>CM059495.1:43827672-53827672 GCA_030378355.1 Eleusine indica
CGTCTGATTATTATCTAAAACATTGCATCAAGTTGCTTTGCTTGGTTGTCTGAGTATATAATGTAAGAGAAGCTGGTTTTACCCTTCACATATCTACCCATCTACCTATATAAATAATTAAACTGAAGGTCCACACTATATTGCTAGTGAACTTTATGGATCCAACAGAATGCTCTTTACTGCAGAAACTACTATGTCGTGCATATCTGCCTTTGTGATGTGTCTAATTGCAGAAATTGCTGCTCTTAATGTTTTTAGACCTTGTTCTTATCAGTTTTAAAAAGTCTCTGCATGTATATTTTGCCAATAATTTTGAAGTTTTGTTATCAGTAGTGTTAGTCCTCACATTTGTGTTTCTTATTTATCTGACCATAGGCTGGAGATAACGAGAACGATTACATTGGCCGGATAACCGAGTTCTTTGAGGGCACTGACCACCATCGCTATTTTACTTGCCGCTGGTTCTTCAGGCCGGAGGACACGGTATGTGTTGATCAATGGCTTACATTTGCATTGTCAAAAACAATTTTTAACGAACCACTATCTTTGCAGGTCATCAATACTTTGGTTACCATAAATATTGATGGCCACAAGCATGACCCCAAACGTGTTTTCCTTTCTGAGGAAAAGAATGACAATGTGCTTGACTGCATCATTTCGAAGGTTAAAATAGTACAAGCTGATCCAAATGTAAGTCTTCCTGTTCAGGACTCTGTTATCTTAGTCACTGCTATAATGTTTCTCACTACAATTTATTTGTCTGTCTTAGATGGATCCAAAAGCCAAGGCTCAACTGATAAAAGATTGTGACCTGTACTATGACATGTCTTACTCAGTTGCTTACTCAACATTTGCTAATATCCCATCAGGTATTTCTTTTTCTAGTTGATTGGGTACATGCAAAATAAATTTGTGAACTTTGATTGCATTGCTACATCATGTTGTTTTGTGCACCCTTATGTTGGTTAATCTTATCTAAGCAATATGTAATAGCAGAAGATGCATCTAATGTGGATGTCTTTGTCCTAGAGTATACGTAGTGTTCCTAGTAGGTTGCATGCCCTGGTGCTCCCATTGTTTTTTTTTCTTGAATACGCAGAAGAGTTGCATATCATTGTATTGATAGAGAGAAGATCAGCCCCTTACATTATGTCACCTCACTCCAGGCTGAGCCATGAGGGATGGATTTTAACTCCAATACTTGACCCAAACCGAGGCGGTGTAGTTCTCCTACACCTGCCATGCACCACAGGTGATGTTCACCATCGAAGTTCTTGAGCATGGTTCGGATACATGGTGAAGCACCATTGAACACACAAGCATTGCGCTGTTTCCATAGGATCCAAGCTCCCAGAGTAATCACTGTGTTCAATCCTTTCTTCCTTTCCTTTGGGTTTCTCTTGACTGCCTGCCGCCACCAGCTGGCAAAGGATTGCTCATCTAAGGTAGGGACTTTGTCTTGCAAGTTCAGCTTAGAGAATATGCATGACCAGAATTCTCTTGCCAGGACACAGGAAGTCAATAAGTGTTGCACAAGGGGCATTGTTCCGGGTATGGCGGTCCTCTTCTTGCCAATCTATCTGCTGTCAAGCATCTATTACGGACTGCTAGCCATAGGAAGATTTTGCATTTAGGTGGTGCCCATGATTTCCACAAGCAATGCCAAGGTTCATAGGTAGTTGAGCCATTGAAACAAGCTCGGTAGGCCGATTTTGATGAGTATTGGCCCAAAGCGTCCAGTTTCCAAATGAGTGTCTTCTTCTTGTGATAGCACGATTTTGGCAGTGGAGTCCCATAACTGGAAGTACTCATACAGGCCAACTAACGAGAGACCACCCTGAATATCTTCAGCCTAATTTTGGTTTTGTAGACCTTCAACCACTGTTCTTGTTGATTGAATCCTGACCGGTACCAGTTCTACTACCCGTGGGGCAATTTCTGATAGGGAGCAGCCCATGAGCCACTTATCAGTCCAAAAAAGGGTGCTGCTCCCATTTCTTACATGTGATTCGAGTGCAATGTTGAATGAGGCAATGACATTCTGGTGTACCTGAATGTCTAGACCAGACCAAGCTCTGTCATGATCAATTTTTGGAGCCACAACCAGTGTATTTGCAGTGACCAGCTCATGACTTCAAGATTTAAAATGCCAACGCTGCCCAGGTTGAGTGGTCTCTGGATTTTTTCCCGAGTCACCAGACAAGCTCCTCCATTAGCTTCCTCACGTCCTGTCCACACAAATGACCTCTGAATTTTATCAATGGCTTTGATGAACCATTTGGGCACCTTGATTGTGATTAGGACGTGAATAGGGACTGCTGAAAGAACAAAGCGTAATCTTAAAGTGTAAACATCCAACAAACATATAAAGAGACAATGCATGTTGTCATCTACCATGTGAAATTTGAAAGGGAACCAAAATATGTGCAAGGTACGAAGAAAAAGAAAAATCAACGCATGTAGTGGTCTGGAAGTGCTTGATATTCTCACTATCAATAAACACTAATTTCTGTTTTTCCCCCAACTAGAAAATGCGGCATCAGGAAGCGAAACTGCTTCTGCTATATCATCTGATGAGGTGGATTTGGAGATGTCATCTGGTGTGCTAGCAAGAACAGCAACTCTTCTTGATCTGTATTCTGGCTGTGGGGGTATGTCCACAGGGCTTTGCTTGGGTGGAGCACTTGCTGGATTGAAACTTGAGACGGTAAGTTGTGCACCTAACGCTTGTTCGTTCGGTGGAATATATTATACTCCCTCCGTCACATAATGTTTGGCATTTTAGTCCTCAACACGGAGATTAAGAAGAGAAGGAATAAAGTAGGTATGCAGAAAACAAGAAGGAGAGAGATAGAGGTGTATTGGGAAGAGAGAAAGGTGTCTCGAGAAGTGAGAATGCCAATTATTTTGGGAAAACTGGATGAAGCTAGAATACCAAATATTTTGGGACGGAGGGAGTAGTACAATCTCAGCACTAATTCTGTTTTATGGATTACAGAAATGGGCTGTAGACCTCAACAGCTATGCATGTGATAGTCTGAAGTACAATCATCCACAAACTGAGGTATGCCTGTAAACTTCTTATTGAGTTCTTTTGTTCTTTATGGCTTCTGCTACAACGTGTCTTTGGATCTTTAAATGTAGGTGCGGAATGAGAAGGCAGATGAATTTCTTGCCCTCCTCAAGGAATGGGCTGTCTTATGTGACAAATATGTCCATGAGGATGTTGGTTCAAATTTAGCTGAACAGGATGATGGAAGTGCTAGTGACCTTGACGAGGACGAATTTGTAGTTGAGAAGCTCATTGGCATATGTTATGGTGGCAATGGCAGAGACAACGGACTCTATTTTAAGGTACTTTTGTGTTCTTTTTTTCAGTCAAGCTGTCCTAGAAAGGCTCTGCAATGCATAAAATTTCTGAGAACAGATCAATTTCGCAAATCATATACACAAACCCTAAAACTTTCAGCAATAAAATTGATCATATTTAATAATGTTTTGACAACAATTTGATGATAGTAAAAATTTTAGCAACAATTTGATCATATTTATTAACCTGACTACAAGTTCAATGTTTCTGGCAATTACATTCTGTTCTAGTTCAGAATCAAATTGAATACAACAGCAAAATGACTAACTCGACAGCCCAGATCCCTAAAACAAACAATCTCCATGATTCTGTGCACACGAAAGGGAAGAGGAAGAAGACCACCAGCAGCTTGTTCTGGTGGAGTCCACTGCATTTAAATCATTGGATACTGCCGCACCTTATTTGAGTTTGCCATGCTGGATTGGAGCCCCCTGTGCCGCGTTGGAGCAGCGGCAACGTCCGGCCACCTGCCTGGATCTGCGACGGTCGATGGCAGGGCTAGCCATCGAGCCATGTAGGACCAGCGGGAAGCTAAACAACCTGCCAAGTCAGGTTGTGGGGCAGGATGACGGCGAACCGTCAAGGCCACGTGCCACCAGTGCTGCAGCTCGACCTTGTCCTTGCGTGCGAGCGCCACAGGTTGGCCCTGCTCCCCCACGTCGTGCCACAGCTCAGGCTCATCTTTGCGTGTTGTGTCTTGGCTGTGCTCCACCGCTGCGCATGATAGGGTTAGGATGTAGAATACCAAAGCGAAAGGGGTCATGACATGAGAACACATAGGGAGGGTTCATGGTAATACCCTCTAGTGTTTTACTTGGTCTTACCATTATCCATATTTTTCTATTTTTTTAATGACCAGAAATTGCTGGAACTAATAACTCGTTTGGCAATTGATGGGAAGGAGAAGGGAGTAAGAGGGAGTAGGGTGGGAGTTGGACTTCTAATTCCTATTCCTTGTTTGAGAGTTGAAGGATAGAATTTTAGATGGAGTTCTATTCCATATATTGTTTTATGGCTTTAGAAGGGAGAAATTAAATCATAAGTTAAAATGAACGGTCCAGATTTAATCTTCTTTAACTTGCCATCTTACTCCCATCCAGTTACCATCCTTCTCCTATGTAATAGATTGGTGGGAGTTTATCCACAAATTCCCCTTCCTCGTCCCACTCAAATTCCTTGTCCTACAAAACAAACACAAGAATTCTAGTCTCCTTACCCTCCAACTCATATTCCCTATAGGCTCTACTACCCCCAACCAAACATGCTGTAAGAAACTGTCGGGTTTGATTTAAAAGAAACAGGGTCACAGATACAGAACATAAAAAAGAGTGCCAGATGTACAATTAAACTTTAGAATGGAGTCACGGACGCAATTCTCTCTTTCTCTTAATTGTATAGTTTGCTGAAAGACATGATTTTTGCAGGTTAAGTGGCAAGGCTATGGTCCGGAACATGATACATGGGAGCCTGTTGAGAATCTGAGGTTAGTAAATGATATACCCAGATTGTTGCCTCGTACATCATTTGCACTCTTCTGATCAGTATTTCATGAACCAGTGACTGCCCATTGAAAATTAGAGAATTTGTACAAGAAGGACACATGAGAAGAATCTTGCCATTGCCCGTGAGTACTCGTACCCATTTTCTTTTCTCTGTTTGACTCAGCCTTTATTTCTTGTTGGTGATTATATCTACCTTCCTCTATTGTTTTCGAAGGGAGATGTCGATGTAATCTGTGGAGGCCCGCCCTGTCAAGGCATTAGTGGGTTCAATCGGTTTAGAAACAGTAATGACCCACTCCAAGATGAAAAAAACAAACAAATGGTAACTTTTATGGATATCGTGGCACATCTGAAGCCTAAGTATGTCCTTATGGAAAATGTTGTGGACATACTTAAATTTGCTGACGGCTACCTAGGACGTTATGCTTTGAGCTGTCTGGTAGCTATGAACTACCAAGCACGGCTTGGCATTGTGATAGCTGGCTGCTACGGTCTGCCACAGTTCAGAATGCGTGCATTCCTGTGGGGTGCTCTTCCATCCATGGTTTGTTTCGTGACTTGCTGCTTTATATGTTGGAATTGTAATACCATGTTCAGTAATCAATTGTGTTTAGCATTGTACGTGCTCCCAACGTGTCCTTATTCAGGGTTGTAATTCATTATTTATTTTTGGCATTGTAGGCGCTACCAAAGTATCCTCTTCCTACACATGATGTAGTTGTACGTGGTGGAGTTCCCAATGCCTTTTCGGTAAGTGCAAGTAGCTTTTAAAACTATTGAAAAAAATGAAAGTGTAACATTCACTAATAAACATTGTTATATATGCAGCAAAGTGTTGTTGCCTATGATGAAACACAGAAACCATCGTTGAAGAAAGCTTTGCTTCTGGGGGATGCCATTTCAGATCTACCAAGGGTAAGTGTTTTCTAAAGTTCAGATTCAAATATCTCAACTTGTACATGCAGTCTTACCCTTTGGTGCAGGTAGAGAACCACCAGCCCCATGAAGTTATGGAGTACGGTGCTCCTCCCAAGAGAGAGTTCCAGCGTTACATTCGACTCAGTCGCAAAGGTACGGAAATAAGGTCTAACTGTTTACCTTGTGGATCATGAGCAAGTTAATTTTTTGTGAACAATCTGTGCATTTTAGGCTGTAATTTTCATCTTTTTTATGTTGTGGCAATTGCAAAAGCAGTCCTGTTTTAAACTCTAATTCTGAAAATGAATATGATTTCTTGAGTTTACAAAATCGGTCCTGTTTTCTGAACTTGAAACTGCCGTTCAGTTCTCTTTTCACCATCAGTTAGCTGACTGGAGTTTTTGAAATTAAAGAAAATACCTTTTGGAAAAGGGGAAAAAGGAGTCGGTACCCTTGGCTCTCTAGAACCTAGGCGCGTGCGAGTCCTGTCCCCAATCCGAATGGTTCAGCTTGTATCGTCATCTCCCTCTCCCCACGGAAGAACCCTAACACTAAGCTTTGGCAGCGGCAGCGGCAGACGTGAGCGTGGGTGAGGTGTGAGGCACGGGCGTAGGCGTAGGTGCGGGCGAGCGTGGTGGCGACGGCAAGCGCGGATGTGGCCGAATGTGGCCACTGCTGTCGCGGTCGCGCACGTGTGCGAGCAAGGGAGGCGGCAAGGGTCCGGGCTTAGGTGGAGCAGGGCCGAGGCAATCGGCAGAACTGGACTAGGCGGTTGGACTTCTCGGCTGGCAGGGGTAGAAGGGGAAGTAGCCAATGCAGAAGGCAGAGGTAGAGATAGCCAGTTCAAGTCGTGCAGGCGTGCAGCAAGTACCTGGGTACATGTGTGATGTGGGATTTAGGTGATATGCTGCCCAAATTTTGACAAAGCAATGGTTAGATTTTAAATCAATATAATGCATTTCTGAAATTCGAAATTATTTGAATTCCACCACAAAAATCATTTATAATACATATACATAAATGATATTCAAAATCATTAAATTTTGCCACAAAAGTGATTTATAATACATACTTTAAAATTGAAATCAATTAAATTCTGTTGTAAAAGTCTTTTAAATATTGTAATTTCAATTATTTAGAAGAGTGCTCAAAACAGATCTAAATTTGCAATTCTATGATGAAAATAGATCTGGTTTTGCAAAGGGTATATATGTCATTTTGCATGACAATCATAATATGGTTAAGACCTCTAAACGGAATAGGACTGACTTATTGCTTCAGATTAAAAAAAAAACAGAACTGATTTTGCAAACTTGGAAAACAAGTCCATTTTCAGCATTAGGGTCCAAAACAGGACTGCTTTTGCAGTCGCTCAACTTGAGTAAACCTTGCAAAACTACAACTTGTGGCATTATATAAAAAACCTTTATATGTTAATTTCAGAAAAGTACAACTTGTGTCAATTTCATAAATAGTTTATTTATGAAATGTATTATTATTAAGATGTTGAGGTCTTTCTTTCCATTCAATGCTCAGATATGTTGGATTACTCCTTCGGTGGAGAGGCTGGTCCAGATGAGGGCAAGCTGTTGGATCACCAACCCTTAAGGTTAAACAATGATGACCATCAACGAGTGCAACAAATCCCAATAAAGAAGGTTGAAGAATTTAGAGTGTTTGGTGCTTATTTCCTTTTTTCTTCTCCAGAAATAGTAATATATTTTCTGTTATAGGGTGCCAACTTCCGTGACCTAAGAGGTGTCAAGGTTGGTGCGAACAACATTGTCGAGTGGGATCCTGAAATTGAGCGTGTGTATTTGCCATCTGGGAAGCCACTGGTATGTGTTATTTGTGCAATCCTTTTAAATTGTTCCAAGTTTATATTTGAATTCTATATGTTGCGAAGTGAAACCTTTCATAATTTTTTCCTTCCATTGTGATTAGGTTCCTGACTATGCCATGTCCTTCATTAAAGGACGTTCATTGAAGTATGTCAATTTCCTTTCCTTCTCCCTGGAAACCTGGTTTAGCTATATATTTCTTACATTCCATGCTGCTGTAGGCCATTTGGGCGCCTGTGGTGGGATGAGACGGTGCCTACTGTAGTGACTAGAGCTGAGCCCCATAATCAGGTTAGCTTTGGCAGAAGCTACTCGAACTGTTTCCTTTCTATGATTGTTGCTTGCAAATTCTGCATGACTTACATGTTTATCAACAGATTATATTGCATCCAGATCAGGCAAGAGTCCTGACTGTCCGTGAGAATGCAAGGTTACAGGGGTTTCCAGATTACTATCGATTGTTTGGCCCGATAAAAGAAAAGTGAGTTCCTCTTCCTCTTTTGCTTGTAATGAAAATCTAAAGTTAAAGGCTGCACAATAAGCTGCTATTCAACAAGGGAGAACTCTGAAAGTCCTGTGATTTGAATATTGGATGTATACTGCAGGTATATTCAAGTTGGTAATGCAGTGGCTGTCCCAGTTGCTCGGGCGTTGGGCTATTGTCTTGGCCAAGCATACCTGGGTGAGTCGGATGGAAGTGACCCTCTCTCTATGCTGCCTGATAGCTTCACTGCAATTGGACAGGCTGCAGCAAGGGCCTCCTCTGTCAGCATTCCTGCAGGAGAGGTATTGGAGCAATAAACGAGGCCAAATTTGCAAAGCATCATCAATAATCTGGTGGTTGGATTTGATTGGGAAATTGAGGCCCATCCAAGAACATGTAACTTCTCAGAACAGTATATTTGTTGCTTGGATGGCATACTGGTTATTGATTGGTATGATGTATGCAGTAACAATAGTGAAACAGTATATTAGCTTGTATTTGATGTATGCAGTAACAATGTAGAGCGAGGTTCCAAACATTCATTATTTCAAGTTGTAGGTGAGCTTTCTCATCTCTGGACAATTGATCTTTCTTTTGATCATATTGAGAATGAGACTATTGGTTTTGTATTTGATGCAAGAAATTTTCATTTTCTTGTTCAAGTATGGTCTGAGACATGTCAAAGTTTCAGCTAATTTGATTCGCTTTAGTTTATTCAGTTAAAATGTTGACATTAACTGATACTGAAGGGGTAAAGAAACTATTGAATGAATTTGTGAAGCAGAACTGTTTGACTAGTTTCAGCACAGTTTTAAAGTTCCTACACGGGCACCATTTTCATCTTATTTGATGTGGTAAGATTTCAAACAAATCTGTTTGACCTGATTGGCAATATAAAATATTGCTTCAGGTCCATTAATTTCATATTCTGCTACACTCTGAGTACTGTTCTGCACTTCTATTCTCTAGGCTGTCACACAAATGCATGGGGTTTTCTTTGGAACGGTGGCTAAAAATGGGAGATGCCAGATGTGGTGGTGGATGTATGGCGTTGCGGAAGGCACGCATGATGCTTTCTTTCTCATCCTCTGCCACTCCCAATCTGCTCTCGACCCCTTTCTCCTCTTTCCTTACCTAATCACTCTAGGAAAAGGAAAAGGTACAGTGAATCCATGTTCTTATTTATTGATTTCTATCTAATTATTATCTTGCAATTATTAGAGTTTGAAACAAGTTACCAATCTTTCGTACGCATGTAGCCCAGAACCTGTGCTTTGATTTATTACTTGAATATTGACTCATGTTTTTTATTCTTCATTTATTTAATTTGTTCATGTGCTAAAACATTTTACTTTCTATATATGGTTGTAACTCCCATTTGCCATAATAGAGGGTGCCACAGATGATGTGATCATTCCTATTTTGTTCATTGCTGCTTCTTATATACCCACTGTAAGTCGATATCTGAAATAAGTTGCCATTGATCTGCATGAACACTTCATACGAATCAAGATGCAGCTGTTTTCTATTGTGTATCATTGAAATAATTCGTTTCACCTGCATAATATTTGAAGCGTTACAAGTTGTTGTGGTAGATCCTTAATTTAAAACATTTTCACCAATTTTCCTCTTGTAGGGGTCCGCTGCACAACTAAGGGCTACAACTCTTAACTGTTCAATTAAAATAGCATAATATAGCTCTATCAGGGTAAAGAGGGTGGGGTGGAGTCCTCTCCATTCACAGGAAGAGCTCCATCCTCTGTCTCTCTGCAGAGGAAGAAACCAATAAATGGCCTCTGCCCCGGAGTCCTTGCCGCCGTCTGCCAACTCCACGCAGTCACCACCGTCCTCTTCTACCAATTCATCACCACCGTCACCTCCATCCTCAACACCCCCTTCACAGGCATCATCGAACGCACCACCAAGATCACCTACCAGCTCGTCATCACCATCACCGCCAAAGGGTGAATCATCAACCGCATCGAGGTCGTCACCGCCAAGAAAAAGCAATGGATCCGGGAATAGCGGGAGTTCCGGATCCAAAGATGGGAAGAAGTCGCCGTCGCCGTCTGATCATATGGGGCCTGTGATCGCCGGCGTGGTGATCGGAGTGGTGTCGTTCGCCATCCTGTTAGGCTTCATAGCGTGCATATGTTGCTGCAGGAAGAAGAAGAAGCGGACAGCCCCTATGAACATGCCCTTCTACACCGACGAGAAAGGTAATTGAGCTTTGGACATATGTACCAATATGAGTTCATCGTCGTCCCCTTGTTATTAAATATTATTGCGGGCGCACGCAGGCAACGTGTATTATCCCAATGCCGGTCTGCCGCCCAAGTGGCAGCAGTACGGCAGCAACGGCAGCATCGCTCCTCCCCCAGGGTGGCACCAGCAGAATCCGCTGTCCCCTCCTCCTGGCTCAGCAGCGGCGCCCCTGAGCGGTGAGATGGGCGGCGGCCTGTACTCATCCGGGCCCTACGGCCCTCCGCTGCCACCACCGTCGCCGAACCTGGCGCTGGGCTTCTCCAAGAGCTCCTTCTCGTACGAGGAGCTGGCGTCGGCGACGTCAGGGTTCTCGTCGGCGAACATGCTGGGGCAGGGCGGGTTCGGGTACGTGTACAAGGGGGTGCTCGCCGGCAGCGGGAAGGAGGTGGCTGTGAAGCAGCTCAAGTCCGGCAGCGGGCAGGGCGAGCGCGAGTTCCAGGCCGAGGTGGAGATCATCAGCCGCGTACACCACCGCCACCTCGTGTCTCTTGTTGGATACTGCATCGCCGGCAACCAGAGGATGCTCGTCTACGAGTTCGTGCCCAACAACACGCTGGAGCATCACTTGTATGGCAAGGGCGTGCCCGTCATGGACTGGCCCACTCGCATGAAGATCGCGATGGGATCGGCCAAGGGCCTCGCGTATCTCCACGAAGACTGTAATAATCTACGACCTGACTTCTCGCATTGCAGTCAACAAATTACCTAAACTTTTTTGAGAACTAGTAATTTTGAAGAAAAAAAAACAGTGATCATCATAATGTAATTAATAATGTGTGGGTTATTTATTGCACATATATGTACACAGGCCATCCTCGGATCATCCACCGCGACATCAAGGCCGCCAACATCCTGCTGGACAACAACTTCGAGGCCATGGTGGCCGACTTCGGTCTGGCGAAGCTGACGACGGACACCAACACGCACGTGTCGACGCGGGTGATGGGCACGTTCGGGTACCTCGCGCCGGAGTACGCGTCGAGCGGGAAGCTGACGGATCGGTCGGACGTCTTCTCCTTCGGCGTGATGCTGCTGGAGCTCATCACGGGGCGCCGCCCCATCGACACGGCCAACCTCATGGAGGACAGCCTCGTGGACTGGGCGCGCCCACTGCTCAGCGCCGCGCTGGCCGGCGAGACGAGCTTTGCCGAGCTCGTCGACGAGAGGCTCGCCGGCGACTACTCGCCCGTCGAGGTCGAGCGCATGGCAGCCTGCGCCGCCGCCAGCATCCGGCACTCAGCGCGACGGCGGCCCAAGATGAGCCAGATCGTGCGCGCGTTAGAGGAAGACGCGTCGCTGGACGACCTGCACCAGGACGGCGTCAAGCCGGGCCAGAGCGCGCTCTTTTCGACCGGCGGGTCCGAGAACATCTCAAGGGTCCGCCAGCTCGCCTTCGACAGCGGCGACTACGACGACTACACCACGGATTACAGCACCGACTCCTCCTCCACTGTCGGCCGGCCGCCGCGCAGGCCGTAACCAATCCATTACTTCATTACATGCACATGTATGTATATATATGCATATATATATATATACTAGATTGTTGATAAGGAAGTATATATGTAAGATCGAGGTGTATAATTCATCGGCATGTATGTTGGGAATCCAAAGTACGTTCATCAGAGGGAGAAGTATCCACGATAACTTCATGTATGTTCGGAATTTAGCTCGCCCATTTCATAGAAACAAAACGCCTACCCTATTCTTTAAACTTGACATATCCAAAGCATTCAACTCAGTATGTTAAGATTACCTCCAAGTGCTCATGCAACAACTCGGTTTCCCACAACGATGGTGAAACTAGGGTACACCTATTTTATCCACATCCACATCGAGAATACTCGTAAATGGTGTCCCGGGACAAGAAATACAACACGGCAGGGGTTTACGCCAAGGGGACCCATTATCGCTCTTGCTCTTCATCCTAGCCATTGATCCGTTGCAAAAGCTCTTAGACATGGCAACTGAGCAAGGCTTTCTCTCCAAGCTCAAAGGACGTCAAGCGCGTCTACGTACTTCAATGTATGCTGATGTCGCGGTAATTTTTATTAACCCAACACACGAAGATGTCACAAAACTTGCTTCAATAATGCGGCACTTTGGGGAAGCTTCGGGCCTACAAACAAACTTCCAAAAATCCATGGTCATGCCAATCAGATGTGAAAATGTTGATTTGGATGTAGTTCTAAACGGGGTGGCGGCCACGCGCACAAACTTCCTCCTCAAGTATCCAGGTCTCCCACTATCGGTAAGACCACTACGGAAGGTACATTACCAACCACTAGCAGATAAGACCATGGGAAGAATGATGACATGGAAGGGGAAAACGCAGGTCTTGCAGGACGAGCACCTCTAGTTAAGTCAGTGATGACATCGCAACCGGTATACTTCGTAGCAGCGATGAAAGTACCAAACGAGATTCTGTAGGAGCTGAACCAGCAAATAAAGAAGCTACTATGGGCAAACCGGGAGAATTTAACTGGCGGAAAATATAAAGTAAATTGGACTGGACCTGC
The DNA here is from genome assembly GCA_030378355.1 of Eleusine indica. NCBI lineage: Eukaryota > Viridiplantae > Streptophyta > Magnoliopsida > Poales > Poaceae > Eleusine > Eleusine indica. Next base: position 43,840,572 of record CM059495.1, read on the forward strand.
ATGCTGAAAGAGTATGGAGGACTAGGGATCTTGAACATGGAGAAGTTCGCACGAGCGTTACGCCTTCGTTGGCTCTGGCATGAATGGAAGTCTATGGACAAGGCTTCGGTTGGACTTGGAAATCCCTGCGATGACACTGACAGACTGCTATTTGTAGCCACCACCTCCTTAACTTTGGGAAATAGATCCAAATCGAATTGCTGGGTATGATTCCATATGTGTTATTATGGATCGCTTGATCAAGGTTGCTCATTTCATTCCTGTCAAGACCACATACAACGGATCTAATCTTGCAGAGTTGTATACTTCTAGGATAGTATGCTTGCATGGAATACCTAAGAGGATAGTATCTGACAGAGGAACTCAATTCACCTCAAAGTTTTGGGAAAAGTTACATGAGTGCATGGATACAAGGCTGAATTTTAGTTCAGCCTATCATCCTCAGACAGATGGACAGACGGAAAGAGTGAACCAAATTCTTGAGAATATGTTGAGAGCTTGTGCACTAAAAGATAGCAAGAGTTGGGAAAAATGTCTGCCATATGCAGAGTTCTCCTGTAACAACAGCTATCAGGAAAGTTTAAAGATGTCTCCATTTGAGTTTTTATATGGATGAAAATGTAGGACTCCTTTGTTCTGAAATGAGACTGGTGAAAATCAAGTCTTTGGACCAGAGATTCTTCGAGATGCTAAAAAGCAAGTTCATATTGTCAGGGAGAACTTGAAGCTTGTATAGTCTAGACAGAAGAGCTATGCCGATCATAGAAGGAGAGATTTGAGCTTTGTAATTGGTGATTATGCCCATCTCAAAGCATCTCCCATGAGAGGACTTCGTAGATTCAAGGTCAGAGGAAAACTTGCACTGAGGTACATTGGTCCATTCAAGATCATAGAGCGAAGAGGAGAAGTTGCTTATCAGTTGGAACTACCGCCACAACTGTCAGATGTGCATGGTGTTTTTCACGTTTCATAGTTGCGGAAATGCCTGCGAGTTCCACAAGAGAAAATGCCGCTAGAGCAGTTGGACATCGGTGAAGATCTTACATATCAAGAGTATCCCATCAAGATTCTTGAAATATCAGAGAAAGTCACAAGAAACAAGAAGTATCATATGTGTAAAGTGTAATGGAGCAATCATACGGAAGAAGAAGCCACTTGGGAGCAAGAAGATCAACTCAAGGCAGATTTTCCAGACTTCTTTTCCGATCAGCCAGAATCTCGAGGGCGAGATTCATCCTAAGGGGGTTGGTTTGTAACACCCTATTTTTCATATTTTGCAAATTAGTAATTTAGTCTTATTTTAATTATAGTGCTAATATTTTTCTTTAGCTATATAGATTATTCTCTTGATTTATTAAATTTAAGTAATTAAATTATTATTTTTTTTATTATTGCATTTCATGTTGGATTGGAATTGCAGTAGGAATTTTTCTTGGGTGCAAAGTTGTTTTAAAATTCAACTAGAAATCGTTTTAGATTTTAAAACAGAAATAGAAAAGGAATTAGAAAAGAAAAAGAAGAAGAAAGCTTACCTGGCCTTTCCTGGGCCGAATCCCCAGTCGTGGCCCATTTCCCTTTCTCCCCCTCCTCCTCTTTTTGGGCCTTGTGCCAACTCCCTCCTGGCGGCCCACCTTTCCTCCCCCTCCCATCCCCAGCAGCCCACTCCCCCCCTCCTCTCTTCCTTTCAGCCAGCCCAGCAGCACCCCTTGGCCCAGCTCGCACCATGTGGCCCACTTGTGCGTAGCCCGCAAACCCTCCCCCGCACGCGCGTCGGCCCAGCTTCCCGCACGGCCCGCTCATGCAGCGTCGCGCCCGGCCTAGCTCCCACCCCGCGCTCGCTGACCGCCCAGGCCCGTGTGTCATCCCCCACCTCCAGCCTCCCTCTCTCCCCACCGACGGCCGACGAAAGCGTCGCCACCGCCCGCTCACATCTCGCCTCCCCGGCTCCCCGAAACCGACCCCGAGCGCACCCAACACCCCTCTGCTTCCCCTTCTCCCTCTCTCCGGCCTTCATTGCGCCCACTCACACCCAATCCTACGAAACGGCTGCCGCCGGCGATTACTCCGGCAAGCTCCAATTCGCCGCCTCCCCTCCCTCTACTTCTCTATAAATGACCCCGAGACATCCCCTCAGCCCCGCCGCTTCCTCCCTTCACTCCTCCTTGTTCCCGCGATCCCCAGAGCATCCTCCCTGTCGAGCTCCGGTGACCATCGCCTCCTCTCTCCGTCGCCGACCACCTTCCGACCTCCCCCGTGACCGCACGACCCCACGGTGAGGATCCCCTCCTCCCCTCTCCTTTTCCCCACTCTCGCGGTGAAGTTCCAGCCCCCGGAGCGCCGCCCCAGCCCTGCTCCGACAAAGTCGCCATCGCCGCCGTCGCATAGCTCGTCGCGGCCGCCGCCTAACGCCAGAATCCCTCCCCCCTCAGCCATCCGATTTGTGATAAAAGGCCCAGATTAAAAGACCCCCGAAGGGGTATAAACCTAGTCCATGGTGGACCATGGACCCAGGTCAATGCCTGGTCCACGAGATCCACGGACCCAGTTCGCCATTTTAGGATTTAAATTAATTCGAGAAAATCCAGGAAAATGCCCTTTTTAGAGTTAGGTCCCTGAGATTTGTTTTAATTAGTTTATAGCCTAATTTTCTGTAGAATCTTTAGTAAATTATGTTTAAGCCCTTGGACTTTTTGTAAATAATATTTTCCCCTAGAAATTTATAGAAACACCGTTGTACTCATTATTAATTATATTTTTAACCCTGTTTTTTACACTTAGCCCCCTGCACTTAATATAAATTATGTTTAGGACCTAAAATTTTGCAGAAACAACCCCATACTTTTTAGTTCTAATATTTTATAATTTAGTCCCTATAATTCTATAAAATTGCAAATAGGTCCCTAAACCTTGCTATTTTTACTTTGTAGCCCCTAGAACTTCAAACTAGCATAACTTTTCAACCGTAACTCCGATTTAGGTGATTTTTGCGCTCACAGAATCGTAGGAATGCGTACTATCTTTTGGTACTATTTTCATAGTCATTAGGAATTGTTTGGTGTAATATTCCTTATTTATTTATGTTTTACTTTTTTGGTATTTATCGATATTAGAAGAGGAGCAGCTCCAGATTTTCCAAGATCTTGAGTTTGAGCAGCAGCCAGCGGGAGAACAAGGCAAGTGTCATTGACCATATTGCACCTATTAAGGATTTTAGTTTAATTTTCATGCATGCTTGTCTAAATTTGAATCCTATGTTAGGGTTGACTAGAAATTAATTTATCCTGTCCTTGTCGCCTGGTTTGAGACTTGGTGGTTGAGTTTGGGTACGTCATGCTAGTGCAATACTTTGGGGGTATAAAATGAATAATAATAAACTTGACTAATATTCACTTGAACCTAATTATCATTTGGGAACTTAGATGACCCAAGCAGGAGGATGTTGATGATGGTGCGGGTATGTATATGTACGGGTAATGTACTGTTTGGTTTGTGGTAGTCCCTGCTTGTAGTCATAAAAACCAATTCGTGGAGCGGCCACCCAGGAAAATAGCACAAAGCACAGGGCTGATATGGGTAGGCGTGGTCCGATAGTAGATGTCTTCCTAGTTTTGTGGGCATCCAAGAAAGGAGGACGAGAGGGTTACTTTCAGCCTCAGGTGATGAAGGGTATGCTTCTAGCCACGACGCCAGAGGGGACTTCTGTAGGGATGGTTAATCCCGCATCGGTGAAACCTTAGCGGGGATGTTTTGCAAGCTGGAGAGCTCTTTGAAAGACCACGTGGTGATCTCTTGGCCTCACACCTACAGCAGTGTGTTGGCAACAGGGAGACTTTAGTCACCGACGGGTGATGGAATCACCAACCTGTGGGTAAAGTTATGCAACCTCTGTAGAGTGTAAAACTGTTATAACAGTCGTTCTCACGGTCAAGAGCGGCCTGGATCCTAACACGATTAGATGGATGGTTGTGTGGATCTGGTGGGTAACCAGATTTGGGTGGTAGCTGCAGGTGGGTAACGTGTAGTGCTCTGGTATGGGTGGGTAACTCATAGTTTTGCTATCGGTGGGCAACCGATTGTGTTGGATAGGTTGTTAACCTGTTAGGCTACTTTTCACCTAGTAATTAGGATGCTTGTTTTTAGAATCATAGGCTCAGGATGCGTAGTGCAGTAAACCTGTGTCAAGCCTATTCTTGTTTTAGCCTGCATGTCATTACTTTTCCCCACTTGCTGAGTACTTTATGTACTCACACGTTTTAGTTTCCTGTGTGTTGTTGCTGCTATATTACTGCTGCTCAGACGATGCTGGCGAGATGGACTACGTGAATGAGGACTACTACGACTAGGCTTGCGACCCCCGATGGACTGCTTGTGGCGTTATGGAGTCTTCCATTGTCTTTTACTTTTCTTCATGTAATCCAGATTATGTAATAACAATATGATATAATAATAATAATGACATTGATTATTTACTGTTACTTCACTTTTGTCCTGTATGCGTGAAAATTTAATCCTGGGCACGTATACAGAAGCATTTGATTTTGGCCTTAAAACCGGGTGTGACAGAGTGGTATCAGAGCCATGTCAACCGTAGGATGCAAGCCTAGTTAGAAATGGTTATTTTAAGATTTTTAAAAGCTAGATTATTAAATCTTGCTTACTTATCCCTTCCATTGGCTTTCTTGTCTTTCCTCTATTTCTAATAAATACTTTTCCAAAATTCGATAGATGGTATGATCTATTTTCTAAGGTCTTCCCTTATAGAGTTATAAGTTCGTTAGTTTCATTTAGCTCTATCGAGCCTATCTGCTATGTTTTGGTGTGGTGTGCCATGTTTGATTTGGATCTTTGCTTGAGTGAAAGTTTTGTCTTACAAAAATTATTTTTAGAGCTTAAGACCTAGGTTAATATTAGGAAATCTAACATCTATTCGACTCTCTACTGACCATATCAGGATTTCTCATCAGATGGTGAATACTAGACGCAACAATGAGGATGCACCACCACCACCTCCTCCAACTATGGAGCAGATTCTTGCTATGCAGACTCAACTTCTTCACACCATGCAGCAGAACATGATGCAAATGCAGCAGGGTCATAATCAGCCACCTCCACCACCTAGAGACAAGCTTGGAGAATTTCAGAGGACCAAGCCTCCCACTTTCTCTCATTCAGTAGAACCCATGGATGCTAATGATTGGCTCAGGACCATCGAGAAGAAGTTGCAGGTGGTGCAATGCAACAATCGTGAGAAGGTTCTCTTTGCTTCTCACTAGCTTGAGGGTCCCGCTGCTGATTGGTGGGATGCTTATGTGGAGGCTCATGAAGAGCCAAAGAGCATCAATTGGTAGGAATTCAGGAACAACTTCAGGTCACACCATGTGCCTCTAGGTGTGATGAAGCTGAAGAAGAAAGAATTCCAAGGCTTGAAGCAAGGCTCTATGTCTGTGAGCAAGTATGTCACTCGTTTCACCCAGCTTTCTCGCTATGCTCCTGACGAGGTGAGTACAGATGAGAAGAAGCAATATTGCTTTATCAATGGCTTGAATGATGGTCTTGCTTATTCACTGGAAGCTAGGGATTTTGCCAACTCCCAAGATTTGGTGGACAAGGCACTTGTTCTAGAGAACAGAAGAGGAATTATTGATCGCAAGTGCAAGATGGTACGCCAGGGTCGGTAGGGAAGCAGCTCTAAGCCTCACTTGGGTTCTTCATCATCTAGACCTTCTTTCCGCCCTAGACAGCAGAGTGGCCAGCAGAGGTTTCAACCCACTGGTCAAGGTTTTAGTACTCCTGAGCGTCAGATCTAGCATCACAACTTTCAGACGCCATGTACCGCTCAGCAAACCCCTCAAAGGGCGACTCCTGTGCAGAACACTGGTGGTAATGGCGCTTGTTTTCACTGTGGCTAGATGGGACACTATGCCAACAGGTGTCCTCAGAAGCGTGCCAACCAGACACCAGCTCAAGGTGCAAGTTCTACCCCTGGTCGCAATGCTAATTCTGCACCAACTCCAGCAAAGCAGAATCATGCTCAGGCTCATGTCAACCATGTGGCTATTGAGGATGCTCAGGAAGCTCCGGATGTCGTTGTGGGTATGTTCCTTGTTAATGATAATAATGCAGTCATGTTATTTGATTCTGGAGCATCGCATTCATTCATATCTTCTATTTATGTTCAAAAACATAATCTTCCCATAGCTATGCTAAAGAATAGAATGATTGTTAGTTCCCATGGTGGAGAGATGAATGCAAAGCATGTCTGTCCTAAGGTGAACCTTAATATAAGGGGGGGGGGGTAGACTTTTCTACAAATCTCATAGTCCTTGAGTCTAAGGGAATTGATGTGATCCTTGGCATGGATTGGCTAAGCAAGCATAAGGGACTTATTGATTGTGCTAAGAAGGCAGTCAAGCTTTCAGACAGTACTGGAAAGGAATTGGAGTATGTGACAGATGCACTCATCACTAGCAAAGGAGCAACCAATCGCATTGTGTTGAATCAACTTGATGCTACCTCGATTGAAGACATCAGGATTGTCAATGAGTTCCCCGATGTTTTTCAGAGGAATTACCAGGTATGCCACCAGACCGTGACATTGAGTTTGTTATTGAATTAGTCCCTGGTACTGCTCCTATATTTAAGAGGCCCTATAGAATGGTTGCTAACCAATTAGCTGAAATCAAAGAACAACTCCAAGAGTTGTTGGATAAGGGTTATATCTGTCCTAGTGCATCTCCTTGGGGAGCCCCTGTTATTTTTGTTCCCAAGAAGGATGGCACTGAGAGGATGTGTGTTAACTACCGCTCTCTCATTGAGGTCACCATCAAGAACGAGTATCCTTTGCCTAGGATTGATGACTTGTTTGATCAGCTGAAAGGAGCTTGTGTTTTCTCCAAGATTGATCTTCGATCGGGATATCATCAATTGAAGATCAGGGCAACGGACATACCTAAGACTGCTTTCATCACTCGTTATGGCTTGTATGAGTATACGGTTATGTTATTTGGATTGACCAATGCTCCTGCCTACTTCATGTATTTAATGAACAAGGTTTTCATGGAGTATTTGGACAAGTTTGTTGTGGTGTTCATTGATGACATCCTTATATTCTCAAAGAATGAGGAGGAATATGAAGAACATCTTCGTTTGGTACTGCAAAAGCTAAGGGAGAATCAGCTATATGCTAAGCTAAGTAAATGTGATTTCTGGTTGAAGGAAGTCTCATTTCTTGGTCATATTATCTCTAAAGGAGGAGTGTCTGTAGACCCTAGCAAGGTGAAAGATGTGTTGAGTTGGAATACACCTCGAAGTGTTACAGACATCAGAGGTTTCCTTGGACTAGCAGGATATTACAGAAGATTCATAGAGGGATTTTCCAAGATACCCAAGCCTATGACTGAGTTGCTGGAAAAATGAAAGACTTTTGAATGGACATCGGAACGTGAAGCCAGCTTCCAAGAATTAAAGAAGAGACTCACCTCAGCACCTGTCCTAACCATGCCTAACATGGAGAAGCCATTCTCAATCTATTGCGATGCTTCAAGGCAAGGTTTAGGATGTGTGCTCATGAAAGAAGGCCATGTTGTCGCCTATGCTTCAAGGCAGTTAAGGAAGCATGAGGAGAAATATCCAACCCATGACTTGGAGTTAGCAGCAGTGGTTCATGCTCTCAAGATCTAGAGACACTATATCATTGGCAAAAGGTGTGAGATATATTCAGACCACAAGGGTTTGAAGTATATATTCACCCAGCCAGATTTGAACCTCAGGCAACGAAGATGGTTGGAACTCATCAAAGATTATGATTTGGGAATCAACTACCATCCTGGCAAAACAAATGTTGTAGCGGATGCGTTGAGCAAAAGGTCTTATCTCAACATGTTATCAACACGAGAATTACTACCGGAGTTTTGTGAAGAGTTTTAGAAGCTTAACCTAGGATGGGTATCCAACACCAAAGTTGTTGCAATGGAACTGGACTCAACTCTGGAGCATGACATTCGTAAAGGACAGCTTGAAGATGCTAAGATCCAAGAAATCAAGCAACTAATTGAGAAGAACAAAGCTCCAGGTTTCACAGTGGATAATGAAGGAACCTTATGGTATAAGAAAAGGTTATGTGTGCCTGATATCAAGGAGATCAAGGAGTTGATATTAAGAGAAGCCCATGATTCAGCTTACTCCATTCATCCAGGAAGTACCAAGATGTATCATGACCTCAAGAGTCGATACTAGTGGTATAGAATGAAGAGAGCTGTAGGCGAACATGTTGCACTTTGCGACACTTGTCAACGAGTCAAGGCAGAACATCAAAGACCAGCAGGACTCTTGCAACCCATGAAAGTACTAGAGTGGAAATGGGAAGAAATTTGCATGGATTTCATTGTGGGATTACCCAGGACACAAGTTGGGTATGATTCCATATGGGTTATTATGGATTGCTTGACCAAGGTTGCTCATTTCATTCCTATCAAGACCACATATAGCAGATCCAAGCTTGCCGAGTTGTATATTTCCGAGATAGTATGCTTGCATGGAATACCTAAGAGGATAGTATGCGATAGAGGAACTCAATTCACCTCAAAGTTTTGGGAAAAGTTACATGAGTGCATGGATACAAGGCTGAATTTTAGTTCAGCCTATCATCCCAGACAAATGGACAGACGGAAAGAGTGAACCAAATTCTTAAGGATATGTTGAGAGCTTGTGCACTAAAAGATAGCAAGAGTTGGGAAAAATGTCTGCCATATGCAGAGTTCTCCTATAATGACAACTATTAGGAAAGTTTAAAGATGTCTCCATTTGAGTTTTTATATGGATAAAAATGTAGGACTCCTTTGTTCTGGAATGAGACTGGTGAAAATCAAGTCTTTGGACTAGAGATTCTTCGAGATGCTGAAAGGCAAGTTCATATTGTCAGGGAGAACTTGAAGCTTGCATAGTCTAGGTAGAAGAGCTATGCCGATCATAGAAGGAGAGATTTGAGCTTTGAAATTGGTGATTATGTCTATCTCAAAGTATCTCCCATGAGAGGACTTCGTAGATTCAAGGTCAGAGGAAAACTTGCACCGAGGTACATTGGTCCATTCAAGGTCATAGAACGAAGAGGAGAAGTTGCTTATCAGTTGGAACTACCGCCACAACTGTCAGATGTGCACGATGTTTTCCACGTCTCACAGTTGCGAAAATGCCTACAAGTTCCAGAAGAGAAAATGCTGCTAGAGCAGTTGGACATCGGTGAAGATCTTACATATCAAGAGTATCCCGTCAAAATTCTAGAAATATCAGAGAAAGTCACGAGAAACAAGAAGTATCGTATGTGTAAAGTGCAATGGAGCAATCATACGGAAGAAGAAGCCACTTGGGAGCAAGAAGATCAACTCAAGGCAGATTTTCCAGACTTCTTTTCCGATCAGCAAGAATCTCGAGGGCGAGATTCATCCTAAGGGGGGTAGGTTTGTAACACCCTATTTTTCATATTTTGCAAATTGTTAATTTAGTCTTATTTTAATTAAAGTGTTAATATTTTTCTTTAGATTGTTTTCTTGATTTATTAAATTAAGTAATTAAATTATTATTTTGTGTATTGTTGCATTTCATGCTGGATTGGAATTGCAGTAGGAATTTTTCTTGGGTGCAAAGTTGTTTTAAAATTCGGAAATCATTTTAGATTTTAAAACATAAATAGAAAAGGAATTAGAAAAGAAAAAGAAGAAGAAAGCTTACCTGGCCTTTCTTGGGCCGAATCCCTAGTCGTGGCCCATTTCCCTTTCTCCCCCTCCTCTTTTTGGGCCTTGGGCCAACTCTCTCCTGGCAGCCCACTCCCCCCTCCTCTCTTCCTTTCGGCCACCCCAGCAGCACCCCGTGGCCTAGCTCGCACCATGCGGCCCACTCGCGCGTAGCCCGCCAATCACCCTCCCCCGCACGCACATCGGCCCAGCTTCCCGCACGGCCCGCTCGTGCAGCGCCGCGCCCGACTTAGCTCCCACCCCGCGCTCGCTGACCGCCTGGGCCCACGTGTCATCCCCCAGCTCCAGCCTCTCTCCCTCCCCATCGACGACTGATGAAAATGCCGCCACCGCCCGCTCACATCCCGCCTCCCCGACTCCCCAAACCGACCCTTAGCGCACCCAACACCCCTCCGATTCCCCTTCTCCCTCTCTTCGACCTTAATTGTGCCCACTCACGTCCAATCCCATGAAATGGCTACCGCAGGCCATTATTTCGGCGAGCTCCAATTTGCCGCATCCCCTCCCACTACTTCTCTATAAATGACCCCAAGACATCCCCTCAGCCCCACCGCTTCCTCCCTTCACTCCTCCTTGTTCCTACGATACCCAGAGCATCCTCCCTGTTGAGCTCCGGTGACCATTGCCTCCTCTCTCCGTTGCCGACCACCTTCCGGCCTCCCCCGCGACCCCGCGACCCATGCTGAGGATCCCCTCGGTCCCCTCTCCCTTCCCGTACTCTCGCGGTGAAGTTCCAGCCCCCGGAGCGCCGCCCCAGCCTTGCTCCGACGAAGTCGCCGCCACCACCGTCGCATAGCTCGCCGCCGGCCGCCGCCTAATGCCAGAACCCCTCCCCCTCCCCCCCCGCCTTGAGCCATCCAATTCGTGATAAAAGGCCCAGATTAAAAGACCCCCAAAGGGGTATAAGCCTGGTCCATGGTGGACCATGGACCCAGGTCAACGTCTGGTCCACGAGATCCACGGACCTAGTCCACCATTTTAGGATTTAAATTAATTCGAGAAAATCCAGTAAAATGCCCTTTTTAGAGTTAGGTCCCTGAGATGGACTACGTGGATGAGGACTACTACGACTAGGCGTGTGACCCCCGATGGACTGCCTGTGGCGTTATGGAGTCTTTTGCTGTCTTTTACTTTTCTTCATGTAATCCAGATTATGTAATAACGGTCTGATATAATAATAATAATGACATTGGTTATTTACTGTTACTTCACTTTTGTCTTGTATGCGTAAAAACTTGATCGTGGGCACGTATACAGAAGCATTCGGTTTTGGCCTTAAAACCGGGTTTGACAGCCACCTAAATGCAAAACCTTTGCTTGGCTGGTGATCCAGAACCGTATATGGACGGCAGACAGACTAGAAACACGCGGCTGACAAAACAACAAGTATTGCCCTCTATGCAGGCACACCTTGGAGACAACACACCACTTGCTATCAGACTGTCGGTATTCAAGACGAATATGGGATGGCATCTCTCATTGGACGAACATGGCAGAGATAAAACCCTTAAATTGGATACAGGCTGATTCAGTACACCAATGGTGGACGTTGCTGGCGGTTTCGAGGAATGTACCATGAAAAGGCCTACGATCGCTTATCCTACTCATCAACTGGGAAATCTGGAATGAAAGGAACGCATACATCTTCTGACACAAAGAACTCCCAGGAACCTCCCTGATTGCCAAAATTAAAGAAGAAGCGAGGATCTGGTGCCTTGCTGGAGCTAAGAACCTATCACAAATGCTGGCACATAGTTGAGTTTTGTTTTGCGAATTCTTTTCGGAGGCATGAGCGTCTAAGATCTTGTAATTCTACGCCCTTCGTGGCAACTCTATAACACCTTTAATTAATGAAAACGGCACAATCTCGTGTTGGTTCCGTTCAAAAAGTAAAATAAAATTCATCGGCATGTCAAGTACTGAGCATGGATTAAATCGACTGGTTGGACTGTCTTTTCCATTTCGTCCATTGGTAAACCAGCTAGTGTATACCCTATCACAAAACGATACTATAGTGATGTGGTCAAAAATCGCGTAGTGGCATTTTTATTGTCAATCATCGTTATAATTTTTGTTTTGTTTTTAGCGATGATCAATGAAGTCAACCAACATTAAAAAATGTTTTTTAGAGGCTGTTCATAACTCGAACCTAACAACGGTTCAGATTACAATTCATCTATGAAAAAACTATTTGTAGCGGCGGCCTATGAAAAGGCATGCCGCTAGTGTGCTCATGTAGCTCATCTACTGGATCCGGCCCAAATGATCCCAACTTGTATAAAAAGACAGCAAGGGTTTCGAAACCAAGACTTCTTTCTCTCCCTCCTCTAAACCACACCTCCTCACGCGTTGCCTTCCTTCTTCCCTCCTCTTTTCTCACGCCGTCACCTCCCCCTCGCTGTCCCCTCCAGGCGACTGTTGGCACCAAAATTTGACCGGTCCCAGTGGACAGCCATATGGAGTTAGAATCAGCCAAAGTCAATGGAGTTCAACGGCCAAAGAGAATAAAGTGGGCCCATTAGGGTTGTTTTATCTTCGCCTATTTTTTAGTTTAGATTTAGTTTAGAAATAAACCTAGTCAGTTTGTTTAAGAGTCCTGACCATGTCGGGTCAGAATCCCTTATATGGGGTTATAAATATGTAATTGGGTCTATACAATAAAGAGAACACTTTCGTTCAATACAACTCGGTGCATGGCCAAACTTTTTCTTGACGACATCCTCGTCTCGTGCGGGCTGCATCGGCTCCGATCTTGGCGAGAGATTTGGATTAGTCACCCTCGGTAATTTCATCGACTTCAGCTAGTACTTTCTTATTAAGTTGATATTCTAGTTGTTATCTTTGGAATTGCTAGTTATCCGGTAATTAAATCTTTATTTAGTTTGTATTATCGACTTAAATTGCATTACTGTCTCGGTTAGGTCTGATCTTTTGCGATTTTTGTGGGTTTTATAGACTGAGTTTTAGATCTTTTATTTGAGTCACTCGATCGATTCTATCTATAATTAGTTTAAATCTAGCTCTATTTGTCGTGTTTGAACATTATCTCGATTAAGTTCGATCTGTTTGGATCAGCAAGGCTGCATCGACTTTGATCTCTTGCTGGGCTGATAGGGTTAGATTCGATCTGTTTGTAGGCAGAGTCGATAGAGTTCTGTCGAGACATTTAGCCGACAAGTTATCACGGTTCAATCGACTTTTCAGTGTTTTGCCTATTTATTGCTGTATGTTAGAAGTCGATTGCCCCTTTTGTCAAATAAGATTAGATCTGTGAATTTGTGGCATATTCACAATACCAGCTATCAGATCTATCGACTTAGCATCTATCGACGGGCAGAGTTCTGTACATGATCATTATACTTCTATCGACTCTGGCCCATCGACTTTCTTTCATCGACAGAGCGAGTTTATGCACCTTTACTGTAGATCCATCGACTCAGCTCTATCGACTTTAGTCTATTGCATCGACTCTGGCCTATTGTTCTAGTTTCTTATCAGCATCAATGATTTATAATTGCCAATTTAATTAAATTTGCCGATAAGCCGATATAATCAGCCGATCAGTTTGTATTCTCCTATGTTTTATTTCCATCATAGCATCGGCTGGTTTCACGAACATAGAATATCAGCTTTCTTCATCAGCCTGTCCTGGGCTGATGACCCGTGGAATTTGACCGTTTGTTTCTTTGTCGATTTGCAGGAAAAATGACTGGCACGCCCTAATTTACGTATTGAGCCTGCACTGGAGCTAAGCAGATCTCCCAGATCACGCATGTGATTTTCGCATCAACACGCTTTTTGGCATGCTTGGTGGGACACAGAACTTTAAGCTTCACAACATGTGTGGACTTGGAGTGCCAAAGGATCCCATGCTCCCTGATAACCCTCCACCAAAACATGATGTAAATGCGGATCTGAAGACAGAGAACATAATGCCTGTTAACAAGAATGATCTGAGCGTTGAAACAAGGGCACAAATTGATCAGAAGATTGCTGAGTACGGAAGCCTTTTGTTGAGCACATTTAGCAAAACCAAGCATGGCAAGATTATACAGAAAGAAAAGTTACCTGTTGCTGCCTTGGTTGAAGACAAAACTGAGAAATCAACTGCCAATATGCCAATAGAGGTGATTGATGAAGCTACATTGAATAACATGATACATTCAGCAATATACTATGCATTGATTAATCAGTCACCTGTGTTGGTCAATACTTTGAGGGCTTTGATTATTCAGACCGTTGAAGGTTGTATATATGATGATCCAGTACGTGGGCTGATGTATTTCCGAGCATCTAAGAATATTCCTCGGCCTTCAATTGAAGCACCTAGTTCACAGCAGCCAAAGGCGAGCACAACATATCCTGTTACGGGTTCAGGACCGTCAACTTCTGAAGCTACTCTACCCTCGAAGAATGCTGATAGTGGTACAGTGGAGAGAACACCTCACGGGATAATATTGCAAAGAACTACTCCACAGACACAACTGCAGCTCTACAGGCAGGAGACGTCAGAGCCAAATGTTACATATAGTACAACATCAAATTTAGATCCAAGCTTGTTCGGCATGCCATCATCATCTGCATTGCCTAGGGAGTTGGGAGGCCAACACACTGTTGTCAATTTTGGTTCACAAACAGCCCCGCAAGTACCAGCGTCGGGTCCTGTATTGACTACTCCAAATACCAATGTTTCGATCGATGACACGACAGTGAAGATTGCTGAAGTAATGAGGGAACAATTCGGTTTGAAGCCAAAACAACAGACTTATATGTATCGACCCCCATATCCTCCTAGGTATGACTTGATTCCTATGCTGAGTCGATACAGGCCACCAGAATATACTAACTTCACTGGACAAGACAATACTACCACTGTTGAGCATATTTGCCGGTTTTTGGTGTAATATGGAGAAGCAGGAGTCACCGAAGCATTGAAGATAAGACTGTTTCTGTTATCATTGTCCGGTTTGGATTTTTCATGGTTCGCATCATTGCCCCCTAATTCTATTATTATTTGGGCTGATCTGGAACAGAAATTTCATAAATACTTTTTTTGCTGAAACAAGAGAAATGAGGTTGTCTGATCTGATCTCTGTGAGGCAGAAAGCTGGAGAGTTTGTGCATGATTATGTGCAAAGGTTCAGAGATGTGCACAGTAAATGTTTCAGCTTGCAATTGACTGATACTCATATGGCAGAAATATCATTCAATGATTTAGTTGCACCTCTAAGAGAAAAATTTCCCTTGGTCGAGTTCGAAAGCCTATCCCAGCTAGTGCAGAAGGTGTCCATTCAGGAGAACCTGAGTCGAGGGGCACGGTCAAGGCCGATTCAAATCAACTACAACGATTATGAGTCTGAGTCTGATGAAGATTCTAAAGAAGTCGATATGGCTGAGTGGACTAGAAACAAAAATGTGTTGTCGTGTCCATGGGTGAAGCAGAATGAATCAAAAGAGAAGTATGACTTTGATATCATCAAAGCCGACAAGATATTTGATATGTTGTTACAGGAGAAGCATATTTAGTTGGCACCTAATCATGTGATACCTCCTGCTGAAGAATTGAAGAAGATGAGATACTGCAAATGGCACAATTCACCCTCTTATAGTACTAATGATTGCAAGGTGTTCAGGAGACAGATCCAGATGGCGATTGAACAAGGTAAAATAAAGTTCACCAAAGGCACCATGAAGATTAATGGGCACCCTTTCCCTATAAATGTCAACATGGCTGGTATCGACAACGTAGATGCGTTTATTAAACGGTACCAGAAGAAGAGAGACGGGGAGGTGAAACAATCATAGTTTGATCCATATTGGGAATGCCCATTCTTTCAATGTTGTTCACAATATGAAGCTATCGTCGATCAATAACTGTCCTGGTTGCAGCAGACGAACGGAACAAATGTACAGAGGAGCTTCGAACAGCTATCGACATGAGCCGGGTGACTCTAGAAAGTCGATGGTGAGTAAAGTCGATGAGAATGGAAGGGTATCAGCTTTTGATCGACTTGGCCCCAAGAAGACAGAAGAAGAAGTTCACTTGAATGAAGAAGTCGATAAAGAGCTCCAGGAAGAACAAGAGCAAGCTGATCAATAGTGTCCATCTGGCATTTTCACTAAGAGTTAGAAGCGCATGGTTCAGAGGATGCGTTGCAGGCAGATAAGGGTTGGTAAATATTATTATGACGAAGATGATGATCAACCGCCAAAAAAAGATTTGGAGGCCAAAAGTGAAATCGCAAGTACAGGTACCAAGTGCTACAGTGGGCATGGTAATGATGTTGCCTAAAGAGTTTATGACCTCGGAAGAAGAATTGTTTGCTGATGAAGAAAGTGCACCTCAGCTTATATTTGATACACAACAAGCAATATTTGATAAACCAGACGAGTCTAAACATCGGCACTTGAAGGCTTTGTACTTGAAGGGGTTTGTCAACGGGATGCCGATGGGAAAGATGATGGTTGATGGAGGTGTTGTAGTTAACATCATGCCGATCACTATTGCAAGAATGCTAGGTAAGACTGATGAAGATTTGATTGATACTAATATGATTTTGCGGGATTACGGTGGTCGTACTGTAGTTGCCAAAGGAATCTTGAATGTGGAACTCACAATCGGCAATAAAACTTTGCTGGTTACTTTCTTTGTCATCAATGGAAAGGGAACCTACAACATTCTTTTGGGTCGTGATTGGATACATGCAAACTGTTGTGTTCCATCAACAATTCACCAATCTCTGGCCCAGTGGATTGGCGATCAAGTAGAGATAATCCCGGCCGATGAAACCGTCAATGTTGCATCGGCCGATTTAGTACCATGGCATGCGGATGATTTGGGATGGGGATTATGCTAAGATTACTACACAGGGTCTTGAGGTAGTGGACCAGTCAAATTGTAAATTGTTTCTCTAACAGGCACCCCAATGGAGTTTGCAAAAGATGGGAAGTTGGCAAAAGGATTCATGTCGGCCGATGAGCTACAGGAAGTCGAAATAGGAGATGGCGATAAACCAAGGCCGACATTTATCAGTAAGAAGTTGGATGAAGATTTAAAGTTGAATTATAAAATTATTAAAAGAATACCGGGATTGTTTTGCTTGGGATTATTCTGACATGCCCGGCCTGAGCTGATCTATCGTTGAGCATCAGCGGCCTATCAAACCTGGATATCGACCTTATAAGCAACCTCCAAGGAGAATCGATCTGAAGATTTATGATGATGTCAAGGCTAAGATTACTAGGTTATATGATGCTAAGTTCATTAGGCCTTGCTGATATCCAGAGTGAGTTTTGAATATTGTACCTATTTTCAAGAAGTGTGGCAAGTTGAGAGTCTGTATTGACTTTCGCTCGTTAAATAAGGCTACCTCGAAGGATGACTACCCGATGCTTATAGCAGATCTCCTAGTTGATGCAGCAGCAGGGCATAAGATTGTTAGTTTTATGGATGATAATATTGGTTATAATCAGATTTTCATGGCAGAAGAGGATATACCGAAGACTGCTTTCAGGTGTCCCGGGGCTCTTGGTTTGTATGAATGGGTTGTCATGACATTTGGTTTGAATGCTGGAGCCACATATTAGAGGGCCATGAATTATATATTCCATGATTTGATCGGCCGGCTAGTAGAGATTTATATTGATGATGTGATAGTTAAATCTAAAAGAATAGAAGATCATATAGCCGATTTACGAGAAGTAGTCGAGAGAACCAAAAAGTATGGCTTGAAGATGAATTCAAAAAAGTGTGCTTTTGGTGTATCGGCTGGTCAGTTTCTGGATTTCATCATGCATGAATGAGGAATTGAGATTGGGCCAAAGAGCATGAAGGCTATCAATGACATCAAGCCGCCGATCAACAAGACAAAACTTCAATCTTTGATCATCAAAGTGAATTTCATCAGAAGATTTATTTCGAACTTATCAAGGAAGCTTGACGTATTCACCCCGTTATTAAAGTTAAAGGCGGATCAAAGGTTTGTATGGGAGCCAGAACATCAGAGAGCTCTAGAAGATATCAAGAAGTATTTGGTTTCATGTCCTATGCTAGTGCTACCAAGAGACAGATTGCCTTTCAAACTTTATGTTGCGGCTGACAAAAAGTCGATCAGATCAACTTTAATTCAAGAGCAATATGGTAAAGAAAGGGTTGTGTTTTATTTAAGCTAAAGATTGATCGATGCTGAAACCAGGTACACTGAGATTGAAAAATTATGTTTGTGTTTATATTTCTCATATGTGAAGTTGAGGCATTATATGTTATCGGTCGAATGTGTGGTGGTATGTAAAGTCGATGTCATCAAATATATGTTATCGGCTCCGATTTTGAAAGGCAAAATTGGTAAATGGATGCTAGCATTGGCTGAATATGACTTGACGTATGAATCTGCTAAAGCTGTTAAGGGTCAGGTTCTGGCTGATTTAGTTGTTGAGCATTATGGATCAGAGGTGTCAATGGTGGAGCCGGTGCCACGGTTATTGTTTTTTGATGGTTCTGTATGTAAAAATGGATGTGGTATCGGGCTCGTTGTCATATCGCCTCGAGGGGCAAGATTTGAGTTTGCATTTGCTGTGGAGGTATCGACTAACAATCAAGTTGAGTATAGAGATGTTTTCAAAGGTCTATAGATTTTGCGAGAAGCTGGGGCTGATTTCGTTGAAATCATTGGTGATTCGTTGCTAGTACTCGGGCAATTGGCAGGAGATTTTGAATGCAGAGATGATATTCTGAGATTGTTTTATGCCGAGTGTCAGGATATGATATGATGCTTCAAGGCCGTGAGTTTCAAGCATGTCCTGAGGGAGCAAAATATAGAGGCAAATGATTTGGCATAGAAGGCATCGGGATATCAATGGTACGATTGTTGAAATTGCCGATGTCGATGAAGGTAAGCAAGTTAGTGTTGATAAGGTTGATGTCGATGAAGCTAGGCAAGGTGATATCGATGAGATCGATATTGGTGAGGAAGATTGGAGGATCACCAGAGTATAGTATCTCAAGGATCCAGCACAGCGCACTCCTCGTAAAGTCAGATACATGATGTTGAGGTATGTTTTATTAGAAGAAAAGCTTTATTATCAGACGATTGATGGTGTATTATTATGATGCTTAAATCAAGAAGAAGCCAAGGTGGTTATGTGCGAAGTCCATGAGGGCATTTGTGGTACCCATCAATCGGCCCATAAAATAAGATGGTTATTGAAAAGGACTGAGTATTATTGGACAAGTATGTTAGAAGATTGATTCAAGTATTACAAGGGGTGTCAAGATTGCCAAAAATTTGGAGCAATTCAGAGGGCGCCAGCATCGGCTATGAATCCGATCATTAAGCCTTGGCCGTTTAGAGGATGGGGTATGGATATGATTGGCCAAATTTATCCAACATCAAGCAAAGGTCACAAGTATATTCTGGCAGCGACAGATTATTTCACAAAGTGGGTTGAAGCTGTGCCGATGAAGAATGTGACAACTAACAATGTAATCAACTTTGTGAGGGAGCATATTATTTACAGGTTTGGTGTGCCGCAGACTATTACTACTGACCAAGGTTCTGTGTTTACTTCGGAAGAGTTTCAGAGCTTTGCCGATAGTATGGGAATCAAGTTGTTGAATTCATCACCTTATTATGCTCAAGCCAATGGTGAGGCATAAGCGTCTAATAAGAGTTTGATCAAGCTTATCAAAAGGAAGATTGATGAGCAAGCTAAGAGGTGGCATACGACATTGGTTGAGTCATCATGGGCCTACAGAATGGCATGTCATAGGTCTATAAAGGTATCACCATATCAATTAGTTTATGGACATGAAGCAATGTTGCCATGGGAGACGAATCTGGGGTCCATAAGAATAAAATTGCAAGATCAATTATCAGCCGATGATTACAGGCAAGTTATGTTCGATGAGTTAGAAGATGTCGTGCAACATCGAATGAGGGCCTTGGAGAAAATTCAAGAGAATAAAGCTCGCGTGGCTAGATTTTACAACAAAAAGGTGGTACCTAAGAGTTTTGCAGAAGGCGATGTTGTCTGGAAGTTAATTATGCCCATCATCTCTAGAGATAGTCGATTTGGAAAATGGTCTCCTACTTGCGAAGGACCATTTAAAGTGAGCCGATATGCACCCGGCAATGCATATTTCTTACAAGGATTGGATGGAGAGGTGTTTGGGAGAGCGATTAATGGTAAATATTTGAAGAGGTATCATCCAAGCGTTTGGGTCGACTCATGATCTCGAGTGCTTGATCATGGCCGATATGAAAGTATCGTCCTTAGCAGAAAAAATAAAAGGGATTGAAGAAGAAGAAAATGAGTGTTTTACAGCCGATGTGCACACGCCGACTTGAGACGGCCAATATTACAAATATCGCCCTTAGCAGAAAAAATATAAAGTAAAAAGCGCAGCATGCAAGACAGAGATTAACACATTTATAGAGTAGAGGAGGTTTCCATTAATTATAGATGGCCGATGTTAAAGATGAAAAAACAGGCTAATTGCTTAGTTTCGGTGAAACCTATTCTGCTATGATAGCTAGGGGATGAAGATGTAATTATTAGCATCCCAAGCGCGTGGAGGAAGGTACATAGAAGAAGAAAAATGCACTAGCAGCTTCCTCCGCTTCCCCTTCAGGAATGGCAGTGTCATCAGACATCACCCGCTGGGCAAGAGGGAGAGAGGGCTGCTCCGTCGATGCCATTCTCGACACCCGTGCTGTTATCTAGGGGCAGAAGAACCAACAGGTTGGCTTCTAGGCAGGAGGAGCTGTAAACTTTGGATTGAAAAGAGGACTCTAGGGGCAAGAGAAGCAAAAAGTATTCGCCACAAGATATTCAGTAGGTTTGGAGATAGATGGTATTTTTCTATCAAAGCTCTCAATAAGAGTCCCATGGTTGAAGGTGGTAAGCAAAATAAGGAGGAGGGGGCTGACGGAAGGAGTTATTCATAGGAACTTGATTTGGCCTTTGAAGAGTCCAAACGCCACTTCGTCGAAGGAATAGGAAGCGATAAGGCTTGCGTGGAAACCCGAGGAGGAAGGATAAGCACTAGGACAGTCAAAAAGTAAAGCCAGCAGTCGAGGCGACACAGGAAATAGCATGCCACATTTAAAGGCCACGAGTGGTTGGATGGTGTAGTGAAGGCGTGACCTGACGAGTGGATGACTCTTGACTGGCTGCATTTACTAGGTCATGAAGCAGTGGGGTGGTAAAGGCACACGGTAAACGATGAGATAGAATCCGGCGCATGAAGGATTTCGTACCCCGGACTCGGGGGGCATGTGTTGGCATCAAAATTTGACCGGTCCCAGTGGACATCCACATGGAATCAGAATCGGCCAAAGTCAATGGAGTTCAACGGTCGAAGAGAATAAAGTGGGTCCATTAGGGTTGTTTTATCTTCGCCTATTTTTTAGTTTAGATTAGTTTAGAAATAAACCTAGTCGGTTTGTTTAAGAGTCCTGACCGAGTCGGGTCAGAATCCCTTGCATGGGTTTATAAATATGTAAAAGAGTGTGTATAAAAAAGAGAACACTTTTATTCAATACAACTCGGTGCATTGCCAAACATTTTCTCGACGACATCCTCATCTCGCGCGGGCTGCATCGGTTCCGATCTCAGCGAGAGATTTGGATTAGTCACCCTCGGTAATTGCATCGACTTCAGCTAGTACTTTCTCATTAAGTTGATATTCTAGTTGTTATCTTTGAAATTACTGTTATCCGATAATTAGATCTTTATTTAGTTTGTATTATCGACTTAAATTGCATTACTGTCTCGGTTAGGTCCGATCTTCTGTGATTTTTGTGGGTTTTATAGACTAAGTTTTAGATCTTTTATTCGAGTCACTCGATCGATTCTATCTATAATTAGTTTAAATCTAGCTCTATTTACCGTGTTTGAACACTGTCTCGATTAAGTTCGATCTGTTTGGATCAGTAAGGCTGCATCAACTTTGATCTCTTGCTGGGCTGATAGGGTTAGATTCGATCTGTTTGTAGACAGAGTCGATAGAGTTGGACGTTTAGCCGATAGGTTATCTAGGTGTGATGACAGGAGGCAATTATCGTGCTAATTTTTATTTTTATTTTTGTATTGTGTTTGCTAATTTTATTGCGTGTGAGGCAACCATCATGCTAAACAAAGAAAGGATTTTTTTTTCTTGGCTCTAACCTTATGTTTTCTTTCCTACATTTTATGAAGGATGTCAGTCGATTTTTTTTAAGAAAATGAATTCACGATTCCTTCATTCCAAACAGCAGTTGTAGAAAAAATTCCTTAGAAATGAGTTCCTTTTAAATTCCTTTAAATTTTCTTTATCTTAAGAGCATCTCCAGTGGGAGTAGCTAAAAGGCCTACTATCCTAAAATTTAGGAGCCCAATCCAAAACTCCAACTCTAGTAGGGTTACTAAACTTTCTCCTATTTTACATGTCCTTCCAAATCTACCCTCCACACTCTCAAATTTGCAACACTCCTATTTCCCTCCCAATGATGAGTCCCACCTCCTTTTCTCTTTTTTCTTTTGTTTCCATTTTATTTTTGTTTTTCATTTCTTTCTTCTTCCCCACGAACCTCTCCTCCCCTAGACCCTCTCTCGCTGCCGCCTCCCCATCCACGCGCGCTGGTCGGCCCCAGGCTCGCCGCCAGTCGCTTGGAGAGTGTCATTGGCCACCGGATCTCCGCGAATGGAGGCGCCGCTAGCTGAATCGAGGGCCAACAGCGCTGGATCGAGCTTCCCTACTACGGGCTTCCCCAAAGCATCGCTGGCTCGCGCCCTTACCGCTTGACGGCCCCTCCTCCTCCGTTCGCGAGCTAGAAGGTGGCACCATGCACGCGGGAGGCTCGCCTTGTCCTCTTCTCTCGTCGAATAGAGCTGCGTGTGGGAGAATGGTGTCGTGGCGTGGTGAGCAGATGAACAGAGAGGATGAGGTATATCAAGAAGGAGAGAAGAGGATGGATGGGTGCTTGGTCATGCTCTGGTGTAGAGCTGGAGGCGGGATGGTGGACAGAGCATCTGATCGGGGCGGTGACCGATGGAGCAGCGGCGCCGGCAGCACAAGAAGAAAAATGCAGAAAAGGTTGACGGCGTGCACCAGGGCGACGGCGCCCAAGAGCAGCAATGGGGAGTAGGTGACAGCGTGGACCAGGCGACTCCGGGGACGAAGGCGACAACGGGCGAGCAGGCCTGCGAGGAGGAGGGCGATGGCGCCAGCGGGGAGCCGACGTGCGGGGAGGAAGACGATGGAGACTCAGTTTTTTTTTTTGTGTGTGTGTAACAAGTAGGTACCACATTGTTTAGAAGCCCATTTGCAAGTATTCATTGGTGTTGGAAACAAAATTGGACTCCAAAATTTTATAAGTGAACTGATAAAATAAAATTTGGGAGCCCAATTTAGCTACCCATTAGAGATGCTCTAAATACACCTTGTTATTTTCTATCCCCACACAACTTACTGCATCCAATAGAAATAATTTTTCATCTTTTCACTCAACTTTATGCATCTAAAATAAACTCTTCAAATAAATGAACCAGATATCTAACTTCATACGGTCAACATGAATTTGGTCGTCTGGTCTCCAGTCTCCAACCCACGGCCTCCCCCGACACCTTGATATCTCTCTCTCTCAAAGAAAAAATCCTTCACAGTTACAGCCTTCGCTTGGGGATTGGATGAACGCGGGCGGCAGTTCATTGCAAAGTTGGCCGGCCTCCGGTGCCTAACGGGCTCGCCAAGATCGTCGACTCGTCGTCGGGGAGGGGCCTTCGGAGTAGGACCGCCACCGGCGAACCGTGGCCCGGAGGAGCGCCGCCGCTGCGCCAAATCTGGGGCCCGAAAGAGCGCTGGCTTCCCACGCGCGATGGTTAGGCACGTTGCGGTTCCGGCTGCCCGTGCGACCACGGATGAGGCGGCGGCCTCGGGCCGCTTCCGCGCGGCCGCATGCGCTCGGTGGTCGGGAGCGTCACACCCCACCATTGTTGTGCATCAGGGTGAACAGGCGCCAGCGGCGCGATTACATCCGTTGCTGC
Source organism: Eleusine indica (assembly GCA_030378355.1). Lineage (NCBI taxonomy): Eukaryota > Viridiplantae > Streptophyta > Magnoliopsida > Poales > Poaceae > Eleusine > Eleusine indica. The sequence continues at coordinate 43,864,346 of CM059495.1, forward strand.
TCGTCGGAGAGCGGACCCAGCACTGCAGGTGGCGAGCGGACCCAGCACTGCGGGTGCGAGCTCGACCGGGTGCGGCAAGCGGGAGGCTCCGTGCCGCCCGTGCGACGTCGTCCTGGCCTCCGTCTTCCACTGCGCCCATCTGCCCCACGACCTCCTGCCCAGCATGCTGCCCCCATTCCCCGGTACCTCTTCTCTGCAACCATCTTCCGTCCTGGTAAAGGTGCGTTCCACTCTCTTAATTTTTATTTTCGTATAGTTTAGTTTCAAGCGGATCCATGTCCGATCAATTCAAAACTTTTTTCATGCGCAGCACTTGCTTTGTATATGCAAATTTCAGCAATTTGTTTTCAACAACAAGTCTGTTTCTCACCCACAAAAAAAGATCAGTTGGTTGAGCTTAGATCATATAATCAATCTTTTATATACGTACTTATTATGGCAGTAAGAAAGGCATGGAGAATGTTTTGATGATCATCTCAATGAAGAATGTTTTGATTGTCTCACTGAAAAGAAAAATATATTTATTTGGATGGGTAAATAACTTCTACATTTTATTTTACATGTTTTCTTTTGCTTTCCGATTCTGATATAGCTCCTAATGTGCACGGAATTTCTTCATCTACGGTGCCATGAAATGCCTTCATGATTTTTTTTATGCTTTATTGCAGCAATACCCAGTTCACATATTTAACAGTTTCTGGTTGCATACATATTGAACATTGAATTTGACACATGTAAATGTTTTCTAGAAAAAGGTTATGCTATATATGGATTTAATTGAACTATGAAATTTGACGTTTGTATATAATTTTCAGTCTACACAGTATATAATTTTTAGTATACACAGGCTCGCTCATCATTTCTCCTTGTCAATTCTGCAGTATGTAGTGAGTCTTGAGAAAATGGCTTCAGTAAGCTGACACCTCAAGAAGGCCAATAGGAGGTTTCATATGGGCATGAACAAGAAGAAGACTTAGAGCATCTCCAAGAGACTGTTTAAAACTAATTCCAAATTCACTTGTTTTAGCTAGTCTCTAAAATTAAAACCACTCAAAAAATAAGATGAAAACCAATAGCCTCTCTAAAACCAACTTCAATTCTATTTTCAAATTGACCATGTCACTAAAGGACCCTACATTTTTTCCATGGCGTGACTTCTTCGTCCCACTTTGTTTTCTCTTTCGATCTGAAATCGATCGCACCAGGAAGCGATCCCTAAAAAGAGTATGCATTATTTCAGTCTTGTGGATCGTATGTACCCCAAATACCTTATTACTTGGAGAAGATTGATATTGGCTCGGATTATTAAATGGGCCGGGGTCCATTAGGATCACGAAAGAGTTGAAAACTACTCAAATGATACTTGAAGTACATAACCGTGCATATTTAGATATGATCTTTATAGACAGATTTGTTATAACTGATTAGGAAACTTTTCTTGTAACCCTCCTCTTCAGATATATAAGGAGGGTAGTGGTCTTTAGTTGATCAAGAGAATTCTCACCGAGAACCCTAGCTCCTGTGCGAAATATCATCAATACATCAAACCTCATGTAGGATATAGGGTTGTTATCTTTTAGGAGGTCTGAACCTGTCTAAACCTTGCGTCTTGTGTCCATCAAATTCTAGAACTCATATGCATACTTAGAAGTATTGTCGAGTAATACCCTCAACAAGTCTTTTGTTTTATGAGGATATCAGGTTGTTTTATTTGTTGTTAGACCATTCTTATTTTACAGTTGCAAATATATTTTAGAATCATCAGAGCTTCTTCAGTCGGATTACAATCTACTGTTTTTAACTCTCTTCTTAATGAAATACATGCTTCACACGTTCTTCAAAAATAAAAAGTCGGATTACAATCATTCTGTAAAAGCTATAGTAAGAAAACCAGGCCCTTTTGCACTGATCATGTACACGGAGGATAACAGGTCGGGGAAGTTGATGGGCCTGATTGCACGATGGCTAGGAATCGACTTGCTACCTTGGTCGATAGAGCTAGCATCGCGAGCCGCAGCAACATGCCTGGTGATTTGGGCAACAGCTTTGGCGCTCTGGCACTCGGCGAAGAGGTCGTCCCAATTAGGGCGGCAGATATGTTGGCACGGAGGGGCGTGGTGAGTTGGGAGAGTGCTGTTGTGCGGGTGGAAAAGAGTGCAAAGATGAACCAAATCACGGGACGCAGGCACGAGAACGCGAGAGCATGCGAGGAAACATTGCACGGAAGGAGCGATGACGAAGGGGGAGCGCTAACCAAACGTAGAGAGCAAGAACCGTGGGAGCAAGCCGAAGTCATTTTGGAAAATTGAATGGCGAGTCAGTTAGACGTCTATTGTGGAAATAATTAGCCAAAATTAGAGATAGAAAATGATTTAAAGAGTCTCTTAGAGATATTCTTAGGAGGTACGAATCTGATGACCTGCTTATGGTTCTTTGGGAGACCATTGTGTGCACATCTCTCTCCACCTTTTACATTTAATGGCAAATCCTTCCCATAATCTCAATTTTTTTTCTTCTTTCATATATTCGTTCTATTTTGTTAGGCTCAACCAATTTAAATCTTTGACAAGCAAATTGACTTGCCACTTTTGATCGGTAAAGCTTCCATATATGGTAGTCCATTAGGAACATAACTTATCTTGCCCTTCAATAGGAGCTTATCATTTTGTTTTGCCTGATAACTTGCCTTTTGATTGGTGTTTAAAGGTTTTGCAAGTATTTCGAACGGGAAGTTCATAAGATTGATATCTAACTTGTGCCACCACAAATGCTACTGGTAGTGCGGACGCATTCCAGTCACTTGCTTTTTTTTTTAGTTTAACATAAGCCCAAGTGTTAGAGGTGTGAGAGCCCTAGCCCCCGCCGGTGGCCACTCCAGCCCCGACGTCCACTAAACCTCGCCGCCGGTGGCCACTCCGGCCCCGGCGTCCACCATCTCTCGTCTCTCGTAGTGTCCGCTGGCCCTAGGCTTTGGTCTTCGGCGTCTCCGGATCTCTGTCCTCCCCCAGCGTCTCCATGGCTGAGTTATCGGACCTTGATTTCCAGCTAGGTTTAGACTTCCAAGCCCTTGCCAAAGCTCGTTTTGGAGTACCGGTGTCTCCGATCTCCTCCTCTTCAAGTTTCCTCTTGGTGGCCTCGTTCGTGGCGATCCATATTAATGCAGAGTCTACTGCCCTTATTCTTCAAGCTTGCCTTGGTGGGGTGGCGAAGGACTTTCAAGTCTCCTGGCTTAAGGGACTGGTGTTTTCGGTCCTCGGTTTCTTCGAAGCTCGTTGGATTCATGATTTACCGCCTTCAGAAGGTAATCACCAAGCTCTTTGATCTTCATTTCACTCTTTGGCACAACGGGGACCTGACTGGATCAAGGAAAAAAGAATTTGGGATCAAAAGCAAGATGAGGAATGGCATCTGGTCTGAGTTCCAAGAAGTCCTATGCAGCCATAGCCAAATTTGGCGCTCCTAAGACAATCTTCCAGTGTCTCAAATTCCCAATAGACTATTACTCCAGGAACTTTACACCTCGTTTGCAAAAGGCAGACACTAGAGGTCAACCGACGGCTAGCCGGAAGCCTTAGATGGCCAAGATCGCACTTGAGCGACGACGGATTTCTTGGGAGAGGTTTTCAAATTCAAAATTCGCCCAGCGGTTTTCTCGGCAGAAGCCTAATCAGGTGCGGTGTTTTCGCTATTTAGCATCTGGTCATAAAGTTTCTTTCTGCAAAAAGGATTATCGTTGTATTATCTGCCTGAGTTATGGTCATATTTCCCGTAATTGCCGGGAACTTTTGAATCAGATTCCCAAGCAAATCTTTGTCCCCAAATATCGGGATAAGATGCATTCAGCCCATCAAAAGGCCCATGATAAGGAAGGTTCGGATAGTTCCTTGCTGGCCTGGGATTTTCAGGTCTCTCGTATTAAAGGGACATCGGGGCACCATCCTACCTCCTCTGCTCCGAAGGCCGTCGCTCCAACTTCACAACCAGAACACATCTCCCATAAACCCTTCAAGACTTCGCCGTCTCTGCCTCCACCGCCACCTGACATGGCCAACTTCCCCATCGACCCTCGCCCCCATATCCCTGATGGTTTCGCTTTTGTGCCGGTGGACTACCTTGGTCCACCTGATCGCACTCGAGTTTTCATTGGAGCTCTGCATGAGAAGTGCCATGAGAACATTGCGGTCGCAACCTTCTTCCCGAGGGCGGACAAGAGAGACTTCAAGGTGATGGCAAGGGAACTTCGCCGTGAACTCCTCCTGCATCACAAGGTCTTCAACATTGAGGTTCAGCCTTCCCCAGTTGATGATGCTTTAACACGCCATTAGAGCGTCAACGCTTTCTCAATAATCAACCATTTCATGTTGGGGATTATGAAGTGATGTTTCAGAGGCATGATGAGATCGATAATGTTAGAGCCTTAGACATTGATAGAGAAGTTTGGTTATTGCTGCTAGGTTACCCCCTGGATGCTAGATCTCACAGTACGATTGCCAAATCCATTGCCAGTTTTGCTTTGCTTAAACATGTGCATGAATCACAGGTGCTGGCTAGAGTCATTGTCAAGGCTGTTCTTCATGACGATAGAAGGATCCCTCCAGATGTAGTTGTCTCTGCTGGCTCTGGTCCTCGTACTAAATCTTGGACTATACCTGTTTTTCTGCTATCTCGTCAAGATGAATTGCAGGCTGCTAATGAGGAGGAAGTGCCTCAGGATGGCATAGCGCATCCCATGCCACCTCATGCTCCAAGGTGGATGGGACTAATGGGAGATTGGCTTCATGATGGTGAATCACAGGGGAACCATCATCCAATGGTTCAAGACCCACCCATGGATGGCCAGCCTGAGAATGTTCTGTAGAACCCCATGGTTGCCTCACAAGGTGGTTCTTTCTCTGGTGCTGCTGAGGACTTTGCAGCCTCAGGGGGGATTAAGGAGTACAACTTTAACCCAGAAGAGATTCAGAGCATGCCAATCCCGCATGCACAGCCGGAGGTGTTCCAGCCGCAATGCACTCAAATGGCAGTCATTCCCTTTGGCCCCACCCCTCTACCAGCTCCTCTCAAGGTATCTGAAAGAATTCAGGTGAACTATTCGCCCTCTCAGGTTTTCATCCAAAGGCCTTGCTTCCTGCCATCTCTCTTCAATTACATCTCCTGCTTTATGATCAATTCGGATATCCTTTTCACACCTTTCTTGGATAACCTAGGCATTTCTTTGCCTCTTCTGAAGGTGGGTGAAAATAGCATGGAGATTAGGAAGACAGAGGAACTCCCTGTCCATGGCAAGAGAGAGGCCTCGGATGGAGAGGGCGAACTGATCATCACGGATGGCTCCAACTTCCCCAAGCATAGTCCTGGAAGCAAGCGTCGAGCCAAGAAACCAAGAGTACAGCTTAATGACAAATTCGTCCATCATAGCACTCGCACTACCCCCAGCCTCTATCGCCGCTCTTTCCTGACACTGGCAGAGGAGACTAACCATGCTGAAGCAGAAACGGAGGTGCAAGAAGAAATGTCTGATAATGCTCTGGCTCTGGTTCCTGCCACAGGTGACATAGTGCCACTCAACATAGTGGCGCCGTCAAGTTGCCCCCCTCCCTACTTCAGTGAAGAGAACATTCAGGCTCTGGCAGTTGGCTTTGTGAAGATGGATGCAAGTGCAGTATCAGTTGAAGCCCTGAATGCGGATGACTTTGAGGCAGAGTAGGTCTTGGTCTAGTCTACCAAGTATCTTTTAAGCTATTTTCAGATGATCTTTTGTAATGGCGTCACAACCTTTTGAACTCCTCTATCGTGTCAGGTCTGAGCTCTGTGTAGCTCCGTTTAGCATTGGCACTCTGTTGCCTTTTAAGTTAGGGTCAAGTGAACCTTTTGTGATGGGTGTGATGTTGCATCTGCAGTTTAGTAAGACCCTGGATTTCGTTGTTTTCATGGCTTTCTTCTGTGGCTTCTCTTTAATGGTTCCTCTAGTTCAATGGGCTACCCTTGGTTATACCCGGGTACTTTTAGATATTGACAACTGCTGGTTTTCTAGTGGATAGACATCGCTCTTGGACCTTCCTTTCTTGGAATGTTAGAGGGATTAACTCTCAATCTAAATGGGACTGCATTAGAGATAAAATCTCTGAAACCTCCTGTAACATCCTCTGTCTGCAAGAAACCAAAAGAGAGAACTTTGATCTAGATTACATTAAGAAATTTTGCCCTCGCCAACCGGACAAATTTGCTTTCTCACAATCGATGGGTGCCTCTGGTGGACTTATCACAATCTGGAATAGCCACATCTTTCGAGGGGAGGTGTTGTTAATTAATGGTTACTCTATCACCCTAAAGTTCACTTCACTAGCAGATGGCAAAAATTTTCATGTTTCAAATGTTTATGGACCATCCTCTCCTAGTGAGAGAATGGCTTTTATCACCTGGCACTATAATTTTGACTGCTCAACTATAGAAGATTGAATTTTTTTTTCTTGAATACGTAGGAGAGCTGCGCATCTTTGTATTAAGAAGAAGAGAAACACGGTCCCTTACAAACGACACCCCCAACTCCGGACCGAGCTGCAAGGGGCGGTGCTTACATTAGGTTGTAACCTATAAAAGAACTAGAAAAAGACTTGACCCAAAAAAGCTAGCTAGGAGAAAAACTATCCTGCTAGCCCTTGACCGAGACCAGCACTCAAGGAGGTGAGACTCCGAGCTCCGGCCGTACACCAAAGATGATGCTCATCCTCAAACGCCCGAATCAGCACTGGCATGGACGGGGTAGCACCATCAAAAACACACCCGTTTCTGTGTTTCCATGACAGCCAAGCACACAACACCACAAGGGAATTGAATCCCTTCCTTTTTTCTTTCTGTACCTTCTTCGCACTCTTCCGTCACCATTCTGAAAAGGATCTAGCATGTAGAGACGGGGCATGTTGCTACAGACCAAAGCGAGAGAGAATGGTAAACCAGAACTCTCTCGTAAATACGCAAGTGGTGAGTATATGATGTATGTCTTCTGCTTCTTGGTCGCATAGCAAACATGAGGCCGGGTGAGGCATGTTTCTTCTAGCAAGCCGATCAGCCATCCAACATCTATTACGCATTGCTAGCCATAAGAAAACCTTACACTTGGGTGGTGCCCAAGTCTTCTAGATTTTGCGCCACGGCTCAAAGTTGATGGCCCCATTGAAAAAAGCTCAATATGCTGACTTGGCCGTATACTGTCCGAAAGCATCCAAGCGCCAGACGTGAGTATCTTCATTCTCAGTTATTATTAGTTCCGAGATGGTATCAGCCAACTAAAATAGTTCATATAAGACAATCATTGATAATCCACCTTGAATATCCTGAGTCCAACTGAGATCAGTTAGAGCATCCAAGACAAGACGTGAATTACGAGTTTGGCTCGGAACTACCTCCACCACCAATGGAGCTATATCTGCTATAGAGCTTCCGTTGAGCTATCTATCCTTCCAAAAGAAAGTGTTATTGCCGTTACCCACCAATGACTGCATGGCAATTTCAAACATGGCTACTGCATTGGGGTGCACCGGTATATCGAAACCAATCCAAGGTTTATTTGTGTCTGTTTTCCTGAGCCATAACCAACGAATTTGGAGAGCCCATCCCATAACTTGGAGATCAGGGATGCCCAAGCCACCGAGGTCCAAAGGCCTTTGTACCTTATCCCAAGCCACAAGACAACAACCACCGTTAGCCTCTTTCCTTCCTTTCCATAGATAACTCCTCCTAATTTTGTTCACAGCCTTTAGGAACCATTTTGAGACATTGATAGCAATTAGGACGTGCACCGGCATTGCCGAGAGCACAAACTTTACCCATGCGGCTCGCCCGGCAATGTTCATGAGGTTTGCTTTCCAGCTAGGAAGTTTATCCCCAATTTTCTGGATCCACAGAAGGAGATCAGATTTTCTCAGTTTCTTGTTCGAGATCGGCAGCCCCAGATATGTACATGGAAATTCTCCGGTTGTGCAGGCTAGCGTCGATGAGATTACTTCAGCTTCAGACTCAGCACAACTAATAGGTATTGCACAACTCTTTTGGAAATTAGTCCGAAGTCCCGAGGCTTTCCCAAAGACATCTAGAATTTTGTGGTAATATTCATTTCCTCTTCAACAGGTCTAATAAAGAGAGGCACATCATCTGCATACAAAGAAATCTGTTGGCCAACATTCCCTCTTGCAAGCGGTTGAAGCAAACCCACTTCACTAGCTTTGGTGAATAGACTATTAAGGACATCCATCACCAAAATGAAGAGCATCGGCGAAAGTGGGTCGCCTTGTCTAAGGCCCCGTTGATGCCGGATTGCCTCTCTTGGTTCTCCATTAACAATAATTCTTGTGGAAGCCATAGATAAGAGATTGGAGACAAGGCTGCACCAAGAGGCTCCGAACCCCAAGTGTTGTAGTACCTCCAAGAGAAACGACCAAGATACCGAGTCAAATGCTTTGGAGATGTCAAGTTTCAGAAAAATACTAGGTACCTTCCTTCTGTGTAGAAGCTTGATGGTGTGTTGGACAAGCATATAATTATCATGTATGCACCTGCCTTGCACAAATGCACTCTGATTGGCGGCCACCAAAACCTTTAGCCAGGGAGTAAGTCGATTTGCCATCACCTTAGTTAGCAGCTTAGCAAAGCTATGTACTAGACTGATGGGCTTAAAGTCCTGAGGTGATAAGCACTCTTCTTTTTTCGGGATAAGTGTTAAGTATGCTGAGTTCAAAATCCAGAGTTTCCTTGTGTCTCCCTGTTGCAAAGTGATAATAGCTGCCATGAAATCCGGCTTGATCAAGTGCCAACAAGCTTTGTAAAATCTACCGGTATACCCATCCGGCCTAGGTGCCCTGTCTGTCGGTAAAGATTTGATGGTAGTCCACACCTCATCCTCTGTAATGGGTGCATCTAGAACCGTGAGATCAATTCCAGTACGATGAAAAAATTCCATGTTCAAGGTGTTGTCTCTCGGTACTGCAGTACCTAGTAGGCCCTCATAGTAATCGTAGAAAACATCTTGTTTACTTGCCTGGGTTGTGACCACTTCATCATCTTGAACTAGCTTGGAGATGAAATTTTTTCTCTTTTGAAAGCGCGCCTGACTGTGGAATAGCGCTATATTGGCATCACCATCCTTTAGGAACCGGATACGAGATCTCAATCGGGCCACTGTTCGTTCTAGCGAAGAAAGAACCAAATAGTGCCGTTTTAGCTCACATCGCAGCCAGTTCTCCTCTGGATTTAGTGCCCGGTTGTCCCGCGCAATTTCTAGCCGATGTAGTATCTCCCTCGCAAGGCCCAATTGTGTCTTTATATGTCCAACTTGCTTTTGGCTCCACGATTGCAGTGCCTTAGTGAGCCGTTTCAGTTTCAGCGAGATGAGTTCCATAGGACAAGTAGACTCAATGTGCTGTCCCCAAGATGCTGCCACAACATCATGAAAACCCGGGAGCTTGGTCCAAAAACTCTCGAAATGAAACCGTCGCTTCCCTCGCCTTCCTTCAGTGAGCCCCAAAACCAAAGGACAGTGGTCTGAAATTTCTAATGCTTGGCTTTGTAAAATACAGTCCGGAAATAATCCTTCCCAAGCCGCCGTGCAAAGGATTCAATCAAGCTTGACTAAGGTAGGGGCTTCACGTTCATTCGACCAAGTATACCGTTGGCCCAATAGTGGTATCTCTTTAAGTTCACAATCATTCACAAAGCGGCGAAAACAACCCATCATTGCGCGGTTCAGATTATCATTGTTCTTGTCTTCAGCTGAATAAATCATATTGAAATCTCCCCCAATTACCCACGGGCCAAGACAATGATTTCTGACCTCCCGGAGCTCTTCTAGAAAACCAACCTTCTCAGCATCCTGATGTGGCCCGTACACTCCGGTAAACCACCATTCAGGTTCATCTTGGATTTTGAATCGAACGAAGACAGAGTGGCGGTGCACCCGGTGCTGGTCCGACGTCAAAACATCCCGTCGCCATGCAACCAGAATACCACCACGCGTCCCCTGTGCCGCTAAATACACAAACTCATAGAAGTCACGACCCAAACATGATAGGACATCCCTTGTGGAAATCATTGCTAATTTTGTTTCTTGAATACAAACCAACGCTGGTTTGCAAGCATCCACGGCCTTCCTAACAGAATCACACCGTGAACGGTCATTTAGCCCCCGTGCATTCCAAATAAGAAAATTGATTGAATCCATTTGGGAAAGAGAATAAGGTCAAGACCAACAGATGCAAGCACTAGACAGCCACGGTGGTGTCTGTCTCCGGCAGAGGCAGCTCATCCGGTAGTTGTTTGCCCAGCATGGAGGCCAGTACCTTCACATGATACTTGCTCAAAGGCTTTTCAAAAAATTTCTGATATTTATCAGACGTGGCTGCTGTCATCTTGTTGTCAGCCTCAGTGAACCCCAAACGCCTACATACAGTTGCAGCAGCCTCGTTGTGGCATTCAGGTGGTAATTTTGCAGTCCGACGGCTGCAACACGGAGGCTCAGTCAACACTCTAGCCTGCCGACGCCTAGTCTTGGGTGTCGGGACAGGTAGAGCTGTAGGGAGTGCTTTTGAAACTTGTGTGATGAAGCTGTCATTTGGGTGACGTGGGGTGGGCGTCCTTGGGGGCGAAGGCGGCAGGGCCGCTGGCCCCACTGACTGCACCCGCTCTCTCTGTCGACGGACGTAGACCCTACTCACTTCCCTGCTGGGCTGCACAGGCATGGTCGCAGGATCGGCTGACAACTCAGTTGGGAGTACCTCTTCTGCCGGCCTCCAATTAACCGGCGACATCGGTGCTGTTGGGAAAGGAACGGTTGGATGAACAACTTCAGCACCTACGCATGTAGGAGCAGCTTCCTGGTGTGCCTCACAAGCCGCGTCATTAGTGCATGGCGGCATCATGTTAAGGCCCAAATTCCCTTGTTGGTTTTCTGCAGTAGTTTCAACTTCTTCAAGTTGTGGCACACAGGCTTGGCCAGGAGAAGGGCGGAAAGGATCCTCCCTGTTCGGTGCGCCCAGCACACCCTCCAACTCGGGCTCGTTCTGCAGAGAAGACATTTCAAAACGTACTAGGGTCGGAGAGCTCATCGACGGCAGGATATCCCTTGTAGACGTTGCCGAAGTTACAGCTTCCAGAGACAAGTTTTCTCCAATATTGGGCTCGGTTTCCCCACTATTGAGCTCAACCTGGCCTAGCTCCTCAAGTGGTCGGTCCAGCTCCTTAGTAGGTTGGCCCCATGCAGTATTAAAATTTGAATTTGAATCAGTTGGCTGCTCTTCATGGCTTTGACGGGAACTCTGCTGAGCCTCCTCGGGTTCTGGTAAAGGCAACTCGACCATCGTGGAAGAGGATCCATCCGCCTCTACAGGGTGCACCATGTGGCGTCCCCCGGAGGAGTCCGGTCCCAGCCTATCCCGGGACGACGTCCTCGTCGCCGGCGTTACTATCGACTCCGACACCGGCGTGGAGGTGGAGGCGCGCCTTCGTTGCCTTCGAGGGTGGGTGTCCCTGTCCTCATCATCGCTTTCAGATGATGTCCGAGCCGCTTCGATGATCACTGGAACCAAAGCTTCTTGAACTATAATTGAGACAGGGTACTTTAGGGTCAACTTCCCGGGTGGTGCCAAAATTTTTCCGATGGGTGGCTCAACAATATGGAGATCTCGAGCACGGGGGATCTCGCTCGGTTTGAAACACCAAGCAGATAGGCGGAAAACTGAGTAATCTTCCCGATTCCTTGTTGCAGGATGTAGTATCTGTGGCCACCCATATGGGCTTAGCAAGCTCTCCGCTGTGGACATTTCCCAGGCGTGCGCCGACACTCCTCGAAACTCGACGTCCACTAGGGAAGGCAAAACTGCACCTTCAGCAAACGCCTGCTTGGTCCATCGACGGCAATGAAGCCGTAGATCACCAGAACATGGAAACGTCCCATCTAAGACTAGTCTTGACACTGTAGCCTCATCTTCAACAAACATGATGTATGTATGCTAAACATTCGAACGATGAAACTCCACCGGGCTCAGGTTCAGACCCATCGAGTTAACAACCAAGGTCTTGAGATCATCAAAAGCTATCCTTGAACTATCCCCGGTCACTATGACGAACAAAGCCTTCCGGAGGTCTGCCTCTGCACTCGCCAAGCGGTTGCACCAGTCAATGACGCACGGAGGACCTTGGGCCGGAGGGGCACCGTCATCCGGCGCGCGAGGCGTCGGAGAGATATCCCTGCCGTTGCCCTCCTCAGTGCTTGGGACCGGGGTAGAAGTCGCTTCATCGGGCAGAGGTCACCGCCGACGATGCCGTGGCCTACGACGACGGCGACCGCGGCGATCAGATTCCGGCGCTAGTACGCCAGTTTCCTCCGTGCGGGGCACGTCGGAAACCACAGCCACCATCGGAGCGTCACCCTGGGGCTCCATGGACTGAGATGCAAACAAGCTTGACTCTGTAGGGGGGGGGGCTGTGATGTGCCTCCACACAGAAACACACCCTTGCGTCACCGCCGGCGGCCGGCCTTCCGGGCCGCCGTTTTGCCGCCTCCCAGGACAGACGAAGGAACGATGGCCTAGGTTGCGGCACTTGAAGCAGCGTGTACGCGATTTGCACTGCGCCGCATGATGGGAGGCGGAGAAGCAGTTGAAGCATCTGCCTCTCAAGTCCGTCGGAACTGGCCTGTGTGGACGCTTTGTGAGCGTCGTCCTTTGCTTGCGCGTCTTTCGAGATTCCACGGGAACCCAACCGTCCGCGTCCTGCGTTCGCACTGCCCGTGAGGGTATGTAGACCATTGAACGAAGGACGATACGAGGCGGTGGCTTTTCCACCATCGGTGATGGCGATTGACATGGCACGGTCGAGTTCCCCGAGGCCACGACCACGTCGCGAAACGAACGATCTTCGGACGAACCCACCGCCGATCCGCTTCCTGAGGACGAGGCCGGACTAGAGTTGCTGCATCTCTCCTCCTTGGAATGACCCGACGTTTGCTGCGGCTTGGCGGTGGGGGGGGGGGAGGGGGGGGAAGACAAGGGAGAGGTGGAAACAGGCGCCAGGGTAGAGGTTGCGGCCGCAGCAGCAGGGGAGGTGGCCGCCGGGTCCGTGATGGATCCCAGCGTGGGGCTGAGTGGATGGGCGGCGGCGCCTGGCAAAGGTGGAGGGGGAGGAGAGGAGTTCCTAGTAGGTGATTTCAACCTCATTCGTTGTCCTGAGAACAGAAATAGACCAGGGGGCAACATTAATGACATAATGCTCTTCAACGACCTTATTCATCATCTGGATTTAGTTGATATTGCTTTCCAAGGAAGATCTTATTCTTGGAGCAACGTGCAGGACAATCCTCTCCTGGAAAAATTGGACCGGGTGTTTACCTCCTCTTCCTAGACCTTGCAGTACCCAGACACAGTAGTATTACCCCTGGGCCACCCTATTTCTGATCACATTCCTTATGTTAAGGCTAACATTTTCAGATTCGAAAATTTCTGGATTGAATGTACAAATTTCATGCAAGGGTGGAATTGAATTGGTCAACAACACCTTTCTTTGGCAATGCTGCCAAAACTTTGTCAGCAAAATTTAAACAAGTGAGACTAGGTCTGAAAAAATGGAGGAAACAACTTTCCAACTTGAGCAAAGGTATCAACAATTGCAATCAGGTCATCTCTATGATGGAGAAACTTGAAGATCAAAGAGCTCTGATCCAAATTGAAAAGAATTTCAAGAAAATCCTGAAAAAGCACCTTGCTACTCTATTAGAGGCCAAAAGAGTTTATTGGAAACAAAGGGCCACCATCAGATGGGCAAGATTTGGTGATGAGAACACCAAGTTCTTCCAGGCTTTTGCAACCATGAGAAATAGAGCCAATATGATTACACAACTCACTCTGATAGATGGCACTATCATCACTGATCATGAGTTAAAAGACAATGCATTGTGGATCTCATTCAAACAAAGGCTTGGGGTTTCTGAACACAAAGTAATGCAATATGACCTTGCCTCATTAATTCAGCCCTGCAATCTACCAGTTCTGGACTGCCCATTCACAGATCAAGAAATTGCTGAAGCTCTTAAAGAAATGCCTGTGGATCATGCCCCTGGACCAGATGGTTTCAATGGCATGTTAATGAAAAAATGTTGGCCACTCATTGAACCTGACTTCAAAAGGCTCTGCTGTCAATTTGCAACTGGAACACTTGACATTAGAAGCATCAATGGCTCTTTTATTGTCCTCATCCCAAAAAAGGAAAACCCATAGACAGTTAATGATTACAGACCAATCTCTCTGCTCAACTCAGCTTTAAAGCTTCTCACTAAACTGATAGCCAATAGAGTGCAGGGAGTGATACTATCTATAGTACACACTAACCAATATGGGTTCATCAAGGGGAGAACAATTCAAGACTGTTTGGCTTGGGCTTATCATTTTCTCCATTTCTGTCACACCTCCAAGAAAGAAGTGGTCATCTTAAAGCTGGATTTTGAGAAGGCTTTTGACAAGGTGGAACATCATGTTATTCTGTCGATGTTAGAAGCTAAAGGATTCAATAATACTTGGGTCAAATGGATTGAACAAATTCTCTCTTCTGCTAGCTCATCAATACTCCTAAATAGGGTCCCTGGAAAACCTTTCAACTGCAAAAGAGGGGTGAGGCAGGGTGATCCTTTATCACCCCTTCTATTTGTGATAGCAGCAGACTTACTCCAATCAATTGTTAATGAAGCTGCACGCAGGGGTGTATTGACACACCCCCTTGGACCCACATTCCCAGGTAATTTTCCCATAGTACAGTATGCAGATGACACCCTAATCATTCTTCCTGGGATTGCATCCCAACTGTTGGCTTTAAAAGGATTGCTAAGGTCATTTGTGGATTCCACTAGTCTGCATGTCAACTACACAAAACCCTTCCTGGTACCCATAAACATGGAAGATGAAAAAGCAGCACAACTGGCCAACACTTTAGGATGCCAAGTCGGAAATATGCCTTTCACTTAACTAGGCCTACCTCTTGGGACTACTAAGCCACAGGTTCAAGATTTTGTTCCCATTCTATCCAGGATAGAGAAAAGAATGATGGGTTTGAACAAACTGTTGTCATACTCGGGGACATTCACTACAATAAAAATATCTTCTAGACACGGTTGTATTGCTATGTTTTTATATACATCTCTACATTAATAGCTAGAGACACTTTTCAATACGATTTTAAGAACGTATCAATATGATATGATTTTAGATATGCTTTAACATCAATAATATAATAAACATGTTTTTTCACACTCTTTCTAAAACATCACAAAGTGTTACGATTTTAGACACGCTTTGAACCGTTGGTACCCACTGAAAAGACACATTTTGACATGTTTCTAAGAACATCAGAAATTTAGATACGCTTTAATCGTATCTAGCCACATCAAACATGCTTCTTGAGATGTTATTAAAAATATATAAAACATGAGATGATATTAGACATGTTTTGATCGTATCAATCCTCTCTAGAGACATTTTTGGCACGCTATGTAAAATCCTAGGAACACCAAAACACTAAGGAAATATGGGTATAAAAGAATGGATATCTCAATCTAATCAAGTTTCCTTCAAAGGTGAGCTGGTTACATGAGCATGTAAAAAACAAGGAGGTTACAGGTTCGACTCTTGCTAACTATGTAAAAGAAATCAATCACTTAGAAGAGGTTCTAAAACAATAATATGCTAGTAGCAACACAATATAAACATATCAATAAAATTGTGTCTAAACTTTTTAACACGTCACAAAACATGTCTACTCTAATACCTATGTCATATAAACACATACATGAAAACATATCTACAAACATATGTATGATTTATAGCATCTCAAGAAAACATCTTGTTTTGTTGGTAGACACGTTTTCAAAAAGCATATCAACCAAGCTCTAACACGGTACATGCGGAGACGTCTCGGACATGAATTATGAAAATGTATCTATATTTTGATAAATGCGGAATAAACATATCTAAACCCAACATAAAGCGTATCTATAGGGGGTGTTTTCTAGTAGTGATTGCTTATGGTGAACTCAGTTCTATCTGCTTTACCTACCTTTTATATGTGCACTCTCAAGCTCCCAGCATCAATTATTGACCAGATTGACAAATATAGAAAACATTGTCTGTGGGATGGTGGCGATATCAATAGAAAGGGTACCTGTTTAGTTGCTTGGAAAAAGGCATGTCGACCAAAAGAACAAGGAGGTCTGGGTATTGTTAACCTCAGGGCACACAACAATGCCTTACTTATTAAATTTCTACATAAATTCTACAACCACCATGATTTGCCCTGGGTTCACCTCACTTGGTCTAGATTATATAGAAGGCAAGTAGCTCCACACTGCTGCAGACCCAAAGGCTCCTTCTGGTGGAAAGCTATAATCAGATTAGCAGATAACTTCCTCATGATGGCGTCTTGCAAAGCCTCCAGAGGTAATTCTGTTAGCTTTTGAAATGATGCCTGGGATTTGGGTGTACTCAAACAGAAATATCCAGAACTTCATGATTTTGCTCTCAATAAAAACATAAATGTTCAGGCCTTCCTTCAATCAGAGGTTCAAACTATATTCTGGTTACCTTTACCTGGAACTGCTTTCAGCCAATTCGAAGCTCTACAGGAAGAACTAGACTCTTTTGCCCTGGACCTTGATACTACAAATTCTTGGGGCTATATTTGGGGGAACACTGAATTCTCAGTGCAACAGGCATACTTAACACTCATTGGCCACTTGTGATGCATCACCTTGGTTCAAGTGGATGTGGAAATCCTGTTGCAAGAGCAGAATCAAATTCTTCTTTTGGCTGCTGTTACGAGACAGAATCAATACTAGAAATCTGTTGCGCAGGAAAACCAGAACTCTGGATTTCTATAATTGTGAGTTATGTGCACAAGATGTTGAAGAAACTCTACTTCATCTGTTCTTTGAATGCAGCTTCAGCCAAAACTGCTGGCACTATCTGGGCATACACCGGAATTTGAATTTGCAGCCGGATGCAATGCTATTGCAGGCCAGAGAAAATTTTCAGTCAAGAATTTTCAGAGAAATCCTGATGGTTGCGTGCTGGACACTATGGTGCTATCGCAACAGAGTAATTTTTGATGAAGCGCCCACCTCTTTTGGGGCTTGGAAACATTTGTTCTTGGAGGAAATAATGTTGGTTCGGCCGAGAGCCAAACCAAGTGTTCAATCGCGGTTGGATCTTTTTTTCAGTAGTCTCTTATAATTTTTCTGTTAGGGTCTTCTTTGGGCCTAGGGCCTTGTACTTGTATATAAACTTTTGTTCTTCTTTTTATTTATATATAAAAAATACAAGTAGGGAGCTTCCCTGCTGACTTCGGTCAAAAAAAAAAAAATGCTACTGGCAGTTGGTACTTCCACCGATCTGTTCAATTTTTTTTTTGTTCATTTAACGGGATTATGTTCAATGAACCTGGATGATGTTTCAGGAATTATGCAGCACCTGTGGTCACCTCCTGTGTAATTCAGCTGCATATACAAGATGGTTTTACCGAAAGTGTGCAAATGATGATATAATGGATTAAGGCCATGGTTTATTTATTCTTTTGAGTATTCATTACAGTACAATTTTTACACATGTCAAACTGAGCTTTCTAGCGCTAGCAGAGGGAATCCAGAAAATGGCAACTCAAGTTACAAATGCATTAATTTCTTCGTAGGGTATTCAACCTTACTACTATCTACATTTCAAAATGTAAGTATTTGTTGACTTTCTAAGATTATATTTGATTATTTGTTTTATTCAATTTTTTTAAATTATAAAAACAAATAAGTCATGCTTAAAGTATATCTAATAATGAAACAATTCATAACAAAATAAATAATATTTTTACAAATTTTTAAATAAAACAAATGGTCAAACGTAATCTCTAAAAGTCAACAAATGCTTATATTTTAGAACGGATGGAGTACTTTGGAATAGCACACGAGAATTCTCGAGGAAACCGTATGTGTATGTCTGAAACACTGAACATAATATAACTAATGAAACACTCATGTTTACACTTCTTTTGTTGGGATTTCTCTTTGACAATTTGCATTTGCGTGTTTATATATATGATATATTGTAGTTCATAACGGTTGCAACTCATGATTTCAACTTTGCATTGTAGCCAAGACGGCAAAATTGAAGGATTGCATTGTAGCCAAGATGGCAAAATTGAAGGAATCAAGCAGAGGAGTGAAAAGAACATTGACCTGAGCATGAATAAAGGCATTCTTGTCAATTTTCAGAGTTTGTATATAAACCAGTAACATATTGCTAGAATTATATAATAACAATCTGAAAAACCTCTTCTCTGTTTGCGAACATAATGAGAAATATCTACTTGTAGCTTTCGCGAATACAACATGAAGGAGAATTCTTCTTGCAAATAGGCTACCATTGGAGAATCCACTAGCGTAAATTGTAGAATGTTTATATTGTAAATTGGACGATTTCGATCTATCCAGAGTTTTGATGGGATCTTATAATTAATGAGCAGACAATATATCCTTCCTCAGAACCAACACTGCTGACGATTTTTTTCTAGTCCTGACAGACAGCTTCTCACCTTGCTTGTTAGAGGGAAGAGAAGAGAAGAGATACTTAAAGCACAAATTTTGACACAAATCTAATACACTCAGGTATGATTTAGCTTTTTCCTTCATTAATCTATTGCTTCTAAGACACTCAGGTATGATTTAGCTTTTCCCTTCATTAATCCATAGCGTGAAATTTCCTTTCTGTTTGATACAAGTCATATCCAACTGTTCTTAGTTTTGCGACTAAGTATGCAAACTGTTAGCATAATGGTCTGGTGTTTTTCTTGTGTACCAATAGTTCTCAAATATAAATTTATTACAACTTTTTTAATGATTTCAATATTTTATTCATACTAGCAAAGTGCCCGTGCGTTGCTATGGGTTTTTAGAAAAATAAAATAATTTGTATATACGAATATATGTATAGATAAAATAGCTAGTTTTTAATTAACCAATTATTTAATAGTTATATTTATAATATAAAAATGCCTAACATACTCTATCTATAATAATATACTACTCTATTTTAATTTTGATGTCATTATCGACAGAAACTTTGTACTGGCTGTAGGTCATTTTGTCTTATCAGAACGACATCAAATGCAGAATGGAGGGAATATTATTTTCTAAAAACATCAATAATAATATATATTCAGAAAATTACAAGCCATAAATTGGTCCTGCTCTACTCACACATGCCGACGCCAACCACGGCTTCTGGTAGACGTAGCCCGAACGCGTGCACCGCATGGCGCAACGCTCCAGGGCTCACCGATGGCATCTGCTATCGACACGATGGACGGTGTCGATTGAAAATACATGAGAGGGAGAAGCAACAGAAAAGCTAACCAGGGGATCAGGAGGCACACTACGAAGAGAAATACACGCAGTACTTCAACGGCAGATGTCGAGGAAAGGAGCTCGCACGGTGGCGAGATTACGATTTCGTTCATGTGCTGCATGACAGCTGCGGCTCAAGGCAATATGGAAGCTATTGGCAGGATACAAACCTCTTTTTACGTAGGATTGCACATTCAAGGTGTCTCATGCATTGGAGTCCGAATGAGTTTTGTATCTGAATTAGTTGCTTTCCTAACCAATGACTGTTTAGAATGCAATCCAATTTAAGGTGGAATCGTATGGACAAAACCATATTTGTGACGTACAGACTGACATTCGGAGTGTAATTCTGAGTTGGATCATGTTCATATTCTTTTTTCTCGTACAACTCCACACATGCAATACTGTATGAACGTGTTCACCTCTTTTAATAAAGTATAGAGATTTCTCAGTTACGCTTAAATAAATACTACTACTTTCTTTTTTAAATACTTAATGTCCAAACAATTTTCTCAATTCAGTAAGCCACGAATTTTATGCTAAAGACAAGTATCCAAAACCGTTACGCCACTTGCACAAAATATTGTTACAAAGAATTAATAGTTTGCGGCATGTTAAGTTTATATATTCGGATTTCCTAGCTTTCAGCCATCTGAAAGCTTTCAGTCTATACTTTGTTCCTTTATGTTTTGATTATATTTTTATAGAATTTTTATATAATAATTAAAAATCGTTAGATATGATATTTATGACTCAAAAATGGCGCTTAAAATTAGCAACCCCTTATATATATTAGAAAAAAGGTCATATTTACGTCTCTCTAGTCTCTAATAGTCGTTAGGATCCCAGAGTGCCATCGAAAGGAAGAGGACTCGATTCAACTACTCCGATGCCAACATATTTTGTTTTGAGTCCTCAAATCAAATATGAAAAAAGAAGAAAGCGAACGCGTCGCGGAAAGAAGTCGGGACCACGAGAAATGAATGGCAAAATTGTGAAAAGAACCAGACAAGTTCTCGACCTTATTGAAAATATCAAAAATACCCCTGGCCTTCGCAGCCCTAGCAAATCGATCCACCCTTCGTCTTCCTTCCCCAATCTCCTCTCTACCCGCAAGGCCGCCGCCGAGAACGCCCCGTCCCCTACTCCTTCCGCGTCCACTACCCACCACCTGGGAGAATCTCGTCGTTGCCTGGTCGCCTGCAGCGGTGAGAGCGCGGCTGATTCCTCCACCAGTTCTTGCTGGTAAGCAGTAGATTTAGTTTTGGAAGAACAGATTTTTGGTGCTCAACTGAATCGAGCGAGTCCCTTCATCCCGGCCCCTGGTTCTTTGCTGGGAAATCCTCCTTTTCTGCGAAAGAAGACGGGACCAGAGACGAAGGGGGAAAAGTCGATTTTTTCTTTTTTGTGTTTTGCGTTTCTTGGGAGCAATTTCTATTCGGATCCTCACTTCAGCTCGTCTTCCGTTGCGTTGTTGTGTGCCGCGTCGCATCCTTTCAGATGTCTTCTTTCATCGTTCGTATGTTGTTAGTCCCGGTGTGATTTGTGTGAATTTCAGGGGATTCTTAAGGAAAACGTTCCTCTTTCTCTCTTTTACCCCCTTCTTTTTTAGTTCCTCTAAGGTCTAGGTAGAAGGTAGTATTTTGCTTTTGCTGGGTATTATCATTGCAGTCCTGCAATTAGGAACCAATGGCGTGGCACCCCGTCCTTCCCTTCTCTTTATGAATTCAGTTCAAACATCTTGCGGGCTCAGTTCAGAGGGGGAAGCTCCTCATAGTTTTCTTGTTGAACAAACTGCAAAACTAGAAGAGAGACTGGGATTCATTGACAAGAATCCACTGAAAACGCCGCCTAGCAGTGCCGTGTTATGTTGTGGAATGTGGATTATTATTATTATAGTAGAAATTGACATGGAAGGCAGCTAAGGATTTAATGAACGCAGTTCTAGTATGAGTCCAGGGTCAGATTGTTATCCTCCTTTCGTCGGATTATGCAATTTTCAGTTATTTGGTGTACTATCGTTGTAATGCACTTATAATATATACTATAATAAACATAGAAGTTGAGCAGGACGTGTTGAATTAATACACTGAACCATCATAACGGTTGATAACCTGTGTGTTAATTTGAAAACTTGAAATTTATCTTTTACTTTCGTGACTAAGTTATGCGAATTATCATTGCAATTTAAATTACATGTTTATGGGTCACGTGTTCTCTTTACCAAAAGGAAATAACTAAATGCTTCTTGTTCAATGCGTTGTAAAAAGAAGATAACTCACTGCTTCATATTCAATCCCTTTGCCAAGAAAAACTAGAGTTTCAGTCCCATCCTTGAAGACATTGGATGTTGTCAAGTGTCAACCAGCCTTCGACTTAGTTTTCGCTCTCTGAGTTTTTGAGTCCGTGTTTTTCATTTAAGAGCAGTTCTGTAAAAAATATTTTTCTTTTTGTTTCCTTTCTTTGAAAAATGTAGCGTCACTACACTGACCCATTGAAAACTCAGGAAGCATGGCGGATGGTGGTATTGTGGTAGCTATTTGCCAGTATGGTGGGGAGTTCACTTCTGGCCCTAATGGTAATTTGATATATAAAGGAGGAGAAGCACATGCTGTTGATGTCACTCGTGATATGTCACTGGAGAGCTTCAAGGATGAGGTGTCCAAGGTGTTCCATCTCGATGTAATTGACATGTCACTGAAGTACTTCCTACCGAATAATAACAGAACCCTCATCACAATATCATGTGATAGAGATTTGCAACGGATGGTTGATTTTACTACCAATGCAGCACAAGTGGAGATTTTCTTGATAAGTAGAGTGGAGAACAGGTATATCTTATTGTTTTATTAATCATGTGTAAGATCCAATGTCAAGGCTATGCTTATGTAAATTTTTCTCTCATAATTATTAACCAGGAATACCATAACTCACACTGCAACTGCTATTAAACCTGGCTCTAGTACATGTGGCGACAGAAAGAAACGGCCACCGGCTAAAAGCAAGTAGGTTGCACTTTGTCGGTCGTCTTTACAGATGTTATTTATGAACTCCATATTCCTCAGCATTACAGCACATGTTATGTCTATACAGGGCATCCAAAAATAACAAGAAGACTTCCAATGCTCCTGGCCCTGGGGTTCAACCTGGTGCCAATAATGTGAAACCGCCAGGACCAGTTCTTACTGAAAACGATGACAACAGGTGCCAATAATGAGGCCCTTGTCTCTCAGATCCCCATGTTTTCTCTGGGATGTTATGTCTGATAAACTGTTTCCATGAATGTGCGTTGGTAAATAGTAACGATCTATTGCATGCTGAAGGAACATGGAAAGCATCTAGTTTAGACCATTTAATTTCAAGAGTAGTTTCTTTCAGAATTAGATTGGAACTACAATACAAATTTTTGAGATGACATTATGTGTCAACTGCATTTTTAGCATATATATTCGAATGCCTTATTTGTTGAATTTACTGAATGTGGCAGAAGTGCCTGACTCTGTAACCAATGCTGCTTACTGTGATAAGGATTTGTAGAGTTAGCAATTCTTACCTGAACATTGACTTATGTAGTATATTTTGATTACTTTACGGAGTATATGGGGAGACAGTTAGCTAAATGTCCATGCCATGGTCCTGACAAGATGGTTAGGGCGTAGATATTTTTACAATGTAGTGGTTTCTCTTTTTCTTTAATTGTGGTCACTGCTAAGCAACACAATATCTTTTTGTCCCAAGGAACTTTCAATCTAGTTGTGTGGATAATGTACAGTCTTGTTTCAATTTTTGGTACATCAATTCTTACCTTACATGATTTAAACTAAAGCCTACTGCTAAGCAATACAATATCTTTGTTTTTTTGCTTGCTTCTGTTTCATTGTTTCTTTACAATTTCAAGTAGTTATATTTTTGGTTTTATGGAATGTTTGATCCTACTGCTTAATTTGACCAAATAAATGTAGTATCGTATTGAATCTCTACTGTCTCGGATTTTATTCATTTCACTATTTTCAGTTTCATTAGTTAGAACCATTGCTTGCTTCACTTTTTTTTTTCTCAGTTGCTTTTCTCATCTTTGTAAAACTAGGGTTTTCCAACTTGAATTTGGAAGCGATATTTCCTTTGCCACCCCAACTGGAGGTGATTCCACAGCACCAAGCATTCTGGATCAGCAGACACTTGCTCTTGTTGATAACACACCTAGGTAATTTTGCAGCAATTACAGTCTCACACCAAAATGAAAATATTCTGTAAAAGGACAAGTTGACAATTATGCATGATCTTTTTTTGGCAGAGATTCAGTTGGGCTTTTTGATGATTCAGGCAACCCATATATTGGTTCTGAGATCACAACAGAACATCAGCAGGGACTTGACAATCCTATTGTATTTTGGGATGATATTATCAAAGGAGTTGGTCAGGAATTTGATAATGTGAAGGATTTTCGTGCTCAGTTATGCAAGTACGCCATTGGGAAAGGATTTGCATATCGATTCATAAAAAATGAAACAACTCGTGTTACTGTGAAATGTGTTGCAGAGGGATGCCCTTGGCGGTTACATGCATCTGAGTCATCTCGTAACAAGAAATTTGTTATAAAAAAAATGACAGATGAGCATACGTGTGGAGGAGGAAGTGGAGAAGGGCAGCGTCGAGCAACAAGGCAGTGGCTGACAGCTATCATTAAGGAGAAGCTTCATGATAATCCAATGTTGAAGCCAAAGGATCTTGTCAAAGAAATATACGATCAGTATGGAGTTACTCTAACCTATTCACAGGTTTGGCGAGGTAAAGAAGTTGCACAGAAGGAATTGTATCACGCTATAAGGGAGACTTACAGCCACTTGCCGTGGTACTGTGAGAAGCTTTTGGAGACCAATCCAGGAAGTATAGCTTTGTTGTCTCCTATGGTGGATACAAAATTCCGTCGCTTTTTTGTTGCATTCCATGCTTCTTTGCACGGTTTTGCAAGTGGTTGCAGGCCCCTTTTATTTCTTGACAAGGTTCCACTGAAAGCGACAAACGAATACAAGTTGCTGGTGGCTGCTGCAGTTGATGCAGATGATGGTGTCTTTCCAGTGGCATTTAATGTGGTTGAAGATGAAAATTACGAGAGCTGGGTTTGGTTCTTAATGCAGCTGAAATTTGCTCTTCAGAATCATAACTACCCTTATAATGCCATGACATTTATGTCCAATGGACAAAAGGGACTTGATGCTGCTGTTTCTCAAGTTTTTGAAGATAGCCATCATGCCTTTTGTTTGCATCATATCATGGAGGAATTCAAAGGAGAACTGAGGAAGGGACCATGGTCACAACAAATAAGAGAGACAATGATTGAGGATTTTACCCGTGCAGCCCAAGCATGCAGCATTGAGGATTTTAACACGTCTATTGAGAGCATTAGGAATATATCTACTGAAGCTGCTGATTGGATCATTGCAAGCAAGCCGGAACATTGGTCAGATGCCATTTTCAGAGGATGTCGGTATGATCATTTTTCCTCAAACATTGTTGATGCCTTCAATAACTGGATACCGACCAAGAAGGAGGGTTCAATAGTATTGATGATAGACACACTTAGAATGAAAATTATGGAGGTAATAGAATCAAGGTGTGAAGCTTGCAAGTCGTGGTCTGGGCCTTTGACACCTTCCATGGAATTCAAAGCACAGGAGGAGGTGTTGAAGGCTGGTAAGATGACTGTGTTGTGCTCCTCCGAAACTGTGTTTGAAGTGCGAGGCAATGCAATATTTGTCGTTAACCTTGCAAATTGGGAATGCACCTGCCGGAGGTGGCAACTTTCTGGCCTTCCGTGCATGCATGCTGTTGCTGTTTTCAACAGGATTGGGCGATCTTTTTATGACTACTGCTCAAAGTTTTTCAGAATAGAAAGCTACCAACTAACATACTCAGGAACGATCTTCCCAATACCTGACATGGATACCGTTGATTTTAGTGCTGGAGCAAATTTAATTCCACCTCCCAAGCCACGCACATCAGATAAACCAAGAAGGAAACGGCTTAACCCCAACAAGGTATCCACTGTGGTACGACTCTGCAGCAGGTGCAAGCAGGCAGGCCACAACAAAGCAACATGTGAAGCTATTTTGTAGTTACAACCTAAAAGATTTTGCATCTGGAATATACGTACAACAGGTACCTTTCGCCTTCTGCCCCACTTTGACAGTGTGGCCCAACATTTTTCCTAAAATATTATTACCTCTTTCCCTGATATATAAATCTAATACCTTAATAAAATACATTAGTTGGAATCCGTGATATGTAGAATGAAATTGACCTCATTCCCCTAAAAAAAAGGCTTTCTCACTTATACATCTATGTCACATACAAAATTGAAACTGATAGTTTACACTAGCACTCAAAGCAAATAATGTTGGGAACATAATCTGACAGTCATTTAGACTGTTTTCCTGGTTAGTTTGATATGATTTCCTAGAATTTTTAAGCTATACATTTATAGATCATCTTGGTAACAATACATGATGAGTATTGTCATTATATTATTGATATGCATCAGTGTAATAGCATTGTGCAATGTACTGACAAAATGGTGTTGCCCCTACTGTTCTGATTGTGCTGACATGGATTGTAAATTCTGTATTTGAGGAATTCTGTTTTTTGTTTTAAAAATATTACTGGGTGTTTGAGCTTGACGTTGGTCTATCCATTTGACCTTGTATTCCTGATGAATCTATTTTACCATTTCAGTGTGAAAGGTATATCCGAAGGTTCTCTAAGAATTGGAAGATAGGTGTTTTTGGCGATCTACTGTGATGGGAATAGTCAATAGTGAACCTTTTTGTTTAGTTCGTTCGTTGGATGGAATGAGAGACAATGTGCTTATCATATTATTTGTTTATATGTGGAAGAATGCTGTTTAATGTTC
The DNA here is from genome assembly GCA_030378355.1 of Eleusine indica. NCBI lineage: Eukaryota > Viridiplantae > Streptophyta > Magnoliopsida > Poales > Poaceae > Eleusine > Eleusine indica. The sequence goes on from CM059495.1 coordinate 43,890,676, forward strand.
TGTAGCGTGTATGACAAGTCCGTAGCTTACTGTTGTCTCTTAAACAGAGTAGATCTTTAGCAGAGCAGTTGAGAACTCTAGGTGATTATAACTAAACCTATATGTTTATTTGGATTCATGTAGATTATGTACATTCTATGTTTGATTTGTAGTTATAATAGATATGCTAGTGCAACTCAGTAATAATGCCCAATAGTTTTCCTGTGGAATTTGAGATATGCAGTAATGCAGCAACGCAACATGGATAGTGGCGCAGCGCTATCAAAAGCACAGTACCGAAAATTGCCATGGACCAAAAGCATTGCTATTTCACGGTTCAGTTTGTTCTATCGTTCTTCATTCAGATGAATAGTTGAAATGAAAAGTTAAGAAATTGGGCTCTATACCTGGTTGAAAACCCCAAAAATTTTATGGGTTTTACACTGGTAACAAGGGTTCTACTCTGGACGCGCTCTACTCTGGACGCGCCCCTAATTAGGCTCAACTGGATACAAAGCCCAAAGACCAAAAACAGGCGACGCAGCATCGACGCAGATTCTGAATCCTCTCTTGTTTTGACGATTCCTGATGACTCTGGATGAATTTTGACATGAGGCCGGCGGCATTGGAAAGGTCTTCTCCTTAGCTTTCCGTGTAATGTAGAACGTCCAAATTCGAGTCCGCATGCGTCCTGGGCGTCCGTTTTAGTGCATACTGGTCCTAGGCCCCGAAACAGACTCGAAGTCGGTTTTAATTGGGCCTCCACCTTGGCTGACTCGAAGTCGGTTTTAATTGGGCCTCCACCTTGGCTTCTAAGCCCTTGCTAGTCCTCCACGTTCCCAAGTCCTTCTCCCATCATCTCCTGGTCCTCTCCATGGTTTCTAATCATAAAATAATCATTAGCTAGCAAACATTCTTAAAAGTAACATATAGCGAAGAACGTAGAAACGAGCTCACCTCTAAATTTAGTCGTCGTGCACGAGCTCTAGTCATTAGACCTTGCAAGTCCAGAACTGGAGGAGTGTTGTGTGTATCCATAGGAGTGATGTCCTCATCATCCTCCCCCTCTTGAAGTGGAGTCGTCCTCGACTCAAGCTCATCCTCTTCTCCTAAGTATGGTTTCAAATCTGAAATGTTAAAAGTATGACTAACCCCGAACTCGGGAGGCAACTCAAGTTTGTATGCATTATCATTAATCTTCTTAATTATTTTGAATGGACCATCAGTTCTAGGCATTAATTTAGACTTTCTTAATTCTAAAAATCTATCCTTCCTCAAGTGTAACCATACTATATCTCCTACATCAAGCTTTACTTCCTTTCTACCTTTACTACCAGCAATTTTATACTTTTCATTCATCTTTTCAATGCTAAGTCTAGTGGTCTCATGCATTTACAAAATAAATTCAGCACACTCCTTAGCATCAACATGAACTCTCTCATTAATAGGTACAGGAAGTATATCAAGTGGAGTACGGGAATCAAAACCATACACTACCTTAAAGGGACTTACCTTGGTAGTAGAATGTGTTACCCGATTATAAGCAAATTCAACATGAGGTAAACATTCTTCCCATTGTTTCAAATTTTTCTTCAAAATAGCTCTCAACATAGTCCCTAAAGTGCAGTTTACAACCTCAGTTTGTCCATCAGTTTGTGGGTGACAAGTTATAGAAAACAACAACTTGGTACCCAATTTATTCCAAAGTGAGAGCTAAAAGTGACTCAAGAATTTTGTATCACGATCTAAAACAATAGTACAAGGCACACTATGCAAACGTACAATTTCTTTGAAAAAGAGGTCAGCAATATGACAAGCATCATCGGTCTTATGACATGGTATAAAGTGTGCCATCTTAGAAAAACGATCCACAACAAGAAAAATGCTATCACTCTCCCTCTTAGTCCTAGGGAGTCCTAAAACAAAGTGCATAGAAATATCCGCCCAAGGAATAGAAAGAACAGGAAGTGGCATGTATAACCCATGTGGATTCAAGCGAGACTTAGCTTTTTGATATGTAGTGCAGCGAGCAACAAAGCGCTCAACATCTTTCCTCATCCTTGGCCAAAAGAAGTGTATGGCCAAAATATCCTCCGTCTTCTTAGCATCAAAATGACCCATCAATCCACCTCCATGCGCCTCCTGCAACAACAAAAGACGAACGAAACCAACTGGAATGCATAGCCGGTTAGCTCTAAACAAGAATCCATCATTCAACACAAATTTGTTCCTAGCACGACCTTCTTTATATTGCAGCATTACATCTTTAAAATCAGCATCATCAACATATTGTTCTTTAATTGCCTCAAGTCCAAAAATTCTACAATCAAGTTGAGACAACAAAGTATAGCGCTTAGATAAAGCATCAGCAATCATATTATCCTTTCCTTTCTTATGTTTAATAATATATGGAAAAGACTTAATAAACTCAACCTATTTAGCATGTCTACGGTTCAAATTACATTGTGAGCGAATATACTTAAGCGATTCATGATCAGAATGAATAACAAATTCTTTGGGCAACAAATAATGACGCCACGTCTCTAAGGAACATAGAAGAGCATATAATTCCTTATGATAAGTGGAGTAATTCAATATAGGCCTAGTAATTTTTTCGCTAAAGTATGCAACAGGTTTACCATCTTGCATCAAAATACCACCAATGCCTATACCACTAGCATCACATTCAAGCTCAAAAGTCTTATGAAAATTGGATAGTTGCAGCAATGGTGCATGTGTAAGTTTGTCCTTTATAGCATCAAAGGACTCATGATGTACCTTAATCCAATGGAACTCGACGCCCTTCTATGTCAACTCATGCAATGGTGCAGCGATGGTGCTGAAATCTTTGACAAAGCGGCGGTAGAAACCTGCAAGACCAAGAAAACTCCTCACCTATGTGATAGTTTTTGGTACAGACCATCTCTTTATGGCTTTAATCTTCGTCTTATCCACCTAAATTCCTTGTGGAGACACAACATAGCCAAGAAAATAGACTCGATTCGTGCAAAAGGTGCACTTCTCAAGGTTACCAAATAAACATGCAGCTCACAAAGCAAAAAAAACAGCACGCAAATGAATCATATGATCATCCATGAATTTGCTATAAATCAAGATATCATCAAAGTAAACTACCACAAATTTGCCAATGAAAGCTCTTAAAACCTCATTCATCAAACGCATGAAAGTACTAGGTGTATTAGTTAAACCAAAAGGCATTATTAACCACTCATACAACCCGAATTTGGTTTTGAAAGCTGTTTTCCATTCATTTCCAAGTTTCATTCTAATTTGATGGTAGCCACTACAAAAATCAATTTTAGTGAAAATTATAGCACCACATAACTTATCAAGCATGTCGTCTAGCCTAGAAATAGGATGATGACACCTAATAGTAATGTTATTAATGGCTCTACAATCTACACACATACGCCAAGTACCATCTTTCTTAGGAACCAAAAGTACAGGAACAACACAAGGACTAAGTGATTGATGAACATACCCACGATCTAAAAGGTCTTGGACTTGTCGTTGTATCTCCTTAGTCTACTCAGGGTTGGTCCTATAAGCAGCACGGTTTGGTAAAGTAGTACCCAGAATCAAATCAATTTGATGCTCAATCACTCTCAAAGGTGGCAATTCCGGGGGTATCTCTGCTGGAAAAACATTCTCATACTCCTACAAAAAGTTAGTGACAACAGGAGGCAAAGCACTAGAAGCAATATCATCAAGCGAAAACAAAACTTGTTTCCATATTAAAGCATAGCAAATATCATCATCAGCAAATATTTCAGCAAGCTCAGATTTTGTTACAAGACATGAACGACCTTGTAATTTAATTCCAGCACCCTTAGAACTTAAAGAATCATTATCATAACTAGGTGAAGAATTAGAATTAACACGTTGCTGAATTTCAGGACCTTTATTTTTTAAACTAGCAACTCTTTCTAAATCAGCTTGTACAATTTCAGCAGGGGTCATTGGTAATAAAGTAATTTTAGTTCCTTGGTATACAACATCATTATAAAATTCCCAAGGTCTATCCAATAAAAGTGAACATGCTTGCATGGGTACAACATCACAATCAACATAATCCATATAAGAACCAATGGAAAAAGGAACTATGTAAGTTTGTGTTACCTTAGCTTTTCCAGAATCATTTAACCACTGAATCTAGTATGGATGTGGATGTGGGCGTGAGGTCAAATCAAGCTTCTTAACCACATCAGAACTCACCAAATTATTGCAGCTTCCTCCATCAACGATGACACATGCTCGGCGGTTCTTGATGACGAAGAAAATCTGGAACAAATTATGTCACTGCATCGTCTCGGGCTGCTGGATTTGTGTGCTAAGAACACGCTGCACAATAATACTCATGTAGCCCGTGGTGTCTCCGCCTCCAAGGACGAGGTCGCCGCTGGTGGCAGCGGCATCCTCCTCCTCATCCTCCACATCAGAGGTGCTCATGTAACCGCCATCGTTTGTCGTCACATATGCCTTAGGCAATCTTTCTGCATATGACCAAGACCATGGCAGCGGTGGTATTGAATCCCTGTAGTGCGTCCCGTCGAAGCAACAGAGGAGGCACTACTAGCTGGTACCTGCATAGAATTTTTACCTGAGCGCGTAGAAGGTGTAGGGGCTGATCTTGGTGCTGCAGAAACAACACTGGTTCCCTTGGCTGCTGCTGGTGGGGGCGGCCGAAAAGATGGCTTGGGCAGCCCCGAAATCCCCGTCGGTCGTGGTGGGTAGAAGGTCCTGGACTTGCTGTACTCCTCAAAAGCCTAGAAAAGTCTTTGCAATTCTTTCTTTGGAAGCATAGCATACTGGGAACACTGGTTGAGGATATAAAATTTTTATAATCAAGGATGTCCTGAATTTGTTTTCTCAAACTAGAATAAAAGCGACAAATCTGATCCTCTACTTTTTCAACTACAGCACAACGAATCAAACCCTTCTGAATCTCACTAAAGTACTCTTGAACAGTTTTATCTCCTTGATCTAAGCACTACAGTTTATTACGAATCTCTCTACAAAAAAGAAGGAGGAACAAAACGATCACGCATTGCTACCTTAAGTTCTTCTCAAGTAGTAGGCACATCAGTTTCAGCAGCTAGGCCACTCTACCAAACAATAGCAAAGTCCTTCAACTCACTAGTGGCTTGTCTAACTCTATGTTATTCAGGAACAAGGTGGGCATTAAATTTTTGATCTATAGTCATCTCCAAATCAAGATAAGCATCACCATCATACTGATCCGAAAATGAAGGAATTGAAAACTTAATTTTAGCATATGGGTCATCTGGAGCATGGTTACCTTGTGGGCGACGGTTGTGGTTGTGGAAACCACCCATACCTTGAGTGTTACGTTGAAAACGACGTTGTAATCTTGCGGTCCTTGTAGCTAACCTATCCATGGTGCCATCAGCCTTATACACTGTGTCTTCATCATGATCGTCTTCAACGTCGTTGGTGTTGGTGTTGATGGTCTTATGAGCGGTCTCCAACTCGATAACCTGTTCGGTTAACTTAGAGACTCTCTTATCCAACCGCTCAATGCTTTCTCCCAGGTGAAGCTTAGTGACCGCATCAGTGATGGCCCTGGTGATCGTCTCTGCCAAATCACTCTGAACCGTCTACAAAGCCTTTTGTAACTGATCTTGGCTCACTCACTCATAAAATTTTGAGGGTGAAGCACCCTCTCCATCACTTCCTAACATCACAAACACCAAAACAGGAAACAAACAGTGAAGGTTATCCCTACAAAACTACTAAGCAGTGGTGCCTCTCAACACAGCAAAAGGAAGCTCCTTACAAAGCTCTTACAATGTTATGAAAAGCAAAGCAAAGGATACCAGGGAGTTGTGTTCCATGATTGCAAGGCTCACAAAATAACCTGTGTACTGTCCAGAAGAAATATGTAGAGCTAGGAAGGCCAAATATATATATATGTGAGTGGCACACAAATCAAAAACAGAGAGTAATGCTGAATAAGTGCCCCAAGTAACTTGTCCTTAGTTACTGGTCTAACTATGTCCTAGAACAGTAGTGATAGCAATGGCAGAAATAAGTGTGAAAGGAGAATAGAGCACATCAGGGGCTAGGTGTAAAACAGCCAAAACTCCAAAATCCAGGGACCTAAATGGAGCACTAGTAGAAATCCAAAATTTCTTTTTATTTTATTTTATTTTTTTGATATTTTTATCCAACTCAGTGGTAATAGGAGAGAACCCACAGAAAATTTCAGCTCAAACAGAGGTAGGATGTGGCCTACAGAAATTCTGCAAATTTTAGAAAACGTCGGGTTTCAACTTGGATGAATTTTTTCTTTATCATCCTGATTTTTTCTAATTTTTTTGAGAAGGGCAAATGGACAACCGAGCGAAATGTTATGGCTATTTTACTGAAAGTGTGTCGGAATCGGTTTTGAAGAAACCCGAGGTTTGAGTGAAACCCTAGTCGGTTTTGGGGTCGGGTACGGATTTTTTTGGCGGGATGGATGCAGCGGAAAGTAGAATTTATGGGAATTGGTCTGAGATATTGAGGGTGGGTTTAGGGTGGGGTTAGGGTGGGCGTGTTGATCAATCAACCCTAGCACACGAAGCCGACAAAAGAGAGGGTGGTGAGAGGGGATGGCGACTAGGGTTCCAAGGGAAACACTACTGACGACAAAAATACAAACTAAACCAGTGACTAAACAAGAACTAGGGCACAAACTCAATACTACGGACTCTGAAATTGAAATATGCAAAGGCTAAACATGTGGTTATAGGTGGAGGGGGGGATTTTTTTTTTGCTTTTCTGTGGACGATAGGAAGAACACGGAAACAAAACTAATGGGTAGTGCGAACCTGATGGTGCACCTGAAGCTCTGATTATCACTTGATGTGGACAAGGGTATCCGATCTTCCGAAAGGTTCTGGTAAATCTTGATTTGGGCGGAGGCGAAACACAAATCGATCCGGCTTCTAAACAACACGTTCAGAACCCCACAATCACGGCATAACGTCTCCTCTGGTTATCAACCGTCCAAGAATGATTGACCTCGTCGAGAAGGCAAATGCCTGCCTGCGAATCAAGAACACAAGCAAGAACAATAAAGAATGCAACATAATTGCAGATGTATATTAAACTCACGAAGTTGGGGTCTCACAAACCGATGTAACGGTGAAACTGTTATGAACAGAATAATCTAAGCAAAATGTGAACCCTAATGCTGCGGTGGTGGCGGTATATAAAGACCCTAGGGTCATGCAAGACCCTCTGGACACACTCCTAATTGGGCTCAACTGGATACAAAGCCCAAAGACCAAAAACAGGTGATGCAGCACCGACACATTGAACTCTCTCTTGTTTCGACGATTCCCGACGACTCCCGATGCATTTTGGCATGAGCCCGGCAGCATTGGAAAGGTATTCTCCTTATCTTTCCGTGCATATGTAGAACGTCCAAATCCGAGTCTGTATGCGTCCTGGGCGTCTGTTTTAGTACATACTGGTCCTAGGCCCTAAAACAGACTCGAAGTCGGTTTTGATTAGGCCTCCACCTTGGCTTCCAAGCCCTTGCTGGTCCTCCACGTTCCCAAGTCCTTCTCCCATCATCTCCTGGTCCTCTCCATGGTTCCTAATCATAAAATAATCATTAGGTATCAAACCATTCTCAAAAGTAACATATAGCGAAGAACGTAGGAACGAGCTCACCTCTAAATTTAGTCATTGTGCACGAGCTCTAGTCATTGGACGTTGCAAGTCCAGAATTGGAGGAATGTTGTCTGTATCCATAGGAGTGATGTCCTCATCATGTCACTAAGTCTATTCATGGCTAATTACTGAAAACCTCTTTTGTAGTTGTGGATACAACATCGTACTGGCATCATGTCAAAATTCGTTCGGATTCATTGAGTAATTTCTAGGCCTTTGAGAGCAAATATGATAGTTCATTTTCTTATATACTCAACTATATGGGCAATGCTATTGTACATCCAGGCTGTTCATTTTTGTTCTACACTCAACACTAATTAATAAATAAATAGACACAAATTTAAGAAAGTTTTCTCGATAATTATTATTTTTAACCTATATTTTCTCTATATTTATCATCATTTTGAAAAAAAACTTATTTAGTAAATTAGTTAGGTGCAGAATAGCATATATATATATATATATATATATATATATATATATATATATATATAGAGAGAGAGAGAGAGAGAGAGAGAGAGAGAGATATGGGCAGATATATAATACATGAATTACAGAACAAAGTCTCATAACAAAAAATAAAAGCTCAAACAACAATAAGCCAATATTCTATGGTGCAAAGCATGGGTAGCTAAGTGGTACTGCACGGGAAATGTTTTACCGTATTGCTAGATACATACTTAAAATAGGACTAGTTTATTACACGTGTTACACACAAGTACTATTTTTCATTCATGTAATATATACTGACCAGTGGCAGATCTAACAGGGTAGCAGGGGGATCTCGGGCCCCTCTACTGCCGCTCAAACAATGGAGCCCCCCCCCCCCCCCCCCTCATTTTTTCGGCCATGGATGAGAGATTGGGAGGCTTGGAGGTTGAAGAAGTAAAAAAACAGTCTATTGCCAATTGGGCTGAGAACTTGTAAGCTTCATGACCATTAGTATTAGATCCCCAAGATATGAATATTTTGGTGATCAATAACAACTATGAAAATATGACTAATATCTACACAAGTGTTGTGCGTGCAGGAACCATCATGAACTCTACTACACATCCTATTAATGATGGCTGCCTTGGCGATTGATGATAATCACTACAAACATGGAGACTTGGTGAGCTTGATGGAGTCCAAGGGTTGATGGAGATTTTTTTTTTCAAACACGCAGGAGAGCTACGTATCATTGCATTAATAGAAGAAGAGATTTTAAACATGATTGAACTACCACTACCTACTGGATGAACTAATCACCTTCCACGAGGTCATGACCGATCAGCAAGGATAGGCAGCTGACCTTGTCTCCTCACCAGCCATGACCAAGGCAGCTGCAAGGCTTGGGGAAGCTTCATTAAACAAACAGTCATTACAATGTCACCAAAGAATCCATGCTCCTAGAGAAATGAGCGAATTCAGTCCTTCTCTTTTTGTGCTACTCACCACTGCCTCTGCCCTGCTCCACCATTCATCAAGGATTGCATCCGCAGGTTGAGGCGACAGATGTACCAAGCCCACTCGCCGCAAGATGATATGCCAGAATTAGCGCGCAAAAACACAACCAATAAGGAGATGATTGATAGTTTCATTTTCTTGATCGCAAAGTGGGCAGCATTCCGGGTGGGGTAAATTTTGCCATGCTAGACGGTCAGCAGTCCAACAACGCCTGTCCATAGCCAACCATAGGAAGAACTGACACTTGCCAGGTGCCCATGTCTTCCAAATGCGCTCCTAGGGGCCAAATTGAACTGCTCCATTGAAGAGAATTTCATAAGCTGATTGTGCCAAGTACTGTCTAGAGGCAGAGAAGCGCCAAATGTGCACATCTGGGACTGGGACATCTAGTTGGAGGGATGTTGCAGAGACGAGGTCCCATACTTTGAGAAATTCAACAATGACCTGAGGAGAAGCCACACCATGAATATCCCTGAACGAACTCATGTCAGGCAGTGCTTCAGAAACTGTTCTCTTGTTGGCACGCCTTTTGGGCACCATGCGAAAGATCAATGGGGAGAGATCCTCTATGCATTGGCCCAAAATCCACCTGTCTCTCCCAAAGTGGGTATTGGTTTCATCCCCTACTTCAGTAACAATTGCCATTGAGCAGAGTGCTTGAACACATTCACTTAATTGCATTGGCAGAGAAGCCCATGGCTTACTCGGCTTAGATTTCCTTAGCCAAAGCCAATGAACCTGCAAGGCTCGATTTAGGTTCTTGATATCTGAAATTCCAAGCCCCCCTAAGAATTTTGGTTGTGTCACCTTGGGCCATGTGTTGACGGCTGTTAAGTACCATTTTTAACCGTCAACTATACTCAAATAAAGGAGAATTTGGCATTTCATACACGCATGCTTTATCACAATAATATATAGTTCCACTTGTACTTGGAGAACTTTGTGCATGCAGGAGGAAATGTGAAGGAAACACCTCAAAAGGCAAGAAAACACACTTTCGACCAATCAGAGAGTGCCACATGGACGTCACACGGATTGAAGGGCCCATTTTCAGCACTTAACCGACGTAACTCCCTGTAATACCGCGCAAACCGACGTCAGGGCCCACAGGACAGCCACCTGGAGAAAGCACAGGCCAGGAGGGGCCACCCCCAGGTCGGCCGACCCAGCCGGGCGCCCTCTCCGCCTGGGCTTCCACGTGTTGGCTCCTCCGCGACTCCTGATGACGGTTTGAGATGCCTTCCGTGGCGGTTACGCTCCCTTGCCGACCTATTGAGGCTATAAATAGGAGGGTGTGCCTTCACACTCAACACACACCACAAGAAGCATTTCTCTCTTGCTAGTAGTAGTTCTTGGAGTTTTAGTGGAGTTAGGCTGAGTCTAGAGCTCTCTAGTCCCAAGTCTTCATTTGGAATTGGTATGGCTCTTGTATCTTTTCCCTTTTGTAAGACTTTGCTCTTATCAATATATATATCTTTTCTATATAGTTGTGCTTGGGTCATGAGTTTCTTGTTTGATATTGTGATCCATATATGTGATAGTATAGTCTACTTGTGTGATAGTAGTTTATATTTATTATACTACTATTGTCATGCTAGTTATATACCGTCACTATAGTCTAGTTTATATGTTATAGTCTCTATGCTTAGTTTTAGCTGATAAAGTATAGCATGGGTTTGGTGATCGTATTCGTACGATAGCTCTGCCTCGTTAATAGTAATCGCGGAGGGGCAGAGTGCTCTTTGGTCATGCAAGTATGGTACTTGGGTGACTGATTTGCATCAATTATTCGTTAGTCTACTGGTTCGTTGAGGTAGGCGGCAGGTGGTGACAGCCCTGTCCGTCCTTTGAAATCCTCCCCGCTAGGCTAGTGTGTAGGCTCTTGGCGGAAGTCGCCTGTGGATGCAGGGGTAAGTCCGTGCCTGAAGTGCTATACTATTGACTGCTGAACCTGAGTGTGGGTCTGTATGTATTCTACTTAGGCTATGCAACTGTATAGGAATGTATAGTAGGAGTAGCTTAGCCTAGTCTTTCCTCCACTAGACTTTATTTATTTAGTAGGAATCTTCTGTGTGTGTCACACTACCCGGTTATTATCATGTACCCGCCTGTCTTGGTTAAGATATCCTTGCTAATTGTTAACATGATCTTATATGTTAGTAACGCTTCTTGATCATAACCTTCCTTTGGGATAAACAAATACGATACCCTGAATACTTCCGGGTGAAATGCTACAGCGGTATTCTCCGTGCGCTTGCGGATTTTACCTACTTGACTCTGGGACATGTTAGTGAACCGTTTCTGGCCCCGTGCCGGGAATGATTTATTAATATGGCTTAGCAAAAGTCAACAAGCATTTCTGGCGCCGTTGCCGGGGAAGGCGTATGATTCAAGAAAAATTACTAATGTATATAGTAGTGTTGCAATTAGTAAGGCTATCTCCTAGGCAGGCTAACCTTGCTTTGTTTTCTGCATTTTGTATGAAAACAGGGTAGTGTATGACTGGTTTCGACTTGCCGACAAACTTCACTGAAGATCCTGAGTCACTCCTGAGAAGGACACGAGCTAGGCTCACCCCTCCTCGTAAGGAGACTCGGCCAATCGAACCTGTCATTACCGCACCATCAAGCTCTGAGCAAATGGCCGACAAGACCCTCCGCGAGTTCTCCGCTCCCTCCGCTGCCAACATCCCTACGGGACCAGCTGGCAATGTGGGAGATGCGAACTTCGAGATCAAGACCGGTCTCATCACCATGGTGCAGGCTAGCCCATTCTGTGGGAAAGCCAATGAGGACGCTAGTGCTCATCTCCAGCAATTCCTGGAGATTTGCAACACGTTCAAAATGAAGGACGTCACCCCCGACGCTGTTCGCCTTCGACTGTTCCCGTTCTCTCTCCTTGGGAGAGCGAGACAGTGGTTCTACGCAAACCCTGAAGCTGTGAACACTTGGGAGAAGTGTTCAGCTGCGTTCCTTGCAAAGTTCTTCCCGCTGGGCAAGACCAATGCCCTTCGCGGAAGGATCTCAAGCTTCCAGCAGGAGTCGAAGGAGTCGATTCCTGAGGCATGGGAGAGGCTCCAGGAGTACATCCTGGCATGTCCCCACCACGGGATGGATGATTGGCTGATCATCCAGAACTTCTACAACGGGCTTACTCCGTCGGCCCGCGACCACCTCGACGCTGCTGCTGGTGGAGCCTTCTTCTCGCTCACTGTGAGCAAGGCAAAAGATTTGATCGAGAAGATGGTGTCCAACCAAGGTTGGAATGAAGAGCGCCTCCAACCTCGCCAGCGAGGCATGCACTCCGTCAAGGAGGTTGACATGCTCGCCGCCAAGATTGACCTTCTCATGAAGAAGATGGACGACCAAGCCAATGGAGAAGTGAAAGCCCTAGACGCTCGTATGACTTGCGAGGTCTGTGGCAACACGGGACACTCGGGCAATGACTGCCCTGAGACCCGTGAGGACGCAATGTTCATGGGCAACAACAACAACAACGGCTACCGTCCACAAGGAGGTCAAAGTTGGGGTCCACCACGTCCCAACTACCAAGGAGGTAACTCTGGCAACTTCTCTGGTTTTAATTCCGGTTATAATCAGCCCTCCTTGAAAGATCTTGTGCTTGGTCAAGCTAAGGTTAATGATAACATCAGTAAAAAGCTTGCCACCACTGATAGGACTCTTGAGAGCATCCACACTAAGATAGAGGGTGTTTCCTCTGCTCTCAAGAATCAGCTGAGCTTTAATAAAATGATAGAAACCCAATTAGCTCAGTTAGCTGCTGCTGTTCCTACTGCTGAGTCGGGGAAAATCCCGGGGCAACCCGAGACCCCCTTAGAAAATGTTAATGCGGTTACCACGAGAGGAGGTAAGTCCACTCGGGATCCGCCATACCCTAACCATGCAGGAAAGGACACATCAGCTGAGAAGCCGGCAGAAGAAGAAGAACTGCCGCCCAGGAAAACGGCCCCACATGAGTTCTATGACACGAACCTCATGCCGTTTCCCGAAAGAAGAAGGAAGCCCACCGTGGACGAGCAGTTCACACGCTTCGTTGAGGTGATCCAGAAGCTGCACATCAACGTGCCCTTGCTGGATGCGATACAAGTACCCACGTACGCTCGCTACCTCAAGGATCTTATCAGCAACAAGCGCCCACTACCGACCACAGAAATTGTCAAGCTGACGGAAGAGTGTAGCGCTGCTATACTCAACCGGCTTCCTGAGAAGAAGAAAGATACAGGGTGTCCCACGATCACCTGCTCGATCGGGACACAGAACTTCGACCATGCCTTATGTGATCTTGGGGCAAGTGTGAGCGTCATGCCGAAGGATGTCTTCGACAAGCTCAAGTACACCACACTATCCCCCACGCCGATGCAGCTGCAGCTGGCCGATTCAACGGTCCGCTATCCGGCGGGGATCGCCGAAGATATTCCGGTGAAAATCCGGGATTGCTTCATCCCCGTCGACTTCGTAGTGCTTGACATGGACGTCGGGAAGAGCACACCGCTCATCCTGGGACACCCATTTCTCAGCACTGCGGATGCTCGCATCGATGTAGGAGCCGGAGAAATCCGCTTCCACATCAATGGCAAGGAGGAGAAGTTTGACTTTCGGCCAAGGAAAGAACAGTGCAACATGATCCGTATCAAGTACGGGCCGAACCCAAGCAACATCAAGGAAGTGGAGGTCACTCCGCCAAAGAAGGACAGCCTCATCACATTCATGAAGAACTTCCTTGAGAAGGAAAAGGCTGCACAGCAACAACTGATGAAGGCAAGGAGGCAAAGGTCACACATTAAGCAACAGCCTCCGAAGTCCACAAGGCAGCAACCTCCGAGGTCTACAAAGAAACAGGCTGTGAAGCCTGCAAAACCGCAGCCTCCGAAGCCCGAGAAGCCACCGACCACAACAAAGACCAAGAAGGTGTGGCAAATGAAACAAGAAGCATCATCCGTGTCTTCATCTCCGGGACCGGACAACGCTTCATCGAGCTGAACGCCGGAGAAAAGTCCCGCTCGTCGGACTTTAAAAGGTGAGTCCTCGCCGGGAGGTTAAACCGGTAGTTATCCATATTTGCTCTTTTAATTGCATATTTGCTTTCCACCACATTTTGATTTTTCCCGACCACTGCATTTCTGCATTTTTGAATTTTTCCAGCCACCTTGGAATTTTTCAAAACTCATTTGCATTTTTTTGAAAATTTAGAAAATAGGTTTTTGGGCTTTCCATTTTGAAAAGATTTTTTGTCGAGCTTTTTGAGCAAAAAGGCAGCAGGGGACAAATCCCCTAGCCGTTGGGGAACACATAGGAAAAAGGGGGCTGCCAGAAGGCCCACCTGCCAGGTCGGCCGACCTGGTGAGGTCGGCCGACCCCCTGGCCCCACCTTTTCCTGTGCTCCTTTCTCCCAACGGCTATATGGCCGTTGCTCTGTCTCTTTCTAACGGCCATCTTGCTTCCTTGGCTATAAAAACCGCCCAGGAGGAGGAGTTTCACCATTCCAAGCTCATCTTTCACTCCCCTCCTTTGCTCACTTGTTGCTCTCCCAAAATTTCATGTTCTTCAACTTTACTACAGCCCCAAAAACCCAAAAAAATATTTCCCCTCTGTTTTAGTGCATTTGCAAGTTGTTGTGAAAAGAAAACCAATTTCGGAGAAGCTCGGGTTTGTCGTTTTCACTAACGCTCACCCGAACACTTATTCGATCTTGTTTTTGTTCTTGTCTTGTGTTTGTTCTTGTGTGCAGCCATGTTCAAACGAATGAAGCAAGTCGCCGGAATCAAGCGGAGAAAAAGCACTCGTGCAAGCACGAGTCAAGCATCCTCCGTCGAGCTCACACCAAGTCCGGGGCATGGTGACCCCGAAGCTGAAATTCCGGAGGAAAGGCCGGCCTTGCTCATCACCGAGGAGCATCTCGACATCAAGGATGACCGCGAGGGCCAAGCCATCGCGCTCATGAGAGAACGGCCATTCGCCCACACCCGACGCTTCGATCCGGACTTCCTCGAGAAAATAGGTATGAGAGAAGAATTTGCCTCTATTTTTCGCACAATGGGTTGGCTAAATTTCGTAGAAGTAGATGAGCCGGGTTCTCGTTTGCTCACTATGCAGTTTTTATGCACCCTTAGAAAGTATGATGAAGGCATTTCTTTTCACTTGTTTAGGCAAGAGCGCTTGGTCACATGGGGTGATCTTCATGCTATGCTAGGTCTAAATCCTAAATGTAGGCTAGACTTAGATAAAGCGCTAAAGGGGTTCCATAAAGAAAGTTTTTGGAAAAAGATTTCCGGAAATGAGTGGGGTCCCAAGCCTAGAACAAGTGCCATCCATAATCCTACACTTAGATTTATGCATGTGTGGTTGGCTATGACCTTGTTTCCTCGAGGTGACATTAGGGTTGTCCGGCAAGATGAATTGAAAATACTTTATGCCATGGTTAAGAAAATTAGGGTGTCACCCGCGGAATGCATGATTGATCAATGGTTAGACAATATAAAGTTGACAGGACCAATTGAGTGCACCTCTTTAGTTACTCGCATTGCGCAGAAGTGTGGTCTGCTTGAGAATGTTCATGTTGAATATTTGACGGTAGATAGAGAATTTCTAGGCGAGGACTATTTTGTGCAAGGACATACTTTGAAACATGGTCCAAATAATACCTTGATCTATCACTTTCCCGGGTATACAAATGAATTCCCGTTACCTAACCCGGGTGTTCGTTTGTATCACTGTCGGGCACTAACCCTCCCACTTGAGCCAGTGGGAGAAGTTCGCAGGCATAGTGTTTCAGGGCGACCGACACGTTCCCGTAGGAATATGGAGCCTACACCGGAGTTTCACACTCCGACCGGAGATCCGGTATGGGAGCAGCCCCCGCCACAGGACGAGGCGGGTGCATCAACATGGCAGGCCGGAGCATGGGAATCTCAGTACAATTACCCCATGCAGACGTCATCAAGTTCAAGCGGACCGCCATCCTTTGCCACTCGGTCATTCTCATCCCGTGGGTTCCGTGAACTCAACTATGGGATGGCCGAGTTGACAAGGAGGGTGAACGACATTGATTTGCGCACCGAGAGCATGCAACAAACTCTCACGCAACATGTCACCGACACCCAGCAATGGCAGAATTTCAGCGACAACCAATTCCGCCAGCTGAACGCGATGATGGCTCAGAATCAGAGCAATTGGGATGCCTTCTTCCGCTCCCAAAGCTACGACCCGAACCAGCAGATATGAGCAAGAACAAGCTTGGGGGAGGACCCCCCTTCTCACGGTAACTTGTATCTTTCCCCTTCCCTTTATTTCTTGCATTTGCTAAATCTGAAAATCCATAAAAATTTGCAAAATTTAAAAAGAACAAAAATATTTCCCTTTTTCATGCGCGGTATGAATGTGTATAATTTTCCTATGTTGAGATGATGAATAGTTGCTCTGTCCTTTATTCCTCTCTAATGCTAGTTTACAACTTAGTACTCTCTCAAGAGTTAGGTTTGTTGGTAAATCTTGCCTTGAACTTGAATCTTGTGGGTAGCATATGCATTCTCTAGTTCTAAGTTGTTGAGAGGTATGATATGATAGATAGGGCTGCTATGATCTTGCTCAACGTAAAGCTTGAATTCCGGAGTTTTATTTTTCAAAATGACAAATTGATAAGTTCCTCAATGATGAAATTCCCACCACAGCCATATGTAGTGTTTACATTTGAAAACCTTTACACATATGCTGCTTGTTTCACATTGAGCTTAGTCAAAATTGTTGTGACCCTAGTAGAACTCTTTTCATGCTTTCTTGATCAAGATCATATGCACACATCCACCGCCATGAGCTATCCTTCTAAATCAAGAAGATAGCATCCACCATATCCACCATATCCACCGTGAGCTATTCTTCTACACCGGAAGAAAGCTACTATCCATCCATCCATCCAAAGAAACACTCCATATATCCATTGCAAAATTCCTCTCTCAAAGTATTCATTGCAAACTAGGACTATGGCTATGCAAAAAGAAAAGAAAAAAAAATGCTCAAAAAAGAGAG
Organism: Eleusine indica; assembly: GCA_030378355.1. Lineage (NCBI taxonomy): Eukaryota > Viridiplantae > Streptophyta > Magnoliopsida > Poales > Poaceae > Eleusine > Eleusine indica. The sequence continues at coordinate 43,907,850 of CM059495.1, forward strand.
CAAGCAAAAGATAGCCATAGCCTAGAAACTCCAAAAGAGAGAAGGAAAATTCAAAAAGGAGTTATTTCTTCCCATCCACCATTCCTCCGTTCTCCCACACACTTGCACATCTTGATCAAGATTGTTTGAATTGATGTTTTTCTTGGATCCGGTCTTTTGACATAGCAATATTATGTGAACATGAGTGCCTCATATATCCCTACCTTGAGCTCCACATAGAGCCTTATTTAGAAGTAGGTGATTATAGGCAACACTTTGCCTTGGTGAGGAATCATACACATATTGAGTGATCCGAGAGAATCATTTGAGGAACTTGGTTTTTATTTTCAAAATCTTTTGAAAACCTCCGGAATAACATAGCGGAATCTAGAGCAAGTGATTGGTGCCCTGCAATTGTTCTATCTCTCAACCGCCCAAGACAATGAGGTGTAAAAGCCCCATGGATCGAGGTAAATGGGTAAGTTATGTGCCAACATATTTAATTCTAGGAAGAGTACTTTGTTGTGCGCATAGTATTATTGAGGAGTAGGACATTGTAGCAACTCCTGATCAACAACTTAAGTTTATCTTTGCTTCGGGACGAGCAAAGGGTAAGCTTGGGGGAGTTTGTTGACGGCTGTTAAGTACCATTTTTAACCGTCAACTATACTCAAATAAAGGAGAATTTGGCATTTCATACACGCATGCTTTATCACAATAATATATAGTTCCACTTGTACTTGGAGAACTTTGTGCATGCAGGAGGAAATGTGAAGGAAACACCTCAAAAGGCAAGAAAACACACTTTCGACCAATCAGAGAGTGCCACATGGACGTCACACGGATTGAAGGGCCCATTTTCAGCACTTAACCGACGTAACTCCCTGTAATACCGCGCAAACCGACGTCAGGGCCCACAGGACAGCCACCTGGAGAAAGCACAGGCCAGGAGGGGCCACCCCCAGGTCGGCCGACCCAGCCGGGCGCCCTCTCCGCCTGGGCTTCCACGTGTTGGCTCCTTCGCGACTCCTGATGACGGTTTGAGATGCCTTCCGTGGCGGTTACGCTCCCTTGCCGACCTATTGAGGCTATAAATAGGAGGGTGTGCCTTCACACTCAACACACACCACAAGAAGCATTTCTCTCTTGCTAGTAGTAGTTCTTGGAGTTTTAGTGGAGTTAGGCTGAGTCTAGAGCTCTCTAGTCCCAAGTCTTTATTTGGAATTGGTATGGCTCTTGTATCTTTTCCCTTTTGTAAGACTTTGCTCTTATCAATATATATATCTTTTCTATATAGTTGTGCTTGGGTCATGAGTTTCTTGTTTGATATTGTGATCCATATATGTGATAGTATAGTCTACTTGTGTGATAGTAGTTTATATTTATTATACTACTATTGTCATGCTAGTTATATACCGTCACTATAGTCTAGTTTATATGTTATAGTCTCTATGCTTAGTTTTAGCTGATAAAGTATAGCATGGGTTTGGTGATCGTATTCGTACGATAGCTCTGCCTCGTTAATAGTAATCGCGGAGGGGCAGAGTGCTCTTTGGTCATGCAAGTATGGTACTTGGGTGACTGATTTGCATCAATTATTCGTTAGTCTACTGGTTCGTTGAGGTAGGCGGCAGGTGGTGACAGCCCTGTCCGTCCTTTGAAATCCTCCCCGCTAGGCTAGTGTGTAGGCTCTTGGCGGAAGTCGCCTGTGGATGCAGGGGTAAGTCCGTGCCTGAAGTGCTATACTATTGACTGCTGAACCTGAGTGTGGGTCTGTATGTATTCTACTTAGGCTATGCAACTGTATAGGAATGTATAGTAGGAGTAGCTTAGCCTAGTCTTTCCTCCACTAGACTTTATTTATTTAGTAGGAATCTTCTGTGTGTGTCACACTACCCGGTTATTATCATGTACCCGCCTGTCTTGGTTAAGATATCCTTGCTAATTGTTAACATGATCTTATATGTTAGTAACGCTTCTTGATCATAACCTTCCTTTGGGATAAACAAATACGATACCCTGAATACTTCCGGGTGAAATGCTACAGCGGTATTCTCCGTGCGCTTGCGGATTTTACCTACTTGACTCTGGGACATGTTAGTGAACCGTTTCTGGCCCCGTGCCGGGAATGATTTATTAATATGGCTTAGCAAAAGTCAACACCATGCGATCAGACAATGGCCTCCCTTGGCCTCTTTGCCACCTCGCCACAAGTAGTTTCTCCGTATTTTGTCGATGGCTTTAGTCACCCAAGGTGGGAGATCAAGTGCCATGGCATGGTACACTACCGTCGCTGTGAGGATGAACTGAACTTGTATTGTCCGACCTGCCCTTGTCATTAGGTCCGCTTTCCATCCCGGAAGAAGGTCAGCCAACCGGTCAATGAGCGGCTGCAGCTGGGCCTTGGTGAGCTTCTTCAAGGATAGCGGCAAACCGAGATATTTGACCGGGAAATTGCTAAGATCGCACGAAATCCGTTAATTGGACAATCTGGATATCCTCCAGTGAACATTGGATGGGTGCCACACTGCTTTTTTGAATGTTTGTTCTCAGACCAGATGCTTCCCCAAAGAGGTGCAACATGTTTACCATGATGTCAATTTCACTTGCAGCCAGTCAAAAGAAGAGAACTGCATCATCCGCATACAGGGATAGTCGGTGTTGGATTGATCGAGAGGATAGTGGCTGAAGTAACCCCATTTCTAAAGCTTGTGACACCAAGAGATTCAAAGTATCCATTACCAAAATGAAGAGCATAGGAGAGAGGGTCTCCCTGCCATAAGCCTCATCGATGAGTGATGAAATCTCCAGGAATGCCATTTAGGAGCACTTGTGTGGAGGAAGTAGTCAACAATCCACTTAGCATATCCTGAAAAATTCTCCCAAACCCAAGCTTCTCAAGGACTTTCATGAGGAAGGGCCACGACATGGAATCGAAGGTCTTGGAAATGTCAAGCTTCAAAAGAATCCTTGGCTGTTTTTGGGAGTGGAGAAACCGTGCAGTTTGTTGGACCATAATGACGTTGTCCTGAATAAACCGCCCTTTGATAAATGCACTTTGGTTTTTTGAAACCATGCTATCCAGCCGACTAGCAAGCCTATTAGCAAGAATTTTCATCATGAGCTTTGCAAAGTTGTGAATTAGGCTAATAGGCCGAAAATCCTTTGCTTCGCTCGCTCCATCTTTCTTTGGCAGCAGGGTGATGTGTGTTGTGTTGAGGAGTCGAAAGTTCCGGAAATCGTGACCCCAAATTGTTGAAATGGCAGCCATGATGTCTTCCTTTATCACTTGCCAAGAAGTCTTTTAGAATCTTCCGGTAAACCCGTCGGGACCAGGAGCCTTGTCGTCTGGAAGGTCCTTGATAACTTTCCAAACTTAATCTTCAGTAATTGGAGCGTCAAGAGCCCCAAGATCATGCTGCTGAATGCCCAAGGCCTCAAGGTCTAGTGTGTGCTCCCGTTGATGAGATGAGCCCATCAAATTTGTGTAGAAATTGAGAAGCACCTCAACCTTGTCATCGTGAGTGGTAACAACCCATTCTTCATCCTTCAGCTTGGCAATGAAGTTTTTCCTCAATCGATATCAAGCGTGGAGATGAAAGAGCCCCAACATTGAATGCACGAGACCCGAGGCGTATTCCTTGTGGGGCCGGCCGCCGTCTCCGGTGACGGTTCCTTTGTAGACGGGGATCGACACTGATGCCATCAACGCCGCCGATTTTTGTGATCTTCGTCCGGAGGCGACGAGGGTGGAGGCGGCACATCCATGGTCGGCGCTACCGTCGGACCCTCAAGAAGAACGTCGATCGGGTAGACGAGGCCTCGCTTCAACAGCGACTGCTCTGCCTCTACATCCGATGATTCCGGGATGAGAAGGTCGACGACAGTGGGGACGAGGTCAGGGTGCAGGCGTCAAGCCATGAGCTGAAATGCCCTCAAGTCACGCCGTGCCGCGCCACCGTCTCGGGGTGGAAAGAACGAACCCAACTGAAACCATTGAGTAGCTGCTGTGCAGTAGCAAGCTCCCAAATGTGTGCCGGGATTCTGCGAAGCTCCAGGTTGACGAGGTCCGGCAGTGTCATGCCATGCGGAAGGGCAAGACACGACCATCGCTTGACATGCAAACTGAAGCCAGGGCCATGCAAGGGCAGCCCATTGTTGTAAACCCGGTCTATTGTCGCCATATTTGGCAACAAGAGGAGGAAATCTTCAAGATCGGATGCAATGATGGCCATTGTCTCCTGCTCGACATTGAAGTCCACTTCCACTTCTTCTAGGACTTGGTCCGGCAAAACTAGAGGGCGGTTCCCCACCATCGTGATGAGAAGGGCTTGACGAAGGTCGGCTTCCCCGTGCGAAGTGCTTGGTGAACGATCAATAATGCACAGTGGCCGGACACCAACAGGGTTGGGAGGAGGCGCTGCAACAGTGTCCTCCGGAATGGCTGCAGGCGCCTCACTGGAATCAGAGGGCAGGGACGAGGAGGAAACATCGACGAGCAGCGCACCGATGCCTACGCCGAGTGTGGCGTCGAGGTGGCCCACCGCTCTCAGCTCTCGAGGCCTCGGACACCGCGGCCACAACTACTGGTGGCCGATCAACAGATGGAGCAGTCCGCTCAGCCGTCGCAGAAACCGGGCGCCACATCAACGAAGAGTTTTGGGGGCGCCGCCCAGCTACCGGCCGACGAGCTTCTGCGGGCACACATAGGACATGTGACGGTCCTCGAGCAGCTTTAGCAGCAAGCAGTGCCAGCTTTAGCAGCAAGCAGTGCCCAACCTCGGAGCACAGAACCACCATAGGGGCTATCACTTTGGGGACATGCTTTGGCACTGAAGCTGGCAGAGAAGACGCCGACTTTGATAGGAGCACCGCTTTGTACGACGCGGGGTACAGTAGTGGGGAGAAACCTCGTCAAGCGACAAGAAGGAGTCCTCCCACTACTAGGACTTGGATCGACCCGCCGGTACAAAGGGGGTGGCGTCGGGGGATAGGGAGGTGGGGGACCTGGGGGCCATGAGGTGGTCGCCAGATCCAGAATTTCCGCCGGTGAGGGGCTGAGGTGGGAACAGGGGCTGCGAGGGGAATGATCGGGGGCTGGGAGAGGAGCCACCATCGTTTCGTGGATGATAGAAGGATTGCTTAGTGTCACATTGTTCAGGGATTGATGGAGATGAATCATGACTAAGGATAAGCTAGGCTCAAGTGTTTGGAACAATTGCCTAGTTCTTAGGGCTTGAATCCATAGGAAAAGCCAGATTATCAAGGGGATCTAGATCGCATCTCTTAGGTCACGCTAGTCGGTGATGTGCATGGATGCTCAGTGAAATCACAAGGCATTAGGTGGCTGTGGAGAAGCCAAGAGGCTATTGGATGAAGCTGGGAAACGAAGTCAAGAGGAACGAGGAGTTTTAGCTTCTAGAGGCGAAGATCGAACAATCGGGTCTTGGAGAGAAATCATAAAGACCAGACAGTCTAGTGTGCAGACCAGACGGTCCGGTGTGTATAAGGTGATTCAGAACAAAAAGGAAGCAAGTTTGCAATGATTCTATTTAGAGTAGGAGCAGAAGAGACCAGATAGTCTTATCTATAGACCGAACTGTACAGTCTGTACAGAGAGTAGTTGTGGATAGAGAGCAACGGCTCTAGAGGAGCCGTCCGATGAAGACTAGACAATCTGGTTTGGGAGAGACCGGACTATATGGTCTGTACGACTAGAAAGCTGTTTTTGTGGAGATATGATTAATAGGTGATTGGAAGCCTATATAAAGTCGTTGCTGGGGTCTTAGAGACCTCTCTTGGCCATTTGGATAGCTATGAGCATCAATGGAGAGCCAGTAGGAGAAGAAGAGAGCACTAGGAGGAGATTTGCATATCTTGAGAGTGCTAGAGAGAGTAACTTGAGCGTCCATACACATCTAAGGCTAGGATGTCCTTGAGAGTCTAAGGCTAGTATGTCCTAGGTTGTTGCTCTTGGTCTATGATGGGACCTAGACCGGTTAGACGTTGGTGATGAGCCTATCGTGGTCGGTTGTGAAGGCCATCACATGTTTCTACATGGTTTGAGCTCGCCATTGAAAGGAGCATCGCTAGTGCGCTCCCATGCTGGCTCTAGGAGTTTGGCAAGTCCTCGAGGGAGGTGAGCTTGTGTCTTGATGACAGCAATGACGTGACCGTGTCTTTAATTTGTTTGATTGCAGGCTCGTGTGCAAGAACTCAACTTGGTGGTGGAACAGATCGACACTCTGGGGGGAGTGGTCTAACGAGGAGTAGGGGAAGGTGCCATCATTCCGATATCTTGGAAAAAATCATGATCATTCCTTGACTCTCTCTTTACTATTTCGCATTTGAGTACTATAGTTGATAGGTTGACTTGTGGCTTGCATAGTCTTGTATGGCTTAGCTTTTGCATTGCGTTCGCTTCATAAACACTAGTATGCGTAAGCTCTTGGTTTTCTAGAATTGTTAGGTTGCAACAATTGCTAGTATTGAGCGTGGAAATAAGTAGTATTTGGCAATAGTGGTCGGCTCACCGATTAATCCCCCTTGGTACGCATTCGTTCCATACAGGGCCTTATTACTTTACCACGCATTTGGCCTAATCAAAATAGCACCATCCCATAATTTTCACTATTCCCAACGTTTTTAGCCCATTGGCCTTAATCCATATGGCTGCCCAATGCCCCAGCAACTCAGCCTGCCTCAACTAGCGTCTCCATCTCCATTTCAAATTTGTTTGAACATTCAAATTTCAAATTTATGTATAAGACAATTTGAACTTGTGTTCACATTCAGTCCCCCCCCCCTCCCCCTACAATTTTCATCTGGATCCGCCACTGCTACTAGCGATGTTTTATTGAGAAAGCCACATCACACCATCTTTACTTCCTTGCTTCAAGTTGCTTCCTATATATCCCTGAATTCAACTTTGAATCCAATAAAATGGCAACAAATCTAGACTTGATGTTTTCAAATGAATCCACTAACAAACATTTGTTCGGCACCAATAATAGCACGAGCATCAAAAACTCTAGAGTCGGTGTACACAAACAAAAAACTATTTGGAAAGGGGATCACATAAGTGCAACCTCACAGTTGCTGAAATCTAAGTAAGTTAAGGTTGTGATACCCAACAGCAAGGATATGCAATTGAAAATACTGATGCAACTTGCCAGGACATAACGGGTTGTATAGAGATTGATGTCACTGTGCATGTGTTACTTATTAAGGTAATTGAGTTTGTGAGTCAAATAATCCTATCATATTAAAAACTAAATAGAGTATGTTTTTTGGCATAGAAAACATGGCATGCGAAATCGGTAATCGTGAATATTAAAATTACTTTCCAAGATAAAAAGGAATCAAAATCATAGATGAATTAAAAAATTCCATCGTATCAAGTTGAGATCTCATTGTTTTCTGCAGTTTACCTTCTTTTTTCCTTTTCAACACTCTCTATTTCAAAGTACATCACTATACCATATATCCAGTTGACTACAATTCATATGTTATCAATGTTGTTTACCCAGCCGCTCAACTACTTTTGAAATATGCCATTTTGCTATGCTGTGTTCATTAGCATCCTTTTCAGTACTTTAGTTTGCTACTATGCTCACATCATGAAAGATTTCCATCTCTATAAGATAATTTTCATTTTCACCACACAATTTAATAATCTACAGCATAGAATGGCTCAAACTCCAATATCTTGTATGACTATGTTGAATAAAACATGAGCATTGCCTGAATCTTAGTATATTCTAGAGCAAGATACTGAATCAGGACACCACGGGATACGAGGGTTAAAGAGTATATGCTAATAGGAGGAACATGAAAATCCATGGCACAATAACATGGAAAAGATTATCAATGGGGATGAAATATTATATGATTGGTCTTCTTAAAATGTCATGAACAGAAGTCTCATATCCAAAATAACAATTCTAAAGTTCATTTTGATAAAGTAGACCATAGTTTATTTTGACTTTAGTAATGTAGATAATCTGTTATGTTCTAATCAACTTCTGCCAAGATGTAACAGGTGGCTTGTGACCAATTGACCTTGAGCATTTTGTTACAATAGTTTCTAAGTGACTCAAATGTTTGTCAACCACGAATTGCGCATATATTCACATATGCTCCAAAAAAAATGCTTAGTCCCAAAGAAAGTAAGCAAAAGCTTTCTAGGCTTACATTCTCCTGCTTCTGTGGTCATCAAAGGTTTTGCTGTTCCTGGTCAAAGTCAGACACACCCGATGCTCAGAAAACAACATCTAAAAAGTTCAAAACACTTTATTGTCGTGTCTCAACTGGCTTGTACGTCTTGTGCTTCTCTCTAGTTTTGTCTTCCCCTTCAATTTGTTTCTCTAGCAAGAAGCAATTGGCCAGTCAAAGAATATAACCTTCCAGTAAGCATACTATACAAAAGGTCTTTATTGACCTTCTCTGTGCAAGAACACCAAGGTTTGAAGACTATGGTTTAAGACCTTGGTTATGGCCATGAAACATAGCCTTGACCCTATCAAATAACAGCTCCTAATAGCAGCCATTAGAGGATATCAAGTGCCATTCTCGTGCGCAATGAGATGATTCTCCCTCCTGCAACCTCTGTCCATAAAAAAAATTCTAGGGAATAGAAGATGGTACCCATACTTCAAGGTTAAGATTGTTACCATAGTATCAATTGTTTTAGTTCACTAAATTGTGCCTGCTACTGGTACTCAAGCTTCTGTCAGTGCAAGTGGGAGTGGGCCTGCTACTGGTACTCAAGCCTCTCAGGTTCCCAGGGGTAGTGAAAAACCTTCTCTCCTAGCAAAGAGGAGGAGGTCACTCACTGATGAGAAGGTGGGGATGTTCACAGGCGTACCGTTGTGGTGTATAGGGTGGTTGATGCTTCTGAGGCCCCTGTTTGTATTGATACTAACGATGTCGATCCACAATAGTATGTTACATGCATGGGCACCCCTGGGTTCACAGAAGATGTCTTGATGACAGCATTGGCCTATCTCCTGGACAACAACCGTCAGGGGACAGGTTTTGTCAACATGATAGAGAATCATCGTGTGCTTTGGATGAGGCAGTACCTTGCCAAGTTGAAAGCCAATAAAGGTGTTGATTCTAACAACGAGTAAGAGAACCGAGACAAGGAAAAACCGCACTAATTACCTTGACACCATGTTGTTGCAGTGCCATTAGTAAATTTTGATGTAGCTTAGTCATGCATAACATTTGACCTATTACTAAACTATGTTATGTGACACCATTGTGATTTCACACCACATCTTTGTATATCTTAGGCATAATATTTGACCTATTGCCCAACAATGTTCCGTGACTTTGTTGGTGTGAAACACTTAAGCATAAGGCAACTATATTATTGTATAATGTAGGACTGACAAATTAACTCTCTATTGTTTGGTTTCTAGTGCGGTATGAGATACGAAGACTTTGAACTACTTCCTTCTCTTTACTTTCTTTTGAAGATATTTCATATTTCTAGTTAACTAAGCAGAGTACCAATTGTCTATGATGTTGCAATTATTTGTTCATCTCTTTCAGATTTCATGTTGCCATTCACATAAAATATAAAACCTATTGATGTTGCTTATTCTGTATTGTAAGGTAAACCATGCATTGGTATGCTGTTTTTCAGGGGAGGAGGCCAGGAGTTACATCTCATGGCCATTATGCAGTGAACTAGTCAATGGATTCAGAAATGCATGCTATAGCTCAACCAGTAAGTTGGCTGAGACCCAAACCATAATTGAAACAAACCATCATCCTGTTGTACGCACAGCCCAACCCACACCAACCCGCCAATTCATCTAACAAGATCAAACCAAAGCAAACCAAATGAAAAAGTGGCCCAACCTACACCAACCTATTTTCTCCCACGTCGGTTTGAAATCGATGCCAACCCGTTTGCCACTAATAGTTCCATCCAATGGCTGTTCGAGTTCCTCCTCCTCAGCTCGCGTGGTCCTCGCGTCCGCCGGCTTGGATGCCGGCTCAGCGGCAACGGCGACGTCGCGGCTGTTGAACACCCACGACGACTGCCAACTAATAAACAGATCTACAACAATATAAAAACTAGTAGACACAAGCTACACAAGTAGATCTTGTTATTTAAGCAAATACAAGAGCAAACCCTAGAGCATGAAAAAGTAACAAGTAAATAAAGGAGCCCGCGGAGACACAATATTTGTTTACCGAAGTTCGGACTCCTTAAATGAGTCCTACGTCTCCGATGAGGGGCTCGGTCACACTTGAGCCAGGTCTCTTTGAACCCTTTTCCTCGAATTTCCTTCTCTTAATTCCTTTTCTTTCGGAGGTCAATCTAAACCTTCACAAACTTCCCGCGGCTCACTACAAGCTTGGGAGCTCACCGGGCAACACCTTGTCATCTAGGGGATGAATCCCCAAGAGTCACAAATGCCACAATGATTGCTTGCTTGCTCAAGTGCTCAACAATGGAGTTTTTCTCTTTCTCTCTCAATCTCTCACCCAATCTCACCCACAAGGTATATCACTAATCACTAGAGAGTGGAGAGGTAATTTTGGGTTCAAATGGATGTTTCTTTGATGTATTTTCAGCACCCCCAACATTAGGACCGAAGGGGATATAAATAGGAGAGGCTCAAAAACTAATCGTTGGGGCTCTGAATGCCCCACATCGGCACTGTCGATGCCCGGATCGGCACTGCCGATCCCCGGATCGGCACTGCCGATAATGAAGTCACAAAGGGCAAGAAAAAGACATTCTATTGAGTTCTAGATCAGCACTGCCGATGCTTAGATCAGCACTGCCACTTGAAAAAAAAAACAGATAGACAACCAAAAGAGAAATGCCCATAACGTTTGACTCCGGAGGCCGATTTAGGTGATCTTGGATTCTATGGAAAGATAATTTAAAGGGCTATCCAACCCAGCTATTACCAAGCTCCAAAAACACACATAGGAAGACTAAACACTCCCCCAAAGGTTATTGGATCAATTTGAGCATCGAGACAAGAGCAAAGCAATCAAAGGTGCATCCCTCTTTATAGTAGGACGTTCCTAGACTCAATAGCAATTAGAAAATCTATGTCAAAAGGAACATCTTCATATATTCTTCTTTCTTCTTTTTCAGGGTGGCCAACTCCATAATAAATTGATCATTTTGGATATTTACTTGATTACTTATCAATAATAATATATATCCAATATTATACATTTGGCTTGAGCAATGTCCACATGAGATGGGCTTGACGTTCATCCACTTATAAGATTTTGCAACTTCCTATATTCAAGCCACTTGATCTTCTTTTGACATTGTATATTCACCTTTAGCTCTTTTGTCAAATGCACTCATTGTGACATATCAACATCATCTCCTTGTTCCGTTAAATGAGTGATGTGGATAATTCATAGCGTCACATGGTCTTGCACGGTTCATCGCACTAAGACTTAACTCACTCTTCACCATTGCCTTTGGTCCTTCGACACCAAGCCTCTTGCTTGCCCTTCACCCTCGCACATGGTCCATCGCAGCCGAGTCTTGCCTAACCTTCACCGCCTTTCCATGCAACACTACTTTGTATCCAACATCAACAATGTATCCACTTTGTCAATTTGATCTCTAAGATGATATTTTCAAATTCATGACTTTTATCTTCTTGTAAATGGTCACTAGAAATCCATGTTCCAATTTTATAATAACATCCTTACTTTGACCATCGTCACTTATTAACTCATGGATTCTAACTAATACTTGCATTGATACTTCCAGTTAATACCAAGTATTAACATAACCATTTTGACATCATCAACTATAGGGATGTCTAATTTTCCTTCATGAAGTGCCTTGATCTTCTTTATGTACATGTGTTTTTTGTATCAACAATCAACACTATCATTAATATCATCCCTTGTCATGAATCAATAATATGTTGTGTTTGACCTTTGAACATGTGATGTTTCTTCATTTTTAAGCACGGGTGTTGATTATGTTCACCGACACCTTTATCAACACATTGATTACCATCATTCTTTGTCAAACATCTTCACCATATAATATGATAATTTCCTACATATGATCAATCAATTATCTTATAATGGATCCATAGCCTTTATAAATATGTTGTTCTTGACCTTTGGTTGATGCCAGAATATAACCTAACATTAAACTCACAAACTCATATAAAAAGGTTAGTTCCAACATGCATTGTCATTTATCACCAAAACTCATCATTGATTCAAGGCTAGAGACCTAGACCTTTCAATCTCCCCCTTTTTGGTGATTGATGACAACATTAACTAATAATGATAATGGAAAACAATATGCACATAAGAGCTATTCTCTTTGCTCTTTTCTTCATTCATCTCTCCCTCCTTGTATATCCTCCATTTTCTCTCCCCCTTTGGCACCAAGCACCGAAAAGGGCAAGAATCACATGACAAAGACTATGAGCACATGTGAGAGTGATATGACCATAGGGAGTTCATCACATGAAAGTACAATCCAAAAAATGCATCTTCAAATAATGGGCAATAATAGCAAGCATACCTTTAGAGTCACTCTTTTATCACATTTTGAGACTAAATCATATGAAGCTCAAAGTAAGTTAGTCTCAATACCAAAAACATAGAATAATTTTCTTCATATGATGGGCATACATAGATATGCAATAAAATCATATGCATTTAGTAATTAAAAAGGCAAGAAGGAAATACATCCCATGATATGTGCTTAATAACAAACGAAAACAATTCAACAAGATAAATCAAGAACATGAATCCATACCTTCAAATGTCCATCTTAACAAAAACAACTATGTATCCATATAAAAACTTAGCAAGCTCATTAGTCTCATAAAGCATAGTGCAACTCCCCCTTAAACTATGCATAGTAGAATATTTAACATACATATATGCATTAATCATATAGCAAACAAGAGAGCACTTTACACTATATCTTTTGGTCCAAGAAGGCAAATATATTATAAAAGATTTCTCATCAAGTGCAAATTATATGAAAGCATACTTTCATGAACCAAACAAAATATAAGTTGGTAGATCACAAAGAGCTACATTATAAAACACGATAAACATGAGTAATAGATAGGTAGGCACATAGAAACAACTCATGTACTCATGATGCTATGAAAATGATATATCCTTGAAGATAACCACATGAGCTACATCATATTTCAAAGCTATTAATGATAACTCATGATTGTAGTATATTTTCACCATTATTTATTCCTTTCATAGCAAATATGAATATAAGGCTCCCTCTTAGTCTATCACTTCTCCTTGATGAGACTAAACCAAAGAATAAGCTTGCCAAAATGTTAGTCTCGACTTCTTAAAACATAGGATAAACTCCTCTAAGATTTGTGCATACAAGTATTTGAATTACTTGTGTGAGGCATGCAATTGTTATTGATAGCAATTGAGGAGAATATCCTGCAATTCAAGTGTTCATGACCATAAAATCATATGATAGAGAATAACATCCATATGTCATAAATAATATTATTTACTTGAAGCATGTCAAGGTAAGTTCATAAGTACACATGCATTTGCTTTCCATGGCATCAAGGGATATAAAAGCACATAGCTAGTTTTCAACATGTCATGATAAGATATGTAAACTAAGAAACACATAACATGTGTGATGGCTTAAAAAGATATGAATAGATAAGACATGAGCCGAGTAAGCAAACATATCATGATAAAAGATAAGGATTTAAGATGACATGATATGAAATATTTTCAACATGGTTAAATAAGAAATAATTTACAAGTGAAAACAACACAATCCATCCCACAAAAATGTACCTTAGATTCACATACAAGAACAAGACATAAAATAGATTCAATAAACTCATACATTCCTAATCGTATACAAAAAGGCATAATGCAACAAATACATGAAATTAATTCTCGTCTATTCGACATTTAAGAGAAGGATTTGAGCATAGGATAGATGATCAAGAAATACCGTTTATAAGATGGATATCCTTAGAGGACTTTGTTTCTCATTGCTTCAATTCCTTTTTAAGCGACATCTTCAAATCCTCTCACAGCCGATATACTCATGATGGGAAAATAAATATTTTGGATCCTTTTCAAATATTGTCCATGATGGTTCATGGGCATCCAAATAGATTATAATTCCTCCTCATCATTTGCTATGTTGATCTTGTAAGCAATCATCTTCACAATATTATTCTCCTCAAGTATATGTTGCCTTTGTTCCTTTTGATATTCAATTCATTTAGTACATTTTGTTTTCCTTGGTCTTCATCCACCCATAGGCAAATTTTCTAAAACATGGAGGAAAAACAAAGAAACTACCAAGATACTTGATAGAGATGTTAGTCTCATGTACCAATGACATAGTATATTCTCCCCCTAAATTTGTGCATACAAATATTTGAATTACTTTGACAAACATGCACATAGTCAAAACAAACCGGAAGGAAACAAATCCTATATATTGGGTTAAGGCAAAATAAATAAATTTGAGAAATAACATGCCATAAGCCATATGAAGAAAAACAATAAATCATGTGGATTGTTTGAAAAAGATAACAAGAAGCATAACAATCTACCATATAAGCAAATCCTAATATATAACATGACAATCATGATGAGCACATAAAATTTTCATCCAAGACCATAAAGGAATAATCACAAAGAACAACTAGTGCATGTGCCAAAACATGATTGGTGATATAGAGCAACATGCAAAAACAAAGAATGAAATCTAGTTGCTCTTTATTATTAGGAAAGAGAGAACTTATATAAGCCATAGATAAAGTTACCTCAAATATGCTCATCATTTCAAGAGCTTGGATTCTTTTGTATATGCAAACAATCAATAATAGATACCAAGCTCGAAATCCCTCCATGATGTCCAACTCAACTATTGACAAGAATAGATACAAAATCTTCAATGGTTATAAAATTTTTCATGCATGGTCATAGTTGGATTTCCTCTTTATTGTCATACAATCATCATTCATGTTGAACTTGAACTAAAATGACTTAGTCATCATTATTATAATATAGCAAGTCATATTTGATCCCTCCAAAAGCTTATTCATGGTAGACCCGCCATCTTGCCTTGAGCAACCCAATACCATCGGCTCAAGCTCTTGCCCACATCTACCAATATCTGGAAGAGGTTTAACATTGCTTCAAATTTTCTTCCACCAAGTCTTTTTGAGCTTTACTATTCATTTTTTATCTTCTCAATTCCCTTGCACATGGTTAGTTTTAACAACAATATTTTCATTGCAAAGAAAAGACAAATAAGTTCTTCATGCTCCTTAATTAACCAAATTAAAAAGACAAACTCTTTACACTTAGTAATAAAAGAAGCATGAGTATTTTATTGTCTCAAGGATGATCAAAAGAATGCTCATAATTAAACCAAAGCTCCATTGATACAAGTTTAAGTAAGGTGATGAGTCACTTGAAATTTTTTTTATGAGTCATAAATACCACCGTGAGCCAACATATAGAAAATATGTGGCACTAGTGACAAGACTCACTTGATGCTAGAATAGGGCCGAAATTGGTCAAGATAGTTTTTCGAGAAATTTTTCAAATCGAATACCATTTTTAAAACCATTGGTCTTGTAAAACAATTTCAAACACCAAAAGATTGACAATGATCAATAGAGAAATTTGCAAAATAATTTATTTTAAAAGCTTTTCTATAAATGGTTTGTTTTGATATAATAAAACATTTTGTTTGCAAATCACATTTTTGTTTTCACAAATGAATGTGTTCAAACACTTTTTAGCAATTTTGTAAACCGTTCTAAATATTTTGAAGTTTACTTAAAAAGCTTTTCAAAAACTATTATAGCATCAATAAGAATTCATTCTCATTATGGGGTTGCAATATATATGGAATGATATAGTACCTCCCGAAACATGGTAACCATCATTTTTCTCAAATTTGTACAAATGAAGTATGCAAGCAACATACATGGATGATATGCATGAACAAAGAATTAAGCCTACACAAGGCTAGAACATAGAAACTTTCAATGTAACTACTTGTTACCGAGATGACATTGATTGGGGTTATAGACCATTAATATTCATACTTGACATCCTTTCCATAAGTGGTGAGGATTACTAATTTGAAAGGATCTTGACTTAAGATGTTCAACATAAATCATATCAAGAGTGTCAAGTCTTCAATGCACCTCCAAGTACCTATTAAGCAAATCAAGCATTTTGTGGCACCCAAGTGACATTGGGTCCTAGTATGTTAGTCACAAGAGGTTTAGGCACCCAAATGGCCTTTACATTAGCATTGTGTGACCTAACAACATTTGCAATAATATTACCACTTCTAGCTTTCTTAAGAAAATGATTGTCTTTGGAATGAAAAGGCTTAGGAATGTTACCCATGGGACAATTTTTACAAATATGTCCCTTTTCACGACAAGTGTAGCAAATATGCTTCTTATTCATACAAGACACTTTCTTATCTTGCTTCTTAATTGTTGCTTCCTTGCCGGCGAGCCACTTCTTGGATGACTCAAAATCATCATTTGTTATGTTATGGCATGAAACAATTTCATGACCCTTATCATGACATCTATAACACTTCCTTTTACTTCTCCTTGTCTTCTTGTTTTGTAGTGTGGTTTCATCATCAATCTTCATGGAACACATTGAGGCATAGTGTCCCATATTTGAACACTTAAAACACTTGACATGAGCTAACTTATTTTTCTTTTATTGCTTATTGCTCATGTTAGCCTTGCTCCTCTTGCTGCAATTTTTCTTCAATTCATGACCCTTATGCTTCAATTTTTCACCTATGCAATCCAAGTCACATGTAGTGCTCGGGGAAATATTTGCTTGGGGCGACAAGGGTTATCACATAAATCATTGCAACAAGTAGATGCATTATCAATTAAATCATGTGTAATTCTTATATCTACTTTTGCATTGTCCAAAACATTAGAAGCAAGAGAATCATACGCTTCTTTAAGCTTCTCATGAGTTTCACTAAGATTCTCATGAGATCGCTTTAGATCCTCTAATGAGTTTCTTAAAGAAGAATTTTCATCATGTAAATTTCTCATTTTATACTTCTCTTGTTTCATATATTTTTCCATATTATGCAACAATGCAACAAGCTCATCATATGTATATTCATGATCATCACTATCGCTATCATCATCATCATCATCATCATCATCATCATCAAGAATAACATCATCATCATCATCACTATAATTTTCATAGAATTTTACTTGCATGTTACCTTTGGCCATAAGGCAACATGATGATGTCGATAGAGTTGATGCTTCATTAATATACTACTTTGAAAGAGAATGATCATCATTATCATGTAAGCTTGAGGTGGAGCAACCATCCTCAATTAGCAACTCATTGTTGGAAATATCACATGTCATGTTGGATTCTTCATATATTTCTTGAATTCGAATCCACATAGCATGAACACTCTTCAACTTCTATATATCATTGAAAACATCCCTACTCAAAGCACCAAATAAAGCATTAGTAGCTTGGGCCTCGAGATGTAGGCATTTCTCTTGCCTTGTGTTGGAGAATCACGATCCAAGGCATGAGAAAAGCCCACATCTACAAACCACCAAATTTTAGGACTCATTTCCCAAAAATATAAAAACCATTTGTGATCTCCAACAAGCATAATTTGTGCCATCCAAATATGGTGCCTTGCATGAAGGTTGTAAAATGATAGAAAACAAGGCACTAGAACAACCATAGGGAATTTGACATATTTTACCTTGCGATATCATCAACTCACAGAAGATGTCTTGATGACATCATTGACATATCTGATGGACAACAATCGTCAGGGCACAGGTTTTGTCAACATGATAGAGAGTCATCGTGTGCTTTGGATGAGGCAGTACCTTGCCAAGTTGAAAGCCAATAAAGGTGTTGATTCTAACAACGAGTAAGAGAACCGAGACAAGGAAAAACCACACTAGTTACCTTAACAACATGTTGTTGCAGTGCCATTAGTAAATTTTGATGTAGCTTAGTCATGCATAACATTTGACCTATTACTAAACTATGTTATGTGACACCATTGTGATTTCACACCACATCTTTGTATAGCTTAGGCATAATATTTGACCTATTGCCCAACAATGTTCTGTGACTTTGTTGGTGTGAAACACTTAAGCATAAGGCAACTACATTATTGTATAGTGTAGGACTGACAAATTAACTCTCTATTGTTTGGTTTCTAGTGCGGTATGAGATACGAAGACTTTGAACTACTTCCTTCTCTTTACTTTCTTTTGAAGTTATTTCATATTTCTAGTTAACTAAGCAAAGTACCAATTGTCTATGATGTTGCAATTATTTGTTCATCTCTTTTAGATTTCATGTTGCCATTCACATAAAATATAAAACCTATTGATGTTGCTTATTCTGTATTGTAAGGTAAACCATGCATTGGTATGCTGTTTTTTAGGGGAGGAGGCCGGGAGTTACATCTCATGGCCATTGTGCAGTGAACTAGTCAATGGATTCAGAAATGCATGCTATAGCTCAACCAGTAAGTTGGCTGAGACCCAAACCATAACTGAAACAAACCATCATCCTGTTGTACGCACAGCCCAACCCACACCAACCCGCCAATTCATCTAACAAGATCAAACCAAAGCAAACCAAATGAAAAAGTGGCCCAACCTACACCAACCTATTTTCTCCCACGTCGGTTTGAAATCGATGCCAACCCGTTTGCCACTAATAGTTCCATCCAATGGCTGTTCGAGTTCCTCCTCCTCAGCTCGCGTGGTCCTCACGTCCGCCGGCTTGGATGCCGGCTCAGCGGCGACGGCGACGTCGTGGCTGTTGAACACCCACGACGACTGCCAACTAATAACAAGATCTACAACAATATAAAAACTACTAGACACAAGCTACACAAGTAGATCTTGTTATTTAAGCAAATACAAGAGCAAACCCTAGAGCATGAAAAAGTAACAAGTAAATAAAGGAGCCCGCGGAGACACAATATTTGTTTACCGAAGTTCGGACTCCTCAAATGAGTCCTACATCTCCGATAAGGGGCTCGGTCACACTTGAGCCGGGTCTCTTTCAACCCTTTTCCTCGAATTTCCTTCTCTTAATTCCTTTTCTTTCGGAGGTCAATCTAAACCTTCACAAACTTCCCGCAACTCACTACAAGCTTGGGAGCTCACCGGGCAACACCTTGTCATCTAGAGGATGAATCCCCAAGAGTAACAAATGCCACAATGATTGCTTGCTTGCTCAAGTGCTCAACAATGGATTTTTTCTCTTTCTCTCTCAATCTCTCACCCAATCTCACCCACAAGGTATACCACTAATTACTAGAGATGGAGAGGTAATTTTTGGCTCAAATGGATGTTTCTTCGATGTATTTTCGGCACCCCCAACATTAGGACCGAAGGGATATAAATCGGAGAGGCTCAAAAACTAGCCGTTGGGGCTCTGGATGCCCCGCATCAGCACTGTTGATGCCCGGATTGGCACTGCCGATAGAGGCTCAAATACCAGCCGTTTGGGGCTCTGGATGTCTTGCATCGGCATTGCCGATGAGGAAGTCTCAAAGGGCAAGAAAAAGACGTTCTATTGAGTTCCGGATCGTCACTGCCGATGCCCGGATCGGCACTGCCGACTGAAAAAAAAAGAGACAAACAACCAAAAGAGAAATGTCCATAACTTTTGACTCCGGAGACTGATTTAGGTGATCTTGGACTCTACAGAAAGATAATTTAAAGGGCTATCCAACCCAGCTATTACCAAGCTCCAAAAACACACATAGGTAGACTAAACACTCTCCCAAAGGTTATTGGATCAATTTAAACACCGAGACAAGAGCAAAGCCATCAAAGTTGCATCCCTGTTTATAGTACGACATTCCTAGACTCCATAGCAATTAGAAAATCTATGCAAAAAGGAACATCTTCATATATTCTTCTTTCTTCTTTTTGAGGGTGGCCAACTCCATAATAAATTGATCATTTTGGATATTTACTTGATTAACCATTAATAACCACATATATCCAATATTATACCTTTGGCTTAAGTAATGTCCACATGAGATAGGCTTGATGTTCATCCACTTATAAGGTTTTGCAACTTCCTATATTCAAGCCACTCGATCTTCTTTTGACATTGTATATTCACCTTTGGCTCTTTTGTTAAATGCACTCATTGTGACATATCAACATCATCTCCTTGTTCCGTTAAATGAGTGATGTGGATAATCCATAGCGTCACATGATCTTGCATGGTTCATCGGACTAAGCCTTAACTCACTCTTCACCATTGCCTTTGGTCCTTCGACGCTAAGCCTCTTGCTTGCCCTTCACCCTCGCACATGGTCCATCGCAGCCGAGTCTTGCCTAACCTTCACCGCCTTTCCATGCAACACTATTTTGTATCCAACATCAACAATGTATCCACTTTGTCAATTTGATCTCTAAGATGATATTTCCAAATTCATGACTTTTATCTTCTTGTAAATGGTCACTAGAAATTCATGTTCCAATTTTATAATAACATCCTTACTTTGACCATCGTCACTTATTAACTCATGGATTCTAACTAATACTTGCATTGATATTTCCATTTAATACTAAGTATTAACATAACCATTTTGACATCATCAACTATAGGGATGTCTAATTTTCCTTCATGAAGTGCCTTGATCTTCTTTATGTACATGTGTTTTTTGTATCAACAATCAACACTATCATCAATATCATCCCTTGTCATGAATCAATAATATGTTGTGTTTGACCTTTGAACATGTGATGTTTCTTCATTTTTAAGCACGAGTGTTGATTATGTTCACCGACACCTTTATCAATATATTGATTACCATCATTCTTTGTCAAACATCTTCACCATATAATATGATAATTTCCTACATATGATCAATCAATTATCTTGTAATGGGTCCATAGCCTTTATGAATATGTTGTTCTTGACCTTTGCTTGATGCCGGAACATAACCTAACATTAAACTCACAAACTCATATAAAAAGGTTAGTTCCAATATGCATTATCATTTATCACCAAAACTCATCATTGATTCAAGGCTAGAGACCTAGACCTTTCAGCGTACGGATTAAAAGCAGAGGTAGAAGCTGCATATGCCAGATATGAATGTCCTACTCTCAGGGACATGAGTTATGTGTTCAAGTCATCAAAATGTCACAACTCTAGTAATTGTCATGGGCAGCTTGTGGTTCCAAAGCCTTCCGTATTGAGCATGATGAGCTATTAGAGAGAGATGGTGATTGTTGTTCAGTTTTGTGTTATCATGTGTCTTTGTTGTATGGTAATGTTGCATGGGTCCAGTCTTGAATGCTTGACCTTGATGACGAAAAACAATTTACTGGCTCAATGTTAATTTTTGATTTATTCATGTACTTCTGTATAAAACTCTATTCTATATGTGGAAATTACTTTGTGAAATTAAATCACAGTTCAGAACTGTAACAAGGGAGCTGAGACTTGGTGGGGAAAAAAATGGAGGGAACACACAACTGAATTGGCGCCAAAAAAATGACGATAACACTATTGGTAAGGTCATTGATTTGGGTCATGGTATCTGGACCGTTAGCTGATGCAGCCAACCAAACACCGCAGGCTTGCATCAACTCGTGCGAGCCAGACCCAAATGCGGTCAACCAATCAATAGTTCAAGCAAGCCAGGTCTGATGCAGGCAACCAAACTAGACATGTTGCATCTAAGGGTGTTGGCTCAGTTGGGCCTGCATCCACCCCTCAGCAAGGCCCAGGCTGATGTGGGCAACCAAACACACACATAGTACTCTATTTGAGAGAAACCATATGTCCCATGAAAAATATGCCCGTGCCTGCTCCATTTGCTTTCAGAATGCACTTACACAAATGAGAACCAATGATGAGTCAATCTACTAACCTAATCATCCAAGAATTATGTGACTGAAGCTCGGGGCTAAAACTTCATCATATAAATCCAAAAAGGATGAAATCAAAATGCTAAAAGGTTACCAGCTCAACAAAAGCTTGATGCCCATGATTTGTTAGAAAACCCAGTTGAGACAATGGAAGACACACCATCATGAGAATGACACAATTCAAAGGGAAGAGAATGGCAAATATTTGAGGCCTATCGGGTGACCTCTCCTCCACCACCGTCACCACCAGTGGCCACCCACCACAGCCGTTTGTTTGACGAACCCTATCGTTAAGCCCTTCTCTGGTCCATCCTCCTTGCCTTTCCGTAGAGGAAGGAAAGCCACCACCACATACACGCCCGTCCATGTATGATGAAGAGATCCTGCCTGGTTCTCCTCCATGTCGGTGGCATCGTGTCTATAGTTGTGGATTTCTCCCACCACCACAACGAATCAGGGATTACCTACTCGAAGAACAAAAAAAATTATACTGCATAAAAACATGTAGAGATAACTTGAACTTGTAAACCCAATGATCACAATGCAAGTACATGCATAAACACTGGATTGTCCAAAATCATGGGAAAAACTTTACGACGTCAAACATGGGCATAGAGACCACAGATTGGATGACGAAAACAACAAACTTCAACCTCACCTGCATAGTCCTGGCAACACCATGGATCGAATTGGAGAAGGTCACAGAACGCTTGAACCACATCATCACCGATCTAATTAAAGGTGAGCTGTCGTGTGGGTTACTAAATGATAAAAGGTAGGAAAGGATTGCGATCAAAATCAAAGGAAATGATGTTTACATGAGTAACCACTTCGTGATTACAGGGGGTATGTATAGGTGGGGGTAGCTTACGGGCTGGTGAGCAAAAAGACAGTAGGGGGTCACAGATTAAACAGGGATGAGCGTAAGACGGCGGATCAACACAAAGAACTGCCTAGGTCTCTTTTAGGTGATGATCACAAACCCATATTCATAGTGACAGGGTAATAACCCCGTGTATATATAAAGAATATTATTTGAATCTCTAAACCGGAGCTCGCCGCAGCGTGTACTCTTTGCCCATGACACTTCAAAAATTTTCACCGTGCGATCAAAATCGTCAGCGAGTGCATTCACATGGGTGAGAGCGAATCGGTGAAAAAACTTCCTCAGTACGGCTGGCGTCCGCCCTTATCCTCTCTCTCTCAGGTGGAGCCGGCAGCGGATCTAGGCGCGGCGGCATGGAAGAGGCGGCGGCCGACGGAGCGAGGGGAGAAGGCAGAGGCCGCCAGCGATGATGCCCCCCTCGCTCTCTCCCCGATGATGCCCAGCTAGGGCATGGCTACCCTCGTTGCCGGCGGATCTGGGCTGCGGGGGTTCCACGACAACCAGAAGAGGTGGGATGGCGCGGGTCAGGTGGATCTGAGCCAGGGCCCAGCGGCTCCTCCAGCCACGGCTGCACCTGTTGTGGTGGTCGTCCTCCAACGCGGCTGGTAGCGGTGGCGGCGACCAGGCACACGTATGCCTAAGGGCCAGCTCGTCCTTCGTTGTAGCGGCAAGCAATGCCCTGTACATCCATGTGAACCTCTGCCCTCTCCAAAGATCCGTCGAGTCTTCCTTTCCCTCCTCCTTCCTTTCTCTTTTTCCGACAAGTAAAAATCTTGGTTCATTCAATCACGTTTTTGGACCTGATGCCATGGTTATTGTGTTGTTAGGCGTGTGCTGGTTTGTTGTTTTTTTCCTAGGATTTTGACATACGATTTATTGATTTGGGTTGGGATTTGCAGCTTGTGGTACCATAAGAGGGGATCCAAGACCGTTTCGTCTCCTCATTATTTTAGTTTTGTTCTATGTTTATACTTTTTGGATTTTGTCGTCTGACCTGAATGCCATGCTTAGCTGGAGGGGGCATGGAAGGCAACCACCATGGGGCTCCAACCGAACTGCCTGCATCCTATGGGTTGCAGTGGCTGAGGAGGTGATGCTATGGCGCTGGATGGCCAAGAGTACCCCGACGAGTGGGAGGACGTTGCCGTTCATTTGCAAGGGGCATTATTTCAGCTAAAAATACTCTGAAATACAACGTGCAAGGTGATTTGCATTTTCTGGCATATTGTACCTTGAGACATATGTAAACAGTCTTTGAAATATTGTATTTCCTAAGACTTGCTTTAAGATACAACTAGCCAACTTTAGTATAGGTGCAGTTCATCTATAAAACTAAGTCCAGATTTAAAATTATGGAGTTTTATTTCTTGTTGATTTTGGGGAATCAATTTTATGGTGGAAACTGAGATTATAATTAAAAAAAATATCATTCTTATCAACTTGCATGCCGTGCAACCTTGCAGATGTGAAGCTTTGAAAAATCTAAATGGATTACGTGGTAAATTAGTCTTTACTACTGAACATTTTTTTGTAGCAGAACATATAAGATGTAAAGTTAGAACAGTTAATAAAATGATTCAGTTTCTTTCTGGTTAATCGCTTTCAGAGTGGAATATTTGCTGTACAATCTGTTTATTAAGTAAAAAAACATATAATTAGCTTTATGTTTTCCTAAAAGGAAGGATAATACATTGGATTGGCATTATCCTTGTTTAATCAATTTATACTACAGTTTTGTTTCTTACAGGGGACTAGATGAGCGAGTAGATTTTATTAAGATAATTGTGTGTGATCTATTTAAATAATTCTGAGATCTTAGTAAGACATATGAGGTTATGTTTCATGGTTTTGGGAATGTAGATGGTTTACATTAGCGCTATGCTTGAGCTGCTTGGGTTTGATTGTAATGCCAAATAGAATATTACACTGATTTCAGGGGCGGTACAACATCTTTGTTGGGTGAAATCTGAAATGGACTCAGAGAAACATATTTTTGGGACATTATTTATGAAAAAATATATTTCTTGGCTACCATTAATTTCTGGTTATAAGAATTATGAGGGAAGACGATCATAGTAGAATCTATTTTGGCCTAATGAACTGAACCTCCATTTCAGCTATACTATGAACTTAATGTTGTCATATGCTATGCGACAGGTTACCTGGTTCCTTTTTCTTTTGTTTGGATGATGATGCATTATTATAAGTTGATGAACATGAACCAAAGAAATCCCTTGTTCATTCATAACAACAGACTACAAATGGAATGCCAAATCGGTTGTAGTCCATATTCTCAGAGGTTTCGGCCTGCTGCTTGGAAAAAGACAGTTTTTTATTGTTTCTTTAAACATTGACATACTCTTTGGTGGTTCCTGATTATAATCTTCGTTCGTATAGTCACGCAGTGAGGATGGCAATGCTCTAGCAACGTGTTATTACAGTCATGACAATAAGAAGGCACGGGTACATGAAGTTGTGGATGTGATGAGGTCTATGCAAGTAAGTGATGCTCTGGGGACGAGGGTCTTCCTTGAGACCTTTTTCTACCTCTTCTGGTCACCATCATCACATTACTCCATTTCAACTTGGGATGTCTAAAAAAGAGGGCTTTTGGTATTCTATATATGTTGCTAAAGAAAATGGGTGAGCATGAGTCTACTTATCTTACTGATCAGTTTCTATATAGCAATTGTTTGATATTTTATTTTATCATTGCAGGAGTTCAGAGTGGTGAAAAGCGATGGCTTCTTTTGATTTGCCAAACAGCAAACTATTTCAGGTGATGCAACCTTTTTCTACTAATTTCTGTTAAAAAGTGATGGCTTCTTTTGATTTGCATGTATTTTGACTTCATTCTTCCTTTTGCTAATTATTCAGATTTCATTGCGTTCATCCACTAGAAGAATATACTAAATATAGTGTTACCAGTATAGGTTAGTTTGCTTAATTTTAATTCATGTGTCCACAAGGTAACAATTTAAGTGTCCATAAATTGATAGTGCAACCTTTTCTCTTGGGGGGGGGGGGGGGGACGATTCATGCTATATTTTCATAGCATTATCTTGACTCAGTGAAATAAATATCTATATCTATATGAAAATTAGATTATATGTGTTCAGCTCCAGCCTACTGATGCTTTACAGCATCCTTTTTATCTGAAAGCACTGCAGATTAGTTATGTCCTTTTTATCTGATGCCTGTTTTTCCCTAAAATATTGTTGTCTTACAAATTGACAGTAACAGTGTTAAACAATTATGTGTTTCAGTTCCTAATAGCAGTTTTACAATATTGTTATCTTTGTCCAGGAATTGTGTTTCAGTGCATAATATTTTATTTTTTCCAATGCTCCTTATCCTATTTTTTTAAGTAGTATTTGGTCATTGTTTTTAGCTTCTCATCCATCAGCCGACAGGGTAATTGAAAATGATGTTCTCGATTTCTTTGATGCTTTATATTTCGTTCTCTTTTTTCTCCAGCTATAATAATATAGGCTATGTTGTTGTTGTTGTTGTATAATAATATGGGCCATAGATTTTATCATTAAAAAAGAACCCAGCTGTAAATCTGTTCACTTATGTAATGCGTAAAATATGTCGATCACTTGAAGGAAACTAAAATTTTACATGGACAGCCATATTTTTCGTTTATCAGAAACTAAGATTTTAGATTCATTATCTATCAGTTGTTCATTTGATTTATACCTGCAGGTAGTGTTTTTTTCTGGTGCAAGGTTATGATATGGCCTTTGGCTAATATATGCTGGCATAAATGGCAAGTGATATATCATGGAACAATATGCAAGGTAGGTTGAATGTAGAATTTGATTATGCTTCAATTCTAAGATATTGTTTGTTGACATGTTTACTGTTTTACTGAGATCTACATTCAGCTATTGTGTTCTTTCTCTAATGTTTGCTCTGTTGACCTCATTCTCAGGTGAATATATGATTTGTAAAACCTGGTATCAATGAATTTTTGAAAGAGCATGAGATACAAGGGAAGCAAGTTTATATAGTACCATAAATGTCATCAGGTTCCATTCTAATCAAAGTTGGTGCTAATGTTTGGCGGAGCCTTTTATGAAGACTAAGCGATTTCCACTTTTCTTTTTATTTTCATCAATTGGAATAGTAGTTTAGTGATTTCAGAGAAGAGATCCCTTGTACAATTACATGTTAGTAGTTTTTAGAAGTATAGAATACTGTCAAGTGTTATGTTTATCTCATTAATTTCCATTCTTTAAAAGATGCATAATTACTTAGAATTGCAGAGGCAACCTGTTCACATTGTGATTTTTATACATGTTGCCTTACACTTTGAAACGTAGTATTCAAGAGCATTTATATGCATCCAAATGTGATTCAGGTTTGTTTTCCAAAGTCCTCTTTTCAAGCTATATTGCATTCTTGCTATATATGTTAGCCAATACGTATCCCTGGTGTCTTTCTTTCAACCAATACGTATTCTTTATTCCTGACACAAAGCATCCTCGGTCTATTAATCACTGCTCTGACGGCCTGGTGATGTTAATTTCTGGAGGCATCTGGCGAAGTGGAGTGCGTGGATTTTCCTTCCCCGCCGGTGCACTTCGATTGATGGATTTTGGAGGAGCCAGCAGTTTAGACCGAGGCTGCTTTATGTGGATTTTTGTTGGATTTTCTCCCCTAAATACGGTTCTTGCTACTGTTTGGGCGGCGAATCCAATAATAGCTTCCGATTATGTGATTCTGTCTGATTTTAGTATTGCTTTTGAGATTCCACCATGCGCTCTTCAGTGATTCTCCTGGAAAAGTGCGTGAGTGCTCTGTGGGGGCCTTTTAGTTATGTGAAGTATGTGCAGTTAGTTGTTAGGTGCCTGTCTGGTTGGATATTAGGGTGAGAATAAGCTTGTTTGATGCACTTTTGTGCCGGCTTATCTGCCACCACGTTGCTGTTTTAGAAGTGCAAATCTCAAGGTTGTGTTCATTGTAGGTTTCTGTTCTGTCTGATTGAAATTCAGCGATCCTACACCAGCCTCATCTTTAGATTTATTTCGAGATAATTCCACCTCCAGTTCCTGTATGACTGATTTGTACGCTGCTACGCTACTGAAACAGTGATTCCTTGCTTGCTCGACTAGCAGGCATTTGGGATGGTGGACAAGAACAATGGGTCTGAGCCTTCAATTCAACACGTCACCTGATCCAAACAACTGGTCTCAGCTGCAGTAGAATAACCGATTTAACCGATTGGCTCGTCTCGATAAAAAACCGACCGGTTAACCGTATTGCTATAGTATCATATCCGGTTTTTTCTGGCTAACCGGTCGGTTAGCGTGACCAGCTGGGATCGGTTATACGGTTAACCAGGATAACCGGACGGTTTCTACCGGTTTTTCCAACCTTGGCCACTGCACAGTCTGCGCGGCCATCTGTCATGAATTCATCCAAAGACGAGAGTGCAGCCCGATGCAGAAGCTTCAGCAGCAATTTTCTAAAATCCTTGAGGGGTTTTCGACCTCACCTGATGTCTCTGGGCCTTACAATCCTGAAGTGCTCACAACACAAAAGCGGCAGTGCTCGAGGTTCCAGCTGAAGTCATTGGTGTGTATCTCTTTCCCTGGCATCCTATTTCTGTTTGATGTGATTTGCTTGTTGTTGGACTTACTTTGCTATTTTTTACTAAGGTTTTAGTTAGAACTGTAATCTGCAAATGATTTTTATGAAACCCTGCTATTTTCACCACTAAGACGTACTCTAGGATCGTAATTTAGCATGTTAGTCCTGCCATCCATATCTAATAGAACTCTACTTATGTATATATGTAAATGATATAACCGTCCGCTTCATGTTGCCTACATAAATATATGGTATTATATTTTATATGAATGTTGATGCTTGTACATAGCACCTGGTTATTGTAAAAAAAACTTATGGACCTCTATGTTTATTTAACTAATATCATTCTGCTGCAAATATATATACTTTATTATGTCATTACCTCTGATGATAAAATTTCCACGCTCTTTTTTTTATTAATAGGCGCGCAAGGGCGCGCCCCATCCACTAGTCAGCCCTATTCTATGCGGTAAACAATCCACCAACAAAAATTTCTACATCAGAATGATAAATTGGAAAAAAAAACATATTATATGAGGCAGACATACCAGTTTGGACAAACTATAACTATATGTTTGACTGAACGTCCATCTACACCAAGGAACAAATCGATCCAAACCGTGGTGCGCATCGCATCTGCCAAGGGCAGGACCAGATTCTTCTCCTGCAGATGGATGTTCAGGCAAACATAAGACCAGATTGATTAATCATACAAACCAACATGAGATCGGATCGATTTATATCAGACACAATCAACGCAGAATCAAATCGAATGGAAAAAGGAAGTTGGCAAGAGAATTTCAGTTGGGCAATACATACCTTGTTTGGATTAAACCCAAGATCAATGGGCAATACGTACCTTGTACATGAGTAATTTTTGTGGGCAGTACATAATAGGTGCAGGGCCAATGGGTGTACAACACCTGTCCTGTTCTGGGCCCACAAAAATCGTAACGAGATTGATACGGACGTACAGGTACACCTGTACACAGTTACGCGTCGGTGTCGAATACTCCACGCTTCCACGCTGTTACATGCACGCGTGACCATTCATCCTTCAACTCTACTCCGTCACCTTCAAGATCGATCCCATCCCCTTGTGTGCTTAAGCAAGCCGAGGTCTCCTCCTCTTGGTTTAGTTGATTCGTCCTGCCAGTGAGTTGTTTCATCAGACTTGGAGAGGGAGAGACGACTGAGGGAGCATGGAAGATTTCACATCTTATCTCCCATCTTTACCAACGTTCGTAATCTTAGTATTGTTCAGTTGTTCCATATTCTATCTTCAAATCCGGATGAAGCAACTCCCTCTCTCTGGGAGCAATATCACTTCAATTGTTCGGCATATGAACTAACTAGACAAACAGGAGAGCACCTGGACCAGCTTACAAAAAAGAGTACGATGGCGTTGAACACGTCAGCTCCAGCGCGCGTGACGGAGAAGAGTATTTGCCCCTGCCGACGCCTACACGTCCCTACTCCGTATATTCAGAATTAATTATGTGTTCCAAAACTGTTGATTTTGTAGGACCGTGTAGGACATGTGTCAAACACCTATTGGCCCTGCACCTAATAAGTGCAGGGCACCCTGCGCGGGAGCCGGACTCGTAAAATGGGGCGCGGAGAGGAGAACAAGGCAAAGAAGGAAAATACACGCGCAATTTTCACGGACGGGTACAGGAGGGACGGGCAGAACTCGCGGTGATAAAAATTCAAATCGTGACAACGGAACACACGTAGAGGGTGTTCATTTCCTAGCTCCTAAACTTTAATGTTAAACTTTACTCCTAAAATTTAGTTCTAGTGGTGTTCATTTTCATAAGCTAAACTTCACTACCACAAAAACATACTGTAGTGGCGGGTCAAAAGGCACTGTAGTGATGGGTAGGACATCCCGCCGCTACATTACCGCAGCTAAAAACAAATGACAACAGCGACATATGTTCTTCAGATGAAGTAAACCGTAACTACAAAGAGATTAATAGCGGTGGGTGACAACTTCACCTGCCGCTACCCATTAACCCAAAAACAAAAAAAAAAGCCCGCCGACCCGAAGAGCCCACGCCCAGATCCACGGGCTTAGGCCTGCCCGGATCTCAGAGAAGCCCATCTCGCGCGTGCTAGGAGCCGCCGCCGCTAGGGAGCCCGCGCGTGCCGCCTGCTACCGGATCCGGTTACCCTCGCCGCCAGGAGCCCGCGTGCGCCGCCTGCCGCCGGATCCGGTCGCCCCCGCCGCCGGGGAGCCCGCGCGCGCCGCCTGCCATCGGATCCAGTCGCCTCCACCGCAGGGGAGCCCGCGCGCGCCGCCTCCCGTCGGATCCGGTCGCCCCCGCCGCCGGGGAGCCCGCACGCGCCGCCTCCTGTCGGATCCGGTCGCCCCCGCCGTCAGGGAGCCCGCGCGCGCCGCCTCCCGTCGGATCCAGTCGCCCCCACCGCCGGGGAGCCCGCGCGCGCCGCCTCCCGTCGGATCCGGTCGCCCCCGCCGTCGGGGAGCCAGCGCGCGCTGCCTGTCGCCATACCCGGTCGCCCCTGCCACCACGTCGCGCGGAGGAAGGCCTCCATGTATGGCGCGTCGGTGCTCTGCCGGCGCTCGTGCGAAGGAGGCCGGAGCTCGCGTGAAGGTGTCCGGAGCTCACGCCAAGGAAGCCGGATCGAGCTCGTGCTCTGCCGAAACTTGCGCGAAGGTGGCCGGATCGAGCTCGTGCTCTGCTGGAGAGAGAGAGAGAGAGAGAGGGAGAGAGAGAGAGAGAGAGAGAGGAGGAGGAGGAGGAGGCGAGAGAGAGGGGGGGGGGGGGGGAGAGGCGAGATAGAGCCAGAGAGAGATCGAGGGGAGAGGCGTGGTAGGCGGCTCATGAGTGTGTGTGAGAGAGGGGGGTTGGGAGAGGCATTTTATTAGAGAGAGTTAGGGTTTCGAATAAATGGGCCAAAAAACGAAATGGGTCTCAATGTTTAGCGGCGGACCAAGTTGTAAACCATCGCTAAAAATTAATTTTTAGCTGTGGCTCATATTATGGACCGCCGCTAAATATAGAGTCCATTTATAGTGGCGGCCCGAAATGTGAACCGCCGCTAAAAATTAATTTTTAGCGGCGGTTTATATTGTGAGCTGCCGCTAAACATTGATGGACAACTGTAGCAGCGGATCTGTTCAAAAACGCCGCTACCAGCTTTTTTATAACGCCGCTATAGACACTTTTTGTTGTAGTGCTTCATCCACTACCGAAATCCACGAGTTTGCCGTGTGTCGCATACACACAGCAAATCACTTTGCCGTGCGCAGCCCACGACAAACATCCGACGGCAACTAGGTTCGACGGCAAAGCCGTATTTGCCATGAGCCGTCTGTCGTGCACACACAAACATCTTTGTCATGTGTGGAACCGGGCGCACGGAGAAGTTTGCTGTTTAGCAGCATCAACCGATGGCGTCCAGTCTTCTTTACTATGTGCTCTACCACCCGACACATGGCAAAGTAATCTACATTATCGTGTGTCACCACCCCGGCAAAGTAATGGTCGCTTTGCCGTATGCCGATAGCAAGGCATACAACAAAGTTCTAGCCAGGTGTCTAGGAATGATCACTTTACGTTGTGCTAGAGAGGCAACGCACGACAAAGAGTTGTCTAGGTGCCCAGGAATGGCCGCTTTGTCGTGTGCTTCCTTTCTGGCACACGACAAAGTATCTAACATATTTCTATTTTTTTTGTTTTTTTGCGTACAAATGATATAAATATTAGATATGTATCATATATAGATTCAACATCACATATATCATTAATATATCACAACAAACATCACTTCATATGACACACAAGTTCACGAACCATAAATTTAACATGAATTCAACATAAATTCAGCAAACGTCACAAATTCAAGATAAATTCATTGACGTGGGTCAAAGGACGACGTCAGTGGGAACAATTGTTGCGGGGGGGGGGGGGGGGGGGGGGGGGGGCGGGGGCGTCGTTGACATGCCCGCCGACAAGTTATGTGACTAGTTATTGAATGATTGATGAATAAAGCAGAAATAACCTCAAGTTTCTACACTTGCAGCTATGCCACGGTTAGACGTGAGCGTATGGCCGGGACAGTGTCCGGGTCTCTCGCTCGAATCTAGGAGAGAGTGCGAGTACTAGATATGTTTACAGTACCATCGCCTATGATCAACTGGCCATGCTTCTTGACTCCTCCCACCCTCATGATCACCTTGCCATCAAGAGGGTGGGAAGTCGGATCCCACTCTAGCCCATGGACTTGCCTTTCCTCCTCTGTGTATGCACTGATGCGGGAGTAGAAGGAGGAATTGTTATACACCGACGGCAAGTCATTCGGGTCGTAGGTGGCCTCATATGCCTTGTCCTTGTGTGCCAAAGTCCATCCTACAAAATCGGGACATTCAGCGTCTTCATGTGCGTGGGACTGTAAAAAACACGTCAATTACAATCTATACACAATTGAGCATTCGAATAAAGAAATAAATCTGCATACCCATCGAGCCCTGTACTCCTTGTTGCTAAGGCTGCTTTGGTGGTGTGCTGGACTAGGCATCAATGCACGTCGTTCTCGGCTAGCGTTGTGCATGTTCTCCCACTCAGATGTGAACCATTTCTCCACTATGTGTTCCCAGCACTGGACATCATTACGATACCAACACGTAGGCACCTACATGTGATCAAGTGGCTGACATGTAAGAGGATCAAATTAAGCGATGTACTAAATCAGAGAATAAATCTAAATTTACCTGCAAGTATTGCTCCCGTGTTAGCTTTATAGTTCTTGCCTCTTCTTTTTTAATGCGTCGGTAAAGGAAAGCGGCACTATAGTTTATGACACACTGAACTTGCGCCTCGTAATGCATGTCCTTCACGAGTTTACGACACTGGTTATGATCTCTCCTATTTAAAATAACTTATTTTCTCCTAATTGTTACATAAGCTATGCAATTTCTAATTATTTTCAAGAGCTATTTTAGTCTATGGAACCGTTTAGCTCGGACTCCAAGAAAGTTTAGTCTATTTTAATATCAATTTGGGGCTAAAGTTTTGCTTCACTTTTAGCCCTTTTCTCATGTGGGCTAAACTTTATAGCCTACATATTCGTTGATGTTGCCTTCTGAGCTTCTTCAATAGTAGAGTTAGCTAAGAGGTAGCAGGTAGCTCTAACAGAGAATTGAAGAGGAGTAGGATTCATGTTTAAGTCTCTTATTTTTTTTAGAGACTGCCTCTTGAGTAAGACTTAACTGTCTTCTCTCTTTTTTTCTTTAATAAATAATTTTAAAAGACAGCTTAGAAACAACCATCGAAAACGCTCTCAGAATTAGAGTTTAGACTAAAATACTAGAACTAAAGTTTAGCCCATATACAGAAACGACGAACACTGCCGTAGTTTGTCGTAACCAGCATTACATGTAGTGCTCCACCCCTCCAGACTGTGGAGTGGACCTAGGACAGGATTTGATAGTTTGATCATGCGTGGTGGATGAAGTGGGTAGATTATCCTAGAGTAACACAAATATTATAGTTTATTCTTTAAGATAAGGAAGGTCCTAACACGGAACTTTCGTCTTCATCCATCTATTTTGCTCAGCCAGCATCATCTGTAGAATCGAGTAACAACCAGGCGGCACCCTCAGTTAGTAGCGCTGTTGGGGATGCCTCCGACGATCGGCCCCGGCACCGTCGTCGGTGTTAGCCGCGTGTACGGCAGTTCCACCGGCCCGGACCGGTTCCTTAGAGCAGGGTCACCATTCCTCCTCTCGATGTCATCCGCGACCGCCTCCAACCTCCACCGAAACCGTGCCAGCGCCGTGGCAGCTCGCTCATTGCTCGTCCACTTCTCCGTATCCGACCGCTGCCCAAGGTACACCTCCCTCTCGAGCATCATGGACCGCGCTGCCATGGCCATGCCCGACAGAGCCTCCTTCCTCGGCGTGATGCTCTCCAGGAAGTTCGACTCGGTCACTTCTTCTCCAGCCTCCGGCATCGACCGGGAGGTGATGGTGGGTCGGCAGGGTACAAATCCCTGGTACGTGAACTGCCACAAGCCAATGGCTGAGTGGAAACCCGAGCCCAGCCAGATGATGGTAGTGCAGATCTCCTCGAGGTCAGCGAGGCAGTCCAAAGCCGGCCACCAAGATGCCTCGCTCAGGTCGGCATGGCCCACTTGTCTCACCTCCCTCCACCAATCCTGCAGCTCGCTATCGCTCGTTACTGCGCTGTCGTCTGGATAGTAGATGGCGCAGTAGTCCTTGACCCAGTTCTTGATCGCGATCCAGAGGCCAAGCCCGTCCACCGCGAAAGGGTAGTCCTTTATGAACAGCTCCAGATTCTCGGGGTTCCTTGGGTCACCTTTTGCCATACCTCTGCAGATAAGGTGTAGCAATGTTCGATTTCTATGTGTTCGTAAACCCAACAATGCGTGCACCAATAATGTTAAATATGGAACCAAAGTTATTTGTTGCATACCTCTTGATGAGGTCTCTCGGGAGAGCCAGGTCAGTGAAGTTCCAGTTCCTGTAAGCCTGCGACGACATCTCCACTGCGTACTTGCTGGGCAAGTAGCTGACTTCTTGTAAGCCTCGGAAGATGTCACCGTTCTCTCTCCGGTCACCCGAGCTGATGATGATCTGTCGCGTAGTAGTATTGATGTGGAGAGTTTTCCGAAAATGCGGCTTCAGGAGCTTATGGATCGGGTGTAAGACGCTCAGCTGCCGGTTCGTCGCAATTATCACGGGCTCCAAGGTCACATGAATGTTTAGCCTGCATCGTCCACACAAGAACAATAATCATATCATAACAATATTACATTGGCATCACGTTTATGTATGCAGGAAGACGTACGCTCAAGTACCAGTGATAGACAAAATTGTTGTTGGAGGCATCATTCACCGTGGCGTGTGCTTTGGCGAGGTCCCAGATGGTGAACCTTCCAGCCAAGACGTCGTCGTCTCCAGTATCCGGTGGAGTGTACACCGTGCTGACTGCCCCGAGCCTCTCGTCTTCCGGGTTCGGCGAGCTGAGCTCGATTGCAAGAGGTTTCAGCGTCCAGTCATCGTTCAAGAACAGAAGCGTTCGAGCCGCGTAGGCCTTTCTCGGCGAAATCTCGCCCCTCTCGTCATCGCCAGGCAGCTCATTGATGCGCTTCAGGTATGGCATCATAAAGTCATGATGGTCCACGACGTAGAGCCTCCCCTCTTTCACTGCCTGCAAAAACACGCAGACTCAAATAAAGCACTTGAGGCCTTTGTCTTCCTTCCTATTCATCTTTGAGAAAGAAAACTTATTGGACATATACCTGATCTACTGTCATGGCACCCATATTCTTCTCGATGTGATCTCTGGTTATCCTGCTGTCCTGGTCGCCGTACACGCGCCGATCGAGATCGCTGGTGATGGGGAACTCGAGGACGCGCTTGATGCACACTGGGTTAGGACCCGCGAGCATCTGCCGAGCGAATTCTTTGTCTGTCCGCCAATTTATTGGGTTCACTGCACCCAGAAATGAACATCTTTTAATGAGAAATACACGTGACATGGATTATAGGGTGGGGTACATTTGTTATTAGATGATTAAACCGAGTACCTGAGATAATTTGTGGGACGGGGAATTTTCCCTTTAACTCAGTTTGTTCGCCAAGGTTGTTGAGGCCGAAGAGGCTGTAAATCTCAGCAAATGACTTGAAGTGGCCATCTATGTTGGGAAAGTATGGAGCCCGCTCTACGGGGTCCCCCACTCGTTCGTCACATGGGAGGTAAATTTGATGGTCAATTGGGGCCCTGCTCTCGGTCCGAGGATCTGTAGTATAGTTTAGGAAGTAGCTATGAAATCGAGTCTCCTTGTATTGTCAAATAAAAATAAAATACTCTTAAATTATTCACAGCTCCAGCCCCACAGATTTCTGGAGTTACATATGAGCAGCTCCGAAAACTTCATGAATTTTCTAAAGCTGGAGCTGTGTGAAATAGGACCTTCATTTCTAACCCTTGCAAGCAAACCTGATGGCCAATTAATGCTCAGAAAAAATATCTGCATATCACAAGTTTCATTCAAAACTAGCCAATGACCTGTCATTGAAAAAAAATTTCTTCATTATCCTGCACAGGATCCATTGGCTATTTACTTGTTTGCAACAACCACTACAGGAAACCGGCTATTTGCCGTGTGTGCCGGAGAGTTTGCCGAGAGCTTTCTCTCAGTCACTAGAGCACCTTTGCCGTGTATCCTTAGATCATGCCATCCATATTCAATAACACAATAGCAGGGGAAAATTGGTTATACAAAATTGACCATCGAACTGACTTGGTACACTTTAATATCATCAAAATATTCCCTCGTTTAGCTAGAAATATACCATTTCAACCAAGTCTGTCACACATCATTTTTTAAGAGATCCTTTTGGGTGTAGGCAAATAGTATGCGTCATCCATTGCCACATATCCCACAATCCGCAATTAAAGGTACTTATTATTAATGGAGATATTTAAGTATTGAAGGTAAGACGGTAATTTTCTATCCTCACTAATTTGAAAAGCTATTTATTGAAACTTATCAATACGTGATTCTCTCCTTCCTATTGGCATTGTTTGGTTGCCGCTGCTGCTCATTAGTAACTTCCAAACACCCTTCGATATATTTCGTTGCAAGGCTGGAGGAACAATCTATCTGTGCAAACATGCGGATGCGGCATAGTTTTTTCTCTCGTGTTCTTCCAATGCTTTTGTTCCTTGCTTCAATCTGGGAATGTTGCAGTCAAAGATGATGATTTCAATCAACATCAACCTGCCAAGGCGTTGGAGAGAGCTACGGGTGAGGTGTGGCAACACAACTTGCTGGATCAGATAGGAAGAGGGCGGAGGTGCTGAGCAAGGAAAGGACCATTACACAGGGTTTAGGGATTGAGTGCGTGGGTGGAGTCTACAGATTGAGATTGTGGATTTTTTTTTCTCAATCATGGATTTTAATTAAAAACTACGCGCTAATATTTTGGGGGTAGTTTTGGAATTATAGTACTATTAATATTTTTTATAGTAACAAATGGATGATAAAAAGAGAAGGCACAGGAACCCTAACCCAAGGAACGGATAATGATTAAATTATTCATCAGAGTAATATTTCAAATTAATCATATTAATAATTTGACTTTATGAAAAAATATTACTTCCTATATACAATTCTTATTTTGTTTTCCAAAAAATACCCACAATATGATTAGATACTGGCCAATAGTAGTTTCGAGAATATAACGGTCATTAGTTTTTTGTACAGTAAAATCTGCATTATATTTATTTTGACATATTTCTAAGACCCAGGCGTAATGGATTAAGTGAATGCAAATCCTTTACCAAGGAAAAAGAATGAGATTATCAAATAACAAATCCCATAGAATTTCATTTACCTGTCTGAGACGGTGGCCGGCCGGTCTTGATACGACGAGGGTATGGGTACTGTTGAGACCCTCCTAGCACGGGGCGTGCTAGGTCCTTTCGCAGGTCAGGGTTCCCCAGGTCATTGTACAGCGCGTAGTCGTACACTCGGTCCCACTCCTGGAGCGGTTGCTCGTCACGAGCCGGCCGGTCGTCCCCTCGGAGCTGGCGAAGCTCATCTTCTCTGTACTTGAGCAGCGGGGTTGGCGTCGTCTCCTTAACACATGCCTGCACGAGGGGACACCGAAACATAGAGAAGAAAATGTTCAGTTGGGTGGTCCTACTACTTCTTCTCTGTTGAACTCATGTGGCCAGTTGGTTTAATTTATCCTACTCCACTGCTTGACGTTACTCACGTGGTTGGTGAAGAAGAGGCGATACGGATGCTTCCCGACGGGATACACCCATCCATTACAGGGGAAATGGACGTCGCCGGCCGACCGCAATGAGCAAGTCAGCAGCTTGAGGTAGACGGGGAAGTCGGAGTTGTTCTTCACGACTACCGCGCCTGGCATGCCCAGCATCGTCTCGTCCCATGAAAGCGTCGCCTCCAGATCGATCTCGCCGCCGCCTATGACGGTGGTCAGCACGGCCACGGTCTCCTCTCCTATAACTCCACGCCCGTCATCTCCTACGCATGATGAAAACCAAACATGTATGTAAGTCTTTGTGACAATAATCTCTTCTGAAAAAAGAAATAATCTCTTCTGAAAACGGATCAAAATGCTGGAAATTCAGACGGATCAATTAAGTACCTGCTATGGTAGCGCTGACAAGCTGCAGGGAGAGCCTGAGGTTGCTGTTGGGGGACTCCACCTTGCACAGCACCAGGAGCTTGCCTTCCACTTGTATGCTGCCGCCTGTGGACGACGAATAATCCGTGCTGCCGGTCACAGCGCGTATCGGCACCCAACGTGACTTTCCGCCGGCATACTGGGCAAGGCGCCGGGGAGTGCACGGCAGCAGTTTTCCTGCCGCCCGTGACGGAGCAGCGGCGAGACCCGGCGCTGTCGGAGCGGCCGTCACGCGCGTCCTTGCGCCCGGGAAAGATGGGCCATGCACGGACCGGCAGCACGGGCTTCGCGATTGGCAGCTGCGAAGAAGATGCATCACGTCTCCGCTCCGGCGGAAGCTGTTTTGTGTTATCAGGGCTGAGCACGCAATAGAGGACTGTGCTGTGGAGGATGACCACACGAAGATTTTATATTCGTAGAAAGCACGAACTTACACGGATCTCAATTCCTTAGACCGGATTTTTTTTTTCTGTTGCGGCTTCAGCATCCCTAGCTACCAATAGGTACAACTACCCACTTTGCTTAGAAGATGTGTCCTATACTACGAGCTGCATCAAAGTTTCATTTCACGTGCCCGTACCATATTGCCCATCCATTGCTCTCCAGATTTCCATGATGCTCGATCTCAGTTATTGGAGGGCGAGGTTAGTACGGTGTTTTTCTTGCGGTTAGGCTACTTCTAAGGGCGAGTACAATGGTGTTGTCTCATAGATCGTCTCATGTATGTCACGTAATCTTAAGACGGGCTATGAGACGACTTATACAATGGATGATCTTATTAGTTGTCTTTTATTAATTATATGATTTCTTAATTTATGGATAAAAAAAAATATTTATAGATTAAAATACTACTAGAACCCGTATAATGGTATGAGAGCTGTCTCATACTCCTAAATTTAAGCGTATGAGGTGGTTGTTATACGAAACAATCACCTCTTTCTCTCATCACCCTCTCTCTCTTCCACATCATCAAAAATCCTATATGGCAATGCATGAGACGACTTATGAGACTGCCTATGTGTAGCATTGTACCTGCCCTAATGAGGTTTCATTTTCATTAAATAGTATGTTACATCAGTAAATTAGATGATATGACAATAAAATTATGAAGAGAGAGAAGAAAGCAGTTTCATTTAGATAAAACTGGGTATACATAATTTTCTACATATGAAACACCATGAAACTAGCATTGAAGAAGAGAAGTTTCATTTCTTTCTATAGATAACCAATGATACAATATAGAATTACGTGTAAAGAAACATCAAAATGAAACTATGCATTGTAAAAAAGATTTCATTTATAATTTTAAAATAATTTTAATGACATGACACTCTTAGAAATAATAAAATGAAACTCTTCATTAAGACTAGCCTAATAGCTTCTCTGTTTAAGTTCCTTTGTGGATGCTACTTTCTGGTTCTACTGGTTGCTTGCTTCAGTCTCGAATCTCGAGCCTATAAAAAGTTGCCGGTTCGATTCCAAGCAACTCCTATTTTTTCTTACGCGGTCAACATTTACTCCGAACTAGTCAATGTGCCCGCACCTTTGCGCGGCTAATCTATATTTTTTTGTAAAAGTGATAAGATAGTTTTTCCTAAATATTATACTTACACCTTACATAAATTTAATTCTTAAACTATTTAATAAAAATCTGAGTCTAATAATAAATAAAATAGAATATCTTTTATTTGGATTGTTATATAAAAAATGTTGAAGTTTATATTTGTTCATGTTTCTTATTTTATGATTTGTCACTTAGTAACGCACCATATGTATATGGCCTACTGCCACGATTCAAAATATTTTTTAATTTATCTTTAACTTTATTAATTCAAGGAATTGAATATGTTTCTTTATCTATATTACTGATAATTTATGGTTAGTTTTTAACTTTATTGATTCAAGAACTTCGCTACCTTCTTATGTAAAGTTGCTCTCAAAACATTCGATTTGACAGAGCTTACATTTCACTAATTCTTTGTTGAATTTAAAAATATTACTGTTTTTTCACCGTCCTAGCTCCGTCTAGCATTTCGTTATTCCTTTCTCTTGTACCGATGGAGCTATGGAAATCATAAAACCTGATACAAATAGAGGAGAGATGAGAGTATCGGGGTAACATAGTTAGAGAGGAGAAGATTGTATTTAGACTTATTGAGGTAAGGCAAGATGGTGATAATGGGGCGCCACCTCCATATGGTGAAGCTGGTCGTATGACATATATGGGCGACGGTGTCATCATGGAAGAAAATGGGAAAAAATCAAATGGCTAATGGATAATTAATGGAACAATATTTTAATCTATCATTTTGACCGTTGACTTTACGAAGAGTACATAGACGGTCTACTGCTGGGTAATTTAGCAAAAAAAAAAAAGAAAAAGAAATATGGCACATGAGAATTTTTGCCCCTGCAAAACAATGGTATGTGAGCAATTTTGAAAATAATAAATGATAGAGCAACTTTAAAATAGTAGCTAATTTTAAAAAATAATATATATATATATATTCTATTTATTATAATGGCACTGGTGGGTAATTTTTTAACATGTTTAGGAGTATTATAGTCTAATTCTTCTATAATGGTAGTGGTGGGTAATTTTTTCTTCTTATTTTCTCTGATTAACATGGAAATTTCTGGTATTTGAGAGTGAATGTAGAGGTTTCTTTTCTTAGTCAAATATCTATATAATAGATTTGCTTTTCGGCGCGGCAGGCCTGCGCATAGGAAAGAAGAGAGCTGTTGCCTCAGTTGCTTATATATGTGAGTTATGGCTAATAGGGATAGAAACGTCCGAATGTGAGTCAAAATGGCAAAACAAATTCTATTGTTAATATGGAGGTAGTATGACGGAGCACTTTAGTTTGCAAAAAAAAAAACATTTTTACAAATATTTGGGCCTCTTATATATCATGGAGTTTATTATGTACGTAATATGCAATAGCCATGTTCATAATCTCCGGTCCAGCTAACTGATTACCCCTAGATCAGTTAATTTAGACCCTCCTTGCTCAAACGTTTGTAATTTTTAAGAAAGAGTAAAGTGCATAGCAAGTATTTAAACTTACTTAGCTATGTCATTTAGATCCCTATATTCTCAAATTACAGTTTTGACTAACTAAAGTTAGATTCAGATGTCATCTAGATCCCTATACTCTCAAAATAGAAATCTTAGTCTGTAAGTTAACTTCGGATATTGTCTAGGTCCCATACTCTTAGAGTATAGTTTTTCCTAATTATTTTGATTAAAATATATTTGTTCAATAGATATATCTTAGTTATAGTTAAATAAACATAAATCGCGGCTCAAACGTCTGTATAGATTATGGATAGGTGTGGATGACATTCGTTCTTTATTCTTAAAAGGAGTGTTGGAGTTAGGTGCAAAATGAAGTGCCGATCAGTTAGGCTACATACCAACATGCTAATCAATGAAACTACTTTATTTTGTTCATTAACTAGATATTGCTAGGAAAATTTCTTATATTCTTCAATGCATTTTCTTTTTTGATAATAGATATCTTTATTGATCAATGATAGCATGTATTATGGTAGCCAGATTTCTATTCACTCTTCTAATTTAACCAATTCAATTGAGATAACGCTATATTTTGAGAGTATGAGACCAAGATAACACCCGAAGCCAAGTTTAAGGACATATATTTGTATTTGAGAGTATATGGATCTAATTGACATCCAAGACTAAGTTTAGAGAGTAAAACTACAATTTGAGAGTATGAGTACCTAAGTGACATAGTAAGACAAGTTTAATGACCGACTATGCACTTTACTATTTTGAAATAAATACACACAATACATTCTTATTTTTGAGCTATGGCTATTTTTAAAATAACAGATTATTATATAGATATATTTAGTCAATACGCACTATTGGGTCCACTTGGAGCCATTCGGTCCACTTGGACGCATGTAAAATACTGAGCAATTGTTGACCTAATTAATGAGTGTCGGATCTACTTCTAAACTCAAGATAATGCTACACCATCGTTGGTCTTGAACAAAATAAAGTATTCAAGACAAGAGAGCAGGGTTTACTCTAACTTGCATGCAAGCAGTGTTGATCATCAAATCAGCTGTGGCCGATCTGGTACGCGAGACACGCCATAATCATGTGGGCTGTCACCGATAAATGTCTTAATCTATATATGTCCAAGAAATCGTATATTCGATATACTGACAGAGCAATAATGTGACTAAAAACCATCCTAATCCTTGCGCCCACGGCAGATCTAGACTCGGAAGCAGGAGATGTCTCGGCAGGGAATGTCCATGTTCTGCTCCTTGGGCCCAATGAGGAGGTGGCTTACTTCCGTGCTCCTCGCCTCTCCCAGCACACACCCAGGAAGCTGGTCCAAGAGGGATTCCGATGATCCACCTCCGCATCAACACTGTGGGTATCACCTGCAACTTGGCGATTGCTCCGGGGAAGCACACTGAACTTGCTTGTAAGCCACTGGCCAAACCAGTCATCCATGGTGCTGGAACGGTGCTCCGAGCAGCTACTTATCACATCCTATGCACCTCGGACATGAACATTCACAGGCTCCCCATTATGGATCACCCGGTGCAGCAGCCTACTGAGATGACCAATGACGTCAGTTTCCTGCCGCCGTGCACCGCAGTTGGTCAAAATCGCCGCCGTGTTGCCGTGCTTGGTGTGGACCCACTTGAGGTCCGCTCTATCCCAGAGAATGGAAACTCCACCGAGCGCACCACTCGCTCCAGCAAGCGTCTCGCCGCCAAAGTTAGGCCCCTCTTCAGTGACATGGTATCTCAAGCTTCCTTCCTCAAAGCAAAAAAGCTTGGCGATGCCCCCCGCCACCTCTCTCCGCTCAGCAGCTACAGGTCCTTGGAGAAGGTTGCAAATTATCGAAGAAGAAGCTCCAGCGTGTCTGTGACGCTGCTGTTCGGGTGCCTCGAGGCACCAAATGATGTGTGCACCCAAATATCTAGCTAGCCAGAGTAGTGTTGCAACAACTAGTTTTCATAGGCAAGCTCAGTGTCTGTCTGATCGATCTTTTGTTTCACACAATGACGGCTTCCCGTGTGATTGTCCTGTCAATGATGTGTGTGTACAGGCCCTAGCTACGTATCCTGCCGTGGGGTGCTTGCCAACAAATGCATACTGCCACTCTGCTTATGTTACTGATCTGCCTGCCGTGCGTGCTGTGATTCCAGGTGCTCCTCTGCTTCCCCATGGAACCAGCTAGTTTCAAAAAACTCCTCCCCTGTTCCTGGAATGTCAGAGGACTGAATGACTCCAACAAATGCAGGAATGTGCGCATGAACCAGATGTCACAACATCTCCACGTACTGTGCCTCCAGGAAACATAATTCTCTGATATCTCCAGCTCCAAAGCATCCACTTTCCTACACCCAGGTCTTTCAAATTTCACTTACAGTAATGCAACCGGAGCTTCAGGTGGGCCTTCTCAATGCCTGGCCTAGACACTCAATTCGTGACAGACACCACCTCTCTATGGAGTTCTCTCTAACTTCATTCTTTGAGTCAACCACTGATGACCTCCAGTTTGCAGTAACCAATATGTATGGCCCCTGCACAAACGACCGTAGGGATGAATTCCTGGATGAGCTAAGATACTTGGCCACAATTTGCAGCGGTCCCTGAATGATCTTGGGGGATTTCAACATGACCAGATATGTGGATGACAGGAACAACACTAATCACGATGCATCAAATGCAGAGAAATTCAACGAGCTTGCCGACAAGCTACTACTTGATGAGCTCCCACTGTTGGACAGGAAGTTTACATGGTCCAACTGCCGGGAAGCTCCCACTCTAGTCCGTCTAGACCGTGTCATGATCAACACCACATGGGGCCAATGTCTGTTCAATAGCACCCTCACCTCATTGGTGCGAAACACTTCAGGCCATGTGCCACTGTTGGTGACCGCCTCCTCCACCGCTCCGACTTCTCAGATATTCAGGTTTGAGCGATACTGGACTCATAGCGATGACTACAAAAATCTTGTCTCTCAGATATGAACAGCATCTGTCAACTAAGCTGGCCCTTCTTCTCTGAAACTTGTTAAGAAGTTGAAATGGGTCAGAGCT
The DNA here is from genome assembly GCA_030378355.1 of Eleusine indica. Taxonomy (NCBI): domain Eukaryota; kingdom Viridiplantae; phylum Streptophyta; class Magnoliopsida; order Poales; family Poaceae; genus Eleusine; species Eleusine indica. The sequence continues at coordinate 43,952,576 of CM059495.1, forward strand.
AAATCAAAGAAATCGGCTAAACAATCCAAACGCCCTAAAGAAATTATTGAAGCTTGCAACCAAGTTATTCAGTTGCTTGATATTATGGAAGAATTTCGACCCCTTGACTATGCAGAATCTCTACTCCGGAAACTTGTTAAAGAACAGCTCGAGGAACAACACAAGTCACTGGATGGTTACTAGAAACAAAGATATCATTTTAAGCTCTGCAAATTAGGTGATGGGAACACAAAATTTCTGCATGTCAGTGCTTCGGCGAGGCTTAGAAACAATCAAATCAAGGTGCTATATGAACAAAATATTCCTACATACTCACACAAAGGTAAAGAAAGGATCCTACATGAGTTCTACAGCAACCTGCTAGGATCTTCGGTTGACACTACCTGGCATTTCAACCTGGCTGATCTCTACCCCTCAACACACAACCTGAACCATTTAGAATCAGTACTTACTGAAGATGAGATCAAGCTTGCTCTATGGAATATGCACTCGAACAGTGCCCCGGGTCCTGATGGTTTCGGCCCATGCTTTTACAAATTTTTTTGGGAGGTTGTCAAACAAGATGTGAATCGATTTTGCGAGGATTTCTGCAATGAGAAACTCAGTCTAGAATGCATCAACCAGGCTTTGATCGTGCTGCTCCCTAAGAAAGACGACGTCACCACAGCTGAGGGCTTTCGTCCCATATCACTTCAAAACTGCCCTATGAAAATAATCAGTAAGGGACTCACAACTAGGCTACAGGCAGAAATCCCTAACCTGGTGGCTGATCATCAAACGGGCTTTATCAAGGGAAGGTACATTGTGGATAGTTTCGTTCTTGCGGCTGAGCTAATCCAGTGCTGTCATAAAAGGAAAAAACCCACAATTGTGCTCAAGCTGGATTTTAAGAAAGCTTTTGACTCCATTGAATGGGACGCGCTGGACCTCATTTTACAAGCTCGAGGTTTCAGAGACAAATGGCGCCGCTGGATGATGCACATCCTCCAGACTGGTAGAGCTGCCGTGCTCCTTAATGGAGTTCCTGGAAGATGGATACCGTGCAAGAAAGGACTCCGGCAATGTGACCCATTGTCCCCATACCTGTTCTTAATCGTGGCTGACGTTCTTCAAAGGTTGACACACACCGATGGCTCTATCAAACACCCCCTACTAACAGATCAAACATGCCAACTGTTCAGTACGCCGACGATACTCTCATCCTACTGCCTGCTGATTTTGAACAAATCGGAAGGCTGCGGCTATTGCTAGACCACTTCTCTCAGGCAACGGGTCTCACAATCAACTATCATAAGAGCACTTTCGTGCCCATTGCCATCCAAGATGATGTCGCATCCGCTCTAGCGCAGCAGCTAGGCTGCTCGATCTCCACTTTTCCTCAAACATACTTGGGTCTTCCACTCTCCGAAAAGAAACTTTCAGCAGCAGCTCTCGACCCGCTTGTTACCAAAGTGGCCAGAAGGATCCCTGGCTGGCGGACTCAATTCTTAGACTCTGGTGCTCACCTGATATTAACTAACTCCGTGCTTACTGCTTTGCCCATGTACGCCATGGGTGCACTTGAGCTCCACAAGATCGATGGCTGCAGACGTTCCATGTTCTGGAAGGGGGCCATTGAGAGCAAAGGTGGTGACTGTCAAGTGTCAAGTAGCTTGGGAAGTTGTCTGTGCTGATAAAGACGAAGGTGGTCTCGGCGTGCGTGACCTACAAACACAGAACACAAGTCTACTTCTCAAACTAATACACAAGGTCATCTCCTGAGCCGACTCACCATGGGTAACTTGGATTCACTGCCAGTATGCGCCCTTCTCCACGGGGTTCAAGACCTCGCCTTCATACACCGCATCATGGAATACAATTGCTCGCTTATTCCCGGTGTACCAGGCTATCACGTCGGTGGATGTCAGACGTCGATGACGACACTTCCACTTTCTTCTGGCATGACGATTGGAGTACATTGGGACCACTATATCAAGCGTTGCCAGCTATCTACTCACACTGCACAGACCAGACACTCAAGGTGTCTGATGCTTTCCATGCCGGGGTGCTGAGCTTGCCGCTCCGGACGCGGCTGTCGTCTGTTGCCCGGGATGAACTTGCTGTTCTACACTCCAATCTGTCCTCTACTTCGCTTGAAGACCGTCCAGACATCAGGTATGTTGAAGTATAAAGTGAATTGTTCATCTTTTCTCATCAGCTTAAGCTTTTGGGTGAACTAGTTGATGCATACTAGCTTCATATGGTATCAAGTCAGAGGTCTTGAGTTCAAGTCCTCGCGACCGTATATTCCGCTGTGCTGCTCATATTTTTACGTTTGCGCCCCAGTGGAGCTGCACGTGAGGGGGAGTGTTAAACCATAAGTGAATTGCCCACCATTCCTCATCAGCTTAGGCTGGTGGGTGCAACCGGTTAGAGTATAGTAACTTAACAAGGTACATGCGCGGCTCGACGTCCCCTGGATTCAATGCTGCGGTGGCCTACCATAAGATCTGCCCCCAGGTTCGGCGACTCGGTGGCAAGAGCACAACTGGGATAATTTTGCGTCAAAGAAAGTTTAAGTTTTTTCTGGATAATGCGACATGGCAACACCCGCATTAGAATTTTCCTGCACAAGTTGTGCATCGCCTCCACTCCAGACTGTCCATTCTGTATGTCCGTGCCTGAAGATATTAATCACCTCTTTGTCACCTGCCCCGCCGTTCAGTCATTCTAAGGGGCTGTCCTTGCCGGCCAGGCTCAGTTGCTATCTGTTGACGAAGTGTGTGCTGCCACCATTTGTGCATTCTCACCCTGGTGTCCCGCTCTTAGAAATACTCTGCTTTTGGCTCTGCTTTGGTTACTCTGGAAGCGGCGGAACTGAAAGATCTTCGATGATATCACGATGTCGGTGCTTGCCACTGCGGAATCGCTGCAAGAGTATACGAGGTTGTGGGCTGTTTGCGCTAAACAATCACATTTTGGATGACTAGTGCGCTAGCCTAGTCGATATAATAAGATAGTATATGTAGCTCACTGCTTTTTTCCCATTTGCTCACAGCTGAGCTTGTAAAAAACTGTTGTCTCGTTCAATGAGAATTCAGGTGGGGATTTCACCCCACCGTAGTTTTCTTAAAAAAAAAAGAAAATCTGAGAAACTATGTGGATATGTGCCATAGTTTGCAATATGTGATGAGTAATTGATATTGGTTGAGTTCGGTGTTTGAGTTGAAATGCGGGAATTTGGGGATTGAATGAGTTTGTGCATGTCATGGTTATGACTAAACAGAGTTGGTACAGATATTGGAGAGTTTGCAGGAGATGGGAAATATGTGTGCTTGTATCATGATGTGAACGTCACTGGAGTTAACTTGGCGGTCAACGGCGAGAGGATCAGGCACAAGTAGGAGACTTGGGGTCGGACGATCGGGAGGCCGGATGAAGTCAAGTGTGATCCATACCGTACACGTGGAGAGGTAAGAAGCACGGATGGTTTCGCGGTTAAGCCTCAAAACCGTGGGTGGTGATCAAGACAACGGGGTTGACCAAGTCAAAAATGATAAGGCGTCGGTGCAAGTAAAGACTTTCAATGGACCGCAGACGGGAGAGACTTACTGACGAGGAGGATCACGGAACGAGGTGACACGCATCAAGATCAAGAAGTCGCGCTTTGAGAAGCATGCAAGCCGGTTTCCCGGTTTGGGCCTTAAAACCTGTGGCGGCGATTGGAGGTGCATGTGGCACCATCACGGAGCTTGCGTCGAGGAAAAACAAAGTCGTGAAGGGCTCGATGGCGTTCGGGCGACGAGGAAAAGGATGGACGATTGTGCCCCTGGTGGTAGGTGGTAGTGTATTGTAGGTGAGGGGTAGGATGATCTTTAGGACAACCCCTAGGCCTATATAAGGAGAGGTAGGGCTGGTGGAAGAAGGGTCTCTCTTTTCCTTAGCCTTGCCTTAGGTCTTCATTTCAAAGAGCTAGGAGAGATCTTCATGTAATAGAGGAGAGGAGAAGGTGTGTGAGAGACATCTCTTTCTCTTCCAAGTAGTGAGAGGAAGAGAGTGGCTTCCTAGCCATGTATCCATGAATCTTGTATGCAAGGATCAATGATATGAGATTCAATTTTGTGCTCAAGATCTTCTCTTCTTCCTAAATCCCGAATTTCTCTTTTTCTCTATTTTCAGAGCTATTTTTGTGAGAATTTTTTTATCTCACTTTTGGTTGAGTTTTTGGGGCAGATTTATTGGGGATCTTAGTGCTATGATGAGCTAGAACAATTCTATATGGGTCCTTGACCGAATCAAGAGCTCTAGCACCTTCGATTTGAAAGATTTTTCAAGTTTCCCCTTCTTGGTGTTCTTGGCACAAGATCTGAAATTCATGATAATTCCTTGTGCTATTTGAGTGGATCTTGTTGGAGTAGGGTCGTGATGTGTTTAGGATTACCTGGTCCAAAAATTGCATGATTTGGAGTTCGTTTGATTAGGTTTTGGTCAAGCTCTTGCCTAATCCAGAACTAATTTCCATCAGCACTGCCGTGTGGGAAGAAAAATCTGGATTGGCACTGCCGATGCCCTGATCGGGAATTTTTTCTTCTTTCTATTGTTAATCGACACTACTGACTATTCGATCAGCACTACCGATGCTCTGTCTAAATTGCCGATCAGCACTACTGATGCCCTGATTGCCACTGCTTATATTTGTCTCAGCACTGCTGGTGTGTGAGTGAAAATCCTGATCATCACTTCTGATGTCCTGACTACGAATTTCATTTTCTTTCTGAGGTCAATCGGCACTACCGATGATATGAGTGACACTGTCGATGGTGCCTATCAGCACTGCCGATAGTAGTTCAGTGAGCCTATTTTGAGTACTGTTCTTTGGTAGTCTTCAGTCCTAGTTGTCTTTGTGTGCTTCTTCTATTCTCTTCTGCTGTACTACTCACTCCTAGGGTTAGCACATCACAAGTTGGTGTGTGTAACCTTGGTGACTTGCTTTAGGGTTGGATTCGGATGATTTTGAGACATAGGCCAAGTTCTTGTGAAGAATTTTCATAGGCTCCCATTCACCCGCCCTCTGGTCGCCTTCCTGGTCCTTTAATTGATATCAGAGCCGGTTTGATCACTAGTCGATCTTCATCGGCTTTGTGATCTGAAGGTGACATGGAGAAGCGTGCGGTCTAGCTTTGGATGTTTGATGGAGAAGACTTTTCCTACTGGAAGTCACGGACCAAGGGTTATCTCTTAAGCCAAGAACGTGCAATTTGGGAGATAGTTGAGCAGGAGTATGCCATACCAAAAGATCTCAACACTGCAGTTGCAGGTGAGTTAACCAAGTATGAAAACAACTCTAAAGCTGTCAATATTCTACTTTCTGCTCTAGGTAGAAGTGAACATGATCGTGTTGCACATCTTGAAACTGCTCATGCAATTTGGGATAAGCTTTGATCGTACCACGAGGGTACCAATCAAGTCAAGTCTATGCGTAGGGATTCTTACAATAGACAGTATCAAATCTTTGCACAAAAACCTGGCGAGTCACTAGATGACACTTTTCGTAGGTTTGAGGCCATTGTGTGCAACTTGCGGGCTTGTGGTAAACTTGTGTATAATGATAGTGATAGAGCTAAGCAACTATTGTATTCTCTTGATGAAAATGTTTGGGGGGGTTAAAATTGCTGCTCTGGAAGAAACTACTGATTTCAATACCCTGAACTGTGAGCAACTGTATAGCAAGTTGAAATCTCATGAACTGTTTAGGAAATCTCGTCCTAATCTTGCTAATTCTGCTTCTAGCATGGCTTTGCTTTCTAGCTCTCAAAAGGGTAGTCATAGTGGTGCTTCTTATGGAACTAATCCCTCACTTGACAAGTCTTCCTTGGAGTTTGCTCTGTCTTCTCTTGTTGCAGCTTCCAATGAACAGATGGAGTGCATTCCTGACGAGGAGCTATCCTTGCTCACAAAGAAGTTTAGGAAGTTCTACAACAACCAGAAGGAGAGAAGAGGTGGTGGTTCAAGAACCTGCTTTGAATGTGGTGACCCTGGACACTTCATCGCTGACTGCCCCAAGAAGAAGAAGAAGGCCGGGTACCACGACAACAACATTGAAGACTTCAAGAAAAAGAAGAACCACTTCTACAAGCGAAGCATGAACTTCAAGAAGTTCGTGAAGGCGGTCGCACGTGCCTGCGTTGTCGCTCTAAGCGACGTCGATCTCACATTAAGCGATGGCCTTACAAGCTCTGAGCAGGAAGTTGAAAAGTCACGAGTCAAGACGAAGGATGACTTTACCGGGCTTTGCTTCATGGCAAAGAATGATCACAACACCGACTCTAGCTCCGACTCCGACACAAGCGAGGTACCTCCCACTCTTGATGAGGTCTCTTCTGAACTTGATCATTTGCACGATGTTTTGCTCATGCAAAATGATAAGGTTCACAACGCTATTTGTGAGAGTAGGGAGCTTAAGTCTAAGTTAGAGAGTGCTGATTATGAGATTTTCTCGCTTAGGTCTAACCTTGCCAAAGATGACATTGTTGTTGAGTGTGAGTCTTGTCAAGTTGTGATCAATGATCTTACACAGAGGGAAAGTGTGCATGCTCAAGTTGTCAGTCAGCTTGAGAGTGACCTTAAAGAGTTTGATGAATTCAAGGCTAGACCAACTCTTTTGGGTGCATGTCAGAAGTGCCCCAAGCTCACAAGTGAGTTGGAAGCTCAAACCCTCAAAGTCAAAGAGCTAAAATTCAAGATGCTAAATGAGACTCGCTCTAAGGTTCTTCCACCACCATATGTTGTGTGTGGCTCTCTTAAGGATAAGCTTGCAATAACTGCTTGTTATGTTACCAATCGAGTTTTCTTGCGCTCAATTCTTAATGTGACTTCTTATGAGCTACGTTTTGGGAGGAAGCTATCTATTTCTTATTTGCGTGCCTTTTGTTGCAAGTGCTTTATTCTCAAGCATGGCAATCTTGATATGTTTGAGTCAATATCTTTCGATGTCATCTTTCTTGGTTACACCCCTCATGGCCATTTCTACAGAGTTTTAAATTTGAAAACTAACATCATCGTAGAGTCCTATGATGTAACCTTTGATGAATCAAACTTTTGTGCAAGCAATGTGGTTGAGACTGCAGGTAACAGGGAGATGGAGGAGAGTATCTTTATAGAAGAGGACCTATAGGGCTCGTATGATGATGATGAGTCATTCCATCCCACATCCGAGCTTGTTCCTGCTACTTCCACCACTTCAGCAGAGGGTCCAGAAGCTTCTACATTGACGTCAGCTGCTGTTGAGCTTGCTCTAGTTGTGGTTGAGGGGGAGGTACACTCTGAGAGAGAGGCCCCTCGCCACATTCAATGTCTGCATCCTCCTCAACAAATGATCGGTAACCTTAATGAGAGGACAACAAGGTCAAGGTCTGCACATCTTGCCTGGTTTACCAATTCTCTATTTGTTGCCACCTTTGAACCTCGGGATGTTGGACGCGCACTATCTGATGAACATTGGGTTAATGCCATGCATGAAGAGTTGGAAAACTTTGAGAGAAACAAGGTGTGAACCCTAGTAGAGCCTCCTATTGATGTCAATGTCATAGGAACCAAGTGGGTGTTCAAAAACAAGCATGGCGAAGATGGCGAGGTTGTGAGAAATAAGGCTAGGCTTATTGCTCAGGAGTTTATCCAAGTTGAGGGCTTAGGTCTTCATTTCAAAGAGCTAGGAGAGATCTTCATATAATAGAGGAGAGGAGAGGGTGTGTGAGAGACATCTCTTTCTCTTCCAAGTAGTGAGAGGAAGAGAGTGGCTTCCTAGCCATGTATCCATGAATCTTATATGCAAGGATCAATGATATGTGATTCAATTTTGTGCTCAAGATCTTCTCTTCTTCCTAAATCCCGAATTTCTCTTTTTCTCTATTTTCAGAGCTATTTTTGTGAGAATTTTTTATCTCACTTTTGGTTGAGTTTTTGGGGCAGATTTATTGGGGATCTTAGTGCTATGATGAGCTAGAACAATCCTATATGGGTCCTTGACTGAATCAAGAGCTCTAACACCTTCGATTTGAAAGATTTCTCAAGTTTCCTCTTTTTGGTGTTCTTGGCACAAGATCTGAAATTCATGATGATTCCTTGTGCTATTTGAGTGGATCTTGTTGGAGTAGGATCGTGATATGTTTAGGATTAGCTGGTCCAATAATCGCATGATTTGGAGTTCGTTTGATTAGGTTTTGGTCAAGTTCTTGCCTAATCCCGAACTAATTTTTGTTTTATCAAGGGTCGATCGGCACTGCCGGTGCGAGAAGAAAAATCTAGATCGGCACTATCGATGCCCTGATCGGGAATTTTGTCTTCTTTTTGTTGTAAATCGGCACTACTGATGATTCGATCGGCACTGCCGATGCTCTGTCTAAATTGCCGATTGGCACTGCTGATGCCCTGATCGCCACTGCCTATATTTGTCTTGGCACTGCTGGTGCATGAATGAAAATCCTGATCGTCACTTCTGATGTCCTGACTAGGAATTTCGTTTTCTTTCTGAGGTCAATCAGCACTACCGACGATATGACCGGCACTGTCGATGCCTGTGATCAGCACTGCCGATGGTAGTTTAGTGAGTCTGTTTTGAGTACTGTTCTTTGGTAGTCTTTAGTCCTAGCTTTCTTCATGTGCTTCTTCTATTCTCTTCCGCTGTACTAGTCATTTCTAGGGTTAGCACATCCCAAGTTGGTGTGTGTAACCTTGGTGACTTGCTTTAGGGTTGGGTTCGGATGATTTTGGGACATAGGTCAACTTCTTGTGAAGAATTTTAATTGGCTCCCATTCACCCCCCCCCTCTGGTGGCCTTCTCGGTCCTTCAAAATTCTTACGTCCACTTTTTATAAAAAAACAGGCGAGACGGTAGATTCCCAATTGGATAGTATAGACCCTCCATTGTGACGAATTGAAAAATTGGAGTGATTATTCTTCAAAAATGGTGACCATGGCCATGGAGCCATTGTTCCATGCCAGCATCTCCACACAAGGACCAGAATAGCTAGATAGAAAGGACATTGCATGGATGATGGGCGATGAGGTGTTTTATACAGTATATGACAAGGTGGCAGAAAACATAGTGGATGACAGCAAGATGTATGTTCAACGGTGAGGTGGATGGTGCATTGGTCAACGGTGAGGTGGTAAAGAGCCCGTCGGTCAACAACATGCCGGTGTAGGATGGGGTGCTTTATGGTGTGAGATGATAGATGGCGCATTGGTCATCAACGACAAGGTACTGAACGACTTGGTGGTCTCGACAACAAGGCAACCGACCTTGCGCTGGTCGACAGATAATTATATTAGAGTAAAATACATGAATAACCATTATACTTGTTCGCGTGTTTCAGTTTGGTCATTGTACTCATTAAATTGAAAATTCTAGTCATTAAATTTGCTCATACACATCAATATGGTTATTAATTTTATAACTCCCATGTATTTTGATATGTGACATACGTATAATGGTAACTTATTGTCGACGTACATAGATATCCACTCATCTAAGAGCATCTCCAAAAGCTCTCTAAAAACTCTCTATAAATTAAAATAATGGAGTTTAGTCTAAAAAACCATCTCCAACAGCTCCCCTAAACAAGTCATAGATTTATTCTCTTCCTAAATTCTCCTTATTTATAGATAAAAATGAGAGGAAAATTAAAGACCCCAATACTTATATTTAGAAGGAAATTAATATTATTATGGTCCCAGATGCTAACGTGACCTAATCAAAAGTTTTCCTGATGGAGAACTGTTGGAGGAGATAAGAAAACTTCTCCCTAATAATTTTGGGCTGCTCCCAAAAACACTTTTTTAAGATCAATTTTTTGGGAAGCTTTTGGAGATGCTCTAACGTGCACTTGGTCAGATGTTTTTCTTTCTCTTTTGCATTATCGTTTCCTTTACCATATCTTTTCAATACATAATTTCTATCTATATTGTCCATCTATTTGTAAAGAGCAGCAGATTTAGAGGCTAGAAAACCATCAGTTGTCTCAAAGAGAAAAAAGGACAACTCATAGCTCAAGCAAAATTAGATGATACTAATGCAAGAGAGGAAGCGAAAAACGTTGTCCTTAGTTTTCTATAATTTGGACATGATTATTGATTTTCTTATTTGGTTTCATTTTTATGATATCAAAATGTACGCTTAGGTACCTTTCAAAAAAATTACAATCTTATTGTGCATTTTAATTCTATATAAAAGGTACAAATTCTGTGCTAAGTTTGATGTCACTGAGAAATGTAGAGTACAAAAGAAAAATAGAAAGAATAGCATGTTCGTTATAATTTGATAAGTGCACATCCATGTGGACAGTAATTCACTATCGTATGTATGTCACATCATTAATATACCTAGAGATATGAAGATAATGACTCTACTGGTATGTCTGAGCAAGTTTAATCGTTCTAATTAATAGTTTCATCAGTACAATGATCAAACTGAAACATCTAAACAAGTATGATGGCTATTCATGTATTTTACTCATTATATTATATTCTTCCAAAAATACACTTGTATAGGAGTTTACGGAAGGGCGTGATCAATTAGGACTACCAGACGGTTCCACATTTGGATCATGAACTTGAATGTGAAGGTCTTTGTTAAACTGGTTCTGGTGTACATCATACAAAGTGTTTATTTTTTTCTCTCGTGTTCAGTTTTTGCATTCCCCAGAATATTAGTTTTGTTCATGAGATAATCATCTATCGACCCTCCGTAATTTTATCAATTAATAATATCTCATGCTCAATAGCAACAACATTTGTGACCGCCTCAATCCCGTCCGGTGGCTGCATGAGCAGGCCATGGCAGCCATCGAGACGGGGATCTCGACGGCGAAGGGGCGTTTCCGCTGGATTGAGGTGATACACGCCGCTAGACGTCGACGGGAACTCATTCGCAAGGAGAAAGCAGCGCTGAAAAAGGTGGATCGAAGCCATGGTGAGGCCATTCTGATCGCTGACGTATTTGGTCCTGCTGTTTCTCAGGCACTGGTGCACGGGAAATCAAACACCGCTCCTTCCAGCGACATCGCTGTTCAAGACAAGTAGATCGAAATTGTCAAAGATGACATACTCTACTCAGATGAACCGGATCGAAGCGGGATATACTGCTGAAGATCTCGTGGGCGTTCTTCATCCTTCCTCCCCAATGGCAAATTCAACATCGTTGGGATCCAAGGCAAAGATGAAGCCATGGTCCGGTCCTTTACCAAAGCCACGAGTCTCCCTGGCCTTTACGCTCGGCGATTTCCTCCTAGGAAATCTGCGCGGCGAGAAGGCAGATCAGCAGATTAGCAAATCCTCATCTCCGGCAGGGATTCGGTCGGGGCTGGATCCGAAAATTCCGTGGTTTGCAAGTTTGAATCGGGATGGGCCTCATACTAGGCCCAAAAGCCACCAACCCAACTGACTGAAGGTCTCGTGCCCGATAGACCAGAGTAGAGGCTCTGCAATTCTACACACCCGCCGCTTCATCCAGCATCAGAAACCTAGTCGTCGATTGTACGCCGAAGTGGTGATGGCTGGCGGGGCAGGGAGCGGACCGAGCAAGGCTGGAGGCGGAATTCATGCCTCGTCGCTGCAGGGGAATCGTGGAAGGCTGAACCTACGCCCTTTCTCTCATGGCAGCCATGATCGTGGCACTGGCAGAGGACGCGGATTCTCAGGGACTGGTGGGGGTCGTGGTCAGACAAGGAGCAGAGGAGGTGGCGACCATGATGACGCCCGGACCAGCCGTGGTGGTCGTGGCCGCGGCCATGCTTATCATACTGATCATGGAGGCTCATCCAACTTGGAAGATCATGGGAAGAAGAGGCCAGCTGATGCCACGACTTTAGGTGATGCTGGCATTGAGGAGAAGGGGAAGAAACACTGGGAGGACCTTTGTTGTGAGGTCTGTGAAGCGGAACATCTTACTTCTAAGTGTCCCATTTTTCTTGGCCTAAAGCCGACAGCGATATTCTATGGGTTTGCTGGTGATCTGGGTTTCTTTCAAATCCCTCACGATGGGCCTGTGGCCAAGGCGCCAAAGAAGGAGACCACAACAGCACTTATCACCATCAAGCAAGGCAATATCTCGGCTGACTTGACCAAGTCTGAATTGGCGCGGCTCATTCCTATCAAATGGACCTGGTTGGTACAACAACATGGAGACGGATTTCTAGTCCCATTTTCGAGCAAGGTGGAGTTGCAAAGAATGGTCGCATGAAATTTGTTCACACTAAGGATGGAGAAGGCATCATGATCTTTCAGGAGTGGAACAATAAGATTGAACCACGTCGATACCTGGAGAAAGCGTGGATCAACGTGTATGGTGTACCTTATGAGATCAGATCTTACCTCTCACTTTGGGTGGTTGGAACAATTCTGGGAGCGACTCTCAAGGTAGACATGAAATACACAAGAAAAATGGAGGTGGTCCGGATCCTAGTGGGAGTCATGGATGTGAATAACATCCCGGATACTACTGACATAGCTGTGGGTGACGGCATATATGACATCTTCTATAAGGTGGATAAAATATGCAAGGATGGGAATTGGGTTTCGTTCAAGTAGGATGGTGCTAACTTGGACGATGATGACCTCCTCGCCAATTTGGGTGCAGCAGATGAATCAGCTAATAGGGACACCGATATGATGCAGAATGATGCCCCAACCGATGACAAAGATCAGGATGATACTCCTCCAATTGAGAAAAAACAGGATGATACCCATCCTAGTGAGCAAAACACCCAAGTCGAGGGGGATGAAAGGATCAAGCGCATGGTGAATGAGGTAATCGACAAGGCAGCTTTTGACCTCATTAACAAGATCACTGCGGAGGTTGCTGCTAAGAAGGATTATTCAGATGCGGAACTCGATTGTGTTTCTGTGAGGAAGGAGTCGCTGTAGTAGCTGAAGCCGAAGGTGCAACTCCGGATGCGATGGCTGCCGCAGAAGAGGACTGCGTGAATGAGGGGTTCTTCTCAGAAGATGATACTCAGGCTGAGTTGGAACCCACTAACCACCATACTTTTCTACTTTTCGCCGATTAGGCTGCGTCGATAGGAAACCTGACTAGGGCGATCACAAGTGCGGTGCAGGGTGCCAATGATTTGGACAGCACTGGGTCTTTATCTACCATGGTGTCTGAGGACAAAACGCCAATGTGCGTGCTGCAATAGACCAGGCTAGAGCAACCAAATGTTGGTGCTAAGACTGACCAGGAAATTCCTGCAGTGAACTCACCAGAGACGAAGTCCCCTCCGTTGCAATCGCCTGCTATCCTAGGAACTGCAGCTAGGGAGCAGCCTTCCATGGGGGGAACATCAACCTGATTTGTTTGCTTTGGTTGAGACGTTTCTAGGCCATGCTGCACCAAGTCTTGAGGCTCCACCTCGGGCTAGTCCGCTTCACTGTGCAGCTTCACTTCCAATCATGACCACTGATGCTCAGGATCATGAGAAGGCGATCAAGCAGGCTAATGATGGTGAGGCCTTTGTAAGGACCCAGGGTCCACACCCGGCTGGGCCCGACTCACATTTTGAGTGGACTCCACACACCCACCAACCTATTTACCCTTTATCCTCGCTTCGCGTAAAAGGGCTAACCCAAGGTTGGTGGTGGTGGACAACCTAGCCTTATATGTTGGTCCTCCTCTCTTTAGACTAGCAAGGTGGTACTAAATTCCCACCTCCTCATGCACACAAGTGCTTATGGGCCACTATGGGCCTAATCTCAATGGGTGGGATGTTACACCTTTGATTTCCATTCGCGTTCACGACGTGTTTTGCAGGAGATTTGCAAAAAGAATGAAGTGCCAGCAAACAAGACCAACAAAGTTATGGTGGACTCTCTCTCTCTCTCTCTTTCTGATCTTTCTCATATAAATGGGGGAGTTATTGATCAAGCAATGGCAGTTCTAAATCGCATGGACTCGATGTTCACGGTGCCTGGACCTACAGTTACTCACCATCGAGACTTGCGCAAGAAAGATGACGAAGACATGCTGATGAAGGCATAGAAGCTCGCGGCAAAAAGAAATTTGGATGAAGGTAAAAAATCCTTTACTTCTTTACCTTCAAAGCAAATTAGAGCCAAATTAGTAATATTGGGGTTTCATTGGGTAGACTTGATAACGATGTCTGCAATTCTTTTAGTTCTCTTAAACATTCTGAATTGGTTAGATTATCTTGTGTTGCCTCAATAAACAATTCCTCCTCTTTCACTTGTGATTCTACTGGGGATAGGGAGGGTACCTCAGATGATTTAGACCTCACTCTTAATCATGTTTGTCACGAACTTAACAACGACATAGAAGACCAAGCGTTTGATCACATGCTTTATGATCTAAATGCGGTCCAAACAAAATGTAATTCTAATAGTCACGGGAGGATTTCTCATCTTCCTAAAAAAACTAAAACCCCAAACAGAATAGTTATTAAATGAAAGGGGTCTTTTGGAATACCAGAGGTCTTGGAGACTTGGGTAAACATAATAGGATTAATTCTCTAGTTAAAGAACAACGCGTGGACTTTCTTGCTCTCATCGAATCAGGTGGAAACCATTTCTCTCCTTCTTTCCTTAAACATCTTGCTACTGGACAGGATGACCTCGGGCACACTATGCCACCAAGAGGTAGGTCTGGTGGGATAATTCTTGGTGTTAACTTGCTCACCTTTGACGTGGGCACCATAGATGAAGGGTATTTTTACTCAAAATTCCTCCTTCGAAACAAAGAATATGGCTTCACTTGGGCTCTTTATGCTATGTACGGGCCTGCACAAGAGAAGTACAAAAATCAGTTCCTCACTGAGTTTGCTCATATTTGTAGCACCGAAATCCACCCAATGATTATAGGGGGGGGGGGGGGGATTTCAACATTATGAGGTACCCTAAGGACAAAATCAACAACAACTTTTCCTCTCGATGGCCTACTCTCTTCAATTCTATTATTGACACTCTAGAGCTACGAGAGATTGAATTGACTGGCCTTCAGTTTACTTGGGTCAGCGACAAAGATCCACCAACATTTCAGAAACTTGACCATGTCCTAATGACCACAGAATGGGAAGCTAGATATCATAAAGTCACGTTTAATGCTTTAGAGCGTGGCAAGTCAGACCATACACCACTGTTACTCAATACTGGAATAGGAAACACGAGGGGCCACTACGAATTCAAATTTGAATTGGGTTGACTAATCTGAGATGGTTTCTTTGAAATGGTGGTGAAATTATGGCAGCAGGATCATTGTGGTCATACAACCATTGAAAGAAGAGATGGAAAGGTTCTCATAAATGTTGTTTCTGTAATTCCAATGAAACAATACACCATCTTTTCTTTTAATGCCACTTAGCCCAGAATTTGTGGCGGATTATCTCCATTTGTATTGGAATATCCAAACCACATGATACTCAACACATGGCTGGGAATTGGCTAAGATCAAGGGGAGTGAAGGAAAAATGATTGCTTATTGTCGGTGTGGCAGCCATGCTTTGGTCAATATGTCTATGCCGAAATGATCTTGTTTTTAACAAAAAAACAACTATCCCTCTTATGCAGGTTATCTTCAAGACGACTTATTAGCTTCACCATTAGAGACTCTTGCAAAAAGAGATCCACAGGAACGCTTTTGTAGTAACAAGTCAAATGTCGGAGGTGGTAGCTATGAGCATCTTTGGCAAGAATAGCTGGCCATCAAGACATAGGCTTTTCATTTAGTTCTATTTTCTGTGTTGCGCTTAAAGCGCACAATGCTGTAATAAGTGGCGAACATAGGTTGTATGCAACTTTTGCAAAAGGCCGGAATGATATATTCCGTTTTCTAAAAAATAGCAACAACTAGCGTTTTACACGTGTTTGTAAGTACTCAATGGCAACAGTGGCCAGGATTTTCTTCTCCTGCTACAGAGGAGAACGAGATGAAGTGGTAGAGAACGGAGTGGAGCGAGAACCAAGCGGACTACATTGTCCCAAACGCCTTTCTGAAGCTGGTGCAAAAGCACAACATCAAGCTAGGAGAGAGAGAGAACGTAAAAAAATATATGACAAAACCACTGCCCAAACTATTAAGGAAGGTAAAACAAACAATATGGGTAGTTTTTTTTTTGTGAATGAACACAATACAAACACAAATACTTATATATGAGTACCCACCACTATGAATAAGTACACACATCTATCTTTATGAGCACATGCACATTCGAAAGATTGGTCTTCCTTGATTTTAAGATTCACGAAGTCACGACAAACGTCTCGCTGTTGATGGGACGCTGTCTTCTGTTGAAAAAAATAAATCTTAAATGCAACAGCATTCTTCTTGCGGAACTTGTTCCGTTCAGGGACAAAATTCAAGCTCGATTTTGAAAAGGCTTACAATAAAGTTAAATGGTCTTTCCTTCAATAGACCATGCGGATGAAAAGATTCGGTGAAACATGCTGTAACTGGATCCATAGTTTTGTATCCGGTTGCCATGTAGGAATTACGGTCCTTCCTTCCAAACACATAAAGGTCTGCGGCAGGGTGATCCCTTACCCCCATTCTTTCTAATCTGGTGGCCGATATGGTAGCAATTCTGATTGGAAGAGCCAAGGAGGATGGACAATTCAATGGGGTTATACCTAATCTTATAGATAATGGTTTATCTATTCTACAGTATGCTGATGACACCATCATTTTCATGGATCATGACATACAAAAAGCATTTAATATGAAACTTCTGCTTTGTGTGTTTGAACAACTCTCAGGCCTAAAAATCAACTTTGAAAAAAGTGAATTATTCAGCTTCGGTGAGGTGAAGAACTTTGCAGATCATTATACTACCTTGTTTGGATGCAAGCTAGGTAAACTCCCTTTCAAGTATCTAGGCATTCCTATGATTCATAGGAAACTTAGAAACAGCGAGTGGGGGGGGGGGGGGGGGGCGTTATAGAGAGGTTTTAGAAGAAACTAAACAAGTGGAAAGGGAAGTTGATGTCTTCGGGAGGACGACTAATTCTAGTAAATGCTGTCCTTAGTAACCTCCCGATGTTTATGATGTCCTTCTTTGAAATTCTAGAAGGGGTCTTAAAAAAAATTAGACACCTTCCGCTCCAAATTCTTTTGGGAGGGGGAAGGACATAAGAAGAAGTACCACCTTGCTAAATTGGAAATACTATGTCAACCAGAAGATCAAGGAAGACTTGGGATAACTAATCTTCATGTAAAGAACATTTGCCTTCTAAGCAAAATGGATTTTCATATTGCTAAACAAAGATGGTGTTTGGCAGCGATTGCTTAGGAATAAGTACTTCTGTGATAAACCTCTTACTCATATACAAAGGAAACCAGATGATTCTAATTTTAGATGGGACTACTAAAGGTTAGGGATGGATTCTTCAAATGGGGTTCGTTCCAAATCAAAGATGGAAGTCAGGTAAGATTCTGGAAAGACACTTGGCTGGATAATACACCACTGAGTGTCCAGTTTCCAAACCTATGCAGGGTAGCAAGATGGAAAAATACTACTATACAAGAGGTACTACATTCCATCCCACTCAACCTATCCTTTAGAAGATCCATCACAGATAACAAACTAGTAGAATGGAACAACATGACGCAAAAGCTAAGTAATATTATTCTTAGCAATGAAGTGGATACTTTTAAATGGAATCTACATGATAATGGCATTTTCTCTGTCCATTCCATGTACCAAGCCATGTTAATCCAGGAGAAATCTAGTGTGCAGCACCTGTGGAAAATCAAACTCCCTTTAAAGATTAAAATTTTCTTGTGGTACCTTCAAAAAGGGGTGACCCTGATGAAGGATAATCTCACTAAGAAGAGATGAAAATGTTCTCATAAATGTTGTTTCTGTAATTCCAATGAAACAATACACCATCTTTTCTTCTAATGCCACTTAGCCCAGAATTTGTGGCGGATTATCTTCATTTCTACTGGAATATCCAAACCACATGATACTCAACACATGGCTGGGAATTGGCTAAGATCAAGGGGAGTGAAGGAAAAATGCTTGCTTATTGTCGGTGTGGCAGCCATGCTTTGGTCAATATGGCTATGCCGAAATGATCTTGTTTCTAACAAAAAAAAAACTATCCCTCTTATGCAGGTTATCTTCAAGACGACTTATTGGCTTCACCATTAGAGACTTGCAAAAGGAGATCCACAGGAACGCTTTTGTAGTAACAAGTCAAATGTTGGAGGTGGTAGCTATGAGCATCTTTGGCAAGAATGGCTGGCCATCAAGACATAGGCTTTTCATTTAGTTCTATTTTCTGTGTTGCGCTTAAAGCGCACAATGCTGTAATAAGTGGCGAACATAGGTTGTATGCAGCTTTTGCAAAAGGCCGGAATGATATATTTTGTTTTCTAAAAAATAGCAACAACCAGCATTTTACACGTGTTTGTAAGTACTCAATGGCAACAGTGGCCAGGATTTTCTTCTCCTGCTTGCTACAGAGGAGAACGAGATGAAGTGGTAGAGAATGGAGTGGAGTGAGAACCAAGCGGACTACATTGTCCCAAACGCCTTTCTGAAGCTGGTGCAAAAGCACAACATCAAGCTAGGAGAGAGAGAGAGAGAGAGAACGTAAAAAAATATGTGACAAAACCACTGCCCAAACTATTAAGGAAGGTAAAACAAACAATATGGGTAGGTTTTTTTTTGTGAATGAACATAATACAAACACAAATACTTATATATGAGTACTCACCACTATGAATAAGTACACACATCTATCTTTATGAGCACATGCACATTCGAAAGATTGGTCTTCCTTGATTTTAAGATTCACAAAGTCACGACAAACGTCTCACTGTTGATGGGACGCTGTCTTCTGTTGAAAAAAAAATAATCTTAAATGCAACATCATTCTCCTTGCGGAACTTGTTCCGTTCAGGGACAAAATTCAAACAAAATTTCTAAAGATTAGTCAGCTATATAAATATAAATCGATTGAGTTTCAGTCGATTGTTTTGGCCAATGGTGTCTGGCTGCGCGTCAGTCAGCTATTGTTTCAATTCCAGCTGTCACAAGCCTTTGTGGGCCGAAATAGTTCCTGTTTTCTTTTTCTTTTATCGGCCCAGTTCCTAGGAGCAACCTGCTTCGTAGGACGGTAATCGGGTTTGCCATTGTGTTTTTATTATCCAGTTATAAGAGAAGTCTGTGGACTGGTGATTTCAGCTCCACAGTGCTTTCTTCTATGAGTGATGAGGTCATTTCATGGTGGTTCATTGTGAGGTTAATTGAATTTTTTTTCCCAGATTCCTTCCGCCACCTCCTTTTATCTCATTCTTTTGTCTCTCATTTCATGTTTTTTTCCTGGCTCTAAGATTATATGCTATCTTCTTCAAGGGATCATGCCACATGGATTTCGTTGTGGTTCTTCTGTTGCAGAAATTGTAACGACCCGCGTCCAAAGTCCGCTTACCGCTCAGCCCTCCTGTAGGGGCGGACACGCTTATTCATGCATAGCACCACTCTTATTCTTTTGTCCTTGCTTCGTGTAAAAGGATTAACCCGATGGTGCTATGGTTGGAACAACAAGAGTTATATGCTGATCCTTACCCACCTAAACTTCCAATGTGGGATTAAGCCCACAACTTTACTTCACTTCTAGGCCTCTTGGATCGAAACTACTACTAGTAGTGTTACAGTCAGCCCCCTTAAGGGCTGACGTCCTCAGCAGCACACCGCTATCATGGCAAGCGGATACCTAAGACCTCCACTCGTTGAAATGAGAGTTGATGCTCTGATACCACTGTAACGCCTAGAAATTTTAAGAGCAGAATCCTAGAAATTCTGGAATGTTACCACACTACACCAGCATCAACAATAGAGTACACGGAAGCATCAAACAAAAAGTATGAAAGGATAACGCAAGACTTTGCAAGTCCAAGTGATTACTCCATAAAAAAGGAAGACTCAAACAGCCAAACATTATTATAAAAACTCAAGTGTTGGAAAAGTGAGATGATGATAAATCGTGCACATGTGTTTCTACTCCCTTCCCACGTTCAAATCTTCCAAGTTCAAGTAACTGAGATGATAAAAAAAGCATATGAGGTTTATGAAAAACCTCAATAAGTAAACTGCTTTAACAATATTATTCAAACCACTGTTGGATTAAGCATCAAATTTAAATTGCAACATTAAAGTACTGCATCAGCTGACTATAACTCCAGATTGTAAGAATAAAACATCAATTGATTCAGATATATG
The DNA here is from genome assembly GCA_030378355.1 of Eleusine indica. Taxonomy (NCBI): domain Eukaryota; kingdom Viridiplantae; phylum Streptophyta; class Magnoliopsida; order Poales; family Poaceae; genus Eleusine; species Eleusine indica. Next base: position 43,972,786 of record CM059495.1, read on the forward strand.
AACTTCCATGCAAATGCAGGTGCAAATGATGCAATGCAATGCATGACTTTACTTTTACCCTCAAATCCAAATAAAAGGAAGTGAGGGCTGCAACCACATTGCTTAATTCAACATGAGTTGTTGTACCGGTACTTACCGCACCAACATCAGGCTACGATGTCTTCTTATGCATTCTAACGGAGAGTGAAAAAAATGAAAGATTGCAATGTATGATGTTTATGTGCTTCAAACATAACTTGTAAAGAGAACTCACATAACATGATATAAGAATACTTAAAGATAAACAAATAACTTCCATTTTTCAGATTATCTTGTTGGTGTGAAGTATTAAAATTTGGTGGAGACAATTCAAATGACAGAGTTAAAGCATATAGACCACGGCGCTACGTTTACTTGCCTTCTCTAATGGTCAAGTCAAAAAGCTAAGCACAGTCCGAACAAAGCACCACCTGGTCACAGGAATTTCTCAGGACTATAACAACTAAGCATATGTAAAGGAAACAAGTAAAGTGCTTCTACGCCGTCCAAACCTGATACTTACTAAACTACTCATGTACTACAAACAGGACAGAAGTATTGTTGCATGCTTTCTTCATAATCACCCATTATAAAAGAAACAATACTTTAAAACCTAGATTATTTGGATACTTAGGAAGTAATCTACACCAATATGAAAGAATCTAAATTTGATCAAGTCTGAAAGTTAGCGTCAACTGCACTTCAAAACAGACTGTCCAGAACTGATAAAGTTGCATCAAAATACAGATATCTCTATACCCTCTCGTCATAAAAATCCTATATTTCCTTAGAGGGTGTGAAAGTGCATTAAAGTTAATTTTCTAGTTCAAACCATCCTCCATAAAAATCATCATGATGGACTAACTTGAGGTTTTATAACAAACTGACAATCTGGTAGCAAAAGCAGAATAGTTGTACTAACAACATCATAACTGGAGTTACCGACCAGCTATGGTGACAAATGACTCCAATCCAGAAAGATTATGAAATATTCCCCACTTTCCTTAGTCATCCTAAGTCCTAATTCAGAAGTTAAACAAGATAGATTCGGACTTGAACAAACAACCATTAGAATTACGAAACTGGAAATCAGCCTGATTAGAAATAGCACAACACTGACATCTCAGATCCGATGAAACTGTATCATACACCATTCGAAAGATAATCGAACTATCTACAGATCTTAGAATCGTTTCATAGTTGTTTAAGGTCGTGAACATGGGTAAACAGAGAGATCTTTATACTTGCTTGAATCTGCTATATGCATGAACCAGGGAGATCTAGGAGTCTAATCAAAACTTAGCCTGAAAACAGATTGATTCGGGGTGACCCATTCCTTGATCCTGTGATCCATATAGCTAATGATGTGGTTAAGGGTTGACCCGCCCCTGTTTTGCCATGTGAACCGCTGAACCGCAGAACAGCCCGCACCTATTTTCTCATCGAATTATCGGCTCACAGCTCCGCCGTGATCAGCGATAGCGGCCATCAAAATGCCGTTGATGTGCCAGCAGCCAGCTGGAGGGACCTCACCGCTGAGAACCAAGCTGCGAGAGAGCCAAGGCATTCTTCTGTCACGAGTTTTGGTAAGACTTGGCCATCTTCTTCCAACGCAATATGGGGCTCATCCCGGTTCGAGGAGACCTGCTCACAGGAGAAGGGCACAATCGGGCTTTAGCCATCAAATCAGCAATTGATGGCACATCTCCTGGCACCATTGCTCCTGGATGGAGATGTGAGAGCTGAGAGTGGTGGATGAATCATAAAATTGGAGAGTTTGCTGTGACATTTGACCATGGGCAAGAAGGAACATGAGAGATTAGGAGACGACGACAGACCGACGACGACAGTCAGATGGAAGAGGATTGATTCGACCCTAGTTTTGAATGGGTCGTGTCCCTGCTGAAACCTATTGGATCGTGGGTCGAGTCAAACCGAACCGAGACAAAAAATGAGGAGCGGTCTACACAATTTGGCGGTTCAAACCGAATTGTTTCCAGGCTGAATCAAAACCCAACGTGATTACCACTAATCGTAGATTCTAATCTACTCAAAATTAGAGAGGGTAACATCAAGATCCTACCTTGATATTCAATCATGGAGAGACAGAGGAGCCATGAATTTGATTTTCCTCCTATGATCCACCCCTTCTTTCCTTCCTCCTCCCTCTTCTTTCCTTCTCCTCCTCTTCTCCCTTGGCTTTTCTCCTTCTATTTCCTGGCGTCCAGCAGTAGCTATGCCTGGCCCTTGGGTTCCACCTTCATCTTTAAGGGAATAGAGAGGGAAGCCAAAGGTCAAGGCTTCCAAAAGGTCATAAGTTTCCCAAATAAAATCTCAATTAATTTCTGGGTGTTGCATTCTCCCATCCTTTGAGGAATTCGTCTTCGAATTCACTTACTAGACTCAAAAGGTTTTAGATACTTCTTGTTCATGGTTGTCTCCAATTCCCGTGTAGGTTCTCGCTCTGTTTGTTTGCTCTAGAAGATTTACACATACTTGATAATTCGATTGCGCCTTACACGCTTTGAGAATTCCAAAACTTGTAGTGGTTGACAATCTGTAGACAAGTCATGTTGAATAATAACTGGTTCAGCCTTGATCTTCTTCTCTGGATCCTTCAGATATTTCCTCCACGTCAAATCATGAAACACCAGGTGCACTCCAGCCATAGACTCCGACAACCGAAGATGATATGCTAATGAATAAAATCGAGCCATAATCAGAGAAGGTTCAAAGTATCTTGGGCTAAACTTTCTCTTTGATGCAAAAATTGATAAGGACACGACTATGTGTGTCCAAATATTGTCCCAATCTTTCACGGCACTAGTCTATGAACAAACACCTGCTCCCCAATTTCAGAATATTGCCAACGCAACTATTATCAATATAACAAAAGCTTTCTACTGTAGCAAGAAGTGGCGCAGTCTCACGGTAGATTACTCCAGAAATACTTTCTGAATCAAACAATGATAGAGCAGCAGGTAGATAAGGTGTGATTCACGTCCACAGTGACAAGATAAATATCTAAATAGCAAGTTACTGAAACAATCTTGATCCGAATAGAATTATCAAAATCTCACAATAGAAAAAAAAACTGCAATGAAGATCGTAGACTCCAATCAATAACTAGATAATGGATTGGCTTACTCAGAGAATAATCCAAATACTAGATATGCTCTTCCACCCGTGTCTCAAAGGAACACGATCAGAAAAGAAAGATTCCAGGAAGGAACCAAGATGCGCACCCAGGTATTAGACACCTGATCATGATCTCCACAATTTAGCAAGGATCGGCAGCAGTCCCTATAGTGGGTTGATGGCGGCGTCTCCTTTGTTCAGGAGAAAACCTCTACAAGGAAAAATGCCATTCACTAAAACCTAGTCTCATACATGGGCACCAGCCCAGGGTATAAGGCATGCAGGCCACCCCTTGACTACGATTCAGACTCACGCAAAACAGGGTCCGACTCAACCAACAAAAGTAAACTCCTAAACCGATTCAACCAATTAGAAGAAATAATACTTTAATCCGGCCAGGTGCTAATCATTAGAACTTAGTAATAATCACACATGAACTTGCATGCAACTAATGTAAAACACAACAGGCTTTATGATTGCTTCACGACAGGGTTACTCCTTTTCTTTATTCTTTTTGACATAACCATCAACTAGCCTTTTTTCTCACGTATAGTAGCACCTTTAAATATTATCTTGCCCAACATAGCAGCATTAGTAGATAAAATGCATGAAGAATTGTTTTGCACCTCAGTACGTGTCATATTATTTTTTGAACTGATTTGATGAGCCATGGGCACATCATTCTCTCTCCCTTGAGCAAAATCCGTCCTCGGCTTTGCTAAAATTCGACAAGCTACTTCCATGGTTGGTTCCCTAGCTAATGTTTCCATGCACGATGTTGTAGAACAAATACACTTCTTAACTAATGAAACTGGTACCATAGAAGAGATTGTTGTATCCTTTTTCCCTTCTTTCTTTTCATTCAAGATAATAGAAATAGAACCAATTTTGATAGTTGAGTTGTTCAGATTATTGGAACCTTTTCCAGAAGTACGAGTAGGAATGTCCCTACCTCTGATAGGCACATCATTCTCTTCCTCTTGAAGCAAAGCCGTCCTCGGCTTTGACGGAATATCTCCACCAAATTTCTTCTTGTTTGCAGGACCAAAAAAATCAGCCTTAATATTACTCTCTTTCATGAGGTTTAAAACATGATGCACATTTTTATGCACAAATGAATATTTATTAGAACGACCTTCATGAGTGGCATCAAGATCATATTGCCACGGTCTCCCTAATAACAAATGACATGCACCCAATGCGCGATATCACAATCCAATGTATCAACATAATTGCCAACTGAAAATTTTACTCTAGCCTTATGAGTGATTTTTAGTGTACCACTTTGATTCATTCATTGCATATAACGCGGTGTAGGAAGCCTCCGAGTAGACAAAGATAGAGCATGCACAACATCTGAACTAATAGCGTTAGTAAAACTGCCACCATCAATAATAAGTTTGCATACCTTATCTTGAATTTTGCATTTAGACTGAAATATACTAGCACGCTGCCCCTTAACTTCCACAAGAGTGCCATCCCGTTGCACTTCACGCGCCAACATCGACAATCCATTTGAGGCATCACTGATATGACCAACCTGAGGTTCAGTACCAACATCACAAGGAGATCTCACTGCCTTCTTCTCAGGAGAAAAAGAAATATCATCACCTCGATCAGAACTTCTCTGCTCTTGATCATTTGTATCAGCAATTTTAATATCAGATTGAGTACCACAAGAAGCAATAGGATGCAGCCCAGATGGCAAATAAAAATCAGCACTCTCATATATAACAGGCTGGTCAGGCACTTCACTTATTACAGATAACTGAGAATCGTTTTCTTGTATTTCCTTAGAACTACCAATTGGCTTGGTATGTATTCTTGGAGAGCAGCAGTAACAACCTTTTCTAGGGAATCAAGAGAATAAATAAATTTTCATCACAACACAAACGTCATATCTTCCCATGTCCGACAAGGGTTATCCACATGCAGCCACCATAGCAAAACATCTTTATCAAATGTCTCTTCTGCATAATACATCTTGGTGACTGAATTAAAACCACGACCATAAAGAAAATTCTCCATCGCATCTTGCCAATCAGAATATTCAAGAGGACGTGTTTCTAGAGATAGCTTTGGCATAAAATATCATTTTATTCAGTAAATAAAGTTGATCCATCTTAAATCAGTAGCAACAATTGTAAAAGTGCCATGAGCAACCTAGCAAACTGATACCACCTGATAAGGACACGACTATGTTTGTCCGAATATTGTCCCAATCTTTCACGGCACTAGTCTATGAACAAACACCTAATCTCCAATTTCAGAATATTGCCAACGCAACTATTATCAATATAACAAAAGCTTTCTACTGTAGCAAGAAGTGGTGCAGTCTCACGGTAGATTACTCCAGAAATACTTTCCGAATCAAACAATGATAGAGCAGCAGGTAGATAAGGTGTGATTCACGTCCATATTGACAAGATAAATATCTAAACAGCAAGTTACCGAAACAATCTTGATCCCAATAGAATTATCAAAATCTCACAATAGAAAAAATAACTGCAATGAGGATCGTAGACTCCAATCAATAATAAGATAATGGATTGGCTTACTCAGAGAATGATCCAAACACTAGATATGCTCTTCCACCCGTGTCTCAAAGGAACACGATCAGAAAAGAAAGATTCCAGGAAGGAACCAAGATGCGACCCAGGTATTAGACACCTGATCATGATCTCCACAATTTAGCAAGGATCGGCAGCAGTCCCCGCAGTGGGTTGATGGCGGCGTCTCCTTTGTTCAGGAAAAAACCTCTACAAGGAAAAATACCATTCACTAAAACCTAGTCTCATACATGGGCACCAGCCTAGGGTATAAGGCACGCAGGCTGCCCCTTGACTATGATTCAGACTCACGCAAAACAGGGTCCGACTCGACCAACAAAAGTAAACTCCTAAACCGATTCAACCAATTAGAAGAAATAATACTTTAATTCGGCCAGGTGCTAATCCTTAGATCTTAGTAACAATCACACGTGAACTTGCATGCAACTAATGTAAAACACATTAGGCTTTATGATTTCTTCATGATAGGGTTACTCCTTTTCTTTATTCTATTTGACATAACCATCAACTAGCCTTCCCTTCTCAGGTATAGTAGCGCCTTTAAATATTATCTTGCCCAACATAGCAGCTTTAGTAGATAAAATGCATGGAGATTTGTTTTGCACCTCAGTACGTGTCATATTATTTTCCGAACTGATTTGATGAGCCATGGGCACATCAAAAATGAACAATTTCTTTCATTGGGACACTTTGAGAAGGACTTCAACAACCACCGCAAACTCCAAATAGCTCTACTTATGATCCACATAGCTCTTCTGTCGATTCTAAGAAGTCAACATATTCTGACATATCACCCACACCTTCATAGATGTGTGTTGGATCCACTCTGGACGGACCAAAGACTTGTCTTCTAATACTTTCCTAAGAAAGTGGAGAGATATATCTCCTACATACAGCACTTCATACGTAGCTATCTTGATACTAGATTTATAGCTTAAACAAACTCAACCAAAAGCTTTGTTTCAAAAGCATCATACAAACTTTTCCAAATATCTGATACAAAATTTGGAATCTCAATCTGAAATGACTATCCAACCTCATGGATATGAAGGGGAACCTAATTTGTAAAAACATTAGTTGAATTTCATTCCAATGCAATGAGCCAACTTAAGGAGTCTATCTATGACCATCAAAATTGCAATCTTACCACAAGGAGAATGTGCTAAACTAGTCAAAAAGCCCAAAGACATATTCTCTCAGTTCCAATCAGCATTACCCAAAGGTTTGAATAATCATACGACCTTTGATACTTAGTCTTTACCTTCTGACAAATACCACAATAAGCCATGTATTAAGCAATAACAATCTCCATGTTCTTCATTAAGAAGAAATGGACGTATTAATTATTCCAAATGTCAGAACAACATACTCAAAAGGTCCATATCTCCTATCAGATGATGACATCTCAATATCCTCCTTAATACCCAACTGGGGATAGTCAGATTGCAAATAAATCTTATGAAAAAAAACTTGGCACCATTCCACTTACCGAACAAAGCATCTATATTGGGAAAAGACATACTCAATAATCACCAGACTAAGTGGTGGATTAGCCAATGGCAAATACTATCTCTAGAAAAAAAAACTTTGCTAGAAGATCATCTTTGTACTTCTTCTATTCGATTAGCTCCAAGCGTGTCATCCAGTATGACATTTTGACTATAGGTTCACTTCCTAAATTCAATTTAATCTCAAATACAGGAGCCCAACCTCAGAAATCACTAGGAAATGTATTTAGATAACAACACACGATTTGAAATATCATCAACTGGCAACATAACCTTGTAACCCTCAATCCTATCTTCCTCACCCAACGATATCGAAACAAAAATGCAGCATCAAAAGAAATGAACATACTTTAATTCAAAGACCTAGAAAACCACCTCACGTAAAGAAGGAACTTGCATAACCATCCAATGAACAACAACAACTAAATCCAATAGATAAACACTAGATTGGCCACAACAATCCTCGTCATCTAGGTCAACCAGAAACTACGACACATGAACCGTATAACAAGATCATAACATGAATACCAGTACAACATCCATAGAAAGAAAACAAATGAGGCATCATGATACAATAAGCGAGAGGTAAAAGCCGAACCCCCCTCCTAATGTGCAAGTGTGTCAAGTTTTAGAGACTGTGAAATTTTAGCAAAATCAACTATGCCGAGAACCTAAAACCTTGGCTCTAATTACCAACTGTAACGCCCCGAGTTCAAAATCCGCTTACCGTCCAGCCCTCCCGTAGGGCCGAGGACGTGTATTCATGCATAGCACCACTCTTATGCTTTCGTCCTCGCTTCGTGTAAAAGGGTTAACCTGATGGTTCTATGGTTAGAACAACAAGGGTTATATGCTGACTCTCACCCACCTAAACTTCCAATGTGGGACTAAGCCCACAAATTCACTTCACTTCACTTCTAGGCCTCTTGGGCCAAAACTACTACTACTACAGGCTGTTAACGGGCTGGAGTGTTACAAAAATTCACGTGCCATCAGCAACAAACTCTTGGGTAGTTGGTGAAAGCTTTTCCCTAAATTCGAAAGGAGTTGTAGTTCCACTTTTTTTTTGTAATGATCGAATAGAACACTACAACAAAAACGTCCAGCGGCGGCGGGACCAAAATTCGCATAGCGATGATGTCACGGACCCGCCTTACCACGGAGACGGTTCCGTTCCAGGATCTCCCTCGGGTGGTGACACGCACTGTGGCGTCCAATAGTACAACACATGACAGAGAAAAATAATTGCAACAAGAGCATAGGTGGGAAACAGAGTTTTACATAAATCCGAAGTTATATTACAAACCAAGTTTTGTCGAAAGTAAATTGCAGAAGCAAATTGTTCAACACTGGTTCACCAGTTCGACGAAATAGTTAAGATACAATTGCCCTCTCACGGCGACACACAAGGAACAACCCGGCCATATAGGTACTTTGCCCAAGCACCGTACCGGCAAGCAAGGAACTACTCCTCGTCTTCATTCGTGCATAGCTCCCATTCGATGTTCCAGCAATCAGGGCGCTGGCCCTCCCAATGGAATCTCCCACCGCAGTGGCAGTATCCGTCCTGGTCATCTGAAAACCACATAGAGCTACGCCCTGAGTAACTAATTTACTCAGCAAGACTGACCCGTCAAAATGGCCAACTACAGCCGACGCCTAGACATGCAAAGGCTGGGGTTAGGGTTTGTATTGCCAGAAAGCCAACCTAGGAGTAGATCCTTATGTTTCAAGTTTTAGCGTCACGTCAAGTTGTCATGCGGAATAATAAATTTAGTTTGCACTAAAGCTATAACAATCATGGTTGCAACACAGTCTTAATAATCCCAAACAGCAGTATTAAACCCACTCATCATCTTAATGGCTTCCAACACTGTTCCAGAGCAGCGATCAAGTGGTACTCGTTACTGTGAGGGGCAGCAACTTCAATCGATTTACATCCTACAGGAGAAACCTGCTTGCACGACCCATACGCGCTTCCGGGAAGCCGCATGGAGCAACCTTTCGCTCACGGTACCGCAGGGTCTTCTGGTTCCAGACTCCCCCGAGAAGGGTCCCCCATCGTGATGCGCCCCGTGCCGCCATCCGTGGGTGGATTGTTCCCTCCTCTCAGCCCCAGTTCCACCAAAGAAGGGAGAAGGCTATCTTCGGACCAGGCGGTAGTCGTAGCTACGTCGGTTTACTGGGCCGATATCTCCAGCATGCAAACAGTACGTTCAAACTTGATCCCATGGGCCGGACATGAGGCGTAGCCTTAGGTGACTCGGACGGGGCTACCTCCTTGAAGACAAACTGTCCTTCCTTCCACCTAGTTGCCCGCCCGGTCTTCATTGTGATCCAATTCACACTTTCCTTCATTCAACATCATTCCCTTGTGATAATATTCTCTATCTACGAGTGGTCTCCATACCACTCGATGAGTAGCCGTCCTAATTTAAGAAGAGCGACTACCGTCTTTAATAATCAGGAAGGAGGGACCTACTGCATGCTAGGGTTTCAATCAACTCCTATCACTTAATGCACAGGCAAACTTACATCCCTAGCTAGTGATAGAATAAAAAAACGGGGGTTATGCACCGGGGCTTGCTTTGGGTCTGCTCTTGCTCAGCAATGGCACCTCCGGCTCCTTCTGGGTCCTGCTCCGGTCCCATCTCCACGTGGTTCACGGCGTGATCTATATGATGCAAAAGATGATGCTATGAGAGAAGATTCATGGCACTTCCTCAATAAATACGTTAATGAACACTGTTCCTCATGGAAGTGGGCAGGGTGTGTTGATTAGTGCAGCAATATAGCGTATTTAGCGGAAGCACAGGGTGGGGTCGTTTCGTGTATTTCCTTCATGGACCCCAGAATTTAACCGCGACGATGTCGCACCAAAGTACAGTGGGCTTGTGTATGCCGGGGTGAAGCTACGTAAGCGATGCCCCTGACTAGTGGGTGCTAATTAATTAGTATTTTAGTGTGTCAAGCAAAACCCTCGCAAGGTACCAGGTATCCATGAACCAGCCCTAAGGCAGAATCATTATTATTAACGGGAAAGTTGCACTCGGGGCATAATCTATTAAGTTGACATGATTATGATCTTCAAATGGGCAGGGGCGACTTATTACAATTAGATTATACCGGGAGTGATTTATTTGCCAAGTTTCACCATCATGCACCAAGTCAATAATTTCTATTAATTATTATAAGGAAAAAGGACATTAAATTAATTTCAGCTAATATACAGAGATTTACACTGTGACATTTTTCCAGGGAGACTAAAACTGATAATCCTACCTGGTGACCAAATTTCAAGTATTTATCAGCTCTCTGTAATTAATTATGAATTTATGAGGGTTTTTATCATATAATTAAATCCTAACAGTCAAACTAACATGCATTGTGATTTAGCTTTTTTTTCTTATTAGTACAAGTCCAGAAAAGGCTAACAAAATTTATTTTGCCTCAAAATTCCTATTATTCATTTTACTATGCATTTTACAAGTTTAACCCATTTCTGGAAATGATTTAAATAAGAAAATCAGATTTTTAACACGTGGGCCGCAACGAGGCAGCCCAGTGGGCTGGGACTCGCGCAGCCCAGCGGCCGAGCGTGCGCACGGGGCGTTCTTGGGCCAGGCGCGACCCGAGAGCGAGGCCAGGCCCACTGGCCATCGTGGCCCAGTAGCCAGCGCGGCCGAGCCGAGCGCGCGTGCGCGACTCGGCCGTGTGCGGTGGCGCGAGCACGGTGGCCAGCAGGGGAGGCGGCAGCGGCAGCACTGCCAGGGTAACAACCAGTGGGCTCCGAGGAACACGTGGCATGTAAAAAGAGGAAGGGTGGCTCACCGGAACTAGCTCGGCGACGACGAGGCAGAGCTCCGGCGGTCGGCGGCGGTGTTCCGGCCGAGTGAGGTCGGGAAGGAAAAGGAGGGGCATTCCCTCGTGCCCGTGCAAGGAATCGGCCAGGAGCTCACTGTGGGGGTCGGGCGACGCGGAGGGGCGGCGGTCGGAGGCGGGGAAGGGAAGACCGATTCACGATGGCGAGGCGGCGGTTGCGCGGAGCAGCACTGGGCAGTAATGGAGACGCGGCGAGCGGGAGGGAGAGACAGAGAGCGAGGGGGGCGGGCGGTGAATGAGGGGTTCGGATAGCACGACGGGCGACCACGCGGCGCGCGTCGAGTCGGGCGGAGCGGCAGCAGCGGGTGTGTTTCTTCTGAGTCGCTGACAGGCGGGTCCCACGGGGAGTTTTCTTTTTCTTTTCTTTTTCCAATCCTAACAGCCGACTGCATTTGTTATTTTTGTTAGAATTAATCCATAGCTGCTAAAATCAGACCAAAAATAGGGTAGGCTCCCCATAATGTGCTTGTTTGTATAAAAATACTAACTACTATCAGTTCCCACTAAAATTTGATTAGGAATTTTGTGAACAGAGCTGGTTTTTAACCATTCTAGCATTTATTTGGGGACTATATTGATGGACTAAAAATCTGAGAAAATTCCCAAAATTCTAATTGACCATTACCATCAACATATAAAGTTTGCAGTGGTGACTTTCACTGAAAATTTGGGACTTATAGTGCAAGTGTTATTAAATTTGGATTTGAATTTGATTTGAATTGATAACCTAAATTCAAATTTTGAGTGATAGGGTCTTGTGATGACTAAGTGTTGCTCTTGGTACCACTATGACACCAGGAGTGTTACAGATGAGTTTAAAGACATCCGCCGATGGTAAAATAATTTTTAGCAGCGGATCGTAAAGTGATCCGCCTCAAATATTGATTTTTAAGGGTGGATCACTTTACGATCCACCTCTATAAATAAAGATGATTTATAGAGGTGAACCGTAGCATGGTTCTTCTCTAAAAATTGATTTTAGAGGTGGATCACGTCTTGATCGGTCCCTAAAAATCTCAACCGTCTTTATTTTTTGGCCCAATTGAAGTGAATAAAAACCTAAGTCACTTATCTAATTCTTCCAAACCCAAGCCTCTCTCCCATTCTCCTCCACTCCGCTGCCTCCTCTATTTCTCTGCTCTGGCCGAGGAGTGGCCCCGTGCGTGGCCTTGGCGAGGAGCGGCAGCGAGGTGTGGCCCCACACGTGGCTCTAGCAAGGAGCGGTGGCAAGGCATGAGCCCTCGCATGGGATCAGGCGAGGAGCGACCCTGCATACGCCGCGGGTGAGGGGCGGCCCCATGCGCGGCCCCGGGCGAAGAGTGGCAGCGAGGCTTTGCCATGGCCTAGAGAGTACGAGGAGAGGCCAGGAGATGGTGAGGAGTCCGGCGACGGGCGGATTAGGCCTAGGAGTGGGCTGATCCGGATGGGCGACAGACGACATACAGCCCGATGGTTAGGGTTATGAATTTTTTTTCGTATTAATTCATAGCAGCAGGTGACATTACTATCCGCCGCTACCATAGACATTCAAACGGCAGGCTGTTTGGCAGGTCAAAAATCCCGCTGCTACAGTTCATGATTTTTAGCTATGCTTGGTAGTGTCCGGAGGTCATTCCTGCCATTAGAGTCATTTCCTACCAGCTGCTACAGTGCCATTTTGTGGTAGTGAAAATGGATCTGTTAAGAGCATGGACATGGAATTTGGTCATACCACAGTTTGTATCGCACATAAATGTCCTGATTACTGTACAATACAAGAAAATAGGCACCACATACCTTTTTTCAGTAGGGCAGCCTGTTTGCAATGCCATTTGTTCCATTGATGTGTTCATTGCTCTTGGAGGCTGGTCTTGGCACATCCTCATTATCTTTTAGTTCGTCTAACATATTATAGTGCACCTATCAAGGAATACTCTTAAGTATTTAGTAATTGTACATTAATGCTTGAAAATAGTTCTGACATCTTGACAGCATTCATGTCTGTCTGATGACGATATATGTCTTCAGTTGCCAGTTGTTACTCCAAATTTGACAAAGGATATTGTTCGAAAGTAATTGCTAAAAAATGTTTAGCTAAGAACTTATTATCTCAGTCAGTTTTCTCGTCCGAATTGTGTTCTATATTTTAATAGTTTTAATTTGCTTGTCTATCACTAATTAAGTACAGAAGAGCCTTTTAGTGGCGGTATACTAAATTCGAATATTGGATCCCATACACATTGATCCTCATCGGTTTACAGTCCAGACCTAGGTGCGCAGCACGGCATTAGATCCGTTCGATGGCCGCCTCCGCGCTCCGGATCGCGTCTTGCAGCGCCATCAGCAGCGGAACACGTCGTTTCCCTCTGCGACGGCTCTACAGCAGAGGTTTGTAAGATAAAATAAAGTGTTTTTTTTATGCAGAGTACATAGGAAGTGTACCCTTGCTGGGCATTGGGAAGTCTGAAATAGCCATGGCTCGCTACTTCAACCAATGCAGAAACCTAACCAGCAGTGACACTAGTTTCCTAGAAATTAATGTTTGGCTATGTACGGAAGATCGATTAAATTAGCAAGGCCTGGCCTAACGAAGTGGTATCCCTAAATTGCACGTCCATGATTTTATGCACTTCCAAATATGCAGTCCCAAGTAACCTTTCAAATATATCTCTACACCTTATTAATTGTGGTAAAAACGTTCATGCTAGAAAATTCTTCGGTACACTCAGTTTTTTACGTGGAGTCCAGCTCAGGGTAGAAATCAGATACATCTTGTTTTTCGTATTCATAACAGAATACAAATCTCTGTCATCCGCGAAAAGATCTGCTCATCGCTGCCGGCCATTTAAGCCGTAGCCGTCGTGCAGTGGTGGAAATTTGCTCTCGGCAAGACTAGGACCACTAACTAACTCTTGCTTAAGACATTTTCTACCAGCAAGCTACTAATCTTAAGAAAAAAGCAAAAAAATCGACATTTGAAGGTGATTTAGCATCATTTACATAACTTAACTGGTTTAACATGCTAGAAATTTAAAGCAAGTCAAATACCTTAATAAAATAGTGAGTGCATGTTCCACCTAGCTTGTCGTGTCTTCATCAACAGCAGCATTTGAACCTAAATAAACAAATGAAAGTGATTAGATATGTCACAATTTCAAGTCTATGCAAAAGTTCAATTACTAAAGGTTTATTAAACATACCACTAACTCTAGTAGAAGGTTGTTTAGAAAGTTTTTTCATGCGAGACTTCATTTCTTGAAAATGGTGTAAGATGTCATCATTTGCAATGCTAGCAAAAATTTCTCGCTCAATATAACACACCATCCTGTCATTCAACCAGTTATTTCCCATCTTATTTCACAACTCAGTCTTGATAATTTTCATAGCTGAGAAAGCTCTTTCAACCATGGCAGTAGCAACCGGCAAAATTAATGCCAACTCAATAAGACGATAGACCAGTGAAAAGACTTTATGTCTATCACTTTGTACCATCTTCACGGCAAGTTGTCCAAAGTCATTACGACATGTGAAACTTGCATCCGCCCTTGCATCCGCAACAAACATCTCAAGTTGGTTGCGAAGAACTAGACAATCATATTGGGAGAAGTCAGCTGCATAAATCTGAGACAGTTCTACTAGCTTGTCTTCATCAAAGTTAGCAAAAGAACTCCTTGGATCCATATAGGCGATGCACCTCAATAACTGAGTGGATTTTTCTACAAAGCGATTGTTTAACTCCACAATTATTTGGTCATGAACAACATTAAATATTTCATTCTTGAAGAAATAAAAATAAGTTACTAGCTGTCCACCTCAACCCCTTGAGCGACCTCTAACAGTTAGTGTATTATCCACATTTGGAACAATGATGCTATGTAGGAGGCAAAAGTTTTCTGCCTCACCAAAGAGCTCTTCCCAACCATTCTCTGGTTGTTGTTCTGCTTCTTGCCTAGGAGATTGGTTGGCTTGTATTATCGGGGTAGGGGCAGCAGAAAAGTATGATCTTAATGTCTTGTTCCTCTTCATCTATGCAGTTCTACTACAGTCTACAAATGCAATTTAAGTCAATCGATGCAATGCCAATTAGATAAGGGATCAATCAAACAATTAGGAAGAAAAGGGCTACACGATTTGGACTTGCCTGTAGCGTGCAACCTGATGGTCGCGTTGCCGAAAAGCTTTCAGAATCCTGGCTGGGGCACGCAGCAGGTGAGCTCGCCGGTGGCAGCGGCAGGTGAAGGGATTGAACGCTAGGTCACGACCCCTATCTCGCACGATCAAATCGATCATTCCACCATCCATGACGATAGCAATTCTGGCAACATGTGATCAGTTTTGGGCAGCGGGAGGTACATAGCACACTTGGGCCAAGCCTATTGGTAGATGTGGGCCTAAAAACTTGAGAGAGGTACTCTGACTTTTTTTCTAGAAAAAAGTTCTATTTGACTCCCTCAACTATATGGGATAGCGCACTTTGGCTCCCCCATCTATAAAACCGGATATCTGACACCTTGAACTATTGATCCCAGTGCAATTTTCCTCCTTGAGCGATTTTGAGAGTGGTTTTGTCCGACGTGGTAGATTGGATTTGACATGTCACATGCCATGTCATTTCTCTCTCTGCCATGTCATTTATATTCTCTCTCTTCTTCTCCCCGACTCCCCGACTCCTTTCTCTCTTCTTCTTCCCCAAAGTCCCCAACATACAGCGAGCAGGGCGAGGCGCAGGCAGCTGCGACAAGCCGACAGTGAGCCCGGGCGTGGCGGGCCGACGGCGATGCCGAACGCGATATCAGGGTGCGATGTGGGGCGTGGTGGCGGCGCGGTGTGATGTCCCCGGTCGTAGCTCCAACCAAGGCAGCCTCAACCCCTGGTGTGCAGGAACATGAGAACCTTTGGAGAGCTCGTGCGGCCTCGGTGACGACGTGCTCCTGCACATCCTGGCGCTACTCCTCGACGGGAGGGACGCGGTGTGCACGGTGTTCCTCTTGCATCGCTGGCGCAGCCTCTGGTCGCGCATCCCTGTCCTCAATTTCTCCTTCGAATCCTCCTGGCCGGCAGGGCCCGCCACAAAGATGGCTCGCGATCTCGATTATGTACCCACAATCTCCTTGCCCGGCTCCTCTCATCTTCCTGCGCACCGCTTGGAGAGAGCTTGGAGAGCTCGGTGATGCGTGATTGGGGCAGGGAGGGATGGCAGCGGAGTGGAAAGCAGAGAGGGACTTCTCGGGGAGAGAAGTGGCGGCGTAGGCGCAGACGACTGCGGTCTCGTCAAAACGGCAGGAGTGGGAGAGGTGGCGCACGACGAGGGAGAGCGCATGGTGCGTGGAGGTGGTGGAGAGGGAAGTTGCATCGATGGATTCGAAGAGGGACACAGCCATTTTCTCGGGCAGTGACGCACAACAGCCGAGGAGGGAAAAGAAAAAAAGGGAGAAAAAATGACGTGACATGTGATTGTAGGATTCCCTATGCCACGTAGGATAAAACCACTATCTAAAACCACTAAGGGAGGAAAAATACACCGGGTTCAATAGTTGAAGGTAGTGGATATCTGATTTTATAGATGAAAGAGCTGAAGTACGCTACCCCATATAGTTGAGGGAGTCAAATAGGATTTACTCTTTTTCCTACGACTAGGGCCATGGCCCCAGCGGCCCTATGTGCATTTCCGCTCCTGCCGTCGTGCATCATGAGAACTTTGATCGAGTCCGAGCCATGCACAGAGGCAACCTTGCCGTAAAACAAAGTATCGACCTCGACCGTTCCTTGATTCTTCACTTTGAACCCGCCTCGCCTCGTGCCCTAGCGTCTTGTCGAATTACGCGATGGAGCTGTCCCAGTAGTCACCACATAGCAGTGTAGTTGCACCTGCATCCTCTATCTCGGAGGTCCTGATGCGATATCGATGCAGTACCTAGCAGGCCCGTCGATTGAGAGGTGCAAGCTGTGCGACCGCACCGGGCCACCTATTTTTAGGGGTCACCAAAATTAAGCCCATTAACTATCAATAAACATGTTGATTACTCAAAGTCCAAGCCAATAGCCCAAAATACATGCGCTAGGCAGTAAATCAGGAAACGAACGGAACGGACGCCGTCACCGCACGAGTCGCGAGTCGCGACGCTTCGTTCTCTGTTCTCTCCTCGACGCCGGAAGCCGCAATCGCCGCTGGCTGCTGTCCTAGTCCGTGGCTCCCTGCTGCCGCCGGTTGCTGTGTAGGGGATTTCAAGTTTCCAAACCAAAATAGTTGATCACTAATCAAGAATTCAAGATGATCTCGATTTACATCTGCTATGGGCTATGGTTCATCACAATCTCTCATCGAAAGTTCTTATTTCTGATCATCAGGTGACATCTCTTGGATTGGATCAGTGGTGGTTGTCTGGTACTCGTTGATTGGGCACATCAGTTTGGGCTTCAGTATGTAAATTCACTCGTTCCTCATTTAGTATGGATTTTTATGTTAGTAGCATCATGAACTCAAAGTATATTTTAGTTATTCATATTTTTCCAATAATATAGAGCCCCCACTTTGTGTTTCGCACCGGGGCCTCCTAAACTTAGAGACGGCCCTGGTACCTAGCCACCTCTCAGACCAAGCTGACGAACATGTTGCCGCATGAACGAGACCACGCGAGTAGCCAGGCCCGGGACTTCATGAACTCACCATCGTGTCACCATGCCAGGTCTTTTTCTCGTCATTTGCCGTTCAAGTACTGCCCGACCTTGCCATTGAAGTTGAAGGATGGCGAAACCATTCAGAACGTCAAGACACCGTTTGTTCGAGTTCCACGACGACTTCTGTCCGGCGTCCAAGCGCAAGTGCACTAGGTATCGCTCATTCGTCATAAGATGCTGTTTGACTAATCTTCTTGTTTATGCATTAGTTTTATTCAAGTTACGTTCATGTTTCGGTAGAGGACATGTATTAGGGTGCGTGCCTTTGTCCGTAGATGAGTACGTGCCACATATGGCAAGGAAGCCAGATTGGCAGTGCGTAATGAGCAGATCGGCTGCCAGGAGGTGAGCGCACGTTTGTGTTAGTTGGAGCTAGATTATTGCGTATATTTTTATTGCGCTCAGGCTACGTGTGAAGTCGCCGCCGGGCGTCGTGGCATGTGTGAGCTGCCGTCGAACGCGGGCAATGCAAGCAGGGCCAGTATAGGAAGCAGGCGGTTTATGGCTTGTAGTGCGAGACCTGAGAGCGTGTGCGCTTATTTCTTAAACATTTCTTAACCTCTGTTTTCCATATCAAGATCAAGTTATCGCACTTTAATGCAGAATTGGACACCGTACTGTTAGCACTCTGGCTAAATCAATCTTATAACATTATTTGTTAACGGTATACAGGAGAATTGTGCTAAACTATGTGATATCTCATTATTAGAAATACTTTATAGATTATCTTTTATATATATTTTACTTTAATTTTTTAAGAGATCGTAGCAATGCACGGGCATTTTGCTAGTTTCTGATTATAAAATGATCTCTTTCGACTGCATATTTGGAAGTGCATAAAAATCACAGACGTGCAATTTAGGGATCCAGTGCATGTAAAATTATTGTTGGTTTTTGCGTGCCCAATAAACAGCAGCTAACCAGTACGCCGAAAGATTATACTGCCGTGTAGATTATTGTTGGTTTTTGCGTGCCCAACAGCAGCAGCTAACCAGTACGCCGAAGAAGTTCCCCTCTGAAGCATCCAGTGCATGTAAAATTTGATATGCAACAAATGCTTGTGCTAGGTGTGTAGTATAGCAACAAAAATTTCATCATGCAACTGACCCGATTGGAGTTCAGTCACCTATGATGATGCTCTTTTCTCTAGGAAAATACTATGCACCCGACCCTGTCCGACTGGTGTACATACATCATGACTTGACGCTGCCTCATTTGTCGCTGCTTCAATATTTCACTAGGGGAAATCGGCAACAACACTTGGCAAAGAGTACACAGCGAACAAAGTATTGGTAAAGCGCTCTTTGCTGAGTGTTTTCTGACATGCACTCGATAAAGCCTTTATCGAGTGTCGAAATACATTCGAAAAGCCTTATACTCGGCAAAATATAAATCACAAAAACAAACCCAACAAAATAGCAAAACAACACTAGGCAAATAAAGTTTCCTACACTCGGCAAAGTCCTTGTTTGTCGAGTATAGAAAGTAATACATTCAGCAAAGTTCTTCTTTGTTGAGTGGTAAATTAAACACTAGGCAAATAAATTTTCCTACGTACTTTAAAAATAAATTAGAATTGTAAAACAAATTTCAAAAATAATCAAATATTGAAATGATATAATTTATGTAATCTATAACCTATACAAAATGATTTGAAGTCAAATTAAAATTTGACTATCAATATGACGCTAAATCTTAACTGCTTATTCTCAACTCTAAGGTTATTCTTCGGAGATTTTTCATTTTGTAAGCAATGTACATGACAACTTGTGCAAAACCTTCTCTACTTTTTCTTATAGCTAAGATCAATAAAAGAAGAAAGAAATCCACGCCTGTGCTGCCTGGCTTTCCATCCCGGCGAAATTGATGTATTGCAGGCTTGGACTTTATTTGATTTTTTAGAATTTAAAAATCATTTGGACACACGTTAGTATGGTCTTGATTTTCAGACTTCATGTCAAGTTTTTTTTTGTTTTATGGGTAAGGTCTTACATTAGGCTAAATAACATGAATATAATTTTTTATACTTATTTAATTTTTTATACTTATTGAATTTTTTATTTGAGTCACTTGTAGTTCAAATTTGTCTTTAATTAAAAAATTGCTTGAAATGTAATTAATTAACTCAATATAGAAAACAGACATGAAAAAATGCCAAATTTTAATATGGAGTAACACATGTTATATGTGGAGAGTATGAAAAGTTTTAAGAGTAGAATAGAAAAAAATTGATTTTTTACCGAGTGTCAAGAAAAAACACCCGACAAAACCTTATCCTTGCCGAGTGTTAAGAAAAAACACTCGGCAAACCCTTATCTTTGTCGAATGGTAGAGAAAACATTCAACAAATACTTTTTTTGCCGAGCGTATTTTTTTAGCACTCGACAAAGTATTTTTTTTTTGCTAAGTGTTTTTATTTTATCGAGTGTTTTTTGTATGACACTCGGCAAAGACGTTCTTTGCCGAGTGCCTGAGTAGTGTTGGATGACTCGGTCTGATGCCAATCAGACGACTAGATCATAGCTATAGTGGTGCTCTTTTCATTGGGAAAATACTATGCGTTCGATCTGCATCGTTTTTACTCGTGTTCGACTATGTAATTAATCGACGTGTATCATGACTTGATGCTATCTTGTTTGTCACTGATTGTCCGTTGGATGATACGGTTAGTCGAACAACAACTGGGTCTTACCAATAGTGGTGCTTTTTTCCCTACTAATTGCACAATTTGAAGGGCACATGCAAAAAGATGTATCTATCGTTTGAGATTCATACTCTAGTAATACATGCATATGTTTCTTTCATTCTAGTAAATAGTCTCCCAAATGTATGATACCGTGTCGCTCTATTTTCGCAAATCGACATATTGGTAATATGAGGGGATGCCCAATGTGCCACCCAGGAGTAAATTATATGACGAGTAAACTTAGCAGAGGGGCCACGCACGGATGTCAATTGTGAAATCTAGACCTCTTTTATGACTAGTAAACTTTTTAAGCTGGGCTGTTTTGGAAATCATCTTTGGCAAATGATTTCCAACAGCTTAGACTTTTACATACAAATTGGAAGGGAAGATACTTGTAGACTTTTTTTTCTTGTGCGAACAGAAAACCAAGGGTGACTCTAGGAGCCAGACTGCCAGAGCATGTCGGAGTTGGAGAGGAAGAAAGAAAGCGCTGGTAGATGTGGAGCACAGCAATGCGGAGCTGCTGCGGTGCCTGATGATCACCTCCGCAGCTGACAAGAAGCGGGAGCATGATCTGACGATGGAAGAGCTGGTGCCGAGGTCAACAAGGACAAGTCCTGCTGGCACTGCTCGTGAGGTCCAGGCGCTCAGAGAAGGACGTTAAACGCCTCGGGCGCAGTATTCTGGCGACGGATTATTATTTCAATATCTTGTGGTGGACCGGAGTCGTCGTGAGGTACAAGTTTTATGTCTTCCGGGACACTGCCCGCAGCCGTGTGCATTCATATTGTACTTTCTTGTTTCGAGGTTCTGAAATTTATGTGAATAGATGGATTTCTTAGATTATTATGCTCGATGCATTCATATTGTATTTTCTTTCATAAGATAGGCTGTTGCAGCCTCAACGAAGATTTGGGTAGCTACATTATTATGCTCAATGCTTTCATAATGTATTTTGTGTCATAAGGTACCCTGTTTGTACCAAGTAAAATTGTGTCAAGTGAAGCATATGTCAAATAATGAATCTTACGTGTGCATTCATATTGTATTTTCTGATCCAAGTGAACCATAGGTCAAATGAAACATAGGTCAAAGTCAAATAAACTCATGTTTGTATTTTCTTTCATATGATCTTCTGATGGCTTGCTTCATGTATGTGCTTAAAAAAAAAAGGAAAGAAAAGAAACAAAGAAGATCGCTGAATGAATGTGAGTTTATTCCATTGTAAATGGTAAAGTCAAACGTGTACTTACGTACTTTCGCAAAAAACAAACGTGTACACACGTACGAATGAAAAAGGCATTGTCCTTTCCTCTTCAGTTTCTAAAGAAATTTATCATACACGTCCGGTTGCAATTGAATGTGTTGCAGTTCATTAACAAAACTGAAAAAAAAAATGTGTACATACGTACGAATGAAAAAGGCATTGTCCTCTTCAGTTTCTAAAGAAATTTATCAAACACGTCCGGTTGCAATTGAATATGTGTTGCAGTTCATTAACAAAACTGAAAAAACTAATCGCGCCAGGAAGGGGTCGAACCTTCGGCCTTCTGCTTAGGAAACAGACGCTCTATCCACTGAGCTACAGGCGCTGCTCTTGTAAATTCTATATTCAATTTTACTTGATTGTGCCATATGGGGAACCGTAATTCCGATCTAGGGTTTGGAAATAATTGTTTTTGCGTTCAAGAAACAAGTTGGATGAAGGCCATAATTGATTGATATCAAAAGTAAAAACTTATATAGTTGTAGAGTTGTCTGTAACAGCGAAGCAAAGCTTCTTAGGAGCCGCTCATGGTCAAATAAAACTATAGAAGTTTATGTGTCATTTAAAAACCTACACATTTCTGAGAGCTAGACTCGGAGATTTCACAACAACAGCTGCAGTTAAGAGCTCATATGTTTCTACCTACAGAAGTTCATGTGAAAAATTACAAATCATTAATTTGCTTAAAAATTGCGTCTAAAAGCTTACACTATGGGAAATAGAAGATTTGCTATGTGCCCATGGCACACGGCAAAGCAAGAAATACCCACAGCAAGATTTTGCCGTGGGTTGCTAGCCCGCACGGTAAAAAAGCTGTCGGCAAAGATGGTTTTACCACGTGCCTTCTGTCGGGCACACGTAAAAAACTCATGGTAAAAAAAAAAAGGCGCCGTCACCTGCCAGAACGGTGACGATGCGCTTTGCCGTGTGCCCTACGGCTGGCACACGGCAAAGCCGACTACTCTTTGTCGTGTGCCCTTGACTCCATGTATATCAATTTTTCTTCATCACAAGCACATTCCAAATCATTAATCAGAGGCTCCATGTACACACTCATATTATTCTCCGGGTGTTACAGAATTATCAAGACAAGAATATGTATTGTCGTTGAAATAGTACGTCGGGAGGGAGATTGAGGGGTATAACAAACACGGGCCAGCAAGTGTATGAGGCAAATCCCATGCCATAAGGATTGAACCCATCTATTGCCAGTGCCACACGTACATTATGAGTCTCTTCGGCTTCGCGCCTATGAATCCCATCAAAATGTGTCTAGGATTCACCATCGGCTGGATGTACAAGCTTCTCAGGATTGTATCTATGTTCATGTTTGTGTCATGTTATTTATTTTGCAGTCTCCTTGGTCGTGTAAAGACATTGAATCCTCAGTATAAATGGAAGGTACCATAGGATTTTCACAAGAATCGTGAGCTCCTTCTTAACACCATCACGGATATCTACCTCCAGGTACCTAGAGGACTTACACTTTGGACAGTGCGTTGCTTTTGCATGTTGTTTCCTAAATAAGACGCATCCGTTAGGATAAGCATGTATCTACTCATATGGCATCTTAAGCGCATTAAGTAGTTTCCGTGACTCATACATGCTTGTTGGCAGAATGTGACCTTCTGGAAAAAGGCTGCCAATGACTGTCAACATAGCATCGAAGAAGCCTTGACTTAGGCTAAACTGGGACTTTATGGCCATTAGGCGTGCAATGGCCTCCAATTGACACACCTTGGTATGCCCATGAAGGGGTTGTTGTGCCGCCTCTATCATTTTGTAATACATCTTTGCACTTGGCACTGGCTCCTCCTCCCTGGGTACTTCATCCCCGTGTGCTTCATGATAGCCATTTAATATGTCTCCTACACCGGCATCTGCATCATAATCCTCCATGCGTTGTCTGACTACCTCGTGTCTTAGACGCTCTCCTTCACCATGGAGGGTCCACCGGGTATAGTCTGGCATAAATCCATTTTTGCAAAGTTGTATGCCTATGACCTCTTTACTATGTCGACGCGTGTCTCTACAATTGTCGTAGGGACACCAAGTGACACTCCTTCCTTTAACCTTGGCAAATGATTGTTCCAAGAACTTGTTAGTCTTCTGAATCCATTCACTGGTGTACTTTCCATTCTTTGTCCACCCCGTGTACATGCACTCACGGTTCGGCATCCTCTAACATATTGGAAGGATTGAGTGACCGAGAGGAGGGGGGGGGGGGGAGGGGTAAATCGGGAACTCACAATATGTACCTAATTTTCTAATTTCTAAATTTATCACTCAAATAACTCCTACACAATTCTAGTAATGATCATACTAACAAGATAACCCTATGAAAAGAAAGACAACCTAAGCATACTAGTGGATCACACACAAAGTCAAGCAACACCTATGCAAGCTAGTAATCAAAGACATGCGGAAGCACACAACAAGCTAGTAAAGGAGTCTACCCACACAAAGCTACTAGATCATCAAATATAAGATAAGCACACAAGCATGAGTAGCACAACATATACTAGGGTGATCAAACAAGCCAAAGAAACTCTTATACATGCTAGTGATCAAGTGAGAGCTAAGCACTACTAGCAAGTAAAGAAGCCTATTCATGCAAGTCTATAAGGTAGTCAGCTAGAGCAAGGCAAACACACAAGCATGAAAAGCACGGTATGTAAATGTGGAAAGTAAAGCATCATAGTAAGGAGTAGAGTAAGAGATGACTCATGATATTTTTCCCTGAGGTCTCAGAAGGATGGCGCCTTCCCCAACTCGTCATTGGACCACTCCCGTCGGAATGCCGGTCCCTCCCGCCACCAAGTGGAGTTTTCGCACACGAGCCTGCAATCACTCCCATAGTGAAGACACGTGAGAAACCATGTGGATATGTGCCATGGTTTGCAATTTATGATGAGTAATTGACATTGGTTGAGTTTGTGTTTGAGTTAAAATGCGGGAATCTAGGAATTGCATGAGTTTGTGCATGTCGTGGTTTTCACTAATCAGAGTTGATGAGGATGTTGGAGAGTTGCAGGAGATGGGAAATGTGTTTGCTTGTCTCATGATGTGTAGGTCACTAGATTCAACTTGGCGGTCAACGTCGAGAGGATCGGGCATAAGTAGGAGACTTGGGGCCGGACGATCGGGAGGTCGGGTGAAGTCAAGGATGCTCCACACTGTACACGTGGAGAGGCAAGAAGCACAGACGGTTTCACGGTTGAGCCTCAAAACCGTGGGTGGTGATCAAAACGATGGGGTTGACCGAGTCAAAGGTGATCGGGCGTCGGTGCAAGTAGAGACTTTAAATGGACCAAAGGCGGGAGAGACTTGCCGATGAGGAGGATCATGGGACAAGGTGACACGCGTCAAGATCATGAAGTCTTGCTTCGGTGGAAGTGAGCATGAAGTCATGCTTTGAGAAGCGTGCAAGACGGTTTCTCGGTTTGGGCCTCAAAACCAGTGGCGGTGGTTGGTGGTGCACATGGCACCATCACGGAGCTTGCATCGAGGCGAACAAAATTGTGAAGGGCTCGATGGCGTTCAGGCGAAGGAAAAAGAGTTGGACGGTTTTGCCCCTGGTGGTAGATGGTAATGAGTTATAGGTCAAGGGTAGAGCTGTCTTGTACCCTAGGCCTATATAAGGAGAGGTGTGGCTGGTGGGAGAGATGCCTCTTTCCATTAGTCTTGTTAGGACTTTATTTAAAGTGCTAGGAGAGGTCTTCATGTAATAGAGGAGAGGAGAGGGTGTGTGAGAGACATCTCTTTTTCTTCCAAATAGTGGAAGGAAGACGGTGGCTGCTAGCCTTGTATCCATGGATCTTGTAAGCATGTTTCTATGATATAAGAATTATTTTCATGCTCAAGATCTTCCTCTCATCCTAAATCCTGAATTTCTCTTTTTCTCTATTTTCGGAGCTATTTTCGTGGGAATTTTTTATCTCACTTTTGGGCAAGTTTTGGGGCGGATTTCTTTGGGGATCTTAGTGCTATGATGAGCTAGAACAATCCTTCATGGGTCCTTGACCAAATCAAGAGCTCTAGCACCTTTGATTTGAAGGATTTCTCAAGTTTCCCCTTTTTTGTGTTCTTGGCACAAGATCTGAAATTCGTGATAATTCCTTGAGCCAATCGAGTGCATTTTCTAGGATTAGGGTCGTGATGTGTTGAGGATTCACTGGTCCAAAAATCACATCATTTGGAGTCTGTTTGATTGGTTTTGGTCAAGTTTTTGCCTAATCCCAAAATCTTTTTCTGTTCTGTCTCGGTCAATCGGCATTGCCGATGACCAGGACTGGCACTGCCGGTGGGTCAGAACTCAGATCAGCAATGCCGATGCCACGACCGACACTGCCGGTGGCTTGAGTCCGAACCCCGCACCAGCACTGCCGATGCACTCTATTTTTTGCGTTTGAGAATCCCTCTCCGGCACTGCCGATAGGCTTTACGAGCACTGCCGATGGCAGTGGTTGGCACTGCCGACGGTAGTCCACTAAGGTGACTTGTGTGTGCTTCTTTGACTGATTCAAGTATTTGTTGTTCCCTTTTATTTCCGCTATGTTCCGCTATTGTAGTTGATCACTCCTAGGATTAGCATATCACAAGTTGCTGTGTGTAGCCTTGGTGATCGGTTTAGACGTTGGCTCGGGTTGTAATCGGGACATAGGTCAAGTTTTCTTGAATTTTAATTGTCTCGCATTCAACCCCCCCCTCTGGTCGCCTTCTCGGTCCCTCAATTGGTATCAGAGCCGGTTTGATCACTAGTTGTCCTTAACCGGCTTTGTGATCCGAAGGCGACATGAAGAAGCGTGCGGTCAAGATTTGGATGTTCGATGGAGAGGACTTTCCCTAGTAAGTCATGGACCAAGGCTTATCTCTTAAGCCAAAGACATGCAATTTGGGAGATCGTGGAGCAGGACTACGCTATACCGGATGACCTCAACACCACGCCAGTAGGTGAATTAACCAGGTATGAAAACAACTCCAAAGCTATCAATATCCTGCTTTTTGCTCTAGCTAGGAATGAACATGACCGTGTTGCTCATCTTGATACTGCACATGCCATTTGGGCAAAGCTTTGCACGTACCATGAGGGTACCAATCAAGTCAAGTCTATGCGTAAAGATTGTTACAATAGACAGTACCAAACCTTTGCACAAAAACCTGGCGAGTCAGTAGATGACACTTTTCATAGGTTTGAGGCCATTGTGTGTAACTTGCAGGCTTGTGGTAACCTTGTGTATAGTGATAATGATAGAGCTAAGCAATTGTTGTATTCACTTGATGAAAATGCTTGAGGGGTTAAGATTGCTGCACTAAAAGAAACTGCTAATTTCAATACCCTGGACTATGAGCAGCTCTATAGCAAGCTAAAATCTCATGAACTGTCTAGGAAGTCTCGTCCTTATCTTGCTAATCCTGCCTCTAGCATGGCTTTTCTTTCTAGCTCTCAAAAGGGTAGTCACAGTGGTGCTTCGTATGGAACTAACCCCTCACTTGACAAGTCTTTTTTGGAGTTTGCTCTTTCTTCTCTTGTTGCAGCTTCTAATGAACAGATGGAGTGCATTCCTGACGAGGAGCTATCCTTGCTCACAAGGAAGTTTAGAAAGTTCTACAACAACCGCAAGGAGAGAAGAGAAGGTGGTTCAAGAACCTGCTTCGAGCGTGGTGACCCGGAACACTTCATTGCTGACTGTCCCAAGAAGAAGAAGAAGGCCAGGTACCACGACAACAACACTAAAGACTTCAAGCAGAAGAAGAACTGTTTCTACAAGAAAGGCAAGAACTCCAAGAAGTTCGCCAAAGCCATTGCACGCGCCTGCGTTGCCGCCTTGAGCAATGTGGACCTCACATCAAGCGAAGGCCTTGCAAGCTCGGAGGAGGAGGTTGAGAAGCCACGAGTCAAGAGGAAGGATGATTTCACCGGGCTTTGCTTCATGGCAAAGAATGATCACGACACCGACTCTGGCTCCGACTCTGATACAAGCGAGGTACCTCTCACTCTTGATGAGCTCTCTTCTGAACTTGATCATTTGTGCGATGTTCTGCTCATGCAAGATGATAAGCTTCGCAACGCTGTTCCTGAGAATAGAGAGTTTAAGTCTAAGTTGGAGAGTGCTGAGTATGAAATCACTTCACTTAGGTCTAAGCTTGAAAAAGATGACATTGCTGTTGAGTGTGAGTCTTGTCAAGTTGTGATGAATGATCTTGCACAGAGGGAAAGTGCGCATGCTCAAGTTGCCAGTCAGCTTGAGAGTGCCCTTAAAGAGCTTGATGAATTCAAAGCTAGACCAACCCTTTTGGGTGCATTTTAGAAGTGCCCCAAGCTTACTAGTGAGTTGGAAGCTCAAACCCTCAAAGTCAAAGAGCTCGAGTCCAAGCTTCTAGATAAGACTCGCTCTAAAGTTCTCCCACCACCATGTGTAGTGTGTGGCTCTCTTAAGGATAAGCTTGCAATCACTAGAGAGGAAAACAAAATCCTAAACCAAGAAAATGACTATCTCATTTCTCCTCTCCAAGGAACCCTAGTGAGTGAGGAGAAGATTGAGAGTGATTTGGCAAGAGTCAAAGAAAGTGCCAGTAGGTCAACCTACAACTTGGGCTTGGGATTTGAGAGGTGTGACAACGAAAGTGAGAATGTGCGTAAGTTTGTGCCTAGCTCTAGCTACAAGGATGAGGAACAGTCCATCAAACCCATTGACACATACTACCCACCTAATCCTAATCCTTCCTTCAACCCAAAGCAAGCCGAGAAGCCAAAACCTAAACCCACTATGCAAGCTAAGCCTAAATATGAGAGTGTCTATATTTGCATGTTCTGTGGTCGTAAGGGTCACTTGGATGAGTACTGTTATAGGCATAAGAGAATTGAGAGGATGCAAGCTGAGTTAACTAGGAATGTGCATTATGATGATTTTGTTGGTTTTCAGCCTTGCTCTTTTTCTTGTGCCTATCGTGGACAGGGTCATTCCTCATATGGCTTTGATTCACAAAACAGAGGCTTTGCGCAGCAGCGCTTTGGCGCCCCACGTTTTCCCTATCGTGGTGAGCATCGCTCGTGTGGATTTGGCTTTCACACAGATGATTTCTATCCTCACAACCACAGGTTTGAGTCGAGATGCTTTGGCAGGCCATGCTTTCCCCATCGTGGTTCTCGTCCCACACGTTCGACTGGTAATGTGCAAATAACTGTGATAACTCCTGCAGGTCGTGTGATTCAGTGTTGGCTTCCCAAGAGTTTTCTTTCTAACCCTAGCACCGAGTCATCGATCTTTCCTTCTCGTTCTTTGTAGGCAGCAGGTGGAGGCCTGGAGAACAAATGGCTAATGGACTCTGAGTGTTCGCGCCACATGACTAAGATGCAAAGTGGTTCTCCAGCCTCACTCCCTTGAAGCGTCGGGAGTATGTGACCTTTGGAGATGACAAGAGAGGGAGAGTGAAGGCAAGAGGCACGGTAAAGGTAAATGAAAAATTCACTCTCAAGGATGTTGGTTTGGTTGAGCATCTCAAGTACAATCTCTTCTCCGTCTCTTAGTTGCTTGATGTTGGTTTAGAAGTGCGCTTTAAGAAAAATGCTTCTTGTGTTCTTGATTCGAATGGCTATTTGGTTTGTGGGATTTCTAGCATTGGGAAAGTTTTTCAGGCTGATTTTGTTGTCTCTCCTGGTTCTCACAAGTGCTTGTTTGCTCAATCTTCTTCTGAGCTCTGGAAATGGCATAGGAGACTAGGTCATATGAGCTTTGACTTGCTTTGTCGCTGGAGTGGCCTTGGTTTGAATCGAGGATTGCCTAAGCCCAAGTTTGATAAGGATTTGGTTTGTTCTCCTTGTCGTCATGGGAAAATGATTGCCGCTTCTCATCCACCAATTAATTTGGTGATGACTGAACGCCCTGGAGAATTGCTTCATATGGACACTGTTGGTCCTTCTCGGGTTCGTTCGGCGGGTGGGAAGTGGTATATTCTTGTGATTGTTGACGACTACTCTCGCTACTCTTGGGTTTACTTTCTTAAGAGCAAGGATGAAGTGTTTCATCACTTTCGGAGCTTAGCTTTGAGGTTGTTCTAGGAACTTCCTGGTACATTACGAGCAATTCGCAGTGATAATGGCACCGAGTTCAAGAACTCCTCCTTTGATGCTTTCTGCCTTGAGCATGGTATTGAGCATCAGTTTTCAGCACCTCATGTCCCTCAGCAAAATGGTGTGGTCGAAAGAAAGAACAAAACCTTGGTAGAAATGGCCCAGACGATGCTCGATGAGCATAGGACTCCAAGGCGGTTTTGGGCTGAGGCCATTAGCACTGCTTGCTATGTTTCCAATTAGGTTTTCTTGCGCTCAATTCTTAATGTGACTTCCTATGAGCTATGCTTTGGAAGGAAGCCATCTGTTTCTCATTTGCGCACTTTTAGTTGCAAGTGCTTCATTCTCAAGCGTGGCAATCTTAATAAGTTTCAGTCGAGATCTTCTGATGGCATCTTTCTTGGCTACACCCTTCATGGCCATTCTTATAGAGTTTTGAATTTGGAAACTAACACTATCGTCGAATCCTGCGATATAACCTTTGATGAATCAAACTTTTGTGCAAGCAATGTGGTTGAGACTGCAGGTAACTAGGAGATGGAGGAGAGTATCTTTGTAAAAGAGGACCTACAGGGCTTGGATGATGACGATGATGAGTCATTCCATCCTACATCCGAGCATGTTTCTGGTACTTCCACCACTCCAACAGAGGGTCCAGAAGCTTCTACATCGACTTTAACAGCTGTTGAGCCAGCTCCAGCTATGGTTGAGGGGGAGCTACGCTCTAGGAGAGTGGCTCCTCACCACAGTCAGCGTCAACATCCACCTCAACAGATGATCGATAATCTCTATGAGAGGACAACAAGGTCAAGGTCTGCACATCTTGCCTGCTTTACTAATTCTCTCTTTGTTGCCACCTTTGAACCTCAGGATGTTGGACACGCATTATCTGATGAACATTAGGTTAATGCCATGCATGAGGAGTTGGAAAACTTTGAGAGAAACAAAGTGTGGACCCTAGTAGAGCCTCCTGTTGGTGTCAATGTCATAGGAACCAAGTGAGTTTTCAAAAACAAGCATGGGGAAGATGGTGAGGTTGTTAGAAACAAGGCTAGGCTTGTTGCCCAGGGTTTCAGTCAAGTGGAGGGCTTAGACTATGGGGAAACCTTTACTCCTATTGCACGCATAGAAGCCATTAGGATCTTGCTTGCATTTGCTGTCTCTTTCCTAAATGGTTTCATAGAGGAAGAGGTTTATGTGAGACAACCACCTGGCTTTGAGCACCACAAATACCCAAACCGTGTGTACAAGCTTTAAAAGCCTTTGTACGGGCTAAAGCAAGCACCTAGGACATGGTATGCTAGGCTTAAGACCTTCTTGCTAGAGTGCGGGTATGTCATGGGGTGTGTTGGCAAAACCTTGTTCACTCTAAAGCATGACAATGACTTTCTAATGGTTCAGATTTACGTGGATGATATCATCTTTGGAGGTTCCTCTCATGCTCTTGTGTCCAGATTTCAAGAAGCTATGGAAAGTGAATTTTAGATGACGATGATGGGTGAGCTCGCCTTCTTTCTTGGACTTCAAATCAAGCAGTGCAAGCAAGGCACCTTCATACATCAAGCCAAGTACACGAAGGATCTCCTAAAGAAGTTCGACATGGTCAATGTGAAGCTGAAAGGACCGAGTGACCGAGAGGGGGGGGGATGAATCGGGAACTCGCACTTTGTACCAAATTCGCCAATTTCTTTAACCGACCACTCAAAACAACTCCTACACAATCCTAGTGATGATCACACTAGCAAGATAATAAACTTGATGAAAGGAATCAACAACCTAAGCATAGTAGTGAATCACACAAAGGCAAAACAAATCCTATGCAAGCTAGTAACCAAAGATACACAGAAGCACATAACTAGCTAGCAAGGAGTCCTACTCATGCAAAGCTACTAGATCAACAAGCACATGGAAAGCACACAAGCATGAGTAGCATATTACAAACTAGGGTGATCAATCAAGCCAAAGATGCTAGTAATCAAGTATGAAGGCTAAGCACTACTAGCAAGTAAAGAAGCCTATTCATGCAACTCTACAAGGTAGTCAACTAGAGCAAGGTAAGCACACAAGAATGAATAGCACGATATGTAAATGCAGAAAGTAAAGCAGCAAAGTAAGGAGTAGAGTAAGAGATGACTCATGATTTTTTTCCTGAGGACTCGGAAGGATGGCGCCTTCTCCTACTCCTCATTGGACCACTCCCGCCGGAGTCCCGATCCCTCCCGTCACCAATGTGGAGTTCTCGTCCATGAGCCCGCAGTCACTCTCGGAGTGAAGACACGGTGCGCATCACTGCTGCCACCAAGGCACAAGCTCACCTCCCTCAAGGACTTGCCGGACTCCACGAGCCGACACGGGCGCTCACTAGTGATGCCCCTTTCATTGGCGGGCTCAAACCGTGTACAAACGTGTGATGGCCTTCACAACCAATCACGATAGGCTCAATCACTGACACATAACCGGTCTAGGTCTCACATTGGACCAAGAGTAACAATCTAGATCACACCCTCAGGGACACCCTAGCCTTAGATGTGCAAAATCACTCCTTGTTACTCTCACTAGCACTCTCAAGATATGCAATATCTCCTCCTAGTGCTCTCTTCTTTTCCTCTTGGCTCTCACCAAATGCTCCAAGCAATTCCACTAGCCAAGAGAGGTCTCCAAGACCCTAGCAACGAAGTTATATAGGCTTCCAACCTCAAACTAGCCATTGTTCCACGAAATCAGCTTTCTGGGCCTACTGACCGGACTATCCGGTCACTGCCTGACCGGATCGTCCGGTCACTACATACTTGCGCACCAACGACTCTGCCCTACTAAAATCCTATACTGACCAGACCGTATGGTTAGTTGACCGGACCGTCCGGTCTGTTTTTCTCTCCAATCCAGAAACATTTCCAGCGCTCGCTTCCTCGCTGCCTAGGGTCACTTGTACAGACCGGACCGTCCGGTCTCTACAACTTTCAACTCTGACAGTTTCCTCGCTTCTTCGCTGTAAGTCCCAGACAACTTCACCTAGTGACCATACAGTTCGGTCACCATTGACCCCTCTGTCCGGTCACTATGTCTAGAAGATGAAACTTGTCATCTTTGCTTGACTTTGTTTCCCGGCTTCTCTGAGTAGCTCCTTGGCTTCCCCACTGTCATCTAGTGCCTGTGATTTCACCGAGCAACCTTGCACATCACCAACTAGACATGACCTAAGAGAATGACCTAGACCCCCTTGATAGTCCGGTTTTTCCTATTGGCTCAAAGCCCTAACAACTAGACTAGTGTTCCCAACACTTGCTCCATAGCTTGTCCTCAGCTTTGATCCATCTTCATCAACCCTTGGACTCCATCAAGCTCACAAGCCTCCATGCTTGTGGTCATTGTCATCAATTGCCAAGGCAATCGTCATCCATATGATTTGGAGTAGAGATTTAATGATGGTTCCTACATAGACAACACTCGTGTAGACATTAGTCACATTTCATGTTTGCCATTCATCACCAAAACATCATACCTTAGTGTGTCCTCAATGGTCATGATCCTTACGATCTCCCCATTTTTGGTGATGGATGACAACCACTACTTATGATGATCCAAAATGAACAAGCAACAGGGGACCAAGAGAAAAGAATGGAGTTAAAGATTACCTTGGTTCTTACCTTGGGAGTAGTCTCCTCCTTGGAATGTGCTAGATGTTGAGGAAGAACTACCGAAACATGTAGCGCACTAGAAGTTGAGCTTGAGTTGAATCGTTGCACCCATCATGGTGTCGTGGTAGGTGTTCTTGTTGATGTAGACATGCACCATAGACATAGATGTTCATGTCGGTGTAGATGTTCATTGTTGTTCTTCTCCATGTTGGTGTGGATGTTCATCTTGTCATGATCTTCATATGTACTCTAAGTGAACATGCACCATTGTCTTGATCATATTCATGTTCTCCACTTCGCCACCATAGTCTTGGCATTTGGATTCTTCATGTTCTTCTCTCTATCTTCAATTTTCTTCTTTCCATCTTTTGTGTTGGATTTTCATGAACCTCTCCCCCTTTGACTTCTTCTCCCCCTTTTTGACTAGTGTTAGCTTTTGGATCTTCATGTTCTTCTCCCCCTTTGTCAGCTATCACCAAAAACCACAAACCAAAGACAAAGCACAAGAGAACCACGAAGCAAATAATAAGAGACAAGAGGTAGAAAGGCTCCCCCTTTCATAGTGCTCCTCCTCGGTCACAATAGTCTTCCACCATAGCTCCCTCTACACACATTACTCAACAAAGAATTTCTCAAGTATGCAATGGTTAGTCATTAGTGTGTTGGGAATGTATGAGTCACTTGTCTTTGAGCCGTGCGAGTAGATTTAACCTCGAAGCTCGGTTGAACATGACTCAATGGGCATGAAGCACAAAGCTCACTATGTGATCATCTAGAGGGTCATATACTTACATTGTAAAGAAGCAACTCCTACTAGAAACATGCTTGGAAGCATGTAAGGTATCCTAATACAAGAATGCACGAATGCAAAGAATGCAAAGGCAACAAGTTTACACATGCATGATACGATGCTAAAAGAAAGAGAGAGAAAAACTACAAACCAAGGTGTCAACGACGAGTTGTTCCCTTCTTGAGCTTAATCACAATAGACCATTCTTCAAAGCCTTGGGTACACCATGAACCACCTTCCCAAGCTTAACATATGTCCATTGCTATCTCAAGGAGGTCCGTAGTCCACCTACAAGAGAAGAGAAACAAGCACAAACAAAGACACAAACAACAAAACAAACAAGCAAAGTTGTTCAAATTTACAAGAGACAAGCTTTAGGGTTACTCAAGTGAAATTGGAGAGGTCGAGAACATTGAGCTCTCCCCTTAGCTTGTTGAAGGTCTTCTCGTCCAGAGGCTTGGTGAAGATATCCGCCAATTGTTCATGAGTTCGCACATGCACCAAGTCAATGTCCTTCTTCTCAACATGATATCGAATGAAATGATGTTTGATCTCTATGTGCTTTGCATGACCATGATCTCTAGTTTTGAGAGCCATCTTGATCGCCGCTTCACTATCACAATAGAGTAGCATTTGAGTGAAGTTGAGACCATAGTTCGAGAGTGTTTGCCTCATGTAGAGAAGTTGAGCACAACATGCTCCTGCTGCCATATACTCTGCTTTGGCTGTAGATAGAGCCACCGAGTTTTGCTTCTTTGAGCTCCAAGATACAAGAGATCTTCCAAGGAATTAGCAACCTCCCGATGTACTCTTCCTATTCACTTTGCATCCTGTGAAGTCCGAATTCGAATACGCAAGTAACTCAAAGCTTGTTCCTCTAGGGTACCATAACCCCATGGTAGGTGTGTACTTGAGGTATCTTAATATCCTCTACACGGTCTTCAAGTGTGACTCTTTTGGATTTGCTTGATAGCGTGTGCACAAGCACACACTAAACATGATGTTCGGTCTTGAGGCGGTGAGATAGAGCAAGGACCCAATCATTGATCTATAGAGCTTGGGGTTCATCGGTTTTCCCTTTTCATCCATGTCAAAAGGTTTGCTTCTTGCCATAGGAGTGCACAAAGGTTTGCTATTTTCCATGTTGAACCTCTTGAGAAGATCCTTGGTGTACTTTTCTCGATAGATGAAGTTGCCGTCTCTCAATTGCTTCACTTGAAAACCAAGGAACACATGGAGCTCTCCAATCATAGACATTTGAAATTCCCTTGCCATCATTTCCCGGAACTCCTCATTGTACTTCTCATTTGTTGACCCATATATGATATCATCCACATAGATTTGGTACACAAAGAGATCCTTCCCAACATGCCTTGTGAACAAGGTGCTGTCAATGCTTCCAATGGTGAATCCATTCTTGAGTAGGAAGTTCTTCAAATGTTCATACCATGTCCTTGGTGCTTGCTTGAGGCCATAGAGAGCTTTCTTTAATTTGTACACATATCTTGGATATTTAGGGTCCTCAAACCCTAGAGGTTGTTCCACATAGACTTTCTCATTGATCTCTCCATTCAAGAAGGCACTTTTCATATCCATTTGGTAGAGTTTGAAGCCATTATGTGAGGCATAAGAAAGCAAGATCTGGATTTCCTCAAGATGAGCCACGGAAGCAAATGTTTCTTCAAAGTCAATGCCCACCACGATAATATTCCTTAGCCACTAGACGAGCCTTGTTCTTGACAATTGCCCCTTTCTCATCTTGCTTGTTCTTGAAGACCCACTTGGTGCCGACCACATTATGATTCTTGGGCCTTTCCAGCAACTTCCATACTTTGCATCTCTGAAAGTTGTTCAATTCTTCTTGCATGGCAATAACCCACTTGTGGTCATTCATTGCCTCTTCCATTGTTGTGGGCTCAATCATGGAGACAAAAGAAAATTCTCAATTGCAACATTTGCCTCATCATCATTTTCTTCACTCACATAGTTAGGCTTGTATTGATTCCTCCTTGTCCTAACTCCTTGAGATGGACTACCAATGATCAAGTCACGTGAGTGATCCTTGTTGATGGCCTTGGTTCTAGGGTGTTGTTCTTCTTGAATCGGAGGAGCTCTAGGTGAAATATCTTATGCGTCATGAATTGCTTGCTCTCTTGAGATATGAGTGTCTTGGATTCTTAGAGAGGTGGGAGAGTCACTCTTATGCTTCCTTGTTTTGGACTTTGAGCTTGAAGTGGATGGAAGGGTATCTTGTGAAGAGCTTGGAGAGGTAGCTTGTGGTGAAGTATGTGGGGAGGCTTGTGGCTCACTTCTCACTTGGGTTTCCTCATCACTTGGTGGGTGAACTCTCACTGAATTTTGGAAGGAGCTGGAAGGTGTACTTGTGGCATTTTGGGTTGGTTCTTGCACCTCAGAGGAAGAGGTTGGTTGAGGTGGTGGATTAGAGGGCTCATCAATATCACCATCATTTCCCTCGTGGGGTAAAACCTCGCCCACGGGCATTCTTCTCATAGCCTCCCTTATGGGTTCATCAACAATGTTTACTTCAAGAAATTCATCTCCCTTTTGAGAACCATTTGACTCATCAAATTGCACATCATAGGATTCTTCCACATAACCTGTGGCTGATTTGTAGACCCTATATGCCTTAGAGGTCCCTGACTACCCAACAAGAATGCCTTCATCAGTTCTGCTCCCAAATTTCCCTGGCTTTCTCCTCTTCTTGAGAATGTAGCACTTGCAGCCAAAGACTCGGAAATAGGAAACATTGGGTTTTCGTCCTACCAATAGCTCATATGGCATCTTCTTCAACAGTCGGTGGAGATAGACACGGTTTGAGTGTAGCAAGTTGTGTTGATTGCTTCAGCCCAAAACCTCTCATGAGTCCCATACTCGTCCAACATGGCACGAGCAAGAGTGATGAGTGTCTTCTCTTCCTCTCCACTACTCCATTCTGTTTGGGAGTATATGTAGCGGAGAATTCATGCTTGATTCCCTTCTTGTCCCAATATTCCTCCACTGTTGTGTTCTTGAACTAACCCCATTGTCACTCCTTATCTTCACAATGCTAGCCTTAAACTCATTCTTTGCTCTTCTTGCAAATTTTCTGAAGATATCACTTGCCTGAGACTTGTCCACAAGAAAGAAGGTCCAGGTGTATCTCGTGAAGTCATCCACAATCACCTAGCAATATAGGTTCCCTCCCAGACTCTTGTAATGTGTTGGTCCAAACAAGTCCATGTGCAAGAGCTCTAGAGGACGAGATGTAGACATGAAAGACTTGGTGGGATGTGAAGATGCAACTTGCTTTCCAACCTGACAAGCACTGCACAGTTTGTCCTTCTCAAAGGTCACATTCTTGATTCCTTCAACCAGATTCCTCTTGACCACTTTTCTAAGCTGATTCATTCCAACTTGTGCCAGTTTTCTATGCCACAACCATTTTTTAGTTGCCTTAGTGAAGAGGCAAGTACTTGGTGGCATGTTGCTTGATTTGGAGTCCGTGACATACAAGTTCCCATGCCTCACTCCATGAAATACTAGCCCTTTCTTTGAATTTTCAATCATTGCACCATCCTCATCAAATGTGCCCTTGAAACCCATGTCACAGAGTTGACCAATAGACAACAGGTTGAAGTTGAGGGTTTCCACAAGAAAGACCTTGGAGAGATGGAGGTCCTCAGTAATGGCTACCTTGCCTGATCCTCTGACTCTCCCTTTTGAGTTATCCC
Organism: Eleusine indica; assembly: GCA_030378355.1. NCBI lineage: Eukaryota > Viridiplantae > Streptophyta > Magnoliopsida > Poales > Poaceae > Eleusine > Eleusine indica. The sequence goes on from CM059495.1 coordinate 44,010,745, forward strand.
CAAAAGTCACCTTCTCACTGTCTTCGTCTTCATCAATGTTGGTGAACATGGTTGAATTCCCGGTCATGTGTTGGGTGCACCCACTGTCAAGAATCCAATGAGTACCTCCACTCTTGTAGTTGACCCTGGTAGTAGCCATAAGACAAGCACTAGAGGAAGAAGGTTTAGTATCCAAAGCATTACTTGATTGACTTGCACTAACCTCATCATGTCGAGCGATAAGTCCATCCTCATAGATAGGGATCCATGCAATCCCTTCCTGAAGTCTCCTCCTGATGGGATAGTGAGGAGCACGATACCTCAAATGTCCATGACCATCCCCCATGTGCACATTGTCAAGATCGATATAATAATGGGGAGGATAATAGAGGCCTATGACGTGCTCAAGCACATGTCCCACTTGTGAGTGGAGCATGAGTATCATCTCCATTGCTCTCTCAATTGAGAGCTCATGCCTCCTATTGACAACCTCCTCGAGTAAGAAACCCCTATCAGGAGCTATGTGTTGGTCGTACCTACGCACCCACTTATATACCGCAAGAGGACGGTGTATGATTGTAGCACTCCTCGAGTAAGCACATGTCCCTCTGTCGCCTCCTCTCTCTGTGGCCAGGGTTAACAAGTATTTATAGGGGTTCTACTCGTAAAGGACTCGGTTTCTAGCAAATAAGGCGCAAGTCGTGTCTTCTCTTGTTTCTTCTCCGAGTCGGTTCCTCTGTCTTCCACAGCTGCCATGTGGGCCTTTTCCTTCGAGATAAAGTCTTGTACTGCACGTCGAGATCTTGAAGTTCCATAAATCTTCTAGGCAAATATCTTCGAGTGTCTTGCCCAGATAAACTTCCATAGACATGTGGAATGGGCCTCGATCACTTCTGTGGGCTAAAACACCCTTGCGCCGATCGGCTCATGGACTGCGCCGATCGGCGCACTGGGCTTCTTCAGTGCTTTTCATCGGTTCTGGACTCCTGTCCTCTCCAGCATCACTTTAATCACCAATTTTACCTATTTCTGCAATAAAGCTCCAAAACAACGCATATACAAATATATAGACAATATCACAGGTAAATGGCCTAAATTAGTATCAATTATGCTCTAATTAGAGTAATATTCATATATAAAAGGGGCACTTGGGAAGTGCCAACACTGTGATCAGTAGGAGGAGCTTGTCAGTCACTTCAATTGGTGCTATCTTTCGAAGGCCTCTGAAAGAGTTTATCCTATACACAAGATCATAAATCCTCAAGAAAGTCTCACAAAGGTCATCACTTTGATTTCTCATAATTTCATCAAACTCAAAGAAGAACTCCTGTTGTCGAGCTCGACGCATGTGCCAGAGTCGATCTTGTTGTGGAGGTAGTGGTGGAGGCGCCAGATTGATCATCTCAAATGACCGTGCTAGTAATGTTGTTGGCGCTCCCCCTACACCACTGCGTGGTCCACCCGAAGTGCTTGGAGTAGAACATGGAATGACACTTGAGGTAGAGCTTGATGAAGTGCCTGATGAAGAGCTTGGTGTAGGTCTTGATCTGACGGGGTTGTAGAAGTTGCTGCAAGGCAATCTTGTGGAGGGATCGAAGAAGTTTGAGCTTGAAGCTACTTCTTTCCCTTTCCTTGAGGATGCTCCATTGTCTGCCTTGGAAGTCTTCTCTCCAGTCCAGCTTACGGTGATCTTCTCATCATCAAAGAGCGACCCAATCACATCCTCAACGGAGAGGCCCTTCTCCATGATGAGATCAAGGGTTATGTAGAGGAGCTTGCTGCTAGGGAGCAAAGTGAGGATCTTCTCGACTATCACAATCTTGGGAAGCTCGAAAGTAGTTGTGCCAATCCTATCCACAATACCTCGCAAGCGAATAAGGGAGTCAAGTAAGTCCTTATTCTCATTAGCATGAAAAGTAAAGAACTCCTCAACAAGTAAATCACTAGCATGATCAATAAAAGACTCGTAAGCATCATCAGTACTAGTCACACTAGAAGAGCAAGCAAGATCAAGAGAGCCAACATCATCAATCATCACATTAGGCACACTAGAAGAGCAACCTATCAAATTATCACTAGTAGAATCTAGACACTCACTAGAACTAGGCACATCCACACAATCATCATCATATACATGATCATCGGTAAAGGTATTGGCAAGGTCCACTAGTATGTCCATCAACTCATACGGAATCCTGGCATTTACGTAACTTTTCAAGCGATTCTTCCATGAGCCATGATCCGGCCCCGAATGGGATGACATCCCAACTCAATATGGTCACTACTCAAGGCGGTTAAGCCCTATGGTGAGCACTTGGCTCTGATACCATTTGAAAGGACCGAGTGACCGAGAGGGAGGGGGGGGGGTGAATCGGAAACTTGCACTATATACCAAATTCGCCAATTTCTTTAACAGACCACTCAAAACAACTCCTGCACAATCCTAGTGGTGATCACACAAGCAAGATATTGAACCTATGAAAGGAATCAACAACCTAAGCATACTAGTGGATCACACAGAGGCAAAACAACTCCTATGCAAGCTAGTAACCAAAGATACACAGAAGCACATAACTAGCTAGCAAGGAGTCCTTCTCATGCAAAGCTACTAGATCAACAAGCACATGGAAAGCACACAAGCATGAGTAGCATATTACAAACTAGGGTGATCAATCAAGCCAAAGAAACTCCTATACATGCTAGTAATCAAGTATGAAGGCTAAGCACTACTAGCAAGTAAAGAAGCCTATTCATGCAACTCTACAAGGTAGTCCACTAGAGCAAGGTAAGCACACAAGCATGAATAGCACGGTATGTAAATATGGAAAGTAAAGCATCATAGTAAGGAGTAAAGTAAGAGATGACTCTTGATTTTTTTCTCCCGAGGTCTCGGAAGGATGGCGCCTTCCCCTACTCCTCGTTGGACCACTCCCGCTGGAGTCCCGGTCCCTACCGCCACCAATGTGGAGTTGTCGCCCACGAGCCCGCAATTACTCCCAGAGTGAAGACACGGTGCGCATCACCGGTGCCACCAAGGCACAAGCTCGCTTCCCTCGAGAACTTGCCGGACTCACCGAGCCGACACGGGCGCTCACTAGCGATGCCCCTTTCACCGGCGGGCTCAAACCGTGTACAAACGTGTGATGGCCTTCACAACCAATCATGATAGGATCAATCACCAACACCTAACCAGTCTACGTCTCACCATAGACCAAGAGTAACAACCTAGATCACACCCTCAAGTACACCCTAGCCTTAGATGTGCAAGATCACTCCATGTTACTCTCACTAGCACTCTCAAGATATGCAATATCTCCTCCTATTGGTCTCCTCTTTTCCTCTTGGCTCTCACCAAATGGTCCAAGCAATTCCACGGGCCAAGAGAGGTCTCCAAGACCCCAGCAAGGATGTTATACAGGCTTCCAACCTCAAACTAGCCATTGCTCCACGAAATCAGCTTTCTAGGCCTACTGACTGGACTGTCCGGTCACTACCTGACCGGACCGTGCGGTCACTACAAACCTGAGCACCAACGGCTCTGCCCTGCTGAAATCCTATACTGACCAGACCGTACGGTCAGTTGACCGGACCGTCCGGTCCGTTTCTCTCTCTAGTCCAGAAACATTTCTAGTGCTCACTTCCTCGCTGCCTAGAGTCACTTGTACAGACCGGACCGTCCGGTCTATAGACTAGATCGTCCGGTCTCTACAACTTCCAACTCTGACAGTTTCCTCGCTTCTTCGCTGTAAGTCCCAGACAACTTTACCTAGTGACCGTACAGTCCAGTCGCCATTGATCCCTTTGTCTGGTCACTATGTCCAGAAGCTAAAACTTGTCGTCTTTACTTGACTTCGTTACCCGGCTTCTCCGAACAGTTCCTTGGCTTCTCCACTGTCATCTAGTGCCTGTGATTTCACCGAGCAGCCTTGCACATCACCGACTAGACATGACCTAAGAGAATAACCTAGACCCCCTTGATAGTCTGGTTTTTCCTATGGACTCAAAGCCTGAACAACTAGACAAGTGTTTCCAACACTTGCTCCATAACTTGTTCTCAGCTTTGATCCATCTCCATCAACCCTTTGACTCCATCAAGCTCACAAGCCTCCATGCTTGTGATCATTGTCATCAATCACCAAGGCAACCGTCATCCATATGATTTGGAGTAGAGATTTAATGATGGTTCCTACATAGACAACACTTGTGTAGACATTAATCACATTTCATGTTTGTCATTCATCACCAAAACATCATACCTTGGGGTGACCTCAATGGTGATGATCCTTACAGAAGTCGTTGTCAACACCAATGTCCACAACAACGGCACTTGACCCTGACAGACTGTGAAGTGGTGGACCAAAGGGAGTACAGGAGCATGATTGGCTCCCTCTTGTACCTGACGGCAACAAGACCCGACATACAATTTGCAATGTGTCTTTGTGCTCGCTTTCAGGCTTCCCCAAGGGTGACTCATCACAAGGCTGTCAAGCGCATCTTCAAGTATCTCAAATACACCCTTGAGTTCAGTCTTTGGTACTCTGCAACTTCATCTCTTGATCTTATTGGGTATTCGGATGCGGACTTTGCTGGGTGTAGAATTGATAGGAAGAGCACTTCTGGTACTTGCCATTTCTTAGGTACTTCTTTGATCTGTTGGTCTTCTCGTAAGCAGTCGAGTATAGCCCAATCTACCACAGAGGCTGAGTATGTTGCTGTTGCTAGCTGCTGCTCATAAATCCTATGGATAGTATCCACCATGAGAGACTATGGGTTAACCTTTAAGGGTGTTCCACTCATGTGTGATAACTCCAGTATCATATGATTAGCCAAGAACCTAGTCCTACATGGTAAGGTCAAACACATAAATGTGAGATTCCACTTCTTGAAAGATAATGTTGATAAGGGAGATGTTGATCTTAAATATATTGACACTAAACACCAATTGGCTGACATTCTCACCAAGCCCCTAGATGCTTCGAGATTTGCTTTTCTTCGAGGGGAGCTTGGTGTTTGCCATCCTTATGGCATCGTTTGAGGGGGAGTTGGTGTTCTCTTGTATATATGTATCTTACCTTTTATGCATTGCATCTCATATGTAATATATGCATTGGTAGATGAGCTTTGATTCTGATGTTTTCTTGCATTTTTCTTTGCTATGATTGAGCTTGAGCTAAGTTGTGTGGACATGATAGTAATCTCACATGCTTAGATTTTCTAGATGGCTTGTTATAGACTCGTTTGAGCAACTTGCTAATCTTAAAGGTAAACTGAGCTTCTTGTGAACCTTATGAATTAATCTTGCTAAGACTTGCTCACCATGTATATAATTGCTTTTATCCCTGACAAGGTTTATGTTGAGGCTAGTCTAGAGGATATCTTGGCTTTTGCATCTTGTATTTGAAAAATGTAGCTTTGCAAATGTTTAGCTCATGATGGAACAATGTGGGAACGTTTGTTCCTTTTACCACAAAGGCATGCTCATTCTTCTGCTTTTAATGCGCAAAATAAATTGATTGTGCTTCAAAGCCTCGAGGTGTTTGTCGTATCCAGTTGTGCGACCCTCCACACGGATTAAAAGTAATATAAAAATGCTAAATCCAAACATTGTACTTTGAAGTCTCGGGGTGTTTGCCGTACCCAATCGTGCGACCCTCCGCACGGATTAGAAGATACATGAGGATCACATAAGAATAATGCTTTTCTCTTTTCTTATGAGTCTCTGTTGCATATGTTGATGAGGACATCACTCCTATGGATACACACAACACTCCTCCAATTCTGGACTTGCAAGGTCCAATGACTAAAGCTCGTGCACGATGACTAAATTTAGAGGTGAGCTCGTTCCTACGTTCTTTGCTATATGTTACTTTTGAGAATGGTTTGCTACCTAATGATTATTTTATGATTAGAAACCATGGAGAGGACCAGGAGATGATGGAAGAAGGACTTGGGAACGTCGAGGACCAGCAAGGGCTTGAAAGCCAAAGTGGAGGCCCAATCAAAACCGACTTCGAGTCTGTTTCGGGCCCCAGGACCAGTCTGCACTAAAACAGTCACCCAGGACGCATACGGACTCGGATTTGGACGTTCTACATATGCACGGAAAGATAAGGAGAAGATCTTTCCAATGCCACTAGCGTCATGTCAAAATTCATCCGGAGTCATCAGGAATCATCGAAACAAGAGAGAGTCCAGAATCTGTATCGGTGCTGCGTCGCCTATTTTTGGCCTTTGGGCTTTGTATTTAGTTGAGCCCAATTAGAAGCGTGTCCAGAGGGTCTTGCACGACCCTAGGGTCTTTATATACAGCCATCGCCGCACCATTAGGGTTCGGGTTTTGTTTAGATCAATTCTGTTCATAAACAGTGTCGCCGTTCATCGGTTTATGAGACCCCAACTTCGAGAGTTTAATCATACATCTGCAGTTGTGTTGCATTCTTCGTTGTTCTTGCTTGTGTTCCTGATTCGCAGGCAGGGATTAGCCTTCTCAGCGAGGTCAATCGTCTTTGGACGGTTGATAACCAGAGGAGACGTCGTGCTGCGATTGCGGGGTTTAGAACGTGCTGTTCTGAAGCCGGATCGATTTGTGTGTCGCCTCAGACCAAATCAACTTACCAAGAACCTTTGGAAGATCGGGAACCCTTGTTTACATCAAGTGGTAATCAGAGCTTCAGTTGCACCGTCAGGTTCGCACTACCCTTTAGTTTTGTTTTCGTGTTCTTCCTATCGTCCACAGAAAATACCAAAAAAAAACTTTCCCCCGCCCATAACCACGTGTTTAGTCTTTGCATATTTCAATTTCAGAGTCCGTAGTGTTGAGTTTGTGCCCTAGTTCTTGTTTAGTCGCTGGTTTAGTTTGTGTTTTTGTCGTCAGTAGTATTTCCCTTGCAACCCTAGCCGTCATCCCCTTCACCATCCTCGGTTTTGTCGGCTTTGTGTGCTAGGGTTGATTGATCAACACACCCACCCTAATCCCACCCTAAACCCACCCTCACCACCTCGGACCAATTTTCACAAATTCCACTTTCCGCTGCATCCACCCCGCCAAAGAAATCCCTACCCGACCCCAAACCCGACTCGGGTTTCACTCAAACCCTGGGTTTCTTCATAATCGATTCCGACACCCCTTCGGTAAAACAGCCATAACTTTTCGCTCGGTTGTCCGTTTTGGCTAAAAATTTTATAGGAGATTCTTGACAAAAAGTTGAGCATACCCACACTCGGCTACGCCCTGTGTACCCTCGTCAAAAAATTCAAAAAAAATCAGGAAGATAAAGAAAAAATTCATTCAAGTTGAAACTCGACATTTTCTGAAACTTCAAGATTTTTTGTAGGCCACGTCCTAGCTCGGTTTGAGCTGAAATTTTTTTGTGGTTTCTCCCCGTTTGCTAGTGAGTTGGAAAAAAATATCAAAAAAATAAAATAAAGAAAAAGCAATTTGGGATTCCTACTAGTGCTCCATCTAGCCCCCTGGAATTTCTGAATTTGGCTGTTTTACACTTAGCCCCCTGTTATCGACTGTGTGCCTTTGTCTCATTGTTTCTTCTTTGCTATCACTAATGTTCTAGGACATAGTTAGACCAGCAACTAGGGACAAGTTACTTGGGTACTTATTCAGCTTTACTATCTATTTTTGATTTGTGTGCCACTCACATATATATATTTGGCCTTCGTAGCTCTACATACTTCTTCTGGACAGCATATAGGTTATTTTGTAACCCTTGCAATCGTGGAACACAGCTCCCTGGTATCCTTCTCTTTGTTGTTTTCAGAACTTTGTAAGAGCTTTGCAAGAAGCTTCCTTTTGTTGTATTGAGAGGCACCACTGCTTAGTACTTTTGTAGGGATAACCTTCACTTTTTGTTTCCTGTTTTGGTGTTTCTGATGTCAGGAAGCGATGGAGAGGGTGCTTCACCCTCAAAATTTGATGAGTGCGTGAGCCAAACTCAGCTACAGAAGGCTTTGAAGGCGGTTCAGAGTGATTTGGTAGAGACGATCACCAGGGCCCTCATAGACACCGTCATCAAGCTTCACCTGGAAGAAAGCATTGAGCGGTTGGATAAGAGAGTCTCTAAGCTAACCGATCAGGTTGTCGAATTGGAGACCGCTCACAAGACCAACAACAACAACACCAACACCAACACCAACAACGACGTTGAAGACGATCATGATGAAGCAACGGTGTATAAGGCTGATGGCACCGTCGATAGGTCAGCTACAAGGACCGCAAGGTTACGACGTCGTTTTTTAACGTAACCCTCAAGGTATGGATGGTTTCCACAACCACAACCGTCACACACAAGGTAACCATGCTCCAGATGACCCGTATGCTAAAATTAAGTTTTCAATTCCTTCGTTTTCGGGTCAGTACGATGGTGATGCTTACCTTGACTGGGAAATGACGGTAGAACAAAATTTAATGCCCACCTTGTTCCTGAACAACATAGAATTAGACAAGCCACTAGTGAGTTTAAGGACTTTGCTATTGTTTGGTGGAGTGGTCTAGCTGCTGAAAAACCGATTTGCCTACTACTTGGGAAGAACTTAAGGTAGAAATGCGTGATCGTTTTGTTCCTCCTTCTTTTTATAGAGAAATTCGTAATAAACTGCAGCGTTTAGATCAAGGAGATAAAACTGTTCAGGAGTATTTTAGTGAGCTTCAGAAGGGTTTGATTCGTTGTGCTGTGGTTGAAAAAGCAGAGGATCAGATTTGCCGCTTTTATTCTGGTTTGAGAAAAGAAATTCAGGACATCCTTGATTATAAAGAATTTTATACCCTCAACCAGTGTTTCCAGTATGCTATGCTTGCAGAGAAAGAATCACAAGGACTTTTCCAGGCTTTTGAGGAGTACAGCAAGTCCAGGAATTTCTACCCACCACGGCCGACAGGGACTTTGGGGCTGCCCAAGCCATCTTTCCGGCCGCCCCCACCAGCTAGTATTGTTTCTGCAGCACCAAGATCAGCCCCTGCCCCCTCTACGCGCTCAGGTAAAAATTCTATGCAGGTACCGGCTAGTAGTGCCTCCTCTGTTGCTTCGACGGGACGCACTACAAGGATTCAGTGCCACCGCTGCCATGGTCTTGGCCATGTGCAGAAAGATTGCCCAAGTAGGCAGGCATATGTGGCGACAGATGATGGCGGTTACATGAGCACCTCCGATGTGGAGGATGAGGAGCAGGATGTCGCTGCCACTAGCGGTGACCTCGTCCTTGGAGGCGGAGATACCACGAGCTACATGAAAATTATTGTGCAGCGTGTGCTTAGCACACAAATCCAGCAGCTCGAGATGATGCAGCGACATAACTTGTTCCAGATTTTCTTCGTCATCAAGAACCGTCGAGCACGTGTCATCATTGATGGAGGAAGCTGCAACAATTTGGTGAGTTCTGATGTGGTTAAGAAGCTTGATTTGACCACACGCCCACATCCACATCCATACTACATTCAGTGGTTAAATGACTCTGGAAAAACTAAGGTAATACAAACTTGCAGAGTTCTTTTTTCCATTGGTTCCTATGTGGATTCTGTTGATTGTGATGTTGTACCCATGCAAGCTTGTTCACTTTTATTAGGTAGACCTTGGGAATTTGATAATTATGCTGTACACCATGGTAAAAGTAATAAGTACACTTTTATGCATAAAGGAACTAAAATTACTTTATTACCAATAACCCCTGCTGAAATTATACAAGCTGATTTAGAAAGAGTTGCTAGTTTAAAAAATAAAGGTCCTAAAATTCAGCAACTTATTAATTCTAATTCTTCACCTAGTAATGTTAATGATTCTTCAAGTTCTAAAGGTGGTGGAATTAAATTACAAGGTCGTTCATGTCTTGCAACAAAATCTGAACTTACTGAAATTTCTGCTGATGATGAGATTTGCTATGCTTTGATATGCAAACAAGCCTTGTTTTTGCTTAGTGATATTACTTCTAGTGCTTTGCCTCCTGCTGTCACTAACCTTTTGCAGGAGTATGAGGATGTTTTCCCAGCTAAGATACCCCCGGGATTGCCACCTTTGAGAGGGATTGAGCATCAAATTGATTTGATTCCTGGTGCTACGTTACCAAACCGTGCTGCTTATAGGACCAACCCTAAGGAGACTAAGGAGATACAATGACAAGTCCAAGACCTTTTGGATCGTGGGTATGTTCGTCAATCACTTAGTCCTTGTGTTGTTCCTGTACTTTTGGTTCCTAAGAAAGATGGTTCTTGGCGTATGTGTGTAGATTGTAGAGTCATTAATAACATTACTATTAGGTATCGTCATCCCATTCCTAGGCTAGACGACATGCTTGATGAGTTATGTGGTGCTATAATTTTCACTAACATTGATTTGCGTAGTGGCTACCATCAAATTAGAATGAAACTTAGAGATGAATGGAAAACAACTTTCAAAAACAAATTCGGGTTGTATGAGTGGTTAGTAATGCCTTTTGGGTTAACTAATGCACCCAGTACTTTCATGCGTTTGATGAATGAGGTTTTAAGACCTTTTATTGGCAAATTTGTGGTAGTTTACTTTGATGATATCTTGATTTATAGCAAATCCATGGATGATCATATGATTCATTTGCGTGCTGTTTTTGATGCTTTACGAGTTGCACGTTTATTTGGTAACCTTGAGAAGTGCACCTTTTGCACGGATCGAGTCTCTTTTCTTGGCTATGTTGTGACTCCACAGGGAATTGAGGTGGATGAGGCGAAGATTGAAGCCATAAAGAGCTGGCCTGTACCAAAAACTATCACACAGGTGAGGAGTTTTCTTGGTCTTGCAGGTTTCTACCGCCGCTTTGTCAAAGATTTCAGCACCATTGCTGCACCATTGCATGAGTTGACAAAGAAGGGCGTTGACTTCTATTTTGGTAAGACACATCATGAGCCTTTTGATGCTTTGAAGGACAAACTTACACATGCACCATTGCTGCAATTACCTAATTTTGATAAGACTTTTGAGCTTGAATGTGATGCTAGTGGTATAGGCATTGGTGGTGTTTTGATGCAAGATGGTAAACCTGTTGCATACTTTAGTGAGAAAATTACTGGGCCTGTTTTGAATTATTCCACGTATGATAAGGAACTATATGCACTTGTACGTTCTTTAGAGACGTGGCGTCATTATTTGTTGCCCAAAGAATTTGTTATTCATTCTGATCATGAATCACTTAAGTATATTCATTCTCAATGCAATTTGAACCGTAGACATGCTAAATGGGTTGATTTTATTGAGTCTTTTCCTTATATTATTAAACATAAGAAAGAGAAGGATAATGTGATTGTGATGTTTTATCTAGGTGATATACTTTGTTGTCTCAACTTGATTGTAGAATTTTTGGACTTGAGGCAATTAAAGAATAATATGTTACTGATGTTGATTTTAAAGATGTATTGCTGCACTGTAAAGAAGGTCGTGCTTGGAACAAATTTGTGTTGAATGATGGTTTCTTGTTTAGAGCTAACCGCCTATGCATTCTAGTTGGTTCCGTTCGTCTTTTGTTGTTGCAGGAGGCGCATGGAGGTGGATTGATGGGTCATTTTGGTGCTAAGAAGACGGAGGATATTTTGGCCACACACTTCTTTTGGCCAAGGATGAGGAAAGATGTTGAGAGTTTTGTTGCTCGCTGCACTACATGTCAAAAAGCTAAGTCTCGATTGAATCCACATGGTTTATACATGCCACTTCCTGTTCCTTCTATTCCTTGGGCGAATATTTCTATGGACTTTGTTTTAGGACTGCCTAGGACTAAGAGGGGGAGCGATAGCATTTTTGTTATTGTGGATTGTTTTTCCAAGATGGCACACTTTATACCATGTCATAAAACTGATGATGCTAGTTATATTGCTGATCTCTTTTTCAAAGAAATTGTACGTTTGCATGGTATGCCTTCTACTATTGTTTCATATCGTGATGCAAAATTCTTGAGTCATTTTTGGCGCACGCTTAGGAATAAGTTGGGTACAAAGTTGCTATTTTCTATAACTTGTCATCCACAAACTGATGGACAAACTGAGGTTGTGAACCGCACTTTGGGCACTATGTTATGAGCTATTTTGAAGAAAAATTTGAAGCAATGGGAAGAATGCTTGCCTCATGTTGAGTTTGCTTATAATCGGGCAACACATTCTACTACCAAGGTAAGTCCCTTCAAGGTAGTATATGGTTTTGATCCCCATACTCCACTTGATATACTTCCTCTACCTATTAATGAGAGAGTTCATGTTGATGCTAAGGAGCATGCTGAATTTATTTTGCAAATGCTTAGACTACTAGACTTAGCATTGAAAAGATGAATGAAAAATATAAAATTGCTGGTAATAAAGGTAGAAAGGAAGTAAAGCTTGATGTAGGAGATTTAGTGCGGTTACACTTAAGGAAGGATAGATATTCAGAATTGAGAAAGTCTAAGCTAATGCCTAGAGCTGATGGTCCATTCAAAATAATGGAGAAGATTAATGATAATGCATACAAACTTGAGTTGCCTCCCGAGTTCGGGGTTAGTCCTACTTTTAATATTTCAGATTTGAAACCATACTTGAGAGAAGAGGATGAGCTTGAGTCGAGTACGACTCCACTTCAAGAGGGGGAGGATGATGAGAACATCACTCCTATGGATACACACAATACTCCTCCAATTCTGGACTTGCAAGGTCCAATGACTAGAGCTCGTGCACGACGACTAAATTTAGAGGTGAGCTCGTTCCTACGTTCTTTGCTATATGTACTTTTGAGAATGGTTTGCTACCTAATGATTATTTTATGATTAGAAACCATGAAGAGGACCAGGAGATGATGGGAGAAGGATTTGGGAACGTCGAGGACCAGCAAGGGCTTGAAAGCCAAAGTGGAGCCCCAATCAAAACCGACTTCGAGTCTGTTTCGGGCCCCAGGACCAATCTGCACTAAAACAGTCACCCAGGACTCATACGGACTCGGATTTGGACGTTCTACATATGCACAGAAAGATAAGGAGAAGATCTTTCCAATGCCACCGGCATCATGTTAAAATTCATCCGGAGTCATCGGGAATCATCAAAATAAGAGAGAGTCCAGAATCTGTGTCGGTGCTGCATCGCCTATTTTTGGCCTTTGGGCTTTGTATTTAGTTGAGCCCAATTAGGGGCGCATCCAGAGGGTCTTGCACGACCCTAGGATCTTTATATATAGCCGTTGCCGCACCATTAGGGTTCGGGTTTTTCTTAGATCCATTCTGTTCATAAACAGTGTCGCCGTTCATCGGTTTGTGAGACCCCAACTTCGAGAGTTTAATCATACATCTGCAATTGTGTTGCATTCTTCGTTGTTCTTGCTTGTGTTCTTGATTAGCAGGCAGGGATTAGGCTTCTCGGTGAGGTCAATCGTCTTTGGACGGTTGATAACCAGAGGAGACGTCGTGCTGCGATTGCGGGGTTTAGAACGTGCTGTTCTGAAGCCGGATCTATTTGTGTGTCGCCTCTGATCAAATCAACTTACCAAGAACCTTTCGGAAGATCAGGAACCCTTGTTTACATCATATGTGAGCATTTGTAGAGCTTATTTTCTGTGAATGCTTGTTGCCTTGGTTGAGATTGAGACTGGCTAGATTCTTTTGATTCACTTGATGCCTGTTTTGCCTTGGATGGGAGTACTTATACACGTGGTGGCAGTTTTTCTCATGATGAGAACATTTGATTCTATCTAAGCTAGTCAATCTTTTTGCTTATCTTGTATAGCTCCTTGTGTTTATCCTTTGCTATCTATTTTTTGGTCTTTGTATGTTGGTGAGCTATCGCTTTACACTTCATGGCTCTATTTTTTTATTAGCATAGTTTAATGCCTATTTGCATAATTGTTGAAGCTCCTTAGGTTTGCATTTTCATGCATTGCATGTTTGCTCTTTTGCCTCTTTGATGATTTCATTGCCAAAGGGGGAGAAATAAGTGCCTAAGGGGAGAAAATGTTATGTCATGCACAAATAATGCTAAGAAACTTAAAATAATCCATTTTGCATTACACCAGACCTACCACAAGTTGAGGGGGAGCATATCATGTCCTTGAGTGTTTTCTTACGCTTTTCATACTCTTTGCATCTCAAGTTGCTTTCTTTGCCAACTCTTTGTTTCGTGATCCTTATTTTGCTAGATGGCCTAGTTTTCGCCTTTTCTTTGGGCTTGGCCATTTCGATGTGCTTATTCGACCTCGCATTTCAATCTCTAATCTTAGTGCATTTGGTGTTGTCAATGTACTCATCAAGGGGGAGATTGAGAAACCATGTTGATATGTGCCATGGTTGGGAATTTGTGATGAGTAATTGACATTGGTTGAGTTTGTGTTTGAGTTGAAATGCGGGAATCTAGGGATTGCATGAGTTTGTGCATGTCATGGTTTTTACTAACCAGAGTTGGTGAGGATGTTGGAGAGTTGTAGGAAATGGGAAATGTGTTTGCTTGTCTCATGATGTGTAGGTTACTGGAGTCAACTTGGCGGTCAATGGCGAGAGGATCAGGCACAAGTAGGAGACTTGGGGCTGGACGATCGGGAGGCCAGGTGAAGTCAAGGGTGATCCACACCATACACATGGAGAGGCAAGAAGCACGAACGGTTTCACGGTTGAGCCTAAAAACAGTGGGTGGTGATCAAGACGATGGGTCAGAACTACCGGTGGGTTAGAACTCGGATCGGCACTGCCGATGCCACGACCAGCACTGCCAGTAGCTTGAGTCTGAATCCCGCACCAGCACTGTCGATGGCTAGACCGGCACTGCCGATGGGCTTTACCGGCACTACCGATGGCTGTGATCGGCACTGCCGATGGTAGTCCAATAAGGTGACTTGTGTGCACTTCTTTGACTGATTCAGGTCTTTGCTGTTCCCTTTTGTTTCCGCTAAGTTCCGCTGCTATAGTTGATCACTCCTAGGGTTAGCACATCACAAGTTGGTGTGTGTAGCCATGATCGGTTTAGAGGTTGGCTCGGGTTGTAATCGGGACATAGGCTAAGTTCTCTTGGAGAATATTAATTGGCTCCCATTCAACCCCCCCCCCTCTGATCGTCTTTTTGGTCCTTCAACACGGTCGCGTCACCGCTACCACCAAGACACAAGCTCGCCTCCCTCGAGAACTTGCCGGACTCCCCGAGCCGATACAAGCACTCACTAGTGATGCCCCTTTCAACGACGGGCTCAAACCGTGTACAAACGTGTGACGACCTTCACAATCAATCATGATAGGCTCGATTACCAACACCTAACCAGTCTAGGTCTCACCATAGACCAAGAGTAATAGCCTAGATCAGACCTCAAGAACACCCTATCCTTAGATGTGGATAGATGCACAAGTTACTCTCACTAGCACTCTCAAGATATCCAATATCCTCTCCTAGTGCTCCTCTCTTGTCCTTTGGCTCCCTACTGATGCTCCAAGCAATGTAAATGGCCAAAGTTAGTCTCCAAGACCCCACCAATGAGTTTATATAGGCTTCCAAACTCAAAATAGTCATTGCTCCACGAAACAGCTCTCTGAACGTACTGACCGGACGGTCTAGTCACTGTCCAGACCGCACAGTCTGGTCTCCACCGGATGGCTCCTCCAGAGTCGTTGCTCTCTGTCCGCAGCTGTCTCCATATAGACTGTACAGTCCGGTCTATAGACCGTACCATCCGGTCTCTATGACCCTGTGTCCGGTCTCTATCTCCAGAAGCTGAAACTCCTCGTCTTCGCTCGACTTCATTTCCCGGCTTCTTCTAACAACTCCTTGGCTTCTCCATTATCACCTAGTTCCTGTGATTTTCCTGAGCATCCACGCATATCACCAACTAGCATGACCTAAGAGACATGACCTAGACCCCCTTGATAGTCTGGTTTTTCCTATCGACTCAAAGCCCTAACAAATAGACAAGTGTTCCAAACACTTGCTCCATAGCTTGTCCTTAGCCTTGATCCATCTCCATCAACCCTTGGACTCCATCTAGCTCATCAAGATCTATGCTTGTGGTCATCGTCATCCATCGACAGGGCGACCATCAATGATCATCATTAAGTAATAAGAGGTTTCCTACACACACAATACTCGTGTAGATATTAGTCACATTTCATGTTTGTCATTCATCACCTAAACATTCATACCTTGGGGTGATCTCAATGGTCATGAACCTTACACATATGAACTAGTAATATTAAAAATATTTTCATCTACATGATACTTTTATAGTCTAATAGGTGAACATAGTTCCTAATCCCACTCGACGATCCGTAGCTGAGGTTAGTTTCCACGGACTACTCCTCTCTGAGACAGAAATTCGGTAGCACCTCCCCGTTGTTCTCCAAATACATGTTCTACAAAGGAGATTGTGTATCCGAAGAATAACGAGGAGATGATGCTGAAACTCTATCTCAGATTGGAGTAGACCGTTAAAACTAACCTCAACTACGCATTCTCGAGCTGTCCAACAAACATGGGCAATTCAAAATAGATACAATCATAGATATGCAAAAATCAACATATCTCCAATCGTATCTCTTTCGAACAGGAGATGCCTAACTAGGTTACGCCTTTTAGTTGTTATTCTAACATTTTACATTTTTTTTATCAAATTACTTGTCATCTAACTTACCATTATATTTCTATCTCTACCTCTCTTCCCTCACAGCTAACAGAATGAAGAACACAAATGAGAATAGTGGCAGTTCTGTAAAACAAACCGGGATCGACGATGGGTGTGGTTGTGAAGGAGGACGGTCGTGGTCGGCGGGGTGCTGTTGGGCGACGGGGCCGGCTGGGTGCTGCTAGGGATGGGGGTATCCGGGGCCGGGAACCGGTCGGGTGCTGACGGGGGCGTCCGGGGCCGGGAACCTGCAGGGCGTGGACGGGGATAGGCTGCGCGAGGTTGACAGGGACAACCCGGCCAGGGACGGGCACATGGGCGGACCGTAGCCAGGGAGACGCGGCAGCTGCGGAGATGCTGCGACCGGGGATGGGAATTGGACGGGAGGAGGGGGGAGCGGCTCCCGGGGACAGGCGCACTGGAGGAGACAGGGAGCGGCGATCGGGGATGGCCACACATGGGAGGAGGGGGGGACAGGCGGTGGCCGGGGATGGGCACGCGTGGGGCGAGGCGGGGAGCAGCAAGAGGAGGCGAGGAGCAGTGGTGATGGGGAGAAGCGGTGGCGGCGGGGAGAGGCCACGGCCGGGGACAGGCGGCGCGGCGAGGGGAGGCGAAGGCAGGGAGCAGCAGCGGTGGGTAGAGGCGGCGACGGGAAGCGGCGGCGACAGCGGGGAGAGGCGGAGGCAGGGAGTTCTGGAGGCGAGGAGCAGTGGCGGCGGTGGGGAGAGTAGGGAGAGGCGAGGGCCAAAAATGGGCAAAGTCCCCGATCCAATCAGGGACATGTAATAAAATCTTTGTTGTGTGCCTGCCCCGTGGCACACGGCAAAGAAGTCAAAGTGCCCGATCGGTGCCTGCCCCGTGAGACATGACAAAGGCGCCACATGGGGCTTTGTCGTGTGCCACTATTTGGGCACACAGCAAAGAGCTAATCCTATCTCTTTGTCGTGTGCCCTCCCCTGAGGCACATGACAATCATTTAGATGTCGTTTAAAAAAAATAGAAATCACTTAATGAACTCAAACCGTTACCAAATTTGGAGATGATACGACTCTTATATTTTGTAGCCTTTAGAAATTCGGTTGAAGTCAAAACTTCATTCAACCGTCATTTTTATTCAAAAGCTGAAAGGTTCTAACTCGACACTCGGATTCTTTTAAAGAGATTCTCTCATTTGTGAGGAACATACATGACAACTTATGTCAAACATTTTGTAGTTTTTACCACACCCTCTACGTATAATATACTGATGCTAGGACAATTCTCTTAATTTTAAAACACATTATTCGAACCACTTGCAGTTCAAATTTGAATTGGCACAAAAGAATACAAAAAATTAAATTAATTAATTAATTATAGCAAACATAACTCAACATGAAAAAATCAATGTATTTTCACATTGGAGTCACTAACATGAATATCCATTTTTAATTTACTTTATTCTAATATTTGAAACACTTCTAGTTCAAAATTATATTTTCACGATAAAATATAATTAATGAAAAAATTAAGTAAATTTAGAAAATGGATAAATAAATACATTAAAATACACAATGATGTACCATGAATTGGCTATGGCCTCCAGAAAAAAATTGGTGGTCAGAAAGTGAAAAAAAAAGTTTTATCGAGTGTCATGCATCGGCACTCAGCAAGGGCCAATTTGCCGAGTGCCGACGTTTGACACTCGGCAAAGATTTCACGGACTGTTAAATTGGTTGACGGCGTTTTTTTTTGCTGAGTGTCTTTTGCTAACACTCGACAAAGGGCACCTGTTTTGCCGAGTTTTTCCTAGTTGCCGAGTGCCTCGCTAAAAGACACTCGGCAAATGTTATTATTGCCGAGTGTTTGGTCACTGCCGAGTGTATTTAGTAGGACACTCGGCATAGATAGGCATTTGCTGAGTGCCCGATAATTTGCACTCGGCAAACATTTTGGCACTCGGCATACTCCAGTTTTTCCGTAGCGCTTGTAAGTTAAGAATTAGTCAGTATTGAGATTAATTTGTCACAAATCAACCTTGATTGAAGGGTGGTGGCTATAATTATGTCGCTGTAGCTATTTAGTAACCAACGTTGGGTACCATAGTGACTAAAATGCCTAGCAATATATATTGACAATAATTCTTGGTGACTAATGCCCGTCTCTCGATCTGTGTGACTTAAAGTCCTGTCAGTACGTACTAACTCTTCCTCGGTTACGACAGGTTGATTCTTTAGCTATCAAACCAAAATATTGGTGACTATTTTTTTTTTTTTTGCAACCAACTCTACTTGCTGATAGAAGCAACTTAGACACGTAAGTCTCCTTGGTGACAACATATACATATAGTCACTAGAGAACATGACTACCTGTTGCAAAACACATATGACATTATCTCTATAACTTATTAACTGAGGTATGGTGGTACACTTTGTGTCCACGGTGTCTCGCTGTCCGTTCATGTTCGCGTCTTTCTCGCCAAATATTGGTGCCTGCCTTCGTACACACGTCGTTCGTGTTTAGATCGAATTCCGAATACAGATAATTTTACCCGTCATCGCCAATGCAGATGTTTATCGTTCGGAGTCTTGCAGACTCATGTTTTTCTCCTTAAAACTAATTACATGTGTCGCTGTTGCCTCTACTACGAAGCCAACGATCCGTTGCTTGCATCCTTCTTGCCCGTATTCACAAACTGCTTTTAGAGCTACAGACTATCCTAGGATAGTCGTTATGCATGTGATGTCCCGTTTTGATAATTCGCAAACATCCTTAGTACACCAGTAGCCATTAACTCGAGCTTGAGTTTCTATCGATGGCGGATGTACGGCGACGACTTGGGCGTACGAGGCTACGAGAAAGACGACGACACCTTCCTGGTCGATGCTGCGTTCTAGGCTTTTTTACTCTGTGGGCTGCTTCGTTGGAAGTCAGATTAGGGCTTTTTTTGACATTGAAGCCTTTGCAGCGTGTTTTCCGTTGATATTAGCTAGATACTGATGCTATAGCTAGAATTACGAAAATAAAATTTCAACTAGCTACTGATCTCATAAAAATACCAAAATAAACTTTTTAACTTTAGTTGCACTACTATTGTTGTTTATATTGTTTTTGGAACACACGCCTGTAGATTGCATTCCATCAGTGTGAAGTGGATCTTCTTCAACATAGGCTACAAACATCTTTGGAGCCAGGTTCTTAAAAAATTATCGTGGGTCTATATCTGCTATGATCTATGCAAGCTATCTTGTTGAATTTGTGATGGGAAAATGCTGACATCTTTTCTTATTAGAGATGTTTGTGACGATAAACATCTCTCTAATTAATGTGGAGAGTAGACAGAGGATTTTGAAAGAATATATGAAAATTTTGTCTAACGAGATCCGATGTCCTTCATATGAGAATTATTTTCATAAGAATGTACAAAAAATGAAATTGACCAATATAGCAATTGAAGTTGGTTTCCATGAACGGCCGAACAATGCAAGACTCTGACTCTGATTATTGGTTACGGTTACGAAGACCTTGTCCAATAGTACTTAGTCCTCGTTCTGCCTCTCTTATAGTGCAGAAATATCGCCGACTCGGAATCGATGTATCTTCATCTAGATACAACGCGGCACCAAAATCTCGTCGGAACGGTGCTTGATGAAGTCCAGGCATGACCGCATCCATAGAGCAGCGACGGTACGCACGTCTCCGCCTCCGGCCGCGCCACGGCTGACGACGTTGAGGCTGGTGCCACAACGTATGCCGCAGCGGCGAAGAAGATGACGAGGATTAGTGAGATGCGTTAAGCCATGGCATACAGGCATGCAATAATATGCATGGACTATTTGGAGGGATTAGGTTTTCGTATTGATTTTGTCTCTAGTCTTAGAGTTAATTAATTGATGAAAACGAGTACCAAGGATAACCTGCGTGATTGGGTCCTTGTCCATCGTCGTCTCATTAGTAGATGGATCCGTAACTGGAGGAGGCGCGACGACGAGAGGTGGAGGCGTGACAACTTGGTTTGGCACGCCATCTTTCGTCGTCATTATTCATATGTCGTTGATGTCCTCATCATCCTCCCCTTCTTGAAGTGAAGTCGTCCTCGACGGCAACTCATCATCCTCACTCAAGTATGGTTTCAAATCTGCAATATTAAAACTAGTGGAAACACCAAACTCCATGGGGAAGTCAAGAACATAAGTATTATCGTTAATCTTGGTTAGCACTTTAAAAGGACCAGCAGCACGAGGCATCAATTTAGAACGACGCAAAGTAGGAAATCTATCTTTACGCAAGTGCAACCAAACCAAATTATTAGGTTCAAAAGAAATATGTTTTCTACCTTTGCTACCAGCAACTTGATACTTTTTATTTGCAATGGCAATGTTGTGTTGTGTTTCTTCATGCAATTGTTTGATGTGATAAATATGAGCAAGAGCATCAACATGTGGTTCATCTTCAATATCAATAGCAAACAAATCAATAGGCGCCCTAGTAACATAGCCATAAACAACCTCAAAAGGACACATCTTAGTGGCAGAATGTGTAGCACGATTATAAGCAAATTCAACATGAGGTAAACAATCTTTCCAACGTTTCAAGTTTTTATCTAGAACAACTCTAAGCATAGCAGACAAAGTTCTATTTACTACCTCAGTTTGCCCATCAGTTTGAGGATGACAAGTAGTACTAAACAGCAGCTTAGTTCCTAATTTATTCTAAAGAGAACGCCAAAAATGACTAAGAAACTTAGCATCATGATCAGAGACAATTGTTTTAGAAATTCCAGGCAATCTAACAATCTCTCTAAAGAACAATTCAGCAATATTTGAGGCATCATCAGTTTTATGACAAGGTATAAAGTGAGCCATTTTAGAGAAACCATCAACAACCACAAAAATACTATCCCTCCCCTTCTTAGTGCGAGGCAATCCCAAAACAAAATCCATCAAAATATCATACCAAGAAGAAGAGGGAACAGACAAGGGCATATACAAACCACGATTATCCAAACGAGATTTAGCTTTTTGACATGTAGTACAGCGTGCAACAAGGCGCTCAACATCATGGCGCATCCGTGGCCAAAAGAAATGGTCGGCCAACACCTCATGTGTCTTGAAAACGCCGAAGTGACCCATAAGACCATCTCCATGCGCCTCCTGTAACAACAAAAGACGAACCGAGCTAGCTGAAATACACAGCTTGTTAGCACGAAACAGGAACCCATCTTGCATATGAAATTTGCCCCAAGGTTTGCCATCCTTACAATGCATCATAATATCACGAAAATCAGCATCATTCACATATTGATCTTTCAAAGCTTGCAAACCAAAGATTTTAAAGTCTAATTGAGACAGCATCATATAACGTCGAGACAAAGTATCGGCAATCACATTTTTCTTCCCGTTTTTATGTTTAATGATGTACGGAAAAGATTCAATAAATCCAACCCATTTAGCATGACGACGGTTCAGATTAGTTTGGGTTCTAATATGTTTTAAAGCCTCATGATCAGAATGAATAATAAATTCGCGAGGCCATAAATAATGCTGCCGTGTTTGCAAAGTTTTTACTAAAGCATAAAGTTCTTTATCATAAGTGGAATATTTAAGAGCAGCATCACTTAACTTCTCACTAAAATAAGCAATGGGTTTATGATCTTGCAACAAAACAGCACCCAAACCAATTCCACTAGCATCACATTCCAATTCAAACACTTTATCAAAATTAGGCAATTGTAAGAGAGGAGCATGAGTTAACCATTCCTTTAAAGTGTTGAATGCGTCGTCTTGTGATGCGCCCCACTCAAATGGCGCACCCTTCTTGGTCAGTTCATGTAATGGTGCAGCAATAGAACTGAAATCCCGCACAAAACGACAATAGAAGCCTGCAAGACCAAGAAAACTGCAAACCTGTGTGACCGTCGTCGGTTGGGGCCAACTCTGGCGTCCACCTTGCTGCTATCCACCTCAATGCCCTGTGGAGTAACAACATATCTAAGAAACAAAACACGTTGCGTGCAAAAAGTGCATTTTTCCATGTTCCCAAACAAGTGAGCAGCACGTAAAGCATCAAAAACAGCACGCAAATGATCTAAATGCTCATTCATGAATTTGCTGTATATAAGGATATCATCAAAATAGACAACAACAAATATTCCAATAAAAGGCCGAAGAACTTCATTCATTAAGCGCATAAAAGTGCTAGGAGCATTAGACAATCCAAACGGCATAACCAACCATTCATACAAGCCAAATTTAGTTTTAAAAGCCGTTTTCCATTCATCTCCTAATTTCATTCTTATTTGATGGTAACCAATACGCAAATCAATCTTAGAGAAAATTATGCCACCACTAAGTTCATCAAGCATATCATCAAGGCGTGGTATAGGATATCGATAATGAATTGTAATATTGTTAATTGCACGACAATCTACACACATATGCCAAGAACCATCTTTCTTAGGAACAAGCAAAACATGAACCGAACAAGGGCTGAGAGACTCACGAATGTAACCTTTATCAAGCAATGCCTGCACTTGACGCTGAATTTCTTTTGTCTCCTCAGGATTTGTGCGGTACGGGGCGCGATTAGAAAGCTATGCGACTGGAATTAAATCAATCTGATGTTCTATGCCACGAATAGGAGGAAGACCCGGTGACAATTCAGCGGGAAAAACATCTTTATTGTCCTGCAAAAGGTTAGCAACAGCAGAAGGAATATGCAACATAGGCGCCTCATCTAGTGAAACAAGCATACGAGAGCAAACTAGTGCATAGCAAAGCAGATTAGCAGCATGTAATTCATCAAAATCAGCACGTGTAGCAAGCAAGATAGGGTTATTCAATTTGATCTCATGTTAAACAGGTGCAATAGGAGGTGATGTAACCAATTTTGTAGCTTTTGTCACTCGAGCAATATCATCTTTAAGAACTTCTTCAGGTGTTATAGGATGAATAACAATTTTCTGACCCTTAAACATGAAGAAATAATAATTGGAGCGACTATGATGAACACTATCAACATCATATTGCCAAGGATGGCCAAGCAACAAAGAGCATGCTTCTATTGGAACAACATCACAATCTACAAAATCAGAATAGGCGCCAAGAGAGAAAGGAACACATACCGAGCGTGTTACCTTTATTTTGCCGCCATCATTAAGCCATTAAACGTGATAAGGATGTGGGTGCTTCCTTGTTGGCAATGACAACTGCTCCACCAAGGTCGTACTAGCCAAATTATTGCAACTCCACCATCGATGATTATACGGACCGCTCGTTCTTGCACAACGCCTTTGATATGAAAAATGTTGTGGCGCTGATGCTTTTCATCTTGAACGACCTGTGTACTAAGAACACGCTACACAACAAGAGTTGCATACCTGTCGGCAGCACTAGAGTCGACATGAAGCTCCGTATTATCTGCATGATTAGTGGCAAGCATAGTCTGCTGAATATCCTCAGAATCACTAGCAGAAGAATATCCACCGTCGTCACGACTCAACATAGTTTGTTTATTTGGACAATCGCGTATCACATGACCAAATCCTCGGCAACGGTGACACTGAATATCACGAACTCGTCCAGACAACGAGGAGGATGGCACGATCGAGGCAGATTTGGCTGTGGATGGAGCACTCGACTTGGACGTGGTCAAGAAGTGGTCGCGCGACGTGGAAGGAGGTGTCGACCGTGAAGCTGAAGGCGTCTTGAACCCTACAAAAATATTAGGTCTTGACGAAGATTGTCGATCCTGCACTTCACGTTCAGCTTTACAAGCATATTCAAATAAGGTGGTCATATCATCATAATTCTTGTAATCAAGAATGTTCTGAATTTCACGATTTAACCCACCCCTAAAGCGAGCCATAGCAGCATCATCCAGTTCAACTAAACCACAGCGAATCATACCCTTTTCTAAAGCTTGATAATAATCCTCTACGGAAAGTGAACCTTGTTAAAAACGCTGCATTTGATTAAGCAAATCTCTAGCATAATACGACGGCACAAAACGATGACGCAGAGCAGCTTTTAATGCCGTCCAAGTGGCTGGAATATTATCAGGATATCTTTGTCTATACTCACGCCACCAAAGTAAAGCAAATTCAGTAAATTCACTAATAGCAGCCTTAACTTGTAAATTAGCAGGAATATCATGGCATGTAAATTTTTGTTCAACCTCTAATTCCCAATCAAGATAAGCACCCGGATCATATTTGCCATTAAAAGTGGGAATACGAAATTTTATTTTAGCAAAAGAATCATTAGTAGGAACACGTACCCTACGAGCACGACCACGACGATTGTCGTCGTCCTGCTCGGTGTCGGTGCCGTAGTCACGTGCATTTTGCAACTCCGTGAGCTGCGTCGTCATGGTCCCAAGCTGTGTCGACATGGCCTCAAGACGAGTCATGATCGTCGCGAGCGTGGTGCAGGCAGCCGTATCGGTGAGGTCTAGTTGATCAAAACGCTCATTCGATAAAGTGACCGTAGAGTCAAGTCTCTCGTGCATCGTCTTCATGTCGTTTTGTAGACCATCAACCTGTGCCTGGACATCCTGGAGGGTGAGCTCCTCCGACTTCGAGCTGTTTTCTGCCATAGAAACACAAGCAATACAAAAAGCTGGATCCTACAACGAGAGGTGAGTGGTGGATGAAAAGCTCAATCAAAAAGCTGTTATCAAATTCTTACCCGTCCTTACCAAGCATGCAAGCGTGAACTGCAACCACAGGTAAAACCGATGGAAGATTGGAGGAGCGATTGCGTGGTGAAACAAAAACCTGCTCGTAGTAGAAAATTTGTGAGGCTGGGATGCTACACTCAATCCAAGGGTTAGCACAATTCAAACAATAACTGCAAAGCTGAATAATGGTGCTAAACGCGAAAAGATTGCTGCCGGCACAAGTGCAAGAGGAAGGAAGAAGGATCAAAACAAAGTGCGGCAAGAACGCGTCGCCTGTGTTGCTCGGCCGCTCTTTATTTTCTCTTTTTTTTTTCTCTTTTTTCCTTTTTTTATACCTTTTTCTGAAAATATAAACAACGAGACCTCAAATGAGCAATTAAGCACAAGCGCTCTTTTCTCTCTCTCTCTCTCTCTCTCTCTCTCTCCCTCTCCTTCTCTCTCTCTCTCTAGAGGTGGGACACACGGAAGCGAGCAGAAACAAACACAGGGCAAGGCGAGCGGGTTACGATGTAACCGAGTAGGACTCAATCGGTGATCAGTCGAAAGCGTCGGCGTGACAGTGATTGACTCGGACTCACGGTGCAGTGAAAAAACTTGGCAAGCAATTGGCTGACCACAACTTGGTAAGCGAGACGGGGT
This sequence comes from Eleusine indica, assembly GCA_030378355.1. Taxonomy (NCBI): domain Eukaryota; kingdom Viridiplantae; phylum Streptophyta; class Magnoliopsida; order Poales; family Poaceae; genus Eleusine; species Eleusine indica. The sequence continues at coordinate 44,036,598 of CM059495.1, forward strand.
AAACAGATGCGGTGGAAAGCAAACTGTGGTGGTGAAAGCACGCGGCACGGCGGAAGGATAATATGATGATGGGGAGAAAACGATAGAACACAGTGTACCAGCAAGGATCAAAAGCCATAAAAACTCAACAACGCAAATTATTGAACGAAAGTGCAAGGTTCAAAACCATACTGGGGTAAACTTTTTTTATATAGTTTTCGGTTTATGTGGACTTGGATAAACTCACCGAGAAACACTGGACTCGTGTAGAGTGCCCGATCTTTCGGCGAGTGAAGATAACTTCGATTTGGTGGATGTCGACCCTCACGATCCGACTACGATGAGCAAGCCAAAGCGCCAATGCAATCGCTGAACCAACTTCCGGAGGATATTAACCTTGCGGTAAACAAGATCAACCTAATCACGAGGATCAATTCTTACGCGCAATCGAAGAACAAGCAAGAATTAGAGGCGAGCAATCTGATGTATTGCACGAAGGTGGAGTTCTGAATTCACGTCGAGAGACGGATGTATAGCTAAGCTAAACTTAAAACAAAACTCAAAGATTGCAAGGGGCATAGCCCTTGACTAAATAGGGGGAGGACGAGGCATCTAGGACCGGCTGAAGTGGAGAGGCGCGCGGTGGAGAGGGAGTCACGCGACTTGGGCCACGTGGGTCTTCGGACGGCGTCATCCTGGGCCGTCGTTCCTTAGCATCAAAACCATCTTCAATTCCTGGGCTCGAGCTCTAGTGATTGGCCCTTGTACGTCGTCGTCTAATTAGAAGATGGATCCGTAACTCGAGGGGGCGCGACGACGAGAGGTGGAGGCATGACAACTTGGTTTGGCGCGCCATCTTCCGTCGTCATTATTCGAGTGTCGTTGATGTCCTCATCAGTTGGCTTTAAATAGCAAAGATGTTGTCCTACAGAACAATCTTGAATGAATACACCTATATGAGCCCGATTATTGTAAGGTCGCAATCTGTGAGATTTGGGTGATCTCTATTAAGCTCATGAAAGACCAAGGGAGTATGACCTATATGCTCCACCCGCGGAGAAGCCTACTGAAGGGCTAGTATCAGTTATGACAGTAAGTGAAACTTGTTTACACAAAACTTGCAATTCAAGACATAGTCCATTGTTCAAGTTGTGAATGAGTGTAGCTTATTGTTCTAGGTGGTAGTTCAACTTAACAGTCTCCACTGAAAACACTGGTATATTAAACAACAGTGGGGTGAGGCAAAGTCTAGCTGGAATTTTGAGATCTGGTGGGGGATTGCTGGAATTATATGGGCTTGGCCCATTAATATTCATAATAATTCCTGAAAAATATTAAAGGCCCATTCATGAGTGGTGGGAGTGCAAAGGTTTAGTCCCACTTTGCTAGCCTCACCTCGCCTCGCCGAGCCGGGCCAGGCCGGGCTGGGCCGGGCCGAGCGGGACGGGGCATGGGCAATGGGCGCGGGCGCGTATCACCTGCGTGAATGGTCCGCCAAAATTCGGTTTCTTGCCTTGCGGGGGCGTGGCTTCCTTTTGCACTTTCTTTTTGCTGCGTGTTCCATATATTTCCATATATTTGATTATGAAAACTGACGTATTAATATGGTAACCAACTTAGTTACGGGACGTCGAACCCTAGCGGTTCCTCCCTATAAATACGTACGGGTATCGCCGCAAAATCATATCACGCAATCGCCTAGGGTTTTGCCTCTTGCTACTGTTGCGCCACCAAGACTTCTCCATCCCGATCGTCGGCGTGCACCGGCGAACGGGAGAGCAGATCCCCGGAACCGTCATCCTCTGTGATCCTGCACCGGGAGAGAGCGAATAAGGTTTTTGGGAAGCGCTCTACGCGACTGCTCGATCGCTTCCTTGTCTTCGTCAAGCTCGACGCCACGGCTTGTCTTCCTCGTCGTCGAGTCGGTCTCACCCGCCGTCGCCAACAAAGTGACGGTGCTGAACATCGTCGCCGCCTTTTCTACCCAGTCCAGAAGGAAACGTACGTACTCTTATCTCAAACCATGTCTTTCATACTAGCTTTCATGATCTGTTTATCTGTGATGAATGTTGCTAGTATGGTAGATGCTATACTTTTGTCTGGCTTTATAGACCTGTCTAGATCTTACGTAGACTTGTCTAATTCATCATGCAATCTATTAATTATGCTTATGATTTATTTCTGAATTAATATAAAATTAAAACTGCTAATTTATCCAACATATTAAAGGCCTACTACTATTACTGCATCGTATATCTTATCTTTGCTCACTAGTGTCGTATGTTTGTTGTCCACTCTCAAGTCATAAGTACTTTGGTAAATCATACTTGCATGTGCTAGGTGCTGACATGATTCTTTGCTACGCCTTTGCGTCATAGTTATGCTGAAAATTAGAATAATCAAATTGAAAGCTGGCGATTTCTACTGCCAATTCTTGATCTTGTCCAACATGCTACTGTTTAGACCATCACTGTGGTGGTTCAGATTCTGCCCTCCATATTCACGTTCAAATACATCCCTTCCAAAATCATTCAGACATTTTATATTTGAAATCACAAAACAATAAAAGTTATAATTCTTACTTTGCCGCAGAGACTATGGTGTTTTCTAAACTATAACCTGCTCCAAACAGTTTTGGAGAAAATCCAGGCAATTGAAGGCAATGCCGGTAACACTTGCTCCAGCACGCAGACGCAGTCAATGTATTACACTTGTGAGAGCTCCAGATATGGGATACTCAAATTTTGCTCTTGGGTTTTGCAGTTGTGATACAAAAATGTAAATATGATTAAGGAGGTGATCTAGCAAAATGAGGTGACCTAGATAGAAAAAGAAATGTAGCGATGTTATCATATATTGCTTTTACTTCTACTCTTAATTTGCTTGTATGCCATCGCAACTACTCAGAATTTGATGGCAAGACATTTCCATTACAAATTGTGTGTTATAGTGCAAGTACCATTGGAGTTCTACGTGAGTGGGACGTCTGGGTTCGATGTATACCGGAGCTCACTGAAAATATAGAAACTTTATTTATGTACATGTTGTACGAACACATACATAGAGGCCCAAAAATATTTTTATTTTCTAAAAAAATAGATATTTGAACATATATAATGCATTTCTACATAAGAATTTTTATCATTCACAATCGACCAGATTTACCATGATACATGCAATATTAATAAAATGACTCTACAGCCCGTAGCAATGCACAGACACTATTACTAGTGTATGTTTAATTGTAGTATGAGTAGTCTAAAATTACTACACGTTTTATATAGTTGCTAAATATATTATTTTTCTAAATATCCGTAGCAACGCAAGGGTACTTTGCTAGTCTATTTCTAAAACTTTTCATATTTTAGGAAAGGTCGGAGTATTTTTGGTATGAAATCGATCGTACGCAGACTGGATCTCAGAAATTATCCGAACCAAAGGGAATTAAACGGAGAGATTAGCTCGATCGAACTGGATCTATTAGTCCTGGTCAGATTTGAACCGGACTAGATATATGCACACATGTGCAGTACACCCGCCTTATCAACGACACGAGAAAGAACGCAACAAGCACAGGCAGGGCCCGTATAGTAGGGGGTGCCCTAGCTAGCCCAAGGACGCCGCCGCCTGATAATTTAACTCGCTGACGGCGGCAATGTCCTCACGCCACGCGCCGCAAGCCGTCGCCAACCCGACGCCCGTTCATCCTCACCGGCGGCGACAGCCCGACGTGTTTATCCGGTCGGTGACGGCGGCGACTCTTGCCGCTGATCTGGCGACCATCCGGTCCCTCCTGCCGCAGCACCCGTTCGTGACGGTCCACGCGGAGTACCCCGGATGCGACGACGGCCGGCACAACCTGAACCTCCCGCCGGGCGTGCGCGAGGAGGACCTCTCCCCGGCGGCGCGGTACGCGCTGGCCAAGATCGACATCGACGCGCTCCCTCTCCTCCAGCTCGGAATCACCATCTGCGGGCCGGGTGGGAGGCTGCCCTTGCAGCCCGGCCCGCTGGGCCCAGTCCAGACCGTGTGGCAGATTGGTTTCCAGGGCAACCCCGACGGGAGCCAGGACCTGAGCCTCAGGGCGCTCGCTGCCACGCTCTTCGCCGCCCGCATCGTCGCTGCCGGGAACCTCAACAAGGTCACCTGGGTCTCGTTCGGCGGGCTGTACCACTTCGGGTTCCTCCTCAAGGTCCTCACCGGCGGCATGCCGCTGCCGGACACCCGCCAGGAGTTCTCGGCGATGCTGGCGGCGTACCTTGGCAGGAGCGTGTTCGACGCCAGGTACATTGCCGCGAAGCTGCCGATGGGTGTCAGTATGGATGGCGATTTGATGGCCACGGCAAAGTTGGTCGATGCGCCTATCGTCGCAGAGGCTACAGAGGTGTCCCAAGCTGGGGAGAAGAGTCTCGCCGCGTGCCAAGTTTTCATGCGGACGACGTCGCTCTTCTTTGCATGGCACGGAGTAGGCAGCTACGCCAGCCGTATCCACGGCCTGCACTAATATAACCAGCTATATTGTTGTATACAATTAGGAGCAAAGTTTTAGTTTAATTTGTACACGCCTAACTAAGGTTACTTGTTTGGTGTATTAGACTTGTTGCAAAGATGTAGAATTAAAGGGATTGTTGCAGTTATCACACACAATACCACAGGGATATCACTGACCAACTGCTACAGTTACATTATCCACACATCAAAACAAAGAAAGTGTCGAACACATTCTCTACCGGGCTACAACTTTGCATTCACGTCTAGCCAAATTTGACCTTTCACTACGGGAAAATTAATTTTGCCGTGTGCCTGAAACTATGCCGTGTGTTTTGTTACGGGCACACAGTAAAGATGGGTGTTTGCCGTATGCTAAAATAAAACATACGGTAAACATGGGTGTTTGCCGTGTGTTTTTTTTTTGGCACACGCCCAACATGCTCTTTGCCTGAGTGTTTTTTCCCTAACATTTGATAAAATATAAATTTAAATTCTATTTAAAATCATAAATTAATATAAATAAAAAAATTTGAACTACAAAATTGTATAACTTTTGAAGACCTATAATTTTTATTTTGATCATTTATTCATTACTCAATTTAATCTAAAATATTGTTGACAAAATCTAATAGTCTCATATAGTTTCATGAAACATTCAATGAGACATATAATATTTGTGAACAATGTTACCACCACTTTGTCAAATGAACAAATGATCAAAACAAAAGTTATAGATCTTAATAAGTTATACAACTTTGTAGTTTAATTTTTTTATTTAAATTAATATAGTCAATAAAAAACACGTTAGAAAATATATAAATAGGTCTTTGTCGAGTGTTTTTTTCTTGGCACACGGCAAACATGGTCTTTGCCCTATGCCGGATATAAGGCACATGACAAAGATGGTCTTTGCCGTGTGCCCGATATAAGGCACATGGCAAAGAGGTCAAATATAAAAAGAGCGAACACGAGGTGTAGTCACAAATCAATATATGATGCAGTGGTAGGGGGCTCTACACGCGAAGTTGAGGTTCTGGGTTCGAATCTTGGCGGGCACACTTTGCCGTGTAGCACACAAAAAAAATGTTGCGACTTACCGGGTTTGTTGGCCATCCAATAAAATTTTTTTGCTATTATTTTAGGTTTTTACCGACTTATATTTTACTAGCTTTTGTCGTGTGTATTTTTTACATAAGGCAAAGCCGGCTTTTCCAATGTTTTTTTTTTGTCGTACGTGCTTTGCCGTGTGCAACCCACAACAAAGACTTTATTGTAGGCTTTTCGGGTTTTGTCGTGTGCATTGGGCACACGGCAAACCTCTGCTTTCCCGAAGTGTTTCCAGCCCCTAGAGTTTTGAATTTTGTGTATGTACAGGGGATTTTGGCATTGCTTTGGAAGTATCTCTATATATATATTAGCAAAAATTGTCGATCTAGTTTCTTTTTCAAAAAAATTCCGTGCGTCATTATATATTGTAACACCAGTTATTTTTCTGATGTTTTTTCTTCTGAAAATTATTAGTCAACATGCTTTTTTTATGTTCAATGTGTAATTTGAGTATTTCTTTTTTGAAGTTTTCTTCATGTCGATCGCTGTCCTGCTTCTTTTCTAATCATCATCGACAGAGAGTGTGAGTACACTCATATATTAATCCCTAGCACCTCATCATTGGAGCGCCTGATTTTCCATTTTAATCTTTATTATGTAGACCAGATCATTTTGTTTCTCTTTATTTTCTGTGTTTTCATCTAAGAGTATTGTACTTTTGTTGTGGTCATTGAGGCCTCCATTGTCTATGTGCAGGTTTTCTTGAACGGTTTGTTCCCGTAACCAGACGACATGTTGCAACAACCAACAATGGGTCAGAGATTTTGTTTCCCTAGAACTTGTCGGCGGGACGGGGATTCTACTTCCTGGGACTCAATGACGACCATGCTTTGTTTTAGACGTGTACTAGGGTGTTGGTTGGTTTGTTTTGCACGTTTGTTTTGTTCTGTACGTATATATAAGATAATATAGAACTCTGTGTTCTTATCTAATTCATGTAGGAATAATTGGACTTGGATGGAGTCAGTCTAGAAGCTTATTCAAGGATATAGTTGAATGACATGAATATTATATTAATTGAATTCAAGTTAGAGAGAAGTTGTCCGTGTTGGTTTTGTTTTTTCGTTTTCTACTCAAGAGCAGGACGGAAATTTGACTTTTTCTTTTTCTCTTTATCTGATTGTCTTTGCCTTTACATTGATTTTGGGCCAGAATAACCAGAGGGAAAGACGCCATCTAATTTAATAAAGAGGTAAAGATTGATCTTTTTTTTTTCTCTTTATTATCTGATTGTCTTTGCCTTTACATTGATTTTGGGGCAGAATAACCAGAGAGAAGGACGCCACCTAATTTAATAAAGAGGTAAAGATATACTCCTTATCCTTATTAATAAGCAAGGTAAAAAAGTTCATACTTGATGTTGCATCTGTGGACTTTCTGATACGTACGATAACAGGACTCTAAAACCAAAGACTCACCCTCTTCTTCACAATCGATGACAACGTGGCATCGAGGACAACATGGTGTCGCAGTTTCAGCTTGTCTTCACTGGGCCTTGCAAATTGTGACATCTCTCCTGTCATGAATCTCTCATGTGCGACACCTTTAGAACCCTAGTCATATGCAGGAGAACTTGAGACAAAAATTTGAACCGAAATCAACCAAATTTGAATCTGAATTAAGCAATTTGAGTGTCACTTGAACTAGAACTCTAAAATTTTCAACCTAACTCATACCCACAAAACAATATATGTTATAACTGATGTCAAAATAGAATTTTGAAGAATTTCTTAGAATTTTATTTGTTTATTTGGTGGTCCAAATAATTACCAAAAGGTCCAAAAACAGTCATATTTGAAAAATTCCCATTTAATTCTTTTCTTTGTCCAATGCCCAAACGTATTTTTCTAATTTTCTACACGTCTTGGGGAGCCTATCCATGTCACTGGTTTACACTAATCAGCTCTAGATTTAATACTATGAAAATAACAAAAACCTGGATGTTTGAAATTTTTGAAAAGAATAAACACCTATGGGGCCCGCATGACAGCCTCCCTGTCGGGCCTTCCTCCCTGCCTATTGGGCGCCATGGCCGGCGCCGCGCTGCTGGCCAAACCAGCGCCCCCGCACCTCACCTGTTCGGTTCCTAGGCTGCAAAACCAGAGACCCGACGCCCGCGGTTTCACTCCATTGCACTCCTCTGTCCCTTGCTCTCTCTTCCTTTCTCGGCTCGCACACGCCACCGAGTGCCCACCCGCCATGGATGCCGCTCCTCCGTGTTGCCCAGCTGTCCCGCTTCCTCCTCGCCCCAGGCGAGCTTCCCTGAAGATCCGCATAGACCTCCTCCCCCTTCATGCAAAGCCACGCCTCCCCAAATCCCCGTCAACACAGCGAATCGAGTCTTCCTGCTGGAAGCCTGCAATGTCGTCTCTTCTTTGATTTCCTCTGCTGTGGTGAGCTCCCGTACAATCCCTCTCTCCGTCAATCTCCCTCGCACCTAGCGCAGGCTCCTAAATCCTATCGGCTCCGACTCTCGCAGCTATTCCGCTGGAACGTCGGCCCCGCCGCTGCTGGCTGCTCGGCGCCGCCCGCGAGCCGCATCGCCTCGTCGTGCCATGGCTCCGCGCGACCCCTCCGCCTTTCCCCCCATGCCGAACCTCCTCCAGACTCCGCTTTCGTCGACTGCGCCAGCGGGAGATCTCACCGGTCTTGCCGTCGCCGCCTTGGCCGCGCCGCCGCTGCGCGCCGAGCACGCGTGCGCTGGCCTCGCCGAGCTCAGCTGGGCTGAGTGCGGCCAAGCGGTCTCGGGCTGTCATGCTCCTGGGCTACATCCGGCCCATGGATGGCTTCCCATATTGTTGGCTTTGACTAGACCCGTATTGTTGTAGAAAAATGCTAAAATCCGGTGCATGGTGGTGATTTTGACATAACAAAATTAAATGGACAATGCACCAAATAAAACATTAGTAATCATTGATAACTGATAAATTAGTGAAACTTGATATATAAAGCTGATTTGATACTTGTAAGGTCACAAATGCTAATTCCCCATATTTTATCCCTATTTAATTTAATACTGTTTTCTTTATTTCAATTACCAAAAATTATTGTCTCAATGCATGTGTGAGAAAGTTGGCAAATAAACCACCCCTGCTATGTACCACCTACAGTAAATCACACAAATGTAATTGAACTCTAGAACTATGCTTAAATATTATTTGTCCACTAAAACTCAATAATTCCGCAAACCCTATAAAGGCAGGGTAGCATTTTAACGTAAGACACCCCTGGTCACTTCTACATGTAATATCGTGGTATTAACGTATTTGTTGAGGAAGTACCATGAATCAAACATCGTTCTCATGTATCGCACCATTCGCATCATGTAGAACACGAGGTAAAACCACTAATAAAATCATAAAGAATTCTCAGAGGCCAGTAAATTAACGAAACATAGTGAATAATCATGTTTTGACTGGTTGGATCTTACTGTAAAAGCACAAGTCATAATTCTTTGTATTTTAGTCATAATTTACTATTTAACCATTTGTATTGTTCTAATTATTTAAATTAATGGCTCATTACATGTAAGTGAAATTTGGCATATAATTCACTCCTGACATTCTCTATTTACAGTAAATCACCCGTGCACAATTGATAAAAAGAACCATGTCAAAATAGTTAATTGCCCTTGTACATGGTTTTAATATTTAAAAATCAATTAAACGTTGCATGTAATTGGAGCTTGGCCTAGAAATCACGCGTGATAGGTGCTACACACATTAAGTCACTTATATACACTTGGCTTTCAGAACCATGCTAAATTATTTAGTTGTCTTATAGAGTCAATATTTCCTAATCAATCTATAGTGTACCTTAGGGTTTGTTTCTTATATGTCCATTCTTGCCTAATAACGTACCCAACACACTGGTAATATTATTTTGGATCAGTGCCTACTCATCATGTACCTAGCATTGGTGTATCGGGCGCGAGCGCATAAACACCCCGTACTTTCTGTACAAACTTAATGCATTCAAATACTGGAGTCCATGAAGGAAATACACTAAAGACACTCATCCTATGTCTCTATATTATACATTATGGTCACTAGACTAATCAATTCCGTACTCATCATACCTGTCAGTCTTGATTAAATGGGCTGCCATGAATCTTCTCTCATGCATTGCATCACATTTGCATCATGTAGATAATGAGGTGAACCACATGGAGGCGGGACAGGAGCAGGAGCCAGAAGGACCCGGTGGTGCTTCAGCTGACCAGGAGCAGGATCAAGGCAAGCCCTGGTGCATCCCACCCATTTTAACCTTCTTACTTTATCACTAGTTAGGGATGTAGGCTTGTCTGTGCATTAAGTTGGTAGAAGGTGATTGAAAACCTAGCATTGCAGTAGGCCCTTCTTCCCGATAATTAGCCTCACGGCGGTAGTCGCTCTGCTTAATTTAGGACGACCACTCAACGAGTGATATGGAGACCACTCGTACATAGAAAATATTATCACTGGGAAATGATATTGGATGAAGGAAAGTATGGATGGGATCACAATGAAGACCGGACGGGCAACTAGGTGGAAAAAGAAGGACAACTTGTCTTCAAGGAGGTAGACCCGTCCGAGTCACCTAAGGCTACGCCTCGTGTCCGGTCCTATGAGGTCAAGTTTGAACATACTATTTGCATGCTGGAGATAAGAGCCTAGTAAACCGACGTAGCTATGACTACTGCCTGGTCGGAAGATAGCCTTCTCCCTTCTTTGGTGGAACTAGGGCTGAGAGGAGGGAGCAATCCATCCACGGATGGCGGCACGGGGCGCATCGCGTTGGGAGACCCTTCTCGGGGAGTCTGGACCTAGAAGACCCTGCGGTACCATAAGGGAAAGGTTGCTCTGTGCGGCTTACAGGAAGTGCGTATGGGTCATGCAAGCAGGTTTCTCCTGCAGGATATAAATCGATTCGAGTCGCTACCCCTCACAGTAACGAGTACCACTTGATCGCTGCTCCGAAACAGTGTCAGAAGCCATTAAGATGATGAGCGGGTTTAATACTGCTGTTTAGAATTATTAAGATTGTATTGCAACCATGATTGTTATAGTTTTAGTGCAAACTAAATTTATTATTCCACATGACAACTTAACTTGATGCTAAAGATTAAAAAATAAGAATCCACTCTTAGGATGGCTTTCTGGCAACATAAACCCTACCCCTAGCCTTTGCATGTCTAGGTGTCAGCTGTAGTTGGCCATTTTGACGGGTCAGTCTTGCTAAGTAAATTAGTTACTAAGGGCATAACTCTATGTGGTTTTCATATGACTAGGGTGGAGACTACCATTACGGTGGAAGGTTCCATTAGGAAGGATAGCGTCTTGACTGCTGGAACATCAAATGGGAGCTTTGCACCAATGACGATGAGGAGTAGTCCATTGATTGCCGATACGGTGTTCGGGCAATACACCTAGCATGGCCGGATTGTTCACTGTATGTCGCCATGAGAGGGCGATTGTATCTTATTTATCCCGTCAAACCATTTAAACCATTGTTGAACAATTTTGCTTCCGTATTTTTATTTGTTAAAAACTCTGGGTTGTAATATAAATTTGGATTTATGTAAAAACTCTGTACTCTACCTATGTTCTTGTTATAACTATATTCTTCTGTCATGTGTTGTACTATTGGGTGTCACAGCGTATGTCGCCACCCGAGGGAGATTCTAGAACGGAGCCGTCTTCGTGGTAAGATGGTTCTGTTATACAAATATATATATTACACTCGCAAAATGTCCTTATGTTGCTACAAGATTTAAAAAAGACGGACAACAAATAACTCCGATGATATTTAATTATTGAAGATACCTCCTTGTAAATGCATTTCTGACCTTATCGCGACTTCCTCATATAGGTACCTGATTAAAAATTCAAATACCTCATCGCCATCTACATATAGGACATAGTGCACTTCTGCGATAGAACCTTTCCAAGGAAGGTGCTCTTGTCTCCAGCATTGCCACCAATGCTGCCTTGTGCTCGACACCCTGATTCTTGACTGTTGTTTCTATTGGCAGATTTCATGGGGTACTTACATACTGAATAACCGATTTGAATCATGGATGCTTTGATAATGTATGGAGAAGCAACCAGAAATGTAAAACTAATGTAATGAAAGGAATATAAGATTCAGATTTCATTACTTTATAAAAGAACACCATATGGTAGCTTCGTAAAACAAAGAAAACTACTAAGATAACATCCAAGGCTGACTCAATCAGTTTTTTTTAAAAAAATTTTGGCAAACTTCTGGATTCATTTTTTAGCAATAAACCGAATAACCCCTAAATAGTTTCAGAGCCTTACCTCATGAACACATCGTCCACATGAAGTGTCCAAAAGTATAACAGAAAATTAGCATAAGGCCCACAATAAATTATGACTAATAAGAAACTAAATTAGAAATATTTTGCATAAAAATTGACTTAGCAGGAAGAGCAGAGCGATTTGAAATATTGGGATCCACTATGCATGTACTTTGTATGTTGTTTTAGCGAAGTTTGTCGGAGTAGAGAGAGTAGTCTGCATCACTGCATGATCTAAAAGAGTTGTGGAATAAACCAACATAAACCTCCGTTACCATAAACATCTTATCTGCAAGAACCAAGAAAAGAGTGCGCAATGAAGAGCTGAGGAAAGAGAGAGCATCTGCAGAAGATGCTATTCGCAAGTCAAATATCTTTTTATTGAAATAAGCTTAATTGTACAAAAGGAGCTATAAAGACCACTGAAAAGGTGTCAACATCAAACATCAAGCCAAGAACTCCACATACTACTGATATGTTCTGTACGTCAACCTACATAAGAGTAACTTTTAGCATAATCATACAACTGCTTTTAGCATAATTTCAAATGGGCAAATGGGACATGCTGCTATTAAGTCAATAAAACATTTTTGCGCGCTCTCTAGTCTCTACAAAAAAAAAAATAAGTTGCAACTATAAGTTTAACTACATTCTAAGTTTCAAATGCTTGAAAGCCTGCAAATCTGCACCAAACACTATAATCAAATGTGCTAGAAGAATACACAATTTTATCATTGTATAATGAAAAATTGCAAAGAAGAAAACAAAGATAAGTCAGTACCATTTTTTCTAAAGTTTAAATTAATACACAAGTTTACACATACACAGGATATTGACTTTCTAGAACTACTACCACTATAACAATTTGCATGTTTTGGCGAATTTACAGCCAGGCATCTAAGCCTCGGACCTATACAAAACTGACCACCACATCCCTTCTCTGATGCCATAAGGATTAGCATGTCTCTAATCAGGCAAATCAAATATCGGAGCTGCCGTTCCTCTGCCTTCCTCTAGTCTCTGCTACTTAAACATGTTACTTCTATTGACACGAAGAAGCTATAACTTTACGATTAAATTCTCTGGAATAGATTTACGAGAATGCTTCTTTTCAATCGATTGAAAAGAGAGCACCCTTTCAATCAACAGCATTTTAAAGAGAGAGAGAGAGAAATATTGTTTTATTTGTTATTTTTTATTTATATAATTATTTATATTAATTAGTATTATGTATAGACTATAGAAAAGTTTTGCTTTTTTATATTCATTAGATCTAGATCCAAGGGCTAAAAGTGAAGATTGAAAGGAACCTCATTTTCAATCAATTGAAAATTAGACGCTCCCATAGATTTATCAAGCAAGAGGCACCACAAATGTGAAAATTGCAATAGAAAAAATGCATGCGAATGCAGCTGTTCAGTCAAACGAAAGGCTAATGCAACAAATTGATGAGGCGATTACAGTAGCAACATCACACAGTATGGAAGTCAAAGGTTGATTGAACTCTGCCTGTGCGATAAACACAAACCAGACAACCCTGTGTACCGTTCGACTGCAAGGAGGGCTTCCTTTGCCATGCTGAACTTGTCCAGGGAACACTGGGATCAATCGAGGCTCGTGGTGACAGAACATTCAACGACATGCTCGATATTGGAAGAGTGGGTTCAGAACTTGATCTGCCTGTTGGAGTCAAAGAATTCGTTGAGCATCTGAACAGGTTGTTGGCAATGCACGCCAGGAGCCGAGCAACGTGCTAACATAACTGGAGCAAGTGGCAGACGGACGACACGGACCCAGGCGATAGGCAGACGGCGCGACGCTGCAGCCCGAGGCAAGACACATGTTGGGGCAGGCGCCGGTGGCACCGTAGCGTGCATGCGCTAGGGTGGGAAGACGCCAACCCGGCCTCTCGGCGCTGGCGATGACAAATCGCATCTCGATGGCAATGATATGCAGCTGCGTCGACCTGCTCGCCGCTATATTTGACGAACATGCGGCAACTGTGAATTAGGACTATGATGTGAGCACATGTGTTTGTTTGATCCGCACCCAGGGCGGAAACAATCATCAATAATGGGTTACACTCTAAATCAACATCTCCCAGGACAGAAACAATCATCAACAATGGGTTACACTCTGAATCAACATCTCAGTCCGTGTGCATTTTGGATGATTCGTGTATGAACCAGACTCATCAAGAACGTTCATGTATGCGCCAAACAACAAAAATCAACACCAAACCAACACCAAAAATGCTGTATTAGAAAGGGGCAGACGGATTTACCTAAATTAATAAGGTGTATAGATTTATTTCACGACATAACAACAACATTTTCATTAGATATATAGTAGATTTGATCAACCATGCAATAAAATGATAATATATTATCGCCCTGCCGTGCAGGTAGCAATGAAGAGTGGATATAGCTAGACAATGACATCAAGATTTAAACAAATACGTGGGGTGAATGATATGGAATTATGTTGTAGTGTGACGTCTTGGCAACAGTAGTGAAGCCCCAATGCCATGGGAGGCGCCTCTAACAAAAGTCAAACTAGCATATATAAATATAAACTATTGGGGTGGGGGGGGGGCGTAATCACGGGATATACTGGAAACCAAATAGACTCTCTAGATGAACCACCAAAGCCTCCACCCTAAACATTTCTGAGAGCTAAATTTATGGACTTCACAAGGCCAGTTGTGGTAGAAGACTCATCTTCCATCTGCATAAACAGAAAAGGCGAAAAAAGGGACACACCACAATTTCAGCTATTGTGGACTTCAACATTTTTTTAGGTACTATACTTGGTATAATGCAAATAAAATTTATGCAGTCTGTTGCATGGCTTAAACCTCATTAGCATAACGAAAACTTCTTCAGAAATATAACACTCAAAGAAAAATAATAACATATAACAATGCCAAAGCGATACGCAGATTAATTAAGAGGTATTTTAGGATCCTAGGGGCTTAAAAACATTCTTCAAAGCTGCAGTCTGATGCATGGCTTTAAGCGATGTCAATCAGTTCTACATAGAAAATGTTTTTAGCTTTTTAGGACATGGGCCCTTCACCTTACTTTTGAAAGCATATGCAAATCTGTTTACAGTACTTTTATAATCCAGATTTTAACCTCACCACCCTGAAGTGGAGAATTTTAGAAAAAAAAGTCCACGAGCAATGTAACTTAACCACTGAAATCTGACTAAGCATATGATGGATATAAAGAAATGGAGCACCTGCGCCGTGATGGTAATGTTCAATGACGACTCAGCGAAAGGCACTACATTGGTGTTGATGATGGAGATGCCATGCTTCTCAAGTTCCATTAGAACCTTCACCAGCACCCCCTTCTTCTTCCTGCACATCACCCTCAGAAGAACCGTTGTGCCCTGCACGTCCACCTCTATCTTCGGGCTCACCGCCCTAACTTCATCGACGTTGGGGATATTGCCGCCAATGCAGCCGCGAGAGTGGAATGTCGCTGGAGACTCGGTGTTACTGCCAGTGTTCTGGAGCTCATCTTGCAGGGCCTTGAGCCTGTCCCTGAGCTTGTGCACGTACTCAATTGTGGTACCGAGGAGGGAAACCTTGTCCGTCTGTGAGTTAAGTACTGACGGCATTATTAGTCACTGTATTGTGTTATGATAGAGTTATCGCCATGCATGGCGCCCCGCCCATCACCAAGGTTGGCGGCTGTATAACTGGCTCACCTTGGTTATGTCGGGGACAATGGACGCGAGTGTCGCGAACTGGTGGTGCATCTTCTCCCTCCGCTTCCTCTCGGCGATAACATGCTCATGAACGCTTGATGTTGACCTACGTCCACCGCCTCTTACCGTTGTTGATGGCGAGTAGCATTTCGTCGTGGTTGTACCAGTCATGCTCTGCTGCCTGATGTCCTCATTGGCCGTGAAGTTCAGTGAACGTGATGAGCCGTCGGTGAATGAGAACATGTTGTTGCTAATATCTGAGCTAAATGTAGCCCTGGTGTTGCTTGTGTCCCCAATAAAAGAGCTGCCTGTCAGCGATGGGATAGGATACACAGAGTGCTCTTGCTGATTATCATGTTGTTCCTGGGGAGGCTGGCCCCAGAGCTCATTGGCCAGAGATTCTGCGAGCTTCTGCATGCTCAGCGGGTTGATGAACTCTAGCTCTCCAGCATCGTCTTTTTCCTGCACACACAAGATGACAAACCATAGTTACGCTACAAGAATTTGAACAAACTGCACACTGTGTAAATTAATGACCTTCCACGATGCATTGTGATCAATGCGGGCTCATACCAATTCTTGCAGCCATTGATGATTAGCTGAGTCCATCTCACTGGGTGTGAGTGCAATAATATAGACTGGACCAAGGTATGTCAGTGCCTGAAGTTACATATTTGAGTCAAAAACTAGCAGATGCAAGATAAATCGGCCAAATGCAGAAGAAATATGACAAAACAAGTACGGACTAATGTGAAGAAGATGACGAAGATGAAAGGTAAAGTTTAAATATTGACATTGAATATATGCTCAGTTAGGCCATACCTTCGGTACCTATTGATGTCAAAAGAAAAGGAGAGCACACGAGAGGAATCTGCTGCTGCAAAGTTCTTATAGGTACCGAAGGAACATAGTATTGCAGCAGAACTTAAGCTAGACAAAACGAATCTTCTTTAGTGTAATGCTTGTTGTTATTTGCTTCCATTTCTTAAAGTATGAACTAGAGGGTTTCAGAGGTAGCTCCCATGCGCATCATTATACTGGCAGCTACCGCATCATGATATTAAATTCTGATTCATGCTACATTATGTTCCCTAACAAATGTTTTACATTTATTATCCAATAAATATACACCTTACATATGAATCATGCATGAAAAAGTATTATAGACCTGGTTAAAGGTATGAACATATAAAAGCTGTTAAATCAGTTACATGAGAATATTTTCTTTTTGCTAGTAGGTGCTTGAAAAGGATCAACCCCCGATGCCTTTTTAGTATTTTTAAAATATTGTCCTAATAGTTCATTATAGTAATTTTTGTGTGGCATCAATAGAGAAGTTGGCCGGAAGGATTTAACTTATGAAGGTTTTTTTTTTCATTTACAGATGGATAAGGTATGTATGTCCAAAATGATGGACAAATACAGTTTAGCAGTGCTAAGCTCTCTGCAACTATATATTTGTTAGATTTTTTTGTCTTGTTCTAGGTTGTTGACTTCCCTCTCATGGATCTTATATATACGTTATTGAGACCAGCAAGCATTTGCATGTGCTAGTCAATGGTAGAGTTGTTTATCCGCCCACCCCACCCCCATCACACACACACACACACACACACACACACACACACACACACACACAACGCTAAACAAATAGAGCGAAAATTTCACTTTGATCCAGCACTGTTCAGAAATACTCCCACTGGGGGAGTTGTCAAGTGAAAGCACAGCCAATTATCATTCATTTGATAGGAACTAGGAAGGAAACTTCTCTCCACGCTTAGTTTGTAACATACTGTGAAATGATTTGATGAAATTCCTGTAAAATTCTCAGGTAGAATCAAAAAAATCTTTTTCAATGTATTTACTTTAAAGGGCCGGGGCTCAATGTCGACTGTGCAGCTGGTGGTTTATAGAATAGGCTAGGGGCGACCTCAAGAGATCGATACGATGAAGAGAATCACGGCAGACCTCGTGTGCTGGCTTATTGTCGATCCACCTGAGACCTTCATTATGCAGAAATACTAGCCGCTCCCGCCGCATGTTGCAATCTCTATTATTAGAGAAAAGAATAATCCCAGCATGTACACCATGTTGATCACTCCAATTAATAATGTGTATGCTTGGATCCGGTCCTAATCTCCCACTAGCCAGAAGATTAAGGCGCTGCATAATGCAGGTCATCCTGGCAGTTTGTGCGAGCGCACCCACAGTTTGGACCCAAAACCAGCAGCCTCACCATCAGTTGCGAACTCGCTCATATGCATGACGCGGCAAATCTAAGGGCTGCATGATGGCCACCTGTGCTTTCATGTGCATTGACCCAAACCATCATAGATTATGATCCCTAAAAGTACATAATCTACAAACACAGTTAGATTATGATCCTCAAAAGTATATATCGATGTATGCTCAGTACGGAAACGACCAGTTTGCCGAGTGCCAGAGGCACTCGGTGACGACTCAGAAGCACTCAACAAAGACGTTGACAAGAGCCATCCATCTAGGCCGAGAGCTTCTGTCCTAGCACTCGGCAAAAACTTTATTTGCCGAGTGTCCCATAGAATGCTCTCGGCAAATGCTTGGACACTCGACAATAAGAGGTTTTCCGGAAGTGGCTGTGACATGCAGCCACTCGATCTGAGTGATATCGATACATTGCATGGCGCGGCATTGGACACCGTTGACTAATTGTATTGGTGGCCAGGATGGCCAACTTGATCATATATCCATGTGGTACTGTAAAACGTTTCGTACCACCTTGCATTTTCCGCTGATGCTTCGTCGCTTGCTGCCAAATGCACTAAGTACAGTAGTTGTTGTGATACAGATGGATTGGGCGCAGAAGTTAGGGGCTTGTCTTATACTCACGCCCAAAATACGACCAGACAGGCACATGCAACTCTCTAAAACAATGTTTAGATCGACAATGGCATATGGCCATGCATACAGGCACGCCATGCCACGGCCTGGCACCTTTGTGTGGTCCTCAGCAGCTGCATTTACTTGCTAAGATGCCATATAAATTCAGCCAACTTCAGAAAAAAGTAACCATACCAGTTGCTTGCTCTAACTCTCATCTGGCGGACTCACAACATGCCGATCAAGGCCACGATCAGCAAATCAGTGCAAATAGTTTTTTTTCCTGCAGATTAAGAGGCAAAGTCTCTGAACATTTATATGAACACATGTAGAGGCTGGAACTTTGTTCCATTATATAAAAAGAAACTGAAAAGAACACATGTAAAGGCTGGAACACTGCAAATAAAGCAAATACAGTTTACGGCGAACAGCAAATACAGTGCAGCAAAATTGATCTAATATTTATTTCTGAGACCACCAAGTAAAAAAAAAAAATTGCACTCAACTCCAGTAGCTCTTTCATGTTTTTCACATCTCTTGTGCACCATTTTACCCACAGGAATTGACTGCAGAAAATTATCCGCAGCAAAGCTTAACGACATTCATCTACGTTACAGAAATAGGCTTCCCAAAAGTCCTGGGTTCTTGCTGTTGGTATTTAGGGACCCGAACTGAATTTCTAAATACCCACTGATTTTGTGGGAAACGACTTTACAAAATGTGATTATATGGAAATGACAATGTCAATATGCTTTTTTCATTTCTCTGTTACAAGATTACACATGTTTGTCGAGGTCACTCAAATCAGTGACAGTCCGGCCGACCCCCTTTTGGAACCCGTGATCGTCCTTTTATAGTCCAAGTGATCACTATTTCTGTCACGCCCTAAAATTTTAAATTTTGGTATATGACCTAAATCTCAGAAAATTTTAAAACTTTTATAATAGATTAAACTTTATATTAAGTTAAATACTGTGTCATCATTTTCTTTAGGCAAAAGAGCTACTTTCTAAATTAAATTAAATAACTTAGGTAACTATTATTTTGTTGTTGCATTCATGCTGATTAGATTTATTAAGTTTTTATTGTGTGAAAACCAATTGGAAAATCTAATTAGAAATCGATTTGGTTTGGTTTAGAAAATAGAGATAGGAAGGAAAAAGAAAGAAAACCAACCAAGTCTCTTCTTGGGCTAAATCTCCGCGCGGCCCACTCCCCTCCCTCTTCCCCAACCTGCCTCAGCCTAGTGCACCCCACCAGCCAGTCCGCGTGTCCGCTGTTTCGGCCCAGCTTACCTCGCTGTAACAAAACTGCCTTACCACGGAGACGATTCCGTTTTAGGATCTTTCTCGGGTGGCGACATGCGCTATGACGTTTTGATGTGGACAAGGGTTCCCGATCTTCTAAAAGGTTCTGATAAATCTTGATTTGGGCAGAGGCGAAACACAAATCAATCCGGCTTCTAAAATCCACGTTCATAACCCCGCAATCGCAGCACAACGTCTCCTCTGGTTATCAACCGTCCAAGGACAATTGACCTCGCCGAGAAGGCTAATCTCTGCCTGCGAATCAAGAATGCAAGCAAGAACAAAGAAGAATGCAACACAATTGCAGATGAATAATTAAGCTCACAAAGTTGGGGTCTCACAAACCGATGAACGACGACACTGTTTTTGAACAGAATTGATCTAAGCAAAACCCGAAATCTAATGTGCGGTGGTGACTATATATGAAGATCCTAGGATCGTGCAAGACCCTCTGGATGCGCTCCTAATTGGGCTCAACTGGATACAAAGCCCAAAGGCCAAAAATAGGCAATACAGCACCAACACAGATTCTGGACCCTATCTTGTTTTGATGATTCCTGATGACTCCTGATGCATTTTGACATGAGACCAGCAGCATTGGAAAGGTCTTCTCCTTAGGTTTCCGTGCATATATAGAACGTCCAAATCCGAGTCCGCATGCATACTAGGCGTCTGTTTTAGTGCAGACTGGTCCTAGGCCCCGAAACAGATTCGAAGTCGGTTTTGATTGGGCCTCCACCTTGGCTTTCAAGTCCTTGCTGGTCCTCCATGTTCCCAAGTCCTTCTCCCATCATCTTCTGATTCTCTCCATGGTTACTAATCATAATATAATCATTAGGTAGCAAATCATTCTCAAAAGTAACATATAACAAAGAACGTAGGAACGAGCTCACCTCTAAATTTAGTCGTCATGCATGAGCTTTAGTCATTGGACCTTGCAAGTCTAGAATTAGAGGAGTATTGTGTGTATTGATAGGAGTGATGTCCTCATCATCCTCGCCCTCTTGAAGTGGAGCCGTCCTCGACTCAAGCTCATCCTCTTCTCCGAAGTATGGTTTCAAATCTGAAACTTTAAAAGTAGGATTAATCCCGAAGTCGGGAGGCAATTTAAGTTTATATGCATTATTATTAATCTTCTCAATTATTTTGAATGGACCATCAGCTCTCGGCATTAATTTAGACTTTCTCAATTCTAGAAATCTATCCTTCCTCAAGTGTAACCACACTAAATCTTCAACATCAAGCTTTACTTCTTTTCTACCTTTACTACCAACAATTTTATACTTTTCATTCATCTTTTCAATGCCAAGTCTAGTGGTCTCATGCATTTATAAAATAAATTCAGCATGCTCCTTAGCATCAATATGAACTCTCTCATTGATAGGTAGAGGAAGTATATCAAGTGAAGTACGGGAATCAAAACCACACACTACCTTGAAGGGACTTACCTTGGTAGTAGAATATGTTGCCAGATTATAAGCAAACTCAACATGAGGCATACATTGTTCCCATTGCTTCAAATTTTTCTTCAAAATAGCTCTCAACATAGTGCCCAAAGTGCGGTTCACAACCTCAGTTTGTCCATCAGTTTATGGGTGATAAGTTGTATAAAACAACAACTTGGTACCCAACTTATTCTAAAGTGTGCGCCAAAAATATCTCAAGAATCTTGCATCACGATCTGAAACAATAGCAGAAGCCATACCATGCAAACATACAATTTCTTTGAAAAAGAGGTCAGCAATATGACTAGCATCATCGGTCTTATGACGTGGTATAAAGTGTGCCACCTTAGAAAAATGATCCACAACAATAAAAATGCTATCACTCCCCCTCTTAGTCCAAAGCAGTCTTAAAATAAAGTCCATAGAAATATCCGCCCAAGCAATAAAAGGAACAGGAAGTGGCATGTATAAACCATGTGGATTCAAGCGAGACTTAGCTTTTTGACATGTAGTGCAGCGAGCAACAAAATACTCAACATATTTACTCATCATTGGCCAAAAGAAGTGTGTGGCCAAAATATCCTCCGTCTTCATAGCACCAGAATGACCCATCAATCCAGCTCCATGCGCCTCCTACAACAACAAAAGATGAACAAAACCAACTGGAATGCATAGGCAGTTAGCTCTAAACAAGAATCCATCATTCAACACAAATTTGTTTCAAGCACGACCTTCTTTATATTGCAGCATTATATCCTTAAAATAAACATCATTAGCATATTGTTCTATATTGTTCTTTAATTGTCTCAAGTCCAAAAATTCTACAATCAAGTTGAGACAATAAAGTATAATGCCTAGATAAAGCATCAGCAATCACATTATCCTTTCCTTTATTATGTTTAATAATATAAGGAAAAGACTCAATAAACTCAACCCATTTAGCATGTCTACGGTTCAAATTGCATTGTGAGCGAATATACTTAAGCGATTCATGATCAAAATGAATAGCAAATTCTTTAGGCAACAAATAATGACGCCATGTCTCTAAGGAAGGTACAAGAGCATATAATTCCTTATCATAAGTAGAGTAATTCAAAACAGATCTAGTAATTTTCTCACTAAAGTATGTCAACAGGTTTACCATCTTGCATCAAAACACCACCAATGCCTATACTACTAGCATCACATTCAAGCTCAAAAGTGTTATCAAAATTGGGTAATTCCAGCAATGGTGCATGTGTAAGTTTGTCCTTCAAAGCATCAAAGGATTCATGATGTACCTTACCCTAATGGAACTCGACGCCCTTCTTTGTCAACTCATGCAATGGTGCAGCGATAGTGCTGAAATCTTTGACAAAGCGGTACTGAAACCTGCAAGACCAAGAAAACTCCTCATCTGTTTATAGTTTTTTGTATAGGCCAGCTCTTTATGGCTTCAATCTTTGCCTCATCCACCTCAATTCCCTATGGAGTCACAACATAGCCAAGAAAAGAGACTCGATCCGTGCAAAAGGTGCACTTCTCAAGGTTACTAAATAAACATGCAGCTCGCAAAGCATCAAAAACAGCACGCAAATGATTCATATGTTCATCCATGGATTTTGTTGCAAGACATGAACGACCTTGTAATTTAATTCCAACACCCTTAGAACTTGAAGAATCATTAACATTACTAGGTGTAGAATCAGAATTAACAAGTTGCTGAATTTTAGGACCTTTATTTTTAAAACTAGCAACTCTTTCTAAATCAGATTGTACAATTTCAGCAGGGTTCATTGGTAACAAAGTAATTTTAGTTCCTTTATGCATCAAAGTATACTTATTATTTTTACCATGGTGTACAACATTATTATCAAATTTCCAAGGTCTACCCAATAAAAGTGAATATACTTGCATGGTACAACATCATAATCAACAGAATCCACATAAGAACCAATAAAAAAAGGAACTCTGTAAGTTTGTGTTACCTTAGCTTTTTCAGAGCCATTTAACCACTGAATGTAGTATAGATGTGGATGTGGGTGTGTGGTCAAATCAAGCTTCTTGACCATATCAGAACTCACCAAATTATTGTAGCTTCCTCCATCAATGATGACACGTGCTCGGCGGTTCTTGATGAGAAGAAAATCTGGAACAAGTTATGTTGCTGCATCGTCTCGGGCTGCTGGATTTGTGTAGTAAGCACACGCTGCACAATATTATTCATGTTGCCCGTGATGTCTCTGCTTCAAAGTACGAGGTAAGCGGTGGCAGCGACATCCTCCTCCTCATCCTTCACATCGGAGGTGCTCATGTAACTGCCATCATCTGTCATCACATATGCCCGTCTACTTGGGCAATCTTTTTGCACATGACCAAGTCCATGGAAGCGGTGACACTGAATCCCTGTAGTGCATCCTGTCAAAGCAACAGAGGAGGCACTACTAGCTGGTACCTGCACAGAAGTTTTACCTGAATGCGTAGAAGGTGCAGAGGCTGATCTTGGTGCTACAGAAACAATACTGGTTCCCTTGGCAGCTGCTGGTCGGGGTGGCTGAAAAGATGGCTTAGGCAGCCCTGAAATCCCTGTCAGAGGCGATAGGTAGAAGGTACGACTGGACTTGCTGTACTCCTCAAAAGCCTGGAAAAGTTCCTGCGATTCTTTCTCTGTAAGCATAGCATACTAGAAACACGGGTTGAGGGTATAAAATTCTTTATAATCATCAAGGATGTCCTGAATTTTTTTTCTCAAAGCAGAAGAAAAGCGGCAAATCTGATCATCTACTTTTTCAACTACAACATAATGAATCAAACCCTTCTTAAGCTCACTAAAGTACTACTGAATAGTTTTATCTCTATGATCGAAGCGCTGCAATTTATTACGAATCTCTCTATAAAAAGAAAAGAGGAACAAAATGATCATGCATTGCTACCTTAAGTTCATCCTAAGTAGTAGGCAAATCAGTTTCAGCAGCTAGACCACTCCACCAAACAATAGCAAAGTCCTTAAACTAACTAGTGGCTTGCCTAACTCTATGTTGTTCAGAACAAGGTGGGCATTAAAATTTTGCTCTACAGTCATCTCCCAATAAGGATAAGCATCACCATCATACTGACCCAAAAATGACGAAATTGAAAACTTAATTTTAGCATACAGATCGTCTGGAGCATGGCCATGATTGTTATCTTGTGTGCGACGGTTGTGGTTGTGGAAACCACCCATACCTTGAGTGTTATGTTGCAAACAACATCGTAATCTCGTGGTCCTTGTAGCAGCCCTATCCACGGTGCCATCAGCCTTATACACCGTGTCTTCATCATGGTCGTCTTCAATGTCGTTGGTGTTGGTGTTGGTGTTGATGGTCTTGTGAGCGGTCTCCAACTCAATAACCTGATCGATTAACTTAGAGACTCTCTTATCCAACCGCTCAATGCTTTCTCCTAGATGAAGCTTGGTAACCATGTCAGTGGCGGCCCTAGTGATCGTCTCTGTCAAATCACTCTGAACCGCCTGGAAAGCCTTCTGTAGCTGATCTTGGCTCACGCACTCATCAAATTTTGAGGGCGAAGCACCCTCTCCATCGCTTCCTAACAGCACAAACACTAAAACAGGAAACAAACAGTGAAGGTTATCCCAACAAAACTACTTAGCAATGGTGTCTCTTAACACATTAAAAGGAAGCTCCTTACAAAGCTCTTACAAAGTTTTGAAAAGCAAAGCAAAGGATACCAGGGAGGTGTGTTCCATGATTGCAAGGTTCACAAAAGAACCTGTGTGTTGTCTAGAAGAAATATGTAGAGCTAGGAATGCCAAATATATATATGTGAGTGGCACACAAATAAAAAACAGAGAGTAAAGCTGAATAAGTGCCCCAAACTGAATAAGTTGCTGGTCTAACTATGTCCTAGAACAGTAGTGATAGCAATGGCAGAAACAAGTGTAAAAGGAGAATAGAGGACAACAGGGGGCTAGGCATAAAACAGCCAAACCTTCAAAATCCAGGGGCCTAGATGGAGCACTAGTAGAAATCCAAAATTTCTTTTTATTTTATTTTATTTTTTTGATATTTTTCTCCAACTCAGTGGCAATGGGAGAGAAACCACAGAAAATTTTAGCTCAAACAGAGATAGGATATGACCTACAGAAATTCTGTAAGTTTCAGAAAATATCGGGTTTCAACCTGAATGAATTTTTTCTTTATATTTCTGATTTTTTTAAATTTTTTTGAGAAGGGCAAATGGCCTTTGGACAACCGAGTGAAAAATTATGGCCGTTTTACAGAAGGTACCTCGAAACCAATTTTGAAGAAACCAGGGGAATGAGTAAAGCACACAAAGCCGAACAAAACAGAGGGTGGTGGAGGGGGGTGGCGGCTAGGGTTGCATGGAAAATAATACTGACGACAAAAAAACAAATTAACCAGCGACTAAACAAGAACTAGGACACAAACTGAACAAAATTAAAATATTTGGGTGGAGACGAAACACAAATCGATCCGGCTTCTAAACAACACGTTCCTCTGGTTACCAACCATCCAAAGGACAATTTACTTCATCGAGAAGGCTAATCCCTGCCTGCGAATGAAGAACACAAGCAAGAATAAAGAAGAATGCAACATAATTACAGATGAATGATTAAGCTCACGAAGTTAGGATCTCACAAACCGATGAACGTCGATACTGTTTATGAAAATAATTGATCTAAATAAAACCCGAACCCTAATGGTATGACGGCGGCTGTATATGAAGACCCTAGGATCGTGCAAGACCCTCTGGATGCACCCCTAATTGGACTCAACTGGATACAAAGCCCAAAGGGCAAAAACATGCGATGCAACACCGACACAGATTCTGGACTCTCTCTTGTTTTTATGATTCCTGATGACTCCTGATGAATTTTGACATGATACCAGCCACATTGGAAAGGTCTTCTCCTTAGCCTTCAGTGTATATGTAGAACGTCCAAATCCGAGTCCGTATGCATCCGGGGCGTCCGTTTTAGTGCATACTGGTACTGGACCCTGAAACAGACTCAAAGTCGGTTTCGATTGGGCCTCCACCTTGGCTTCCATGTCCTTGCTCATCCTTCACGTTCCCAAATACTTCTCTCATCATCTCCTGGTCCTCTCCATGGTTTATAATCATAATATAATTATTAGGTAGCAAACCATTATCAAAAGTAACATATAACGAAGAACATAGAAATGAACTCACCTCTAAATTTAGTCGTCGTGCACGAGCTCTAGTCATTAGACCTTGCAAGTCTAGAATTGGAGGAATGTTGTGTTTATCCATAGGAGTGATATCCTCATCACGCTCAATAGTACAACACATGAAAGAATAATATAGTTACAATAAGAACATAGATAGAGTACAGAGTTTTATATAAATCCAAATTTAAATTTACAAATCAGAGATTTAAAAGTGTGAAAGCGGAATAGTTCACATTAGATAAACTAGTTTGATGAAAAACTTAAGATACAGTCATACTCTCACGACGATACACGATAGTAGTAACCGGCCTGGACATGACATTGTGCCAGTGCACACAAGCCTACTCCTCATCGTTGTTCCAACAATCAGGACGCTGGCCTTTATAGTAGAACCTCCCACTACAGTGGCAGTCTGCATCCTGATCATCTGAAAACCATATAGAGCTACGCCCTGGGCAACTAATACTTAACAAGACTGACCCGTCAAAATTGCCATCTACAGCCGTCTCCTAGACATGCACAGACTAAGGGTAGGGTTTAGATACAAAAAAGCCAGTCTAAAAGTGGATCCTTATTTTTCATGTTTTAGCGGCATGTTAAGTTGACATGCAAATTAATAAATTTAGTTTGTACTATAATTACAATAATCATGTTTGCAATACAATTAATAATAATTCTATACAGTAATATAGAACTCATTCATCATATTATTAGCCCAACTATGTTTCATAGCAGCGATCAAGTAGTACTTATTACTGTGAGTGACAGCGACTTGAATCGATTTAAATCCTACACGAGAAATCTGCTTGCACGACCCATACACGCTTCATGAAAGCCGCGTGGAGCAACTTTTCACATACAGCGCTCCAAGGCCGATCCGGGTCCTATCTCCTCCGGGAAGGGTCCCTTAACGTGATGCATAAGCGCCTCTGCAAGAAGAAAATGTTGGGAGGAGGTGAATCTTCAGTGGTGGACAACGTCTGCCGCTACACTCACCGCGAAGCATAAGCGCCTCTCCAACAGCAGCGCTTAGGCAGAGTCCGGCCGCATGCTTGCGATGATGAAGACGAGATCGTTGCTACATTGGTTCTGCTCCTCCGTAATGCCCAGTAGGCAGTACCGTGCGTGTGATCACGAAGTCAGGACTGCATATAGGCTGTGGTTGGGATCTGAATTCACGATGATTGCAATTTAGTATCGGGCCTGCCCTCGGATTTATTTGTTAACGATGCGCTTGCCTCGCGGCTTTCAGCAGCAGCAAGACTCAACGAAGATCGCAAGATACTAAACGCTGAATCAATCAAAGAAGAGGAAGCGCTCACGCACAACGTCTAGACGGGGCACGGGCAGGGCGCAACCGTAGAGGGGATGGTGAACTGATTATTGGCGAGGCGATGTGACGACGTGCTCACGATAGCCGTTTTTGATCGGTGTCATGATTATATTTTTCTGTACTCTAATCTTGTTGATTTTGAGACGTACACGGTGTGTACGGGCAGGGAGTAGTTTCTCCACCAACACTAAAATACAACTAATTAGGAAATACAAGACAATTTAATCATTTGAACATGGTTCTGAAACACATATGCCTATGAGAAATTTACTATAGATAGATTATAGTAGGAGTGAATTTTGAGCCAAGTTACATTAATATGCAATGAGCCCTTTAATTTCAATAATTAATCTAGTGAAAATTCCAAATAATTAGTTCTGATAAATATACTAGAAATTTAAATGTGTGGTTTTGCGGGATGGTTAGGAGAAACAAATCAATTTCATACACCAAGTGCCAAGAATTTATCAAATATCAAAATTCATATATGATTTTATTAGCCTTTTACTTATTTATTTTAGTGCTGATAAAAATATTAACATGCAAAGTAGTTAAGCATTTTTCTACAATAGTCAATGGCTAGAGGGACCCAGAGAATTTTAGTTTTCTTGAAAATTTCTATTATTCAATTAGTTATGCAATATACAATCTAACCAGAGTTTCTAGAATTAATAAATCAAACGAAAAGATTAACAGGCCACGACCAATTAGATCTGGGCCACACGGAGGGCAAGCAAGTGCAGGGCGCAGATGATCCCGCTTAGAGCTGGAAGCTCCCAGCCATGGCGCACGACACGGCCGGCAAGAGGCGGCGTGTTCATCGGAGTCGGATGAACTTGAGCCAACGGCAATGCGAAGCATGCCATCGGAGAGAGCTCGGCACGACGATCTCAATGGGGGTGATGGCGAGGTGACAAACTCACTATGGCGGAAGGCGGCGAATGGCAAAGCTCGGGGAAGAAGCTCGATTTTCGGATTAATACGTGCTAGTCAGTGCCGTTTCGTGAGGTGAGGACGGGTCGAGGTGGAAGAGGAGCGCGAGGCGCTTCGATTGAATTGGCTGATCTGCGGTGAGAGGCGGCGGGGTGGCGGCGCCCGAGCTCGGCCCAGCTCATGGCAATTGTGTTGGTAGTGAGAAAAAGAAATGGGGGAAGAGGGGGAGTTGAAAATGGAAATGAAGGCGGGTGCCAAAACCGGGGGCGACACATCGAGTTTGGGGTCGGCCCGCTGCCGATGTACAGCCGCCACGCGGTGGCGAGGCGCCGGGATGCTAGGCCCGCACGGAAGGAAGAAGACATTGGCGAGGCTGACAGGAGGGTGCCGTGAAATTTTTCTTTTTTGTTGGTTTTTGAAACAGCACTACATTAATAATATAGATCCCATAAAAATTATAAAAATATGTGCGTGTTCATCAGAATGTGTAAAAAATTAAGAAAATAAGTTTGGACTTTGGATCATGTTTGAAATTAAATGGGAATTTTTTAAAGTGTGACTGTGTTTGAAAATTTGAGCATTTATTTGGGACATTAAATGAAAGAATAAAATTCTATAAAATTCCTAAAAAGCCTAATTAATTATGGCCTCCACCACATATTTTTGGTAGGTATGACTTGTGTTGTAAATGTTGGACTTGTAGTTCAAGTAAGATTCAAATTTGATCAAATTTTAATCAAAAGATATTCAAAAAGTTTTCAAAATTTTTTGAGAGGCCTCTTTTAAGGTTACTCGTTTTGCCTAGTGTTTTCCTTGCTGGTTTACTAATACCCGGGGTGTCACACCTGTGCCAACCATGTTGCCCGCTCGGCCCGCGCCCCCCGAAATCCTAGGCCGCCGCCACCACCTCGCCGTGCGCGCGCACCTGCCTAAGGCACCACACACTATAAAAGGGTGGGCCCCTTGCCCTGCGCCCCGCGCCGCCCTCTGCTTTCCCCGCCGCCTCGCCTGCTGCCCTCGCCGCCGCTGCCCCGACGTCTCGTCGCATGGACCATGGGGTCAACCCCGGTCCACAAGCCCCTGAGTTTGTTTGATTTCTTTATTTGATTTTTTTTTAATTAGTAGTAAATGACTAGTTTGTGTATAGGCCCCTGTACTTCATCGAAATTAGATTTAAACCTAGTTTTTTCTACAGACCCTTACTAATTTATATTTAGGCCCCTGAGTTATTAAATAATTATTTTTAGCCTTGATATTTTTTTAAAAAAATATTTTTGTCCTACCATTTTACACATAGGCCACTGAACTTATTATTAATTATATTTTAGACCTATCATTTTACACATTAGCCCATAAACTTGTTATAATTACATTTTGGTCCCTGGACTTTCTAAAATTATATTTTGGTCCTTACATTTTATAGTTTAGCCCAATCTAAGTAATACTTTTAGGTTCCCAAACTTCAAATCTTCGTAACTTTTCAATCGTAACTCCAATCTAAGTAATTCTTGTGACAATGCGATCATAGCAACTAATATTATCTCTTCACACTATTTATAGTAGTTTTTTGATTTTACTATTTTAACCCTAGAACTTCAAACATTAATAACTTTTGACTCGTAACTCGGATTCAGGCAATTCTTGCGCTCACGCGGTCGTAGCAATGCGTACTATTTTATAGTATCAGTTCCATTTCTATTTGGTACCATGTGGTCTGTTGTTTCATTTATATGATTGTCTTTTCAATGTGCCGTTGAGTAGAGGAACCGCAGTTAGAGAACTTCCAGGATCTCCATCCCGAAGACTTTGAGCCACAACAAAGGGAACCAGACAAGTGTCCTTGATGCATTTTGAACCTATGGTTTTTGATTGTGTCTTTTACAAACATGCATGCTGCTTAATATTGAATCCTATGTGTCTTTATAACATGTTCCTTATCATTCCTTGTCGCCCTAGCTTGTGGTTTGTGTCATTGGGTAGATCATGATCTGTGTTGTAGTGTCACATATCTTTGTGAGTCTTAATCTTGATTAATGATATACTTCAATTAAATGTTAAATGGAAAATCCTTTTAGCAACATGGAAAGCTAGGTTTGAGCAAGATGATGGTATGGTGGGTACTATGTGTACCTCTTGGTGGTTTGTGGTTAGATCTTGCTTGAATCAGCTAAGGACCGATTCATGGAATGTGTAACCATGATAACAGCATAAAGCACAGGGCTGATATGGGTAGGCTTGGTTTAGTATCAAGATGTCTTCCCAGTTTTGCTAACAGTCAAGGAATGAGGAAGGAACAATTTTACTTCTAGCCTGATGCGATGGACGGATTTACTCCTAGCCACGGTGCTAGAGGGGCTTCTATAGGAATGGTTTTAATTCCACAGTGGTGAAACCTTAGCATGGATTGTGTGCCAGTTGGGAAGCTCTTTGAAAGACCTTGTGGTGATCTTCTGGTTTCACACCTAAGGTAGTGTGAATTGGACAACACGGAGACTCTCTACTCACTGCATAGTGATGAAATCACCAACCTGTGGATAAAGTTGTGCAACCTCTGTAGGGTGTCAAACTGTTATAACAGCCATGCTTGTGGTTACGAGCGGCATGGACCTTTCACATGATTAGGGGGAATGGTTGGGTGAACTTGGTGGGTAGCCAAGTTTGTATTCGTTGGGATTGGCTGGTTTCTTAGTGAATAGTGTTCTATGTGGACTGTTTGGCTCTGTGTGAGTTGGTGGCTTTGGATTCTAGGTGAATCACATTCCTTTGTGGGCTATAACTACTTAAAGTTAACAGGGCTTGGTAGTTCAACTCACCTAGTAAATAGGATTGCTTTTGAAATGGTCTTAGGTGTAGTGCTCATTTATGAAAATGAACCATTATGTTAGCCTTTCTTTTATTAAGCTTGGATATCATATTTCCCCTCACTTGCTGAGTACAACATGTACTCACCCTTGCTATTTCCCTTTATTGTTGTACTATAAACTGCTGCTCAGAATATGATGGAGAGATGGAGTACATCGATGAGGACTACCACTAGGCGTGCGTACCCCTGGTCGATTGCCTCTTGTGTTATGGTGTCTTCCTCTATTATTCTATGAGAGGGTCTTTTTTAGTCTTTAAAGATAATTATTTATGTAATAATGGTATACTGTAATAATGACATTGGCTATACTATTGTTCACTTTTACTGTCGATATGTGTGAAACTTGTCCCAGACACACATATTATAAGCACTTGGTTTTGTCCTTAAAACTGGTTGTGATAGTTTCGTTACAGATGACAGAATATCCCAAGGATTTCTTCGTTTCACCAGACACTCACCCAAGGGCGTTCATGTCTTTTCATACATATAGAAACTTCTCGAGAACGCTTCTTCACTGTGAGGGATCGGTTTGAATCTCGCGGAACACCTCGCACCCCTGAGAGCGAAGTCCATTTTGCCACATCGTCGGTCCGCTGGCAAAGTGACCTACGCATATCACTCCATCGACCTGACCAAAGTGTTTTGCGGCTGGTTGTTTTTCCCTACCAACATGAAATAAACAACAAGGATGGAAAGAGCGGTCCTCACTGACGTGGATCGATGTTTCACTTCACATCACCTCCCCCAATAGTAGCCCCTTGAGGGAAAATTTCTACTTCGAAGAGCTCTATCCCTCGACAAAGAGAATTGTGGTTACGTTTACTCTTACTTTCGGATGAGGTCCGATTATCAATGAATAAGCCGCCCACGTCTTTGAAGTTGGACTGAATTGAATAAAGCTATTGACTCATTGCGCTTACAATGATCGGCTTTGACTCAACGGCTAGTTTCTGATGACTGTTGGTGGCTTCACTATATATAGGTATTGGATTGCGACCTGGTGGAGGCCTTGATTCCTCTTTGTTTGGTTGAAAATGTTGGAGATATTTCGGATCCTAGCTTGGTCTTGTGAACTTCGTCGTCTTCCACTTGGACCTCTGCTACGTCTTCGACATTGCCCGCGGCTTCTGGTGAGTATTGAGCCTGTTTTATTAAAACTTATTTTATTTTGCAATCCTTAGGAAATATGTTGTTGGTCGGGCGATTGCGGTTAATCGCGTCGCCTATGGGGATTCGACCGCTTCGCCACGTGTTAGTCCACTAGGTTGTTTTGAACTAACTCGCTATATTGGAAGATGTGATGCTTCAGTGCGTATCATTCGCATTGAATGTGTGTTGGGTTTCCCCGGCTATAAAACGCCGCCCTGGGTATCCCTCTGAGCCCCCCTGCCCATTTACTTGTGCCCTTAGTTGCTCGCTTGCCTACTTTCGACTTCACCTTATTTTTATTAGTAGTTGTTTTCTTATTTCTGATGCTACGCTTTGCTTCTTTTGTTGTACTAGGAAAATAGGTCATAGAAAGCCACCTATGCCACAATTATAGAGTTGGGTTGTGAATGTCACTAGTCCTAGGATGTTCACAAGAAAACTCCCTCAACATTCTTTGCCAAAAGGAACCCTTTTCAAAGCCCGAAGTAGCACCCTCTAAATTAGTAGAGCAATAATAACTGAATCTAAGAACCGTGCAAAGGTTTTTCTAAGTCAGACAGTACTCTTTCCCAAACAAGTGGAAAAGTATCCCATCGTTATGTTTTAGCAAAGTGCACAAAAACTAAATAATGAAAAGGCGTGAACCCTCCTCAGTAATGTATAGTGGAACTCAATGTCCATATCTATAGTGGAGAGTAGGTCATCGTTGTACGTCCGAGTGTGGAGGAAGCTGCGGTTGTGTAGGTGGTTGTAGACTCATCTCTCATGGTCATCTAGCAGCTCGAGGTCGGTGTCAACAAGAAGATCGTGTGGTTGATCATCCTCCTCCACCTCGTCCTCAATAGGCGTATACCTCATTGGTTCATGCTCGGTGGGAAGGTTCGTGCTTGAGCTGCTATGTGTACGGCTTGAACTCAAGTGCGTCACTCGTTGCATCAACGCCTTAGTTTTCTTCATCTGCACCACTTGAGAAAAAAAAATACAAGAGCAACTTGAACACGGGTTATGTGTTAGCAAATAAAATCCGCCGGTCGTGTTGGTCTTGCCATGCTTGTCAAGACACTTAAAAAAATCCAAAACAAAAGAGAAACTAAAAAGAGAAATATCTTTGGTGGTTTTTGGAATGACAACTTCAGAGAAACAAATTCAAGCACAAGAGCAAAAGATTGGAGCAATGGGGTGAAGTATGAATAACACTTCATACCAGGCATCAAATTTGGACAAAGTCCTAATGGTTGAAAATGTCTAGGAGGGAGCCAAAACTAACCGTTGGCCAAAGGCCAAGGCTAATTGTACCCACACCCCTTCAACCGAACATAGAGCTTCGGCCGAACATGGGTGGGCCCCTCTGGTCCCCCAATTTGGCCCACAAACCCCCAATCGCTATATGAATTGAGCTGCACGGGTTATGTCCAAAGTTCAGACAGAAATTTGCTTAGAAAAATATTTTCTTCAAAGTTGAAACCAAAACTAATTTTTAAATTTTCAAAATGAAAGAAAAAAGGTTGGAATTAATTCCAACATGCAAGTGTGTAAAATTCAAATATGCACATGCAAATGCAGACTTGAAGAATCCAAAGGATTGGAAAGTTCAAATCTATAAAATTGGAGAAATCAAATATGAGATAAATACCAATTTACTTTTGGCAAGGTCTCACCAATTTTCGAAGTCCGACGAGTGGGACTTTTCTCCATTACGTTCAACTTGATGGTGTGGCGTCCGGTCCTAGAAGTGGATACGGATGGCTGCACTTCCTTCACTCGCCACACATTCTTTATTTTTGGTGTGGTCGACTTCTTGGACTTTATGGGTTGTGGCTTTTCCCACAGTCCTGGCCTCGTCGTAGGTGGGTCCTTCTTCTCAAAATGGTACAACATCTCCTTAGCCATGATCTTCTTCATGTAGAGAATGAGGTTTTCCTTCTTTGGGGGTGTCACTTTGACCTCTTGAATATTCTTTGGGTTCAACCCGTACTTGACCTTGATCATTAAACATTGCTCCCTCCTTGGTCGGAAATCAAACCTCTCTTCCTTGCCATTGATGAGGAAACAGATTTCACTGATCCCAACATCAATGCGTGCATCTGCGGTGCTTAGAAATGGGCACCCATGAATGAGCGGCATTTGCTTCTCAATGTCCATGTAAAGTACCGCAAAATACACGGGGATGAAGCAATCTCAAATTTTCACCAGAACATCTTGTGTAATTTCCCGTCAGATAGCAGACCGAAAAGTCGGCCAGCTGAAGTTACATCAGCATAGGAGACAGAGTTGTGTAGTTCAACTTATCAAAGACTGCCTTGGGCATTACACTCGCACTTTCACTAATGTTGCATAAGGCTCTGTCGAATTTATGCACCCTCGATCAAGCAAGTGATCATGGGGCACCCGGATCTTTCTTCTTCTCTGGAAGCCGGTTGAGTATCGCTGCACTACACTCCTCTGTCAACTTCACAACCTCTGTGGTGGGCATCGGATGCTTGTTGCTCAGAATGTTCTTGAGGTGGTGAGCGATGGTTAGAACATGCATCATGTCTAACAAGGGCACGTTAATGTGAATCTTCTGGATGAGTTCAACAAAGCGAGCGAATTGCTCATCCATAGTTGGCTTCCTGCTCTGACGTAGAAACACCATGACGGTTGTGTCAAAGAACTCATGTGGAGATGCCTTCCCGTCGTGTACAACTTCATCTTTACTGGAAGGTACTTCACTTTCATCTTCCTTGTCCTTCCCTATAGTGTTAGGATATGGCGGTTCCCAACTGGTCTTACCGCCTCTCGTGGTTACCGCCTTAACAGTTTCAATGGGAGACTCGGGTTGCTCTGCAATCTTCCCTGACTCTATTGGAGGAACAACCTCAACTACCTGAGCTAGTTGAATTTCTAGCATCTTATTAAAGCTAAGCTAATTCTTAAAGGAAGAAGCAAGACCTTCTAGCTTGGCATTAACACCCTCTAAAGACTTATCTTTAGCCAAGAGCTTTTTAGTGATTTTGTCATTAATTTTATCTTGGCCTAAGACAAGATCTTTTGAGGAAGGCTAATTAAAACCATTGGGAGAATTAAAATTGTTACCTCCTTGATACTGCGGGCATGGTTGGTTCTACCCATTGCCTTCTTGTGGACAATAATTGTTGTTGTTATTGTTGTTGTTGTTGTTCTTGTTGTTCATGTATAGCACATTCACACAAGTCTCAAGGCAGTCATTTCCCGAGTGAACCGTGTTACCACAAACCTCACACATCATGTGGGCATCCAAGGCATTGACGGTGCTAACTTCATGTCCCTTGGCCTATTCATCCAACTTCTTCATGAGGAGGTCCATTTAGG
Organism: Eleusine indica; assembly: GCA_030378355.1. Classification (NCBI taxonomy): domain Eukaryota; kingdom Viridiplantae; phylum Streptophyta; class Magnoliopsida; order Poales; family Poaceae; genus Eleusine; species Eleusine indica. The sequence goes on from CM059495.1 coordinate 44,072,604, forward strand.
CGGCTAGCATGTCTACCTCCTTAACGGTGTGCATGCCCCACTGTCATGAGTGAAGATGATCTTCACTCCATCCTTTGTTGAAAACCATCTTCTCAATCAGATCTTTTACTTTTTCAAAAGTCAATGAGAAGAAGGGTCCTCCCGCATCAGCATCAATATTGTCATCAATATAATATGTAGTAGAGTACATGATGATCCCTACATACACAACTCTCGTATAGATATTAGGCACATTTTCATAGTTGTCATTAATCACCAAAACATTCATACCATGGGGATCCAACATCAATGGTCTTGAAGCTTACACCTTGGCACATGGAGATGGCAGTTCAGTGAGATCATTTCAGTGGCAGCGTCAGAACCTCTTTTTTTTTTTCCTTTATCATCATCTTGTTCACTTCCATGTCAGCGCATATTTCATAAATAAATTTCCACTCTTCCTCCAAAAGAAAAAAAGAATGTTGGCAGTATTCGACCAACCAGAAAAACAAATGATAATGAAGAGCAACCTCGAATAGCTTCTTATTTCATTGCTACTACTGCATCCTGATCTTTTGTCAAAATATAATTGCCCTAAGCTTTAGACAAATTGTTCCTTTTCCTAGGACATTGTTATGTAAACATCAAATTAACCATTCAGTATCCACAATGACAAAAAAACTCAATTATCAATTGTGATCAAATTAAATCAATTAAATTTAGATCTAGACGAACTTGGCAGAGAACAAGCATGTAGAAATCATATACATAATCAATTTCACTGAACTGTAGCAAATCGAACTTTATATACTTCCAAAGAGGCATGTGATCAAGCATCATAAACAAAACACAAAGACGAAATCATGCTCAATGGTCCTATGAGTTTGCTCATAACAACATGCATCTGAGAAAAATGATTCTAGGGGATACCCGCATCATGTGCATGCCAGAAATGAGATATGAATATGTGACAGGACACAGTCTCAGAGAAAAAAATCATCACAAATTACTGTTCAGTTGAGTCATAAAAATAACCTTCAAGTGGACTTCAGCTAGTTGTATCAAGAAATGTGTTGTACAATTGGTTACACACAATCATGTTTGGAAGGGACACATCTTCATTGACAATGAAAATATCACCTCTACCTGATTCAACTTGTAGAAGGGTATTGTCACATCTAATTTGAAATTCTAAAATAAAAAAAAACAATGTGATATAAGTAGCAGGGGAGTTTTAACCAAGTTCAGTACGGATGAACTGTTATTGTCACTTCTAATAATTGATTTTCAGTATAAGCAGACCAAAAAAATAGAGTTTTAACAACTGTTATTGTCATATTACTGATTCGAGTCCTAAATAAATTCATGATAAGAACTGATTTCCTCACTTGCAGCTCTGCAACCTCACACAGTCAGAGAACTTGATGAAAACATCATCCGATTCAATTACTGATTATACAGTTATACAATGCTACAATTAGGTTGCTAGTGCTACTATTAGATCCAGCTGGAGCCACACCCGATCCTAAAGGCAGCGGTGTGGCATCAAGTTGAGGCATAACAGACGATGATGCCCGTGTAGAGGATCCGAGGCGCATAGGCAAGGCAGGACACGGCAAAGAACCGAGGCAGCCACGTCACCCGACAATCCAGCAACAGGCAGCGACGCAGCGCCCGAACATGATCCGTCCCTGACCGAGTCGGGCGCCTGATCCAATGCAGATTCTGTGGTAGGGCAGGAAGCTCGTTCTGCCGCGCCTTGATCAGCTGCAGCAGGAAGATCCAGAGCCTCATGTGAGGGAGCCTGTGGCAAAAAATTGGAATCGCCAGGAGGTAAAATCATATGGTCAGGGGCCGGTTTCTGGTTCATAGTACAGGACTTCGACAATGGATTAGGCGACATTAGCACATTAGTATCATCCAAAGTAATACCCCCAAACGAAGTAGACTCAAGCAAAGTTGGTGAAAGGAGGAAAATCTTGGAACGGAGACGAGCCCCAGCATTAGGATGCAACTCAGAAAAAGGAAAAACAGACTAGTCAAATACAACATCCTGAGATATATAGACACGACCAGACTGAATGTCCAAGCATTTATAACCCTTATGATGATTACTATAACCAAGAAACGCACAACGTTTAGACCGAAAGGATAATTTATGTGTATTATAAGGGCGTAAGTTGGGCCAACATGCACACCAAACGTGCGGAGAAAAGAGTAGGCAGGGGTCGTGTTAACCAATTTTTCTATGGGTGAGATGTTACCAAGAACAGCAGAAGGTAAATGATTTATAAGAAAAGAGGGAGTGAAGAAAGCTTATCTCAAAATTTATGGGGCATAGATGCATGTGCTAAAAGAGCCAGGCCAACTTCAACAATATGGCGGTGTTTGCGTTCAGCAGAACAGTTTTGCTGGTGAGTATGAGGATAAGAAAAGAGATGAGTAATGCCAACATGCTCAAAAAAGGAACTCAATTTATGATACTCACCCCCCCCCCCCCCCCAATCCTTTTGCAGGGCCAAAATTTTATGAGAGAAAAGACGCTCAACATCAGCTTGAAAATCATGAAACTTTTAAAAGACTTCAGATTTATGCTTCAAAAGATAGACCCAAGTAAATTTACTATAATCATCAATGAAACTAACATAATAATTATTTTGACCAACAAAACTCGGGGCAGAACCCCACACATCTGAGAACACCAACTCTAAAGGACACTTCGAGACACTGACAGACTTCGAAAAAGGAAGCTGTCAACTTTTAGCTAACTGGCATGCATCACACACCTGATCAGCACGTTTATTGGACACAAAAGGCAAATTATGACTGCGAAGGACACGAAAAATAGTAGCAAAAGCTGGATGACCAAGGCGCCCATGCCATCTCTCTGTCGTGGGTTTAGTGGCACTAAACACAAACTTGGTAGATTTCGACTGCAAGCATGGGATGGGATAGAGGCCATTTCTAGTTCTGCCATGGAGGAGCGTGTGCCGTGTTTGACGATCCTTGAGAAGAAGAAAAAGATGGGTGAAGTTCAAGGAAGACATCATTACCAGAAGTTAAATGATGAACAGAGATTAAATTGCATTTAGCTTGGGGAACATGCAGAACATTATTAAGATGAATATCTCGAGAGGTGGTAAAAACAGTGGAATTACAAGTATGCTTAATGATCATACCTGCACCATTGGCCGTATGGACTTGATCTTGACCACTGTAGTTCTCCCTCATGGTTAAACGATCAAGGTCCCCAGTAATATGATCAGTGGTCGCGCTATCTGCATACCAAGTCGGATCCAAGTTGTAGGACGTGGTTGCTGTGTCGGCTATCTTCTCCGGACCACTGAAGTCCTTGTCAAACCTTTTCCAGCACTGCAGTGCAGTATGGCCACACTTCTTGCAAACTTGGCACTGGTGATCTTTATAAGGGTTATTTGGGTTACCACCCCGACGACCATTGCCACGACCTGTGCTGCCTCCTCCACGCTGTCCTTGATTGGAGCAGCCACCGTAGCCACCACGGCCACCACGATCACTGCCACGACCACGTGCAGCAACATTCGCCACGATCTCGAATTGATCTCACTGAGTCTTTTGTAGCTTGTTGCGCGCCTCAGTGTCGAGGGGACGTGAGTAGAGATCATCAAGCGCAATTGTCTCTGCCATGCCATTCACATTCTCAATGAGCGGATTATAATCCGCATCAAGCCCATTCAAAATATGAGCCACAACCTCCTCATCATCAAGGGGTTTGCCAGCAGCAGCCATCTCATTGGCGTACCTGCACATGTTGGAGAAGTAAGTCGTGATCGACATCTCCCTCTTCCGTGTAGACGCCAGCTTGTTCCGAAGATGAAGCAGACGCGAACAAGACTGAGCAGCATATGATTTGTTGATTGTTGCCCACATGGAAGCTGCAGTTGTGTTGCTTGCAACACCAGAAAGTACCTCCCTTGACAGAGAAGTAACCAAGTATGTCAGGATGTGCTGATCACACACTTGCCAGGTGATGTAGTCCGGATTGACGATCTCTGTCTTGACAGAGTCTTTGATCTCCTCAAGCATCTTGGGAGGCACCTTCTCAGAACCATTAGGAAAGCCTTCTAGTTGCACAGCGCGGATGGCCGGCAAAACTTGGGCACGCCAGAGGCGAAAATTTTCCCTAGTAAGCTTTTCAGCTACAGGAATAGAAAGAGAGGTGTGGATCATGGGAGAAGAGGATGAACTCGCCATTGGCTAGATGTGTTTGGGAAGAGTTGCTCTGATTACCATGTAAGGAGATACAAATAGGACGAAGGCGTTGCCTCTCTCAGGAGGTCACCGAGGCTTATATTGACATACAAACGTAGAGTACAAGTTACATACAAATAGGAGATAAACTCCTAAGCACAACCGACTTACACTTGAATACAAGATCTATCTATACAGAAGATATACCTTAACATGCTAGACTTAGTAAAACTTGATGATTCCTTTCGAACTGAATGTTTCTTGAGGGCAGACAAACAAATATGTGGCATTTTAAGTTTTTGTGCTCTGGTGTGGTGTGAGAGCATGAATGAGTGCCCATACCTTGAGTTATACCACTCCGTAACAAGAGAGGTTTCCAGAAGGTGCGATTGGCGCCTGGATTAAAATTTTGCCTGAAAATTTGAAACGTGAGTGCGGGCACACAGAACAGGTTGGTTTGAGAAGTAGCTAGTACAATACATCATACCTGCGCTCATCCTACCTCCTCCTAGCGTTCCCCATCGACAGTGACTGGTAATGGTGTCCCGCCTCTCCTATCCCTCATCTTCCTCATCCCAGCATCCCCCATCCACCAAGGCATCGACCCAAAGCATGGTTCATCAAACGCTCCGTCACGGACACCCTCATCATGGATCTAGCATCAAAGAGTAGTGAGGGGAACGATGAATTGAAAAACAAGTGTGTAGCTGACTCCACAATACCATGGTGTCGCCAACATGGATCACTGAGATCTGGATCAGAGGGGATCAACATTGATCTTGGCATTTCTCTTTTCTTTTATCGTGAGAGAGGGATAGGAGACAAGATAGGGAGTCACGGTTCCGTCCGTGTGAGAACCCAGCAAGGAGGTGCAAGTGTTGGTCCCACCTATCATCGCATAATCTAGGTTGGGGTAGGGACAACGCACCACGACCGGCCACCACCAACTACCTCTTTTAGGTGTGGTAAAGATTTCTACCAGCCCGGATGTCACAGCAATGCATCCTCTGAACTCTATGTTTCTAACTTTTTTGAATAAACCAGATGGGCACTGGTATGGATTCTTCTCTTGTTCTTCTTGCTACTCCCCCCCCCCCTCCCCTCATCGAGTGGTGCTTGTTTGGGGGGGTGTGCCACCTGAAATCAGGCTCGAAGCTCTCGCCTTACCTTCATCGACTTTCGGATCAAAGCGAATCTCCATGTCATCCTTCTTTGAACCAAGTCGATCAAGAGCCGATAAGCATGATTGTTCTTTGACTATCCTGATCATCGATGCTTTGTGGTCATTCTATCGATACTAATGTTGATGGCAGTACCTTCTCAGAGCCTCACAAAACATCCAGTCCGCTTGTCTACTGTACCCAGGACAATTATTGACAGATGGAAGCTTCATGCCATTATCCCAGTAGTGCTGAAAGAAAGGACATCTCCAATACGGATCGAACTATGATTCCTTAATTTCTCTATTTCTCTTCTTCTGGTACCCATCGATGAAGGCATCAGAATTACCAAAACCAGCCATGTTGGCATGCATTGGGAACGAATGCACATCAATCTTCATGGATCCCTTGTTAAACATGATCTGTCCTTGCTCAATAGCAGTCTGAAAATGCTACCTAAACACTTTATATTCGTTGGCATGATGTGATGGGGAATTGTGCCACTTGCAATACCTCTTCTTTAACTCTGGCAATACGCGATTCAGCGACAACTGAATGTGCTTCTCCTACAATAGCAACTCAAACACTTTATCGGCCTTAGTAATATCAAAGTCATATTTCTCCTCCGACTTGTCCAGCTTCACCCAAGGATGCGAGAATACATTTTTATTTCTAGTCCACTCAACAACTGCAACATTCTCCATTTCATCCTCAGACTCTAACTAATAATCATTATAGTTGACCACAGGATGTCTTGAGCATGCCCCCCCCACCCCACCTCAAGCGAGATTCTCCTATATCGACACTTTCTGGACCAGTAAGCCTCTAAAACTCAGCAGAAGACTTCTCTCAAAGGTGCAACTAGACCATTGAACGCTATCTCAACCATCTATGGATATGTTAATTGAAGATTGAAACACATACTACGCACTTCTCTGAATCTCTAAATGTATTCATGCACTGACTCACCAGCCTTCTACCTGACATCTATTAAATCCAAGAGTCTCATTTCCCTCGTTTTAGCAAAGAAGTACTTATGGAATTTCTTCTCTAGTTTGGCCCAAGTCTGGATTGAATTTGGAGCTAAAGATGCACACCAAGAAAAGGCCAACCTAGATAGAGACAAGGGAAATAATCTGACCATAGAGCTTCGGTTGCCCTAGCCTCTCCACACTGCATAGAAAATCGATTCACATGCTCGATCGTCGTAGTGTTGTCATGTCCAATGAATTTGGTGAACTTAGGCCCTATATATTTGGTTGGTAAATGGATTATGTCATATCTAGGTGGGTGATGATGAGGACATCATTTCTATGGATGCACTATAATTCAGGACTTGCAAGGACTAATGACTAGAGCTCGTGCATAATGACTTAATTTAGAGGTCAGCTTGTTCCTACGTTCTTTGTTATATGTCACTTTTGAGAATGGTTTGCTACCTAATGATTATATTATGATTAAGAACCATGGAGAGGACCAGGAGATGAAGGGAGAAGGACATGGAGACGTGGAGGACCAGCAAGGAGATGGAAGCCAAGGTGGAGGCCAAATTAAAATCGACTTCGAGTCTGTTTTGGGCGCCAAGACCAATCCGTACTAAAACGGACGCCCAGGATGCTTACGGAATCGATTTTGTACGTTCTACATATGCACGGAAAGCTAAGTAGAAGTCCTTTCCAATGCCACCGGTCTCATCTCAACATTCATCCGAAGTCATTGAGAATCGTCAAAATAAGAGAGGGTCCAGAATCTGTCTCGGCGTTGAGAATCCCGTTGAGCCCGATTAGGAGCGCGTCCAGAGAGTCTTGCATGAACCTATGGTCTTCATAAACAGCCGCCACCACTCCATTTGTGGTTTACCTCTACCAGAACGTTTTGGAAGATCGGGAACCCTTGTCCTCATCAAGTGGTAATCAGCGCTTTAGGTGCGCCGTCAGGTTCACACTACCTTTTAGTTTAGTTTTCGCTTTCATGTTCATCCTATCATCCACAGAAGAGCCACAAAAAGTTTTCTTCCACCCATAACCATGTGAGAGTGTTTTGCATATTTCAATTTAAGAGTTCGTAGTGTTGAGTTTGTGCTCTAGTTTTTGTTTTGTTGCTGGTTTACTTAGTGTTTTAGTTGTCAGTCGTGTGCCCCCCTTACAACCCTAGCCCCCCTTGACCACCCTTTGTTTTGTTCGACGTTGTGTGCTAGGTTGATTTACCGACACACCCACCATAATCCCACCCTCATCACCACGGATCAGCACCCACAACCTCCACTTTCCGCTGCATTCATCTCGCCAAAAATATTCTTACCCAATTGCACTTCTAGAGCCATCAAAACACTGATTCAGAGTCCCTTCGAAACAGCCATAACTTTCGCATATGGACTCAAAATTAGTCAATTATTTTTTTAAAATTGGTGAGAAATTTTTTGTTTTTGGGATCTGCCCAAATCTTCTACTTTAGGAGGAAAAATCTCAAAAAAAAAATCATTAATACCACTTCCCAGTGGAATTAAGTTTGGAACCCGAATCGCTGAAACTTGCAAAAATTATGTAGGTCAAATCCTACTTCTATTTGAGCTGAACTTTTCTATGGTTCCTAATATGTTACCTCTGAGTTGGAAAAAAATATCAAAACAATAATAGAAATAAAAAAATAAATTTGGGATTTCTACTAGTGCTACATCTTGGCCCTTGAAATTTGCCTATTTGGCTATTTTACATGTAGGCCACTGTTGTTGGTTGTGTTCCTTTTCCTACTTGTATTTGCCTTGCTATCTCTACTATTATAGGACACAAGTAGACCAGCAACTAAGAACAAGTTACTTGGGGCACTTATTCAGCTCTATTCTCTGCTTTTGATTTGTGGGCCACTCACATATATATTTGGTCTTCCTAGCTCGAGATATTACTTCTAGACAGCACAGGTTTTTATGACCCTTGCAATCGTGGAACACACTTCACTGGTATCCTTTGCTTTTCTTTTCATAACTTTGTAAGAGCTTTTTAAGAAACTTCCTTTTCCTTCGTTGAGAAGCACCACTACTTAGTAGTTTTGTAGGGATAACATTTGTTGTTTGTTTCCGGTTTCGGTGTTTGTGATGACAGGAAGGAATGGAGAGGGGGCTTCTACCTCAAAATTTGATGAGTGCATTAGCCAAGAGCAGCTACAGAAGGCTTTGCAGGCAACTCAGAGTGGGATGGCAGAGATGATCACCAAGGCAGTCACTTAAGCGATCAACAAGCTTAACCTTGGCGATAACATTGACTGGTTGGATAGGAGGATCTCTACGTTGACTGACCAGGTTACCAAGTTGGAGACCGCTCATAAGACCAATGACACCACCACCAACAACAATGAAGATGTCCCAGATGAAGACACTGTGTATGCTGCTGATGGCACAAGGGGCGCGAAATTATGACGTCGTTTTCACTGTGACACTCACGGTATAGGTGGTCACAAAAATTATCGTACACAAGGTAACACTCATGCTTATGCTTATCTCTACGTTGACTGACCAGGTAACACTCATGCTCATTCTTAATGCCATCACTAAGTTTCCTTAGCAACGAATCCAGAAATGTTTATTGGTAATCCTTAACGAATGCAGAGAGTCCGCAAGCGCACGGAGAATACCGTTGTAGCATTTCACCCGGAAGTATTCAGGGTATCATATTTGTTTTATCCCAAAGGAAGACATATGATTGATCAGAGTAATTACCATATTCTAGATATTTGCATATTGGATTATGAGACAAAGTCCTCACAGGGGTAAGGATAAAGATAAACATGGTAGTGGACACACAGATAGCATGCTCAAGTTAGATAAATAGTAGAGATGGACAAAGAAAGAGCTAAGTTCCTATGTTGCTTTTATATAGTTACATAGTCTACATTATATACTATTACATAGATACAATGACAATGCAAGACAATTAGATCATCACACCCTGGGCATCCGGTTTTCCCCTGCATCCACAGTACGATTTCGGCCAAGAGCCTATTGCATAGCTGAACGTGGAGGATTTCAAAGGACAGATAGGGTTGTCACCACCTACTGCCTACCCCTAGCAATCCGTGGGCTACACGACAAATAATGCATTCTGTTGATCTAAGCACCACACTTACATCTCTAGAACAATACTTCTAATCCCTTAAGTGATGGATCAGAAAAGGAGGAATCACATTTAAGTGAACACTAAGCACATGGAAATGATCTAAGTCACACATTAGTCATGCATCATTATAATGACATAAATAAAGACTATAGTAAGTGCTTATGTGTAACATGGTAATATAGTATGACTACATTACTAACATGCAAGCATAATAACCACATACATGAATGGATCATATAATCAAACAAGAAACACATGACCCAAACATAACTATATAGAAAGACTAAATATATTAAATAGAATAAAGTCTTACAAAAGGAGAAAAATACAAGAGTCATACCACAACTCCAAGGAAGACTTGGAAACTGAAGAAGACGCTATTCTAAGCCTAACTCCACTAAAACTAAAGGGAATCACGAAATGGAAAAGAGAGTAATGCTTCTTGGTGTGTGCTTTGGAGTGAGGTCTCTCCCTTTTATTTATTCTGCCCAAAGTCAGTTCCTGGAGTCGGTAATCGACGCCAAACGTGCACAACCATCATTGGGGAGCCACTAGGAGCCAACACGTGGCAGCCATGCACCAGGGGGGCCACTCCCCGTTCGGTCGAACACCCCTGTTCGGCCGAACAGGAGGGGAGTCCCCTCGGGTGCTGCCGCCTTTGGTGGTCTGCCAGGTGGGTCCCATAGTCCAATGACACTGTAAGGTCGACTGTTAACTCGGTTTGCTTCTGTAAATGGGCCAGTCAATCCGTGGGAGTCCTAGTTGGCGAGCTCTGATTGGTGGAAGTTGCGTTTCTTCACCACATGGGTGTGTTTCCTCCTCAATTTCGTCATTTCTCCTGCATGCCAGTGTTTCTCTAAGCTATAGTGGATATTTATTAATCTTAACTAATATGCATGGCAGGAATATACAATTCTCCTTTATTTCGAGTTATATTGATGGTCGGAAATGATATTTAACGGCCGTCAACATGCTCCTGATGATCCATATGCTAAGATTAAGCTTTCAATTCCTTCATTTTCGAGGCAATATGATGGTGATGTTTGCCTTAATTGGGAGATGACAGTAGAGCAAAAATTTAATTCCCACCTTGTTCCTGAACAACATGGAGTTAGACAAGCCACTAGTGAGTTCAAGGATTTTGCTATTGCTTGGTGGAGTGCTCTAGCTTATGAAACTAATATGCCTACTACTTGGGAAGAACTTAAGGTAGCAATGTGTGATCATTTTGTTCCTCCTTCTTTCTATAAAGAGATTCATAACAAACTATAGTGCTTAGAACAAGGAAATAAAACTGATCAGGAGTACTTTAGTGAGCTTCAGAAGGGCTTGGTTCGTTGTGTTGTAGTGGAAAAAAGTAGAGGAACAGATGTGTCATTTTTATGCTAGTTTGAGACAAGATATTTGGGACATTCTTGATTATAAAGAATTCTATATGGTCAAGCAGTGTTTGCAGTATGCTATATTTGTAGAGAATGAATCACAGGGACGTGTAGAGGCGTATAGGAACTACAGTCGTACGTTCTACCTGCCACGGCCGACAGGGGCTTCGAGGCTGCCCAAGCCATATTTCTAGATGCCCCCACCAGCAGCAGCTGCTGCCAAGAGACCAATGACCAGTGGTGCTTCTGCAACACCAAGATCAGCCCCTGCACCTTCTACGAGCTCAGGTAAAAATTCTGTGTAGGTTCTAGCTAGTAGTGCCTCCTCTATCGCTTCGACGGGACACACTATATGAACTCAGTGCCACCGCTGTCATGGACTTGATCATGTGTAGAAAGATCACCCAAGTAGGCGGGGCATACGTGGTGATAGACGATGGAGGTTACATAAGCACCTCCAATATGGAGGATGAGGAGGATGATGTCGCTCCCACCAGCGGTGACCTCGTCCTTCAAGGCAGAGAAATCACTGGCTACATGAAAATTTTTGCTCAGTGTGTGCTTAGCACACAAATTCTACAGCCCAAGATGATGCATCGCCACAACTTGTTCTAGATCTTTTTCATCATTAAGAACCGTCGAGCATGTGTCATCGTTGATGGAGGGAGCTACAATTACTTGGTGAGTTCTGATATGGTCAAGAAGCTTGCCTTGACCACATGCCCACATCCACATTCATACTACATTCAGTGGTTAAATGACTCCAGAAATGCTAAGGTAACACAAACTTGCAGAGTTCCTTTTTCCATAGGTTCTTATGTTGATTATGTTGAGCGTGATGTTGCACCCATGCAAGCATGTTGGGTAGTCCTTGGGAATTTGATAATGATGTTGTACACCATGGAAAAAAATAATAAGTACACTTTTATGCATAATGGAACTACAATTACTTTGTTACCATTGGCTCCTATTGAAAATTATCCAAGCTGATTTAGATAGAGCTGCTAGTCTGAAAAATAAAACCTCTAAAATTCAGCAACATGTTAATTCTGATTCTACACCTAGTAATGCTAATGATTCTTCAAGTTCTATGGGTGCTGGAATTAAATTACAAGGTCGTTCATGTCTTGCAACAAAATCTAAACTTGCTGAAATATCTACTGATGATATTTGCTATGCTTTGATATGCAAACAAACTTTGTTTTTGCTTGATGATATTGCTCCTAGTGCTTTGCCTCCTACTGTCACTAATATTTTGTATGAGTATGAGGATGTTTTCCCAGCTAAGATACCCTCGGGATTGCCACCTTTGAGAGGGATTGAGCATCAAATTGATTTGATTCTGGGTGCTACTTTGCCAAACTGTGCTGCATATAGAACCAACCTTGAGGAGACCAAGAAAATACAGCAACAAGTCCAAGACCTTTTGGATCATGGTATATTCGTCAATCACTTAGTCATTATGTTGTTCCTATACTTTTGGTTCCTAAGAAAGACGGTACTTGGCGTATGTGTGTCAATTGTAGAGCCATTAATAACATTACAATGCTAGATGACATGCTTGATGAGTTAGACGACATGCTTGATGAGTTATTGTTGACGCGAAAATCACACGCGTGACCTGAGAGATTTGCTTAACTCTAGTGCAGGCTCAACACAACAAAACCGGGGCGTGCCAGTCAATTTTCCCTGCAAATAGACAACGAAACAAACGGTCAAATTCCCGGGTCACCAGCCCAACGCAGGCCGATAAGAAAAGCTGATAATCACTTTTACTGCAAACTACCTGATGGCTATAACAAGCAGGAAATAATGATAAATAAACTATTCAACTGATTTATATCGGCTTATCGGCAATTAAATAATCAGATCTTTAAATATTACATAAATACTATCGACAAGTATTGAGTTGATAGAGCAAAGTCAATAGATCTACAACAAACGTGCCAAGATTCGCTCTATTGAAAATGACAAGTTGATATAGCAGAGTCGATAAATCTACAGTAAACATGCAAGGACCTGCTCTGTCAATGGTGAAAGTCGATAGATCTGGTAGCTGGTATTGCAAATATGCCTCAAAATCATAGATCTAATCTTATTAAATAAGGGGGCAATTGACTTCCAAAAGTATATAAATAATCAAATAAAGCATTACGAAGTCGATCGAACCGTGGTAACCTATCGGCTAGACGTCCCGATAGAACCCTATCGACTTTACCTGTAATCGACTCACACCTAGTCCTATCAACTCAAGGAGAGGTCAAAGTCGATGCAGCCTCGCTAGTCCAAACAGATCAAACTTAATCGAGACAGTGTTCAATCAAAGCCAATAGAAGTAAGCACATTTCAATTATAGGCAAAAATCAATAATGTGACTCGAATAATAGATCTAAATCAAATTCATAAACCTACTAAAAATCATAATAGATCGGACCTAACCGAGACAGTATTACAACTCAAAGTCGATAGAATAAACACGATAAAGATCTAGGTACCGGATAACTAGCAATTCTAAAGGTAACAACTAGAATATCAAATTTAAGAGAAAGTACTAGTTGAAGTCAATAGAATTTCCGAGGATTGACTAATCCAAGTCTCTCGCCGAGATCAGAGCCGATGCAGCCCAGGCAAGACGAGGATGTCATCAAGAAAAGTTTTGGCGATGTGCCGAAGTTGTATTCAACAAAAGTATTAAGTTTTTCTGTGCAGACCCTATTACATATTTATAGCCTCGTGCAAGGGGTTCTTACCTAATTTGGTCAGGATTCTTTGGTTTTCAAACAAACCGACTAGATTTATTCCTAAACAAAATCTAAACTAAACTAGAAAGAGATAAAAATAACCCTATCGGACCCAATTTGTTCCCTTCGGCTGTTGAACTCCTTCGACCTGGCCGATTCCGACTCCATGCCTCTGACCATTAGGACCAGTCCAAATTCTGATGCCAACACATGCCCCCCGAGTCCGGGGTATGAATATCTTCGTGCGCCGGATTTTATCACATCGTTTACCAAATGCCTTTACCGCAACCTACCGCAGTCCTGTCCCTATAAATGCTTCCTCTTTCCTTCTTCATTTTCACCCGAGCTTCAAACCTCTTCACCTTCTTCTCTCTCCTACTTCACTGCCATCTTTCTCTTCCAGATGGCTGCTAGCTCTAAGCACCGACAAACACCGGCGAGTTCAATCTCAGCAATGACGACCCCGCAAAACATTCCTGAGGTAATATCCTTCTTTGCTTTCTTCTGTTTTTAGGTTTCAGCCTTAGATCCAATCCGACATGTTCTTCCTCACTATTCATCCTTCATATGCATTGTAGCCTCTTCATGAACTAGCAATATAGCATGCAGACTGCCTTTATATTTTACCGAATATCACTTAGTCCTGTATTGATGTTAGCCTCCTGCTTTTATTAGGAACTCAAGAATCAGATCTGCATTACTTTGGCCACAAATCCACTTCATTTTTACTTGGGACCTTGCGGCAATACAGACCCAGTAGAATTTATCAATTCTGAAACCAAAAGGATCCCACTCAAATCCACCACTGCATCTTTGAATGAATGGAAGACTGTCTTTTGGTCTTGGCCATCAGAGATTAAAGGGTGGAAAAATTGGTACCAAAGGGTAACCACCAGTCAGCTTCATCCCTGCTAAGTGCTCAAATCGATCATTTGATCACTCTTTCACTGGCAAATATGGAGAAAAATGAACCCATCTTAGTCGTTGACTCATACTTCTGGTCTGACGCCCACAATGCTTTTCTCTTCAATGATGGCCCCATGGCCCCTTTCTTTAATGGACATGTTCATGCTAACCTCCATGAACATTTCTAATAATCACGACCCCTTCACTTTCCAAACAAATCTCACCACCTCTAGCACAAACTCTTCGCAAAGGATATGGGCAGTTGGGGTAAATACATCCCCGAACATCATCGCAAAGGATCAACCAACCATAAAGAAATTATTACATTCTTGAATATGTGGCTGGATCATTTCATTTTTTGCGGATCTTCTGTCAATCCCACTGCCAATTTTCAAGGCATAGCTGAATCTTTGGCCGATGGCACACCTATCCCTCTCGGCTGCTATTTGCTCGAAGCAGTTTACCAAGTCCTTCATCGGGTTGTTGTAAATCTGCATCTTAATCAAACCATCAATGTAGGAGGCCCCTGGTGGTTCATCCAACTTTTGCTAAACATTCACTTTGCTAAAGTTATGAAATTCAAAGCTTTCACTGCATACTCCTTCCAATCCACTGAGGCTCTTGAATCTGAGGAGACAAGCATTCGATGCACATCTCTGGTTCAAGCTGCGATGAGAGCTCCTAGATGCAAAAATACCCTTGCCGCCTTCAATGGTTTCTTCCAACTCTTCTTTAATGGTGTAGTTCAGAAAAATCAGATATGGTTTCCTTATGAGAAGTTGCCCTTTGAGAACCTATCGGCTTTTCATCCTGACGATCCCACAACCGATGATCAATCAAAGGCAATTTTCCTGTATAGCATTACTCCAACCATCCTCCCTGTTGACTTTTATGGCGGTCAGCGTAGGACTCGATCATATGTGTTCTATCATCCATCAGTGATTGCTCGACACCTCGGCTTTGGTCAACTACCAGTCCATCTTCTTCGTTGATCGTCTTCGAGCTCGTCAAGAATTAAAGACCCCGTTGGAACTTATCAAGATTAAGGGTCTAACCAATGACATCTTAGTGGGTGATTATAGTTGCATCATTTTGTCACGCTCTGCATCAGATCTCTTCATTAACTAGTGGAAAGAGTGGAAGCAACACTTTTTCTGCAACAATCTGACTCATCGTCTGATCGACTTTGTAGACAAGGTAAAGTCCGTTTCACTCTACCATTATTCATGCATAATTTTTACTAGACTCTTAAAATTTTCCTTGCTTCAGGAACCAGCCATTGCTCCTCCCATCACCAGCATTAGTGGTAAGCCGATCATTTATCTGCGCACGACAAACAATCCTATCATTCGTTGTATGTCGCCAACTCCTGCTCAACTTCTCAGCGGCCATGGCTAAAAGAAGCAAACAACCACTCGACAGGCAGTGAGAAAAAAGCCATCTAGAAAGAGAGCAAGCGAATCGGTCGCAACATCGACTCAAACTGCCGAACCAAAGAAACGTGCCAGGGTTGTAGCGTTTTCGTTGACTCCAGACGACCCTTCATCAACACCCCAGGTAATAATTTCCTCCATCTTTTAAATCATATGTAGCTTTATTTGTCATTCTTAATCTTTCTCCGATTGTCAGCTCGCCCCATCGACTCCGACTGCCATACCAGAAGTAGCCCATAAAGTCGTCACCGAGCTTGCTCATGCTGTGCAGGTAGTATATCTATACCCACATTATTTTCATCTTTCCATTCTAACTTCAAAATCTTCCTTCAGGGACTACCATCGACTTCTGCCACTTCATCGACAATGGCTCCATCAGCTCTGGGTATTGAGCTATTCATAGAAGAACGAACGAACCCTTTTAAATTCTTCTCTTCTTAATAGAACAACCTTCATCCTTAGTGGCTATAGTAAGAGTATTTTCCTTATTTTAAATTATTCTCTTCTTAATATGTTATTACTCTTTATGCTTGCTTCTAGGAAATTTTAAATGACTCAGGAAAGCGATCTAGCAGTGCCACCATATCAGATCAACCTTCATGCTCGCATCGACTCCCCTCTAATCGACACTGCAATCTCGGGAGAAGTCGATGAGCCAATGCCCACTCCTTCCTCACTAGTTCTGGCTTTGATCCCTTGGGTCAATCCTCAGGTACCATCCTTTTACTTCACATCCCAATTGTTTTATTTCTTTCAATCTCTAATCTTTTGTGTTTTAAGGAATTCCGGTCATCGGTCATGAGCACACATATTTCTCAACTTCCTGATGCCACGATGCAATCGCCGACTCCTGAAGATGACAACCTGATACCTTCATCGACTCTGGAAACGGTAGTATGAACTAATTTTCTTGTCTTATTAATTTATGCGCACCTCCTCGGTGTACTTGCCTCCAGAAGTTTGAGCCACGCTGTAGGACATCCACCGATGCCTAGATATGATTCCTATTGAGCACCTTGTTCTCGATGCTTGCCCAATTAGAGCTCGATATTTGGAGATCAAAGATCATCTTCCCATAGGTCTGGTCTTAGTGTTACAGCGAGTGGCTTCTATCAAATTCCATCAGCTCCAACTACTTGAAACCCAGGCCCGCATTGAGCGCCGATCAAAGCAAATAAGCCAGGCAGAAGCCGCTGATAAAAGGGCAGAAGAAGAGAAAAACAAATTCACTGCTTTGGTCTCTAAATTAGCCAATCTTGAGGGAAAGGTTGTCAACTTGCAGAGAGAATGAGATGAACTCCAGGCAGCTCTTGCCAGAATACCGCAAGAAATCATAGCGCTAGAAGGCATCACTACATCAGCTTACGAGCAAGCCTTGAACTTATGGCATCTCGCAACCAGTATATCTGGAACCGTTGAACAAGATGCATATGCTGTAACTCAAATCAATGAACTCCGAATGAAAACAATCAACATCATCGACTTCTAAGTCCGGAGGAGGAGTAGTAGGCTTGTCTATGCTGTTCTAAACAATATGTTATTTTGTAATTTTTTTTTGAACTAAGGGTGATATCCCTGATATCGATCATCTGAAGTCAATGACTATTCATCGGCTGTAAACACCCTTTCTATCTTTATTCATTTTTTTCCTGCTAAGGATGATATTTTTTTTATATCGGCCGTGATCAAGCACCCGAGATCATGAGCCAACCCAAACTCTTGGATGATATTTCTTCAAATATTTGTCGTTAATTGCTCTCCCGAACTCTTCTCCATTTGACTCTTGTAAGAAATATGCATTGTCTGGTGCACATCGACTCACTTTAAATGGTCCTTCCCAAGTTGGAGACCATTTTTCAAATCGATTATCCCTAGAGTCGATGGGCATAATTAACTTCTAGACAAGATCTCCTTCTAAAAAACTTTTAGGCACCACCTTTTGTTTGTAAAATCTGGACACATGATCTTTGTTCTCTTGAATTCTCTCTAAGGCTCTCATCCGATGTTGCACGACATCTTCTAATTCATCAACCATAACTTGTTTATAATAATCGGCTGATAATTGATCTTGCAACTCCGCTGTTCTGGACCCCAGATTTGTTTCCCAAGGCAAAACTACTTCATGCCCATAGACTAGCTGATAAGGTGGTATCTTTGTTGATCTGTGACAGGCCATTCTGTACGCCCACAATGACTCAGCCAATGTTGTATGCCACATCTTTGGTTGCTCATCTATCTTCCTCTTGATCAACTTGATTAAACTTTTGTTAGATGCTTCTGCTTGACTATTGGCTTGTGCATAATAAGGTGATGAATTCAGTAGCTTGATACCCATACTATCGGCAATGTTTTGAAACTCTTCCGAAGTAAAAACAGAACCTTGGTCAGTAGTGATAGTCTGTGGCACACCAAACCTGTATATAATATGCTCCTTCACAAAGTTGATAACATCATTAGTTGTAACATTCTTCATCGATACTGCTTTAACCCACTTTGTGAAGTAATCTGTAGACACCAGAATATAATTATGACATTTGCTTGACGCTGGATAAATTTGGCCAATCATATCCATACCCCAACCTCTAAACGGCCATGGCTTAATGATTGGATTCATCGCCGATGCCGGTGCTCTTTGAATTGCTCTAAACTTCTGAAAACTCTGACATCCTTTGTAATACCTGGAGCAATCCTCTAACATAGTTGGCCAATAATATCCAGTTCTCTTCAACAACCATCTCATCTTTTGGACTGATTGATGTGTACCACAAATGCCTTCATGTACTTCGCACATAACGACCTTGGCTTCTTCTTGATTCAAACATCTAAATAATATACCATATATTGTTCATAGTAAAGCCTGTCTTCAAGTAAAACATACCTCAACACCATGTAACAAATCTTTTGAGGCGTACGTTGAGTCGGGTCCTTAAGATATTGAATAATCTTGGACCTGCAATTTTCTTCATCGACATCGAATATATCGACAATGGCCCCACTGGTATTCAACTAATAACCTGTTGCCTTCTGTGCCCAATCATTTGCTTCCATGTTCTGCTCCCTCAGGACATGCTTGAATCTCACCATTTTGAAGTGTTGTATCACATTCTGACGCTCAGCACGAAATAATCTCAATATATCATCTTTGCATTCAAATTCTGCCGCCAATTGCCTGAGTACAAGTAATGAATCACCAACAACCTCAACAAAATCAACTCCAGCTTCTTGCAAGACCTGCAATCCTTTAAGAATAGCTCTGTATTCAACCTGGTTATTAGTTAATGCTTCCATAGTAAAAGCAAACTCGAATCTTGCCCCCCAAGGCAATATAATAATGAGCCTGATGCCGCATCCATTCTTGCATTCAGAACCGTCAAAAAATAATGACCACGGCACTGGCTCCACCATAGACATACTTGAACTACAATGCTCAACGACTAGATCAGCCAAAACTTGACCTTTAATAGCTTTGGGTGATTCATAAGTCGGGTCATATTCGGCCAATGCTAGCATCCACTTCCCAATCCTGCCTTTTAAAATTGGAGTCGATAGCATATACTTGATGACATTGGCTTTGGACACCACCATGCACTCGGTCAATAACAAATACTGTCTCAACTTCACACATGAGAAATATAAACATAAGCATAATCTTTCAACCTCTGTGTACCTGGTTTCAGCATCAATTAGTCTCTGACGTAAATAGAACACAACCCTCTCCTTGCCATCCTGCTCTTGAACCAAAGTCGATCCGATCGACTTCTTGTCAGCCGCAAGATATAGCTTAAAGGGTAATCCTTCTCGTGGTGGCACTAATACTGGATGTGAGATCATACAGTTCTTTATATCATCGAAACCCGTTTGACCCATACAAATATCTGATCAGCCTTCAACTTCAATAATGTAGTAAACACATCAAGCTTCCCTGATAAGTTCAAAATATACCTTATGATGAAATTAACTTTGCCAATCAAAGATTAAAGCTCTGTCTTATTAATCGGTGGCTTGATGTCGTTGATAGCCTTCATGCTCTTTGGACCAATTTCAATTCCTCTTTCGTGAATAATAAAACCTAGAAACTGGCCAGCCGATACCCAAAAATCACACTTTTTATGATTCATTTTCAAACCATACCTTCTGGTTCTCTCGAGTGCTTCTCGCAAATTGGCTATGTGATCTTCTATTCTTCTAAATTTAACTACCACATCATCTATATAAATCTTCACTAACCTGCCAATCAGATCATGGAATATATAATTCATATGTCTCTGATATATGGCTCCAACATTTTTCAACCTAGACGTCATGACGACCTATTCATATAATCCAATAGCCCTAGGACACCTGAAAGCAGTCTTCGGTATGTTTTTTTCTGCTATGAAAATCTGATTGTAACCAGCATTACCATCCATAAAACCAGCAATTTTATGCCCAGCTGCTGCATCAACCAGAAGATCTGCTATCGGCATTGGGTAATCATCTGTAGGAGTAACCTTGTTCAATGGACGAAAGTCGATACACACCCTCATATGTCCATTATGCTTGGACACATGCGCAATATTTGAAACCCACTCTGCATATCAGCATGGCCTGATGAATTTAGCATCATATAATCTGGTAATCTCAGCCTTGACATCATCATAAATCTTCGAATCGACTCTTCTTGGCGGTTGCTTATACGGTTGATATCCAGGTTTAATGGGAAGCCAATGTTCAACAATAGATCGACTAAGACTAGGCATCTCAGAATAATCCCAAACAAAACAATCCTGATACTCCTTTAATAACTTTATTAATTCAACTTTAAAATCTTCATCCAATTTCTTACTGATAAATGTCATCCTATGTTGACTTCCTATAACTCATCGGTCGACATAAATCCTTTTCCCATCTTGCCATCTTCTATAAAATCCATTGGGGCGCCTGTCGAGGAAACAACTTTGAATTTGACTGGTACACCACCTCAAGACCCTAAGTAGTAATCTTGACGTAGTCCTCATCCCAAACTTTGCTAGACAGACACTCCATGTCATCTGCATGCCATGGCTCTAAATCGGCTGATGTGACATTGACGGTTTCATCAGCCGGGACCACCTCAACTTGATCGCCTATCCATTAGACCAGAGACTGGTGCATAGTCGATGGTATGTAACACTTGGCATGTATCCAGTCACGACCCAACAGCAAGCTATAGGTTCCTTTTCCTTCAATAACAAAAAATTTAACCAGCAAAGTTTTACTGCCAATTGTAAGCTCCATGTTCAAAACTCCCTTAGCTGCTGCAGTGCGACCACCGTAATCTCCCAAGATCATGTTGGAGTTGATCATATCTTCCTTAGTCTTTCCCAACTTTATGGTAGTAGTGATCGGCATAATATTGACTGCAGCTCCTCCATCAACCATCATTCTCCCCATTGGCATCACGTTGACAAATCCTTTCAAATATAAAGCCTTCAAGTGCTGATGTTTAGTTTTGTCTGGTTTATCAAACATTGCTTGCTGGATATCAAACACTAACTGAGGTACTTCATCGTCATCAGCAAACTGTTCTTCTTCTGAGGCCATGAACTCTTGCGGAAGCATCATTACCATGCCCACCGTAGCACCAGGCACCTACACCTATGATTTCACCTTTGGCCTCCAAACCTTTTTGGGCAGTTGATCATCATCTTCATCATAATAATATTTACAAGTCCTTATCTGTTGCCATCACATCCTCTAAACTTTCTGACTCCTAGAGAATATACCAGATGGACACCATTGATCATTCTGCTCATGTTCCTCTTGCAGCTCTTCATTGACCTCTCTATCGAAGTTGGCTTCTTTCTTAGTCTTCCTAGTCCCGAGTCGACCAAATATTAACACTCTATTATGTTCATCAATTGAGCCCACCATAGACTTCTTAGACTCGATCTATCAATGTTGATGTTGATGACCTCTTGTAGCTTCTCGATACATTTGATCAACACGTCTACTGCAACCGGGACAGTTGTCGATTGAAGGAAGCTTCATGTTATGATCCCAGCAATACTAAAACCAGTGCGGATCAAATCATGATTCCTTCATCTCCTTGTCTCTCTTTTTCTGGTACGGACTAATAAAGGCATCCACATTGTCAATATCAGCCATGTTAACATTGGCAGGGAATGGATGACCATCAATCTTCATAGCGCCCTTAGTAAACTTGATCTTCCCCTGCTCAATTGCTGACTGTATCTACCTTTTGAACACCTTGCATTCATGTGTGATGAGACCACGAGTTATGCCCCTTGCAGTATTTATTCTTCTTTAATTCTTCGACAGGAGGAATCACATGATTGAGTGGCAATTGTATGTGCTTCTTTTGCAATAGCATGCCAAATATCTTATCGGCCTTGGTGATATCAAAATCATATTTTTCCTCTGGCTCACCCTGCTTCACCCAAGGACACGATACGACATTCTTGTTCCTAGTCCACTCAGCCATATTGACATCTTATGTCTCTTCCTCAGATTCGGACTCACACTCATGGTAGTTAATCTGAATCGGCCTTGACCGTGCCCCCCCCTGAGTCAGAGTCTCTTGGATCGATACCTTCTGCACTAGCTGGGACAGGCTCTCAAACTCAGCCGAGAAAAACTTCTCCCTTAACGGTGCAACTAAACCATTAAAAGCAATCTCTGCCATCTGGTTATCTGTCAACTATAGGTTGAAACACTTGCTTTGCACTTCCCTAAACCTCTATACATAATCGTGTACAGACTCTCAAGCCTTCTGCCTGGCAGCGACCAGATCTGACAACCTCATCTCTCTAGTTTCAGCGAAGAAATACTTGTGAAATTTTTGTTCGAGATCGGCCCAAGTGATAATGGAATTTGGGGGCAACGAATGCGAATCAAGAGAAAGCCAATCTAGACAAGGACAGAGGAAACAACCTGATTTTCAATGCTTCAGTAGCACCAGCTTCTCCACACTGCACTGAAAATCGGCTGATATGCTCAACAGTAGTAGTATTATCCTGTCCAGTAAACTTGATGAACTCTGGTGGCCTGTATCGGCTCGGCATAAGAATCAAATCATAACTAGGAGGATATGGGGGTCGATACATATAAGTTTACTGCTTTGGCTTCAATCCAAACTGTTCTCTCATTACCTCGTCAATCTTCACTGCCTAGTCATCAGTCGAAACATTGACATTTGGAGTAGTTGATGTAAGACCAGATGCTAGCATTTGTGGGGCTGCCTATGAACCATAGTTAGCCATTGTATGGCGGCCTGCTAACTCTCCTAGCAGCGTAGACGACGACGACATCCTGAACATGCTACGTCTGTGGTGATGTCCTCTATAGAATAATCCTAGGACCAGACCCAGGTGATCTCCCTGTGGTGCCACAATTGGTATTCTTTGGAGGTGGAGTGGCACAATCTGGCACTAGGCCTAAGCTTGTTGTAGGAATTGCAGTACTGGTGCAGGGCAGCTGTTGCTTGGATCCTTCAATTGCAGGTCGAGGAATATTCCCACGAACACGGAAATACATCGGCCCATGTGCTGGATCATCATAGACCCAACCTTCCACCGTCTGAATTATCAAAGCCCTCAAAGTGTTAACCAACACGAGTGATTGGTTAATCAACGCATGATGCACGGCTATATGGATCATACTGTTCAGTGTAGCCTCATCAATCACTTCTGTTGGCTTGTTAACAGACCGCTTTTCTGACTCTTCTGTGATGATGAACGGCTCTGGCAGATCTCCATTCTGTATGATGCCATGTCCAGTCTTGCTAAAGGTTCCCAGCAGTAAATTCTCATATTATGCAACTCTTTATTCTATCTGTGCCTTCAACTCATCACTTAGCTCGTCTTTTCCCACATGCATCACATTCTCTCCATTCAAATCCCCACTAACATCGTACTTTGATGTAGGATTCTCAAGGAACTTAGGATCTTTTGGCATTCCACACATGACGTTGGTCTTGAAATTCTTTGTCCCATCGGGCGTGCCAAAAGCTTGTTGACGCGAAAAGCACATGCGTGACCTGAGAGATTTGCTTAATTCTAGTGCATGCTCAACACAACAAAACCGGGTTGTGCTAGTCAATTTTCCCTGCAAATCGACAAAGAAACAAATGGTCAAATTTCTGGGTCACCAGCCCAGTGCAAGCTGATGAGAAAAGCTGATAATCACTATTAGTGAAAACCAGTCGATGGCTATAACAAGCAGGTAATAATGATAAAAAATCTATTTGGCTAATTTATATCTTATTAGCAATTGAATGATCGGATCTTTAAATATTACATAAATACTACCGACAAGTATTGAGTTGATAGAGCAAAGTCAATAGATCTACAACAAACGTGCCAAGATTCGCTTTGTTGATAATGACAAGTTGATATAGCAGAGTCGATAAATCTACAGTAAACATGCAAGGACTTGCTCTGTTGATGGTGAAAGTCAATAGATCTGGTAGCTAGTATTGCAAATATGCCTTAAAATCACAGATCTAATCTTATCAAACAAGGGGGCAATCGACTTCCAAAAGTATATAAATAATCAAATAAAGCACTGTGAAGTCGATCGAACCGTGATAACCTATTGGCTAAACGTTCCAATAGAACCCAATCGACTTTACCTATAATCGACTCACACCTAGTCCTATCGACTCAACGAGAGGTCAAAGCCGATGCAGCCTCGTTGGTCCAAACAGATCGAACTTAATCGAGACAGTGTTCAAACAAAGACAATAGAACTAAGCACACTTCAATTATAGGTAAAAATCAATAAAGTGACTCGAATAAAAAATCTAAATCAAATCCATAAGCCTACTAAAAATCACAATAGATGGGACCTAACCGAGACAGTATTGCAACTCAAAGTCGATAGAATAAACACGATATAGATCTAGTTATCAGATAACTAGCAATTCTAAAGGTAACAACTAGAATATCAAATTAATGAGAAAGTACTAGTTGAAGTCAATAGAATTGCCGAGGGTTGACTAATTCAAGTCTCTCGCCAAGATCGGAGCCGATGCAGCCCACACGAGACGAGGATGTTGTCGAGAAAAGTTTTGGCGATGCGCCAAAGTTATATTCAACAAAAGTGTTAAGTTTTTCCATGCAGACCCTATTACATATTTATAGCCCCGTGCAAGGGGTTCTGACCTGATTCGGTCAGGACTTCAGTTTTCAAACAAACCACCTAGATTTAATCCTAAACAAAATCTAAAATAAATAGAAAGAGATAAAAATAACCCTATCGGACCCACTTTATTTGCTTCGGCCGTTGAACTCCTTTGACCTAGCCGATTCCGACTCCATGCCTCTGACCATTGGGAACGGTCCAAATTTCGGTGCCAACAGTTATTTGGTGCTATAATATTCACTAAAATTGACTTGCATAGTGGCTACCATCACATTAAAATGAAACTTGGAGTGAATGGAAAACAGCTTTCAAAATGAAATTTTGTTTGTATGAGTGGTTAGTAATGCCTTTTGGTTTAATTAATGCACCTAGTACTTTCATGCGTTGGATGAATGAAGTTTTTAGAGCTTTCATTGGAAAATTTGTGGTAGTTTGCTTTGATGATATCTTAATTTATAGAAAGTCAATGGTTGAACATATGGATCATTTGTGTGCGGTTTTTGATGCTTTGAGAGCTGCAGGTTTATTTGGTAACCTTGAGAAGTGCCCCTTTTGCATGGATCGAGTCTCTTTTCTTAGCTATGTTGTTACTCCATATGAAATTGAGGTGGATGAGGCGAAGATTGAAGCCATAAAGAGTTGTTCGATACCAAAAACTATCTCATGTGTGAGGAGTTTCCTTGGTCTTGCAGGTTTGTTTTGTCGCTTTGTCAAAGATTTCGGCACCATTGCATGAGTTGACGAAGAAAGATGTGAGTTCCATTGAGATAAGGCACATCCTGAGTCCTTTGATGCTTTGAAAGATAAACTTACACATACACCATTGCTGTAACTTTCAAATTTTGATAAGACTTTTGAGCTTGAATGGGATGCTAGTGGTATAGGCATTGGTGGTGTTTTAATGCAAGATGGTAAATCTGTTGTATAGTTTAGCGAGAAAATTACTGGGCCCATTTTGAATTACTCCTCTTATGATATGGAATTATATGCTCTTGTATGTTCCTTAGAGACGTGGTGTCATTATTTGTTGCCTAAAGAATTTGTTATTCATTCTGATCATGAATTGCTTAAGTATATTCGCTCACAATGTAACTTGAACCGTAAACATGCTAAATGGGTTGAGTTTATTGAGTCTTTTCCATATATTATTAAACATAAGAAAGTGAAGGATAATATGATTGTTGATGCTTTGTCTAGACGCTATACTTTATTGTCTTAACTTGATTGTAAAATTTTTAGACTTCAGGCAATTAAAGAACAAAATGCTAATGATGTTAATTTTAAGTATGTATTGCTGCAATATAAAGAAGGTCATGCTTGAAACAAATTTGTGTTGAATGAGGGGTTCTTGTTTAGAGCTAACCGCCTATGCATTCTAGTTGGCTCCGTTCACCTTTTGTTGTTGTAGGAGGTGCATGGAGGTGGATTCATGGATCATTTTGCTCCTAGAAGACGGAGGATATTTTGGCCAAGGATGAGGAAAGATGTTGAGCGTTTTCTTGCTCACTGCACTACATGTCAAAAAAACTAAGTTTCACTTGAATCCACATGGTTTATACATGCCACTTCATGTTCCTTTTATTCCTTGGGTAGATATTTCTATGCACTTTGTTTAAGATTGCCTAGGACTAAGAAGGGGAGTGATAGCATTTTAGTTGTTGTGGATCGTTTTCTAAAATGGCACACTTTATACCATGTCATAAGATTGATGATGTTATTCATATTGCTGACGTCTTTTTCAAAGATATTGTACGTTTGCATGGTATGCCTTCTACTACTTTTTCAGATCAGGATGCAAAAAATTCTTAAGTCACTTTTAGTGCACACTTTGGAGTAAGTTGGGTACAATGTTGTTGTTTTCAACAACTTGTCACCCACAAATAGATGGACAAACTGAGGTTGTGAACCACACTTTGGGCACCTTGTTGAGAGCTATTTTGAAGAAAAAATTGAAGCAGTGGGAAGAATGTTTGCCTCATATTGAGTTTGCTTATAATCGGGCAGCATATTTTACTACCATGATAAGTCCTTTTAAGGTAGTGTATGGCTTTGAACCCCGCACTCCACTTGATATTCTTCCTTTGTCTACTAATGAGAGAGTTCATATTAATGCTGAAGAGCGTGCTAATTTCATTTTACAAATACTTGAAAAGACTGGGATTAGCATTGAAAAGATGAATGAAAAGTATAGAATTGCTGAGAGTAGAGGTAGAAAGGAAGTAAAGCTTGATATAGAAGATTTAATGTGGTTGCACTTGAGAAAAGATAGATTTCCAGAATTGAGAAAGTCCAAATTGATGCCTAGAGCTAATGGTCCATTCAAAATTATTGACAAGATTAATGATAATGCATATAAATTAGAGTTGCCTCCCGAGTTCGGGGTTAGTCCTACTTTTAACTTGTTAGATTTGAAACCATACTCGGGAGAAGAGGTTGAGTTTGTGTCGAGGATGACTCCACTTTAAGAGGGGGAGGATGATGAGGAAATCAATTCTATGGACGCACATAACACTCCTCTAATTCTGGACATGCAAGGTCCAATGACTAGAGCTCATGCACAACGACTTAATTTTGAGGTGAGCTTGTTCCTACGTTCATCGTTATATATCACTTTTGAGAATGGTTTGCTACCTAATAATTATATTATGATTAGGAACCATGCAAAGGATCAGTATATGAAGGGAGAAGGACTTGGGGATGTGGAGGACCAGCAAGGATGTGGAAACCAAGGTGGAGTCCCAATTAAAAAACCGACTCTGAGTCTGTTTTGGGCCCCAGGACCAGTATGCACTAAAACAGACGCCCAGGATGCATACTGACTCGGTTTATAAACTTCTATATATGAATGGCAAGCTAAGGAGAATACCTTTCCAATTCCACTGGTCTCATGTACAAAATCATCCGGAGTCAGCGGGAATCAATGAAACAAGAGAGGGTCCAGATTCTGTCCCGGCGCTATGTCACCTCTTTTTGGCCTTCGGGCTTTGTATCCAGTTGAGCCCAATTAGGAGCGCATCTAGAGAGTCTTGCACAACCCTAGGGTCTTCATAAACAGCTATCGCCGCTCCATTAGGTTTTGGGTATTGCTTAGATTAATTCTATTCATAAACAGTGTCGTTGTTCATCGATTTGTGAGACCCCAATTTCATGAGATTCATAATACATCTACAATTGTGTTGCATTCTTCTTTGTTCCTACTTGTGCTCTTGATTCACAGGAAGGGATTAGTCTTCTCGGTGTTGACAATTGCTAACGTTTACTAAGTTACATCGATATAATCATCCCCGGCAATAGCGCCAGACATGCTTGTTGTAGTTCTTTACGTCACACCAGACATAATTATAAAGATGCACTTTAGTGTCAATATAGTAAGATCCGCAAGCGCACGGATAATACCATTGTAGCATTTCACTATAGGATTTCTCCAATGGCTTGTCATTTATAGTTCTACCAAAGGAAGGCTATAGCATAAATATATGATTGTTAATAGTAATGTAGTCATAAAGATTGGTATGAGTATTCAGAGTTCATACAGAGGTAAGTATACAATTAGGATAAGGGTAGTGTGACACACAAAGCAATCATTCCTAAAGATAAATAAAGATCCTAAGTCACTAGGGAGTTTTAGTAAGGCAAGCAAAGTTGTATCTCTAATGTTAGTCTACCTATATAGTTACTTAGTCAAATAATTATATGCAAGGTTATACTAGTCATAGTCTAATGCATTCAACACTTCGTGTACGGATTCATGCCCGGCATACACAAGGCAACTCCGTCTTGGACACACGTCGTAACCGAACATGGAGGAGTACAATGGATAGATAGGGCTGTCACAAGTACTGCCTACCTCTACAAACCATGGATTACGAGGTGATCAATACTACCTAGCCGTCTAAGCACTGCGCTTACACATTTAAGTAGAATTTTAGCATTGATCAAACACTAGAATCACCATTTGGATTAACAAGTACTAAAGCATACATAACTCTAACCCTACGGATTAACAAGTTATGAGCTAAGCAATTACAATCCTAATTGGATATCAAACCCATGTTGAATTATCACAACTAGACTAAAGTACAACTAGCATTATAACATTTAGACTATAGTTAAGATATATCACAATCATGACAATAAGGTAGCAAGTCTATATTATCATGAAACATTTAAGTCCTATAACATAAATATGATATATAACCAAACAAGGAACACATATCATAAGGATAACTATAAGGAAGAACTATATTAATTGAATAGATCAAAGTCATAATAATAATATAAAAGAATAATATTAAAGATACAAGAGCCATACCAATACTCCTATGACTTGGAGCCTTGAGCAAGGCTCCTCTTACACTAAACTCCACTATGACTGGGAAACTACTGAGTGAAAGAGGGAAATGACTAGCTCTTGAGTGTGTGTGTTGGAGTGGAGCTCTCCCCTTCTATTTATAGGGGGGATAAGTCGGTACTAAGGAGTCACCATGTGGAGGCACGCCCAAAACGGGCTCAAGACCTGGTCGGCCGACCAGGCCCCTAGGTCAGCCGACCTGGGAGTGGCCCCCTCGGGATGTGCTTCCTCTGGGTGACTGGTAGGTGGGTCCTCTTCTGAATTAAGTCGATGTTCTCTGGAGGAATCCTGTGCAGCCACGTATACAATCCGAGGGAAGTTCAGGTGACACCGTCTCATTCGTCGGAACGGTGTTTCCCCGGATTATGCTCTATTTCTCCACATATATTGTATCAAATCCCTGCATGCATATAATTCTCCAAGGATAAGTGAAATCTTATTATTCCTAACTAACATGCAAGTATGAAAATGCTAAGTCTTCCTACTTTTATAGGTATATTAATGGTTGGAATTAGTATTTAACGACCGTCAACATTCGGCGAGGTCAATTGTTCTTTAACGGTTGATAACCAGAGGAGAAGTTGTGCTGTGATTGCAAGGATCTGAATGTGTTGGTTAGAAGCCGAATCAATTTGTATTTCACCTCCGCCCCAATCAAGATTACCAAAACTTTTTGAAAGATCGGGAACCTTTATCCACATCAGGTAAGGTAGCTGATACATGTATGTTTGTTGTTTCGGCTTCAAACCGAATTGATCTCTCATCACTTCGACAATCCTGACAGCCCAATCATCGGTCCCAGCACTAGTAGTCGTTGTGGTTGTTGCTAGACCAGATGTCAGGGCATCGGCACTAGATTGTGACCCATAATTAACAAGAGTGTGTCGGCCTCCTAGCTTCTTTGGTAACACGGTCGTTGCAGGCATCCCAAACATGTGTGGCTCTACATTAGGAGTTGTGTTGTAAGTAACATTAGGGGAATTCGAACCATCTTGCTTGTATTCTGGTGGATGTGTCTGGGGAGTTGTTCTCTATAGGAATATCATGTTATTGGGACCAGGCAAGCCTCCCGTTGTACTACCAGAAGGATTAGCGGGTAGCGGAGTTACAGTAGAAGTTGTTGGAATCGGGCATGTTCCCTCTATCAGAGCCGATGTGCTAATGCTCGGCTGTATTTTATTATTAGTTGTTCCAGCTGCCGGATGTGGAATATTTCCTTTGACATGGAAATACATTGGCCCATGAATTGGACCTTCATATACGCAACCATCCACCATCTGTAAAATTAAAGCCCTCAGAGTGTTAACCAGTATAGGTGATTGGTTAATTAAAGCATGATGGATGGTTGTGTGTATCATGTTATTCAACTTTTCTTCATCAACACCTCTTGATTGCGCCATAGGCAGACACTCTTTAGTCTCATCTGTGACCACATATGGCTCTGGCAGCTCTGCTTTTTGAATAATTTTGTCATTCCTGGTTTTGCTAAGAGTATCCATCAGTAGAGCTTTCAAACTCCGCCAGCTTCTCCTTAATCCTTGTCTTCAGCTCATCAGTCAAATACTTGGGACCAATAGCAAGCAGATGATCTGCCAGCAGCTCTGCGCTAATGGTCATCTTTGGTGATGGCGGAGGTTGTGGTGGTGTGTTCATGATGTCGAGTTGAAACTTCTGGTCACACCAGGCGTGCCAAAAAGCATGTTGACATGAAATCGTACACGCATGACTTGGGGGATCTGCTTAACTCCAGTGCAGGATCAATATCAAACCAAGGTGTGTCAGTCAATATTCCCTGTAAACCAACAAAGAAAACAAATAGTCAAATTCCCTGGGTCACTGGCCCCAGATAGGCCGATGAGAAACCGATAATCACATGGAGTGGAAACCAGGAGATGGTTAGTAACTATAATAACTAAAATAAAATATAATCCGCTGATGGTATGGGAAAACTTGATAAAACAAAGGTAAACGATGCATAAATTAATGTCGATAAACTCTAAGTCGATAGGGTGAAGTTGATAGATCTAATAGTTGGTATTGCAAGTATACCTAATTAAATCAGATCTAATATCACCTAAATAAGGGATTCAACAAATGATCAGACATATCAGATTTTATTTAAAATATAAAGATTATCAATCAAATTGTGATAATCTAATAGCTAAATGCACTGATAGAACTATATCAACTCTACCGTAAACATAATAACTCTAGTTCTATCGACTCAGTAAGAGGTCAAAAGTTGTTGCAGCCTTACTGATTCAAGTAGATCGAACTTAATTGAGACAATACTTATGACAAAGTTAACAGAACTAAATTTAATCTAATCATAGGTAAAATTAATATAATGACTCGAATAACAGATCTAAATCAAGCCTATAAAATCTACTATTAACCTCAATAGATCGGTTTCAACCAAGACAGTATTGCGGCAACAATCAATGAAATAACCCTAATATAAATCTAATTACCAGATAAGTAGTAATCACAAAGGCTAAGACTAGAATATCAAATTAATGAGAAAATACCAATCAAAGTCGATGAGTTTACCGAAACGACGAATTCAAACCTCCGGTCGAGATTGGAGCCGGTGCAGCCCGCTCGAGATGAGAACTTGCTAGAAAGAAAAACAGGATGGCGATGCGCTGAGTTGTATTGAACGTTTATTGTTTTTTTCGTACAAAACCTATTATATATTTATAATCCCTATGAGGGGTCCTAACCCGAGTCGATCGGGACTTTTTTGTTTCCTAATAAACCGACTAGATTTTATTCCTAAATCGAATCTATCTTTAAGCAAAAACAAAGGTCTACGTAGCTTCTTAGCCTCGGTCGTTCAAGTTCCTTTGACGTGGCCAATACTATCTCCTAGTCGCTAACGACTAGGCCCTGCCAAATTTCGGTGCAAACACTAAGCTAGATAGAGTTTGGATGTTTTTGTTCTAATTTTTCGGTGTTTTGAGGCCATTTGTATTGACTCACTTTGCTGCAAGGGCAGAAACATTATTTCACCTCGACATAAAAGCTTTCTATATATAAAAGATTAATAAAACATATTATGCTAGCTGTTGGTCATAAACTACGCTTCTCCATTAGATACAAATATCTTTGCAGCCATCGCCCCATATATAGCTTTGAGTATGGTAAAAATTGC
The DNA here is from genome assembly GCA_030378355.1 of Eleusine indica. NCBI lineage: Eukaryota > Viridiplantae > Streptophyta > Magnoliopsida > Poales > Poaceae > Eleusine > Eleusine indica. The sequence continues at coordinate 44,105,172 of CM059495.1, forward strand.
TAGGTTTCAAATTATTCGAAGGGGAGACAGTCTTACCTATAATATTTGGTCAATGAGGAAATACGTAGAAAAGTAGAGGCATCATTTTCAGCTGTACGATTCCTCTGCCTAGTGGAAATAGGGAGGAAGCCTATTATTTCGCAAATGCTTACATGCATGATTGATACTGCTAAATGCTGAGCAAGTGAAGCACTCTGCGGCAGACATTGTTTTGTCCAAGTGGCAGGTGCACTAGGAAATGGGAATGGTAGGCTCACGTGGCAAAAATGAGAGTGAGGGCCTTTCTAACTCGGATCCATGCTTATCCACAAAAGCAATAAGAAGTTGCAAACACATCTTTTGGTAAAGTTGTGGGATCAGGTTCGCCATTTTTAATGTCTGGGTGACTTTCCACTTGATCAAGATGGATATTCACCAAAAGGTATATATCATGGGGTTCCCTTTTATGCATGCATGAATCACAATATAAAAGAACTGCCATACCATTACAACTCACCGTAAGCTTTTTTTCCTAAAAATCTTTATATATATATATGCTCCATTGGAGAACAAATTTGGATACGAGGGGGATACACCTCTCATTTCTAATCCTAATCGTTGAGTACACTCCTGGGTGCATGCATTAATTCTCGTCTTGCAACCCCTCTCGCTTGATCCAAACCTATGGATTGTGTGATTAAATAACTAAACTATGAAGGGCTATCTAGATGGTTTTGTTTTCACCCGCTAACAGAGTGCATCGTTTCCTTTGGTTCCTTTTTTCCTCCCCAAATGTGTGCATTCAAACTATGGATGGCTTTTTAGCAGTAGAATTATTGTTTAATAATGTGTGCATTCAAACTTTGTTAGGTGCTCCTCTTCCTTTTATCATGCGGATTCATGCATTTTCCGGAATAAAGATCGACACGTGTGGGACAATGCTGATACCTACCATACCATATAACACTAAAGTGTGCGAACGATGACATTTTTAAGATACCTAGTAATTGTTTTACACCGTGATCTGATCTACGAGTTTTTTCAGTGTATTCGGCACTCTAGATTAGCATGTGTGCAGCCAACAAAAGCACTTTCTTATCACACTGCTAAATAGGTTGGTATATATTTGAACTAGTATAGACACCCACTAACATGTGAAGCGGGGCATGTCCTCCAGCGGCGTGCAGCATGCATCTGATTTGCGTGGGTGAACAGGGACACCAAGGGCGGGCTTTGACATTAGCTGATGGTGACTTGTCATTAGGTCAACTGTGTATCAACTAGTATCAAACAGCAGCTTGTCCTCCAGGCTCCAGCATATCTTGGCTGAACTGGATCGCAAAAGTTCAGGTTTATCCCCACGTCAAAAGGCAACAAAGAGTTGTAGGCATCCACATCTCTGTGTGGTGCTGCTTGCTTTATTGCTTTGGCATCCACCCATAACGACAGACCAGCATGCAACTTATCTTTTGAGAAACTCCGTGCAACAACTTCAGCTGTACTATACACTCATGGCTGTCGCGATGTGATGATGAAATATGCAATCCAGCAAATTCAGACTAAGGTATGTAGCTATGAACCAAATATGTTCAACCAAACATACTGTATCATCAATTGGTGCAAATAAACAGCTCTTTGTCCCAGAGTGCTTCATATACACATAATTCTACGACGTACATTTTTCGTTCTTAATTATTCATTCAAATAAACCAAACATAATGTATCATTAATTGGTGCAAATAAACAGCTCTTTGTCCCAGAGTGCTGCATATACACATAATTCTACGAGGTACATGTTTCATTCTTAATTATTCATTCAAATTATACCAGTTATTTAAGATCCGAGATCTGATCACTTAAAGTGAACACGTCGATTGATCAACAGTCCTTTTTATTTCGATTCCTACTTTGAGGGGATTCTAGGTGTGTGATGCATCATGAATGAAACATCTTAAACACTCAACTTGCACTGAATCAGATTCTGGTGTCTGAAAACTGTACAGCTAGGCTATACATATATTGTACCACTACCTTCAGCTTTTGGCATTCCACATACATGCTTGTTAACTATTAATTGTTAATTACTAGCAATATGCATCAGATCCAGTACAAAAAAGTAAGATCAATACTATAAACTGTGCATATTGATGGATTTGGTGATACGTTCTGATTGGACCGGCACTCAAATCAATGGAACGGCCGGGGTGTATTACAAAATGAAGCAGCTTCGACAATATTTTGTTTTTCTTCCTCGTTTTTGATTTTTTCCTCTCTTCCTCCACCACCAGACGCCCATCCACCTCCAACCTCTCCCAGATACCTACCATGCCTCGACTAGCATGGAGGAAGAAGATGACAAACATTCTATCCACATTCGTTAAAATGTTCAATCCATACTCTGAAATTTTCTTTAATATTTTTACATATACTTGAAAATTTTCAAAAATCTTGAGCCAATATTCAACGCTTACAAAAATATGACGTGTCAATCATTTAGAGAAAAATGTCATGAATTTGTGGAAAATATTGTGACAACGTTCAACATTTTGCCAAAATTTAAGGCCAACATTTTGTTTACACCACTGAAAAATATATCAGTTAATAATTTATCCTCATGGCTGTTTATTTGATTTGATCGCAAGTTTCTTAGACATATTAGCTATAACGTGCACTGCTAGATCCATGCATGTATGACGATATTCATGGGTATCTTAAATGAAAACATCTATACTCAATTTCAATACTTTCACTACCACAAAAAAACACATATAACGGCCGGTGTAGATGCTCTGTAGCGGCGGGCCGACCCATCCGCCGTAATGAAAATGAAGCTAAAAGTAGAGCTTTATTGCGGCGGGACTTCTATGGAGGAAACACCCCGCCGCTGAAAACTTCACTACAGAGTTCAAAAAAAAAAGCATGCATGTGCCCCGTCCGCCAGGCCCGTTCGGGGCTGGATCCGGGCCAGGAAGGGCATCTGATGGATCGCCTGGAGAGCCACGGCCGCCCACGCCCTCGACGGCCTGCCTCCATGCCGGTGCTCGGCCCGCCGCCTATCCGCGTCCACCATGAGGCCCACCGCACGCTCCACGCCAGGCCCGTCCGTGCACCACCGCCAGGCCTGCCACGTGCACCATCATGAGGCCCATCCGCGCGCCCCACCGTGAGGTCCAGCCGCGCCCCACCGTGAGGTCCGTGCACCCTCCATCACGAGGCCCAGCCGTGCCCTCCACTATGAGGCCCGCCGTACCCTCCACCATGAGGCCCGGCCACGCGCCACGGCGAGGCCCGGCCAGAGAGAGAGAGAGAGAGAGAGAGAGAGAGAGGGAGAGATATTTCAGCTGCGAAACTTTTCATCTGGAAGCGAGCGCTCGAGGCTAGCAAAAATCAATAGAGAGAGAGGGAGGAAGAGGAAAGTGAGGGAGTGAGAGCGTGGGAGGGAGTGAAATAAACAATCCATGTGTCTAGGGAGAGTGCAGGAGTGGGATGAGTGAGGGTGCTCCGGATTGATGACATGACACTCTATTTTTAGCGACGGTTCATATTATTGGCCGTCGCTAAAAATTAATTTAGTTTTTAGTGACGGCTTACATCTTAAACCGTCACTAAAAATTGATTTTTAGCGATGTCTCACATCTGAAACCACCGTTAAAAATTGAAACTACTTTTAGCGATGGTTCATGTTACAAACCGCAGTAAAAAATTAATTTTTAACGGAAGTTGACTTCTTTGACCGCTGCTAAAAATATATTTCTATTTATAACGACGGTTCATAATAGAACCACCGCTACCGTGTTTTTTACAACGCCGCTACAGCCCCATTTTATGATAGTGTTTATATGGAGCAAATCTGCCATAAAAGATTTTATTGCATCGGAAAAGTAAGTTTCATACAGTGATATATGTAGCAGATTACATCAATTGCCACAGCTACAGTCAATTTTATTGCCCAGCGTTTTGTGCGGATGCACTATATTTTGCTGCAATATCAAAACTACCATCTGGCAGTGGGTTTTGTCAAATGGCGTGGCCCGTGTTCGCACGGTAGTGCGACGAAGATGAAAGGTTTTTTTAATTCTTAAAATATCTGACGAACTGGTCTAAAAATCTCCTAATTGTTCTTAGAGAATTCCAACCAGTACACCATCTTACTCTTTACCATACATTCAGCAAAAACTATCCTTCAAGATGCAATTTCAATGTACTGGTACTTTGTTCCGATTGCTACTTTTGCAGCATCACTATCCCCTTCTCCTCCAATTTCACATTTGGAGAACTTCCATCAATATGTAGCAAAAGCCATGAAATGGAATTGGCCCTTCTCCTCTGCTTATCCATTCGAGGTACGGCTTCATTTCACTAGATGTTGTGAGATAGAGGTGTGTGTGTGAGAGAGAGAGACTAATCAAGTCGAGGCATGCACCACTCACTCAGGGGGTGTTTGGTTCAGCTTTTTAACCTGCTTTTGCTTTTTTTAAAAGTCAAAAGCCGACCAAAGGGGGTTGGCTACCACTCAAAGCCACAGTCAAAAGCAACTTTTTCCTAGTTCAAAACTCAAAGCAAGTCAAGCAACTTTTTCCTAGTTCAAGACTCAAAGCAGGTCAAGCAACTTTTGCCTAGTTCAAAACTCGAAGCAGTCCAAGGGTGCTTTCACCGGTTCTGGTTGTGGGAAACTTCAAAAAAATTACCTACTGCCACTGGTTATGAACTTACCGATTCATTCTTTTCTCTTCTTTCACGTCGCGTGAACAGAACGGAGAGGCGAGCTCGCCATCCATGGCCGGAGGCCCTTCCCCGGCGGCAGCGCTCGTCTACTTGAGAGGAATTCGCACTCCGTGCCGCTTTTAGCTAACCCCGCCGCCCGAGGGTGGCCCTTGGCTGGAGTCGCGCGAAGGAGGCGGCATCGACGCGTCGGCATGGCTACTACAAGCAGTGGGCCCGAAGAGAGAGAGGGAAGGGTGGTGCCGGGGTCGTGCGGCGGAGGGCTGCACCGGGGTCTCGTGCGGTAGGGCCGTGTCAGGTCACGCGACGTAGGCGAGAGGTGAGTCAGAACAGGGCAGGCGGAGCTAGGGTCGCGCGGAGGAGGGTTGCGCTAGGCTCGTGTGGAGCAGGGTGGCGTCAGAGTCCCGTGAAGGAGGCGGCAGCGTTAGGCTCACGTGGGGCAGGGCCGGGCCAGGCTCCCATCAGGGGAGAGAGAGAGAGAGAGATCTAGAGGAGGAAGAAGAAAGAGCTAACGAGCAGGGTCCACTTGTCAATGAGAGAAAGAAATAGCTAATTGTTGAGTAATGTGGTTGACATGTGGGGTCTATTTGACATTTGTTAGAAAGTTATTGCTAGTCAATCAAATGGCTTTTGGCTTTTCTCACAGCTGATATTTCACAACTGCTTTTTTAACAACCACATCCCACAATAGCTTTTTCTCATAGCCATAGTCCAACCAAACACACCCTCAGTCGTAAGTACGTCACAGCTCACAAGGACACACCCTTCAGACTTTCTTTTTACAGGGAAAAGGGTAGCTCTATTAATTAGGCAGAACAGGTGTTACAATCATCGGCCATGAGTCCAAGGAGACACACACTATGCCTATTTCTTCTAGCTATTATTTGAGCTAATTCATGAGCAACTCTGTTACACTCCCTCTTGACCTAGCCAACTGCAACTTCTTGGAGTGGAACAATTGATGATTTCTCCCTCTTAGCAACTCAACTTCTTCAAATATTTCTCTTTCCAACATTCTTAATAAAATGTTCTAAGTCCCCACAAAATGTTTACAAAAAATCCTAAAAGTGCCAAATCATCATTTCAAGTTGCAAAATCATCTTTCTTTCTATTATAATGTGGCAAGGTAGAATTAAAAAGACACTTTTATCCCTCCCACCATATTCAAATAGAATTTAAAAATAGAATTTCTAATTTATTTAAATTCTATTTGAATATGATGGGAGGGGTAAAAGTGTCTTTTTAATTCTACCTTGTCACATTATAATAAGAAAAAGATGATTTGACAACTTAAAGTGATGATTTGGCATCTTTAGAATATTTTATAAACATTTTGTGGGGACCTAGGAGAAGAATGTTAGGAAGAGGGATATTTGAAGAAGTTGAGTTGGTAAGAGGGCGAAATCATCAATTGTCCCTCTTGGAGTAGCTGCATTAACGCTTTCTCTCAGTGACAATGAAGCATATCTTTGATCTATCCTCTTGCTGATTGAAAGCAATGACGGCCCGGGCACATTGCTGATTGAAAACAGCGATGGCCCAGGCATAGTCCGAGTCGATGATTACCTTCCCTTCTGTCCACTCTGTTGCTAGTCTGATTCCCTCCACGCAAGCCAAGCTTTCTGCCTCCACCAACGGGCTATGTCGGGCCAGCACGGCATGAACCCGTGATGGGCCGGCCGGCCTGCCTAACGGGCTGTGCCGTGCTAGCACAACGGGCCTGAGACCAAGCTCAAGCACAACACAACCACTTTTACATGGACCGAGTCATGCCATTGGCTCGTCAGGCCCATTTGGGCTGGGCTGACCCGAAGCGTGGCAGGGCGGTGGGAGAGGCGTGGGCGCGCCATGACGGGGAGAAGGAGGCGAGGATGGCACCACGACGGCCAATAGGGATAAGGAGGCGCGGGCGGCACCGCGGCGTGCGGCGCCAACGGGGAGCAGAGGAGACGTGGGAGACGGGGAGAAGAGAAGGAACGAGCGACGTCACAGTTGGGAGAAAGATGCGTTGGTGGTGCCGACGGGGAGAAGAGGAGGCACGAGGCAGCGGGAGACGCGCGGGTGGCGTCATGGCTAGGAGAAAGAAGGCGCCAACGGGAAGAAGATGAGGTGTGGGCGGGGAGAAGGAGAGACGGAGGAGGACGACGCAGGTGAGGAGGCGCGAGCGGCGGGGAGAAGGACAGCATGAGGAGAAGGAGGCCGAAAATGCTAGGATTTGAGGATTTCATATTAAAATGAGCCATAACAAGCATGTTGAGCCGGGCCAAGTACTACAAACTTATCGGATCAATGCAACAGGCTGATCGGGCCATCTTAAATGGGCCTTGCTCAGGCCAGCATGACGGGCTTGTGCCTGAGCCCAATCACGACCCATGCCGGGCTGCAGACTAGCACGGCCCACATAGCCTCCGTGCCGGGTCATGCCAGGCCAAAACGGTCAGGCCTCAGGCCAGCCCGTTTATGCTGTTCTTTTTTTTTTTTGATAAGAAATTGCCACCGGTCTAGATTGTCAGGTATACCTCCACCGCACTTGCGCAACGCACTAGCAGCATTCATGCAGTGAAACAGACTGTCCATCAGAGTACCGCGCCATCACATCTATGCTTCCTTCCCTCCTGTTCTACATAGCTTGCATCAACATTTATCTTTATCCATCCAGTATTAGGCGGAGCCCATCGCCCGCCTTTTAACTGCACTCCTGCGCTCTGTTGTCCATTGGTTGTCCCTTTCGCCCACATCAAGCCTTTTCCTTTCCCTATCGCTGGGTCTACAGGTTGTCGGACCATGCATGAACTGTGTTTCCTGAAAACTCGTCCGAAAATGCACTGACTCCACCACCGAAGCTGGCCCTGAATCGTGCGTAATATTGTTGTCCACTGTCCATGCTTTCATGTTCATTTGTGGGCTTACAAAAAAAGATTAGGGAGCATGTTTCTTAATTACGAAGTGGTTTATGTTTTAGAGAGACCATTTGTAAATTGGTTTGGCAAGGTGCAACTAATTGGGTTGGAAATATAGTATTTGCACAGATGTATGATATTGTGGTCTTTTGAATTGTTAAGAAAATTTTGATGGCTAATATAGGAAGGTAAATTTAGGGAATTGTTAAACTCTTATGTGACCATTTATTATAAACTATGCTATGAATGGTCAAAGTTAAAAAATATTTGACTTAGGACAATCTTCAGACTGACTACATTCTAGGATTGATGGATAAATTGTTAATAGTGTTATTGTATTAAGGAAATTAAAAAACGAAGAGACGGAATATCCAAGGAAGGTCCTATGGCAGCGATTGTACTAAGGACAATAGTGTAATTGCTAATAGAATTATTGTACTATTACAAGTGATGAATCTATAAAAATCAGAATAAGGGCATTTCCAACAATTTCCAAACTTTAGTTCCAGAAAAGGCTAAATCGCTGCTACGTCAACCGTTTGTACGCCATATGTAGCCTAACTGTTTATAAAGCGATGTTGATTTAGGGTTTAGGAGTTCTGAAAGGGTTGGAACATTTGGCTACAATTGTGGGCTGTTTTGAAAGTATTAATATATAGGGAATTTGTTTTGAAAACTATTGGACAACCATTTTTATTGATCCCACCTAAAATCAGATTTTGAGAGTTATTGGAGATGCTCTAAACAGATGTTAGACGTCATTTGGTGGTTCTTCTTCTCTAAAGAAAATTTATTCTGTTTAGGAAATCCAGTTAGCACCAACAAAAAGGTTGAAATGAATTACTGAGAATGGAGAAATTGATATGATTAATTAAATGCCACCTAAAGTTTTCTTCGCATAGGCTATTTCAAGAGCATAATAAATGTTGAGGAGAATATAATTCTTCACATAGTAGGAGGAAATTATGCTGAAGAAGATTCCTGTGGCATTTTATTGCTTCAATATCCAAAAAATACTTGGAGGAAATTATGCTGAAGAAGATTCCCGTGGCATTTTATTACTGAGAATGGAGCATAATAAAAGTTGAGGAGAATATCATTCTCTAAAACTTTTTTCAATAACTCTAGCATATAACCAATTGTTTCGTGTCCTCCCAACCTTGCTCGCAAGGCATGAACCATCACATTTCACATTAAAATACCACAAATATAGTTTTGTATAGATAGTACATACATAGCTATCATACAATGTTTGTAAAAACATATGTTATTCTCCGGGTATAACATAGAATGATATGAATTTTTAGCTTTCACTGACAACCTGTTGAAGTCAATTTCGTTTCATCCTCAAATCTCTTTGATGTAACCCTTGCAAGACCCAAAAATTTTGAATTGCATCCAGCCGCACGTGGAAGAACCATGGTATTTGTTGCCTTTGGAGTATCAGACATTAGAGTAATGAAGCCGCAGAGTTGCGTGGCCGCATAGGATCTATCCTCACCTCGTCGTCTACAAATACAATGCCGCTCTGCCGCCTCTTGCGGTCTTGCCTCCTCTCTCTCGTCTTTCCTGACACTCGACTCGCCTCGCCATTAAAACGCAAAGCTCCAAAACAAAAGAGAAAATTGCGCAAAAAATCGCTCTTCTCCTGCCTGAAATCAAGCCTGAATCCCTCCCTTCGAACCCTCCCTGTTCGAAAATTCCTCTCAACCGATCGCCGCCAGGATTTCCCCCTGATTTTTTCACATTTTTTAGGATTTTTTTTTTCTTTGGGGGGAGGTTTAATCGCCATTCCTACAGTGTGGGTTAGGGTTAGGGTTTCTGGGGATGAGGGTGCACGAGGAGCTGTCGGACGAAGAGGAGGCGGCGGCCGCGGTTGAGCCGGTAACCTTGTCCTCGCCGCGTGCCGCGGCGGCGTTGTTGCAGCAAGGGCTAGTGGTGGGGTACGCGCTCACCAAGAAGAAGGTGAAGAGCTTCCTGCAGCCAAAGCTGCTTGCGCTTGCCAGGTAAACCGAAAAAACATGATCCCCGCGTCAAAGCCGGAATCTTTTGTGTGGCTCTGCCCCGAGAAGAGGCGTGCGGTGTGCTCGGTGGTGGTGTGGCGGCAGATTTGGTTGACCAAGAATTTTTTTCTTTTTTGAAAATATTACTACTCTGGGCTAAGGGAAAGCGAATGGTGATTGCAGCTGAATTGCATAGGGGCCTGAGCTGTGGCTTTCAACCTTTGATTTCCATTGTTGATTGATTGTATTTTTTTTTGTTTGTTAACACTAATTGGAATATCATATCATTTAAGGCCAAATGGAATTTATAGATTCAGTAAGTAGGAAATGGAGAAATGATATTATTATGACCTGACTTAATTTCTAAGGTCTCATATTGCCTGTAATGGAATTTGCTGTGTATTTTTGGTACCGGTAAGGCAGCGTGTGAGTAGTAGCGAAGAAATTGTGGCTGCTGTAGGAGTCTAGCATATTGTCATGTAGAGTAGCTTCTGTATGAGCTGTTGAAGCTAGGAACTGGGTCAATTATTTTACTGTTGTTGGGACCAAACTGGAGGGTGCCTTCTATATGTTAATTGTAGCTCCAGTGGTCAGTACTCAGTAGTCAACGTTACGTTTCTGTTCTGTTGACTCTGATAGCCTGCTGCTTTGCCTACATGGAAATATGTGTACTTTTGTATGCACACTGCCATTGGTTGGTATCTATGATTCTCATGTTGGAATATTCTTATGGGTGAGCACGTCACGTGTCCTAAATATGTCTTTAGAACGACCTTGGAAAACTAATCCATCCAAATTGTTTGCTTAAGTCTGAAACGTCCTTGAATTAGGCGTCACATTTAGTTTAACTGTAACATAGATAGCTTGTGTTGACCAAGACCTGAGACCTACTCCGGTCAAAAGCTTGAGAAAGAGGCACATAGAGAAAAAAGGAACAGGGCAACTTTTTGTTGTTTCTGTTAAAAATTTGTCAACATAAGAAGTGGAGCTTTGCTTCTGTTATGTTTATTGCTCTAGATTTACTGGTAGGGTACAATAACAACAAAGCCTTTTATGGGTAGGCTGCTCCAGTGTTTTAAGGCCATATTCTGTCAGGTCAACACAGTAACGTGTTCCAACTCATAGGTTTAAGCTATTTCAAGTAACCTAAAAAAATCCTTTTGCTCCTCACCTAGTATGAATATCTAAAATAAGCTGTAAGCATGCTGTTTGATTCCAAGATGCAAGTTATTTTCTGTATTGTGCACGCCTACTGATGTATTGTGAAGATGACGGTGATTCTTTCTTTAGGATTTACTTCTCTAGTAGAAATATTTCTATCAGTTAAGACGATTATTTCACTGTTATACCTTTGTATCATACTTGAACAACTCTTTTGTTTGTTTGAGATATTTTAAACTACGATCTTAGTCCTATTGCAATAATTTAATTAGTTTTGTGATATAAAAGATCAGATAATGTGCCACACCCATTTTATTTACATTCAAAAATCTTGAGTACGATAAGCATCCCCTGGTTTTTATTGCATTAATTATATGTTACCTCATGTACAAAAACAAAATGCCAAGGATGGGTACCAATGTTGTACTTTATGGCCTCCAGGAAATTGAATTATTAAGATTGTATGTAGAGAATGTGTAGTGTAACATAGCTGTGATGTTTTCATCTGTCAGTGATTCAGCATGGCGCGTCATGCTATCAATATTTGTAAGAGACTAAGAGTTGAAATTTTCTGCGTCGACAAATTCTATATCTTGACATCTACAGCATAAAGCAAGTACGGTACCACAATGTATAGGATCATGTAAAAAATAGGAAACATATCTCATGTTTTTCCTAGCTATTGTAGGATATCAACAGAAATCTCTATTCATTTCTTAGTTCTGCCTCCTGGATAACTGTGTCCGTTAAATTCATGTTCACATAACATGTTTCAAGTTCAAATCTATACCTTACTGGGCGTGCAAGCTTGAGTGTATTCAAAGCAAGCACCAAGGGTATCTAAGCTCTTGTTGTGACCCGCTCATGCCTGGTCATTGAGGCAACGCCTCAAGAACTGCATTGTTTATATTTACTAGAACCTATTCACTTATCTTGGAGTAGTAAGTTTTATCGCCATGTATGACTTATCCATGCTCAATTTAGTTAGTACCTATATAATACATTTCTTCTACAACATAGCTAATATCTTTTCTTGTGAAATCATCAGCTGCTCTGATATTATTTGCATTGTCGGGACTAGTATGCTCTTACTAGTGTAGTCTTTATGTCATCTGATTAATTTCTTGTGATGCCGCTTTTGCTCAGGAAAAAAGGCATTCATTTCATATCCATTGATGAGAATCGTCCTCTCTCTGAACAAGGTCCATTTGACATTATTTTGCACAAGGTTAGTTGCTGTATTTTTCTTGAAATTCTCTAAACCTAATATTTGATGGTCTAGGTATTCTGTTTCTTACATTTTTTTAATAATGCAGATGTGTTTTCTGTACCCCACGTGATTAATAGATCTGCATCCTGTATCTTGTTTGTGGAACTTATCTTTATATTCCGGTGCTGATAAGTAACTGGATTTCTTGCTTTCTTCCTAACAGCTTACTAGCAAGGAATGGCATCAAGTTCTGGAGGTAGGCACTTTATGTCGAGTGAAAAATCTTTATGCATTGTATAAAACTTAGAACCAGGTTTACATCCAGTGCAGCTTCTAATATTTGTTTTATAGTTCCTTCTGTCTATAACATGCAACTTGGCACTATACTTTGCTTAGATCATGATTGCAACTGTTTTAGTCTTGTTATAATTATAATCATAATCATTCTGAATATACAGTAACATCAAATTATTGCATGTTTTTGTGCTTATCTTACCTTATTTCATGTCGAAGGATTATCGTGAAGAGCATCCAGAAGTGACTGTCCTTGATCCACCACATGCTATCCAACATTTGCACAATCGCCAGTCGATGCTTCAAGAAGTTGCTGATCTGAACTTATCCAATGGCTATGGTAATATTTGTGGTCTCAATATTGATATCCATAGTGGATACATGGGCTCCTGGCATAATTTTCTCTCTGTTATTATTGTCTTCTGTGTAAACGAACTTCTATGTGTTTGATCCAGTGTAAAGCAGATCCTGGATAAAAGAGCCTTTGCCCCTGGTCCAAAGTAACAGTATGAGGACAGATAATTCTAATTGTTGGTGTGCTGGCTCAAAACCAACCGGTATTAGTTTAACACCCAACCAATAAACTGTTAAGTTTACATTGAGGATTCTTATAGACTACAGTGAACTGGAGAGCACTGCTATTGGAGCAATCGTAATGGTTGTTTAACTTACAAAAAAACATGTAATAAGATGTATCTTAATAGTTGCATGCATAGCTAAAACTGTGCTATCCACCTTATTCCTAGGAAAATAAAATGCTGATATTTAAATGTTGATTATTTATTAAGACCAACTATTGCAGGTGAAGTATGCACACCACGGCAGCTGGTCATCATGAAAGACCCATTTTCTATACCTGACGCTGTTGCCAAGGCTGGACTAACCTTGCCCTTGGGTGAGTCAATTCACATCTTGTAGTTATGATTATTTTCTCTGGTGTGGTACAGTAATGTTGATGACTGTTGCAGAGGTACTAATACTATGCTTATAATTTTCCATTTAAGCTTGTGTAGAATATAGTTACATTGGTGTAACCGATAATGAATGGTGCATTATGTTGACAGGAATTTATGTAATTTAAATATGATGTATGTGATGGCATAAAATTGATTAGTGCCACTTTAGTGTTACTGTAATAATCCAAATTTGGTGGTCTGCTGTCTTGATAGAGTTGGCTGCATGTTTTAATTATGAATTAGGCCTTCTCTTATAGTATCTGCAAGTGTTTAGTTACAATAAGAAGAAAATGAGATACATGTTTTAAGAAGGGGCGGTTGTTAGCAATCAAATTAGGAATCTTTGCTTGTTATTAGAAAATATGTATTAGGAATTAGGACTACATATTCCTCTACCTCTCTTCACATTATCCAGCCGTGTTATTAGAAAATTAAAATTATTAATTCGTTTATTAAATGATTTACGTGCAAGCTTGTAATCTTTGCTTGTTTGTGTTTGCTAGTTACAGTTTGCGTTCATGATGTGAGTTGTTTCTGTTACATAGTTTTCTTATTCACATAATTCCTCATGTTATGCTGTAGATGGATGCAACATTCGGTTGTTCAAATTCCTAGAACACCTTTCATATTCGATTTTTTTTTAGTTATGGCTTACTATTCTTTTTTTTTGTTTCCTCTTCATGAGATGTAATGTATTTGAAAGGGGTAAAATACAGTGTTTTTCTAATGTGATTACTCCTGTTTTTGCAGTTGCCAAACCATTGGTTGTTGATGGAACATCAAAGTCTCATGAATTATCTCTTGCATATGTCGAGGCATCATTGCCTTTGCTTGATCCTCCGCTGGTTCTTCAAGAATTTGTCAACCATGGTAACATTTAATTCCCATGGTACATATACATTTGCAGTTGTTTCTTTCTAGAGTGACACTGACTTTGTTTTCTTTGCCAGGAGGCATCCTATTTAAGGTTTATATTGTTGGTGAAACAATACGAGTTGTTCGGCGATTTTCTCTTCCTGATGTCAACACCTATGACCTGGGAAACAATGACGGAATCTTCCGGTTTCCAAGAGTTTCTTGTGCTAGAAATAATGCAGAAGATGCAGATGTTGACCCTTGTATTGCTGGTAAGGGTCTTTTAAAGTAGCCCCACTTACAGTTAAACAAATCTGGACTGCCGAAATCAACAGTGGTTTTATAATAAGCAGTAGCTAAAAATACATTTCTGGCTATGATTGGTAACTACTGGAGCTTCATATGGAATGTCTCTCACTGCTTGGTCTCTCGTGCCTGCCGGAAGGAAATTGTTGTGTGTGATCCTCTGTTTCAATTCCTCAGAGAGAGCTAATCTTTCCCATGTACTCATGAATTACCCTGTCGCCTCCCATCCGCGCATAGCCACACACACACACACACACACTACATTGTGTTTAGTTCACTGTAAATATTTATAACGCCCATCTCATTGATTGTCATGTTTCCTCAAATTTATTAACTGATCATTATATTACCATGTTTCACATCATGTCCTACATATGTACATAATCATTTTGTATCTTTTCTTGAAAGCACGAAACTAGTTAACCAAAAATTATTTTAATGCACTAGTCTATGTACATTTAGGCAACCCTGGATCATCAATTGTGGACGGTTATAATTATTAGTGACTTAATTCCACTTTTTTTTTTTCAATCTGTTTCCTTATCCTTACGATCAAACTAAATGAATGGTCCATACTCCATAGTAAATTGGGTGCTGCAGGTCTAATTTTTTTCTCGTGCAAAGGATTTTGTCTCAATAGTTCAAATTTATTGCAATTTGCTTCGTTCATGGACACACCTGTGTCCTTATTACTTGAAAACACAGTGCTAATGAACATTCTGTACCTTGCACTAATAAATGGCCTAATTATTATTTTGCTGCCCTCTTTTATTTGGTAGCTCAGCATAGGCTATCACTTTCTAATTTTCTTGTTAATCATGCTTATGTTACTGATGAAGAAACTAATGCTGTCACATGGTAGAACTTCCACCGAAGCCGCTTTTAGAGAAACTTGGCAGGGAGCTCCGACGTAGACTGGTATGAGTAAATGTCATTCATGTTATACATGTGCACCACTATCTTTTTTTTCTTTCTCACCTAACAGTTAAAGTTACCAGGGTCTAAGACTATTTAACATTGATATGATTAGAGAGCACAGAAGAAAGGATCGGTATTATGTCATTGACATCAATTATTTCCCTGGTAAGTAGTACTTGTGGTCTTGTTTTACCCCTCTATGTCCCCATTCGTGCTCTTCTCCTGGGGTATACACTGGGGTGTTAGAGATGCTGGTGCACCGCATACACAACTCAATTTATTTTTAAAGCAAATCAGTGTATTGCTACTCATCATGGTGTTTCCTGATTGCTGTTGTTTAAGCCCTGCAGGATATGGTAAGATGCCAGGCTATGAGCACATATTTACTGACTTCCTTCTAAGCCTCATGCAAAGCAAGTACAAGAGGCGTCTAAGCAGGAGCTGAGGCATAGACGAGCTTGCTGTACTGGTGACCACTAACAGATGGCAGGCAGTCATGTAACGGTGGCAACTAGATAGATTTTCAACTTTGTACATATGAAGGGGTTGAATTTTAGCCTGAGGCATCGTGGCTTCGAGATCCCAAGTATACCAGTAAAAGAAATGTACCTGGGCCAGGACAATTTTGGAAGAAAGGAAGGTCCGTTTGCCTGTTTCCGACCTCTATATATTGTTATCCTGATGACTGCACTAAACATACGACATGGCTCCAGGCGGCTGGCTATTTAAAGATGCTAGGGATTTGTTACACTTAGATTTCCATGTCCTAGATATCCAGCATTGTAATAGATCATGCAACTCTTGTGTGCATGAACTTGCTCATTCCAGTTTATCCAGGGACCCGGACCATCCCCTGTTCTGGATGGATCCCCTCCCGGCATTTGTATACAATCTGATGGTTCGCGATGCTGAACCAATCGTAATATAAAAGGAATGAGTTGGTTTCAAAAAAAAAAAAAAAAACTCAGTGCTGACGTGAAGGCCTCTTAAACAAAATGTTATAGGTTTCTGTCTCAAACTAGCTAGTGCGTCCTGCTTTCATTATTTGAAGGTCGGCGTTAGTTGAAGCGTTGCTAGTTCTGACAACTCATAGAAGTTGAAGGTTATAAGAACTGACAGTTCCGTTTAGCAACTGATTGTCGTTGATGGACATCATCTTTTGCATGTGTTAAGAATCTCATCGTGTATACTTTTCTTTTGCTGGCTTCTTGGAGACAATTTGCAATTGTGCTACAATTACTGCAATTGTCATAACTTGTCAAAAGAAAAATGGATGCAATAGATGTCAGCTTAATGTCGACTCAGCCTATGTATTATGATTGTTTATGCGTCATAATGTACTCCAAACTCCTTAACTTCATAACTAGCCGCATGTCGGAAGCTGACACTAAGTACGGCGAACATAAAGAATACTCCTTTTTAGCATAGCAGATTTAGTTTAAATTTGAACTAACTTTGCTGTCCTAAGGACAGCATTTGGAGAACGGAGGGAGTAGTAGACAGAACTACACTACTGCTGTACTTCAAAAGTTCTAGCTCGGAGGGAGTAGTAGACAGAACTACACTACTGCTGTACTTCAAAAGTTCTAGCTCTCGTTTGCATTGTTAGTTTTATACTGAAAGTATTCTCCATATACCTTTTTTTTTTCATCTTCAGGCTTCGGTAGATACAACTATAGCTGTCCAAACGGGCCACCCGACACGGCACGGCCCGAGCACGCCAAGACATGACCCAATTAATTTCGGGCTGGCACGACATGTAAATATTTTCGTGTTGTGCCGTGCCAGCCTATATGCCTGGGCGACGGCCCACGGCACGACACGTAAATGTCTACTTGTGCCGGGCTAGCCCGATAAGCATGTGCCCGACACCGATAAGCATGTGGGCACGTCCGGCCCATTTCCGGCCTAGTTAGCACGACAAGCCCCAAAATTCAGATTCAGAATCACAATATATATATATTCAAACTTCACCAAACACCACCATAATAGAATGCCAAACTAGAACAGAAAGAAAAATAGAACACCTAAAATATGGCCAAAGAAAACTTAATTATATTAAGTTACAAATTAAGCTGTTCTTAGCTCGCTGCCTCATTATAAATCCTTTGGCCTAAGGGAAAAGAGTACAACCCAGCTCAAAAGTATGAGTCAATTCTATTACAGAGTGATCCTAAGTTACAAAGTACCTGCAGTCCTACATTACACAGTAGTCACCGGTTCACCTTTAGCAGCATTAACATCATCAAAGAAAAGCTCCTCATATGATGCTTCAAGGTCCTTGTGATCCTTCTCAATGCTGTATTGCAGTCTATCTTCTCCTAACTGCCAATCCTTTAAGCAGGTCAAGATCTCCACTATTTCACTTGCAAGCTTCTTCTCTTCTTCTCAAGAACCCTAACACAAAGACTGAAAACAGACTCCAAAGAAATAGTTGAAACAGGAACAAACATGACATCTTTTGCCAAAAGGGATAAGATAGGATATGTGTGCTTATGATGTAACCACCAGTTTAGAACATCAAACTCATCATCATTATAAATAGTTATTGGTTCACTATCAAGATACATAGTCAATTCCGATATTGGACCAAAAGATGAACTGGAAGGCAATGGAGTAGAATCAACGAAATCATCATTAGAAACATAGATCTTACCTCACACAATTTTCTTTCTGCCAGTATTTACCTGTTGAGGTGGTCTCCTCAATCTGACCGCACCAAATTTAGCTTCATACTTGACAAAGGTGTTAGTCAAAGTAGAACAAATATTGATGAAATAATTGGAATAATCATGATTAATATTTTTAGAAAGAAGTTTTAATACATTTGAAAGGCCTTTCATCTTGCCTTTAGGATCAACAATAAGTGCCATTGCATATAAGAGAGGAATTTCCTGCCAGTACTTAAGGTATTTACTCTTCATAGGAACAACAACATGTCTCAACAACTTGTCATTCTCATAGCTAGTCAAGTAAGAAGCTATCTCAAGGAGTAGATATAAAATCAGATTAGATGTTGGATAATACACACCAGATAATATAAGAGTCGATTCATAAAACCATTCAAGAAAATTACAAACCTTCGCAACAACATACCAATCATCCTTGGTCAACAGGGTCTGACCTATCGTTTGCTGATACTACTGGCTATTGATAAAGACAGAAAAAGAACCCTCATGTGGAATAAGGTGCTTTAGCATTAGAAAGGTGGAATTCCATCTCACATCCATGACCAAATGAAACTTTCTAGGAGGAACATCAATTGTAGTGCAATAAGTTTTGTATGCAATAATGCGTTGGTTAGAAGAGTTCAAAAATGAAATTACAGTTCTGAAAGCTTCAACAATTGGCTTTAAACATTTCAAACCAGATTTGATAATAAGATCTATGATGTGGCATGCATATCTTTGATGCAAGAAAAGAGAACCAACATATCCAGAAAACTAAGGTGTCAAAATGTTCATAGCATTATCTAGTGTAATAGCAAATACCTTATCGGTCAAAGCATATTCATCAATCACAACACGAATACGTTATTCAATGTTCTCACAAGAATGGGAAACAACTATAGGCCTCATACCCAAAACCCTTTTCTCAAGCACCCATTCAGCATTAACAAAATGAGCAACAACAGATAGGTAATCTTTCTTAGCTTTACCAGACCAGATATCAGAAGTAAGTGCTACACATAAGACACTAGATTGCAAACATTTAATCAATTCAGACCGACATTCATTGAAATACTTCACAAAATTCCTAGTGGTTGTTTGCCTAGACACACAAGAGAATCTTGGATTATGAGCACGCTTAATGTAATGTTCAAATGCATCAGTGGCACCAAATCCTAGAGGAAGATCTAAAGCAATAATCAAACAAGACAATTCAACACGAGCTACATCAGAATCACACTCCCATGAACAAACAGAACCATCAGGATTAAAAGATAGCAAAGTTTGGGTTCTATTAGCACATTCAACTTATCCAAGCAAGTACTCTAATGTGTAAGCAAGTGACCAGTAGCACCACTAGATGAAGCAGTTAATTCATTCTCGCAATGACGACAAATAGCAGCGTAAGTAAAAACTACACCATTTACCTCCTTGGTGACAGGATTGAAATCCTCCCAAGCCTTGGAGGTCCTCTTCCTGCCCCTCTTCTTACCTCGGTTGGTTGTGCTTGCAGTGACAGAGGCGTTTGGAGGGGTCTCCATGGAAGGAGCATTTATCGAAGGCGTGGAAGGAGGGGTCAGAGTAGGAGAAGGAGGTGTCGACGTTGGCATCCTTGGTGGAGGCATGTTCGGTCTCGAAGAAAGAGGAGTCGACGCTGCACCAAGAGTCACCGTGGTAGTTGTCGCTGCAGATCCGGTCACACAAGGGGTTGAAGACGGAGAGCTCGAGGTCGACGCAGGCATCGAAGAAGTAGCCGCCGTGCCCACTCTCCGAGCGGCCGTGCCAGTCGAGCGTGGATTGGTCCATTTGCCAGTCCTTAAGCTAGCGACGGCGGATTGGTGAGTTAGAGGCCTGCTCGTCGTCGGCGTCTCTTGCTCCTGTGACTGTGATGAGCTGAAGAGCAGGTGCTTCACCATGCACATGACCTCCTCGCTCGGGTCCAGGCCGGGTATCGAGCCGGCGAGCAGAGGCGGGGCCAACTGATCGAAGAGGAACAGAAACGAGAAGTGAGGTGCGGCGCGGGAGGGAGCGAGAAGAAATGAGGTTAGGGGTTGCACCAGGGGACGATATTTATTCGAGGGGGGGGGGGGAGCCGGGAGAGCTGTTGGGCTAGGTCAGGCCTCGGGGGAGAGATAGTCGTTGGGCTATTTTCATCTCAAGCGGGCCTGCTGCGTGCTTCACCGGGCTGAGTGTTAAACGGGTGTGCCCGTGCCGGCTGTCCGAGGTGACGGCCCAAGCACGACATGACGCCTCGGCTAGGCCGGCCCGGGCACGAAATAGAATGGGCTATGCCATGCTCTTGCCGGCCAAGAAAACCGTGCTTCAGGTCGGCACGGCTGGCACGACCCGTTTGGACAGCTTTAGATACATCTCCAAAAGCGAGTCTACGACAGGCACTACGGGAAACTCAAAGTTTGGCACACGGCAAAGCATGAAATACCCACGGCAAAATCTTTGTCGTGGGCTGCACACGACATCTCTCACACGGCAAAAGATTTATCGACAAAGCTGGCTTTGCCGTGTGCCTTATATCGGGTACAAAGACTTGCACTCGGCAAAACCTAAACCATGGAACAAACCAGAAAAAATAGCAACAAAAAATTTTTTTTGCACCGAGGAACCCTGCCCGCCCGTCCCCGCCCCAAGTCGCAAGTCGCGAGTCGCTCGGGTCCAAGTCGGGTATCGAGCCGACGAGCAGAGGCGGGGCCAACTGACCAAAGAGGAAGAGAAACGAGAAGTGAGGTGCGGCGCGGGAGGGAGCGAGAAGAAATGAGGTTAGGGGTTGCACCGGGGGACGGTATTTATTCGGGGGGGGGGGGGGGGGGAGCGGGGACAGCTGTTGGGCTAGGTCTGGCCTCGGGGGAGAGATAGTCGTTGGGCTATTTTCATCTCAAGCGGGCCTGTTGCGTGCTTCACCGGGCTGAGTTTTAAACGGGCGTGCCCGTGCCGGCCGTCCGAGGTGACGGCCCAAGCGCGACATGACGCCTCGGCTGGGCCGGCCTGGGCACGAAATAGAATGGGCTATGCCATGCTCTTGTCGGCCAAAAGAACCGTGCTTCGGGTCGGCACGGCTGGCACGACCCGTTTGGACAGCTTTAGATACATCTCCAAAAGCGAGTCTACAACAGGCACTACGGGAAACTCAAAGTTGGGCACACGACAAAGCATGAAATACCCACGGCAAAATCTTTGTCGTGGGCTGCACACGACATCTCTCACACGACAAAAGATTTGTCGACAAAGCCGGCTTTGCCGTGTGCCTTATGTCGGACACACGACAAAGGCTTTGCTGAGTATTTTTTGACAATCGACAAAGACTTGCACTCGGCAAAACCTAAACCATGGATAAAACCAGAAAAAATAGCAACAAAATTTTTTTTTGCACCGAGGTACCCTGCCCACCCGTCCCCGCCCTAAGTCGCAAGTCGCGAGTCGTGGCATTTTTTCACGCGATACGCGTAAAGTGCGCCCACCAAGATTCAAACCCGGGACCTTACCTTCGCGCGTAGAGACGCCTACCACTACACCACACATTGATCTGTGACTACACCCTGTGTTCACTCTTTTTATATTTTACCTCTTTACCGTGTCCCTTATATCAGGCACACGGCAAAGACCATGTTGGCTATGTGCAAAATATATTGCACACGATAAAGATCATTTTTACCGTGTGCCAAGAAAAAGACACGATAAAATATAATATCACTTTTTATATTTTTTTGATTGATTTTTATTTTAACAACCTTAAAGATGGGTGTTTGTCGTATGTTTTATTTTTTACACACGGTAAAGATTTTATCGTGTGTTTTATTTTAGTATATAGCAAACACCTATTTTTTCCGTGTGCCCGTAACAAAATATACGACAAAGATGAGGGCACACGACAAAAATTTTTGTCGTAGTGAGGGCCCTTGTTTTGAACGGATCAGCCTGTATACACCAACAGCCAGCAAGTAGAGAGAGGTGTTCCTCACTCATCTAATCAAGTGATAATGCGATTGGCTCCTCCTCACTCGCCAAACTAGAATACAAAGGCAAATTCAGTCTGACAATGAGTAGTCCGCGCCAGGGCAGATCAAGCGAGGAAGGGATGCGGCCTCTGTACGGCGGCAACGAGATGCATAGCAGCGACGTCGTCCGCAGGCAAGATGGGGACGAGGAAAGGGACGGAGGCGCCATACTCGCATTGGAGGTTAGGACGTCCGACTTGGATGTATCGATATCGATCGGGTCTGGCTCGACCGTTCCTCGGACGCTGTCAAGAAGGACGTCAGAGCTGGACGCTAACACGAATGACGTCCGAGTTGGGACCCTGTTTACATCCTTGTCCTTACTATTTTTAAAATTTCAGAATTTAATTACTAGTTTTAACATTCCTCAATTATTAATTACTAAAAATAAAAGAATCGATCCAAACTCTGCCAATAATGCAAACAATTAGCTTTACAATGTTCAGGTACAAGAGCTTTGAAACGGCCTTTTTGTCTGTAGATCACTGAAAAAACGTGGTTTTGTCTCTATAACATTAAAAAACTTGATTTTGTATCGTGAAATTATGATATTTTTCATAACGTACTAGCATCAAATAGACTATTTTGAAGTTCTTTTATCTTGATGCATAAAATGCAATATGACTTAAAATTTTACATAAAGATATAAAGTTATTTTCATAGTTAGATTCTAAAATAAATATTGTTTTTGTAGAGAAGTTATCAAAGCAATCAAAATAAAATCCACAAAAAACACATGGATAGGGAATATACTGATGTATCTTTATGCCAAAGTTCAAGCTGTAAATTATTTAATAGAATGAGATAAAAAATCAAATTAGTCTTATTTTCTAATATAGTGTGATGTGGATAAATATCATAACTTTATTGTATCGACGAGATAAAATTGAAATTTACGGTGCCCTCCCATAAAACCATTTTTTTTCAATGTTCGGTAAATATATATACCTCACAGCAATTCTAACATGTGCCTAGTAAATATATATGTATTTCACTAATTTTGTAAAGATAAAACAAAAATATATCAATACTTCACGTCAGATAAAATCACAAATACAAAGGATATCAAATGTTGCACATAGTGGATAGAAAAATCATGTGAACATATAAAACAAATAAGAGCTACATTATAAAGTTACATGTATTTAGCATATACGTCATTAATAACAATAACAACAACAACAACAGCAAAAACAACAATAATAATAATAATAATAATAATAATAATAATAATAATAATAACAGCAACAAATAATAATAATAATAATAATAATAATAATAATAATAATAATAATAATAATAATAATAATAATAATAATAATAATAATAGAAAAGGGATAAGTTGTGCGCAACAACCAAATTATGTAAATCAAACAGAGTCAAAAAATTTGAGAAAGAAATAATGAATAAAGTACTAGAAGGACGATGACTCATTGCTCGACTTTATCTCAGTGTACGACCAATAAAAATCTGTAGCATGGAGCAATATTAGTGACCGTTACCAATTAGTTATTTTGTTGTCTACTATTTATAGTATAAGTGTGAGATGAAAATATTGTTATACTGAATCACTTGGGTTCAATTATATATCCAATAGAAGTGAAAAAATTGAAAAGAAGAAAACAACTACATAGTTTTGTTGTGTATAACTATAGTAACTGAAATATATGTGTTGAAAATATTTACTTTAATATTTCAAATGTGTAGTTTAAACAATGAAGTAGGCACAATGTTGGTGATACTGATGCAAGTTCCATATATGCTTCCTTTTTATAAAAACCGAACCAAGTCTCACATTATTGAAGGTGTGCCAAGGAGAAAACCATTATAAATCCAACTTTGTAGAAGTAAATTAATATCGAAGAAAAAAAAATTAAAGGCAAAAGTAATCCAACACACAATATTTTAATTTACAACTAATAAAACAAGAAAAATCAAGTATGAGCAAAGTTTAAGAATTGAAACAATGAAGGCATTATTCAAGTTATCATATAAAAAGTTCAGAACTTTTTTAAAGCCAAATAAAAGAAAACAAATAAACTGGTTGGGCCATATGGTATAGTTTTGGCCAATTAAAGCCGAGCATGTGGGTGAAAATGATAACACTTTTTATATCTAGTGCACACTGCTCCAATCTGTACTGTAGCACGCTTTGACATTTATACATGACCGAAGTGGACCGCTAGTGCACGTGGGTAGCATGACGCGGTGGGGCGGTGGAGCGAAAAATGTTGCTTTTTGAATGAGAATGGATATAAAGTTGGATTCAAAATTCAAAATTGATTTTTATCTCAAATGATAACTCTGTTCTTAAATCCGTTTGCGCCATTAATATTGTTAGAATTGATATGACAAAAATAAGATCACATGAATATGGTTTTCAAAATTCTAAAAATTATACCGTCCTAATTCAGTTGAATACCAATTGCTTAGTTAATAATATTTACTATATATATATATTTAAAATGTTAACAAACATATAAATAATATATGAATAATAGGTAGATAAGTTAGTAAGAAAGTTTTAGAATAAAAATAAATAAATAAAATTTGTTCATTTTCCTTTAGCATGAATTAAATTTGTTAATGATGAATGGGCCTTATTTGGCTGCGCTAGCGTAGCCCAAATATATACAAGGTCATGAAATGAAAACCTAGATGAAACCCTATCTTTGCCTAAATACAAAAAAAAAAAAAGCTGAAACCCTATCTTTCTCCACGTTCCTCTCCCTCTTCTGTGGATGGTTTTGAGTCAAACGCCATCGGATCAGTGGAGTAAAAATTTCCGGAAGCTGCAAAGCACTGAAGGTACACACCAAAGAATAATACAATCCCGTCTAAAAATCCCTTTCGTCATGTTTCGGTGCTGGCTGCTGATCCCGTGTTCCTGCATCGCAAAAGAAGATTACATGACCTGCTTCCAGCCAACTGCAGGTTAACTCCGCATCGTCTTGGTAGATTGTTTCCTATCTTCCTGTCCTTGCGATCGCAAGTGCGTCGGGGTCTTCTTCTGCCGTCCCATTTGGGTGCACCGCCACCGCGTTGTGTTGTAGGACTTGAGCACCGCTTCCAATTGTTACTTGTCTGCCTCCTTTTGTAACCCTGTCCAATAATTTAGAAGTACACAAGCATAACAAACTATCTCAGTAGGTGAATGGATCAGTTTTTTTTAAACACCATTTGTTGCGTGTTTTCCACATGGCCCAGCAGATTGCTGCTAGCCCAACAATGTTAAATTTTATCCCCCCAGGGAGGAAGTGCTGAATCCAAACACAGAACTGATCGAATGATTCCGGTCTACAATTTGCACCAATAATAGATGTAGCTACTATGCTCCAAACATATTTACTAACATTACGTTCAAAGAAAAGGTGTCTTATTGTTTCTTGCTCATTACAAAATGCACATTTTGTGTCTCCTTTCCACTTTTTCTTTACCAGGTTGTCCTTTGTTAGGATTGTCTCTTGTTTAATCAACCACAAAGATTTTGATTTTGAGAGGCAGTTTGGTCTCTCAAGATTTCGATCTTGAGATGGCGAAATTTCATGTTTGGAGAGATGATACCGAAGGGGTAAGTGGAGGAGGACATAAGGAAACAGGGAAAAAAACATCCCACTTCGGACGCCGCTGGCGGTCTGGCCGGGTTCCTAGCGGTCGGACCGCGCGCGTCCAGAAACACTTTTCGGAACCTCCCCTAGCGGCCTGACCGTGTCCCCTTTCCAGTCTGATCACGGGCCGCGGTTTGACTGTGTTTCCCTTCCGGTCTGACCGTGTGCTGCAACTTGAACTGAACCGTTCCAGAATTTTTCTAAATTTTGGCAAGATTGATGTTTGGGTGGAGAAAACTATCGTAGGTCCATTGATCTTTTTATTATTCCACAAATAGACCCACCTTTCACAGTATTTTACTTCTTGATTGATCCAACCTTTGTTGGTATTTCTTAACAATCACAGATTAATTCACAAGCGCATGAAAAATATCCTGTAGCACTTTCCTAGGAGTTTTCCAGGGTTATCAAATCCAAGGAACGGTAAGGGTAAATCATAATTCTAGTCAGTCCAAGGACATTGAATTATTATGGGTGTAGGATAGAGAGGTTTATCTATGAATAAGCACCTAAATTAAGTAAAGCGGCGGCTTTAATTACTACTTCGTGTATGAATTCATGCCCGATATACACAAGGAAACTCCATCTTGGACACACGTCACAACCGAACGTGGAGGTATTACAAGGTGATCAAAAATGATTTCTAACCTAAGCACCACGCCTAAGTTATTAATCACTATATAGCTAAGCCATCACTTAGACTAAATAACTTATAATGAATAGGACTTTGAACCCACAAGTAAATGAGCACACAACCTACTTAATAAGGAAAGCTTAAGAACATAAATAAACACGAAGACATATTACTTGATAAGGCAAGCATCCGTAGAAGTACAAGTTTAGAGTAGAGGCCCATAGATGAGGTACTACTCCAGACTTCCCCTCACTCTCTTCCTAACATAAGTACTAAACTAGGTAGTACTAACACCTCTTAGAGTGTGGCTCTTCTATTCTATTCTCTTCATGTATGTGTGTGTGAGTGTAGAGCTCCTACTCCTTATATAGCACTTGAGAGCCATTTTTGAGGTAGTTACAGGATGGTATCCTAGGCGAAATGTCCTCCACTACCTTTATAAGGTCGATAACTTCCGCCACGTGGAAGTTCGCTCGGGATGGGCTCACTCCTAGGTCGGCCGACCAGGAAGTGGGCCCCCTTTGGGTGTGCTTCAACAAGCTGCCTTCCAGGTGGGTCCTGATCAGTGCTAAGTCGGTGTTACATGATGTATCATGTGTATCCAGTTATGCAATCACCTATAGCTCATGAACTCTTTCAAGCACATTTTGGTACGCAATACTTGTTGGGTCCTTGGGAGCTAGTCACATGAGATTTTAGCATCCTAATAGACTTTGTGCTAGCAATAGGTGAACTAATCATCTTGATAGCACGAGTGTCATTGTTGGCCTTAGAGGATAGATAATAATTATTGATCAACTAAGAATTGAAAACCTGAGTCCTTACTAATATGTCCTTTGTCTCGACATGTGTAGCATATTTGATGCTTGACCCTCTTAGAGTTGTCTTTGATTTGCCTCTTGGTGCTTTCACTCTTGTTTATGTATCTTGTGTGTGCTGACACAAAGCCTTTCTCAAGTTGTTTAAGGGAATGGAGCTTTTTTGCAGAAACCGGTCCCTCCGGTTTTGACAGACTTGCTCCATTCTGGTTTGTCCTGGACATAAAGCTATCTTGTGTCCTTTCTCCTTACATCCAAAACATCTTCTCTGAGATAGACTTCTTTGTCTTCTAGACAATGTGGCTTGGTCATTTTTTTTGAGGGGCTGAAAGGATCGAGTGACTGAGAGGGGGGGGGGGGGGGAGGGTGAATCGAGAACTCAAACCATGTACCTATTTTGCCAAATACTAAAACCGACCACTCAAACAACTCCTACACAATTCTAGTGGTGATCACCCTAACAAGATAATCCTATGAAAGGAAAGACACCCTAAGCATACAAGTGGATCACACACGAGACACACAACTCCTATGCAAGCTAGTAATCAAAGAACACGCGGAAGCACACAACAAGCTAACAAAGGAGCCTACTCATGTAAAGCTACTAGATCATCAAGTACAAGATAAACACACAAGCGCGAGGAGCACAATACATACAAGGGGGAGTAATCAAGCCAATGCAACTCCTACACATGCTAGTGATCAAGTGAAAGCTAAGCATAACTAGCAAGTAGAGAAGCCTATTCATGCAAGTCTATAAGTAATCAACTAGAGCAAGGTAAGCATACAAGCATGAATAGCACAATATATAACTGCCGAAACTAATACATCAAAGTAAGGAGTAGAGTAAGAGATGGCTCATGATTTTTTTCTCGCAGTCTTGGAAGGATGGCGCCTTCCCCTATTCCTCGTTGGACCACTCCCGCCGAAGTTCCGGTCCTTCCCGCCACCAATGTGGAGTTCTCGCCCACGAGCCCGCAATCACTCCCGGAGTGAAGACATGGTGCGCGTCAGTGCTGACACCAAGGCACAAGCTCGCCTCCCTCGAGAACTTGCCGGACTCCCCGAGTCGACACGGGCGCTCACTATTAATGCCCCTTTCACCGGCGGTCTCAAACCGTGTACAAACATGTGATGGCCTTCACAACTGATCACAATAGGCTCTATCACCGACACCTAACCGGTCTAGGTCTTACCATAGACCAAGAGTAACAATCTAGATCACACCCTCAAGGACACACTAGCCTTAGATGTGCATCAATGCTCAAGTTACTCTCACTAGCACTCTCAAGATATGCAATATCTCCTCCTAGTGCTCCTCTCTTTTCCTCTTGGCTCTCACCAAATGCTCCAAGCAATTCCACTGGCCAAGAGAGGTCTTCAAGATCCCAACAACGAAGTTATATAGGCTTTCAATCTCAAACTAGTCGTTGCTCCACGAAATCAGTTTTCTGGGCCAACTGACCGGACTGTCCGGTCACTGCCTCACCGGACCGTCCGGTCAGTGTGGATCCTGCTCCAACGGCTCTGCCCACTACTGATCTTCATACTGATCGGACCGTACGGTCAGCTGACCGGACCGTCCGGTCCGTTTTTCTCTCCATTATAGAAATATTCTAGAGCTCGCTTCCTCGCTGCCCTTAGTCTTGCTGTATAGACCGGACCGTTCGGTCTCTACAGACTCTGACTCAGGTAGTTTCCTCACGGAGTCTTCTTGCTGGATTTCCTGTTCTCCTAGTGACTGTACAGTCTGGTCTCCACTGACCCCTCTATCCGGTCACTATGTCCAGAAGCTGAAACTTCTCGTCCTCGCTTGGCTTTGTTTCTCGACTTCTTCGAGCAGCTCCTTGGCTTCTCCACTGTCACCTAGTTTCTGTGATTTCACTGAGCATCCATGCACATCACCGACTAGACATGACCTAAGATAAATGATCTAGACCCCCTTGATAGTCCAGTTTTTCCTATGGACTCAAAATCCTAACAGCTAGACAAGTGTTCCCAACACTTGCTCCATAGATTATCCTTAGCTTCGATCCGTCTCCATCAACCCTTGGACTCCATCAAGCTTACAAGCCTCCATGCTTGTGGTCATTGTCATCCATCTCCAAGGCCGCCGTCAATAATCATCATAGAGTAGAAAAGGTTTTCTACACGAACAACACTCGTGTAGATATTAGTCACATTTCATGTTTGTCATTCATCACCAAAACATTCATACCTTGGGGTGACCTCAATGGTCATGATCCTTACAATCTCTCCCTTTTTGGTGATGGATGACAACCACTACTTATGATGATCCAAAACGGACGAGCAACAAGGAACCAAAGGAAAATAAAGGACTGAAAGGATTACCTTGGTCCTTACTTTGGAAGTGTCTTCCCCTTGGAATGTGCTAGAAGTTGAGGGAGAACTACCCAATCACGTAGCACACTTGATATTGATCTTGAGTTGAATTTTGCGCCCGTCTTGGTGTCGTGGTTGATGATCTTGTTGAAATAGACACGTACGAAGGATGTAGATGTTCATTGTTATTGTAGACATGCACCATCGTCATTCTTCTCCATGTCGTTGTAGATGTTCATCTTGACATGATCATTATGTGTACTCCAAGTGAACATGCACCATTTTTCTTGATCATCTTCATTTGATCTTCATTTCTCCATCGTTCCTTCTCCTCTTTGTTCTTTGACTTGGCTTTTTGGATCTTCATGTTCTCCTCCCCCTTTGTGTTATTGATCTAGACTTGGCTTTTGAGACTTCATGTTCCTTCTTCCCCTTTGTCACCTATCACCAAAAAACAAAGACAAAACACAAGAGAACCAAGGAGCAAATAATAAATGGCAAGAGTTAGGAAACTGCCCCGTTTATGGTGCTCCTCCTTGGTCATGATAGTGTTCCACCATAGCTCCCCCTACACACATGACTGAACAAAATATTTCCTCAAGGATGCAATGGTTAGTCATTAGTGTGTTGGGAATGTATGTGCCACTTGTCTTTGAGCCGCGTGAGTAGATTTATCCTTGGAGCTTTTTTGAACATGACTCAATAGGCATGAAGTACAAAGATCACTATGTGATCATCTAGAGGGTCATATACTTACATTGTAAATTAGGAACTCCCCCTAGAAACATTCTTGGAAGCATTTAAGGTATCACGATGAAAAAATGCATGAATGCAAAGAGTGGAAATGCAAATGCAACAAGTATACAAATGCATGATGCAATGCTAAAAGGAAGAGAGAGATAGGCTACAAACCAAAGTGCCAACAACGAGTTGTTCCCTTCTCGAGCTTACTCACAATGGACCATTCTTCAAAGCCTAGGGCACACCATGAACGACCATCCCAAGCTTAACCCATGTCCATTGCTATCTCGAGGAGGTCGAAAGTTGACCTACAAGCAAAGAGAAACAAGCACAAAACAAGGGCACAAACAACAAAAAAAACAATCAAGGCTATACATATTTATAAGAGACAAGCTTTAGGGTTACTCATGTGAAGTTTTAAAGGTCGAGAACCATTGAGTTCTCTCCTTAGCTTGGTGAAGATCTCCTCGTCGAGTGGCTTGGTGAAGATATCTGCCAATTGTTCATGAGTCCGCACACTCATCAACTCAATATCCTTCTTCTAAACATGGTCTCTTATGAAGTGATGCTTGACTTGAATATGCTTTGCATGACCCTGATCTCCAGTTTTGAGAGCCATTTTGATTGCCGCTTCACTATCAAAATATAGTGGCATTTGAGTGAAGTTGAGGCCATAATTCGAGAGTGTTTTCCTTGTGTAGAGAAGTTGTGCACAACAAGCTCCTGCCGCCATATATTCCGCTCCAGCTGTAGATAGAGCCACTGAGTTTTGCTTCTTTGAGCTCCAGGCCACTGAGTTTTGCTTCTATTCACTTTGCATCCTACGAAGTCCGAATCCGAATACCCAAGTAACTCAAAGCTTGTTCATCTAGGATACGATAATCCCATGGTAGGTGTGTACTTGAGGTATCTAAGAATCCTCTTCACGACCTTCAAGTGTGAATCCTTTGAATTTGCTTGATAGCGTGCACATAAGCACACACTAAACATGATGTCCGGTCTTGAGGTGGTGAGATAGAGCAAGGACCCAATCATTGATCATAGAGATTTGGGTTCACTAGTTTACCATTTGCATCATCATCCAAGGGTTTGCTTGTAGCCATAGGTGTGTGCAAGGGCCTGCAATTCTCCATGTTGAATCTCTTGAGAAGATCCTTGGTATACTTCTCTTGATAGATGAAGTTCCCTTCTCTCAATTGTTTGATATGAAAACCGAGGAACACATGCAACTCTCCAATCATTGACATTTTCAATTCCCTAGCCATCATCTTCCAGAACTCTTCATTGAACTTCTTATTGGTTGACCCATAGATGATATCATCCACATAGATTTGGCACACAAAGAGATCCTTCCCAACATGCCTTGTGAATAAGGTGCGGTCAATGCTTCCAATGGTGAATCCATTCTTGAGAAGGAAATTCCTCAAATGTTCATACCATGTCCTTGGCGCTTGCTTGAGGCCATAGAGAGATTTCTTCAATTTGTACACATGTCTTAGATGTTTAGGGTCCTCAAATCTTGAAGGTTGTTCCATATAGACCTTCTCATTGATCTCTCCATTCAAGAAAGCACTTTTGACATCCATTTGATAGAGCTTGAAGCCATTGTGTGAAGCATAGGCAAGTAAGATCCGAATAGCTTCAAGATGGGCCACAAGAGCAAAGGTTTCTTCAAAGTCAATACCCACCACTTGAGAATATCCCTTAGCCACTAGACGAGCCTTGTTCTTGACAATGGCTCCTTTCTCATCTTGCTTATTCTTGAAGACCCATTTGGTGCCAACCATATTATGATTCTTGGGCCTCTCAACCAATTTCCAAACTTTGCATTTCTTGAAATTGTTCAATTCCTCTTGCATAGCCATTACCCACTTGTGATCAGTAATGGCCACCTTGCCTAATCCTCTAACTCTCCCTTTTGAGTTATCCCCAAATGCCACCTTCTCATTGTCTTTGTCTTCATCAATGTTGGTGAACATGGTTGGCTTCCCGGTCATATGTTGGGTGCACCCACTATCAAGAATCCATTGAGTACCTCCACTCTTGTAATTGACCCTGGTGGTAGCCATAAGACAAGCACTAGAGGAAGAAGGGTTCGTATCCAAAGCATTACTTGATTGACTAGCACTAACCTCATCACATCAAACGATAAGCCCTCATCCTCAAAGAGCAACCCAATCACATATTCGACGGAGAGACCCTTCTCCATGACGAGATCAAGCATGATGTAGAGGAGCTTGCTGCTAGTGAGCAAGGTGAGGATTTTCTCGACTATCACAATCTTGGGAAGCTTGAAAGTAGTTGCTCCAATCCTATCCACAATACCTTGCAAGCGAATAAGAGAGTCAAGTAAGTCCTCATTCTCATTAGCACGAAAAGCAAAGAACACCTCAACAAGTGAATCACTAGCTGGACCAATAAAAGACTCACAAGCATTATCAACACTAGTCACACTAGAAGAGCAAGCAAGATCAAGAGAGCCAACATCATCAATCATCACATTAGGCACACTAGTAGAGCAACCTATCAAATGATCACTAGTAGAATCTAGGCCCTCACTAGAACTAAGCACATCCACACAATTATCATCATCATATACATGATCATCGGTAAAGGTATTGGCAAAGTCCACAAGTGTGTCCATCAACTCATCCGGAATCATGACATTTAGGTAGCTTTCTAAGCGATCCTTCCATGAGCCATGACCCGGCCCCGAATGGGATGACATCCCAACTCAATACAGTCACTACTCTGTTGACGCAGCCCAGGACCTCATGATCACTCGCACACACAAAATCGAGAGGAGGAAGATAAACAGTAGCACAAACTCAGTGTTGATGGCAACGGATGCATCTAGCGCACATATGCTGGACTTTTCTTGTTTATTTCCCTGGATTTGGCGTCTGACCAAGCGATTACATAGGTTGTTTTATAGCCTACGGCAACGCAGCACCCAAGCAACTACTCATGCAACTTTCACGCGCACGTACGCATGGCTTCCTGGTGACCCGGCCTCAACTCGATCGTGAGCCAATTGCTCATCCCGTAAGACCTGGGCACCGTTCTGATCGCGAGTCATGCACACGCTGCATTCCGCCTCCGATGCACGCGGCTAACAACGTAGCTAATCACCACACTAAACACGACACTACCAAGCAAGAACGGGAACACACCACGTTCTGTTCTTGATTCGACTCAACAGACTCATGCACACATGCACATAAACATGATGCATGCACCACGCACACCAGGCACACACCATGGCGTGGTTTACTTCCTAACAAACTCCCCCTAAACCATGACATCTACACGTAGGCTGGTCTACAGGAACCCCAACGCATCAGCCACGTCGGCAAGGAGCGCCGTCTCCTTCCTTGGTTCACGGCAGTCACGGGAAAAGTGGCCATGAACGCCACAGTTGAAGCACCTGCCACAACCAGAACGTCATAGACGCCTGCTCGCATATGATCTTATGCTGCTCCCTCCATCATCGTCATCGATGTCATGGCCGCCGCCACGATCACCACCCCTGTCGCCGCTACCATGATGTGCATCATGGCCGTGCGCCTACTCCTTGCTACGCTACCGCCAACGTGCCTCCCACTGCTCCTCCGTGAGCAGTAGGCGCAGGATTGTCGCACCAACCTCAGCCACCATGTCGTCGATGGCACGGTCCTCCGCAGCGCACAGCTTGCCAATGAGCTCTTCAACAATCATGGTGTCGAGGTCGGAGAACATCTCGATGGAGCATGCAATCTGATTGTACCTCTTCGAGACGATGCATAGAGTCTTCCTCATGATGCGCCTATCCTCCATCTCCTCCACCAACTCCTGTAGGTTGCCAGCGAGCCGATCGATCCACGTCGCGAGGTCTTCCATCGTCTCGCCGTCGATGGGCGTGACGTTCTCGAACTCCTTCAAGAGACGGTGCGCGTTCGCGTCCTTCATGTGATCATCACCCATCCTTGCCATCCTCATCGCCGCCCACGCTTCTTTCGCCGAACTCTTCACGGCGAGCCCGACCTTCATCTCCGATGGCACACTGCGCAAGATGGCAGCCAACGCCAGCCTATCCTCGCGACGCTCGACCTTGTCGGCCTCCACAGCCTTCCACAGTCCCAACGCCTCCAAGCTCACCTGCATGACCAAGGACCACTCATGATAGTTGGTATTGGTCAGCAGCGGCGGCTCCACGGTGTCGGAGGTGGAAACGACGCGCTCTGCGGCGGCACCGGTGTCAGTCTTCCTTGAGCTTGACATCCTTCCTAGCTCTGATGCCACGTGTTGGCGCAGCCGAGGACCTCATGATCACTCGCACACACAAAATTGAGAGGAGGAAGATAAACAGTAGAAAAACTCAGTGTTGAAGGCAATGGATGCCCCAAGCGCACATACGCTGGAATTTTCTTATTTATTTCCCCAGATTTGGCAACTGACCAAGCGATTACATAGGTTGTTTTATAGCCTACGGCATCGCAGCGCCCAAGCAACTACTCATGCAACTTTCACACGCACGCACGCATGGCTTCCTGGCGACCTGGCCTCAACTCGATCATGAGCCAATTGCTCATCCCGTAAGAACTGGGCACCGTTCTGATCGTGAGTCATGCACACGCTGCATTCCGCCTCCGACACACGCAGCTAACAACCTAGCTAATCACCACACTAAACACGACACTACCAAGCAAGAACGGGAACACACCACGTTCTGTGCTTGATTCGACTCAAGAGACTCATGCACACATGCGCACAAACACGACGCATGCACCACGCACGCCAGACACACACCATGGCGTGGTTTATTTCCTAACATATTCAAGGCGGTTAAACCCTATGATGAGCACTTGGCTCTGATATCACTTAAAAGGATCAAGTGACCGAGGGGGGCGGGGGTGAATTGGGAACTCAAACCATGTACCTATTTTGCCAAATTCTAAAACTGACCACTCAAATAACTCCTACACAATTCTAGTGGTGATCACCCTAACAAGATAATCCTATGAAAGGAAAGACACAATAAGCATACTAGTGGATCGCACACGAGACACACAACTCCTGTGCAAGCTAGTAATCAAAGAACATGCGGAAGCACACAACAAGCTAGCAAAGGAGCCTACTCATGCAAAGCTACTAGATCATCAAGTACAAGATAAACACACAAGCGTGAGTAGCACAATACATACAAGGGTAAGTAATCAAGCCAATGCAACTCGTACACATGCTAGTGATCAAGTGAAAGCTAAACACAACAAGCAAGTAGAGAAGCCTATTCATGCAAGTCTACAAGTAATCAACTAGAGCAAGGTAAGCATATAAGAATGAATAGCATGATATGTAAATGCGGAAAGTAATGCATCAAAGTAAGGAGTAGAGTAAGAGATGGCTCATGATTTTTTTCCCAAGATCTCGGAAGGATGGCACCTTCCCCTACTCCTCATTGGACCACTCCCGTCGAAGTTCCGGTCCCTTCCGCCACCAATGTGGAGTTCTCGCCCAAGAGTCCGCAATCACTCCCGGAGTGAAGACATGGTGCGCGTCACCGCTGCCACCAAGGCACAAGCTCACCTCCCTCACGAAATTACCGGACTCCCCGAGCCAACATGGGCGCTCACTATTGATGCCCCTTTCACCGATGGGCTCAAACCGTCTACAAACATGTGACGGCCTTCACAACCGATCACGATAGGCTTGATCACCGATACCTAACCGGTCTAGGTCTCACCATAGACCAAGAGTAACAACCTAGATCACACCCTCAAGGACACCTTAGCCTTAGATGTGCATCAATGCTCAAGTTACTCTCACTAGCACTCTGAAGATATGCAATATGACCTCCTAGTGCTCCTCTCTTTTCCTCTTGGCTCTCACCAAATGCTAAAAGCAATTCCACTAGCCAAGACAGGTCTCCAAGACCCCAGCAATGAAGTTATATAGGCTTCCAACCTCAAACTAGCCATTGCTCCATGAAATCAATTTTTTGAGCCAACTGACCGGACTGTCCGGTCACTGCCAAACCGGACCATCCGGTCATTGAAGATCCTGCTCTAACGGCTATGCCCACTGCTGATCTTTGTACTGACCGGACCGTACGATCAGCTTACCGGACCGTCCGGTCCATTTCTCTCTCTATTACAGAAACATTCCAGAGCTCGCTTCCTCGCTGCCCTGAGTCTTGCTGTATAGACCGGACCGTTTGGACTCTACTGACTCTGACTTAGGCAGTTTCCTCGCCGAGTCTTCTCAATGTATTTCCTGTTCTCCTAGTGACCGTACAGTCTGGTCTCCACTGACCCCTCTGTCCGGTCACTATGTCCAGAAGCTGAAACTTCTCGTCCTCGCTTGACTTTGTTTTCCAGCTTCTCCAAACAACTTCTTGGCTTCTCCACTATCACCTAGTGCCTATGATTTCACTAAGCATCCATGCACATCACTGACTAGACATGACCTAAGAGAAATGACCTGGACCCCCTTGATAGTCCGGTTTTTCCTATGGACTCGAAACCCTAATAGCTAGACAAGTGTTCCTAACACTTACTCCATAGCTTGTCCTTAGCTTCACTCCATCTCCATCAACCCTTGGATTCCATCAAACTTACAAGCCTCCATGCTTGCGGTCATTGTCATCCATCGCCATGGCTGCCGTCAATAATCATCATAGAGTAGAAAAGGTTTCCTACACGAATAATACTCGTGTAGACATTAGTCATATTTCATGTTTGTCATTCATCACCAAACCATTCATACCTTGGGGTGACCTCAATGGTCATGATCCTTACAGGGGCATTCCGAAGCAAAATGTCCCATTGATGAACACTCAGAGCACTTGATGTGCGATTTCTTATTGATCTTTTGCTTGCTTGTCTTGACATGAATTTTCTTCAAGTCCGTGGGAAGGCTTTTGGCATATGTGGCTGTTGATCCCTTGTCAAGCTTCTTCACCATGCTATCATGGTTATCTTGAGATGGTTGCACATGTCCTTTGCCTTTCAACTGACTTAAGTCCATGTTCAGCCTCTGAACTTGTCGGTGTTTTGATCATCGACTAGTAGAATTTGTTCAGAGGATGCGTGCTTAGACTCGGTGATGGCTATGCAAGAGGACACAAGGATTATACTGGTTCGGGGTACCCCCCCTATGTCCAGTTTGAGTAGATGCTTGCGTTACTTGCATCGGGGTGTACAACGGAGGTGAGAGAGGAGAGTTCTCCAACTCTCGGTGTGTGAGTGCGTGTGTTGATGTTGGATGATCTCTGATGTCCCTAGGAAATAGAAGGAGCTCCCCTTTTATACTTCAAGGGGTGGCCACGTTACTACGAGAGTGAGGAAGGGAGAGAAAGAGTGTCGAGACTTATTCTCAGCACTAGACATAGCGTAGTTCACCTATGAGGATTTATATGTAGAATAGGGGGTATGCGCGAGATCGAGAGATGATGGTAACACAAGACACCGATTTATATAGGTTTGGGCCTCCTGGAGGATAATAACCCTATGTCCTGTGTTCTATGGTATTTATATTGATATGTCTAGATTATAGATCTAGATGAGAGGGGTAGACCTAGACGATGATGTCTAGTTGTGTCTAATTGTGCGGTGCCCTATTGCTTGCTTGCTTGCCCCTTGAGGGGAGTCCTTGCCCCTCCTTATATATCCGAGTGGACAGGGTTACATGGTGGAGTCCTAGTCGTTATACTATACATATCCAAGTAGGAGTCTATCTCTACTTTCCTTCTATATGAGGTACCCCGGGTACATGTTATCGACAGTAGCCTCCGAGAGTCTTACAAGCTTGATGATAATCTTCAGTAGCTTCCCGACTGGTTTGTGCCATGTAGAATGCTTCAACTTTATATCAGCGAGCTTGTAAGGGTCTCAAAGATCAAAACGTCTTCAAGAATGTTGCTGGTGCGCTGAATAGGTGCACCTAATTAGGTGTAGCCTCCGACTCTTGTATCATTTGAAATTGCAAATAATGCAAGAGTCCAAATCAAGAATAGTCGTGTTGGCTCTCTTTAAGGAAAAATCACTCGAATCATTAAATTCAAGTGATAAATAGCTCAGTAGAGTGACATCAATCACTACCGAGTGATAAATGATTCAGACGAGTGACTTCAATCACCGCTGACTGGTGGATGACTCAAACCAATGACCGAGTGGCTGCCGCGCTCAACTCAGAATATCATGTCCGAGAAGCAGTGGTGCTCAACTCAAGACGATAAGGTCGAGTGAAGAAGGCAGTCAAGGTTGTTGTAGCCGCCGATCACTGATGTAGTAGAAATCATTCAAAGTCGTGATGACCAAGAGACACCGATGGTCTGATATGTGGCCGACCGATGGTGGCGGTCAGACGTGATGTGGCAGACCGATGATGGTAATCAGAATTGGTGTAGCCGACCGATGAAAGCGGTCTAAACTGTAAGTCAACCGATGAAGACAGTCTGAACTGGCATCGTAGACTAATGAAGGTGGTCTGAATTGGCATCGTAGACCGATGAAGGTGGTCTGAATTGGCATCATAGACCGATGAAGATGGTCTGAATTGACATCGTAGACCGATGAAGGTGGTCTGAATTGGCATCATAGACCGATGAAGGTGGTCTGAATTGGCATCATTGACCGATGAAGACGG
The DNA here is from genome assembly GCA_030378355.1 of Eleusine indica. Taxonomy (NCBI): domain Eukaryota; kingdom Viridiplantae; phylum Streptophyta; class Magnoliopsida; order Poales; family Poaceae; genus Eleusine; species Eleusine indica. The sequence goes on from CM059495.1 coordinate 44,143,924, forward strand.
TCTGAATTGGCATTGTAGACCAATGAAGGCGGTCGGAGCTGTAAGCCCACCGATGAAGGAGAGGAAATCACTCTGCATCGAGTGGTGTATCCGCCCATTCGTCATAATGATCCTAACAATAAGATAGATTATAATGATTAGTTATAATTAACATTGTTTGTTTGTAAACTTATTTTTACAAGCCAACAAATTAGTCGACTGAAAGTCAAATCTATTCACTTTTCTCCTTTAAGTAGACCGACTAGTGCATAGCAGTGTGTTCGCGCGTTAGCAACTAGATTGATTCACCGTAGGATACTTAGGACAAAATATAAAAAGCTTGAAGCTCGGTCTGCGGCAACAATATCGGTCATAATTATTCTTGCATAGCAATCAAAACCAGTCGACACATGACCTCTCGCAACTTTGGCTCTGGGTTTAGTGTAGTGGCAGTCTGTCGTGTAGCACAGAAGTTCTAGGCCTTAGTTACTTGTCGGCGTAAGACCAAATCGCAAAATAAGATGCAACATATCGGTCGAGGCAAAAGCCTAAAAAGGTATAATTAGAATGGAAAACATGGGTCATAATGGTGTCAGGGCTGAAGCATTATTGAAAGGTCACCGACCCACATGGATCATATGGTGTCAGGGCCGAGGCACTACTGAAAGGTCACCGACCGACATGTGTACTGCTAGATTTACAAAAAAGTGGAGGAACATATGTATAGATACACAAATAGCCCCCTGGATCGATTGTTTAATGTGAAGGATTAAAGAACCAAGACAATATAAAGATGAATAAAGCCATAAAAAGAGCACTGATTTAAAAGTCCAACTTTACTCATCAAAAAAACTATGACCTCCTGCTTAGAAAACAGAGATAAGCGGTCATGGGGAAAATGGTATGAAGGACATGAGCCCAAAACCTCAAAATAAATCGAGAAAGTATAAAGATACTTAGCTTTGTTATTCAGCAAGTTGAAGAGGAGCCCCCGAGTGTGCCGATGTGGTTGGCGAGTGGTTGAACTTTGAAGTCGAGCCATCATATCGCCGGAACATCAAAACTCTGAGTGGTTAGCTTGTATCGCCAAGTCATCGAAGGTGTCACCGATTAACGGAGTAGGTGAAAACCCAAAGCGCCAAGGCATTGATGGTGTCGCTTAGTAGCTGAGTGGCCATCAAATCATCGTGGTGCAACGATGTCGCCGAGTGGCCGAGTCGAGGCGATGTCGCCGAGTGGCTGAGTTGCGGCGATGTTGCTGACTGGTGTAGTCATCAGGTCATCGTCAAGTCACGACGATTGCTGAGTGACCGAGTCTGCCGAATCATCAAGTAGCTGATGCACTGAGTTGTCGAAGACGTCTAGGAGTTGCCCCTAGGCAAATCCTTGTGATCGCCGAGCGGTCGAGCCATTGAGTCGCGGCGATGTCGTCGAGTCGTTGGAGGCGTCGTGTTGAGGCGATGTTGCCGAGTGGCTAATAATCTTGATGTTGTTGAAAAATACCATCAAATTCGACAAACTAATCGTCATGTTGCACCCCTACCTAGCATGCCAACCGTCGAGACTTATTGTCGGCAATAGACATAGGGTAGTTCAGCTATGAGGATTTATATGTAGAATAGGGGTATGCGCGAGATCAAGAGACGATAGTAACACAAGACGCCGATTTATACAGATTTGGGCCTCCTAGAGGATAATAACCCTATGTCCTGTGTTCGGTGATATTTGTATTGATATGTCTAGATTATAGATCTAGACGAGGGGCGTAGACCTAGACGATGATGTCTAGTTGTGTCCAATTGTGCGATGCCCTATTGCTTGCTTGATTGCCCCTTAAGGGGAGTCCCTGCCCCTCCTTATATATATAGGGGGACAGGATTACATGACGGAGTCCTAATCGGTCTACTATACATATCCAAGTAGGAGTCTATCTCTACTTTTCTTCTATATGAGGTACCCCGGGTACATGTCATCGACAAAGAGAAAGAGGAAAGGAGAGGACAACACATGCGGGGAGTTGGTGAAGTTGTGCCGGAGTTGGCGTGGACTTTGGTCGGCGGTGTGGTTTTCAGTCTTCATGGGTCTCACCGTCCTGATCCTTACGTCAAGGGAGGCAATGTGTCGAGGCGTGCTCCCCTTAATCCGTTGATGGGTCGAGTCGCCGTGTTCCTGTAGGAGGCGTGTTCCATCGAAAGGGGTTGTGTAGCACGTGCAGCATCATGACGTTTAAGCGCGGTATGGTCGCTGCTGTCTATGGAGCCATCCTACACCATCACTATTGAGGGTGTCATTCGGCACTTGTTTTAGGAACACAGCGTAGGTGGCCTTGTTGCATCAGGCCCCATCCCATCGCTGAGGGTGATGATGGTGGGAGTAGATTCACAAGGGATTTTGACCTCCTGATACTGTGGATGCACACTTGGTTTGACATTTAAGGTGTGGTAGATGGCAGTTGTTGACCTTCGCCCCGCTTGACCCTCTCGTCAAGGGTCGATTTGTTGGGTTGCGTTTGGTTGGGCCCGCTTGGAGTAGGGTCCCGTCCTATTTTATTAGCGCAATAGAGCTTCTCCATCCCGCCACTCCCACGCGGTCAATGATTCGCAGGGCTGTCTCGTCGCAGGGGCGGGCCCCACTGATGAGGGTTGGCAGGAGCAACGTGGGTTCAACGGTTCTGTGCCTACTCGTGCAGTCATAGTTGTTGCAGGAACATAACGAATGTCCTTATCTTCAATGCACTTGGCTTGGATGAGGGGCAAGGCTGGCCGACTCTCGATGGGTCGAGGGTGGTGGGGGTGGATTAGCTCTTGCCCTCGAGATTTAGTTGACGTGTGGGCTCCCTTCATGGGGCCATGCTGGTATTGTATCAATCGTGCTCTAGTGAGCTCGTTGGTTCAAGTCATGCTGGTTCGTGATTAACAGGCCTAATTGGTGCCCCGTGGCACCACCAGTTTTTGCCTTCGATAGTAACCCCCGAGCCCCCGAGCAAGTCGTAGAGTCATTCGGGGGATTTCATTTAACCTTGGTGGGTGGAGCGGAGCTTTGTCTGGTGGTTCATTCTCCGGTGGGGGTGCGCACGAGCGCACCCGCCGGGTGTAGCCCTCAAGCCAGAGGGCGAGTTTTGAAAAGACTCGCGCTTTGGAATTGTCCATTTGAGACGATGACGGGAACACTGTCATGCCTGAGTTCCTTGGGTTCCGACATGCGGGCAAGCCAGGCGGCCCCGGGCATCATACTGGGGCCCCAAACGGGACGCATTGGGCACAGCTTTGTCTTTGGCAACCCCGTGATGAAGCGAATCTCATTTTCCTCAAAAGGTGAGATGTAGTGCTGCTAGGGCGTCAGGGTTTTGTCCTCACCTAGTGTGCGAAGTGCCTGAGCACCTTTTTATCGGGCATGCTACTGGTGCATTGTGCGTCAGGGGGAATCCAAAGCTACGGTTCGGAGCATTCCGACTATTTAAGGCCATTGCGAGGCGGTGTTCTTTCATCCCCCTTTGCACCAAGCTTTTTCCTCTTTAGACCCGACAATACAAAGATTCACCACTAGGCTAGCGTTGTTTGGTTTGCTCTCAGCTCGAGCCCCGTCGTTGACATGGCCGCTCGGTGCGGCTGCTTTCTAGGCGATGGGGGCGAGGGTGAGGATGAGGATGATGCCTTAAAGTCGCATTGTCCCACGCTCCCTGTCTTCACCTGGGATAGGGGAGTGGAGAGAAGTCCGATGTTTCATGAAGATGTCATTGTTATGGCCAGCAGCCGTGACAATGGTGGTCGGGAGATGGGCCCGACCTCTGTAATTCCGGTCATTTGCCAAGACTGGGTGAGAAGAAAGGGGCCCTTTTATGGAAGGCCAAGATGGTTTCTTAGCTGTTCCTCTGTGCGTCTTAGACGACATCAGCAAGAACGGGGGCAAGAAGAGGCGTCGCACCGGCCCTCTTGTTCCTGTATGGGACCTTGGTCCCTAGGGTTAGCAGCACCCGCATTCCTAAGGTGTGGGCAATCTTCTTGCTTCGTTGGTCTGAAGGATACCGCAGCCTCATCTTCCCGGCAACAATGAAGCATTACAGGTGCTTTACCCCGTATGTACCCACCGAGGTGCGGGTATCGGCCCTCTTTGTAGTAAGCCAACCGGGTCAATTTTTTTATTTTTCTCTTTCTTGTACTCACGAATCAAAAACACTTGTTTGTAACAGACTTTTGTTTGTAACAGACTTTTGTATGGATCGACCCTTGATGGTTTTGACTATCAAAGATATGTTGTGCAATCCTGTTGTTGGATCTCCGTTGGCGATGCCGACCCTCGAGTCCCCGCTCGGTGTAGTTAGACTAGTCGAGCGACCATTTTGACTTTGTCGTTTTCTCCTTCTACGTCTCGTTTGTGAGACGGAGGATAGAGCCAGGTCACACTTTTACCTCGAGGGCTGAAGAGTGGTGCTCGTTGAGCTGTTATCGGGTCTCTTTGAGTGAAGCCCCCGGTCCCCCGTCGACGGGGTCCCAGCGAACCAGCTGGTGGTCGACTTCATAAATCTGTTTTTCCGACTCGACTGGTTGCCATGACCATTCGATGGGTCATGGTGGCTAGTTGCCTCTCTTCGGAGAGATACCAACAGACCAGCCAGAACGGGACTCAACATAGCTCTACGATGCCCTTGACCTTCTGGGGTCAGGGTGTAGGCCGCTAAGTGTGCCCTTCGCTCGTGCCCCTCGCTCTGTGTCGCATGCTAGGTGGCTGTCGAACTCGTTTGTGGGGGCAGCCTTAGAACCCTGGTGCTATTGGGTTGTCAAGGCAGTTTTCAGCCTCTTATCCCTCCTTACCTGCGTCGGTTGACCCCCGCTTGGGTTGATCGACTTGCTGTTCGTCACGCTCTCTTTTGAGTCGATGTCGACCGGGCCTAGCGGGGTCAATCGAGTTGTTTCTGCAAGATACAGTTAGCAGGGGCCGTTCTGGGTCAACCCGTCCCCATGCTCATACAGGCAAGGTTTCTAGGAAAGATTTTAAGCGAGGTAAGCGAGAGGGTTTGGATGACTAGATATGTTTTCCCATGTTTGAAATTTAAAGCCCGGCTTGGGGATTCGAGCGGTTTTGAGCCGTTTCACCACCGCCCGAGGGAAAGACAACGTGTTTACCTCACGCATGCGTCGTGGTGGCCCCGAGTGGAGCGCAGATCTGTTCCGTCTCCCGTGACATGGCAATCATAGGTGCGCCTTTCTCGCTCGAGTCATGAGGTTGGTGGGCTCATGGGACTGGAGCCGTCGGGCGCGACGAAAATCGCGGAGTTTTGGGAGGTGTGGTGATGAGTCCATGGCTTATCAAATGAATTCTTTTAGGGCATTTGAAGATGCCGAGTGCAATAAAAGTTCTAGCATTGTGTTTGGGGTCCATCGGGTTTATACGAGTTAATGCAAAGGAGATTAACAAACAAGAGAAGCCAACTGGATATATTATGGTTCATTCCATGCGTGTGCTGATCAAAGAGGGTTGTCCAGCATCAATGGGTACTGATATTTGATCGTGCAGGGTACTTGTACAAGATGATATTTAATTAAGAATTGTATTAGCATAGCTGCCGTAATATAAAAATATATATGCATGTACGCAGGACAGGTTAGAGTCCGAGTGAAAGTTAATTAGTTTGAGTTGGTTTGTGTTACCCCTGTTGGAGTGGGACATGAGTCCAAGTGCCTGCGTGCACCTAAAAGGCCCAGGCAGCCATGTATCCAGGGGGCAGGTTTTAGTTAATTGAGTTTTTCCTGGTCGAGGGTTTCCTCCAAAGCGAAGAACGGCGCCGCCATCTTGCTGCCGCGATGATGGTATATCTCTGCAGATTCGTGAGAGATTGTGAATGGGTGCGTGACCAGGAGACTGAACTTTGGTGCGTACTTGAAATCCTCTTGGGATTTCTTTTGTTTTGATTGTGGCCAATAATTGGGCATGGGTGGAACAAATCCTGGACTATCGGTTTGCTTCCTACTGAACTTTTGTAAAATATATATTATTCCTTTATTTTACTGCCGTGACTGCTGGTTGGTGGATTATTGGAATTGTTTATGTTGGAACACAAGTTTGTTTCGTTCATTGCTGCTACTTGTTTGTTTGTGTGGAAATTCTATTCTTCTGTAAGGAACCATAAAAAAATAGTCAGTGGCTGATATTCTACATATACAAGTTATACATTGTTGGATATTAAAGATTTTAGAGAAGGCATATTCTCATTCTCTAGTGCCATGAAAGATTGGGACATATTGCTAGACACCGTTGTCGTGTGCTTATCATTTGGTATCAGTTTAGCCAGATTGCTCACTGTACCCTCCTAATATTTTTGCAATGGATTACTATGATCTTGATGTATACGCTGAGTTTGTGCCGACACTTTATTCAATAAGTTCTTGATCTGAGTATTATGAGTGGGAGGGTGCTATAGTGGATTTTTATAGAATTGGTGAATTGCCATTAAGACAGTTGGTAAATTTGGCGAAGAAAACATTCTCTTTCACTGTTTCGTTGTGGTTATGGACAGTGAGGCAAGATCTTGGTAACAAAGGTGACAACTATTGCACTTCATGGGTAGAGCTGAAGGAAGTATTACGACATAGATATGATCCACCAATTGACAAGGCTAAATATTTTGCTAGCTCCAAACAATGTGATGCACCTCTGCTATCTGGTAGAAAGGACACGTGTGTTGCTGTTAATATTGATTTTTCTACTGAAAATCTTCAGAAGGAATCAACTAGTGTTATGGTTGAACCTTCATCTCCTGAATCTGTAAGTATTGCAGCAATGAAAATTGAAGATACCAATTGTGATTCAGTTTTGTTGACCAATAAGAATAATCCAGATGATATTATTGCTACAAATAATAAGACATCTTCATTAATATCCGGCCTGCATATTAATGAACTTGAGAAGCCAACATCTGAAGAGATGGACAATAATTCTTTGACAAGGTTATCTCTAATGTCTCATGAAGTGAATGTGATGGAACTACTTCTCACGTGAAGGGGCAGCGCTCCAACATTTTTTAGTCAAAATGTAATATTCAAGACAAAATTTGCAAATTAATTATCGATGGTGGTAGTTTCACTAATGCTATTAGTTCAAATTTGGTGCATGTATTATCTTTGTCTACATGGCGGCTTCCTACACCTCGTTACATGCAATGAATGAATCAAAGTGGCACGCTGAAAATAACTCACCGGGCTAGAGTAAAATTTTCAATGGGAAATTATGTTGACTCGGTAGGTTATGACGTGGCACCGATGAGTGCATGCCACTTGTTGCTTGGAAGACCGTGGCAGTTTGATCTTGATGCAACTCATAGTGGTTGTTCTAACAATTATTCATTCCTGCACAAAGTTTTTTATCATGTTCTAAAGCCAATGAAGGAAAGTGACATTACGGCCGAGATTTTTGTTGTTGCGAAAAAGAAGAAATATTGTATGGATATTACCTCAAAGCCGAGGACGGCTTTGATTCAAGGGGGAGAGAATGATGTGGTTGTTCCTTTTCATGTGTGTACTACCAATGTTTCCAAAGATGTGAGTGCTCCTAAACATACTGAAGTCATTGTCTCAGCCGATAGGGGAATTACATGCAAGGAAAATACTGATTCTTCTATGCAAGTGGCTCTGCTGAAAATGATCAAGAAATTATTGCTCATCCTTCTAGAACAACTTCTAATTATCTGAGCAGTTCAGTTGTTAAAATCGGTTCTATTCCTATTATTTTGAATGAGAAGAAAGATGGGAAAAAGGATATTGTGGTGTCTCCTGTTGTACCAGTTTCAACATCTGAGAAATTTATTTGCTATCCAACACCGTGCATGGAAACAGTCGCTAGAGATCCAGCCGTGCAAGTAGCCACTCCAATTTCAGCAAAGCCAAGGACGGCTTTGATTCAAGGGCGAGAGGATGATGAGCCCATGGCTTATCAAATAAATTCTTTTAGGGCATTTGAAGATGCCGAGTGCAAGAAAAGTTCTAGCATTATGTTTGGGGTCCATCGGGTTTATACGAGTCAATGCATGGATAGACAAGAAAATAAGTTTCCATATGGCATTGTGCAACCTGAACACAAAAATATATTTATTGGCGCTAATCTGAAGGAGATTAACAAACAAGAGAAGTCAACTGAATATATTATGGTTGGTTCCATGCGTGTGCTGGTCTAAGAGGGTTGTCCAGCATCAATGGGTACTGATATTTGATCATGCAGGGTACTTGTACAAGGTGATATTTAATTAAGAGTTGTATTAGCATAGCTTCTGTAATATAAAAATCTCTACACTTAATTAAAAGAGGTGAACACATTCATACGGTATTGCACGGTATTGCACATGATGAACAAATACGATTCCGTGTTGCAAAAGGTGTTACGTTGCCTTGTGTTGACTTCGCGTATAGGATCATGATTCGTCCAGCCACTCAACGTAGTTTTTGGAACCTGGACTTTACAATGGTTTTCGGAAAGAAAAAGGAAATTGGAGTCTAACAACTCAACAAGAAAGGAAATAGGAGTCCAATAGAACAATGTACTAGGCAAACAGGACATCCTTTTCTTTTGTCGCTGTAGATTTCATGCATATAAACAACATGTCTACTGCCAGGAACCAACATGGTGTTGCTTGGTAAAAAACACTTTTTTTTTTGTCCTCTGTTATACCACTATCACAAAACAGGGATTTAGAGACATGAGATTAGTGACGGGAAAAAAGACCATGTCTCTAAATCACTTTTAGTGGCGTATTTCTATAACCGCGTCACTGCACTTTGGCATAGGACAAGTAGCAGTGACAGTTTTTTAGAATTCCGTCTGTAACAAAAGAAATATAGACGTTTCACAAAAAGCCGTCACTAATGGTTCAAGCAATAGGGACAGATTTTTACGTTAGAGACGATGCTTTTAATCCCCGTTACTATTGGTCCAAGCAATAGAGACGAGGTTTCATAGTAGAGATGGGGTTTTTAATCCGCGTCACTATTGGTACAAGCAATAGAGACATGTTTTTATAGTAGAGATGGGGTTATTAATCCACGTCACTATTGGTCTAAGCAATAGAGACAGGTTTTTATAGTAGAGACGAGTTTTGAATCCCCGTATCTAATACATTATGCTAAAGAGACGGAGATAATTCATACACACTCAGTGGCACACTGGTACAGTTGTCTCTTTGTTTCTCATCACTTCAGGTTTGAATCTCATCCACCCCTCTTTCTTCCCTTTTCTTTTTTTTTACATTATCTTTCTCCTGACCCTACCCACCCCCGTTCTCTTCCCCACTTCTCCCTCTCACGCTGCCTCTCTTCTCCCTTCTCTTCCCCGGAGCTGCCGCCTGCCACCTGCACCTCTCTTCCCTAGAGCCGCGCGCCTCCTCTCATCCCTGGCGACGGGTTCCTCTGCCTCGAGCGTCGCTGCTACGGCGACCGCAGGGAGAAGCTCCTGCCGCCGCCTCCCACGGACGACCAGCGCAGGAGAAGCTCAAGGACGACCTGAGCCGCCTCCCTCCCTCCCCTACCTCCCCACAATTGTTTCTGCTGAAGATGAGAACAAGTAACTAAACTGAATGGTAGGATCTGTGATCTGCTACAATTAGTAACTAGGAGCTGTAGGAAGAGTACAGATATCCTAATGTATAGCCTGTTGATTGGCAAGTTGTACATTCATGACGTGTATGAATGTTATGTAATGAGGAGTGTATAATTCTTGTAAATTATGTTCGAGAAATGGTTACTGGTTGTGGATCAATGTATACCGATACTGGAATAATGTTTCTGTAGATGGAATGGAGAAAAAGATACGTTTCTGGTGTATTTTTTGTTCTAATTTATCATCAGGGACGGGAAACTTTTGTTGAAATGCGTCTCTATAGTAAAGTAATACTGATGGGCTTAGAGGCACCCGTCACTAAAGAAAGTGACATGTTTCCAAACACGTTTGTACAAGTTTGTTCCACCGTCTGTAAAAATCAGTGACGGGGTTCTGAAACCCGTCATTAAAAGCATTAGTGATGGGGTATGAATGCCGTCTGTGAATTGGTAGTTTATTAGGATGGTAGAATCCCCGTCTCTAAAGGTCTACTTTTAGAGACGCAAAATCTGATACGGAGAAGAAATACATCACTAAATAGGTTAGAACTCCGTCTCTAAAAGCCTGATTTGTGGTAGTGTACGTAGAGTCCAGATCAGGAGAACCAATGCCACCTAAATCCTGGTCCACTTTTTTTCCACTGTAATACGTAGAGTTCAGATCATAAAAACCAACGTCACCTATATACAGCAGGTTCTAAAAAAAACCTATATACAGCGAAAGTTTTCTTTCCGATCACGATCAGTTTGATTTGTTTCCTCGCGTACTCCCTAACGCTACATATGCCCTAGCCTCGGACGAAATCGTTGCATGAGCGACGGCAGCAAAAGTCCTGGCAGCACGGGTTTGCCGAGGAGGTCGACGAGGACGCGGTTGTGAAGCTTGGCTCGGCTCCAGATTGTATTATCGAGGGAGTCAATTTTGCTCGCTGTAACGTTACCTTGATCCTTTGCCTCCTCTCCCATCAGGGTGAAGGAAGTTTTGGCGATCTTAGTGGTCGCGGCAGGTGAAAGGGCTGGTGATGGACCTATGAAGGTGTTTGCAGTGGCCGTTGATCTTGAGTGAATATGTGGGAACGGGCTGCAGATTTTCTCATATATATGAACTTGTCAGTTGTCACCATGCAACCAGCCGTCAGCGCCGACACGCAGGTTAGGCGTTTGATCATATCCTCTCTCTTGATATGTCTCACGCTAGATGCATTTTGGCATGTCTGACCTCTTATTCTTTCCTTTTCTTCAGATGGGCCATGCATAATTCCCTGCTACATGTGTTATAGAGATGATCAAAATTGGATGTTAGGGTATGTCTGTGTGGTTCGTCAGTCACTGCAGCATCATCAGGTGACGATAAGTTTGCATATACTTCTGTTAAATTAACTACTCCAAGGTGTTGAAGTCAAATTTCATAATTTTGATCAACAAGGACAAATGCTATAGTAAACTTCATTCTGAATATTAAGTTTTTGTCTGCTAATGCACGACTGCATGATGGATGCAAAATTCCAAACCATCTTATGATATGCATGCATGCTAGTGGCAATCTGGTGTATGATGCATTATCAATTATTTAACATCAGTAATTATCTCAATGGTAGTGTTGAAATCGCCAAGAGGCTACAGTACAAGAATTGTTTGCTATCCAACATTTTTTTCCTTTTCGTTTTGGTCTTTGCAATTTTATCTTGTCCTGCTCTGCAGCTTTTTTACTCTTCATGTCACATATCTGCCTCTTACTCTCAGCTATAGCGTTAGCATGTCTTTTTTCTGCAAGTATGCTATTCAGTATCACTATAGGAGGTAGACTTAGGATGTCCGATTCTCTCAAGCAGTCCAAGAAATGAACAAGATGTTCCTTTGTGTGACTTAAAAATCATAAAGAACAAAAGTAAATAAATGCAGACTGTGAGAAGTGTTGTTCTCTAGAATTGTGTAGGCTCAATGGCTTAGTCCATCACAAGGATGTTTGATTCTTAGTCAATCTATCAAGCCATCATTAATATGTAATATGTACAATTTGATTTCTTTTTTACTAAAGGTCCGTAGTAATGCACGGGCACTTTGCTAGTATATATGTATGTACGCAGGACAGGTTTGAGTCCGAGTCAAAGTTAATTAGTTTGAGTTGGTTTCTGTTAGCCCTGTTGGAGTCGGACATGAGTCCAAGTGCCTGCGTGCACCTAAAAGGCCCAGGCGGCCATGTATCCAGGGGGCAGGTTTTAGTTAATTGAGTTTTTTCTGGTCGAGGGTTTCCTCCAAAGCGAAGAACGGCGCCGCCATCTTGCTGCCACGATGATGGTATGTCTCTGCTGATTCATGAGAGATTGTGAATGGGTGCGTGACCAGGAGACTGAACTTGAGTGCGTCCTTGAAATCCTCTTGGGATTTCTTTTGTTTTGATCGTGGCCAATACCTGGGCACGGGTGGAACAAATCCTTGACTATGGTTTGCTTCCTGCTGGACTTTTGTAAAATATATATTATTTCTTTGTTTTACTGCCGTGACTGCTGGTTGGTGGATTATGGAATTGTTTATGTTGGAACACTAGTTTGTTTCGTTCATTGCTCCTACTTGTTTGTTTGTGTGGAAATTCTATTCTTCTACAAGGAACGATAAAAAATAGTCAGTGGCTGATATTCAACATATACTAGTTATACATTGTTGGATATTAAAGATCTTAGAGAAGGCATATTCTCATTCTCTAGTGCCGTGAAAGATTGGGACACCGTCGTCATGTGCTTATCATGTAGTGTGAATAGGGAGATGTGGCAAAATCTTAGCCGCGCATTGCACGGTGGGGAGTTATGATTTTTACCTTAGGCAGGTCGTGGCCAGGTCCCGCGGTCAAATCGGAGCAGGACTCTTGCGTAGATGGCCTATTTAACGCGGACTACAATTGTTTCTTCCCCTTTTCTTCCTCCTCTTGCTCTGCATCCGTGCCTTCCTCTCTGGCTCTCGAGCGCGTAGCAAGTCTCGTTGCCTCCCGAGCCATCTTGTCGCCGCCTTTGTTTCTGCGGCTCTTGCCGTCCCTCTAGTTGCACGCATGGCCTAGCTGGATAGGAACGCTTGGGATCACTCGTCGATTAGGGTGTCAGAGATGGAGGACCTGGTGAAGGCTGGCTTCCTCATCCCTCTTACTGATGCCGCCGAGTGGATCGTGCCAGGGAATGAGATGGCGTTTGATCCGCTGTGGGGCTATGTTGTTTCGCTCATACCGTTCCATGAGAGGGGGGTCGGCGTGCTGGGGAACGACTTCCTCCATGGATTGCTGAAGTTCTACAAGATCTGGCTGCAACATCTGAATCCTAACGGGGTTTTGCACATCGCACTGTTCGTCGCGCTGTGCGAGGGCATCTTAGGGATCAAACCCAACTTCGAGGAATGGAAGTACTTCTTCTCCCCTTCCCTATTTATGAGGCAGGTCGATGATGGGGGGGGGGCGCTCTGTCGCCCTCGGATGATGCAGTCTGTGGCTGATCAAGAAGGCTATGTTGGAGTACATCTCGGTGCCCCTCTCTTCGAATGTCCCGGGTGGCACTCGAGGTGGTTCTACCTGCGTAACGACGCAACGTGCCCTTTCCTGGACATTACCGGTCGGTCGATCAGGGAGGCGCCGGAGTCCTGGACTGGGGCGCGACACGAAAGGACCGAAAATTCGTCGGCTATGCTGTTCGAGCTATACAGCGCTTGAAGGAGCGTGGCCTTACCAGTGTCAATGTCGCAGGGTGCTGGTTTCTGCGCCGCTTTGGCCCGCTCACGGCCCGCTCCCTCCTGATGTTCAGGGTTGGTCTGGCGGAGCACGCGACCGCTGGTGCCGTCACGGCGATAGAGGAGCTGACCGATCGCCATAACGTGGTGAAGAGGATCAGGATGGTGTTGCAGTACGCGGATGGCTCCTGACCGATTCGGGGCTGTTCGCCCATGATTCCTTCCGAGGGCACGGTTGACATGGTAAGCATCATTGTTGTTGTTGCTTTTTCATAATTTGAGAATCCAGTGACTTCTCGTGATCTATTTTACGGTCGGCTTTGTCCCTAACCCAATGCTCTGTCCCTGTTTCTTGGGCGTAGTCCGACCTGATGGTCCTCGTGCGTCGTTGGGCTCCGAAGCTCCTTGAAGACACGCCCCTGAGGGCAGCGAATTGCTTTCATGAGGCGGAGCTCCGGGACACCAAGAAGCGAAAGCAGAACATCTAGGACTGGAAGGTTCAGAGGAAGTTAGGGCGCGAAAAGGAAAAGGCGCGGTGTCGGTATAGGGAGGAGGCTATGGACACTGAGTCCTTGGCCTCGACGAACGAAGATGCTGCTGGGTCTGATAGCGGTGGGGAGCTGGATGAGCGCGTCGCTCATCATTACGATGATATTGTAAGTGGTGGAGAAGACGATGTTGGTGATGATGTCGTTGATGCGGGCCTAGTGGCGGCGCTGTGCGTGCCCCGTGGCGGGGTGCCGGTGGCCCCGAGTCCCGCCGAAGTGTCACACCCGGTTTTAAGGCCAAAACCGAATGCTTTTATATACGTGCCTAGGATCAAGTTTTCACACATACAGAACAAAAGTGAAGTAATAGTAAAATGACCAATGTCATTATTATTACCTCGATCATTATTACATAGCATGGATTACATCAAGAAAAAAATAAAAGATAGCGGAAGACTCCATAACGCCATAGGCAGTCAACCGGGGGTCGCACTCCTAGTCATAGTAGTCCTCGTAGGCGTAGTCCATCATGCCATCATCCTCTGAGCAGCAGTAATATAACAGCAACAACCCAGGGAAAACTAAAACGCGTGAGTACATAAAGTACTCAGCAAGTGGGGGAAAGTAATGACATGTTGGCTAAAAACAAGAACAGGCTTAACACGGGTTTATTGCACTATGCATCCTATGACTCCAATTATACAAGCATCCTATTTACTAGGTGAAAAGTAAACCCAACAGGTTAACCACTTGTCCAACACTATTGGTTGCTTACCGATAGCAAAACTATGAGTTACCTACCCATACCAGAACACTACAGGATACCCACCTGTAGCTACCACCCAAATCTAGTTACCCACCAGATCCACCCAAATCTGGTTACCTACCAGATCCGCCCAACCATCAATCTAATCGTGTGAAGATCCAGGCCGCTCTTGACCGTGAGCACGGCTGTTATAACAGTTTTACACTCTGCAGAGGTTGCACAAATTTACCCACAGGTTGGTGATTCCATCACCCATCGGTGACTAAAGTCTCCCTGTTGCCAACACACTACCATAGGTGTGAGGCCAAGAGATCACCACATGGTCTTTCAAAGAGCTCCCCATCTTGCAAAATATCCCCGCTAAGGTTTCACCACTACGGGATTAACCATCCCTATAGAAGCCCCCTCTGGTGCCAAGACTAAAAGCTTACCCTTCGTCACCTGAGGCCGAAAGTAACCCTCTCGTCCTCCTTCCTTGAAGGCCCGCAAAACTGGGAAGACATCTACTACAGGACCACGCCTACCCATATCAGCCTTGTGCTTTGTGCTGTTTTGCTAGGTGGCCGCTCCATGAATTGGTTTTTATGACCACAAGCAGGCACTACCACAAATCAAATATACATTACCCGTATCTATGCATACCCGCACCATCATCAACATCCTCCTCATTGGGTCATCTAAGTTACCTAAATGATAATTAGGTTCAAGTGAATATTAGTTAAATTTATTATTATTTATTTTATACCCCCAAAGTATTGCACTAGCATGACGTACCCAAACTCAACCACCATGTCCCAAACCAGGCGACAAGGACAGGATAAAACAATCTCTAGTCAACCCTAACATAGGATTCAAATTTAGACAAACATGCATAAAAGTAAACTAGTATCCTTAATAGGTGCAATATGGTCAAGGACACCTGCCTGGTTCTCCCGTTGGCTACTGCTCAAAATCAAGACCCTGGAAGTTCTGGAGCTGCTCCTCGTCTAACATTGATAAATACCAGAAAAGTAAAACACAAACAAGTAAGGAACAATATACAAAACATTTCCTAATAATTATGAAAACAATACTAAAAGATAGTGATGCAGTTGCCAAAGACTTTGCTGCCTATGTCACCGTGGTCACCCGGAGATTTCAGAAGGAGGGCAAAATGATCCTTATCGATCTTTGCGACGTTCGCCTCGACCTTGGGGCGGTGAAGGGCCGCATAGAAGAGCTCAAAGCGAGGCTGAAGGACGCAACGGACTGTAGGTCCGAGCTCCAAATGGAGTTGTTCAACTTGCAGGGCTTGAAAGAGTAGCGTGGCAATCGTAGCGGCCAACTAGAGCTAGAGCTCGCCACAGCATAGAAGGATCATGACGATGCCTTGGTGAAGGTGACTGCCGGTGTCGAGGATGTGCAGAAGCTCAAAGCATCACTACGTCAGAAGAAGTTGCAGCGTGATCAAGCCGTTGCTACGGCCAAAGTATCGGCTGACGCCACGGCTGCGCACATGGTGCAGCTATAGGTGGCCCGCAAGATCGGAGAAGGTAAAGCTTCTTTTCTTATTTCGCTTTTGTCCTTGCTTGTTTTTTACACCATTCTTTATTGACTTGGCTGGCCTGTGCAGCACTGGAGAAGAAGCTAACCAAGGCCGAGGAGTCCCTTCGATGGGAGGTTGCAGAGAAGGATGGGTTGCGCGCCGAGCTAGGAAGGGAATCTCGAGAGCTCTAGGTCCCTCTGATTCTTGGTGCCTCGCTGGCACAGCATCGGGGACCTGATGTCCTCGGGCCGTGAATGGATCATGATGTCCTCGGGCCGTGAATGGATCAAGACGAGATATGCTTCGGCGTGCGCACCATCTTCGTCGTGCTCAAGACGCACTTCGAGGAAGTGGACTACAAGGCATTGAGCCTCGGCTACCTCAAGCATACTCCCAAGGAAATGGCCTGGATCCACACCGACTCCGAGTGCCACATAGATGTCTTGGCTACAAAATATGAAGAGGAAACACTCCCCAAGATAGACAAAGAGAATTAGTCAGTAATTGTTTTTGAGTTTTTTATTTGTTTGCACAATGGGTTATTTTGCCCAAGGTTATGTAATGGTTTGAGTTTGAACTCGTGTGCTTGTTTAATTTTGTTGGCCCATGGTGGCCTTAAACAATTTTAGTTCCTGTTCCACTAAAATAATTTGCGTGTCTGGCCCTTTACCTTTCCTGTTTTGACTCGCAAAGTTTGAGCCCCCGAACCTATTGGGGTCTAGTCTCATCGGTGATTGCCGTTGTCGTGGCCGCTAGGGCTAGCACGAAATTGCACCGTCTAACCGATTCGACTTTGAAACTTTTTTGCTCGTGACTTACTTTGTTTGTTGCCGCAGTGAGGCTCGAGGCTGAGAGATTGGACTTAGCAATTTTTCGGGAAAAGTGCGAGATGTCGTGTGCCTCCTAGCCCCCGAGTGATGCTCAATCCCTGGGAAGGGGTTGAGGGTCACTGTAGAGTAGGCGGCATGCATGGAAATTGAACTGAAAGAAGTTTTTGAATTCTTCACCCTCCAAGGTCTTGAGCTTGTAGGTGCCGGGTCGTATAACTCGGGCGATGATGAATGGTCCTTCCCAAGGTGGCGAAAGCTTGTGTTGACCCCTGTTGTCTTGGACCCTACACAAAACGAGATCATTGACAAGGAGCCCTCTGTCTCTTACATTTCAGTCATGGTATCAGCGAAGGGCTTGCTGGTACTTGCCGAGTGTAAGAGCGCGATGTCACGAGCTTTGTCTATTTGGTCCATTACGTCCCCAAGAGCTACTTCGTTGCCCTGTTTGTCATAAGCGCATACTCGTGGCGCGCCCTATTCGAGGTCCGTGGGCAAAATCACTTTAGATCCATAGACCACAAAGAAAGGTGTGAAACCGATCGCTCGACTCTAGGTCATGCAGAAGCTCTAGAGCATGGCATGGAGCTCGGCTACCCATCAACCGCTGAATTGCTTCAGGCGGTTAAAAATCACTATAGGATCGAAGATTCAGGGCATCAGGTCCTGGAGTATCCTGCCATTCGCTCGCTTGACCTGGCCATTCGTCCTTGGGTGGGCGATGGCGGCCCAGTTGACACGGATGTGGTAATCATCATAGAATTTCAGGAATTTCTTCCCTCTAAACTGCGTGTTGTAATCCGTGATTATGGACTTCGGTTCATCAAATCGGTGAATGATGTCGAGGAAGAATTTGATCGCCTCCTCGGATTGGATCTTAGCGAGCGGGCGTGCTTCGATCCACTTGGTGAACTTGTCGACCACGACAAGCAAGTGGGTGTAGCCCCCGGGTGCCTTTTTGAGCATCTCAACCAGGTCCAGCCCCCGGACTGCAAAGGGCCATGTAAGAGGGATGCTTTGGAGAGCCTGAGCCGACAGATGCGTCTGGCGTGCGTAGTACTGGCAACCCTTGTAGGTTTTGACTATGTGGGTGGCATCCCCCACGGCAGTAGGCTAATAAAAGCCTTGGCAAAAAGCATTGCCCACGAGGGTTTGAGACACGGCGTGATGACCACAGACCCCCATGGATGTTGACGAGGAGCATGATACCCTTGTCGATAGGGATGCAACATTGCATGATTTTGGTGATGCTGTGCTTAAAGAGTTCGCCGTCGATCAGGACGAAGGACTTAGCACATCGATAGAGCTTCTTGGCTTCGGTCCCATGAGGGGGAAGTGTGCCCCGAGCTAGGTATTTGATATACATGACTCTCCAGTCGCTTGAGATCACGACCCACTCGACTGGAGGATCGACTTGCTCGATCTCAGGGTCGACTTGCTGGTCGTCCGGGTCGATTAGGTTGTTCGGTCGATCGATCTCCATGACTTCAGCCTCCTGCGAGGTCAAGGTTTGGCCACCCCTAGGTCCGCCCCGCTCGACCTTTGGTCAGGTTTCATGGGAATGTTTGGCTCTCCGTCGAGTTTCACGGACTCTCTGGGTCAAACTGAGGGTTGGTGTTGATCGTTGGCAAAGACTCCTGGTGGAATCAACTCCCGATCGGATGCCATTTTGGCCAACGC
Organism: Eleusine indica; assembly: GCA_030378355.1. Classification (NCBI taxonomy): domain Eukaryota; kingdom Viridiplantae; phylum Streptophyta; class Magnoliopsida; order Poales; family Poaceae; genus Eleusine; species Eleusine indica. The sequence goes on from CM059495.1 coordinate 44,162,478, forward strand.
GTCGGCCGCCTTGTTAAGGCACTGTGGGATGTCCTTCAGCTCAAGCCCATCGAACTTGTCCTCGAGCTTGCGGTCCTCTTGGCAGTACAGTGCCATGGGGTGTTGCCCCTTCCTGGAGGATTGGAGTCCCAGCGGTGCTAATAACGCAGAAACTTAATAATATAACAGTGATTCAAATTTAAGTTGAATTATTACATCATTGGGTAGTTAAAGTGTAACGGAATATTACATGTTCACTAAAAGTTTAAAAATAGCAGAAACAATTATGAGTACTAATACGAGCACTCGACAATATATCACACCCGATTTTAAGGACAAAACCAAGTGCTTATTATATGTGTCACTATTAAAGTGTAACCAATGTCACTATTAAAGTGTACCATTATTACATAAATAATTGTCTTGAAAGACTAACATGACTCTCTCGTATAATAACAGTGGAAGACACCATAACACCACAAGCAATTGGCCGGGGGCACGCACGCCTATTAGTAGTCCTCATCGATGTAGTCCATCTCTTCATCTTCTGAGCAGCAGTTTATAATACAACGATAAAGAGAAATAACAAGGGTGAGTACATGCCGTACTCAGCAAATAGGGGAAAATATGACATGCAAGCTTAATAGAAGAAAGACTGACATAAAAGTTCATTTGCGTAAATAAGCTCCTACACCTAAAACCAGTTTAAAAGCCATCCTATTTACTAGGTGAAAAGACACAACAAAGCAAAGCAATTATTCAGATCAATTATCAGTTATAATAACAACACAAACGCGCTTGTGACCCAGTGCATCACAAAGAACATCACTAAGGTAGCCATGGAGCATCACAGAGAACATCCCCATTTAATGAATAAGAGCATCACGAAGAACATCCCTAAGGTGGCCATGGAGTATTACAGAGAACATCCCTATTTATTGAATAAGATCATCACAGAGAACATCTTCCACTCAACAACAAACATAGAGACTAGAGCATCACAAAGAACATCTCTAATCAACATATAAACTAGAGCATCACAAAGAACATTGCTAGTCAACATAGAGCATCACGAAGAACATCTCTAACAAAAAAGGAACATCATAAAGACCATTTCCCAACCAACTTCCAGGGCATCACGGAGAACATCCCTAGTCTAAGTTCCATGTTGCTAAAAATATTACCTCAAAATTATTAGGTTGAAGGGAACCATGAATCAATATTAGCATGTTTAGGTGTGAGACTCCAAAGCATGGCTAAGCATAAGCTACTCAACACATAGACCAAAATATCACAACAAGGCAACAAGGAATGATATGGAACATTGTATAGACTAATGGGATTCAACATTAAAAAAGCATGCACGTTTGCAATCGACACATTTCAAATCATAGGATCAATATGGTCAAGGACACTTTCCTGGTTCCCTTTGTTGCTGCTCAAATTCTTCAGGATGGAGATCCTGGAAGTTCTCTAACTATGATTCGTCTACTCAACGTCACACCGGAAAGACAATCATACAATCAAACTAAGACACAACACAATACATAACACGAAACAGCAATGAAAACAATACTAGAAAATAGTATGCGTTGCTATGTTCGCGTGAGCGCAAGAATCGCCTAAATCCGAGTTACAAGTAAAAAGTTATTAATGTTTGAAGTTATAGGGTTAAAATAGTAAAATCAGTAAATTACTGTAAAATAGTAAGAATACATAATATTTGTTCCTACGATCGCGTTGACGCAAGAATTTCTTAGTTTGGAGGTACGGTTTAAAAGTTATGAAGGTTTGAAGTTTCAGGGCTAAAATGTAAAAATAGATTAGTTCAGAGACATAAAGTAATTTTAGAAAAGTATAAGGGCTAAATTTTAAAGTGTAAGTATACTTTATGCAAATTTTAGGGATCAAAATGTAATTTGTTCGAGGACTAAACTGTAAAAAAGTAGGACAAGAATATAATTAATAGTAAGCCCAAGGGTGTTTTTGTAAAACAACAAGACAAAAATATAATAAAAATAATAATAATAAATGGTTTTTCTATTAAAATAAGGGGCTAAAAGTAATTAATTAATAACTCAGGGGCCTAAATATAATTAACTATAGATTCTGTAGAAAACTAGGTTTCAATAACTAATTTTAACAAACTACTATGGTCTAGGTCCATGGCTCTATGGATCGGGCATTGACCCAGGGTCGTGTAACCCTTCGACCTGATCTAATCTGGGCTGTCCAGATTAGATCCAAGGGCAGGGGGGGGTCTCTGGCGAGTTGGTAGTGGCCGGCGGCCATTGGAGCTGCCCGGAGCTCGCTGGGGATGCTCTCCCGCACGTGGGAGGCGGCACGGAGGGGTGTGGGGAACGTGGCGCGGGGAGGGGAGCTCATCGGGCCGTCACGCTCGGGCGGGGGGAGGCTGAGGCGTCGTTGGCGCGAGGCAGCGGCGGCGGTGGCTTTTGACGGTGGGCGGCGGCGGCTGTCGAAGGCGGGTGGCGGCGGCTGCGCGCGAGCAAGACGCGGAGCCGCAGCGGCTGGGTGGTGGCGCGAGAGGCGACGGTGGTAGGGGGAGGGAAAGACAGCGTAGGGGTGCGGGACCCGCTATTTATAGTGCACGAGTCTCAAGGGAGTGTGGTGCGCACGCTGAGATGGCGGCGGCGGCAGCGCGGGCCGCGTCTAGGGTTTCTTGTAGGCGCGGGCCAGGGGAGCTGGGCCGGGTTGGCGCGAGCGCGCTAGGCCTGTCAGGCCGAACGGGGGAGGGAGGAGGGGATAGTAGGTTGGGGGAAGGGAACTCGGCCCATGGCCATGACAGGTGGGGAGGGGGAAGAGGAGAGGGAGAAGTGGGCTGCGGTGGCTGGAATTCACCCCAAGGCAGAGAGAGAGAGAGAGAGAGAGGGAAGAGAGGACGGGGAGGGTTGGGCTAAATTCGGCCCAAAGGCTTTGGAGGGGTTTTGTTTTTCCTTTCCCATCCTATTTTCTATTTCTTTCTTCTAAAAAAATTCCCAAAATAGAAGTACAAAGTTTCAAAAATATTTTCACACAAAATAAAAACCTATATGCTACTATTCAGCATGAATGCAACAAACCAAATAATAAATAGCCTAAATTAATTTATTTAATTTAGAAAAAAGTTCTTTTATCTAAAATGATTGATAACACCCTAATTAATTTAGGATAACTTTTAATCTATTATAAAAAGTTTTAAAAATTAGTGAAATTTTAGTCACAAACCAAAACTAAAAATTTTGGGGTGTGACAAGACTACCCCTCTTAACAGGAATCTCGCACCGAGATTCTTTATGGCTGGCAAGAAAAAGGTAAAGGTAATCTTGTTGTCCGTCCTTCATCTTTGATCTCCAATCGCTTGTTGGCTGATGGTGTTCGCTGTAGGAACACCTCCAAAGGAAATCTTGACGTCCTATATCTTTCAATTATATTCTCCCATGTATAACACCTATGCCTTGGTTTCCTATGTTGATAAGGTGTGTGGTGATCTCTACCCCCCTTAAGTTCACACTTAGAATTGCTCAAAAGTTATGATCCGTATATGTCCTCCAATGATAAGTATCTTCTAATTTCCCAATCTTGTCCTCTGAATGCTAAACTTGCACCATGTGTGAAACATCCTAAATTCCTTTATTGGTCACCCAGTCCATGTGTTGAAACAAACACATGTGGCCATGATGTTTGCAACAATAATAGGCTTCTTGAACTCTACGTGCCTTCTGCTTCTTCTTGCATCGCTCAACTGGTGCCTTGCTAGTTCCATTCTTGGCAAGCTTCCTCTTCTTTTGTCACCTAGATTTACTTCTATGGGTGACACATGTGGGGTTGTCAGTGTGATGCCAGAAGTTGTGTGTTGCCTCTTTGGTAGGAAGATCCCACTCTTGCGATCATTATTTGGAGCCGGCAGGGATAAGGGTGAACTATCTTGGGTATTGGATTCCTCTTGTCGATGCTTCCTTCAACGAATCTAATGGTCGAGATCAACATCTTCTCAAATTGGTTAGGTTAGTAGTGACCAGGAAAGAATAGAATGATTGAGGTAAGATAGCAAGGAATAGAGAGAAACAATAACTCCAACTAAACTAAAACTAGGTAAACTAAAAAGTAATAATAAAGCTAAACGCTTTGTAAGCACATCAACACACAATCAAATATCCAACTCAAACATAGCACACCACAAGCAACACAAGCATACAGTTAGCAACGTCATTTTATCTAGCGATTATTCTTCTAAATAGGAAGCATCCTAATCCATGGTTCTTCGGAAAGTCTTCCTTCGTGTGGAGTGGTGACCAATGCCCCTAGTGTTGTGAAGAGCCTCTGACTTGGACTTTTTGGATCTTCATCTTCATACTAAGGAGAACCAGCTTGTCCAATCTTTTGTACCATTCATCTTGTTCGTGATAGCATAAGTCGGTCAAACTAACATTTTGAAAGGTGCAAAAAAATAGTAAAAATATCATTTCATCCATCATTTGAGAATAGGCAAGTAAACATAAAATAGGAAGGAAAGATATAGGGATTTTATAGAAGTAAAAGTTTCCAATTACTAGTTTTGAAAATAGAACCTATGTCACGACCATTCTATCTAGGATTGCGTCCTATGGTCGACACGGCTCTGATACCACTTCTGTCACACCCGGTTTTAAGGACAAAACCAAGTGCTTATTATATGTGTGCCCAGGAACAAGTTTCACACATATCGACAGTAAAGTGAATAATAGTATAACCAATGACACTATTAAAGTGTACCATTATTACATAAATAATTGTCTTGACAGACTAAAATGACTCTCTCATAGAATAACAGCGGAAGACACCATAACACCATAGGCAATTGACCGGGGGCATGCACGCCTAGTAGTAGTCCACATCGATGTAGTCCATCTCTTCATCTTCTGAGCAGCAATTTATAATACAACAACAAAGGGAAATAACAAGGGTGAGTACATGCCGTACTCAACAAGTGGGGGAAAGTATGACATGCAAACTTAATAGAAGAAAGACTGACATAAAATTCATTTGCGTAAATGAGCTCCTACACCTAAAACCAGTTTAAAAGCCATCCTATTTACTAGGTGAAAAGACACAACAAAGCAAAGCAATTATTTAGATCAATTATCAGTTATAATAACAACACAAACGCGCTTGTGACCCAGTGCATCACAAAGAACATCACTAAGGTAGCCATGGAGCATCACAGAGAACATCCCCATTTAATGAAGAAGAGCATCACGAAGAACATCCCTATGGTGGCCATGGAGTATTACAGAGAACATCCCTATTTATTGAATAAGAGCATCACGGAGAACATCTTCCACTCAACAACAAACATAGAGACTTGAGCATCACAAAGAACATCTCTAATCAACATATAAACTAGAGCATCACAAAGAACATTGCTAGTCAACATAGAGCATCATGAAGAACATCTCTAACAAAAAAGGAACATCATAAAGACCATTTCCCAACCAACTTCCAGGGCATCACGGAGAACATCCCCAGTCTAAGTTCCATGTTGCTAAAAATATTACCTCAAAATTATTAGGTTGAAGGGAACCATGAATCAATATTAGCATGTTTAGGTGTGAGACTCCAAAGCATGGCTAAGCATAAGCTACTCAACACATAGACCAAAATATCACAACAAGGCAACAAGGAATGATATGGAACATGGTATAGACTCATGGGATTCAACATTAAAAAAGCATGCACGTTTGCAATCGACACATTTCAAATCACATGATCAATATGGTCAAGGACACTTTCCTGGTTCCCTTTGTTGCTGCTCAAAGGCTTCACGATGGAGATCCTAGAAGTTCTCTAACTATGTTTGGTCTACTCAACGTCACACCAGAAAGACAATCATACAATTAAACTAAGACACAACACAATACATAGCACGAAATAGCAATGAAAACAATACTAGAAAATAGTACGCGTTGCTATGATCGCGTGAGCGCAAGAATCGCCTAAATCCGAGTTACAAGTAAAAAGTTATTAATGTTTGAAGTTCTAGGGTTAAAATAGTAAAATCAGTAAATTATTGTACAATAGTAAGAATAGATAATATTTATTCCTACGATCGCATTAATGCAAGAATTTCTTAGTTCGGAGCTATGGTTGAAAAGTTATGAAGGTTTAAAGTTTTAGAGGCTAAAATGTAAAAACAGACAAGTTCGGAGACATAAAGTAATTTTAGAAAAGTATGAGGGCTAAATATTTGGGGATCAAAATGTAATTTATAGACTAAGTTCAGGGACTAAATTGTAAAAAAGCAGGACTAGAATATATTTAATAGTAAGTCCAGGGGTGTTTTTGTAAAACAACAAGACAAAAATATAATAAAAATAATAATAAATAAAATGGGTTTTCTATTAAAATAAAGGGCTAAAAGTAATTAATTAATAACTCAGAGGCCTAAATATAATTACCTATAGATTCTGTAGAAAATTCGGTTTAAATAACTAATTTTAACAAACTTCAGGGGCCTATACGCAAAAGTTTAGCATTAAAAGGAATTAAAAGAATTACCTTAACCCTAAAACTGCTATGGACTGGGTCCATGGCTCTGTGGACCGGGCATTGACCCAAGGTCTACGGTCCATGGTGGACCAGGCGCGTAACCCTTTGGCCTGATCTAATATGGGCCATCCAGATTAGATCCATGGGCGTGGGGGTCTCCGGCGAGATGGGGGTGGCCGGCAGCCATTGGAGCTGCCCGGAGCTCACCGGGGAGGCCCTCCCACACGTGGGAGGCGGCGGGGAGGGGTGTGGGGAACGGGGCACCGGGAGGGGAGCTCACCGGGGCATCGCGTTCAGGCGGGTGAGGTTGAGGCGTCGGCGGGCGGCGGCGGCTACACGCGAGCAAGACGCGGAGCGGCAGCGGCGGGGTGGTGGCGCGAGAGGCGGCGGCGGTAGGGGGAGGGAAAGGCGGCGCAGGGGTGCGGGACCCGATATTTATAGCGCACGGGTCTCAATGGAGCATGGCACGCACGCCGAGATGGCGGCGGCAGCGGCGCGGGCGCAGCTAGGGTTTCTGGTAGGCGCAGGCTGGGGGAGCTGGGCCGGGTGGGCGCGGGCACCCTGGGCCTGGCAGGCCAAACGAGGGACAAAGGAGGGGAAGAGTGAAGTGGCCTGGGGGAAGGGAACTCGGCCCATGGCCGTGGCAGGAGGGGAGGGGGAAGAGGAGAGGGAGAAGTGGGCCGCGGTGGCTGGAATTCGGCCTAAGGCTGAGAGAGAGAGAGAGAGAGAGAGAGAGAGAGAGAGAGGGAAGAGAGGACGGGGAGGGTTGGGCTGAATTTGGCCCAGAGGCTTTCGAGGTGTTTTGTTTTTCCTTTCCCTTCCTATTTTCTATTTCTTTCTTCTAAAAAACTTCCCAAAACAGAAGTACAAAGTTTCAAAAAAAATTACACACAAATAAAAACCTATATGCTACTATGCAGCATGAATGCAACAAACCAAATAATGAATAGCCTAAATTAATTTATTTAGTTTAGAAAATAGTTCTTTTGTCTAAACTGAATGATAACACTGTAATTAATTTAGGATAACTTTTAATCTATTATAAAAAGTTTAAAAAATTAGTGATATTTTAGTCATAAACCAAAAGTTAAAATTTTGGGGTGTGACACGATACAATAGTGGGAATGACTCATGCCCAAGAATCATCAACCTAGCAGCACACAACATCACTGCGGCGGCAACTCAGACTTCTAGTGGGCAGTCCAGCCTTCAGGAACTTGCATGTCCCACGATAGCACATCAACAGAAAGTTCTATCTATGGATTACCTGAAAACAACAGTGGCACAAAGCCTGAGTACTAATTACTCAACAAGGCTTACCCGTCAAAAGACCTAGACATGCATTGGCTGTTTAAGAGAACTTGCACTAAGCAACCTATTAGTTCTACCAAATTTTATTTAGCCAAGTTAATCGGGTGAAGCATAATATAACTTTAGTGAGCAGTACAGGAATAGCAAAGCATGATAAGAAATACATACAATATAAGAACAATAGCAATAATAATCATCATAAGCAACATAACCTTTTTATAGTATCATTCAATCCACGTGAAGGCGCACTGAACAAGCGTACTCATTTCTACGAGCGACAAGAATTGCAATTGATTTACACCAGCTGGAAAAACCCAAAGTACCAATTAAGGTCATATACGGCAACCTTTCACAGTAAAAGAACTTACACCTCAGACAGGGTGTGGTGACACCGAGTGGGCATGCCGTTCTGCCAACAGTACTTCGTGGTATGGACCACCCGCTCCAGCAGCAGAAGGGTCAATGACCAATGCACCTTAACCGTTCCTATTGCAAGTAATTTTAGTGCTACATCGGTTTACTAGTGCCCATATACTAGCATGCATTCGGTACTGTTCAATGCTTGATCAAGGGGCCAACGACGAACAGGTTCTAGGTCTGACAATGCAGGGCTACCCCAGTCAACACCCATGTGTTGCTGCAATCCTACACAGGCATAATCCCTGCCCGGTTATAACATCAAAAGTAAATTTATTCCAATAAGTTCATCTCTAGTGATCAAGTCATTCTCTTAGTAACAGTAACAAGACTACCGATAAAACTCCAATACTAAGCATAGCATTTTAGTACCGAATCCTACCATGACTCCTATAACATTAACATGGGACATTTGGGTAATGTGCAAGTGGATTTTTAACCAACTCCTATTAACCTGATGCATCAATTAACATTTACACTAGCAATGGAATATTGAAACTAGCAAAACTTTATAAAACAGCATATGCAAATCAGGGCTCGCTTTAATCAGCACAATTGTTAGCAACTACAATCTCTTGCTCCTCAGTATTATGGTGCTGCTGAAAATCCGGTTCTGGCTTGTGATTTTCCGTACCTAAATATGAACAATGCAAAATGCAATAGTGTGAAAGTGAAACATTGTTAATAATAGCGAAATAATACCGTACATGCAATAATATGGCAATGCAAAATGCAATAGTGTGAAAGTGAAACATTGTTAATAATATGTTCTCGAAGCCATATGCATCAAAGAAACCAGTTCTGATCCTATCATTTTATGTGCAAAAGGCATTTCAATAGGGTTATATAGTTTTATGAACAATTAATTTATTTAATATAGTAAAATTGTGTTTCTGGACATGGGTGATATATCATGTACAGGGGTATTTATAAACATTATTTTCACCAAGTGGCAGCTCCTAAATTTTATTATTTTATTTACTAGAATTTTGATAAGCAAAACTGCTAAATAAATCCTAGGACATAAAATAATGCATATTTTTCCTAACAAAAACTTTATGGTGGTGGATTAACATAGAACATCAGTGCATGCAAAAATCCAAAATTAAATTTAATTCCTAGAATTTATAGTGATGTATTTAGTATTTTGATGGGATAATTAATTATTAAAAATACATGTACAGAGGCATCATTTCCACATTTTTCTTTAATAGACCACATTAATAGGAAGCTAACAAAATTGAGTTGGGCTCTATTGGATTTGGGATTATTTTACTATGAGTTTTTAGAACTTTTAGTTGAGTTCTTGCATTTATTGGCTGCTTATTGCCATGCCACGTCGGCACCACGTGGGCTGCCAGTCAGCGTCGCCGCGGGAGGAAGGTGACAAGCGCAAAATGCAGAAAGGCCCTTCGCTTTTCAATTCTTTGCAAACAACCCCTAGTTTCTATTTTAATTGATTTAAAACTAACTTGGGATTTTTACACATGCATCCCGGAGATATTTGTGAGGCTTATCTCCTGGAGATACTTGGACAGAATAATAAAATTTATCCTGGAGATACTTGGACAGAATAATAAAATTTATTTTGGAAAAAAAGTTTAATTGAGAAAGGTTTCTATAGTTTATTTAATTAATTGAGGCACTTCCAAATGTTATAAAATTCTTATTTTTGGTCCAAAATTCTCTTTTATTATTCCCACCATGCTAATGAATTATTTGATGTGGGTTGCATAGAAAAGTTTAGAGTTGCTTCACAACTTGGTTTTTCCAGGGTGTTTAATTGGCCAATTAATTTAGAATTGGGTTGAGGCTTTATTATTTCATGTGATACTTAATTACACCTTGGCTTAACATACTTGCTAATTAGGTTTAGCATTAATTAATTAAAGATTAATCATGGGGTATCACAGCATTCCCCCCTTAAAGAAATTTCGTCTCGAGATTTGCATCGAGGATTTTTGTGACTATGTTACGGGTTACGCGTTCTTTACGGGTTGTTTAAAGTATGTGAGGTCCGGTTGAAGATGGTCGAAACTTTCCAGGACAATATCAATCGGTGGTTTGAGACACCATTTCAATTATGAAACATGGAAAATGTTGTGGACTCCAGATAATTTAGCAGGTAATTCCAACTTGTACGCCACAGATCGGCATTGCTCCAAAATCTTGAACGGGCCAATATAGCGAGGGGCCAACTATCCTCTGAGTCCAAATTGTTGTACACCTTTCATGGGTGATACTTAGAGATAGACATGGTCATTCTCATTGAAATGAAGTGGTCTGCGTTGTCGGTTTGCATACTTTTCCTGACGACACTTTGCAGCTTTAAGATTTGCCTAAATAGTGCGAACCTTTTCCTCAGCGTACTTTACAAGATCAGGACCAAAAGTAACTCTCTCTCCAGGTTTAGACCTCTTCAATGGTGTTCGGCAACTTCGTCTGTAGAGTGCCTCAAACGGTGACATTTTCATGGTTTATTGATAACTGTTGTTGTATGAAAACTCTGCATAAGGTAGACATTCATCCCAATTACCACTATGTGCTAAAACACATGCTCTGAGCATATACTCCAAGATTTGGTTGACACGTTCTGTTTGTCCATCGGTAGCTGGATGGTAAGCAGAACTATGAATTAAGTGTGTCCCCAGGGATGCATGCAGTTGTTCCTAGAAACGAGCAACAAACTATGAGCCTCTATCTGAAATGATAGTCTTAGGTACACCATGAAGTCATAAGATTCTTGATATGTATAGCTCTGCATATTGCTTTATCTTATACCTATTGTTGACCAGTAAGAAATGAGCAGATTTCATGAGTCTATCCACAATGACCCAAATTGAGTCATGCTTACGCGAAGTGAGAGGTAGGCCAACAATAAAATCCATACTGATGTCTTCCCACTTCTAGGCAGGAATACTCAATTGTTGAAGTAATCCGATTGATTTTAAATGATCCGCTTTAATCCTCTGACAAGTATCGCACTCTGCGACATACCGGGCAACTTCTCGCTTCATTCTTATGCACCAAAAATTCTTTTTCATATCGTGGTACATTTTATTACTACCTGGGTGAATTGAATATTTTGACCGATATGCTTCATCCATAATTTTCCGACGAAGTTCAAAGTTCTTTGGTACTACTAAATGGTTATTGAACCATAGAGTACCGTCGGAGTCTTGCGTAAAACATTTGGCTTTACCGTCCTTAATGTTTTGGCGAATGTATTTCATACCCTTGTCATGTTTTTGTGCAGAAATAATTTCTTCACGAATGGTGGAATGTATACTAAGGTTGTTGATTATTGGGACGGGCATAATGTGAAGGCTTGGTTCTGAAATAAACTTTTTAGTGCTGCTGTCCTGAAATTCCAGCACTAGATTATTGCAATGAATTTTCCTACTGAGCGCGTTCGCGACTACATTGGCCTTGCCCGGATGATAATGAATCTTCAGGTTGTAATCCTTGATTAATTCCAGCCATCGACGTTGTCTCATGTTCAAATCAGCTTGAGTAAAAATATGTTTCAATCTCTTATGGTCCGTGTAGATATGCACTAAATTTCCAAGCAAATAATGCCTCCAAATTTTTAGTGCAAGCACAACTGCAGCTAGCTCTAATTCATGAGTTGGATAATGTTCCTCGTGCTTTTGCAGTTGACGTGACGTGTTGGCAATGACACGACCACATTGCATAAGCACACATCCAAGTCCTGTCCTAAATGCATCACAATACACGTCAAACGGTTTAGTGATGTCTGGTTGAGACAATACTAAGGCTGTAGTTAATAGTTCTTTCAACTTTTGGAATGCTTCTTCACACTTATCGTCCCTTTCAAACAACACATCATTCTTCAATAATCTTGTGATAGACTGGGATAGCTGGAAAAATTAGGAATGAACCTACGGTAGTATGTAACTAATCCGAGCAAACTGCAAACTTGATGAACCGTTTTAGGTGGCTTCCAATCCAACACATCTTGAACTTTGCTGGGATCCACCGAGATACCTTTAGCTGAAACTATGTGACCAAGAAATGGTACATGGTCCAGCCAAAATTCACACTTGCTGAATTTTGCAAACAACTTGTGATCTCGTAGACGTTGAAGAACAATACGAAGATGTTCGGCATGTTCTTCCTTAGACTTTGAATGGATAAGAATGTCATCAATAAATACTACCACGAACTTGTCCAATTCCGGCATAAATACTGAATTCATGAGATACATGAAATGGGCAGTAGCATTGGTTAATCCAAATGACATTACTAGGTACTCAAATAATCCGTATCTTGTAGCGAAGTCGGTCTTTGGAATATCTTCAGCTCTAATCTTGATTTGCTGATAACCCAAGCGAAGGACAATTTTTGAAAAGACCTTGGCACCAACCAATTGATCAAAAATAATATCAATTCGGGGCAGCGGTATTTATTTTTTATTGTGACTTCATTAGAGGCCGGTAATCAACAACTAGGCGTAGAGACTTGTCCTTCTTCTTCACAAAAATAGCGGGACAGCCCCAAGGTGAAGTGCTTGGGCAAATGAATCCTTTTTCTAGCAGTTCATTCAATTGCTTTTTCAATTCAGCAAGCTCGTTCGGGGCCATTTTATACGGTCTACGACATACCGGAGAAGTTCCTGGCTATAGCTCAAACTTAAATTCCACTTCACGGTCAGGTGGGAGGCTAGATATATCCTCAGGAAATACGTCCGGATACTCACAAACGACAGGAATATTTTCCAATGATGGTCCTTCCAATTGATAAGCTACCAGATGGTCCGGTGAATCGGTATTTAGTGAAAGTGTGTCTCGACCATGCAAGGGAGAATTTAAATGGATGACACGAGAGTCGATATCTAACATGGCTTTATGGGTTTCATCCAGAACATGCCCAAAGTCAGATTGATCTCGTGATTCTTGAGCATGATGAAATCGGTGAGGTAAACCTTTTGATTTATTTCCAGTGGAGGTTTACATAATACTTCATTAGCAAAAATTTGTCCAGCAGGAGAGCAGACGGTGTAGAATTTGTTTATGGTGGTGGTGTGGAGATTATATTTTTGCACATAAGCTTTTCTAATGAAATTATGTGTTGCACCAGAATTAAAAAGTGTAAGAATAGGCTGACGATCAAGTGAGAGCGTACCGGTCAGCACAGGTTCATCATGAGGAATATCTTCAGTATTGGTGTAGTTGACTTGAGCACCACGAGATGGTGCATTCTTAGTATCATCCTGATTCTGACAATGGTTGTGATTACCATTGTTATTGTTGCGCTTGGGCATAGTGCATTCCGTAGCAAAATGTCCAAAACGACCGCAGTTGTAACACGGGTAGGGGCCATGATTAGAGGGCTGTGGAGCGCGTCCATTTTGATTTCTTTGCTGCTGCTGTGTTGCATGATACTGGTTGTTTTGCTGCTGATATGGTGCATGAGGCGGGAAGTTTTGCTGCTGCGGTGGCCTCGAATAGTTCTGGGCGTACGGGCGCTGAAATTTTTGCTGTGGAGATGCCTGGAAACGCTGTCCAGTCGGAGAAGTGTAAATCAAACGATGCTTAGCTGGTGGTGCAGTAGGAGCACTAGCTGGGGCCTTTCTTTTACGGTCCTCTTCTTCAACTTGACGCATGGCACCTTCCTGGACAATAGCAGCATTGACCAGATCATTGAATGTGCCCGTTGTCTGCCAAGTTAGATGTTCCTTCAGCGTGGCATTCATACCACGCAAGAATGCATACCTCTTTTTATCCTCTGTGTTAACATAATCTGTAGCATACTGAGAAAAGTGATTGAAAGCTTCGGAATACTGGAGGACATTCCTCTCTCCTTGTTTCAGATCCATGAATTCCTGAAATTTCCTCTGGATGAGGCCAGAAGGAATGAAATGTGCATGGAATACTGTCTTGAACTCATTCCAGTCAACACGGTGGCCAGCAGTTAGAGAAGCTTCATAATTTGCCCACCAGGCACTAGCAGGGCCCTGTAGTTGTTGGACAGCGAATAGCACCTTCTGTTGCTCAGTGCATTCCAACAGACCGAATTTAGACTCGGTCTGACGCAGCTAGTGGTCCGCGTCCAGAGGCTAGCTGGCACGCTCAAAAGTTGGCGGATGCGTACCCAAAAAATCTGAGTACGTGCACTGACGAAGCTGGTTGGTTTTGCAGTTGCCTCCACGTCCAACCAGATGGGACGTATTCTCCACCAATTGGCAGAGCATCTCGGAATCATTATGTTGGTGTATAAGAACAACAGCGAGTATTTCTACCAGCGTGGGTTGTGCAGCACCTCCCTGCTACGAGCTCTCGGGCTCATCCTGGGTCTGAGTACGCGTCATGCTGTAATTTATATTGTTGCACATTAGTCATCTCTTAAAAATAATCCATAAAGACATATATGTGCATAAAATATAAACTTGCAAGAGGGCACAAATAAAATTTCAGAAGTAACAACCATTTCCATTAATTCAAGATCGATTACATGGTTGTTAAAAGGGACACATCACACTATTTCTTACATACATGTGTCAACGCCTAACTACGGTATTGTGGACACACTATGCAAGACACATGATTCTACACCAAAACTCAAGATACATATTTACATGAGTCAACACATGGTATTGTGACTCATTTACTCCATATCCATGTTAGAGTACTCATCATCCGCGTCTGAGTCGTCCGAACCCGGGTCAGTGGTGTCCTCCTCACCCATGTTCGGATCGTCCAAACTTGAATCCGAGGAATCATCCTCACTGGTATCCTCCTCGGGGTCTATGTCTTCCAGTTCTTGTTCAGCCATGTCGACATTCTCAACGACAGCAGGTGGCATTTCTTTATCCACTTGTTCTCCATACTCTAAATTAAATTCGTCCCAACCATCAATACGTGAGAGATGAGCTTCCTTGAAAGCTGCCAACTAATCTTGAGCCTAAAGCATGTCATGCTCAAAATCCCCTAAATCCTATATGGCTTGGTCACGCTCATCTATAATTTCATCCATCTCCACATTCTTGCCTTGGATTTGTTGGTTCAGTCCTGAAATTTCCAGAATTTTGACTTGTTTCTCCGCTTCAGAAAGTCGAAGTGCAGACCAAAACATATCCAGCTGACGGTACAAATCCTTGCATATGGAAAATATGGACAGTTCATAATATTCCATGACATGCACCACTGGTTGGTACAACGGGTTGGTTGGATCATAGATAAAATCCAAACACCGGTTCCTACTCGAAATCCTCCATATCAGCAATTGGCAATAAAGCAATCGGTGTTCGAGCAACTTCATGCTTGCAAAACTCACAAAACCAAGTGAGGGCCTTGAAGGCAGCAACACTCTAAGTGGTGAGTAAATCCACTCTAGAGACAGTGATAGTCCATGGTTCTCACTCCGGAGCGACAGAATAGTTGGCAGGAACGACAACATGGACCACACATGAAGTGGTTCCATTCTCTAGAGATGTCTTGCCAACATAGGTAGGAGGGACATCATGTCCAAAACTCTAGAGAACGCTCCAAAATAGCTGGGTAAGTCCAGGGATCTCCAGCCCATCGGTAATCTCCCAACCGGGCGGCGGTGGGTTGTCGTTTTCAGCGATCGATGACGAATGAAATTTGAGTGAGTCAAATCTCCCTTATAGTAAAAATTCATCTCATATATAGTGCTATTAAATACAGAGACCACTTTTTAGTTAACATTTTCCAACCTCAAGGGGCAACAAAACAGGAATGGGTTTTTGGGACAGATTCTGTCTTGACTGCACAGCAGTCAGTAAAATGCGTATTTGGACCAGAAAACTAAAAATCCAGAACTGGTGCTTGGCACCAAATTACATAAGACTTTCATAGCTTTACATATTGTATTTATACTCCCAAAAATTCCAAGTAAAACTGGACTTATGATTTTTACAAGTTCAGGTTGACAGATTCTATTTCTGGATGACAGGGGCTTCCTGTTTTAGCTATAGTGGACAGAGGAAAACTTATTAGATATTGGGGCCTATGGAAATGAAAATAGACTTCTAAGGCTTTCCATATTGAGTTTATACACCTAAAAAGTCAAAGTAAAACTCCAGTTATGAAAATTTTAAATTCAGGGTTGCTACTGAAAACAGTGGCTGACAGATTGTGTGGGTTTTGTTTATGGAGGTTGTTCCTATTATGATCAAAATTCAATTTAAACATTAGGAGACAGAGCACATTCTGGACTTCCCAACAAGTTTTTATATGCCTCATTTGGTTGAGTAAATTAATTACTATGGATTTTTGAAGCTAGCACTTCAAATCAGGACAGATTATGATGACCTTTACATTTGAACTTGAATTTCGAAATTTGTGCACTGAATCATAATTAGAATTTTTTTCTAGAAGTGTGTGAGTTACATGGGTATGCATGATGCAAACTTTTCATTATATTAACCTATCGTTCCTCACAACACAACACATTATGTTGCCGGCACTTAGCAGCATGAATATTTGGTGACGACCCGCACTCAACACGTAAGTTAATCTAATGTTTGTACTAACGGTTTTAGTGTACCTACAGAAACTCGTTACAGAAACAATACATCAAATTCAAAAGAAACTACGAAAATAATCACAGTTCTACATGTAACGATCCGTGGAAAAGGATCGCCTCGTGATAAGTCACGAGCCAACAATGTCTCGTATCCGTCTGCGAGCACAGACACCGATATCACGCGTGTCGGTCAACAACGCACGTACCTTCATTTGAAGAAGCCGTAGATGCAATATGTAAACAATCATAACCCAGGTTAGCTTTATCACCACTGCTAATATTCTAATATGGGCAATACTAACGTATCCTCGCATACGTCGTAGTTTTGAAAATATGATTTATTTGCTATATTATCATGGACTATGGCTCTAATACCAGCTGTGATGCCCCTTTCTGAAGGATCAGAGTCCCAACGGTGCTGATAATACGAACACTTGATAATACAACACTGATTCAAATTTAAGTCGAATTATTATATCATTAGGTAGTTAAAGTGCAGCAGAATATTACATGTTCATAAAAGTTCAAAAACAGCAGAAGCAATTACGAGTACTAACATGAGCTCTCGACGATACGATGGTGGTAATAGCTCATGCCCAAGAATTATCACCCTAGCAGCACACAACATCACTGCAGCGACAGCTCAGACTCCCAGTGGGCAGTCCAGCCTTCAGGGACTTGCATGTCCCACGGTAGCACATCAACAGGCAGTTCTATCTCTAGATTACCTAAAAACAACAGTGGCACAAAACCTGAGTACTAATTACACAGCAAGGCTTACCCATTAAAAAACCTAGACACGCATTGGCTCTAATAGGATGGCTGTTTAAGAGATCTTGTACTAAGCAACCTATTAGTTCTACCAAATTTTATTTAGCCAAGTTAATTGGGTGAAGCCGAATATAAATTTAGTGAGCAGTACAAGAATAGTAAAGCATGCCATGAAATACATACAATATAAGAATAGTAGCAATAATAATCATCATAAGCAACATAATCCTTCTTATAGTATCATTCGATCTACGTGAAGGCGTAGTGAACAAGCATACTTATTTCTGTGAGCGACAACAACTGCAATTGATTTATACCAGCTGGGAAACCCCGAAGTACATGACGTATACACACTAATTAAGGTCATATACGGCAACCTTTCACAATAAAAGAACTTACACCTCAGACCGGGTATGATGACACCGAGTGGGCATGCCGTTCTACCAACAGTACTTCGTGGCATGAACCACCCACTGCAGCAGTAGAAGGGTCAATGACCAATGCACCTAAACCGTTCCTATTGCAAGTAATTTTAGTACTACATTGGTTTACTAGTGCCCAGATACTAACATGCATTCGATACTGTTCAATGCTTGATCAAGGGGCCAACGACGAACAGGTCCTAGGTCTGACAAGGCAGGGTTACCGCAGTCAACACCCATGTGTTGCTGCAATCCTACACATGCATCATCCGTGCGAGGGCATAACATCAAAAGTAAATTTATTCCATTAAGTTCATCTTTAGTGATCAAGTCATTCTCTTAGTAACAGTAACATGACTACTGATAAAACTCTAGTACTAAGCATAGCATTTTAATACCGAATCCTACCATGACTCCTATAACATTAACATGGGACATTTAGGTAATGTGCAAGTGGATTTTTAACCAACTCCTATTAACCTAATGCATCAACTAACATTTACACTAGCATTGGAATATTGAAACTAGCAAGACTTTATAAACCGGCATATGCAAATCGAGGGTTGCTTGGATCAGTACAAGTGTTAGCAACTACAATCTCTTGCTCGTCAGTATTATGGTCCTGCTAAAAATCCGGTTCTGGCTCCTGATTTTCGGTACCTAAATATGAACAAGGTGTCAACGGTACCGAAATAATACTGTACATGCAATAATATGGCAATGCAAAATGCAATAGTGTGAAAGTGAAACATTGTTAATAATATGTTCTCAAAGCCATATGCGTCAAAGAAACCAGTTCTGATCCTATCATTTTATGTGCATGGGTGAACAATTAATTGGGGTTATATAGTTTTATGAACAATTAATTTATTTAATATATAGTAAAAGTTCGTTTCCGGACATGGGTGATTTATCATGTACAGGGGTATTTATAAACATCATTTCCACCAAGTGGCAGCTCCTGGATTTTATTATTTTATTTACTAGCATTTTTACTAGCAAAAGTGCTAAATAAATCCTAGGACATCAAATAATGCATATTTTTCCTAACAAAAAATTCAGGGTGGTGGATTAACATAGAGCATCAGTGCATGCAAAAATCCAGAATTAAATTTAATAGAGCATAGTGATGTATTTAGTGTTTTGACAAGATAATTAATTATTAAAAATTACATGTATAGAGGCATCATTTTCTTATTTTTCTTTAATAGAGCACATTAATAGGAAGCTAACAAAATTTACTTGAGCTCTATTGGATTTGGGATTAATTTTCTATGAGTTTTTGGAACTTTTAGTCGATTTCCTGCATTTATTGGCTGCTTATTGGCATGCCACATCGGCACCACGAGTTAACGTCACCGCGGGGCAGGGCAGAGCCGCCGGAGCTCTCGTCGCTGGCATCTACGAATGAGGAAAGCTCACCGCGAGCGCTTGGGAGTAGTAAGCACGCCGAGGCAAGTCGGTTGGTATTGGTCGTGAGGGCCTAAACTCACCGGAGGGTCGATGTCGATGAGCGGCAACGGAGCAAGAAGGTTCGATGGTGTCGCGTTATTAGCATAGAGCAGAAACCTGGACATGGCTGGCTCCTACAGCTTCACGGAAGCACGGTGATCACTGGCATGAAGTCGGATTTTGACGAGGAGGGCAGGAACCAGGAGCTCATCGTGGACGCGACACGGTCACGACGGCACAGTGGAGAACAGCCGAGGAAAAACGAATTGCCGATGACCACACACAAGAAAACCAAAGAGAGCTGGGTGAGGCGTGATCAGAAGGGAGTTGCGCAAACCTTGGAGCGAAAATGGGTTGCTATAACTCACCAGGGGCCGGGAATTTGGGGCTGACGTTGATGGAGCTCGCCGGTGAGGGCTTTGCTGCCTTTGCCCAAATTAGATCAATGGAAACGAGATTTTCACCAAACGAGAGCACAGGAGGGAGGAGAGAGCGTGTGCGCACTGGTGTGTAGTATTAGGTCCGCTCTGGTGGCATTGGAGGAAAGCAGTGCGATGAGTTTGAGCTTGGTCGACAATGGCAGGGCAGGGGTGGAGAAGAACGGAAAATTGCCAGGGTTTCAAAGACTGAGAAGGGTCGGGTCGTGGGGGCTGACCGAGGGCGGTGTCGCGCGCACTGTTGTGTTCTTGGTTGGTGGCCGGGAGCAGCTGGGCGCAAGGAGACCATGTGCTCCATTGTTGTGGCCATGGCAGAGCAACATGGGGAGGCGCTAGGGCGCGTGTGGGTGCGGCAGAGGGCGCCAGCGGGGTGCTGATGCAGGCATGACACAAGCGGTAAGCAGGAAAGCACGTGGGCGTTTGGCGGGGAGCGGGAGGAAGGAGACAAGCACAAAATGCAGAAAGGCCCTTCGCTTTTCAATTCTTTGCAAATAACCTCTGGTTTCTATTTTAATTGATTTAAAACACATCTTGAGGTCCAATTGACTTGGGATTTTTACATATGGGTCCTGAAAATATTTGTGAGGCTCTAGTGGGGTCTACTTGGCCAGAATAATAAAATTTATTTTGGAAAAAAGTTTAATTGGGAAAGGTTTCTATACTTTATTTATTTAATTAAGGCACTTCCAAATGTTATAAAATTCTCATTTTTTGTCCAAAATTCTCTTTTATTATTCCCACCATGCCCATGAATTATTTGATGTGGGTTGAATACAAAAGTTTAGAGTTGCTTCACAACTTGGTTTTCCAGGGTTTTTAATTGGCCAATTAATTTAGAATTGGGTTGAGACTTTATTATTTCATGTGATACTTAATTACACCTTGGCTTAACATACTTGCTAATTAGGGTTAGCATTAATTAATTAAAGATTAACCAAGGGGTGTCACAAAAGGCATCGCTTCAACAGCTCGATTCCTAAATGATCTAATCGATCACAAGCCGGAAGTACCCTCGGATATCGAGCCGTCGGATGCCAAGCCCAATGGCGATTTTGAGTCCATTCACGAGTGCCTCATATTCGGTGATGTTATTTGATGCGGGGGAATGTAAATGAATAGCGTACTTCATACGTACCCTGAGCAGAGAGACGAAGACCAGACCGATGCCAGCTCCTGCTCCCATGAGAGATCCGTTGAAGTACATGACCCAATACTCCTGGTCGATCAGAGCAGTGGGGAGCTTAGCTTCGGTACACTCCGCCATGATATTGACGAGCGCCTTCGACTTGATGGCTGCTTGTGGCTGATACGTGATGTCATGTCCCATCAGCTCGAGCGCCCACTTTGTCACCTTGCCTGCTGAGTCCCTGTTCTGTATGATCT
Organism: Eleusine indica; assembly: GCA_030378355.1. Classification (NCBI taxonomy): domain Eukaryota; kingdom Viridiplantae; phylum Streptophyta; class Magnoliopsida; order Poales; family Poaceae; genus Eleusine; species Eleusine indica. Next base: position 44,183,686 of record CM059495.1, read on the forward strand.
CACGAAGGGGAAAGGAGCTTACTATGTGAATCGGGTGGGAGTCGAAGTAGTGCCGGAGCTTGCGCCTCACGACCATCACGGCATAGAGGATCTTGAGGTTCTACGGGTGTCTGGTCTTCGAGTCGGATAGGACCTCACTGTCATAGTACATGACGTGTTGCACCTTGAGGACGTGCCCTTCTTTCCCTCGCTTGACTACAATTGTGGCGCTCATGACCTGAGTGGTCGCTGCAACATATAGTAGCAGCACCTTAACCGGGAGTGGCGGGGTTAACACTGTAGTATTGCTCAGGACGCGTCTGACTTCATCAAGGGCAGACTGTGCTTCGGGCATCCCCTTGAATCGGTCGGACTTCTTCAAAAGCCTGTACAGCGGGAGCACTCTCTCGCCGAGGCGTGAGATAAAGCGGCTCAACACCGCTAAGAAACCCGTGAGGCGTTGTAGCCCGTTTAGGTTTTGAATCATCCCCATCCGCTTGATTGCGGATATCTTCTCAGGGTTGGCCTTGATGCCTTGCCTAGAGACGATGAACCCTAGGAGCATACCTTTCGACACCCCGAAAACGCATTTCTCGGGGTTGAGTTTGACGTCGTTCTTGCGCAACTTAACGAATGTGCGCTCAAGGTCGATCATGAGCGTGTCGACTTTCTTGGATTTGACCATGATATCCTCCATGTAGGCCTCGACTATGTTGCGGATCAAGTGGTCGAAGCATCTCTACATGCAACGTTGGAACGTCACGCGAGCATTCTTAAGGCCGAAGGGCGTCATCACATAGCACTACGAGCCAAACGGTGTGATGAAAAAGGTCGCGAGCTGGTTGGAGTCTTTCATCGCAATCGGATGGTACCCAAAGTACGCATCTAGAAAGCAGAGGGTTTTGCACCCCGCGGTCGAGTCAACTATTTGGTCTAGGCTTGGTAAAGGAAAAGGATCCTTTGGACATGCCTTATTCAATCTTGTATAGTCAACACACATTCTCCATTTCCTATTCTTTTTTCATACAAGAACAGGACTAGCTAACCGCTTAGGATGAAACACCTCCGTGATGAATCCAACAGCTTGAAGCTTAGCGATCTCCTCCCTGATTGCCTTGCGCTTCTCCTCGTCAAAGCGACGCAAGCGTTGCTTCACCGGTTTGGAGCCCGGTCTGATGTTCAAGGAGTGCTTAGTGACCTTCCTCGGGATGCCCGGCACGTCCAAGGATTTCCACACGAAGACATCAGCATTCACGCGGAGAAAGTCGATGAGCTCGCCTTCCTATTCGGGGGTGAGGGACATCCCCACCCTCATGGTCTTCTCCTTCTCGCCCTTGGGGTCGATCTGCACCTCCTTGGTGTCCTCTACCAGCTTGAACATGGCGTTATTGTGTCTAGCCTCGGGGATTCCCTTGACGATGGGCTCGCAGATGACAGCAAGCTCTCTGCTTGCTGCTCTTTGTTTCACATTGATAAGCGTGTTGGAGCGATGCACCCAAGTGACGACTCCTTTTGGACTGGGCATCTTCAGCGTAGGACGGGCGCCCGAGGATGGCATGATATGCCCCCAGGAAGTCGACCACCTCAAAGGCAAGGGTCTCAGTCTCGAAGTTAGATGGAGCCCTGAAGGTGACGAGCAAGTCGATTCGCCCAAGAGGAATGGCCTGCCTCCCGGAAATGATTCCATGGAAAGGCGCACCAGCTAGTTGTAGACTCGACCGATTGATCCCCAAGAGGTTGATGGCATCAGCATATAGGATGTTGAGGCAGCTGCCTCCGTCTGTCATCCGTTTGGTGAGGCGTACCTCCATAATGATGGGGTTGACCACAAACGGGTATTGACCCGGTCATGGCACATGAACTTGGTAATCTGAATGGTCAAAGGTTATCCGTAGATCAGTCCACTTGAGGAGTACTTGCGTGGCAAGCTCGGCCGCGAAGACCTCGCAACGCTCAACCTTGGCTATGCGTCAACATCCGTGGGCCTCGGGGCCTGTGAAGATCATGTTGCATGCTTTGATCTTAGGGAATACCGGCCCCCCTTGCTCATCGTTGTTGTTCGCGAGGTCTTGCGACCCTGGATCCGATGGTTTCTCTGGTTCCCCATTCTTCCCGTCCTCCTGGATGAATTTCTTCATCATGGAACAGTCCTGGAGGAGGAAGCCGTGGTTGGGGCATGGGACGTTCCACTTCTTCTCGAAATGGTTCCACGCCTCCCTAGTCATGGGCCTCGTGCCTTGTGTTCGGCGGCGGCTATGATGGGGTCGCATCCAGTCAGTGACTTGTTTTTCTTTTTTGGGCGGTCGTGGGCTCCCTCACCGGTACCCTCATTCCGCTTTCCTTTGCCCTTCCTCTCCGGTGTGCGGTTGAGGACCGCTGCCATGCACTCCTCATTGGAGGCAAAGCTCGTGGCAATAACTAAGAGCTCTCGAGCCATCGCAGGCCCTTGCAGCCCAGCTCATGAATGAGCTGCTCCTACGTCATGCTAGAGATGAAGGCTCTGATAATGTCTACATCGCCCATGTTGGGCAACTCGTTGCACTTCTTACTAAAGCACCAGATGTAGTTCCAGAGGGACTCGCTCGCCTTCTGTCAAAAGTTTTTTAGATACCAGGGGTTGCCCGGTCAGATGCAGGTCCCCTGGAAGTTTCCGACAAAGATGTTCCTCAAGTCGACCTAATTATAGATCTGGCCATCGGGGAGGTGCTCAAGCTAGGCTTGAGCCGAGTCAACGAGGTACAATGGCAGGTTGCGAATGATGGCGTGGTCGTTGACTGCTCCCCCTGGGCAAGCGAGGCGGTAATCCATGAGCCAGAGCCTGGGATCCATCTCACCCACATACTTGGTGACGGTCACGGGTGCTCAGAAGCGTTGGGGGAATTTGGCGCTGCGGATGCATGAGCTATAAGACCCGTGGCCATGGCACGCTCGGGCTCCAGCTCCTTTCCTCATCGATGTCATCGTACCATCCGCCATGGTGCGGTTGAAGACCCCTTTCTTTGTTCAGTCGTTCTTTCTCAAGTCAATGCGCTTTGAAGGTTAAGCATGCATGACGGTTGGGGCAGACCCGGTCGTGGACCGAGGCTTTCTTGAAGGGCCCCTAGCTGGGAGCTCCTGCTGTACCGTGGATTGTTGCGACCCCACGGCGCTGCCTCCCTCAGCTCGTCGGGACGGGCTGATTTCCTGGCTGGATTGAGCCACGCATCATAGTGAGATCTCGGCTTGAAGCTCAGCGGCCTTCTCCAACAGCGCCACAACTTCCCATCGGGGCCCGTTGGACCTCTGGCGTAACGGGCGGTAGGAGTGTTTGGAGCAACACCACTGCAGCGGCAATGTTCTGCCTTGCGTGAGGAAACTATGGGGGTCCCTGGTCGTCGTTGGCGATGTGCTGGTGGACATCACGGGCCACAGCTCGGGCGTGTACGATGGCCCTCGAGCGCGCTAGCTCGTAGTCTATCTCGGCTTTCTCGTTCTTCAGCTGGCTCTGGGCTTCCTGCAACTCTGCCCATCTTGCCCTCAGGTGCTCCTGAGGGCCATCTAGGTGGGGTACAACCTGAGGTCCTCCGGCCGAAGTGATGGGCACATTGATGAGGGTTTCCCTCACCATAGCGCTAGCTGTCGAGTTTGTCGGTGCATGGGTTCCAGGGTTTGCTGCTGCCCCTGCTGCCGAGGTCGCAGCAGCCCCCGCGTTCAGCACGGGTGTGATTTGTTCCATGTGACATCCACGCGAGGGGTCATGGCTCCCTACGCAGCTGTCGGAGTCGGTCGGAATCCCACCGGGACCCCATGTCAAGGAGGTCGAAGAGCGACTCGTTGGGGCGCTTGATCATGCCCATGAACTCATGGTTCACGGTTATCAGGGCGCCATGGTGAATGGCGTGGTTCTGGAAGTCCCGCACGGCGTTATGCAGATCGCATGGGAAGCCCTCTAAGGGTTTTCATCGAGGAGGCCAGAGAAAAGGGGCTCTCCCCTGAGCAGTTGACCGTGGATACTTGCAAGAGCGAACGAGACGCACCGAAGGTCATCTTGGGTCAGTGTAGGGCCCAGGTATCGTTCCAGGTGATACCACATCTGGTCACTATAGTTGACTGGTGGTGTGGAGCAGCTAGAGACTCTAGGTCTCGCGGGCTCCAGTTGAACGGCCTGCATCGCCTCGGTGGTGATGGCTATGGTTGCTGAAATAGGGTCCAGGAGTGACTCATCGACGAGCTCTGGCATCCCGTTCGCCGTGATCACGAAGTCCAATGTATGACCCATGTCCTCCAACCACCACTGGCGCGATGCCTCGGTGGTAGGCGCGGGGACTGGAAGTGGCGGTGGCGCTGGTGAGCTGACGCGCACCAACATCTGCTCGGCTGTGGCAATGATCTCTAGGCTCTCAAAGAACATGCTGGTGCTGGGAGCCCAGAAGGTGGAGAAACTAGCCATCAGAACCGGAGAGAGGTTATCGATCGAAGCGTGCAGAAAGATCCCCCTACCTAGCACGCCTACTATCGGTGTTTCGATCATCAGCTAGTAGAATTTGTTTAGGCTCGGTGATGTCTATGCATAAGGACACAAGGATTATAGTGGTTCAGGGTACCCCCCTACGTCCAGTTTGAGTAGATGCTTGCGTTACTTGCATCAGAGTGTACAACACAGGTGAGAGAGGAGAGTCCTTCAAGTCTCGGTGTGTGAGTGCGTGTGTTGATGTTGGATGATCTTTGATGTCCCTAGGAAATAGAAGGAGCTCCCCTTTTATACTTCAAGGGGTGGCCCATGTTACAGCGAGTGTGAGGAAGGGAGAGAAAGAGAAAGAGGAAAGGAGAGGACAACACGTGTGGGGAGTTGGTGAAATCTTGCCGGAGTTGCCATGGACTCTGGTCGGCGGCGTTGTCTTCGGTCTTCATGGGTCCCACCGTCCTGATCCTTACGTCAAGGGAGGCACTGTGTCGAGACATGCTCCCCTTAATCAGCTGATGGATTGAGTCGTCATGTTTCTGTAGGAGGCGTGTTCCGTCGAAAGGGGTGGTGCCGCACGGGCGACATCATGATGTTTAAGCGAGGTCTGGTCGCTGCTGTCCATCGAGCTGTCCTACACCATCACTATTGTGGGTGTCATCGGGCAATTATTTTAATGCAGCATAGGTGGCCTTGTTGCGTCAGGCCCGTCCTATCGCTGAGGGTGATGATGGTGGGAGTAGTTTTGCAGGGGGTTTTGACCTCCTGATACTGTGGATGCATTCTTGGTGTGGCATTTAAGGCGGGGTAGATGGCAGTTGTTGACCTTCACCCCGCTCAACCCTCTCGTCAAGGGTCGATTTGTCGGGTTGTGTCTGGTCGAGCCCGCTTGGAGTAGGGTCCCACATTCTTCTTCCGTTGAACTCCTTCTAGTTCCATTTCTACCGTATCGTGACCTTAATGGCACCCAAGCACACCCGTCAAAGCACTTGGTATTCGTCGAACGGGCAAGCTTCCCCTGTATATGCGGAGGATGACTCATCCTTCGACATCCTCGAAAGGATCAACGAATTCCCGACGTCCTCCATGAACACAGAGAACATCAACGCTCTCATCATTGATGGAGTTCTCCAGGATCAACAAATAAGGGATTGGATTGAAGCACTAGGTCAGAAATTTCTGCAACCCCTTGTAGATCATATCATAGTTTTTGCCCCCTTTTTCTACCGAGGATTTGGAATGCCATGTTCTGATTTCTTCCGTGGACTGTTATTCTTCTATGGGATTAACCTTGTTAATCTAAATCCCAATTCGATTCTCCACATTGCCATTTATATCCATCTGTGCGAAGTGTTCCTAGGGATTGCCCCTCACTTCGATACTTTCAAGGAACTGTTTGTTCTAAAATCCTATAGCAGCAATGATATTGGTGGTGCTGGATTTCAATTGAGGAACAAATCTAAATACATTGAAGTTCCTCTTCCTTCTACTTACAACGGATGGCACTCTGATTGGTTTTATCATGGAAACCATGTGCCTCCTCTATCTGAGTTCACTGCTGCCCTTGCACCCTGAACTGAATGGTCAGAAAAGGCGTCGCCTGATAAGAAGAACCAGGTGGAAGCAATTTTAAAGCAAATTGCAGTGTTAAAATCCCAAGGATACAGTGGGGTTGATGTCGCAATGTCACATCCCAAAATTTCCCATTTTGGAATGTGAACTGCTTTCAAACAATGTATTTAGATTTCTCAAATTTTAAAACTATTTATAAGAAACTTTGCAAATTAACAAAGATTTTGTTGGGTTGAAGTAATTGCTCTATGTCACAAATGTTTTCAGTTTTGAACAAAAACCTGTTTAAATAAGTAAAATCATTTTATTTTATTTGATTTCAATATTTTGTCATTTTTTGATTCCATGTTAATTTGAGAAAATTGAAATCCTTTCAACCAAATTTTATGAATGTACATTGTGTTTTAAAATGGGGCTCAACTATTATTGTCTCCGTGACTCATGTGAATGCATCGTTGAACACTTTCTTCCAAACTTGTTTCATCACATATTTCACCCTACACGCTGTTGATGTATCTATCTCATTTTCATCCTCATTCATTTCACCTACCGCATGGACGTACCTAGACGTCAGACCTTCCATGTTTGCCCCATCTTCCATAAATATTCCTATGGAAAGAAACCCCTCCTTTCATAAACAATCTATGGAAATAAACCCACCTTCCATAAACATTTCTATGGAAAGAAATTCCACCTTCTATAAACATTCATAAGGAAAGAACAAGAGAATAATATCCTTTCCATATTTCTTATGCCTTCCATGTTTGCCTCCAATAAATGCATTAATTCCTCTTAATTGCCTTTCCATACTCTTTCCCCACCTGCCCTACCCCTCCTATAAATACTATCCCCTCTCCCACGTCCTCCCCACCCCCTCAAACCCTCACCACGCTGCCAGGCTGCCGCCGCTCCACCCTGCTCCCGCGTGCAGCAATGCTGCCGCAGATCGATGTTGATGTTCCTGGTGATCCAACCATCCAAATGCCGACAAATTTTGCATGTAGGTGCGGCCGGATGTCCTCTCCAACATATCCAAAATTCAGAGTCATTGGACATAGGATGCCTCCGGGAGCTGCATCGCAATGGAAGCTGCTCCCTGATCTGGGCAAATCCAGCGCGCGTGACGGTAAATCCATCCTCGTTTCTCCCAATCCAGAGGTGTTCTTGATACAAGATACAATCCAAATTGTATTCCAAGGTCTTGTGTTCTTCTCCACTGAAGGAGTCTCCTAGAACAGCCGTGGTGTAACCAGGAACACGATCTCCACTCGATCTGCCGCTGGACGACCTCACTATGATGCAGCCAATGGATCTCCAGTATAGGTGCTTTCTAATCCAATTCATCTTGCGTTTCAAGTGTCCCACCTCACTAGGAAGGTTTATGTTTAAAATATTCCTTGAGAACTTGAGCCAATCAATGGGAACGCACACATATGTTTTACACTATCTGCGCAGCCACAGTCTCGGCAGCTTTAACTTTGCATATCTTTTGATCCACAACCCTGATTTAGATATTTCTTCCGCCTACATTCTTGTATCCAAATAAACTATCCAATTTTAACCTTTGTTCAACCCTTCCCAATTGTACTATACCTTGCATTGTGTATTTACTATATGTATGTTTTGTATGTCTTGCGCGAATAGGATTTTTACGCACGGGAATCAAACGGGGGCCAAGATCAAGATTTGTTATCGCTGAGCAGCAACCCACGCAAGATGAAGGCAAGTGTCCTTGAAGCATTTTGATCCTATTATGAATATTATTTTAGAACTGCATGCTTGTGTCAAATTAATGGGTACCTATTATTAGGGTTTTCCTAGTATTGCTTTATCCTTTTCCTTGTCGCCTTGAACTAGTTGGTCCGTTTGTTATGGGTAGATAATGCTTAGGTTGCTTGTGGAATGTTGGGTTAATATTAATCTTGATTAATGAACTATATCACTTCATGGGTGGAATGGTAATTTATGTTAGCAACATGGACTTAGGGATCTATGCAAGCCGGATGGAATGGATGTGGTGCCGTGGGCACGCGATTGGTGGTGGTAGGATTGTTGTACGTCCTAGGAACCGGTTCTTGGAGCGATGACCCAGGAAAACAGTGCCATCGCAAGACCGATATGGGTAAGGCTTGGGTAAGTAATTAGGTGTTCTCCCAGTGTCGGTGCAGCGTTTTGGTGGAGCGGGGAATGGAAGTCAAGAGCACCGTCCTTGTATCCGAATGGCTCAAGAGGGGGTTTCTGGGGTGATGAGCTGCTTGTTGATGGGCTATCACTTATGGATGGGAGTGGAACCTTAGTGGCCAGCATGTACTGGGAGACCCTTTGTAAAAGCCTTGTAGTGATCTCCTGGCCGCACACCTAAGAAAGTGTGTTAGTTCTTGGCCGGCATGGCAACATGGAGACTCTAGTCCACCTAGCAACAGGGGACAAATCACGACTTGTGGGTAAAGTGGTACAAACTCTGCAGAGTACCAAACTGTTATGACAGCCGTGCTCACGGTCAAGAGCGGCCTGGAATCCTCACAAGATTCATTGGTTATGGGTTGGAATGGTTGGGATGGTTTGGACTTGGCTTGGTTAGGACCCTGTGGATTGATGATTGGTATGACCCCACCTAGTAATTAGGATGCTTAGGAAATTAAAAAATCATACAATAAACCACACTAAGCCTTCCTTTTGTATAGCCCCATGTCATCTTCCCCCCCCCCCCCCCCCACTTGCTGAGTATGACATGTACTCACCCTTGCTACAAGAGAAGGATGGTACAACGATGAAGACAATGGATAAGAGCTCTAGGCCTGCGGTCTTCCGGTCGACTTCCTGTGGAAGCTGAAGGACGCCAACGCTTAGTTTATTCCGCTGCAATGTAATCTTTTCTTTTGACCTACAGGTCACTCTTGTAATATTGTTATCAATTAATAAAGATATTGTTCTTCTATCATAATAATTGTCCTGTGTGCATGAAATCTTGATCCTGGGCACGCATACAGATGCATTCATTTTCGATCGTTGGAACCGGGTGGGCAAGTGGTATCAGAGCTATATCGACCGTCGGACGCAAGCCTAGTTAGAAATGGTCGGCTTTTAAAATATAATTTTGCAAACTCCACTTCTTTCCCCTACTTCCTTGACTATTTCATTTTCTCCTTGTGTTTTGAGATAAAACGCTTTACCGACTTGCCCAGCCAATAGGTTGTATATAATTTAATTCACTTCTCCCAGGCCTACCATTACTGGATATTAGGAAGGTGCCCTAGATTGTATTAGTCCTACGTGCAATTGTTGTGACATCCCATGTCACAAAAAGTTGATTAAGCTAACCCTAATGTTAAATTGCTGGCTAATTAAAAATTTCAAATGATTGCAGTACCAAAGAAATAGGGGAAATAAATTTAATTGATTAAGTCCACAATTTGGCCAATTAACAACATTTCACAAACTTTACAAAACTCAATGAAAGTATGCCAATGTTTTTGCACATTCCAGTGGATCATGTCAAGAATGAATTTTGGGGAATTTATCAGAATTTTTGGTAAAGGATTAATACCCTTAAAAATTCCCTAAGTGCAGAGAAAAGCACCTCTCTTCCAGGATTTTTCATAAATTCTCCAACAGGAATTTCAACATGGCCCCAAAAGCAAAGTTGGATAATATGGTTTTCTGGACATGCACAACAATTTGCATGAAGATTGGAGCATCACAACTTGGAGGAGTTGGCAAAGTACAGAACACTGTTTTCAGTCAAAGGGGTCAACACCTTCTCTATCCTTGGTCCACTCAGCACTCGACAACGCCGTACCCCCCCCCCCCCACCCCCCGCTGGCCACCGATCAACCTCCTCTCTCCCCCCATCCCGGCCACTGCTCTGCCTGCTCTCTCCTGTGCCAGCGGCTAGCATTGAAGCCCCCACCGGTGAGCCAATTCCCGGCGGCCAGCTCACCTTCCCTCCCTCTGCCCTCTCTCTCTGCCGAACGGCACTTAAGGCCGCAGCTGCCGAGGCTTTCTCCTCCTCCTCCTCTCTCTTCGCTCGCACACGCGCCACATCATTCCCAGGCTCCCCCGCGAAACCAGGTGCCCTTGCCCTCACCTCTTTCCTCCTCTTCCGCAAGAATCGAGAGCCGCCTCTGTTTTCCCTCCGCCATGGCCGCCGTCGCGTTGAGCTCCACCGAGGCAGCTCCCCGTCCTCTTCTTACTACTCAAATGAGTGCGCAAGCATCTCCACTAGCGTGCCCCTGATCTGCTCCCTCTATGTCGCAGCGACCTCGTCGGAATCGTCAAGGAGAAGAGCCGCCGCCATCAGGATTCGTCCACCTCGCTGACGAGAACCCTCCTCCGGCCTCCCTCCTCGGCTACTTCCTCGACGCCGGCCATCTACGACTCTCAGTGAAGCTCGACGACCAACGCGCGACCTCTCTCTCCCTTGGTGCACGACGCGCGACGCCGCTGGAGTTTCCTCTGCCGCCGCTCCTCGTAGCCGGCAGGATTCCCGGTGAGCCCCCTCCCTCCGACCCCACCAACCGAGCCGCCGCAACGCGCCGACCGATTTGGTCCAGCCGCCGGCCATCCTCGACCCCTCCTTCCCCTTCCCGGTGAGATCCGGCCGCGCTCCGGCGAACCAGGCGTGCGCGCGCGGAGCCGATTTCAAATCAGTGAATGGCAGAGTTGTAAATAAGGGTGAACTTTGTTTAAATCTTCAAAATTCAATAACTTAAAAACTAAAAAGGGGAAAAATGTGAAACTATTTTTGTTCGACTCCTAAAATTCCGCCTACCAGAAAAACAAGATGAGAGCCAGGGTTATACAGTATATTAATGAAATTGAATCACCAAAGTTAGGACCTTGCTAAGAGTATTAAATTCATAAGTAAAAACATAGAAATGGTAAAATTATGAAAATTGTTCAGTAAGCACATCATGGCATCTCTAAACTTTCTGTAGAAGCACATTTCCATTTTTATGCAAATTTTTAGTGTTGTGGCATAATCTCCATTTTCAGTAAATGATTTATATAAATTCTTGGGTAGGATTTTAATCATGAAATTTAGTAATCCTGTTCTTTGGGCATTTCTACATGTCTATAAATTCACATGTAAAAATTGTGGGCACCATCAGTATGCTTTTTGTTGTTAATTTGCTCATTCGATAATTAGCTTAGGAAATTTCAATGTAAATATTGCCTTATATATGCATATAGTTATTGTTAGGGATAAATTCATCTCTGGGACTGTTCATACAACATGTTAATCTTGACTTGCAGTAAGGTTTATTACTCCCCATTGTATGCTCATGTTTCATAATTAGCTTATATATATCTAGATCGGTTTAGGGTTATATTAAATGTGTGCACGTCAACTTTTAGAAGATTAATTAAGGAGATACATGCTGGTGTTTAACTTTGCAATATAAAGTTTCTATGTTCCTTTACATCATCATTGTAATTGGTAAATGATTTTTTTTAAATTCCCTGATAGGAATTTAGTTAAGAGGCTTTGCATGTCGGCTAGGTAGGCCTTAACGCACCCATGTAAAATACCTTGTTAATTCCCTAGCAGAGGTATGCTTTTATTTGAGATATAGGTGATGTGCTTAGTAATTTCAATGCCTCATACTTCCCTAATTAGAAGTTTGTCCCCTTAAATTAAGTAATTGCCCAGATTGTTATGCAAGCATACCATCTCATGCATGAGCTACATCCCGTCAATTCTATTTATTGAGGAAGTGCCATGAATCATCGTCCAATCCTTACCGTGCATCGCACTGCATTGACTAGGAAGCGAGACCGGGAGCAAGACCGTGACAAGCAACCCCGAGGAGCCCGAAGTTGAGCTAAACCCCGCCGAAAACTCTAACTACGATCACTTCCAAGGCAAGCCCCGGTGCACACCTATTGATTTACCAGTCCTTGTTATTTGGTCGCAATATAGGAATATTGTATTATGCATTAGGTATAGGGCTTGGATGGAAACCCACGTGCATAGACAAACTATGACCTATAATTAGTTTACGTTAGTAAGCCTTTTCGTTAGCAACTGCTAGGCTGAAATTAGTAGAGTCAACGGTAGGCTATGGGATCACTCGATTCAATCATGATTCACATGAAGAATGAAATTGGATAATTTGAGAACCTATCGTTGCAACTCCACGGACAAGTATTGAACAGTACCAAGTGCATACCTTTATATGGGAATTGGTAAACCTAGTAACTTGGGCGCCGTATTGTTGGACGGTATTACTCATCGATGCAGAGGTGATGTGAATGGCACGGTGGATGCACGGGTTGAGGACCGCTGGAGAGTGCACGGTTAAGCCTCGGGTATGAAGTACTGTATCGCGGGGAGGACGTGTACTCGGGATCGATGGCCCCGGATCGACTTTATCACAATCTCGTGAACGGTGGCCATACGTGTTCTTAAATGATCCGTATGGCGTGTACTTGGGTTAATCTCCTGCAGGATTTAAATCGATTCGAATTGCCGTCCCTCGCGGTTATGAGTACCTCTTATTCGAGCAGTGGCAATGATACTTTAAGTAGAAGAAGTTTGGTTATGCTGCTGAAATTTATTTACTCTGTGGCTACATATTGCTATGTTGTATTGTTCTTTATATTTATACAGTCTTAGCAGCTAGCTAGGTTCAACTACAGTTAATTTTCTGCAACAAGCCATTAAAATCTTGGTTAAAGAATAAGCATCACAGCATAGAATTAATAGGTGCGTTTTATGCAAATATCAAATAAGCCCGGTCAGCCCCCTGCATATTAGGAGTCGGTTTTAGTAAACCTTTTGGACGGGTAAGTCTTGCGGAGTATGCTAGATACTCAGGCTTTGCGATTATGTGGTTTTTCAGGTTTTCCTCAAGCTACTTATTGTGACTGTTGTAACAAAGTTGTGTGGGAAGGTGAGGAGCCCCAGAACTAGACCATTGAATGGGTCCCCAGCTCTCCTAACCAAGATGAGTGAGCCATTGTCCTAGGGCCAGCATGGTTTACTTAAGTTTTACATAGTGTTTTGTCGTATTTTCCGCCTCCACATATTTATGTAATCTGAACCAAAATATATGTATGGTAATGTGACTAAATTTGCTTCCGCTATGACTCTTGAACTTGTAATATTATGTACTTAATGATGTATCTTTGCAAATGATGGATGTTCATGTGTGAACGCTATGAATGGTTACTTCGTTAATCATCTCCCGAGGCAATCCTGTACGGCACACTCTATACTTTGGTATAGGGTTGCGACAATTGTGATAGATTGTTTGATTGTGATGTGCTTGTGTGATTGTTTTCTTGTTTCAAACCCCTTGACTTAAGCCTAATCCTTGTCCATAGCCACCTTGATCCTATTTTGTTTGTCGTCTCCAATACTACATTTTGGTTCGAGAAGATTGCCAAGTGAAAGAAGATCGTCATCATCAACAACTGCTCAAGGAACAAGATATACTACCGAAGTACCTCTACATGACGAAGTGAAGCTCTTAGTAAGGAAGGTGAAGATGAAGCTAAGGCATCATCGCCAATCATTGTTTGTTGAGTCGTGTATGTTTGCTTTGTGTGATATAGGTTAATTTGTGCCTATCTTCCTTGACCATCATTTAACTCCTTGAAATGTATCTATCATCCTTGATGCATATAGTGTGATAAAAAAAACCATATAAGATTGATCTCAACCTTATCTTTTATTTTCTCTATCCCTATATCTTGATCTTCTCATTGCTCTCCTATCTAGTCGTCTTAACCAAGTCCCTCCGAATCTCAGGATGAGATTCCTGTTAGGGGGGGGGGGGTAGATTGTCACATCCCAAAACTTCCCATTTTGGAATGAACCGCTTTCAAACAATGTATTTAGATTTCTCAAATTTTGAAACTATTTATAAGAAACTTTGCAAATTAACAAAGATTTTTTTGGGTTGAAGTAATTGCTCTATGTCACAAATGTTTTCAGTTTTGAACAAAAACTTTTTAAATAAGTAAAATCATTTTATTTTATTTGATTTCAATATTTTGTCATTATTTGATTCCATGTTAATTTGAGAAAATTGAAATCCTTTCAATAAAATTTTATGAATGTACATTCTATTTTAAAATAGGGCTCAACTATCATTGTCTCCGTGACTCACATGAATGCATCGTCGAACACTTTCTTCCAAACTTTTTTCATCACATATTTCACCCTACACGCTGTTGATGTATCTATCTTATTTTCATCCTCATTCATTCCACCTACCACATGGACATACCTAGACGTCAAACCTTCCATGTTTGCCCCACCTTCCATAATCTTTCCTATGGAAAGAAACCCCTCCTTCCATAAACATTCTATGGACATAAACCCACCTTCCATAAACATTTCTATGGAAAGAAATTCCACCTTCCATAAACATTCATAAGGAAAGAACAAGAGAATAATATCCTTTCCATATTTCTTATGCCTTCCATGTTTACCTCCAACAAATGCATTAATTCCTCTTAATTGCCTTTTCATACTCTTCCCCCACCTGCCCCACCCCTCCTATAAATACTAGCCCCTCTCCCACGTCCTCCCCACCCCCTCAAACCCTCACCACGCCTCTAGGCTGCCGCCGCTCCACCCTGCTCCCGCGTCCAGCAATGCTGCCGCAGATTGATGTTGATGTTCCCGGTGATCCAACCATCCAAATGCCACCAAATTTTACATGAAGGTGCGCCCTGATGTCCTCTCCAACATATCCAAAATTAAAGGTCATTGGACATAGGATACCTCCGGGATCTGCATCGCAATGGAAGCTGCTCCCTGACCTGGGCGAATCCAGTGCGCGTGACGGTAAATCCATCCCCGTTTATTCCAATCCAGAGGTGTTCTTGATACAAGATACAATCCAAATTGTGTTCCAAGGTCTTGTGTTCATCTCCACTGAAGGAGTCTCTTAGAACAGCCGTGGTATGACCAGGAACGCGATCTCCACTCAATCTGCCGCTAGACGACCTCACCATGATACAGCCAATTGATCTCCAGTATAGGTGCTTCCTAATCCAATTCATCTTGCGTTTCACAGGTCCCACATCACTAGGAAGGTTCATGTTTAAAATATTCCTTGACAACTTGAGCCGATCAATGGGAACACACACATATGTTTTGTACTATCTGCGCAGCCGTAGTCTCTGCAGCTTTAACCTTGCAGATCTTTTGATCCACAACCCCGATTTAGATATTTCTTCCGCCTACATTCTTGTATCCAAATAAACTATCCAATTTTAAACTTTGTTCAACCCTACCCAATTGTTCTATACCTTGCATTGTGTATTTCCTGTATGTATGCTTTGTATGTCTTGCGCGAATAGGATTTTTACGCACGGGAACCGTACGAGGGCCAAGATCAAGATTTGTTATCACTGAGCAGCAACCCACGCAGGAAAAAGGCAAGTGTCCTTGACACATTTTGATCCTATTATGAATATTATTTTAGAACTGCATGCTTGTGTGAAATTAATGGGTACCTATTGTTAGGGTTTTCCTAGTATTGCTTTATCCTTTTCCTTGTCGCCTTGAACTAGTTGGTCGGTTGGTTATGGGTAGATAATGCTTAGGTTGCTTGTGGAATGTTGGGTTAATATTAATCTTGATAAATGAACTATATCACTTCATGGGTGGAATGGTAATTTATGTTAGCAGCATGGACTTAGGGATCTATGCAAGCCAGATAGAATGGATGTGGTGTCGTGGGCACGTGGTTGGTCGTGGTAGGCTTGTTGTAGATCCTAGGAACCGGTTCTTGGAGCGGTGACCTAGGAAAACAGTGCCATCGTAAGACCGATATGGGTAAGGCTTGGCTGAGTAATTAGGTGTTCTCCCAGTGTCGGTGCAGCATTTTGGTGGAGCGGGGAATGGAAGTCAAGAGCACTGTCCTTGTATTCGAATGGCTCAAGAGGGGGCTCCTGGGGTGATGAGCTGCTTGTTGATGGGCTATCACTTTTGGACGGGAGTCAAACCTTAGTGGCTAGCATGTACTGGGAGACCCTTTGTAAAAGCCTCGTAGTGATCTCCTGGCCACACACCTAAGGAAGTGTGCTAGTGCTTGGCCGGCATGACAATATGGAGACTCTAGTCCACCTGGCAATAGGGGATGAAATCACGACTTGTGGGTAAAGTGGTACAAACTCTCCAGAGTATCAAACTATTATGACAGTCGTGCTCATGGTCAAGAGCGACCTGGAATCCTCATAGGATTCGTTGGTTATGGGTTGGAATGGTTGGGATGGTAGGATGGTTTGGACTTGGCTTGGTTAGGACCCTGTGGATTGATGATTGGGATGACCCCACCTAGTAATTAGGATGCTTAGGAAATTAAAAGCTCATGCAATAAACCCCATTAAGCCTTCCTTTTGTATAGCTTCATGTCATCTTTTCCTTCACTTGCTGAGTACGACATGTACTCACCCTTGCTATATCCCACATTGCTGCTCAGCTACAAGAGAAGGATGGTACAACGATGCAGACAATGGATAAGAGCTTTAGGCCTGCGGCCTTCCGGTCGACTTCCTGTGGAAGCTGAAGGACGCTAATGCTTAGTTTATTCCGCTGCAATGTAATCTTTTGTTTTGACCTACAGGTCACTCTTGTAATATTGTTATCAATTAATAAAGATATTGTTCTTTTATCATAATAATTGTCCCGTGTGCGTGAAATCTTGATCCTGGACACGCATACAGATTCATTCCGTTTTGGTCGTTGGAACCGGGTGGGACACACAACGAGCTTCTTATATCGCCAAGTCCAACCCATTCAGAGACGTCATGTCCCTAGTTGGAAATTCAATATGAAAGGAGATCCAAGCATGGAGGTGCCTGAGGAATTGTCTGATCGAGGGATAAAACTGAGACTAGGAAATAATTTTCTTCTTTGCTCGATTAGACCCCAGCAACCAAAAAAGCTAGACATCATTCTGAGACCAACAGGAATGATGTAGGTAAATGTTGTGGTTCATGTTAATCATATTAACCGCCATATGAAACATTGACATATGTTGTTGAATGTAGAATCTAGATAGATATTCATCAAATCCACCATTGCCTCCTCCTGTGCAAGAGAAATCACCAAGTCATCAGCCAGCCCCCAAGCGTCGTAAAGCCAATATTATTGATTCTGATGAAGAAGAGTCTCTGGCAGATAGAATTCCTAGACTTTAAGAAGAAGCGAAAAGGAAAGCTTCAGTCGAGTCAGAAACCACTCGGCAAGAATGCATATCTGACACAAGAGCGAGAACTTCAAATGAAAATGATGAGACAAGTGTTAAAGACACTCAAAAGGCTTCAGTTGCAGACACCTCTGACGACATAAAGAACACAACGTCAACCAATCCTCCGCCTAAGGTGTTAGGATTAAAGTTTAAGCGTCGGCCAAAGTAAGTTTACTCATAGCTAAAGTTCTAAATTATATCATAACAATAAATAAAGTTGTCACTAAGTATATGGTATGCAGATCGTCTGGCACTGTGTCCTCGGGTAGCTCCATGCCACAAAGCAATGTTTCTAAAGAGGCATAGGCCAAAACAATGCGTGAGGCATCCAAGGATGACGCCCCTGATCACTCGGCCAAAAAGGCCGAGTTATGGCAAGGATGTTCCAATGTCATGTCGGCCAACAAAAGAGCCCAACAAACCAAGAGATGCCCCTATGCCAGACCTAAATATTCTAGGGACAACCACCACAAGGGGCAACTCCTCTCCTCCAATCATCAAAGAAGAGCCTACTCTAGTATTTGAAAGGATGCCGGAGCCAATATATGATCAACCAATCGGCCCCGAAAGTGATGTCGTTCTAATGCCGACTCACCGACTGGTGAACGAAAGAATCTCGGACGAAGCTGGTCATACCCGGACCATATATCATATCAGCGAATTTTCCATTGCAGGCCTGGATGAATCTGGCGAGCAGGAGGAATTAAAGAAATTTGAAGGCCTCATCGAAGAAGCTTATCACTCTTTTCAGGTAAGAGTTTAAACTGTTGTCTATCTGATTATGGTTGCCTTGGAAAAAATGATACTCATTTTTCCTTTTCCTATCTCCAGAGCAATTGAAATCACACATGACAAATAAAAGTAAGTTGTTGCAAAATGTGCAATGGAAATGTGCCAAAGCAATGGAAAATGAAAACCAGCTTGCCAAAGAAAGACTTGAG
This sequence comes from Eleusine indica, assembly GCA_030378355.1. Classification (NCBI taxonomy): domain Eukaryota; kingdom Viridiplantae; phylum Streptophyta; class Magnoliopsida; order Poales; family Poaceae; genus Eleusine; species Eleusine indica. The sequence continues at coordinate 44,201,832 of CM059495.1, forward strand.
GTCGGCCATCTTTCCCTTGAACTACAATCATGTTCATCCCAGGTGGATGAACTTCAATTCAAAATATCATGTAAGTTCTCTATAAGAGATTATACATAAGCAACATGACCCATATATTCACCGAATTTTCATTCTTCCTTCTTGAAGGCTTATCACAAGAGCTTGCTTCTAAATCCAAGCAGGAGGCTGACTCGGCAATCCTCATTGCCATGTTAAAGACCGTTTAAAGACTCTAGAGTCATCCTCGAGTACTATCGAAGATTTAAAGAAGCAAAACTGAGAATTAAAGAAACAACTTCAAACTTCAGAGGAGCTCAAAAACAATTTTGAAAAATTGAAGGATGGCTTCAAAAAGATGGATGAATCTCGTGCCGACTGGAAAAAGAAAGCTAAAGGTATTCTTTTGATATTCTATGCTTAATCATTTTAATAAAATGCTAAAATTCTCCTATGTGCCTAATGTATAACAGATGCGCTAGTAGAAGTTCAATTGCATGAGCATAAACGTCACGAATTGCACAAAAGAGTTCTCGTGGCGGAAAATTTTGTGAAAGATGCAACCGATTCATTGGATGAAATCAAGGCACCTTTCAAAAAGGTTGAGAAGGAAAGAAACGGTCTCAAAGAAAGGGGCACAACTCTCAAAGCCGAGAAGAAAGACCTTGAGTAACGTCTAAGAGGTAAATAACACTTGCATTTATATTACCTGTATGTCCAGATATCTTTCATAGTGCAAGATTTATGTACCTTTGTTTTTGGGTTCTCAAAAAGCTTATGACCTTCTACAAACGAAATTTATTGAGGGTGACCTAAATCTCCGTTGGTCCCTTGCAACTCTGCAAAAAGATGCCGAGGAAATGGCACAAAATATTTTTCCTGAAGAAAAACCTCCAAGATGTTGGGATCTAATCACTTGGCTTCAAGAAGCACCAAACCGAGTACAAAAGCATGCGCGTCACATTGCAGGACTTGCAGGTGCTCAAGTATTGGCTATCGCCAAATCTCACATTCTAGAAATCAAACAAGATGTAATTGTTGAGAGTTTCGAAGAAGATCTTTCAGATGAGCAATGTGAAGCCCTGGTAGCGGAAGCCTAGAGAACGGCTAACACATTGATTAACTAGATAGAGCTAGATCCACTACCAAGAGTGTAATGGGTTGCAACATGTTCAACAGACAATGTTTCATAACTAGCCATGTAATGAAATCCTTTAGTCTAGTAGATCCCTGGGGTCCAGATTCAGTACCAGTATTGTAATGAATGCTTGGGTCATGCTGCTTTGTTTATGTATTTTATGAACTCGTGCTAGACACTCACAACCAATACATAATGCACGCCAGCACTCGAATCAACTCCCCCAATAACCGATATGAACCATGGAGACTAAGAACCCACTCGGTCAAGCATATGCGAATTAGAAAAGTTGACTCGGTCCTCAACAAACGACATGAACCCTAGAGACTAAGAACCCACTTGGTCAACATGTGCGAGTTGTGGTAATATCGAGAGCCAAAATTTGAGTCAGGACTATATTAAAATAATTTAAGATCATTCACAGAAATCATAGTTCTTATGGCAAAGTATCATGACCACATAACATATATTATTGATGACACAAAAACATACAAAAATAAGTAAAAATAAATAAATTACTGAAGCTAAGCGTGAAAACGACGTAGCTGGGCTATGTTCCAAGAACTAGGAAGGTCTGATCTGTCTTCACGCATCAATTGATAAGCGCCTGGCCGAGTGACCTCTTTGACAATAAAAGGTCCCTCTAATGGAGCCGACAATTTGTTCTTGCCGACGGTGGACTGCACTTGCTTTAGTACTAAATCTCTGACTGCAAAATCCCGTGACCTAACATTTTTGTCGTGGTATCGTCGGAGGTTTTGCTGATATTTGGCTAACCGCATCAGGGTAGCGCCTTGTTTTTCTTCTAGCAAGAGGAGGTCATCACATCTGCCGTTGTTGGAAACCTCCTCGTCATACACCGTAACTCGTGGCGACGTAAACAATACCTCAGTTGGAAACATTGCTTCCAACCCATAAACTCGCGAGAATGGTGAGTGACATGTTGTTCGGCTGATATTAGTCTTGAGTCCCCATAATACTGATGGTAACTCTTGAACCCATCGTCGAGCATACTTCTCCAATCTTTTGAATATGCGAGGCTTAATTCCTGACGATAGAAGACCATTAGCCCTCTCGACTTGGACATTACTCTGCGAGTGAGCCGCAGAAGCGTAGCCGATTTTGAAGCCTATCGTCACGGCGAAGTCCTTAAACTCTTGTACCGTGAACTGGCTTCCGTTGTCTGTGACGATCTTGTGGGGGGGGGGGGGGGCACCGAACCGAGTCACTATATGAGTCACGAACTCTATCGCCTTCTTCGCTCCGGCTGGCCTCACTTCAATCCACTTGGAAAATTTATCTACTGTAACAAAAAGATGAGTGAAACCACCTTGAGCCTTTTGGAAAGGACCAACAATGTCTGATGAGCCTTTTGGAAACTACGTATTCTGAAAACAAGCATGATTTTACACATATTGCAGAACATGATGTATCAAAATACTCCAACATTCAGTTTGAATCTTTGACAAATGTTATGAATGACAAAGAGCAAAGTGAGGATATGCCAGCCAGTTATTCTATACCATGCAATGTTTTCATTGGGACCAATCTGAACATTGAGGAAAAGAAACGAGAAACAAAGGAATATGTTATGATTGGATCAATGGTTGTGTACTTGTAAAAAGTAAGGAACATATATTGGTGTTACAGGCCCTCCCAAAGGTATGCAATACTTTACTTTCAAATTCTACACGGCCTCAAGTCCACCCAGTCACGAAATCAGAAGATATGGAAACTCAAAATCAGTTCGGCCTCGGTTCAGGATCAGCTAGACAGGCGCGGAGTAAAAGTAGCATAACTGGACCATATGGAGTCTGATTGGGCTGAGTAAATACTTGTTGGAAAGAATATTTGATAATCTTTACAACAGATCCATCCCCATAGTCAAGTAAATTCCCTAGAGGTTGCAATAATCAAAATAGTGCCGGATTGTGTTGAGTCTGATTCTGTTTTCAAATGTGTTCAACTCGAACCGGGTTTTTGGCTAGCTGGCATGCCATATAGCCTAGGGCCGGCACCCCTATAGGCTAGGGCATCATTGCATTGTGGTTTTAGTCATGGTGTCCTCCAAGAAACCCTAGAGGTGTTTCCCTCCGATACCGGTTGTTGCCGTCGATCTCTGCCGGTTGCTGAAGTGCGTGATCAAGTGATTATTCCCTTGGGTGCATGCTGGAACTTGTGGTTCCCTTTCTCCAGTTCATGCTTATCTAAGTCACGGGTTGGAGAATTTATCTACTGCTGGTTTGCATCTACATCACATTCTTGTAAGCCGGTTAATATCTATCATGTTCTACGTTGTTGCTAGTTTGTGATTGCTATTGGAGAACCAATTTGTGGTGTTTACTTATTGTGCTTGTTGGATAGTTCAATGTGACATTGTTGTTCTATCTATTGATTGCTGAGATACACAAGTTTTAATATCTCAATATACTTGCTCCTATATTCATCATATCGTGAATGATTGGGACAATTTTTGAACACACCGTTGTCGTGTCTTTATCATTTGGTATCAGTTTTGCCGGGTTGCTCATGGTACTTGCTATTGATTTGTGGTGATGGATTCCTATGATTCTGACCTATACTTGAAGTTTGTGCCGACACTATATACAACAAGTTCTCGATCTGAGTATTATGAGTGGGAGGATGATATAGAGGCTTTTTATAGGATTGGTGAATTGCCACTAAACTAGTTGGTAAATTTGGCAAAGCAAACATTCCCTTTGCTGTTTTGCTATGGTGGAGGCAATTGCAACAAGATCTTGGATACCAAGGTGATGACTACTACACATCTTGGGCAGCAATGAAGTCGGAATTACGACACCGATTTGATCCCCCACTTGAGTCGAAGAAGAAGATTGTTGATCGTGAGTCCTTTGATGTTCCAAAGTGAGATTATGATACAATTCATCATTGTGTCAAGGAGGCCGTTAGTGCTGTTTTTTTCAAACACAAGCAACCTGAGGTGTGTTCAAATGTGTACAAATCAAAAGTAGAGTTGGAAGTTCTTGAGTCTTCTTGTGCTGATCAGGTCAAACCATTAATTGAAGCTGCACATGATCTTGTGGGTTTATCTTTGATATCTCAGTAAGTAAATTCAGATGGCGTCATTGCAGATGTCAAGGGGCAGCACTGTAATATTTTTCATTTAGAGTGCAAGATTAAAAAGAAGGTATGCAAATTAATTGTTGATGGTGGAAGTTTCAATAATGTGATTAATTCAGATTTGGTGCATGCATTATCTTTATCTACATGACAGTTTCCTACACCTCATTACATGCAATGGATGAATAAAAGTGGCATGCTGAAAATTACCCACAAGGCGAGAGTAAAATTTTTCAGTGGGAGATTATGTTGACACTATGGATTGTGATGTGGCACCCATGAGTGCATGCCATTTGTTGTTAGGAAGACCATGGCAGTTTGATATTGATGCAACACATGGTGGTCGTTCAAACAATTATTCTTTCATGCATAAAGGTGTTGACACTATGGATTGTGATGTGGCACCCATGAGTGCATGCCATTTGTTGTTAGGAAGACCATGACAGTTTGATATTGATGCAACACATGGTGGTCATTCAAACAATTATTCTTTCATGCATAAAGGTGTTCATCACGTTCTAAAGCCAATGAAGGAATGTGATATTAAGGCTGAGGCTTTTGTTGCTGCAACAAAGAAGAAACATGGTGCAGATATTACCTCAAAGCCGAGGACGGCTTTGTTTCAAAGGGGAGAGAATGGTGTGGTAGTTCCTGCTGTAACAACTACACCTAGTATTTTTGAAATTCTTTCAGTTGTTGCTCCTGAACATTGTACCATTCATTGTGATTTGGTCAAAGATGAATTACATGAAGGGAAAAATAATAGTGATACAAAGAATTGTCTAAACAACGCTATTGGTGTTGATCTGAACAAGAAATGAGCTCATCAAATTATGTCAAAGCTGAGGACAGCTTTGATTCAAGGAAGGGATGATGATGAGCCCATGGCTCATCGAGTCATTAAAACTATGTATTCTAAAAAACAAGCATGATTTTACACATATTGCAGAACATGATGTATCAAAATACTCCAACATTCAATTTGGATCTTTGACAAATGTTATGAATGATGAAGAGCAAAGTGAGGATATGCCAGCCAGTTATTCTATGTCATGCAATGTTTTCATTGGGACCAATCTGAACGTTGAGGAAAAGAAACGAGAAACGAAGGAATATGTTATGATTGGATCAATGGTTGTGCCACTTGTGAAAAGTAAGGAACATATATAGGTGTTACAGGCCTTCCCAAAGGTATGCAATACTTTACTTTCAAAGTCTACACAACCTCAAGTCCACCCAGTCACAAAATCAGGAGATATGGAAACTCAAAATCAGTTCGGACTCGGTTCAGGATCAGCCAGATAGGTGCGAACTAAAAGTAGAATAACTGGTCCATACAGAGTTGGATTGGGCTCAGTAAATACTCGTTGGAAAGGTAATTTGATAACCTTTCCAACGGATCCGGCCCCATAGTCAAATAAATTTGCTAGAGGTCGCAATAATCAAAACAGTGTCGGGTTGTGTTGAGTCTCAGTCTGTTTTCAGATGTGTTCGACTCGAACCAGGTTTTTGGCTGGCTTGGTTGCCATATAGCCTAGGGCCAGCACCCCTGTAAGCTAGGACATCATTGTATTATGTCTTTGGTCATGGTGTCCTCCAAGAAACCCTAGAGGTGTTTCCCTCCTCTACCGGTTGTTACCGCCGATCTCTGCCGGTTGCTGAAGTGCGTGATCAAGTGATTCTTCCCTTGGGTGCGTGCTGGAACTTGTGGTTCCCCTTCTCCAGATCGTGCTTATCTAAGTCATGGGTTGGAGAGTTTATCTACTACTGGTTTGCATCTACATCATGTTTCTGTAAGCCGGTTAATATCTATCGTGTTCTATGTTGTTGCTAGTTTGTGATTGCTATTGGAGAACCAATTTGTGGTTTTTACTTGTTGTGCTTGCTGGATAGTTCAGTGTGACATTGTTCTTCCATCTATTGATTGCTGAGATACACAAGTTTTAATATCTCAATATACTTGCTGCTATATTCGTTGTACCGTGAAAGACTGGGACAATTTTCGGACACACTGTTGTCGTGTCTTTATCAATGTCCAAACCCCATACCAAAAAACACCATGTCATTGGGATATTCTGTAGCTCAGTAGGCGGCAGTGCTTCTTTCGGGCAAAGAATTGACATCCCTCACATCTTTGGACAATGTCCTTGGTGTCTGTGCATGCAGTTGGCAAGTAAAGTTCTTGTCTCATGGCTTTGCTTGCTATCGTCGATAGGCCCGCGTGGTTACCGCATATGCCAACATGTATCTCTTGCAAAATGGCTTTGCCCTCCTCCCGTGACAAGCACTTCAGCAACACCTCGTAGGTACTTTGTCTATATAAGAGATGATTGATGATACAATATGACTGGGATTTGTGAATAATGTGCAGGGCCTCATCTTTGTCTGTCGGCAAGGTCCCCTTTTCCAAGTATTCGATGTAGGGAGTGCGCCAATCGATTTCTATTAGGGCCACCTAGGTTCTGCCTCTTTGTCTGTTGTAGCCTACACCACGGCTTGCTGTGTCAGTACAGATGGCTTGTGCATTTCATCAAGGAATACTCCATCAGATATTTTAGCTCAGCTGGACCCAAGCTTGGCCAACTCATCCACCTCCTCATTGTACTTCTGGAGGACGTGCTTGTACTCAATGTCATCAAACTTGCCTTCTAGCTTCCGAACCTCGGCGCAGTATGCTGTCATGCTATCGTCCGAACAACACCACTCCTTGGTGACCTGATTAAATACAAGTGCCGAGTCACCTGAGATGCTCAACCTCTTAACACCGAGTGATATGGCCGTTCTTAGGCCGTGTAGGAGCGCCTCGTATTCCTCCACATTGTTAGATGCTCAAAAGTGCATGCGGAGGATGTACTTCAGTTTTGCACCATCCGAAGATGATAGTACTATGCCTGCACCAGCTCCTTCAGCTATAAGGAACCATCAAAACACATTGTCCAATAGGTCAATTCTTGCGGGTTGGTGGCAATTCAGCCTCCGTCCACTCGGCAATGAAGTCAGACAACGCTTGACCCTTGATCGCGTCGCGTGGTTTGAAGATAATTTTGTACATGCCAAGATCAATAGCCCACTTGGCAATTTTACCAGTAGCATCCCGATTGTAAAGCAAATCACCGAGCCCAAAAGATGTGTGGACCCCAATCGGGTGGTCTTCAAAGTAATGCTTCAGCTTGCGAGATGTCATTAATAGTGCGTACACTAACTTCAGGAGCTGGAAGTACCGCACCTTGGAATTTGATAGAACCTCGCTTACAAAGTAGATCGAACACTGCACCTTTGGAGCCTTGCCATCTTTTGACCGTCCGACCACAAGCACAGTGCTGACAATGTGTGTGGTTGTGTAGATGTACAACTGCAAAATTTCCTTTCATTCAGGAGGTGTCAGCACCAGTGGCCCACTAATATAGTTCAGAACTCATTCATGGCTTTTTTGGCCTCATCGTTCCAGATGAATGAACCCTGCTTTTTGAGTTCATCCAAGGCTTTTTGGGCCCCATCGTTCCAGATGAATGAACCCTACTTTTTGGGCCTCATCCGCTAATATAGGTTTTGAATTCAACCAAGGGTAGCCCTCAGACACCGAGTCGTGACACAAATCTGCTAAGTGTTGCCATGCAGTCGATCAGCTTCTGGATGTCTTTCTAGGAATGTGGATGGCCCATCCTCAGTATGGCGTTGACCTTCTCTGGGTTTGCCTCAATTCCCCTATACGAGACCAAGAAACCTAGTAGCTTCCCTGACGGGACACCGAAGACGCATTTCTCGAGATTTAACTTCATGTTGTATTTACGGAGGTTGTCGAATGTCTCAACTAAGTCTTAGATTTGGTCGGAAGCAAGTCGACTCTTTACGACCACATCATCGACGTTGGCCTCAACGTTTCTCCGATCTGCTTGTCTAGCCAACGCTGCATGGTTCGCTAGTAAGTGGCGCCAGCGTTCTTCAATCCAAAAGGAATGGTCGTATAGCAAAAAGCTCCTAAGGGCGTAATGAACAACGTCTTTAGTTGGTCGGATTCGTTAAGGGAGGTCTGATGGTATCCCGAGTAGGCATATAAGAAGCACAATAAAGCACAACCAGTCATTGAGCCGACCACTTGATTGATGCGAGGAAGAGTGAAGGGATCCTTGGGATAGGCCTGATTAAGGCCAGTGTAATCCACACACATCCGCCACTCCTTGTTCTTCTTTCTCACTAGGAATGGGTTAGCTAACCAGTCAGGGTGGAAAACTGATTTGATAAAACCGGCCGCCAGTAATTGGCCAATCTCTTTTCTAATCGCGTCCTTGCGGTCCTGCGAGAATCATCGAAGTTGCTGCCTCATGGGTTTAGTGTTTGGCGTAACATGTAATTTGTGCTCAGCCTTTTCCCTTGGAACACCTGGCATATCAGAAGGTTTCCATGGAAATATGTCATTGTTATCATGAAGGAAAAGGATGAGAGCACTTTCCTATTTAGCATCTAAATTGACCCCAATATTAATAGTCTTGGATACATTACAATCATCTAACTGTATCTTTTTTGACTCCATGGTTTCTGCTTGCACCATGGCCATCAACACCTTCTTGGGAGGAGCGTCAAGGTTAGCCTCCTCTGCTTTTGCAACCTCCAGCTTCAACTCGGCGAGTTCAAATGCCATCACTTTCTTTTCTGATAGCTCACAACTCTAGAAGTTGCAGTCTCACAAAGTCTTCATGTCCGAGCGTAGTGAGATGACTTCGTTCGTTCCTGGCATCTTCATCATCAGGTAAAGATAGTGTGGTATGGCCATAACTTGGCAATTGCCGGTCACCCAAAAATGGTATGGTAGGTGGAGTCCTAATCCGCCACCTCGAAAGTGATGTGCTCGATCATATAGTTCTCTCGAGTGCCGAACATGAATGGCAGAGTGATTTGACCCAGTAGGATCGTCTGCATGCCTGGAATGATGCCGTCAAAGGGTTACTGACTAGGCTTAAGAAGGTCTTCACAAAGAGGATATCGAAAATGCTTCCTCAATCCACCAGCACTCTATGGAGCCGCACCCGATTTACGGTCGGTGACAACACCAAAGGGTATTTGTCGGGTCTAGGGATGTGGTCTGGGTGGTCCGATCGATCAAAGGTTATCGGGACTTCGCACCATCGCAGATATTGGGATGCAGCCGGTGAAACCGAGTGGACCTCTCAGTAGTGGATCTTCTGCTGGCATTTTGAGTCGGCGGTGGATCTGCCGCAGATGTAATTGACCTCTTGCTCAAGGTCTTGGAACTCCTTCTTGTCCTTGTCTTTTTTGCCACCCTTGTTGTCCCAAGGGCAATCCCTACAGACCTTTAGAGCATGGTGAGCGAAACTTTTCATCTTGAAACACTCCTTGGCCTTGTGAGCACCGTCATGCAGCAAACATGGGCCTTCGAGCATCTTGTCGAACTCATCCTAAGTGACTTGCCATCTTTGATGGGGACGCTCAGTTCTAGCAACCGTTCTGTTCTGCTTGCACTTCCTGTCGCCGTCCTTTTTGTAGTTGGACGATCCCGACTAATTGCGGTTACGCGGTGCCTCCTCCTTGTATTGACACACTTGGAAGAGGGCCGAGTTACCGGCTGCATATTTATCTTCCATGGTGAATAGCTCTTTCGCTGTCAGGCTTCTAGCAGCGTGCAACCTTTGAATCTTCTTGATCAGATCCTCATCACGAAATCTGGCTTGGAAGGCGATGACGACCTAAGTATTTGAGATGTTTGGGATAGTGTTCTTCACTCGACAGAAGCACTGGATGTAGTCCCACAGTGGCTCTCGGTCTTGCTGTCTGATTCTGGCAAGTTCCCAATGATTATCAGGCCGATCGAACATCACCTGGAAGTTGGTTGTGAACTGCTACACAGGTCTCCCTAGGAATCAATGGAGTTGGCTGGTAAGTTGGTGAGCCATGTTCTGACTGCCGGTGCCAGGCATACGGGCAGGTAGTTGGCCATGATGAAGCTATCACCGATGAGTGCCTGAATGGCAGTTGCGTAGACCTGAAGCCAGTCGTTGGGGTCTAACTTGCCATCATACTTCTCGATGCTGACTGGCTTGAAACCGGCCGGCCAGCTAACTGTGCACAGATCCTGAGTGAAGGCTTGAATGCCGGCTGCACCATCATGATCCTCGTGGGGTGGAGTGGGGTTTCGTCCTCGATTACGGTCATCTTCTTGGCAAGGTCTATCGTCATTCCGCCCAGCGTATTTGTAGTCACGGCGATGATCTTCTAGAGGTGGCTCGTGCCGGCCGTCACGCTCGTAGTACCAGTCGTCGACGAAACCACGACAATGTCATTCTTCCTCCTACTCTCGACGGGCCACCTCGTCCCGGGCCTGGTAGATGTTATTCAGTCGAACACGGGTGTCACATCACGGTATGCCATTACAGAGATTAGCATGTGGGTTCTGATCATGGAACTCAGCAATGGGCCACCTTCGTGGCTCGACCGGTGGGGTGGCCTGTCGGTCATGCTGTCACCGATCTCTTCTCTCTTGACTAGGAACTAAACTAGCAGCACCGGACACTGTTTTACTTGGTGTGGCGCGAGTTGCGTGCATCTCTAGTACGGCAGCGGCCTTAATGTGTGCTTTAAGTTTGTTGACTTGCGGGGTCAATTTTGGGTTGGCTGTGAGCATGGGCTCCAGTGAGTTCAGAAGAGTTGTCGCGGTCGTGATGTTGTGTTGCGGGGTCTTGTAAACCTCTTCACCATGCAGCTGCAAGGTGAAGTCGACCATGTCTAGCTGTTGCACGAGCCTAGATTCATTATTGCAATTGTGATGGAGGGGTGGGGGTTATCTGCCTCTGGATCATCAATTTTAGGATCGGTCTCATGTTCGTCCTGAAGGTTCGTACCTGCCTCAGCCCTAGCAGCAACTGCCACTGATGTCTCTACGATGCCGCGTGGAGCCGCTGGTGCTACCATAAAGACCTCATGGTTTCCCAACGAGGGGCTTTCTGAATCACTCAGCTCTTCGATCAGGTCCAAGATTGACTTGTGATCGGCACCGATTGTTGCTACTAGTCGCGAATTGAGAAAAAAATTGGGACCTTCATCCAACTCCCCTACGTAGGGAATTAGGAAATCATCCAAATATGCATCTGAGTCGGCGAGGCTTGCTGGTCAATGAGTCATGGGAAACGCTGAGATGTGACCCGGGAGGGTTTCTAGCTAAAGAGCGTGGTACTCCGCCGCCTCGTCGCTGTGGCCGAGTGTGAGTCGGTGCGCCGGGCTGATCTTACGACCAACCAGTGAAGCCTCGTTGGCGCCTGGATCTGAAGGTGCGGTGGTCATCGGAAGGACCATCGATTCTTGCTTGACGAGATTCCCGCTCTAATCAGCAATGAAGCTAAAAGCACCGAAGCAGATCTTGTCTCTCAGGTGAAACTTGACATCGAGGAAATCCATCAATTTCAACAAAGCTGAATTCAATGCTGCCCCTACCTGGCGCGCCAACTGTCAAGAGATAATCTCGATAGTAATTCTAGGTATGCACATGAGTATGAAAGTCGATGGACAGTGGACACAAGGTTTATGCAGGTTTGGGCCTCCCGGAGGAAAACAACCCTACGTCTTGTTTGGTGTTCTTGTATTGCTAGGGTTCGCACTGGGGCTAGGGTTTCCCAAAACAAGTTCTAATGAATGCCGAAGACCCCCTGCCCTCCTTGTATATCCGAAGAGCAGTGGTTTACATGGTAATCTATCATTTGGTTGTATCTGATTCTATCTATACATCATATCTTTTATCCTGTAATACTGCCTACTCTTCATAAATATCTGAGTTATTATCTTGTGGGCCTTATCCGCCAACGCTTCATAGTCAGGCCCCGTCCCACTCGGCCATATAGCCGAGTGGTTAGATATCCCGGGTATACATGTTCCACAAGTTTCTACAATTACTTAGTCATCATATGATGGCTTTGCTTGAGAGCAACAAGTGTTAGCACAAGATAAAATAATGGATTGTGTTGTGCATGTGCATATTTGAGGTCGATAAGATTTTATCATAATAAGTGCAACCTCATGAGTTGTCTCTAGCATGGCATATGAGTCAATGAGCTTCTCATTGGATATTAAAAGATCACCATGTCTCTTTTGCAATTTCTTATGCATGCTAGCAAGCTTTTGAAACTCAGCCATGATCGTCTTGTTCGCTTTCTCTAGCTGTGCTACATAAGAAGATTTGTTAGTAGCACAAGTATGATCATTTCTTACGTTGTCGACCTTTTCAACATGGGGCTTTCTTTGTCCCTTGGCCATGAGACAAAATAAGTCTCCATCATCTGAGAACGAACTTCTTTGTGACATAGACTCTTCACCTGGTCTAAACCCGTTGCAAGGGTCTTCAACTTTATTCTCAACAGAGATGGTTGTTGTTCTGCCAAAACCGGTACATTCGGTTTGTGCAACCGGTGCCTCCGATTTTTCTAGGTTTGCAATTTGAGTCTTGTCTTCTTGAATGCTCGACATGATATTGTTGGAATCATTATTTGTGATGTTAGATTCCTCATATATTTCTTAAATCCAAATGCACATAGCATGAACACTTTTCAACTTGTATATCTTGTCGAAAATATCCCTACTCAAAGCACTAAATAAGGCATTTGTAGCTTGGGCCTATAGATGTAGGCATTTCTCTTGCGCTTGTGTTGGAGAATCACTCCTAATGTCATGAGAAAAACCCACATCTACAATCCTGCCATCATGAGAAAAACCCACATCTACAACCCTGCCATCAAAATAAGGTGCCTCCTATGAAGGTTGTGAAATGCAAGAAAGCGAAGGACTAAAACAACCATATGGATTTGACACATTTTACCTTGAGACATGATCAATTCTGCAAGTGGTTAGGCCTAATGAGGAGATTAGGCTTTGATACCAATTGAAAGTCCCTGAATGTCACCTAGAGGGGGCGGGGTGAATAGGCATTCTTGAAAATTAATAGAACTTGCAGCGGAATTAAATCTGCCATAACCGGATGCTCCAATTTGGCAAACAAGACCCATCGGTTTTGCCAGGGAGCTTGGAAATAAACAAGTAAATAAGGAAAGCAGCCAAGCTCTAAAGACAAGCCTATCACAGGAACCACCCCAATACGATTCACAAAAAATCAACCTCAAGAAACAAAGTCCAAAATAGGACACACCGGTTTGGTAAACCGGACACACCGGCTTTTCAGACACAGAAAGCAATTAAAGAGTTGCTCACAATTTATGCAGACTAAACATGCAAGTACTTAACCAAGGCTATAACAAGGCACACACAATGTAGAATCACCAAGAATCTACACAAGTAATCAACTATCAAAACCGGATCCACTGGTTTAGGAAACCGGACCCTCCAGTTTTATCAGGCAGAGAGAATAAAGTAGAAATAGCAGCATCCCACTGAGTTTTTGCAAGCTTAATAGAAATAATGAAGCACACAAGATCTAGCACATGTAACCACAGAGGAGACAAGAACACCTACTCATGCAACCTAGCGAATCACAATAAATAAAGAGAGAACTCAAGAGAGCAAACCAAATGAAGCACACGGTGATTTGTTTGCCGAAGTTCAACAACTTGCTTCCAAGTTGTCTACGTCTTCGTAGAGGAAGCTTGAGCTACTCAATAGCACACTTCAAGCCGGGTCTCTTTCAACCGCTTTCCCCAATCCATTATCTTTACTTTTTTTCCTTGCGAAGGCGAAGAGAACCTCCACAAACTTTCCCAAGGCTCACCACAAGCTTAGGAGCTCTAGGGCGACATCTAGCCGTCTAGGAGGTTTCACCTTCAAGAGTAACAAATGCTTCATGGATTAGCAACAAAATGCTCAAATGCTCAAGTGTAGGATCTTCTCTTTTGTGCTCTCAATCTCAATCTCTCACAACCAAATGCTTAGGATTTCTCACAAATCACTCAAACATCACAAAGAGGTGTTGGGATAGCTCTACTAGCCGTTATATTGAGCCAGTCAAAACCAGTCCCTCCGGTTTTGCAAACCGGTCCGTTTGGTTTTTTTGAACTAGCCATTAGAGAATTTGGACCCAAACCAGTCCCTCCAGTCTGGTAAACCGGACCAACCATTTTTCCCAGAGTTAGTGAGACTTGTGATTTGTGTGGCTATTGTGTTTCTCTCATTTCACTAGGGTTTTTCTTTGAGCATTAAGACATTGTAAGCAGACTATGCAACATCCCTCTTGATAGATGTTGATGGTCGTTAAATATCAATTTCGACCGTCAATATACCTATAAAAGTAAGAAGACTTAGCATTTCATACTTGCATGTTAGTTAGGAATAATAAGATTCCACTTGTCCTTGGAGAAATATGAGCATGCAGGGATTTGATACAATATAGGGGGAGAAATGGAGCACAATCTGGGGAAACACAGGTCAAACCAATGAGACGGTGCCAACTGGACCTCCCTCGGATTGCATATGTGGCTACATGGGATTCCTCCGGGAAATATCGAGTCAAAACAGAAGAGGACCCACCTATCAGCCGCCCTGAGGAAGCACAACCGAAGAGGGCCCAGTCCCAGGTCAGCCGACCAGGCCTTGAGCCCATTTCGGGAGGGCTTCCATGTGTCGACTCCTGAGCTCCTTTGGAAGGTCGGTGCATGGCAGTTTTATGGCGGTTACTTCTCGGTACCGATTTACCCCTCCTATAAATAGAAGGGGAGAGCTCCACTCCAACACACACACACTCAAGAGCCAGTCATTTCCCTCTTTCACTTAGTAGTTTCTTAGTCCTAGTGGAGTTTAGTGTAGGAGGAGCCTTGCTCAAGTCTCCAAGTCATAGGAGTATTGGTATGGCTCTTGTATCTTTACCTTTATTCTTCTATATTATTACTATGACTTTATTCTATTCAAGTAATATAGTTCTTCCTTATAGTTATGCTTATGATATGTGTTCCTTGTTTGGTTATATATCATATTGATGTCATAGGACTTTATGCTTTCATGATGATATAGACTTGCTACCTTATTGTCATGATTGTCATATACCTTGACTATAGTCTAAATATTATAATGCTAGTTGTACATTAGTCTAGTTGTGATGATTCAATATGGATTTGATATCCAATTAGGATTGCAATTGCTTAGCTCATGACTTGTTAATCCGTATGGTTAGAGTTATGAATGCTTAGTACCTGTTTATCCAAATGGTGATTCTAGTGTTTGATCGATGCTAGAATTCTACTTAAATGTGTAAGCGCGGTGCTTAGACCGCTATGTAGTATTGACCACCTCGTAATCCACGGTTTGTAGAGGTAGGCAGTAGGTGGTGACAGCCCTATCTGTCCATTATACTCCTCCACGTTCGGTTACGACATGTGTCCAAGACGGAGTTGCCTTGTGTATGCCGGGCATGAATCCGTACACGAAGTGTTGAATACATTAGACTATTTCTAGTATAACCTTGCATGTAATTGTTTGACTATGTAACTATATAGGTATACTAACATTAGAGATACAACTTTGCTTACCTTACTGAAACTCCCTAGTGACTTAGGACTTTATTTATCTTTAGCAATGATTGCTCTGTGTGTCACACTACCCCTATCTTCGTTATTATACTTACACCGGTGTGAACTCTAAATACTGATACCAATCTTTATGACTACATTATCATTAACAATCATATATTTATGCTATAGCCTTCCTTTGATAGAACTATAAATGACAAGCTATTGGAGCAATCCAATAGTGAAATGCTACAAATGTATTATCCGTGCCCTTGTGGATCTTACAATATTGACATTAAAGTGTCTTTATAATTATGTGGTGTGACATTAAGAAGTGCAACAAGCATTTTTGGCGTCGTTGCTAGGGATGATTATATCGATGTAACTTAGTAAATGTTAGCAAGTGTCAACCAGCATTTCTAACGCCTTTGCTAGGGATGATTATATCGATGTAACTTAGTAAATGTTAGCAAGTGTCAACAAGCATTTCTGGCGCCGTTGCGAGGGAAGGCATAGATAAATATATATTATTAGTAAAAATGTAAGCATATTGATTGTATGGTAGTCAGTGTTTATGTAGGCTAACCTTGTATGTTTTCTCCCTTTTGGTGTGAAAATAGGGTAGTGGATGACCGGTTTCGATCTGCCTGAGAACTTCATCGAGAATCCGGAAAGAGTTCTATGGAAAAATAGACTTAACGTCTCTTCTTCTCGACACTCTAATCCACTAGATCCACTAGTCATCACCGTACCACCAAGATCTAAGCCAATGGCTGAGAAGGCTCTCAAGGACTACTCCGCTCCCTCTGCCAGTAACGTGCTCACTGGGCCTGAGATTGACATCGGGGACGGGAACTTTGAGATCAAGATCAGTCTGATCGCCATGGTGCAGGCTAGCCCATTCTATGGGAAAGCCAATGAGGACGTCAATGCTCACTTGCAACAATTCTTGGAGTTGTGCAGCACCTTTACCAAAAGAAATATGACTCCGGATGCCACTAGGCTTTGTCTGTTCCCGTTCTCGCTGCTAGGCAAAGCCAAATAGTGGTTCTACGCCAACAAGGAGGTTGTCAATACCTAGGAGAAAGGCTCCATGGCGTTCCTCACAAAATTCTTCCCGTTGGGTAAAACCAACTCTTTACGGGGAAGAATTTTAGGTTTCCAGCAGGCGGTAGGAGAAACAACACCATAAGCATGGGAAAGGCTACAGGAGTACATCCTGGCCTGTCCCCATCATGGAATGGATAAATGGCTCATTATCTAGAACTTCTACAATGGACTGACAGCCTCAAGCCGTCAGCACATTGATGCCGCCGCTGGAGGAGCCTTCTTCTCACTCACCATCAAGCTGGGGACTGAGTTAATTGAGAAGATGGTCTCCAATCAAGGCTGGAATGATGAAGCAACTCTAGCCACGTGCGCGAGGCATGCACACCGTCAAGTAAACATACATGCTCACTGTGAAAGTGGACCTTATCTTGAAGCGGTTTGACATCCATGATGACCCCAGCCTGAAGGGCACAGTACAAGCTCTGGACCATCACATGACGTGCGAGGTCTATGGTAACACAGGACATTCGGGCAATGACTGCCCAGAGACTCGTGAGGAGGCTGCATTTGTGAGCAACGGGTATCGCCCTCAGGGAGGTTAGGGGTGGCAACCACGCCCCTATCAAGAAGGTAACTACGGTAATAATTCTTTCAACCCTAACCAACCTTCCTTGAAAGATCGTGTCTTAGGCCAAACTAAAATAAATGAAAATTGTAGTAAAAAGTTTGCCTCCACTGACAAGACCTTAGAAAGCATTAATGCTAAGATAGAAGGTCTTTCTTCTTCCATTAAGAGCCAACTTAGTTTTAATAAAATGTTTGAAACTCAGCTAGCTCAAATAGCCGCTGCTTTGCCTGCTTTGGACTATGGGAAAATTTCGGGGCAACCCGAATCTACCATAGAAAATATGAATGTGGTGATGCTTGTGGGTAATCCCACTCGCAGCCCGCTGTATACTAACCATGTAGGAAATGATGAAGAGAATGAGTTGAACATCATTCTAGTCATTCAAGGTGATCCAGGGAGCCCAATGATCTCATGTTCAATTGGGACAAAATTCTTCAAGCAAGCATTGTGCGACATTGGAGCCAGTGTCAACATCATGCCAAGAGAAATCTTCAACGGGCTAGACCTCATAGGCCTAGTCCCAACTCAAATGTAGATTCAACTTGCCGACTCGACAATACGGTACCCGCCAGAATGGTTGAGGAAGTTTTGGTTGAGATCCATGGATGCCTTGTCCCTGTCGATTTTGTGGTACTCGACATGGAAGTGGATAAGAAGCATGCTGCTTATTCATGGGTGGCCATTCTTGAGCACCAATTTTGCACAGATTGATGTCAGGACTGAAGTAATCCGTCTCGACCTCAATGGCAAGGAAGAAAAGTTTGAGTTCCAGCCCTACCTCATGGGTGGAGTCAAGAGTTGGCCGAACCCACGACATCAAGGAACTATAAGAGGGGCCAAGAAGGGATAGCCTGGAGGAAGTTATGTTGAACTTCTTGGCACTAGAAAATCCCACTCTTGTCGCCCAAAAAAAGAAGGCAACAGGCATGCCTGAACTCTGGACAAAAAGCAGTCGGTGAAGAAGAATCATTCATCCACACCGCCGAAGAAGGTGAAAAAGGTCTTGTGGCCAAAGAAGACATCCATGTCCTCATCTCAAGACAAGGATGCACTGACAGCAAGGTAAACAACAAAGGAGAGACAGTCCCGTCCGCCGGACTCAAAATTGGTGAACCCTCGTCGGCAGGTTAAACAGTATTTATCCATATTTCCCTTT
This sequence comes from Eleusine indica, assembly GCA_030378355.1. Lineage (NCBI taxonomy): Eukaryota > Viridiplantae > Streptophyta > Magnoliopsida > Poales > Poaceae > Eleusine > Eleusine indica. The sequence goes on from CM059495.1 coordinate 44,220,353, forward strand.
TCAATACTTTTTTATTTCAATTCACAGGTTTGAATTTTTCACTCCATGTTGGAATTCATTCTAACCCAATTTCAAAAAAAAAAAATGGAATTTTTTGGAGTTTATCTTTTTGAGATTTTGGATTTACAGAACGTCTAAAAATGTTTTTTGTCGAAACATATTTTCATTCTTGTGGGCCTCCACAAGTGGAGCCACTGGCCAGAGCAGTGGACTAGAGGAGCAAACCTCTGGTCGGCCAACCAAAGAGCAATGGCTCTCTGGCCCCACTTGCCCCAACGGCTAGCAGGCAACAGCCATGTTTGAAATTGACCATTGCTCTACTCTGCTATTTAAGGCAATGGCCAGGAGAGGGTGTTTCTTCACTCCAATCTCATTTTCCACCTATCCACTTTGCTCTAGCTATTTGCTTCCATTTTCTCCAGGCCTTTGCATTGATTAACACTCTGAATATTCCACCAAAACTATTTGCTTTGGTTCGCATTTGCATTTACAAGTTGATTTCACACTTGCAAGACTTTCCAATGGAGTTTTTGTTTGGTGTTTTCACTAACCTTAACCCTCGTTTGAGTTGCTCTTGTGTTGGTTTTTTTAAGTGTGCAGTGATGAACAAGATGAAGTGAGCATTGAGCAAGACGAAGAACTAGGTGACAGGAAGTCGAAGTAATGCAAGTCCTACACCTTCAACGGTGTATAGTACTCGCTCCCGTCGCCAACATCTTGAGGAAGATCCACAAGAAGACGCACCAGTTGAGGAACCAATGGAAGTAGAGCCGGAACCATTGCCGGACTTCAGCAATGTTCAAGTCTGACTCAACACCGACCATGACCTCAACTTGGTTGGAAAGAGAGAATGTGATATCTATCAGATGATTATCGGACGGTCTTACGTTCCTACGTGAACATATGATCCCGACTTTCTTTCCAAGATAGGTATGGATACTGAATTTGCCTCTATCTTTCATGTTGTGGGATGGGATGGTTTTGTTCTGGTAGTTGAGCCTTGCTCTCTCCTGCTTACCATTCAGTTCTTATGCACCCTTCAGTGGGAAGGTGATAGGATTTCATTCCGATTCAATGGAATGAAAATCTCACTCACTTGGAGGCAATTCAGTGATTTGCTAGGTTTTTCTCCTATTGTTGTTTTGGAATCTCATTTTGAAAACTTTGGTTTTAAGAAAAGTAGTTTTTGAGAAGAAATGACAGGGCATACCCTCCCCATGTCACCTAGGAATATGGATATCCATAATCCTACCTTGCGTTTTATGCATAAATGGCTGGCAATGACTTTGTTCCCTAGAAACGATGTTAGAACTGTGAGGGGGGGGGGGTTGAAATGTTTCTTCTTTACTGCATGGTTAATAAAATCAAAGTCTCGCCTCTTATAGCCATGGTTAAGCAATGGGTTGAAGTTATCAAACAAGTAGGAGATTTTGAATTCACGTCCCTGATTTATCGCTTTGTGCGCAATCTTGGTTTACTTAGGAACGTGAATATTAATGATTTAAATTTTGAACGGGTTGTCCTAGGCAAACAATTCTTTAGATTGGGACATTCTCTGAAACAAGGACCCAATGGCTCTTTGGTTTATTTCTTTCCCGGTTATGCAAATGAAATCTAGTTACCTAACCCGGATTTTCATTTGTGTAACTGTGATGAACTAACCATTCCTCTAGAGACATGCTTTATAGCTCGTAGGAATAGTGTGTCCAGTCCTATGACCAGAAACAAATCACGGAGGAACACCGAGGCATCCTTTTCGAGGGAGGAGCCAGGCACGGGTTCTTGGGATCACACCATTCTTTATGGAAGCGGTAGTGCATCCTAGGACACCAGTGAATGGCCTGGGGGAGCCTACGGTAGCTCATGTTCTAGTGGCTTACCACCACCGTTCAGTGCACATCACTCTCATAGCGGTTCAAGGAGGGGCACAGAAACCTCACAAGACAAATTGACAGTATGTCCCTCCACATCGACCAATTGGACCACACTATCCACACTCATATCCAGCAGGAAAATGAGTGGAGAGATGATGTCCAACGACAGCTCTCGAGAATTGAGGATAAGGCCTCTTGGGGTAACACCCAAATGAGTTCCTATTTTCATTCTCAGGGCTACTTCGATGAGGGGCCGCCGCCATTCGAGTGAGCTCAATCCAGCTTGGGGGAGGTCCTTCCCATAATGTGAAGGTAACTTGTATCATTTCCCTTTCCAATCATCACATGCATGATAAACTAAAAGCATGAAAAAGATTTGTTTCCCTTTCACATGCATGATAAATAGAAAAAAAAGAATAGAAAACACTAAAAATAATGATAATAGTAATGAATAAATCCATGTGTGGTATGAATGCATAAGGTTTCCTATGTTGAGATGAGGAATAGTTGCTCTGTGTTTTATTCCTTTCATATGCCCAGTTTACAACTTAGCACTCTATCTAGTTTCGGTTTGTTGGTATGATTAAATTTCACCTCAAACACACTAGTGGGTAGCATAAACATTATCCTTGTAAGTTGTTGGGAGATATGATATGGTTAGTTAGTCCTGTTGTGATCTTGCTCAATGTGACATCCCATGTCACAAAAAGTCCACTAACCTATCCCTAATGCTAATTTGCTGGCTAATTAAAATTTTAAGTGATTAAATTGCCAAAGAAAAAGGGAATTGAATTATTTAAATTCAAAATTTGGCCAAAGGATAGCCTTTCACAAAACTTCACAAAACTCAATGGAAGTGTGCCAATGTTTTTGCATATTCCAGTGGGTCATGTCAAGAATGAATTTTAGGGAAGTGTTCAGAATTTTTGGTAAAGGATTAGTACCCCAAACAATTCCCTAAAAGCAGAAAATAGTTCCTTTGTTCCAGCAATTTTCATACTTTTTCTAGCAGGAATTTTAACTTGAGCCCAAAAGCAAAGTTGGAGAAGATATTTTGTTGGTCATGCAAAAAAATTGGCGCAAGGGTTTGAGAAACGGAACATTGGAAATTTGGCAATATAGAGTAGTACTATTTCAGTCAAGGGAGGGTCAACAGAGTCTTTTTCCTCTGACCATTTGCTGATCGACACCGCACCACCGTCCTCTCTCTCTGGCCAGCGATCGGCTCACCTGCTCCTCTCCACTCCGTCCACTGCTCCGCCTAACCAACCCTGTGCCACCGGCGCCGCATTCAAGCCGCCGCACCGCCAAGTCTCTCTCTCCCTCTCTCTCTGGTCCTCTCTCACTCCCTCGGTCTCTCTCATCGGCTTCAAGAGCAGCAGCAGCAGGAACGGCCCTCTCTCTCTTTCTCTTGACGTCTACACTTCCCGCACCCCTCCTCTGCTCTCTCAACGCCCCAAGCCCCAAGCACCACCTTCTCCTTTGCCGGCGAGCGTAGGAGCAAAAATTTCAGCCCCGCCCCTGTTTTCGAGCTGCCATGGCCGCCACCACGTCGAGCCCGGTCAAGGAAACCCCCTCGTCCCCTCTTTCTTCCTCAAATCGTTGCGCCACGACTTCCTCCAGCTTCCCCTTGACGTTGGCCCTCCCTCGTGCAGTGACGTCGCTGGAATTCAGGAAGGAACAGCCGCCGCCGCGTCGGAGCCCGCCGCCTGCACGACGAGAACCCCCCCCCCCTCCTCTGTGCACGACGCGCGGTGCCGCCGAAGCCACCCCCTGCCTCCGCTGCCGCCGTCGGCCGGCGACCCCCTGGGGTTGCTCTCCGTCGGCACGACCGGAGTGCCGGTCCTGATGAGGACATCACTCCTATGGATACACACAACACTCCGCCAATTCTGGACTTGTAAGGTCCAATGACTAGAGCTCGTGCACGACGACTAAATTTAGAGGTGAGCCCGTTCCTACGTTCTTCGCTATATGTTACTTTTGAGAATGGTTTGCTACCTAATGATTATTTTATGATTAGAAACCATGGAGAGGACCAGGAGATGATGGGAGAAGGAGTTGGGAACGTGGAGGACCAGCAAGGGCTTGGAAGCCACAGTGGAGGCCCAATCAAAACCGACTTCGAGTCTGTTTCGGGGCCCAGGACCAGTCTGCATTAAAACAGTCGCCCAGGACGCATACGGACTCGGATTTGGACGTTCTACATATGCACGGAAAGATAAGGAGAAGACCTTTCCAATGCCGCCGACCTCATATCAAAATTCATCGGGAGGCATCGGGACTCTTTGAAACAAGAGAGAGTCCAGAATCTGTGTCGGTGCTGCGTCGCCTATTTTTGGCCTTTGGGCTTTGTATCTAGTTGAGTCTAATTAGGGGCGTGTCCAGAGGGTCTTGCACGACCCTAGGGTCTTTATATACAGCTGCCACCGCACCATTAGGGTTTGGGTTTTGCTTAGATTATTCTGTTGATAACAGTTTTGCCGTTTGATCGGTTTGTAAGACTCCAACTTGTGAGATTCATCGTATACTTGCAAATTTGGTTGCATTCTTCTTTGTTCTTGCTTGTGTTCTTGATTTGCAGGCAAGGATAAGCCTTCTCGGTGAGGTCAATCGTTCTTGAAGATCGGGAGACGTTGTGCTGCGATTGCGGGGTTCAGAACGTGTCGTTCGGAAGCCGGATTGATTTGTGTATCGCCTCCGCCTTAATCAAGATTATCAGAACCTATCGGAAGATCGGGAACCCTTGTCCACATCAAGTGGTATCAGAGCTTCAGGTGCACCGTCAGGTTCGCACTACCCTTTAGTGTTGTTTTCGTGCTCTTCCTATCGTCCACAGAAAATACCAAAAAAAAAAATTCCCCCGCCCATAACCACGTGTTTAGCCTTCTCGGCGAGGTCAATTGTCTTTTGTACGGTTGATAACCAGAGGAGACGTCGTGCTGCGATTGCGGGGTTTAGAACGTGTTGTTCTCAAGCCGGATCGATTTGTGTGTCGCCTCCGACAAAATCAACTTACCAAGAACCTTCCGGAAGATCGGGAACCCTTGTTCACATTAAGTGGTATCAGAGCTGCTGAAACCGATTTGCCTACTACTTGGGAAGAACTTAAGGTAGAAATGCGTGATCGTGTTGTTCCTCCTTCTTTTTATAGAGAAATTCTTAATAAACTGCAACGTTTAGATCAAGGAGATAAAACTGTTCAGGAGTATTTTAGTGAGCTTCAGAAGGGTTTGATTCGTTGTGCTGTGGTTGAAAAAGTAGAGGATCAGATTTGCCGCTTTTTTTCTGGTTTGAGAAAAGAAATTCAGGACATCCTTGATTATAAAGAATTTTATACCCTCAACCAGTGTTTCCAGTATCCTATGCTTGCAGAGAAAGAATCACAGGGACTTTTCCAGGCTTTTGAGGAGTACAGCAAGTCCAGGAATTTCTACCCACCACGGCCGACGGGGACTTCAGGGCTGCCCAAGCCATCTTTCCAGCCGCCCCCCACCAGCTAGTGTTGTTTCTGCAGCACCAAGATCAGCCCCTGCCCCTTCTACGCGCTCGGATAAAAATTCTGTGCAGGTACCGGCTAGTAGTGCCTCCTCTGTTGCTTCGACGGGACGCACTACAGGGATTCAGTGCCACCGCTGCCATGGTCTTGGCCATGTGCAGAAAGATTGCCCAAGTAGGCGGGCATATGTGGCGACAGATGATGGGGGTTACATGAGCACCTCCGATGTGGAGGATGAGGAGGAGGATGTCGCTGCCACCAGCGGTGACCTCGTCCTTGGAGGCGTCGATACCACAGGCTACATGAATATTATTGTGCAGCGTGTGCTTAGCACACAAATCCAGCAGCCTGAGATGATGCAGCGACATAACTTGTTCCAGATTTTCTTCGTCATCAAGAACCGTCGAGCACGTGTCATCATTGATGGAGGAAGCTGCAACAATTTGGTGAGTTCTGATGTGGTTAAGAAGCTTGATTTGACCACACGCCCACATCCACATCCATACTACATTCAGTGGTTAAATGACTCTGGAAAAGCTAAGGTAATACAAACTTGCAGAGTTCCTTTTTCCATTGGTTCCTATGTGGATTCTGTTGATTGTGATGTTGTACCCATGCAAGCTTGTTCATTTTTATTGGGTAGACCTTGGGAGTTTGATAATGATGCTGTACACCATGGTAAAAGTAATAAGTACACTTTTATGCATAAAGGAACTAAAATTACTTTGTTACCAATGACCCCTGCTGAAATTGTACAAGCTGATTTAGAACGAGCTGCTAGTTTGAAAAATAAAAGCCCTGAAATTCTGCAACGTGTTAATTCTGCTTCTATACCAAGTAATGTTAATGATTCTTCAAGTTCTAAGGGTGCTGCAATTAAATTACAAGGTCGTTCATGCCTTGCCACAAAATTTGAGCTTGCTGAAATTTCTACTGATGATATTTGCTATGCTTTGATATGCAAACAAGCCTTGTTTTCGCTTGGTGATATTGCTTTTAGTGCTTTGCCTCCTGCTGTCACTAACCTTTTGCAGGAGTATGAGGATGTTTTCCCAGCTGAGATACCCCCGGGATTGCCACCTTTGAGAGGGATTAAGCATCAAATTGATTTGATTCCTGATGCTACTTTACCAAACCGTGCTGCTTATAGGACCAACCCTGAGGAGACTAAGGAGATACAACAACAAGTCCAAGACCTTTTGGATTGTGGGTATGTTCGTCAATCACTTAGTCCTTGTGCTGTTCCTGTACTTTTGGTTTCTAAGAAAGATGGTTCTTGGCGTATGTGTGTAGATTGTAGAGCCATTAATAACATTACTATTAGGTATCGTCATCCTATTCCTAGGCTAGACGACATGCTTGATGAGTTATGTGGAGCTATAATTTTGACTAAAATTGATTTGCGTAGTGGCTACCATCAAATTAGAACTAAACTTGGAGAGGAATGAAAAACAGCTTTCAAAACCAAATTTGGGTTGTATGAGTGGTTAGTAATGCCTTTTGGGTTGACTAATGCACCCAGTACTTTCATGCGTTTGATGAATGAGGTTTTAAGACCTTTTATTGGCAAATTTGTGGTTGTTTAGTTTGATGATATCTTGATTTATAGCAAATCCATGGATGATCATATGATTCATTTGCGTGCTGTTTTTGATGCTTTGCGAGTTGCACGTTTATTTGGTAACCTTGAGAAGTGCACCTTTTGCACAGATCGAATCTCTTTTCTTGGCTATGCTGTGACTCCACAGGGAATTGAGGTGGATGAGGCGAAGATTGAAGCCATAAAGAGCTGGCCTGTACCAAAAACTATCACACAGGTGAGGAGTTTTCTTGGTCTTGCAGGTTTCTACCGCCGCTTTGTCAAAGATTTCAGCACAATTGCTGCACCATTGCATGAGTTGACAAAGAAGGGCGTTGACTTCCATTTTGGTAAGGTACATCATGAGTCTTTTGATGCTTTGAAGGACAAACTTACACATGCACAATTGCTGCAATTACCCAATTTTGATAAGACTTTTGAGCTTGAATGTGATGCTAGTGGTATAGGCATTGGTGGTATTTTGATGCAAGATGGTAAACCTGTTGCATACTTTAGTGAGAAAATTACTGGGCCTGTTTTGAATTATTCCACGTATGATAAGGAACTATATGCACTTGTACGTTCTTTAGAGACGTGGCGTCATTATTTGTTGCCCAAAGAATTTATTATTCATTCTGATCATGAATCACTTAAGTATATTCATTCTCAATGCAATTTGAACCGTAGACATGCTAAATGGGTTGAGTTTATTGAGTCTTTTCCTTATATTATTAAACATAAGAAAGGGAAGGATAATGTGATTGTTGATGCTTTATCTAGGCGATATACTTTGTTGTCTCAACTTGATTGTAGAATTTTTGGACTTGAGGCAATTAAAGAACAATATTGCCGCACTGTAAAGAAGGTCGTGCTTGGAACAAATTTGTGTTGAATGATGATTTCTTGTTTGGAGCTAACCGCCTATGCATCCTAGTTGGTTCCGTTCGTCTTTTGTTGTTGCAGGAGGCGCATGGAGGTGGATTGATGGGTCATTTTGGTGCTAAGAAGACGGAGGATATTTTGGCCACACACTTCTTTTGGCCAAGGATGAGGAAAGATGTTGAGCATTTTGTTGCTCGCTGCACTACATGTCAAAAAGCTAAGTCTCGTTCGACTCCACATGGTTTATACATGCCACTTCCTATTCCTTCTATTCCTTGGGCGGATATTTCTATGGACTTTGTTTTAGGACTGCCTAGGACTAAGAGGGGGAGCGATAGCATTTTTGTTGTTGTGGATCGTTTTTCCAAGATGGCACACTTTATACCATGTCATAAAACTCATGATGTTAGTTATATTGCTGATCTTTTTTTCAAAGAAATTGTACGTTTGCATGGTATGCCTTCTACTATTGTTTCAGATCGTGATGCAAAATTCTTGAGTCATTTTTGGCGCACGCTTTGGAATAAGTTGGGTACAAAGTTGCTCTTTTCTACAACTTGTCGTCCACAAACTGATGGACAAACTGAGGTTGTGAACCGCACTTTGGGCACTATGTTACGAGCTATTTTGAAGAAAAATTTGAAGCAATGGGAAGAATGCTTGCCTCATGTTGAGTTTGCTTATAATTGGGTAACACATTCTACTACCAAGGTAAGTCCCATCAAGGTAGTGTATGGTTTTGATCCCCGTACTCCACTTGATATACTTCCTCTACCTATTAATGAGAGAGTTCATGTTGATGCTAAGGAGCGTGCTGAATTTATTTTACAAATGCATGAGACCACTAGACTTAGCATTGAAAAGATGAATGAAAAATATAAAATTGCTGGTAGTAAAGGTAGAAAGGAAGTAAAGCTTGATGTAGGAGATTTAGTATGGTTACACTTAAGGAAGGATAGATTTCCAGAATTGAGAAAGTCTAAGCTAATGCCTAGAGCTGATGGTCCATTCAAAATAATGGAGAAGATTAATGATAATGCATACAAACTTGAGTTGCCTCCCGAGTTCGGGGTTAGTCCTTCTTTTAACATTTCAGATTTGAAACCATACTTGGGAGAAGAGGATGAGCTTGACTCGAGGACGACTCCACTTCAAGAGGGGGAGGATGATGAGGACATCACTCCTATAAATACACACAACACTCCTCCAATTCTGGACTTGCAAGGTCCAATGACTAGAGCTCGTGCACGACGACTAAATTTAGAGGTGAGCTCGTTCCTACGTTCTTCGCTATATGTTACTTTTGAGAATGGTTTGCTACCTAATGATTATTTTATGATTAGAAACCATGGAGAGGACCAGGAGATGATGGGAGAAGGAGTTGGGAACGTGGAGGACCAGCAAGGGCTTGGAAGCCAAAGTGGAGGCCCAATCAAAACTGACTTCGAGTCTGTTTCGGGGCCCAGGACCAGTCTGTACTAAAAGAGTCGCCCAGGACGCAAACGGACTCGGATTTGAACGTTCTACATATGCACGGAAAGATAAGGAGAATACCTTTCCAATGGTTGAAACAAGATTCATCGGGAGGCATCAGGAATCGTTGAAACAAGAGAGAGTCCAGAATCTATGTCGGTGCTGCGTCGCCTATTTTTGGCCTTTGGGCTTTGTATCTAGTTGAGCCCAATTAGGTGCGTGCACAGAGGGTCTTGCACGACCCTAGGGTCTTTATATACAGCCGCCACCGCACCAATAGGGTTTGGGTTTTGCTTAGATTATTCTGTTGATAACAGTTTTACCGTTTGATCGGTTTGTAGGACCCCAACTTGTGAGATTCATCGTATACTTACAAATTTGGTTGCATTCTTCTTTGTTCTTGCTTGTGTTCTTGATTTGCAGGCAAGGATAAGCCTTCTCGGCGAGGTCAATCGTTCTTGAACAGTTGATAACCAGAGGAGACGTTGTGCTGCGATTGCGGGGTTCAGAACGTGTCGTTCGGAAGTCGGATCGATTTGTGTATCGCCTCCGCCTTAATCAAGATTATCAGAACCTATCGGAAGATCGGGAACCCTTGTCCACATCAGGTCCCGGGCCACCTCCCCCACCCTAGAGCCCTAAGGCGAGAGCGCCGGCGAGCCCGGCCACGCTCCGGCGAGCCCGGGCGACGCGCGCGCGTGCCACTGTTTAAATTGCCGATCGCAATTCTATAATTAAGGGTGAACTTTGAGAAATTATTCAAAAATCAATAACTTGAAAAATAAAGGTTAGCAAAATATGAAACCAATTTTGTTGTTAGAAAAATCAATAACTTTAAAGATGAGCTTTAAAGTTATGAAGCGTGTTAAATAAGATAATTCACCAAAGTTGGAACCTTTCTAATAGTAATAAATTCATAAGTAAAAATATATAACTGGTAAAATCATGGGATTTGGTCAGTAAGCATCTCATGCCATTCCTAAACTTTCTGCAAAAGCACATTTTCATTTTATGCATATTTTTAGAGTTATTACATAATCATTATGTTTGGTAAATGAATTTTTATAAATTCTCTGATAAGAATTTAATTATGAGACTTTGCATGTATGCTAAGTATGCCTTAACACACCCATGTAAAATACCTTGTTAATTCTCGAGCACTAGAGGTAGGCTTTTATTTGAAATATAGTTGATGTGCTTAGTAATTGCCATGTCTTATACTTTCCTAATTAGGAGTTTGTCCCCTTAAATTAAGTAATTGCTCAGAATGTTATGAAAGCATATCATCTCATGCATAAGCATCATTCCATCAATTCTATTTGTTGAGGAAGTGCCATGAATCATCATACCCATCCTTACCTTGCATTGCACTGCATTTACTAGGAAGCGAGACCGGGAGCAAGGCCGCGGCAAGCAACACCGAGGAGCCCGAAGTTGAGCTAAACATTGTTGAAGATACTAACTTCGAATAGTCCCAAGGCAAGCCCCGGTGCACACCTATTATTTGAGAGTCTTTTTTGTTTAATCACAACACAGAAATATTGTATTGTGCATTAGGTATAGGACATGGATGAACACCCACTTGCATAACAACTAATGACCTATGGTTAGTCTAGGTTAGTAAGCCTTTTCGTTAGCAATTGCTATGCTTAATCTAGTGGAGTCAACGGTAGGTGGTGGAATCACTTAATACATTTATTGGTTCACATGAAAAGATGAATTTGTGTTCAAACTTGAGAACCTATCGTTGCAACTCCGCGAGCAAGTATCGAACTGTACCAAGTGCATACCTTTATATGGGAATTGGTAAACCTAGTAACCGGGATGCCGTATTGTTGGATGGAACTACTCATCGATCTAGAGGTGATGTGAATGGCACGGTGGTTGCACAGGTTGGAGGACCGCTGGAGAGTGCACGGGTTAAGCCTCGGATACGAAGTACCGTATTGCGGGGAGGACGTGTACTCGGGATCGATGGCCCCGGACCGACTTTATAGCAACTTTGTGAACGGTGGCCATACATGTTCTTAAATGATGCGTATGTCATGTACTTGGGTTGTCTCCTGGCGGATGTAAATCAATTCAAATTGCCGTCCCTCGCGGTTATGAGTACCTCTTGTTTCGAGCAGTTGGCAATGATAATTAAATAGAGAGGATGGATTATGATTCTGAAATTGACAATACTCTATGGCAACTTGTTGCTATGATGTATTGTTCTTTATATTTGTACAACCTTAGTACCTAGCCAGATTCAACTAAAGTTACCTTCCTGTAACAACAATTAAAAAATTTGGCTAAAGGATTAACTTGCCAGCATAGAGCTAATAGGTGCCTTTTATGCAAAACACCAAATGAGCCGGGTCCGCCCCCTGCATATTAGGAGTTGGTTTTAGAAAACCTTTTGTCGGGTAAGTCTTGCGGGGTATATTAGATACTTAGGCTTTGTGATTTATGTTACTTTTAGGTTTCCCCCAGGCTAAGACCGTTGTAACAATATTGTGTGGGAAGGTGAGGAACCACAGGAGTGGACCATTGAGTGGGTTCCTACTTCGCCTACCCTAGATGGTGACCATTGCCCTAGGGCCGGCATGATTCACTTAGGCTATATGTCATCGAGTGTACTGTGTTTTCATTTTCGCTCATTTATGTATCGAACGAAGAACATATGTATTGTAATGTAACTTAATTTGCTTCCGTTGTGACTCTTGAACTTGTAATATGTAATCTTATGCACTTAATGATATATCGTTGTAAATGATGGATGTTCATGTGTGTATGCTATGTATGGTTATCTTGGTAATCATCTCTCTAGGCGATACTATACGACACACTCTATATTTCGGTATAGAGATGTGACAGGTGGTATCAGAGCCGATTCGGGATAAGCAACACACGAATGAACATTTTAAAACTTGAACAACCCGTTTTTACGTCTTACGGTGAGGTACGAACTAGTAGTGCCCATGTAAGGATTACTATTAGTTGGTGGCAAAGCTAACCCCGGGTTATGATTGTTCAAATTACTTGCATCTATGAATTCTTCAATGAAGGTATGTGCCAATGCGCGGATTGCTTGCGCTATAAACACCGAATGCCTTCCGGATGGGCAAAGACCTGGGCTTTGTTTGATGCGCGGACCGAATGCGCTTAAATGTCGGCTGCCTTCCGGATGGGCGAATACCTAGCCATATACTGCCAATGTTATTTTGGGCTTGTTTCTCTGAATTTGATGTATTGTTTCTAAGATGGATCTTTTGCAGGTACACTAACCACGTGTAGTTCGCTTCGAAACATGCGAGAGGTGTGTGTGCCACCGAATGGATCGATATATATTTTCGGTCAAGTTTTCTTTCTGTGAGGACGTAGGAAATCGCCATGTTGAGCATTTGGCATTCATGCATACCACATGCATCGTCCTTGCTAATCATGAAAGAAAGGTCACAAATATCACCAACATGTGATTCGATCAAGCCTTGGGCAATTTTTGAACCCCTATGGCACCTAAACTACAAGTTGAACTCAACCGATAAGAAACCAATTTTCTGCCAGAAAAGTCAGTTTCACTAAAATAAGCATAACTCCCTCAGTTTTAAACCAATGAAGGTGAATGAGTACTCAATGGACATCTAATTAGTTCCCCTACAAGTTTGGTGTAGTGGGGTTGTCTTAGAAAAATCTGGAAATGGGCCGAAAATGGGAAAAACAGTAAGCTTTTTGGAATTTCAGAAGTTGCTCCATTTCTGTCCTCTGTTTTTGGATGATCATAACTCCCAAAAATATTATCAGATGGAGATGTTCGGGTATGCATTGGAAAGATAATGAGATCCCTTACAACTTTTGTGAAATGCCAAAATTTTAATTCGGCCGATCTTTTTGAGCAGCTCCATGATGCTCAACTCATCATCGAGGGCAATGCTAGTGACCAGCTGCAAGAGCAGCTGAGCCAATGCAAAGCATAGCTCACTGCTACTCAGGAGGAGAATTACTCTCTTCATGGACAGATTGATGCTCTCTTGGAAGAACGAGGTGAGCTCCAAGCTCAACGCGTGGAAGCTGAAGATGAGCGGGACGTTATGGAAGGAAACCTCAACGATGCCAACGCCGCCATCGCACAGCGAGACCACATGATTGCACAGCTCCAAGCTGCCAATGCCCAGCTGCACGCTGTCCTTAATGACCAACCCCCTGTACCACTTGCGGTGATTCCCCCAGAGGACGCCAACTTGAGTGACGACAGGGATTCCGGTGTTGACTATGATGCGCCCCTCAACAGGGATGACACGGACTTGGAGTCTGAGGGTGGCAGCCACGCCGTGTGACTTGTGGTTAGGCACTGGAGGTAGTAGCACGTCATGTAGGGTAGGATCTCATGAGGCATCGTGTTGAATGTTGGTAGTACGGGTAAATTGTAAGTGTTGTGGTGACCTAAGCCCTCCGAGATCATGATGCTGTCGTGTTTTCTTAATGATACAACTTGAGACTTGTCATATATCAAAAAGTTGCATCACATGTACCTGTGGTCTTATCGCAATTAATGTTGCCTCCTGTATTTGGAACCGATGGAATTTAAGTGTCCCTCTTATGTCTTGCACCATTTCCTTGTCGACTTTTCAATTTAAGAGCAATCTGAAGTTTTGTTCGTTTCTATGTCCTAGCCTTATTATCATATTGTCTCATGTGATGATCAGGCTAACATGCATTTTTTTTCCTATGGCAGATGGTGCAAACTCGCCGTGGTGGAGAAAATCCCGGTAATGCTCCCAGTAGCTCGAACATCAGCGGACCCCAGCAGCCACCCCAGCCTCCGCCCATGAATCCAATGGAGCAGCTCATTCACAACCAGAACGAGATGTTCCGTATGTTCATGGAAACCATGAACCGCCAAGGAGCTCAAGGGCCACCACCGCAGCAGCCCCATGCCCCCCGTGAATCCTCCTACGGCGACTTTTGGGAAACTCACCCGCCCACTTTCAGAGAAGCCGGAGATCCGCTGGAAGCCGATAACTTCATTCGCACCCTGGAGTTGAAGTTTGCACTTCTCAACTGCACCGACCATTAGAAGCCCCTCTTCGCAGCGCAGCAACTCCGAGGTTCCGCAAGTGCTTGGTGGGCAAGCTACACCGCCGCTCTCCCCAATGACCACCAAGTTACTTGGACGGAGTTTTGCACCGCCTTTCGTGCACATCACATTCCTATCGGGCTTATGAAGCGCAAGCTGCAGGAGTTTCTCAACCTAAAGCAAGGCTCTGGAATCGTGCAAGAGTATGCACGGAAATTCAACTACTTGGCTCAGTATGCTTCGTATCACACTGATACGGATGAAAAGAAGAAGGATTGTTTCCGTTCGGGCCTTACTCCGAAGCTGCAGGACCGCTTGGCGCAAGTCACCGCCGGGACATTTAATGACTTGATGAGTGCCGCCATTGTGCAAGAAGATGCCATCCGTGCTAACCGAGATGACAAGAAGAGGAAGCGTGCTATGGGAAGTTCATCCGGTTCCGCACCACCCAAGTACAAGTTGGCAATCACCTCTCTGACTGGACAAAAGTTCCGAGCTGCCGTACCGTCAGGAGGAGGATTTCACCCGTCCTATTCACAGCAGCACTCTCGTTCCCATGGAAGCACCCAGCAGCCATCCCCTGGTTCCCGTCCTCCGCAGCAAACTATTCAAGTTGTGAGGTCCAGCTCCCCGCAATCCTGCTACAACTGTGGCCGTATGGGTCACTTTGTGAAAGAGTGCCCTTTTCCGAACCGCAATCAGGGCAACAACAACTCTAATACTTCAGGGAACAACAACAGCAACAACAACGACGGCAGCGGCAATAACAATGGCAACAATGGCAATCATCCCCAATCTTCTGCTCCTACTCATAAGAATGGCCGAGTCAACTATACCACGGTCGAAGAGATTCAAGTTGGAGAACCTGTTCTCACGGGTATGTTTTCGATCGACCAACACTCCGCTATGGTTCTTTTTGATTTTGGAGCAACGCATGATTTTATTAGTCAAGCATGTGTGAATCGGGTGAAAATCGCCCCCACCGCTACGGGGACACCGTACATCATCACGTATCCCGGTGGAAAAATAAGGACCCATCTTGAGTTGAGAGGAGTGCCACTTAAGTTAGGGAGCAGCATATACTGCATTCGTTAATTATTCTAGAGGGTCAAGGCATTGATATAATCCTTGGTATGAGGTGGATGGCTAGACATAAAGCCGTCTTGCACATCGAAGCCTGGGAAGTCCACTTAACCTCACTCCTACATGGCCCGTCCGTTCTTCGATTACCATGTCCCAAAATGCCTACTTCTCAATTACATCATGTTGACGGGGAGAAGATAGAGGATATTCCAGTTGTACATGACTTTCCCGACGTATTTCCAGATGATTTGCCGGGAATGCCTCCGGATAGGGATGTTGAATTAGAGATTGAACTCCTACCCGGTACGGTGCCTATCTCTCGTAGGCCGTACAAAATGGCTCCTAATGAATTAGCAGAGCTGAAGGAGCAATTACATGAGCTTGTGGACAAGGGGTACGTTCGGCCGAGTTCATCTCCGTGGGGATGTCCCGCCCTCTTCGTGAAGAATAAAGATAAGACCCTGTGTTTGTGTGACGATTATAGACCTCTAAATGTCGTCACCATCAAGAACAAGTACCCTCTGCCTCGAATTGATCAACTGTTGGTGCCAAGGTTTTCTCCAAGATTGATCTTCGCTCCGGCTAGCACCAAATAAAAATCCGAGCTGAAGACATTCCAAAAACTGCTTTCTGTACAAGATATGGTCTTTTTGAATATCTTGTCATGTCCTTTCATCTCACCAATGCCCCGACTCACTTCATGTATTTGATGAATTCCGTGTTTATGCCAGAGTTGGATAAGTTTGTGGTGGTCTTCATTAATGATATCCTTGTATACTCCAAATTCGAGGAGGAGCACGCTGAACATCATCGCATCGTTCTGCAACGGCTCCGAGATCATCAACTTTATGCCAAATTTAGCAAGTGTGAGTTTTGGCTAAAGCAAGTTCCATTCTTGGGTCATATCATTTCAGCGGAAGGTGTAGCTGTTGACCCTAGCAAAGTTAAGGATGTGCAGAATTGGAAAGCTCCAAAGTCGGTCAAGCAAATTCGTAGTTTCCTTGGTCTTGCCGGCTACAATCAGAAGTTTATTCCTAATTTCTTGAGAATTGCCAAGCCTATGACAAAGCTGTTGGAAAAGGATACTAAGTTTAAATGGAGCAACGAGTGTGAGGAAGCATTCCGGTCGCTCAGAAACCACTTGACCACAGCCCCGGTTTTGTCCCAAAGAACGAGGAATTAAGAAAGAATATAATGGATGAGGCTCAATTGTCCAAATATTCCATACACCCCAGTAGCAACAAGATGTACCGTGGGTTAAGGGAAAAGTTTTGGTGGACACGCATGAAGCGAGAAGTCGCTCTACATTGCAAGAGTTTTATGTTTGCACAGTGTAGCCAAGACTATAACCTCCGATCGAGGTCCTCAATTTATAGCTCGTAATTACGCACCCACTTATACACCGCAAGAGGACGGTGTACAGTTGTAGCTCTTTTTCCCTCAGAGTATTCCAAGGTTATCGAATCCACAGGGAACGAGCAGAACTAATACTATTAAAGGGTTACTAACAGATTGCAATGGGTTGGTTAGTGTGAATGATGACAGTGAGAAAGAGGAAGGTGAATGTTATTGAAGAGGTAACAGGATGATGAAGGATTCTCTCCTTAGGATTGGTTCACTAGCATGCAACCTTACTCTTATCAACTCGAGTGATGACTCTAATATTCTACAAGACATGGTGGTTTCGTTCACCCCGGCTGCCACTACAGAGGCTATTAACTCCCCACTGGTTTCTTGCACTATGTAATGGGCAAAAGTTTATTGGCCGATACACTAATGAAATGGATAGATAGATGTGCAATAAAGTTCATCACATAGATTAAATTCGTCGAGAGAGTATCAACAAGTATGAGAGTTACATGACCAGATCTCCGCACCAGAGAAGAGAATATGAGACTACTCACTCATCCTTCCGCTAGACATAGCAGAGGGGTGAGAAATAGCACTGGAACACGCACGAGCCGATCAGCGCAAGCGTCGCGCCGATTGGCGTGACCTCCCTTCTAGTGGATCTCGTCGGTGTTGACGAACCTCCGCCGCCAATATCCTGGAACCCTAGTTTTAATAACTGGTTCTCGTGATCGTCGTCTCTCCTTGGTCCCCCTTGGCTCTTGATAATTATCTTCCTTTTATACTCGACGGGATTAGGTCAACTTCCACCGACTCTAACTCATACTAGGCTGGGCCTTCGTCTTTCCTGGACCGGATCATGTTTTAGTCATCTTTTCCTCCTGCGCCGATCGGCGCATGGGTCGCGCTGATCGGCGCGGCTCCGCATCTGGCCCATCTTTGTTATTCTTCAGCTCTTTATCCATAATTGCCCTGTTTTACACCTGTTTCCTGCAATTACATCCAAAACAGAACAACTACAAATATATGCAAATATGGGGTTAATTGTTAGTCCAAACCACCAAATTAAGACGCAAAACATCCCTTTTTGGTAGATAAAATGGGCATCTAGAAACCACCAACAGTTCCCCCACACTCAAATCATTGCTAGTCCTCAAGCAATACTAAGTCAAATATGTAATAAGAATTTTCAGACCATCTCTCATGCAGTCAATCTCAATCATCATTTTTACTCGTTATCCCGCCACAAAGATTTTCTCTCATCTCCTGTTAACCAATCGACATATCTTACTTGAACTTAATCAAATTACCCCAAAACCTTTTCAAAAACAATTTTAGTTCTCCTCAACTCATCTTTGAGCATCAAATATCAAGCATTTGGTCTTCTCTAGGTCTCTCAAGTGTATTTCCTTTCCTCTCCTATCTAATGAAGGATTGTATGTGGATCTTGGAGGGCTATATAACTAAATTAAACCATAACATTAACCATGTCAACAATGTGCTCAATCATGCCTATTAAGAAAGAATTTTCTTGGAAAAGAACTTTTAATGGAGAAGAGGAATGTAGAAGATCTAAAAGAAAATTCAATGAGAACAATTGGCAAAGAATGAGAAATAATCAGAAATCTGCCTTCTTTGATGACCTTACTGCCTCTCAGGGAATATATTTTTTTTCTCTTTACCCCCATTTTTTCATAATAACCTCTTTTTTTTTCTTTTCTTTTACAACAGCGCCGATCGGCGCGACCTATATTTTTTTTTCTCTTCTTTCTCTTCTTTTTTTATATTCCCTGATATGATCAGCAATTTCTGTCTTGTATCAGCAGTAGAAATTTTCTGAATTCCCTTTTATTGAGAATATAGGTTGTATCAAGGAGGAGGGAGAAACAAAGATGTATGGTTTTCATGATAGCAAGGAATTAAATTGGATAAGAATGGCTAGAAATATAGAGATAAACAAAGTAGATCATCCTTTCCTAACTTGGTCGAAATCATGAGCAAAAAGTTGACAAAGTTACTTACAATCCACTTAGTTCAAATGTGTAGCTTGCTCTCATTCACTCGGCTATGTAGGCATATTTAGACCTTGCTTTTGCTTTAGCTTACGATGAGTCAAAAGAAATTTTCACAAATATAAAGCTCAAAAGTTAAGTGGAACCAACAAATTCAAGTAATCAACCAATCGATCATCAGAAAGACAAGATAAATAGCATGAGGCACTTTCAATTTGACAATCAACACTAACTTTATCAAAGACAATGCAAAAATTCAAACTACATAAAAGACCTAGAAGCAACTCTCAACATGACTCGTGACTCTCTTAAGCACACACACAATCTTAAATAAACTAGGCTCAAAAACACTTAAAAACTGAGAAACTAGACTCAAAAACACTTAAAAACTATGACTAATGGCAAAGCCCTTCCCCCACACTGAAAATTTGCAATGTCCTCACTGCAAGAGAAGAAACTCAACACACTAATCATGAAGACCATGCCTGTTCAAGACTCCAAAAATTCGTCTTATATTCCTTATGAGAAAAGTGTAGTCCGCTTCGTTCATCTCGATTGTATCCTGGATTCTACGGTTCACATCTCTTTGATTCCTATAAGCACGATCTCTGTCTAGATATAGGCGCTCAATGTTTCTTTGGCATACTGGACAGCAAGCAGACGGTTGCAGGTTATGATTTTCAACACTGTAAGGAGAGGCACTATTCAAATTCCTCCGAGCTGCGCCGATCGGCGCAGTGGTGTTCTTCCACCATTGCGACTTCCTCCACTTCCCTCTGCATTACCATTAACTCTTGTTGAAGTTCCTGCTGCCCTGTCATTACTGCATTCTGCAAGTGTTTCCTGATTTTTGAACTTAGGACTACCAAAGCTTCTTCGCATATCAAAATCATCACTAAAATCTCCAGGCACACTAGGATCACCGCTTTCCAAAGTTTCCAAATAGTATGACGTATAGTCGCTATCCCATTCGGAATAATTCTGAATTGGATTACCCGATAGTCTAGCAGATCTGCGAACCTCTGGTGTAGTCTTACACTTCCTTGCGGCAGTTTCTTCGTCTTCACTTGGCATAGCCGTCAGATCAATAAATTCAACCATCTTCAGATCGTGCCGATCGGCTCCAGTGTCACGCCGATCGGTGCAGCCAGCAGCTTTCTTCAAATACTCATCTAACTGCTCTAGATTACGCTCACGGATCACCTTATTCTGCTGCCTTCGTAAAATCTCATCATTAATCTCCTTAGGTGTCCTTCCTCCAGGAACTGCACGACAGCCATCAGCATATATTAAATCTCTAGATATGAAAGGTGGATCTTCTACCAATTAGAGTTCAACTTTCCCAATCGGTAAGAACCTTGGGAAAGGATTCATCCCTTCTAGCTTGAAGATCCGTCTCTGCATCCTGCTGGTACATAGCTTCTTCGACTTCCTCTTGCAACTTGAGTTCATACTTGGCGGCAATGTCATGTTCACTACAAAGTCGGCACCTATGAATTGTTAGAGCGCTCTCTTCATCTAGCTCTTCCTTCTCTTGCTCAGTCAATGATCTTTCGAAAGATAGGAAATCCTCATACGACAAGGGCTTAGCAAGATCAAGAAGACTTTCCATGGTAAACCTTTGAGAAACTACTTCACTTTCAATAGGTGCTACAGATTTTCCTTTGCGCACCAATACTCTTTTCATCATCTGCCGAAGTTCATTGTCCATCTTCACCTTTTCGGCAATCCACGCGTCAGCTTCGCTTTTCTTCACGAATTTCTTCCGCAGATCTGACCAGACGAGGGGATCATCTCGTGTTGGTGACAAGACTTCGTCGACTTCTTCCCAGGGCCAATTTGCAGAGGGCTGAGGAAATCCGCCACCGAGCCGATCAGCTCCAGAGTCACGCCGATCGGCACATGGGTCGCGCCGATCGACGCCGCCTTGGTTTCTGCCTGATGCGCTGCCTTCCATCGCTTCTGCTCTTAGGGTTTGTTCTGGTGACGGTGTAATACGAGTTGATCCGTGGGTTTGCTGTCCCCTCATATTTATATCCCTTGATTTCCAATTGGACTAGGACTCTTTCTCTTATTCATGGAATTTAACGAGTATTAAAAAGGCAAGGTCCGAAACCGACTCAAAAACAAAAAGGGCTCTGCCGCGCCGATCGGTGCAGGGCTGCACCGATCGGCACGGTACACTAAATTGCCAAATCAGAAAAAGAAAAACTATGGAAATTAAAATACATACAAGCTTTTGTTTTACGTCATTAAGCTCGACCACACGGGGTACTAAGCAGTGAAATACACATCAAAAGATTTTAATTCAAATATGTCAGGTTCTAGGTATACCTTTAGACATTGTCTGTTCACCGTGTACTTGTTTCTCATGCCATCCATTATGATTACCGCTCCCGAAGGTAACACCGTATTCACAAGATAAGGTCCCTCCCATTTGCTTCGCAGTTTGCCTTTACCAAATAATCTGAATCGCGAGTTAAATAGGAGCACCCGATCTCCTTCCTTGAATTCCTTCTTCAAAAGCTTCTTATCATACCACTTCTTTGTTTTCTCTTTGTATATGGCTGCATTTTCATATGCATGCAATCTCATCTCTTCCAATTCACTTATTTGTATCTTCCTTTTCATGCCGGTGGCATCAAGATCCAAATTCATTTCCTTTATAGCCCAATAAGCCTTATGTTCCAATTCCACCGGTAGGTGACACAATTTCCCATAGATGAATTGATATGGTGTTATACCAATTGGTGTCTTGAATGCCGTCCTATATGCCCATAACGTTCCATTAAGCTTCGTGGCCCAATCTTTTCCTTCCTTTGTAACAATCTTCTGCAGAATTCCCTTTAATTGCTTATTTGAAGTTTCTGCTTGTCCATTTGTCTGGGGATGGTAGGCTGTTCCAATTCTATGTTCAACTCCAGATTTGGTTAAAAACCTAGTAAATTCTCTTCCTGTAAAATGGGATCCTCCATCTGTAATTATTATCCTCAGTACTCCGTACCTAGGAAATATCTGCTCCTGAAGTATACTCCTTGATTCTCTTGTAGTATTAGCCTTGCATGCCATTGCTTCGACCCACTTGGAGACATAATCAACGGCGACCAATATGTACTCGCAACCATGAGAATTCACAAAGGGTCCCATAAAATCCATACCCCAAACATCAAAGATATCGACTTGAAGATTGTACTTAAGAGGCATTGCATTCCTACTGTTAACATTCCCTATTCGTTGGCATTGGGCACATGTTGCAACATACCTTTTTGCATCTTCATGCATAGTAGGCCAATAGAATCCACTCGCCCATACCTTTGCCTGTGTTCTGAAGTAGCCAGTGTACCCCATAATCCCAAGAATGACATTTTGCTAAAATGCTTGCTCTTTCTTCTCTGGGTACACATCTCTGTACTGCTCCGTCCGCGCAATACTTATACAAGTATGGGTCGGCCCATATAAATTTTCTCATTTCACTCTTAACTCTTTTCCTTGTGTTCTTGTTCATCAGATCAGTTTGTCCCTTGAAACCTCTGATAATATCCATCATCCAGTTCTCTCTATGATCAAATGCGGCAAACAACTGCTCCTGTTGCATTTCATCTCTTATTGGCTCAGTTGATGGTGATTCTAGATGAGATAAATGATCTGCTACAGAATTTTCTACTCCTTTCTTATCTCTTATCTCGAAATCAAATTCTTGCAGCATCAATACCCATCGCATTAACCGAGGCTTAGACTCCTTCTTTGAAACCAAGTATCTTATAGCGGCATGATCAGTATATACAATCACCTTAGAATTTAGAATGTAGGATCTAAACTTCTCAAAAGCAAATATAACAGCTAACATCTCTTTCTCAGTTGTTGTATAATTGATTTGCGCCTCATTCAAAGTTTTGCTAGCATAATAAATAGCATGCACTTTACCTTCCTTCCGTTGTCCAAGAACAGCTCCAACTGCATAGTCACTTGCATCACACATAATTTCAAAAGGTAAACTCCAATCAGGTGGCTGCATAACGGGTGCAGAGCATAGAGCTTCCTTTAATCTTCTGAAGGCCAAGAGTCTTTCCTCGTCCATAACAAATTATGTATCTTGCTTTAACAATTCTGTCAGGGGTTTAGCAATCTTTGAATAATCCTTAACAAATCTGCGATAGAAGTTGGCATGTCCAAGAAAACTCCTCAAAGTTGTAAGATCAGTAGGGGAAGGTAATTTCTCAACTGTAGATACCTTTGCCTTATCAACCTCTATCCCTCTTTTAGATATGACATGACCAAGTACTATCCCTTCTGTTACCATGAAGTGACACTTCTCTCAATTAAGAACTAAGTCGCATTCAACACACCTTTTCAAAATCTTCTCCAAATTCTCCAAATAGCTATCAAAATCAGCACCATGCACGGAGAAGTCATCCATAAATACCTCCATAATATCTTCTATGAATTCAGCGAATATTGCATTCATGCATCCTTGAAATGTTGCAGGCGCGTTGCAAAGACCAAATGGCATCCTTCTATATGCATATGTCCCAAAAGGGCAAGTAAAAGTAGTTTTCTGTTGATCTTCTGGTCTTACCGGTATTTGAAAGAAACCACTATATCCATCCAAATAACAAAAGTATGAATTCCTTGCTAATCTTTCAAGCATCTCATCAATGAACGGAAGAGGATATTGATCTTTCTTCGTCACTTTGTTCAAACTTCTATAGTCTATGCACATTCTCCATCCAGTTACAGTCCTTTGAGGGATCAACTCATTGTTCTCGTTAGGCACTACTGTCAATCCTCCTTTCTAGGGTACACAATGCACTGGACTAACCCTTTCACTATCAGCAACAGGGTAGATCATACCTGCATTAAGCAGCTTCAAAATCTCTTTTTTAACGACTGGCTTCATTGATTCCTTCAACCTTCGCATCCCTTCAACCACTGGTTTAGTATTCTCCTCCAAGTTAATCTTTTGGGTGCAAAATGCGGGGCTGATTCCCTTGATGTCATCCAATGTGTAACCAATGGCCTTCTTATACCTTTTGAGCACAACACGAAGCCTCTCTATTTCTTCTTTTGTTAGGGCGTTGTTCATAATAACTGGATATGTTCTATTCTTTCCTAGATATTCATAGCATAGCTCCTTCTAAAGTTCCTTCTGTTCCACTTCTGGCGCTTCGTCTGGATCCAGCTCCCTGAGAGGTTCAAAATCAGGATTTTCCTGGTTGAGCCGATCGGCGCAAGGATCGCGCCGATCGGCGCTGCCAATATAATTGAGCCGATCGGCGCAAGGGTCGCGCCGATCGGCGCTGCCAGTATGATTGAGCCGATTGGCTCAAGGGTCACGCCGATCGACGCTGCCAGTATGATTGAGCCAATCGGCGCAAGGGTCACGCCGATCGGTGCTGCCAGTATGATTGAGCCGATCGGCGCAAGGGTCACGCCAATCGGCTCTGGTAGTATGATTGAGCCGATCGGCGCAAGGGTCGCACCAATTGACGCTGGCAGAATACTTGTTAGTTCCACACATGATGTGGTCCAGTGGGTCTTCCATGTCCATCCCTATCCTCTTGTCTTCCTCCAGGCAGAATTCCTGATAGTAAGAAGAGTCTTGATGAGATAGATCATTAAATTGAAATTGCACTTCTTGCTCTCCCAGGTGTAGTGTGATTTGACCTTTCCCAGAATCCAGAACAGCTTGTACTAATCTTAAGAATGGCCTTCCCAGAATAATATATCTTCATCCCCAGTTTCTTTATTGTCTAGAACGAAGAAATCTACCGGCATTGTTTTCGAGCTGATCTCAATTTCGACATTCTTGATCACTCCCAGTGGCTTGGTTTTCCTACCATCCGCCATGATCAGCTCAAGTTCAATCCCTATCAGCCGCTGTTGAGTTCCATAAGGCATGCTCATGAATGCATCGTAAGTCATCAAGCTGACACGGGAGCCAAAGTCACACAAGGCTTTCAGAAATTGCTTCCCCGATATCTCACAGGGTATGTACGGTTCTTCTTTTTCCTCTTCAGTAACACCTACAGCATACACACCACATAATCTTTTGTAGGGGTGTGGCTCAAAGACCCTGTCTAGCAATCTCTTCGCTTGTTTCACCTCTATTCCATCAAGCTCTATATCATCCTCGTAAAGCTTCCCTAAAACTCTCCCAATAATCTCTTGATCGAAAACTTCTGACTTGAGGCGATTACTTGGGAAATTATACTCAATTCCGGCTTCAGAGGCATCTTGCGGACTGAAGGATCTTCTCATATTAAGCAATTCTTGCGAAAAATTAATGGGAATCCAATCCATTGGCTCAAATTCGTCAAGCGGTTTAGCATTCGCCAATGTTTTATCCCCCTTCGGTTTAGCAAAATTCCCTTCAAATTCCTTTAGGTGGTTGTCCAGAATCGCAGCTTCTATCTTGGTATATTCCTTGCCACTAGGAGGAGTCGTCAGGGTAATCGGTTCTCCTGTTGTTGCGGCTGCGCCGATCAGCTCAGAGACTGCGCCGATCGGATCAGAGACTGCGCCGATCGGCGCAGTCGTCAGATCCACAGAGGCGGGTCCGATGGGCTTTATTTCTTTGAATTGCTCCGAAGTAATCATTGATCTGCTCTCAGACATCAAGATCTGTTCAGCTAGTGACTCTTCCTTCTTCATAACTGCTGGGCATTGCCGATTTGGTTCTAGATATTCTTCCCAATGCTTGTGCAAAGCTTCATTCTCGGCAATTTTGCCTAACAATTCGATCCCTACCTTGGCTGTCAATCTCAGAAAACTTCCTTCGGCCGATCTGTCCAAATGCATCCTCGATGCCTTGTTTATGGCCATGTAGAAGGTTTGAGCGCACATATTCTCATCAATGCCGAGGTCAGGTCCTTGTTTCAACTAACTCACTCCACTTACCTTTTGCTTCTCGAGATGCTGCCTTGTGCCACTCTTTGGCTTTTCCTCGCAAAGAGAATGGGAAAAGCAGCCACCTGTAAAGATTTCGAGGCACTCCTTCATGATGGTATGTTTGGCAAAGTGCCTCCAAATCTTGTAAGTGAGTATACGGGTTCTCCTCTTTCACTCCAAAGAACTTGTTTGCTTTAGCCATGCTAATGATAATGGGGTTCAACACATACGAGGAGGCCGTGGCCTTCTCATCTGAGGGTTGAGGCACCAGCACGTCTGGAGATGATAGAGAAAGTTCCCTAAGCGTCCGAGAAGGTCCTATCGTACTCATCCTAAAAATTCACACAAAACACAAAAACGAAAACAACTAGAAAAGAGAGGATTAGACATTAGTAAAATATTAACAGTAAAAGACTGGGTTGTTCCCCAGCAACGGCGCCAGAAAAAGGGCTTGTTGGTCGTAATTACGCACCCACTTATATACCGTAAGAGGACGGTGTACTGTTGTAGCTTTTTTTCCCTCGGAGTATTCCAAGGTTATCGAATTCACTGGGATCAAGCAGAACTAATACTATTAACGGGTTACTAACAGATTGCAATGGGTTGGTTGGTGTGAATGATAACGGTGAGAAAGAGGAAGGTGAATGTTATTGAAGAGGTAACAGGATGATAAAGGATTCTCTCCTTAGGATTGGTTCACTAGCATGCAACCTTATTCTTATCAACTCGAGTGATGACTCTAATATTCTACAAGACATGGTGGTTTCGTTCACCCCGGCTGTCACTACAGAGGCTATTAGCTCCCCACTGGTTTCTTGCACTATGTAATGGCCAAAAGTGTATTGGCCGATACACTAATGAAAGAGATAGATAGATGTGCAATAAAGTTCATCACATAGATTAAATTCATCGAGAGAGTATCAACAAGTATGAGAGTTACATGACCAGATCCCCGCACGAGAGAAGAGAATATGAGACTACTCACTCATCCTTTCGCTAGACATAGCAGAGGGGTGAGAAATAGCGCTGGAACGCGCACGAGCCGATCGGCGCAAGCGTCGCGCCGATCGGCGCGACCTCCCTTCTGGTGGATCTCGTTGGTGTTGATGAACCTCCGCCGCCAATATCCTAGAACCCTAGTTTTAATAACTGGTTCTCACGATCACCGTCTCTCCTTGGTCCCCCTTGGCTCTTGATAATTATCTTCCTTTTATACTCGACGGGATTAGGTCAACTTCCACTGACTCCAACTCATACTGGGCTGGGTCTTCGTCTTTCCTGGACCGGATCATGTTTTATTCATCTTTTCCTCCTGCGCCGATCGGCGCATGGGTCGCGCCGATCGGCGCGGCTCCGCATCTGGCCCATCTTCGTTATTCTTCAACTCTTTATCCATAATTGCCCTGTTTTACACCTGTTTCCTGCGATTACATCCAAAACAGAACAAGTACAAATATATGCAAATATGGGGTTAATTGTTAGTCCAAACCACCAAATTAAGACGCAAAACATCCCTTTTTGGTAGATAAAATGGGCATCTAGAAACGACCAACACAAGCCGAGGAGAAAGTGCGACAAATTCAAGCTAACATGAAAGTCGTGCAATCCTGTCAAATAAGCTATTCCAACAAAAGAAGACGTCCATTGGAGTTCAAAAAGGGTGATCATGTCTATCTTCGGGTTTCTCCCAACAATGGTATATCTCGCTTTGGAATTAGGGGTAAGTTGGCACCCCGCTACATCGGACCCTTCCCGATCACAGAGAAATGTAGCGCAGTTGCCTATCGGTTGCAATTACCGGAGAATCTGACTCGAGTGCACAATGTCTTCCATGTCTCCCAACTCAAGAAGTGTTTAAAGCCTCCGGTTGACTGGTCATTTCCGACACCGAGCAATTGAAAGAAG
Source organism: Eleusine indica (assembly GCA_030378355.1). Classification (NCBI taxonomy): domain Eukaryota; kingdom Viridiplantae; phylum Streptophyta; class Magnoliopsida; order Poales; family Poaceae; genus Eleusine; species Eleusine indica. Next base: position 44,247,957 of record CM059495.1, read on the forward strand.
ACCTCTCCTACCCCGAATACCCCATCCAAATTATTGATCAAAAAGACCGGGTAACACGAAATCGCACCATCACCTTCTACAAAGTGCAATAGAGTAATCATACCAAAGATGAAGCAACTTGGGAGCAAGAAGAGTTTCTGAAAACCAACTTCCCCGAGTTATTGACCTCGCAAATCCGGTAACCGCCCACGCCCCCTCTCCTTCGTTGATTTTTTTTGCAAATCTTGGAGCAAGATTTCTTTTAAAGGGGGAGTGCTGTGACATCCCATGTCACAAAAAGTCCACTAACCCAGCCCTAATGCTAATTTTCTGGCTAATTAAAATTTTAAGTGATTAAGTTGCCAAAGAAAAAGGGAATTGAACTATTTAAATTCAAAATTTGGCCAAAGGATAGCTTTTCACAAAACTCAATGGAAGCGTGCCAATGTTTTTGCATATTCCAGTGGGTCATGTCAAGAATGAATTTTAGGGAAGTTTTCAGAATTTTTGGTAGAGGATTAATACCCCTCAAAACTCCCTAAAAGCAGAACAAAGTTCCTCTGTTCCAGGAATTTTCATAATTTTTCTAGCGGGAATTTTAACTTGAGCCCAAAAGAAAAGTTGGAGGAGACATTTTGTGGGGCATGCACAAAAATTGGCGCAAGGGTTTGAGAAAGGGAACCTTGGAAATTTGGCAATATACAGTAGTACTATTTCAGTCAAGGGAGGGTCAATAGAGTCTTTTTCCTCTGACCATTTGCCGATCGACACCGCACTGCCGTCCTCTCCCTCTGGCTGGCGATCGGCTCACCTGCTCCTCCCCACTCTGTCCACTACTCCGCCTAACCAACCCTGTGCCACCAGCGCCGCATTCAAGCTGCCGCACCGCCGAGTCTCTCTCTCCCTCTCTCTCCGGTCCTCTCTCACTCCCTCGGTCTCTCTCACCGGCTACAAGAGCAGCAGCGGCAGGAATGGCCCTCTTTCTCTTTCTTTCGATGTCTGCACTTCCCACACCCCTCCTCTGCTCTCTCAACGCCCCAAGCCCCAAGCACCACCTTCTCCTTTGCCGGCGAGCGCAAGAGCAAAAATTTCAGCCCCGCCCTTGTTTTCGAGCTGCCATGGCCACCGCCGTGTCGAGCTCGGTCAAGGAAACCCCCTCGTCCCCTCTTTCTTCCTCAAATCACTACGCCACAACTTCCTCCAGCTTCCCCCTGACGTTGCCCCTCCCTCGTGTAGTGACGTCGCTGGAATTCAGGAAGGAAGAGCCGCCGCCGCGCTGGAGCCCGCTGCCTCCATGACGAGAACCCCTCTCCGGCCGCCACCCTAGACGTCTTCCTCGACGTCGGCGACCCCCACACCACAGCGAAGCTCCTGGACCCCCTCCCGACCCCTCTAGTCCTCTGTGCGTGACGCACGGCACCGCTAAAGCCACCCCCTGCCTCCGCCGCCGCCGCTGACACCGCTCCGGTCGCCGTCGTCGACCGGCGACCCCCTCGGGTTGCTCTCCGTCGCATGCTAGCACGTACCGTATAACGGGAAGGACGTGTACTCGGGATCGAAGGCCCTGGACCGACTTTATAGCAACTTTGTGAACGGTGGCCATACGTGTTCTTAATTGATACGTATGTCATGTACTTGGGTTGTCTCCTGCAGAATGTAAATCAATTCGAATTGCCGTCCCTCACGGTTATGAGTACCTCTTGTTTCGAGCAGTTGGCAATGATAATTAAGTAGAGAGGATGGATTATGATTCCGAAATTGACGGTACTCTATGGCTACTTGTTGTTATGATGTATTGTTCTTTATATTTGTACAACCTTAGTAGCTAGCCAGATTCAACTAAAGTTATCTTCCGGTAACAACAATCAAAAAATTTGGCTAAAGGATTAACTTGCTAGCATAGAGCTAATAGGTGCCTTTTATGCAAAACACCAAATGAGCCAGGTCAGCACCCTGCATATTAGGAATCAGTTTTAGAAAACCTTTTGGCGGGTAATTCTTGCGGAGTATATTAGATACTCAGGCTTTGCAATTTACGTTACTTTCAGGTTTCCCCCAGGCTACTTATTGTGACTGTTGTAACAAGATTGTGTGGGAAGGTGAGGAACCACAGGAGTGGAACATTGAGTGGGTTCCTAGTTCGCCTACCCAAGATGAGTGAGCCATTGCCCTAGGGCCGGCATGATTCACTTAGGCTATATGTCATCGAGTGTACCGTTTTTTCATTTTCGCTCATTTATGTATCGAACAAAGAACATATGTATTGTAATGTAACTTAATTTGCTTCCGCTGTGACTCTTGAACTTGTAATATGTAATATTATGCACTTAATGATATATCGTTGTAAGTGATGGATGTTCATGTGTGTATGCTATGTATGTTTATCTTGGTAATCATCTCCTGAGGTGATCCTGTACGGCACACTCTATATTTCGGTATAGGGATGTGACACTCAATTTGTGAAACTTAACACCCAGAGAATTAATTTGATAAAAATGACATGGTCCTCAATGATATAAATTCCTACCACAGCCATATGTTGTTCTACATTGCAAAACCTTCTACATGTGCTACTTGTATTTTCATTGAGCCTTGTCAAAATTGTGTGACCCTAGTGAGAGATATTTTCTACATTCATGATCAAGTCCGTGCACATCACGCTAAGTTTCCACACTGGAAATTAGCAATCATCCATGTCACAGCATCCATCCACAAAGTAAAGACTCTGTCTTCATGATTGATCTCTCCCCAAGGCAATCAAGGTTATGGCTATCAAAAAAAGAGAGAAGAGAAAAGACTCTTGCTCCATGAAGAGCTTGAGAGAAAAGAAAGAAAGAAAAGATAGCCCTTACTGCCAAATAAAGGGAGAGACAAAATAAAAAGAGTCTCCATTCCACTCCACCAAATCCACCACACATGCACATCTTGATCATGCTTGTAGGAAATGATTTCTCCATGGATCCACTCTTTTGACTCGGCGACATATGAAATACACGTATGCCACAATTATCCTTACCCTGACCTCCACATATCAGCCTTTAGAGGTAGGAGTTTTGAGGCATCATAAGCCTTGGTGAGGAATTTATACACTTTGAGGGATCTGAGTGAATCATTTGAGTAAATTAGATTTATCACAAAAGATTAACGTCCGGGCTAAAGCTGATAAAAAAGAGTAGATGTAATAGTAGTCCTACAAACTATTTTGTCCTCCAACCACCCAAGATTTGGAGAAGCTACAATGCCCCACAGGTAACAAAAGGTGAAATACTCGTGCCAACTTATTCAGTTCTTTATAGAGTGTCTTAGTTGTGCATTTGGGTATAAGTCAAGAATAAGACATTGTAGCAACTCCTAATCAACGCAAACCTAAGTTTTGCCTTCACTCAGGATAATCAAAGGTTCAGCTTGGGGGGGGGGGGGGGGGTTGTTGACGGTCATTAAATACCAATTCCGACCGTCAATATACCTATAAAAGTAGGAAGACTTAGCATTTCATACTTGCATGTTAGTTAGAAATAATAAGATTCCACTTGTCCTTGGAGAAATATGTTCATGCAGGGATTTGATATAGTATATGTGGAGAAATGGAGCACAATCTGGGGAAACACAGGTCCAGCCAATGAGACGACGCCAACTAGACCTCCCTCGGATTGCATACGTAGCTATATGGGATTCCTCCAGGAAACACCGAGTCAAAACAGAAGAGGACCCACCTATCAGCCACCCTAAGGAAGCACAACTCGAGAGGGCCCAGTCCTAGGTCGGCCGACCTAGGGGCTTGGTCGGCCGACCAGGTCTTGAGCCCATTTCATGCGGGCTTCCATGTGTCGACTCTTGAGCCCCTTTAGAAGGTCGATGCATGACAGTTTCGTGGTGGTTACTCCTTAGTACCGGCTTATCCCCCCTATAAATAGAAGGGGATAGCTCCACTCCAACACACACACTCAAGAGCTAGTCATTTCCCTCTTTCACTTAGTAGTTTCCTAGTCCCAGTGGAGTTTAGTGTAGGAGGAGCCTTGCTCAAGTCTCCAAGTCATAGGAGTATTGGTATGGCTCTTGTATCTTTACCTTTATTCTTCTATATTATTACTATGACTTTATTCTATTCAAGTAATATAGTTCTTCCTTATAGTTATGCTTATGATATGTGTTCCTTGTTTGGCTACATATCATATTGATGTCATAGGGCTTTATGCTTTCATGATGATATAGACTTGCTACCTTATTGTCATGATTGTCATATACCTTGACTATAGTCTAAATATTATAATGCTAGTTATACTTTAGTCTAGTTGTGATGATTCAACATGGGTTTGATATCCAATTAGGATTGCAATTGCTTAGCTCATGACTTGTTAATCCGTATGGTTAGAGTTATGAATGCTTAGTACTTGTTTATCCAAACGGTGATTCTAGTGTTTGATTGATGCTAGAATTCTACTTAAATGTCTAAGTGCGGTGCTTAGATGGCTATGTAGTATCGACCACCTCGTAATCCATGGTTTGTAGAGGTAGGCAGTAGGTGGTGACAGTCCTATCTGTCCATTGTACTGCTCTATGTTTGGTTACGACATGTGTCCAAGGCGGAGTTGCCTTGTGTATGTCGGGCATGAATCCATACACGAAGTGTTGAATGCATTAGACTATGACTAGTATAACCTTGCATGTAATTGTTTGACTATGTAACTATATAGGTAGACTAACATTAGAGATACAACTTTGCTTCGCTTACTAAAACTTCCTAGTGACTTAGGACTTTATTTATCTTTAGGAATGATTGCTCTATGTGTCACACTACCCTTATCCTCATTATTATACTTACCCTTATAAGAACTCTGTATACTCATACCAATCTTTATGACTACATTATCATTAACAATCATATATTTATGCTATAGCCTTCCTTTGGTAGAACTATAAATGACAAGCTATTGGAGCAATCCAATAGTGAAATGCTACAACGGTATTATCCGTGCACTTGGGGATCTTACTATATCGACACTGAAGTGCATCTTTATAATTATGTCTGATATGACGTTAAGAAGTGCAACAAGCATTTTTAGCGCCGTTGCCGGGAATGATTATATCAATGTAACTTAGTAAACGTTAGCAAGTGTCAACAACCATTTCTAGCACCGATGCCGAGGATGATTATATCGATGTAACTTAGTAACGTTAGCAAGTGTCAACAATAGAGCAGCATGCCTAAACTCAAGCTTAAAATGAAACACAACTCTTCTTCTTGAGCTTGCACGTTAACGAATTTTGCCACTTCTTCTATTTTATGCTTCATGAGGACTTCCACATGTGCTTTTGTTGAGCATGATCACCTAGAGCTTGTGACTTGGAATTCCTTCATTCATAAGATCCATTTTCATTTTTTTGGTTCACAAGCCACATTATGTCTTAATATTCTAATAATGATTGATACATGGAAATGCATGACCACCTATAGCTTGAGCGGTCCATCGTGATTGCGCTCCATCTGCCCTTCACCATGGTTTGGGTCCCTTGACGCCAAGACTCCATCTTGCCCTTCTCCCTCGCATGGTCCTTCGTGACCAAGTCATGTCAATCCTTCACCATCTTGTTATCTTGAACCTTACACAACTTTATATCATCGTTATGCCTTCATTTGAATTCTTGTTTGAAACATTGATTTGATCAAGCTGCTTTCAAGATCAATACCATAGAAGAATAGCACTTGATCACTTCTTTTTCTTGACTATGATGACTACACCAATTTGTTGAGACCATCTTATGTCAATTGTTTTCATTGTCCCATATTCATTTCAAACTTTGGCTTGTCATAATATTGCTTATATGGAACCATTTATTTGACACTTCCTTTTTCATCACATAGGCCCATTTGCCTTATACAATCGTACATGATCGAAGATAATCATTTATATTTATGCTAAGAATGTTCTTCATGTACAACCTACTCATATACTCACAAATAGGATTAGTCCTTTAATCATATTGTCATACAATACACCAAAACCCAGTAGGGGCATAGATGCACTTTCAGTGACACGTTTCGTCAAAACGCGTCACCAATGACTCCATCACAGGATACACGTTGACTCCATCATAGGTGATGCATTTTGATGCGCTTAAGCAAAACGCGTCGCCTATGTGGGATCCATTGACGACGTAGAAAATTTGCGTCGTCAATGGTTTCTCATTGCAACGCAAATTTTAAGACACTAAATAAAAGCATCGCCAATGACACTTAAAAGCGTCTCTATTTATTTTTTCCGATATAGTGTATATTTTATATTTCAAAAGACTCGTTGCCTTTCAGATATTAAGAATCTGATCTGGTATCCAAACACCACCTAGATTTTTTTAGAATCCAGATTCTAAAATCGCAAGATAACATTCAGATTTTAAGAATCCGATCTTAAAATCTGGATCCAAATAGAGTGTAAACAAACTAGAGAGCAAAGAAAAGCTGAAAGAGAGGTGGTGGCCAGGCCAACTCATCATTCAACCATCTGTTGGATAAATTAGCACTTTTAGTTTCATATTAATCCAGAAATAAATCATAAGCATAATTAACAGATTGCATAATGAATTAGACAAGTCTACGCAAGATCTAGACAGGTCTATAAAGCCAGACAAAATCATAGCATCTACCATACTAGCAATATCCATCATAGATAAACAGATCACGAAAGCTAGTATGGAAGACATGGTTTGAGATGAGAGTATGTACGTTTCCTTCTGGACAAGGTAGAGGAGGCGGCAACGACATGCAGCACTGTCACGTTGTTCGCGACGGTGGGTGAGACTGACTCGATGACAAGGAAGACGAGCCGTGGCGACGAGCTTGACGAAGACGAGGAAGCGATCGAGCAGTCACGCAGAGCGCTCCGAAAAACCTTATTCGCCCTCTCCCATTGTAGGATCGAAGAGGACGATGGTTCCGGAGACCTGCTCTCCTGTTCGCCGGTGCACGCCGACGATCAGGATGGAGAAGTCTTGGCAGTGCAACAGTAGCGAGAGGCAAAAACCTAGGCGATTGTGTGATGTGATTTGCGGCGATACCCGTACGTATTTATAGGGAGGAACCGCTAGGGTTGGGCATCCCGTAACCGAGTCGATTACCATATTAATACGTAGGTTTCCATAACCAAATATATGGAAATATATGAAACACACAGCAAAAAGAAAATACAAAAGGAAGCCGCACCCCCGCAAGGCAAGGGACCGAATTTTGGTGGACAATTCACGTAGGTGATGCACAGCCACGCCCATCACCCATCGCCCATGCCCCGCCCCGCCCCGCATGGCCAGGCCTAGCGAGGCGAGGCGAGGCAAGCGAGCGTGCGCGTGTGTTCTTCCTTCTTCTCATCCACACACTTGCAAGAGATGCTAGAGCAACCAACCTTATAAGTTGGACTCTCTCCACCTCCACTAGCAATGTGGGACTAAACCTTTGCACTCCCACCACTCATGAATGGGCCATTGAGATTTTTCAGGAATTATTGTGAATATTAATGGGCCAAGCCCATATAATTCCAGCAATTCTCCACCAGATCTCAAAGTCCCAGCTAGACTTTGCCTCACCCCACTGTTGTTTAATATACCAGTGTTTTCAGTCAGACTGTTAAGTTGAACTTCCACTTAGAAGAATAAGCTACACTCATTCACAACTTGAACAATGGACTATGCCTTGAATTGCAAGTTTTGTGCAAACAAGTTTCACTTACTGTCATAACTGATACTAGACCTCCAGTATGCTTCTCCGTGGGTAGAGCATATAGGTCATACTCCCTTGGTCTTTCATGAGTTTAATAGAGATCACCCAAATCTCATAGATTGTGACCTCAGAATAATCGGGCTCATATAGGTGTATTCATTCAAGAATGTTCTGTAGGACAACGTATTCGCTATTTAAAGCCAACTGAATACATTAAGGCAACAACCAACCTGCCATACAGATATCAAAAGTAATGCATCGCTTCTCGAGTGAGTTGTAAAAGGTTACTCCCATGCTAACCAATAGGTTGTTCCTCCCAGGTCCTACTTCACGGGATCTCCGATCACATAGGTTGGGTTACTACTCTGGAATAGCACATATGGGTCTCATACCCATGTCCTTTGATGCTATGTCTATCACATTACGTGACAACCCCTTTGTGAATTGATCTGACAGGTTCTCACCAGTTGAAATACATTCTACTGATATGACTCCGGAGTTTTTCATTTTTCTGATAGACTTCAAACGTCTCTTAATATGTCTTGATGACTTCATATTGTCCTTAGAATTGTTCACTTTGACAATCACAGTTTGATTGTCACAATTCATGAGGATTGCCGGCACAGGTTTCTCAACAATAGGCAAGTCCATCAAGAGCTCACGTAGCGAATCGGCCTCAATTGTAGTTGTATCTAGTGCGGTAAGCTCTACTTCCATCGTAGATCTCGTCAAAATGGTATGTTTGCATGATCTCCATGAAATAGCAGTACCACCAAGAGTAAATGCATATCCACTCGTGGCATATAGCTCATCAGCATCAGATATCCAATTGGAATCACTATAGCCCTCTAGTACTGCTGGATATCTAGAATAATGAATTCCATAATCCATAGTACCAACTAAATAGTGCATTACCCGCTCAAGTGCACGGCAATGATCATCTCCCGAGCAAGAAGTAAACCGGCTCAGTTTGCTCACAGCAAACAAGATGTCAGGCCTAGTAGCACTAGCTAAATACATAAGTGATCCAATAATCTAAGAATATCTTAATTGGTCTTTGCCAATTCTCTTATTCTTTCGAAAGATCAAACTGGGATCATAAGGTGTTGGAGAAGGCTTGCTATCCTTGTAACCATAATGGTTCAAGAGCTTCTCAACATAATGAGATTCCATAAGAGTAATCCCATTCCCTCCTTCGATTAGTTTGATGTTCAAGATAACATCTGCCTCACCCAGATCCTTCATATCAAAACTTTGGCACAGAAAAGTCTTGACCTTGTTGATCACGTCAAGATTTGTTCCAAAGATGAGTATGTCATCAACATACAAGCACAGTATAACTCCTTGACCCCCACCATGGTGGTAGTACACATATTTATCAGCCTCATAGACTGAAAAGCCTGCTGCTGGAAGTGTCGAATCAAATTTCTCATGCCACTGCTTAGGAGCTTGTTTCAGACCATACAAAGACTTCAACAACTTACACACCTTGTCTTCTTGACCCTTTATAACAAATCCATCTGGCTGATCCATATAGATTTTCTCATCCAACTCTCCATTAAGGAAAGTTGTCTTAACGTCCATCTGATGAATGGTAAGACCATGTGAGGCAGCCAGAGCAAGTAATACATGAATAGTGGTCAATCTAGCAACAAGTGAATAAGTGTCAAAGAAGTCTTCGCCTTCTTTCTGAGTGTAACCCTTAGCCACAAGCCGAGCCTTATACTTGTCAATAGTACCATCAGGCTTCAGCTTTTTCTTGAACACCCATTTACAACCCACAGGTTTGCAACCATATGGTCTGTCGACAACTTCCCAAGTTCTATTAGAAAGAATAGAGTCCATCTTACTATGGACAACTTCTTTCTAGTCATCTGCATTAGAAGATGCATATGCCTTTGAAATGGTTCTAGGAGTGTCATCCACAAGATAAATAGTGAAATCATCACCAAAAGACTTTACAGTCCTTTATCTCTTGCTCCACCTAGGAGATTCACTATCAATCTCTTCATGGATTGGTTCAAGTGTTTGTTCAGCATGATCAGAAAATGCACTAGGGTCAGGAGTTGTTTCAGCAATCACATCAGAAGATAATCTAGACATGCTAAATCTTTCATAGGAAATATGTTCTCAAAGAAAGTAACATCACGAGACTCCATTAATGAATTAACATGAACATCAGGCACCTCGGATTTAACCACTAAAAATCTATAGGCAATGCTATGATGAGCATATCCAAGAAAGATACAATTCACAGTTTTAGGTCATAACTTATGCTTCTTGTTGATTGGTATGTTAACTTTGGCCAAACAACCCCATGTGCGTAAGTAAGAGAGCGATGGCTTTCTACCAATCCATTCCTCATATGGCGTCTTCTCCTTATTCTTCATGGGACCTTTATTTAGGACATGACATGATGTCAATAAAGCCTCCCCCCCCCCCCACCATGCCTTAGATAATCCAGCGGTGTCTAACATGGAATTAACCAAGTCAGTCAAGGTGCAATTCTTTCTTTCAGCAACCCCGTTTGATTGGAGTGAATAGGGAGGTGTCCTCTCATGTATCATACCATGTTCTGCACAGAATAAGTCAAACTCATTTGAGAAATACTCGCCACCATGATCGGACCTAATTCTTTTGATCTTTTTCTCTAGTTGAGTTTCAACTTCAGCCTTATAAATTTTAAAGTAGTTTAGAGCCTTATTTTTCATTTTCAACAAATAAACATAGCAATATCTAGTCGCATCATCAATCAAAGTCATGAAATATATTTTTCCACCCTCAGTCAATATACCATTCATTTCACAAAGATCTGAATCTATAAGTTCGAGTGGTGTCAAGTGTCTCACCTCAGCAGTCTTGTGAGGCTTTGGAGGTTACTTAGATTGCACACAACTTGAGCACTTAGAACCTTTAACAATGGAAAAATTCGGAACTAAATTCAAGCTGGAAAGTCGAGACATAGAACCAAAGTTTAGATGACATAAACATGAATGCCAAACACTAGAATCATTCTCATTAACACCTTCACAAATATAGTTCACAGACTTATTGCAATAATCTGAACGGGAAAAGCGGAACAAGCCTCCGCACTCATAGCCTTTACCAATAAATTGTCCACTCTTAGACATGACAACTTTATTCGACTCAAGCACTACCTTAAAACCATCTCTACATAAAAGGGAGCCACTAACGAGATTCTTCTTGATAGAAGGGACATGCTGTATGTTCTTCAATTGGACAATCTTCCCTGAAGTGAACTTCAGCTCGACCGTGTCCACACCATGAACAGAAGCATGTGATCCATTCCCCATTAGGACAGACGAATTCCGGGCGACCTGGTAAGAAGTAAACAAAGAAGCATCAGCACATACATGAACATTAGCACCAGTATCAAGCCACCAACTAGTAGATTGAAATATAGAAAAAACATATGGTAAATTACCATACCCAATATTTTCTCCAGCACTGGTCACCATGTTCGCAGACTTCTACTGTGGAGGCTTCCTTCCTTTGCGTTCTGGACACTTCTTTGCCCAATGCTCATTAGAACCACAAACAAAGCATGCTCCCTTCTCCTTGTTCTTCTTCTTGAAGGTGGTGGTCTGCTTAGGCTTATTGTTCTTGCCCTTGCCCTTACCACCACTACCATGAGACTGTTGTGGATGATGCACCATATTGGCAATAGTGTGTCCCTCGTTAACTTTAAAACATCCATCCTTCTCACGGGCTTTCTCCTTAACATCAAGAGAGGCGATCAAATATGAGACAGATATGTTTGTCCTCTTGTGTTTAAGAGTAGTGGCAAAATTGCTCCAAGTTGGAGGCAATTTGGCAATAATGCCCCTAGCCACAAGCTTCTCAGGTACGACGATCTTAAGCAATTCGAGTTCCTTCACAATGCACTGTATCTCATGAGCCTGTGCGACGACAGATTTGCCATCTACTATCTTAAAATCATAGTACTGCTCAATGACATACAGTTCAGCGTCAGCATCTGAACCATCATAGTCAACGATCAGAGCGTCCCACATATCCTTTGCAACTGTATGATGGATGTAGACATCCTGAAGATGATCTACCAAAACTCCAATAACAGCGCCCAAGAATATTGTGTTGGCTTCGCTGTAGGCCTTTTTCTGCTCTGCAGTGAAATCGCCTTCAGGTTTGCCAGTGGACACCCAGAACACATTCAAGGCAGTAAGCCACAGAGTGACTTTCACTTGCCATCTCTTAAAGTGCATGCCAGTGAATTTCTCTGGCCTCAGTGCATCGATAAATCCAGCCATAAAACTAAAGTGTCTAAAATAAGGTTTTTAGGTTGTTGGATAAATTAGCATTTTTAGTTTTATATTAATCCAGAAATAAATCATAAGCATGATTAACAGATTGCATAATGAACTAGACAAGTCTACGTAAGATCTAGACAGGTCTATAAGGCCAGACAAAAGTATAACATCTACCATACTAGCAACATCCATCATAGGTAAATAGATCATGAAAGCTAGTATGAAAGACATGGTTTGAGATGAGAGTACGTATGTTTCCTTCAGGACTGGGTAGAGAAGGCGGCGATGACGTGCAGCACCGTCACGTTGTTGGCGACGGCGGGTGAGACCGACTCGACGACGAGGATGACGAGTCGTGGTGATGAGCTTGACGAAGACGAGGAAGCGATCGAGCAGTCGCGCAGAGCGCTTTCCAAAAACCTTATTCGCCCTCTCTCGGTGCAGGATCGCAGAGGACGACGGTTCCGGAGACCTGCTCTCCCGTTCGCCAGTGCACGCCGACGATCAGGATGGAGAAGTCTTGGCGGCGCAACAGTAGCAACAGGTAAAAACCTAAGCGATTGCGTGATGTGATTTGCGGCGATACATGTATGTATTTATAGGGAGGAACCGCTAGGGTTGGGCGTCCCGCAACCGAGTCGGTTACCATATTAATACGTAGGATTCCATGACCAAATATATGGAAATATATGGAATACGCAGCAAAAAGAAAGTACAAAAGGAAGTTGCGCCCCCGCAAGGCAAGGGGCCGAATTTCGGTGGACCATTCACATAGGTGATGCACGGCCGCGCCCACGCCCCGCTCGGTGAGGTGAGCGCGCGCGTGTGTTCTTCCTTCTTCTCATTCACACACTTGCAAGAGATGTTAGAGCAATCAACCTTATAAGTTGGACTCCCTCCACCTCTACTAGTAATATGGGACTAAACCTTTACACTCGCACCACTCATAAATGGGTCTTTAGGATTTTTCAAGAATTATTATGAATATTAATAGGCCAAGCCCATATAATTACAGCACCATCCAAAAGAAATCATTAGTGGACCCGTACCAAATCCTCAGCAGCATGTGGACGTGTCGAAACAAACGTAGTGATAGGTCAACGGCCGGCAATATTTTCTTGCTTCGTTGCGATGCAAACTGGGACAAGGCAGAAGCTTTCCCTTTCACCCATATCCCTCTCCGTCCCATAACTTCTCAGTTATAAAACGGAAAGAAAATTAAGAATATGTGGAAAGCGAAAAATCCTGCTTTTGACATATAATATGGAATATTGGTATGTTTAGAATAATCCCATTACACCATGATGTTGTCGCATTCCAAGGGACTTGTACATAAGTGCATGACGTTGCCAAACAACAGTACGAAGTAACTACTAATTTAATGTCTTTAATTTTCGTAATGATACCATGGTATGGGGGACAGAAAAAAAAAGATTTTAGCATCAGGATCTTTTAGAAAAAAGGCCAGAGCCGTGTCACCTGGGACTCACTACATAAGAAAAAGTGAAATGCATGACAGAATATATTCTGTAGTTCTTTAACTCTATAATTAATTAAAGAATGCAACGGGAGCAGTTATATTAATAGCTGATGCTAATTAATAAGGTATTACACACTTGATTATATGGTTATAAAATTGCTTATGTATGTGTGGATGCTGATGATTGTATAAAAAATCCAAAAATTTTTTTGCGTGTGGATCCAAGTTTTTTTAACTTGGATAAAAAATCAAAGTTGGACATGTGGCATATATAAAAGATCAGGGTGGGTAACTGGCACTATAAATACGAGCTCAATTTCTTACTAAAGGATCACATTCTTCTTATACTCCTAGTCAATTGTACAAGCACTAGTTGCATTTTGGACGTGTGAGACATTGAGTTGTTGTTCTTTCTTTTGTCAAACCAGTGATAGTGGCAAATCCAAGAATACTCTAGACTGCTTGATTTGTACTTTGAATAATTGCGTTTGAAGCCATAAAATGCTTATATTATAAGGGTACCAAGTGCCAACATTGTGGTTAAGATCAAGGGTTGTTAATCACTGCACACGTCCTAAATGGATTATATCAATATAGAATTTGTTTTGGAAAAATCGTTAGTAAATAAACTTATTTCCTGTTTCTTGCATGAGGGAATAACTGGAAACATACTCAATCATGATGTTTGTGGGTATGTCTCCTTACCATCCCCTGATATCAACATTCCCCTTCATGGCTGGACACATTAAACACTTCATTTCCAAAAGTGAGGGGACACAGCAATTGCTCAAAGGATATGTTCCTACAAAGTCCTTCCTCTGCTATTGGCGGTTCCTTGTGAGTCATGACGATCCGTGATGCTTCACTCGATTACATAGCATCATCCATCCCATATAGCCAAGACAATGAGGCTATCCTTCATTAGCCACCGTACCATCATGGACCATATATTCTTTCCAACTCCAGCACTAGTACAGATATAAATAGTGTCCGATCCAAACAATGACCATGATATGGACGGCACCCATTCTGTTTATTATGAGCTCGTTGAAAGTATGAAAATTATTTGTTTGCACATTTCAAAGAGATTCTTCATACAAAATAAACTTGACTTAACAAAAGCAAATTAATTTGCTAGGAAAACATTGTCCTGATTTCTTTATGAATCGAACCATTCTCCACTCAGAAAATATTTTTTTGGCGGAACACCTTACAGAAGATTTTTTTTTTTTTGCGAGAAACACCTTACACAAGATTGTACACACAACGTATCGCACAAGTACATGAGAAAGATTGTGCAGTTGAATTCAGAATTTACTACTGATTAAAAAATAAATTTGACTCGACTGTGGCCGTGGTGTAGTGGTTTGTGTGTTTGCTTGGTCCAAAGACTCTTTTGCTATATGTACGGTCAATAGAGAGTTAAGAATATTAAATTATAATATTACATTCTCTGAAAAAAATACTATACTATAGAAGGTTACAATTGTATAATACTGTGATATGTTTCAAAGTTCTTCATCTTTTTTTAGTAATATAAACAGAAATATATATGTCAGTGATTTGATATGAATGTTTCAAAATATGTCACCCGTATTACAATTATCAGACTGATGAAAGGTTACCTACTTTTTGTAGGAGAGAGCAGCTAAGTACTCTCACTCGCCATTGAGAAGGTTGTACAAATATGAGCAAACCAAATCAGACAGACCTTTCAATCGACTTGATAAATATTCGGAGTTGCATGAAGAGAGCAAATAGATGGTATGTACTAGCTACCGACTACGAGGACACAAAAGTTACTATGGAGTACCAAGCAGCATACCATTATGCGTCCACTAAATGGTCACGTAGTTGTGTATTGTTGGGTTAGTGGTGCTGGCACACTAAATAAAAGGGGAGATGTGTTATTTATAAATTCTGTTTCTGATTTTTCTTATTTACAAATCATGAAGCAAACAAATCAAGCGTGCGCACTCTGTGACATCATGAGCCACCTAGCGAATCATCAAGGAAGGACACAAAAGTAATAGGATGGGAGAAATGGTGAGTCCAGTCCCTGTACCTTTTGCATTTTTGTCAACCTTTGCAAGTGTGAAATGCATTATTGCGTTTTGGTTTGCTTGTTTTGGCTCATCTGGGTTGCCTATATGTATGGGTCGTTTCTATCCTCCTATTTTCTCTCCCCCTTCCCCTTCTCTCCTCACGCACATGTTCTCACCACTCCAATCCTACCTCTCTGTATCCTCTTACCTCTCAACTCACACGCACACAGAGAGAGACACACCCAACAAAGGTAGCGAAATAGCTAGAAAAAGCACATGCACAAAGATTATCGGTAAAGAACTGCAGCAAAATCTCCTCCCAGACAAAAGCAGTTCATGGAGCACCAAGACGTCGGCCTGGCCCTGGGCCTCTCCCTCGGCTCCAGCCACCTCCATCTCAAGGATCAGCAGTTGCTCCTGTCTCAGCCGTGTACCTTGGAGCCATCGTTATCCCTCAGTCTCCCAGTCGATGATGGAAGTCTGAGGACACAGGTGCGGCCGCTCACCGTCGTCAAGAGGGAGCTGCCGGTGGAGGAGGTAGATGTGGCTATTGGCAGAGCGCTTTACTCGGTGGCCTCAACGGTAGCAGCTGCGGATGATGACGAAGGATGCATCAGCCGGAAGAAGTTGAGACTGACCAAGGAACAGTCGGCGCTGCTCGAGGACCGCTTTAAGGAGCACAGCACCCTTAACCCCGTAAGCACGCACTAGCTCATCGCAAATTTGAAGTGAATCAGCTTCTGATCTTCTGAGAAATTGTTCATAGACGATGTTCAGTCTGTGCTTTACTTAATTTGGTTATTCTTTTTCTGTTTCATGTGAGCAGAAGCAAAAGGTTGCCTTGGCAAAACAACTAAATCTGAGGCCGAGGCAAGTGGAGGTGTGGTTCCAGAATAGGAGAGCCAGGTTAGTTGGGCATATTCCTTTCCATTTCTTCTTTTTTCATAATATCTTTGGAAACATAATAAGTTGATGACACATGCATATTTTAATAAAGAATAATCCTCCAAAACAAAGTTGCGCAGTACTAATTAAGCTTACTGCGCTTGGATGGCTGCAGGACAAAGCTGAAGCAGACAGAGGTCGATTGTGAGCTTCTTAAGCGCTGCTGCGAGACGTTAACCGAGGAGAACCGCCGCCTCCACCGCGAGCTGCAGCAGCTCCGTGCCCTGAACCACCCCCACCACGCTGCCTTCTTCATGCCTGCCGCTGCGCTCTCCATCTGCCCCTCTTGTGTGCGCCTCACTGGTGCTCCTCCGGTCACCGTCGCAGACCGGCCCAAGGCGACTGGACCCGGTCCGGCAGCCCACCAGTTCAGCACTTTCGCTAAATCCGCTGCTTGCTGATTCAATTGGTCACCTGTATATACATATGCATATATTTCTAGCTAGCGAGTTTACTACCTCTGCATCCATTGCTAGTTGATCGTCATGTAAGATACAGTAGCTATTGATTGGGTAGATTATTTATTTCCTCCCCTCCCTTAATTGATGAGCTTGGTTTTTTTACAAGCTAATTAATTGAGATACTTAGTCTGTGTGAGGAGGAGAGTCAAAAGAAAGGTCAGATTTATTGGTGCTATAGTTATTAGCATATACTGCTTTTTATTGGCAAAGATAGTTTCAGTAATGCTCATTACTAATAAATTTGATTAATTGTCAGGGAAGTATGATTAGATGATGATGACATGCATCAAACGCATCCCAATTTCTTTGGATGTGGAATCTATGTATGTATAAAAATGATGTGTTTGTTTTACCAATCTTGTAATATATTGGTTTGTTTCAAGAGATTGTGTTTCCTGCGTCCTCATGTGGATGTGAATGAACAGAGACATCTGTCAACTGACACCTTGAAGAAGTCTCAACCTGTTTTAGTTTTTTTCACAAATAGTTTATTTCTTGGGAACAGATAAAGCTATCGATGTTTTCTTTTCCTCTTCGGAAGAAAGAGTATGACCTTACAAATGTTCTGCAAAAATTATGCTAATGAAAAATACTTCAGTTCCTAAGTAGGTGAGAATTGAAAAAATATTCTGCACATCATTTAAATATGATTTGGAACAACCAATACATGTTTCAATAGTCAAATGCCAGCAGTGTAACAGATGGACGTCTAAATCCTTCTAGCTAATTATGAGGAGGGGAGCACAGATCATGTGAACAATGGCATGAACTAGTCGTGACACACCAAAACTGGTTGGAGTGTGGTAGTTTGTGAGGCATGCCTTCCATGCATGTGTGGATGTGTGCACGCAGGAGGCACAGCCAAGCAATGATCTTTCTGTTGAAACTATATACGCAACATCCGGGTTCCTGCCTCCCGATCTCTTGGCAGTTTCTTAATGAAATCTGAACAATGTGCAGCGATATCACAAATCTTCTAATTGAGTCATGCACATATTGATCTGTTCCTGTCAGTACTCTCTTTCAAAATATAGGTCACCATCATTTATTTGTAGAGGATTTTTGCTGCAAACCTAAATAAATACACATAATTCATTTACCACATCCGACAGTTTAGATTCAAATCATGATACCTTCTGATCCACCGATATTATGAGTATCATGTAGAGGTATCATAAGTATCATATGGGCAATATAGAAATTACACACCTATCACAAACTTGTGATATTTATATTTTTAAAGATAAAACAAATGTCACGTATTTACTCTCATATCGTTTTCATTCTGCTGAGAAATTAACTTCTATATTACCAAGTAATTACAGTTAATGTCATCTCAAATGAATGGTTAGATCTAAATTATGATACTTCAATTTCATATGTATCATAGTCTACTGTAAAGGTCTATTTCTATCAATTTCATATGTATCATGGTCAACTATAAAGGCCTAGCTATTTCTATCATTTTTCATTGCACCTTCCGTTAAGGCAACATGTTTTTTTAGCGGCTGTGTTCGCATAAATTGTTCCAATGCTTCATATTTATTTCACCTTAGGGCTCCAAGCTAAAGTAGTCCATGTCATCATCATTTTGTATTGACAGCCACATAATATTCAACGAATGACACCGGTATGAATTTTATATGGGCTAATCATTTCAAGTGAATTTTCCAAGTTTCCACAAGGTGATGAGAGGGACACATATATATGGTTGTGTCCTGCTTCTGTGGGTGTGAAAAGTCTTGGATGGAAGAAAGAAGGATTTGAAAATTGTGCTGCCGTGTTGGTGAAGTCAAAAGTGATTAGAATTGCTATTCAAGCGTCATTAGATAGGCCAGCCATTGATGACCCATGTAGTGCATACTATGTAGGAAATGGTAATTAGAATTGCTTTTCAAACGTCATTGGCGACACTTTTATTTAGCGTCTCAAAATTTATGTAGCTAATGAGAACCATTAGCGATGCATCCATAGTAAGCGTGTGGCTAAAAATAGTCCAAATTGCGATGCTTTTTCCATAAAAGCGTTGCCTATAGCTTTAAACCAGCGACATGTTTTCGGTAAAAGTTTCGCCTATGAGGAGGGCATTGGCGATTCTTTAGGATGAACCGAGTCGCTGATGGTGGAGCTATTGCTGATGCTTTGTGACTAACCGTGTCACCTATAACTGCTGGAGACGCATCTACAATCGTCGGGTTTCTGTTTTGTTTTTTTTTTTTTTGCTAGAAACAATGATGTGGTTCATTTGAGTCATGACAGGTTCACAGATCAGAAAAGACAAGGTTCAACTGATGCAAGCACGTTCACACAGGCATAAACAAATTATGGAAGCTAGAGATTATTAAGAGTGGGAAGCTAGAGATTATTAAGAGTGTTATGGAAGCTAGAGATTATTTAGAGTGCCGTTAGGATATTCTTTTTGTGCTTTTTGTATACAATCTATACTTAGTGAACCTGTTGACTCAATAGAATATTAATCGGTACCATTTAAGTGGTAGAAATATTTATTACAAAATCTTTATGTTGGCCAATATAACAATTACACATGGTGGGGCAGACAGGGCATGTTTCAATAACAGGTGGGACCCATAACAATAGAATGGGCCTAGCTGACGGATCTAGAATGGGCCTGTTCTATTACTCGGAATGGGCCTAGCTCACAGCTATTATGCTCAGAACTCTTCAATGGGTCTGTTCACACTGCTTAATTGGGCCTTAATGTGCACAAATTGAAATGGGCTGGTCTAAAATGCTAAATGGGCCTAGCTGAGAACATAAATGGGCTAGATTAGTCAATGCCATGTTAGCGCCATATCAGATTGTCATGACAGCACTTTGCGACGGTTTGTAACAATTGTCGCAAAATAATTACGATAAAAAGGAATAGAAACTTTGCTGAATATCTTTCATAACAGACTTTTAGCGACCAATAGTTGTTTGTTACCTGAATGTTATAAATTATATACTATGATATATTTTTTAGCTTTTGCAACAAAACTAAAACATCACAAAATGTCAAATTTCTTGTAGTGAGTTCTCCCAGGGAAAGCAGCGGTTTAAGAGATAGCATGTTCATAACCATATAACTAATAATATACCATAGTCTAAATAGGGGTAAGGATAATATAGGTAGTGATAGGGTGACATACAGAACAATCCAATTCTCATGTTAGTATAAAACCTAGGTTTAGTGGGTTAGGAAGAGTTAGGCTGGGCCTCTATGTACTTCTATATTACTGTCTATAGGTTAGTTTCATACAACATATAAGTCCTATCCAATAAGCACAGTAGGGCTATCACAACCTACCGACAATCCTTCAATAGGACACGTGACAATAAGGCAATCAAGTCCTTACCGCCACACATATTCCTATTCGTGGGGCAACAAAGCACTCAAAGTTGTTTATCAACATAAGCACCACATGTACATTGCTAAACAATACTCCCCATTCCCGTGTGACTTTCACCCTTCGGATCAACAAGTCGGGAATAAGAATATACCTAAATTTGACCTGACGGATCAACAAGACAAATACTAGAACATGCATAACTCTAACCCTACTGTTGGGGTGTGTAGCACACAACCTTTGATACTGCAAGCGTACAGGTCTATTGTAGATTTTCCCTATGACACCCATGGTGTCACCCTAGCACCTTATTCAACCAAGGGAAATAAACCAAATAGGAAATAACAAATTAAAAACACCAGTTTGAATTTATTTGAATTTGGTTCAAATTTAACATGAACTAGAGCTACCAATTTTCACATGTAAGTGACCCATATAAATTTCATAATCCTGATCTATGTGGCAAATAAGAATTTTGATGAATTTTGGATGATTTTATATCAAAGGTAACCAAGTCAAACAAATCAAACAAAGTTCAAAAATAGGGTTAAAAATTCAAATTTACAAATTTATAAGGATTCATTGAACCAGATCATACACATAATTAAGATCCAATCTCTATGAACAACATATAATTCTGGCTTGATTTAATACTATCAGGAATAATTACGTTTAGAATTTTTAGCACATATCAAGTTTCTGAACTGACCTCAACCTTATCAAGTTTCTGAACAGACTTCAACCTTGTCACTTCCAGAACGATATCATCAATTTTTAGTTACTAAAAACATTGCTCTTCATGGATAGAGAACCCTATTTAAATTTGGACCATATTTGATGCCCCAAATGGAATTTACAAAGTGCCTAAGTGTTAAGGATTTCCAGGCAGGAAAATTTTTCCCAAGTCTGTGTGATCAGGATAGCATTTTCAAAATGCAACATCTCGCAAATCCTTTCACCTTTTTCTGTGCATGTCACCAAATTGGGACTTCAAACAATGCTCTATAGGATTATGTAAAAATATTTAAATTTTGACCTATTTTAGTGCTCCAAAACAGCTGCTAAATATTTACTGAAATTCAAACCTCAATGGGGCCCACCTAGTGCACACCGGTACTGTTTGCTGCCCACGGTGTCGAATCGCCTTGTGCCACGTGGGCGCCGTCGAGCGGCTGAAGACCGCCCCTAGCTTGTTCTTTGTCCGAACGAGCCCTCCCACATGCCTTATCCCTCTCCTGCCTCTCACTCTCGCTCTCATTTCCTCCCTTGTCCCCCACGCCTGCCATTGCCGCCCTCGGAGCGAGTCGTGCCTTGCCGCCGCCCGTCATCGTCCGACTGTGCCTGGAGCTCCGCCTCGATTCCCTCCCCTGTCCTACGCCCGCTCTCCCTCTCCTTCACCCTGGGATGGGCGAATCGACACCGCAAACCTTCGTTGCCGACCACCACCTCACCACCCCGTTCTCCCTCCATTGTTTTCCTTCCCCTCGCTGGAACATCGACCTTGGCATCACAGCCGCTGTCACCACCTGCCATCTCGATCCGCCTCGTTGTGTCGCCTTTGTGGTGAGCTCCCTCGCCTCCCTGCGTGCCGCACCCCATCCAGAGCCTCCTCTATCCGCCCCTACCGTTGCAAGCCCCGTCAAGCCGCCGTCACGCCGCCGCCAACATGCCACCGCCGCGCGCTGGCGCGGGCACTGGCCATGGCGTCGGTCTTGGCCAGGCCAGCGGCCGAGCAGGCAAGGTGGCCTCCGACCATACATGGAAACTAGGAAACCGACATAACATGTTTATGATTGGATGGCAACCCAACCTCTTTTTTGGTGATGAAGATGGAGATGGTGGAATTAGGGTATATGCCAGAAGGGAGAGTGCTTGGGCTACCCATGGATGGCTCCAACGGGAGCATCGCATAGGGTGACATGTACTCAGTAGAGGTTGGCCCTGGACCGTCTCTATGGTGTCTCGTGAATCTATGGTGTCTCGTGAAAGGTGGCCGTACTCCTTATGAGTGCGCGTACGTCGTGTGCTTGGGTTTCTCCTGCAGGATGTAAATTGATTCGAGTCGTTATCCCTCATAATTATTGAGTACCACTTATGATCGCTGTCACATCGAAGTAAGAAGTAAAATAATGATGATGATTATACTTGTTGTATTTTAATTAATTATATTTACAATGATGTTTACTATAGTATAGCCGCATAATATTTATCTTATGTAAGAACCCTCTTAACTTGGCCAAAATATGAAAACTAAGGATCAATTATTAGTGCAATTTTTCCAATTATTTCAACAACCTTTGGTCAGCCTCTTGCATACTATGTGTCAACCTTAGCGTGTTATTTTGATCGGTAAGTCTTGCTGAGTATTACTTGCTCAGGGTTTATTGTTTAAGTTTTTATACAGGTATGTCGCATCTTGTTCATACTGAGAGTGGAATCACATGCAGTGGGATGGTGAAACCCCGGAGGGATGGACCATAGAATAGGTTCCCGTTTCCCCTACACCGGAGAAGCACGATGAATAATTTATGGTTATGGGCTGCCATGAATTATTGTTAAGATATGTATCATCGAGAATATACGCTTTTGCTACGACTTCGTTTTTGAACTTCAAACTCTTTTATGTATCCTAAATTTACACCTGAAGTAACTTATTATCGACATTGCACTCTATTTTCTATATTCATTTGTGTATTAATGGACTCTTGGCTCGTCAAGTGTCACCCGAGTATCGATCCTTGACTAACCCCTCATTTTGAGGTGGCGATGTCACAGCTTGGTACCAGAGCTAGCTTGGGATTAATACCACAACTAAACACTAATTTTTAAAAACCAACGCTTATGGTGAGGTACGAGTAGTAAGCCCTCATAAGGATGTTATTAGCTATTGTTCAGGTGGCAAGCTAACTGTAGGAGATTGTTTGTTTAAATACTTGCATCTGTGGCATCGTCAACGAAGGTATGTGTCCCGCCATAGCATGGAAAGCTAGCACAATGGTGTGAACGCGGGCTGATTGCTTTGAATATCAGTGCCCCAGCCCTCGGGTGATAACAAGAGATTATTTTTGGCTCGTTTCTTTTTAATTTGATGTATTGTTTCTAGTATGCATCTTCTACAGGTACGCTAACTATGAATATTTAGCTCGTTAGCTAAATGACTAACAAAAGTTGTGAGACCGTGTCCGCCATCGAGGTCACGTATGGTTGCTATATTGACAAACTTTGATGTTGGTGAGGACGTTAGGACGACATATTGTCATATCATCATGTTCGCATTCGCATGTTGCATTGGATAACATCAACAAAAATGCAAAGTAAAAATTTTCAATGAACCTAATGATCCTAATTGACCCCTAGTGAATGAAAACAGTCTCCCAGCACATTGGTTAAGAGCTTTATTCCTGTTAAAAATTTTAGATTGTGAACTAGTACCTAATCTGAAAACTGAAGGTTCAGAAATTTCAGTCAAGTTCAAAAAATGCATAAATCTCAAATTACTTAACCAAATTTTATGTTCTAGTACTTTATTAAAATCTTATGAAATTATCTACAACTTTTGTATCTGACACTTTTGATTTGAATTAGAAAAACTAGGTTTCAGGATCCATCTTTAGACGAACCTGTTGCTGTCTAGAAAAATATTTCAGCAGTCGATCAGAACTTTAAAAATTCATTACTCCTAAACCACTAATCCTATGAGGCTGTATGAGTAGGCGTTAGAAAGATATGAAAATTTTCTATATTATTGGTACGAACCCAAAGTATTGAATCTGTACCCAGAAAGATCAGTTTGGATTTTCGTGCAGACTGTCAGTAGGGAGACAGATTTCAGATGAAGTTTTAGAATCGGTCGAAGCATGACAAATGATTCTTTGTTATTTTTTCTTACTTGCATCTTTTGTAATCTTATTATGATGACCCAATTGGCATGTTTTATGATAAATGCAAAAGTGATGATCAAATATTTAACTTGTTTCCGCAGATCGCTACTGCTAAGGCCACCGTTGAGAGTGCAGTCATGGCTGCTCGCATCGAGGAGTTGGAGAAGCAACTCGTGCTCAGTGACCAGGAGTGCCTTGATGCTCGGTGGCACAACGGAGCTGGAAGGACATGTCGCTGAACTAGAAGGAACGGTTCATGCATTAACCGTCAATGGCCACCAATTTGCAAGCCAAGCTCTTGTGTTGGATGTGCAACTTGGCAAGACCGCTGAAATGGTGGAGTTCGCGGATGACCATCGTCTTGAAGCCGAGGACGAACTCACCGAGGTGCAGCAGCAGCTTGCCCAATGTGACGCCATGTTGGTAGCCAACCACAAGCAGATTTTCCAACTCCAAGCTCAGCTAGCTCAAGCACACCAACAAGTAGAATGGCTTCATGAGATTGTCATACAACTTGAGGACCACCTTAGGCAAGTGCTCGGACAGCAAGTTGTCCAAGAAGTCCCTTCTAACCCTCCACCCGCTGAGGAATAAGAGCAGAACTCGGGACTTGACTATGAGGCACCCCCAATCCGAAGGATGAAGAGATGCTCTCCGATGGTGATAGTCACGTGCCACATGGAGAATAGCTTTAGATTAGCTAAACTTCCATTATTAGGTCTTGTAATTATATAACTATGGTAGGAGTAACTTGTAATAGATCTTGTCTCCATGAGACATGCGGCATTATGATTTTGGGATATGCCATGTTCTTTAGGATAATGTGTGCTCTCCCGAGCAACATAGTGTCATGGGATGAACACTAGCTTAACCCATTACGGATGTTCCCATGCGGCTTGTAGAATCATGCTCGCTGCCATTTTGTTTTTGATGATATGGTTGTAGCATCTGTCACTAAGTAAACCTGATGTATGACCATTGGATGGATATTTTGGACAAGTATACATGGAAATTGCAGCTATTATAGTATTGTGTTCAGATATGCAATTTATTTATTTATACCATGGTCTGATATTTGAACAATATTTTCACCTCATGTGACTTGATCTAATGGTGCAAATAAATCTTTGGCGTAATGGTGAAGACTAGGAGGATGAATGAGCTGTACGAGGACTGCCCCAAAGGTTCCCGCCGTAGTAGGCAAGATGGAAATCAAAACCAGAATCAGAACCAGAACCAAAATCAGAACCTGCCACCCCCACCAACACCGACAAGTGATGAGCAGCTCATTGCCAATCAAAACTGGCTCATGGAAATGCTAATTTAGAACAAAACCTCGTAGCATAGTGGGTGTAATAAAGCTTGCAATGCACTCCAGGAGACCACCTATGCAGATTATCTGGCTACACACCCTCCAGTGTTGACTGAGTCTGGTGATCCATTAGAGGCAAATAATTGGATCCGTATTATTTAGTCAAAGTTTGGACTTCTTCATTGCAATGAATATCACAAGACTCTGTTTACCTAGCCTCACTCCAGCTGGAAAACAGGTGACATGGCCTACCTTCTGCATTGCTTTCCATGGTCATCACATTCCTGCTGGCCTTATGCAGGAAGCTTTAGGAATTTTTGGATTTGACCCAAGTATCCAACAATGTGAATGAGTACACCAAGAAGTTTAACTACATCTCTCAGTATGCAACCTATCATGTGGACATTGACGAAAAGAAAAAGGACAGGTTTTGTCAGGGACTTAGTAGCGAGCTTAAGAAGCATCTGGCATTATTTAACAACTGCACATTCAATGAGCTGATGAGTGTAGCTATTGTGCAAGAGGATGCCATTCGTGTTCATCAGAATAACAAGAACAGGAAAAATGTTAGCGATAGTTCTTGTGATGCCCCTCCCATCAAGTATCAATTGGCCCTCACTTCATCGACTGGTCAGCGTTTCTATGCCGCTATTCCCCCCAGACGAGAATACTGTCCACCTAATTCACAGCAGCGGGGAGCTTCTTATGGTTCTACACAGCAGCGCACAACAAGCATATCATGGTGGAAGGCCTAACTCGCAGTCATGTTTCAATTGCGGTCAAATCAGGCACTTTGCAAAGGAATGTCACGGGCCAAGGCAGCAGCAAGTTCAGAAGGTTGTAGTCAGCAATCCACGTCCTTCGGCCCCCAAAAATGCAACTAAGACCAGCCGTGTGAACCATACTACAGCCGGGGATGTTCAAGAAGGAGAAGATGTTCTTGCGGGTATGTTCACTATCCATGACAACCCCGTTCTTGTTCTTTTTGATTCTGGCACAACCCATAATTTCATGAGCATGACATATGTTAGAAAGATTTCACCTCACTCCCAACACTCTCAAAACACCTTATGTCATAACTTCTCCCGGTGGAAAAATAGTTGCAACTCAAGAAATAAGGCCAACTCACCTCACTCTAGCTGGAAAAAAATATACTCGTCATATTTTATAATCTTAGAAGGGGGGTGTATAGATGTTATCTTGGGTATGGAATGGATGAAAACAAATAAAGCCATGTTGTACATAGACACCCAAGAAATTCATTTGGATTCCCCTCTCCACAGTCCAGCTGTCATACACTTGTCCCGTCCACCAGAAATTGCACCAAGGATCTATCATACCAACGGCAAGAGCCTAGCTGAAATTCTAGTAGTACGTGAGTTTACCGATGTGTTTCCCGAAGACTTTCCCAGCATGCCTCCTGACCGGGAAGCGGAATTTAAAATTGAGCTTCAGCCCGGTACCGCTCCAGTTTCCCGTAGACCGTATAAAATGGCACCCAATGAACTAGAAGAATTGAAATAGCAACTTAAAGAGCTCATGGACAAATGATTCATTTGCCCTAGCTCATATCACCGTGGGGCTGCCCTGTCCTATTTGTCAAGAAGAAAGATCACTCACTACGGTTGTGTTGACTATCAACCATTGAATGGAGTCACCATCAAGAACAAATATCCTCTTCCAGGAATTGATATCCTATTTGATCAATTGGTTAATGCCAAAGTTTTATCCAAGATTGATCTCCTCTCTGGCTAACATCATATAAAAATAAGAGCTAAGGATATCCCTAAGATAGCCTTCTCTTCGAGGTACGGTCTTCACGAATACCTTGTTATGTCTTTTGTACTAACAAATGCTCCTGCCTATTTCATGTACTTAATGAATTTCATATTCATGCCAGAATTGGACAAGTTTGTGGTGGTTTTTATTGATGATATTATTTTCTACTCTAAGTCCGAAGAAGAACATGCCGAACATCTTTGGATGGTGCTTCAACGACTTCAAGATCATCAATTGTATGCCAAATTCAGCAAGTGCGAGTTTTGGCTACATCAAGTTCCTTTCTTGGGCCACATTATTTCAGAGAAGGGTGTTGCACTCGACCCAAGTAAAGTGCAAGATGTGGTGAATTGGAAGACTCCTAGAACTGTCAAGCATATTTGTAGTTTTCTTGGATTTGCAGGATATTACAGATGATTCATTACCTACTTCTCAAAGATAGCTAAACCAATGATAGAATTGCTGAAAAAGGAATTAAAATTCGAATGGACTAGTGATTGTGAGGAAGCATTTCAACTCGGCATCACCAAACCTTTTGATGTTTATTGTGATGCTTCTGGTATGGGTTTGGGTTGTGTTCTAATACAGGAAGGTCATGTCATTGCCTATGCATCTCGTCAGCTCCAACATCATGAAGAGCATTATCCCACTCATGATTTGGAGTTAGCATGGCTTGTTCTTGCTCTAAAAATTTTGGAGACACTATCTTCTTGAAAATCTTGTCAACTTGTATTCCGATCACAAAAGCCTCAAATATAATTTCACACAACAAGATCTGAACATGAGGCAATAGAGATGGTTAGAATTAATCAAGGATTATGAGTTGGAAGTTCATTATCATCCAGGAAAGTCAAATGTTGTCGCCGATTCATTGAGTCGGAAGTCCCAATGCAGCCACACTTCAGTTCAACAAATAACCAAGACCATATATTGGGAAGAAACTGAACCAAGTCTTTGTGTTGTTACCTAGGGTGCACTATACAATTTAGCTCTAATTCCCACACTTTGAGAGGAAATTGTTGCTGCACAAAATAAAGACAAAGGTATGGCACACATTCGACGAAGGTTAAAAATGGGAGAAGCCACATGTTTCCGGCAAGACGTCGAGGGAGTCTTGTGGTTTAAGGACCGCCTCGTCATGCCAAAGGATATGGAGCCACAGAAGAAAATTTTAGATGAGGCACATTTATCTAAGTATCCTATCCACCTTGGCTACAACAAGATGTACCGTGAATTAAAGGAAAAGTTTTGGTGGACTCACATGAAGCATGACATTGCACGGTACAGGGCCGAGTCTGATACATGTTAGCGTGTCAAGACCAACACTTGAAGAAAGCAGGGTTATTGCAGCCACTAAATATTCTGAAATGGAAGTGGGAAGACATATCTATGGATTTCATTGTTGGATTGCCCCCTCACACTCCATAAACATGATTCTATTTGGGCTATAGTTGATTAATTAACGAAGTCTTCTCACTTTATTCCCGTCTGCACCAATTATAGGCCTAAGAAATATGTTGAGCTCTACATATCTTGCATATTATGCTTGAATGGTATCCCCAAGACCATCATTTTAGATCGAGGAGCTTTGTTGATTGCTCGTTTTTGGGAGCAATTACATGCTTATTTGGGCATCACATTAATCCGAAGTTCTGCATATCACCCACAAGGCAATGGTCAAACTGAGTGAGTAAATCAATTCTTAGAAGGCAAGTTGAGAGCATGTGTATTAACAAGTGGAAAGAATTGGGATGAACATCTACCCTGTGTAGAATTTTGCTGCAATAACAACTATCAAGAGAGCATAAAAATGTCTCCATTTGAAGCATTATATGGCCACTCATGTCATCCACCTCTAAACTGGTCGGAATCGGGTGAAAGAATTATTTTTGGTCCGGATCTAGTAACCCAAGTTGAGGAGAAAGTGCATGCCATTCGAGCCAATGTGAAAGCAGCACAGTCTCGTCAAATAAGTTACACCGATGACAGACGTCGTCCATTGGAATTTAAGGAAGGATATCATGTGTATTTGTGTGTCTCTCCTACTAAGGGTGTACAAAGTTTTGGAATACAAGGAAAGCTTGCACCACGTTACATCGGCCCATTCAAAATCATCGAAAAATGTGTTTCTGTTGCATACCGTTTGGAGTTACTGGCAACACTATCGGGAGTACACAATGTATTCCATGTATCTCATCTCAATAAATGTTTGAAAGCACCCACTGATGTCATTATTGATGGAGTTTATCAATTGAAGGAAGATCTTTCGTATTCAAAACATCCCGTCCCGACTATCAATCAAAAAGACCGAGTAACAAGAAACAAGACGATCACTTTCTACAAGGTCCAATAGAGCAACCATTCTGAAAGAGAAGCTACTTGGGAACAAGAAGATTTCCCGAACATTCATTTTTCCAAAGTCCTAGCTTCGTACTTTTGGTTCGGTCTTCCCCCTCTCACCGCTAATTAACCGTTTTAATCTTGAGACGAGATTTCTTTAAGGGGGAGGGCTGGACACCCATGGTGTCATCCTAGCACCTTATTCAGCCAAAGGAGATCAACCAAAGAGGAAATGACAAATCACAAACCCAAGTTTGAATTTATTTGGACTTTGTTCAAATCTGACTTGAACTGGAGCTGCACATTTTCACATGTAAGTGACCCAAATAAATTTCATAATCTTGATCTATGTACCAAATAAGAATTTTGGAGAATTATGGGTGATTTTATCTCATGAGCAACCAAGTCAAACAAATAAAACAAAATTCAGAAATAGGGTTACTTTAAAAATTCAAATTTACAAATTTATAAGGATTTACTGAACCAGATCATACTCATAATTGAGATCCAACCTCTATGAACAACATATATTTTTTTCTTGATTTAATAATATCAGGAAGAATTACTTTTGGAATTTTTAGCAAATATCAAGTTTCTGAACAGACCTCAACATTGTCAGTCAACCAAATTGGAAATTAACTAACTCCCTCGTAGTTTCACTACCAGAAAAACATCATCCATTTTTAGTTACTAAAAATATTGATCTTCATGGATGTAGAACCCTATTTAAAGTTTTACCTCATTTGATGCCCCAAGTGAAATTTACAAAGTGCCTAAGTGTTAAGGATTTCCAGGCAGGAAATTTTTTTCTAAGTCTCTGTGATTGGGATAGCATTTTCAAAATACAACATATCGCAAATGGTTTCACCTCTTTCTGTGCACGTCACCAAATTGGAACTTCAAACAATTCTCTACAAGATTATGTAAAAATATTTCAATTTTGGCCTATTTTAGTGCTCCGAAACTGCTGCTAAAGTTGCTTAAGAATCCTGTTTTCCTGGAATTCAAACCTCGGTGAGGCCCACCTGTCTAGGGCTCAGTGCGCACCGGCACTGTTTGCCGCCCGCGGTGCCAAACCGCCTTGTGCCGCGTGGTTGCCGTGGAGTGGCCGAAGACCCCCCCCCCTTGGTCGGGTCTTTGTCCGAACGAGCCCTCCCGGACACCTTATCCCTCTCCCGCCTCTCACTCTCGCTCTCATTTCTCCCTTCTCCCCCTCGCCAGCCATTATCGCCCGTAGAGTCAGCCATCGCCTCGCTGCTCCGCCGCCGCCCACCATCGTCCGATTGCGCCCGGAGCTCCGCCACGATTCCCTCCCCCGTCCTGCGTTGCTCTCCCTCTTCTTCACCGTAGGCGGGGCAAATCGATGTCACAAACCTTAGTCACCGACCGCCACCCACCGCCCCGTTCTCCCTCCATGGTTTTCCTTCCCCCTGGCCAGAACATCGTCCTTGCTATTACAGCCGCCGTCACCATCCGGCATCTCGGTCCGCCTTGTCACATCGCATCTGGGGTGAGCTCCCTCGCCTCCCTGCATGCGCTGCACCCCGCCCGGAGCCTCCTCCATCCACCCCTGCCGTCGGAAGCCCCGTCGAGCCGTCGTCGTCCCACTGCCGCGTGCGGGCGCGTGCACTAGCCATGGCGTCGGCCCTGGCCTGGCCAGCGACCGAGTAGCCCAGGTGGCCTCGGGCCACATTCTTGCCTAGGCCAGATCCGACGTAGGGAGCTCCTCTGCGCCCGCCTTGAGAAGCGGCCCAATGGCTAGAGAAATCCACTTTTATTCAAATTTTAGCCAAATAAAATTGTTGATATTTTAGAATTTGTCAAAGAAATATCTACTGTGGATAAAAATACACAAAAATACTTTTTGGACTCCCTATAGTGTGTAGTAATTTAATAAAATACTGAGACACCCCAAAAGCACTTATTTATTTATGCATGTCTTTAATGATTGGAAATAGAAATAAAATCATAAATAATTATCAGAGCATACAATAAATCTCCACGTTTTCATGCATGTTTTGCCTGCAATGAATATTTATATTCCAAGTATTTTGCCTGCAATGAATAAATCTCCTCATTACCATTCATCTCATCAAGTGGAATATTTATATTCCAAGTATTTTGCCTGCAATGAATATTTAAGTGTTTCCACCATTTTAATTAATAAGAAATATTAGTGCATGTTCTTGCCATGAATTTTGGTACAAAAATCTTGCATCATGTCCCACACAACATATATTTTTCTCCCTGGTATTTATCTTCAAGAACCATACTTAATAATAAAACCCTTGCTTTATCTCTAGTAATGGCAAATTTGTAAATACTAGTAACTTGGACACATATATTGACATGCAAGCATTTAGACAACTTATTCTTTGCATTTTGGACTTTATTCAGATTTTGTTACCTCTGACCATCATTTAGTTTCTTATTTTATTAGGTTAGAAATATCTCACCATTGCACCGTTATCGGCAGTAAACTTGTTATTCGTCCCTGTGCAATTAAGTTAGCAACAAATAAGAATTTACAAATATCAATACCTACTGCACCCCATGCATTTTTATAGATGCATTATGTCATAGCATGCATTTGCTGAAGAAGTGCCATGAATCCGCTCCTATCCTTAAATGCATTTGCATTTCATCGACTCAGCGACGGAAGTTTGGAGGTGGAGATAGTTCCGGAGGAGCTCGAAGCTGAGACTAATCCTCCTGAGAGTGCTAATTGTGATCTGAACCAAGGCAAGTCCTGGTGCACTCCTATATTTTTAAATATTTTGCTTTGTACCACATGTATGCGTGTCATGTATTGTGCTTTATGTGTAAGAAATTGATTGAAGCCTAGTTGCACGTAGCGAAACAAAATCCTATGGGTATGGGTTCAGTTGGTACAGCCCCATTAGAATTGCTAAGCTTAATTGTGAGTCTCGATAGCAAGTGTCGAGTAGTTCAGTGATTACTGAGTATATGGTAGTTTAGTTGTTACTAGTTCTCTTGAGCTTATATTATGAGAAGATGAAAAGGATAACAAAAGGGGAAGTGCATGTGTAGGTTGAGGTGACAAGGTTGGACCTTGTTTGCCATAGCTCTGTTTGTGTCGATTAAGGGTGCATTTGGTACAGATCCAGATTCACCTTGAATCAAAAATATTTCAAATTCTCTCTTGGAATGTTTCTGTAGTGAATCACTCCAATTTTCTAAAAACATTTGGCAAAAATCCTAGATTCGGATTCTTTAAGCAAAATGAACTAAGTAATTCTTGAATCAGGTGAAACACAATTTTGGGTGATTCAGGTTGATAGTGTAAAAAACTTGAAACGTTTCAAGTGATTCACCCCTGAAACATTTCACCTTTTTGCTGTTTGAAAGTGATTCAGGTGATTTAGCCTTGAATTTGAATCGATTCACTCAGCCATACAGACCCTAAGAACCCCTTCAAGCGTGGCCCCGTTGAGCAATTTTGAATAGTACCAAGTACATACCTTTAAATAGGAACTGGAAAACCGACATAACTTGATTATCGTAGTGATTGGATGGCAAGCCAACCTCTCTTTTGGTGATGAAGATGGAGATGGCGGAATTGGGGTATGTGTTGGAAGGGAGAGTGCACGGGCTACCCATGGATGGTTCCAACAGGAGCATCACATAGGGTGACATGTACTCGGAAGAGATTGGACCCGGACCGGCTCTGTGGTGTCTCGTGAAAGGTGGTTGTATGTGACTCCTGATGAGTGTGCGTACGCCGTGTGCTTAGGTTTCTCCTGCATGATGTAAATCGATTCGAATCGCCGTCCCTCACGGTTATTGAGTACCACTTGTGATGTCTGTCACATCGAAGTAAGAAGTGAAAAATGATGATGATTATACTTGTTGTATTTCAATTAATTGTATTTGCAACCATATTTGCTATAGTATAGCCGCACAATATTTATCTTATGTAAGAACCCTCTTGACTTGGCTAAAATATGAAAACTAATGATCAATTATTAGTGTTGTATTTGCAATTGTTCCAACAACCTGGTCAGCATCCTGCATACTAGGTGTCGGCCTTAGCCTGCCATTTTGACGGGTACTTCTTACTGAGTACTACTTGCTCAGGATTTGTTGTTTAATTTTTGGAACAAGTATATCGCATGTTGTTCACACTGAGAGTGGAAATCACATGGAGTGGTATAGTGAATCCCCAAAGGGATGGACCATGGAACGGGTTCCCATTTCCCCTACTCTAGAGGAGCATGATGAATGATTCATGGTTATGGGCTGCTATAAATTATTGTAAGATATGTATCATCGAGAATATTTGCTTCTACTATGACTTTGTTTTTGAACTTCAGACTCTTTTATATATCATAAATTTGCACCTAAATTGTAATAACTTATTATCAATATTGCACTCTATTTTCTATGTTCATTTGTGTATTGATGGACTCTTGCCTCGTCAAGTGTCACCCGAGTATCGATCCTTGACTAACCCCTCATTCTAAGGTGGCGATGTCACATTCCCTCAAAGTAATCCAAGGTTTATCAATCCGTGGAACAAGTGGGACGCTTGTTCTTGACGCGAAAATCAGCAGTCGACCCTCCGCATGCAAACACGATCTGCTTAGCTCCAGTGCAGGTCCGATGGTGTGTTATAGACGGTGCGTGGCGTGCCAGTCAGTTTTACCATTCAACTGACAAGGTGTGCCCCTGTAAGTCGACTGATGATGGATTCCGGGCACAAAGTCAATGCAGGCTAAATTGATGCAGACATAGAGTCGATCCAGACACAGAGTCAATGCAGGCTAAGTACATGATTGAGCATCGGCTTATCTTAATAATACAAAGCATAAATCTACAAGCTGATGCACACTAGCCTAATCATAACAGTTAATAGAATCACAATACCTAGCTGATACAACACTAATAAATAAATAAACTATATAATAATTCATCGGCTAGACAAATAAGACTAGTGCAATATATAGAGCCAATGGACCAATGCTGATAGGAAAACTAAACATGTGAATATCTATCAGCAATTGCTAGTAACCAGATAACTGGTCGGCTAAACACTCCGACAATACCCCGAACAGGCCCTCGCAACGAGATCGGTCTTGTATGGTTGTCTATCTAGAAGACCGGACTTAACAGAGACAGTTCTAAATATCTTAGAAGATCGGTCTGAGCTGAGATAGTTCTTGAAACGAACGAACGTCCACACAATACTAGATCTAATCGCTAAAAGCTATTTAGAGGTGACTTGAATATATACAGATCAGACTAGATTGAATCGCTAGAATTAACTATGAATACAGCAAATCCTAGCAAAAACAACCTAGAAAGATCTAGTATACTGGATAACTAGCAACCACAGTAAACTAACCAGAAGATTGGTCTGCGCCGAGACAGTCCTAGGCAGGTCACCGTGATCACCGGGGTGGCGAGTCCTCCGTCATGTCGCCAAGGTCGAACTAGTCGATGCAGCCTACTTCATGACGACGAACCCGCCGGGGTGATGAGTCCTACATCTATCACGGAGAGCCCGCTCTAGACGAAGAACCCATCAGGATATACCTATTTTCAGGGTTGGTGATATGCCGAAGTTGTATTGATCGAGAAAGATAGATTACAATTGGCAGCACCTTTATATTTATAGGGTCTAAGAGTATCTCCAAGAGATGTCCAAAAAAAGTCCCCCAAAAACTTCTTTTTGGGAGTAGGCCAAAAACTATTGGGACTAAATTCTTTTCCCTCCTCCAATAGTTTCCCTAAACGTGGCCCTAAATCAATTTTAAATTGGCTCAGCTCAGCAATACGAAGGGCTCTCTCACCTGTTTTCAGCGCCGGCGGAAATTTCTTTTGCGGCGTGCGACGAGGCAGCCTGCAGAACGATGGCCCTGCGACGCTGCCTCCAGTTTCGCTTGCCTGCAGATCGCGTGCCGCCGTCTCCGTTCTTCACGTCAGCAGTAGGAAGCAATTTGTGTGTTAGCGTGAGCAGCAGCAGTCCGGCGGCCTTCACGTGAGCAGCAGGTACGCACAGCGCTACAATGGAATCAAGTGGCCAGGAGACCTAATCACGTGGGGGCTGATTGTTTGACTAATCAATTTTGTAATAGATCATTGTATCGTTTTGCAATTGCCAAAATGAGCCACCGTCCTCAATCATTGTTGCATCAAGCACTAGAGTCATCGTCATCTGATGATGATGATTTTCTAATCGCCTCAGCGCAATTCATGCATAGTCATTTTCAGTCTATTGCTAAGCCCAAACATGGTGGATCAGTCCCTGGACATAAAGTGGTTCGCCGAAAAAGAGAAATTGGTCACTGAAAGTTGTATGAAGATTACTTTTCAGATGAGCCAACCTATGATGCGAGTATTTCAGACTTTCCTAATCAGTCAATATTTTTTTTAACTTTTTTTACCTTACATGACATGATATAGTAATGAAGTATTATATTCATATATGCAGGTTTAGAATGAGTCGTTCACTTTTCTTACGTATACTACATGCGGTAGAAACTCATGATGCATACTTTCTGCAGAAAAGAAATGCAGCTAATATACACGCATTAAGTTGTTTGCAGAAGGTTACTGCTGCATTTCGTATGCTTACTTATAGAGTAGCTGCAGATTATACAGATGAGTACATTTGTATTGGGGAAAGCACAACTATCAAAAGTATGAGAAGGCTTGTCATAGCAATCGTTAAACTTTTTGAAGATGAGTACCTGAGGTCACCTAATGAGAATGATACTACATGCTTATTGGCTATTGCGGAGGAAAGAGGTTTCCCTGGCGCGCTAAGGCTGTATTGATTGTATGCACTGGAAGTGGAAAAATTGTCCTACAGCGTGACATAGCATGTATTCGGGTCATGTTCGTGTTCCAACAATTATCTTAGAGGCTGTTGCTTCTAAGAATCTTTGGATTTGGCACGCATTTTTTGGTATGCATGGATCACACAATGACATTAATGTCCTACAATGCTCTCTACTATTTGCAAAGTTATGTGAAAGAGAGGCCCCTGAAGTGAATTATACAATCAATGGCCATGATTATAAAATGGGATATTATCTTGCTGATGGCATATACCCACCTTGAGCAACATTTGTAAAGACCATAGGACAACCACAGGGCGACAAGAAAAAAATATTTTGTAAAAGCACAAGAATTAGTGAGGAAGGATGTCGAAGGTGCATTTGATGTTCTACAAGCTCGCTTTGCCATTATTAGGGGTCAAGCTCGTCTATGGGACCAAGAGACATTTGGATATATTATGAAAGCTTGTGTCATCATGCATAATATGATTATAGAAGATGAGGGAGAAGTGGATCCAGATGACCGTTTTGATCCTGGTGAAGACAATGTCGAACCTTCACATCATAGTACACCTGATCTTATGGAATCTATCAATACACGAAAAGCAATCATAGACAATGAAATTCATCATCAGCTACAGGAAGATTTAGTGGAGCACCTGTTGCAACATAGGCCAGATAAATATTGATTTGCATGTGTGCTCGTATAATGTTTCAATAATATTTAGTACATCATATCAAACATCTGATCAAAATATTGATTTGCATGTGTGCTCCTACCCATTGGACGCTTAGGTGCATCACCAACTGGAGTTGCATTGCCATTGTTATATGCACTTGGTACATCATCAATATTTTGGTCACCAGTCAAATCAAGGATACAATCTTCTGAAGCCTTGTGTTTCATTTGAGATGGTTTATTAAATGCCAATGCATTCATCTTGTCATGCCACTATGGTTCATGTCGTAAAATATTCCAGCAGTGCAAGAGCTTAAATGACTTCTTTTCTTTATCTTCTTCCTTGTACAATGCGCAAGCATCCATAAGCTGTACAAGTACAGTTGAATCCTAGTTAGTTCTTGGACAAAATAGAAAGGCATGATGAGTACAGGTAACTAAAATGTTACATACCTTATTAGTCCAAATAGCTATAGTCCAACGATGCGACAATGAGTTTGGGCTACGAAATACTATGCATTCCTTTTCAGAATGGAAGAAATTGTGAACCCTTGTCCAAAAAGCACCACGTTTTTGGTTTGTTCCTGGAATTGCATCAGTACTTGTATCTAACCACTGAAGTTCTTGTTTCTTGTTTTCTTGTTTCCCTGTGTGCTGGGAGTAGTGGACACATGCTGCTCCTCTGGAGGGCTACCTAAACCATCCCAATTCATTTCATTGTTGCTCAGATTTTCATTCATCAGCCCCATGAATGAAAATCCATTTGCCTCCATTGTCTCAAGTGCCTGCAAAATAGTGTGACGTTGAGAAAAATTAGTGCCAATGCAATCTGAAATGAAAGGATATAGAAAACATAAATGTGATATGCAGATTTTATCAAGTTGCACAGTGGGGAGAATAAGGATGTAGTCATGCAAATTTAACACTAGGGAATCTATATCCAGTCCACATATGTTACAAGGAAGTTTGTTAGATGTGAGATGCAGATTTTATCATCTCATAATATGCATGCATTGAGCGTAATTGTTTCAATCACCTTCTGCAAATGGAAACCCATCACTATACACTAATTGCTGATGACTTTTTGAATACAAAATGCAGTTCCCAGATGCTACTGCCAACTTCTAATTTGTGTTGTTGGATTTTGGTCTTGTACTTTGATGGTTAAAAACAGCCTACAAAGTCGTTCTACAAAAGTTCTTGCAAAATATCCTTAGCAGATATACCCTCCTACGCATATAGAGTCAAAGAGAGATAATACGTTCATCTGAATTCATCTATACCATACACATGTTCAATAATTTACTACACAGGATCAGTTCAGAGTTGCTAGCTGCAGAAGAAGTGCCATTGGGTGGTTCGATTCAGCTAAACAATGCCATACAAATAGCTAATACACAGGATCAGTTCAGAGATGTTTTCTTGATGTTTCTCATGATATTCTTTTTTCTTATCCAAAGAGCTAATACACGCATACCAAATTGATATATGACCTCAACTCTACCTGATCCAGAAATAGTGGTGAATGAAAATGGATACTACATAATTAACAAGCAGCCTAATAACTAATGGTAAATCAAAGTGGATACAACTTTGACAGAACAAAGCACTGTTTATATTCAACAGATAAACAGCCACAAAACATTGGATCAGTTCAGAGATGTTTTCTTGATGTTTATCATGATATTCTTTTTTCTTATCGAAAGAGCTAATACACGCATACCATGATACATGATCAAATCATAAGTTCCAACAGAAATTTTCATATCCAAATATATAGCCTTTTTTCGTAGTAGATCATCTCTGACAAGAGCATAGAAGGATTCCTATACAGGTACAATCTAGAATCAACTATTGCAGACAACAAAACGCACGGAACAAATTTGATATATGACCTCAACTCTACCTGATCCAGAAAAAATGGTGAATGAAAATGAATACTACATAATTCAGGAGCAGCCTAATAACTAATGGTAAATCAAAGTGGATATAACTTTGGCAGAACAAAGCACTGTTTATATTCAACAGTAAAACGCCCGAAGATTTTTGCCGCAGGTTCTTACCGACGACGGGAGGACGCAGCGGCAGATTGATGATGGTGTGGCAGCTGCTGGCGGATGACCCAGGCAGCGCTGGTGGCGGAAGACCGAGGAGGCGCTGGTGGTGGACGACCGAGGCGAAGCTGCGGCGCCCCAGAAGGACGCGGCGGCGGGGGTACGGGCTGAGTCGCGGCAGCGTCGGGTGGCGGCGCGCGTCGGGGAGAGGTTCAGCTAGGCGTCGTGGCGGG
Organism: Eleusine indica; assembly: GCA_030378355.1. Lineage (NCBI taxonomy): Eukaryota > Viridiplantae > Streptophyta > Magnoliopsida > Poales > Poaceae > Eleusine > Eleusine indica. The sequence continues at coordinate 44,287,292 of CM059495.1, forward strand.
AGGATGACCGACGCGTTGGGGGTGGGGGCGGCGACTGGAGGCGGAGCTGCGGCGGGGGACGAGCCGATTGGCGAGGCGGCAGGGGACGAGCGGAGGTGACGCTCGTTGGGGAGGGGGCGAGCAGAGGCGGCGCACGTCGGGGAGGGGGCGAGTGTTGGGGACGAGCCGAGCGGAGGCAGTGCGCATCGGGGAGGGGGCGAGCAGAGGCGACGCGCGTCGAGGAAAATGGCCGCGCTGAGTTTCACTGAACACAGAATGGCGTCAAAAATTGCCGCCGAGGCGTGAGGAGGGGATTGGGACCCCGAATTGTTGCCTAGTTTTATCTAGAATTGAGTCTGGTTTACAGAGGGATAAAAATAGAAAGATATTTAGAGAAATTGTTAAAGAGTAATTTTTTTAATAAATTTTAATAATTTAATTTAGAGATATCTATTGGGAAGCTCTTGGAGATGCTCTAACGATACAAGAAAAGGCAAAGCTAAAACATTCGTGTTTGCATACGGCAACTAAATATATTATTCTAATCCTTCACGTCTATAACTAAACACGTATCAAAACATACCATTTTTATTCCCCACGTAACACAGCCAAACAATATTAAATTATTCATTTTCTCAAATGTTGACGCTGGTTCCTTCCTTCTTCCTCTTCCTTTCCCTCGTTGCTGCCTTTTCTTGTTTTGTTAGTCGAATGCCTTCCTTCTTAAACTTATGGTGTGACTCGCGATCTCTTGCCAGTTTCTCCTCGTAAGTTTCCTATTTCCCCATGCACCCACGTATTCTCCTGGAGTCCTGGGCAACACCGCGCTAGACTGCTTCATGCATTGCACAACTCAAGTCGCCAGCCAAACCACGTCTCATGACCATATCAAAACAAGATCTTGGACTTGGTAATTCTAGGAAGATCAAGTAACTTCAACACTGACCTCTGAGTAACTCATCTATAAAAACCACAGCGTCGGCTACCCATAGCTTCATCATAACACCATGTAACTTGATGCCAGACTAAGCAATTCTATAGAGAACATCTTGTAAAACTTGTTCAACCCCTTTCTGGCATAACTTGATTTTTGCTGCTGAAGTCCGGTGTCAACACATGCCCCCGGTTTTGGAATATAATATATTATGTTCTAAAATTATTTTTCTTGCACATCCATGATTTCTTTATTTACAGATATCTTTCAGGTACTGACACTTTTGATGTCACTTGAATGCATCGGCCTTGAAATTCTGACAACCCAAGCTGTATGGCTCCATGCTCAGTCCACGGAGAAAGAGAAGCCAATCGATGCCTCAAAAAATGTGGAGCGGAACATACTTGTTCCAGTGCTCACTATGATGCATGACCATTGCACATCTCCTGAACCGATATCCTCTTGTTGCTGTAGGAAATAGAGTCCCTGAAAGAAGGAAAAAAATTCTATGCATACGGTCTTCAAACAAGAGTCCGTGCAGCACTGCCTGGATTGATGCCACCTGTCCAGTCCTACGAATCTCCAAACCGCGCATTCTATAATCAATCGCCTCCATGAGAGCGAAACAAAACGAGTAAGTGAGCCGACTCCAAAAAATCAGATCGAGCCGTAAAGGAAAACGGAAACGGCTGGATGATGCAGCCTAATCTCGTAGGGAAGAGACACATGGCTTGATCGAGATAGAAGTAAACGGCAAGATCGCGACATCAACTGGCCGCGTCGAGACTGCGGCCGTCCGCCGGCGTCATTGAGATCTTAGCCGATCCACTGCTATTGTCCAACACTGCTGCCAAGCAGAAACAGGAGGGCTATATCGAGATCCTGCAAGCCATCAATCAATCCACATCGCCGTGCAATGACATTCATCGTAGATTTTTCTTTTGATGGAAAAAATTTAGCAATTGCTCTGCTATTTGATTACAGCAGAAACAATTAGGCTCGAGGGAGCCTATACATGTCATCTCTCCCTTGAAATCACTAATATGAACACAGCACGTCGAGTTGTCAAACTTTTTTTTTGGATACAGAGTTATTCTTTGTTTCTCTCAAAAACAAGAAATATTACATTATGCAATTATTTGATTCAACAAACAAAAGCTTCTGTTTATAAAAATCCACATATATAAAGAGTTCATTACATTCAGTTATGCACCTAGTAGCTAAGCGTTCTTCTTACTGATACCCACAATGAAGAACAGAGAAGCATAATTAAGTTATTAGTACCTACAGACAGTCCGCAGCTAACAGCAATCAGAAAATTGAGTCGGCCTCAACCACTAGCTCTGAACTTCCATTTGACTTGACCAAAAGCATTGGCCTGGTGGCACGGACCCAATTGTCACACAATATTTGGTGTGCTCCAGAAAACTGGAGTTCAGCCTTCCACATCTCCAACGACAAGCACACAACAATGCCCTGATTTTGCAAGGGCTTCTGCTGCTCCATCCTCTTTTGCTACTTGACTTCTCCTTTTTTTTCTTGTTTCATCTGGACATTACCGCATAACATCTAGCTTAGACGGACGAGGTAATTCATCAAACAAGTTATGTGCGATGATCTTCCCAAAAAAGAACGACAGGAATGAGCAGGAGGTACAGAAAAGGGAAGGGGATGATATCTAGAGGGACTGCTTCGTTTCTCTGCAACATCTACAGGATGGTGGCCTTGGCAACCTCACTGCTGATGCCGACAGGCGATGGCCGCCTCGGTTAAGGAGCAGCTCGCAGTCGGTGGAGGAAGCCAAAGCCATTAACCACGAAGTTTGAGTGAAGCCGGCTCAATATGATTTTTGGAGTCGGCTCGATCTGATTTTTTAGACTGATGATAGGGTGCCCTTAGATTCGCAGAGCTAAACAGGTGGCACTAATCCAAGCGGTGCTGCACTGGCGTCAATCTGCAGTCGGTATGCAGAGAATTTTGTTCCTGAAAGAAGATTGACCAATCAACAGAACAAATCCACCCTGGCGAGCGTTGCATCTAGATATTCCATAAACAAATGCACCATGGTCATCTGGCTCAAATTTCCAATTCTGATTCCCAGATGAGTCCATTTGCGACAAGCGCATATATATGCTGCCTCCTCCGATTCTAGTTTCCGCACACGTAGCTTGTGGTATCACACCAGTGCTCCCCACGCTGTACTTGAACCACAGTCGGCTCGATGAGGACCAAACGAGCGCTATGCCCAAAACAGCAACCTTTCCTCCACCAAATATCCATTAATCAATGATTTCTATTCTGAGTGCCGATGCCCCCTGAGTCTATGATTAAAATCAACTCAGAAATAAAATAAATATAGACAATCAGCTCCTCCTTTTCATCGGCTACTTGTGATCTCCATGTGACTTGTGTTGGATGTTCAGAGCCAGTCGATGGAGAGAGAGAAGCCCAGAAACCATGTACTTTGATGAGGAAGAAAGCCGGTCGATGAGAGAGCAAAACCGATCGGCTTCTGGATTTTCAGATCATGGTGCAATATATAAAAATGGTGGAGCCCATCTGTTGGGGATACTAGACTGGCAAACAATCCTACCTTTGACCATATGGATAACTTCAACTTTCCAAAATAACCAGCCGATGGTGGGATAAATTCGAGATCGGACATCTTCTCCTGATATAACCACACATCGGCTTCACAATAAATCACCCAAAACGTATTATGACGATTATACTCTGAGTATCATTCAATGCGTACAGCCATCGATAGATCATGTTCTTCAATATGTTGTTCACCAATGCACAATGGCCATCAGCCGTTAATCACATAACATGAATCCCAACGAAGAAAAATCCAATACCAGCAGCCTCCCAGCTATGACTACAAGAATAATGTATTGTTTGGATCCCATTGGCTGCAATCTCTCTCCAACACGAATCTTCCTATTTCAGCCGATGAGACTCTTTTAGTTTTCCACGAGAGATGAATCCATCAGAAACCAGAGATGAATCACATCACCATGCTTCTATTCCGACAGCCGATACCCCCCGAGTCTATGATAAGAACCGGCTCTCGAAGAAATAATTATGGGCATGGGCTTCACAACTTCATCAAAGAAAAATCCCAACCAACTAGATAGAGACACCTATTTGAAAGAAGTGTTGCCGTAGAGTCTCTCTCACATAATGCAACCATCCATCCGCTCGTCAGCTCGGCTTTGCCCCCCGAGCTGATGATAAGGTCAATGCAACATCTTGTTTGTGACAATTTTGGAAGTCCAACTGGAGATATATTCTACATCACTTTGGCTACCTCATTCATCAGCCGATAGAGTATACGATGATAAAGAAAACATATGCCAGTCGATGAGACAGAAACTTTATCGGCTTTCGAACGCACCTGGCACTAATGTTGAACCACTCATTGTTCTAAAGCTTCATATATGTGCCAAATATCGGATCGTAAAACTCAGCTTTTCTTTGCTCCCTGTCTACAGAATTGCTTGAACCATTCATTTGTCCCATGCTGAATCTGGCGCACCTGCCCTCTATCAGCTAGCACAGCGTCATCATACTCATGGTTGTTAGATATTGTCTGCTCAACGTCTATCGCTGCTCGTAGTAAATATAACCAGCGGCCGATGGTGGCAGGAAAACCAAGGAACACGTCGAAACCAGGTAGGCCATCACATAACTAAGTAACTTTATGTTAAGACAATGTAACTCCTGTATCCATAAAGTTTCCGCTCCCACATAAATCTTAACACATCAGGCTCTATCGACTCCTCTTCAAGCAGCTCGTGTACTATTGATTGCTACAGTATTCAAACACAATTTCCTGTCATAACACCTTGACTGCCATCGGCTACTCAAACTGCACTGTAATAACTATTGTCGGCTTCACCTTTCTTTAATTATATCCAACGATTGGTATCTCGTATCGGCCACAATGTCGATGCTAACAGAATCAAAGCCGATGACAGTCACAAATCCACTTCCAAGCAAGGCTTCTCTTAAGCATGGCCTTCCTTGAAAACACCCATGTATTTATTTGGCAATAAAGCATGTATATTTCTTGACTTGGCTGAAACTTCCTTTATGCACATAAGCCCAGACCTCATACGCAAGCATTCTAATCACCAGCCGATGGTGGGAAGGAATAATAATATTAACTGTCTTCATATGTTGTAACCTCACATGCTGAATCATCCACCTCCCCACATTCCTTGTAAAAGCGTTATATTAATACTACGAGATAACGATACTCCCATAGCCGATGCGCAAATGTATTTTCCAATTTCCAATTTGATGATTTATCCTTTTGGGTTCTTCCATCCTGCAACACTGGGAACATCAGCAAATAGCCTTCTTGTGACACTCCTAGTGCAAAAAGGGTCCCTAGGATAATACTTAGTCAGCATAAGACCTAACACTAGGAATTTAAATTTTAAATTTTTCAATTCAAATCGAATTCAAACCAAATTGAATGACCCTTGCACTACAAGTCCCAAATATTCAGTACAGGTCACCACTGAAAAAATTATATGTTGATGGTCATGGTCAAGGAGAATGTTAGGAATTTTCTCAGATTTTTCTTCCATAAACAAAGGCCCTAAATAAATGCTAGAATGGTCAAAAACCAGCTCTGTTCACAAATTTCCTAATCAAATTTTATTGGGAACTGATGGTAGTTATTATTTTTATTACCTTAAGCACATCATGGGGAGCCTACCCTATTTTTGGTCGAATTTTAGCAGCTATAAATTAATTCTAACAAAAATAACAAATGCAGTCGGCTGTTAGGATTGGAAAAAGAAAACTCCCCGTGGGACCCACCCGTCAGCGACCTACAGAAAACACACCTGCTGCCGCTGCTCCGTCCGACTCGATGCGCGCCGCGTGGTCACCGGCGTACGGCCAGCGGCCGCTGCCACGGATCGAAGGCCCCACGCGCGCTCGGACATCCCCTTTGTCGCCTGTCCGAACGCCCCCCCCCCCATTCACTCCCTTCGCTCTCGCTCTCTCTCTCTCCCGCTCGCTTCTGCCTCCGCCGTCGCCTCTTCCCCGCGTCGCTCGGCCGCTGCACCGCCTCCCCGCCCTTGCCGTGAGCACCACCAGCTTCGCGCCAACGCCCTGGTGCTCCCCGCGGAGCTGCCGTCTTCGTTCCTCCCCGAGCCGCCGTGAATCGACCCTTTCTTTCCCGCCTCCGACCACCGCCCCTCTGCGTCGCCCGACACCCACGGTGAGCTCCTGGTCGATTCATTGCATGGGCACGCGTGCCCCTCCTTTTCCTTCCCGACCTCACTCGGCTCTCCCCCGTGCAACCATTCGTCCGGAACACCGCCGCCGACCGCCAAAGCTCCGCCTCGTCGTCGCCGAGCTAGTTCCGGTGAGCCACCTTGTTCCCTCTCGCGCGCCGCGTGTTTACTTTTTCCCAACCATCGCTGTCGTGCCAATGCGGGTCCTGTCGTTTCCCCCGGCTGGCCGCCGTGATCGCGCCACCGCGAGCGGCCGAGCGCCGCCGTCGCGCGTGCGCGCGCGCTCGGCTTGGCCGCGCTGGCAACTGGGCCGTGATGGCTGGTGGGCTTGGCCTCGCTCTCGGGCCACGCCTGGCCTGAGACCGTCCCGCGCGCGCGCTTGGCCGCTGGGCCACGTGAGTCCCAGCCCACTGGGCTGCCTGGTTGCGGCCCACGTGATAAAAATCAAATTGTCTTATTTAAATCATTTTTAGAAATGGGTTAAACTTGTAAAATGCATCGCAAAATGAATAATGGGAATTTTAAGGCAAAATAAATTTTGTTAGCCTTGTCTGGACTAGTACTAATTAGAAAAAATGCTAAATCGCAGTGCATGTTAGTTTTGCTGTTAGGATTTAATTATATGATAAAAACCCTCATAAATTCATAATTAATTACAGAGAGCTGATAAAATAATAAAATTTGGTCACCAAGTAGGATTATCAGTTTTAGTCTCCCTGGAAAAATGTCATAGGGTAAGTCTCTGTATATTAGCTAAAATTAATTTAATGCCTTTTTCCTTATAATAATTAATTGAAATTATTGGCTTAGTGCATGAGAGTGAAACTTGGCCAGTAAATCACTCCTGCTATAATTTAACTATATTAAATTACCCCTGCTTATTTGATGATCAAAACCATGTCAACTTAATAAATTATGTCCCGAGTGCAATGTTACCCGTTGATAAATATGGTTCCGCTTTAGGGCTGTTTCACGGGTACTTAGTACCTTGCGAGGGTTATGCTCGACACACTAAAACACTAATTAATTAGCACCTACTGGTCATGTACATCACTTATGTAGCTTCACCCCGGCAGACACAAACACATCGTACTTGGGTGCGACGTTGTCGCGATTGAGTACTGGAGTCCATGAAGGAAATACACGAGCGCTCTCACCCTGTGCCCCACTCAATAAGATATGCCACTAGACGCACCATCACACCCCGCTTACTTCCGCGAATAACAGTGTACATTAACGTATTTATTGAGGAAGTGCCATGAATCTTCTCTTATAAGCACACTCTTTTGCATCATATAGATCACGCTGTGAACCACGCGGAGACGGGACCGGAGCGGGAACCCGAAGGAGCAGGAGGTGTCGTTGCTGAGCAAGAGCAGACCCAAGGCAAGCCCCGGTGCATTATCCCCGTTTTAAATTTTTATTCTATCACTAGCTAGGGATGTAGGCTTGCCTGTGCATTAAGTGATAGGAGTTGATTGAAACCCTAGCGTGCAGTAGGTCCCTCTTTCCCGATTATTAGCCTCAGGACGGTAGTCGCTGTGCTTAAATTAGGACGGCTACTCATCGAGTGGTATGGAGACCACTCGTAGATAGAGAATATTATCACTAGGGAATGATATCAGATGAAGAAAAGGGTGGATGGAATCACAATGAAGACCGGACGGGCAACTAGGTGAAAAGGGAAGGACAGCTTGTCTTTAAGGAGGTAGCCCTGTCCGAGTCACCTAAGGCTACGCCTCGTGTTCGGCCCATGGGATCAAGTTTGAACGTACTATTTGCATGCTGGAGATATGGGCCCAGTAAACCGACGTAGCTACGACCACCGCCTGATCTGAAGATAGCCTTCTCCCTTCTTTGGTGGAATTGGGGCTGAGAGGAGGGAGCAATCCACCCACGGATGGCGGCACGGGGCGCATCGCGTTGGGGGACCCTTCTCAGGGGAGTCTCACCAGCCGACGACAATAGCTAAGATACAATCGCCCTCTCACGGCGACACATAGGGGACAACCCGGCCATAATAGGTGCCTTGCCCAAGCACCGTACCGGCAAGCAAGGAGCTACTCCTCGTCTTCATTTGTGCACAGCTCCCACTCAAGGTTCCAGCAGTCGGGACGCTGGCCCTCCCAGTGGAATCTTCCACCGCAATGACAGTCTCCACCCTGGTCATCTGAAAACCACATAGAGCTACGTCCTGAGTAAGTAATTTACTCAGCAAGACTGACCCGTCAAAATGGCCATCTACAGCTGACACCTAAACATGCAAAGGCTGGGGGTAGGGTTTAATTTGCCAGAAAGCCAGCCTAAGATTGGACCCTTATTTTTTAAGTTTTAGCATCAAGTTAAGTTGTCGTGCGGAAAAACAAAATTTAGTTTGCACTAAAGCTATAACAATCATGATTGCAATACAAGCTTACTAATTCCAAACAACAGTATTAAACCCGCTTATCATCTTAATGGCTTTTGACACTGTTCCGGAGCAGCGATCAAGTGGTACTCGTTACTGTGAGGGGCAGCGACTCGAATCGATTTACATCCTGCACGAGAAACCTGCTTACACGACCCATACGCGCTTCTGGGAAGCCGCATGGAGCAACCTTTCGCTCACGGTACCGCAGGGTCTTTCGGGTCCAGACGGGGCTAGGTCCTTGAAGATAAACTGTCTTTCCCTTTCCACCTAGTTGCCCGTCCGGTCTTCATTGTGATTGCATCCACCCTTTCCTTCATCCGATATCATTCCCCAGTGATAATATTTCCTATCTACGAGTGGTCTCCATACCACTCGATGAGTAGTCGACCTTATTTAAACAGAGCGACTACCGTCCTGAGACTAATAATCAGGAAGAGGGACCTACTGCACGCTAGGGTTTCAATCAACTCCTATCACTTAATGCACAGACAAGCCTACATCCCTAGCTAGTGATAGAATAAAAATTTAAAACGGGGATAATGCACCAGGGCTTGCCTTGGGTCGGCTCTTGCTCAGCAACGGCACCTCCGGCTCCTTCGAGTTCCCGCTCCGGTCCCGTCTCCACGTGGTCTGCTGCGTGATCTATATGATGCAAGATGCTGTTTATGAGAGAAGATTCATGGCACTTCCTCAATAAATATGTTAATGTACCCTGCTACTCGTGGAAGTAAGCGGGGTGTGATGAGTTCAGTAATATAACGTATTGAGTGGGGCACAGGGTGTGGGCGTTTCGTGTATTTCCTTCATGGACTCAAGTACTTACTCGCGACGACGTCGCACCAAAGTACGGTGTGTTTGTGTGGGCCAGGGTTAAGCTACGTGAATGATGTCCATGATTAGTAGGTGCTAATTAATTAAGGTTTAGTGTGTCGAGCCTAACCCTTGCAAGGTACTAAGTTCCCGTGCCCCAAGCGGAACCATATTTATTAACGGGTAGCCTTGCACTCGGGACAAAATTTGTTAAGTTGACATGGTTCTGATCATCAAATGAGCAGGGGTGAATTAATATAGTTAGATTATAGTAGGGGTGATTTACTGGCCAAGTTTCGCTCTCTTGCACCAAGCCAATAATTTCAATTAATTATTATAAGGAAAAAGGGCATCAAATTAATTTCAGCTAAAATACAGAGACTTACGCTATGACATTTTCTAGGGAGACTAGAAACTGAACAACCTACTTGGTGACCAAATTTCAAGAATTTATTAGCTTCCAGTAATTAATTATGAATTCATATAATTAAATCCTAAAAGTAAAACTAACATGCACTGTGATTTAGCATTTTTCCGTATTAGAACTAGTCCAGTCAAGGCCAACAAAATTTATCTTGCCTCCAAATTATTACTAATCTTTTTACTATGTATTTTACAAGTTTATCACTTTTCTGGAAATAATTAAAATGAGAAAATCAAATTTTTATTACGCGGGCCGCAATACCGGCAGCCCAACGGGCTGAATCTCCCGCGGGGAAGGCGCTCCTGGGCCAGATCCGGCCGAGACGGGCACGGCCCAGCAACCAGCTGGCCCACGGCCAACTCGCCCGAGTCAACCGCGCGCGCGACCTTGCCGGAGCACGCCGGCACTGGCCGGGGGCTCGCCGCAGCCCATTGTGGGTCCTGGCTCGAGCTGGAGTTGGAGGGAAAAACGCTCTCCTCTTCGTCGCGCACCAGCCCCGGCGGTCGGGGACCGCCGGCGATGGCCGGGTATGGCCTCGCGATGGTGGCGGAAACAGGGGTAGGGTTCGGCGTCGGTTAGCATGAAAAGGGGAGGGCGGAAAGGCTCGGGATCTCGCCTGAGAGCTTCACCAGAGCACGGAGAAGGATGCGGGGGAGGAGCGACGGCGGAAGCAGAGGCGAGCGGGAGAGACAGAGAGCGAGGGGGGGGGGGGTGGGGAACGTTCGGACAGGACGATAGGCGACAAAGGGGATGTCCGAGCACGCGCGTGGGGCCTTCGATCCGTGGCAACGGCCGCTGCCCGTACGCCGACGTCCACGCGGCGGCGTCGAGTCGGGCGGAGCGGGCGGCAGCCGGGTGTGCTTCTTTTGAGTCGCTGACAGGCGGGTCCGACAGGGAGTTTTCTTTTTTTTTTCTTCTTTTTCCAATCCTAACAGCCGACTGCATTTGATATTTTTGTTTGAATTAATCTAGAGTTGCTAAAATCAGACCAAAAATAAGGCGGGCTCCCAATGATGTGCTGGATTTTATACAAATACTAACTACCATTAGTTCCCATTAAGATTTAATTTGGAATTTTGTGAACAGAGCTGGTTTTTGACCATTCTTGCATTTATTTTGGGCCTTTAATGATGGAATAAAAATCTGAGAAAATCCTTAAAATTCTACTTGACCATGAACAACAACATATAATTTTTGCAGTGGTGACTTATATTGAAAAGTTGAGACTTGTATTGGAAATGTCATTGAATATGGTTTGAATTGGGTTTGAATTGGACATCTTAAATTCAAATTCTTAGTGTTAGGGTCTTGTAATGACTAAGTGTTATTCTTAGAACCTTTATGACACTAAGAGTGTCACATATGTCCTCACGTGATGCAACCATACATCGGCTTTGCCCCCCGAGGCCAAAGTAAAGCCAATGCCAAATCTTCTTAATTGTCTGAAGCTAATGGTGATGACATCTCTCTCGAATCTCATTAGATCTTGAAAATAAATCTGACTTTTAATCTGATGATAAAAAATATGAGTCATTTTGATTCTCATCAAATAATGAAGATAAGTCTCACTGGGCGTGCTATAAATGTGTTGACGTGAAAAACAGCAGTCGATGCTCCGCCTGCAAACACGAAGGCTGGGAGATCTGCTTAGCTCTGGTGCAAGTTCGATGGCGCGCTGTAGATGGTGCACAGCGTGCTAGTCAGTTTGACCATTCCACTAATAAGGTGTGTGCCTGCAATTCGACCGATGATGGATTCCGGGCACAGAGTTGATGCAGGCTAAGTCGTTGCAGGCATAGAGTCAATCCAGACACAAAGTCGATGCAGGCTAAGTACAATATTGAGCATCGACTTTATCTTAATAATACAAAGCATGAATCTATAAACCGATGCACACTAGACTAATCATAATAATTAATACTATATCAGCCAATTAATAGAATCATAATATCTAGCCGATACAACACAATAAATAAATAAACTATCACTACTACAGAACATATATATAGTAACACATGCTTGTAATACTTGGACATTGGTGTTATAACAGATTTTATAGAAACATAAAATTATATGTTATAAATAACTTTGTAACACATTTTCAAATAATATGTGGCAAAAATAGTTTTAGTAACAAGAAACTAGTGTTACATTAAATGTATTACAAATATTATTACTTATTATAACATATCTACAACCAAACAAAGATTTTATAACACTCTATCTCAAGTAGTAACACATATATGTGTTACAATAGATATTAGTTGTCCTTCCTTATATTATAAATTAAATCATAATCACAACTATGTCTTAGCCTGGCTGGTGTTGCCATCAATCTTGAAGTATGCCACTAGAGTTCGATTCCTAGTGTAAGACATTATTTTACATTTAACTCTATTTTTTTTGGTACCAAAAGCACTTTTGTTAAGTAGTAACACATATAAGGGTTATAATAGGTTTTACTTATATTATTTTTTCTTATAAATAGTAACATATATATGTGTTATAATTGAATTTGCTTGTTTTACATTTTCTCACAATCAGTAACACACTACAATCCATGCTCTACTAACAGCACAACCTAGAATACTTATTAAATGTGTGATTATAGGCCTCAGTAATATTTTTTCTACCTCTAGTAGCACATAAAAGTGTTGCCACAAGGCTGACCTGACATAGTGTATATGATGATTCATCGGCTAGATAAATAAGACTAGTGCAATACATAGAGCCAATGGACAAATGCCGATAGCAAAACTAAACATGTGAATATCTATCGGCAATTGCTAGTAACTAGATAACTCGTCGGCCTACCACCAGGGTCACAATCGTCCATCTTTTTCCTCGTTGTCCGAACGCCCTCGAGCCCTTCACGACTTCGCTTCGCCTCAATGCAAGCTCCGTGATAGTGCCACATGCACCACCAACCACCGCCACCGGTTTTGAGGCCCAAAACGGAAAACCGCCTTGCACGCTTCTCAAAGCGTGACTTCTTGATTTCGACGCGTGTCACCTTGTCCCGCGATCCTAACCACCGACAAGTCTTTCCCGGTCCCGCGCCATTGGGCCTCCTTGTCACTTGCACCGGCATCCTGTTCGCCTTGACTTGGTCAACACGCCATCTTCATCACCTCCATAGTTTTGAGGCTCAACCACGAAATCGTCCATGCTTCTTGCCTCTCCACGTGTACGGTGTGGATCACCTTTCACTTCACCCAGCCTCCTGATCATCCAGCTCCAAGTCCCCAACTTGTGCCCGATCCTCTCACCGTGAACCGCTAAGTTGACTCCAGTGACCTACACATTATGAGACAAGCAAACACATTTTCCTTCTCCTGCAAACTCGCCAACATCCTCATCAACTCCCGGTTAGTCGTAACCATAACAATGCACACACTCATGTAATCCCTAGATTCCCGCATTTCAACTCATCACATATTGCAAACCATGGCACATATCAACATGGTTTCTTAGGATCAAATGATTGTGTCTCCAGCCAACCGGTGCAGCCTTCCATGGGATTGTTCTCGGGAGGCAGACCATCCCGCTTGGGCGAATCAGTTTGCCCATGACCTTTAGGACTCCGTCCAATTTCAGGACCGAGACCCTCGCCTTCGAAGTGGTTGACTTCCCGGGTGCGTATCATGCCCTCCTCGGGCGACCATGTTATGCCAAGTTCATGGCAGTCCCTCACTACACCTACCAGAAGTTGAAGATGCCTGGGCCGAAAGGAGTCATCACCATGAGCGTGTCGCTCCAGCGCACTTATCAATGCGAGACCAAGAGTGGGGACCTCGCCACTGCCATGGTGGCGTCGACCAAGGAGCTCCATTCGTGAGCACGTCGTCGAGAGCACCCCGTGACTAGCCACAAGAACGCCGCATTCAAGCTGGCGAAGGACACCAAGGAGGTGCAGGTCGACCTCGAAGGCGACAAAGAGAAGACAGTAAGGGTGGGGACCTCCCTCACCCCAAAATAGGAAGGCAAGCTCGTCGACTTTCTCCGCACGAACATGGAAACCCTCGGACATGTCGGGCATCTCGAGGGCAGTCGCTGAGCACTCCTTGAATATGAGGCCAGGCACCAAACTGGTGAAGCAACGTCTGCGCCGCTTCGATGAGGAGAAGCGCAAGGCAATCGAGGAGGAGATCGTGAAGCTGGAAGCCGCCGGATTCATCAAGGAGGTATTTCATCCTGAATGGTTAGCTAATCCTATTCTTGTAGAAAAAAGAATGGAAAATGGAGAATGTGTGTAGATTATACAAGTCTGAATAAGGCCTGTCAAAAGGATCCCTTTCCTTTACCATGTATAGACCAAATAGTTGACTTGACTGCGGAGTGTGAAATCCTCTGCTTTCTAGATGCGTACTCTAGATATCTTCAGATTGCGATGAAAGAGGCCAACCATCTCACAACCACTTTCATCACTCCATTCGGCTCGTACTGCTACGTAACGATGTCGTTCGGCCTTAAAAACGCCGGAGCGACATTCTAGCGTTGCATGCGGAAATGCTTAGACCATCTAATCAATGACATGGTCGAAGCCAATGTGGAGGACATCGTAGTCAAGTCTAAGAAAGTCGACACACTTGTGATCGACCTCAAATGCACCTTCGCTAAGCTACGTCGAAATGGTGTCAAACTCTTTTCGGGGTACCGAAGGGCATGCTCTTAGGGTTCATTGTCTCTGAACAAGGCATCGAGGCCAACCCTAAGAAGATATCTGCTATTGAGCGGATGGGGCCGGTTCAAAATCTGAACAGGTTGCAACATCTCACGTACTATTTAGTGGCACTGAGCCGCTTCATTTCACGTCTCGGCGAGGGGGCGCCCCCGCTATACAGGTTTTTGAAGAAGTTCAACCGATTTGAATGGACGCCCGAAGCGCAGACCGCACTCGACGAGGTCAAGCGCATCTTGAGCAACACCCCGGTGTTGACCCTGATGAGGTACTGCTGCTCTACATCGCGGCAACGCCCCCAAGTCGTGAGCGTCGCGCTCGTGGTCGAGCGATAGAAGGAAGGGAACGTCCTGAAGGTGCAGCACACCATGTATTACCTCAGCGAGGTTCTGTCCGACTCGAAGATCAGATACCTAGATCCTTAAGATTCTCTACACCGTGATGGTCATGAGGCGCAAGCTCTGGCACAACTTTGACTCTCACCTGATTTACATGGTAAGCTCCTTTCCCTTCGATAAATCATACAAAACAGGGACGCCGCGGATAAGGTGGCGAAGTGGGCACTCGAGCTAATGGGACACGGTATCATGTACCAACCTCAAGTGGCCATCAAGTCCAAAGCGCTTGTCGACATCATGATGGAGTGGACCGAAGCGCAACTACCGCCTACTCCGGTCAATCAGGAGTACTGGGTTATGTACTTCTACGGATCTATCATGCATTCAGGAGCTAGGGTCGGTCTCGTCTTCGTCTCTTCACTCGAGGTATGTATGAAGTACGCAATTCATTTGCATTTATGAATGGACTCAAGATTACCATCAAGCTTGGAATCCGACGGCTCGAGATCCGAGGGGACTCTCAGCTCGTGATCGACCGGATCATGAAGGAATCGAGCTATCACAGTGATACCATGGCGCTCTACTGCCAAGAGGTTCGTAGGCTCGAAGGCCTATTCGATGGTCTCGAGCTCAAACACATCCCATGGTGCCCCAACGAGGCGGCTGACGTGCTCCAAAGTGGCATCTGGCCGGGGGCTGATCCCATCAAAGGTCTTCGCCAATGATCAGCGTCAGCCTTCGGTTCGACCCAGGGAAACCATGAGACTCGATGAAGGGCCAAGTAACCCCGTGGAGCTCGATCAATAGTCGAGCGAGGTACACTCGGGGGGATGGTCGAAATTCGACCCTACAGGAGGTCGAAGTCATGGAGATCAATTGACCTGCCAACACAATCGACCTAGGCGATGAGTCGGACGATCCAATGGTCGAGCGAATCGATCCTCTAATCGAGCGAGCGGCTATCCCGGATACCTAACACGAAGCACGCTTCCCACCAATAGGAGCAAGGCCAAGCGGCTCTATCGACGCGCTAAGTCTTTTGTCTTGATCGATGGGGAGCTCTATAAGTGCATCGTCATGAAGATCAAGCTCCTCGCCGACATCCACGGGGGGGGGGGGGGGGTGTTTGCGGTCACCATGCCATACTTCAAACCCTTGTAGGCAATGCGTTCCGCCAAGGCTTCTACTGCCTGAGTACTATGGGAGACGCCACCTACATAATCAAAACCTGTAAGGATTGCCAGTATTACGCGCGCTAGACTCATCTTCCAGCCCAGGCCCTCCAAACTATCCCCCTCACATGGCCTTTCATGGTCTGGGGGCTAGACTTGGTTGGGCTGCTCAAAAAGGCATCCGAGGGCTTCACCCACTTGCTTTTCACGGTTGACAAATTCAGTATGTGGATCGAAGTGCACCCGCTCATTAAAATCTGATCCGAGGAGGTGGTCGAGTTCTTCCTCGACATTATCCACCAATTTGGAATCTCAAACTCCATAATTACAGATAATGGCACACACTTCACGGGGAAGAAATTCCCAAAATTTTGGGATGACTACCACATTCGTGTCGACTAGGCCACCTTTGCTCACCCTAAGATGAATCGCCAGGTCGAGCGAGCGAATGGCATGATACTCTAGGGATTGAAGCCTCAAATCTTTGACCCAACAGTCATTTTCAACCGCTTGAAACAATTCAGCGGTCGATGGGCGGCCGAGCTCCACGCCGTGCTGTGGAGCCTTCGCACGACCCAGAGTCGAGCAACCAGTTTTACGCCTTTCTTTATGGTCTACGGGTCTGAGGCAATCCTGCCCACGGACCCAAACTATGACGTGTCACAAATGCGCGCTTACAATGAGCAAGGCAATGAACATCACTCGAGGACGCGATGGACCAAATCGACGAGGCGCGGGACATCGCACTCCTTCATTCGGCCAAATACCAGTAGGTGCTCCGCCAGTACCACTACCGAAATGTAAGAGATAGAGGCCTCCTGGTCAACGATCTTGTCCTATGCAGGTTCCAAGACAATAGTGGTCAACACAAACTCTCGCCACCCTGGGAAGGACCATACGTTGTCTCTCGAGTGATCCGATCTGGCACCTACAAGCTCAGACTTTGGAAGGCGAAGAATACAAGAACGCATGGAACATCTTACAGCTACGTACCCTTAGAGTCTCTGCTAGGTAGTTCAATTTCTATGTGTTCCGCCTACTCTTCAATGACCCTCGACCCGTTCCTAGGAGACAAGCGTCGCTCGGGGGCTAGGAGGTACATGACACCTTGCACTTTTTTCTAAAAAATTGTAATTTTGACTCAACCCGGTCTCTTGGCCTCGAGCCTCACCGCGGGGACAAGCAAAGTAGGTTCACAGTCAAGTCGGTCGGACAGTGCAACGTCGTGCTAGCCCCAGCGGCCATGATAATGGCGATCACCGACAAGACTAAACCTCAAGGAGCTTAGGGGCTCGAACTTTATGAATCAAAACAGTAAAGGCAAAGGGCCAAGCCCACAAAGAATTAAGCAAAACTTGAACTGAAATTGTTTAAGACCACCACGGGCCGACGAAACTAAACAAGCACACAAGTTCAGACTTTGACTATTACATAACCTTGGGCATGATTACCCACCGCACAAGCACAAAGCAAACTAGAAATGCAACTACTGATTAATTCCCCTGATCAATCTTGGGGAGCGCTTCCTCTTCGTATTTCGCAGCCAAGAGATTCGCGTGGTGCTCGGAGTTGGCACGGATCTGAGCCATCTCCTCAGGAGTGTGCTCGAGGTAACCGCGACTCAGCGCCTCATAGTCCACCTCCATGAAATGTGTCCTGAGCACGGCAAAGACGGTGCGCACGGTAAAATGCATCCTGCGCCTAATCCATTCACGGCCCGAGGACATCAGGTTCTTGATCTGCAGGGCCAACGGGGTACCAGGTGCTACAGGGACCTGAAGTTCTCAATCCGCCCTTCCCAGCACGGTGCACAACTCACTCTTCTCTGCGAACTCTTGGTGAAGGGACTCCTCTGCCTAGGCCAGCTTCTCCTCCAGTGCTGCACCGATCAGCCAGGGCAATAAGGAATGGTTCGAAAACTAGTAAAGACAAACATGAAACAAGGAAAAGAAACCATACCTTCTCTAGCCTTGCGGGCCTCCTGCAGCTATGCTAGGTGCTTAGCCGTGGCATCGACCGAAGCCTTGGCCCTCTCCACAGCCTGGTCACGCTACAGCTCCTCCGAGCGCAGCGACTCCTCGAGCCTCTGCATAGCCTCAGCGCTGGCGGTCACCTTCTCTAGAGCACCATCACGCTCCTTCAGCGGTAGTGCGGCCTCCAGTGCCAGCTCTAGCTGCCTGAGGCGACCACTATGTCGTTCATCCGCGCTCTACAGCTCGTACAACTCCGTCTGGAGCTCGGATCCATGGTCCTCCTTCTGTTGTGCCTCGAGCGACCCCACATGGCCCATCACCACCTCCAGTTCGAGACAAGCATCACAGAGATCGGCAACGATCTCCACGCCCTACTCCTGAAACCTTCAGGTGACCACGCTAGAATACCTAGCAAAATCAAGGCCAACGGTATTACAGTTGTTGATAAACCTCTTCTTCTCCAACGACACGAGGGAAGGGCTCAACGGAACACGCGGTGGTGGCCGCTACACCGCTTTCGATGCACCGATCAGCAGCGAGCTTCTTGCCAGGTTAATGACCGACCGTCGGGCTGGCGCCCCAGCCGCATCCACTGGAACACCCAAAGCGGGCGCAACAGAGGACCCTGGAGCCGTTGGGGCAGCCGTTCTGGGCGCTACCGCTGGGACCTCCTTGGAGGACGCAGCAGAGGACCCTGGAGCCGCTGTGGTGGTCATGCCGAGCACCGCCACTGGGACCTCCTCGGAGGAAACAGCGGGGGACCATGGAGAAGCTGGGGTGGCCGTGACGAGCGCCGCCACTAGAACCCCCTCGACAAACGCCGAGGAGCCATCCCCCCTATCTGCTGAGGAAGCCAGCACGGGGTCGATGCCCTCTTGCCCGCTTAGCACATTTTCACCGCCACCTCGGCTCGGACCAACTTGGCCGGTGTAAAGGGGCCAGAATTGTGCCTCTTCGTGACAGCCCGACGCTTCGCCGAGGGAGCATCGCCCGCTGACCCCATGTCGCGCCCCCACTTCTCCGAACCGCTAGCAGACGGGACGACCTCTGGTTCCTCCCTCGAGGGAGCAACGACGACCACTTGTTCCACAGCCAGTCGGCCATCGCCCCCTTCGCTCTTGGTCGAGTCGTCCACCTCCTCAACAGCTGGAAGCATGCTCGGACAAGCCTCCGACACGACACGCTGGGACCTCGAGGTTGAGCCTTCAACGAAAGAGCGGCGCACAGCGCCTCTGCCAGGCCATGTCGCACTACTACAGGACAGGCTTATAGCAACATGCATATGTGTTGCTATATGCACAAAAAAGTGTTGCTAGAGTCTTTAGAAACACATGTCATATGAGTTGTTATAGATGGTGTTGCTAAAAATCCAATTGCAACACAACAGCAAGTGTTGCTACAGAGAAGAAAACATGTTGCAATGCTGTGACACCCACAACACTATCTATTCATCTAACAACACATACGACATCTGTTTTGTAGGTTACATGGATTCATGTTTTTTCTTTGTGAAATAAGTGTATATTTGTGCTGTCACTGAATCCCAGCAAGCAACTAAGAATCATTATTGAATTACTCATCTTAGTGTTTATTGAAAAGAGATAGTAAATACATTGTTGCTTCGGTTTACATCTCCTATAAAATAATATAAGAAAAGGTACAAGAAGCTGGATTGCTGGACACTTATCTCAATGGACCAGGAAGAGAGTATCATCCATCCTTCTATCCCGTATAATCCTAGCTATTGCAGTAGCCAACATCAGGTTACTACTTGACTACAACAAAACTTCTAACTGTCCTGCTCAATATCACCACACAGTTCTAGATACATGTCTTACCTTTTCGTCATGAAAACTAAATGATTTTGTCAGTTATTCATAAATCTTGATTGTTACATATCCTCTGCGAAGAAAATAAAGGTAGGAGTAAGTAACAAAAAAAATATATAATTTTACAGGCATTAAACTACCTAACCTTGTGTGGAAATGCAATCTCACATGTTACTCATGTTTTAACTATGGTCAACTTGGGAATTAGCGTTGCGGATGGAAATTGACAATTATTGGCCCAATTTACATAGTGTTCTCTTATTTCTTCATATTATGGAGCACTGAAACTATTCTAAAGAAAGCTCCGGAGTCAAACTTGTAATGACGGAAAGATTTGTTTGCATGTTCCCTAGTATAATTACCACCACATGGAAACAAAATAAAAACAAAGTGTAAATAGCATGTCTCTCTCTGAGACACATATATCAATATATGTGTCCGCGTTCAAACCTGGATGGATGGTGATGGATCAAAAATTATTATACATATATGCATTCTTATTCAAGAATTGAGATGAGGTGAGAGTTTAATCCAGTTACGCTAATCTGCAGTCAGTGATTCACGTATCACCTAAATATTCTGTAATACCTAATTCCCAAAAAGAAAAACATAGTCATCAGATCATACACACCTGTCACAGAAGCATTCAAACATGATCCTACTCTCAATTATGCACCTATGTCGCAAACCGACGTCTTGTTGATTCCAAATTTAATGAATGAAGAGAAAATAAAAGTTTAGGTCAGATATCAATAACCGAATTCTAGAACAGATGAAGTATTATTCTTCAGTGATCAGATCGAACCTGGTTTTTACAGTGCCTGGGCATCACGGCTTCTCGATGGACACTATGAGATCCAATCAGCAATGGTCAGCGCCGCTCAAGAACAATGGAGATGGGGAGGGGTGCTGCACCATTACCTCCATCGGCGTAGCCGCGCAGCTATGATGGCCACGTTAATTCGAGTCCCCTGTAACAGAGATGTGTCCCCATCGTCCTCACCGGCATCCGCACCGGCAGTGGCACAGGCACCATCGCAGCATGAGGCATGCTTGAGACTCGTGTTAATCGTGGGGGCGGCAGGAACGGCGGCGGTGCTGGGCGCTGGCATAACGTGGGGGTGAGAGAGTTATAGGGTTCATTTTTTGATGGTCCCATTAAAGAGATGTTGAGCGGTTATTAGCAGCAGAGATAGCAATCGACATTGTATAGCATTTCTTTTACTTGTAAAACTAATAAAATCTTCTATTGTGATTTGTTAGGTGCTCTGACCATGCGTTATACGCATGAAAATGTTCTTGGGTTCGAAACCCAATTTCTCCATTTTTTGCACATTTTCACTGAAAAGATTCTAATTAAAATGGCATCATGTAATAAAAATAAGCAAATTATATATGATACAAAGAATAATAAAAAATCGCACAACAAATTAAAATAGATCGTGGTCTATGTGTTGCAAATATGCTCTTTCAACACATACTAAGTGATGCTAGATATGCTTCATAGCAACACATGCCGTAGATGTTGCAAGAAATTGTTGCTCAAACCGTGACTAGTTGTAGTGTCGACCTCGTCGTCGTCACCATCGCCAGCGGCCACGTCGCTCACAATAGCGTCGTAGGGGTAAGCGACATGCTCGTCCTGCTCTCCACCGCCGTCGAAATCCTCATTGGTCGAGGCCAGGAATTCAGTGTTCGTAGCCTCATCATTGTCCCGGCCGCGCCTTCTCCCTCTCGTGTTCCAACCTCCTCCAAACCTTGTCATCATGGGCCTTCAGCTTCCGTCTCTTAGAGTCCTGCAGCTCCACCTCACGGAAGCGGTTTGCCACCCTCAAAGACGCGTCTTCGGGAAGCTTCGGGGCCCTACGACGCACTTTGGCCGTCAGGTCGGACTGCACCCAAGGAGCGAGGAAGAGCGTCGGCATTAGGAGCAAAATCGATTGCAAAGCAGATTGTCGCGGACGACCAAAATCTCCGGCTAAAGGGCGATGATGACTACAATCATTACCACATCGACCGCGCCCTCGAAAGGAAGCATGGGAGGACAATCTTGGATCGGCCAGGCACCATCCATGTACAGCAGCACCATCCTGATCTTCTCCACCATGATCGTGTGATCAATTAGCTCCTTTGCGGGCGTGACGGTACCAGCGATCGCACGCTCCGCCAGGCCAACCCGGAACATAGGGAGAGGGCGGGTCGCAAGGGGGGCAAAGCGACACTGAAACCACCACCCTGCGGCACCGATGCCGCTGAGGCCGCGCTTCTTCAGGCACTGGATGGCTGAGACGGCATAGTCGACAAACTTTCGGTCTTACTTCGTTACACCCCTGCCCGAGGACGTCGGCGCCTCCCGGATCGATCGACTGGTAAAGGCCGAGAAGGGACGCGTCGATTCATTACACAGATAGAACCACCTCGAGTGCAACCCCGGCATGTTCGTGGGTAGGGGCACCGAGATGTACTTCGGCGCAACCTTCTTGATCAACCGTAGACTGCAGAAACCAACAGCGACTGGGCGCGCCCCGTCGACCTGCCTCATGAACAAGGAGGGGGAATAGAAATGCTTCCATACCTCGATGTTGTACTTGATTCCCAAGAAGCCCTCGCACAACACAACAAACAACGCGATGTGCAGGACCCCATTAGGGTTCAGATGCTGCAGCTCGGTCTCATAAAAGCTCAGCAATCCATAGAGGAACTCGTTCCCGGCACACCGACCCCCCCTCTCATGGAATGGCATGAGCGAGATGACGTAGCCCGATGGAGGGTTAGGTGTCGCCTTGCTCTTCGTCACGATCCACTCAACGACATCGGTGAGGGGTGGGGGAGAAAGCCAGCCTCCACCAGCCCTTCCATCTGCAACACCCTCACAGACAAGCGGCTCCAACCGTTTTTGTCCAGCTGAGCCATCTCCACGACTGAGAGGACGGGGGGGGGGGGGGGGCGAGGTCGAGGGTGAAAGCGAGGCCATTCAAAGGGTGAATAGACTCGCTGCATGCTCGGGAGCTAAAGAGAGAGAAGGCACGAACGCGAGACGAAAGGAGGAAGAAAGGAGAGGAGGCACCATCCATGTACAACAGCACCGTCCTGATCTTCTCCACCATGATCATGTGATCAGTCAGCTCCTTTGCGGGTGTGACGGTACCAGTGATCACATGCTCCGCCAGGCCAACCCGGAACATAGGGAGAGGGTGGGTCGTAAGGGGGGCAAAGCGACACTGAAACCACCACCCTGCGGCATTGACGCCGCTGAGGCCGCGCTCCTTCAGGCACTGGATGGCTGAGACGGCATAGTCGACAAACTTTTGGTCTTACTTCGTTACACCCCAGCCCGAGGACGTCGACGCCTCCCGGATCGATCGACTGGTAAAGGCCGGGAAGGGACGCGCCGATTCATTGCGCCGATCGACTGAAGAGAGAGAAGGCACGAACGCACGTTGACCGTAGCGGGAGTTAAATAGGCGACCTGCCCAAGAGCCGCGCTCCGATTTGACTGTGGGACCCAAACACAACCGGCCCAAGGTAAAAATCTTAACTTCTCGCTGCGTAACGCGTGGCTAGGAATTTACCACGTCTCCTCATCCTCTCCACATCCCCCACAACTCTGTAATCTTCATCATATCCAACGGCTCCATGATCTCATGGGCCCACCGACTTCGTTTACTCGGGCGATGAAAGCGCGTCCACTATCGCCATGTCGCGGAAGACAGAACGACTCTGCGCTTCACCCGGGCCCACCACTATGCACGCGCGAGGTAAACACGCTGACTTTGTGTGCTGAGCTTTAAATGTCAAAACATAGGAGAAAATGGATAAGTTCAACTTGCAAGCCACAGATAGAGTACAAAGTTTTACATAAATCCAAGTTTAACTTGCAAGCCAGAATTTTGATAAAAGTGCGAAATCGATAAGTTCAACATCGACTAAAGTTTGACAAAAAGATTAAAATACAATCGCCCTCTCATGACAATACACATAGACATCCGGTCACAATAGGTGGCTTGCCCATTGTACCGTACTGGCAAGCAACATGATACTCCTCCTACGGGCTGCAAGACTCCCACTCGATGTTTCAGCAGTCAGAACGCTGGCCACCTTGATCATCTAAAACCCATATAGCTATGCCTTGAACAACTAATACTCAGCAAGACTTATCCGTCAAAAATGACCAAACTATAGCCAACTCCTAGACATGCAAAGGCTAAGGATAGGGTTTATGTTGTCAAAAAACTAGCTTATGAGTGAATCCTTACTTTCATGTTTTAGCATCAAGTTAAGTTTTCATGCAAAAGAATAAATTTAGTTTGCACCATAGCTACAACAAACATGGTTGTAATAAATAAATGATTAAATATAGTAAAACAATATTAAATTCCTTCATCATGTTACTCTTGTTACCACGTCATGCGGCATAGTGACCAAGTGGTACTCGTTAGGGCAGTGATTCGAATCGATTTCCATCCTGCATGAGAAATCTAGTTGCATGCCCCATACACACTTCCCAGAAGCCGCGTCAGGCAACCATTCGCTTCAGCACTACAAAGCCTTCCGGGCTTGACTCCCCTGAGAAGAGTCCTCCAACGTGATGCGTCCCAGACAACATCCGTGAATGGATTATTCCCTCCTCTCCTCCTAAATTCCACCAATCAAAGGAGTAGGACACCTTCCAACAATACGACCACTGTCGCTATGTCAGTTTATTGGGCCTATAACTCTAGCATGCAAATAGTGTGTTCAATCTTGATCCCATGGGCCAGACATGATGTGGCCCTTACACAACATAGATGGGTCTACCACTTTGAATATTTTGTCTTCCCTTTCCCCTAGTTTCCCACCCGGTCTCAATTTGTTATATCATCCACAACTCTACCATAACCATTTCCAAGTAAGATACATGACTCAACTTTGAGTGGTCTCCATACTACTTGATGACTCATCGCCCTAATTAAGCAAAGTAACTATAGAGCTATGGCTAATATTTGGTAATAGGGTTCTTACTGCATTCTAAGTTTTTAATCAACACCTATAAACCTAATGCACAAACAAACCCATCACACACTACCTAGTGACAAAAAAGAAGACATTCAAAGTTTGGTGGGATGCACCGGGGCTTGCCTTGAACTGGCTCGTGGTTAGCACGACCACCTTCACCTTCTGGCTCCTACACGGCCTCAAGCTCACCATTGTTCACCTCGGGATCTACATGCTATAAATGATGATGACGTACATAAGAGATGATGCGAGGTACTTTATTCATAAAATGTGTTCTGTTATGAAGTATAAAATACAAGTTTATTTTACTGATTAGTAAGGAGTTAGTTTAATTCACGTATGGACTAGTCTGACCTAAAGAGACATGACCTAGATCTCTTTGATAGTCCGGTTTTTCTTATGGACTCAAAGCCCTAACAACTAGATAAGTGTTCAAAACACTTGCTCCATAGCTTGTCCTTAGTCTTGATCCATCTCCATCAACGCTTGGACTCCATCAAGCTCATCAAGCCTCCATGCTTATGGTCATTGTCATCCATCACCAAGACAACCATCATCATCAATAGGATTTGTAGTAATGTTTAGAGATGATATCTACATAGACAACGCTTGTGTAGGTATTAGCCCACAATTTCATAGTTGTCATTAATCACCAAAACATCCAGACCTCAGGGATCCAATAATTAATGATCATGAAGCTTACAATCCACTAGTATGTGTAGGTTGTCTCTCCTTTTATAGGATTATCTTGTTAGTGTGATCACCACTAGAATTGTGTAGGAGTTGTCTAAGTGGTCAGTTTTAGGACTTGCCAAATTAGGTACATAGTTTAAGTTCCCGATTCAACCCCCCCCTCTCGTTCACTCAATCCTTTCAAATAGGTTATCATCCAACCATGCAGCAACCGTCGCTATATCAATTTATTGGGTCCATTGAGGCATCCCTTCCCGGAGGATCGAGGTCCCGAAGGCGCTGATAATGCAGACACTTGATAATACAACAATGGTCGAAATTTAAGTTGAATTATGACATCATTAAGGTGATTGAGGTGCAGCGGAATGATACAAGTTCAAGTTTGTTTTGAAAAGCAGCGGAATCAAATAACAATAAGAAACTACGAGCTTGACGATATAGCATAGTGATGATTCATGCCCGAAGAACCATCACCCTGGCAGCACACATACAGTCACTGCGGCGGCAGGTCAGACTCCCAGTGAGCAGTCCAACCATCAGGGACTTGCATGTCCCAAGGCATCACATCTACAGGCAATTCTATATCTTCATTACCTGAAAAGCAACAATGACACAAAGCCTGAGTACTAATTACTCAGCAAGACTTACCCGTCGAAAGACCTAGACATGCATTGGCTCTAATAGGATGGCTATTTAAAAAGACTTGCACTAAGCATCCTATTAGTTTTACCTAATTTTATTTAGCCAAGTTAATTGGGTAGGTCAGAAATATAACTTTAGTGATAGCATGAGATAATAACACAGTACATAAAGTCAGTACAACATAATAGCAGTAATAATAATAATCAACAATAACCAACATAATTCATTTCCATAGTATCATGTGCAACTACGTGATAACTCAGTGACCAAGCGGTACTCATTACTGCGAGTGATAGCAATTGCAATCGATTTACACCAGCTAGGAAAACCTAAGATACACGACACATACGCACCGATTAAGGTCGTATATGGCAACCTTTCACAATAAAAGAACTTACACCTCAGATCGGGTGTGGTGACATCGAGTGGGCATGCCATTCTGCCAACAATATTTCGTGGTATGAATCGCCCACTCCAGCAGCAGAAGGGTCAATAACCAATGCACCTTAACCATTCTATTGCAAGTAATTTTAATGCTATATTAGTTTACTAGTGCCCATAAACTAGCATGCATTCAGTACTATTCGAAACTTTATCAAGGGGCTGACCATGAATGGGTCCTAGGGTGGGCAAGGCAGGACTACCGCAGTCGACACCCATGTGTTGCTGCAAACCTATACATGCATAATCCTTGCCCGGCCATAACAAGTCTATTCCTTAGTAATAATATCTACCGAAACTATTAACTAAGCATAGCAATACAGTACCGAGCCTACCAAGGTTCTAATAATAGTAGCATAGGTCATTTGAGGTAACATGCAAGGTGGGTTTCAAGCAACTCCTATAACCTAATGCAACAATCAAACAAAGACACTAGTAGTGATATAAACTAGCAACTTTGTAAAAAGGCGAATGCAAACCGGGGCTTGTCTGGATCAACACTAGTGTTAGCAACTATAGTCTCTTGCTCCTGAGAGTTAATATCCTTCTGAAAATCCTCTTCTTGCTCCTGGTTGTCATTACCTATATGATGAAAAATGTGTTAACGACATTGTCGTAACACCATTTCATGCAATGATATGATGCATGCATAAAGCATTAGTATTTTAGTGCCAGTAATCTTATTAATATGTTTTCGAAGCCATATGCTTCAGAGAAGTGAAGTTGTTATTAAGATTTTATGTGTAGATATTCTTTATACAGTTAAATAGGGTGAATATGGTGATATGAGAAATTAATTTATTTGGTACAGTAAATATGTGTTTTTGGACATGGGTGATTTACTGTGGATCGAGACACACATTAGTGATTTTTACACCAAGTTTCATGGGCATAACAATTATATTTTAATTACTATCAATTTCCTAAGCAGGAACACTAAATAAATTCTAGAGCACAAAATAATTATTATTTTGCTAAACCAAATTTCAAGGTGATATCTAATCATGAGTTTACTAAGCATGCCAAAAATCATGATTTAGTTTTGTTCCTACAATTTTTGGTGATTTATTTAGTGTTTTGATAAGAAAATAAATCATTAAATATAAATGTACAGTGGCAACAGTTTATGAATTTACAAAAATAAAGCTCTTTAAGTGGAACCTAACAAAGTTTATTTGGGCCTCAATGGACTTGTATTCGATTTACTATGATTTTTAGAAATTCTCAGCATTTTCTGTAAATTTTCTGGGTTTTTCTGGGCACCATGTCAGCAGCCATGTGGGCGACAAGCAGGTGCCACGTCGGAGCCACGCAGGCGCCAAAAAGGCTGCCAGTAGGTGCCAGTCAGCCCGCCGGAGCAGAGGCTGGGCTTGCTATTGGTCGTAATTACGCACCCACTTATATACCGCAAGAGGACGGTGTACAGTTGTAGCTCTTTTTCCCTCAGAGTATTCCAAGGTTATCGAATCCACAGAGAACGAGCGGAACTAATACTATTAAAGGGTTACTAACAAATTGCAATGGTTTGGTTGATGTGAATGATGACGGTGAGAAAGTGGAAGGTGAATGTTATTGAAGAGGTAACAGGATGATGAAGGATTCTCTCCTTAGGATTGGTTCACTAGCATGCAACCTTATTCTTATCAACTTGAGTGATGACTCTAATATTCTACAAGACATGGTGGTTTCGTTCACCCCGGCTGTCACTACAGAGGCTATTAGCTCCCCACTGGTTTCTTGCACTATGTAATGGGCAAAAGTGTATTGGCCGAGACACTAATGAAAGGGATAGACAGATGTCCGATTAAGTTCATCACATAGATTAAATTCATCGAGAGAGTATCAACAAGTATGAGAGTTACATGACCAGATCCCTCGCAACAGAGAAGAGAATATGAGACTACTCACTCATCCTTCTGCTAGAAATAGTAGAGGGGTGAGAAATAGCGCTGGAAGGCGCATGTGCCGATCGGTGCAAGCGTCACGCCGATCGGCGCGACCTCCCTTCTGGTGGATCTCGTCGGTGTTGATTGACCTTCGCCGCCAATATCCTAGAACTCTAGTTCCAATAACTGATTCTCGCGATTGCCATCTCTCTCGGTTCCCTTCTGGCTCTTGATAATTATCTTCCTTTTATACTCGACGGG
The DNA here is from genome assembly GCA_030378355.1 of Eleusine indica. NCBI lineage: Eukaryota > Viridiplantae > Streptophyta > Magnoliopsida > Poales > Poaceae > Eleusine > Eleusine indica. The sequence goes on from CM059495.1 coordinate 44,316,015, forward strand.
ATTAGGTCAACTTCCACCGACTCTAACTCATACTGGGCTGAGCCTTCATCTTTTTTGGACCGGATCGTGTTTTCGTCATCTTCTCCTGCTGCACCGATCGGGTTAATTGTTAGTCCAAACCACCGAATTAAGACGTAAAACATCCCTTTTTGGTAGATAAAATGGGCGTCTAGAAACCACCAACAGTTCCCCCACACTCAAATCATTGCTAGTCCTCGAGCAATACAAAATCAAATATGTAATAAGAATTTTCACACCATCTCTCATGCAATCAATCTCAATCATCATTTTTACTCGTTATCCCACCACAAAGATTTTCTCTCATCTCCTTTTAACCAATCATCATATCATACTTGAACTTAATCAAATTACCATAAAACTTTTTTTAAAAACAATTTTAGTTCTCCTCAACTCATCTTTTAGCATCAAACATCAAGCATTTGGTGTATTTCCTTCCCTCTCCTATCTAATCAAGGATTGTATATGGATCTTGGAGGGCTATATAACTAAATTAAACCATAAGATTAACCATGTCAACAATGTGCTCAATCATGCCTATTAAGAAAGAATTTTCTAGGAAAAGAACTTTTAATGGAGAAGAGGAATGTAGAAGATCTAAAAAAAATTTCAATGAGAACAATGGCAATGAGAAATAATCAGAAATCTGCTTTCTTTGATGACCTTACTGCCTCTCAGGGAATATATTTTTTTTTCTTTACCTCTTTTTTTATAATAACCTATTTTTTTCTTTCTTTTGCAACAGCGCCGGTCAGCGCGGTCTATGTATTCTTTTCTTTCACTTCTTTTTTTTCCTATTCCCGATATGATCAGCAATTTCTATCTTGTATCAACAGCGGAAATTTTCAGAATTCCCTTTTATTGAGAATATAGGTTGTATCAAGGAGGAGGGAGAAACAAAGATGTATGGTTTTCATGATAGCAAGGAATTTAAATGGATAAGAATGGCTAGAAAGACAGAGATAAACAAAATAGACCATCCTTTCCTAACTTGGTCGAAATCATGAGCAAAAAGTTGACAAAGTTACTTACAATCCTCTTAGTTCAAATGTGTAGCTTGCTCTCATTCACTCGGCTATGTAGGCATATTTAGACCTTGCTTTTGCTTTAGCTTATGATGAGTCAAAAGAAATTTTCACAAATACAAAGCTCAAAAGTTAAGTGGTAACCAACAAATTCAAGTAATGAACCAATCAATCATCAGAAAGCCAACATAAATAGCATGGGGCACTTTCAATTTGACAATCAACACTAACTTTATTAAAGACAATGCAATAATTCAAACTACATAAAAGACCTTGAAGCAACTCTCAACATGACTCGTGACTCTCTTAAGCACACACACAAACTTAAATAAACGCTCATTAAGAAAAACAAATGAGAAACTAGACTCAAAAACACTTAAAAATTAATAAGAAACTAGACTCAAGAACACTTAAAAACTATGACTAATGAAGCCCTTCCCCCACACTCAAAATTTGCAATGTCCTCATTGCAAGAGAAGAAACTCAACACACTAATCATGCAGACCATGCCTGTTCAAGACTCGGAAAATTCGTCTTATACTCCTTATGAGAAAAGTGTAGTCCGCTTCGTTCATCTCGATTGTATCCTGGATTCTACGGTCCACATGTCTTTGATGCCTGTAAGCATGATCTCTGTCTAGATACAGGCGCTCAATGTTTCTTCGGCAGACAGAACAGCAAGCAGGCGGTTGCAGGTTATGATTTTCAACGCTGTAAGGGGAGGCACTATTCAAATTCCTCTGAGCCGATCGGCGCAGTGGTGTTCTTCCACCATTGTGACTTCCTCCACTTCCCTCTGCATTACCATTAACTCTTGTTGAAATTCCTGCTGCCCTATCATTACTGCATTCTGCAAGTGTTTCCCGATTTTTGAACTTAGGACTACCAAAGCTTCTTCACATATCAAAATCATCACTAAAATCTCCAGGCACACTAGGATCACCGCTTTCCAAATTTTCCAAATAGTATGACATATTAAAGTCGCTATCCTATTCGGAATTCTTTTGAATTGGCTTACCCGATAGTCTAGCAGATCTATGAACCTCTGGTGTAGTCTTACACTTTCTTGCAGCAGGTTCTTTGTCTTCACTTGGCAGAGCCGTCAGATCAATAAATTCAGCCATCTTCAGGTCATGCCGATCGGCTCCAGTGTCGCGCCGATCAGCTCCAGTGTCGCGCTGATCGGCGCAGCTAGTAGATTCCTTCATATTCTCAGCTAACTACTCTAGATTACGCTCATGGATCACCTTATTTTGCTACCTTCATAAAATCTCATGATTAATCTCCTTAGGCGTCCTCTCTCCAGGAACTGCGCGATAGCCATCATCATATATTAAATCTCTAGGTATGAAAGCTGGATCTTCTGCCAATTGGAGTTCAACCTTGCGTTGAAGATCTTTAGCACAAAAGAGACACATGCAACCCTCAATATAACTGTTCCTATGAATCTTATTTTCTTGAAAACTTTCCCTATCGGTAAGAACCCTAGGAAAGGATTCATCCCTTCTAGCTTGAAGATCTTTCTCTGCATCCCGCTGGTACATAGCTTCTTCGGCTTCCTCTTGCAGCTTGAGTTCATACTTGGCGGCAATGTCATGTTCACTATAAAGTCGGCACCTATGGATTGTGAGGCTGCTCTCTTCATCTAGCTCTTCCTTCTGTTGCTCAGTCAATGATCTTTCGAAAGATAGGAAATCCTCATACGACAAGGGCTTACCAAGATCAAGAAGACTTTCCATGGTATACCTTTGAGAAACTGCTTCACTTTTAATAGGCGCTATAGATTTTCCTTTGCGCACCAATACTCTCTTCATCATCTGTCGAAGTTTGTTGTCCATCTTCACCTTGTCGGCGTTCCACGTGTCAGCTTCGCTTTTCTTTATGAATTTCTTCCGCAGATCTGACCAGACGAGAGGATCATCTCGTGTTGGTGTCAACATTTTGTCGACTTCTTCCCAGTACCAATTTGCAGAGGGCTGAGGAAATCCGCCGCCGAGCCGATCGGCTCTAGAGTCGCGCCGATCGGCGCCGCCTTGGTTTCTGCCCGATGCGTCGCCTTCCATCGCTTCTGCTCTTAGGGTTTGTTCTGGTGATGATGTAATATGAGTTGATCCGCGGGTTTGCTGTCCCCTCATATTTATATCCCTTGATTCCTAATTGGACTAGGACTCTTTCTCTCATTCGTGGAATTTAACGAGTCTTAAAAAGGCAAGGTCCAAAACCGACTCAAAAACCAAAAGGACTCTCCCTCGCCGATCGGTGCGGTACACTAAATTACCAAATTAGAAAAAGAAAAACTACGGAAATCAAAATACATACAAGCCTTTGTTTTATGTCGTTAAGCTCGACCACACGGGGTACTAAGCAGTGAAATACACATCAAACGATTTTAATTCAAATGTGTCGGGTTCTTGGTCTACCTTTAGACGTTGTCCGTTCACCATGTACTTGTTTCTCTTGCCATCCATTAGGATCATCGCTCCCGAAGGTAACACCGTATTCACAAGATAAGGTCCCTCCCATTTGCTTCGCAGTTTGCCTTTACCAAATAATCTGAATCACGAATTAAATAAGAGCACCCGATCTCCTTCCTTGAATTCCTTCTTCAAATGCTTCTTATCGTACCACTTCTTTGTTTTCTCTTTGTATATGGCTGCATTTTCATATGCACGCAATCGCATCTCTTCCAATTCACTTATTTGTATCTTTCTTTTCATGTCGGCGGCATCAAGATCCAAATTCATTTCCTTTATAGCCCAATAAGCCTTATGTTCCAATTCCACCGGTAGGTGACACGATTTTCCATAGATGAATTGATATGATGTCATACCAATCGGTGTCTTGAATGCTGTCCTATATGCCCATAACGCTCCATTAAGCTTCGTGGCCCAATCTTTTCCTTCCTTTGTAACAATCTTCTACTGAATTCCTTTTAATTGCTTATTTGAAGTTTCTGCTTGTCCATTCGTCTGGGGATGGTAGGCTGTTCCAATTCTATGTTCAACTCCAGATTTGGTTAAAAACCTAGTAAATTCTCCTTCGGTAAAATGGGATCCTCCATCTGTAATTATTATCCTCAGTACTCCGTACCTAGGAAATATCTGCTCCTGAAGTATACTCCTTGATTCTCTTGTAGTATTAGCCTTGCATGCCATTGCTTCAACCCACTTGGAGACATAATCAACGGTGACCAATATGTACTCGAAACCATGAGAATTCACAAAGGGTCCCATAAAATCCATACCCCAAACATCAAAGATATCGACTTGAAGATTGTACTTAAGAGGCATTGCATTCCTACTGTTAACATTCCCTATTCGTTGGCATTGAGCACATGTTGCAACATACCTTTTTGCATCTTCATGCATAGTAGGCCAATAGAATCCACTCGCCTATACCTTTGCCTGTGTTCTGAAGTAGCCATAGTGTCCCCCATAATCCGAAGAATGACATTTTGCTAAAATGCTCACTCGTTCTTCTCTGGGTATACATCTCCGTACTGCTCCATCCTCGCAATACCTACACATGTATGGGTCGGCCCATATAAATTTTCTCATTTCACTCTTAACTCTTTTCCTTGTGTTCTTGTATATTAGATCAGTTTGTCCCTTGAAACCTTTGATAATATCCATCATCCAGTTCTCTCTACGATCAAATGCGGCAAACAACTGCTCTTGTCGCATTTCATCTCTTATTGGCTCAGTTGATGATGATTCAAGACAAGATAAATGATCTGCTACAGAATTTTCTACTCCTTTCTTATCTCTTATCTCGAAATCAAATTGTTGCAGCATCAATACCCATCGCATTAACCTAGGCTTAGACTCCTTCTTTGAAACCAAGTATCTTATAGCAGCATGATCAGTATATACAATCACCTTAGAATTTAGAATGTAGGATCTAAACTTCTAAAAAGCAAATATAACAGCTAACATCTCTTTCTCAGTTGTTGTATAATTGATCTGCGCCTCATTCAAAGTTTTGCTAGCATAATAAATAGCATGCACTTTACCTTCCTTCCGTTGTCCAAGAACAGCTCCAACTGCATAGTCACTTGCATCACACATAATTTCAAAAAGTAAACTCCAATCAGGTGGCCGCATAATGCGTGCTCCTTCCTGAATAACACGCATCCTTTCAGGCACGCATGTATCTGCTCATATGGAATCTTAAGTGCACTAAGGAGTTTTGTGCCTCATACATGCCCTTTGGCAGAATGTGACCTTCCGGAAGCAGGCTGCAAGAACTGTCAACATAACATCGAAGGCGTTTCGACTCAAGCTAAACTAAGACTTTGCGGCCATTAAACATGCAATGGCATCTAGTTGAGAAACCCTTGTATGCCCGTGAAGAGGTTGTTATGTTGCTTCGAACATGTGGTAATACGCCTTTGCGGTCTCCTTTGGCTCATCCTCCCTATGTTGTTCATGGAACTGTGCTTCATGATAGTCATTTAACATGTCTCCTATCCCGGCATCAACATCACAATCATCGACGCGTTGTCTCACTACCTCTTCTCTCATGCGATCGGCTTCACCATGGTAGACCCATCGAGTATAACTGTCGTAAATCCATTTGTGTGCACTCATCTCAACCTTTGTTTGTTTTCTTGTGTTTTTACAATGGCTGTAGGGCCACCAAGTCTTGCCACCTTTTTCAACATTGGCAAATGCTTGTGACAAGAAAGCATCGGCCTTGTCAACCCATTCACTTGTTTCAGAACCCTGCCTTGGGCAACCCGTGTACATCCACTCATGGTCATCCATCCCCTAACATATCAGCGAGCAAATTAAAATACATTGGCCTAACAAATGACTAAATACCACTAACTAGGTTACCCATAACCTATAAAAATCAATGCAAAAATAATTAAGTACCACTAATGATAACTAGGTTTGCCGCTAATGATTAACTTGATTTGCCGCTAATGGCTAACTAGGTTTGCCGCTAATGACTAACTAGGTTTAAGTATGCTATACACAAAAATTCATACCTCAGGAGGTCATGATGCGTGGAGGAGGGCCAGAGCGTCGGGGACTGAGGGCCGGGGGCAGGACCTCGGGGGTCGAGGGCCGGGCCCGGTAGCAGAGGTGTCGGCGGCCGGTGGCCGAGGGCGTGGTGTCGGGGGGCCACGGGCGGGGCATCGGGGGGGGGGGGGCAGGTGGGGCCTCTGGCGGGCAGCAACATCGGGGAGGCATCGGGGGTACTCAGGGAGGCGGGGGCGGGTCCTTGGGGGCATGGTGTCGGGGGTCCGCAAGCGGCGACCGGTGGCAGGGCGGCGGGGGGGGGGGGGGGGGGGGGGGGGAGGGGGGGCTCGGCTTGCTAGCGGATCTGGCGGGCAAGCGGCGGCGGGGAGGCGTCGGGGGTACTCGGGGAGGCGGCGGAGGCTGGTTGCGCGTGTGTTGTGTGCGTGTGTGGGTAGGGTTGGCTGCACGTGCCAGGTCAATGCCAATAAGCCCTTTGCCGAGGGCCATGCAAATTTATGTTTGCCGAGTGTCACCTCTGTGGCACTCGCCAAAGGTCGTGTTTGCCGAGAGCCTCCCTTGTGGTACTCGGCAAAGGTCGTGTTTGCCGAGTGCCTCCCATCTGGCGCTCAGCAACAAATATTTCATGTACATGCAACTCCAATCAGGTGGCCGCATAATGGGTGCAGAGCATAGAGCTTCCTTTAATCTTCTGAAGGCCAAGAGTGTTTCCTCGTGCATGACAAATTCTGTATCTTGCTTTAACAATTCTGTCAGGGGTTTAGCAATCTTCTGAAGGCCAAGAGTGTTTCCTCGTCCATGACAAATCTGCGATAGAAGTTGGCATGTCCAAGAAAACTCCTCAAAGTTGTAAGATCAGTAGGGGGAGGTAATTTCTCAACTGTAGATACCTTTGCCTTATCAACCTCTATCCCTCTTTTAGATATGACATGACCAAGTACTATCCCTTCTGTTACCATGACGTGACACTTCTCCCAATTAAGAACTAAGTCGCATTCAACACACCTTTTCAAAACCTTCTCCAAATTCTCCAAACAGCTATCAAAATCAGCACCATGCACGGAGAAGTCATCCATAAATACCTCCATAATATCTTCTATGAATTCAGCAAATATTGCATTCAAGCATCTTTGAAATATTGCGGGCGTGTTGCAAAGACCAAATGGCATCCTTCTATATGCATATGTCCCAAAAGGGCAAGTAAAAGTAGTTTTCTGCTGATCTTCTGGTCTTACCGATATTTGAAAGAAACCACTATATCCATTCAAATAACAAAAGTATGAATTCTTTGCTAACCTTTCAAGCATCTCGTCAATGAACGGAAGAGGATAGTGATCTTTCTTCGTCACTTTGTTCAAACTTCTATAATCTATGCACATTCTCCATCGAGTTACAGTCCTTTGTGGGATCAACTCATTGTTCTCGTTAGGCACTACTGTCAACCCTCCTTTCTTGGGTACACAGTGCACTGGACTAACCCATTCACTATCAGCAACAGGGTAGATCACACCTGCATTAAGCAGCTTCAAAATCTCCTTTTTAACCACTGGCTTCATTGATTCCTTCAACCTTCGCATCCCTTCAACCACTGGTTTAGTATTCTCCTCCAAGTTAATCATGTGGGTGCAAAATGCGGGGCTGATTCCCTTGATGTCATCCAATGTGTAACCAATGGCTTTCTTATACTTTTTGAGCATAGCGAGACGCCTCTCTGTTTCTTCTTTCGTTAGGGCGTTGTTCATAATAACTGGATATGTTCTATTCTTTCCTAGATATTCATAGCGTAGCTCCTTCGGGAGTTCCTTCTGTTCCACTTCTGGCGCTTCATCTGGATCGAGCTCCCGCAGAGGTTGAAAATCAGGATTTTCCTGGTTGAGTTGATCAGCGCAAGCGTCGCGCCGATCGGCGCTGGTAGTATACTCGTCAGTTCCGCACATGATGTGGTCCAGTGGGTCTCCCATATCCATCCATATCCCCTCGTCTTCCTCTGGGCAGAATTCCTGATAGTAAGAAGAGTCTTGATGAGATGGATCATTAAATTGAAATCACACTTCTTCCTCTCCCAGGTGTAGCGTAATTTGACCTTTCCCAGCATCCAGAACAGCTTGTACTAATCTTAAGAATGGCCTTCCCAGAATGATATCTTCAACCCCCGTTTCTTTATTGTCTAGAACAAAGAAATCTACCGGCATTGTTTTCGAGCTGATCTCAATTTTGACATTCTTGATCACTCCCTGTGGCTTGGTCTTCCTACCATCCGCCATGACAAGCTCAAGTTCAGTCCCCAACAGCCGCTGTTGAGTTCCATAAGCCATGTTCATGAATGCATCGTAAGTCATCAAGCTGACACGAAAACCAAAGTCACACAAGGCTTTCGGAAATTTCTTCCCCGATATCTCACATGGTATGTACGGTTCTTCTTTTTCCTCATCAGTGAGACCTACAGCATACACACCACATAATCCTTCGTAGGGGGATGGCTCAAAACAACTGTCTAGCAATCTCTTCGCTTGTTTCACCTCTGTTCCATCAAGCTCTATATCAACCTTGTAAAGCTTCCTTAAAACTCTCCCAATAATCTCTTGATCAAAAACTTCCGATTTGAGGCGATTACTTGGGAAATTATACTCAATTCCGGCTTCGTGGGCGTCTTGCGGACTGAAGGATCTTCTCATATTGAGCAACTCGTGTGAAAAATCAATGGAAATCCAGTCCATCGGCTCAAATTTGTCAAGTGGTTTAGCATTCGCCAATGTTCTATCCCCCTTTGGTTTAGCAAAGTTCCCTTCAAATTCCATCAGGTGGTTGTTTAGAATCGCAACTTCTATCTTGGTATATTTCTTGCTACTTGACGGATTCGTCAGGGTGATCGGTTCTCCTGTCGTCACGACTACGCCGATCGGCGCACGCATCAGATCCATAGAGGCGGGTCCGACGAGCTTTATTTCTTCGAATTTATGCTCCGAAGTAATCATTGATCTACTCTCGGACATCAAGATCTGTTCAGCTGGCGACTCTCTCTTCTGCATAACTTCTGGGCGTTGCCGATTTGGTTCTAGATATTCTTCCCAATGCTTGTGTAAAGCTTCATTCTCGGCAATTTTGCCTAACAATCGGTGTCAATCTCAGAAATCTTCCTCCGGCCGATGCGTCCAAATGCATCCTCGATGCCTTGTTTATGGCCATGTAGAAGGCTTGAGCGCACATATTCTCATCAATGCCGAGGTCAGGTCCTTGCTTCAACAATGTTTGAAAACACGTCCAGGTTTCCGCGAGAGATTCTTCATCTTCTTGTAAGAAGTTCACCACTTCCCTTCTCAACTTCTACACCTTTGGCAAAGGAAAATAGTGGAGACAAAAATTTCCAACTAACTCACTCCACTTACCTTTTGCTTCTCGAGATGCTGCCTTGTGCCACTCTTTGGCTTTTCCTCCCAAAGAGAATGGGAAAAGCAGCCACCTGTAAAGATCCCAAGGCACTCCTTCATGATGGAATGTTTGGCAAAGTGCCTCCAAATCTTGTAAGTGAGTATACGGGTTCTCCTCTTTCACCCCAAAGAACTTGTTTGCTTTAGCCATGCTAATGATAATGCGGTTCAACACATACGAGGGGGCCATGGCCTTCTCATCTGAGGATTGAGGCACCAACACGTCTGGATGTGGTAGAGAAAGTTCCCTGAGCATCAGAGAAGGTCCTGTCGTACTCATCCTAAAAATTCACACAAAACACAAAAACGAAAACAACTAGAAAAGAGAGGATTAGACGTTAGTAAAATATTAATAGTAAAAGAACTGGCTTGTTCCCTAGCAACGGCGCCAGAAAAAGGGCTTGTTGGTCGTAATTACGCACCCACTTATATACAGCAAGAGGACGGTGTATAGTTGTAGCTCTTTTTCCCTCAGAGTATTCCAAGGTTATCGAATCCACAGAGAACGAGCGGAACTAATACTATTAAAGGGTTACTAACAAATTGCAATGGTTTGGTTGATGTGAATGATGACGGTGAGAAAGTGGAAGGTGAATGTTATTGAAGAGGTAACAGGATGATGAAGGATTCTCTCCTTAGGATTGGTTCACTAGCATGCAACCTTATTCTTATCAACTTGAGTGATGACTCTAATATTCTACAAGACATGGTGGTTTCGTTCACCCCGGCTGTCACTACAGAGGCTATTAGCTCCCCACTGGTTTCTTGCACTATGTAATGGGCAAAAATGTATTGGCCGATACACTAATGAAAGGGATAGATAGATGTGCAATTAAGTTCATCACATAGATTAAATTCATCGAGAGAGTATCAACAAGTATGAGAGTTACATGACCAGATCTCTGCATCAAAGAAGAGAATATGAGACTACTCACTCATCCTTCTGCTAGACATAGTAGAGGGGTGAGAAATAGCGCTAGAACGCGCACGTGCCGATATGCGCAAGCGTCACGCCGATCGGCGCGACCTCCCTTCTGGTAGATCTCGTCGGTGTTGACCGACCTCTGCCGCCAATATCCTGGAACCCTAGTTCTAATAACTGATTCTCGCGATTGCCGTCTCTCTCGGTTCCCTTCTGGCTCTTGACAATTATCTTCCTTTTCTACTCGACGGGATTAGGTCAACTTCCACCGACTCTAACTCATACTGTGCTGGGCCTTCATCTTTTCTAGACCGGATTGTATTTTCGTCATCTTCTCCTGCTGCGCCGATCGGCACAGGCCCGTGCTGATCGGCGCGGCTCCACATCTAGCCCATCTTCATTACTCTTTAGTTCTTTATCCATAATTGCCCTGTTTTATACCTGTTTCCGATGATTACATCCAAAACAGAACAACTACAAATATATGAAAATATGGGATTAATTGTTAGTCCAAACCACCAAATTAAAACGCAAAACATCCCTTTTTGGTAGATAAAATGGGCGTCTAGAAACCACCAACACTTGCTGGAGGGCTCGCCGTTGGGCACATCGCTAGGAGGAAACTCGTCACGGGAGTGCAGGGATGACGTACTCGTTGAGGCGCTTCGGTGGGAGGGGTTCGCGGGGACAGAAGCTCACCGGAGATAGGCCGATGTCAAGGAGCGGCGGAAGAAGAAGCTACGGGGCACGAAGTCGAACTTCGTCTTCACCTACAGCTTCACGATGACGTGCAGAGACTCGGCATCGTTCTCCTAGGCGCCGAGGGAAGTCGGAGACTGGAGCTCGCCGACGCGGCGGCTTGGAAATTGCCAAAACCGGAGCAGCGCCAGGTAAAAGTGGAATGCTGACGACCTCGCGTTGGGAAACAAGAGGAGAGATGGTTAGGAGTGTTTAGCAGTGAGTTGCGCACACGAGCGAAAAGGAAAGAGAGGACGAGGCGCACCAGAGGGCGAGAATTTTGTCCCGCGGTGGTGGGGGTCACCAGAGATGGTCGCCTCTGATTTTTCTTCGATTCAACTAAGGTGCGCGAGGATTCGGCCAAGCAAGGGTGCGGGGAGGTAGGAGGGGTCTAGGCGCAGGGATTGGAGGTTTAGCTTGTGAGGGGAGGCAGTGGAAAAGCAGGGCAACGAGTTTGTGCGCGGAGCGGTAATGGCGAAGAATAAGGGAGAAGAGGAAATAAGGCAGAGAGCAGAGGGAGCCGGTTTGAAAGGGACAGCTAGGTTCAAGATGGCTCATTGGTGCGCTTTGGCATCGTGTAGAGGTCAGCGGGGTGGTTGGGGACCGGGAGCGACAAGGGGGGCCGGAATTCATGTTTTGCCGGTCGACATGGCAGACGTGCAGAGGTGGGGAGGGGTGGCCGTTGGGCAGCGCTCGTGGCAGAGGTGATGGATAGGACAGGACGGGGTGTAGAGGGGGGTCAACGGCGCTGTAGCGCGCAGGGTCCCAAGGCGAGACGCTAGCGTGCGCCGGGGGGGGGGGGGGGGCGGCGAAGAGGTCTGCGCCAATGGAGGAGGAAGAAGGAGATTTTACACTACACCCCTCGATCTTCTCTAATCTTCACAACTAAGTCCCTAGTTTCAGTTAATTCCAAATAAAATAGCTTGAGGCCTTAAAAAATCATGAAATTTGGTACAGGTGATATTTATGATATTCTGAACACTTGCTGGGGTGGCGGCAAACCGGGGCTTCGGCCATGGTTCTGCACAAGGTGGTCATGGAACCCGATTGGGTGCCATGCTCGGTTGCGGAGGGTATAAACACCAGCAGTTGCACCCCAGCTATGGCGGCGGTAATGGTCACGACTACGATGTCAGAGGTGGTGGATGCTACAATCATCAATATGGTGGCCGGGGACGGAATGCAGCTGGCTTCAATGGTGGATACCGAAGAGATCGTGGCATCTAGTTTGAGGCCGGTGGCGCTAATGGTGGCGCATCAGTTCCGTTCGGGGGCACATCGATCAACGTTGATCGGTGGCCAACCCAAGAACCAAGCTTGTGCAGCGCAGGCAATGCCGATGAATCCTGGAGCAGCGGGGTTGCTGCAACAGCTAGCGGTGACGGTTCCCGGAGCTGTACCTTCCATCGCCTTGACTCCAGAGGTGGCGGCCTATGCGGCATCTCTACTTCAACAGGCTTTTGCTGCGGTACAGGGAGCTATTCCGAAGGAGGCGCAGAAGGTGCAGACTGCAGGGAAAGGGAAGTTGCAGCAGACCGAGGCTCTGTCCAAGGTGACACCATGCTCTGATTTGTCGGAGTCCTCGGCACAAGGCGCTGGCAAAGAACGTGGAGGTGGCAAGCAACCATACTGCTTTTATTGCATGACCAAAGGACATCGCATGGATGAATGCGACTCTAAATTGTACTGCTCCATTTGTGATAACAATGCCCAACTTATAGGGCTATCAAATCCTTTGCGGTACCATGTATACATACCGCACAAAATATCACACAAGCAGAAGACCGATGCAAAGACAGCAATCATCGTAGTCAAAGAAGGTACTCTGACTGCAGAACAGCTTGCTTCAGAGTTGGAGAGGCTAGTGTCGAATAAGTGGAAATGGAATGTGTATGCCACTGGGAATAATGCTTTTAAGGTTGTCTTCCCTTACAAGGAGGAGCTTCTACGTATGGTAGAATGGGGTGTGGTCCACACTAAGTTCAATGCCACTATGCAGATTCAGGAACGGACTGTGGGGAATGAGATCAAGTATGTCATGCTAAAAGTGTGGGTTCAGTTCACTAGTCTTCCTGTTGAGTCGTGGGAGTTCCTAGTAATCTGGGCAGTTGATTCAATTCTGGGAGTGACTAAAGATGTGGACATGGATTTCACCAAGAAGCATGATGGCTTCAGGTGATGGTTCTTGACCCAAACTTAATTCCTCCATTTGTTGATGTGGTCATAGGTGATTATCTATATGAGCTACAGTTCCGCGTGCAGGAGAATATGGATGAGAACAATCCAGCACCAACGGATATGGATAACAGTGAAAAAGGTTATGGGGAGGATCAAAATCTTGGAGGAAATGGCACAAGTGAGAAGCATCAGGATCAGCAGAATGGAGATAAGGGTCCAACTAATGATACAGTGATGGGTAAGTTACCTGGAGGAAGCGGTGTAGGGAAGGGAGCTGGGGGTTCTAAGGCATCGCCTCCAAATATGGCCCGCAAGGTGGTGCATCTTACCATCCCTGGTGGCGTACCGGTGGGAGGTGGCTTAGTCGCCCACCAGGCCAAGCTTGGAGAACTCCTGGTGGTTGGAAGCTGATCTGGGTAGCCCAGAAGGAGTGTCGGGGCTGGAGATCGCGGTGGAGGTGAAAACGCCGGATACGGCGGCCTAGTCATCTATGGAGGAGGTGCAGGTTAGTCCAGATGCAGACACCTTGGCTGCTACACCGGAGGCCGAAGCGGGCTCAGTCCGCCGTTGCAAACGACGAGTTATGTCTGCGGACGAGGAGTCTGCAGGCCGAGCCACAAAGCTGAAGGCTGGGAGAAATTTGGAACAGGCTTTTGATGAATGTAAAGCATCAGACATCTCTTTTTTACAGTTTTCTGATGATTCAATTACTTCTAGCTTCAATTCAGTTGGGATTTCAATAAGAAATAATGCTGATTGTGTTAGGAGTTCACTTAGTCGTATTAGAAAATTGGAATTAGATAGGTTGCAACATCAACATTCACATTATTTAAAAACAATAGCGTTAGATAATGAACAAAAAATGATGGCCGAGGAGGAGGAATTAGATAAATTCATTCTCACCTTTTTAAATAGTGAAATTATGGATGAATTAGTGGAGCCAAATAGTGAGTATATTATGACTCATACTGTTTCAGCAAATAATAAGTCAAAGGGCAAAAAAGGGAAAGGTGTGACAGTTACATCTAACATTTTGAAATAAAGGGTATCTTTTGGAATAGTGATGGGTTCAGAGACCCAAAAAAACACAGGTTCGTTTCAGATGTGAATAAAGAACAAAACCTAAATTTTATTGCAATTTCTGAAACTGTTAGGAAAAAGTTTTATGATTCTTTTCTCATAAATTTGTGCGGGGGCCGCAATTTCATATGGCATTGCAAGGAACCTAGAGGAAGATCTGGTGGAATCCTCTTAGGGGTGGACCTTGATACTTATGATATTGGCGCAATTGATGAGGACGAATTTTATGTTAAATTTCTGCTGTGTAATAAGAGTGATGGCTTTAAATGGGCTCTGGTTGTGGTCTATGGACCGGCACAACTGGAATATAAAGAAGAATTTTTAACTGAATTAGTGCACATGTGTAATCATGACTCAAATCCTATTCTAATAGGTGGGGACTTCAATATCTTAAGAGGACCGACAGAAAATAATAAAGATAATTTTAATCATCGTTGACCTTTTCTTTTCAATACTATAATTGATGGTTTAAATCTGAGAGAAATAGATATGTCGGGGAGAGGGTACGCATGGGCAAATAATTTACCAAATCCCACTTATGAAAAACTTGACACAGTGTTAGGTAGTATAGAATGGGAGCAAAAGTTCCTGTTATCAATAGTTACTACTCTGTCACGAAACATATCCGACCATACACCATTATTACTAAATACGGGTGAGTCATCTGCGTGTAACCATCGACCTTTGTTCAAGTTCGAACTAGGATGGTTACTTCGAGATGGCTTCTCTGAAATGATTAAGGATGTATGGAACAATGAAAATTCGGGTAATACTCCTATGGAGAAATGGCAAGCAAAAATTCGGAGGGTACGACAGCAACTACATGGCTGGGCTAAAAATACGAGTGAGGTGTATAAGAAAGAAAAGAAAGTCAATACTAAATAAACTAGATAGTCTGGACAAAAAGGTAGAAGGGGATTTACTCTCTCAACAAGAGTTAGATCTCAAAAACTACCTACAAAACCGGTTCACCAAATTGTTGAGGGAAGAGGAAATAAAATGGTATCAAAGAGCCAAAGTGAAAGAGTTACTATATGGTGACTCTAATACTAAGTATTTTGAGCTGATTGCTAATGGTAAACATATGAAATCTAGGATTAACCAGCTTAAAGACAGGAGTCAAATAATAAGTGGGGATAAGGAATTAAAAAATACATTACAAAGTATTATAAAGGATTGTTCGGCCATCCAGAAGACAATGATTTTAGTCTGTTCGAAACTCGAACAGAGGATATCCCGCAAGTAACACAACATGAAAATGAGGATCTCACGAGAGAATTCACAGAACAAGAGGTTAAGGCGGCAATTTTCCAAATGGAACATAATAAAGCTCCAGGTCCTGATGGATTCCCAGTGGAATTTTATCAGCCCTTTTGGAAAATAATTAAAAATGACCACATGGCTATGTTTGAAGAGTTCCATTCGGGTACTTTGCCACTTTTCAGCTTGAATTTTGGGACCATAATCCTATTGCCCAAGAGTGTTGAGGCAGACACTATACAACAATATAGACCTATTTGCCTACTGAACGTGAGCTTTGACATCTTTACAAAAGTGGCCATGAATAGAATATCGTTGCTTTCACAAAAGGTTATCAGCCATACTCAAACGGCTTTTATCCTAGGGAGAAATATCATGGAAGGTGTAGTGATCTTACATGAAACTATACACGAATTTCATCAAAAAAGTAGAGTGGGGTGATTCCTAAAATAGATTTTGAGAAGGCGTATGATAAGATAAAATGGTCTTTTATTCAACAAACTCTTAAGATGAAAGGGTTTTGTCAATGCTAGAGGAATTGGATAGAGGCTTTTACAAAGGGAGGACATGTAGGAATAAAAGTGCTTTTCAACAAATTTTAGGCCTTAAAATCAATTTCCACAAGAGCGAATTATTTTGTTTTGGAGGAGCGAGTGAGCATGAAAACTATTACTCATAGCTTTTTGAATGTCAGTTGGGATCGTATCCTTTTAGATACCATGGAATCCCAATGCACTTTAGAAAGCTTAGTAACAGCCATTGGCACAATATAGAGGAGAAATTTGAAAAGAAGTTGAGTAGTTGGAAAATAAAACATATGTCTGTAGGGTGGAGGGGGGGGGTAATTCTCATTAATTCGGTTCTAACAAGCTTGGTTATGTTCATGCTATCGATTTTCAAGGTTCCAAAGGGTGTGCTCAAAAAAATTGATTACTTTAGATCATAATTCTTTTGGCAAGGCGAGGGTCATAAAAAGAAGTACCGTCTAGCTAGATGGGATATCCTTTGTCAACCCAAAAATATGGGAGGGTTAGGAATTAAAAACATAGATATTCAGAACCAATGCTTATTACATAAATGGTTATTTAGACTCATCACTGAGGATGGTATGTGGCAGAATATGCTTCGAAGGAAATATTTCGAAGGAAATATTTGAGAACTCAGACAATTACACAAGTAGAAAGGAGGCTAGGAGACTCACATTTCTATGCTGGTTTGATGAAAGTCAAGGAGACCATTTTATGTCTTGGTTCCTTCCAAGTAAATAATGGCAAAATGCCAAGATTTTGGGAGAACAAATGGCTAGATAACTTTACTTTCAGAGACCAATATCCAACACTATATAATGTTGTTCAAAGGAAACATACTACTGTTGCTTTTGTTTTTAGTAGAGTATCACATAACATCTCCTTTCGTATGATGTTGGTTGGTCAAAACTTAGCTCTATGGCATAATTTAGTAGCGAGAGTAATACATATTCATCTCAATAACAATAAATACACTTTTAGATGGGACATCACCAATTCAGGTTCTTTTACAGTTCAATCGATGTATAATACTCTTATGAATGATGATAACATAGTGCAAAAGAAAACCGTATGGAGCCTAAAAAGGCCCTTAAAGATTAAAATTTATATGTGATACATGATAAAAGGGGTTGTACTAACTAAAGACAACTTGGCTCATCGCAATTGAGGTGGAAGTAAGCGATGTTGCTTTTGTCATAAAGATAAATCTATTCAAGATTTGTTTTTTGATTGTCATTATACAAAGTTTATATGGCGAATGGTTTTCATTTGCTTTGGATTACATGCGCCACATAATGTGAGATATATGTTTCATGGGTGGGCTCAGGGAACTCCAAAAAAACACAAAAAAGATCCTGTTAGTGGGTGCTTCAGCTTTATGTTGGACTATCTAGTTAACTAGGAACGATGTTGTTTTTGACAAAACACCCATCAAAACTTTTTTGCAGGTACACAGAGGGACTTATTACTGGCTCTGCTTTTGGACACAACTGCAAAAGAATACGGAGGACTGAGATATGATAAAGCATGCTTCTCAACGGATGGAGGTGTTGGACATGCATATCTTCGCACACCATGGTTGGCGATTTAGATACAGGATTTGCTTTTAATAATGCTCGTCTTCAAACTATGTGGTGTTTCGGTTTGTTGTTTTCTAGTGATATGCAAATGATGGTGTTGCAACTTTGTAATTCTCAGTCGCTGGCCGTTACCTCATGTCGAGGCTAAAACTTGGTACTTTGTTTCCCATTATCTAAAAATATGTTTATATTGTTCAACATCATATGGATATTCAAACTTTGTTACTTTTATGAATATTTGGTCTAATGATAACTACAATGGTTTTTAAACCATACAAATATGCTTTTACAATGAATTTGAGTGCATCTCAAATAATGTTTTTGCTGAACTTCATACATCTTGAAAATAAAAATTGTTTCCCGGGTTGAAAGATTATAGCAGTGTTATCATTATGAACTGACATGCCAACTTAAGAAACAGTGTATATATATAAATATAAGCAATTGATAATCCAAAAACAATAAACATGATGTCAAGATTGCCGTTCATTACCTCTAGACCGGCATCAGATATGATTTGTTCCCCTACAAGAATTAAAAGAGAGAACTACGTCTATTGTTAAAAAATATATATAATGAAGACTAGATATATATGACTGTTGGATATTTGTTTGAAACTTCAGTTTTTTTTGTTATGAAGATTACTTTCGAAGAGATGTTATGGCACCATGAATGGTAATCTGTGACCAATTTACACCATGTGGCTAAATTGATCAAAATTTCTTTCAAATAGATCAATAATGCTACCTTCAAAAGAGTATCCTGTCAGGCTCATCGTGAATAACCAATATATGAACAGTTAGCAAACCTCGAACACTGGTGTGCGCTCCATCATGCATGCCGTCCTGCAGCCAGACTTAAATTAACATCAAATATATCGATAGTTGTCAGATGAATCAACATGGAATACATAGATTTAAATTTTTTACTGATAAAAAGTTTTGAGTAAATTGTATACATATAAAGATAGAGAGTATACTAAAAACTTCAGACGCACTATATATTTATTTTTAAGACCGTATGAATGGCAAAAGGAACATGCCGAATGCCATGTCCTTTAAACGGTAGGAAACTTTAAAGGACACTGTATTCTAGAGTCATTTATTTTTAAGACCGTATGAATGGCAATACACTTTCTTAATATCAATACGCATGCATATGCCTGAGATAATTGAAATATCATGAGGTGGGAAAGTGTACTTTTATTCATATTCACTTGGTGTATCAGGAAATTGGGTTGTTGCTGAGTGCCTCGGCGTTTGCTGAGTGTAAAATATCGGGCACTCAACAAACAACTCATTTGCCGAGTGTTCTCTGAGTAGCACTCAGCAAAAATGGAACACTCGGCAACTTGTGACCTTTGTCGAGTGCCTCCGGGAAAACACTCAGCAAATATGACCCTGACACTCAGCAAAGGTGGGGCACTCGGCAAAGTGACCGATGTGAGTCTCACGTGAGCCGATCGGCGCCATTGACTGGCGGCCGTCAACACTTTGTCGAGTGTCGGGGTGGCCACCAGTCAACGGCGCCGGTCGGCTCACATGAGGCTCACATAGGTCACATATCCTAGTGTCAACTCCATGCACTCAGCAAGTGATGAAGCTTTGCCGAGTGTAATGGCAAGACACTCGACAAAGTGACCAACCTTTGTCGAGTGCAATGACCTTGGCACTCGGCAAGGTCACCAATCTTTGTTGAGTGTCTTTGATCTGACACTCGATAAAGAGTAAATGTTTTACCGAGTGTCTTTGACTTAGACGATGACAACAACAACAACAAAGCCTTTTTATCCCAAGCAAGTTGGGATAGGCTAGAGATGAAACCCATGAAAACCCAAAAAGAAGAGACAAAGGAACAAAAGCTAAAATAAAGAAACAAAAAAGATGGACAAAAATAAAAGGAACAAAAGCCAAAAGAAAGAAAAACGAGTAAGCAATAAGGACACTCAGCAAGTCAAGTTAGGTTATCCCATGTCTTCAGGTCTCTCTTAACCGACTCGTCCCAAGTCAAGTTAGGTCGGCCTCTACCTCTCTTAACCGAGTGTCTTTGACTTGGACACTCAGTAATTTGTTTTTTTTTTGTGCCAACAACGTTACCCCGGCCTTTTTTTGCCCTATAAGAGAACACTCGGCAAAGATTACTTTGCCGACACTTTGGTCACGGTGTCCTCTTTGTTGGGTATTGCACTTAGCAAACACTACTACAAAAGGTCATAAATAGCACCCTATTAGCAGCGGTTGCTCTGGAACCGCTGCTAAAAGATTTTCAGCAGCGTTTCAAGAACTATGGGTCTCGACCAATAATTGATGCCCCACCGAACCGCTGCTCATAATTTTAAAACTTATCAGCAGCGGTTTATTTCTACTGATAATTTTGAAACTTATCAGCAGCGGTTCATTTAAATGAACTGTTGCTAATTATCAGTAGTGATTCTCTGTCTGAAGGCTGCCGATAAATAGCCTATGTATATAATTTCCATCCTCTTCGTTTCTGCGCACCCGAGCACCATTTCTTCCACTATTTTTGCAAGTGTTCTTCCCCCAAAGCCCGACGCGCCTCCGCTATTGACGTCGCTTTCGCCTCCCCTGCTCGACGTGTCTCAATGCTGCCTCCCCTACCGACGTCGCTTCTCTCCTGATCCCCCTTCCAATCCATCTCTCTCCCCCATTCCGCTTCTAATAGCCCGGGGTTCCAGGAATAAACTTCAGTTTCATGGCCGCAATTGTGTTCTTGGTTTTGCTTTGGGCTGACGAGCCTCAAATCGATTAGTTGAGGCCACAATTTCGTATTACTATACTGGACGAGCTTAGATAAGCAGCCGACACATGTACTCAGCTGGGTTGTTGGATAGCTTAACTTCCTATTGTTTTTGGGCAGATATGCTGACCGTAGTTGAACGAACCACTTGTTTAGTTGTTTAATCACATCTTCTTGTTTGCACAGATTTTTGCCTGGTATGACTACCATGCTTGCCGACAGGGTGCTCGGGGAACTTGTTAAGGTATTGCACCTCACTGTCACTGCGTTTCAAGTTCATTTGGCTTGGTCTTTTGTGTAAGGAATGTTCAGATAACTAATTAACTGTTGCGTTCATTCAACAAAAAACTAATCGACTTTTTTTTACTACGTACATGTTCCTAAACTGCTCCTCCATATAATCCAGGAATTGAAGGTCAGATCTATACCTACTGTGTTTGCATCGTTTTCAGGAGGCCCGAAAGGTTGCACATACAAGGTTCTTCAGGTAAGCTCTCACCGAATTATTTATCTCTATTTGGCTATTCAGGAATCTTTAGGCTAAATCACCTTTTGTGACAGCTGATCGAGAGAAGATGTGAAGGGCGTTTAAGTCTGGTATGACATTGAGCCCATGGCTGCACCGACCACCGACACTTGTGTGTTTTCCGATTGTATTCTTTGTCTATGTCATGTTCTTGAAATGCATCATGTCCATTATTTTCGGTATTGCTAGCATTTGTTATTCATAATATTCTGTAAATTACGATGTAAATTGTTGGACTAGTATTATGGACTTTATGATTATGTAGCATGCTTATTTGTGGATTTGTATGACACATATATATATATGTGTGAACTTGTCTGTTACTGGGATTACATGTTGATTTATGTATTGAGACTGTTATTTCTGTTGAGACAAAAAATAGCTAGAAAAATTAATTTTTTTCTCTGAAAATCCATATCATCTGCGGTTCAGAATAGTGAACCCCTGCTGATATGTAGAGTATCAGCAGCGGTTCAACCGCTGCTGTTAATTAGAATATCAGCAGCGGTTCAGAATAGTGAATCACTGCTGATAGGTGCACATCAGTAGCGGTTTTGGAATCGCTGCTGATAAGCCGACTATCAGCAACGTCTTATAAGCAGCGCTTCGAGAACCACTGTTGATGAGGGGTTTTAAACCGCGGCTGATGGAGTTTTATGTAATAGTAAAATCACGGATTTCCGTAGTGATTGTGGCCTCTCTTGCAAATAAAACTAAACAAGATGCCTTCGAATGCTCTCTACAGTAATTATACAGTGTCACCGATACCTGTTGTATATAACATCTATGAACAACGCTGTAAAACATGAATAAAGTAAACATTACTTTAGGTACTCTACGAACCTCGTAGGGTACACAGATATATCATGGCACAGTACATAAAATGACATGATAGGAGGATGGAAAAAACGTCCAACAAAACATTATAGGAAAAAAGTAAAAAATATTATAGGTACTCTACGAACCCCGGTACTTTTCTTGGATAGAAAAAAAAAACACCGGACAAAACATCATAGTAGGATTTACCTGGAAACAAAATATGAAAATAAGAAAAATCATGTTAAACATTATTGTATAACTCCAAAACCTTGAGTATCGGTGGTTTTTCAATCAGCAAGAAGTGTTATAGCTTCACTGAAAGCTTAAACAGCAGACATGAAAGCAGGTAACAAAACATACATTTAACTATAAGCTTTACAAATATATTTGTCATAGTACACTACAAACACTATCATAAAATAGGTTTTTAGCGATGTTGAAAAAATCACCGTAGCGGCGATTTTATTATCAACCGTCGCTACAAATGGAAAAGATTTTTAGCAGTGTCAAAGAAGTCAACCGCCGCTAAAAATGATTTTTAGCGGCAGTCAAAGAAGTCAACCACCACAAAAATCAGTTTCAATTTTTAACGATGGACAGAAGTGTCAACTGTCGGACAACAACTTGAACCATTCCTAAAAATACCATGCCACATCATCAATCCGTGAATCTCTCTCAATCAATCACGGCGTTGTACACAGATTGTGTGTTTCTTCTCCTTTTTTTTTATCTCCTGACGCTCTCTCTCAACTCTCTCTCTCCCGATGCTCTCTCTCTCTCACGCGCTCTCAACATTGAGGCGGGCTGAGCGCAACGGGCGACGAGGCGGCAGACAGCGGCCAAGCACGGCAGGCGATCGAGGCGTACCGAGCGCAGCGGGCGACGAGGCGACAGCGGGTGGCCGAGGCACGAGACGATGACGAGGTGGCAGCAGTGGACCGAGGCATGAGGCGGCAATGAGGCGGCAGCAGGAGACCGTGGCGGGCCTAGCGCGGCGGCGTGGAGGTGGCCCACGTGAGGTGGCGACTATAGGGCTGCGGGCGACAGAGACGGGCTGGCGTGACCACCCCGACGCTCTTCCACGACACGGATCTAGTCGGGCTCTGGTTAGATCTGGCCTTGGCGCGGGCGGGTCAGGACGCTGGTGGGTTTTTTTATTTTGTTTCTAAAAAATTCAAATTTCACCTGCCGCTACCACAAGATTATCAGCCGTGGTGTATTTTGGATGACCCATCAGAATAAAAAAAAATTTAGCTGCGGTTTGGTAGGGGGGAGGGGGGGTTGGTTGGCCCGCCGCTACAATGCATTTCGACCCGCCGCTTCAGTTCTGTTTTGTGGTAGTGAGATATATTTATCTTGTATATATAAGCTAGATGAAAGATGATCTTCTAACATGAGCTATATTAATCAATGTTTTGTGTTCAACATTTTCGTGCGAGTCATATTATAGATAAATATGCCTTTACCTTCAGATGCTCTCCTGTGACACTTTGGCACAGTGTCGATCATGAAAACACCAAGATCATTCCGAATGAAAATCATATTATCCTCAAGGAAAATGAGTTCGAATTGTAGATTGTGATTCAGCTCAAGCGACAAGACTGCCAAGATTACTGGTGCAAAGCTTTAGTTTGATTTAGTCCGGAACTATATTTCAGAGAGCAGTAAAGAAAGAAGCTAAGGTGGGATGTTGACCCAATTACGGAAAGGGGTTTTGAGAGAGTTTCATCCGATGATGAGCTTTGCAGGTAGCATTCACCCCTTAATTTTTTTCCCATTAGTTGATAGTTGCGGGGCAGTTATCAGAGATGATACCGTTTCTATGCTTCCTAATATGCCTGGCTGGAATGACGAAGCATTCCATGAAAAAACTGTGGTTAGAGTTATGTGGAACTGCTTCGATATATATCATTCGATAGAAGGGTGTTATTATTGTCCATGGTTCTGGGGTCAGGGCTGTTTGGCTGGCCAATATTGCGAATGGGGGATTAGATGGAATATTGAGAAAAAGAGTGAAAGTGATTTAGAGCTCACTCAGGTAAGGGGCTAATTGGTGAAATGAAATATCTGATAGGGGTCGTTTTGGGAAATACTGCCCTAAATCGGAAAGCATCCAGCGACCAGCAGTACGTCAGCAGCATCTCGTTCACTCCACTTTTGCCCTAACGTCGACAGCCACCCCGGCAATCGCCCAGCCTTAACTTGCCGTCAGAGCTCAGAATTCCCCAATCCTCTAAGATCTCCCAAGTTCCCAACCCCGGCCATGGGCGCCGCCCACAGCCGCCTCCTCCCGGAGAGGCAGTCGCTGTCGCTGACCTCGCTGCCGGAGAACGTGCTCATGGAGATCTTCAGCCGGCTGCCCGCGCACCCGGCGTTCCTCCGCTGTATCTCCCTCACCTGCAAGGAGTTCCACCAGATCGTCGTCAATCCCGACTTCCTACGCCTGTTTCGTGCTCACCACAGGGACACGCCTCCCCTCGTCGGCTTCATCCGGAACCAGAGCCCTCGGTTCCTCCCCACGATCGGCGGCGCCGTTGTCCAGTACGATCCTGACCGTGTTGTTGCAGGCGCCGGTGCCCTGGAGCTGGACGACGCCGACTGGATCGTCCTCGGCTGCCGCCATGGCAGGGTTCTCCTGCAGTGCCCTGAGAGGCGCTATCTCCTCGTCGTGGATCCGATGGTCGGCCGCCGTGAGTACATCGACGCACCTTCATGGTATAGGCTCCGCCACTCCAGTACTGCTGTCTTGATCTGTTCGCCTTGCCATGGAGACCACGGTGATTGCCGTTCCAGGCCATTCCGCATCGTGTTCGTCTACTTCTCCGTGGCGTTCATGACAAACATTTCCATCTATTCATCGCAAACAGACCAGTGGGTAAAATTTCAAACGCCCAGGCTGCCCGGGCCATTGCCACTACCGAACCCTATAGATACGTCGAGGCCAAGTATTCTGATCGGCAATGTGCTGTACTTGTTCACCATTTTCACCACAGTCCTGTGCTTCAATGTGGACACCCAGGAGCGTCATGAGATCCCACAGCCACCAGGCAATCACTACATTGAACGCCGTGCTGTGCTTCGAGTGAACACTCTTCTTGTGGCACCCAGGGATGCCAGTCTTGGCTTTCTGTCCGTGACGTCTTGCTATCTCAAGCTGTGGGTGTCAAATTTCGCCGACGGCGTTCATCTGCAGTGGACTCCACGCTGGTTTGTTTCCCTTGACGCACTAGTCCCACTTCCTGAGGATATCGCTGAGCCTACACAGATGCCTAAAATCCGGATAATCGGGCATGATGAGGATGGCAATGTCGTGTACCTTTGGTCCCTAGCTGGCGTCTTTGCCATCCACCTTGACGAAATGCAGTCCCACCAGGTCTTCAGTAACTACCAGTTGATACATAGGGTCTATCCCTACAAAAGCTTCTTCCTTCCACCAGGTATTTCTTGATCTGGCTCAATGTTACACAGCAGTTGATGTTTCTAATCATTTGCTTAGCCCTACAACATTTCTATCATGTCATTGACATCGATGCTTTAGCACTCCTTCCTTTTGTCCATGAATTTACTTCTATACTTTCCATTTAAAAATGGAAACACAATAGAGTAGATAAGTAATACAACTTTTTTTTATTTGTCCATGCCGCCGTGCTCCCCCACCAATCCCGACGTACCATGTGCCCTTGATTCTTGCTAGCCGCCACCTCCCACACCCGGTCCACTGGACCATAGACCCGCGCGCGCACCGTGGAACCAGTCCACCTGAGCCGATGGGTCATGGACCACCCGGATCCATGGACAAAAAACTCTAGTCCATAGAGCCCACATGCACCTGTGCAGTCCAAGTGCTCTAGCCTATAGGTCTCACCTGCGGAAACCATATCCTCTACAGTTGTGCATTAGCAGTAACAGTGGCTGTCATGTGGGCTAGCTAAGCAGTGGGACCATATTTCCACCACTGTTAATGCTAATGCACTACAGAGGATCTGAACTCTCACCTGTGAGGCCTGTTTGTGCAGTAAAAACTGATACCACCACACTTCAAATGCACATAAAAGTATGTATTTGGACCCCTTCCCCTTTTTTGGAAAAACTTCCCCAAAATTTCCAGAAAATAGCAAATAATTCCTAGACCCTGTTCCCAGCCTATGTTTTCCCTTGTTGAGAATTACTTGGATTTTTTGTTTGTTTCCCATTGTTTGCTTTGTTTATGCGCTAGCTTTTGCTTTATCGTTTTGTGATGTAGACGTGGAGGAGGACCTTGAGGATCAGGAGTACGAGGAGGTGACCGATCAGGAGTTTGAAGGCAAGATCTACTTTTCCTTGATACTGATTAATCCTACATTTTCCTTGATACTGATTAATCCTACATTTTTTCAATGCACCTATATGCCATGTATAGTATCATTCATTATATTTCAATAATCTACTGATTGTGTAGCTATTGTCCTAGCTTTCTTAGTCCTTCTTCACCCTTGACAATCATTACCTTGATAAACCTAGGATATATTATCATTAAGTCATTAATGATGGTATGATTGCCTAATTATTATTACCCTTAGGAACCTCGCAATGTTCCCGCATTGCCATGCTGTACATATACATCCTTTTATAATAGAATCTTTGTTTATTTATTTATTTGTCCATGTACAATTTATTTTTAACCAAAGGTAACCCCATGTGTTGCCTTATTCATTAAAAGGAAATAACGAGTACATGTCATTTTATATTTTCAGTTCAGTTTAGGTGCAATCTATCACCTTTGCAATACTTGTTTGTCTGAACAAACCATGTATGATTCCCTATCTATGATGTTTGTAAACAATCAAGTAGTTATTTTAGTAACCAATCATTTGCTCATCATATAACTATTTTCAGTCTCTGTTACATTAATTGTCGGGTTGACTTGTCTTGGTTTCCAACCGCTCCATTTTTTGCTCCTGTAGTGTTTGCTTTTTTCGTTTTTATTATATCTTCATCCTAACTTAATGATGTAGGACCTTTTTTTTTAACACGTCCATCGTGAGATGTGTTATTTTTTGTATCCATTGCTTTCATATCACTGCTTACAGAT
This sequence comes from Eleusine indica, assembly GCA_030378355.1. Classification (NCBI taxonomy): domain Eukaryota; kingdom Viridiplantae; phylum Streptophyta; class Magnoliopsida; order Poales; family Poaceae; genus Eleusine; species Eleusine indica. The sequence continues at coordinate 44,342,929 of CM059495.1, forward strand.
TCTTCTTGTGACCAGAGCTCACTTTACCCTCTTCGGATTGAGTATTCGCTGTTCATATTGTTATATCTAATTATTCTCTTGCTTGTTTGCTACAGTATGTTCTGTTGAATCTTACGTTTCTTGGCTCTCCTGTTTTTGTTTCATCTGGAAAGCATCCCCTATTTAGCTGTTTAACAACCTATATTTTTTGCCTATCTCCTTTCGTTCCTGTTTACTTAGAGAAACAAGCTGTTCTTGATAGTAACTATAACGTTATCCAAGTCTGACATTTCTGCATTCTGTGTATTACCCTGTTTCTTGTTTCCTCCTGTGTGCCGAGACAGGATATTGCTTAGCATTTTGTGAGCTCGGCCATTTCATCATGAACTTGATGTCATCCTTAAGTTCATCTTCATTCTCTTGTCATTATCTTTCGACTTATTTGATAATGGTGGTTTCTCTTGTGATCATTACGGTGGTGCATTCCAATGTATTGACCAGTATAAATCATGGTGGCACCACTAGTTGTCCAATAGCTCCAGAGTGGAAGAGTGTTCCTACAGTTTTGTTTATTCTTATTAGTTTATCTGAGTATGTTTGCGAGGTTAACTGAAATATGTCATTTCTTCTGTCTTCTTTGGATCGGGAAATCCTACTAGAAATTTTCTATGATCAATAGGTTGGACAACCAAGCTCCACTCTGACTTCGTCCTATTCCATTGCTCTTTGCTGATTTTTTACAATCTATTTAGTAGACGCCTAACCATGCCACTATAAATCTAAACATTTGAATTTCATGATTGCTCTGAACTTTAAGAGGGCATGTATTGCCACATGAATTGTTCCAAAGCAAATCTGACAGTAGTTCTCTAGTATACATTCGGTTAATGAGTGGTTGGCATCTAGCACTATCGAATTTTTTAAAATGTTAGAATGAGTATATCTCCAATCATCATTGTTATGACTAATCAAGCGTCACAAACAAATACGAGAGCCCTATCTTGGCCAATATATATTATAGTGGATTGTTTCACATTAGTAGGTATGCATATGTGATCATAAAAGTAGTAATGTTCACAAACCTTGACAAAGACATGCTTTTGAGGGTAGAAATTAGGAAACAATATGGCCGAGAGCATGAGGATACTTATGGTGACAACATCCATGTTTCATCAAAAGAAACAGTGATGTTTCTTTATCTGGAATCAATCAAAATGTTGGTACTGGCATGGTGGTGTAGTATGAATTTTTGGAGTCCCATGATGGTAGCTACAGTTGCATGGCTTTCCTTACCTCACTTGCCCTTCTTAGATGAAGCAGAATATACTGCTTAACAGTTGTTGTTTTTCTATTTGGGCCTCATTCCATAGAATTTTAAATGGGATCCAATGAGCCTTGCTTGTGTTTTAGAACAATTAAGTTGTATGGACCGATCAAATCTTGCAGACATTGGCAGATTCAGGCGATGCATTGGAATTTCTCTTTCCATTTTCATCTTTTTGTAACAACTCATTTGGGAAGCTTATTGTGCGCCGTGAATTATGTCCATCCTAGGGTCCTTTTTCAGTGCTTACAGTTTATTTTAGTTTTAATTTTTAGGAGGTACTTCAGGCATTAGAAATAAAAGTATAAAACAGCATACTTCAAATACACGTCACTGTCCTTGAACTAGTTAATTGGTAGCATGCATATTTCACATTATAACTGAATAAACATCTCAAGATAGTTAAAACTTTTTATACTGTTATTTCTCCGTTAGGGATAATGTTCTGACCGCTGCAAAATGTTTTTTCTCAGCTTCCTCAAATTTCAGAGGCATGTACCCAATTAGTTGCAACATTTCATTTACTGGATCCAAGTTAGATAGAACATTTCTTTTCCTGGATCCAAATGTCTTACTTTTACTTGCCCATTTATGTACATAGGTAAAGCCAAAGTAGCTAGTACTAAGAGTAAGATGTTTCTATTTCTTTGAACATTGTGTTTCTCTAAGGTCGATAAGTTTGGTTGGTCATCCATAAATTCTATGTGCTTTAAGCCTATTCTTCAAGTTTTGTTGTTCATTATGAAGGGTTTGTGATGTGATCTTATAGTGATTGTTATATTATAACTGTATTATCAGCACCACACCATTGTTTCCTTAAGTATATTACTTATTATTAAATGCATTTGAAAGTACATAAATTCTTTGCCGTTGCTTCATAAGTCAAATTGTTTTAACAATAGAGCATCTGTTTGTTTCCCCTTTAACTTTCATCATGTATAATTTTCCTTACAGGAACCTAATTTTCACCAATCTATGATGCAGGGGTACATGGAAATGTTGGCTTCCTTGATGATACCGGACACTGAGTTTTCAAGTGTTATCAAACTAAGCTAATAACCATGTAGGTGCTGCTCCATAAATGCTGTATTGCACACTGACTTTTTTATGTTTTGTGTGGTATTTTTATACTCACACTACTATCAAGGAGCACAACGATGACAGTCTTCTACTTCAACTATGGGCAGACCAGCAAAAGAACCCACCACTCTGGTGCTCAAATCGAGTTACCGATCACAACTGTGAGCCACAATAGTGGCAGGCCACTCAAGTGCCTTCCACCAATAAGGGGATCACAGTAATGACGAGCTACTTATTAAGAGTCTACCATAAAGTGACCCACCATTATCCAATTATAACCCAGCTGGCCGATGTGGCTTGCTGAGCCAGAGCCCCATATATCCAATTTAAACCTTAAGAAACCTCACGATACACCCCCCCCCCCTCTCTCTTTAACCCCAAACTCTCCATGTGCTATCTGCCCCTCAATATCCCTCTCTCACTGGACACGGGCGCATACACGGCACTAGCGTCTGCCACCCCTCACCTCCCCCCTCCTCCCACCTCCCCGAACCACCCCTTCATTTATAAATGGCTGCTCCTATAAATACCTAACGGCAGGTTAAGGCAGTGGAATGCAGCGGCAATGAGCCAAGCCTGGCCTCGGTCGGCATCTTATTTTTTTGGATTCACACAACATATTTCTATTATTTATCACTATAATGACAGGAGTAGCCTTAGTCTCCACCACTATAGTCTATTTTTGCCTTGCACTTCGGACTCTTCATGGAGCAGTGCCATAAACCATAATCCCCTTGTGCTTGTAGATATTACTACTGAGTTGAATCAAGTACTATGTTTAGTATAGTCCTAAAATTATATCAAATTTCATTGGCAGCAATTAAAATTATGTGTTTAGATTGACAATATACGGGACCACGTTGCTTTAATGCTTCAACTAATTCTTCATTCAAAGTTGTTTTTTTGGTCTTATGGTTGAGTCTAATATTCTTTTCTATGTTGTAGTTCTCGTTGGCATGTGCGGCAGAGAAGACATGCATGCCGAGGATTTGGAGAACTATTAAAGAACTGCGGATGCCTCCATATGTTGTACTGTATCATGTTAGTGTTATAGAGGATTCTAAAAAGGCGATATGTATCTTACTCCAAATTTAGCATATGTTTGCATTGTGACCATCAAGTTTACTTGATGCATTTTAAATGTCCACTGAAAGACATGGAATGATGAACCTATTTTTCTTTCAGCTGCTGTTTGCTTAGTCCTTTTTCAACAAAATATTGTTGTTCACCTTTTGTGTGATTGGATGAGTAAAGTGGTTTATTTGATTTATTTGGAGCAATGATAAAATCTTTGTAGCAAGGAACTTCATTCCTGTTTTGGTTGCCTTTGACATTTTTCATATATTGCACTTTCCTGGCACAAATTGTTCTGTAAAACAATTTCAGTTCATTCAAAAGCATGAATAATGCATACAAAATCATTTATGTCATTTCAAAATGATCACAAGAGCCTGTAGAATGGATGTAATAGCGAGATGTTGAAACACATAGATGTGGATTTTTACTAGTCCCTAAGCTCCAGAAAAGAACATGACCATCCATCAACATTCACACTATTTAATTTGCGAATTGTCCTCCATTCTCCTTTTCTTATCATGAGGAAAAACATTTTACTCCAAATTATCACTGGTAGGATTGTCCTAACGACAAGAAAAAAGGACCGGAGGGATTCTCATTGTCCCAGCAGGAAGAAAATTGTCATAATATTATCATATTGGATTGGCTTCAGTAAAATAATCAAGCTTAATATATAAAGCAAAAACAAGGGAACATATTCAGCTACCATCACTTTAAAACTTGACCAGGCTCCCTAGAGCGGAAATAACCTAACCCACACAACACATCATCACTTAGAAGTTATCTTACTATTACAAACCTGATCATATATATTCTAAATTTACAATGTACTCATATTGACTATCGTACAGCTTCATGTTGACCATCTATTCAGATTCACAACGGACAAAATGATTTAATCATTAAAACACTCCAACCATTCAAATAAAATGAGTGTTTTCCAAGCTGTGAAAACGTTCTGAAAAAACTATAGTTCAAACATCATTAGCATAAAAAATATGCTGCATGCTACACAAAATGGTGTGGTCATAACTAAGCTCTAGCATTTTACCAAACTCAAGATGACCCAGTTATAATGTTCCCATATTCAGCAAATCCCTTAATTTATTCTTAATCCAGATGGTATGGCAAGAAAAACCTTAACACCAAACACTACAACACGAATAATATAACTAACTTGCTTGCTCAATTTCTTTTTGTAACAAAATGAGGTAACCAAACAAAAACATTACTTATTGGGAGCACGATGAAGTGAGTATGCTGGGTCGCTGCTTGTAGTGAAAACGGTTGGCTGGAAGCAATTTGGCAGCCATCTCTACCTGATAAGCACTCAGTTAGAAATGAAGTGTACGGATTGTATAGAGGAAGAAAGGATAGAGAAGCACAGTAATTGTAATGCAATCACTTTAAAATAGGGACATACTTTAAGGAATATATTATTCAGTGGTTAGAATGCAGTTATATTTTATTAATATAAACAGCACACTTGGCGACCAAGTTTCCTGGATGCAACCAAGTTGCCGATACCTAAGACTCCTTAATTCACAGAAATATCATAATTAGCTGAGTTATGTACCATTGCCTCAAACTTCCAAAATAAGCTCCGACCCTATATGCTAACCTTTTTTTTTTCTAGAAATACGTCTTCTGCTGCTCCCTTCTATGGAAGCTTGAGCGGGACGCGGTCGAACCCCCATCGGCTCGGCGCTCCCTTGTGCTTTTACCACCAGGCCACCAGCCTGTCTGCCTATACAAGCTAACTCTTTTTTCTCGAACACGCGGAAGAATAGCATATCTTTGTATTATAGGGAAAAGAGAGTGGTCCGTACAAAACCCCTCAAGCTAGGACTAGAGCAAGAGGGTGTTTACAAAGACACATTGATGTACTATAAAAAGAAACTCACTAACAAGCTAGACCTAGAAACCAGAATACTAGCCTTGGCTAAGCAATCCACCTAGACCCAGATCACTGAGACCTTGTGCCCCTGAATTCAAAGTACCCCATGGGATGTGCTTCCTCCTGATGGTTGGACAATGTAGTAGGTTCCCTTTGTGTAGTGATCACGTGTATTTCATTAAGTCATGAGTAATGAAGACTTCCATTGTTGAACTATGTTGTTTTAAATATATTTTAAATGCTATTTAATACTTATTTATGCAACTCTAGGATGTATTATCTTATGTTTACTTAGTCAGCACAAACGACATATGATCCTATGCTACGACCCAGATGCCATAGCTAGTATCAGAGCCACATTATGGATAATACTATTTTCTAAAATCCTAACCACATAAGGATGTTAGTTATGATAAGGTGGCTATAGGAATTTCATGTTTTATTGTCTTGGTGTTGTGCTAACTTCGGTTCCATTGGAAAATTTAGAAATTGACTTGTGACGAGAGCATGTGTCTAGTGTAGTGCGCCATTGCTGTTGATGTATGACCTACTTTATTTGGGGAACTTTTCTTTTGTGAGGACTCATAGGATGAGAATGCATCATTTCATGGCATTTCAACCAAAATTAACTAAGTCGACAACCTAACATCTAACCAACTCTGAATTAACAAAACTCACACTTTACTACATAAAATTCACAAGACATGATCACTCTAGACAAGTTCTTTTCAGTCCGAAGCCAAAATCGGTCAATGAGATTCAAAGAGAGATATCTTCTATTCTACGCATTGGGTAAGGGCTTATGGATACTCATTAAAAAGGTAGCGGAGTTATCTACAACTTGGGATGATAGGTTTTTCTACTGCTACACACAAAAGTGCTACAGTTTATTTTTCTGGTTGCTGCCATATTCAAGACAGATTTAATACAAATAGTTTCTACCAAATAGAAGAATGTATCTACTCGCTATGACAATACAAGACACCACAAATGAATTAGCCAAGTTAAAGGTGTAGATAAATGATTTTAACGATTTTTCCAACCAAGTTCTTCACCCTCAGGTTGTCCCACATTTGTTGTGAAGGAAAAGGAACAAGCTTTAAGGTTATGTGTGGATTATCGATCTTCAAATGATGTCACCATAAAGAACAAATACTCACTTCCACTCACTGACATCTTATATGATCAGTTCATTGGAGCCAAGGAATTTTCCAAGATGGATCATTGCTTAGGATACCATCGGAATAAGATCCGTCCAAACGCTATTCCTAAGGCTGCTTTCTCCATGAGATATGATCTTTACAAATACCTAGTTATGTCTTTTGGATTGACCATTGCTCCAGCCCACTTCATGTACCTGATGAACTCAGTATGCATGCCAGAGTTACAAAAGTTCAGTCTGGTATTTATTGATGAGATTTTTGTTATCTCAAAGGATGAAGAACAACATGCAAAGAATCTACACATTGTCCTACAACATTTGAGAGACCACTAGTTTTAAGAAAAAATTAGCAAGTGTGATTTTCGGCTAAATGAAGTACCTTCCATTGGATATGTCATATCTGTAGAAGGCACAACTGTTGATCCAAGTAAAGTACAAGATGTTCTTAATTGGCATCCTCCTAAATCTATTTCATATATTTGTAGTTTTCTTGGATTGGGTAGGCACTACCATCGGGTCATTCCAAACTTCTCTAAGGTCTCTAGACCAATGACCGAGCTTCTCACAAAGGACAAGAAATTTGCTTGGAGTAAGCAGTGTGAAGAAGCATTCCAAACCTTGAAGAAGCTCTTAACCACAGCTCCAATTTTGTCTCAACCAGACATCACTATTTGACATGTATTCTGATGTGTATGGCACTAGACTTGGATGTGTAGTAATGCAAGAAGGCCGAATAATTGCATATGCCTCCCGACAACTCAAGCGTCATGAAGAGCACTACCTGATGCACGATACAGAACTAGAAGCTGTGGTCCTTGCACTCAAGATTTGGCATCGCTATCGTCTAGGAAACCTCAAGTACATCTTCACCCAAATGGATTTGAATCCACACCGAATAAGATGGTTAGAATTAATTAATTAATGATTGTGACTTGGAGGTTCATTACCATTTGGGTAAAGCCAATGTCATCGCACGCACTATGAGTCTAAAGGCACACTGCCATATGCTTACAACCACATGTTCTGTAGATAAAGGAGCCAAGCATTCGAGTATACCTCAAGTTTGGAACCTTGTCCCACATAAGACTTGCTAAAATCTTGCATGATGAAATCATTGCCGTGCAGAATAAGGATGTTGGTATGGGCCACCATTAAAAAATATTAATAAATTTGAAGAAAAGTGTTTCATGAGGATGATATATGTGTTTTATGGTTTAAGGATCGGTTAATAGTTCCAAAGTATTTTGAACTACACAAGCGAATCCTTATTGATGAGGCCCACATGACCAAATATTCTATTCATCCTGGAAGCAATAAGATGTACCATGACTTGAAAAACTTATACTGGTGGACTAGAATAAAGTGAGAGATTGCACGGTATGTGAAGGAATGTGACTCTTGTTGAAGAGTTAAAGCAGACCACATGAAATCCGTAAGATTACTTCAGTCATTAAGTGTTCCCACTTGGAGATAGGAAAACATCACACTATGGATTTAATCATTCGACTATCTTTGATTTCACACAAGCATCACTCGATCTTGGTTATTGTGGACCATCTAACCATGTCTACTCATTTCATTCCTACCAAGGAACCAGCAGCAGACCCCTTCTAATTAAACCATCTTCACATCAAAGCATCCAACGCGTTCCTCCTCTCTTCTGCCCATGGACTTCTCCGATTAATGGCGTTTCCCCTATGGGCCTCCGTGTTTGCAGGGCCCTTCATGGCGGATGCGGCTTCTCTCCTCCCGGCTCCTCCTCCCATGCATCCTCCCGCCAGTTGGCAAAATTTCATTCGATAGAATTTTTTCTCTCTGGACCCAGCAGAACGGATGATCTCCCCGCAACTCTGATACATGTAACAGCGTTTACCATCCAAATCTGGCGGCAAATCAGCCGCCCAAAAAGAAAAGGCGCCAAACAAGAAAATTAGACCCAGAAATTCCCGCCGCAATCATTATACAGAGAATATAATTCTTTATTCAGAGAGTCAGAACATACAACAATGGAACCCTTTCTAATCTCTCAGATCCCCAAAAAAATGCTCGCATGGTGATGATGCAACCGGGTGGTAGAGAAGCCGATGATCCTAAAGTTCTGATCTTGCCGGCAAGTTTAATGGCTCCTGGGATGGAGTCACACCACGGTGCTGGAGAGGTGAACGATTTTTCTGGATTTTTTATTACACCTAGAAGTTCAATAACTCCTAAATCTTCTTGCAAACTTGATGCATCATCTCTAGAAGAAAACCTAGAAACAATAATTGGAAAGTGTAAGATCATATTCACATCCTTGTTGTGTTTAATGCTCTAGATGAATATTGTCTTATTTTATATAACAACGGTAAATCATATCGCACCTTATGTCATTCTAATTATTGGTAATTTTGTGTTGCATTTATATCATAGTGTAAACAATACTACCAATAACTTAGGATCATGGAAACATTGGTGCATCTGAAATGAGGAATTGTCCAGAAGACATGGTACCAAAGATTGGAATGACATTTAACTCTGAGCAAGTCGGCGTATGATTTTTACAATGCTTATGCTGGAAAGATGGGTTTTAGTATCCGAAAGAATGGCTGCCACTATGTGGGAGCTACTTCTATGATAAAGACTAGGGCCTTCTGTTGCTCGCGTGAAGGTACCTGTCATTCACTACTCTTAGGACAATATATCTGCTTACCATCATCTAATTTTAACAAATCTTTTACACAAGCAGGAACTCGTCGCTCTGACAAAAGGTCATACCCAACAGAAATAAATATATGTTTTAGTAGGTCAGAGTCACGGTGTTTGTGTCAAGCCTCTATGAGGATAAGCCTGATAGATGGATCCTACGTTGTCTATCACTTTGTGCCCGAGCATAATCACACCATTGCCAGTACACAACAGAGCCACCAGTTAAGAGCACAAAGGAAAATTGATGAAGCATAGATTTCAAGAATAGAAGTGGCAAAATCTGTAGGCATCTCTACAAAAGCAGCTATTGATCTGTTGGCAAAGGAAGCAGGTGGAATGGAGAATCTTGGGTTCACTCGTGTAGATGTGAAAAACAGGTTATATACAAAGAGATCACTAAAGGTACATGAAGGGGACACTGGAAGTGTGTTGGAATACATGGAGAAGAAGACATCGGAGGATGCTAAGTTTTTCTACGCTATTCAAGTTCACGAGGATGATTTGATAACCAACATTTTCTGGGCAGATGCTAAAATGGTTGCAGACTATGAATCTTATGGTGATGTTGTTGGTTTCAACACAACATACAGAAAATTGAATGATGGTCGTCCTCTTGGCTTGTTTGTTGGGGTAAATAATCATCGGAAAACAACTATTTTTGGTGCTGCACTTTTATACGATGAGACGACAGAAAGTTTTATTTGGTTGTTTAGAACGTTTCTAATGGAAATGTCTGGAAAGAAACCACAAACTATTTTAACAGATGAAGATGCAGCCATGGCTAAAGCAATCAAAATAGTTTTACCGGATACACATCACCGACTATGCGTGTGGCATATGAATCAGAATGCATGCAAGCATCTTGCTGGAGCTGTTAAGGATTATAAGAAATTTAATATTGAATTTCAGAAATGTATTTATAATCAGGAAGAGGAGGATGATTTCATAAATGCATGGGAAAAAAATGCTTGAGACATTTGAGCTACAAGGGAACCAATGGCTTGTATGACTTTTTGATAAAAAGTACCAATGGGCACTAGTCTATGGTAGAAACTCATTCTCTGCTGATATGAGTTCTACGTAGAGAAATGAAAGCTTGAACAATGAAGTTAAAGACTATATCAGTGTAAAGTATGACATGCTTACTTTTTTTGAGCACTTCGATAGACTGGTGAGGGATAAACGATATGAAGAAGTTACACTAGACTTCAAAGCAACACAAAGCATACCTGTTCCAAAGGCAGAATTGACAATATTAAAGCAAGCGGCAAAACTGTATACTCCAACAGTATTTAGAGTATTTGAGTTTCAGGTGCTGCAAACTTTAAATTGTGATTTGTTCTGTTGTGATGATGATGGTGCTGAAAAGGTGTACAAAGTAAAAGTACATGGAAAGAATCATGAACATACTGTTAAGTTCTAACCTTCAGATTCAAGAGTGAGATGCAGTTGCAAGAAATTTGAATTCGTTGGAATCTTGTGCTCCCATGCACTAAAGATACTAGATATCAACAATATCAAATCAGTTCCTTAGGAATACATACTACGGAGGTGGACCATTGATGTAAAAGTTCTACAGATAACTAGCAACACTAGCATGCATGAGGATCCCAAAGTCCAGCTATCCAATCGTTATAGTACATTAAGCAAAATTTTCAATAGAATACTTGCTCGAGCTGCGGAATCTGAAGGAACATTTTCTATTTGTACTCAAACTACGGAGAAATTAGCAGAAGACATAGAGAAAAGCTTGAAAATCAGGCCTGACCCAGATCTGAGCAGTTCCTCTACTCCACAAGGTATATACATTAAACCACATTAGTATATGATTAACAATTCATTTAACTACTCATGTCATTATTTCACCTTTGCACCTTCTAACAGGTTCAAAAGAAACCGTGAAGACTAGGAAGCCAAAGGGCATCAAGATCAAGGCGAAGGAAATCCGTGGATCAGCAAGACCTATGAGTGGTTTAGAGAAATCATCGCGAAATAGAAAACGGACAAAAAAAGATGCCAATATCATGCCACAAGATCCACCACAGCCACAAGCTATGGTACAACAATTCTAAAATATTGCTAATTTAAAGATGTTTAGTTCAATTATGTTCCTAACATCGGTATCTCTTATTCAGGGTTACTCAACGATTCCTAATAACCAGAACCTCATGCATATACAAGAGTATGGTGTTGTAGGTGCTTCAATGCACACACCTTGGGTTAGTCTATTGTCAATGCTCCAGCAAAACGGAGGACTGCAGCATCAAGGGGCAATTCAACCATTTAATCCAGATCTATATAATAGGTTTCCGTAGTCTTTGTTTCAAAAAGTGTTAGAATAAATTAGTTATTTTTAATTACAGTAGGCTAGACGAGCATTTAAATGTTAGGACTCCTGTTTTGAAGCATTAATGCTACGCACTGAATTTGTGATTTTCTGAATTGTTCAGTGATTTTCTTAATTGAACATATTTTTTGGGGATATTGTTCTGCTTAAAATTATCTTATTTTACAATGGTGACTTTGTTGTACTAGCCACATTGTTTCATTCGTCTACAACATTTTTTGTAGAATAAACAAATTACACAAGAAAAAATACTAGCAAAAATTAACTAACCAATCAACGAAGCTGCAATAATCCAACTCGTGGGGTGCTTCTTGCAGGCTACAGCGCTGCGCTGGTGCATCTACGGCGCCGACGCCTGCTCCGTAGCTCTGGTCTGGGTCGACGGCACCAGGAGCACCAGCACCGTAGGTCTGGTGCGGATCGACGGCTCGGACGCCTGCTCTTCGTCAGCCACACCGTCGTGGCAGTGGCTGTCACCCATCCGAGCACGACACCGATGCAAGCTGTAGAACTTGGTCGCCGGCTACACCATGGCATGCGTGCAGGGGTGCCTATAACTTGGGGCGCCGATGTGAGCTTCAGCATATGCGAGAAGCACCTAGATCTGGATAGCACAATCATAAGCGATGGTGGATTTGACTGGATCTGCCATGAATTTTATCGGAGCTGAGAGAGCAGGTTGAGCGGAGAACAAAGACCCAGTCCAGAACGACATTCAAATTGTATTCCTTCTTTTAATTTTATGTGGGACCCACACGGACGTTAAAGGCTAACGGCGTTACATACATGAGTGACAGGCTGGAGGTCGTTCGTTCTGCTGGATCCAGAGAGAAAAAATTCTATCGAATGAAATTTTGCCAACTGACGGGAGGATGCATGGGAGGAGGAGCCGGGAGGAGAGAAGCTGCATCCCTTCATGGCATGCTCTCATGGGCCCCTCTTCTTTTCCCCTCTCTTGCCGCCGGTCTTGCTGCTCTCCCTCCCATTCACCATACTGCTGCCGCCGCAGGTGCAGGTCGCCTCTTCCAGGGGCGACCACTGCATCCTTTGCGCTTATGTCAAAGTAGATAGCGCCGATACGCCAGCACTCAAAACTTGGCCGTATCCGATACTCTGATACTTAACAGTGTTCACCTACTGTTTCCCTTGTTTTGTTTTGAAAGTCGCGTATCCAAAGCTGTATCGCCGTATCGGAATTTCCTTGGCGACCTCCCTGTTCCTGATGCTCGTCAACCTCAACTCCCTTGCGTGCGATCTCCTCTTGCCCCCCCCCCCCCCCCCCCCCCCCAATCCAAAAGCCCACACACTGGCGTCGCCTTCCATTGTTCCCCTATGGCGAGAGTTTGGAGGTTGGCTTTGCTACTCTGAATCCCAACACAGTCACACCAGCATCGCCCGTTGTTCAGGGGGAGTGTTCGGGCACCCGGGGCACTTCATCCGGTAGTTGGCTGCTTCCGTTGCTGAGTCATCCTGGCCGTCAAACTTGTCGTGGAGGGATTCCTGATCACAGCAACCATGTAGTCGGTGAATTGGTTCAGGGTACTAGTGCCCGTAGCAGATAGGGGTTTGATGTCGCCGTCCTGGACGCGTGCTGGAGCAGACATATTTGCAATCGGAGTGTATTGTGTTAACTGCTACTGGAGAATGGAGAGTTGTGCTGGTTCAATCTGGATTCCCGTAATGGAGGGAAAATGAAGGTTGAGTTTGGCAGTATGGATGACTGCGCGAACTGGCTGAGCTGTTACTACGGGGCACAGCCATGGATGGTGACCATCGCCACTTCAAAATCCATTATCTTGGTTGGTCTGAGACTTGGTGGTAACTCTGAGAAAGGTTCGGTTCGGTGCGAACCATTTCGTGACCCCACGACCCATCGGTCGGCGTCGAGGTTGACGGATCGCCCCGCTCCGGCCATTTGGAGGGAACCGGGCAAACCGTGGGTCACCGTGGTTCGCTCCACGCGTACGTAGTTCAGTGCTGTATGCTTGCTGTGTACGCTTGTTGGTCATCGGTCATTTCGTGTACGCATCTAGCTGTAGTGTTGTATGCTTGCTGCTAGCTGTAAGTGTAGAAATCTGACCAGCCAGTTCTTCTTTGTAGCTAAAAATTGGAGTTTTCGACGTACATGAATACCGAAATGCAAATTGGAGTTGAAACAATTTATACGTCATTATATCTGCTCAATCTATCCCAATATGCACGGCAAGATAAGCTATTGAAATATGAAAATCAAGAGTCAACAGAGTGTTCTAGTTAGCCTTGATGCAAACAGACGAAGATACAGATGGGGAACTAACTTGCACCTTCTGGTTAGCCTTGATGCAGAATACTTACATGGTCAGCATACTTGCACTACTTGCAACATTTTTCAACCAATGCCGTTTAATGATCCACACATCATTAATAATTTAAATGGAGAAGTCTACAAACAGCTGCTGATTCCATCTAAAGAAAAGCAGTTGACCAACGAAAGCATCAGAAATTCACAACATGGAAGATCCCAGCTCCAAAAGCACCACCGCCACCATGGTCAAAGTCAAGCCGAGCTGCTATCCTGTGCAAGCAAAAGCAGGACTCTGAGTTAGTTACAAGCTACCAAACTGAATTTTTATTAGAATTAACTCCATCCATTTGGCTAGGAACAACATTCATTGGTCAATTTCTTTTGCCAAAAGTATCTTGATCTTCCACATATGGGTATTAATAGGATACAACAAATTTTAGATAGGACATTGTGGGCCCCTGATCAGGACAAGAAACTGTGACACCTCTGGTATCATGCAACCCTTTTTGGGAAGCATATTAGAGCCATCCCTAGAAGCATGAGCACCTGGAACAAAAACTTAAACCGAAATTGATCTAATTTAAACTAAATTCAAGCAAATTTAAATGACATTTGAACTAAAGATCCAAATTTTTTAACATAACTTATATCCACCAAAACTATATATTGTAGCATGGAACAAAATGGAATTTCGAGGATTTTCTCAGGATCTTATGCCATTATTTGGTGGCCCAAATAAATGCTCAAATGGTCAAAAACCATCCCTCTTAGAAAAATTTATATTCAAATTTGATTTGTCAATACTGAGCATTATCATTTATATAAATTAGAGCGCATCGTATGGAGCACGCCATTATTTTTAGATTTTTTATAGAATCTATATTTTTAAAGATACGAAAATATTAAGTAAGTGATGTTTCGAAAACCAACCAAAAAGAAAATACCACGCGGCGTTGAAGATAGGTGATGTAGAGGGGCGGGACCCGGCGGCGCACGGCTTGGCCGGCGGCGTCTTGCTCGGCCGCTACGCGTATGTAGATCGGCAGACTACTCGGCCCGACGTCGATTTGGTTTGGATCGACCTGGGGTTGAAGGTTTTCGCAGCCGAGGTGACCCGACGTCCATTTGGTTCGAACCGAACCGGTTCGCTGCCAGTATTTCGGTTCGGGTCAACGAATCGAACGGGTTGACCCGAACCGTTCTCAGACTGACTCGGTGGCCGTGGATAATACAAAGTTTTAGCGAATGTCGGACTGACCTGTTTGCTGAGACTGATCACTCTCTTGTGTTCTGCCGGGCTGCCTTCGATCATTTTCATTTCTCTGTGGTCACAGAGCGTTTCTTTCTTCTCATTGATCTCAGACAGATATTTAAACCTCTGTTCACTACGGAAACCGACCGTTTGCTGTGTGCTGTAGAGTTTGCCGAGTGCATTCCACTATGAGAATCCATATATTTGCTGAGTGTCTGAGGTCCTCGGCAAAGACCAGATTACTATAAGCAAAATGTTTGCCGAGTGTAACTCTCGACAAAGGGCTCACAACAGCATTTTATCGGCAAAGAGCTCTTTGCCGAGAGCTTTTCTTTTGTGCACTCGGCAAACAATTTACCGAGAGTTACCATGGCTCTCGGCAAATAAAGCAGAAGGATGGTGTCAAACGTCCGTCAATGCACGTTTGTCAAGGTCCTTGATGGTGGACACTCGGCAAACGGTTGCTCCTTTGCTGAGTGCCGCTAGGGAGGCTCTTGGCAAAGAATGGTCACTTTGCCGAGTGCTTGCCCTGGCACTCGACAAAGAATAGTCACTTTGTCGAGTGTGTGCCTCCTGGCCCTTGGCAAAAATCTAGGGCACTCGGCTAATTAATTCGACAGAATTCAATAAACTGTTCAAATCAAGTTCAACCTGAACCAAAATCACATCAAATCACACATACAAGCTCACCATCATCACATACACATATATATCATCATCACAGACATTTAAAGCTTCACAAATACATATAAATCCTCACAAATACATATATGCCCATAAGCATAACCTCAAGTTCACATAGAAAGTGTCCAAATAGTTCAAATAAAAGTCATCGACAACCACAAGTGTCCATCAAATGCAAGCAGGCACAACTAGTTGGTTCATGAAATGGAAACAGAAATATAACTACAAGCTAACTTGGACGAGCATGAGGATGCCACAACGACCAAGCATTGGGAGGGGAAGTCATCGGATTGTTAGATCTCGCGGATTGATTCTGCAAGAAGGAAATATTGGATGTGTAACCCAAGAAGAATTGAGATGGAAGTATAGAAGCAAAAATCGCAAGGATCTCGAATGACTCACCAGAGTGCCTTTGGGAGTGACATGAGGGGGAAGGATGACAAAGGGAGGTAGTCCAAAGAACAGCCCTGGAGGCAGCGGCGGCGGCCTAGTACTTTGCAGGTACTGGAACATCGCATTTGTTACACCATCATCCCCTCCCACCTCTGGCGCTCTTCCCGTATCTTTGCCTCCATCTCATCCCATAGCTGGGCCTACAATATTTCATCCCAATGTTACAATGCAGAACAGCCACAAGTCAAGAATAGCGAATAAAACAAAACTAACTTGGACTTGCTTAATCTGGATCTATGCAATGCTCTACCGTGGGCGGATGGGCGGGGCTGAGGCTGAGCTCCTTGCTCGGATCTGGGAGAGGGTGGGAGTAGAGGTTGTGTCTAGTGTGCTGTCGGCAATCCAGTACCGGCCATGCTTCTTACCTCCACCCACCCTCATGACGATCTCTCCATCAATGTCCTTGGTGCTTGGGTCCACTCTAGCCCGTGGACCTCCTTAGCCACCTCTGTGTATTGGTTGAGGCGACTCTGGAAGGTGGCATTGGTGTACGACTCAGGAGGGTCCTCCGAGTTTTAGTCGACCCCTGATGTTACCTTGCCCTTGTGGGCCATGGCCCAAGACTTCAAAGGGGGGCAAGGCACGCCACCATTCGCCACCGACTACACAGAAAACAAAAAGATGATGAGAAATTATTCAAAATTAAGCAATATAACAACAAAATGAATTCACGTACCCATCTAGCCGCGTACTGGTCAAGGATAAGGTTGCCTTGATGATGTGCTAGGCCAGACATCATCAAATGCCATGCACGGCAAGCCTCGTGCTTCTCCTTCCACTTGTGATCATACCACCTCTTCACAATTTGTTCCTACCAATCCATATGAGTGGCGCACCACCACGGAATCACCTACAAGTGATCAAGTAATATGAGAAAATCAAATTAAGCATACTTAATCAAGTATAGGAAATATGAGAAGATCAAATTAAGCATACTTAATCAAGTATATGAAATATGAGAAGATCAAATTACCTCCATGTATTGTTCTTCGGTCAGCTCCATGCTTTGTGCCTCAGCAATCTCCACCTTCATGTTCCGGGTGGTGTAGTCGTTTATGACGGCCTGGATGCACGCCTCGTAAACCATGTCTGTAATTAGTTTAGGACATGTGTTGTATGCCTGGATGTGCGCCCGCTCCATATACTCTGGCTCGATCCTAAAGAAATCCTGCACATAGACACGGTGTATACTATGATTATTTTAAAATATCCAATGAATACGATGTATTGAACAATGCAATACAAAAAAAACTTACCCACATCTCCCCCACCACCCGGTCCGCCAAGGTGCCAAACTCCCTGCCCTCCTGATCTGGAAAATCGGGGACGCGTTTGTGGTGCTCCCACGTGTAGGCAGGCTCCTGGCTCATGCCAACAGGCACCAAGCCATGGAAAAGTTTCTTGCACAAAAGACACAGGATGCCATTTGGCAAACGTGTGTGGTCACCTGCAGCAACCCTCGTCCAACCCTTGCCCAAGTGATGAAGACAAATGATTAGTTTATATTGTAATTTTTAAGATATCAAAAGAGTAAACATTGAAAGTTACATACTTCTTCCGTGTGGGTCAAACCAACGGCGTTTCTCAACTAGTGTCGGTCGTGTCGGGAGTTGTGCGAGACCTCTTTGCTACACACTCTGCACGCCCTCAGAACCAGAAGCGTCTAGCACCTCCTCCTCTCCGTCCTCCTCCTCCCCTCTCCCCACCTCGTCCGAGCCATGAGCGGAAGGTACCTCCTTAGACTGCTATTCCTCCTCCTGCTCACTAGACTCGTGCATGGAAGGTGTAGGCAATGGCTTACATAAAAATTCCGTTCCGGTACCGGCCGGAACGACCGGTATATCTCATTCCACCCACCTGACTGGTACCTTAGCAGCTCGATTCCATAACGGCCAAGTTACCGGTCACTACCGGTCGTTTCGACCAATACCGGCCAATTCCGGCTGGTATCGGCCATTCCAGCCATTCCGGTACCGGCCGATTCCTGAGCATCTATTACATTAGTGATGTTGTAGATTTTATTATGTTATGTTTAAACTACGGTGCTGCAAAAAATATTATATAATATAGTCTTATGTTAGCCTGAAATCATTAGTAAAATATATATTTGTAATTATATGTATAAGTATTTATATAAATTGTGTCACGGACCCGCCTTACCACGGAGACGGTTCCGTTCCAGGATCTTCCTCGGGTGGCGACACGCGCTGTGGCGCCTAATAGTACAATACATGACAGAGAAAGAAAATAATTGCAACAGGAACATAGGTGGAGGAGCAGAGTTTACATAAATCCGAAGTTATATTACAAACCGAGGTTTTGGCAGAATAAAGTTGCGGAAGCGAAAAGTTCAACACTGGTTCACCAGTTCGACGAAATAGCTAAGATACAATCGCCCTCTCACGGCGACACACAGGGAACATCCCGGCCTTAATAGGTGCCTTGCCCAAGCACCGTACCGGCAAGCAAGGACCTAATCCTCATCTTCATTTGTGCACAGCTCCCACTCGATGTTCCAACAGTCGGGACGTTGGCCCTCCCAAGGGAACCTTCCTCCACAGTGGCACTCTCCGTCCTGGTCATCTGAAAAACCACATAGAGCTACGCCTTGAGTAACTAATTTACTCAGCAAGACTGACCCGTCAATTGGCCAACTATAGCCGACACCTAGACATGCAAAGGCTAGGGCTAGGGTTGATATTGCCAGAAAAACTTGCCTAAGAGTGGATCCCTACTTTTCAAGTTTTAGCATCAAGTTGAGTTGTCATGCAGAATAATAAATTTAGTTTGCACTGAAGCTATAACAGTCATAGTTGCATACAATCTTAATAATTTCAAACAGCAGTATTAAACCCACACAGCATCTTAATGGCTTCCGGCACTGTTCCGTAGCAGCGATCAAGTGGTACTCGTTACTGTGAGGGGCAGCGACTCGAATCGATTTACATCCTGCAGGAGAAACCTGCTTGCACGACCCATACGTGCTTCCTGGAAGCCGCATGGAGCAACCTTTCGCTCACGGTACCGCAGGGTCTTCCGGGTCCAGACTCCCCCGAGAAGGGTCCCCCATCGCGATGCGCCTCATGCCACCATCCGTGGGTGGATTGTTCCCTCCTCTCAGCCCCAGTTCCACCAAAGAAGGGAGAAGGCTATCTTCAGACCAAGCGGTAGTCGTAGCTACGTCGGTTTACTGGGCCCATATCTCCAGCATGCAAACAGTACGTTCAAACTTGATCCCATGGGCCGGACACGAGGCGTAGCCTTAGGGGGGACTCGGACGGGGCTAACTCCTTGAAGACAAGCTGTCCTTCCCTTTCCACCTAATTGCCCGTCCGGTCTTCATTGTGATCTCATCCATCCTTTCCTTCATTCCAACCCATTCCCTTGTGATAATAATAATTCCTACCTACGAGTGGTCTCCATACCACTCGATAAACAGTCGTCTTACTTTAAGCAGAGCGACTATCGTCCTGAGGCTAATAATCAGGTAGAGACCTACTGCACACTAGGGTTGCAATCAACTCCTATCACTTAATGCACAGACAAACTTACATCCATAGCTAGTGATAGAATAAAAATTTAAAACGGGGTTATGCACCGGGGCTTGCCTTGGTTCTGCTCTTGGTCGGCTACGGCACCTTCCGCTCCTTCGGGATCCTGCTCCGGTCCTGCCTCCACGTGGTTCACGGCGTGATCTATATGATGCAAGAGGGAAAGCCGTGAGGGAAGATTCATGGCACTTCCTCAATAAATACGTTAATGCACACTGTTATTAGTGGAATGTAAACGGTGTGCCGAGACGTCCGAGAGCATCACTCAAGGAGTAGGGCACAGGACGAGGGTACTTCGTGTATTTCCTTCATGGACTCCAGTACTTGATCGCGACGACGTCGCACCCAAGTACGGCGTGTTGGGGGGTGCCGGGGTAGAACTGTGCAAGTGCCGCCCAGGGTTCGCAGGTGCTCACTAAATAGCACTAGTGTGAGCAAAACCTTCGCAAGGTACAATTACCCGTGAACTGCCTGAAAACGGAACCTTTTAGCGAACGGGCAAAAATTGCACTCGGGCAATTATTAGGTCGACAGGGTTCGGGTCTACGAAAGGGCAGGGGTGATCAATTAGGTTACACCAGGAGAGAAATAATTGCTAAGTTTTCCCTATCAAAATTTAAGCCAAAAATTAATTATTAATTATTATAAGGAAAGAGGCATTAAATTAATTTCAGCTAATAAACATAGAATTTCTATATGAAATTTTTCCAGGAAGACTAAAACTGAAAATCCTCCCTGGAGGCCAATTTTTTTCATATTTTATCTGCTTTCTGTAATTAATTAAAATTCTATTAGTGTTTATCCTATTTATTTTAATCCTGATATAAAAATTACTAAACATGGGGCATTAGTATTTTTCTACAGCAGTGCAAGTTCACACCAGTCTAACAAGATTTATTTTGCTACAAAATTCCCATTATTCAATTTACTATGCAATTTACCAATTTAACCTATTTCTGGAAATAAATAAATTACGAAAATCCGATTTAAACACCGCGGGCCATAAACAGGCAGCCCACTGGGCTGGGACTCGCCCGCGGCCCAGCGGCGAGCGCGAGCGTGAGGGCGCTCGGCCGAGCGCGAGGCCAGGCCCACTGGCCTTCGCGGCCCAGCGGCCAGCAGAGCCGAGTGCGCGCGCGTGCGCTCGCCGGAGCACGGCGGCGCCGGCAGGGGGGGGTTCGCCGCAGCTCGCTACGGTCACTGGCTCGGGCCGGTCCTTAAAGGAGAAAAGATCTACGCAACCCCGCGCACTCATCTAGGCTATCGGACACCGCCGGCGATGGTCGGACGCAGCTCAGCGACGGTGGCGGAAACAGGGCAGAGGTCGTCGACGGCTAGCACGGCAGGGGAAGGGCGGTAGGGCTCGGAATCGGGTCGGAGAGCTTTGCTGGAGCACGGAGAGAGAGGTCACCGACCTTCTCCGGCAAGAGGGAGGCCGGGGGTGTGGTCTCATCGGCGAGGTGGGGATTGCGGTGGTCGGCGGCGGCCTCGAGCGACGGACTAAGGGAAAACATGGTCGGATTTGCCCATCCTGAGCTCAAACGCGTGCGCGAACAAGCTGGGAAGCTCCTCGAGCAATGAATCGGTCAGGGGCTCACCGTGGGTGCCGGGCGACGTGGTGGGACGGCGGTCGGAGACGGGGAGGACGAGGTCGATTCACGGCGGCTCGTTGCGGAAAGGGAAAGATGGCTTCACGGGGAGCTTGAAGACGCCGAGGCGAGGCTGTGGACATCGACGAGCTCCCGGAAGCGGTGACGAGGCGGCGGTGGCGCGGAGCAGCAGCGACGGCGGAAGCAGAGGCGAAGGCGGGGAGAGAGTACGAGAGCGAGAGGGAGTGAATGCGGCTCGGACAACGCGGTGGTCGGCAAAAGGTATGTCCGAACGCGCGCGTGGGCCCGTCGATCCGCGGCAACGGCCGTTGGCCGTACGCCGGCGACCACGCGGCGCGCGACGGGCGGGGCAGCACGGCCTCGGCCGAGTTGTGTTTTCTCCGAGTCGCTGACAGGTGGGTCCCACGGGCAGTTTTCTTTTTCTTTTCTTTTCCCACTCCATTCAGCCGACTGCCTTTGCAAAAATTGTTGGAATTAATCCAGAGCTGATAAAATCAGACCAAAATTATGGTAGGCTCCCCAAAATGTGCTGGTTTTTATAAAAATACTAACTACCAACAGTCCCTCAATAAATTTCCTCAGAAATTTTATGAACAGAGCTGGTTTTTGACCACTCTAACAATTATTTGAGGCCTTTACTGATGGACTAAAATTCTGATAAAATTCCCAAAATTCTAATTGACTAAGACCATCAACATATAAGTTTTGCAAAGGTGATCTTATTGAAAATTTGGGACTTGCAGTTCAAAGGTAAATCAAATGGGTTTTGAATTCCATTGAATTTGAATTTTTTTTTGAATTTAAACCAATGCTTGGTGTCAAGGTTTTAAACTGCCTAGGTGACACCCTTGGGACCCTAATGACAATAGGGGTGTCACAGCCCTCCCCCCTTAAGAAAATCTCGTCCCGAGATTAAGGGAGGTGTTGAAGGTTTACCTAAATGGTGGTGTAGGAACTCGGGGTAGTGGCTTCGCAGGAACTCTTCAGTTTCCCAAGTAGCTTCTCTGGCGGTATGGTTGCTCCATTGGACTTTATAGAACTTCAGCGTCTTCTTACGTGTCGCCCGCTCCTTCTCGTCCAATACTTTTATCGGATGCTCAACATAAGTCAGGTCGGGTTGTAGTTGCTGGGTGCTCTCCAATGGTATGTGCACCGGTGTTTTCAAACACCCCTTGAGTTGGGATACGTGAAACATGTCATGCACTCCAGCGAGTTCCACTAGCAATCGGAGTTGGTAGGCCACGGGTCCGCATCTCGCAATGATAGGGTAGGGACCAATATAACGAGGTGCTAACTTCCCGCGAATTCCAAACCGTTGAACACCCTTGGTGGGTGACACTCGGAGGTAGACCATATCGCCAACCCTGAATTCCAACGGGCGGCGCCTTTTATCTGCATAACTCTTCTGCCTGGACTTTGCCGCACGTAAGTTGGATTGGATTTCAAGTACCTTCTGTTCAGCTTGCTGCACTAGCTCCGGACCAAAGATTATCCTCTCCCCTGATTCTGACCAATTCAGTGGTGTGCGACAGCGGCGCCCATAGAGGGCCTCGAATGGTGCCATCTTGATGCTTTCCTGGTAACTATTGTTGTAAGCGAATTCTGCCAAGGGTAGGTACTCATCCCACTTCTTGTTGTGATTCAGCACATATGCCCTCAACAAGTCTTCCAATATTTGGTTAACCCTTTCCGTTTGACCGTCCGTTTGGGGGTGGTAGGCGGAACCTCTAATCAGCCGGGTATCCAGAGTCTCGTGTAGCTTCTCCCAAAAGCGTCCCACAAATTGGGAGCCTCGATCGGACACGATAGTCTTGGGCACTCCGTGCAGACACAAGATTCGCTCAATGTAGAGTTGCGCATACTTTTGCATCTTAAACCGTGTCGACACAGGGATAAAGTGGGCGACCTTTGTTAATCGGTCCACAATGACCCATATGGAGTCGAGTTTATGTGCCGTCAGCGGGAGACCAACGATAAAATCCATGCTGATATCTTCCTATTTCCAAGCTGGAACACTCAAGGGTTGGAGTAGGCCTGCCTTCCTTAGATGATCGGCCTTGACTCTGCGGCAGGTATCACATTCTGCGACATAACGTGCTATTTCCCTTTTCATACGAGTCCACCAGTATTTGGATCTCAAATCATGGTACATTTTGTTGCTGCCCGGATGCATGGAGTATTTTGCCATGTGAGCCTCGTCCAAAATTTCCTTGCGGAGTTTCGGATCCTTAGGAACTACCAGTCGAGTCTTGAACCATAACACACCCTCGGTGTCTTCTTGAAAGCATTGTACTTTATCATCACCCTCCTTTAGCCTTCTTTTTAGATGTGCTATGCCTTCATCCTTTTTCTGAGCTGACACTATTTCTTCCCGTAAGGTAGGGATTAATGCTAAGTTGTATAGGGCTCCGTGGGGTGTTACTTGGACATAATGACCATCTTGGACTTGCGGGCCGACTAAGATATGGTGACAGTGAGCCTTGCGGCTTAGGGCATCAGCCACTACATTCGCCTTTCCCGGGTGGTAATGGACTTCCAACTCGTAATCCTTAATTAATTCCAACCAACGACGTTGCCTCATGTTCAGGTGGTCTTGGGTGAAAATATACTTTAAGCTTTTGTGGTCAGTGTATATGCGAACTAAATTTCCAAGGAGGTAATGTCTCCACATTTTTAAGGCCAATACCACCGCTGCTAATTCCAGGTCATGCACGGGGTAATTCTGCTCGTGCTTCTTCAATTGCCTCGATCCATAAGCAATAACTCTTCCGTCTTGCATAAGCACACATCCCAATCCAATACCCGAAGCGTCACAGTAGACATCGAACGGCTTTCCCAGGTCCGGTTGAGCTAAAACTGGGGCCGTGGTCAGGTGCTTCTTCAAGGCTTGAAAAGCGTTTTCGCAGCTCTCATCCCATATGAATTTCTTATCCTTCTTAAGCAGCTCTGTAATGGGCTTCGCTATTTTGGAGAAATTGGGAATAAAACGGCGGTAGTAGCCAGCTAATCCCAGAAAACTGCGGACATGGAATACGGTCTTCGGTGTCTTCCAGTTCTGCACATCTCTTACCTTGCTGGGATCTACCGCGATGCCTTCTTCCGAAACAATGTGGCCTAGAAACGGTACTTGCTTCAACCAAAACTCGCACTTGCTAAACTTAGCATACAGCTGGTGTTCCCTTAACCTCTGTAAGACAACACGGAGATGCTCTGCATGTTCTTCCTCCGTCTTCGAGTAGACTAGAATGTCGTCAATGAAAACCACCACAAACTTGTCCAACTCGGGCATGAACACCGAGTTCATGAGATACATGAAGTGTGCTGGTGCATTTGTCAATCCAAACGACATGACTAAATACTCGTATAGACCGTACCGGGTAGAAAAGGCGGTCTTGGGGACGTCCTCGGCACGAATTTTAATCTGATGATAACCTGACCGGAGATCAATCTTGGAGAACACCTTAGCTCCTATTAACTGGTCGAAGAGGATGTCAATACGGGGCAGTGGATATTTGTTCTTGACAGTCACCGCATTGAGGGGTCGGTAGTCTACACACAGCCTCAGGGTCTCATCTTTCTTCTTCACGAACACTGCCGGACAACCCCAAGGCGAGGAGCTTGGTCGAATGAATCCCTTATCCAGTAGCTCCTTAAGTTGCTCCTTCAACTCCGCTAGTTCTTTGGGCGCCATTTTATATGGTCTTTTGGATATGGGTGCCGTTCCTGGCTGAAGCTCAATCTTGAACTCAACATCCCGATCCGGTGGAAGTCTGGGGAGATCGTCAGGGAATACGTCCGGAAATTCCCTAACCACTGGAATATCTTTTATTTGTCCGGCTATGGTGTGGTGAACACTTGGTGCGACCAGTCGGGGTGGTCGTACTCGGAAGCTTACGCTACCATGGGTGGAAGAGTTTAAGTGCACCGTGTAGGTGTCTATGTCCAGCATAGCTTTATGTTGCCTCATCCAAGGCATGCCCAAGATAACGTCAATGCTGCAACCATCTAAGACTATGCACTTAGTAGGGTAGACTTTTGATCCTAGGGTTATTGGAAGTTTGTCTACTTCATAAAGAGCAGGGGTTTGTCCACCAGCTGATTTAATGGTGTATCGTGCTCTCATAAGGGTACGGGGCAGCCGGTACTTGTCAACAAAGAACCCACTGACAAAGCTATGAGATGCTCCTGAGTCAAACAGTACTAGTGCAGGGTGGTCTCGAACAGAGAACATACCAGCAAGGATGGGACTATTTTCCGGAATCTCCTCCAGGGTAGTGTTGTTCACTCGCCCCGCACGAACTGGTCCTCGGTTGTTACGGTTGTTGTTGGTGTTGTTACTCCTTGACGGGTTCTGACCAGTGCTTTTCTTGGGGTGTGGGCACTCCCTTGAAAAATGCCCCGGGCGGCCGCAGTTGTAGCAGGGGAAAGGTCCGGGTTGAGGGTTTGGCCGCTGGGGTGGGCGAAATCCTCCTTGACTCTGCTGCGGACGCGGTACCGGGGGTCGCTGCTGTGCTGGCTGAGGCGGGCGCACAGCAGGTGCCGGCACGGGGGCGGAGCGGTACCTCTGTCCCGACGGGGTGGTGTACACCATGCGAAACTTCTGCGGGGGCCCATTGGACGGCCCCATAGCACTTGCGGAGCGCTTCCGTTCTGCCATCACCCTGCGATATCCGTCCTCCGCGACGATCGCGTTATTGACAAACTCAGCGAATGTGCCTCCCATGTTAAGGTTGAGGCGGTCCTGTAGCTCCGCACTTAGCCCCTCCAAGAAACGGTCCTTACGCTTGGCGGGGGTGTCCACTTGTTCCAGAGCGTACAGCGCCAACCGGTTGAACTCTTCACAGTATTCCTCGACACTGCGATTGCCCTGCTTTAGAGCGGCGAATTCACGCGCCTTCCTGCGGACGAGCCCCGCAGGGATGTAGTGAGCGCGGAACGCATCCTTGAATTCATCCCACGTAATCTGTCGGTCGGTTCCCATAGAAGCGACATGGTTGGCCCACCATGCCCTAGCCGCACCATGCAGTTGCTGCGCGGCGAACAGTGTCTTCTGCACCGGCGTGCAGTTAAGGAGTCCAAATTTGGACTCAAGCATGCGAAGGAAGTTCTCTGCCTCCATGGGCTTGGTGGTTGAGCTGAACGTGGGCGGCCTGGTGGCGAGGAAGTCGGAGTAGGAGCTGTTCTGGGGCGCTCCATCATGGTGGCCCCTAGCATTACGAGTTGCTAGGTTTTGCCGTGCCACTTCCCGCATGAACTCCGCCTGCTGTTGCTGGCTCTCCATCATCGACGCGAAAAACTGCGCCATCATCTGCATGGGGTTAGATGGCGGTGGCGGTGGTGGAGTTCCTAGCGGAGAGTCAGTCTCTCTAGCCCTGGAACCTTGGGGCTGCTCACCATGCAGCTCATTGGTGTTACGGGTGCGCACCATTCTGAAATACAAGAACAAGGGTCGAGTTAGTCACTTATCCAATCATGAGCATATAGGTTACCAAAGCTAATGACACAGCACGCGGGACAGCAATGTGGTACACAACATAATCTCGATGAAGCTGAAATTTCCACGTTAACATAATCCTCGTACAAGTCCACAGTTCCACTCTACATGAACTCGGAATATGTGACCGTCGAGTCTGCAAAAGCCAATCACGCGGGTGATCCCCAAAATACAACAACCACGCGTGGAGTGTCCCAAAAGCTATCCATCTAACCAGCCCTACAAGCACGACCTAGTCGCATCTACTACTACTGCCAAGCCTGGACACCAGCGGTGCCAGAGGGCCCTGGCCTGTCTGCGCCGGTCGGAGCGAGTGGCTCGTAGTCCACGTCGGACTCGTCGCCCGCATCCTCCTCGGGCTCCTCCTCTGCGGGTGCTGCCTGCGGTGCAGCGATCGCGTCCAACTGAGCCTGAAGGTCCTGGTTCTCATGGATCAGCGTCTCCAGATCCTCCCCCATAAGGTCCATCTCCTGCTGGGCACTCGCCAGCTGCTGCTGCAAGTGCTCGTTATGGTTCGCCCGCTGCTGCATAATTATACCTCGTCTGTCCACCTCCTATGCGAGGGCGTCCCGCTGCTCAGTGATCTCCGTCACGCGAGTCTCACTCGCCTCAAGAGCAGCGGTCAACCGCTGAATCTCTCTCTGCTGTGCATCGACCTGTGTCTGCAGGTCGTTCCTCTGCAGCCACACCTGCTCAGCCTCCGCCAGCAAGACTCCGCTGCGGCGGCTAGACTCCTCATCCAAGTTGAGGAGATACTCGGAGTAGTGGGCTATGCGGTGGTACCCCGCGTGGTACTCCGGGTAATCGTCACGAGAGACGCGTCTCACACGCCTCTGCCACACCGGGTCAGCCTGGTGCCAGATGGGGATCATCTCGAACGGCGTCCCTGAGAGCGCTGCTACGTTGCGCCCACAGAAGTGAGCGAGAGCCTGGTGAGCGACCCTCTCCAGGCCCTCCCGGAGGCTCCCAGCCGTGACGGTGCTCTCCATACCCGCCAAGTCGGGGTTGCGCGGGTGTGGGGAGACACTGAGGTGCACCTCTGCAAAAGGCACACCGTGGTAGCGGGTCTCACGCCCGCGGTACGAAGGCTGCTCCCCGTAGCCCAGGGCGCGTAGCATCTCCCACAGAAGGGTGGGAAAGCCACGGTGGTGTAGACCGGTGGTATAACGCCACCCGTCGTGCCGGAACAGCTCAAACCCGTGCTCGTCCATCTGGAACACAAACCCCAAAAGTGAGTACTAGTTCCCGACGCAGAGGGCGCAGGTCAAAATAAACAATTTGAAGCAGTGAGTAAAATACCGGCTCTAATCCAACACTACTGGAATAGAATCCTTAACCGCTTCCCCGAAATCACAGCCACAGCCCTAGGGTGAGCGGAACAAGGATTCACGGATTTAGCGCGACAGGCATACCACCTGAAATTTGTAATAACCTGATTTCAACGCGCTGACTCGGAAGACCACGTTGGTGGTGTCCGGTGATTCTTAAACCAACGTTCCGGCTAGAGTCAGAAAGTTCGTTTAAGAGTTCAAAAGTCACCAGCGAGGAGGTGTCGATTCGTACGGAAGACAGACTGCTCAACTTTGGTTTTTTGTTAACGTTGCGGCGCATTTTAACATTTTCAAATATGCAAATGCTTTCGGCCTACCCATCCTCTCCAAATAAGAAATTGGTCACGAATAGGACCATTCGTATAGTCGGTGGCAGACGATCTCTCAAGTTAGCCGTATACTACCCGTTTCTTACGAGAATCGTGGTTAGCGTACCTGCAGAAGATTCATTCCAGAAACATTACATCAAATCAAAAGAAACGAGCCGAAAATAATCCCTTATTATTGTCCTAGGGCAGGACACTGACGTTTTACGCAATCAGCCCGCGTTCACGCCATTGTGCTAGCTTCCCATGTTACGGTCCACTGGGCGGGACACATACCTGCGTTGACGATGCCGTAGGTACAGTAGTTAAGCAAACAACCTCCTACAGTTAGCCTTGCCACCTGAATCATAACTTACACATAATCTATTGGGCACGTCCTCACACGTTCGTTCCGGGGTTTTCGAAAATATGTCCTTGAATATTGTACTATTCCTGAGAGGGCTCTGATACCACGCTGTCACGGACCCGCCTTACCACGGAGACGGTTCCGTTCCAGGATCTTCCTCGGGTGGCGACACGCGCTGTGGCGCCTAATAGTACAATACATGACAGAGAAAGAAAATAATTGCAACAGGAACATAGGTGGAGGAGCAGAGTTTACATAAATCCGAAGTTATATTACAAACCGAGGTTTTGGCAGAATAAAGTTGCAGAAGCGAAAAGTTCAACACTGGTTCACCAATTCGACGAAATAGCTAAGATACAATCGCCCTCTCACGGCGACACACAGGGAACATCCCAGCCTTAATAGGTGCCTTGCCCAAGCACCGTACCGGCAAGCAAGGACCGAATCCTCATCTTCATTTGTGCACAGCTCCCACTCGATGTTCCAACAGTCGGGACGCTGGCCCTCCCAATGGAACCTTCCTCCACAGTGGCACTCTCCGTCCTGGTCATCTGAAAAACCACATAGAGCTACGCCCTAAGTAACTAATTTACTCAGCAAGACTGACCCGTCAATTGGCCAACTACAGCCGACACCTAGACATGCAAAGGCTAGGGCTAGGGTTGATATTGCCAGAAAAACTCGCCTAAGAGTGGATCCCTACCTTTCAAGTTTTAGCATCAAGTTGAGTTGTCATGCAGAATAATAAATTTAGTTTGCACTGAAGCTATAACAGTCATAGTTGCATACAATCTTAATAATTTCAAACAGCAGTATTAAACCCACACAGCATCTTAATGGCTTCCGGCACTGTTCCGTAGCAGCGATCAAGTGGTACTCGTTACTGTGAGGGGCAGCGACTCGAATCGATTTACATCCTGCAGGAGAAACCTGCTTGCACGACCCATACGTGCTTCCTGGAAGCCGCATGGAGCAACCTTTCGCTCACGGTACCGCAGGGTCTTCTGGGTCCAGACTCCCCCGAGAAGGGTCCTCGATCGTGATGCGCCTCATGCCGCCATCCGTGGGTGGATTGTTCCCTCCTCTCAGCCCCAGTTCCACCAAAGAAGGGAGAAGGCTATCTTCAGACCAAGCGGTAGTCGTAGCTACGTCGGTTTACTGGGCCCATATCCCCAGCATGCAAACAGTACGTTCAAACTTGATCCCATGGGCCGGACACGAGGCGTAGCCTTAGGGGGGACTCGGACGGGGCTACCTCCTTGAAGACAAGCTGTCCTTCCCTTTCCACCTAATTGCCCGTCCGGTCTTCATTGTGATCCCATCCATCCTTTCCTTCATTCCAACCCATTCCCTTGTGATAATAATAATTCCTACCTACGAGTGGTCTCCATACCACTCGATAAACAGTCGTCTTACTTTAAGCAGAGCGACTATCGTCCTGAGGCTAATAATCGGGTAGAGACCTACTGCACACTAGGGTTGCAATCAACTCCTATCACTTAATGCACAGACAAACTTACATCCATAGCTAGTGATAGAATAAACATTTAAAACGGGGTTATGCACCGGGGCTTGCCTTGGTTCTGCTCTTGGTCGGCTACGGCACCTTCCGCTCCTTCGGGATCCAGCTCCGGTCCTGCCTCCACGTGGTTCACGGCGTGATCTATATGATGCAAGAGGGAAAGCCGTGAGGGAAGATTCATGGCACTTCGTCAATAAATACGTTAATGCACACTGTTATTAGTGGAATTTAAACGGTGTGCCGAGACGTCCGAGAGCATCACTCAAGGAGTAGGGCACAGGACGAGGGTACTTCGTGTATTTCCTTAATGGACTCCAGTACTTGACCGCGACGACGTCGCACCCAAGTACGGCGTGTTGGGGGGTGCCGGGGTAGAACTGTGCATGTGCTGCCCAGGGTTCGCAGGTGCTCACTAAATAGCACTAGTGTGAGCAAAACCTTCGCAAGGTACAATTACCCGTGAACTGCCTGAAAACGGAACCTTTTAGCGAACGGGCAAAAATTGCACTCGGGCAATTATTAGGTCGACAGGGTTCGGGTCTACGAAAGGGCAGGGGTGATCAATTAGGTTACACCAGGAGAGAAATAATTGCTAAGTTTTCCCTATCAAAATTTAAGCCAAAAATTAATTATTAATTATTATAAGGAAAGAGGCATTAAATTAATTTCAGCTAATAAACATAGAATTTCTATATGAAATTTTTCCAGGAAGACTAAAACTGAAAATCCTCCCTGGAGGCCAATTTTTTTCATATTTTATCTGCTTTCTGTAATTAATTAAAATTCTATTAGTGTTTATCCTATTTATTTTAATCCTGATATAAAAATTACTAAACATGGGGCATTAGTATTTTTCTACAGCAGTGCAAGTTCACACCAGTCTAACAAGATTTATTTTGCTACAAAATTCCCATTATTCAATTTACTATGCAATTTACCAATTTAACCTATTTCTGGAAATGAATAAATTACGAAAATCCGATTTAAACACCGCGGGCCGTAAACAGGCAGCCCACTGGGCTGGGACTCGCCCGCGGCCCAGCGGCGAGCGCGAGCGCGAGGGCGCTCGGCCGAGCGCGAAGCCAGGCCCACTGGCCTTCGCGGCCCAGCGGCCAGCAGAGCCGAGTGCGCGCGCGCGCGCGCGCGTGCGCTCGCCGGAGCACGGCGGCGCCGGCAGGGGGGGGGGGGGGGTCGCCGCAGCTCGCTACGGTCACTGGCTCGGGCCGGTCCTTAAAGGAGAAAAGATCTACGCAACCCCGCGCACTCATCTAGGCTATCGGACACCGCCGGCGATGGTCGGACGCAGCTCAGCGACGGTGGCGGAAACAGGGCAGAGGTCGTCGACGGCTAGCACGGCAGGGGAAGGGCGGTAGGGCTCGGAATCGGGTCGGAGAGCTTTGCTGGAGCACGGAGAGAGAGGTCACCGACCTTCTCCGGCAAGAGGGAGGCCGGGGGTGTGGTCTCATCGGCGAGGTGGGGATTGCGGTGGTCGGCGGCGGCCTCGAGCGACGGACTAAGGGAAAACATGGTCGGATTTGCCCATCCTGAGCTCAAACGCGTGCGCGAACAAGCTGGGAAGCTCCTCGAGCAATGAATCGGTCAGGGGCTCACCGTGGGTGCCGGGCGACGTGGTGGGACGGCGGTCGGAGACGGGGAGGACGAGGTCGATTCACGGCGGCTCGTTGCGGAAAGGGAAAGATGGCTTCACGGGGAGCTTGAAGACGCCGAGGCGAGGCTGTGGACGTCGACGAGCTCTCGGAAGCGGTGACGAGGCGGCGGTGGCGCGGAGCAGCAGCGACGGCGGAAGCAGAGGCGAAGGCGGGGAGAGAGTACGAGAGCGAGAGGGAGTGAATGCGGCTCGGACAACGCGGTGGTCGGCAAAAGGTATGTCCGAACGCGCGCGTGGGCCCGTCGATCCGCGGCAACGGCCGTTGGCCGTACGCCGGCGACCACGCGGCGCGCGACGGGCGGGGCAGCACGGCCTCGGCCGAGTTGTGTTTTCTCCGAGTCGCTGACAGGTGGGTCCCGCGGGCAGTTTTCTTTTTCTTTTCTTTTCCCACTCCATTCAGCCGACTGCCTTTGCAAAAATTGTTGGAATTAATCTAGAGCTGATAAAATCAGACCAAAATTATGGTAGGCTCCCCATAATGTGCTGGTTTTTATAAAAATACTAACTACCAACAGTCCCTCAATAAATTTCCTCAGAAATTTTATGAACAGAGCAGGTTTTTGACCACTCTAACAATTATTTGAGGCCTTTACTGATGGACTAAAATTCTGATAAAATTCCTAAAATTCTAATTGACTAAGACCATCAACATATAATTTTTGCAAAGGTGAGTCTTATTGAAAATTTGGGACTTGCAGTTCAAAGGTAAATCAAATGGGTTTTGAATTCCATTGAATTTGAATTTTTTTTTGAATTTAAACCAATGCTTGGTGTCAAGGTTTTAAACTGCCTAGGTGACACCCTTGGGACCCTAATGACAATAGGGGTGTCACAAATTGTCATTATATTCAAGGTCCGGATTGGTACGCCGGTACCGTCCGGTACCGGAATGATCCATTCCAATGGCCAAAATGAAACGGTGACCGGAACGGAATTTTCAGGTAAGGGCGACGGTTGCCTCATGGCCTCCCCTCGATGCCTGTTGCCACCTCTGTTGCCTCGACCCTTCATTCGACCCCTCCCGGACCCCCTCAGCTGCACCGGACCTGGACCCCTTCCTAGTTGCGCTTTTGTAAAGCGACGACACCGACCTCAGCATACCCTTGCCCATCATCTTTGATCAACCTGTAATTAAAAACATTAAATTTATCAGTATTTGAAAATCTATGCAAAATAAAAAAAACATGTATTAGAAAGTAATGCAAATATTAAATTAATTACTATGGACCAGCCATGTATTTTAGAAATAATCATCAAGATCGGGATTAGCTTCGTCGTATGTCTCATCATCACTATCACGGATATTGACATCATCTTGCACGTGCACTAAAGAAGGAATGTCATCATCATTGTTCAAGCCTAATTGAAATCGCCCAAGTAATTTCAAGTCGTTCACATTATGAATCTCGTCTCTAGCATCGTCGTCATCAACCATTTTGTAATCTACATCCATTTCGATCTCTTCGATTAAGTCTATCACAAAACCCCCTTCTAGCCCATCTTCTTGGAAGAACTCTCCATCGACATATGTGTTTGGGTCTACATTGTAATCTTCATTGTTTGGAACAGGTAGTTTACCGTGTGGCGGTACCTTGAACACAACATCCCAACCCTTGAGACGGTCATCGGTTTGGCTTGGGTATGGGAGATAATAAACTTGTGTGGCATGTTGAGCTGCAGTATATACGTCGCCTCCTGAATATACGGATGACTGTCGAATTTTGACTAGCCCAAGATTAGGGGTCCGTCTCACTTCTTGAGGATCAAACCAATGGCATTTGAATATGACAAGAGGAAGAGGTTTGCAACCATCAAACATGAGTTAATATATTTCTTCAACTCTTTCGTAATACTCGACCCCATCATCACCTGGAGTAAAAACTTCAGTATTAGTGGTTCTTCGATTAGGACGATTCTCCTTGTAGCTTGTTTTTTAAACTGGTACCCGTTGATGTCATAGCTTCCGAATAACTTGACCCTATAGACACAGCCATTGGCAACCTGTCTCAGCTCGGGATTCATAGACGCATCGGTTTGGGCCTGCAGGTTGAAGCAGGATAGTTAGCTATATTATTTGCACGTAAGCACAATTTTGTAATGACATACTAAAAAAATGATAAATACCTTCCATTTCAACTAAGAAATAAAATCGCGCAATCCATTTCCCGCACCATTGTAAAGAAGGGCATGAACTTCCCGTTATGTAGGAGGCCATGAGGCATGCGAAAATCCAACAAGAAATTCCCTGTAGCAATGAGGAACAAGTTGGTTAGATGTGGAACAATTGGTTTCGATACGGAATTATGTAATTTGTTCATAACTTACTTGATGTACGACACCGCTTTGGTAAGGTTGGTGAACACATACATCATGATAGTGCGCCACTCTTGATATGTCAAGTTCTTGTTGATCGCTTCACCTCCACGTCCGTATTGCCCTTGGAAGAGACTGAGGGTCGATTCATTTTCTCCAACGTTGTAACGAGGGGATGGATAGTGCACACTCGGAAGGTCGTCAGAATAGTATTTTGTTGTGAAGTTTGACACCTCCTTCGAAATGTGCGCCTCTGCGATGGAACCCTCAATTTTGCATTTATTTTTACATTTAGTTCAAAGAATCTTTAGACACCGCTCAATTGGGTAACACCAACAGTTCTGCACGGGACCCCATTCGTGCCTCATACGGGAGGTGCAAAATCATATGCACTATCAGAGTGAACAAGCCTGGTGGAAATATCTTTGCCAACTTCCAGAGCAACACAGATGCAATATTTTCCATCCCTGCAATCACCGTCTTAGATATCTCCTTAGCACAAAGCTGGTAGAAGAAAAAGCTCAACTCTGCTAGCACTTGCCACACATGATCAGGGAGATAACCTCGAACCATGACCGAAAGAAGCCGCTCAAGCCAGATGTGGTAGTCATGACTCTTTGTCCTATTGATTCGCACAGAATTCAAGTTCACTCCCCTACTCAGATTCACTGCAAACCCATTAG
Organism: Eleusine indica; assembly: GCA_030378355.1. NCBI lineage: Eukaryota > Viridiplantae > Streptophyta > Magnoliopsida > Poales > Poaceae > Eleusine > Eleusine indica. The sequence goes on from CM059495.1 coordinate 44,377,998, forward strand.
GGAACTTTAACATTTTGAACCATTCTAGTACTTCCCTCCTTTGGGGTCTCGTCAGGACCAAATTAGCCTTAGGTTTTCTCCATGACTTGTTAGATGTAGGAGGCGCCATGTCTTGCCTTAACGTTGGCCCTTGTCTTATCAGTAATGTCCATGATTGTTCCGAAAAGTGGAACACCAATGCCATGTTCAGTGTGCATTAGGTCAATGTTATATGGAAGAAGAAGGTCGTCCATATAGAGAAGCCTAAACAAGCCACAGATCTGAGTGAAGGCATGTAGCTCACATATCCCACAAAACCACCATCTTTTTCATCGACCTTGAGAGTGTCTAACATAGCACGCACCTGCGCACCTGTCATGAACTATGGTGAAGGGTCGTGAACTACGACACCTTTCGTAAAGTTCTTTTTGTCTCTTATGAACGGATGGTCAAGAGGGAGAAATTGTGGGTGTAGATCAAACGAAGAAAACTTGCATAGATGCTTGCACACTGGGTAAGGAAATTTTTAGTGAACACCCCAGCCGCAGAAACACCCTTACGCTGACATGTCATGGAGAGAGTAGAAGTACAAGACATAGATTCTGAAGTTTGTCTTTGTAGCTTGATCATATGTCCATACCCCTTCCTCCCAAGCACAGAGCAAATCATCAATCAGAGGCTCCATGTAAACACAAATATTACTCCTCGGGTTTTTAGGAATTATCAACTAACAAGAAAATGTTCTATCGTTGAAAGACGATGCTGGGGGGGGGGGGAGAGATTGAGGGGTATAACGAACATGGGCCAACAACTGTACGGAGCAGACCCCAATCCATAAGGGTTGAACCCATTTATTGCCAGTGCCACACGTACATTACGAGTCTCTTGAGCTTTCCTGTCATGAATATCATGAAAACATTTCCTTGTTTCACCATCAGATGGATGTATAAGCTTATCAGGCTGGTATCGAACTCCATGTTTCTGCCATGTCATTTGTTTGGTGGATTCCTCGGTCATGTAAAGTTGTTGGATCCTCGGTAAGAACGGAAGGTACCTTAGGATCTTCATGGTGACCGTAAGTTGCCTCTTTTCTCCATCACTAGCGTCTACCTCAATAAACCTAGAGGATCCATACTTTGGACAATATTTTGCTTCTGCGTGCTCCTTCCTGAATAACACGCATCCTTTCAGACACGCATGTATCTGCTCATATGGAATCTTAAGTGCACTAAGGAGTTTTGTGCCTCATACATGCCCTTTGGCAGAATGTGACCTTCCGAAAGCAGGCTGCAAGAACTGTCAACATAACATCGAAGGCATTTCGACTCAAACTAAACTAAGACTTTACGGCCATTAAACATGCAATGGCATCTAGTTGAGAAACCCTTGTATGCCCGTGAAGAGGTTGTTATGTTGCTTCGAACATGTGGTAATACGCCTTTACGGTCTCCTTTGGCTCATCCTCCCTATGTTGTTCATGGAACTGTGCTTCATGATAGTCATTTAACATGTCTCCTATCCCGGCATCAGCATCACAATCATCGATGTGTTGTCTCACTACCTCTTCTCTCATGCGATCGGCTTCACCATGGTAGACCCATCGAGTATAACTGCCGTAAATCCATTTGTGTGCACTCATCTCAACCTTTGTTTGTTTTCTCGTGTTTTTACAATGGCTGCAGGGCCACCAAGTCTTGCCACCTTTTTCAACATTGGCAAATGCTTGTAACAAGAAAGCATCGGCCTTGTCAACCCATTCACTTGTTTCAGAACCCTGCCTTGGGCAACCCGTGTACATCCACTCATGGTCATCCATCCCCTAACATATCAGCGAGCAAATTAAAATACACTGGCCTAACAAATGACTAAATACCACTAACTAGGTTACCCATAACCTATAAATATCAATGCAAAAATAATTAAGTACCACTAATGATAACTAGGTTTGCCGCTAATGATTAACTTGATTTGCCGCTAATGGCTAACTAGGTTTGCCACTAATGACTAACTAGGTTTAGGTATGCTATACACAAAAATTCATACCTCAGGAGGTCATGATGCGTGGAGGAGGGCCAGAGCGTCGGGGACTGAGGGCCGGGGGCAGGACCTCGGGGGGTCGAGGGCCGGGCCCGGTAGCAGAGGTGTCGGGGGTCGGGTGGTCGGCGGCCGGTGGCCGAGGGCGTGGTGTCGGGGGGCCACGGGCGGGGCATCGCGGGGGGGGGGGGGGGGGGGGGGGCAGGCGGGGCCTCTGGCGGGCAGCAACATTGGGGAGGCGTCGGGGGTGCTCAGGGAGGCGGGGGCAGGTCCTCGGTGGCAGGGTGTCGGGGGTCCGCGAGCGGCGACCGGTGGCAGGGCGGCGGGGGGGGGGGGGGGGGCTCGGCCAGCTAGCGGATCTGGCGGGCAAGCGGCGGCGGTGAGGCATCGGGGGTACTCAGGGAGGTGGCGGAGGCTGGTTGCGCGTGTGTTGTGTGCGTGTGTGGGTAGGGTTGGCCGCACGCGCTAGGTCAATGCCAATAAGCCCTTTGCCGAGGGCCATGGATCTTGGCTCTCGGCAAATTTATGTTTGCCGAGTGTCACCTCTGTGGCACTCGCCAAAGGTCGTGTTTGCCGAGAGCCTCCCTTGTGGTACTCGGCAAAGGTCGTGTTTGCCGAGTGCCTCCCATCTGGCGCTCGGCAACAAATATTTCATGTACATGCAAAATATTTTAGAATTATAATACTAATTCAAAAAAATAAAAACTTTAACATAACAAGATTAATCTTATATAATACCAATACAAAATGATTTAAACTCAAATTCAAATTTGACTTTCAAATGTATTCAAAATCTAAAGGACTCATTCCTAACTCTATGTTCCTTGTTTGGAGATTTCCGTTCTATGCACGACGTACATGATAATTTTGGCAAAAACTTTATAAATTTTTTACCATAGCCTCTATGTATGATATCATGATCTCATGACAATTTTCATGATTTTGGGACTTAGTTTGTATTTTATAAAATTTAAATAATTTTGGACCACAAATTCATGATGATATTTCATGTACAAAATTTGCAAAAAATTTCTTTTGTTACTTGGATACGGCATCAGAGTCACTAACATGAATATCAATTTTAGATTCAATTTATTCCATTATTCGAATCACTTATAGTTAAAATTTTATATTTCTCAATAAATACATTTAATGAAATAAATGTAATAAATATAAGAAACTTATGGTGAAGAATATCAAGTTTCAACATTAAGTACCTTGACCTCTCTGTAGGCCCTAGCAAAAAAAAACTATGGCAAGAAAATAAAAAAATATTATTTGTTTGTCGAGAGCCTTTATGAGACACTGGGCAAAAGGTTTCCTTTACCGAGGGCCTACCATAGACACTCAGCAAAAGGTGTACTTTGGCGAGTGCTTCACGGGACGCACTCAGCAAAAGTTTAATGGCATGGGCCCACACCAATGAGGGCAGCGGGGGACGTGTATGTACGACTCTTTTTTCCGAGGGTATCTTTTTGCCGAGGCCTTTGTCTAGTTTGCCGAGTACCATCTCGAAGGCTCTCGGTAATTTCTGTTGTTGTACCGCGAGTCTGCGTTTTTCCGAGTGTCGACTCTCGGCAAAGAAGTTGTTGCTATGTGTTGCATTTTTGTCGAGGGCTTGTGCTGTGAGCCCTCGGTTGATATGTTCTTTGCCGAGTGCCCGATAATTCGCACTCGGCAAAGACTACGGCATTCGGCATACAGTCGGTTTCCCGTAGTGTTCCATCGGGCACGTGGCAAACAGCATATTTGCCAAGAGCCCATCTGGCAGGCCCTCGGCAAACAATCAACTCACGGCAAAACCCTCTTTGCGGAGAGCCGACACTCAGCAAAGGGAAAACACACGGTAGAATCACATCATTTGCCGAGAGCTGCAGGGCTGGCACTCGGCAAACGAGAAAAAGCCCTCGGCAAAACTTCACCCTGGGCAAAGAGAGTCCTAGTCAATGTCCCCGGCTGTCTCCGTTGGTGAGTGCCAACCGTTAAGCACTTAGCAAATACAAATCTTTGTCGGGTGTGTAGGGCAGCACTCGGCAAATATCTGTATTTCCCGAGTGCTTTCTTTGTGCACTCAGCAAATATTTTTTTTTTCCACCAATTAAACTTTTATTATTTTCTAATGTTTTCATACATTATGTAATAATCATTTCTGAAGTTTGGTTTTTTTTATTGTTTATCTAGAATATTAAATACAATTATGTATTTTCTTAGTATTTTCCCATTGAAATGAAAATTGACCTACAACTTATTTAAAAACCTAAATAAAGTGAGTTGAAATATCATATTCATATTATTGAGTCCACATTAAGGTCTTGTGTAGGAGTTGGGAGAAAATTTTGAAGGTTTTGAACATGAAATATTACTACTAATGTACGATCAAAACGTTTTAGAATTTTATATAAAGAAAACAATGTATGAAAATCTTGAAACTTGTCGAGATATCATGTTACATATGTGGAGGCTATGATAAATAGTTGAGTGTATTTATCGTACTTTGACACGTATGGTGTTCACAAATGGAAGAAGCTCTCGAGAAGAATCAGAGAGTTGAGAATGGTCTTCTTTGGATCTGTTGTGCAACCAATTGTAGGAATTCAAATTGACTTAGGAACTTTTTCATTGATAATAGATAGCATAAAATATTACATATCTCAATTTGGTAAGTTTTAAGATATGTTTAATATTTTTCAGATGTTCACTGCAATTAACAATGTTATAAGTAATATATGATTGGAAAATTATTTGCCGAGTGCCCTAGATTTGGGCACAAACCTTTGCTGAGTGCTCAGATCTATGGCACTCGGCACAATATTTTTCCTGTTCACTTAGTGCAGCGCGCGCGATACGGCCAACCCAACCACACACGCACACACACCGCCGCTGCCACCGCCCGCCCATGGCCCCCGACGTCGACGCCCGCCGGAGCTACCCCCACCCACATCCCCGCCCTTGCCTGAGGCCCCCCGACGCCCCGCCCCCTGCCCCTGGCCTCTGACGACCCAGCCGCTGCCCTTCAGTGCCTCGGCCGCCAGGCCCCGACACCCCTGCCACCGCCCCTCGATGCCTCGGCCGCTGAGCCCCGACGCCCAGGCCCCTGATGCCCCTGCCATTGGAGATTCGTCATGTGCCCTTTACCGAGTGTTACTTTCGACACAGAGTTCGCAGTCTTTTCTTTATATTCCTTTGAATAGAATTCTCAACTTTTTTGATAATGAGCAGGAATCTATTGGGGTAGCTTGAGCTAGGATATCTTTGCCAAAGCAATCCGCCCGAGACTTGTCTATACCTGATCCTATGTTACTGCAACACTTTTATTTGGGTCTAAACAAGGACTCTACCCAATGTCTCGACATTGCCACCAGAGGATCGTTTGCGCATAGGACTACGACAGAAGGAAAAGAAATCCTAGCGCGAATATTAGAAAACACATTCTTCCTAGAAAATCATAGTGATCCCCTCCAAGAGGAAGCTATGTCAAGCCATGAGGACCGCTCAATACCCAAAATCTGAGCTTATAGCTTGCATATCCCTAGATTTGATTGTTGAGTCATCCCTTGAACCTCGGACACCAAAGGAAGAAGAAATTCAACCTCTGGAGTTCTCTCTTGAATTTGAGGATATTCTTTTCAAATACTATAGGAACATATCGAGTTCTTTTTGCAAAGAGAAACCAACAGTTCCCTTTTTATCCTCCTGATCTTCTAGAAGAGGGCAAACCAACTCACGATGGTCCCTCAACAACAGAATTTGAACCCATAGCTCTCTCATCTCTATATTTTGTTGTTGATACCTCTTGGAAGTAAGAAGAAATTCTACCTTCAGGGTTGACAGTTAAATTTCAGAAAAGGTAACTAGAGGCACAAGTCATTCTCTTATATCTCTCTAGTGTTAGAAGTATTGGGATGCTTGGTGCGGCTCTTGGACAGTAGAAGTTTTAATGAAGAAAGATTAACAAATGTTTGGAAGCAAAGAAAAAAAATCAAGAAGGACAAATGTTTTCAGCTTCAGATCAAGTTGTCGTTGGATACGGTGAGATCATCGGAAGGTACGGTGATTGCTGCAAGAAGTTGCTCGGTGAAGGAGTCAGACAAAAGAGGTCACTGTAAGTTCCAGAAAGGGTCACCGTGATGAGGACATCACTTCTATGGATACACGCAACACTCCTCCAATTCTGGACTTGCAAGGTCCAGTGACTAAAGCCTATACACGACGATTAAATTTAGAGGTGAGCTCGTTCCTACGTTCTTTGTTATATGTTACTTTTGAGAATAGTTTGCTACCTGATGATTATATAACAATTAGAAACCATGGAGAGGACTAGTAGATGATAGGAGAAGGACTTGGGAACATGGAGGACCTACAAGGACTTGGAATCCAAGGTGGAGGCCCAATCAAAACTGACTTGAAGTCTGTATTGGGGCCAGGACCAGTCCAAACTAAAATGGACGCTGAGGACACATACGGATTCCGATTTGGAGGTTCTACATATGCACGGAAAGCTACGGAGAAGACCTTTCCAATGCCGTTGGCCTTATGTCAAAATTCATCAGGAGTCATCAGAAATCATCGAAACAATATAGGGTCTAGAATTTGTGTTCGTGCTGTGTCGCCTGTTTTTGGCCTTCAGGGTTTGTATCCGGTTGAGCCCAATTAGGGGCGCATCCAGAGGGTCTTACACGATTCTAGGATCTTGATAAATAGCCGTTGCTGCTCCACTAGGGTTCAGGTTTTACTTAGATCAATTCTGTTCATAAACAATGTCGCCGTTCGTCAGTTTGTGAGACCCCAACTTCGTGAGTTTAATCATTCATCTACAATTGTGTTGCATTCTTATTTGTTCTTGCTTGTGTTCTTGATTCGCAGGCATGTATTAGTCTTTTCGGCGAGGTCAATCATTCTTGGATAGTTAATAACTAGAGGAGACACTGTGCTATGATTGCGGGGTTCTGAACGTGTTGTTTAGAAGCTGGATCGATTTGTGTTTCACCTCCGCCCAAATAAAGATTACCAGAACCTTTCAGAAGATCGGGAACCCTTGTTCACATGAAGTGGTAATCAGAGCTTCAGGTGCACTGTCATATTCGCACTACCCTTTAGTTTTGTTTTCGTGTTCTTCCAATCGTCCATAGAAAACAACAAAATTTTTCCCCCACCCATAACCACGTGTTTAGCCTTTACATATTTCAATTTCAGAGTCCGTAGGGTTGAGTTTGTGCCCTAATTCTTGTTAGTCGCTGGTTTAGTTTGTATTTTTATCGTCAGTAGTGTTTCCCTTGCAACCCTAGCCGCCATCCCCTCCACCACCCTCTTTTTTGTTCGGCTTTCTGTGCTAGGGTTGTTTGATCAACACGCCCACCCTAATCCCACCCTAAACCGACCCTAAACCCACCCTCAACACCTCGGACCAATCCTCACAATTTCAACTTTCCACTGCATCAACCCTGCCAAAAAAATATCCTTTCCAATTCCCTAGCCGATCCCAAACCCGACTTGAGTTTCCCTCAAACCTGGCCTCGGGTTCTATGAAAACCGGTTTCGAGGTACCTTCAGTAAAACGGCCATAACTTTTCGCTCGGTTTTGGTTGTTTCTGTTTTGGCTGAAATTTTTACAGGAGCTTCATGACTCGATTTGGACCCTACCCAAACTGCCAAAGGCCGTTTGCCATTCTTAAAAAAAAATCGGGAAGATAAAGAAAAAATTCATTCAAGTTGAAACCCGACATTTCCTGAATCTTGCAGAATTTCTATAGGACACATCCTACCTCTGTTTGAGCTAAAATTTTCTATGGATTCTCTCTCATTGCCATTGAGTTGGAGAAAAATATCAAAAAAAAAAAATAAAAAAATTTGGGATTTCTACTAGTGCTCCATCTAGCCCCTTGGAATTTGGAGGTTTTGCTATTTTACACTTAGACCCCTGTTGTGTTCTATTCTCCTTTCACACTTATTTCTGCCATTGCTACCAATACTGTTTTAGGACACAATTAAACTGGCAACTAAGGAGAAGTTACTTGGGGCACTTATTCAGCTTCACTCACATATATATTTGGCCTTCCTAGCTCTACATATTTCTTCTAGACAATACAGATTATTTTGTGACCCTTGCAATCAAGGAACACACTTCCCTATTATCCTTTGCTTTGCTTTGCATTTCAGAACTTTGTAAGAGCTTTGTAAGGAACTTCCTTTTGCTGTGTTTAGAGGCACCACTACTTAGTAGTTTTGTAGGGATAACCTTCACTGTTTGTTTCCTGTTTTGGTGTTTATGATGAGAGGAAGCGATGGAGAGGGGGCTTTGCCCTCCCAATTTTATGAGTGCGTGAGCCAAGTTCATCCACAGAAGGCTTTGTAAGCGGCTCAGAGTGATTTGGCTGAGACGATCACCAGGACCATCACTGATGCGATCAACAAGCTCCACCTTGAAGAAAACATTGAGCGGTTGGATAAGCGGGTCTCTAAGTTAACCGATCAGGTTAACCAATTGGAGAACGCTCACAAGACCAACGACACCAGCACCAACGACATTGAAGACGACCATGATGAAGAGACAGTGTATAAGGCTGATGGCACCGTGGCTAGTGCTGCTACAAAGACCGCGAGATTACGATGTCATTTGCACCATAACACTCAAGGTATGAGTGGTTTACAAAACCATCATCCAAAGGGTAACAATCATGGCTATGCTCCAGATGATCCATATGCTAAAATTAAGTTTTCAATTCGTTCGTTTTCAGGTCAATATGATGGTGATGCTTACCTTGATTGGGAGATGACTATAGAGCAAAAATTTAAAGCCATCTTGTTCCTGAACAACATAGAGTTAGACAAGCCATTAGTGAGTTTAAGGACTTTGCTATTGTCTGGTGGACTGGTCTAGCTGCAGAAACTGATTTGCCTACTACTTGGGATGAACTTAAGGTAGCAATGCGTGATCATTTTGTTCCTCCTTCTTTTTTATAAAGAGATTCATAATAAATTGTAGCGCTTAGAACAAGGAGATAAAATTGTTCAGGAGTACTTTACTGAGCTTTAGAAGGGTTTGATTCATTGTGCTATAGTCAAAAAAGTAGAGGATCAGATTTGCCATTTTTATTCTGGTTTGAGAAAAGAAATTTAGGACATTCTTGATTATAAAGAATTTTACTCTCAACCAGTGTTTCCAGTATGCTATGCTTGCAGAGAAAGAATCACAGGGACATTTCGAGGCCTTCGAGGCGTATAGGAATTCTAGTCGAACCATCTACCCACCATGGACAACGGGGACTTCAGGGCTGCCCAAGCCATCTTTCCGGCCATCTCCACCAATAGCTGCCAAGCGAAACAGTCCTGTTTTTGCAGCACCAAGATCAGCCCCTGCACCTTCTGTGCGCTTAGGTAAAAATTCTGTGCAGGTATCAGCTAGTAGTGCCTCCTCTATCGCTTCAACGGGACGCACTACAGGGATTCAGTGCCACCGCTGCCATGGAGTTGGTCCTGTGTAGAAAGATTACCCAAATAGGCGGGCATATGTGGCGACAGACAATGGCGGTTACATGAGCGCCTCTGATGTGGAGGATAAGGAGGAGGATGTCGCTGCCACCAGCGGTGACCTCATCCTTGGAGGCAGTGACACCACGGGCTACATGAATATTATTGTGTAGCGTGTGCTTAGCACACAAATTCAATAGGCCGAGAGAATGCAGCGCCATAACTTGTTCTAGATTTTCTTCATCATCAAGAACCACCGAGCATGTGTCATCATTGATGGAGGGAGCTGCAATAACTTGCTGAGTTCTGATTTGGTCAAGAACCTTGCTTTGACCACATGCCCATATCCACATCCATACTACATTCAGTGGTTAAACGACTCTAGAAAAGCTAAGGTAACACAAACTTGCAGAGTTCCTTTTTCCATTGGTTCTTATGCTGATTATGTGGATTGTGATGTTGTACCCATGCAAGCATGTTCACTTTCATTGGGTAGACCTTGGGAATTTGATAATGGTGTTATACACCATGGTAAAAGTAATAAGTATACTTTTATGCGTAAAGGAACTAAAATTACTTTGTTACTAATGACCCTTGCTGAAATTGTACAAGCTGATTTAGAAAGAGCTGCTAGCTTGAAAAATAAAGGTCCTAAAATTCAGCAACCATTTAATTCTGATTCTACACCTAGTAATGTTAATGATTCTTCAAGTTCTAAGGGTGCTAGAATTAACTTACAAGGTCATTCATGTCTTGCAACAAAATCTGAGCTTGCTGAAATTTCTGCTAATGATGATATTTGCTATGCTTTGATATGCAAACAAGCTTTGTTTTTGCTGGATGATATTGCTTCTAGTGCTTTGTCTCCTAGTGTCAATAACCTTTTGCTGGAGTATGATGATGTTTTCCCAACTAAGATACCCCCGGGATTGCCACCTTTGAAAGGGATTGAGCATCAAATTGATTTGATTCCAGGTGCTACTTTGCCAAACCGTGTTGCATATAGGACCAACCATGAGGATACTAAGGAAACTCAATGACAAGTCCAAGACCTTTTGGATCGTGGGTATGTTCACCAATCACTTAGTACTTGTGCTGTTCCAGTGCTTTTGGTTCCTAAAAAATATGGTACTTGGCGTATATGTTTAGATTGTAGAGCCATTAATAACATTCCTATTAGGTATCGTCATCCTATTCCTAGGCTCGACGACATGCTTGATGAGTTATGTGGTGCTACAGTTTTCACTAAAATTGATTTGCGTAGTGGCTTCCATCAAATTAGAATGAAACTTGGAGATGAATGAAAAACAGCTTTCAAAACCAAATTTGGGTTGTATGAGTGGTTAGTAATGCATTTTGGCTTAACTAATGCACCTAGTACTTTCATGCGTTTGATGAATGAGGTTTTAAGAGCTTTTATTGGCAAATTTGTGGTAGTTTACTTTGATGATATATTGATTTATAGAAAATCCATGGATGAACATATGAATCATTTGCGTGCTGTTTTTGATGGTTTGAGAGCTGCACGTTTATTTGGTAACCTTGAGAAGTGCACCTTTTGCATGGATCAAGTCTCTTTTCTTGGCTATGTTGTGACTCCATAGGGAATTGAGGTTGATGAGGCAAAGATTGAAGCCATAAAGAGCTGGCCGGTACCAAAAACTATCACCTAGGTGAGGAGTTTTCTTGGTCTTGCAGGTTTCTACCATCATTTTGTCAAAGATTTCAGCACCATCGCTGCACCATTGCATGAGTTGATAAAGAAGGACGTTTAGTTCCAGTGGGATAAGGTACATCATGAGTCTTTTGATGCTTTGAAGGACAAACTTATGCATGATTGCTGCAACCTCCAAATATTGATAAGACTTTTGAGCTTGAATGTCATGCTAGTGGTATAGGCATTGGTGGTGTTTTGATGCAAGATGGTAAACCTGTTGCATACTTTAGCGAAAAAATTACTGAGCCTGTTTTGAATTACTCCACTTATGATAAGGAATTATATGCTCTTTTATGTTCCTTAGAGACGTGGCATCATTATTTGTTGTCCAAAGAATTTGTTATTCATTCTGATCATGAATCGCTAAGTATATTCGCTCACAATGTAATTTAAACCATAGACATGCTAAATGGGTTGAGTTTATTGAGTCCTTTCCTTATATTATTAAACATAAAAAAGGAAAGGATAATGTGATTGTTGATGCTTTAACTAGACGCTATACTTTGTTGTCCTAACTTGATTGTAGAATTTTTGGACTTGTGGCAATTAAAGAATAATATGTTGCTGATGCTGATTTTAAGGATGTAATGCTGCAATGTAAAGAAGGTCATGCTTAGAATAAATTTGTGTTGAATGAATGGATTCTTGTTTAGAGCTAACCAACTATGCATTCCAGTTGGTTCCGTGCAACTCTTGTTGTTGCAGGAGGCATGTAGAGACGGATTGATGGGTCACTTTGCTGCTAAGAAGACAGAGGATATTTTGGCCACACATTTCTTTTGGCCAAGGATGAGGAAAGATGTTGAGAATTTTATTGCTCGCTGCACTACATGTCAAAAATCTATGTCTCGCTTGAATCCACATGATTTATACATGGCACTTCCTGTTCCTTCTATTCATTGGGCGGATATTTCTATGGACTTTGTTTCAGGACTGCCTGGGACTAAGAGGGGGAGTGATAGCATTTTTGTTGTTGTGGATCGTTTTTCTAAGATGGCACACTTTATACCATATCATAAAACCGATGATGCTAGTCGTATTGCTGACCTCTTTTTCAAAGAAATTATGCGTTTGCATGGTATGCCTTCTACTATTGTTTCAGATCGTGATGGAAAATTCTTGAGTCACTTTTGGCATACACTTTGGAATAAGTTGGGTACCAAGTTGCTGTTCTGTACAACTTGTCACCCACGAGGTGGTGAATCGCACTTTGGGCACTATGTTGAGAGCTATTTTGAACAAAAAAAATTGATACAATGGAAGAATGTTTGCCTCATGTTGAGTTTGCTTATAATCGGGCAACACATTCTACTACCAAGGTAAGTCCCTTCAAGGTAGTGTATGGTTTTGATCCCTGTACTCCACTTCATATACTTCCTCTTCCTATTAATAAGAGAGCTCATGTTGATGCTAAGGAGCGTACTGAATTTATTTTGCAAATGCATGAGACCATTAGACTTAGCATTGAAAAGATGAATGAAAAGGATAAAATTACGAGTAGTAATGGTAGAAAGAAAGTAAAGCTTGATGTAGGAGATTTAGTGTGGTTACACTTGAGAAAGGATAGATTTCCAGAATTGAGAAAGTCTAAATTAATGCCTAGAGCTAATGGTCCATTCAAAATAATTGAGAAGATTAATAATAATGCATACAAACTTGAGTTGCCTCCCGAGTTCGTGGTTAGTCCCACTTTTAACATTTCATATTTGAAACCATACTTCGGAGAAGAGGATGAGCTTGAGTCGAGGACGACTCCACTTCAAGAGGGGAAGTATGATGAGGACATCACTTCTATGGATACACGCAACACTCCTCCAATTCTGGACTTGCAAGGTCCAATGACTAGAGCTCGTGCACGACGATTAAATTTAGAGGTGAGTTTGTTTCTACGTTCTTTGTTATATGTTACTTTTGAGAATGGTTTGCTACCTAATGATTATATTATGATTAAGAACCATGGAGAGGACCAGGAGATGATGGGACAAGGACTTGGGAACGTAGAGGACCAGCAAGGACTTGGAAGCCAAGGTGGAGGCCCAATCAAAACCGACTTCGAGTCTGTTTTGAGGCCCAGGACTAGTCCACACTCAAACAGACACCTAGGACGCATACGACTCGAATTTGGACGTTCTACATATACACGGAAAGTTAAGGAGAATACCTTTCCAATGCCGCTGGTATCATGTTAAAATTCGTTCAGACTCATCGGGAGTTGTCAAAACAAGAGAGGGTCCAGAATCTGTGTCAGTGTTGTGATGCATGTTTTTGGCCTTCGGGCTTTCTATCCAGTTGAGCCCAATTAAGGGCGCATCCAGAGGTTTTTGCATGACCCTAGGGTCTTCATAAACAGCCACCACTGCTCTATTAGGGTTCGAGTTTTGCTTAGATCAATTCTGTTCATAAACAGTGTCACTGTTTATCGGTTTGTGAGACCCCAACTTCATGAGTTTAATCATTCATCTGCAATTGTGTTGCATTCTTCTTTCATCTTATTTGTGTTCTTAATTCGCAGGCAGGGATTAGCCTTCTCGGCAAGGTCAATCATTCTTGGACGGTTGATAACCAGATGAGACATTGTGCTGCGATTGCGGGGTTCTAAACGTGTTGTTTAGAAGCCGGATCGATTTGTATTTTGCCTCCGCCCAAATCAAGATTACCAGAACCTTTCAGAAGATCAGAAACCCTTGTTTACATCACATCATAAGATATGATAACTGATCTAGGACAGATGGACTCTCTGTACACGAAGGTATGTGGGTGTCACCTTAGGCTATGGACGTTGAGTCACCATAAGCTATGGTGAGTGCCAAGGAAATGTATAGAGAGGCTACAAGTCTCTAGACAAGGAGCTCTCGGAGGTAACCATAAGGAACAACAAGGTCGCCATAGCTTATGGTGAGTGTGGAGTAGATGAAGACTAGAAACTGGACGTGCCTGGTGAAGTTATGACGGGGCCGTCATAACCTATGGTGACCCAGAGAGAAAGAGTTGCGCAAAATAAAGCAGTGTTCTATTGAAGGTACGAAGAAGATTGCTGTAAGTTACGGTGGACCCTAGAGGATTGCATGCAGTGAAGGCGCTTAAGATTGGAGGTCACCGTATGGAGCAGGAGATGTCATCATAAGGTATGGTGAACTAGCCATTCAACGCCTAGTGCTAAAGTTTGAATACTTCGAGGTCACCGTAGATTATGGTGACAATGCTCGGTCGTTCATTCCACATCAGTCTACTTTTTGGCAACTGCTAGTGGGGTGCTTATAGCCTGTAAATAGCTATTGCCCAGCTCATGAAGATCTCTCTTGGACATTTGGATTGCTAGAGGAATCAGGAGAGGGCCAAGAGGAGAAGAGATGGCACTTTTGTGAAGATTGGAGAGCTATTTTTGAGTGTTAAATAGAGTAACAAGAGCATCCCTTCATCTCTAGCCTAGTGAGGTTGTAGAGAATGATTAGTGTTCTTACTCTTGGTCTATGATAGGGCTTAGACCGGTTAGGTATCAGTGATGAGGCTATCATGATTGGTTGTGAAGGCCATTACAAGTTTATACAAGGTGGGAGCTTGCCTTTGAAAGAAGTGTCAAGAAGAGAGCGTTGGTGCTTGTACTAGGAGAGTGTAGCAAGAGCTTGTGCCCTTGGAGCACAGTTACATGACCGTGTCTTCGCTCGTGGAGTGATGCGGGCTTGTGTGCAAGGACTCTTCCATTGAGTGCCGTGAGGGATCGGTACTCCGACAGCAGTTGATCCAACGGGAATTAGAGGAAGGCACCATCTTTCTGAGACCTTGGGCCAAAAATCAATGAGCATTCTCTAAAACCTCTCCTTACTTACTGTCTTTAATTCCACACTTGTGTGTAAGTAGAGATAGTGCTGCCATGGGCTTACATGCTTATTGATTGACTTAACACTGCTTGCATTGCATCATTCTACTAGAATTCCTAGGATCTTGGTTCATGTAGAATTGTATAGGAATTGCGTTAGTGAGGTGTGTAGAATTGGTTAGTGAAGTTTGAGTTGATGATGCACATCTAAATTTTTTTGGGCGAGGTTTAGTGGAAGGAAGACGGAGTTTGTTGAGCTGCTTCGCCAGTGACCGGTATTTCTATGGGAGACGAGCTGAGTATCTAATTGTGCAATGTTGAAAGGGAGTGTATCGTGTGCAAACTTGGAAACTATCCATCAAGACCACAGGATTCCCATCCGATGACTCCTTTTAGAGATGGGTTCAATTTACATTTAACCCCCCCCCCCCCCCCCATCATTAGCCTTCCTAATTATAGTTTTAGAAACCCCCCCTCCCTCTAATCCCCTGTCCATCCCGATCTCACGCACTAGAGGGATAGGGCCGCTGCAGCCGACTCCCTCATGATGCAGGGGACGCACGGGGACAAGGTTCAGTATGCTGCTCCAGTGCTTCACTTTCTGGACCTGGCATCTGATGAAGAAGAACACACGGCACCTAGTAATTAGTGGGGGATTTCTCGGCTCTTGTGCCAGTATTGCTGTGTACAACAAATTGGTAGAGCAGGTGCTTCTGAGATCCACGAAACACCAAATTTCAAGAAATTATTTTAAACTTCTCTCGCTCTTCTGTCCAGCACTAATACCAAACCACAAAAGACCGTACACAAGCTCTCTGCCGTGCAGTTGCTTCCTCTGCATTTGCTGTTTATGGCCTTTTAAGGTGTTTCATCTTCTGATGGTATTCGTTTCAAGTGGGGTCATCACTCTCTCTGTCATGTTCACCACAGTGATACATCGAACTCAGATATTAAGGAGCATACCTAGGAAGAACTAGAATAGTCTGCCTTATTTTTCATCAAGAAGAAATTAACCACATTCAAACTGAACATGACTCGAGCTTGGTGCCCAGTGTTTAAATCCCACATCAGGCTCTGTACATATGTACATATGTGCCAAGTTGGTGCTTCGAATGTTCCTAGAATGGAGACAAAATGGAAGAAACAAGATGGATGTTTAAAAATTGATATAATTCACTTGTTGCCTCCATGCTATATAATAATTCAGCGACACTGAAAATTCATTCCTCCATGCTATATAATAATTCACCGATACTGAAAAATATGACTAGTATAAAAAAGATGTTTACAATTAGCCAGCAACTTTGTTTGGGCAATTGCGTGCATCATGATCCACTAGTTGCTTGCATTTTCAACACTTCCGTAATTTTCTTTGTGCATTATCTTCGTTGCTCTTCTTAATTCTTTTGCATCTCCTTTTGGACTTGATATCACTTGGTGGATGTATATGAACTTCATTTGGAATTTTACTACCAAGGAATGATTTCAACTCATCCTGTTTATTAACTGTAGCAGGAGGAGTTATCTTTTGGAGAGGTTCTACTAGTTTCGATAAATTAGAATATAAAAAGTCCATCCCTTCTTTAGAGTTCTTAGCCATTTTGATAAGATCTTCAAACTTGTTGCGTGAATCTGAAATCTTTTTGCACATTGCCACCTCCATAGGATCTTTAGCATTTTCATCCAGAAGGTTACCTTCTTCATCAAATAATACTTCTCTATGAAATTAAAGATCTGATCAGCACTATTGCACATAGAAAATAAAATAGATATAGAAAACAATACAACAGTACAAACTCACCTTTTACATCTTTTGTTCCATCCCTTCATAATATAAATTAATGGTATCTCATTTTGCTTCTCGGCTCTAAGCACTTGTATGATATGAGGGCACGAGATGCCAGAGGATTCATATAATTTACAGGAGCACGCACCAAACATGTTTGACTTGTTCATATGAATTACTTGCACTTTTTTAGAAAGGCTGCTGATGGTTAAAATTTTCATATCTTCGCACTCAGAAATTCCTTGAATAATGCAATGGTCTCTTGCAGCGACGATTCGTTCCTGAAATTTACTGAAAATTTCATGTGTATATATCACACTACATTGCTTCTCCATGGCCCATGGTGTAATTTAGGAGTAGTGTGAAGACTTGCACTGTTGGCTAACAACTCCACTTGGCGCTGGCACTCCAAAGCTGTGTCAAACCTTAGCCAAAACTCAACAAAGCACAATTTTCTATGAATGAAACGACTGAAAAAAGAATTGGCACTCTCCGATCTTGATATAGTCCTAAGGATTTCAGCTAGAGGTATGTCCATAAAGTATGCCAGAATCCATGATTCACGAATGGCAAAGTTTGTAGAAAACCAATCATTTGCTATGAGTTGAAAATCTGTTATGATAGAATTACATTGTGAAACAAAATCATCTGGATTATCGGAACCCCAAACACACTTGTTTAGTCTATCCTAAAACTCTTCGTTATTGTTTACAGAGGGCCCAACCCTCTCAGGTAACTTTTCCAGGATATGCCACATGCAAAGTTTGTGAATTGTATCTGGTAGAATATGAGAAATAGCAGCCTTCATGCTTGCATCTTTATCTGTTATGATTAGACGAGGTGCTGCTCCTCCCATAGCCTTAAGAAAGGTCTCAAACAACCATACATATAACTTGATATTTTCATTTGCTAAGAATGCTGCCCCAAGAAAAACATTTTGCAAATGATGATTGATTCCAGTAAATAGCACAAACTTCATGTTATACTGGTTAGTGGTATATGTTGCATCTACCGAAACCACATCACCGAAAACACTATAGTTTTTCCTGCATAAAGCATCTGCCCAAAATACACGAACAAGTCCTCCTTGTTCATCCACCATAAAGTCATAAGAGAATGCAATGCTTGTTCGTCTTCTCGGAGCTCACCCAGTTCTCTCGAAGGTAACGCTTGGCTATTTTGGGTGTCGTGGCTCTTGGTCTTCCGCTTTAAATTTTGTGTTACTGTGCCCCCAACTCCCGAGGCTTTGCAGTAGTACGATTTTGGGGGTAAAGGTCTACGAAGCTTTTGCTACGATTTGCTTTTTAGTACTCTAGCTTCCCATAGCTTCGTGCGCTCATACTGTTGTTTGGTGATTTTTGCTTTTAAGGCAACGTTCGAGCTAACTCGAAATGCATGAATCCTTACGTCGAAGTGTTCCTTGTGATAGTTGGGACTAGTTTTCGTGTTCCTACTGAGCTCACATTTTGTGTTTGATTGCAGGATCTGAAGGTATGACTCGAGTTGCACAGACTACGTGCCCTGACGAGGCTCTTGTTGAAGAAAACTTGCCTTCAATGACTGTGGACGCCGCTACAAGTGAGGGCGACTCCGAGGCAGATTTTGCCAAGAGCTTGGAGGATAACCTTACTGCTGCTCCCAAAGGGCTAGGTCACAATCATGGTCGGGACCCTCCGAAAGAAGTTGAAGATGATGAAGAGGAAGACGATGGAGATGAGGAGGAGGAGGATGAGGAGGAAGAGGGTGGTGACAAGGATTTCGCTCCCCGAGGTGTTGGGAGGGTCGCCACCGATGCCCAAGGGCAAGGTTCGAGTCGTAGGGTTCGGAGTTCTGGTCTAGTGGACGAGGACCTAGAAGACGTGGACGCTGACATTAGTGATCTGCTGCCTACTGATGATTTTGGCCTGCCAAAGGGCCGAAAGAGGAAAGGGAAAGAACACGAGGGATCCAGACTGGCTGGTCAGGAGGTTACCCCTTGCCGTGCTCAAGATGATGCCGTGGTTTTTAAAGACCACTTCACTGCTGGCCTTCGCTTTCCTTGCTCATCCTTCGTGAAGGACGTGCTGGGCAGGTTCAATGTGCAGCTTCATTATATCAGCCCCAGTGGGATGGCCATGCTGAGCAAGTTTGCCTGGGGCTTATTGAGTTATCAGGGCCAGCCTGATATTGAAGTGTTCTGCAAATATTACTGTACTCACTACCAACTGAAGACAATCAAGATTGATGGCGTGGTGCCCGAGGCTGACTATGGCTGCGTTACCTTTGTGCCCCGCTTCAAGCGTGACAATCAGTTTGTCAAGTGCAGCCGAAACCACTGGGGCGACAACTGGCATGAGAGCTGGCTGTACGTGAAGGTTGCCACGGAAACTGTTCCTACGGATGGGAGAGAGGCAACTATTTTTCCCTTAGCTTCGAAGATGACTCCCTGCAAGTCTCGATCCGTGGAGGGCAGGGTGCCCAAGGGCTGTAAGAATGAAGCTGCCTTCCACGTCGCTACCTACAACTCAAGCGGTCGGGACCTTGTTGAAGAGTTCGTGGCTGTGAATCAGTGGCCGCTACGCGAGGGGTGCTCAATTCCCGGCTTTATTCAGAAGAAGATCCCCTCGAGGCCTGACATTACCATACGGTTCCTGGAGGAGCCCGTGGATAAACGGGGTTTTGGTCATGAAGAGTTTTTGGTCTTCTTGCAGCGTGCCAGCGAGGCTGTGGTGGGCCCTACACGCGCGAGGAGCACAAACACACCTGCGAGCGGGCTTCTCACAGTGGCCGGCTTAACCGTGTGCTGACTTTGGCCGGTGTGAAGTACCCTGCTCATATCGCACTAGGACCTCGAATGGCCGGTGTGAAGTAATATTGGTTCGGATGTTGGCAAGGCAACGGGGGCCAAAAAGGCCAGAAAGGAGAAGTGTCCGACGAAGTCCCCGCTACAGATTGAGAAAAGAAAAAGGGAAAAGGAAACTTTGAAGGTCCCTCTGAAGCGCGTGCTCGCAAAAGAACCCCGCCGAGACTCTTCGAGCTCCTCTGCCCCCGGCCTCCGCGCCGTTGGCACTTTGGTGTGCGCCGGCGCAATGGCGGACGCTTTTGACGGGGATGATGACGAGGAGGATGACGTGGTGGTGGTATCTCCCCCTGCTGTGGGCGGTGCTGCTAATGTGCCAGCTCCAAGTCCCTCCATTATTCCCACGAAGAGTCGGACTGTAGATACGGAAGCCGCGGACACCCTCGCTGGACTTAAAGAAAGATTTTCTGCCCGCCCTGGAGCTTCGAGTCCAAGCCAACTTTTGATTTGGGCTGAAACCTCTGGGGGTCTGCGAGTAAAAGCTTGGGCTTGCCCGAAGGGTATGAAGATTTTGCTGATCCCAAGGCTTAGGCTGATCTATGCTTAGCGTCGGATACTTTTATAGCCGAAGGGGCTAAACTGTTTGGAGCTGGGGACTTGTGGTGTAATTTCTGCCATGTTTTGAGACATGTAAGTACGCTTGGCTTAGATGGTGCATGAAAAAACGTTGTACTATTTTTGTTGAGTTTTGTGACAGGGTTGTTTTGACTGTTGTTTTGTTTCAGGCTCACACCCTCGCGCGGATTTCTTCTGAGAAAACTTGCACAGAGCTAGCCTCATTGGAGAAAGAGAAGAATTCGCTTGCAACAGAGAATATGTTGTTGAAGGAGAAGCTTAACAGCCTTCGATCTGCAAAGGATGAAGCTGCGCTTGAAGCTGCACGCATGCTAAAGGAGCTTGATGCTTCACGGGCGGAGGTTGCTGAATTGAAAGACCGGCTTAAGTCGCCTGGAAGCTGCTGAGGCTAAGATCGCAGCTCTGGAAGATGAAAACACAGCTTTAAAGCATGACCGATTGACTCGCAATTATGGCTTCTGATGTAAACAAGGGTTCCCGATCTTCCGAAAGCTTCTTGGTAAGTTGATTTGGTCGGAGGCGACACACAAACCGATCCGGCTTCAGAACAGCACGTTCTAAACCCCGCAATCGCAGCACGACGTCTCCTCTGCTTATCAACCGTCCAAAGACGATTGTCCTCGCCAAGAAGGCTAATCACTGCCTGCGAATCAAGAACACAAGCAAGAACAACGAAGAATGCAACACAATTGCAGATGTATGATTAAACTCTCGAAGTTGGGGTCTCACAAACCGATGAACGGCGACACTGTTTATGAACAGAATTGATATAAGCAAAACCCAAACCCTAATGAAGAGGTGGCAGCTGTATATGAGGACCCTAGGGTCGTGCAAGACCCCCTGGACGCAGCCCTAAGTGGGCTCAACTCGATACATGGCCCAAAGGCCGATTACGGTGTCGCAGCACCTGGACAAATTCTATAAGTCGATTTGTTTTGGCGATTGCCGATGCCTCGGGACGAATTTTGACATGGGACCAGTTGGGTTGGAACGTTCTTTTCGTCATCGTTCCAGGCATATATAGAACGTCCAAATCCGAGTCCGTATGCTTCTTAGGTGTCCATTTTAGTGCAGACTGGTCCTGGGCTTCCAAACAGACTCGAAGTCGGTTTTGATTGGGCCTCCACCTTGGCTTAAACGTCCTTGCTGTCCCATCACGCCTCCAATCACCTCCCCAGCTATCTCATCATCATCTCCATGGTTTCTAATAATAACTAATTCATTAGGTAGCAATCTATTCTCAAAACCACATAATAAAAACATTAGAAACGATCTCACCGGTAATTTCAGGTGATGCACATGAACTTTCATCTTAGTTGGAGGAGTGTTGTGTGTATCCATGAGTGTGATGTACTCATCATTCTCCCCCTTTTGAAGTAGAGTCGTCCTCGACTCGATCCCATCTCTTTCTTCCAATAGTGGTGTCAAATCTGAAGCAACAACATGTTCTCCATCTTTCTCACTATCCTCTTCTTTGTGTAGAACCTAAAATTTATTAGTTGCAACAAGAGGCAAGAAAATATATTCATCATCTAATTCAGATTTTGAAGTAAGTGTTGCAACATTTGAAACAGTCCATTCTTTTCTAAACGGTTCATTCTTTCTCATTTCAAGCCTTTGTTGATCTTCTTCTAAAATTTCAGCAGTGGTCATAGATTTAAGAGTAACTCTTCTACCATTGTATTTAAATGAGTAGCTATTTATAATGGTATTGTGCGAAGCATTATTTATAATAATCCAAGGTTTACTCAATAACAAATGACATGCTTGCATAGGTACTATATCAAATTCTGCACTATCCTTATAAGAACCAATAAAAAATTCAATACGTGCAATTTTATCTTCCTTTATCTTACCAAAAGAATTTACCCATTGGATGTAGTATGGACATGGGTGTGGCTGTGTTGTCAATCCAAGCTTCTCTACTAATTCTAAACTTGCGATGTTGCGGCTACTCTCTCCATCAATGATAACACGACAACGTCGATCCTTGACAACAGTGAGTCTGAAATAAATTGTTCAATTGATTTTGCTCTACCTTCTCCATTTGAGGACTGAGCACTCTTTGTACTACATCACTCATATTGTTCTTATTAGACGACATTGAATCATCACCATGAGTGGCGTAACCTGTCATTGTTAGTAGCAAACAAGAAAACACACGGAAGTATATTTTCGTATCACTACTATTTGATCACAGTGTAAACTCTCAACAAACAAAGGGAAGCATCTTATCAAGCTCTTACAAAGTTCTTAATTACAACAAGCAAAGGATACCTTGGAGAGTGTGAACTGATGATTGCGAGAGTCAAAAAAAAAATTATGCCTGTTCAGAAGGAAATATATGGAGCTTGGATAGGCAATATTAGGTAGCAAGGATTAGCAAAATTTTAATTCAGAAGTTGCAAAACTGAATAATAGTCCCAAGCTAGTCTATGTCACCGGCCTAAACTTGTCTCGGACCTAGTTCAAGCAAGCAAGCAAATGACTCAACAAAGGACACAAATAATGCAAGCAATTCTGAATTTGTATTTTTTCTTTTTTTACTTCCTTTTTCTTTGTGCGCCTTTTGCTCTTGTGCACTTTTGCCTTTTTCTTTTCTTTTCTTGAGAATCAGAACTGCAGCAAGGTATTACAAGTTTTACAACCAATGGAACCCCAGAATATTTTTTTTCTTACTACAAGTGCAGCAAAAGGATTCTTGTAATAGCACAACTAAAACAAACTTCTATAATAAGATCAAGCACTAATTGGTTGGCTTTTGATCATAATGAGGCAGCAGCAGAGCACTCTAATTTTCTTTTGCACATGAAAGTAGAAGGCTACCTGCTAAAGAAATATTTAGTGCACACAATTCCAGCAATACTATTATCTCAACATGTGCAACACTGATTTTTTCCCTTGTTTGTCTATGACAAGGATATGCACGACTCAAACAAGACCAAAGAACAAGCACTAGACCAGCAACACAATGACTTTATAGGACAGCGGAAACACGACAAACCGATATTTTTGTGGGGCAATTTTCTGGACTATAGGATAGAACAAATAAACAAGGATAAAGGCGAACCTAACGGTATACCTGAAGCTCTGATTACCACTTGATGTAAACAAGGGTTCCCGATCTTCCAAAAGGTTCTTGGTAAGTTGATTTGGTCGGAGGCGACGCACAAATCGATCCGGCTTCAGAACAGCATGTTCTAAATCCTGCAATCGCAGCACAACGTCTCCTCTAGTTATCAACCGTCCAAAGACGATTGACCTCACCAAGAAGGCTAATCTCTGCCTACGAATCAAGAACACAAGCAAGAACAACGACGAATGCAACACAATTGCAGATGTATGATTAAACTCTCGAAGTTGGGGTCTCACAAACCGATAAACGGCGACACTGTTTATGAACAGAATTGATCTAAGCAAAACCCGAACCCTAATGAAGAGGCAGCCGCTGTATATGAGGACCCTAGGGTCATGCAAGACCCCCTGGATGCAGCCCTAAGTGGGCTCAACTCGATACATGGCCCAAAGACTCATTACGGTGTCGCAGCACGTGGACAGATTCTGTAAGTCTATTTGTTTCGGCGATTGCCGACGCCTTGGGATGAATTTTGATATGGGATCAGTTGGGTTGGAACGTTCTTTTCGTCATCATTCCAGGCATATATATAACGTCCAAATCCGAGTCCGTATGCGTCTTGGGTGTCCGTTTTAGTGCAGACTGGTCATGGGCTTCGAAACAGACTCGAAGTCGGTTTTGATTGGGCCTCCACCTTGGCTTGGACGTCCTTGCTGGCCCATCACGCCTCCAATTAATTCATTAGATAGCAATCTATTCTCAAAACTACATAATAAAAACATTAGAAACGATCTCACCTGTAATTTCAGGTGATGCACATGAACTTTCATCTTAGTTGGAGGAGTGTTGTGTGTATCCATGAGTGTGATATACTCATCAGCTTCGCTGCCCAAGCTGTATCCGCGCACCATCAATATTGTGAGGCTTTGGGTTATGTTGGTGCTGAGCCCATGTCATTGACCCATGGGGCTGCTATCATCGAGGCTGTTTTCTTTGGCTGGCTAAAGTCTGAGTTCGAAGCTCTCCCGGGGGTGATGGACAAGCGCAACAATTTCGGCACGCTTCATACTGCGGAGGCCACTTTCAGGCTGCTAGAACACGAAGGTTGTGACCACTTCCATGCTCTAGGAAGGCGCAATTTTCCGATTGGGGCAGATGCTCAAGACGGCTTGTCACCGGAGGCCATTGCCATAGCTAAACTCATTGCTATGAAATTTTGGTGCAATCACGGGCGCGAAGCTGCTCGACAAGCTGCAATTGAGAAACTGGCTCAGGTTATACTTCTGTTTCTATATTGTTTTTTTCATTTATTCACGCGACATTCGAACTTGAAGTTGATTGTGCCTGTGCAGATGCGCGACTCTTCGAGGAGCGGTGGCGGCCAAGTTGAAAATCCTTCGGGGGGCCAAGGCACCTCAAGGAACGCCACCAAGAAGGCTGGAACTTTGGAGGGTGGATCGAAGGCCGCACCGAGCGATTAGGATCATTTGTAGTTGCTATGTTGATGTAATATACTTTTTGGGAGGTCTTGAGGAAAATTTTGTGACTACAATTTTAATATGCTTGCTTCACCCGGCACAGGTGTCCTTCGTGTCGCCTGCGCGAGATTCCGAAGAGGACACTTCTAGTGGATCTTCTGCGTTGCGCATGTTGGTTCTGATGAGCGAGGGGTCCCAATCTTTGATGGATGACGCCTCTGTGCTGGCGCCCACTTCGAGTAGTTCTGAGGCCAGCTTGAGCGGCTTTGAAGCGTTAGATGTTGCGGTGGAGGCTAAAAGACTTGAGGATCCCGAGCGCGCTGCTTCATCCAGGGATCGGTTAGTGACTTTGGACACCGGTGTGGTTCGTGTGGGGAATTATTCCCAATTATTTAATCGCGGCACTTCATCTAGTGCGTCGTCCGCGCTTGGTCGTCGGGGTAAGGCTAGGTCCCGTGGTGGGAGACTCTCTGCTAATGTAGACAGACTGCTCAGGAAGTGAGCACTCGGGTCTTCGCCCCCGAAGCAAAGCGAGAAACCCCTGAGCACCGATGGTTCCGACGCCTCAATTCCGCGGCACCCCATCCGCGGCTTGCTATGGCGAAGCGATCAATTAGCTCTGTGTTGAATTTTTTGAGAAAGATTGCTAAATCCTTTTCTCAAGCGCCAGTTCCAACTAGTGGAACTGTCCAAGATTCGGGTGTCATTGGTGCCGGGGGCTGGAGACCTAATCGTTGCCCCCCTCCGCCTGGTTACACTGCTGAAGAATGGTCCGTTTTGCTTCCCTAATTGTTAGCCTCTGGGTTATTGTAAAAGAAGAACCCGTTGATTATGATTTCTGATGTAAACATCTGTTAGTTCCAATTGCAATTAAGTTTGTTTTGCCTGGTTTGTGTTGCTATGAGCTGCTTGGCGTTTACGTTAAATTTTGAAAAACTCCACCCTTTCCCTCGAAGTGTTAGAGGCGAGGTGTTTTAGGGCGAACCCTTCGTTGGGTTTGGGTTGCAACGAGCCCCTTAGCATTTTTTCGCTAAGTTTTTTGAAAAATGCCACCCTCCCCCTCAAAGTGCTAGGGGCGAGGTGTTTTAGGGCGAACCCTTCGACGGGTTTGGGCTGCAACTAGCCCCTTAGCATTTTTTCGCTAAGTTATTTGAAAAATGCCACCCTCCCCCTCGAAGTGCTAGGGGCGAGGTGTTTTAGGGCGAACCCTTCAACGGGTTTGGGCTGCAACGAGCCTCTTAGCATTTTTTGGCTAAGTTTTTTGAAAAACGCCACCCTCCCCCTTGAAGTGCTAGGGGCGAGGTGTTTTAGGGCGAACCCTTTGATGGGTTTGGGCTGGAATGAGCCCCTTAGCATCTTTTCACTAAGTTTTTTTTTTTTTGAAAAACGCCACCCTCCCCCTCGAAGTGCTGGGGGCAAGGTGTTTTAGGGCGAACCCTTCGACGGGTTTGGGCTGCAACGAGCCCCTTAGCATTTTTTTCGCTAGGGTTTTTGAAAAACGCCACCCTCCCCCTCGAAGTGCTAGGGGCGAGGTGTTTTAGGGCGAACCCTTCGACGGGTTTGGGCTGGAATGAGCCCCTTAGCATCTTTTCGCTAAGTTTTTTTTTTGAAAACGCCACCCTCCCCCTCGAAGTGCTGGGGGCGAGGTGTTTTAGGGCGAACCCTTCGATGGGTTTGGGCTGCAAGGAGCCCCTTAGCATTTTTTCGCTAAGTTTTTTGAAAAACGCCACCCTCCCCCTCAAAGTGCTAGGGGCGAGGTGATTTAGTGCGAACCCTTCGACGGGTTTAGGCTGCAACGAGCCCCTTAGCATTTTTTCGCTAAGTTTTTTGAAAAACGCCACCCTCCCCCTCAAAGTGCTACGGGCGAGGTGTTTTAGGGTGAACCCTTCGACGGGTTTGGGCTACAATGAGCCCCTTAGCATCGTTTTGCTAAGTTTTTTGAAAAACGCCACCCTCCCCCTCGAAGTGCTAGGGGCGAGGTGATTTAGGGCGAACCCTTCGACGGGTTTAGGCTGCAACGAGCCCCTTAGCATTTTTTCGCTAAGTTTTTTGAAAAACGCCACCCTCCCTCTTGAAGTGCTAGGGGCGAGGTCTTTTAGGGCCAACCCTTCGATGGGTTTGGGCTGGAATGAGCCCCTTAGCATCTTTTCACTAATTTTTTTTTTTGAAAAACACCACCCTCCCCCACGAAGTGCTAGGGGCGAGGTGTTTTAGGGCGAACCCTTCGACGGGTTTGGGCTGGAATGAGCCCCTTAGCATCTTTTCGCTAAGTTTTTTTTTTGAAAACGCCACCCTCCCCCTCGAAGTGCTGGGGGCGAGGTGTTTTAGGGCGAACCCTTCGACGGGTTTGGGCTGCAAGGAGCCCCTTAGCATTTTTTCGCTAAGTTTTTTGAAAAACGCCACCCTCCCCCTCAAAGTGCTAGGGGCGAGGTGTTTTAGGGCGAACCCTTCAACAAGTTTGGGCAGCAACGAGTCTCTTAGCATTTTTTCGCTAAGTTTTTTGAAAAACACCACCCTCCCCCTCGAAGTGCTAGGGGCGAGGTGTTTTAGGGTGAACCCTTCGACGGGTTTGGGCCGCAATGAGCCCCTTAGCATCTTTTTGCTAAGTTTTTCTTTTTGAAAAACGCCACCCTCCCCCTCGAAGTGCTAGGGGCAAGGTGTTTTAGTGTGAACCCTTCGACACGTTTGGGCTGCAACGAGCCCGTTAGCTTTTTTTTGCTAAGTTTTTTTTTTGAAAAACACCACTCTCCGCCTCGAATTGCTAGAGGCGAGGTGTTTTAGGGCAAACCCTACGACGGGTTCGGGCTGCAATGAGCCCCTTAGCATTTTTTCGCTATGTTTTTTGAAAAACGCCACCCTCCCGCTCGAAGTGGTAGGGGCGATTTGTTTTAGGGCGAACCCTTTTACAAATTTGGGCTGCAACGAGCCTCTTAGCATTTTTTTGCTAAGTTTTTTGAAAAACGCCACCCTCCCCCTCGAAGTGCTAGGGGCGAGGTGTTTTAGGGTGAACCCTTCGACGGGTTTGGGCTGCAATCAGCCCTTTAGCATCGTTTTGCTAAGTTTTTTGAAAAGCGCCACACTCCCCCGTGAAGTGCTGGGGGCAAGGTGTTTTAGGGCAAACCCTTCGACGGGTTTGGTCTGCAACGAGCCCCTTAGCATTTTTTCGCTAAGTTTTTTTTTTGAAAAACGCCACCCTCCCCGTCAAAGTGCTAGGGGTGAGGTGTTTTAGGGCGAACCCTTCAACGGGTTTGGGTTGCAACGAGTCTCTTAGCATTTTTTCGCTAAGTTTTTTTTTTTTAGAAAACGCCACCCTCCCCCTCGAAGTGCTGGGGGCGAGGTGTTTTAGGGCGAACCCTTCGACGGGTTTGGGCTGCAACGAGCCCCTTAGCATTTTTTCGCTAAGTTTTTTGAAAAACGCCACCCTCCCCCTCCAAGTGCTAGGGGCGAGGTGTTTTAGGGCGAACCCTTCAACGGGTTTGGGCTGCAACGAGTCTCTTAGCATTTTTTCGCTAAGTTTTTCGAAAAACGCCACCCTCCCCCTCGAAGTGCTAGGGGCGAGGTGTTTTAGGGTGAACCCTTCGACGGGTTTGGGCTGGAATGAGAAAGTTTTTTGAAAAACGCCACCCTCCCCCTCGAAGTGCTAGGGGCGAGGTGTTTTAGGGCAAACCCTTCGACGGGTTTGGTCTGCAACGAGCCCCTTAGCATTTTTTCGCTAAGTTTTTTTTTTGAAAAACGCCACCCTCCCCCTCGAAGTGCTGGGGGCAAGGTGTTTTAGGGCGAACCCTTCGATGGGTCTGGGCTGCAACGAGCCCCTTAGCATTTTTTCTCTAAGCTTTTTGAAAAATGCCACCCTCCCCCTCGAAGTGCTAGGGGCGAGGTGTTTTAGGGTGAACCGTTCAACGGGTTTGGGCTGCAACGAGCCTTTTAGCATTTTTTGGCTAAGTTTTTTGTAAAACGCCACCCTCTCCCTCGAAGTGCTAGGGGCGAGGTGTTTTCGACGAACCCTTCGACAGGTTTGGGTTGCAATGAGCCCCTTAGCATCTTTTCGCTAAGTTTTTTTTTTTTGAAAAACGCTACCCTCCCCCTCGAAGTGCTGAGGGCGAGGTGTTTTAGGGCGAACCCTTCGACGGGTTGTGGCTGCAATGAGCCCCTTAGCATTTTTGCGCTAAGTTTTTTGAAAAACGCCACCCTCCCCCTCAAAGTGCTAGGGGCGAGGTGTTTTAGGGCGAACCGTTCAACGGGTTTGGGCTGCAACGAGTATCTTTGCATTTTTTTGCTAAGTTTTTTGAAAAACGCCACCCTCGCCCTCGAAGTGCTAGGGGCGAGGTGTTTTAGGGCAAACCCTTCGACGGGTTTAGTCTGCAACGAGCCCCTTAGCATTTTTTCGCTAAGCTTTTTTTTTGAAAAACGCCACCCTCCCCCTCGAAGTGCTGGCGCAAGGTGTTTTAGGGCGAACCCTTCGATGGGTCTGGGCTGCAACGAGCCCCTTAGCATTTTTTCTCTAAGCTTTTTGAAAAATGCCACCCTCCCCCTCGAAGTGCTAGGGGCGAGGTGTTTTAGGGTGAACCGTTCAACGGGTTTGGGCTGCAACGAGCCTTTTAGCATTTTTTGGCTAAGTTTTTTGTAAAACGCCACCCTCTCCCTCGAAGTGCTAGGGGCGAGGTGTTTTCGGCGAACCCTTCGACAGGTTTGGGTTGCAATGAGCCCCTTAGCATCTTTTCGCTAAGTTTTTTTTTTTTGAAAAACGCTACCCTCCCCCTCGAAGTGCTGAGGGCTAGGTGTTTTAGGGCGAACCCTTCGACGGGTTTTGGCTGCAACGAGCCCCTTAGCATTTTTGCGCTAAGTTTTTTGAAAAACGCCACCCTCCCCCTCAAAGTGCTAGGGGCGAGGTGTTTTAGCGCAAACCGTTCAACGGGTTTGGGCTGCAACGAGTATCTTTGCATTTTTTTGCTAAGTTTTTTGAAAAACGCCACCCTCCCCCTCAAAGTGCTACGGGCGAGGTGTTTTAGGGTGAACCCTTCGACGGGTTTGGGCTGCAATGAGCCCCTTAGCATCTTTTTGCTAAGTTTTTCTTTTTGAAAAACGCCACCCTCCCCCTTGAAGTGCTAGGGGCAAGGTGTTTTAGTGTGAACCCTTCGACACGTTTGGGCTGCAACGAGCCCGTTAGCATTTTTTTGCTAAGTTTTTTTTTTGAAAAACACCACCCTCCGCCTCGAATTGCTAGAGGCGAGGTGTTTTAGGGCAAACCCTTCGACGGGTTTGGGCTGCAACGAGCCCCTTAGCATTTTTTCGCTATGTTTTTTGAAAAATGCCACCCTCCCCCTCGAAGTGGTAGGGGCGATTTGTTTTAGGGCGAACCCTTCCACAAATTCGGGCTCCAACGAGCCTCTTAGCATTTTTTTGCTAAGTATTTTGAAAAACGCCACCCTCCCCCTCGAAGTGCTAGGGGCGAGGTGTTATAGGGTGAACCCGTCGACGGGTTTGGGCTGCAATGAGCCCCTTAGCATCGTTTTGCTAAGTTTTTTGAAAAGCGCCACACTCCCCCGTGAAGTGCTGGGGGCGAGGTGTTTTAGGGCAAACCCTTCGACGGGTTTGGTCTGCAACGAGCCCCTTAGCATTTTTTTGCTAAGTTTTTTTTTTTGAAAAAATGCCACCCTCCCCGTCAAAGTGCTAGGGGCGAGGTGTTTTAGGGCGAACCCTTCAACGGGTTTGGGTTGCAACGAGTCTCTTAGCATTTTTTCGCTAAGTTTTTGTTTTTTGAAAAACGCCATCCTCCCCCTCGAAGTGCTGGGGGCGAGGTGTTTTAGGGCGAACCCTTCGACGGGTTTGGGCTGCAACGAGCCCCTTAGCATTTTTTCGCTAAGTTTTTTGAAAAACGCCACCCTCCCCCTCCAAGTGCTAGGGGCGAGGAGTTTTAGGGTGAACCCTTCGACGGGTTTGGGCTGGAATGAGCCCCTTTTGTTAAGTTTTTTGAAAAACGCCACCCTCCCCCTCGAAGTGCTAGGGGCGAGGTGTTTTAGGGCAAACCCTTCGACGGGTTTGGTCTGCAACGAGCCCCTTAGCATTTTTTCGCTAAGCTTTTTTTTTGAAAAACGCCACCCTCCCCCTCAAAGTGCTGGGGCAAGGTGTTTTAGGGCAAACCCTTCGATGGGTCTGGGCTGCAACGAGCCCCTTAGCATTTTTTCTCTAAGCTTTTTGAAAAATGCCACCCTACCCCTCGAAGTGCTAGGGGCGAGGTGTTTTAGGGTGAACCGTTCAACGGGTTTGGGCTGCAACGAGCCTTTTAGCATTTTTTGGCTAAGTTTTTTGTAAAACGCCACCCTCTCCCTCGAAGTGCTAGGGGCGAGGTGTTTTCGGCGAAACCTTCGACAGGTTTGGGTTGCAATGAGCCCCTTAGCATCTTTTCGCTAAGTTTTTTTTTTTTGAAAAACGCTACCCTCCCCCTCGAAGTGCTGAGGGCGAGGTGTTTTAGGGCGAACCCTTCGACGGGTTTTGGCTGCAACGAGCCCCTTAGCATTTTTTCGCTATGTTTTTTGAAAAATGCCACCCTCCCCCTCGAAGTGGTAGGGGCGATTTGTTTTAGGGCGAACCCTTCCACAAATTCGGGCTCCAACGAGCCTCTTAGCATTTTTTTGCTAAGTATTTTGAAAAACGCCACCCTCCCCCTCGAAGTGCTAGGGGCGAGGTGTTATAGGGTGAACCCGTCGACGGGTTTGGGCTGCAATGAGCCCCTTAGCATCGTTTTGCTAAGTTTTTTTTTTTTGAAAAAACGCCACCCTCCCCGTCAAAGTGCTAGGGACGAGGTGTTTTAGGGCGAACCCTTCAACGGGTTTGGGTTGCAACGAGTCTCTTAGCATTTTTTCGATAAGTTTTTTTTTTTTGAAAAACGCCACCCTCCCCCTCGAAGTGCTGGGGGCGAGGTGTTTTAGGGCGAACCCTTCGACGGGTTTGGGCTGCAACGAGCCCGTTAGCATTTTTTCGCTAAGTTTTTTGAAAAACGCCACCCTCCCCCTCCAAGTGCTAGGGGCGAGGTGTTTTAGGGTGAACCCTTCGACGGGTTTGGGCTGGAATGAGCCCCTTTTGTTAAGTTTTTTAAAAACGCCACCCTCGACCTCGAAGTGCTAGGGGCGAGGTGTTTTAGGGCAAACCCTTCGACGGGTTTAGTCTGCAACGAGCCCCTTAGCATTTTTTCGCTAAGCTTTTTTTTTGAAAAACGCCACCCTCCCCCTCGAAGTGCTGGCGCAAGGTGTTTTAGGGCGAACCCTTCGATGGGTCTGGGCTGCAATGAGCCCCTTAGCATTTTTTCTCTAAGCTTTTTGAAAAATGCCACCCTCCCCCTCGAAGTGCTAGGGGCGAGGTGTTTTAGGGTGAACCGTTCAACGGGTTTGGGCTGCAACGAGCCTTTTAGCATTTTTTGGCTAAGTTTTTTGTAAAACGCCACCCTCTCCCTCGAAGTGCTAGGGGCGAGGTGTTTTCGGCGAACCCTTCGACAGGTTTGGGTTGCAATGAGCCCCTTAGCATCTTTTCGCTAAGTTTTTTTTTTTTGAAAAACGCTACCCTCCCCCTCGAAGTGCTGAGGGCGAGGTCTTTTAGGGCGAACCCTTCGACGGGTTTTGGCTGCAACGAGCCCCTTAGCATTTTTGCGCTAAGTTTTTTGAAAAACGCCACCCTCCCCCTCAAAGTGCTAGGGGCGAGGTGTTTTAGGGCGAACCGTTCAACGGGTTTGGGCTGCAACGAGTATCTTTGCATTTTTTTGCTAAGTTTTTTGAAAAACGCCACCCTCCCCCTCAAAGTGCTACGGGCGAGGTGTTTTAGGGTGAACCCTTCGACGGGTTTGGGCTGCAATGAGCCCCTTAGCATCTTTTTGCTAAGTTTTTCTTTTTGAAAAACGCCACCCTCCCCCTTGAAGTGCTAGGGGCAAGGTGTTTTAGTGTGAACCCTTCGACACGTTTGGGCTGCAACGAGCCCGTTAGCATTTTTTTGCTAAGTTTTTTTTTTGAAAAACACCACCCTCCGCCTCGAATTGCTAGAGGCGAGGTGTTTTAGGGCAAACCCTTCGACGGGTTTGGGCTGCAACGAGCCCCTTAGCATTTTTTCGCTATGTTTTTTGAAAAATGCCACCCTCCCCCTCGAAGTGGTAGGGGCGATTTGTTTTAGGGCGAACCCTTCCACAAATTTGGGCTCCAACGAGCCTGTTAGCATTTTTTTGCTAAGTATTTTGAAAAACGCCACCCTCCCCCTCGAAGTGCTAGGGGCGAGGTGTTTTAGGGTGAACCCTTCGACGGGTTTGGGCTGCAATGAGCCCCTTAGCATCGTTTTGCTAAGTTTTTTGAAAAGCGCCACACTCCCCCGTGAAGTGCTGGGGGCGAGGTGTTTTAGGGCAAACCCTTCGACGGGTTTGGTCTGCAACGAGCCCCTTAGCATTTTTTTGCTAAGTTTTTTTTTTTGAAAAAATGCCACCCTCCCCGTCAAAGTGCTAGGGGCGAGGTGTTTTAGGGCGAACCCTTCAACGGGTTTGGGTTGCAACGAGTCTCTTAGCATTTTTTCGCTAAGTTTTTGTTTTTTGAAAAACGCCATCCTCCCCCTCGAAGTGCTGGGGGCGAGGTGTTTTAGGGCGAACCCTTCGACGGGTTTGGGCTGCAACGAGCCCCTTAGCATTTTTTCGCTAAGTTTTTTGAAAAACGCCACCCTCCCCCTCCAAGTGCTAGGGGCGAGGAGTTTTAGGGTGAACCCTTCGACGGGTTTGGGCTGGAATGAGCCCCTTTTGTTAAGTTTTTTGAAAAACGCCACCCTCCCCCTCGAAGTGCTAGGGGCGAGGTGTTTTAGGGCAAACCCTTCGACGGGTTTGGTCTGCAACGAGCCCCTTACCATTTTTTCGCTAAGCTTTTTTTTTGAAAAACGCCACCCTCCCCCTCAAAGTGCTGGGGCAAGGTGTTTTAGGGCAAACCCTTCGATGGGTCTGGGCTGCAACGAGCCCCTTAGCATTTTTTCTCTAAGCTTTTTGAAAAATGCCACCCTACCCCTCGAAGTGCTAGGGGCGAGGTGTTTTAGGGTGAACCGTTCAACGGATTTGGGCTGCAACGAGCCTTTTAGCATTTTTTGGCTAAGTTTTTTGTAAAACGCCACCCTCTCCCTCGAAGTGCTAGGGGCGAGGTGTTTTCGGCGAACCCTTCGACAGGTTTGGGTTGCAATGAGCCCCTTAGCATCTTTTCGCTAAGTTTTTTTTTTTTGAAAAACGCTACCCTCCCCCTCGAAGTGCTGAGGGCGAGGTCTTTTAGGGCGAACCCTTCGACGGGTTTTGGCTGCAACGAGCCCCTTAGCATTTTTGCGCTAAGTTTTTTGAAAAACGCCACCCTCCCCCTCAAAGTGCTAGGGGCGAGGTGTTTTAGGGCGAACCGTTCAACGGGTTTGGGCTGCAACGAGTATCTTTGCATTTTTTTGCTAAGTTTTTTGAAAAACGCCACCCTCCCCCTCAAAGTGCTACGGGCGAGGTGTTTTAGGGTGAACCCTTCGACGGGTTTGGGCTGCAATGAGCCCCTTAGCATCTTTTTGCTAAGTTTTTCTTTTTGAAAAACGCCACCCTCCCCCTTGAAGTGCTAGGGGCAAGGTGTTTTAGTGTGAACCCTTCGACACGTTTGGGCTGCAACGAGCCCGTTAGCATTTTTTTGCTAAGTTTTTTTTTTGAAAAACACCACCCTCCGCCTCGAATTGCTAGAGGCGAGGTGTTTTAGGGCAAACCCTTCGACGGGTTTGGGCTGCAACGAGCCCCTTAGCATTTTTTCGCTATGTTTTTTGAAAAATGCCACCCTCCCCCTCGAAGTGGTAGGGGCGATTTGTTTTAGGGCGAACCCTTCCACAAATTTGGGCTCCAACGAGCCTGTTAGCATTTTTTTGCTAAGTATTTTGAAAAACGCCACCCTCCCCCTCGAAGTGCTAGGGGCGAGGTGTTTTAGGGTGAACCCTTCGACGGGTTTGGGCTGCAATGAGCCCCTTAGCATCGTTTTGCTAAGTTTTTTGAAAAGCGCCACACTCCCCCGTGAAGTGCTGGGGGCGAGGTGTTTTAGGGCAAACCCTTCGACGGGTTTGGTCTGCAACGAGCCCCTTAGCATTTTTTTGCTAAGTTTTTTTTTTTGAAAAAATGCCACCCTCCCCGTCAAAGTGCTACGGGCGAGGTGTTTTAGGGCGAACCCTTCAACGGGTTTGGGTTGCAACGAGTCTCTTAGCATTTTTTCGCTAAGTTTTTGTTTTTTGAAAAACGCCATCCTCCCCCTCGAAGTGCTGGGGGCGAGGTGTTTTAGGGCGAACCCTTCGACGGGTTTGGGCTGCAACGAGCCCCTTAGCATTTTTTCGCTAAGTTTTTTGAAAAACGCCACCCTCCCCCTCCAAGTGCTAGGGGCGCGGAGTTTTAGGGTGAACCCTTCGACGGGTTTGGGCTGGAATGAGCCCCTTTTGTTAAGTTTTTTGAAAAACGCCACCCTCCCCCTCGAAGTGCTAGGGGCGAGGTGTTTTAGGGCAAACCCTTCGACGGGTTTGGTCTGCAACGAGCCCCTTAGCATTTTTTCGCTAAGCTTTTTTTTTGAAAAACGCCACCCTCCCCCTCAAAGTGCTGGGGCAAGGTGTTTTAGGGCAAACCCTTCGATGGGTCTGGGCTGCAACGAGCCCCTTAGCATTTTTTCTCTAAGCTTTTTGAAAAATGCCACCCTACCCCTCGAAGTGCTAGGGGCGAGGTGTTTTAGGGTGAACCGTTCAACGGGTTTGGGCTGCAACGAGCCTTTTAGCATTTTTTGGCTAAGTTTTTTGTAAAACGCCACCCTCTCCCTCGAAGTGCTAGGAGCGAGGTGTTTTCGGCGAACCCTTCGACAGGTTTGGGTTGCAATGAGCCCCTTAGCATCTTTTCGCTAAGTTTTTTTTTTTTGAAAAACGCTACCCTCCCCCTCGAAGTGCTGAGGGCGAGGTGTTTTAGGGCGAACCCTTCGACGGGTTTTGGCTGCAACGAGCCCCTTAGCATTTTTGCGCTAAGTTTTTTGAAAAACGACACCCTCCCCCTCACAGTGCTAGGGGCGAGGTGTTTTAGGGCGAACCGTTCAACGGGTTTGGGCTGCAACGAGTATCTTTGCATTTTTTTGCTAAGTTTTTTGAAAAACGCCACCCTCCCCCTCAAAGTGCTACGGGCGAGGTGTTTTAGGGTGAACCCTTCGACGAGTTTGGGCTGCAATGAGCCCCTTAGCATCTTTTTGCTAAGTTTTTCTTTTTGAAAAACGCCACCCTCCCCCTCGAAGTGCTAGGGGCAAGGTGTTTTAGTGTGAACCCTTCGACATGTTTGGGCTGCAACGAGCCCGTTAGCATTTTTTTGCTAAGTTTTTTTTTTTGAAAAACACCACCCTCCGCCTCGAATTGCTAGAGGCGAGGTGTTTTAGGGCAAACCCTTCGACGGGTTTGTGCTGCAACGAGCCCCTTAGCATTTTTTCGCTATGTTTTTTGAAAAACGCCACCCTCCCCCTCAAAGTGGTAGGGGCGATTTGTTTTAGGGCGAACCCTTCCACAAATTTGGGCTGCAACGAGCCTCTTAGCATTCTTTTGCTAAGTTTTTTGAAAAACGCCACCCTCCCCCTCGAAGTGCTAGGGGCGAGGTGTTTTAGGGTGAACCCTTCAACGGGTTTGGGTTGCAACGAGTCTCTTAGCATTTTTTCGCTAAGTTTTTGTTTTTTGAAAAACGCCATCCTCCCCCTCGAAGTGCTGGGGGCGAGGTGTTTTAGGGCGAACCCTTCGACGGGTTTGGGCTGCAACGAGCCCCTTAGCATTTTTTCGCTAAGTTTTTTGAAAAACGCCACCCTCCCCCTCCAAGTGCTAGGGGCGAGGAGTTTTAGGGTGAACCCTTCGACTGGTTTGGGCTGGAATGAGCCCCTTTTGTTAAGTTTTTTGAAAAACGCCACCCTTCCTCTCGAAGTGCTAGGGGCGAGGTGTTTTAGGGCAAACCCTTCGACGGGTTTGGTCTGCAACGAGCCCCTTAGCATTTTTTCGCTAAGCTTTTTTTTTTCAAAAACGCCACCCTCCCCCTCAAAGTGCTAGGGCAAGGTGTTTTAGGGCAAACCCTTCGATGGGTCTGGGCTGCAACGAGCCCCTCAGCATTTTTTCTCTAAGCTTTTTGAAAAATGCCACCCTCCCCCTCGAAGTGCTAGGGGCGAGGTGTTTTAGGGTGAACCGTTCAACGGGTTTGGGCTGCAACGAGCCTTTTAGCATTTTTTGGCTAAGTTTTTTGTAAAACGCCACCCTCTCCCTCGAAGTGCTAGGGGCGAGGTGTTTTCGGCGAACCCTTCGACAGGTTTGGGTTGCAATGAGCCCCTTAGCATCTTTTCGCTAAGTTTTTTTTTTTTGAAAAACGCTACCCTCCCCCTCGAAGTGCTGAGGGCGAGGTGTTTTAGGGCGAACCCTGCGACGGGTTTTGGCTGCAACGAGCCCCTTAGCATTTTTGCGCTAAGTTTTTTGAAAAACGACACCCTCCCCCTCACAGTGCTAGGGGCGAGGTGTTTTAGGGCGAACCGTTCAACGGGTTTGGGCTGCAACGAGTATCTTTGCATTTTTTTGCTAAGTTTTTTGAAAAACGCCACCCTCCCCCTCAAAGTGCTACGGGCGAGGTGTTTTAGGGTGAACCCTTCGACGGGTTTGGGCTGCAATGAGCCCCTTAGCATCTTTTTGCTAAGTTTTTCTTTTGAAAAACGCCACCCTCCCCTCGAAGTGCTAGGGGCGAGGTGTTTTAGTGTGAACCCTTCGACAGGTTTGGGCTGCAACGAGCCCGTTAGCATTTTTTTGCTAAGTTTTTTTTTGAAAAACACCACCCTCCCCCTCGAATTGCTAGAGGCGAGGTGTTTTAGGGCAAACCCTTCGACGGGTTTGGGCTGCAACGAGCCCCTTAGCATTTTTTCGCTATGTTTTTTGAAAAACGCCACCCTCCCCCTCGAAGTGGTAGGGGCGATTTGTTTTAGGGCGAACCCTTCCACAAATTTGGGCTGCAACGAGCCTCTTAGCATTCTTTTGCTAAGTTTTTTGAAAAACGCCACCCTCCCCCTCGAAGTGCTAGGGGCGAGGTGTTTTAGGGTGAACCCTTCGACGGGTTTGGGCTGCAACGAGCCCCTTAGCATTTTTTCGCTAAGTTTTTTGAAAAACGCCACCCTCCCCCTCGAAGTGCTAGGGGCGAGGTGTTTTAGGGTGAACCCTTCAACGGGTTTGGGCTGCAATGAGCTCCTTAGCATCTTTTTGCTAAGTTTTTTGAAAACGCCACCCTCCCCCTCGAAGTGCTAGGGGCGAGGTGTTTTAGGGTGAACCCTTCGACGGGTTTGGGCTGCAATGAGCCCCTTTCGCTAAGTTTTTTGAAAAACGCCACCCTCCCCCTCGAAGTGCTAGGGGCGAGGTGTTTTAGGGCGAACCCTTCAACGGGTTTGGGCTGCAACGAGTCTCTTAGCATTTTTTCGCTAAGTTTTTTTTTTTTGAAAAACGCCACCCTCCCCCTCGAAGTGCTAGGGGCGAGGTGTTTTAGGGCGAACCCTTCGACAGGTTTGGGCTGCAACGAGCCTCTTAGCATTTTTTTCCTAAGTTTTTTGAAAAACGCCACCCTCCCCCTCGAAGTGCTAGGGGCGAGGTGTTTTAGGGCGAACCCTTCGACGGATTTGGGCTGGAATGAGCCCCTTAGCATCTTTTCGCTAAGTTTTTTTTTTTGAAAAACGCCACCCTCCCCCTCGAAGTGCAGGGGCGAGGTGTTTTAGGGCGAACCCTTCGACGGGTTTGGGCTGCAACGAGCCCCTTAGCATTTTTTCGCTAAGTTTTTTGAAAAACGCCACCCTCCGCCTCGAAAGTGCTAGGGCGAGGTGTTTTAGGGCGAACCCTTCAACGGGTTTGGGCTGCAAAGAGCTCCTTATCATTTTTTCACTAAGTTTTTTGAAAAACGCCACCCTCCCCCTCGAAGTGCTAGCGGCGAGGTGTTTTAGGGCGAACCCTTCGATGGGTTTGGGCTGCAATGAGCCCCTTTTGCTAAGTTTTTTGAAAAACGCCACCCTCCCCCTCGAAGTGCTAGGGGCGAGTGTTTAGGGCAAACCCTTCGACGGGTTTGGTCTGCAACGAGCCCCTTAGCATTTTTCGCTAAGTTTTTTTTTTGAAAAACGCCACCCTCCCCCTCGAAGTGCTTGGGGCGAGGTGTTTTAGGGCGAACCCTTCGACGGGTCTGGGCTGCAACGAGCCCCTTAGCATTTTTTCGCTAAGTTTTTTGAAAAACGCCACCCTCCCCCTCGAAGTGCTAGGGGCGAGGTGTTTTAGGGCGAACCGTTCAACGGGTTTGGGCTGCAACGAGCCTTTAGCATTTTTTGCTAAGTTTTTTGAAAAACGCCACCCTCTCCCTCGAAGTGCTAGGGGCGAGGTGTTTTCGGGCGAACCCTTCGACAGGTTTGGGTTGCAATGAGCCCCTTAGCATCTTTTCGCTAAGTTTTTTTTTTTTGAAAAACGCCACCCTCCCCCTCGAAGTGCTGGGGGCGAGGTGTTTTAGGGCGAACCCTTCGACGGGTTTGGGCTGCAACGAGCCCCTTAGCATTTTTTCGCTAAGTTTTTTGAAAAACGCCACCCTCCCCCTCAAAGTGCTAGGGGCGAGGTGTTTTAGGGCGAACCGTTCAACGGGTTTGGGCTGCAACGAGTATCTTAGCATTTTTTCGCTAAGTTTTTTGAAAAACGCCACCCTTCCCCTCAAAGTGCTACGGGCGAGGTGTTTTAGGGTGAACCCTTCGACGGGTTTGGGCTGCAATGAGCTCCTTAGCATCTTTTTGCTAAGTTTTTCTTTTTGAAAAACGCCACCCTCCCCCTCGAAGTGCTAGGGGCAAGGTGTTTTAGTGTGAACCCTTCGACAGGTTTGGGCTGCAACGAGCCCGTTAGCATCTTTTTTGCTAAGTTTTTTTTTTGAAAAACACCACCCTCCACCTCGAAGTGCTAGAGGCGAGGTGTTTTAGGGCAAACCCTTCGACGGGTTTGGGCTGCAACGAGCCCCTTAGCATTTTTTCGCTATGTTTTTTGAAAAACGCCACCCTCCCCCTCGAAGTGCTAGGGGCGATTTGTTTTAGGGCGAACCCTTCCACAAATTTGGGCTGCAACGAGCCTCTTAGCATTTTTTTGCTAAGTTTTTGAAAAACGCCACCCTCCCCCTCGAAGTGCTAGGGGCGAGGTGTTTTAGGGCGAACCCTTCGACGGTTTGGCTGCAACGAGCCCTTAGCATTTTTTCGCTAAGTTTTTTGAAAAACGCCACCCTCCCCTCGAAGTGCTAGGGGCGAGGTGTTTTAGGGCGAACCTTCACAGGTTTGGGCTGCAACGAGCCTCTTAGCATCTTTTTCGCTAAGTTTTTTTGAAAAAGCCACCCTTCCCCTCGAAGTGCTAGGGGCGAGGTGTTTTAGGGCGAACCCTTCGACGGGTTTGGGCTGCAACGAGCCCCTTAGCATTTTTTTCGCTATGTTTTTTGAAAAACGCCACCCTCCCCCTCAAAGTGCTAGGGGCGAGGTGTTTTAGGGCGAAACCCTTCAACGGGTTTGGGCTGCATCGAGTCTCTTAGCATTTTTTCGCTAAGTTTTTTGAAAAACGCCACCCTCCCCCTCGAAGTGCTAGGGGCGAGGTGTTTTAGGGTGAACCCTTCGACGGGTTTGGGCTGCAATGAGCCCCTTTTGCTAAGTTTTTTGAAAAACGCCACCCTCCCCCTCGAAGTGCTAGGGGCGAGGTGTTTTAGGGCAAACCCTTCGACGGGTTTGGTCTGCAACGAGCCCCTTAGCATTTTTTCGCTAAGTTTTTTTTTGAAAAACGCCACCCTCCCCCTCGAAGTGCTGGGCGCAAGGTGTTTTAGGGCGAACCCTTCGATGGGTCTGGGCTGCAACGAGCCCCTTAGCATTTTTTCTCTAAGCTTTTTGAAAAAAGCCACCCTCCCCCTCGAAGTGCTAGGGGCGAGGTGTTTTAGGGTGAACCGTTCAACGGGTTTGGGCTGCAACGAGCCTTTAGCATTTTTTGGCTAAGTTTTTTGAAAAACGCCACCCTCTCCCTCGAAGTGCTAGGGGCGAGGTGTTTTCGGCGAACCCTTCGACAGGTTTGGGTTGCAATGAGCCCCTTAGCATCTTTTCGCTAAGTTTTTTTTTTTTGAAAAACGCTACCCTCCCCCTCGAAGTGCTGAGGGCTAGGTGTTTTAGGGCGAACCCTTCGACGGGTTTTGGCTGCAACGAGCCCCTTAGCATTTTTGCGCTAAGTTTTTTGAAAAACGCCACCCTCCCCCTCAAAGTGCTAGGGGCGAGGTGTTTTAGGCGAAACCGTTCAACGGGTTTGGGCTGCAACGAGTATCTTTGCATTTTTTTCGCTAAGTTTTTTGAAAAACGCCACCCTCCCCCTCAAAGTGCTACGGGCGAGGTGTTTTAGGGTGAACCCTTCGACGGGTTTGGGCTGCAATGAGCCCCTTAGCATCTTTTTGCTAAGTTTTTCTTTTTGAAAAACGCCACCCTCCCCCTCGAAGTGCTAGGGGCAAGGTGTTTTAGTGTGAACCCTTCGACACGTTTGGGCTGCAACGAGCCCGTTAGCATTTTTTTGCTAAGTTTTTTTTTTGAAAAACACCACCCTCCGCCTCGAATTGCTAGAGGCGAGGTGTTTTAGGGCAAACCCTTCGACGGGTTTGGGCTGCAACGAGCCCCTTAGCATTTTTTCGCTATGTTTTTTGAAAAACGCCACCCTCCCCCTCGAAGTGGTAGGGGCGATTTGTTTTAGGGCGAACCCTTCCACAAATTCGGGCTGCAACGAGCCTCTTAGCATTTTTTGCTAAGTATTTTTGAAAAACGCCACCCTCCCCTCGAAGTGCTAGGGGCGAGGTGTTTAGGGTGAACCCGTCGACGGGTTTGGGCTGCAATGAGCCCCTTAGCATCGTTTTGCTAAGTTTTTTGAAAAGCGCCACACTCCCCCGTGAAGTGCTGGGGCGAGGTGTTTTAGGGCAAACCCTTCGACGGGTTTGGTCTGCAACGAGCCCCTTAGCATTTTTTTGCTAAGTTTTTTTTTTGAAAAAATGCCACCCTCCCCGTCTAAGTGCTAGGGGCGAGGTGTTTTAGGGCGAACCCTTCAACGGGTTTGGGTTGCAACGAGTCCTCTTAGCATTTTTTCGCTAAGTTTTTGTTTTTGAAAAACGCCATCCTCCCCCTCGAAGTGCTGGGGGCGAGGTGTTTTAGGGCGAACCCTTCGACGGGTTTGGGCTGCAACGAGCCCCTTAGCATTTTTTCGCTAAGTTTTTTGAAAAACGCCACCCTCCCCCTCCAAGTGCTAGGGGCGAGGAGTTTTAGGGTGAACCCTTCGACGGGTTTGGGCTGGAATGAGCCCCTTTTGTTAAGTTTTTTGAAAAACGCCACCCTCCCCCTCGAAGTGCTAGGGGCGAGGTGTTTTAGGGCAAACCCTTCGACGGGTTTGGTCTGCAACGAGCCCCTTAGCATTTTTTCGCTAAGCTTTTTTTTTGAAAAACGCCACCCTCCCCCTCAAAGTGCTGGGGCAAGGTGTTTTAGGGCAAACCCTTCGATGGGTCTGGGCTGCAACGAGCCCCTTAGCATTTTTTCTCTAAGCTTTTTGAAAAATGCCACCCTACCCCTCGAAGTGCTAGGGGCGAGGTGTTTTAGGGTGAACCGTTCAACGGGTTTGGGCTGCAACGAGCCTTTTAGCATTTTTTGGCTAAGTTTTTTGTAAAACGCCACCCTCTCCCTCGAAGTGCTAGGGGCGAGGTGTTTTCGGCGAAACCTTCGACAGGTTTGGGTTGCAATGAGCCCCTTAGCATCTTTTCGCTAAGTTTTTTTTTTTTGAAAAACGCTACCCTCCCCCTCGAAGTGCTGGGGGCGAGGTGTTTTAGGGCGAACCCTTCGACGGGTTTTGGCTGCAACGAGCCCCTTAGCATTTTTTCGCTAAGTTTTTTGAAAAACGCCACCCTCCCCCTCAAAGTGCTAGGGGCGAGGTGTTTTAGGGCGAACCGTTCAACGGGTTTGGGCTGCAACGAGCCTCTTAGCATTTTTTTGCTAAGTTTTTTGAAAAACGCCACCCTCCCCCTCGAAGTGCTACGGGCGAGGTGTTTTAGGGTGAACCCTTCGACGGGTTTGGGCTGCAATGAGCCCCTTAGCATCTTTTTGCTAAGTTTTTCTTTTTGAAAAAC
Source organism: Eleusine indica (assembly GCA_030378355.1). Classification (NCBI taxonomy): domain Eukaryota; kingdom Viridiplantae; phylum Streptophyta; class Magnoliopsida; order Poales; family Poaceae; genus Eleusine; species Eleusine indica. Next base: position 44,420,948 of record CM059495.1, read on the forward strand.
GCCACCCTCCCCCTCGAAGTGCTAGGGGCAAGGTGTTTTAGTGTGAACCCTTCGACACGTTTGGGCTGCAACGAGCCCGTTAGCATCTTTTTTGCTAAGTTTTTTTTTTGAAAAACGCCACCCTCCCCCTCGAATTGCTAGAGGCGAGGTGTTTTAGGGCAAACCCTTCGACGGGTTTGGGCTGCAACGAGCCCCTTAGCATTTTTTCGCTATGTTTTTTGAAAAACGCCACCCTCCCCCTCGAAGTGGTAGGGGCGATTTGTTTTAGGGCGAACCCTTCCACAAATTTGGGCTGCAACGAGCCTCTTAGCATTTTTTTGCTAAGTTTTTTGAAAAACGCCACCCTCCCCCTCGAAGTGCTAGGGGCGAGGTGTTTTAGGGCGAACCCTTCGACGGGTTTGGGCTGCAACGAGCCCCTTAGCATTTTTCGCTAAGTTTTTTTTTTTGAAAAACGCCACCCTCCCCCTCGAAGTGCTAGGGGGCGAGGTGTTTTAGGGGCGAACCCTTCGACGGTTTGGGCTGCAACGAGCCCTTAGCATTTTTTCGCTAAGTTTTTCGAAAAACGCCACCCTCCCCCTCGAAGTGCTAGGGGCGATGTGTTTAGGGCGAACCCTTCGACGGGTTTGGGCTGCAAGAGCCTCTTGCATTTTTATTCAGTTAAGTTTTTGAAAAACGCCACCCTCCCCCTCGAAGTGCTAGGGCGAGGTGTTTTAGGGCAAACCCTTCGACGGGTTTGGCTGCAACGAGCCCTTAGCATTTTTTCGCTAAGTTTTTTTTTTGAAAAACGCCACCCTCCCCCTCGAAGTGCTGGGGCGAGGTGTTTTAGGGCGAACCCTTCGATGGGTTTGGGCTGCAACGAGCCCCTTAGCATTTTTTCGCTAAGCTTTTTGAAAAACGCCACCCTCCCCCTCGAAGTGCTAGGGGCGAGGTGTTTTAGGGCGAACCGTTCAACGGGTTTGGGCTGCAACGAGCCTCTTAGCATTTTTTCGCTAAGTTTTTTGAAAAACGCCACCCTCTCCCTCGAAGTGCTAGGGGCGAGGTGTTTTCGGGCGAACCCTTCGACAGGTTTGGGCTGCAATGAGCCCCTTAGCATCTTTTCGCTAAGTTTTTTTTTTTTGAAAAACGCTACCCTCCCCCTCGAAGTGCTGGGGGCGAGGTGTTTTAGGGCGAACCCTTCGACGGGTTTGGGCTGCAACGAGCCCCTTAGCATTTTTTCGCTAAGTTTTTTGAAAAACGCCACCCTCCCCCTCAAAGTGCTAGGGGCGAGGTGTTTTAGGGCGAACCCTTCAACGGGTTTGGGCTGCAACGAGTCTCTTTGCATTTTTTCGCTAAGTTTTTTGAAAAACGCCACCCTCCCCCTCGAAGTGCTAGCGGCGAGGTGTTTTAGGGTGAACCCTTCGACGGGTTTGGGCTGCAATGAGCCCCTTTTGCTAAGTTTTTTGAAAAACGCCACCCTCCCCCTCGAAGTGCTAGGGGCGAGGTGTTTTAGGGCAAACCCTTCGACGGGTTTGGTCTGCAACGAGCCCCTTAGCATTTTTTCGCTAAGTTTTTTTTTTGAAAAACGCCACCCTCCCCCTCGAAGTGCTGGGGGCAAGGTGTTTTAGGGCGAACCCTTCGATGGGTTTGGGCTGCAACGAGCCCCTTAGCATTTTTTCACTAAGTTTTTTGAAAAACGCCACCCTCCCCCTCGAAGTGGTAGGGGCGATTTGTTTTAGGGCGAACCCTTCGAACGGTTTGGGCTGCAACGAGCCTCTTAGCATTTTTTTGCTAAGTTTTTTGAAAAACGCCACCCTCCCCCTCGAAGTGATAGGGGCGAGGTGTTTTAGGGCAAACCCTTCGACGGGTTTGGTCTGCAACGAGCCCCTTAGCATTTTTTCGCTAAGTTTTTCTTTTGAAAAACGCCACCCTCCCCCTCGAAATGCTGGGGGCAAGGTGTTTTAGGGCGAACCCTTCGATGGGTCTGGGCTGCAACGAGCGCCTTAGCATTTTTTCACTAAGTTTTTGAAAAACGCCACCCTCCCGCTCAAAGTGCTAGGGGCGAGGTGTTTTAGGGCGAACCCTTCAACGGGTTTGGGCTGCATCAAGTCTCTCTATTTTTTCACTAAGTTTTTTTAAAAACGCCACCCTCCCCCTCGAAGTGGTAGCACCGAGGTGTTTTACGGTGAACCCTTCGATGGGTTTGGGCTGCAATGAGCCCCTTTTGCTAAGTTTTTTGAAAAACGCCACCCTCCCCCTCGAAGTGCTAGGGGCGAGGTCTTTTAGGGCAAACCCTTCGACGGGTTTGGTCTGCAACGAGCCCCTTAGCATTTTTTCGCTAAGTTTTTTTTTGAAAAACGCCACCCTTCCCCGCGAAGTGCTGGGGGCAAGGTGTTTTAGGGCGAACCCTTCGATGGGTCTGGGCTGCATCAAGTCTCTGTATTTTTTCACTAAGTTTTTTGAAAAACACCACCCTCCCCCTCGAAGTGGTAGGGGCGATTTGTTTTAGGGCGAACCCTTCGATAAATTTGGGCTGCAACGAGCCTCTTAGCATTTTTTTGCTAAGTTTTTTGAAAAACGCCACCCTCCCCCTCGAAGTGATAGGGGCGAGGTGTTTTAGGGCAAACCCTTCGACGGGTTTGGTCTGCAACGAGCCCCTTAGCATTTTTTCGCTAAGTTTTTCTTTTGAAAAACGCCACCCTCCCCCTCGAAGTGCTAGGGGCGAGGTGATTTAGGGCGAACCGTTCAACGGGTTTGGGCTGCAACAACGAGCCTTTTAGCATTTTTTGGCTAAGTTTTTTGCAAAACGCCACCCTCTCCCTCGAAGTGCTAGGGGCGAGGTGTTTTAGGGCGAACCCTTCGACAGGTTTGGGCTGCAATGAGCCCCTCAGCATCTTTTCCCTAAGTTTTTTTTTTTGAAAAACGCTACCCTCCCCCTCGAAGTGCTAGGGGCGAGGTGTTTTAGGGCGAACCCTTCGACGGGTTTGGGCTGGTACGAGGCCCTTAGCATTTTTTCACTATGTTTTTGAAAAACGCCACCCTCCCCCTCAAAGTGCTAGGGGCGAGGTGATTTAGGGCGAACCCTTCAACGGGTTTGGGCTGCAACGAGTATCTTAGCATTTTTTCGCTAAGTTTTTTGAAAAACACCACCCTCCCCCTCAAAGTGCTACGGGCGAGGTGTTTTAGGGTGAACCCTTCGACGGGTTGGGTTGCAATGAGCCCCTTAGCATCTTTTGGCTAAGTTTTTTTTTTTTGAAAAACGCCACCCTCCCCCTCGAAGTGCTAGGGGCAAGGTGTTTTAGGGTGAACCCTTCGACACATTTGGTCTGCAACGAGTATCTTTGCATTTTTTCGCAAAGTTTTTTGAAAAACGCCACCCTCCCCCTCAAAGTGCTACGGGCGAGGTGTTTTAGGGTGAACCCTTCGACGGGTTTGGGCTGCAATGAGCCCCTTAGCATCTTTTTGCTAAGTTTTTCTTTTTGAAAAACGCCACCCTCCCCCTCGAAGTGCTAGGGGCAAGGTGTTTTAGTGTGAACCCTTCGACACGTTTGGGCTGCAACGAGCCCGTTAGCATTTTTTTGCTAAGTTTTTTTTTGAAAAACACCACCCTCTGCCTCGAATTGCTAGAGGCGAGGTGTTTTAGGGCAAACCCTTCGACGGGTTTGGGCTGCAACGAGCCCCTTAGCATTTTTTCGCTATGTTTTTTGAAAAACGCCACCCTCCCCCTCGAAGTGGTACGGGCGATTTGTTTTAGGGCGAACCCTTCCACAAATTTGGGCTGCAACGAGCCTCTTAGCATTTTTTCGCTAAGTTTTTTGAAAAACGCCACCCTCCCCCTCGAAGTGCTAGGGGCGAGGTGTTTTAGGGCGAACCCTTCGACGGGTTTGGGCTGCAACGAGCCCCTTAGCATCTTTTTCGCTAAGTTTTTTTTTGAAAAACGCCACCCTCCCCCTCGAAGTGCTAGGGGCGAGGTGTTTTAGGGCGAACCCTTCGACGGGTTTGGGCTGCAACGAGCCCCTTAGCATTTTTTCGCTAAGTTTTTTGAAAAACGCCACCCTCCCCCTCGAAGTGCTAGGGGCGAGGTGTTTTAGGGCGAACCCTTCAACGGGTTTGGGCTGCAACGAGCCTCTTAGCATTTTTTCGCTAAGTTTTTTGAAAAACGCCACCCTCCCCCTCGAAGTGCTAGCGGCGAGGTGTTTTAGGGCGAACCCTTCGACGGATTTGGGCTGCAATGAGCCCCTTAGCATCTTTTCGCTAAGTTTTTTTTTTGAAAAACGCCACCCTCCCCCTCGAAGTGCTAGGGGCGAGGTGTTTTAGGGCGAACCCTTCGACGGGTTTGGGCTGCAACGAGCCCCTTAGCATTTTTTCGCTAAGTTTTTTGAAAAACGCCACCCTCCCCCTCGAAGTGCTAGGGGCAAGGTGTTTTAGGGTGAACCCTTCGACACATTTGGTCTGCAACGAGTATCTTTGCATTTTTTCGCAAAGTTTTTTGAAAAACGCCACCCTCCCCCTCAAAGTGCTACGGGCGAGGTGTTTTAGGGTGAACCCTTCGACGGGTTTGGGCTGCAATGAGCCCCTTAGCATCTTTTTGCTAAGTTTTTCTGTTTGAAAAACGCCACCCTCCCCCTCGAAGTGCTAGGGGCAAGGTGTTTTAGTGTGAACCCTTCGACACGTTTGGGCTGCAACGAGCCCGTTAGCATTTTTTTGCTAAGTTTTTTTTTGAAAAACACCACCCTCTGCCTCGAATTGCCAGAGGCGAGGTGTTTTAGGGCAAACCCTTCGACGGGTTTGGGCTGCAACGAGCCCCTTAGCATTTTTTCGCTATGTTTTTTGAAAAACGCCACCCTCCCCCTCGAAGTGGTAGGGGCGATTTGTTTTAGGGCGAACCCTTCCACAAATTTGGGCTGCAACGAGCCTCTTAGCATTTTTTTCGCTATGTTTTTTGAAAAACGCCACCCTCCCCCTCGAAGTGCTAGGGGCGAGGTGTTTTAGGGCGAACCCTTCGACGGATTTGGGCTGGAATGAGCCCCTTAGCATCTTTTCGCTAAGTTTTCTTTTTTGAAAAACACCACCCTCCCCCTCGAAGTGCAGGGGGCGAGGTGTTTTAGGGCGAACCCTTCGACGGGTTTGGGCTGCAACGAGCGCCTTAGCATTTTTTCACTAAGTTTTTGAAAAACGCCACCCTCCCGCTCAAAGTGCTAGGGGCGAGGTGTTTTAGGGCGAACCCTTCAACGGGTTTGGGCTGCATCAAGTCTCTGTATTTTTTCACTAAGTTTTTTGAAAAACGCCACCCTCCCCCTCGAAGTGGTAGCACCGAGGTGTTTTACAGTGAACCCTTCGATGGGTTTGGGCTGCAATGAGCCCCTTTTGCTAAGTTTTTTGAAAAACGCCACCCTCCCTCTCGAAGTGCTAGGGGCGAGTTGTTTTAGGGCAAACCCTTCGACGGGTTTGGTCTGCAACGAGCCCCTTAGCATTTTTTCGCTAAGTTTTTTTTTGAAAAACGCCACCCTTCCCCGCGAAGTGCTGGGGGCAAGGTGTTTTAGGGCGAACCCTTCGATGCGACTGGGGTGCATCAAGTCTCTGTATTTTTTCACTAAGTTTTTTGAAAAACACCACCCTCCCCCTCGAAGTGGTAGGGGCGATTTGTTTTAGGGCGAACCCTTCCACAAATTTGGGCTGCAACGAGCCTCTTAGCATTTTTTTGCTAAGTTTTTTGAAAAACGCCACCCTCCCTCTCGAAGTGATAGGGGCGAGGTGTTTTAGGGCAAACCCTTCGACGTGTTTGGTCTGCAACGAGCCCCTTAGCATTTTTTCGCTAAGTTTTTCTTTTGAAAAACGCCACCCTCCCCCTCGAAATGCTGGGGGCAAGGTGTTTTAGGGCGAACCCTTCGATGGGTCTGGGCTGCAACGAGCCCCTTAGCATTTTTTCGCTAAGTTATTTCAAAAATGCCACCCTCCCCCTCGAAGTGCTAGGGGCGAGGTGTTTTTGGGCGAACCGTTCAACGGGTTTGGGCTGCAACGAGCCTTTTAGCATTTTTTGGCTATGTTTTTTGCAAAACGCCACCCTCTCCCTCGCAGTGCTAGGGGCGAGGTGTTTTAGGGCGAACCCTTCGACAGGTTTGGGCTGCAATGAGCCCCTTAGCATCTTTTCACTAAGTTTTTTTTTTTTGAAAAACGCTACCCTCCCCCTCGAAGTGCTAGGGGCGAGGTGTTTTAGGGTGAACCCTTCGACGGGTTTGGGCTGCAACGAGCCCCTTAGCATTTTTTCGCTAAGTTTTTGAAAAACACCACCCTCCCCCTCAAAGTGCTACGGGCGAGGTGTTTTAGGGTGAACCCTTCGACGGGTTGGGTTGCAATGAGCCCCTTAGCATCTTTTGGCTAAGTTTTTTTTTTTGAAAAACGCCACCCTCCCCCTTGAAGTGCTAGGGGCAAGGTGTTAGGGTGAACCCTTCGACACATTTGGGCTGCAACGAGCCCGTTAGCATTTTTTTGCTAAGTTTTTTTTTTTGAAAAACACCACCCTCCGCCTTGAATTGCTAGAGGCGAGGTGTTTTAGGGCAAACCCTTCGACGGGTTTGGGCTGCAACGAGCCCCTTAGCAATTTTTCGCTAAGTTTTTTGAAAAACGCCACCCTCCCCCTCGAAGTCGTAGGGGCGATTTGTTTTAGGGCGACCCCTTCGATAAATTTGGGCTGCAACGAGCCTCTTAGCATTTTTTTGCTAAGTTTTTTGAAAAACGCCACCCTCCCCCTCGAAGTGCTAGGGGCGAGGTGTTTTAGGGAAAACCCTTCGACGGGTTTGGGCTGCAACGAGCCCCTTAGGATTTTTTTGCTAGTTTTTTGTTTTTAAAAATGCCACCCTCACCCTCGAAGTGCTAGGGGGAGGTGTTTTAGGGTGAACCCTTCGACGGGTTTGGGCTACAACGAGCCTCTTAGTATTTTTTTGCTAAGTTTTCTGAAAAACGCTACCCTCCCCCTCGAAGTGCTGGGGGCGAGGTGTTTTAGGCCGAACCCTTCGACGGGTTTGGGCTGCAACGAGCCCCTTAGCATTTTTTCGCGAAGTTTTTTGAAAAACGCCACCCTCCCCCTCAAAGTGCTAGGGGCGAGGTGTTTTAGGGCAAACCCTTCAACGGGTTTGGGCTGCAACGAGTTTCTTTGCATTTTTTCGCTAAGTTTTTTGAAAAACGCCACCCTCCCCCTCAAAGTGCTACGGGCGAGGTGTTTTAGGGTGAACCCTTCGACGGGTTTGGGCTGCAATGAGCCCCTTAGCATCTTTTTGCTAAGTTTTTCTTTTTGCAAAACGCCACCCTCGCCCTCGAAGTGCTAGGGGCAAGGTGTTTTAGTGTGAACCCTTCGACACGTTTGGGCTGCAATGAGCACGTTAGCATTTTTTTGCTAAGTTTTTTTTTTGAAAAACACCACCCTCCGCCTCGAATTGCTAGAGGCGAGATGTTTTAGGGCAAACCCTTCGACGGGTTTGGGCTGCAACGAGCCCCTTAGCATTTTTTCGCTATGTTTTTTGAAAAACACCACCCTCCCCCTCAAAGTGGTAGGGGCGATTTGTTTTAGGGCGAACCCTTCCACAAATTTGGGCTGCAACGAGCCTCTTAGCATTTTTTTGCTAAGTTTTTTGAAAAACGCCACCCTCCCCCTCGAAGTGCTAGGGGCGAGGTGTTTTAGGGCAAACCCTTCGACGGGTTTGGTGTGCAACGAGCCCCGTAGCATTTTTTCACTAAGTTTTTTTTTTGAAAAAACGCCACCCTCCCCCTCGAAGTGCTGGGGGCAAGGTGTTTTAGGGCGAACCCTTCGATGGGTCTGGGCTGCAACGAGCCCTTTAGCATTTTTTCGCTAAGTTTTTTCAAAAATGCCACCCTCCCCCTCGAAGTGCTAGGGGCGAGGTGTTTTAGAGCGAACCGTTCAACGGGTTTGGGCTGCAAGAAACCTTTTAGCATTTTTTGGCTAAGTTTGTTGCAAAACGCCACCCTCTCCCTCGAAGTGCTAGGGGCGAGGTGTTTTAGGGCGAACCTTTCTACAGGTTTGGGCTGCAATGAGCCCGTTAGCTTCTTTTCGCTAAGTTTTTTTTTTTTGAAAAATGCTACCCTCCCCCTCGAAGTGCTAGGGGCGAGGTGTTTTAGTGCGAACCCTTCGACTGGTTTGGGCTACAACGAGCCTCTTAGTATTTTTTTGCTAAGTTTTCTAAAAAACGCTACCCTCCCCCTCGAAGTGCTGGGGGCGAGGTGTTTTAGGCTGAACCCTTCGACGGGTTTGGGCTGCAACGAGCCCCTTAGCATTTTTTCGCGAAGTTTTTTGAAAAACGCCACCCTCCCCCTCAAAGTGCTAGGGGCGAGGTGTTTTAGGGCAAACCCTTCAACGGGTTTGGGCTTCAACGAGTATCTTTGCATTTTTTCGCTAAGTTTTTTGAAAAACGCCACCCTCCCCCTCAAAGTGCTACGGGCGAGGTGTTTTAGGGTGAACCCTTCGACGGGTTTGGGTTGCAATGAGCCCCTTAGCATCTTTTGCTAATTTTTTTTTATGAAAAACGCCACCCTCCCGCTCGAAGTGCTAGGGGCAAGGTGTTTTAGTGTGAACCCTTCGATACGTTTGGGCTGCAATGAGCGCGTTAGCATTTTTTTGCTAAGTTTTTTTTTTGAAAAACACCACCCTCCGCCTCGAATTGCTAGAGGCGAGGTGTTTTAGGGCAAACCCTTCGACGGGCTTGGGCTGCAACGAGCCCCTTAGCATTTTTTCGCTATGTTTTTTGAAAAACACCACCCTCCCCCTCGAAGTGGTAGGGGCCATTTGTTTTAGGGCGAACCCTTCCACAAATTTGGGCTGCAACGAGCCTCTTAGCATTTTTTTGCTAAGTTTTTTGAAAAACGCCACCCTCCCCCTCGAAGTGCTAGGGGAGAGGTGTTTTAGGGCAAACCCTTCAACGGGTTTGGTCTGCAACGAGCCCCTTAGCATTTTTTTGCTAAGTTTTTTTTTTGAAAAAACGCCACCCTCCCCCTCGAAGTGCTGGGGGCAAGGTGTTTTAGGGCGAACCCTTCGATGGGTCTGGGCTGCAACGAGCCCCTTAGCATTTTTTCGCTAAGTTTTTTCAAAAATGCCACCCTCCCCCTCGAAGTGCTAGGGGCGAGCTGTTTTAGAGCGAACCGTTCAACGGGTTTGGGCTGCAACAAGCCTTTTAGCATTTTTTGGCTAAGTTTGTTGCAAAACGCCACCCTCTCCCTCGAAGTGCTAGGGGCGAGGTGTTTTAGGGCGAACCTTTCTACAGGTTTGGGCTGCAATGAGCCCCTTAGCTTCTTTTCGCTAAGTTTTTTTTTTTGAAAAACGCTACCCTCCCCCTCGAAGTGCTAGGGGCGAGGTGTTTTAGTGCGAACCCTTCGACGGGTTTGGGCTGCAACGAGCCCCTTAGCATTTTTTCGCTAAGTTTTTGAAAAACGCCACCCTCCCCCTCAATGTGCTAGGGGCGAGGTGTTTTAGGGCGAACCCTTCAACGGGTTTGGGCTGCAACGAGTATCTTAGCATTTTTTCGCTATGTTTTTCGAAAAACGCCACCCTCCCCCTCAAAGTGCTACGGGCGAGGTGTTTTAGGGTGAACCCTTTGACGGGTTTGGGCTGCAATGAGCCCCTTAGCATCTTTTTGCTAAGTTTTTTTTTTTGAAAAACGCCACCCTCCCCCTCGAAGTGCTAGGGGGAGGTGTTTTAGGGTGAACCCTTCGACGGGTTTGGGCTGCAACGAGCCCCTTAGCATTTTTTCGCGAAGTTTTTTGAAAAACGCCACCCTCCCCCTCAAAGTGCTTGGGGCGAGCTGTTTTAGGGAAAACCCTTCAACGGGTTTGGGCTGCAACGAGTATCTTTGCATTTTTTCGCTAAGTGTTTTGAAAAACGCCACCCTCCCCCTCAAAGTGCTACGGGCGAGGTGTTTTAGGGTGAACCCTTCGACGGGTTTGGGCTGCAATGAGCCCCTTAGCATCTTTTTGCTAATTTTTTCTTTTTGAAAAACGCCACCCTCCACCTCGAAGTGCTAGGGGCAAGGTGTTTTAGTGTGAACCCTTCGACACGTTTGGGCTGCAATGAGCACGTTAGCATTTTTTTGCTAAGTTTTTTTTTTGAAAAACACCACCCTCCGCCTCGAATTGCTAGAGGCGAGGTGTTTTAGGGCAAACCCTTCGACGGGTTTGGGCTGCAACGAGCCCCTTAGCATTTTTTCGCTATGTTTTTTGAAAAACACCACCCTCCCCCTCGAAGTAGTAGGGGCGATTTGTTTTAGGGCGAACCCTTCCACAAATTTGGGCTGCAACGAGCCTCTTAGTATTTTTTTGCTAAGTTTTTTGAAAAACGCCACCCTCCCCCTTAAAGTGCTAGGGGCGAGGTGTTTTAGGGCAAACCCTTCGACGGGTTTGGTCTGCAACGAGCCCCTTAGCATTTTTTCACTAAGTTTTTTTTTTGAAAAAACGCCACCCTCCCCCTCGAAGTGCTGGGGGCAAGGTGTTTTAGGGCGAACCCTTCGATGGGTCTGGGCTGCAACGAGCCCTTTAGCATTTTTTCGCTAAGTTTTTTCAAAAATGCCACCCTCCCCCTCGAAGTGCTAGGGGCGAGGTGTTTTAGAGCGAACCGTTCAACGGGTTTGGGCTGCAACAAGCCTTTTAGCATTTTTGGCTAAGTTTGTTGCAAAACGCCACCCTCTCCCTCGAAGTGCTAGGGGCGAGGTGTTTTAGGGCGAACCTTTCTACAGGTTTGGGCTGCAATGAGCCCCTTAGCTTCTTTTCGCTAAGTTTTTTTTTTTTTGAAAAATGCTACCCTCCCCCTCGAAGTGCTAGGGGCGAGGTGTTTTAGTGCGAACCCTTCGACGGGTTTGGGCTGCAACGAGCCCCTTAGCATTTTTTCGCTAAGTTTTTGAAAAACGCCACCCTCCCCCTCAAAGTGCTAGGGGCGAGGTGTTTTAGGGCGAACCCTTCAACGGTTTGGGCTGCAACGAGTATCTTAGCATTTTTTTGCTAAGTTTTTCGAAAAACGCCACCCTCCCCCTCAAAGTGCTAGGGGCAAGGTGTTTTAGGGTGAACCCTTCGACACATTTGGGCTGCAACGAGCCCGTTAGCATTTTTTTGCTAAGTTTTTTTTTTTGAAAAACACCACCCTCCGCCTTGAATTGCTAGAGGCGAGGTGTTTTAGGGCAAACCCTTCGACGGGTTTGGGCTGCAACGAGCCCCTAAGCATTTTTTCGCTAAGTTTTTTGAAAAACGCCACCCTCCCCCTCGAAGTCGTAGGGGCGATTTGTTTTAGGGCGAACCCTTCGATAAATTTGGGCTGCAACGAGCCTCTTAGCATTTTTTTTGCTAAGTTTTTTGAAAAACGCCACCCTCCCCCTCGAAGTGCTAGGGGCGAGGTGTTTTAGGGCAAACCCTTCGACGGGTTTGGGCTGCAACGAGCCCCTTAGGATTTTTTTGCTAGTTTTTTTTTGAAAAATGCCACCCTCACCCTCGAAGTGCTAGAGGGAGGTGTTTTAGGGTGAACCCTTCGACTGGTTTGGGCTACAACGAGCCTCTTATTATTTTTTTGCTAAGTTTTCTAAAAAACGCTACCCTCCCCCTCGAAGTGCTGGGGGCTAGGTGTTTTAGACCGAACCCTTCGACGGGTTTGGGCTGCAACGAGCCCCTTAGCATTTTTTCGCGAAGTTTTTTGAAAAACGCCACCCTCCCCCTCAAAGTAATAGGGGCGAGGTTTTTTAGGGCAAACCCTTCAACGGGTTTGGGCTGCAACGAGTATCTTTGCATTTTTTCGCTAAGTTTTTTGAAAAACGCCACCCTCCCCCTCAAAGTGCTACGGGCGAGGTGTTTTAGGGTGAACCCTTCGACGGGTTTGGGCTGCAATGAGCCCCTTAGCATCTTTTTGCTAATTTTTTCTTTTTGAAAAACGCCACCCTCCCGCTCGAAGTGCTAGGGGCAAGGTGTTTTAGTGTGAACCCTTCGACACGTTTGGGCTGCAATGAGCGCGTTAGCATTTTTTTGCTAAGTTTTTTTTTTTGAAAAACACCACCCTCCGCCTCGAATTGCTAGAGGCGAGGTGTTTTAGGGCAAACCCTTCGACGGGTTTGGCTGCAACGAGCCCCTTAGCATTTTTTCGCTATGTTTTTTGAAAAACACCACCCTCCCCCTCGAAGTGGTAGGGGCGATTTGTTTTAGGGCGAACCCTTCCAGAAATTTGGGCTGCAACGAGCCTCTTAGCATTTTTTTGCTAAGTTTTTTGAAAAACGCCACCCTCCCCCTCGAAGTGCTAGGGGCGAGGTGTTTTAGGGCAAACCCTTCGACGGGTTTGGTCTGCAACGAGCCCCTTAGCATTTTTTCACTAAGTTTTTTTTTTGAAAAAACGCCACCCTCCCCCTTGAAGTGCTGGGGGCAAGGTGTTTTAGGGCGAACCCTTCGATGGGTCTAGGCTGCAACGAGCCCTTTAGCATTTTTTCGCTAAGTTTTTTCAAAAATGCCACCCTCCCCCTCGAAGTGCTAGGGGTGAGGTGTTTTAGAGCGAACCGTTCAACGGGTTTGGGCTGCAACAAGCCTTTTAGCATTTTTTGGCTAAGTTTGTTGCAAAACGCCACCCTCTCCCTCGAAGTGCTAGGGGCGAGGTGTTTTAGGGCGAACCTTTCTACAGGTTTGGGCTGCAATGAGCCCCTTAGCTTCTTTTCGCTAAGTTTTTTTTTTTTTTGAAAAATGCTACCCTCCCCCTCGAAGTGCTAGGGGCGAGGTGTTTTAGTGCGAACCCTTCGACGGGTTTGGGCTGCAACGAGCCCCTTAGCATTTTTTCGCTAAGTTTTTGAAAAACGCCACCCTCCCCCTCAAAGTGCTAGGGGCGAGGTGTTTTAGGGCGAACCCTTCAACGGGTTTGGGCTGCAACGAGTATCTTAGCATTTTTTTGCTAAGTTTTTTGAAAAACGCCACCCTCCCCCTCAAAGTGCTACGGGCGAGGTGTTTTAGGGTGAACCCTTCGACGGGTTTGGGCTGCAATGAGCCCCTTAGCATCTTTTTGCTAATTTTTTCTTTTTGAAAAACGCCACCCTCCCGCTCGAAGTGCTAGGGGCAAGGTGTTTTAGTGTGAACCCTTCGACACGTTTGGGCTGCAATGAGCGCGTTAGCATTTTTTTGCTAAGTTTTTTTTTTTGAAAAACACCACCCTCCGCCTCGAATTGCTAGAGGCGAGGTGTTTTAGGGCAAACCCTTCGACGGGTTTGGCTGCAACGAGCCCCTTAGCATTTTTTCGCTATGTTTTTTGAAAAACACCACCCTCCCCCTCGAAGTGGTAGGGGCGATTTGTTTTAGGGCGAACCCTTCCACAAATTTGGGCTGCAACGAGCCTCTTAGCATTTTTTTGCTAAGTTTTTTGAAAAATGCTACCCTCCCCCTCGAAGTGCTAGGGGCGAGGTGTTTTAGTGCGAACCCTTCGACGGGTTTGGGCTGCAACGAGCCCCTTAGCATTTTTTCGCTAAGTTTTTGAAAAACGCCACCCTCCCCCTCAAAGTGCTAGGGGCGAGGTGTTTTAGGGCGAACCATTCAACGGGTTTGGGCTGCAACGAGTATCTTAGCATTTTTTTGCTAAGTTTTTCGAAAAACGCCACCCTCCCCCTCAAAGTGCTAGGGGCAAGGTGTTTTAGGGTGAACCCTTCGACACATTTGGGCTGCAACGAGCCCGTTAGCATTTTTTTGCTAAGTTTTTTTTTTTTGAAAAACACCACCCTCCGCCTTGAATTGCTAGAGGCGAGGTGTTTTAGGGCAAACCCTTCGACGGGTTTGGGCTGCAACGAGCCCCTAAGCATTTTTTCGCTAAGTTTTTTGAAAAACGCCACCCTCCCCCTCGAAGTCATATGGGCGATTTGTTTTAGGGCGAACCCTTCGATGAATTTGGGCTGCAACGAGCCTCTTAGTATTTTGAAAAACACCACCCTCCGCCTCGAATTGCTAGAGGCGAGGTGTTTTAGGGCAAACCCTTCGACGGGTTTGAATGCAACGAGCCCCTTAGCATTTTTTCGCTATGTTTTTTGAAAAACACCACCCTCCCCCTCGAAGTGGTAGGGGCGATTTGTTTTAGGGCGAACCCTTCCACAAATTTGGGCTGCAACGAGCCTCTTAGCATTTTTTTGCTAAGTTTTTTGAAAAACGCCACCCTCCCCCTCGAAGTGCTAGGGGCGAGGTGTTTTAGGGCAAACCCTTCGACGGGTTTGGTCTGCAACGAACCCCTTAGCATTTTTTCGCTAAGTTTTTTTTTTGAAAAAACGCCACCCTCCCCCTCGAAGTGCTGGGGGCAAGGTGTTTTAGGGCGAACCCTTCGATGGGTCTGGGCTGCAACGAGCCCCATAGCATTTTTTCGCTAAGTTTTTTCAAAAATGCCACCCTCCCCCTCGAAGTGCTAGGGGCGAGGTGTTTTAGAGCGAACCGTTCAACGGGTTTGGGCTGCAACAAGCCTTTTAGCATTTTTTGGCTAAGTTTGTTGCAAAACGCCACCCTCTCCCTCGAAGTGCTAGGGGCGAGGTGTTTTAGGGCGAACCTTTCTACAGGTTTGGGCTGCAATGAGCCCCTTAGCATCTTTTCGCTAAGTTTTTTTTTTTTGAAAAACGCTACCCTCCCCCTCGAAGTGCTAGGGGCGAGGTGTTTTAGGGCGAACCCTTCGACGGGTTTGGGCTGCAACGAGCCCCTTAGCATTTTTTCGCTAAGTTTTTGAAAAACGCCACCCTCTCCCTCAAAGTGCTAGGGGTGAGGTGTTTTAGGGCGAACCCTTCAACGGGTTTGGGCTGCAACGAGTATCTTAGCATTTTTTTCGCTAAGTTTTTTGAAAAACGCCACCCTCCCCCTCGAAGTGCTAGGGGCGAGGTGTTTTCGGCGAACCCTTCGACAGGTTTGGGTTGCAATGAGCCCCTTAGCATCTTTTTGCTAAGTTTTTTTTTTGAAAAACGCTACCCTCCCCCTCGAAGTGCTGGTGGCGAGGTGTTTTAGGGCGAACCGTTCAACCGGTTTGGGCTGGAATGAGCCCCTTTTGCTAAGTTTTTTGAAAAACGCCACCCTCCCCCTCAAAGTGCTAGGGGCGAGGTGTTTTAGGGCGAACCGTTCAACGGGTTTGGGCTGCAATGAGTATCTTTGCATTTTTTCGCAAAGTTTTTTGAAAAAGGCCACCCTCCCCCTCAAAGTGCTACGGGCGAGGTCTTTTAGGGTGAACCCTTCGACGGGTTTGGGCTGCAATGAGCCCCTTAGCATCTTTTTGCTAAGTTTTTCTTTTTGAAAAACGCCACCCTCCCCCTCGAAGTGCTAGGGGCAAGGTGTTTTAGTGTGAACCCTTCGACACGTTTGGGCTGCAACGAGCCCGTTAGCATTTTTTTGCTAAGTTTTTTTTTTGAAAAACACCACCCTCCGCCTCGAATTGCTAGAGGCGAGGTGTTTTAGGACAAACCCTTCGACGGGTTTGGGCTGCAACGAGCCCCTTAGCATTTTTTCGCTATGTTTTTTGAAAAACGCCACCCTCCCCCTCGAAGTGGTAGGGGCGATTTGTTTTAGGGCGAACCCTTCCATAAATTTGGGCTGCAACGAGCCTCTTAGCATTTTTTCGCTAAGTTTTTTGAAAAACGCCACCCTCCCCCTCGAAGTGCTAGAGGCGAGGTGTTTTAGGGCGAACCCTTCGACGGATTTGGGCTGGAATGAGCCCCTTAGCATCTTTTCGCTAAGTTTTTTTTTTGAAAAACGCCACCCTCCCCCTCGAAGTGTAGGGGGCGAGGTGTTTTAGGGCGAACCCTTCAACGGGTTCGGGCTGCATCAAGTCTCTGTATTTTTTCACTATGTTTTTGGAAAAACGCCACCCTCCCCCTCGAAGTGCTAGCGCCGAGGTGTTTTAGGGTGAACCCTTCGATGGGTTTGGGCAGCAATGAGCCCCTTTTGCTAAGTTTTTTGAAAAACGCCACCCTCCCCCTCGAAGTGCTAGGGGCGAGGTGTTTTAGGGCAAACCCTTCGACGGGTTTGGTCTGCAACGAGCCCCTTAGCATTTTTTCGCTAAGTTTTTTTTTTTGAAAAACGCCACCCTCCCCCTCGAAGTGCTGGGGGCAAGGTGTTTTAGGGCGAACCCTTCGATGGGTCTGGGCTGCAACGAGCCCCTTAGTATTTTTTTGCTAAGTTTTTTGAAAAATGCCACCCTCCCCCTCGAAGTGCTAGGGGCGAGGTGTTTTAGGGCGAACCGTTCAACGGGTTTGGGCTGCAACGAGCCTTTTAGCATTTTTTGGTTAAGTTTTTTGCAAAACGCCACCCTCTCCCTGGAAGTGCTTGGGGCGAGGTGTTTTAGGGCGAACCCTTCGACAGGTTTGGGCTGCAATGAGCCCCTTAGCATCTTTTGGCTAAGTTTTTTGCAAAACGCCACCCTCTCCCTCGAAGTGCTAGGGGCGAGGTGTTTTAGGGCGATCCCTTCGACGGGTTTGGGCTGCAACGAGCCCCTTAGCATTTTTTCGCTAAGTTTTTGAAAAACGCCACCCTCCCCCTCAAAGTGCTAGGGGCGAGGTGTTTTAGGGCGAACCCTTCAACGGGTTTGGGCTGCAACGAGTATCTTAGCATTTTTTCGCTAAGTTTTTTGAAAAACGCCACCCTCCCTCTCAAGGTGCTATGGGCGAGGTGTTTTAGGGTGAACCCTTCGACGGGTTTGGGCTGCAATGAGCCCCTTAGCATCTTTTTCCTAAGTTTTTTTTTAAAAAACGGCACCCTCCCCCTCGAAGTGCTAGGGGCAAGGTGTTTTAGGGTGAACCCTTCGACACATTTGGGCTGCAACGAGCCCGTTAGCATTTTTTTGCTAAGTTTTTTTTTTTGAAAAACACCACCCTCCGCCTTGAATTGCTAGAGGCGAGGTGTTTTAGGGCAAACCCTTCGACGGGTTTGGGCTGCAACGAGCCCCTTAGCATTTTTTCGCTAAGTTTTTTGAAAAACGCCACCCTCCCCCTCAAAGTGCTAGGGGCAAGGTGTTTTAGGGCGAACCGTTCAACGGGTTTGGGATGCAACGAGTATCTTTGCATTTTTTCGCTAAGTTTTTTGAAAAACGCCACCCTCGCCCTCGAAGTGCTAGGGGCGAGGTGTTTTAGGGCGAACCCTTCGACGGATTTGGGCTGGGATGAGCCCCTTAGCATCTTTTTGCTAAGTTTTTTTTTTGAAAAACGCCACCCTCCCCCTCGAAGTGCAGGGGGAGAGGTGTTTTACGGCGAACCCTTCAACGGGTTTGGGCTGCATCAAGTCTCTGTATTTTTTCACTAAGTTTTTGGAAAAACGCCACCCTCCCCCTCGAAGTGCTAGCGCCGAGGTGTTTTAAGGTGAACCCTTCGATGGGTTTGGGCTGCAATGAGCCCCTTTTGCTAAGTTTTTTGAAAAACGCCACCCTCCCCCTCGAAGTGCTAGGGGCGAGGTGTTTTAGGGCAAACCCTTCGACGGGTTTGGTCTGCAACGAGCCCCTTAGCATTTTTTTGCTAAGTTTTTTGAAAAACGCCACCCTCCCCCTCGAAGTGCTGGGGGCAAGGTGTTTTAGGGCGAACCCTTCGATGGGTCTGGGCTGCAACGAGCCCCTTAGCATTTTTTCGCTAAGTTTTTTGAAAAATGCCACCCTCCCCCTCGAAGTGCTAGGGGCGAGGTGTTTTAGGGCGAACCGTTCAACGGGTTTGGGCTGCAACGAGCCTTTTAGCATTTTTTGGTTAAGTTTTTTGCAAAACGCCACCCTCTCCCTGGAAGTGCTTGGGGCGAGGTGTTTTAGGGCGAACCCTTCGACAGGTTTGGGCTGCAATGAGCCCCTTAGCATCTTTTGGCTAAGTTTTTTGCGAAACGCCACCCTCTCCCTCGAAGTGCTAGGGGCGAGGTGTTTTAGGGCGAACCCTTCGACGGGTTTGGGCTGCAACGAGCCCCTTAGCATTTTTTCGCTAAGTTTTTGAAAAACGCCACCCTCCCCCTCAAAGTGCTAGGGGCGAGGTGTTTTAGGGCGAACCCTTCAACGGGTTTGGGCTGCAACGAGTATCTTAGCATTTTTTTCGCTAATTTTTTTGAAAAACGCCACCCTCCCTCTCAAAGTGCTACGGGCGAGGTGTTTTAGGGTGAACCCTTCGACGGGTTTGGGCTGCAATGAGCCCCTTAGCATCTTTTTGCTAAATTTTTTTTTAAAAAAACGGCACCCTCCCCGTCGAAGTGCTAGGGGCAAGGTGTTTTAGGGTGTACCCTTCGACACATTTGGGCTGCAACGAGCCCGTTAGCATTTTTTTGCTAAGTTTTTTTTTTGAAAAACACCACCCTCCGCCTTGAATTGCTAGATGCGAGGTGTTTTAGGGCAAACCCTTCGACGGGTTTGGGCTGCAACGAGCCCCTTAGCATTTTTTCGCTAAGTTTTTTGAAAAACGCCACCCTCCCCCTCGAAGTGGTAGGGGCGATTTGTTTTAGGGCGAACCCTTCGATAAATTTGGGCTGCAACGAGCCTCTTAGCATTTTTTTGCTAAGTTTTTTGAAAAACGCCACCCTCCCCCTCGAAGTGCTAGGGGCAAGGTGTTTTAGGGCAAACCCTTCGACGGGTTTGGGCTGCAACGAGCCCCTTAGGATTTTTTTGCTAATTTTTTTTTTTGAAAAATGCCACCCTCCCCCTCGAAGTGCTAGGAGGAGGTGTTTTAGGGCGAACCCTTCGACGGGTTCGGGCTACAACGAGCCTCTTAGTATTTTTTTGCTAAGTTTTCTGAAAAGCGCCACCCTCCCCTTCGAAGTGCTAGGGGCGAGGTGTTTTAGGGCGAACCCTTCGACGGGTTTGGGCTGCAACGAGCCCCTTAGCATTTTTTCGCTAAGTTAGCTTGCTGCACGACTTTTAGCTCTTCAGGCTTAGCCAGTGCGGCAGCTATGGCTTGAGAGCTTTTTGCTCTTTGTCGAATGTTTCAATCTCCGTGGTGAGAGTTGTTTCGATGTGCTCTACTAAGCGAGGCTTTCCGCTTTGGGGAAGGCAGCTTTATAGATTTAGCTGGGGTTTACTTGAGATTCGCCTCGTTAAAAACCTCACCACTGCGAAGGGTTCCCCTTGTGAGGAAAAGAGTATGGTCCTTTACATAATTGCCTAAAAGGAAAGCTTGAAAAGAAAATCTACCAACTAAGCTCAACGTAGCACTTATAGTTTCGTGTTATGCTTGGCTATTTACATGCTTCGAGTGGTGCCTTTTCTATACATAAAACCTTCAAAGGTTGTCCGCATTCCAAGAATGCAGCAACTCTTCTCCTTGCGAAGTCTGGAGCCTGTACGCTCCGGGCCTGTTTGATTTTGCCACAATGTATGGACCCTCCTATTTGGGTTCTAACTTGCCTTTGCATTCTGTTTTCGGGCTTTGGAGTAGAACTAGGTGTCCTACTACGTAAGCTCGGGGAGCCACTCTTTTATCCCTCCACTGGCGGGTTTCTGATTGATACTTTTCAAGGTTGACAACTGCATCCAGTCTATCGATTTCCATGAGATCCTTTGATTCCGCCTCTGCAAGCTGTGTTGATTTTGCATTGAAGGTTCTAGGGCTCTAATGCAAAATCTCCTCGGGCATGACTGCTTCTTCGCCGTAAAGTAACCTGAAGGGCGAGTATTTGGTTGTCCTGGTTTTGGTCATATTGTGCGACCATATGACCCTTGGCAGTTCTTCTGCCCACTTTCCTTTCTTGTCATCGAGGAGTATCTTTTTGATTGCCTTGAATATAAGGCTGTTTGCTCTTTCGACGGCTCCGATTGACTGGGAGTGATATACTGACGCGAAGTCGACTTTGGTTCCAATGAAGTGACATAATTCTTTGAACATATCATTCTTGAATTGTTTTCCATTGTTGATTGTTATGTCCCTTGGCACTCCGAAGTGGCAGACGACCTTTTGCCAGAAGAACTTTCTGATTGTTGCTGGCCAGATGTTTGTGATTGGTTTTGCTTCGATCCACTTGGTGAAATATTCTAGCACTACAACTGCCCATCTATAATTCCCCGAGGCTGTGGGTAGGGGTCCAACGATGTCGATTTCCCAGCGTTGGAGAGGCCATGACGGGGCTATGAGTTGTGTTGGCTGCGAGGGTGCTGACTGCCTATTTGAGATTTTTTGACAGGCTTCGCATCTGGTTACTACTTCTGCGGCGTCCCTGACCATAGATGGCCAGAAGAAACCTTGTCGATCTGCCTTTGCAGCTAATGGCCGAGGTCTAACATGTGCTCCGCAGATTCCCTCGTGTATCTCACTAAGTAGCTGGGTGCCCTCCGTTTTGCTTATACACATAAGTAGTGGAGCGCAAATTCCTAACTTGTACAGCTGACCCTCGATGATTCTGTAGTTCCTCGCCCTTTGCTGCATTCTTTTGGCCTCTGACTCGATGTCTGGCTCGTAAAAACCCCTGAGGTATGCAATGATTTGGGTTCTCAAGTCTTTGCTTGCTACTGTGTGTATTTGCTTGGGGTCCTGGAGGATTGCTTTAATCAAAGGTTCTGTGATTGTTTGAAAAAACACATCTTGTGGTATTGCCTCTTGCCTTGCTGCCAACTTGGCGAGCTCGTCTGCCTCCGTGTTGAACTTCCTCTCAATGTACTGTATATCGAAGCATTTGAAATACTTTTCCATACTTTGGATGGTGCTGTGGTATTTCTCAAGTAGTGGATCCCTGGTTGTGAATTCTTTGTCGTATTGGTTGGCAACAATCTTGGAATCCGTTCTAATTCTGCACCTCTGGACTCGGAGTGCTCTCAGTTTCTTGAGCCCCAGCAGTACTGCCTCAAACTCTGCTATGTTATTGGTGCACTTGTCCGTTTCTTTATTAAACTTGAGCCTTGCAGCGTATTTCATTTTCACACCCGTGGGCGAGGTGACTACTGCTGCTATACCTGCCTCGGCCAGTCCCCAGGCTCCGTCGTAATGCATGTCCACTCTGGGTCAGACCATGTTTGTATTTTTATGTGTTGTGGAGCTGTCTAGGCTCCGTCGCAATGCACTGTCAGCAAGTACCTGAGACTTGATGGCACTACGTTTCTCGAAGTCTACTACATGCCCTGAGAGTTCCATGGCCCATTTGTCGATTGTTCCCGAAGCTTCTCGGTTGTCAAATATTTCATTAAGTGCTTGGCTAGTGAGCACTTTGATATGATGAGCCTCGACATAATGTCGTAGCTTTCTAGAAGCCATGACTACTACGTATGCAATTTTTTCCATCTCAGAATATAGCCTTTTGGAGGCAGACAGTGCCTCGCTGACATAGTATACCGGTAGTTGCACCAAGAGTTCCTTCGGCTCCCCTTTAATCGTTGTGACTAATTTCTTTTCCTGTACAAGCACTACACTGACTGCCGAATGGGACGCAACGACATATAACAGTAGCACAGCCCCAGGCTCTGGATTGGTTAGCTTTGCTTGCTTCTCGAGGTAGTTTTTTAGTTCTGCAAAGGCTCTTTGCTGTTCTGGACACCATTCGAAGGGTTGAGCCCCTCGGAGTGTTTGGAAGAAGGGCAAGCTTCACTCGGCTGATCTGGATATGAACCGGTTTAGTGCCGCCATTCTGCCTATGAGTTTCTACACATCCTTTCGGCATTGGGGCTCTTGCATTTGGATGATTGCTTTGATTTTGTTCGGGTTGGCTTCGATGCCTTTGGCTGACACCAGGCAGTCGAGTACTCTTCCTTTTCGGATGTCGAAGACACACTTCTCTATATTCAGTTTTAACCTTGCTGCTCGAAGGTTTGCGAATGTTTACGCGAGGTCTAAGATATGGTTGCCTTTTACTTTGCTTGCTACTATGATGTCGTCCACATAAGCGTGTACGGTTTTTCCGAACTGTGACTCGAAGGCTTTCTGAGTCATGCGGCAAAATGTAGGGCCGACATTTTTCAATCCCTCGAGCATTCTTACGAAACAATAAGTACCGAAGGGTGTGATGAAACTTGATTTTTCCTCATCCTCCCTCCTTAGCCATATCTGATGATAGCTGGAGAAACAATCAAGCAATGACAGCAACTCACTCCCAGCTACCGCGTCCACGATTTTGTCAATTCGAGGCAATGGGAAATCATCTTTGGGGCAATCTTTGTTGAGATCTGTGAAGTCTATACACATTCCCCACTTCCCATTCTTTTTCTTCACCATTACGCAGTTTGCTAGCCAAGATGGGTATTTGACTTTGCGGATAACAGAAGCATCAAGGAGCCGTTGGACTTCCGCTCTAATAGCTTCTGCTTTTTCATCGGACATCTTTT
Source organism: Eleusine indica (assembly GCA_030378355.1). NCBI lineage: Eukaryota > Viridiplantae > Streptophyta > Magnoliopsida > Poales > Poaceae > Eleusine > Eleusine indica. The sequence goes on from CM059495.1 coordinate 44,443,152, forward strand.
GAAGCCTTTGTTTCTTTGGCCTGATCTTTGTGTCTACTTCTAGCTTGTGCTCTATGATGCTTCTGTCCACATCTTCTAGGTCTGCTAAAATGCTAGCAGTTTTTTCTCTTCTTCGGAGTCTAAGCCAGAGCCTACAGTGATGACCTGGCCAAGGACTTGTTCATCGAGGAGTACTTTTTTGGTTTCTTGGTCTGGCTGAACTGCAACCTTCTCTCTGTCAAGACATCGTGTCTCTTCTCTTGCGTTCGCTTTATGCTGCTCATGAGCTTTTCAAGCTCTCTCTTCATCCTCTAGCTGCTCTTGGTTGAAAACCTGTATGTTGTTGCTGTTTCTTTCCCCCGGTGCATAACCTTTTTCTATGTCTCTTGCCATCTACTGATCTCCTTTGATTGTGATAACCCCTCCGGCTGCTGGAATCTTCAGGCATAGATATGCACTATGGATGACGGCTTCAAAGGTGTTAATTGTGCCCTGGCCAAATATGACGTTAAATGGGTGGCAAAGATCCACCACCTCGAATGTGACATATTCTATTTGAGGGTTTTGGGTGTTGCCGAATGATACTGGGAGGGAGATTGTGCCCATGGGAATGATTCTTTTTCCGCCGAAGCCTATGAGTGGTATATTTGACGGCTGCAGAGAACTTTTGCTGAGGCCCGTTTGCTCGAAGGTGTTTATGAATAGAATGTCTGCCTGGCTGCCGTTGTCTACTAGAACTTTACTGACCATCCAGGTGTGGATGTGGGCTTTGATTACAAATGCATCAATATGCGGATAAGCTTTGAGGTTGAGATTTGACTCGGTGAATGTGATGGGAATATGAGACCACTTTGACTTGATAACAGGTCCCTCAGTGAAAACGTTGTTTACCAATCAAAAGCGATCTCTTCTTCTTCTTCTTTTGTTTTCGAATTCTGAAGATGATCGTCTGCATATCATTCCAATGTAGCCTTGTACTGGGAAGGCTGTGGCTTTGTTTGGGGTGGGCTCTGGTTTAGGCTGTGGTAGGTGTTGAGGCTCTTGCTTTTGCCTTTGCTGGTCTTGGCTGGGTGATGGATGCTGGATTTGTTGTCTGGGTTGGGTGTATTGGCTGGGCGGTTGTGTGGGGTGAGTTGGATGAAAATATGGGGATGATGCGTAAAGCTGATGATGGTGGGTGCTTGGGTAGTGATAATTGGCTGAGCAGGCTGTAGATATGGTTGCTGGGGCTATGGGTTGGACGATGTATAATTGATGGCCTTGGGTAAGGACGAAGCTTTCTTTTCTGCTTTGATCCTTTCTTGGATTTCTTTTGCTTTGAGGCAAGTGGAAGTTTTGTGCCCCTTGTCCTCTCCGCAGTAGAAACAGTACGGCTTTTTGGCCGGTCGAGTCTGGACTTGAGAGCCTCGACCTCTGCCACGCCCTTGTTGGCCGCTTCCTCTGAAATCATTACTCTGGTTTCCTCTGCCCATAGTGTCTTGTTTCTCTCCCTCGATGTGACCGATGAATGAAGGGGAGGGTTCTGTGGATTGCTTAGTTTTTCTGTACTGCCTTTCTTGATAGCCGCCTTCGCTGTGTGATTGGTTGCGACTCTAACTTTAACATTGCTTGCATCTCTTGTAATCCACATCCGATCTACTATACTCTTTGAACTTTGTGCATAACATTTGCATGGTGTGCGGGGGTATCCGCGCGCAGTATGAAGACATCTGGCATGCTCGCATGCCTTTGAGTACAGAGCTTATTGCTGCCTCGTCCGTGATGCTTGGGGCCTAGGCTCGAAGCATGAGGAATCTTCTGTAGTACTCATGTAATTGTTCATTTTCTTGCTAGGTGATATTCAACAGCTCGTGTGATGGTTCCATAATGGTGCGGAACCCTCGAAAGCTTGCGACCACCTTATCCCTGATGTTTTCCCAGCTGTATAGAGACCCGGGAGGCAGGTTGAAGTACCAATTGAGGGCGGACTCTTCGAGGGCGCAAACGAATGCCTTTGCCAGTGTTACCTTGTCTCCTCCTGCTAATATGATTGCTGCTTCGTAGCTCATGAGGAATTGCCTTGGGTCAGAATTTCCCCTGAATTTGGCTAGCGGTATCATTTTGAACTGTTGCGGGTATGGAGCTCTTTGCAACCCTTCAAAGAGAGGTGAGTCTTTATCGATTATGCCTGTTGTGCTTGCTCTTCAAATTGGCAGCACTTCTGTGGCTATTGGCTGATGACTTCTTGCTCGAGGTACGGCTTGCTCTGCCAATAGTTCTCTGGAGTTCTTCGACTTCTTTTGCCAGTTGCAGATTCTTGAGCCTGAGCTGGGCTATGTACTCTTTCTCTTTTAAGGCTTTCTCTCTCTCTGACAGCGCTTTGCTTCTTACCTTTTGTTCTTGCAATAGATGTTACTTGAGTTGCTCAAGGTGCTCGGCTCTTTGGGCTAACAGTTCCATCTCTTGTGCTGCTGTCATCGAGGTTGGGGTGTTGCTTCCCGGAGGGTTTGAGCTCGATGGTTGTTTAGGACGTTGTACTGGGTCTTTTAGACCACCCGCCGCTTCTGCTTGAAGCGGTGGTTGCACTTTGGGGGTGTTCTCTTTTGTTACTTGTGATGTAGATTGGTCGTCAGTCAGTTGGGTGTCTCCCAGAGCGCTGCTTTGGGGGGGGGGGCGCAGTGCCGATCGAAGATAGCGGTCGTGGAGTTGAGTGATTGTGAGCTTATGTACGAGCTCACAACACGGTGGGTGCCACTATTGGTGTCACAAAGCGCGAGCTTCAGTGTCACTAATAGAAAGAGTAAACATGAAAAGGAATTGCGAAGGGTATGAAACGGAACAAAAGGCTCTTCTCATGTATCCCCAAAAAGATTCATCCTCTTACAAGTAAGTAGGGGCGTTCTATTTATAGGCCCGCACTTAGGTCATATGCAAATGACCGTTTTGTCCCTAATTACCTACTATATTCTTCGAATATTCTGTACAAAATGGTCATAAAGGACAAATCGGTCATTTGAGCACTTCTGGTACCTTTCCTTGTTCGCACGCCAAAACACGTGTTGGTCCCACGTGTCGCCCTCTTCGCGCCATGCCGGTTCTTGATCTTGCCCAGCGCCCTGACCTTTGAAGGATGACGGCTTCATCCTCCGAGGGCGCGGAGGTACCGCCCGAAGGGTCTTGCTTTTTCCGTGGCCTCCGATGAACACCTGTACCTCAAAGTTATGGTTAATAATAAAAAAAAAGGATAACAATGTGTTGACTTTGACTTTTATTCGCAGCCCGACTTTGATGAACCCTCGAAGGGTGGCTTGCAAAGTGATCCCCCAATAATATTCTTTGAATATTCTGTACAAAATGGTCATAAAGGACAAATCGGTCATTTGAGCACTTCTGGTACCCTTCCTTGTTCTGCATGCCACAATACGTGCTGGTGCCACGTGTTGCCCTCTTCGCGCCATGCCAGTTCTTGATCTTGCCCGGCGCCCTCTCCTTCGAAGGATGACGGCTTCATCCTCCGAGGGCGCGGAGGTACCGCCCGAAGGGTCTTCGTTTTTCCATGGCCTCCGATGAACACCTATACCTCGAAGTTATGGTTAATAATAATAAAAAGGATAACAATGTGTTGACTTTGACTTTTATTCGTAGCCCGACTTTGATGAACCCTCGAAGGGTGGCTTGCAAAGTGATCCCCCAACAATATTCTTTGAATATTCTGTACAAAATGGTCATAAAGGACAAATCGGTCATTTGAGCACTTCTGGTACCCTTTCTTGTTCCGCACGCCACAATACGTGCTGGTGCCACGTGTTGCCCTCTTCGCGCCATGCCGGTTCTTGATCTTGCCCGGCGCCCTCTCCTTCGAAGGATGACGGCTTCATCCTCCGTGGGCGCGGAGGTACCGCCCAAAGGGTCTTGGTTTTTCCATGGCCTCCGATGAACACCTGTACCTCGAAGTTATGGTTAATAATAATAAAAAGGATAACAATGTGTTGACTTTGACTTTTATTCGCAGCCCGACTTTGATGAAACCTTGAAGGGTGGCTAGCGAAGTGATCCCCCCAACATTATTTTTCGAATATTCTGTACAAAATGGTCATAAAGGACAAATCAGTCATTTGAGCACGTCTAGTACCCTTCCTTGTTCTGCACGCCACAACACGTGCTGGTGCCACGTGTTGCCCACTTCACGCCATGCTGGTTCTTGATCTCGGCTGGCGCCCTGTCCTTCGAAGGATGACGGCTTCATCCTCCGAGGGCACGGAGGTACCGCCAAAAGGGTCTTGATTTTTCCGTGGCCTCCGGTGAACACCTGTACCTCGAAGTTATGGTTAATAGTAATAAAAAGGATAACAATGTGTTGACTTTGACTTTTATTCGTAGCCCGACTTTGATGAACCCTCGAAGGGTGGCTTGCGAAGTGATTCCCACAACAGTAGACCCTCGAGGGGTGGGTCCAACTTTGATGGGCCAAAACCCTCACTTCGTCGGGATCTCTTACCAAAACGCCACCCTTCGAGCATCAAAGTTGGGCTTTTCGAGTGAAGCTACCTGGGCTTCTGTCAATAAAAAGAGAATAACTGCGGTGGAAAATTATTATTTTTACTAGTTACTCGTCCGTTGAGCTCCCACTATGCCTGCGATTATGACTAGGGTTCGAACAATAATTATTTCGGAATGCGAGTCATATTCTGGGAGCTCACCCGGTTCTCTCGAAGGTAACGCTTGGCTATTTTGGATGTCATGGCTCTTGGTCTTCCGCTTTAAACTTTGTGTTACTGTGCCCCAACTCCCGAGGCTCCGCAGTAAATGTTCCTCCATTTTTATCCGACTATATAAGCGGGGGTTGAGGGGGGGGGGGTAAAGGTCTATGAAGCTTTTGCTGCGATTTGCTTTTTAGTACTCTAGCTTCCCATAGCTTTGTGCGCTCATACTGTTGTTTGGTGATTTTTGCTTTTGAGGCAACGTTCGAGCTAACTCGCTATGTATGAATCCTTACTTCGAAGTGTTCCTTGCGATAGTTGGGACTAGTTTTCGTGTTCCTACTGAACTCACATTTTGTGTCTGATTGTAGGATCTGAAGGTATGGCTCGAGTGGCATAGACTGCGCGCCCTGATGAGGCTGCTGTTGAAGAAAACCTACCTTCGATGACTGTGGACGCCGCTACAAGTGAGGGCAACTCCGAGGCGGATTTTGCTAGGAGCTTGGAGGATAACCTCATTGCTGCTCCCAAAGGGCTGGGTCACGATCATGGTCGGGACCCTCCGAAAGAAGTTGAAGATCATGAAGAGGAAGACGATGGAGATGAGGAGGATAACCTCACTGCTGCTCCCAAAGGGCTGGTGGTGACAAGGATTTCGCTCTCCGAGGTGTTGGGAGGGTCGCCATCGACACCCAAGGGCAAGGATCCAGCCGCAGGGTTTGGAGTTCTGTTCCAGTGGACGAGGACCTAGAAGACGTGGACGCTGATATTAGTGATCTGCTGCCTGCTGATGATTTTGGCCTGCCAAAGGGCCGAAAGGGGAAAGGGAAAGAACACGAGAGATCCAGATCTCGAACCTCCATTTTCGGGCGATCTCGCTTCGATGCTCCCAAGTTGCATAAACTTGCCGAGTTAGGGTGTTTTCCCTCCGGAGGAGCCCGGCTGGCTGGTCAGGAGGTTACCCCTTGCCCTGCTCAAGATGAGGCCATGGTTTTTGAAGACCACTTCACTGCTGGCCTTCGCTTTCCTTGCTCATCCTTCATGAAGGACGTGTTGGGCAGGTTCAACGTGCAACTTCATCATATCAGCCCCAGTGGGATGGCCATGCTAAGCAAGTTTGCCTGGGGCATACTGAGTTATCAGGGCCAGACTTGATATCACTTGGTGAATGTATATGAACTTCATTTGGAATTTTACTACCAAGGAATGATTCCAACTCATCCTGTTTATTAACAGTAGCAGGAGTTATCTTTTGGAGAGGTTCTACTAGTTTTGATAAACTAGAATATAAAAAGTCCATCCCTTCTTTAGAGTTCTTAGCCATTTTGATAAGATCTTCAAACTTGTTGCGTGAATCTAAAATATTTTTGCACATTGCCACCTCCATAGGATCTGTAGCATTTTCATCCAAAAGGTTACCTTCTTCATCAAATAATACTTCTCTGTGAAATTAAAGATCTGATCAGCACTATTTCACGTAGAAAATAAAATAGACATAGAAGACAAAACAACACTACAAACTCACCTTTTACATCTTTTGTCCCATCCCTTCATAATATAAATCAATGGTATCTCATTTTGCTTCTCGGCTCTAAGCACTTGTATGATATGACGGCACAAGATGCTATAGGATTCATATAATTTACAGGAGCACGTACCGCACATGTTTGACTTGTTCATATGAATCACTCGCTCTTTTTTAGAAAGACTGCTGATGGTTAAAATTTTCATATCTTCACACTCAGAAATTTCTTGAATAAGGCAATGGTCTCTTGCAGCGACAATTTGTTCCTGAAATTTACTAAAAATTTCATGTGTATATATCACACTACATTGCTTCTCCATGGCCCATGGTGCAATTTAGGAGTAGTGTGAAGACTTGCATTGTCAGCTAACAACTCCTCTTGGCGCTGGCACTCCAAAGTTGTGTCAAACCTTAGCCAAAACTCAACAAAGCACAATTTTCTATGAATGAAACGATTGAAAAAAGAATTTGCACTCTCTGATCTTAATGTAGTCCCAAGGATTCCAGCTAGAGGTATGTCCACAAAGTATGCCAGAATCCATAATTCACAAATGACAAATTTTGTAGAAAACCAATCATTTGCTATGAGTTGAAAATCTGTTATGACAGAATTCCGACCCTCTCAGGTACCTTTTCTAGGATATGCCACATGCAAAGTTTGTGAGTTGTATCTGGTAGAATCTAGGAAATAGCAGCCTTCATGCTTGCATCTTCATCTGTTATGATTAGATGAGGTGCTGCTCCACCCATAGCCTTAAGAAAGGTCTCAAACAACTATACATATAACTCGATCTTTTCATTTGCTAAGAATGCTGCCCCAAGGAAAACATTTTGCAAATGATGATTGACTCCAGTAAATGGCACAAACTTCACGTTATACTGGTTAGTGGTATATATTTTGCATCTACCGAAACCACATCACCGAAAACACTATAGTTTTTCCTGCATAAAGCATCTGCCCAAAATACACGAACAAGTCATCCTTGTTCATCCACCATAAAGTCATAAAAGAAGGAAGAATTTACTTCCTTCTTTCGCTCAAGTTGTGTGACAAACATTTGTGCATCACGGTAATAGTTTTGCAAATCCCTTTTTGTGCACCCAACATTCTGAAATCCATCTTCACTGATATGGAGGAGTCGATATGCCTGTGAGGTGCCAATACTAGCCTTGTGACAATCGAGCAAAGTACTCTTTGCCCTCTCACTGACTTTACGGTTGGATCTTAGCAAATGCCTCTTATTTAGTGACACAAAACCATGGTTGTGCTCCTCAACCCTTGATTTTATATGATACTAGTTGTCACTGTCAAGCTTGACCCATATATGTGCCTCACAACCACATCTAGTTTCCAACACATTATGTGTCTTTCTTTTTTTTCCGGATTCATCACTAGCATTTTCTACATCCTCCTTTCTGTAGCCTTCCCTTGAACAACCATACCGCTTGTATTTTATTTGCTCATTTTGCTCCTTAAGCTGACCAACGCGAACAGAGAAACCAGCTCCGTGTGCATATGCTTTGTAAAAGGTCTCCACCTCTGTTAGTTTATCAAATATCATTCCAACCATGGGCTTCAAATGCTCTTTGCTACTTACTGCTATACTCGGAGGATATTTTGGCAGTGGTGTGCTTGGATGTTCAAGGTGGGCTCCAGCTCCGGCTTGATGGCCTCAATGGATATAGAATCAACGATGACTTGAGAGAGGGCGCCCGTCACCTGGTATGTGAGTTCCTGTATGCACGTTAGTTCCTGTAAGCGCTTATCAATTTTCACAGCAGCATGCATTGTATTTAGTCGATTTCACCTGAACATCCGTGGTGATGACGGTGGCGGACTGCGGCAAGAAGGCAGCCACATTCGGTGCATCGGACTGCATGGAGGCAGTGGACTACCGGATGGAGCCGGACTGCATGGAGGCAGTGGACTAGTCACTGAAGTCGGCCGTGGTCATCAGCAGAACGCGACAGCCATTCGACGGGACAGGGACACATCCTCTCCTGTCCTGTACAAGTCGTACGTGTCATCAGATTAATTAAGGGAACATGAGAAGAGAAGAGCTAGAGGGCGACGAGCAAAGGGCGCTGGACTGCATGGGGTGACGATAGTCCGTTTTACGGCATCTCCCAGGGCCGTCTCCTAGGGGCGTTGCGGCGGCGGCGTCGATCCCCTACGTCACGATGGAGTCGGCGGCGGCGTCCCTATTGCTCGTGCGTGAGATCGGGATGGGCAGGAGGATTAGAGGGAGGGTGGTTTTGCAAAACTGTAATTAGGAAGGCTAATGGTGGGGGGTTTAAGTGCAAATTGGACCCATTCCTTGAGGGAGTCATCGGATGGAGATCTTATGGCTATGATCATTGGTTTGCAAGTTTGCACAGATGAGGAGTTTTCACCTGATACGCTCCCATGTTGAAAACGTGTTTTGTTTAATTCACTGTAAACTCATAGATGTATCCCATAAAAATGAGTCTTTGGTAAGTCACTGGCGATGCATTTTAAATCCCTGTCTCTAATTATTGTGCCTTGATTGATGCTTTCTTATATTATTACCTATAGTGATTTCCCCCTGTCCGAGACAGATACACATTACCAGAGTGCATGAGTAGACGTTTCCCCTAATAAATTAATTTGGTATTGACCTCGAACCATATCCTTAGGTGTGGAGTCATTTTTTCTGTCACCAGTTGGTACATCAATTTTAGAATAGTTCTCTTTTTCATTCCAGTTATATAATTGAGCGCTTGTATTTGTAGTTATCCAATATGTCCTTGTATATAGATTGAAATAATAAACATTGATCTGATCCTTGGACTGATCAAATATAACTTGTATATTTTCTTTTTATCTACCATTAGTCACATTCGATTTTTCAAACAATGCATTTAAATGACAGTCAAGGCTTCCACTATAAACACATTTGCCCTTCTTTTTCAACACATTGCCACACTATTTTTGTACTTTCGGGGGCTTAAATAATGTGATGACCCTGACATATATTTGGTAGAGTGTCAAAGTCCAGGCTTGCCACCTTACTATATTTTTTAAGTGATAGAAAAAGATATGTGACGAGGTTGACAAATGTAGCTGATTGGGGGCATGTATGAATAATCCAATGCAAGCATGTACCTTTTCTGGTCCAGATTGTTGAAACAAATGGTTGATGGTGGTTTCCTTGCTCCTGTAACCACGTTGCCACTTGTTGATTACCAGTATACTATCACAGATAACCTTAGTTGCGTGCGCGCCGAATACAGGACCCCTAATTGTGAGATTCTACTACGCACCAATCAGCTGTGCATGTCATTAAATTCTTGTTATACTATTTCCAGCATGTAACCTAAAAATAGGAGTATATAGATCCAACCATCCAGATTTTTCATTCACTTGTGCCAAAAAAATTATTTTGTGTAAAAAATGAAAATGTTGCACGTACTAACTAATTGTTACAGCAGTATAGTTCCATTGTTGGAGCAACATTTAAATTGTTGTAGTGGTATATTTTTATTGTTCCGATTCCGAAAATATGACTGAACCAAATATAAAATTTCAGTTAACTGAAAACTAGCAAATCTGTAAAAATAACAAGCCCATGAAAAGATTTCCGGACATGTATATTCATTAACATTTGTTAGTGTCACTGTCCGATTTCCTTTGCCACATGATTACGATTATTACATGTCATAAAATAAAGTTCCACTTTTAAGAACAAAAATACACAAATATTCATAGGCGTGTGACATAGTTTATGTGAGCTAGCGTCGATGCATCAGCCTATCCTCTATTTATATGTCCGGCGTGTGCTCCTTTTGACAAATCAGTATCACACGTGAACCATGCTGAGGGTGAGGGTGATACAAGTTCTTCTCTCCTACCACTGATTCTTACCGTTTTCTTTCAGCAAAATACAACACGGTCGGACGTTGTGATTAGATTGTCGGCTGTGAAACGTATACGGGACGATTGGTGGGTATGGCAAGGTAGTCGCAAGGTCCGATAGTGGTGTACTTTGCTGAAAGAAAATGGTAAGAATCAGTGGTAGGAGAAGAACTTGTATTATCCTCAGCATGGTTGACGTGTGATACTGATTTGTCAAAAGGAGCACACGCCGGACATACAAATAGAATAGGCTGATGTATCGGCGCTAGCTCACATAACTCTCCCCCCACACGCATACAGACACGGGACCTGAGCAAGAAGAATATAATGGTGTTCTCAGCTTTCCTGGCTTGTGCACTAGTAACACTCATCACCATTCATGTGTTGTTAGTCCTCGGTAAGAATAAGCGAAGATGCAAGACTGGTGGTTCTCTTGCACCCCCGCCTGGCCCAGCCGGGCATCCACTCCTCGGTAACTTACTCTACTTCTTTGGTCCGCTACGTCACAACCCTCACCGGGGCCTCTCTTCCCTCGCTGAAACCTACGGGCCTGTATTGTCGCTCCGTCTCGGCCTAACCCGAACCATAGTCGTGGTTTCCTCGCCCGCTGCGGCTCACGATGCCCTTACGAAGAATGATGCTGCGCTCGCGGCTCGGCTCGTGCCGGACAGCGTGTGCGCCTTATCCTACAGCGCAACATCCATGGTCTTCCTCCCCAGCTCCAATAAACTTTGGAAGCAAGATCGTGCTATAATCGGCTCCCGTTTTTCTTCCGCTCGAGGCCTTGAAACCATTCAGCCGATCCTAGAACGCCATGCTCACAAACTCATGAAGCACTTCAGGGCTTGCTACGGCAGGCCAGTCATTGTCAGAGAGGCCGTAAATGGCACAGTGCTGAACATCATATCCAACATACTCTTTTCCAAGGACGTGGTGGACCTGCAGGGACCCCAGACGTTCAAGGGCCTCATTGCGCCCGTTCTAGAAGAGTGGTCGAAATCTAATGTTGCCGATGCCTTTCCTCTCCTCGCGCCGTTAGACCACCTCCTTGGGTCACGGCGCCGCATTTCCATACATCTTGCTAAACTGTTCAGGTTTTTCGATCGGGAGATCATAGAGGAACGGTTAGCCAACACAGACACAAGTGGGAAGCACAACGACGTGTTAGACGTGCTCCTTGCTCGTTTCGCGCAGTCCAAGCTAACGCGCCAACAAATCACAACGTTTTTGACGGTACGTGGTTGAAGCACGACCTGTACCCCCATTTTATTTTCTTTCATATATACTATTTTTTAAACTCTGCCGGGCTTTGAATGTTGACACACAGGACATGTTTATTGCCGCGAGTGACACGAGCACAGTCACCGTGCAACGTGCTTTGGCAGAACTGCTTCGCCACCCAGAGAAGATGGAGAAGCTGCGCGCCGAGCTTGTGGCACGCCTTGGGTTCAATGACTTCATTAAGGACACAGACCTTGATGAGCTGCCATACCTCCAGGCCGTCGTGAAGGAGACACTCAGGCTGCATCCAGCGGTGCCGCTGATTCCCCGGGAGGTGGTTGCCGATGGAGTGTCTCTAGCCGGGTTCCCCGTGCCTGTCGGAACCGGCGTCGTCATCAACTTGTGGGCAATCGGAAGGGATGAGAAAGCATGGCCACAGCCTGAAGAGTTCGTGCCTGAGAGGTTCCTGGTTGGTTCACCGGTGCACTTCCAGGGCACGGAGAACTTTGCCTACAAACCGTTTGGCGCTGGTCGGAGGGTGTGTCCCGGAATGGATTACACGGCGCACTCTGTGCCATTGCTGCTGGCGTCACTTCTGCACAAAATGGAATGGAAACTACCTGAAGGCATGAGTCCCGAGGATATAGACCTCAGTGACCGATATGGCACAGTCTTGGACCTCGCCACACCCCTTCGGGCAGTACCAGTGTCGGCTGCGTGATCCATCCCGCCCGGACACTATTTACATAATATTGTGTAGTGTCCGTGCACTCGTTTATTTTCCATGCATGTTTCAAGTCCAGGTGTTGTGCAATGTCCTGTAGTTTAATGCTGAAAATGGTGTGTTCGTGTAGGTGCATAGTAAGTGCCATTACAATGTCCACGTTATTGTTTTACTTCCTCCGTTCTTAAATTGTTATCGTCATTGACTTTTTTAGTGAACTTTAACTATTCGTCTTATTCAAAAAATTTTAAGTAATATTATATATATTATCATAGTTTATTTTATTATCAAAGAATATTAAAGTATAACTTAAAATTTTACACATTTGAAATAATATTTTGAATAAGACGAATGATCAAAGTTGAATAAAAAAGTCAACAGCGACAACAATTTAAGAACGGAGGGAGTAGTATTTATCCTTCAGAAAATTAGAAAACGCTGCCAGAATCGAGTTTTATGAAAAAAAATCTCACATCGCTAGTGATCGATAGCACAAGTTACCACGTATTCTTGTTAGCAATATATCCTATAAGAACTGACTTCGTGTGAGAACTATGAGAACTTCAATCAAGATCACAAGATCCTCATCCGATGGTCAGATTATTTTGCACTTAACCCACCCGCTTATCCCACCTAGTCCCTTATTTTGTAAATAACCCCCAGCTAAAATAACCCACCTCTACCCCTGTTCATCGGACGAGAATCCTGTGATCTTAGTTAGAGTTCTCATAATTCTCACATAAACTCAGTTCTCATAGGATACGTTGCCCTTCTTGTTCGCGTGAGCTGCAGGAGTACAAAAGCAGGACCCCATGGGCATAGCAAAGATAAAAAATTGATGGCAAGTACAACGGACGTCAGTTGTTTCGATGAAAAAGACATACACACACCCATAATTTAATATCAAGTATATTCCTTGTAAAATATAACTGGTCGCTATAACAAATCATAATAAAAATATGCTTACACAGAAGGTTGAAATTGTCAAGTGATGAGGTTGGACCGTAGCAGGCCCATACCTCATAGTATCTAGGACCCGCACTACTACAAAAAGAGTCATAAACAACGCTCTATCAACAGCGGTTCATCCTGAACTGCTGCTAAAACATTATCAACAGCGGTTCATAAGCCCTATGACTCAAACAATTGTTAGTTCTGTGAAGAACCGCTGCTGAAAACAAGTATCAACAACGGTTTAGTTTTAGAACCGTTGCTGACAATATTCACAAGTTTCAGCAATAGTTCATATCGGCAACCGCTGCTAATAACTATTTTTTATAATAATTTTTACCTCTCTCTCCATCTCTCTCCTGTGTCTGCCTCTTCCTTTCCCCTCCTCCCTCTCTCTCTCTCTAACCCACCGCAGCTTTAGGCATCAGCCATCTCGCTCCTTCGCGTAGGCGACTAGGGTTCGGTCCTCGCGCCGTCGCTCCGACTCCTCCTTCCGCCAGTACTGCCGTCTTCAGCGCCCATCTTCACTAACCGACGCCACCCCTCTCGGTCGCTGGCAAGGGCCATGCTTTCATGCAGCCAGCACTGCTTCCCCCTCTTTCCGGAGGGCTCTAGCTCCCGGTGGCCTCACTACAATAAAAAAGACATATAGCAGCATTGGAAAATGTACTGTAGCGGCGGGTATAGCCTCTCGCCGCTACACTTCCGTAGTTAAAAAGAAACATTTGTTGTGGTGGGTTATCCAAAGAAGAAACAACCCGTAACTAAAAAGAAACAAAGTAGCCCGGGCGACAATGTCACCCGCCGCTACGAATTTACTGGAAAAAATAAAAAAAAATCAGGCCAGCTCGCTCGGCCCGCAGCAGCACGCTCGGCCTGCAACCAGCCCGCCTTTGCCCCTGCCGTCCGCTCTAGCGCCGCTCAGATCGGTGCAAGGCGGCAGAGGGAGTCACCAGGGAGGAGTCGCCTAGATCCGTTCGCCTGCGCGAGGCCGCCGCCCGCCGCGAGTCCCGGATCTCGCGCCGCCGACTCCTGCCCGCTGCGTGTCGCAGGCTCCCGTCACTGCCCGCGATGCCTAGGGGTCCAGATCCGGCGTAGGGAGGGGAGTTGTGCCGAATCCAGAGGGGAGGAGCCCGCTGCAGCGCCTAGGGGCCCGGATGATTAGTACATCACTCCTACGGATACACACAATACTCATCCAATTCTGGACTTGCAAGATCCAATGACTAGAGCTTGTGCACAACGACTAAATTTAGAGATGAGCTCGTTCCTACGTTCTTCATTATATGTTACTTTTGAGAATGATTTGCTACCTAATGATTCTTTTATGATTAGGAACCATGGAGAGGACCAGGAGATGATGGGAGAAGGACTTGAGAACATGGAGGACCAGCAAGGGCTTGGAAGCCAAGGTGGAGGCCCAATCAAAACCGACTTCGAGTTTGTTTTGGGGCCCAGGATCAGTATGCACTAAAACGGACGCCAGGACGCATAATGACTCGGATCTAGACCTACATATGCACGGAAAGATAAGGAGAAGACCTTTCCAATGACGTCGACCTCAAGTCAAAATTCAAGCGGAGTCATCAGAAATCATCAAAACAAGAGAGGGTCCAGAATTTGTGTTGGTACTGCATCACCTATTTTTGGCCTTTAGGCTTTGTATCCAGTTGAGCCCGATTAGAGGCGCATCCAGAGGGTCTTGCACGACCTTTGGGTCTTCATATATGGCCGCCGCTGCACCATTAGGGTTCGGGTTTTGCTTAGATTAATTCTGTTCATATACAGTGTCGCCGTTCATCAGTTTGTGAGACCCCAACTTCGTGAGCTTAATCATTCATCTACAATTGTGTTGCATTCTTCTTTGTTCTAGCTTGTGTTCTTGATTCACAGGCAAGGATTAGCCTTCTTGATGAGGTCAATCGTTCTTGAACGGTTGATAACCAGAGGAGATGTTGTGTTGTGATTGCGGGGTTCTGAACGTGTTGTTTAGAAGCCGGATCGATTTATGTTTCGCCTCCGTCCAAATCAAGATTTACCAGAACCTTTCGGAAGATTGGGAACCCTTGTTCACATCAAGTGGTAATCAGAGTTTCAGGTGCACCGTGAGGTTCGCGCTACCCTTTAGTTTTGTTTTCGTGTTCTTCCTATCGTCCACAAAAAAGTCAAAAAAATTTTCTCCCGCCCATAACCACGTGTTTAGCCTTTGCATATTTCAATTTCAGAGTCCGTAGTGTTGAGTTTGTGCCCTAGTTCTTGTTTAGTCGTTGGTTTAGTTTTTGTTTGTGTCGTCAGTGGTGCTTCCCTTGCAACCCTAGCCGCCATCCCCTCTACCACCCTCTGTTTTGTCAGCTTTGTGTGCCAGGGTTGATTGATCAACACGCCCACCCTAATCCCACCCTAAACCCACCCTCAACACCTCGGATCAATTCCCATAAATTCCACTTTCTGCTGCATCCACCCCGCCAAACAAATCCCTACCTGATTCCCTACCCGACCCCAAACCCGACTCGGGTTTCACTCAAACCCCGGTTCCTTCAGAACCGATTCCGACACACCTTCAGTAAAACGGCCATAACTTTTCGCTCGGTTTTCCGTTTTGGCTGAAATTTTTATAGGAGCTTCCTGACTCGAAAAGGGGCCATCCCAAACCACCATAGGCTGTTTGCCCTTCTCAAAAAAATTAAGAAACAAATCGGGAAGATAAAGAAAAAATTCATTCAAGTTAAAACCCGACGTTTTCTGAAACCTGCAGAATTTCTATAGGCCACATCCTACCTGTGTTTGAGCTGAAATGTTTTGCGAATTCTCTCCCATTGCCACTGAGTTGAAGAAAAATATCAAAAAAATAAAATAAAACATAAGAAATTTCGGATTTCTACTAGTGCTCCATCTAGGCCCCTAGAATTTTGAGGTTTGGCTGTTTTACACCGAGCCCCTTGTTGTACCCTATTCTCCTTTCACACTTGTTTCTGCCATTGCTACCACTACTGTTCTAGGACATAGTTAGACCAGCAACTAAGGACAAGTTACTTGGGGCACTTATTCAGCTTTACTCTCTGTTTTTGATTTGTGTGCCACTCATATATATATATATATATATATATATATATATATTTGGCCTTCCTAGCTCTACATATTTCTTCTGGACAGGACAGGTTATTTTGTAAGCCTTGCAATCATGGAACACACCTCCCTGGTATCCTTTGCTTTGCTTTTCAGAACTTTGTAAGAGCTTTGTAAGGAGCTTCCTTTTGTTGTGTTGAGAGGCACCACTGCTTAGTAGTTTTGTAGGGATAACCTTCACTGTTTGTTTTCTGTTTTGGTGTTTGTGATGTCAGAAAGCGATGGAGAGGGTGCTTCGCCCACAAAATTTGATGAGTGCGTGAGCCAAGATCAGCTACATAAGGCTTTGCAGACGGTTCAGAGTGATTTGGCAGAGACGATCACTAGGGCTGTCACTGACGCGGTCACTAAGCTTCACCTGGGAGAAAGCATTGAGCGGTTGGAGTCTCTAAGTTAACCGATCAGGTTATCGAGTTGGAGACCGCTCACAAGACCATCAACACCAACACCAACACCTACGATGTTGAAGATGACCATGATGAAGACACGGTGTATAAGGCTGATGGCACCCTGGATATGTCAGCTACAAGGACCGCAAGATTACGACGTCGTTTGCAACATAACACTCAAGGTATGGGTGGTTTCCACAACCACAACCGTCGCCCACAAGGTAACCATGCTTCAGATGACCCGTATGCTAAAATTAAGTTTTCAATTCCTTCGTTTTCGGGTCAGTATGATGGTGACGCTTATCTTGATTGGGAGATGACTGTAGATCAAAAATTTAATGCCTACTTTGTTCCTTAACAACATAGAGTTAGACAAGCCACTAGTGAGTTTAAGGACTTTGCTATTATTTGGTGGAGTGGCCTAGCTACTGAAACTGATTTGCCTACTACTTGGGAAGAACTTAAGGTAGCAATGCATGATCGTTTTGTTCCTCCTTCTTTTTATAGAGAGATTCGTAATAAACTGCAGCGCTTAGATCAAGGAGATAAAACTGTTCAGGAGTACGTTAGTGAGCTTCAGAAGGGTTTGATTCGTTGTGCTGTAGTTGAAAAAGTAGAGGATCAGATTTGCCACTTTTATTCTGCTTTGAGAAAAAAAATTACGACATCCTTTATTATAAAGAATTTTATACCCTCAACCAGTGTTTCTAGTATGCTATGCTTGTAGAGAAAGAATCACATGGACTTTTCCAGGCTTTTGAGGAGTACAGCAAGTCCAGGACTTTCTACCCACCATGGCCGACGGAGATTTCAGGGCTGCCCAAACCATCTTTCCGGCCGCCCCCACCAGCAGCTGCCAAGGGAACCAGTGTTGTTTCTATAGCACTAAGATCAGCCCCTACACCTTCTACGCGCTCAGGTAAAAATTCTGTGCAGGTACCAGCTAGTAGTGCCTCCTCTGTTGCTTCGACGGGATGCACTACAGGAATTCAGTGCCACCGCTGCCATGGTTTTGGTCATGTGCAAAAAGATTGTCCAAGTAGGCGGGCATATGTGGCGATAGATAATGGCGGCTACATGAGCACCTCCGATGTGGAGGATGAGGAGGAGGATGTCGCTGCCACCAACGGCGACCTCGTCCTTGGAGGTGGAGACACCACGGGCTACATGAATATTATTGTGCACCGTGTGCTTAGCACACAAATCCAGCAACCCGAAATGATGCAACGACATAACTTGTTCTAGATTTTCTTCGTCGTCAAGAACCGTCGAGCACGTGTCATCATTGATGGAGGAAGCTGCAACAATTTGGTGAGCTCTGATCTGGTTAAGAAGATTGATTCGACCACACCCACATCCATACTATATTTAGTGGTTAAATGACTCTGAAAAAGCTAAGGTAACACAAACTTGCAGAGTTCCTTTTTCCATTGATTCTTATATGGATTCTGTTGATTATGATGTTGTACCCACGCAACCATGTTCACTTTTATGGGGTAGACTTTGGGAATTTGATAATAATGTTGTACACCATGGTAAAAGTAATAAGTACACTTTTATGAATAAAAGAACTAAAATTACTTTGTTACCAATGACCCCAACTGAAATTGTACAAGCTGATTTAGAAAGAGCTGCTAGTTTGAAAAATAAAGGTCCTGAAATTCAGTAACTTATTAATTCTCATTCTTCACCTAGTAATGTTAATGATTCTTCAAGTTCTAAAGGTGGTGGAATTAAATTACAAGGTCGTTCATGTCTTGCAACAAAATCTGAACTTACTGAAATTTCTGCTGATGATGATATTTGCTATGCTTTGATATGCAAACAAGCTCTGTTTTCGCTTGATAATATTGTTTCTAGTGCTTTGCCTCCTGCTGTCACTAACCTTTTGCAGTAGTATGAGGCTATTTTCCCAGCTGAGATACCCCCGGGATTGCCACCTTTGAGAGGGATTGAGCATCAAATTAATTTGATTCCGGGTGCTACCTTGCCAAACCGTGCTTCTTATAGGACCAACCCTGAGGAGACTAAGGAGATACAACGACAAGTCCAAGACCTTTTGGATCGTGGGTATGTTCATCAATCACTTAGTCCTTGTGCTGTTCCTATACCTTTGGTTCCTAAGAAAGATGGTACTTGACAAATGTGTGTAGATTGTAGAGTCATTAATATTACTATTAGGTATCGTCATCCTATTCTTAGGCTACACGACATGCTTGATGAGTTATGTGGTGATATAATTTTCACAAAAATTGATTTGCGTAGTGGATACCATCAAATTAGAATGAAACTTGGAGATGAATGAAAAACAGCTTTCAAAACCAAATTCGGGTTGTATGAGTGGTTAGTAATGCCTTTTGGTTTAACTAATGCACCTAGTACTTTCATGCGTTTGATGAATGAGGTTTTAAGAGCTTTCATTGGCAAATTTGTGATAGTTTACTTTGATGATATCTTGATTTATAGCAAATCCATGGATGATCATTTGATTCATTTGCATGCTGTTTTTGATGCTTTGCGAGCTACACGTTTATTTGGTAACCTTGAGAAGTGTATCTTTTGCACGGATCGAGTCTTTTTTCTTGGCTATGTTATGACTCCACAGGGAATTAAGGTGGATGAGGTAAAGATTAAAGCCATAAAGAGCTGGCCTGTACCAATAACTATCACACAGGTGAGGAGTTTTCTTGGTCTTGCAGGTGTCTACCGCCGTTTTGTCAAAGATTTCAGCACCATCGCTGCACCATTCCATGAGTTGACAAAGAAGGGCATCGAGTTCCATTGGGGTAAGGTACATCATGAGTGCTTTGATGCTTTGAAGGACAAACTTACACATGCACCATTGCTGCAACTACCCAATTTTGATAAGACTTTTGAGCTTCAATGTGATGCTAGTGGTATAGGCATTGGTGGTGTTTTGATGCAAGATGGTAAACATGTTGCATACTTTAGCAAAAAAATTACTGGGCCTATTTTGAATTACTCTGTGACACCCCAGGTGTCACTTTAGCATAGTAGGAAGTTAAGGGAGATAAATCAAAAAGAAATAACAAACTAAAAACTTAAATTTTGAATTGATATGAATTTGGATCAAATCTGACTTGAACTAGAGTTGCCAATTTACATATGTAAGTGACTCAATTAAATTTTATAATCTTGATCCATGACTCAAATAAGAATTTTAAAGAATTTTTGGTGAATTTATCGCTTCGGGAAGTAGGCCAAATAAATCAAACTATGTCCCGAAATAGGGTTAATTTGAAATTTCAGATTTCAAATTTTTGAACAAACCAGTGGACCAGATCATACTCTTAAATAAGATCCAATCTTTAAGAACAACATATAATTTTGGCTTGATTTAATAATATAGGAAGAAATCACTTTTGAAATTTTGAGTAAATATCCAATTTCTGAGAAGAATCTAGCCTTAGCAACTAAGAAACTTTGAAATTATATAATTACTTCATAATTGCACTTCCAAAAATCCTCAATGCTTAGTCACTACAAACATTTCTCTTTATAGATGTGGGACAATATTCATAATTTGAACTCATTTGATGCCCCAAATTGAATTTACAAACTGCTTAAATGTTAAGCAATTTCAGTTTTCGTGGTCATTTAACCTTTTTTAAAATTATGTATCTCTCCGACCATGACATTTCATGAACTACATCATCCATGATTTTGTTCTACAACTATTGCTCTCAAAGTCTGCTAAGCTCCATTTACTTTTGACACTGTTTGGTGCCTCAATTTGATTTTCAAACTAGCCAAGTTTTCTGAATTCACTAGTCCTTTTCAAATTCAAATATCTCTCAGATCTAAACATGCATGTTCTGCATGTCTTCACAATCATTTTCTCCACACTTTGATCTCCAAGATGGTGCCACTGGTTTTCTTCCAAACATTCATTTGTAGCTCGAAATAGTGGCATCAAAACCCTTGATGTCTTTGTTTCTGGAGCTTTTGAATCCTAGTGGGTCCCACTTGCCAGCTACACACTCCCCCTGCCCTGTTCACCGCCCACCCCACCGAGCCGCCAGTCGTCGCGTGGCCGTCGCCGACCGGTCGAGTCCCTCCTGGTCGGCATCTTGGTCCGAATAGCCCCCTCGGATGCCCTTATCGTCTCCCTCTCGCTCCCATTCTTCTCCCCATGCTCCTCTCTAGCTCTCTGCCCGAGCCAAGCCTCCATGGCCGCCTGATAGCAAGCTCGCTTGCCCGGGCACCCTGCCACTTCACCACCCGGGCAACCACCCCTGCCACCCCACCTTTCCCTCCTCCATCGTGCGGCACGGTCCCATCCCCTCATTCGCCCTGTGCCGGCCAAATTCGGCCTCTCCTTCCTCAATGCCGGTGACCTTTCCTCGGTCTTTCCCTCTCTCCTCGGTGAGCCTCTGACCAATTGTTATCTCCGGCGACTTTCACGGCACCCCTCACCTTGATTTGATTCCTCTCGGCTCGGGTCCTAGCTGCCAACACGTCGGAATGCCGTGTTCCGCTGTTGCCGTCCGCCCGGCTCCGTCCGTCCCTGCCTGCTCGCATCGCCCCATGACCCCCGGGCAGATCTTCGACCACCTCCGTGCGCCGCCCCTCCGCCCGGCCTCCCTGCTTTCTCCTACGGTGACCTGCTCCCGCGCCAACGGCGCCGCCGCGTGGAGGCCGCGCGCCCTGGCCATAGCCTTGCCTAGCTTGGTCGGCTGGGCCAGGGGAGGCCATTTTGCCATGGGCGTCGTCATGCCTAGACCCTAAGCTGGCCCAGGGAGTCCTCCCTGCTGCGCAATGGCCTTCTGGGCCTAGAGTTTTTGGCCTAAAGGTCAGGTAAATTCCTATTTCCTTTTAAATATACCAAATATAGGAGACCTAGCTTTTAAAAGTGCACACATAATTAATTACTTGGAAGAAAAATGTACAAAAATAAGTTATGGACTTCTTGTCATATTTCCTATTTTATAAAATTACTAAATCATAGAAACATCAAATATTTATTTATGCATGTTTTAATGTGTAAAGAAAAATGGTTTTAACGTTGAAACTCCACATAGAAAATTCCACTTCATAGAAAATTGTAACTAAATACTTCACGGACTGCCCTAATTATGTACTACGTTAATCTAATGCTAAAACACCCTAAAAGTTCATATTTAATTATGAGTGCATTTAATAGGTAAAAACACAAATAAAATCATAACTCCAGAATAATGCATGTTTCAATTCTCAATTATTACATGCGTGTTCTCTGTGTTGCATGTAACTCATATGTGATTTAAATTGCTCATGTCATGTTATCTTATTGGAAGTTATGCATTTATTTTTGCTTAGGGCTGTTAAAATGCTAGAAAAATAAATAATCATGCTATGAGGCTTATTCTTGTTTTGTAAATCACTATTTGCATTGTGCTATGCCTCTGTGCATTCAAAATAAAATTCTTCTACCGGACAATTGCATGAAATGATTTATTTTGCTCTAGGCATCCTTATACCATGATTTTTGTAAATAATTAATTGGTGCATGCGTAGGCCATGAAACTTTGGTATTTAAATCTCATGTCCTACCCCTGCAACCTATAAATTACCCACTAGCATATCTATCCTAGGACCATGTTTAATCGTAATAACTCTAATTCATCTCTAGCTAGTGGCATAATCGTGAATACGTGTAACTTGAGCTTATTTATTTTAATTGCACTCACATGTACACCTTTCTCCCTATTAAATAGGTTTTATTTAAATTAGTTGCTCTGATCATATCAATGCTCATTTAGTTGAATAATGATGCAAAAGTAGATTAGCTCATCCTATCATACCTTGATTGAGTATTTACCTAGCTAAATACCGAATTTTAAACTTGTCCACCTACTCAAATCTAAACCAAATATGTAACAATTATATTGTAACATTGCACACTATTTTTTTATGCTCATGTATGTGTACTATTGCACTCTTCCTTCATCAAGGTGTCACCCGATGTTCGATCCTTCGACTAACCCTCTCATTTGTGGGGCGGAGATGTCACATACTCCACTTATGATAAAAAATTATATGCTCTTGTACGTTCCTTAGAGATGTGACGTCATTATTTATTGCCCAAAGAATTTGTTATTCATTCTGATCATGAATCGCTTAAGTATATTCGCTCACAATGCAATTTGAACCGTAGACATGCTAAATGGGTTGAGTTTATTGAGTCTTTTTCTTATATTATTAAACATAACAAAGGTTAGGATAATGTGATTGCTGATTCTTTATCTATGCGTTATACTTTCTTGTCTCAACTTGATTGTAGAATTTTTGGACTTAACGCAATTAAAGAACAATATGCTGATGATGCTGATTTTAAGGATGTAATGCTGCAATGTAAAGAAGGTCATGCTTGGAACAAATTTGTGTTGAATGATGGATTCTTGTTTAGAACTAACCGTCTATGCATTCTAGTTGGTGATGTGGACAAGGGTTCCCGATCTTCCGAAAGGTTCTTGGTAAGTTGATTTGGTCGGAGGCGACACACAAATCGATCCGGATTCAGAACAGCACGTTCTAAACCCCGCAATCGTAGCACGACGTCTCCTCTGGTTATCAACCGTCCAAAAGACGATTGACCTCGCCGAGAAGGCTGATCCCTGCCTGCAAATCAAGAACACAAGCAAGAACAACGAAGATTGCAACACAATTGCAGATGTATGATTAAACTCTCGAAGTTGGGGTCTCACAAACCGATAAACGGCAAAACTGTTTATGAACAGAATTGATCTAAGCAAAACCCGAACCCTAATGGTGCGGCGGCGGCTGTATATAAAGACCCTAGGGTCGTGCAAGACCCTCTGGACGCCCCTAATTGGGCTCAACTAGATACAAAGCCCAAAGGCCAAAAATAGGCGACGCAGCACCGACACAGATTCTGGACTCTGTCTTGTTTTGACGATTCCCGATGACTCCGGATGAATTTTGACATGAGGCCGGCGGCATTGGAAAGGTCTTCTCCTTATCTTTCCGTGCATATGTAGAACGTCCAAATCCGAGTCCGTATGCGTCCTGGGCGACTGTTTTAGTACAGACTGGTCCTGGGCCCCGAAACAGACTCGAAGTCGGTTTTGATTGGGCCTCCACTTTGGCTTCCAAGCCCTTGCTGGTCCTCCACGTTCCCAACTCCTTCTCCTATCATCTCCTGGTCTTCTCCATGGTTTCTAATCATAAAATAATCATTAGGTAGCAAACCATTCTCAAAAGTAACATATAGCAAAGAACGTAGGAACGAGCTCACCTCTAAATTTAGTCGTCGTGCACGAGCTCTAGTCATTGGACCTTGCAAGTCCAGATTTGGAGGAGTGTTGTGTGTATCCATAGGAGTGATGTCCTCATCAGTTGGTTCCGTTCGTCTTTTGTTGTTACAGGAGGCACATGGAGGTGGATTGATGGGTTATTTTGGTGCTAAGAAGACGGATGATATTTTGACCACACACTTCTTTTGGCCAAGGACGAGGAAAGATGTTGAGTGCTTTGTTACTCGCTGCACTACATGTCAAAAAGCTAAGTCTCGCTTGAATCCACATGGTTTATACATGCCACTTCCTGTTCCTTCTATTCCTTTGGCAGATACTTCTATAGTCTTTGTTTTAAGACTGCCTAAGACTAAGAGTAGGAGTGATAGTATTCTTGTTGTTGTGGATCATTTTTCTAAGATGACACACTTTATACCATGTCATAAGACAGATGATGCTAGTCATATTGCTGACCTTTTTTTTAAAGAAATTGTACGTTTGCATGGTATGCCTTGTACTATTGTTTCAGATCGTGATACAAAATTCTTGAGTTACTTTTGGCGCTCACTTTTGAATAAGTTGGATACCAAGTTGTTGTTTTCTACAACTTATCACCCACAAACTGATGGACAAACTGAGGTTGTGAACCATACTATGGGGACTATGTTGAGAGCTATTTTGAAGAAAAATTTGAAGCAATGGGAAGAATGTTTGCCTCATGTTGAGTTTGCTTATAATCGGGCAACACATTCTACTACCAAGGTTAGTCCCTTTAAGATAGTGTACGGTTTTGATCCCCGTACTCTACTTGATATACTTCCTCTACCTATTAATGAGAGAGTTTATGTTGATGCTAAGGAGCGTGCTGAATTTATTTTACAAATACATGAGACCACTAGACTTAGCATTGAAAACATGAATGAAAAGTATAAAATTGCTGGTGGTAAAGGTAGAAAGGAAGTAAAGCTTGATGTACGAGATTTAGTGTGGTTAAACTTGAGGAATGATAGATTTTCAGAATTAAGAAAGTCTAAATTAATGCTTAAAGCTGATGGTCCATTCAAAATAATTGAGAAGATTAATGATAATGCATACAAACTTGAGTTGCCTCCGGAGTTCGGGGTTAGTCCTACTTTTAATATTTCAGATTTAAAACCATACTCGAGAGAAGAGGATGAGCTTGAGTCGAGGATGACTCCACTTTAAGAGGGGGAGGATAATGAGGACATTACTACTATGGATACACACAATACTCATCCAATTCTGGACTTGCAAGGTCCAATGACTAGAGCTCGTGCACGACGACTAAATTTAGAGGTCAGCTCGGTCTTACGTTCTTCATTATATGTTACTTTTGAGAATGGTTTGCTACCTAATGAATATTTCATGATTAGGAACCATGGAGAGGACTAGGAGATGATGGGAAAAGGACTTGGGAACATGGAGGACCAGCAAGGGCTTGGAAACCAAGGTGGAGGCCCAATCAAAACCGACTTCGAGTTTGTTTCAGGGCCCAGGATCAGTATGCACTAAAACGGACACCCATGACGCATACGGACTTAGATTTGGACGTTCTATAAATGCACGGAATGCTAAGGAGAAGACCTTTCCAATGCCACAGGCCTCATGTCAAAATTCATCCGGAGTCATCAGAAATCGTCGAAATAAGAGAGGGTCTAGAATCTATGTTGGTGCTACGTCGCCTATTTTTGGCCTTTGGGCTTTGTATCCAGTTGAGCCCGATTAGGGACACGTCTAGAGGGTCTTGCATGATCCTAGGGTATTCATATACGACCGCCACCACACCATTAGGGTTCAGGTTTTGCTTAGATTAATTCTGTTCATATACAGTGTCGCCGTTCATCGGTTTGTGAGACTCCAACTTCGTGAGCTTAATCATTCATCTGCAATTGTGTTGCATTCTTCTTTGTTCTTGCTTGTGTTCTTAATTCGCAGGCAGGGATTAGCCTTCTTGAGGAGGTCAATCATTCTTAGACGGTTGATAACAAGAGGAGACGTTGTGCTGCCATTGCAGGATTCTGAACGTGTTGTTTAGAAGACATATCGATTTGTGTTTCACCTCCGCCCAAATCAAAATTTACCAGAACCTTTCGGGAGATCAGAAACCCTTATTCACATCACCGGATCCGGAGAGGGAAGGGGAGAGGTGTCGGATTTGGAACAGAGTAAAATCTGGCGGCAGCGCATCTTGGTGAACCCCTCAGTGGTGCTGGTCTGCGTGCCAAAGAATACGGCGACGCGCTTCTTGCTGTTATCGGCATTCTCCTCCTCGGTGCCGCTGGCTCCATTGGCCTTGGCCTACGCCGCGGCGGCCTCCACGGCGGCGGCGGCCCCTTTCTTCTTCCCCTTCTTCCCTGCGGACATCCGCCACAGCATGAGCCGCACAGTGCCGAGCACGGCCGCGCCGAGCGTCGCCATGAGTGCGTGCGCGTGCCTCGGCGCCTCCGGAGACGGTGGTGTGGCCACTAGCTCCATCGCCCCGTCGACGACGCCGAGTCCATGGAGACGGTGGTGTGGCCGCAAGGAAATGGGACGGTTGCTCGAGGTTGTGGCCGTGGGGAGAGAGAGGGAGATGAGAGGCGGTGGTGGTGGGTTGAGACACATGGCAGACTAGGGTTTGGGGGTTATATAGACTGACAGAGATTGTGGGCTGGGCCGTAACAAATATAGCGGCGGTTGATTTCTTGGGCCGCCGCTAGAAAATATAGTAGTGGCAGTTGATTTATTGGGCCGCCGCTAAAAAAGATAGTAGCAACGGTTGATTTATTGGACCGCCGCTAAAGAAAATAATAGCAGCGGGTAGCTAATTGGGTCGTCGCTAAAAATTGGTCTAATTTATAGCGGTGATTCATTTTAGGATGCGCTGCTAGACCATTTTTGCTGGCGCCTCTAGAGGCCCTTTTTGTTGTAGTGCCTCTTCGCTCTGTTCTGCTCCGAGTAAGTAGGCTCTCCTTCTCTTCCCCTCTCCTAGATTTGATTCAGTTCGTCAGACAAATGTCTATAGATTTGGAAGCAGTAGTATTTGACACGGTTGTTTCTCTCTTCAATCTAATGATAAGAAGCGCTCCTGTATATTCAAAAAAACAAAAAGAGTAGTATTTGAGCTGCTGTTGATAGCGTTATTAGATAAAAGCGAAGGATCCCCCAGTTTCATATTCGAAACCTCAGTGTTCTATTACAACACAAGGTGATTTGTGTATTGAGACTTTTCACCAAACACATCTCGATCCTTATATCACTAGAAGCTGTGGCGCGCCATTGGTGCGCCTCCTTTTATGGTCTATTTTAATTTATCTATTTTACATATTATAATTTCCTAAATGAACGAAAATGTAGTGCATACCTTGCCTTATTTTGTTCCATGAATGTGAACCAGAGCAGCACATCATTCAGGTCAACATTACCTCTGGCACATTTTAAACCCTAACCGCGCTAGCAGCAGGACCGGACGCCTCACCGTCGAGGTTGATGGTGTTGTCACCAGTAGTTTTTTTTTTTTAGGCCAAGACACGGGATTTTATTTATTTCAAGCAGGAATACAGTCCTTGTCGGTGACCTCCTTTAGCCAGGTTGGAGGAACACCCCCCAAAGAACAAAAACGAGTATTACAAGAAGACATTCTACTTCCTATCATATCTATGCTTTGAGGTATATGCCTCTATTTGTAGAGAAACTGAGACAAAAAAAATATATTGTGTGAGAACTGAGAAGCCTTCTCATGCAGCAAATATATTTGAGTTGGCAGAACTAAAAATCCATCTATGCGCACCGAGCTCTCTATATGCAGCTGAATTTTTCTTGCGCCATCATCTGTTTACTTAGTGAGGAAGCAAACAAAAACAGGATTGCTGACATGATTTTGTTTTTCTTCTTGGTTCAGCAGCTGAAGAAACAACATGGCGAGCTCCCCGCCATGCAAAAATGGAAGAGCAAATAAAAACAAAATGGACAGCCGAGGCACCATTGTTCAAGAGTCATAATAGTTCAAGAGAGTCATTTTGTGGAAGGATATATGTAAATTTTGTGCTGCCACATGATATGCGCATGTATGAAGGAATATTTGCATAGCTTTGGACATTATGAAATTATAGTAATAATATTTAATGCACCATAGTTTTATAATGCCATGAGCAAGACAAAAACACTATCCATATTTATTTTATGTTTTTTGGAGTTGAGATGGTGCACCATACATCTAAATCAATTATCTCTTAATTGTAATGGATATTCTTGTCTGTATCGGTCAAGGCAAATCAATTACAAAAAGTATGGGTGACACTTATTCTGTCCTTTGCTTACTCATTAAGTAAATAGGATAAGGCCATGAAGAAAAATTCGGCCACAGGAGAAGATAGCTGTGGTACATATATGCATGATATATCAGACAATATGCACCTAATATCCATCTTCAAATATTGTGGTGAACCTTCAATGCTAATCTGATATTTTTGTGAAAAGGCAGTGTATGATTTATTATCTGGTCCTCCAATCTCATTCATCAGATGATGTTCCGAAGTGCATCTACAAGTTTACAGCTCCTGTCTACTGATACACATACAGAAGGGTCATACATGAACGTGCTTCATGAGAAGTACACAAACGGTTAAACAAACAAATAATAAACCACTATATTTTTCCAAAATCGGGACAAGCTGCACTGGCCAGTCTGATATCACTCCATCTTGGTTCAGTAAGCTCATGATCCTGCAACAATTCAAGCAAAGCGCAGCAACCACATATCTTCATAACAAAGTTCCTAAAAATCTATGATATGCAGGAATTGGCAGAAGCACAATCAGATGACGAAGCAACTCAGCCTAAACTCACCTTCTTGGAATTGGAAGTGACCTTGGGCTTTTCCTTGACCTTGGTCGACAATGACTTGTCGTCCTTGCTGCTACGTGAGGAGGCGGCCGCCGGCGGTGAGGCCGTGCTTCCAGAGCTGCTCCGGATCGAACTTGTTTAGGTGAGAAGTTATATGCCCCTGATGTTGGTGATGGAACAGCAACCACGTGATGAACAGCAGGATCAGCTCGTACCAACAATCGGGATCCTGGAAATGAAATGGAAAACGATTTGTTTCTTGGAATAAAATTGAACGCAATACAAACTTTTCATGAAATCATATAGGTTTGTATACAGGTAGAGATGAGAGCTTGAGGACCATGCATCTACATGAAAATGATGTAGCAGAGAATCGAGTAGGCTCGCCTCTGGTAATTGTAAACCTTCGACGGGCTCTCCGTCGCCAGCACCGATGCATATTTGCACTCCCAACAATCAACCTGCCGCCGCGTCCACCGGAACGGCGTGCCCACAGCGCCGACACGCGCCATCACGGCACCGTACCACAACCGCCGCCCGCGCTGGAGCTTGTTGTCGAACAACCTGCTCGTTGCCGTAGAACACGCGCCCAGTCACCACGTCCACCACCTGCCTGCGCTGGAGATCGCTATAGAACACAAGCTGCCCAGCTTTGCTCACGACCTGCAGCCACACGCGCCTACACATACTCTGCTCGTTGCGCGCGTGTCATGGAGGCAGAAGCACGTATGGATTGAAGAGTGCGTTCCACTCACTGAGACAACGAAACTTATATAGACTAAATGAAAAAAAAAAAGCTGGAAAACAGATAGGCTCTTCATGGGCACAACAAGCAACCAGAAAAGCATAGACTAACCCCTCTGAAGTAGCTCCTTTAAACTTATTAACATCATGACCATCGGCCTCAGCATACATATCATAACCCTGCAAACAGAACAGAAAAACAAAGGAGTAGCCTTGCGACGACTAGAAGACACAGGAAACAATAACAAAATAATGAAATAGGTAACTGGCCTGCTCATCAAGGAGAACCATATCAAGATGTAGAGGAGACTGATCGTCTCGTCCACTGCAAAATTCCCTAAAACGAGAAATACGATCAGCAACATCGAAATTCTTACTCGAAGTTGAAGGGAGAAACACGGATTAAGTTGAAATTAATCGATGCACATGAATGATATATATACACGTTCCAGGGACAAAATAACAGGTCACCCACGAAAAGACAAAAGACGGCACTCGAAATATTAAGGTGCCTACTTGTATATAGAACAAGCAAATGGACACACCACCCATGAAATCCAAGAAATGAAGGAACCTAAAAGAATAGATAGACACATGACAAAAGCCATGATGAAAAACAAAAAAGAAGTCCAACTATTTTGAGGAAAAAGAAGGTAGGAAACATAACGTGGCCAAGCTCCCCTTCACTCAAAATTTGAAATACATAAAGGAAAGAAGAAGGCAGACATGGCAGCAGCCCAGACGGACGATGAAAACTGACGGGACGGACAAGATTAGCGTATTGACGCGGGCGCCCAGGAAGGCTCCTTTTCACGCGCCTTTGATGGGTTTAGATTTTAGCTGTTCTCCTATTATATCTGTCGCATGTAACTTCAGGTGCACCTATGTGGGGTCTATGTTAGCACCAACCCATCCTTCAGAGGCACCATATTCAGCACTTATCAGTGGTAACTGCTTTTCGGTTTTGATCTTTAAGACCTGTCATACAAAGCATCATGACTTAGCTCTTCTGCATCTTTTTTATTTTTCATTTGAATGTATATGCCCTTTCCTCTTTGTCTAATAATCTGCTTGCAGGTTGTTGCTTCTCAAGACTGACCAGAAGTTACAAAGTATGCTGGATTGGTGTGTGCTCAGGCTCAGCGACAAGAGCTCATTCAAGATCTTTACAATTGGTTGATTTGGAGTTCTTATTGGGGTAGTTCATTTTGCAAGAAACTCGTATATCCTTCAGAAAGGCCACGGCACAGAAGGCATTGCAAATAATTCTCTACAGGTATGTGTGTCCATGCGCTATCACTAACTTATACAGGTCCATAGTTACGCATTGCCATGTGAATCTCGGTTTAAGCATGTGATAGCTATCAGTCAGTGCTGGAAACCTGAAATGACATTTTAGATGGAAACTTGGAATATTATGTCATACTGGAAACCTGAAATGATTTTTCTGCTCTTACTTTTGAACCTTAACATCAGCTGGGTACTTTACATAACCCAACATAGTTCTTTGGTGCTTTGGTACTTTACATGTGTTATGCAATCTGCACTTCAAGCATTGGGCAAATAACCTGTTTTATTTATGCTAGTTCTCTTCTGCTCTGTAGATATATGGAATTAATAACAGAAGCTACTTCAATTGGAGTCTAGGAACTTGGACTTGGATTGCAGATATGTCAAAGATTTAGATTAGCATTTGTTTTTATCATTATTGTTGTTATTAGTTTGATAAATGGCAATATGAATAGCCCAAGAAAATAGGTTGTTCTTTGTTTAATTGTTGTTGTTCTTAGTATGATTGCACTAGTAGATTGTCTAAACATCATTAATCTGAATTGATGGTGTCAAACGACGTTTAAAGAAAATACATTGTCTAAATATAATTCATTTTTGCTCTCTTATGCTTCTAGTTCTATTGCTCTATGCCTTAGTTTTGCTACAAAGCAATACAGAAGGTGTGAGCAGAGCAAACTAGAGGTATATGAGTCTTTTTTTATTTTTGAAAATCTATTATCAGCAGCGGTTGACAACCAGAATCATTGCTGATACTCCCAATATCAGAAGCGGTTCTAGTTCTGAACCGCTGTTGATGCTCATATATCAGCAGCGGTTCTAACCATGACTATCAGCAACGGGTAATCAGCAGCGGAAACCGCTGCTGATGAACTATTTTGAACCGTTTCTGATGACTTATTCTGTAGTAGTGTCAGGGAGGAAAACAAAATGAAGCCCTACGATCCAAGAATATAAATAAGGAGAACAATTTTTGGTAATATAAAATTATCATTCAGTCGAAAACGATAAAGGATGAATCTTTCTTACCTTTATCATGATCATCTTCTACTCCAAAGCGATCTGGGTGAGAATTTTTTTATTAAATAAAATCTTCTATTATTTGTTTGATTTGTATTGAGATTGGGGTATACTTCCTATTTTTTGACATAATAGCTGATTATTTGATTGGGATTGGAGTATGCATGGCATTTAACAAATAAATACTAAAAAGGTTAGGCCTTAGGGTTGAGGCTCTTATCAGTTAGTAGGCCTGTTCACCGACAGTCCCGTTAAACCTGTAACCAACCGGCATTCCTGGAGAAAGCTGTAGCGTGAACAGTAATCAAGTCAATGAACAATAACTCGTGTATAGAAATACACTGCTGGTTTCTTAGCCGGTTCGGCAGTTTCACCTTTGAACACCCCTACCAGTTAGCACGTAAGATAAAGAAGCAGAAGAAGGCGGCCTCAGCGGCAGTATTACTGATAATACAGAAGATCAGCTGTCAAACTCGGAGATCAGCTGTTGCTAGACTTATTCTCTACCGTGTCCCGGTAACACAGCAAAACTGAAGTCTGTGTTGCTATATCTACTCTTCTCTCTCTAATAATTATGTTGAGCATGTTTGGTCAGCCCCGCTCGTCCGTCTCAAGTCTTCGTATGTCTGCTAAAGTGCCAAGTTTGTGTCTTCCGTTTTGTTTCCTTGCTCTACTCTGATTGGACTGATTCCAATCCAAACTTATCCTTGATCTACTCTGATTGGACTGATTCCAACCCAAACTTAAACCATTGTGGCCGTCTTCTGAGATAAAAAAAAAAAGAGCTGTCTTGGCATCAGTTGACTGAAATTTTGTATTTTGTTCCGTCAGATTTTTTGGCCCTTGGATCTAGATGCAGCAGCTAGGATTAGAACTAAAACAAGCACCGTAGTCTTGCTCCGCTCAGCTATCGGGCCCGCAAAAGTGCGCTACCAGATCCACGAGGGCTAGCTTCTTAACAGGTCTGTCCAAAAAAAGAGCCCGTTAAGAAGTATGGAGGTCTGAACAGCCAATGTCCAAGGCCCTTTATAGCCCAAGTTGTATTATGTTGTTGCAAGACCCAGATTTATTGGATTCTGTTTATTTTCTTAGGCCGGACCCTTGTTTGGTACTGGCATCTAGACCTTTTCCGGGCTTTGTAGAACAAAAAACTGACATAGAAAAATAACCATTTGTACACAAAATTATTCTGTTTATAATATTTTGACAAACAAAATTGTTGGTATGTAAATAAAGCCTGGGCAATCAAAATCATGTTGTCTCAATCATTTAAACAAAAAATAGATCAATATTACTAGAGAAACGAAAACGAAAACATCAAGCTTATTTATAATAATTTACATAAATATCAAAGGATTGTTATTAAGTTACAGGCAATCACAGAGGAAACAAAGAATTCTTATTTTTAGCTATATCTGAAGTTGTTTCCACTCAAATCAGGCTGCTACATGGAAGATAGCTAGGCACATGCAACATGATGGATCCGCCAATGCAGCACACCACATGTTCAGGCTCAGAGCAGCAACATTCTCTTTAGCGGTTGAGTTGAGGTTGAAACCACATTATTAAGCTAGATCAGCTCCAAAATCTGCTTTCCTTCTCTATTATCACCAGTGTTTTTCTAGACGTAAGACGTAGACAGACGACAAGGTGGCGACTATAGTCTAGACGGTCTAGACGATGTCTAGACGCATTAGACGTAATAGGTGTATTTGTACTACAGGAGCTAAATAAGTGAATTTATAGCACATATTAGAACTGAAGCAAAAAATGACAAATATATAGTATGGCAAATGTCAATAATGGAAGATAGATAGATAAATTAATAATTAAATATATTAATAATTATATTTTTTAAAAGTTATAAAAATAAAAAGTATCCTAAATAGCACGTAGATTGCAAGTTCATGAATACTTGTTAAGTATATGAATTATTAATCATTACTATCTTTTACTTTTTTTGCTAATAACTATATGGACCACTTACTCCTACTCGAGACAGGTGTCTAGACGCACAACATGTTGTTCAAACGTGTCCAGAACATGTCTAGAGGTCACGTTTAGACGGTCAAAGACTATTTAAACAGTCCTAGACGCGTTTTGTGTCTAGAGTGGCGACTAGAGGGTAGAATCAACGTCGACCCCAAGTCTTGCGTCTAGATATCGTCTAGACGGTCTAGACGCACGTTTAGAAAAAACAATGATTACCACAGGTTGCCACTCTCTTCCTACCAAGCTCGTCATAGTCAGTTTCAAAAAAAAAAAACTCATCATAGTCACAAACTTGGGGCCGATCTCAGATGTTTCAACAAAGAAAAAAATATCCCTTGCTAGTTGTTACCAGACACATTATGTACTTTCAATATGACAAAATGAATTTGATGTATACATGATAAAAAATATATTTTAACCAAATCTAACAATATAATAATAACAAAAATCTAGCATATAAAAATTATATAACATCAGTAAAGGTTTTATCAATTCATCACAAATTGAAAAAAATAACAGTGAAAAAAATCATTACAGTACCTATCTTGTTTAAATTATTTCTAATTTTAAGTGTTACACTTCATTAATTTGCTACGTTTGTTACCTGCTCTGAAACAATATGTCCAGCTACAAATATACACTAAAGCAGAAAAAAAAACTAGTACACAACGATGCTGTCAGGGTAAGTAGACCCTAACATGAGGTTCTTTGGGGGAGGTGGTGAGAGACAAAGAGTAGTTTAGACACCAAAACAGAAAAAGATAGGCAAATAGCAGTCGGGAACTAACTTACAAAATGACAAGGGAGGAAGAGTATCAAGGGCATGATCAGGGCCAACTATTTATTGAGAAAATAGTAGAGTATGAGAACAGCACATCTAGTAAAAATATAAAATTCAACAAATAAGGACATGGTTTTGTCAGTTTCCACAAGCACAAGAAGCAACTATCATGGTTATGTGCCTCATACTCCTAATAGGGGAAACTACTATTTGTACAAATACTGAATGATATGGAGATAGGAATTATGTGCTCAATAGCGAAGTGCTATAGAGGCACCAAATGCAACCTGTCATGTTCATACCTTCGTCATAGATCTGGCACCCCATGGCCTATCCATTTCTGCACAGGGAGACATCCACCATTAATCGCACAGATCTAACACATAGCCAAGGTACATGCCAAACCGAGAGAAAAAATGGACAAACATGAAAAACTGTGTGCAGACACTCAGTTAAGAAAATGTAAAACAAAAGCAAGGGTGAAGCATATAAACGGTGATATTGAGGTTAAGTGTGTATATATGGTTTTACTTTATGTGGTGACTGACTGCAATTAATAATGATGCTTAACTGACAGAGATGCTTTCACCTAAAGTAGAGATGCAAATGAACTATGTGCAGGATGAATTTCTAAACAGTATGTTGAGCTATGCTTATCTTTGGTTAATATCAAGATCATATTTTCTGGGTGATTTTATGATGCGTAATAGATTATTGTATAGAAGTTAAAAGGTAAACATAGATACAACAATATAAAATGGAAAAATTTAACCAGCATTTCTATCAATGTCTTTACTGGATCAACTGAACATAATGCATCCAAATTTTGAGATGCACATGACCTATAATTACTACATTTATCTATTTTTAATAGGTGTGTTCACTGAGTAATTATTAATGCTACGTAACTACGAAGGAGATAAATGCTTTTACATGCAAAACTGCTGCTGAACATACAACAAAAACAAATTTTTCTTTGATATATCAACATACTGAAAGCAAAACCTGATCCTTTGCCAAACACTAATGAGTGTACTAGGAATTGAGTATATGCTCGCTCTGACTTAACTGAAGAAGGAAAGATTGTTGTGAAGGATGCCATGACAATTGAAGTTGTCGAAGTCTTAAAAGGTCCTATTGTGGTGGAGACTGAGTCTGGCCTGTTTACATCTCAGTATCACAAGGACCAGCTCACGAAGGCCATTGGGACCAATAAACATCATCGGCTACATGGAAAGCTGGTTTGTCCGGTACATCCTCCGACCTGTACAAGAAGCATACCTTGCACAAGAAAGATCAGGAAGAGAAAACCAAGGAAGAGTGGAAACGACAAGTTCTTCTGTTCGCTCTTGATACAAAGCAGTTGTGTCGACCTTAGCAGTTTGCAGCAAGGAAGAGTGCCAGTGCCCAACCTGGTGGCTGCTATGGATGCCATCTATCGTGGTACGTCCTCATCCACGCAACCAGAAGCAGAGGATATCACTGAGGATACTCCTTGTTAGTTAAATATGCCACTTGGTTACAGGGAGAAGACGATAAAGGTTGCATCAGTCATGGCACTTCCAGAACGGGCGCTCCATAATAGGGATATTCCTCCCGATTATGTGTGGGTCTCCGTGTTGGAAATAATACATGGATATGAGGACAATGAGATCGAATGCACGATAATTAAGGCGGGAATAGAAACTATCCAAGATGCTATCGGCTCTTTCATCATGTGGAAATGATGTGATGTTGTCCTCTCGACGCCACGAGCTTCTCAAGCCCTGTTGTCTGATCATTGTTCATTTCATGCGAGCCAACCACTCATGGCAGGTGGACATACGTCTCCTGTGTCTGCGGCTGCTTCGGGCAACAATGCTCAATCTTCTCGTGCTGAAGCTGAAGTGACTCATAGTCCAATACTCTATAGTTAGCATGAGTCTCCTTTGCCAAGCACAGCTGAAGTTACCGTCGAGTCTCCGTCCAAAACGGTCATTGAGCCTCCATCAGTTCACATCGAGTCTCCGTCCAGAGGGATCCTATTTCCAAAGACGATTACCAGATTTTTACAAAGGACCAAAGGACTCACAAAGAAAAAAGGCAAATATTGATAAGTATTTGGCCAGAATGAAGAATCGTTTCGCAACCACCGGTAAAAATCATCCTGCAAAATCCTTGGGACATATTGTTATACGACAATCAAATTTTGGACAACCCTGAGGACGATATGGACTACCCAAAATTCATATTCGGTGAGCCCCTTATATCAAAAAACATGTACAAGTACGTACCATGGGAGATGTGAAAGTTACACCACTAGTACATGATGACATCAGAGGAAGGGGTCTCTGTGATCACTTGTAAGATTCCAATTACGGTATTCAACAATGGCATATATAACCTATGTTAAAGTTAAATGTAATCATAATTAACTTTTTATCAACATTGTTGTAACGATCATTAGATTTGTCTCATGATATTTTCTAAAGAAGCATACCTTCTAGCGCTTGATAGTCTGGATTATGACAATACAATAATATTTTAGAACTCATAGATTGGTAAGAAATTAGTCTACGTATGTATGGTTTGATGATATTAATATCATCTAATGATACACTTTTATCGATTGTTCAGTGCTTACGAGAAATATGTCAAAGCGGGAGGGCCAAGTCATCCTAAATGAAAAAAGAATAAGTACTTTCGTGATAAGTTATGGGTAAGATTTAAAAGCATCTAATACATGTCCTTATTATACAACCCATCTATATAATTATCATAAGTGTAACTAACTTATAGGGCCATAAGCAAATACGAGAAAGTTTACATTATGGCTACTACACATGTGTGTTCTCGTCTAGTACTTCAACTTACCTGACTCATAAAGAGTCTGATAAAAAGATAAGTTGATTTTATTTATATCTATTTTAATTTATTCTTAATTTTTAATATCTTATATTAACATATTATGCTGATGTGACACAGAAAGTCGTGAGGGAAAAGTTAGATTGGGTTGGAAAGATGAAAAGGAATGACGAGATCAGAAAGCATATGATTCCTAAAGAACAAGTTCACTTATAAATGCTATGTATCTAGTTGTAGCTTTTCTTTGTCATTTTCTTTTGAGAGAGGTAATTATTCAAGAAGGGAAGTGTTTTGATTCAAACGGTTTACTAGTACAAAGCATAAGGCGTCTTGTGAGTGGGCTGGATCGAAACAAACATATGAGCCCAGTGAGCCGAACGAAGATGATGACTATGCATTAGGATTCATATAAGATATTTTGTAATTGCATATGCATTAAATAACTATTATGTACAATTATACATATATTATGACTGTGATAAGATGTTGTAAATATTCTGTATACAAGTTCTATGGTTTTTGTATATATCAAATTTTTATTTTTTTAAAAAAAATAACTAGCGGTGGTTGAAGATGTCAACCACCATTAATACTCTATGAAATTAGCCGCAGTTGAGAATATCAACCGCCACTAATAGTCTATGATAATAGCGGCGGTTGACATCTTCATCCGCCACTAAAAATATGCTTGTTACAGCGGTTTGTTTCGGTCTCACACCATCCACCACTAGAAACGCTTATTTGTAGCTGCATTTGGTTTATGAATGGGTGGTCTGTCTATCGCTACAGTACCTTTTCAACCGCCGCTACGGGCCTCTGTTATGGTAGTGTTTCTATTATAACTCCCAAACTTATAAAGGATAATGTTAAGCACAAATTGCAGATCTCTGATCCGCTTCAGTAGCACAACGCTGCTTCTTTGATCTCGTATGCCCTCCAGTTCAACCCGATCATTCCGATCATTCTACTTCATGAAGAGCTGGTCCAGGACCTGGTCGTGGTCGTGCTCCTCATCGTCCAATTTGGTCTTGAACGGCCCCTGTAGCAAGCGCAAAGCGCAAAATAGGCAACGTATTTATATCAACACACTGTGACCAACTAACTGTCTCCCGACAGTCCGACACCAACAGCCAAAAGGATAAGGTGAATCCATGGATAGGGCCGAACAAGTGAAGGCTCCCGTCAGGCGTCGACCCTATGTGGAGGTGGCGTCGTGCTATGTCGCGATCTGTTGGAAACTCTATCATCCCCATCACCACCGTGCCGGAGTCGTAGGTGAGGGTGTACTGGTGCATTAGGAAGTGGACCACGCAGCCAATAGGACTAGAGTAGTGTCGTAGTGCAGCACCTCCGACACGACTCCACGGCAGCCTTGAATTGGCTGTATGAGCCACCGGGCTCCATTTGCCGTCAGGCGACACGGCACACACACTGATGTGCCTTGAGCTGTAGTTTAAGCCGTCCAAATCCACGGCGAGCAGCAGGAAGGAACGGCCGATCGCTGGTGAGCAAGACGAATGTGTACAAATATATACTCCCCCAGTTTTAAAATGCTGTCGTCGGCTAGTTCAATTGTAAACTAGCCGACGACAGCAAAATGAAAACGGATGAATAATGATGATGGCTGTGCTTAATTTCCGATGCATGGCGGCAAGGGAAGGTAGGTGCTGCCGCCGGTCATGAGACGCACATGTCGGACGTGGGCTCTGAGCTCTTGTCACCAATTTATTTCGTCACGTCGTAGGAGGACAAGGCCGCCGCACGACGTCACGCCTACGTAGTCGTCGAGGAGATCTGCGGCGTCGCACGACACGAAGGGCGCGATGAAGGTTGTTCTCGGCGAACGACGACGCGGCTGGAGATGTTGCTGGGTGGATGAGAGAGAATGTCTTGTGGAGGCAACCAAGAAGCCTCGGCGGCACGATGCCATCCATTGTGCTGCAAACCCGATCTAGAAAGCCCTTGCTCATGATTTCTCGACGGAGGAGCCTGCACGCGGTGGCGCACCGGAAGAGGGTGGCCGCGTTAGAGCGCGCAACTATCTCGAGATGGAGCTCCATAGGGAGCGTCTCCGTCGCGGACGCGCATGCACGGAGTCGTCGACGTTGGCATGTTGTATCTATTTCAGCCGGCGATAGCGAAGTACATCCTGTCATTCACAGCTGCTGTTTACTTAGAAGGCAGACAAGGATCGGATTCAACAGACATCGAATCCGGATCGGTTCCGTGGTGTACTTGAAAACGGCGGTAAAGAAATGCAAGGTAACAAAAGGCACAGTTAAGATTAAAACCCCGATTGAATAAAAATAAGAAGAATAAACAGAATTTGATATTTTAATTATTAGAATAATTTTATTGTGTACGATCACCATATGGAAAGTAATTTACGTCATAGTATCTATAGTAATGTAGAAAAAGAATATGTATGACGTAGATAGTATAAACAGAACATCGTCTGTAAAACACGATTTATTGAGCTCAGCCGTTGCTGGAGCTTATTCCCAACCGTGACACAACACATCAAACTGACGTCTGCCTTTTCTTCCATATAAGATTATAGAAGATTTAATAAACATGTACCGCAAATACAATGGCACCAAACCCGGTAATTAGAAAACAAAAACGTGAGAATTAACGAAGAAGTATGTGTCCAGTCGTGCTGCCTAGCTCCCTCAGTCTCTGTGTGGTGTACAACCCACGCAAGGCTGGCCACGACCATAGACGGCTCGACACAAAGCCCGCGCCCACGGGATGATCGTCCTCCGGGTCGGGGAAGGGCAGCTCCGGCAGGCAGAAGGTCTTGTCGAGGTAGCTGAGCAGCCTGGTGGGCAGGAGGCCTGCGGGCGCGGTGCAGGATCTCGCGATGGAGGAGCTTGCACGTGGCGGCGCATGCTCCGGACGAGGGTGGTGGCCTCCGAACGCGCCGCGATCTCCAGCACGACTTCAACCGGGAGTCTCCACACCACCGAAGATGGCAATGGCACCTCCGCAGTTCGCCCGTGTTCGGGTGGCACCATTTTGCTTTCTTGTGCACGTACGGGTCTGTCACACATTAGATTTTTGGATCCTCTAAGGGTCTGCAGTATACTGTGTATATCAATATATAGATGCTGCAGGAAGCTGAGTCGGATACTGAGGCAGATTAATTAGCAGAGTCGGAGTCGGACATGGATCATCCACGAGACCATGTTTGTTGCCGAAGTAGACGATCAATAAACAGAAAATTAATTTAAGGATCAAGCTTACGGTTTTTAGCTAGGTCACAAACATGCGGCGCGCTACTAATTTTTCGTCATCATCACTATAGTGATGCACGTACACTTGGCACTATAGTGATATTTCAAAAAAAAAAAAAAAAAAAAGAGGAAAAGAGGGCATCTAGTGATGATGGCAAACCATCACCGCCATTGTAAATCTTAATGTACGAGGGATGTATTCACCTGGAACGTCTTAATGTACGATAGACAGCGCATTTCCTCTTCTCTTCCCACAGGCTCACGAGCCCGTTTCCTCTCCCTGTCGCTCATGAAGATCCGCCCGCCTAGAGTTCCATCGTTGCGCTGTCTATCGAAGGAGAAAGCAGGGGATCGATTTCAGTTTTCAACGGAAGGCAGAGCTGGTTCCAATGGGGTCCACGGTCAGCTCAACAAGGAGAAAGGGGCATTGTGGGCAGTGTGCTAACGAACAAATGGTCTGAGGCAACGGCAAGTGACAAAAATGAACGGTAGTGGCACAGAAGGCATAAAAAAATTAGGAGTGTCTAATTTTCAGTCGATTGAAAATAAGGGTTCTTTTTAATTAACGCTTTTAGCCCTTGTATCTAGATCTCATAGATATAAAAAGACAAAAATTTTCCATAGTTTATACATAACACTAATTAATACAAATAATCCTATAAATAGATAAATAACAAAAAGAATAAAAAGAATAAAAGAATATACACACGGCCATCGATTGAAAGGGATGCTACTTTTCAATCGACTGAAAAGTAGCATTACCGAAAAAAATTAGTTAATGGTATAGAGGTAACTTTGATATTTTTCTATGGCATAAAAGGAATCGGGTAATTTTTTGAGGCATAAAAGGAATCGGGTAATTTTTTTATGGCATAGAAAGAATTGGCTCATGATCTTTTTACGGAACTGAAGGTAAGTTTTCTTTTAAAAGAAGAACTTTTGATTATTTGTCACTTTTGCCGTTAAGTTTTCTTTCTAATTGTTATTAATAAATATTTTTTTCTTTAGGAACCCCTGAACTGAAGCATATTCCCGTGGCGATAGTTTTCCTTAAGGATAGTCCTGAATAGGTCAAAAGGCGAGTAAGTACAGAAATATCAGGCATTGACATAGTCACATAATGACGTAGCCTTCGTCTGACTAAAATGTAATTATTTAAGCCAAATTGGATAGCAGGTAGCCATCCCTTGATTGTTTATGATATAATAACCGGCGTCTAGCTAGAGTACGTTTTGGTCATTGGAAAAATTCACCTATGCTAACTTCATTGGAAAGCTTCGTTGACTAAAATTAGACCACGACCATATACGAGGCGCTGGTACGTGCGCGACATCTCATCCACACCCGACTTTGCTCAGGTCGAATGCGGGTGATGCCCATTAGCGCAAAATTACACTCACGTCTGCACCCGTAAGGGTCCATGCCCGAGGGTGAAATTTTCATCCCTAGACGCTATCGATGCTCACGCCTACATATGGATGAGCCTCATTAGTCTCACCCCACGATAGGTTGGTACATGTGGAAGTGGATCCCACAAGCGGTTGAGCTTTGGCTAGTGGTCCTCATGTTATCGGATAATATCGGTGAGCCTCATTGGCTGGTTACATAAAAAAGTTCATTTTAAGGTTGAAGAAAAGTTCGTTGGAAATTTTGATTAAAAGTTTGGACCAAAAGTTGTACAATAAATTTTAAATAGGAACTTTTCAAAAATAAAAAGTAGATGAGAATAAAGCTTTCTAGAAAAGAAAGAGCCTCAACTTGGTCTCCTACAGCACAGGCTCTAATTAGCACAACCCGTGTATTTTGAACTTGTGCTTTATTATATTAAAAAGAAGACATGACAAGAACCCGATACAATACACATCCACACCACTCTAGAGTTCTATATTACATTCATACCTTTTAAAACTAGAAACCACGACCCAACACAACTCCTAATCTCCTGCGAGGGGGGGGGGGGGGGGAGGACGTCAAGGGTGACAGCACACCGGCCCTTGCTACAACCAGAAACATCGCTCCTCACCAGCCGACTAGGTTGGGTGTTAGGTCATCAAAGACACATCTGTTACAGTGTGTCCAAATGGTCAAAGCACATATCACAATGAGAGAATTGACACCTTTCCAAACTAGACCACATGTTGCTGCACTAATCCCACCAAGTATTAAAGGACGGTTCCTCTCGCTGTGTAGAAAAAAAAAAGAAGTCCAACCTGGAACTGGATAAAGGAGTACCAAGGGAGGGTGAATTGGATCGGTTACATTGATCGTCAACTCAAACTTCACTTAGCCAATTCTATACAACCTCTAACGACAAGTCCTATGCAATTCTATCGAGCCAAGATCCAAGCAATAATAGTAGCATGATACAATGCAAGTAGTGCTAGGCCAATCAACAAGCATGCAAGCCCATGACAGCTCCATCTCTACTTACATGCAAGTGTGGAATGAAAGACGGTTAGTAAAGATAGGATCTTGAGAATTCTCATGGATTTTAGCCTGAGGTATCAAAAGGATGACACCTTTCCCTTGTACTCATTAGATCGACTCCCGCCGGTGTATTGATCTCTACCGCCATACAACGATGGAGTCCTTGCAAACAAGGTGGCATTACTCCCTTAAGGACTTGCTACACTCTCCTAGTGCAAACACGGGCGCTCTCTTCTTGATGCTCCTTTTGAAGGCGATCTCAAACCTTGTACAAACTTGTAACAGCTTTCACAACCAATCACACTTGATAGGCTCGATC
Organism: Eleusine indica; assembly: GCA_030378355.1. NCBI lineage: Eukaryota > Viridiplantae > Streptophyta > Magnoliopsida > Poales > Poaceae > Eleusine > Eleusine indica. The sequence goes on from CM059495.1 coordinate 44,486,377, forward strand.
GCCAACACCTAACAGGTATAGGCCTTGCCATAGATCAAGAGTAACAACAATAATCACTCTCTACAACCACCCTAGGCTAGAGATCAAGGAATGCTCTTGTTACTCTCCTAGACACTCAAAGATAGCTCTCCAATCTTTGCACAAGTGTCTTCTCTTCTTCACTTGATCCTCTATAGGTTTTTCCAGCAATCCAAATGGCCAAGAGCGGTCTACAAAACCCTAGCAACGGCTATATATAAGCTTCAACCACTCCACTAACCGTTGCTAAAAAAGTTGTGAATCTGTAGAGATGTCAACCATAAGTTATGGTGACATCACTATACCTTATGGTGACCACTTCTGCACCTTACGGCAACCTCCAATCTCCAGTGCCTCTCTGCACGAAATCCTTAATAGGTCACTGTAACATACAACAACCTCGTCGTATCATCAACAAAGAGCTCCAGTTTTCTTGCCAACTTCTCCTCTGGGTCATCATAGCTTATGACAACCCCGCCATAACCTCCAACGGCTCTTCTGAGATTTGACTTGTTTCTTCCCCTCATGGTCATTGTACCTTATGGCGATCATGCCATCACGTCTCGAGAGATGTCCAGTTTCTAGTTTCCATTGCTCCTTCACTAATTGTATCTTATAGCAACCCCACCGTATATTACGGTGACCTCTTCAGCACCAGTCTAGCAACTTGCAGCCTCTCTGTACAACTTTTAGGCACACACCATATGTTATGGTGACTTAACTTCCGTAGTGTATGGTGATACCCACATACTTGCATGTACAGAGAGCTAGTCTCCCATGGACCTTATGGTGATCCCACCATAGCTTACGATGACCTGATCTAAAACTAAAACTCTTTGTCCTCGTTGACTTTGTTTCCTTGCTTCCGACCTTGGTCGATCCTTCTCCACTGCCACTTCAAGTGTGGAAGAGCCACACTTGAGCATCCCAATACCGTTAACACTAGAGAGACCTAAGAGAATGACTCATTCCCTCTTGATAATTCGGTTTTTCCTATGGATTCAAGCCTATAGACTAGTCAAGTGATCACACACACTTGACCTAGCTACCCTTAGCCTTGATCCATCTCCATCACCGCGACTCTCCATCAAGATCCACATGGCAATCCACAGAGTCCACATCAATCACCAAGGTGTCCATTCATCGCGTTCATTGTTTTAGTTAATAGGTGGGTTCTACATTCACAACACTAGATGTAGGCATTAGTACACATTTTGTGTTCATAATCACAAAAACATTCGTACCTTTGAGGTTTCCATACTCTAATGGTATTGAAGCTTATGGGGGGGGTGCTTAAAACCCAAATTACCAATGTTACTCTAAAAATTTACCAATGTCAGTGTCAGTTGTCTGTCTCGGGCCCCAAGTTACTTGTGGCCTATTTGGTTGTGGGCTATGATTTTGGTGACTATTCGTTCCTCAACCCACAATAAAACCCAACCCTACAGCCCAACAAGTTGTATGATACAACCCTACAATTTGATAAAGACCTTTTGTATTTATAAGGTTCTTTATTCAACTATATGACAATCCCTTCTTCTACTTGTAAACTAAAATGATGTTGGACGAGAACCCTCTTCTTTTTATGGATAAATTCTCTTTTACGAGAAAATAGGTAAATGTTAAGCACTGGTGCTAATAATTTCCAATTCAAAATATTATAGAAGAAAATTAATATTCAATAAATAAAAATGTTCTCCACGTGTTACTCTATGTATTTAAAAAGTTCAATAAATTTTAGAGCAAAGAAGGTATTTGTTTCGAGCCGGTGAATAGAAAAAAAAATGGTAAGAATTAGCGCTGACAGGCGGCAGTGGCACATAGGGCATGAAAATTTTAATGGATGGCATAGATGGAACTTTGATGTTTTATTTGGCACATTGGAAACCATGTAAGTTTTATTGGCAGTCGCACTGAGGGAATTTGCTCTAATTACATCGCAAGGCATGTCATTCGAATTTGAAGTTTCTGATCTAAACACCCACACTCGAGGAAGTGTTTCACCTTTGAGGATAAGAAAGTACATAGTTTTGGAAATTGGGTGGCAAAACCAACCCGATAATTTATGTTGGTGTTCTCTTTTCGACCATCAAAATAGAAATGACCATAACTAGCTTGGTTTGACATTTGAAGTCTTGGCACACAAAATATGCCACGGTATCTCAATACTGGTTCTATGTATTATTTCAATATCTTTGGACGTTGTGGCTGTGGGATTCCAGAAGATCGAGTGTAAGTTTCAGCTTCATAGTTAGCTGGACACTTTGACCCATCGCTAGTGGTGATCGTGACCAAATCAAATGTCACATGCATGATGGAGGCAAGCCCCGCCCATAACCGTGACAAAATCAAGCTGCTCATGGAGGAGAGCACCATCGATGCGTATGTAAGCTTCATGACCACTGGAGTTTCGAAACCCCAAGGTATTAATGTTTTGGTAATTGAATAACAACAAGAAATGTGCACTAACATCTACACTTAGTGTTGTGAGCGTAGGAGCATCCTATAATCTTTACATGATCTCGATATTAGTCACCTTGGTGATTGACGATGTCTTAGAAGATTGCCATGAAGATCTTGATGAGGAATCGTGGTGTTGGAGATGAATCAACCATATAGACAACTAGCTCCAAGTGTGTTGTTATCACTTGGCTAGAGTGTAGGATTAAGTCCATAGGAAAACCAGACTATGAAGAGGGCCCGAGTCATGTCTCTTAGGTCATGAAGGTTAGAAGTGTTGGGATGCTCAGTGAGTCTCTTGGACACTAGGGGATGAGGAAGGACCAAGATGGTGAAGCTTGGGAATGAGGTCAAGGAGGATAAGTGGGTTTTAGCTTCGGATCAGGTCACCATTTGATATGTTGAGGGCTGCGTGGAGTTACTCGTCGAAGGAATCAAGCAGTTGTGGCCATCATATGATCAGAGAGAAGGTCATCATATGATACGGTGACAGAAAAAGATGTTGTGCAAGAGGACTCTCTGTACAACATGTATGTGGGTGTTGCTGTATTTGAAAGGACCGAGTGACCAAGAGGGGGGGGGGGTTGAATCGGGAACTCACACTATGTACCAAATTCAACAATTCCTAAAACCAACAACTCAAAACAACTCCTACACAATTCTAATGGTGATCACACTAGCAAGATAATGAACTTATAAAAGGAACAACAACCTAAGCATACTAGTGGAACACACAGGGCAATACAACTCCTATGCAAGCTAGTAATAAAGGCACGCGGAAGCAAACAACAAGCTAGCAAAGGAGTCTACTCATGCAATGCTACAAGCTACGGAACTAGAGCACACAAGCATGAGTAGCACAATACATACAAGGGTGAGTAATCAAGCCAGTATAACTCCTAAACATGCTAGTGATCGAGAATGAAAGCAAAGCACTATTAGCAAGTAAAGAAGCCTATTCATGCAAGTCTACTAGGTAGTCAACTAGAGCAAGGCAAACACACAAGCATGAATAGCACGGTATGTAAATGTGGAAAGGAAAGCATCATAGTATGAAGTAGAGTAAGAGATGACTCACGATTTTTTTCTGAGGTCTCGGAAGGATGGCGCCTTCCCCTACTCCTCGTTGGACCACTCCCGCCGGAGTCTCGGTCCCCCCTGCCACCAATGTGGAGTTCTCACCCACGAGCCCGCAATCACTCCCGGAGTGAAGACACGGTGCGCGTCACCGCTGCCACCAAGGCACAAGCTTGCCTCCCTCGATACTTGCTGGACTCCCCGAGCCGACACGGGCGCTCACTATTGATGCTCCTTTCACCGGCGGGCTCAAACCGTGTACAGACATATGACAACCTTCACAACCGATCACGATAGGCTTGATCACCAACACCTAACCGGTCTAGGTCTCACCATAGACAAAGAGTAACAACCTAGATCACAGCATCAAGAACACCCTAGCCTTAGATGTGTATCAATGCTCAAGTTACTCTCACTAGCACTCTCAAGATATGCAATATCTCCTGCTAGTGCTCTCCTCTTTTCCTCTTGGCTCTCACCAAATGCTCCTAACAATTCCACTGGCCAAGAGGTCTCCAAAACCCCTGCAATGAAGTTATATAGGCTTCCAACCTCTAACTAGCCGTTGCTCCATGAAATCACCCTTCTAGACACGATTGACCGGACCGTCCGGTCACTCCTAGACCACACCGTCCGGTCCCTTCTGGAACGGCTTCCAGAGCCATTCGCTTCACTGTTCCTAGCGATCTCCTGTACTGACCGGACCGTCCGGTCACTAGACCGGACCGTTTAGTCACTCTGTGTCCTGTGTATTCCACAGAGCTCTGAAAACTGCTTCCTCTCTGTTTTGGACAAACCTCCATAGACCAGACCGTCTGGTCTGTAGACCCGATAGTTCGGTCTCTATGGACTTCAACCCAAATAGATTCCTTGTACACTCCTCTCTGATCTCCTAGTGACCGTACAGTCCGGTCTCCACTGACCCCTCTCTCCGGTCACTACGCACAGAAGCTAAAACTCTTCGTCCTTGCTTGACTTCACTTCCTGACTTCTCCAAACAGCTCATTGGCTTCTCCACTGTCACCTAGTGCCTGTGATTTCACTGAGCATTCATGCACATCACCGACTAGACTTGACCTACGAGAAATGACCTAGACCCCCTTGATAGTCCAGTTTTTCCTATGGACTCAAAGCCCTAGCATCTAGACAGGTGCCCAACACTTGCTCCATAGCTTGTCCTTAGCCTTGATCCATCTTCATCAACCCTTGGACTCCATCAAGCTTATAAGCCTCCATGCTCGTGGTCATTGTCATTAATCGCTAAGGCCGCCATCAGCAATCATCATAGAGTAGAAAAGGTTTCCTACATGAACAACACTCGTGTAGACATTACTCACATTTCATGTTTGTCATTCATCACCAAAACATTCATACCTCGGGGTGACCTCAATGGTCATGATCCTTACAATCTCCCCCATTTTTATGATGGATGATAACCACTACTTATGATGATCCAAAACGGACGAGCAACAAGGAACTAAGAGAATAGAGAGATTTGAAAAAGTTACCTTGACCCTTACCTTGGAAGTAGTCTCCCCCTTGGAATGTGCTAGGTGTTGAGGGAGAACTACCCAATCACGTAGCACACTAGATGTTGAGCTTGAGTTGAATTTGTGCCCGTCATGGTGTCATGATAGTTGATCTCGTTGACGTAGACACGTACCAAAGACGTAGATGTTCACGTCGGTGTAGATCTTCATTGTTGCTGTGGACATGCACCGTCGTTGTTCTTCTCCATGTCGGTGTAGAATTTCATTGTTTTCATTGTTCTTCTCCATGTCGGTGTAGATTTCTATTGTTGTTGTAGACATGCACCATTGTCTTGATCATGTCCATTTGGTCTTCATGTTTTCCTCTTTGTCACCTCATATCCTCCTTGTATCTTCATGTTCTTCTCATTCTTCTTCCCTTACTAGACTTGGCTTTTGGATCTTCATGTCTTCACGTTCTTCTTCTTCTCCTTTTTGCTATCCTCAGTCTTGACTTGGATTTTGGATCTTCATGTTCTTCTCCCCCTTTGTCACCTATCACCAAAAATCACAAACCAAAGGCAAAACACAAGACAACCAAAGAGCAAATAATAAATGGGAAGAGTTAAGAAAACTTCCCCTTTCATGGTGCTCGTCCTTGGTCATGATGGTGTTCCACCATAGCTCCCACTACACATATGACTCAACAAAATATTTTCTCAAGTATGGAATGGTTAGTCATTTGTGTGATGGGAATGTATGAGCCACTTGTCTTTGAGCCGCGCGAGTAGATTTAACCTTGGAGCTCGTTTGAACATGACTCAATGGGCATGAAGCACAAAGATAGCTATGTGATCATGTAGAGGGTCTTATACTTACATTATAAATAAGCAATTCCCCCTAGAAACATGGTCGGAAGCATGTAAGGTATTGCGATGCAAGAATGCATGAATGCAAAGAATTCAAATGCAAATGCAACAAGTATACAAATGCATGATGAGATGCTAAAGGAAAGAGAGAGAACGGCTTCAAACCAAAATGCCAACGATGAGTCGTTCCCTTCTCGAGCTTACTCACAATGGACCATTCTTCAAATCCTTGGGCACACCATGAACCACCTTCTCAAGCTTAACCCATGTCCATTGCTATCTCAAGGAGGTCCAAAGTTGACCTACAAGCAAAGAGAAACAAGCACAAAATAAAGGCACAGACAACAAACCAAACAAACAAGGCTATACATATTTATAAGAGACAAGATTTAGAGTTACTGATGTGAAGTTTGAAAGGTCGAGAACATTGAGTTATCCCATAGCTTGTTGAAGGACTTCTCGTCAAGTGGCTTGGTGAAGATATGCACCAATTGTTCATGAGTCCGCACACTCACCAACTCAATATCCTTCTTCTCAACATGGTCCCTTATGAACTGATGCTTGACTTGAATACGCTTTGCATGACCATGATCTCCAGTTTTGAGAGCCATCTTGACCGCCGCCTCACTCTCACAATATAATGGCATTTAAGTGTAGTTGAGGCCATAATCCGATAGAGTTTGCCGTATATAGAGAGGGCACAACATGCTCCTGCCACCATGTACTCCGCTTCAGCTATAGATAGAGCCACCGAGTTTTGCTTCTTTGAGCTCCAAGATACTAGAGATTTTCGAAGAAACTAGCAACCCCCAGAGGTGCTCTTCCTATTCACTTTGCATCATGTGATGTCCGAATCCAAATACCCAAGTAACTCAAAGCTTGTTCCTCTAGGATACTATAATCCCATAGTAGGTGTGTACTTGAGGTATCTAAGAATCCTGTTCACGGCCTTCAAGTGAGACTCCTTTGGATTTGCTTGATAGTGTGCACACAAGCACACACTAAACATGATGTCTGGTCTTGAGGCGGTGAGATAGAGCAAAGAACCAATCATTGATCTATACAGCTTGGGGTTCACCGGTTTTCCCTCTACGTCATCATCGAAGGGTTTTCTTGTTACCATAGGCGTATGCAAGGGCTTGCAATTTTCCATGTTGAATCTCTTGAGAAGGTCCTTCGTGTACTTCTCTTGGTAGATGATCTCTCAATTGCTTCACTTGAAAATAAAGGAACACATGCAATTCTCTAATCATTGATATTAGAAATTCCCTTGCCACTATTTCCCGAAACTCCTCATTAAACTTCTTATTGGTTGACCCACAGATGATATTATCCACATATATTTGACATACAAAGAGATCCTTCCCAACATGCCTTGTGAATAAGGTGTTGTCAATACTTCCAATCTTGAAGCCATTCTTGAGAAGGAAGTTCCTCAAATGTTTATACCATGACCTTCATGCTTGCTTGAGGCCATAGAGAGCTTTCTTCAATTTGTACACTTGTCTTGGATGTTTAGGGTCCTCAAACCTCAAAGGTTGTTCCACATAGACTTTCTCATTGATCTCTCCATTCTAGAAGGCAATTTTCACATCCATTTGATAGAGCTTGAAGCCATTGTGTGATGCATAGGCAAGTAAGATCCGAATTGCTTCAAGTTGGGCCACGGGAGAAAATGTTTCTTCAAAGTCAATTCCCGCCACTTGAGAATAACCCTTGGCCACTAGACGAGCCTTGTTTTTGATAATTGCCTCTTTCTCATCTTGCTTGTTCTTGAAGATCCACTTGGTGCCAACCACATTATGATTCTTGGGCCTCTCAACCAATTTTTGTACTTTGCATCTCTTGAAGTTGTTCAATTCTTCTTACATATCAATAACCCATTTGTGATCATCCATAGCTTCATCAATTGTTGTAGTAGGCTCAATCATGGAGACGAAAGAGAAGTTCTCAATTGCAACATTTGCCTCATCATTTACTTCACTCACATAGTTGGGCTTGTATTGATTTCTCCCTGTCCTAACTCCTTGAGATGGACTACCAATGATCAAGTCACGTGAGTGATCCTTGTTGATGGCTTTGGTCTAGGATGATGTTCTTGTTGAGTGGGAGGAGCTCTAGGTGAAGTATCTTGTGCATCATGGATTGCTCGCTCTCTTGAGATATGAGTGTCTTAGATTCTTACTGAGATGGGAGAATCACTCATATGCTTTGTTTTTTTAGAACTAGAGCTTGGAGTGGATGAGGGTGTATTATGTGAAGAGCTTGGAGAGGTGGCTTGTGGTAAAGTATGTGGGGAGGCCTGTGGCTCACTTCTTACTTGGGTTTCCTCATAGATAGGTGGATGCACTCTCAATGAATCTTGGGAGGAGGTAGTGGGTGTGTTAATGGCATCTTGGGATGGTTCTTGCACCTCGGATGAAGAGGTTGATTGAGGTGGTGGAGTTGAGGGCTCATCAATATCACCATCATTGTCCTCGTGGGGTAAAACCTCGCCCACGGGCATGTTTCTCGAAGCTTCCCTCATGGGCTCATCTCCAATGTTCACTTCATGAAATTCATCTCCTTTCTGAGAACAATTTGACTCATCAAATTGCATATCATAGGATTCTTCCACACATCTTGTGGCTGAGTTGTAGACCCGATATGATTTAGAAGTCCTTGAATACCGAACAAGAATGCCTTCCTCGGTTCTGCTCTCAAATTTCCTGGGCTTCCTCCTCTTCTTGAGAATGTAACAAGTGCAGCCAAAGACCTGAAAATAGGAAACATTGGGTTTTCGTCCTACCAATAGCTATATATGGTGTCTTCTTCAACAACCGATGGAGATAGACACGGGTTGAGGTGTAGCAAGCTATGTTGATTGCTTCAGCCCAAAATCTCTCATGTGTTCCATACTCATCTAACATGGCACGAGCAAGGGTGATGAGTGTCTTGTTCTTCCTCTCCAAAACTCCATTCTGCTTGGGAGTATATGTAGTGGAGAATTCATGTTTAATACCATTCTTGTCACAATACTCCTCAACTGTTGTGTTCTTGAACTCAGTCCTATTGTCACTCCTTATCTTCACAATGCTAGCGTTGAATTCATTCTTTGCTCTCCTAGCAAACTTTCTGAAGATGTCACTTGCTTGAGACTTGTCCTCAAGGAAGAAAGTCCAAGTGTATCTTGTGAAGTCATCCACAATCACCAAGCAATATAAATTCCCTCCCAGACTCTTGTAATGTGTTGGCCCAAATAAGTCCATGTGCAAGAGCTCTAGAGGACGAGATGTAGACACGAATGACTTGGTGGGGTGAGATGATGCAAGTTGCTTCCCAGCCTCACAAGCACTACACAATCTGTCCTTCTAAAAGGTGACATCCTTGATTCCTTCAACTAGATTCCTCTTGACCACTTTTCTGAGTTGATTCATTCCAACATGTGCTAGTCTTCTATGCCACAACCATCCCTTTGTTGCCTGAGTGAAGAGGCAAGTACTTGGTGGCATATTGTTTGATTTGAAGTCCGTGACATACAAGTTCCCATGTCTCACTCCATGAAATACTAGCCCTTTCTTTGCATTCTCAATCAAAGCAGCATCCTCATCAAATGTGCACCCGAATCCCATGTCACAGAGTAGAACAATAGATAGGAGGTTGAAGTTGAGGGTTTCCACAAGAAAGACCTTGGAGAGATGAAGGTCCTCAGTAATGACCATCTTGCCTGATCCTCTAACTCTCTCTTTCGAGTTATCCTCGAATGTCATATTCTCGCTATCTTCGTCTTCATCAATGTTGGTGAGCATGGTTGGCTTCCCGGTCATATGTTGGGTGCATCCACTGTCAAGAATCCAATGAGTACCTCCACTCTTGTAGTTGACCCTGGTGGTAGCAATAAGACAAGCACTAGAGGACGAAGGGTTACTATAAAAACATTACTTGATTGACTTTCACTAACCTCATCATCGCGAGACATGAGACCATCCTTATAATTAGGGAGCCGTGCAATACCCTCTTAAAGTCTTCTCCTTATAGGATAGTGTGGAGCATGATACCTCCATTGTCCATTACCATCCCCTATGTGTGTGTCGTCAAGGTCGATGTAGTAGTGGGGAGGATCACAAAGGCTAATGACATGCTTGAGCACGTGTCCCACTTGTGAGTGAAGCACAAGTATCATCTCCATGGCCTTCTCAATCAAGAGCTCATGCCTTCTATTGACTACCTCGTCATGTAAGAAACCCCTATCAGGAGCTATGATTTTTCGGAGGAGCTTGTCAATCACTTTAAATGGTGCAATCCTCCAAAGACCTCTGAAGGAGTTTATCCTGCATACAAGATCATAAATCCTCAAGAAAGTCTCATAAAGGTCATCATTCAGATTTCTCATAACTTCATCAAATTGAAAGAACTACTATTGTCGAACTTGATGAATGCGCCAGAGTTGATATTGTGGAGGAGGTGGGAGCGCCGGACTGGTAAGATCGATCATCTCAAATGATCATGTGAGCAATGTCGTCGGTGCTCCCCCTATACCAATGCGTGGTCCATCCGAAGTGCTTGGAGTAGAACTTGGAATGGCACTTGAGGTAGAGCTTGACAAAGTACTTGATGAAGAGCTTGGTGTAGGTCTTGATCCGAAGGAGTTGTAGAAGCTGTTGCAAGGCAATCTTGTGGAGGGATCAAAGAAGTTTGAGTTCGAAGCTACTCCTTTCCCTTGGCGTGAAGGTGCTTCACTATTTGCCTTCAACTTCTTCTTTCCCGCCAAGCTTGCGGTGATCTCCTCATCCTTGAAGAGTAGCTGGATAGATTGACCAATCACCAGACGTGATCGTGACCAAATCAAATCCCACATGCATGATGGAGGCCAGCTCCATCCATAATCGTGACAAAATCAAGCAGCTCATGGAGGAGAGCACCATCGATGCGTATGTAAGCTGCATGACCATTGGAGTTTCGAAATCCTAAGGTATTATTTGGTAATTGAAAAGCAACATGAAATGTGCACTAACATCTACACTTAGTGTTGTGAGTGTAGGAACATCCTATAATCTTTATATGATCTCGATATTAGTCGCCTTGGTGATTGACAGTGTCTTAGAAGATAGCCATGAAGATCTTGATGAGGAGTCATGGTGTTGGAGTTGGATCAACCATATGGACAACTAGGTCCAAGTGTGTTGTTATCACTTGGCTAGAGTGTAGGATTAAGTCCATAGAAAAAACCAGACTATCAAGAGTTCCCGAGTCATGTCTCTTAGGTCATGAAGGTTAGAAGTGTTGGGATGCTCAGTGAGTCTCTTGGACACTAGGGGATGAGGAAGCACCAAGATGGTGAAGCTTGGGAATGAGGTCAAAGAGGATAAGTGGGTTTTAGCTTCAGATCAGGGCACCATTTTATATGTTGAGGGCTGCGTGGAGTTACTCGCAAAAGGAATCAAGCAGTTGTGGCCATCGTATGATCTGAGAGAAGGTCATCGCATGGTACGGTGACAGAAAAAGATGTTGTCCAAGAGGACTCTTTGTACAACAGGTATGTGGGTGTTGTTGTATTTGAAAGGACTGAGTGACCAAGAGGGGGGGGGGGTTGAATCGGGAACTCACACTATGTACCAAATTCATCAACTCCTACACAATTCTAATGGTGATAATGAACCTATGAAAGGAACAACAACCTAAGCATACTAGTGGAACACACAAGGCAATAATACTTCTATGCAAGCTAGTAATAAAGGCACGCGAAAGCAAACCACAAGCTAGCAAAGGAGCCTACTCATGCAATGCTACAAGATAAGGAACTAGAGCACACAAGCATGAGTAGCACAATACATACAAGGGTGAGTAATCAAGCCAATGTAACTCCTAAACATTCTAATGATCGAGTATGAAAGCAAAGCACTACTAGCAAGTAAAGAAGCCAGTCATGAAAGTCTACTAGGTAGTCAACTAGAGCAAGGCAAACACACAAGCATGAATAGCACGGTATGTAAATGTAGAAAATAAAGCGTCATAGTAAGCAGTAGAGTAAGAGATGGCTCATGATTTTTTCCGAGGTCTCAGGAAGATGGCGCCTTCCCCTACTCCTGGTTGGACCACTCCCACCAGAGTCCCGGTCCCTCCCACCACTAATGTGGAGTTCTCGCCCACGGGCCCGCAATCACTCCCGAAGTGAAGACATGGTGCGCATCACCGCTGCCACCAAGGCACAAGCTCGTCTCCCTTTGAGAACTTGCCGAATTCCCCGAGCCGACACAGGCGCTCACTATTGATGCCCCTTTCACCGGCGAGCTCAAACCGTGTACAAACGTGTGACAGCCTTCACAATCGATCATGATAGGCTCAATCACCGATACCTAACTGGTCTAGGTCTCACCATAGACCAAGAGTAACAACCTAGATCACACCCTCAAGGACACTCTAGCCTTAGATGTGTATCGATGCTCAACTTACTCTCACTAGCACTCTCAAGATATGCAATAACTCCTCCTAGTGCTCTCGTCTTTTCCTCTTGGCTCTCACCAAATGCTCCTAGCAATTCCACTAGCCAAGAGAGGTCTTCAAGACCCCAACAACGAAGTTATATAAGCTTTCAACCTCCAACTAGCCGTTGCTCCACGAAATCATCCTTCTGGACACCATTGACCAAACCGCCCGGTCACTCCCAGACCGGACCGTCCAGTCCCTTCTGGAGCGGCTCCTAGAGTCGTTGGGTTCGCTGTCCCTGGCGATCTCCTGTACTGACCGGACCGTCCGATCACTAGACCAGACCGTCCGGTCCCTCTGCATCTTGTGCATTCATAGAGCTCTGAAAACTACTTCTTCTCTGTTCTGGGCAAACCTCCACAGACCGGACCGTCTGGTCTCTATGGGCTTCAACTCAAACAAATTCCTTGCAGACTCCTCTCTGATCTCCTTGTGTCCATACAGTCTGATCTCCACTGACCCCTCTGCCCAGTCACTACCTCTAGAAGTTGAAACTCTTCGTCCTCGCTTGACTTTGTTTTTCGGCTTCTCCGAACAGCTCCTTGGATTCTCCATTGTCACCTGGTGCCTATGATTTCACTGAGCATCCATGCACATCACCGACTAGACATGACCTAAGAGAAATGAACTAGACCCCCTTGATAGTCCGGTTTTTCCTATGGACTCAAAGCCCTAACAACTAGACAAGTGTTCCCAACACTTGCTCCATAGCTTGTCCTTAGCCTTGATCCATCTTCATCAACCCTTGGACTCCATCAAGCTTACAAGCCTCCATGCTTGTGGTCATTGTCATCAGTCACCAAGGCCGCTGTCATCAATCATCATAGAGTAGAGAAGGTTTCCAACACAAACAAAACTCGTGTAGACATTAGTCACATTTCATGTTTGTCATTCATCATCAAAACATTCATGATCCTTACAGTATTGTATGGAGGTTAAGTAATAACCGCATGAAATGGTGAGTGCAAGAGATTTGTATAGAGAGGCTGTAAGTCTCTAGGTAGAAGCATAAAAAGTCATCGTAAGGAATGGTGAGGTCACCGCATCATACAGTGGACCAAAACAAGAAGGAAGCCACCAGACGAGAACTCTCTTGGACATGCTACAGAGGGACCACCGGAGAGGAATTATACAGGGAGAATGTGCCTTTGTTAAATATTCAAGTGGTCACCATATGATCGAGGAAGCAAACACCATAAGGTACAGTAACCTCGCCATTCAATGTCTAGTGCTGAAGTTTTAATACTTTGAGGTCACCATATGGTACGGTGATAGGTCACCATATGATATAGTAGGTAAGCCTTCAACAGGAGTACTTTTTGGCAGCAGCTTGTAGAGTGGTCCGAGCCTATAAATTTCTATTTCCCAGATCATGGAGTGCTCTGTTGACTATTTGGATTACTCGAAGAATCAATTGGGGGTCAAGAGGGGAAGACAAGACACTTATGTAAAGATGGAGAGCCATCTTTCAAGTGTCAAGGAGAGTAGCAAGAGCATCACTTCATCTCTAGCCTAGTGAGGTTATAGAGGGTGATTCTTGTTGTTACTTTTATTCTATGGCAGGGCATGGACCAACTAAGTGTTACTAATAGAGCCTATAGTACTTGGTTGTGAAGTATGTCACAAGTTTGTGCAAGGTTTGAGTTCTCCTTTGAAAGGAGCATCAAGAGAGAGTGAATGTGCTTGTGTTAGAAGAATGGAGTAGGTTGTTGAGGGAAGGAAGCTAGTGCCTTGGTGGCAGATATTATGCGAATGTGTCTTCACTCAAAGTGGTGGGAGGAACCGACACTCTAGCTGGAGTTGGTCGAACGGGGTAGTGGAAGGCTCCATCCATCCATGACATCGGGCTAAAATCTATGAGCAATCTATAAACCCTTCTCTTACTTATTGTCTTTACATTCCGCACTTGAGTGTAAGTAGAGGTAGGATTGCCATGGGCTTGCATGCTTGTTGATTCGGTTTGCACCACATGCATCTTATTATTCCTATAGTATTGCTAGGGACTTGGCTTGGTAGAATTGCGTAGGACTTTGTTTGTGATGGAGTTGAACCTAGTGGGTAGATGGAGTGGAATAACCATGTCCGCCTAATTCATCCCCCCCCCCTTTTGGCTCCTTATCCTTACATCTTTGAGCCACGAGAACTACGGCAGTCTAGCTGTCAGCTCCCTGTAGATGCTCATGTAAAACTATGGCAATGAGAAGGGTGTTCATCTAGTATTATATATTGACACAACCCACTAACAATCATCAATGGCTATAAAGCTTAAACCTCAAGCAGCCATGTCAACCAAATTAATTGATCTATCAGATTGTTAAGTTTGATCCTTCTTACCATCAGATCTGATCTATTCAAATGTTCAGACATACCAAGCTAGCAAAGAGCAGACTCTCCTGCCGCATGCAACGCTTTAGGAAGCTAAACAACACTCATTCGATCTCCATTATTTTATAATTGATCAGCTGTAAAAGTCTAACGCATCAATATACTCCACTCCAGATATGGGTCTTTTGCTTCCTGGTCTACCATGGAGTAAATATCACTGCCACACGACTCTGACTTCATGTAGGAGTCCTTTGTCCATATAACAAATACTAAAGAATCTAGCAAGTGCTCTCTTCTCTTTACTTTCACTGTCCTTTTAATCGGTTTGATTTGTGAACAACTTAAATTTTCTATAACCATCTTACCATGATCTCAATACTCCCGTATTACATTAATAGTTTTGTGTAGTGCTCTAACAATGTGCGATATTTCATCAATGCATGTCATGTCCTTCATAATCTGAATCTGATTCTAACTCCGTACCACTATGTTGGGTTTAGTCTCACATCGGATATTAACGAGAGGGGGGGGGGGTGAACATATAAGGTTGAGGGAAGCAAACCCAACTATTCCTTGCTTGCTTTTTTTTCCACTGCTCTGGCAGGCACCGACGACATATTGAGGTAAAAACAAATGATCTGATAAGCATCCGTGGCCCGGACAAACGAGTACTTTTCTTTGAGTTGAGAATCTAGTGATGTTCTTTTTCCTGCCCTACCTAGTTAGAGGGATAGCTTTCTCCTTCTATTGATTGACAACCAGGATGAGGCAGAAGCTTCGACCTAGGCATAGCTTTGTTTAACTGTCCTATAGTATGGAATAAGGTTTCCAAGCCTAGCCTACCGAAAGAGAGAATTTGTCTAAGGGCAGCTTAAAACCAGCTCAACCTCTTCATGGTCACATCCACTTTTCCGACGCTTTTATTGTTATAGACTGCTCATTACTTATCAGACTAGTCTTTTGGGTTGAGATGGTCCAGGACCTTGGTTGGGGTTCTAGTTGGCCTAGCGGTTTGGTAGACCCATTGTGAGCAACAGAGGCTCGTGCACAGACGAGACGGGCAACACTGTATCAAGTGGTATCTATCTGAGCCATGGTTAAAAACCTGGAACATCTCGTTGGTCTCACATGGTTATCGGACCGTCGGATTCGGTCTTCTAGGCCATGCAGTTGTGGGCTGTCCACCCGGGTGTGAAGAGGAAATGGGGCCACGTGATGTGTGATGAGGGAGATTCTTGGGTTTAGTCCTATATTGGATATTTGATGATGGGGAGCCCACCTTATGAGATAGAGGAAACCACACCTAACAGACAAGTATTTTGGATTGAGATGGATCAGGATCTTGGTTGGGGCTCTAATTTGGTCTGTGGTTTGACAGACCCGTTGTGACCTGGGGCAGCGGCAGGGACTCATGTGCGGATGAGCTTGGACGTACTCAAACATTCTACACTCTCTGCAAATCTCTATGGCTCTCTCTAATTCGTCCTTGGGATTAGATCAAACTCACTCATTTCTTTATGGAACTGGATTATTTTTGTGTTTGGATTTTATATTCCAAATGGTTTCCTATTTATAAAAAGTTTAAATGATAGTGGTTGTTAGGTTTTTTTTCTGCAGAATTTTGGTTTCTTTGCTCTATTTTTCTTGGCTATCCAACGGAGAGAGTTGGAGGATAGATGTCCGAAACAAAACATGCTGCAACACGTAAGTGTCACCATCCATGCTATTGTTCCTTTTCTGACATTCTCACACTGAAAGCACAGCTATATACTCCATTTTCATGTCATGTAAGATCTGTAAGCCACTAAGCTGTTGTATTATCCTCCTAATGGTAAAAAAAAATGTCACTGTTCTGCTCGATTGATCTATTTTATCATGTAATTGAGTGAGGAACGGGAAACTTTATCTGCACTTTTGGCAGCATAGAAAAGTGAACTGTAAACCGGTTGTAAATCTCAACTCGTTTGCATGTATCTCTAAGTAATGACGGTAAGATTTGTCTTGAGCCAATGCATATTGTTTTCGGGACTTCTATATATGCTGATAATTCACCATTTTGCCTCAAGTCATTGATAGAACATGCTTTATAGGAAATGATGACGTCCTTGCTGTATATCGTGACCGGTTAGGAATTTTTTTTTTAAGGAAACCATTTCATCGCCGCCAAGCTTGATATTGAATGAATGGTATTCCTCTTCACCGTTTGCTACCTAATTGTTTCCCTCTTAAATGTTTGGGGGAAGGGAATGATATTTGTAGCGAGAACTATATACCATATTCTAACAGTAGAAGAACCTATTGGCATTGTAAATTTCATTTGACCTCATTCCTAAAATGCAACTATTGTATTCGATTATCTTTCTCCATAACTCATATTGCGTATTATTTGTCTATCCGCAGTAACGCGCGGGTCTACACCTTCCAATTCGTCACCGTGGGAAAGCGCGGCGAAACGACTCATAATGAAGACGACGTCGACCCATATCGATTAACATAATGAACGAGTGAGGGTTAGATTGCCACGGAGAAGTTGAAGCGGGCAAGGAAGGCTGCTTCAACGCACACTCATGTAGTCATTTATTTCAAGCACGCTTCATGTCAGCATCAACCACGTTCATTATTCGTCTTATTTATTTATGTATATATTCAGCCATGTTTGATGTATCCAAACAGACTAAACATTGTATCTGTACATAATAAGATACTAATAAGATGTGACTAGTCTTCCCATTTATATTTTATCATATTTGTTACATTTTACGAACGGGTCTTTACCGTAGTGGTAAGGTGCCTTAATAGCACCTCTTAGGTCCTGAGTTTGATTCCTAGTGAGAGCGAATTTCTGGCCTAAGTTAAAAAAAAATTTCTCGCCTTTTCTCTAAGCCAAAGCATGTGTAAGACCCTGACTGGAGCCAATCGGTGCGGACGTTGCTCCCGATTTAAAGGCCGGTGCACTATAAAAGTTCTCACACAGGCTAAAAAAGGGTTCACCATGTCAAGAGGGGAGAGAGGTTCAGAAATTTTCTAGACCTGTGTGAGAAGGTCATTCTTCTTAAAACAATGCCGTTGGGGCGGTCTTACCCGGCAGGTCTAGTTTTTTTTTTTTGTCATATGAATACTGTTCGAATACTCGACTGGCAGGCTGACAGCAGTAGGTTGCGAACAACTGTGGCACTTGGTTAGGAAGAGACCAACCGCCCCATTCAAACTAATAATATTTTGGAAGGCGACTAGTCTTCGGCCTTTGCCAGCAGTGTTGAAGTTACAGCTATGGGTCGAAACGTACGAAAGCACCATCTATATATGTAGAGAGAAGAGGCACGGTAGAGATCAGAGAGCAAGTAGAAACTGAGGAGAAGTACTATATTGCATCTTCTTAGAGCAAACAATATGGGAGGTGAGGCTCTCTTTCTCTCTCTCTCTCTCTGCAGGTTTCCTTTCTTTCTTGAGCTCTGGCACTTAATTGTTCCCTCTCGGCCATCATTAACTTATTATTAGCAGTAGCACTTTTCTATCTAGCGTACAAAATAAGGGCATATTGTTATGTCTGCCGTTAACCGCCTGTCCTGTTTGTGGTGCAGGCGTGCACGGTGTGTGCTACGGCATGGTCGGCAACAACCTGCCGTCGCCCGCGGACGTGGTGGCGCTGTACAGGTCCCGCAACATCTTCGCCATGCGCATCTACAACCCCGACCAGGGTGCCCTCTCCGCCCTCCGCCGCAGCGCCATCGGCCTCATCCTCGACGTCGGCGGCGTCGACGTGGTCCGGAACCTCGCCAACAGCGCCGACGCCGCAGCATCCTGGGTCCAGGCCAACGTGCGGCCCTACTACCCGGACGTCATCATCAAGTACATCGCCGTCGGCAACGAGGTGAACCCGGGCGACGCGTGGGCCATCCTCCCGGCCATGCGGAACGTGCACGCCGCCCTGGTCTCGGCCAACCTCGCCGCAAACATCAAGGTCTCCACGGCCGTGAAGATGGACGTCGTCACCGACACGTTCCCGCCGTCGCGGGGAGTCTTCAACCCGAACATGAGCCAGCAAATGGTGCCCATCGCGCGGTTCCTGGCCGACACGGGCGCGCCGCTGCTGGCCAACGTGTACCCGTACTTCGCGTACAGGGACAACCCGCGCGACATCAACCTCAACTACGCCACGTTCCGGCCGGGCACCACCGTGCGTGACGACGGGAACGGGCTCACCTACACCAACCTCTTCGACGCCATGGTCGACGCCATCTACGCCGCGCTGGACAAGGCCGGGGCGCCCAACGTCAGGATCGTCGTGTCGGAGAGCGGGTGGCCGTCTGACGGAGGGTTCGCGGCGAGCGTGGATAACGCGAGGACGTACAACCAGGCCCTGATGGACCATGTCAGGCAGGGCACGCCTAGGAAGCCCGGGGTGCTGGAGACGTACGTCTTCGCCATGTTCAACGAGAACCAGAAGCCGGGCGATCCCACTGAGAGGAACTTTGGGCTCTTCTACCCGGACAAGCGACCCGTCTACCCAATCAACTTCCCCAATAATTAATAAAACGGAGAGGCCATCGGGTCATACAAGCAACAACGAGTTACGAATAAATAAATGCTGCCAGATTAATAAGGGCACTGTGTCTGCTGTGCCGCACTACATACTATTCAATAAACAATCGCAATGATCCAGAATAATGTATCGTTGACGATTTTGTCATATTTCATCAACTTTTTACTATAGAAAAGCAGCAATTGTCTTTTCTTAACGGAAAAGGTTCACCTTTGATTGTAATCACACTCAGGTTATTACAATCAGCTGCTATAACATCAGCAGCAAAGAAGTCCGGTATTGCTACACGATATGACTAACCATACCCGCGTGGCGACCATATCCGGCAGAGCTACGACTATTCTTCATGCGAAAACGAAAGGGAAAGGGCACTATCTATTAGAAGACTTGGGCTATGGTCGATCGATTCCCCGCGCGTTGCTGCCGGAATTTAAATTAAGAAAATACAGTAGTTTTGTTCCACATTGAGCATGGCTGGAACATTATAACCTTCCCAGCTCTCAGGATAGACTAACATAAAATGAAGCTAATTAACAGAAACCTGGATTTTTAGGAAGAAAATTTCTCGATGCCCAAATAGACAGAGTATATCTTTTTCTGAAACAGAAAAAGATATCAAGAGACCGAGGGCAGGATTCGGGAGGCAGTATAACATTTGGAGCACACGTACACATTCAGACTGAATGTCCCTTTCAGTATATCAGTCCAACACTTGGGATTAAAAAAATGGTACAACAAACGATTATTGTGATTTATGTGAATATTAAATATAAGAAAATAAAAGAGAAGGGCTTAACAGATTCAGGTAGCATGGACAGGAGGAAAACTAACTTGAATAGCATTATATATAACTCGTAAGTCACATGTGTTTGCAGATTCCAACCTGATCAATTGAAACTTACCTTTGAGAGAAGGGGCGTATGGCTTTGACTGCAGGGCATGTAGTATGTGATGGTCTCAAATGGCCATTCAAAAAGTGTGGAGATCAGGTCGACGGCATTGCGCCAGAGGATGACTAAGCGGAGGAGATGCCCTATGTAAAAACAGTCAAGATGCCATCGATGTGCAAGTTCTAGAGCAGCTGCATCCAGTGGCATGGATGAGCGATGGGATGGATGTGAATTGGAAGGAGAGCTTGGAGGTTGCATATGAATTGGTCGCTTCCGTTAGTGGGCAGCAATACGAAGGAACGTTTCAATTAATAATGAGTTAGTGGAGAACATGGGACTGATTTTTGCTGGGACATTTCAGTGACTGTTTCAATTGGCGTATTAGAGCCAGCAATTGTTTCACTTGGAAATTCTTCGTGCAACAACAAAGAGCTATCTTACAGGAGGCGATGATGTCGTATATATACGTGGTACAAACTGAAAAATGAATGGTTAGATCAAAATGAGAGGTGATGATCCAACAGTGTATATTACTGAGCTGATGTGGCTCAACGTGGTTACAGAGAAATAGCAAATGAATGGTTAGATCACGCCGGTGCACGCCGACGATGATGATGACGGTTCCAGAGACCTGCTCTCCCGTTCGCCGGTGCACGCCAACGATCGGGACGGAGAAGTCTTGGCGGCGCAACAGTAGCAAGAGGCAAAATCCTAGGCGATTGCGTAATATGATTTGCGGTGATACCCGTATGTATTTAGAGGGAGGAACCGCTAGGGTTGGGCGTCTCACAACCGACTCAGTTACCATATTAATATGTGAGTTTTCATAACCAAATATATCAAAATATATGGAACACGCAACAAAAACAAAGTGCAAAAGGAAGCCGTGCCCCAGCAAGGCAAGGGACCGAATTTTGGCGGACCATTCACGCAGGTGATGTGTGGCCGCGACCATCGCCCACGCCTCGCCCGACCCGGCCCGGCAAGGCGAGCGAGTGCGCGCGTGTGTTTTTCCTTCCTCCCATCCACACACTTGCAAGAGATGCTAAAACAATCAACCTTATAAGTTGTACTCTCTCCACCTCCATTAGCAATATGGGACTAAATCTTTACATTCTCACCACTCATGAATGGGCCTTTGAGATTCTTCAGGAATTATTATGAATATTAATGGGCTAAGCCCATATAATTCCAGCAATCCCCCACCAGATCTCAAAGTCCCAGCTAGACTTTGACTCACCTCACTGTTTTGTTTAATATACTAGTGTTTTCAGTGAGACTGTTAAGTTGAACTTTCACCTAGACAATAAGCTACACTCATTCGCAGCTTGAACAATGGACTATGCCTTGAATTGCAAGTTTTGTGCAAACAAGTTTCACTTACTGTCATAACCGATACTAGACCTCTGGTAGGCTTCTCCGCGGGTGGAGCATATAGGTCATACTCCCTTGGTCTTTCATGATCTTAATAGAGATCATCCAAACCTCCTAGATTGTGACCTTACAACAATCGGGCTCATATAGGTGTATTCATTCAAGAATGTTCTGTAGGACAATATCTTTGCTATTTAAAGCCAACTGAATACATTAAGGCAACAACCAACCTGCCATACAGATATCAAGAGTAATGCATCGCTTCTCGAGTGGGTTATAAAAGGTTACTCTGATGCTAACCAATAGCTTGTTCTTCCCAGGTCTTACTTCATGGGATCTCCGATCACATAGGCTGGGTTAACACTATGGAATAGCACATATGGGTCTCATATCCATCTCCCTCGATGCACTGTCTATCACATTACGTGACAACCCCTTGGTGAATTGATCTGCCAGGTTCTCCCCAGTTGAAATATATTCTACTGATATGACTCTGGAGTTTCTCATTTTCCTGACAGACTTCAAATGTCTCTTAATATGTCTTGATGACTTCATATTGTCCTTAGAATTATTCACTTTGACTATCACAGTTTGATTGTCACAATTCATGAGGATTGCCGGCACAGGTTTCTCGATAATAGGCAAGTCCATCAAGAGCTCACATAGCCAATCGGCCTCAACTGTAGCTGTATCCAGTGCGGTAAGCTCTGCTTCCATGGTAGACCTTGTTAAGATGGTCTGTTTGTATGATCTCCATAAAACAGCAACACCACCAAGAGTAAATGCATATCCACTCGTGGCATACAGGTCATCAGCATCAGATATCCAATTGGAAATACTATAGCCTTCTAGTACTGCTGGATATCCAGAACAATGAATTCCATAATCCATAGTATCGATTAAGTAGTGCAGTACCCGCTCAAGTGCACGCTAGTGATCATCTCTGGAACAAGAAGTAAACCGACCCAGTTTGCTCACAGCAAACGAGACGTCAGGCCTACTAGCACTAGCTAAATTCATAAGTGATCCAATGATCTGAGAATATCTTAATTGGTCTTTACCAATTCTCTTATTATTTCGAAGGATCAAGCTGGGATCATAAGGTGTTGGAGAAGGCTTGCTATCCTTGTAACCAAAACGGTTCAAGAGCTTCTCAACATAATGAGATTGCGTAAGAGTAATCCCATTCTCTCCTTTGATTAGCTTGATGTTTAACATACAAGCACAATATAACTCCCTGACCCCACCATGGCGGTAGTACACACATTTATCAGTCTTATTGACTGAAAAGCCTGCTGCTAGAAGTGTTGAATCAAATTTCTCATGCCACTGCTTAGGAGCTTGTTTCATACCATACAAAGACTTTAACAACTTACACACCTTGTCTTGTTGACCCTTTATTACAAATACATCTGGCTGATCCATATAGATTCTCTCATCCAACTCTCCATTATGAAAAGTTGTCTTAACATTCATCTGATGAACGATAAGAGCATGTGAGGCAGCCAGAGCAAGTAATACATGAATAGTGGTCAATCTAGCAACAGGTGGATAAGTGTCAAAGAAGTCTTTGCCTTCTTTCTGGGTATAACCCTTGGCCACAAGCCGAGCCTTATACTTGTCAATAGTACCATTAGGCTTAAGCTTTTTCTTAAACACCCATTTACAACCCACAGGTTTGCAAACATATGGTATATCGACAACTTCCCAAGTTCTGTTAGAAAGAATAGAGTCCATCTCACTATGGACAGCTTCTTTCGAATCATCTGCATCAGGAGATGCATACACCTCTAAAATGGTTCTAGCAGTGTCATCCATAAGATAAATAGTGAAATCATCACCAAAAGACTTTGCAGTCCTTTGTCTCTTGCTCCTGCTAGGAGCTTCACTATTAATCTCCTCATAGATTGGTTCAAGTATTTGTTCAGCATAATCAGAAAATGCACTAGGTTCAAGAGTTGTCTCAACAATCACATCAGAAGATAATCTAGACATGCTATATAAATCTTTCATAGGAAATATGTTCTCAAAGAAAGTAACATCACGAGACTCCATTAATGAATTAACATAAACATCAGGCATCTCTGATTTAACCACTAATAATCTATAGGCAATGCTATGATGAGAATATCCAAGAAATATACAATCCACAGTTTTAGGTCCCAACTTACGCTTCTTGTTGATCGGCACATTAACTTTGGCCAAACAACCCCATGTGCGTAAGTAAGAGAGCGATGGCTTTCTACCAATCCATTTCTCATATGGTGTCTTCTCCTTATTCTTCATAGGAACTCTATTTAGGACATGACATGATGTCAATAAAGCCTCCCCCACCATGCCTTAGATAATCCAGCCGTGTCCAACATGGAATTAACGAAGTCAGTCAAGGTGTGATTCTTTCTTTCGGCAATCCCGTTTGATTGGGGTGAATAGGGAGGTGTCCTCTCATGTATCATACCATGTTCCGTACAAAATAAGTCAAACTCATTTGAGAAATACTCGCCACCACGATCGGACCTAGTTCTTTTGATCTTTTTATCTAGTTGAGTTTTAACTTCAACCTTATAAATTTTAAAGTAGTTTAGAGCCTCATCTTTTATTTTTAACAAATAAACATAGCAATATCTAGTCGCATCATCAATCAAAGTCATGAAATATCTTGTTCCACCCTCAGTCAATATACCATTCATTTCACAAAGATCTAAATGTATAAGTTCTAGCGGTGCTAAGTGTTTCTCCTCTGCAGCCTTGTGAGGCTTTCGAGATTGTTTAGATTGCACACAACTTGAGCACTTAGAACCTTTGATAATGGAAAAATTTGGAATTAAATTCAAGCTGGAAAGTCGAGACATAGAACCAAAATTTAGATGACATAAACATGAATGCCAAACACTAACATCACTCTCATTAACACCATCACAAATATAGTTCACAGACTTATTACAATAATCTGAAAGGGAAAAGCAGAACAAGCCTCCGTACTCATAGCCTTTACCAATAAATTATCCACTATTAGACACGACAACTTTATTCGACTCAGGCACTACCTGAAAACCATCCCTACACAAAAGGGAGCCACTAACGAGATTCTTCTTGATAGAAGGGACATGATGTACGTTCTTCAATTGGACAATCTTCCCCGAAGTAAACTTCAGCTCGACCGTACCAACACCATGAACAGAAGCATGTGACCCATTCCCCATTAGGACGGAGAAATCCCGGGCGACCTGGTAAGAAGTAAACAAAGAGGCATCACCACACACATGAACATTAGCACCAGTATCAAGCCACCAACTAGTAGATTGAAATACAGAAAAAATATATAGTAAATTACCATACCCACTATTTTCTCCAGCACTGGTCACCATGTTCGCAGACTTCAACTGTGGAGGCTTTCTTCTTTTGCGTTCTGGACACTTCTTTGCCCAATGCTCATTAGAACCGCAAACAAAGCATGCTCCCTTCTCCTTGTTCTTCTTCTTGAAGGTAGTGGTCTGCTTAGACTTATTGTTCTTGCCCTTGCTCTTACCACCACTGCCATGAGACTTTTGTGGATGATGCACCATATTGGCACTAGTGTGTCCCTCGTTAACTTTAGAACGTCCATCATTCTCACGAGCTTTCTCCTCAACATAAAGAGACACAATCAAATCTAAGATAGATATGTTCGTCCTCTTGTGTTTAAGAACAGTGGCGAAATCACTCCAAGTTGGAGGCCATATGGCAATAATGCCCCCACCCACAAGCTTTTCAGGTACGACGATCTTAAGCAATTCAAGTTCCTTCACAATGCACTATATCTCATGAGCCTGCGTGATGACAGATTTTCCGTCTACCATCTCAAAATCATGGTACTGGTCAATGACATACAGTTCAGCGCCAGCATCTGAACCACCATAGTCAGCGATCAGAGTGTCCCACATATTCTTTGCGACTGTATGATGGATGTAGATGTCTTGAAGACGATCTACCAAAACTCCAATAACAGTGCCCAACAATATTGTGTTGGCTTCGCTGTAGGCCTTTTCCTGATCTGCAGTGAGATCGCCTTCAGGTTTGCTAGGGAACACCTAGAACACATTCATGGCAGTAAGTCACAGAGTGACTTTCACTTGCCATCTCTTGAAGTGCACGCGAGTGAATTTCTCTGGTCTCAGTGCATCGACAAATCCAGACATAAAACTAAAGTGCCTACAATAAGGTTTTTGGATTGTTAGATAAATTAGCACTTTAGTTTTATATCAATCTAGAAATAAATTGTAAGCATGATTAACAGATTGCATGATAAACTAGACAAGTCTATGCAAGATCTAGACAGGTCTATAAAATCAGACAAAAGCACAACATCTACCATCTAGCAACATCCATCATAGATAAACAAACCAAGAAAGCCAGTATGAAAGACATGGTTTAAGATGAGAGTATGTACATTTCCTTTTGGACTGGGTAGAGGAGGCGGCGACGACGTGCAACACCGTCATGTTGTTGGTGACGGCGGGTGAGACCGACTCGACCACGAGGAAGACGAGCCGTGGCGACGAGCTTGACGAAGACAAGGAAGCGATCGAGCAGTCGCGCAAAGTGCTTCCAAAAACCCTTACTCACCCTCTCCCGGTGCAGGATCGCAGAGAATGACGGTTCCGAAGACCTACTCTTCCGTTCGCCGGTGCACGCCGATGATCGGGATGAAGAAGTCTTGGCGGTGCAACAGTAGCGAGAGAAAAAACCCTAAGCGATTACGTGATATGATTTATGGCGGTACCCATACGTATTTATAGAGAGGAACCGCTAGGGTTGGGCGTCCCGTAACCAAGTCAGTTACCATATTAATATGTCGGTTTCTATAACCAAATATATTAAAATATATGGAACACGCAGTAAAAAGAAAGTGCAAAAGCAAGTCACGCCCACGCAAGACAAGGGACCGAATTTCAGCGGACCATTCACGCAGGTGATGCGCGGCCGCGCCCATCACACCCGCCCCACTCGGCCTAGCCCGGCGAGGGGAGGCGAGGCGAGCGAGCGAGCGGGTGTGTTTTTCCTTCCTGCCATCCACACACTTGCAAAAGATGCTAAAGCAACCAACCTTATAAGTTGAACTACTTCCACCTCCACTAGGAATATGGGACTAAACCTTTACATTTCCACCACTCATGAATGGGCCTTTGAGATTTTTTAGCAATTATTATGAATATTAATGGGCCAAGCCCATATAATTCTAGCAGATTCAATGATGTATATTACTAAGCTGATGTGGCTCAACGTAGTTGTAGAGAAATAGCAATTATGACCTTTAATGGGTTGCATCTTTTATATAGATATATAGATTTAAATAAATCTCAAAGATCCATATGCACATGCATGATATGGTGGGAAATTTCAGTCCTATACTGCTATTCTAAGAGGAAGATTGGGTGCTTTTTATTATCGAAAAACCAAAGCAATACGAAGGCAAGAAAGTAGATAGAAAAGCAAACGAAAGTTTCCATTGTCTTCTTTTCTCTCAGCAATAAGCTTGAGTTTTTATAAAACAAAGTTTTTACGGTAGTTCCAGATAACTATGAACGTCCATTTAAATAGATTCCCCAGGGCCACTATGATATCTTGCACCTCGGCATGTTTACATCATTATTTGCTAGATGTCTAACACCATCATGTTCTTCGGGTCAACATCAGACATGTTACCCTTTGTCTTCTTCCCTGTTTTCGTCATGAAGTCTTCTTTTGATCGGCAACAAGGATGCCGATCAACTTCGATCAGCTATTGTGAAACGATGAAACTTGTTCCCCAACAGAATCATCAATTTTGCTGCCAAGTGAAGTTGCAAGACAACGATGATTGTAACTGTTGTGTTTATGTAACGATGAACAACTGATTTCCTCGGCAAATCAGCAAAGAATCTCAGTTTCACTACCATGTATAGGGTCTGCAGCGACGGTTGAAACACCACTATAGCGACGGGTAGACCTGTTCACTGCAAATAAAAATGTAGCTAAAATTTTCAGTCTATAGTGGTGGGTGACCTCAAAAGCAAACAAACCGCTGCTGCAAATGCCTTTTTAGCAACAGTTGGCATCTTTAATCACTGCTACTATTTGATCAAATAGCGGCAGTTAGTATATTCAACTGTTGCTACTTTTAGAAATATTTGCAGCGGTTGAAGATGTTAACCAGCGATACTTTTAGTAACATTAGCAGCAGTTGAAGATGTCAACCACCGCTAAATATTTCTTTTTCAAAAATAAATAAATAATAATATAATATTTCAGAGGAAAGATTGGGTGCTTTTCATTGTAAAAAACCAAAGCAATATGAAGGAAAAAAATAGATACGAAAGCAAAGGAAAGTTTTCATTATCGGCTTTTCTCTCGGCATCAAGCCTGAGTTTATATAAAAAAACAATTTATGGTAGTTGCAGATAACTATGAACCGCCCATTTAAATAGATCCTAGGGCCACTACGATATCTTGCACCAAATCCAGATTCTACATACCATCGAATCGTCGGCCAATTCTGTTCTATCGGATCCTTCAGTTCTCCTTGGCCTTGCGCAAGCGAACCATGGCACCACGCCGATGCTGCCGCTGTGCACTTGCGTCAGCGATGGGGACGCTCCCGACGGAGCTCCTGCTCGACATCGTCGCACACTCTGACGCCACCACCATCTTTCGGTGCGCCGCTGTGTGCAAGCTACTCCGGCGCGAGATCACGAGCAAGGATTTTCTCGATTAGCTTTGCATGGTGCCGGACGGCATCATTCCCCCAAGGCTGTTCGGGAGCCTGAACAGGACGTGCTCCCTTGTCCATCCAGCAACGCTGGCCGCCGCATCATTTGCCGAGAACCACCTCGCGCCCTTCGTGTCATGCGGCGCTGCCGATCTCGTGGAGAGCTACCTACCAACCTTATATATCGCGTGGCGGGGTTGTGCTTCTGTATTTTCGCAATATCAAGTAGAATCAGAACTCATCCACTACCACAAATAGGGCCTATAGCGGCGGCAGGTAAACCACCGTAGTGGCGCGAGCACACGTCAGCCGCCGCTGCAGAGCCCATGGGCAGCGTCCACATTCAAACCGCCGCTACAAAGATCCCTATAGCGGCGGTTGACATTGTAAACCACCGCTATAAATGGCTGATCTTTATAGCGGCGGTTGACAATGCCACCCGCCGCTATTAAGAGCGAAATAGCGGTGATTTGTAATTCCAACTGTCGCTATAAAGTGACCAACCTATAAAGGCCGCGTTTGAACAGCTCCGACCCTCACTCGAACAGTGGTGGCCTGAAAATTTGGATAAATCATGAAAATCAAGGGGAGAAGGTTTTGAGTTCATTTTTTTTTGACATAAATTTGCTCTCTGAGGTAATGGAAACTCATCCTATATATTTTTTTGTGCTATTATTTTGAAATCAAGTTGAATTTTGAGTTTTAAGTTTGGTAGGTTTTTATGAAATTTTAGCCAAATTCTTTTAATTTGGATGATTCTGTTGGTTATAGTTGAACTTTATAAAGGCATACATCATCTATTTTCATCACTACACAAAAAAATACTATATCTAGCCTCTTTTATGTCAATGGAAATCTAGATCTAGTTTGGTTACTAGAAGAGAGAGAAAGTGCTAGGGCAAGATGAATATTCATTTTTATTAATTCTCGATAAAATCTAAATAATATATAGAATAATTTGATGTTTGTTTTATTTTACCTTCATAATATTTCTCACTTTATGTAATTTATTTTTTAATATATATATATATATATACTAAATGTTTAATATTTTTGTTACACATAATTAATTAATTAATTTAAAATATTTCTTTGGTTCTCGTTCAAGGTTGTTCGAGATGGATAGATCTTGGATGTACGAGACACCAAGACCGGGTCCAATATTTTGATGAGAAGTCTCTAAATTCGTCGAAGGGGCCGCACAACATGCTCGACGTGAAGGGACGACTGATATATATTGTCCGTGTTTTGATTGCAAGAATCAGAAGCGGATTTTGCCACTTGAGAATATCATTTGGTGAAGCTGATTTTGATGTTGAGGTATGTCACATTGAGCCGCAAGTGTTGATCAGTATCGGTACAACTAAATGGCTTGATAATTTTTATAAAATAGAGAAGGCATCAAAGAATCCAGTATATGAGGAATCTAATGGATGTAGTAAATAGTTCACCATGTTGTGTACTGTACTTGAGCTAATGAAGCTAAAGGTCATGCATGGCTGGTCGGACGCTAGTTTTACGGATTTGTTGGAACTTATTTCTGATGCGCTGTTGAAGTCTAACTTGTTGCCAAGGACAGCATACCTTATTAAGAAGTTGATTTCTCCACTTTCATTGGGCGTGCAAAAAATTCACTAATGTCCAAATTATTGCATATTGTATCGAAAGGAGCATAAGGACACCGTGAGATGCCCAAGGTGCAAACGCATTCATTACAAGAGGAACAACGATTGTGATGCCGATGGTGTCGTGAAGAATACCAAAAAGGGATGAAAGAAAAAAAGAAGTTCTATCGTCGATGACAATGATGATAGTAAGGTTTCTGCCTTAGTCATGTGGTACTTACTCGTGGTCGATCGCATCAGACGCTTGTTCGCCAATCCTAGAGATGCGGCAATGATGACATGGCACCCATAAGGGGGACGGTAAGCTCAGGCATCCCACAGATAGAACGCAGTGGAAAAAGTTTGATGAGATTCATCGAGACTTCTCTAATAAGGAAAGGAACCTAAGGTTTGCATTGAGTACAGACGGGATGAACCCTTTCGGTCAAATAAGAAATTCGCATAGCACTGGGCCAGTGATACTAGCAATGTACAACATTCCACCATGGCTATGTCATAAGCATAAGTACCCACGGGATCGAAGAGAGTACTTCATGCCCAGAGCAATTATTTTTTGCACGGTAAATGATTGCCCGGCACTAAGGGCGCTATTAGGGCAGGTCAAAGGAAAGGCGACATGTTTCGTATGCGTTGATGATACATCCCATGTGTACCTTTTAGCATCCCAGAAGCTAGTGCATACGTGAAACCACCAATTTTTACCAGTAAAACACAGGTATTGTGCGATGGCTAGACACTTTGATGGCAAAGTTGAGAACGACATAGAACCTCGACGTTGGACTGGCAGGGTCGTGTTTGACCTTGTTAAAAACATTATTGTTGTTTTTGGAAAGCCGATGAAGGGAGTCAAAACAGCAAAAGGTCTCGCACTGTTTAAGAAGAAATCAATTTTCTTCGTATATTTCAATTATTGAAAAGAATTAGAAGTGAACCATGCGTTTGACTAGATGCATATTGGGAAGGGTGTATTTGACAGTTCTAGCGGACTCATACTCGACCAACCTGGTAAGACAAAGGATAGACTCGGTGCACATAGAGATCTTGTCGAGATGAGGAAAGGATCGAGTGACCAAGGGGGGGGGGGGTGAATCGGGAACTCAAACTTTGTACCTATTTTGCCAAATACTAAAACGGACCACTCAAACTGCTCCTAAACAATTCTAGTGGTGATCACGCTAACAAGATAATCCTATAAAGGAAAGACAACCTAAGCATACTAGTGGATCATACATAAGGCACACAACTCCTATGCAAGCTAGTAATCAAAGAACACGCGGAAGCACACAACAAGCTAGCAAACGAGCCTACTCATGAAAAGCTACTAGATCATCAAGTACAAGATAAGCACACAATCATGAGTAGCATAATACATACTAGGGTGATCAATCAAGCCAAAGAAACTCCTATACATGCTAGTGATCAAGTGAAAGCTAAGCACAACTAGCAAGTAGAGAAGCCTATTCATGCAAGTCTACATGGTAATCAACTAGAGAAAGGCAAGCACACAAGCATGAATAGCACGGTATGTAAATGCGAAAAGTAAGACATCAAAGTAAGGAGTAGAGTAAGAGATGGCTCATGATTTTTTCTCGAAGTCTCGGAAGGATGGCGCCTTCCCCTACTCCTCCTTGGACCACTCCCGTCGGAGTAGCAGTCCCTCCTGCCACCAAGTGGAGTTCTCGCACACGAGCCCGCAATCACTCCCGGAGCGCCCACCAAGGCACAAGATCACCTCCCTTGAGAACTTGTCGGATTCCTAGAGTCGGCACGAGCGCTCACTAGCGATGCTCCTTTCATCGGCGGGCTCAAACTATGTACAAACGTGTGATGACCTTCACAACCGATCACGATAGGCTTGATCACCGACACCTAACTGGTTTAGGTCTCACCATAGACCAAGAGTAACAACCTAGATCACATCCTCAAGGACACGCTAGCCTTAGATGCGCATTAATGCTCAAGTTACACTCACTAGCACTCTCAAGATATGCAATATCTCCTCCTACTGCTCCTCCCTTGGCCCTTTGGATCCCAATAGATGGTCCTAGCAATCCCAATGGTCAAAGGCAGTCTTCAAGACCCCAACAACGAGTTTATATAGGCTTCCAACCACAACTAGCCATTGCTCTATGAAACAGGCTTCTGGACGTACTGATCGGACAGTCCGATCACTGTCCAGACCGGACAGTCCGGTCTCCACCGAACGGCTCCTCCAGAGCCGTTGCTCTTTGTCTGCTGTTTCCTCCATACAGACCGTACAGTCTGGTCTACAGACGGTACAGTCCGGTCTTCATTGCTGAAACTCCAAACAGAGCCGTCGCAACCACTTCCTCGTCTGTTCCAGAATTGTCTCCACAGACCGTATGGCCCGGTCTACAGACTGTACAGTTCGGTATCTACAGTCTCTATGCCACAGAGTTCCTCGCGGCCAACTTCTCCTATGTTCTGGATTTCTTCCTGATGACCGTACTGTCAGGTCTCTACAACCTCTCTGTCCGGTCTTCATCTCGAGAAACTGAAACTCCTTGTCCTTGCTTGACTTCGTTTTCTGGTTTCTTCCAACAGCTCCTTACCTAGTGCCTGTGATTTCATTGAACATCCATGCACATCACTGACTAGACATGACCTAAGAGAAATGACCTAGACCCCCTTGATAGTCCGGTTTTTCCTATGGACTCAAAGCCCTAACAACTAGACAAGTGTTCCCAACAGTTGCTCCATAGCTTGTCCTTAGCCTTGATCCATCTCCATCAACCTTTGGACTCCATCAAGCTCATCAAACCTCCATGCTTGTGATCATTGTCATCCATTGCCAAGGCTGCCGTCAACAATCATCATAGAGTAGAAAAGGTTTCCTACAGGAATAACACTCGTATAGACATTAGTCATATTTCATGTTTGTCATTCATCACCAAAACATTCATACCTTGGAGTGACCTCAATGGTCATGTTCGTTACAATCTCCCCGTTGTTGGTGACGGATGACAACTACTACTTATGATGATCCAAAATGGACAAGCAACAAAGAACCAAAGGAAAAAAAAGGAATGAAAGGATTACCTTGGTCCTTATCTTGGAAGTAGTCTCCCCCTTGGAATGTTCAAGGTGTTGAGGGAGAAGTACCCAACCATGTAGGACACTTGATATTGATTTTGAGTTGAATTTTGCGCCCGTCTTGGTGTTGTGGTTGATGTTCTTGTTGGAGTAGACACGCACCAAGGACGTTGTTCATGTCGGTGTAGATGTTCATTGTTGTTGTAGACATGCACCATTGTCTTGGTCATCTTCATTTGATCTTCATGTTCTCCTACACCATTGTCTTGATCATCTTCATTTGATCTTCATGTTCTCCTGCACCATTGTCTTGATCATCTTCGT
Source organism: Eleusine indica (assembly GCA_030378355.1). Classification (NCBI taxonomy): domain Eukaryota; kingdom Viridiplantae; phylum Streptophyta; class Magnoliopsida; order Poales; family Poaceae; genus Eleusine; species Eleusine indica. The sequence goes on from CM059495.1 coordinate 44,519,597, forward strand.
TTGATCTTCATGTTCTCCCCTTTGTCACTTCATAGCTTTCTTGTATCTTCTTCTTCTTCTCTCCTTCTTGATGGTAGATCTTCATGTTCTTCTCCATGTTTCCTTCATGTTCTCCTCTTGATATTTTGACTTGGCTTTTTGAATCTTCATATTCTTCTCCCCCTTTGTGTTATCGATCTAGACTTGGCTTTTGGATCTTCATGTTCCTTCTCCCCCTTTGTCACCTATCATCAAAAACCGAAAACACAAGAGAATCAAGGAGCAAATAATAAATGGCAAGATATTAGGAAACTCTCCCTTTCTTGGTGCTCCTCCTTGGTCATGATAGTGTTCCACCATAGCTCCCCCTACACATATGACTCAACAAAATATTTCCTCAAGGATGCAATAGTTAGTCATTAGTGTGTTGGGAATGTATGAGTCACTTGTCTTTGATCCGTGCGAGTAGATTTAACCTCGGAGCTCGTTTAAACATGACTCAATGGGCATGAAGCACAAAGATCACTATGTGATCATTTAGAGGGTCATATACGTACATTGTAAATAAGCAACTCCCCCTAGAGACATGCTTGGAAGCATGTAAGGTATCACAATGCAAAAAGCATGAATGCAAAGAGTGCAAATGCAAATCCAACAAGTATGCAAATGCATGATACGATGCTAAAAGACAGAAAGAGAAAATGTACAAACCAAAGTGTCAACGTTGAGTTATTCCCTTCTCGAGCTTACTCACAATGGACCATTCTTCAAAGCCTTGGGCACACCATGAACCACCATCCCAAGCTTAACCCATGTCCATTGCTATCTCGAGGAGGTCCAAAGTTGACCTACAAGAAAAGAGAAACAAGCACAAAAAAAGAGCACAAACAACAAACAAAACAAACAAAGCTATACTATTTACAAGAGACAATCTTTAGGGTTACTCATGTGAAGTTTGAAAGGTCGAGAACATTGAGTTCTCCCCTTAGCTTGTTGATGGTCTTTTCATTGAGTGGCTTGATGAAGATTTCCGCCAACTGTTCATGAGTCCGCACACTCACCAATTCAATATCTTTTTCTCAACATGGTCTCTAATAAAGTGATGCTTGACTTGAATATGCTTTGCATGACCATGATCTCTAGTTTTGAGAGCCATTTTGAGTGCTGCTTCACTATCACAATATAATGGTATTTGAGTAAAGTTGAGACCATAATTCGAGAGTGTTTGACTCATGTAGAGAAGTTGCGCAGAACAAGCTCCTGCCGTCGTATACTCTGCTTCGGCTATAGATAGAGCCACTGAGTTTTGCTTCTTTGAGCTCTGTGATATAAGAGATCTTCCAAGAAATTAGGAACCTTCCAATATGGTCTTTCTATTCACTTTGCATCCTGCAAAGTCCGAATCCAAATACCTAAGTAACTCACAGCTTGTTCCTCTAGGATACCATAGTCCCATGCTACATGTGTACTTGAGCAATGTAAGAATCCTCTTCACGACCTTCAAGTTAGACTCCTTTAGATTTGCTTGATAGCGTGCACACAAGCACACACTAAACATGATATCCAATCTTGAGGCGGTGAGATAGAGCAAGGAACCCATCATTGATCTATAGATCTTGGGGTTCACTGGTTGACCCTTTGCATCATCATCCAAGGGTTTGCTTGTTGCCATAGGTGTATGCAAGGGCTTACAATTTTTCATGTTGAATCTCTTGAGTAGGTCCTTGGTGTACTTCTCTTGGTAGATGAAGTTCGCTTCTCTTAATTGTTTCACTTGAAAACCAAGGAACACATGCAACTCTCAAATCATTGACATCTGAAATTTCCTGGAACTTTTTATTGAACTTCTCATCGGTTGACCCATAGATGATATCATCCACATAGATTTGGCACAAAAAGAGGTCCTTCCCAACATGCCTTATGAACAAGGTGCTGTCAATGCCTCCAATGGTGAATCCATTATTGAGTAGGAAGTTCCTCAAATGTTCATACCATGCCCTTGGTGCTTGCTTGAGGCCATAGAGAGCTTTCTTCAATTTGAACACATGTCTTGGATGTTTAGGGTCCTCAAACCTCGGAGATTGTTCCACATAGACTTTCTCATTGAACTCTCCGTTCAAGAAGGCTATTTTGACATCCATTTGATAGTGCTTGAAGCCATTGTGTGAAGCATAGGCAAGTAAGATCCGAATAGCTTCAAGACGGGCCATAGGAGCAAAGGTTTCTTCGAAGTCAATGCCCGCCCCTTGAGAGTATCCCTTAGCCACTAGACGAGCCTTGTTTTTGACAATTGCCCCTTTCTTATCTTGCTTATTCTTGAAGACACATTTGGTGCCAACCACATTATGATTGTTGGGCATCTCAACCAATTTCCGTACTTTGCACCTCTTGAAGTCGTTCAACTCTTCTTGCATAGCCATTACCCATTTGTGATCATCCATAGCTTCATCAATGGTAGTGGGCTTAATCATGGAGACGAAGGAGAAGTTTTCAATTGCAACATTTGTCTCATCATCATTTTTTTCACTCACATAGTTGGGCTTGTATTGATTCCTCCTTGTCCTAATTCCTTGAGATGGACTCCCAATGATCAAGTCACGTGAATGACCCTTATTGATAGCTTTGGGTCTAGGAAGAGGTTCTTCTTGAGTGGGAGGATGTCTAGGTGAAATATCTTGTGCATCATGGATTGCTTGCTCTCTAGAGATATGAGTGTCTTGAATTCTTAGTGAGGTGGGGGAATCACTCATATGTTATCTCCTTTTGGAACTAGAGCTTGGAGTGGATGAGGGGGTGTCATGTGAAGAGGTTGGAGAAGTGGCTTGAGGGGAAGTAAGTGAGGAGGCTTGTGGCTTACTTCTCACTTGTGTTTCCTCTTAGGTAGGTGGATGCACACTTAATGAATCATGGGAAGAGCTAGTGGGTGTCCCAATGGCATCTTTGGTTGGTTCTTGCACCTCATAGGAGGAGGTTGGTTGAGGTGGTGGAGTAGACGGTTCACCAATATCATCATTATTAACCTCGAGAGATAAAACCTCGCCCACGGGCATGTTCCTCAAAGCTTCCCTTATAGGTTCATCTGCAATGTTCACTTCAAGGAATTCATCTCCCTTCTAAGAATCATTTGACTCATCAAATTGCACATCATAGAATTCTTCCACATAACCTGTGGCTGAGTTGTATACCCTATATGCCTTAGAGGTTTCTGAGTACCCAACAAGAATGCCATCATCAATTCTGCTGTCAAACTTCCCGGGCTTCCTCCTCTTCTTGAGAATGTAGCAAGTGCAGCGAAAGACCCCGAAAATAGGAAACATTCAGTTTTTGTCCAACCAATAGCTCATATGGTGTCTTCTTCAACAACCGGTGGAGATAGACACGGTTTGAGGCGTAGCAAGCTGTGTTGATTGCTTCAGCCCAAAGCCTCTCATGAGTTCCATACTCATCCAACATGGCACGAGAAAGAGTGATGAGTGTCTTGTTCTTCCTCTCCGCTAATCCATTCTGCTCAGGAGTATATGTAGCAGAGAATTCATGCTTGATCCCCTTCTTGTCATAATATTCCTCCACTGTTGTGTTCTTGAACTCCGTCCCATTGTCACTCCTTATCTTGACAATGCTAGCCTTGAATTCATTCTTTGCTCTCCTTGCAAACTTTTTGAAATGTCACTTGCTTGAGACTTGTCCACAAGAAAGAAAGTCCAAGTGTATCTCATGAAGTCATCCACAATCACCAAGCAGTATAGATTCCCTCCTAGACTCTTGTAATTTGTTGGCCTGAAAAAGTCCATGTGCAAGAGCTCTAGAGGACAAGATGTAGACATGAATGACTTGGTGGGATGAGATAATGCATCTTGCTTCCCAACCTGAGAAGCACTACACAACTTGTCCTTCTGAAAGGTGACATCCTTGATTCCTTCAACTAGATTCCTCTTGACCACTTTTCTGAGTTGATTCATTCCAATATGTGCTAGTCTTCTATGCCACAACCATCCCTTTGTTGCCTTAGTGAAGAGGCAAGTGCTTGGTGGCATATTGCTTGATTTGAAGTCCGTGACATATAGGTTTCCATGCCTTACACCATGGAATACTAGCCCTTTCTTTGCATTCTCAATCAAAGAACCATCCTCATCAAATGTGCACTTGAAACCCATGTCACAAAGCTGACTGATAGATAGGAGGTTGAAGTTAAGGGTTTCCACAAGAAAAACCTTAGAGAGATGGAGGTCCTCAGTAATGGCCACCTTCCTGATTCTCTGACTCTCCCTTTTGAGTTATCCCCAAAAGTTACCTTCTCACTATCTTCGTCCTCATCAATGTTGGTGAACATGGTTGGCTTCCCGGTCATATGTTGGGTGCACCCACTATCAAGAATCCAATGAGTACCTCCACTCTTGTAGTTGACCCTGGTGGTAGCCATAAGACAAACACTAGAGGAAGAAGGGTTATTATCCAAAGCATTACTTGATTGACTAGCAGTAACCTCATCACGTCGAGCGATAAGTCTATCCTCATAGATAGAGATTCTTGCGATCCCTTCCTGAAGTCTCCTCCTAATGGGATAGTGAGGAGCATGATATCTCCAACGTCTATGACCATCCCCCACGTGCACATTGTCGAGGTCGATAATAATGGGGAGGATCATAGAGGCCAGTGACATGCTCAAGCACATGTCCCACTTGTGAGTGGAGCACAAGTATCATTTCTATTTCTCTCTCAATTGAGAGCTCAAGCCTTCTATTGACTACCTCCTCAAGTAAGAAACCCCTCTCAGGAGTTGTGATCTGCAAGAGGAGTCTATCAATCACTTCATATGATGGGATCCTTCGAAGACCTCTGAATAAGTTTATTCTACACACAAGATCATAAATTCTTAAGAGATTATCACAAAGGTCATCATTCAGATTTCTCACAAATTCATCAAGTTCAAAGATGAGATCCTATTAGTAAGGTCGACAAAGTTGCCAAAGTCGATCTTGTGGCGGAGGAGGCGGAGGCAACGGAGCCATAGTGGTGAGATTGATCATCTCCAATGATCGTGTGAGCATTGTGGTCAGCTCTCCTCTCACACCAATGCGTGGTTCACCCAAAGTGCTTGGAGCAGAACTTGGAATGGCACTTGGGGTAGAACTCGATGAAGCGTCTGATGAAGATCTTGGTGTCGGTCTTGATCCGAGGGGGTTGTAGAAGCTGCTGCAAGGCAATCTTGTGGAGGGATCAAAGAAGTTTGAGCTCGAAGCTACTTCTTTCCCTTTTCTTGAGTATGCTCTATTATTTGCCTTCGAAGTCTTCTCCCCATTCCAGCTTGTGGTGATCTCCTCATCCTCAAAGAGCAACCCAATCACATCCTCGGCGGAGAGACCCTTCTCTTTGATGAGATCAAGGGTGATGTAGAGGAGCTTGCTACTAGGGAGCAAGGTGAGGATCTTCTCGACTATCACAATCTTGGGAAGCTTGAAAGTAGTTGCTCCAATCCTGTCCACAATACCTTGCAAGCGAATAAGAGAGTCAAGTGAGCCCTCCTTCTCATTAGCATGAAAAGAAAAGAACTCCTCAATTAGTGTATCACTAGCATGATCAATAAAAGACTCACAATCATCATCAGCACTAGTCACACTAGAAGAGCAAGCAAGATCAAGAGAGTCAACATCATCAATCATCACATTAGGCAGACTAGTAGAGCAACCTATCAAATCATCACTAATGGGATCTAGGCACTCACTAGAACTAGGCACATCCACATAATCATCATTATTATATACATGATCATCTGTAAAGGTATTGGCAAAGTCCACAAGTGTGTCCATCAACTCATCCAGAATCATGGCATTTAGGCATCTTTTCAAGCGATCCTTCCATGAGCCGTGACTCAGCCCTGAATGGGATGACATCCCAACTCAATACGGTCACTACTCAAGGTGGTTAAGCCCTATGATGAGCACTTGGCTCTGATACCACTTGAAAGGATCGAGTAATCGAGAGGGGCGGGGGGGGGGTGGGGGGGTGAATCGGGAACTCAAACTTTGTACCTATTTTGCCAAATACTAAACCGACCACTCAAACAGCTCCTACATAATTCTACTGGTGATCACAATAACAAGATAATCCTATGAAAGGAAAGACAACCTAAGCATACTAGTGGATCGCACATGAGGCACACAACTCCTATGAAGGCTAGTAATCAAAGAACACGCGGAAGCACACAACAAGCTAGCAAAGGAGTCTACTCATGTAAAGCTACTAGATTATCAAGTACAAGATAAGCACACAAGCATGAGTAGCACAATACATACTAGGGTGATCAATCAAGCCAAAGCAACTCCTATACATGCCAGTGATCAAGTGAAAGCTAAGCACAACTAGCAAGTAGAGAAGCCTATTCAGGCAAGTCTATAAGGTAATCAACTAGAGCAAGGCAAGCACACAAGCATGAATAGCATGGTATGTAAATGCGGAAAGTAAGGTATCAAAGTAAGGAGTATAGTAAGACATGGCTCATGACTTTTACTCGAGGTCTCGGAGGGATGGCACCTTCCCGTACTCCTCGTTGGACCACTCCCGCCGGAGTACCGGTCCCTCCCGATACCAAGTGGAGTTCTCGCACACGAGCCCGCAATCACTCCCGGAGTGAAGACACGGTTGTATCACCGCTGCCACCAAGGCACAAGTTCACCTCCCTTGAGAACTTGCCGGACTCCCAAAGCAGACACGGGCGCTCACTAACGATGCCCCTTTCACCGGCGGGCTCAAACCATGTACAAACGTGTGATGGCCTTCACAACCGATCATGATAGGCTCGATCACCGACACCTAACTAGTATAGGTCTCATCATAGACCAAGAGTAACAACCTAGCTTACACCCTCAAGAACACCCTAGCCTTAGATGTGCATCAATGCTCAAGTTACTCTCACTAGCACTCTCAAGATATGTAATATCTCCTCCTAGTGCACCTCTCTTGGCCCTTTGGCTCCCAATAGATGCTCCTTGCAATCCCAATGGCCAAAGGCAGTCTCTAAGACCCCAACAACGAGTTTATATAGGCTTCCAACCTCAAACTAGCCGTTGCTCCACAAAACAGCCTTCTGGATGTACTGACCGGACGGTCCGGTCTCCACCGGACGGCTCCTCCAGAGCGGTTGCTCTCTGTCTGTTGTTTCCTCCATACAGACCATATTGTCCGGTCTATAGACCGTACAGTCTGGTCTTCATCGCTGAAACTCCAAATCGAGCCATTGCAACCACTTCCTCGTCTATTCCAGAATTTTCTCTACAAACCATACGGTCCGGTCTACAGACCATACAGTCCGATCTCTACAATCTCTGTGCCACAGATTTCCTCGTGGCCAACTTCTTCTTTGTTATAGATTTCCTCTTGATGACCGTACCGTCAGGTCTCTACAACCTCTCTGTCCGGCCTTTGTCTCCAAAAGCTGAAACTCCTCGTCCTCGCTTGACTTCGTTTCCCGGCTTCTTCCAACAACTCCTTGGCTTTTCCACTATCACCTAGTATCCGTGTCACTATCACCTAGTATCTGTGATTTCACTAAGCATGCATGCACATCACCGACTAGACATGACCTAAGAGAAATGACCTAGACCCCCTTGATAGTCTAGTTTTTCCTATGGACTCAAAGCCCTAACAACTAGACAAGTGTTCCCAACACTTGCTCTATAGCTTGTCATTAGCCTTGATCCATCTCCATCAACCCTTGGACTCCATCAAGCTCATCAAGCCTCCATGCTTGTGGTCATTGTCATCCATTGCCAAGGCCGCCGTCAACAATCATCATAGAGTAGAAAAGGTTTTCTACACGAACAACACTCATGTAGACATTAGTCACATTTCATGTTTGTCATTCATCACCAAAACATCCATACCTTAGGGTAACCTCAATGGTCATGATCCTTACAATCTCCCCCTTTTTGGTGATGGATGACAACCACTACTTATGATAATCCAAAACGTACGAGCAACAAAGAACCAAAGGAAAAGAAAGGAATGAAAGGATTACCTTGGTCCTTACCTTGGAAGTAGTCTCCCCCTTGAATTTGCTAGGTGTTGAGGGAGAACTACCCAATCACGTAGAGCAATTGATATCAAATTTGAGTTGAATTTTGCGCCCGTCTTGGTGTTGTGGTTGATGTTCTTGTTGAAGTAGACACGCACCAATGACGTTGTTCATGTCGGTGTAGATGTTCATTGCTGTTGTAGACATGCACCATTGTCTTGTCATCTTCATTTTATCTTCATGTTCTCTTGCACCATTGTCTTGATCATCTTCATTTGATCTTCATAGCTTTCTTGTATCTTCTTGTTCTTCTCTCCTTCTTGATGGTTGATCTTCATGTTCTTCTCCATCTTTCCTTCTCCTCCTGATATTTTGACTTGGATTTTTGAATCTACATATTCTTCTCCCCCTTTGTGTTATCGATCTAGATTTGGCTTTTGGATCTTCATGTTCCTTCTCCCCCTTTGTCACCTATCACCAAAAACCAAAAACACAAGAGAACCAATGAGCAAATAATAAATGGCAAGAGTTTAGGAAACTCCCCCTTTCATGGTGCTCCTCCTTGGTCACGATGGTGTTCCACCATAGCTCCCCGTACAGACATGACTCAACAAAATATTTCCTCAAGGATGCAATGGTTAGCCATTAGTGTGTTGGGAATGTATGAGTCACTTGTCTTTGATCTGCGCAAGTAGATTTAACCTCAGAGCTCGTTTGAACTTGACTCAATGGGCATGAAGCACAAAGATCACTATATGATCATCTAGAGGGTCATATACTTACATTGTAAATAAGCAACTCCCCGTAGAAACATGCTTGGAAGCATGTAAGGTATCACAATGCAAAAAGCATGAATACAAAGAGTGCAAATGCAAATGCAACAAGTATACAAATGCATGATATGATGCTAAAAGAAAGAGAGAGAAAAGCTACAAACCAAAGTGTCAACATCGAGTTATTCCCTTCTCGAGCTTACTCACAATAGACCATTCTTCAAAGCCTTGGACACACCGTGAACCACCATCCCAAGCTTAACCCGTGTCCATTGCTATCTTAAGGAGGTTCGAAGTACCTATTTTGCCAAATACTAAAACCGACCACTCAAACAGCTCCTACACAATTCTAGTGGTGATCACACTAACAAGATAATCCTATGAAGGGAAAGACAACCTAAGCATACTAGTTGATCGCACATGAGTCACACAACTCCTATGCAAGCTAGTAATTAAAGAACATGCGGAAACACACAACAAGCTAGCAAAGGAGCGTACTTATGCAAAGCTACTAGATCATCAAGTACAAGATAAGCACACAAGCATGAGTAGCACAATACATATTAGGGTGATCAATCAAGCCAAAGCAACTCCTATACATTCTAGTGATCAAGTGAAATCTAAGCACAACTAGCAAGTAGAGAAGCCTATTCATGCAAGTCTACAAGGTAATCAACTAGAGCAAGGCAAGCACACAAGCATGAATAACACGACATGTAAATGCGAAAAGTAAGGCATCAAAGTAATGAGTAGAGTAAGAGATGGCTCATGATTTTGTCTTGAGGTCTCGGAAGGATGCCGCCTTCCTCTACTCCTCGTTGGACCACTCCCGCCGTGTCACAACCCCCTTGGACCGAAGTTCCCGAGGTGCTGATTAAGCAGACACAAGATAATACAACAACCGACCAAGTGTAAAATATGTAGAAAAGAGTGCTATTTATTATACATCAGAGTTAAGTACTTAGTGCAGCGGAAATATTACAAAACCATGTTTTGAAAACAGCGGAAGACAATGTGATTAAACGTCTACAATGTAAAGCTCGACGATAACAACATCTGTGATAAATCCGAGCCCATACGGATTATCACCTAGCATCGCACAACAGCAGCGGCTACTCAGTCTCCCAATGGTCAGACCATCCCTCTGGGATAGAAATATCTCAGGGAAGAACACCCAAAGGTAACTCATAAGCATCAACACTATTACCTGAAATAAATAAAACAACAACATGGCAAAGCCTGAGCAACTAAGCTCAACAAGTCTTACCCGACATAAATTAATACTAGACCATGCATTGGCTCTAAGATGGATAAAAGTAAATTTAGTGAACATTCTAGTAATTATAACAGTGTAAGGTAACTAGCATATAGAGATATAAAGTGTAACAAGCAATCTGAAATTTAAATCAAGTACAACATAAATCAAGTTCAGATTCGTTAAAACACAATATTCTTCATTCAAACATTCCATTCATTAATCTTAGTGAGGTTCTTAAACTACGTTGTGACGCAGTGAACAAGCGGTACTCATTCCTACGAGGGACAAGGATTGCAATCGTTTTACACTAGCAGGGAAAACCCGAAATACACGACATATGCATCATTTAAGAACACGTATGGCAACCTTTCACAAAGATATCATACAAGTCAGTCTGGGTCCAAAGTCTGTTGACGGCTGTTAAGTGCCATTTTTAACCGTCAACTATACTCAAATAAAGGAGAATTTGGCATTTCATACACGCATGCTTTATCACAATAATATAGTTCCACTTGTACTTGGAGAACTTTGTGCATGCAGGAGGAAATGTGAAGGAAACACCTCAAAAGGCAAGAAAACACACTTTCGACCAATCAGAGAGCGCCACATGGACGTCACACGGATTGAAGGGCCCATTTACAGCACTTAACCGACGTAACTCCCTGTAATACCGCGGGAACCGACCTCAGGACCCACCTGCCAGCCTCCCCAAGAAAGCACAGGCCAGGAGGGGCCACCCCCAGGTCGGCCGACCTGGTCAGGTCGGCCGACCCAGCCGGGCGCCCTCTCCGCCTGGGCTTCCACGTGTTGGCTCCTCCGTGACTCCTGATGACGGTTTGAGATGCCTTCCGTGGCGGTTACGCTCCCTTGCCGACCTATTGAGGCTATAAATAGGAGGGTGTGCCTTCACATTCAACACACACCACAAGAAGCATTTCTCTCTTGCTAGTAGTAGTTCTTGGAGTTTTAGTGGAGTTAGGCTGAGTCTAGAGCTCTCTAGTCCCAAGTCTTCACTTGGAATTGGTATGGCTCTTGTATCTTTTCCCTTTTGTAAGACTTTGCTCTTATCAATATATATATCTTTTCTATATAGTTGTGCTTGGGTCATGAGTTTCTTGTTTGATTTTGTGATCCATATATGTGATAGTATAGTCTACTTGTGTGATAGTAGTTTATATTTATTATACTACTATTGTCATGCTAGTTATATACCGTCACTATAGTCTAGTTTATATGTTATAGTCTCTATGCTTAGTTTTAGCTGATAAAGTATAGCATGGGTTTGGTGATCGTATTCGTACGGTAGCTCTGCCTCGTTAATAGTAATCGCGGAGGGGCAGAGTGCTCTTTGGTCATGCAAGTATGGTACTTGGGTGACTGATTTGCATCAATTATTCGTTAGTCTACTGGTTCGTTGAGGTAGGCGGCAGGTGGTGACAGCCCTGTCCGTCCTTTGAAATCCTCCCCGCTAGGCTAGTGCGTAGGCTCTTGGCGGAAGTCGCCTGTGGATGCAGGGGTAAGTCCGTGCCTGAAGTGCTATACTATTGACTGCTGAACCTGAGTGTGGGTCTGTATGTATTCTACTTAGGCTATGCAACTGTATAGGAATGTATAGTAGGAGTAGCTTAGCCTAGTCTTTCCTCCACTAGACTTTATTTATTTAGTAGGAATCTTCTGTGTGTGTCACACTACCTGGTTATTATCATATACCCGCCTGTCTTGGTTAGATATCCTTGCTAATTGTTAACATGATCTTATATGTTAGTAACGCTTCTTGATCATACCCTTCCTTTGGGATAAACAAATACGATACCCTGAATACTTCCGGGTGAAATGCTACAGCGGTATTCTCCGTGCGCTTGCGGATTTTACCTACTTGACTCTGGGACATATTAGTGAACCGTTTCTGGCCCCGTGCCGGGAATGATTTATTAATATGGCTTAGCAAAAGTCAACAAGCATTTCTGGCGCCGTTGCCGGGGAAGGCGTATGATCTAAGAAAAATTACTAATGTATATAGTAGTGTTGCAATTATTAAGGCTATCTCCTAGGCAGGCTAACCTTGCTTTGTTTTCTGCATTTTGTATGAAAACAGGGTAGTGTATGACTGGTTTCGACTTGCCGACAAACTTCACTGAAGATCCTGAGTCACTCCTGAGAAGGACACGAGCTAGGCTCACCCCTCCTCGTAAGGAGACTCGGCCAATCGAACCTGTCATTCCCGCACCATCAAGCTCTGAGCAAATGGCCGACAAGACCCTCCGCGAGTTCTCCGCTCCCTCCGCTGCCAACATCCCTACGGGACCAGCTGGCAATGTGGGAGATGCGAACTTCGAGATCAAGACCGGTCTCATCACCATGGTGCAGGCTAGCCCATTCTGTGGGAAAGCCAATGAGGACGCTAGTGCTCATCTCCAGCAATTCCTGGAGATTTGCAACACGTTCAAAATGAAGGACAGCCTCATCACATTCATGAAGAACTTCCTTGAGAAGGAAAAAAGTTGCACAGCAACAACTGATGAAGGCAAGGAGGCAAAGGTCACACATTAAGCAACAGCCTCCGAAGTCCACAAGGCAGCAACCTCCGAGGTCTGCAAAGAAACAGGCTGTGAAGCCTGCAAAACCGCAGCCTCCGAAGCCCGAGAAGCCACCGACCGCAACAAAGACCAAAAAGGTGTGGCGAGTGAAACAAGAAGCATCATCCGTGTCTTCATCTCCGGGACCGGACAACGCTTCATCGAGCTGAACGCCGGAGAACAGTCCCGCTCGTCGGACTTTAAAAGGTGAGTCCTCGCTGGGAGGTTAAACCGGTAGTTATCCATATTTGCTCTTTTAATTGCATATTTGCTTTCCACCACATTTTGATTTTTCCCGATCACTGCATTTCTGCATTTTTGAATTTTTCCAGCCACCTTGGAATTTTTCAAAACTCATTTGCATTTTTGAAAATTTAGAAAATAGGTTTTTGGGCTTTCCATTTTGAAAAGATTTTTTGTCGAGCTTTTTGAGCAAAAAGGCAGCAGGGGACAAATCCCCTAGCCGTTGGGGAACACATAGGAAAAAGGGGGCTGCCAGGAGGCCCACCTGCCAGGTCGGCCGACCTGGTGGGGTCGGCCGACCCCCTGGCCCCACCTTTTCCTGTGCTCCTTTCTCCCAACGGCTATATGGCCGTTGCTCTGTCCCTTTCTAACGGCCATCTTGCTTCCTTGGCTATAAAACCGCCCAGGAGGAGGAGTTTCACCATTCCAAGCCCATCTTTCACCCCCCTCCTTTGCTCACTTGTTGCTCTCCCAAAATTTCGTGTTCTTCAACTTTACTACAGCCCCAAAAACCCAAAAAAATATTTCCCCTCTGTTTTAGTGCATTTGCAAGTTGTTGTGAAAAGAAAACCAATTTCGGAGAAGCTCGGGTTTGTCGTTTTCACTAACGCTCACCCGAACACTTGTTCGATCTTGTTTTTTGTTCTTGTCTTGTGTTTGTTCTTGTGTGCAGCCATGTTCAAACGAATGAAGCAAGTCGCCGGAATCAAGCGGAGAAAAAGCACTCGTGCAAGCACGAGTCAAGCATCCTCCGTCGAGCTCACACCAAGTCCGGGGCATGGTGACCCCGAAGCTGAAATTCCGGAGGAAAGGCCAGCCTTGCTCATCACCGAGGAGCATCTCGACATCAAGGACGACCGCGAGGGCCAAGCCATCGCGCTCATGAGAGAACGGCCATTCGCCCACACCCGACGCTTCGATCCGGACTTCCTCGAGAAAATAGGTATGAGAGAAGAATTCGCCTCTATTTTTCGCACTATGGGTTGGCTAAATTTCGTAGAAGTAGATGAGCCGGGTTCTCGTTTGCTTACTATGCAGTTTTTATGCACCCTTAGAAAGTATGATGAAGGCATTTCTTTTCGCTTGTTTGGGCAAGAGCGCTTGGTCACATGGGGTGATCTTCATGCTATGCTAGGTCTAAATCCTAAATGTAGGCTAGACTTAGATAAAGCGCTAAAGGGGTTCCATAAAGAAAGTTTTTGGAAAAAGATTTCCGGAAACGAGTGGGGTCCCAAGCCTAGAACAAGTGCCATCCATAATCCTACACTTAGATTTATGCATGTGTGGTTGGCTATGACCTTGTTTCTTCGAGGTGACATTAGGGTTGTCCGGCAAGATGAATTGAAAATACTTTATGCCATGGTTAAGAAAATTAGGGTGTCACCCGCGGAATGCATGATTGATCAATGGTTAGACAATATAAAGTTGACAGGACCAATTGAGTGCACCTCTTTAGTTACTCGCATTGCGCAGAATTGTAGTCTGCTTGAGAATGTTCATGTTGAATATTTGACGGTAGATAGAGAATTTCTAGGCGAGGACTATTTTGTGCAAGGACATACTTTGAAACATGGTTCAAATAATACCTTGATCTATCACTTTCCCGGGTATACAAATGAATTCCCGTTACCTAACCCGGGTCTTCGTTTGTATCACTGTCGGGCACTAACCCTCCCACTTGAGCCAGTGGGAGAAGTTCGCAGGCATAGTGTTTCAGGGCGACCGACACGTTCCCGTAGGCATATGGAGCCTACACCGGAGTTTCGCACTCCGACCGGAGATCCGGTATGGGAGCAGCCCCCGCCACAGGACGAGGCGGGTGCATCAACATGGCAGGCCGGAGCATGGGAATCTCAGTACGATTACCCCATGCAGACGTCATCAAGTTCAAGCGGACCGCCATCCTTTGCCACTCGGTCATTCTCATCCCGTGGGCTCAACTATGGGATGTCCGAGTTGACAAGGAGGGTGGACGACATTGATTTGCGCACCGAGAGCATGCAACAAACTCTCACGCAACATGTCGCCGACACCCAGCAATGGCAGAATTTCAGCGACAACCAATTCCGCCAGCTGAACGCGATGATGGCTCAGAATCAGAACAATTGGGATGCCTTCTTCCGCTCCCAAGGCTACGACCCGAAACAGCAGATATGAGCAAGAACAAGCTTGGGGGAGGACCTCCCTTTTCACGGTAACTTGTATCTTTCCCTTTCTCTTTATTTCTTGCATTTGCTAAATCTAAAAATCCATAAAAATTTGCAAAACATAAAAAGAACAAAAATATTTCCCTTTTTCATGCGCGGTATGAATGTGTATAATTTTCCTATGTTGAGATGATGAATAGTTGCTCTGTCCTTTATTCCTCTCTAAAGCTAGTTTACAACTTAGTACTCTCTCAAGAGTTAGGTTTGTTGGTAAATCTTGCCTTGAACTTGAATCTTGTGGGTAGCATATGCATTCTCTAGTTCTAAGTTGTTGAGAGGTATGATATGATAGATAGGGCTGCTATGATCTTGCTCAACGTAAAGCTTGAATTCCGGAGTTTTATTTTTCAAAATGACAAATTGATAAGTTCCTCAATGATGAAATTCCCACCACAGCCATATGTAGTGTTTACATTTGAAAACCTTTACACATATGCTGCTTGTTTCACATTGAGCTTAGTCAAAATTGTTGTGACCCTAGTAGAACTCTTTTCATGCTTTCTTGATCAAGATCATGTACACACATCCACCGCCATGAGCTATCCTTCTAAATCAAGAAGATAGCATCCACCATATCCACCATATCCACCGTGAGCTATTCTTCTACACCGGAAGAAAGCCACTAGCTATCCATCCATCCAAAGAAACACTCCATATATCCATTGCAAAATTCCTCTCTCAAAGTATTCATTGCAAACTAGGACTATGGCTATGCAAAAAGAAAAAAAAAATGCTCAAAAAAGAGAGCAAGCAAAAGATAGCCATAGCCTAGAAACTCCAAAAGAGAGAAGGAAAATTCAAAAAGGAGTTATTTCTTCCCATCCACCATTCCTCCGTTCTCCCACACACTTGCACATCTTGATCAAGATTGTTTGAATTGATGTTTTTCTTGGATCCGGTCTTTTGACATAGCAATATTATGTGAACATGAGTGCTTCATATATCCCTACCTTGAGCTCCACATAAAGCCTTATTTAGAAGTAGGTGATTATAGGCAACACTTTGCCTTGGTGAGGAATCATACACATATTGAGTGATCCGAGAGAATCATTTGAGGAACTTGGTTTTTATTTTCAAAATCTTTTGAAAACCTCCGGAACAACATAGCGGAATCTAGAGCAAGTGATTGGTGCCCTGCAATTGTTCTATCTCTCAACCACCCAAGACAATGAGGTGTAAAAGCCCCATGGATCGAGGTAAATGGGTAAGTTATGCGCCAATATATTTAATTCTAGGAAGAGTACTTTGTTGTGCGCATAGTATTATTGAGAAGTAGGACATTGTAGCAACTCCTGATCAACAACTTAAGTTTATCTTTGCTTCGGGACGAGCAAAGGGTAAGCTTGGGGGAGTTTGTTGACGGCTGTTAAGTGCCATTTTTAACCGTCAACTATACTCAAATAAAGGAGAATTTGGCATTTCATACACGCATGCTTTATCACAATAATATAGTTCCACTTGTACTTGGAGAACTTTGTGCATGCAGGAGGAAATGTGAAGGAAACACCTCAAAAGGCAAGAAAACACACTTTCGACCAATCAGAGAGCGCCACATGGACGTCACACGGATTGAAGGGCCCATTTACAGCACTTAACCGACGTAACTCCCTGTAATACCGCGGGAACCGACCTCAGGACCCACCTGCCAGCCTCCCCAAGAAAGCACAGGCCAGGAGGGGCCACCCCCAGGTCGACCGACCTGGTCAGGTCGGCCGACCCAGCCGGGCGCCCTCTCCGCCTGGGCTTCCACGTGTTGGCTCCTCCGTGACTCCTGATGACGGTTTGAGATGCCTTCCGTGGCGGTTACGCTCCCTTGCCGACCTATTGAGGCTATAAATAGGAGGGTGTGCCTTCACATTCAACACACACCACAAGAAGCATTTCTCTCTTGCTAGTAGTAGTTCTTGGAGTTTTAGTGGAGTTAGGCTGAGTCTAGAGCTCTCTAGTCCCAAGTCTTCACTTGGAACTGGTATGGCTCTTGTATCTTTTCCCTTTTGTAAGACTTTGCTCTTATCAATATATATATCTTTTCTATATAGTTGTGCTTGGGTCATGAGTTTCTTGTTTGATTTTGTGATCCATATATGTGATAGTATAGTCTACTTGTGTGATAGTAGTTTATATTTATTATACTACTATTGTCATGCTAGTTATATACCGTCACTATAGTCTAGTTTATATGTTATAGTCTCTATGCTTAGTTTTAGCTGATAAAGTATAGCATGGGTTTGGTGATCGTATTCGTACGGTAGCTCTGCCTCGTTAATAGTAATCGCGGAGGGGCAGAGTGCTCTTTGGTCATGCAAGTATGGTACTTGGGTGACTGATTTGCATCAATTATTCGTTAGTCTACTGGTTCGTTGAGGTAGGCGGCAGGTGGTGACAGCCCTGTCCGTCCTTTGAAATCCTCCCCGCTAGGCTAGTGCGTAGGCTCTTGGCGGAAGTCGCCTGTGGATGCAGGGGTAAGTCCGTGCCTGAAGTGCTATACTATTGACTGCTGAACCTGAGTGTGGGTCTGTATGTATTCTACTTAGGCTATGCAACTGTATAGGAATGTATAGTAGGAGTAGCTTAGCCTAGTCTTTCCTCCACTAGACTTTATTTATTTAGTAGGAATCTTCTGTGTGTGTCACACTACCTGGTTATTATCATATACCCGCCTGTCTTGGTTAGATATCCTTGCTAATTGTTAACATGATCTTATATGTTAGTAACGCTTCTTGATCATACCCTTCCTTTGGGATAAACAAATACGATACCCTGAATACTTCCGGGTGAAATGCTACAGCGGTATTCTCCGTGCGCTTGCGGATTTTACCTACTTGACTCTGGGACATATTAGTGAACCGTTTCTGGCCCCGTGCCGGGAATGATTTATTAATATGGCTTAGCAAAAGTCAACAAAGTCCCTAGTGGGCAGCCATTCCACACTACTTTGGGAATCTGTCCGCTCCTACTGGATCACACAAGCAAGAGTTTGGGTACCGTCCAATATGCAAATGGCAATGCTACATCAGTTTACTAGTTCCCATATACTAGCATGTATTCGGTACAGTTCAAAACTTGCTCAACAGGGGCGACAATGAACGAGTCCTAGGTCGACACAGACAGGGCTACAGCCTTGCAAGACATGTCCTTTGAAGGCACATGATCTTTGCCGTTCACCTACGGGGCCTGTCGATGTCTCAAACTTTAGTTGTTGACATATACAGACTGCCACCTTGCGAGACATAAACTTTACAACCTTTGCCTTCGCCCTTTCCAAAACAGATCCGGTTAGTCCAAATTTTAACTTTTTTACTTAACCATGTGAACATCATCATTTCACTAAATGTTCCAAATACCATAAACAGTGTTGATCCTACATCTAAGCATAATAGTTTCTCTATTAACTACCAGTACCTGTATACCATTTCTAAATTAAATAGGACATATCTACGAAATGCAGGTGGGTTTCATTCAACTCCTAAACTTAATGCACAAATCATCTATACACCTCTAGTAATTTAATTACTGAAATTTAAGCATATTAAATACAAGGAAAATGATCTAGGGCTTGCCTTGAGTTTCAACTATGGGGTCAGTACAGATGTTAGAGTTTTCTTGAGTAGAGAAACCCGAAGAATCCTTCTGAAAATCCTCCTCGGAAGAGTTAATGTTTCCTATAACAATACCAACATGTGAATATGGAGGAATGCATAAAATATGCAAAGATATGTAATGCACATACCAAATGAAGTAGATCAACTCAATTTATTCCTTAGCATGGTTCTAGAAGGCATATGCTTCAGAGCTAGTAATTCTAATTAGAAGAATTTATCATTAAAATTTCCTAATGCATTTAAGTATGGTTATCAAGACATGAAAAACAATTAAATCATTTAGTAACATAAGGCTATGCTACTGGACTCAAATGATCTACTGATGATAGGTATAAATATGAACATCAGGTTTACCAAGTTTCATAGTTAAATTATGAGCAAATCATTTATAATGAATTCAATAAGATTTCTGCCTAAACAAATTTTCGTAAAATATGGACAGAAGATAAATTCCTACAAAACTTCAGGGAGATGCAATATGACAAGCATGATTTTGGTCCACAAGATGAACTCCTAAAAGTTTATAGAATTTACTTAACTACCATTCTATGCATTTTGAAGAGAAATTCATATATAAATTTATGTCCAGAAACTAGGGTCATCATATTATGTTCTGAACTAAGCATGTCAAGAGGAGTCCAAAACATTTTAATTTGCTATTTTATCAAGTCTACAATAAAGGATATGACTTTATTAAGCTTTACACTAAATAAATCATACACCAAAACTTTTTGTAAAAACCATGTGCACTAATATATTCAATGCATAGATCTAACAACAAGGAAACTATCAAAATTTAGTTTACTATTTTAGGATCCCAAAAACCTCAGATGGATTTTACAAGGTCTAAGCATTTTCTGGATTTAAATTTCTGAACTTCGGTTTATTTATGACTTTGCCATTGGCCCATTTGAATCTCGCATGCGCGCGGCGACGCTGTCGCCAGAGCGGCTTTGGAGCTCGCCGGCGGGCACGGTGCTCTCCGAAGTTGGAATTCGTGTTCACTGGAACATAGAGCACAGCACGGCGAGTGGTAAGGCGGGGTTTGCGAGGAAAGGGGCTCACCGGAGCTATGTCGGCGACGAGAGGTGGCGGGGTTGGAATGTTAGACGATGAGGAGAGCGCGCCGCAGAGGTCATGGAGTTGAGCGCGGTAGTTGAGGAGCACTAGTGGGTCACGATGAAACTTGGTGTGGTCGTCGAGGAGAATGGAAAAGCCCGGATTTATCTGTCACCGTGGGGCTGCAGTGGCGGCCGACGGCGGCGGATCGTCCCTCTGTGAAAGAAATCAGATGAAAAATGGATCAGCGAGTTGCGCAAAGATGCCTTGTACACGCAGGATCAAGAATCAAGCCTTGGGACTCACCAGAGAAGAAGAATTAAGAAATCTTGCATGAACAATATCAAGATGGTTCTACACTGGATGCTTGCTGGGCTCACGACGCCTCCATCATAAACCTTCCTTCGAGCTTCGGTTGCCTGGTTCGTTGGCTCAGTGAGCTTCGATGGGAGGCGGCAATGGTGGGAGGAACAGAGAGGAGAAAGAGAGCTGGAGAGCGAGTGTAACACGGAGAAACCGAGAAGGACGTCGGAGGAGCTGAGGAGAGGGTCGGGGCGGAGGCCGAGGCGCAATTTTATGCGGTCGGTTGGTCAGAATCACCCTGGCGACGCCGGGGGCACCAGGCGGCTCGCATGGCACTCGTGTGCCATCGGGAGAGAGACATAGAGGGTTGAGAGAGGTTGACAGGTGGGTCCCACAACCAGAGTTAAACAATTTCTAGAATTAACTCGGCTACCACTTCAAAATAGCAAATAAAATAGCTGCTTTCTCCAAATTAATTTGGGAAAATTTGTACTAAAACTTGAAGTTGTGTAGAACACAATGTGACAGGTGGCAAGGTTCAAAACCAAATATTTATTTGAATATGGATAAAATTAATACTTCAATGAATTAATTAGTACATTTCCTCTTTGAATACAATTCTGAGGAAATTCCTAAAATTCATTTATGGCAAACCCTATCACATAAATTTTTTATAGTCCCTAGTTGTATGGAAAAATTTAAAGTTGCTTCTCAACCTAACCATACTTTTCTTTAATTTCAAATTCAAATAAATTTGAAATGCAACCAAACTTGAATTATGACTTGTTAAACTAGAATTGGGTGGAATCATGTGATCAAAGAATGTAGTGACACTGGGGTGTCACAGCCCTCCCTCCTTAAGAAAATCTCGTCCCAAGATTTAAAGAGAACTAGAGGTAGGTAAAAGATAAGATTTATTACCTCAGAATTGATGCAAAAATTCCGGATAATGGGTATTAAGGAATTCTTCAGATTCCCAAGTTGCTTCATCTTTGGAATGATTATTCCATTGGACTTTATAAAATTTGATGGTTCTTTTCCGAGTAACTCGATCCTTCCCATCCAATATTTTTATTGGATGCTCAGAATAAGTTAAATCAGATTATAGATGTTCATAATCATTCAATACAACATCCACAGGGTGTTTAAGACACTTCTTTAATTGAGATACATGGAATGTGTCATGCACACCCAAAAGATTTTCCGGCAGTTTAAATTTGTATGCCACGGGTCCACATTGTTCAAGTATTTGAAAAGGACCAATACAACGAGAGGCTAACTTTCCTTTGATTCCAAATCTTTGAATGCCTTTTATCGGTGATACCCGTAAATAGACATGATCGCCTATTTCAAAGATTAGCGGTCGTTTTCTTTTATTGGCATACATCTCTTATCGTTGTTTTGCTTCCTTTAAATTAGCCTTAATAATCTGAACTTTTTCTTCAGCTTGCTGTACAAGATCTGGTCCGAAAATAATTCTTTCTCCAGATTCTGACCAATTCAATGGTGTTCTACAGCTATGACCATATAATGCTTCAAATGGTGTCATGCCTGCGCTTTCTTGATAACTATTGTTGTAAGAAAACTCTGCGAGAGGCAAATGATCATCCCAATTACCGCCATAAGTTAAAACACAAGCTCTAAGCATGTCTTCCAAGATTTGGTTAACACGTTCGGTTTGTCCATTAGTAATAGGGTGATATGCAGAGCCTCTAATTAAATATGGACCCAAATATATATGTAACTATTCCCAAAATCTTGCTACAAACTGAGAGTCTCGATTTGAAATAATTGTCTTTGAAACTCCATGTAAACATAGAATTCGAGAGATGTATATTTTAGCAGATTTCTTAATATTGTAGCGAGTATGCACCGAGATAAAATGTGCTGATTTGCTAAGTCTGACCACAATTACCCAAATAGAATCATGCTTTCGAGTAGTTAATAGAAGACCCACTATGAAATCCATACTAATATCATCCCATTTCCAAGCAGGAATACTTAGTGGCTATAATAGACCAGCTTTCTTCAGGTGATCAGCTTTGATACGTTGACATGTATCACATTCTACAACGTAACGGGCCACTTCCCGTTTCATTTATGTCCACCAAAAATTTTCTTTCAGTCCTTGGTACATCGTGTTACTACCAGGGTGAACCGAGTACTTGGACTGATGAGTTTCATCAATAATCTTGCAGCATGGCTTAAAATTTTTAGGAACCACAAGACGATTGTTAAACCATAGCACACCATTCTCATCTTGACGAAAAAATGTAGCTTTGCCATCCTTGATATTTTTCCTGATGTGTGTCATGACTTTGTCATTTTTTTGAGCAACAATTACTTCATCTCTGATGGTAGAATGGATTGCTAAATTATGTAGGGATACTACCGGCAAAATATGAACACTTGGTTCAATCAAGGAGATGTCATTACTGCTGTCCCATAGTTGCAAATTCAGATTGTTGCAATGTTCCTCCCGACGCATAATCAGCTACAACATTGGCTTTACCGGGATGGTAGTGAACTTCCAATTCATAGTCCTTAATTAATTCCAGCCATCTGTGTTGACGCATATTTAGATCTGATTGGGTATAAATATATTTGAGACTTTTGTGATCAGTTTAGATATGCACTAGATTTCCCAACAAATAATGCCACCAAATCTTTAGTGCAAGGACTACTGCTGCTAATTTCAAGTCATGGGTTGGATAATGTTCCTCATGCTTACGTAATTACTGGGATGCATAAGCAATCACACGACCTTCTTGCATTAGGACACAACCCAATCCTGTTCTAGAGGCATCATAATAAACATCAAAAGATTTAGTGATGTCGAGTTGAGCTAGAACTGGGGCTATAGTTAGCAACTTCTTCAAGTTTTGAAAAGCTTATTCACATTGTGAAGTCCAGTTAAGTTTCACCTTATTTTGTAATAGCTTGGTGATAGGTTTCGCAATCTGAGAAAAGTTTGGAATGAACCGTCGATAATACCCCGCTAGTCCAAGAAAACTACGGACTTGAGTGATGGTATTTGGTGCTTCCAATTTAATACATCTTGAACTTTTCCTGGATCAACAAAGATACCTTCAGCTTACACAACATGACCAAGTAATGGTACTTGTGTCAACCAAAATTCACACTTGCTGAACTTAGCGTATAACTTATGATCTCGCATGTGTTGAAGCACAATGCGAAGATATTCAGCATGTTCTTCTTCAGACTTAGAATAGATAAGAATATCATCAATGAAGACCACCACAAACTTGTCTAACTCCGGCATAAATACTAAATTCATCATGTACATAAAGTATGCTGGAGCGTTGGTCAATCCGAATGACATAAATAGATATTCATATAATCCATATCTAGTTGAAAAGGCAGTTTTAGGAATATCTTCTTCTTGGATTTTTATTTGATGGTAGCCTGATCGAAGATCAATCTTTAAAAAGACTTTGGCGCCAATCAATTGATCAAATGAAATATCAATTCTAGGAACAGGATATTTGTTCTTGATAGTAACTTAATTTAACGGTCTATAATCAACCACTAATCTCAGACTCTTGTCTTTCTGTTGGCACCAAAATTTGACCGGTCCAAGTGGTCAGCTGCGTGGAGTCAGAATCGACCGGAGTCAGCAGAATTCAACAGCCGAAGGAAATAAATTGGGCCCGTTAGGGTTGTTTTATCTTCGTCTATTTTTTTAGTTTAGATTTAGTTTAGAAATAAATCATAGTCAGTTTATTTAAGAGTCCTGACCGAGTCGGGTCAGAATCCCTTGCATGGGGTCATAAATATGTAATAGGGTCTGTACAGAAAAAACAACACTTTCATTCAATACTACTCGGTGCATCGCCAAACTTTTTCTCGACGACATCCTCGTCTCACGTGGGCTGCATCGGCTCCGATCTCGGCGAGAGACTTAGATTAGTCACCGTTGGAAATTTCATTAACTTCAGCCAGTACTTTCTCATTAAGTTGATATTCTAGTTGTTATCTTTGAAATTGCTAGTTATCAGGTAGTTATGTCTTTATTTTGGTCTGTATTATTGACTTAGATTGCATTACTGTCTCGGTTAGGTCCGATCTTCTACGATTTTTGTAGATTTTATAAGCTGGGTTTTAGATCTATTATTCGAGTCACTCTATTGATCCTATCTATAATTAGATTAGGTTCGATCTATTCGAATCAGTGAGGCTGCATCGACTTTGATCTCTCGCTGGGCTGATAGGGTTAGATTCGATTTGCTTATAGGTAGAGTTGATAGAGTTCTATCGGAACGTTTACCTGACAGGTTATCTCGGTTTGATCGACTTTCTGGTATTTTGCCTATTTTATTGTTGTGTATTAGAAGTCGATTGCCCCCCTTTATTATAACAGAATTAGATTTGTGAATTTGAAGCATATTTGCATAACCAGCTATCAGATCTATCAAATTAGTACCTATACGACGGGTAGAGTCCCACACATGATTATTATACTTCTATCGACTCTAGCCCATCGACTTACTTTCATCAATAGAGCGAGTTTATACACCTTTACTATAGATCTATCGACTCCGCTGTATCAACTTTAAGTCTAATGTATCAACCTGGCCAGTTATCATACGAATTCTGTGGATTTATCGACTCTGGTCGATTGTTCTAATCTCTTATCGGTTTAAGGATTTATAATTGCATATTTCATTAGATTTGCCGATAAGCCGATACAATCAGCCGATTAGTTTATATTCTCTTATGTTTTGTTTCCACAATAGCATCGGCTGGTTTCACTAATAGTGATTATCGGCTTTCTTCATCGGCCTGTCCTGGGCCGGTGACCCGTGGAATTTGACCGTTTGTCTCTTTGTCGATTTGCAGGAAAAATCGACTGGCATGCCCCGGTTTCCGTATTGAGCTTGCATCGGAGCTAAGCAGATCTCCCAGGTCACGCATGTGATTTTCGTGTCAACACTTTCTTCTTCACAAACATTGCCGGACAGCCCCAGGGTGATGAACTTGGGCGGATATTTTCTTTGTCCAGCAACTCTTTAATTTGCTTCTTGAGTTCCACTAATTCATTCTTTGCCATCTTGTATGGTTGTTAGAAAATTGGAGAAGTTCCCGGCTGCAATTCTATTTTGAATTCAACTTCCCGGTCAGGAGGTAGACCTAAAAGATCATCCGGAAATACATCTGGATATTCACAGACAATTGGAATTTTCTCTAGAAATTTTTCCTCAAGATGATGAATAGTAATGTTAGTGACCGGAGATAGATGCAAAGGAATTGAGTCAATAACATTAACTGGAGAGTTTATGTGGACTATACGAGGTGCAATATCTTACAAGGCCTTATGATATGTCATCCATTGCATACCAAGAATAAAATCTATGCCTTGCTGTTCTAGCATAATAAAATCAGCATAATAGACCCTTCAGTTTAGATAAATAGGTGCTTTGGACAGAATTTGGTTAGCATGAATTTGTCCACCCGGAGATTTAATAACATACGCAGTACTTGTGGTATAGGTGGACAACTGAAGCATTTGTACACAATATTTACTAACAAAATTATAAGATGCACCAGAATCAAATAATATGATGACAAGCGAGTCGTTAAGCGAGAATGTACTCGCAAATACCGGCTCGTCTTGAGGAATGTCATCAAGGTTGGGGTAATTCACATGTCCAGATTTATTCCCTTGCCCATGTTATTGATTTGTAGTACGATCACGAGCTTTGTTTCTAGCTTCACTCCGAGGATATGTATAGTCCTTCACGAAATGATCGACACGGCCACAATTATAGCACGGATAAGGGTTGTACAGTCCAGTAGGTTGCACATTATGTGCATTCTGATTTTGCTGCTGTGATGGTGCACGCGGTGCCTGAGACTGCTGGGGACGTGCTGGAACACGAGCTTGTTGGATTGGGCGATTAAAATTCTGCCACCCGGGTCGATGGAATTGCTGCTGCGGTGCTACCCGGAATCGCTGTTCGGTTAGAGAAGTGTACACCAAACGATGTTTAGACGGTGGTGCAGCAGTGTTGCTAGTAGGTGGAGCCTTCCTTTTGTGCTCTTCAGTTTGCACTTCATGATATGAATCTTTTTGAACAATGGCAGCATTTACAAGAACATTAAAGGTCCCCGTTGTTTGCCAAGTTAGCTTTTCCTTGAGTGCCGGTTTCATGCCACGATGAAACGCGGCACGCTTCTTAGTTTCAGTATCCACATACAAGGGAGCATATTGTGCCAGATGATTAAATTTCTAAGAGTACTCTAGCACGGTCCTCCCTCCTTGTTTCAAGTCCAGAAATTCCTAGAGCTTTCTCTCCATAATTCCAGCAGGTATAAAATGAGATCGGAAAGCATCTATGAACTCCTCCAATTGCGTAATATGACCTTCTGAAAGTGAGGCCACATAGTTAGCCCACCAAACATTAGCTGAACCTATAAGTTGTTGTGCTGTGAATAATGGCTTCTGTGCATTAGTGCACTGCGGCAACCCAAACTTAGATTCAGTAATGCGAATAAAATTGTCAGCATCCAATGGCTCTCTAGCATGCTCAAAGGTTGGTGGGTGGGTGGATAAGAAATCCTGATAAGTGCTCTGCCGTGGCTGATCTTCCTGTCTTGACTCAAATATCATGGACATAACTTGAGACCATGGATTTGGTGGTGGAGGTGGAAGATCATCATTCTGAGCTCCTTGCTGTGAGCTCTCGGGATCACCTCTACGTGTAGTAACCATTCTGAAATTTTAAACCATTCATTAATTTATCTTGCATATGCAAAAGGAATAAACAGGAATAAATTTACAATGAACAATAATAAAATTTCAGATGTGATCCAAGGTAAATCAAACCACAACCATTCTTCATTTAGCTCTCAAAATAATATTACAAGGTTGTAGTCTTAACAAAGTTAGACTAAATATCGTACATACCACCACACTTCATGATATGTTAGAATGATCCTTACAAACTACACTACGTGGTTACTACATGACACATAAATTTTTACATTCCACGAACAAGTCTAACTCCACATCTAAGGTGCAGGGGCACTACTAATAACATCAGCGTTGTCATCCTCATCCATAGCAGGAGGAAGAGTAGCAGAGTCTGCAGCAAGGTTACTCAAAATCAACTCATCTGGAGGGATAACCTGAGGGTGATGCTGTAGCTGATGAGCTACACCTAGCTGGTGTAACTTCTGGAAATCTGCCTGAGCATCCTCTAAATCTATCTGCAAATCCTGATTAGCCTCCTGAGCAAACCCTAGCTGCTCCTGAACCTCTGCTAGCTGCTCATCTCTAGTAGCTACCTGCTGCTCGAATTCAGTAATACGTGCAGCCTGAGTAGCATTAAGCTGGAGCTGCTCCTCAATATGTTCTCGCTCATGATTAACAGCAAACTGCAGTCCCTCTACCTGTAACTGTACCTTTGTCTCACGGCGCTGCCAACCAGTAAAAATCTCTGTGGCATAATGACAAGGTACTGCCACATAAGGGTTATAGGTAGAGATAGACAAATCCTTAACAAGGGACATACGGAGCCGCCATAAATGATTATTGGCTGGGTCCGTCACTGGTAAAAGAGAATACACAGTCCCAGCAACTCCAGTGTTCTCACAGAATGTGGTGATAGTTCTAAGAGCAGTCATCTCCCAAGTTCCAAATAACTCAGATCCCTCCACTGTCACATACCAGCCATCATAGTAAGGAAAAGTAAGCATATTAGCTCGGTGTACCCAAAGGCTAGCAACATTCTCCCCAAAAATGTAGGTAATCTCAGATGGTGGAGAGCATCAGTGTAGGTCCAGCCATCATGCAAAATGTGTAAATGAGCATCCATCTACACACAAAAATCATGAATCCAAATTATTATTAGAATGAAAGTAACCTTTCTATTTGAGTACTAAACAACAAGTTGCTACTAGCAAATGAACAATTTTTTTTTTACTTCCTACTGACAGATAGTCAAAACTTCACAATTCTGGAAATCTTATAATCAACACAAAAATTATGCATAGCATCATCTTATAGAGGATTTCATTCTCTTTCCAGAATGTACTCACACATGTTCACCACATCAACGAAAATAAAGATATGAAATTCTGAAGTTGATGCTGGAGCATGAAAAGATTGACTGAACAGTATGCATTCTTTTGGCATTTTGGAGCATTGTTGGAAAGATTTAAATCTACAATTGAGTTGTAGATTGAGGATAACTTCAACCTCTTTCCAACCCATCCTAGCTCAACAATTTAGCCAAAGCACAACTGGAGTTACAAATTTTTCAATCAACACATAAGTCTGTCATCCTGAACAAAGAGCAGAATAACAGTCTTAACTTTGCCGACTGATTTGATCCAGATGAGTACCAAATCAAGAAAAACTCATAACTACAAAGTTGTAGTTCGTCAAAAGATATTTCCAACGGTTACTCATACAAAATTTTAGGAGATCTACACCAGGAGATATGAACGTTTACATCTGACCTGTTAGATTCTGATCGACAGGGGACAGATTCATAAGTTCTTCAATTCTGGAGCATTTTTCAACAAAATTTCTCTTCTCCTAGAGTTGGGACATCAAGAGGACTCCCATCTATTTCCAGAAAGTATTTGTATGCTCCAAAATTTCAAAGGAGTCATAAACTATGAATTTTTCAAAATCTGTTCAGATTGGTTTTAAATCTGAATTCTAGTTATTAAACTAGGTTCAAAATAATACAAGTTCATTAGTTCAAATTTTTGAACACGCATTTGAGAAGGTGGTTCAGAGGTAAGGTCAAATTTTAATTCACTTGATTAAATGCCATGCTACAAATGCAAGAGAAAATTTTCAACCTAACCATTCCTCACTCAAAAGAAAATATATGTATATACCGACACATTGCGGTATTCGTAATTTTTGGTGACGACACATACTCACGAGCAAACATTCTAAGTTTTTGACACACACACACTCTAACGTGGTTAGCGTACCTGCAAGAGATAATTTCAGAAACATTACATCAAATTCAAAAGAAACTACAAAAATAAGCAGTTTATATACTATTTGGCAACGGTTCATGAAACGAACCGCCTTGCGAAGCCACGGTCCTCGCAAGCGGTCCCATGCTCATAAAACTACCATGATGAGCATCATCTACAAGAAAACGTTGGCACGGTTTATGGAAGAAACCGTCTCACAAAACCATAGCCTTCATGAGTGAAATCTATGCTCCAATACTTGCTACATGAGCCAGAAAGAAAATATGTTGGCAATGATTCATGGAAAAGAATCGTCTCGCAAAGCCACAGTCCTTACGAGCGGAATATAAATGTCAAATGAAAATCCAAATAGCAAACCAACTCAAAGATAACCCGTTAGCTTGCCACCATTATAAAATTCCTATAAAGTGGGCATATAATAACGTATCCTCACCGTATATGCCATATTTTTGAAAATATGTCTAAATTGTTGTATTATCCCAAAACATAGCTCTGGTACCATCTGTCACAACCCCCTTGGACCAAAGTTCCTGAGGTGCTGATTAAGCAGACACAATATAATACAACAACCGACCAAGTGTACAACACGTAGAAAAGAGTGTTATTTATTATACATCAGAGTTAAGTACTTAGTGCAGCGGAAATATTACAAAACCAAGTTTTGAAAACAGCGGAAGACAACGTGATTAAACGTCTATAATGTACAGCTCGACAATAATAGCAACTGTGATAAATCCAAGCCCATACGGATTATCACCTAGCATCACACAACAGCAGCGGCTACTGAGTCTCCCAATGGGCAGACCATCCCTCTGGGATAGAAACATCCCAGGGAAGAACACCCAAAGGTAACTCATAAGCATCAACACTATTACCTGAAATAAATAAAACAACAACATGGCAAAGCCTGAGCAACTAAGCTCAGCAAGTCTTACCCGACTTAAATTAATACTAGACCATGCATTAGCTCAGAGATGGATAATAGTAAATTTAGTGAATATTCTAGTAACTATAACAGTGTAAGGTAACTAGCATGTAGAGATATAAAGTGTAACAAGCAATCTGAAATTTAAATTAAGTACAACATAAATCAAGTTCAGATTTGTTAAAACACAATATTCTTCATTCAAACATTCCATTTAGTAATCTTAATGAGGTTCTTAAACTACGTTGTCACGCAGTGAACAAGCGGTACTCATTACTTTGAGGGATAGCGATTGTAATCGTTTTACACCAGCTTGCAAAACCTGAAATACACGATATATGCATCATTTAAGAACACGTATGGCAATCTTTCGCAAAGACATCATACAAGTTGGTCCGGGTCCAAAGTCCCGAGTGGGCAGCCATTCCGTACTACTTCGGGAATCTGTCCACTTCTACTAGATCACACGACCAAGAGTTTGGGTACCGTTCAACATGCAAATGGTAATGCTACATCAGTTTACTAGTTCCCATATACTAGCATGTATTTGGTACAGTTCAAAACTTGCTCAATAGGGCCGACAACAAATGGGTCCTAGGTCGACACAGACAGGGCTACAGCCTTGCAAGACATGTCCTTTGAAGGCACATGATCTTTGCCCTTTCACCTACGGGGCCTGTCCATGTCTCAAATTTTAGTTGTTGATACAAACAGACTGCCACCTTGTGAGACACAAACTTTACACCTCTAGTAATTTAATTACTAAAATTTAAGCATATTAAATACAAGGGAAATGACCCGGGGCTTGCCTTGAGTTTCAACTACGGGGTCAGTAGTGATGTTAGAGTTTTGTTGAGTAGAGAACCCCGAAGAATCCTTCTGAAAATCCTCCTCGGAAGAGTTAACGTTTCCTATAACAATACCGACATGTCAATATGGAGTAATGCATAAAATATGCAAAGATATGTAATGCACATACCAAATAAAGTAGATCAACTCAATTTATTCCTTATCATGGTGCTATAAGACATATGCTTCAGAGCTAGTAATTCTAATTAGAAGAATTTATCACTAAAATTTCCTAATGCATTTAAGTATAGTTACCAAGACATGAAAAACTATTAAATAATTTAATAATATAAGGCTACACTACTGGACTCAAATGATCTACTGGTGATAGTATAAATATGAACATCAGGTTTACCAAGTTTCATAGTTAAATTATGAGCAAATTATTTATAATGCTTTTAATAAGATTTCTAACTAAATAAATTTTAGTAAAATATGGACAGAAGATAAATTCCTACAAAAATTCAAGAAGATGCAATATGACAAGCATGATTTTTGTGCACAAGATTAAGTCCTAAAAGCTTATAGAATTTACTTTAATGCAATTTTATGCATTTTGAAGAGAAATTCATATATAAATTTATGTCTAGAAACTAGGGTCATCATATTATGTTCTGAACTAAGCATTTCAAGTGGAGTCCAAAATATTTTAATTTGCTATTTTATCAAATCTATAATTAAGGATGTGAATTTACTAAGCTTTACGCTAAATAAATCATACACCAAAACTTTTCACAAAGCCATGTGCACTAATATATTCAATGCATAGATGTCACAACAAGGAAACTAACAAAATTTAGTTTACTATTTTAGGAGCCCTAAAACCCCAGATATGGATTTTACATGGTTCAAGCATTTTCTGGATTTGAGTATTTGAACTTCGGTTTATTTACGACTTTGCTATTGCCGAAGCGGCTTCGGAGCTCGCCGGTGGGCACGGTGATCTCCGAAGTTGGACTTCGTGTTCACTGGAACATAGAGCACAGCACGTCGACTGGCAAGGCGGGGTTCGCGAAGAAAGGGGCTCACCGGAGCTATGTCGGCGACGAGAGGCAGCGCGATTGGAATGTTCGGCGACGAGGAGAGCTCACCGCAGAGGTCGTGGAGTTGAGTGCGGCGGTCGAGGAGCACCAGTGGATCATGACGGAACTTGGCATGGTCATCGAGGAGAAGGGAAAAGCTCGGATTGATCTGTCACTGTGGGGCTCCAGTGGCGGCCGACGGCGACAGATGGGAAAAGTAGAATGCTCGTCCCTCTGTGAAACAAATAAGGTGAAAAATGGATCAGCGAGTTGCGCAAAGATGCCTTGTACACGCAGGATCAAGAATCAAGCCTTGGGACTCACCAGAGAAGAAGAATTAAGAAATCTTGCATGAACTGTGTCTAGGTGAGCTCATTGGGAAAATGGTGAAAATTCTCGATCATCGGTGAATGTATCAAGACGGTTCTACATTGGATGCTTGTTGGGCTCACGACGCCTCCTTCCTAAACCTACCTTCGAGCTTCAGTTGTGTGGTTTGTTGCCTTAGTGAGCTTCGATGGGAGGCGGCAATGGTGGGAGGAACAAAGAGGAGAAAGAGAGCTGGAGAGCGAGTGTAACGTGGAGAAACCAAGAAGGGCGTCAGAGGAGCCAAGGAGAGGGTCAGGGCGGAGGCCGAGGCGCGGATTTATGCGATCGGTTGGTCGAAATCGCACTGGCGATGCCGGGGCACCTGTCGGCTCACATGGCACTCGGGTGCCAGCGGGAGAGACAAATAGAGAGTTGAGAGAGGCTGACAGGTGGGTCCCGCGACCAGAGTTAAAGAATTTCTAGAGTTAACTCAGCTACCACCTCAAAATAGCAAATAAAATAGCTGCTTGCTCCAAATTAATTTGGGAAAATTTGTACTGAAACTTTAAGTTGTGTAGAACACAATGTGATAGGTGGCAAGGTTTAAACCAAAGAGTTTAAGTTTCCCATTTATTTGAATATGGATAAAATTCATACTTCTAGGAATTAATTAGGACATTTTCTATTTGAATAAAATTCTGAGAAAATTCCTAAAATTCATTTATGGCAAACCCTATCACATAAATTTTTGATAGTCCCTAGTTGTATGGAAAAATTTAAAGTTGCTTCTCAACCTAACCATACTTTGCTTTAATTTTAAATTCATATAAATTTGAGATGCAACAAAACATGAATTATGACTTGTTAAACTAGAATTGGGTGCAATCATGTGATCAAAGAATGTAGTGACACTGGGGTGTCACACGCCGGAGTACCGGTCCCTCCCGCCACCAAGTGGAGTTCTCGCACACGAGCCCGCAATCACTCCCAGAGTGAAGACAAGCTTGTGTCACCGCTGCCACCAAGGCACAAGCTCGCCTCCCTCGAGAACTTGCCGGACTCCCAGAGCTGACACGGATGCTCACTAGCGATGCCCCTTTCACCGGCGGGCTCAAACCGTGTACGAATGTGTGATGACCTTCACAACCGATCACGACAGTCTCGATCACCAATATCTAACCGGTCTAGGTCTCACCATAGACCAAGAGTAACAACCTAGATCACACCCTCAAAGACACGCTAGACTTAGATGTGCATCAATGCTCGAGTTACTCTCACTAGCAATCTCAAGATATGCAATATCTCCTTCTAGTGCTCCTCTCTTGGCCCTTTGGCTCCCAATAGACGCCCCCAGCAATCCCAATAGCCAAAGGTAGTCTCCAAGACCCCAGCAACGAGTTTATATAGGCTTCCAACCTCAAACTAGTCGTTGCTCTACAAAAAAGCCTTCTGGACGTACTGACCAAACGGTCCGATCACTGTCCAGACCAGACAGTCCGGTCTCCACCGGACGGCTCTTCCAGAGCCGTTGCTCGAAGGAAACAAGATGTAGTGAATTAAGGTCCTTTGCAGGAATCTTAAGAATGTATGTCTCTCCAGCTATCTGTACTAGTCTCTGTAGCCTCCTCGTGCACACTGCACAAGTGCACCTCGGGTATCCTACCCGGTGAGCAGTCCTCTGTTGCTGTGGTTGTGCTAGCTGCTCAGTCTCCTCTGTCTCCTCGAGGTCCTCAGACTCGTACTCAGAGCTCTCTTCTGACTCTGACTCCTCCTGCTACGTGGAGGATCCCTGCTCTGCAGGTCTCAACAACCTCTCCTGACGAGAGGTCGGAGTACCCTGCGACCACGGTGGCAACCTGATCCCTATGTACAGCTTTGGCCCTGTGGTCCTCTGCCTGGTGCTCCTCCTGCGACCCTAGTCATCTGTCTGAGTACCCGTGATCAACAGTGATCCAGGTATCCTGCGTGACTGCTCCATGGCCTCTATGTGTTGTGCCACGCTCTTGGCTCTCTTTGACTCTGGATCTAGTCTAGTCCTCTTCTTGCTCTTGGGCTTCTCAGGCATCTTACCCTTGCCCTTATCCTATCCAGAACCTGCCATCTCTACTGACTGGAACTATCACTGCACGCACGTAGGTATAGACAAGATAAGCATAGAACCTATATAAATCTACAAGCATAGCACCGATAGGTAAGAATGCACAATAGAAATCCTAGCAGTGGGATGAAGGACATGATCACTAGACAAATATGCAAAGTAACAACAGTGATCATCGACTATATGTAGCTGGTGCGAGTCATCTAGTGTGCAGTGAAATAATAGGCAATAAATCTAACTATGGACTAAACGAGTGATAAACCCTAGAATTCCAATTAAGAGATATGCATGGTAGTAATTGCAACCTAGGTTGAGCTAATTACTCAATTAATGCAGCTAAAGTATGGATAGTTAGTCTAATTGCATTAATTAAGGAAATTGCTCGAATTTCAGGGCATAAGTGATGAATAGGAGAGAATGTCAGGATACCCTGAGGAACTCGGAACCCGAAGACGGAGAGAACACATGACCGATCGCCGAAAGCTTGGAGCTTTTGGGGTCACCGGCAATGGAGGTGGAGGAAGGGGGCAAAACCTTGCCCTAGTGCTTGCGGTGGAACTCAGCTAGAGGGTTCCTAGGCGCGCGCGCCCGAGAGGGCAAAGGGGGACGGCGAGCTCGGCAGCAGCGGCAGAGGAGCACGGCATGCGGTGGCAAATCTGGCGTCGGTGGCGGCAGCTCTAGAGGTGGTGACGTGACAGCAGGTGGCTGTGCACGGGTGCGGCGTGGGTTGGTGTTGGAGAGAGCAAGGCGCGGCATGTCGGCGGCTTGACGGCCAGGTGGAGACGATGCGGCGATGGCGAGGACAACAGCGGCGGCATCCGGGGCGAGCTCTCGGCGTCGGAGTCGAACAAGGAAGAGAACAAGAGATTTTGACCTAAGTCAAAATGCTCGCGGCCAAGATCAATACAAGACAAGATCAACGGTCCTAATTTGGAAGAGCATCGTGCGATCAAATAAGGTGACTGGACGGTCCGCTCTCTACACCGGACTGTCCGATCACTTCGGGAAATTCGAAATCAGGGTTCTGGACATCAGAGCTGCGTGCAGACTAGACCGTACGGTTTTAAATACATTCCGTCCGGTATCCATTTCCAATCCCCCGAAGCAACTGTGCATCGCTGCATAGACCGGACGGTACGGTCCGAAGATCGGACTGTATGGTCACTCTAGAAATTTCGCTGAATCAAGGAAATTCTCCATTTTCCCAGTGCCCTTACTTAACACCCAGATAAAACTTTGCACTTGGAATATGAAGGGAACTCCCAAACACTCCTTTTCAAATAGTGGCTCACTATGGCCTTATAATTTTCGCAAATGCCAAATGAAGGATCGAGCAAATAAGAACCAAGGCGAATAAGAACCAAATGTGTATATATGAGCCTTAGTCCATGAACCGCACGAGTGGGTTTAACCTCAGAGTTCATAAGAGCTTGCTCAATGGGCATGAAGCACAATCTTTTCCTTTGGTCACACTTTCAGAGATGTAATCTCATATAGAACATGAGGCACAAATATCTCCAAATGTGACAAACGTCATTTGTGTTTCCTATATGATGCATGCAACAAGAATTTTACATATGCAATAAAAGTAAACATGCCATGTGAATGCAAGCAATATTAAACAAGACACAACAAGCATTTTTGAACCCCTCTCAAGCTTACTCACTATAAGCCATACCCTTGCCTTGAGAGAAGCCAAACCACCATCTCAAGCACTCCCCCTTGCTTATAGCTATCTTGACTGGGTTAGACATTGACTAATTTTTCTGTGTTTTTCTTTTAGTTATTTACACATGCATGGATGCAAAACATACTAGTCACAAAGGAGTCCTAATTACCATGCAATGCAAGAGAAGGAGAAACACACTACAACTACCAAGAACTAACATGGTTACCTCACTCATGAGTAGATAGGTCATTGAGGTCCATGTCACTTGTAGTGGACTTCACTTGATCTTCAAGTAAGCTCCCGGTCCACCATCACCACTATCTTCTAGGTCTTGTTCTTGGGCACCCACTTGTACTTCGCTGACCTTTCAAGATCAACAATGCACTTAGACACCCATATGATCTTGACCTTTCTCTTCTTGTTCGGTGGTCCCAAAGCCTTAGCATTCACCTTGCCATCCTTGTTCCTAAAAAGCTTGAAATATGTGTTCTCATGGAACAAGTTAGCGTTAGGTAAAATAATAGAACTTCTCACCATAGGACAATCCTTGATGGTGTGACCATCCTTGCAACACCTCTCGCAATAGTAGTCGTCAGTGAGTAGGGGCTTGATCCATGCGGGGATGGAGTCACTCGTCCCGATGATGTCGATGGTGGCGGGATATGAGCCAAGTCCCCAGTGGGAGACATTGTTCACAAAGTTTTTCCCAAGAATCTTCTCGTGGATGGTCTACCACGTGTGAGCCTCTCGAAGGCATCCATCACCATCTTCCTCTCTTCCTTGAGCGTGTGATATTCCTTCAAAATAGATGGCTCAAGAGAAGAAATCTCGACCGAGGTGGTTAGTTCATCACTGTTGACGGCTGTTAAGTACCATTTTCAACCGTCAACTATACTCAAATAAAGGAGAATTTGGCATTTCATACACGCATGCTTTATCACAATAATATAGTTCCACTTGTACTTGGAGAACTTTGTGCATGCAGGAGGAAATGTGAAGGAAACACCTCAAAAGGCAAGAAAACACACTTTCGACCAATCAGAGAGCGCCACATGGACGTCACACGGATTGAAGGGCCCATTTACAGCACTTAACCGACGTAACTCCCTGTAATACCGCGGGAACCGACCTCAGGACCCACCTGCCAGCCTCCCCAAGAAAGCACAGGCCAGGAGGGGCCACCCCCAGGTCGGCCGACCTGGTCAGGTCGGCCGACCCAGCCGGGCGCCCTCTCCGCCTGGGCTTCCACGTGTTGGCTCCTCCGTGACTCCTGATGACGGTTTGAGATGCCTTCCGTGGCGGTTACGCTCCCTTGCCGACCTATTGAGGCTATAAATAGGAGGGTGTGCCTTCACATTCAACACACACCACAAGAAGCATTTCTCTCTTGCTAGTAGTAGTTCTTGGAGTTTTAGTGGAGTTAGGCTGAGTCTAGAGCTCTCTAGTCCCAAGTCTTCACTTGGAATTGGTATGGCTCTTGTATCTTTTCCCTTTTGTAAGACTTTGCTCTTATCAATATATATATCTTTTCTATATAGTTGTGCTTGGGTCATGAGTTTCTTGTTTGATTTTGTGATCCATATATGTGATAGTATAGTCTACTTGTGTGATAGTAGTTTATATTTATTATACTACTATTGTCATGCTAGTTATATACCGTCACTATAGTCTAGTTTATATGTTATAGTCTCTATGCTTAGTTTTAGCTGATAAAGTATAGCATGGGTTTGGTGATCGTATTCGTACGGTAGCTCTGCCTCGTTAATAGTAATCGCGGAGGGGCAGAGTGCTCTTTGGTCATGCAAGTATGGTACTTGGGTGACTGATTTGCATCAATTATTCGTTAGTCTACTGGTTCGTTGAGGTAGGCGGCAGGTGGTGACAGCCCTGTCCGTCCTTTGAAATCCTCCCCGCTAGGCTAGTGCGTAGGCTCTTGGCGGAAGTCGCCTGTGGATGCAGGGGTAAGTCCGTGCCTGAAGTGCTATACTATTGACTGCTGAACCTGAGTGTGGGTCTATATGTATTCTACTTAGGCTATGCAACTGTATAGGAATGTATAGTAGGAGTAGCTTAGCCTAGTCTTTCCTCCACTAGACTTTATTTATTTAGTAGGAATCTTCTGTGTGTGTCACACTACCCGGTTATTATCATATACCCGCCTGTCTTGGTTAAGATATCCTTGCTAATTGTTAACATGATCTTATATGTTAGTAACGCTTCTTGATCATAACCTTCCTTTGGGATAAACAAATACGATACCCTGAATACTTCCGGGTGAATTGCTACAGCGGTATTCTCCGTGCGCTTGCGGATTTTACCTACTTGACTCTGGGACATATTAGTGAACCGTTTCTGGCCCCGTGCCGGGAATGATTTATTAATATGGCTTAGCAAAAGTCAACAAGCATTTCTGGCGCCGTTGCCGGGGAAGGCGTATGATCTAAGAAAAATTACTAATGTATGTAGTAGTGTTGCAATTATTAAGGCTATCTCCTAGGCAGGCTAACCTTGCTTTGTTTTCTGCATTTTGTATGAAGACAGGGTAGTGTATGACTGGTTTCGACTTGCCGACAAACTTCACTGAAGATCCTGAGTCACTCCTGAGAAGGACACGAGCTAGGCTCACCCCTCCTCGTAAGGAGACTCGGCCAATCGAACCTGTCATTCCCGCACCATCAAGCTCTGAGCAAATGGCCGACAAGACCCTCCGCGAGTTCTCCGCTCCCTCCGCTGCCAACATCCCTACGGGACCAGCTGGCAATGTGGGAGATGCGAACTTCGAGATCAAGACCGGTCTCATCACCATGGTGCAGGCTAGCCCATTCTGTGGGAAAGCCAATGAGGACGCTAGTGCTCATCTCCAGCAATTCCTGGAGATTTGCAACACGTTCAAAAAGAAGGACAGCCTCATCACATTCATGAAGAACTCCCTTGAGAAGGAAAAAAGTTGCACCGCAACAACTGATGAAGGCAAGGAGGCAAAGGTCACACATTAAGCAACAGCCTCCGAAGTCCACAAGGCAGCAACCTCCGAGGTCTGCAAAGAAACAGGCTGTGAAGCCTGCAAAACCGCAGCCTCCGAAGCCCGAGAAGCCACCGACCACAACAAAGACCAAGAAGGTGTGGCGAATGAAACAAGAAGCATCATCCGTGTCTTCATCTCCGGGACCGGACAACGCTTCATCGAGCTGAACGCCGGAGAAAAGTCCCGCTCGTCGGACTTTAAAAGGTGAGTCCTCGCCGGGAGGTTAAACCGGTAGTTATCCATATTTGCTCTTTTAATTGCATATTTGCTTTCCACCACATTTTGATTTTTTTTCTGACCACTGCATTTCTGCATTTTTGAATTTTTCCAGCCACCTTGGAATTTTTCAAAACTCATTTGCATTTTTGAAAATTTAGAAAATAGGTTTTTGGGCTTTTCATTTTGAAAAGATTTTTTGTCGAGCTTCTTGAGCAAAAAGGCAGCAGGGGACAAATCCCCTAGCCGTTGGGGAACACATAGGAAAAAGGGGGCTGCCAGGAGGCCCACCTGCCAGGTCGGCCGACCTGGTGAGGTCGGCCGACCCCCTGGCCCCACTTTTTCCTGTGCTCCTTTCTCGCAACGGCTATATGGCCGTTGCTCTGTCTCTTGCTAATGGCCATCTTGCTTCCTTGGCTATAAAAACCGCCCAGGAGGGGGAGCTTCACCATTCCAAGCTC
The DNA here is from genome assembly GCA_030378355.1 of Eleusine indica. Taxonomy (NCBI): domain Eukaryota; kingdom Viridiplantae; phylum Streptophyta; class Magnoliopsida; order Poales; family Poaceae; genus Eleusine; species Eleusine indica. The sequence continues at coordinate 44,559,164 of CM059495.1, forward strand.
ATCTTTCACTCCCCTCTTTTGCTCACTTGTTGCTCTCCCAAAATTTCGTGTTCTTCAACTTTACTACAGCCCCAAAAAACCCAAAAAAATATTTTCCCTTTGTTTTAGTGCATTTGCAAGTTGTTGTGAAAAGAAAACCAATTTCGGAGAAGCTCGGGTTTGTCGTTTTCACTAACGCTCACCCGAACACTTGTTCGATCTTGTTTTTGTTCTTGTCTTGTGTTTGTTCTTGTGTACAGCCATGTTCAAACGAATGAAGCAAGTCGCCGGAATCAAGCGGAGAAAAAGCACTCGTGCAAGCACGAGTCAAGCATCCTCCGTCGAGCTCACACCAAGTCCGGGGCATGGTGACCCCGAAGCTGAAATTCCGGAGGAAAGGCCAGCCTTGCTCATCACCGAGGAGCATCTCGACATCAAGGACGACCGCGAGGGCCAAGCCATCGCGCTCATGAGAGAACGGCCATTCGCCCACACCCGACGCTTCGATCCGGACTTCCTCGAGAAAATAGGTATGAGAGAAGAATTTGCCTCTATTTTTCGCACTATGGGTTGGCTAAATTTCGTAGAAGTAGATGAGCCGGGTTCTCGTTTGCTTACTATGCAGTTTTTATGCACCCTTAGAAAGTATGATGAAGGCATTTCTTTTCGCTTGTTTGGGCAAGAGCGCTTGGTCACATGGGGTGATCTTCATGCTATGCTAGGTCTAAATCCTAAATGTAGGCTAGACTTAGATAAAGCGCTAAAGGGGTTCCATAAAGAAAGTTTTTGGAAAAAGATTTCCGGAAACGAGTGGGGTCCCAAGCCTAGAACAAGTGCCATCCATAATCCTACACTTAGATTTATGCATGTGTGGTTGGCTATGACCTTGTTTCCTCGAGGTGACATTAGGGTTGTCCGGCAAGATGAATTGAAAATACTTTATGCCATGGTTAAGAAAATTAGGGTGTCACCCGCGGAATGCATGATTGATCAATGGTTAGACAATATAAAGTTGACAGGACCAATTGAGTGCACCTCTTTAGTTACTCGCATTACGCAGAAGTGTGGTCTGCTTGAGAATGTTCATGTTGAATATTTGACGGTAGATAGAGAATTTCTAGGCGAGGACTATTTTGTGCAAGGACATACTTTGAAACATGGTCCAAATAATACCTTGATCTATCACTTTCCCGGGTATACAAATGAATTCCCGTTACCTAACCCGGGTCTTCGTTTGTATCACTGTCGGGCACTAACCCTCCCACTAGAGCCAGTGGGAGAAGTTCGCAGGCATAGTGTTTCAGGGCGACCGACACGTTCCCGTAGGCATATGGAGCCTACACCGGAGTTTCACACTCCGACCGGAGATCCGGTATGGGAGCAGCCCCCGCCACAGGACGAGGCGGGTGCATCAACATGGCAGGCCGGAGCATGGGAATCTCAGTACGATTACCCCATGCAGACGTCATCAAGTTCAAGCGGACCGCCATCCTTTGCCATTCGGTCATTCTCATCCCGTGGGTTCCGTGAACTCAACTATGGGATGTCCGAGTTGACAAGGAAGGTGGACGACATTGATTTGCGCACCGAGAGCATGCAACAAACTCTCACGCAACATGTCGCCGACACCCAGCAATGGCAGAATTTCAGCGACAACCAATTCCGCCAGCTGAACGCGATGATGGCTCAGAATCAGAACAATTGGGATGCCTTCTTCCGCTCCCAAGGCTACGACCCGAAACAGCAGATATGAGCAAGAACAAGCTTGGGGGAGGACCCCCCTTCTCACGGTAACTTGTATCTTTCCCCTTTTCTTTATTTCTTGCATTTGCTAAATCTGAAAATCCATAAAAATTTGCAAAATATAAAAAGAACAAAAATACTTCCCTTTTTCATGCGCGGTATGAATGTGTATAATTTTCCTATGTTGAGATGATGAATAGTTGCTCTGTCCTTTATTCCTCTCTAATGCTAGTTTACAACTTAGTACTCTCTCAAGAGTTAGGTTTGTTGGTAAATCTTGCCTTGAACTTGAATCTTGTGGGTAGCATATGCATTCTCTAGTTCTAAGTTGTTGAGAGGTATGATATGATAGATAGGGCTGCTATGATCTTGCTCAACGTAAAGCTTGAATTCCGAAGTTTTATTTTTCAAAATGACAAATTGATAAGTTCCTCAATGATGAAATTCCCACCACAGCCATATGTAGTGTTTACATTTGAAAACCTTTACACATATGCTGCTTGTTTCACATTGAGCTTAGTCAAAATTGTTGTGACCCTAGTAGAACTCTTTTCATGCTTTCTTGATCAAGATCATATACACACATCCACCGCCATGAGCTATCCTTCTAAATCAAGAAGATAGCATCCACCATATCCACCATATCCACTGTGAGCTATTCTTCTACACCGGAAGAAAGCCACTATCCATCCATCCATCCAAAGAAACACTCCATATATCCATTGCAAAATTCCTCTCTCAAAGTATTCATTGCAAACTAGGACTATGGCTATACAAAAAGAAAAAAAAATGCTCAAAAAAAAAAAAGAGAGCAAGCAAAAGGTAGCCATAGCCTAGAAACTCCAAAAGAGAGAAGGAAAATTCAAAAAGGAGTTATTTCTTCCCATCCACCATTCCTCCGTTCTCCCACACACTTGCACATCTTGATCAAGATTGTTTGAATTGATGTTTTTCTTGGATCCGGTCTTTTGACATAGCAATATTATGTGAACATGAGTGCTTCATATATCCCTACCTTGAGCTCCACATAAAGCCTTATTTAGAAGTAGGTGATTATAGGCAACACTTTGCCTTGGTGAGGAATCATACACATATTGAGTGATCCGAGAGAATCATTTGAGGAACTTGGTTTTTATTTTCAAAATCTTTTGAAAACCTCCGGAACAACATAGCGGAATCTAGAGCAAGTGATTGGTGCCCTGCAATTGTTCTATCTCTCAACCGCCCAAGACAATGAGGTGTAAAAGCCCCATGGATCGAGGTAAATGGGTAAGTTATGCGCCAATATATTTAATTCTAGGAAGAGTACTTTGTTGTGCGCATAGTATTATTGAGGAGTAGGACATTGTAGCAACTCCTGATCAACAACTTAAGTTTATCTTTGCTTCGGGACGAGCAAAGGGTAAGCTTGGGGGAGTTTGTTGACGGCTGTTAAGTACCATTTTCAACCGTCAACTATACTCAAATAAAGGAGAATTTGGCATTTCATACACGCATGCTTTATCACAATAATATAGTTCCACTTGTACTTGGAGAACTTTGTGCATGCAGGAGGAAATGTGAAGGAAACACCTCAAAAGGCAAGAAAACACACTTTCGACCAATCAGAGAGCGCCACATGGACGTCACACGGATTGAAGGGCCCATTTACAGCACTTAACCGACGTAACTCCCTGTAATACCGCGGGAACCGACCTCAGGACCCACCTGCCAGCCTCCCCAAGAAAGCACAGGCCAGGAGGGGCCACCCCCAGGTCGGCCGACCTGGTCAGGTCGGCCGACCCAGCCGGGCGCCCTCTCCGCCTGGGCTTCCACGTGTTGGCTCCTCCGTGACTCCTGATGACGGTTTGAGATGCCTTCCGTGGTGGTTACGCTCCCTTGCCGACCTATTGAGGCTATAAATAGGAGGGTGTGCCTTCACATTCAACACACACCACAAGAAGCATTTCTCTCTTGCTAGTAGTAGTTCTTGGAGTTTTAGTGGAGTTAGGCTGAGTCTAGAGCTCTCTAGTCCCAAGTCTTCACTTGGAATTGGTATGGCTCTTGTATCTTTTCCCTTTTGTAAGACTTTGCTCTTATCAATATATATATCTTTTCTATATAGTTGTGCTTGGGTCATGAGTTTCTTGTTTGATTTTGTGATCCATATATGTGATAGTATAGTCTACTTGTGTGATAGTAGTTTATATTTATTATACTACTATTGTCATGCTAGTTATATACCGTCACTATAGTCTAGTTTATATGTTATAGTCTCTATGCTTAGTTTTAGCTGATAAAGTATAGCATGGGTTTGGTGATCGTATTCGTACGGTAGCTCTGCCTCGTTAATAGTAATCGCGGAGGGGCAGAGTGCTCTTTGGTCATGCAAGTATGGTACTTGGGTGACTGATTTGCATCAATTATTCGTTAGTCTACTGGTTCGTTGAGGTAGGCGGCAGGTGGTGACAGCCCTGTCCGTCCTTTGAAATCCTCCCCGCTAGGCTAGTGCGTAGGCTCTTGGCGGAAGTCGCCTGTGGATGCAGGGGTAAGTCCGTGCCTGAAGTGCTATACTATTGACTGCTGAACCTGAGTGTGGGTCTATATGTATTCTACTTAGGCTATGCAACTGTATAGGAATGTATAGTAGGAGTAGCTTAGCCTAGTCTTTCCTCCACTAGACTTTATTTATTTAGTAGGAATCTTCTGTGTGTGTCACACTACCCGGTTATTATCATATACCCGCCTGTCTTGGTTAAGATATCCTTGCTAATTGTTAACATGATCTTATATGTTAGTAACGCTTCTTGATCATAACCTTCCTTTGGGATAAACAAATACGATACCCTGAATACTTCCGGGTGAATTGCTACAGCGGTATTCTCCGTGCGCTTGCGGATTTTACCTACTTGACTCTGGGACATATTAGTGAACCGTTTCTGGCCCCGTGCCGGGAATGATTTATTAATATGGCTTAGCAAAAGTCAACAATCACACATAGTGGAAGCATCACTCTTAGATGAACTAGAGGAGGGAGAGGCAAGGTTATCAACATTGATGGCCTCAAAAGTAAATTCAAGGGCCTCGTACTTCTCACGTAGCTCTACATGATCGCCCTTGAGTTTGTCATAACTCTTTTTTAGGGCCTCATGAGATGTGACAAGGTCCTTGAGCTCACTCTCAAGCTCACCAACACGGTCCATAGCCAACTTACATTCTTTTCTTACCACATCCAACATTTTGAATTTCTTGACGGCGATGTCGTGGGCGTGCTCAAGCATGCTCCAAAGCTCGATGCAGGAGAGCTCCTCATTATCGCTGTCGTCACTGCTCTCATCCTCACTCTCCCCAAGTTGGCTCGCGACCATGAGGCACGTGGGAGGTGGAGGAAGATCTCGTGGTGATGTGGTCTTGATCATGGCTGGACCGGCCACTTCTTCATCACTTGAGGAAGAGGACTCATCACTTGAGTTGTCACTTGTCCACTCCCCAACAAGTGCCTTGTGTGAGAACTTCTTCTTGTGGTCTTAAGCTTTACCTTTGCCTTTGCTCTTGTCCTTGTTGAAGTACTACTTCTTCTTTTGCTTGGTTTTGGTGTCTTCTTCTTCTTCATCATCACTTGAGTCTTGAGACTTGAAGGCTTCTTTCTTTGGCTTGGGGCAATCTCGAACAAAGTGGTTCTTTGACCCACAGTTGAAGCACTTGCCCTTGGACTTGGAAGAAAACTTGTTCTTGAAGCTCCTCATCTTCTTCATGAGAAGAGCCAAGTCCTCACTCAAGTCATCTTGATCATCATCATCATCTTCTTCAATTTCTGCCTTCTTCTTGCTCTTCTTTCTCTTGATAGGCTCTTACTTCTCGGCTTGAAGAGATTGGTTGGATGGTTGAGGATCATCCAAACCCAGCTGGTAGCTCTCGAAAGCGGTGATCTTGCCAAGTACATCCTTCATGGTCTTGGTCTTGAGGTTACCTTGCAAGGTAGTGGTGATGATGGACTCATACTTGGGGTCTTTGAATAGCCTTAAGAATCTTCTTTTCACCTCGACAGGCTTAAGATTGAAGTCATCCCCAAGAGCATTGATCTCCTCCACTAGTATATGAAAGCGAGAATAAACAGTGTTAGCTCTCTCATGTGGCAATCTAGTGAAGTTATTATACTTGTTCTTCATCACATAGTATCTTTCCTCTTTGACATCACTGGTACCCTCATGGAGACCCTGAATCTCAATCCAGATACCATGTGTTGTGGAACTTGCATCCAACCTAGCAAAGACATCCTTAGATATGCATGCAAACAAAGAATTCTTGGCCTTAGTGTTGTTCTTAATGAAATCAGGCTCAAGCAGGTTCAGATCTGCATCAGAGTTGTGAGTCACCATCCATATCTCTGGATCAAGGGACTCCAGGTAGGCTTGCATGTGAGCCTTCCAATACCTCGGGGGTGGTCTTACCCTCAGTGGGTCGAATTTTTCTTAGCTTGTCTTTAGCTTTGATTCATCTTCATCAACCCTTGGACTCCATCAAGCTCACAAGCCTCCATGCTTGGGGTCATTGTCATCAATCACCAAGGCAACCATCATCCATATGATTTGTAGTAGATTTGAGATGATTTCTACATAGAAAACACTCATGTAGATATTAGCCCGCAATTTTATAGTTGTCATCTATCACGAAAACATTCGTACCCGGGATCCAATCATCAATTGTCATGAAGCTTACATGCATATTCAACAAGGATCATTTACCGGCTTTAGGGGGAGAGTTTAAGTACCATTCTGAAAGCCAGGAAATCAATTGGAATGACAAAACCATCCTATCCTCGGATCCACATACTTGAGAATCTGAACTCCAAGTTTAGAAAATCATTGATTTGCAAGACTGCAAACAATCTGCCAGATGCATTTACTGACTACAAAGGTGTCACAAAATCCTTGATTCCAGCTAGGAATGCGCCCGAAAGAGTGGAGGTACCAAAGAAAACCATTCAACTCTCAACTCACAAAAAGAGGGGGAGAAGTACGGCTACCCAGCTGGAATCAACGCCTAATAAGCGTCAAAGGAAAGCGCCCACCAAGCAGGATAAACCATCCAACACCAAGGGTCAAAGGAAGAAAAAAACTTCCAAACCATAAAATGCAGGTCAACCCAAGGTTGACAAATACCCGATGGGTAGTATACACCTTGTGGATAATACAAATCCACAACCCAGCTCTCAAGTGCACACACCATTAGATGTTGGAACATTGGAAAACCCTAACACACTCGTATTGGGAAATCATGAGGAGTCACAAGGGGAACAGGAAAATTCCCTAGAGGAAATTTCCATCCATTGTGCAAGTTCTGGAGAGTCTCATAATCGTAAAACTATGATTGTCGATGATCAATTCTCAGCTACAGTTGCGGACAACCTTCTCAATGATCCAGAACCAAAGTCCATGCAGAGTGTCGTAAGCGCTTGGACTGGAATCAATGAAAGGAACCAATCTAGGCAGAGCTAGCCTCGCTAAAGAAAAGAGAGGTATTCTCATCAGTAATACCTACACCTCCCAGAGTCTTCCCTGTAGGATTCAAATGGGTTTTCAGCTGGAAATGGATTGAAAATAATGAGGTGGTGAGATAAAAAGCAAGGCTAGTAGCGCAGGGGTTTACGTAGAGACCCAACGTTGATTTCAATAAGACATACTCACCAGTAATGAGTGGAATCACTTTCCGACACCTGATACCACTGGCAGTACAAAATCGTCTATCCTTGCAGTTGATGGACGTAGTGACCGCATATATCTATGGGTCGTTGGATTCTGACATATACATGAAGGTTCCAGATGAATCTCTATACCGAATTCTCATGCAAACCGCAACATGTATTGTGTAAAACTGTCCAAGTCACTCTATGGTTTGAAGCAGTCAGGACGAATGTGGTACAACGGACTCAGGGAGTTCCTTGTCAAAAAGGGATACTCCAACAATGATGATTGCCCATGCTTTTTCATTAAGCAGTCATCTATAGGATTTGGCATTATTTCGATGTATGTAGATGATTTAAATATCATTGCCAACACAGAAGATATAGAGGAAGCGCGCAATCATCTTAAGACATAATTTGAGATGAAGGATTTGGGTCAAACAAAATTTTGTTTGGGTTTACAACTCAAACACCTTCCCACAGGAATTCTTATTCACTAGTCTGCTTAAATCCAGAAAATATTCGAGAAATTCAATATGGACAAAGCATATCCATCCAAGACACCCAAGGTCGTGCGATCTCTTGAAAAAGATATTGATCCATTCAGACCAAGGGAGGACGAAGAAGAGGTATTGGGCCTAGAGGTTCCTTACCTTAGTGCCATTGGTGCGCTTATGTATCTTGCAAATTGCACCAGGCCTGATATCGCATTTGCAGTGAATCTACTAGCTAGACATAGCACTGCTCCTACCAAACATCACTAGAAAGGAGTACAAGATATCTTATGGTATCTCAAAGGCACACCAGATCTAGGTCTCTTCTTTAGAAGAAACCAGGATCTAGCTTTGATTGGATACACTGATGTTGGCTATCTTTCTGATCCCCATAATGCCAGATCGTAGACAGGATTTGTGTTCTTACATGGTGGAACAACCATATCATGGAAGTCTTCCAAGCAGACTCGGATTGCTATGTCCACAAACCATTCTGAAATCATAGCATTGTATGAAGCCTCTCGTGAATGTGTTTGGCTTCGCAGAATGGTAAACCACATACAACAGTCATGTGGATTGGTCCTATAGGATCACCGATCATTATCTATGAAGATAATGTTGCTTGTGTTGCTTAGATGTAGGCAAGTTATATAAAGACATACCAGATTAAACACATTAATCCTAAGTTGTTCTACCCTCATGAACTTCAGCAGAGTGGTGAGATAACTGTCTTGCAGACCAAATCATGCGACAAGCTCGCGGATTTATTTACAAAGTCTCTGCCATGTTCCTCTTTCCGCAAATGTGTTGGTGGGATAGGTATGTGACGACTTAAGGACCTGCAAGGTTCAGGTGGAGTATCTCCCCGAGCACCGACCTGTCACAAACATCTATTGCACTCTATTCCTATATGAGTTTTACTTTTAGAAGTTTTCTCGTAATAGGTTTTCAACGAGGCAATACAACACAAAACCCATGTCTATCTCTTTATTTTTCCCATAAGTGTTTTTACAGGCAGATAACCAAGGCATGATATGTGACACCCATGGTGCCACCCTAGTGACTGAGTTAGTTAAGAAAAGAAATAAAAAACAGAAAGGGAAAAATTTAAAGCTCAAATTTGAATTTTACCGATTTTGACTCAAATAGTCCTTAAACTGGAAGTTCACAAATTTCAAAATAATTGACCCAATTAAATTTCATAATCTCAATCCTTAACTTCAGGTAGAATTTTAGAGAATTTTTGGTGATTTTTATCACTTGGTAAACTAGTCCAAATAATTCAAACTATGTTTAGAAACAGTGCCAATTTAAAAATTCAAATTTTACATTTTAAAAGAAACCACTGAGCTAGATCATACTCATAAGTAAGATCTGATCTTTAGGAGCAACATATAATTTTGTTTTGATTTAATATGGTCAAGAACTACTACTTTTGGAATTTTTGCCAAATATCAAGTTTCGAGGCAAATTTCAGCCTTGACAGTTAAGAAAGTTTGAAATTAAATAAGTCCTACAAATCTTTATCTCCCAGAACTATATTATCAACTTTTAGCTACTTCAAGCTTTGCTCTTCATGGATGTGGAACCCTTTTTAAATTTGGAACTCTTTTGATGCCCCAAATCGATTTTACAAAATGCCTTGGAGTTAAGATTTCCAGGCAGGAAAATTTTTTCCCAAAGTCTTTGTGGCCTTGATTGCATTTTCAAAATTAGGGTTCAAATCACCGAGTAGGGCCAGCCTGTCAGCCTCACCGCGCTCGCGGGCACATTTTGCCGCCCTCGTTGGCATGCCGCCAGACGCCGCATCGCCACCGTCCACTGGGCTGTGACCCCCCTAGTCAGAATCTTCGTCTGAATATCCCGTCCCGATTGACCTTATCTCACTCTCGCACTCACTCTCTCGCTCACTCCTCCTCTATCCCCCCCCCTCTCTCTCTTGGGCTATTTTGCCTCTCCCATTGCCACCGCGAGCAGCGCATCGGCGCCGAGCCGCCTTGCCGCCTCCAGCTGTCAACCGACCCAGCTCGAGCTCTGGCACCCCCTCCTCCACCGGTCTACGTGAGCCCGCCGCCTCTCCCGCATCGAGCCGAGCCAATCGCCCCCTTCTTCTCCGACGTCGACCACCGCCTCGCCGCCGCGTTAGCCCTCCACGGTAAGCCCCCTCCAAATTGTTTTCGACGAAGAGCTCCCTTTCCAGCTGTGAAACCGTTTGACCCCTCTCGGCCTTCCCAGTGACGGCCTGGCCGTTGGCTTGGGCCGAGGTGGCCTCAGGCCACCTTCGCACCTAGGCCAGATCCGGCCTAGGGAGCCCCTGCCTCGCCCCTCCTCTCTGCTAGGCCGAGCTGGATGCGGCCCATTGTTCAAAATAACTCTATTATTTAATTTCTCAACCAAATAAATGCATAGAACTTCAAAAATGTGCCCAAAAATTATCATTGGGAATAAAAATGTAAAAAAAATACTTTTGTACCCTCTGTAGTATTTAATATTTTGTAAAAATATCAGGTCACTCCGAAAGCACATATTTATTTATGCATGTGTTAAATTGTTAAAAAATCATAATTAATTTTCAGTACATTATTTAATTATCAGATTTTTGCATGCATAACCATTTCATCATTTCTAGGCATTTCACCAAATTTCATAAATAATTTCCTAGTTTTTATTCTATAATGATTATGTTAGTGTTTGCACCATTTTAATTAAAATAAATTATTGGTGCACTTTCTAACTACCACATTTGGTACAAAAATTTTGTATAAAGCTCCACACCACATCTATTTTTCTCACTGGTATTTAAACTCCAGAAACATGATTTATAATACTAAGCTTTGTTTTATCTCTAGTAATGGCAATTTAGTAATTAGTAGTAACATGAACACATGTGTTGGCACACAAACAATTAAATGCTTTACTCTCTACGTTTGGAAATTTATTAGGTTAGGTTACCTCTGATCATGTGGTTATGGTCATCTAGTTAGGTTAAATGTGTTTAGTCTTTGCACAATAACCACTAGAGAGTTTCCTTGTATTATATAAAAATTAAAAGAAAGTAAAAATGAGAAACCTCCATGTCCTTCTCCAATGCACACCCGTACTTTTATACATGCATCATATCATAACATGCATTTGCTGAGGAAGTGTCACGAATCCTCACTATCCTTAATTGCATTGCCTTTCATCCACTAGGGCCCAATGACGGGAGCTTGGAGGTGGAGATAGTTTAGGAAGAGCCTGGAGCTGAGGCTAATATTCCTCAGAGTGCTAACTATGATCCGAACCAAGGCAATTCCCAGTGCACTCCTATGCTTTAAATTTTTTATTTTGTACCACATGTATGCGTGTTATGTATTGTACATTACGTGTAGGGATTTGATTGAAGCCTAGTTGCATGTAGCACACCAAATCCTATGGGTATGGGTCTAGTTTATACAAGCCCTGTTAGAAATGCTAAGCTTAATTGGTGAGTCTCGGCAGCGAGTATCGAGTAGTCCGGGGATTTCTCGGTACCTGGTAGTTGATCACTATTACCCTCTTATGATGAGAAAAAAATCAAATGGAGACCAAACGTGGAAGTACATGTGTAGGACGAGGTGACAAGGTGGGACCTTGTTCGCCATAGCCCCGTTTGTGTCGATTAAGAACCCCTTCGTATGGATCCGTGACCAAGTTTGAACAGTACCAAGTATATACCTTTATATGGGAACTAGGAAATTAACGTAGCTTGATTATCGTAGCGCTGGACGGCAACCCGACCTCTCTTTTGGTGATGAAGAAGGATATGGTGGAATTAAGGTATGTGTTAGAAGGGAGAGTGCATGGGCCACCCATGGATGGCTCCGACGGGAGCATCGCATGGGGTGACGTGTACTCGGGAGAGGTGGCCCCAGATCGGCTCTACGTTGTCTTGTGAAAGGTGGTTGTATGTGACTCTTTTTGAGTGTGCGTGCATCATGTGCTTGGTTTCTCCTGTAGGATGTAAATCGATTTGAGTCATCGTCCCTCGCGGTTATTGAGTACCATTTGTAAGACCGTTGCCATTTCGAAGTAAAACAAGTGAGATGATAATGATGATGTTATATTTCTATAAATTGTATTGCAACCATGTTTGCTCTAGTATAGATGCACAATATTTATTTTATGCAAAAACTGTATTAACTTGGCTAAAATCTGAAAATAAGGATAAATCATTAGTGATATTTTTGCAATTATTTCCACAACCTTTGGTTAGTCCCCTGCATGCTAGGTGTCGGCCTTAGCGTGGCATTTTGACAGGTAAGTCTTGCTGAGTATTAGTTGCTCAGGGTTTGTTGTTTAAGTTTTTGTATAGGTATGTCACATGTTGTGTACATTGAGAGCGGCAATCATGTGGAGTGGGATGGTGAACCCCCGAAGGGATGGACCAAATGAATGGGTTCCCATTTGCCATACTCCAGAAGAGCACGATGAATGATTCATGGTTATGGGCTGCTATGAGTTATTGTAAGATATGTATCATCGAGATCATTCGCTTCCGCTAAGACTTCGTATTCGAACTTCAAACTCTTTTATGTATCCCAAATTTGAACCTAAATTGTAATAACTTAAATTCGACATTGCACTCTATTTTCTATGTTCATTTGTGTATTGATGGACTCTTGCTTCGTCAAGTGTCACCCGAGTATCAATCCTTGACTAATCCCTCGTTTCCAGGTGGTGACGTCACAGCGTGATATCAGAGCCAGCTCGGGATTAATACCATAAATGAACACTAATTTTCAAAAACCAACGCTTACGGTGAGATACGAGTAGTGATCCCTAATAAGGATGTTATTACCTATGGTTCATGTGGCAAGCTAACTGTAGGAGGTTATTTGTTTAAATACTTGCATCTACGGCATCGTCAACGTAGGTATGTGTCCCGCCATGTGGACAGTAACGTGGAAAGCTAGCACAATGGTGTGAACGCGGGCTGATTGCATCGAACATCAGTGCCCGGCCCTCGGGCAATAATAAGGGATTATTTTCGGCTCGTGTCTTTTGAATTTGATGTATTGTTTCTGGAATCCATTTTTCTGTAGGTATGCTAACCATGAATACTTAGCTCGTTAGCAAGCGACTAACTGAATATTGAGAGATCATGTTTGCCATCGAGGTCAAGTATGATCGATATATTGACTGATCTTTATGTTGGTGAGGACGTTAGGACGACATATTGTCATGTCATCATGTTGCATTCGCATGTGCATTCCTCATATTAACAAAAATAAAAGTCAAAATTTTCAATGAGCCTAATGACCCTAATTGACCTCTACTGAATGTAAATAATCTCCCGGTACCTTAGTTAAGAGCTTTGACCATGTAAAAATTTCAAATTGCAAAATAACACCCAATCTGAAAACTGAAGGTTCAGAAATTTCAGTCAAGTTCAAAAATGCATAACTCTCAAACTACTGAACCAAATTTTGTGTTCTAGTATTTTCTGGAAATTTTATGAAATTATCTACGACTTCTATGTTCTGAGATTTTTAATTTGGAGCTCAGAAACCAGAATTTAAGACCCATCTTCACACAAACCTTTTTCTGTCCAGAACAGGATTTCAGCAGTCGACCGGAACTTTAAAAAGTCATACCTCCTAAACCACTGAGCCTATGAGGATGTATGAGTAGGCGTTGGAAATCTATGGAAATATTCTAAAATATTGGTATGAACCCAAAATATTGATTCTGCACGCAGAAAGAGCAGTTTGGATTTTTGTGCAGACTGTCAGTAGGAAGACCGATTTTAGAAGTAGTTTTAGAATCGGTTGAGATGTGACAAATGATTCTTAAACAATTTTGCTTACTTGCACCTCTATTAATCTTAATATGCTAATCCAATTGGCATGTTTTATGATAAACACAAAAGTTATGATCAATTTTTAACTCGTTCCCGCAGATGGCTACTTCTAAGGCTACCGTTGAGAGCGCCGCTATGGCTGCTCGCATCGAGGAGTTGGAGAAGCAACTCATACTCCGTGACCAAGAGCGTCTTGATGCTCAATTGCGCAACACTGACTGGAAGGGCGTGTCGCTGAACTTGAGGGGATGGTTCATGCATTATCCGTCAATGGCCACCAACTTGCGAGCCAAGCTCTTGAGTTGGGTGCGCAACTTGGCGAGTCCGCTGAAATGGTGGAGTTAGTGGATGACCAGCGTCTCGAAGCTGAGGATGAACTTGTCAAGGTGCGACAGTAGCTCGCCCAACGTGACGCTATGTTGGTAGCCAACCATCAGCAGATTTTCCAACTCCAAGCTCAGCTAGATCAAGCACAACAACAGATTGGATGAGCGGAGATGAAGAACACTGAGGGAGATGAAGAAAACTCGGGATTTGACTATGAGGCACCCCCGACTCCCGAGGATGAAGAAATGCTTTCCGATGGTGACAGCCACATGCCACGTGGAGAGTAGCTTTAGATGAGCTGAACTCTCATTGTTAGGTCTTGTAATTATAGAACTATGGTGGGAGTAACTTGTAGTGGACCTTGTCTCCATGAGACACGCGGACTTTTGATTTTGGGATATGCCGCGTTTGTTATAAAAAATGTGTGCTCTTCCGAGCCACGTAATGTTGTGGGTAGAACACTAGCTTAACCCCATTACGGATGTTCCCATGCGGCTTGTAGCATTATGCTCGCTGCCATTTTGTTTTTGATAATATGGTTGTAACATCCGGCACTAAGTAAACCCTATGTATGATCTTTGGATGGATATTTTTGACGAGTATGAATGGAAATCGCTGCTGTTTTTAATATTATGTTGATTTCTACAATTTATTTACTTATACCATGGTCTGGAATTAAGCAATTTTTTTCACCTCGTGTGACTTGATCTAATGGTGTAAATAAATTTTTGGCAGAATGGTGAACACTAGGACGATGAATGACCTATACGAGGACCGTCCTGAAGGTTCCCGCCGTGGTAGGCAAGATGGAAACCACAACCAGAACCAGAATCAGAACCAGAACCGAGATCAAAACCTGCCACCCCCACCACCACCCATAGACTTTGCGCAGCTCATTACCAATCAGAATCGGCTCATGGAAATACTAATTCAGAATACTACTCAGCAGCAAGGTGCACGTAATGAAGCTCGCAATGCACCTCAGGAGATCACTTATGCAGATTTTCTAGCTACACACCCTCCAGTGTTTGTGGAGTCTGGTGACCCACTGGAGGCAGATAATTGGCTCCGCATCATTGAGTCAAAGTATGGACTCTTCCACTGTACTGAGAAACAGAAGACCTTATTTGCAGCTCAGAAACTCTGGGGATCCGCGAGTGCTTGGTGGGCAAATTATCTAGCCTCACTCCCAGCTGGACAACAGGTGAATTGGACTACCTTCAGCACTGCTTTCCGTGGTCATCACATTCCCGCTGGCCTTATGCAGCAGAAGCTTCAGGAATTCTTGGATTTAACTCAAGGATCTAGCAACATGCATAAGTACACCAAGAAGTTTAACTACCTCTCCCAGTATGCAACCTATCATGTGGACACAGATGAAAAGAAAAAGGACAGGTTTCCTCAGGGACTTAATAGTGAGCTCAATAAGCATATGGCATTGCTCAACAACTGCACTTTCAACGAGCTAATGAGTGCAGTTATTGTGCAAGAGGATGCTATTCATGCTCATCACAATGATCTGAAGAGGAAGAATATGAGTGGGAATTCTTCTGGTGCCGCTCCCATCAAGTATCGGTTGGCCCTCACTTCACCAACCGTTCAGCGCTTCCGTGCTGCTATTCCCTCTGGCAGAGGAAACTGTCCACCTAATTCACAGCAGCAAGGAGCTTCTTATGGCTCTACACAGCTGTGCACACAAGCCTACCGCCCTCCGCAGCAAGCTTACCAAGGTGGAAGGCCTAACTTGCAGCCGTGCTACAATTGTGGTCAAGTGGGACACTACAAAGGAGTGCCGTAAGCCAAGACAGCAGCAAGGTAGTGGAGTTAACACCACCAACCAGCGCCCTCCGGCCCCGAAAAATGTAACTAAGACCGGCCGTGTCAACCATACTACAGCCGGATATGTTCAGGAAGAAGATGTGCTTGTGGGTATGTTCACTATCCATGACAACCCCATTCTTGTTCTTTTTGATTCTGGTGCAACCCATAATTTCATTAGCATGGCAATGTGTTGAAAGATTACACCTCACTCCGGACACTCTTAGAACACCTTATGTTATAACCTCTCCTGGTGGAAAAATAATTGCAAATCAAGAAATAAGGCCAACACACCTCACTCTAGCTGGAAAAATATACCCGCCATATTTGATAATATTAAGAGGGCAGGGTATAGATGTTATCTTGGGTATGGACTGGATGAAAAAAAATAAAGCTGTGTTGCACATAGACACCGGAGAAATTCATTTAGATTCCCCACCCTACGGTCCTGCCATCATACGTTTATCCTGTCCCCCGATGATTGCACCTAAGGTCTATCATGCCACCGGCAAGAGCCAAGCTGAAATTCTAGTAGTATGTGAGTTTCCCAATGTGTTTCCCGAAGATTTACCCGGCATGCCTCCTGACCGGGAAGTGGAATTTAAAATTGAGCTTCAGCCCGGTACTGCTCCAATCTCCCGCAGACCGTATAAAATGGCACCCAATGAACTAGCAGAGTT
Organism: Eleusine indica; assembly: GCA_030378355.1. Classification (NCBI taxonomy): domain Eukaryota; kingdom Viridiplantae; phylum Streptophyta; class Magnoliopsida; order Poales; family Poaceae; genus Eleusine; species Eleusine indica. Next base: position 44,575,688 of record CM059495.1, read on the forward strand.
GAAGGAGCAACTTAAAGAGCTCATGAACAAAGGATTCATTCACCCTAGCTCATCACCATGGGGCTGTCCCGCTCTTTTTGTCAAGAAGAAAGATCACTCACTACGGTTATGTATCGACTATCGGCCATTGAATGCAGTCACTGTCAAGAACAAATATTCTTTGCCACGGATTGATCTTCTATTTGATCAGTTGATTAATGCTAAAGTTTTCTCCAAGATTGATCTCCACTCTGGATATCATCAAATAAAGATAAGAGCTGAGGATATTCCTAAGTTGGCCTTCTCTACGAGGTATGGTCTTTACGAATATCTCGTTATGTCTTTTGGAGTAACAAATGCTCCTGCCTATTTCATGTACTTGATGAATTCTGTGTTCATGCCAGAATTGGACAAGTTTGTGGTGGTTTTCATTGATGATATTCTTGTCTACTCCATGTCCGAAGAAGAACATGCCGAACATCTTCGGATCGTGCTTCAACGACTTTGAGATCATCAATTGTATGCCAAATTCAGCAAATGTGAGTTTTGGTTATATCAAGTTCCTTTCTTGGGCCACATTATTTCAGATAAGGGTATTGTGGTTGACCCAAGTAAAGTGCACGATGTGTTGAATTGGAAGACTCCTAAGACTGTCAAGCATATCCGCAGTTTTCTTGGTCACGCAGGATATTATAGAAGATTCATTCCCAACTTCTCCATGATAGCTAAACCAATGACAGAACTGCTGAAAAAGGAATCAAAATTTGAATGGACTAGTGATTGTGAAGAAGCCTTTCAGTCTCTCAAGAAGTATCTAACCACAGCATCCGTTTTAGCTCAACCCGACATCACCAAATCATTTGATGTTTATTGTGATGCATCTGGTACGGGTTTGGATTGTGTTCTAATGCAAGAAGGTCGCGTCATTGCCGATGCATCCCGTCAGCTCTGACGTCATGAAGAGCATTATCCTACACATGATTTGGAGTTAGCATCAGTTGTTCTGGCTCTAAAAATTTGGAGACACTATCTTCTTGGAAACCTTGTCAAATTATACTCCGATCACAAAAGCCTCAAATATATTTTCACTCAGCAAGATTTGAACATGAGACAACGGAGATGGTTAGAATTAATAAAGGATTATGAGTTGGAAATTCATTATCATCCAGGAAAGGCAAATGTGGTTGCCGACACATTGAGTCGGAAGTCTCAATGCAACCACACTTCGGTTCAGCCGGTAACCACCACCATATGTTGTGAAGCGAATGAACCAAGTCTTCGTGTTGTTCCTTATGGTGCGTTATACAATTTAGCTCTCATTCCCACGCTTCGAGAAGAAGTTGTGGCTGCACAAAACAAAGACAAAGGTATGGCACATGTCCGACGAAGGTTAAAAGATGGAGAAGTCACATGTTTCCGGCCAGACGCCGACGGTGTCTTGTGGTTTAAGAACCGCCTCGTGGTGCCAAAGAATTTGGATCTATGGAAGAAAATTTTGGATGAGGCCCATTTATCTAAATACTCTATCCATCCTGGCTGCAACAAGATGTACCGTGGATTGAAGGAAAGGTTTTGGTGGACTCGTATGAAACGAGAAATCGCACGATACGTGGTTGAGTGTGATACGTGTCAGTGAGTCAAGGCCGATCACTTGAAGATAGCAGGTTTATTGCAGAAACTAAATATTCTGAAATGGAAGTGGGAAGACATATCTATAGATTTTATTGTTGGATTACCTCTCACTTTGCAGAAACATGATTCTATTTGGGTTATCATTGATCTATTAACCAAGTCAGCTCACTTCATTCCTGTGTGTTCCAACTATGAGCTTAAGAAGTATGCCGAACTCTATATCTCTCATGTTCTATGTTTGCACGGTGTTCCAAAGACCATCATATCAGATCGGGGAGCCCAGTTTATTGCCTGTTTTTGGGAGCAAATGCATGCTTGCTTGGGCACTATATTAATTTGAAGCTCTGCTTGTCACCCACAAACTGATGGTCAAACTGAACGGGTAAATCAATTCTTAGAAGACCTCTTGAGGGCCTATGTATTAACAAGTGGAAAGAATTGGGACGAGCATTTACCTTTCACAGAATTTTCCTACAATAATAGCTATCAAGAGAGCATAAAAATGTCCCCGTTTGAAGCACTATATGGCCACTCATGTCGTACACCTCTGAACTGGTCGAAATCTAGCGAGAGAACTATTTTTGGTCCATATAGTGCCATTCGAGCCAACATGAAGGCAGCACAATCTCGTCAAATATGCTACGCCAATAAGAGACGTCGTCCCTTGGAGTTTGAGGAAGGAGATCATGTGTATTTGCGAGTCTCTCCTACTAAAGGCGTGCAACGATTTGAGATGCAAGGAAAGCTTGCACCACGTTATATCCGTCCATTCAAAATCACCGAAAAACGTAGTTCCGTTGCTTACCGTCTGGCATTACCAGCAACACTATCCAAAGTATACAATGTGTTTCATGTTTCTCAACTCAAGAAATGTTTGAGAGCACCCACTGATGTTATCATTGAATGAATGGATGAAGTGAAGGAAGACCTTTCATATCTCGAACGTCCCATCCAGATTATCAATCAAAAAGATCGGGTAACAAGGAACAAGACCATCACTTTCTACAAGGTGCAATGGAGAAACCACTCCTAAAGAGAGCCTACCTGGGAGCAAGAATAATTTCTGAACACACATTTCCCGGAAGTCCTAGCTTCGTACTTAAGGTTCGGTCTTTCCCCTCTTGCCGTCAATTAACCGTTTTAATCTCGGGACGATATTTCCTTAAGGGGTGAGGGCTGTGACACCCATGGCGCCACCCTAGTGACTGAATTAGTTAAGAAAAGAAATCAGAAACAGAAAGGGAAAAATTGAAAGCTCAAATTCGAATTTTACCAATTTTGACTCAAATAGACCTTGAACTGGAAGTTCACACATTTATAAATAAGTGACCCAATTAAATTTCATAATCTCAATCCTTAGCTCCAAATAGAATTTTAGAGAATTTTTGGTGATTTTATCACTTGGCAAACTAATCCAAATAATTCCAACTATGCTCAGAAACAGTGTCACTTTAAAAATTAAAATTTTAAATTTTAAAAGAAACAACTGAACCAGATCATACTCATAAGTTAGATCCAATCTTTAGGAGCAACATATAATTTTCTCTTGATTTAATAAGGTCAAGAACTACTACTTTTGGAATTTTTGCCAAATATCAAGTTTCTTGGCGAATTTCAGCCTTGACAGTTAAGCAAGTTTGAAATTAAATAAGGCCTACAAATCTTTATCTTCCAGAACTACATCATCAACTTTTAGCTACTTAAATCTTTTCTCTTCATGGATGTGGAACCCTTTTTAAATTTGAAACTCTTTTGATGCCCTAAATGTATTTTACAAAATGCCTTGGAGTTAAGATTTCGAGGCAGGAAAAAATTTTCCTATGTCTTTGTGGCCTTGATTGCATTTTCAAAATGCAATATCTGGCAAATAATTTGACCTCTCCTTGTGCATGTCACTAATTTTGGACTCCAATCAATTCTCTAGAAGGTTATGCAAAAATATTTAGTTTTTGAATTAATTTAATGCTCCAAAATTAGGGTTGAAATCACCTAAACATTTATGTTTTTAGGCAATTTTATACCGAGTGCCCCCCCCCCCCCCCCCCCCGTCAGCCTCACGGCGCTCGCGGGCACTGTTTGTCGTCGCGATGGCGTGCCGCCGGACGCGGCGTGGCCGCTGTCCACCGGGCCGAGACCCCCCTGTTCGGAATCTTCGTCCGAATATCCCCTCCCGGTCGACCTTATCTCGCTCTTGCACTCACTCTCTCACTCACTCCTCTTTTGTCCCCCCTCTCTCTCGCCATTTCTCCTCTCCCATTGCCGTTGCGAGCAGCGCATCGGCGCCGAGCCGCCTTGCCGCCTCTGGCTATCAACCGACCCGCCTCGAGCTTTGTCACCCCCTCCTCCACCGGTCTACGCGAGCCCGCTGCCTCTCCTGCACCGAGCCGAGCCAATCGCCCCCCTTCTTCTCTGACATCGACCACCGCCTCACCACCACGTTAGCCCTCCACGGTAAGCCCCCTCCTAAATGTTTTCGTGGGCGAGCTCCCTTTCCAGCCTTGAAACCGTGTGACCCCTCTCGGCTCGGACGCTTGCAGCCCCCCGACGGGAACGCCATTGCCTCGCTGCCGCCTGCCTCCGCTCATCGGTGTCGTGCCAAGGTGAGCCTTGTCCCCGTTTCCCTCTCTCGGCGAGCCCGCCTGGAGTTCTCGATCCCCCGCGTCCGCGTGGTCGGGGTTATTAGCGCCAGTTTCCTCCACTGTGGCCTCGCCACCGCTGGCGCCCACGCGGTTGCCTTGGGCCACCTTCGCACCTGGGCCAGATCTGGCCTAGGGAGCCCCTGCCTCGCCCCGCCTCTCTGCTGGGCCGAGCTGGATGCGGCCCGTTGTTCAAAATAACTCTGTTATTTAATTTCTCAACCAAATAAATGCATAGAACTTCAAAAATGTGCCCACAAATTATCACTGGGAATAAAAATGCAAAAAAAAATACTTTTGGTACCCTTTATAGTATTTGATATTTTATAAAAATATCAGGTCACTCCGAAAGCACATATTTTGTTATGCATGTGTTAAATGGTTAAAAAAAATCATAATTAATTTTCAGTACATTATTTAATTATCAGATTTTTGCATGCATAACAATTTCATCATTTATAGGCATTTCACCAAATGTCATAATTAATTTCCTAGTATTTATTTTGTAATGATTATGTTAGTGTTTACACCATTTTAATTAAAATAAATTATTGGTGCACTTTCTTGCTACCACATTTGGTACAAAAATTTTGTATAAAGCTCCACACCACATCTATTTTTATCACTGGTATTTAAACTCCAGAAACATGATTTATAATAATAAGCTTTGTTTTATCTCTAGTAATGGCAATTTAGTAATTAATAGTAACATGAACACATGTGTTGGCATGAAAACAATTAAAGGTTTTACTCTCTACATTTGGAAATTTATTCGGTTAGGTTACCTCTGATCATGTGGTTATGGTCATCTAGTTAGGTTAAATGTGTTTAGTCTTTGCACCGTCACCACTAGAGAGTTTGCTTGTATTATATAAAAGTTAAAAGAAAGTAAAAATGAGAAACTTTCATTTCCTTCTCCAATGCACACCCGTACTTTTATACATGCATCATATTATAGCATGCATTTGCTGAGGAAGTGCCACGAATCCTCACTATCCTTACTTGTATTGCATTTCATCCACTAGGACCTCACGACGGGAGCTTGGAGGTGGAGATAGTTCCGGAGGAGCCCATAGCTGAGGCTAATATTCCTGAGAGTGCTAGCTGTGATCTTAACCAAGGCAAGCCCTGGTGCACTCCTATGCTTTAAAATTTTTATTTTGTCTCATATGTATGTGTGTCATGTATTGTGCATTACATGTAGGGATTTGATTGAAGCCTAGTTGCATGTAGCACACCAAATCCTATGGGAATGGGTCTAGTTTATACAAGCCCCGTTAGAAATGCTAAGCTTAATTGGTGCGTCTCGGTAGCGAGCATCGACAAGTCCGGGGATTACTCGGTACCTAGTAGTTGATCACTATTACCCTCTTATGGTGAGAAAGAAATCAAGTGGAGACCGAACGAGGAAGTAAATGTGTAGGACGAGGTGACAAGGTGGGACTTTGTTCACCATAGCCCCGTTTGTGTCGATTAAGAACCCCTTCGTATGGACCCGTGACCCAGTTTGAACAGTACCAAGTATATACCTTTATATGGGAACTAGAAAACCGATGTAGCTTGATTATCATAGTGCTAGATGGCAACCCGACCTCTCCTTTGATGATGAAGAAGGATATGGTGGAATTGGGGTATGTGTTAGAAGGGAGAGTGCATGGGCTACCCATGGATGGCTCCGACGGGAGCATCGATTGGGGTGACGTGTACTCGAGAGAGGTGGCCTCGGATCGGCTCTACGGTGTCTCGTTAAAGGTGGTCGTACGTGACTCTTTTTGAGTGTGCGTGCGTCGTGTGCTTGGGTTTCTCCTGCAGGATGTAAATCAATTCAAGTCACCGTCCCTCGCGGTTATTGAGTACCACTTACGAGATCGCTGCCATTTTGAAGTAAATAAGTGAGATGATAATGATGATGTTATATTTCTCTAAATTGTATTGCAACCATGTTTGCTCTAGTATGGACACACAATATTTATTTTATGCAAAAACTCTATTAACTTGGCTAAAATCTGAAAATAAAGATAAATCATTAGTGCTGTTTTTGCAATTATTTCCACAACCTTTGGTTAGCCCCCTGCATGCTTGGTGTCGGTCTTAGTGTGCCATTTTGACAGGCAAGTCTTGTTGAGTATTAGTTGCTCAGGGTTTGTTGTTTAAGTTTTTGTATAGGTATGTCACATGTTGTGTACACCGAGGTGGCAATCATGTCGAGTGGGATGGTGAACCCCCGAAGGGATGGACCATGGAATGGGTTCCCGTTTCCCCTACTCCAGAGGAGCATGATGAATGATTCATGGTTATGGGCTGCCATGAGTTATTGTAAGATATGTATCGTCGAGATCATTCGTTTTCTCTAAGACTTCGTTTTCGAACTTTAAACTCTTTTATGTATCCTAAATTTGAACCTAAATTGTAATAACTTAAATTCGATATTGCACTCTATTTTCTATGTTCATTTGCGTATTGATGGACTCTTGCTTCCTCAAGTGTCATCCGAGTATCGATCCTTGACTAACCCCTCGTTTCGAGGTGGGGACGTCACATGATATATGTTGTATCCATTTCTTCTATTTACCCACTGGGTTCACGGAGTTTTCATAGCATATCAGATTCTATCTCCTCATATTTTCCCCACAGGGTTTTACGGGGAGTACATCCTCATGGTGCACACCGACGATCGACTGATCAAGGGGGAGTGTTACAAAGTGCTCAGACCGATAGGCAACTGCACATCGGTATTTGCCAGTAGATGGCACCCATGCCCAACAGGTAGAGATCGTGCCCATGTCAAAGGGGCAGCGGTACGTAAAACCGCTACTTGTAACTCCTATATAAACAGTACTAAGGATGAATGAAGACTACTGTTGATTTGCCATTGTCCATTCCATTTAGTCATTACATAAGTCACAACCTCACGTCGATACACGTCTGCCGTAGTCTGAAAGAAAGATATACTCATCTGCCGTCGCTCATCGCTTGGCTGGACCACCCACTGTCTCCGCGTTGTGAGCAAAAAGCAAAATGACGGCAAGCGACGGCTGATGGACTCCATGTGTTCTACGTCAACAAAGGCCAGAGATCGGAGTGTTGTAGGTACTCCGGTTCTCAGACATACACGACAATTATATTTTGCTGTTTTTTTTTGGTGGATACCGTGGACCTTCCTATTTTCCTTGTGACCGAACCGTGTACGTGTATTCAAACCGTCTATGACAGCTGCAACACCAAAAATATAGGACAGACGGATTCACTTAAATTAATAAGGTGTAGAGATTCCTAACACGAAAATATGTTATCCTCTTATGCCTAAGTTATTAGTTTTTAAAGATGTGAGACTACTTTCATGAAAATGCTACTGCTTGTTTCATCGATGTCAAAATAACTAGAAAGTTTGGTGCGCTCCGCCGCACCCATTTATTTTTTTTATGTTGCAGATGAGTTTTTGCTGCTTAAAATGTTAAGAGTTTTTCATTTGGATGGGCTGTCAATATGATAATTATGTCAGCCGTAGGGGACAACTAAATATAATGAAGGATAGGAATTACAACTAAATATAAAAGGATAGGAATTATAAAAAGATCAGGGACTGAACTGAATAAAGACTCCCGTCCTTCCCATCCAGTCTTCTCTTCTTCCTTCTCATCAATCTGGGAGAACAAGAGAAGCTTCTCTACTCCTCCCCCATGGTCTGACTGCACTCTTCCTCCAGATCCACCGTGGGTGGGCAACATCCAATATCAGAAAGTAGCAAAATCGAAAGCCCGTGTCACCTCTCATCCCCTGTATGGGGCTTCCCCTTCCTAACACCACCACACACAACCATCCCTTTTCTTACGTCTCGTCGCTCACTTCATAGACGAATGACATGAAAGGAAGAGCAGCCCCAACAACTGGCTGGTCAAGGACACCCTCCCTCCTCGAGTTGTTGCTCCGTCGCGCTCCCTCTCCTCCGCCCTCATGTGCCGCACTATCGAATCGCCGCTGCGCTCCATGCGCGCTCCTTTCAACCTCACCAGCGCCACCTCTAGCTGCTTCTCCATGCTAGTAAAGGAGGAAGAGGCAAATTGATGCCCACACATGGGCCGAGCTTGCCGGCCTACAGGTAGAGAGGAACGGAGCCCAGCGAAAGCAGGACCCCACCAGAGAACGAAATCGAATGAGAGAGGCAGCCGATGCCGTGGGAGACGAAAGAGAAAGTTGAAGCGAGAGAGAAGAAACGATTAAGATGTGGCCACGCTTGCGGCGTCCGCCCCCTCCTCCCTCCAGCAGTCCAACTCGCTCTGCCTGTATGCCGCTGCTCCTCACGAGTTGTTGCGCCGATAAATGAGGAAGCAGAGAAGCGATGTCCACACATGGGCCATCCGACGGCCCACGACCCACGTGACTTGAAGAAGGTGACGTGCTCGACAGTAAAGACATTGACGTGAGTGAGAAATGACGTTATGAAGCAAGGAGGTGGCCACGCCAGTCAAAATTTTAGAAGGGATGGAAATCTTTGCTGTATCAGCTTAAACACTATTTGTACAGATATGAAAACAATTGTTTACATTCATGAAAGACTACTGCCATGCGAGACTAATGCATTTGTGCAGATGTCAAAATAATTATTTACATTGATGTGTTTCTTCAATTGTTTACGGAAGGAATTGGAAGCCAAAAGTGATTCTATTCTGCTCTGTATTTGCACAGGTCTGAACTTCAGGGGCATCTCTCTCTCTCTCTCTCTCTCTCTCTCTCTCTCTCTGTTGAAGTGCATCTGGTGGTGTTCTCCTGCATTGAAGTAAGTTGCGTGCAATCCCTGAGTGATAGCTATGACATTACTTCAGAATATTATAATTGAACCAGAGCTAATTTGAACATAATCTTGCTATTCCGTACAGATGAGCCTAACAAGAAAAATGACTCTATCAAACTTGGGAAGGGTCCAACTATGGAGACAAGTCTTCTACCTGACTGGTATTTCTATTTCTGCAGAAGTCCATGCTTTGATGAACATTCTGGTTAAAGTGAAAAATTTAACTTATATATTTTAATGGACACCTACATCTAATTATGTTTGCATCAATACTTGATAATTAAAAATCCAGCTCTGATTACAGTGCATGTTAGAAATATAACCTTGTTTGTCAGCAATATTTTTAATTTCCTTTTATTTAGGAAAATTGCAGTAATAAGTTATCTACAGAGTGCTGTGACTTACACCAAATCTGTTATTTTTCAATTGACTCAAAATCACAGTTGAATCCTATAAGACAATCTTTTAGCTTAGATGGACATGTTGTACAATTGATATAATGCCTTTTGAATACGATCTGTACTTGGTGAACAAGCTGAAACAATAGAATATTGCTTGGCTGAAATATTTACTATAGTTATGGTATGAATTGTGTGACTAGATCTATAAATTATGGATTGGAATAAATGGGTCGGACTCAGTACTATATGGGCTGGTGTCCAACAAAATAGGCCTGGTTTATATTGCTAAATGGGCTTAACCTGTAGTCTGAAATGGGCCTAACCTGTAGTATGAAATGGTCATGTCTAACAATACCAAATGGGCCTAGTCCAGAAATGAAATCTGTTTAGGCAGACTTTGGGCCAAAACAAGAAATAGGCTGGTAATGAGCCACGATAGTGAATGCCACTTCAGCGCCACGTCAAATTGTCATGGTTGTGCTTGATGACATTTTGTTAGGACCGGCACAGAACAATTACGATGAAAAAGAATACAAACATCGTTGAAGGTATAATATTACGTGGAATAGACGATGAATAGATTTTCATCGCGTGAATGTCGTAAAACATACTAAAACGACGTATTTCTCTACTTTTGCAATGAAATTGAAATGTCATAGAAGGTTAGATTTCTTGTAGTGAATATAGTTTGCAATGAGAACATATATAGAGTATAAAGTTTTACATAAATCCAAATTTAAGTTACAAATCAAAGTTTAATAAAAGTCCAGAAGTGAAAAGGGTTTAGCAGTAATTAAAATGGTTCGATGAAATACTTAAGAGACAGTCGCCCTCTCATGACGATACATAGAAGCATATCCGGTCTCGATAAGTGTCATGCCCATGACATCGTACCGGCAAAAAAAATGGAACTTCTCCTATTATACTTTGTACTCTATATATGTTCCAGACGTCGAGTAGGTTGCAAGGCTCCCACTCGACGTTCCAGACGTCGGAAAACTGACCATCTGATCATCTGAAAATCATAAAGAGCTACACCCTGAGTAACTAAGACTCAGCAAGATTTACCCATCCAAAATGGCCAACTACAACTGGCCAACTACAACTGACTACTAGACATGCACGGGCTGAATCCTTATTTTTCAAGTTTAGCATCAAGTTAATTTGTCATGTGAAATATTAAATTTAGTTTGTACTATATCTGTAGCAAACATAGTTGCAATACAACGTAATTAAATTAATACAGTAATATTCAACCTATTCATCATATTTCTCTTGTTACTATGTTTTAAAGCAGCGATCAAGTGGTACTTGTTACTGTGAGTGGCAGAGACAAGAATCAATTTAGATCCTCTAGGAGAAATCTGCTTTAACAATCTATACACGCTTCATGGAAGCGGCATGGAGAAACATTTCGCATATGGCGCCCCAAGGTCGGTCCGGGTCCTATCGCTCGCGGGAAGGATCCTGTTGACAACCAAAATTGGCACTCTAGGAAAACCGAAGGTTCCGATTTTCAAAACCGGATGGTCCGGTTTTCACAGATCAAGTGTGGTCAAAATTTTCTAAACTGAGGCTACCAATGATTATTTCATAAGTTTGGTGTTTAGACATATTTTGCAGGTCATTGGAGTATTTTAGGTGCATTTTGACTAATTTTCACCTAAGAAGTAAAGAACTATTTAAAAAGTTAATATGATAAATCCAAGATGTATATTTGAAGTTTGCATGACAAATCCCTCCTCGAGATGATTGAAATGGATATATGGAACACTTAATTTGTACTCCGGATGAAGAAGTTATGGTTTTTATAAAGTACTCCTAGGCTACAAAATCGGACACTCCGCTTTTATAAACCGGAGGGTCTGGTTTTGACAGGGTTGCTAGGGAAACCGGATAGTCTGGTTTTGACTGTCCGAGACCAGAGTTCTAGATCCATTTTAGGTCGCTTTCTATAGGGTTTTCCTTATGGATTACACCTCTCATGGGGGTAGACTTCCCCACGCTTTATATACAAAGGGCCATGGCCGATTGAGAAATCATCCCAATCGAATCTATCAATTTACTTACATGTCCCTCCTTTTACCCTACTTTTCTAACCTCTCCTTGCTGTTCATCTACTGATCTCCAGGACCATAGATGGCATCCTAAGGCTTGCTGGTCGACCTAGGGCACACCGGCGACACTCACGTCCTGACAGGGTCCGTCCCGGGCGAGAGTTTCGATGGCCTTTGCTAGTTTGCTTGTAAACTGGTCATTCTTTGTCACATAAGGTGTCGTTTACCTCTTTGTTGGTTTGCTCGTAAACCTAGCCATCCTTCACCATGTAACGGTGATGATTACCCTCTTTTCTGTCCAACTCGACAAAATCGGACCCTCCGGTTTTCCAAACCGGAGCATCCGCTTTCCACAGACTCAACGACAAAACGCGGGTCTGCGGGCTGCACTTGGACGTGCTCGTGTTTAATGACATGTTTTAGCGTCAACACACCTTTTGGCGACTCTATTGGGGAATATTATTCAGGTTATTTAAATAACCGAATTTTTCTACCCTAGCTAATTCTCTAATTGATATATTCTTAGGATTTGCCATCACCATTGAATCTGGCCCTACAAGTCGATTCCTTTGTTCCTACTATTTTTTTTCCTTGTTGGACAGGTATTGCTAGTAAGGAATCAAAAGCTTTGTTATTGATTGCTGAAAGTTTCAAAGGAAAGGAGAAATCAAGGCTACTTTGGTGCTGCGGTTTCTAAATAAAAGCTATCACATGGCGGGCTATCCGTATACTACACAACATTATAACTACAACGAGCCGAAGGTACAAATTGCAAATACATTGCATATTGCTAATCATTATTTTGCAAGTACCATCAATTCTCATGTTGATGTTGCTAGACCTACTTATGAGCATGCTGCAATGGTTAGTAATTATTCGGATAGTGGTTTTAGATATACAAATTATGAATCCGATAGATATTTGTGGAATCCTATGTCAAATAATATGCATGCTTTGAATTATAATGCAACTAGTAACATGCAACATATACCCACATGTCCTCATATATGGGAACCAAATCATGTTCATATGCCGATTAATTATAATCAAGGTCAAATTAACATGGTGAGTTCAGCAAATAGTTTTGAAGCATCATATGCTACTCTTAATTCTCATAATTTGGTTTCTGAAGTTAGTAATAATTATAATCGAATTAATGAAAATTCAGCAAGCATGCATACACCTCCACATACTACTATAGCATACACATTGCCCACTAATTCGGCTCCAAATGTTGCTGAAAAACATAGCCGAATAAATGAAATTTCAGCAGGTATACACACTATTACATCATGTACTTGGCATACTACACAAGATCGTTCTAGCAGTAGTTGTACATCAGCAAGTAGGCTGCACCAAACTGAAGAAAAATCTAATGATTTTATTAGTAAAGATTGGGTCAATTGGTTTATAGAATTGTTTTCTCAAAAGCCGGTTAGCTTAGAATCATTACTTACTAATGAGGTAGAGGAAATAAACTTAGCCACATAGAAATATGTTAAGTGTAAAAAGACAGCCATGTTTGATTTTTCTAAAGAGGTTGTGTTTTTATCTAGTGAATATGCTATTAATGATAAGCAACAACCTTTAGCCAAACAAGGTTCAATTAGTGAAAAGTTTCAACAGGACCAAGAGCGGATTCAGGAAGGACAGGAGAAAGCATTGGAGTGGCAGGATTTGAAAAGGCTTGAATATTCAGGATTCAAACTAGAAACGCCACTTTCTACAATTAAGATGTCATACATCTCCAAAATACTGAAGAAGGTACGCTCTATTAGTATTTTACCTTTTTCCCATTCTGATCATGCTTTTACTATGAATATGCCTATTGATAATACTGTCATGAGTAGTCTTATTAGATCGATTGAGGATGGTAACATGACTAATAACAATAGTAGTGTTTCAAAAAATGTCAGACAAAGTATTGTAAAAATTAAAAAGGCTGATGGTAGTAATGTTTTGACATTCAAAATTTCCTCATCATTATTATCAAAATATTGCTTTAAATTGCTTGCTTGTGATCATTTTCAACTCAAGAGTTTTAAACCCAACTTTGTGAAAACTGTAAAAACCAGATGGTCCGGTTTGGCAAACCGGAGGTTTCGGTTTTGTCTAGGAAAATCTGAAATTCCAGTTTCGGATACCAAGGTGTTGGGTGACATTGTAGAAACTGATGCTAGTATATTTGTCAATTCTAAAGCATCTAGAACAGACAACACAAGCAAATGTATAGCCGAATGGATTGATGAGAAATCTGAACCATTCGTTTGCTTTTGCCGTCTCCACAAAAGAATCGGCTGAAGAAAATTAAGTACACTTTTGACTTGACTTTGTGTGATGATTTATTTGATAGTTCATTAGAGAACAATTTTATTAGGCTATTAGATCACAAAGTCATATATCTACTCAGGATTTAGAAAAGCAAATATATTGCAAGTGGCATAATTCTTTTGATCATAATACTAACAAGTGCAATATGTTTCGACAAATAGTTCAATCGGCCATTGATAAAGAACGATTGAAATTTGAAGAAGTAAATGAGAATGATCAGTTGACTTCAATTGGTCTTGATGACAAAAATCTTCTAAATCAGTTGTCACAAACTGATTCATCCAAAACTAAAGAGCTGGTTGTTGGAGAACATGACTTGAAGCCCTTGAGTGAAGAAAAGATTACTACCCATGAGATAAAAGTTGATTCTCCTAGTAGTAGTAATTCTGTAAAGATTTTAGAAGATACATCAAGCACTGGGGGGCAACAAAAGGTTCCATGTCTTGTACATGACTGATTGACTTGAAATCGGCCATCAAAAGTGACTCTGGCAAAACCGGACTATTCGGTTTTGACAGGGTTCAGAAATAGAAGGTATTCAAAGCTGGGAATTTGGCGACCAACAACTATAGGACTAAAGGAGGTATAGGCAAAGTCAAGAACGAAAAGCCGAAGATCACTTTTAAGGATCTTATGGCTAAATATGTCAAGATGAGAGATGCAAAGAGTGCTTATAGCCCAAACGACATCAAACAATCAAGATCACCTCCAAAATACAAATCTGAAGATTGGAATCGGCAAAAGAAGGAGTTTCATACAACAATGTCATATTCTCCATTTATGCCGATTGATGCACCAATGTCATATAGACCACCTCATATAGTTTTTCATCCTTATGCATCATGGGCATGGCATGGTCCATGGGTACAACCTCCAACACATTGTACACCTTGTCACTTTCAGAATACAAGTTCAAGGAGGCCAATCTATAAAGGACGACCACATGTAAATGACCATTTTCATCAAAAAAATTGGTCTAGAGTCCAAGACAAGAAAAATGTGGTTAAGCAAGTTTATCATGTTAAGAGAGATGACCGAAAAGATAAAAGTTCAGATCTATCCTCAAATAATGAAAAGCTGATAAAAACTTCGACTTATATTGTCAAAGAAGTGAAGGAGCAATTTGTTGACTCACTAGATGTCCAATCTGAACCAAAGAAGTTGGAGGTGCCTGAAATCAAGGTAGAATTGCCAATCTCCAAGAGAGAAGTAAAACCGAGAGGTTCACTTGGTTTATCAAATTGGCAAATAAGAAAATTGCAAAAACTTACTACTGAGAAGTTGAAGGAGAAGAACATGGCATGGGTTCCCAAAGGGAGTGTGCAAATTCATAGCAAATATGATGCTCAAGAGAAGGGTGCAAAAGAGCCGAAGCAGGAGAAAGTGAAAACCAAACTAAGGTATGCGCCTGATCATAAAAACTACTGGTCATTTCATCATCCACATTCATTACCTATGCCACTGATGCATATATCATGGAATCCATCATCAAATATGTTTGCTTACCCTTCGTTGCCTTATTTTAATCCTTGGATGCTCCAAGAGCATTCATATTATGGAGGGTATCCAAATTATTACATGATTTGATTATTAGTTGCTCAAAGACCAAAATATTTACTTGTGTTGCCTTTATAGTAGTTCCTAGATTTTATTTCAGTCATGCGTTTTTATTATGGATGGATCACTTGTTGACTCTATTATTAAATGCATAGATACTATATTTTATTTTGATAGATATCCATTACGTATCTAAGCATGACAATGATAATGTTTAGTTATTTGGCACAACAAGCATCTGGTTTTGTTGCTCAATAAAGACATGTTCCCAATAATCAAGAGACCGTTGTTTAAAACTGCCAATGTTAAAACCCAGAAAAACCGGATATTCTGGTTTCTGAAATATGATGTTTTGGTTTTCACTGAAAAGATGTTAATTTGGCTAATATTGTTAAAAAGGTTGGTAAGACAAATTAACAAATTAGTTGTCCTATTATTGGTTATATATATAGGTGTAGCTAAAATGTTGATAGAAGCTCGGCACTTGATATCTTTGCATAGTTTTGTAAGTTGTGAGTCATATTGCCGAACTATGGTCATTTGCTCTTGAAGAATTTAATATGACTATAGAAGTTGATCATGGACCTACATGTATGGCCGATGATTTGTATTGACCATCGTTGAGAGACAAATGACTTTAATGCTCGGGGGGCAAGAGCTATTATGCAAGATGAAGGTAAGACCAACATGTGTTTGGATCATCCTCCTTAGGCAATTTTGGTTTAAAAGATTATTTTTTGCTACGCAAGCTTTACCAGAAAACAAGGGGGCATGTGTTGACAACCAAAATTGGCACTCTAGGAAAATCGGAGGTTCCGGTTTTCAAAACCGGATGATCCAGTTTTCACACACCAAATGTGGTCAAAATTATCTAAACTGAAGCTAACAATGATTATTTCACAAGTTTGGTGTTTAGACATATTTTGCAGGTTATTGGAGTATTTTAGGTGCATTTTGATTAATTTTCACCTAAGAAGTAAAGAAGTGTTTAAAACATTAATATGATAAAGCCAAAATGTATATTTGAAGTTTCCATGACGAAACCCTCGTTGAGACGATCGAAATGGATATATGGAACACTTAATTTGGACTCCGGATGAAGAAGTTATGGTTTTTATAAAGTACTCCCAGGCTGCAAAACCGGATAGTCCGCTTTTATAAACCGGAGGGTCCGGTTTTGACAGGTTTGCTAGGGAAACCGGAGGGTCCGGTTTGGGAAACTGGATAGTCCGGTTCTGACTGTCCGAGACCAGAGTTCTAGATCCGTTCTAGGTCGGTTTCTATAGGGTTTTCCTTATGGATTACAACTCTCACGGGGATAGACTTTCCCACGCTTTATATACAAAGGGCCATGGCCGATTGAGGAATCATCCCAATCGAATCTATCAATTTACTTACATGTCTCTCCTTTTATCCTACTTTTCCAACCTCTCCTTGCTGTACATCTAGTGATCTCCATGACCATAGATGGCGTTCTAAGGCTTGCTGGTCAACCTAGGACACACCAGCGACGCTCACGTCCTGACGGGGTCCCTCTCGGGCGAGAGTTTCAACAGTCTTTGCTAGTTTGGTCGTAAACTAGTCGTTGTTCGTCACATAAGGCATCGTTTACCTCTTTGTTGGTTTGCTCGTAAACCTAGTCGTCCTTCACCACGTAATGGTGATAGTTAGCCTCTTTTCTATCGAACCCAACAAACCGGACCCTCCGGTTTTCCAAACCAGAGCATCCGGTTTCCGTAGACTCAACGATGAAATGCGGGTCCGCGGGCTGCACTTGGGTGTGCTCATGTTTAACGACGTGTTTTAGCGTCAACAGATCCCTCAACGTGATGCGTCCTGACTACCTTCCGTGAGTGGATTGCTCCCTCCCGTCGTTCTCCAGTTCCACCCAATTCAAAGATGATATGATATCGTCCAGCAAAGCAATAACCATTGCCTACATCAGTGTACTGGACGCATAAACTCTAGCATGCAAACAGTACGTTCAAACTTGATCCCATAAGACCGGACACGACGCGGGCCTTAAGTGACTCAAACGGGGCTATATCCTTAAAGACAAGTTGTCCTTCTGTTTTCTCCTATTTGCCCGTCCGATCTCCATTGTTATCCCATTCAAGCTAATCCATAATCGTACCTTAGTGATATATGACTCAACTACGAGTGGTCTTTTCATCACTTGCTGACTCATCGTCCTAATTAAGCCGAGCCACTAACGTCGTGAGGCTATCACAGGTAAAGGAAACCTACCGCAATGCTAGATTTTCAAACAACTCCTGTAAACTTAATGCATAGGTAAGAATACATCACAATAACTAGTGATAAAATAAAAAACAGTAAAAATTGGTGGGATGCACCGGGGCTTGCCTTGGGCGGGTTCCTGGCTAGTGGGGTCACCTCTTTGCCCTTATAGTTCATGCTCTGCACTGGCCTCCACGTGGTTCACTTTATGATCTATATGATGCGAATGATGATGAATATGAGAAAAGGTTCATGACACTTCTTGAATAAATACATTAACATAGTAATATGATATGTAAAAGTGAAGGGGGTGTATGTGTGTTTATGATCAATATATCCACGCCAGGTATATGGTGAGCGTGCAATGATCAAAGAATATCCGAAGGATGTTGGGTATGTTATCATGCAAGAATATGTATATATGAGATAAACCCTAAGGTACACTACAGGTTAATTAGGAAATATTGATCCTATAAGACAATTAAATAATTTAGCATGGTTCTGAAGTCAATTGCACATGGGTAATTTATTGTAAATAGAACATACCAAGAGTGATGTTTGGGACAAGTTTCAATTACATGCATTGGACCATTAATTTTTAAATAATTAAAATGAGAAAAAAGACAATTAATTAGTTATAACTAAAATACAGAGAACTACCAGTTGCTACTTTCCAATATGATTAGTCATAACTAAATATAGTTGGAGACCAATATTCAAGAATTTACTAACTTCTTAGATTTAATTATTATTTTATTAGTGTTCTACCCATTTATTTTAGTTCTGATAAAAATACTAACATGCAAAGGGGTTTCACATTTTTCTACTACAGAACATGTCCAGTGGAGTCTAACAAAATGTATTTTGCCCTAAAATTTGCAATATAGATTTAGTTATGCATTTTTGATCTGTTAACATTTTCCTAATAATGATTAAATCGAGAAAAATTATATTTGCGCACGCGGGCTGATTTTCACTCAGCCTAGCGGACCGAGGCCGGCGCGGAGAGTGCCCCTAGGCCGGATCTGGCCCGAGTGAGGTCAGGGCTGAAGGCCTTACGGCCTCGTTGGCCTCTGGCCAAGCCAGGCACGGCCATGGCGGCCAGCCGAGGCGGTGACGCCCAGGGCAGTGGAGGTCAGGGGGTCGGTGCGGATGCGCGGCACGCGGGAGGAGGCAAGTCGGCTAACCAGGCATGGTCCGCGGCGAGGGAGGCGACGGTGGCGGGCGTTCCAGCGGCGGCTCTGCATGGAAAAAAGCCGAGTGAGGCCGGTATGGTGTGTGATGGAATGGGTAACCTGTTTGTAGGCCAAATCGTCGTAGCGCTCACCCTGAGCTGGGAAACCGCAGCCGGCAGCAATGGTGGTTGATGCAGGGTCGCCGGAGGAAATCTTCGAAATACTCTCAGCTCACGTGCTCATCGGGGAAACGTTTGGGTAGCGGGATTTGCGCTGAGAAGCAGCGAGCGGCCCGGCCAACGCGGAGGCAATGGCGATGGTGTTGTGCGGGAGGGAGAGCAGAGAGAGTGGCGAGTGAGGAAGAGTGCCGAAAAAGGGAACCATGTTGGACACCACGCCAAGATGTGTAGAAAATTAAGAAAACAAGTTTGAACTTTGAATCATGTTGGAAATTAAATGGGAATTTCTCAAATTGTAACTGTTTTGGGCTTTTGGTAATTATTTGGGTCATTAAATGAATGAATAAAAATCTGAGAAATTCTCCAAAATTCAATTCCACCATGTTCTTATACAACATATATTATTGGTGGGTATGAGTGTAACACCTGCAACCGGAGAAGTTGCGGCGACACAGGTGAAGGAGTCGTAGAAGCAGCTAGAGGAGTACGTCTTCGAGCTGGGCAAGCGTCAAGCTAGCTGGGAAACGAAGGCATCTTCCCTGCTGGTTGATTTGAATGAAATGTAGCCCATTGGGCCTAGTATATGTTGGTGTGAGTGTGTTGCCGGCCCGTCGGCCGTGCAATATTGTATAAGACCTGATCCCGTCCGATATCAGAGGGGTAAGAAAAATATCCCAAAACACCAACTCATCTTCTTCCTTGCGAAGAAAGCCGATTAGGCGACACCGACGAGTTCCTCACGCTGCCGGTTAGCTACGGGGTATCACAGGTGGTATCAGATTTAGCGATCTAGTAGATTTTAGGCTCGTGGCTCCAGATCTGCAACCCTTTGGATTCGCCGTAAAATTCCGTTGGGGAGTTGGTTGAAATCGGGAAAAGCAAAATTGTTCATCGAGCTTGGTATCCCGTAGATCTCTCCTGGTTGGCCGATCTCAAGGAGTGATCACAACGGCGCCTGAAACCAAAGCCAAACCTAAGCCATCCAAACAAACCCAATTCGTCCTTGATGCCATGGCCGATGAAGAAGGATGAGGAGCGTTGGATCAAGATGCAGGAGAGCATCGACCTGCTGTACACGTAAGTCGGTGCGATTGACAAATCGCAGCATCAGCTCTCTGCTCAACTGGAGCTTACAACGAAGGCCTTCAACCAGTCAACGGAGGATCAGCTGATACTGGCCAAGTGCAGCTCACATCTGTAGGTGAGGCGGTGGCGCGTCTCTCTCTGAACAAGATGCACGATGATGACGGCGTCCCTGGAGGCACATCAGGAACACAACCTAGAGGCGATCCATACCATAGAGAGCAAGGTATTGACCCGTCTGCTAGTTATTTGATGTTTGGCCCAAACCGATACTCTGCATAGGGAGGAGGAGATCCCATGGCTCGTGGCTGCATGCATCTGCCCAAGGTATTGACCCGTCTGCTAGTTATTTAGTGGCACCAATCCTAAGATCTGGATAGATAAATGTGTTGATTACTTCAAGATCTTCAATATTCCCGAGTGCATGTGGACATCAGCGACGTCCTTGCATATGGAGGATAATGTAGCAAGGTGGTTACAGGTGTATAAGATGAAGCATGGGTTAGGAGACTAGAATGCTTGTTGGCTCTATGCCAAGAAGGATCAGGCGGTATTGCGCAAATTTGAAGCATATGAGTACAGGAAGGCGGTCACGGACTTGTTGGCTCTACGCCAAGAAGGATCAGTGGAAGAATATACCGCTGCGTTTGAAGCTGCACAATTCAAAGTATCAATGCATAAAAATGGTTTTGATGACACTTTGTTTGCCTCCCATTATGTGAATGGACTGAAGGAGGAAATCAGAGGAATGGTTCAAGTCCAAGTGCCTGATACTGTTGACAAAGAAAGTATGTTGGCCGGTATTCAACAACAATTAGTAGGCAACAGTAAATCTCGGCAAAACAGATCCTACACCAAGTCACCCGCAGAAGCGTATACAAAGAGCCCATTATGAAAGGAAAGACAACTGCAAGATTATAGAAAGGCAAATAACCTGTGTTACTTTTGTGGGGATAAATTTGACAAGGATCACTTGCAGAAGTGCCCCAAAAGAGCCAAACCGCAGTTGAATGCATTAATAGTCAATGACTTGGATGTCGAACCCACTGAGGAGATCCTCAATAAATTGGAGATTGAGGACATATTGGCAAAGGAAATGTGTAACCTGTCCCTTAATGCCATATCATGAACTGAAAATGGCGACGCAATGAGAATTAGAGCACTGGTCAAAAATAAAGTCATGTTGATATTGGTGGATTCATGGAGTTCTCATAGCTTCATCAGTCAATTCTTTGCGGATACTCTAGGCATTGAGACAACCCCTGTTGCTCCAGTGCAAGTGAAAGTGGCCAATGGGGAATCCCTCACATCTGTGTCCATGGCACACAAATTGGCTTGGTGGGCTCAGGGATATACATTCCACATTGACATGAAGGTTCTTACATTAGAGGCATATGATGCCATACTAGGGTATGATTGGCTCAAACAACATAGCCCTATGGTATGTCACTAGAAACATAAGACAATGGAGTTCCTCAACAACACATAGACTGTTCATTTACAAGGCATAGTACAAGGGTAGAGAACCATCTCTGAGTTACCAGCTAAACAGTTTATCAAACTGCATCAAGGCAATGATATTTGGTCTTTAGATGTGATGCATAAAGTGGACCAGAAAGAGGCCAAGAGCATCCATCCTGTTATCACTGGAGTGCTAGAAGAGTTTGCTGATGTTTTTGACACCACTAACAAGCTTCCTCCACACAGAGAATATGATCACACTATACCACTGATGCTTGCAGCAGTGCTAATGAATGTTAGGTCATACAGGTACTCACCATTATACAAAGATGAGATAGAGAGACAAGTTAAGGAACTGTTAGCATCTGGCTTGATAATTCCTAGAACAAGCCCATTTGCTTCCCCAGTCCTGCTGGTCCAAAAGAAAGACAGCTCTTGGCGCTTTTGCGTGGATTACATGAAATCGAACTCCCTCACAATCAAAAAGAAGTTCCCTATGCCTTTGATCGATGAAATTCTGGATGAGCTCACTGGTTCTCAACTATTCTCTAGGCTTGATTTCAAAGCTGGCTTCCATCAAGTCAGAATGAACCCAGCTGATGAGCACAAAACAGCATTCAAAACACATCATGGACATTATTAGTTTAAGGTATGCCATTCGGCCTCACCAATGCTCCAACTACATTTCAATGCATTATGAATTCTATTCTTGAACCACTCTTGAGAAAATTTGTTATTGTCTTCATGGATGACATCTAGATCTATAGTGCTACTATGTCTGACCATGTTAACCATTTAAGGCAAGTTCTTGCATTGCTAAGACAACATAGTTTCACTGTTAAGAAAAGTAAATGTGCCTTTGCACAAGATGAATTTGAGTACTTGGGCCATATCATTTCCAAGGCAGGGGCGGCCATAGACCCTAAGAAAACTGATGCTATATAGAGCTGGCCTAAACCAACAAATGTGACTGAGCTTAGAGGTTTTCTTGGACTGACTGGCTATTATAGGAAATTTGTGCAGCATTATGGCTCTCTAGCTAAACCTCTAACCTCATTACTCAAGAAGTAGCAATTCTTATAGGATGCAACAGCTCAGCAAGCTTTTGACAGGTTGAAGAATGTCAGCTACACAGGTATTGGACCTACCTGACTTCACAAAACCATTCATAGTGGAGACAGATGCTTGTGACATAGGATTGGGTGCAGTGCTTATGCAGAATGACCAACCTTTTTCATTTCTCTATAAACCTCTTAGTCCCTCACATAAGTATCTCTCTGTCTATGAGAAGGAGTTTCTTGCCCTAATCATGGCCGTGGAAAAATGGAGACCATACCTGTAGCGCCAGGAATTCATTATTAGAACTGATCACAAGTCCCTAGCCTACCTCAATGAACAACATCTCCATTCCGAACTACAGAGAAAGGCAATGACAAGACTAATGGGCCTCTAGTTCAAAATTGTGTACAGAAAAGGGAAGGAGAATTTCGCTGCAGATGCCCTTTCTAGGTCCCAGCACTGTTACACATGCAATCTATCTCGGATGTACAACCATTATGGATCCAAGAGGTTATCAATTCATATGCCACTGACAAGCATGCCCAAGACCTGCTCCAACAGTTGGCAGTACATAGCCCAAATGAACAAGGCCTAGTGTTGCACAAAGGAATCATCAGGCAGGGCGATCAGGTATGGGTTGGGGACAATTCTGCACTTCGCACAAAGCTCATATCTGTCTTCCATGATAGTGCCCTTGGAGGTCATTCTGGAGTCCAAGCAACATATATAAGAATCAAAAAGGCATTGTGTGGCGAGGAATCAAATGTGATGTTGAGAATTTTGTCAAACAGTGCTCAATTTGTCAACAGGCCAAACATGAGAGAATCCACCCCCTTGGGCTACTACAACCTTTACCAATTCCTCAAGGTGCTTGGCAAGATATTAGCATGGACTTCATTAAAGGGTTGCCCAAATCAGAAGGCTTCAATGCTATACTGGTACTAGTCGACAAGTTCTCAAAGTATGCTCATTTTCTACCTCTAAAACACCATTTTACTGCAAAACAGATTGTTGTGCTCCTGCTAGACAATATAGTGAAGTTACATGGCATGCCAACCTTCATAGTATCTCATAGAGATAAAATATTCACTAGCCACATGTGGAAAGATCTGTTTGCGCTATCCAAGACCAAACTGCACATGAGCACTGCTTACGACCCTCAGACTGACGGCCAGACTGAGAGGGTCAACCAGTGCCTTGAGATGTACCTTAGGTGCAGTGTCCACCAAACACCGACCAAATGGAAATCATGGTTATCACTAGCTGAATTGTGGTACAACACATCGTATCACTCCTCGTTGGGGTGCACACCATTCAAATCCCTATATGGATATGACCCTAGGGTGGGGGCTGCCTCTACTGTCCTGTCTGCAGAGAATCAGTCGGTATAAGAGATCTTAGAAGAAAGACAGGCGCACACAGCTCTGCTTCGAAAGAACTTAGCAGCAGCTCAGAATATAATTAAGCACCAAGCTGACAAGAACATAACTGATAGAGAATTCCAAGTGGGAGATCAAGTATTGCTCAAATTACAACCATATGCTCAGTCTTCCCTAGTCAACAGGCCATTCCCAAAACTTGCATACAAGTACTTTGGTCCCTACTCCATACCCGTCGGATATCAGAGGGGTAAGAAAAATATCCCAAAACACCAACTCGTCTTCTTCCTTGCGAAGCAAGCCGATTAGGCAACACCGACGAGTTCCTCACGCTGCCGGTTTGCCACCGGTTAGCTACGGGGTATCACAATGAGTTATGTTGTAAATATTTGACTTGTAGTTCAAATGTGATTCAAATTTAGCCAAATTTCATGCAAAAGATATTCAAATGACTTTAAACTTTTTAGGTGGGTTCGTGATAGATCAGAGGAAATGTCTAGGGTTTTCTTGGTTGGTGTTATTAACACCCTGGGTGTCACATTCAGTGTTAATTTGTATCCATTCTTTGTATTAGATGAGAGAATTTACGATAGTACCTTAATTTTCCTTAAATAATTGAAGAGTAAAAGTAAAATAAAATGCACTGCATGCTTAGCAAGTTAGCATCATCATGAAGGCGCAAGTATCTTGATTTTGAATACTGTATCTGTACCACATAAACGGAAAGGAAATTGTGAAGCTCCGATCCGTCCGGCAACGGGCGCGGCTGAAAGATCAAAACTGGCACGAGTGCGTATCTCGTCAAAGTTTCAGACTCCTTTGATGGATGCGTTAATTGGCACAAACTTAAATTGTAGTGCTCCGTGACTGTGCATAAAATTGGAAGGGACGATCCTATCTTGTACAAATAAATAAGAACGAGATCGCAAAATAATAATAGTATTAATAACTAGGAACCTTCAAACTACAGTCCCGTTTCTCGAAACTGGCATCAAAGTCCATAGATAATTGATACGGCGATTGATATGGCGACGTTACTTGGAAACGAACCGATTGATCTATTACGGCTTACCCGGCCACAACGCAAACCAGGCGGCGGCGATGCAGCCGCCACGACGAACCCGGCGCTCCACCCGGTCGTACTCCTCCGTCGCGGCGGCGGAGCCAAGCAGCAACCGTGACTGGCTGGCCGCCCGGCGCAAGCCCTCCAAGAAGCGGGCGCGGCGGACAGCGACGACGATCGCGGACGGCGAGGAGGACGACGGCACGCCCCTAACCGACGAGATCCTGGTCGGCATCTTCGCCGGCCTGCCGGACCTCGCCGACATCGTCCGCGCTGCGGCCACCTGCCGGCGGTGGCGCAGCCTCGTCTCCGGCGAGTCCGCCTTCATCTCCCGCGATTCGCGCCGGACGCGGGGGATCTTCCTCTGCGGGCTGGCCCTGGGCTTCTTCTACACGCACCGCAAGGGCGCCGTCCCGCGCTTCACACCCACGGCCTCCGCGTCCCGCCGCCTCGGCCTGCGTCAGCCGTCGCTCAACGAGCTCGTGGACGGCCTCGACGACGGGCTGTTCGACTCGTCGCGGCTCGTGGGCTCGCGCAAGGGCCTCCTCGTCGTGGAGCTGAAGCACGACCGGAAGCACGTGCTCAAGCTGTGCGTGTGCAACCCGATGACGGGGGAGGTCACCGTCCTCCCGCCGCTCACCGGCAAGGAGAGCCTCGGCCGATATGCCTGCACCGTCCTCACCGCTGAGGACGGCAGCAATGATCATCGTCACAGTTCGTCGTACCGGCTGGTCATCGTGTATACGCGGCGGACATTCACCGCGTGCCGGAGCTACTCGTCCGAGGACGGCGCGTGGGGGCTCGAGGCCAAGGTGATCACCGAATCCGGGATTACCCAGAAGCAGATGGCGGCGATGGCCGGTGCCGGTGTTGTCGTCGGGAATACCGTGTACTGGCACGCCAGGACCAAGGTGTTCGGGCTTCACCTCGACACGCTGGTGGCAGAACACGTGGATATGCCGGAGAACGGCCACAGGAGACACAACCCCGCCGTGAACACCATGCTGGGCGTGTCGCCGGACGGGAGGCTGCGCACCATCCAGGTCATTGAGCATGTGCCCGCTGGTTTGTCAACAACGGCTGGGGAACAAAGCGTTGCATTAGGCATCAACACACGGAGCGCCACTGGAGGTATGTGGGATGCTCAGGAGGTGATCCCGGTGGTGCAGTCGCTGCCAGCGGAGGCAAAGTGCGTGAAGCTGCGTTGGGTCGGTGAGAACAGCGGGGTCGTCTACTTTAGTGCTGGGAGCAGTGACCAGACAAGCGACATGTACGCTCTCAACCTCGACAAGAAAGAGGTAGAGAAGCTGGCGAGCCACCAGCATGGTGGCGGTGATTCGTTGTGGGGGAACTTGCATGGCTACGAGATGGACCAGAGCTTATACCTTTCTTCGCTCGCCATGGAGGAGGACTAGCTACTCACGAGGAGATGGTCACTGCGCTCCATTGATTGATTCAGTCTGCAGACATTTGTGCTTGAAATTACTTGTTAGAATGCTATATGCAGACCGTTTGATTCTCATAATGCACAGCTACAGTGCCGTGCACCGCACTGACGGGTATTATTATTTTCCATTTTTTTTCTTTCCTTTTCAGTTTTGTTCCATTTAAGTCGAATAAGGTGACCCAAATATCTCATCACAATAAATTTGATCTAGCTTCACACAGGAATTGGGATTTGGGAGGGTTACATGTATATCACGATGCAGTGTGGTACAAAGGCTGAAACATTGATATATATTGTACTTTCTATTAAGAAAATGATCTAGAGTACATAGAAATAATCTTTGCTCTAGAAGGTTTAAAAGGTTTAGCTGCCGAGAGCTGCCGGCCAGACTGGTGCTAGTGGCTAGCGACGAGGTGCACACATCGAGGAAGCTGAGACCAAAAACTTCTTGTCACATGGCCATGCTGGCTCAACATATGTGTGCCACGTCCATGCTACCTAATAATATTTACTCTGTAACTCTATTTTTTTATTGCTGGAATTGCATAATATGGGCCTATGCATATGAACAATACAACATTTATGAAAACTTTTGTCGATTTCTACTACAATATGGATGAAAATGTAATTTCTACATTTGTTTGGCAAAGGATCCAAGGATCCAATATGTGTCCACGTTTACCCTTGTATGACTTATCATATCAAGTTGTAAGAACACCAAAAAACTAAATCATTTGTAAGAATTTTTACCATGTGAAAAAGTATTCATATGATGATTAGAATCGGTTAGGGATCTGTAACGTCCCGTCCCTCCGAGACCGGACACGCTTACACCTGGCAGCTCTTTAGTATCTCAAGACTGTCCCCACAGACCAACACATGTCTTTTCTGCGTATTTTGTCCTCACTCGTGCGCATCCGGGACAAACTTTAGAGATCTTTGGAAATGAGCTTCCGGAAAAGAAGTTGTAACTTGTTGGTATGAGTATTCTATCAATCCTATTAAGCCTTAGGACAGGATGTTACACTCTCACCCCCTTAGAAGATCGACGTCCTTGTTGATCAAATCCAAGTCAGGAAAGTCCTCTGTTGGCGACGTCCGTATGCCCAGTGGCAGCGCATGTGTCATGCTATGTGACCACTCCGGACCCACACCAGCCATGCACACCATGTCTGCGCAACTACGACCCCACGTGCCCGTGAAACCGCGAGAGTCGGCTCTGATACTAACTGTAATGTCCCGTCCCTCCGAGACCGGGCACGCTTACATCTAGCAGCTCTTTAGTATGTCAAGACTGTCCCCACAGACCAACACATGTCTTTTCTGCGCACTTTATCCTCACTCATGCGCATCCAGGACAAACTTCCCGGTCAGTCACCCATCCCTAAATTACTCAAGACCAAGCACGCTTAACTTTAGAGATCTTTGGAAATGAGCTTCTAGAAAAGAAGTTGCAACTTGTTGGTATGAGTATTCTATCAATCCTATTAAGCCTTAGGTCAGGATGTTACAGGATCAAAGCATACGGCTAAGAATAAGAACATTTTTGTTTTGTTGGGAACCAAAAGAAAGTAACTATGCTTTTTTCGATCATGTTACCAAAGGAGGCAACAATGTCTAACTCTATATACTAAGTATAATTGCTAGGCCAATGTATGTTCAGAACAAATAAAAATGCATTACATACACAAGAATTAATAATGTTTGAATGGAATACTAACCCTCAACTTCTCCTATAGGACCAATAGCTAATATTAAAAATGTATACTATCACACTGTATTAACTAAATATACATAACTTTCTTAGTAGCCTTCTCTACTACAAATTCATTTAGGTAGGGTGTCTCTTCCATCGTTTTCCTGCCCCTTGCCCGTTGTCTATACTGTTTTTTTTTTTGTGTCTGGTGTTTTTTTTTTTTTTGTCCACATCCGAGTCCCGTGCGATTAGAGTTTAGGAAGTCTATGGCTTGCCGTGTACGTGCAGCACATCAAGGGCCCATGCCGTCCAGCTCCATTGGAAAATTGCCCATGGCCCAATTACAACCGACCCATATCCTATTGCCTAATTCCTAGCTGCCGGAGCCGGACAGAATTCGATTGGCATATCTGGCTGCCGGATAGAATATAACACACCAGCTACATCACGTACGACTATACGATCTCGCCGCCCACACCAACAACCGACGGGAACTAAGTTTCACCGTGGAAGAAGGCCAACAAGTTCGTCGCTTGGGTCTCTCAGTAACAATCGTCCACTGCAGAAAGATCTTCATACAACAAGTTCTCCAGTGACCTCGATGCCGCATGCTGTACCTGAACTCCAGTGTCTCACCGGTCACCACCTTGATGCTGTGTTGTCTCCCGTGGAGTTAACGTAACTAAGACATTGCTAATTAATCGGGGAACTCTATGGCAGTCTGGCAGGCGAGTCATCTTCCCTATATAATCACAAGGGGGTGTTTAATTAGATGGCATCAAGTGCATGAAGTGACCTGATGCTGAACCCTTGATAGACTGTAATCCAAGAAGACGAACCCTTTCCCGACGTACTCCGACACCATGAGTTGCCTTCCCGCCTTCTGATCTTCTAAGCTTTCTGATGTCTGGTAAGTGAAAAGATGGAGCTTATACTACGGATTTGTTTCAGGTGTGAAACCCTAGCAGAATTTGGCACTGTTTATAGGTTAGTACATTGAGCTCTTGTTTGGGTGAACCACACGTTCTTTATGGCCTTCATCTGATGCAAAATGCTCTCGTGGCTGATCTCATCCTCGAACATGTGAGAGCTAGAGGCGGGGACGATGCATTGATCTAGGCTAGGGCGTACACGATGGTGAGAGTACGTAATTATTTCAGGTATTGTAAGGGGGATTTAGTTGGATAATTCTTATCTTACTAAGAATAGAAAATGAAATTGTCTGGTTTTGTGACTTGAGATCTATGATATGGTGAAAAAGCTACATAACTCCTATTGTTAATCCAATGTAAGTTTTCTTTATGTATTGATTGATGTAGCAGCTGGAATAAATATTTTTCCTTTTCTAAAAAATATAAGTTTCCTTGAGTTCTATAAAAACAAGTAGCAATATTATACCGAGCCTAAAGCAGAGGATGTCGATGTTTAAGAAATTAATTAGTTTTAAGATTATTCAAACACTTTTACAATATAATAAAAATATCCCGAAATCTATCTATCAAGAAAGTGGATGTCTATAGTTTGTTGTATTTTTTAAGATACCTGTAGCACATGTGCACTTTGCTAGTTTCTTTAGAAATTGACATGAATATCGTGCCTGATGAGTTTCGATCCTATCCACCACATCAACCACAATCCTCACGTATGTATCTATTAAAAGGAGAGTTAAACTACGCGACCTGACAAGATTAGCCCCAACCTAAATATACGACATAGAAGGAAATATATATTTTAAAAAAGGTTATAAGGATTTTTGTATAGACATTATGTTTAGTGCATTTCAACACTTCAGACACTAGTACATCAAAATAAATAGTGCATATATGAAAACAGACATGGCATCACGCTCAATCTTCTTGTATTTTTTATGTTTGATATTATTAAAAGAATCTAAAAATAATATTATTTTCTTTTGTAAATTGCACATTTAAGGAACTAAAAATAATGTCATATATTTTTTTTATTTGCATATATGAAACGAGACATTTGTTGGGATGCCATGGGTGACAAGGTTGTTTGGGCCAGAATGCGTTAAACAAACGATTGAGCGGGTTGCTGAAGTTCGAGAACACATGTTAGCAGCACAAAGTAGACTGAAGAGTTACACTGATGTTAGAAGGTGAGACTTGGAGTTTCAAGAAGGCGATGAGGTACTTCTTAGGATGTCACCAACCAATGGTGTTGTGAGATTTGGTACTAAGGGTAAGCTTAGCCCAAAGTATATTGGTTCTTTCGTCATCAAGGAGCGTGTGGGCAAACTGGCTTATCAATTGGAGTTGCCCGAGTCGATGAAAGGGGTTCATGAGGTATTCCATGTTTCAATGTTGAGGAAGTATCTAAGGGATCTAGAGCATCATATAATTGTGGAGGCTGTTACTATTCAGCAAGATCTATATATTGAGTCTTGTCCGGTGAGAATCCAAGAGATAGTGGAGCGGGGCTTAGACGCAAAGCATTTAAGTATGTGAAGGTTCTCTGGACAAACCAAACTGAACGTGAAGCAACCTTGGAGCTTGAGTCAGAGATGTGTGAGAAGTGTCCTGAATTATTTCGATCCGATGAGTAACCACATGCTCTTTTAGTTTTTCTTCTCTATACTTTGACTAGAAAAAATTCGAGGGTGAATTTTATCGAGCAGGGGGGGGGGGGGAGAGCGAATGCAATATCTCAATTATTTAGAAAACTATAACCTTATATCTAGAACAACTAAGGAGTTGAACAAAAAAAATTTGACTCTTCCAACCGTTGCTCCGATGACCGAGCGTAGAGCTTATCAAAATGGTGTCATTTCACTACTCATATGCTAGATTCTGATATGTTACCACCATATTGTCATTAGAATAATTATGTGCCGTTAATCATGTATTAGGGTTGACTTTGGGTTGAGCCATCGATACAAAATTAGAACACGGGCACTCGTTCTTCTTTCATTCACGCTGCCACTTCGTGTTGACACGCCGCCGCCTCTCTCGCATTTGCCTCCACCGTAGACGTCACGCTACCTCAAGTAGGATGGAGTTCCTCCCTGCTTGTCTCCATTGCTGGCCACTGTCTAGCACTGCGCTGTGCTACTACCTTGGTCTAATTAGCACGGTGTGCTTGAACTACAGGGAGCGATGGGAGAAGGAAGAGGCTGGTCCTGGTGTATTCTACTGCTGCTGCCTATATTGGTATTTTTAACGAATGTAGGTAATCTGCAAGCGCACGGAGAATACTGTTGTAGCATTTCACCCGGAAGTATTCAGGGTATCGTATTTATTTTATCCCAAAGAAAGGAGGGAGATTGATCAAGATGGATACCATGTTCTAGATGCGCATAATAGATTATAAGGCAATGTCCTCACTGGGGTAAGGATATAGATAATCCTGGATAGTGGACACACAGATAGCATATTCAGGATAAAAAAAACCCGTCTAGTGAAG
This sequence comes from Eleusine indica, assembly GCA_030378355.1. Taxonomy (NCBI): domain Eukaryota; kingdom Viridiplantae; phylum Streptophyta; class Magnoliopsida; order Poales; family Poaceae; genus Eleusine; species Eleusine indica. The sequence continues at coordinate 44,607,276 of CM059495.1, forward strand.
AAGTACAAAGAAAGAACTAATTTTCTATGTTGCTTTTATACTGCTGCAAATTGTACATAATATACTATTATACAAATACATAAGCAATACAAGATAAATAGATCACCACGCCCTAGGCATCCGGTTTTCTCCTGCATCCATAGTACGATTCCAGCCAAGAGCCTATTGCATAGCCGAACGTGAAGAATTTCTAAGGACATATAGGACTGTCACCACCTACTACCTACCTCAATACAATCCGTGGGCTACAAGACAAATAATGCATTCTATTGATCTAATCACCATGCTTACATCTCTAGAACAATACCCCTGATCTCCTAGCTATGGATCAGAAAAGGAGTAATCACATTTAAGTGAATACTAAGCATATGGAAATGATCTATGTCACACACTAGTGAAAGGATTGAATCTATGGTAAATAGTGTACCTATTTTGGCAAATATTGTACCTATTTTGGCAAATACCGAGAGGGGGGGGGGGGTGAATCGGGAACTCAAATTATGTACCTATTTTGGCAAATGTTAAAACCGACCACTCAAACAACTCCTACAATTCTAGTGGTGAACACACTAACAAGATAATCCTCTGAAAGGAAAGACAACCAAAGCATACTAGTGGATCACATATGAGGCACACAACTACTATGCAAGCTAGTAATCAAAGAACATGCGGAAGCACACAACAAGCTAGCAAATGAGCCTACTCATGCAAAGCTACTAGATCATCAAGTACAAGATAAGCACAGAAACATGAGTAGCACAATACATACTAGGGTGAACAATCAAACCAAAGCAACTCCTATACACGCTAGTGATCAAGTGAAAGCTATGCACAACTAGCAAGTAGAAAAGCTTATTCATGCAAGTCTACAAAGGTAATCAACTAGAGCAAGGCAAGCACACAAGCATGAATAGCACGGTATGTAAAAGCGAAAAGTAATGCATCATAGTAAGGAGTAGAGTAAGAGATGGCTCATGATTTTTTTCCCGAGGTCTCAAAAGATGGCACCTTCCCCTACTCCTCGTTGGACCACTCCCACCGGAGTTCCGGTCCCTTCCGCCACCAATATGGAGTTCTCGCCCACGAGCCTGCAATCACTCCCAGAGTGAAGACACAGTGCGCGTCACCGCTGCCACCAAGGCACAAGCTCGCCTCCCTTGAGAACTTGCCAGACTCCCCAATCCGACACGGGCGCTCACTAGCGATGCCCCTTTCACAGGCGGACTCAAACCGTGTACAAACGTGTGATGGTCTTCATAACCAATCACGATAGGCTCGATCACCGACACCTAACCGGTCTAGGTCTCACCATAGACAAAGAGTAACAACCTAGATCACACCCTCAAGGACACCCTAGCCTTAGATGTGCATCAATGCTCAAGTTACTCTCACTAGCACTCTCAAGATATGGAATATCTCCTCCTAGTGCTCTCTTCTTTTCCTTTTGGCTCTTACCAAATGCTCCAAGCAATTCTACTGGACAAGAGAGGTCTCCATGACCCCAGCAACGAAGTTATATAGGCTTCCAGCCTTCAACTAGCTGTTACTCCACAGCATTGCCTCTCTGCACACACTGACCGGACCGTCCGGTCACTGCCTACCAGACCGTCCGGTCACTACTGGAATGGCTCCCAGAGCCATTGGCTTCATTGTGCCTGCAACCCCCTATACTGACCGGACTGTCCGGTCAGTAGACCGGACCGTCTGGTCTCTTCTCGCTCGTCGATTCCAGAGAGCACCGTTTCTGCGTCCTCTCTGTCCTACGCCTCCTTGATACAGACCGAACCGTCCGGTCTTTGCTGATCCTTGCGCAGACAGATTCCTTGCAGACTTCACTCTGGTCTCCTAGTGACCGTACAGTCCGGTGTCCACTAACCCCTCTGTCTGGCCACAATGTCCAGAAGCTGAAACTTCTCGTCCTCACTTAACTTCGTTTCTCGGCTCCTCTAAACAGATCCTTGGCTTCTCCACTATCACCTAGTACCTATGATTTTAGTGAGCATCCATGCATATCACCAACTAGTGTGGCCTAAGAGACATGACCTATACCCCATTGATAGTCCGGTTTTTCCTATGGACTCAATGCCCTAACAACTAGACAAGTGTTCCCAACACTTGCTCCATAACTTGTCCTTAGCTTTGATCCATAACATCAACCCTTGGACTCCATCAAGCTTACAAGCCTCCATGCTTGTGGTCATTGTCATCTATCGCCAAGGCCGCCGTCAACAATCATCATAGAGTAGAAAAGGTTTCCTACACAAATAACACTCGTGTAGATCTTAGTTACTCATTTCATATTTGTCATTCATCACTAAAAAATTCATACCTTGGGGTGACCTCAATGGTCATGATCATTACAATCTCCCCCTCTTTGGTGATGGATGACAACCACTACTTATGATGACCCAAAAATGGACGAGCAACAAAGAACCAAAGGAAATGAAAGGAATGAAAGGATTACCATGGTCCTTATGTCGGAAGTAGTCTCCCCCTTGGAATGTGCTAGGTGTTGAGAGAGAACTACCCAATCATGTAGCGCACTTGATATCTTTCTTGAGTTGAATTTTGCGCCCGTCTTGGTGCCGTGGTTGATGATCTTGTCGAAGTAGACACGCACCAAGGACGTAGATGTTCATCTCGGTGTAGATGTTCATTGTTGTTATAGACATGCACCATTGTCTTGATCATCTTCATATGATCTTCATGTTCTCCTCTTTGTCACTTGTATCTTCTTGTTCTTCTCCATCTTTCCTTCTCCACTTGATCTTTGACTTGGCTTTTGGATCTTCTCTTCATGTTCCTCTTCCCCTTTGTGTTATCGATCTAGACTTGACTTTTGGATTGACTTGGGTTTTGGATCTTCATGTTCCTTCTCCCCCTTTGTCACCTATCACCAAAAACCAAAGACAAAACACAAGAGAACCAAGGAGCAAATGATAAATGGCAACAGTTAGAAAACTCCCCCTTTCATGGTGCTCCTCCTTGGTCACGCTAGTGTTCCACCATAGCTCCCCCTACACACAAGACTCAACAAAATATTTTCTCAAGTAAGCAATGGTTAGTCATTTCTATGATCGGAATGTATGATCCACTTGTCTTTGAGCCGCGCGAGTAGATTTAACCTCGGAGTTCGTTTGAACATGACTCAATGGACATGAAGCACAAAGATCACTATGTGATCATCTAGAGGGTCATATACTTACATTGTAAATAAGCAACTCCCCCTAGAAACATGCTTGGAAGCATGTAAGGTATCACAATGCAAAAAGCATGAATGCAAAGAGTGCAAATGCAAATGCAACAAGTATACAAATGCATGATGCGATGCTAAAAGAAAGAGAGAGAAAGGCTACAAACCAAAGTGCCAACGACGTGTTGTTCCCTTCTCGAGCTTACTCACAATGTACCATTCTTCAAAGCCTTGGACACACCATGAACCACCGTCCCAAGCTTAACCCATATCCATTGCTATCTCAAGGAGGTCCGATGTTGACCTACAAGCAGAGAGAAACAAGCACAAAACAAGGACACACACAACAAACAAAACAAACAAAGCTATACATATTTACAAGAGATAAGCTTTAGGGTTACTCATGTGAAGTTTGAAAGGTCTTCTCGTCGAGTGGCTTGGTGAAGATATCCGCCAATTGTTCATGAGCCACACACTCACCGACTCAATATCATTCTTCTCAACATGGTCCCTTATGAAATGATGCTTGACTTGAATATGCTTTGCATGACCATGATCTCCAGCTTTGAGAGCCATTTTGATTGCCACTTCACTATCACAATATAATGGCATTTGAGTGAAGTTGAGGTCATAATCCGAGAGTGTTTTCCTCATGTAGAGAAGTTGTGCACAACAAGCTCCCGCCGCCATATACTCCGCTTCGGCTGTAGATAGAGCCATCGAGTTTTTCTTCTTTGAGCTCTAAGATACTAGAGATCTTCCAAGAAATTGGCAACCTCCCAATGTACTCTTCCTATTCACTTTGCATCCCGTGAAGTCCGAGTCCGAATACCCAAGTAACTCAAAGCTTGTTCCTCTAGGATACCATAGTCCCATGGTAGGTGTGTCCTTCAGGTATCTAAGAATCCTCTTGACGGCCTTCAAGTGAGACTCCTTCGGATTTGCTTGATAGCGTGCACACAAGCAAACACTAAACATGATGTCCGGTCTTGAGGCGGTGTGATAGAGCAAGGACCCAATCATTGATCTATAGAGCTTGGGGTTCACCGGTTTACCCTTTGCATCATCATCCAAGGGTTTGCTTGTTGCCATAGCTCTATGCAAGGGCTTGCAATTTTCCATGTTGAATCTCTTGAGTAGTTCCTTGGTGTACTTTTCTTGGTAGATGAAGTTCCCTTCTCTCAATTGTTTCACTTGAAAACCAAGGAACACATGAAATTCCCTAGCCATCATTTCCCGGAACACTTCATTGAACTTCTCATTGGTTGACCCATAGATGATATCATCCACATAGATTTGGCACATGTTGACGGCTGTTAAGTACCATTTTTAACCGTCAACTATACTCAAATAAAGGAAAATTTGGCATTTCATACACGCATGCTTTATCACAATAATATAGTTCCACTTGTACTTGGAGAACTTTGTGCATGCAGGAGGAAATGTGAAGGAAACACCTCAAAAGGCAAGAAAACACACTTTCGACCAATCAGAGAGTGCCACATGGACGTCACACGGATTGAAGGGCCCATTTTCAGCACTTAACCGACGTAACTCCCTGTAATACCGCGCAAACCGACGTCAGGGCCCACAGGACAGCCACCTGGAGAAAGCACAGGCCAGGAGGGGCCACCCCCAGGTCGGCCGACCTGGTCAGGTCGGCCGACCCAGCCGGGCGCCCTCTCCGCCTGGGCTTCCACGTGTTGGCTCCTCCGCGACTCCTGATGACGGTTTAAGATGCCTTCCATGGCGGTTACTCTCCCTTACCGACCTATTGAGGCTATAAATAGGAGGGTGTGCCTTCACACTCAACACACACCACAAGAAGCATTTCTCTCTTGCTAGTAGTAGTTCTTGGAGTTTTAGTGGAGTTAGGCTGAGTCTAGAGCTCTCTAGTCCCAAGTCTTCACTTGGAATTGGTATGGCTCTTGTATCTTTTCCCTTTTGTAAGACTTTGCTCTTATCAATATATATATATTTTCTATATAGTTGTGCTTGGGTCATGAGTTTCTTGTTTGATTTTGTGATCCATATATGTGATAGTATAGTCTACTTGTGTGATAGTAGTTTATATTTATTATACTACTATTGTCATGCTAGTTATATACCGTCACTATAGTCTAGTTTATATGTTATAGTCTCTATGCTTAGTTTTAGCTGATAAACTATAGCATGGGTTTGGTGATCGTATTCGTACGGTAGCTCTGCCTCGTTAATAGTAATCGCGGAGGGGCAGAGTGCTCTTTGGTCATGCAAGTATGGTACTTGGGTGACTGATTTGCATCAATTATTCGTTAGTCTACTGGTTCGTTGAGGTAGGCGGCAGGTGGTGACAGCCCTGTCCGTCCTTTGAAATCCTCCCCGCTAGGCTAGTGCGTAGGCTCTTGGCGGAAGTCGCCTGTGGATGCAGGGGTAAGTCCGTGCCTGAAGTGCTATACTATTGACTGCTGAACCTGAGTGTGGGTCTGTATGTATTCTACTTAGGCTATGCAACTGTATAGGAATGTATAGTAGGAGTAGCTTAGCCTAGTCTTTCCTCCACTAGACTTTATTTATTTAGTAGGAATCTTCTGTGTGTGTCATACTACCCGGTTATTATCATGTACCCGCCTGTCTTGGTTAGATATCCTTGCTAATTGTTAACATGATCTTATATGTTAGTAACGCTTCTTGATCATAACCTTCCTCTGGGATAAACAAATACGATACCCTGAATACTTCCGGGTGAAATGCTACAGCGGTATTCTCCGTGCGCTTGCGGATTTTACCTACTTGACTCTGGGACATATTAGTGAACCGTTTCTGGCCCCGTGCCGGGAATGATTTATTAATATGGCTTAGCAAAAGTCAACAAGCATTTCTGGCGCCGTTGCCAGGGAAGGCGTATGATTTAAGAAAAATTACTAATGTATATAGTAGTGTTGCAATTATTAAGGCTATCTCCTAGGCAGGCTAACCTTGCTTTGTTTTCTGCATTTTGTATGAAAACAGGGTAGTGTATGACTGGTTTCAACTTGCCGACAAACTTCACTGAAGATCCTCAGTCACTCCTGAGAAGGACATGAGCTAGGCTCACCCCTCCTCGTAAGGAGACTCGGCCAATCGAACCTGTCATTCCCGCACCATCAAGCTCTGAGCAAATGGCCGACAAGACCCTCCGCGAGTTCTCCGCTCCCTCCGCTGCCAACATCCCTATGGGACCAGCTGGCAATGTGGGAGATGCGAACTTCGAGATCAAGACCGGTCTCATCACCATGGTGCAGGCTAGCCCATTATGTGGGAAAGCCAATGAGGACGCTAGTGCTCATCTCCAGCAATTCCTGGAGATTTGCAACACGTTCAAAATGAAGGACGTCACCCCCGACGCTGTTCGCCTTCGACTGTTCCCGTTCTCTCTCCTTGGGAGAGCGAGACAGTGGTTCTACGCAAACCCTGAAGCTGTGAACACTTGGGAGAAGTGTTCAGCTGCGTTCCTTGCAAAGTTCTTCCCGCTGGGCAAGACCAATGCCCTCCGCGGAAGGATCTCAAGCTTCCAGCAGGAGTCGAAGGAGTCGATTCCTGAGGCATGGGAGAGGCTCCAGGAGTACATCCTGGCATGTCCCCACCACGGGATGGATGATTGGCTGATCATCCAGAACTTCTACAACGGGGTTACTCCATCGGCCCGCGACCACCTCGACGCTGCTGCTGGTGGAGCCTTCTTCTCGCTCACTGTGAGCAAGGCAAAAGATTTGATCGAGAAGATGGTGTCCAACCAAGGTTGGAATGAAGAGCGCCTCCAACCTCGCCAGCAGGCATGTACTCCGTCAAGGAGGTTGACATGCTCGCCGCCAAGATTGACCTTCTCATGAAGAAGATGGACGACCAAGCCAATGGAGAAGTGAAAGCCCTAGACGCTCGTATGACTTGCGAGGTCTGTGGCAACACGGGACACTCGGGCAATGACTGCCCTGAGACCCGTGAGGACGCAATGTTCATGGGCAACAACAACAACAACGGCTACTGTCCACAAGGAGGTCAAAGTTGGGGTCCACCACGTCCCAACTACCAAGGAGGTAACTCTGGCAACTTCGCTGGTTTTAATTCCGGTTATAATCAGCCCTCCTTGAAAGATCTTGTGCTTGGTCAAGCTAAGGTTAATGATAACATCAGTAAAAAGCTTGCCACCACTGATAGGACTCTTGAGAGCATCCACACTAAGATAGAGGGTGTTTCCTCTGCTCTCAAGAATCAGCTGAGCTTTAACAAAATGATAGAAACCCAATTAGCTCAGTTAGCTGCTGCTGTTCCTACTGCTGAGTCGGGGAAAATCCCGGGGCAACCCGAGATCCCCTTAGAAAATGTTAATGCGGTTACCACGAGAGGAGGTAAGTCCACTCGGGATCCGCCATACCCTAACCATGCAGGAAAGGACACATCAGCTGAGAAGCCGGCAGAAGAAGAAGAACTGCCGCCCAGGAAAACGGCCCCACATGAGTTCTATGACACGAACCTCATGCCGTTTCCTGAAAGAAGAAGGAAGCCCACCGTGGACGAGCAGTTCACACGCTTCGTTGAGGTGATCCAGAAGCTGCACATCAACGTGCCCTTGCTGGATGCGATACAAGTACCCACGTACGCTCGCTACCTCAAGGATCTTATCAGCAACAAGCGCCCACTACCGACCACAGAAATTGTCAAGCTGACGGAAGAGTGTAGCGCTGCTATACTCAACCGGCTTCCTGAGAAGAAGAAAGATCCGGGGTGTCCCACGATCACCTGCTCGATCGGGACACAGAACTTCGACCATGCCTTATGTGATCTTGGGGCAAGTGTGAGCGTCATGCCGAAGGATGTCTTCGACAAGCTCAACTACACCACACTATCCCCCACGCCGATGCAGCTGCAGCTGGCCGATTCAACGGTCCGCTATCCGGCGGGGATCGTCGAAGATATTCCGGTGAAAATCCGGGATTGCTTCATCCCCGTCGACTTCGTAGTGCTTGACATGGACGTCGGGAAGAGCACACCGCTCATCCTGGGACGCCCATTTCTCAGCACTGTGGATGCTCGCATCGATGTAGGAGCCGGAGAAATCCGCTTCCACATCAATGGCAAGGAGGAGAAGTTCGACTTTCGGCCACGGAAAGAACAGTGCAACATGATCCGTATCAAGTACGGGCCGAACCCAAGCAACATCAAGGAAGTGGAGGTCACTCCGCCAAAGAAGGACAGCCTCATCACATTCATGAAGAACTTCCTTGAGAAGGAAAAGGCTGCACAGCAACAACTGATGAAGGCAAGGAGGCAAAGGTCACACATTAAGCAACAGCCTCCGAAGTCCACAAGGCAGCAACCTCCGAGATCTGCAAAGAAACAGGCTGTGAAGCCTGCAAAACCGCAGCCTCTGAAGCCCGAGAAGCCACCGACCGCAACAAAGACCAAGAAGGTGTGGCGAGTGAAACAAGAAGCATCATCCGTGTCTTCATCTCCGGGACCGGACAACGCTTCATCGAACTGAACGCCGGAGAAAAGTCCCGCTCGTCGGACTTTAAAAGGTGAGTCCTCGCCGGGAGGTTAAACCGGTAGTTATCCATATTTGCTCTTTTAATTGCATATTTGCTTTCCACCACATTTTGATTTTTCCCGACCACTGCATTTCTGCATTTTTGAATTTTTCCAGCCACCTTGGAATTTTTCAAAACTCATTTGCATTTTTGAAAATTTAGAAAATAGGTTTTTGGGCTTTCCATTTTGAAAAGATTTTTTGTCGAGCTTTTTGAGCAAAAAGGCAGCAGGGGACAAATCCCCTAGCCGTTGGGGAACACATAGGAAAAAGGGGGCTGCCAGGAGGCCCACCTGCCAGGTCGGCCGACCTGGTGGGGTCGGCCGACCCCCTGGCCCCACCTTTTCCTGTGCTCCTTTCTCCCAACGGCTATATGGCCGTTGCTCTGTCCCTTTATAACGGCCATCTTGCTTCCTTGGCTATAAAAACCGCCCAGGAGGAGGAGTTTCACCATTCCAAGCTCATCTTTCACTCCCCTCCTTTGCTCACTTGTTGCTCTCCCAAAATTTCGTGTTCTTCAACTTTACTACAGCCCCAAAAACCCAAAAAAAAAAAATATTTCCCCTCTGTTTTAGTGCATTTGCAAGTTGTTGTGAGAAGAAAACCAATTTCGGAGAAGCTCGGGTTTGTCGTTTTCACTAACGCTCACCCGAACACTTGTTCGATCTTGTTTTTGTTCTTGTCTTGTGTTTGTTCTTGTGTGCAGCCATGTTCAACCGAATGAAGCAAGTCGCCGGAATCAAGCGGAGAAAAAGCACTCGTGCAAGCACGAGTCAAGCATCCTCCGTCGAGCTCACACCAAGTCCGGGGCATGGTGACCCCGAAGCTGAAATTCCGGAGGAAAGGCCGGCCTTGCTCATCACCGAGGAGCATCTCGACATCAAGGACGACCGCGAGGGCCAAGCCATCGCGCTCATGAGAGAACGGCCATTCGCCCACACCCGACGCTTCGATCCGGACTTCCTCGAGAAAATAGGTATGAGAGAAGAATTTGCCTCTATTTTTTCGCACTATGGGTTGGCTAAATTTCGTAGAAGTAGATGAGCCGGGTTCTCGTTTGCTTACTATGCAGTTTTTATGCACCCTTAGAAAGTATGATGAAGGCATTTCTTTTCGCTTGTTTGGGCAAGAGCGCTTGGTCACATAGGGTGATCTTCATGCTAGGTCTAAATCCTAAATGTAGGCTAGACTTAGATAAAGCGCTAAAGGGGTTCCATAAAGAAAGTTTTTGGAAAAAGATTTCCGGAAACGAGTGGGGTCCCAAGCCTAGAACAAGTGCCATCCATAATCCTACACTTAGATTTATGCATGTGTGGTTGGCTATGACCTTGTTTCCTCGAGGTGACATTAGGGTTGTCCGGCAAGATGAATTGAAAATACTTTATGCCATGGTTAAGAAAATTAGGGTGTCACCCGCAGAATGCATGATTGATCAATGGTTAGACAATATAAAGTTGACAGGACCAATTGAGTGCACCTCTTTAGTTACTCGCATTGCGCAGAAGTGTGGTCTGCTTGAGAATGTTCATGTTGAATATTTGACGATAGATAGAGAATTTCTAGGCGAGGACTATTTTGTGCAAGGACATACTTTGAAACATGGTCCAAATAATACCTTGATCTATCACTTTCCCGGGTATACAAATGAATTCCCGTTACCTAACCCGGGTCTTCGTTTGTATCACTGTCGGGCACTAACCCTCCCACTTGAGCCAGTGGGAGAAGTTCGCAGGCATAGTGTTTCAGGGCGACCGACACGTTCCCGTAGGCATATGGAGCCTACACTGGAGTTTCACACTCCGACCGGAGATCCGGTATGGGAGCAGCCCCCGCCACAGGACGAGGCGGGTGCATCAACATGGCAGGCCGGAGCATGGGAATCTCAGTACGATTACCCCATGCAGACGTCATCAAGTTCAAGCGGACCGCCATCCTTTGCCACTCGGTCATTCTCATCCCGTGGGTTCCGTGAACTCAACTATGGGATGGCCGAGTTGACAAGGAGGGTGAACGACATTGATTTGCGCACCGAGAGCATGCAACAAACTCTCACGCAACATGTCGCCGACACCCAGCAATGGCAGAATTTCAGCGACAACCAATTCCGCCAGCTGAACGCGATGATGGCTCAGAATCAGAACAATTGGGATGCCTTCTTCCGCTCCTAAGGCTACGACCCGAACCAGCAGATATGAGCAAGAACAAGCTTGGGGGAGGACCCCCCTTCTCACGGTAACTTGTATCTTTCCCCTTCCCTTTATTTCTTGCATTTGCTAAATCTAAAAATCCATAAAAATTTGCAAAACATAAAAAGAACAAAAATATTTCCCTTTTTCATGCGCGGTATGAATGTGTATAATTTTCCTATGTTGAGATGATGAATAGTTGCTCTGTCCTTTATTCCTCTCTAATGCTAGTTTACAACTTAGTACTCTCTCAAGAGTTAGGTTTGTTGGTAAATCTTGCCTTGAACTTGAATCTTGTGGGTAGCATATGCATTCTCTAGTTCTAAGTTGTTGAGAGGTATGATATGATAGATAGGGCTGCTATGATCTTGCTCAACGTAAAGCTTGAATTCCGGAGTTTTATTTTTCAAAATGACAAATTGATAAGTTCCTCAATGATGAAATTCCCACCACAGCCATATGTAGTGTTTACATTTGAAAACCTTTACACATATGCTGCTTGTTTCACATTGAGCTTAGTCAAAATTGTTGTGACCCTAGTAGAACTCTTTTCATGCTTTCTTGATCAAGATCATGTACACACATCCACCGCCATGAGCTATCCTTCTAAATCAAGAAGATAGCATCCACCATATCCACCATATCCACCGTGAGCTATTCTTCTACACCGGAAGAAAGCCACTATCCATCCATCCATCCAAAGAAACACTCCATATATCCATTGCAAAATTCCTCTCTCAAAGTATTCATTGCAAACTAGGACTATGGCTATATAAAAAAAAATGCTCAAAAAAGAGAGCAAGCAAAAGATAGCCATAGCCTAGAAACTCCAAAAGAGAGAAGGAAAATTCAAAAAGGAGTTATTTCTTCCCATCCACCATTCCTCCGTTCTCCCACACACTTGCACATCTTGATCAAGATTGTTTGAATTGATGTTTTTTCTTGGATCCGGTCTTTTGACATAGCAATATTATGTGAACATGAGTGCTTCATATATCCCTACCTTGAGCTCCACATAAAGCCTTATTTAGAAGTAGGTGATTATAGGCAACACTTTGCCTTGGTGAGGAATCATACACATATTGAGTGATCCGAGAGAATCATTTGAGGAACTTGGTTTTTATTTTCAAAATCTTTTGAAAACCTTCGGAATAACATAGCGGAATCTAGAGCAAGTGATTGGTGCCCTGCAATTGTTCTATCTCTCAACCGCCCAAGACAATGAGGTGTAAAAGCCCCATGGATCGAGGTAAATGGGTAAGTTATGTGCCAACATATTTAATTCTAGGAAGAGTACTTTGTTGTGCGCATAGTATTATTGAGGAGTAGGACATTGTAGCAACTCCTGATCAACAACTTAAGTTTATCTTTGCTTCGGGATGAGCAAAGGGTAAGCTTGGGGGAGTTTGTTGACGGCTGTTAAGTACCATTTTTAACCGTCAACTATACTCAAATAAAGGAAAATTTGGCATTTCATACACGCATGCTTTATCACAATAATATAGTTCCACTTGTACTTGGAGAACTTTGTGCATGTAGGAGGAAATGTGAAGGAAACACCTCAAAAGGCAAGAAAAAACACTTTTGACCAATCAGAGAGTGCCACATGGACGTCACACGGATTGAAGGGCCCATTTTCAGCACTTAACCGACGTAACTCCCTGTAATACCGCGCAAACCGACGTCAGGGCCCACAGGACAGCCACCTGGAGAAAGCACAGGCCAGGAGGGGCCACCCCCAGGTCGGCCGACCTGGTCAGGTCGGCCGACCCAGCCGGGCGCCCTCTCCGCCTGGGCTTCCACGTGTTGGCTCCTCCGCGACTCCTGATGACGGTTTGAGATGCCTTCCGTGGCGGTTACTCTCCCTTACCGACCTATTGAGGCTATAAATAGGAGGGTGTGCCTTCACACTCAACACACACCACAAGAAGCATTTCTCTCTTGCTAGTAGTAGTTCTTGGAGTTTTAGTGGAGTTAGGCTGAGTCTAGAGCTCTCTAGTCCCAAGTCTTCACTTGGAATTGGTATGGCTCTTGTATCTTTTCCCTTTTGTAAGACTTTGCTCTTATCAATATATATATATTTTCTATATAGTTGTGCTTGGGTCATGAGTTTCTTGTTTGATTTTGTGATCCATATATGTGATAGTATAGTCTACTTGTGTGATAGTAGTTTATATTTATTATACTACTATTGTCATGCTAGTTATATACCGTCACTATAGTCTAGTTTATATGTTATAGTCTCTATGCTTAGTTTTAGCTGATAAAGTATAGCATGGGTTTGGTGATCGTATTCGTACGGTAGCTCTGCCTCGTTAATAGTAATCGCGGAGGGGCAGAGTGCTCTTTGGTCATGCAAGTATGGTACTTGGGTGACTGATTTGCATCAATTATTCGTTAGTCTACTGGTTCGTTGAGGTAGGCGGCAGGTGGTGACAGCCCTGTCCGTCCTTTGAAATCCTCCCCGCTAGGCTAGTGCGTAGGCTCTTGGCGGAAGTCGCCTGTGGATGCAGGGGTAAGTCCGTGCCTGAAGTGCTATACTATTGACTGCTGAACCTGAGTGTGGGTCTGTATGTATTCTACTTAGGCTATGCAACTGTATAGGAATGTATAGTAGGAGTAGCTTAGCCTAGTCTTTCCTCCACTATACTTTATTTATTTAGTAGGAATCTTCTGTGTGTGTCACACTACCCGGTTATTATCATGTACCCGCCTGTCTTGGTTAGATATCCTTGCTAATTGTTAACATGATCTTATATGTTAGTAACGCTTCTTGATCATAACCTTCCTCTAGGATAAACAAATACGATACCCTGAATACTTCCGGGTGAAATGCTACAGCGGTATTCTCCGTGCGCTTGCGGATTTTACCTACTTGACTCTGGGACATATTAGTGAACCGTTTCTGGCCCCGTGCCGGGAATGATTTATTAATATGGCTTAGCAAAAGTCAACAGCACACAAAGAGATCCTTCCGAACATGCCTTGTGAACATGGTGTTGTCAATGCTTCCAATGGTGATTCCATTCTTGAGTAGGAAGTTCCTCAAATGTTTATACCATGTCCTTGGTGCTTGCTTGAGGCCATAGAGAGCTTTCTTCAATTTGTACACATGTCTTGAATGTTTAGGGTCCTCAAACCCTGGATGTTGTTCCAGATAGACTTTCTCATTGATCTCTACATCCAAGAAGGCACTTTTGACATCCATTTGATAGAGTTTGAAACCATTGTGTGATGCATAGGCAAGTAAATCCGAATAGCTTCAAGATGAGCCACGGGAGCAAAGGTTTCTTCAAAGTCAATGCCCGCCACTTGAGAATATCCCTTAGCCAGTAGACGAGCCTTGTTCTTGACAATTGCCTCTTTCTCATCTTGCTTGTTCTTGAAGACCCACTTGGTCATAACCATATTATGATTCTTGGGCCTCTCAACCATTTTTCATACTTTGCATCTCTTAAAGTTATTCAATTCTTCTTGCATAGCCATTACCCATTTGCGACCATCCATAGCTTCATCAATGGTAGTGGGCTCAATCATAGAGACGAAGGACAAGTTCTCAATTGCAATATTTGCCTCATCATTTTCTTCGCTCACATAGTTGGGCTTGTATTGATTTCTTCTTGTCCTAATTCCTTGTCATAGACTCCCAATGATCAAGTCACGCGAATGACCATTATTGGTAGCTTTGGGTCTAGGAAGAGGTTCTTCTTGAGTGGGAGGAGGTCTAGGTGAAATATCTTATGCATCATGGATTGCTTGCTCTCTAGAGATATGAATGTTTTGGATTCTTAGTGAGGTGGGGGGATGACTCATATGTTTTCTTCTTTTGGAACTAGGGCTTGGAGTGGTTGAGGGGTGTCATGTGAAGAGCTTGGAGAAGTGGCTTGAGGGGAAGTATGAGAGGAGGCTTGCGGCTTACTTCTCACTTGTGTTTCCTCTTGGGAAGGTGGATGCACTCTCAATGAATCTTGGGAGGAGCTAGTGGGAGAGGCAATGACATCTTGGTTTGGTTCTTGCTCCTCGGAGGAAGAGGTTGGTTGAGGTGGTGGAGTTGAGGGCTCATCAATATTACCATCATTGGCCTTGTGGGGTAAAACCTCGCCCATGGGCATGTTTCTCAAAGCTTCCCTCATAGGCTCATCTCCTATGTTCACTTCATAAAACTCATCTCCTTTTTTAGAACTATTTGACTCATCAAATTGCACATCAAAAGATTCTTCCACACATCCTGTGGTTGAGTTGTAGACTCAATATGCTTTGGAAGTTCCTGAGTACCCAACAAGAATGCCTTCATCAGTTCTAGTCTCAAACTTCCCAGGCTTCCTCCTCTTTTTAAGAATATAGCAAGTGCAACCAAAGACCCAAAAATAGGACACATTCGATTTCCGTCCAACCAATAGCTCATATGGTGTCTTCTTTAACAACCGGTGGAGATAGACACGGTTTGAGGTGTAGCAAGCTGTGTTGATTGCTTCAGCCGGAAACCTCTCATGAGTTCCATACTCATCCAACATGGCATGAGCAAGAGTGATGAGTGTCTTGTTCTTCCTCTCCACTACTCCATTCTGCTCGGGAATATATGTAGCGGAGAATTCATGCTTGATCCCCTTCTTATCATAATATTCCTCCACTGTTGTGTTCTTGAACTCTGTCCTATTGTCACTCCTTATCTTCACAATGCTAGCCTTGAATTCATTCTTTGCTCTCCTTGCAAACTTTCTGAAGATGTCACTTGCTTGAGACTTGTCCAAAAGAAAGAAAGTCCAAGTGTATCTCATGAAGTCATCCACAATCACCAAGCAATATAGAGGACGAGATGTTAGCTAAAACAATCCCGGACTCTTGTAATGTGTTGGCACAAAACAAGGACACACACAACAAACAAAACAAACAAAGCTATACATATTTACAAGAGATAAGCTTTAGGGTTACTCATGTGAAGTTTGAAAGGTCTTCTCGTCGAGTGGCTTGGTGAAGATATCCGCCAATTGTTCATGAGCCACACACTCACCGACTCAATATCATTCTTCTCAACATGGTCCCTTATGAAATGATGCTTGACTTGAATATGCTTTGCATGACCATGATCTCCAGCTTTGAGAGCCATTTTGATTGCCACTTCACTATCACAATATAATGGCATTTGAGTGAAGTTGAGGTCATAATCCGAGAGTGTTTTCCTCATGTAGAGAAGTTGTGCACAACAAGCTCCCGCCGCCATATACTCCGCTTCGGCTGTAGATAGAGCCATCGAGTTTTTCTTCTTTGAGCTCCAAGATACTAGAGATCTTCCAAGAAATTGGCAACCTCCCAATGTACTCTTCCTATTCACTTTGCATCCCGTGAAGTCCGAGTCCGAATACCCAAGTAACTCAAAGCTTGTTCCTCTAGGATACCATAGTCCCATGGTAGGTGTGTCCTTCAGGTATCTAAGAATCCTCTTGACGGCCTTCAAGTGAGACTCCTTCGGATTTGCTTGATAGCGTGCACACAAGCAAACACTAAACATGATGTCCGGTCTTGAGGCGGTGTGATAGAGCAAGGACCCAATCATTGATCTATAGAGCTTGGGGTTCACCGGTTTACCCTTTGCATCATCATCCTAGGGTTTGCTTGTTGCCATAGCTCTATGCAAGGGCTTGCAATTTTCCATGTTGAATCTCTTGAGTAGTTCCTTGGTGTACTTTTCTTGGTAGATGAAGTTCCCTTCTCTCAATTGTTTCACTTGAAAACCAAGGAACACATGAAATTCCCTAGCCATCATTTCCCGGAACACTTCATTGAACTTCTCATTGGTTGACCCATAGATGATATCATCCACATAGATTTGGCACACAAAGAGATCCTTCCGAACATGCCTTGTGAACATGGTGTTGTCAATGCTTCCAATGGTGATTCCATTCTTGAGTAGGAAGTTCCTCAAATGTTTATACCATGTCCTTGGTGCTTGCTTGAGGCCATAGAGAGCTTTCTTCAATTTGTACACATGTCTTGAATGTTTAGGGTCCTCAAACCCTGGAGGTTGTTCCAGATAGACTTTCTCATTGATCTCTACATCCAAGAAGGCACTTTTGACATCCATTTGATAGAGTTTGAAACCATTGTGTGATGCATAGGCAAGTAAATCCGAATAGCTTCAAGATGAGCCACGGGAGCAAAGGTTTCTTCAAAGTCAATGCCCGCCACTTGAGAATATCCCTTAGCCAGTAGACGAGCCTTGTTCTTGACAATTGCCTCTTTCTCATCTTGCTTGTTCTTGAAGACCCACTTGGTCATAACCATATTATGATTCTTGGGCCTCTCAACCATTTTTCATACTTTGCATCTCTTGAAGTTATTCAATTCTTCTTGCATAGCCATTACCCATTTGCGACCATCCATAGCTTCATCAATGGTAGTGGGCTCAATCATAGAGACGAAGGACAAGTTCTCAATTGCAATATTTGCCTCATCATTTTCTTCACTCACATAGTTGGGCTTGTATTGATTTCTTCTTGTCCTAATTCCTTGTGATGGACTCCCAATGATCAAGTCACGCGAATGACCATTATTGGTAGCTTTGGGTCTAGGAAGAGGTTCTTCTTGAGTGGGAGGAGGTCTAGGTGAAATATCTTATGCATCATGGATTGCTTGCTCTCTAGAGATATGAATGTTTTGGATTCTTAGTGAGGTGGGGGGATGACTCATATGTTTTCTTCTTTTGGAACTAGGGCTTGGAGTGGTTGAGGGGTGTCATGTGAAGAGCTTGGAGAAGTGGCTTGAGGGGAAGTATGAGAGGAGGCTTGCGACTTACTTCTCACTTGTGTTTCCGCTTGGGAAGGTGGATGCACTCTCAATGAATCTTGGGAGGAGCTAGTGGGAGAGGCAATGACATCTTGGTTTGGTTCTTGCTCCTCGGAGGAAGAGGTTGGTTGAGGTGGTGGAGTTGAGGGCTCATCAATACTACCATCAT
Source organism: Eleusine indica (assembly GCA_030378355.1). Classification (NCBI taxonomy): domain Eukaryota; kingdom Viridiplantae; phylum Streptophyta; class Magnoliopsida; order Poales; family Poaceae; genus Eleusine; species Eleusine indica. The sequence goes on from CM059495.1 coordinate 44,625,152, forward strand.
TGGCCTTGTGGGGTAAAACCTCGCCCATGGGCATGTTTCTCAAAGCTTCCCTCATAGGCTCATCTCCTATGTTCACTTCATGAAACTCATCTCCTTTTTTAGAACTATTTGACTCATCAAATTGCACATCAAAAGATTCTTCCACACATCCTGTGGTTGAGTTGTAGACTCAATATGCTTTGGAAGTTCCTGAGTACCCAACAAGAATGCCTTCATCAGTTCTAGTCTCAAACTTCCCAGGCTTCCTCCTCTGTTTAAGAATATAGCAAGTGCAACCAAAGACCCAAAAATAGGACACATTCGATTTCCGTCCAACCAATAGCTCATATGGTGTCTTCTTTAACAACCGGTGGAGATAGACACGGTTTGAGGTGTAGCAAGCTGTGTTGATTGCTTCAGCCGGAAACCTCTCATGAGTTCCATACTCATCCAACATGGCATGAGCAAGAGTGATGAGTGTCTTGTTCTTCCTCTCCACTACTCCATTCTGCTCGGGAATATATGTAGCGGAGAATTCATGCTTGATCCCCTTCTTATCATAATATTCCTCCACTGTTGTGTTCTTGAACTCTGTCCTATTGTCACTCCTTATCTTCACAATGCTAGCCTTGAATTCATTCTTTGCTCTCCTTGCAAACTTTCTGAAGATGTCACTTGCTTGAGACTTGTCCAAAAGAAAGAAAGTCCAAGTGTATCTCATGAAGTCATCCACAATCACCAAGCAATATAGAGGACGAGATGTTAGCTAAAACAATCCCGGACTCTTGTAATGTGTTGGCTAAAACAAGTCCATGTGCAAGAGCTCTAGAGGACGAGATGTAAACATGAATGACTTGGTGAGATGAGATGATGCAACTTGCTTCCCAGCCTGACAAGCACTACACAATTTGTCCTTCTCAAAGGTGACATCCTTGATTCCTTCAACTAATTTCTCTTGACCACTTTTCTGAGTTGATTCATTCCAACATGTGCCAGTCTTCTATGCCACAACCATCCCTTTGTTGCCTTAGTGAAGAGGCAAGTTCTTTGTGGCATATTGCTTGATTTGAAGTTCATGACATACAGGTTCCCATGCCTTACTCTATGAAATACTAGTCCCTTCTTTGCATTTTCAATCATTGCACCATCCTCATCAAATGTGCACTTTAAACCCATGACACAAAGCTGACCGATAGACAAGAGGTTGAAGTTGAGGGCTTCCACAAGAAAGACCTTGGAGAGATGGAGGTCCTCAGTAATGGCCACCTTGCGTGATCCTCTGACTCTCCCTTTTGAGTTATCCCCAAAAGAAACCTTCTCACTGTCTTCGTCTTCATCAATGTTGGTGAACATGGTTGGCTTCCCGGCCATATGTTGGGTGCACCCACTATCAAGAATCCAATGAGTACCTCCACTCTTGTAGTTGATCCCTGGTGGTAGCCATAAGACAAGCACTAGAGGAAGAAGGGTTAGTATCCAAAGCATTACTTGATTGACTAGCACTAATCTCATCACGTCAAACGATAAGCCCATCCTCATAGATATGGATTCTTGCAATCCCTTCCTGAAGTTTCCTCTTGATGGGATAGTGAGGAGCACGATACCTCCAATGTCCATGACCATCCCCCATGTGCACATTGTCGAGGTTGATATAATAATGGGGAGGATCTTAGAGGCTAGTGACGTGCTCAAGCACATGTCCCACTTATGAGTGGAGAACGAGTATCATCTCCATTGCCCTCTCAATTGAGAGCTCATGCCTTCTATTGACTACCTCCTCAAGTAAGAAACCCCTTTTAGGAGTTGTGATTTGTTGGAGAAGCTTGTCAATCACTTCATGTGGTGCAATCCTCTAAAGACCTCTGAATGAGTTTATCCTACAAATAAGAACATAAATGCTTAAGAGAGTATCACAAAGGTCATTATTCGTATTTCTCACGAATTCACCAAGTTGAAAGATGAGATCATGTTGGTGAGCTCGACGAAGATGCCAAAGTCGATCTTGTGGCGGAGGAGGCGGAGGCGCCGGAGTCGTAGTGGTGAGATTGATCATCTCCAATGATCATGTGATCATTGTGGTCAGCGCTCCTCTCACACCAATACATGGTCCACCCGAAGTGCTTGGAGTAGAACTTGGAATGGTACTTGTGGTAGAACTCGATGAAGCGCCTGATGAAGAGCTTGGTGTAGGTCTTGATCCGAAGGGGTTGTAGAAGCTGCTACAAGGCAATCTTTTGGAGGGATCAAAGAAGTTTGAACTCGAAGCTACTTCTTTCCCTTTTTTTGAGGATGCTCCATTGTTTTCCTTGGAAATCTTCTTCCCATTCCAGCTTGCGGTGATCTCCTCATCCTCAAAGAGCAACCCAATCACATCCTTGACGGAGAGACCCTTCTCCATGATGAGATCAAGGGTGATGTAGAGGAGCTTGCTGCTAGGGAGAAAGGTAAGGATCTTCTCGAATATCACAATATTAGAAAGCTCAAAAGTAGTTGCTCCAATTCTATCCACAATACCTTGCAAGCGAAAAAGAGAGTCAAGTAAATCCTCATTCTCATTAGCACAAAAAGCAAAAAACTGAATCACTAGCGTGACCAATAAAAGACTCACAAGCATCATTAGCACTAGTCACACTAGAAGAGCAAGCAAGATCATGAGAGCAAACATCATCAATCATCACATTAGGCACACTAGTAGAGCATATCAAATCATCACTAATAGGATCTTGGCACTCACTAGGACTAGGCACATCCACACAATCATCATCATCATATACATGATCATCGGTAAAGGTATTCGCAAAGTCCACAAGTGTGTCCATCGACTCATCCGGAATCATGGCATTTAGGTAGCCTTTCAAGCGATCCTTTAATGAGCCATGACCCGGCCCCGAATGGTATGACATCCCAACTCAATACGATCACTACTCAAGGCGGTTAAGCCCTATGATGAGCACTTGGCTCTGATACCATTTGAAAGGATCGAGTGACCAAGGAGGGGGGTGGGGTGAATCGAGAACTCAAACTATGTACCTATTTTGCCAAATATTAAAACCGACCACTCAACAACTCCTACATAATTCTAGTTGTGAACACACTAACAAGATAATTCTATAAAAGGAAAGACAACCTAAGCATACTAGTGGATCACACACGAGGCACATAACTCCTATGCAAGCCAGTAATGAAAGAACATGCGGAAGCGCACAACAAGCTAGCAAAGGAGCCTACTCGTGCAAAGCTACTAGATCATTAAGTACAAGATAAGCACACAAGAATGAGTAGCACAATACATACTAGGGTGATCAATCAAACCAAAGCAACTTCTATACATGCTAGTGATCAAGTGAAAGCTGAGCACAACTAGCAATTAGAGAAGCCTATTCATGCAAGTCTATAAGGCAATTAACTAGAGAAAGGCAAGCAAACAAGCATGAATAATACGGTATGTAAAACAAAAAAGTAATGCATCATAGTAAGGAGTAGAGTAAGAGATGGCTCATGATTTTTTCCCGAGGTCTCGGAAGGATGGCGCCTTCCCCTACTCCTTGTTGGACCACTCCCGCCGGAGTTCTGGTCCCTCCCACCACCAATGTGAAGTTCTTGCCCACGAGCCCGCAATCACTCCTAGAGTAAAGACACGGCACGCGTCACTGCTGCTTCCAAGGCCCAAGCTCGCCTCCATCGAGAACTTGTCGGACTCCCCGAGCCGACACGGGCGCTCACTAGCGATGCCCCTTTCACCGGCGGGCTCAAACCGTGTACAAACGTGTGATGGCCTTCACAACCAATCACGATAGGCTCGATCACCGACACCTAACTGGTCTACGTCTCACCATAGACCATGAGTAACAACCTAGATCACACCCTTAAGGACACCCTAGCCTTAGATGTGCATCAATGCTCAAGTTACGCTCACTAGCACTCTCAAGATATGCAATATGTCCTCCTAGTGGTCTCTTCTTTTCCTCTTGGCTCTTACCAAATACTCCAAGCAATTCCACTGGCCAAGAGAGGTCACGAAGACCCCATCAACAAAGTTATATCGGCTTCCAACCTCCAACTAGCCGTTGCTCCACGAGATTGCCTCTCTGGACACACCGACCAGACTGTCCTGTCACTGCCTGACCGGACCGTCCGGTCACTCCTGGAACGGCTCCCAGAGCCATAGGCTTCGCGGTGCCTGCAACCTCCTGTATTGACCAGGCCGTCTGGTCAGTAGACCAGATCGTCCGGTCTCTTCTCGCTCGTCGATTCCAGAGAGCACCGTTTATGCGCCCTCTCTATGCTGTGCCTCCTTGATACAGATCGGATCGTTCAGTCTGTACACTGAACCGTCCGGTCTCTGCTAATCTTTGCGTAGATAGATTACTTGCAGACTCCTCTCTGGTCTCCTAGTGACCGTACAGTCCGGTCTCCACTGACCCCTCTGTCTAGTCACTATGTCTAGAAGCTGAAACTTCTTGTCCTCGCTTGACTTCGTTTTCCGGCCTCTCCGAACAGCTCCTTGGCTTCTCCACTGTCACCTAGGTCCTGTGGTTTCACTGAGCATCCATGCACATCACCAACTAATGTGACCTAAGAGACATGACCTAGACCCCCTTGATAGTCCGGTTTTTCCTATGGACTCAAAGCCCTAACAACTAGACAAGTGTTCCCAACACTTGCTCCGTAGCTTGTCCTTAGCTTTGATCCATCTCCATCAACCCTTGGACTCCATCAAGCTTACAATACTCAATGCTTGTGGTCATTGTCATCCATCGCTAAGGCCACCGTCAACAATCATCATAGAGTAGAAAAGGTTTCCTACACGAACAACACTCGTGTAGACATTATTCACTCATTTCATGTTTGTCATTCATCACCAAAATATTCATACCTCGGGGTGACCTCAATGGTCATGATCCTTACACATTAGTCATGCATCACAATATCCATATAAATGAAGACTATAGTAAGGACCTACGTCTAACATGGTAGTATAGTATAAGTACACTACTAACATGTGAGCATGCTAACAACATACATGAATGGATCAAATAATCAAACATGAAACACATGACCCAAGCACAACTATATAGAAAGACTAAATATATTAAATAGAACAAAGTGTTACAAAAGGAGAAGGATACAAGAGCCATACCACAACTCTAAAGAAGACTTGGGAACTGACGAAGACTCTATTCTAAGCCAAACTCCACTAAAACTAGAGAGTAACTCAAAATATAAAAATAGTGATGCTTCTAAGTGTGTGTTTTGGAGTGAAGCCTCTCCGCTTTATTTATAGGGCCCAAAGTCGGTTCCTGGAGTCAGTAACCGCCACATAATGCGCACAACCGCCATTGGGGAGCCACTAGGAGCTAGTGTTGACATTAGTTAGCATACCATTTTATGCATCAAAAGCGGCTTGTTTAGAGCTTAAATATCATTATTGTAGGCCACTGACCCCAAAAAAAGGTAGAATATTCGTACAATTGTTGTTCTGGAGAATTATTGCAGAAACATGTGAAGAGACAAAATTTAGGACATTTCTAGTGGACTTGAATCTGGAAGAGATGAGTTGTAGCAGAGATGAATTTAGGACATTTTTGTGAATAATACATACCAGGAGTGATTTATTGGCCAAGTTTTATTTACATGCCATTTGTCAGTGATTTTAAATAATTAAAACAAGGAAAAAGGTACAAAATTTCATAATGCCTAAAATACAGAGATGTAGCACATGACACAGTGCAGGGTCACCCAACATGCCAAAACAGATTTTTATGTCAAGTATCAAGAATTTATGAAACACCCATTTTTATAAATGAATTTATTAGTGTGTTTGCTATTTAATTCAAGGCTGCTAAAAATGCTGACATAAAGGGTGTCTTGGCATTTTTCTTAGTTAGTGCATACCCATAGGAGCCTACTAAAATTTACCCCATCCCAAAATTCGTAATATTTAATTTACTATGCATTTTGCAAGGTCAGGTTATTTTCTGGAATTCATAAACTGAGAAAAATCTATTTTAGCGCTCGTGGGCCGCATTCCCGCAGCCCAGTGGGCCAAAACCCACGCGGAGGGGCGCTCCTGGGCCAGATTTGGCCCAGGCGGCACGGCTCAGTGGCCAGCTTGGCCCATCGGCCAGCTCACCGAGCCAAGCGCGCGCGAGGTAGCGCTCTGGCCACGCACGACGGCTAGGGCAAGGCCGGCGGCCAGGGCGACGACGGTACTCGGTGCGAGCGCGAATGGGACCAGGGGGTGGGGGGGGGGGGGGGTTGAGCGGCGCGTGGACGGAACACAATGTACCTCACCTAGCTAGGTCGGCGATGAGCAGCGGTGGTGACGGTAGTCGGCGGAGGCGTTCCGGCGCCGAATCTGCACGGAAGGGGCCCGGGTGAGCACCGGAGGGTTCGCAGGGTCGAGGGCGACGAGCAGGCGGAAAGAATCGGAGCAGAACTCACCGGGTAGCTCGTGCGATGAGGTGGAGCGGCGGTCGGAGGCGAGGAAGAACCGGCAATCAACGACGGCTCGGTGCAGGGAAAGGGAAGAGGTTTCGCGAGAGGACCGAGGGCGTTGAGGTGAAGCCCCGGAGGTCGTCGGCCACGGCGGGGAGGCGATGTAGCGGGCGAGCGACGCAAGCAGCTCAGCGACTCCAATGGCGGGCACGCAGCGGCGAGTGAGCAGAGAGCGATAGCGGGATAGAGCAGTGGGAAAGGTTCCAACCAGGGAGAGGGCATGAGGGATGTCGGGACGGGGTGCGGGGGCGTCGATCCGCTCAGGTGCCGCTCCGGCCCGTCGTTGACACCCACGCGGCGCGGCCGCTGCAGCGAGGTGGGGCGGCACGGGTGTGTTTTCTCGGCGTCGATGACAGGTCGGTCCCGCGGGATTTTCCTTTTTCATTTATTTCCAAACCCCTATAACCCACTGACACTTGTTATTTTCATTGGAATTAATTGGGAGTTGACCATGACAAACCAGATATATGGGCAGGCTCAGGAAGATGTGCTTGAATTTATAAAAATGATACCGTTCAGTGGTTGCTATTTAAATTTGAATGAAAAATCTTTAAAGATGGGTAGTTTTGGACCTTTTAGGCATTCATTTGAGCCACTAAATTAAAGGATAAAATTCTGAGAAATTGCTCAAAAATCTAGTTTGTTCCCCTCTATGACATATATTTTTGTTGGGTGTGGGCCATGTGGAAACATATAGACTCGTAGTTCAAATGACATTTAAACTTGCTTGAATAAAATTTGATTTTACTCAATTTTAGTTCTAATTTTTGTTCTAAGTTCTCATGCTTGTGTGGAAGGATTCTAAGGTGTCGGGCTTGGGATGTTCATGACACCAGGGTGTCACAACCCTTCCCCCTTAAAGAACTTGGGGTAGTGGCTTTGTAGAAACTCTTCAGTCTCCCAGGTAGCTTCTTTCTCACTATGGTTGCTCCACTGGACCTTGTAGAACTTGAGCGTCTTCTTGCGAGTTACTCGTTCCTTCTCATCCAGTACCTTCACCGGACGCTCTGAATAATCAAGTCAGGTTGTAGTTGTCCAGTGCTCTCCCAAGGAATGTCTACCGGTGTCTTCAAACATTTCTTGAGTTGGGACACATAGAATGTGTCATGCACTCCAGCAAGTTCCACCGACAGTTGGAGTTTGTAAGCGACTGGCCCACACCTTGCGATGATCGAATAGAGACCAATGTAACAGGGTGCTAGTTTTCTGCGGACTCCAAATCATTGTACACCTTTGGTTGGTGACACTCGAAGATAGACCATGTCACCGGATCTGAATTCCAGCGGGCGACGTGTTTTATCCGCATAACTCTTTTGCCTGGATTTTACTGCTCGTAGATTTGATTGGATTTCTAGTACTTTCTCCTTAGCTTGCTGCAGTAATTCCCGGCCGAATATTACTCTGTCCCCTGATTCTGACCAACTCAAGGGTGTGCGACAATGGTGACTGTATAGAGCCTCGAATGGCACCATCTTGATGCTTTCTTGATAACTATTGTTGTATGCAAATTCTGCCAAGAGTAGACACTCATCCCACTTTTTGTTGTGATTCAATACATAGGCCCTCAACATGTCTTCCAATATTTGGTTAACCCTTTCCGTCTGGCCATCCGTTTGGGGGTGATATGCTTAACCTCGAATTAACTTGGTGCCTAGCGACTCGTGTAGCTTTTCCCAAAAGCGTCCCATGAACTGAGACCCTCTGTCAGATACTATTGTCTTGGGCACTCCGTGTAAGCATAGGATCCGATCTATATACAATTGTGCATACCTCTTAGTTGTGTACTATGTCGATACGGGGATGAAGTGTGCAACTTTAGTCAGCCGATCAACAATCACCCATATAGAGTCAAACTTGCGTGATGTGCGGGGAAGACCAATGTTGACTTTTGCTAAGCCATATTAATAAATCATTCCCGGCACGGGGCCAGAAACGGTTCACTAATATGTCCCAGAGTCAAGTAGGTAAAATCCGCAAGCGCACGGAGAATACCGCTGTAGCATTTCACCCGGAAGTATTCAGGGTATCGTATTTGTTTATCCCAAAGGAAGGTTATGATCAAGAAGCGTTACTAACATATAAGATCATGTTAACAATTAGCAAGGATATCTAACCAAGACAGGCGGGTACACGATAATAACCAGGTAGTGTGACACACACAGAAGATTCCTACTAAATAAATAAAGTCTAGTGGAGGAAAGACTAGGCTAAGCTACTCCTACTATACATTCCTATACAGTTGCATAGCCTAAGTAGAATACATACAGACCCACACTCAGGTTCAGCAGTCAATAGTATAGCACTTCAGGCACGGACTTACCCCTGCATCCACAGGCGACTTCCGCCAAGAGCCTACGCACTAGCCTAGCGGGGAGGATTTCAAAGGACGGACAGGGCTGTCACCACCTGCCGCCTACCTCAACGAACCAGTAGACTAACGAATAATTGATGCAAATCAGTCACCCAAGTACCAAACTTGCATGACCAAAGAGCACTCTGCCCCTCCGCGATTACTATTAACGAGGCAGAGCTACCGTACGAATACGATCACCAAACCCATGCTATACTTGATCAGCTAAAACTAAGCATAGAGACTATAACATATAAACTAGACTATAGTGACAGTATATAACTAGCATGACAATAGTAGTATAATAAATATAAACTACTATCACACAAGTAGACTATACTATCACATATATGGATCACAAAATCAAACAAGAAACTCATGACCCAAGCACAACTATATAGAAAAGATACATATATTGATAAGAGCAAAGTCTTACAAAAGGGAAAAGATACAAGAGCCATACCAATTCCAAGTGAAGACTTGGGACTAGAGAGCTCTAGACTCAGCCTAACTCCACTAAAACTCCAAGAACTACTACTAGCAAGAGAGAAATGCTTCTTGTGGTGTGTGTTGAATGTGAAGGCACACCCTCCTATTTATAGCCTCAATAGGTCGGCAAGGGAGAGTAACCGCCACGGAAGGCATCTCAAACCGTTATCAGGAGTCACGGAGGAGCCAACACGTGGAAGCCCAGGCGGAGAGGGCGCCCGGCTGGGTCGGCCGACCTGGGGGTGGCCCCTCCTGGCCTGTGCTTTCTTGGGGAGGCTGGCAGGTGGGTCCTGAGGTCGGTTCCCGCGGTATTACAGGGAGTTACGTCGGTTAAGTGCTGCAAATGGGCCCTTCAATCCGTGTGACGTCCATGTGGCGCTCTCTGATTGGTCGAAAGTGTGTTTTCTTGCCTTTTGAGGTGTTTCCTTCACATTTCCTCCTGCATGCACAAAGTTCTCCAAGTACAAGTGGAACTATATTATTGTGATAAAGCATGCGTGTATGAAATGCCAAATTCTCCTTTATTTGAGTATAGTTGACGGTTGAAAATGGTACTTAACAGCCGTCAACAAACTCCCCCAAGCTTACCCTTTGCTCGTCCCGAAGCAAAGATAAACTTAAGTTGTTGATCAGGAGTTGCTACAATGTCCTATTCCTCAATAATACTATGCGCACAACAAAGTACTCTTCCTAGAATTAAATATATTGGCGCATAACTTACCCATTTACCTTGATCCATGGAGCTTTTACACCTCATTGTCTTGGGCGGTTGAGAGATAGAACAATTGCAGGGCACCAATCACTTGCTCTAGATTCCGCTATGTTGTTCCGGAGGTTTTCAAAAGATTTTGAAAATAAAAACCAAGTTCCTCAAATGATTCTCTCGGATCACTCAATATGTGTATGATTCCTCACCGAGGCAAAGTGTTGCCTATAATCACCTACTTCTAAATAAGGCTTTATGTGGAGCTCAAGGTAGGGATATATGAAGCACTCATGTTCACATAATATTGCTATGTCAAAAGACCGGATCCAAGAAAAACATCAATTCAAACAATCTTGATCAAGATGTGCAAGTGTGTGGGAGAACGGAGGAATGGTGGATGGGAAGAAATAACTCCTTTTTGAATTTTCTTTCTCTCTTTTGGAGTTTCTAGGCTATGGCTACCTTTTGCTTGCTCTCTTTTTTGAGCATTTTTTTTTTTTTTTGCATAGCCATAGTCCTAATTTGCAATGAATACTTTGAGAGAGGAATTTTGCAATGGATATATGGAGTGTTTCTTTGGATAGATGGATGGATAGTGGCTTTCTTCCGGTGTAGAAGAATAGCTCACGGTGGATATGGTGGATATGGTGGATGCTATCTTCTTGATTTAGAAGGATAGCTCATGGCGGTGGATGTGTGTATATGATCTTGATCAAGAAAGCATGAAAAGAGTTCTACTAGGGTCACAACAATTTTGACTAAGCTCAATGTGAAACAAGCAGCATATGTGTAAAGGTTTTCAAATGTAAACACTACATATGGCTGTGGTGGGAATTTCATCATTGAGGAACTTATCAATTTGTCATTTTGAAAAATAAAACTCCGGAATTCAAGCTTTACGTTGAGCAAGATCATAGCAGCCCTATCTATCATATCATACCTCTCAACAACTTAGAACTAGAGAATGCATATGCTACCCACAAGATTCAAGTTCAAGGCAAGATTTACCAACAAACCTAACTCTTGAGAGAGTACTAAGTTGTAAACTAGCTTTAGAGAGGAATAAAGGACAGAGCAACTATTCATCATCTCAACATAGGAAAATTATACACATTCATACCGCGCATGAAAAAAGGGAAATATTTTTGTTCTTTTATGTTTTGCAAATTTTTATGGAATTTTAGATTTAGCAAATGCAAGAAATAAAGGGAAGGGGAAAGATACAAGTTACCGTGAGAAGGGGGGTCCTCCCCCAAGCTTGTTCTTGCTCATATCTGCTGGTTCGGGTCGTAGCCTTGGGAGCGGAAGAAGGCATCCCAATTGTTCTGATTCTGAGCCATCATCGCGTTCAGCTGGCGGAATTGGTTGTCGCTGAAATTTTGCCATTGCTGGGTGTCGGTGACATGTTGCGTGAGAGTTTGTTGCATGCTCTCGGTGTGCAAATCAATGTCGTCCACCTTCCTTGTCAACTCGGACATCCCATAGTTGAGTTCACGGAACCCACGGGATGAGAATGACCGAGTGGCAAAGGATGGCGGTCCGCTTGAACTTGATGACGTCTGCATGGGGTAATCGTACTGAGATTCCCATGCTCCGGCCTGCCATGTTGATGCACCCGCCTCGTCCTGTGGCGGGGGCTGCTCCCATACTGGATCTCCGGTCGGAGTGTGAAACTCCGGTGTAGGCTCCATATGCCTACGGGAACGTGTCAGTCGCCCTGAAACACTATGCCTGCGAACTTCTCCCACTGGCTCAAGTGGGAGGGTTAGTGCCCGACAGTGATACAAACGAAGACCCGGGTTAGGTAACGGGAATTCATTTGTATACCCGGGAAAGTGATAGATCAAGGTATTATTTGGACCATGTTTCAAAGTATGTCCTTGCACAAAATAGTCCTCGCCTAGAAATTCTCTATCTACCGTCAAATATTCAACATGAACATTCTCAAGCAGACCATACTTCTGCGCAATGCGAGTAACTAAAGAGGTGCACTCAATTGGTCCTGTCAACTTTATATTGTCTAACCATTGATCAATCATGCATTCCGCGGGTGACACCCTAATTTTCTTAACCATGGCATAAAGTATTTTCAATTCATCTTGCCGGACAACCCTAATGTCACCTCGAGGAAACAAGGTCATAGCCAACCACACATGCATAAATCTAAGTGTAGGATTATGGATGGCACTTGTTCTAGGCTTGGGACCCCACTCGTTTCCGGAAATCTTTTTCCAAAAACTTTCTTTATGGAACCCCTTTAGCGCTTTATCTAAGTCTAGCCTACATTTAGGATTTAGACCTAGCATAGCATGAAGATCACCCCATGTGACCAAGCGCTCTTGCCCAAACAAGCGAAAAGAAATGCCTTCATCATACTTTCTAAGGGTGCATAAAAACTGCATAGTAAGCAAACGAGAACCCGGCTCATCTACTTCTACGAAATTTAGCCAACCCATAGTGCGAAAAATAGAGGCAAATTCTTCTCTCATACCTATTTTCTCGAGGAAGTCCGGATCGAAGCGTCGGGTGTGGGCGAATGGCCGTTCTCTCATGAGTGCGATGGCTTGGCCCTCGCGGTCGTCCTTGATGTCGAGATGCTCCTCGGTGATGAGCAAGGCTGGCCTTTCCTCCGGAATTTCAGCTTCGGGGTCACCATGCCCCGGACTTGGTGTGAGCTCGACGGAGGATGCTTGACTCGTGCTTGCACGAGTGCTTTTTCTCCGCTTGATTCCGGCGACTTGCTTCATTCGTTTGAACATGGCTGCACACAAGAACAAACACAAGACAAGAACAAAAAACAAGATCGAACAAGTGTTCGGGTGAGCGTTAGTGAAAACGACAAACCCGAGCTTCTCCGAAATTGGTTTTCTTTTCACAACAACTTGCAAATGCACTAAAACAGAGGGGAAATATTTTTTGGGTTTTTGGGGCTGTAGTAAAGTTGAAGAACACGAAATTTTGGGAGAGCAACAAGTGAGCAAAAGAGGGGAGTGAAAGATGAGCTTGGAATGGTGAAGCTCCCCCTCCTGGGCGGTTTTTATAGCCAAGGAAGCAAGATGACCGTTAGCAAGAGACAGAGCAACGGCCATATAGCCGTTGGGAGAAAGGAGCACAGGAAAAAGTGGGGCCAGGGGGTCGGCCGACCTCACCAGGTCGGCCGACCTGGCAGGTGGGCCTCCTGGCAGCCCCCTTTTTCCTATGTGTTCCCCAACGGCTAGGGGATTTGTCCCCTGCTGCCTTTTTGCTCAAAAAGCTCGACAAAAATCTTTTCAAAATGGAAAGCCCAAAAACCTATTTTCTAAATTTTCAAAAATGCAAATGAGTTTTGAAAAAATTCAAGGTGGCTGGAAAAATTCCAAAATGCAGAAATGCAGTGGTCGGGAAAAATCAAAATGTGGTGGAAAGCAAATATGCAATTAAAAGAGCAAATATGGATAACTACCGGTTTAACCTCCCGGCGAGGACTCACCTTTTAAAGTCCGACGAGCGGGACTTTTTCTCCGGCGTTCAGCTCGATGAAGCGTTGTCCGGTCCCGGAGATGAAGACACGGATGATGCTTCTTGTTTCGTTCGCCACACCTTCTTGGTCTTTGTTGCGGTCGGTGGCTTCTCGGGCTTCGGAGGCTGCGGTTTTGCAGGCTTCACAGCCTGTTTCTTTGCAGACCTCGGAGGTTGCTGCCTTGTGGACTTCGGAGGCTGTTGCTTAATGTGTGACCTTTGCCTCCTTGCCTTCATCAGTTGTTGTTGTGCAGCATTTTCCTTCTCAAGGAAGTTCTTCATGAATGTGATGAGGCTGTCCTTCTTTGGCGGAGTGACCTCCACTTCCTTGATGTTGCTTGGGTTCGGCCCGTACTTGATACGGATCATGTTGCACTGTTCTTTCCTTGGCCGAAAGTCAAACTTCTCCTCCTTGCCATTGATGTGGAAGCGGATTTCTCCGGCTCCTACATCGATGCGAGCATCCGCAGTGCTGAGAAATGGGCGTCCTAGGATGAGCGGTGTGCTCTTCCCGACGTCCATATCAAGCACTACGAAGTCGACGGGGATGAAGCAATCCCGGATTTTCACCGGAATATCTTCGGCGATCCCCGCCGGATAGCGGACCGTTGAATCGGCCAGCTGCAGCTGCATCGGCGTGGGGGATAGTGTAGTGTAGTTGAGCTTGTCGAAGACATCCTTCGGCATGACGCTCACACTTGCCCCAAGATCACATAAGGCATGGTCGAAGTTCTGTGTCCCGATCGAGCAGGTGATCGTGGGACACCGTGGATCTTTCTTCTTCTCAGGAAGCCGGTTGAGTATAGCAGCGCTACACTCTTCCGTCAGCTTGACAATTTCTGTGGTCGGTAGTGGGCGCTTGTTGCTGATAAGATCCTTGAGGTAGCGAGCGTACGTGGGTACTTGTATCGCATCCAGCAAGGGCACGTTGATGTGCAGCTTCTGGATTACCTCAACGAAGCGTGTGAACTGCTCGTCCACGGTGGGCTTCCTTCTTCTTTCGGGAAACGGCATGAGGTTCGTGTCATAGAACTCATGTGGGGCCGTTTTCCTGGGCGGCAGTTCTTCTTCTTCTGCCGGCTTCTCAGCTGATGTGTCCTTTCCTGCATGGTTAGGGTATGGCGGATCCCGAGTGGACTTACCTCCTCTCGTGGTAACCGCATTAACATTTTCTAAAGGGGTCTCGGGTTGCCCCGGGATTTTCCCCGACTCAGCAGTAGGAACAGCAGCAGCTAACTGAGCTAATTGGGTTTCTATCATTTTATTAAAGCTCAGCTGATTCTTGAGAGCAGAGGAAACACCCTCTATCTTAGTGTGGATGCTCTCAAGAGTCCTATCAGTGGTGGCAAGCTTTTTACTGATGTTATCATTAACCTTAGCTTGACCAAGCACAAGATCTTTCAAGGAGGGCTGATTATAACTGGAAATTAAACCAGAGAAGTTGCCAGAGTTACCTCCTTGGTAGTTGGGACGTGGTGGACCCCAACTTTGACCTCCTTGTGGACGGTAGCCGTTGTTGTTGTTGTTGCCCATGAACATTGCGTCCTCACGGGTCTCAGGGCAGTCATTGCCCGAGTGTCCCGTGTTGCCACAGACCTCGCAAGTCATCCGAGCATCTAGGGCTTTCACTTCTCCATTGGCTTGGTCGTCCATCTTCTTCATGAGAAGGTCAATCTTGGCGGCGAGCATGTCAACCTCCTTGACGGAGTGCATGCCTCGCTGGCGAGGTTGGAGGCGCTCTTCATTCCAACCTTGGTTGGACACCATCTTCTCGATCAAAGCTTTTGCCTTGCTTACAGTGAGCGAGAAGAAGGCTCCACCAGCAGCAGCGTCGAGGTGGTCGCGGGCCGACGGAGTAAGCCCGTTGTAGAAGTTCTGGATGATCAGCCAATCATCCATCCCGTGGTGGGGACATGCCAGGATGTACTCCTGGAGCCTCTCCCATGCCTCAGGAATCGACTCCTGCGACTCCTGCTGGAAGCTTGAGATCCTTCCGCGGAGGGCATTGGTCTTGCCCAGCGGGAAGAACTTTGCAAGGAACGCAGCTGAACACTTCTCCCAAGTGTTCACAGCTTCAGGGTTTGCGTAGAACCACTGTCTCGCTCTCCCAAGGAGAGAGAACGGGAACAGTCGAAGGCGAACAGCGTCGGGGGTGACGTCCTTCATTTTGAACGTGTTGCAAATCTCCAGGAATTACTGGAGATGAGCACTAGCGTCCTCATTGGCTTTCCCACAGAATGGGCTAGCCTGCACCATGGTGATGAGACCGGTCTTGATCTCGAAGTTCGCATCTCCCACACTACCAGCTGGTCCCGTAGGGATGTTGGCAGCGGAGGGAGCGGAGAACTCGCGGAGGGTCTTGTCGGCCATTTGCTCAGAGCTTGATGGTGCGGGAATGACAGGTTCGATTGGCCGAATCTCCTTACGAGGAGGGGTGAGCCTAGCTCGTGTCCTTCTCAGGAGTGACTCAGGATCTTCAGTGAAGTTTGTCGGCAAGTCGAAACCAGTCATACACTACCCTGTTTTCATACAAAATGCAGAAAACAAAGCAAGGTTAGCCTGCCTAGGAGATAGCCTTAATAATTGCAACACTACTATATACATTAGTAATTTTTCTTGAATCATACGCCTTCCCCGGCAACGGCGCCAGAAATGCTTGTTGACTTTTGCTATGCCATATTAATAAATCATTCCCGGCACGGGGCCAGAAACGGTTCACTAATATGTCCCAGAGTCAAGTAGGTAAAATCCGCAAGCGCACGGAGAATACCGCTGTAGCATTTCACCCGGAAGTATTCAGGGTATCGTATTTGTTTATCCCAAAGGAAGGTTATGATCAAGAAGCGTTACTAACATATAAGATCATGTTAACAATTAGCAAGGATATCTAACCAAGACAGGCGGGTACACGATAATAACCAGGTAGTGTGACACACACAGAAGATTCCTACTAAATAAATAAAGTCTAGTGGAGGAAAGACTAGGCTAAGCTACTCCTACTATACATTCCTATACAGTTGCATAGCCTAAGTAGAATACATACAGACCCACACTCAGGTTCAGCAGTCAATAGTATAGCACTTCAGGCACGGACTTACCCCTGCATCCACAGGCGACTTCCGCCAAGAGCCTACGCACTAGCCTAGCGGGGAGGATTTCAAAGGACGGACAGGGCTGTCACCACCTGCCGCCTACCTCAACGAACCAGTAGACTAACGAATAATTGATGCAAATCAGTCACCCAAGTACCAAACTTGCATGACCAAAGAGCACTCTGCCCCTCCGCGATTACTATTAACGAGGCAGAGCTACCGTACGAATACGATCACCAAACCCATGCTATACTTGATCAGCTAAAACTAAGCATAGAGACTATAACATATAAACTAGACTATAGTGACAGTATATAACTAGCATGACAATAGTAGTATAATAAATATAAACTACTATCACACAAGTAGACTATACTATCACATATATGGATCACAAAATCAAACAAGAAACTCATGACCCAAGCACAACTATATAGAAAAGATACATATATTGATAAGAGCAAAGTCTTACAAAAGGGAAAAGATACAAGAGCCATACCAATTCCAAGTGAAGACTTGGGACTAGAGAGCTCTAGACTCAGCCTAACTCCACTAAAACTCTAAGAACTACTACTAGCAAGAGAGAAATGCTTCTTGTGGTGTGTGTTGAATGTGAAGGCACACCCTCCTATTTATAGCCTCAATAGGTCGGCAAGGGAGAGTAACCGCCACGGAAGGCATCTCAAACCGTTATCAGGAGTCACGGAGGAGCCAACACGTGGAAGACCAGGCGGAGAGGGCGCCCGGCTGGGTCGGCCGACCTGACTAGGTCGGCCGACCTGGGGGTGGCCCCTCCTGGCCTGTGCTTTCTTGGGGAGGCTGGCAGGTGGGTCCTGAGGTCGGTTCCCGCGGTATTACAGGGAGTTACGTCGGTTAAGTGCTGCAAATGGGCCCTTCAATCCGTGTGACGTCCATGTGGCGCTCTCTGATTGGTCGAAAGTGTGTTTTCTTGCCTTTTGAGGTGTTTCCTTCACATTTCCTCCTGCATGCACAAAGTTCTCCAAGTACAAGTGGAACTATATTATTGTGATAAAGCATGCGTGTATGAAATGCCAAATTCTCCTTTATTTGAGTATAGTTGACGGTTGAAAATGGTACTTAACAGCCGTCAACAACCAACAATGAAATCCATGCTGATATCCTCCCATTTCCAAGCTGGAACACTCAATGGTTGTAGCAGGCCTGCCCTTTTCAGATGATCGGCTTTGACTTGGCGGCAGGTATCGCACTCTATGACATACCGTGCTATTTCTCTCTTCATACGAGTCCACCAATATCTGCATTTCAAATCGTGGTACATCTTGTTGCTGCCCGGATGCATGGAGTACTTTGCAATATGAGCCTCGTCCAAAATCTTCTTGCGAAGTTCCAAATTCTTAGGCACCACTAGGCGATCCTTGAACCATGAAACACCTTCTGTGTCCTCCCGAAAACATTGAACCTTGGCGTCGCCCTCTTTTACTCTCCTTCTGAGGTGTGCTATGCCAACATTATTTTTCTGAGCTGCTACTATTTCTTCCTGCAAGGTAGGAATCAATGCTAGGTTATAGAGAGCTCTATGGGGTGTTACTTGGACATAATGACCATCTTGAACTTGTGGGCGGACCATGATGTGGTGGCATTGAGCCTTGCGGCTTAGTGCGTCAGCCACGACATTAGCCTTTCCTGGGTGGT
Source organism: Eleusine indica (assembly GCA_030378355.1). NCBI lineage: Eukaryota > Viridiplantae > Streptophyta > Magnoliopsida > Poales > Poaceae > Eleusine > Eleusine indica. Next base: position 44,643,438 of record CM059495.1, read on the forward strand.
AGTGCACTTCCAACTCATAGTCCTTAATATATTCCAACAAATGACGTTGTCTCATGTTCAGGTGATTCTGGGTGAAGATGTACTTCAAGCTTTTGTGATCGGTGTAGATATGAACTAAATTTCCAAGTAGGCAATGTCTCCACATTTTCAATGCTAACACCACTGCTGCTAACTTTAGATCATGTGCGGGGTAGTTCTGCTCATGCTTCCTCAATTGTCTTGATCCATAAGCGATGACTCTTCCATCTTGCATGAGCACACACCCTAATCCAATACCGAAGCGTCACAATAGACATCGAATGGCTTCCCCAGGTCCGGTGTAGCTAGTATTGGGTGTTGACGGTCCTTAAATGCAAAATATGACCGTCGTTTACCCGCAAGAATCACACAATTTGATCACCACCTTAGTGGTAGGAATTTATTGCTAATTATTTCCACAAGTTTTGGTGACTTTGTGTATGCAGGAAGCAACCCATGGAGTTTAAATAAAATTCAAGGAAATTCAAGGAGAAAGCACACTTCCGGCCAATCAGGAGCAAGCACACGGATTAAGGAGCCCACCTTCAGCGCTTAACCGACGTAACTCCCCGTAATACCGCGCAAACCGTTGTGAGGGCCCACAGGACAGCCACCTGGAGAAAGCACAGGCCAGGAGGGGCCACCCCCAGGTCGGCCGACCTGGCCGGGCGCCCTCTCCGCCCGGGCTTCCACGTGTTGGCTCCTCAGGACTCCCTGATGGCGGTTTGGGGGGATTCCGTGGCGGTTACTCCTCTGAAACCGACGTTAGGAGGCTATAAATAGAGGGTGAGGGCCTTCACTCCAACACACACTTAAGATTGAAGATTTAGTGCTCCTCTTGCAAAGGCCAAGTACTACTTAGCTAGTGCTTAGATTAGGAAGAGAGTGGAGTAGAGTTCGGAGGAGGCTTGGGCTTGTCTTCGCCTTCTCCACGCTTGTACTTCGACGACATTTGCCAATCATAGTAAGTGTCGAGATTTCCCCTCTTGCAGTTTACTTTTTACTTTAATTAAGTTATAGTTCTAGCTTGTGAGCTCGTTCATCGCTCTAAGTTCTTAGGGTGCCTTAGCCTGAATATTCGTTGCTAGAAGGTTAAGGTAGTAATCGATCGCATAGACGTGGTGTCTAGGCAGGAGGTTACCTTTGATTATTCGTTAGTCTACTGGTTCGTTGAGGTAGGCGGCAGGTGGTGACAGCTCTGTCCGTCCTCTGAAATCCTCCCCGCTAGGCTAGTGCGTAGGCTCTTGGCGGAAGTCGCCTGTGGATGCAGGGGTAAGTCCGTGCCCAACGCGAGCAAACTAGAGCATAGCTTAGTTAACGTAGGAACCTGACTCTTGGGACATCCTCTCTGTCCTCTACCTATCTTAATCAATCTCTGTGTCCTTGGGTGATTTAGTCCAACGATAGACACACACGTTCCTCGTGATTCGATACCCGGAATACTCTGGGTGAAGTGCTACATCGGTCTTCCGTGCGCTTGCGGATTTATTCGTAGACGTAAGAAAAACCAACAAGCATTTCTGGCGCCGTTGCCGGGGAACGGTTGCTATTTTATCTGCGGACCCTAGTCACCCTCGTATCCCTTTTTATCTTTCTTTTATTTCTTTCCTTATCCCTACCATGGAGCAACCTTCTATCCAATCCTTCTCTGCTCCAAGGGGCGAGTTCTACGAGCCACCTTCATCTTCAAAACCAATCCTTTCAGATGGCTTCGAACTCCGCCCAGGCTTTATAGCCATGGTTCAGGCACAACCTTTCTCGGGGGAAGAAAACGAAAACCCACACCATCACCTGCGAGAATTTGAGCAATTGTGCTCGTGCATCCAAATCAGGGGTATGACACAAGAGACTCTCAAGTGGAAATTGTTTCCCTTTTCTCTTATAGAGAGGGCAAAGCAATGGTACACTCACACGGCAGAAAGCACGAATGGTGATTGGAAAGAGCTCCGGGACAAATTTTGTCTTGCGTTCTTCCCAATGTCACGAATAGTTTCTCTCCGTAGAGAGGTCTTCAACTTCGAGCAGGCCGAGAAAGAGTCCTTAGGCACAGCTTGGGCTAGGTTCTCGCTTTTAGTGAAATCCGGTCCTGACTTGTCTATACCCGATCCCATGCTGCTATAGCATTTTCGGATGGGTCTCGACAAGGAATCTGCCCAATATCTCGACATAGCCGCCGGAGGTTCATTCATACACAAAACGGTCTCAGAAGGAAGAACCATCCTAGAACGCATTCTAGAAAATACCTCTTTCCTTGAGCCCACCAAACCCTCCTGCGAAGGAGCTACGCCGAGCCAGGAGACTCTCCAGCTAGCCGAATCTGACCCTGCTTCTTGCACATCTAAAGACTTAGCTAGTAAGCCTCCTCCTGAACCAGGAAATTCGGATGATGAAGAAATTCAGCCGTCCGAATTCCCTTTCATCATCGAGGATGATCTTTTCAAAGATTTCGGTAACACCTCGATGTATGCCATCCAACGAAAGCCTCAAACACCAGTTCCTTCCCCTGAACCTATAGAAGAACAATTCCTTAGGGACTCAGTGAAAGAACTAACAGCCATCATGAGTGATGAGTGGTCCCGAGAAAATGAGCAATGTTCTGAACTTGTTCGGATTATCTCATCCTCTACTACCATTCCTTGTATGGTTAGAGGCAGAGCTGTGGATGTATGGTATAATCCCGCCGTAGGAATAAACATCGTTTCCGACTCCTTTGCCTTTGAGGTATTAGGAGACGAACCTCTGCTTCCTACACAAAAGACCTTCAAAAGCCCTACCGGAGCCATCCTAGAAGGTTACGGGATTCTAAACAATGTGTCGATACGACACAAAGACGCTGAGGCCCTTCTGAACTTTCATGTCTTTAAGGTCCCAAGCTTTGATGTCCTCATCGGGCTTCCTTTAGAAAAACTCTTTACGGCAGCCTCATCCGGTAACCTCAGTGTCAACATCGGAGGAAAGGCTCTCTCAATCCCAATCTCTCGTTCGCGAAACACCATCGCTGAATTTCCTGATGAGAGAGACCTAACCGAAGAGGTGAAAGTGATTTCCCCTTTCGACCCTCCTGATATCCTCCTTGACCAAGACGCCGATCTTTTTACAGAAGAGGAGGATGATCTACAGGAAACTCTCGAGCTTCCTGAAGATAAACCACCGACTCGACCTCCCATCGAGTTAAAAACCTTACCCCCTGGCCTACGCTACGCTTTCCTACATGGTGACACGGAGTCCCCTGCCATCATTAGTGATAAGCTTTCGGAGGAGGAAACCAAGGAGCTGATCTCTGTCTTAGAGAAACATCGCTCTGTCTTTGGGTACTCCCTCCAAGACCTAAAGGGAATTAGTCCCACTCTCTGCACCCATCGCATCCCTCTTGACCCCGAGAGTACACCTTCTAGGGAACCCCAGAGGAGGTTAAATAATGCTATGCGCGAGGTTGTGAAGAAGGAAGTTCTAAAACTTCTGCATTCAGGGATCATATATCCCGTACCTCATAGTGAGTGGGTGAGCCCGGTGCAAGTAGTACCGAAGAAGGGAGGTATGACGGTCGTTAAGAATGATAAGAACGAGCTTATTCCCCAACGTACCGTCACGGGATGGAGGATGTGTATCGATTACAGAAAACTCAACAAGGCAACAAAGAAGGATCATTTCCCGCTTCCCTTCATCGATGAGATGTTAGAGCGGTTGGCAAACCATTCCTTCTTCTGTTTCCTTGATGGGTATTCTGGTTATCATCAGATTCCTATCCATCCCGATGATCAGAGTAAGACCACCTTCACGTGCCCGTATGGAACGTATGCCTACCGTAGGATGTCTTTTGGGTTGTGTAATGCACCCGCCTCTTTCCAACGGTGTATGATGTCCATATTTTCGGACATGATCGAGGAAATCATGGAAGTCTTCATGGATGACTTCTCAGTCTATGGGAAGACCTTCGATCACTGTCTCGAGAACTTGGACAGGGTCTTGACTCGATGCCAAGAAAAGGACCTGGTACTTAATTGGGAAAAATGCCACTTTATGGTCCGAGAAGGCATAGTGCTAGGGCACTTAGTGTCCGAGAGAGGGATCGAGGTGGATAAGGCGAAAATAGAAGTTATCGAGCAACTTCCACCTCCGATCAACGTCAAGGGTATTCGTAGCTTTTTGGGGCATGCTGGGTTCTATCGACGATTCATCAAAGACTTTTCGAAAATCGCTAGACCCCTCACCGACCTCTTAGCTAAGGATGTGCCTTTTGACTTTGATGATGAGTGCTTGAAATCTTTTCATCTCTTGAAAAATGCACTCATCTCAGCTCCCATCATCCAACCCCCTGATTGGAAGCTGCCCTTTGAAATCATGTGCGATGCTAGTGACTATGCCGTAGGGGCCGTTCTCGGCCAAACTAAGGACAAGAAGCATCACGCAATAGCCTACGCTAGCAAAACCTTGACAGGAGCACAGCTCAACTACGCTACCACAGAAAAGGAGCTCCTGGCTGTGGTTTTTGCTATCGATAAGTTTAGATCTTATTTAGTTGGAGCAAAGGTAATTGTTTACACTGATCATGCTGCACTAAAGTACCTGCTCGCTAAAAAAGATGCTAAACCAAGGCTCATCAGATGGATCCTCTTACTCCAAGAATTTGATCTTGAAATAAAAGATAAGAAAGGAGTAGAGAATTCCGTAGCAGATCATCTATCTCGTATGCAAGTCACTAACATGCAGGAACTACCAATCAACGACTTCCTACGAGATGATATGCTATTAAAGGTTGCGGACTCCACACCCTGGTATGCAGATATCGTGAATTTCATGGTTACAGGGTATGTTCCGCCGGAGGAAAACCGAAAGAAGCTGGCCTATGAAAGTAGGCGACACCTTTGGGACGACCCATTCCTCTACAGAGTCTGTGCTGATGGTCTGTTGCGGCGATGCATCCCCACCATTGAGGGTGCACAGATAATTGAGAAGTGCCATGCAGCTCCGTACGGAGGACACTACGGCGTGTACCGGACGCAAGCAAAAATCTGGCAAAGTGGTTTCTATTGGCCGACGATGTATGAGGACACCAAGGAGTACATCAGGAGGTGCAGGAGATGCCAGAAGCATGGAGGAATCTCATCTCGCAACGCGATGCCCTTGACATACAACCTGCAAGTCGAACTTTTCGACGTCTGGGGCATCGACTTCATGGGACCCTTCCCGAGGTCCTATGATTGCGAGTATATCCTGGTGGCAGTCGACTACGTGTCAAAGTGGGTTGAAGCATTGCCATGCAGAGCTGCAGATGCAAAGAGCGCACGGAAGATGCTCTATGAGATCATTTTCCCACGCTTTGGGGTACCAAGGATGGTGATTAGTGATGGAGGTTCACACTTCACGGATAAAGGATTCCGACACTTCCTAAGGGAACTCGGTTCCGACCATAACATTGCTACTCCATACCACCCCCAGACCAGCGGTCAGGCAGAGACCTCGAACAAGCAAATCAAGAACATCCTGCAGAAAACAGTGGAGGAAATGGGATCGGGATGGAAGAATAAGTTGCCAGATGCACTATGGGCATATCGCACTGCATACAAGACCCCCATAGGCATGTCTCCATTCCAGCTGGTCTACGGCAAGACTTGCCATCTGCCGGTAGAACTGGAACACAAGGCATACTGGGCAATAAAGAAGTGGAATATGGATTCCAAAGAAGCAGGAAGGCACAGAATGAAGCAAATTTCTGAGCTGGAGGAATGGAGAGAAAAGGCGTATCACAGTGCCAGGATCTATAAAGAAAAGACCAAGAAATGGCACGACAAAAGGATACAGCCAAAGCAGTTCAACCCTGGAGACAAGGTGCTACTCTTCAACTCAAGAGTGAAGCTGTTCGGCGACGGGAAGCTGCGAAGCAAATGGCTTGGGCCATATCTCGTCATTGACGTCGCGACACATGGAGCGGTCACACTCCAGGACAAGGAAGGGAACGCGTTTAAGGTAAACGGCCATCGACTTAAACTCTTTTACGATTCTATTAAAAGTATAGGAGTTGAGGAGGACGTAGTCAATTTAATTGACTTCCGGGCCTACCCATAGCCTTTACGGGCACCTAAACTTAGAATCAAATTAAATGGCCGTACTTTTCCCCCTCCTTGGACCTCCCTTAGGCAGCCCACGAAGCAGCAGCCCCAGGGGGCCCACCACCAGGTCGGCCGACCTGGCCAGGTCGGGCGACCCCCTGGTGGCGCCGCCGTTTTCTATTTTTCTCTCACGCGTTCCTCCAACTTCCCCCTTCGCCCTAATCGGAGATTCTCGCGGAGAATCGCGAATATACCGTCGGACTCTCCTTTTAAGCAGAGGGGAGCGATGCTTTTCTCTCATCCCAAACCTTCCTGTGAACCTCTTCCAGAACCCCCAACTTCGTCATGGCTGCCAAAAAGAGCACTTCCCAGGCTTCCTTGACCAGCTCCGCCCTTGCCCTTAGCGGGGAAATCACCCCCGCTAACCAAATCGTCCCGACCAACCTCGATCTCACCCTTGCCGAGATCGTTGAGCCTCTCGCCATTGAGCCTCCCCTGCGCCGCGAAGAGGAAAGGGCAGGCCGTACACGGTTTGCTGAACGGCGCAGCCCTTCCGCCACCCGCACATCGCAGCGGGCACTTTCGCCGACCCCGGCACGCACCATGAAGACGCGGGGAACGTCGCCTGTACGGCGTCCTACCCCCGACATCAAGAGACCAACGACGGGCACTCTGGCGCACCGCAAGACGACACCCACCCGTCGTCTCCACAACGGGGATCCCTCTGCTCTCCTGCCCAGGGAACACCTCGTTGAGACGCTTCGAGGCAGGGATGGGTCGCCATTCGGGTACAAGTACCGGATGGACTACATCCCCACGTCGCCAGAGCAGAAGGGACGGTTCACCAGCACCGGACCACGCACCGGACCGGGCAAGGGGAAAGTGCTCTTCCCCAAGCTCACTTCGGAGGACAAGCGGGAGATGGAGGAATCCATCGACTCCTCCCCGCAGAAGACCATCAGCCGTTTCCTCGACCCCCCGCCAATCACAGCGGAGGGCGGACACTACCAGGACAGCGGGGACGAGGCAACAGGTCCCTCCAAGGCCAAGCTTGCGCAGGACGTTCTCCTCCTACGGGCGGAGAATAAGAGGCTGGCCAACAAGTTGGCGGAGGAGTTGGTTGATCGTGCTCAACTTGAGGATCGTGTGCAACGCCTCGAGGAGGGTATGAAAGACCTCCGCCGTGGCTTATGCGCTAAGATGGAGCGCATTTGTAGCCACATGGGAGAGCCCGACTTATATAAGGGCAAATGAATAGGCTCTCCCATATAGTTTAGGAAAATAGGCGCTTAGTTTCCCTTTTTAGATTTTCTTTGTTTATTTCATTAAAATGTAATGCGCCTATAATAAAGAATTGAATAATGGAACCCACTGAGCCCATAAAGCCGGTGGGGTCCACCTTTGCTTTCACACTTTTCCTTTTTGTTTGTGTCAAATAAAAAGAAGTCAGGAAACAAGTGTGGAGGAGGATTTGCGAAGTACGAACGCGCAAACGGACGGTCTACCCTGAGAAATATGTTGCACAGGGCGACACGAAGCGACACGACGAACCAGGGGACCAGAGGAGCATCTCCCAGGTCGGGCGACCTGGCTAGGTCGGCCGACCCAGGCCTGGCTCCCCTCGGACCCCCACTTGGTCCATACTCTGGTTTGCACGTCCACTTCCCATTCCTCCCTGCCTCTCTGCTTATTTTCTCCTTGAATATGGAAAAATTAATAAATACTAAAAACCTGAATTTTCTCCATAATTCATTCTTTTTGATTTATCATCTTGCATGCTCCTTATTCCTAGAATGTTTGCCTGAATTTCCATGACTATATCTTTAGGAAAACATGCTACCTAGGACTATTGATTTATGTGATATGAATAGACTTTATGAATCTTCACTCTTATGCTTATAACTTGGGATTTTCTTTTGAAAATGATAAATTTGAAAGCCAACTCCTCAATGATAAAATTTATCCTACCAAGGCCAAATTTTGCTTATCAAAGATTGTGCTCTTTTGTGCTACTTATTAATTTATTGAGCCTTGTCAAAATTTTGAGACCCAAATTGAGATGCCTGTTATGCTTCATTTATCAAGTCTGTATGCACATCCACCCCTATGCTAAAACTTCTACACTGGAAGTTAGCATCTCCACCATCCATGAAAATAAAAGACTCCAGTTCTACATACTTCCCTCCGTATTTTGTTGCAAAAAGAGTTATGGGCTATCTAGTATTAAAAAAAAAAAAAAAAAAGAGAAAAAAAAAAGAAAAAAAAAAGAGAGAAAAGAAAAGAAAGAAAGATAGCCCATGATCTCATTTCAATGAGGGAATATTCAAAGGAGTATCCATCTTCCATTTACCAAATAAATGTGCACAGACTTGACTTATGAATCATGACTTGTTTTTCTCTTTGGATCTGAATTTTGACTTAGCAAGATATGAATTATAAGTATGCCACCATTTCAATCCTATTCTTGAGCTCCACATATACCATATTTAGAGATAGGACATGAAAGGCACAATGCCTCGGTGAGGAAAATACACCTTTGAGCGACTGAGAGAATCATTTGAGGAGTATGGCTACTATTCTTTGATTGTGAAAATCTTTTCGAAAACCCAAGTTACATAAGTAGAAGGAGCTGAGTTTTCGGAGTCAAGATTCGTTCCATTCATCAATATCCAAAGAAGGCATGCTAGACACTTCAAAAGCTCATGGAGATACAAGGTAATGCCTGGAATAATTTGCATGCTAGATTTGATTTATCAAGGTTTGAATTATCACTTAGTCCTTAGTCTTTAGTCCTTTACTCGAGGACGAGCAAAGGCTAAGTGTGGGGGAGTTTGTTGACGGTCCTTAAATGCAAAATATGACCGTCGTTTACCCGCAAGAATCACACAATTTGATCACCACCTTAGTGGTAGGAATTTATTGCTAATTATTTCCACAAGTTTTGGTGACTTTGTGTATGCAGGAAGCAACCCATGGAGTTTAAATAAAATTCAAGGAAATTCAAGGAGAAAGCACACTTCCGGCCAATCAGGAGCAAGCACACGGATTAAGGAGCCCACCTTCAGCGCTTAACCGACGTAACTCCCCGTAATACCGCGCAAACCGTTGTGAGGGCCCACAGGACAGCCACCTGGAGAAAGCACAGGCCAGGAGGGGCCACCCCCAGGTCGGCCGACCTGGTCAGGTCGGCCGACCTGGCCGGGCGCCCTCTCCGCCCGGGCTTCCACGTGTTGGCTCCTCAGGACTCCCTGATGGAGGTTTGGGGGGATTCCGTGGCGGTTACTCCTCTGAAACCGACGTTAGGAGGCTATAAATAGAGGGTGAGGGCCTTCACTCCAACACACACTTAAGATTGAAGATTTAGTGCTCCTCTTGCAAAGGACAAGTACTACTTAGCTAGTGCTTAGATTAGGAAGAGAGTGGAGTAGAGTTCGGAGGAGGCTTGGGCTTGTCTTCGCCTTCTCCACGCTTGTACTTCGACGACATTTGCCAATCATAGTAAGTGTCGAGATTTCCCCTCTTGCAGTTTACTTTTTACTTTAATTAAGTTATAGTTCTAGCTTGTGAGCTCGTTCATCGCTCTAAGTTCTTAGGGTGCCTTAGCCTGAATATTCGTTGCTAGAAGGTTAAGGTAGTAATCGATCGCATAGACGTGGTGTCTAGGCAGGAGGTTACCTTTGATTATTCGTTAGTCTACTGGTTCGTTGAGGTAGGCGGCAGGTGGTGACAGCTCTGTCCGTCCTCTGAAATCCTCCCCGCTAGGCTAGTGCGTAGGCTCTTGGCGGAAGTCGCCTGTGGATGCAGGGGTAAGTCCGTGCCCAACGCGAGCAAACTAGAGCATAGCTTAGTTAACGTAGGAACCTGACTCTTGGGACATCCTCTCTGTCCTCTACCTATCTTAATCAATCTCTGTGTCCTTGGGTGATTTAGTCCAACGATAGACACACACGTTCCTCGTGATTCGATACCCGGAATACTCTGGGTGAAGTGCTACATCGGTCTTCCGTGCGCTTGCGGATTTATTCGTAGACGTAAGAAAAACCAACATTGGGGCAGTGGTCAGATGCTTCTTAAGGGTTTGAAAAGCATTCTCACAGCCTTTGTCCCATACGAATTTCTTTTCTTTCTTAAGCAACTCGGTCATTGGCTTTGCAATCTTGGAGAAGTTGGGGATGAAATAGTGGTAGTAACCAGCTAATCCAAGAAAACTACGTATATGAAATATGGTCTTCGGTGTCTTTCAATTTAGTACATCTCTTACTTTGCTAGGATCCACCGCTATGCCTTCTTCCGAGATGATATGGCCTAGAAATGGTACTTGCTTTAACCGAAACTCGCATTTGCTAAACTTGGCATATAGCTGATGCTCCCTTAACCTCTGTAATACAACGCGAAGATGCTCTGCATGTTCTTCTTCTGACTTGGAGTAGACTAGAATGTCGTCAATAAACACTACTACAAACTTGTCCAACTCTGGCATGAACACCGAGTTCATGAGATACATGAAGTGTGCCCGTGCGTTTGTTAACCCAAACAATATCACTAAATAGTCATAAAGTCCGTATCGAGTGGAGAACGCTGTCTTAGGGATATCATTGGCACGGATCTTAATTTGGTGGTATCCAGAACGTAGATCGATCTTGGAGAAAACCTTAGCTCCTATTAACTGATCAAAGAGAATATCAATGCGAGGCAGTGGATACTTGTTCTTGATAGTCATGACATTGAGGGGTCGGTAATCCACACATAGCCTCAAAGTCTCATCCTTCCTTTTCATGAACAACGCCGGACAACCCCAAGGAGAAGAACTTGGTCGAATAAATCCTTTATCCAGCAGCTCCTTCAGCTACTCCTTTAACTCAGCTAGTTCCTTGGGTGCCATTTTATACGGTCTCTTGGATATGGGCGCAGTGCCTGGCTGAAGCTCAATCTTGAACTCGACATCTCGATCAGGAGGGAGTCCAGGAAGATCATCAGGGAATACGTCCTAAAATTCCCTAACCACTGGAATATCATTTATCTGCATGGCTGTGGTGTGGTGAATGCTTGGTGCGGCCAGTTGGGGAGGTATCACCCGAAAGCTTAAGCTACCATGAGTGGGAGCGTTTAGGTGTATGGTGTAGGCGTCTATGTCCAACACAGCCTTATGTTGCCTCATCCAAGGCATGCCGAGAATGGTGTCAATGTTGCACCCCTCCAAGACCATGCACTTGGTAGAGTAGACTTTTGCTCTTAGGGTATATGGGAGTTTCTCAATTTCATAGAGAGTAGGGGTTTGTCCACCGGCTGATCTAATGGTGTATCATAATTTCATAAGGGTATGAGGCAGCCGATACTTATCAACGAAGAACCCACTAACAAACATATGTGATGCCCCCGAATCAAATAGAACTAGTGTGGGGTGGTCTCGAACAGAGAACATACCAGCGAGGATGGGGCTGTTCTCCGAAAACTCCTCTAGGGTGGTGTTGTTCACGCGGCCAGTGCGGACTAGTCCCTTGTTGTTGCGGTTGTTGTGGTTGTTGTTGTTGTTCCTCGGCGGGTTCTGGCCAGTGCTTTTCTTGGGGTGCGGGCACTCTCTCGAGAAGTGTCCAAGACGTCCGCAGTTCTAGCTGGGAAAGAGCCCTGTCTGAGTGTTCTGCTGCTGTGGTGGGCGAAACCCACCTTGGCCCTGCTGCTGACGCGGTGCCTGGGGTCGCTGCTGTGCTGGCTGAGGTGGACGGGAAAACAGTGCCATCACGGGGGTGGAATGGTACCTCTGTCCCAATGGGTCTGTGTATACCATGTGAAACTTCTGTGGGGGTCCACTGGATGGCCCCATAGCACTTGCGGACCTCTACCGCTCTGCCATCACCTTACGATACCCATCTTCTACGACGATAGCGTTGTTGACAAATTCAGTGAATGTGTTGCCCATGTTAAGGTTGAGGCGGTCCTGCAGCTCTGCGCTTAGCCCCTCCAAGAAACGGTCCTTATGCTTGGCAGGGGTGTCAACTTGTTCTGGGGCGTACAGTGCCAACCGGTTGAACTCCTCGCAGTACTCTTGAACAATGCGGCTGCTTTGCTTCAGTGCTGCGAACTCTCATGCCTTCGTGCAGATGAGTCCTGCAGGAATTTAGTGGGCCCGGAACATCGTCTTGAAGTCGTCCCAAGCAATCTGCTGGTCCACACCAACAGAGGCAACATGGTTAGCCCACCATGCCCCACCTGCGCCATGCAGCTGCTGTGCCGCAAACAATATCTTCTGCACAGGCGTGTAGTTGAGGAGCCCAAATTTGGACTCGAGCATGCGAAGAAAATTTTCCGCTTCCATGGGCTCAGTGGTCGAGCTAAACATAGGTGGCCTGGTGGCGAGGAAGTCAGCGTAGGTGTTGTTCTGTGGTGCGCCGTCGTTGTGGCCCCTAGCGTTCCGGCTTGCCAGGTTCTGCTGTGCCAACTCCCACATGAGTTCTGCCTGCTGCTGCTGGCTTTCCATCATGGTGGCAAAGAACTGCTCTATCATTTGCATGGGGTTGGGTGGTGGCGGTGGTGATGGAGTCCCCTGCGGAGAGTCATTCCCTCTAGCCATGGAAACTTCGGGCTGTTCACCATGAAGCTCATTGGTGTTGTGGGTGCGCACCATTCTGAAATGCAAGAATAAGGATTCCCATTAGACTCTTATCCAACAAGATCATTACAGGATACCAAATCAAGTAACATAGCAACACAGGGCAGCAGTATGGTAGACAACATAATTCTGATAAAAGTTGGCATTCCTAGATTAACACGGGTCAATACAAGTCAACAGTTCCGTACTACATAAACTCAGAATGTGTGGCCATCGAGTTACCAAAAGCTATTCACGCGGGTGATCCCCAAAATACAACAACCACGCGTGGATCGTCAAAAGCTACCCATCTATCTTTCCCTACATGTACGGCCTAGTCATGTCTACTACGGATACTAAGCCCTGCCTCCGGCTGTGCTAGAGGGTCCCAGACGGTCTGCGCCTATCAGAGCAGGTGGCTCGTAGTCCATGTCGGACTCCTCGCCCATGTCCTCCTCGGGGTCCTCCTCTATGGGTGCTGTCGGTGGCGCAGCAATCGCATCCAAGTGAGCCTACAGGTCCTGGTTCTCGTGAGCCAGGGTCTCAAGGTCCTCTGCCATAAGCTCCATCTCCTGCTGGGCACTTGCCAGCTGCTGCTGTAGGTGCTCGTTGTGGTTGGCACGCTGCTGCATGATCAAGCCTTGTCTGTCTACCTCCTGCGCGAGAGTGTCGCGCTGTCCAGTGACCTCTGTCACGCGAGTCTCACTCACCTCAAGAGCAGCTGTCAGCCGCTGAATCTCCCTCTGATGTGCATCCACTTGTGCCTGCAAGTCATTCCTCTGCACCCAAACCTGCTCAGCGTCCGCTAGTAGGATCCTGCTATGGCTGCTAGACTCCTCATCCAAGTTGAGGAGGTACTCGGAGTAGTGAGATACGCGGTGGTATCCCGCATGGTACTCCAGATAGTCGTCATGAGAGACGCGCCTCATGAGCCTCTGCCACACCGGGTCTGCCTGGTGCCTGATAGGGATCATCTCAAACGGAGTCCCCGAGAGCGCTGCTATGTTGCGCCCACAGAAGTGACTGAGAGCCCTGTGGGCGACTCTCTCCAAGCCCTCCCTGAGGCTCCCAGACGTGACTGTGCTCTCCATCCCTGCCAAGTCGGGGTTGCGCGGGTATGAAGAGACGCTGATATGCACCTCTGCAAAAGTCACACCGTGGCAGCGGGTCTCACACCCACGGTGGGAAGGCTGCTCCTTGTAGCCCAAAGCATGCAGCATCTCCCACGGGAGGGTGGGAAAGCCGCGGTGGTGTAGACCGGTTGGTATAACGCCACCCGTCGTGCTGGAAGACCTCGAACCCGTGCTCATCCATCTGGAACACAAACCCAATGGTGAGTAATCGCTCCAAACGCAGAGAGTGCAAGTCAACAACAAAATAATACGGTGTGATGAGTGATATAAGGAATTTGACCACCATAATCGGTTACATATTTTAGGGTGGATTCGGTTACCCAGCTAAAAGGATATGTTCTGTCCTAAGGTACAGCAGCCACTAAATCGAACTTTTAGGCAATCTTACAGATTTTGGACAGCAATTGAATACCAATGTGGTAGATTTTTTTCAACACCTTTCCAACAAGTACTTACTCAACTCCATCTAATGAGGGGATTAGGAGTTATGAACCTTCTAAGTGGCAAGTCAGAATCTGAAAATTTGTTTTTAACATCACGGAGTTCATTCTGGAAATGGTCCTGAAATCTAGAGTCCTAGGCCTTTCATTTCTGGAGTAGCTTACCCACATTATAGAAAATTCTAATACCTTTCTAACTTATATTTATACACCTCCATCCAATACCTGGAACTCGAGATATTAAAATTTTACATTACCGGCCGAATTTCCGAACCGGTTTCTGGACAGAACTGGGTTACTCTAAAGATTTGCTCATAGCTCTGCCTTTCAGGTCTCAAACATGAAAACGTAAACTACGAAAGTTGTAGTAATATTTGTAACCTTTCTAGAAAGAGCTCATACAGCCCTAGGGGTGATCTGAGCAAAGAGTTATGAATTTTCTAAGATAGGTCATGGATCTGAATTTCAGACTGACATCAAACCGACATGCTAACTCGGACGGACCAAAAATAGAATTGTCCGGTAATCTTTAAGTCTAAATTTCTTGCTGGATGTAAAGAGAGTTCGTTCATGATTTTAATAAAGATTTATTTGCATAATTTTGACCTTAGAGTGGAGAAATATAGATTCCTATATGGGTGACATGCAAGCTGAAATTTCGTGTTTCATGATGAATTGATGCTCCAATATTTTTCATGAATGCATATGCTTTCGGCCTATACGTCCTCACAAAATAAAATTTGGCCATGAATAGGACCATACATTAGTCGATGGCAGACGATCTCTCAAGTTAGTCGTATGCTACACGTTTCTTCCTCGATTCGCGGTTAGCGTACCTACAGAAGATTGATTGCAGAAACGCTACATTAAATAGAAAAGAAACGAGCCGAAAATAATCCCTTATTATTGTCCTAGGGCAGAACACTGATGTTTTCCGCATTCAGCCCGTGTTCACACCTTTGTGCTAGCTTCCCATGTTACTGTCCACAGGGCGGGACACATACCTGCATTGACGAGGCCGTAGATGCAGGTATTTAAATAAACAACCTCCTACAGTTAGCTTTGCCACCCAAATCATAACTAGTAATAACCTAATGGGCACGTCCTCACATGTTCGTTACGGGGTATTCAAAAATATGTCTTTGAATGTTGCACTATTCCCGAGATTGCTCTGATACCATGCTGTAACAGAACCGCCTTATCACGGAGACGGCTCCGTTCCAGGATCATTCTTGGGTGGCGACACGCACTGTGGCGCCCAATAGTACAACATATGACAGAAGAATATAGTTGCAACAAGAACATAGGTAGAGTACAGAGTTTCACATAAATCCAAATTTAATTTACAAACCAGAGTTTTAAACAAATAAAATGCGGAAGCAAAATTTGTTCAACAGTAATTAATTGGTTCGACGAGATAAGTAAGATACAATCGTCCTCTCCCGGTGACACACAGTGAAAATCCGGCCATGATAGGTGTACTACCTGAAACACTGTGTCGGCAATCAATGGACTACTCCTCGTCATCAATGGTGCAAAGCTCCTATTCAATATTCCAGCAGTCAGGACGCTGGCCTTCCAAGTGGAACCTTCCACCGCAGTGGCAATCTCCCCCCTGGTCATCTGAAAACCACATAGAGCTACACCTTGAGTAACTAATTTACTCAGCAAGACTAACCAGTCAAAATGGCCAACTACAGCCGACACCTAGACAATACATAGGCTAGGGATAGGGTTTATGTTGCCAGAAAGCCAGCCTAAGAGTGGAGTCAAGTTAAGTTATCATGCGGAATAATAAATTTAGTTTGCACTGCAGCTATAACAATTAAGGTTGCAAATACAATCTTAACAATTCCAAACAGCAGTATTAAACCCACTCTTCATCTTAATGGCTTCCGACACTGTTCCGGAGCAGTGATCAAGTGGTGCTCATTACTGTGAGGGGCAGCGACTCGAATCAATTTACATCCTGTAGGAGAAACCTGCTTGTACGACCCATACACGCTTCCTAGAAGCCGCATGGAGCAACCTTTCGCTTACGGTACCGCAGGGTCTTCCGGGTCCAGAATCCCCAGAGAAGGGTCCCCCAACGTGATGCGCTCTGTGCCGCCATCCGTGGGGGGATTGCTCCCTCCTCTCAGCCCTAGTTCCACCAAAGAAGGGAGAAGGCTATCTTCTGACCAGGCAATAGTCGTAGCTACGTCGGTTTACTGGGCCCATATCTCCAGCATGCAAACAGTACGTTCAAACTTGACCTCATAGGACCGGACATGAGGTGTAGCCTTAGGTGACTCGGACGGGGCTACCTCCTTGAAGACAAGCTGTCCTTTCTTTTCCACCTAGTTGCCCATCCGGTCTTCATTGTGATTCCATCCACACATTCATCCGACAGCATTTCCTTAGTGATAATGTTTCCTGTCTACGAGTGGTCTCCATACCACTCGATGAGTAGTCGTCCTAAATTAAGCAGAGCGACTATCGTCCTACGGCTATCATTGGGTAAAGGGGGCCTATTGCAATTCTAGGTTTTCAAACAACTCTTGTGGATCTAATGCATAGAGAAGCCTACATTCCTAACTAGTGATAAAGTAAAAAGCTTAAAATGGGTGGGATCCACCGGGGCTTGCCTGGGTTCTGCTCCTGGTCAGCTAAAACACCACCTAGTCCTTCTGGCTCCTGCTCCGGTCCCGTCTGCACGTGGTTCACCTCGGGATCTGCATGATGCCAATGGTGCAATGCATGAGAACTATAATCGATTCATGGCACTTCCTCAACAAATACGTTAATGCATAATATTTCATATAGAAATGAGCGGGGTGTCGCTCGTTAAAATGCTACCTAGACTTTTATAGTGTTTTAACAAAATTATCGAGCTTAAGTGAGCAATAAATAATTTAGCATGGTTCTGGAGGTCAAAACAAATTGGGTGCTTTTCTGTGAATAATACATACCAGGAGTGATTTATTGGCCAAGTTTTATTTACGTGCCATTTATCAGTGATTTTAAATAATTAAAACAAAGGAAAAGGTACAAAAATTAATAATGCCTAAAATACAGAGAGCTAGCACATGACAGAGTGGGGTCACCCAACTTGCCAAAACAGATTTTTATGTCAAGTGTCAAGAATTTATCAAACACCCATTTTTATAAATGAATTTATTAGTATGTTTGCCATTTAATTCAAGGCTGCTAAAAATGCTGACAAAAAAGGGTGTCTTATCATTTTTCTTAATTAGTGCATGTCCAGAGGAGCCTACTAAACTTTACCCCATCCCAAAATTCGCAATATTTAATTTGCTATGCATTTTGCAAGGTCACGTTATTTTCTGGAATTCATAAACTGAGAAAAATCTATTTTAGCGCTCGCGGGCCGCATTCCCGCAGCCCAGTGGGCCAAAACCCACGCGGAGGGGCACTCCTGGGTCAGATTTGGCCCAGGTGGCACGGCCCAGTGGCCAGCTCGGCCCATCGGCCAGCTCGCCGAGCCGAGCGCGCGCGCGGCGGCGAGGGCGAGACCGGCGGCCAGGGCGACGGCGGTACTCGGTGCGAGCGCGAATAGGACCAAGGGGTGGTGGCGGTTGAACGGCACATCGACAGAACACAATGTAGCTCACCTAGATGGGTCGGCAACAAGCGGCGGCGGTGACGGTGGTCGGCGAAGGCGTTCCGGCGCCGGATTTGCACGGAAGGGGGCCGGGTGACCACCGGAGGGTTCGGGGGGTCGAGGGCGACGAGCACGCGGAAGGAATCAGACCAGAACTCACCGGGTAGCTCGTGCAACGAGGTGGAGCGGCGGTCAGAGGCGGGGAAGAACCGGCAATCGACGATGGCTCGATGCAGGAAAAGGGAATAGACTTCACGGGAGGACCGAGGGCGTTGAGGCAAAGCTCCGGAGGTCGTCGGCCAGGGCGGGGAGGCGATGCAGCGGGCGAGTGACGCGAGAAGCTCAGCGACTCCAATGGCGGGCGCGAAGCGGCGAATGAGCAGAGAGCGAGAGCGGGAGGAAGGAGTGGGAAAGGTTCCGACCAGGGAGGGGGCAAGAGGGATGTCGGGACGGGGTGTGGGGGCTTCGATCCGCTTAGGTGCCGCTCTGGCCTGTCATCGACGCCCACGCGGCGTACGGCCGCTGGAGCGAGGCGGGGCGGCACGGATGTGTTTTCTCGGCGTCGATGACAGGTGGGTCCTGCGGGATTTTCCTTTTTCATTTATTTCCAAACCCTATAACCCACTGACGCTTGTTATTTTTGTTGGAATTAATTGGGAGTTGAGCTCGACAAACCAAAAATATGGGCAGGCTTAGGAAGATGTGCTTGAATTTATAAAAATGATACCGTTCAGTGGTTGCTACATAAATTTGAATGCAAAATCTTTAAAGAGGGGTAGTTTTGGACCTTTTAGGCATTTATTTGAGCTACTAAATTAAAGGATAAAAGTCTGAGAAATTGCTCAAAAATCTAATTTGTTCCCCTCTATGACATATATTTTTGTTGGGTGTGGGCCATGTGGAAACATTTAGACTTGTAGTTCAAATGACATTTAAACTTGCTCGAATAAAATTTGATTTTGCTCAATTTCAGTTCAAATTTTTGTTCTAAGTTCTCATGCTTGTGTGGAAGGATTCTAAGGTGTCGGGAATGGGAAGTTCATGACACCAGGGTGTCACACGCCACCGTTCGAGTGATGCGTCGCGTACAAGTGACACTTGTCTCGGTTTCTGGGTTCATGTTTTCTTTTTCATTTATTTCATTATGCATGCATGAGTGGGTTGGGAAACCATGTATCAGGGTGTGTTTATTTCCGCAAGTGTGCTTAATTATGTAAGCGTGCTAGTGATAGTTTGTTTCAATGATCATCACTATGTAGTTCGAACTTCATAATTAATAGGATGATTTTTATGCTCTATTTCAAAGTTTGATGTTTGTATGTACGATTGTCTTGATAAGCTTTAGTGATAATTGAGCATGTTGAGCACAAACTGAAATTTGAACTTACACTTCTAATTTATTCAACAATTATTCTTGTGCGGAGTATTCTGTAATACTCATATGCTTGCGACTATTGGATTCAACTTGAAAAGGGGACTTACAACCAAACTTCTTATAAAATTCAAGTGGTAGCATCATGGGTACTAGAATTTTCCTTTTTCATTTGACTTTACCTACCAATGCCATATAATTCAACAATTCAACAGAGCCTTTTGATTTATATTGACTATGATTGATGATTAAGTTTGACTAAGATTTAATTCTTTTGGTATGAGACTTGAAAGGTTGGCCCTTTTACTTTGTATATCATTTTGACTGCTAGCCAAACATTGCTCGTGCAAAATTCACCGAGTATCCAAACTTGAGCCTAAATTCTAGGCTAGCAAAACGAAAAGAAATATACAGTGAACCAGTAAAGGGAGCACAATGCTGATCGACACAAGAAGAATGTCGATCGGCATAGTCAGAAAGACAGAAAAAAAGAAAGAAATCAGAGAGATAGAAAAAAATATGAGTAGAAAAGGAAACTAATAATATTTCTGAAGAAAGGGTGAAAAAGAATATTGTAGATGGTTTTCTCAGGACTAGCAAAATTTTAAGTGTGGGGCAGAGAAATTCCCTTGAATTCTAGAATAGACTCCTACTCCTAGCCAATAACTTATATTTTTCAACCATATGCATTTCTCAAGATCAAGCTATGTCCACTTCTCTAAAGATGTGAGTCTTTTCTTAAGCATTCAATTCCAACATGGCCCTTCCAACAAGTATCGATAAAACCAATAAGAGTTATTTCTTAATTTTACAAAATATTGTGGATCTATGTCTATTTTCCTTGAAATGCCTCACGATGGACCGAGAAGGCAACCAGAGGGGGGGGTGTGAATGGGAGCCAATTAAGATTCTTCTCAAGAACTTGGCCTATATCCCAATTACAACCCGAATCAACCTCTAAAAGAATCACCAAGGCCACACACACCAACTTGTGATGTGCTAACCCTAGGAATGACTCACAACAGCGGAAGAACTAGAGAGAAGCAAAGAAAAACAATCAAGACATGAAACTAGGAAAGAGAACACAAAACAGATAGCTCAGACTAACCATCGGCAGTGTCGGTGAGGGGCATTAGCAGTGCCAATCAAGGAATTTTCTCCCACACCAGCAGTGCCGATCCAGGAATCGGCAGTGTCGAATGACATCAGAAAGAAGATGAAATTCTTTGTAAGGACATTGGCACAGAAAAATAGTCACGATTTTGCACAAATCTCACACAAAACCTATCCAAATGATCTCCAAATCATGCGATTTTTGGACCAGCCAATCCTCAACACATCACGACCCTAATCCTAGAAGATCCACTCAATTGGCTCAAGGAATCATCACGAATTTCAGATCTTGTCCTAAGAACACCAAAAAGGGGGAACTTGAGAAATCCATCAAATCGAAGGTGCTAGAGCTCTTTATTTGGTCAAGGACACATGTAGGATTGTTCTAACTCATCAGAGCACTAAGGTCCCCACGAAATCCTCCCCCAAAACTCACTCAAAATGAGATAAAAAAATTCCCACGAAAATAGAGAAAAATGGAGGGAGAGAGGAAGAACTTGAGCACGAATTTGAATCTCATATCATTGATTCATCAAGTCAAGATATATGGATACATGGCTAGGAAGCCACCATCTTCCTCCCACTATATGGAAGAGAAAGAGATGTCTCTCACACACCCTCTCCTCTCCTGTATTACATGAAGACCTCTCCTAGCACTTTGAATAAACACCTAAGGCAAGGCTAAGGGAAAGAGAGGCACCTCTTCCACCAGCCCTACCTCTCCTTATATAGCCCTAGGGGTTGTCCTAAAGACCATCCTACCCCTCACCTACAATACACTGCCACCTACCACTAGGGGCATAACCATCCATCTTTTTCCTCGTTGCCCGAACACCATCGAGCCCTTCACGACTTTGCTTCGCCTCGACGCAAGCTCCACAATAGGGCCACGTGCACCTCCAATCGCCGCCACCGGTTTTGAGGCCCAAACCAGAAAACCGCCTTGCATGCTTCTCAAAGCATGACTTGTTGATATTGACGCATGTCACCTCCTCCCATTATCCTCCTCGTCGGCAAGTCTCTCCCACCTCCGATCCATTGGAAGCCTCTACTTGCACCGATGCCCGATCACCTTTGACTTGGTCAACCCCACCGTCTCGATCACATAAATGTGAGATTCCACTTCCTGAGAGATAATGTTGAGAAGGTAGATGTTGAGCTCACATACATAGACACTAAACACCAATTGGCTGATATCCTTACCAAGCCCCTAGATGCTTGATGATTCACTTTTCTTTGGGGGGAGCTTGGTGTTTGCCATCCTTATGGCATCATTTGAAGGGGAGTTGGTGTTCTCTTGTATCTATGTATATTATCTTTTCGCCTTGCATCTCATATGTAGTATATGCATTGGTAGATGAGCTTTGATTCTTATGCTTTCTTGCATTTCTCTTTGCTATGATTGAGCTTGAGCTAAGTTGTGTGGATTTGATAGTAATATCTCATGCTTAGATTTTCTAGATGGCTTGTTATAGAATCTTTTGAGCAACTTGCTAATATTAAAAGTAAACTTAGCTTCTTGTGAACCTTATGAACTAATCTTGCTAAGACTTGCTCACCATGTGTATAATTGCTTTATCCCTATCAAGACTTGTGTTGAGGCTAGTCTAGAGGATATCTTGGCTTTGGCACCTTGTGTTTGCGAAATGTGGCTTTGCAAATATTTAGCTCATGATGGAACATTGTGGGAATGTTTGTTCCTTTTGCCGCAGAGGCAAGCTCATCCTTATGCTTTTAATTTGCAAAATAAAATTGACTGTGTTTCGAAGCCTCAAGGTGTTTGCCGTACCCAGTCGTGCGACCCTCCGCATGGATTAGAAGTAACATAAAAATGCTAAATCCAAACATTGTACTTTGAAGCCTCGAGGTGTTTGCCGCACCCAGTCATGCGACCCTCTGCATGGATTAGAAGATACATGAGGATCACATAAGAAAAATGCTTTTCTCTTTTCTTATGAGTCTTTGTTGCATATGTGAGCGTTTGTATAGCTTATTTTCTGTGAATGTTTGTTGCCTTAGTTGAGATTGAGACTAGCTAGTTTCTTTTGATTCACTTGATGTCTGTTTTGCCTTGGATGGTGGATTGGGCTACACTCGACTACTTACAAGAAGACTAACAGATCAAAGAAGTACCCAAGAAATGGCAAGTACCAGAAGTGCTCTTCCTATGAATCCTACATCCAGCAAAGTCCGCATCCCAATACCCAATGAGATCAAGAGATGAAGATGTAGAGTACCAAAGACCGAACTCAAGGGTGTATTTGAGATACCTGAAGATGCGCTTGACAGCCTTGCGATGAGTCACCCTTGGGAAAGCTTGAAAGCGAGCACAAAGATACACCGCAAAGTGTATGTCGGGTCTTGTCCCCGTCAAGTACAAGAGGGAGCCAATCATGCTCCTGTACTCCTTTTGGTCCACCACTTCACAGTCTTCGTCAGGGTCAAGTGTCGTTGTTGTGGACATTGGTGTTGACAACGGCTTCACATTGACCATGTAGAACTTCTCTAGGAGATCCTTTGTGTACCTGGCATGATGTATGAAGGTGCCTTGCTTGCACTGCTTGATTTGAAGTCCAAGAAAGAAGTGAGCTCGCCCATCATCGACATCTAAAATTCACTTTCCATTGCTTCCTGAAATCTACACACAAGAGCATTAGAGGAACCTCCAAAGAAGATATCATCCACGTGAAGGACCGAGAAGGCGACCAGAAGGGGGGTGAATGTGACGCAATTAAAAATTCTTCACAAGAACTTGGCCTATGTCCCGATTACAACCGAAGCCAACCTCTAAACCGATCACCAAGGCCACACACACCAACTTGTGATGTGATAACCCTAGGAGTGATCAACAACAACAGCGGAACATAGCGGAAACAAAAGAGAACGGAAAACACCCAACATAGTGTGAAACTGGACTACCATCGGCAGTGTCGGTTGGCACCATCGGCAGTGCCAGTAAAGCCCATCGGCAGTGCTGGTGAGGATTCTCAAAAGCAGCAAATAGAGCGTATCGGCAGTGCCGGTCTGGCCATCGACAGTGCCGGTGCGGGGTTGGACTTGAGTCACTGGCAGTGCCGATCAGCAGTACCGATCAGGGGTTCTTCCTCGGGCACCGGCAGTGCCGATCGACACTTTCCAGAACCAAAAACTGTGCTCAAAACTCGGTAAGAAAAATACCAAAACCTATCCAAACGAACTCCAAAAATCTTGAAACTTGGAAAAAAGATGTCTCATGGTAGGACGTTCTTTCTCCAAGTGGAATCACACAAAAAACTCAAAAATTCATCGCGAATTTGAGGAGTTACCAAAAGCTCTAGGGTTTGAATGTTCTTAAGGAAATCCACAAAATCAAAGGTGCTCTTGCCTAGGATTCAATCAAGGATCCATAGAGGATTGTTTAGGCATGTCCTAGCACCAAGATCCCTCAAGAAATTCGTACCAAAACCTACTAAAAAACGAGATCAAAAATCACCACAAAAATAGCTCCAAAAATAGAGAAAAAGAGAAATTTGGGATTTAGGGAGAGAGGAAGATCTTGAGCACAAAAATACTTCTCATATCATAGAAACATGCTTACAAGATCCATGGATACAAGGCTAGGAAGCCACCCTCTTCCTCCCACTATTTGGAAGACAAAGAGATGTCTCTCACACACCCTCTCCTCTCCTCTATTACATGAAGACCTCTCCTAGCACTTTGAATAAACACCTAACACAAGACAAATGGGAAGAGGCACCTCTCCCACCGGCCACACCTCTCCTTATATAGGCCTAGGGATTGTCCTAAAGACCATTCTATCCTTGACCTACATAACACTGCCACCTACCACCAGGGGCAAACTTGTCCATCTTTCTCCGCGTCGCCCGAACGCCCTCGGGCCCTTCACGACTTTGCTTTGCCTCGAACCAAGATCCATGATAGTGCCACGTGCACCACCAACCACCGCCACCGATTTTGAGGCCCAAACCGGGAAAGCGCCTTACACGCTTCTCCAAGCGCGACTTCATGCTCACTTTCACCGAAGCAAGACTTCATTATCGTGATGCGTGTCATCTCTTCCCGTGATCCTCCTCGTCGGTAAGACTCTCCCGCCTCCGGTCCATTGGAGGCCTCTACTTGCACCAACGTCCGATCACCTTTGACTTGGTCAACCCCACCGTCTTGATCTCCACCCACGGTTTTGAGGCTCAACCGCGAAACCGCCCGTGCTTCTGGCCTCTCCACGTGTATGGTATGGATCACCCTTGACTTCACCCGGCCTCCTTATTGTCTAGCCCCAAGTCTCCTACTTGTGTCTGATCCTCACACCGTTGACTACCAAGTTGACTATAGTGACCAACACATCATGAGACAAGCAAACACATTTCTCATCTCCTGCAAACTCTCCAACATCCTTACCAACTTTGGTTAGTCAAAACCATGATATGCACAACTTCTGCAATCCCCAGATTCCCGCATTTCAACTCAAACACAAATTCCGCCAAAGTCAATTATTCATCACATATTGCAAACCATGGCATATATCCACATGGTTTCTCAATCTCCCCCTTGACGAGTACATTGACAACACCAAATGCACAAAGATTAGAGATTGAAATGCAAAGCCAAATAAGCACATCCAAATGGCCAAACCCAAAGAAAAGGTGACAAGTAGGCCATCTAGCAAAATAGGAATCGCAAAACCAAGAGTTGGCAAAGAAAGCGACTAGAGACGCAAATAGTGTGAAAAGCGCAAGAAAATATTCAAGGACATGAAATGCTCCCCCTCAACTTGTGGTAGGTCTCAAGTAATGCAAAATGGACCATTTTAAGTTTCTTAGCATTATTTGTGCATGACCCACAACTTTCTCCCCCTTTGGCAATGAACTCATCAAAGTAGCAAAAGAACAAACATGCAATGAATGAAAATGCAAACCTAAGGAGCTTCAACAATTATGCCAACAAGCATTTAACCTCGCTAATCATATCCATAGGGCCATGAAGTGTAAAACCAATAGCTCACAATCATACAAAGACCAAAAATAGATAGCAAGGCATAGACACCAAGAGCTATACAAGCTAAGCAAAAAGATTGACTAGCTTAGATGGAATCAAATTTGCTTATCATGAGAAAAACTATCACCACATGTGTAAGTACTCCCATCCAAGGCAAAACAGGTACCAAGTGAATCAAAAGAACCTAGCTAGTCTCCATCTCAACCAAGGTAACAAGCATTCGCATAAAATGAGCTTTACAAACGCTCACATATGCAACAGAGACTCAATTGATCAAGTGTTTATTGTTTATCCTCATGTGTCCTCTTATCCATGCGGAGGGTCGCACGACTGGTTACGGCAAACACCCCGAGGCCTCAAGTCATAGTGTTTGGATTTAGCATTTTAGAATTATTTTGATCAAAGTACCTAGCAGATTTTTCATGATTTATTCACATGACAAAGGAGCATGCCTTTGCGGCAAAAGGAAAACACTTTCCCACAATGTTCCATCATGAGCTAAACATTTGCAAAGCCTTCCATTTCGCAAACACAAGGTGCCAAAGCTAAGACATCCTCTAGACTAGCCTCAACACAAGTTTTGGTGGGGATAAAAGCAATTATACACATGGTGAGCAAGTCTTAACAAGATTAGTTCATAAGGTTCACAAGAAGCTCAGTTTACCTTTGAGAATAGGAGGTTGCTCCAAAGAGTCTATAACAAGCCATCTAGAAAATCTAAGCATGAGAGATTACTATCACATCCACACAACTTAGCTCAAGCTCAATCATAGCAAAGAGAAATGCAAGAAGGCATAAGAATCAAAGCTCATCTACCAATGCATATATTACATATGAGATGCAATGCATAAAAAGGTATATATACATATATACAAGAGAACACCAACTCCCCCTCGAATGATGCCATAAGG
Organism: Eleusine indica; assembly: GCA_030378355.1. Classification (NCBI taxonomy): domain Eukaryota; kingdom Viridiplantae; phylum Streptophyta; class Magnoliopsida; order Poales; family Poaceae; genus Eleusine; species Eleusine indica. The sequence continues at coordinate 44,669,660 of CM059495.1, forward strand.
ATGGCAAACACCAAGCTCCCCCCTAAGAAAAGCAAATCACGAAGCATCTAGGGGCTTGGTGAGAATATCAGCCAATTGGTGTGTAGTGTCAATGTATTTGAGCTCAACATCTCCCTTCTCAACCTTATCTCTCAGGAAGTGGAATCTCACATTGATGTGTTTGACCTTGCCATGTTGGACTGGGTTTTTGGCTAAGCATATGTCACTAGAGTTATCACATATGAGTGGAACACTCTTAAAAGGTTAACCCATAGTCTCTCATAGTGGACACAATCCATAGGATTTGTGAGCAGCAGCTTGCAGCTGCAACATACTCAACCTCTGTGGTGGATTGGGCTACACTCGACTACTTACGAGAAGACCAACAGATCAAAGAAGTACCCAAGAAGTGGCAAGTTCCAAAAGTGCTCTTCCTATCAAATCTACACCCAACAAAGTCCGCATCCGAATACCCAATGAGATCAAGAGATGAAGATGCAGAGTACCAAAGACCAAACTCAAGGGTGTATTTGAGATACCTGAACATGCGCTTGATAGCCTTGCGATGAGTCACCCATGGGGAAGCCTGGAAGCAAGCACAAAGACAAACTGCAAAGTGTATGTCGGGTCTTGTCGCCGTCAGGTACAAGAGGGAGCCAATCATGCTCCTATACTCCCTTTGGTCCACCGCTTCATAGTCTTCATCAGGGTCAAGTGCCGTTGTTGTGGACATTGATGTTGACAACGGCTTCACATTGAACATGTCGAACTTCTTCAGGAGATCCTTTGTGTACTTGGCTTGATGTATGAAGGTGCCTTGCTTGCACTGCTTGATTTGAAGTCCAAGAAAGAAGGTGAGCTCACCAATCGTCGACATCTGAAATTCACATTCCATAGCATCCTGAAATCTGGACCAAGAGCATGAGAGGAACCTCCAAATATGATATCATCCACGTAAATCTGAACCATTAGAAAGTCATTGCCATGCTTTAGAGTGAACAAGGTTTTGTCAACACACCCCATGACATACCCGCGCTCTAGCAAGAAAGTCTTAAGCCTAGCATACCATGCCCTAGGTGCTTGCTTTTGCCCGTACAAAGCCTTTTGAAGCTTGTACACACGGTTTGGGTATTTGTGATGCTCAAAGCTAGGTGATTGTCTCACATAAACTTCTTCCTCTATGAAACCATTTAGGAAAGCACTCTTGACATCCATTTGGTAGAGTCTAATGCCCTTAGAGGCAGCAAATGCAAGCAAAATCCTAATGGCTTCTATGTGTGCAACAAGAGCAAAGGTTTCCCCATAGTCTAAGCCCTCCACTTGACTGAAACCCTGGGCAACAAGCCTAGCCTAATTTCTAACAACCTCACCATCTTCCCCATGCTTGTTTTTGAAAACCCACTTGGTTCATATGACATTGACACCAACAGGAGGCTCTACTAGGGTCCACACTTTGTTTCTCTCAAAGTTTTGCAACTCCTCATGCATGGCATTAACCGAATGTTCATCAGATAATGCGTGTCCAACATCCCGAGGTTCAAAGGTGGCAACAAAGAGAGAATTAGTAAAGCAGGCGAGATGTGCAGACCTTGACCTTGTTGTCCTCTCATAGAGATTACCGATCATTTGTTGAGGTGGATGTTAACGCTGAATTTGGTGAGAAGCCTCTCTCTCGAAGCATACCTCCCCCTCAACCATAGCTGGAGCTGGCTCAACAGCTGCTAAGATCGATGTAGAAGCTTCTGGACCCTCTGCTGAAGTGGTGGAAGCAGTAGGAACAAGCTCGGATATGGGTTGGAATGACTCATCATCATCATCATCATCATCCAAGCCCTGTAGGTCTTCTTCTACAAAGATACTCTCCTCCATCTCCCTGTTACCTACAGTCTCAACCACATTGCTTGCACAAGAGTTTGATTCATCAAAGGTTACATCGCAGAACTCTATGTTGGTGTTAGTTTCCAAATTCAAAACTCTGTAAGAATGGTCATGAAGGGTGTAGCCAAGAAAGATGCCATCAAAGATCTCGACTCAAACTTATCAAGATTGTCATGCTTGAGAACGAAGCACTTGCAACCAAAAGCACGCAAATGAGAAACAGATGGCTTCCTCCCAAAGCGTAGCACATAAGAAGTCACATTAAGAATTGAGCGCAAGAAAACCTAATTGGAAACATAGCAAGCAGTGCTAATGGCCTCAACCCAGAACCGCCTCGAAGTCCTATGCTCATCGAGCATCGTCCGGGCCATTTCCACCAAGGTTTTGTTCTTTCTTTCGACCACACCATTCTACTGAGGGACACGAGGTGCTGAAAACTGATGTTCAATACCATGCTCAAGACAGAAAGCATTAAAGAAGGAGTCCTTGAACTCGATGCCATTATCACTACGAATTGCTCGTAATACACGAGGAAGTTCCTTGAACAACCTCAAAGCTAAGCTCTAAAAGAGATGAAACACTTCATCCTTGCTCTCAAGAAAGTAAACCCAGGAGTAGCGAGAATAGTCGTCAACAATCATAAGAACATACCACTTCCCACCCACCGAACGAACCCGAGAAGGACCAACAGTGTCCATATGAAACAACTCTCCAGGGCATTCAGTCATCACTAAATTGATTGGTGGATGAGAAGCGGCAATCATTTTCCTATGACGACAAGGAGCACAAACCAAATCCTTGTCAAATTTGAGCTCAGGCAATCTTCGGATCAAACCTAGGCCACTCAAGTGACAAAGCAAGTCAAAGCTCATGTGACCTAGTCTCCTATGCCATTTTCAGGGCTCAGAAGAAGATTGAGCAAACAAGCACTTGTGAGAACTAGAAGAACCAGCAAAATCAGCCTGAAAAACTTTTCCAATGCAAGAAATCCCACAAACCAAAGAGTCATTCGAATCAAGAACACAAGAATCTTAAAGCGCACTTCCAAACCAACATCAAGCAACTAAGAGACAAAGAGGACATTGTACTTGAGATACTCAACCAAACCAACATCCTTGAGAGTGAATTTTTCATTTACCTTTACTGCGTCTCTTGCCTTCACTCTCCCTCTCTTGTCATCTCCAAAGGTCACATACTCCTGTGCTTCAAGGGAGTGAGTCTGGAGAACCACTTTGCATCTCCGGTCATGTGGCGCGAACACTCGGAGTCCATCAACCATTTGTTCTCCAAGCCTCCACTTGCTCGCTACAAAGAACGAGAAGGAAAGATCGATGACTCACTGCTAGGGTTAGAAAGAAAACTCTTGGGAAGCCATCACTGAATCACATGAACTACAGGGGTTATCACAGTTCTTTGCACATTACCAGTCAAATGCGTCGGACGAGTACCATGATGGGGAAAGCGTGGCCTGTCAAAGCGTCTCGACTCAAATGTGGGGTTGTGAGGATAGAAATCATCTGTGTAAAAGCCAAATCCATGCGAGCGACGCTCACCACGATGGGAAAACGTGGGGCGCCAAAAGCGCTGCTGTGCAAAGCCTCTGTTTTGTGAATCAAAGCCAAATGAGGAATGACCCTATCCATGATAGGCACGAGAAAAAGAGCGAGGCTGAAAACCATCAAAATTATCATGATGCACATTCCTAGTTAACTCAGCTTGCATCCTTTCAACCCTCTTACACATATAACAGTACTCATCCAAGTGACCCTTACGACCACGAAACATGCAAATGTAGACACTCTCATGTTTAGGCTTAGCTTGCGTAGTGGGTTTGCATTTTGGCTTCTCATCTTGCTTTGGGTTGAAGGAAGGATTAGGGTTACGTGGATAGTATGTGTCAATGGGTTTGAAGGATTGTTCCTCATCCTTGTAGCTAGAGCTAGGCACAAACTTACCCACATTTTCACTCTCTTTGTCATACCTCTCAAATCCCAAGCCCAAGTTGTAGGTTGACCTACTAGCACTTTCTTTGACTCTTGCTAAGTCACTCTCAATCTTCTCCTCACTCACTAGGGTTCTTTGGAGCCTAGAAACAAGATAGTCATTTTCTTGGACTAGGACTTTGATTTCCTTCCTAGTGATTACAAGCTTGTTCTTAAGGGAAACACACACTTCACATGGTGGTAGGAGAATTTTCGAGCGAGTCTCATCTAGCAGCTTGGACTCGAGCTCTTTGACTTTGAGGGTTTGAGCTTCCAACTCATTTGTGAGCTTGAGGCACTTCTGACATGCACCCAAAAGAGTTGGTCTAGCATTGAATTCATCAAGCTCTTCAAGGGCACTCTCAAGCTGACTGGCAACTTGAGCATGCACACTTTCCCTCTGTGCAAGATCATTCATCACAACTTGACAAGACTCACACTCAACAGCAATGTCATCTTTTGTAAGCTTAGACCTAAGCGAAGTGTCACACCCGGTTTTAAGGACAAAACCAAGTGCTTATCATATGTGTGCCCAGGAACAAGTTTCACACATATTGACAGTAAAGTGAATAATAGTATAACTAATGTCATTGTTAAAGCATATCATTATTACATAAATAATTGTCTTTAAAGACTAACGATGAGTCTCTCGTAGAATAATAGCGGAAAGCATCATAACACCACAGGCAATCGACCGGGGGCACGCTCGCCTAGTAGTAGTCTTCATCGATGTAGTCCATCTCTCCATCTTCTGAGCAGCAGTTTGATAGTACAACAACAAAGGGAAATAGCAAGGGTGAGCACATGTCGTACTCAGCAAGTGGGGAAAAATATGACATGCAAGCTTAATAGAAGAAAGGCTAACACAATGGTTTATTTGCATAAATGAACATCTATACCTAACACCATTTGAAAAGCAATCCTATTTACTAGGTGAGTTGTAAAACCAAAACCTGTTAATGTCAAATAGTTATAGCCCACACAGGACTATGATTCACATAGAATCCAGAGCCACCAACTCACACAGAGTTGAACAGTTCACATAGAATACTATTCACTAAGAAGCCAGCCAATACCAACCAAACCAAACTTGGCTATCCACCAAGTTCACCCATAATCAACCCGCCTAAATGTGTGAGGATCCAGGCCGCTCATGACCGTGAGCATGGCTATTATAACAGTTTGGCACTCTGTAGAGATTGCACAACTTTACCCACAGGTTGGTGATTTCATCACTATGCAGTGACTAGAGAGTCTTCATGTTGCCCAAACCACACTATCGTAGGTGTGAGGCCAAGAGATCACCACAAGGGCTTTCAAAGAGCTTCCCAGCTTACAAACTATCCTTGCTAAGGTTTCATTGTTGTGGAATTAAATCATTCCTACAGAATCCCCCTCTGGCGCCGTGGCTAGGAGTGAACCGTCCATCGCCTGAGTCCAAGAGTAAACCGTCCTGTCCTCATCACTTGACTGCCCGCAAAACTAGGAAGACATCTTGATATTCAACCAAGCCTACCCATATCAGACCTGTGCTTTGTGCTGTTTTCCTGGGTGGCCGCTCCATGAACTAACTCTTGTGATCCTAAGCAGGTACCACCACAATCCTACAGTACTATACCGAGTACACGTGCATACCCACACCATCATCATCATCCTCCTACTTGGATCACCTAGGTTCCATGTTGCTAAAAAGGATTACCCATCCCTCATGATCATTATGTTCAAGTGAGCCATTAGTGAAGATTAACATTAGACACTTCCAAACCCAACATAGCAAACTAAGCATGACGTACCCATTCTAACATACTGCACCAGAACCCAGGCAACAAGGAATAATATGAAACAGGATGATGACACATAGGATTCAATATTAACCAGCATGCATAGAGAATAGAGAGAAATGTAAAACATAGGTTCAAAATGCATCAAGGACACTTGCCTGGTTCCCCTTGCTGCTGCTCAAAGTCTTCAAGATAGAGATCTCGGAAGTTCTCTAACAGCGGTTCGTCTACTCAACATCACACCGGAAACACAAGAATACAAACAAACTAAGAGACAACACACCACACAGTAACAAACAACAATGAAAACAAAACTATGAAAAAGTACGTGTTCCTACGATCGTGTGAGCGCAAGAATCGCCTCAATCCAAGTTACGAGTAAAAAGTTACGAAGGTTTAAAGTTCTAGGGTTAAAATAATAGATTAGAAAAATATTATGAAATAGTATGAATAAATAATATTAAACACTACGTTCACTCTGGTGCAAGAATTTCTCAGCTCCGAGCTACAATTGAAAACTTATGACGATTTGAAGTTTCAGGGGCTAAAACATAAAAACAGACAAGTTTAGAGGCCTAAAACTAATTTTAGAAAAGTATAAGGGATAAATTATAAAATGTAAGTATAAAATATAATTTTTGAAAATATTAGGGACTAAAATGTAATTTATTAAAAGTATAGGGGCCTAAGTGTAAAAAGACAGGACTAAAACATAATTAAAAATAAGTCTAGGGTTTTTTTATAAAATTACAGGACTAAAAATAATTATATATAAACTTAGGGTTCTAAATATAAATTTGTAAAGGTTCTGCAAAATTTTCAAGATTAAAAACTAATTAGAGTAAAGATCAGGGGCCTAAGCGCAAAAATCCAGCATTATTTAGGATTAATCAGATTTATTTTTAAACTAAAAACCCTAAAATTCCCGTGGACCGGGAGCGTGGACTCGGCGTTGACCAGGGGTCCACGAGTCCACCGTGGACCGAGGCCATACCCCTTCGGGCCATCTAATCCTAGCCGTTGATCCTAGGTCGGACGGCCGGGATGGCCCCGGCGTGGGGTGGCGGCGCCGGCAACCAAAGGAGGTCGTGGCGGCCATTGAAGGCACGCGGGAGCTCACGGGGAGGGAGCTCTGGGGCACGAGAACCAAAGGGGAGAGGAGAGAGGATGGTGGCGGGGAGCAGCGAGCTCACCGGGGAGATCGCGCGCGGGCGAGGAGGGTCGAGGAGGCCGGCGACGACGAGGATTCGTCGACGGGCTTCGACGACGGCGGGTGAGCCGACGACGACAAGGGAGGCCGATGGGAGGCGCGGAGGGGTAGGTCCCGCCCTTTTATAGGGCACGGTGCCCTAGGCGCAGGTCGGGCGGACACGCCGATGGCGGTGGCGCGGCTAGGGTTTTAGGGGCTGGCGTAGTGGTTGGGCCGAGCGGGCGGGCTGCAGGGGCGCGAGCGGGCTTGCTGGGCCAAGCCGGCCTAGCAGAGGGAGGGGGAGGGAAGTTGTTGGGCTGCGCAGGGAAAATGGCCCAAGGCCGAAGGGAGAGGGAGGGGGAAAGGGGGAGCTAGGTTGTGGGGAGAGGCTTTTGGCCTAACGGCCAGGGAAGGGGGCTTTTTTTTATCTTTTCTTTTTCTCTGTTTTAACTTCCTATTCTCTCTCCTAATTTCCAACTAAAGCAATATTCAATGTCTAATCGATTTTCAAATACTTTTTCAACCAAATAAAACCTATTGCAACTATGGCAGCATGAATGCAAAAAACAAAATAATTAATAAACTAAATTAATTTATTTAATTTAGAAAATAGCTCTTTTAGCTATAGAAAATGATGACGCACTATTTAATTTAATATTAATTTTAATCTATTATAAAAAGTTTTTAAAAATTAGTGAAATTTAGGTCATATACCAAAATTTAAAATTTTGGGGTGTGACACGAAGTGATTTCATACTCAGCACTCTCCAACTTAGACTTAAGCTCTCTACTCTTACGTACAGCGCTGCGAAGCTTATCATCTTGCATGAGCAAAATATTGCGCAAATGATCAAGTTCAGAAGAGAGCTCATCAAGAGTGGGAAGTACCTCGCTTGTGTTGGAGTCGGAGCCAGAGTCGGTGTCGTGATCATTCTTTGCCATGAAGCAAAGCCCGGTGAAGTCGTCCTTCCTCTTGAATCGTGGCTTCTCAACCTCCTCCTCCGAGCTTGTAAGGTCATCGCTTGATGTGAGGTCCACATCGCTCAAGGCGGAAACGCAGGCGCGTGCAATGGCCTTGGCGGAATTCTTAGAGTTCTTGCCTTTCTTGTAGAAGCGGTTCTTCTTCTACTTGAAATCTTCAGTGTTGTTGTCGTGGTACCCAAACTTCTTCTTCTTCTTAGGACAGTCAGTGATGAAGTGTCTAGGGCCACCACACTCGAAGCAGGTTCTTGAACCACCTCCTCTTCTCTCCTTCCGGTTGTTGTAGAACTTCCTAAACTTACTTGTGAGCAAGGACAGCTCCTCGTCAGGAATGCACCACTGAACTTCCATCTGTTCATCGGAAGCTACAACAAGAGAAGACAAAGCAAACTTCAAAGAAGACTTGTCCAGTGAGGGGTTAGTTCCATAAGAAGCACCATTGTGACTACCCTTTTGAGAGCTAGAAAGCAAAGCCATGCTAGAAGCAGAATTAGCAAGATTAGGACGAGACTTCCTAGACAGTTCATGAGATTTTAGCTCACAATCCAGGGTGTTGGAATCAGTAGTTTCTTCTAGTGTAGCAATCTTAACCCCCCAAGCATTTTCATCAAGTGAATATAGCAGTTTCTTAGCTCTATCGTTATCACTGTACACAAGGTTACCACAAGCTCGCAAGTTGCACACAATGGCCTCAGACCTATGAAAAGTGTCATCTAGTGACTCGCCAGGTTTTTGTGCAAAGGTTTGGTACTATCTATTGTAAGAATCCTTACCCATAGACTTGACTTGATTGGTACCCTCATGGTACGTGCAAAGCTTTGCCCAAATGGCATGTGCAGTATCTAGATGAGCAACACGGTCATGTTCATTCCTACCTAGAGCAGAAAGCAGGATATTGAAAGCTTTGGAGTTATTTTCATTCCTGGTTAACTCACGTACTGGCGCGGGGTTGTGGTTGTCCGGAATGGCGTAGTCCTGCTCCACGATCTCCCAAATTGCACGTCCTTGGCTTAAGAGGTAAGCCTTGGTCCGTGACTTCCAGTAGGGAAAGTCCTCTCTATCAAACATCCAAAGCTTGACCGCACGCTTCTCCATGTCGCCTTCGGATCACAAAGCCGGTGAAGGTCAACTAGTGATCAAACCGGCTCTGATACCAATTGAAGGACCGAGAAGGCAACTAGAGAGGGGGGGGGGGGTTGAATGGGAGCCAATTAAAAATTCTTCATAAGAACTTGGCCAATGTCCTAATTACAATCCAAGCCAACCTCTAAACCGATCACCAAGGCCACACACACCAACTTGTGATGTGCTAACCCTAGAAGTGATCAACAACAGCAGCGGAACATAGCGGAAGCAAAAGAGAAGAGAAAACACCCAAAACAGTGTGAAACTGGACTACCATAGGCAGTGCCAATCACAACCATCGGCAGTACCGGTTGGCACCATCGGCAGTGCCAGTAAAGCTCATCAGTAGTGCTGGTGAGGGATTCTCAAAAGCAGCAAACAGAGCGCATCGGCAGTGCCGGTCTGACCATCGACAGTGCCGGTGCGGGGTTGGACTTAGGTCACTGGCAGTGTCGCTCCGAGTTCAGACCTAGGCTACCGGCAGTGCCGATCCAGCCATCAACAGTGCCGATTAGGGGTTCTTCCACAGGCACCGATAGTGCCGGTTCGACGATCGGCAGTGTCGGTCGACACTTCCCAGAACCAAAAACTATGCTCAAAACTTGGTAAGAAAAATACCAAAACCTATCCAAACAAACTCCAAAAATCATGAAACTTGAACAAAAGATGTCTCATGGTAGGACGTTCCTTCTCCAAGTGGAATCACACAAAAATCTCAAGAATTCATTGCGAATTTGAGGAGTTACCGAAAGCTCTAGGGTTTGAATGTTCTTGAGGAAATCCATGAAATCAAAGGTGCTCTTGCCTAGGATTCAATCAAGGATCAATAGAGAATTTTTTAGGCATGTCCTAGCACCAAGATGCCTCAAGAAATTTGTACCAAAACCTACTCAAGAACGAGATCAAAAATCTCCATGAAAATAGCTCAAAAAATAGAGAAAAACAGAAATTAGAGATTTAGGGAGAGAGGAAGATCTTGAGCACGAAAATACTTCTCATATCATAGAAACATGCTTACAAGATCCATGGATACAAGGCTAGGAAGCCACCCTCTTCCTCCCACTATTTGGAAGAGAAAGAGATGTCTCTCACACACCCTCTCCTCTCCTCTATTACATGAAGACCTCTCCTAGCACTTTGAATGAACACCTAACACAAGGCTAATGGGAAGAGGCACCTCTCCTTATATAGGCCTAGGGGTTATCCTAAAGACCATTCTACCCTTGACCTACATAACATTGCAACCTACCACAAGGGGCAAACTTGTCTATCTTTCTCCTCCTCGCCCGAACGCCGTCGGGCCCTTCACGACTTTGCTTCGCCTCGAAGCAAGCTCCGTGATGGTGCCATGTGCACGACTAACCCCCGCCACCGGTTTTGAGGCCCAAACCGGGAAACCGCCTTGCACGTTTCTCAAAGCGTGACTTCATGCTCACTTCCACCAAAGCAAGACTTCACTATCTTGATGCGTGTCACCTCGTCCTATGATCCTCCTCGTCGGTAAGTCTCTCCTGCCTCCGGTCCATTGGAAGCCTCTACTTGCACCGACGCCTGATAACCTTTGACTTGGTCAACCCCACCGTCTTGATCTCCACCCACGGTTTTGAGGCTCAACCGTGAAACCGTCCGTGCTTCTTGCCTCTCCACATGTACGGTGTGGATCACCCTTGACTTCACCCGGCCTCCTGATTGTCTGGCCCCAAGTCTCCTACATGTGCCCGATCCTCTCGTCGTTGACCGCCAAGTTGACTCCAGTGACCTACACATCATGAGACAAGCAGACACATTTCCCATCTCCTGCAAACTCTCCAACATCCTTACCAACTCCGGTTAGTCAAAACCATGATATGCACAACTCCTGCAATCCCCAGATTCCCGCATTTCAACTCAAACACAAATTCCGCTAAAGTCAATTACTCATCACATATTGCAAACCATGGCACATATCCACATGGTTTCTCACCACGTATATCTGAACCATTAGAAAGTCATTGCCATGCTTTAGAGTGAACAGGGTTTTGTCAACACACCCCATGACATACCCGCGCTCTAGCAAGAAGGTCTTAAGCCTTGCAAACCATGTCCTAGGAGCTTGCTTTAGCCCGTACAAAGCCTTCTGAAGCTTGTACACACAGTTTGGGTATTTGTGGTGCTCAAAGCCAGGTGGTTGTTTCACATAAACCTCTTCCTCTATGAAACCATTTAGGAAAGCACTCTTGACATCCATTTGGTAGAGTCTAATGCCCTTAGAGGCAGCAAATGCAAGCAAGATCCTAATGGCTTCTATGCGTGCAACTGGAGCAATGATTTCACCATAGTCTATGCCCTCAACTTGGCTAAAACCCTGAGCAACAAGCCTAGCCTTATTTCTAAAAATCTCACCATCTTCCCCATGTTTGTTTTTGAACACCCACTTGGTTCCTATGACATTGACACCAACAGGAGGCTCTACTAGGGTCCACACTTTGTTTCCCTCATACTTTTCCAACTCCTCATGCATGGCATTAACCTAATGTTCATCAGATAGTGCGTGTCCAACATCCCAAGGTTCAAAGGTGACAACAAAAAGAGAATTAGTAAAGCAGGCGAGATGTGCATACCTTGACCTTGTTGTCCTGTCATAGAGGATACCGATCACCTGTTGAGGTGGATGTTGACGCTAAATGTGGTGAGGAGCCTCACTCTCAGAGCGTACCTCCCCCCTCAACCACAGCTAGAGCTGGCTCGATAGCTGCTGAGGTCGATGTAGAAGCTTCTGGACCCTCTGCTAGAGTGGTGGAAGCAGCGGGAACAAGCTCGGATGTGAGATGAAATGACTCATCATCATCATCCAAGCCCTGTAGGTCTTCTTCTATAAAGATACTCTCCTCCATCTCTCTGTTACCTACAGTCTCAACCACATTGCTTGCACTAGAGTTTGATTCATCAAAGGCTACATCACAGGATTCTACGATGGTGTTAGTTTCCAAATTCAGAACTCTGTATGAATGGTCATGAAGGGTGTAACCAAGAAAGTTGCCATCGGAAGATCTCGACTCAAACTTATCCAAGATTGCCATGCTTGAGAATAAAGCACTTGCAACCAAAGGCATGCAAATGAGAAATAGACGGCTTCCTCCCAAAACATAGCTCATAAGAAGTCACATTAAGAATTGAGCACAGAAAAACACGATTGGAAACATAGCAAGCTGTGCTGATGGCCTTAGCCCAGAACCGCCTCAGAGTCCTATGCTCATCGTGCATCGTCTGAGCTATTTCCACCAAGGTTCTAATCTTTCTTTCGAGCATACCATTCTGCTGAGGGACATATAGTGCTGAAAACTGATGCTCAATACCATGCTCAAGCCAGAAAGCATCAAAGGAGGAGTTCTTGAACTCGGTGCCATTATCACTGCGGATTGCTCGTAATGCACCAGCGAGTTCATTGAACAACCTCAAAGCTAAGCTCCGAAAGTGATGAAATACTTCATCCTTGCTCTCAAGAAAGTAAACCCAAACGTAGCGAGAGTAGTCGTCAACCATCACAAGAACATACCACTTCCCAGCCGCCGAACGAACCCGAGAAGGACCAACAGTGTCCTTGTGAAGCAACTCTATAAGGCGTTCAGTCATCATTAATTTAATTGGTGGATGAGAAGCAGAAGTCATTTTCCCATGACGACAAGGAGCACAAACCAAATCCTTATCAAATTTGAGATTAGGCAATCCTCGGATCAACCCTTGGCCACTCAAGCGACAAAGCAAGTCAAACCTCATGCGACCTAGTCTCCTATGCCATTTCCAAAGCTCAGAAGAAGTTTGAGCAAACAAGCACTTGTGAGAACCAGAAGACACAGCAAAATTAGCCTGAAATCCCAATGCTAGAAATCCCACAAACCAAAGAGCCATTCAAATCAAAAACACAAGAAGCATTTTTCTTAAAGCGCACTTCCAAACCAACATCAAGTAACTGAGAGATAGACAAGAGATTGTACTTGAGGTGCTCAACCAAACCAACATCCTTGAGAGTGAATTTTTCATTTACCTTTACCACGCCCCTACCTTCACTCTCTGTCTCTTTTCATCTCCAAAGGTCACATAATCCTGGCGCTTCAAGGGAGTGAGGCTGGAGAACCACTTTGCATCTCCGGTCATGTGGCACGAACACCCGGAGTCCATTAGCCACTTGTTTTCTAGGCCTCCACCTGCTGCCTACAAAGAACGAGAAGGAAAGATCGATGGCTCAGTGCTGGGGTTAGTCAAGAAGCATTTGGGAATCTAGCACTTCACCATATGATAGGTAGTAGTCATCACAGTTCTTTGCACATTATCATTCGAACGCATGGGACGAGAACCACGATGGGGAAAACATGACCTGTCAAAGCGTCTCGACTCAAACCTGGGGTTGTGAGGATAGAAATAATCTGTGTGAAAGGCAAATCCACGCGAGCGACGCTCACCACGATGGGGAAAATGTGGGGCGTCAAAGCGCTGTTGCACAAAGCCTCTGTTTCGTGAATCAAGGCCATATGAGGAATGACCCTATCCATGATACTCATGAGAAAAAGAGCGAGGCTGAAAATCAACAAAATCATCATGATGCACATTTCTAGTTACGTGCAAAGCTTTGGCCAAATGGCATGTGCAGTATCAAGATGAGCAACACTGCCATGTTCATTCCTACCTAGAGCAGAAAGCAGGATATTGACAGCTTTGGAGTTGTTTTCATATCTGGTTAACTCACCTACAGATGCAGTGTTGAGGTCTTGTGGTATAGCATACTCCTGCTCAGCTATCTCCCGAATTGCACATCCTTGGCTTAAGACATAAGCCTTAGTCCTTGACTTCCAGTAGGGAAAGTCCTCTCCATCAAACATCCAAAGCTTGATCGCACGCTTCTCCATATCGCCTTGGATCACAAAGCCGGTGAAGGTCAAATCGACTCTGATACCAATTGAAGGATCAAGAAGGCAACCAAAGGGGGGTGAATGGGAGCCAACTAAAATTCTTCTCAAGAACTTGGCCTATATCCCAATTACAACCCGAATCAACATCTGAAAGAATCACCAAGGCCACACACACCAACTTTTGATGTGCTAACCCTAGGAATGACTCACAATAGCAGAAGAACTAGAGAGAAGCAAAGAAAAACAATCAAGACTTGAAACTAGGAAATAGAACACAAAACAGATAGCTCAGACTGACCAACGGCAGTGCCGGTCAGGGGCATCGACAGTGCCGATCAAGGAATTTTCTCCCACACCGGCAGTGCCGGTCTAGGAATAAGCACTGTCGAATGACATCAAAATGAAGATGAAATTCTCAGTAAGGAAAACAATGATGCCAATCCAGATTTTCCTTCCCGCACCAGCAGTGCCGATCGACCCTCGACAGAATAGAAAAACAGTCGCGATTTTGCACAAATCTCACCCAAAACCTATCCAAATGATCTCCAAATCATGTAAATTTTGGACCAGCCAATCCTCAACACATCACGACCCTAATCCTAGAAGATCCACTCAATTAGCTCAAGGAATCATCACAAATTTCAGATCTTGTACCAAGAATACCAAAAAGGGGAAACTTGAGAAATCCTTCAAATCGAAGGTTCTATAGCTCTTGATTCGGTCAAGTACCCATGTAGGATTGTTCTAGCTCATCATAGCACTAAGATCCCCAAGAAATCTTCCCTAAAAACTCACTCAAAAATGAGATAAAAAATTCCCACAAAAATAGCTCCGAAAATAGAGAAAAAGACAAATTCAGGATTTAAGGAGAGAGGAAGAACTTCAGCACGAATTTGAATCTCATATCATTGATTCATCAAGTCAAGATACATGGATACATGGCTAGGAAGCCACCCTCTTTCTCCCACTATTTGGAAGACAAAGAGATGTCTCTCACACACCATCTCATCTCCTCTATTACATGAAGACCTCTCCTAGCACTTTGAATGAAGACCTAAGACAAGGCTAAGGGAAAGAGAGGCATCTCTTCCACCAGCCCTACCTCTCCTTATATAGGCCTAGGGGTTGTCCTAAAGACCATCCTACCCCTCACCTACAATACACTGCAACCTATCACCAGGGGCATAACCATCCATCTTTTTCCTCGTCGCCCGAACACCATCGAGCCCTTCACGACTTTGCCTCGCCTCGATGCAAGCTCCATGATGGTGCCACATGCAGATCTAATCGCCATCGCTAGTTTTGAGGCCCAAACCCAAAAACCGTCTTGCACGCTTCTCAAAGCGTGACCTCTTGACCTTGACGTGTGTCACCTCGTCCCGTGATCCTCCTCGTCGGCAAGTCTCTCCCGCCTCTGATCCATTGGAAGCCTCTACTTGCATCGATGCCCGATCACTTTTGACTTGGTCAACCCCACCGTCTTGATCACCACCCACGGTTTTCAGGCTCAACCGTGAAACCGTCTATGCTCTTTGCCTCTCCACATGTACGGTGTGGAACACCCTTGACTTCATCCGGCCTCCCGATCGTCCGGCCCCAAGTCTCCTACTTGTGCTCGATCCTCTCGCTGTTGACCAGCAAGTTGACTCCAGTGACCTATACATCATAAGACAAGCAAACATATTTTCCTTCTCCTGCAACTCTCCAACATCCTCACCAACTCTGGTTAGTCAAAACCATGACATGCACAAACTCATGCAATCCCCAGATTCCCGCATTTCAACTCAAACACCAAACTCAACAAATGCCAATTACTCACCACATATTGCAAACCATGGCACATATCCACATTATTTCTCACCTCACCTAGCTAATCATATTGCCTTATACATGAAATATTTTGCATTGAAATAGATGTTAGGATGAGTGAATGGGAAGTTGTGTTGCTTACTTGGTCATTTGAGAAGGATAGTTCTTTTATTCATGATGCACTTTTAAGCGATGATTTACATATGTGGAAAAGTTGTAACTTTTGAGACGAATAATTTTAAGACTAGCTTTGGGGAGTGTTTTTAAGAATAATACCCATATCCCGAATGATTTGCTGAATAATAAATTTGATCATACACTGTAATGATTAAAGTGCTCAATTTGCTTATATTTGAAATGCTTCTATGATTGACATGACTATATATGAATTAATATTCATTCTTGACTTTGCTCAAGGACGAGCAAAGATTTAAGTGTGGGGAAGCTGTTGACGCTAGGTAGCATCCCATTTTATGCATCAAAAGCGCCTTGTTTAGAGCTTAAATATCATTATTATATGCCACTAACCCCTAATAATGGTAGAATATTCATATAATTTTTGTTCTGGAGAATTATTGTAGAAACAGGTGAAAAGACAACAATTTGGCACATTTCTAGTGGACTCGGATCCAGAAGAGATGAATTGTAGCAGAGAAGGCCTAGGTGCCGACCGGCACGGGCTGCGTGTCGATCGACACATGGGTAATTTGGGCTGATCAAGGCTGGTCCACTCCAAGGAAGATATTCACGTAAATCTTGGAGATATGCTTCGTGAAGAGATAAAAGGAAACTCCAAGATCTTAAACGCGCAATACAAGAATTTTCTTCAAAGAAATCGTGTGACAGGTCCCACATGGAAGCTAGAGGAGGCTTGGGAACTGGCATAGAAGATAACTCGGGCCAGACATGGAGTGTGCCGATTGGCATGCCCCAATGCCGATCGGCACCTGACCCTTTTTCCAAGAAACCAAATCTATCTCCAGCTAGACCCTTATAAATACTTGTAAACACTAAACTAGGAGGCAGACGCCGCCAGATGGACAACAGAACTCATGAGTTAGAGCCGCCGAGGCTTTGTCTCATTCTTCACATCTCCAGTTGCTAGGTTTAGCTTGGCTAACCTAGCCAAGTTGATGATTGCAAGATTGTGGGCTTGGTAGTTCAAGAACCACTAGTTCTTGAGGTGATCCATCTAGGTAGGCCTACTAAGATGGTGACGAATCTTGTGCTACGTATTGTATCAAAGTTGAATCTATTATGTTGATGAATGGTTTTGGATATTTGGGCACCCAGGGTTTGATGATTCTTGCATGTGCTTATTCCCTACTTAGTACATAGGCTAAGTACTTAGATTGTTATCTTAATCGTGGTGATTAGGGTAGTATTCAGGATCATGTATTGAATCAGCATTACTCGCAAAAATATGTGCAGATATAAGACGTAGACAAGATTAAGGGAACTGCTCGTGATAGGAGCCCTCGACGAAGTCTCTTCATCGATCACTCATAACCTCTCATACTAAGTAATTCTGTTTATGGGGCTAATAGTTTATGCTTCCCTGTTATGAACTCAACTAGTAGATTATCTGGTTACTCACTAAAACATGTCACCTTTGTCCAGCTCTGCAACCATAAAGTTTCCCACTAAAAAGTCTCTGTCCCAATCGGCATGCTCTGTGTGTCGATCGGCACACCTCCAGCCCACCGACTAAACAACCTCATCTATTAGAAGCTTAATTAGATCTTTTATCTATTACTTTACTTAATTCCCATTGGTCTCTATGGATTCGATTAAACCTTGGAATACTCTAAGGGGAAATATGCTGCAATTGTACACCGTCCTCTTGCGGTATATAAGTGGGTGTGTAACTATGACCAACAGCCAGCAAATGGTATCCATGGTTGAGGGGGGCCACTCCCTATTCAGCCAAACAACCCAGTTCAGCCGAACAAGGGGGAAGTCCCCGCCTGCCCTTCTTTCTCTGGTCCCCTGACATGTGGGTCCTCTTGTCCAATAACACCCTTAGGTCGGTTGTTGATGCGGTTTGCTTGTGTAAGTGGGCCATTCAATCCGCGTGCTTTGCTGTGATTGGCTTGAAGTACATTTCCATGGATCATGAGGCATTTCTTCAATCCTTTTGTGAATATTCCCTGCATGTGAGCATTTCTCCAAGCACAAGTAGAATTTTATTTTTTCTAACTAACATGCATGGTGGGAATGTTGAATCCTCGTTTATTTTGAGTAATATTGATGGTCGGAAATGGTAGTTAATGACCGTCAACAAACTCCTCCAAGTTGAACCTTTGTTCATCCTGTTGTAAGTATAAAACTTTAGGTTGTTAATTAGAAGTTGCTACAATATTTTCGGTTCCATCCATAGTTGCAAGTGCATAACAAAATACTCTGTCTTTAATTGAATAAGTTGGCAATTGGTAACTCACCCTTTACCTTAGTCCCTATGGGGCTTTTAGCTTGTCTTCATCTTGGGTGCTTGAAAGATAGAACGGTCTTTGTAGGACACCATTCTCTCATCCATGTGTTCCACTTTCCATCAGAAGGTTTTTCTAAAAAAACTATTTTTGCAAATAAATTAAGTTCCCCCAATGATTCTCTCAGTCGCTCAATGTGTATAAATCCTTACTAAGGCATTTTGAAGCTGCCTCTTTTTGTTCCTACCTCTAAATAAGGCTTATGTGCAGCTCTGGGTAGGGAAAACCAAAATACTGAACCCATAGAGAAAGGAGTCATACAATCTGATCAAGATGTGCAAGTGTGTGGAATATGGTATAATGATGGTGGAATGGTGAATAGTCCTTTTGTCTAGACTCTCTCTTTCTTTGGACAAGCAATTGGGCATGGCTATTTCTTTTGTCCTTTTTTCATCATGCTTATGATTGGGAGCAAGTATTTATTCTATTTAGATAGCCATGCCTTCCATGCAACCAATTGAGAGTGAGTCATAACATGATAATTATGGAGTACATATTTTGCCAACTTCTAGTGTACAAGTTGAGCATATGGTTGTGGATGCAATGGAATGGTGGATGTGTATATGAAACTTGATCATAAAAGCACCAAATGGATCTCACAAAGGTTGCAAGCATTTTGATAAATCTCAATGTGAAAACAAGCAGCATATGTAGAAGGTTTTGCATTGAAGTACAACATATGGCTGTGGTAGGAAATTTTCATCATTACGGAACTTTTCAATTTTATCATTTTAAAAAATAAAATCTCCGGATGTTGAGCTTCACTTTGGGACAAAGATCATAGCAGCCCTATTCCAACCATATCATGTCTCACAACAACCTAAACTTAGATCATGCTCTTTGCAACCCACAAGTATTCAAGTTCAAGGCAAGCATGTCTAGCCAACAAACTCAAAAAAAAAAGGGAGAGTACTATGTTGTGTACAAAGGACTATGGAAGGATATTAAATAGAGCAACTATTCATCATCTCAACATGAAGGCACAAACATCCCTAGCATGCATGACAACCTACTATTTTTGTTCTTTTTAGTTTTACAAATTATGTGGTTTTATGGGTAATTCCAACAAAGAAGAAAAAAAGAAAGAAAAGGAAAGATACAAGTTACCTTGGAGGGGGTGCTCCCCCAAGCTTGTTCTTGCTCATAGTAACATGTCGTATAGTCATGGTACGCTCGTAGCTGCTCCTTGAGGTGATGAAACTAGTCGTCGTTGTGCTGCTGCCTCTCTTGGGTGGTCTGGGCATGAGTGATAAGGGTGTTTTGCATCTCACCCATTCTCACATCTAGATGGTCCATCCTCCTCGTAAGACCCCTCAATTCCGGACCATAGTCATGATAACTAAAGCCTAAAAAAGAGTGGCATCCACTGTGGTGTGTAGGTGTCCCGATCAACTCAGGGGCATGTTCCCATTGTGCACTACTAGCTTGCTGCCATGACAAACCTACAGTCTCATACTGCTATGGTGTAAACATCCAAGCGGGATCGCCGAAATGTTCTGAGCCCACAGTATAATCATGGACCGGTGGTTTAGTTGTGGCTACACTAGTGGTGGCACGCATCGTACTCTCTTGTGTGTGTCAATGGGTCAACCTGCTCGGTATTCCTTCTCTCTGCAGCTGTATGGTTAGTTCACAACAACTATATAAATGATACCCCAGGTTAGGAAGTGGGATTTCGTTTGTATAACCGGGATAATAAAATATAATAGAACCATCGGGATCCTTCTTTAAAGTGTGACACTGTTCAAGAAATTTAAAGTCTATCCTGGGGCGGGGCCTAGCAAGATAACCAATTCTAGCAATAGTTAAAGCCTCGACCCCTACAGCAATACGCATGACTAAAGAAGTGCATTCATGGGTCATGATCCCTTGATATATTGTAGCCATTTGCCTAATCATGGTTTCGATAGCTGCAATAGGAATCTTAGCAACAACAACATATAAGCCACACAATTCATCATTACGTAAAGGTCTAGTATTTTGGCTAGGGAAACAAGTCATAGCAAGCCACCTATGCCTCAGCTATAGAGTTGGGTTGTGAATGTCACTAGTACTAGGACGTTCACAAGAAAACTCCCCCGAAATCCTTTGCCAAAAAGAAACCATTTCAAAACCCAACATAGCACCCTCTAAATTAGTGTTGCAAGCATGATTGAATCTAAAAAAGGTGCTAAGGTTTTTCCAAGTGAGACGGTACTCCTTCCCGAACAAGCGGAAAAGTATCCCGTTGTTAGCTTTTAGCAAGGTGCACAAAAAATGAATAGTGAGAAGGCGTGAACCCTCGTGAGTTATATACAAATTCTGTCCAACTTAAAGCATTCCAAATAGAAAGGAATTCAATGTCCATGCCAATAGTGGAGAGTAAGTCATCGTTTTACGGCCAAGTGTGGACGAAGCTGTGGTTATATAGGCGGTTGTTTACTCTTTGCTCATGATCATCCAGTTGCTCGAGGTCGATGTCGGCGAGAAGAACGTGTTGTTGATTATCCTCCTCCATCTCATCCTCAATGGGTGTGTACCTCGTCGTTTCATGCTCGATGGAGAGGTTCGTGCTTGAGCTGCTGTGTGAACGGCGGGAACTCGAGCGTGTCACTCGTTGCATTAATGCCTTGGCTTTCTCATCTACACCACTTGAGAAAAAACACAAGAACAACTCAAACACGAGTTATGTGTTAGCAAAATAAATTTTACCGGTCATGTTGATCTTGCCAAGTTTGTCAAAGAGACTCTAACAAGCCAAAACAAAAAGTTAAACTAAAAAGGGAAGTATTTTTGGTGGTTTTCGGAGTGACAACTTTGGAGAAGCAAAAGGAAGCACAAGAGCAAAAGATTGGAGCAATGGGGTGAAGTGAGAAATGAGCTTGATTGGAAGAATACTTCACCCCACGCATCCAATTTATAGGACAATGTCCTAACGGCCGAAAACGGTTAGGGGGGAGCAAGAAGTAGCCGTTGGCCAAAGGCCGAGGCTAGTGGGCCCCACACCCCTTCAGGCGAACATGGGTGGGCCCCTCTGATCCTTCACTTTGGCCCACATACCCCGAATGGCTACATGCCTCGAGCTGCATGAGTTAAGTCTAAAGTTTTGATAGAAATTTGCTCAGCAAATATATTTTCTCAAAAGTTGAAAATCGAAACCTGATTTTTGAATTTTTGAAAGAAAGAAAAAGGTTGGAATTAATTTCAACATACAAGTGCGTGAAATCCAAATATGCAAATGCAAGTGGAAACTTGAAAAATCATAAAGTTGGAAAATTCAAATGTGCTAGAAAAAAAAATCAAATATCAGATAAATACCAATTTACCTTTGGCAAGGGCTCACCAATTTTTAAAGTCTGACGAGTGTGACTTTTCTCCATTGCGTTTAGCTTGATGATGTTGTGTTTGGTTCTGGAGTAGTGGACATGGATGGCTGCACTTCCTTCATTCGGCACACCTTCTTCATCTTTGTTGCGGTTGGTGGCTTCTTGGACTTAACAAGTTGTGGCTTTGCCCATAGTCCTGGCCTTGCCGTGGTGGATTCTTCTTCTCAAAACGGTACGACATCTCCTTAGCCTGATTTCTTCATGTAGAGAATTAGGCTGTCCTTCTTCGAGGGTGTCACTTCGACTTCTTGAATAATCTTTGGGTTCATCCCGTACTTGATCTTGATCATCGAACATTGTTCCCTCCTCATTCAGAAATCAAACCTCTCTTCCTTGTCATTGATGAGGAAATGAATCTCTCTGGCCCCAACATCAATGCGTGCATCTGTAGTGCTTAGAAATGGGCACCGAAGGATGAGCACCATTTCCTTCTCAATGTCCATGTCAAGCACCACAAAATCCACCGAGATGCAGCAATCCCAGATTTTCACCAGAACATCTTCTGCAATTCCTGTCGGATAGCGGACCAAAGAGATGGCCAACTGAAGCTGCATCGGCGTAGGAGACAAGGCTGTGTAATTCAACTTGTCAAAGACCGCATTGGGCATTACGCTCAACTTGCACCAATCGAGCAAGTGATCGTGGGCACCCCAGATCTTTCTTCTTCTCAAGAAGTCGGTTGAGTATAGCAGCGCTACACTCTTCTGTCAACTTTGCAACTTCTATGGTGGGCATCAGACGCTTGTTGCTTAGAATGTCCTTAAGGTAGCGAGCTTCAACGGTTGAATTGCTCATCCATAGTTGGTATCATAATCCGATGTGGAAACGACATGACGGTTGTATCAAAGAACTCATGTGGAGCCGTCTTCCCGTCATGTACCACTTCATCTTTGCTTGAAGGTACTTCCCTATCCTCCTCCTTATCCTTCCCTACAGTGTTAGGATATGGCGGATCCTAAGTGGTCTTACCCCCTCTTGTGGTCACTGCATTAACATTTTCAATGGGAGATTCAGGTTGCCCCTGAATCTTCCCCTACTCTAAGGGAGGAACAGCGGCAGCTAGCTGGGCTAGTTGAGTTTCTAGCATTTTATTAAAGCTAATATGATTCTTAAAGGAAGAAATAAGACCTTCTAGATTAGCATTAACGCTTTCTAAAGTCTTATCATTGGCCAAAAGCTTTTTAGAAAAGTTTTCATTAATTTTAGCCTGGCCCAAGATAAGATCTTTCAAAGAGGGCTGATTAAAACTATTGCAAGAGTTAAAGTTGTTACCTCCTTGATAATATAGGTGTGGTTGGTTCCACCCGTTGCCTCCTTGTGGATGATAGCCATTGTTGTTGTTGTTGTTGTTGTTGTTGTTGTTGTTGTTGTTGTTCATGTACAACATGTCCTCACGAGTCTTAGGGTAGTCATTGCCCGAGTGACCCGTGCTGCCACAAACCTCGCACGTCATGCGAGCGTCTAAGGTGTTGATGGTGCCAACTTCATATCCTTTGTCCTACTCGTCCATCTTCGTCATGCGGAGGTCCATTTTGGCGGCTAGCATGTCCACCTCCTTGACGGTGTGCATGCCCAGCTGGCACAAGTGAAGACAATCTTCACCCCATCCTTGGTTGGAGACCATCTTCTTGATCAAATCTTTTGCTTTTTCAACGGTAAGCAAGAAGAAAGCACCTCCTACAGCAGCATCAATGTGGTCACGAGCTGACGGAGTCAGCCTGTTGTAGAAGTTCTGGATGATAGGCCACTCATCCATCCGTGATGAGGACAGGCGGCAATGTACTCTTTACAGCCTCTCCCAAGCCTTAGAGATTGACTCCATGGACTCCTGCTGGAAGCCTAAAATTCTCCCACAGAGGGCATTGGTTTTACCCAATGGGAAGACCTTGGTGAGGAACACAGTTGAACACTTGTCCCAGGTACTCACAACATCCTTGTTCGTGTAGAACCACTACTTTGCTCTCCCCAGAAGGGAGAACGGAAATAGACGAAGGTGAATGGCATCTTGAGAAACGTCCTTCATCTTATAGGTTTTGCAAATCTCCAGAAACTATTGCAAATAGGCGCGGACATCCTCATTGGCCTTCCCACAGAATGGCCTGGCCTGCACCATGGTAGGAGACCCATCTTGATCTCGAAATTTGCACCTCTCGTGATGTTGGGTGCAATAGGAATGTTGGACGCCAAGACTCTTCTAGGCCATGAACTTGAAACTTGATGATGCGGAGATGACTGGTTCACTTATAGACACAAACTTCTGAGGAGGGATGAGACATGCACATACCCTTCTCAAGAGTTGTTCAGGATCTTCAATGTAGTTTTTGGGCAAGGTGAAACCAGTCATACACTACCGTGTTTTCACACAAAAGGAGAAACATACAAGATTAGCTTGTTTGGGCGAATGACAAATAATCACATATGCAAGAACAGAACATAGGTAATATTCTTGATCTATTGCCTTCCCCGGCAACGGCGCCAGAAATGCTAGTTGGTATTTTTAACGAATGCAGGTAATCCACAAGCGCAAGGAGAATACCGTTATAGCATTTCATCCGGATGTATTTAGGGTATCATATTTATTTTATTATAAAGGAAGGTGGGGATTGATCAAGATGGTTACCATGTTCCAGATGTGCATAATAAATTATAACACAAAGTTCTCATAGGGTTAAGGATATAGATAATCATGGGTAATGGACACACACGTAGCATACTCAAGATAAATAAAGACTAGTCTAGTGGAGAAGGATAAAGAAAGAGCTAAGTTCCTATGTTGCTTTTATAAAGTTGCTTAGTCTATATTATATATTGTTATACAGATACATAAGCAATGCAAGACAATCAAATCACCACACTCTGAGCATCCGATTTTCTCCTGCATCCAGAGTACCATTCTAGCCAAGAGCCTATTGCATAGCCGAACATGGAGGATTTCAAAGGACAGATAGGGCTGCCACCACCTACTACCTATCTCAATACAATCCGTGGGCTACATGACAAATAATGCATTCTATTGATCTAAGCACCATACTTACATCTCTAGAACAATACCCCTAATCCCCTCATGATGGATCAAAAAAGAAGTAATCACATTTAAGTGAACACTAAGCACGTGGAAATGATCTAAGTCAGACATTAGTCATGAATCACTATAACGATATAAAAGAAAACTATAGTAAGGACCTATGTCTAACATGGTAGTATAGTATAACTATACTACTAACATGTAAGCATACTAACCACATACATGAATGGATCAAATAATCAAAGATGAAACACATGACCCAAGCACAGTTATATAGAAAGACTAAATATAATAAATAAAACAAAGTCTTAGAAAAGGAGAAAGATACAAGAGCCATAGCATAACTCCAAAGAAGACTTGGGAACTGAACAAGACACTATTCTAAGCCTAACTCCAGTAAAACTAGAGAGTAACTCAAAATATAAAGAGAGTGATGCTTCTAAGTGTGTGTTTTGGAGTGAAGTATTTCCTCTTTATTTATTGGGCCATGAGTCGATAACTGCCGCATAACGCGCACAACCACCATTGGGGAGCCACTAGGAACCAGCACGTGGCAGCCATGCACGACAGGGGCCACTCCCTATTCGGCCAAACAGCCCTTTTCGATCGAACAAGAGGGAAGTCCCCCTGTGCCCTCCTTTCTATGGTCCCCTGACATGTGGGTGCTCTTGTCCAGTAACACACTTAGGTCAGTTGTTGAGGCGGTTTGCTTCTTTAAGTGGGCCATTCAATCCGTGTGCTTCACTATGATTGGCTTGTAGTACATTTCCATGGATCATGAGGCATTTCTTCACTCCTTTTGTGCAAATTCCCTGCATGTGAGCATTTCTCCAAGAACAAGTGGAATTTTATTATTTCTAACTAACATGCATAGTGAGAATGTTGAATCCATCTTTATTTCAAGTAAATTTGATGGTCAGAAATGGTAGTTAACGACCATTAACAGCCTGTTGTGCGTTGGTGTGTTGGGCTGTCTGCTGAGCTGTGCATTGGTGTGTTTGGTTGCTGAAACAGCTAGCTGGGAGAAGGGGCAAGGGGAGAAATTGGTACATGTTCTGAAATTTCCCAGCATCCCTAGAAATTTGTGCTCTTCCTTTCAGGATTAATTCCTACTCGCTTTGGAGCATGCTACTGCCAAATTTGGTGAGATGAAACATAAGATTAATATGTCTAGTAGATGAATTTCGTTGTAGCAAGGTTCTTTCTAAATCTGAAACTAATTGGTGAGGAATTTAATCATAAACATATAAGAAGAATTCTGGATATAGTTTCTATGATCCCAGTGGCTTTGCTCTCGCTCAATTCTGACCATTGGTTAGGGAGGACTCGACAATTTACTGCTGTTGTAACACTTACTGTTTCTAGACGCATTACTACAATTCGGCTCTATAGTGACAAACACAATTTTAATGTCAGTGGCGGGCACTGATGACGTTATTTTTCTGTCACTAAATTTGAGTCATCCGTAACTGTTAGATAAAAAATAAACAGACTAGATTAACTCTACCTCCTAAACCTACAATATAAAAGCACTTCCTCCTCCCCACCACAGGCGCCACCCCTCTTCACTCTCCATCTCTCTCTCTCTCTCTCTCTCTCTCTCTCTCTCTCTCTCTCTCTCTCTCTCTTCTCTCACGCAGATCCACCTCCACACGGCAGCCGGCAACCCCTCCCTCCCCGCGGCGACGGGCGACCCCCCTCCCTCCCCGCGGCCGCCGACAGCCCACCTCCCCCCCCATGGCGGCCGGTGACCCCCCCCCCCCGGCCCTCTCCCCATGGCGGCCGGCAGCCCCCTCCCTCCCCGTGGCGGCCGATGATCTCCTCCCTCCCTGCAGCAGCCCAACAGCAGGGATCTGAGGAGCCCTCCTCGCTCCGGATCTGAGGAGCCCTCCCAACGTCCACCGGTGACCCCCCACCCTCCCACCCCACGGCGGCCGGCGGCACCCTCCCTCCCCGCGGTGACCGGTGACCCCCTCCCTCCCTGTAGCAACTGGCGACCTCCTCCCTCCCCGCGGCGGCCCAACGGCGGGGATCTGAGGAGCCCTCCCTCCTTCGGATCTGAGGTGCCCTCCCAACGGCGGCCGCTGCCGGCGGAACGCCGGCGGCCACTTTTATTTTTGGAAAATATAGCAGCAGTCCTATGCCGCTATTGTTTTCTTTTTCTTTTTTTTTTTGTGTGAAAAATAGTGGCGGGCAAAAAGCTGTCACTACATTTTGATCTCCGTAGTGACAGATACTTAGTGGCGGAATTCGGTTCCGCCACTAAGCCTCTTTTTTGGCCCGTCGCTGTAGAGTCTTTTTATAGTAGTGACGGTAATGTGTGTTTATCTGTTTTTTTTATCATTTAAAGCACTATCTAGGAAATTGTGTTAACACAAAAGTCATAGGGAATGTTCGGTAGATCTCTAAAGTATATTTATTTGCATTGATGGATTAAGTGAATAAAAAGTTATGAGTTTAACAGCGGGACAATATGGTTCTCTTATAGCGACATTCTAAATGTAGTTTAAACTTCACAAGTTTGGAGACTGCTGGTATTAGAAACGTGTCGTCAAATCCTCGCCATGGTTAAGGCAAGTGTATGACGAGCTTCTGTGATGATACATGCTTGTTCCCATATATTCTTGGTCTTTCTTGCTATAATTCGTCGGTATTTGACTTTTACATTCTTCAAGTGTTTTATGAGTAGTCCTTTGTAAGATTCAAATTTTCATGTACTTACATTTAAGTTTTGGATATGCAATTTGCTTCTTATATTCATGTTTATGTGAGTAAGTGCTGGCCCACTTGCTCGGCTTTACACCTTCATGCTCCTCGCCATGGAACTCCATCGCATGCCCATAAGAACTCATCCGCCCCCACCCACCATAACAGGGATCACAAATTCCATTGGATTCTCGCTAGTCTTCGGCAAGGTCATCCATCCCATGCATGACGGCTGCCGACTGCACCAATATAGAGCACCAAACGATGCAGGATTGTTGTTGATTGTTTCCTCCAGCTCCGCCGGCAATGATGCCATCAAAGCTGGTGCTGCTCGGCAGGGGCTGTTTTCCATCAAAATAAGAATCTTAAAAGGTCGTCAGCCATCAGGTACTAGTAAATGAAGCACAACATTCTGAAGGAGGCAGCTGAAGCCTTACGCTAGGGCCTCCAATTCGTAGACTTAAGTTTCTCGGTTTGATCAGTATCATGTATCTTAAGTGCACTACCGGAAATCCATTCTTTGCCAAGTGCCCAAAACACTTGAAAAATGCCAAAATACACTCGACAAAGTTTTGCTAGTGTAACACTCGACAAAGAGCACTCGGTACAAATTTACTCGGCAAAGCGCTCTTTGCCGACTGTTTTTCATCGTGCACTCAGCAAAGACTTTGCCGAGTGTTTTTCATCACGCACTCAGCAAAGATTTTGCCGAGTGTCAAAATACACTCGGTAGAACTAATACTAGACAAAATAAAAATCATCATAAAAAAGCCCAACAATTTTTTTTTACGCCAGGAACCTACCAACTCGTCTCAAGTCACAAATCACAGCTTTTTTTTGGCGCGCTACGCACTAAGTGCATCGCGCGGGATTCAAACCCAGGACCTCTCCTTTGGGCGTGTACTTCCCTACCACTACACCACAATTTTATTTGAGTATAGACTCTATTTTCAGCCTTCTTATACTATACCTCTTTGCTGAGTATTTTTTGTCGGGCACTTGGCAAAGACCATATTTGTCGAATGTAAAAAAAAATACACTCCGCAAAGACCTTGTTTGCCAAGTGCCAGAAAAGAGATATTCGGCAAAGACATTGTCTGAAAAATTCAAACTTATTTTTGGTTGACAAGATTGATTCAGATTGAAAAGTGTTGAACTACAAATTTGTATAACTTTGTATGATCTACAACTTTTATTTTGGTTATTTATGCATCCGACATAGATATAGTACCATTGTTCTCAAATCATATAACTGTCACTTATAATTTCATGAAACTATATAAAACATATGGATTTTATGAACAATATTGTATATCAATTTGAGTAATGCGCTAATAATCAAAATAAAAGTTGTAGATCTTTAGAAGTTCAACAACTTTGTAGTTGAATTTTTTTATTTGAATTAATTTATGGTTTTAAAATATAATTTGAATATATCTTTGCCTAATGTTAAAACAAAAACACTCGGTAAACAAAATCTTTACCGAGTGTCAGGAGGAAAACACTCGACAAAGACCATGTTTTCCATGTGCCACAATAAACACTCGGCAAAGAATCAAGTTTGCCGAGTGTTTTTCTTGTTATACTCGGCAAAGTAAGTTCTTGTTTGAGTGTTTTTGTTTTAGGCACTCAGCAAACATATCTTTGCTGAGTGCCAGAGAAAATACCATGATAAAGACTCGAACACTCGGCAAATAGCCGATTTCTGGTAGTGGTGTGAATTGCGTGCATAAATCGAACTACAATACATGCATTTCAGTGTCCTTACCTTGTTCTAGATCGAGATCAAGAGGGCCGACATGATTAGCGATGAGGGACTCAGCGGATGGGGTCATTTAGAAATAAAAGATTAGTACGAGGGGTTCTATAAAATAAAAGGTTCAGGAAGGCTGAAGGGGTCTGGTCGCCAAATCTTTAGGAATGCTCGATGCAGATAGCCGGCTGGGTAGGGATGGCAATGGGTACCCGATACCCGAAATCTGATGGGTAAAACCCCTATTAGGAGATGGGTATGGGACATAAATTATACCCGTGGGTATGTAAATGGGTTAAATCTTGTATTTGATGGGTACGTGGGTTTGGGTATAGGAACCAGGAACTCATACCCGTGTATCCGCAAACCCAACATTTATGTGTAATTTGTGATTCATAATATGGATTTATTATTTTTTGGTAACTCTAGCTCTATTAACTTTATCAAAATAGAGTAGAATATACAATCTTATTTTTTGCATGTGCTAAGAGAAAACTTCTCATCAAAATTAATTAAATTTATCAAAGTATTAAGAATTTTTTGAAGTATCACGGGTATGGAAAACCCGTGGGTACCCGATTACTTGACGGGTATGGGTATGAGGTGAAACTTCAACCTGGCATAGGTATGGATATGGATATGGGTTTGATTTACTAATAGTGGGTATGGGTATGGGACATAAAAACCCGGTGGGTTTTTACCCATTGCCATCCCTACGGCTGGTTGATTGTGTTGCATAGATTGCACAAATTAACGGTCTGTTTATTTCAGATTATAATCCATCTAGATTATATAATCTAGTTTAAATAATCGTAAAGAAACAGGTCAGATTATTGCATAGATTATATAACCCTGAAAGCCAGATTATGATAATCTCAAAATCTACTGAGCTTATTTCAGATTATTTTGACCAAAGGTCCATGATCCCTGATCTTTTGATTGAAATTACCCACCAAACCACAAATTATGTACGTACCCCTTCATTCTTTTGTTTTTCACTTGGATTCCTTCTCGATCGATCCCCTCCCTATCCACGAGGCATCGGCGAGGAGGCGAGCAGGCACCGGCGTGAAGGCGGGTAGGCGCCTACGAGGAGCGGAGGCAGGCAGTGGCGTGGAGGCGCAAGCCTCCTCCTTCTCTCCCTCTTCTCCAAACCTAGCTCCAAATCCAACCAAATCGTCCTCAGATCCGGCAGGGGCGGTGGGGAGCCGGGGGAGGCGGGCACGGTGAGAGCTCAAGCATCAAGCTTATTGGGATGGCTGCGGGCGGGAGCTTGGGGCTCGGGATCAATGAGCATGGCCATCGGCTCAGGCAAGGAGCCAGGCTTGTACGAGGACGGTCGTCAGAGAGCTCATCCTCTTCATGGGCTCCGCCTCCGCCATCTTCTGCATGGGCTCTGCCGCCTAGGACGTTGCCTCGTCGGACGAGGACGGCCACGGGTGCGGTGGCCACGGCGAGAGCGGCTCGAGCACGATGCGAGCTCGGGCCACGGACTCGGCTAGCAGCGATGTTGGATTTTCGTTTGATTTTTCATGGAATTGCTTCAATTTCTTTTCTCTTTCTGTGCTCCTGTGCACAGCATTGTGCACGAAAGGTGCTCTGCCAAATGCCCATAAAATTCTATGCAACAATAAAAGATATTGTTGTATTTTTACACCTAAAACCAATAATCAGAGTATCAATAATCTGGGTCAACAAACACCCCTATCTAGATTATGTAATCCAACATTATAATCTACATTATATAATCAGCCAGGAAACAAACAGGCCCTAAGTCTATTGCACCAAATATTTCCCCTTGTTTTATTGGCTTTTAGACAAACCCGACAATTTGCTTTGCTACCACGAGGTACAATTATTCACCAACCGAAAGAGTAAATTTTACTACTGGCCAGCTACCATATGGAAGAGAAGAAAAAATAGGCCGCGTACTGTGAGTTGAACTTGAAGATTTTTACAGCCGATAGTCGAGACAACATGTCGATCGTGTATGGGACACCCCATAACTTGTCATTTTCGATCACGTGTATCTATCTCTGCCGTCTCTATGTCAAGCACGAAGTGAAAAGGTCGCATTCGCAGCAGCACAACACTGCTCCTCTGATCCCCGATGCTCATCACTTCAACCTGGTCACCACTACAACAAAAATGATTTTTAGCGGCGTTGCAAAAAATCTCGTAGCGACGGTTTTGAAGAAAACCGCTGCTACAGTGACCCTTCAGTTTTTAGCGGCAGTTTAAGATGTGAACCGCTCCTAAAAATTGATTTTTAGGGGCGGTTCACATCTTGAACCGTCGCTAAAAAGATTGAGGCCCATTTGTTTCCGTTTGGCCTAGTTAGTAGAAATAAAAAGACTAGCTCTTCTCCTAAATCCTAACTCCCTCACCCTTCTCCCTCAGTCTTCGCTCTGAGCCGTCGCCTCCCTCATCTTCGCTCTTAGTCGTCCCTCTTCCCTTCCCCACCTCTCTCTCCGGCGACAGCACATCTCCTCTTCCCCTCTCCCCTCCCCTCTCTCTCTCTCTCTCTCTCCCCAACGAGGACGCGCTGGAGAGGAGGTTCCACGAGGGCCGTGGATGCGTTGCCGCTCCGGCGAGCAGAGGTCGTCACCCGCAGCCTCGCACCCAGATCCGACGCGGTCACGCCTTCTGCGAGACAGGCGGCGGCGGATCTCGCCCTCTCGCGGAGGCGGAGGGGGGGGGGGCGACGGATCAGGCCCACGGGCGGTGGCAGATTGATCCGACCCCCTCGCAGGCGGGCGGTGGCGGATCTCGCCCCCTCACGGGCGGTCGGTGGCGGATCTCGCCCCTTCACGGGCGGTCGGCAGCGGATCCAGCCCCCAGACGGCGGCGGATTGATCCGGCCCCTCACAGGCGGGCGGCGGCGGATCGATCCGGCCCCTCACAGGTGGGCGGCGTCGGATCCAGCCCTCTCACGGCGGGCGGGCAGCGGATCTGCCTGGCGGGCTCGAGAGGAAGGATTGGGTGCGGGCTCTTATGGGCCGGCGGGTCTTTTTTTTTGTTTTCCGAATTTATGGGTAGCGGCGGGTGAAGTTGTCACCCACCGCTACTAATTCCTTACTAGCGGTGGTTGATTCTATCCTCAGATCATCCGCCGCTAGAGCTTCTTTTTTTAGCGGTGTTAGCATAACGGCAGGATCGCCCACCCGCCGCTACAGTGGGCTTTGCCCCGCTGCTACAAGCCGTTTTTGTTGTAGTGCACAAAACATACTGAAGAACCCCCGCCCTACCAGCGAGCGCAACCTAGGTGAAGTATGGATATCAGCACGCTGTGACCAATTGTTTCCTGACATCACCCAGAAACATAATGTGAAGCCATTGATGGAGCCAAATAAAAACAGATCCCCGTCAGGAGTGGACCCAAGCTTGAGATGGCGGCGTTGTATGTCGCAATCCGTGGGGAACTCTATCATCCCCATCCTCGCCGTGCTGAGGTCGTAGGTGAGGATGTACTTATACATAAGGAAGTGGACCACGCCGCTGATGACTATTGAACCGTCGTAGTAGCTCGACACGGGTATGATGCACCGTGGCAGGCTTGGATTGGAAACACAAGTCATCGGGCTCCATTCGCCGTCGTCAGACGACACGGAGCGGACAGTGATGCACCTCGTGAAGCGGTCCTCAATACCGTCCAAGCCCACGGCGAGCAGCAGGAAGGAGTAGCCGATGTCATCGACGGCTCTAGTGAGCAGGATATACGTGTACGTACAAAGGGCATGGTTGTCTGGTCCAATGTCCGGCGGGAAGGGAAGGAAGCTGCGGTCGCCGGTCATGGGGTCGTATACGCACATGTCGGAGATGCGCTCTGATGAGTTCTGGTCCCACTTGATATTGCAAAAATGCAGGAGCACAAGCCTGCCACGCGATGTCAACGGATGGTAGCTCTCCAGGAGATCGGCCGCGCCGCGTGACACGAAGGGCGCCAGGTGGTTCTCGGCGACTGATGCGGCGGCCGGCGTTGCCGGATGGACAAGGGAGAACGTCCTGTTCAGGCGACCGAACAGCCTCGGGGGTACGATGCCGTCCGGCGCCTTGCAAAGCTGATTGAGAAAATCCTTGGTCGTGATCTCGCGCCGGAGTAGCTTCCACGCGGCGGCGCACCGGAAGACGGTGGCAGCGTCAGAGCGCGCGACGATCTCGAGCAGGAGCTCCGTCGGGAGCGTCCCCATCGCTGATGCACGTGCATGGCGGCATCGTTGGCGTGGGGGCATGGTTCGCTTGCGCGTGGCTGTATCTATTAAGCCAGCGGCGGCGGAGGGTTGTCAATAGTTTTTTTAGGCAAGAAGCCAAAGAGAACTGAAGGATCCGGTGGAACAGAATTGGCCGACGATTCGATGGTATGTAGAATCCGGATTCGGTCCCGATGTGCAAGATATCATAGTGGTGTTACGACTACACCTGGGCCGAGCCGTTGCCGGAAGAGCTACAAGACCAGGAAGGAGAACCTGAAGGTTAAGGGGCCCGAGTGGGCTGTGTAGGGTGTGCGTTGTATTCGGCCCATGGCTGAGATGCGGTGAGAGGGGAGAGACAACTATTGTAAAACAACTATCACAACAACCTTCCGTTCCCCAGTTTCTCTACCTACTCTGTTCTTCTTCTCCAAGACAGAACCGGCGATCCGATCGAATCGCTGACACTTGGTATTAGAGACTACGATTCCCGGATCTGGAGGAGGTGATCCACTACACCAGGCGTGCGAAGATGTCCGGAGCCATCGACCCTAACATCAAGCAAGCGATCTGAGGCGCAGACGAAGGCTTTCGTTGTTGAGCTGGACCGCTAGTTCGCCATGCAAGATGCGAAGTGGGAGGCGCGCGTGAGCGCCCTCGAATCGGTAGTATCGGCGCCGGTCATGGTCGAAGAAGTGAAGGCGGAGATCGATGTCGTGGTGGTGTCACAGCTGTCTGCGATGGAGTCGTCATCGGTGGAGCACATCCTTCAGTTCGAGGCGGCGGCGATCACGCGCATGGCGGCACTCAAGTTGGCGGCAGTGGCCTTCGATTCGTGGAGGCCGTACATCGAGTCCTCGGTGGGAGACGTCAAATCTTCTGTTGAGGATGTCAAGTCTGAAGTCACCAAGATAAGCAAGCTTTGGGATCGCAAGGCCAAGGATGCGGCATTCGCGAAACCAAGCATCTTTGGAGAGCACGTGTAGGCTTCCGCGCGGCAACCTGCTGGAGCTGCAGCCGATGGCCCTAATGGGCACCGCGTCGAATTCCACCGCCGGGAGACTGGTCCTGGGCGAGATCCGTCCCAGCACCACCTCCCGCACAATGGTACGTATGAGTTTGAACCCTCTCGTCCTTCAATTATGTTTGGATCTCGTTCCAAGTCGCATGATGGGAAAACTTGGGGTGCTAATCGTTCGGAATCCATGGCTAGATTACCTAAGATGCATTTCCCTGAGTTTGATGGTGAGAATCCAAAGTTGTGGCAGACTCGCTGTGAGAATTATTTTGAGATGTACTCTGTAGAACCGAGTATGTGGATTAAGGTTGCTATTATGCATTTCACGGGTCCGGCTGCGAGGTGGTTGCAGTCAGCACAGCGTAAGTTAGCACAAGCTTCATGGGCTGATCTCTACAAGTTAATAAAGGATAGGTTTGGTCGCGATCAACACGAGTCTTTTATTCGGCAACTCTTCCATATCAAGCAGACTACTATAGTTGCTGATTATGTTGAGCGTTTTTCCCAACTAGTTGATCAGTTAGATGCTTATCAATCTGCTACTGATACGCTTTATTACACTATGAGATTTCTGGATGGGTTGCGGGATGAAATTCGTACTGTTGTTTCTGTACAAAGGCCTTCGGACCTTGATACTGCTTGTGCGTTGGCATTGTTACAGGAAGAGGTCTAGGTGGCCACAAGGAAGAAGGAGTTCAAGCGACCTACAGCTGGGTATTTCTCAAGACCCACGGCACGATCAGCCCTACCACTTCCCCTTCCTCCGGGTACTGCAAGTAGCAAGTCCACACTACTGCACCAACAAGATGAGCGTAGAGGTGCTGAGGGGACCAAGGGGAATTCAATTGAGGAGCGCCTTGCTTCTCTCATGGCATATCGTCGAGCGCGTACTCTGCGACAAGTGTGGTGAGAAATACTTCAGAGGGCACAAGTGCGCTGAAACTGTACAAATGCATGTGATGCAGGAACTCTGGGATGTGCTACAACTGGATAGGGGTGTCGACATCACTCAACCGGATTCTAAATCGATGGAAGGGTCCTTAAACTTATCACTGGCAGCAACAATTGGTTCAGAATCCCCAAGAACTATATGAAACTTATGGGCAGTATTATTGGTATATCCTTGTTGATACTGGTAGATTCCGGGAGCTCTCATTCATTTCTGAGTGAAGCTGTAGCAAGCAAGTTGCCCGGGGTGTCTGAAATGCCTAAGAAGATGTCGATGCAAGTGGCCAATGGGACTCAAGTTCTGTCATTCTGAAATAATGGATGCTAAGTGGTCTCTTGAAGGATATGAATTCCAGTCGACTCTGAAAATTTTTCCACTAACTTGCTATGATCTGGTGATTGGCATGGACTGGTTGGAACAGCATAGCCCCATGAAGGTGCACTGGGTGCTTAAGTGGATGGAAATTCAGTATGGGAATTCTTCTGTGTCTTTGCAGGGTTTGTTGACTTCAGCACCTGCATTTACCATAGTGGAGGTTTTAACTATAATAGAGTTGTCTAAAAATGATCAGTTGTTGAATCATGAGTTACTTGACAGTATTCAGCAACTTCTGCTCTAGTATACAGATGTATTTCTACCACCCCAAGGTTTGCCTTCATCCAGAGCCTATGATCATTATATTCCCCTCATCCCTGGAGCCAACCCTGTCAGTGTGAGACCTTATAGATATGCTCCTGAACTCAAAAATGAAATTGAGAGACAAGTGCCTGATATGCTTAAGCAGGGAATTATTGCACATAGCACTAGTCCTTTTTCTTCATCACTGATTCTTGTCAAGAAGAAAGATGGAACTTGGCACTTTTGTGTTGATTATAGACGTCTTAATGCTATCACCCAGAAGACTAAGTACCCAGTTCCCATCATGGATGAATTTCTAGATGAACTTCAGGGGGCTTCTTGGTTCTCCACTTTGGATTTAACTGCTGGTTATCACCAGATACTTCTAGCACCAAGGTCAAACTCACCATGGGCATTTTGAGTTCAGAGTGTTGGCTTTGGGGTTATCAGGGGCTCCAACAACTTTTTAGTGTGCTATGAACAAGACTCTAGCTCCTTTGCTTAGGAAATGTGTCTTGGTGTTCTTCGATGATATTTTGGTTTATAGTCCAACTTGAGATGACCACTTACTCAATTTAGCTCAAGTGCTCGATCTCTTGCGTTAGGATAAGTGGCAAATCAAGTTGTCCAAGTGTTGCTTTGCGCAACAGCAGATTGCTTATCTCGGACATGTCATCAACAGTAGGGGTGTGAGCACTGACCAGAGGAAAATTGAAGCGATAAAATCTTGGCCAGTGCCTACATCTGTGAAGGAGTTGAGAAGTTTTTTGGGGTTGGCAGGTTACTACAGGAAATTTATAAGACACTTTGGGATTATTGCTAAACCTCTTACAAGATTGCTCAAGAAGCATGTTCTCTTTCACTGGACTTCTGATCAAGAAAATGATTTTGACACTCTTATGTCGGCCCTATCTCAGCTCCAGTACTGGCTCTGCCTAATTTTAGTAAGCAATTTGGTATAGAAACTGATGTTTCTGATACAGGTGTTGGGGCAGTGTTACTTCAGGAAGGCCATCCATTAGCTTTTGTGAGCAAGGCTTTGGGACCTAAGTCCAGGGGATTATCTACATATGAAAAGGAGTACATGGCTATTCTCATTGTCGGAACAATGGCGACCTTATTTATAACATTCTGTGTTTTTCATTTTCACTGACCAAGCCAGTCTCACTCATTTGAATGAACAGAAACTTAACACACCTTGGCAGAGGCAGGTATTCACCAAGCTTTTGGGTCTTCAATACAAGATCATTTACAAGAAGGGTTCAGAGAATCGTGTGGTAGATGCTCTGTCTAGGAAACCCACCTGCTCTTCTCAGCTGTGTGTTGTGTCTAGTATAACTCCTAACTGGATGTCAGGAATAACCTCAGGATATGATAAGGACCCTAAGGCTATGAAATTCTAGCTTAGCTTGCAATTTCACCTCAGTCAGTTCCCCAATTTTCTCTTTAGGAAGGGGTGATTCACTATAAAGGGAGGATTTGGTTGGGTGATAATGTGGAAATGCAATCTCAAGTGTTGTCTGCTTTTCATGACAGCCCAGTTGGGGGCCACTCTGGGTTTCCTATTACTTACCAGCATGTTAACAAGGTATTTGCTTGGTATGGATTGAAAACCTCAGTGCTCAAATATGTCAAGTCCTGTCTAGTTTGCCAGCAAGCCAAACCAGACCATGCCAAATACCCAGGGTTGTTACAACCATTGCCTATACCTCAACAAGCATGGCAGGTGGTGTCCATGGACTTTGTGGAGGGCTTACCCAGGTCAGGGCATGCTAACTGCATACTGGTAGTTGTCGATAAATTTAGTAAGTACAGTCATTTCATTCCTCTGCTGCATCCCTTCACTGCTGCCAAGGTGGCTCTAGTCTTCATGAACAATATTTATAAGTTGCATGGCATGCCATCTGCTATTATTTCTGACCGGGACAAAGTCTTTACTAGTGCCTTTTGGCAAGAGCTGTTCAAGTTAGCCGATACTAGTTTAAAGATGAGTTCGGCCTATCACCCCCAAACAGATGGCCAAACTGAGCGAGTTAATCAATGCTTGGAAACTTTCCTTCGATGCTTTGTACAGGCTTGTCCAGTGAAGTGGAGTCAGTGGTTGTCTACTGCTAAGTACTGGTACAATACAAGCTGGCATTATTCTTTAGGGAGGTCGCCTTTTGAAGTGGTGTATGGATATGCTCCTAAGCATTTCTGTATTTCAGCAGATACAGTAGTTGTCAATGAGGATTTGGACTCCTGGTTGCAAGAGAGGCAGGTGATGACTGATGTCGTGCGTCAGCATTTAAACCAGGCTCAGCAGCGTATGAAATTACTGGCTGACAAGAAAAAGATCAGAGCGCATGTTTCAAGTGGAGGATTTAGTACTTCTGAAGTTACAGCCATATGTTCAGACCTCAGTGGCCCGACGTGCTAGTCATAAGTTGTCATTCAAGTTCTTTCGTCCTTTTCCCATAGAGGAGAAGATTGGAGAGGTGGCTTATAAACTTAAGTTACCAGAAGGGTCTTCCATTCACCCTGTATTTCATGTGTCTCAGCTTTCATGTGTCTCAGCTGAAACCCGTTCATGGCACTAAGAAGGAGGTATGTTCCCAATTGCCCTCAAGTCCAGCTGATTTTCATATTTCTCTGCAAGTGATGGATAGCAGGGAAGTTAAATAAGTTGACGTTGTGAAGAAGCAAGTGTGTATCCGCTGGTCTCATCTTCCGGAAGCTCTTAGTTCATGGGAAGACTTGGTAGACCTCAAGCAACGGTTTCCGCGAGCTTCTGCTTGGGGACAAGCAGCTTCCAAAGGAGGAGGGGATGTTGCGACTACACCTGGGCCGAGCCGTTGTCGGAAGAGCTATAGGACCAGGAAGGAGAACCTGAAGGTTAAGGGACCCGAGTGGGCTGTGTAGGGTGTGCGTTGTATTCAGCCCATGGCTGAGGTAGATAAGAATGGAGCGGTGAGAGAGGAGAGACAACTATTGTAAAACAACTATCACAACAACCTTCTGTTCGCCAGTTTCTCTACCTACTCTGTTCTTCTTCTCCAAGACAGAACCGGCAATCCGATCGGATCGCTGACAAGTGGCCCTAGAGATCTATTTGAATGGACGTTCATAGTTATCTGGAACTATCATAAAAACATTTTTTTAATATAAACTCAAGGCTTGTTGCCTAGAGAAAAGGAGACAATGAAAACTTTCGTTTGTACTTTTTTCCTTCGAATTGCATTGGTTTTGGCAATATATTGTAGTGGCTCTAGAGATCTATTTAAATGAACGGTTCAAAGTTATCAGGAACTATCTTAAAAACTTTTACTTTATATAAATTCAGGCTTGTTGCCGAGAGAAAAGCAGACAATGAAAACTTTTTTTTGCTTTCGTATCTACTTTTTTCTTTGTATTGCTTTGTGTTTTTTTTCAATCAAAAGCACACGATCTACCTAGTGAAATTTTTTATATTTAGCAGCGGTTGAATATACTAACCGTCGCTATTTGATCAAATAATAGTGGCGTTTGAAGATGCCAACCGCCGCTATTTGATTAAATAGTAACGGCGGTTGAAGATGCCAACCGCCGCTAAAAAGGCGTTTGCAGCGGTGGTTTATTTACTTCTGAGGTCATCCGCCTCTATAAACCATTATTTTTAGCTACGTTTTCATTTGCAGTGGACAGACCTACCTGCGGCTATAGTGGCGTTTCAACTGCCGCTATAAGCCCTATACATGGTAGTCGCCCTGACAACGAAGATCAGCCCTGCGGAGGAAGGCTCGGGGTCCCCGCCCCGTCCCTACCCCGTTAGGTTTAACTGGGAAAATCCGCCCCCACCCCCCCCCCCCCCCCCCGTCCCCGTCCTCGCCGGAGCCCCTTTTCCTGTCAGGGACGCACAGAGGGCGTCGGGAGTGGCGGGAGGGGAGCCGGTGAACGAGGCGACGCCACGACGGCCGTCGGGAGTGGCAGGACCGCGGGTGGGAGGCGGTGGAGGGCGTCGAGAGCGGCGTCGGGGGCTCGGGAGCGGCGGCGGTGGAATCCTGATCTTGGAGAGCCGACCGAGCGAGAGGGAGAATGGGAGAGAGAGTGTGCGGCGCGGAGAGTGGGAGGAGAGGAGAGGAGAGGAGAGGATTAGGTTTAGTGCTGAGCGGAGCGGGTGTCTATTGCTGGGCTATTGGGCCGAAAATTTCCTATTGGGTTACTTCTTATCGGGTCTCTAGGGTGCTCTATGGGGTAAAAATCACCTCCATCTCCGACCCATTAGTAAATGGTGCCCCGCCCAGCTAGCCCCGCGGGGGAATTTCGCCCTCCATCCCCACCCCGAACGGAGCGGAGCCCCGCGGAGCTTCGTCCCCGACGGGGAAATTGTCGGCCCGACACGGTAGTGAAATTGAGAATTCTTTGTTGATTTGCCGAGGAAATCAAACGTTCATCATTGCATAAACACAACAGCTATCATCATCGTTGTCTCACAACTTCAGTTAGCAACAAAATTGATGAGTCTGCTAAGGGAATGAGTTTCATCATTTCACAATAGTAGATCAGCATCTTTGTTGCCGGTCAAATGAAGACTTTATCACAAAAATAGGAAAGACTTTATGTCTAATGTCTACCAGAAGAACATGATGGCGTTAGACCCTTTACCCACACGTCCTGATCATGGATGCCCAGTCTGACTGGCTAGTGGGCCCTTGTCACCATGGGCAACATAAATAGGGGGTGGAGGCCAGGGCATGTAACACGAGGTTTACCGCCACCACTTCTCCACTGCACAAAACCCTAGCCAATCTCCAGGGTAGCGGAGCCAATGACGGGAAGACCACCAGGCCATGCCATATCAATGCCCTATGCCACCACCATCCTGGGTCGGTGCAGGTGGAGACAAGAAGGCCGCTGACACACTGCTGACCGCAAGATGACCGCCGACGGCTCTACTTTGTCTTCCTTCGGATCTGGTCGGTACCCTCCTCTCTCCCCCTGTAGATGGCTTTTAGATCTAAGAATCATGAATACCCCCCCCCCCCCTCTATAGATCGATGACTAGAAATCGTAAATTCAACAAGTGGAGGCATCTGACACATGTACTATACCGTGCGGAGAGAATCGAAGGGAGCGAGAAAAGGGATCGGTGAATCTTGGGGCGATACAGTGTAACCGGAAGGGTGAAGTCGGGCCACTGGCCGATGATGTCAAAGGCGGTACTCTGGATTCGCCGCCTTACTCTGGCATGAAATCCGAGGCCACCCTAACCCTAGGCAGCACAGTCGCCGGAACTCGTGGAGGAGGAGCGAATTCGTGATCAAGAAAGAAGGGCCAGGGAGGTGGAGGTTGCTTGGCCATGACGATGAAACCTCGACCACATGTTCACGACATTGAACAGTGGTCGGGATCAAAGTTTTGGGCAAAAGGTGGAGATTCAGATGATGAATCTGACGAAGAGAGGGATGAAGAGAGGATGTCTACGCCCCAATTGATAAAAGAAGTGCAAGCAGAATGGTTCACTCCAGACGATGTCGCTGTTGCGGGGCTGGAGATCTCTTGACTAGAGAATGCGGTGAGGAATCCACTCCAGGAAGGTTCCATGTCTAAACGCATCATTGATGCCTTGGCGGAGAGACGCCAGAACATCCAGCCATGGGCTGGGTCCTCTTCCTCCACTGAGGGTGTCACCGAAGCGGACCTTAGGCGACACACTTGCAGCGGCAACATTCAAGGTAATCTCTCCTCATCCTGGCTCTTCTTTGTCCCCACAAAGTTGTTTTCCTACAGGGTGCGGCGAACGCTGTCACCAGCAGTGACTGGCATCATTCTGATCTTCGATCGGATCACGCGTAGAAAAATGGGTATTCAAATTCAAAACATAACTCAAATAGGTCGAATCACGATTTGATGCACCATCACATTGGCCCAACATGGAATCTGAAACTTCCTTTTCGGCATGTATTGGGTCTGATTGCATTATTCTTTAGAACTAGAACCTGGATGCGTAACCCTAACAAACACAATTCTGTTCCGCCGCCTTCTCATCGACCATACGTAGAAGTTGTTCGAGGAGGCACGGAGAACAACGCTGGGTTCATGACTCGTGGCGGGGCTGCAAACCGAGGTGCGCAACGTGGGGGTGGTCGTGGGGGCCAGACAGACTTCATGGCTTGTGGGAGTGGCCAGTAGTGGACTCACCACAACTATAGTGGGCGTGGCAACCAGGGTGGTCGTGGATTTGGATCATCGGCGGGTGGAAACTATGGAGGACGCAATAGGTTCCAACATGTCAGACATGGAGCGGAAGGAAGGGGTGTTGTATGTACAACGATGACGGGAGCACCAATACCAGGCCATAACCTAAATCTTGGTTAGGCTTCTGGCTGGTGGCATGCAAGCACAAGCACTTCTAGGAGGACAACAATTTCAGGGGCCCGAAAAACATGGATCGGTGGCACCACAATAGGGGTCAACTGAAGTCAAGAAAGCGATGGTGACTCTAATGGCATCGCTCCTGGCGCAGGCAACAGTGCTACTACAGCAGGCTTTTGAGGCAGACACCTTTACGGCTGCTTCTAGTGCCAAGGAGTCAGCATAGCCAAAGGTGAAGACCACACTGGACATCCCTGAATCTTCTGCGCAGGGTGCAGCACGTGAGGTAACAGGCAATGGCAAGGTGCATTATTGCTACAGATGCCTGACAAAGGGTCATGCACAAGCCGATTGTGTGACACAACTGTTGTGTGAGATATGTCAAAGTACAGAGCACATCAAGGTGAGATGCCCTCCATAGAAAGCTGTATACAAATACTATGCCACACTATACGGGTATGCAGTTGAAGGGCTAGGTTTTTTCTACATTCCACATGTGGGAAAAATCAAAGCCAAGAATGATGCAAGAGCAGCTGTTATCAGAGCGACAGAAGGTGCCATGATAGTAGCTAATGTCATTTGTGAATTGGAGATGTTAATCCTAGGTAAATGGAAATGGGAAGTGGTTGCAGCAGGAAACAATGTTTTCAAAACCGTGTTTCCATCAACCACATAATTGCATAGAAACATCGAATGGGGGGCAGTGCAAGCCAAATCATGTAATGCCAAGATGGTGATTGAGGAGGCTGGTGTGGCAGAGCGCTACAAATACAAGATGTCTAAGGTGTGGGTGCAATTCCGGGGACTGCCATAGGAACTACATGAATTCACAGTCATCTGGCCGATCAGATCAATTCTTGGAGTGACCAAGGATGTGGACATGATGCTCACTAGAGCCCACAACATTTCAAGAATGCAGGTGATGGTCATGGACCCTAAGCTCTTACCGGAGGCTATCGATGTAGTCATAGGAGACTATGTTTATGGGCTGCAGATGTGTGGTCCCAGTTACGAATGACAACAAGCCAGAACCGGTGGATATGGATAGTCCTAGAGATGACAATGGTGTTGATGGTGGAGCATAGGAGGACAAGCAAGGAGCTAACACCAATAATGAAAGGGTAAACCCGAAGACTGATAACAATACGAAGCAGAGTGATAATGTTGGATTGGGGACAATCGACAACTCCAAGGGCAAGACCAGGACGCAGAAACCGGTGGCTTACCTCACAGTGCCAGGTTTACCTAACCCCCAAGAGACTTTAGCGTGGGATAAACTGGCAGAACAACCAGAAGATGAGATCCGGGCAATCCTTAGACCGTACGTATAGTTCAGCGAGTCTGATGAGCAGGAAGAGGTGCAAGGGGAGGAACGCAGAAACCGGTGGCTTCTATACAAGAGCTTGAGGCTGTACCCGAAGCAACCACACCTTCACGCAAGAGCAAGAGGCGTGCAGACACAACAGATCAGGACTTGCTGGAGCGTGCGGAAAAACACAAGGCGGCTAGGAACCTGGATGTTAGCGTCAAGCAAGGTAACAACAACAAAACAGAGAATTCTTTTTTGAATTTTTCAGATAAATCTATAGTTTCATCTATGAATAGTCTAGTTGTTTCGTTGGGTAATATTTTTGTTGATATTCATAGCTCTATAGACTTGATCAAAACATTAGAAAACAATAGAGGTAAGGACAGTTTAACAGAAGTAGATAAAGCAGCGAATATTTTTTATGAAGAATATAAAAATCTTGAGGAAGAAGAAGAGGTTGACAGACTCGTCTTGAGCACATTGTGCGATGAAATCATGGATGAGGTAAAGATTTGGATACTGCATGTCTGGATTTCAATAATATTCCGAAGAAAATAAGTCGCTCCTTTTTAAAAACAGGCATAAGACTTGATAAGAAGGGTGTTTAAAAATCAAAGGTTTCCAAATGAGAGGGATTTTCTAGAATAGCGGTGGGTTTAAAGGCCCAGAAAAAAAATAAATTCATCTCTGACCTTACAAAAGAA
This sequence comes from Eleusine indica, assembly GCA_030378355.1. NCBI lineage: Eukaryota > Viridiplantae > Streptophyta > Magnoliopsida > Poales > Poaceae > Eleusine > Eleusine indica. The sequence goes on from CM059495.1 coordinate 44,713,729, forward strand.
CATAATTTGAACTTTATTACTATATTAGAAACTGCTAGGAGTGATTTTGCAAACAAGTTTCTAGAAAACCTTTGTGCTGGGATAGAATACTTGTGGCATACCAAAGCTGCTATGGGCAGATCTGGTGGCATTTTACTAGGAATTACTGACCAACATTCGGTCGTCATCTTTTACCGACCAACCGTTGGTTGCTAGGATTGGTCGGTAATTGTGTACCATTGAGTATTGAAAGTACCTTTTCCCTCTCATCGTCAACACATGATTAATATCACATATCTCGGAATGTATGAGTTCTAATAATGTCATTTTTCTCTCATCGATAGCCTTGTGAGGCTCACGAGGTTGCTTTTCTTATACACAAGCTTGACATTTAGAACTTTGACAACATAGAACTTCAGATCTGAACTCATATATGAAAGCTAAGACATGCAACCAAAATTAATATGACACAAATGGGAATGTCATATATTAACCTCTTAATTGTTTGAATCAGATGCATGGTTCATAACCTTGTTACAACAATTAGCTAAATCGGTAAAAGCAGAACAAGCCTCCATTATCATAGTCTTTGCAAATGAGTTAGCCAAATCTCAAAATGACTACTTTATTTGACTCAAGTACCAGCTTAAATCCATCACAACTGAAGAGGGATCCACTAACGAGATTAGTGTTTATTGAGGAACATGCTGCACATTCTTTACCCGCATGATCTTTTCTGAAGTGAACATCAGATCGACTGAAACAACACCAAGAATAGTAGCATGGGAGCCATTCCCCATCATCATGGATGAACCTTGTGCGACCTAGTAAGAAGAAAATATATAAATATCAACACAAACATGAATATTAGCTCCTATATATATCCATCAATTATTATATTGATAAACAAAAATACAATAGGAATATTACCAAACCCAAATGATCCACCAGAATATCCAAGAGTCATGTTAGCAGCCTTTTGTCCTTGCTGATTTTTCTTGCCTTTGCGGTTGCGACACATTTTGGCATAGTGTCCATTCTAACTACACATAAAGCATATAATCTCATCCATGTTCACCTTCTTTATCTTGAAGTGGGTAGTCTAAATAGCCTTTTCTTTTCCTTTGTTCTTCTTTCTAGTATACTGCATCACATAGGCATTGGACTACCCTTCGGGTGCTCTCGGTAGTGCATCTTGCCTAAGCCTTCTCCTCAACATCAAGACCAACTAACAAATCTTCGACAAAAATGTTCTATCGCTTATGTTTTAAAGATGTGTGGTATAGTTCCTCCAAGATAAATGTAACTTGGGAATAATGCCCCCAACCACAAACTAGTCAGGCAATTTGCATCCAAGATGATGGAGCTACCTCCCAATGAGTTGGTATTTATGGGCCTGTTGGAAGTCGTGGTACTGCTCCATTGAGTTATAGACCGTGCACAACATTTGAGGCCTAAAGCCGAGAGCCATAGAAGGATTCTCATCTGCGATATCTTGAAGTTCACTCCATTTACCTTTTTAGGTTCCATGGCATCAACAAAATCAGCCATCACTAAATGCCTATGAGGTTTTCGGAGTGTTGCAAATAGCAGCAATTTAGTAATGATGAAACTAATTTAAGTAGGTACAAACATGAGAGAAACTACTTGTAATCTAAGCATGCAGATGATCCTCCTATGTCAATTACGTGTACTACTAAATCACATGATATAAATAGAGAGCTAAGGACTAGCAACTAGCAATGGGCTAGGGAACAAGACCTAGATCACTCGATCTATCCATCACTAGGTATAGTAAAGAGTGACTTACATGGACGTGCGCCGGAGATGGTCGTCGAAGAGTCTGATTTTATCGATGAAGAGTAAGAGACAAAAGTAATTGATCAGTGAGATGTGGATGATGAAGATCAGTAACAAGCAGTCCCAAAGGCACTTTCTAAAAACTTGATATGACCCCTAACCCATGCAAGGACACATGGGGACATAGGCTTTGAGCTTGCTCTCCCAACGGCGATGGCACATCGAGGGAGGCGGGATGGGGAAGGCAATGAGGCAGCATAGCAGGGAATGACAAGACATGCAAGAAATCGTGTTTTCTATAGGCAACGTCTCTCCATATATAAACATATCATAATAACATAGTTATGATAATTAATCTAAAATTAATCGGTTGTGTTAGTCACCGGTAAGAGATAATATTTGCTTATCATATGTGGTCAACACAATTTTTTCTTTCATGGCTAAACTCTGAGTAGCGAAACAAAGTTGCGGCCCCCGCACACAAGGCTCTGATATTGCTGTACCATTCGCGTTCATATCAAGGCGAGTGAGCATGCATGTCTATTCTTACTCTTCGCTCTTACTAGCTCAATTAGGTGAAAACTACTCAAATACTCCATATTTAAGTTGGTCCTCTTCCTCCTAGAATAGCAGTATAGGACTAAAATTCCCCACCATGTTATACATGTGCCCAAGTCTTCTAATAGATAGTGCCCTTTCCCTTTCGTTTTCGCATGAAGAATAGTCGTAGCTCTGCCGGATATGGTCGCCACGCGGGTATGGTTAGTCATATCGTGTAGCAATACCGGACTTCTTTGCTGCTGATGTTATAGCAGCTGATTGTAATAACCTGAGTGTGATTACAATCAAAGGTGAACCTTTTCCGTTAAGAAAAGACAATTGCTGCTTTTCTATAGTAAAAAGTTGATGAAATATGACAAAATCGTCAACGATACATTATTCTGGATCATTGCGATTGTTTATTGAATAGTATGTAGTGCGGCACAGCAGACACAGTGCCCTTATTAATCTGGCAGCATTTATTTATTCGTAACTCGTTGTTGCTTGTATGACCCGATGGCCTCTCCGTTTTATTAATTATTGGGGAAGTTGATTGGGTAGACGGGTCGCTTGTCCGGGTAGAAGAGCCCAAAGTTCCTCTCAGTGGGATCGCCCGGCTTCTGGTTCTCGTTGAACATGGCGAAGACGTACGTCTCCAGCACCCCGGGCTTCCTAGGCGTGCCCTGCCTGACATGGTCCATCAGGGCCTGGTTGTACGTCCTCGCGTTATCCACGCTCGCCGCGAACCCTCCGTCAGACGGCCACCCGCTCTCCGACACGACGATCCTGACGTTGGGCGCCCCGGCCTTGTCCAGCGCGGCGTAGATGGCGTCGACCATGGCGTCGAAGAGGTTGGTGTAGGTGAGCCCGTTCCCGTCGTCACGCACGGTGGTGCCCGGCCGGAACGTGGCGTAGTTGAGGTTGATGTCGCGCGGGTTGTCCCTGTACGCGAAGTACGGGTACACGTTGGCCAGCAGCGGCGCGCCCGTGTCGGCCAGGAACCGCGCGATGGGCACCATTTGCTGGCTCATGTTCGGGTTGAAGACTCCCCGCGACGGCGGGAACGTGTCGGTGACGACGTCCATCTTCACGGCCGTGGAGACCTTGATGTTTGCGGCGAGGTTGGCCGAGACCAGGGCGGCGTGCACGTTCCGCATGGCCGGGAGGATGGCCCACGCGTCGCCCGGGTTCACCTCGTTGCCGACGGCGATGTACTTGATGATGACGTCCGGGTAGTAGGGCCGCACGTTGGCCTGGACCCAGGATGCTGCGGCGTCGGCGCTGTTGGCGAGGTTCCGGACCACGTCGACGCCGCCGACGTCGAGGATGAGGCCGATGGCGCTGCGGCGGAGGGCGGAGAGGGCACCCTGGTCGGGGTTGTAGATGCGCATGGCGAAGATGTTGCGGGACCTGTACAGCGCCACCACGTCCGCGGGCGACGGCAGGTTGTTGCCGACCATGCCGTAGCACACACCGTGCACGCCTGCACCACAAACAGGACAGGCGGTTAACGGCAGACATAACAATATGCCCTTATTTTGTACGCTAGATAGAAAAGTGCTACTGCTAATAATAAGTTAATGATGGCCGAGAGGGAACAATTAAGTGCCAGAGCTCAAGAAAGAAAGGAAACCTGCAGAGAGAGAGAGAGAGAAAGAGAGCCTCACCTCCCATATTGTTTGCTCTAAGAAGATGCAATATAGTACTTCTCCTCAGTTTCTACTTGCTCTCTGATCTCTACCGTGCCTCTTCTCTCTACATATATAGATGGTGCTTTCGTACGTTTCGACCCATAGCTGTAACTTCAACACTGCTGGCAAAGGCCGAAGACTAGTCGCCTTCCAAAATATTATTAGTTTGAATGGGGCGGTTGGTCTCTTCCTAACCAAGTGCCACAGTTGTTCGCAACCTACTGCTGTCAGCCTGCCAGTCGAGTATTCGAACAGTATTCATATGACAAAAAAAAAAAACTAGACCTGCCGGGTAAGACCGCCCCAACGGCATTGTTTTAAGAAGAATGACCTTCTCACACAGGTCTAGAAAATTTCTGAACCTCTCTCCCCTCTTGACATGGTGAACCCTTTTTTAGCCTGTGTGAGAACTTTTATAGTGCACCGGCCTTTAAATCGGGAGCAACGTCCGCACCGATTGGCTCCAGTCAGGGTCTTACACATGCTTTGGCTTAGAGAAAAGGCGAGAAATTTTTTTTTAACTTAGGCCAGAAATTCGCTCTCACTAGGAATCAAACTCAGGACCTAAGAGGTGCTATTAAGGCACCTTACCACTACGGTAAAGACCCGTTCGTAAAATGTAACAAATATGATAAAATATAAATGGGAAGACTAGTCACATCTTATTAGTATCTTATTATGTACAGATACAATGTTTAGTCTGTTTGGATACATCAAACATGGCTGAATATATACATAAATAAATAAGACGAATAATGAACGTGGTTGATGCTGACATGAAGCGTGCTTGAAATAAATGACTACATGAGTGTGCGTTGAAGCAGCCTTCCTTGCCCGCTTCAACTTCTCCGTGGCAATCTAACCCTCACTCGTTCATTATGTTAATCGATATGGGTCGACGTCGTCTTCATTATGAGTCGTTTCGCCGCGCTTTCCCACGGTGACGAATTGGAAGGTGTAGACCCGCGCGTTACTGCGGATAGACAAATAATACGCAATATGAGTTATGGAGAAAGATAATCGAATACAATAGTTGCATTTTAGGAATGAGGTCAAATGAAATTTACAATGCCAATAGGTTCTTCTACTGTTAGAATATGGTATATAGTTCTCGCTACAAATATCATTCCCTTCCCCCAAACATTTAAGAGGGAAACAATTAGGTAGCAAACGGTGAAGAGGAATACCATTCATTCAATATCAAGCTTGGCGGCGATGAAATGGTTTCCTTAAAAAAAAAATTCCTAACCGGTCACGATATACAGCAAGGACGTCATCATTTCCTATAAAGCATGTTCTATCAATGACTTGAGGCAAAATGGTGAATTATCAGCATATATAGAAGTCCCGAAAACAATATGCATTGGCTCAAGACAAATCTTACCGTCATTACTTAGAGATACATGCAAACGAGTTGAGATTTACAACCGGTTTACAGTTCACTTTTCTATGCTGCCAAAAGTGCAGATAAAGTTTCCCGTTCCTCACTCAATTACATGATAAAATAGATCAATCGAGCAGAACAGTGACATTTTTTTTTACCATTAGGAGGATAATACAACAGCTTAGTGGCTTACAGATCTTACATGACATGAAAATGGAGTATATAGCTGTGCTTTCAGTGTGAGAATGTCAGAAAAGGAACAATAGCATGGATGGTGACACTTTACGTGTTGCAGCATGTTTTGTTTCGGACATCTATCCTCCAACTCTCTCCGTTGGATAGCCAAGAAAAATAGAGCAAAGAAACCAAAATTCTGCAGAAAAAAAACCTAACAACCACTATCATTTAAACTTTTTATAAATAGGAAACCATTTGGAATATAAAATCCAAACACAAAAATAATCCAGTTCCATAAAGAAATGAGTGAGTTTGATCTAATCCCAAGGACGAATTAGAGAGAGCCATAGAGATTTGCAGAGAGTGTAGAATGTTTGAGTACGTCCAAGCTCATCCGCACATGAGTCCCTGCCGCTGCCCCAGGTCACAACGGGTTTGTCAAACCACAGACCAAATTAGAGCCCCAACCAAGATCCTGATCCATCTCAATCCAAAATACTTGTCTGTTAGGTGTGGTTTCCTCTATCTCATAAGGTGGGCTCCCCATCATCAAATATCCAATATAGGACTAAACCCAAGAATCTCCCTCATCACACATCACGTGGCCCCATTTCCTCTTCACACCCGGGTGGACAGCCCACAACTGCATGGCCTAGAAGACCGAATCCGACGGTCCGATAACCATGTGAGACCAACGAGATGTTCCAGGTTTTTAACCATGGCTCAGATAGATACCACTTGATACAGTGTTGCCCGTCTCGTCTGTGCATGAGCCTCTGTTGCTCACAATGGGTCTACCAAACCGCTAGGCCAACTAGAGCCCCAACCAAGGTCCTGGACCATCTCAACCCAAAAGACTAGTCTGATAAGTAATGAGCAGTCTATAACAATAAAAGCGTCGGAAAAGTGGATGTGACCATGAAGAGGTTGAGCTGGTTTTAAGCTGCCCTTAGACCAATGGGGTCTAATTTAAAAAATCATCTCTAATAGTTTCCCAAAATAACTCACAGATTTATTCTCTCCCTAAAGTCTCCTCATTTGTAGCTACAAATGAGAAAAAATTGGGCCCTAATCCTTATATTTATAAGAGAATTAATGTTGTTGTGGTACTAGATGCTGATGTCATCCCATCAAAAGTTTTTATGATCTATTTTTTGAGAAAAACTGTTAGAGGAGACAAAAAAAACTTCTTCATAATAATTTTTGTGCCGCTACTAAAAATACTTTTTGGGATTAACTTTTTAGGGACCTTTTCGAGATGCTCTTATTCCATACTATAAGACAGGTAAACAAAGCAATGCATGGGTCAAAGCTTCTTCCTCATCCTAGTTGTCAATCAATAGGAGAAAGCTACCACTCTAACTAGGTTGTGCAGGGAAAAGAAGGTCACTAGATTCTCAACTCAAAGAAAAGTACTTGTCTGTCCGGGCCATGGATGCAAATCAGATCATTTGTTTTTACCTCAATCTGTCCTCGACGCCTGCCAGAGCAGTGGGGAAAAAGCAAGCATGAAATAGTTGGGTTTGCTTCCCTCAACCATATATGTTGGGCTCCTTCATCATTAATATCCGATATAGAACTAAATCCAACGTAGAGGAAACTGGCTTCCGTGCTTGAGGCACGGCAAGGGTGACATGCCTCCTTCGGTTCACAGCTGCATGCCCGCATGGGCCATAATTTTTCTTTTATTTGGGCTGGGCTTGATACTACCGGTACCATTTTACCCAATCACTGTTTTGACGGGTAAACTAATATTGCCTAAATTTAGGGCCAAAACAGATTGAGAATATCTATCCTTAACAAAAAAAAAACAATCACAGCTTTGATCCAAAAAAAAAAAAAACTGGAAAGGCGAAATAATGCACTCATGGAGAATACAGATATGGTGTTCTCGTTGTTTTACACAGGTGTGTGTATGAGAAGGAAAATTAATTGGACGGTGAACTGAAAATAAACCTAATGACTTGTCATTTGTTATGATAAATATCAATACTTAAATAACTAGAGTCTACTTTTGATGCTAACATATACTGATATATTTATCAAGTATATGTGTGAACTGCCGACTGTAAACTTCAAAACTTCAGCTGACAATCAACGAAAGTCTTCAGAAAACATGTCTTCTGGTCCAGTACCCTGCATCATTAAAAGGATTTGTTACACTGAAACATGTAGATATTTCTGGATTTGATAAATAAAGTCCAATTGCAGAAGAAAAAGTACCATCAGGAGTTCAGTGTAGCTTTTGATGTACTCAAAGCCTTGTAAATTAGTCTGACTGCTCCCACAAGCATTCTCTCCTGCTAATTCAGTCCGTATTGCTTGGTCCTCAAAGTTTTGCTGCTGCACCATAAAAACTTTGGAGTGTCCTGCCTTACCTGTCTTGCGTTGTTGCCTGTCCATCCAAGTTTTTTTCCTGTGCGAAGTTCTTTTTTGATTCGGTTTTTTCTTTAGCTGTGTGGCACTTATAAGTTCCTTTGATCCTTCAGAAGTCACTTGGGCATCACATTGTTTATCCATATTACTTTGGATATTATTTTTTCGACATTTAACTCGCTTCTTAAGGCTATCTAGTGCATTCTCAATCAAAATACAATACTCTTCTGAGCTTGCTGCTTCATTGACCAAATTGTAAAATTTGTATGACAAGAACTTGTGGCGCTGAGAAGCTTCAAACATTGGATTTTCAACAACTTTCCGCCAAGACTATCCTGAATAGTTCCATTTTGTGCTTCTCTAGTCCAGTGCCTGAAAATATAATGTTGAGGTAATAACATAATATTCATCAAATCAAGAACCTTCAAAGCATGAGCACACAAAATTCCTATCCTTTCAAACTGTCGACAACTGCTCGAAACAGTTGTGTCTAATGCGTTGCCAATGACTTTACGTTCATCTTCAAATGTTAAATTTTCATGAAGACTTCCAATAGCTATTACATATGTATCATTGTCATCCAATACTCTAGTGCATGCTGCTAAAGATCTCTCATATTCAATTTAGAAATATTCAAATATGACAGGAGTATAAACCTTACTTGCTTGCACCAACATCGGTGTTGTAATTTTGAGTCTAGGTTGTTTGTCCCTAGAATCAAATTCTGACTGCAGCTCATTATTCCGTTTTTCTTGCACGGTCCTTTCAAAATGCTTGAAAAAACGAAGAATATCCAAATCATATTTCAGATAGTTTTTCAAGTCATTGTTTAAACTTTCGCTTAGTTGTGTGCTACCCATCTCCAAAGTGTAAACATATGTCATGTAGCATTCTGCCCAGTTTTCTCTAACCTTGTAGATACTATCAAGCCAAGTTTGTTTATTTACCTTGCCTCTTATGCTATCAAAAACTTCCTCAAATTTTGCCTTGTCCTCATATTCATGCATGCAAGCACTAAACATTGCAAGAAGAGTGGATTCCTTCTTTCTCTTGACAGAGAGATTTGACTCCTTGTGTGGAATACTTACCTTACCGGTATCCATAGCAATGCTTAAGTCAGAAGGCAATGGGATGACCGATCATTAAGGGAACCGACCGAGTCGGCTTGGAGCATAAGACAATTAGAGATAGACTTTCTATGTTTATCCTTGTAGACTATGAGTAAGACTCTTCATGTACCCCCTGCCGACCGGCTATATAAGGCGACAGGGACCCTCCCTATCGAGGGCACTAGATTACATTGCAATACAAACCACATAACACAGGACGTAGGGTTTTTACTCTCACCGAGAGGGCCCGAACCTGTATAATTCAGCATCTTGTGTCTTAACCATCTAGTTCTTAATCCCGATGTAGCCCTATGAATATATTATCGAGATCAAGTCTCGACAGTTGACACGCCAGGTAGGGGGACAAGACATGTCAGGATTCACCGTTGACTTCGATGATAGAGATTCCCAACATCTAGTACTCATCGGACTTCAAGATCTCTTTCGGATCGCTCGACTTCGTCGTGGACGCCGACGGGGCACTAGGCCTACATCGATCCCACTCAGCTGCAGCCAACTCTCTGGCACGATCACCAAGCTCGTCGGATCTAATCCCAGCTCTAGTACCTCTCGAATTCGCCAGAACAGACCTACCCACAGGGTATGACACAACTTCGGTCCACTCCTTTAATGAGGAATCGGATGGCACTTCTTGCCCACATCCAATGGCCATAAATATGGTCGACATCATGGAAAACCCACTGAAAAACAGTGAAGAAGGAGCCCGTGGGGGAGAAAACGACACTGAAGATGCCACATCAGGCGATCACCACTGCCGACCAAGAGGATCACGTGCATCTCGAGGTCCCATGCAACAGCTAGATCTCGGGGGGCTAGAGATCAAGATGGATGGCATCAAGGTCTACGACATCTCACAAAATAACATCACTAGGGCAAGGATGTTACTCGACAGCTTGATGGTTGACGAGGCGTCTCAGACCCCCATGATGCAGAAGGCGGTGGCCATGCTTAAAGCAATGGCCGTTCAAGATGCGGTCAGAGAGCCACCCCAGTTAGTGGCAAGTTCTAGCCACGTGACTACACGCAGTCATCGAGGACGTTAAGATTTGAGAAATTCACTCAGCGTCCGAGACGGTCGGCACATCATCAACTCCAATAATGAAGAGCGAACTCGAGACAACTGCCATTATAAAGAAGAGCAGCGTGATTGGAGGGACGACCACCATCAAGAAGATCGGCGAGAAGACCGCCGTGATACACCTCCAAGGGTACACCGTGACGACTGATGTTGTTATGACGATCGGGACCGACGCGAAAACCACAATGACGACAATTGGCGATGACATCATGATGACGATGTTGGCCCTCGCCACAATCGCCAAGCATCTTCTACTTCACGCTCGCCTGACCGGCGTCGGAGGTCAGCCATTCCCAGTGATGATGGATTTGATAGGATAAAAGCATATGTGCGCGATCTCTGCACTGTTAGATGGACAAAAGGCTTCATGCCCTACGCCATCGAGAAGTATGATGATACAACCAACCCCAAGGAGTGGCTTCATATCTATAGCACTGCTGTTCGGTCGGCCAGAGGAGATACTTTTGTGATGGCCTATTATCTTCCGGTCAGCCTTGAGACGGCCGTTCGGATTTAGCTCACGTCCGTCCCGAAAAATTCAATCACTTCTTGGGGAGACCACAACAAAATGTTCATTGAGAATTTCCAAGCTATCTGCAACTGGCCGGGCACTCACTTCGACCTCACCCAGCGCAAGCAGAAGCCTGATGAGTCCCTGCATGACTATATCAAGCGGTTCTGCGCCAAGAAAACCGAGATTCCCAATGTTCTAGACCAGTATATCATTACAGCCTTCCAAGGAGGGGTACAGAGTGATGACCTAGTCCGGGAGATTGTTCGGAGGAATCATAACCTCGATCTAACTGCTCGGGAGTGCTTCGAGATCGCTGACAAGTTCACTTCAGGAGAGTCGGCTTTGTACGACATCCACGGCAAGGGGAAGGAGAAGCACCAGGACAAGCCAGAGTCCTCCAAGAAGGACAAAAATAGAAAGACCGACAAAATGGTTGCTGCGGTAGACCGATCTTGGAAGAATCCACGGATGAACCAGCAGACCATGGATGAATAGCTGAGTGGCCCATTCCTATGGCCGTGCCTATGGCACCCTAAGGGAAACCACAAAGCAAAGGATTGTTACAGACTGAAGGGCTTCGCGACAGCCACGCTGATGGTGTCTAAGGACCTACCAAGGCGCAACGGCAAGGACAAGGCCGAGGACAATGACGACTTCGAATGGAGGTCAACTTCATCTTCGGTAGACCGGATGCCTACACGTTCAAACGCAAGCAAAAGCTAGAACTAGGAGAGATCAACTCCGTAGAACCTGCTGCTCCCGAGTACATGAGGTGGTCTGAGATTTCGATTACTTTTGATCGATCGGATAACCCCTAGCACCTACCCAAGCCAGGCCATTATCCACTCGTACCAGTGGCTACAATGACGGAGGTAAAGTTCAACAGAGTACTCATTGACGGAGGAAGCAACCTAGACTTGATCTTCACCAAGACCCTCAAAGAGCTAGGCTTGACGGTCAATGACCTCAAACCTAGTACATCACCCTTTCATGAGATTGTGCCAGGCAAGACTTCGATCCCGATAGGGCAGATCACTCTACCTATCACATTCGGCACCCGAGAGAACTTCAGGACCGAGCATGTTATATTCCAAGTAGCCGACTTCGAGTCTGCCTACCATGCTATCATTAGCAGACTGGCGATGGCAAAATTCATGGCAATCCCGCATTATCCATACCTCATGTTGAAGATTCCAGGCCCCAAGGGAATAATCTCCCTCCACTCTGATCTTCGGAACTCTTTTGATTGCAACATGCAGATTGTGAGTTAGCCGACCGACAGTTGATGCTGTCCGACCGGCTGGAGATCCAGAAGGAGATCAGCGATGAGGTGAAGACTGATGCAGAGATCCCCACGAAGAAGCCCAACAAGGAGAAGCTCCAGACAGATTACGTCTAGACCAAGGAGATATCGCTCGACCGTGAAGACCCCGCTAAGATTACTTATGCAGGGGCCGATCTTGGGGAGAAATAAAAATTCACGCTCACTCTTTTCTTTCGGGAAAATAGGGACATCTTTGCATGGAAGTTCCTAGGGAAAAGATTGAGCATGAATTAAGGATGCCTCCTAGGGCTACACCCGTCAAGCAATGTCCTAGAAGATTCGCTCAAGATTGCATGGACGCCATGAAGAAGGAGTTAGCTAGGCTTTTAGATGCTAATATTATAAAGGAAGTGTACCATCCAGATTGGCTGGCTAATCCAATCCTTGTACCTAAGAAGAATAAAGAGTGGTGTATGTGCGTTGATTATATCGATTCGAACAAGGTCTATCCTAAGGACCCCTTGGCTCTGCCACGTATCGATTAGATCGTAGACTCAACAGCCAGGTGTGAGCTCTTAAGCTTTCTGAATGCCTATTCAAGCTATCACCAGATCCCACTAAAAATCGAAGAGCAAATCAAGACCTCCTTTATAACTCCCTTCAGTGCCTATTGCTACATCACCATGTCGTTCGGTCTGAAAAATGCTAGCGCGACTTACCAACGTGGTATTCGACGCGGCCTTAGAACTCAGATCAGTCGAAATGTTGAAGCATATGTTGATGACATCGTGGTGAAGACTCAGAATGTTGAAGATCTTCTCTCTGACCTAGCAGAGACATTTCACAACCTGAGACAATACTTGATGAAGTTAAATCCCAAGAAGTGTGTCTTTGGGGTGCGTTCGGGAAAGCTACCCGGTTACATCATTTCGAAACAAGGTATAGAGGCTAACCCGGATAAAATCAAGGCGATCATTGATATGGGACCACCTAACTCTCAAAGGGATGTGCAGAAGTTGACCAGATGTATGGCATCCCTGAGTCCCTTTATCTCCCGATTAGGAGTCAGAGGTCTACCCTTTTTCAAATTACACAAAAAACAAGACAACTTTGTCTAGACAGAAGAGGCATAGACGACTTTGGATGAGTTGAAGGTTCATCTCAGCAATACGCCAGTCTTAGTGCCTCTAGAGCCCTAAGAGAAGCTTCAACTTTATGTTTCGGCAACAACTCAAGTTGTAAGTACTGTTTTAACAGTGGACCGAGAGGAAGAGGGTCGTACAAAAAGTATAGCACCCGGTGTATTTTGTCAGTGAGGTCCTTAATGCCTCCATAACATGATACCACCAGATCTTGAAGTTGCTTTATGTAGTCTTGATCACCTTGAGGAAGTTGAAGCATTACTTTCAAGCTCATCTGATTGAAGTCCATACATCTTTCGCTCTCAGAGAGGTGCTTCATAATTGTGAGGCGGTCGGCAAGATTGCCAAGTGGGCAGTTGAAGTTGGTCAATACACCATTATGTTCGTGGCTTGCTTGGCGATTAAGGGACAAACCCTAGCAGACTTCGTCTCGGAATGGATAGAAATTCAAATGCCACTGACACCACAAGACATCGAGTATTGGAGGATGTACTTTGATCGGTCACTCCAATTACAAGGTGCGGGGGCTGGAATTGTGCTTATCTCACCTCAGGGAGAGAAGCTCAGATATGTCCTTCAAATTAATTTTCACGCATCCAATAATGCTACGGAATATGAAGCCCTCCTACACGGTCTACGCATTACCATATCACTTGGCATCTAGCGTCTTGACATCTTTGGTGACTCGGCTCTGGTAATCAACCAGGTTACTAAGGACTGGAATTGTGTCGATGACAATATGGCTTTTTACTGCCAAGAAGTAAGGAACTTGGAGAACAAGTTTGAATCAAGCTGCGGATGAGTTAGCAAAGATGGGATCATCGCGATCAATCATCCCTCCTAGTGTTTTTCTACACATCCTTGATACTCCCACTAGTCCTCCACGCTCAGACGTGCTGACGACCGATGTTGTCGAACCAGTAATGAACCAGAGTACGGAAGCCGACTGGCGCAACCCAATTGTCCAATTCTTGACTAAGGGTACGCTGCCTACAGATTCCAAAGAGCAACGATGGTTGAAGGCCAAATGTTGAGGATATTTGATGGTGGATGACCTCCTTTATCGAAAGGGAGGATCAAATATTTTGATGCATTGCGTCTCAATTTCTAAAGGCAAGGAGCTGATTGCGGAGACCCACACAGGAGTATGTGGTAACCATGCAGCTTCCAACACTTTGGTCGGCAAAGCTTTCCGGCAAGGGTTTTATCTGCCTATGGAGGTCGAAGATGCACACCAACTTGTTCGAAAGTGTGAAGGTTATCAATTCTTTGCCCAACAAATGCACATGCCTTCGCAGCAACTTCAGATGATACCAGTCTGGGGGCTCGACATCGTTGGTCCTTTAAAAAAGGTGCCAGGTGGGTTCACTCATTTATTTGTTGCCATCAACAAGTTCACCAAGTGGATTGAAGCAAAGCCGGTCGGTAAGATAACTTCAAAGAAGGCGGTCGAGTTTGTCAAGAAGGTCTTCACTCGGTTTGGAGTTCCCCATGATATCATCACCGATAATGGTACTCAGTTTACATCTGAGGAGTTCCGTGACTATGCTGATGAGATGGGAATAAAAATCCACTTTGCATCAGTGGCTCATCTTCAAGCCAATTGGCAGGTCGAATGGGCCAACTGTATGATTATTCGGGGGTTGAAGCCCCGGATTTTTTACACACTCAAGCCATATGCTGGTCGGTGGGTGCGTGAGTTACCTTTGGTACTCTAGGGGCTGCGCACCAATGTTAGTCGAGCTACAGATCAGACACCATTCTCGTTGGTCTACAGCTCTGAAGCCATGTTACCGTCCGAGGTGAACCTCGTTTCGGCACGAGTTAAGGGATATGATGAGAAGCTTTCTGAAGAAAACCGAGAGATTGAGTTGATTGCGACATAGAAGATGTGTGAACGCGCCCTAGTTTGGTCTACAGCTTACGAACAAGGCTTCTAACGTTACTATGACAAGAATGTCCGAAGTCGCCAGTTCCAAGTTGGAGAATTAGTGCTGTGCCGAGTGCAATCGACCAAGAATCGGCACAAGTTATCCCCTAAATGGGAAGGACCTTATGTGGTCAAGGAAGTCACTCGGCGGGGGCTTACCGACTGATGTATGAAGATGGCAACGACATACCGAACTCTTGGAACATTAACCAGCTACGTCGCTTTTATACTTAGTCTTTTTATGTATTCATATATATATTACTATTGAATGAAACTTCAGTCTTTTTGATGAAAGATGTTTTTGATGATTTTCATTATTATTTGTCTCAATTTCTTAATTTCAGCATTAAACAATCGAGCCAGAGGCTAGTAATAATGTCCCACTACTCCTTACCCTTGACAAATACTGGTTTCGGATTTTACTGACCAATTTCTCATATTTTGATACGGTCTTATTCTATTAGTGTAACGCTAAATCAGTACGGTCATATAATTTGTACTACACAACAGACTGCCACTACACTAAACCCAGAGCCAAAGAGCGAGAGGTCATGTGTCGACTGGTCGACTCTGATTGTTATGTAGTTATGAATTATGACCTAATATGATAAGGCAGACCACTGCGTCTTCTGTTTTTATCTCTTATACTTTATGGTAAAAAGGTTTAAGTGCTAAAGTGTGAATACCGCAGCTATGTACTAACCGATCTACTTTAAGGGACAGGAGGTCGCTCTTATGACTTTTCAGTCAAATTTCTACTTGTTTAGTAACTAAGCAAGAAAAGAACTTTTATTTACACAAGGGACATATTATTTCCATACCTAAATACTACTAATGTATTTTATTACACAGATATTTACAATTCTTGCAAAGGAGAAGAGGTGTCATCCTCTAACTCTACATCCGGTGTTACTGGAGGAGTCAGAATAGCTGGAGCCATGTCAATATTCTCTACTAAATCTCTAGAAGTCTCCACCATAGAGTCAAGCAGTAATTGGCACTAGTCAATTGTCTGCTTAGGATTGAAGCCCTCCTTGATTTTATCTTCGAAGAGCTCAGGATTCCAAGATTTGTAGATGGCCAACACTTGACTCCCAGCTTCAATAGCCACTCGCCTGGTGTGTTGTTCGATTGCTTCAGGGGCATGCTCCAACAAGTACTTAGCGAGTGCCTAGTCTGTTCAACTTGGTTGGCATGGAGATAATCCATCACCTTCCGAGCGCCATAAGATAAAGCTATAAAGTCCACGAGGATGCTAGAAGATGAAGCTTACAAGGGAAATAATAAGGAAAATGATGGAGAGCTTACTAGCAAGAGTACATTAAAAGCTGCCATGGAGCTTTTCGCTTCCTTCAGCTTCTCCTCGGTCTCTCCCAGCTTCTTCTTTAGCAAAGCATTCTCAGCGCTATGTTCCTCGGTCTCCTCCAGCTTCTTCTTCAGCTAGGGATTCTCAGTGCTCTGCTCTTCGAGCAACTTGGCGAGGTCATTCTTCTATGCCGCCAAAGTGTTTAAAAACCTCTGCTGGTTTGAAGTTAGCTTCTCTAGGTAGGCTACTTTTTTCTCATGAGCTGAAGATCAATAAAGGCTTTAGCATCGGGATCAATAAAGAATGGAAGGCTTAAAGATTTTTTACCTGCACTGTCGAGACGACTCTGGTCTAGAGAGGTGGGGACTGCCTTGTAATCGGTCAGCAGTTTATTTATCTGCTCCTTAAAAGCTTACTAGCAAGAGTACATTAAAAGCTGCCATGGAGCTTTTCACTTCCTTCAGCTTCTCCTCGGTCTCTCCCAGCTTCTTCTTTAGCAAAGCGTTCTCAGCGCTATGTTCCTCGGTCTCCTCCAGCTTCTTCGTCAGCTAGGGATTCTCAGTGCTCTGCTCTTCGAGCAACTTGGCGAGGTCATTCTTCTATGCAGCCAGAGTGTTTAAAAACCTCTGCTAGTTTGAAGTTATCTTCTCCAGGTCGGCTGCTTTTTCCTCATGAACTGAAGATCAATACAGGCTTTAGCATCGGGATCAATAAAGAATGGAAGGCTTAAAGATTTTTTACCTGCACTGTCGAGACGACTCTGGTCTAGAGAGGTGGGGACTGCCTTGCAATCGGTCAGCAGTTGATCTATCTGCTCCTTAGCCTTGGAGTACTGCTGACGGTGACTGGAGAATTCAGAGTGATGTTAAGTCAGTTAGCAAGAATAATGATCACATAGTGAAGACTTTAATTGCCTTACCAAAGCTCTTAGCCTCAAGGAAGTCTAGGAAGAAGGGAAAAGATCTTGATATTGATGTACCTTGAAAGCTTCGCGGTGCTAACGGAGGATCTCTAGATCTTCTGCATCCGGCCGACCGGTTGGCCTCTCGACTAGGAGGGCCTTATCCTTGCTAGGAGCCGGTGCAGTAACACCCTATAGGACGGTGGCGGTATTCGGCGGCCATGGGATATCTGGAGACTTCGCCAGCTCGGTCTGCACGGTTGATGGCATAGCAGCCGACGGAGGCGGTTCGGTCGGACTAGGAGCTAGAGTTTGTACCATGTCCTGAGACATGGATACACTATGCATTCTGGTTGACTGGGAGGAATTTCCACTGCAAATGGAGGTTCGGAGGTCAAATATACTCTGGGTCACACCAATCAAAATTTAAAGGAACAAAGAAACTTTCTCGGAGGCTTGCTTGATCTTGATTCTGCTAACTCTTCAAATTGCTTCCTCTTTAAAGAAGGCTTCTGGACCTCCGATGGCATTGCCATCGCCCTGGATCACTCGCTATTTTGCTTGGCGGCTTTGACTGACTTGAAGGTTGGTCAGAAGCATCAGGTGGCGGTCGGTCGACTTCCAGGGGGCTTCTTTCATCATCATCATCATCATCATCATCATCATCCTTTCCCCGGTACTGCTGCCGTCGGTGAGTGATCATCATCACCCGTTGGCCTGAAGGCAGACTGACTCAGGGAGAGATAGAGGCATCTACATCGTCGATTGGCTCGGTCTGATGTACGCTCGTGTCTGCTACACCACTTGGCTGGGCATCAACTGGGCGATTGGGTTTAGAAGCATAGTCCACCCTCTCTATGTCAGTCGGGGGGAGTGGAGGGTGACACATATAAGTGTCAAGAACCTGCAAGCCAACATGAAGATGTCAGTTAGGCCATTCATTCTACTAAGGATGAACAACTAATTGACTAGTCAGCAACAAGGCTTACTCAGGCTCGAAGGGTACCCTTGTTATATGCCTCTTGAATCAAGGCATGGTTTGGAGATCCGACCAACTCAAACATTTTGTCCAAACGAGTCTTGCGCAAGGTTGAGTTCGGCGGGTTGGGAACCTCTCTGGTCTCGTCATTGCTGGCATATTCCCATCCTGGGTGACATTGCTTTTTGAGTGGCTGCACTCGGCGCATGATGAAGCTCTTAGCAATGGTGATGTCATTGATCCCCTTGTCCTTTAGCTCGGTGATCTTCTTCAGAAGGTATTGAACCTCAGCGTCATTTGGATCTGGCTTCTCTGACCAGGAGGGTTAGGGGCTGGCCTTGGCGCCAGTGAAATCCGAAAGCACAGGGGGAGGATTGTCACAATAGAACCACTCCTTTTGCCAGTTCTTGTTCCCTGTGGCCAGTGGGACATCAATATACATGTCCTTCATCCGGAGCTGAATACCGACGCCACCAATAGCTTCTTGATTGGTGGGGGATGGCAGTGGGCGGAGAACGAAGAGGTGGTGGAAAGGAGTGAAGTGGGGTAGGATGTCAAGAAAAGTTTCGCACATGTGCACGAAGATGGCGATGTGCAAAATGGAGTTGAGATTGAGATTGACTAGTTCAATCCCGTAAAAGAAAAGGAGCTTGTGCAAGAAGCTGTAGCCGGGCGTGCAAGAAGCTATAGCAGGGAACTGCGAAGCCACGCTCAAAGAATGAGCAAAAGACCACAACCTGTTTATGAATCGGGAGGGGACAGGATTTAGATTTGGTACCTTCCAGTTGAGGCGCGCTTGTTCCAGTAGGATGCCATCGAACACCATGGTGTTCAACAACTTGGAGGAGAGGTTGCTCTTTGAGAACTCTAGAGGTTGCTCTGGAATGTCGAGCTTTGACAAGGAAGATTTAGCGACGGCGGCACCCTTCGATTTCTTCACTAACTTGCGCGACATCTTGATGGCTCAAGAATTGCGATGGATCTGGAGGATGAAATCTAACCCTAGCTTCCGAGCTTGGGGGCTTGGGATCAATGTGGATCTATAGTGGCGACAGGAATGCGCAAGAACCCTAGAACAGGGGAGCGGAGAAACAGAGGAGGTGCGAGGAAGACGGAATGCTTTGAAATGACGGCATGGATTTTGCATCATCTGGCCTCGGTCCTTTTATACTTTCACGTTGACCTAGTCGCGGGGGACCATGTGGGCCGCCATGGGCCGTATAGTGCCTCATTACCCTTTGGGGTTAATTAAAATGGACGGTAATCTTTCGAAAGATCTTCTGCTGATTCTAAACAAACCTGGGTGGTAAGGCTTGGGGATTCTTTGATGAGAAGCTATGGTTAAAAACCACTATCAATACATCCCCATATTTATGTGATTTGATGATCACATAGCAGAGGACTTGATGGTTGTATGGGAGTAAGTCTAAAGATTATGCCACTGATTGAAGTCAGTTGTCATAGGCTAAAGATCTGACTTATACGGTCCGAGTGATGAGTATTCAAGGAAACTTTATATCATGATTGATGTCATTATAGTTTAGTACTGGGTTATGATTGATGTCACATACTTTCCTTTGATTATTTACATGATTGAGGTCATTATTTTTGAATCAAGGATCACTCGGCCTAGGGTGAATATCACTATATCTTTTATGATCGGTCGGCCCAATTGATGTCGAGCAGACTGAGTTCCTGGTTTAATGATAAGGACATTAATTTCTCAAGCTTGATGGTTTGAGTTATCTTATACAACAAAATGTGAAGAGCTAAAGTTATTATACTCATGCATTATTTGTTAGTCTCCAAATTATACAAGAGTCGGGAGCTACACCTGATCAGGTGCACCTAGTCAGCGCACCAGATCTATCAGGAACTTCAATCAAGAGGTCTTCCTAATTTGTGACCTGTTCCCAAAAAGTATTGAAGATGAATCACTCGGCAAGTCACAGCTCCAAATCAGGAATCACTCGGGGGCTGCTGTGGAATACTTACATTACCAGTATCCATAGCAATGCTTAAGTCAGAAGGCAACGAGATGACCCATCATTAAGGAAACCGACCGAGTCACCTTGGAGCGCAAGGCAATTAGAGATAGACTTTCTATGTTTATCCTTGTAGACTATGAGTAGGACTTTTCACGTACCCCCTGCCGGCCGGATATATAAGACGACAGGGGGCCCAAACCTGTATAATTCGTCGTCTTGTGTCTTAACCATCTAGTTCTTAATCCCAACATAGCCCTATAAATATATTCCTATAAATATATTGCCGAGATCAAGTCTTGACACCTTGCTACGACTGGGCAAATGCCTGATGGCAATTTGCATTATGTGAAATGTACACAATCCATGCCAGGCATCTAGAAATGAAATACCAATTGCTTTCCCCATAGCAGTGTCTTGATCTGTATAGATGGTCTTAGGCTGCTTCTAATTATGAATTGATAGAAATGTATCAAAAAGCCATTTGAAAGAATCAAATGTTTCATCATACATAAGGCAAGCACCAAAAACAACAGTCTCTCTAAAATGATTGAACCCAACGAACACAGCTGATTAATATTAAAATAATAGAGATCGAATGCATAAAATGATGGATTCATACATAAGGCTGCTAAAATGATGGATTCTCAGCAGTTTTATCTTGAAAATATTTCAGCATCATCACAGTCAAATTGTACTGTATGCTGAAATGATGGATTCTCAGCAGTTTTATCTTGAAAATATTTCAGCATCATCACAGTCAAATTGTACTGTATGCTGAAATGATGGATTCTCAGCAGTTTTATCTTGAAAATATTTCAGCATACCACCTGCTTCACCGTGCCTTAGCTCCCTCTGCCACCTAGTTCGCAAGTAATTTTTATGATCTCGATGAGTGTATCCAACATTAGATGATCCACAAACTCGACGACTAGCCAACACATATGCAGCTTTGGGTCCAATGCCTGAGTCGTCAGAGATTTCAATTTCAAATCCTTGGAGTTCAGAAATTTTGCGTTGGGATGGAATGAGTTGGCGAGTTTGTGGAAGGTGAAGTACGTGATTGTGATCAAGAATGAAATCAAATACTTCATAGTTTCCTTCTTCTCTGTCAATCGTGAGGCCCATACGGACTTTGCAACCAGTTCTTGTTTCAGCTCGAGCTTTCTTAGTCAAGTGATCTTTGTCATCTTCTGCTTGATGACGCTCTTTGGATCACAGATATCTACGTGAAGTAATTTTCCCATCAAACTTACTTGGATTCGCATATCTCTATCTGACATCAAACACAGTTCTGCCACCATAGTACTCCCAAAAACTCCAGGCCTCATCTAAAGTACCAAATTTCATTCCAATCTGAGGTACCCAACTAGGCGTCACATATGTCCTGTAAAAATAATTCACGTATTTGTTTTGCTACTACATCTTAGGAAAGAGGTAAATTGCTGTAAATAATTCCAATGACTCAACCTTTACAAATCATGCAGCCAAAAGTATCTTGATATAATTTCTGTACACTGATTCTATGAAAATGCTTTGGGCCTGTTCATTTTTATTGGCCTACTAAGAAGGATGAAATTACTTCACATTATTCTGAAAAAGAGAGAGGATGCTTACTCATGTTGACCTGCGCTGGCTTGGCTGCTCCCGTGATCCAAGCCAATTTGGCTCCCCTCTTGATCCACCAAGTTGATCTTGTTCTCCATTCCAACTTGCGTCAAGAAACTGAGGGCAAAGAAGATGAACATGATCTGCTGAGATGAATGCGATATTTATGCACCTTGAACCCAAATCACATCGGCGGCGAGAGAGAAACGCACAGAGCTGCTAGCGATTGCAACGGTCAAAGCCATGATTGTTTTTTTGTTAAGGATAGATATTCTTGATCTGTTTTGGCACTAAATTTATCTAGGCAATATTAGTTTACCCACCAAAATAGGGATTAAGGTGATAAAGAGTTAGTATCAAGCCCAGCCCAAATAAAAGAAAAATCATGGCCCATCCGGCCGTGCAGCTGTGAAAAAAAAACGAAGGAGGCACGTCACCCGGGCCGTGCCTCAAGCACGGCAGAGGAGCCGGTTCCAACATAGAGGTGAGGAGTTAGAATCAAATTCAGATTATAAAGAACATAACATTTAATCAGAGAGTACTGAGCTCAGAGAACTACACAAAACTAATAATGTAATCAGAGAGTACTGAGCTCATGGTAAGATGGTTATAGAAAATTTAAGTTGTTCACAAATCAAAACGATTAAAAGGACAGTGAAAGTAAAGAGAAGAAAGCACTTGCTCGATTCTTTAGTATTTGTTATCTGGACAAAGGACTCGCTGCATGAAGTAGGAGTCTTGAGGCAGGGATATTTACACCACGGCAGACCAGGAAGCAAAAGACCCATATCTAGAGTGGAGAATATTGATGCGTTAGACTTGTACAGCTGATTAATATTAAAATAATGGAGATCGAATGCATGTCATTTAGCTTCCTAAAGCGCTGCATGCGGTAGGCGAGTCTCACTACTACACTTAAGCTCTGTTGTAGCGGGCTAAAAGGTGCCTCAGTGGCGGACAGCAAAATCGCCATTGGGTCTTTATCACTACTTATTTACAAACTTGATAGCAGTCTAGGGGCCGCTACTATCGTAGGTCACACTTAAGTGAAAAAGACATCCTAATATACTACAAAATAAAAGGGCAGGTCCTAGCTAGACGCGCCTGTCTTTCGCCCGTCTTCGTCCGCGATCCCTTGCTCGCCCGCCCCCTCCCCCCCTCCCCCCGTCACACCACGGCCACCATCGGAGCTAGCGAAGGAGGAGCGGGAGTGTGCTCGTAGAGGTGCACCGTCACCCCAGCAGCTAACGCGCCCCTACCCGAGGCGCTGCCGTCGCCCCCTCAGGGGTCGATCTGGCGGAAACCATCACCAGATCCACACATGGGCCAACGCGGCGGTGCACGACAAAAGTCGGGAGGCGGAGGAGGAGGAGGGGGTGGTAACTCAGTGGCGTGTTGGCGACGATGATGGCGCGCCGGCGTCGGGTGTGCCAGACGCACCGCACACGGCCCCAATGGCAACGGCTCTTCGTCGTCTTCGCCATAGTGGTAGAGGATAGGAGAAGGTGGAGGAGATCGAGGAGGCGACTGGAGGGCGGTGGAGGACAGCTGGCAGAGGAGGAGGAAACCTAGCCCTATAAGGAGGCGGTGCGGCGCGCGCGGAAGTGATACTGCTGCCTCGTTGTCAGGTCCGCAACTAAATGGGCCTTAGGCCTTAGTTGCAGGCCTGACAGAAACCACAACTCCCGTATCGATTTTAGTAGCAGGCACTTTGGTCTGTAGTTGCGGTCCGGTTGTGCCCTCTACTATGTTGGTAATTGTAGTTGCAGGCTGGGTACTGTTTTGCACTTAGTTGCGGTTCAGAAGGATCAAACTTAACAATGAGACATATCAACTAATTTGGCTAATGTGGCTGCTTGAGGTTTAAGCTTTTATTGTCATTAATGATTGTTAGTGGGTTGTGTCGATATAGAATACTAGATGAACACCCCTCGCATTTCCACGGTTGTACCTAAGTATCTACAGGGAGCAGACAGCTAGACTGCCGCTGTCCACATGGCGGGGGGGGGGGGGGGGATTAGGTGGACAAGATTCAACCCAATCTACCCACTAGTTTCAACCCAACCGCAAATGAAAGGACCTGTGAAATTATACCGAGCCAAGTCCTTAATGTTGATGTTTGCTAAGTCACACCAAATAAATCACCTCTGACAGTGATGTTAGAAATAATCTATTTAGGTACCTTAGTGTCAATTAGGTAACATCCGCAAGTGCACGGATAATACCATTGTAGCATTTCACAATTAGAGTAATCCAATGGTTGTAATTTATAGTTCTCCTAAGGAAACGCGGTGATATAAGAGAATTACTATGTCCATAATCATATCGTAAAGATAGACTAATGTCCTAACAGGGTTAAGGATAATATGCAGGGGTAGTGTGACACACAGAAGAATCCACTCTACTATACATCCTAAGCCAAGTGGAGAAAGGACAAAGAGAAAACTATGTTCCTATTGTGCTTCTATATAGTTGCATAGCATTCATCTACACATACACATACATGACTAAGATAAAGACTTATGTACTCAAGCAATTCGGGTACGGGCTTACTCCTTGATCAGGACATCACTCCTATGGATACACACAACACTCCTCCAATTCTGGACTTGCAAGGTCCAATGACTAGAGCTCGTGCACGATGACTAAATTTAGAGGTGAGCTCGTTCCTACATTCTTCGCTATATGTTACTTTTGAGAATGGTTTGCTACCTAATGATTATTTTATGATTAGAAATCATGGAGAGGACCAGGAGATGATGGGAGAAGGAGTTGGAAACGTGGAGTACCAGCAAGGACTTGGAAGCCAAAGTGGAGGCCCAATCAAAACCGACTTCGAGTCTGCTTTGGGGCCCAGGACCAGTCTGCACTAAAACAGTCGCCCAGGACGTATACGTACTCGGATTTGGATGTTCTACATATGCATGGAAAGATAAGGAGAATACCTTTCCAATGCCGCTGGCCTCATGTCAAAATTCATCCAGAGTCATCAGAAATCGTCAAAACAAGAGAGAGTCCAGAATCTGTGTCGGTGCTGCGTCGCCTATTTTTGGCCTTTGGGCTTTGTATCTAGTTGAGCCCAATTAGGGGCGTATCCAAAGGGTCTTGAACGACCCGAGGGTCTTTATATACAGCAGCCACCGCACCATTAGGGTTCGGATTTTGCTTAGATTAATTCTGTTCATAAATAGTATCGTCGTTCATCGGTTTGTGAGACCCCAACTTCGAGAGTTTAATCATACATCTGCAATTGTGTTGCATTCTTTGTTGTTCTTGCTTGTGTTCTTGATTCACAGGCAGGGATTAGCCTTCTTGGCCAGGTCAATCGTCTTTAGACGGTTGATAACCAGAGGAGACGTCGTGCTGCGATTGCGGGGTTTAGAACGTGCTGTTCTGAAGCCGGACCGATTTGTGTGTCGCCTCCGACCAAATCAACTTACCAAGAACCTTTTGGAAGATTGGGAACCCTTGTTCACATCACTCCTGGTCTACCAGGTGACTCCTGCTTATAACTCTACTAAGTATCCGAACATGGAGGATTACTGAGGATAGATAGAGCTGTCACCACCTACCGTCTACCTCTACGACTGTAGAATATGCAGCAATCAAAGGTAACCTGTAGCCTAGACACCATATCTAAGCTATCAATTACTACCTTAGTCTTGCACAAGAACACCCTTCTTTATCCAGAGTCTTATAGCTAAAGCATTCACTAATATAGCAAATGATGATCTATGCTTAGACATAAAGCAATCAACCTAAGTATGTACATTGATATTATATAAGCGTGCTATTGTGTAGGTATATGACGATCATAATAGTATAGTAAAAATACATCACTATCATGAGGGCATAATAACAACCATGCATATGAATAAGACATGTAACCAAACAAGGAATGCCTATCCCAATCATAACTATATAGCAAGACTATAA
This sequence comes from Eleusine indica, assembly GCA_030378355.1. Lineage (NCBI taxonomy): Eukaryota > Viridiplantae > Streptophyta > Magnoliopsida > Poales > Poaceae > Eleusine > Eleusine indica. The sequence goes on from CM059495.1 coordinate 44,739,449, forward strand.
TTACTTTATCACATAAGCATACTAAGGATCCACAACCAAACAAGAAACACTTAACCAAAGCAAGACTATATGGAAATAGTAACTAAATAGAATAAGGTCTTACAAAGAGAATAAGATACAAGAGCCATACCGAATTCTTCAAAGACCGGGGAACTAGAGAGTAGCTCTATTCTAAGCCTAACTCCACTAGGGCCTTGGAACTACAACCAAATGCAAGAGAGGAGAATACTTCTTGGTTTAGGTGGAAGTGGGAGGCACTCCCCTCCTTTTATCGTGCCTAAAGGTTGGTTTGCAGGAGTAACGCCACGGAACCTCGGCGCACCGATCTTGGCAAAGGGCTGAGGGAGCAACACGTGGAAGGGGGAGGAGAACTTCCTCAAGACTCAGTCTGCCGACCAAGCCCCTTGGTAGGCCGACCTGGAGTTGGGCCCGTTGGTCCTGTGCTTTCTTGAGGTGGCTGACAGGTGGGTCCTCTTCTGATTTAATTCGGTGTTCTCTGGAGGAATCCTGTGTAGCCATGTCATTGATCTGGGGGGAGCCTGGTTGGCGCTCTCCCATTGGTCGAAATGTTATTTCATGGATTTTGCTCTATTTCCCCACTCCTTATATATATATATATATATATATATATATATATATATATATATATATATATATATATATATATATATTCTCTGCATGCACATAAATCTCCAAGGATAAGTGGAATCTTATTATTCCTAGCTAACATGTGTGTATGAAATGCTAAGTCTTCCCTTATTTGTGGCTATTATGGTCGGAATTGGTATTTAACGACCATCAACAAGACCCCCCAAGCTGAACTTTGCTTGTCCCGAGTAAAGCTAGACATAGATTTTGTTAATCAGGAGTTGCTACAATGTCTTAGTCTTAATACATACCCAAGTGCACAACTAAGACACTCAACATAAGATTGAATAAGTTGGCACAAGTAGTTTACCTTTGATTCACCTGTGGGGCGTTGTAGCTTGCCCAAATCATGGGCTGTTGGAAGACATAGCAGTCTGTAGGACTCCCATTTCACCCACTCTCTCTAATTGACTTTAGGCCAGAGGTTATTAATTTTAGTGACAAATCTAAGTCCTCAAATGATTCACTTAGATTGATCAAAGAGTATATATTCCTCACCAAGGCTTATGATGCCTCAAAGATTCTACCTCCAAAGGCTGATATGTGGAGCTCAGAGTAAGGATAAATGTGGCACACCTGTATTTCATATGTCGCTGAATCAAAAGAGTGGATCCATGGAGAAAGCATTTCCTACAAGCATGATCAAGATGAGCATGTGTGGTTGATATGGTGGAGTGGAATGGAGACTCTTTTTATTTGTCTCTCCCTTTATTTGGCAGTATTGGCTATCGTTTCTTTTGTTTCTTTTTGTTTCTCAAGCTCTTCACGGAGCAAGAGTTTTTTTGTCAAGCTCTTCGTGGAGCAAGGTTTTTTTTCTCTTTTTTTTTTGATAGCCCATAACCTTGATTACCTTGGGGAGAGATCAATCATGCAGACAGAGTCTTTATTTTGTGGATGGATGGTGTGACATGGATGATTGCTAATTCCTAGTGTGGAAACTTAATTTGATGTGCGCGGACTAGATCATGAATGTAGAAAATATTTCTCACTAGGATCACACAATTTTGACAAGGCCCAATGAAAATACAAGTATCTTATGTAGAAGGTTTTGCAATGTAGAATAACATATGGCTGTGGTAGGAATTTGTGTGATTGAGGAACTTGTCCTTCTGATCAAATTAATTCTCCAGGTGTCAAGTTTCACAAACTGAACAAGATCATAGCAGCCCTAGCTAACCATATCATATCTCCCAACAACCTAGACTGGATAATGCTTATGCAACCCACTACTTCATTCAAGGTGGAATTTATTCATACCAACAAACCAAAACTAGATAGAGTGCTAGGTTGTATACTAGGCATATGAGAAGAATTAAGACAGAGAGACTATTCATCATCTCATACCACGCATGTGAAAAGCAAATTTATTTATTTTTTTAGTTTTTCTTTTTATCATGCATGTGAAAGGGAAACAAATTTTTTTGGTTGCTTTTAGTTTTATCATGCATGTGGTGATGGAAAGGGAAATGATACAAGGTGCCTCACATTTAGGGAGTAGGGAACCCCCCCCCCCCCCCCCAAGCTGGTTTGTGCTCACTTGAATGGTGGCAGCTGTCCGCAGTGGAATGGTTAATTCCTCATGGCTATATAAATGATAATCTAGGTTAGGTAACCGAATCTCATTCGCATAACCAGATAAGAAATAAATCAAAGAGCCATCGAGATCATACTTGAAAGCATCTATCGATCAAATATACTTCTCGCCTAGATAAAGGCGGGCGTTTGGTGAAGGAACCAAGTTGAGCTCGGTTGAGCAGCCCTAGATTACACGCAAGGCGAGAGATCAAAGATGTTCATTCAATTTTATATATTTGTGCAAGGCTCTTGATCCATTATCTAACCATGGATACGATTAGTGAAATTTTAATCTTATTAACCATGTAGAATAAAGTTTTAACTTCATTATCAAGCATGGTCCTAAGATCATTACTTGGAAAGCGAAGTCACATCCATCCACTATTGTAGAGAACATAAGGTAGGATTATGGAACTAGTTCTAGGCTAGGCGCAACATGATTGCACCAAGATATTCTCCTAAAACATGCTTTTAACCTTGGATGCAACATCTAAGTTCAAAGCGCATAAGGAAGAAAAGCTTAGCACGTCACTAAATTGCCTCCATGTCAGAGAGAATTTAATTCTGGTGAACCGAAATAAAATCCTCTCATCATTTAAGCCAAGGGTGCATAGAAACTGGATTATGAGCGAGCATGAGCAAGACTCAATTACCGGCAATAAAGAATTTCACCCTATAGCATGGAAGACAGAAGCAAAGTTTTTATCCATACCTTTTTTGGAAAGAATGTCCGGATCATACACTCGCGTAGGAGTGTAAGACCGGCCGGTGACAGCCCGAAGGATATCACGTTCTTTCTTTTCAACCGAGTTGAGGTTGTTGTCAGACAGATGCTTAATCTTGATGTTGCTTGCATCTGGTAAGGTCGTAGCTTCTTCCTTCATTTACGGTTCCTATACGGGTACATTCTCCATTAGACGTTGGTGGTGTGCGCTTGTGTTGTACACCATTAATGGTGTAGGACTTGCTTCGATTGGCGCATTGCTTCAGCTTCCTACCAACTTACCATTCACCTTCTTATAAGCAGCCTTCACCCTTTTCGTTGCAGCACATGTGAGCGAATCAAACATATAGGCAACTAGAACGGGGATTAAGGATAGTTTCAAAATCAACCAAAAGCTCCACCGGAAGCTCTTGCAAATGTGAGACCAACATGCGAATGTAAATGAAACTCAAAGCAAATGTTTTTGGCAGAAATTCAGAGTTTGAAAATGACGCATGGTCCAGGAGAAAATGAGACCAAATGGCCAGACCAAAGTGGGGAGGTGAAAAATGCGTACAGAGTGAAGAACTCTATCTCCCGGGCCATGGCTTAAATAGCAAAGCGTAACAACAGTCATATTAGGACATGACAGTTGCTAGCTAGCAATTGAGGCAAGTTGGGCCAGAGAGCCATTACTCTCTGGTCGGCCAACCTAGTATGTTTCAAAGAAAAACATTTTTGATCTTTTGCAAAATCATTTTTCTCAAAGGATAAACTCCAAAATTCTTTTTTTTAAAAAAGGGGAAAGGGTTGGAATAAATTCCAACATGCAAATGTTGTGGAAGAATTCAAATATGCAAAGGAAAATTAAATTGATGGAAATCCAAATTGAGAAGGGAAATATGAGATAAATACCATCTATCCTACCAACGAGGGTTCGCTTGTTTAAAGTCCGATGGACGGGATTTTTCTCCATTGTGTTCTGCTCAATGATGTTGCATCCGATCTTAGAGAGGAAGATGCAGATAACTCCACTTCACACTAGCTTGAAGTGGTGCGATGATGACTATTTCAGCTGCCGATTGATTGTTCTTGAGAATGGTTGGGACCTTCTCAACATCGATTTGGGATTCTTCATGAAGTTCTACAGTACATTGGAGCCAATCGAGCACTACCCTGTTTTCACACAAATTGAAAAAAACAAAGCAAGGGTAATCCTGCTAGACCAATGGCTACCAATTACAAATATAATTAAGAACATTAGTAATCTCTTAATCTGTTCCTTTCTCGGCAACGGACCCAGAAATGCTTGTTGACATTTGCTAAATCACACCAAATAAATCACCTCTCATAGTGATGTTAGAAATAATCTATTTAGGTACCTTACTGTCAATTAGGTAACATCTGCAAGCGCATGGATAATACCGTTGTAGTATTTCACCATTGGAGTAATGCAAGGGAAGGCGGTGATATAAGAGAATTACTATGTCCATAATCATATCGTAGAGAAAGACCAATGTCCTAACAGGGTGGATAATATGTAGGGGTAGTGTGACACACAGAAGGTTCCACTCTACTATACATCCTAAGCCAAGTGGAGAAAGAAGAAAGGAAGAAGCTAAGTTCCTATTGTGCTTCTATATAGTTGCATAGCATTCATCTATACATACGCATACATGACTAAGGTAAACACTTGTGTACTCAAGCAATTCAGGTAGGGGCTTACCCCTGGTCTACCAGGCGACTCCCGCTTATCACTCTACTATGTATCCGAACAGGGAGGATTACTAAGGACAGATAGGGCTGTGACCACCTACCGTCTACCCCTGCAACTATAGAATACACCACAATCAAAGCTAACCTCTAGCCTAGACACCATGTCTATGCTATCAATTAATACTTTAGCCTCGCGCAACAACATCCTTCTTTATCCAGAGTCTTATAGCTAAAGAATTCACTAATATAGCAAATGATGATCAATGCTTAGACATAAAGCAATCAACCTAAGTATGTACATAGATATTATATAAGCATGCTATTGTGTAGGTATATGACGATCACAATAGTATAGTAAAAATACAGCACTATCATGAAGGCATAATGTAAGCTTCAAGACCATTGATGATTGGATCCCTAAGAGATGAATGTTTTGGTGATAGATGACAACTATGAAATTGTGGGCTAATATCTACACGAGTGCTGTCTATGCAGAAATCATCTCTAAACTCTACTACAAATCATATGGATGACAGTTGCCTTGGTGTTGATGACAATGACCACAATCGTGGAGGCTTCTGAGCTTGATGGAGTCTAAGGGTTGATAAAGATGGATCAAAGCTAAGGACAAGGTATGGAGCAAGTGTTGGCAACACCTGTCTAGTGGTTAGGGCTTTGAGTCCATGAGAAAAAACGGACTATTAAGGGGGTGTAGGTCATTTCTCTTAGGTCCTGACTAGTCGGTGATGTGCATGGATGCTCAGGGAAATCACAGCCTCTAGGTGACAGTGGAGAAGCCAAGAAGCTGTTCAGAGAAATCGGGAAACGAAGTTACTCGAGGACGAGGAGTTTTAGGTTCTGGACAGAGTGACCGGACAGAGGGTTCTGTGGAGACCGGACTGTACAGTCACTAAGTGAATAGAAAATCTAGAGAAGAAGACTCAACAAGGAATCTGCCTGTGTTGGAGCTGTAGAGACCAGACGGTTTGGTCTGTGCCGATGAGCACAGGGCAGACAGGAAGCGAGCTCTCGAATGTTTCTCTAGTGGAGAGAGAAAGTCTGATCGGACGGTCCGATCAGCTGCTCGGATGGTCCAGTCAGTACGAGATCTTCGGCGCACGGTGAAGCCAACGGCTCTGGGAGCCATTCCTGGAGTGACCGGAGGGTCCAGTCAGTACGCTTAGAAAAGAGATTTCGTGGAGCAATGACCAGTTGGAGGTTGGAAGCCTATATAACTTCGTTACTGTGGTCTTGGAGACCACTCTTGGCTAGTGGAATTGCTTGGAGCATTTGGTGTGAGTCAAGAGGAAAAGAGGAGAGCACTAGGAGGAGATATTGCATATCTTGAGAGTGCTAGTAAGAGTAACATGAGCATTGATGCACATCTATGGCTAGGGTGTCCTTGAGGGTGTGATCTAGAATGTTACTCTTAGTCTATGGTGAGACCTAGACCGATTAGGTGTCGGTGATCGAGCCTATCATGATCGGTTGTGAAGGTTGTGACACGTTTGTACATGGTTTGAGGCCGCCGGTGAAAGGGGCATCGCTAGTGAGCACCCGTGTCGGCTCGGGGAGTCCAGAAAGTTATCAAGGAAGACGAGCTTGTGCCTTGGTGGCAGTGGTGATATGCACCGTGTCTTCACTCCGGGAGTGATTGCGGGCTCGTGGGTTGGAACTCCACAATGGTGGCGGGAGGGGCCGACACTCCGGCGGGAGTGGTCCAACCAGGAGTAGGGGAAGGCGCCATCCTTCTGTGACCTTGGGAAAAAATCATGAGCATCTCTTGACCCCTCTTTACTATTCCGCATTTGTGTGCTCTAGTTATTAGGGTGACTTGTGTCTTGCATAGGCTAGTATGTTTAGCTTCCGCATTTCATACTCATCATGAACACTAGCATGTCTAGGGTCTTGGCCTACTAGAACTGTTTAGGTTGCAACGATTGTTAGGTTCTAATGGTGTGAATTGAAGTTTTCGAATTCGTGGTCGGCTTACCAATTCACCGCCCCCTCTCGGTACGCCTTCGGTCCTTACAAGTGGTATCAAATCCAAGTGCTCATCTTTGAGTCTGCACCACCTTGAGTAAGGATGCCGGGACAGGTGGGGAGTGTTCCCATATTCGATGGGGAGGACTACGGGTATTGGAAGGCTCGTATGCAAGACTACTTGGAGTCCCTTGATCCAGAGATATGGATGGTGACCCATGAGTCTGATGCGGATGTGAACCTGCTTCAACCTGATTTCATTAAGAACAACACTAAGGCCAAGAATACTCTCTTTGCATGCATATCTAAGGATGTCTTTGCTAGCTTGGATGCAAGTTCCACAACACATGGTATCTAGACTAAGGTTCAGGGTCTCCATGAGGGTACTATGTGCTGAAGAACAAGTATGATAACTTCACTAGATTGCCACATGAGAGAGCTAACACTGTTTATTCTCGCTTTCATGTACTAGTGGAGGAGATCAATGCTCTTGGGGATGACTTCAAGCTTAAGCCTGTTGACGTGATAAGAAGATTCTTGAGGCTATTCAAAGACCCCTAGTATGAGTCCATCATCACCTTCACCTTGTAAGGTGACCTCAAGATCAAGACCGTGAAGGATGTACTTGACAAGATCACCACCTTCGAGAGCTACCAGCTGGGATTGGATAATCCTCAACCATCCAACCTCGCTCTTCAAGCCAAGAAGCAAGAGCCTATCAAGAGCAAGAAGAGCAAGAAGAAGGCAGTAATTGAAGAAGATGATGATGATGATAAAGATGACTTGAGTCAGGACTTGGCTCTTCTCATAAATAAGATGAGGACATTCAAGAATAAATTTTACTCCAAGTCCAGGGGCAAGTGCTTCAATTGTGGCTCAAAGAATCACTTTGTTCGAGAGTGCTCGAAACCCAAGAAAGAAGGATTCAAGTCCCAAGAGTAAAGTGATGAAGAAGAAGAAGATGAAGACCCCAAAGCCAAGCAAAAGAAGAAGAGGTTCTTCAACAAGGACAAGAGCAAAGGCAAAGCCAAAGCCAAAGACCACAAGAAAAAATTCTCATGCAAGGACCTTGTTGGGGAGTGGACAAGTGACAACTCAAGTGATGAGTTCTCTTCCTCAAGTGATGAAGAAGTGGCCGCCCTAGCCATGATCAAGACCACATCGCCATGAGCTCTTCCTCCACCTCCCACGTGCCTCATGGCCTCAATGTTGATAAGCTTGCCTCTCCCTCCTCTAGTTCATCTAAGAGTGATGCTTCTACTATGTGTGATGAACTGACCACCTCTGTCGAGGTTTCTTCTCTTGAGCCATTTGTTTTGGAGGAATATCACAAGCTCAAGGAAGAGAGGAAGATGGTGATGGACAGCTTCGAGAGGCTCACACATGGTAGAGACATTCATAAGGATATTCTTGGGAGAAATCTTGTGAACAATGTCTCCCACCGGGGACTTGGCTCATATCCCGCCGCCATCGATATCATCGGGACGAGTGACTCCTTTCCTGCATGGATCAAACCCCTACTCACTGATGACTACTATTGCGAGACGTGTTGCAAGGATGGCCACACCATCAAGGATTGTCCTATGGTGAGAAGTTCCATTGTTTTACCTAACGCTAACTTGTTCCATGAGAACACACATTTCAAGCTTTTTAGGAACAAGGATGGCAAGGTGAATGCAAAGGCTTTGGTACCACCAAACAAGAAAAGAAAGGTAAAGAGCATATGGGTGCCTAAGTGCATTGTTGATCTTGAGAGGTCAACTAAGTACAAGTGGGTGCCCAAGAACAAGACCTAGATGGTGGTGGTGGTGGACCGAGCGCTTTTCTTGAAGATCAAGTGAAGTCCACCATAAGTGACATGGACCTCAATTTCATATCTACTCATGAGGGAGGTAACTGTGTTTGTTCTTGGTAGTTGTAGTGTGTTTTTCCTTCTCTTGCATTGCATAGTAATTAGGACTCCTTTGTGACTAGTATTCTTTGCATCCATGCATATGTAAATAAATAAAAGAAAAACACATAAAATAAATTAGTCAATGTCTAACCCACTCAAGATAGCTATAAGCAAGGGGGAGTGCTTGAGATGGTGGTTTGGCTTCTTTCAAGGCAAGGGTATGGCTTATAGTGAGTAAGCTTGAGAGGAGTTCAAACTTGACATTGTTAGGTTTCCTTTGTGTCTTGCTTAATATTGCTTGCATTAACATGGCATGTTTACTTTCATTGCATATGTAAAATGCTTGTTGCATGCATCATATAGGAAACACAAAGGAGGCTTGTCACATTTGGAGATATTTGTGCCTCATGATCTATATGAGATTACATCTCCACATGTGTGATCAAAGGAAAGGATTGTGCTTCATTCCCATTGAGCCTTTCTCTGGACCGTTGATAGCGTCCATGTGTGATCTCGTCCGTTCGTGGTTCGTTTGACCTAGGTCAAATCAGGTGTCATTGTTTGTCGTCATCCTCGTTTTCTCTTCCTCTGCCCAGAATACGAACTCGATGCCTCCTCGCTGTTCATCACCATCACCGACTCTCGCCCCCCACCCCCTTCATCGTCACCGCTGACGAACCGCTCCACCACGCGCTGCCGCTCTCTCGCACCCTCACAGCCGTGCCACGCATGCCCGCGCAAACCCCAGTGCCGCCCTCGCCTGCATCTCACCGAGAGCCGCCGCCGCCTGTTGCCCCTGCTCGCCGTCGCGCACCGCCGCTGCTACTTCTACTTCACTCGCGCGCACACACCTCAAAGCCCCCCAGAGCCGAGCTCACCTCTCCTAGGGCAAAGTTCACACTTTTCCCATTTTCACCTCCATTGCAGGTGACCCCAAAAGCTTCCTCTTTTCGGTGATTGGTCAAGCGTTCATCCTGGTTTCGGCTTCGGACTTCCTCGGGGTATTGAGCCTTTCTCTCCATTCGTCGTTTATACCCTGAATTAAAGTAGTTGCCTTAATTGATGCAATTAGATTAGTTGCCCTTGTTTAGTTGCATTAATTAGGTAACTAGCTCAACCTAGGCTGCAATTAATTCCATGCATGTTCGTTAATTGCATGTCGAGGGTTTGTCTCTCATTTAGTCTGCAGATAGATTTATTGCCTATTATTTGACTGCACACTAGATGATTCGCACCAGTTGTCACAACCCTATACCGAAGTATAGAGTGTGCCGTACAGGATCGCCTCGGGAGATGGTTAACGAAGTAACCATACATAGCATTCACACATGAACATCCATTATTTACAAAGATACATCATCAAGTGCATAATATTACAAGTTCACGGGTCATAGCGGAAGCAACTTTAGTCACGTTACCATACATATGTTCTTGGTTCACATTACATAAATATGTGGAGGCGGAAGATACGACAAACACTACGCGGAACCTTAGTAAACCATGTCGGCCCTAGGGCAATGGCTCACTCATCATGATTAGGGGAGCTGGGGACCCATTCAATGGTCCAGTTCTGGGGCTCCTCACCTTCCCACACAACTTTGTTACAGCAATCACAATAAGTCGCTTGAGGCAAACTTGAAAAACCACATAATCACAAAGCCTGAGTATCTAGCATACTCCGCAAGACTTACCCGTCCAAAAGGTTTACTAAAACCGACTCCTAACATGCAGGGGGCTGACCGGGCTTATTTGATATTTGCATAACAAGCACCTATTAATTCTACGCTACGATGCTTATTCCTTAACCAATATTTTAATTGCTTGTTGCAGAAAAGGAACTGTAGTTGACCCTAGCTAGCTGCTAAGACTGTACAAATATAAAGAACAATACAACATAGCAATATGTAGCCACAGAGTAAATAAATTTAGCAGCATAACCAAACTTCTCTACTTAAGGTATCATTGCCACTGCTCGAAACAAGAGGTACTCATAACCACGAGGGACGGCAATTCGAATTGATTTACATCCTGCAGGAGAATAACCCAAAAGCACGACATACGTATCATTTAAGAACACGTACGGCCACCGTTCACGAGGTTGCGATAAAGTCGATCCGGGGCCATCAATCCCGAGTACACGTCCTCCCGGCGATACAGTACTTCGTATCCGAGGCTTAACCCGTGCACTCTCCAGTGGTCCTCGACCCGTGCATCCACCGTGCCATTCACATCACCTCTGGATCGATGAGTAATACCGTCCAACAATACGGCACCCAAGTTACTAGGTTTACCAATTCCCATATAGAGGTATGCACTTGGTACTATTCAATACTTGTCCGCGGAGTTGCAACGATAGGTTCTCAAATTTTAACCAATTTCATTCTTCACGCGAATCATGATTGAATCAAGTGATCCCATAGCCTATCGTTGACTCCCCTAATTTAAGCCTAGCAGTTGCTAACGAAAAGGCTTACTAACGTAAACTAAGTATAGGTAATAGTTTGTTTATGCAGGTGGGTTTCCATCAAAGCCCTATACCTAATACACAATACAATATCCCTGTATGGTGACAAAATAAAAAGGACTCGTAAATCAGTAGGTGTGCACCGGGGCTTGCCTTGGGAGTGATCGTAGTTAGAGTTCTCGGCGGGGTTTAGCTCAACTTCGGGCTCCTCGGGATTGCTTGCCATGGCCTTGCTCCCGGTCTCGCTTCCTAGTCAATGCAGTGCAATGCACGGTAAGGAATTGGACGATGATTCATGGCACTTCCTCAATAAATACAATTTGACGGAATAATGCTCGTGCATGAGATGACATGCTTGCACAACACTCTGGGCAATTACTGAATTTAAGGGGAAAAACTTCTAATTAGGGAAGTGGGAGGCATGGCAATCAATAAGCATATCACCTATATCTCAAATACAAGCATACCTCTGGTGCTAAGGAATTAACAGGGTATTTTTCCTCGTTGTGTTAAGGCCTACTTAGCGAACATGCGAAGCCTCTTAACTAAAATCCTACCCGGGGTTCATTTACCAATTATAATGATCATGTAAGGGAACATAGAAACTTTATATTGCAAAGTTAAACACCAGCATGTGTCTCCTTCCTTAACCTCCTAAAAGTTGACATGCACACTTTTAAGTATAACCCTAAACCAATCTAGATATATAAGCTAATTATGAAACATGAGCATACAATGGAAAATAATAAATTTTAATGCAAGTCAAGATTAACATGTTGCATGAGCAGTCCCAAAGTTGGATTTATCCCTAATAGTAACTATATGCATATACAAGGCACTATTTATATTGGAATTCCTTCAAGCTAATTATTAATGAGCAATTTAACAACAAAAAGCATACTGATGGTGCCCTAAATTTTTCATGGGGATTTATAGGCATGTAGAAATGCCCAAAGAGCAGGAATACTAAATTTCATGATTAAAATCCTACCCAAGAATTTAAATAAATTCATTTACTGAAAATGGAGATTATGCAATAACACTAAACTTTTGCATAAAATATGGAAATGTGCTTTTGTAGAAAGTTTAGGAATGACATGAAATGCTTACTGACCAAATCCCATGATTTTACCAGCTATAAATTTTTACTTATGAATTTAATACTCTTAGCAAGGTTCTAAATTTGGTGATTCAATTTCATTAATATACTGCATAACCCTGTCTCTCATCTTGTTTTTCTGGTAGAGGAGGATTTTATGAACCCAACAAAATTGGTTTCATGCTCATTATACTTTTATATCTCGAGTTATGAATTTTTGAAGATTTTAACAAAGTTTGGGCTAATTTACAGAAGTGCCACTCGGCATTTTTTTTTTAAAACGCCCGCAGGCGCGCGCGCGCGCAGTGGCCGGCGCCGGCGAGCCCGAGCCAGCGGCCAATCAGCGGCACAGCTAGGCCAACGCCGCTTGCCCACGTGCTCAGCATCCCACGACGACCTCGTGGCCCCGGTTCGCGACCAACGGAAAGCGCCGGAGGTGGCCGGCGGCGAGCGGCAGGGGAAGGGTACGGCGACGTTGCGTGGCGAGCACGGCGAGCAAGAGGGGTCAGGGAGTGGCAGGAGAGCATCACCTTGGTGCGGAGATCGATGGCGTGGAGGAGCTAGTCGACGGGAAGGGCCGGAGGAGGGGTCTCGTCGGCGGGGTAGGGAGAGACCCGACGGCGGCGGCTCCTTCCTTCGTCAATTCCGGCGAGGTCGCTGCGGCAGAGGGGGAACGGGTCAGGGGCATGCTAGGGAAGACACTTGCGCACCGATTTGAGGAAAGAGGAGGGAACGGGAAGCTGCCTAGCCGAAGCTCAACACGATGGCGGCCATGGCGGAAAGAAACAGGGGTGTCGCTCGATTTCCGCCGCTGCTTTCACCGGTGATGGAAATGGGGGTGCTGGGGGTTCCTGGAGTGGCGAGAGAGAGTAGAGGGACGTATGGGGGGGTGTAATCGCCGAGAGAGCGGGGGATGGCTTTTGCCGCTGGGGTGCTTATAACCGAGAGAGAGAGAGAGAGAGATGGGGGGGGAGGTGAGCTGGCCGGAGGAGAGTGGCTCGCTGGTGGGGGGGCCTTCAAAGCGGCGCCGGTGGCACAGCGACGGGAAGGCGGAGCAGTGGCCGGGATGGGCAGGAGAGAGGAGGCTATCGGTGGCCAGCGGGGGGGGGGGTACGGTGGTGTCGATCGATGAATGGCCAAAGGACAGAGAAGGAGTTGACTCCATTTGACTAGAACAGTGCTCTGTACTTAGCTAATTTCTCCAAGCTTTGTTGCTCTAAACTTCATGCCAATTTTTGTATATGTCCAGCAACATCTATTCGACAACTTTTTTTTTTGGGGCCACGTCGAAATTCCTGCTGGAGAATTCATTAAAATTCCTGGAATAGAGGTGCTTTTCTCTGCATTTAGGGAATTTTTAGGGGTATTAAACCTTTACCAAAAATTCTGGTAAATTTCCCAAAATTCTTTCTTGACATGATCCACTGGCATATGCAAAAACATTGGCACACTTCCATTGAGTTTTGTAAAGTTTGTGAAATACTATTGATTGGCCAAATTGAGAATTTAATCAATTAAATTTATTCCCCTTTTTCTTTGGCACTTTAATTATTTGAAATTTTTAATTAGTCAGCAATTTAACATTGTGTTAGCTTAATCAACTTTTTGTGACTTGGGATGTCACACCAATCACATATAGTTGATGATCACTGTTGTTACATTGCATATTTTTCTAGTGATCATGTCCTTCATCTCAGTGCTAGGATTTCCATTGTGCATTCTTTCCTAGCGGTTCTTTGCTTGTAGATTTATATAGATTCTATGCTTATCCTTTCTATACCTATGTGCATGCAGTGACACTTGTCAGCAGTAGAGATGGCAGGATCAGGACAGGATAAGGGCAAGGGTGAGATGCCAGAGAAGCCTAGAGGTAAGAAGAGGACCAGGCTGGACCAAGAGTCAGAGAGAGCCAAACGATTGGCACAGCACCTGGATGCCATGGAGACTTCACGCAGGACACCCGGATCACTGTTGATCATGGGTACACAGACAGACGACCAGGGTCGTAGGAGGAGCACTAGGCAGAGGACAGCAGCCCCCGAGCTGCATACAGGAGTGAGGCTACCACCGTGGTCACAGGGTACTCCGACTTCTCGTCAGGAGAGGTCGTCGAGACCTACGGAGCAGGGATCCTCTAGGCAGTCGGAGGAGTCTGAGGAGGACGAGGAGAGTTCAGAGTTAGAGTCTGAGGAGGAGGAGGAGGAGACTGAACAGCTAGCACAAACTGTACCCCAGAGGACAGCTCACCGGGCAGGAGACCCGAGGTGCACCTGTGCAGTGTGCACGAGGAGGCTGCAGAGACTTGTAGAGGCAGCCGGAGAGACAAACATTCTTAAGGTTCTTGCAAAGGACATTTAGTCGCTTCGTCCTGTCTCCTTCGAGCAGTGGGTTCTAGTCCCCATGGACTCTGCTACAGGAGAGAGGTAATGGACCGGTCTTCAGAGGAGGATCGGTGAGGGCTTGAGACGCTATCTTGCCCTAAAGGTCCTCCAGGACTATCATTCCTAGGTCTGGGTAGAGAGAGGAGCTCACCCTTCTTCATCAATGGGCAGTAGCTGCTATTTTGAAGACAGTAGTTTGACCTTGTAGATCTTCTGATTGGTGAGATGGAGGAGGTTATCTCTGAGAGAGTCAGAGGACGTCACTTAGTCTATAGTCCATACATCTGCTACCTTTTGAGGAGGATGGGACTAGTGACAGAGGAGCAGTACCAGGCGTTCCTTAAGCTGACCACCAACTACTCATCTCGAGTCCCCAGGGGTTTGCAGTCAGACTCTAGTCAGCAGAAGGGAGAGGAGGAGCAGGAGTCACCACCACTCACTCACGAGCAGGCAGCTCATCCAGAGACGGTGGTTCCTAAGTCCGCTAGTACAGGAGCACCTCCTCATCCTACAGGTACAGTCAGAGGACGCTATCACTGTAGCAGCACTTGCAGGACGCCTGTGTTAGTTCATCCGGAGCACAGCTGAGGATAGACGTTACATGATGGAGGTGATCAGAGGTCAGGCAGAGCTTCAGAGACAATAGATGATGCTATTGACGATACTGATGACTCAGATGACAGAGTTGACTCAGAGGCAGGCCAGTCAACAGCCAGAACCCTCAATACTTCCACAGTTTCAGACGCTGCAGACACAGCCAGGCCCCTTCACTGCCATGATGATAGCCCCGTCCAGCGGGTTGTCACACTCAGGGGTGCTACCGATGGGGGGAGCAGGACAGACTCACTCACCAGCTCAGTTCTCCCTTGTGTCCGCCTTCTCAGTGTCTGCGTTGTTCACTTCACCGACCCACTCTTCGACTTCATAGATGGCAGGACCCTCCACCTCTCACCAACTACCAGTCAGAAGTCTGTTCTTGGAGATAGTGCACACCATAAATGTAGACTCCTAGACAGCCCCAGAGTGAGCTACAGCTCAACCCCTTCTGCTAGAGACATCCCTCTAGTCACACCTGAGGTAGCAGAGGATCTTGTCCACCGAGGATTCACTCAAGAGGACTTTGACGACCTTGCTCTTCTTCAGGCGACAGTTGCCAAGGAGACATCCACAGTCCCACCAGCAAGGCAGGACAAAGGGTCTGAGTCATCAGTAGACCAAGAGTACTTTGAGCAGCTTGACGCTCAGGTGACACAGGCTCAGGGAGAGTAGCAGGCCCAGCACAGAAGCAGCACGGAGCAGACCTCTCAGACGATGTTGTTGCACCACCTCCTTCGACCACGAGCGCTTAGTTGTTTTCTTTATTTTTCCTCTTTTTGGTGCTTGTTGCCAAAGGGGGAGAAGTAGTCATAGGTCTAGGGGGAGTGGGAGTGTGATTCTATGCAATCGAGAGATAGTAGCTTGTATCTAGGGGGAGCATACGTGTACATTGGTTTTGTGAGATAGATACATTTGGATCTTACTTTGATGGATTTATCGAGTGTACATGGATTTTGATGAGTCACGGCTTTCATTCACGTGTGTTTGACTCATCTTGATCTCACTTGGTTTATTTTCATACGCAGTGCCTTGTTTTCCTTTATTTATCATGTTTGCCTGTGTATGATTCCATCATGATGTTTGCTTGTCCTTAATTCCTATGCATTGCCATGCTACCCTGTTGCATATCATCATTCATGTCTTGCATTGCATGTCTTTATGCTTTAATTAATATCTTCACATGACATGCATGCATATCATCTAGAGTGTGGTCTTCTTTCTTATTCCTTTTAGCTCTTGATGATGCTTGATTGAGTAGGACCTTGTTTATTCATTTCTTATGCTTTGAGGTTCCTCTCGATTGTTGTGTAGATCTTTTAGCCCTATTGTTTTATGATAGAAATTATGATAAGTAGTGATTGTCATCAATCACCAAAAGGGGGGAGATTTTTAGCTTCATGACCATTTATGATTGGATCCCAAAGGAATGAAAGTTTTGGTGATAGATGGCAACTATGAAATTATAGGCTAATATTTACACGAGTGTTGTCTATGTAGAAATCATCTCTAAACTCTACTACAAATCATATGGATGATGGTTGCCTTGGTGATTGATGACCATGACCACAAGCATGGAGGCTTCTGAGATGGATGGAGTCCAAGGGTTGATGAAGATGAATCAAAGCTAAGGACAAGCTATGGAGCAAGTGTTGGGAACACTTGTCTAGTGGTTAGGTCTTTGAGTCCATAGGAAAAATCGGACTATCAATGGGGTCTAGGTCATTTCTCTTAGGTCATGACTAGTCGGTGATGTGCATAGATGCTCAGGGAAATCACAGGCACTAGGTGATAGTGGAGAAGCCAAGGAGTTGTACGGAGAAGCCGGGAAATAAAGTGAAGCGAGAATGAGGAGTTTCAGCTTCTGGACAGAGTGACCGGATAGAGGGGTCAGTAGAGACTGGATTGTATGATCACTAAGTGAACAGGAAATCCAGAGAAGAAGACTCAGTGAGGAATCTGCCTGTGTTGGAGCTACAGAAACCGGACGGTCCGGTCTTTGCCGATGAGCACGGGGCAGAGAGGAAGCGAGCTCTAGAATGTTTTTGTAGTGGAGAGAGAAAGTCTGACTGGACAGTCTGGTCAGTATGAGATCTTCGGTGCACAGTGAAGCCAACGACTCTGGGAGCCGTTCCTAGAGTGACCAGACGGTCCGGTCAGGCAGTGACCGGACAGTCCGGTCAGGCAGTGACCGGACAGTCCGGTCAGTACGCCCAGAAAGGAGATTTCATGGAGCAACGGCTAGTTAGAGGTTGGAAGCCTATATAACTTCGTTGCTGGGGTCTTGGAGACCACTCTTGGTCAGTGGAATTGCGTGGAGCATTTGGTGAGAGCCAAGAGGAAAAGAGGAGAGCACTAGGTGGAGATATTACATATCTTGATAGTCCTAGAGAGAGTAACTTAAGCATTAATGCACATCTAAAGCTAGGGTGTCCTTGAGGGTGTGATCTAGGTTGTTATTCTTGGTCTATGGTGAGACCTAGACCGGTTAGGTGTCGGTGATCGAGCCTATCGTGATCGGTTGTGAAGGCCGTTACACGTTTGTATACGGTTTGAGCCTGTCGGTGAAAGGGGTATCGCTAGTGAGCGCCCGTGTCGGCTCGGGGAGTTTGTTCCTTGGTGGCAGCGGTTACGCGCACCGTGTCTTCACTCCGAGAGTGACGGGAGGGACTGGCACTCCGGCGAGAGTGGTCCAACAAGGAGTAGGTGAAGGCACCATCCTTCCGAAACCTTGGGAAAAAATCATGAGCATCTCTTAACCCCTCTTTACTATTCCGCATTTGTGTGCTCTAGTTTCTAGGGTGACTTGTGGATTGCATAGGCTAGTGTGTTTAGCTTCCATATTTCATACTCATCATGAACACTAGCATGTGTAGGGTCTTGGCCTACTAGAACTGTTTAGGTTGCAACGATTGTTAGGTTCTAGTGGTGTGAATTGAAGTTTTCGGATTCATGGTCGGCTTACCGATTCACCCAACCCCCCTCTCAGTATGCCTTCGGTCTTTACACATAATAACAACCATGCATATAATTGAGATATGCAACCAAACAAGGAATGCCTATCCCAATCATAACTATATAGAAACACTATAATTACTTTATCACATAAGCATGCTAATGATCCACAACCAAACAAGGAACGCTTAATCAAAGCAAGACTATATGGAAAGAGTAATATCAATATAGAATAAAGTCTTACAAAGAGAATTCGATACAATAGCCACATCGAATTCTCTGAATACGGGGGAACTAGAGAGTAGCTCTATTCTAAGCCTAACTCCACTAGAGCCTTGGAACTACAGCTAAATGCAAGAGAGGAGAACACTTCTTGGTGTGTGTCGAGTGGGAGGCACTCCTGTCCTTCTATAGTGATAAAAGGTCAGTTTGCAGGAGTAACTGCCATGGAACCTCGGCGCACCAACATTGGCAAAGGCTTGAGGGATCAACACGTGGAAGGGGGAGGAGAATCGCCTCAAGACTCGGTCGGCCGACCAAGCCCCTAGGTCGGCCTACCTGGAGTTGGGCCTGTTGGTCCTATGCCTTCTTGAGGTGACTGACTGGTGGGTCCTCTTCTGATATAAGTCTGTGTTCTCTGGAAGAATCCTGTGTAGCCATGTCATTGATCCGTGAGGAGTCCGGTTGGTGCTCTCCCATTGGTCGGAATGTTATTTCATGGATCTTGCTCCATTTCTCCAATCCTTTTATATATATTCTCTGCATGCACATATATCTCAAAGGACAATAGAATCTTTTTAGTCCTAGCTAGCATGCGTGTATGAAATGTTAAGTCTTCCCTTATTTGTGGCTATATTGACGGTCAGAATTGGTATTTAACGATCATCAACACCTAGCAATACTAGAGGAATAAAAAGATGCATGCGGTGAAAACTGAATCGACAAGCATGCAAGCCCATGCCAATCGTACCTCTACTTACACTCAAGTGCGGAATGTAAAGACGGTAAGTAAGAGAAGTAAAGACGGTAAGTAAGAGAAGACTTATATATTTCTCATAGATTTTTAGACCGATGCCTCGGATGGATGGAGCCTTCCACTACCCCTTTCGACCAACACCAGCCAGAGTGTCGGTTCCTCCCGCCACTAAAAGGTAGAGTCCTTGCTCACAACCCCACATCACTCTGACTGAAGACACGTTCGCATATAATAGTTGTCACCAAGGCACTAGCTTGCCTTCCTGAAGAATTTGTTGCATTCTCCTAGTGCAAGCACAGTCGCTCTCTCTTGATCCTCCTTTCAAAGGAGAACTCCAACCTTGCACAAACTTGTGACAGAGTTTACAACCAAGCACTATAGGCTCTATGAGTAACACTTAGCTGGTGCAGACCCTGCAATAGAATAAAAGTAACAACAAGAATCACTCTCTACAACCTCACTAGGCTAGAGATGAAAGAATGCTCTTGCTACTCTCCTTGACACTTGAAAGATGTCTCTCCATCTTTACATAAGTGTCATGCCTTCTCCTCTTGAAATTGATTCTTCCAGCAATCCAAATAGTCAACAGAGCTCTCCATGATCTGGGAAATAGCAATTGATAGGCTCGAACCACTCTACAAGTTGTTGCCAAAAAGGACACTTGCTAAAGGCTTACCCACGATATCATATTGTGACCTATCACCGTACCATATGATGACCTCAAAGTATTCAAACTTCAGCACTAGGCATTGAATGGCTAGGTCGTTGTACCTTATGGTGATTGCTTCCTATTCATATGTGTTGACGGTTCTTAAATGCTAAATCTGACCATCAATTGCCTGCATAAAACATATAAAAGAAATAACCAACATTGTGGTAGGAGTTTATTACTAACAATTGCCTGCATAAAACATATAAAAGAAATAACCAAAATTTTATTCTTAGTTGCTTTGCTCGCTCAGCGCTCTATTTAATTAGATACCTTAGTCTTATATCATCATAGCTAAAGATTAAGGGAGTAATTGAAAGCATAAACATGATGTCTAGGCCGTATGTTACCTTTGTTTATCGCGTAGTCCACGGATTGCTTGAGTTAGGCAGTAGGTGCTGACAGTCCTATCTGTCCTTTGAAATCCTCCATGTTCGGCTACGTAGTAGGCGCTTGGCCGAAATCGCACTGTGGATACAGGGGAAAACCGGATGCCCAATGCAAGCCACCTAGTAGAACAGAAGCCACAATTATCTTGGTGTCCTTGGTCGAACTATAACAGAAAATTAGGCACAAATGTTCCTTGTGTATTCGATACCTTGGAATACACCTGAGTAAAATCTACTTCGGTATCCGTAGGCTTGCGGATTTATTATGTTGTCGTTAAAATACCCAACAATATGGTGACCACTTGAATTTTGAACAAAGGCACATTCTCTTTGATAATTCCTCTCTAGTGATCCCTCTGTAGCATGTCCAAGAGAGTTTCCATCTTCTGGCTTCCTTCTTGTTTTGGCCCACCTTATCATGCGGTGACCTCACCATTCCTTACGGTGACTTCTGTGCTTCAACCTATAGACTTACAGCCCCTCTATATAAATCTCTGGCACCCACCATTTCATATGGTTATTTAACCTCCATACAATACGGCGACACTCACATACCTGGTGTACATAGAGTCCATATCTCCTGGACAACATCTTTTTCTATCACCAAACAATACGATGACCTTCTCTCTGATCATACGATGGACACAATTGCTTGATTTCTTCTGTGCGTAACTCCACGCAGCCCTCACCATATCATATGGTGACCTGATCTTAAGTTTAAACCCACTTGTTCTCCATGACCTTGTTCTGAAGCTTCACCACCTTGGTCCTTCCTCATCTCCATTGCATCCCCTAGTGTCCAAGAGACTCACTAAGCATCCCAACACTTCTAACCTTCATGACCTAAGAGACATGAATCAGGACCTCTTGATAGTCCGGTTTTTCCTATGGACTCAATCCTACACTCTAGCCAAGTGATAACAACACACTTGGACCTAGTTGTCCTTAGCGTTTATCCATCTCCAACACCACGACTCCTCGTTGAGATCTTCATGGCAATCTTCTAAGACACCGTCAATCACCAAGGCGACCAATATCTTGATGAAGTAAAGATTATAGGATGCCCCTACACTCACAACACTAAATGTAGATGTTAGCGCACATTTCATGTTGTTATTCAATTACCAAAACATTCACCCTTTGGGGTTTCTAAACTCCAATGGTCATTTAGCTTACATACGCATCAATGGTGCTCTTCTCCATGAGCGGCTTAATTTTGTCATGATCATGGGAGGGGCTTGGCTCCATCATGCATGTGGGATTTGATTTGACCACGATCAAGTGTGGTGATGCGTCAATCTGTCCAGCTAACATTGATGCTGAAATTTGCGCTCAATCTTCTAGAAGTCCACAGCCACAACGTCCAAAGATATTGAAATAATACGTAGAACTAGTAGTGAGATACCTGTTGACATTTCTTAACGTCATCACTTAGTTGCCTTAGCGACGAAGCCAGAAATATTTATTGGTAATCTTTAACGAATGTAGAGAGACTGCAAACACACGGAGAATACCGTTATAGCATTCCACTCGGATGTATTCAGGGTATCGTATTTGTTTTATACCAAAGGAAGCATATAATTGATGAGTAATTACCATATTCTAGACATTGCACATTGGATTATAAGACAAATTCCACACAGGGGTAAGGATAATCATAAACATGGTAGTGGACACACAGATAGCATACTCAAGATAAATAAATACTAGTATAATGGAGAAGAATAAAGAAAGAGCTAAGTTCCTATGTTTTTTTATATAGTTACATTATCTACATTATATACTATTAAACAGATACAAAAACAATTCAACACAATTAGATCATCACACCCTGGGCATCCCGTTTTCCTCTACTGCCTACCCCTAGCAATCTGTGGGCTACACGTGGGGGATTTCAAATGACAGATAGGGTTGTCACCACCTACTGCCTACCCCTAGCAATCCGTGGGCTACATGAAAAATAATGCATACTATTGATCTAAGCACCACGCTTACATCTCTAAAACAATACCCCTAATCCCTTAGCAATGGATCAGAAAAAGAGTAATCACATTTAAGTGAACACTAAGCACGTCAAAAAGATCTAAGTCAAACATTAGTCATGCATAATTATAATGATATAAATAAAGACTATAGTAAGGGCTTATGTCTAACATGGTAATATAGTATAACTACATTACTAACATGCAAGCATAATAACCATATACATGAATAGATCATATAATCAAATAAGAAACACATAACCCAAGCATAACTATATAGAAAGACTGAATATATTAAATAAAACGAAGTCTTACAAAAGGAGAAAGATACAAGAGCCATACAACAACTCCAAGGAAGAGTTGGGAACTAAAGAAGACTCTATTATAAGCCTAACTCCACTAAGACTAGAGAGAAACTCGAAATGACAAAGAGAGTGATGATTCTTGCTGTGTGTCTTGGAGTGAGGCCTCTCCCTTCTATCTATACTGCCCAAAGTTGGTTCCTGGAGTCGGTAACCACCGCCAAACCCATACAACCGACATTGGGGAAGCACCAGGGGCCAGCACGTGGCAGCCATGCACCAGGGGGCCCACACCCCTATTCGGCCGAACAGGGGGGGGAGTCCCCTCGAGTGCTGCCGCCTCTGGTGGCCTGCCAGGTGGGTCCCACTGCCTAGTGACACTGTAAGATTAGTTGTTGAGTCGGTTTGCTTCTGTAGGTGGGCCAGTCAATCCATGGGAGTCCATGTTGGCGAGCTCTGTTTGGTGGAAGTTGTGTTTCTTCGCCAACTATGTGTGTTTCCTCCTCCATTTCGTTATTTCTCCTACATGTGAGTATTTCTCCAAGCACTAGTGAATATTTACTAATTCTAACTAACGTGCATGGTGGGATTGTTGAATCCTCCTTTATTTTGAGTAATATTGATGGTCGGAAATAGTATTTAACGACCATCAACAATACCATGGCGTATGCGGTGTCACAATACTTCAAATGTCAAACCCACCTAGTTACTCTGATTTCCATTTTGATGGTTGAAAAGAGAACACCAACATAAATCATTAAGGATTAGAGAAAATGGGTACATGCTAAGGCACTGCATTGGTTTTACCACCCACTTGCCAAAACTACGTACTTTCCTTTCCTGAAAGGTGAAACACTTCCTCGAGTGTGGGTGTTCAGATCAGAAACATGAAATTCAAATGGCATCGCTTGCGATGTAATTAGAGCAAATTCCCTCAGTGCTACTATCACTAAAAATTTACCTAGTTTCCACTGTGCCAAAGAATACATCAAAGTTCCCTCTATCTCATCCATTAAAATTTTCATGCCATATGTGCCAGTGCCGCCAATCAGCGCCAAAGTCTTACCATTTTTCTCTATTCACTGGCTCCAAACAAATACCTTCTTCACTCTAAAATTTATTGAACTTTCTAAATACATAGAGTAACACGTGGTGAATACTTTTTGTTATTGAAAATTGTTTTTGTTCTATAATATTTTGAATTTGAAATTGGTGAACCTAGCAAAGCATTCGTAAAAGAGAATTTATCTATAAAAAGAGGAGGGTTCTCATCACACATCATTTTAATTTACAAGCATAAGAGGAGATTGTCTAATTGATTAAGGAATCTTATAAATACAAAAAAATCTTTATGGAATTGTGGGGTTGTATCATGCAATTTGTTGGGCTGTTTGGTTGGGTTTTATTGTGAGTCAAGGAAGGCATAGTCACCAAAATGATAGCCCACAACCAAATAGGCCACAACTAACTTGGGGCCCGAGACAGACAACTGACACTTGTATTGGTAAATTTTTAGAGTAACATGGGTAATTTGGGTTTTAGGCACCCCTCCCCTATAAGCTTCATGATCATTGGAGTATCAAAACCTCAAAGGTATGAATGTTTTGGTGATTGAGTATCAACATGTAATGCATACTAATTCCTACATCTAGTGTTGTGAATGTAGAACCAACCTATTAACTCAAACAATGAACACGGTGAATGGATACCTTGGTGATTGATGTGGACTCGATGGATTGCCATGAGCATTTTGATGGAGAGTCACGGTGATGGAAATGGATCAAGGCCAAGGATAGCTAGGTCAAGTGTGTGTGATCACTTTACTAGTATGTAGGCTTGACTCCATAGGAAAAAACATACTATCAAGAGGGAATGAGTCATTCTCTTAGGTCTCTCTAGTGTTAGGGGTATTGAGATGCTCAAGTGAGGCTCTTTGACACTAGAAGTTGCAGTGGAGAAGGATCGACCAGGGTTGGAAGCAAGGAAATGAAATCAAGGAGGAAAAGGAGTTTCAGTTTTAGATCATGTCATCGTAAGCTATGGTGGGGTCACCATAAGGTCCATGGGAGACTGGCTCTCTGTACATGTAGGTATGTGGGTATCACCGCAAGCTAGGGAAGTTAAATCACCATAAGTTACGGTGTGTGGAAAGAAGTTTTACTGAGAGGCTGCAAGTCACTAGGTTGGTGCTCAAGAGATCATCGTAAGATACGGTGAGTCAAGGAGCAATGGAGACCAGAAGTTGGATGTCTCTAGTGACGTGACAGTGGGGTCACCGTAAGGTACAGTGACCCTGAGGGGAAGAAGCAAGTAAAATCTCAAAAGAGTCGTTGGAGATTATGACAGGGTTGCCATAAGCTACAGTTACACAAAGGAGAAGTTGGCCAGAAAACTGGAGCTCTCTGTGGAAGATATGGCGAGGTCGTAGTATGTTATGATGACCTATGATGGATTTCGTGCAGAGAGGCACCGAAGATTGGAGGTCGCTATATGGTTCGGAAGTGGTCACCGTAAGGTATGGTGAGGTCACCATAACTTATGGTGGACATCTCTACAGCTTTGCATCTTTATTGGCAACGGTTAGTGGAGTGGTTGAAGCCTATATATAGTTGTTGTTGGGGTCTTGGAGACCTCTCTTATCTAGTTGGATTGCTAGGGAAAGCTGCAGAAGACCAAGAGGACAATAGAAGACACTTGTGCAAAGAATGGAGTGATTAGTGGAGTGGTTGTAGAGAGTGATTAGTATTGTTGTCTAGGAGACTAACAAGAGAATTCCTTCATCTCTAGCCTAGGATGGTTGTAGAGAGTGATTAGTATTGTTGCTCTTGGTCTATGGTAATGCCTATACCAGTTAGGTGTCGGTTATTGAGCCTATCAAGTGTGATTAGCTGTGAAGGCTAACACAAGTTTATACAAGGTTGGAGATTGCCTTTGAAAGGAGCATCAAGAAGAGAGTGCCCATGTGTGCACTAGGAGAGTGCAGCAGGTCCTTGAGGGAGTGATGTGACCTTGTGTGCAAGGATTCCACCGTTTAGTGGCGGGAGAGATAAATACTCTAGCGGGAGTCGATCCAACGAGGATTAGGGGAAGGCGCCATCCTTTTGATACCTCGGACTAAAATCCATGAGCATTCTCTAAATCCTCTCTTTACTTACCGTCTTTTATTCCGCACTTGTGTGTAAGTAAAGATAGAGCTGCCATGGGCTTGCATGCTCGTTGATTGGCCTAGCATTGCTTGCATTGTATCATGCTACTAGTATTGTTTGGGTCTTGGCTCGATAGAATTGTATAGGACTTGCCGCTAGAGGTTGTATAAAATTGCTTAAGTGAAATTTGAGTTGATGATCCACATAACCGATCCAATTCACCCCCTCTTGGTATTCCTTTATCTTTACAACCCCCTCCCCCCCCCCCCCCCCCCAAAAAAAACATTGTTAATTTTTTGAGTATTACCTGGCTTTTCAAGACATAACTGTGCAAGATCTCTAAAGCAAAGTGCAAGTTGCAGGTTGGACTTTTTTTTTTCTCCTCAGCTAGGGGAACCGCCCTTTAATACTTGGTGGGATCAAGCCAGTGCAGCGACAAGTGGTCTGGTAAGGAAAGGTGTCAATTCTCTCATTGTGATAGGTGCTTCGACCATCTGGACACTCCATAACCGATGTGTTTTTGATGGCCTAACACCCAGCCTATAGGTGCTTTGACAGTGGCTGGTGAGGAGCGATGTTTCTGGTTGTAGCAGGGGCTTGAGTGCTGTCACCCTTGATGCCCCCTGTCACAGGAGATTAGGAGGTGTGTTGGGTCGTAGTTTCTAGTTTTAAAAGGTACGAATGTGATATAGAACTTTAGAGTGGTGTGGATGTGTGTACTGTATTGTACCGGGCTCCTATCCCTTCTTCTTCTTAATATAATGAAGCATAAGCTCAAAAAACAAGGGTTGTGCTAATTAGTATCTGTGCTCTACGAGACCAAGCTGAGGCCTTTCTTTTCTAAAAAGCTTCATTCTCATCTACTTTTTATTTTTGAGAAATTCTTATTTAGAATTTGTTGTACAACTTTTGATTCAAACTTTTGATCAAAATTTTCATTGAACTTTTTTTTTCAAATCCTTAAACCGCTTGTGGGATCCACTTCCACATGTACTAACCCAGCGTGGGGCCACACTAATGGGGCCCATCCATATGCAGACGGGCGCAGACATGAGTGTAATTTTGCGCTTATGGATGTCACCCGCACCCGACCAGAGCAAACTCGGGTCTGGAGCGGGATTCGGCCACCCAATCTATATCCGACCCATTGCCATCGCTAATAGCGTGTGCGCCTCCAGAAACGAGGCCTCGCGTAAAGGAATCCCCAAGAAAAATAAAGCTTGTTCCCTGCAGCTTGGGAAACAAAGTCTACGTGATGATATCTGCAGTGCATCAATATGGACCCGTCCCACCTGAAGCTTGTTCTGTGCGGCAAGTCCAATCTAGTATTGTGGACAAACAAAGCGGGATCACTGGGACATCGTGCATCGCTAATGATGGAGGGCGGCTCAGGGCCACGCTCGCCATGTCGCCAGTGATAAACAAGATTTACGCGATAGGTGCACCCTGGACAGGCAGTCTTGTATGCAATGCCTATCTGTATTGTTCTTTCCCTGATCTCCCGCGGAAATGCAAAGCCCTGCAAAAATGTCATGTGGCTAGCATACTGCTAGGAGCCTAGCTAGGACATTGCGAGGGCTGCTGGTTCCTATAGGTGGCCATCTGGGCAGGGCCGAGTTAAACAGACCGGCCTAAAGCCCGGCCATTTTGGCCCGGCACGGACACAATCTGGTACGAAGGCTACGTGCCTATGTGGGCCTTGCCAGCCCAAAGCCAGGCAAGAGCTGTGCTTGGGCTCAGGCTCAAGCTCGTCATGCTGGCCCGAGCATGCCTCGGATAAAGTGGCCTGGTCAACCCACATGGACTGTGGCCCGGCGCAGGCACGGCTCCAAAGACCCATGATGCCTTTTCCTTGCTATCCCCTAGACCCCTGCAGTCCCTTACCCGGTCATCCTTTCATCGCTCGATAGGTCCTCCTCATCCTCTCCCCGTCTCTCGATCTCTCCCTCCATCCGGTCTCTGTCTCTCTCTACTCCTCAGTCCAACAGTTCCCACCCAGCACTCTCTCCGCTGCCAACCCCTACCCGCCGCCCCTACGCGCCATTGGCTATCGATCCACCCTTCCACGGCTCCGCAGTCGGCTATCTCTCTGCCCCTTCCCCGGATGCTGCCCTCGGCCCTTCCCCGGCTACTGCCGCCACCCCTCCGCCCTGGCTTACCGTCGTCGAGGACAAAGGAGCAATAGGCATCCCACAGGACACCGAGATCTATCCCACAGTCTACCGAGATCCACTCCAAGGCCTTCTCTCCCGGAGATCCATCCTGCACTCCGCTAACATCCCCTCCCACCATGCCGTTGGCTCCTCCTTCGGCGAGTCATTTGAGCGACGACGTGCTTTGGGCCGGGCCGACACGAATGGGTTCGACAATGCATCGGCATGGCCCAGTCTATGTAAAAGCAGCGTGTCGTCATGCTGGCACCGCATGGTGGCCCGTTAGCTGGCTCGAGCCGTGCCGGCCCATTATGGAAACGACTTGACATGTCACGGGCTGATGCCGTGCTGGCCCGGCACGACCCGTTGGCCACCTATACTGGTTCCAGTCAGGCATCAAGGCTTTTCTGTTTTTCTACAGTAGTTGTAATGTTAGCTGTTTCTTTTTTATTTTTGCGCATGGTTGGTTTTGTTTCTTTATGTAATTGAAACTTCCCCGATGTCAGCTGCTCAGGTTAGCCGGCCGGATGACAATACTGATAATTAATCTAACTGTGTAAATTAAAACTCCTTGCTTTAGGATTGGTGCTTATATCCAGAAACGGGAGTGGCGGAGCACATCTCATGTATTTATTTTTTCTTCTTGATTTAATCCAAGAAATTGGACGTGCAGTTCTTCTTACAATTATTATCTCTGCAGAATGTTGTTGCCTAATCAGTGATATAGATAATGAAACTTGACTCAGCGGACACACATTCACATTGACATTTTGGGATCTAGCTTAGGAGCGAATTTTCTTGTCCAGTTCGGCCACTTGTCAGAGCCATTTGCACGTCATCGCGTCGGCCACGTCTGGTGCATGCTCCAAGCAGAGGCAACAGGAAGGACTGCTACGAGGCGTTAACGTTGTCGACGGATCACTCGGCGGCCGCGAGTGTGGATGAGATATAGCGCACGTACCGGCGCCTTGTATACTGGCCGTGGTCAAATTTTAGTCAACGAAGCTTTCCAATGAAGTTAGCATAGGTGAATTTTTCCAATCACCAAAACGTACTCTAGCTAGATGCCGGTTATTATATCATAAACAATCAAGGGATGCCTACCTGCTATTCTATTAGTCTTAAATAATAACATTTGGGGTAGTCAGACGAAGGCTATGCCATTATGTGACTATGTCAATGACTGATATTTCTGTACTTACTCGCCTTTTGGCCTCTTCAGGACCATCCTTAAGGAAAACTGTCACCACGGGAATATGCTTCAGTTCAGGGGTTCCTAAAGGGAAAATATTTATTTATTAATCTATATTATAAAGATTAAACACTTGTCCATCTAAACCCACCATAAAATTCATATACCTATCATATCCTAGCTTTTGATTTTTAATCTCGTTGAAATTTAACCCTATGATTAATTCCAGACCCACTATAACATAGGACATTTATAATCTTTGTTGTACAAATCCGGTATAGTCTGCCACCTAAATCGTGATTTTTTTCACCCATAATGTCCTAACCGCCCGCACACCCGCCCGAGAATCACGCCCCCGCTGTGGTGCTTCACTCGGTTTTTCCTCCTTCCCTTATTTCTTTTGCTTCGTCGTCAGATTGCATACTGCAAGAGAGGATGGCCTCGCCTCGGTGCCCTCGAGTGCCCACTTCCTCCGCTCCCTGAATCACCGATGCCGCTCATGCCGTGATTGCCCCTGCGGCTCCAGTTAGTTTCCCCAGCGAGGTGGCGTGGGCGACGGAGGACTCGGCACCGTCCGTCGCGGCGGTGCATCACCAACCAGGATTTTCTCGCGCGGAGGCGAGCTACCGCCCTTTATCGGACGGGTGCGGAAGCGTGTCTGCGGAGGAGAGGGTCTGGAGATTCGTGTGTTCTGTGCAGCGTAGAATTGTTAATTCGTCTGACGTGGGCATTAACAACAAAATTAAGATGTGCACGCGCACGTGATGGTCAAACTAAAATTACTACATGGCACACTGCCAAATGCATGCATGCAGCACTGCAGGTCTTTGATCGGGTCATTGAAATGGACACGGTTTGTGAGGCATATCTGAGAGAGGGCGGAAGAACGGAATTTGGATTTTTTTTACAGAATTGTTATTGTATTTTCAAAAATGAAGAACGGAATTTGGATTTTTACGTCAAATATTCTGAAATTTGGTTTCTAATAAGAAGATGGGCATATTTATCAAAACTAGAATCACGTTGTACACAAAACAAACACAAGTCCCAAATACCATCTGCCATTTTTCAACTACCACTTAAAAAAATAAGGGCATGAAATCTATTACACCATGCCATTTTATAAAATATGTATATGAAACAATGACTCCACGTAGTACACAAAACCAATATGAGAGTTCCCAAATAAATACAACTTTAAAATGATGAAGAAATCTGCTACACCATACCATTTTCTAAGATATGTATGTGAGACAATGACCGTCAGGCGTACACAAAAAAACATTTATTTCTAAATAACAGAAATGACCAATGTAACATGAAATCTGTTACACTATATTATTTTTAAAATTTAAAATTTGAAACTCATAATTTTGCATTCTTCAAAACGGGATTCACAATAACCAAAACAAAATGAAAACAATGCAAACAAAGAAACAGAAGCATGCAAAATAGATATTTTCAAATTGGTGAACCCAGATCCAGGATGCAAATTGTTTTCTATATAATGAGTCTTGTAGTATCAACTAACAGCCAACTAAACTCAGACGTGCAGAGTTGCTAGTTTTTATAATGTTCATTTTTAATGATGAAAAATTATTGATCTATGCTGTCTGGCTTCTTCAACATCAACTTGTGCCTAGGTGCATCCTTGGTGGCGGCCAATTACTGCCGTGGCACTGCATTAGAAAATCCAAGGAGAGAAAAAAGAAAGAAACAAATGGAAGCAGACCACCAGCCGACTACCAACTAAACATCCTTGGTCAGAACCATGGCAGAGTAAAGCGTTGACAGCATTTAAGTGCTGTCCAACAAAGGTAATTATACATAATAACTACATGCTGACTAGGATAATGTTGTCCACATAGATTGCATTAACACAGATCTCGAAGCAATTATGGCCGTAGGATAAGGGAGGGTAGCTCCCACCTGTGTTAGAATCATATTTTCGGGTGCATCACCTGATCGGCGTTATCCACTACTACACCGGGTAACAAGCTGCCTGGTGTTTGTCAGGATGGCCTCTGATTCACCATGCCTCATATGGAGTAGCTGCTCCACGAACCGATCCAACCACCACGAACACCCATCCCGGCAAGCACTGGCGCCCGTGATGCATTTCGTTGTGGCGGCTCGATGAGCAGGGCATTGATCCGCACACCACGTGCTGCTCCGGCGTCACGGGGAGGAATGTGGATCTACATCTCGTCGTCCACTTCTCTTATGCACTTGTTACCATGGATCTGTGTGGCCTGTGCTCCTCCATGTATTTGCCTGTACATACGGTAGCGGCATAACGGTGAGTTGTATCCTCCATTCTCAAGATTTCCCTCATAATTAATGTGTTTTTTTTTGCATTCCAAGTTCTTGAAAAATCGGTGCAACCATGCAACCTATTCGATCTCTAGGTTGGCAATTGTGGCCATGTCACTGCATTGAGCCATCAATGTCCCCACGGTGGCGGCAAGGACGAAGTGAAGGGGGACAAATCCCGCCCTTTTTGTTCGGGGAAAATGTGATGGTCCCTTTGCGATGCGGTGCATTATTAACTCATATAATTTTTGTTTGCTTCGATTCTACAGTTTGCCTCTTAAGATATATAGATATCGGTGTTACTATTGTCTACTATTAAAATCTGCTGCAAACTCATGATATGCAGATACTATATGGCTGCCGAGATCGTGACCGAGTTTTGATGGTCGCATGGCCGGGGTGTGGAGAATGATAAAGGACCACCGGCGGCAGCCAAGCTTTGGCTCTAGGAGCTGGCAACACGTGCTTTGCTGGTACAAGCAAATTCTCCTAGCTGCAGTATGATGCTTTGCTGGTACAAGTAAATTCTCCCAGCTGCAGTATGATGGGTTACATCATTCTCATTATAATTCAGAGCTTATGTAAGATTAACGTATTTGCTTGTTAATTTTGCATTGTCATATTACGTTGTGCTATCCTGTTTATGTTGCAGGAAACTGAAGGTGCCATGGTGTGAGACCTGTGTTTCAATTCATGGCTTCTACTTTTTATACGATGGAGAAATAAGATATGTATGTATGTTTGCATGTATGCTTCAGTTTATGTAGGATGATCAATTGCTGCAAAATTGATGTATGTTCATGATAATGCAATAAAATTTCCAGCCTTTGAAAAATGAGTTATGTTTCAGAAAAGAAGACAGGTTCTTTCTTCTTTCTTGCTTGCATTCTCTCAGTACCTATGGTTTCATCATATATGCATTATTTTGTACAAGACTCTAGATGCCAGATCAAGTGGTTCACACTACCTTATAACTTATATGCACAGATAAATCAGTCAAATTTATAGGTTCAGATTCTATATTAGATTTTTTTTTCAGTTTGCTGCAGCTGAAAAATATTGTGGGGCCCTATAATAGAATCTGAACCTGTCAATAAAAACTTGACCTCCTCAGAATGAAAATTTTGAAGAATGCATTTTTCTTATGTGTCAAATTTGATTTTGTACATTTTGTTTTTTTCGTTTTCCTATTTGGTGGCAAGAGACATGAAGAATGCATGGAGAGGTTGTATTAGATAGGTGTGATAGTGCTTTGACATTATGTCCATATGTCATCCCAGTACATATTTTTCTTATGTGCTTATGTGGAATTGCTTAATTTTAGATGCACTGTCCTACTCAATTGGTAGGAGCATATGATTGTTGGAAGATTTAATCTAGCAAATCTCGATCGGTGTGGTTATACTGTAACTGTAGTTCGTGCGTGCTATGTCCTGCCTTTAGCCATGTGCAAATCTCGATCCTGCTGTTTTACCACAGGAGATTGAATAGTGGATTTAGGGTCTTTTTTGTTGTTTTGGTTTCAGCATCAGTGATCGCAGGATTGGAGTCCAGACTGGACGAGATGCTAAGGGTGTAGGCTAACCTTCCTCGCTTTACTCCAATCAAAAGATGAACACAGATCATTTTCCTGGTTCAGAACTTGCGTCAGGTCACAATGGTAACACTTTGAGCAGGTTGTATAATAGTTTATGTTTTGAGTTTTTACAAATGAGGAATGTATCTCTTATTTGATAAAAAAGGAATATATCTTCTTGGTTCAGAACTCCAGACTACACAATAATATAAGAAAATGGCCTGATGGATGTCTCCATGTTCTTTAGTCTCTGTATTTTGTTTTCTTATCTTTATAGGTACATATAGAATAGATGCATATTTTTTCTTCACAGTACATATGGTAATTTTGTTTTCGAAATCATTCTTTCATTAGTAATTGGAAAAGAATGTACCTTTTAGCTAAAACTATATAGGCGCAAGTATGTAGAGGAGGGATTTCTATATAGCTAGCAATGATTTAGTTATCATTTTATAATAATTGACTTCTCATTGTCTCTTGCTTTGTGCCTAAGATAAGGTTTCCCTGACAAATAGAACAAGAGAAAATTGCATGAGTAGTGTAGTTGTAATTGTTTGTCTCTAGAGTTCTCATTTTTAGTTAATTCAGCTCTATAATATTTTTCCTTTTTGCATGATTGCAGGAGTTTGTTTTCATTGATGGCGCAAACTGCCTTGAGGTTTGTATAATTCCAAGACCAGGTTGTTTATCTGTTTCGTTCAATTTCAGACATTGAAAAAACAATGAATTGGTTTATTACTAGAGCTCCGTTCTTTTTTATTACTATAATAAGCTGTTTATTAGTACTATGGAAGGAATGGTACTGTGTACCGAGACCTTCTAGATACTCTGTTTTGGAAGTTTCTGGTAATTGTTATTTTTATTAATAGGTCCATACAATTTTCTCCCTTTGCTCGATCATACAGGCTCTTTTCGTTTTTCTACTTCCATTCTATCGAACTTGAAATGGATTTCTTTTGCTGAGCATCATGGGTACCTAAACCGCAGTGCTGCATGCATTCTGAATATTTCAGGGAATCTAAAGTGTGAGTAGCAGTTCCTCATAATAGTATCCAAAACTTATTGTTGCAGGCCACAGGTTGTTTCAATACATATGATTGCTGTCACTACTAATCTTTGAATATTATAATTGGGTAACTTCTATTTTTGCTCTCAAAGTTTACCAAAAATATTAGATTTGAAGATTCAACAAATTTAAAGCTGGCTTGGGATGTATTGAATATTTCATATCTATAGCATCTGTCAAATCTATTTGAAAAAATAGAAAATTTCAGATGTCATATTATTTCTTGAAGATTTTTCTGACACAATTGATTTCAATATGTACCTTTTTGTGTACCAAATCATAATGGGCTTCAAGGAATGACGAAGTTATCTTTGTATTATCAACTTCTCCTAGGGTGTTTGACTCCCTATTTACATGCCTTTCAACAGAAGTGGGAAAGATATATCATTAGTTTGTCTTTTAACACATATTTTCATTTAGTACATGATAGCTTTATAAAGAAATGACAATGTGTGTGTCGCACGTGCAAAAAACTAGTAACAATTAAAAAGAAAACTTAATGGCAAAAGTGAAAAATAGTCAAAAGTTCTTCTTTTAAAAGAAAACTTACCTTCAGTTCTGTAAAAAGATCATGAGCCAATTCCTTCTGTGGCATCAAAAATTTACCCGATTCCTTTTATGCCATAGAAAAATATCGAAGTTACCTCTATACTATTAGGTAAATTTTTTCTGCCTTCTGTGCCACTACTGTTCGTTTGTGTCACTTGCCGTTACCTCAGACCATCTGTTCGTTGGCACACTACCCACAATGCCCCTTTCGCCAAGTTTGGAAACATTGTTGGCAAATGCTATGTAAGCGGAGGCTTATTCCGCTTGAATACTATTGATTATTCCTATAATCTGAATATGACATCCATGATTAATAAAAATATTTGTAAGGTTGATGGGTGGCACTCACATTTTTGTCATATTGCGTTTGACATCATTGCTAGAATGTCCAGATTAGAACTTATTCCTAAGTTTGATATTGTCAATGGATCAAAGTGCCAATATTGTGCGCAAGCAAAACAACCTCAAAAACCATTTAAGAGTTTAGAGAAAAAAACAAACTTGATTTGTGTGAAATGAATGGATTGTTGATAAGAGGAGGTAAGAGATATTTCATGACTTTGATTGATGATGCTACTCATTTTTGTTATATTTGCTTGTTAAAAACTAAAGATGAAGCTTTACAATACTTTAAAATTTATAAGGCCGAGGTTGAGAACCAACTTGAGAGGAACATCAAACGTTTATGCGATGATCGTGGAAGAGAGTATACCTCAAATGATTTCTCTTAATTCGATGCTGAACATGGTATTATCCATGAAGTGACACCACCATATTCACCTCAAGCGAATGGGATGGCTGAGAGGAAAAACTGAACTCTAACAGATTTGGTGAATGCCATGTTAGAGAGCGTCGATATGCTCTATGAATAGTGGGGGGAAGCTATCTTGACAGCTAATTTTGTCCTAAACAGGGTAGTGACTAAAAATAGAAAAGTCACTTCATATGAAGGATGGAATGAGAGAAAACCCAATGTTAATTTCTTGAGGACTTGGGGCTGTCTGGCGAATGTTAATTTACCTGAGCCAAAGAAGAGAAAGCTTGGACCCAAAACAGTAGATTGTGCATTTTTTGGATATGCACATAACAGTACGGCCTATAGATTTTAGCAGTTAAATATGATACTCCTGAACAAGATGTGAATAGTATCATGGAGTCGAGACATGCTTCATTCTTTGAGGATACATTTCCTATGAGAGCAGCAGGTAGCATTTCTTAGAGTGAGAATTATTATAATCATGTGAATGCTCCTAAGGATGACACACCACCATGTGACATAAACGATGAATTATACACACCACATGAAGAAGATGACAATGTCATCAATGGAGCTCTTCGTAGGAGTAAGAGACAAAAGATTGCATAATCTTTTGGTGATGACTATATTGTTTATCTTGTGAATGATGTGTCCAACACTCTTTTTAGAGGCATATGCATCTTTAGATACAGAATGTTGGAAAGAGGCTGTCCATAATGAGATGGACTCTATCATGTCAAATGGGACTTGGGAGATCACAGAGTGTCCTAGCGGCTGCAAACCAATTGCATGTAAATGGATCTTTAAATTAAAATTGAGGTTTGATGGTACTATTGAAAAGTACAAGGCTAGGCTTGTGGCCAAGGGATTCACACAAAGAGAAGGAGAGGATTTGTTTGATACATACTGTCCTGTTGCCAGAATTTCCACCATTAGAGTGCTCCTTACGCTTGCAGCTTCCTATGGTCTAAATATTCATCAAATGGATGTAAAAACTACTTTCCTTTATGGAGAGTTAGAGGCAGAGATGTATATGGAGCAACCGGATGGTTACAAAATTCTTGGCCAAGAGAACAAAGAGTGTGGATTAATAAAATCGCTATATGGCCTTAAGCAAGCACCCAAACAATGGCATGAAAAATTTGACACTACTTTGACATCTGCTGGATTTAGCTAAAATGAGGCAGATAAGTGTGTGAACTATCATTATGGTGGGGGTGAGGGAGTAATATTGTGCTTGTATTCGATGACATATTAATTTTTGGAACAAGAAAAAGAGCAATTGATGAGATTAAAACTTTCTTATCAAGGTGTTTTGACATGAAAGAATGGGACCAGCAGATGTGATCCTAAATGTGAAGTTGATCAAAAGCAAAGATGGGATTACATTGAATCAATCCCACTATGCGGAGCCGTTTTGGCTTTGAGGATTGTAAAATCTCTCCGACTCCCTATGATGTGAGCATCAAACTATAAAAATTTGAAAGACATGGAAAAGATCAACTAAGACATTCACAAATAATTGGGTCCCTCATGTATCTAACGGGTGCCACGAGACCTGACATGTCCCATGCTGTGAGCACATTGAGTTGGTTTACATCAAACCCTGAAGATGATCATTGGAAGACACTTGGGTGAGTGTTGCGCTACTTGAGAGGCACAACCTCACTCAGAATTCACTACTCTGGATATCCACCAGCATTGGAAGAACATAGTGATTCCAATTGGATCTCAGATGTGGATGAGACCAAAGCCGTGAGTGGCTATGTGTTTACACTTACTGGTGCTGCAGTTACATGGTGGTCTTGTAAACAGACCGTGTTAACAAAATTCACGATAGAAGCAGAACTTGTAGCACTAGAAACAGCTACTACTGAGGCTGAATGGCTAAGAGAGCTATTGATGGACGTGCCTTTCGTTGAAAAGCCGGTACCTCCTATACTAATATATTGCGGTAACAAATCTATGCTAGCTCAGGTTATGAATACAAAGGATAACTCAAAGTCCAATAAAAATATCAAGCGTAGACTGAAATTTGTCAAAAAGATGAAAACCTCCGGAGTTATAGCTGCGAGCTATGTGAAAAGCGAAAATAATCTAGTAGACACTTTTATAAAGGGATTAACATGGAATATGATTACCATGATGTCTAAGAACATGGGTATGAGGCCCATATAAAAGTTATACCATAATGGTAACCTGTCCTTTTTGATCGGAGATCCGGTGACTTGGTAACAAGAAGAACAAGTTGATTGGTATAACCAAAGAGTATATTATAAAAAAAATAAAATGTACCCATGTTTAAATGACAAAGCGTAGTACTCTTGACTGTGTGGAGGGTTGACATTAAGCCTTAATGTTTTCTGTTATGAAAGATATTAGCCTACTGGATATCTTGAAAGTAAACACGTACTTGAGCTCGGGGCGTTCTCATAAAGCCTCATGAGAAGATTTGGGAGCAGACCATTAACGCTCCAGTTAGGCGAGGTTATTTTGACAGCCTAGTATCAGTTCTGATTTCAATTGAAGTCTGTCAAGTCAAGGCTTAGAGTTCAAAGCCTATTCCATTCTTCAGCTGTGGAAAGATGGATATTGATATTTCAGGTTCAAGTTCAACCCATACGGGACTTTTACTAAAAGATTGGTATATTAACAACACTGCAGCACAATGATCCTTTGGACCTCTATTCCATGCTTTGGAATTGGTGGAGAATTGTTAGAATTTGGTCTATTTTAATGTGACCCATTCAGGAGAAATTCCAAAGAAATAAGTGGTTGTTGGTTTTAGTCCCACATTGCTAGTCAATGGTGATACACACCAACTTAAATAGCAGCACTCCTACCTATGGCTGAATAAAGAAAATATTAGGAGAGAGAAAGAGGGCATTGCTTTGAGTACACACACGCACGCGTGCGCGCATATTGTCTCGCGTGACTTACGACGTGCGACCGTGACGTGGCGTGTCTGCAGCCTAAGTAATTTTTGCCACTCGTATCCTCCATAATTTTTAACCGTTATATACTAATCAAGAGGATTAATATATGGTTAAATGCCATAATTGGAGTTAATAGACCAGCTGTGCTATTGACTGCTAATTAGTGGGTGCAATTAGAGAGGAAACGACTCCTGGAGGGCAGTCATGCCTATGTTAGGCCCCTGGAGACGTTCAGGTTTTCATAACCAGAAAATTCCCTTCCAGTACTTCTCCTTCCTTCTTTTGGAGAGCTGTGTTGTGGTGTTGAGTTGTTTCTATCTCGCTGGTCCTATTCTTTGGCGTGCACCGAGAAAAAGGGTGAGTGGAATCTCCGAGCCTTTGCCACGTGAAGCCTGCATGAGGGGCGGCAATAAGGTTTCTAAGCAGCGCATCTGCGTGACCGCTCGAGGCTGATCCACATGGATCTGTGCTACCTCATCGATGAACTACGACGTCTATATCGACAATCTGCTTTGTAACACCCTGGCCTAAAGTTTAATAGGTTTGATAGAATACTCATACCAACAAGTTACAACTTCTTTTCCGGAAGCTCATCTCGAAAGAACTCTGAGGTTAAGCGTGCTTGGCCCGGAGCAATTTCAGAATGGGTGACCGACCGGAAAGTTCATCGGATGCGCACGAGTGAGGACAAAGTACGTAGAAAAGATATGTGTTGGTCTGTGAGGGTAGTCTTGAGGTCCTAGAGAGCTACCAGGTGTAAGCGGGCCTGGCCTCGGAGGGGTGGGACATTACAGTTGGTATTAGAGCTGACCCTTGCGGTTTCACGGGTACATGGGGTCGCAGTTGCGCAAACATGGTGTGCATGACTGGTGTGGGCCGGAGTGGTCACACAGCATGACACATGCGCTGGCACTGGGCATACGGACGTGGCCAAGAGGGGAAGTTCCTGGCCTGGGGTTCATCGACGAGGACGTCGGTCTTCTAAGGGGGCGAGAGTGTAACATTCCAGCTCAGGGCTTAAAAGGATTGATAAAATACTCATATCAACAGGTTGCAACTTCTTTTTCGGAAGCTCATCTCGAAAGAACTCTGAGGTTAAGCGTGCTTGGCCTAGAGCAATTTCAGGATGGGTGACCGACCGGGAAGTTCTTCCCGATGTGCACAAGTGAGGACAAAGTGTGCAGAAAAGATATATGTTGGTCTTGAGGTCCTAAAAAGCTGCCATGTGTAAGCGGGCGTGTCCTTGGAGGGGCGGGATGTTACACGCCCCGCTGCCATGGAGTTGTTGAAGTTCTCGATATACTAGACGTTCGTGCGGTACACGTCTAGATGGCGATTCATTTCCTCGGCGGTGGCGTAGGAGCGGCCGTACATAGCCACCCATCTCTGGAAGCTCTGCACCTCCTCCTTGGTTGCAGGCGATACCGCGGTCGAGCCACCGGAAGCAACGGTAGCGACGAGGAGGAAGAGGGCAAAAAGGCTTAGTGCAGTCTTCCCCATAGCTTGTCTGTGAGTTTGAGAACAAGTAACAAGAAAGAGCAGGACATATCAATCTGTTAGTGCAATGGGGGCGCTGCTAGCTCCGGGTACAAGCTATATCCCACCACGTACAAGAACCCATGATGTCTCATGCAACATCATCTAGCGGAGTTTGACATCATGGTAGTGCGCGCGTGGGGTGAATGCTACGTTCCAAGCAAAAGAAAATGAACTCTAGAGCACGACGCACCACAACAAAATTATCTCGTTTCCTCTCTGTTCATTGCTTCAAGAAATTTGATGAAAACAATCAGAAAATCTAAAAGCAAACAGTTTAGCCTGCAACATTCTAAAATATCGGTTGCAACATAAAAACATTAAAGTTGCAAAACTGCAGAAACATAAGATACAATAATGTTTTAACAAATATCTTTTAATGTTGCATCTCATATATATGTTAACATGTGTTAAACCAGGCTATTGCAAACATCAAACAAGCGTTACAAGCTTAGTGAAACATACATGAATCCACCAGATGCAACAACAGTACATAGCAACAAGCAATGAAAAACCAAGACATACAAATCCAACTGCTGCAACATCATTTTGCAACAAGCCACAAAAGCCATACTCACGGGATCCCTTCCTCTCCCAGCAGTACTCCTGTCTCCTGGTTGCCTCCATGAAAGAAGAAAAGGAGAAGAGGCACTCGAGAGAGAGAGGAAGAGATCATCTTCGTCAGAAGATGCGAAGGGGGAGGGAAGGAATGTGCAAAGGGGTTGGGTCACCATTATAATAAGCGACCTGCAGAGTTACTCTATGATTTGTTTTGTCAAAGAAAAACCTAATAATTCTTTTACGTCACTAATTCTCCCGTTCGTCTCTCTCTCTCACACACACACACAAACTGCAAACTAAGACTGAATTAAAGCAATATATCTTTCTTTTATTTCCACAATTAGTGTCCACTTATTTATACTATAAAGGCTAAACATCTTGACTAAAACCTATTACATTTTTTATACCCATTTCCAACGTATATGTCCTTCATTAAAACTGATTTATGGGCCAAATAATTAGATCAGTTGAATACAAACTATAACCTGGTCTATGATTTGTGGGTGAAGCGTAACATCTTACGTCTTGTAACACAACGTGTCGTCTGATTTTTTTCAACTTTTCACGCCGTTAATTTTTTCTACCCGCCCGCATACAGGTTTCATTTGTTTCCTTTTTCTTTATCGTGAATCGCGTGCCTCCTTCCGCCTCTTCTCCCGTCGATCGCGCCGCCGCCTGCTCTCTTCCCCAGTTCCTTTTCGCCTGCAAGCCACGCAGCCCTAGAGATGAGCGGCTTCGTGACGGCGACCGCGAGCGACGAGCAGCGCCTCTGCGTCAACGACGACGGCCGCGTGCGAGGGACTTCGCCGCTGCATCGACCAGGACTGGCGTCGACCATGGCGGCCGCGTGCGGGGGAAGTTGTGGGGGCCATGAGCGAGGAGCAGCGCCACTGCGTGGACTACGGAGCCCGCGTGCGAGGGAGGCAGTGACGACGGACGCAAGCGAGGAGCGGCGCCGCTGCATCGACCACGGCGACCACGTGCGAGGGAGGTGGTGACGGCGACCGCGAGCGAGTAGCGGCGTCTCTGCGTCGACGACGACAACAAGAAGGAGTCCGAGGCCAAGTTCAAGCAGATCTCTGAAGCCCATGAGAGGTTTGCTCGCCTGCCCCCGCGGCTGCCCTCCCTCTTTACCCGGCGTCATTGCTTCGATTTGCTTTATTTTTTTAGCCAAATTCTTGTTTTTTCCTCTTGAGCTGTGGCATAGATCCAGGACGGCGAGTTCACAGACACGCAGCGCTGGTTTCCTTCCTAGATCTGGCGAGGAGGCGCCCAATCTGGCGAGGCAGTGGCGGATCCGTTCTCCCTGCTCCATCCCCAGCGCCCGACCTTATTGAGGGTGAAGACGGATGCTTTCAAGGATCCAGGCGAGTGTGCTGAGCGTCTTGCCTCCTCACTCACGCGGAGTGCCATGGCATCTCGAGAAGGTATGACGAGACCCAATCCCATCCCCGGTCGGGAGGCCGCGCCACCGCGCACAGTCACTGACCGGCTTCTTCCTCTCCTCTATGCAGGCGACCCATGGTCGGAGATCGTGGCTAGCGGCCGGGCGCGATCCCAAATTAGGATAGAGGGCGACCGACGCCGGGCCCTTGAGGCGTCCGTCCGGAAAATCCTCGATACGTAAGGGCCTCGGTCTCGCCATTCAATCACCCCGCGCACCGATTCATCGGTTCCGTACTGGGTCTGTTGTGTTCTGCTGACTTGGTGATAGCTTTTCTATTCGCGCAGGCAGGAAAGTTTCATCCGCGAGCAGTGGCCAAGCTTTGCCTCGAACAAGCGGGCCACTTTGAACCGGCCGCTCTCCATCAGGTGATTTTACCCCGTTTCAATAAACTGCGAATCCATTCATGCGACGTGCATATTCGTTCTGAAGTTGAACAATTGTTAAATAATTGTGAATCTAAGTCAGTATTTTTCAAAATAGTTAAATAATTGTAAATGGACAAAATGTGCTTATGTTGAGAATTAATCGAACCCAGATATTCCAGAAGAAGTTCCTTGTGCCATATATATGATTTTAAATGCTTGAAACTAATTTTCTTTTCCCAGTTTATGGTCCTAAGCTTTTGAATCAATGCGAACAACATCAGCCCATAAGTAACAGGGGGAGTGCAAATAATAAGGGGATCATTTGGTTGCCCAGGTTTAGCTTTACCTAAGAAATATTGATCTGAAATTGTTTATGCACAGTTTTGACTGTTGAAATTTGTTGCGTTTAATACAGACACCAATATTGTTTTGACGTGACTTTTATTTGTCAGCAACTTATACTTAGCTATGACTTTTTTTTTTTTTTGAAAGCTTTCCAGAACCATGACAAGCTTATAATGGGCATGCCTCCAAAGTAAATGGCTGTAAATGGCTTGTGTGCAGTCAGAAATGCTTTCTTGTACTTATGATGGAAACCTAGGAATTACTATCTGAATTACTTATAGGCAATAGCTTCAAATACTGTTGTGTTGAAAGCATCTTTGTTCCATCAGAGCCTCAACAAAAATCTTGTAGAGCACTGAAACCAGGCAACCAAGTGGTGAGTTACTTCTGCATCCAATTTTGCTGATGTACTTGAAATCGTTTGCATGCTAAGCTTGCTATAGTTTACAGAAGAAAACTTTTGGTGGCCCTCCCAACTTGAGGAAGGAGGCGTATTTTGAACAAGTAGATGCTTTTGAGCTGATAGGAGAAAGCCCTTCTCCCAAGAACTTTGGTACATGGGTAAGAGGAGCGGAGGAGAATCAGATTGATCATGATCTATCAGCATTATTGCCTTGACCTTGATGTAGCAGAAGCTAGCTGGATGAGTATTAGTGCTTTTTTGTCGGGAACATTAGCTAACTTTTTTTTTTTTTGCAGAAGAGAGACAGAGATGAGCTAGAACATCAGGTTAGAAACATTGGTTCCAAACCTTTCTTGTACTCTGGTTTTTTCATACTATCTTTTATTGGAATCAAAATTGATGCATCCATGCAAAATAAAATAGTGAGATGAGTTCTGGTAGCGAATATCTTTCACGTTCTCTTTTGATTGATTTCGTTATGACAACCGGCCCCTTTTAACCTGAACCTATGCAGGGCAAGTTGGGGAAGGAGAACACTTGCCTGAAGCTTGCCCTTCTATCAACCGTGATGACATATTATAGTGGAAGAACTAAAGAGGAAGCCATGGTGGTGCACATAACTCAACCATACAATAACCAAGAATTCTATAACACTCTCTAAGTAACATTCTATCTTTCAAGCCCATGATCCACCCCTAAATGTTAATTGTAGGGTTTGAGTTTTTTTTCTCTATTATTTCTGATCCAACAACCAATAACTCTATGGCACTCTCTTGTTGAACTTCTATCTTTAACTCACATGCTCCATCCCTAAATGTTAGTTGTAGGGTTTGAGTTTTTTTTATCGCTGCTATCCTAAAATTTTGAGCCAGGCTAACAGCCAATTTGAATTTGTATATTTTTATATTTTGATGATTCTAATTTGCAGGTTTGGGGCTTGATTCAATTTCTTTTACAGTAAGTAACATTTTGATATTATTGCTTGGTACTTATAGTTTAAGTTTTAAGTTACCAGAGTAAAATTAGCACTTGGAATATCTGATAAATAGGGTTCTTGCACGATTGTTTCTTGCTTTATTGTCAGGTATCTAATCGCTTTAAATTTCTCTATGTATAGAAGCATCAAATACGTCCTCTTGTACCCTCTTTGCATTGGGTTTGGGAATGTGTAAAATCAATTCACAAGTGATTTCTGCACCCAGGTCTTGGATCTCTATAGACCAACATTGGCACCAGTTATATATTCTCAACTCATGCGAGGCGCTAGCAGTGCCATGATGGACCTTGTTGACCTCAAACCCATATGTCCCAGTATGCCACT
Source organism: Eleusine indica (assembly GCA_030378355.1). Lineage (NCBI taxonomy): Eukaryota > Viridiplantae > Streptophyta > Magnoliopsida > Poales > Poaceae > Eleusine > Eleusine indica. Next base: position 44,783,485 of record CM059495.1, read on the forward strand.
ACATTGCAAAGTTTCGTGGTTTTAATGTTTAATTCCAGATTTATTTTTTAATGCAATTTGCTTCCATGTCAGCTGAGGTGGAGAAGATCAAGAAGGGCAGGGGAAGGGCATTCGCACTGCAGGATTAGAGGTGCTGATGGTCTTGGTTTGCCATTCGATGGTGCACATGGTCAAAAAATGGCTTGACATTTGGGAGCTCCGTTTTCAATAGTAAGCCCAGGCAGTGGAAGTTTGTTATGTATCACATAGTTGCATAGGAAATGCTAAGATGGATCAGTGAATTGCAATGATTTCCTGAGATTTTGGCCGTCATTGGCTTATGGTAATGATTCGGTTTGGAGCTGCATGGTGTTTTTTTTCTTATTTCAAGGTTTGTGCATATGTTGTCTCCATGTTATCTCTTTTTGAGAGATTTTGATGTCATATAGACATGCTTTTCTTAGAATGTTGGTTTAAGTGAGTTCGTTCAAACCAAAATGTACACATGTACTATAATGATTAATTTTACCATACACTCATTTTTGTTACCATACTTTACATTTTTGTGTAATATGGATATGAACGGATGCACCATTGACACTACTGTGCTATTATCATATTCCAACTAGAGCCTCTTTTTTATTGATGTCGCTAGAGCTAAATTCGGTGTTGAAGATTTGGGTGTTAGACCAATGAAAAACTATCGGGACTTGCTAAAAGTTTGGTTAATTTTTAGTCATTTTTTTAAGTCATCAGATCTAGATCCAATGATTGTAATTATTATACAGGTACTCTTACAAAAAAATAATTAAAATATGAAGTAATTAAAATATGAAGTAACAAATCATTAACTGAAAGCTTTCAGTCGATTAAAGGCTAAAAAATATGAAAACTATTATAAATATCTTCAACTTTGCAAAAAAAAAAAATAACATCTAAGTTTTTGAATCACCAATGATTCTACGTATAATATGTCACTGGCTTCCTCGAAAATTCGATGTTACCTTTGATGTTTCATGGTTTTAATGTCACAAACCTGCCTAAGAATTAGATAAATTTACGCACATTTTTTAAGGTAAATTTATGTACATGTTTGGTTAAATCTATCACGTGGATAAATCTATCACATGATTTTAATAAAAAGATGTATCTTTTTTAAATATTTATAATGAGAATAGCACGCACGTGCAAAGAACTAGTCAGTTAAGATGTTGTACGCTACATCTCTCTCAAACCAGTCTATTACACGCAACAATATGTGTTTAGACAGTTCAGATAAGTGACATGCGGCAAGTGCAGGTTTATGTGTATATGTGGTGTAGCGTGTGTTCCAGAGACAGCTTCATATTACTGAAAACGGTAATGCTGAGATAAAGCCATAAACAACGATGTTGTGGACTGCTGACTGCCCTTCGGGTAGCATAGCTGTGGCTGCGAGCGTATATAGCTAGGCTTCCCTACCGGAAACCGTGTGTTTACCGTGTGTCAAAATGTTTATCGTGTGTTTTTTTTCGGACACACGGCAAACAACCTCTTTACCGTGTGGTTTTTCAAGGGTACACGACAAACACAGGACACACGGTAAAGAGGCTATTTGCCGTGTACGTAAAAGTTGGTACACGACAAACACACATTTTTGTCGTGTGCTTTTGTAAGGCACACGGCAAATTAAAAAAAAACATTGCTCTTGACCTCTAAAACTTTTTCTCCACTTCACATATATTCCAATTTGAAGTATTTCTCGCTTTGTGTACTATATTTAATCAATTTATTTCATTCAAAAGATTTATTTCACATAAGTCAAATAAAAACTATAAGTGCATAAAATAATAGAATAAAGTGAGTCAAAAAATGATATTCAGGATACTGAGTCCAGCGTAAGGCCTTATCCAGTAGTAGAAATGAAGTTTCAAAAGTCGTATTCACGGAATTTCGTCTCGAATGTGGGGTCAGATAGTTTTAAAATTTGAAAAAATTCAAACAAAGTCTAAAAATTCATGAGATTTATCAGTATATTGTTTTATCATACACGGAGTCTATGGTAAATAGTTGTGTAGGTTTTGCACATTTTGTCACGTACGATGCTTATATACTGAAAGCTTCCTTAAAGAAGTTTCGTAGAGAATAGAGAAGGTGTGGTTAGTTTCATAGATGCAATAACGTTCCAATAAGAATTTCAGTTCAAGACTTTTTTCTATAGACAATAGACAACACAGAATGCTTCATCTTAATTTTTTGTGTCTTTTTTATTCGTTTGATAATTTTAATATATTAACTGCAATTATACCATTTTAATTTTTATAAATTGAATTTCACCTATAAAGCACATAAAATAATAGAATGGAGTGTTTGCCGAATTCATATTCATGTGATTAAAGTCTTATCTTGAATTAAAAAAAAACAAACATCATATTTGTAAAAATAAAATATTAAATCATATTTACCGTGTGTCCTGATCAGCCCACACGGCAATAACACATCTTTGGTGTGTGCCCTGTATCTAGGGACACGGCGAAGACGCCCTTTGCGGTGTGCCCTGCATCTAGGCACACGACAAAGTATTGATTTACACTTAAGCCGTTTTCGCCCCTCGTTCACTCCAACTCTCTCTCTCTCTCTCATTGCTGTCGATCCGCGCCCTGCCCTAGCTCCCCGCTGCTCTGCCGCCAACAACTACGCCCCGCCCCACGCGGCACCCCACGCTCCCCATGCCACCGGCCGAAGGAGGAGGAGGAGGGGGAGGCCGTGGTACGCTGACTGGATCGTGACGGCGGCCTGCTCGTGCACAGAGGGTGGCGTGTGCGTTGACGACCACGGCCTCGACAGCCGCCGTGGTGGCGAGGCCCACGGCCACCGCGTGCTTGCTCGGCTCATCCTCCGCCTGCCACATGGTCTGCTCTGCCATGGAACAACGATCCAAACGAACCGGGATGGCGGTGGCGCGGCACCTCAGATCCGGCCTCTCCCTCCTCCACACCTGCCTTGCGGCTTCCAAGCCTGTGGCTGCCGCACATGTCTCCCCTTATTCTCTCCCCGCTCCCCCGCCCCCCTTCCGCGCCCATTTCTATCGATTTCGATTCGCCTTGCGAGGCTTGCGTTCGAATCTTAGGCTTGCTCTGCATTAGTGATGCATGTTGCGTGTGGATTTCGTCTGAATTGTTTTTTTTATTTTATTTCCTGGTGAGGTACTGACATGTTCGTTCTGATGCAGGGCTCGAGGGGCTTCGTGTCACAGGTGGCCAAGCCCACCGGGAAGCAGATCAAGGTACTTCATTTTCCCTTGATTTGCTGCGAATGTAGATGTTAGAATACTATGTTTTTGGTGATCGTCCAATGATGATTTTATTTGAGTAGCAACCGGATTTGCTTCACAATCTTGTGAGTGGTTCTGTCTTGGTTGGCAATATAGTGGAGCATAATTTATTTTAAAGAGTGTCTAATTTTTAGTCGATTGAAAATATGGGTTTCTTTCAATCAACGCTTTTAGCACTTCAATCTAGATCCAATGGATACAAAAAGATAAAATTTTTCTATAGTCATACATAACACTAATTAATATAAATAATCCTACAAATAAAAAATAACAAAACAAATAACAAAAAAATAATAAAAGAAATAACACTAAAAAGATCATCGATCGAAAGAACGCTACTTTTCAATCGATTAAAAAGTAGCATTCCCGTTTATTTTATCATTCTATCGTATGCATATGGTATCTACACACTCTAGTCTCTCACAGAAAGTCCTCTTCTCACCGACCTATATCTTCTTTGCTACTAGTATTGCACTCAATTTTCACCATCATTGCTCAAGTCTGAAGGAGTACCAGTCCACCGCTGTGTTCTTCTCAAGCTTCAAAGTTTTTGTAATCTTTTGTGTAGGATGTCAAATAAGTTTCACGTTGAACCCATGTTTGCCATGTGTCTTGAGGAAGACACACGGCAAAGTCTAAGTATTTGCCATGTGTTCCAGGGAAGACACATGGCAAAGCAGCAATCATTGTGTGCTAGTGGTGACACATGACAAAATGCTTTGTCGTGTACCCGACAAAAGACACACGGTAAAGACGGATTTGTTATCAGGCCTTGTCGCCATCAGGCCTTCACCATGGGCTGCGCATGGCAACAACGTTTGCCGTGTGTAATCGGGCCTTTGCCGTGTGCTGCAGGCACACGGCAAACTCATGGATTCCGGTAGTACATCATAAACACTGCATATTCGGAGAGAAAATTGTGGCAACGTTTCTTATTTGATGAAAGAGGAATTCATTGATTCGTATATTCAGAAACTTTGATCTACTAATAGACTCTGAACACTTTTCATGGGGGAGGTTTTCTGAACTCGGATGGGAGCACGTGAATTTGCATCAACAGTGTGCAGCTGCTCGTCCATGAATCATTATTCTTGACCAGGCGAACAAGATGCCTGAAGGTAGTTTTTTCTAAACTAACTACTTCTAAGGGAGAATAAGGCACCATCATAGTGACTTGACAAGGTAAAGAAGATATATATTCCGTCCCCAGAGGCAGTTTAGGCATAGGAGGCGGCTCACACCAATTCTTGATTCACAACGTGCTGTCAGAAGCTGTTTTTTGGTTGTTACCCAAAACAAAAATGAAACTGTTTTTGGTCCTCCTCGCAACGTGTGCATACCTGATAATGAATGTAGTTGTTACTTGTTTTGTTATACATATAGAATCTCTCATATTTTTTATTTCAACTTTTTAAAGCCAATTTTATTGTGGTTCACGCATATTTAGTCATAAAATGAATTAGATTTAGGTGAACCTTGTTTGTTAATTTTCTACTTTCTGAACTGTCTGAACATGCCAGGAATAATGATGCTCAGGAGACTTGTTCACTAAGAATATTTGGAACTAAACATATTTTTGGCTGATCGAAAAAAGAACTAAAATTTTGCTGGGGTTCATATAATAAAAGTTTATCATGTGTTTTAAGGAATGGCAATACGTGCATGACTATTCGGAGGATGGGCTAAGCAAAGTGATGCACATTAACGAATGTATCAATAAACAATTACAGTATAGGATATGGATATTTGCAGTGAAGGATAACCTAGTGCTAGCAGTAGTTACGTATCAGCATACGGAAGTGTGGATCTATGCACTGTAAATCAGGGAGTTGGACTTCATTCCGTCTAGTGGGGAACTACGCATGTTTCTGTTTGCGGACCACACGACTTTGCTGAAGGGCCAGTGAGTGACTCTATTGCGATGTGTAATTTTCATTTGGGGAGTGGGGTTGTTCTGAACTCTGATGGGAGTATCTGAACTTTGCATCATCAGTGTCCAGCTGCTCATCCAAGGATCATTATTCTTGACCAGGCGAAAATGACGCCTGAAGATAGCTTTTTTCTAAAATGAATACTTCTAAGGGAGAATAAGACGCCAACAAAGTGACTTTGAAATGTTAAAAAAAAAATATTCCGTCCCCAGAGATAGTTTAGGCACAGGAGGCGGGCGGCTCACACTAATTCTTGGTTCACAACATGCTGTCACTAGCTGTTTTTGCTCCTCCTTACAACGTGTTCATACTTGATAATGAATCTAGTAGTTACTTGTTTTGTTATACATACAGATTCTCTCAGATTTTTTTTTATTTCAACTTTTTAGAGCCCATTTTGTTGAGCTTCACGCATATTTGGTCATAAAATGAATTAGATTTAGGTGAGTCTTATCTGTTAAATCTTCTACTTATTGAACAATATGAACAAGCTAGGAATAATGATGCTAAGGATCACGAAGAATATGTGCTACTAAATATATTTTTGGCTGGTCGAGAAAAGAATTCAAGTTTGGCTGGGGTTCATATAAAAAAGTTTATCTCGTGCAGTTAAGAATGGCAAGGATAGGCAAACCAAAGTGATGCACATTGATACCTCAATAAAAAAAGTGATGCACATTGACAAATGAATCAGTAAGAAAATAAATTATTGTATGGAATAAGGACATTTCGGGTAATTGATAACCTGCAGTGCTAGCAGTAGTTGCTTGTCCGCATACGGGAGTGTGGATCCACGCATTATAAAATCAGGATATTGCGTTACGTGCGGTGGGAAACTACACATGTTTCCCTTTGCAAACCACATGACTTTGCTGAAAGAATAATATAATACCTCGGAATCCATAAACATATAAAAATATCAGTAAAATCACATATCCAATAGTAATATAATTAAATAAAGTTTTGACAGTATCTCCTTTGAATTTATAAGCAACATAATTGTAAAAGGCATAGATATTACAAGGAATTAAGATATCTCACTAGCATTAACAAATATCTTAATGAAAGATAAGGGTAACTTAAAGAGATTAAGTTTAACATCCATAGTCTGTTTAAACATCAATCATAAGGCTCTAATTCTAGCTTTAACTATTGTGATTAAATAAAGCACTACCGTGCAGCTAATCCGTCTTCCCTCCTAGCAATCATCAAGCACAGAGATAGTAAAACAAGGGTGAGATAAAAAAATTCAGGAAGTAAATTCATTTTGATAAGCTATTTAAATGACAGGTTAGGATTAAACAACGATTTAACATTGAACTTCACTTCTAGGATTATTAGGATATGAAATTGATATAAAGGGAATAACTTCCAACTAAAACATATTCAGATGATAGAGCTCCCATAATAGCAGTACATCACTTCAAGATACTTCATAAATGCAAATGCATATTTCTTCAGCCTGCATATCTAACAAAGTATAGAGTTACATCCCATGATGTTGTACTGGTAGTTGTGACCATTGATCAATGACATAACTTACATTGAATGATGTAAGGCATATGAGATGCTGCAATAATAATTATATAAACTTCCATTTCCTACAAGAATGTGGATTAACCACATACACCATGCTCCAACAATAAAAAGTCATATATGAATAATTTAGAATCAATTAATTATAACTGAATAAATAAATAAGAAAAGGGTTAATTCTTAGTGGTAAGACATGGTTTTGAGCATTATGGTGTATGTGCAAAATAACAAATCAAAACGGTAACAAAACTACCGCTAATTTCACTTGCCTCTCAACCAAAGAAGATCAAAGTACAACAGAGGACCCATAGTGCTACCACCTGTTTTAGAATAAATAATTCACTACAAACACTCCATAAATAATTTACTATCAATATTCATAGCATTCCTAAGCCCCAACCGGTAATTCGGCAAAAATAATAACACCTTACTTTAGTGAACAGAAGCGAGCTGCTTGTCTTTTTCATAAAATTAAAGTTATAATAGCAAAGGTAACAAATAAATATAATACTCCATTAGCATATACATTGAACGAGCTACAACTTTGGAATACATTATCAAATTTAATTTTAATGTTTACTAACTCTAATTGTCTCTAGAAAGTGACAGACACACTCTGTCGAACAGCAGCATAGCTGATTTTGGATAACCATAACTCCAGTAATGAACCAAACATCGAGTATAATCACTCCCGAGAAAGAGGTAACAATATATTGCAAAAGGTTTTATAGACCCCTGGATAAATTCAGCCTCTAATGTATTTCAAATTGTCACTCAGAACAGGTAATTTTAAAGCTGAATCAGTTCTGAACTGAAACTGAATTTGAAAGTAATATTGAAAACTTAATTTCGCAAATTCTACTTAATAAAAAACAACGAATAAATACTTGTTGAAAAGATCTTCCAATCCTCTACATCTCTTTTTTTCCTAATGGTGAAGACACCTTTTGCTAATGGAAGTAGCCACGTGCACGTGCTGCCACGGTAGAAATTCTGCCTGACACAATCCATTAAACTATATAACAATATTTCTAGAAACAAACTATATCCGATAAGAAGTAGTGTAATTCAAAAATACATTATTTTTATATGCCCTATTGAAAGTGCATCTGGGCCCCCAATTTTGTTTTGGTGATTGACTATGGTATAAACTATCAAATTTGCGCTTTGTAACCATGACAAATGATGTCACGAAAGATGGCTTCTGTCTACAGTTATGTGTTCCCCATTCTTCACAAATAGCATCTGTTGCTCATCTGGTTCTCCCATCGAAATATATATTGCCGACCTGTCCATCAGATCCAAAATCATCTACCAATTTACCAAGCTATCTTAGGGAAAGAAGCGGCAAAACAAAAAGGAAAACCAAATCAATTTACGTTGAGGCTCTAATTGGCTCTTGCTGCACCATATTAGACTTCGAATTCCTCCAGCACCATGGTTGAATAAAAAGACTTATGATACAATCGCCCTCTCAAAGGGGATACACAGAAGCATAACCAGCCATGATCGGTGTCATGTCCACGACACCGTACTGGCACACAACAAAGCTACTCCTCATCATTGTTGATGCCGAGTTTACATTCAATTTTGCAGCAGTCTAGGCGCTAGCCCTCCCAGTAGAACCTTTCACCGCAGTGGCAACTTCCACCCTAGTCATCTGAAAATCACATAAAGATACGACCTGAGCAACTAATACTCCGCAAGACTTACAATAAAAAATGGTCAACTACAGCCTAGTCCTAGACATTCAAAGGCTGGGGGGGGGGGGGCGTAAAGTTGATATTGCCACAAGCCAACCTATGAGTGAACCCTTAATTTCAAGTTTTAGCAGTCAATTATGTTGTCATGAAAATGATAAATTTAGTTAGTGCTATATCAACAACAAGCATGATTGCAATACAACATAATTAAATCAATATAGCAATATTCAACCTATTTCTCATGTTTATCTTATTACTATGTTTCAGAGCTGTGATCAAGTGGTATTCGTTAATATGAGGGGCAGAGACTCGAATCGATTTACATCCTGTAGAAGAATCCTATTTGCGTAACCCATACGTGCTTCCTAGAAGCTGCATGGAGCAACTTTTCGCTTTGGTATCGCAAAGTCTTATGGGCATGGCTCCCTCATGATGGGTACCCTAACACGATGCGTCCTGGATGACATCCACGAGTGGACTGTTCCCTCCTTTCTTTCCTAGTTCCGCCAAACATGGGAGTAGGGTATCTTACTACCAGACGGTTGTCAAGACTTAATCTCAGCAATATAGGTATGGGGTTACGCACGAGACCAAAAAATCAATGGGGTTACTTAATCTCGACACGAGACAGGTTCAGGCCCTCTCAATAAGAGTAAAAATCCTACGTCCTATATGTAGTATTGTATATTGTGATTACAGGATGTGTTTGAGGGAGGTCCATGCCCACCTTATATATCCAGTCACACAGGGATACAAGAGGTGTCTTAGTCGTATGCTACAAGTATAATATGATAAGCATATCTCTAAGATTCTTTATGCTCTACCCCGCCTCAATCGGTTACCCTTTGTGGGCCACCTTAGTGTACACCGATATTAAATCAAGCTATGGATACCGGTAAGCTAAGTATTCCACAACAGACCCGGAGTGCTTTATGATTTTGAGCTGCACCAGGACCGACTGGATCATCATCTTCGTAGGTCATAAATTATGAAGACCTCTCAAATAAGCTTCTAGTTGAATCAGGTGCACCGGTCAGGTGCACCTGATCAGGTGTAGCCCCCGACTCTTGTAATAATTGGTGACTTCAAGTAATGCAAAATTCCAATTTCAGAGTCATTGTTGACTCTTCCATTGTATGGGCCTTGAATCGAAGAATAGTTCCACAAGTGTCATCTGTCCGCAGGTTGAAATGCTCCGTCGTCAACTTGAACTCCAGAAAGAAGGCGCAACAGGACCTAAGGCGCAACTTGATAACCATAAGGAAGATTTGGATGTGTTGAAGAAGTAGGTAGAAGACTCATATGCAACTCACCAACAACAAAGAAATGAGATTGCATCTCTGAAACAAAAATTCAGTGATATGAGGTCATGCATCTATTAACGTAGCAGTCCGAGCTAATCTATGATCTTCAATTCATCATCCCTATAGGTGTGGCTATGATCCTACTACTTGGTATCTTGTGTACCATTTACTTAGTTGTCCATTATTTTCTGAATGTTTGTGCTAAGTTAACGGTGAACTGATGTCTCTGAGAACAATGCTGAACTGACGAATGCCATATATTCTTACCCTTGTATATAATGCATTGAAACATTATTATTATTATTTCTTATTCAGGATTTGAAAGATTAATATTTATGATGATATCGAACATAGGCTGATAACATGCTAGGAGAAAAAAAAAGGCCTACTACAAAAAAGGGTCATAAGCAGGATAGGCCCATTAATGTCAACCCCTGCTATAGTAACGAGCCTGGACCGGAACACGTGGGCTTGTATTCGGCCATATCTATACTCTGATGAAATAGAACCCATTTAGATGTGGGCCCTCACCGTACTAAATTTTAAATAGTAATATAATACAACAAGCCGAAATAGGTTTACTGAAGGCGACTTACTCCTGATCTACCAGGCGACTCTGGCTTATAACTCTACTACGTACCCTAATATGAAGGATTACTAAAGATAGATAGGGTTATCACCACCTACCGTCTACCTCTATGACCGTAGAGTACGCAGCAAACAAAGATAACCTCTAGCGTAGACACCACGTCTACAATATCAATTACTACTCTAACTTTGGCCAAGAACTTCCTTCTTTATCCAGAATCTTATAGCTAGAGTATTCACTAATATTAATGAATGATGATCCCGCAAGCAACTAAGGAATAAAACTTACTAAAATAGAAAAGTTAAATATCATAAAGGAAACACGAACACTTACTTGAAAAGAAAAGCATCCGTCGAGGTACAAGTGTGAGGAAGATCGCCGACAAACCTGGCTCCTTCCTGAACTCTCTCTCACTCTCTTCCTATTTTCTAAGCACTTTGACAGTGCTAAAAGCCTTTGAAGTGGAGCTCTAATTCTATTCTTGAGGTATGTGTTGAGTGAAGCTCTTCCCCTCCTTATATAGGACTTGATTTATGGATAAATCACCCGCACTTAAATATTCACCAACACTTGTGAAATTAGTTAGTAATAAACTCCTACCACTATGTTGGTTGTTCATTTCTATTGTTTTATGCAGGTATTTGACGGACAAAATTGGTACTTAGTGGCCGTCAACATGCATCAGTTGCATCCCCACATCTATTCCTATATCGACTATCTTTAGCTTCAGAACATGTGCATCATTTACTGAATCTCCCCACATCATGCGCACAAGAGAAAACTATACATATGGGAAGGGACTTCAAATCGTCAAAATATAGTGGATGATGTAATTTCTCAGTGAAGGGAAGAGAGCTAGACAGACACACTGATAACTGTCAAACCAAGTATCTACATTTTATAATGCAATTGCAATCTTGTTATAATGCATAATGACAAAGTAAAATTATCATAATTTTATTAGCAACAACATTTTAGTTGGAGCACTAACAGTTTAGGGTGAGCAATATTATTAACATTGAGACATGGCATCACCATGAGCAAGTGCATGATTAATTGAGAAATAGAAACAACATTTAGTACACATAACCAAATCTTATTATTTTTACTGTACCAAAAAAACTATTTAATTCTTGGATAAATAGGATAACTTCAACTGATGACATGCTCGAGAGCAGTGAGGATTCTCTTCATTTCTCCTTCCCACAAGTGTTTAGTTGCTTTGTTACTTTTTCATCAGAAAAGTAATGTCAGTATGTCTAACCACAAACTACTGTTACTTTTTCATCTAAAGGTGTTTGTTTCGTTCAATACCTTGCATCATGGGGAACCAGAGCTAGACCCAGCATTTTAGGGAAAGAGTTCAATGGTCTCCTTCCTCACTCGCCATGCTCTGGAAGTCTGCATCAGCCTCAGCGCCCAGCAGCGCCGAGATCCTCTGCGCCCTGATGTAACTAAAAAGTTTCAGATTAGCTGTCCACAAATGGTCTAGATCAGATGCCGAAATTATAGATAAAGATAAAACCAGGTTTCAAAAATCAAAACTTCGCGCATGTGCAGTGACCTATTCAGTTTTGACATCTTAACTGCAGTGCAAAGTTGAAGATGTGAGCTGCGTTGAAGATGTGAGCTGCAACTGTTGTGATCTAAGTTGAAGTTGTGAGTCGCGTCACACGACTGCCCAACCACACGTGCCGCTGCCTCATCGTGTGGCTGACCCGCCTGACCCAGCCGCCGCCACACTTCGCCCGCCTAACAGCGCACCGCCTGCACGCCGCCATGCCAGCGCCGCCGCCGCCAGCAGAGGGGCTAGGGTTTGAGGCAGGATGTTTTTTTTTGAGACGGTGTGATTTGTGTTTAAATGAATGGAGCGCAGGGAGAGGGATGCGGGGAGTGAGTAGGGTGGAGCGGACCCACCAGTTGGCACAAAGGAAATGGGAAGGCAGACAGCCAAAGCATTTCAGACCATCGGATGTGATGAAGTTGGACATTGAAGCAATCTCAACTTTTTATTTTGAGTAAGTGATTTCTTTGGAGGTACAAACTGGGGTATATGGAGCAAAGATCATCTTTGTGGGGTGTATTATATGGTGTGGACTTAGAAAAGATAAAACTGGTGCATTATGCAGGGTATAGACTAACTTGTCATAAAATTTGCAGACATATAAAGAATTTTTCTTGTGCCATTTAACTTCACAGTGCAGACATTAAAAACAGTAAGCTATACAGTTGCTGGAAATTACCCAGTTTTGTTACCTGAGTTCTCATTAGCTACACTTCCTCCAGTCACCTTAGCTACCAGCAAGCACAAAAAATGTGCCTGAATCCTGCAAAAACAAGGCAGGAATAGCTTGCAATGTTAGCTACCGTAAAGCAACTCAGAAACTAGGCATTACCTCATATCTTTCCACAAGAAAAACAATATAAAGAAAATAACAGGAAGAGGGATCAATCCAGAACACGAATGAGCATAAGATGCGGGATCTAGAGAGCTCTAAGGTCAACACCATGGCCTAGGAGTATGGGATGGAGAGCTCCCGTATGCAGCTTGGGACAAGCTCCCGTAAGCAGCAGGGGTTGTGGCCAGGATGGAAAGCAGAGGGAGAGGTCAAGCACCTGTGCATGGGGATGCTAGATCCGTTGGAGAACATGCTGCTGCTGGAATGCTCAGGGAAGACAGTTGACAGATTCGAAGGCCTCCTCACTTTATTGTCACCGCGCCAGAGTATGACATCCCCGCCCCAAGAATGAGGGGTAGTCGAAGGATTGAACATTGGGTGACATCTTAATGAAGTAAGAGTCCAATAGTACACACATATGAGCATAAAAGAATAGTGTGCAATGTTATAAGTTAATTATTATAATTTTTTGGTTCAGATTTGAATAGATAGATAAGTTTGAAATTCGATAACATAAACAGTAGAAGCAATATATCTCACGTTAGAATCCTATCATGAAGCACATCTAGCCCGTAGACATGCCCTATTAGCAAGAAGAAAACCTGCACAAAACCATATAGAGCAAAGCCCTAAGCAACTAATACTCAGCAAGACTTACCCGTCAAAATGGCACGCTAAGGCCGATACCTAGTATGTAGGAGGCTGACCAAGGGTTGTTGGAATAATTGCAAAAATAGCACTAATAATTGATCCTGTTTTTTATATTTTAGCCAAATTCATAGGGTTCTTGCATAAAATAAATGTTGTGCAGCTACACTATAGTAAACATGGTTGCAATACATTTAATAGAAATACAATATCATCTTCATCATTTCACTGTGTAATTCGAGGTGGCAGCGATCTCACAAGTGGTACTCAATAACCGTGAGGGATGACAACTTGAATCGATTTACATCTAGCAGGAGAAATCCAAATACACAGCGCACGCACACTCCGAGGAGTCACGTATGACAATATTTCGCGAGATACAACAGGGTCGGTCTGGGTCCCACTTTTCCCGAGTCCACGTCACCCCATGCGATGCTCCCGTCAAAGCCATCCAATGGGTAGCCTATGCACTCTCCCTTTCAACACATACCCACATTCCACCATACCCGCTTCATCACCAGAAGAAGAGTAGGATATCGTCCAAGCACTGCAGTAATCAAGCTACGTCGGTTTACTAGTGCCCATATCACTAGCATGCACTTGGTACTGTTCAAACTTGGTCACGGGTCCACACTCAAATTGGTTCTTAATCAACACAAATGGGGCTATGGTGAACAAGGTCCAACCTTATCATCTCAACCTACACATGCACTTCCCCGTTCGCTCTCCAATTAATCCATCTTTATATGAAAGTTTAACTAGTAATAAATTCCCAAACCATCCTATATCGAGTAGTCTCCGTACCATGCGATGTTGCTACCGATGACTCGATATTAAACATAGCAAATTCTAACGGATGGTTGAACAAGTAGACTCATACCCATAGGATTTGTCTTTCCTACATGCAACTAGGGTTTCAATCATTTCCTACACGTAATACACAATACATGACACGCATACATATGATACAAAATAAAAGTTTTGAAACATAGTAGTGCACCGGGGCTTGCCTTTGGTTCACCTCATAGTTAGCACTCTCCGAAGGATTAGTCTCAGCTCCGGGCTCCTTCGGAACTATCTCCACCTCCACGCTCCCGTCGTTGAGTCCTAGTGGATAAAATGCAATGCAAGCAAGGACAGTGAGGATTCGTGGCACTTTCTCAACAAATGGATGCTATGATATGATGCATGTATAAAAGTACGGGGGTACATTGGATAAGGACATGGAGATTTCTCAAATTATTTTCATTGAGTATCGTGAACTGCGACGGGGTTTTAGTGATGATGATTGTAAATGGTGAACTATGCATACACTAACTAGGTGAGCATGACATGATGATCTGAGGCAAATTAAGGTAAATAAAAACCCAAAATAACAGAGAGTAAGTTGTTTTTATGATTTGCATCACAAACCTTTATGTGCTAGATACTTATATTTCCATTTATGCCATTACTAGGATTAAATCAGAGCTACTAAGATTGCATGGGTTTTTGGAAGGTAAAATCCCGTGGACAAAATTATATGTGGCGTGGGACATTAAGCAAGATTTTTGTACGAAACGTGATGGCAAGATAGGGCATCGATAATTTATTTTTAATTAAAATAGTGGAAACATTAAAATATTCATTATAGAAAAACTACTTAATGTTAAAAATTGACATTTGCCGAGATGCAATGAAATAATGTAAATAACGTGCATGCAAATTGGGGATACTTAAATCATGCACTGAAAATTAATTATGATTTTATTTTGGTTTTTAACCATTTAAAACATGCCTAAATAGATAAGTGCTTTTGGAGTGTCTTAGTATTTTTATAAAATACTACATAATGCAGAGTGTACAAAAAGTTTTTTGCGCATTTTTATTCCCAATAATGATTCGTGTGCACATTTTTGAAGTTGTACATATTTATTTGATTAAGAATTTAAATAACAAATTTTTTTCGGACAGTGGGCCGCTCTGACTCGGCCCAGCTGACCCAGGCGGGCGTGAGCGAGTCCCCTGGGCCAGATCCGGCGCTCGGCCCAGGTGCGAAGGTGGCCCGTGGCCAAAATGGCCCAGCCGGGCTGGCTTGGCCACGGCAAGCTGACGGCGGCAGGGCAGGCTCCCGAATCCAGCACGGAGATTCGCGGTGACGAGGAGCACCTGCCGGAGCAAAGCGAGGGAGAAAAAGGTCACCGAGGGTGCGGCGACGACGTGGGGCAACACACGGCGGCAGACTACGATGGCGACGGCGGCGCTCCGGGAGGGTGGCTGCAAAAGTTCGGGCCAAGGGAGTTCAAGGTGCCGCGCCAGGGGCAAGGTAGGTCGTCGGTGAGAGGAATCGCAAAGGGGCTCACCACGGAGGGAGAACGGAGTGACGAGGCGATGGTCGCTGACGAGGAGGAGACTGCTCGATTGGCTCTGCTCCGGGTGAGAGGGGCGACGGGGTGGCGCAGAGAGAAGGAGGAGGTCTCGGCGGAGCTTTGCGCGGTGGGTTGACGGCGAGGCAGGCAGCAGGGCGACCGGGCGACGCATGCTTCACTTGGGGGGCCATGGCGGGCGAGCGCTCGGAATAGAGAGAGAAACCAGAGAGGAGAGTGAGAGGGTGAAACCGGGAGGAGGAAAACAGGGGCGTACGCCGGTTTTGAAGCCCGGGTACGGACCAGGTGCGCTCCTCCCCGTCGTCGGCCTCCACACGGCATCGGGTGACACGGCAAGGCGGGTGGCAAATAGTGGCTTTGGTCGCTGGGTCAATGATAGGTGGGGGCCTGCATGGTTTATAAGTCCCAGAATTTCATAATATTAAGGTGTTTTTAACCACTAGTTTGGAGCATCAAGTTAAGTCAAATTTTAAATATTTTTGAGCAATATTGTAGACCATGGTTTGTGGTATCATTTTGATGACATGCACAAGAAGTGGTGAAAAGATTTGGGAGATATTGAATTTTGAAAAGGGATACATGCTTAAGCAGACAGAGATTTTTCTAAAATCCTGGATTTGCTTATTACTCAAGTAGATTGGAGCCCTAAACTTTTGGTATTGAGCATGATGAAATATATATGAGGTCTATCATAACTGATGATTAGAATGTGTAGAATGATATAATTGATGATGTCCTCTTGGAGTCCAAGGTATCAGGGAGCTAGGGAATTTGTAAAAAGGCTGGATAAGCTGATCACTTGGATACTTTGGGAATCAATTTGAGGCATCAAACCTTACCAAATGTGCATGGGGCTTGGCAGACGTGAAGAGCAATGATTATAAGACAAAACCAAGGGTGATGTAGTTCAAGGAGTGCTACAGGTCTGATTTTAATGAATTTTGAAAAGTTCCAAATGACTACGATAACTGAAATTGCTTAACACTTAAGCCAATTGCAAATTTAGTTTGGGGCACCAATTTTGGTCAATTTCAAATGGGGTTTCACAAACATGGAGAACAGGGTATGTAGTAACTAAATATGGATGATATAGCTCTGTAAGTGAAATTATGTATTAATTTTATAATTTTGAAGTTGCTTCGTCGCCAATGCTGGATCCTTGTTAGAATTTTGATATTTGCTAAAAATTTCAAAAGTGATTTCTTCTGATATTATTAAATCAAGCCAAAATTATATGTTGCTCACAAAGTTTGGATCTCAATTATGGGTAGGATCTGGCCCAATGGTTTCTTCAAAAATTTAAAATTTGAAATTTTCAATTAACCCTATTTCTGAACATTGTTTGAATTAATTAGCCCACTTTCCCAAATGATTAAATCACCAACAATTCTTTAAAATTCTCATTTTAGTTATAGATCAATATTATGAGATTTAATTGGGTGACCTATATTATAAAATTTGAACGGCTAGTTATTCCTGATTTTTGTTTTCTCTCTTTGAATGCCTACGATGCTAAGGTGACACCTGGGGTGTCACACAGAGAACCGCCACCGAACTCATCCGCCGCCTCCTGAGCCACGGACAAAGCATAAACTGCAAAGCAAGGAGCTGGTGAAGCGACCATCTCCGGTACTGCACCACCACCTATGTCGGCTTTGAGGGAGGGAGGCATGCTGGGGAGACAACGACAGCGATGAGGGAGGACGGAGCCGGCGGTGGTGCTCCGGCTCTGCAAGAATGCGACTCAGAGGCTAGGGTATGGGGATAGGGTACAAATTTGGCCGCCCCACCCGCGTTGGCCGCCCGCTCATAACTGCGCTGCATTCGCCTAGCCGCGCCCTGCCCACAACGCCCGGCTACCTTGTGCGCTGCACCCGCGCCGGTCGCCGTGTGTGTGCAGCTTTGAGCGGCCACCCATTCGTCCGCCGCTGCATTGCACGATCGCCCAACCACGTCTGCCGCAGCCTCGTCGTGTGGCCGACCCGCCCGACCCAGCCGCTGCTGCACTTTGCCTGCCTGATAGCGCACCGCCTGCGCGCTGCCACACCAGCAGAGGATTTGTCTTTGAGGCAGGTTTTTTTTTTGAGATGGTGTGATTTGTGTTTGAATGAATGGAGCGAGGGGAGAGGGATGCGGGGAGTGGGTAGGGTGGAGCAGAACCACCTGTCAGCGCAAAAGGAAATGGAAAGGTAGAGGACCAAAGCAATTCAGGCCATCGGATGTGATGAAGTTGGACATTGAAGCAATCTCAACCTTTTATTTTGAGTAAGTGATTCCTTTGGAGGTACAATCTGGGGTATATGGAGCAAAGATCATCTTTGTGGGGTGTATTATATGGTGTGGACTTAGAAAAGATAAAACTGGTGCATTATGCAGGGTATAGACAACATCTCCTGGAGTTGAATAAATTTATTTAAGGTATAAGCAATTATTCATTGTTAGTGACTGCAGTATAATTTTTAGTAGCCACCTCTCCAGATGCTACTAAAGTAGAAGGTAATATATATTTATAGGAAAATTTTCCATTTAGATGTGGATGTTATATTTACGGCTAATTATTTTTTTCCATGGGAGACGATATTCTCGCCGATAGTGAGACACCCATGATGACTTTGTGAATCTTAATATCAACTTGACGCAGTCATTCGGAGGCACTCATAGGTAGGATGTGCATATGTGAATACTTATGTGTCTGTGTATTGTGTTCATTTGCAAAAAAAAATATATATATGTGTATACAGAAGTGTTTGTATTTTTAAAAGCGAGGACTCTAGGTCATAGAACTAGTTGAAGTAGTCGCATATGCTCCTGATCCAAGCTTAATGTGTGAGGGTCATATTTTCATAACTGGATGCCTCCTTTGTCTTGAGGGTTCGGGCACTAAAATCTGGATCTTGCCCCCGAGGGACTACTATTTGGGGTATAACACATGTTGTAACCAATATATGAGAAGGGGATGCTTGTTCTCGCCTTTTTATCGTCACCTTTGCCCTATTCGTTTCTCCATTCAGTGATTTCAATATCCTAACAAAACATATAAGCTAAACATGTACTCCCCCAGATAATCTTTCTTGATAATATAGGATGGGACGATAGTTTTGTAGTTGAGTTCTGAACTAATTTATTCTATCCCCTAATGTAAAAAAAAACTTGAAGGAGTACTTGGCACTATCCAAGAGTAGCCATAATATGCGTATCCTGAAAGGGTTGGGACGGGGAGGTACATGGAGTTAGAGTCGATTAGTGCGATATATAGTTCGGTTTGGGAGGGAGACATGGTGCGTGTAACTCGATAATTAGAAATATAAAAAATGAAACGTCTGTAACTCTTTTCATAGTTTTAAGAGAGATAAGTGGTCAAGCAATAATCAATATTGAGACAGCCAGAGTGCATGCCAGTAGGTATGCAGATCATAAGAATCATAACCGCGCAGCTCATCAGTCAGCTCAACCTACGTATGTGTAACAGGTATAGTATGACAGTTGACAGCTAGATGACCTACATAATAGGGTAAACTGGGCTGATGGCCAGTCCACACATCCCCAAAGGCTGATCCTCCACATCCTTCCTAAAAAGGACATAGCCCTGGTCACCCCAATTTTTTCCCCAGGAATTCTTTGCAATCCAGTAGTTTGTGCCACTTGAATCTTGGTTGTAGCCAACCACTGTTACGAAGTGGTTCGGATTGACACCACAGGGTCCATTAAAAATCCCACCTTTGTAGTGTTGAATTCCATGCAGGTCGATCTCGACTGCCACGGGTTGCTTAGCTACTGCAGCCATCAAATCCTTCTCACTGCAGGACGGAACATATTCGTAGTCTGTTATCCTTGCGGCATGGTGAGAAAGGTTGGTGGAGCGGCATGTCCCTGTGTGTTTTTTTTTCAGAATACAACATGAATTTATATCATAATCTTGAAGAGGAAACCTGAATTTATTCCTAGGAGAAAAGGGGTCCGCTGAATTAACCTTGCGTCGCCGTGTACGGGTAGTCCGACTCAGTGGCGATTCCACCATTCTCTGCTATCGAGTCGAGAGCACTCCCGGTTAATCCACCACTGCAACCATGACTTGATGTATCGCAGTCTATCAGCTGTTGCTCCGACAAAGCGACAAGCTCGCCGGTATGAATTTTGTGGATGCCTTCCACTGTTGCGACTGTAGCGAAAGCCCAACAGGAGCCTAAAAATTCACAAAGGATAAAATCACATTAGTTTCTAGTCGTGAGCAATTAGAACTACTGTCTAACAGTTCTTGTTGGTCTCAGTTAACATAACGAGTTAATGATATAACTGAATCGCATCGATTCACGTACCGCAGTGGCCCTGAGTCTTGACAGGCGTCACAGCGCCTGCCTCTCTCCAATCAACACGGCTCGGTGGCGCCGCCGACCCAACCTCATTGGTGGTGACGTTGACCGGGTGGCTGCAAGCTGCAGGCAACTGTTGTGGCAGCATCCCCGTCAACGTGAACTGTGCTGCGAACTCCTCATCGGTGAGGTCAGTGAACGGACCTTCACCGAGGTAGTAGGTCCGCCCCGCTGCCATGGAGTTGTTGTTGAAGCTCTCAATATACTGGACGTTCGTGCGGTACACGTCTAGACGGCGCTTCATTTCCTCGGCGGTGGCGAAGGAGCGGCCGTACATAGCCACCCATCTCTGGAAGCTCTGCACCTCCTCTTTGGTTGCAGGCGATACCGCGGTTGAGCCACCGGAAGCAACGGTAGCGACGAGGAGGACGAGGGCAAAAAGGCTTAGTGCAGTCTTCCCCATAGCTTGTCTGCGAGTTTGAGAACAAGTAACAAGAAAGAGCAGGACATATCAATCTGTTAGTGCAATGGGGGCGCTGCTAGCTCCGGGTACAAGCTATATCCCACCACGTACAAGAACCCATGATGTCTCATGCAACATCATGTAGTGGAGTTTGACATCATGGTACTGCGCGCGTACGTGGGGTGAACGCTACGTTCCAAGCAAAAGAAAATGAACTCTAGAGCACAACGCACCACAACAAAATTATCATGTTTCCTCTCTGTTCATTGCTTCAAGAAATTTGATGAAAACAATCAAGAAATCTAAAAGCAAACAGTTTAGTCTGCAACATTCTAAAATATCGGTTGCAACATAAAAATATTGAAGTTGCAAAACTGCAGAAACATAAGATACAACAATGTTTTAACAAATATCTTCTAATGTTGCATCTCATATATATGTTAACATGTGTTAAACCAGGCTATTGCAAACATCAAACAAGCGTTACAAGCTTAGTGAAACATATATGAATCCACCAGATGCAACAATAGTACATAGCAACAAGCAATAAAAAGCCCAGACATACAAATCCAACTGCTGCAACATCATTTTGCAACAAGCCACAAAAGCCATACTCACCAGATCCCTTGTTCTTCCAGCAGTACTCCTGTCTCCTGGTTGCCTCGATGAAAGAAGAAAAGGAGAAGAGGCACTCGAGAGAGAGGAAGAGATCACCTTTTTCAGAAGATGCGAAGGGGGAGGGAAGGAATGTGCAAAGGGGTTGGGTCACCTTTATAATAAGCGACCTGTAGAGTTACTCTATAATTTGTTTTGTCAAAGAAAAAACTGATAATATTTTCACGTCACTAATTGTCCCGTTCGTCTCTCTCTCTCTCACACACCCACACACACATACACACACACGCACAAACTGCAAACTAAGACTGAATTAAAGCAATATATCTTTCTTCTACCTCCACAATTAGTGTCCACTTATCAGTTAAGATGTTGTACGCTACATCTCTCTCAAACCAGTCTATTACACGCAACAATATGTGTTTAGACAGTTCAGATAAGTGACATGCGGGAAGTGCAGGTTTATGTGTATATGTGGTGTAGCGTGTGTACCAGAGACAGCTTCATATCACTAAAAACGGTAATGCTGAGATAAAGCCACAAACAACGATGTTGTGGACTGCTAACTGCCCTTCGGTTAGCATAGCTGTGGCTGCAAGCGTATAGCTAGGCTTCATTTCTAAGATGGCAACGATACACAATTGACCAGGCAATAAGGAATAACGAGAATGAAGAATAATATTTTCCGGTTTCCATAGGCAGCTTCTGGTCCACGAAACACGCCAGACAGGATGTCAGGCAGTCAAATACATGACATCATATCGGTCCATCAATACATTTGTGGTTTCCAGTTTGTGTGCCACAAGATAACATGTTCCAATCATATCTCTCACAGGGTCTCTGGGATGGCATTTCACAGACTGAATTATTAGAACTGCAGTTTCCTAGTGGAAGAAGCATGCATGCTTATGAAATAGGATTAAGTTTCACATCCACCAAACTACTATCGGTAGTACATCATAAACACTGCATATTCGGAGAGAAAATTGTGGCAACGTTTCTTATTTGATGAAAGAGGAATTCATTGATTTGTATATTCAGAAAATTCGATCTACTAATAGACTTCTGAGCAGTTTTCATGAGGGAGGTTTTCTGAACTCTGATGGAAGCACGTGAATTTGTATCATCAGTGTGCAGCTGCTCGTCCATGGATCATTATTCTTGACCAGGCGAAAAAGACGCCTGAAGGTAGCTTTTTCTAAAATGACTACTTCTAAGGGAGAATAAGGCACCATCATAGTGACTTTACAAGGTAAAGAAGATATATATTCCGTCCGCAGAGGCAGTTTAGGCATTGGAGGCGGCTCACACCAATTCTTGGTTCACAACGTGCTGTCAGAAGCTGTTTTTTGGTCGTTTCCCCCAAAAACAATGAAGCTGTTTTTGGTCCTCCTCGCAACGTGTTTATACCTGATAATGAATGTAGTTGTTACTTGTTTTGTTATACATATAGAATCTCTCATAATTTTTATTTCAACTTTTTAAAGCCAATATTATTTTGATTCACGCATATTTAGTCATAAAATGAACTAGATTTAGGTGAAACTTATCTGTTAAATTTTCTACTTTCTGAACTGTATGAACATGCCAGGAATAATGATGCTCAGGAGACTTGTTCACGAAGAATATTTGAAACTAAACATATTTTTGGCTGATCGAAAAAAAGAACTCAAATTTGGCTGGGGTTCTTATAATAAAAGTTTATCATGTGTTTTTAGGAATGGCAATACGTGCATGACTATTGGGAGGATGGGCTAAGCAAAGTGATGCACATTAACGAATGTATCACTAAACAATTACAGTATAGGATATGAATATTTGCAGTAAAGGATAACCTACAGTGCTAGCAGTAGTTATGTGTCAGCATACGGAAGTGTGGATCTATGCACTGTAAATCAGGGAATTGGACTTCATTCCGTCTAGTGGGGAACTACGCATGTTTCCGTTTGCGGACCACACGACTTTGCTAAAGGGGCAGTGACGTGACTCTATTGCAATGTGTAATTTTCATTTGGGGAGTGGGGTTGTTCTGAACTCTGATGGGAGCATCTGAACTTTCATCATCAGCGTCCAGCTGCTCATCCAGGGATCATTATTCTGGACCAGGCGAAAATGACGCCTGAAGATAGCTTTTTTCTAAAATGAATACTTCCAAGGGAGAATAAGACGCCAACAAAGTGACTTTGAAAGGTTAAAAAAAATATATATTCCGTCCCCAGAGACAGTTTAGGCACAGGAGGCGGGCGGCTCGCACTAATTCTTGGTTCACAACATGCTGTCACTACCTATTTTTGGTCCTCCTTACAACGTGTTCATACTTAATAATGAATGTAGTTGTTACTTGTTTTGTTATACATACAGATTCTCTCAGATTTTTTTATTTCAACTTTTTAGAGCCCATTTTATTGAGCTTCACGCGTATTTGGTCATAAAATGAATTAGATTTAGGTGAGTTTTATCTGTTAAATCTTCTACTTCTTGAACAGTGTGAACAAGCCAGGAATAATGATGATCAGGATCACGAAGAATATTTGCTATTAAATATATTTTCGGCTGGTCGATAAAATAATTCACGTTTGGCTGGGGTTCATATAAAAAAGTTTATCTCGTGCAGTTAGGAATGGCAAGGATAGGCAAATCAAAGTGATGCACATTGATACATAAAAAAAAGTGATGCACATTGACAAATGAATCAGTAAGAAAATAAATTACTATATGGAATAAGGACATTTCAGGTAATTGATAACCTGCAGTGGTAGCAGTAGTTGCTTGTCAGCATACGGGAGTGTGGATCGACGCATTTAAAATCAGGATATTGGACTTCGTTACGTGCAGTGGGAAACTATGCATGTTTCCCTTTGCGAGCCACACGACTTTGCTGAAAGCATATTATAACACCTCGAAATCCACAAACATATAAAAATATCAGTTAAACCACATATCCAATAGTAAAATAATTAAATAAAAATTTGGCAGTATCTCCTTTGAATTTATAAGCAACATAATTGTAAAAGGCATAGATATTACAAGGAATTAAGATATCTCACTAGCATTAACAAATATCTTAATGAAAGATAAGGGTAACTTAAAGAAATTAAGTTTAACAACCACACTTTGTTTAAACATCAATCACAAGGCTCTAATTCCAGCTTTAACTATTGAGATTAAATAAAGCACTACGTGCAGCTAATCCATCTTCCCTCCTAACAACCATCAAGCACCTAGAGATAGTAAAACAAGGGTGAGATAAAAAAATTCAGCAAGCAAATTTATTTTGACAAGCTATTTAAATGACAAGTTAGGATTAAACAACGATTTAACATTGAACTTCACTTGTAGGATCATCAGGATATGTAATTGATATAAAGGGAATAACTTCCAACTAAAATATATTCAGATGATAAAGCTTCCATAATAACAGTACATAACTTCCAACTAAAATATATTCAGATGAAAGAGTTAATTCTTAGTGGTAAGACATGGTTTTGAACATTATGGTGTAGTTGCAAAATAACAAGTCAAAACTTGAACAAAACTACCGCTAAATTCATGTGACACTCCTAGTGTCATAAAGGTTCTAAGAAGACACTCAAGTTGTCCGGTGAAGGTGCTAGACGAGAAGGAACGAGCTACATGTAAGAAGACACTCAAGTTCTATAAGGTTCAATGGAGCAACCATATCGCCAGGGAAGCTACTTGGGAAACTGAAGAGTTCCTGCAAAGCCACTACCCCGAGTTCTTACGCCACCACTTAGGTAACCCGTTAACACATCCTTTAATCTCGAGGCGAGATTTCTTTAAGGGGGGAGGGCTGTGACACTCCTAGTGTCATAAAGGTTCCAAGAACAACCCCTTTGTCATCACAAAAGCCTAACACCAAGAATTTGAACTAAAATGACCAATTTGAACCAAATTCAAACAAAATTTGAATGACACTTCTACTACAAGTCCCAACTTTTCAATGTAAGTCACCACTGCCAAAATTATATGTTGTTGGCTATGGTCAAGTAGAATTTTAAGGATTTTCCCAGATTTTTATTCCATTAATAGAGGCCCCAAACAAATGGTAGAAGTTTCAAAAACTAGCTCTATTCACAAAATTTCTAATTAAATCTTAATGAGAACTGATGGTAGTTAGTATTTTGATAAAATCCAGCACATTATGGGGAGCCTGTCCTATTTGTGGTTTAATTTTATCAATACTAGATTAATTCAAACAAAAAGATTAAACGTAGCCGGCTATAGGGGTTAGAAAAAGAAAACAAAAAGAAAAGTCCCTATGGGACCCACCTGTCAGCGACTTCAAAGAAACACACCGGCGCCTCCCCGCACTCCCGCCTGCCCGTACGCCGCGTGGGCGCCGACGACTCAGCGTTCACCGCGCCCACGGATCGACTACCCCACCTGCCATTCGGACAGCCGCCTTGTTCCCCACTTCCCTGTCCGAACGGCCTCATTCCCCCCCCCCCACTCGCTCTCAGTCTCTCTCACGCTCGCCGCGCCCCCATTATAGCCTAGAGCCGCTCCGCGCCATCGACGCCTCGCCGCCGACACCGACCGCCAGTCGACGGCTACACCACCGCCTCGATGCCTTCAAGCTCCGCGTGAAGCCACATTCCCTCTCCCGCACCGAGCCGCCATGAATCGCCGCTTTCCTCCCCACCTCCGACTACCCCTCAACCCCGACGCCTGACCCCCACGGTGAGCCCCCGGGCGATTCTTCGCACTGGCACGCGTGGATTCAACTCTTCTTCCTCCCCGGCCTCACTCGGCTTATATCCGTGAAGCCACTCGTCTAGAACACCGCCGCCGGCCGCCGGAGTTCCGCCTCGCCATCGCCGTGCTAGCCCCGGTGAGCCATCTTTCCTCTTTCCACGCGCCGCGTCACCTGATGTGAACAAGGGTTCCCGATCTTCTGAAAGGTTCTTGGTAAGTTGATTTGGTCGGAGGCGACACATAAATCGATCCGGCTTCAGAACAGCACGTTCTAAACCCCGCAATCGCAACACGACGTCTCCTCTGGTTATCAACCGTCCAAAAGACGATTGACCTCGCCGAGAAGGCTGATCCCTGCCTGCGAATCAAGAACACAAGCAAGAACAACGAAGATTGCAACACAATTGCAGATGTATGATTAAACTCTCGAAGTTGGGGTCTCACAAACCGATGAACGGTGAAACTGTTTATGAACAGAATTGACCTAAGCAAAACCCGAACCCTAATGGTGCGGCGGCGGCTGTATATAAAGACCCTAGGGTCGTGCAAGACCCTCTGGACGCGCCCCTAATTGGGCTCAACTAGATACAAAGCCCAAAGGCCAAAAATAGGCGACGCAGCACCGACACAGATTCTGGACTCTGTCTTGTTTTGACGATTCCCGATGACTCCGGATGAATTTTGACATGAGGCCAGCGGCATTGGAAAGGTCTTCTCCTTATCTTTCCGTGCATATGTAGAATGTCCAAATCCGAGTCCGTATGCGTCCTGGGCGACTGTTTTAGTACAGACTGGTCCTGGGCCCCGAAACAGACTCGAAGTCGGTTTTGATTGGGCCTCCGCTTTGGCTTCCAAGCCCTTGCTGGTCCTCCACGTTCCCAGCTCCTTCTCCCATCATCTCCTGGTCTTCTCCATGGTTTCCAATCATAAAATAATCATTAGGTAGCAAACCATTCTCAAAAGTAACATATAGCGAAGAACGTAGGAACGAGATCACCTCTAAATTTAGTCGTCGTGCACGAGCTCTAGTCATTGGACCTTGCAAGTCCAGATTTGGAGGAGTGTTGTGTGTATCCATAGGAGTGATGTCCTCATCATCACCCCCCCACACACCCCTAGAACTCTCGAAGTCGGCGCACGTGCTCCCTCTGCCTCGACCGGCCACCGTGCTCGCGCCACCGCACAGCCGAGCGCGCCGTCGCCGCGCGCTTGGCGAAGCCGAGCTGGCCGAGGCCAGGGTGGCCATTGGGCCGCAATGGCCTTCGGGCCCGGCCTCACTCTTGGGCCGAATCTGGCCCGAGGCTCCCCCCCGCGCGCACGCTCGCTCGATGGGCCGTAGAAGATGCAGCCCGATGGGCTGCCTGGATGCGGCCCGCGTAATCAAAAATCGATTTTCTCGTTTAATTCATTTCTAGAAAAGTGTTAAACTTGTAAAATGCATAGTAAAAAGATTGATAGGAATTTTTAAGCAAGATAAATTTTGTTAGCTTTGTCTGGACTAGTACTAGTAGGGAAAAATGCTAAATCACAATGCATGTTAGTTTTATGTTTAGGATTTGAATATGTAACAAAAACCCTCACAAATTCATAGCTAATTATAGGGAGCTGATAAAATCTTGAAATTTGGCCACCAAGTAGGTTTTTCAGTTTCTAGTCTCCCTGGAAAATGTCATAGAGTGGAAAATTTTAGCTGTAAATAATTTAACATCTTTTTCCTTATGATAATTAATTATAATTATGGGCTTGGTGCATGAGAGTGAAACTTGGCCAATAAATCACTCCTAGTATAATCTAACCATATTAAATCACCTCTGCCCATTTGATGATCAGAACCATGTCAACCTAATAACTTATGTCCCGAGTGCGGTATTACTCATTAATAAATATGGTTCCACCTTAGGGCTGTTTCACGGGTACTTAGTACTTTGCGAGGGCTGTGCTCGACACACTAAAACATTAATTAAATAGCACCTGCTGGTCATGGATATCACTTGTGTAGCGTAACCCCGGCCGACACACGCACACCGTACTTTGGTACGACATTGCGCTATTAAATACTGGAGTCCATGAAGGAAATACACGAAACACCCTCATCCTGTGCCTCCGCTAAAAACGCTACAGTGTTGCACTAATCAACACACCCCGATCACTTCCATGAGAAATAGTGTACATTAACATATTTATTGAGAAAGTGCCATGAATGTTCTCTCATAAGCATCATCTTTGCATCATATAGATCACGCAGTGGACCACGTGGAGACGGGACAGGAGCAGGAGCCAGAAGGACCCGGTGGTGCTTCAGCTACCCCGGAGCTGAACCCAGGCAAGCCCCGGTGCATTATCCCCGTTTTAAATTTTTATTCTATCACTAGCTAGGGATGTAGGCTTGCCTGTGCATTAAGTCTACAGGAGTTGTTTGAAAACCTAGTATTACAGTAGGATCCCTGTACCTGGTATTAGTCTCAGGATAGTAGTCGCTCTGCTTAATTTAGGACGACTACTCATCGAGTGGTATGGAGACCACTCGTAGATAGGAAACATTATCACTGGGGAATGATATCGGATGAAGGAAAGGGTGGATGGAATCACAATGAAGACCGAATGGGCAACTAGGTGAAAAGGGAAGGACAACTTGTCTTCAAGGAGGTAGCCCCGTCCGAGTCACCTAAGGCTACGCCTCGTGTCCGGCCCATGGGATCAAGTTTGAACGTACTGTTTGCATGCTAGAGATATGGGCCCAGTAAACCGACGTAGCTACGATTACTGCCTCGTCAGAAGATAGCCTTCTCCCTTCTTTGGTGGAACTGGGGCTGAGAGGAGGGAGCAATCCACCCACAGATGGCGGCATGGGGCGCATCGCGTTGGGGGACCCTTCTCAGGGGAGTCTGGACCCGGAAGACCCTGCGGTACTGTAAGCGAAAGATTACTCCATGCGGCTTCCAGGAAGCGCGTATGGATCGTGCAAGCAGGTTTCTCCTGCAGGATGGAAATCGATTCGAGTCGCTGCCACTCACAGTAACGAGTACCACTTGATCGCTGCTCCGGAACAGTGTCGGAAGCCATTAAGATGATGAGTGGGTTTAATACTGCTGTTTGGAATTATTAAGATTGTATTGGAACCATGATTGATACAGCTTTAGTGCAAACTAAATTTACTATTCCGCATGACAACTTAACTTGATGCTAAAACTTGAAAAACAAGGATCCACTCCTAGGCTGGCTTTCTGGCAATATAAATCCAATCCCTAGCCTTTGCATGTCTAGGCGTCGGCAGTAGCTGGCCATTTTGACCGGTCAGTCTTGTTGAGTAAATTAGTTACTCAGGGCGTAGCTCTATGTGGTTTTCAGATGACAAGGGCGGAGACTGCCATTGCACGATCCATTGCGGTGGAAGATTCCACTAGGAGGGCCAGCGCCCCGACTGCTGGAACATTGAGTGGGAGCTATGCACGAATGAAGATGAGGAGTAGTTCCGTGTTTGCCGGTACGGTGCTTGGGCAAGGCACCTATTATGGCCGGGTTGTTCCCTGTGTGTCGCCGTGAGAGGGCGATTGTATCTTAGCTATTTCGTCGAATTGGTGAACCAATGAACTATTCGCTTCCGTAATTTATTTCGATAAAACTCTAGTTTGTAATATAATTTCGAATTTATGTAAAACTCTGTTCTCCAACTATGTTCTTGTTGCAATTACATTTTTCGGTCATGTGTTGTGCTATTGGGCGTCACAGCGCGTGTCGCCACCCGAGGGAGATCCTGGAACGGAGCCGTCTTCGTGGTAAGGCGGTTCCATGACAGCGTGGTATCAGAGCTATCTCGGGAATAGTGCAATATTCAAAGACATATTTTTGAAAATCCCGTAACGAACGTGTGAGGACATGCCCAATAGGTTATTAATAGTTATGATCCAGATGGCAAAGCTAACTTTAGGAGGTTGTTTGTTTAATACTACATCTACGGCCTCATCAACGCAGGTATGTGTCCCGCCGAGTGGACTGTAAAATGGGAAGCTTGCACAATAGTGTGAATGCGGGCTGATTGCGTAAAACATCAGTGTCCTACCCTAGGACAATAATAAGGGATTATTTTCGGCTCGTTTCTTTTAATTTGATGTAATATTTCTGGAATGAATCTTCTGCAGGTACGCTAACCATGATTCCTGTAAGAAACAGGTAGTATACGACTGACTTGAGAGATCGATTGCCACCGACTATACGTATGGTCCTATTCGTGACCAAATTTTATTTGGTGAGGACGGGTAGGCCGAGATCATATGCATACATGAAAAATATTAAAAAGCATCAAGACATTAACACAAAACTGAAATTTCAGCAGACAGGTCGGCCATATAAAAATCGATATCATTCCACCCGAAAATCAAAAGCATGCAAACAAATACTTATCAAAATCACGAATACGTCCAGCAAGAAGAATTTGGTTTAAAAATTTCCGGACAATACCATTTTGGCCGTCCGAGTCAGCACGTTGAACTCGGGTTAATCTAAAATCCAGATTTTTAACCTATCATGTAAAATCCATAACTCCTTGCTCCGATCACCCCTAGGGCTGTATTTGCACTTTCTAGAAAGGTTACGAAAAATACTACAACTTTGGTAGTTTAATATTTCGGGTTTGAGACCGGAGAGACAACGCTAGGACCAAATCTTTAGAGTAACCCGGTTCTGTCCAGAAAACCGGTTCGGGAATTCGACAGGTAGGGTAAAATTTTTGTACCTCGAGTTCCAGGTGTTGGATGGAGGCGTATAAATATGCGTTAGAAAGGTAGTAAAATTTTCTATAATAGGGGTAAATAGCTTCAGAAATTTTGGCCTAGGACTCCAGATTATAGAACATTTCCGGAGTGAACTCCGTTATGCCAGAAACCAAATTTTCAGATTCTGCCTTGTCCCTTAGAGAATTCATAACTCTTGATTCCCACATCGGATGGGGATGAGTAAGAACTCGTCGGAAAGGTGGTGAAAAACCCTACCACTTTAGTATTCAATCACTGTCCAGAATCTGTAGGTAAGATTACCTAAAAGCTCGACGAAGTGGCTGCTGTACCCTAGGACAGAACGTACCATTTAGCAAAGTATCCGAATTCCCCTATGGAATATGTAACCACCTGCGGTGGTTAGATTCTGCGTATCACTCATCGCATCATTTTGTTTTATTTTGACTTACACTCTATGCGTGTGGAACGAGTACTCACTATTTGGGTTGTGTTCCAGATGGACGAGCACGGGTTTGGGCTGTTCCAGCACGACGGGTGGCGATATACCACCGGTCTACACCACCGTGGCTTTCCCACCCTCCTGTGGGAGATGCTACGCGCCCTGGGCTACGAGGAGCAGCCTTCGTACCGTGGGCGTGAGACCCGCCGCCACGGTGTGCCTTTGGCAGAGGTGCATCTCAGCGTCTCTCCACACCCGCGCAACCCCGACTTGGCGGGCATGGAGAGCACAGTCACGGCTGGGAGCCTCAGGGAGGGCCTGGAGAGAGTCGCCCACCGGGCTCTCACTCACTTTTGTGGGCGCAACGTAGCAGCGCTCTCGGGGACTCCGTTCGAGATGATCCCCATTTGGCACCAGGCGGACCCGGTATGGCAGAGGCTCGTGAGACGCGTCTCTCGCGATGACTACCCGGAGTACCATGCGGGATACCAACGCGTAGCTCACTACTCCGAGTACCTCCTCAACTTGGATGAGGAGTCTAGCAGCCGCAGCCGGATCTTGCTGGCGGATGCTGAGCAGGTGTGGGTGCAGAGGAACAACCTGCAGACACAGGTCGATGCACAGCAAAGAGAGATTTAGCGGTTGACTGCTGCTCTTGAGGCGAGTGAGACTCGCGTGTTGGAGGTCACTGAGCAGCGCGACACTCTCATGCAGGAGGTGGACAGACGAGGGTTGATTATGCAGCAGCTGACCAACCACAACGAGCACCTGCAACAGCAGCTGGCGAGTGCCCAGCAGGAGATGGACCTTATGGCGGAGGACCTGGAGACCCTGTCTCACGAGAACCAGGACCTCCAGGCTCACTTGGACGCGACTGCTGCACCGCCAGCAGCGCCCGAGGAGGAGGAGCCTGAGGAGGACGTGGGCGAGGAGTCCGACGTGGACTACGAGCCACCCACTCCGACAGACGTAGACCGTCCAGGACCCTCTGGCACCGCTGGAGACAGGGCATAGTAGTCGTAGTAGACACGACTAGGTCGTACATGTAGGGCAGGGTAGATGGATAGCTTTTGGATGCTCCACGCGTGGTTGTTGTATTTTGGGGATCGCCTGCATGAATAGCTTTGGAAACTCGATGGCCACATATTCTGAGTTTATGTAAAGTGGAACTGTTGACTTGTACTAGAACCATGTTCACTTGGAAAACTCCAGCTTTATCGAAATTATATTGTTTACCAAATTGCTGCCCCGTGTGCTGTGTTATTTGATTTGGTAACCTATAATGATCATGCTGGATAAGAGACTAATTGGAACCCTTATTCTTACATTTCAGAATGGTGCGCACCCGTAATACCAAG
Organism: Eleusine indica; assembly: GCA_030378355.1. Classification (NCBI taxonomy): domain Eukaryota; kingdom Viridiplantae; phylum Streptophyta; class Magnoliopsida; order Poales; family Poaceae; genus Eleusine; species Eleusine indica. The sequence continues at coordinate 44,815,887 of CM059495.1, forward strand.
GAGCTGCATGGCGAGCAGCCCGAAGGTTCCAGGGCTAGGGGGAATGACTCTCCACGAGGGACCCACCACCGCCGCCGCCACCCAACCCCATGCAGATGATGGCGCAGTTTTTCACTACTATGATGGAGAGCCAGCAGCAGCAGGCGGAGTTCATGCGGGAGCTGGCACAGCAAAACCTAGCAGCCCGTAATGCTAGGAGCCACCACGACGGCGCATCGCAGAGCAGCTCCTACGCTGACTTCCTCACCACCAGGCCACCCGCGTTCAGCTCAACCACTGAGCCCATGGAGGCGGAGAATTTTCTTCGCATGCTCGAGTCCAAATTTGGGCTGCTTAACTGCACGCCTGTGCAGAAGACGTTGTTCGCCGCGCAGCAACTGCATGGTGCAAATGGGGCATGGTGGGCCAACCATGTCACCTCTGTGGGAACAGACTAGTAGATTACGTGGGACAAATTCAAAGATGCGTTCCGTGCTCACTACATCCCTGCGAGGCTCGTCCGCAGTAAGGCGCGTGAATTCGCCGCACTAAAGCAGGGCAACCGCAGTGTCGAGGAATACTACGAAGAGTTCAACCGGTTGGCGCTATACGCCTCGGAACAAGTTGACACCCCCGCCAAGCGCAAGGACCGTTTCTTGGAGGGGCTAAGTGTTGAGCTACAGGACCGCCTCAACCTTAACATGGGAGGCTCATTCGCTGAGTTTATCAACAACGCCATCGTCGCGGAAGACGGGTATCGCAAGGTGATGGCAGAACGGAAGCGGTCCGCAAGTGCTATGGGGCCATCCAGTGGACCCCCGCAGAAGTTTCGCATGGTGTACACCACCCCGTCGGGACAGAGGTACCGCTCCGCCCCCGTGCCGGCACCTGTTGGGTGCCTGCCTCAGCCAGCACAGCAGCGAACCCCGGTACCACGTCAGCAGTAGAGCCAAGGTGGATTTCGCCCGCCACAGCAGCCGAATGCACAGACCGGGTCTTTTCCCTGCTACAACTGTGGTCGTCTGGGGCATTTCCACTCCAAGAAGAGCACTAGCCAGAACCCGCCAAGGAACAACAACAGCGGCAGCAACAACCGCAGCAACCGAGGGCCAGTTCGTGCTGGACGAGTGAACAACACCACCCTGGAGGAGATTCCGGAGAACAGCCCCATCCTCGCTGGTATGTTCTTTGTTCGAGACCACCCCGCGCTAGTTCTGTTTGATTCGGAAGCATCACATAGCTTTGTTAGTTGGTTCTTTGTTGATAAGTACCGGCTGCCTCGCACCCTTATGAAAGCACGATACACCATTAGATCAGCTGGTGGACAAACCCCCGTCTATATGAAATTGAGAAACTCCCGATAACCCTAGGAGCAAAAGTCCGCCCTACCAAGTGCATGGTCTTAGAGGGGTGCAACATTGACATTATTCTGGGCATGCCTTGGATGAGGCAACATAAAGCTATACTGGACATAGACGCCTACACTGTGCACCTAAACTCTCCCACCCATGGTAGCGTAAGCTTCCGGGTATGACCTCCCCAACTGGCCACACCAAGCAATCACCACACCACCGCCAGGCAGATAAGGGATATTTTAGGGGTTAGAGAATTTCCGGACGTATTCCCTGACAATCTTCCTGGACTTCCACCGGATCGGGACGTTGAGTTCAAGATTGAGCTTCAGCCAGGGACGGCACCTATATCCAAAAGGCCGTATAAAATGGCGCCTAAGGAACTAGCTGAGTTAAAAGAGCAGCTAAAGGAGCTGCTGGATAAGGGATTCATTTGACTAAGTTCCTCACCTTGGGGTTGTCCGGCACTATTCGTGAAAAAGAAAGATGAGACCTTGAAGCTGTGTGTAGACTACCGACCCCTCAATGCGGTGACTGTCAAGAACAAATACCCACTGCCCCGTATTGACATTCTCTTTGACCAGTTGATAGGAGCTAAGGTTTTCTCCAAGATTGATCTCCGGTCTGGATACCATAAAATTAAAATCCGTGCCGAAGATGTTCCCAAGATAGCATTTTATACCCGATACGGACTATATGAGTATTTAGTGATGTCGTTTGGATTGACAAACGCACCGGCACACTTCATGTATCTAATGAACTTGGTGTTCATGCCCGAGTTGGACAAGTTTGTGGTGGTGTTCATTGACGACATCCTAGTCTACTCGAAATCAGAGGAAGAACATGCAGAGCATCTCCGTGTTGTATTACAGAGGTTAAGGGAGCACCAGCTATATGCTAAGTTTAGCAAGTGCGAGTTTTGGTTGAAGCAAGTACCATTTTTAGGCCATATTATCTCGAAAGAAGGCATAGCGGTAGATTCGAGCAAAGTAAGAGATGTACTGAATTGGAAGACCCCGAAGATCGTATTTCATATACGCAGTTTTCTGGGATTAGCGGGGTACTACCGCCGCTTCATTCCCAACTTCTCTAAAATTGCAAAGCCCACGACCGAGCTGCTTAAGAAGGACAAGAAATTCATATGGGATGAAGGCTGCGAAAGTGCTTTCCAAACCTTGAAGAAGCACCTGACCACGGCCCTAGTATTAGCTCAACCGGACCTGGGAAAACCATTCGATGTCTATTGTGATGCTTCGGGTATTGGGTTAGGATGCGTGCTCATGCAAGATGGGAGAGTCATTGCTTATGGATCAAGGCAGTTGGCCTTAAAGATGTGGAGACATTACGTCCTTGGGAATTTAGATCGTATATACACCGACCACAAAATCTTGAAGTACATTTTCACTCAAGACCACCTGAACATGAGACAGCGCTGTTGGTTGGAATTGATTAAGGATTTCGAGTTGGAAGTCCATTACCACCCGGGAAAAGCGAATGTCGTGGCTGACGCCCTAAGCCGCAAGGCTCACTGCCACCACATCCTGGTCAGCCCACAAGTCCAAGATGGTCATTATGTTCTAGTAACACCCCACGGAGCCCTCTATAACCTAGCATTAATTCCTACCTTATGGGAAGAAATAGTGGCAGCCCAGAAAAATGATAGAGGCATAGCACATCTCAAAAGGAGACTAAAAGAGGGCGATGTTAAGGTACAATGCTTTCGAGAAGATGCAGAAGGTGTTTTATGGTTGAAGGATCGAATGGTGGTGCCTAAGGATTTGGAACTCCGCAAGAAAATTTTGGACAAGGCTCATATTACAAAGTACTCCCTGCATCCAAGCAGCAACAAGATGTACCATGATTTGAGATCCAGATATTGGTGGACTCGTATGAAAAGGGAAATAGCACGTTATGTCGCAGAGTGTGATACCTGCCACCGAGTCAAGACCGATCATCTAAAGAAGGTGGGCCTACTACAACCCTTGAGTGTTCCAGCCTGGAAATGGGAGGATATCAGCATGGATTTCATCGTTGATCTACCACTGACATCACATAAATTCGACTCCATATGGGTCATTGTTGACAGGTTGACAAAAGTCGCCCACTTTATCCCTGTGTCGACGTGGTTCAAGATGCAAAAATATGCGCAACTATACATTCAGCGAATCATGTGTTTGCATGGAGTGCCCAAGACTATCGTATCCGACAGAGGCTCCCAGTTTGTGGGACGCTTTTGGGAGAAGCTACACGAGACACTGGGCACCAAGTTGATTAGAGGTTCCGCGTATCACCCCCAAACGGACGGACAGACCGAAAGGGTTAACCAAATATTGGAAGACATGTTAAGGGCGTACGTATTGAATCACAACAAAAAGTGGGATGGGTGCCTACCCTTGGCAGAATTTGCATACAACAATAGTTACCAGGAAAGCATCAAGATGGCACCATTCGAGGCTCTCTATGGGTGCTGCTGGCGTACACCACTAAGTTGGTTAGAACCAGGGGAAAGGGTAATATTTGGCCCGGAACTAGTGCAGCAAGCTGAGCAGAAAGTGCTTGAAATCCAATCAAACTTGCGAGCGGCAAAATCCAGGCAGAAACTTTATGCGGATAAAAGACGCCGCCCATTGGAGTTCAGGGTCGGTGATATGGTCTACCTCCGAGTGTCACCAACCAAGGGTGAACAACGGTTTGGGATTCGCGGGAAGTTAGCACCTCGTTATATCGGTCCCTACCCCATCATTGCGAGATGCGGACCCGTGGCCTACCAGCTCCAACTGCCAGTGGAACTCGCTGGAGTGCATGACACGTTCCACGTATCCCAACTCAAGAGATGTTTAAGGATGCCCGTAGACATCCCACTGGAGAGCACCAAACAACTACAATCCGACCTGACGTATTCCGAGTGTCCGGTGAAGGTGCTAGACGAGAAGGAATGAGCTACACGTAAGAAGACACTCAAGTTCTATAAGGTTCAATGGAGCAACCATATCGCCAGGGAAGCTACTTGGGAAACTGAAGAGTTCCTGCAAAGCCACTACCCCGAGTTCCTACGCCACCACTTAGGTAACCCGTTAACACATCCTTTAATCTCAGGGCGAGATTTCTTTAAGGGGGGAGGGCTGTGACACTCCTAGTGTCATAAAGGTTCCAAGAACAACCCCTTGGTCATCATAAGAGCCTAACACCAAGAATTTGAACTGAAATGACCAATTTGAACCAAATTCAAACAAAATTTGAATGACACTTCTACCACAAGTCCCAACTTTTCAATGTAAGTCACCACTGCCAAACTTATATGTTGTTGGTCATGGTCAAGTAGAATTTTAAGGATTTTCCCAGATTTTTATTCCATTAATAGAGGCCCCAAACAAATGGTAGAAGTTTCAAAAACCAGCTCTATTCACAAAATTTCTAATTAAATCTTAATGAGAACTGATGGTAGTTAGTATTTTTATAAAATCCAGCACATTATGGGGATCCTGCCCTATTTTTGGTTTAATTTTATCAACTCTAGATTAATTCAAACAAAAATATTAAACATAGCCGTCTGTAGGGGTTAGAAAAAGAAAAGAAAAAGAAAAGTCTCTATGGGACCCACCTATCAGCGACTTCAAAGAAACACACCGGCGCCTCCCCACGCTCCCGCCTGCCCGTACGCCGCATGGGCGCCGACGACTCGGCGCTCGCCGCGCCCACGGATCGACTACCCCACCCGCCATTCGGACAGCCGCCTTGTCCCCCACTCCCTGTCCGAACGGCCTCATTCCCCCCCCCCCCCTCCACTCGCTCTCAGTCTCTCTCTCGCTCGCCGCGCCCCCATCGCCGCGCCATCGACGCCTCGCCGCCGACACCGACCGCCAGTCGACGCCTACAGCACTGCCTCGACGCCTTCAAGCTCCGCGTGAAGCCACATTCCACCTCCCGCACCGAGCTGTCGTGAATCGCCGCTTTCCTCCCCACCTCCGACCGTCGCTCAACCCCGACGCCCGACCCCCACGGTGAACCCCCGGGTGATTCTTCGCACTGGCACGCGTGGATTCACCTCTTCTTCCTCCCCGGCCTCACTCAGCTTCTATCCGTGCAGCCACTCGTCCAGAACACCGCCGCCGGCTGCCGGAGTTCCGCCTCGCCGTCGCCGCGCTAGCCCCGGTGAGCCATCTTCCCTCTTTCCGCGCGCCGCGTCACCCCCCCCCCCCCACACCCCCTGAACTCTCGGAAGTCGGCGGACGTGCTCCCTCTGCCTCGACCGGCCGCCGTGCTCGCGCCACCGCACAGCCGAGCGCGCCGTCGCCGCGCGCTCGACGAAGCCGAGCTAGCCGAGGCCAGGGTGGCCATTAGGCCGCAATGGCCTTCGGGCCCGGCCTCACTCTTGGGCCGAATCTGGCCCGAGGCTCCCCCGCGCGCGCGTGCTTGCTCGATGGGCCGCAGAAGATGCAGCCCGATGGGCTGCCTAGATGCAGCCCGCGTAATCAAAAATCGATTTTCTCGTTTAATTCATTTCCAGAAAAGTGTTAAACTTGTAAAATGCATAGTAAAAATATTAATAGGAATTTTTAAGTAAGATAAATTTTGTTAGCTTTGTCTGGACTAGTACTAGTAGGAAAAAATGCTAAATCAGAATGCATGTTAGTTTTATGTTTAGGATTTGAATATGTAACAAAAACCCTCATAAATTCATAGCTAATTATAGGGAGCAGATAAAATCTTGAAATTTGGCCACCAAGTAGGTTTTTCAGTTTTTAGTCTCCCTGGAAAATGTCATAGGGTGAGTCTCTATATATTAGCTGTAATAATTTAACACCTTTTTCCTTATGATAATTAATTATAATTATGGGCTTGGTGCATGAGAGTGAAACTTGGCCAATAAATCACTCCTAGTATAATCAGAACCATGTCAACCTAATAACTTATGTCCCGAGTGCGATATTACCCATTAATAAATATGGTTCCACCTTAGGGCTGTTTCACGGGTACTTAGTACCTTGCGAGGGCTGTGCTCGACACACTAAAACATTAATTAAATAGCACCTGCTGGTCATGGATATCACTTGTGTAGCGTAACCCCGGCCGACACACACACACACCGTACTTTGGTACGACATCATCGTGATTAAATACTGGAGTCCATGAAGAAAATACACGAAACCCACTTCCATGAGAAATAGTGTACATTAACGTATTTATTATGAAAGTGCCATGAATGTTCTCTCATAAGCATCATCTTTGCATCATATAGATCACACAGTGGACCTCGTGGAGACGGGACAGGAGCAGGAGCCAGAAGGACCCGGTGGTGCTTCAGCTACCCCGGAGCTGAACCCAGGCAAGCCCTGGTGCATTATCCCCGTTTTAAATTTTTATTCTATCACTAGCTAGGGATGTAGGCTTGCCTGTGCATTAAGTCTATAGGAGTTGTTTGAAAACCTAGTATTGCAGTAGGATCCCTGTACCTGGTATTAGTCTCAGGATAGTAGTCGCTCTGCTTAATATAGGACGACTACTCATCGAGTAGTATGGAGACCACTCGTAGATAGGAAATATTATCACTGAGGAATGATATCGGATGAAGGAAAGGGTGGATGGAATCACAATGAAGACCGGACGGGCAACTAGGTGGAAAGGGAAGGACAACTTGTCTTCAAGGAGGTAGCCCCATCCGAGTCGCCTAAGGCTACGCCTCGTGTCCGGCCCATGGGATCAAGTTTGAACGTACTGTTTGCATGCTGGAGATATGGGCCCAGTAAACCGACGTAGCTACGATTACTGCCTGGTCGGAAGATAGTCTTCTCCCTTCTTTGGTGGAACTGGGGCTGAGAGGAGGGAGCAATCCACCCACGGAAGGCGACACGGGGCGCATCGTGTTGGGGGACCCTTCTCGGGGGAGTCTGGATCCAGAAGACCCTGCGGTACCGTAAGCAAGAGGTTGCTCCATGCGGCTTCCAGGAAGCGCGTATGGGTCGTGCAAGCAGGTTTCTCCTGCAGGATGGAAATCGATTCGAGTCGCTGCCACACACAGTAACGAGTACCACTTGATCGCTACTCCGAAACAGTGTCGGAAGCCATTAAGACGATGAGTAAGTTTAGTACTGCTATTTGAAATTATTAAGATTATATTGCAACCATGATTGATATAGCTTTAGTGCAAACTAAATTTACTATTCCGCATGATAACTTAACTTGATGCTAAAACTTAAAAAACAAGGATCCACTTCTAGGCTGGCTTTCTGGCAATATAAACCCAATCCTTAGCCTTTGCATGTCTAGGCGTCGGCTGTAGCTGGCCATTTTGATGGGTCAGTCTTGCTGAGTAAATTAGTTACTCAGGGCGTAGCTCTATGTGGTTTTTAGGTGACCAGGGCGAAGATTGCCATTGCGGTGGAAGATTCCACTGGGAGGGCCAGCGCCCCGACTGCTGGAACATTGAGTGGGAGCTGTGCACGAATAAAGACGAGGAGTAGTTCCGTGTTTGCCGGTACGGTGCTTGGGCAAGGCACCTATTATGGCCGTGTTGTTCCCTATGTGTCGCCGTGAGAGAGCGATTGTATCTTAGCTATTTTATCGAATTGGTGAACCAATGTTGAACCATTCGCTTCCGCAATTTATTTCTATAAACCTCTGGTTTGTAATATAACTTCGGATTTATGTAAAACTCTATTCCCCAACTATGTTCTTGTTGCAATTATATTTTTCGGTCATGTGTTGTACTATTGGGCGTCACAGCGCGTGTCGCCACCCGAGGGAGATCCTGGAACGGAGCCGTCTCCGTGGTAAGGCAGTTCCGTGACAATTCACTTGCCTCTTAACGAAAGAAGATCAAAGTACTACACAGGACCCATAGTACTACCACCTGTTTTAGAATAAATAATTCACTATAAACACTCCATAAATCATTTACGATTAATATTCATAGCATTCCTACACCCCAACCGGTAATCGGCAAAAATAATAACACCTTACTATAGTGAACAGATGCGAGCTGCTTGTCTTTTTCATAAAATTAAAGTTATAATAGCAAAGGTAACAAATAAATAGCTACAACTTTAGATTAGATTATCAAAATTAATTTTAACGTTTACTAACTCTAATTGTCTCTAGAAAGTGACAGACACACTCTGTCGAACAGCAGCATAGCGCTGATTTCGGATAACCGAACACCGAGTATAATAACTCCCGGGAAAGAGGTAACAATATATTGCAAAAGGTTTTATAGACCCCTCGCTAAATTCAGCCTCTAATGTATTTCAAATTGTCACTCAGAACAGGTAGTTTTAAAATTGAATCAGGTCTGAACTGAAACTGAATACGAAAGTAATATTGAAAACTTAATTTTGCAAGTTCTACTCAATAAAAAACAACGAATAAATACTTGTTGAAAAGTTCTTCAAATCCTCTACATCTCTTTTTTCCTAATGGTGAAGACACCTTTTCCTAATGAAACTAGCCACGTGCACCAGCGCTGCCACGGTAGAAATTCTGCCCGACACAATCCATTTAACTATATCACAATATTTATAGAAACAAACTATATCCGTTAAGAATTAGTGTAATTCAAAATTATATTATTTTTATATGCGCTATTGAAAGTGCATCTAAGCCTCTAATTTTGTTTTGGTGATTGACTATGGGTATGAACTATCAAATTTGCGCTTTGTAACTGTGACAAATGATGTCAGGAAGATGGCTTCTCTTTACAGTTATGTGTTCCCCATTCTTCGCAAATAGCACCTGTTGCTCATCTGGTTCCCCCATCGAAATACAAATTGCTGACCTGTTCATCAGATCCAAAATCATCTACCAATTTACCAAGCAATCTTAGGAAAAGAAGCGACAAAACAAAAATGAAAACCAAGTCAATTTTCGTTGAGGCTCCGATTGGCTCCTGCTGCACCATGTTAGATTTCGAATTCCTCCAGCAACAAGTCATCCCTCAATCTTTTTTTTTTTTGAACAATGGTCATCCCTTTTTTTTAGATAAAGGGAATATATTTTATCAAGTAAATGAAAAAGTCCCGGCCTCTACATCTTTAGATGCATGTGACCGTATCTTATTATAAATGGTTATTGGAAAGAATCCGTCTCTCATATAGCGCACACAACTGTGATCCATACAAAAGGTCTGGGATGAAGCAAAGGAATTCATCATAAACTTAATCTATTGCTAAACCTCCACCCATTCTTGGCGAAGACCTCCATCGTGAAAGTCTCCATGAGAAGGCATGCATGTCGCAGCATGGTTCTGTCCTCCTCCTTTTGGAATAGTGACCATGTTCGTATCTAGTGTGTGCCTCTAAATATGACCTGCATGGAAGAGACAATTGGCGCTTTATCAAAAATAATATCATTTCGACTTAACCATATAGCCCAGCATATGGCGTCAACACCTACATAAATAAGCAATTTTTTTGAGACTGCCATTTGGTGCAGCCAATCTCCAACAATAAGGTTAATACTAACAGGATGATCTATGCCCAACGATAACTAAATTATTCTCCAAATAAACCTTGCAAGAACAAAATCTGAAAAGAGATGTTGTATCGTCTCATTACAGTTACAAAAACAATACTTTTCATTTCCATGCCAATTTCTTTTAACTAGGTTATCTTTGGTTAATATTACCTCTCTGAAGATGAACCAAACAAAAATCTTTATCTTTAAAGGTATTTTAATCCTCCAAAGATATTTGTTATTTGGTATAATCTGTGTTTATCATTGCCATATACATTGATTGGATTGAAAATTTTCCAGAGGAATTTAAAGACCATCTGAAAATGTTCGGTTGATCACTTAAATGTAAATTAGCAATGCGTAACACAACACTATGCCAAGAGTATAAGTTTTGGTCAACTAAAGATCTTCTAAAAGAAATATTGAAAGGTATTGTATTTAATATACTAGCTACCGTATCATTTTTCTTTCTAGCTATGTGATAGAGATTTGGGTACTATTCTCTTAAAGTAGTTGGACCTAACCATTTATCTTCCCAGAATCTGATATTGTTACCAGATCGTAACATGAATTTTCCAAACTCAAGGAATTGGTTTTTGACACTCATGAGGTCTGACCAAAATTGTGAGTCTCTAGGCTTCCTATCCACTTGTGTTATGGTTTTATTTCTCAAATATTTATTTCTAAGTACCTATTGTCATGCTCCATCTTCATTAATTAAAGCAAATAGCCATCTAGTATTCCCAACCCTCCTTGTTCTTTGGGTCTACAGATAATACTCCACTTTGCAAGCCTATACTTTTTCTTATGGTTATCCCGTTGCCAAAAAAAATCTAGATCTATAAAAATCTAGTTTTTCTAATATATCTTTCAGTAATTCAAAAAAGGATAACATATACAAAGCTATGCTGCTTAAGACAGAATTTATCAAAATTAATCTACCACCATAAGATAAGAGTTTTCCTTTCCAGCAACTCAATCTCTTCTCAAACGTTTCCTCAATAATTTTCCAGTCTGCATTGTTGATTCTTTTATGGTGCATGGGAATTCCTAAATATCGAAAAGGGTATTGACCCATTCCACAACCAAACAATTCTGTATATTGACTCTCATACTCCTTTGCCTTGCCATAGAAGAACAATTGACTTTTATGAAAATTTATCTTTAATCCTGATAACTGTTCAAAGACACTTAGTAACAACTTCAGGTTTTTAGCCTGTTCAAGGTTATGTTCCATGAAAAGAATTGTATCGTCTGCATACTATAGGATAGAAAGACCACCTTTCAACCAAGTGTGGAACTAAACCACTAATTTGACCATCGTCTTTTGCTCTAGAAATTAAAGTCGTCAGCATGTCTGCTACCAAATTAAAGAGCAAAGGAGATAATGGATCACCTTGGCGTAGGCCTTTTTTTGTTTGAATGTAATGTCCTATATCATCATTTACTTTTATACCCACATTTCCTTTGGTTACAAATTGATTAATCCAATGGCACCATTTATCAAAGAAACCTTTTATTCTTAGTGTTTGTTGTAAAAAATACCAATTTACTTTATCATAGGCTTTCTCAAAATCTATATTCAAAATGACCCCATCCATCTTTTTCCTATGCAGCTCGTGTAAAGACTCATATAAGATTATAACACCCTGCATAATGTTCCTTCTAGGCATGAAGATGGACTAATCATCTTGTTAGCAATTCCTGTAATCCTATTAACTGCCACTTTTGTAAAGATTTTAAAACTTACATTTAGTAGACAAATAGGGTGAAATTGCTTTATATTTGTTGCCTTTTCTGTTTTGGTAGAAGTGTTATGATTCCAAAGTTTAGACTAAGAGATTCAAGTTGCCTTGATGAAATTCTGTAAATAACACCATTAGGTCTTTCTTAATAACTTCCCAAAAAACTTTATAGAACTCAGCTGGGAACCATCTGGACCCGGTGCGTTATTATGTTTTGTCTGAAAAATGGCTTCCTTTATCTCTTGTTCTGAGAAAATCGCGGTGAGTTTTTCATTATCTTCAGCTGAAATTTGTGGTATGTCATCTCTTCTTGTTTCATCCATATTGAAATCACTACACTCATTTGGTCCAAAAAGGCCCTTATAATATTGTGTGATATATGATTTCAATTGATCATCACCTCTAATTATTTGACCACCCTCTTCAAGCTGAAATATTCATGTTTTCCTATATTTTCCACTTGCTACCAACTGAAAGTACTTTGTATTGCTATCTCCATTCAATAATTGTTCTGTTTTTTATCGTTGGTACCACCTTAATTCTTCTTCTCATAACAACTGGACTAGTCTTTCTTTTAAACAGTGCTTTAGATCAACTTCATGAGAATTTAGCACTGTTAACTCAGCTTTTTTATCCAGCTGTTCAAGTTTTTGTGTAATTTCCTGTTTTTCTTTTTTATAGACTCCACTAATATTCTTTGCCCAACCTCTTAGATACTGTCGGAGCCTCCTTATTTTGTTTTGCCACACTTCTAATGGGGTTGTTCCTCTAATTTTCTTGCTGCCATAGATCCTTAACCATGTCATACAAACCATCTCGCAATAACCAACAAAGTTCAAACTTGAACAAATGCTTTGTCTTTATTTGAGATGTGTCTCCAGTATCCAGTAGTAATGGAGTATGATTAGATATCTCTCTTGTTAGTGTCTGTACTGTTGCTTTGGGATATTTCAATTCCAAATCAGTGCTGACAAAAATTCTATCTAATTTCTCAAATGTCGGTGATGGTAAATTATTAGCCCAAGTGAATTGTCTACCACATAGCTCTATTTCTTTTAAGTCCAAGCTATTGATCATTAGCATTGAATAAGAAAGGCCATCGATCATTATATCTATTGTTATTGTTTTCACTTGGGCTTCTGATGATATTAAAATCACCTCCTATTATAAGTGGGAGTGATTCTATCATACATTATGTACAATTTTTTGTAATATTTTTTTTATGTTCCTCCTGTGCAGCACCGTACACTGCAATTAGTATCCACTCAAAATTAGCAATTAGTTTTCTTTATGGTAAACTTCACATAGTAGTCGCCATGAGATATGTTTGCTACATCAAAGGTGTCCAAGTTAACTCCTGCTAAAATCCCTCCGGAACGTCCTTTTGGAAGAGTCCAGCTCCACAAAAAGTTTTTCCCCCACAGAACCGTGCTAATTCTTGTATTGAGAAATCATTTCTTCCTGTTTCTAGAGTAGAGATAAAATCTAGCCTCTCATCTTTTGATGTATCTAGAAGGAAACCAGTTTTAGCCAAGTCACGTGGAACTCTGCTATTCCAGAATATTCCTTTTATTTTAAAAAACTTTTATGTTTTTTGTTTGCTCTGTTCTTTTTGTTTGAATCAGATTTTTTCTCTCCTGGGAACGGCATTAAAGTCATTCAAATGACTGCCATCCTCATTCAAAATGTCCTCAGACACATCACCAAGTATGTGAAATTTAATGTCTGATGATCCAAACCCAAGTTACTATCATCATCACTAGCATCTATGAAATCCTCGTCTATGTCTGGACTTCCTACTTTATCTTTTTGGGGAGCAAGTACTAATCTATCAATCTCCATATTTCTGATTTTTGTTACTCCTTTATAATTCTCTTTCCCTAATGAAATTCCTAAATGACTAATGTTTGTTTTTATTTTGTAATCAGAAAAGCTAAGAAAGGAGGCAGCATTTGAAGTACCTTGTTCCAAATTATTTTTTGCCTTCACACGTTCTGCACGAACCTGAGAATACTCATCCACTGAGTTCTCCCTTCTCTTGCTCCTCCTGGAAGGTGTCGATGACACCTGTAGTAGTGCCATGATACGATCATCACCATTGGCAAGTATCCCTCCCAACACCTGCTGCAAACAAGGAGCTTGTACGTCCACTACAGAACAAGATGGTGTGATCACGTTATCATTAATTTTTACAATATTTACATTACTCCAATCTCGAATTTCTTGGCTGAAATTTAAAGGAAAATTACCGTTCTGAAAATCGAGATGAGTATAACTACTCGGGTATTGGGATACTTTCCTGATTACTCCATCCTCTTCATCATCGGTAACCACCTCTGACACCACCACTGCATCATTTTGCTCCCCATTTGCCTTAGTGTTCAGCTGGGAAGCCTGTGATCCAACTGATCCAGAATTATTTCTTTTCTGATCATCCTTGCTCTCCTTTCCTGATTCCTTTTCTTTCTTCTCTCCCTAGCCACCTGCTCCATTGTTATCAATTTGCATGTTGTTCTCGTTTGCCACCTCCTCCCGGCCCTCCACTATTATTGGCAGAGTAAACAATCTATCTCCAATTGCCACGGACTCAATGCGGTTTGGAAGTAAGTCAACATTCAGCACCGCCACCTGCACTCTTCCGTAATCATTGCGAAGGGAGCTGATCATGTCTACCGACTGTGTGGCTCCAAACAGAGATCCTAATGCCCAAAGCACGGAGAATTCTCGTAGTTTCTGTGGTAAACGGTAAATCCTAATCCAAACCCGTGGTAATGGTTGCCCTTCCTCTACCATGTTCCACTCTTCGAAGTGAAGACTGACCCCATTTTCCTTGATATCTGCTTTCCCGAACGCCACTGATCTCTGAAGGTCACCACGGGAAGGGAATGGAACCACAAAACCGTTATCATCTTGTGGACTCACCTTCCAATCCCATCTCTCCGGGACTAAACGTCCCAACTCAGCCACCAACTGTTCCACTGTCAAGCTCCCTCCCTGGACTGTAACAAGTGTTGTACGGTTCTCCGATTTGCCGGTATTCACAGGTGCATGGGGAATGTGATAAAACCCCAGCCCTGGCACATCATAGCCGCATGGATGAGCTACTGTACGCGGTTGCTTCAAGATAGAACATTTGCTTGTCAAATGATCATTGCTTGCACATATCTCGCACAACAACTTCGTAAGAGCATCTCCAGTGGTGTCTCTCATTTTCTACCTCCTATTCTTTACTTTGAGAGCTAGGTCCCATTTTCTACCTCTCATTTTTTTTCTTCCAACTCCAGCAATGCTGTTCATTTTTGAGCTCTCAAATCGTGGGACCCATGTGTCATTTGTTGACCAGAGAAACAGAGCTTTGTCCCCTCCGTCACTCAGCGTTGATGCACGCCGCCGGCAATTGGAGGCCGTCCTGCTGCGTCGCCGCCAGCATTCAGGTGGGTGGCCTAGGCGGCTGTGTGGCCGAATGCCGGCTTGGTAGCTCCGTACTGCAAGAGATGAATGGCTGGCGGCGGATCTTGGAGGGGATGGTGGCGGGCGCCGCCGGGCGAGGAGGCCTCCCACCACCGGAGATGGATCGTGGCGGCGCAGAGGTTGCCGAGGTCGCCACGCCGCCGTGCGACGCCAAGATCCGACGCAGGTCCTCCTGCGGGGCACATCCACCCAGTGGAGCGGCGGCAGAGGCGCGGGGAGGAGAGGGGCGGTGCAGCGACGGCGACGGATGGGCGGGTCGGGTGTGCTCGTCCGATTGGGAGAGAAGGGGAGAAAGAGAGAGGAAAAAATAAAAAGAAAAAGAAAATGATGGGTCCCACTGTTTGAGAGGGCTCCAAAACTTGAGAGTCCATGTCAGGAATTTGAGAGTCCTCTGAAAATGAGAGCCCAACTGAGAGGCCTGCTGGAATTGAGTCTTTGGGCTAGGCTCTCAAAAAAATAGAGTAAGAGGTGTGTTTGAGAGGCTTGCTAGAGATGCTCTAACACACTCAAGTTTACCGTGACCAGGCTTGTAATATCTAAAGCAGAAAGGCTTGTTACCCTCCTTTCCTTCGCTAGGTGCACCTTGGTCTACCTTTGCCTAATTGCCTGTTTTTTGCTCTAAAAAACCGATGGCACTGCCGGTTCTGGCACAACTGGCAGGACCTGCGCTGCCATTGTTGTTGCTGTTGGTTGTATCGGAACTGCACCTGTAGTCTGTTGACCTGTTGCCGGTAGATTCCCGGCAACATTGCCCATCTCTGTGTTCCCGTTGCTCATGTTTGCCGCCGGGACCTGTGCAGCTCTACCTCTCCCCAGGCCATACTTGCCATGGAACCGTGGTGCAAACCGACCCCTATTGAACAGTGGTCTCTGCCAACCTCGGGCGTAGGCAGGGCCGGCCCTGAGGGGGGGGAGGCAGGGTGACGGCCCAAGGCCCATGAATCTGGGGGCCCCTCCTATGGCAATATAGATCAGGCCCTTTGTATTTTGCCTTGGTTCAGTCCATGTCCAGGTTCCAAGAATCCACCACGCAGCAGCCTGTAGGCAATATCTTTTCTTTCCCTGCTTCTCCGATGGGCCTCCACTACTTACACTACGGTCCAGACCAATAGGGAGACGTCAATGGGAATTCCAATTGTGGTCGTGGATAGAAATCGCTGCCTGATCGTCCATCGCTCTCGCTGCCGCACGCACGCATGAACCCCTGATCTTCCATCGCTCTTGTGATCTCGTCAAACAATCAAAACTGCTACGACGATTGACTATCAAGTGCATGGCAAAATATCACCGGGGCACAACGTTCCGTCGAGTTGCCGTGACATTCGTAACATCCACGACTAATCCTCTGATCCTCTCCAGAATCAGGTTAACTCTTTACCTTATGCTAATTGATTTGTTTTCTATTAGTTCTCAGTTTTGACATCATAATAGAAAATTAGATTAATTTTCTTGATTATTTTAGTTACAATTTTCAGAAATATTAGTCATCATGTCGACTAGAAAATACGTATCAGGCAGCAAAAAAAGAAACAAGAAGAAAAGGCAAGATGAGTTCATACAATCACATAAAGGGCTCATGGATAAATTCGTTAAGAGTAATACAAGCACTTCATGGAACCTAAATGAGTGGGCAATAGTTACTGTAGAGGAACAAAATATAGAAGACCAAGTTCCGACACAAGATAATCATAGTCTTTAGTATTTTAAATTTTTTTTATATTACAATTATGTATGTCTATAAGTAAAAATTTATATATATACATATACATAGGGACCTCGGTTTTTAGGCTCGCCCTGGGTCTCTAAAAACCCAGGAACAGCCCTGGACGTAGCCTCCATAAGCCTGCCCTCTCCCGTGGCCTGGGTTGAAATTGCCTTGATTGAAGCCACCACGGAGACCATTGGCACTGCCTTGAACAGGAGCGCCATTGTTGACGACCTGAACAGAAGCTCCATGCCCATGTGGGGTACCAGTTCCGTGGCCTCCTCCTTCCACACGATCGCCGCGTACGACTCGTGTGGCCGCTGTGAAACAGTCGATTGTTTCCGTATAATGGGTTTAGGGTTTTGATGTTGCGCTTTAATCCTCTCATAATCTGGTTTTACAGTGCGGCTTAACAGGTGGTTTAGGCCCACCGAAGGCTTAAACTCGGCTTGTGTTTTTCCATCAGTTATCAGAATCGGCTTCAACTGTGTATTACTCGGCCCAATCACTATAGACGGCCCAATTGAGTTTGAAATTTGAATCCCTCTAATTTCAGATCTCATCCGTTTGGACCTCGCCGACTCGAGCGACGGCCATGCCTCCTCCGGTGAGGAGCCATTCTTCTCGATGTGTCCAGCATGATCTACCTGGCTAGATTTCTCAGACTCCGTTTACAAGAATGTCTTAAACGAAGGCTGAGAAAATTTGCCTCTGGTTTGAATAATCACATTTCTTACCACAACATCACCAATTATTTTCAGTGGCGAGAATCGGGAATGTGGCAATGGCCCCTTCCAAGGCTTGTTTGCAGTCTTGTGACTGACAATTTAGTTAACGATCTTGTTTGCCAACATGCATTTCCAAGGAAAAAGAACATAAGTATCGGGACTCACCTCTGTCTTTGCAGCGCCGAGTTGTTGTTCTGCCTCTAGGATTCCCGAAGAAGTGAACCCTACATCTTTCCAACAGTGGTCATCCCTTAGTCTGTATGCAATGATTATTGATGAGTCCTGTCCCTCTCCTCGAGTCACCGACTCACCGTATCCTGCAGTCAGTTCGGACTCTTGAATTGAATAAGTCACAAGAGCACAGCTGCACACCACCAGCCTTCCACCACTGAAATTGAGGGCCAAGCTCTCCAATCACCATGTTGACATCCATCCTTCGAGTTGGAACATGCGTGTACTGCCTGTTGCTTTGAGAAACAGCTTTACTATATGATGGGGAGCTTTATGCCATTGAGAGCACCCATATCCGAGAGGCGGTTCAGCTCTAAAAATGGATGGTGACACTAGAAAGCTCTAGAGCTGAGACTACAACTTCTCTCCTTGCTCGGACAGTCTCACCTTGCTAGTAGAACTACGGCTCGGGCCGGCTACCGCTGGCATCGGACAGTCTGACTCTCCACAGTTGAGGTCCCGACCGCCGGCCCGCTGCCAATCTCGCATTCATGAAGGTCGGTTGGATGACAACCTTATTATTTTTCCATAATTTTGTAGGCTCATTGGATCCTAGTGGGTGTCGAGGTGTAAGCTCCATTTGCAATCGTCAGATGAGCATCGAACGACTGAATGTGATGGATGTTGTAATAGAACCGCCTTACCACGAAGATAATTTAAAAGTGCATAAGCAAAAAGGTTCAACAATAATTACCATGGTTTAACAAAAAGACTTAAGATGCAACCGCCCTCTCAAGGGGATACAAGAAAGCATAACCGATCATGATCGGTGTCATGCCCACGACACCGCACCAGCACACAAAAGAGCTACTCCTCATCTTTGTTGGTGCAAAGTTCCCATTCCATATTCCAACAGTCTGGGCGCTAGCCCTCCCAGTGGAACCTTCTAGTGCAGTAGCAACTTCCACCCTGGTCATCTAAAAACCACATAAAGCTGTGACCTTAGCAACTAAAACTCAGCAAGACTTACCCATAAAAAATGGTCAACTACAGCCTACTCCTAGACATTCAAAGGCGGGGGGGGGGGGGGGTGATATTGCCAGAAGCCAACCTATGAGTGAACCGTTAATTTCAAGTTTTAGCAGTCAATTATGTTATCATGAAAATGATAAATTTAGTATCAACAACAAGCATGATTAGAATACAACATAATTAAATCAATATAACAATATTCAACCTATTTCTCATGTTTCTCTTATTACTGCGTTCCAGAGCAGTGATCAAGTTGTACTCGTTACTATGAGGGGCAGCGACTCGAATCGATTTACATCCTATAGAAGAATACTGTTTGTGTGACCCATCTGCGCTTCCTGGAAGCCGCATGGAGTAACTTTTTTGCTTCGGTATCACAAAGTCTTTCGTGCATGGCTCCTTCAAGAAGGCCCCCCTAACATGATGCGTCATGGATGATATCCGTGAGTGGATTGTTCCCTCCTTACTTTCCTAGTTCTACCAAAAAAAGGGAGTAGGGTATCTTACTACCAGATAGTTGTCAAAACTTAATCTCGGCAATATATGTATGGGGTTACACACAGGACCAAGAACTTGATAGTTACACTCAAGACGCCGATTTAGACAGATTTAGGTCCTCTCGATGAGAGTAAAAACCCTACATCATGTATGGAGTATTGTATATTGTGATTGCGGTATGTGTTTCAGGGAGGTACCTGACCGCCTTATATATCCTATCAGATAGGAATACAAGAAGAGTCTTAGTCGTATGCTACAAGTCTAATATGATAAGCATATCTCTAAGATTCTTTACGCTCTACTCTGCCTTGGCCGGTTACCCTTTGTGGGCCACCATAGTGTAGACTGATATTAGATCAAGCTATGAATACCGGTAAGGTAAGTATTCCACAGCAGGCCTAGAGTGCTTTATGAATTTGAGCTGCGTCAGGACCGACTGGATCGTCATATTCGCGGGTCATAAATTATGAAAACCTCTCAATTAAGCTTCTAGTTGGATTTGGTGCACCTGATCAGGTTTGCCCCTGACTCTTGTAATATTTGGGGACATCAAATAATGCAAGATTCCAATTTTAGAGTGATTGCTGACTCTTCCATTGTATGGGCCTTGAATCGAAGAATGGTTCCACAGGTGTCATCTGTGCGCAGGTTGAAATGCTCCGTCGTCAACTTGAACTCCAGAAAGAAGGCGTGACAGGTTTTAAGACGCAAATTGATAGACATAAGAAAGATTTGGAAGTGTTGAAGAAGCAGGCAGAAGAATCATACGCAAGTCACCAACAACAGAGAAAAGAGATTGCATCTCTCAAACAAAAATTCAGTGACATGAGGTCATGCGTCCATTAACGTAGCAGTCCGAGCTAATCTATGATCTTCAATTCATCATCCCTATAGGTGTGGCTATGATCCTGCTACTTGGTATGTTGTGTACCATTTACTCAGTTGTCCATCATTTTCTAAATGTTTGTGCTAAGTTAACGGTGAACTGATGTCTCTGAGAACAATGCTGAACTGACGAATGCCATATATTCTTACCATTGTATATAATGCATTGAAACATTATTATTATTTTTTAATCGAGGTTTGGAAGATTAATATTTATGATGATATTGAACATGGGCTGGTAACGGGCTAGGAGAAAAAAAAAGGCCCACCGCAAAAATGGGTCATTAGCAGGATAGGTCCATTAATGTCAACTGTTGCTATAGTAACGAGCCTGGACCGGAACATGTGGGCTCGTATTCGGCCATATATACACTATGATGAAATAGAACCCATTTAGATGTGGGCCCTCACCGTACTGAATTTTAAACAGTAATATAATACAACAAGCCGAAATAATGGGTTTTAAAGGGCTGAATTCAATTAGTAATGATTTTTTGCATCACAGAATCTATGTGCCATATCGGACCATGCTCCGACGTTGCAAACAGATTTTAGCCATGGAAATGGTTGTCACTATTTTCTCATTGGACTGTTCTAATAGTCTTTTTTATCACTAACCACTACTAATGACACACGATTGCCACCAAAAATTTTCCGTCACTAAGAGGGGTTTTTGTTACTAATACGCGTTAACAACGAAATTTGCAATATTTTTTTGTCACTGACCGTAATATTTCTTGTAGCGTTGCCCTTTCTTACACTACACCTTTTTCCAATACATGGACATACCCTCGTGGCTCCTTTAAGTTGATTCTATAAAAATGGAACTTGGATTCACCAATCACAAATGAAGTAATAATGCGTACTGTAACAATCTATGAAGGAAGGTCCAAAATGAATGGGATGGTGTTATTGGTGTAAACATTTTCTTACATGGGTCAGGGTTTTGAATTCCTCGATGGACCAAACATGAATTGAACGAGGAGGAGAACCTGACATTGATCAAAGGGGTAATTAAAAGCGTGGGTAGGGTAGGTTTACTCAGGGTGACTGTTTTTAGCAGGATGTTTATTCTTTGTTGTCAAGAGATGCTCATTAATATGAGGCGATGTAGGTTAACATTAAAATACACTTAATGTGGCAACAATTATTTTTAGTAGGTTGAATCTATATAACATATATAGATTGATACATCCATCTATTTGTAAACGTTGGGACATGGATACATTTAAATTGTTCCTGCATAATAAATAAATTATGAGAATTCAAGATATTCAACCATGAAAGTCTCGTTTAATGCATGGATTGGCATCCGTGCACAACTTATAGGTTCAATTGACAATATTTTCCATACATGTATGATTTCTGGGTATAGTATCTACTATAATGAGGCACATGCATAGTTTTTCTTTGAAACTTTATTCTATATTAAATTTTATGATATCCCTATTTCTGAACCTAGAATCGTTCTATTTCTTTTTAGGCGGGCTTATTGATTGTACTGATCTATATAGATATTTGCCCAATAAATTCATACAAATACAACACACATTAGTATTTAAGAGAACAGATTTGATCTCAATTAATTGGTGTTGTAGGTCTGGTGCTATTTAGAAGCCCCATTATCCTTCACGGTCACGAGATCAGCCCAAAAGTCTTGAACTTATTCCAAATTAAACGCCATCTATCAAGGCGTCTTCGCGTATAAGCCATGAGGACTAGGCTCCTTCTTGTTGCCATAGCTGCCATACTTTTCGCCACTGCCATGCCTACTATGGTATCCTCCTTATTAGTAGGTGAACCGTACCCTATTCCTGACATCAACGACCCTCACATCCAAGAACTTGGTGTGTGGGCTATATCGGAGCACAACAAGCAAGCAAAGGATGCACTAAAGTTCAAGAATGTGACTACTGGTGATGAACAGGTTGTTGAAGGATTTAATTACTGGCTTATCATTGATGCTCTTAACAGTAAAGGTAAGGATTCAAGGTACAAGGCCGTTGTATGGGAAAGGGAGTGGGAAAACTTTCGAAACCTCACATCCTTCGCACCGGTAAACTGAAGAGTCAGAGATATATCCATTTACTTGGTGGTAATAAAGGCAAACAGGAGTCATTTCAACACATCTATATTTTTGTATTTTGCAAATCATTACTGTTGGAAAAATTGTGAAATATAGTAGTTCCAACTTTTACAAGAAGGATTATTTCTCAAATCATTAATGTTGATCTCTCTCTAACGCTAGCAGTAGATAGCAAAACAGCAAAAATAACAAGCATCAGGTTGACATTCTTGTCACGTGATTGTTGTAACACACCAAAATTTCAAGAAAATACAAATCACTCTAACTTGTATCTTGCATGTCACTCCAAAATAAAATTTCACTAAACAAATGAGCCTAAATTTAGAAATGAAAAAATTTTAAAATTAAAGTTCATGCTCAATTGTTTGACATCTTTTTCATCTATTTTCATTTTCTCCCTAGTGTTTGATACCATTGTCAAATTCGAATTCTACTCAAATTTGAATCCAAATAAAACCTGAAATTATTCAAACAATTCATTTTCGCTCTAGTAGTAGGACCCAAACTTTCTTCTCTTCCTTTTTCCTCACAGCCAAGCCCACGTCCTTTTCTCCCTCTCATCTCGACGTGCGTCGCCCACCCTGCATCGCTGCTCCCTCCTCCTGGATCGCCAGGAGACAAGATTGAAAAGCCTTACATCGTTACCCATTGATGAAACATGGGTCACCTAAGCGAGAGCTGGACTCACATGAAGCAGGCGTACACACAACAGTGGTGCGAACAACTAAAACAAACACGGGAAGACAACAACAGAAAAGTAGGAGAAAGTAAACGCGCCACGTCGCACGGCATGGACTTGCCGCGAGCAACATTTTGTCTTTGCTGAGCCTCCATCATGGTATGGAGGGGAGCACCGCATTGAGGTCCGCTGCTGCGTCTGGATCGAGCCCGGCTGCGGCGACCAGTTTGCACAGGTCCCGCCTGGATGTCCTTCTTCTTTTTCCCCATAAGGCCGCGCTTGGCAACGTGCTTCTGGAGCTCCTTGGAGCAAGCGGCCAGGGCATTTTTGAGTGCAGTTAGCTGAACAGCCCTGGTTGCCATGTCCACAAAGGTGGCCGGCTCCTTCTTGGCCAGGTGCTCGCAGGGATCCGGGAGGAGGGAGCAGCGATGCAGGGCGGGTGACGCATGTCGAGATGAGAGGGAGAAAAGGATGTGGGCTTGGCTGTGAGAAAAAAAAGGAAGAGAAGAAGGTTTGGGCCCACTACTAGAGCGAAAATAATTTGTTTGAACAATTTCAGGTTTTATTTGGATTCAAATTTGAGTAGAATTCGAATTTGACAATGGTATCAAACACTAGGGAGAAAATGAAAATAGATGAAAAAGAAGTCAAACAATTGAGCATAAACTTTAATGTTAAATTTTCTTCATTTCTAACTTTAGGCTCATTTGTTTAGTGAAATTTTAGTTTGGAGTGACATGCAAGATACAAGTTAGAGTGATTTGTATTTTCTTGAAATTTTGGTGTGTTACAACAACCCTGTGACAAGAATGTCAACCTGATGCTAGTTATTTTTGCTGTTTTGCTATCTAGTGCTAGCGTTAGAGAGAGATCAACATTATTGATTTGAGAAATAATCCTTCTTGTAAAAGTTGGAACTACTATATTTGACAATTTTTCCAACAGTAATCTCTACTACTAAAAATTCTGAAAAGCATTCTATCTCTCACCTACATTTTTCGTCCAACCTGCGATCTTCTGCTCCAACTACGATCCAGTTCTCCCACCTCCTTCCTCCTCCCGACCAGTGAACTCCAACGAACTGCGTCCACCTCTCATCTCCTAGACCCCCACCACCTGTAAATTGCACCGCATTACCCAACCTCCGTGTCCACCGCCTTCGCTCGGCCACCTCTGCCTCCACCCAAATCCACCACCTTCCTCTTCCTCGTACGTCTTGTCCGCGTCCACTGCCTTCCTCTCCATGGGTCACATTCGCGTCCGCTGCCTTCCTCTCCCCCGGCCGCCCTCCGCCTCGCCCGCTTCCATTGCCTTCTTCACCCCGGGCCGCATCCGCCGCCTTCCTCTCACGGCATCGTCCGCCTCACCCGCGTCCGCCACCTTCCTCTCACGGCATCATCCGCCTCGCCAATATCCGCCATGTTCCTCACCCATGGCTGCATCTGCTTGCGAACCAGAACCGTCCGCCTTCGCCTCCGCCAGCATTCGCCGTCTTCCTCTCCACTGGCCACCTCCACAGCCACCTTCGTCTTCCTCAGCCGCTGCCGCCTGCATCCAGCCGCCTTCCTCTCCCCCGGTCCCCTCCGCCTGCAACTGCTTCTCGCCTGATCTACCCTTCCTGCACCCAGCCGCCTCCGACTCTAACTGCTCCTTACCGTATCCACCTCGCTGCCTCGCCGGATCCACATCGCCAGCTCCATATGCATCGATATCAAGGGAGAGCCCCCTCAACTTCCTCTCCTTCACCTCGCCGCCAAACCCGCGAACCGGAAGGCCACGGGGAGAGCTGGCCGGCAATTTAGTTATGTTGTACCTGCACGAGGGCAAGGATACACGCACCATCCTCTACGCTTGTCAGGCCTGCGAGCATCAGGTGGATTTATTGTTCCTGCTCAAAAAAATCTGTTTTCTTCAGATTTTGTGTTCATCCTGGAAAACAGTAGGTTTAGTTAGGGTCAGGTGTGTTCTTTGGACGGTTTATACAGGTCAATTTTGGTTTTAGGCTGGGTTTAGTTCTGCGATTGGTTTTTACTGGCGGGTGCGACTTAGGTGTGGTGGTACATCGTTCATATTGTGATTTCTAACATCCTACTTCATGGTGGATAATTTTTGCTGCTCCTGCTCGTATATTATGCAATCAAAACTCTTGTTCTATAATGGTGGTTCCTGTTTCTGTTTTGCTGGAGAAACACCGATAGTTCATTTTCAGTTTTGTTTGTAATTGAACCAGCGGATGCAATTCTAAAGACTGAGTCGTGGAGTCATGGGCTCATAGCTGCAGGGGCTGCACGTATGCTGATACGCATATCATATAGGCTTTAAGACCTGTAATGTTGCTTTAGTTCAGTAGTATGTACAGCATATCTTGCACATGATATCCAATCAATTAAGAAATGAGTAGTTAGAAAGGTGTGGCTTCCATTACCAAGAAATAGAATTTCATATGGGGAAAATTCTAGGATAATATGATGTTTTATCTGCCGTAACATGATGGATAATGTTGTCTCCTATGCAGGCTTGAGTAGTTGGCAAACTACATTTCAGAATTAAGTATTTTCTGAATTGTCATTTTCTATCAAGTTTATGTAAATTCCATTCTTATGACGTAGTCGGACTCGGGAATTTACTGCTCATGCATTGTTCTTTGCAGGCGTGAGGACTCCTTGGTGATAGATGGACTGCACAAGGTGAGTTTATTCAGTGCCGATATTGGAAAAGGTTTGTAAATATATAGGCAAAATGAGGTGTAATACTTTTATTGAAGACACATATGGGCGGCCTGTAGCATACAGGTAAGAGTCTTTTTTGCACAATGTTCAGTATTTTTTTATTGAACCTTGCTTTTGATAGTTTCATGACAAGCCCATAGCCATGGTAGATTACTGGTGATTGCATACTATCAGGTTTCATAGTGCTTTAGCATTTTATTCTATGACTGCATTGAAAACAAGTCTTAGGCAGACCAAAACTTATGTTACCTCCTCTGTTTCTGAATATTGTACTGCAGGTTATAAGTAGGATATAAATAAAAAGCTTTCAATAGAGAACAGGAGACCACAACAGCTACTGATCCAGTGATCAGCAGGTGACAACTGCTACTACACAAATCTGTCTAGGAGGTAAATAATAATTAGCTGAACCTGGCTATTTGAAGCTAGATTATCTGCATGTGTTCTCTTCTCCCACAATCATTTCTAAATGTTTCACTGCTTCGTTCCACTCTATTGTCAATAGCTTTTATTGGTGAATCCTGTTATACTACTTATGTATGGACGACAATCAAAGGGTAAAAGCGCAGGATAAATAAAACTGAACATGTTTTTATTAAGGTCAGAGAGGTTTGTGACATATTTGACTATTTTGACACTCCAGGATCAACTACTCCTTGCTAACTGTTGTTTTCATATTTGAATGCTTTGACTATGAAAGCCGGTACAAGTTACTTGCTATTTTACATTTTGATATTGGTATTGTTTCATGTTTAGAATGCTTTGAGTATGAGCGTATACAAACTTCTTGATGAATTAATTATCTTATATGAGGAGTGTTAAAAACCAATGGATATAAACATATTGCAAATGACAGCAACTAATCTTGCCTGCCTGATTATGTTGATATCTTGTCTTTTATTTTAGATGGCATGTCTTTGAAGCAAGATAGGACTCATAATCCATTCGGCGATTTAACCAATACTGCTAACACAGGTAATATTGGTAAATTTTTGTTTAGCCACAGTTTCATTTTATAGAAAATGGTGTCACTGCATATGGCTATTGGGAGTAAGATCCTTGCTGATAATAACGAGGATCTACAAACTCTAAAATGTACTAGAAGGTGGATTCGTGATATTGTCATTACGATATTGCATTCATTTGCTTCAATAATCATTCTTAGCACTTTTATCGATAAAATAAATGCTTACATGGCGAACTATTGAATAGGATCATATGGATTTTAATGTTTCTTTTAGTGATTTGGTGATGAAATTCCTCTATACCTAAAATTCCACTTGAGTGGGATTACCTTCACGTTTCGCTGAATTTGTCTACATCACATATATTGCTTCCTGCATAGTTAGTAATCCTTTTTACAAGATGTATTTTATAATTTTTTTAATGCAGTACAGAGGCGTTGCATGAAGAGGCAGCAAATACATCACTGTGGTGGTTATGGTCCTGTGTTGCAGTCACGAGGTAGATTTACTGTTGGTTTTCCGGTGAAGCATTTGACGCGAAGCCACAGAGGGATTTTGAGGTTCTCTATTTTTGAGAGGTGTTGAAAGCATCTAATCTTGTCAAGTTTGTTTCTCCTGATAAAATGTACGGATTTGCTAATTAATATTTTGTAAAGGGAATCGAAGCCTTGTAAAGTTAAAAATATCTAGCTACATGCATCGTTCTATCTTTTCATGTAAAACTGTAAATTGACACGAGATGTCTTACATCGTTCCATCTGCATATGGTTTATATGAGTTTCAGATCATAATGATATTTTGCTCCCGTTGCAATGCACGGGCAAGTAACTAGTGATTAGCAAAATACAAAAATATATATGTGTTGAAATGACTCCTGTCTGCCTTTATTACCACCAAGTAAATGGATATATCTCTGACTCATCAGTTTACTGGTGCGAAGGATGTGAGGTTACGAAAGTTTTCCCACTCCCTTTCCCATACAACGGCCTCGTACCTTGAATCCTTACCTTTACTGTTAAGAGCATCAATGATAAGCCAGTAATTAAATCCTTCAACAACCTGCTCATCACCAGTAATCACATTCTTGAACTTTAGTGCATCCTTTGCTTGCTTGTTGTGCTCCGATATAGCCCACACACCAAGTTCTTGGATGTGTGGGTCGTTGATGTCAGGAATAGGGTACGGTTCACCTACTAATAAAGAGGATACCACAGTAGGCATGGCAGTGGCAAAAAGTATGGCAGCTATGGCAACAAGAAAGAGCCTAGTCCTCATGGCTTATACGCGAAGACACGCCTCGATGGATGACCTTTAATTTGGAATTAGTTCAAGACTTTTGGGTTGATGTCGTGACCGTGAAGGATAAAGGGGCTTCTAAATAGCACCAGACCTACAGCACCAATTAATTGAAATCAAATCTGTTCTTTTAAATACTAATGGGTGTTGTATTTGTATGAATTTATTGGGCAAATATCTATATAGATCAGTACAATAAATAAGGCCCCCTAAAAAGAAATAGAACGATTCTAGGTTCAGAAATAGGGATATCATAAAATTTAATATAGAATAAAGTTTCAAAGAAATACTATGCATGTGCCTCATTATAGTAGACACTATACCCAGAAATCATACATGTAATGAAAATATTGTCAATTCAACCTATAAGTTGTGAACGGATGCCAATCCATGCATTAAACGAGACTTTCATGGTTGAATATCTTGAATTCTCATAATTTATTTATTATGCAGGAACAATTTAAATGTATCCATGTCCCAACGTTTACAGATAGATGGATGTATCAATCTATATATGTTATATAGATTCAACCTACTAAAAATAATTGTTGCCACATTAAGTGTATTTTAATGTTAACCTACATCGTCTCATATTAATCAGCATCTCTTGACTACAAAGAATAAACATCCTGCTAAAAACAATCACCCTGAGTAAACCTACCCTATCCACGCTTTTAATTAGCCCAATGATCAATGTCAGGTTCTCCTCCTCGTTCAATTCATGATTGGTCCATCGAGGAATTCAAAAACCTGACCCATGTAAGAAAATGTTTACACCAATAACACCATCCCATTCATTTTGGACCTTCCTTCATAGATTGTTACAATATGCATTATTACTTCATTTGTGATTGGTGAATCCAAGTTCCATTTTTATAGAATCAACTTAAAGGAGCCAAGAGGGTATGTCCGTGTATTGGAAAAATGTGTAGTGTAAGAAAGGGCAACGCTACAAGAAATCTTACGGTCAGTGCCAAAAAAAATATTACAAATTTCGTTGCTAACGCGTATTAGTAACAAAAAACCCCTCTTGGTGAGGGAAAATTTTTGTTGGAAATCGTGTGTCATTAGTAGGGGTTAGTGATAAAAAGGACTCTGTTGGAACAGTCCAATGAGAAAATAGTGACAACCATTTCTGTGCCTAAAATCTGTTTGCAATGTCGGAACGTGGTCCGACGTGGCACATAGATTCTGTAATGCAAAAAATCATTACTAATTGAATTCAGCCCTTTAAAGCCCATCATTTCGGCTTGTTGTATTATATTACTATTTAAAATACAGTACGGTAAGGGCCCATATCTAAATGGGTTCTATTTCATCACAGTGTAGATATGGCCGAATACGAGCCCACGTGTTCCGGTCCAGGCTCGTTTCTATAGCAAGGGTTGATATTAATGGACCTATCCTGCTAATGACCCATTTTTGCGCTGGGCCTTTTTTTTCTCCTTGCCCGTTATCAGCCCATGTTCAATACCATCATAAATATTAATCTTCCAAATCCCAATTAAGATATAATAATAATATTTCAATGCATTATATACAATGGTAAGAATATATCGCATTCGTCAGTTCAGCATTATTCTCAGAGACATCAGTTCACCGTTAACTTAGCACAAACATTCAAAAAATGATGGACAACTGAGTAAATGGTACACAACATACCAAGTAGCAGGATCATAGCCACACCTATAGGGATGATGAATTGAAGATCATAGATCAGCTTGGACTGCTACGTTAACGGATGCATGACCTCATATCACTGAATTTTTGTTTTAGAGATGCAATCTCTTTTCTCTGTTGTTAGTGAGTTGCGTATGATTCTTCTGCCTGCTTCTTCAACACTTCCAAATCTTTCTTATGCTTATCAATTTGCGCCTTAAGACCTGTCACGCCTTCTTTCTAGAGTTAAAGTTGACGACGGAGCATTTCAACTTGCGCATAGATGACACTTGTGGAACTATTCTTCAATTCAAGGCCCATACAATGGAAGAGTCAACAATCACTCTGAAATTGGAATCTTGCATTATTTGAAGTCCCCAAATATTACAAGATTCTAGGGCAAACCTGATCAGGTGCACCAGATCCAACTAGAAGCTTATTTGAGAGGTCTTCATAATTTATGATCCGCAAATATGATGATCCAGTCGGTCCCTGGTGCAGCTCAAATTCATAAAGCACTCTGGGCCTTCTGTGAAATACTTACCTTACCAGTATCCATAGCTTGATCTAATATCGGTCTACACTAAGATGGCCCACAAAGGGTAACCGACCGAGGCAGAGTAGAGCGTAAAGAATCTTAGAGATATGCTTATCATATTAGACTTGTAGCATACGACTAAGACTCTTCTTGTATTCCTATCTGATAGGATATATAAGGCGGTCAGGTACCTCCCTGAAACACATACCGCAATCACAATATACAATACTTCATACATGATGTAGGGTTTTTACTCTCATCGAGAGGACCTAAATCTGTCTAAATCGGCGTCTTGAGTGTAACTATCAAGTTCTTGGTCCTGTGTGTAACCCCATACATATATTGCCGAGATTAAGTTTTGACAACTGTCTGGTAGTAAGATACCCTACTCCCTTGTTTGGCGGAACTAGGAAAGTAAGGAGGGAACAATCCACTCGTGGATATCATCCAGGACACATCACGTTAGGGGACCCTTCTTGAGGGAGCCATGCCCGAAAGACTTTGCGATACTGGAGCAAAAAATTTGCTCCATGCGGCTTCCACGAAGCGCGTATGGGTCGCGTAAACAGGATT
Source organism: Eleusine indica (assembly GCA_030378355.1). NCBI lineage: Eukaryota > Viridiplantae > Streptophyta > Magnoliopsida > Poales > Poaceae > Eleusine > Eleusine indica. The sequence continues at coordinate 44,846,426 of CM059495.1, forward strand.
CTTCTACAGGATGTACATTGATTCGATTCCCTGTCCGTCATAGTAATGAGTACCACTTGATCACTGCTCTGGAACGTAGTAATAAGAGAAACATGAGAAATAGGTTGAATATTGCTATATTGATTTAGTTATGTTCTATTCCAATCATGCTTGTTGTTGATATAGCACTAACTAAATTTATCATTTTAATGATAACATAATTGACTGCTAAAACTTGACATTAACGGTTCACTCATAGGTTGGCTTGTGGCAATATCAACCCCCCCCCCCAGCCTTTGAATGTGTAAGAGTAGGCTATAGTTGACCATTTTTGATGGGTAAGTCTTACTGAGTATTAGTTGCTAAGGTCACAGCTTTATGTGGTTTTTAGATGACCAGGGTGGAAGTTGCTACTGCACTAGAAGGTTCCACTGGGAGGGCTAGCGCCCAGACTGTTGGAATATGGAATGGGAACTTTGCACCAACAAAGATGAGGAGTAGCTCTTTTGTGTGCTGGTGCGGTGTCGTGGGCATAACACCAATCTAGGTCGGTTATACTTCCGTGTATCCCCTTGAGAGGGCGATTGTATCTTAAGTCTTTTTGTTAAACCATGGTAATTATTGTTGAACCTTTTCGCTTCTGCACTTTTAAATTCTCATTTGTAATTTTAATTTGGATCTAGGTAAGACTCTGTATCCTATCTATGTTCTTGTTGAAAGTATATTATTCTATCATGTATTGTACTATTGGACGTCACAGCGCGCTTCGCCACCCAAGAAAGTTCCTAGCAATGGAACCATCTCCGTGGTAAGGCGGTTCTGTTACACCATCCATCACATTCAGCCATTCGATGTTCATCTAACGATTGCAAATGGAGCTTACCCCTCCGCACCCACTAGGATCCAATGAGCCTACGAAATTGTGGAAAAATAATAAGGCTGTCATCCAACCGACCTTCACGAATGGGAGATTGGCAGCACGCCAGCGGTCAGGACCTCAACTGTGGAGAGTCAGCATGTCCGATGCCAGCGGTAGCCGGCCAAAGCCGCAGTTCTACTAGTAAGGTGAGACACTCAGAGCAAGGAGAGAAGTTGTAGTCTCAGCTCCAGAGCTTTCTAGTGTCACCATCCATTTTTAGAGCTGAACCGCCTCGGATTTGGGTGCTCTCAATAGCATAACGCTCCCCATCATATAGTAGAGCTGTTTCACGAAGCAACAGGCAGTACATGCGTGTTCCAACTTGAAGGATGGATGTCAACATGGGGATTGGAGAGCTTGGCCATCAATTTTAGTGGCGGAAGGCTGGTGGTGTGCGGCTGTGCTCTTGTGACTTGTTGGATTCCAGAGTCTGAACTGACTACAGGATACGGTGAGTCGGTGACTCGGGGAGGGGGACAAGACTCATCAATAACCATTGCATACAGACTAAGGGATGACCATTTTTGGAAAGATGCAGGGTTCACTTCTTCGGAAATCCGGGAGGTAGAACGAGAAGTCAGCGCTGCAAAGACAGAGGTGAGTCCTGATACTTATATTCTTTTTTCTCGGAAATGCATGTTGGCAAACAAGACTGTTAACTCAATTGTCAGTCACAAGACTGCAAACAAGCCTTGGAAGGGGCCATTGCCACATTCCTGATTCTCGCCGCCAAAAACAATTGGTGATGTTGTGGTAACAAATGTGATCATTCAAACCAGAGGAAAATTTTCTCAACCTTCGTTTAAGACATTCTTGTCAACGGAGACTGAGAAATCTAGCCAGGTAGATCACGCTGGACACATCGAGAAGAATGGCTCCTCACTAGTGGAGGCATGGCCATCGCCCGAGTCGGCGAGGTTCAAACGGATGAGATCCGAAATTAGCGGGATTCAAATTTCAAACTCAATTGGGCCGTCTATAGTGATTGGGCCGAGTAATACACAGTTAAAGACGATTATGGTAAATGATAGAAAAACACAAGCCTGGTTTAAGCCTTCGGTGGGCCTAAACCAATTTTTGAGCCGCACTGGAAAACAAGATTATGAGAGGATTATAGCGCAACATAAGAACCCTAAACCCATTATACGGAAACAATCGACTGTTTCACAGCCACCACGTGAGCGTACGCAGCGATCATGAGGAAGACGATGGATTCCGGTGCTGGGTACGGGAGGAGGTCCGCAAGGAGAAGGTCGGGGAACTGGTACCTAACGTGGGAGTGGAGCTGCTATTCAGGTCGTCAACAATGGCGCTCCTGTTCAAGGCTGTGCCAATGGTCTCCGTGGTGGCTTCAATCAGGGCAACTTCATCCCAAGCTACGGGAGAGGGCTGGCTTATGGAGGCTATGCCAGGGCTGTTCCTGGGTTTTTAGAGACCCAGGGCGAGCCTAAAAAACGAGACCCCTATATATATGTATATGTATATATATAAATTTTTACTTATAGACATACATAAATGTAATATAAAAAAAATTAACATACTAAAGACAATTATTATCTTGTGTCGGAACTTGGTCTTCTGTATCTTTTTCCTCCACAGTAACTATTGCCCACTCATCTATGTTCCATGAAGTGCTTGTATTACTCTTAACGAATTTATCCATGGCCCCTTTCTGTGATTGTATGAATTCATCTTGCTTTTTCTTCTTTTTCCTTTTTTTGCTGCATGATACGTATTTTCTAGTCGACATGATCACTAATATTTCTGAAAATTGTAACTAAAATAATCAAGAAAATTAATCTAATTTTCTATTATGATGTCAAAACTGAGAACTAATAAAAAATAAATCAATTAGCATAAGTGTAAAGAGTTAACCTGATTCTGGAGAGGATCAGAGGATTAGTCGTGGTTGTCACGAATGTCGCGGCAACTCGACGAAACCTTGTGTGCCTGTGATATTTTGCCATGCGCTTGATAGTCAATCGTCGTAGCAGTTTTGATTGTTTGACGAGATCACAAGAGCGACGGAAGATCAGGGGTTCGTGCGTGCGTGCGGTGGCGAGAGCGATGGATGATCAGGCAGCGATTTCTATCCACGACCACGATTGGAATTCCCTTTGATGTCTCCCTATTGGCCTGGACCGTAGTGTATGTAGTGGAGGTCCATCGGAGAAGCAGGGAAAGAAAAGATATTGCCTACAGGCTGCTGCGTGGTGGTTTCTTGGAACCTGGACATGGACTGAACCAAGGCAAAATACAAAGGGCCTGATCTATATATGACATAGGGAGCCCCCCCCCCCCTCTGATTCATGGGCCTTGGGCCGCCGCCCTACCTGCCCCCCCCCCCCCCTTAGGGCCGGCCCTTCCGGTAACCATCCACACGCCGCCTATGCGGGTACTCCGCATCACTTAACACCAAGCGGACACCACACCCTGGCATGAGGCTGATACTGCTGCCTCGACTGACACGATTGCCCTGACTGCTCCGACCGAGACTGCTCCAGTTGAACCGGCTGCACCGGCCGGCCGCCGTGGACGCAAGCCCAAAGCGCCGATTGCCGCATCTCGCCACAGTGAGCGCCTGGCCAAGGAGCCAGCCACCTTTGTGGACATGACAACCAGGGCTGTTCAGCTAACTGCGCTCAAAAACGCCCTGGCCACTTGCTCCAAGGAGCTCCAGAAGCACGTTGCCAAGCGCGGCCTTATGGGGAAAAAGAAGGACATCCAGGTGCAGGACCTGTGCAAACTGGTCGCCGCAGCCGGGCTTGGTTCAGACGCAGCGGCAAAATGTTGGAGGCTCAGCAAAGGCAAAATGTTGCTCGCGGCAAGTCCATGCCGTGTGACGTGGCGCGTTTACCTTCTCCTACTATTCTGTTGTTGTCTTCCCGTGTTTGTTTTAGTTGTTCACGCCACTGTTGTGTGTACGCCCGCTTCATGTGAGTCCACCTCTCGCTTAGGTGACCCATGTTTCATCAATGGGTAACGATGTAAGGCTTTTGAATCTTGTCTCTTGGAAACTTCGCGGCCTGGGAGACAAGGATGTAGGAGTTTTAGTACCCAAAATAATTTTACATTAATGAATAATTTTACATTAATTTTCACAATAGAAGTGTTCCCTATTAAATCATAAAAATGTCTCTAGATCTTTACAAAAAACTAAAACATAAGATTACAACTCATAATACTTATTTATTTTTTATGATAATATAAAATAATTATTATAAATCTAGTACTTTTATTTTTTTTCCGATATTACCCTCAAATTGATAAACTACTGGTTTGTAGTTGTGTTTTTAGATTATGGAATCTGGATCATTGGATTAAACTACTAGGTAGTAGTTTCTCAAAAGTACTAGCCAATATATTTTGAACAGAAAAACTCCTACAAGGATAAATGTGTTCTCGTTAAGGACTCTCATCTCATGCAACCCTTCCATCGTGTGTCTCCAGGAAATAAAACTTAACGCAACTAACACACTCAAAGCGGTCACCATCCTCCCACCTCGCATTTCCGATTTCCAATGTCTTAACGCCGCTGGAACGCGCGGAGGCACCATCACTGTCTGGGACCCGAACGCGTTCAGTTTAGTCTCACGCTCTGATGATAATTTCTCGCTAACTACGGTGCTCTCCTCTACCGCCTCCAACCTCTCTTTCATGCTAACCAATGTTTACGCTCCTAGCGACCACTACGAATCCGCGGCTTTCGTAGCTGGAACGCGCGGAGGCACCATCACACAACTTGTGTCGTAGGTCGATGGCGCCTGGATCACAGACCCCTTACACGCAGCACGGATGACAAAAACAACTCCGTTTCTGCGCCGCGTTCAATGACACTATTAACAACCAAGCTGTAATTGACCTCTCGCTTCTGAACCGACTCTATACATGGCCCAATAAATAGGAAAACCCAATCCTGGCATGCTCAACCGTGTCTTCTTCAACCTCAACATAAGCCACCTCTTCCCAAACTCCTCTCTTCAAGCCTCCACTAGTCCCACCTCAGATCACACACCCCTCACCTTAACCCTCTCATCCAACATACCAAAACCCTCCATCTTCCGTTTTGAAAGCTCATGGCTACTCAACCCCAACTTCCTCCCGAACGTTCTCTAGCGCTGGCCGGCTGTGTGTCAGGCTGGCGGTGTGGCTGGTGTGAACGCTGGTAGCCTCAAGGCAGTGCGCTGCAAAGCAAAAGTTTGGGAACGTAAGTCTCGCGCTCCCCCTTCCCTTCACCATAACTGCAAGTTTGTGATTTTGGTATTCGATACCCTCGAGGAAACCCGCACTTTGTCCGCAGGTGAACACCATGTCCGCAGACTATGCCAGGAACGTCTTGTCTACACGCTGCGAGAGCTGGCAGCTGTAACAGAACTGCCTTACCACAGAGATGATTCCATTCCAGGATCTTTCTCGGGTGGTGACACGTGCTGTGACGCCCAATAGTACAACATATGACAGAAATAACATAGCTTGCAACAAGAACAAGATAGAGTATAGAATTTTACATAAATCCGAATTTAAGTTACAAACTAGAGTTTCTAAAAGTGCGGAAGCGAATAGTTCATCAGGAATAAAATGGTCCGACGAAATAAGTAAGATACAGTCGCCCTCTCACGACGATTCATATAGAACATCCGGCCTTGTAGGTGTTTGCCTGAACACCGTACCGGCAATCAACACCTTAATCCTCCTTGTTGTCGGTGCACCGCTCCCATTCAATGTTCCAGCAGTCTGGATGTTGACCCTCCCAGTGGAACCTTCTACCGCAGTGGCAATCTCCACCCTCATTATCTGAAAACTACATAGAGCTACGCCCTGAGCAACTAATACTCAGCAAGACTGACCCGTCAAAATAGCCATCTACAGTTGAATTCTAGACATGCACAGGCTAAGGGTAGGGTTTATGTTGCCAAAAAGCCAGCCTAAGAGTGGATCCTTATTTTTCAAGTTTTAGCATCAAATTAAGTTGTCATGCAGAATAATAAATTTAGTTTACACAAAAACTACAGCAATCATGGTTGCAATATAATTAGTACAATTTTATACAATAGTATTGAACCCATTCATCATATTAATGGCTTCTATCAACGTTCTGGAGCAGCGATCAAGTGGTACTCGTTACTGTAAAGGGCAGCGACTCAAATCGATTTACATCCTGCAGGAGAAACCTGCTTGCACGATCCGTACGCGCTTCGTGGAAGCCGCATGGAGCAACCTTTCGCATACGGTACCACAAGGTCTTCCGTGCCTGGCTCCCCCGAGAAGGGTCCCCCAACGAGATGCGTCCCGTGCCGCCATCCGTGGGTGGATTGCTCCCTCTTCTCACCTCAGTTCCACGTCAAGGATCAAGGTACCTTCTGACCAAGCAGTAGCCATAGCTATGTCAGTTTACTGGCCCATAACCCCAGCATGCAAACAGTACGTTCAAATTGGACCTCATTGGACCGGACATGACGTGTAGCCTTAGATGACTTGGACGGGGCTACCTCCTTGAAGACAAGCTGTCCTTCCCTTTTCACCTAGTTGCCCGTTCGGTCTTTATTGTTATCCCATCCAAACTTTTCTTCAGCCGATATTTATTCCCCAGTGATAATATTTCCTAGTATACGAGTGGTCTCCATACCACTCGATGAATAATCATCCTAGATTAAGCAGAGCGCCAACCATTCCCAGGCTATCATCGGGTAAAGAGAACCTACTGCAATACTAGGTTTTTAAACAACTCCTATAAACTTAATGTACAGACAAGCCTACATCCCTAACTAGTGATAAAATAAAAAAGGTTAAAACTTGGTGGGATGCACTGGGGCTTGCCTTGGTCCTGTTCTGGTTAGTCGAAGTACCTCCTGGTCCTTCTGGTTCCTGCCCCTGTCCTGCCTCCACGTGGTTCACTTTGTAATCTATATGATGCAAATGATAATGACTATGAGAGAAGGTTCATGGAACTTCCTCAACAAATACGTTAATATAGAAATATGATATGTAGAAGTGAACGATTGTATGTGTACTTATGATCGAGTAATATCAATAGTGTGTTGAGCACGTTATTGTGCAAGAGTAAGCATAAATGAGATAAACCTGAAATTACACTACCGAGTAATTAGGAAATATTAATTCTACAAGATAATTAAATGATTTAACATGATTTAGTAGTTATTTACTCATGTGTTATCTACTGTAAATAGAACATACCATGAGTGATCCTTATGTCAAGTGTCAATTATATACATTGCTTGCTTGATTTTTAATAATTAAACAATGGACAAGGGAAATTAATCATTTCGACATGGTTCTGTTTGTCAATAGTGCATGAGTGATTTAGTGTAAATGGAGAATGCCAGGAGTGAATTTATATACCAAATTTCACTTACGTGCAATGAGCCATTAATTTTAAATAATTAGAACAATGCAAAAAGCTAAATAATTACTTATGACTAAAATACAAAGAACCAAAACTTGTGCTTTTACAATAACGTGCAATATGTCAACACATGATTATTCACCAAGTTTCATGAATTTACGGTCTCCTAGAATTCTTTATGATTTTATTAGTGTTTTAGCTAATCAATTTAGTGCTGGTAAAAATACTAACATGCAGAGGTATTTAGTATTTTTCTTAAATGGTACATGTCTACAGAAGACCAACAAAATTTATTTTCCTCCCAGATTCCTAGCACTCAATTTACTATGTATTTTACAACATTTAACATTTTCATGGAATTGATTAATAGAAGAAAATAGAAATTTTTGACATTGGCTGGCTTTTCTGCGGCCCATCGGCAAACGCGCGTGGGCGGGGGTCCTCGGGCCAGATCTGGCCCGAGCATGGTTGGAGGCCCAAAGGCCCCACGTAGCCCAGTGGCCAGCTCGACTAGGCCGAGGCGAGCGCGCGCGCATGCGGCGGCACTCGCGGTTGAGTGCGACGACGCGGGCTCAGCGGCTAGCCGGTGCAGCGGCGGAACCCGCATTTGTGCGGAGACGGCTAAGGGAGTGGGGGCAGGTGTGCGGCACGCGAGAAAGAAAGAGATGGCTCACCGGAGCGGAATTTCGGTGAGGAAGGACCATGGCGGCGGACGACGGTGGGTGGCGACGGTGCTCCAGGAGAGAGACTGCACGTAGGGTGGACGGGTGAGTACCGGAAGTTCCGCGAGGTCGAGTATGACATGCAGGTGGGAGGAATCGGGTCGGGGCTCACCGGCAAGTGCGCACGATACGGCGGAGCGGCGGTCGGAGGCGGGGAAGAAGCTGGCAATTCCCGGTGACTCGGTGAAGAAGGGTCGGGGCAGCTTCGAGAGGGTGTCACGGACGTCAAGGCAGGGCTCCGGAGGTCATCGACCGGGACGAGGAGGCGGCGTGAAGCTCAGCCGTGAGCTGCCATGGCGGGTGGGTACCGGGCGCGAGAGAGAGAGGACCGAGAGAGAAGAGAGAATGACCGCATTCGGGCAAGAGGGGGGGGGGCAAAGGGAATGTCGGGAGGCCGGTGGGGGCGTCGATTCGCGGCAACGGGAGTTGCCCGTACGTCGGCGGCCACGCAGCGGTTGTCGAGCCGGGCGAGGCGGCGGCAGCCGGGTGTGCTTTCTCCAGGTCGCTGATGGGTGGGGCCCACAGGCCTTTTTCTTTTTCATTTATTTCAAATTCCAATAAACTGAGGTTGCTTGTTATTTTCATTGAAATTAATTGGTAGTCGATCACGACAAACCAAAAATATAGGTAGGCTCTATATAATGTGGTTCATTTTATAAAAATGCTAACTGCCATTAGTTTTTAATAAAATTTCAATAAGAATTTTGTAAATAGGGATAGTTCTTGATGTTTTAACCATTTATTTGGGGCATCAGATAATGAAATAAAATTCTGAGAAATTCCTCAAAATTATACTTGATTGTGACCAACAACAAATATTTTTACATAGCATTATGTTCTGTGGGAATAATTTGGCTTGTAGTTCAACTTGCATTCAAATTTATTCAAATTTCATGCAAATGGAGTTCAACTAAGCTTAAACCTTTTCAGGTGGGTTAAATTTTTATCAGAGGTCATTATTAGGGTTCCCTAAACCGTGTTCTTGGCACCCTGGTTGTCACAGCGGCCTACTGGAAGCAGCGCGGCAAGCGTAGAGAGCTCCGGGAAGGTGACGCCAACACCAAGTACTTCCAAGCCGGAGCCACTCAAAAGGTGCGACGGAACCAGTGGGCGGCATCATGGTCACCTCACACGCTGGGAAGACAAATGCCCTCACGGGGCTCCTCAAAAACATACTTGGAGTCTCGGAGCTGGTGCGCTGGGAGTTCAACCTCGCCATGCTCTACTCAGACCAGCTAGGCTGGAACCCAGAGGCGCCGGTCACCCCATTCACGCAATTGGAAGCTCTGTCGTACGCGCCATGAACAGAGCTAGCGCACAAGGACCAGATGGCTTCGGGCCGAGTTTCTACCAAGCAGCATGGGTGACAGTCGGACCACAGATCATGGACTTCTTAGCTGAGCTGCAGTCTGGAACGACACAGCTGGAGAGGATAAACAGAGCAAATGTCGTTCTTCTACCCAGGCACAGCGTGGCGGTCATGGCCGACGCACACCGCCCAATCTGCCTCCAAAACTGCAGTTTGAAAATCGGATCCAAAATTCTCACGACAAGGCTGCAAAGGGAGATCAGCACACTAATTGACATGGACCAGACAGACTTCATCAAAGGGCGATCAATTTCAGAAAATTTTGTTATGGCAGTCGAATTAGTCCAGTGTTGCTTCAAGAGGAAGGTGACCACAGTAGAGCTCATGCTTGATTTTGCAAAAGCATTCGACTCGGTGAATTGGGAAAGCCTATTGCACATCATGGACATAAGAGGTTTCCCGGCAGAATGGTGCCGCATGATCAAATCGCTGCTTGCCACCAACAAGTCAGCGGTCCTGGTGAATGGGTGCCCGGGGCCATGGTTCAGCTATAAACGCGGGCTGCGGCAGGGCGATCCGCTATCGCCGTATTTATTCCTCATCGTCGCCGATGTCTTGCAGAGGCTGATCAAGAAAGATGGGAGAGTTCGACACCCCATTGCAGAGGATCACACATGCCCTGTCCTCCAATACGCCGATGACACACTGATACTACTGAGGGCCGACACTGAAGAAGTGAGCCGCCTCAAGCAACTCCTGGATTCCTTCTCGGCTGCAACCGGAGTGAAAATCAACTTCAACAAAAGCACGGTGGTACCAATGCATGTTCAGGCTGACATTCTCCCACAGAGGAGTTTTACGGTATATATTACCACCAGTAAATTACTCGTGGTAATATGCAGGGTATTTTAGTAATTTTTTATAATCTCAAATTACATGTTCCGTCGTCGACAATACCGAGCTTTCCTCTTTATTTTCTCCACCTGCCTTACCCAACCGACAATAGACCGTCAGAAACCTGCCGCCGACCGCCGTGGTTTCCTTCTAAGCGGCTACTCCTAAAATGCGTCGCCTGGGCTGCGTCACCAAGAAAGCGCCAGCTTCGATCCTTGCTCGCCAAGCGCCTCTGCATGACTCGCCGCCGTCGATCCCTCCCCTACCCTCCGCCAAGCACGACATGTCCTCCACCGAGCTTTGTCATGCCAAATTCTCTGTCACCAACTCCTGTTTTGGATCGCTGGAACCAACACACACGATTTGCATGTCTTCAGTCTTCATCACCGGTTAGATACGCTCATCCATTCACCGTCCTCACCACCGGTGGGTGAGCAATCTGCATGCTTGCCATGTGAGATTGTGCGTGACGCCGTGCGAAGTGCGAACCGGCTGTTGGGAAGATGGTAACCGCGAACCACCACATGCGCAGGCGGGAGGCCAGCGGCGGCGCTCGCAGGCAGCGTGGAGGCAAGGCGCGCGCAGGCGGGCGTGCGCAGGCAGGAGGTCACGGCGGATGGGGCGTGCGCAGGCAAGCGGGGGCCGGTAGCGTGGAGGCAGCCGGCATGGTTGACTTGTTCGTTTTGGGCCGCACGACAGCTTGACGTCGTGATTAGGATCATGATTTGAACGAATGGTAGAACATGTTTCCAGTACTGTATTTCAATACTAAATTGTATTTTTATAAGTATATTTATGTTAAGCAATAATGGTTAATAAGAACAATTACTATCTATCAATTTAATTTCTTCTAATATTACCCCGGTAAAATCTTTACTACTTAGAATTATTACTGGTGGTAATAGTATCGGGTGTAAAACTAATCTACACAGTTAGATTATATTTACCTCCTAATTACTAGTAGTAATATGAACCGTAAAACTTCTCCTTCCACAATGTGTCATGATACTTGGTTGCAAACAAGAAGGCTGCCACTGTGCAATGAAAAGCTTTGGCTCAACGCATTTGCTCCTCTCATCGGCCAGCCAGAGCGGTACCTGGCGGGCTGGCAAGCCGCCTTGCTCAACCACAGAGGATGCATTGTGCTGGTAAACTCAGTGCTGGACAATCTGCCCACTTATGCGATGTGCGCCATTGACCTGCCGAGCGGGTTGGAGGATGCGCACGACAAGGTGCGACGCGCATTCTTCTGGGCGGGCGAGTCCAAGACATCGGGAGCCAAATGCCTCATTGCTTGGGATGCGTGCACGTGACCGCAGCACCAAGGAGGCCTTGGCATCCGCCGCGACGTACATCCAGAATGGTTGCCTGTTGGTGAAGCTCATTCATCGCCTCCACCAGGCCACAGACTCTTCCGGCAACCTGGGTACGTGAGTACGCTGACATCGGTTCCATGATGGGTGACATGGCGGGCGCCCATTGGAGCACACTTCAACGATTGCTCCCGGTATACCAGTCCATAACAACGGTGATCATTGGAGACGGCAGCATGACATCCTTCTGGCACGACCAGTGGCTGGAGACAGGGAGGCTAGCAGACGTATACGCAATGCTGGCCAGCCATGCGATGACCACCAGCAGGACTGTCGCCCAGGTCATGGTGACGGGCCTGCGCGAGCAGCTTGTACCGGGCCTCTCCCGTGCTGCGCAGGACGAGCTCGAAGAAGTATCAGGGCTGCTCCAAAATGTCCGCCTCAATGCAAACCCGGACGTCAAATGCAGTGAACTCTTCCGCCCAGACGGTACTCTCTGTAGTCTGTACTGCCGCGCTATACAAGCTTGTCATGTCGGCAACAGAACCAATCTTCTCGTCAAGAACATTGTGGCCGACGACACTTGTGAGGTCTGCCACTTCGCGCCGGAAGACACAAATCATATCTTCTTCCATTGTGCCTTCTTACGGGGCTTCTGGAACGCACTCGGCATCAACACAAGTGAAGCGTCGGCCGCCGCGCCATCGGAACTGAAGTGGTCATCATCGACGCCACCAAGCCATCAAAACACATTATTAGCACTCTTATGCTACTGGCAGGTTTGGAAGCACCGCAATGGTGTTGTATTTCGTGAAGAACAACCATCGCTGACAAGGCTACTGGCAGCCTGCCGAGAAGATGCAAGCGCGTGGCGTTGTAGATTCAAGCGATCGGAGGAGTATCTATGTAATCTTCTTAGTCCAGATGTGGACTAACGCTGACCCCAGCCTTGTTTCAAAAACAAACTTGTTGTACACCCAATGTAATGGGCCATTCAGGGCCATGATGGAATGAAATTTCAGGTGGGGAGTTCTCCTCCCCCCATCGACCATATAAAAAAAAACCCCACCACATGCCGTCGCCCACACGAGCCAGGCCGCATGCTGCCGTGCCAACCTTGCCCCGCGCGTGCCTCTCGCCGCCGCGCTGCCGTCGCGCTCGCAATCCTGATTCCCAGCACCTCCTCCATCCCCCTCTCCCATACCTCGGCTATAAAACAGATGCGCCCTCGCCTGCTTGCCCTATCCGAGCTCTTCTTGTCTCCCCAATTGGAGCACCAGGCATCCTCAATTCAAACGTTTCCCCATTGCATCTCTCTCTCGCTCTCTCTGCCCCGGCGTTGTCCACCAACAATTCTCCCACAACAGTAAGCCCTTCACTTCATGCCATACAACAATGCCTTGACCTCCTCTCTAATTCACGCCTCTTCTCATACCTCCAGGGATCACTAGAACCCGGCCCCGTCGAGCGGCAGCGCTCGACTTCCACCGTTCTCTCTTCTCTGATTTTGATGATTCTTTCACCATTCATCCTCTAAGTCAAGATCACCAACACTAAACTATCGCTATGCTATTTGAGTTTATTTGGTATTTTATTTGCCTTTGCCTCTTCTCATGTTTGTTTTTATTTGCATTGTTTTACGGATAGCTGGCACGAATTTTGAGGAAGAACAAGAGGACCGAAGCTTCGAAAGGACTTGATGGCATGAATTCCGTGTAAGAACTTGAAGACTTGATAACACGAACACTAGCCAAAACTAATAGCGTTTTGAGGCAAGTTATACTTATCGTTGATCATGATTGATCATATGATTTGCAATGCTCCTATATGGTCGTCCTTACTACTATATACTATATTTTATTATTTTAATGCTTTTGTAGCTATTGTACTAACTTGTTTATCAAATAGAGATATTCGTGTCAGCTACTTAGGCATGAATATCTTGTGGTGGTTTATCCTTTATTACTGTTACATTGATAAACCTTGGATATGCCACCTTAAATACTAGTATTGTTAGGACCCCTCGCAATGTTGCTACATTGCCATATCCTACACAGACATACCTTTTTACAAATGCGTTACACGAGTTTGATGTGTGTATGAACAAATGTAGGATGGGAGTAGAACAACTAGAGATAGGTGATGGTCATGGTGATGAGGAAGAGATGTTTATTGGTTGAGGGTGAAACTATAGAGTTATGTGATCATATTGTTGTGTGCTTCAGATTAGTCCACCTATCGTGGATTACACTAGTACAGAAAGGGCCTTTTGTGACGGTAGAAAACCACCTACATTGGTAGTTTTCCAAGCTGCCGCTAAGCTCCCGCCGCAGGGAGTGACCAAGCCCAATGGCGCGGTTCGAGCACCATCACTAGAGGCCCACAACATGGCGGTGGGATGTCGTCATCTCCTACCATCATCACCGGGGAGCATGAAAAACCAAAAAAAGTCAATCCCAGTCAAGCCCAGCCCGCCGAGCTCAAAAACAAAAACAAAAAAAAAATTGGCAAACCCAACCCCTAATTACTGCTTGGAGCCAAGCCGCCACTGACTCCTCCTACATGGATCTGGTCGCTGCAGGAGGAGCTCCACACTAGATCCACCTGCCACCGTTCATGCTGACTGGACCCATGCGCCTTTGGGCTCGGGCGTCGAAGGGGGGAGGCCTATCCTTGACGACCATGGGGGAGAAAGGCGGCCACCCGTATCTACCGCCCGAATCCACATCTTTGGGAGCTCGCCCCCGTGCGAGGGAGGAAGATGTGGTCTACCCCTTGTCGGTATGTGCGAGGTACAAGAAGCGGTGGGCGCGGCCAAGTGGCAAGCTCGGGGCTGAGGGGCAGCATGACCGGCAAAATCCTCCTCACAGTGCCACCAGCTTCATCATTCCCACCAACCCCTCGCTGCACCCACAGCCTCCACCGTGCCGCAACTCCTCCCTTCTCTTCCTCCTCCCTGAGCGCCAGCGCCTCCTCCTCCTCACCATGCGCTGGGGCCGCTTCCTCCTCCACGCGCGGGCGCCGCCATCTCCTCCCCGTGTGGGCGCCGCTACCTCCGTGCACGAGCACTGCCGCCTCCCCACGCCGCCACTCTCCACCGACTCGCCACTCCGCCGCGGCCACCCCTTCCCCGCCATGCCGCCCCTCTTCCGCTCCCTCCTCTCTGCGTGTGACCGGGCCCAACCACTAGTGCTGGGATCCACTAGGGTTTCATCTGGCGGGCAGCGGGCCGAACTAGGCCCGTATGCTTTTCTACTTTTTTTTATTTTTTTTCATTTTCTGGTCAGTGGCGGTGGAACTCCACCATCACTGGCAAAACATGCCAGTGATGGGAGCCTAGTAGCGGTGTGGCTGTTTTCACCGCCACTAAAGGCCCTTCTTGTCGGGGATAAATATTAACGATGCCATGTGGCCATGATTAAACTAGTAAATAAGACAATTATGCCTGGACCCTGTGGTGGGCCTGGCAGGTTACGACTCGTACGGCCCGGAGTCAACATAGACAAGGGGGCCCGCACATCAATCGGACTTCAGGGATGACACTGCAGTCCCCGTCTCGATCGACCCCCGCCGTGGGATTCGACCACACTCTGCCTTGCTCCATCCCACGGAGGGTCGGGACCCTCTCGTCCCGCCCCACTCCCATGAGTGAGGTGGGACACGTTCCACCTTGCTCGACCCCGCGGTCTGGGGCTGATGACGCTATGGATAAGATCACCAGCTCTGCCCCTTCCATGATGGCGCCCACACATGCAAGTACGGCATCGCAGACACGTCCGCTACTCCTGCCAACTCTCATCAGTGGGACCCCAATTCTAAGATGGGACAGGGCGTTGTACCACTGGTCGCGCGGGGGTGATGGAGTGGAGAACCCAATTACACTATCACGACGGGACAGAATCCCATTCCAAACATGCTCCGCCAAACAGTATATGACAAATCGACCCCCAGCGGAGGGAGTCGAGCGGGATGAAGCCAACAACCACTCCTTGTTGTGCCTTAAATGTCGTACCTAGCGTGCGGCTGTAGTGTCGAGGGGTCAAATCTCATTGTAAACATGCCTCTAGCATCATCATCATTCTATCCGATGGGATGGAGCCTGACGCCGTGACGCTGCTCATGCTGCACATATAAATCATCTCCATGATGACACCCCTAATAGTGACGCTAGTGGATGGCTTGATGGACACATGTGGCAGGGTGGTACACGGCATCATGACGCCGCCCATGCTGCATCACTCACGCCATGCGGACCACGCCAGCTACAGGAACAGTAAGCCCCAACCCATCAACAAAAGACGGGGACACGCCTCAATACAGTGCCTGGTGTCGTGTAGACCAAGTTAGCAGGTCCCGCAAAGACCAAAGAGCACACCATCGACCCAGATTCCACGCCCTCTCCTGCACGGCTTCACCGACTCCCACACGTGTAGCTCTCTCTCTCTCTCTCTCTCTCTTTCTCACTGTAATGCGGGTCCAACCCCTTAGATTATAAAAGGGGAAGCCTTTATTCTTCATCCAGAGACAGGCTAGCACACACTTACGCGCATCCATGACACTCGAGCACTGAGACTTTGAGAACTCTCTCGTCTCCATTGTACACCCCGGTGCAAGTAACATGAGATGTGACCCGAACTGGACGTAGCGGGATACCCTGAACCAGTATAATCCCTTGTGTCCTCTTGCATTGCCATCATCGAGCTCAAGTGCGCATCCCCGGAACAAATTCTACTAGCCGATGACCAAAACATCGATAATTGTCGTGCCAGGTAGGGGACATTTGCGCAATACAATCGCCACTTTCCTCACGATTCGGATGGCCAACCTCACTGCGTTCTGGGCTCCCGGCACCATTGTGCGTTTCGAGAGCCTGGAGGTCATCGCCACTGTGGAGCGGATGCTAGAACACGTTGACACATTCACGCTGCCGCAGCAACGCCCAGTCACTCCGACCGCCGTCGAGGCACCGTCGGTGTGGTGGCTGGAGGACATGGGCGACACGCTGGACTTCATAGTCACAGTGGATGGGATGCTCAAGCTCATCAATGAGTCGACCCCGGACCGCATCTTAGCTGCTACCGCTATTGCCACTGAGGTGATGCGGGCCATGCAGCTAGAACCCATGAGACCGAGAGTCTCCGACAGCTTCAGCCTATCGATGAGCTATAGCGACCAGCTGTGGTATAGCCTGGATCGGTTCCTGGGTCCTAAGCCATCCCAGGACAATCTCCAGTGTGTTGCGTTCTCCCTCGTGAACATCCACGGCCAACTCCTCGGGGGCGAGCCACTTTTCCCGGGCCTTCACACTAAAAACCCCCCGAAAACCCACTCGCACGGCTTGCACAAACGCCGCACGGGAGTTCAAGGGCCTCATGGCTTAACACGACATCCCGGTCACCATGAGCAACAAGTTCGTGGGTGTGATCGAGCGCCCCTCCAAGTCATTCTTTGACCTCCTTGATTTGAGGCCCCAGGGGGACTCCGACTCTGAGAGCAGCGTAGGGAGCCACGACATCCCGCGCGAATGCCACATGGTGCAGATTGTGCCCATGCCTAACACTCCACCGAAAGCAGCGGCGGGCGCCGCCAAGGAACCAATCGTGAACGTGCCTATGAAACCGACAGTCGGGGCTCAACCGGGGCTCGGGTCGGACAAGGCTCGTGAGCGACTGCGGGCCCGACGGCAGGAGCTGGAAGAAGCTAAGCACTAGCTGGACAACGAAGAGGCCATGAGCTCACATGCCCAGCCGTTGGTAGACGCGCTCGAGCCACAGCCCCGACATCTACCAACGCATTATCAATGATGATCAGGAGCCCCCATGCTTCGCACGAGCGGGACAGAACATCACGGTAGCCGCCGCCTTGCTCTATTCACTACCCAACCCCGTGATGCCCAAGTCTCAATGGGCCTAATGGGAAGTTGCGGCTTTGCTAGCTAAGGATGCTGAGCTGCAACCTAAGAGTTTGCAGTGGCACGCTGCCCAATCAAGCCAGCAGATCACCACCTCACGATGAGCCGGGAGAAGCGATGTCGTGGGTTCGCACCAGACCATGGTGCAGCATGCTCCTCCTCCTGGAGGCGCAGACCAAAAACCCCCGGTGCATGCATGGATTGGGACCGCAGACAACGCGTGCTTGACCCTTCACGCGCGTCACTTCCAGGAAGAGCAAGTGAAGAAGGAACGAGCCCGTCAGCCGTGCCATAGAGGGTGGTATGACGACACCGATGAGGACAGGAATAGGAGCCCCAGCCCCTTGGGCCACGGATCTTCAGCTCGCGAGTTTGTAGCGTAGAGCTCCCCTAGCGCTTCAGAGTGCCCACGACAGTCGCCAAGTACAAGGGAGAGATAGATCCCGGACTCTGGCTTGAGGATTACCACCTCACGTGCAAGACGGGGGGGGGGGGGGGGGGGGGGGGAGGGATCTATTGATGACTACGCCATCATTCGTAACCTGCCATTATACCTCGCCGACTCGACACAGGATTGCCTTGAGCACCTCCCCGAGGGCCATATCTACAATTGGTCTGACTTGAAGGACATTTTCGTCGGAACTTCCAGGGGACCTATCTCCGACCGAAAAATCCCTAGGACCTAAAGAACTACCGACAGAAGGCTGGCGAAACCCTACGTAACTGCATCTGATGTCTCTCCAAGATGTGTAACAATCTACCCGTTGTCAACGGCGCCGATATCATCAGAGCCTTCCTCTCCGGCATGACGTCTGAGCATCTTATCCATGAGCTAGGGTGCAAGGGCCCTCCAACAACTCGGGAGCTCTTAGACGTCGCCACAAGCTTCGCCTCCGGCGAGGAGTGTGTGGGAGCGATCCTGAACCGCACCCTGAAGGGCAAGGGCAAGGGCAAGCAGAACGAGGGCGCCGACGAGGGCATCCTTCACTGACTCGCGACACTATTGTGGCTGCTACCGACAGAAGGGCAACCAAGCCAACAGCCGGTGATGCGGGGGCTTGCCCGATCTTCTCGTTGTGGGATCTAGGGATAACTAACTCGTGAAGCCTAACGAAATGAGTTCACCCAACAACACGCTTTGGCAGAAAAATGACCCATGAAACCTGACGAATCGTGGCACCAATCGCTGCTAGAACACCCAGCTGTGACAAAGATTTTGCCCAACAACACGCTTTGGTCGAAGCCTAACCTGAACCACGCAAAGGAGAGGAGATGCTCTTGCAAATCACAAGGAAACTCAAGAACAAACGTAGAAAGACTCCCAATCCTCAATGGGGCAACTATGGCACAAACCCTAAGGATAAGAGCACTAGGCTTTTCTCTATTTTTTGAGTTTAATTCGTGGTTAGGATTCCCATCAGGTGTACAAGGGTTATTTATACTAAGAACACCCCTCCTAGCTGGGCCAAATCGAAGTTACATGGGCCTAAAACAAAATAGGTAAAACAAAGTCGGATAGGAAAGAAAAAAGAACACGATGTTCAGATCAGACAAGTCTGAACTGACAAAAAGGAACACTCCGTGAAATAGAAAGGTTCTGGAGCCGTCTTCACTAAAACGGGCATAACTCTCTCTATAGAAATCCAATGGATGCGCCGTTTGTTGTGTATGAAAGTAGACTTCAACACCTTTCTATCCACGTATAATACAGAGCACGGTACCTCTTATAATGATACAAAATTCATTATGAAGTTGAAGGATAGAATCTGGGCATCAACGCATCGACTTCAACTTGCTCTCTTTGGGCATCAAGTGGCCACCGTGTCTTGGACCTATGCTTCAAACCTGGGGACAAGTAATGCACCTCCATTAGGTAGTACATGACTCTTATGAGATACATGTTCACAATCATTAAGGAAAAGATTCACCTCATGTTGTAATTGCTTTGCTTTGGCTCGAGTCATTGATCTCTCATAAGTGTAGTCACGAGGGATGTCCTCATCATCTTCCCCTTCTTCAAAAAGAGTCATCCTCGACTCTAATTCTTCATGACCATGAAATGGAGACAAATCAACAACATTGAAGGTGTTGCTCGCTGCATATTGATCTCCTGGAAGCTCAATCTTGTAGGCATTGTCATTTATTCTTGCAAGGACTTTGAATGGGCCATCACCTCAGGGCAGCAATTTGGACTTTCGTTTCTCAGGAAATCTGTCCTTCCGAAGGTGAACCCAAACATAGTCACCAGGCTCAAAGATCACCTTCTTGTGGTTCCTATTTGCCTTTGCAGCATAGTACTCTGATTTGTTCTCAATCTCCTGCTTGGTATTCATGTGGATTTTATTCACATAGTCAGCCCTCTTGGAAGCCTCCATGTTTGCACGTTCTTGAAGTGGAAGTGGCAACAAATCAAGTGGTGTAATGGGCTTGAAACCATACACAACTTCAAATGGGCATATCTGCGTTGTTGAGTGGACTGCACTATTATATGCAAACTCAGCATGTGGCAAGCAATCCTCCCACTCCTTTTGGTTCTTCTTGATCATTGGTCGCAACAACATTCAGACTATACGGTTCATCACTTCCGTCTGTCCATCAGTTTGTGGGTGACAAGTTGCTGAAAACAACAAGTTTGTCCCAAGCTTGGTCCACAAAGTCTTCCAAAAATAGCTCATGAATTTCACATCTTGGTCTGAAACAATGGTCCTGGGCATGCCATGTAATCTCACAATTTCCCTGAAAAATAAGTCAGCTACATGCGATGCATCATCGCTCTTATGACAGGGAATAAAATGTGCCATCTTTGAGAACATATCTACAATAACAAAAACTAAATCCCTCCCGTTCTTAGTTCTTGGTAATCCTAGAACAAAATCCATGCTTATGTCTTCCCATGGTGCATTTGGAGTGGGAAGTGGAGTATACAAACCATGGGGGTTCAGTTTTGATTTAGCCATGTGGCATGTTGTACATCGCTGCACAAACCTCTCCACATCATGGTTCCTCTTTGGCCAATAGAAGTGATCACTCAGCAGCAAGTAAGTTTTTTCTCTCCCAAAGTGGCCCATCAAACCACCCATGTGTGATTCTTGCAATAAAAGTGAACGAATTGATAAATCTGGAACACACAATTTGTTAGCTCGGAACAAGAATCCATCATGCAAATGGTACTTGTCCCACCCTTTTCCTTTTTGGCATTTCAAGTATGGTTCCGCAGAAACAAGGCCAGCAGCATACAACTCCTTTAAATTTTCTAATCCTGGGACCTTGACCTCCAATTGATTAAGCAAAACACTTTTTCACGATAAAGCATCAGCAACAACATTTCTTTCCCCTTCTTATACATAACAACATAGGGAAAAGACTCAATGAACTCAACCCACTTGGCATGCCTATGGTTCAGTTTTGCTTGGCCTTTCAAGTATTTTAAAGCCTCATGATTAGAATGAATGATAAATTCCTTAGGCAAAAGATAGTGTTGCCATGTTTCAAGAACACAAACTAGAGCATATAATTTTTTATCATAAACAGGATAATTTAGTTGAGCACCACCAAGTTTCTCACTAAAATATGCTATGGGTTTGCATTCTTGCATCAAGACATTACCTATGCCTATCCCACTAACATCACATTCTATCTCAAAGGATTTATTAAAATCAGGTAAAGAAAGCAATGGGGCTGAAGTTAAACAATTCTTTAGCTCTTGAAATGCAGCTTCTTGTGACTTAACCCACACAGATTCAACACCCTTCTTGGTTAGCTCGTTCAATGAGGCTGCAATGATGCTGAAATTTTTCACAAAGCGCCGGTAGAAGCCGGCAAGACCATGAAAGCTTCTCACTTGGCTCACATTGACAGGAGTTGGCCAATTCTTGATTGCTTTGACGTTGGATTCATCCACCTCCACCCCCTGTCCTGAAACAACAAAGCCCAAGAACACAACCTTGTCGGTGCAAAAGGTGCACTTTTGTAGGTTAGCATACAATTTTTTAGTTCTAAGTACCTCCAACACCATTTTGATGTGTTCAACATGTTCTTCCATGGTGCGGCTATATATCAATATGTCATTGTTGACACCGAATTTTGACCGGTCCCAGTGATCAGCGGTGCGAAGGCAAGAATTGGCTGGAGATTAGCGAAGTTCTACGACCGAAGGAAATAAAGTGGACCCGATAGATTTATTGTATCTTTTTTTTTAGTTTAGATTTTGTTTATCGAGTCGGTTTTCAGAGTCCTGACTGAATCGGGCCAGAACCCCTTGCATAGGGTTATAAATATGTAATAGGATCTGTACGAAAAAAACAACACCTTCGTTTAATACAATTTGGCGCATCGCCAACCTTTCCTACTCGACGAAATCCTCGTCTCGCATGGGCTGCATCGGCTCCGATCTCGACGAGAGACTTGGATTAGTCAACCTCGGTAATTCTATCAATCTCAACTAGAACTTTCTCATTTGTTTGATATTCTAGTTGTTATTGTTAGGATTGCTAGTTATCTGGTAATTAGATCTTTATTGTGCTTATTCTATCAACTTTCAATTGCAATATTGTCTTGGCCGAGCCCAATCTATTGCAACTTTTAGGAGGTTTTATAAGTATAGTTAAGATCTTTTACTCGAGTCACTCTGTTGATTCTATCTATAAATAGCTTAAATCTAGCTCTATTTACCGTGTTTTGAACACTGTCTCGATTAGGTTCGATCTGTTTGAATCAGCAAGGCTGCATCAGTGTTGATCTTTTGCTGGGTTGATAAGGCTAGGTTAGAGTCGTTTATAAGTAGAGTCGATAGAGTTCTATTGGGACGTTTAGCCAATAGATTATCACGGTTCGATCGATTTTTGGTTTATGATTGATTTCTTACCTATTTTGTTAGTCGATCTCCCCCTTATTGAAATAAGTTAGATTTGTGATTTAAGGCATATTTGCAATACCAGCTATCGGATCTATCGACTTAGCACCATTGACAGAACGAGTCCCTATATGTTTACTGTAGATTCATCGACTTTGTTCTATCGACTTAGTATCATCAGTAGTGCAAATCTTG
The DNA here is from genome assembly GCA_030378355.1 of Eleusine indica. Taxonomy (NCBI): domain Eukaryota; kingdom Viridiplantae; phylum Streptophyta; class Magnoliopsida; order Poales; family Poaceae; genus Eleusine; species Eleusine indica. Next base: position 44,868,884 of record CM059495.1, read on the forward strand.
GCATGTTTACTTCTGACTTATCGATTCTGTTCTATCAATTTAATCCCTTATTGGCATTAATTATGTTCAACATTTAATCTATTTAATTTGCCGATGAGTTGATATAATCAGCCGATTAGTTTATTCTTTTAAATTAATTCATGTTAGCATCGGCTGATTCTCACGAATAGTGATTATCAGCTTTCTTCATTGGCCTGTCCTGGACCGGTGACCCATGGAATTTGACCGTTTGCTCTCTTTATCGATTTGCAGGAAAAATTGACTGGCACGCCCCGGTTTCTTCGTATTGAGCCTGCACTAGAGCTAAGCAGATCTTCCGGGTCACGCGTGGTGATTTTCGCATCAACATGCTTTTTGGCACGCCCAGTGGGACCCAAAAAACTCCAAAGATCTACAACATGTCTGAACTCGGAATGCCAAAAGATGGCACTCCTCTCCCTAAGCATGATGTAAGTGCTGATCTAAAGATGGAGAATATGCTGCCGGTCAATAAAGATGATCTGAGTGATGAGGCAAAAGCACAAATTAATCAGAGAATGGCTGAGTATGAAAACCTTGTATTGGGAATATTTAGCAAGATAAGGCATGGCAAGATCATTCAGAAAGGAAAGTTACCAGTTGCCGCCTTGATTGAAGATGGAACAGAAAAATCACTCACTAACAAGCCAATGGAAGTTATCGATGAGGTAGCTCTGAACAATATGATTCATACAGCTATACACCATGCATTAATTTACCAGTCACCTGTATTGGTTAACACATTGAGGACCTTGATCATTCAGACTATGGAGGGGTGCTTATATGAAGATTCACCTCGTGGGTCGGTGTATTTCCGCGTATCTGAGGATACTAATCGGCCTGCAATAGAAACATCCAGCCCACAGCAGCCAAGTGCGAGCACGACAGATCCCGTTACGGGTTCAAGGGCATCACCTTCTGAGGCTACTCCACCTCCAGAGAGCGTTGATGGTGGTACAATGGGACGAACACCTCGGAGGATAATATTACAAAGGACTACTCCATAAACACAGCCACAACAATACATACAAGAAGTAACAGAGCCAAATGTCACATACAGCACAGCGCCCAATGTTGAGCCTAGTATGTTTGGGATGCCATCGTCATCTTCCCTGCCAGGAGAATTAGGAGGCCGGCACACAGTTGTTAATTTTGGCTCACAAATGCCAGAATCTGGTCCCACATCGACTATCCCAAATGTCAATGTGCCGACTGATGACTGGGCTTTGAAGATTGCTGAGGTAATAAGGGAATAGTTTGGACTAAAACGGAAACAGCAAACATACATGTATCGACCCCCGTATCCGCTAAGTAAAGATTTGATACCTATGCCGAGTCGATACAGGCCACCAGAATTCATCAAGTTTACTGGACAAGATAATACTACCATCGTTGAGCATATCAGCCGATTTTCAGTACAATGTGGAGAAGCTGATAATACTTAAGCATTGAAAATCAGGTTTTTTCCATTATCATTATCTGGATTGCCGTTTTCTTGGTTCGCATCGTTGCCCCCAAATTCAGTTATTACTTGGGCCGATCTTAAACAAAAATTCCATAAGTACTTCTTTGCTGAGACCAGAGAGTTGAGGTTGTCCGACTTGATTGCTATGAGGCAGAATGCTAGGGAGTCTGAACATGATTACTCTCCCTGGAAAAATTGCATAAAGTAATTCTCTGTTTATTAGCTGAAATTAATTTAATGCCTTTTTCCTTATAATAATTAATAATTAATCTTTGGCTTAGTGCTTGATAGTGAAACTTAAACAATTAAGTCACTCCTGGTGTAACCTAATTTTAATTAATCACCCCTGCCCTTTTAAAGAGCAAACCCTTGTCGACTTAATAAATTGTGCCCCGAGTGCAATTTTAACCGTTGATAAAATGGATCCGCTTTAGGGCTGTTTGCGGGAACCTGTACCTTGCGAGGGTTTTGCTCACACTAAGTGCTAATTGGCTAGCACCTGCGAACTCTGGGCAGCACTTGCACAGCTTTGCCCCGGCACACGCAGACACACCGTACTTGGATGCGACGTCGTCACGGTCAAGTACTGGAGTCCATGAAGGAAATACACGAAACACCCTCACCCTGTGCCCCACTCTTTGAGTGATGCTCTTGAACGCCTCACCGCACACCGTTTATTTCCACCACTGGCAGCGTGCATTAACGTATTTATTGAGGAAGTGCCATGAATCTTCTCTCATAGCATTCCCTCTTGCATCATATAGATCACGCCGTGAACCACGTGGAGGCAGGACCGGAGCTAGATCCAGAAGAAGCCAGAGGTGCCGTGGCTGACCAAGAGCAGAACCAAGGCAAGCCCCGGTGCATAACCCCGTTTTAAATTTTTATTCTATCACTAGCTAGGGATGTAGGATTGTCTCTGCATTAAGTGATAGGAGTTGATTGAAACCCTAGCGTGCAATAGGTCCCTCTTCCCGATTATTAGCCTCAAGATGATAGTCGCTCTGCTTAAATTAGGACGACTACTCATCGAGTGGTATGGAGACCACTCGTAGATAGGAAACATTGTCGCTGGGGAATGATATCGGATGAAGGAAAGGGGTGGATGGAATCACAATGAAGACCGGACGGGCAACTAGGTGGAAAGGGAAGGACAGCTTGTCTTCAAGGAGGTAGCCCCGTCCGAGTCACCTAAGGCTACGCCTCGTGTTCGGCCCATGGGATCAAGTTTGAACGTACTGTTTGCATGCTGGAGATATGGGCCTAGTAAACCGACGTAGCTACGACTACCGCTTGGTCTGAAGATAGCCTTCTCCCTTCTTTGGTGGAACTGGGGCTGAGAGGAGGGAGCAATCCACCCACGGATGGCGGCACAGGGCGCATCGCAATGGGGGACCCTTCTCGGGGGAGTCAAAACCCGGAAGACCCGGCGGTACCGTGAGCGAAAGGTTGCTCCATGTGGATTCCAGGAAGCGCGTATGGGTCGTGCAAGCAGGTTTCTCCTGCAGGATGTAAATCGATTCGAGTCGCTGCCACTCACAGTAACGAGTACCACTTGATCGCTACTACGGAACAGTGCCGGAAGCCATTAAGATGCTGTGTGGGTTTTATACTGCTGTTTGAAATTATTAAGATTGTATTGCAACTATGATTGTTATAGCTCTAGTGCAAACTAAATTTATTTCTCTGCATGACAACTCAACTTGATGCTAAAACTTGAAAAATAGGGATCCACTCTTAGGCGGGTTTTCTGGCAATTTAAAACCCTATCCCCTAGCCTTGCATGTCTAGGTGTCGGCTGTAGTTGGCCATTTTGACGGGTCAGTCTTGCTGAGTAAATTAGTTACTCAGGGCGTAGCTCTATGTGGTTTTCAGAGGACCAGGATGGAGAATGCCACTGTGGTGGGAGGTTCCATTAGGAAGGCCAATCGTCCCGACTGTTGGAACATCGAGTGGGAGCTGTGCACAAATGAAGATGAGGATTAGGTCCTTGCTTGCCGGTACAATGCTTGGGCAAGGCACCTATTATGGCTGGGATGTTCCTTGTGTGTCGCCGTGAGAGGGTGATTGTATGTTAGCCATTTCGTCAAACTGGTGAACCAGTGTTGAACAATTCGCTTCCGCAAATTTACTTCTGTCAAAACTCTGGTTTGTAATATAACTTCAGATTTATGTAAAACTCTGTTTCCCACCTATGCTCTTATTGCAAGTATATTTCTCTGTCACGTATTGTACTATTGGGCGCCACAGCGCGTGTCGCCACCCGAGGGAGATCCTGGAACGGAGCCGCCTCCGTGGTAAGGCGGGTCCGTGACAGCGTGGTATCAGAGCTATCTCGGGAAAAGTGCAATATTTAAAGACATATTTTTGAAAACCCCGTAACGAACGTGTGAGGACGTGCCCAATAGGTTATTAGTAGTTATGATCCAGGTGGCAAAGCTAACTGTAGGAGGTTGTTTGTTTAAATATTGTATCTACGGCATCGTCAACGCAGGTATGTGTCCCGCCCAGTGGACTGTAACGTGGGAAGCTAGCACAATGGTGTGAACGCGGGCTGATTGCGTAAAACATCAGTGTCTTGCCCTAGGACAATAATAAGGGATTATTTTTGGCTCGTTTCTTTTGATTTGATGTAATGTTTCTGGAAGAAATCTTCTGCAGGTACGCTAACCATGATTCTCGTAAGGAACGGGTAGTATACGACTAACTTGAGAAATCGTCTGCCACCGACTATACGAATGGTCCTATTCGTGACCAACTTTTTATTTGGTGAGGACGGGTAGGCCGAAATCATTTGCAACATTAACAAGGAACTAAAGTTCTAGCAGAATGTCTTCCGCACACTAATCGATACCTCCTCGCTTGTGACTTTTGAACTCTTAAACGAACTCTCTGACTCTAGCCAGAACGTTGGTTTAAGAATCACCGGACACCACCAACTTGGCCGTCCGAGTCAGCACGTCGAAATCGGGTTATTACAAATTTCAGGTTTTATGCCTATTGCGCTAAATCCGTGATTCCTTGTTCCGCTCACCCTAGAGCTGTAGCTGTGTTTTCGGGGAAGCGGTTAAGGATTCTATCACGTTAGTATTGGACTAGAGTCTGTATTTTACTCTGCTTCGAATTATCTTATTTTGGCCTGCACCCTCTGCGTCGGGAACGAGTACTCACTATTTGGGGTTTGTGTTCCAGATGGACGAGCACGGGTTTGAGCTGTTCCAGCACGACGGGTGGCGTTATATCACCGGTCTACACCACCATGGCTTTCCCACCCTTCTGTGGGAGATGCTACGCGCCCTGGGCTACGAGGAGCAGCCTTCGTACCGTGGGCGTGAGACCCGCTGCCACGGTGTGCCTTTTGCAGAGGTGCATCTCAGTGTCTCCCCACACCCGCGCAACCCCGACTTGGCGGGTATGGAGAGCACCGTCACGGCTGGGAGCCTCCGGGAGGGCCTGGAGAGAGTCGCTCACCGGGCTCTCACTCACTTCTGTGGGCGCAACGTAGCAGCGCTCTCGGGGATTCCATTCGAGATGATCCCCATTTGGCACCAGGCTGACCCGGTGTGGCAGAGGCGCGTGAGATGCGTCTCTCGTGACGACTACCCGGAGTACCACGCGGGGTACCACCGCGTAGCTCACTACTCCGAGTATCTCCTCAACTTGGATGAGGAGTCTAGCATCCACAGCAGAATCTTGCTGGCGGATGCTGAGCAGGTGTGGTTACAGAGGAACGACCTGCAGACACAGGTCGATGCGCAGCAGAGAGAGATTCAGCGGTTGACCGCTGCTCTTGAGGCGAGTGAGACTCGCGTGACAGAGATCACTGAGCAGCGGGACACTCTCGCGCAGGAGTTGGACAGACGAGGTATAATTATGCAGCAGCGGGCGAACCATAACGAGCACCTGCTGCAGCAGCTGGCGAGTGCCCAGCAGGAGATGGACCTCATGGGGGAGGATCTGGAGACGCTGATTCATGAGAACCAGGACCTCCAGGCTCAGTTGGACGCGGTTGCTGCACCGCAGGCAGCACCCGCAGAGGAGGAGCCCGAAGAGGACGCGAGCGAGGAGTCCGACGTGGACTACGTGCCACCCGCTCCGACCAGCACGGACCAACCAGGGCCCTCTGGCACCGCCGGTGTCTAGGCTTGGCAGTAGTAGTAGATGCGACTAGGTCGTGCTTGTAGGGCTTGGAAGATGGGTAGCTTTTGGGACACTCCACGCGTGGTTGTTGTATTTTGGGGATCACCCGCGTGATTAGCTTTTGCAGACTCGACGGTCGCATATTCCGAGTTTATGTAGAGTGGAACTGTTGACTTGTACTAGGATTATGTTAACTTGGAAATTTCAGCTTTATCGAGATTATGTTGTTTACCACATTGCTATCCCGTGTGCTGTGTCATTTGCTTTGATAACCTATAATGCTCATATTGGATAAGAGACTAATTAGACCCTTATTCTTGCATTTCAGAATGGTGTGCACCCGTAACACCAATGAGCTGCATGGCGAGCAGCCCGAAGGTTCCAGGGCTAGAGGAACTGACTCTTTGCTAGGAACTCCACCACCGCCGCCGCCATCTAACCCCATGCAGATGATGGCATAGTTTTTCGCGTCGATGATGGAGAGCCAGCAACAGAAGGCGGAGTTCATGCGGGAGGTGGCACAACAGAACCTAGCAAATTGTAATGCTAGGGGTCACCACGACGGGGCACCGCAAAACAGCTCCTACTCCGACTTCCTCGCCACCAGGCCGCCCACGTTCAGCTCAACCACCGAGCCCATGGAGGCAGAGAACCTCCATTGCATGCTCGAGTCCAAATTTGGACTCCTTACCTGCACGCCGGTGCAGAAGGCACTGTTCGCCGCGCAGCAACTCCATGGTGCGGCTGGGGCATGGTGGGCCAACCATGTCGCTTCTATGGGAACCGACCGACAGATTACGTGGGACGAATTCAAGGATGCGTTCCGCGCTCACTACATCCCTGTGGGGCTCATCCGCAAGAAGGCGCGTGAATTCGCCGCTCTAAAGCAGGGCAATCGCAGTGTCGAGGAATACTGCGAAGAGTTCAACCGGTTGGCGCTGTACGCCCCGGAGCAAGTGGACACCCCCGCCAAGCGCAAGGACTGTTTCTTGGAGGGGCTAAGTGTTGAGCTACAGGATCGCCTCAACCTTAACATGGGAGGCACATTCGCCGACTTTGTCAACAACGTGATCGTCGCGGAGGACGGATATCGCAGGGTGATGGCAGAACGGAAGCGCTCCGCAAGTGCTATGGGGCCATCGAGTGGACCCCCGCAGAAGTTCCGCATGGTGTACACCACCCCATCGGGATAGAGGTACCGCTCCGCCCCCGTGCCGGCACCTGTTGTGCGCCCGCCTCAGCCAGCACAGCAGCGACCCCCGATACCGCGTCCACAGCAGAGTCAAGGTGGATTTCGCCGACCCCAGCGGCCGAACCCTCAACCTGGATCTTTCCCCCCTCTACAACTGCGGCCGTCTAGGGCATTTCTCGAGGGAGTGCCCGCACCCCAGGAAGAGCACTGGTCAGAACCCGTCAAGGAGTAACAACACCAACAACAACCGCAACAACCGTGGACCAGTTCGTGCGGGGCGAGTGAACAACACTACCCTGGAGGAGATTCCGGAGAACAGCCCCATCCTTGCTGGTATGTTCACTGTTCGAGACCACCCTGCACTAGTACTGTTTGACTCAGGAGCATCTCACAGCTTTGTCAGTGGGTTCTTCGCTGATAAGTACCGGCTGCCTCGTACCCTTATGAGAGCACGGTACACCATTGAATCAGCCGGTGGACAAACCCCTGCTCTATATGAAATGGACAAACTTCCAATAACCCTAGGATCAAAAGTCTACCCTATGAAGTGCATAGTCTTAGATGGGTGCAGCATTGACATTATCTTGGGCATGCCTTGGATGAGGCAACATAAGGCTATACTGGACATAGACGCCTACACTGTGCACCTAAACTCTCCCACCTATGGTAGCGTAAGCTTCCGAGTACGACCACCCCAACTGGTCGCACCAAGCGTTCACCACACCACCACCGGACAAATAAAGGATATTCCAGTGTTTAGGGAATTTCCGGATGTATTCCCTGACGATCTTCCAGGACTTCCACCGGATCGGGATGTTGAGTTCAAGATTGAGCTTCAGCCAGGAACGGTTCCCATATCCAAAAGGCCGTATAAAATGGCGCCTAAGGAACTAGCGGAGTTGAAGGAGCAACTTAAGGAGCTACTAGATAAGGGACTCATTCGACCCAGCTCCTCGCCTTGGGGTTGTCCGGCATTATTCGTGAAGAAGAAAGATGAGACCCTGAGGCTGTGTGTAGACTACCGACCCCTCAATGCGGTGACTGTCAAGAACAAATACCCACTGCCCCGTATTGACATCCTCTTCGACCAGTTAATAGGAGCTAAGGTGTTCTCCAAGATTGATCTCTGGTCGGGTTATCACCAGATTAAAATTCGTGCCGAGGACGTCCCCAAGACCGCCTTTTCTACCCGGTACGGTCTATACGAGTATTTAGTGATGTCGTTCGGATTGACAAATGCACCCGCACACTTCATGTATCTCATGAACTCAGTGTTCATGCCCGAGTTGGACAAGTTTGTGGTGGTATTCATTGACGACATTCTAGTCTACTCGAAGTCGGAGGAAGAAGATGCAAAGCATCTCCGTGTTGTCTTATAGAGGTTAAGGGAGCACCAGTTATATGCTAAGTTTAGCAAGTGCGAGTTTTGGTTGAAGCAAGTACCATTTTTGGGCCATATTATCTCCGAGGAAGGCATCGCGGTAGATCCCAGCAAGGTAAGAGATGTGCTGAACTGGAAGACACCGAAGACCGTATTCCATATACGAAGTTTTCTAGGATTAGCTGGCTATTACCGCCGTTTTATTCCCAATTTCTCCAAAATCGCAAAGCCCATGACAGAGTTACTTAAGAAGGATAAGAAATTCATATGGGATGAAAGCTGCGAAAGTGCTTTTCAAACCTTGAAGAAGCACCTGACCATGGCCCCAGTATTAGCTCAACCGGACCTGGGGAAGCCGTTCGAAGTCTATTGTGACGCTTCGGGTATTGGATTGGGATGTGTGCTTATGCAAGACGGAAGAGTTATTGCTTATGGATCGAGGCTATTGAAGAAGCACGAGCAGAATTACCCCGTGCATGACCTGGAATTAGCAGCAGTGGTATTGGCCTTGAAAATGTGGAGACATTACCTCCTTGGGAATTTAGTTCGCATAGACACTGACCACAAAAGCTTGAAGTATATTTTCACTCAAGACCACCTGAACATGAGACAACGTCGTTGGTTGGAATTGATCAAGGATTACGAGCTGGAAGTCCATTACCACCCGGGAAAGGCGAATGTAGTGGCTGACGCCCTAAGCCGCAAGGCTCACTGCCACCATATCTTAGTCAGCCCACCAATCCAAGATGGTCATTATGTTCAAGTAACACCCCACGGAGCCCTATACAACTTAGCATTAATTCCTACCTTACGGGAAGAAATAGTGGCAGCCCAGAAAAAGGATAGGGGCATAGCACATCTAAAAAGGGGACTAAAAGAGGGCGATGCTAAAGTACAGTGCTTTCGAGAAGACGTCGAAGGTGTGTTGTGGTTCAAGAATCGACTGGTGGTTCCTAAGGATCTGGAACTCCGCAAAAAAATTTTGGACGAGACTCACATGGCAAAGTATTCCATGCATCCGGGCAGCAACAAAATGTACCAGGATTTGAGATTCAAATACTAGTGGACTCGTATGAAAAGAGAAATAGCACGTTATGTCGCAGAATGTGATACCTGCCGCAGAGTCAAGGCCGATCATCTGAAGAAGGCAGGCCTACTCGAACCCTTGAGTGTTCCAGCTTGGAAATGGGAAGATATCAGCATGGATTTCATCGTTGGTCTACCGTTGACGACACATAAATTCGACTCCATATGGGTCATTGTGGACCGATTAACCAAAGTCGCCCACTTTATCCCTGTGTCGACGCGGTTTAAGATGCAAAAGTATGCGCAACTCTACATTGAGCGAATCCTATGTCTGCACGGAGTGCCCAAGACTATCGTGTCCGATCGAGGCTCCTAATTTGTGGGACGCTTTTGGGAGAAGCTACACGAGACACTGGGTACCCGGCTGATTAGAGGTTCCGCATACTACCCCCAAACAGACGGTCAAACGAAAAGAGTTAACCAAATATTGGAAGACATGTTGAGGGCATATGCGCTGAATCACAACAAGAAGTGGGATGAGTGCCTACCCTTGGCAGAATTCGCTTACAACAATAGTTACCAGGAAAGCATCAAGATGGCACCATTCGAGGCTCTCTATGGGCGCTGCTGTCGCACACCATTGAATTGGTCGGAATCAAGGGAGAGGATAATCTTTGGTCCGGAGCTAGTGCAGCAAGCGGAACAGAAGGTGCTTGAAATCAAATCCAACTTACGTGCGGCAAAGTCCAGACAGAAGAGTTATGCAGATAAAAGGCGCCGCCCGTTGGAATTCAGGGTCGGCGATATGGTCTACCTCCGAGTGTCACCCACCAAGGGTGTACAACGGTTTGGAATTCGCAGGAAGTTAGCACCCTGTTATATTGGTCCCTACCCTATCATTGCTAGATGTGGGCCAGTGGCCTACCGGCTCCAACTGCCAGCGGAACTCGCTGAGTGCATGACACGTTTCACGTGTCCCAACTCAAGGGGTGTTTGAAAACACCGGTGGATATACCACTGGAGAGCGCCCAATAACTACAACCTGACCTGACTTATGTCGAGCATCCGGTAAAAGTGCTGGACGAGAAGGAGCGAGCGACACGTAAAAAGACAATGAAGTTTTATAAAGTCCAATGGAGCAACCATACCGCTAGAGAAGCTACTTGGGAAACTGAAGAGTTCCTGCGAAGCCGCTACCCCGAGTTCCTACACCACCATTTACGTAAACCTTCAACACCTCTCTTAATCTCGGGACACTCCTAGTGTCATTAGGAGGGCTGTGACACTCCTAGTGTCATTAGGGTCCCAAGGGTGTCACTTAGGCAGTATAAATCAGAACACAAGCTTTTGAATTTAAATTCAAATTGCAATTCAATTGAATTCAAACCCAATTGAATGGCCTTTGTACTGCAAGTCCCAAATTTTCAGTAAGACTCACCTTTGCAAAAATTATATGTTGATGGTCTTGGTCAGTTAGAATTTTGGGAATTTTCTCAGAATTCGAATCCATCAATAAAGGCCTCAAATAAATGTTAGAATGGTTAAAAAGCAGCTCTGTTCATAAAATTCTTGAGCTTTTTGCAGTAGGAACTGTTGGTAGTTAGTATTTTTGCAACAACCAGCACATTATGGGGAGCCTACCCTATTTTTGGTCTGATTTTAGCAGATCTGGATTAATTCTAACAAATTTTGCAAAGGCGGTCGGCTGATAGGTTTGGAAAAAGATTTGAAAAAGAAATCTGCCCGTGGGACCCGCCTGTCAGCGACCCCGAAGAAACACACCCGGCCGAGGCCGCGCTGCCCCGCCCGTCGCGCGCTGCGTGGTTGCCGGCGTACGGCCAACGGCCGTTGCCGCGGATCGACGGCCCGACGCGCATGTTCAGACATCCCTCTGTCGCCTGTCCGAGCGCACTCACCCCCGCATTCACTCCTTCGCTCTCGCTCTCTCTCCCGTCGCCTCTGCCTTCCGCCGTCGCCTCCGGCCCATGTCGCCTGGCCGCCACCGCCCGCCGGAGCCCGAGCCAAGCTTCTGGAAGCAGCGCCGAGGCGACCTGACGAGCCTGCACCTGCTTCCCCTGCACCGCGCGGTCGGCTTTGGGAGATCGGCCTGGTTTTCCCCGACGCCGATAGTCGACCCCGAGCTGTTCCCCCGGCCGCATTCACCCCGAGGTGAGCCATCCTTCGATTCCTCGCTCGAGGAGCTTCCCGCCTTGTTCGCGCACGCGTTTGAGCTCTGGTTGGACGAATCCGTCCATTGTTCCCCTAGTTCCTCGCTCGAGACCGCCGCCAACCATCGCAACCCCCACCCCACCGGTGAGACTGCACCCCCGGCCTCCCTCTCGTAGGAGAAGCTCGATGACCTCCTTCTCCGTGCTCCAGTGAAGCTTCCCGGCAAGATTCCGAGTCTTTCCGCCCTTCCCTTGCCGTGCTAGCCGTCGCCGCACCCTGCCCTGTTTCCGCCGCCGTCGCTGGGCTATGCCCGGCCGTCGCTGATGGTTTCCGACAGCCTAGATGAGTGCGCGACGTTGAGTAGGTCATTTATCCCTTCTGGACCAGCCCGAGCCAGGGGCCACAGCGAGCTACGGCGAGTCCCCGGCCAGCGCCGCCGTGCTCCGGCGAGAGCGCGCGCGCGCGCGGACTCGGGCACGCTGGCCAACGGGCCAGCCGAGCGCTGGGCCGTGGCCGCTTGGGCCAAATCTGGCCCAGGCGCGCCGTCCCCGTGGGCGAGGCCGCGGTGGGCTGCCGGGTTTGCGGCCCACGAAGTTAAAAACCGGTTTTTCTTGATTTATTCGTTTCCAGAAATAGGTTAAACTGGTAAATTGCATAGTAAATTAAATAATAGGAATTTGTAGCAAGATAAATTGTGTTAGCCTTGTGGGAACTTGTACTGTTGTAGAAAAATGCTAATGCCACATGCATGGTAAATTTTTATACCAGGGTTAAAATAAATAGGAAAAACACTAATAGAATTTTTATTAATTGCAGAGAGCTGATAAAATATTAAAAATTGGTCTCCAAGTAGGGTTTTCAGTTTTAGTCTCCCTGGAAAAATTGCATAAAGTAATTCTCTGTTTATTAGCTGAAATTAATTTAATGCCTTTTTCCTTATAATAATTAATAATTAATCTTTGGCTTAGTGCTTGATAGTGAAACTTAACAATTAAATCACTCCTGGTGTAACCTAATTTTAATTAATCACCCCTGCCCTTTTGAAGAGCAAACCCTTGTCGACTTAATAAATTGTGCCCCGAGTGCAATTTTAACCGTTGATAAAATGGATCCGCTTTAGGGCTGTTCGCGGGAACCTGTACCTTGCGAGGGTTTTGCTCACACTAAGTGCTAATTGGCTAGCACCTGCGAACTCTGGGCAGCACTTGCACAGCTTTGCCCCGGCACACGCAGACACACCGTACTTGGATGCGACGTCGTCGCGGTCAAGTACTGGAGTCCATGAAGGAAATACACGAAACACCCTCACCCTGTGCCCCACTCTTTGAGTGATGCTCTTGAACGCCTCACCGCACACCGTTTATTTCCACCACTGGCAGCGTGCATTAACGTATTTATTGAGGAAGTGCCATGAATCTTCTCTCATAGCATTCCCTCTTGCATCATATAGATCACGCCGTGAACCACGTGGAGGCAGGACCGGAGCAAGATCCAGAAGAAGCCGGAGGTGCCGTGGCTGACCAAGAGTAGAACCAAGGCAAGCCCCGGTGCATAACCCCGTTTTAAATTTTTATTCTATCACTAGCTAGGGATGTAGGCTTGTTTCTGCATTAAGTGATAGGAGTTGATTGAAACCCTAGCGTGCAGTAGGTCCCTCTTCCCGATTATTAGCCTCAGGACGATAGTCGCTCTGCTTAAATTAGGACGACTACTCATCGAGTGGTATGGAGACCACTCGTAGATAGGAAACATTGTCGCTGGGGAATGATATCGGATGAAGGAAAGGGGTGGATGGAATCACAATGAAGATCGGACGGGTAACTAGGTGGAAAGGGAAGGATAACTTGTCTTCAAGGAGGTAGCCCCGTCCGAGTCGCCTAAGGCTACGCCTCGTGTTCGGCCCATGGGATCAAGTTTGAACGTACTGTTTGCATGCTGGAGATATGGGCCTAGTAAACCGACGTAGCTACGACTACCGCTTGGTCTGAAGATAGCCTTCTCCCTTCTTTGGTGGAACTGGGGCTGAGAGGAGGGAGCAATCCACCCACGGATGGCGGCACGGGGCGCATCGTGATAGGGGACCCTTCTCGGGGGAGTCTGGACCCGAAAGACCCGGCGGTACCGTGAGCGAAAGGTTGCTCCATGCGGCTTCCAGGAAGCGCGTATGGGTCGTGCAAGCAGGTTTCTCCTGCAGGATGTAAATCGATTCGAGTCGCTGCCCCTCACAGTAACGAGTACCACTTGATCGCTGCTACGGAACAGTGCCGGAAGCCATTAAGATGCTGTGTGGGTTTAATACTGCTGTTTGAAATTATTAAGATTGTATTCCAACTATGATTGTTATAGCTCTAGTGCAAACTAAATTTATTTCTCTGCATGACAACTCAACTTGATGCTAAAACTTGAAAAATAGGGATCCACTCTTAGGCGGGTTTTCTGGCAATTTAAAACCCTATCCCCTAGCCTTGCATGTCTAGGTGTCGGCTGTAGTTGGCCATTTTGACGGGTCAGTCTTGCTGAGTAAATTAGTTACTCAGGGCGTAGCTCTATGTGGTTTTCAGAGGACCAGGATGGAGAATGCCACTGTGGTGGGAGGTTCCATTGGGAAGGCCAATCGTCCCGACTGTTGGAACATCGAGTGGGAGCTGTGCACAAATGAAGATGAGGATTAGGTCCTTGCTTGCCGGTACGGTGCTTGGGCAAGGCACCTATTATGGCCGGGATGTTCCTTGTGTGTCGCCGTGAGAGGGCGATTGTATCTTAGCCATTTCGTCAAACTGGTGAACCAGTGTTGAACAATTCGCTTCCGCAAATTTACTTCTGTCAAAACTCTGGTTTGTAATATAACTTCAGATTTATGTAAAACTCTGTTTCCCACCTATGCTCTTATTGCAAGTATATTTCTCTGTCATGTATTGTACTATTGGGCGCCACAGCGCGTGTCGCCACCCGAGGGAGATCCTGGAACGGAGCCGCCTCCGTGGTAAGGCGGGTCCGTGACAGCGTGGTATCAGAGCTATCTCGGGAATAGTGCAATATTTAAAGACATATTTTCGAAAACCCCGTAACGAACGTGTAGGACGTGCCCAATAGGTTATTAGTAGTTATGATCCAGGTGGCAAAGCTAACTGTAGGAGGTTGTTTGTTTAAATACTATATCTACGGCATCGTCAACGCAGGTATGTGTCCCGCCCAGTGGACTGTAACGTGGGAAGCTAGCACAATGGTGTGAACACGGGCTGATTGCGTAAAACATCAGTGTCCTACCCTAGGACAATAATAAGGGATTATTTTCGGCTCGTTTCTTTTGATTTGATGTAATGTTTCTGGAATAAATCTTCTGCAGATACGCTAACCACGATTCTCGTAAGGAACGGGTAGTATACGACTAACTTGAGAGATCGTCTGCCACCGACTATACGAATGGTTCTGTTCGTGACCAACTTTTTATTTGGTGAGGACGGGTAGGCCGAAATCATTTGCATAGTTGAAAATGTTAAAGCGCCGCAACATTAACAAGGAACTGAAGTTCTAGCAGAATGTCTTCCGCACACTAATCGATACCTCCTCGCTTGTGACTTTTGAACTCTTAAACGAACTCTCTGACTCTAGCCAGAACGTTGGTTTAAGAATGTCCGGACACCACTAATTGAATATGATTTTGATATCACCAAGGCCGATAAGATATTTGATATGTTGCTGCAGGAGAAACATATTCAATTGCCACCTAACCATGTCATCCAGCCTGCCGAAGATTTGAAGAAGAAGAGGTATTGCAAGTGGCATAATTCGCCATCTCATAATACTAATGATTGCAAAGTTTTCAGGACGCGGATTCAGATGGCAATCGAGCAGTCCAAAATAAAATTTACCAAAGGTGCAATGAAGATAGATGGACATCCTTTCCCAACAAATGTCACTATAGCTAGTATCAATAATGTTGAAGCCTTTATTAAGTGATACCAGAAAAAGAGGGACAAAGAAGTAAATGAATCACAGTTTGATCCACATTGGGAGTGCCCTTTCTTTTAATACTGTTGGAATAACAACATGAAACTGTCATCAATCAACAACTGTCCTGGATGTAATAGACGCACGGAGCAGATGTATGGAGAAGCTACAACAGGTCATCAACACCAATATCGTGCAAACGATTCTAAAGAGTCGATAGTGGGTTCAGCCGATCGAAATCATAGGGTCTCTGCGTTTGATCGACTTGGAACAAAAAAGGTGGGTGAAGAGGCCAAGTTTGACAAAGAAGTCGATGAAGAGATGCAGGAGCAAGAACAATATGATCAATGTTGTCCATCTGGCATTTTTTCTAGAAGCCAGAAGCGCAGGGTGCAGAGGATACGGTGCAGACAAATAAGGGCTGGCAAATATTATTATGATGAAGAAGATGATCAGCCACCAAAGAAAGTCTAGAGGCCAAAGGTGAAATCACAAGTACAGGTGCCAAGTGCTACAGCGAGTATGGTGATGATGTTCCCGCAAGAGTTCATGGCCTTAGAAGAAGAAGTGTTTGTTGATGAAGGGAGTTCAGCATAGCTGATATTTGATGCACAACAAGCAGTGTTTGATAGTCTAGATTAGTCTAAGCATCAGCATTTAAAAGCTTTATACCTTAGAGGATTCGTCAATGGGATGCGGATGGGAAAGATAATGGTTGATGGAGGTGCTGCAGTGAATATCATGTCGATCGCTATTGTCAGAAAGTTGGGAAAAACTAAAGATGACTTGATTAAAACGAATATGATTCTGAGGGATTATGGTGGTCGTACTATAGCAGCCAAGGGAGTCTTAAATGTGGAGCTCATGATCGGCAGTAAAACTTTGTCAGTTACTTTCTTTGTTATTGATGGTAAGGGAACCTATAGCCTTCTATTGGGTCTTGATTGGATACATGCCAATTGTTGTATTCCATCAACAATGCATCAGTCTTTGGCCCAATGGATTGGCGATCAAGTAGAGGTGATCCCCGCTGATGAAACCGTTAATGTCGTATCGGCCGATTTAGTTCCATGGCATGCAGCTGATATGGAATGTTTGTCTAGCAAGATTTGAGACGGAGACTACGTCAAGATTACTACTCAGAGCCTCGAAGTAGTGGATCAGTTAAATTCAAAACTGTTTCTCTGACAGGCACCCCAATGGAATTTGCAGAAGACGAAAAGTTGGAAAAGGGATTCATGTCGGCCGATGAACTACAAGAAGTCAATATAGAAGGTGGTACAAACCAAGGCCGACATTTATCAGTAATTGGGAGAGCACTCAACGGCAAATATTTGAAGAAGTATCGTTCAAACGTTTAGGTTATCTCATGATCTCGAGTGCTTGATTACGGCCGATGTGAAAAATATCGCCCTTAATAAAAAAAAAAAGGGTGTTTCACAGCCGATAAAGTTGTCATCGTCTTCAGATGGCCGATATCACAGATATCACCCTTAGTTCAATAAATGTTACAAGACAAAATATTGTGTATTGCATACAGGACACTGGTATACATCTACTCTTGGGGACAGTAGAAGTCGATGACGTCAATGGCCCCGAGCGAAGCTGGTCGACTTCTGTGATAATAAGGGCATCTTCTTTGATCGACCCAGGAGTACTGGAGGCTATGTCCCACAAGTGGATGGCTTGTTCATAAGTT
This sequence comes from Eleusine indica, assembly GCA_030378355.1. Taxonomy (NCBI): domain Eukaryota; kingdom Viridiplantae; phylum Streptophyta; class Magnoliopsida; order Poales; family Poaceae; genus Eleusine; species Eleusine indica. The sequence continues at coordinate 44,885,925 of CM059495.1, forward strand.
GACGGGATGATAGTTTCTTGCGCCATGATCTCATTCGGTACTTGGGCAAGAGCTGTTACCACATCAGCTATTTCTTTGTTCTTTGCTTCCAGTGCTGCTTGGATCTCGTCCCGTTCTTTCCTCAAGCCCTCCAACTTTGCCTCAAGATCAGTCGACTTGGAAATCGAAAGAGTATATTTGCTTTGTTCCTCGGCTGCCTTCTTATCAGCTGCTTCTGCTTGGCTTCTTTGCTCCAACCTTTGTTCAATGCGGGTTTTGGCTTCAAGCACTCAGAGTTGATGAAACTCGATGAAGGCTGTCGGATGCAGCGCTTAGGCAAGGCCAAGTGGCAGCTTGTCTTTGATTCCTAGATACCATTGCGTGATAGAAGTTGCATCGAACACGAGTTGTTCAATTGGAATCCCATCAAGTCGTTGACGTATTTGCTGGAGGGTGGCGCGGATCTCTAGAAGAAGACGGATGGAAGATGTACGCCTAGAGATTTGAGCCTAAAAAAGAAATGTTAGAAAATAATGGCAAGACAAAGAAGATGATTTGAAAGGTAATCAACTTTACCGCTGTTTATGGGAGGGGAGATCCTTGGGCATCAGCTGTTGAAGAGTCGATAGGAGTTGGGTCCCTGACGGCCTGTGACAAGGATGCCTAGAAAAATTAAAATGTTAGAATTTGTGAGTTTGAGTAATGGAGTTTTAAAGGTAATACCTGTGGATCGACCCAAAGCACCATGGCTGAAGATGGATCGATAGTTGGTGTCTCTGCTTCTTCGGAGCGCACGGTGTCATCATCGTCAGAATCAACGATTTTGCGCGCTGATGAAAAGGTTGATAGTGTTGCACTACCGGACCGATTTTTGGGGATGCGGATGATTTCCTGAAGGAAAATTTGGAGATAAGACGTAGTTCAAGAGAGCAATGAAATTGAAGGGTGATAGATTCTAGTACCGTGGTCTCTGAAGAAGGTAGATCTGATGACTCGGGGGGCATCTACTCTTTTGCAGTCGTAGCTATTGGTGCAGGAATTGATGAAACCATAGGGGTCGATGGAGGGTTCTGAAAAAGGGCATGAGAGATCAAAAGGAGAAGTTAAGGTGATATGAATGCAAGAACAGTACCTATACAGCATGAGCAAGCCCAGTGATGACTTCTTGGTCTACTTCTGGGAGTATAGCCGAAGTCGATGAAGCCGCGGGAGTTGATGATGGGGTCTGAATATTAAGTGAAATTGAGCAAAAGGCACAATGTGATGAGGACATCACTCCTATGGATACACACAACACTCCTCCAAATCTGGACTTGCAAGGTCCAATGACTAGAGCTCGTGCACGACGACTAAATTTAGAGGTGAGCTCGTTCTTACGTTCTTTGCTATATGTTACTTTTGAGAATGGTTTGCTACCTAATGATTATTTTATAATTAGAAACCATGGAAAGGACCAGGAGATGATGGGAGAAGGAGTTGGGAACGTGGAGGAACAGCAAGGGCTTGGAAGCCAAAGTTGAGGCCCAATCAAAACCGACTTCGAGTCTGTTTCGGGGCCCAGGACCAGTCTGTACTAAAACAGTCGCCCAGGACGCATACAGACTCGGATTTGGACGTTCTACATATGCACGGAAAGATAAGGAGAAGTCCTTTCCAATGCCACTGGTCTCATGTCAAAATTCATCCGGAGTCATCGGGAATCGTCAAAACAAGAGAGAGTCCAGAATCTGTGTCGGTGCTGCGACGCCTATTTTTGGCCTTTGGGCTTTGTATCGAGTTGAGCCCAATTAGGGGCGCGTCCAGAGGGTCTTGCACGACCCTAGGGTCTTCATATACATCCGCCACAGCACCATTAGGGTTCGGGTTTTGCTTAGATCAATTCTGTTCATAAACAGTTTCGCCGTTCATCGGTTTGTGAGACCCCAACTTCGAGAGTTTAATCATACATCTGCAATTGTGTTGCATTCTTCGTTGTTCTTGCTTGTGTTCTTGATTCACAGGCAGGGATTAGCCTTCTCGGTGAGGTCAATCGTCTTTGGACGGTTGATAACCAGAGGAGACGTCGTGCTGCGATTGCGGGGTTTAGAAGGTGCTGTTCTGAAGCCGGATCGATTTATGTGTCGCCTCCGACCAAATCAACTTACCAAGAACCTTTCCGAAGATCGGGAACCCTTGTTCACATCAAGTGGTAATCAGAGCTTCAGGTGCACCGTCAGGTTCACACTACCCTTTAGTTTTGTTTTCGTGTTCTTCCTATCGTCCACTGAAAATACCAAAAACAAAATTTCCCCCGCCCATAACCACGTGTTTAGCCTTTGCATATTTCAATTTCAGAGTCCGTAGTGTTGAGTTCGTGTCCTAGTTCTTGTTTAGTCACTGGTTTAGTTTATGTTTTTGTCATCAGTAGTGTTTCCCTTGCAACCCTAGCCGCCATCCCCTTCACCATCCTCGGTTTTGTCGGCTTTGTGTGCTAGGGTTGATTGATCAACACGCCCACACTAATCCCACCCTAAACCTACCCTCACCACCTCGGACCAATTTTCATAAATTCCACTTTTCGCTGCATCCACCTCGCCAAAAAACTCCCTACCCGACCCCAAGCCCGACTCGGATTTCACTCAAACCCCCGGGTTCTTCATAACCGATTCCGACACCCCTTCGGTAAAACAGCCATAACTTTTCGCTCGGTTGTCCGTTTTGGCTGAAATTTTTACAGGAGATTCTTGACGAAAATAGCCATGCCCTGTGTGCCCTCGTCAAAAAATTCAAAAAAAATCGGGAAGATAAAGAAAAAATTCATTCAAGTTGAAACCCGACGTTTTCTGAAACTTCAAGATTTTCTGTAGACCACGTCCTATCTCGGTTTGAGTTGAAATTTTTTGTGGTTTCTTCCTGTTTGCTAGTGAGTTGGAAAAAAATATCAAAAAAATAAAATAAAAAAAAAGAAATTTGGGATTCCTACTAGTGCTCCATCTAGCCCCCTGGAATTTCTGAGTTTGGCTATTTTACACTAAGCCCCCTGTTATCGACTGTGTCCCTTTGTCTCTTTGTTTCTTCTTTGCTATCACTACTGTTCTAGGACATAGTTAGACCAGCAACTAGGGACAAGTTATTTGGGCACTTATTCAGCTTTACTATCTGTTTTTGATTTGTGTGCCACTCATATATATATATATTTGGCCTTCCTAGCTCTACATAGTTCTTCTGGACAGCACATAGGTTATTTGGTAACCCTTGCAATCGTGGAACACTTCTCCCTGGTATCCTTCGCTTTGTTGTTTTCAGAACTTTGTAAGAGCTTTGCAAGAAGCTTACTTTAGCTGTGTTGAGAGGCACCACTGCTTAGTAGTTTTGTAGGGATAACCTTCACTTTTTGTTTCCTGTTTTCGTGTTTTTGATGTCAGGAAGCAATGGGGAGGGTGCTTCACCCTCCAAATTGGATGAGTGCGTGAGCCAAAATCAGTTACAGAAGGCTTTGCAGGCAGTTCAGAGTGATTTGGCAGAGACGATCACCAGGGCCGTCATCGACGCCGTCACCAAGCTTCACCTGGGAGAAAGCATTGAGCGGTTGGATAAGAGAGTCTCTAAGCTAACCGATCAGGTTGTCGAATTGGAGACCGCTCACAAGACCAACAACAACAACAACAACAACAACAACACCAACAACGACACCAACAACGACGTTGAAGACGATCATGATGAAGCAACGGTGTATAAGCCTGATGGCACCGTCGATAGGTCAGCTACAAGGACCGCAAGGTTACGACGCTATTTGCAACGTAACCCTCAAGGTATGGGTGGTTTCCACAACCACAACCGTCGCACACAAGGTAACTATGCTCCAGATGATCCGTATGCTAAAAATAAGTTTTCAATTCCTTCGTTTTCGGGTCAGTACGATGGTGATGCTTACCTTGATTGGGAAATGACGGTAGAACAAAAATTTAATGCCCACCTTGTTCCTGAACAACATAGAGTTAGACAAGCCACTAGTGAGTTTAAGGACTTTGCTATTGTTTGGTGGAGTGGTCTAGAGCTTGAGTCTCCCAGAGCTTAGACAAGCCACTTCAAGAGCTTGAGTCTCCCAGACTTGCATACAAATTGAAAAAGGTTAAAAGTTATTACTTGAGCAGCTAGGGTGGAGATTGCTGGAGTCGATATGGGCGCTGCGAGTTTGGCTTTCTTCTGTTGTTTTGTGGCTCGAGTTGAGGAAGCTGAAGAGGCGCCCTTTCTTTTCTTGGCCACGGCTTGTCGAATCGACTTTGTAAGACTTCGGCCACTGAGGAGCTATGCAGGGGTTGGGGCATCACAACCAATATTTGGATTTTTGGCCGTATGATAATATGCAATTGGCATTCCGCTGTTGTTGATATTTGGAGGAGGTTTGGCCGGATCCTGCATCGAAAAGGAATTAATTATAAAGTTGATGAGAGCATGATTTAAATTGATATCAAATAAAGGAAACTTACTGTGTCTTCAGCGTCAGTGAGATGGTCGGTCAGTGGATTGCAGAAGAGATGTTTTTTCCACTCTTTCCACCAGGACTTGAACAGGGCGGAGTTAAGGGGGGGTAATTGAATATCAGCTGGGTTGCCCATAGGGATTTCTGAGGCCATTTCATAAATTTTCTTGTATTCCAGCGGGCTCTTGAGTTCTTTTCTAGCCTGGAGACGGCCGATATAAAAGGAGCCAGCAGGCAACCGACCAAAGCCAAGTTGACAAGGGATCGATGCAGGGTTGTAGAACTCGTATGAACGAGTCCTGCGCTGACCGCCATGAAAGTCGACAGGCAAGATTCCAGGTCTAGTGCAGGCTTCAAAGATGAGAGTCGATTCCTTATCCTGCAAGGGGTTGTCTGGGCGGAAGATGGAAGGATTCTCGAACTCCAGTTCATAATAGGGAAACCATATCTGCTTATCTGCCTGGAGGCCATTATAGAAAAGAGTAAAGAAAATGTTGAAATTTTCTATGGACATCTGGTGTCCAGGGATCACCATGGCAGCATCGCCAAGCGATGTATAGCGGCGAGTGGGGATTTCTTCGCCTTCTGCTGCATTTGCTGATGGGAATGAGTTCTCTGAAAAAGGGGCTAGTTCTGTAGCATGGGAGTATTAGACAGTGAGCCACAATTGTATAAACCACCATGGGCCCCCAACTAGAATGGTTTGATTGGTCTGCAGGCATACGGTGGTGCGATGCAGGAGTTTGTACATAGATCCCAATAGAAATCTGCCCAAAGGGAATTTGCTACCCTTGGCTAAGATATCGGCTATTCCCAGGAAGTTGGTGGTGGGCATGCAAGACGAACCGCAGAAGATAAAATGTTCAAGCCAAAGATTTAGAAATACGGATAGTTTTCGGCTAGAACTGGGTGCGGTTTTATGATGGGCAATGATATATTTGGGCCAGCTATTCGACTCTTTGGTATCGAACTTGCATTTTTTCTGATTATTTTGGATGCATAAAGGATCATAATACTGATCGACATTTAGGCCAGTCAGCATCATCACATCCATAGGAGAAGGCGCCATGGGTCCTTGATTAAACAAGAAGGCATTTAGAGCGTCAGACCAGAAATAAGAAGCTACCGCCAGTAGTGGTTCGTTCTTGGCCATATCGACTAACGAGAGAGGAAGCGCTATGTCGATTTGGGCATCATGAAAGACAGAAGCCCGAGCAGTGGTGATCCTACCGTACCAATTTCTTCAACCCGGAATCGATGACGGCCATGACCTAAAAATAGTTTTGAAAGGTTCGGGGGTAGCTAGAGTCGATTTAAAGGGAATCCGGTTAGTTTCACAGTTAATGAGTTCTGTGGGGTCAAAATTGGTACAAGGGCCGAGGTAAAAATGGTGTTGATCCCCACTGAAAGGTATGCAGATCTGGTTCTTGAGTTCCTAGTACAAGCATGAAGATGAAATTACTATTAAGAAGGGAAACTAATAACTTTAAAAGGTGTCAGATTTATTGGTGAAGAAATGAAAGCGCTATGGTGGCTATCAAGAATACTACAGTGATAAAGGATATATTAACAGATTGGATCTAACCTAAAAGCAGAAGAAAGAGGAGAAGAATTTCCTCAGGAATGTGTATCGAAGTTGCCATCGCTGAAGGAGAACTCATGGGTGTTCATCTGCACTAGAGGTTGAAGACGGTTCAGCGCGAACGATGCGCCGACGAAGCAAGAGAGAGGGGAAGATGAAAAGCTTGAGCTCAGAAGAAAGTAAAAGGAGGAAGAAGATGCATTTATAAGGATGGGACACTGGTAGGTTGCGATAAAAGTGCACGGTAAACAAGTAGATCAAATCCGGCGCACGAAGGATTTCGTACCCCGGACTCGGGGGGCATGTGTCGACACCGAATTTTGACCGGTCCTAGTGGTCAGCGGTGTGAAGGCAAGAATCGGTTGGAGATTAGCGAAGTTCAATGGCCAAAGGAAATAAAGTGGGCCTGATAGATTTATTGTATCTTTTTCTTTTAGTTTAGAATTTGTTTATCAAGTCAGTTTTGAGAGTCCTGACCGAATCAGGTAAGAACCCCTTTTCCATACAAACCAAATTTTGTTTTAAAGGCTGTTTTCCATTCATCTCCTTCCTTCATTCTAATCTAATGGTATCCAGGTCAATTTTAGAGAAAATAACAGCACCACTAAGTTCATCAAGCATGTCGTCAAGCCTAGGAACAGGATGACGATATCGGATAGTGATATTGTTAATAGCTCTACAATTAACACACATTCTCCTAGTACCATCTTTCTTTGGAACAAGAATAATAGGGACAACATAAGGACTAAGGCTTTCACATATGTACCCTTTGTCAAGTAGTTCCTGCACTTGTCGTTGAATTTCCTTTGTTTCTTCAGGGTTGGTGCGATACGGTGGCCGGTTTGGAAGAGAAACTCTAGGGATGAGGTCAATTTGATGTTCAATCCCACGAATGGGGGTAGGCCAGCAGGTAAATCCTCCGGAAAGACATCATTGAATGCATGCAACACATTGGAAACAACACTAGGAAGATAGGTCATGTCATTGGTGGAAAGAATTGCATATTTGTACAAGAGTATAAAATGCATTATGTTAGGATTTTCTCTCATTTCTCTGATCTCAGATTTTGTGGCTATAGCAACCATACTTTTTATCTCATGCTATCTTTTTCCACTCATGTTTGGTTTGTGGTGCTCACTCACCGATTTGTGGACAACACTAGTGTTTTTCTTTTCTCTCTCGCACTCACTCATTTTCTTTTGTATGTTGGCTGCTATGATTTAGGTGGGAGTCATGGGCAGCAGCTTGACACCTTTCCCCTGCCATTTCAATGCATATGTGTTGTCTCGGCCATCATGTAAAGCATGCCTATCAAATTGCCATGGCCTTCCCAACAGCAAGTGACAAACCGTCATGGGCACCACATCACACTCAATGGTGTCGGTGTAATCATGTATGCTGAAAGTGACCCTCACCATATAGTGCACTTTGACATCTCCACAATCACTGAACCATTGCAAATGATAAGGATGAGGATGTTTTTATCATGCTCAACCCCAATTTGTCACACATTTCTTTGCTAGCAAGGTTGTGGCAGCTACCACCATCAATGATCAATTTTACTAACTTGTTGTTTACCTTGGCTTGGGTCTAAAAAAAATTAAACGTCTGTTCTTGATCTTCATCTTTGAGTTGAACACTTAATGCTTTGGTGACCACGATGGTGTTACCATCTTCAAAAGTATAGTTTTTGAAGTCACCTTCTTTAGATTCTTGTTCATCATCAAACTTGTCATTATCAGCAGCAGTTTCACACTCATCTTCACTAGCTAAATCATATTCTCCACCTTTTGTAACAATCACAACACGATTGTTTGGACAGTCCTTGATGACATGGCCTCAACCCAAGCACTTGAAACATTGAATTCCACTACTCTTAGAGCTGGAACCCACTGAAGTATTGGCCTTTAATGATGTTGGCCTAGCAGATTTCTCTATATTTAGAGATGCATTAGATTTTTCAGATTGGAACAAGAGTTGTTGTTGGAGTTTGATCCGGATGAAAACATGTCTCGCTCAAATTTGAAGTCTTGCTTGGTTTAGCATCATCAAGCAATTGCCTCTCAGCCTTTTGGGCAATGTGTACTAGCTCCACCATATTGTTGTAGGTCTGAAATTCCACCACACGTTTGATTGGCTTGTTCAAACTGGAAAGAAAATGTGTCATGGATTTCTCTTCATCCTCATGCACACGAGCTCTAATCATGGCTTGTTCCATCTCCTTATAGTATTTTTGCACAGATTTGTTTCCTTGCCTCAAATTCTGCAGCTTGTCAAAGAGATCACATTTATAATGTTTTGGAACAAAATGTGCTCTCATTTCTCTCTTCATTTCAGCCCATGCTGCCACTAGAAGCTCACCACTCTCCTCTATTTGGTTCCGAATTTGTTCCCACCAAATGAGAGCATATCCATGAAAGTCAAGTGCAGCCATATGCACCTTCTTTTCCTCTGAATAATTATGCACACAAAATATTTTCTCAACCTTTAACACTCATGTGAGATATGCATCGAGATCAGATGTGCCTTCAAATTTTGGCATGCTAAATTTTAGTTTTCCAAACTTCTCTTCATTCGGCTGATCATTGTTGCCATTGTGATGACGTTGAAAGTTGTCATTGCGATGTAATCTAAATGTATATGGATCTGTTTCAGCTGTACCATCATCACCAAGCCCAAGGCCCCTTCCATGATTGAAAGCTTCACCACCTCTTCCTCCACCACGCCCTCGCCCATGGGCATTCTTCCTTGCTTGCTCTTCACGCACCTGGCTGCATATTCCTCATCAGTCTCATCTAGCTTTTCTTCATGAGCCTCCTGTAGAACCTTGTGCCTTTAGTGCCTTCACAACTTTAGCAACCATGCTTGCTTGGACAATACTCATGTTCTGATTGAGTTGTGCATTGAAGTCTTGCACTAGCTTCTGTAGTTGCTCTTGTGTGACATAGCTCGGTTGCTCTCCTTCTTCACCTGCCATGGTTAGTGGGCAAACAAGCTAATTCAAGTTATGTGGCTGTATGGAAAAACACTCAAACTCACCTTTTCTTACCACCGAAGTTCTTATGAATCCTTGCTGAAATTGTGAGCTACAAACAAACCTTGGTGGTAGTCGGCACAACAAAGGTGATATACCAAGGGAAATCAAAGTCACGGTGCATCCTAAGCAGAGGTTTATATGTGGAGCTTGAAGGGTTATTTATGTGGTATGTAAACTGAAACTTCAAGCTATTGTCAAGTTAAGTAACAATCTAATCAAGATAACAAAGTCGAGTTGCTGAACTAAAAACAAATGGAATGTCAAATGTGTTTAGCAACTCACGCTCAAAGATGGTGGAACTTATTGCAGCCAAGGAAATGAGCTAAACTAAAAATTCAACTCAAGAACAAAGCTCAGTGCTACACAAGTTATGGAGAGACGCTAGCTGGTTGCTCACATAAAAAGAAGGGCTACAAGATTTGCACAAATGTTGAATATATGAGAAACTAAAACAATAGTAAGCAAGTCAATAAATGTAGTGATCTCAGCACTTAATCTTTTTCTTTTGATTCTTTTGTTTCACTATTCTTTGCTCTTTCTTTTTTCTTCTTCTTTTTCTTTTTGCTACTGAAATCAGCACATCAGACTGTATACAACAATGAAGAATTGATGTTCAAATAAAACTTCAGTTTCAGCAAGGTGCAAAGCCCTTAAGCATTACCTATAGCTAGTCTCAATAGGTTCCAAGTTTTCACAAATGATGATATGGTGTACTACTGATATGTACTACACTTGGTGTACACAAAGAATGAGCCGACACACAAGATTTCAGTTTCAGCACAATCTGAAATATCAATAGCAATAGTAACCAAAACTTTTCATGCTCAAACAAATATTCTACTTTATGATTCACAACTTGAACACCTAATATTCTGATAGTACTTCAAATAAGATTTCTAACGAGCACAAGAACACCAAAAACAGATTTTGGACGCAAAAGTTATGCCTGTTTTAGTGTATGGTGATCAAATTTCAGATCTGAGCGGAAAAATATTTTGGGATGAAACTTGACCTAAACAAGAACACAAAAACGAAGGAAAAACACAAATCTTGATGGGGAACTATTGAGAAAAATAAATCAAAGGCGGAGAACAATGGGAAACACAAATATTCAGCAACCAAACTCGATCTATTGGACTGAAACTTAATAAAACTCACTGAAATTTCAGATTGGGTTATGGTTAGTACAAATTTTTGGTATTTTTGGGTTTAGGACAGTAAACAAAGGGAAAATAAAGGGGGATAAAGAAACTACCGAGGAAACCATAGCTCTGAATACTAAGATGATGCGGGGCTAGTCCGATCTTCTCATCCTAGGATCAATGGATAACTGACCCGTGAAGCCTGATGAAACGAGTTCGCCCAACAACACGCTTGGCCAATAAATGACCCATGAAACCTGACAAATCGTGGCACCAACAGCTGCTAGAACAACCATCTGTGACAAAGATTTCACCCAACAACATGCTTTGTGTCACATCCGGTTTTAAGGATAAAACTAAATGCAAACCACATGTATGCTAGGATCAAGTCTCATACATGTAGGGACGCAATGTATAACAGAAACAGTGTTTAAGAACAAATTACACCTTTATAAAAGATAAATAAAAGTCTAAATCGAATCTAAGATGCTAGCAGAAAACTCCATAACTCCACAGGGACGTCAACCGGGGCTCCACAAGCTAGAAGTAGTCGTCGTCTTCATAATCACCATAATCACCATCACTCTCTGAACAGTAGTTTGTATATATATGTGGAAAATAGCAAGGGTGAGCACATGCCGTACTCAACAAGTGGGGGAAAATATGACATGCAAGGCTATAATAAAGAAAGGCTAAACAAGGGTTTACTTGCATAAATGCGAAACCATACTTAAGACACATTTTACCCAAAAGCAGCCTATATTACTAGGTTAACTCCTACCAACCCCATTATCCAAAAGTATCACAAGGTTACATCCACCTTTTTTAAGCCACGGGTTATGACCACCTAAATAACATCTTCGGGTTACATCCACCCAACCAATCAGCTCCAACGGGTTACAACCACCCAAACCAAACCTGGTTACCCACCAAGTCCACACAACATCAAGCACCTAATCGTGTGAAAGGTCCATGCCGCTCGTAACCGTGAGCATGGCTGTTATAACAGTTTTACACTCTGCAGAGGTGGCACCACTTTACCCACAAGTTAGTGATTTCATCCCCTATTGCCAGGTGGACTAAAAGTCTCCATTTTGTCCAATTCACACTACCGAAGGTGTGAGACCAGGAGATCACTAGTAGCCTTTACAAACGTTATTACCCACAAATTTTGTACTTAGCACTCTAAGGTTTTGCGGCCCAGGTAAAGATTACGGAAGACATCCTTTTTCTCTATTACCCCGCCCCCTCTTGAGTCATGTGGCCCCTAAGATCATGGAAGACATCCTTTTCTCTTCGCCACCTATCTCGCCAGTACAAAACTGAGTGTAAGCCTAATTATTCAGCTAGCCTTCCCATAAACTGGACAACACAAATGAAGCATATGGGTACTCAAAATTGCTCCACGTAAGACATATTTACCGAATAATCATTAAGTGTAAGTTCAAAATTTTATTCAATGCTCAACATTATTTGATCTTATCAACACTTTTCAAGAAAGAATAAATAATTTAATTCTCCTAAAAGAGCATAACCGCCACTATTATATTAAGATCGAAACTCGAATACATGGTGATGATTTTTGCACACACTTGCATGAAAATAAAACTACTACTAACACACTTGCATGAAAATTAAACTACTACTCACACACTTGCATGAAAATTAAACTAATACTAACACACTTGCATGAAAGTAAACACACCTGATACATGGTTTCCCAACCCGCTCACACACACATAAGCAAATAAAGAAAAAGATTGCAAAAGATAAAAGAAAACGCAAACCGGGAAACCGATACTCGTGCCAACTCCTAGGCACTCTAGTCATCCGAAAGTGGAGTCGGCGGCTGATCGAAGCCATAGCACCGCGTCTTGAGTCACTCAAACTCCTCTACCATCGCATCGTAGTTGTACCTCCATTGGGACGTGGCTTCCTCCACGCACTCGATGTAGTGCATGTTGTTGTCGAGGTACCCCTGCATGGGCACGAAAAAGTCTGCACCAGGCACAGGAGGCACCACTGGTACACGCCCTTGGTACCTGTAGTCGATACTCACGCTGCAGTAGGGTGCGCCGACCGGCGCGTCGCCTGCGCCGATCGGCGCAGAGGGCTGTGAATCGCCCGCTGCGTCGCTCCAACCTGACTGGTACTGCTGGTGCTCCTGGCGTGACCCCCAGGAGTCCCACTCGTCGCCGGCTGCTGTAGATGTGTTCGGCTATCGAACTCGCCCACGGCGGTCCTTGAGAACTCGGCCCCCCTCCAGGAGACCTTCTTCAAGCCAATTTCCTCCCTCCAGCTTGCGAGGGAGAAAAACTCCTAGTTCCGCACACGGGAGTTTTACGTTGGTGCCGCCGACATGGAAGCCGGCGTGAACACTTCCCGTGACAATATTGCCACGAGTCATATTCTCGCCGATCTCCGTCGCGCACTCCCACTTGTCATTGCGCCCTCCCGGTCCATCGCCGACACAGACGAGGGCTGCTAGGCATTGAAGATAGGCCCCAAAGGCCAACTTCTTGCTTGCCTTGGCCCTCTTGTTGAGCCAACCCCGCACCATCACCGACATGGGGTTGCAATGAGACGGACTCACGATGGCGTTGAAGAGCCACCGCAAGTCCGCATCAGTGACGTTGCTGGAGTCGACCTTGTCACCTATGCACGCCGCCAACCACCGGTGGAAGACTTGAATGGTCGGGTTGCGGATATTGCCGCACTTCATTTCTTCTACAAACGAGAGCCGCCTCCAAAAGGAGTCCAACTCCCCGCGTCCCAAGATGCCATTGACGTCGGCGTTGACGTCGAAGCTGAAGGCTTGAGCCGCCGCCTCCATGGTCACCGTGTGGCTGATGTCGCGGACGCGGAAGTTGACGGTCTCGCTACTATCTTTGACGGTGCCAAGCCTCATCGAAGAGGCAACCTCAGTGATGACGTCAAGGTTGTAGTCCATGGGGAGGAGGTGGAAATCCACCCAGTCGAGGCTGTTTAGCATCCTCCTTAAGTCCTCCCACATGCCGATCGAGGTGAGGAAGGTCTCGTGCAAGTCGAAGTTGGGTACGAACCTTCCCCTCACCGTGAGGTAGTGCTGCTGTTCCTCCGCGCTCAGGAGGGTGAAGCCCTCCTCCACGTGCGCGGCATGAATGCCAGCGGTGGTGGTGATGTGGGAACCCCACGGCTTGCCACCGTTTGGCTCCTCGTACCATGCCCTGTTGGAAGGGACGCACCGGAGACGGAGTGGCGGGCGCGGATCTCGTATGTCACCGCCGCGAAGCCAGTGGATGCACCACCCACCAACATGTCATCGCGAGCATCAGAGCCACCCCTCGCCGAGGAGTCACCGCTTGACTCGCTGCTGCCGCCGGAACTGCTTCCCCGGCGCAGCCTTTTGCCCAACTTGCCGACGGAGGAGCGGAGATGATCCATCTGCGAAAATTGCGGAACATGTGCGAGATCGTGGGTAGTGGGGAAGGTGGAGAGATTACCAGGATGTTGTGCCGAATGGGGGCGCCTGGCCTCCCTTTTATACTGTGGGAAACTTCCAGAAGAAGGAACCGCCATAAAATTTCAAAATTTGAGAGCGCGCCGATCGGCACGGGTACCTGCGCCGAATGGCACAATTCAAATTTTGAACACTCTGACCACTCTGATGCTTGATTCTCATCCTTTATGTCGGTTCTTGACACATCATGTTGGTTGGTAGGGGAACAACATGAAATCCTGATGTCTTGTTGGTTGCGCCAATCGGCGTGGGTTCGCGCCGATCGGTGCGCCGCCTCTTTTTCAGCTTTTGGTCAATTCTGTGTCTCCTTTGCACTGCACACTTGCATAATAATCATACCTGTTCCTCAAAATCCATGCCTGCCGCCTTCGTCGCCCATTTGGGAACCGCATGGGTACCTGCGCCGATCGGCGCAGTAGGGCGTCGAACGGCGCAAGTCCCTTGCACCTCGTCTTTAGGTCCAGCGCTGACTCTGATGCCTCGTGTTCTTCTCTTTCACCTAATTTCCACTTCTCCAATGTTCCTGTAGTATTGGCATACGTAACAGGGCTCATCTGGTGACTGCGCCGATCGGCGCTGACTCGCGTCGATCGGCGCGACGTTCGTTTTTGCTTCTAGCCCCGCGCTTCTTCGCTAGATGTTGTTCTTCATCCTTTCTTGCGTTATTTAGCAACCATTTTGCACATAAAAAATTAATTCAAAAAGATTTTTGATTACCATGAAAATAGCTCGTCTCTAAAAATTACTGTGCTGGTTGATTTTTAGCACTCTTTCAATTCTGGGCGTCGTTGCCCTTCTGTCCTGACTTGGGCAATACTACGCCGATCGGCACAAAAGTGCACCAATCGTCGCAAGCTCTGTTCTTTCCTGTTTTTGGTCTTTTTTTTATCTTCCTGCATTGTTAGTCTACAGTGTTATATACACAGTTTTGCACGAATAAACAGACAACGCAAGACCACACAAGAATTAAGCACACACTTTTCTATTTTTTTTATTCGGGAGATTGTTTTTATCACAAGCAAGAAAATTTAAAAACACCGGGTTGCCCTCCCGGCCAGCACTAATTAACTAAATGAAATGAATTGTCCTCTCATAAGTACTAAATAACTTCTAAACCCCGCGATCATTGGGTTGTCTCCCAAGAGCGCTCTAGTTATTTAGAGGTCAAAGAGCTTGACCTCCCCGCAAACAATCAATCCTTAGTGTCGCGGTGCGGGATGTGAGGCCGCGACACTACAAGGTTATCTTATCTCCATGGTTCATATAGCTTGGACGATCTATCCATACATCCCCTTCAATTACTTTCGACGCCACGATGCCACGGTGTCTTGTATCTCTTCACTTCATCAATAGCACGGCACTCTTCTCCCTTTGGGCGAAACTTGAAAGAGTAGGGAGTCCCACTTATATCGAAGCTTATCTCACCACTCCCAACATAAATACTTGCCTTGGCTGTCCTCAAGAAGGGTCTGCCTAAGATCAACGGGGTCCTCGTCCTCGCTTGCTCCAAGATCGCACAAGCACCTATCAAATATCCTTGTTCCAATCATGCATTTGATGCTTGGTGATCCAGGGTCGGGTTTCTTCTCCAGTGCAACATCATTGATTGCCGCTGTTAATTCCTTAGTGACCTTCACAACCTCCTCAGAAACTAGAGACTTCTTGTTTTGCATCATGTCCTTAATGTACTTGGCATAGGTGGGAACTTGGATAGCGTCAATAAAAGGGACATTGATGTAAAGCTTCTTCATAATATCGACGAACCTTGCGAATTGCTCGTCGTGTTGCCGCGCTCTTTCTGTCTCCATGCCCATTTTTAGACCAAAGAGGTCATCATCCTCCTTGCGCCGATCGGCGCTTTCAGGGAGCTGATCGGCGCCGGGTGTGCGACGATCGGCGTGGGGTTTCTTTGCTCCCGCAGAGTGCTCTGGATCTTCTGTTTGTTTTCCTGATCGTGTAGCTATTGCCTTAAACTGCTCTGCAGACATCGTATTGCCAGGAATAGCCCCCTTGTTGCCTTGAATGGCTTGTGATAGCTGTCCCATTTGTTGCTCCATAATCTTGGTATGCTTCAAAATCTGCTCGTTGGAGCTCCCAATTTCTATCACCTTGTCATTAATTCTCTCAAGGACACGATCAATCTCCTTGAATTTAGCTTGATTGTCCTTGTTGATCTTCTCTTGAGCTTGGAAGAACTCATGACTTTGGAGACGAAGTGGGATTGAATTTTGCATGGATAAACTAGGAGAGAAAGAACTCCTTTGTTGCTGATATTGGGGCTTCCATCCACTATTCTTCATATATTATAGCATCTTTATCTCTTCAGGGCAATCTTTCTGCACATGACCAAATTCTCCACACTCACTACATGTGGAGCGTGATTCCGCCAGCTTGAGTGTCTCTTCCTTAGGGATATGAAGATTATTGTCTAACTTTGAATAGCATCGAGGCGATCTATAATCAAGTCTTTGTGAGTCTTCTCAATCACACTCTTCGCTACTCCTTTTGAAGGTTGCAAATCCCTTGAGCTTCTCTCACCATCCCATGATTGATTTTGAACTAACAACTTGATCAAATTCTTAGCTTCGGTGGGGGTTTTTGACATGAATGATCCTGCGGCTGAGGCGTCCAAATGTTGACGTGATAAAAGAATCAATCCTGTGTAGAACTTCTCAACAACTTCTCCAACCGTCAGACCATGATGAGGGCATGCATCCATATATTCATTGTATCTTTCCCATGCTTCTCGAATGCTCTCATCAATATTCTGTGTAAATCCAAGAATCTTATTTTTTAGAGCTTGAGTCTTACCAGGAGGGAAATATTTGGCCAAGAATTCAGCTGCTAACGTGTTCCACACCGTTTTTTCTGTGTTTTCCAATCCATTGTACCATTGTTTAGGGCGTCCAACTAGAGAGAAAGGGAACAGCCGCACACGTGCTTGATCTCCTGTCAATCCCTCTATCTTGAATGTACTGCAAACCTCAAGGAAGTGTTGCAAGTGATGATTGGAATCTTCTGAACCTGTGAACGGTTGTTGCGCCACTATTCCAACATATCTCTCCAATTGATAAGGAAGTTGATCTTGAGCTTCTTGGAAATCTGTCTTGACAATACTAGTCAATTGCGGCTTGAGACGATTAACCATAGGTACCTCTGCCATCTCCTCTTCTTCTTGCTCTTTAACTGAGTCTTCCACTGTGAACAATACTCGAGGTGTTGCGCGGACTGCTTCTAAATCTCCAAGTGACTTGCTTCTCTTCTCCGCTGTTCTCTTCTTGTGAAAGAGTCTTTCTGGATCATCGGCGTAATTAGAGGGTTTGTTTGACTTAGGACCGCCCATACCTGTTAGTTTCACTTAACAGAATATATGTACTAGATAAACAAGTAAATCACAATGACTAAACACTAATACATCAAACAATATTTAAAACCCTGCTATGGTCCCCGGCAACGACGCCAGAAAATAGGGCTTGTTGGTCGTATCTATGCACCCACTTATATACCGCAAGAGGATGGTGTATGATTGTAGCACTTTTTCCCTTGAATTGAGTATTCCAAGGTTTATCGAATTGAGTATGAACTTGGCGTAGCACGGGCACCCCAGGAGAGCGTGGTACACTCTCGGGAAGTCGACGACCTCGAAGACGAGGGTCTCGGTTCTAAAGTTGAAAGGAGTCCCGAACATGACGGGCAGGCTGATCCATCCGAGGGGGATGGCCTGTCTCCCAGGGATGATCTCGTGGAAGGGCGCGCCGACCGGCTGGAGGCGCGACCGGTCGATCCCGAGCAGATCGAGGGTGTCGGCGTAAAGGATGTTGATGCAACTGCCCCCATCCGTCATCATCTTGGTGAGACGGACCTCAGCAATGATGGGGTCAACCACGAGCGGGTATCAACCCGGTTGTGGCACGTGTGGGGGCTGGTCTGACCGGTCGAAAGTGATCGGTAGGTCCGACCATTTGAGGAAAGATGGCGTGGCAGGTTCTGCCGCGAAGAACTCGCGGCGCTCGACCTTGGCCGTGCGTCGGCCTTCTCGGGATTTAGGCCCCTGTTGGTCGTATCTACGCACCCACTTATATACCGCAAGAGGACTGTGTACGATTATAGCACTTTTTCCCTTGAATTGAGTATTCCAAGGTTTATCGAATCCACTGGGACCTTAGGGATTTATTAAACAAAGTTAACAGTAAAAGATCTAGTCAAGGCTACTGTCAAAGTCAGGTTGCATGAGGGGGAGACTGGCCAACGCAAAGGTGTGCCAGACAGTAAATCTATCGTTGCGCCGATCAGCGCAGGAGTCGAGCCGATCGGCACACTGGTGAAACTAAGTCAAAGTGCGCAAGATCTAGTAAATCTGTGGTTGCACCGATCGGCGCAGGAATTGAGCCGATCGGCACACTGGTGAATCTAAGCCAAAGTTGTTGCGCCGATTGGCACAGGAGTTGAGCCGATCGGTACACCAGTGAATCTGAGCCAAAGTGTGCTAGATCTTGTAAACCTATGCTGCTAAGTGAGTAGCCAGATATCTACTAGTGAGATAGTAACCAGAAAGTCTAATTGAATAGCATCATAATGGGTAATTACATAGATCAATGAAAACCTATAATGAGTAAGACCACCCTGCTTTCCGAGGGGCTCCCGATTTATCGCTGCTGAGAGGAAAACCTTAATCGAACGAGTATCTTACCCTACTCAACTATCCAATAGTGCTGCGCAGGCTTAGTGCTGTCACCGCTAAACCACACTACTAGCATCATCAAGCAACCATATTCAATACAATGTCCGAATACTATCCTAATCACCACGATTAAGATAATATATACTTACTTAGCCTAGAACTAAGCAATTGGAATAAGCACATGCATGATTATAGAATCAAGATAGACAAATCACCAAAACCATCATCAACATATTCAATCATCCTTGAGATACATAGAGTAAGATTCATCCCCGTTGAGATGGCCTACCTTGATGAATCAACGCTTAACTCCAATGGTTCTGGAAACTCAACTAGAGATCTATTCTAATAGGGCAAGCCCCGGTGGCTCTAACTCACGGATCTGGTGTCCCTCTGTCGCCTCCTCTCTCTGCGGTGAGGGTTTACAAGTATTTATAGGGGCTCTACTCGTAAAGGACTCGGTTTCTAGCAAATAAGACGGTTGCGCCGATCGGCGCAAGCCGTATCTTCTCTGATTTCTCCCCCGAGTCGGTTCCTCTGTCTTCCACAGCTGCCACGTGGGCCTTTTCCTTCAAGATAAAGTCTTGTACTGCACGTTGAGATCTTGTAGTTCCATAAATCTTCTTGAAGTTCCATAAATCTTCTAGACAAATATCTTTAAGTGTCTTGCATAGATAAACTTCCATAAACATGTCAAATGGGCCTCGGTCACTTCTGTGAACCAAAACACCCTAGCGCCGATCGGCTCATGGACTGCGCCGATCGGCGCACGGGGCTTCTTCAGTGCTTTTCGTCGGTTCTGGACTCCTGTCCTCTCCATTATCGCATTAATCACCAATTTTACCTGTTTCTATAATAAAGCTCCAAAACAACACATATACAAATATATAGACAATATCACAGGTAAATGGCCTAATTAGTATCAATTATGCTCTAATTGGGGTAATATTCACATATAAAAGGGGCACTTGGGAAGTGCCAATAGCCCCGTGAAGATCATGTGGCAGGCTTTGGTGTTGGGGAAGACCGGCCCTCCTTGCTCGTCATCACCGTCGACGGGGTCTTGGCTCCCCGGCTCCGATGCTTTCTCTAGTTCCCCTTCTTTGCCTCCTCTCGGAGGAACTTCTTCATCATGGAGCAGTCCAAAAGAAGATGCTTGACGGGGAATCCGTGGTTTGGGCATGGACCATTCCAGTTCTTCTCAAAGTGGTTTGGCACCTCCCCTGCCCTGGGCCTCGCTGGTTTGCGCTCGGTGGCAGCCACTATAGGGTCGCGCCCGGCCCGTGACTTCTTCTTCTTCTTCTTCGGACGATCAGTGGGACCATCACTGGCCCCTTTGTCTCTCTTGCCTTTATCCTTGCTCTCCGGTGCGCGCTGGAGGACCGCCCCCACGCACTCTTCGCCGGAGGCAAAGCTCGTGGCGATGTCGAGGAGCTCGTGGGCAGTGCGCAGATCCTTTCGGCCTAGCTCATGGATGAGCCACTCCGATGATATCCGCGTCGCCCACGTTGGGCAGCTCGTTGCACTTCTTGCTGAAGCGCCGAATGTAATCCCGAAGGGACACGCCGGCTTTCTGCTAGTAGTTCTTGAGGTCCCAGGGGTTGCCCGATCGGACGTAGGTTCCCAGGAAGTTCTCGGTGAAGATGTCCCTCAAGTCGCCCCAGTTGTAGACCTGACCCTCGGGGAGGTTCTCAAGCCATGCTCGAGCCGAGTCAGCAAGGTACAGAGGGAGATTGCAGATGATAGCCAGGTCGTCAATCGCGCCCCCTGCTTGGCACGCGAGACGATAGTCCTCGAGCCAGTGCTCGGGATCCGTCTCGCCCACGTATTTGGTGATTGTTGCAGGCGCTCGAAAGCGCTGCGGATGCGTGAAATAAAGACCTGTGGCATAGGGGAGCTTGGGCTTCGGCTCCTTTCCTTGTCTGTGTCATCGTACCGGCCTCCGCTGCGCGGTTGATGACCCCTTTCCTTGTCCAGTCGCTCTTTTTCACATCGGTGTGCTCTGAGGGTGTGACGCGCGTCGCGATGAGCCCTGACCCGGTCATGGACCGAGGCAGGCTTGTGCACACCTCTGGCATGGAGGGGTTGCCGAGCCAAGTGCTGCCACGAACCGACAAAGCTGCCCCCTCCGGCGCGCCTGGACGTGGAGATCTGCTGGCTGGACTGTGCGGCACGTCGTTGCGAGCTCTCCGCTTGGAGCACGGCGGCCTTGGCAAGAAGAGTTGCCACCACTCATATTGCCTGCTGGGCCTCTAGCGTCATGGGCTCAGGGAGGGTCTTGAGCAGCGTGATAGCTGCCGCTATGTTTTGTCCCACATGAGCGATTTGTGGGGAACCCTAGTCGTCGGCGAGGATGCGTTGGTGGACTTCATGAGCTGTGGCCCGAGCATGTCCGCCCGCACCGGAGCGGGATAGCTCGCAGTCTATTTTCTCCTTCTCGTGCTCAAGCTGGCACCAGGTTTCTTCTATCTCCGCCCTTCTGGACCTCAGTCGCTGCAGGAGGTCCTCCGGGCAAGGCATGGGTTGCGACTGGTCGGCCGTGGCGACGGGGACATCACTGAGCGTCTCCCCCGCCCGGACACCCATAGCCGGGTTCACTGGAGCAGGGGTCCCGGCGTTCGCCATCACCCCGGCGGCTGAAGTTTCAACACCCCCCGTGGCCGTCATCGGGGTGAGCTTCACCATGTGGCATTCGCGCGGGAGATTGTAGCTTCCCGCATAGCTCCCTGAGTCGGAGCTAGAGTCTTCCAGCGACCCCATGTCAAGGAAATAAAAAAGAAACTCATCTGGGTTTTCGATCACGCCGATGAAGTCGACGCCCGCATAGGCGGGAACTGCCCGCCTAATGGCTGCGTCTTGGAGACATCCCACGGAGTTTTTCAGGCCGCGCGGGTAGCCGTCTGGGGGGGGGCTTCAGCGAGACTGTCCGGTGTTTAGAAATCCCCTTCCTGGCGTGCCAACTGTCGGTGTTTAGATCACAGGCAAGTAATATTTGTTCTAGGGGGGCACGCGTTTCGGTTTCGGTAAGGGCGATGCAAGAGGACACAAGGATTATACTGGTTCGGGGATGAGCCCCTACGTCCAGTTCACAACTCTACTCGTGTTACTTGCACCAGGGTGTACAATAGTGGCGAGAGAGGAGGAGTCTCCAAGTCTCTGATGCTCGTAAGCCTAGCTGTGCCGGTCACTTATGATGTCTCTCTTTTTTAGGGAGAGATAGGTCTTCCCTTTTATATCTCAAGGGAGCCAGCCCCAATTACAGAGAGAGAGAGAGAGGGTGAATTTCTACACGTGTGGAGTTGGTGAATCCGTGCCGAAGAAGGTAGAGGCCTTGGTCGGCGACATGGTCTTTGGTCCTTATGGGCCCTATTGTCCTGGTCCGGTGTCAGGAAGCACTGCTTCCGGGCGTGCCCCTGTTTTACGTCGTCACATTGAGTGCTCCTTTGCTTCTGTGGATGGCGTACCCTGCCATATGTGGGGTGATGCAGCATGGGCATTGTCACGTTGTTCAAGCTAGGTCCAATCGGCCCGTCCATCGGATCGTCCCTTATCATCGCTATTGGAGGTGTCATCAGTGAGTGCAGTGCAGTGCGCTTTGTCATGCCTGCCAGTGTCAGTGGGCGCTGGTGACAATGAGAGGGGCAGGTATGGGAGTGATTTGACCCTCTGATACTGTGCGTTTGGACTGAGCTCGGTAGTTAAGATGGGATGGTTGGTAGTTGTTGACCACCGTCCCGCTCGACCCCCTCGCCGGGGATCGATGCGTCAGGTTGTGCTTGTTCGATCCCGCTAGAGGTGGAGATTTGTCTTGTCTCGGCAGGGCCATCGAGTTTCTCCACCCGTTATTTCCGGCTTAGTCAGTGGTTCGCCGAGCCATCTTGTCCTGGGCAGGGTACCATTGACAGGAGTTGACGGAGGCTGAGCTCATCTGGTGGCCCTGATCCCTGTTTACGATCGCTACTACAAAGGTAGCGGTGTCCCGTTTCGTCCTTATCCGGGAGGCGATAAGATGGGGCAAGCTGCTGAGTCATCCAGCTTGGGCGAGCGACTCGCATCTAGGCCTTATGATCGGACCCGTCTCGCCTCGACCTCAGGGAGTCGGACAAACCGTAGCGGGCCCTCGACACCCGATGGGGCCGAGCAGGTCCCATGCTGTCTTCGATCCCTGGAGGATCAAGCGAGTCGGCAGAGGCGTGGCCCCTACCTTTGAGATTCGGCTGGCGTGAGGGATTCTCTTTGCGAGGCCCTCGCGGAGGATGTTACGGCGAGGCTCTGGTGAACCCGCTGTCTCGGGCGTCGACGGACGTCTGAGTGGTGCCAGGTGGCAGCCCTAGTTACTGCCCCTGACAAATACACAGCTATCGTTGGACGTATGTTACTCCGCTCATTTCCCATCATGAAAAGAAACTGTTGACACCGTTTTTTGACATGTGTCAGGCTTGGCTTCGAGAGGAAGAATTGGAGGAAGAGCCGTTCCACTGGGAGAATCCCGATTGGTTAAAAAGAGAGAAGTTGTCGATTTTGTCTGGTTACCGATTGGGAAGATGCCGATTCTTTTAGGGAAGACAGGCCGGGCTGCCGATTTAAGGAAAATTGCGTAAGAGTTTGAGTTTGATACCAGTACGATGCCAGCGGTCGTCTATGAGATTAAATCGGATCTAGAAAGAATATCTTAAGTTGTAAAAGAGTCTTTATTCTTAGGGAGTATAATTTTAGGAATAGTTTTGTTTTAGAGATAGAAAGTTGAGATTTTGTCGTAATCGATTGGGGAACCTGTAACAAGGGTATAAATAGCGACCCGAGGGGTCGAGAAAAGGAGGATACACACCAAATAAAAAAACCCTTTACGTTTTTCGAATCTACTTTTTCGTACTCGGCGACTTCGCTGCTTTTCTCTTTTCACGAGTTCTCCGAGCTTGCATGATCGCATCGATCCGCTTCTTGCCGGTAAGTTCCGTTTTATCGAATACTTTCTAGGCCTTAACTTCGGGCGCATCGTTGTCGTTTCGTCTAGATTTATTCACAATTTATCGATATTAGATTAGATCGGCAGGTTTTTCTTGTTGTTTCTAAGCTTTTATCACCCTTTATTTGGTTTGGAACCGTTGCTATCGGCTAGGCTGGTTTTCCAATCCACAGCCGATTAAATACTATTTCAGACGCCATCATGTGATACCAGTTAGATTCATCTTTCAATAGATCTGATTGAGATTACACTCTCAGATAATCGGCAGAATCATGTTTGCCGTTTGTCTCATATCCGTATCGGCTTCAAGGCTGTTACTTTCAAACAATCGGTACTCGTTGCCGATTCTACCTGGTAATTTGATGTTTTGTTTTCTCCTTGTCAATTTACAGGTCAAATTGACTGGCATGCCTCGGACTCGAAATCTCAGTGTGTTAGCTCGCGAGGACGTTTTTCATGTCAACACACTTTTGGCACGCCCGGTGGGACCCGAAGATAAAGAATCATCATGACAGGAATTCCCAAACCCACAGAGTTCAGCAATGACAACGTCATAAATGTAACTATGGAAGAGCTTAAGCCTGAACAGAAGAACGAGGTAGACGAGTTCTTGCAGAGATGTACCACCCATGCTCTGAAGGCTTACAGCAAACATAAAAGCGGAGAGGTCATCAGAAAGTCTGGTTTTGAGCTTCCACGTCATATCGTGATCCATGAAGACTCTGCTTCAATGAGCGAGATGGTCAATACTGCTGTGCATCATGCTTTGATCGCTCAATCCCTAGTCTTGCTCGATGCAGTGCACAATGCTCTTGTACATTCTATGAAGACGGGAGATGTGTATCAAGGAATCAGGGGACCCACTTACGGGTCGGTAACCTACACATCGGCTCCACAGCCGATTCTGCAAGGCGCTGTTAACTACAGTACCACCCCGCCGTCTGTGCCACCACAAACCATGGCGGGACAACCCCCTGCAATGACCACAACTGGTATGCCGATCGGTTCTACTCCATCGGCTACTCAAGGAACGACCAGTCTGCCGCTTGGATGCGATCCAATTACCAAGCTTGGATGCCTCCAAATTTTGGTGCTGATCCTCAGGAAGAAACGTCACAAGCTCAACATGCCCCAAAATCCCCAACGGGGTATCCTGCTAGACAGCAGCTGCCATACATGGGTGATGCAAATTCTACTGCCTAGAGTTCACAACCGCCCCATTCACAACAGTCGGCAGGAAGTCAGTTACCACCTCTACAACCAAATCGACAATTTGCAGTGCTGAATACTCAGGTGGCTCATCAGGGTGCAACACAGTACAATCCATTGATGACATTCCAGCAATTTTAGCAATTGCAAGCTATGGGGCACCAACCACAGCATTATGATCATCAGCAGCATGTACTGCACATAGCCCAACACAACAAGGGAATGGTTATGCGATCGGCCGATTAGACGCAATCCACAGTTCAGCCAGATAGTTCTCCACAGCCTCAATCAACAATGGTCCAGCGACAGGATCAACAGGCTTACACGTCTACCCAGCCTCAAACTCAGACTATTGATCAAAAGGTAGACTGGGCTGTAAAGATCGTAGAAGTAATGCGAGAGCAGTTTGGGTTGAAGCCAAAGCAGCAAACTTACATGTACATGACCCCGTACTCTCCTTCCTATGATCTTATCCCGCTGCATCGGTACAAGGTGCCAGATTTCACTAAGTTCACGGGACAAGATGACACCTCAACTATTGAACATGTGAATCAGTATTTGATTCAATGTGGGGAAGCGGCTACTATTGATGCTTTGCATGTCCGCCTGTTCTCATCTTCTTTATCGGGATCGGCGTTCGGATGGTTCACTTCTCTTCCGGCCAACTCTATAATAACATGGGCAGATTTGGAGCGGCAGTTCCATAAATACTTCTTTGCTGGCCTGCACGAGATGAAGTTGACTGATTTGACTCGTTTGAGACAGAGGAACGATGAATCGGTAGCTGATTTTATTCAAAGGTTCAGGGAAATCAAGAATAAGTGCTATAGCTTAACCTTAAATGATGCTCAGTTGGCTGAGTTGGCGTTCCAGGGACTCCTGCCACATATCAAGGAGTCTTTTAACACAGAGAGTGAACCCGCCTTGGAGGAAGAGATGGCCAAGCTAACCTTAGACCCCATGCCAGCTACCTTTGAGAAGCCTGAGGAAGGGAAACGGCAGCATTTAAAAGCTTTGTTCTTAAAGGGGCAAGTCAACGACAGGCCGGTTACTAGACTATTGGTTGATGGCAGAGCCGTCGTTAATATCATGCCTTATGCTATGTTTCAGAAACTTGGCAACGGTGAAGAGGACTTGATCAAGACCAATATGATGCTTAAAGATTTTGAAGGGAATGTATCGGCGGCTCGGGGGGCACTATGTGTTGACCTTACAATCGGCAGCAAAACTTTGTCGACTACTTTCTTTGTGGTCAATGGTAAAGGGTCATATAATATGCTCTTGGGTCATGATTGGATCCATGCTAATTGCTGCATCCCGTCAACTATGCATCAATGCCTCATCCAGTGGGTTGGAGATACTATTGAAGTGGTCGGTGCTGATTCATCTTTCAATGTGGCTGCTGCCGATTCTCAATAGTGGAGCTATGAAACGGTGACGTGCATATCAGGGAAGGTTTTGGATACCAATTTCTTAAAGGTATCTGATTTCGGGCTACAGCCAGTTCAAGCAGTCGGCTCTGACACCTCGTCTTAATGGATGAGTTTATTGAAGATGAAGGGAAGCTTAGGCACGGATTTACATCGGCCGATGAGTTGGAGCAAATTGATCTTGGGGATGGAAGTAAACCAAGGACGACTTATATTAGTGCCAGGTTAGATCCCGAATACAAGAAACAGTTAATTAAGTTGCTGAGGGAATTCAAGGAGTGTTTCGCATGGGAATATCATGAAATGCCTGGATTGGACCGATCAATTGTCGAACATCGGTTACCGATCAAGCCAGGCTACAAACCCCATCAGCAACATCCTCGTCGGTGCAAGCCTGAAATCCTTCCAAACATCAAGGCTGAGATTACTAGACTAATTGAAGCTAATTTCATCAGGCAGTGCCGATATCCCGAATGGATTTCAAATATAGTTCCTGTATACAAGAAGAATGGGAAACTTCGGGTATGCATTGATTTCAGAGATCTCAACAAGGCTACACCAATGGATGGGTATCCGATGCCAAATGCTGATGTATTAGTAGATGCTGCGGGTGGACATAAAGTGATCAGTTTCATGGATGGAAACGCTGGATACAATTAGATTTTTATGGCCGCAGAGGATATTGCCAAGACAGCTTTTCGGTGCCCGGGTCATCTTGGTTTGTTTGAGTGCATTGTTATGACCTTTGGATTATAGAATGCCGGGGCTACATATCAAAGAGCAATGAATTTTATATTCCATAAGCTAATCTGTGAGACTGTTGAGATATACATCGATGACGTGGTTGTAAAGTCAAGAGGCCATCTAGAGCATCTTGCCGATTTGCGCAAGACGTTGGAGTGTACCAAGAAACACGGTTTGAAGATGAATCCAAACAAATGCGCCTTCGGAGAATCAGTCGGGCAGTTTCTCGGCTTTATGGTACATGAAAGGGGGATTGAAATTAGTTAGAAGACTATCGGAGCTATCAACAAAGTAGCTGCACCCACGAATAAAAAGGAGTTGCAATCTTTCATTGGCAAAATTAACTTCATCCGGAGATTTATATCAAATCTATCGGGGAGGATTCAGCCATTCAGTCCATTGTTAAATATAAAATCCGATCAAGAATTCACATGGGCGGCAGAGCAACAGAAAGCACTGGAAAATATTAAGAGATATCTAATAAATCCGCCAGTGTTAGTGCCACCCCAAAGGGATAAGCTGTTTAAATTATATTTATCGGCTGATGAACGAGCTATCGAATCGGCTCTAATACAGGAGTTTGAAGGGAAGGAACACATGATATACTATGCAAGTCGTAGGCTCCTAGATGCTGAGACCAGGTATTCTCCAGTCAAAAGACTTTGCCTTTGCTTGTATTTTTCATGCACAAAGCTTAGGCATTATTTATTATCGGCCGAATGTGTGGTGGTATGCAAAGATGATGTTGTTAAGTATATGCTGTCCTTGCCGATTCTGAATGGGAGGATTGGAAAATGGATTTTAGCTTTATCAGAATTCGATTTGAGGTACGAATCGGCAAAAGCGGTCAAAGGACATGTTATGGACGATTTTGTTACCCAACACTGTGGTCCTGAAGTATTGATACTAGATCCTGTCCCGTGGACTATGTTCTTTGACGGATCATCTTGCAGCAATGGAGCTGGAATCGGTATATTGCTTATATCGCCGAAAGGGCCCAGTTATGAGTTCTCGCTACCGATTGAGGCGGGGTCTACCAATAATCAGGCCGAATATCATGCTGTCTTGAAGGGAATCTCACTTCTGAGGGAGATTAAGGCTCGAGCTGTTGAAATATTTGGAGATTCATTACTAGTGGTGAATCAGCTGCTGGGTTTGTATGAATGCAAAGATGATGTTCTGAGGGTTTATCATAAAGAATGTCTCCAGATGTTGCAAGAGTTTGAAAGTGTGGTAATAGAGCACGTGCCTAAGGCCTATAATGAGGAAGCAAATCGGTTGGCTCAGCATGCTTCGGGGTATATGCCGATTCACTCCATAAATATGATGGAGTTTGCCAATGATGACTGGTGGAAGGAGATTGCCGATTACCTAAACAACCCTTCTAAAAAGGTTAGTAGACGAGTCCATTTTCAAGCCATCAAATATGTTTTATTGGATGATATGTTGTACTATCGGACTTTGGATTGGGTACTGCTCAAATGTCTTGGGAAGAAGAAGCCAAAAGTTTAATGGGAGAGATTCATGAAGGGGTATGCGGATCCCATCAATCGGCATTTAAAATGAAACATGTTGTGAGGAAGAATGGTTGTTTTTGGCCAACTGTTTTGGAGGATTGTTTTAAATATTGTAAGGGTTGTCAGAGTTGTCAGAAACTCGGTAATGTTCAAAGGGCTCCAGTATCGGCTATGAACCCGATCATCAAGCCATGGCCGTTCAGAGGATGGGGAATTGATTTGATCGGTCAGATATATCCATCCTCAAGTAAGGGGCATACTTTTATATTAGTTGCTACTGATTATTTCACAAAGTGGGTGGAAGCAATTCCACTGAAAAAAGTAACATCGGCAAATATGATTGAGTTTGTGAAAGAGCATATTATTCACCGATTCGGGATTCTGCAAACCATTACTACCGATCAGGGCACTATGTTCACTTAAGGGGAGTTTGATGATTTTGCTACCAGTATGGGAATCAAAATACTAAATTCCTCACCGTACTATGCTCAAGCCAATGGCCAGGCAGAAGCGTCTAATAAGTGGATCATCAAGTTGATAAAGAGAAAAATTGAAGAACAGCCTCGCCAATGGCACACCACCCTCGCTGAATCGTTATGGGCATATCGTATGGCTTGCCATGGATCAACTAAAGTGTCTTCGTATGAATTGGTCTATGGACATGAAGCAGTTTTGCCATGACAGTTTTTTGACATGTGTCAGGCTTCGCTTCGATAGGAAGAATTGGAGGAAGAGTCGTTCCACTGGGAGAATCCCGATCGGTTAAAAAGAAAGAAGTTGCCGATTTTGTCTGGTTACCGATTGGGAAGATGCCGATTCTTTTAGGGAAGATAGGCCGGGCTGCCGATTTAAGGAAAAGTTGCGTAAGAGTTTGAGTTTGATACCAGTACGATGCCAGCGGTCGTCTACGAGATTAAATCGGATCTGGAAAGAATATCTTAAGTTGTAAAAGAGTCTTTATTCTTAGGGAGTATATTTTTAGGAATAGTTTTGTTTTAGAGATAGAAAGTTGAGATTTTATCGTAATCGACTGGGGAACCTGTAACAAGGGTATAAATAGCGACCCGAGGGGTCGAGAAAAGGAGGTTACACACCAAATACAAAAAACCCTTTATGTTTTTCGCATCTACTTTTTCGTACTCGACGACTTCGCTGCTTTTCTCTTTTCACGAGTTCTCCGAGCTTGCACGATCGCATTGATCCGCTGCTTGCCGATAAGTTCCGTTTTATCGAAGACTTTCTAGGCCTTAACTTCGGGCGCATCGCTATCGTTTCGTCTAGATTTATTCATAATTTATCAATATTAGATTAGATCGGTAGGTTTTTCTTGTTGTTTCTAAGCTTTTATCACCCTTTATCTGGTTTGGAACCGTAGCTATCGGCTAGGCTAGTTTTTCAATCCACAGCCGATTAAATACTGTTTTAGACGTCATCGTGTGATACCAGTTAGATTCATCTTTCGATAGATCTGATCGAGATTACACTCTCAGATAATCGGCAGATTCACGTTTGCCGTTTGTCTCATATCCGTATCGGCTTCAAGGCTGTTACTTTCAAACAATCGGTACTCGTTGCCGATTCTACTGGTAATTTAACGTTTTGTTTTCTCCTTATCAATTTACAGGTCAAATTGACTCGCACGCCTCAGACTCGGAATCTCAGTGTGTTAGCTCGTGAGGACGTTTTTCGTGTCAACAGAAACATTTAACAAAGTCAAATACACAAAACTCCTCCAGCTATATACAACTATCCACCACTTACGTTACCCTAGCCTTGTCTATGTGTCGTTTTGATAAGATGAATGATGATGGCCGGGTTGCGAAATGTAGCAAGTCCACCTGAGTTCCACACGGGGAGTCAACGATGCACTCAAGCTTCAAAAAGGTCGGGAAAGAACTGAATCTAGAGGAGGCAGTGGGGCTAGATGGACGCTCGCCGCAGGATCTAGCAGAGGCAGAGCAGGGATGAACGAAGGAGGCTATGACCAGCTCAAAAATATGCATGAGAGCAGCGGCAGAGAGGAACATGAATTTCCTACTGAATTTGATGGAGGAAGGAGGAGCCGCATCGACATTGCAGGCGTCGATGCGTGGCTGAAGGAGCCATTCTAGGTTGTAGAGCGATTAAGGTTGCTTCGTGCTGGCTTCTTATTCTATGCTTCGATGAGTTGAGAGGATGCGAGGGTAAGAGAGAAGAGCATAGGGAGGGTGCCGGCGTCGGCTTTCCCTGTTGAACTCGGAGGCAAGAGTTGAACAAAACACATAAGTGAAGGAGAAAAGAAGATAGCGCCGGGTCCATATGTGGCAGACAGGACAGACACGTGGCCTCCCTCCTGCGTGCATGCGCCTTCAGGGGCAACACGGAGGAAGAGAGAATAATAACAAAAAAAAAAGATCATGCATGCACAGAAGATTTGAGAAGAGAATAAGGGTGAATACGCATGTACATGTAAGGAAGCATGCATGACACACCAGACAAGGAGCAGCACATCTGTTTTACATTTTTTTTTCAAATCAGCTAATTAATCTGGTAGCGTTGTATGTGGGAACCACTTCTTTAAATAAGGAGTATCAGTAGTATTCGAGTTTCTCAAAGAACAAATCACCGTGAAACTTAAGAAAAAGATATAATCCCGTCCTAAGCGCAGCGTAGCACGCCTTGCTTCGCTAGTCTTAATATATGTGTCATGTGTAGATATTTTTGTTAAAATATATCAAGTCACTCTCTAAATCTTTAGATAATCATGCGTCGAAAACAGAAAATTATGGTTACTGTTTTTGAAGAGACACTATTATCTGCAAGGTTTCCCTACAGGAAAACAAATATGACACATATGTTGAACCATGCAATATTATACATGGTGCTTACAAATTCACTTAAACTATTGCTTCCATAGATGAATATTTAACTTGAACAAACCAGAAATTAACTAAATGGATAAAAACTTTGATTCTGGAAGATCAGGAAGTTTTAAGCACAACGTAAGGAACCGAAGCGCACCAAAAAGCAGGCAGCCACTCCTAAAAACCTACTACACACTGCAGCTCCAATTAATCAACTAAACTCAATTGAAGATATGAAGACATAAACGGATTTATTGTTTCTCTGAACCCGAGAGTCACTAACTTTGATTCCAGAAACGACCAAACGAAGGAAGGTACGAAAGAAGATAGAGGAGGAATCCTCACTACCTTTCGTATACGCATAATAAAATATATAGAACCCATAAGAGTGTACCCACAAGGTAGCATACATTGGCCAACCACGAAAGACTGACGAAACATGTAGCGTGACACTACAATTGGCAACGTAATCAGTAAAATTATCATGCCTCTAAAATAATAATCCAATGACACTCTATAAGTTATCTAGATGTATCAAAATCGAAAATAATCTACCTTGAAACAACAGGAAGGAGATGAACTCTAAAAGCTCAAAAGCCTCCCTAGCCTAAAATTGCAACAGTGAAATCAATGGAACACGTCCATGCAAAAGAAATGAAGTGCAAACTATATCAGGATGGCACTCACCTCGCCCATTGCCTCCCATGTTGGATGCGGACGACAAATGAACAAGCACTAGAGCTGAAATCTTCTTGTGACCAACCAGGATGGATCAACCTACAACACAAAAACAAAATGCTACAGGTGAGGAAGAGGAATAATGAGCAGGTGGAAAACGGTTAGCACAAAGATAAATTTGGCCTGACTAGATCTGGCAACGAAGGCAAAAAAGATTATCATACCTCTAAAATAATAATCTAATGACACTCTATAAGTTATCTAGATGTATCAAAATCGAAAATAATCTACCTTGGAACAACAGGAAGGAGATGAACTCTAAAAGCTCAAAAGCCTCCCTAGCCTAAAATTGCAACAGTGAAATCAATGGAACACGTCCATGCAAAAGAAATGAAGTGCAAACTATATCAGGATGGCACTCACCTCGCCCATTGCCTCCCATGCTGGATGCGGACGACAAATGAACAAGCAATAGAGCTGAAATCTTCTTGTGACCAACCAGGATGGATCAACCTACAACACAAAAACAAAATGCTACAGGTGAGGAAGAGGAATAATGAGCAGGTGAAAAACGGTTAGCACAAAGATAAATTTGGCCTGACTAGATCTGGCAACGAAGGCAAAAAAGATTATCATGCCTCTAAAATAATAATCCAATGATACTCTATAAGTTATCTAGATGTATCAAAATCGAAAATAATCTACCTTGGAACAACAGGAAGGAGATGAACTCTAAAAGCTCAAAAGCCTCCCTAGCCTAAACTTGCAACAGTGAAATCAATGGAACACGTCGATGCAAAAGAAATGAAGTGCAAACTATATCA
Organism: Eleusine indica; assembly: GCA_030378355.1. Classification (NCBI taxonomy): domain Eukaryota; kingdom Viridiplantae; phylum Streptophyta; class Magnoliopsida; order Poales; family Poaceae; genus Eleusine; species Eleusine indica. The sequence continues at coordinate 44,918,518 of CM059495.1, forward strand.
GGATGGCACTCACCTCGCCCATTGCCTCCCATGTTGGATGCGGACGACAAATGAACAAGCAATAGAGCTGAAATCTTCTTGTGACCAACCAGGATGGATCAACCTACAACACAAAAACAAAATGCTACAGGTGAGGAAGAGGAATAATGAGCAGGTGGAAAACGGTTAGCACAAAGATAAATTTGGCCTGACTAGATCTGGCAACGAAGGCAAAAAAGATTATCATGCCTCTAAAATAATAATCCAATGACACTCTATAAGTTATCTAGATGTATCAAAATCGAAAATAATCTACCTTAGAACAACAGGAAGGAGATGAACTCTAAAAGCTCAAAAGCCTCCCTAGCCTAAAATTGCAACAGTGAAATCAATGGAACACGTCCATGCAAAAGAAATGAAGTGCAAACTATATCAGGATGGCACTTACCTCGCCCATTGCCTCCCATGTTGGATGCGGACGACAAATGAACAAGCACTAGAGCTGAAATCTTTTTGTGACCAACCAGGATGGATCAACCTACAACACAAAAACAAAATGCTACAGGTGAGGAAGAGGAATAATGAGCAGGTGAAAAACGGTTAGCACAAAGATAAATTTGGCCTGACTAGATCTGGCAACGAAGGCAAAAAAGAAGGACACCCCAACGCCCCAACAACAAGAAAGTATGGTGCAAAAACAGGGAACAAAGAAGGAGAAGAACTCTCAAACCTTGGACGATGACAGTTTAGACGAGCAGACGAGAGCAGTGCAGGAGTTGTCGCAGCCTCCGACGTTAGCCTCGAACGAAGAGTGATCAGGCGAGCCACCTGCGCGAGCGGCGAGGGTTCAAGCTAACGATCAGGTGAGCCACCACCTCCTGCGGTGATCTCAGACGGAGAGGATTCAAGCGAGCCGCCGCCTCCTGGGTTGTCCTCGGACGTCGAGGGTTCATGCGAGCTGCCGCCTCACGCATTGAGATCGTTGAGGTACCACGTGACCCGCCGCCAGTTGCTGCCACGACCTTACAGGGAGCACGCGAACCGCCGCTTCCTGTGTTGGCCTTGACGGCGAGGGTTGACGCGAGCCGCCGAGGTGTGCTTTCGGCCCAGGTCCGGCGAGCCTCGGTCGCGTGCCTGGAGAGGCGCCGATGAGCTGCCTGCGAGGATTGTTGTTCGTGCAAAAGTGAATGATGGAAGCCATGAGAGGCAATCAAGGAAATGTAAATCACATGAGAAAACAAGGAAAGAATCAATACTAATTTAGCATGGTGCAAGAGTGAAGGATGGAAGGCAAGAAGCAATTAAAAAAATAATCAATGCATGACAAAACAAGAAAAACACGGACACTAATTCAGCCATGCATGTGCAAATGTGAAACATGGAAGGCGTGAGAGGCAATCAAGGAAATGTTAATCACACAACAAAACAAGGAAAGAATCATCACTAATTTAGCCTGTTCATGCAAGAGTGAAGGATGGAAGGTGAGAGACAATAATTAAGGAAATGATCAATGCATGACAAAACAAGGAAAGCACATACACTAATTCAGCCATGCATGCAACTGTGGGTTTTAGGTGGGCGGGTAGAAAATATTTGAGTAAGTTTAGACAATGGATTAGAGACCCCTAACACTAAGAGGTGTTAAGAATTTGTGATATTATATCACACTTTGGTCAGATAGCGGACCCTTCTATGGATCCAAGGGCGGATGGGTGAGGGGTAATTGAGATCAAGGGCGCGTAAGGGTGGTGGGTAGATGATTTGCTGGTGTAAAAAAATGGGTTGAAGTTTAATTTTCCACGCACAAACAAACAACATTTCACTAACGCGGCGTCAGTGCGCGGCCCTACCTAGTTTCGCAGAAGCAGTCTCGGGTCCGCGTTGCAGGCAAAGGTGTGTGTTGGGAAAAATCGCTTGCTCTGAAAGCGTCGTTGGAAAGTTGGAATCGGAGCCAATCAGGGCTAGAGTTCGCCTGCAGTCGCTAAGAGCATCTTCAACAGACTTTGTATTCTATTTTGTAAAATTAGAATTTTTACCTCTTTTATAAAAATAGAAAGCCTATAAAAACAAGTGAGTAAACAATAGCCTCTTCAAATATGATTCTTTATTTTTAAAACCTACTGCTATTACGCTTGGCCCATCGATCCACTTCAGCCCATTTTTATGATCTGGCCTAGAGAAACACGTCTTATCAAAGCAAATATGAAATCCATCTGGTTTCGTTTTGCTTGTTGATTGCAGCCGTTGTTTTTGGTGTAGATCCATCTTCGACACCAAAGTCTTGTAATGGATCCGAGTGATAACTAAAACAGATGTATTAGCAGATCTAGAATACAAGGGTGTGATCAATTTCGTCTATTCCATCATGTGTGTTGTTAATTTTACCAATTTGTTGCCATGGATGAAAAGAGAGGATATCAGAGCGTTAGGGAAAGATCGAAGCAGAAGAAGCAGCGTTCGACAATGAGCCATTCATCTTGCTATTGTGCTCAGAGGAGATTGATGATGCAGGTGATGGAAAGCTTCATGGAGGCTGCTCGGGAGACGAGATCAGGCAAGCTCAGCCCTTGGCAGGTAGAAAGGAAGTGACGATTTCAGAGCAGCAACCTACGCACGGGAACATGACTCTGGGTGCATGTGCGGGAAGGAGAAGCTAGGAAGGAGCGGGAACGATATTTCGCACGAGGGAGAGGCGATGGCGAGCGAAGGTGCCTCTCTATGTTTGCCAAGTGAGGAAGCCGGGATAGCAGCGAGAGATTTTGACGAGTCCGTTCGAGAGTCTGTTGGAAAGAGTATTTTGAGTCTGTCGGAAAGACCGTTCGTTATATTTGGATAAAAGAAACAATTTAGATAGTCTGTTGGAGATGCTCTAAGTGCTCAACATCAAGATCATCATAAAGCTTGAGTAAAAATAATAGCAGTTCTTTTGCAACAATTACTGGTATAAACCTTTTTTCTCCATAAGGCCAGTTTTAATGGGTCTTTCATAAACATTAAATAAGGTGTCATGTCAGCAAAATAGATGATATGACATATCAATAAATACAAGAGAGAGGGAAGGCATTTGGCATGATTTCATATAATATAAGCCCATTGAAACTCCCATTAAGAGTAAAAACTTTTATTTCACTATATTTTGACCAATCTCAATATAACAATTTAATGTTATATCTTGTTTATGAAACCGTGAGATGAAATCATGCGTTGAGAAGAGTCATTTCATTTATCAAATCAATACTAGAAATCTGACATGACATTATTAGGCCAGTCTCAATGGGATCTTTCATCGCACAGTTTTCAACAGTGACACATTAGCTTTGAGATTTGTACTATGAAATAAAACTACGTCTCTCAGTGCTTAGTTTCATATTACAGTTTCATATGCTTATCAAAACATTAAATTGTTGCTAGATAGTCTTTAATGGTTGGCTGTGGTTAGTTGGGATAAAAGAAAATATCTTTAATGCACTTTTATTTGGTTTTTCTTTTGTTAGAAAGAGTGTACATAGCCTTTTATAAGGATGAAAGATATTTGCTCTCTTTCATAATAAATTCGTTATTATGTCATCATTTTTGCTGATATGGCAACTAATTAAATACAAATAAAAAAACTCATTAAAATTGGCATCCGAAAACGCAAAATGAAAATCTGCATTGAGACTGCTCTAATACCGCTGGAATTAATCTGTCCTCGATGACGGTGGGTTCATGTAGCTGTGGGTCACGCATGTCATTGGGGTAAAGCAGGTCAAGGTCACCAAATAAAGTCGGTCCATAGTGTCCCCAACGGCTCAACTGCTTAGGCCGTGTCTTAATATCCCTGCCATTCACGGAACTGGTAAGTACACACAAAACAGCGACGATTCTCAATATTTTACTCAGGTTGTTTGTAGCACCTTTGTTTCATAATTTATTACGATAACAGCTAGGAAATATCTTGACATGGCACTAACTCTAAATTCTTTGTGAAAGATGAAGCACTACTAGCCATTTAGAATACAATATAGCCGGATTTAGTCAAGATAGGTTTCATGAGCCGAATGGGAAGAAAAAGAGCTAGGTATATGTAAACGTTGCGATGGACAGTGTCAACATAATGGAATGAGCACTGAGGATACGAGCTTTGCTCTACTTACAATTAGAAGCGCAAGATTTCCTATCGAGAGATAGAAAACACATAAAATTGAAGTGTTGTTGCATCTTGATCCTATAAAATGAAAAAGACATGGCTTGCATAAACATAACAAACTGGATATCAAAAAAAAAAAACATAACAAACTGAAGTAACACAAACATTCCAAACCAATTGAATTTATGTAGCCATATCGTGTCACCGCGCAAGCCTGGGTAGTAGCACATAGCAATGCCATGACAAAAGATTTGACAATTGCAGCCAATTACATCCTCAGTAGTCAGTACCACAGCTTGTCGTGGAAATTACACGAAAAAAATAAGAGAAATGCAAAGGCTCTTTGGTCAAACCGGAGTGGGTTTAGCAATATCGGACGACTTGGGAGCACGACTGGACACGACTGAGACTTGGGCTCGGCTTCGATCCGGTCTCTGCTGTGCTCTGCTCTTCCTCCCCTCCACGGCCGGCGCGGCGCGGCGCGTCAGGGAGCCGGCGGGCGAGCCAGATAGCCCCACCTCAATTCCGCAGCTCCTCTCGCGTCGCCCCTGGTCCCTCACCTCGATGGATGCGCTTGGCGCCGCCTGCCACTGCTCCCGCCGCCGCCGCCTGCTCCTCGCCGCCGCGGCCGCTGCCTCTGGATACGGTGTCTACCGCCTCTACCTCCACCACCGCCGCCGCATCGTTGCCGCCCTCTCCCTCGCTGACGCCGTCTCCCAGGTCGGCTCCGACCTCGCTGAGTTCCTCCGCTCCGACTCCGACCAAGTCCCGCAGAGCCTCCTCCAGCTCTCGAAGCTCGCCGCCTCCGAGCCCGTCTCCTCCGCTGCGTCAAGCCTCTCCGAGTCCGTCGCATCCGGGGTTCTCCGCGCCATCTCCTCACACCAACAATCGCAACAGCAGCGGCAGCAGAACCCCCAATCCGCGCTCCAAGATCGAATCTTGGACCGGCTCCTCTCCCCCGCCGGTGCCGGCTTCGCTTCCGCTGTTGTCGGAAGCTTCGCCAGGAACCTCGTCTTGTCCTCCTGCAACGGCCGCACTGCCGAGGCCGGCGCCCGCGGGGAACCGGAGTGGCTGGCGGCGCTCTGCAGCACAAGGGGGAAAGAGGCCGCGGCGGACCTCGTCAGAGTCTTCGTCAGCACCGCCGTTGCCGCCTACCTCGACCGGACTGCCGTTGTGCGCAGCAACAACCAGGCGCTGGCTGGCCTCTCTGATCCCAGACACGAGGCCAGGGTCAAGGACCTCGCCGTCGCTGTCTGCAATGGCGCCGTCGAGACCTTCTTACGGACGTCGAGGCAGCTGGCCAAGGAGGCCTCCGTTACTCGGGTTGAAGCGGTGGAATTGGAGAGTGAGGGTCGGAATTCTGGCACGAACGGCGTGATCCACAAGGTGTCAAGTACCCTAGCCATGCCGAGCAACAGGAGGTTCGTGCTGGATGTTACAGGTAGGGTGACTGCAGAGACAGTCCGGTCATTCCTTGACTTCTTGACACAGCGGGTGTCCGATGGGGCGAGGAAGAGCATTGTCGTTGCTCGTAGCGAGGTTGCCGAAAGGGGGCTTGTCGCCGTCAAGTACCTTGGCGCCAAATCCATGGCCATCTTCACCATCTCCCTGGCATTGTGCATGCACATTTTGATGGGAACAAGGTTTCTATTGCCGGCCTAGCGGCCTATCTGGTTGGGAGCCGGAGTTCCATTTACAGGTGATTACTTACCACTTGTCCTGATTGTAGATGCAGAGTAAATTGTGTAGGTTGGAATTGGTTGTGCATTCGCTGTTATTGTCATTTTGTGTGTTGGTAAAAAGTATGAAATTGCAGCTAGAGTGTAATTTGTAGTTGGGCGGTTGTATGTTTGTGATTGTTTGGTTGGTTCAAGGAGGTATATGTATGCAGCTAAAATGACACTTGCAACTTCTGCAATATTCTGAGGTCTGAAACTTGTAGTGTTGTTTGCTGGCCGTTGTCACTAGCTAGTCGCAACATGTTATTTATGTTCCTAAGCTGGCTTCTGTGAAACAACCAGCTGGAGCAGCAACTTGTTTGCTTGTGCTTGAATTTTTTTCTCTGCTATGATTTGTAACAAAGGAGATATGCCAGTTTCTGACTTTATCTCTCTGGTCTCTGCTATGATTTGTATAACAAATGACATCAATAGAATAGTTATCGGTGGAGGTTTCTTGTCTCTCTAGTCTTTTACTTTGTTCTTTTGTTATGTGTTAGTGCCTCATGTTACGGTGAGCACTTCATCAAAATCAATTGAAGGTGAACTGGTATTGCAATTACTAGATATGCCTTATGATGACTAAGCAGCTCTTGTTTGGGCATTGACATTTGATTTCTACTTAGCACCGATGATTTGGTGTTTATAATACTGTTGCATTACATGTCATATTTGTCTTTCATTTTCAGTTTTCCAGTTCACACAGAATTTAAGTTTTTGTCTCAGATACATTCTATTTTCTTGATTGTTAGTAGTATTGAGTATGCTCTGCTGTCCTGGGTGAAGTAGACAATGCAGATTGAGTTACTAGGCATTGACTACCTCACCAAAAAGTTTATAGGGAATCATTTATACTTCAACACTTCCACTCGCATGTGTGCTCAATTGGTTCGTAGACGTAGAATATGAGTCGGATGCAATGTATTTAATAAATTGCACCTGCCAGGATTAAAACACATGACCTCAGGCCCTGACATCACATTAGCTAGTTAGCTACTGTACCCTGACCAGAACAAAAAGCCTAAGCTAATAGTTCATGGTGTAGAGGAAATTCTGTATGCCTCCAACTCTGTACATTGCATGTGGCACCCTGAGCTAAACAGATGAAATTACCTTCCTAATTATTACTTATTATGGTTGAATTGATTGCTGCAATAGGAGCAGACAGCAATGTAAGGTTGGCCGGTTTATAACTCTATATATTACCATAATATTAGACTTGAGCAGCCTTCCCTTTAGTGCTACAATCATGGGCCATCCCACATGGGAGACTTGAAGTTGATACTAACGGTGCTTGTGAATACAAATAGTCAGCTTGGATTCAGAATGGGTGGTACCGGAAATGTTAGTCGCTGCTCATGCGTGAAGTCTTCACCTGGAGTGGTTAAGTGTTAGACAGTCAGAGTGCTGCCATCCTTCCTCAAAGAAATGTGGAATCTATTTTATTTTTCTTGAATATGCAGGAGAGCTACGTATCTTTATATTTAAGGAGAAGAATAAGTGGTTCCATACAAAACTTCACCCCTCACTCCAAACCGAGCAGTGAGGGGCTGACTTACAAATAGGTTGTAAACTAATAAAACACACACGATGCAAGGCCTGACGTGAACTCCTACACACCTAGACCGGATTTGCACTGTCGACCAGGGCTCACAACGAGTGAGCGCCGACAAAACAACACAAATGCTTCTTATTTTCAAACTCTCGTACAATGGCACTTGCACCAGGACTAGCGCCATCAAATATGTAGGAGTTTCGATGCTTCCAAAGGGTCCATGCGCCTAGAATAATTATCGAATTGAAGCCTTTTCTTATTTCTTTCGGAACCTTCTTGCTAGCTTTGCGCCACCATTCAGCGAACACTTCCTCTTGGTGATCAGGTGTTCTAGCTTCAAGACCAAAAGGCAGCAGGACCTTATACCAAAATTCTCGGGCAGAAACACAATTGGTGAAGATGTGCTGTGCATTTTCCTCTTCTTGGTCACACAGGACACATTTATCCGGATGAGAGAGACCTCACTGGGCAAAACGGTCAGCTATCCACACTTTGTTTCTAATAGCTAGCCAGAGGAATACCTTGCATTTTGCCGTGCCCATGTTTTCCATAATCTGCGCCAAGGCTCAAAGACCACCGAGCCGTTGAAGAGGGCTTGGTAGGTGGATTTAGACGAGAAGATAACCGACTTATCAAACCGCCATTCATGGCGATTATCTGGCATCAGAGAGGGCAAAGTCATGGAGTGCATCCCACATCTGAAAGTACTCATATAAACCAATTATAGAGATAAGTCTCCATGTATCTCAGTGGGCCATTGACGGTCCGTGATGGCCTCTAAGACTGTGTGCTGCTCCCGAACCTTGAGAGGGATAGCAGCCACTACCAAAGGTGCAAGGTCTCCGATGCAACATCCAAATAGCCAATTATCTGTTCAAAAGAGAGTGTTGCTGTCATTACCAACATGCGACACCACTGTTGTGTTGAAAAGGGCAATAGCATTTGGATGTATAGGGATTTCGAGCCCCTTCCATGGTCGATCTGCTTCATTCACAAACCAAAGCCAATGTACTTACAGCGCCCAACTCATATATTCAAGATTGAAAATTCCCAGGCCTCCGTACTCCAGAGATCGTTGTACCCGCTCCTAAGCCACAAGGCAAGAGTCACCATGGGCCTGAGCACGACCTTTCCGAGTGAAACCTCTGTGTATTTTATCTGCTGCTTGAATAAACCATTTTGGCAGTTTGATTGCAATGAGAACATAAATAGACACAACTGAGAGCACAAACCAAACCCAAGCGACCCTTCCGGCCATATTCATCAATGAAGCCTTCCAACCGGGTAGTTTGTTCCCAATCTTTTCAATCCACGACAGGAGATCAGATTTCCGTAGCTTTTTATCCAAGATTGGTAATCCCAAATAGGTGACTGGAAAAGATGCCGGCATACAGGGAGGAGTTGTGCCTATTGTATCCACCTGCTCTTGTGCACACCGTATTGGGATTGGGATGACTTGGCTCTTTTGTAAATTAGTTTGTAACCCACAAGCTGCACCAAACTTGTTTAGAATTTGCAATGTAAGATCCATCTCCTCTTCCATCGGGCGAATAAACAAAGCGACGTCAACCGCATAGAGTGAAATCCGTTGACAGTGTTTCCGACGTGTCAATGGTTGAAGGAGACCAATTTCCCTGGCCTTAGTGAACAAACTGTTCAACACATCCATCACAAGGATAAACAACATGGACGAGAGAGGGTCGCCTTGGCGAAGACCCCTCTGATGTCGAATCTCTTCTCCTGGCTGTCCATTAAGCAAAATGCGAGTAGAAGCCGTGCGAAGGAGGTTAGAAACCAGTGTGCACCATCTAGGCCTAAAGCCCACATGTCGGAGAATATCCAAAAGAGACGACCAAGCAACTGAATCGAAAGCCTTAGAAATATGCAACTTCAAGAATAAACTAGGTACCTTCTGTTTATGCAGCAGCTTGATGGTCTGATGCACCAATATATAATTGTCATGAATACTTCTCCCTCTTATAAAGGCATTTTGGTTATTGGCAACCAGAGAATTCAGATACAATGCGAGACGATTAGCCATAATTTTAGTGACAAGCTTAGCGAAGCTATAAATAAGGTTTATAGGGTGAAAATCCTTGCAAGTGAGGGCTTCATCTTTCTTCGGAATGAGAGTAAAGTATGCTGAGTTAAGGAGCCATAATTTCCTGCCATCACCTTGTTGCAATGTAAGGATCACAACCATGATATCCGCCTTGATCAATTACCAACAAGATTTATGGAATCTGTCCATAAAACCATCTGGACCGGAGGCACGGTCCGAGGGCATAGCCTTGATAGTTTCCCATACTTCCTCTTCTAAGATTGGCTCATCCAAGATCCAGAGATCAACACCCGCTTGGTGAAAAGAATTTAGATTCAAAGTACAATCACGAGGTAGAGCTGTACCCAACAGATCATTGAAATAGTTGAATATAGCCTCTTGTTTTTCCTCCTGACTAGTGAGAACATTATCTTCATAAATCAATTTGGGAATGTAGTTTTTCCATTTCCGAAACCCCGTTGTACTGTGGAAAAGAGTGGTATTAGCGTCGCCGTCCTTCAGAAAATGGATTCGTGAGCGAAGTCTAGCGATTGTCCATTCTAGAGAAGCCAACACGAGACAATGCCGCTTAACCACACGCCGCAACCAATCCTCATCTGCTGTTAGGGGCAAGAGTCCTGTGCAATTTCCAATCTGTGCAAAATTTCTCGTGCGATGCCGAGTTGGGATTTGATACACGCGTTCTAAGAATCAGCGACCGTATCATGATAACTATCGAGTTTTGGCCAAAAGCTTTCAAAATGGAACATTCTCATGCCATGAACGCCCTCCCTGAGCCCGAGTACTAAGGGACAGTGATCAGAGATCTCTGTGGCTTGGCTCTGGAGCAAACACTCTGGATACAATGCTTCCCAATCAGCCAAACACAAGACCCGGTCAAGCTTGACCAGCATTGGTGCATCATGTTCATTAGACCAAGTGTAGCGATGTCCAAGAAGAGACTTTCTTTAAATCAAGATCATTCACAAAGCGTCTGAAGCAACCCATCATGTCTCGGTTTAGATTTTCGTTGTTCTTGTCTTCCGCGGAGTAGATCAAGTTAAAATCTCCCGCAAGCATCCAGGGCCAAGACAATTACACCTGACCTCACGTAATTCATTCAAGAACTCAATTTTCTCACTGTCTTCTTGTGGGCCATAAACACCCGTCAACCACCATTCTGGTTCGTCTTGAGATATGAATCTGACGGACACCGAATGCCGATGGACTCGGTGGTAATCAGAAGAGAATGATCCGTCCCGCCACGCCACCAAGATCCCGTCCCGTGTCCCTTGCGCCGGGAGAAAGACGAATTCTCTGAAATCCACACCCAAAATCGACCTCACATCCCATTCATCAATAAGTGCCAGTTTTGTTTTTTGAAGGCAAACCACTGTCGGGCAGCAAGCTTTCATGACCAAGCGCACAATGTCACGACGAAACCTCTTGTTCAGCCCACGCACATTCCAGATAAGAAATTTTGGAGAATCCATTGATACAGTTTAGAAAGAAACCAGACCCAAGAGACTGTTAAACATTACTCTTGGACATCGAGCTGCCAAAAGCTTCAAAAGTTAATTATGTGATGTGTGAATGTATGATAAACGAATAATCCTGTTCTGACAATAGATATGAACGCACGTTGTTATGAACCCATTATTGTGTCCATCTATTCTCTGCTGACTTTTTTACAGTGAATTATCAATTTCATTTGGATCCATCCCTCCGGTAATGATTTAGCAGTCGTCCTGGAGTTTTGCCGATATACAGATTAGAAGTCGTCCTACGTTACCCAGCGCGTGAGCGGACGAAACTGCCCCCACGCTCGTCTGTTCCTGAGAGAGCGAACGACTCGACTTCAGCGGCCTTTACGTCAGCCTTTACTACGTTGACGCGACGTCCTAGACTCAGCTCGTCCTCGCTTGCTCGCTCCTCGAACGCTCGCAGCTCGTCCTCGCTTGCAGGCCGCGCTCCTCGAACGCTCGCTGCTTGTCCTCGCTCGCAGGCCACGACGGCAACGGGGCTCGTCGCGCCGGCGTCCGCCGACGACGTCACCATGGACACGCGAGTGAAGGTCGTCGTGCCTCCAAGTTTAGATCAAATCCTTGGAATAATATAAAAAGAAAATTAGAATCGAAACAAAAAACGAACGTGCAAAGTAAGGAGGAATAGTGGACTAGGAGTACCCGGGAAAGCATCATCCATTGGAGCATCAACAGGTTGATCTTCATTTGGTGCCTCCAAGTTTAGATCAAACACTATGCAAAGATGACTAATAAGAACCGAGATGATTCATGCACAAAAATAATGTTAGAAGGAAGAGTTCTTGGCCTTACTGCTGGAAGTAAAACAAAACGTGACGCAGCAAACCGAGATAGAAAAATGGCTGGCTCGTGTCTCATAAATAGTGGGCGGAACACAATAACAAAAATGGCTTGTAGCGGTGGTTAGAAAGGCACTGCAGCGGCGGGCAGGCCACCCCGCCGCTACGCAAACGCAGCTATAAATATGCGTTTATAGCGACTGGTGATCTGTCACTTAAATAAACCGCCGCTACAGACATATTATTAGCGGCGGTTGAAGATGTCAACCGTCGTTATTATTAGCCATTAGTAGCGGTGGTTGACATCTTCAACCGCCGCTACTGTTGGCTATTAGTAGCGACGGTTGACAACATCAATCGCCGCTACTTGTTATTTTCCAAAAAAATAAAATAAAATTTAGCAAATATATAGAAATCACAGATTCTGCATACACAAAAATTTAGAAATCTCATCACAAATATTTATAACATCTCATCACAGGTATTTATAATCTCACAGATATTTACATCTCATCATAGAATATATACAACATTGTCATCAAAATGTTCAATCGAGCTTACAAAATATTTTATATGAACCCTAATATATAGTCATCATCTTTTTTCGACACATTAGGCTCATATGGTGCTCTTGAACCAGCCCACTCACAAAGAGACCTATATTTTATTGCTAGTTCACTGTTTGAGTTAAAGCACTTCCCTTCTGGACTAATTACCTCTCTCAACATAAAACGACAAAGAGAAGCTACAACTAGATACATGACATTTGTACTCAAGTGGACGTGTGATTTAGGAATTATACTCTTTTTGATCGCGTTGTTCCTTTTCATCTTTGCAGCCTATTCTCTCTTTGATCTTGTGGCTTTATGTGTCATATGAGCAGAGTCCTCAATGATATGATCCAGGTAAAGTAAAATGGATATAAACAAAATCAATTTACCTCAACTTACCTCATGAAGTGCCAGCCGATAACACACAAGTGTAGTAACCATAATGCACACTTTCTCGTATTTGCTTATTGCACTATAAAGTAGAGAACACAAGTACATTACACCTACGATAATTATATGAATGGATAGTACGATAAGAACATGTATGAGATGCATATAAGTCTTACCTAAAACTTATGATGGAAGTACATCTTCTTTTTCCTTGTAGGATGACATGCCCCGTCGGCTACGACATATTTCTCGTAAGCACTGCGCAATCGACAAAAGCTTATCAATAGATGATATTAATATCATCAAATCATACACACGTAGACCAATTTCTTACCGATCTATGACTTCCAGAATGTCGTCGTATAAGTTCTTGTCATAGTCCAGGCTATCGAGCGATAGAAGGTATCCTTCTTTCAAAAATATCATCAGATAGATCCAATGATCGCTACAACAATATTTGTTGTTAACAAGTTAATTATGATTGGATTTAATTTTAACATAGGATACATAAGGAAGGCAGTAGTTGTCCAACTTACTTGAAGTTGTAAGGGGCTATAATGCACTCTCTATCTGGCCGCCTCATGAAGCAGTCGTACAAGTAATTTGCAACATAAGTCCTTGCTTCTGTTGTCAAGACCGTCTTCATTTCAGCAAGCTCTATTGGTGTCTTATCCGGATAATTTTTCGGATTTACCGTTGGGTTGATCGAGCTTTGGTTGATCCGGCTTAGGTTGACGTAGGTCACTCTCCAATCTTTTCTATTAGTCTCCTTTCTTTGGAAAAAGAAGTTCATACTACAAAAAAAAGCATAAAATCATATATGGAATTATGCTTGAAATACAAAGTAGATCGAACACGACACTTACATGCATCACAGGGTGATGAAGGTGACGTCCATCTGGTCTAGACGAAATATCGAGTGGACATCCTCCCAAAATAGGTATAACGTTTGTTCGTCATCTTCGTTGAACACCTCTTTTGGAATCCTACAAGTGATTTCGGTGACCCCTTCCTTCGACGCCATCATGTACCAGTCGTGCAACTTCCGTATCTCCCACGGCAGGTTCTTATACATGTTATTTGATATAAGGGGTTTATCGAGTATAAATTTCGGGTAGTCCACATTGTCTGCAGGATTCTCCAAAATTTGATCGTCATACAATAATACATCCCGAGGATCTTCTTCTTGTAGGACGAGCTTGCAGGTGCTTGCTAGACGTTTTTTCAATCCAGCCAAGTACTTATCAACATCACTTTTTGCTTTTGGGTCCTTTGGCTCTTTGTCAAATCCGGTAATCGTCTTTGGGATTACCGAAGCCTTGACGACAACTAGTGCAGGATGGACTTGGATTACCGGAGCTTGAACTTGAACACTCTACGGAAGAGGCTCGTTGTCACTATAGATTATAGGACTATGAGTCGAGTCGGTTTCCGCATGAGGAGATTGGAGCTTGTTTCCCGAGGCTGCCGCAGACATAGGAGACGGCTGTCCACCTGTATTGATTGGCTGGCTCGCATGAAAGGACCCGTGCCCAGACAACTGGGGTGGAGAAACTCGTGGTGAGAGGACAACATCATGACATTTCCAAATAATGAAAGAGCCGAGGGCATCTTGGAGAGTTTCTATACCCGCCTTAGGTATCGGGCATTCGATCTCGTTGTCCTCATAGCCAGGTACTATTTCTGACATAGTGACATGCAAACCTGGGGGATATCCCTGTTATGGAGCGTCTCTCCTAGAAATGCCGTGCCGGATGCAACCTTCATTGTCTTCCCCTTGTAACCAAATGGCACATGCAACTCACAAGGAGTATCCTCAGTGATGTTCTCTGTTTCTAATTGCATAGAGACTGATGGTTGACCGGAGATGGATGGTTGCGTAGAGATGGATGGCTGCATGAATGTGGACGAACCACGTAAGAAGGCATCCATCGCAGCCTGCAGGTTGGGATCCAAATGACCGCTTTCTTTATCGATAGCAAACATAAGAAGTTGCCGCCTCCAATCCTCCTTGGCTTTATCTTCTCGCTCTTTCTTGTTCAATGTATGCTTCTTGTAGAGATGTGAGGATGTTTTAGACAAATCTTCTTTCCATGTTGCCGATGATGAAACTCCTTGTACCCGACCACCATGTTTTTTGGTCCCAATAGCCTTCGCTAGCTCATCCTCGTGATACTCCGGTGTAAATAGACCAGCCTCTGTCTGCGTCGCGATGAGACCTTTCAAGGCTTGCACGACCTCAACTGTCACGGGATCCTTCACAATAATCTCTCCTTCATCGGTTAACTCAGAGCGACCATATACCCAATTCCTGGTACGCTCATTGGTGTTTGGCAAAGGATCAGGTTTCCCTTCCGCGTGGAGCTTGGCTTCCTGCTCTGTCCAAATCAGAATCTTCTTTTTGTATCCGCTCGGTCCTAACCGTGGCTTGTACTTGTTGCGCTTGTTGAGCTCAACCATCTTTTCACTGAGCTCCTTCAAAGCACTGCTCGTCTTCTGCTCAACAAACTCATCCCATTCTTGCTGACTAATATTTTCATGCTTGTCGAATGGGGTTCGATTTTTCTTGACGTATTTGCAGTTGAGCTTGGACTTGTAATCTCGAAAGATGTGATTGAGAGTGGACATCGTGGCCTTCTTGGCTCTCTCGAGATCTGCTGGCTGGAACCGGATGGTTGCCGTGACGTCAGCCAACATATCGTCTTTTCTGCCATCTGGGACTTGGCGCCAATCTTGCCACGTGATTTTGCAATGGTCCCTCACCACTTTGCTGCAATGGTTCCGCCATTTGGCATTGACACCAGCGGGTTCAATCGGTTCTCCATCTTTGAGGTCTATGCAGTAACCTCATAGATGCCCTCTGCTTTGTTCATAGAGCGCTGACTGCGCTTGCATTTGTGTGTGGACACTTGGATAGGCATCTCTTCCACTTGCTGCTCGAGGGCCTCATCTGTCGTAGCCTTTGCTACAAATAGCCGAGGGGCACTTTGTCGAGGTCCCTAGGATATAAGTAGTAGATTTTAGTCTATAAATTAGTTGAACAAATGAGAGAATTATCTTTGACAAGATACCTCATCTTGAGGCACGAAATCAGGATCCGGGCTCCCCAGTCGACAATCCTTTGGTAGTGGAGGATGCGGATCTTTTGGTTCTTCCCAGTGTTCGCTTGATCCTTCATCGTCTGAAGATGACCTCGCTTGTGAGTGCGCCTTGAGGGCGTCTTCCTCTTGAGACGACATATTATCCGTCATGACGAGAAGACTTTGACAGCTAATGTTAGATATGACGACTAGTTTAGAAAACAAGGAGTATACACATCATCATTGAGCATAGAGACAACAAAAACAAAATAAAATAATAGAAAAATCAAAATTTGCTCTCAGTGCGGGTTGCCGAATCAACGGCCTTCCAATGCTCTAAGATTGTTGACTTGTACAACAACATATATCCGATATCCTAGGATATGGTCTATGTCGCCACACTAGCCTCACTTAGCCCGCTTTCATCATTGAGCATCGATCGCCTACGTAGAATAGATAAGTAGTACAGAGAGACAAGGAGAATAATAGAAAAATCAAAATTTGCTCTTAGTGCGGGTTGCCGAATCAACGGTCATCCAACGCTCTAAGATCCTTGACCTATACAACACATGTATCCAATATCCTAGGATATCGTCCATGTCGCTACACTAGCCTCACTTGGCCCCCTTTCATCATTGAGCATCGATCGCCTACGTAGAAGAGATAAGTAGTACAGAGAGACAAGGAGAAGAATAGAAAAGTCAAAATTTGCTCCTAGTGAACATAGGGAATATAGGGCAGCAAGTAATATGGCATATATATGGTCACAAGTAAATAATACTACGGATTTCAGAAATGGCATATAGGGAATCTATAGTACGACAACAAGTATATGAATATCAACATGAAGTGTAAGCAAGCAAAAGATCGACAATATGGATATCAACATGAAAAATGGTAGATAGTGAGCAGCAAAAAATGGCAGCCAAAAAATGGCAAATGATCCTAGCATGATAGTGAGTATTTTCAGATCCTAGCATATGGCAGAAAAAAAATGGTAGCAAAAAATGGCAGCAAACAGTGAGCAAACAATGAGCATTTTTAGATCCAAGTATATATAAAGTGAGCATTTTCAGAGCCTAGCAAATAGTGAGCAGCAACTAATGGCAAATGATCATAGCATGACAGTGAGCATTTTTAGGTCCTAGCATATGGCAGCATAAAATGCTATTGATATAGCAGTCCACAAATTTAGAAGCACTACAACGCTACATTCAATCCACAAATGGCAGCATATAATGCTATTGATATAGCAATCCACAAATATATAGTTCAGTCTGAACAAACATAGTCAAAAGGTAATAAAAAGAAGCTCACAAGTGCAAACCAGAAGGTCACAAGTAGCTCATAAGTGCAAACTAGAAGGTAATTTTTGTGGCACACACATATATATAGCAGAAACCCAACGTATAAATGACAAGATGCAATCAGATTCAGGGCCATTATGAATTAAAATGTGAAGATGCTAATGTGAAGATTTTTCTATTGAGGAAAACAACAAGCTGCTAATGTGAAGATTTTTTCTACAGAGGAAAACAATAAGCTGCTACTATAGGCATCAGACACAACTCAATAAGCTGCTAATGTGAAGATTTTTTTTACAGAGGAAAACAACAAGCATTTGTAGCGAAATATATCAACCTACACATCAAATTTCAAGCCAATGTCCCTATATACAAAGTGAGAAAGGTGTATCCGAATGTATACAATAGTGCAGTCACGAAGTACTGTTGTAGAGGACAAGAACAACCTCACATACATACACACAGACAATATGTTGCCATGCATCAGAAGGTTGCAACCAAATCACATTTTAAAAATTCATGGCAGAGGCGAGAGAGGGAGGGAGGAGGGGTGAGGGAGACATACCTGGTATAGAGGACAAGAACAACCTCACATACATACACACGAAGAGAGAGAGAGAGAGAGAAAGAGAGAGAGAGAGAGAGGGGGGGTGCACCTAGTCAGAGGAGGGGGCCCATGCTTGCGGCGACGGAGCATGGGGAGGAGGGGGCCCGTGCCTGCGGCGGTGAAGCTCGGGGAGGAGGGCAGCCGTCGACGCGGTAGCGCTCAGGGAAGGAGGAGGGAGGGCCACGCAGTGCTTGGGGACGGAGGCGGCCGTCGAGGAGGGGGCGAGGCGGACATCGACAAGGGGCGCAACAGTGGTCAGGGATGTAGAGAGGGAGCACGGTGGTGCTCCGGGATGGAGGCGGTGAGATCGACGCGGCGGCGCTCGGGGATGCAGAGAGGCCAACACGGCGCTCGAGGAGGCAGAGAGGTCAATGCGGCGGCGCTTAGGGAGGTGGAGAGGTCGACACGGCGGCGCTCGGGGAAGGACGAGGGAGGCCCACACGGTGCTCGGGGATGGAGGCGGCCGTCGAGGGGGCGAGGCGGACGTCGACGAGGGGCATAGCGGTGATCGGGGATGTAGAGAGGGAGCACTGTGGCGCTACGGGATGGAGGCGGTGAGATCGACGCGGCGGCGCTCGGGGATGCAGAGAGGCCAACGCGGCGCTTGAGGAGGCAGAGAGGTCGATGCGGTGGCGCTCAGGGAGGTGGAGAGGTCGATGCGGCAACGCTCAAGGAGGGAGAGTCCGCGGCAGCGCTCGGGGAGGGAGGCGGAGACAGGGGGCGCAGTCGAGAGAGGAGGCGGTGACGCTTGGGACTTGGGCAGCCTGACGGTGTCGTCTCTTCTCGGCGCGGTTAGGGTTTGGGCCCTGCCGTGCACCGTGTTTATATAAGGTAATGCTCTTTAGCGGCGGCTCACAAAGCACACCGCCGCTACAAAGCAATAGCGACGGTTGCCTTTGTGAACCGCCGCTAAAAACATGTCATTTTTAAAAAAAATTGTGTTATTCATTTTCCAAAAATTGTATTATTTTTTTTAGCCCTTGATTTTTTATAAAGAATATATTAGCCCTGGAATTTTACAAAAGAACCCATGAGTTCATTATTAATTATGTTTTAGTGCTGTCTTTTTACACTTAGGTCCCTATACTTCATAAAAATTAATTTTAGGTGCAGAAGCAACTCTATTATTGATTTTCTAAAAATTGTACAATTGATTTTTTAAAAATTATATTATTCATTTTGCAAAAAATTGCATTATTCATTTTAGCCCCTGATTTTTTTATAAATAATATCTTAGCCCCATGATTTTACAAAAGAACCCCTAAGTTCATTATAATTAATTATATTTTAGTTTTGTATTTTTACACTTAGGCCCTTGTACTTAATTAAAATTATGTTTAGGTCCTAAACTTTTGCAAAAACAACCCTAATAATTTTACACTTTAATTCTTGCCTTTTTATAAAATTACAAATAGGTCCCTAAACTCTTTTTTATTTACCTTTTAGCCCACATAACTTCAAACTATATGATGCTTATAAAAATAAGTTATACAATCCTTATATTCAAATAAACATAAATTACATAGAATATAAGACAAGGTTCGAATAATAAAAGATACTTAACAAAATAAAATTACATGATGCTTGAGTTATTCTTGAATGACTTTTCCTTGGCAGTGATCGGTGCGCATGTAGGGCATTTCGCCAGCAAAGGAGAGTCTTGCTTCCAAGACTTCAAAATTTTTCGGATCTATGAAACATGGCACCTCGTCATATTGATTGTAGTCATCTCGATCCTCCACATTCTCCACTCCAACGATTCTTTGTTTACCTGGAACAACAATGTATTTCTTTTCATCCTTTGGATCAAGTACATAAAACACCTGTTCCATGGTCTTGGCAAGTATCCAAGGCTCATCTTTGTGACCAACATTGTTAACATCAACAATTGTGAAACCATATTCATCTACCTCGATGCCATTAGGGTGCTTCACCCATTTGCATTTAAATATGGGAACCTGTAAATTTGCACCATAGTCTAGCTCCCATATTTCCTCAATGTACCCGTAATACGAGGTCGTCTGGTCCTCTTTATCAATGGCTTATACTTGTACACCGCTGTTTTGACACTTGCTCTTCTTATCCTTCTGTTGGATGTAGAAGGTAAAATCATTGATGTCGTATGCCTGAAATGTAACCACGGTTCTTCTCGGGCGATTAGCTAACTTTCTCAACATTTTCGCTTCCACGGACTCGCCACTTGGAAGATCTAGGGAGCTAAACCATGATGTGAAAGAGCGCTTGTGCTCGTCTATGATCCATTTATTCGTTGCATCCTTGTTGTTCTGGCGGAGCTCTAACAAATGTTTCTCAAAGTACGGTCCCACAATCCGTGTCTGGTGCAATACGCTGAAATGTGCTTGGTCCACTCGTTTGAAGTCATGGTCGATGAACGATCCATGTACTTTCGTACCTTTTCCAGATAATCTACCCTCATGATGAGACACGAGGAGACCAATTGATCTGCTACCATCATTAATGTAATCTGAGCAACATTTGATGATCTCCTTAGTTGTGTAGCCCTCGATCATAGAACCCTCTGGATGTGAACGAGTACATACATAGCGTTTAAATACATACATGAACCTCTCAAACGGAAACATCTGATGCAGGTAGACGGAGCCCAATGCAGAGATCTGGTCAATAATATGAATCATAAAGTGTTCCATCATATCGAAAAAGGATGGAGGGAAGACCATCTCAAGTATGCACATTGTTTCCTTCATGTGGGTCCATAGGTCATTTAACTCGTCTTTAGTTATGACCTTCTTCGATACCACGTTAAAGAAGTAGCAAAGGCGAGTTACAGCCAACTTCAGCCATGGTGATTTAACAGCTCTGATAGCAATAGGGAGAAACACCGAAAGCATTATGTGGCAATCATGAGTGTCGTACCCACTTATCTTTAACTCTTCCTTGTTTACAAGATTCTTGATATTCGATGAGAAATCCGTCGGTACTTTAATCCCACTGAGGCACTTACAAGATGCTGTTTTCTTCTCAATCGTAAGTGTATAGGCTGCCGGGGGGGGGGGGGGGGGGGGAGAAAGTACTTTCCATTTGCTCTTTCTTGCGGATGGAGCTCTGATCTTATTCCCATCACTACAAGGTCTCTACGTGCATTGAGTCCATCCTTTGTCTTACTAGGTTGGTCGAGTATAAGTCCACTACTACTGTCAAATACACCCTTCCCAATATGCATCCAGTCGAAGGCATGATTCACTTCCAATTCTTTCCATTAATTGAAATATACGAAGAAAATGGATTTCTTCTTAAACGGCATGAGACCTTTTGCCTTTTTGGCTCCCTTCATCGGCTTTCCAAAAACAACATTGATATTTTTAACAAGGTCAAACACGACCCTGCCAGTACAACGTCGAGGTTCTGTGTCGTTCTCAACTTTGCCATCAAAGTGTCTAGCCATCACGCGATACCTGTGTTTTACTGGTAAGAATTGGCGGTTTCGCATATACACTAGCTTTTGGGATGCTGGAAGGTACACATTGGATGTATCATCAACGCATATGAAACATGCCGCCTTTCCTTTGGCCTGTCCTGATAGCGCCCTTAGTACCGGGGAATCACTTACCGTGCAAAAAATAATTGCTCTGAGCGTGAAGTACTCTCTTCGATACTCATCCCATATACGGACCCCCTCCAACCATAGTTTTTGCAGGTCTTCGAACAATGATACTAAAACACGTCTATGTCGTTACGAGGTTCTTAAAGCCCAGATATAAGAGTGGTCAGCAGTAGGTACTTATGCAACCATGGTGGAATGTTGTACATTGCTAGTATCACTGGCCAAGTGCTATGTGGATTCCTCATTTGACCGAATGGGTTCATCCCGTCCGTACTCAATGCAAACCGTATGTTCCTTTCATTATTAGAGAAGTCTCGATGATCCTCATCAAACTTTTTCCACTGTGTTCCATCTACGGGATGCCTAAGCTTACTGTCCTCCTTGCGTGCATGCCATGTCATCATTGCCGAATCCCTAGGGTTGGCGAACAAGCGTCTGATGCGATCGACCACGGGTAAGTACCACATGACTAAGGCAGGAACCTTACTGTCATCACTGTCATCGATGATAGAACTTGTTTTCTTCTTTCTCCCCTTAGTTGTATTCTTTACGCCACCATCGGCGTCACAATCGTTGTTTCTCTTGTAATGACCGCGTTTGCACCTTGGACATCTCATAGCATCCTGATGCTCCTTTCGATACAATATGCAATGATTTGGACACGCGTGAATTTTTGAATTTTTTGCACGTCCAATGAAAGTGGAAAAATCAGCTTCTTAGCAAGGTATGTTGTTCTTGGCAACAAGTTAGGCTTCGGCAGCGCATCCGAAATAAGTTCCAACAAATCCGTGAAACTAGCGTCCGACCAGCCATGCATGGCCTTCAGCTTCATCAGCTCAAGTACAGTACGCAACACGGTGAACTCTTTACCACATCCCTTAGATTCATCATATAATGGATCCTTTGATGCTTTCTCTATTCTATGAAAATTATCAAGCCCTTTAGTTGTACTGGCATTGATCAACACCTGCGGCTCAATGTGACAGAACAACTCCTCAACATCAAAATCAGCTTCACGAGGTGAATCCATCGCATCCGCACCAGGCGAATTGACAATCTCGACTTTAACTTCAATATGCTCATCAAATTCCATATCGACCATACTGTTCTCATCATGTTTTGTCCATCTCGTGTACCCCTCAACAAAACCCCTCCGCACCAAGTGTGACTTTATTACTTCCATTCCACAGCTTTTGATTTTCGCAATCAAAACACGGACAATATATATTAGTCGTCCGTTCACGTCGAGCATGTTGTGCGGCCACTTCGTTTAATTTGGAAACTTCTCGTAAAAATATTGGACCCGGTCTTGGTGCCTCGTACATCCAAGATCTATCCACGTGAACGGCCTTGAACGGAAACCCAAAAATTATTAAATTTCATTAATTAATTATATGTGACAAAAATTTAAACATTCACTATATATATATATATATATATTGAATATAACTTTTATCACCATCTAGCTAGAAATTAATTAATTAATTATCTGTAACAAAAAATTTAAATATTCACTAAATATATAAACATTGAAAAATAATATACATGAAGTGAGAAATATTATGCAAGGTAAACTGAAACAAACATCAAATTATTTTATATAATATTTATTTATTATCAAGAAATAATAAAATAATTAACATCCCTCTTGCCCTAATACTACTTTCTCTCTCTTTTAAAAACCAAACTAGATCTAGATTTCCATTGACATAAAACAAGCTAAATATAATAATTGTTTTATGTAGTGATGAAAAGAGATGATATATGCCTTTATAAACTTCAACTATAACCAAGTAAAACCATCCAAATCAAACAAATTTAGCTAAAATTTGATAAAAACCTAACAAACTTAAAACCCAAAATTCTACTTGATTTCAAAATAAGAGCACAAAAAAACCAATGGGATGAGTCCTCTTAACTCAGAGAACAAATTTCTACAAAACAAAATGAACTCAAAACCTTCATCCCTTGATTTTCGTGATTTGTCCAAATTTTCGCGCCGTCAGTGTTCGAGTGAGGGCTGGTGCTGTCCGAAGGTGGTTTTATAGCCTGAGCACTTTATAGCGGCGGTTGGTATTGTAAACCGCCGCTAGTATGCCCTAAATAGCGGCGGTTGTCATTGTCAACTACCGCTATAAACATGGGCCGTTTATAGCGGCGGTTTTAGTTGGGGCAGTGCCCATTGGCTCTGTAGCGGCGGCCGATTTTGGCTCGCATCCCTACAACGGTTTACCTGCCGCCGCTACAGGCCCTATTTGTGGTAGTGAATATAGGAAACGAAATGACGGAAATAGCACGCCACTCGAAAAAAAAAACAAGCGCGAGAACGTTTTGGCGATAGAGGGAAACAAAACATGTGCGACGGCAGCGGAGAAACGAGCGCCAAGGCAATTTTCGTACTAGGAATAGCGCCATGCGCACGCGCCATCGAAAATCCCGCGAGGCGCAACAGTTCCATGCAAAAATTCCACGCGAAGCAAAAAATTGAAGCCGTGAGGCATTGAACTCGTGACGCCTAGCCTCACGCCAGTTGACGCCAACCAGTTGGGATGGGAGCTGGTAGTGAATGAAGTGGATCCAACATACCATTTAATAAGGGTATCCTGAGAAAATTACCCCTTAATTAAACCCATGTCCAAAATGAATACTAATACGAAACCGGAGGAAGTATGCATTTTTCTTTACTACGGGAGTATGGGATTGTTAGTTTATACGAGCACAAGACGCGGGAAGAAAACTACCATTGCTTATACACTAGAGCACAGGGCGCGGGAAGAAAACTAAGCTTATACGAGCACAAGACGCGGGAAGAAAACTACCATCTAACAGCTTTGTAATGGCTCTCCCACCCCTTCTTGTGACTTCTGTTGTAAAACGTTTGTTGGACCAGGCCCACCTTCTAGAAGAAAGCATCCTGGTCTATGTGAGATCGTTATCAAATCTTGGCTCAACATGAAGTAGGGTTTCCCCCTTATAAATAGTTAAGGAGACACCCCTTTGTAATTTTATCAGAATTACTGAATAATGAATTTTGTCTCCTCTATTGTTATTGATTTTAGTTTTCATGCTCTATTGATCTATATGCCTACGATCCATCGATAACCTAACACGTTATCAGCACGCTCTAATCGAGCTGATATAATCTAATTGGTGATCTACGGTGTTCACGGTCCTTCAATACCAAATTTGACCGTCAATTACCTGCATTTAAGAGCTAAAATGATTAATCAACATAGTAGTAGGAGTTCACTACTAATAAATTTCACAAGTGTTGATAAATATTTGAGTGCAGGTGAATTATCCACAAATTATGGGCAAATCCACATTATCAATCCAAGAAAATACTAAACCGGCCAATCAGGAGCCAGCATAAGGATCACATACGTGGAAACCTAGGATTCCCCCGCACAACTCAGGAGCTAACCAACATAAATGAAGATGAGACGCACCTATCAGCCACCTGCCAGAAGCACAAGGCCAAAGGGCCTAGGGCCAGGTCGGCCAACCTCCCCCTTGGTCGGTCGACCTAGTCTTGAGGCGGTTCGGCTTGAGCTTCCACATGTCGCTTCCTCGTTCATTTCCTGAAGTCGGTACGTCGAGATTCCATGGCGGTTACTCTCCAGTATCGAACTATGTGTAAGCTTCATGACCATTGATGATTGGATCCCCGAGGTATGAATGTTTTGGTGATTCATGACAACTATGAAATTATGGGCTAATATCTATGTGAGTGTTGTCTATGCAGATGTCATGTCTATCTACTATAAATCCTATTGATGATGATGGTTGCCTTGGTGATAGGTGACAATGACCACAAGCATAGAGGCTTGATGAGCTTGATGGAGTCCAAGGGTTGATGGAGATGGATCAAGGCTAAGGACAAGCTATAGAGCAAGTGTTTGAAACACTTGTCTAGTTGTTAGGGCTTTGAGTTCATAGAAAAAACTAGACTATCAAGGGGGTCTAGGTCATGTCTTGTAGGTCATGCTAGTCGGTGATGTGTGGATGCTCAGTGAAATCACAGGCACTAGATGACAGTGGAGAAGTCAAGGAGCTGTTCGGAGAAGCGGAGAAATGAAGTCAAGCGAGGAAGAGGAGTTTCAGCTTCTGGACATAGTGACCAGATAGAGGGGTCAGTAGAGACCGGACTATACGGTCACTAGGAGATTAGAGAGAAGGACTTTGTGAGGAATCCGTCTGTGCTGGGGTTTATAGACCGGATGGTCTGGTCTATAGACCGGACGGTCCGGTCTATGTGGACTTGCACATGATAGAGAGGAAGCATCTTCGAGAGCTCTCTCGGATGCTCAGGATTCGGAGAGACCGGATGGTCAGGTCAGTACAGGGAAGTCGCCTGGAGAGAGCAGCCAACGGTTCTGGGAACCGTTCCAAAGAGACTGGACGGTCCGATCTAGCAGTGACTGGACAATCTGGTCACTGGAGTCCAGAAAGGTGATTTCGTAGAGCAACAGCTAGTTGGAGGTTGGAAGCCTATATAACTTCATTGCTGGGGTCTTAGAGACGTATATTGACCAGTGGAATAGCTGAGAGCATTTGGTGAGAGCCAAGAGAAAAAGAGAAGTGCACTAGGAGAGGATATTGGATACCTTGAGAGTGCTAGTGAAAGTAGCTTGAGCATCTATCCACATCAAAGGCTAGGGTATCCTTAGGGTGTGATCTAGATTGTTACTCTTGGTCTATGCTGAGACTTAGACCGGTTAGGTGTCGGTGATCAAGCCTACCGTGATCGGTTGTGAAGGCCGTCACACTTTTGTACCTGGTTTGAGCCCGCTAGTGAAAGGGGCATCACTAGTGAGCGCCCATGTCGGCTTGAGGAGTCCGGCAAGTTCTCAAGGGAGGCGAGCTTGTGCCTTGGTGGCAGCAGTGATGCAACCCTGTCTTCACTCCGAGGGTGATTGTGGGCTCATTTGTGAGAATTCTACTTGGTGGCGGGAGGGACCGACACTCTGGCGGGAGTGGTCCAACGAGAAGTAGGGGAAGGCGCCATCCTTTCGAGACCTTGGGAAAAAATCATGAGCATTCCTTGACCCCTCTTTACTATTTTGTAATTATGTGCTCTAGTAAATAGGTTGACTTGTGGCTTGCATAGGCTAGTGTGTTTAACTTTCGCATTTGAACTCATCATGAACACTAGCATGTGTAGGGTTTTGGCCTACTAGATCTGCTTAGGTTGCAACGATTGCTAGGATCTAGTTGTGTGAAATTGAAGTATTCGGATTTGTGGTCGGCTTACTGCTTCACCCCCTCCCCCTCTCGGTACGCCTTTGGTCCTTACAATTAGTATCAGAGCCAAGTGCTCATCTTTGAGGCTTCACCATCTTGAGTAAGGATGC
This sequence comes from Eleusine indica, assembly GCA_030378355.1. Taxonomy (NCBI): domain Eukaryota; kingdom Viridiplantae; phylum Streptophyta; class Magnoliopsida; order Poales; family Poaceae; genus Eleusine; species Eleusine indica. The sequence goes on from CM059495.1 coordinate 44,945,132, forward strand.
TGGGACATGTGGAGAGTGTTCTCATATTTAATGGGGAGGACTATGGATATTGGAAGACTCGTATGCAAGCCAACCTTGAGTCCCTTGATCTAGAGATATAGGTGGTGACCCATGATTTGGATGCAGATGTGAACCCACTTGATCCTGATTTCATTAAGAACAATAGTAAGTCAAGAATGCTTTGTTTGCATGCATTTCTAAGTATGCCTTTGCTAGATTGGATGCAGAGTATCCATGAGGGTATTTCTAAGTATGAAAGAGGAAAGATATTATGTGCTACATGAGAGAGCTAACACTACTTATTCCCACTTTCATGTACTAGTGGAGGAGATCAATGCACTTGGGTATGACTTCAAGGTCAAGCCTATTGAGGTGATAAGAAGATTCTTGAGGCTATTTAAAGACCCTGAGTATGAGTCCATCATCATCTTCATGTTGCAAGGTGATCTCAAGACCCAGACCATTAAGGACGTGCTTGGCAAGATCACTGCTTTTGAGAGCTATTAGTTGGGTATGGATGATCCACAACCATCCAACCTAGCTCTTCAAGCTGAGAAGCAAGAGTCTATCAAGAGCAAGAAAAGCAAGAAGAAGGCAATGATTGAAGAAGAAGAAGATGATGATGAAGATGACTTGAGTGAGGACTTGGCTCTTCTCATGAAGAAGATGAGGACCTTCAAGAACAAGTTTGCCTCCAAGTCCAAGGGCAAGTGCTTCAACTGTGGGTCCAAGAATCACTTTGTTCATGATTGCCCCAAGCCAAAGAAAAAAGCTTTCAAGTCCCAAGACTCAAGTGATGATGATGAAGAAGAAGAAGACCCCAAAGCCAAGCAAAAGAAAAAGAGGTATTTCAACAAGGACAAGAGCAAAGGCAAAGGCAAAGCTCAAGACTACAAGATGAAGTTCTCATGCAAGGCTCCTTTTCGAGAGTAGACAAGTGACAACTCGAGTGACACATCCTCTTCCTCAAGCGATGATGAAGAAGTGGCTGGCCTAGCCATGATCAAGACACAACCTCCACGAGCTCTTCCTCCACCTCCCACATGCCTTATGGCCACGAGCCAACTTGGGGAAAGTGAGGATGAGAGCAGTGAGGACAGCGATGATGAGGAGCTCTCCTGTACCGAGCTTTGGAGTATGCTTGAGCAAGCCCGTGACATCGTCGTCAAGAAATCCAAAATGTTGGAAGTGGTAAGAAAAGAATGTAAGTTGGCTAAGGGCCATGTTGGTGAGCTTGAGAGTGAGCTTAAGTACCTTGTCACATCTCATGAGGCCCTAAACAAGAGTTATGACAAACTCAAGGGTGATCATGTAGAGCTACGTGAGAAGTACAAGGCTCTTGAACTTACTTTTGAGGCCATCAATATGGATGATCTTGCCACTCCCTCCTCTAGTTCATCTAAGAGTGATGCTTCCATTATGTGTGATGAACTAACCACCTCGATCGAGGTTTCTTCTCTTGAGCCATTTGTTTTGGAGAATATAACAAGCTCAAGGAAGAGAGGAGGATGGTGATGGACGGCTTCGAGAGGCTCATACGTAGTAGATCCATCCACAAGGAGATCCTTGGGAGAAACCTCATGAACAATGTCTCCCACCGGGGACTTGGCTCATATCCTGATGCCATCGACATCATTGGGACGAGTGATTCCATCCCCGCATGGATCAAGCTCCTACTCGCCGACAACTACTATTGCGAGAGGTGTTGCAAGGATGGTCACACCGTCAACGATTTTATTATGATGAGAAGTTCCATTGTTTTACCTAATGCTAACTTGTTCCATGAGAACAGACCTTTCAAAATTTTTAGGAGCAAGGATCGCATGGTGAATGCAAAGGCTTTGGGACCACCAAACAAGAAGAGAAAGGTCAAGAGCATATAGGTGCCTAAGTGCATTGTTGATCTTGAGAGGCCAATGAAGTACAAGTGTATTCCCAAGAACAAGACCTAGATGAGGGTGGTGGTGATGGACCAGGATCTTACTTGAAGATCAAGTGAAGTCACCACAAGTGACATGGACCTCAACAATATATCTACTCATGAGGGAGGTATCCGTGTTTGTTCTTGGTAGTTGTAGTGTGTTCTTTCTTTTCTTGCATTGCATGGTAATTAGGACTCCTTTGTGACTAGTATGTTTTGCATCCATGCATGTGTAAATAACTAAAAAAAACACATAAAAATTAGTCAATGTCTAACCCACTCAAGATAGCTATAAGCAAGGAGGAGGGTTGAGATGGTGGTTTGGCTTCTCTCAAGGCAAGGGTATGGCTTATAGTGAGTAAGCTTAAGAGGGGTTCAAACTTGACATTGTTAGGTTTCCTTTGTATCTTGTTTAATATTGCTTGCATTCACATGGCATGTTTACTTTCATTGCATAAGTAAAATTCTTGTTGAATGCATCATACAGGAAACACAAAGGAGGCTTGTCACATTTGGAGATATTTGTGCCTCATGATCTATATGAGATTACATCTTCATTTAGCATTTGTGAAAATTATAAGGCCATAGAGAGCCACTATTTGAAAAGGAGTGTTTGAGAGTTCCCTTCATGCTCCAAGTGCAGTGTCTAATTGGGTGTTAAGTGAGGGCACTTGGAAAATGGAGAAATTCTATGATTCTGCAAAATTTCCTGTAGTGATCGTACAGTCCGATCTTTGGATCATATAGTTCGGTCAGTGCACTTGTGCATAGTGCTTCAGGACAGTAAGGATGTAGAGACCGGATAGAACGATCAACCTAACCGTGTCGTCCGGTTTGTATATGTGCTTGACAGGATCAAAGCCTGACCGGACAGTCCGGTCTAGAGACCGACACTGTCCAGTCACTGCTTTGAAAACATGAGAAGCCTTTCAATCTATGACCGTTGACTCTTTCCTTGTGGAATCCCGTCCGTCTGTTGCTTATTGACCTAAGTCAAAATTCATCTCGGACCCTTCGTCTTCAACCCGACACCGAGAGCCCGCACGGAGCACGCCGCCCTCGCCGCCTACCATCGCCGTTGCTTGGGCCTCCACCTCACCGCGCCGAACCAGCATGCCCGCATTGCGACTCCATCTCCCCCCCCCCCCCCCCCCCGCTTTGCGTGTGCACAGCCGCTCACACCCACGCAACCCTAGCGCCGCCGCAGCAAGCCAAGCCGCCGCCGCCGTTGCTAGCAGTGCTGCCTCTCACCGCATCGCCACCGAGTGCACCTCACCACCGTGCCCAGCTACCTCGCCCTCGCGTGTGCGCAACCCCCCTACCTAGTCCACCTCGTGGAGTCCCACCTCTTATTAAGGCAAGTTGCCTCTTCCTCCACCACCATTCCTGGCAACCTAAAAATCTCATCATTTAGGCAATCGGTCGTGATTTCTTTGGTTTTTGGCTTCGGTGATCTCCCAAGGTATTGTGCCTTCTCTCCTATTCATCGTTCTTGCCCTAATTAGCGAGCAATTGTCTTGATTCATGTAGTTAGATTAAATTCCCATTATTTAATTACATTAATTAGGATTAATTGGCTCAACCTAGGTTGAATTAAAATTCATGATTATCTATGAATTGCAATTCTAGGGTTGTCTCCTATCTAGTCTACAGTTAGATTAATTGCCTATTATTTGACTGTAGACTAGATGACATGCACCAGCCACTCATAATCGACGATCACTGTTGTTATTTTGCTCATTTATCTAATGATCATGTCCTTCATCTCAGTGCTAGGATTTCTATTGTGCATTCTTACCTAGCAGTGTTGTGCTTGTAGATTTATATAGGTTCTATGCTTATCCTATCTCTACCTACGTGCGCGCAAGGACACTTTACAACAATAGAGATGGCAAGAGCAGGTGATCAGGACAAGGGAAAGGGTAAGGTGATAGAGAAACCCAAAGGCAAGAAGAGGACCATACTGGACCCAGAGTCAGGGAGTGCCAGACGGGTAGCCCGACACTTAGAGGCTATGAAGACATCCCGCAGGACTCTAGGGACATGGTTGATCATTAAGTAGACAGATGACACTCAAGGTGTGAGGAGGAGTAGCAGGAGGAGGACACCAGCTTTTGCTATAGGAGTAGTTCCACCACCTTGGTCGCAGAGTACTCTGACTTCTCGTCAGGAGAGGCATCGAGAACTACGGAGCAAGGATCCTCTAGGCAGCGAGAGTAGTCTTAGCCGGAGGAGTCAGTGGATGACAGTGAGTCAGGGTCTGAGGAGACAGAGGGATCTGAGGAGGAGGAGGAGCCATCACAGCCTTAGGAGTAGTCAGCTCACCGGGCAGGAGACCCGCACTGCACGTGTGTCATGTGCACCAGGAGGTTGTAGAGACTCGTGGACGCCGCAGAAGAGGGACACGTCCTTAAGATTCTCGCTTGGGATCTTAAGGTGATTCACCTTGTATCCTTCGAGCAATGGGTTCCAGTTCCTAGGGACCCTGCTAGAGGAGAGAGGTACTGGACTAGTCTCCAGAGGAGGATTGGTGAGGGACTGAGATGCTACCTTGCCAAGAAGGGCAAGTTTGGACTGTTTGTGCCACAACAGTACACGACATACCAGGCTATGAGGAGATCCACAGACACAGACATGGAGCAATACTTCAACTACTTGCCTGGACTTGCAGACTTAGTCACCAGCCCCTACAGGTACCGGGAGGATATAGTGATTGAGTTCTATGCTACACTGTAGGTGGCCAGAGATTGTTCTGAGATATGGTTCGTGTTCAGAGGAGAGCCCCAGCGCTTGACCAGGGAGGATCTCATAGCTGCACTGGGGTTCTAGCTTTAGACCTACAACTGTACATGAGCGCTTACAGGATCTTCGCTCCGCCCCGCAGACCATAAGGGGGGATGCTACCTCTGGACAACATGGTGTTGATTGCTTTTCCACCACCACACACACCAGTCTTTGACAGACGCCCTGCGAGTCTCACTTGAGAGGCATAGGTGGTTAGAACGATAGTCACCAGTACTATCATACCCAGCTCAGGGTACAAAGAGGAGTTCACCCTGCTGCACCCATGGGCAGTTGCAGCTCTGTTGAGGAGGCGGTAGTTTGACCTTACAGACCAATTCATTGTTGAGATGGAGGAGGTGATTCCAGAGAGAGTCGGAGGATGACACCTAGTCTATGGTCCGTATATTTGCTATCTTCTTTGGAGACTCGGACTTGTGACTAAGGAACAGTACGAGTCGTTCCCTAAGGTGACCACCAGCTATGCACCTCGAGTCCCCAGGGGATTGCAATCGGCCTCGAGTCAGCAGACAGACGAACAGGAGTCGCCACCACTCACTCATGAGCAGGAGGCTCATCTAGAGAGGGCGGTTCCGGAGTCAGCTAGTATGGGAGCACCACCTCCACCAGCAGCTATAGAGACTAATTACACCACTACCATAGCAGCACTTGCAAAACACCTGAGTGACTTCATCCAGAGCTCAGCTGAGAAGAGGCGTCAGATCACGGACGTGCTAAGGGGACAGGCAGAGCTTCATAGACAACAGATGATGCTGATGACTCAGATGACGAAGCTTACAAGAGGACAGTCTAGCCAGCAGACAGGAGTCCCTACGCTTTCACAGCTTCAGCAGCTCTAGACACAGCGAGGACCTTTCACTGCTATGATAATAGCCCAGTCCAGTGGTTTGTCATCACACTCAGGGGCATTACCGACAGGGGGAGCAGGACAACCTTTCTCGCTAGTTACACAGCTCTCCCCTGTGTTAGGTTTCTCAGTCTCTGCGTTGTTCACATCACCAGCTCAGTCTACAGCTTCGTAGATGACAGTACCCTCTACCTCCCAGCAGCAGCCACCAGTAAGGAGTCTATCCTCAGATGTTGTGCACACCACTCAAGCAGACCCACAGACAACCATAGCTACTAGCTCAGCTCTACCTTCTTTTGCTACAGACTCTGTGCTCGTTACACCTCAGGTAGCGGAGGATCTTGTCCGTGGATGTTTCACTCTGGAGGACGTTGTTGACACTTGCTAACGTTTACTAAATTACATCAATATAATCATCCTTAGCTAGGCACCAGAAATGCTTGTGGCACTTCTTAACGTCACACCAGACATAATTATAAAGATGCACTTCAATGTCAATATTGTAAGATCCGTAGGCGCACGGATAATACCGTTGTAGCATTTCACTATTGGATTGTTGTAAGGACCGAAGGCGTATCGAGAGGGGGGGGGTGAATCGGTAAGCCACTCATGAATCCAAACACTTCAATTCACACTACTAGAACCTGGCAATTGTTGCAACCTAACAATTCTAGAAGGCCAAGACCGTACACATGCTAGTGTTCATGATGATAGCAAGCGCGGAAGCCAAACACACTAGCATATGCAAGACACAATTCAACCTAGTTACTAGAGCACACAATTGTGGAATAGTAAAGAGGGGGTCAAGAAATGCTCATGATTTTTTCCCGAGGTCTCGGAAGGATGGCGCCTTCCCCTACTCCATGTTGGACCACTCCCGTCGGAGTGCCGGACCCTCCCGCCACCAATGTGGAGTTCTCGCCCACGAGCCCGCAATCACTCCTGAAGTGAAGACATGGTGCGCGTCATTGCTACCATCTAGGCACAAGCTCACCTCCCTCGAGAACTTCTCGGACTCCCCGAGCCCACACGGACGCTCACTAGCGATGCCCCTTTCACCGGCGGACTCAAACCGGGTGCAAACATGTGACGACCTTCACAACCGATCACGAAAGGCTCGATCACCGACCTAACCGGTATAGGTCTCACCACAAACCAAGAGTAACAACCTAGATCACACCTCAAGTACACCCTAGCCTTAGATGTGCATCAATGCTCAAGTTACTCTCACTTGCACTCTCATGATATGCAATATCTCCTCCTAGTGCTCTCCTCTTTGCCTCTTGGCTCTCACCAAATGCTCCAAGCAATTCGACTGGCCAAGAGTGCTCTCCAACACACCAACAATGATGTTATATAGCTACAACCTCCAACTAGTCGTTGCTCCACGAAGTTGACTTTCTGGACCCAATGACCAGACTGTCTGGTCACTGCCAGACCGGACTGTACAGTCTCTCTGGAACGGTTCCCCGAACCGTTGGCTGCACTGTCCAGAACAACTCCTCTGAACTGACCCGAGCGTCCAGTCAGTTTCTCTCTCCAGTCCAAAAACTTTCTCGGCATTGCTTCCTCTCTGCTTGTGTGGAGCCACACAGACCGGACCGTCTGGTCTGTAGAGCGGACCGTCTGGTCACTATAGTTCCCAGCACAGATAGATTGCTCGCTGCCCGCTGTAAGTCCCAGACAAATCCTCTTAGTGACCGTACAGTCTGGTCACCACTGACCCCTCTGTCCGGTCACTTCGTCCAGAAGCTGAAACTCCTCGTCCTCGCTTGACTTTGTTTCCCGACTTCTCCGAACGGCTCCTTGGCTATTCCACTGTCATCTAGTGCCTGTGATTGCACTGACATCCATATACATCACCAACTAGTGTGACCTAAGAGACATGACCTAGAATCCCTTGGTAGTCCGATTTCTCCTATAGACTCGAAGCCCTAACAACTAGACAAGTGTTCCCAACACTTCTTCCATAGCTTGTCCTTAGCCTTGATCCATCTCCATCAACCTTTGGACTCCATCAAGCTCACAAGCCTCCATGCTTGTGGTCATTGTCATCAATCGCCAAGGCAACCATCATCCATATGATTTCTAGTAGAGTTTAGAGATGATTTCTACATAGACAACACTTGTGTAGATTTTAGCCCCTAATTTCATAGTTGTCATCTATCATCAAAATATTCATACCTTGGGGATCCAATCATCAATGGTCATGAAGCTTACAATCTCCCCCTTTTTGGTGATTGATGACAACCACTACTTATCATAAACTTTATCATAAAACAACAGGGCTAAAGAGCTACACAACGATCGAGAGGAACCTCAAAAGCATAAGCAATGAATGAACATGGTCCTACTCAATCAGGTATCATCAAGAGCTAAGAGGAATAAGAAAGAAGAGCACACTCTATAGTATATGCATGCATGTCATGTGAAGATATTAATTAAAGCATAAAGACATGCAATGCAAAACATGAATGATGATATACAAACAGGATAGCATGGAAATGCATAGGAATTTAGAACAAGCAATCATCATCATAGCATCATACATAGGCAAACAGGATCAATAAAGGAAAACAAGGCACTGCGTATGAAAATAAACCAAGTGAGATCAAGATGAGTCAAACACACGCGAATGAAAACCATGACTCATCAAAATCCACGAACATCGATAAAACCATCAAAATAAGATCCAAATATATCTATCTTCCAAAACCAATGTACACGTAACCTCCCCCTAGATACAAGCCAGAGACTCTCGATCGCATAGGATCACACTCCAACTCCCCCTAGACCTATGACATACTTCTCCCCCTCGGGCAACAAGCACCAAAAAGTGGAAAAAGTGAACATCTATGCGCTCGTGGTCGAAGGAGGTGGTGCAGCGACGTCCTCTAAAGGCTCTGCTCTGAACTGCTCCTGTGTTGGGTCCTACTGCTCTGCCTGAGCCTGTGTCACCTGTGCGTCAAGCTGCTCAAAGTACTCTAGGTCTATAGGCGACTCAGACCCTCTGTCCTGCCCTGCTGGTGGGACTGTAGATGTCTCCTCGGCAACTGTCGCCAGAAGAAGAGCAAGGTCATCCACATCCTCCTGAGTGAATCCTCGGCGGACAAGATACTCTGCTACCTCAAGTGTGACTAGAGGAATGTCTGTAGCAGAAGAGGGTGGAGCTGTAGCTGACTCTAGGGCTGTCTGAGAGTCTGTACGTGTGGTGTGCACTATCTTAGAAAACAGACTCCAAACCAATAGCTGCTGGGAGGTGGAAGGTCCTACCATCTACGAAGTAAAAAGTGTATCGGTGAAGTGAACAACGCAAACACTGAGAAGGCGTACATGGGGGAGAACTGAGCTGGTGAGTGAGTCTATCCTGCTCCCCCTGTTGGTAACGCCCCTGAGTGTGACAACCTGCTGGACTGAGCTGTCATCATGGCAGTGAAGGGGCTCGGTAGTGTCTGTAATGTCTAAAACTGTGGAAGTACTGAGGGTCCTGGCTGCTGACTGGCCTGCCTATGAGTAAACTCAGCCATTTGGGTCATCAGTGCCATCTGCTGTCTCTGAAGCTCTACATGTCCCCAGATGACCTCCATCATCTGACGTCTATCCTCAGTGGTGCTCTGAATGAAATCACTCAGGTGTCCTGCGAGTGCTGCTACAGTGATAGCGTCCTCTGACTGTGTCCCTGCAGGCCGGGGAGGTGCTCCTATACTAGCTGACTCAGGAACCACCATCTCTGGATGAGCTGCCTGCTCGTGAGTGACTGGCGGTGACTCATGCTCCTCCTCTCCCGTCTGCTAACTCGAGGCTGACTGCGATATCCTAGGGACTTGGGGTGAGTAGCTGCTGGTCACCTCAGGGAATGCCTCGTACTCCTCCTTAGTTACTAGTCCCATCCTCTTCAGAAGGTAGCAGATGTATAGGCCATAGACTAAGTGACATCCTCCTAACCTCTCAGAGATAACCTCCTCCATCTCACCAATCAGCACATCAGCCAAGTCAAATGGTTGTCTCCTCAGAATGGCTGCCACTGCCTACTGGTGTAGAAGCGTGAACTCCTCTCTGTATCCAGACCTAGGAATGATAGTCCTGGTGACTATCATTCTAACCACCTTTGTCTCTGCTATGAGCCTAGCAAGGTGTCTGTCAAACCCTGGAGTGTGTGGTGGTGGAAAGGCAACTGACACCATCTCGTCTGGAGGTAGCGTCCCTCCCTATGGTCTGCGGGGTGGAGCAAGGGTCGGGTAGGCACTCCTATACAACTAGAAATCCGGAGCAAGAAGTCCAAAGCTGGCTATAAGATCCCCCTGCTCACACGTTGTGGCTATCCTCTGAATAGGAACCAGATCTCTAAGTGGTCTCTGGCTACCCACAGTGTAACATAGAACTCTAGGACGATGTCCTCTCTGTACCTATATGGAGCAGAAACTAGCTTTGCTAGCCTTGGCAAATACGTGAAGTACTGCTCCATGGCAATGCCAGTGGCCCTCCACATGGCCGGGTACAATGTGTACTGTTGTGGCACAAACAGTCTATCCTTGCCCTTCCTAGCAAGGTAGCGTCTCAGGCCCTCTCCAATCCTCCTCTGGAGGCCCATCCAGTACCTCTCTCCTGTAGCGGGATCCCTAGGGACTGGAACCCACTACTCGAAGAAGACCAGACGAAGCGTCTTAAGGTCCTTCATAGGAACCTTAAGAATGTCTGTCTCTCCGGCTGCCTGTACCAGTCTCGGCAGCCTCCTTGTGCACACTGCACAGGTGCACCTTGGGTCATCTGCCCTATGAGCAGTCCTTTGCTGTTGTGGTTGTGCTGGCTGCTCAGTCTCCTCTATCTCCTCGAGCTCCTCAGACTCGTACTCTGAGCTCTCCTCTGACTCTAACTCCTCCTCCTCTGACTCCTCCTACTGCCTAGAGGATCCCTGCTCTGCAGGTCTCAACGACCTCTCCTGACGAGAAGTCGGAGTGCCCTGTGACCACGGTGGCAACCTGATACCTGTGTACAGCTCTGGGGCTACTGTCCTCTGTCTGGTGCTCCTCCTATGACCCTGGTCGTCTGTCTGAGTACCTATGATCAACAGTGATCCAGGTGTCCTATGTGACTGCTCCATGGCATCCAAGTGATGTGCCAACCTCCAAGCCCTCTCTGACTCTGGGTCCAGTCTGGTCCTCTTCTGCCTCTGGGATTCTCTGGCATCTTGCCATTGCCCTTATCCTGTCCAGAACCTGCCATCTCTACTGCTGCTGACTACTATCACTACACGCACATAGGTATAGATAGGATAAGCATAGAACCTATATAAATCTACAAACAAAGCACCGCTAGGTAAGAATGCGCAATAGAAACCGTAGCACTGAGATGAAGGACATGATCACTAGATAAATTTGCAAAGTACCAATAGTGATCATCGAATATATGTAGCTGGTGCGAATCATCTAGTGTGCAGTCAAATAATTAAGCAATAAATCTATCTGCAGACTAGATAGGAGACAACCCTAGATATGCAATTAATATATAGGCATGGAATTAGTTGCAAACTAGGTTGAGCCAATTAATCCTAATTAATGCAACTAAACATGAGCAATTAATCTAATTGCATCAATTAAGAACAAATGCTCAAAATTCAGGGTATGATCGATGAATGGAGGATTGACACAATACCCTAGGGGCAGAGAAGTCAAACACCGAGGAACGCTTGTGACCGATCGCCAGAAATTGGAGCTTTTGGTTTGCCGGCAATGGAAGTGGAGGGGAAAGAGGAGACCTTTGCCCTAGGAGAGGTGAGCTCGGCTCTTGGGGGGGGGGGGCTCTGAGGCGTGCGCGCGTGGGGGACAGGGAGAAGCTAGGGCGACGGCGCACGTCGTCGAGCTGCCTGGCGGCTTGGTCGGTGGCAACGTACGGCAGGGACAGCGCGCGGCGGTGAAGCTTAGCGGCAGCGGCAACTCTGGAGGTGGAGGCGCGGTGACAGGTGGCTGCGCACAGGTGCGGCAACGCTGGAGAGAGCGAGGTGCGGCGCGTCGACGGCTCGGTCGGAGGTGATGACGAGCGGCGGCGAGAACTACGAGCGGCGTTGGCGTGCGTGAACTTGACGTCGGAGGCAAACGGGTGAAGAACCGAAGTCTTCTTTGATTTTGACCTAGGTCAAATAGAGATGAACGACCATGATCCAAAGAAGAATAGATCAATGGTCACTATAGGGATTTCGTTGAAACAAGGAATTTCTCCAATTTCCAAGTGCCTTCGCTAAACACTCAAATAAACACGGCACTTGGAACATGGAGGGAACTCTCAAACACTCCTTTTCAAATAGCGGCTCTTTATGGCCTTATAATTTTCGCAAATGCCAAATCAAGAATCGAGCAAATAAGAAACAAAGCGAATAAAAGCCAAATGGGTATGTATGAGCCTTTGTCCATGAACCGCGCGAGTGGGTTTAACCTCGGGGTTCATAAGAGCTTGCTCCATGGGTATGAAGCACAATCCTTTCCTTTGGTCACACTTGCGGAGATGTAATCTCATATAGATCATGAGGCACAAATATCTCAAAATGTGACAAGCCTCCTTTGTGTTCCTATATGATGCACGCAACAACCATTTTACATATGCAATGAAAGTAAACATGCCATGTAAATGCAAGCAATATTAAGCAAGACACAAAGGAAACCTAACAATGTCAAGTTTGAACCCCTCTCAAGCTTACTCACTATAAGCCATACCCTTGCCTTGAGAGAAGCCAAACCACCATCTCAAGCACTCCCCCTTGCTTGTAGCTATCTTGAGTGGCTTGCTTAAGCATACTCCAAAGCTCGGCATATGAGAGCTCCTCATCATCTTTGTCGTCGTTGATCTCATCCTCACTCTCCCTAAGTTGGCTCATGGCCATGAGGCACGTGGGAGGTGGAGGAAGAGATCATGGAAGTGTGGTCTTGATCGTGGCTAGACCGTCCACTTCTTCATCATCGCTTGAGGTAGAAGATGTGTCACTTGAGTTGTCGCTTGTCCACTCTCCAACAAGGGCCTTGCGTGAGAATTTCTTCTTGTGGTCTTGAGCGTTGCCTTTGCCTTTGCACTTGTCCTTGTTGAAGTACTTGGGTTAGGACAATCTCGAACAAAGTGGTTCTTGGCCTTGGCGTTGTTCTTCATGAAATCAGGCTCAAGCAGGTTCACATCCGCATCAGACTCGTGAGTCACCATCCATATCTTTGGATCAAGGGACTTCAGGTAGGCTTGCATGCGAGTCTTCCAATACTCGTAGTCCTCTCCATCAAATAAGGGAACACTCCCCACCTATCCCGACATCCTTACTCAAGGTGGTGAAGCCTCAAAGATGAGCACTTAGCTCTGATACCACTTGTAAGGACCGAAGGCATACCGAGAAGGGGGGGTGAATCGGTAAGCCGCTCATGAATCGAAATACTTCAATTCACACTACTAGAACCTCATAATCATGCAACCTAATAATTCTAGGAGACCAAGATCCTACACATGCTACTGTTCATGATGATAGCAAGTGCGGAAGCCAAACACACTAGCCTATGCAAGCCACAATTCAACCTAGTTACTAGAGCACACAATTGCGGAATAGTAAAGAGGGGGTCAAGAAATACTCATGATTCTTTTCCAAGGTCTCGGAAGGATGGTGCCTTCCCCTACTCCTCGTTGGACCACTCCCTCCAGAGTGTCGGTCCCTCCCGCCACCAATGTGGAGTTCTCGCCCACGAGCCCGCAATCACTCCCGGAGTGAAGACACGATGCACGTCACTGCTGCCACCTAGGCACAAGCTCGCCTCCCATGAGAACTTGCCGGACTCCCCGAGTCGACACGAGCGCTCACTAGCAATGCCCCTTTCACTGGCGGGCTCAAACCGGGTACAAACGTGTGACGGCCTTCACAACCGATCATGATAGGTTCGATCACTGACACCTAACCGATCTAGGTCTCACCATAGACCAAGAGTAACAATCTAGATCACACCCTCAAGGACACCCTAGCCTTAGGTGTGCATCAATGCTCAAGTTACTCTCACTAGCACTCTCAAGATATGCAATATCTTCTCCTAGTGCTCTTCTCTTTTCCTCTTGGCTCTCACCAAATGCTCCAAGAAATTCCACTGGCCAAGAGTGGTCTCCAAGACCCCAACAACGAAGTTATATAGGCTTCCAACCTCCAACTAGCCGTTGCTCCACGAAGTTGCCTTTCTGGACCCAATGACCGGACTGTCCGGTCACAGTCAGACCGGACCGTCTGGTCTCTCTGGAACGGTTCCCAGAACCGTTGGCTGCACTATCCAAACAACTCCTCTGAACTGACCGGACCGTCCGGTCAGTTTCTCTCTCCAGTCTAGAAACATTCTTGGCGCTGCTTCCTCTGTGCCCTGTGTGGAGCCACCTTGACCGGACCGTCTGGTCACTACAGTTCCCAGCACAGACAGATTCCTCGTTGCCCGCTGTAAGTCCCAGACAAATCCTCTCAGTGACTGTACAGTCAGGTCACCATTGACCCCTCTGTCCGGTCACTTCGTCCAGAAGCTTAAACTCCTCGTGCTCGCTTGACTTTGTTTTCCGGCTTCTCCGAACAACTCCTTGGCTTCTCCACTGTCACCTAGTGCCTGTGATTTCGCTGAACATCCATGCACATCACCAACTAGTGTAACCTAAGAGACATGACCTAGACCCCCTTGATAGTCTGGATTTTCCAATAGACTCAAAGCCCTAACAACTAGACAAGTGTTCCCAACACTTGTTCCATAGCTTTTCCTTAGCTTTGATCCATATCCATCAACCCTTGGACTCCATCAAGCTTACAAGCCTCTATGCTTGTGGTCATTATCATCAATCGCCAAGGCAACCATCATCCATCTGATTTCTAGTAGAGTTTAGAGATGATTTCTGCATAGACAACACTCGTGTAGATATTAGCCCGTAATTTCATAGTTGTCATTTATCACCAAAACATTCATACCTTGGAGATCCAATCATCAATGGTCATGAAGCTTACAATTGCTCCATTAGCTTGTTATTTATAGTTCTATCAAAGGAAGACTATAGCATAAATATATGATTGTTAATGTAATGTCTTCATAAAGATTGGTATGAGTATTCAGAGTTCATATAGGGGTAAGTATATAATAAGGATATGGGGTAGTATGACACACAGAGCAATCATTCCTAAAGATAAATAAAGTCCTAAGTCACTAGGGAGTTTTAGTTAGGCAAGCAAAGTTGTATCTCTAATGTTAGTCTACCTATATAGTTACATAGTCAAACAATTGCATGCAAGGTTATACTAGCGATAGTTTAATGCATTCAACACTTCGTATACGGATTCATGCCCGACATACACAAGATAACTCCGTCTTGGATACACATCATAACCGAACGTGGAAGAGTACAATGGACAAATAGGGCTGTTACCACCTACTGCCTACCTCCACAAACCGTGGTTTACGAGGTGATCAATACTACCTAGCTGTCTAAGCATTATGCTTACACATTTAAGTAGAATTCTAGCATCGATCAAACACTAGAATCACCATTTGGATAAACAAATACTAAGCATTCATAACTCTAACCCTACGAATTAGCAAGTCATGAACCAAGCAATTGCAATCCTAATTTGATATCAAACCCATGTTGAATCATCACAACTAGACTAAAGTACAACTAGCATTATAACATTTAGACTATAGTCAAGGTATATGACAATCATGGCAATAAGGTAGCAAGTCTATATCATCATGAAAGCATAAATTCCTATACCATGAATATGATATATAACCAAACAAGGAACACATATGATAAGCATAACTATAAGGAAGAACTATATTACTTGAATAGAATAAAATCATAATAATAATATAAAAGAATGAAGGTGAAGATACAAGAGCCATACCAATACTCCTATGACTTGGAGACTTTAGCAAGACTCCTCCTACACCAAACTCCACTAGGACTAGAAAACTACTAAGTGAAAGAGGGAAATGACTAGCACTTGAGTGTGTGTGTGTGTGTGTGTGTGTTGGAGTGGAGCTCTCCCCTTCTGTTTATAGGGGGGATAAGTCGGTACTGAGGAGTAACTGCCATGAAACTACCATGCACCGACCTTCCAAAGGAGCTCAGGAGTCGACACGTGGAAGCCCTCCCGAAATAGGCTCAAGACCTGGTCGGCCGACCAGGCCCCTAGGTCGGCCGACCCGGGAGTGAGCACCCTCGGGGTGTGCTTCCTCAGGGTGGCTGATAGGTGGGTCCTCTTCTGTTTTGACTCAGTGTTTCCCGAAGGAATCCCATGTAGCCACGTATGCAATCCGAGGGAGGTCCAGTTGGCACCGTCTCATTAATTGGACCTTTGTTTCCCCGAATTGTGCTCCATAATTTCTCCACATATATTGTATCAAATCCCTACATGCATATATTTCTCCAAGGACAAGTGGAATATTATTGTTCCTAACTAACATGCAAGTATGAAATGCTAAGTCTTTCTACTTTTATAGGTATATTGATGGTCAAAATTGGTATTTTTGACCGCCAACAGACGTGGCCGATCTCACTCTTCTCCAGGCTTCAGCTGCACAGGAAATAGCCACAGTCACATCAGTAGGACAAGACAGAGGGTCTGAGTCTCCAGTGGATCTCGCGTACTTTAAGCAGCTCGATGCTCAGGTGACACAGACTCAGGCAGAGCAGCATGATCTAGCACGGGAGCAGCCTAGAGTAGAGCCCTCAGAGGACATTGCTGCACCACCTCCTTTGACCAGAAGTGCTTAGTTGTTTTCCTTCTCTTTTTGGTGCTTGTTGCCAAAGGGGGAGAAGATATAGAGAAAGTGGGAGTGTGATCCTGTACTGATTGAGAGTAGCTTGTATCTAGGGGGAGTATATGTGGTATACAGGTTTTGGGAGTTAGATACATTTGGATCTTATTTTGATGGATTTATCGATGTTCGTGGATTTTGATGAGTCATGGTTTTCATTCGCTTGTGTTTGACTCACCATGATCTCACTTGGTTTAGTTTACATACGCAGTGCTTCATCTTTCATTAATTATCTTATATGCCTGTGTATGTATTTATGATGATGATTGCTTGTTTTTTAATTCCTTGCATGTTTCATGCTATCATGTTGCATATCACCATTCATGTCTTGCTTGCATGTCTTTATGCTTTACTTAATATCCTCACATGACATGCATGCATATCA
This sequence comes from Eleusine indica, assembly GCA_030378355.1. Lineage (NCBI taxonomy): Eukaryota > Viridiplantae > Streptophyta > Magnoliopsida > Poales > Poaceae > Eleusine > Eleusine indica. The sequence continues at coordinate 44,961,886 of CM059495.1, forward strand.
TCTAGAGTGTGTTTTGCTCCCTTTATCCTTTTAGCTCTTGATGATGCTTGATTGAGTAGGACCTTGTTTGTTCTTTGCTTATGCTTTTGAGGTTCCTCTTGATCGTAGTGTAGCTCTTTTAGCCTTGATATTTTATGATAAGCAGTGTTTGTCATCAATTACCAAAAGGGGAGAGATTGTAAGCTTCAAGACCATTAATGATTAGATCCCCGAGGTATGAATGTTTTCGTGATTAGTGATAACTATGAAATTACAGGCTAATATCTACAGGAGTGTTGTCGATGCAGATATCATCTCTATACTCTACTACAAATCCTATTGATGATGATGGTTGCCTTGGCGATGGATGACAATGACCACAAGCGTGGAGGCTTGATGAGCTTGATGGAGTCCAAGGGTTGATGGAGATGGATCAAGGCTAAGGACAAGCTATGGAGCAAGTGTTTGGAAACTTGTAGTCGTTAGGGCTTTGAGTTCATAGGAAAAACCGGACTATCAAGGGGGTTTAGATCATGTCTCTTAGGTCATGCTAGTCGGTAATTTGTGTGGATGCTCAGTGAAATCACAGGCACTAGATGACAGTAGAGAAGTCAAGGAGCTATTCGGAGAAGTCGAGAAATGAAGTCAAGCGAGGACGAGGAGTTTTAGCTTCTGGACGTAATGATCCGATAGAGGGGTCAGTGGAGACCGGACTGTACGGTCGCTAAGAGATCAGAGAGAAGGACTTTGCGAGGAATCTGTCTGTGCTGGGGTCTACAGACCGGACGGTCCAGTCTATGTGGACTTGCACAGGACAAAGAGGAAGCATCTTCAGGAACTCTCTAGAATGCACAAAATTCGAAGAGACCAGACGGTCCGATCTACTAACCGCCTGGATAGAGCAGCCAACAGTTCTGGGAACCATTCCAGAGAGACCAGACGGTCCGGTCTGGCAATGACCAGACAGTCCAATCATTGGAGTCCACAAAGGTGATTTCGTGGAGCAACGACTACTTGGAGGTTGGAATCCTATCTAACTTTGTTGTTGGGGTCTTGAAGACCTCTCTTAGCCAGTGGAATAGCTTGGAGCATTTGGTGAGAGCCAAGAGAAAAAGAGAAGAGCATCAGGAGAGGATGTCGGATATCTTGATAGTGCTAGTGAGAATAACTTGAGCATCTATCCACATCAAAGGCTAGGCTAGGGTGTCCTTAGGGTGTGCTTTAGATTGTTACCCTTTGTCTATGGTGAGACTAGACTGGTTAGGTGTCAGTGATCGAGCCTATCGTGATCGGTTGTGAAGGTCGTTACATGTTTGTACCCGGGTTGAGCCCACCGGTGAAAGGGGCATCGCTAGTGAGCGCCCGTGTCGGCTCGGGGAGTCTGGCAAGTTCTCGAGGGAGGCGAGCTTTTGATGGCAGCGGTGACGCAACCGTGTCTTCACTCCAGGAGTGATTGTGGGCTTGTGTGCGAGAACTCCAATTGGTGGCCGGAGGGACCAGCACTCCGACGTGAGTGCTCCGGCGAGGAGTAGGGGAAGTCGCCATCCTTCCGAGACCTCGGGAAAAAATCATGAGCATTCCTTGATTGGTCTTTACTATTTCGTAATTGTGTGCTCTAGTAACTAGGTTGACTTGTGTCTTGCATAGGCTAGTGTGTTTAGCTTCCACATTTATACTCATCATGAACACTAGCATGTGTAGGGTCTTGGCCTACTAGATCTGCTTAGGTTGCAACAATTGGTAGGATCTAGTGGTGTGAAATTGAAGTATTCAGATTTGTAGTCGGCTTACCTATTCACCCCCCCCCCCCGCTCTCGGTATGCCTTCAGTGCTTACACTATGGGCCCTATATAAAGAGAGGGGAGGCTTCACACTCAAACAAACATCGAAGAAAAGAGAGCCACACTCCAAAGGTGTTAGTGCTACCTAGTTTAGTACTTAGAATAGGTGGAGAGTGAGGAGAAGTGTAGGAGTGGAGTCTTGTCTGTGGGCCCTCTATTCCAACCTTGTACCTCGTCGGAGTCTTGCCTTATTAAGTAAGTCTTCAAGTTGGAGTTTTATCGAGTAAGTCTTCAAGTTTATTTATGTTTTTAAGCTTTCTTATTTTAAGTAAGTTGAGTGCTTATTTACTTGTGGGTTCAAAGTCTTATATCTTATATAGGTTGTTTAGTCTAAGTGACGCCTTAGCTAAATAGTGATTAATATCTTAGGCGTGATGCTTAGGTTAGAAATAATCTTTCATCACCTTATAATCCACGGTCTGTAGAGGTAGGTAGTAGGTGGTGACAATCCTATCTATCCATTGTACTCCTCCACGTTCAGTTGTGACGTGTGTCCAAAACGGAGTTGCCTTCTATATGTCGGGCATGAATCCGTACACGGAGCAGTAATTAGAACCAGAACAACACAAGGTGAAAGACTTTCTTTTACATATACCTTTTCAAGTACTTCCTGAACTTGGCACTAAATTTCTTGTTTCTTTGGGGTTTGTGTGATACAATGGGCAAAGTAGATGGTAAGTTGTTAGCTGACAAAAGATTATTACCACAAGAGCACAAAGAATATAGCATTAGGTTCTCTTAAATCTTTCATTCTCCCTTCCTAATCATTTTCACTAAGCAATGTTTCCCATTGGTTTGGTTCTCTGTGGCTATGGAGTTGTATTTGGCTTTGAATGCCCTTACACACTATTTTTGTTGGATTCGCTCAAGTGATTCTTGCACTCTCATTGTTTTCTTTCATTATCATCCATCATAATTTCTTCCAAAATCAATGGAAGAAATAAGATACACTCTCGTTTCTACATGAGAACAACCTTGATGAAACAGCCACATATTTGAGCTTCACAATCATATAACCAAGATCTTTCCAATAATAGTTGGCATGCTTGCATCGATATCATGTCACATTCCACTTGATCGTGGAACTTCCCATTTGTGAATTGCATGGTCACCATATTCTTCACAAGCATTGCACCACAATCGGTAAGTCATTGTATATTATATGGAGTGGGGTGATGATGTTGTGTTAGTCCCATTCTCTCAGCTAATTCTTGGCTTTCAATATTATTGCAGCTACCATTATGCACCATGATTCGACACAGTTTCTTCTTGATCATGACACGAGTGTGATAAAGATTGTGCCGCTGCCCATTGTCCTCCTTTCCAATATCAACACTAAGCACTCTGCGAGAAACAAAGCAATTCTTTTCATCTGCATCAGCAAAACTCTCTATTGCATTGCCACTTAGCTCTACATCAAGATACTCATCATATTGTGGTTCACTAGATGATTGCCACTCATTATTTTCATTGACAAACTTGGTCCTCCGATTAAGACATTCAACAGCAATATGTCCACAACCTTGGCATTTTGTGGCACTAAATATCTCAACTATGATATGAGGATGCAACTAATGCTGCCCCTATGGCTGCAGCTTGGCCCTTGTTGTCAATGCGTGGTGCCGGTGAGGAAACTAAAGATCTACCTTAGGAGTCGTGGAAATTAGAGAACTCTTTGTTGTAGCACACTGAGAATGACCTCTAGAGAAAGATGTATTTTTGCTTGTTGTTGATGCCAAGGCACCACAAAAAATGTTCTACCATGCTTTTCTGTCTGAATCTTTCTTTTCGTGTGCGTAGCTTGATCAACAAGTTCTTGTAAAGTGGTACAAGGAAATATCTGTACAAAGTCTGAGATCTCAGAATTTAGACAATGCAAAAATCTTGCCATTCTTGATTCAACATGTTCTCTAATTCTAGAGAAACCAAGGGCAATTCCATTTTCGTATAATATTCATCAACTGATTTTGTTCCATGCTTTGGATTTTATAACTTATTGCGAAGGCCATGTTGATAACTTGATGGCACAAAGCGTCTTCTCATCACTTGCTTCATCTCAGTCCAAGTATCAATATGTGCACATCCTAATACATTCTGATTCTCTTGAATTTGATTCCACTAAGTGAGTGCATAACCTGACAATTCGATAGAAGCAAGGTTCACTCGCCGTCGATCAGAGGGACCATGCACCTTGAAAATCTGATCATATTATTCCTCCCATTCAAGATATGCATCATGTTCTTCTTGTCCCTTAAATTTAGGGACACTCAACTTGATTCTTGCAAGATTATCCGGATCATCCTTGATGAGGCAAATCATGGACAACACCCCTACAATGATTATTGTGCTGTCTAAACAGCCCTCAGTTTTCAAAGGGATTCACATGATCATCATACTCATCATAATGATCAGGGATTGCCATGAAAATAATCATTGAAGTGCATGCGGGGGGCCAAAACCATGCCCGCGAGCACCTCCTCCATGTTGTCCACCATGACCAAATCAACCTCCATGACCTCAATGATGGGCAAAGTAGTAATCTACTGCAGCGCCCAGTGAGTTTTTATCTTCAAATTCACCATGAGGATTTGCATGTTGTTGTGGAACTCGGCCATCAGCAGCAGGGAGACGCTAGTTGAGCAAAGTCTCCATTGCATGCATCATCGTCTCTTGGAGTTCCCGTAGTTCAGCACGCGCCATGGGTACTATTCAATCTTCATCATGATTTCCCCCACGAACACTCAAATCAGATCCTTCCATGTTAAAGCAATGTGCAGAAATATGTGGAACAAATTTATATGTTGAAACTCCACCTCACCTCTTACTCACCTAAATTCTTACGTGTTCTTAAAGACTGTAAGTGTGCTCGTGTAGCACTACCATGATTGTGATTAAACGGTTGAACGGTTTACGAGTCGAGAGGTTAGGTTTTAGTATTTAGTGGAGCTTGGATGGCTGAATAAAAAAGGCTTGTAATGCTGCTAATCAAGTGTTGTAAACTCACACAATGATGTGTAAACGTTGCAAGCTTCTTCACTCTTTTCTTATTTTGTAACCCCTTTTTTCACGTCTGTTATATTTTCCTCTATTTTTTTATACAAAGGAACAGGAAGGTGGGTACCAAGTGAAAATAAAGTAAATGGAGATGGTGATCAGCAACACAACGGTGGAAACAACACAAGATCAGCAGCACTATTCATGGCTGTTTTGTGGACTATAGGTGAGGAACAAAAAGATGGTGATAAGAGATGAGATGGAATGGTGATGGTACCTACCATAACAACCTGAAATCTGATGCAAAATAATAGGAGAAACCCCGAGGGTTGTCTGATCTTCACATCAGTAGGTACGATGAAAAGGATAAATAGTTAAAATCAGCCAGGGTAACTAGTTTATATCTAACAAAGGTGGGGATGTGGCCAAGTAACGTGAGAGAGGCACCGAATCCTTGTACTCGACTCGATCTCACAAACTCAGGAGCACAATCCAGGAATCTTTAGACCTGGCCAATGTTGGATGCGACCAAGCAATGGGGACAGACATCAAAACCTTCAACGACTTCGACTTGATCTCCAAATGATCACAGAATGACAAACCGGGACTAATCCACACAAAATGGTGCAGCTAAACTGGAATTCATAGAACACAAAAAAGGAGGCCCGAGAGGAATCTTTACATATACCGACGAATCGGTCTCTCACAAGCATCTGTAGAACTCGCAAGAATTTTTTGGTAAGTCACTCAATAGCTCTTGGCGGGAACACCATGTGGGTATCTATACTAGGAACACCCCTCCTTCCTAGTTGTGGACGAAATGTAACTTATTCATGAAGGAACAAAGATGAAAGGTGTGAAAATTGTCATTCCCGAGTCTTGGGTGACCTTCGGCCTTCCTGGCAGTGTTCAGTAAAATGGTCATTACTCCTTGATGGACATTCCAAATGACAAGTCGAAAGAAGACTTGATTATCTTTCCATCCATGTGAATCATCAAAGGTGAAATCTAAAAGTGTGGTGCATAATGTAGCTTTTGGAACATGAACCTTGAGACAGCAGGCAGGGTGTTGGTTCAGCTTTCGTATAACTCATCTTCTCCTTGACGTAACTCATCTCATGTGTGTCTAGCAGCATGTCCTTCGTGTGTAAACATTAACAAAACATATGTCACACAGTTAGACAGTATAAAATTCTCATTTATGTTTAAAGTAAATTTAGTAAAGACAAAGTTCATCTGTTGTTGTAGTTTCACCTCATGTAATTAGCCCTTTTAGTGGCGTAACCGGTTTCTTCACTTGGTGCAGCAGGTCCATGGCCTGCGCCATCATTTACGTAGTCACTTCGTTTAATGTCATCAGATGTTACTTGACCATGATCATAGTTTACGTCACTTTGGTCATAGTTTACGTGTGTGGTTGGGATGTCTAAATCATGTGAGATGCATGCTCCACCGTAGTTTGGTGTCATTTTGATTCCTTAAATTTTGCCGATTGGCCTAGAAAATTAGATTTAGAGGCGCAATTTTACATGCCCCGGTGGAGTTGTTCTAATATAATGGCAGAGCACCTACCATCTGGCTTAAATAAAAATTTTCCTGTCCAGTGTAAGAACATGGCCGATTCCCTCGGCCATTCACGATCGATAAACCGATTCCCGTCGCTCCTGTGTGGTGTACTATCCGATGATGGGAAGGAGAAAGACGGCTGCAGAAAATGTGGTGCAAAGAGGCGGACGTCGACGCCACCCACGAAGCTAGGAGAGAGACATGTTCGGCTCTCCTGACTGGAAGTTTACACTATTCAGTACAAGTAGCGACAAGCTTCTGTATTGTTCAGGACTGATTCGCGAGCAACCTGAACCTCGGAGCCATTCGGAATTGAACACACACTCCCCAAAAATCATTGTCGTATGTGCTTTTCTTTTTCATTATTCAAAGTACGTACCCATTAGTTCTAAAATAATTGTATTTTAGCTCTGTATCAGACTCATAGATGATACTATAAATCTAGACAAAGCTTAGATAATGCGTATCTAGATAAAGACTATGTTCAAAATAATATATGAACTCGGACGGAGGGAGTAGCTGCTAATACCATAGATCCAAGTCTGCGTTACGGTCATCCAGCATGGTCATCAACTCATCACATGCTCGTCACGGTCAGTATCACGGATGCGGCTGCGTGTGGGCTAGGCCCCTGGTTCCATACGTCAGTGCGGCATCCGAGAGCGCAGCCGGTCAAAGTCATCAGAACGGCAAAGCCGCCACCTCTCTTGTCCTCTTCATGTGCGGTTCGTCATGGTCCTGGGCGCACACCTCATGGCTCACGATTCACGAATCCCTGGACCGAGTCCACATTCCACAACCATCTCTCCTTTCACTGCTATCACAAAAGTACAGCACAGCGAGGTGGATCCGGTCGAGGCTCACCTCTTAGTACGTCGAGTAAAACCTTCCACGGAGATTTTCACAAGTTTTCGCAGCTGACAAGTACTATCTCTAGATTTTTAATATTGACGTTGAGACAGAAACGCCAACTCAAAAATGAACTAGACGTGCTGTTAGGACGATAACAAAAAAAAAAAAAACAGAGAGAGCACTTTTGAAGAAAACTAGAAGCAGCAAAATAGTTTGCAAAGAAAGCTGCACCGTTCGTGCTGGCCACTTCAAGCTGAGTTTAGTATGCATGAACCACAACCAATCGTGTAACTACCAATATACGTAAAACTACTACTCCATCTATTTCAAACTATAAATATTTTTAAATTTTGGACATCATGTTTAACGACTATTCATCTTATTCAAAAAATATAAAATGTTCTTTATTTTGTTATTATTTATTTATCATTAGACATAGATTAAATATTATTTATTTGATTTTACAGTTTCTTTTTTTAGGGCTATTTGATTATATAATTTTAGAAAAACTGAATAAGACGAATCGTCTGATAGCAAAAAGTTAAAAAAATACTATTAATTAGATCAAAGATAGTACTACTTTGACCCATCATGCATCAAATGTATCATTATCCTCCTAGTGAGGAGGGCATAAATACATATGGACATTCACTAGTACAAAACCTGTCTATAGTAATGTATAATAATTTTTCTAGTGGCGGTCGACCTTTAAACCCACCACTAGTAGCCCGAAATGACCACTCTAAACATCAATCCAGTGATGGTTGTTGCTGACATCAGAAAAACCACCACTGGAAAATCAATTTCTATGGCGGTTGATGCTCCAAAACCAACCGTGACGGTGCTTACTGGTGTCAGCGCACCGTCAATGATTTTTTTTTTCAAGCCCGATGGCAGGTGCAGTCATCAGCGAGCTATCACTGATAGTTTTTCTATACCCAAATTAACGTTCCAGTATAGAAATCCAAATAGAAGGCCAAAACCCTAACAATTTCTCTCTCTCTCTCTCTCTCTCTCTCCCTTTCTCTCTCTCCTGCCGTCGCCCATCCTCCTCTCTGGCAGGTGCAGTCAATGATTTTTTTTTTCAAGCCCGATGGCAGGTGCAGTCATCAGCGAGCTATCACTGATAGTTTTTCTATACCCAAATTAACGTTCCAGTGTAGAAATCCAAATAGAAGGCCAAAACCCTAACAATTTCTCTCTCTCTCTCTCTCTCTCTCTCTCTCTCCCTTTCTCTCACTCCTGCCGTCGCCCATCCTCCTCTCTCAATGCAAGCTCCCGAGCACCTTCGCGCCTCCCCTCCATCCCAAGTTGTCGTCGTGCCTGGCTGGCCGCCTCTTCCCTACCTTCACCCTTCCCCTCCCTCCCTCATCGCTCGGTCGGCCTCCTGTTCCCCAAGCTCCTCCACGACCAATGCGGCGGCAACAGATTTGGGCATGCGACAACGGCTATAGCATCTCCCTCGTGCATGCCGACACCTCCTCTCCGAGCGTGATAGCACCAGGGGATCCTAGTGCAGACCTGGGTGTGTGGCAGTGACTCCTTGGCTGGTGCCCGACGGTGACTGCAGGCCCTCCCTTGCGTGCGTCGGCCCCTCCTCTTCACCGCCCACCCCTCTAAGCGAATCAGCGACGGCTCCGAGGGCGGAGTGGCGGATCTGGGTGTCACGGCATTGGATCCAGTGACGACGGCTCTGTGGGCGGTGGCGGGACGTGGCTCTGGGGCATGGCGATGATGGTGGCGACTCCAAGCTATGTAGGGTTCCGTGGCTAGGTTGGGCTGGGCCCTACTTTTTTTTGTTTTTAGATATCTCCCTAGTGGTGGTGAAAGATGACATCATCTCCCTCACCACTAGGCTTTGGGTGCCAATGATGGTGCTCAGACCCCCGCCCCCCCCCCCCCCCCCCCCCCCACCGGGCTTGGCTCCTTCTAGTGGCGAGAGCTCAGTGGGCCTGTTTTGTAGTTGTGATTGTAAATTTGAAAATAGGTAGTGTTGACAAGTAAAAGAAAACATGCAAACCTTAATAATGTCATCTCAAAAAATTCGAAAGGACATAAACAGCCAAATTATAAATAGTTAATGAACAAAACATATGGATTGCACCCGGAAGAAGGAGAAATGGTTTGGCAATGCAATTTAACCAGAAATAAAAACCGATGACATCATCAGTTTGTTTCGTTACTTCATCAGTTTGTAATCATTGCTAGTTGTAACGTTACTTCATCAGTTTGTATCATTACTTCTAGAAGGGGTATATTTAGGTGCATAGAGGTTGGATGAAGTAATGATACAAACTGATAACGTCAGTTGTGCATTGGTGCCGCACCACCATATATAGATGGTGCAAAGGGCATCCAAGCTTTAAAAACTTCAAATTGAAGCTGATTTTATCTTGACCAGAAAGGAATTTGGAAAGAGGATCTTATATATTCCACACTAAACTGTGCGCACATTTCAAATTTCACTTAACCCCTCTTCGGTTATTCCCTTTGCTACAGGGATTAGAGGATTGAATCACAGAAAGTGAGGTATGGATTGAATCCTCCTCATTCCTTTCCAATCCCCTTCAAAGCCGACCCTAACTGAACTAGCGCCTAGGGGAGGAGGCTCTAAGAATCATCAGGAAATGAATGAATGACTTAAGAGTGAATTGCAACAGTAATGCTAGTCATGTTTCTAAAAGAGTGACATATCTTTCATGCCATTTTGCTGGTACCCATGTTTATGATGTTCTTTTTTGAAATACCAAAGGGTGTCGTGAAGAAACTCGACTACTATCGATCACATTTCTATTAGCAAGGCGATTCAGATAATAAAAAATATCGCCTAGCAAGATGGGACATACTATGTGGTCTAAAAGATCAAGGGGGTCTCAGAATTATTGACCTTGAGATTCAAAATAAGTGCTTACTAAGCAAGTGGATTGTAAACTTGCTTAACAGTGATCGATCTTGGCAATCTTTACTTATTAGGAATAAATACCTAAGTTTGAAATCTTTGACACAAGTTCAAGCAAAGCCATATGGCTCTCATTTATGGAAAGGTCTTATGAAGATAAAAGATCAAGTCTTAGCTTCTGGGTCCTTTGAAATTAAAGATGTGACCCAAATAAGATTTTGGGAAGATATACGGGTAGGTCAGAGACCATTCAAAGAATTCTTTGCATCCTTATACCACATTTCTCACAGACCCCACGAACTTGTGGCAAATATGCTCAGTTCGGATCCCCTAAATATTTCTTTTAGGAGAACTCTTGGAATGGCTGGACGCTGGACCTTGTAGCTAAAACATCACATATTAATTTGACAAATGAGAGATATGCATTTAGATGGAACCTGCATTAAAATGAGTGTTTCTCTGTAAGGTCCATGTATCTCAATTTGTTTTTTTTTTACATGGTATCTCCATTTGTCAAATCAGCATACCTCCATCAGACATAAGGTTATTTGGAAACTTAAAATTCATCTGAATGTAAAGATTTTTTTTTTGGTGCCGCTAAAAAAAGATAGTCCTCACAAAAGACAATATGGCGAGAAAGAACTGAAAGGCAAGCCAGAAGTGTACCTTCTGTAACTTAACTGCAAAAAAATAATCAAGCACCTATTTTTTGATTGTGATCATGCTAGAAAGCTATGGAAGATAATCTTCCTAGCTACAGGTTTCACCCCACCAACATATGTTTCACATATGCTAGGGAATTGGGTTGCTAACTTAGATAAACAAGCTAGATCAACAATGTTGATGGGAGGTGTGGCTTTATGTTGGGCTATTTAGAGATGCCGTAATGTTATTTTTAATAAAACCAAATACTCCTTATTTATGCAGGCTCTATTCCGGGGGGGGGGGGCTACTGACTGATGAAGATGCAAAGGATTTGTTTTCAAGGACGAGCTCAACCCTTGAAGTCATCGCCTTGGAGCATGCCAACTTGGGATGGAGATATAATAACCGATTGGCTTAGATGGTTTTTGGTCTTTGTGTCAGCCCTGTTTTTTCAGCCACCAAAGCTAAAATCTTATAATAATATAAAGGTTGTGTATGTTTCTAGAGGTCAGATATTTTATCCATTTTCTAAAGAAAAAAAATATCATTTTGCTGGTAGAGTATAGCAGCAGTTGTTTCCGTAGGGGTAAGGTGCAAGCAAAGGTTTTCAGGACATATAAGAACACATTATGAGTTTATGGAAGGGTAACAAAGCCTTCACACTTATCCCTTGGTGATTAATGACAAGAAGGAGTATTACGGCTAAATATGAGTGAGATGTAGGTTTCATTTATGTCACAGATGGTCATATTTATGGATATTCTCCGATCCAGCACGAACACATGGTCATATATATTTATGGTTATTTATTCTTTCAGTGGTATGGAGCATGCCACAAAGTGTTTTTTTTTGTTTGTTTTTTGAGATAAACAAAGGATTGTATTAAATAATGACTGGGTACATCTTTATGTTACAAGCACTCTGAAATATAAAGATATTATAACTAAGTAAACTCAGTATGTAGCTCTAAAACCCAATCTTAAACCTGTATGAAGATTCACATAGATGACCACATAGGCAAACACTCAGCAAACAGACTGAGAACAGGTGCTCAGGGAACAGCGGTCAATATTCCTGTAGGTAGAATTGAGCATAATCCTCTTCTTTTTCATGTCTTCCTTCTTCTTTTTGTCACTGAAGAAGAACAAAAAATATTGAACCTGATCTCACAAGCTAGCTCTTCGTCGCGGTTGGAACTAACCACGACAAAATGGAGAAGGGACCGGAGAAATTTATTCGATGCCAACAACATCGTCTCTGTCTTGATGTCGTCATCCAGAACCTAAATCTCCATGTCGCCAAGACACAGAAGTTGTTGATGATGTCGCCGCCGCCATCATCTTCATTGATGCCGTCATGCAGAGACCAAATCCACCCTTTATCCTCGATGTGACCGGCGAGAAAAAGAAGGAAACAAATTCCTAATGTCGAAGAACTCATCATGGAGAAGACCTTAACCCTAATCTAGGACTTGATCTAAGGAAAAAGACAACTAGACTAAAAGAAGGGTGGACAAGTGCTTTTGTTTGTTTTGTTAATATCGAGGACATGCACGTCCAATGTGTCGAAGGAGTTTGTGCGTTAAATACATACTAATGTTCCTATGATGTTTCATAAGAAAAACACCCCTTAATTAGCTACAAGTTTACAATAGTTGATTTCCATCTTGCTGGCATGCACATTTCGTCCATACCGAAAGTGATTGTGTTATTAGTATTACATTATTGTATTGTGAAATATTTATGTTGTCAAAAAGTAAGCTTGGAAAAACTTACAAATATACAACGCAACGTGAACAACATAAATCGAGTAGTAGAAACTAGAAACTGATGAGTTAGCTAGACTTTACTGTATGACAAATAGGAAAACCGGTCAATATAAGATACGGCCTATAGCTTACAGTAATGAGATACTAGAACTAGAACAAAATACTGTCCCGCCCGCGATCTCCGACCATTATTATGTCCCCTCCGACCACCCGACAGTCGCCGGCGGACCTCGAGGTGCATGTGCATAATGTGGCAGATGAGAGATCAGTAGTCGCATTATTCGTCGGAGTTAGCCCAAGCCATGCACTCCTGGTGCATCTGCCCCAGTGTCCGCTGCCTGCTGCCGCTCTCCTCACCGCCCTTGCTGGCACCACCACCATCATGTTGCTGCCGCGCCGCCGCATTGCCATTGTTGTCCCCTTGATCACGGTCACGCGTCGCCGGAGCGCCCGTGAGCTGCTGCACGACGTCGCGGAACTGGGTGGGGTGGACGACGTACACCGCCGTGGCCGACGGGTCCCGGCGCCTCCAGTGCGTCCTCCCGGGGTTGCATCCGGAAGCGACACCGGCCTGCTGCTGCTTATTGGCGTTATTGTTACTGCTCTCCATCAGCAGTATAGTTGCGATTACTATTGCTAGTGAACTGAGTGGATCAAGGGAGCTGCCGGATCTTAGCTCCTTGGACTTGGAGACGACGAAGATGCTAGCTGCTAGTAATAACTAGTGGTGGGTGGTTCGGTGTCGATTTGGCGCTGTGGCAGAGCGCCGGCCCGCGGTTATTTATAGTTGAGCCAAAGACGAAGACGAAGACCCACGCGCAGTGCTAAAGGTGCTGATGTCACTATGTCATCAGTGCTATCGTAGCGGCCCACACGATTGGTTAGCTAGCTAGCTAACCAATATGATAATCGAGTCATCACTCATCAGTAGTAAAATAATGCTGAGTAGGCAAAGAGAGTAGAATAGTCCATGGCGACATGCGCCCGCGCCCACGTCAGTGCGCCACGCGACATTTGTAGCTGGGGGACTAGAGAGGAGGGAGGTGGTCAAACAGATAATCCTGAACTGCGACGACGAGTACAGTGACGAATATATGACGCCGGGTGGTGTGGATAGTGGATTCAAACTGCAAATACACGAATTCGTGACGCCTCACGCCTGGCAGCGCGTTTAAGGTGCCCAGGAATACTATTCGTGTGGTTCCACGGCTATTCATCGCCCTCACCTACGTGAGGGGTTACGCACCCGGGATTCCTCTTGCTGATAGTTGGCCCAAGCCATACACCGTTCCTCTTCCACATGAATCAGAGTAAATGCCGAAAATTTCTTATTAGGCCAGTGTCAGTGCTGCCTTTTATTTCATATTTATCAAAACTGCCATGTCAGATTTTTGCTCTTTGAAAGAAAAGTAAAACTGTATCTTTCAATGCCTACTTTTATTTCATAGTTTTATATGTTTGATAGAGTATTAATTATTGCATGATGTGATGATCAAATGTATCATGCAAATTGTGAGAGATAAAAGGAAAAAGTCTCAATCCACTTTTATATACCTTTCATCATCTAGGAAAGAGTGTAAATAATCTTTCATCTAGATGAAAGACATCTTCTTTATCTCTTTTTAAATTTCCTATCATGTCATCTAAGAATTTAATATGGCAGCTAATTAATTATCAATAAAAGACCTATTAAAACTAACCTTACGCGTGCATTTGTACCCTAAATCTCCTCAGCCTGCCGGAACTAGAAAAACAACAGAAAGGTAGTCTGGAAATGGGAGGTACGATAAGCTGTCTCCTCAAAAGCAACTCTAGTTGTTGTCTTTGGTCCTCTAACAGTGAGTTCGTCAACCTTCCTCCATTATTCTTTCTTCTTCTTCCTCCATAGCCCATCCAACCATCATGGTGCCGTGCCCCATCATCACGTCACACATCCGCAACCTAACGCGCAACGCTGCTCCCTGTCGCCACGCCTCTGAGCCGTCCCCTGTCGTCACGCCTCCATCTTTTTAGACTGATCATACTCGTCATCCTCTAAATTCATCCTCTAAAATAAATCTTCTATCCTAGTCAGCGACATTCCTTCCTCTACACTATTTTTTCTGCACCATTTATATTCTATATCTCATCCTCTATCTCAACTACCTTTTTGTGGAGCCCACATGTTAGCCTCTCCCCACTCTTTTTTTCTCTCCCCTCTCTCTCTCTCTTTCCTCCCTCTCCAATCTCTCTCTCTCTCTCTCTCTCTCTCTCTTCTCTTCTTCCTCCCCCGCACGAGCTCCCCGCCTCCACTGCAGCCCTGATCCTCCACCGTGCGCGCCGCCCCCCATCTTAATCTCATTTGCGCCCCCTCTTCCCCCGCGCCGCCGCCGCGCCCCTCTTCCCAACGCGTCGCCGCCACGCCTCTCCTTCCCCGGGCCCCTTCTCCTCCCCTGCATGCCGCCATCGCGCCCTTCCTCGTCATCCGTGCCCCTTCTCCTTCCCCCGCGCCCCTTCTCCTCCCCCGTCGCCCCTCCACCTCCTCCTCCGTGCGCCGCCGGCCGTCGTGCCCTCCTCCTCACCCGCGCACCGCCGGCTGTCGTGCCCTCCTCCTCCCTCCTCCAGCGCGGGCCTCTCTCCCTCCGGTACGATTCGGTGTCGAGCGTTGGCCGGATCCGGCGTCAACACCGGCGTGAGCTCCTCCCTCCTCTGGCCAGTTCCGGCGTGATCCAGCGTGCCCTCCTCCGGATCCGGCCCCCTCCACGCCACCCTCCTCCGGATTCGGCCCCCTCCACGCCGCCCTCGACCGGATCCGACGGCGGTCCTCTTCCTTCTCCCAAGATCCCGCGGCGCGACGGCAACGAGCTCCCCCATCCGTGTCGTCCCCTCCCCCAACCTCCTTCTCCTCGCTCGGCTCCGTCGAGGCGGCGCGCCGGGCATCCTCCTCCTCGCTCCACTCCGTCGACGCGCGGGTAGTTCGGATGGCGTGCGGGCCCTGCACCACGTCGGCGGGTAGCGCTACTCCGCTTCATTTGGCGGAACCCAGACCGACTCCAAGCGAAGCATTTCATTTAACGTACCCGGTGCAGTGATTTTTACGCAATCGGGTACTGCAGGTCACTTTAGCGTCTCCCGGTGCAACCAGTCTTAGGACCCGCCCTACACCTCACCTCGCTCCCACATGCACCACGCCTCGGGCCACGATGCCTCTGGCCTCGCTCCTCATCGCCATCGCTCTGGGCCGCCGCCTAGTCCAGTGTTGTCGATATGTTCAAAGTGTTCATTAAAGTAAAAAATTGTCGGAAAAATTAGATAACAAACAAAAATATTAAATAGATGTTTCAAAAATGTTGATTAAAAGTAAAAATTATTGTGTCAATATATTCACAATGTTGACTAAAAAATATTGAAAAATTAATTAGATTAAATAAAAAATATTGTGTCAAGAAAATGCAATGTTTTAGAGGCAACATTTTCAAAAACAAAACAAAAATCATTCGTTAGAGTTTATTTTAATGGTTAATAAACGCTAATTAGTCAATCCTGGCACGATTTGGGCAGGGTCCTGCGGTGCCATCAGCCACTACGGTGGATGTCAGCGGCCGGAGGAGGAAGAATTGTGTGGCATGCGATTGGACGATTTAGCAGTGGTCATCCGACACTAGCACAGAATCGATATTTAGTGATGATGGTCTAGGACATTTAGAGACATAAAATACAGCCGTCTCAATTTTTGGATCTCTAAATCTTGATATATAGAGATAGGGATTCACCCATTCCCTAGATCTAAACATATATAGACGTCTTCAATACCCGTCCCTAAAAGTTCTTTCTAGAGACAAAATTATCCCCGTCCCTAAAAGTGACTATGAACAAATAAAAAAAAAGAATCAGCCTGGCTCGGCCCAGAGAAACCCGAGATAGGGCCTGGGACAGGCGGACTGGCGAGCTCGACGCTGCCGAGGCTAGATCCACAGCCGCTGCTGCCAGATCCGGCGGGCCCGAGGCCGCCTAAGGAGGAGGGGAGCAAGGCGGCGTCAAGGCCTGAGGCTGGCTGAGGGGGAGGGGAGCAGGTCGCGCGTCGAGGCCAAGGGCCGACTAAGGTGGAGGGGAGGCCAGCGCTGCTCGAGTCCGCCACTGGATCTGGCGAGCTCAAGGTCGCTGCCGCCAGATCCGACGGGCCCGAGGCCGCCTGAGGGGAAGGAGAGCAGGGCAGCATCGAGGCCCAAGGCCACCTGAGCTCGAGGCCGCGAGAGGAGGAGGTGGAGGCGAGGGTGAGGCGACAGAGGAAGGGAGCGTCGGCGTGAGGGCGAGGCGGCGAACGAGGAAAGCATAGGTGTGAGGGGAGGAGGTGAAGGAGGAGGGCGACGGGATGAGGGTGAGGAAGGGAGGAGAGAGCGGCGGGAGAAGGAAGGCGAGGTTGGTAGAATAGAGCGGCGGTGAAAGAAGGAGGAGGGAGGAGAGCACGAGGAGGAAAAAACGGGGCTAGAGTTTCGGCTTTCACGTTGAGTGAGGGGGAGGGGGGCTTGGCGGAGGAAAACAATGAAAAAGGGTGGCGGGATTCGAACTCTAGATCTGGGGTATCTGCGCGCCTTAAGTCTAAAATTTTTCACCACCAGGCTACCAAGTGACATGGTACATATCCCCGTCACTATATCTTTATATACTAGAGATGGGGATTTAAAACTCATCGCTACAAGTAAACTCCATCTCTATAGCTTGAAGCAGTTGTAAAGGGGATCTAAAACCCCGTCTCTAACCTAGAAACCTGTCCCTAATTCTTGAAATAAGTAATGGTGATTTAAAATCCCGTCTCTAATTTAAAACCCCATCCCTATTGTTTGGAGCTACAGAGACGGATTTTTTTTACACGTCACTAAATCTTTTGCTACAACCAAATTTTTAGAAACACGTCACTATAAGTACCTTTCAATCAAATAGCAATGACGCGTTTCTAGAAATCCGTCTCTAAAAACAATCTAATGACATGACTATTTTATCCGTCTCTAAACTCGCATCACTAAATCTCTGTTTCTTGGTAATGAGAAACAGGAATGTAGGTGGTCACCCGAGCGGGTGATAAGGCGGCAGGGGCCATACACATGAGACTGAAATTTATATTATACAAAAGTTTATGAGTAATTTTTAAACTATGACAACTTTGACATGGTTGCGAAAAAAATACTACAACTGTTTCGGTAGACTTACAAGACTATAAGAAAAATTTGGACACTCTTATTTCACTACACTATTTTGTAGAATTACTTTTCGTAGTGTAGTCACTACCGGAATCGGCAAGTTTGTGTCGGTGAAGCCCAAAAAGCACTTGACAAACACTTTACCGAGGAACACCCTCGACTTGGCAAATATGAAGTCGATGAAAAGGTCTTTGCCGAGTGTCATCCATCGCACACTCGGCAAAGTCATTGTCGAGTGCTAGCATGACCCTCGGCAAAGAAAGGTGCACATGACGGAGACGACCGGCGAACGACGAAGGTAACAGCGTGTTTGCCGAACATAGTGACGTGCACACTGGACATATAGATATTTAAATGAATTTCCATTTAAACATGGTTTAACAAAGAATCTATGAAGTGTTCAATAATCCTTTCATCAAAAATCAAAACAATGAGCAGTTGTTTGCCGAGAGCCATAGGGAAGACACTCGACAAAGATACTCTTTGCCGAGTGTAAAATTTTGGCAGACTACAACATAGTTCATCTTTGCCGAGAGCCGGATGGAGACATTCGGCAAACCATCTTTTTGCCGAGTGTCTCTTGCAGACACTCTAAGTTTTGACGGTGATAATTTTTGCCGAGAGTGAACATATCGACTGAGTGTTTTTATTTGTTTGCTGACTATATTCTTCATCACACTCAGTAAACCTTTATTTTTATGAAGTGTCGACTGAGTGTTTTTTATTTGTTTGCTGACTATGTTCTTCATCACACTCTGTAAATCTTTATTTTTACGGAGTGTCGATATTGTGTCGAGTGTTCTTGTTTGAACACTCGGCAAAGGGCATGTTTACCGAGTGTCCGAGGTAATATCCTCAGCAAAGTTGTTTGCACTCTCGGTAAAGTTGTTTGCACTTGACAAACATGCTCTTTCCGGTAGTGAGTGCCAGTTGTCAGCCTCCACATGAGCTGTGGAAGTATAATGTCATAGATTTTTGGCCATATCTTGCAGCGTAGGTACCAAAAGCACAAATTTGTAGTAACCTTGTAACATTATTTTTTATTATTCTTGTGAATAATATTATTTTGGAAATTAAAGTCATTCATTATACACATGAATTAACTTTTGCATTGATTCGATTGTAGGAATATTGACATCTGCTTGTGACATGTACGTGGCAAAGTACTATTTCGCTACAGCATCGCCAGGATCGACCTAGCACAGCTGTCCCTATAGCTGCCTTGGACATGGGACGTATAGAATGCTAAGGTCCTTTTGGCAAGACTTTTTTATAAAACAGATTATCTATAAAATGGTTTTTTTATAAAATAGATTTTTTATAAAAATAGATTCTCTATAAAAAATTGAGAAGTTATATTTTTTATGCTTTTGAATTCTAGTACAAATTTAAGGAGTAGAAATAGGAGCAGAATCTAGTTTTTTTAAAAACCCTTTAGCTAGCTTCTTAATAGGAAGAACAAAATTCAGATAAGAAGCTATTTTAGAATACCTACCAAACAGACTCTAATACTGTTCATCACTCCTCCCAGCTGCCGCTCCGGTAATGTGGTCAGCCGGGGCAGTACTACTAGTCGACGCCATGGCGGCAGCGTCTGACGACCGGTGCATCGTGGATGTTAGTTCTGCCATGGTTCCGGGGCTGAGAGGAATGTCGTTGGAGGAACACCACAACAGGTAGGCCTCCTGCATCGATCTTGGACTCAGGCTGATGGGGCAAACTGCATTTGCGCCACGTTGCTGATCGCCGCCATTAACAGCGCCGCCGGCGCAGCTACTACTGGACGCCAGTCGATCACCTGGCGCTGGTTGTTGCAGTATTACCGGAGCAGGTGCGACGGCCGAGGCGACAGCGGCGATATCAATGTCAGGTTCGGGCTGAGAACAGGTGCGGCTTCGGACGAAGCGGCGGAAGCCGGCGGGGTGGACGTGGTGGACCTTGGTCGGCGGTGGCTTGATCCGCCTCCTGTACGGCCTGGCTACCTTGAGACCTGGGCTGCTCTGCTTCCGCCTCCGATGCTGCAGCTGCAGGTTCTGTCCCTGCTGATGATGGCCGTCCTCTGCTGTGTTACTGTTGTTCATTATGCGTGGATTTAGAAGGCCTAGTTCTCGTCTAGTTACTTTAGTTAGAGGTCATACAAACATGCATATATAGATTCAGTTCCTGCCGCCATACGCGTTCATGGGATTGAATCGAAGGAGAAGCATCGAGTAGTTACTGGCTATGTGTCTTCGTAATGCGTGATGTAAAATAGATTCGGTTCCTGCCATACGCGTTCATCGGACGACGCGAGACCAAATTATTTAGGATGATGTCACTGCCTATGTGTCTCCGTAATGCGTGACATAAAATTGATCTTGTTAATGATAGCTACTACTCCCTCTGTCCACGTCGATCTAGTTACTACTAGAAGAATTGCAGGAAAGGAATCAGTCGTGCTTTTTTTTGTTTGATGCCTGTTAGTTCAAAATAAAGAATTGTGATTTAGGAGAATAAAGAATTGTGCACGAGTCAGCACCTCATCTGAACCATTTGAGACATATATGGTCTCTTTGTTCTTTTTTGTTTGATGCTTGTTAGTTCAAAATTAAACTATCCAACGTCAAATATAAAAGATCAGACAGTATTAGTATGATTTAGGAGAATAATGGTCTTGAAGTCAGGCCAAGGGAGACAGGACTAGCTTTCTGGCCAATACTGTATAGCGTAATAAGAGGAATATAATGAAGCTTGTAGTGCTCCTTCACCAGCACACGTCAGTCTGAATCATATTCGTGCTAGGAAAAAAAAATGATGGGTCGGTCCCAGGAAAGCGACGGATCCGGAGCACTACACTACGCTGATTAAACATCATAGAGATCATAAAGTAAATCACACCTACCCTCCTCCGCCTACACGGTGGCCGCCGGAGCCAGCTGACGGCACAACCCGCTCAGCGGCCAGGAAGGCGGTGGCAGGATCACTGTTGCTTTCTTTCTCCCCCTTCCTACTTCTCTGAATCTTGCGTCCTTGATTGGGCGTGGATCTGCAGCACGACTAGCCAGTCAGCCCTCATGTGAAGATCCAGGGACGATCGGTGAGATAACTGTCTGATCTGGCGTCGTACCGGCAGCTAGATTTTTCATGAGGATCCTGGCTCATCTGGTGTGCAGCGGTTTGCGAACACGCGTGGCGGCGGGGCACCATCATGTGGCCTCCATCTCATCGTCCCTCGCAGCCCTGATGACACAACATTGTTGACATGGCAGATGCCGTCGTGTCAGGCTAAATTTGAGCACGAATCCCAATTCAAATTTTTTTTAACAAAATCGAAATCGAAATTCAGATTCAAATTCAGAAATTAGAAATTAAAACTCGAATTTATCCAAATTCAAATTTCAAAAATACGAAGTTGAAATTCGAATTCAAATTAAAAAATTAACATATGAAATCGAATTCAAACTCGAATTTATCCAAATTCGAAGTCGAAATTTGAATTCAAATTCAAAAATTATAATTTGGCATTTTGAATTTGAATTCAAATTTTGAGTTCGAATTTTTTTTTAAATTCGACTTTGAATTTCCATATCTGAAATGAGAATAGAATTTGAAAATTTGAATCAAAATTTGAATTCGAATTTGGATTAGAGTTCAAATTTGTTCGTATTTGGATTTGAATTCAAATTTGAATTTTATAAATTGGAAATTCAAATTCCATACATTTGAATAGATTATGTGAAATTCAAATTTTAATTTGAATTTGTAATTTGTTGTTTAAATTCTATTCGAATATGATGGGAGGGGTAAAAGTTTCTTTTTAATTCTACCTTGCCACATAATAATAGAAAAAAAATGGTTTGGCAACTTAAAATGATGATTTGGCATCTTTCGAACAGTTTGTAAACATTTTGTGGAGCTAGGATATTTTGCTAAGAATATTGAGAAAAGAGATATTTGGAGAAGCTGAATTGATGAGAGGGAAGAAATAATCAACTGTCCACAATTGTGGCTACGTTGCTGTTGCTGGCTCGACACGATTTAGATGCTGGGGCTCGGGTTGCTCCTCGTGTCGTGGAGCTCGAGGAGAACCACGTGGACCCCTTTGCCTCTTGGGGTCCCCCTAGGTGTAAACCTCGCTCTGGTCAGACGGATGAAGGGAACGTCATTGAAGTTGTAATCTTCCTGAAGGCGTTATCTAAAGTTCCTTATGCAACTGCTTGGGTCATGTTCCATATGGCTATGATGCGGTGATTAGCCATGTATCATAGGTCCTGTTTGGATTCAAGAGTTAGAGTTAGATTGAGCTAGTTTAGGCATAACTAGCCTTAAAATCTCTAAATAGGGACGGTTAGTTTGGGTTAGTTGTATCTAACTCACCTAAAAAAACTATCCCACCCAAGAGGTACTAATTAGAGCTAGTTTGAGTGGGGCTCACTGAAAAGTTATTTTTTTCTCTATCTCAGCCGCACCCGATCAATCCCGCTCCGCTCCCCCCCCCTTCCAAACATACCTCACTATTCCGGTCCTCCTCCGCCGCTTCGGCCGGCGGCAACTCCGTTCTCCGCCTGAAGCCCGGCCATAGCCCCGCCCGACGCACGATGCCTAACCTCGCTCCTCCCAACGCCCGACGCCTGTCCTCACTCCGCTCGACGTCCGGGATCTCATTGAGCATGGTTGTGATGACGCCAAACTAGAAGAAGATCTGCTCATGCGGTCGCTCGACCTCAGGGATGCCGACGAGCAAGCGGTCGGCCACGTCGGTCCCTCCAAGCAGGTCAGAGACTGTAGCTACGTAGAGGTGCGCGGCGGCGCTCTCTGTAGAGAGACACGAAAGGGAGTGGAGCACGTCCTGAAAACGACCATCCTCCACGTCGAGGAGCGCCATGAGGATGCGTTGAACCTCCACGGCTTGGCGTCGCCCTGGACCTCCGCCATCGCGAGCGGCGCGGGTGCGATGAAATCATGGTACACGCGGTTCGCCTACCTAGAGTGGGGCTGGTCATGGATCGAGACGGCGCCCAGCACATGGGTGGCGTCCAGGAGGAGGGCCTCCGGGCTGAGCAGCCTCTAGAGGCTCGACCGCGTGTGGGCGAGGAGGCCGAGGTGACCCACGGCAGACGAGGGGCAGACACGAGGAAGAGGCCGAAGAAGGGGCGCGGGTTGGTGGCGCGGCTTAGCACCCGGGAGATAGCACGGTGGAGAAAGAGCGCCATGACTGACGACAGAGCCGACGAAGACGTTGATGGAACCTCGCATGCTGACTGTCGATTTGTTTCACTCATTTATGAGTAGAAGGCCACACAAGAGCTAGCCACATCAAATCTGGTTGTAAAATGTGTTTAATGGAGGCAAATAATTACATCACTGTCTTTAGTGTCATTCTAACCCTTACATCCAAACACCTCAAGGGCTAGAGTTAGTTCAGAGTTAGTCATGAGCTAGAAACTAACTATAACTTCTCGCACTGTTAGAATATCCAAACAGGTCCATATTCGGGAACAATAAGCTGTAATACGGAGATTTTCTGTTATATTATTTTTAGTGTTTACTTTTGTTCATCAGTCATTCTATGGTGGTCATTTAATTGGTCATTGTATTATACCTGGAACTTTTTAAGAAGTCAAAACCAATATGGTTGTAGCTTCTTTAAAAACCAAGGCTGGGATTAATATAATAATCATTGTCTAAAAACCGGTGCATGGGGGCTAAATTCAGACATCCCGTTTCAGCAGATCCGGTCCTAGATTCCAAATTGTTGAAACTTGCCGCCAGCCATCATGTCACTGCATTATCTTCGATGTTACATACTACTCCCTCCGGTTTTATTTTGTTGATGTTGGCTAGTACAAATTTGCACTTACACTAGCCAATGTCAACAAATAAAATCTAGAGGTAATACATTGGACTGAGATCGAAGCATTGCCTTGATCTGGGATCGAGATAGGAGATCGGAGAGAATCTCTCCCAGGACCAGGCAATGGTGACCAAGGTGGTGGCCAACGACTTGCCCCTGATGCCCAATGATGAGAAAGTTCTGTAATAGGAAAGTGAGAAGTGTGAGGGTTAACCGGTGTAGTACAACCGCCACTACTAATGGGTTTGTAGCGGCGGTTTGTTTCGGCGACAGACCGTCCACCGCTACAAATGCTTATTTGTAGCTACGTTTGCGTAGCGGCGGGGTGGCCCGTCTGCCGCTACAGGGTTTTTCCAACCGCCGCTACAGGTCTTTTTTGCTGTTGTATTTGACGCAACTAATGTCATTTCTGGTTCTCTTTACCCAACAGCAAACCTTCATTTTCATGAGGTTTGGGAAGTCAAGATGGCCTTCGAGAATGACATTTCTGAATTGGATGTGGATCTGGTTGAGACAGTTGATTACATGGTTAGGAAGTTAAAACAATATTGGAAATTGACATGGCTGCAAATCTCAGTTCCTGTTCTTTTTGATCCATGGTTCAAGCTGCCATTCATTCAGTTTCGGTTCAACCAAGCTTTTGGGAGTGAGGCTACTTCCAAAATTGCGACAGTTAAAAAGGTTTTCATGGGGCTATTTCAGGATTATTCTCAACAGAATATTGACAACCAAGAGGCAACACAAGCAGCTGTTCAAAAAGAGGTTAGACATGCAAGTAGAAGATATGCAGATTGGGATAGCTATGTGAGCATGAATGCTGAGACAACAAATGCAGTGCCATCTGAGGTAGAGACTTATCTAGCAAAGGCTCCTATTCCGCGTGGCGAAAACTTTGAAATCATAGCCCGGTGGAAGAGTAATTCATTGGAGTTTCCTATGCTTTCTCGTATTGCTCGAGATATTCTTGTGGTGCCGGCTTCAACAGTTGCCTCTGATCGGCATTTAGCACCGGAGGGAGGGTCATATCAGATTTTCGAAGCTGTCTAAAACCTAAAACTGTGGAAGCTCTAATAGGCCTACAAGACTGGTTGAGAGCATCTGGTAAATTCTTATCAGACTACCATTTTTCAATTATATGAATGCTCTGAGTTTGTAACATTATTTAGTGAATATCTTCGCGGCAGGATCATCTCAATAAAATATGGAAGCAGTTCATGATATCGTTGGGCAAGTGAATGGACCAGAATAGCCTACTAATCAGGTAATTTAGTCACTAGTGCAGGCTGCAACCTTCATTTTGTTTGTAAAGAGCAACGATAATTTCATTGTGTTCTTTGATGTTCTATCCATGCATTATCCAAACTAACTTTTGCACTAAATATACTATTATGCTGAAACACTTCTTTTTCTCTGGATCAATTTCTACATTTGCAGAATTCACAGCTCTGTTTGCTCCCCCACTAGTCACACCCACATGTCATTTACCTTACAACAGCTTCATATGACCATGGTATGGCCATTGTTGTCACACTGTCAAGCATTCCAATCTCTGGCTATATGCTTTGGTTACAGGATATGACCCAACGAGAGCTTTAGACATTTAAAATAGCAGAATTTTAGTTCATAGCATCAGAAGATAGAATCCAGCGAAATAAACAGAGTGACAGGTGATTGCTTGTAGCATCATGTTCTGTGTTATTTTCTTTTCCATGGTAAATAAACTAGATATTTCACCATTCAGCCTATATAATATTGCTAAGACAGGATATTTACTGCATGACCAGTGCAAAAATATATACTTATTTGGGTTGTTGAATGTGCCGGTGATCAAGTGGTGCTCATGATGATGCTGAATCTGGTCCTAGGGAGCAAGCCGTGTTCTGCTGCTAGCTGGTGGATGAGTATAACAGCAGAGTTTTTCCCATTACTAGTATTGTTTAGGATGATTTGTTGAATCAGGCAGAGAATATGTAGTAAGCTAATTGAACTCTTGAATATGTTCACTCTGATCTAGTCATCAGAGTTCATACAGTCAGTGGTTCCATATTTGATTACAGTGGTTCTGGAAAAAGTAGCTTCATGCACAATTTTGTTTACGTTTGGACTTTGGACTCGAGTATTCCCTACTGCTGCCACAAAGTTTGGTTGTTGATTGACAATTTTGTTTGATTCTAAGTACTGTACCTGTATGTGTATAGTTGCAGGTTCAGATTTAGTGCATGCGTATAGTCATCTTTTGTAAAAGCGAAGAAGAAGCTAGCAGGAAGCATAGCTGGTATGTGGGCCGATCCATGTTATCCATTGGAGCAGTGGATTATTTCAAAAATGTACAAATGGTTGTCCAGGGTGCACCGCAGCGTGCGGCTGGGTCGGCTGGGTCGGGGCGGTTCGCTCCCCGGACCAACCACGCCCAAGGTGACACTTAAACACTGTTATCCTTGCCGTTACAATGCAATTCAGACTGAGGTGCGGATGTCCACATCCTCGGAACTCTAAAAACTTATCTCCGTCGTTCTTTGCTTCGGAAAAGAAACGTTGTCTGTGCACAAGAATGTATAAGAACATCGCTAAATGCAATGTGCATATACTGCACGGTTTGTTGATTTCCTCAACATTAACATCGTCTGACACCAGGCAACCTGCTTCCATTAGTTCATTACATATGGATAATGGATATATGAGTAATGCTCTCATTACAAACAATTAATCAATCATCATGTTTTTGGTGTTCCATTATTTCTGCCATTGTCCCTGGGCTGAGGACGACGTTGTTGGAGTCGCACCAAGCCAGGTAGGCTTCCTGCATGGACCTCGCAGTTGGCGTGGGCACGGACAACAATGCCGGCACGGACGGCGCTCGTGTCGGTGGCCGCGAAAGAGCAGAGGCAGCTTGGTCCGGCTCCAGCGGCCGTGATGACCCGCTGCTTCTTGGCGTCGGAGCTCGGGAGGAGGCGCCAGTGGTGAGCCTCTGCACTGTGTGTGCAAATTCTTGGGGCTGCACGCGGTAGACCTTGTCTCTTCTGGGGTCTGGCTTCGTCCTGCTCCGCCTCCCTTGATCGTGGCTAGTGTTTTCCTCCATGGCATAGCAAAGGGGACAGGAGGGTAATAGATCATGTCCGTCCTGATTCATACGTACACATATATACATTCATCTATGTGGGGCCATGGAAACACCGACTTTTGACTCAGCTACACTGCTGCCCACATACTAGGTGACGTTGCTGGCGGCTTGTCTCCGTCAGAAGCAGATTCTGGAAGAGCATTTATATATAGTATATAGAAATTCTCAGTCCGGGGAACAAAACTACTATGGTAGACGGAGACGGCGGGCCATATGGCTTTTACGCTTGTGAAAGCAAGCAAGTTCCATTTGCCTCTCTAAACTATCACTAGAGTCTGAATATTTTCCTGTAATTATAAAATCGGATAGAACGATCTCTATAACTCATTTATCCTCTCTGACAGTTTTCAATGGTGATTTTTATTTTCTAGCCCACGTGCCAATATGAGTCTCAAATGTGAGGTGCCGTATCAGCTTTATTTTTCTTCTTTCTTTCTTCCATGACTCCACCTTCCCACCTTCCCAAGCCATGGAGCTCCTCCTCCCCTTCTATCGTGCCGCTGGCACTGACACTAGCTCCCATGCCGCCCGCTTCTCTACGACCACATCCTCTTCTTCCTCCATCGCGTCCACCTGCGAAGGCGACGGGGGAGGTGGGGGGGGGGGTCCGCTCATTCACGGTGCT
Organism: Eleusine indica; assembly: GCA_030378355.1. NCBI lineage: Eukaryota > Viridiplantae > Streptophyta > Magnoliopsida > Poales > Poaceae > Eleusine > Eleusine indica. The sequence continues at coordinate 44,989,186 of CM059495.1, forward strand.
GCTGGGGCTCCACACCTCCTAGGCCATGGAGCTGCTCCTCCCCAATGTCGTGCCGCCGGCGCTGACTCCCACACCCGCTCCCTCCTTATTGCCTTCTGTTCCACACCTCATCAATCGCATCGCCTGCTTCTCCATAGTTGCCTCCCCGTCCCCCACCCCGCCACCACCCCCTCGCGCACCTGCCACTAACGCCAAGCACAAGGCTGACCCCGTCGACCGCTCCTCCAATGTAGCTGTACTATATACATTGCATCACACTTCAGCAAACAATCCCAACATCGGCTGTGATGCAAGCATTTCCACTTGCTCTAGGGATAACCGTCCCGCTTGAATGCTTCATTGCCGCATGGCAAGGCGGGGAAGAAGGTGAAGATGATGGTCGGCGCCGACGATATATAACAAGCCCACGGCTGGCAATGGTGAGGATGGCACCTGACATATTAGATCCATAGTGTCACGTCAACTGAAACAACCCTTGAAAAGTCTGAGAGAATAAACAGGCAGATTAAAAAGTTGAAGAGATCGTCCTATCCGGTCTCAGACTTCTTTCTAAAAGTAACGATCGATTCTGCTAATTAGTAAAAAGTTGGACTTGACTACTACCCTGGTTACATTAGCATAACACATGCACTACTGTAAGCGACAAGCTAAAAAAAACAGACTCGGCTTCTGTCAACATATGCATGGATCTACTTTGCTTATGTCTTATGTCTTAGTCTCTTTTGGAAAATTTAGAAGTTTCAGCAGAATACATGGCCCTGTCATTGTTTTCTTATAGGAGCTAGTTGAGCGTGCGATGTCCTCTCAAACAGTTGGGGCAAACATCTCACACGAAAGTGTACACAATTAACTGATGTATATTAATGTTATCGACTAAAAATCAGATAGCGTACATTCTTGATCACACTTTCTTGCAATCCTTTCCATTTTCACATTTGTGAGGGCAAAACAAAAATGTTCAGACTGCCAGGTCCCCAAATTCTCAGGTCGATAGCGCCGTGCCCCACAGACCACCTTTCATCGGCAGGCTCAAATCCATAGCTTGACTAGCTGATAGTACCTCATTATGCCTTCTGAAATTTATTAGGCTCCATTATTAGGCTTTTTCAGTTAGTATTTACACATATATGTACTATATAAACTCTCCAAGCTAGAGGAGCATGAAGGTGCCGCAGATCGATCTTGGCGCCCAAGCAGTCGCGCTTGGTGTAGCATGATACTGCTGTTGTCCATGTTGAGCCTTTTGTAACACCCTATGGTCCACACCTAGTTGGGCCCAACTCGCCTTTTGAGTAGACCCCGCACATCCATTTTACACTTTTATTCTCGCTTCGTGTAAAAGGGTTAGGCCATGATTGGTGATATGATCGAGAATTTAGGCTTTAATGTTAGGCTTCCTATCACTACACTAGTAAAGTGATACTAAATTTCCACCTTCTCATGCACACAAGTGCTCATAGGCCACTATGTGTCTAATCTTAATGGGCTAGGATGTTACACAAACTTAATCCATTTCTCTCAAGAGAATCTCCACGACACATAGTACCACCACACCTATACCTGGGTTGGGCCATTTCCTTTATAGGCTTGCATGACGGATCTGAGGCCAAGCCCAAGCATGGTACCTCTAATTTTAAACAGACCAGGCCGACCTGAAGCATGGCGGTGACACCTTAACTTATGACTAGCCAATGGTGCCTTTTCGTCGACCTCACCCTAGACGAGGAGTGTTGGACGATGGCGATGCAAATGAGGTAGAAGAAGAAGCCAAGAAGGGTGAGATGAGAGCAGCAACACGATGTAAACAAGGGAAAGGTGAAGGCAGTGGGGCGATGTGAACGATGAGGACATCATGCGATGTGATGAAGGGAGAAGTAAGGGTATCTAGGTGATGCGAAGAAGAGAAAGGCAAAGCCAATGACATGACAAGGGCTCGGGGCATATAGGAGATTCTCCTTGAGGGAGAGATGATCACCTAGTCAAGCGTTGAAACCGTGGATCAGGGCACGAGAGCTGAGGAAGTGACGAACAAGCCCAATGTATGTTTGGCGGCCGTGGGGCTGAGGTGAAGTAGTTGCCAACCCTACTGATAAGGATAAGAGTGTTAATACGCTAGACATGGCGTTCCATGCTGGGTTACACTTACACCCAACAGGCTATAGGTGCCAAGGCTAAAGGGTCAGCACGACAGGCCTGAGATCAAGCCTAATAATGGCTTGTCATGGGCTTCGTGTTGGCACGATCTGTCTACTTACATGACCATGCTCATGTCGGGCCAAAATAGTTGTGCCTCGAGCTGACCCATTTAATTCGATCCTATGTTATATACTAAGTAATTATGTGTTATGTAATCAGTAATATGTGTTGTATAACCATTACTACCATATAATCTCTTATTTCTCAAACATGAGTTTGTATTTTGGAGTATGGATTTATAGTGTATTAGTTTAGGTTTACAGACCGGATAGATCAATTTGAGGTCATACATGGGCCTCAGCTTCCTTCAAAATGTGAACCGATTGAAGGCCATGTCTAAGTGATGCTATCTTCACAAGAAGTCCACAGAAAAAGAGAAAAAGTCTTATTCACCTCCCTCAAGTATAAGGGGTGGAGCAGTCTGCCTCCCTCACCTATAAAATTGGGTATCTGACACCCTTAACTCATATATCCGGTTCAATTATACTCCCTCAGCAATATTGTAAGCGGTTTTGTCTGACGTGGATGGGTGGGTCCTACCTATCACATGCCATATCATCATTTTATTATTTTTTATTTTTTCTCTTCTTCTTCATCAATCTCTCCAACGAGATCTCTCTCTCTCTTTTCTGTCATCAGCCACCCTCCATCTCTCTCTCTCCTTTCTGCCATCGGCCACCCTCCTTCGCCTCCTCTTCTCTCTCTCTTTGACGACCCCCTAGCCCCTGCACCGGCCCCCCTTGGCTTCCTCTTCTCTCTCTCTCTCTCTCTCTCTCTCTCTGCTTGCTGCTCCTGCCGTCCTCCATCTCCAGCTCATCGTCCTCCTATGGGTTCTTGCGGCTGTGACTGGAACCGCCACCGCCAGACGACATGTCGACCGCCTCCTTCTTCACGCTCAGCGCGACGGACGGTGCCATGGGAGGAGCAGGGGCGGGGGCGGATCTGGCCGCGGGGCGTGGCGGGGGGCGCGAGCCGGCCCTAGCGGCGGCTGGTGGCCCTCGTGCGCATTGGGCCCGGCCGCCCAGGCGAGGCTTCGCCACGTCCGCGATGGAAACGAGTGTGGCCTCCTCCGATGACTTGGCGAGCATGGAGGAGGCCGAGCATGGGCAATGTCTGGTGGAGGGTGTTGTAGCGGCGGTGGAAGTCGTGGTCGGTTAGTACGCGACACCAGGGCTTGTTAGATGATGGAGGCATGGAAGAGCTGTTCCGGCTCTTTCGGTGGGAGGCGGAGGAGGATCTTGGTGATGGTGTCTTCGTTGAGCTCCGGCAGCGGTGGCGCCATGCCCCTGGTCGGTGGGACTCCTACGGCAGCGAGGATTTAGGTGGGGATCGATCGGGAGAAGCGAACAGAGAGGATAGATGAGTGAGAGACGTGGGAGAGGGAGAGTGGGAGAAGGAGAGGAGAGGGGAGAAGAAAGGAAAAAAGGAAAAGAAAAAATAATGGGCCTTATCTGCTGACTCAGCATAGGGCACGTGCGTGATGCTGACTCAGATAGCTGACTGAGTCAAAACCACTGTCAAAACTGGACAAGGAGTAAAATTGAACCGGGTATAAGAGTTCAAGGTGTCAGATATTTCGTTTTATAGATGAGAAAGGCAAAGTGATCTACCCCATATAGTTGAGATAGGTAAATAGGACTTTTCTCAAAGAAAAATGCTGCCTGCGATTTGTTTATTAGTTGGGCTGGACTTTCGCAACTTAGAAGGCCATAAAGCAGGTAAATGGGCCTAGCTTGTTTAAACACATTGGTTTTTGAAGAAGCACGGATCCGATTTCTTATTCTCATAGGCGATTTTCTTCTACATTTGAGAGCTGATTTCATTTTCTAAGATGGTGTTGGGTAAATACTTGAATCCAGAACTTCACCTAAGTCAGAATTCTCATAGGCAATATATTAGTATGCTTCTCGTTTTTTTTATCATGTTGTGTGTTCATGGAAATCAGTGACGTCTCGATATATTGAGAACTCAGAATACTACTGCACTATTAGGGTACATTTGACACTGCTTATTAAATATAAGCATTTTTAATAAACAGTTCAATAAACAGTAACGAACACATTCTTATTATACTTAATATGATATTTTCCCGTGATCCTCACAAATCCAGGACCCTTTATTGGGGATTCACACTGTAACTGACATGCTCCTCCAGTATCATAGTTGTGCGCCATAATTGGCGGTGTTGTGACAAACATATTTTATTTCCTTTTTTTAGATAATGGAAAGAAGTACCGGCTTTTGCTTGGCAACAAGCTACAGCCCAAAATAGTTCGGATGATAAGATATTAAAAGCAAATTCTATTGCTAAATCTCCATCCATGATCGACGAAAATTTGCATTACCACCGTCTCCAATATTTGACATGCGGCCTTTATTTTCTCCTTGTCTTCTTCATGCCTCTCCAGCTGCCCCCAAAAGCGTAGCCAATGAGTTCCTCTGTAAAGTACCTGCATGTAAGTTTTAATAGGAAATTTATCAAAAACAACATCATTTCTACTAAGCCAAATAGCCCATCAAAACGCCGATGCTCCAACTAGTAGTTGTTGTTTCGACTTAGGCCCTATTCCATTTAACCAGTCACCAAACATATGATCAAAGTTTTGAGGTGGTAAAAGACCACAACAAATCTGTACCATGCCCCAGAGAAATCGTGCATAATGACATTTGAAAAAAAGGTGATCTATACTTTCAGTCTTTAGACAAAAGCAACATTGTTTACTCCCATTCCAATTTCTCCTAGCAAGATTATTGTCACGGACCCGCCTTACCACGGAGGCGGCTCCGTTCCAGGATCTCCCTCGGGTGGCGACACGCGCTGTGGCACCCAATAGTACAACACATGATAGAGAGAAATAATTGCAACAAGAACATAGGTGGGGAAGCAGAGTTTACATAAATCCGAAGTTATATTACAAACCGGAGTTTTGACCGAAATAAATTGCGGAAGCGAAATGTTCAACATTGGTTCACCAATTCGACGAAATGGCTAAGATACAATCGCCCTCTCACGGCGACACACAGGGATCATCCGGCCGTAATAGGTGCCTTGCCCAAGCACCGTACCGGCAAGCAAAGATCTAATCCTCATCTTCATTCGTGCACAGCTCCCACTCGATGTTCCAGCAATCAGGGCGCTGGCCCTCCCAATGGAATCTTCCACCGCAGTGGCAGTCTCCGTCCTCGTCATCTGAAAATCACATAGAGCTACGCCCTGAGTAACTAATTTACTCAGCAAAACTGACCCGTCAAAATGGCCAACTACAGCTGACGCCTAGACATGCAAGGCTAGGGATAGGGTTTTTATTGCCAGAAAGCCCGCCTAAGAGTGGATCTTTATTTTTCAAGTTTTAGCATCAAGTTGAGTTATCATGCAGAATAATAAATTTAGTTTGCCCTAAAGCTATAACAATCATGGTTGCAACACAATCTTAAGAATTTCCAAACAGCAGTATTATACCCACACATCATCTTAATGGCTTCTGGCACTGTTCCGGAGCAGCGATCAAGTGGTACTCGTTACTGTGAGGGGCGGCGACTCGAATCGATTTACATCCTGCAGGAGAAACCTGCTTGCATGACCCATACGCGCTTCCGGGAAGCCGCATGGAGCAACCTTTCGCTCACGGTACCGTAGGGTCTTCCGGGTCCAGACTCCCCCGAGAAGGGTCCCCCATCGCGATGCGCCCCGTGCCGCCATCCGTGGGTGGATTGCTCCCTCCTCTCAGCCCCAGTTCCACCAAAGAAGGGAGAAGGCTATCTTCAGACCAAGCTTGTCTTCAAGGAGGTAGCCCCGTGCCGCCATCCGTCGGTTTACTAGGCCCATATCTCCAGCATGCAAACAGTACGTTCAAACTTGATCCCATGGACCGGACACGAGGCGTAGCCTTAGGGGACTCGGACGGGGCTACCTCCTTGAAGACAAGCTGTCCTTCCCTTTCCACCTAGTTGCCCGTCCAGTCTTCATTGTGATTCCATCCATCCTTCCCTTCATCCGATCTCATTCCCCAGTGATAATATTTCCTATCTACGAGTGGTCTCCATACCACTCGATAAGTAGTCGTCCTAATTTAAGCAGGGCAACTACTGTCTTGAGGCTAATAATCGGAAAGGAGGGACCTAATGCATGCTAGGGTTTCAATCAACTCCGATCACTTAATGCACAGGCAAACTTACATCCCTAGCTAGTGATGGAATAAAAATTTAAAATGAGGATATGCACCGGGGCTTTTCTGGGGTCTGCTCTTGTTCAGCAACGGCACCTCCGGCTCCTTCGGGTTCTCGCTCCGGTCCCGTCTCCACGTGGTCCGCGGCGTGATCTATATGATGCAAAAGATGATGCTATGAGGGAAGATTCATGGCACTTCCTCAATAAATATGTTAATGTACACTGTTTCTCATGGAGGTGGGCGGGGTGTGTTGATTAGTGCAGCAATATAGCGTATTTAGTGTAGCGTATTTAGTGGAAGCACAGGGTGAGGTCGTTTCGTGTATTTCCTTCATGGACTCCAGTACTTACTCGCGACGACGTCGCACCAAAGTACGGTGTGTTTGTGTGTGCCGGGGTGAAGTTACGTAAGTGATGTCCATGACCAATAGGTGCTAATTATTTAGTATTTTAGTGTGTTGAGCAAAACCCTCGCAAGGTACTAAGTACCCGTGAAAAGCCCTAAAGCGGAACCCTTTTTATTAACGGGTAAACTTGTATTCGGGGAATAATTTAATAAGTTAACATGGTTCTGATCTTCAAATGGGCAGGGGTGATTTATTATAGTTAGAGTATACCAGGAGTGATTTATTTGCCAAGTTTCACTTTCATGCACTAAGCCAATAATTTCTATTAATTATTATAAGGAAAAAGGGTATTAAATTAATTTCAGCTAATATACAGAGAATTTCCCTATGAAACTTCTCCAGGGAGACTAAAACTGACAATCCTACTTGGTGACCAATTTTTAATATTTTATCAGCTCTCTGTAATTAATTATGAATTTATAAGGGTTTTTATCATATAATTAAATCCTAACAGTAACATTAACCTGCACTGTGATTTAGTATTTTCCCTTATTAGTACAAGTCCAGACAAGGCTAACAAAATTTATTTTACCACAAAATTTCCATTATTTATTTTACTATGTATTTTACAAATTTAACCTATTTCTAAAAATGATTAAATTGAGAAAATCTAATTTTTACTTCGTGGGCCGCAATCCCGGCAGCCCACGGCTGAATCGCCCGCGGGGGGGGGGGGGGGGGGGCGGGGTGCCCCTGCGCCAGATTCGGCCCAGGCGGGCATGGCCCAGCGCCCGGCTGGCCCACTGGCCAGCTCGCTCGAGAGGGAGGCCGGGGATGCGGTCTCACCGGCGAGGTGGTGGCTGCGGTGGTCGGCGGCGGCCTCGATCTATGAATCTAGGGGAAGCGGTGGAAGGATTCGCCCAATCAAAGTTCAAACGTGTGCGCGATTAAGAGGGAGAGCTCCCCGTGCGAGGAATCGGAAGTTGGCTCACCTCGGGGTGAATGCGGCGCGGAGAAGCAGCTCGAGGTCAATTATCGGCGCCGGGGAAGAACCGGTCCGATCTCCCAATGCCGGCCAAGCGAAGCGGAGGCGACGGGTGCAGAGTTTTCGGGTTGTCCCGGCGTTGCTCCCAGAGGCCGGGCTCGGGCTCCGGTGGGCGGTGGCGGCCAGGCGATGCGGGGCAGAGGCGACGGCGGAGGCAGAGGCGAGCGGGAAGGAGAGAGAGAGAGCGAGAGCGAATGAAGTGAATGGGGGGGGTGTTCGGACAGGACGATAGAGGAGATGTCCGAACACGCGCGTGGGGCCGTCGATCTGCGGCAACGACCGTTGGCCGTACGCCGGCGACCACGCGACGCGCGCCGAGTCGGGCGGAGCGGCTGCGGTCGGTGTGTTTTCTCTGAGTCGCTGACAGGTGGGGTTCGTGGGGAGTTTTCTTTTTCATTTCTTTTCCAACCTAGTCAGCCGACCGCATTTGTTATTTTTGTTGGAATTAATTCAGAGCTGCTAAAATCCGACCAAAACTAGGGTAGGCTCCCATAATGTGCTGGTTTTTATAAAAATACTAACTACTATCAGTTCCCACTAAAATTTAATTACGAATTTTATGAACAGAGCTGGTGTTTAACCATTCTAGCATTTATTTCAGGCCTTTATTGATGGATTAAAAATCTGAGAAAATTCCCAAAATTCTACTTGACCATGACCATCAAAATATAGTTTTTGCAGTGGTGACTTTTACTAGAAAATTTGGGACTTGCAGTGCAAAGGTCATTCAATTTGGTTTGAATTTGATTTGAATTGAAAAATTTAAATTCAAATTCTTAGTTTTAGGATCTTATGCTTGGGGACCCTTATGACACTAGGAGTGTCACAGCCCTCCCCCTTAAGGAAATCTCGTCCCGAGATTTAAAGGATGTGTTGACAGGTTACCTAAGTGGTGGCGTAGGAACTCGGGGTAGTGGCTTTGTAGAAAATCTTCAGTTTCCCAAGTAGCTTCCCTGGCAGTATGGTTGCTCCATTGAACTTTATAGAACTTCAGTGTCTTCTTACGCGTCGCTCGCTCCTTTTCGTCTAGTACCTTCACAGGATGCTCGGCATAAGTCAGGTCGGGTTGTAGTTGTTGGGTGCTCTCCAGTGGTATGTCCACCGGTGTCTTCAAACACCTCTTGAGTTGGGACACGTGGAACGTGTCGTGCACTCCAGCGAGTTCCACTAGCAGTTGGAGTTGGTAGGCCACAGATCCGCATCTCGCAATGACCCTGAATTCCAATGGGCGAGGCCTTTTATCTGCATAACTTTTCTGCCTGGACTTGGCCGCACGTAAGTTGGACTGGATTTCATGCACCTTCTGTTCAGCTTGCTGCACTAGCTCCGGACCAAATATTATCCTCTCCCCTAATTCCGACCAACTCAGTGGTGTGCGACAGCGGCGCCCATAGAGAGCCTCGAATGGTGCCATCTTGAGGCTTTCCTGGTAACTATTGTTGTAAGCAAATTCTGCCAAGGGTAGGCACTCATCCCACTTCTTGTTGTCATTCAATACATATGCCCTCAACATGTCTTCCAATATTTGGTTAACTCTTTCCGTTTGACCGTCCGTTTGGGGGTGGTACGCGGAACCTCTGATCAACCTGGTGCCCAGTGTCTCGTGTAGCTTCTCCCAAAAGTGCCCCACAAATTGGGAGCCTCGATCGGAGACAATAGTCTTGGGCACTCCGTGCAAACACAGAATTCGCTCAATGTATAGTTGCGCATATTTTTGCATCTTGAACCGCGTCGACACAGGGATAAAGTGGGCTACCTTTGTCAACCAGTCAACAATGACCCATATGGAGTCGAACTTATGTGACGTCAACGGTAGACCAACGATGAAATCCATACTGATGTCTTCATATTTCCAGGCTGGAACACTCAAGGGTTGTAGTAGGCCTGCCTTCTTCAGATGATCGGCCTTGACTCGGCGGCAGGTATCGCACTCTACGACATAACGTGCTATCTCCCTTTTCATACGAGTCCACCAATATTTGGATCTCAACTCATGATACATTTTGTTACTGCCCGGATGCATGGAGTACTTTGCCATGTGAGCCTCGTCCAAAATTTTCTTGCGGAGTTCCAGATCCTTAGGAACCACCAGTCGATCCTTGAACCATAAAACACCTTCTGCGTCTTCTCGAAAGCATTGTACCTTAGCATCACCCTCTTTTAGTCTCCTTTTGAGATGTGTTATGCATCTATCATTTTGCTGGGCTGTCACTATTTCTTCCCGTAAGGTAGGAATTAACGCTAAGTTGTAGAGGGCTCCGTGGGGTGTTACTTGCATATAATGACCATCTTGGACTTGTGGGCTGACTAGGATGTGGTGGCAGTGAGCCTTGCGGCTTAGGGCGTCAGCCACGACATTCGCTTTTCCCGGGTGGTAATGGACTTCCAACTCGTGATCCTTAATCAATTCCAACCAACGGCATTGTCTCATGTTCAGGTGGTCTTGAGTGAAAATGTACTTCAAGCTTTTGTGGTCGTTGTATATGCGAACCAAATTCCCAAGGAGGTAATGTCTCCACATCTTTAAGGCCAATACCACTGCTGCTAATTCCAGGTCATGCATAGGGTAATTCTGCTCGTGCTTCTTCAATTGCCTTGATCCATATGCAATAACTCTTCCGTCTTGCATGAGCACACATCCCAATCCAAAACCCAAAGCGTCACAATAGACATCGAACGGCTTCCCTAGGTCCGGTTGAGCTAATACTGGGGCCGTGGTGAGGTGCTTCTTCAAGGTTTGAAAAGCACCTTCACAGCTTTCATCCTATATGAATTTCTTATCCTTCTTAAGCAACTCGGCCATGGGCTTTGCAATTTTGGAAAAATTAGGAATAAAACGGCGGTAGTAGCCAGCTAATCCCAGAAAACTGCGTATATGAAATACGGTCTTCGGTGTCTTCCAGTCCAGTACATCTCTTACCTTGCTGGGTCTACCGCGATGCCTTCTTCCGAGACAATATGGCCTAAAAATGGTACTTGCTTCAACCAAAACTCGCACTTGCTAAACTTAGCATATAGCTGGTGCTCCCTCAACCGTTGTAAGACAACACGGAGATGCTCTACATGTTCTTCTTCTGACTTCGAGTAGACTAGGATGTCGTCAATGAATACCACCTGAAACTTGTGCAACTCGGGTATGAACACTGAGTTCATGAGATACATGAAGTGTGCCGGTGCATTTGTCAATGCCAACGACATCACTAAGTACTCATATAGACCATATCGGGTAGAAAAGGCTGTCTTGGGGACGTCTTCGGCACGGATTTTAATTTGATGGTATCCCGACCGGAGATCAATCTTGGAGAACACCTTAGCCCCTATCAACTGGTCGAAGAGAATGTCAATAGGGGCAGTGGGTATTTGTTTTTGACAGTCACCGCATTGAGGGGGCGGTAGTCTACACATAGCCTCAAGGTCTCATCTTTCTTCTTCACGAATAATGCCGGACAACCCCAAGGCGAGGAGCTTGGTCGAATGAATCCCTTATCTAGCAGCTCCTTAAGTTGCTCCTTCAACTCAGCTAGTTCCTTAGGCGCCATTTTATACGGCCTTTTGGATATAGGTACCGTCCCTGGCCGAAGCTCAATTTTGAACTCAACATCCCGATCCGGTGGAAGTCCTGGGAGATCGTCAGGGAATACGTCCGGAAATTCCCTAACCACTAGAATATCCTTTATTTGTCCGGCGGTGGTGTGGTGAACGCTTGGTGTGACCAGTTGGAGTGGTCGTACTCGGAAGCTTACGCTACCATGGGTGGGAGAGTCTAGGTGCATAGTGTAGGCGTCTATGTCCAGTATAGCTTTATGTTGCCTCATCCAAGGCATGCCCAGAATAATGTCAATGTTGCACCCATCTAAGACCATGCACTTAGTAGGGTAGACTTTTGATCCTAGGGTTATTGGGACTTTCTCTATTTCATATAGAGCAGGCGTTTGTCCACCGGCTGATCTAATGGTGTATCGTGTTTTCATAAGGGTGCGGGGCAGCCGGTACTTATCAACGAAGAACCCACTAACAAAACTATGTGTTGCTCCTGAGTCAAACAGTACTAGTGCGGGGTGGTCTCGAACAGAGAACATACCAGCAAGGATGGGGCTGTTCTCCGGAATCTCCTCCAGGGTAGTGTTGTTCACTCGCCCTGCACGAACTAGCCCTCGGTTGTTGCGGTTGTTGTTGTTGTTGCTATTCCTCGGCGGATTCTGGCCAGTGTTCTTCTTGGGGTGCGGGCACTCCCTCGAGAAATGCCCAAGACGACCGTAGTTGTAGCAGGGAAAAGATCCGGTCTGAGCGTTCGGCTGCTGGAGTGGGCGAAATCCACCTTGACTCTGCTGCTGACGCGGTACCGGGGGTCGCTGCTGTGCTGGCTGAGGCGGGCGCACAACAGGTGCCAGCACAGGGGCGGAACGGTACCTCTGTCCCGACGGGGTGGTGTATACCATGCGGAACTTCTGCGGGGGTCCACCGGATGGCCCCATAGCGCTTGCGGAGCGCTTCCGTTCTGCCATCACTCTGCGATATCCGTCTTCCGTGACGATAGCATTGTTAACAAACTCAGCGAATGAGCCTCCCATGTTAAGGTTGAGGCGATCCTGTAGCTCAGCACTCAGTCCCTCCAAGAAACGGTCCTTACGCTTGGCGGGGGTGTCCACTTGTTCCGGGGCGTATAGCGCCAACCGGTTGAACTCTTCGTAGTATTCCTCGACACTACGGTTGTCCTGCCTTAGTGCGGCGAATTCCCGCGCCTTCCTGCGGACGAGCCCCGCAGGGACGTAGTGGGCACGGAACGCATCTTTGAATTCATCCCACGTAATCTGTCGGTCGGTTCCCACAGAGGCGACATGGTTGGCCTACCATGCCCCAGCCGCACCATGCAGTTGTTGCGCGGCGAACAATGTCTTCTGCATAGGCGTGCAGTTAAGGAGTCCAAATTTGGACTCTAGCATGCGAAGGAAGTTCTCCGCCTCCATGGGCTCGGTGGTTGAGTTGAACGTGGGCGGCCTGGTGGCGAGGAAATCGAGTAGGAGCTGTTCTGCGGTGCTCCGTCGTTGTGGCCCCTAGCATTACGGGCTGCTAGGTTTTGTTGTGCCAGCTCGCGCATGAACTCCGCCTGTTGTTGCTGGCTCTCCATCATAGCGGCGAAAAACTACGCCACCATTTGCATAGGGTTGGATGGCGGCGGCGGTGGTGGAGTCCCTCGTGGAGAGTCAGTCCCCCTAGCCCTGGAACCTTCGGGCTGCTCGCCATGCAGCTCATTGGTGTTGCGGGTGCGCACCATTCTGAAATGTAAGAATAAGGGTCCAATTAGTCTCTTATCCAACATGAGCATTATAGGTTACCAAAGCAAATAATACAGCACACGGGCAGCAATATGGTAAACAACATAATTTCGATTAAGCATGAATTTTCCAAGTTAACATGGTTCTAGTACAATCCAACAGTTCCACTCTACATAAACTCGGAATGTGTGGCCATCGAGTTGGCAAAAGCTAATCACGCGGGTGATCCCCAAAATACAACAACCACGCGTGGAGTGTCCCAAAAGCTATCCATCTACCATGCCCTACAAGCACGACCTAGTCGCGGCTACTACTACTGCCATGCCCTAACACCGGCGGTGCTAGAGGGCCCTGGTCGGTCCGCGTAGGTCGGAGCGGGTGGCTCGTAGTCCACGTCAGACTCCTCGCCCGCGTCCTCCTCGGGCTCCTGCTCCACGGGTGCTGCGGGCGGTGCAGCAGCCGCGTCCAACTGAGCCTGGAGGTCCTGGTTCTCATGAGCCAGGGTTTACAGGTCCTCCGCCATAAGGTCCATCTCCTGCTGGGCACTCGCCAGCTGCCGTTGCAGGTGCTCGTTGTGGTTTGCCCGCTGCTACATAATCAACCCTCGTCTATCCACCTCCTGCGCGAGATGTCACGCTGCTCAGTGACCTCCGTCACGCGAGTCTCACTCGCCTCAAGAGCAGCGGTCAACCGCTGAATCTCCCTATGCTGTGCATCGACCTGTGTCTGCAGGTCGTTCCTCTGCAGCCACACCTGCTCAGCATCCGCCAGCAAGACTCTGCTGCGGCTGCTAGACTCCTCATCCAAGTTGAGGAGGTACTCGGAGTAGTGAGCCACGCGGTGGTATCCCGCGTGGTACTCCGGGTAGTCGTCACGAGAGACGCGTCTCACGCGCCTCTACCACACCGGGTCAGCCTGGTGTCAAATGGGGATCATCTCGAACGGAGTCCCCGAGAGCGCTGCTACGTTGCACCCACAGAAGTGAGTGAGAGCCCGGTGGGCGACTCTCTCCAGGCCCTCCCTGAGGCTCCCGGCCGTGACGGGGCTCTCCATACCCGCCAAGTCGGGGTTGCGCGGGTGTGGGGAGACACTGAGATGCACCTCTACAAAAGGCACACCGTGGCGGCGGGTCTCACGCCCACGGTACGACGGCTGCTCCTCGTAGCCCAAGGCGCGTAGCATTTCCCACAGGAGGGTGGGAAAGCCACGGTGCTGTAGACCGATGGTATAACGCCACCCGTCGTGCTGGAACAGCTCAAACCCGTGCTCGTCCATCTAGAACACAAACCCAAATAGTGAGTACCCGTTCCCAACGCAGAGGGTGCAGGCCAAAATAAATCAATTTGACGCAATGAGTGACACACAGCATCTAGCCACTACGAGGGGGGGGGGTTACTACGCCAAATAGTACGTTCTATCCCAGGGGTGATCGGAGCAAGGAATTACGGATTTTACACAATAGGTTAAAATCTGAAATTTATATTAACCCGATTTCGACGTGCTGACACGGACGGCCACGATGGTATTGTCCGGAAATTTTTATACCAAAAGCTTCTTACGGAACGTACAGAGAGTTCATTCTCGATTCCAATAAGTATTCGTTTACATGCCTTTGACTTTCGGGTGGAAAGATATCGATTTTTATATGGATGACCCGTCTGCTGAAATTTCAGTTTCTTGTTAATGTCTTGATGCTTTTTAATATTTTTCATTTATGCATATGATTTCGGCCTACCCATCCTCACCAAATAAAATTCGGTCACGAATAGGACCATACGTATAATCGGTGGCAATCGATCTCTCAAGTCAGTCATATACTACTCGTTTCTTACGAGAATCGTGGTTAGCGTACCTGCAGAAGATTCATTCCAGAAACATTACATCAAATCAAAAGAAACAAGCCAAAAATAATCCCTTATTATTGTCCTAGGGCAGGACACTGATGTTTTACGCAATCAGCCCGCGTTCACACCATTGTGCTAGCTTCCCATGTTACAGTCCACTGGGCGGGACACATACCTACGTTGACGATGCCGTAGATGCTGTATTTAAACAAACAACCTCCTACAGTTAGCTTTGCCACCTGGATCATAACTATTAATAACCTATTGGGCATGTCCTCACACGTTCGTCATGGGGTTTTCGAAAATATGTCTTTGAATATTGCACTATTCCTGAGATCGCTCTGATACCACGGTCTCACGGACCCGCCTTACCACGGAGGCGGCTCCGTTCTAGGATCTCCCTCGGGTGGCGACACGCGCTGTGGCGCCCAATAGTACAACACATGACAGAGAGAAATAATTGCAACAAGAACATAGGTGGGGAAGCAGAGTTTACATAAATCCGAAGTTATATTACAAACCGGAGTTTTGACACAAATAAATTGTGGAAGCGAAATGTTCAACATTGGTTCACCAATTCGACGAAATGGCTAAGATACAATCACCCTCTCACGGTGACACACAGGGATCATCCAGCCATAATAGGTGCCTTGCCCAAGCACCGTACTGGCAAGCAAAGATCTAATCCTCATCTTCATTCGTGCACAGCTCCCACTCGATGTTCCAGCAATCGGGGCGCTGGCCCTCCCAATGGAATCTTCCACCGCAGTGGCAGTCTCCGTCCTGGTCATCTGAAAACCACATAGAGCTACGCCCTGAGTAACTAATTTACTCAGCAAGACTGACCCGTCAAAATAGCCAACTACAGCCGACGCCTAGACATGCAAGGCTAGGGATAGGGTTTTTATTGCCAGAAAGCCCGCCTAAGAGTGGATCCTTATTTTTCAAGTTTTAGCATCAAGTTGAGTTGTCATGCAGAATAATAAATTTAGTTTGCCCTAAAGCTATAACAATCATGGTTGCAACACAATCTTAAGAATTTCCAAACAGCAGTATTATACCCACACATCATCTTAATGGCTTCCGGCACTGTTCCGGAGCAGCGATCAAGTGGTACTCGTTACTGTGAGAGGCAGCGACTCGAATCGATTTACATCCTGCAGGAGAAACCTGCTTGCATGACCCATACGCGCTTCCGGAAAGCCGCATGGAGCAACCTTTCGCTCACGGTACCGCAGGGTCTTCCGGGTCCAGACTCCTCCGAGAAGGGTCCCCCCCTCACGATGCGCCCCGTGCCGCCATCCGTGGGTGGATTGCTCCCTCCTCTCAGCCCCAGTTCCACCAAAGAAGGGAGAAGGCTATCTTCAGACCAAGCGGTAGTCGTAGCTACGTCGGTTTACTGGGCCCATATCTCCAGCATGCAAACAGTACGTTCAAACTTGATCCCATGGGCCGGACACGGGGCGTAGCCTTAGGGGACTCGGACGGGGCTACCTCCTTGAAGACAAGCTGTCCTTCCCTTTTCACCTAGTTGCCCGTCCGGTCTTCATTGTGATTCCATCCATCCTTCCCTTCATCCGATCTCGTTCCCTAGTGATAATATTTTCTATCTACGAGTGGTCTCCATACCACTCGATAAGTAGTCGTCCTAATATAAGCAGGGCGACTACCGTCCTGAGGCTAATAATCGGAAAGGAGGGACCTACTGCATGCTAGGGTTTCAATCAACTCCGATCACTTAATGCACAGGCAAACTTACATCCCTAGCTAGTGATGGAACAAAAATTTAAAATGGGGATATGCACCAGGGCTTGCCTGGGGTCTGCTCTTGTTCAGCAACGGCACCTCCGGCTCCGTCGGGTTCCCGCTCCGGCTCCGTCGGGTTCCCGCTCCGGTCCCGTCTCCACGTGGTTCACGGCGTGATCTATATGATGCAAAAGATGATGCTATGAGGGAACATTCATGGCACTTCCTCAATAAATACGTTAATGTACACTGTTTCTCATGGAGGTGAGCGGGGTGTGTTGATTAGTGCAGCAATATAGCATATTTAGCGGAAGCACAGGGTGAGGTTGTTTCGTGTATTTCCTTCATGGACTCCAGTACTTACTCGCGACGACGTCGCACCAAAGTACGGTGTGTTTGTGTGTGCCGGGGTGAAGTTACGTAAGTGATGTCCATGACCAGTATGTGCTAATTAATTAGTATTTTAGTATGTTGAGCAAAAACCTCGCAAGGTACTAAGTACCCGTGAACAGCCCTAAAGCGCAACCCTTTTTATTAACGAGTAACTTGCATTCGGGGCATAATTTAATAAGTTGACATGGTTCTGATCTTCAAATAGGCAGGGGTGATTTATTACAGTTAGAGTATACCAGGAGTGATTTATTTGCCAAGTTTCACTTTCATGCACTAAGCCAATAATTTCTATTAATTATTATAAGGAAAAAGGGCATTAAATTAATTTCAGCTAATATACAAAGAATTTCCCTATGAAACTTTTCCAGGGAGACTAAAACTGACAATCCTACTTGGTGACCAATTTTTAATATTTTATCAGCTCTCTGTAATTAATTATGAATTTATAAGGGTTTTTATCATATAATGAAATCCTAACAGTAACATTAACATGCAGTGTGATTTAGTATTTTCCCTTATTAGTACAAGTCCAGACAAGGATAAAAAAATTTATTTTGCCACAAAATTGCCATTATTAATTTTACTATGCATTTTACAAGTTTAACATATTTCTCAAAATGATTAATTTGAGAAAATCCAATTTTTACTTTGCGGGCCGCAATCCCGGCAGCCCACGGCTGATTCGCCCGCGGGGGGGGGGTGCTCCTAGGCCAGATTCGGCCCAGGCGGGCACGGCCCAATGCCCGGCTGGCCCACTGGCCAGCTCGCTCGAGTCCCGCGCGCACGAGCGCGCGCGAGCCGGAGCACGGCGGCGCTGGCCGGGGGCTCGCCGCAGCCCGTTGCGGGCCCTGGCTCGAGCTGGGTTTGGAGGAAAAACGGCCTACTCTTCGTCGCGCACCATCCTAGGCGGTCGGGGACTGCCGGCGATGGCCGGGCACGGCCCCGCGACGGTGGCGGAGGCAGGGCAGGGCTCGGCGCCGGCTAGCACGAAAAGGGGAGGGCGGAAAGGCTCGGGATCTAGCCTGAGAGCTTCACCAGAGCACGGAGAAGGATGTCACCGAGTTTCCCCTGCGAGAGGGAGGCCGGGGATGCGGTCTCACCGGCGAGGTGGTGGCTGCGGTGGTCGGCGGCGGCCTCGATCTATGAATCTAGGGGAAGCGGTGGAAGGATTCGCCCAATCAAAGTTCAAACGTGTGCGCGATTAAGAGGGACAGCTCCCCGTGCGAGGAATCGGAAGTTGGCTCACCTCGGGGTGAATGCGGCGCGGAGAAGCAGCTCGAGGTCGATTATCGGCGCCGGGGAAGAACCGGTCCGATCTCCCAATGCCGGCCGAGCGAAGCGGAGGGGACGGGTGCAGGGTTGTCGGGTTGTCCCGGCGTTGCTCCCAGAGGCCGGGCTCGGGCTCCGGTGGGCGGTGGCGGCCAGGCAATGCGGGGCAGAGGTGACGGCGGAGGCAGAGGCGAGCGGGAGAGAGAGAGCGAGAGCGAGAGCGAAGGGAGTGAATGGGGGGGGGGGGTTCGGACATGGCGACAGAGGAGATGTCCGAACGCGCGCGTGGGGCCGTCGATCCGCGGCAACGGCCGTTGGCCGTACGCCGGTGACCACGCGGCACGCGCCAAGTCGGGCGGAGCGGCTGCGGTCGGTGTGTTTTCTCTGAGTCGCTGACAGGTGGGGTCCGTGGGGAGTTTTCTTTTTCATTTCTTTTCCAACCCAGTCAGCCGACTGCATTTGTTATTTTTGTTGGAATGAATTCAGAGCTGCTAAAATCCGACCAACACTAGGGTAGGCTCCCTATAATGTGCTGGTTGTTATAAAAATACTAACTACTATCAGTTCCCACTAAAATTTGATTAGGAATTTTATGAACAGAGCTGGTTTTTAACCATTCTAGAATTTATTTGAGGCCTTTATTGATGGATTAAAAATCTAAGAAAATTCCCAAAATTCTACTTGACCATGACCATCAACATATAATTTTTACAGTGGTGACTTTTATTGAAAATTTGGGACTTGCAGTGCAAAGGTCATTCAATTTGGTTTGAATTTGATTTGAATTGAAAAATTTAAATTCAAATTCTTAGTGTTAGGATCTTATGCTGTCTAAGTGTTATCCTTGGGGACCCTTATGACACTAGGAGTGTCACAATTATCCTTTGTTAATACCACCCCTTTTTCTAGATACCACATAAAGATCTTAATTTTCAAATGCATTTTTAATTTCTACAATAATTTGTTCCTTATAATAACCGTATTATTTATCATAGCAAGATACATAGAATTGACTGAAAATTTGCCATTTTGATGCAAATTCCATTTGAATCTATCTTCATTATCAGTGAGTTGAATTTGACTAATCCTTAGCACTAGATCATGCCATAATCTAAGATTGTTATCATCCAAAGATCTACGAAAAGAAACATTTAAAGGTATAGTGCTAAGGACATCCAACACAGTATCACTTTTCTTTCTTGCTATATTGTATAATGATGGGTACTGTTGTTTGAAGGTGGCATTTCCAAGCCATTTGTCTTCCCTGAATCGGATTTGTTTACTATTATTGAGTTGAAATGATCCATATATAAGGAATAAGGCCTTGACTTTCATTAGTCCTGACCACATATTTTATTTCCTAACCAATAATAACATTACTTGTCGTAAGACAGCAAGTGGACCCAACAACTCGTCGCAGTAAGCTGGTCCGTCCATTTCCACTTGTGAATCAGAAGCGCTGGGTTGCACTCGAATTTCCTTATGGAGGCTGGGAGCTTCCAGTTCCACGAAGGGATCGATGTCAAGAAAGCTCAAGGTGACTCCGAGAGCAACAAAAGTCCGTCATGCATGCCTACACAGATGCTTCGGGGAGAGTTGCTGCCTTCTGTAGATCCAACAGTAAGCTTCTGCTAGAGTTTCTGCCGTGTGGAACACGAGTCCATCTAGATCTTCAGCATTTCTAGCTCCTGATGGTGTAACAACCTCAAAGCAATGCTTTTTTTTTTCTTTTGCTTACGACTTGGATTGGAACGAGCCATACATATCTTATCCTTCCAATGTCCATGCATGTCACCATCCACGACGACATATATTCAGCCTGCTAGCAGATACTACTTACTGCGTGCGTGCCTAGTTGTTCATTAGCTCGTTTTTGGCATCATATCTCTGGTCTTTCTCCATCTGCATCTAGTTTCAACTACATATATTGATGTATGCATGCATCCTTAATTCAGCCCCCTCTGGTTAATTCTTTCCCCCACATTTTGTTGACTTATATATCCTAAACACATCACCAGGCATCAAAGACCATTATAAGCAAGCCAGCTTGGGTTCCAACGCGCGACGTATGCCGGCTAGGTGGTAGACGACATGCACATGTCGCTCTCGTCGACGCTTATCAAGTATTGTTTCGTTTCTATATGCAAGCACACAAGCGCCGGTTTCTCCGAAAACCAACCGAGAACATCTAGGGTAGCTTACGCCATCAGTGACCGCATTCAGATATCAATGTAACAGTGGTCAGTTTACTTTCTTCCTTTCTTGTCGTCTTACTTCTGTACATATTCCACTTAACCTCATCGCGCTGATTCCGTCTGTCAATTCAAACTAGACAGCTCAGTTATTTTGTTCGAGACAGACATACAGCGGTTCTAGAAAAAAAAATTCTCGAAAAGAATTTCAATTCAAATTTTCCTATGCGGTTCTTTGGATTTATATATTCAGCTGGATTATGTAAATGGTCCCAAAATATTTTCGTGGAATTCATTATCAGTTTTTTAATTTCTTCACAATCTCTACTGGGGACGGAAACACTAATTCATGTCATACAAGAGAAAATCTCAGGACAAGGCAGCTGGTAATGATATATCACGAAAGTAAAAAATGAAATGAGAAATGATTTATCATTCTTTGTTTTATTCACTTTGCAAATCAGTACACATGGTCCAAGACCAATTGACTCAAGGCCCCTCCTTGCTAGTCGCCGTTATGATATGAGGCCGTTCTCAGTGAAACCTTTCATAAGCATTAAATGTTATGTCACATATGTATTTTTTTGCTAACATGAGAAGAAAGTTATAAAATGAGAGAAAGAAGACTTTCATCCCATGTGAGAGGTCTTTCATCCTAATGAAAGAATGCTGACTCACCTACCTAACACTTTGTTTTATAAAAGGTGCAATGAAAAGGTACATTGAGACTTCCCTGATGCCCACTAGCATCTCATCGGCTCATCCATGCCGTATGGTTGTTGGTTGAGCGTCGTGCCATCTGGTGCAGTAAAATCAGCTTGTACAATTATCATTTTCCATATGAGATTCTAATGATGAGCGGTCCTATGTATCAATCAATAAAACAATTAGAATTTTAATATAGATTACCTTTTCTAAAAACATGATTGTAGAATTAAATTATTCATGAAGACATGGAATACTTAAATAATGGCAAGAAATTTTGAGGGTGACCATTGAGTATATATGAATGATTTCCAATCTGATGAGTATGTAGTTGACGCTATCAAGCACATGTCAAAATTTTTTTTTGGAAACAAATATCAAATATGTATGAGATTATTTCCTTTCCTCATAACATCCTTCCCATATCTACGAAGATCTCTCTCGATTGACTTCGTTGAGAAGGTCTCACAACATGCACAGCCGGTCATACAGTAGCACTCTATATAAAGTGTTGCATAGGTGGCAGGTGAAGACAGTGACGGACAAAGAAACAAGAATCATATATAGATAATAAAAGCTAGGGCGGGAGGCAGGCGGTGCAGCACAGCTGCAATGGCACGCTATTCGTCTTCCCCCGCCATGGGCTGCTCAACACTCGCCCTCCTCTCGGGGGTGCTCCTTCTCATCGCAAGCTGCTGGTGCGTGGCGGCGGAGGCGCGTCGGAATGTGATCAAGCACATCAAGGGGTTCGAAGGCCCTCTGCCCTTCCACCTCGAGACAGGGTAACCGGGGAACTTGTTCCATGAATTGTGGCTCTCATCAGCTCATGTTTGTTCGTTCTTCAGTTTCGATCTCGTCACATGCATACATATATATGCAAAAACTCATGTGTGGCGCAGGTACGTGGAGGTGGACGAGGAGCACGGCGCGCGCCTCTTCTACTACTTCATCGAGTCGGAGAGGAACCCGGCCAATGACCCCCTCATCCTCTGGATCACCGGCGGACCAGGATGCTCCGCCCTCTCCGGTCTGCTATTTGAGATCGGTTAGTATACCTTACACTACCTTGTCAATTTCTTCTTCGCCTTCTCCGCCTAGAGCTAGCCTAGCTAGCAGTCTCGACCAACAGTTCATGGTCATGGCCGACCGGCCGGCATGCACACGATGTATATTTTTTAGTACGTATATTTTTGTATGCTGGGGGCCTGCACAAAATCCCGTTGTCCATCATAATTAACCCTGACCAACAATTAGTACATATTTTTTTTGTATGCCGGCGGCCTGCACAGAATCCTGTTTTCCATCAAAATTTCTTTTTTTTTCTTGATTGTCCTAGCCTGTCTATATCCTGTAAAATGAAATAACAAAATGATATGTAACGGACGATGCGTGTGTACATACTACATAGTACACACGACGAGCGGCAGAGTGATTGTCCTAGTCCGTCTATCCTCTAGGTTTTTTTAAGGCCTATCCTCTAGCTAGTTGCCTAAGCAACGGGTTCATCGGTGCGGTGCCAAGCGGTGACAAAACACGTGACAACGGCGATGACGACACGGTTGTGTTGCTCAAGCACAGCGCAGCCAAACTACACTAGCCAACCCTACACTATAGCTTTCGTTTTCTACGTACCTCTTTTTCTCCCTCTCTTGACAGCAACCGACGGAACCTTTTGGTCTGCTTTTAGCCTCCCATGGCAACTTATATTCAGGACCACCCGTTTGCTTCTTTCTTTCGTATATAGCGATGTTGTGTAGTGAGCCGTCCTAGCTCTAATCTAAGGTGGTTCCAAGAAAAAGCCGGCGGTGGGTTCGATCTCCCGTCCCGCACAAGCCTCCAAAGAATAAAGTGGCAAAGGCTGTATTTTAAAAAATAAAAAAGTAAAAGAAAAATTAACAACAACCACTAAATGGATTCCAAGGGTTAATTTTTTTACTTTGGTAATACTTCAGTAATATTTAGCACCCTAAGTAGCTGGAGTAATTGGCAACGGAAGTTATCTTTTGGAGACCGGGGTTACTTAAGAGTTTGCGTGTGTGATGCTACAAGCAATAGAAAATCCACACTTTTCTTTTTTTAGATAATCCAAACTTAACATATCTAAACAAGCTAGATAAATAGCTGTTCTACAGCTTGTTGGATCCTCAACACATTTACAAAACACAACTTCACCACCGATTCTTTTATCTAAAATATATGTCTGAAATATATAGGCAAAGGCAAGCATACTATATATTTGAAATTTCAATTGACATAACAAACGCATGTGCGTGGTTTTAACTAAAAAAATTCTGAAACCTAGGATGTAGGTATGCTCGCTGGGTGTGGAGAACATGTGTGTCACCTCGACTCTTAAGATATACAAAGTTCTATATTGCTCGGCTTCATTACTAGACCATCACTTATCTGTGACAGTGTTGAGGAGTGCGTAATTATATAACTCACATACGTACATGTGTTTCAGGCCCTCTCAAGTTCGACGTGGCGGGGTATACGGAGGGGTTCCCACGTTTGGTCTACTTTGAAGATTCATGGACCAAGGTACTAGCTAGATCCTTCCATCCGAGCAACTAGCTAGTTTATATATTGACTGATGAAAGCAATGATCTTGTAATAGGCGAGCAACGTGATTTTCCTGGACGCGCCGGTGGGTACGGGTTTCTCTTACTCGGTGGAGGAGGCCGGGTACAACGTGAGCCTGACGGGGTCCGGGCGGCAGCACCACGTTTTCCTCCGGAAATGGCTTGCCGAGCACCCGGAGTTCGCGTCCAACCCGCTCTACATCGGCGGCGACTCCTACTCCGGCTACACCGTCCCCGTCACGGCGCTGGACATCGCCACCAACAACCACGACCCCAAGCTGAACCTGGCGGGCTACCTGGTCGGCAACGCGGCCACGGACGACCGGTACGACACGGGCGGCAAGGTGCCCTTCATGCACGGCATGGGTCTCATCTCCGACGAGCTCTACGAGGCGGCCCGCGTGGGGTGCGGCGGCGATTTCTACAGGACGCCCGACCCGAGCAACGCCCGGTGCGCCAACGCGCTCATGGCCATCAACCTCGTCACCTTCGCCGTGAACCCGGTCCACATCCTCGAGCCCTTCTGCGGCGCCGCGGTGCGCTTTCCGGGACTCAACATCTTCCAGGGGTACGGCATTGGAGGCAGGCGGTCCATGCTGGTGCATGACAACGTGGACCACCCGGACTTCTTCTCCACCACGGCGAGCAGCAACGGCAGGGTCGGCCTCCCCGTGGAGTGCAGGGACAACGGGTACCGCCTGTCCTACATCTGGGCAGACGACCCGGAGGTGAGGGCGACCCTGGGCATCCACGAGGGATCCATCGGGTCATGGAGCCGGTGCACGATGCTGATACACTTCAGGCACGACCTGTCCACCGTCATCCCGTACCATGTCAACCTCACCAAGGCAGGATACCGGGCCCTGGTCTACAAGTAAGGCGATCCATTATTTGCCATTGTTATTTTCTCCATACATGTTTGTAACCAACGCAAGCTTCAATTGATCCCGTCCTGCAGCGGCGATCATGACCTGGACATGACCTACGTGGGCACGCAAGAGTGGATCAGGTCGATTGGGTACCCCATCGTCAGCGACTGGAGGCCGTGGTTCGCCAACCGGCAAGTCGCAGGGTCAGTCTTCTTTGCTCTAGGGCCACATTTCAGTGACTCGATTCTCTGATCCAATTGGTCATCTCCTTGTTGATCATGCTTATGTTCTCATTAGTCGATCTTAATTAATCCCGTGTACAGATTCACAAGGACTTATGCGTACAACCTCACTTTCGCCACTGTCAAGGTTTAGATGATATACCATAGTTTATTTATGTAGGGATATTCGATTGTACTTACCAGCTAATTTATCTACTCTCTTTATTGCCCATGCATGAACAATAGGGGGGAGGGCACACAGCTCCTGAGTACCGGCCCAAGGAGTGCCTGGCCATGCTGGATCGATGGACATCACCGGCTAGCCAGCTCTGATCCGTTCGGTGGGAGGCCTGCCCAATCCTACTCCGACTTCAACGTGCACACACAGATTTTAAGTTCATACTGCATCTCCTAGCTAGTATACTCTCAGATAATAAAATTAATTAAACAAGATCCAATTCAGTAGGAGAGATCATTAAGTAACCATTTGCCGATCTATGTAGCTCTTTCTCCATTCTAAATGGCATATACTTGTAATGAAAATTTAGTGGGAGAGAATTTAACTAGGAAAAATAGGATCGGCTTGTTCTCGACGGCACACTATTTGTATACCATTATTGAAACTAACGTATAGTTCTTATTATTCTCATGGGACAGAAGCAACTTATGTACTACGACAAAGATTGCCACACTCTTTCATTTTTGCTCAAATTCTAGAGGGCTCTAAAGATCATTTGGCTCACAAAGTGAAATGTTGTTTGCCAATCGAAAAATCAAGGTGAGCTGGACGTTATCAACCTGGCCAATAAGAATATTTGCCTACTAAGCAAGTGGCTTCAAGCTTCATAGGCTACTGCATGAGGATAGCATTTGGCAAGAATTACTGAAAAAACAAATACATTTGGATCAAAATCACTTACTCAAGTCACGGATAAAACAGGGGATTCTTGTTGTTTATCTAAACTAATGAAAGTGAAGGATGAATTCTCAAAATGAGGTTCATTCCAGGTTTGTGGCAGCAAACAGACTACATTTGGGAAGATAAATGGGTCTGCAAAAGGCCACTAAAAGATCAATATCCTTCGTTAATCATATAATATTGTTCGTAGGAAAAATACTTTGATGGCGGTCATGCATGTGCTCTATCCCACTTAATTTATCCTTCAGTAAGTAGACCAATTATTGGACATAAATGATGAATTGAGTGCAACATATGACTGAGAAACTAATTAATGTCAATATAACTGATGAACATGATACGTTTTGGTCAATATTACCGTCAATGAATATTAGGATGAACGGATAGACACTTCACTACTTAATTCATGGTTGGAGAAGCAGTTCATTAATCAACCGATAAATAGATAAATATGAAAGCTAGATGGTGATCGGTATCAACTAAACATTTGTTTTATGGCACATATATCATCAATGTTATTGCCACGGAGAGTAGGCAGTGCAAGCTATAACTTCAGTTTTCCAATTGGAAGGCATCTAGACGACGAAAACGCGCTGGCTGACGCTAGCTGGTTTGGAGGGTACATATGATTTTTCTTTCTTAACGGAACGCGCTTCAGCTCCTTGTCCTAAACTAATCTTGACAAGAATAAAAAAGAACTGGCTGTAACGCATGCGATTTAGACAGCATTATCCGCAACCGCAACAGGAGTAATTTATTCAAAAAGAAAAACTAAAAGAGCTGGAGGACCAGCTACTAGCAAAAGCGAGTAATGCCATGGTCATGGAAGGAGCTCAACAACATAACAGGCGTCCGTCAGGAGAAGTAACACACGCAAGCACAGAGACGGACAAAACAAAAGAGAGAGGAGAGAAAACAAATACTAGAAAAGAGTACAAGCTGGAGCCCCGGTGTATTCGACCTCCACCAGTTGGCATCGTCTCCGGATCCGCCACAATGACACCGCCGAGACCAAGTTCGGGAGAAGTCTGGTGCTGGATGTTCATCATCCTCTGCTGCTTATCCTCGTCCTATTCTTCGTCTTCCTCCTCCGGCCCAGTCGACCAGAGCAATAGCAGCAGGGTCATCACTCATCTCCCTGGATTCGATGGACCCCTCCCCTTCCACCTCGAAACAGGGTACCAATTCAACCAGTTCGATATGAACAGGATCACAAATAATCGAATTCACAATTGATCACTGAACATTATATGCAGGTATGTGGAGGTGGACAAGAGCAATGGCGTCCACCTTTTCTACTACTTCGTTCGCTCCGAGCGCAGCCCCGCTGATGACGCTATCATGCTCTGGCTCACCGGCGGCCCCGGATGCTCTGTCCTCACGGGCCTTGCCTACGAGATTGGTACATAGTATATATTTTCATACAAATAACTCCTGCTGATCATTCGAACTACCCTTTTTTCCTTCTCCTTTTTCTACAACGCAAAAAAGAATATTCTAAAGGTCAGCTTGATCAATAAAGTACGATCGATTCTCTCTCTCTCTCTCAACCAGGGTTCACATAGCCGGTGAACGCCGCCGAAAAACCAGCCGGTTTAACCAGAAAAAACGGCTGGTTAACTATTTTGCTATAGTGCTAGCTTTGGTTTTTACCGGATAGTGCAACCGGGCCAGTCCAGTTTTCTAGTTAATCGAGATAACCGGCTGGTTAAGCATGATTATTAAAAACCACTCTCAACCTTGTTAACGGGAACATACCGAAACCCTTTCTTGAGGGCTGCAACTCTTGTTTATTCGTCTTCTCCACAAAATATATTTCTTCATATCATACCATTCATGCCTATCCACATAGCCTATATAGAACGAGGTTAGCGGTGCATGTAAGCATCAATCTTGTTCCATTCGAAAAACGAAGACGAAGAAAACGTGCTCACTCATTCATATAGACATAATAATTTTGTTAAACTGTTTTCAGGCCCTCTCAGTTTTGACCTTAACGACGCTGGTGAGTTGCCTAAGCTGGTATACAGACCAGATTCATGGACAAAGGTTAGTACTTTGCATGTTTACCTGTGTCCTCCATGACAAAAATGTAACTTTTCGTTTATTTTTCCTTTGCTGTTGCATAGGTGAGCAGTATCATTTTTCTTGATTCTCCGGTTGGTGCTGGATTTTCATATTCCGACACAGAGCAAGGATACAGATCAAGCGACACTAAAGCCGTTAACCAAATTCTCATTTTCCTCAGGAAGGTACCAATAGTCTCACGCACTTTTTGCATTTAAGATTTGAGTTATTAGAGGGTTTTTCGAGAATGCTAGTTAGAGCGTTACCAAAAATGCAGTGGTTCGTTGAGCACCCAGAGTTCCTGTCAAATCCTCTTTACATTGCTGGTGATTCGTACTCTGGTATGATTGTGCCAACCGTCGCCTCACGAATTGCCAGAGGTTACTTCTCCAATGCTTTTGGCTTCGGTTTTATTTATTTACTTATTTCTGCTACTCAAGCATATTTTTCCTTCACATTTTCCCCTGAAAGGAACTTGATGCTGAAAACGTGTTTTCCCCAGGTATAGAAATTGGTAGTGAACCATCTCTCAATCTAAAGGTTTGAGAATTCAACCCCAAGCTGATCACTATAGCTCTCAACTTGAAGTTTTGATAATATTTTTCCCATGTTCAGGGCTACCTCGTAGGCAATCCTGTCACAGATTCACACTTTGATAGTCCATCAAAAATTCCTTTTGTTCATGGTATGGGTCTCATATCAGACGAAATGTTTGAGGTAAGAGTAGACACTGTCCTAGCTTTCTGTTGAGGTTTCATCCTGTGTAACTTATAAACAAGTGTCCTGCCAATTTTTTTGGGTCCTTGCATAACCTCAAACTGTTGAATATATACTTTAATCAGATACATAGGTAGTAGCCTAAACTGCACGTCCGTTAATTTTCTGAGGAGCAATGTGTGAAAAGTTTCGATGATAATTATCGAAGCAAATGAATGTCTGCTCTTCCCTATGTGTATAATCTCGTCTTGCTACTTCAGGCGTACAAGAAGAGCTGCAGTGTCGGGGACAACAGCTACCAAAGCGTTGAATGTGCATACAGCCTGGCCGCCATAGATGAGGCATATATATGAACCCTTCCAATTCTATTTATTTTAAGCATGACTGGTCTGTACTTCTCCATAGATACTGCTAATCTGTCTCAAAGTGATTGACAAATTCTTTTTAAAGTGTGTCAAGGGCATATGCCCGAATCAGGTTTTGGAGCCCCTCTGCACTTTTGCAAGTCCTCATCCTTATAAGCCAACGGTCAAGCTAAATTCAAGTGTGCGGGAGATGCTCCAGCTCCAGGAGTACACCTCAGATGCAGAGCTTCACTTGTCTGAGATTTCGTTACAGTGCAGAGTTAGTGACCAAATGCTACGTTACCCCTTCCTTTTCTTTTATCTTCAGTACTATGTTTTACGTTCTGGACAAGCAAGTGATCCCTAACTATTGGAAGCAATTACATTCTTGTGCTTGGCAGACGGCAGGATACCTAATGTCCAGGACTTGGGCAAACAATAAAAGTGTAAGAGAGGCTCTTGGCATTCACAAGGTATGACCTGACGCAGCACAGCCTCTTGTTATTGAACAATCTGTTTCTACTTGCTTCCAAGTTTGCAATGCTCATGCTCATGCCAGAGGCAATGTTTCAATGTATCAGAGTACATGTGGTCGTGTGCAGTAAATAAATTTTATGCAACTTGTCCTCCTGTTGCCTTTTGAATGATAAACCAACTTCATTATACGCCCGTTGCAGGGAACCGTTCCTTCTTGGATAAGATGCAACTATGACATACATTACACTGCCGATATCCGAAGTACGGTGAAGTACCATCTGGATGTGACTACTAAAGGCTATAGAAGTCTAGTTTACAGCGGTGATCATGACATGGTTATACCTTTTATCGGTACTAATGCCTGGATTAAGTCTCTAGATTTCTCTGTTATCGATAAGTGGAGACCGTGGTACGTTGACGGACAAGTTGCAGGGTGAGTAAGAACTCTGTTTTATTTCTCAACAGGGGTGTTCCCCTCCAGAGCCAGATCCACTGACGTTAGTGGGAAGTCCGTCACTGCGTGTGGGCCATGCGTGGTCACTGGCCTCTCCGTCAGCAATAGTGACTTACGTCAGTGGATCCTGACACCCCCCCCCCCCACCCTCCTCCTCCTCTTCCACTATTATCAAAAATATTTTTAGTGGCACTTTTCTAAGTGGCAGGCACAGGGCAACCAGGACAACCCGTCGCTACAAACACGATGTGTCAGTCCTATTAAAAACCCTAACTAGAAATACTTCAACAATATGGTCTCTTAAAAGCCCGTCATTGCAAATACAACTCATTTATAGTGACGGGCCTCTTAAGCATCCGTCACTAAAAAGCTGATCTATAGTGGCGGGTCAGTTGGTGACTGTGCAATGGCATGTGGTAGCTATGGTACCGGCTGGGATTTTGCCTTTTTGTTTTTACTTGGCCAGTAGATCTGTAGTGGATGCTAGCCACTACTCCTTCTTTATAGTTTTCTAAGTGGATCTGTAGTGACGGACGCCTGATCAATGTTGTCGGTAGGGGGTTTGTAGTGGTTTTTATATAGTTAAAGATAGAGTGGTCGCTGCAAAGGGTCATGGACCGACACTAGAAACCTATTTGTAGTAGTTTTCCTATCAAAAAGAAAAAGTTGTAGGGTGAGAACATGAACATCAAACAAAATTCTATTTTTTTCCCACTGATATAGATGAAATTATTTTTTCCTACATGATAAGAGTACTTTGAGCACCGAGTTATTTATCACTTATTAGGACATGTTTGTAACCCTTGGAAGATCACTCTGCCAGAGAAAGTCTGATAATAGATATGCCTGGTGCAGATTTACAAGGTCATACTCTAATAACCTCACATTCGCAACTGTAAAGGTAAGAACATTGTCATTCCTTATGTTCTAAATTATCCATTATGTGTTCCTCTTGGACTTCTGCATAATGAAATGGACTCCCAAAACGATGGTCTTGATAGACATTGTTGTTGAATACATTGGTTTGCGTAGGGTGGTGGACATACTGCACCAGAATACATGCCAAGGCAATGCTTTGTGATGTTTGAAAGGTGGATATCTGGTGACGCCCTTTGATATTGCACCTTGTAGTTCAAGGTATAGTTTCTGTGTGCATCAAAATGCAAAGAGAGTTGTACATTCCTAGACAACAATATCAGTTGAAAGAGATCATTGCAAGGAAAGCAATGTCGTTTTTTGCCTGTTGAAGGTGTTCAGGATTGTTGCTGTTGGAATATGATCCGAACTAGAGACCTCGTTGGAGACATCTAGAAGGTGTGAGAGAGGTGGAGTCCTCTCGAGTTATAGGGCGTATTGTTTAGGGAGTTATATCTAGTTTCCACCCTTATATATACATCTTATATTGCTGGGAAGAGTTGAGAGAGAGAAAGAGATTCATTGTATCCCCAACTCTCCTCCAATAGTGATGATTGTCGGTCGGCGCCCGTGATTTTTCCGCAAGGGTTTTTATGTTAAATTTGTATCGTGTTTCGATCAGTGTTATGCATTATTTGCTAACGGTTGCGTTGATCTTCTGGTGCAACATATGGTGCCCAATCATTTCCATGTATATTGAGCAGGGATAGAACTTCAGCAGGGAAAATTTTGCTTAACAAATGCTTGATCTTGTTACTTAAATGGTAGAAACTTGCTAATCTAGTCCCCTCTACTAAATCTTGTCAACTGACTCCCCCCCCCCCACCCCCTCTTCTTAAGTACTCCGTGCCCTGTCACTATATTAAGATGTTGTCTGAAATAGGGATAACTTATTCTTTCCTGTTATAGCTAATTAATTAATCAACCTATTGAAACTGAGTATGCAGTGGTGGATCAAGCATTTCAAATAGGGGGGGGGGGTACAAATTAAGCATGGGGTCCATCAAAATTCACATAAACATAGGAATAAAAAATTAAACATAATTTATTTCCATTGATTTTTGTTCTTCTCTAGGCATTTAGGCTTAAAAGATACATGTTTGAAAACGTTTTCTGTGTGTAAACATAATAGTTTGCAAAAGTTTTTCCTTTTTTGGTGGTGGGGTGCATCAGGGTACAAATCTGCCCTTGTGAGTATGAATACAACGTATGATACTGCTAGTATATTACCAATGGTATTCTAAAGGAACATTTTGCAATTAGGTATTTGTTCGTAAATTACTTTATACCACCATGGATATTTACTTTATGCCACCAAGGATATTGTCATTATTTTCACTTTATCATTGTGAGATACACATACTCGCCCTCGCTGCCACAATTTTGCACCCCGCATGGAACCACCTTCAACACTACTATACTTTGCGGACACTCTTCAATGGATCATCCTATCCAATCGATTCTATGCATGGACATGGTGGCCTTCCTTTGTTGTTGGGTGCCAGGCAGCGGCAAAGCCATGTTGGCTTTACTCTAGTGCAATGGTACCAGAGAGCAAACTACTCCATATTTGTATTGTGCAAACTGGTGAGGGTTGTTTGTGGAGAGGAGAAAAATTGCTCACGATAATTGTTTTAAATGGCTACAGAAAACAGAGGGGCTATTTTATGGGGATCTTGTGAAGATGATCTACCCATGAAAAATCTATTAAATTCATATTATTAATTGCTCAATGACCCAGCATAATTATAACCCCCTCCTTCTATTTATATAATGCATATTTAGAAGTGGCACAAAGAGCAACTCATAATAATTATTATCAAAAATTAGGTGGCCACAACAAATAAAACACAAAAGTATCTAATGGCTAGCTCGTGTATTATTTATAGAGCCAAAACGAAGAGACATTCATCAATAATCTACAAGCAGACTAATATTTATGCACATCGAATGAGGATTCAATAGAGATATGCACTATATTTGTGGATAAACATTTCCATAAATATGCACTATATACATGGGAAGAGGGAGCAATGTGAATTACAATGCTCTCTACACCTTGAATTAATTACTTATTTATTGTTGTCATTTCCTACGTCAAATATAAATAGCACAACAACTGTTGTTGACCATTATTCAAACTTAACTTCAGGTTACTTGTCTTCTTGCTTGGTTGGATAACTTTGAGTCGGCCATTTTGTTTTTGTATCTCATTGTATTCTAGCAGTTCTACATATGCATGCATTTACCTTTTTTACATTGCAACTAGTGCAATCATTCATTGGATACCCAACCTTGGCCTACTTATTACTCCTTCACTACAACCTAGCTATTTGATACATGAGTTTCTTTTTGTTTGGAAAATTAGATTGTTTCTCATTTTTAGATAATGGAAAGATTGTATTAATCTTAACTTTGGCTCTCTAGAAGGCAA
Source organism: Eleusine indica (assembly GCA_030378355.1). Taxonomy (NCBI): domain Eukaryota; kingdom Viridiplantae; phylum Streptophyta; class Magnoliopsida; order Poales; family Poaceae; genus Eleusine; species Eleusine indica. The sequence continues at coordinate 45,022,366 of CM059495.1, forward strand.
CAATAGTTCGAGAGAATTACAACCAAGTCTAAACATCCATCATAAGACGTGTACAATGGTTCTAAGGACAAAAGAACAAACACTCTATAAATTTATTGATATCATCAGTAAAGCTTTATTGTTGAACATCTCATGCAACACCATGACGAATGGAAATACAAGAATCCATGACATCTCAAAACGCGCCACAACGTATCATTATAATGGTATCATTATAGCTTTTTTTTTAAGATCTTGGTCCAAAAAAATTTAGTGCGGATTGGCCGCAAAGTGATGCTGGTGCGGCCTTGCTCGGATCGTTGACGCATGTACAAGGTGGGTGTAGGATCTAGGATACCGACTAGAGGGGGTGAATAGGCGGTTTTAAAAATTAAACAACTTACTCAAGTAAATGTGGAAATAAATAACAACAAAGTAAGAGAAAGTAAATAAAACAAAGCCTTTGTTGATTGTTAAAAGGTTTGCAATCCCATGTAACATGCATCATCACCATCTCTAGCAAGTAAAAGACAAGTAATTCAATAAGAGAGAGGGGCACAATTTATCCATGGTCTCAGTGACTTGCTGATCACTCCTAATCCATGTTGAGGTGGATTCAAGCCTTCGACTTGCTTAAGCCAAATCAATCCTTTAAGCCTCTATTAGTCATAGTTATGCACCCACTTATATACCGCAAGAGGACGGTGTACAGTTGTAGCATATTTTCCCTTAGAGTATTCAAGGTTTAACCGAATCCACAGGACCAGTGGGCATCAAGCACAGTAATTAATAAAAGATCTAATTATCACAACAATTTGTTTTTCAATTGGAAGTGGCTCAAATTGTGGTTGTTTGGGCACTTCTGTAAGCCTTGCACCTTTTAAAGATGAGGCTGTTTTGTCGGTGGGCTGAAGGTGTGTCGATCGGCGCATCACTGTGCCGATCGGCATGAAAGCTTTTTATGTGAAGACTGTTTTAATTCATAGAGTGACTTAAAGAAAATTAATTAGTGAGTTTAACTAGATATTCTACTAGGTGAGATCGTAACCACAAAAGTGTAATCAAGTAGCATCATCAACAGAATTACTTGGTACAAGAAGCTGAAGATGGGTGATGGTAAAACTTTTCCGACGGTGTCCTGTCACGACCAGTCACCTTAATCGGTCTACACCTTCTACTCTACACATACCTACTATCATGCATAAGCATAGATACATGCAAATTTGATTCATACAAGATCTGGAGTACTACCCTAATCATCATGATTAAGATAGCATCTAGGTACTTAGCCTATGTAATGAGTAAGGATTAAGCACATGTATGACCATCAAATTGAGGTGATCAACTAACCAAAACCATTCGCCAACATACTAGATATTACTTCAATATGATACATAGTACAAGATTCATCACCATCTAGTATGCCTACCTTGATGGATCACCTCAACACCAGTGATTCTTGAAACTCTAAGCCTATGACCTTGAGATCATTGACTTGGCTAGGTTACCCAAGCTAATCCTAGCAACTAGAGATGTGAAGAACGAGGCAAAGCCTCGGTGGCTCTAAACTCACGAGAACTTTTGTCCCTTGGTGGCGTTTGCCTTTGCTTTAGGGTTTACAAGTATTTATACAAGCACAACTCTAGACAGAGTCAATTTCTTGGGAAAAGGGCCACGTGCCGACCGGCACAACGGACGTGCCGATCGGCACACTCTGTGTCTAGCCCGATCTCTCTTCTAAGTCTGTTTCCAAGTCTTTTGTAGCTTTCATGTAGGTCCTCTCATCAGGTTCTTCGAAGTAAAGTCTTATATTACGCATTTAAGATCTTGAAGTTTCTTTTTATCTCTTTATGAAGCATATCTCCAAGATTCGTTCAAATAACTTCCTTCTAGAGGGTCCCGAGGAGTGGGCTAGTCTTGATCAGCCTAGATCATCCTTGTGCCGATCAACACGGTGGACATGTCAGTTGGCACATGGGCCTTCTCTGCTACAATTCACCTCTTCAAGGTCCAAATCCACTAGAAATATCCTAAATTGTCGTCTTTTCACCTGTTTCTGCAATAAATCTCCAGAATGACAATTGTACAACTAGTCTACTATTTTTAGGAGTTAATGGCCTATAATAGTGATATTTAAGCTCTAAACAAGATTTTTTTGACGCATAAAATGACACATTAACTAGCGTCAACAACCTCTCCAAACCTTGATTTCACTAGAGTTACCCTTTACCGCTCCGGTGCGATGAGTACAAGGTCACTTACAAGAACAACGGGCCTCATTCACAATCTTATTAAACTATAAACTCTTTCATTTCACCCCCCCCCCCCTTTCCTTGGTCCTAGTTACTTGAGGGATCCATGTACAGACCATTTTTTCTTTCCTTTAATATAAAGATACTCAACTCTTCTGCGTATTCAAAAAAAAAAACACTTTCATTTCTCTGAACAAATCGCCATCTACAAAGGGCTTTACTCCTCAAAGCACTTACTCGAGATGATGAATCCGTCTCTATTTCAATGTTAGACAAAATATCAAAGGGACTAGTGAGCATGCCAAGTTAGAGGGTAGTTAATTTTGTAGTGGTTTAATGAGCATCCAGAGTTCCAGCCAAATCCTCTTTATATTATCGATGATTCATACTCTGATATCATTGTACCAGACGTCACCTCACGAATTGCCAGAGGTAAATTTTCTCATTTTTTTAGATAATGGGAAAGGTCCAGACCTTTACGTCAATTGAGGTTATGGCCGTCTTATTACATCAAATCTTACAGCTCTTATGTCTGCCACATCTCACTCACACCACAAATAAACAAAAGGAAGAGGAGCACCAACATAGCTTGAATGGATACATTATTCATTAGCAATCCTATTGCTAAAACTCCATCCATGATTGGCGAAGATTTGCATGACTGTCGACTCCAACGTGTGGCATGCCATCTTCATTGTTATGGTGTCGTCCTCACACTTTTGAAGTTGTGCCCAAAAACAACACCAATGTGTCACCCTGAATAGTACCTGCATATAAGTTTTTATAGAGATTTTATCAAAGACAATATCATTTTTACTAAGCCAAATTGCCTAGCATATTGCTAATGCACCAACTAATATTTGACATTTGAGTTTAGATGAATAACTCTGCAACCAACCATGAAACATAGGACTGATACTATTAGACATCTCTAAACCAAAAGTACATTGGACAGCACGCCATACAAATCTAGCATAAGGGCAATTAAAAAAGAGATGTTGAATTGTTTCCTCATGTGAACAAAAAAACACATTGCTTATCCTCTTTCCAGTTATGCCTAGCTAGATTGTCTTTTGTTAAAACAACTCCTTTATGCAGGTACCAAGCAAATATCTTTATTTTGAGAGGCAACTTTAATTTCTACAGAAGCTTGCTACGACTAACATTACCATTATATATCAATGCATTATACATAGAGTGGGCAAAAATACACCATTTTGATGCAAACTCCATCTGAAAGTATCATTTCTATAGTTTAGCCTCACGTTTGCAATCTTTGCTACCAGGTCGTACCAGAGTGCCAAATTAACGTCCACTAATCCACAATGGAAAAAGATATTTAATGGCACCGATATGAATACAATACATGCTTATGCCTAACAATGTGATATAATGATGGATAATTTTGATTTAATGTGAAGTTGCCCATCCACTTGTCCTCCCAAAATCTAATGGTTTTTTCATTATTTAGATGAAATGCCCCAAAGGCCATAAACGGGTCCTTAGTTTTCATCAATCCTAACCAAAAGTGTGAGTCCCCTGGTTTTCTACTCACTTCACCAATAGTTTGCCTTGAGAGGTATTTTTGTTTTAACAGTTTTTTGCCAAATTTCATCCTCATATATAAGTCTAAACAACTATTTGCTAAGAAGGCATTTGTTTTCTATATCAATATTCTGAATTCCTAGCCTCCCTTGATCATTTAGTTGGCATATGATGCTCTATTTTGTAAGTCTATACTTTTTCTTATGGTCATCTGCTTGCCAAAAGAATCATGAATGACAATACTCCAGCATTTCAAGGACTCCTCTAGGGACCTAAAAAAAGGAGAGCATAAACACTGCTAGGCTAATCAACACGGAGTTTATAAGGACTAACCGGCCTCCTACAAACAGGTGTTTTCCTTTCCAACTAATAAGTTTTTTTCTCAAAGCGTTCTTCTATCACCTTCCAGTCCCTATTACTCAACTTTCTATAATGCATTGGAATGCCTAGATATTTGAATGGATACTTTCCAGATTGACATCTAAAAAGTTGAGAATATTATGATTCATACACTTGGGCCTCTCCAAAGCAGAAGATCTCACTCTTATGGAAGTTTATTTGGGATTTTGAGGCCAGAAAGCTGCTCAAAAGCACATAAAAATAGCTTTAAGTTTGTTGTTTTCTCCAAAATCATGGTCCATAAAGATAATAGTATCATCCCATATTGTAGGATTGATAATCCCTCATCTACAAGATGTGGAACTACCCCCGTGATAAAACCCTCCCTCTTAGCCAGGTAAATTTTCGGGCCCATGTCTTCTTATTTTCATTTTTGGTGCTCAAGAATTTTTCTTTCCATTACACTTTTTTTTTTCTTTGAAAGCAACTTCTTAAAAACATGATTCCCTACGTTTAGAAGTCGGTAGTCATCCAGCTCTCAATCTAAAGGTTTGAGAATTTCTACAACAAGCTGAGCACAAAAGCTCTCAATATGATGTTTTGTGAATGCTTTTTGCATATCTTGTTCAGGGTTACATCGTAGGCAATCCAGTAACTGATTCCGGTTTTGATTCTCCATCTAAAATTCCATTTGCTCATAGGATGGGTCTCATTTCAGATGAGATGTATGAGGTAAGAGTAGGCATTATGAAACCATGTACTGTTGAGGTTTCATACCTGTAGTTTATGAAATTGGGTCCTTGGATAACCTCAATGATTTGAATTTGTACTTTAATCAATACACATGTAGTAGTCTACTATGCAGAACAGTTAACTTTCTGAGGATCCATGTTCTGAAATTTTCAATGATAAATTAAGAAATCCATTTTATTCCTGCCAAGAATTCGTTTTGACCACAGTCTCTTATACATTTCTTTTTCTCCATCTAGATCAAAAAATATAAAACTGAAATTTTGAATGATGATAAATGACATGGTAGTCTATAATTCAATTTCATATTTGTTTCAAGAGCTATTTTCCTTGTTTAAAATATACTGTAGTGTCTAATATTGCTTTAACAGTATAAATATAAAGGGAAATTTGTCTAGAACACATCAACAAAACGTGGTTTTGTCCTGAACACATCAAACAAATCGAATTTAGCTGATACACACTATGATTCTAGAAAAATTCGTCTGAGACACACTATGACCATATAACTTTTATTTTTAACTTTTTTATCTTAATATGTAAAATACTTTATAAATAGAAACTTTGCACAAATACAAGTTGTTGAATTCTCTATCATTATAAAATAGAGATAGATTTTTTCTCGATTGTTCGGATGGCTTGCTCGATAAGTTAAATATTAAAACATTGAGTACATAATAGAAATACTCAAAAAAAAATTCTAGTTCTATTTTTTATTGGTAGAGAATACAACCATGTATATTTGTGCCAAGTTTCGAATTCTGATGTATTTTATATATTAAGATAAAAAAGTTAAAAATAATAGTTAAATAGTTATAGTGTGTCTCAGACGAAATTTTTAAGAATCGTAGTGTGTATTAGCTAAATTCGATTTGTTTGATATGTTCTGGACAAAGCCACTTTTTGTTAGTGTGTTTCAGACAAATTTTCCAAATATAAAATGTGTGAAATATTCCTAAAAAACATCATTTTTTAGTCACATATGTCATGATTTCATCAATTATTTCACAAAATTTGAAATCAAAACTTTGTTGTTACACTGAGGAACAAAAAGGCAAATATCAGTAAGAGGTGTTGTAGATCGCACAGACATGAATAGATTGGAGTAAACTGAGCCAATATTTTATTAGAGTGGATAGGGTGAGTAAAATAGACTTATCGCAACTAATTATAGAGTCAAATGTATGTTTGCCAGTTAGAGGTGTTGTATAGAGGCATACAAGAAGAGCTGCAGTGTGAGGGACAACAGCTACCAAAGTGTCGAGTGCGAAACAGCCGTGATACCATAGATGAGGCACAAATATGAATACCATCCAATTCTATTCTTTTTTTTTTCCAGGCGTAACTTGCATCCACTTCTCCAGAGATACTGTTAACATGTTGCAAATTGATTGACGAATGGTTTCTTTGTAAAGTGTGTCAAGGACATATGCCCGAACCAGATTTTGGAGCCTCGCTGCGCTTTAACTAGTCCTCATCCTTACAAGTCGAAGCTCAAGCTAAATTCAAGCGTTGGGGAGATGCTCCAGCTCCAGGACTACACCACAGATGCAGCGCCTCAATTGTCTGAGATTTCATTGCAGTGCAGAGTGAGTGACCGAATGCTATGTTATCCCTTCTTTTTCTTTTGTATGCAATAATATTTTTTACCTCTTGGACCATTCTTGACAGACGGCAGGATACCTAATGTCTCGGACCTGGGCGAACAATGGAAGTGTAAGAGAAGCTCTTGGTATTCACAAGGTATGACAGTCGAACTGACGCAGCATAGCCTCTTGTTATAGACCAGTTTCTTTCTTCCTTCCAAGGTTATAGAAGTTTAATTTATAGTGGTGATCATGACCTGATTATAGCTTTTATCGGCACGCAAACCTGGATTAAGTCTCTTAATTTCTCTGTTGTGGATAAGTGGAGACCATGGTATGTCGACAGGCAAGTTGCAGGGTGGGTACAGTATTCAGTCTAGAATATCTCTGAACAATCACATCTATTTATGCAAACTACTGCATGATCATGTACCAAATTATATTTTTTCCTGGTCCTATAGATAACCATTTTTTCTACATGTTTTACTACTTCGAGCACAGATTGTATTCATCATTAATTTAGGGCATGTTTCTGACGCTCAATGAACTCTGTTGCAACAACCATTCTGATATTCACAACTCTCATACTCCAATAACCTTGTATATGCTTTCCGCATGTATACAATATCATACTCCAATAACCTTACACTCGCAACTGTGAAGGTAAGAGCAACGGAAATCCCTATCTCCCCAATTATCTATGTTCCTCTAGATGTGCTATTTAAACAAAATATCATGATTTCTGCAAGATAATGGTGTTTGCATACTTTTCTTTATATACTTGTTTGTGTGTAGGGCGGTGGACATACTGCCCCGGAGTACATGCCAAGGCAATGCTTTGCGATGTTTGAAAGGTGGTTTTCTGCGGACCCCCTTTGACGATTGATGTTGTACATTGCAATTCAACTTGTACAAGTTATTCTGTGCATATAATTGCAAAGAGGTCAACCATGAACTATAAAATGTAAAGAACACACGCCTGGTCTGCGTATGCATCATCTGAATATCTTCCAAATTAGTAAGGGGGAAGTGCATATAAAACAGCCATGAATTAGAATCTGGTGCATTGGTGGAGATTGTTCAGTTGTCCATTATGCAAGGAAAAGTCCCACGAATGCAACATTTTTTTATGTCCACGTATCCCAGTTGAAAATAAAGCTGTTCCTGAAACAAAAATCCATTTCCATAACATTTCCTTTGGGTTTGTCCAGGGCTTCCTAAATAGAGATCGAGATCCTCGGCAGTCGGCGCCTCAGCAGTCGACTCCTCAGCCGTCCAATCGGATCCTACGGCTTTCATTGTTTTCAGTTCAACAAATAAAGTCTCCAACTCTACTCTGCCAAACAACAACCATGTACATTTGTGCCATTCACGCCCGATTCGCCTCGCCTTCCTAATAGCGAGAAGACCAGAATGATTACTCTTCGAAATCATCGTGAGTTTCTCTATTCATACAAACTGGTTGATTTTATTTTGATGAACTGATTCATCCTCAATTTCATTTTCTCTTCTCAAACCCTAGTCGTAAAATCACAGAATTCACGACATTATCTATGATATTGAACAAAATTGATCACATATTTGTAATCCACATCATACAGCGCATCCATTTTGGTGGCCACCAACACTCATTGAGCCGAAACACTTTGTTGACGATCGATTTTCTTTAGGCGGAAGTTGGTTCGTTCCTGAAGAAGAAAGAAAGAGAGGAGTTTGGTTGGAGTTTCTCTTTTAGCCGTTGGATACCATCAGATGGCCGAGGAGCCGACTGCTAGGTGGACTACTGAGGCCTCGACTGCCCAACAACCTCCAGTTCTTATAGCTAGTTTCCATCGTTTTCTTTGGCGTTTTCCATTCTTTGTGAAGCGTGCTAATTTTGCATTCCATATAAAAAATGAAATAAAGAAAGACAAGGACATAGAATGTACTCAAAAACAGGGTCATTGCTAGACGTTAAGTAGTGTAAATGAGTGAATATTTTCACGTAAATGATGGGAGATATATGAGGATAACAAGCGTCAATAATCCACTGTCGGTTTTAATGAGAGCATGATCCTCTGTTGAGCTCTTTATTCGTGCGATGAAGCCATCCGTGTTTTATCCTGTATTTTAGCCGTTGCCATCATCCGCACGGCACGACGGACACTAGAAATAAACAATCTCGTACACACAGAAAGAACACAAAAGAATCAATTGAATCAAAAAAAAAAAAGAATCAATTGAAGCAAAACTAGTCAGTCGACTTGAACAAGCAGACTTGAGCTGATTGGTGGTGGGTCGAGTCAAAGTCAAGTGTACACAGTTCATCGTAAAAAAAAAAAAAAAAAGAGTGTACACAGTAGCGCACGCCGTCTGTGTTGCACTAGAACAGAGAGCATGGAGCACGTTTGGAATCTGGTGGCGCGGAACGAGACGATAAGCCGAGAGGAGCATATAGTAGCAAGAAGGTTCCCTGAAGGTCGTCACATCATCATATTTGACAGAGAGTCAAGAGAATTAGCTTTCCGAAGCAGCAATCAGCGAGCTGCATCCATTAATATTTCTGTTCTTGCGGCTTTAGTTTGCCCGAAAAAGGGTAGATTTCTCTCATATGTAGTAATAACAGAGGAACTCGATCGATCTCTAGTTACTGAACCTGAAGTTGTAACTAGTAATTACTTGCACACAGCGTGGAGGAATTTACACCTTGACGATTTTTCCAGAGGAACTCCGAGCTCGATCTCACTCACTGTCCAATACTAGTATAACGAGAGATGAATGGGCAAGTACAGTATCTTGTATTACTAGTCGTTCTGGACACAGAAGATTGTTGGGTTGACTGGCTCTGTGATCTCGACGGAGCCCTCGAGCATCTTGGCCACCATACCCATGGACGGCCGCATCTCGGCGCGGTACTGCAGGCACCATATTGCAGTCTTGACCATGCGCTCGACGATGGGATCGTCGTATGATGCAGCGATGCGCGGGTCGAGGATGTCGTCGATCCGGCGCTCGACGTAGACCTTCTCGTAAGCCCACTCGGGGAAGTTCCAGTCCTCGGATCCCACCGATTCCTGCAGGAACCCGTAGTTGCGCCTGCCGGAGACGATCTCGAGCAGCACCATGCCGAATCTGTAGACGTCAGCTTTCGCCGTGATGGGCTCCCGCTGGATGAACCACTCGGGCGCCATGTACCCGAGCGCGCCCCGGATCCCGGAAATGGGCATCGTATCAGGTTTGCTCGTCGTATGGGATGATCCAGAATCGAGCTCCTGATGGATGTCTGACACGGTGACCTTGTCCTGCCTGTCCTTCATCCTGGACAACCCAAAATCGCACACCTTGGGTTGGAAGTGGCCATCTAGTAGGATGTTCTCTGGCCTAATATCGCAGTGCAGCACCCAGTGTACGCACCCCTCGTGGAGGTACGCGAGGACGCGGGCCACGCCCAGGGCGATGCCGTAACGGGTGTGCAGGTCAAGCAGTGGAGCTTGCTCTTGCAGTGTAGCCTCTGCTTCACCCAGACGCGACGAAGAGGTACTTGTCGAGTGATCCATTGGGCATGTACTCGGAAACCAGCATCCTGTGTTCCCTGTCGAGGCAGAAACCCCCACGTCCTGAGCATGTTGAAGTGGTGCATCCTCGCCGTGATGGTGACCTCGGCCCAGAACTCGGCATCGCCGCCTCCCACGCCGTGCAGCTGCTTGACCGCCACCGCGCGCCGGCCGGGCAGCTCGCCGCGGTACACCGTCCCGTACGAGCCTCTGCCCACCACTTCGGAGAAGTCCTTAGTCGCCGCCTTCAGCTCCGCGTACGAGAACCGTCGGTGACCGCCGGCGGGGAGGTCCTCCAACACACTATACTTCCTAGAGTTGGGTGCAAATCTACTGAATATTCCAAGATTCCTGATCGTATGCAGCGCTGACCTGGCGGCAATATTGTCTGTATCACGCCGGTCCCATTTTTTCAAGGCCTTTTCTTTTGCTTCTTCAAGAGTCGCTCTTAGATCCAAGAGCCGTCCAACCACAACATTCATTTCAGGGCGTCCGTCAAACTTCTCTTGCAGGCATTCTTTTGCTATTTTTCCAATACCTTCAAGAATCTTCATGTACTCTGCATTTGAAATGTCTCGATCGAACAACTCTCTTATTGTCTTCTCTTTTGCTGAGAATCGAACAAATCTTTCAACAATGTTTTTTGTGCGATCTGTTGGCTTTGTCTTGGTAACTAGCTCTACCAGAACAACCCCAAAGCTATAAACATCAATTTTTGGGGTCACACATCCCTTCTTGATTAATGCTGGATCCATGTAACTAGTACTCCCATTCAGATTCATAGTCCAGTCAGTGTTGCCTCCTGCAGAAAGAAGCCTTGCTAATCCGAAATCTGATACTTTTGCTTGCAAATTTTCGTCCATCAGAATATTGGAGGGCTTGATATCGCCATGAAGAACAGGTCTGTACATGGAATGCATACACCATAAAGCTTCTGCACATTCTATAGCAATGCTCAATCTTGTTTCTAGTGACATTATATCACTGCCACAATGGAGGTGATCGCTAAGGTTACCTTTAGGCACATGCTCAAATACCATCATCTGAGCATTTTCTTCTACGCAACACCCAAGGAGCCGGACAATATTCTTATGGTTGATTTGACTGTGAAAGATTACTTCTTTAGCAAACTCCTCTTTTGTAGTCGCACGGATATTTCTTTTCACTGCAACTGAGGGACCGTCCCTGAGATCTCCTCTATAGACATCTCCAAAAGAACCACTTCCAATCTTAGTGCTGTAATTGTTTGTCATATCTCTGATCTCATCTTCGGTGAACTACTTAATGTTATGGTTGTTGTCGCACCTCACTTTCCCTTATTGTTGTGTTGGATGAAGTCTCTAAGCTTATTTTCTGGAAGGTCTGATTTTTCCATCTTCTTGTTGATTCTAATAGATATTGACAAAGAGTTGACTCACCATGAAAAGACCAGATTGTTTCAATTAAAACTCAAGAGGACATTTACCCGTTGTCCTTTTGATATACAGTTTGCATATCTATCTTAACATCTTTGCTTACTAACTTTTATGTTACTTTGGATGAATCACTATTATCTTCTTCTACAATTAAAGGAAACAAACTTGTATCCTGAGGACTATGGAGTGAGTGAAAAGATTATTGTATTCCAAATTTTCCGGGCATATCAGGAACTTCAAACTTAGGAAGTGTGATGTACAACCACTGATCAACAAGGTCGCGAACAGGCTTATGAACCCCGGTGGAAGGCTAATCCTTACTAAGAACACCCTCACCACAATTCCAATCTGCATGTCGATCATTGTAGCACTACCTCCATGGGAGCTACGGGCGATGAACAAGATCATGACGGCCTTTCTCTGTCAGGGCTCAGCCTTGGCGGCCGCTGCTTGGTGGCCTGGACACGAGTGTGCTGCTAACAGGAGCTTGGCGGCCTGGGCATCCTTGACCTAAAGACATTTGGCTTCGCACTGCGTGCGCGCGTTGGCTATGGTTACAACGTACGGACCCAACAAGAACATGGGCACAGCTACCGGCGCCGTAGGAAAAACAAGTAGTCGCCATGGTTGAGACAGCCCTGTCAATGCAAGTGGGCCATGGGGAATCGGCGTTGTTCTGGAACGACAAATGGCTAGAGGGTCAATCCATCTGTCAGCTCACGCCTGACCTATTCCAAGTTGTGCCTGCTCGCATAAGCAAAAGCCGGACGGTGAAGGAAGGACTGGATGGCCGCAGATGGGTAACAGATATCAAAGGTGCGCTGACAAACCCGGTGATCAGGCAATATGTAAGGCTATGGACCAAGTTACGACCAATGGAGCTTGAAGCAGCAGTGCCGGATATATAGGTTCGTTTGAAAGTGGACTGGGTCAGGTGAATACATGACAACATCCACATACGAGGCATTCTTCCATGGTCGCGAATACATGGCAGGAGGCAAATACATATGGAAGTGTAAACTCTACCTCTGGTTGGCCCTCTATAGGCGGTGCTGGACATCAGAACGGCTGTTTCGACATGGGCTAGGGGACGAATTAGCACATGATCTACTGCCACAACCAAATGAGACATTGGTAGATTGGTGGCTCAAGACCAGGAAACAAATTGCAAAAGCCATAAGAAAAGGTTTCAACTCCATGGTGATCCTGAAGTATGGTCCATATGGAATGAAAGGAATAGGCGGGTCTTCGACAACAAGTGCAAACTCCCTCATGTGCTAATTCATGATATACTAACAGAGCTGAAACAGTGGGTGCTGGCCGAAAACACGGTGGTAGGGTCGTTGCTTAGTGTAAATGAGTAGGTTGCAAGTTCTTAGGGTAGCAGTAGTTCGCGTCTGTGTTTATTCTGTAATACACAAGAGTTTGTAAATTGGTCGTGCTCTTGCTCCTTCACGGGAGCAACTAGCCTTTCTTCTCCCACTTAATGAAAAGCGTGCTCAAAAATAGAGTCAGCTATATAATTTATTTATTTAATAAATCACGTCAGACAGCAATTTCTGTTTCAACAATATTGTGTGTGCTAGCCTATCCTGATTCCCAGTTATAGATCCACGCAAGAATGTTTGTAAGGAGCAACTAGAAGTCCAGAATGGAAACAAAAACCAGATTTGTTCTCTCTTCCCGATTCTTTTTTGACGATTTGGTGTGAATTTGATTAGGGTAGAAGGAAAATTTTCGAGTTCTCTTCTATCTGAGATTTCATTCTGGAATCCAGGAAACAGGAAGAGAACAATTCTACTGGCTGATTGCGTACGTACCGGTTGTCTCTCGGTAAGATCAAACTTGACGACAGCAGGGCGGCGAACAGCGAGCTCCTGTGTCTCCAGACTCTCCACTCTCCACTCTCCAGCCGCAGGTCGAGCGGCGATGGCACGCACTCCAGTTGGTGATCGCTTCTGTTAGGGAGTCGAGAAGATCCAGAGGACAATTATAGCAGTGAGAGCAGAGTCTGAACTCAGGCGGAGACGTCTGTTGACTGTTGTCCCCAATCGTGTAACAGAAGCAGCTTTTCTTGACTGGGTTAAATAAGGGGCGAAGCCAGATCAATGTTTCGTTAGTGTCATTAAGCCCTAGTCCCTGTCGACATTATGATCATCACTAGCCTGCAAGCAGTGTTTATATGGAGTTTGCAAAATATCGTCGGGTCAGCTGATCCCGACACTTACACGTAGCTTACGTTGGCGGTGTTAATGCTACAGTAATATCTTTATAAAAAGAACCCTGCTATATATCCGACTCCGACTCCGACTGCTACGCGAGCATCACGGCATGGACAAGTTGCACCATGAAAGGGATGCCATCATCTAAAATTAACTTCGAATCGAAAGCATCACAACCTTACGATCTGTTACAAAAATAAAGTTCAAAGTCACGTGTCATTTTCATGATTAAAGCATATGACGAGTTATATTCAACATCCCAAAACAAAATTTAGTTATTATATTATCAAAAACACTCCCGGTTCAAATTTGCTTTTATTCTAGCATTTAAGTACTGTTCCACAATAGATCTCATTCTTTCTCTCTCTTAGGGGCGAATATTGACCGTGTGACGTGACACGATTAAACACACGGATAAGTAACCACCGAAGACATCTCGTCGGATCCCCATGAGTGGGGACGAACACGCCTCGATTCGCTTGACCTCCATGAGTGGGATCGAGCGAGTTCCTTATCGACCGACCCTCATAAGCAGGGTCGAGCGAGTTCCACAGCACCCGATCCCCACAAGCAGGGTCGAGCGTGTCCCGCATCGCCCGACCCTCATGAGCGGAGTCGAGCGGCTTCCGTCTCGCTCAACCCTCGCGGACGGGGTCGAGCACGGTATGGATAAGGACATCATCTCTGCGCTCTCCATTATTGCGCGCGCTGACGCCATGCATTGTGCCCCTGGCTCCCGTTAGCGGTCCGAACCATCTCAATAGAGACCAGGGAAGGCGTCGCATCGTTGTGCTACGCGGGATTGACGGAGTGGAGAAGCTCGCTCAGGCTGGTACGAGTGGTTGGCTCCGCTCAAACGGTAACTACAAACACTAGACAACACAATGCTAGACCCCGTGTCAAGACTGGACCCTTGCACGCCTCACTCGACCGTGGGTGACAGGGTCGAGCAAGGCGAAAAGTCAACAACCGCCCCTTGTCCCCATTTAATGTCATATCGGGCATGCACCAATGGTATAGATCGATCAAATCACCCTGTAAGGCTACCCCTATTATCATTATCACCCCGCAGCATATGATGACCGTCGCCGTGCTGCGCCGCATTCTTTACGGGTCAATCGGCAGGGTGATCGCACCATGACTGTGACGAAATCCATAGTGACGATTGCGCCAGGTCGTTGGATAGGTCCGACGTGACATATCGACTCAGGAGTACACCGAGTCGATATTCATCTCAATTAAAATTTGAAATTCATCTATTTTTGGCATGTGATTAAACTTTTTTAGTATTCAAAACTTGTCAGAATTCTATAGATTTGCAATATATCCCAAATAATTTTTTTTTTCAAGTTCAAGTAATAGCCATTCTAGTTACACTGATGAGTGGTGAGGACTGAAGTGAATTTATAAGATGAATTTATGTATGAGGGTTGTGAAAGTTTGAAACAAGATAATTTGAACTGATGTTAAGTCCTCTGAGTCAAAGTCAACTCCTATACAGTTGCGCGCGCCGTCTGAGGTAGTCGTTGGCTCGTTGCCATCATCCGCATGGCACGACGGACGCAAGAAATAAAAAATCTCGTACACACAGCAAGGGAAAAAAAAATCAATTAAAGCAAAACTAGTCAGTCGACTTGAACGGCAGACTTGATCTGATTGGTAGTGGGTTGAGTCAAAGTCAAGTGTACACAGTAGCGCACGCCGTCTGTGTTGGACCAGAACAGGTTTGGCATCTGGAGGCTCGGAACGCGACGATAAAGCAGATATCAAGCAGGTTCCGGGAAAGTCGTCACGTCACATTTGACTGAGTCAAGAGGGTTAGCTTCCCGTAAGCAGCAATCTGCGAGCTCCATCCATTAATTATTTTCTGTTCTTGCGGGTTTAGTTTGCCAGAACGGAAAGAAGAGAGGAACTCGATCGATCTCCCGTTATTGAACCTGAAGCTATAACCAGTAGTAATTGCTTACACAGTGCGCGGAGGAATTTACATCTTGATTAATTTGTCACAGAGGAAGATGAACTCTGAACTCGATCTGACTCACTGTCCAGTGATGTGATGAATTGGCAAATACTCCTCCTAATCGTCCTGGACGCAGAAGATTGTTGGCTTGACTGGCTCCGTGATCTCGACGGAGCCTTCGAGCATCTTAGCCACCTTGCCCATGGACGGTCTCATCTCGGCGCGGTCCTGCAGGCACCACATGGCCGTCTTGACCATCCGCTCGACGGTGGCGACACTAGCCGCATCATCATACGAGGCGGCGATGCGCGGGTCGAGGATGTCGTCGATCCGGCGCTCGACGTAGACCTTCTCGTAGGCCCACTTGGGGAAGTACCAGTCCTCGGATCCCACCGATTCCTGGCGGAACCCGTAGTTGCGCCTGCCGGAGACGATCTCGAGCAGCACCATGCCGAAGCTGTAGACGTCGGCTTTTGCCGTGATGGGCTCCCGGTGGATGACCCACTCGGGCGCCATGTACCCTCGCGTGCCCCGGATCCGGGACATGGTGACCTTGTCGCGCTTGGAGGTGAGCTTGGACAGCCCGAAGTCGGAGACTTTGGGGCAGAAGTCGTCTTCCAGGAGGATGTTCTCGGGCTTGATGTCGCAGTGGAGCACCCACTCGAGGCACTCCTCGTGGAGGTAGGCGATGGCGCGTGCGACGCCTAAAGCGATGCGGTAGCGCGTGTGCAGGTCCAGCAATGGTGTTTGCTGGTTGAGAGGCTGGCTGGCATCCGCATCGTCCTCTGGTGCATCTCCATCGTCGTTGTTGGGATTGGGAGCAGCAGCAGCGGAGGAGTTGGGCGTGGCGACGAAGAGGTACTTGTCCAGCGAGCCGTTGGGCACGTACTCGTAGACGAGCATCCTCTGGTCCCTGTCGGCGCAGAACCCCCACATCCTGACCAGATTGAGATGATGCATCCTCGCAATGATGGTCACCTCCGCCCAGAACTCCGCCTCGCCGCCTCCAACCCCGTGCAGCTGCTTGACGGCGACGGCGCGGCGGTCGGGCAGCTCCCCGCGGTAGACGGTCCCGTACGCGCCCTTCCCGACGACGTCGGAGAAGTCCTTGGTTGCGGCCTTGAGCTCGGCGTAGGAGAACCGGCGCGGGCCGCCGGCGGGGAGGTACTCGAGGCCGAGCGTGCGTGCCATCTCCCGGTACTGCGAGTACTTGCGCAGGAACGCCCAGAAGGAGAGCACGCCCGCCAGGAGCTCCACCGCGAACAGCGTCGTGATGATGGCCACGTTCCGGACCGTCGTCTTGGGCTGCTTGGGCGGGATGGGGAGCGCCAGGGTCACCGGGCACACGGTCTGGATCATGTCCGTCATCCCCGTGAACGGGTTCGGGTCGGAGTCGGAGGCGGCCACGCGGAGGAAGGTCGACATCTCCGTGCCCGGCGACCACCACCCGTCCGTGAGGCCCCAGAAGTGCAGGCAGGTGCGGTCGCCGCCGAACTTGTACCCGAACGCGACGCAGCTCGTGCTCCGCTGACAGGCGTTCTGGCAGTCGTGGAGGTTCTGCGGGGACAGCTTCCGCATCAGGGCACCCGGGTCGGAGGCGGAGGTGGGCGCGTTCCCGGAGAAGGAGATGAAATCCATGCGCACGAACTTGTCGTCGCCCTTCCCGCTGATGCTCTTCTTGGGCACGCACCGGCTGGTCGCGTCGCCCGCGGTCTCGTTGCGGTACCCCGGCGGGCAGACGCAGCTGACCCCGTCGGCCCCGACGGGGACGCAGATCCGGCCCTCGGTGCAGGTCCCACGGATGGTGCAGAGCTCCTGCACCTGCTGCCACACCACGCGCCACTCCCGCCGCGGCTTCAGCACCAGGCTGTACAGCCGCAGGTTGCCGTCGTCGTCCAGCTTCAGCCGGCGCAGCCGCTTCGCGCCCATGTCGGACGCGATCAGCTGCGGCGGGGTCCCGCCGCTCAGGGTGAGCGTGCCGTCTCCGGTGAGCCTCACAATCGCCGCGCTGATGTTGGAGTAGATCAGGCCGCCGCCGTTCTGCTGCTGCAGCTGCAGGGACTGGGCGCCCGTCAGCGCGTACCGCCCGTTGCGCGACCGCAGCGTCGTCGTGCCAGTGGCGTTGCTGCCGGCGCTGCTCGGGATGTCCTGCCCCGGCATCAGCGTGTCGGTCGGCTCCAAGAAGCTCTGCCACGCGCCGAGGACCAGGCTGCCCGTGTCGTTCAGCTGCAAGGCGCCAGCGGAGTTGTTGCCAATGGGACTCCAGATGCTTGTGTTGCCGGAGGGGTTGCTCCAGGAGAGCACGCCCGCCGAGTCGAAGCCGAGCCTCGACGCGCCGTCCCCTTGGAGGACGGAGTGGTTGTTGCCGACACGGTCGTGGGCGTACCAGATCACGGCGTTGTCAGGGCTGCTGCTGTTGCTGCTGGAGTTGGACGCCACGACCCACACGGCGAAGCTGTACTTGCCGGGCGATGAGGGCACGAACCCGGCGGCGAAGTCGCCTTTCTGGGACACAAGGATGAGGCTGCTGTTGGCTTGCCAGGCCGACTCGTTGGCGGAGAAAGAGAGCATCTGCCGCGGCTGCTGCTGGGCCTGGGCGCCGACGAGCACGAGGCAGAGGAGGAACGCCGAGGAGCAAGGAATCATCGCCGCTTGCGCGCTTCAAGCCTGCCACTTCTCCCTTCTGGCCGGAGATGGAATTGATTCAGCAGAGGCGGCTGCCTCCTGCTACTGCTACTTACTACTAGTCGCCGAAATGGAAATTCTTGTCCATGATATGGATGGAATGGACCGGAACCGAAGACCGGGTTAGCGTTCCCGATCTCCTCCAGTCAGCCGGTCTTACTTTGCTCTTTCGTCTAGTCGCCGCTGGGATATGGATTAAATACTGGATGAATCCATTCAATGGTCGCTTTACTGTTTGAATGGCGTAGCCGACTTGCAAGGGTAAATACCGGAACAAACATCGAAATGCCGCATCATTGACACGTAGGCCCCACTCCAGGCTGGAAAGGATCGGGAATCGGAGGCCACACGGCAGAGGCGCCTTGGTGGACTTGTCCTCAACTCATAATAATTTATTTAATTTATTATCAATGAAGACAGGGGGCAGTCACGGTGGGCCCGTGGCGGCTTAGAAAAAGAGAAAGGGACCGAAGACTTGACTTGGATTGTCATACTAAAAAATACCGGGGGCAGCCCCAGCATAAAACCAAGCACAGCGGCGAACTACACTATCAGTGCATTCAAAATAAATCTACACTGTCCATCATACAGTTGACTTGACTTCTTTTATCGGCGTTTAGCTAACAGCAAGTATAATGGACATCATTCAGCTGGCGAAATCCTGTGAGGGAGGAGAGAACGGAACGGGCTAACTGTTTATTCGCCGGTTGAAGCACCCCGCCTGAGGAGAGAGCTCGTTTTCAGCTAATGATAGAGTGTACTAGCTGAATATTAAATAATCTATTAACACAGACGAATAATCAATATCCATTATACTAAAATTTCTTACTGATGACGTAGCACTTGATAGAGCCAGCAGCCGGCGGTTCCATTAACCCTGCTCTAAGCTGCAAGATGTTTGATTGCAACTAGATTATAGGAGCGTAGCTAGAGTTTCCTAACGTCCATTGTCTAAGACCATGTAATTATACAGAAGAAAAGTTACAAGGTAACATACACACGGATGTCATCTCGCAAACAGTATGTTCCATCCTGAGAGTTTGATCCTAAAAGGCTCCACTCGGCACTCGGTAGGGGAAACCCCCACCACGAGGCATGTGATCCCAACGGTAACAAGCAAATCAACGTTGGCCAATAAACAGCTGACATCAGAATTTAACAAAGTACAACAATTACCTGCAACATAACATTAAGCCTTAGAGCAAGGCTCTTGTGTTACCACTGGGTTACGTGCTATCATGTTACCAAACACGATAGTACCTTAAACTATGCATCTAAAATTTTAACAAAATTATAGATGGATAGAGGATGCAACCATCTACAATTATGTAAAAGTTTTTGTCTAGGTAAAACTTATATAAGAAATCAGCATCTAAACAATAACAGTTGCGGGTTCGATATGAACACCTGCACCATATTTTTGTTATAATTTTTGACAACTATAAACATACATATTTAGAATGGTAACACGATAACACCATAGAGATCGGTAGCACCTAAAACTTTCTCTTAAGCCTCAAAAGGCCGTGATTCACTTTAGTGTCTCCAGCACTGAGTGAAAAGGTCCTGCCTTACTTGAGAGAGTTAAGTTTGCTAATCAATGTACATATATATGCAATGCAGTTTAGAGCAAGATCATGATGCGATCAAATAAAAAAAAATTAAAAGCTTACGTCATTGCAAAAGGGGGCGGAGACACAAGGCTGCTGCCCATGCTACAGCACCCCTTTTGTCTCAAAAAATTAGCCTTGGTAACTAAGAACAACGCCATGTAAACATCTAACAAGTCCAACGACATGCACAAAAAGAGAGACCAACACCCCCTGAAGTTCTGCGCTGGCTCCACCCCTGCGTGATCCCTTGGCACCCTACCGACTATCGAGTTGCCATCCCCTCCATCTTGATAAGTGCTGGTGACCCCAAAGTTCCTCCTTGTTTTCTTGGGTCACCGATGCCCCTGGTGGTTTTCTCCCTCGAGCATTTTGTCCATCAATAAAGCTCTTTAGCTTTGAGAAGGAAAGCTAATGCTTGGGCCAATAGAATAGACATGCTGAATGGCATGCTTCGTTTTTTTTTTTCTTTTAGCTTGCATATTTCTTGGATAAAGATTGGTACATTAATATGTACGTCATAGGAAAATTCTTAATGTTCTTAGGTTTCAAAAGGTTCCGTTATTGCAGCACCCGGAACGAGCCAATAATTCAAAAAGGAAGGTTCAAATAAGCCAAACGGATTGAAAATTTCAAGAGAAAAAAAAAATAAAACATCCTAAGGCAATATTTGTAACATCTTGAAAAATTCTTATCATAATATCTTCGTTGGACAAGTGTAAATATTTATTTTACATAATGATTTTTATATTCTTAATTTTAAAAAGAGCATTTGCATCAGTGACCGTTTTGCATCAGTGATTTTTATATTCTTAATTTTAAAAAGAGCTAAAATTGTTTTTGACTATTTCTATTATATTCATTATTTTAATATTTAATTTATCGAGCAAGCCATCCAAACAATCAAAAAAAATCTAGCTCTATTTTATAATGATAGAGAATGCAGTAACTTATATTTGTGCTAAAGTTTTTATTTTTGATGTATTTTATATATTAAGATAAAAACATTAAAAATAAAAGTTAAATGGTCATAATGTTTCTCAGACAAATTTTTCTAGAAACGTAGTGTATATCAGCTAAATTTGATCTGTTTGATGTGTTTAGAACGAAACCTCGTTTTGCTGGTGTGTTCTAGACAAATTTTTGATCTGTTTGATGTGTTCAGAACGAAATCTCATTTTGTTGGTGTGTTCTAGACAAATTTTTCATTTGAAAAAATAAGGTCAAACATGTAAACTCTAAAAATACGATCAATAAAATAACTGAATTCAAAAATGTCACAGAACCGTCTTACCACGGAGACGGTTCCGTTCCAGTTCCGTTCCAGGATCTTTCTCGGGTGACGACACGCGCTGTGACGTCCAATAGTGCAACACACGACAAAATAATATAGTTGCAACAAGAATATAGATAGGATACAGAGTTTTACATAAATCTGAATTTAAGTTATAAATCAGAGTTTTAAAAGTGTGGAAGCGAAATAGTTCAACAGTAAATGAATTGGTTCGACGAAATACTTAAGATACCACCGTGCTCTCATGACGATACATAGAAGTAGATCTGGTCCTGATGAGTGTCATGTCCACGACACTATACCTGCAAGCAACAGGGTACTCCTCCTATGGGTTACAGGGTTCCCACTCGATATTTCAAAAGTCGGGAAACTAGCCATCCTGATCATCTGAAAAATCACAAAGAGCTATACTCTGAGTAACTAATTTACTCAGCAAGACTGACCCGTCAAAATGGCCATCTACAACCGACTCCTAGACATGCACAGGCTAAGGTAGGGTTTATGCTGCCAAAAAGCCAGCCTAAGAGTGGATCCTTGTTTTTTAAGTTTTAGCATCAAGTTAAATTTCCATATAAAATAATAAATTTAGTTTGCACTAAAACTACAACAATCATGGTTGCAATATAATTAGAACAATTCTATACGGCAGTATTGAACCCATCCATCATATTAATGACTTTCATTAATGCTCCGAAGCAGCGATCAAGTGGTACTCGTTACTGTGAGGGGCAGCGACTCGAATCGATTTACATCCTGCAGGAGAAACCCAAATACACGGCGCACGCACACTCCGAGGAGTCACGCACAACAACCTTTTACGAGATACAACAGGGTCGGTCTGGGTCTCACTTTTTCCGAGTACACATCACCCCAAGCGATGCTCCCGTCGAAGCCATCCATGGGTAGCCCATGCACTCTCCCTTCTAACACATACCCTATTCCACCATAACCATCTTCATCACCAAAAGAAGAGTGGGGTATCGTCCAACCACTATGGAAATCAAGCTACATCAGTTTACTAGTGCCCATATCACTAGCATGCATTTGGTACTGTTCAAACTTGATCCCATAGGACCGAACACGACGCGTAGCCTTAGGTGACTCGGACGGGGCTACCTCCTTGAAGACAAACTATCCTTCCCTTCTCACCTAGTTGCCCGTCCGGTCTTCGTTGTTATCCCATCCAAACTTTCCTTCAGTTAATATCATTCCCCAGTGATAATATTTCCTGTTCTACGAGTGGTCTCCATCCCACTCGACAAGTAGTCGTCCTAAATTAAGTAGAGCGACTACCGTCCTGAGGCTATCATCGGGTAAAGGGAACCTATTGCAATACTAGATTTTCAAACAACTCCTATAAACTTAATGTACAAACAAACCTATATCCCTAACTAGTGATAAAATAAAAATATAAAATGGGTGGGATGCACCTGGGCTTGCCTTGAGCCTGTTTCCGGTTAGCGGGATCACTTTCTTCTCCTTCTGGCTCCTGTTCGGCCTGGACCTCCACGTGGTTCACCTTGTAATCTACATGGTGCAAATGATGCGATGCATGAGAGAGTATTTTGATTCAGGTATTTTCTTAACAAACACACTAACCCGGTGACTTACTGTATAAAAGAACGAGGTGTGTGGTTGTGATAAGTTAATAAAAGGTGCAAAGTGTGAATCACTAAGATGTACTGATCATGACATTACCTTTAGCTTATGTGATATTTTATATGGGAGAAATATCAGCCAAAATAAAATATCGGAATTAAACTATAAGGTTAGGTGAAATAATAGAGCTACAAGGTAATTAATTATTTTAGCATTGTTCTAGAAGTCAAATGAACAGGGGAGATTTATTGCAAATAGAGTATGCTAAGGATGAATGTTGGATCAAGTTTCAGTGACATGCACTGAGCTAATAATTTTAAATAATTGATCTAATGAACATGCCAAATAATTAGTTATGAAAAATGCACTGGAAATTTAAATGTTTTGCTTTGCAGTGGTTAGTAATGGCAACAGAGACACGCATGCCAAATTTCATGAATTTACCAACTACAGAGACCTACTTATGAAATTATTTGTATTTCTCAAGGTTAATTTAGATCTGACCACTAAAATCACATGCATTGTGAATTAGCATTTTTACAAAATAGTAGATGCTCAGAGGATCCCCTAGAATTTTAGGTTGCTTGATTTTTGTTTGAATTGGACTAATTTCAGTTTAAATTTTTATTCTAGTTCTTTTGCAGGTGTCGAGAGTCCTAGAGGTATGCACTTGAAGAATTCAGGACATGAGATGTCACAAAAAATAAGGCCACCAGAGAAATTCTCCTATTTTAAAATAAAATGTATTCTCATTTCGAGTGTTGCCATCACTATCGTTCGTTAAAAATTGGACTAGGCCTCTACTACATTGAGCCTATATTGGGCTGACGTGAGTATAGCTGAGCATCTGGGCCGCCCGGACCGGCCCAGTTTGACACGGCCCGGCTAGGCACGGCGAGTCGACCGGTCTATGCCTAAGTGTGCTCTGGGCCTGGCGGCCAACCCATGGCACGACCCGGAGTCGCTTGAGCCGCCGTCGTGCCAGACCGTTTGGCTCGGTGACCTGGCGAGCACGACGACCCGGTAGCTCGGGGGGCATGGCGGTACGCGGAGCGGCAAGCATGGCGACACGCGTAGAGGCGAGCGGTGGCGCGTGACGCGAGGAGAGGCGAGCGGCGGCGCGCAGAGAAGAGGTGGACACCGGCGAGGGGAGGGGAGGCGGACGACGACGAGGGGAGGCGCCGAATACGGGAGCGGCCAAGCGGGGGCAGGCGGGGGGGGGGGGGAGGGGGCGGAGGGGAGGGGAGCGGACGCGGTGGGGATTGGGCAGGGAGCCAACTTGGGTTTAATGTGGAGAATTGTTGGTGGGCCGCCTCCTCCTTTCGGGCTATTATTGGGCCGTCACCTTTTCGGGTCGTGTTGTGGGCCATGCTGCGGGTTTGAGGGTCGGCCCGAGGCACAACCCGCACCGTGTTCCGGGTCGGCACGAGCCTAGTTGTTTTTGAGCTGGGCTGTTTTTGGGCTGGGCCTTTCGTGCCGGGCCACTCTTTTGGCCTTGCCCGGATGCTCAGCTATAGACGTGAGTAAAGCTGTCCAAACGGGCCGTCTGGCACGACACGACCCGAGGACGCCAAGGCACGACCCAATTGATTTCGGACCGGCACGACACGTAAATATTTTCGTGCCGTGCCGTGTCAGCCCACGTGCCTGGGTGACGCCCATGGCATGACACGTAAATGTTTACTCGTGCCGGGCCGGCCTGATAAGCACGTGGGCATGTAGGCCCATTTCCGGCCCAGGTAGCACGACAGACCTGGAAATTCACAAAGGCAGCTAAACCAGAATAGAAGGAAAAAAATCAAACACCAGCACAACACAGAATTCGAACAAAAAAACACCAGAACAGAAGGAAAAATAGAACACCAAAATATGGCTAAAGGAAACTTAATTATATTAAGTTAGAAATTAAGCTGTTCTTAGTTGGCTGCCTCGTTAAAAACCCTTTAGTCTAATGGAAAAAAGTACAACTCAGCTCAAAAGTAACGAGTCAATTCTATTACAGAGTGATCCTAAGTTACAAACTAAGTACATTACACAGTAGTCACCCCTTCACCTTCAGCAGCAGTAGCATCATCAAAGAAAAGGTCCACATATGATGCTTCAAGGTCCTTATGATCCTTCTTAATGCTGTGTTGCAGTCTATCTTCCCCTAACTGCCAATCCTTCAAGCAGGTCAAGATCTCCACCATTTCATTTGTCAGGCTTCTTCTCCTCTCCTCAAGAAGCCTGCCACAAAGAGTAAAAACAGACTCCGAAGAAATAGTTAAAACAAGAACAGACAAGATATCTTTTGCCAAAAGGCATAAGATAGGATATGTGTGCAATAACGACAAATAGCAGCATAAGTAACAACTACACCATTTATCTCCTTAGTGACAGGATCGAAATCCTCCCAAGCCTTGGAGGCCCTCTTCCTTCCCCTCTTCTTACCTCGGTTGGTTGTGCTCGTAGTGTCGGAGGCGTTCGAAGGAGGGGTCAGCGCAGAAGGAGCATCGGTCGAAGCCGTGGAAGAAGGAGGGCTCGGAGTGGGAGAAGGAGGTGTCGGCGTTGGCATCCTTGGTGGAGGCATGTTTGGTCTCGAAGAAGGAGGGGTCGGCGCTGCGCGTAGATTCACCGCGGTGGTTGTCGCTGCAGATCCGGTCACACAAGAGGTTGGGGACGGAGAGCTCGAGGCCGACGCAGGCGTCGAAGAAGGAGCCACCGTGCCCGCTCTCCGAGCGATCGTGTCAGTCGAGCGTGGACTGGTCCACTTGCCAGTCCTCAAGCTAGCGACGACGGATTGGTGCATCAGAGGCCAGCTCGCTGCCGGCGCCTCCTGCTCCTGTGACTGCGAGGAGCCGAAGAGTAGGTGCTTCGCCACACGCACAACGTCCTCGCTCGGGTCCAGGCCGGACATCGAGCCGACGAGCAAGGCGAGGCCAACTGGCGGAAGAGGAAGAGAAGGGAGAAGTGAGTTGCAGCGCGGGAGGGGGCGAGAAGAATGAGGGTAGGGTTAGGGTTGCGCCGGTGAGGGAACGGTATTTATTTGAGGGGTAGGAGACTGGGGGAGCCGTTGGGCCGCCAGGCAGGCCTTAGATAGCCGTTGGGCTATTTTTGCGCTCACTCGGGCCTGATGCGTGCTCAACCCGGCCGAGTGTTAAACGGATCATGCCGGTGCCGTTCGATGGGCCGAGACGACGGCCCAAGCATGGCACGACGCCTCGTGCCAGGCCGGCCCGGGCACGAAATGCATCGGGCCGTGCCGTGCTTGTGCTGGGCCCAAAAAACCGTGCTTCGGGCCAGCACGGCTAGTACGACCCATTTGGACACCTTTAGACGTGAGTGGTGGTGGACCGGAAGACGGAAATTGCTCGCAGAACTTCGTATCTGGATTTCCGGTTCCAGTCATGGGCCGGGCAATTTTCCTTTCTGCTCGATTTCAATCCGTGCATCAGATTCCGCCCACGCCCACGCTCACGCTCAGTTTCTTTCCCAATTCGCTCCTTGCTCGAGCGAGAGTTCGAGAGAGATGGGGCGTCGTCAAGGCGGCGGCGGCCGTGGAAGCGGCAGGGGTCGAGGCCGAGGAGACGAGGAAGACCTTCCTCTGCACAGGGCTGCACGGTCGGGTGATGCGGCGGCGGCGGATTCGGTGTGCGAGTCCAACCCTGTCGCTGTCAACTCCCGGGATCGCCACTCCCGCACCCCGTAAGCATCACCAAAATCCCTTTCTCTCCCTCCATCTATCGCTGAGCAGAGTAGCCATGCCCTGTGCTGAAGCCTGGAGGCCATTATTATCATTCATTCAAATTTCTTTTATGTTCTTGGTCGCCTGACCTAAAACGACAAGCATGTGTATTGTTTTTCTGACCTGTCATTATTTGTTAGACCTGTTTTCCTTCTGCAGTTGATTAACGGTAACTTCTCCTTCTTTTTCCAAAATTCAACTAGACCATAACAAAACACTATTTCTGTTCGTCTTAGTTTTGTTATGGTTAAATCATAGACTCGGAAGTGGGTTCAATCAGCATTCCACGTCGCTGATAACCCTAATTGCTGAATCTAGAAGTTATAAATTTATTATGAACAAATAGTTAATGTCCTAGTTAAACCTGTCAGTTAGGTCAGTGACTAGTCTTGGCTAGTGTTTTAGTGTTGTATGGGCTCTTGTCTCTTTTTTCTTCTTAATATAATGATACGCAACTCTCCTGCATGTTCGAGAAAAAAAAAGTCAGTGACTAGTCTATTTACATGGTCCATTTTCAAGATCAGTTGAGTCAACATAGCTGACTGTAATGGCCAACCTTAAACATTGTTTTTCTGTACGATGTGAGATTTGTTGGCCGTGAAATAGATTAGACTGCAGAGAACAACACTACATGCTCCAATTTAGTCTGTATATGCAAATGAAAATTTCCAAGATATTGTATAGTTTTCCCAAATTTGTCGAGTCACGGCATCAGTAAATGTGGAGCGTCCAGGTAAATAGCAACTCATACATTTGCTGTTGAGATACGTTTGGGGCATAGAAAAACAGATCTTTTATTTCTTTGACAGAAATAATACAAAAAAAGGTTTGTTGCTGCAAAAAGCGCAATGTGATTAGAGGTTTTTTACTCACAAATGAAAATCATGTACATGCGGGATGCATCCATAAAAGTTACATACATAGGTACTGTGCTTATAATGTAGTTTTTTTTTCTTAGCCTAAAAGGGGTGAAGTTTTTTGCATCTAGTAAAATACACAAAGAAGATTACAATTAAATAGGCACACCCTCGCAATTTTTGCAGTCATCAGGTTTGGGTGCAAAAAATCCAAATTCAAAGAAAACTTGTGTCATTACTCATGATGGTTGTTGCTTGTTGGATAAAAATTAAAAAAACCTGGCTTTGAAGAACAGTATTATGTTGAGAAATTGGTTGCATCTCTTGGTGAAAAGTACTTCAAATCTGAGAATAATTATTATTGTAGTTTGAGACTTAATGTGTATCCAATTGCTAATAAACATAATAAGGATCAGTTGGTCAGTATGTACAAATGAAATGTGAGACACTTGGTTAGCTGGAAAAATTAACATGTGAATATAATCGAAATGAATCTGAAAAGCCTCGAGCACCATGTAAATAGATTGTACTCCTACACTAGAGAACCTGGGTGGAAGTGAATTCTTCAGCTGAGTTGAGTGCCGCATGCTTTCAGGTAAGCAGTCAAGCTCAAAACCAGAATGGCTACCACTTCACT
This sequence comes from Eleusine indica, assembly GCA_030378355.1. NCBI lineage: Eukaryota > Viridiplantae > Streptophyta > Magnoliopsida > Poales > Poaceae > Eleusine > Eleusine indica. The sequence continues at coordinate 45,050,353 of CM059495.1, forward strand.
CAAAATATGCAGCCCACACGTAGTCAAGACAAGTAACATAAAAGACAGAATGAGAAAAATCAATTGCAATTGGCTTGTATAGACCTACCTTGTTTTGAATGGTAACCTCTTAAAGCTCGGGAGACAGATTTTTTTTTTCAGCGAAGGGACTACCAGAAAACCATTAGGATATGCTGAGTACTTGTTTGGATACCGAAATTTACTCCCGAAAGGCTATTTCCTTGCAAATCGAAAGCCAACTTCTTATGAGGGGTGGGTTAGTCACAAACATGCAAGCATACGATAGGAGGGGTAAGTTGACATAAAGGAGGAGTATAGGTGGACATAGATGAAAACAGGTATGGAAGAGCGCCGTCTTGAAGAAATCACTTGCAGCTTCCTCCTCTATGTTCTCCTTTCGTTTAGGGTGAACTAAGACCAAGCTCATGAGCTTATTATCCTAGGTCGAAACAAATTAGTTATGCGGCCCACCCTAGATTACCAAGTTCCTCTTGGAGGAGCAGGTACCAGAGTACTATAAATAACTGCATGAGTATCTCAGAGACTGCTAACATAGAAGATTTCTCTTAACTACAGCTGATGAATCGAAACGTCATGGGGCAACAGGCCTACTAGCTGTAGCAGCCTGTGGAAGTTTCTTCTAATTAGGAAAACAACAAGTTGCATTACCTCTTGAATTCAGTTTATGGCAAGGGTTAAGACTAGTCACAGTCATACGACATACTGAATACTGTCGACAAACTCCAAAACTCTGCTCTCATCCATTTAGGTTTTAGATAATCCATCTTCTGTGACCCTTCCCTGTATAGTGTTGCATGTTTCAGTGATGATTGCTGTTATGCTAAAATAACTGAAGCCCTGTTACGGTGTTACCAGACATGGCACAGCTGAAGTGCTAACCACCTGTGCAACCAGGGGAGATAAAGTAGGATTGCTGAGTATTTTTCTGTCTCGTACACTTTTGTGTAGAATTCTTGGGAATTTTCTCGGCACTATAGTGACAGAATGGTTTATTAGTATTTTTTTACATGAAAACATGACTATGAAAATCAGTCTTCTAACTTCTGATGGGATGGGCATCCTATTATTTTTCTCTGTTAAATTTTATCTTCTTGATGACACAATTGATTTCTTCATCCAGACTCCACTTGGCTGCATGGGCTGGGCATGTTGAGGTTGTGAGATGCCTTTGCAAGCACAAAGCTGACGTCGGGGCTGCAGCAATGGATGACACCGCTGCAATTCATTTTGCTTCCCAGAAAGGTCATGTAGAAGTGGTCCGTGAGCTGCTGGCTTCTGGGGCCTCTGTGAAAGCAAAGAACAGGAAAGGCTTAACTGCATTGCACCTTGCGGCACAGAACTCTCACCTGGACCTTGTGAAGTACCTTGTCAAGAAAGGTTCAGACATCACAGCGAAGACAAAAGGCGGGCAGACAGCTCTACATGTTGCAGAAAATGATGATGTGCGTGCGTTCCTGAAAGAGTGTGAGCAATCACTAAAGAAGGGAGCCGAGCTAACATCGGTGAAGAAGGATGACTCTGTGTCAACAACAGCCGAGAAGGCCGATGACAACAAATCTTCAGGTGAGGTTACCAAAGATGGAGACGATGTGGGGCAGGGCGAAAAGAGGAAAAGTGAAGGAGTTGCGGGGTCTAGTTCTTCTGAGTTGAAAAAGGCCAAAGTTTCACTTGGTCATCTAGTTAGTGAAAATGACGACGAGGAAGAGGAGTAAAATTGAACGGCCTTGAGGATATAATTTGATTGTGCGAACTTGTATGTTTTGTTATCCTATGTGTTTTAATATGGAACGTAGAGATGAGTGCTAAGTTCTAGTTGCATCTCACTGATTGTACTGGTCGATTCTCAAATATGGTCTGATGATATGCTGCTCTCCAAAAAAAAAATATCTTAGCTAGTCTTAATGAGAGATTTTATTTTGTTGTTTTCAAGAGCGCCATGTTATCTAAAATATTTTGGAGTATGGATATGTGTGTGGCTGTGGGTGACAATGCCATGGTCGGTTAGGTGGAAGTACACAAGGGGCACCGGCGCCGAGGTGGAGGTGGCACTGTAGATTAGGTGATGGCCAGTTTAAAAATGGGCATTTACTGTTAGTAAATTGATGATGACCTATAAGACGTAAACTGAAATACTTTCAACGGCATTGCAAATTAAATTATAGTCTCTACCTCAATAAAAAATTTATTCATAATAAGAAATCAGATATATGCACAAATGAACTTTGATACATTGCATGGACAATTTTGTTGCTATGTTGCTATAAATTGCATACAATATTTTAAGATTAGGTGAGTTTGAAGCTCAGAGGTTAATAGAAGTCTTTCTTGGGCCGAACGGATTGATAGATCATTAACTTTAGATTTTGCTAACGCACAACATACATGTTTGAGCATGCTATTTTTTTGTTCAAAATGTGTAGTAACAATGTTTCCTCAAAGAAAAAAGTAGTAACAAAGATGACATAGTTTTCAGAGCAAAGTTTAACACAGGAGTCAGATACGATATGAGGAGACAAATAATACCCTACTGCACCTACTACGTTTTTTTTTTCTATTTTCTAGAAATATTACTCATCTAGGGATCATCACATAAACTAAATTATGGATGTATTGGTTTGCAGGTTGTTCCTAACTTTGTGATTATTTTGAGGATGTAAAATTCAGAGATTTTTTACTAATGTTTTTTTCTCTATATTGTTTCTGAATTAGCAGCTAGTGAAGTATCACATAATGGAAGAAATTGGTTTCAGGAATAATTTTCTTGCAATAGCAGTTCAGACAAAGACTATTTTTTAATCCTGTTTCTTGCAATTTTCTGATTCACAATAAGCACTGAATGAAATCCTGCTGCATTATATAGACATTGCAATTTTACACCCTAACAATTTCAGTCAGGTAGATGTGCTTGATCCCAAAGAACTCAAGAACTGTGCCAATGTTGATAAGCTCATAGTATTCGAACATTTCATTTAATACTGTTTCTTTTTATGGAAAATAATTATAGATACTATTTAGTGCAAATGCTCTTTCTCAATTGTCCAACCTTAAGGCTGCTGAGGTAGTGAAGAATAGAAATCAGATTCTTGAAAGGGAGATAGGTAGCATATAAAAGTGGGATTCCCAAAACACTATATTTAATTTTTGCTGAAAATATAATATTTGATTATGAGTAGAAGATTATGTGAAATATATTGAAACTGGATCCACTTAGGCATTTAATCAAGCATGTGGTGACCAGGGATGTCTTGTAGGGTGGGAGAACAGAGGATCACTGGCGGAGCTTCCCCTACGGCAGGGTGGGGCAGCTGCCCCAGCTAGCCGCGGCAAAATTTTTTACCCCCTTAGTCCTCTAATCTAGCGGCTAGCTGCATTCTGACGGCCAGCAGTGGAGCTGCGCTATTTCTTTTTTGTGTTGCTTGTTGTGTCGTGGGAACATTCAAAATGCTAGCAGCACTCGTCAAGCATGTGACTTGGTGGGAACAATAGAAAGATTTTTCTTTGTGTTAAAATATGAAGTTATTAATGTTGAAAGTGCTACACATTACCAATAAATTATCTCAGTTAATTCGAAGGAAGGATCAGAATATTCTTCAGGCTACGTCATTGTAGATTGATATGAAAACACGACTAATTACAATAATTCTGAAAGGTTGGTTCTAAAAATAGTTGAGACGGAGAAACATAATACATTTTCAGATTTTCTTTGATCTACAGCCTTAATAAAATGGTTTATATAACCCGGAGAGCCTCCAAAGGGGATAGTTTTTAATTGGTTTATATTACTAGATTATTATAAACCATAATCTACTTCACCCTAGCTAAAACCATACTATAACCGCTAAATTACTGTCTGTCTTTTAACTTTATCGGATAATGATCTACTATGCCACCACTTCCAATAAAAAAATGAGGGGTAGATATGTTATTAAGTAGTTTAAATAGCTGGATTACAATTTTTATAATCTGGTCTCCAAACACCCCCATCAAGTTGAAAGGGCCTTCTTGGCTATGAGTACTGTCAAAAACAATTTGCGCAATATGATGTCCCATGATTAGCTCGATGAGTTTAATAATTACTACTACATTGAGATATATTTTTAAGGGCTTGATCCGAATAAAATTACAAAGAGATTTCAAGTCATGAGACATCCTAATATAGACTTGACAATGCAATCAAGAACATTTAGATGAAAAAAGTTCTGAATTATTGGTTGTTAATTTACATTTGTATTCAAAATTGTATAATTTTCCTTCACAAAAAATTATATAATTTTAATTTTTAATATATATCTGATTTTTGCCCCACCTCAATTTCGGCTGTGCTCCGCCACTGCAGAGGATGGTACAGGAACGTTCAGCTCAGTGATGCCATTGCCATGTTGATGGTCCAATTGTTACGTACGTCCGTGGAACCCCTGCAGTTTCTTGAGATAAAGTAGTATTTGACCGAACTAATCATGGCTATCTTGGAGTCACAGCTGGAGAACTCTCGCAATAGCACAGCCTATGGCGTGCAAGCATGTCATGGTGGGTGGCTGCCCGTTCATGACGCCAATGAGTACTGGGACAGTTGAGCATCTGAGAAACCGCTCAATGGTAATGAACTCTTGGCCTTCGGTAACAGACTCAAAGGACCACAACACCTTAGAGCATCTTCAATGAGACATGCAAAATTGAGCTCTTAAATTTAATTTTACAAGTTCACTTGAAAAATTTGGTAGACTAAAATTACAACCGACTCCAGTGGGAGCATGCATCCAGACTCCTATTGCTGTGGGACCCATGTGTCAGAAAAAAAACTCCTTCCCACATGCGCTGCTCCGGCGCTAGCTGCTCTGGCCCACCGCCGCCGCCCGTTCGTGGGTACTGCTCTAACGCAAGCCTGTCATCGCTGCCACGCCGTGCGCTCTACTCCGGCCTGCCGCCACCTGTCGGCGAGCGCTGCTCCGGCACCAACCTATCATCACTGCCGTGTCGTGCGCCTCCGCTCCAGCCCTCCGCCGCCCGCTCACGCACACGCCCATTTCTCCGCCGCTGCCGTGCCCGCTCGCCCCTAGCACCACCGCCCGCTGCCCCGCTCGGATCTTGTCGTGGTTCAGAACTTCAGCCCATGCCCGACGCCACCCGCCGCTGCCAGCGCCCGACGTCGTCGCTGACCTACATGGGCCTAGCGCCACCCCTGTTCTCGGTCAACGAGGGAGAGGGAGAGGGACAGGAGAAGAGACAGCGCGCGCGGTGGAGGGCGAGGGCAGTGGGGGGAGCGGCGGCGTGTCGGGCTGGCGGTGGAGGGCGAGGGCAGTGGGGGGACTATTGGCGCATGGAGCCGGCGGCGGAGGGACAGAGGCGGTGTAGTGTCAGGGTGACTGCGCGAGAGAGGAAAAAGAGAGAGAAAGGGAGAAGAAGAGAGGAAAAAATAAAATAAAATAGTGGGGTCTATGAATAGGAGGGAGATAGGAGGCTCCTATTGCTGTGGGGGGTGGGGTGGGGGGGGGGGTTGAGACCAAAATTTAGGAGGGCATGAAAAATAGGAGAAAGTTTAGGAGCCCCACTGAAGTGAGTTTTTTTTACTTGGCTCGTAAATTTTAGAGTAGAGACCTATTTAAGAGTTTCCAATGGAGATGCTCTAACCCCATCTACCGCATGCTCTGTTCACCGTCATGAGCGCTGTAGGGCGTGAGCATCAGTGACGCAATGGCAAACATTCGGATTTTCTGTGGGCATTGTCGCATACTTCCTCTAGCCTTTTGGACGGAGCTGGAGATGCGGTGGCGGCCTGGCGGTGATGGCAAGAGACGCGAGGGGGAGGACGACCGAGAGATTGCACGTGAGTTTGTCGAGGAAACAAAGGTGGAGAACCAGATTGTTTAATGTTGTGTTTGTGTTTCAACACTTCTTGGAGGGCCTAGAGATGTAATTATCTGACAAAGCAGTCGAATGTCCATTGTTGTTTCCCAGTTGGATCCGATGGTAGAAAACATGGTCAGTTGGATCCGATGGTAGAAAACATGGTCGGTGTCATAACATGGCTCTTTTGTTTGGAAATGCACGCATTTTAATATATTAAGATGTGACTATTTTAAGATCTTACAAAATTTAATATTCTAACTAGCAAAATGCTTGTGCGTTGCTACGGGCTTAAAGTGCTACATATTTATAGATGAAACAACTAAAATCATCAATTTTTGCAAATTCTCCTACTTGGATATTTTTTACTCTTTCTTGATGTTCCTTTGTACTTGCAACCAAACCGAGTACAACATTTATAATCTGAAGGACTGAGGAAGGCGACCAGAGGAGGGAGGGGGGGGGGGGGGGAGGGTGATTGGGAGCCAATTAAAACTCTTTACAAGAACTTGGACTATATCCCTATTACAACCCAAACCAACCTCTAACCAAATCAACAAGGTCACACACAACAACTTGTGATGTATTAACTAGGAATGATTTAAAACAATAGGACACATAGCAGAAGCTCAAGAGGGTCAGAAGGGAAATAAGGAATATCCGAGAAATTTCAATTCTGGACTGTGATGGAAGTTCCGATGAAAGTTTTGACGGAAGTTCCTTTGTCGACGGAAGTTCCTTCGTTGACGGAACTTCTTTCAGGGTCAAATTAGCAGCAGCGTTTCAAAGAGAAAAATACCAAAACCCTCAAAAAATCATGAAATTTGGACTAGATCATCCTCAATACATCACGACTTTCCTCTAAACATATCCCCTCAAAAAGCTCAAACAATCATCATCAATTTCAGATCTTGATCCAAGAACACCAAAAGGAGGAACTTTTAGAAATTCATGAAATCGAAGGTGCTCGTGCCTTGGATTCGGTCAAGGATCCATCAAGGATTGTTCTAGCACGTCCTAGCACCAAGATCCCCCAACAAATCCATCCAAAAACTCACTCACAAAGGAGATAAAAAATTCCCATGAAAATAGCTCTGAAAATAGGATAAAAGACAAATTTAGGATTTAGGGAGAGAGGATGAACTTGAGCACAAAATTCAATCTCATAACATTGATTCATCCATTCAAGATACATGGATACAGGGCTAGGAAGTCACCCTCTTCCTCCCACTCTTTGGAAGAGAAAAGATTGTCTCTCACACACCCTCTCCTCTCCACTACAACATGAAGTACTCTCCTAGCTCTATGGAATGAAACCCTAATACAAGGCTAATGGGAAGAGGCCTACTCTCCCACCAGCCCTACCTCTCCTTATATAGGCCTAGGGTTTGTCCTAAAGACCACACTACCCTTGACCTACAATGCATAGCCACCTATCACCAAGGGCAAACTTGTCCATCTCTTTTCTCGTCGCCCGAACGCCCTCGGGCCCTTCACGTCTTTGCTTCACCTTTATGCAAGCTCCGTGATGGTGCTACGTGCACCACCAAACACCTCCAACGATTTTGAGGCCCAAACCGGGAAACCACCTTGCACGCTTCTCAAAGCATGTCTTCCTTGATATCGACGCATGTTACCTTGTCCCGTGATCCTGACCAATAGCAAGTCTCTCCCGGTCCCGCTCCATTGGGCCCCCTTGTCACTTGCACCAGCCTCCCATTCACCTTGACTTGGTCAACACACCGTCTTCATCACCTCCACGGTTTGAGGCTCAACCACGAAACAGTCTGTGCTTCTTGCCTCTCCACGTGTATGGTGTGGATCACCCTTGACTTTAGCCGACCTCCCGATCATACGGCCCCAAGTCCCCAACTTATGCCCGATCTGACTGCCAAGTTGACTCTATTGACCTACACATCATGAGATAGCAAACACATTTTCCTTCTCCTGCAACTTCTCCAACATCTTCACCAACTCCAGTTAGTCATAATCATAACCATGCACAAACTCTTGCAATCCACAAATTCCTACATTTCAACTCAACCACCAAATGAGCCAATGTCAATTACTCATCACATATTACAAACCATGGCACATATCAACATGGTTTCTCAATCCCCCCCTTGATGAGTACATTGACAACACCAAATGCACAAGGACTACAATTTGAAATGCGAAACTAAATAAGCTCATCCAAATGGCTCAAACCCAAAGAAAAGGTGAAAACTAGCCATCTAACATAAGAGGGATCACAAAACCAAGAGTTGACAAAGAAAGCCACTTGAGAACGCAAAGATTGCAAAGACTGTGAAAAGCGCATGAAAATGCTCGAGCTTATAATATGCTCCCCTCAACTTGTGATAGTTCACATATAATGCAAAATATGGTCATCTTAAGTTTCTTAGCAATATTAAGTTTCTTAGCAATATTTGTGTATGACCCAATATTTTCTCCCCCTTTGGTATTGAACTCATCAAAGAAGAAAAAGAACAAACATGCAATGCATGAAAATGCAAACCAAAAGAGCTTCAACAATTAGGCCAACAAGCATTTAACCTTGCTAATCATAAATATAGAGCTATGAAGTGTAAAAGCAATAGTTCACAATCATACAAAGACCAAAAATAGATAGCACGACATAGACGCCAAGAGCTATACAAGCTAAGCAAAAAGATTGATTAGCTTAGATAGAATCAAATTTGCTCATCATGAGAAAAGCTGTCACTGCATGTATAAGTACTCCCATCCAAGGCAAAACAGGCATCAAGTGAATCAAAAGAAACTAGCCAATTTCAATCTCAACCAGGGCAACAAGCATTCGTAGAAAATGAGCTCTACAAACACTCATATATGCAACAGAGACTCATTTCGATCAAGTGATTATTTTTTTTATCCTCATGTGACCTCTTATCCATGCGGAGGGTCACATGACTGGGTACGGCAAACACCTCGAGGCCTCAAGGCACAATTTTTGGATTTAGCATTTTAGAATTTTTTTTTGATCAAATCACTTTGCAAATTATTAATGGTTATTCACAAGACAAAAGAGCATGCCTTTGTGGCAAAAGGAACACACGTTCCTACAATGTTCCATCATGTAAACATTTGCAAAGCCTTCCATTTCGCAAACACAAGGTGGCATGGCCAAGACATCCTCTAGACTAGCCTCAATACAAGTTTTGGCAAGGATAAAAGCAATTATTCACATGGTAAGCAAGTTTTGGTAAGATTAGTTCATAAGGTTCACAAAAAGCCAAGTTCACCTCTAAGATTAGCAGGTTGCTCGAAAAGAGTCTATGACAGGCCATCTAGAAAGTCTAAGTGTGTAGAGATCGCTATCACATCCACACAACTTAGCTCGAGCTCAATCATAGCAATGAAAAATGCAAGAAAGCATAAAAGGAAAATCTCATCTACCAATGCATATATTACATATGAGATGCAATGCGAAAAGGTACGATACATATATACAAAAGACATAAACTCCAAAGTAAAAGAGAAACTCCCCCTCAAATGGTACTAGAGGGATGGTAAGCATAAAGCTCCAAATCATAAAACCACAAGAGCAACTATCTGAAAGCTTCAACAAAGAACAACTCCCCCTTAAACAAAGCCAGTCCCCCCCTCAACAAAACAAATGAAGAATCACTTGAAAAAAGGGCAACAAGACTCTAGAAAGAGCGCAAAGCATGACTCATAAAAAAGTAAAGGAGGAACAAATATGATGTCATAAGAAGCACAAATCTCAAGAGGAAAGCACATATGTGGATTTTGCAAAGCATGAGAAGATATAGCATGAGTCGGATTAGGTAACATGAAAAAAATGATGCAAGAGGTTGGAGAATATACAAAGCTAGCAAGATACAAGATAAGTGAATCATGGTATACACATGCTAGTCGGACAGTATACATGCAAGGCACAATCTAGGACAAGAGAGAACTAAAGCCAGATACAAGATATACATGCCAAGATGATAAAGTGAGCACATGAACAAGCATCTCACATCACAAGTAATGTACATGAATATAAAATAGTGAGTGTATAACAAAGCTCACAAAATAGGTGAAGACATACAAGCCTCTTGGAGGCCATGTAAAAGGGTATGAAGGACCATCATGTCTCAATCATGCAAAAGATCAAGATCCATCAACCTCATGTTCTTCGTCCCGTGTCCTCGAACCTACATATGAAAAGAGAGAGGTGCCCCAGTCTTGGATCCCGAAGGGTTAGTAGGCAAATACTTGGGAACCCATGACTTGGGCACACAAGCAATAGATGTACTCAACTTATCATGAGGGTTAACATGATGCAAATCATGGTTCGAGTGGAGAAGACCTTGAATCACCCTTAGAAGCATGTCACAAATTAGCATCTCGAGAAGAAAAATGAGTGCAACCATTAGAATCACGACGAGAACCTCTCGAGGGGACAACACGAGAAGAACAAATAGAAGCATCATGAGAATGATGTCATGAACCAGCATAAGAAGTAGTAGGTTCATCTCTACGTGCACTTCTTGACCCGCAAGAAAAGGAGTAATAGAATCCATCAATAAAGCGATGTCTCATGCTAGGCTCATGAGTGTTCATGCTATGAGAAAAGCTATGATCACCCGAAGAGTAAGAAGTGCGAGATCGACGCATGTCTCTAGCATGCCTAAAGCAATACTCAAATTGATGTCCATCCTTCCGACAATATGAGCAATGAAACAAAGGCCTATCAGAAGGCATGGTTTGAGAGGATGAAGTGCCACTCTCGCTCAGGTGAGAAGTTTTTTAGTACTTGCAAAAGAACCAGAAGCATCTTTCAACTTAGAATTAAGATTAGGTTCACACATGTCATGAAAAGAACGATGTGTGTTCCTAAAAGATTTAGCATGCACTCGACGCTCATGTTTGACATGAGGAAAGTAATACTCAATGACATGCCCATCTTTCTTACAAAAGGTGCAATGGTACTTTTCATTTAGAGATCTTTTACTGTTGGAACAAGAAACACCTTTGTCAATTGAAATCCCTTGGGCCACACCGGAAAAGCCAACAAGCTTAGAACTAGCCAAAGAAGATTTGTCCAAAGCAATAGTGGAAATGCCAACATCCAAAGACTCACGCTCAACATGAGAAGACTCCAATTCCGATTGCAAAGAAGAATTTTTAGAAACATCAACAACATTGGAGTGAGAAGAATCGCATGAATCAAAAGACTTAGCATCTAAACTCTTGCAATACTTGAGCAAAACCTCATTTCAAGAATTGAGGCGCTCACAAGTACCACATGGAGTATCTCTCAAGATTTGCATCTCTTTTTCAATGCACTCAGCATAAGTGGTATGCAAGAGATCATTTTCCTTCTTAAGGCTAGCACTCATCTCATTGTGCTCAACCAACTTGGCGCTCATATCATCACACATTTGCTTTAAAACCTCAATCTCATTTTTCAAAGAACTGTAAGAAGTGCAAGAAATGGAAGACACAACACTTGTATGCATGTCATGCAAGGCACCATGATTATCACAAAAATCTAGACAAGCATCATCATGCAAAGTAGAGGAACAAGTGCTAGAAGGCAAAGAATTAATTGCAACAATTTCAGCTCTAGCATTCTCAAGTTGCTCTACACAAGCAGAATAGTCTAGTTTTAACTTTTCATTTTTAGCAAGCATGCCAATACAAGAATTACAACCTTTTCTAGCCAAGGACATAAGATTGCCTATCTCTATTCTAGCACAATCAAGATCTTTATGTAAGGCAATACATGAATCATAAGGCATAGAAGTATTTGATTTCAATACATTAATTTCATCATGCAAAGACTCACATGACATACAAGGCAAAGAAGCTTTAGTGTCAAACATCTCAATAACACTTCTAGTACAAGCCAATTGCTTTTTACAAGAAGAACAATCATGCATCAACTTCTTATTTTTAGATTTCAAGTGATCAAGCAAGGCATTCATTTCTTCATTATTATTGAGCAAGGCATCACAATTATCACAAGATAAAGGAGAACTAGACTTGCAAGAAATAGAAGCATTCAATTCATTAAGTCTAGATGTCACACACTCAAGCATAGAATTTTGCAGCTTCTTCCTAAGCTTTCCAATTTTCTTATCACAAGAACCAACACTAGAGAACAAGGACAAAATGCTCTTAATGAGGTTACCTTTTTCCATCTTGAAAATCTTGGTTGCGAGCTCTTGCATGCCAATCTTTTTATCCTTGTAAAGCTTAAGAAGATTCATCACTTTCGAGTCACCTATTCCAAGGTCAACCACATCGTTCCCCTAGAGATCATCCTTGTCCTCCATCTTTCGGCTCTGCTTGTTGTCATCCTCAATAGCAATTCCGCACATCTCAAAACCTGAGGACAAAGACAAATGAGAGCGAGCACTTGGTGCCATTGTAAAAGCACCGTTAGTGTTGGCAATATAGCCGAAGCAAGAAAAAGCACTTCTCAATGTCGCCTTCGGATCACAAAGCCGGTTATGGTCAACTGATGATCAAACCGGCTCTGATACCAATTGAAGGACCGAGGAAGGCGACCAGAGGGGGGGGGGGGGGGTGAATGGGAGCCAATTAAAATTCTTCACAAGAACTTGGCCTATATCCCTATTACAACCCAAATCAACCTCTAACCAAATCACCAAGATCACACACACCAACTTGTGATGTATTAACCCTAGGAATGATTCAAAATAATAGGACACATAGCAGAAGCTCAAGAGGGTCAAAAGGGAAATAAGGAAGATCCGAGAAATTTCAATTCTAGACCATGATAGAAGTTCCAACGGAAGTTCCTTCACCGACCAAAGTTCATGACGGAAATTCCTTTATTGCTGGAAGTTCACGATGGAACTTCCTTCGTCGACTGAACTTCCTTCAGGATCAAATCAGCAGCAGCGTTTCAAAGAGAAAAATACCAATACCCTATCAAACAAACTCCAAAAATCATGAAATTTGGACCAGATCATCTTCAATACATCACAACTCTCTTCTAAAGAGATCCACATAAAAATCTCAAAGAATCATCATGAATTTCACATCTTGATCCAAGAACACCAAAAGGAGGAACTTGGAGAAATCCACGAAATCGAAGGTGCTCGTGCCTTGGATTTGGTCAAGGATCCATCAAGGATTGTTCTAGCACATCCTAGCACCAAGATCCTCCAAGAAATCTATTAAAACTCACTCACAAAGGAGATAAAAAATTCCCATGAAAATAGCTCTGAAAATAGGGTAAAAGACAAATTTGGGATTTAGGGAGGGAGGATGAACTTGAGCACGAAATTGAATCTCATATCATTGATTCATCCATTAAAGATACATAGATACATGGCTAGGAAGCCACCCTCTTCCTCACACTCTTTGGAAGAGAAAAGATTGTCTCTCACACACCCTCTCCTCTCACTACAACATGAAGCACTCTCCTAGCTCTATGGAATGAAACCCTAACACAAGTGTAAGCTTCATGACCATTGATGATTGGATCCGCGAGGTATGGAATTTTTGGTGATTAGTGACAACTATGAAATTGTGGGCTAATATCTACACGAGTGTTGTCTATGCAGGAATCATCTCTAAATTCTACTATAAATCTTATTGATGATGGTTGCCTTGGCGATTGATGACAATCATCATAAGCATGGAGGCTTGATGAGCTTGATGGAGTCCAAGGGTTGATGGACAAGCTATGGAGCAAGTGTTTGGAACACTTGTCATGTTATTAGGGCTTTGGGTCCATAGGAAAAACCGGACTATTAAGGGGGTCCATAGAAACCAGACGGTATGGTCTATATGGATTGGAGCTAGGACAGAGGAGCGCAGTTTTGGGTGCTCTCTAGAATCGTTAAAGATGGAGAAATCGGACGGTCCGGTCTACTGACTGAACAGTCTGGTCAGTACAGGAAGTCAGCAGTGGGCAGGAGCCAACGACTTTGAAGGAGCTGATCTGTGGAGACCGGACGGTTCGGTGTGGTAGTGACCGGACTGTATGGTCAGTTGGCCCAGAAAGCTGATTTTGTTGAGCAACGGCGAGTTGGAGGTTGGAAGCCTATATAACTTTGTTGCTAGGGTCTTGGAGACCTCTCTTGTCTAGTGGAATACCTAGGAGCATTTGGTAAGAGCGAAGAGGAAAAGAGAGGAGCACTAGGAGAGGATATTGGATATCTTGAGAGTGCTAGAGAGAGTAACTTGAGTATCTATGCACATCTAAAGATAGGGTGTCCTTGAGGGTGTGATCTGTTGGGGGGATCACTTCGCGAGCCACCCCTCAAGGGTTTATCAAAGTTGGGCTGTGAATAAAATTCAATGTTAAACCATTGTTACCCTTTTTATTAACCATAACTTCGAGGTACAGGTGTCCATCGGAGGCCTCAGAAAAACCAAGACCCTTCGAGCGGTACCTCCGCGCCCATGAAGGATGAAGCCATCACTCTTTGAAGGATAGAGCAGCGGACCCTTCGAGCGGTACCTTCACGTCCTTGAAGGATGAAGCCATCATCCTTCAAAGGACAGGACACCGGGCAAGATCAAGAACCAGCATGACACGAAGAGGGCAACACGTGGCGCCAACACGTGTTGTGGCATGCTGGGCAAGGAAGGGTACCAGAGAAGCTCAAATGACCGATTTATCCTTTATGACCATTTTGTACAGAATATTCGGAGAATATAGTAGGTAATTAGGGACAAAATGGTCATTTATGTATGATCTAAGTATAGGCCTATAAATAGAACACCCCTACTTACTTGTAATGGGATGAATCTTTTTGGGAATACGTGAGAAGAGCCCATTGTTCTGTTTTGTACCCTTTGTGATTCCTTTTATATTTACTCTTTCTGTTAGTGGCACAGAAGCTCGCACTTCGTGATACCAACAGTGGTGCCCACCGTGTTATGAGCTCGTACATAAGCTCACGATGACTAAACTCCACGGACCACTACCTTCGAGCGGCACTCCGCCCCCTCGAAGCAGCGCTCTGGGAGACCCCCAACTGACTGACGATCAATCCACATCGTAAGTAACGAAAGAGAATACCCCCGAAGTGCAACCATCGCTTCAAGAAGAAGTGGTGGGTGGTCTAAAAGACCCAGTACAGCGTCCGGAACAACTATCAAGCTCAAACCCTCTGGGAAGCAACACCCCAACCTCGATGATAGCAACACAAGAGATGGAACTGTTAGCCCAAAGAGCTGAACACCTCGAGCAACTCAAGCAACAGCTGTTGCAAGAGCAAGAGCTAAGAAGCAAACTGTCAGAGAGAGAGAGAAAGCCTTACAAAAGAAAGAGTACATAGCCCAGCTCAGACTCAAGAATCTGCAACTGGTAAAAGAAGTCGAAGAACTCCATAGAACCATTGGCAGAGCAAGCCGCCAAGAATCAAACCCAACGCCTGAAGCTCACCCATACCTCGAGCAAGAAGTACCACTCATGCCAAGCCATCAGCCGATAGCCGCAGAAGTGCTACCAATTCGAAGAGTAAGCACAACGGGCATAATCGACAAAGACTCACCTCTCTCCAAAGGGTTGCAAAGAGCTCCATACCCACCGGAGTAAAGAATGATACCGCTAGCCAAATTCAGGGAAATTCTGACCCAAGGCAATTCCTCATGAGCTACAAAGCAGCAATCATATCAGTAGGAGGAGACGAGGTAACCTTGGCAAAGGCATTCGTTTACGCCCTCGAAGAGTCCGCCCTCAATTTGTATTTCAACCTGCCCCCCGGGTCTCTATACAGCTGGGAAAACATCAGGGATAAGGTGGTCGTAAGCTTTCGAGGGTTCCGCACCATTATGGAACCATCGCATGAGCTGTTGAATATCGCCCAACAAGAAAATGAGCAATTACATGAGTACTACAAAAGATTTCTCACGCTTCAAGCCCAGGCCCCAAGCATCACGGATGAGGCGGCAATAAGTTCTGTACTCAGAGGCATTCGAGCATGCCAGATTTCTTCATACTACGCGCGGATACCCCCGCGTGCCATGCAAATGTTATGCACAAAGTTTGAAAAATACAGTAGATCGGATGTGGATTACAAGGGACGCAACCAAAGTCAAAGTAAGAGCCGCAACCAGTCACATAGCGAAGGTGGCTATCAAGAAAGGCAGTACAGAAAAACTAAGCAATCCACAGAACCCTCGCCTTCGTTCATCGGTCACATCGAGGGAGAGAAAGAAGACACCATGGGCAGAGATAACCAGAGTAATGATTTCAGAGGAAGCAGCCAACGAGGGCATGGCAGAGGCCGAGGCTCTCAAGTCTAGACTCGACCGGCCAGAAAGCCGTACTGTTTCTACTACGGAGAGGACAAGGGGCATAAAACTTCCACTTTCCTCAAAGCAAAAGAAATCCAAGAAAGGATCAAAGCAGAAAAGAAGGCTTCATCCTTACCCAAAGCCATCAATTATACATCACCTAACCCATGGCCCCAGCAACCATATCCACAGCCTGCTCAGCCCAATTACCACTACCCAAGCACCCACCATCATCAACTTTACGCACCATCCCCATATTTTATGCCCCACACAACCACCCAGCCAATATGCCCAACCCAGACAACAAATCCAGCAACCATCGCCTAGCCAAGACCAGCAAAGGCAAAAGCAAGAGCCTCAACACCTACCACAGCCCAAACCAGAGCCCACCCCAAAGCAAGCCGTAGCCTTCCCAGTACAAGGCTACATTGGAATGATATGTGGAGGGTCATCTTCAGAATTTGAAAACAAAAGAAGAAGAAGAGATCACTTTCGAATGGTAAACAGTGTTTTCACAGAAGGACCTGTTATCTAGTCAAAGTGGTCTCATATTCCCATCACATTCACCGAGTCAGATCTCAACCTCAAAGCTTAAATGCACATTGATGCATTTGTAATCGAAGCTCACATCCACACCTGGATGGTCAGTAAAATCCTCGTAGATAATGGCAGCCAGGCAGACATACTGTTCATAAACACCTTCGAGCAAATAGGCCTCAACAAAAGTTCTCTGCAGCCATCAAATATAACACTCACAGGCTTCGGCGGAAAAAGAATCACTCTCATGGGCACAATCTCCCTCCCAGTATCGTTCGGCAACACCCAAAACCCTCGAACAGAATATGTAACATTCAACGTGGTGGATCTTTGCCACCCATTTAATGTCATATTTGGCCGGGGCACAATCAACACCTTTAAAGCCATCATCCATAGTGCATATCTATGCATGAAGATTACAGCAGCCGGAGGGGTTATCAGAGTCAAAGGAGATCATCAGATGGTTAGAGACAGAAAAAGGTTATGCACCAGGGGAAAGAAACTGCAACAACATACAGGTTTTCACCCAAGAGCAGCTAGAGGATGAAGAGAGAACCCAAAAAGCTCATGAGCAGCATAAGACGAACGCAAGAGAAGAGACACGATGTCTCAACAAAAAAAAGGTTGCAGTTCAGTCAGACGAAGAAACCAAAAAAGTACTCCTCGATGAACATGTCCTTGGCCAGTTCGTCATAGTAGGCTCTGGCTTAGAACCCAAAGAAGAGAAAGAATTGCTAGCATTTTTGAGTAAGAACAAGGATGTATTCGCCTGGTATTCAGCAGACCTCGAAGGCGTAGACAGAAGCATCATAGAGCACAAGCTAGAGGTCAACATAAAGATCAGGCCAAAGAAACAGAGGCTTCGAAAGATGTCCGATGAAAAAACAGAAGCCATCAGAGTGGAAGTCCAACGGCTCCTCGATGCTTCTGTTATCCGTGAAGTCAAATACCCGTCTTGGCTAGCAAACTGTGTAATGGTAAGGAAAAAGAACGGGAAGTGGAGAATGTGTATAGACTTCATAGACCTCAACAATGCTTGCCCCAAAGACGACTTCCCATTGCCTCGAATTGACAAAATCGTGGATGCAGCAGATGGGAGCGAGCTACTGTCATTGCTTCATTGTTTCTCGGGCTATCATCAGATATGGCTAAGAAGGGAGGATGAGGAAAAAACAAGTTTCATCACACCGTTTGGTACCTATTGTTTCGTGAGAATGCCCGAGGGGTTGAAAAATGCCGGGCCCACATTTTGCCGCATGACTCAGAAAGCCTTCGAGTCACAGTTCGGAAAAAAGCGTACACGCTTATGTGGACGATATCATAATAGCAAGCAAAGTAAAGGGCAGCCACATCTCAAACCTCGCAGAAACATTCGCAAACCTTCGAGCAGCAAGGTTAAAACTGAATCCAGAGAAGTGCGTTTTCGATATCCAAAAAGGAAGAGTACTCGGTTGTCTGGTGTCAGCCAAAGGCATCGAAGCCAACCCGGACAAAATCAAAGCAATCATCTAAATGCAAGAGCCCTAGTGCCGAAAGGATGTGCAGAAACTCACAGGCAGAATGGCAGCACTAAACCGGTTCATATCTAGATCGGCCGAGTGAAGCTTGCCCTTCTTCCAAACACTCCGAGAGGCTCAACCCTTCGAATGGGGTCCAGAACAGCAAAAAGCCTTCGCAGATCTAAAAAATTACCTCGAGAAGCAATCAAATCTAACCAACCCAGAGCCCAGGGCTGTGCTACTGTTATATGTCGCTACGTCTTATTCGGTAGTCAGCGCAGTCCTTGTACAAGAAAAGAAAATAATCAAAACAGTTAAAGGGGAACCGAAGGAACTCTTGGTACAGCTACCAATATACTATGTTAGCGAGGCATTGTCTACCTCTAAGAGGCTCTATTTTGAAATGGAAAAAATTGCATACGCGGTAGTCATGGCTTCCAGAAAGCTGCGGCATTATTTTGAGGCTCATCACATCAAAGTGCTCACTCGCCAACCACTTCATAAAATATTTGGCAACTGAGAAGCTTCAGGAACAATCGGCAAATGCGCCATGGAACTCTCTGAGCATGTAGTACACTTCGAGAAATGCAGCACCATCAAGTCTCAGGTACTCGCTGACTGGACGGCTCCACAACACATAAATAATCAAACATGGTATGAACCAGAGTGGACAGTGCATTGTGACGGAGCCTGGGGACTGGCCGGGGTAGGTATAGCAGCAGTAATCACTTCGCCCACGGGTGTGAAAATGAAATATGCTGCAAGGCTCGAGTTTAGCAAAGAAAAGGACAAGTGCACCAACAGCATAACAGAGTATAAGGCAGTATTGCTGGGGCTCAAGGAACTAAGGGCACTCAGAGTCCAGAGGTGCAAAGTTAGAATGGATTCCAAGATCGTTGCCAGCCAATACGACAAAGAATTCACAACCAGGGATCCACTGCTTGAGAAATACCACAGCACCATCCGAGACATGGAAAAGTATTTCAAAGGCTTCGATATACAGTACATTGAGGGAAAGTTTAACACGGAGGCAGACGAGCTCGCGAAGTTGGCAGCAAGACAAGAAGCAATACCACAAGATGTGTTCTTTCAAACAATCACAGAACCTTCGATCAAAGCAGTCGTCTAGGACCCCAAGCAAATACATGCAGTAACGAGCGAAGACTGGAGAACCCAAATCATTGTGTACCTCAGGGGATTTTACGAGCTAGACACCGAGTCAGAGGCAAAAAGAATGCAACAAAGGGCCAGGAACTACAACATCATCGAGGGTTAGCTTTACAAGTCAGGAATTTGCGCCCCACTACTTAAGTGTGTAAGTAGAACGGAGGGCACCCAGCTACTCAATGAGATACACGACTGAATCTGCGGAGCACATATTGGACCTTGATCGCTAGCTGCAAAGGCAGTTAGACAAGGTTTCTTCTGGCCATCTATGGTCAAGGATGCCGTAGAAGTAGTAACCAGATGCGAAGCCTCCCAAAAAATCTCAAATAAGCAGTCAGCACCCTCACAGCCAACGTAACTCATAGCCCCATCATGACCTCTCCAACGTTGGAGAATCTACATCGTCAGACCCCTGTCCACAACCCCAGGGAATTACGGGTGGGCAGTTGTAGCGCTAGAATATTTCACCAAGTGGATCGAAGCAAGACCAATCACAAACATCTCGACAGCAACAATCAGAAAGTTCTTCTGGCAAAACGTCGTCTGCCGCTTCGGAGTGCCAAGGGACATAACAGTCGACAATGGAAAACAATTCGAGAACGATATGTTCAAAGAATTCTGTCACTCCATTGGAACCAAAGTCGACTTCGCGTCAGTATATCACCCCCAGTCGAACAGAGCCGTTGAAAGAGCAAATAGTCTTATATTCAAGGCAATCAAAAAGATACTCCTCGATGATAAGAAAGGAAAGTGGGCAGAAGAACTACCAAGGGTCATATGGTTGGACAATACGACCGAAACCAGGACAACCAAATACTCGCCCTTCAGGTTAGTTTACAGGGAGGAAGCAGTCACGCCCGAGGAGATTTTGTAGCAAAGCCCCAAAACCTTCAATGCAAAATCAACACAGCATACAGAGGCGGAATCAAAGGATCTCATGGAAGTCGACAGGCTGGATGCAGCTGTCAACCTTGAAAAGTATCAATCAGAAACCCGCAAATGGAGGGCTCAAAAAGTCACACCCCGAGCTTACGTAGTAGGAGACCTAGTTCTACTCCGAAGCCCGAAAACAGAAAGCAAAGGCAAGGTAGAACCCAAATGGGAGGGCGCATACATTGTGGCAAAATCAAACAGGCCCGGAGTGTACAGGCTCCAAACTTTGCAAGGAGAAGAGTTGCCGCATTCTTGGAACACGGAGAACCTTCGAAGGTTTTACGTATAGAAAAGGCACCACTCGAAGCATGTAAACAGCCAAGCATAGCACGAAACTATAAGTGCTACCTTGAGCTTAGTTGGTAGATTTTCTTTTCAAGCTTTCCTTTTAGGCAATTATGTAAAGGACCGTACTCTTTTCCTCATAAGGGGAACCCTTCGCAGGGGTGAGGTTTTTAACGAGGCGGATCCTATGTAAACCCCAGCTAAATCTATAAAGCTGCCTTCCCCAAAGCGGAAAGCCTCGCTCAACAGAGCACGTCGAAATAACTCCCACCATGAAGATTGAAACATTCAATGAAGAGCAAAAAGCTCTCAAGCCATAGCTGCCGCACTGGCTAAGCCCGAAGAGCTAAAAGCGTGCAACCAGCTAACTTAACGAAAAATGCTAAGGGACTCGTTGCAGCCCAAACCCGTCGAAGGGTTCGCCCAGAAACACCTCGCCCCTAGCACTTCGTGGGGGAGGGTGGCATTTTTCAAAAAACTTAGCAAAAAATGCTAAGGGGCTCGTTGCAGCCCAAACCCATCGAAGGGTTCGCCCAAAAACACCTCGCCCCTGGTATATCGAGGGGGAGGGTGGCGTTTTTCAAAAAACTTAGCGAAAAATGCTAAGGGGCTCCTTGCAGCCCAAACCCTTCAAAGAGTTCGACCAAAAACACCCCGCCCCTAGCACTTCGAGGGTGAGGGTGGCGTTTTTCAAAAAACTTAGCGAAAAATCTTAAGGGTCTCGTTGCAGCCGAAACCCGTCGAAGGTTTCGTCCAAAAACACCTCGCCCCTAGCACTTCGAGGGGGAGGGTGGCATTTTTCAAAAAACTTAGTGAAAAATGCTATGGGGCTCGTTGCAGCCCAAACCCGTCGAAGGGTTCGCCCAAAAACACCCCGCCCCTAGCACTTCGAGGGGGAGGGTGGCGTTTTTGAAATAACTTAGCGAAAAATCCTAAGAGGCTCGATGCAGCCCAAACCCGTCGAAGGGTTCGCCCAAAAACACCTTGCCCCTAGCACTTCGAGGGGGAGGGTGGTGTTTTTTAAAAAACTTAGCGAAAAATGCTAAGGGGCTCATTGCAGCCCAAACCCGTCGAAGGGCTCGCCCGAAAACACCTCGCCCCTAGCACTTTGAGGGGAAGGTGGCATTTTTCAAAAAACTTAGCAAAAAATACTAAGGGGCTCGTTGCAGTCCAAACCCGTCGAAGGGTTCGCCCACAAACACCTCGCCCCTAGCACTTCGAGGGGGAGGGTGGCGTTTTTCAAAAAAAAACTTAGCAAAAATTGCTAAGGGGCTCGTTGCAGCCCAAACCCGTCGAAGGGCTCGCCTGAAAACTCCTCGCCCCTAGCACTTTGAGGGGGAGGGTGGCATTTTGAAAAAACTTAGCGAAAAATCCTAAGGGGCTCGTTGCAGCCCAAACCCGCCGAAGGGTTTGCCCAAAAACACCTCGCCCCTAGCACTTCGAGGGGGAGGGTGGCGTTTTTCAAATAACTTAGCGAAAAATCCTAAGGGGCTCGATGCAGCCCAAACCCGTCGAAGGGTTAGCTCAAAAACACCTCACCCTTAGCACTTCGAGGAGGAGGGTGGTGTTTTTCAAAAAACTTAACAAAATGCTAAGGGGCTCGTTGCAGCCCAAACCCGTCGAAGGGTTAGCCCAAAAACACCTCGCCCCTAGCACTTCGAAGGGGAGGGTGGTGTTTATCTAAAATTTAACATAAATACTAAACGGCTCGTAGCAACTCAAACCTGAAAAAACATACTTTATTGCAATTGGAACCAACAAATGTTTACATCAGAAATCATAATCAATGGGTTCTTCTTTTACAACAACCCCAGAGGCTAACAACTGGGGAAGCAAAACGGACCATTCATCAGCAGTGTAACCAGGCGGAGGTGGGCAAGGATTAGGCCTCGAGCCCCCGGCACCAGTGACACCCGAATCTTGCACATTTTCACTAGCAGGAATCGGTGGTTGTGAAAAAGATTTAGCAATCTTTGTTGGTGAATTCAACACAGAGCTAATAGATCGCTTCGCCACAGCAAGCCGCGGACCGGGGGGGGGGGTCGTGAAATCGAGGCGTTAGAACCATCGTTGCCTAGGGGTTTCTCGCTTTGCGTCGAAAGTGGAGATCCGAGTGTTCGCTTCCTGCGTAGTCTATCTACGCTAGTGTCACACGGGAATCCCCCACCACTGGACTTAGATTTACCCCAACGATGAAGCGCGGACGATGCACTAGATGGAGCGCCGTGACTAAATAAGTGTGGAATAATTTCCCATACAAACCACACCGGCGTCCAAAGTCACCAAGCGCGCCCCAGGTGAAGCAGCACGCGTGCGGTCCTCGAGTTTTTCAGCCTCCGCCGCAACATCTAACGCTTCGAAGCCGCTCAAATTGGCCTCAGAACTACTCGAAGTAGGCGTTGGTACAGAAGCATCATCCATTAAAGATTGGGACCCCTCGCTCATCAGGCCCAACATGCGCAACGTGGAAGATCCACTAGAAGTGTTCTCTTTGGAATCCCGCGTAGGCGACACGAGGGACACCTGAACAGGTTGAAGCAGGCATGTCAAAATCATAGTTAAACAATCTCCCTCAGGACCTCCCAAAAAGTATACTACATCAATATAGCAACTACAAGTGATCCTATACCTCGCTCGGTGCAGCCTTCGATCCACCCTTCGAAGTACCCGCCTTGTCGGCATCATTCCTCGAAGTGTTTCGACCCCTCGAAGGATCCTCAGCTTGGCCACCGCCGCTCCTTGAAGTATCACGCATCTGCACAGGCACAATCAACTTTAACTTCAAACATTGCACGAGTAAATAAAAATACAATACAGAAACAGAAGTATAACCTGAGCCAGCTTCTCAATCATAGCCTGTCGAGCAGCTTCACGGCCGTGATCGTGCCAAAACTTCATAGCAATGCGCTTAGCTACGACAGTGGTCTCTGGCGACAAGCCGTCTCGAGTGTCCACCCCAATCGGAAAATTGCGCCTCCCCAAAGCATGGAAGTGGTCGCAGCCTTCGCGTTCCAACAGCCTGAAAGCGGCCTCTGGTGTATGAAGCGAGCCAAAATTGCTGCGCTTGTCCATCACCCACGGGAGAGCTTTGAACTCAGACTTAAGCCAACCAAAGAACACAACCTCGGTGAAGCAGCCCCATCGGTCAACGACATTGGCTTAGCACCAACATAACCCAAGGCCTCGCAATATTGATGGTGTGCAGATACAGCTTGGGCAACAAAGCCATAATTGCGAGTCAATTGATCATGCTTCAAGGCTGTGTTCTCATTTTCTAGAGCTGCATTTTTAGACTCAGCAGCTTCCAAGCGACTTAAGCCATTCTTCAGCTCAGCAACCTCCGCTCGCGAAGCATCAAGCTCTTTTTGCACTTGTGCAGCTTCAAGCGTAGCTTCATCCTTCGCAGATTGAAGGGTCTTAAGCTTCTCCTTCAGCAACATGTTCTCCGTCGCAAATGAATTTCTCTCTCTCTCCAAAGAGGCCAGCGCCATGCAAGTTTTTTCAGAGGAAATCCACGCTAGAGTGTGAGCCTAAAACAAAAGAACAGTCAAAACAACTCCGTCAGAAACCTCAAGAAAAATAGTAGAATGTTTTTTCTTCTATACCATCAAAACCAAGCGTACTTACATGTCTCAAAACATGGCAAAGATTATGCCGCAAGTCCCCGGCTTCAAATAATTTAGCCCCCTCTGCTATGAAAGCATCCGGCGCCGAGCACAGCTCAGCCCAAGCCTTGGGATCAGCAAAATTTTCATACCCCTTGGCAGGCCCAAGTTTTTATCCGCAGGCCCCCAGAGGTTTCAGCCCCAATCAAAAGTTGGCTCGGACTCGAAGGTCCAGGGCAGGTAGAGAACTTTCCTTTAAGTCTAGCAAGGGTGTCTGCGGCCTCCGCATGTACAGTGCGACCCTTCGTGAGGATAATGGAGGGAGTCGAAGCTGGTAAACTAGCAGCACTACCTGCAGCAGGGGGAGAAACCACCATCACGTCATCCTCCTCGTCATCATCACCGTCAAAAGTGTCCGCTATCGCCCCGGCATGCACCAAAGTCCCAACAGCGCGAAGGACAGGGGCAGAGGAGCTCGAAGAGTCCCGGCAAGGTTCTTTTGCGAGCGCGCGCTTTGGGTGGACCTTCGAAGTTTCCTCCTCCCTCTTTCTTTTACCAATCTGCGAGGAGGGCTTCATTGGACACTTCTCCTTTTTGCCTTTTTAGCCCCCGTAGCTTTACCAACATCGGAACCAACATTACAAGGAGGTCGATTCTGCCTCATGCGAGGCCCTAGCGCAACACGAGCCGGATACTTCACACCGGCCAAAGTCAGCACTCGGTATTAAGCCGGCCACTATGAGAAGTCTGTTCGCAGGTATGTTTGTGCTCCTCATGCGTATAAGGCCCTACTATAGCCTCACTGGCGCGCTGTAGGAAGACCACAAACTCCTCGTCACCAAGACCTCGTTTATCAACGGGTACCTCTGGGAAGGGTATGGTAATGTCAGTCCTTGAGGGGATTTTCTTCTGAATAAACCCGGGAATTGAGCACCCCTCATGTAGTGGCCACTTATTCGCAGCCACGAACTCTTCAACAAGGTCCCGGCCGCTTGAGTTGAATGTAGCAATGCGAAAAGCAGCATCGTTCTTGCAGCCCTTGGGCACCCTGCCCTCGCTGGACCAAGGCTCGCAGGGAGTTAGCTTTGAAGCTAATGGAAAAATCGTTGTCTCTCCCCCGTCCGCATGAATAGTCTCCACAGCAACCTTCACATACATCCAGCTTTCGTGCCATTTGTCGCCCCAGTGGTTTCGGTTGCACTTCACAAACTGGTTGTCGTGCTTAAAGCGGGGCACGAAGGTAACACAACCGAAGTCAGCCTCGTGCACCACACCTTCAATCTTAATGGTCTTCAGTTGGTCTTGTAGAATACTGCAATATCAGGCTGGCCCTGATAACTCAGTACACCCCAAGCAAACTTGCTCAGCATGGCCATCCCGCTGGGGCTGATATGGTGAAGTTACACGTTAAACCTACTCAGCACGTCTTTCACGAAGGATGAGCACCGAAAGCACGGTCCAGCAGTAAAGTGGCCTTCAAAAACCACGGCCTCATCTTGCGCAGGGCAAGGAGTAACCTCTGTACCAGCCAGCCGAGCTCCTCCGGAGGGAAAACACCCCAACTCGACAAGTTTATGCAACTTGGGAGCATCGAGGCGAGATCACCCGAAGACGGAGGTTTGAGGTCTAGATCCCTCGTGTTCTTTCCCTTTCCCCTTCCGGCCCCTCGGTAGGCCAAAATCACCTGTAGGCAGCAGATCACTGACAGCAGCATCCACGTCTTCTAAGTCCTCGTCCACTGGACCAGAACTCCGAACCCTGCGGCTTGAACCTTGCCCTTAGGCATCGGTCGCGACCCTCCCAACACCTCGGGGAATGAAATCCTTGTCACCACCCTCTTCCTCGTCATCCTCTTCCTCATCCTCCCCCTCCTCCTCTCCGTCGTCTTCCTCTTCATCATCTTTGACCTCTTTCAGAGGATCCCGACTATGATCACGACCCAACCCTTCGGGAGCAACAATGAGGTTATCCTCCAGGTTTCTGCTAAAATTCGCCTCGGAGACACCCTCACTTGTAGCAGCATCAACAGTCATCGAAGGCGGGTTTTCTTCAATAACGGTCATGTCAGCGCGTGTTGTCATCGCCACTTGAGCCATACCTTCAGATCCTGCAATCAAAGACAAAATGTGAATTCAGTAGGAACATGAAAACTAGTCCCAACCATCACAAGGGACATTTCGAAGTAAGGATTCATGCATACCAAGCTAGTTCGAAGGTTGCTTCGAAGTAAAAGTCACCAAAGAACAGTACGAGCGCACGAAGTTATAGGAAGTTAGAGCACTAAAAAGCAAATTGCAGGAAAAGCTTCGCAGACCTTTACCCCACCCCTCACCTCCCGCTTATATAGTCGGATAAAAACAGATGGGCATTTACTACGAAGCCTCGAGAATTGGGAGCATAGTAACACAAAATTATGAGCAGAAGCCGAAGAGCCACGACACCCAAAATAGCCAAGTGTTACCTTCGAGAGAACTGGGTGAGCTCCCAGAAGAGGACTCGCTCTCAGAAATAGTTACTGTTCGAACCCTAGTCATAATCGCAGGCATAGCGGGAGCTCAACAGACGAGTAACTGGTAATAATAATAATAATTTTCCACCGCAGTTATTCTCATTTTATAGTCAGAAGCCCTAGTAGCTTCACTCAAAGCCCAACTTTGATGTTCGAATGGTGGCGTTTTGGTAAGAGATCCCGGCGAAGCGAGGGTTTCGGCCCATCGAAGTTGGACCCACCCCTCGAGGGGCTACTGTTAGGGGGATCACTTCACGAGCCACCCCTGAAGGGTTTATCAAAGTCGGGTTGTGAATAAAAGTCAAAGTTAAACCATTGTTACCCTTTTTATTAACCATAACTTCGAGGTACAGCTGTCCATCGGAGGCCTCGGAAAAACCAAGACCCTTCGAGCGGTACCTCCGCGCCCACGAAGGATGAAGCCATCATCCTTCGAAGGACAGAGCAGCGGGCCCTTCAAGCTGTACCTTCACGCCCTTGAAGGATGAAGCCATCATCCTTCGAAGGACACGACACCGGGCAAGATCTAGAACCGGCATGGCACAAAGTGGGCAACACGTGGCGCCAACACGTGTTGTGGCGTGCTGGGCAAGGAAGGGTACCAGAGAAGCTCAAATGACCGATTTATCCTTTATGGCCATTTTGTACAGAATATTCGGAGAATATAGTAGGTAATTAGAGACAAAATGGTCATTTGCATACGACCTAAGTACGGGCCTATAAATAGAACACCCCTACTTACTTGTAACGGGACGAATCTTTTTAGGAATACATGAGAAGAGCCCATTGTTCTGTTTCGTACCCTTCACGATTCCTTTTATGTTTACTCTTTCTGTTAGTGGCATAGAAGCTCGGGCTTCGTGACACCAACATGATCTAGGTTGTTACTCTTGGTCTATGGTGAGACCTAGATTGGTTAGGTGTCGGTGATCGAGCCTATCATCATTTGTTGTGAATGCCATCACACGATTGTACATGGTTTGAGCCCGCCGTTGAAAGGGGCATCGCTAGTGAGCGCCCGTGTCAGCTCGTGGAGTCTGGCAAGTTCTCGAGGGAGACGAGCTTGTGCCTTGGTGGCAGCGGTGACACGACCGTGTCTTCACTCCAGGAGTGATTGCGGGCTCGTGTGTGAGAAACTCCACTTGGTGGCAGGAGGGAGTGACACTCTGGCATCCAACGAGGATCAGGGGAAGGCACCATCCTTTTGAGACCTCGAGAAAAAAATCATGAGCGTTCGTTGATCCCCTCTTTACTATTCCGCAATTGTGTACTCTAGTGAGTAGGTTGAATTGTGGCTTGCATAGGCTAGTGTGTTTAGCTTCCGCATTTGCACTCATCATGAACACTAGCATGTGTAGGGTCTTGGCCTACTAGAATTGTTTGGTTGCAACGATTGCCGGGGTTTAGTGGTGTGAAATTAAAGTATTCGAATTCGTGGTCGGCTTATTGATTCAATCCCCCCCCTCTCGGTACGCCTTCGATTATTACAATTGGTATCAGAGCCAAGTGCTCAACTATGAGGCTTCACCGCCTTGAGTAAGGATGCCGGAAGAGATGGGGAGTGTTCTCATATTCAATGGGGAGGACTACGTGAAAGTTACCTTGAGGGGGGGGGGGGAGGAGGGGGGGCGAATAGGCAATTTAAAAATTAAACTTGAAAACAGCACTTAAACTTGATCAAACAGAGACTGATGGAACTTCCATCAGTCTACGATAGAACTTCCGTGGTGACGGAAGTTCTGTCAATTCCAGAACAAAGACAAATCAAGTGCTAAAGGTAAATGTGGATAAATTACCGGGAAGGAAATCAATACTTTTATGAGATATGAGGCTAGCACAATGTATATGATAACACCTACAAAGAAAGACTAGCTACACAATATACTAAAATATATAGAGCACAATATATTGAAGGACATGCACAAGAACAATATGAAATGTGGGAATGTAAAGAGAGAGACACAAGGAATTAACCTGAGATTCGGCAACCACACTAAGTAGTCCCTACGTCCTCGTTGAGGAGCCACACAAAGTGGCCGGGTCTCTCTCAACCCTTTTCCCCACCAAGAAATCACAAAGATCGTGCTTGGATTTTTTTCTCCACTTGATCCTTTTCCTCCGGAGGCGAATCACACCTTCACAAACATCCCCATTTCACCACAACACGTTGGGAGCTCAAGAGCGACGCCTAGCCATCTAGGAGACCAAGTCTCAAAGAGTAACAAGAAAATCGAATCTTGTTGGGGAGGGAAAGATGTGCTCAAGCTTTTGAGTGGATGGATTCAATCTTTTTGTGGTTGGATCTCTCTCACTTTGCTTGGAATGTCAAGAACAAGTCTAGGAGTGAGAGGGGAGAGCTTTAGCTGAAGAATGAGTGGAATGCTAAAGTGTCCAAAAACCACCCGTTGGAGTGTTTTCTAGGTCTGACGAAACTCTCGTGAATGCCCACGGAACTTCTGTCACTTCAAAACTAGCCGTTGCACGGGCCTGGTTTCAATGGTATATGCTGTGATGGAACTTCCGTCAAGGGGGTGACAGAACTTCCGTCACCCTCAGGTTGGAAAAGTTCTAGAGATTAGTGTTGACAGAACTTCCGTGAGACGATTCACGGAACTTCCATGGTTCTCTGTTTGGCTCATAGTAGGTTGGTTCTTTTTAGATTTTGGAGGCTAGTTCTTTCTAAAGGATATTGGAATGGCTTGAGCACATGAATTCCCTTTAAGCAAGATAAGTTTACCCCTCTGAATAGTTCGCCATATCTATGACTCAATTAAATTGAAAACTCTAATTTTGAGAGCTCTTTGAGTCCAATTCTTTTCTTCTTTTAGAGGAGGGATGAAATTTCTCACAAATGTGGGCAATTAGTTTTCTTTTGATAATCTGCACATGTTATTTATACTCATGTTAGCACATTTTAATCTTATGTCATTAATCATCAAAACCCACTAGGGGACCTAGATGCATCTTCAATCTCCCCCTTTTTGGTGGTTGATGACAATAGATTAAAAAGGATATAAGAACTAATCAAAAGAAACAACAACAAAATATAGCGGAGCTCCCCCTAAATATATGCATGAATCACCAAAACAAGCGAGAGAGCTCCCCCTATATTTTGCAACAAGTGGGGTGCCTAAAAGTGTACAAGTGTGGAAAAAGTGATAGGCAATAGAAACAAGGCACACTTAACACAATCAACAAATCAAGACAATCATTAAGCAAGCACCACACAAGATCATAAAACATAGTGAATATTACAATAAATGTTCACAAATAGTTTTGAATCACATAGAAGGATAACTTGTCCATAGGTTCATTGCTAGCCTATTACAATAGATAGAATGAGGCACATAAACTCACATATCCTTTTTCATCTCTCCCCTTTTGGCATCAATGCACCAAAAAGAATGAAAGGATGAGAGGCATGCGAGGAAAAAGAATCACTCATCGCCGTCTTTGTTGCTCTCATAATCATCATCTTCTTCTTCATTGGGAGGAGTGAAAGACGGTCCCGGTGCAACATTGTCCCAATCATAAGCCACAAAGGGGTCCTCAAAAGCCGGTGGTTCACCATCGGGCTCACACTCGGAGCCATCCGGAGACACCTCTCGGCCTTGTGCCCTTTGGTCTCTCTTGTAGTGTCGCACTTTCTTCTTGATCCTCCTCTTGTTCTTCCAATTCTCCTTTGCATTGAAGCAACAAGCATTGAAAATGCTTTTGAGGAAGGAGACGACGAGAGAGGATGGATGGCGAGGATTCTCCTCTGAAGGAGGAGGAGCTGAGGATGATGCACGTTGTGCTACTACTGTTGCCTCCTCTGCCGCTTTCTCTGCATGAGCTCTAGCAAGTCCAGATCGTCTAGTAGAAGAAACACCAGCTGGTTGTGCAAACATAGGACGAGTCACGGGTTGGATTCTTGGCCTCAAAGGTAGATGCTTGCACTCCTTCTAAAAGATAATCCCCGTTTCAGCCTCTATCATCCTCACAAGATATGGAGCGTATGGAAGAACCCTCCTGTGTCAATGGATGACATGTAAATGCCATTCGTGATGAAGTCCATAACACAAAAAGGATTGGCGTCCGGAGCAAACTTAGCAAGGATGTTTCTTGATGTCTCTACAATGGAAGTAGCATAGCCACCCTTAGGTGCAATAGTGACTCTAAGCATCCGGTTGAGAGTGAAGTAATAGTTGTGCAGTCCATTGGTTGAGCCAAACACATTGGGACTTGGCTCATAATACATAAAAGCCATGTCATGAGTCTTCATCACAGGCTCATTGGAGAAGATCATCTTGTGGTCCTCACTTCCTTGGAAGAAGTAGCGTGCAAAACGAGTTGCCATGACCGAGTACTCCACACCTTGTGTCCTCCAATGAACAATGCCCTTGCCATCAAGATAAAGAGTTGAGTAGAATTGGCAAATCACTTCCTCATTCCAATCATAGTTGAAGCCCATGAGGTCATAGACACCTTTGTCCTTGCATGTTTGGATGATGTCCTTCAACACTTGATCTTCCTTAGACTCCATGTAGGACCAATCAATCCATTGATGTGTTGCCAATCAATTCTTTCGGTTTTTCTCAATCAGCATAGACATGTAATAGTCTTGTTGGAACCAAGTGTAGAACTAGTAGTCGGTAGCTTCTTGCTCACCCACTAGCATAGGATTTTGCTTCCTTGCCTCAATGAGAGCATCAAGGTCCTTTTTGTAGTCCTTGTACACATAGTCATCTGGGTACACCGGAGCACGGACACGAAGACCTTCAACAACATCC
The DNA here is from genome assembly GCA_030378355.1 of Eleusine indica. NCBI lineage: Eukaryota > Viridiplantae > Streptophyta > Magnoliopsida > Poales > Poaceae > Eleusine > Eleusine indica. The sequence continues at coordinate 45,081,779 of CM059495.1, forward strand.
ATTGATTTACCACTTGCTCCTTTCCCTGATCATTTGCTCTTTTCCTTAGCCGGTGCTTTGCCTTTACTCTTTGCTCTCCTAGGAGGGAGAGATCCTCCTTGCTCCACAATGACGGTCTAAGCATCCCTACTGGTGCCTTGCCCCTGACCTTTCTTCCTGGAGGCCACTGCCTTCTTTCTTTTTGATGCGGGCATGAGCTCCTCACTAGGAGAGGAGGAATGATACCGTTCATCTCCACTCTCACTAGCCTCCTCTTGGACATTTGATGCTTTGGAGGCATTCTTGACTAACACCATCTTCAATTGTCAAGAGTAGCAAGATAGTTCAAGAAATGAGGTATGAATCAAAATAGAATTGAAGAGACAATTAAAAGTAGTGCACTGAACTGCAGTCGACAGAACTTTCATGGTGAAATCACGGAACTTCCGTCATGATGGAAGTTTTGACAGAACTTCCGTCACTTGTAGTTTGCACCAACTTCAACTAATCTCCTAAATCCTACCATATGAACGCAAATGCCTCTAAGATGTGATAGACTAAATACAATCAAACCTAACTATCTAAAGGAAGTAGAGACATTTTGAGGTTTTGACCCAAAACAAGAATTCTAGGTCAAGATCCATACCTAGGGCAATGGAGAGGAAAAAAGTGATGGAGATCCCGGAACTTCCGCGGGGAAGAAGTTGAATCTCCACCAAATCCAATGAAAATGCTGGTTGAATCTCCAAATCACAACAAGTCGCCGCTTAGGGTTCGTAGGGAGGAGAGAGGAGAGAAAGAAAGAAAGTGGCCGATTGACTAAGGAAAGAAGCAGCCTTCAGGCACTTTAACCTGGGAGTGATGGAAGTTCAGTCAGTGGGTGATGGAAGTTCCGTCGCTCTCGTGTTTGAGCAACATGGGCAGATTTGAACTGATGGAAGTTTTCTCAGAACTTCCGTGACCCTTGGGTTTCAGTTACAGGGTACGACGAAAGTTCCATCATTGGGTGACAGAAGTTCTGTCATTCTGTGTCTGAAACAGAAAACTATCTGTCTTTCTTTCAAAGATAAACATAGGACAAGTTCAATATATAGGGATATAAGGCATGTCTCAACTTGTGAATAGAATCAAAACAATCAAGCAAAACAATATTCACAAGTCACATCATTTTTTTTGAAAGCAAAGACATGAATAATTTTTTGAAGAATTTTAGTTTTAAGGTCTTTTTGCACAAGCAGCAACACATCAAACAATGTACAAGGTCCTACTCCAAATTGGATGAATCCAAGATATTCAGCTCACTCCTAAGCTCACAAAACCGCTTCTCATCTAAGGGTTTGGTAAATCGGCTAATTGTTTGTCGGTTCTCACATAGCTAATCTCAATATCCCCTTTTATGGAATGATCTCTCAAGAAGTGGTGTCGGATATGTATATGCTTAGTCCTATTATGATCGATGGGATTATATGCAATCATGATGGCACTCTCATTTTCACATACGAGAGGAACTTTGGTCATAGAGTATCCAAAGTCCTTTAGGGTTTGTCGCATCCAAAGTAGTTGAGCACAACAACTCCTGGCAACAACATACTCCACTTCGGCTGTAGATAAGGAAACAAAATTTTGTTTCTTAGATGACCATGATGATGTGAACAAGGGTTCCCGATCTTTCGGTAGGTTCTGATAATCTTGATTAAGGCAGAGGCGATACACAAATCGATCCGGCTTTCGAACGACACGTTCTGAACCCCGCAATCACAGCACAACGTCTCCTCTGGTTATCAACCGTTCAAGAATGATTGACCTCGCCGAGAAGGCTTATCCTTGCCTGCAAATCAAGAACACAAGCAAGAACAAAGAAGAATGCAACCAAATTTGCAAGTATACGATGAATCTCACAAGTTGGAGTCTCACAAACCGATCAAACGGCAAAACTGTTATCAACAGAATAATCTAAGCAAAACCCAAACCCTAATAAAGAGGCGGCGGCTGTATATGAGGACCCTAGGGTCGTGCAAGACCCCCTGGACGCTGCCCTAAGTGGGCTCAACTCGATACATGGCCCAAAGACCGATTACGGTGTCGCAGCACTAGGACAGATTCTGGAAGTCGAATTGTTTTGGCGATTGCCGGCGGATCGAGATGAATTTTGATATGGGACCAGTTGGGTTGGAACGGTCTTTTCGTTATCTTTCCAGGCATATATAGAACGTACAAATCCGAGTCTGTATGCGTCCTGGGCGTCCGTTTTAGTGTAGACTGGTCCTGGGCTCCGAAACAGACTTGAAGTCGGTTTTGATTGGGCCTCCACCTTGACTTGGACGTCCTTGCTGGACCATCATGTCTCCAATCACCTCCCCAGCTATCTCATCATCATCTCCATGGTTTATAACAACAATTAATTCATTAGGTAGCAATCTATTCTCAAAATCACAAAAAGGAATCATTAGGAACAAGCTCACCCGTAAATTCAGCTGTCGCGCATGAACTTGCATTTTGGTTGGCGGAGTGCTGGGTGTATCCATAAGGGTGATGTCCTCATCACATGACACAAGGGACCTACCCAAGAATTGGCAAGTCCCGGAGGTACTCTTCCTATCGACCTTACATCCGGCGTAGTCAGTATCGGAATAACCGACTAACTTGAACTTGTAACCCTTTGGATACCACAATACTAGGTTGAGTGTGTGAACTAAATATCTCAAGGTCCTTTCGACAGCCACTAAGTGACTTTCCTTTGGAGCTGATTGGAACCTTGCACACATGCACACACTAAGCATGATATCAGGCCTAGATGCACAAAGATAAAGCAAAGAGCCAATCATGGTTCGATATACCTTTTGATCCACGGGTTACCATTTACATCTAGTCCGAGGTCTCCATTTGTCTTCATGGGAGTCTTGTTTGGCTTTGCATTTTCCATGTCAAACTTCTTGAGGATATCTTGAGTGTACTTGGTTTGACTTAAGAATGTTCCTTCTTCAAGTTGCTTGACTTGAAAACCTAGAAAGAACTTCAACTCCCCTATCATGGACATCTCAAATTTTCTAATCATAATCTTGGCAAACTCTTCATAAAAAGATTGATTAGTAGAACCAAATATAATGTCATCGACATATATTTGGCACACAAAAATAACATTATCAACTTTTCTTGTGAAAAGTGTAGGATCGGCCTTGCCAATTGTGAAGCCTTTGTTGATCAAGTATCCCTTGAGATGTTCATACCAAGCTCTAGGAGCTTGCTTGAGGCCATAGAGAGATTTGTGAAGCTTGTAGACATGGTTTGGTTTCTTTGGGTCTTCAAACCCTGGAGGTTGTTGTGCATACACCTCTTCTTGAATGGGGCAATTAAGAAATGCACTTTTCACGTCCATTTGAAAAAGCTTAAAACCATGATGAGTAGCATAGGCAAGTAAAATACGAATTGACTCAAGCTAGCTACGGGTGCATAAGTTTCACCAAATTCCAAACCTTTAACTTGTGAGTAGCCTTTAGCAACAAGTCTTACTTTGTTGCTCGCCACCACACTATACTCATCTTGCTTGTTGCGGAACACCCATTTTGTACCTATAACATTTTTCTTGGGTCCTTCCACCAATGACCACACTTTGTTTCTTTCAAAGTTGTTCAAATCTTCTTGCATGGCCATCACCCAATCCAAGTCTTGAAGTGCTTGTTCCACCCTAAGAGGTTCAATAGAGGAAACAAATGAGTAATAATGACAAAACGTAGCCATTCGGGATCAAGTAGTTACCCCCCTTTTCTATATCACCAAGAATGTTATCAACGAGGTGATCCTTTTGAATGCTTTGTCGGACTCGTGGGTGTATGGGTCTAGATGCATCTTCTTTTTGATTGTTGTCATCTTGATCGCCTCCCCCTCCATCATCTTGAACATGATCTTGGTCATTGCCTTGAACATGATCGTCACCATGATCTTGGCCACTTCCTTGATTTTGCTCATCTTGTGGATCATGTGGAGAGGAGTTATCTTGTCTTGAAGAAGATGGTTCATCTTGATTTGAGTTAGGGTCTTGTGGTCTTACTTCGCCAATAGCCAAGTTTCTTATTGCTTCACAAGGAGCTTCATCACCTAAATCACTTGGATTAACTTGCTCTACTTGAGAGCCATTAGATTCATCAAATTGCACATACCGGGTTATTTCAGCAACTTTGGTGTCTTTGTTAAAGACACGATATGCATAGACATTAGTTCCATAACCAAGTAGAAAACCTTCATAAGTCTTGGGAGCAAATTTAGAAGATTTGGATTTCTTGTTAAGAATAAAGCACTTGCTCCCAAAGACCCTAAAATAAGAAACATTGGGAAGGTTACCGGTGAGGAGCTCATATGGTGTTTTCTTCAAAATCTTGTGAAGATATAATCTATTTGTTTCATGGCATGCGGTGTTGATAGCTTCGACCCAAAAGGCGTCCGGTGTCTTGTACTCATCAAGCATTATTTTTGCCATCTCTATGAGTGTGCGGTTCTTTCTTTCGGCTGCACCATTTTGTTGTGGAGTGTATGGAGCTGAGAATTCATGCTTGATGCCTTTTTCATCAAGATATTTTTCAACTTGAGTATTATTGAATTCAGTTCCATTATCACTCCTTATTTTCTTGATCTTCACTTCATATTCATTTTGTGCTCTCCTCAAAAACCTCTTTAGGATACCTTGTTTTTCACTTTTGTCCTTCAAAAAGAATACCCAAGTGAAACGAGAATAATCATCAATAATTTCAAGACCGTATTTGTTACCGCCAATGCTTATGTAGGTGACTGGTCCAAATAGGTCCATGTGTAGCATCTCCAATGGTCTTGTCATTGTCATCATGGTCTTGGATGGATGTGTAGCGCCAACTTGCTTTCCGGCTTCACATGCGCTACATATTTTATCCTTCTCAAAAGCAACATCCTTTAGTCTGACAATGTGACCTCCTTTTAGGAGTTTGGAAGTATTCTTAATCCCAACATGAGTTAGTCGGCGATGCCGTAGCCAACCCAAGGTGGTTTTAGCAATCAAACAAGTTGAAGGACCAAGAAGGCGACCAGATGGGGGGGGGGGGGGGTTAATGGGAGCCAATTAAAATTCTTTCACAAGATGCCTATGTCCCAGTTAAAACCCAAGCCAACCTCTAAAAAAATCACCAAGGTCACACACACCAACTTGTGATGTGCTAACCCTAGGAGTGATCAACAACAGCAGCAGAACACAACGGAAACAAAGGAGAAAAGCAAAGACTCAAAACTGTCAAAGAAACGCACCAAAACAGATCAGGTCTGGATTATCATCGGCAGTGCTGATCACAACCATCGGCACTATCGGTTTGCACCATCGACAGCGTCGGTCAAAACCATCGGTAGTGCTGGTGCGAGATCTTGACAGTCTGAAACACAGCTATGAGTGCATGCCGGCAGTGCCGGTCGGGGCTATCGGCAATGCCGGTGCAGGGTTCAGACTCAAGCCACCGGTGGTGTTGGTCATAGCATCAGCTGTGCTGATCCAAGTTCAGACCCACCAGCAGTGCCGGCCCTGGTCATCAGCAGTGCCGATCGACCCCCGATAGAACAGAAAACTGTCGTGATTTTCCCCCAAAACTTTCCAAAACCCAATCAAACGATCTCCAAAACATGCAATTTTTGGACCAGCCAATACTCAACACATCACTACCCTACTCCAACAAGATTAACTCAAATAGCACAAGGAATCATTACAAATTTCAGATCTTATGCCAAGAACACCTAAAGGGGGAAACTTGAGAAATCCTTCAAGTCAAAGGTGCTGGAGCTTTTGATTCAGTCAAGGACCCATATAGGATTGTTCTAGCTCATCTTAGCACTAAGATACCCAAGAAATTTGCACCCAAAAACTCACTCAAAAATGATATAAAAAATTCCCACGAAAATAGCTCCGAAAATAGAGAAAAAGAGAAATTCGGTATTTAGGTAAAGAGGAAGATCTTGAGCATGAAATTGAATCTCATATCATTGATCCATCAAGTCAATATACATGGATACATAGCTAGGAAGCCACCCTCTTCCTCCCACTATTTGAAAGAGAAAGAGATGTCTCTCATACACCCTCTCCTCTCCTCTATTACATGAAAACCTCTTCTAGCACTTTGAATGAAGACCAAAGGAAAGGCTAAGGGAAAGAGAGGCACTTCTTCCACCAGCCCTACCTACCATTATATAGGCCTAGGGGTTGTCCTATAGACCATCCTACCCCTCACCTACCATACACTGCCACCTACCACCAGGGGCATAACCGTCCATCTTTTTCCTCGTCGCCCGAACGCCATCGAGCCCTCCACGACTTTGCTTCACCTCGACGCAAGCTCCGTTATGGTGCCATGTGCACCTCAAATCGCCGCCATCGGTTTTGAGGCCCAAACCGGGAAACCGCCTTGCATGCTTCTCAAAGCGGAACTACTTGATCTTGACGCGTGTCACCTCCTCCCGTGATCCTCCTCGTCGGCAAGTCTCTCCCACCTCCAATCCATTGGAAGCCTCTACTTGCACTGACACCCGATCACCTTTGACTTGGTCAACCCCACCGTCTTGATCACCACCCATGGTTTTGAGGCTCAACCACGAAATCGTCCGTGCTTCTTGCCTCTCCACGTGTACGGTATGGATCATCCTTGACTTCACCCGGCCTCCTAATCATCCGGCCCCAAGTCTCCTACTTGTGCCCGATCCTCTCGCCGTTGACCGCCAAGTTGACTCCAGTGACCTACACATCATGAGACAAGCAAACACATTTCCCATCTCCTGCAAACTCTCCAACTCCATTACCAACTCTGGATAGTCAAAACTACGACATGCACAACCTTGTGCAATCCCTAAATTCCCACACTTCAACTCAAACGTCAAACTCAACCAATTTAAATTACTCATCACATATTGCAAACCATGACACATATCCACATGGTTTCTCAATCTCCCCCTTGATGAGTACATTGACAACATCAAATGCACAAAGCTTAGAGATTTGAAATGCGAAACCGAATAAGCACATCCAAATGGCCAAACCCAAAGAAAAGGTGAAAAGTAGTCATCTAGCATAAGAGGGATCACAAAACCAAGAGTTGACAAAGAAAGCCACTCGAGAACGCAAAGATTGTGAAAAGCGCATGAAAAACGCTCAAGAACATGATATGCTCCCACTCAACTTGTGGTAGGTCTCATGTAATGCAAAATGGATCATTTGAAGTTTCTTAGCATTATTTGTGCATAACCCAATATTTTCTCCTCCTTTGGATTTGAACTCATCAAAGAAGCAAAAGAACAAGTATGCAACGCATGAAAATGCAAACCTAAGGAGCTTCAACAATTATGCAAACAAGCATTTAACCTTGCGAATCACAAGTATAGAGCTATGAAGTGTAAAAGCAATAGCTCACAATCATATAAAGGTCAAAAATAAATAGCAAGGCATAAACACCAAGAGCTATACAAGCTAAGCAAAAAGATTGACTAGCTTAGGTAGAATCAAATTTGCTTATCATGAGAAAAGCTGCCACCACGTGTATAAGTACTCCCATCCAAGACAAAACAAGCATCAAGTGAATCAAAAGAAACTAGCCAGTCTCAATCTCAACCAAGGCAACAAGCATTCGCATAAAATAAGCTCTACAAACGCTCACATATGCAACAGAGACTCATAAGAAAAGAGAAAAGCATTTATTCTTATGTGATGCTCATGTAGCTTCTAATCCGTGTGGAGGGTCGCACGACTGGGTACGGCAAACACCCCGAGGCTTCGAAGTACAATATTTGGATTTAGCATTTTTATGTAACTTCTAATCAGGGCAGAGGGTCGCAGGACTGGGTACGTCAAACACCCTGAGGCTTCGAAGCACAGTCAACTTATTTTGCAAATTAAAAGCATAAGGATGAGCATGCCTTTGTGGCAAAAGGAACAAGCATTCCCATAATGTTCCATCATGAGCTAAACATTTTCAAAGCCACATTTCACAAACACAAGGTGCCAAAGCCAAGATATTCTCTAGACTAGCCTCAACACAAGTCTTGATAGGGGAAAAGCAATTATACACATGGTGAACAAGTTTTAGCAAGATTAGTTCATAAGGTTCACAAGAAGCTAAGTTTATCTTTAGGATTAGCAAGTTGCTCAAAAGAGTCTATGACAAGCCATCAAGAAAATCTAAGCATGAGAGATTACTATCACATCCACACAACTTAGCTCAAGCTCAATCATAGCAAAGAGAAGTGCAAGAAAGCATAAGAATCAAAGCTCATCTACAAATGCATATATTACATATGAGATGCAATTTGATAAGATAAGATACATATATACAAGAGAACACCAACTCCCCCTCAACAATCACAAGAACATACCACTTTCCACCCACCGAACAAACCCGAGAAGGACCAATAGTGTCCATATGAAGCAGCTCTCCAGGGCGTTCAGTCATTACCAAATTAATTGGTGGATGAGAAGCGGCAATCATTTTCCCATGACGACAAGGAGCACAAACCAAATCCTTATCAAATTTGAGCTTAGGCAATCTTCGGATCAAACCTAGGCTACTCAAGCGACAAAACAAGTGAAAGCTCATGTGACCTAGTCTCCTATGCCATTTCTAGAGCTCAGAAGAAGATTGAGCAAACAAGCACTTGTGAGAACCATGAGAAACAGCAAAATTAGCCTGAAAACTCTCCCAATGCTAGAAATCCCACAAACCAAAGAACCATCCGAATCAAGAACACAAGAATTAATTTTCTTAAAGCGCACTTCCAAACCAACATCAAGCAACTAAGAAACAGAGAGAAGATTGTACTTGAGATGCTCAACCAAACCAACATCCTTGAGAGTGAATTTTTCATTTACCTTTACTACGCCCCTTGCCTTCACTCTCCCTCTCTTGTCATCTCCAAAGGTCACATACTCCCGGCGCTTCAGGGAGTGAGGCTGGAGAACCACTTTGCATCTCCGGTCATGTGGCGCGAACACCCGGAGTCCATCAACCATTTGTTCTCCAAGCCTCCACCTGCTTCCTCGCTTGTGTCGGAGTCAGAGCCAGAGTCGGTGTCCTGATCATTCTTCGCCATGAAGCAAAACCCGGTAAAGTCATCTTTCCTCTTGACTCGTGGCTTCTCAACCTCCTCCTCTGAGCTTGTAAGGCCATCGCTTGATGTGAGGTCGATGTCACTTAGAGCAGCAACGCAGGCGTATGCGACCGCCTTCACGAACTTCTTGGAGTTATTGCCTTTCTTGTAGAAGCGGTTCTTCTTTTTCTTGAAATCTTTAGAGTTGTTGTTGTGGTACCTGGCCTTCTTCTTCTTCTTGGGACAATTAGCGATGAAGTGTCAAGGGTTTCCACACTCGAAGCAGGTCCTTGAACCACCGCCTCTTTCTCCTTTTGGTTGTTCTAGAACTTCCTGAACTTCCTTGTGAGCAAGGATAGCTCCTCGTCAGGAATGCACTCCATCTGTTCATCAGAAGCTGCAACAAGAGAAGACAGAGCAAACTCCAAGGAAGACTTGTCAAGTGAGCAAGGACAGTTCCATAAGAGGCATCACTATGACTACCCTTTTTAGAGCTACAAAGCAAAGCCATGCTAGAAGCAGGATTAGCAAGATTAGGATGAGATTTCCTAGATAGTTCATGAGATTTCAGCTTGCTATACAGTTGCTCACAGTTCAGGGTATTGAAATCAGCAGTTTCGTCTAAAGCAGCAATCTTAACCCCCCAAACATTTTCATCAAGAGAATATAGCAGTTGCTTAGCTCTATTATTATCATTGTACACAAGGTTACCACAAGCTCTCAAGTTGCAGACAATTGCCTCAAACCAACAAAAAGTTTCATCTAGTGACTCGCCAGGTTTTTGTGCAAAGGTTTGGTACTGTCTATTGTAAGAGTCCTTACACATAGACTTGACTTGATTGGCACCCTCATGGTACATGCAAAGCTTATCCCAAATTGCATGAGCAGTTTCAAGATGTGCAACACGATCATGTTCAGTCCTACCTAGAGCAGAAAGCGGAATATTGACAGCTTTGGAGTTGTTTTCATACCTGGTTAACTCACCTACAACTGCAGTGTTGAGATCTTCTGGTATGGCATACTCCCGCTTAACTATATCCCAAATTGCATGTCCTTGGCTTAAGAGATAACCGTTGGTACGTGACTTCCAGTAGGGAAAGTCTTCTCCATTGAACATCCAAAGCTTGACCGCACGCTTCTCCATGTCGCCTTCGAATCACAAAGCCGGTGAAGGTGAACTAGTGATCAAACCGGCTCTGATACCAATTGAAGGACCGAGAATGGGAGCCAATTAAAATTCTTTCACAAGAACTTGGCCTATGTCCCAATTACAACCCAAGCCAACCTCTAATAAAATCACCAAGGTCACACACACCAACTTATGATGTGCTAACCCTAGGAGTGATCAACAACAACAACGAAGCACAGCGGAACCAAAGGAGAAATGTAAAGACTCAAAAATATCAAAGAAACTCACCAAAATAGATCAGGTCTGGACTACCATCAGCAGTGCTGATCACAGCCACCGATAGTGCCGGTCACACCCATCAATAGTGCCGGTGTAGGATCTCCACACTCTGAAACACAGCTATCAGTGCACGTCGACAGTGCCGGTCGGGGCTATCGGTAGTGCTGGTGCAGGGTTCAGACTCAAGCCACAGTTGGTGCCGGTCGTAGCATCGGCAGTGCCGATCTGAGTTCAGAACCATCGGCAGTGCCGATTGACCCCAAACAAAACAGAAAATTGTCGTGATTTTCCCCCAAAACTTTCCAAAACCCAATCAAATGATCTCCAAAATGTGCGATTTTTTGGACCAGCCAACACTCAACACATCACAACCCTACTCCAACAATATCAACTCAAATAGCACTAGGAATCATCATGAATTTCAGATCTTGTGTCAAGAACACTGAAAAGGGGAAACTTAAGAAATCATTCAAATCAAAGGTGCTAGAGCTCTTGATTTGGTCAAGGACCCATAGAGGATTGTTCTAGCTCTTCATAGCACTAAGATCCCTAAGAAATCCGCCCCCAAAAACTCACTCAAAAATGAGGTAAAAAATTCCCACGAAAATAGATTCAAAAATAGAGAAAAAGAGAAATTCAGGATTTAGGGAGAGAGGAAGATCTTGAGCACGAATTGAATCTCATATCATTGATCTATCAAGTCAAGATACATGGATACATGGCTAGGAAGCCACCCTCTTCCTCCCACTATTTGGAAAAGAAAGAGATGTGTCTCACACACCCTCTCCTCTCCTCTATTACATGAAGACCTCTCCTAGCACTTTGAATGAAGACCTAAGGCAAGGCTAAGGGAAAGAGAGGCACCTCTTCCACCAGCCCTAACTACCACTATATAGGCCTAGGGGTTGTCCTAAAGACCATCTTACCCCTCACCTACCATACACTGCCACCTACCACTAGGGGTATAACTGTCCATCTTTTTCCTTGTTGCCCGAACGCCATCGAGCCCTTCATAACTTTGCTTTGACTCGACGCAAGCTCCGCGATGGAGCCACGTGCACCTCCAATCGCCGCCACCAGTTTTGAGGCCCAAACTGGGAAACCACCTTGCACGCTTCTCAAAGCACGACTTCTTGATCTTGACGCGTGTCACCTCCTCCCGTGATCCTCCTCGTCGGCAAGTCTCTCCCACCTCCAATCCATTGGAAGCCTCTACTTGCACCGACACCTGATCACCTTTGACTTGGTCAACCCCACCGTCTTGATCACCACCCACGGTTTTGAGGCTCAACCGTGAAACCGTCCGTGCTTCTTGCCTCTCCACGTGTACGATATGGATCACCCTTGACTTCACCCGGCCTCCCGATCGTCCGGCCCTAAGTCTCCTACTTGTGCCCGATCCTCTCGCTGTTGACCGCCAAGTTGACTCCAGTGACCTACACATCATGAGACAAGCAAACACATTTCCCATCTCCTGCAAACTCTCCAACTCCATTACCAACTCTGGTTAATCAAAACCATGACATGCACAACCTCGTGCAATCCCCAAATTCCCACATTTCAACTCAAACATCGAAGTCAACCAATGTCATTTACTCATCACATATTGAAAACCATGTCACATATCCACATGGTTTCTTACAAGTATTTAGGTTAGATCCTTTTTTGTTGGTAAAATAAACAAGATAGATCTTGTCCTCTAAATACCCTTTGAAAGGTATTGAAGAATCTTTCTTCCTAAAGATGGTCACACCATTGTTGACGGTCGTTAAATACCATTTCTGACCATCAACCTAACTCGAAATAAAGGAGGATTCAACATTCCCACCATGCACATTAGTTAGAATTAATAAAATTCCACTATAGCTTGGAGAAACACTTACATGTAGTAGAAATAACAAAATGGAGGAGGAAACACACCCATGTGGCGAAGAAACACAACTTCCACCAATCAGAGCTCGCCAACTGGGGCTCCCACGGATTGACTGGCCCACTTATAGAAGCAAATCGACTTAACAACCGACCTTACAGTGTCACTAGGAAGGGGGACCCACCTGGCAGGCCACCAAAGGCGCCAGCACCCGAGGGGACTCCCCCCCCCCCCTTTTCTATCGAACAGGAGTGTTCGGCCGAATGGGGAGTTGCCCCTTGGTGCATGGCTGCCACGTGCTGGCTCCTGGTGACTCCCCAATGACGGTTATGCTTGTTTGGCGGTGGTTACCGACTCTAGGAACCGACTTTGGACAGTATAAATAGAAGGGAGAGGCCTCACTCCAAAGCACACACCAAGAAGCATTACTCTCTTTACCATTTTGTGATTCCCTTTAGTTTTAGTGGAGTTAGGCTTAGAATAGAGTCTTCTTCAGTTCCCAAGTCTTGGAGTTATGGTATGGGTCTTGTATCTTTCTCCTTTTGTAAGACTTTTTTTTTAGTATATTTAGTCTTGCTATATAGTTATGTTTGGGTTATGTGTTTCTTGTTTGATTATATGATCCATTCATGTATGTGGTTATTATGCTTGCATGTTAGTAATGTAGTCATGATATATTACCATGTTAGACATAAGCCCTTACAATAGTCTTTATTTATGTCGTTATACTAATGCATGACTAATGTGTGACTTAGATCATTTCCATATGCTGAGTGTTCACTTAAATGTGATTACTCCTTTTTTGATCCATCGCTTAAGGGATTAGGGGTATTGTCCTAGAGATGTAAGTGTGGTGTTTAGATCAATAGAATGCATTATTTGTCGTGTAGCCCACGAATTGCTAGGGGTAGGCAGTATGTGGTGACAGCCCTACCTATCCTTTGAAATCCCCCACGTTTGGCTATGCAATAGGCTCTTGGCCGGAATCGTACTCTGGATGCAGCAGAAAACCGGATGCCCTGGGTGTGATGATCTGATTGTCTTGCATTGTCATTGTATCTATATAATAGTATATAATGTACACTATGTAACTATATAAAAGCAACATAGGAACTTAGCTCTTTCTTTGTCCTTCTCCACTAGACTAATATTTATCTAACTTCAGTATGCTATCTATGTGTCCACTACCATGTTTATCTTTATCCTTACCCCTGTGAGGACTTTGTCTCATAATCCAATGTGCAAATATCTAGAATATGGTAATTACTCTGATCAATCATATGCTTTCCTTTGGGATAAAACAAATACGATACCCTGAATACTTCTAGGTGAAATGCTACAATGGTATTTTTCATGCGCTTGCGGACTATCTGCATTCGTTAAAGATTACCAATAAACATTTCTGGCTTCGTTGCTAAGGAAACTTAGTGACGACGTTAAAAAATGTCGACAAGCATTTCTGGCGCCGTTGCTGGGGAAGGCAATTGATAAAATGAATTACCCATATTCTATACTTGCATATGAGATTATTTGGCATTCGTCCAAATAGGCTGAACTTGTATATTTTCTCCTTTTGTGTGAAAACAGGGTAGTGCATGACCGGTTTCACCTTGCCAAAAAATTATATTGATGATCTCAAAAAACTCTTGAGAAAGGTACATGCACATCTCGTCCCTCCTCAAAAGTTCATGTCTGTAAGTGAGCCAGTCATCTCCACACCATCAAGCTTCAAGGTCATGGCCCAGAAGAGTCTTCATGATTTCTCCGCTCCCTCGTCGTCCAACATTCCTGTTGCACCTAACATCACAGGAGATGCAAATTTTGAGATCAAGACGGGTCTTATTACCATAGTCCAGACCAACCCATTATGTGGGAAGGCCAATGAGGATGCCAGTGCCCATTTGCAACAATTCCTGGAGATTTGCAGCACCTTCAAGATGAAGGACATCTCTCAAGACACTATTCACCTTCGTCTGTTTCCATTCTCCCTTCGGGGGAGGGCAAAATAGTCGTTCTACGCGAACAAGGATGTTGTGAGTACCTGGGAAAAGTGTTGAGCCACGTTCCTCGCCAAATTCTTGCCGTTGGGCGAAACCAACGCCCTTTGTGGAAGAATTTCAAGCTTCTAGTAGGAGTCCAAGGAGTCAATCTCCGAGGCTTGGGAGAGGCTGCAAGAGTACATTGCCGCCTGTTCTCATCACGGGATGGATGAATGGCTTATCATCCAGAACTTTTACAATAGGTTGACTCCATCGGCTCGTGATCACATTGATGCGGCTGCAGGAGGAGCCTTCTTCTCACTGATCGTTGATAAGGCTAAGGAACTTATTGAGAAGATGGTTTCCAACCAAGGATGGAGTGAAGATCGTCTTCACTCGTGCCAGCGGGGCATGCACACCGTTAAGGAGGTGGACATGCTAGCCACTAAAATGGACCTCCTCATGAAGAAGATGGACGAACAAGCCAAAGGGTATAAGTCAGCACCGTCAATGTTTTGGACTCTCGCATGACGTGCGAGATCTGCGACAACACGGGTCACTCGGGCAATGACTACCCTGAGACTCGTGAGGACGTGCTGTACATAAACAATGACAACAACAGCTACCGTCCACAAGGCGCCCGTATTATCAAGGAGGTAACAACTTTAACTCTTCCAATAATCAACCCTCCTTTAAAGATCTTGTCTTAGGCCAAGCTAAAATCAATGAAACCTTCACTAAAAAGCTTGCCGCCAATGACAAGACTTTAGAAAGTGTTAATGCTAAGCTAGAAGATCTTGCTTCTTCCTTGAAAAATAAGCTTAGTTTTAATAAAATGCTAGAAACCCAACTACCATAGTTGGCCGCTGCTCTGCCTACATCAGACTGTGGGAAAATTCCGGGGCAACCCGAATCTACCACAGAAGCTGTGAATGTGATGATGCTTGTGGGGAACCATACCCATAGCTCGCCAAATTCTAGCCATGCAGGAAATAATGAAGAAGATGAATTGAACATCATCCCAGTCATCAAAGGTGATCCAGGAAGCCCGATAATCTCATGTTCAATTGGGACAGAGTTCTCCGAACAAGCGTTATGCAACCTTGGAGCCAGCATCAGCATCATGCCAAAAGCTATCTTTAACAAGTTGAACCTCTCAGGCCTAGTCCCAACTCAGATGCAGATTCAGCTTGCCGACTTGACACTGCGACACCCCGCAAAGATTGTCGAGGAAGTTCTGGTCGAGATCCACGGATGCTTCGTCCTTGTGGATTTTGTGGTGCTCGACATGGAAGTCGACAGGAGTACGCTCCTCATCCTTGGGCAGCCATTCTTAAACAACACATTCGCACAAATTGACGTGGGGGCTGAAATAGTCCGTCTTAACCTCAATGGCAAGGAAGCAGAATTTGAGTTTCAGCCTTGCCTCGTGGGTGGAGTCAAAAGTTGGTCGGACCTTCAGGACATCAAGAAATTAGAGACGGAGACAAGGGGGGACAGCCTAGACGATTCCATGATAAAGCTCTGGGCATAAGGAAATCACACTCTTGTCACTCACAAGAAGAAGGCAACAGGCGCGCCTGGACTCTAGAAAAAGAAGCAACCGCTAATGAAGAATCCTTCACCCAAGAAGCCACCGACCACACCAAAAATGAAGAAGGTGTGGTGAGTGAAGGAAGTGCAGCCATCCGCATCTACTTCTCTAGGACCGGATGTCACAACATCATGCTAAACCTTTGGAATGTTTCAAATTTGCCTCTGCATTTGCATATTTGGATTTCACACATGCATGTCAAAATTTATTCCAGCCCTCTTCTTTGTTTGATAAAAATACAAAATTTGGTTTTCGGTTTCCAACTTTGAGAAAATATATTTCTGAGCAAAATTCTATTGAAACTTGGAACCTAACCCCTGCAGCTCAATAGTTGTTAGGGAGTTATGGGCCAAAGTGGGGGACCAGTGGGACCCACCCACGGTCGGCCGAATACCCATGTTCGGATGAAGGGGTGTGGGCCCCACCAACCTTGGCCTTTTGCCAACGGTTAGATTTGGCTCCCCACTAGCCGTTTTCGTCCATTTGGGAAATTTTCTATAAATAGAGTGCCTGGGGGAGAATGTTTTGCCATTCCAAGTTCGTTTCTCATTTCACTCCCTCCTTCACTCATTTGCTCTTGAGCTCTCACATTGCTTCTCCAAAGTTGTCATTCCAAAAAACCACCAAAAATATTTCTGTTTTTACTTTGCTTTGTTTTTTTTATTGTTCAAGTCCTTTGCAAGGTTTGGCAAGATCAACATGATAGGAAGATTTTATTTGCTAACCCATAACCCGTGTTCGAGTTGTTCTTGCAGATGAAGAAGGCTAAGGCGTTGATGCAGTGGGTGATACGTTCAAGTTCACACCATTCACATGGTAGCTCGAGCACACACTTCTCCATCGAGGATGAACCAACAACGTATACGCCTGTTGAGGATGATATGGAGGAGGATGAGCCACACGTTCTTCTCGCTGACATTGACCTCGAGCTGCTGGATGAGCCAGACAGATGAGTCTATCACCGCCTACGCGACCACAGTTTCATCCACGCCATGGCGTATGACGATGGCCTATTCTCCACTATAGGTATGGACTCTGAGTTCCTTTCTATTTGGAAAGCATTGGGTTGGACCGAATTTGCACACATCACTGAGGAAGGTTCACACCTCTTCACTATGCAGTTTTTGTGCACCTTGTTGAAAGATAACGACGGGGTACTTTTCCGCTTGTTCGGGAAGGGATACCATCTCACTTGGAAAGACCTTAGCATCATTCTTAATTTAAAAGTTATTGCAACACTAACTTAGAAGGTGCAACCACGGGTTTTGAAAAGGGATCTTTTTAGTGAAGGACTTCGGGGGAGTTTTCTTATGAACGTCTTAGGACGAGTGACATTCACAACCCAACTCTACAACTGTGGCATAGGTGGCTTGCTATGACTTGTTTCCCTAGAAAAGACACTAGACCTATCCGTAATGATGAATTGCATGTCTTGTTTGCTGTAATTGCTAAAATTCCTATTGCTCCTGTTGAAGCTATGATCGGTGAATGGTTAGATTATATTAAAGGATTAGGACCCATTGAATGCACTTCTTTAGTGACCCATATTGCTGCAGGGGTTAGGGCTTTATCCAACACTAGAGTTGATTATCTTTTTGAGCCCCGTCCCATGATAGACTATAAATTTCTTGATCAGAATCGTACTGTGGATGCAGCGGAAAACTAGATGCCCAGGGTGTGATGATCTGATTGTCTTGCATTGTCATTGTATCTATATAATAGTATATAATGTAGAATATGTAACTATATAAAAGCAACAAAGGAACTTAGCTCTTTCTTTGTCCTTCTCCACTAGACTAATATTTATCTAACTTGAGTATGCTATCTGTGTGTCCACTACCATGTTTATCTTTATCCTTACCCCTGTGAGGACTTTGTCTGATAATCCAGTATGCAAACATCTAGAATATGGTAATTACTCTGATGAATCATATGCCTTCCTTTGGGATAAAACAAATACGATACCCTGAATACATCCAGGTGAAATGCTACAACGGTATTCTCCATGCGTTTGCGGACTCTCTGCATTTGTTAAAGATTACCAATAAACATTTCTGGCTTCGTTGCTAAGGAAACTTAATGATGACGCTAAGAAATGTCAACAGCCATCATCGTCAAAGAGACAACTATAACCCATCTCAAAAAGTTGTGAAATGGACATCAAGTTGTATCCTAGACCATTCACAAGATAAGCATTACCAATTGAAAGGTCTTGGGTGACGGCAATCCGACCACGACCAATTACATTTCCTTTGTTGTCATTTCCAAATGATATGACTCCACTTGGTAGATTGTCGTGATCAAGTGTGGAGAACATTGATCTCTCTCCGGTCATATGATTTGAGCACCCGCTATCGAGCACCCATGTACCACCACCAGAGGAGTATTCCTACAAAGGAAATCAAGCATGTGTTTTAGGCACCCAAGTTGGTTTAGGTCCCTTAAAACTAGATACAAGAACTTTGAGCACCCACACACAAAGCTTCCACCTTGCATCATGCAGCCCAACAAATTTTGCAACTACTCTACCATAAGCATTATGGGTTAGCACATAAGAAGTATCAAAATCATCAAAGGATATGGTAGAGTTCTTGTTCTTCTTGTTTGCTTGAGGAGCATTCTTTGGCTTGATCGTATTATCTTGTGCCACTTGCTTTCCTTTGTTCTTGGGCACAAAGTTCATTCTCTTGTTATTGCCCTTCTTATGTTCATTCTTTTTGAACCCCAATGCTCTTTTGTCATGAGAGGCTCTTGGCTTGCCATCAATTTTTCTTGAGGCTTCTACTTGATCCTTCTTTACAATCTCATTGACTTGGTTGGTTAGCCTTTTGATTGCATCTTGCTTGGCAATCATCTCAACATCAACGTTGTGGCACCTTCCACAACCTTTGCTTGTT
Source organism: Eleusine indica (assembly GCA_030378355.1). Taxonomy (NCBI): domain Eukaryota; kingdom Viridiplantae; phylum Streptophyta; class Magnoliopsida; order Poales; family Poaceae; genus Eleusine; species Eleusine indica. The sequence goes on from CM059495.1 coordinate 45,100,584, forward strand.
GAAGCTTGGGAGGACTCTAACTTCTTTAACAATGAGCGGGAGCTTGTCTTGAGATCCTCAATTGCCTTCACAAGACTTTTGTTCTCCTCTATCAATGAGTTACACCTATCTTGAAGTTTCTTCTTTATTGAGGTGCATGATTCACTTGACTCATTGACCTTGGCAAGCTCCTTGGTCAAGTTCTTGTTCTTGTTCTTTTCTTGCTCAAGTTTCCTTGTAAGCTCTTGATTCTTCTCCCTTTCTTCATCAAATAGTTCTTCTTGTCCCTCAATGATTCTTTCTTGATTATCCAACTCTCCTCGTAGCTTATCTAGCATTTTGACCATTTCATGCATAGAGGGGACCAAGTCCTCCTCTTCATCACTACAATATGAGGGATTGAAATCAGAACAAGGAGATATCTTGGTTTCTTTGGCCATGAATCACCGGGGAGCATCATCCTCATCATCAGTGAGGTTGTCGAAGAGTGTCTTCTTGGCCAGAGGTTGACCAATGGCAATGTTGGCAATGTCGCCCTCATCATCTTCATCATCATCATCATCAGAAACATAGTCTTGGCCAATGTGAGCCTGTCCCTTGTTGTATAGCTTCTTGTTGGGTTGTTATTTTTGTTGTACTTGTCATTCTTGTTACCCTTGCCATTTAGCCTTGGACAATCGGCTATCATGTTTCCTTATTCATGACACTCATAACATCTCCAGTTTGTTCTTCTAGCTTTAGCCTTGTCAAAGCTTATCTTGGTGAAACCATTCTTGATCATGTATTTGCCAAACTTTTTGACAAAAAGGGCAAACTCTTCTTCTTCTTCATCATCATCATCATCATCATCATCATCATCATCATCATCATCATCATCATCATCATCATCATCATCATTATCATCATCTTCATCATCATTGGCCTTGAGTGATATATTTTTCTTGATTGAGCTCTCTTCACCAATAAGCACATTCACTCTTTTGCCCTCATCATCATGACTTTTGTGAGCATTAATTCTTCCAATGACTTCATCCGTCGTGAAGCCCTCAAATCCATCCTTCTCTTCAATGATGGTGCAAAGAGTTGGATTCCACATCCTAAGAGCCATGAGAAGCTTGTAGTTGCCTTCTTTATCTTTGATGTTGTCTCCATAAGCTCTTCTCTCATAGACAATATCCATGAGCCTATCATGTGTTTGTTGAGGCTCTTCTCCCTTGTTCATCATGAAGAAGTTGAATTTATTCTTAAGTACTTGAAATCTTGACTTCTTCATAACATCTACTCCTTCATAAGCACATATGTGCTTCTTCAATATTTTACAGACATTCTCAATTCAGGAGACTCTTGAGTATTCCTTGGGATTCAAGGAAGAGAGAATGGCCGACACCGCTTGAGCAATGCGATGTATGTTGAGTTTGTCCACAATTGTAGGATTATCCTTATATTATAAGGTATAACCCTTCTCCACTATTGCCCAAATTGAGTGACCAATAGACATCAAGTACATCTTCGTCCGATGCTTGTACCAACTAAAATCCTTGCCCTCAAAGTAGGGCAATCTTCCACTTCCACTACCACGAATGTTTGCCACATCCGTGTAGTTCAAGGACATTGCGGTGTGCAAGTCATGGCCTTTATCACTTATGGAAGCAAGATCTTGAGGCTTGTCAGCTTCTCCCGGCTTCGTCATCTTTAATTGTAATACCCCAAAATTTTAAAACCAAATTAATTTGACAAAATCGTGGTGAAATTTAATTTTTCAAAAACTGATATGATATCATGATTTTTCAAAAATAAAATCTCACTATATAATTAACATAGAGAAATAGGATAAAAGAAATTTTTGAATGATTAAAAGCAACCTTGCTAAAGTGATTGTATATTTTTCTTCTAATTCCATTGGTTCTTGGGAATGTGCTCCGATTCAAAACTCCCGTTTGAAATTGTGCCCAAAAGCCAAATAAAACGAAATCCAGAAAAAGAATAAAGCCTCCCTTCCCTTTCCCCCTCCCCTGGGCCGAAACCCCTCTCCTCTCTCTCATCCCAGCCCAGGCCGATCGACTCCCCCTCCCCTGGCTCCCTAGCCCGCGCAGCCACCCCCGGCCAGCCGGACTGCCCCACGCGCCCCGCTTGCCCGGCCGCTTGCCCGTCCTGGGCTACGCCTCTCCGGCCCAGCCACCGTGCCACCGGCCCAGTGCGCCCCTCCTCTCTCTTCTGGGCTGCATGGACCCACTTTCCTCATCGCATCCTTTCATCCGTGAGTGCACCGATGCGTCGGGCTAGAACATGCGAGCCACCATTAACGAGCTCCAAGCCGTCACCTCCACGAGCAGTGCCGCAGCTCGCCTCTCCGGACGCGCCGCCCCCGCTCCACAACACACCACCCCTGCTCGGCGACGCGCGCACGCGTTTCACACCCCTGCCGCGCATCGCTCGCACAATGCCACCATTAATGGCGAGCTCAAGCTCCACGCACCACCCGGTGCCTCACCGGCCCCTTCCCCGAGCCCCTCTGCCTATAAACGGACACGCCCGCGTCTTCTCTTCGCAACGACACCAGCGCCACTTCCTCCCTTGATCCGAGCAGCTCAAATTGCCATTTTTTCCTTCCTCCCGAGCTTCCACCCATGGCCGCCTCCCCATGAAATCCGCCCCAGTCCGACGCTCCCTACTGAGTTTCCACCCTAGATGGACGCGCGAGAACCCCAACTCCCTTTCCACAACTCGTCGTCCCCTCTTCCCCTCTTCCCCCTACCAGACCCGAGCACCAAGCGTCGGCCATGGTGAGCGAGCAGAGAAAGGAGAAGACTATATTATCGGTCCACATAAATCCGTAGACCGAGTCCACCGGCCTAGTCCACCAGGCCATATACCCGGTCCACAGAATTTCCTTCACAAAAATAATTCCACAAATTCCAGAAAATCCCAGGTCCTTGCTCTTTTGCAAATAAGCCCTTGACCTTTATTTTAATTTTGTCCAAGCCTCTGCCTTTTTCCAGAAAGACCCCCAGACTTTCTATAATTATATTTTAGCCCAACCATTTTACAACCAAGTCCCTGAAGCTTTCTTGTTCGAGACGAAAAATCCGGACCCTCGTCGGAAAGTAACCGATATTTACCCCCCTTTCTCTTGTACATACCACCGAATTAGTTTGCCTTTATTTCCTTCTTTAACCATTAAATTAGGCTAAAAAAATTGATGGCTCGGCCAAATTTCCTGGCCAGGAGGTCAAATTTCATCAAAAACGACCATCAGGGTGATGATCCGGGGCTCTAACCTGGTCAGTCAATTTTCAGCACCCGGGAGATCATTTTTCATGAAAAATGACCACCCGGCTGGGTAAGTTTTAAGTCGCCCAGAATCAAACCCGGACAGTCAATTTTAGCATCCGGGAGGTCATTTTTGGTGACAAATGATCACCCGGCTAGGTAATTTTTGAGCCACCTGGCCTGAAATAACCCGGTCCAATTTCAGCACCCGGGAGGTCATTTTTCATGAAAAATGACCACTCGTCTGGGTGATTTTAGTGCCGCCCGGCCCGGTCTGCCGCCTGGCAAGCCATGCCGCCCAGCCATGGGTTTTCTCGGATTCCATGCTATTCTAATGCAGGGATGGTGGCCATAAATGGAGGAGGTGTACCCAACCTTTCCTTTATAAAAAATTCTCACCAAAAGCCCCCACCATGAGTGAAAGTAATTAAAAGAGGGCCACACATGTCACCTCACTCTTTCACCACTCACACTCACCTGCCATCCTACTCCCCTAGGCCTCATGATGGCAGGATACTCATTGCAAAGATACAACTTTGGCCATCCCATCACTCCATCCTTGCTCCCTACACTCTCAACATATTTCTAAACAAAGTGAGCAAGTGAATCACATGGCGCACGGACCTAGCCCTCTCCCATCACCACCAAAGCACTAATGGAGCAAGTGGAGGAAAAGGCCTGCCGCCCGGCATGTGCCGCCGTTCGGCCTGAAAATTTTCCCCCAAGGCTCCCTCTCGAGCCTATAAATACCGGGCGCCCTCTCACTCAATTCTCCACCCCTCAGCATTCAGCTGAAATTTCATTTCTCCCTCACAACTCTCTCCCTTTTTGCACTCCCTTACTCACTCCACTAGTTTGCTTAGTAAGTGCACTTTCAACTTAGGAATAAAAGTGTGCTGCAATAAAACCAACTACAGGAAATTTCACTCTTGCACGTTTTGAACTACTAACACTTAGACTACTAACCGAACGACTAACCACTGTTATCATATTGTCCTTTGGGTATTGTGTCCAAGTAACCTTTTTGCAGGAATGGCAAACATTTGGAGAGGCCTCTACACCAAGTTCAGCAGCAGCAGCTCAAGTCGTGGGAGGCGTACCCCAAGCGAGCACTCAGAAGCTAAATAATCGGAGGCTGCCTACGGGCAAGATCCAAGCTACCACTCAGAATCAATGTCCATATCCAAAGCTGCAACGGTAGAAAGTGAACGACGAAGAGCAGATGAAGGATTTGAGAAGTTCATGGAGAGTGAAGAGAACATGGTGTTCAATGACTTCGACGAGCAAAGCAAGTTCACCGCCATTCGAGACCGGGAATTCATGATCGTGCGCAAGTTCGACCACAACTTCCTCGAGCGAATCGGCGTCCTCGCTGATTTTGAGTACGCACTCAACATGGCCGGATGGTATGATTTCTATCGCCTCGATGATTATGGTTCTAAATGGCTCACTATCGAATTTCTTCGCACTTTGAAAGTTCATGCCCATGAATCAAATAAAACAGGAACTCTCTATGAATTTTGTCTTCTTGGTGAAACTTACAAACAATCCTTAAAAGAAATTAGTACTTATCTTGGTTTTGACCGTAAAGTAGCCTTAGACATTGATAAACTTAAAGGTTTCACACCACAAGGACTTTGGGCAAAGATAGGAAATCCTGTTACGGGGCAAGAACGCACCAGTGACATTCACAACCCATCGCTCCGTATAATCCACTATTTTATCACTCACTACTTAACCCCTCGGGGTGATGTACGTTCAGTAAATAGTTTGGATAAAGCCTATCTCTGTGCTGTAATCAAAAAGATTTAAATGAACCCCACATTTTTTCTCATCAATCATTGGCTCACCTTAGCATTCAGACAACAAGGACCCATTACGTTTATCCCTTTTGTCACTAGAATTGCTAGAAAGGTCAATGCACTTCAAAGAGCTAGAATAGATCATCTCCCTAGCACTCCTTTGCTAGGAGAAGATCATTTCTTGCAAGCCCACTTGTTGAAAGAGGAAAACAATAAGTACTTCATGCTTTATCAGGGGTATGACACAGAGATTGAATTGCCTAACCCCCAGCTCACTATTATTGGTAAAAAGAACTTTGTGTACAAATTGCAAGCTCCCTCGCAGCGTGCAAGACATAGTGTTTCAGGGGATAGGCCAAGAACAAGAGCACAACTCTGACGAGCAGAACAGCAGCACAAAACAGCCATGAACACACCTCAACCGGGTACTTCGAGAAACTCCCAATACCATTGGGAGCAACCACAGTTTCCCGGATTAGCTAGTTCATCAACACACTACACTACCTCCTCCTATGAAGAGTACGAACCTTCCAATCCCTATGGGACGGGAAGTTACCATCAACCCTATGGAGGCATATGCACTTCCCGTTCTGCCAAATTTCACATCATACAACTTTTCGGAGTTGCAAGAAGATAGGCAATATTTGGCTGCCAATGCTTATGAGACCAACATGCGAACTCAAGAAATACAAGCAGCTATAAGGAGAGAACAAGAATGGCAGCAACAAACGTCAGAACAACTTCAGACAAATATCTCCCTGATGGACCAACTGTTCGGCCACTTCAACATCGAGTATCAACCGCCGCAGTAAAAACCATCTAAGCTTAAGTCTTGCAAAGACCTAAGCTTGGGGAGGTACCCGAACCAAGGTGTGCCACTTGTTCTATCCTCTCTCCCTCTTCCTCTAATTGAGTTGTTTTCATCTTTTTAGAAAAATTTAAGAAAACCCAAAAAGATTTTAATTTTCAAAGAAAACCATAAAAATTTGCATAGCCAAAAAGAACAAAAAGATTTCCCTTTCATAATTAAGGTTTGAGAACTTGGTCTCTACCTTGCCTATGGAAATGATGAATAGTTGCTCTATTAGCTCCCTTTGAGTCTCAAGTATACAACCTCTACTCCTCATCTTTCGTGCGTAAAGGTAGATCAGCATGATGATAACACTAGTCCCTCTCTGCTTTAGTGGGTGCAAAATGGCTAATAAACACCAAGTCTAGTTGTTGGAGTTTATGATATGGCATGTTTTGGATGAGTGTGCAATTTCCTAATTATTATCCAATGATCTCTTTCAAGACCATGCTGCAACAAAACCCCCTACTTAGTGCACATCTTCCCTATGATAAACAATTTCCTACCATGGCCAAATATTAAGTAATAAAATCATGTCTATGCCATTTATGCATGCATTGAGTTTAGTTAGGATTTAATCCTTATGAGGGACTTGCACTTCCAAAGCCGATCATTTTCCTTCACGTTATCTTTGAGTTCTCAAATTAATCATGCTTGGTTATGCGGTTTCCACATCGGAATCATGCATCGACTTCACCAAGCATGCCAACCAAAAATCTTTCTTCTTGCGAACCTTTGATCCTATTAAGAGATTATGGTCCTCCCAATGGCTCAAAAAAAGTTTGCAAAAATATTTGAACCATTGAATTAACCTCTTTACACCATGAGAGCTGGAAGAAAGAGTAAAGTGCATCGTGGGTACCTAAACTATTTAGAAATGCTCATCTAGGTCTATAAACTCTCAAACTAACTATATGGGACCCTAAACTATTTCTAGATGGTCATCCAGGTCCACGAACTTTATAATGACCCCATAGGTCTATGATCTATTTATTTTGTGTCAACCAAGTCCACACTACTGTTGTCCAGCCGCTCTCCACGTGTGTCCCAACTGCTGCAAAGCCGCTCTATTCGTGCGCCACCTAGCCTACACGACAACGCCAGTGTTGGTCGTACCTACGCACCCACTTATATACCGCAAGAGGACGGTGTACGATTGTAGCACTTTTCTCTTGAATTGAGTATTCGAAAGTTTATCGAATCCACTGGGACCTTAGGGATAATTAAACAAAGTTAACAGTAAAAGATCTAGTCAAGGCAACTGTCGAATTCAGGTTGCATGAGGGGAGACTGGCCAGCGCAAAGGTGCGCTAGACAGTAAATCTGTCGTTGCGTCGATCGGCGCAGGAGTTGAGCCGATCGGCACACTAATGAATCGTTGCGCCGATTGGCGCAGAAGTTGAGCCGATCAGCACACTAGTGAATCTAAGCCAAAGTGCGCCAGATGCCTTGTAAGCCTAGGCTGTTAAGTGAGTAACCAGATATCTACTAGTGAGATCGTAACCAGAAAGTCTAATTAAATAGCATCATAATGGGTAATGACATGGATCAATGAAAACCTATAATGAATAAGACCACCCTGTTTTTCGAGCGGCTCCCGATTTATCGCTGCCGAGAGGAAACCCTTAATCGCCCGAGTATCTTACCCTACTCAACTATCTAATAGTGCTGCGCAGGCTTAGTGCTGTCACCGCTAAACCACACTACTAGCATCATAAAGCAACCATAATCAATACAATGTCCGTATACTATCCTAATCACCACGATCAAGATAATATCAACTTACTTAGCCTAGAACTAGGCAATTGGAATAAGCACACGCATGATTATAGAATCAAGATAGACAAATCACCAAAACCATCATCAACATATTCAATCATCCTTGAGATACATAGAGTAAGATTCATCCCCGTCGAGATGGCCTACCTTGATGGATCAACTCTTAACACCAATGGTTCTTGAAACTCAACTAGAGATCTATTCTAACGGGGCAAGCCCCAGTGGCTCTAACTCACGGATCTGTTGTCCCTCTGTCGCCTGCTCCTTCTGTGGCCGGGGTTTACAAGTATTTATAGGGGTTCTACTCGTAAAGGACTTGGTTTCTAGCAAATAAGGCGGTTGCGCCGATCGGCGCAGGATCACGCCGATCGGCGCAAGCCGTGTCTTCTCTGGTTTCTTCTCCGAGTCGGTTCCTCTGTCTTCCACAGCTGCCATGTGGGCCTTTTCCTTCGAGATAAAGTCTTGTACTGCACGTCGAGATCTTGAAGTTTCATAAATCTTCTAGGCAAATATTTTCAAGTGTCTTGTGCAAATAAACTTCCATAAACATGTGGAATGGGCCTCGGTCACTTCTATGGGCCAAAACACCCTTGCGCCGATCGGCTCATGGACTGCGCCAATTGGCGCACTGGGCTTCTTCAGTGCTTTTCATCGGTTGTGGACTCCTGTCCTTTTCAGCATCACTTTAATCACCAATTTTACCTGTTTCTGCAATAAAGCTCCAAAACAACGCATATACAAATATATAGACAATATCATAGGTAAATGGCCTAAATTAGTATCAATTATGCTCTAATTGGGGTAATATTCACATATAAAAGGGGCACTTGGGAAGTGCCAACAGTTCCCGCACACTTAAACCTTTGCTCGTCCCGAGTAAAGTAAAAGAAAGAAAAATCGAAAAGCATACTCTTTCTATCATAAAAGATATCTCAAATCAGTAAATGTTGAGCATTATTCTACTGTGGTGTATTTCATATTGGTATTCAGCAAAATAATTCAAATATGGGCATAAAGCTTAAAGTTTCTCCCCAAAGCAACAGATCATGTCCAACTTACAAATTATAACTTTCCCACACATGTAAATTACTTAAAAGATTGTTGTGAACATAGAGAATCTATCTTCCAAATAATCCAAGGCAACAACTCATCTTTCAAATCACTCAACCTATATTCTATATTATAATGATCAAATAATATTAGTGTAAGGCCTATATGAGTAGCTAGGTGAGGTAATTCAAGGATTGCAAACATAAATCAATAATATATTATAAAGCTAGGAGATTATTCTTCATTAGAATTATAGAAACTTATCAAGATAGCCATTAAGAAAGAAAAATTTAAGAAAGGACTCACACTTTGGGTATGTGGACATGTGCATAGCAAAAATTTGATCTTGGAAGATTGCACATGGTTGGAATGATTCATGGCTATATTAGAATGAATTTCGAGAATAAGCATGTCATATACCATCCCCCCACACTTAAAATTTTGCTAGTCCCTTAGCAAACAGCAGAGCTTTATTTTCTCCCCTTTTTTTTCTGCTGCGCCGATCGGCTCAGGGTGCGCCGATCGACTCTCAACCCAAATTCACCAACATTTGTTGGTATTTGATCTGTCTGACTTCAACATTTATTCAAGAATTAAATATAGCCAGAAATATAGGATGTGGTCAAGGAATGATACTCAACAAGATGTTTTGGATTTATGGTAGTGTACTCAGCGGAATTGAATTTTTGCATGAGTAATTCAAGGCTAGAAAAAGATACACAAAGAATTGCCATCTTAGTAAAGTTCATACCAAAAAGAATTAAATCCTAACCGAATTCAACCATCAATATAATGTTTATCTACATATCAAAGGTTCATGAGTATTGCTCAAAATATGGCAGTGGTAGGTAAGGATCTTGAAAATAGTAAATTCCAAAGTTCACAACATGAAAATTTATTTATGAAAAGATTGGTACTAAGTTATCATCACAAACTGGACAACACAAATGAAGCACATGGGTACTCAAAATTGCTCCACATAAGACATATTTGCCGAATAATCATTAAGTGTAAGTTGGAAATTTTATTCAATGCTCAATATTATTTGGTCTTCATCAACACTTTTCAAGAAAGAATAAATAATTCAATTCTCCTAAAAGAGCATAACCGCCACCATTATATTAAGATCGAAACTCGAATACATGGTGATGATTTTTGCACACTTGCATGAAAATAAAACTACTACTAACACACTTGCATGAAAATAAAACTACTACTAACACACTTGTATGAAAATAAAACTACTACTAACACACTTGCATGAAAATAAAACTACTACTAACACACTTGCACGAAAGTAAGCACACCCAATACATGGTTTCCCAACCCGCTCACACACACATAAGCAAATAAAGAAAAAGATTGCAAAAGATAAAAGAAAATGTAAACCGGGAAACCGATACTCGTGCCAACTCCTAGGCACTATAGTCATCCGAAAGTGGAGGCGATGGCTGATCGAAGCCATAGCCCCGCGCCTTGAGTCGCTCGAACTCCTCCACCATCGCATCGTGGTTGTCCCTCCATTGGGACATGGCGTCCTCCACGCGCTCGATGTAGTGCATGTTGTTGTCGAGGTACCCCTGCATGGGCACGAAAAAGTCTGCACCGGGCACAGGAGGCACCACAGGTACACGCCCTTGGTACCTGTAGTCGATACCCGCGCTGAAGTAGGGGGCGCCGACCGGCGCGTCGCCTGCGCCGATCGGTGCAGAGGGCTGTGAACCGCCCGCTGCGTTGCTCTACCCTGACTTATACTGCTGAGGCCCCTGGCGTGACCCTCAGGAGTCCCACTCGCCGCCGGCTGCTGTAGATGTGTCCGACTGTCGAACCCGCCCACAGCGGTCCTTGAGAACTCAACCCCCCTCTAGGAGTCCTTCCTCAAGCCAATTTCCTCCCTCCAGCTTGCGAGGGAGGAAAACTCCTAGCTCCGCACACGGGAGCTTAACGTTGGCGCGAACACTTCCCGTGACAATATTGCCACGAGTCATATTCTTGCCGATCTTCGTCGCGCACTCCCACTTGTCATCGCGCCCTCCCGGTCCGTCGCCGTCGTAGACGAGGGCTGCTAGGCGTTGAAGATAGGCCCCGAAGGCCAACTTCCTGCTTGCCTTGCCCCTCTTGTCGAGCCAACCCCGCACCATCACCGACATGGGATTGCAATGAGACGGACTCATGATAGCGTTGTAGATCCACCGCAAGTCTGCATCGGTGACATTGCTGGAGTCGACCTTGTCGCCTATGCGCGCCGCCAACCACCGATGGAAGACTTGAATGGTCGGGTTGCGGATGTTGCCGCGCTTCATCTCTTCTACGAACGAGAGCCACCTCCAAAAGGAGTCCAACTCCCCATGTCTCGAGATGCCGGCGATGTCGGCATCGGCGTCGAAGCCGAAGGCTTGAGATGCCGCCTCCATGGTCAGTGTAGCTGATGTCGCGGACGCGAAAGTTGACGGCCTTGTTGCCGTCTTCGACAGTGCCAATCCTCATCGTAGAGGCAATCTCGGTGACGACGTCGTGGTTGTAGTCCATGGGAAGAAGGTGGAAGTCCACCCAACTGAGATTTGTGAGCATCCTCCTTATGTGCTCCCACAGGCCGATCGAGGTGAGGAAGGTCTCGTCAAAGTCGAAGTTGGGGACGAACCTTCCCCTCACCGCGAGGTAGTGCCGCTGTTCCTCCGCGCTCAGGAGGGTAAAGCCCTCCTCCACCGTGTGCGACATGAATGTCGGGGGTGGTGGTGATGTGGGAACCCCACGGCTTGCCGCCGTTTGGCTCCTCGTAGCGCGCCCCGTTGGAAGGGACGCGCCGGAGACGGAGTGGCGGGTGCGGATCTCATATGTCGCCGCCGAGCCGGTGGATGCACCTCCCACCGATATGTCATCGCGAGCGTCGGAGCCACCCCTCGCCGAGGAGTCACCACTCGACTCGCTGCTGCCGCCGGAACTGCTTCCCCGACACAGCCTCTTGCCCAACTTGCCGACGGAGGAGCGGAGACGATCCATCTGTGAAAATTGCGGAACGTGTGCGAGATCGTGGGTAGTGGGGAAGGTGGAGAGATTACCGGGATGGTGTGCCGAACGGGGGACGCCTGGCCTCCCTTTTATAGTATAGGAAACTTCCAGGAGAAGGAACCGCCAAAAATTTTCAAAATTTGAGAGCGCACCGATCGGCACGGCAGTGCGCCAATCGGCACAATTCAAATTTTGAGTGCTCTGACCACTCTGGCACTTGACTCCCATCCTTCATGTCGCTTCCTGGTACATCATGTTGGTTGGCAGGGGAATAACACGGAATCCCGATGTCTTGTTGGCTGCGCCAATCGGCCCGGGCCCGTGCCGATCGGCGCGCCGTCTCTTTTTCAGCTTTTGGTCAATTCTGTGTCTCCTCTGCACTGCACACCTACATAGCAATCATACCTATTCCTCAAAATCAACGCCTGCCGCCTTTGTCACCCATTCAGGAACCTCACGGGTACCTGCGCCGATCGGCGCAGAAGGGCGCCGATCGGCGCAAGTTCCTTGCACCTCGTCTTTTGGTCCGGCGCTGATCCTGATGCCTCGTGTTTATCTCTTTCACCTAATTTTTCACTTTTCCCAATACTCCTGTAGTATTGACACACGTAGCAGGGCTCATTTGGTGACCGCGCCGATCGGCGCTGACCCGCGCCGATCGGCGCGGCGTCCATTTTTTGTTCCTGGCCCCTCGCTTCTTCATTAGATGTTGCTCTTCATCCTTTCCTGCGTCATTTAGCAACCATTTTGCACACAAAAAATTAATTCAAAAAGATTTTTGATTACCTTGAAAATAGCTCTGTCTGTGAAAATTATTGTGCTCGTTGATCTTTAGCACCCCTTCAATTCTGGGCGTCGTCAGCCTTCTGTCTTGACCTGGGCAGTAATGCGCCGACCGGCGCAGAAGTGCGCCGATCGACGCAAGCTCTGTTCCTTCCTAATTTTGGTCTTTTTTTTTTGTATTCCTGCATTGTTAGTCTACAGTATGTATATACACAATTTTGCACGAATAAACAGACAACACAAGAGCACACAAGAATTAAGCACACACTTTTCTTTTTTTTTATTCGGGTGATTGTTTTTATCACAAGCAGACAAATTAAAAGCACCGGGTTGCCCTCCCGGCCAGCACTAATTAACTAAGTGAAATGGGTTGCCCTCCCACAAGCACTAAACAACTTCTAAATCCCCCGATCATTGGGTTGCCTCCCAAGAGCGCTCTAGTTATTTAGAGGTCAAAGAGCTTGACCTCCCCACAAACAATCAATCCTTAGTGTCGCGGTACGGGATGTGAGGCCGCGACACTACAAGGTTCTCTTATCTCCTTGGTTCATATAGCTCGAACGACCTATCCATACATCCCCTCCAATTACTTTCGACGCCACGTCGCGACGGTGTCTTGTATATCTTCACTTCATCAATAGCACGGCACTCTTCTCCTTTTGGGCGAAATTTGAAAGAGTAGGGAGTCCCACTTATATCGAAGCTTATCTCACCACTCCTAACATAACACTTACACTTGCTCCAAGATCGCACAAGCACCTATCAAATATCCTTGTTCCAATCATGCATTTGATGCTTGGTGATCCAGGGTCGGGTTTCTTCTCCAATGCAACATCATTGATTGCCGCCGTTAGCTCCTTAGTAACCTTCACAACCTCCTCAGAAACTAGAGACTTCTTGTTTTGCATCATGTCCTTAATGTACTTGGCATAGGTGGGAACATGGATAGCGTCAACAAAAGGGACATTGATGTAAAGCTTCTTTATAATATCGATGAACCTTGCAAATTGCTCATCGTGTTGCTGCGCTCTTTCTATCTTCGTCAGTAGTTGAGTATCCAAGAACGTGGCAGGGCCATGCTCTTCTATCTCCATGCCCATTTTCAGACCAGAGAGGTCAACATCCTCCTCGCGCCTTCAGGGAGCCGATCGGCGCCGACAGGATCGTCGCGCCGATCGGCACCTGGTGTGCGCCGATCGGTGCGGGGCTTCTTTGCTCCCGCAGAGTGCTCTGGATCTTCTGTTTGCTTTCCTGACCGCATAGCTATTGCTTTCAACTGCTCTGCAGTCATCGTATTGCCAGTAATAGCCCCTTTGTTCCCTTGAATGGCTTGCGATAGCTGTCCCATCTGTTGCTCCATAATCTTGGTATGCTTCAAAATCTGCTCATTGGAGCTCCCAATTTCTATCACCTTGTCATTAATTCCCTCAAGGACACGATCAATCTCCTTGAATTTAGCTTGATTGTCCTTATTGATCTTCTCTTGAGCTTGGAAGAACTCATGACATTGGAGACCAAGTGGGATAGAATTTTGCATGGACGAACTAGGAGAGAAAGAACTCCTTTGTTGTTGATATTGGGGCTTCCATCCACTATTCTTCACATATTCTAGCATCTTCATCTCTTCAGGACAATCTTTCTGCACATGACCAAATTCTCCACACTCACTACATGTGGAGCGTGATTCCGCCAGCTTGAGTGTCTCTTCCTTAGGGATATGAAGATTATTGTCCAACTTCCTTTGAATAGCATCGAGGCGATCTATAATCAAGTCTTCCTGAGTCTTCTCAATCACACTCTTCGCTACTCCTTTTTAAGGTTGCAAATTCTTTGAGCTTCTCTCACCATCCCACGATTGATTTTCAACTAGCAACTTGATCAAATTCTTAGCTTCGGTGGGGGTTTTTGACATGAATGATCCTGCAGCTGAGGCGTCCAAGTGTTGACGTGATAGAAGATTCAATCTTGTGTAGAACTTCTCAACAACTTCTCCAATCGTTAGACCATGATGAGGGCATGCATCCATAAATTCATTGTATCTTTCCCATGCTTCTCCAATGCTCTCATCAATATTCTGTGTAAATCCAAGAATCTTATTTTTCAAAGCTTGAGTCTTACCAGGAAAGAAGTATTTGGCCAAGAATTCAGCTGCTAACATGTTCCACACCGTTTTTATTGGGTTTTCCAATCCATTGTACCATTGCTTGGGGCGTCCAACTAAAGAGAAGGGGAACAGCCGCACACGTGCTTCGTCTCCTGTCAATCCCGCTATCTTGAATGTACTGTAAACCTCAAGGAAGTGTTGCAAGTGATGATTGGGATCTTCCGAACCTGTGAACGGTTGTTGCGCCACTATTCCAACATATCTCTCCAATTGATACGGAAGTTGATCTTGAGCTTCTTGGAAATCTGTCTTGACAATACTAGTCAATTGTGGCTTGAGACGATTAACCATAGGTACTTCTGTCATCTCCTCTTCTTCTTGCTCTTGAACTGGGTCTTCTATTGTGAATACTACTCGAGGTGTCGTGTGGAATGCTTCTCCAGCTAAATCTCCAAGTGACATGCTTCTCTTCTCCACTGTTCTCTTCAGGTGAAAGAGTCTTTCTGGATCATCGGTGTAATTAGAGGTTTTGTTTGACTTAGGACCGTCCATACCTATTAGTTTCACTTAACAGAATATATGTACTAGAGAAACAAGTAAAGCACAATGACTAAACACTAATACATCAAACAATGTTTAAAAACCTGCTATGGTCCCCGGCAACGGCGCCAGAAAAGTTATGCTTGTTGGTCGTACCTACGCACTCACTTATATACCGCAAGAGGACGGTGTATGATTGTAGCACTTTTCCCTTGAATTGAGTATTCTAAGGTTTATCGAATCCATAGGGACCTTAGGGATAATTAAATAAAGTTAACAGTAAAAGATCTAGTCAAGGCTACTGTCGAATTCAGGTTGCATGAGGGGAGACTGGCCAGCGCAAAGGTGCGCCAGACAGTAACTCTGTCGTTGCGCCGATCGGCGCAGGAGTTGAGCCGATCGGCACACTACTGAATCGTTGCGCCGATCGGCACAGATGTTGAACCGATCGGCACACTAGTGAATCTAAGCCAAACTGCGCCTGATGCCTTGTAAGCCTAGGCTGTTAAGTGAGTAACCAGATATCTACTAGTGAGATCGTAACCAGAAAGTCTAATTAAATAGTATCATAATGGGTAATTACATGGATCAATAAAAACCTATAATGAATAAGACCACCCTGCTTTTCGAGCGGCTCCTGATTTATCGCTGCCGAGAGGAAACCCTTCATCGCGCGAGTATCTTACCCTAGTCAGCTATCTAATAGTGCTGCGCAGGCTTAGTGCTGTCACCGCTAAACCACACTACTAGCATCATCAAGCAACCATAATCAATACAATGTGCGAATACTATCCTAATCACCACGATCAAGACAATATCAACTTACTTAGCCTAGAACTAAGCAATTGGAATAAGCACACGCATGATTATAGAATCAAGATAGACAAATCACCAAAACCATCATCAACATATTCAATCATCCTTGAGATACATAGAGTAACATTCATCCCCGTCGAGATGGCCTACCTTGACGGATCAACCCTTAACACCAATGGTTCTTGAAACTCAACTAGAGATCTATTCTAACGGGGCAAGCCCTCGTGGCTCTAACTCACGGATCTTTTGTCCCTCTGTCACCTCCTCCTTCTGCGGCCGGGGTTTACAAGTATTTATAGGAGTTCTACTCATAAAGGACTCGGTTTCTAGCAAATAAGGCGGTTGCGCCGATCGGCGCAGGATCGCGTCGATCGGCGCAAGCCGTGTCTTCTCTTGTTTCTTCTCCGAGTCGGTTCCTCTGTCTTCCACAGCTGCCATGTGGGCCTTTTCCTTCGAGATAAAGTCTTGTACTGCACGTCGAGATCTTGAAGTTCCATAAATCTTCTAGGCAAATATCTTCAAATGTCTTGCGTAGATAAACTTCCATAAATATGTGGAATGGGCCTCGGTCATTTCTGTGGGCCAAAACACCCTTGCGCCGATCGGCTCATGGACTGCACTGATCGGCGCACTGGGCTTCTTCAGTGCTTTTCATCGGTTTTGGACTCCTGTCCTCTTCAGCAATAAAGCTCCAAAACAACGCATATACAAATATATAGACAATATCATAGGTAAATGGCCTAAATTAGTATTAATTATGCTCTAATTGGGATAATATTCACATATAAAAGAGGCACTTGGGAAGTGCCAACAGCCAGCTAGGAGCCGGAGCACTCTACTCATGGCAGCCTCACTCTCCATATCATAGTGTCATATCCCAAAATTTTAAATTTTGGTATGTAACCTAAATTTCACTAATTTTTAAAACTTTTCATAATATATTAAAATTTAATTTCAATTATTTAGAGCATCATCAATTATTTTTGGCAAAAGAACTATTTTCTAAAAGTAATCAAATTAATTTAGGTTATTATTATTATTATTATTATTATTATTATTATTATGTTGGTTGTTGCATTCATGCTATTAGATGCATTAGGTTTTTATTGTATGAAAAATATTTTGAAAATCCAATTAGAATGTTTTGTAATCAAAATGTTTTGGTTTAGAAAATAGAATTAAAAATGAGAGAGAAAGATAAAGGAAAGAAAACCAGCCTAAAGCCTTTGGGCTGAATCCTTCCCTCAGCCTAGCCTCCCTCCCTTTTCTCTGCCTCTCCTTCCACCTTGCTTCGGCCTTGGGCCAAAACCCCTCCCGCGCGGCCCACCTTCCTTTCCCCCTCCCCTCTCTCTCCTAAGCCGGCTTGGCCCAACGCGCCGCGCTCAGCCCACCCCCTCCTCGGCCCTGCTCAGCCCAGCCACACCCGGCCCAACTCCCGCGCGCCCACCTCGAACCCTAACCCTACCCGCCGCTGGGCCCAGCGCCACCGTTGTCGCCTCCTTGGTGTGCGCGCCTTGCTGCCCTAAGGCCCCGCACTCCTATAAAAGGGCAGCCCCGTGCCCCGCGCCGCCCTTGGCTCCCCCCCCCCTTCCTCGCCGCGCTGCCGCCTTCGCCCTGCCATGGCCGCCGTGTCGGAGCTCCACGCTAACGCGTGTGGAGGCCGTCGCAAGCCCCGCCGATGGGATGCCAAGGACCAGGAAGCCGCACCGCCCATGTAGCGGCCCGCCGCGATGATCCTCGACGACCGAGCTGCCTCCCCGGAGCTGTCGAACATTGCCGCTGCCACCTCAACATCGCCGACCCGCCTCGACCATCGTCGGCCCCGCACGATGCTCTGGTGAGCCTCCCCTTGTGCCCCTCTCTCTCCTCGTCATGACGGCGCCGAGAACCGTGCTTCAGAGCACCTCGAAGGCCATCTATGGTGAGTTCCCTAATGACGCCGCCGTCTCCCTCGTTGCCAGCGCCCACCATCCTCGTCGGAGCCCCCCTAGCCGCCGGATCCTGATCCTAGGGCCAGGATTAGATTTCCCCGAAGGGGTATCTTTTGGTTCACCATGGACCAGTGGACCCTGGTCAAACCTTGGTCCACAGAGCCCATGCACCCGGTCTGCGAGGATTTTTAGGGTTTTTAGTTTCAAAATAAATCTGATTAATTTAGGATAATGTCACTCTTTTGCACATAGGACCCTAGACTGTAATAAAATTATTTTTTTAACCTAATTTTTCTATAGAACCTTTAGGTCTCTAAGCACATAATTAATTATTTTCTAGCATTGTATTTTGTAGAAAAGCCCCTAAACTTTTTATAAATAATATTTTAGTCATGTAATTTTACAAAAACAACCATGTACTTTCTAATAATTTTATTTTAGCCCTAAATTTTTACACGTTATAATTTAGGTTAGGCATTTTACACTTAGGCCCCTGAACTTATAAATAATTATATTTTGGCCCTGTAAATTTTACAGTTAAACCCTTGAACTTTTCCAAAATTACATTTTAGTCCCTAAACTTTACACAAATTATATTTTTCACCCTGATATTATACAAATTAGTCCCTATACTTTTCTAAAATTACTTTAAGGCCCCTAAACTTGTCTGTTTTTACATTTTAGCCCCAAAAACTTCAAATCTTCATACATTTTCAACCGTAGCTCGGAACTAAGAAATTATTGCGCCAATGTGATTAGGAATAAATATTATCTATTTGTACTGTTTTATAATAGTTTTCAGATTTTACTATTTTAACTCTAGATCTTCAAATCTTCATAACTTTTTACTTGCAACTCGGAATTAGGCGATTCTTGCACTCACACGATCGTAGCAACACGTACTTTTTCACAGTATTGTTTTCATTGCTTTTTGGTACTGTGTGGTGTGTGTTTCTTGTTTGTTTGTATGCTTGTCTTTCTGGTGTGATGTTGAGTAGATGAATCGCAATTAGAGAACTTTCAAGATCTCCATCCCAAAGACTTTGAGCAGCAGCAAGGGGAACCAGGCAAGTGTCCTTGATTCATTTTGAACCTATGTTTTACATTCCTCTCTATTCTCTATGCATGCTTGTTAATATTGAATCCGATATGTCATCATCCTGTTCCATATTATTCCTTGTCGCCTGGGTTCTGGTGTAGCTTATTAGTGTGGGTACGTCATGCTTAGTTGGCTATGTCGGGAATGGAAGTGTCGAATGTTAATCTTGACTAATGGTTCACTTTAACATAACGATAATGAGGGATGGGTAATCCTTTTTAGCAACATGGAACCTAGGTAATCCAAGCTGGAGGATGATGATGATGGTGCGGGTATGCACGTGTACTCGGTACAGTACTGTGGGATTATGGTGGTACCTGCTTGGGATCAAAAGAGTTAGTTTGTGGAGCGGCCACCCAGGAAAACAGCGCAAAGTACAGGTCTAATATGGGTAGGCTTGGTTGAGTATCAAGATGTCTTCCCAGTTTTGCGGGCAGTTGAGGGATGAGGACGGGACGGTTTACTCTCGGACTCAGGCAATGGACGGTTCACTCCTAGCCATGGCGCCAGCAGGGGCTTCTATAGGAACGGTTTAATTCCGCAGTGATGAAACCTTAGTGTGGATTGTTTGCAAGCTGGGAAGCTGTTTGGAAGACCTTGAGCTGATCTCTTGGCCTCACACCTACGGTAGTGTGATTTGGGCAACATGGAGACTCTCCAGTCACTACATAGTGATGGAATCTCCAACCCGTGGGCAAAGTCGTGCAACCTTTACAGAGTGTCAAACTGTTATAACAGCCATGCTCACGGTCATGAGCGGCCTGGATCCTCACACATTTAGGAGGGTTGATTATGGGTGAACTTGGTGGGTAGCCAAGTTTGGTTTGGTTGGTATTGGCTGAATTCTTAGTGAATAGTGTTCTATGTGAACTGTTGAACTCTGTATGAGTTGGTGGCTCTGGATTAACGGGTTTTGGTTTTACAACTCACCTAGTAAATAGGATTGCTTTTCAAATGGTCTTAGGTATAGATGCTCAATTATGCAAATGAACCATTATGTTAGCCATTCTTCTATTCAACTTGCATGTCATATTTTCCCCCACTTGCTAAGTACGGCATGTGCTCACCCTTGCTATTTTTATTTTTTATTTGTTGTTGTACTATAAACTGCTGCTCAGAAAATGGAGAGATGGACTACATTGATGAAGACTACTACTAGGCGAGCGTGCCCCCAGTCGATTGCCTATGGTGTTATGGTGTCTTCCGCTGTTATTCTACGAGAGAGTCGTCCTTAGTCTTTAAAGACAATTATTTATGTAATAGTGGTATGCTTTAATAATGACATTGGTTATACTGTTATTCACTTTACTGTCGATATATGTGAAACTTGTTCCTGGGCACACATATGATAAGCACTTGGTTTTGTCCTTAAAACCGGTGTGACACGTAGCCCATGCCCCTCGATCATGGGCATGCCTGTCTGCCCATCAAGCGGTGACGACAGCAGCGTGTCACATGCAAAGGGTATCATGCACAGAAGAAAGATTGTCATCATGGGTAAAGGGCAGGTCATCGTCGTGGGTAATTAGCAATGGGCATGGAAAGGGAGACTGTGATAAGGAGAGCGAGGTCGAATGTGAAGGCGAGGCCACGACGGATATAGCGCACCTGCTGCTATCTGGCATCATCGTGTAGACTCAACAGTGCCCGCATGGAGAGTGGTTGTGCGGTGGTGGTGGCGCGTGTGGAGAGTGGTTGTGCGGCGGCGTGGCTAGTGGAGTGCGGCTGGACATTGTGGATCTAATCGATACAATATAAATAGATCATGGATCTAGAGGGTCACTAAAAAGTTTGTGGACCTAGATGACCATTCGAGAATAGTTTAGGGACCTAGATGGTCACTTTGAGAGTTTATGGACCTATATGACCGTTACTAAATAGTTTAGGGACCTTCGGCGCATTTCACTCCTAGAAGAAAGAAGCAAAAGAAGAAAGAAAGAAAGAAAAAGAAAGGAAAAATTTATCAGCTCTCACAGATGTGCTATATCAAAAAGCTTCAAGGTTCGTAAAAGAAAATAATATATTTCTTTGAGCAAAAATAAAGGACCATCCTTTCTCTCTAACACAAAAATCTAGTCTTCGGGATAAATCTGCACCCAAGACCTTTGCAATTGTGCTAGCCCATTCCTTTGTGTGAGTCCATTCTCTCCCTCTCCCCTAGACATCATTTCTAAATGATTGGGATGAGGAAGTGCAATGTCTTTTCGCTAGGATCATCTCTTAGCTTAACAATATATGCATGCTAAATGCGACATCCTACCAAGCTCCACATATTTAAGTCAAACTTTTAGAATGTAGGATGAACATTTGGTAAGGAAATACACCCTTTGAGAGATAAGAGCCATAGTGGGAGATTGCACCAAGAGGGATGATTGTTTTTTCAATCTTATGCAGCATTACAAAAACCTTGGACTCATGATCAAGTAGGAGATTGCATGACAAAGTCTAAACTAGTCGTTCTAGACTTCAATCGCTTATGACAAGGATATAAAATGCCAACAAACCCCGCTGTACATTGAGAATGACTTAGTGACACAGTTGTGCTGGTTTACACTTACCCATATTGTGTTGGAGTATGTGTTTGTGCATTTGATACTTGCAGGGCGCTAATATTGAAGCAACTCCTAATCCATCACCTCTAAGTTTTAATCTGCTCGGCACAAGCAAAGGTAGCTTGAGGAGGTGTTGGCGGCCGATAAAACCCATAATCGGCCACCAACCGGTCGAGAAATGTAAGGTAAAGACCAAAGTTTAATAAATAATTGTTTAAACTAATAAAGTTCCACGAGTTTTGGTAAAATATGTGTTTGTAGGTATAAGAGAGCCAAAATATGCAAAAACTTGAAGAAACACCCCGTCGGCCGATCACGACTGTGAAACAGCCGTTTTCACCGGCCGACAGGGTCGTTTTCAGGCTGAAATCAGGAACCGGCCGATAGGGTCATATACGGCTGAAATCAGCCACCCGGCTGACTAACCGGAGTCGTTTTTCAGGCTGATCATCCGACCTGGCCGGTTTGGCAAAAACACTTCATCGTGATGCCTTTTTCTCTTCCCGGGTTAAGAATGATGAAATATGGCTAAGGAAAAGAAGACCAACAAGTGGCCGAACCGGGGGAAGTCAAGGGGTGACCCGGAGGGGGTCGGCACCTGGCCTAGGCTGCCGCCCGGCCTGGCTTGTTGCCCGGCCTGGGTTGCCGCCAAGGCCTGGCCTGCCGCTCGGAATGGGTTGGTCACCTAGGGTTGCCCGCCCATGAGGCCCAATAGGCCTACCGGCCCCAAAATGGAGAAGACGGTGCGAACCAACCAAACAACTGCCATCTGGACAAGATCTAAGCCGACCAAAAGAAGTCGGTCGCGAACCGACACAATCCAATGGTCGCCCGGCCTAGGCTGCCGCCCGGCACACGTGGCTGCCCCGCGGACCCACTTCGGCCAACCGACCCTCCTTCACCTATAAATACCCCCCGGACCATCACCACCTATAAATAGAGGGGGAATTGGGCAGAAAAGAAAAATGATAGAAGAAACACATCAAGGAGTTCATTTATAGTAGAGTAGGTTAGTTAGTCGGAAGTTAGAGTCTAGTCGAGAGCATCGCTCGGGATTCCGGAATTGTCTTGGAGTCTTGGTATGAGCTCTCTTGTATCTTTTCTCTTTATGTAAGACTTATCCTTTATCAATATAAATATCTTTTCTTCTATATCTTGTCAAGTATTTATTTTTAATTTAGTCATTCCCTCAAGTTACAATTATCAGGAAAACCTTTGTTGCGTAGTTCACGGGTTTCTCGGTTAGGATTTAATTAAGTTTAGTTCTTTCTGGAACTTATACTTGGTTATTTTCTGGCTATTCTTCCGCTAGAAATTGGTGTAAGCACTCAACCCGAGTAACTAGGATTTAACGCTTGACTTAGATATATTAGAAAGATATATTTTAGGAACCTTAGACTTAGACTCGTTGTCCTCCCGGCTAGCTTAACCGATCTCTTTATTTATCTTAGTGTGGATTTCTCCTGTGTTTCTACCCCTACTTTTATTATTGAACATCCTTACCCCCGTCCTTGGTCAGTTGGTATAATTCTTGTAGTTATATCTTTGTTAAATCAAGATAATCTTACGCCTAGCTTTCCTGAGGAAAATAAATACGATACCTTGGAATACTCCCGGGTGAAATGCTACAATGGTGTTCTGTGCGCTTGCGGATTAATTCATTTTATTCTTAAAGCATAACAAACGCCAACAATCATTTCTGGCGCCATACCAGGAATAGAGATATTCTTGATGCGACGTTAAGAAGTGTCAACACAAGCCTACCTTGAGTCCCTTGATCCAGAGATATAGAAGGTGACCCATGATTCAGATGCGGATGTGAACCTGCTTGATCCTGATTTCATTAAGTACAATGCTAAGGCTAAGAATGCTCTGTTTGCATGCATTTCTAAGGATGTCTTTGCTAGGTTGAATGCGAGTTTGTCAACACATGATATCTGGACTAAGATTCAAGGTATTCATGAGGGTACCAGTGATGTGAAAGAGGAAAGATATTATGTGCTGAAGAACAAGTATGATAACTTCACTAGATTGCCACATGAGAGAGCTAACACTGTTTATTCTCGTTTTCATGTGCTAGTGGAGGAGATCAATGCACTTGGGGATGATTTCAAGCTCAAGCCTGTGGGGGTCATTAGTAGACTTGTGAGGCTATTCAAGGACCCCAAGTATGAGTCCATCATCACGTACACCTTGCAAGGTGACCTCAAGACCATCAAGGAAGTGTTTGGGAAGATCACTGCTTTTGAGAGCTACCGGTTGGGTTTGGATGATCAAGAACCATCCAACCTACCTCTTCAAGATGAGAAGCAAGATCGTGTCAAGAGCAAGAAGAGCATGAAGAAGGCAGTGATTGAAGATGACGATGATGATGACCTTTAAGAACAGGTTTGCCTCCAAGTCCAAGGGAAAGTGCTTCAATTGTGGCTCCAAGAACCACTTTGTTCGGGATTGCCCCTAGCCAAAGAAAGAAGCATTCAAGTCCCAAGACTCAAGTGATGAAGAAGAAGATGGAGAAGAATACCCCAAAGCCAAGCAAAGGAAGAAGAGGTACTTCAACAGGGATAAGAGCAAAGGCAAAGGGAAAGCCAAAGATTTCAAGAAGAAGTTCACACGTAAGGCCCTTGTTGGAGAGTGGACAAGTGACAACTCAAGTGACACATCCTCTTCCTCAAGCGATGATGAAGAAGAGGCGCCATGATCAAGACCAATCTACCTCGAGCTCTTCCTCCACCTCCCACATGCCTCATGCCCGCGAACCAACTTGGGGTGAGTGAGGATGAGAGCAGCGATGACAGCGATGACGAGGAGCTCTCCAGCGCCGAGCTTTGGAGTATGCTTGAGCAAGCCCGTGACATCGCCGTCAATAAATCCAAAATATTGGAAGTGGTAAGAAAAGAGTGTAAGTTGGCTAAGGACCGTGTTGGTGAGCTTGAGAGTGAGCTCATGGACATTGTCACATCTCATGAGGCTCTAAACAAGAGTTATGACAAACTCAAGGGTGATCATGTAGAGCTACGTGAGAAGTACGAGGCCCTTGAACTTACTTTTGAGGCCATCAATGTTGATAACCTTGCCTCTCCCTCCTCTAGTTCATCAAATAGCGATGCTTCTACTATGTGTGACGAACTAACCACCTCGGTCGAGGTCTCTTCCATTGAGCCATTTGTTTTGAAGGAATATCACAAGTCCAAGAAAGAGAGGAAGATGGTGATGGACGGCTTCTAGAGGCTCACACGTGGTAGAGCCATCCACAAGGAAATTCTTGGGAGAAACCTTGTGAACAATGTCTCTCACCAGGGACTTGGCTCATATCCTGCCGGCATCGACATCATTAGGACGAGGGATTTATCCCACTGCCACACCATCAAGTATTGTCCTATAGTGAGAAATTCCATTGTTTTACCTAATGCTAGCTTGTTTCACGAGAACACCCATTTCAAGCTTTTTAGGGACAAGGGTGGCAAGGTGAAAGCAAAGGCTTTGGAATCACCAAACAAGAAGACAAAGATCAAGAGCATATGGGTGCCTAAGTGCATTGTTGATCTTGAGAGGTCAACGAAGTACAAGTGGGTGCCCAAGAACAAGACCTAGATGATGGTGGTGGTGGTGGACCGGGAGCTTACTTGAAGATCAAGTGAAGTCCGCAACAAGTGACATGGACCTCAACGACATATCTACTTATGAGAGAGGTATTCGTGTGTGTTTGTTCTTGGTAGTTGTAGTGTGTTCTTTCCTTTCTTGCATGGCATGGTAATTAGGACTCCATTGTGAGTAGTATGTTTTGCATACATGCATGTGTAAGTAACAATAAGAAAAATACATAAAAATTAGTCAATGTCTAATCCACTCAAGATAGCTATAAGCAAGGGGGAGTGCTTGAGATGGTGGTATGGCTTCTCTCAAGGCACGGGTATGGCTTATAGTGAGTAAGCTTGAGAGGGGTTCAAACTTGACATTGTTAGGTTTCCTTTGTGTCTTATTTTAAAATTGCTTGCATTCACATGGCATGTTTACTTTTATTGCATATGTAAAATGCTTGCTGCATGCATCATATAGGAAACACAAAGGAGGCTTGTCACATTTGAAGATATTTGTGCCTCATGTTCCATATGAGAATACATCTCCACAAGTGTGACCAAAGGAAAGGATTGTACTTCATGCCCATTGAGCAAGCTCTTATGAACTCTGAGGTTAAACCCACTCACACGGTTCATAGACTAAGGCTCATACATACCCATTTGGTTCTTAATTGCCTTAGTTCTTATTTGCTCAATTTTTCATTTGGCATTTGCAAAAAGGAGTGTTTGAGAGTTCTCTTCATGCTCCAAGTACAGTATTTAATTGGGTGTTAAGTGAGGGCACATGGAAATGGAAGAATTCCTTGATTGAGTCAAATCCTGATAGTGACCGTACAGTCCGATCAGTGGACCGTACAGTCCGCTCTGTGCTTCAAGCATAGTGCATCGATTTGCCTGGAAAATGAAGAAGGACGGAACCATCACTGAAGACCGGATGGTCTGGTCTACACTGTGTTCTGCTCCACAACTTTATTTTTCCAGAATACTCGATGTCATAGGATGGCACGGTGCAAAGACCGGACAGTCTGATCACTATGGTGAAAACGCGTTATGCGTTCCATATCTGAGTCATTGATCTGTCCTTGATTTGATCTCGGTCGGTCGTCATGTTTTAACCTAGGTCACGGTCAGGGAAATTACTTTGTCCTTGTCTTCGTTCCTTTCCCCCGACGCCGAGAGCACGTCCCGAGCTTGCCGCTTGTCTCCACTGCCACCGCCCACGCCTGCGTCTCCGAGCTCGTCACCGACAGTCGCCTCGCGCGCAGCGCCTCCGACTCGCCCCCGCTCACATGTGCGCAGCCGAGCCCGCGCACAAACCCTAGCACCGCCGCAAGACAAAGCCGCCGTGCCTCACAGCAAGCCTCTGCCATCACCGCACGTTTTGTCGTCATCGTGCACTGCCACTGCCGCTTCCTCCTCGCGCGCGCACGCCCAGCCTCCATCAAAACCGAGTTCCACCGAAGCAAAGGACAAGTTTGCATCTTTCTCCATAGCCGGCGACCAAAGCAATCAATTTTTTACGATCGGTAGCGAGGGTTACTTGGTGTTCGTCGTCTCTGCTCCCAGGGTATTATGACTATCTTCTATTCATCGTATTATGCCCTAAATTGTGAGCAATTTCCTTAATTGTTGCAATTAGAGTAATTTTTCTATCTTTTAGTTGCATTAATTAGGTATTAGCTCAACCTAGGTTGCAATTAATTTCATGCCTATCTACTAATTGCAATTCTAGGGTTGTCACTCATTTAGTCTACAGTTAGATTAGTTGCCATTATTTGACTGTACACTAGATGATTCGCACTAGTCACTTAGAGTCAATGATCACTGTTGTTACTTTGCATATTTCTCCAGTGATCATGTCCTTCATTCAGTGCTAGGATTTCTATTGCGCATTCTTACCTAGCGGTGCTTTGCTTGTAGATTTACTAGGTTCTATGCTTATCCTATTCCTGCCTACATGCATGTAGTGACAGCAGTCAGTAGCAGTGATGGCAGGAGGACGGGATAAGGGTAAGGGCAAGATGCCTGAGAAGCCCAGAGGCAAGAAGAGGACTAGACTAGACCTAGAGTCAGAGAGGGCTAGACAGATAGCACAACAATTAGATGCCATGGAGCAGGCACGCAGGACTCCAGGAGCTCTCTTGATCACAGGGACACAGACTGATGATCAGGGACATATGACAAGCACCAGGCAGAGAACAGCAGCCCCAGAGCTGTATACAGGGATCAGGTTGCCACCGTGGTCACAGGTTACTCCGACTTCTCATCAGGAGAGGTCATCGAGGACTGCGGAGCAGGGATCCTCCAGGCAGCAAGAGGAGTATGAGGAGGAGGAGAGTGCAGAGTCGAAGACTGACGAGTCTGAGGAGTTTGAGGAGGAGCAGCCAATATAGCCTGAGCAGACAGGATCACAGCAGCAGAGGTGAAAGTTGCCTAGAGGGGGGATGAATAGGCAATCCAAAAATTAAACCTAAAAAAGCACAAAGCTATGATTAAATCAACAATGACGGAACTTCCGTCAGGAATGACGGAACTTCCGTCACCACGAAAGTTCTGTCAAATGACAGATGTTCACCAATTCCTTCTCTACAACTTATAGAAATGCGGAAAACTTAAGAGTTAGAGATACAATACTTGATTGAACTGAAGCTAAGGCAACGAGTGACTAGATATCTTCGCTAGATGGCTTATGGCACAACACAAAGTAAATCGAGAACAATAATATGAAAGAAATGCACAAGCACAATAATAAATGCAGGAATGAAAAGAGAGACACAAGGATTTAACCCGACATTCGGCAACCACACTAAGTAGTCCCTACGTCCTCGTTGAGGAGCCACACAAAGTGGTTGGATCTCTCTCAACCCGTTTCCCCGCTAAGCAATCACAAAGATCGAGCTTGAAATTCTTTCTCCACTTGATTCTTTTCCTTCGGAGGCGAATCACACCTTCATAAACGTCCCCGTCTCACCACAACGAGTTGGGAGCTCAAGGGCGATGCCTAGCTATCTAGGAGACCAAGTCACCAAGAGTAACAAGCAAATCAAATCTTGTTTGGGGAGGGAAAGATGTGCTCAAGCTTTTGAGTGGATGGATTAAATCTTTTTGTGGTTGGATCTCTCACACTTTGCTTGGAATCTTAATATCAAGTCTCGGAGTGAGAGGGGAGAGCTTTAACTGGAGAATGAATGGAATTCTAAGATGTCCAACCCTTCCCATGGGGGAAGGGGTAGGCTACTTATAGAGCTCTCTCAAAAACTAGCCGTTGCACAGCTTTTCTTATTCTGACGGAACTTCCGTGGTTCCCCACGGAACTTCGATCAATTCAAAAAGAGTCATTGCGTGGAGGATTTTAGCTGAGCGAGAGATGACGAAACTTCTGTGATGGTCACTGTTGATGGCTGTTAAGTACCATTTTCAATCGTCAACTATACTCAAATAAAGGAGAATTTGGCATTTCATACACGCATGCTTTAGCACAATAATATAGTTCCACTTGTACTTGGAGAACTTTGTGCATGCAGGAGGAAATGTGAAGGAAACACCTCAAAAGGCAAGAAAACACACTTTCGACCAATCAGAGAGTGCCACACGGACGTCACACGGATTGAAGGGCCCATTTTTAGCACTTAACCGACGTAACTCCCTGTAATACCGCGCAAACCGACGTCAGGGCCCACAGGACAGCCACCTGGAGAAAGCACAGGCCAGGAGGGGCCACCCCCAGGTCGGCCGACCTGGTCAGGTCGGCCGACCCGGCCGGGCGCCCTCTCCGCCTGGGCTTCCACGTGTTGGCTCCTCCGCGACTCCTGATGACGGTTTGAGATGCCTTCCGTGGCGGTTACTCTCCCTTGCCGACCTATTGAGGCTATAAATAGGAGGGTGTGCCTTCACACTCAACACACACCACAAGAAGCATTTCTCTCTTGCTAGTAGTAGTTCTTGGAGTTTTAGTGGAGTTAGGCTGAGTCTAGAGCTCTCTAGTCCCAAGTCTTCACTTGGAATTGGTATGGCTCTTGTATCTTTTCCCTTTTGTAAGACTTTGCTCTTATCAATATATATATCTTTTCTATATAGTTGTGCTTGGGTCATGAGTTTCTTGTTTGATATTGTGATCCATATATGTGATAGTATAGTCTACTTGTGTGATAGTAGTTTATATTTATTATACTACTATTGTCATGCTAGTTATATACCGTCACTATAGTCTAGTTTATATGTTATAGTCTCTATGCTTAGTTTTAGCTGATAAAGTATAGCATGGGTTTGGTGATCGTATTCGTACGGTAGCTCTGCCTCGTTAATAGTAATCGCGGAGGGGCAGAGTGCTCTTTGGTCATGCAAGTATGGTACTTGGGTCACTGATTTGCATCAATTATTCGTTAGTCTACTGGTTCGTTGAGGTAGGCGGCAGGTGGTGACAGCCCTGTCCGTCCTTTGAAATCCTCCCCGCTAGGCTAGTGCGTAGGCTCTTGGCGGAAGTCGCCTGTGGATGCAGGGGTAAGTCCGTGCCTGAAGTGCTATACTATTGACTGCTAGACCTGAGTGTGGGTCTGTATGTATTCTACTTAGGCTATGCAACTGTATAGGAATGTATAGTAGGAGTAGCTTAGCCTAGTCTTTCCTCCACTAGACTTTATTTATTTAGTAGGAATCTTCTGTGTGTGTCACACTACCCGGTTATTATCATGTACCCGCCTATCCTGGTTAAGATATCCTTGCTAATTGTTAACATGATCTTATATGTTAGTAACGCTTCTTGATCATACCCTTCCTTTGGGATAAACAAATACGATACCCTGAATACTTCCGGGTGAAATGCTACAGCGGTATTCTCCGTGCGCTTGCGGATTTTACCTACTTGACTCTGGGACATATTAGTGAACCGTTTCTGGCCCCGTGCCGGGAATGATTTATTAATATGGCTTAGCAAAAGTCAACAAGCATTTCTGGCGCCGTTGCCGGGGAAGGCGTATGATCAAGAAAAATTACTAATGTATATAGTAGTGTTGCAATTATTAAGGCCATCTCCTAAGCAGGTTAACCTTGCTTTGTTTTCTGCATTTTGTATGAAAACAGGGTAGTGTATGACTGGTTTCGACTTGCCGACAAACTTCACTGAAGATCCTGAGTCACTCCTGAGAAGGACATGAGCTAGGCTCACCCCTCCTCGTAAGGAGACTCGGCCAATCGAACCTGTCATTCCCGCACCATCAAGCTCTGAGCAAATGGCCGACAAGACCCTCCGTGAGTTCTCCGCTCCCTCCGCTGCCAACATCCCTACGGGACCAGCTGGCAATGTGGGAGATGCGAACTTCGAGATCAAGACCGGTCTCATCACCATGGTGCAGGCTAGCCCATTCTGTGGGAAAGCCAATGAGGACGCTAGTGCTCATCTCCAGCAATTCCTGGAGATTTGCAACACGTTCAAAAAGAAGGACAGCCTCATCACATTCATGAAGAACTTCCTTGAGAAGGAAAAGGTTGCACAGCAACAACTGATGAAGGCAAGGAGGCAAAGGTCACACATTAAGCAACAGCCTCCGAAGTCCAGAAGGCAGCAACCTCCGAGGTCTGCAAGGAAACAGGCTGTGAAGCCTGCAAAACCGCAGCCTCCGAAGCCCGAGAAGCCACCGACCGCAACAAAGACCAAGAAGGTGTGGCGAGTGAAACAAGAAGCATCATCCGTGTCTTCATCTCCGGGACCGGACAACGCTTCATCGAGCTGAACGCCGGAGAAAAGTCCCGCTCGTCGGACTTTAAAAGGTGAGTCCTCGCCGGGAGGTTAAACCGGTAGTTATCCACATTTGCTCTTTTAATTGCATATTTGCTTTCCACCACATTTTGATTTTTCCCGACCACTGCATTTCTGCATTTTTGAATTTTTCCAGCCACCTTGGAATTTTTCAAAACTCATTTGCATTTTTGAAAATTTAGAAAATAGGTTTTTGGGCTTTCCATTTTGAAAAGATTTTTTGTTGAGCTTTTTGAGCAAAAAGGCAGCAGGGGACAAATCCCCTAGCCGTTGGGGAACACAAAGGAAAAAGGGGGCTGCCAGGAGGCCCACCTGCCAGGTCGGCCGACCTGGTGGGGCCGGCCGACCCCCTGGCCCCACTTTTTCCTGTGCTCCTTTCTCCCAACGTCTATATGGCCGTTGTTCTGTCCCTTTCTAACGGCCATCTTGCTTCCTTGGCTATAAAAACCGCCCAGGAGGAGGAGCTTCACCATTCCAAGCTCATCTTTCACTCCCCTCCTTTGCTCACTTGTTGCTCTCCCAAAATTTCGTGTTCTTCAACTTTACTACAGCCCCAAAAACCCAAAAAAAATATTTCCCCTCTGTTTTAGTGCATTTGCAAGTTGTTGTGAGAAGAAAACCAATTTCGGAGAAGCTCAGGTTTGTCGTTTTCACTAACGCTCACCCGAACACTTGTTCGATCTTGTTTTTGTTCTTGTCTTGTGTTTGTTCTTGTGTGCAGCCATGATCAACCGAATGAAGCAAGTCGCCGGAATCAAGCGGAGAAAAAGCACTCGTGCAAGCACGAGTCAAGCATCCTCCGTCGAGCTCACACCAAGTCCGAGGCATGGTGACCCCGAAGCTGAAATTCCGGAGGAAAGGCCGGCCTTGCTCATCACCGAGGAGCATCTCGACATCAAGGACGACCACGAGGGCCAAGCCATCGCGCTCATGAGAGAACGGCCATTCGCCCACACCCGACGCTTCGATCCGGACTTCCTCGAGAAAATAGGTATGAGAGAAGAATTTGCCTCTATTTTTCGCACTATGGGTTGGCTAAATTTCGTAGAAGTAGATGAGCCGGGTTCTCGTTTGCTTACTATGCAGTTTTTATGCACCCTTAGAAAGTATGATGAAGGCATTTCTTTTCGCTTGTTTGGGCAAGAGCGCTTGGTCACATGGGGTGATCTTCATGCTATGCTAGGTCTAAATCCTAAATGTAGGCTAGACTTAGATAAAGCGCTAAAGGGGTTCCATAAAGAAAGTTTTTGGAAAAAGATTTCCGGAAACGAGTGGGGTCCCAAGCCTAGAACAAGTGCCATCCATAATCCTACACTTAGATTTATGCATGTGTGGTTGGCTATGACCTTGTTTCCTCGAGGTGACATTAGGGTTGTCCGGCAAGATGAATTGAAAATACTTTATGCCATGGTTAAGAAATTAGGGTGTCACCCGCGGAATGCATGATTGATCAATGGTTAGACAATATAAAGTTGACAGGACCAATTGAGTGCACCTCTTTAGTTACTCGCATTGCGCAGAAGTGTAGTCTGCTTGAGAATGTTCATGTTGAATATTTGACGGTAGATAGAGAATTTCTAGGCGAGAACTATTTTGTGCAAGGACATACTTTGAAACATGGTCCAAATAATACCTTGATCTATCACTTTCCCGGGTATACAAACGAATTCCCGTTACCTAACCCGGGTCTTCGTTTGTATCACTGTCGGGCACTAACCCTCCCATTTGAGCCAGTGGGAGAAGTTCGCAGGCATAGTGTTTCAGGGCGACCGACACGTTCCCGTAGGCATATGGAGCCTACATCGGAGTTTCACACTCCGACCGGAGATCCGGTATGGGAGCAGCCCCCGCCACAGGACGAGGCGGGTGCATCAACATGGCAGGCCGGAGCATGGGAATCTCAGTACGATTACCCCATGCAGACGTCATCAAGTTCAAGCGGACCGCCATTCTTTGCCACTCGGTCATTCTCATCCCGTGGGTTCCGTGAACTCAACTATGGGATGGCCGAGTTGACAAGGAGGGTGAACGACATTGACTTGCGCACCGAGAGCATGCAACAAACTCTCACGCAACATGTCGCCGACACCCAGCAATGGCAGAATTTCAGCGACAACCAATTCCGCCAGCTGAATGCGATGATGGCTCAGAATCAGAACAATTGGGATGCCTTCTTCCGCTCCCAAGGCTACGACCCGAACCAGCAGATATGAGCAAGAACAAGCTTGGGGGAGGACCCCCCTTCTCACGGTAACTTGTATCTTTCCCCTTCCCTTTATTTCTTGCATTTGCTAAATCTGAAAATCCATAAAAATTTGCAAAACATAAAAAGAACAAAAATATTTCCCTTTTTCATGCGCGGTATGAATGTGTATAATTTTCCTATGTTGAGATGATGAATAGTTGCTCTGTCCTTTATTCCTCTCTAAAGCTAGTTTACAACTTAGTACTCTCTCAAGAGTTAGGTTTGTTGGTAAATCTTGCCTTGAGCTTGAATCTTGTGGGTAGCATATGCATTCTCTAGTTCTAAGTTGTTGAGAGGTATGATATGATAGATAGGGCTGCTATGATCTTGCTCAACGTAAAGCTTGAATTCCGAAGTTTTATTTTTCAAAATGACAAATTGATAAGTTCCTCAATGATGAAATTCCCACCACAGCCATATGTAGTGTTTACATTTGAAAACCTTTACACATATGCTGCTTGTTTCACATTGAGCTTAGTCAAAATTGTTGTGACCCTAGTAGAACTCTTTTCATGCTTTCTTGATCAAGATCATGTACACACATCCACCGCCATGAGCTATCCTTCTAAATCAAGAAGATAGCATCCACCATATCCACCGTGAGCTATTCTTCTACACCGGAAGAAAGCCACTATCCACCCATCCATCCAAAGAAACACTCCATATATCCATTGCAAAATTCCTCTCTCAAAGTATTCATTGCAAACTAGGACTATGGCTATGCAAAAAGAAAAGAAAAAAAAATGCTCAAAAAAGAGAGCAAGCAAAAGATAGCCATAGCCTAGAAACTCCAAAAGAGAGAAGGAAAATTCAAAAAGGAGTTATTTCTTCCCATCCACCATTCCTCCGTTCTCCCACACACCTGCACATCTTGATCAAGATTGTTTGAATTGATGTTTTTCTTGGATCCGGTCTTTTGACATAGCAATATTATGTGAACATGAGTGCCTCATATATCCCTACCTTGAGCTCCACATAAAGCCTTATTTAGAAGTAGGTGATTATAGGCAACACTTTGCCTTGGTGAGGAATCATACACATATTGAGTGATCCGAGAGAATCATTTGAGGAACTTGGTTTTTATTTTCAAAATCTTTTGAAAACCTCCAGAATAACATAGCGGAATCTAGAGCAAGTGATTGGTGCCCTGCAATTGTTCTATCTCTCAACCGCCCAAGACAATGAGGTGTAAAAGCCCCATGGATCGAGGTAAATGGGTAAGTTATGTGCCAACATATTTAATTCTAGGAAGAGTACTTTGTTGTACGCATAGTATTATTGAGGAGTGGGACATTGTAGCAACTCCTGATCAACAACTTAAGTTTATCTTTGCTTCGGGACGAGCAAAGGGTAAGCTTGGGGGAGTTTGTTGACGGCTGTTAAGTACCATTTTCAACCGTCAACTATACTCAAATAAAGGAGAATTTGGCATTTCATACACGCATGCTTTAGCACAATAATATAGTTCCACTTGTACTTGGAGAACTTTGTGCATGCAGGAGGAAATGTGAAGGAAACACCTCAAAAGGCAAGAAAACACACTTTCGACCAATTAGAGAGTGCCACACGGACGTCACACGGATTGAAGGGCCCATTTTCAGCACTTAACCGACGTAACTCCCTGTAATACCGC
This sequence comes from Eleusine indica, assembly GCA_030378355.1. Classification (NCBI taxonomy): domain Eukaryota; kingdom Viridiplantae; phylum Streptophyta; class Magnoliopsida; order Poales; family Poaceae; genus Eleusine; species Eleusine indica. The sequence continues at coordinate 45,135,362 of CM059495.1, forward strand.
GCAAACCGACGTCAGGGCCCACAGGACAGCCACCTGGAGAAAGCACAGGCCAGGAGGGGCCACCCCCAGGTCGGCCGACCTGGTCAGGTCGGCCGACCCGGCCGGGCGCCCTCTCCGCCTGGGCTTCCACGTGTTGGCTCCTCCGCGACTCCTGATGACGGTTTGAGATGCCTTCCGTGGCGGTTACTCTCCCTTGCCGACCTATTGAGGCTATAAATAGGAGGGTGTGCCTTCACACTCAACACACACCACAAGAAGCATTTCTCTCTTGCTAGTAGTAGTTCTTGGAGTTTTAGTGGAGTTAGGCTGAGTCTAGAGCTCTCTAGTCCCAAGTCTTCACTTGGAATTGGTATGGCTCTTGTATCTTTTCCCTTTTGTAAGACTTTGCTCTTATCAATATATATATCTTTTCTATATAGTTGTGCTTGGGTCATGAGTTTCTTGTTTGATATTGTGATCCATATATGTGATAGTATAGTCTACTTGTGTGATAGTAGTTTATATTTATTATACTACTATTGTCATGCTAGTTATATACCGTCACTATAGTCTAGTTTATATGTTATAGTCTCTATGCTTAGTTTTAGCTGATAAAGTATAGCATGAGTTTGGTGATCGTATTCGTACGGTAGCTCTGCCTCGTTAATAGTAATCGCGGAGGGGCAGAGTGCTCTTTGGTCATGCAAGTATGGTACTTGGGTCACTGATTTGCATCAATTATTCGTTAGTCTACTGGTTCGTTGAGGTAGGCGGCAGGTGGTGACAGCCCTGTCCGTCCTTTGAAATCCTCCCCGCTAGGCTAGTGCGTAGGCTCTTGGCGGAAGTCGCCTGTGGATGCAGGGGTAAGTCCGTGCCTGAAGTGCTATACTATTGACTGCTAGACCTGAGTGTGGGTCTGTATGTATTCTACTTAGGCTATACAACTGTATAGGAATGTATAGTAGGAGTAGCTTAGCCTAGTCTTTCCTCCACTAGACTTTATTTATTTAGTAGGAATCTTCTGTGTGTGTCACACTACCCGGTTATTATCATGTACCCGCCTGTCCTGGTTAAGATATCCTTGCTAATTGTTAACATGATCTTATATGTTAGTAACGCTTCTTGATCATACCCTTCCTTTGGGATAAACAAATACGATACCCTGAATACTTCCGGGTGAAATGCTACAGCGGTATTCTCCGTGCGCTTGCGGATTTTACCTACTTGACTCTGGGACATATTAGTGAACCGTTTCTGGCCCCGTGCCGGGAATGATTTATTAATATGGCTTAGCAAAAGTCAACAGTCACCACGGAACTTCTGTCGCTCTCGGGTTTGTGACAAAGAGAAAGCAGGGAAAGATGGAACTCTCGTGGCAGAGGCCACGGAACTTCTGTAGCTCTTGGGTTTGCTGGAGTTTGAAGTTGGGCACTGACAGAACTTCCGTGAGGGGTCTCACGGAACTTCCATCGCTCTTTGTTTGGCTCAGAACTGGTTGGTTCTTTTTGGCTTTTGGTTGGCTAAACTTTTCTCAAAGATTTGTGGTTGGCTTAAGCACATAATTTCCCTTCATAGCAAGATTGGTTTACCCCCCCCCCCCCCCCTTGATAGTGCAGCAAACCTATGACTTAATTAAAAACAAAAAGCTACACTTGAAGCACTAGAGTCCATTTCTCTTTTCTTCTTTTTGGGAGTAAAACAACCATCTTGCAAGTGTGGGATTGAATAATAATCTGATCATCTGCACATTTACCTCATGAACATGTTAGCACAATTTTAATCTTTAGTCATCATACACCAAAACCCACTAGGGGATCCTAGATACATCTTCAATCTCCCCCTTTTTGGTGATTGATGATAATAGATTAAAAAGGATATATAAAAGGGATAATCAAACAAAATGAAGAGCTAAAATATAGCGGAACTCCCCCTAAAGATACGCATGAGTCATGAAAACATGTGAAGGAGCTCCCCCTATATTTTGCAAAGAGTGGGATGCCTAAAAGGTGTACAAGTGTGCAAACATAGTGATAAAGCAATAGATCATCAACACACTTATTGTTGCTGTCACTGAGCACGAGCTTCGATGACACCAACGGAAAGAACGAACATAAAAAAAATTGCGAAGGGTATGAAACCGGGCAAAAAGGGCTCCTCTCACGTATTCCCAAAATGATTCATCCCGTTACAAGTAAGTAGGGGTGTTCCTTTTATAGGCCCGTACTTAGGCCATGTGCAAATGACCATTTTATCCCTAATTACCTACTATATTCTTTGAATATTCTGTACAAAATGGTCACAAAGGATAAATCAGTCATTCGAGCGCTCCTGGTACCCTTCCTTGCTCCGCACGCCACAACACGTGCTAGTGCCACGTGTTGCCCTCTTCGCGCCAACCAGGCTTTTGGTATTGCCCCGCGCACTATCCTTTGAAGGATGATGACTTCATCCTCCGGGGGTGCGGAGGTACCGCTCGAAGGGTCTTGGCTTTGCTGTGGCCTCTGATGAACGCTTGTATCTCAAAATTACAGTTAATAATGAATAATAAATAAAAAGGATGACACTGTGTTAACTTTGACTTCTATTCACAGCCCGATTTTGAAGAACCCTCGAAGGATGGCTTGTGAAGTGATCCCCCCAACAGTAGCCCCTCGAGGGGTGGGTCCAACTTTGATGGGCCGCAATCCTCGCTTCGTTGGGATCTCTTACCCAAACGCCGCCCTTCGAGCATCAAAGTTGGGCTTTTCGAACGAAGCTACCCGGGCTTCTGCCTATAAAAGGAGAATAACTGCGGTGGAAAATTATTATTTTTACTAGTTACTTGTCCGTTGAGCTTCCACCATGCCTGCGATTATGACTAGGGTTTGAACAGTAATTATTTCGAAAAGCGAGTCATCTTCTGGGAGCTCACCCAGCTCTGTCGAAGGTAACACTTGGCTATGTTAGGTGTCATGGCTTTTTGTCTTCTGCTTTAAATTTTGTGTTATTGTGGCTTCGACTCCCGAGGCTCCGTAGTAATTGCTGGTCCGTTTTTACCCGACTATATAAGCGGGGGGTGGGGGGGTAAAGGTCTTCGAAGCTTCTGTTGCGATTTGCTTTTAGTACTCTAGCCTCCCCTAGCTTCGTGCGCTCATGCTGCTGTTTAGTTGCTTTTGCTTTTGAAGCTGTGTTTGAGCTGACTTGGTATGCTTGGTTCCTCGCTTCGAAGTGTTCTTAATAATAGTTAGGACTAGTTTTCAGGTTCCTACGGAGCTCACCCTTTGCATTTATTTGCAGGATCTGAAGACATGGCTCGGGTTAAGCAAACTGCTCAACTTGACAACGCTGCCACTGAGGAAAACCTTCCTTCGATGGCTGTCGACGCCGCTGCAAGTGAAGGCGACTCTGAGGTGGAGTTTGCTAAGAGTTTGGAAGACAACCTTGCTGCTGCTCCCGAAGGGCTGAGTCATGGCCTTGGTCAGGAACCGTCGAGAGAGGTTGAGGATAACGAAGAAGAGGACGATGAGGAAGAGGAGGATGATGAGGATGACGATGAGGAAGAGGGTGATGACCGATATTTCACTCCTCGAGGTGTTGGAAGTGTAGCCGCCGACACCCAAGGGCAAGGTTCGAGCCGCCAGGTTCGGAGCTCTGTTCCGGTGGATGAGGACCTGGAGGATGTGGATGCAGACATCAGCGATCTACTGCCCGCTGATGACTCTGACCTGCCGAAGGGCCAAAAGGGGAAGGGGAAAGACCATGATGGATCCAGACCTCGGACCTTCGCTTTTGGGCGCTCTCGCCTCGATGCCCTCAAGCTACACAGGCTTGTCGAGTTGGGATGTTTTCCCTCCGGAGGAGCCTAGCTGGCTGGTCAGGAGGTTACTCCATGCCCTGCTAAAGACGAGGTCGTGGTTTTTGAAGACCACTTCACTGCTGGCCTTCGTTTTCCCTGCTCAGCTTTCGTGAAGGACGTGTTGAGCAGGTTCAACATGTAGCTGCATCACATAAGCCCCAACGGGATGGCAATGCTAAGAAAATTTGCCTAGGGAGTGCTAAGTTACCAGGGTCAGCCAGACATCAAAGTATTCTGCAAATACTACTACGCTCACTATCAGCCGAAGACTATCAAGATTGATGTCGTGGTGCACAAGGCTGACTTTGGCTGCATAACCTTCGTGCCTCATTTCAAGCGTGATAACCAATTTGTTAAGTGCAGCCGAAACCGCTGGAGTGACAAGTGGCATGAGTGCTGGCTATACGTGAAGGTTGCCACGGAAACTACGGAAGAGGGAGGGGCCACAACTTTTCTATCAGCTTCGAAGCTAACTCAATGCAAGCCTCGGTCCATGGAAGGCAGGGTGCCCAAGGGTTGTAAGAACGAGGCTGCCTTCCGCGTCGCTACCTTACACTCGAGCGGCCGGGACCTCGTCAAAGAGTTTGTGGCTGCGAATATGTGGCCACTACGCGACGGGTGTTTAATCCCTAGGTTCATTCAGAAGAAGATTCCCTCGCGGCCCGATATTACAATACCTTTCACGGAGGTGCCCGCGGACAAACGAGGTTTTGGTGACGAAGAATTTTTGGTTTTTCTTCAGTGCACCAGCGAGGTTGTAGTTGGACCTTACACTCGCGAGAAGCACACCTGCGAGTGGACTTCGCACAGCAGCCGGCTTAACCGTATCCTAACATAGGCCGGTTTGAAGTACCCCGCTCGCATCGCGCCGAGCCCTCGTATGAAGCAGAATCGGCCCCCTGGAAATGTTGGTTCGGATGTTGCGAAGGCAACGGGGGCCAAAAAGACCAGGAGAGAGAAGTGTCCGTCGAAGCCTCCCCTGCAGATTGGCAAAAGGAAACGGGATAAGGAAGCTTCGAAGGTCCCCCCGAGGCGTGCGCTGGCTAAGGAACCCCGCCGGGGCTCTTCGAGCTCGTCTGCCCCCGGCCTCCGTGCTGTTGGGACGTTGGTGCGCGCTGGCGCGATGGCGAACGCCTTCAACGGCGATGACTACGAGGAGGATGACGTGGTGGTGGTGCTGCTGATGTGCCGGCCTCAAGTCCCTCCGTTGTTCCCTTGAGGAGTCATGCTGTGGATACGGAGGCCGCGGACACCCTTGCAGGCCTCAACGAGAAATTTTCTGCTCGTCCTGGACCTTCGAGTCCGAGTCAACTTTTGATCGGGGCTGGAGCTTCTGGAGGGTCTACTGGCGGAGGCTTGGGGCTACTCGAGGGGTACGAGGGATTTGCTGATCCCCAGGCTTGGGCTAACCTATGCTCGGCTCCTGACGCTTTCATAGCCGAAGGGGCGCAACTGCTTGGAGCCGGGGACTTGCGGTGCAATCTCTGGCATGTTTTGAGACATGTAAGTATGCTTAGTTTTGATAGTGTAAGAAAAACATTGCACTGCTTTTATTGAGTTTTGTAACAGGGCTATCTTGACTAATGTTTTGTTTCAGGCCCACACCCTCGCGCGGATTTCTTCTGAGAAGACTTGCATGGAGCTAGCTTCGATAGAGAAGGAGAAGAATTCGCTCACAACAGAGAACATGTTGCTGAAGGAGAAGCTTAGCAGCCTTGGGATCTACGAAGGATGAGGCTACGCTCGAAGCTAAGCGTATGCGAAAGGAGCTTAATGCTTCGTGGGCTGAGGTTGCTGAACTGAAGACCGGACTAAGTCGCCTGGAGGCTGCTGAGCCTAAGATCATGGCTCTAGAGAAAGAGAACGCAGCCTTGAAACATGACCGATCGACTTGCAACTATGGTTTTGCTGCCCAACCTATATCCGCACACCAGCAGTATTGCGAGGCTTTAGGTTATGTTGGTCCTGAGCCGATGTCGTTGACCAACGGGGCAGTGATCACCGAAGCTGTTTTCTTTGGGTGGTTGAAGTCTGAGTTCGAAGCTCTCCCGGGGGTGATGGACAAGCGCAGCAACTTCGGCACGCTGCACACTGCGAAGGCCGCTTTTGGGCTGCTAGAGCGCGAAGGCTGCGATCACTTCCATGCTCTAGGAAGGCACAACTTTCCAATTGGGGCAGATGCTCAGGATGACTTGTCGCCGGAGGCCGTCACCGTGGCTAAGCGCGTCGCGATGAAATTCTAGCGTGATCACGGCCGCAAAGCCGCTCGACAAGCTGCAATTGAGAAACTAGCTCAGGTTATACTTTTGTTTGCGTATTGTATTTTCGTTTATTAGCATGATGTTCAAAGTTGAAAATGGTTGTGCTTGTGCAGATGCGTGGCTCTTCGAGGAGCGGTGACGGCCAGGCTGAAGATCCTTCGGGGGGTCAAGGCACTTCGAGGAGCGCCGTCGAGAAGGCTGGGACTTCGGCAGGTGGAACAAGGGCCGTGCCAAGCGATGTTTAGGATTGTTTGTAGTTGTAGTGTTGATGTAATGTACTTTTGGAAGGTTCTGATGGGAATTTTGTAACTATAATTTTGACATGCCTACTTGACCTTGCGCAGGTGTCCTTCGTGTCGCCTGCGCGGAAGTCCAAAGAGGATGCTTCTAGTGGATCTTCCGCGTTGCGCATGTTGGGTTTGATGAGCGAAGGGTCTCAATATTTGATGGATGATGCTTCCGTACCGATGCCTACCTCGAGTAGTTTGGAGGCTAGTTTGAGCGGCTTCGAAGCGTTAGATGTTGCAGCGGAGGCTGAAAGATTTGAGTACCCTGAGCGCGTATCTTCGTCCGGAGCGCGCTTGGTGACTTTGGACTCCGGTGTGGTTTGTGTGGGAGATTATTCCCACTTATTCGCTCGTGGCACTTCGTCAAGCACGTCATCCACGCTTGGCCGTCAGGGTAGGGGTAGGTCCCGTGGTGGGGGAGTCTCCGTAGAGAGACCTCGCAGGGAGCGAGGACCAGGTTCTCCGCGTCTGAAGCAATGCGAGAAATCCCTGAGCACTGAAGGTTCCGGTGCCTCGATTCCGCGGCCATCCCGTCCGTGGCTTGCTGTCACGAAGTGGTCAATTAGCTATGTGCTGAATTCGCCGATGAAGATTGGTAGATCCTTTTCTCAAGCACCAATTCCAACTAGTGGAAATGCCCAAGATTCGGGTGCCCTTCGTTCTGGGGGCTCAAGGCCTAATCCTTGGCCCCCTCCGCCTGGTTACACTGCCGATGAGTGGTTAGTTTTGCTTCCCCAGTTGTTAGCTTCTGGGGTTGTTGTAAAAGAAGAACCCATTGATTAGGATTTCTAATGTACACATTTGTTAGCTGTAATTGTAATAAATTATGTCTTGCCAGGTTTGAGTTGTTATGATTTGCTTAGCGTTGTCATCAAATTTTGAAAAATGCCACCCTTTCCCTTGAATTGCTAAGGGCAAGGTATTTTAGGACAAACTCTTTGACGGGATTCCGGCTGCAACGAGTCCCTTAGCATTTTTTCGCTAAGTTTTTGAATAATGCCACCCTCCCCCTCGAAGTGCTAGGGGCGAGGTGTTTTAGGCCCAACCCTTTGACGGGTTTGGGCTGCAACGAGCCCCTTAGCATTTTTTTCGCTAAGTTTTTGAAAAACGCCACCCTTCCCCTCGAAGTGCTAGGGGCGAGGTGTTTTAGGGCGAACACTTTGACGGGTTTGGGTTGCAACGAGCCCCTTAGTGCTTTTTTGCTAAGTTTTTGAAAAACGCCACCCTCCCCCTCGAAATGCTAGGGGAGAGGTGTTTTAGGGCAAACCCTTTGACGAGTTTGGGCTGCAACGAGCCCCTTAGTATTTTTTTTTTGCTAAGTTTTTGAAAAACGCCACCCTCCCCCTCGAAGTGCTAGGGGTGAGGTATTTTAGGATGAACTCTTTGACGGGTTTGGACTGCAACGAGCCCCTTAGCGTTTTTCCGCCAAGTTTTTGAAAAACGCCACCCTCCCCCTCAAAATGCTAGGGGCGAGGTGTTTTAGGGTGAACCCTTTGACGGGTTTGGGCTGCAATGAGCCCTTTAGCATTTTTTTTGCTAAGTTTTTGAAAAACGCCACCCTCCCCCTCGAAGTGCTAGGGGCGAGGTGTTTTAGGGTGAACCCTTGGATGGGTTTGGGCTGCAACAAGCCCCTTAGCATTTTTTTCGCTAAGTTAGCTGGCTGTATTGGTCTTGGCTCTTTGGGCTTGACCTGTGCAGCAGCTATGGCTTGAGAGCTTTTTGCTCTTCGTCGAATGTTTCAATCTCCGTGGTGGGAGTTGTTTCGACGTATTCTACTGAGCGAGGCTTTCCGCTTTGGGGAAGGCAGATTTATAGATTTAGCTGGGGTTTACATAGGATCCCCCTCGTTAAAAACCTCACCCCTATGAAGGGTTCCCCTTGTGAGGAAAAGAGTACGGTCCTTTACATAATTGCTTAGAAAAGAAAAGCCTAAAAAAACAAAATCTACCAACTAAGCTCAAGGTAGCACTTATAGCTTCGTGCTATGCTTGGCTTTTTACATGCTTCGAGTGATGCTTTTTCTTATACGTAGAACCTTTGAAGGTTGTCCGCATTCCAAGAATGCGGCAACTCTTCTCCTTGCGAAGTCTGGAGCCTGTATGCTCCGGGCCTGTTTGATTTTGCCACAATGTATGGACCCTCCCACTTTGACTCTAGCTTGCCTTTGCTTTCTGTTCTGGGGCTTCGGAGTAGGACTAGGTCTCCTACTGCGTAGGCTCGGGGTGCAACTTTTCGATCCCTCTAGTGGCATGTTTCTAATTCGTACTTTTCTAGGTTGACAACTGCGTCCAGTCTGTCGACTTCCATCAGATCCTTCGATTCGTCCTCTGCCGGCTGTGTCGATTTTGCATTGAAGGTTCTAGGACTTTGGTGCAAAACATTGGGTGTGACTGCCTCTTCCCCGTAAAGTAACCTGAAGGGCGAGTATTTGGTTGCCCTGGTTTCGGTCATGTTGTGCGACCAAATGATTCTTGGCAATTCTTCTACCCATTTTCCTTTCTTGTCATCGAGGAGTATCTTTTTGATTGCCTTGAATATAAGGTTGTTTGCTCTTTCGACCGCTCCGTTCAACTGGGGGTGGTATACTGACACGAAGTCAACTTTGGTTCCGATGGAGTGACAGAACTCTTTTAACATATCATTCTCGAATTGTTTTCCGTTGTCAACTGTTATCTCTCTTGGCACTCCAAAGTGGCAGACGACGTTTTGCCAAAAGAACTTTCTGATTGTTTTTGCCGAGATGTTTGTGATTGGTTTTGCTTCGATCCACTTGGTGAAATATTCTAGCGCTACAACTGCCCACCTATAATTCCCCGGTGCTGTGGGTAGGGCTCCAACGATGTCAATTCCCCAGCGTTGGAGAGGCCATGATCGGGCTATGAGTTGCGTTAGCTGTGAGGGTGCTGACTGCCTATTCGAGATTTTTTGACAGGCTTCACACTTGGTTACTATTTCTACGGCGTCCTTGACTATAGTTGGCTAAAAGAAACCTTGCCTAACTGCTTTTGTAGCTAATGGCTGAGGTCCAATATGCGCTCCGCAGATTCCCTCGTGTACCTCGCTGAGTAGCTGGGTACCTTCCGTTCTGCTTACACACTTGAGTAGTAGAGCACAAATTCCTGACTTGTACAGCTGACCCTCGATGATTCTGTAGTTCCTGGCCCTTTGCTGCATTCTTTTAGCCTCTGACTCGGTGTCTGGCTCATACAAACCCTTAAGGTACGTGATGATTTGAGTTCTCCAGTCTTCGCTGGTTACTGCATGTATTTGCTTGGGATCCTAGAGGGCTTCTTTGATCGAAGGTTCTGTGATTGTTTGAAAGAACACATCCTGTGGTATTGCCTCTTGCCTTGCTACCAACTTGGCGAGTTCGTCTGCCTCTGCGTTGAATTTTCTCTTGATATACTATATATCGAAGCCTTTGAAGTACTTTTCCATACCTCGGATGGTGCTGTGGTATTTCTCAAGCAATGGGTCCCAGGTTGTGAATTCTTTGTCGTATTGACTGGCCACGATCTTGGAATCTATTCTGATTCTGCACCTTTGGACTCGAAGTGCTCTCAATTCTTGAGCCCCAGCAGTACGGCCTCATACTCTGCTATGTTATTGGTGCACTTGTCCGTTTCTTTGCTGAACTCGAGCCTTGCGGCGTATTTCATTTTTGTGCCCGTGGGCGAGGTGACTACTGCTGCTATTCCTGCCCCGGCCAGTCCCCAGGCTCCGTCGCAGTGCACTGTCCATTCTTGCTCAGACCATGCTTGATTTTTTTACTTGTTGCGGAGCTGTCCAATCTGCTATGAAGTCAGCAAGTACCTAGGACTTGATTGCACTATGTTTCTCAAAGTCTATTACATGCTCCGAGAGTTCCATAACCCATTTGCCGATTGTTCCCGAGGCTTCTCGGTTGCCGAATATTTCATTAAGTGGTTGGCTGGTGAGTACTTTGATGTGGTGAGCCTCCAAATAATGTCGTAGCTTTCTGGAAGCCATGACTACCGCGTACGCGATTTTTTCCATCTCGGAATACAGCTTCTTGGAGACAGACAGTGCTTCGCTGACGTACTATACCGGTAATTGCGCCAAGAATTCCTTCGGCTCCCCTTTAACCGTCTTGATTATTTTTTTTTCCTATACAAGGACTGCACTGACCGTCGAGTGAGACGCAGCCACATATAACAACAGAACAGCCCCTGGCTCTAGGTTGGTGAGCTTTGATTGCTTTTTGAGGTAGTTTTTTAACTCTGCGAAGGCTCGTTGCTGCTCTGGACCCCATTCGAAGGGTTGAGCCCCTCGGAGTGTTTGGAAGAAGGGCAAGCTTCTCTCGGCTGGTCTGGATATGAAGCGATTTAGTGCGGCCACTCTGCCTGTGAGTTTCTGCACATCTTTTCGGCACTAGGGTTTTTGCATTTGGATGATTGCTTTGATTTTGTCTAGGTTGGCTTCGATGCCTTTGGCTGACACCAGACAACCGAGTACTCTTCCTTTACGGATGCCGAAAACACACTTCTCCGGATTCAGTTTTAACCTTGCTGCTCGGAGGTTTGCAAATGTTTCCGCGAGGTCTGAGATATGGCAGCCTTTTGCTTTACTTGCTACTATGATATCGTCCATATAAGCATGTACACTTTTTCCAAACTACGACTTGAAGGCTTTTTGAGTCATATGGAAAAATGTAGGGCCGGCATTTTTTCAGTCCCTCGGGCATTCTTACAAAACAGTAGGTGCCAAAGGGTGTGATGAAACTTGTTTTTCCTCATCCTCCCTCCTTAGCCATATCTGATGGTAGCCAGAGAAGCAATCGAGCAGTGACAACAGCTCACTCCCAGCTGCTGCGTCCACAATTTTATTGATTCGGGGCAACGGGAAATCATCTTTGGGGCATGCTTTGTTGAGATCTGTGAAGTCTATGCACATTCTCCACTTCCCATTCTTTTTCTTCACCATTACGCAGTTTGCCAGCCAAGACGGATATTTGACTTTGCGGATAACGGAAGCATCGAGGAGCCGTTGGACTTCCATTCTGATTGCTTCTATTTTTTCATCTAACATCTTTCAAAGTCTTTGTTTCTTTGGCTTGGTCTTGGTGTCGACTTCTAGCTTGTGCTCTATAATGCTTGTGTCCACGCTTTCGAGGTCTGCTGAAGACCAGGCGAATACATCTTTGTTCTTGCTAAGGAATGCGAACAGCTTTTTCTCTTCCTCGGAGTCTAAGCCAGAGCCCACTGTGACGAATTGGCCCAGGACTTGCTCGTCAAGGAGTACTTTTTTGGTTACTTCGAATGGCTGCACTGCGACCTTCTCTCTATCGAGGCATCGTGTCTCTTCTTTTGCATTCGCTTTATGCTGCTCACGAGCTTTTCAAGCTCGCTCTTCATCCTCTAGCTGCTCTTGGCTGAAAATGTGTATGTTGTTGCAATTCCTTTCCCCTGGTGCATAACCTTTTTCTATGTTTCTTGCCATTTGTTGATCTCCTTTGACTGTGATAATCCCTCTGGCTGCTGGGATCTTCATACATAGATATGCACTGTGGATGACAGCTTCGAAGGTGTTAATTGTGCCCCGGCCAAATATGGCGTTAAATGGGTGGCAAAGATCCACCATATCAAATGTTACATACTCTGTTCGAGGGTTTTGAGTATTGCCAAACGATACCGGTAGGGAGATGGTGCCCATGGGAGTGATTCTTTTTCCACCGAAGCCAATGAGTGGTATATTTGATGGTCGTAGAGAACTTTTGTTGAGGCCCATCTGCTCGAAGGTGTTTATGAACAGGATGTCTGTCTGGCTGCCGTTGTCTACAAGGACTTTGCTAACCATCCAGGTATGGATGTGGGCTTCGATTACGAATGCGTCGACATGCGGGTAAGCTTTGAGGCTGAGATCTGACTCGGTGAATGTGATGGGAATATGAGACCACTTTGACTTGATGACAGGTCCTTCTGTGAAAACACTGTTTACCATCTGAAAGTGATCTCTTCTTCTTTTGTTTTCCAAGTCTGAAGATGACCCTCCGCATATCATTCTAATGTTACCGTGTACTGGGAAGGTTGTGGCTTGGTTTGGGGTTCTAGTGTAGGCTGTGGTAGGTGTTGAGGCTCTTGCTTTTGCCTTTGTTGGTCTTGGTTGGGTGATGGTTGCTGGATTTGTTGTCTGGGTTGGGTGTACTGGCTCGGTGGTTGTGTAGGATGAGTTGGATGAAAGTACGGGGACGGTGCGTAAAGTTGATGGTGGTGGGTGCTTGGGTAGTGATAGTTGGGTTGAGCGGGTTGTGGATATGGTTGCTGGGGCCATGGGTTTGGCGATGTATAATTGATGGCTTTGGGTAAGGACGAAGCCTTCTTTTCTACTTTGATCCTTTCTTGGATTTCTTTTGCTTTGAGGCATGTGGAAGTTTTGTGCCCCTTGTCCTCTCCGTAGTAGAAATAGTACGGCTTTCTGGCCGGCCGAGTCTGGGTTTGAGGGCCTCGACCTCTACCTCGCCCTCGTTGGCCGCTTCCTCTAAAATCATTGCTCTGGTTGCTTCTGCCACTAGTGTCTTCTTTTTCTTCCTTAATGTGACCAATGAACAAAGGGGAGGGCTCGACGGGTTGTTTGGTTTTTCTGTACTGCCTTTCTTGATAGCCACCTTCGCTGTGTGATTGGTTGCGGCTCTTAGTTTGACTTTGCTTGCATCTCTTGTAGTCCACTTCCGATCTACTGTACTCTTCAAACGTTGTGCATAACATTTGCATGGTGTGCGGGGGTATTCGCGCGCAGTATGAAGACATCTGGCATGCTCGCATGCCTCTGAGTACAGAGTTTATTGCCGCCTCGTCAGTGACGCTCGGGGCCTAGGCTCGGAGCGTGAGGAATCTTCTGTAATACTCATGTAACTGCTCATTCTCTTGCTGGGCGATATTCAATAGCTTGTGCGATGGTTCCATAATGGTGCGGAACCCTTGAAAACTTGCGACCACCTTATCTCTGATGTTTTCCCAGCTGTACAAAGACCCGGGAGGCAAGTTGAAGTACCAATTTAGGACGGACTCTTCGAGGGCGTAGACGAATGCCTTTGCTAATGTTACCTCATCTCCTCCTGCTGATATGATTGTTGCTTCATAGCTCATGAGGAATTGCCTTGGGTCAGAATATCCCCTGACTTTGGCTAGCGATATGATTCTGAATTGCGGTGGGTACGGGGCTCTTTGCAATCCCTCAGAAAGAGGTGAGTCTTTGTCAATTATGCCTGTTGTGCTTGATCTTCGAATTGGCAGCACTTCTGAGGCTATTGGCTGGTGGCCTAGTGTGAGTGGTTCTTCTTGCTCGAGGTACGGGTGGGCTTCGAGCACTAGGTTTGATTCCTGGCGACTCACCCTGTCGATGGTTCTCTGGAGCTCTTCGACTTCTGTTGCCCGTTGCAAATTCTTGAGTCTGAGCTGGGCTATGTACTCTTTCTCTTGTAGTGCTTTCTCTCTCTCTGACAGCGCTTTGCTTCTTAGCTCTTGTTCCTGCAACAGCTGTTGCTTGAGTTTCTCGAGGTGTTCGGCTCTTTGGGCTAACAGTTCCATCTCTTGTGCTACTGTCATCGAAGTTGGGGTGCTGCTTCCTGGAGGGTTTGAGCTTGACGGTTGTTTAGGACATTGTACTGGGTCTTTTTGGCCGCCCGCTGCTTCTATCTGAAGTGATGGTTGCATTTCGGGGATGTTCTCTTTTGTTAGTTCCGATGAAGACTGGTCGTCAGCCGATTGGGGGTCTCCTGGAACGCTGCTTCGTGAGGGCGGTGTGCCACTCGAAGACAGTGGTCCGTGGAGTTCAGTCATCGTGAGCTTGTGTATGAGCTCACAACACGGTGGGCGCCACTGTTGGTGTCACTGAGCACGAGCCTCGATGACACTGATGGAAAGAACGAACATAAAAGGAAATTGCAAAGGGTATGAAATGGGGCAAAAAGGGCTCCTCTCACGTATTCCCAAAAAGATTCATCCCGTTACAAGAAAGTAGGGGTGTTCCTTTTATAGGCCAGTACTTAGGCCATGTGCAAATGACCATTTTGTCCCTACTTACCTACTATATTCTTCGAATATTCTGTACAAAATGGTCACAAAGGATAAATCAGTCATTCGAGCACTCCTGGTACCCTTCCTTGCTCCGCACGCCACAACATGTGCTGGTGCCACGTGTTGCCCTCTTCGCGCCAACCAGGCTTTTGGTATTGCCCCACGCGCTGTCCTTCGAAGGATGATGACTTCATCCTCCGGTGGGTGCGGAGGTACCGCTCGAAGGGTCTTGGCTTCGCTGTGGCCTCCAATGAATGCATGTATCTCAAAATTATAGTTAATAATGAATAATAAATAAAAAGGATGACACTGTGTTAACTTTGACTTTTATTCGCAGCCTGACTTTGAAGAACCCTCGAAGGGTGGCTTGCGAAGTGATTCCCCCAACACTTATCACAATCAACACATCACTAGGTAGTAAGACAAGCACCATATAATACCATAAAGCATGATAGAGTTATTACAATAAAGGTTCACAAATAGTTTTCACACACAAAGCAACAAAGGGGGGATACTTGTCCATAGGTTCATCTATCCTATTACATGAGAAGAGGCACATGGCACATGAAACATCACATGAAACATATCCCTTTTTCATCGCCTTTCTCTCCCCCTTTGGCATCAATGCACCAAAAAGAAGAAAAGAGAGAGAGAGAGAGAGAGTAAAGTGAAGAAATCACTCGTCATCTTCCTCGGACTCCTCATCTTGATATTGACTTTCACGTGCCAGAGGTGAAGGAGTGGTAGACGGTCCAGCGGAGAGATCACTCCAGTCATAGCCGGCAAGAGGGTCATCAAAAATTGGCGGCTCACCATTGGGCTCACACTCGGAACCATCGGGAGACACCTCATGGCCTTGAGCCCTTTGGTCCCTCTTGTAGCATCTCACTTGCTTCTTGATTCTCCTCTTGTTCTCCTAGTTCTCTCTAGCATTGAAGCAACAAGTAGTGAAGATGCCTTTAAGAAAGGCGAGAACTGGAGAAGATGGACGGTGCTGTCTATCTTGAGGTGCCTGGGCTGAGGAAGAAGCTCTGCTGCTGCATCTCTCTCAGTCGTTGTCTCGGCATGAGCATGGGCGAGACTCGCTCTCCTAGAGGAAGACACTCCAGGGGGAGTAGGATCAACTGGGCGAAGCTCATGTTGCACCCTAGGTCATAGAGGAACATGCTTGCATTCCTTCTCAAATACAATCCCAGTTTCAGCTTCAATCATCCTTATGAGATAGGGAGCATAGGGGAGAGATCTCCTTGTGTCCATAGATGGCAAGTGGATGTCATTTGTGATGAAGTCCATCACACAGAACGGAGTGGCATTCGGAGCAAATCTTGCAAGGATGTTCCTAGAGGACTCCACTATAGTTGTAGCATATCCACCCTTAGGTGCAATAGTAACTCAAAGCATCCGGTTGAGAGTGAAGTAGAAATTGTGGAGGCCGTTAGTTGTTCCAAACACATTTGGACATGTCTCGTAGTACATGAAAGCCATGTCCTTCTCCTTCAGCACAGGTTCATTTGTGATGATCTCTTTAGTGCGATCCGAACTTCCTTGAAAGAAGTAGCTTGCAAAGCGAATCGCTAAGACAGAATACTCCACACCTTGAGTTCTCCAATGAAGAACGCCCTTGCCATCAAAGAAGAGAGTGGAGTAGAACTGGCAGATTACATCCTCGTTCCAATCATAGTTGAATCCCATCAAATCATAAACTCCTCTATCCTTGCACACTTGGATGATCTCATTGAACACTTGATTTTCCATTGACTCCATGTAGGACCAATCAATCCATTGGTGGGAGGCTAGTCGGTTCTTCCGGTTCTTGTCTATGAGCATAGACATATAGTAATCTTTCTGAAACCATGTGTAGAACCGGGGGTCAGTGGCTTCTTGTTCTCCCACCAGTGCGGGATTTTGCTTCCTTGCTTCAATGAGAGCATCAAGATCTTTCTTGTAGTCCTTGTAGATGTACCCTTCGGGATAAGCAGGTTCATGGACTTTAAGTCCCTCTACTACATCCATATTGTCTACCCTTGGTGCTCTAGAAAATTTAGAGGGCTTTTCCTTTGCGGGCCTCTTGTCCTTCATTGGCCGCTTGCCCTTATCTTGAGATCTCCTAGGAGGAAGAGATCCTCCCGGCTGGACATGCACAGTCTAGGCATCCCTGATGTGAACAAGGGTTCCTGATCTTCTGAAAGATTCTGATAAATCTTAATTTGGGCGGAGGCAAAACACAAATCGATCTGGCTTCTAAATAACACGTTCAGAACCCCGCAATCGCAGCACAATGTCTCCTCTGGTTATCAACCATCCAAGGACGATTGACCTTGCCGAGAAGGCTAATCCCTGCGTGCGAATCAAGAACACAAGCAAGAACAACGAAGAATGCAACACAATTGCAGATGTATGATTAAACTCACGAAGTTGGGGTCTCACAAACCGAAGAACGGTGACACTATTTATGAACAGAATTGATCTAAGCAAAACCCAAACCCTAATGGTGCGGTGGCGGATTATGAAGACCCTAGGGTCATGCAAGACCCTCTGTACGTGCCCCTAATTGGGCTCAACTGGATACAAAGCCCAAAGGCCAAAAATAGGCGACGCAGCACCAACACAGATTCTGGACCCTCTCTTGTTTCGACGATTCCTGATGACTCCGGATGAATTTTGACATGAGACCGGCGGCATTGGAAATTTCTTCTCCTTATCTTTCCTTGCATATGTAGAACATCCAAATCCGAGTCCATATGCGTCCTGGACGACTGTTTTAGTGCAGACTGGTCCTGGGCCCCAAAACAGACTTGAAGTCGGTTTTGATTGGGCCTCCACCTTGGCTTCCAAGCCCATGGTTCTCCCATCATCTCCTGGTCCTCTCCATGGTTCCTAATCATAAAATAATCATTAGGTAGCAAACCATTCTCAAAAGTAACATATAGCAAAGAACGTAGGAATGAGCTCACCTCTAAATTTAATCGTCGTGCACGAGCTCTAGTCATTGGACCTTGCAAGTCCAGAATTGGAGGAGTGTTGTGTGTATCCATAAGAGTGATGTCCTCATCAATCCCTGCTAGAGCCTTGACCACTCGACCCTTGTCCTTGAACTGCAGCAGCCTTTCTCCTCTTAGAGGCGGGCACTAGTTCCTCACTTGGAGAGGAGGAGGAAGAGTCTTCATTGCTTGGCTCGCTCAGAGCATTGGATGCGTACTTAATTCTCACCATCTTGATCTACTAGTAGTATGAAGATTGATCGAGGAATGAGTCAAACTTTAAGACAAGAATCCAAGAGATGATCAAGAACAATGCATTGAACTTCAAACGACGGAAGTTCCGTGATAGATCAAGGAAGTTCTGTCATGACGGAAGTACTGACAGAACTTCTGTCACTTGCAGTTTGCACCAAAATTGCATTACTCCTAGATCCTACCACAACATCGTAAATGCTTCTAACAGATGATAGACTAGCTCTAGAGGAGTTAATCTATCCAAAGGAAATGAAGACATTTGAACTTTTGACCTAAAAACAAAATTTAGGTCAAAGACTCATACATAGGTCAAAAACGGAGAGAACTTCCGTGGTGGAGGAGCCAAATCTCCACCTTCTTGATCAACTTCACCGATTGAATCTCTAAATTGCCGAAAATTGTCGCTTAGGGTTTGAGGAGAGGAGAGAGAGGAAGAAAAGAGGAAGTGGCCGGTTGGAAAGAGAAGAAGAAAGGGCTCGGGCCACATAACCTGAGAGTGACAGAAGTTCCATCATTGGGTGACGGAAGCTCCATCGCTCTCGGGTCTAGAGCAAAAATGGTTTAAATTTCATGGAAGTTATCACAGAACTTCCATGACCCTTAGGTTCTTTTGACAGAGGATGATGGAAGTTCTGTCAATGGATGACGGAAGTTTCATCGTTCTCTGTCTGGAACAAAATCTGCCTCTATTAACTAATGAACTTTTGGGCAAGTTAAATATATATAAAGAGATATACTTGTTCCAAACTTGTGAATAGTGACAATCAAACATCCCAAGCTATATTCACAAGTTCCAACAATATGATCTATTGATCAAAATCATCATTTGTTTTTGAAATCAAAGACATAAATGAATTTTAAAGAATTTTTGTTTCAAGTTCTTTTGCATGAGCAACAACACATCAAGTGATGCACAAGGTTCTACTCCACATTGGATGAATCCAAGATATTCAGCTCACAAAAACACTTCTCATCTAGTGGTTTGGTAAATATATCAGCCAATTGTTTGTCGGTTCTCACATAGCTGATCTCAATATCCTCATTTATGGAATGATCCCTCAAGAAGTGGTGCCGGATATCTATATGCTTAGTCCTATTATGATTAATGGGGTTAGATGCAATCATGATGGCACTCTCATTGTCACATATGGAGAGGAACTTTAGTCATAGTGTACCTAAGTCCTTTAGAGTTTATCGCATCCAAAGTAGTTGAGCACAACAACTTCCGGCTGCAATATACTCCGCTTCGGCTATGGATAGGACAACGGAATTTTGTTTCTTGAATGACCATGACACAAGGGACCTACCCAAGAATTGGCATGTCTCGGAGGTACTCTTCCTATCCACCTTACATCTAGCGTAGTCGGCATCAGAATAACCGACTAACTTGAACTTTGAACCCTTTGGATACCACAATCCTAGGTTTGGTGTGTGAACTAAATATCTCAAGATTCTTTTTGTAGCCACCAAGTGACTTTCCAAAGGAGCACTTTGAAACCTTGCACACATGCACACACTAAGCATGATATCGGGTCTAGATGCACAAAGATAAAGCAAAGAGCCAATCATGGATCGATATACCTTTTGATCCATGGGCTTACCGTTTACATCTAGTCCGAGGTGTTCATTTGTCTTCATGGGAGTCTTGTTTGGCTTTGCATGCTCTATGTCAAACTTCTTGAGTATGTCTTGAGTGTACTTGGTTTGACTTATGACTGTTCCTTCTTCAAGTTGCTTTACTTGAAAGCCTAGAAAGAACTTCAACTCCCCTATCATGGACATCTCAAATTTTCTAGTCATAATCTTGGTGACTTCATCACAAAAAGATTGATTAGTAGAACCAAATATAATTTCATCGACATATATTTGGCACACAAATAAATTATTATCAACTTTTCTTGTGAAGAGAGTAGGATCGGCCTTGCCAATTGTGAAGCCTTTATTGATCAAGTATCCCTTGAGGTGTTCATACCAAGCTCGAGGAGCTTGCTTGAGGCCGTAGAGAGCTTTGTGAAGCTTGTAGACATGGCTTGGCTTCTTTGGGTCTTCAAACCCTAGAGGTTGTTCTACATACACCTCCTCTTGAATAGTACCATGAATGCACTTTTCACGTCCATTTGAAAAAGCTTAAAACCATGGTGAGTAGCCTAGACAAGTAAAATACGAATTGACTCAAGCCTAGCTACGGGTGCATAAGTTTCACCAAAGTCCAAACCTTCAACTTGTGAGTAGCCTTTTGCAACAAGTCTTGCTTTGTTTCTCATCACCACACCATGTTCATCTTGCTTGTTGCGAAACACCCATTTTGTGCCTACAACATTTTGCATGGATCTTTCCACCAACGACCACACCTTGTTTCTTTCAAAGTTATTCAACTCTTCTTGTATGGTCATCATCCAATCCGAGTCTTAGAGTGCTTGTTCCACCCTAAGAGGTTTCATAGAGTAAACAAACAAGTAATGATGACAAAACGTAGCCATTCGGGATCTAGTGGTTACCCCTTTTTAGATATCACCAAGAATGTTGTCAACGGGGTGATTCTTTTGAATGCTTTGTCAGACTCGTGGGTGAATTTACCTAGATGCATCTTCTTATTCTTCTGGATTGTTGTCATCTTGAGTGTCTCTATCTCCATCATATTGAGCTTGACCTTGGTTGTCTCCTTGATCATGATCGTCACCATGATCTTGGCTACTACCTTGATCTTGTTCATGTTGTGGCTCTTGTGGAGACGAGTCATCTTGTCTGGAAGAAGATGGTTCATCTTGACTTATGTTTGGGTCTTGTGCTCTTATCTCACCTATTGTCATGTTCCTTATTGCATCACAAGGAGCCTCATCACCTACATCACTTAGATTAACTTGCTCTTCTTGAGAGCCATTAGATTCATCAAATTGCACATCCCGGGTTATTTCAACAACTCTAGTGTCTTTGTTAAAGACACGATATGCATAGACATTAGTTCCATAACCAAGGAGGAAACCTTCATGAGTCTTGGGAGCAAACATAGAGGATTTTGGTTTTTTGTTAAGAATAAAGCATTTGCTCCCAAAAATCTGAAAATATGAGACATTGGGAAGGTTACCGGTGAGAAGCTCATAAGGTGTTTTCTTCAAAATCTTGTGAAGATATAGTCTATTTGTTGCATGGCATGCGGTGTTGATGGCTTTGACCCAAAAGGTGTCCAGCGTCTTGTACTCCTCAAGCATTGTTCTTGCCATCTCTATGAGTGTGCAGTTCTTTATTTCGGCTACACCATTTTGTTGTCGAGTGTATGGAGCGGAGAATTCATGTTTGATGCCTTCTTCATCAAGGTATTCTTCAACTTGTTGTTTTTGAACTCGGATCCATTGTCACTCCTTATCTTCTTGATCTTCACTTCATACTCATTTTGGGCTCTCCTTAAATACCTCTTTAGGATTCCTTGCATTTCACTTTTGTCCTTCAAAAAGAATACCCAAGTGAAACGGGAATAATCATCAACAATTACAAGCCATAATTGTTACCGCTAATGCTTATGTAGGAGACCAGTCCAAATTGATCCATGTGTAGCATCTCCAACGGTCTTGACGTTGTCATCATTGTCTTGGATGGATGTGCCGCTGCAACTTGCTTTCCAACTTGACATGCGCTACATATTTTGTCCTTCGCAATATCCTTTAGTCCAACAACGTGACCACCTTTTAGGAGTTTGGAAAGGTTACTCATCCCAACATGAGCTAGCCGGCGATGTCATAGCCAACCCAAGGTGGTTTTAGCGAACAAGCAAGCATTTAGGTTAGATCTCTCCTTGTTGGTAAAATCAACGAGGTAGATCTTGTCCTCTAAATACCCTTTGAAAGCTATTGAAGAATCCTTCTTCCTAAAAATGATCACGCCATCATCATCAAAGATGCAACTATAGCCCATCTCACAAAGTTGTGAAACGGACATCAAGTTGTATCCTAGACCATTTACAAGATAAGCATTACCAATTGAAAGGTCATGGGTGATGGCAATCCGATCATGACCAATTACCTTTCCCTTGTTGTCATTTCCAAATGATATGCCTCCGCTTGATAGATTGTCATGATCAAGTATGGAGAACATTGACCTCTCTTCGGTCATATGATTTGAGCATCCACTATCAAGCACCCATGTTGCACCACTGTAGGAGTATTCCTACAAAGAACATCAATCATGTGTTTTAGGCACTTTGGGTACCTTAACACTAGATACAAGTACCTTGGGCACCCACACACAAGGCTTCCACCTTGCGTCATGCGGCCCAACAAACTTTGCAACCACTCTACCATAAGCATTACGGGTTAGTACATAAGAGGCATCAAAATCATAAAAGGATATGGTAGAGGTCTTGTTGTTCTTGTTGACTTGGGAAGCATTCTTTGGCTTGATTATCCTCTCTTGTGCTACTTGCTTTCCCTTGTCTTCGGGTACAAACTTGGGTCTCTTGTTGTAGCCCTTCTTACGTGCATTCTTGTTGTACCCTAATCCTCTCTTGTCATGAGAGGCTCTTGGCTCACCAACAATCTTTCTTGTGGTTTCTATTTGATCCTTCTTCTCAAGTTCCTTGACTTGGTTGGATAACTTTTTTATGATTGCATCTTGCTTGGCAATCATCTCAACATTAATGTTGTGACACCTTCCACAACCTTTGCTTCTTGAAGCTTGGGAAGATTCCAATCTCTTCAACAAAGACCGTGAGCTCAAGTTGAGATCCTCGATTGATTTCACAAGAGCCTTGTTCTCCTCTACCAATCAGCTACACCTCTCTTGATGCTTCTTGTTGGTTGAGGTGCATGAATCACTTGACTCTTTGACCTTGCCAAGATCATTAGTCAAGCTCTTGTTCTTTTCCCTTTCTTGCTCAAGTTGTTTTGTGAGCTCAAGGTTCTTTTATTTTTCTTTAATGAGTAGCTCCTCTTGCCTTTGGAGGATTCTTTCTTGATCCTCAATCTCCTCATTAAGCTTACCTAGCGTTTTCACCATTTCTTGCCTAGAGGGGACCAAGTCCTCCTCTTCATCACTACAATAAGAAGGATTGAAATCGAAACAAGGAGATACCTTGCTTTCCTTGGCCATGAAGCACCGGGGAGTATCATCCTCATCATCGGTGAGGTTGTTGAAGAGTGACTTCTTGGCCGGTGGTAGACCAATGGCAATGTTGGCAATGCCACCCTCATCATCTTCATCATCATCATCGGAGATATACTCTTGGCCAATGTGAGCTTGCCCCTTATTGTATGGCTTCTTGTTGGGCTTGTTCTTGCGTTGTACTTTTCATTCTTTTTGCCCTTGCCATTTAGCCTTGGACGATTGGCAATCATGTGTCCTTGTTCATGACACTCATAGCATCTTCTATTTGTTCTTCTAGCTTTTACCTTGTCAAAGCTTTTCTTGGTGAAGCCATTCTTGATCATATATTTGCCAAATTTCTTGACGAATAAGGAAAACTCTTTACTGTCTTCTTCTTCATCATCTTCATCATCATTTGCCTTGAGAGCTATGTCCTTCAAGCTTTTAAGCCTTGTAGAAGATTATGGCTCTGATACCAATTGAAAGTTGCCTAGAGGGGGGGCTGAATAGGCAATCTAAAAATTAAACCTGAAAAAGCACTAAGCTATGATCAAATCAACAATAACGGAACTTCTGTTAGGAATGATAAAACTTCCGTCACCATGGAAGTTCTGTCAAATGACAGAACTTCACCAATTCCTTCTCTACAACTTATAGAAATGCGGATAACTTAAGAGTTAGAGATACAATACTTGATTGAACTGAAGCTAAGGCAACGAGTGACTAGAGATCTTCGCTAGATGGCCTATGGCACAACACAAAGTAAATCGAGCACAATAATATGAAAGAAATGCACAAGCACAATAATAAAAGCAGGAATGAAAAGAGAGACACAAGGATTTAACCCGAGGTTCGGCAACCACGTCCTTGTTGAGGAGCCACACAAAGTGGTCGGGTCTCTCTCAACCCGTTTCTCCACCAAGCAATCACAAAGATCATGGTTGGAATTCTTTCTCCACTTGATTCTTTTCCTTCGAAGGCGAATCACACCTTCATAAACATCTCCGTCTCACCACAATAAGTTGGGAGCTAAAGGGCAATGCCTAGCCATCTAGGAGACCAAGTATCCAAGAGTAACAAGCAAATCAAATTTTGTTTGGGGAGGGAAAGATGTGCTCAAGCTATTGAGTGGATGGATTCAATCTTTTTGTGGTTGGATCTCTCTCACTTTGCTTGGAATCTTAATATCAAGTCTAGGAGTGAGAGGGGAGAGCTTTAGCTGAGGAATGAATGAAATGCTAAGATGTCCAACCCTTTCCACGGGGGAAGGGGTAGGCTATTTATAGAGCTCTCTTAAAAACTAGTCGTTACACAGCTTTTCTGATTCTGACAGAACTTTCATGGTTCCCCACAGAACTTCCATCAATTCAAAAAGAGTCATTGCGCGGAGGATTTCAGCTGAGCCAGAGACGACAGAACTTCCATGATGGTCACCACGGAACTTCCGTTGCTCTCGAGTTTGCGACAAAGAGAAAGCATGGAAAGACAGAACTTCCGTGGCAGAGGCCACGGAACTTCCGTAGCTCTCTGGTTTGCTGGAGTTTGAAGCTGGGCACTGACGGAACTTCCGTGAGGGGTCTCATAGAACTTCTGTCGCTCTCTGTTTGGCTCAGAACTGGTTGGTTCTTTTTGGCTTTTGGTTGGCTAAAGTTTTCTCAAAGATTTGTGGTTGGCTTAAGCACATAATTTCCCTTCATAGCAAGATTAGTTTACCCCCCTTGATAGTGTGGCAAAACTATGACTCAATTAAAAACAAAAAGCTACACTTGAAGCACTTGAGTCTATTTCTCTTTTCTTCTTTTTGGGAGTAAAACAACCATCACGTAAGTGTGGGATTGAATAATAATCTGATCATCTGCACATTTACCTTATGAACATGTTAGCACAATTTTAATCTTTAGTCATTATACACCAAAACCCACTAGGGGATCCTAGATGCATCTTGAAGAGGTCAGCTCACCGGGCAGGAGACCCACATTGCACGTGTGTCGTGTGCACCAGGATACTGCAGGGACTTGTAGCTGCAGCTAGAGAGAGAGACATCCTTGAGGTTCCCGCTCGGGATCTCAAGGTGGTCGCCTTGTCTCTTTCGAGCAGTGGGTTCCAGTCCCCAGGGACCCTACTGGAGGAGAGAGGTACTGGACGAGCCTCCAGAGGAAAATTGGAGAGGGTCTGAGACGCTACCTTGCCATGAAGGGCAAGGCTGGACTGTTCGTGCCATAATAGTACACTTCTTACCATGCCATGAGGCAAGCCACAGGCACGGACATGGAGCAACTTCGACTTCTTGCCTAGTCTAGCAGAGTTAGTCACTAGGCCATACAAATACAGGGAGGATATAGTGATGGAGTCCTATGCCTTACTTTGGGTAGCCAGAGATCGCTTAGAGATCTGGTTTATGTTCAGAGGAGAGCCCCACCGCTTGACCAGAGAGGACTTGATAGCTTCCCTAGGACTGATCGCGTCAGATCTGTAGTTGTATAGGAGCGTTGAGGGGACTTAGGCTCCACCCCGCAAATCACAGGGAAGGATGCTACCTCTGAACCACATGGTGTCAGTTGCCTTTCGACCACCACACACTCTAGGCTTCGACAGACGCCCTGCAAGACTCACTGCAGAGGCGAAGGTGGTTAGTGCGATAGTCTCAGGACTATCATTCCACGTTCTGGTATAGGGAGGAGTTGACCCTACTTCACCAGTGGGCAGTGGCAGCTATCATAAGGAGACAGCAGTTTGATTTGGTGGATTTGTTTATAGCTGAGATGGAGAAGGCTATTTCTGAGAGGCTTGGAGAACGTCACTTAGTCTATCGTTCATATATTTGTTATCTTCTGAGGAGACTAGGGCTAGTGATAGAGGAATAGTATGAGGCTTTCCCTGAGGTGACCACCAGCAATGCATCTCGAGTCCACAGGGGATCACGGTCAGCTTCCAGCCAATAGACAGATGAGCAGGAATCGCTACCAGTCGCCATGAGCAGGAGGCTCATCCAGAGACGGCGGTTCATGAGTCAGCCAGTACAGGAGCACCACCTCAGCCATCACCTACAGAGACTAATCACGCCTCCACCATTGCAGCGCTTGTAGGACGTCTGAGTGACTTCATCCAGAACACCACTGAGGAGAGGCGTCAGATCATGGATGTGCCGAGGGTGCAGGGAGAGCTACAGTAGTAGCAGATGAGACTGATGACACATCTAATGAGTCAGTTGACATAGCTTACTAGAGGGCAGTCCACTCAACAGATAGGAGCCCCTATCCTTCCACAGACTCAGCAATTCCAGGTACAGGCAGGCCCCTTCTCTGCGATGATGATGGCACAGTCTTCTGGCGTGCCTTCACTTTCATGGGAGTTACCGACAGGGGGAGCAGGACAGTCTTTCTCACCAATGCAGTTCTCCCTAGAATCAGCTTTCTCAGTTTCAGCATTGTTCTCTTAACCTACACAGTTTGCAGTCTCGGCAGGAACCTCCACTTCCCAGCAACAGCCACCGGTCAGGAGTCTGTTCTTAGATATAGTGCACACTACTCGAGCAGCCCTGCAGTCAGCTACAGCTCTACCTTCTTCTGCTACAATTTCTTCGTTTGTCACACCTCACGTAGCAGAGGATCTGGTCCGGAGAGGTTTCACTCCGGAGGACGTGGATGATCTTGCTCTTCTTCAGGCATCAGTTGCTCGGGAGACATCCACGGTCACACCAGCAGGACAGGACAGAGGGTTTGAGTCACCAGAGGATTTCACGTACTTTGATCAGCTCGACACTCAGGTGACACAGGCTCAGGTAGAGCAGCAGGATCCAGCACAGGAGCAGCCTAGTGCAGAGCCTTCAGAGGATGTCGCTGTACCACCACCTCCTATGACCTCGAGCGCTTAGTCGTTTTTCCCTCTCTTTTTGGTGCTTGTTGCCAAAGGGGGAGAAGACATAGATATTGGGGAAGTGTGATCCTATGATGATTGAGAGATAGTAGCTTGTATCTACGGGGAGCATATGTGGTATACCGGTTTTGGGAGTTAGATACTTTTGGATCTTATTTTGATGGTTTTATCGATGTTCGTGGATTTTGATGAGTCATGGTTTTCATTCACTTGTGTTTGACTCGTCATGATCTCACTTGGTTTATTTTCATACGCAATGCTTTGTCTTTCTTTAATTGTCCTGTTTGCATGTGTATGATTCCATGATGATGATTTCTTGCTTTCAATTCCTTGCATGTTCATGCTATCCTGTTGTATATCATTATTCATGTCCTGCATTACATGTCCTTATGCTTTCTTTAATATCCTAACATGACATGCATGCATTATCATCTAGAGTGTGTGTTTTTTCTCTCTTTATCCTTTTAGCTCTTGATGATGCTTGATTGAGTAGGACGTTGTTCATTCTTTGCTTATGCCCTTGAGGTTCCTCTTGATCATACTGTAGCTCTTTTAGCCTTGATGGTTTTATGTTAAGTAGTGGTTGTCATCAATCACCAAGTAGGGGGAGATTGTAAGATTCATGACCATTGATGATTGGATCCCCAAGGTATGGATGTTTTGGTGATTAATGACAACTATGAAATCATGGGCTAATATCTATATGAGTGTTGTCTATGCAGGAATCATCTCTAAACTCTACTACAAATCTTATTGATTATGGTTGGCTTGGCGATTGATGATAATGACCACAAGCATGGAGGCTTGATGAGCTCGATGGAGTCCAAGGGTTGATGGAGACGGATCAAGGCTAAGGACAAGCTATGGAGCAAGTGTTTGGAACACTTGTCTAATTGTTAGGGCTTTGGGTCCATAGGAAAAACTGGACTATCAAGGGGGTCTAGGTCATCTCTTTAGGTCATGCCAGTCGGTGATGTGTGTAGATGCTCAGTGAAATCTCATGCACTAGGTGACAGTGGAGAAGCCAAGGAGCTGTTGGAAGAAGCCAAAAAATGAAGTCAAGTGAGGACGAGGAGTTTCAGCTTTTGGACAGAGTGACCGGACAAAGGGGTCAGTGGAGACCGGACTGTACGGTCACTGGAAGATCAGGGAGCAGTCTGCGAGAAGTCTGTCAGCACGAAGGACCATAGAGACCGGACGGTACGGTCTATAGCCCAGACGGTCCGGTCTATATGGATGGGAGCTGGGACAGAGGAGCACAGTTTTGGGTGCTCTCTGGAATCGACAGAGATGGAGAGACCAGATGGTCCGGTCAGTACAGGAAGTCAGCAGTGGGCAAGAGCCAACGACTCTGGAGGAGCTGATCTGTGGAGACCGGACAGCCCAATCTGGAAGTGATCGGACTATACGGTCAGTTGGTCCAGAAAGCTGATTTCGTGGAGCAACGGCTAGTTGGAGGTTGGAAGCCTATATAACTTTGTTGTTGGGGTCTTGGAGACCTCTCTTGTCCAGTGAAATGCCTAGGAGCATTTGGTAAGAGCCAAGAGGATAAGAGAGGAGCACTAGGAGAGGATATTGGATATCTTTAGAGTGCTAGAGAGAGTAACTTGAGTATCTATGCACATCTAGGGGTAGGGTGTCCTTGAGGGTGTGATCTAGGTTGTTACTCTTAGTCTATGGTGAGACCTAGACCGGTTAGGTGTCGGTGATCGAGCCTATCATGATTGATTGTGAAGGCCATCACATGTTTATACACAGTTTGAGCCCGCCGTTGAAAGAGGCATCGCTAGTGAGCGCTCGTGTCGGCTCGGGGAGTCCAGCAAGTTCTCGAGGGAGGCGAGCTTGTGCATTGGTGGCAGCGATGACGCTACCATGTCTTCACTCTGGGAGTGATTGCGGAATCGTGTGTGAGAACTCTACTTGGTGGCGGGAGGGACCGGCACTTCGGTGGGAGTGGTGCAACGAGGATTAGGGGAAGGCGCCATCCTTCCGAGACCTCGAGAAAAAATCATAAGCATTCTTTGATCTACTCTTTACTATTCTGCAATTGTGTGCTCTAGTGAGTAGGCTAAATTATGGATTGCATAGGCTAGTGTGTTTAGCTTCCGCATTTGCACTCATCATGAACACTAGCATGTGTAGGGTCTTGGCCTACTAGAATTATTAGGTTTCTTTTTCTTACCAATGTTAAACAAAACCAAGGAATTCAAGTGCTACATAGAAAGCTAATAAACATAACACAAGTCAAATCAACATGAAACATCAAATCTTAAAACTATAGCTGATCACTTTAAACTTAAACTCTTAAAGCTGAGAAGCCGCAGCACAAGACCCATACATGCAGCGAAAAGAGAACAATAGGTATATTTACACTTGTAGCATGGATATTCAGAATTAAAATATATACCCTGCATTTATGGATGTCCTACATACCTCGTCTTAGAAGATGGAGAAGGATAACCTAGCCAGAAAAAGAAACTCATGGAAATGATCGAGAGGAGGGGAGGATCACCTAGTCCTAGCTAGCAGGAATACAATGGATAAACTGGCATAAATTGCAACTGTTTATTTCAGTTACATTTATTAGAGTGACAATGAACGTATGACATATAAGTATTGTAACTTCAACTTTAGAGTGGAAAAGTGCAAGGTTTCGGTTTAGAATGGTGCTGAATTGTGAGAAAATAAAGATATCTCAAGTAATAAGTAATGACTTGCATACCTTAACCTACAATGTCAATTCATGATGCTTTTCAACAATGTCACATTCACCAAACTACCAGAAACAACACAAGTAAACTGGATTCTTGGAGTCATTTTAAACAACTCTCAAAGTGTTTATATTGTTAACATTGGATCACTTCTACATAGAGAATCTATAGAGGCGGTTCATATTGTCAGCCACCGCTACAGATGCCGATTTTCTATTGTCAGGGGTCAATCAATCTTGTGGAGTTACAGTTAATAGTCAAAGAATATATCAATTATTGTGACACCCCATGTTTAACCTTTAATTAATTAATGCTAAATCCTAATTAGCAAGCTCTCCGGCCACTCGGCCGCGCTCCGACAGCTGCTGACTGGCCGGCCCAGCTGGCGCCTACTGGCTGCCTGTGAGGCATACACATGGCACCAACATGGCTGCTTGTGTGGTGTGCCCAGAATTAATCAAAAACCAGAAATAACCAGAGAAATCCAATGATATTTAGTACATAAAATTTGAATTACACCTCCAATTGTCAAGCTCACAAAAATCTGCCCTGTTTTAAGTGATAGCTTCAAAAATTCATAGTAATTAATTTACTCAACTAAATGAGGCAAATAAATACTTGTTGGAAAGATCATAATGTACTCTGTCACCTAGTTTGAAATTGGATTTTTATCATAACAGGAATAACCACCAAAAACAGAACCAACGCAATCTGTCAGCCACTGTTTTCAGTAACAACCTTGAACTTCAAAATTTCATAACTGGAGTTTTACTTAGAATTTTTAGGTGTATAAGCCCAATCTGGAAAGACTTAGAAGTATATTTTCATTCCCAGTAGGTATCAGCATTTACTAAGTTTTCCTCTGTCCAGTAGAGCTAAAACAGTAAGCCCCTGTCATCCAAAAACAGAATCTGTCAACCTGAATTTGTAAAAATCATAAGTCCAGATCTACTTGGAATTTTTGGGAGTATAAATACATACTGGAAAGATATGAAAGTCTTCTATAATTTGGTGTCAAGCACCAGTTCTGGAATTTTAGTTTTCTGGTCGAAATACTCATTTTACAGACTGTTTTACAGTCAAGACTGTCCCAAAAACCCATTCCTATTTTGTTGCCCCTTGAGGTTGGAAAATGTTAACTAAAAATTTGTCTCTGTATTTCATAGCACTTTATATGAAATCCATTTTTACTATAAGGGAGATTTGACTCACTCAAATTTCATTTCTTGTAGATGGCTGAAAACGATAACCCACCACCGCCCGGTTGGGAGATTACAAGATCAAGCACTAATTGGTTGGCTTTTGATCACAATGAGACAGCAGCAGAGCACTCTAACTTTCTTTTGCACACGAAAGTAGAAGGCTAGATGTTAAATAAATATTTAGTGCATCATAATTCCAGCAATACTATTATCTAAACATATGCAACACTGATTTTTCTCTTGTTTGTCCATGACAAGGATATGCACGACTCAAACAAGACCAAAGAACAAGCACTAGACCAGCAACACAATGACCTTGTAGGGACTAAAATTCAGAGAAGCAAACTAAACTGAAAATTGCAAGGCACAAGGGGGGTGTAGGACAGCGGAAACACGACGAACAAATATTTTTGTAGGGCAATTTTCTGGACTCTAGGATTGAACAAAATAACAAGGATAACGGCGAACCTAACGGTGTACCTAAAGCTCTGATTACCACTTGATGTGGACAAGGATTCCCGATCTTCCGGTAGGTTCTGATAATCTTGATTAAGGCGGAGGCGATACACAAATCGATCCGGCTTCCGAACGACACGTTCTGAACCCCGCAATCGCAGCACAACGTCTCCTCTGGTTATCAACCGTTCAAGAACGATTGACCTCGCCGAGAAGGCTTATCCTTGCCTGCAAATCAAGAACACAAGCAAGAACAAAGAAGAATGCAACCAAATTTGCAAGTATACGATGAATCTCACAAGTTGGGATCTCACAAACCGATCAAACGGCGAAACTGTTATCAACAGAATAATCTAAGCAAAACCCAAACCCTAATGAAGAGGCGGCGGCTGTATATGAGGACCCTAGGGTCGTGCAAGACCCCCTGGACGCAGCCCTAAGTGGGCTCAACTCGATACATGGCCCAAAGACCGATTACGGTGTCGCAGCACCAGGACAGATTCTGGAAGTCGAATTGTTTCGGCGATTGTCGACGGATTGGGACGAATTTTGACATGGGACCAGTTGGGATGGAAAGGGCTTTTCGTTATCTTTCCAGACATATATAGAACGTCTAAATCGGAGTCTGTATGCGTCCTGGGCATCCGTTTTAGTGCAGACTGGTCCTGGGCTCCGACACAGACTCGAAGTCGGTTTTGATTGCGCCTCCACCTTGGCTTGGACGTCCTTGCTGGCCCATCACGTCTCCAATCACCTCCCCAGCTATCTCATCATCATCTCTATGGTTTCTAACAACAATTAATTCATTACGTATTAATCTATTCTCAAAATCACATAAAGGAATCATTAGGAACAAGCTCACCCGTAAATTCAGTTGTCGCGCATGAACTTGCATTTTGGTTGGCGGAGTGCTGGGTGTATCCATAAGGGTGATGTCCTCATCATTCTCCCCCTTTTGAATTAGAGTCGTCCTTGACTCGAGCTCACTCTTTCTCCCATGTATGGTCTCAAATCTGAAATATTAATTGTGGAACTATTCCCAAACTTGGGATACAACTCATATTTATATGCATTATACAATTTATCATCACAATGTGAAACTACAATAGAACGCATGCCATGCAAATTAATGACCTCTATGAAAACTTGCTCAGCAATATAAACATCATTCTCCCTCTTATGACAAGATAGAAAATGTGTGATCTTAAAAACACTAGAAAAACATGACATGACATGGTAATTGTTATTGCAGTTTTCTAGTTCATCATTTGGTTGTACAACACAAGGAGTATTCATGTTTGAGCAAATATAAACTTTATGCACCATAAATACACCTCTATGATCATAGTTTCCTATAGCATAAAATTCGTTTCTTGTTAGTAACGGCAATTCAGTTTGAGAAAAGATTTGCTTCTCCACGGTATTAAGATCACAAAGAACATCAAATTCAATATAACCCAAAGTATTTAGAGAAGACAATAATTTCTGCTCATCCTTTTCACATGTTATTAAAATCAAATGTTTTATTTCAGCACTAGTAGGTGAACCATAAGCAAAAACATCAAGCTTATTCATTTGTTGTGGCAAAGGTATAAGTGAAGCAGTGGCACACAACTCCTCTTTATCATAAGGATCAGTAGATAAATCAACTTGTGGCAATGGCAAATCAAAACAAGGTTCCAATACAACAAGATTGTTGGAACAATTCATCACATCAAGAAAGCTCTTACTTGAAGCAACAACATGTTCTTCATCTTTCTCACTATCCTCTTCTTTGTGTAGAACCTGAAATGTATTAGTTGCAACAAGAGGCACGAAAATATGTTGATCATCTAATTCAAATTTTGATATAAGTGTTGCAACATTTGAAACAGTCCATTCTTTCCTAAATGGTTCATTCTTTCTCCTTTCAAGCCTTTGTTGATCCTCTTCTAAAATTTCAGCAGCGGTCATAGGTTTAAGAGTAACTCTTCTATCATTGTATTTAAATGAGTAGCTATTTATAATGGCATTGTGCGAAGCATTATTTGTAATAATCCAAGGTTTACTCAATAACAAATGACATGCTTGCATAGGTACTATATCAAATTCTGCACTATCCTTATAAGAACCAATAAAAAATTCAATGCGTGCAATTTTATCTACCTTTATCTTACTAAAAGAATTTACCCATTGGATATAGTATGGACATGGGTGTGGCTGTGTTGTCAATCCAAGCTTCTATACTAATTCTAAACTTGCGATGTTGCGGCTACTCTCTCCATCAATGATAACACGACAACGTCGATCCTTGACAACAAAGTGAGTCTGAAATAAATTGTTCAATTGATTTTGCTCTACCTTCTCCATTTGAGGACTGAGCACTCTTTGTAATACATCACTCATATTGTTCTCATTAGACAACATTGAATCATCACCATGAGTGGCGTAACCTATCATTGTTAGTAGCAAACAAGGAAACACACGGAAGTATATTTTTCTATCACTACTATGTGATAACAGTGTAAACTCTCAACAAGCAAAGGGAAGCATCTTATCAAGCTCTTACAAAGTTCTTAATTACAACAAGCAAAGGATACCTTGGAGAGTGTGAACTGATGATTGCGAGAGTCAAAAAAATTTGTGCCTGTTCAGAAGGAAATATATGGAGCTTGGATAGGCAATATTAGGTAGCAAGGATTAGCAAAATTTCAATTCAGAAGTTGCAAAACTGAATAATAGTCCCAAGCTAGTCCATGTCACCGGCCTAAACTTGTCTCGGACCTAGTTCAAGAAAGCAAGCAAATGACTCAACAAAGGACATAAAGGATGCAAGCAATTCTGAATTTGTATCTTTTCTTTTTTCTACTTCTTTTTTTTGTGCAGCTTTTTCTCTTGTGCACTTTTGCCTTTTCTTTTCTTTTCTTGAGAATCAGAACTGCAGCAAGGTATTACAAGTTTTACAACCACTGGAACCCCAGAATATTTTTTTTTTCTTACTATAAGTGCAGCAAAAGGATTTTTGTAATAGCACAACTAAAACAAACTTCCATAACAAGATCAAGCACTAATTGATTGGCTTTTGATCACAATGAGACAGCAGCAGAGCACTCTAACTTTCTTTTGCACACGAAAGTAGAAGGCTAGATGTTAAAGAAATATTTAGTGCATATAATTCCAGCAATACTATTATCTAAACATATGCAACACTGATTTTTCCCTTGTTTGTCTATGACAAGGATATGCACGACTCAAACAAGACCAAAGAACAAGCACTAGACCAGCAACACAATGACCTTGTAGGGACTAAAATTCAGAGAAGCAAACTAAACTGAAAATTGCAAGGCACAAGGGGGGTGTAGGACAGCGGAAACACGACGAACAAATATTTTTGTAGGGCAATTTTCTGGACTCTAGGATTGAACAAAATAACAAGGATAACGGCGAACCTAACGGTGTACCTGAAGCTCTGATTACCACTTGATGTGGACAAGGATTCCCGATCTTCCGGTAGGTTCTGATAATCTTGATTAAGGCGGAGGCGATACACAAATCGATCCGGCTTCCGAACGACACGTTCTGAACCCCGCAATCGCAGCACAACGTCTCCTCTGGTTATCAACCGTTCAAGAACGATTGACCTCGCCGAGAAGGCTTAAATCAAGAACACAAGCAAGAACAAAGAAGAATGCAACCAAATTTGCAAGTATACGATGAATCTCACAAGTTGTGGTCTCACAAACCGATCAAACGGCGAAACTGTTATCAACAGAATAATCTAAGCAAAACCCAAACCCTAATGAAGAGGCGGCGGCTGTATATGAGGACTCTAGGGTCATGCAAGACCCCCTGGACGCAGCCCTAAGTGGGCTCAACTCGATACATGGCCCAAAGACCGATTACGGTGTCGTAGCACCAGGACAAATTCTGGAAGTCGAATTGTTTCGGCGATTGCCGACGGATCGGGACGAATTTTGACATGAGACCAGTTGGGATGGAAAGGGCTTTTCGTTATCTTTCCAGGCATATATAGAACATCTAAATCGGAGTCCGTATGCGTCCTGGGCATCCGTTTTAGTGCAGACTGGTCCTGGGCTCCGAGACAGACTCGAAGTCGGTTTTGATTGGGCCTCCACCTTGGCTTGGACGTCCTTGCTGGCCCATCATGTCTCCAATCACCTCCCCAGCTATCTCATCATCATCTCCATGGTTTCTAACAACAATTAATTCATTAGGTAGTAATCTATTCTCAAAATCACATAAAGGAATCATTAGGAACAAGCTCACCCGTAAATTCAGTTGTCGCGCATAAACTTGCATTTTGGTTGGCGGAGTGCTGGATGTATCCATAAGGGTGATGTTCTCATCACCCTGCTAGTGCCTGGTGGGCAAATAATGAAGCTTCTCTGCCTGCTAGCCACCGTGTTGAGTGGAATGAGTTCAAGACGGCATTCCGTGCACATTTCATTCCTGCTGGCCTCATCCAGAGGAAATTTCAGGAATTCATGGATTTAAAACAAGGAGGGAGGAATATCCTCCGGTATTCTAAAGCTTTCAACCATTTGGCTCAGTATGCTACTGATTATGTCAACATTGAGGATAAGAAGAGGTATACATTCTTGCATGGTATGATCACCGGTATGTTCAATGATCTAGTCAATGCTGCTATTGTCCAAGAAGATGCTATGTGTCAAGTTGAAGAAGAAGAAGACTGCAAAAGAAAGGCCCCTGCTAGTGCCGCTGCTGTTTCACAAGCTAAGCATCGTTTGATTTATACATCTCCCACTGGACAGTGTTTCTGGACATCTCCACAGCAGAAATTTCAGCGGTCGTACGCTCAGAACTATGTGAGGCCACCGCAGCAACAGAACTTCCCGTCTTGTGCACCATATCAGCAGCAAAACAACCAGTACCGTGCACCATAGCAGAAGCATGGAAATCAAAATGGACGCGCTCCACAGCGCGCTAATTGTGGCCCCTACCCGTGTTACAACTGTGGCCGTTTCAGACATTTTGCTAAGGAATGCACTACACCCAAGCGCAACAACAACAATGGTAATCACAATCAATGTTAAAACCAGGATGATATTAAGAATGCGCCGCCTCGTGGTGCTGAAGTCAACTACACCAGTACTAAAGATATTCCTCACGGTGAACCTGTGCTGACCGGTACGCTCTCACTTTATCGTCAACCTGTTCTTACACTTTTTTATTTTGGTGCTATACATCATTTCATCAGCAAAGCATGTGTTCAAAAACATAAACTCCAAACCACCACTACAGAAAAGTGCTATACAGTTCGTTCCCCCGCTGGACAAATCTGTGCTAATCAATTAGTACGTGGAGCCCCGCTCGAAATAAATCGAAGCATTTACCCCACCGACTGTATCATGCTTAACAACCAGGAGATTGATTTGATCTTAGGAATGTTCTGGATGAAAACCCATAAAGCCATGTTAGATATTGATTCTCGTATCATCCATTTAAATTCTCCCCTGCATGGCTGAGACACACTTTCACTAAATACCGATTCACTAAACAATCTGGTTGTCTATAACTTGGAAGAGAAATCATTAGATAATATTCCTGTCATCTGTGAGTATCTGAACGTATTTTCAAAGGATATTTCTAGCCTCCCACCTGACTCTGAAGTGGAATTTAAGATTGAGCTACAGCCTGGAACTTCTCTTGTATCCCGTCGTCCATATAAAATGGCCCCAAATGAGCTTGCTGAATTGAAAAAGCAATTGAATGAACTGCTAGAAAAAGGATTCATTCGCCCAAGCACATCACCTTAGGGTTGTCCTGCTATTTTTGTGAAGAAGAAGGCCAAGTCTCTGCGTCTAGTTGTTGATTACCGGCCTGTAAATGAAGTCACGATCAAAAATAAATACCCGTTGCCCCGTATTGATATTCTTTTTTATCAATTGGTTGGTGCCAAGTCTTTTCAAAAATTGACCTTCGCTCAGGTTATCATCAAATCAAGATTAGAGCAGAAGATATTTCAAAGACCGCTTTCTCTACAAGATACGGATTATTCGAGTATCTAGTAATGTTATTTGGATTAACCAATGCTCCTGTCCATTTCATGTACCTCATGAATTCAGTATTTATGCCGGAGTTGGACAAGTTCATGGTAGTGTTTATTGATGATATCCTCATCTATTCTAAGTCCAAAGAAGAACACGCTAAACACCTTCGTATTGTTCTTCAACGTCTATGAGGTCACAAGCTGTTTGCAAAATTCAGCAAGTGTGAATTTTGGTTGGACCGTGTACCATTTCTTGGTCACATAGTTTCACCTGAAGGTATCTCGGTAGATCCCAGCAAAGTTGAAGATGTGCTAGATTGAAAGCCACCTAAAACAGTTCATCAAGTTCGCAGTTTCCTCGGATTAGTCGGATATTACCGTAGGTTCATTCCAAATTTTTCTCAGCTCTCCAAGCCTATCACGAGATTATTGAAGAATGATGTGAAGTTTGAATGGGACGACAAGTGTGAAAAAGCATTCTAGAAATTGAAGGAACTATTAACCACTGCCTCAGTATTGGCTCAACCCGACATCACTAAACCTTTTGACGTGTATTGTGATGTGTCTGGGATAGGACTTGGATGTGTGCTTATACAATGTGGTCCTATCATTGCCTATTCATCATGGCAACTACGAAAGCACGAAGAGCATTATCCAACTCACGATTTAGAGCTAGCTGCATTTGTGCTTGCACTAAAAATTTGGAGGCATTATTTGCTTGGAAATTTAGTGCATATCTACACGGACCATAAGAACTTGAAGTACATTTTTACTCAGGCTGATCTGAACATGAGACAACGTCGATGGCTGGAACTGATCAAGGATTACAAACTGGAGATTCATTATCATCCGGGCAAGGCCAATGTAGTCGCCGATGCGCTCAGTAGGAAAATTCGTTGCAATAATCTAGTGCTGGAATTTCAGGACAGCAGCACTGAAAATATTATTTCAGAACCAAGCCTTCGCGTTATGCACGTCCTAATGATCAACAACCTTAGTATACATTCCACCATTCGTGAAGAAATTATTGCTGCATAGAAAAATGATAAGGGTATGGAACACATTCACCAAAACATTAAGGACGGTAAAGCTAAATGTTTTACACAAGACCCGGACGGTACTCTATGGTTCAATAACTGTTTAGTGGTACCAAAAGATTTTGATCTTCATCGGAAAATTATGGATGAAGCACATTAGTCAAAATATTCCATTCACCCGGGTAGTAATAAAATGTATCAAGATCTGAAAAAGAAATTTTGGTGGACAAGAATGAAGCGAGAAGTTGCCCGGTACATTGCAGAGTGTGATACTTGTTAAAGAATCAAAGCTGGCCATTTGAAATCGGTCGGATTACTTCAACCATTAAGTATTCCTGCCTAGTGTTGACGGCTGTTAAGTACCATTTTCAACCGTCAACTATACTCAAATAAAGGAGAATTTGGCATTTCATACACGCATGCTTTATCACAATAATATAGTTCCACTTGTACTTGGAGAACTTTGTGCATGCAGGAGGAAATGTGAAGGAAACACCTCAAAAGGCAAGAAAACACACTTTTGACCAATCAGAGAGTGCCACATGGACGTCACACGGATTGAAGGGCCCATTTTCAGCTCTTAACCGACGTAACTCCCTGTAATACCGCGGGAACCGACCTCAGGACCCACCTGCCAGCCTCCCCAAGAAAGCACAGGCCAGGAGGGGCCACCCCCAGGTCGGCCGACCTGGTCAGGTCGGCCGACCCAGCCGGGCGCCCTCTCCGCCTGGGCTTCCACGTGTTGGCTCCTCCGTGACTCCTGATGACGGTTTGAGATGCCTTCCGTGGCGGTTACTCTCCCTTGCCGACCTATTGAGGCTATAAATAGGAGGGTGTGCCTTCACACTCAACACACACCACAAGAAGCATTTCTCTCTTGCTAGTAGTAGTTCTTGGAGTTTTAGTGGAGTTAGGCTGAGTCTAGAGCTCTCTAGTCCCAAGTCTTCACTTGGAATTGGTATGGCTCTTGTATCTTTTCCCTTTTGTAAGACTTTGCTCTTATCAATATATATATCTTTTCTATATAGTTGTGCTTGGGTCATGAGTTTCTTGTTTGATTTTGTGATCCATATATGTGATAGTATAGTCTACTTGTGTGACAGTAGTTTATATTTATTATACTACTATTGTCATGCTAGTTATATACCGTCACTATAGTCTAGTTTATATGTTATAGTCTCTATGCTTAGTTTTAGCTGATAAAGTATAGCATGGGTTTGGTGATCGTATTCTTACGGTAACTCTGCCTCGTTAATAGTAATCGCGGAGGGGCAGAGTGCTCTTTGGTCATGCAAGTATGGTACTTGGGTGACTGATTTGCATCAATTATTCGTTAGTCTACTGGTTCGTTGAGGTAGGCGGCAGGTGGTGACAGCCCTGTCCGTCCTTTGAAATCCTCCCCGCTAGGCTAGTGCGTAGGCTCTTGGCGGAAGTCGCCTGTGGATGCAGGGGTAAGTCCGTGCCTGAAGTGCTATACTATTGACTGCTGAACCTGAGTGTGGGTCTGTATGTATTCTACTTAGGCTATGCAACTGTATAGGAATGTATAGTAGGAGTAGCTTAGCCTAGTCTTTCCTCCACTAGACTTTATTTATTTAGTAGGAATCTTCTGTGTGTGTCACACTACCCGGTTATTATCATGTACCCGCCTGTCTTGGTTAGATATCCTTGCTAATTGTTAACATGATCTTATATGTTAGTAACGCTTCTTGATCATAACCTTCCCTTGGGATAAACAAATACGATACCCTGAATACTTCCGGGTGAAATGCTACAGCGGTATTCTCCGTGCGCTTGCGGATTTTACCTACTTGACTCTGGGACATATTAGTGAACCGTTTCTGGCCCCGTGCCGGGAATGATTTATTAATATGGCTTAGCAAAAGTCAACAAGCATTTCTGGCGCCGTTGCCGGGGAAGGCGTATGATCAAGAAAAATTACTAATGTATATAGTAGTGTTGCAATTATTAAGGCCATCTCCTAAGCAGGTTAACCTTGCTTTGTTTTCTGCATTTTGTATGAAAACAGGGTAGTGTATGACTGGTTTCGACTTGCCGACAAACTTCACTGAAGATCCTGAGTCACTCCTGAGAAGGACATGAGCTAGGCTCACCCCTCCTCGTAAGGAGACTCGGCCAATCGAACCTGTCATTCCCGCACCATCAAGCTCTGAGCAAATGGCCGACAAGACCCTCCGCGAGTTCTCCGCTCCCTCCGCTGCCAACATCCCTACGGGACCAGCTGGCAATGTGGGAGATGCGAACTTCGAGATCAAGACCGGTCTCATCACCATGGTGCAGGCTAGCCCATTCTGTGGGAAAGCCAATGAGGACGCTAGTGCTCATCTCCAGCAATTCCTGGAGATTTGCAACACGTTCAAAAAGAAGGA
The DNA here is from genome assembly GCA_030378355.1 of Eleusine indica. Taxonomy (NCBI): domain Eukaryota; kingdom Viridiplantae; phylum Streptophyta; class Magnoliopsida; order Poales; family Poaceae; genus Eleusine; species Eleusine indica. The sequence continues at coordinate 45,175,754 of CM059495.1, forward strand.
CAGCCTCATCACATTTATGAAGAACTTCCTTGAGAAGGAAAAGGTCGCACAGCGACAACTGATGAAGGCAAGGAGGCAAAGGTCACACATTAAGCAACAGCCTCCGAAGTCCCCAAGGCAGCAACCTCCGAGGTCTGCAAAGAAACAGGCTGAGAAGCCTGCAAAACCGCAGCCTCCGAAGCCCGAGAAGCCACCGACCACAACAAAGACCAAGAAGGTGTGGCGAGTGAAACAAGAAGCATCATCCATGTCTTCATCTCCGGGACCGGACAACGCTTCATCGAGCTGAACGCCGGAGAAACGTCCCGCTCGTCGGACTTTAAAAGGTGAGTCCTCGCCGGGAGGTTAAACCGGTAGTTATCCATATTTGCTCTTTTTAATTGCATATTTGCTTTCCACCACAGTTTGATTTTTCCCGACCACTGCATTTCTGCATTCTTGAATTTTTCCAGCCACCTTGGAATTTTTCAAAACTCATTTGCATTTTTGAAAATTTAGAAAATAGGTTTTTGGGCTCTCCATTTTGAAAAGATTTTTTGTCGAGCTTTTTGAGCAAAAAGGCAGCAGGGGACAAATCCCCTAGCCGTTGGGGAACACATAGGAAAAAGGGGGCTGCCAGTAGGCCCACCTGCCAGGTCGGCCGACCTGGTGGGGTCGGCCGACCCCCTGGCCCCACTTTTTCCTGTGCTCCTTTCTCCCAATGTCTATATGGCCGTTGTTCTGTCCCTTTCTAACGGCCATCTTGCTTTCTTGGCTATAAAAACCGCCCAGGAGGGGGAGCTTCACCATTCCAAGCTCATCTTTCACTCCCCTCCTTTGCTCACTTGTTGCTCTCCCAAAATTTCGTGTTCTTCAACTTTACTACAGCCCCAAAAACCCAAAAAAATATTTCCCCTCTGTTTTAGTGCATTTGCAAGTTGTTGTAAGAAGAAAACCAATTTCGGAGAAGCTCGGGTTTGTCGTTTTCACTAACGCTCACCCGAACACTTGTTCGATCTTGTTTTTGTTCTTGTCTTGTGTTTGTTCTTGTGTGCAGCCATGTTCAAACGAATGAAGCAAGTCGCCGGAATCAAGCAGAGAAAAAGCACTCGTGCAAGCACGAGTCAAGCATCCTCCGTCGAGCTCACACCAAGTCCGGGGCATGGTGACCCCGAAGCTGAAATTCCGGAGGAAAGGCCGGCCTTGCTCATCACCGAGGAGCATCTCGACATCAAGGACGACCGCGAGGGCCAAGCCATCGCGCTCATGAGAGAACGGCCATTCGCCCACACCCGACGCTTCGATCCGGACTTCCTCGAGAAAATAGGTATGAGAGAAGAATTTGCCTCTATTTTTCGCACTATGGGTTGGCTAAATTTCGTAGAAGTAGATGAGCCGGGTTCTCGTTTGCTTACTATGCAGTTTTTATGCACCCTTAGAAAGTATGATGAAGGCATTTCTTTTCACTTGTTTGGGCAAAAGCGCTTGGTCACATGGGGTGATCTTCATGCTATGCTAGGTCTAAATCCTAAATGTAGGCTAGACTTAGATAAAGCGCTAAAGGGGTTCCATAAAGAAAGTTTTTGGAAAAATATTTCCGGAAACGAGTGGGGTCCCAAGCCTAGAACAAGTGCCATCCATAATCCTACACTTAGATTTATGCATGTGTGGTTGGCTATGACCTTGTTTCCTCGAGGTGACATTAGGGTTGTCCGGCAAGATGAATTGAAAATACTTTATGCCATGGTTAAGAAAATTAGGGTGTCACCCGCGGAATGCATGATTGATCAATGGTTAGACAATATAAAGTTGACAGGACCAATTGAGTGCACCTCTTTAGTTACTCGCATTGCGCAGAAGTGTGGTCTGCTTGAGAATGTTCATGTTGAATATTTGACGGTAGATAGAGAATTTCTAGGCGAGGACTATTTTGTGCAAGGACATACTTTGAAACATGGTCCAAATAATACCTTGATCTATCACTTTCCCGGGTATACAAATGAATTCCCGTTACCTAACCCGGGTCTTCGTTTGTATCACTGTCGGGCACTAACCCTCCCACTTGAGCCAGTGGGAGAAGTTCGCAGGCATAGTGTTTCAGGGCGACCGACACGTTCCCGTAGGCATATGGAGCCTACACCGGAGTTTCACACTCCGACCGGAGATCCGGTATGGGAGCAGCCCCCGCCACAGGACGAGGCGGGTGCATCAACATGGCAGGCCGGAGCATGGGAATCTCAGTACAATTACCCCATGCAGACGTCATCAAGTTCAAGCGGACCGCCATCCTTTTCCACTCTGTCATTCTCATCCCGTGGGTTCCGTGAACTCAACTATGGGATGGCCGAGTTGACAAGGAGGGTGAACGACATTGATTTGCGCACCGAGAGCATGCAACAAACTCTCACGCAACATGTCACCGACACCCAGCAATGGCAGAATTTCAGCGACAACCAATTCCGCCAGCTGAACGCGATGATGGCTCAGAATCAGAGCAATTGGGATGCCTTCTTCCGCTCCCAAGGCTACTACCCGAACCAGCAGATATGAGCAAGAACAAGCTTGGGGGAGGACCCCCCTTCTCACGGTAACTTGTATCTTTCCCCTTTTCTTTATTTCTTGCATTTGCTAAATCTGAAAATCCATAAAAATTTGCAAAATATAAAAAGAACAAAAATATTTCCCTTTTTCATGCGCGGTATGAATGTGTATAATTTTCCTATGTTGAGATGATGAATAGTTGCTCTGTCCTTTATTCCTCTCTAAAGCTAGTTTACAACTTAGTACTCTCTCAAGAGTTAGGTTTGTTGGTAAATCTTGCCTTGAACTTGAATCTTGTGGGTAGCATACGCATTCTCTAGTTCTAAGTTGTTGAGAGGTATGATATGATAGATAGGGCTGCTATGATCTTGCTCAACGTAAAGCTTGAATTCCGGAGTTTTATTTTTCAAAATGACAAATTGATAAGTTCCTCAATGATGAAATTCCCACCACAGCCATATGTAGTGTTTACATTTGAAAACCTTTACACATATGCTGCTTGTTTCACATTGAGCTTAGTCAAAATTGTTGTGACCCTAGTAGAACTCTTTTCATGCTTTCTTGATCAAGATCATATACACACATCCACCGCCATGAGCTATCCTTCTAAATCAAGAAGATAGCATCCACCATATCCACCATATCCACCGTGAGCTATTCTTCTACACCGGAAGAAAGCCACTAGCCATCCATCCATCCAAAGAAACACTCCATATATCCATTGCAAAATTCCTCTCTCAAAGTATTCATTGCAAACTAGGACTATGGCTATAAAAAAAAAAAAGAAAAGAAAAAAAAAATGCTCAAAAAAGAGAGCAAGCAAAAGATAGCCATAGCCTAGAAACTCCAAAAGAGAGAAGGAAAATTCAAAAAGGAGTTATTTCTTCCCATCCACCATTCCTCCGCTCTCCCACACACTTGCACATCTTGATCAAGATTGTTTGAATTGATGTTTTTCTTGGATCCGGTCTTTTGACATAGCAATATTATGTGAACATGAGTGCTTCATATATCCCTACCTTGAGCTCCACATAAAGCCTTATTTAGAAGTAGGTGATTATAGGCAACACTTTGCCTCGGTGAGGAATCATACACATATTGAGTGATCCGAGAGAATCATTTGAGGAACTTGGTTTTTATTTTCAAAATCTTTTGAAAACCTCCGGAATAACATAGCGGAATCTAGAGCAAGTGATTGGTGCCCTGCAATTGTTCTATCTCTCAACCGCCCAAGACAATGAGGTGTAAAAGCCCCATGGATCGAGGTAAATGGGTAAGTTATGTGCCAACATATTTAATTCTAGGAAGAGTACTTTGTTGTGCGCATAGTATTATTGAGGAGTAGGACATTGTAGCAACTCCTGATCAACAACTTAAGTTTATCTTTGCTTCGGGACGAGCAAAGGGTAAGCTTGGAGGAGTTTGTTGACGGCTGTTAAGTACCATTTTCAACCGTCAACTATACTCAAATAAAGGAGAATTTGGCATTTCATACACGCATGCTTTATCACAATAATATAGTTCCACTTGTACTTGGAGAACTTTGTGCATGCAGGAGGAAATGTGAAGGAAACACCTCAAAAGGCAAGAAAACACACTTTCGACCAATCAGAGAGTGCCACATGGACGTCACACGGATTGAAGGGCCCATTTTCAGCTCTTAACCGACGTAACTCCCTGTAATACCGCGGGAACCGACCTCAGGACCCACCTGCCAGCCTCCCCAAGAAAGCACAGGCCAGGAGGGGCCACCCCCAGGTCGGCCGACCTGGTCAGGTCGGCCGACCCAGCTGGGCGCCCTCTCCGCCTGGGCTTCCACGTGTTGGCTCCTCCGTGACTCCTGATGACGGTTTGAGATGCCTTCCGTGGCGGTTACTCTCCCTTGCCGACCTATTGAGGCTATAAATAGGAGGGTGTGCCTTCACACTCAACACACACCACAAGAAGCATTTCTCTCTTGCTAGTAGTAGTTCTTGGAGTTTTAGTGGAGTTAGGCTGAGTCTAGAGCTCTCTAGTCCCAAGTCTTCACTTGGAATTGGTATGGCTCTTGTATCTTTTCCCTTTTGTAAGACTTTGCTCTTATCAATATATATATCTTTTCTATATAGTTGTGCTTGGGTCATGAGTTTCTTGTTTGATTTTGTGATCCATATATGTGATAGTATAGTCTACTTGTGTGACAGTAGTTTATATTTATTATACTACTATTGTCATGCTAGTTATATACCGTCACTATAGTCTAGTTTATATGTTATAGTCTCTATGCTTAGTTTTAGCTGATAAAGTATAGCATGGGTTTGGTGATCGTATTCTTACGGTAACTCTGCCTCGTTAATAGTAATCGCGGAGGGGCAGAGTGCTCTTTGGTCATGCAAGTATGGTACTTGGGTGACTGATTTGCATCAATTATTCGTTAGTCTACTGGTTCGTTGAGGTAGGCGGCAGGTGGTGACAGCCCTGTCCGTCCTTTGAAATCCTCCCCGCTAGGCTAGTGCGTAGGCTCTTGGCGGAAGTCGCCTGTGGATGCAGGGGTAAGTCCGTGCCTGAAGTGCTATACTATTGACTGCTGAACCTGAGTGTGGGTCTGTATGTATTCTACTTAGGCTATGCAACTGTATAGGAATGTATAGTAGGAGTAGCTTAGCCTAGTCTTTCCTCTACTAGACTTTATTTATTTAGTAGGAATCTTCTGTGTGTGTCACACTACCCGGTTATTATCATGTACCCGCCTATCTTGGTTAGATATCCTTGCTAATTGTTAACATGATCTTATATGTTAGTAACGCTTCTTGATCATAACCTTCCCTTGGGATAAACAAATACGATACCCTGAATACTTCCGGGTGAAATGCTACAGCGGTATTCTCCGTGCGCTTGCGGATTTTACCTACTTGACTCTGGGACATATTAGTGAACCGTTTCTGGCCCCGTGCCGGGAATGATTTATTAATATGGCTTAGCAAAAGTCAACACCTAGAAATGGGAAAATATCAGTATGGAATTTATTGTTGGCCTACCACTCACTTTACGTAAGTATGACTCAATTTGGGTCATTGTGGATAGACTCACAAATTCTGCTTATTTCTTAATGGTCAACAACACATATAAGATAAAGCAATATGCAAAGCTGTACATATCAGGAATTTTATGTCTTCACGGAGTACCCAATACTATCATTTTAGATAAAGGCTCGCAGTTCATTGCGTTTCTGGGAACAACTATATGCATCTCTGGGTACACACTTAATTCGTAGTTCTGCTTACCATCCCGCTACCGATGGACAAACAGAACGTGTCAACCAAATGTTGGAGGATATGCTTAGAGCATGTGTTTTAGCACATAGTGGTAATTGGGATGAATATCTACCTTATGTAAAATTTTCATACAACAACAGTTATCAAAAAACCATGAAAATATCACCGTTTGAAGCGCTCTACGGACGAAGTTGCAGAACACTGTTGAACTGGTCCGAATCAGGAGAAAGAGTGACGTTTGGTTCTGATCTTGTAAAGGACGCCAAGGAGAAAGTTCATGGACGCCGAGGAGAAAGTTCATGACATTCAGACAAATTTTAAGGCTGCTAAATGTCATCAAGAAAAATACGCAAACCGACGTCACGGGCCGCTCTATTTCGATAAGGATGATTTTATCTACCTCCGCGTGTCACCTATGAAAGGCATTCCGTGTTCTGGAGTCAAAGGAAAATTAGCGCCTCGTTATATCGATCCATTCAAAATTTTGGAGAGATGTGGCCCCGTAGCATACAAACTGGAGCTACCTACTAAATTATCTGGAGTTCACAATATTTTCCATGTTTCCCAATTCAAACGGTGTCTCAAACCATAGATTGATGTTGTCCTCAAAAATATTAACAATCTTCAACCGGATCTCACTTACTCCGAACATCCAGTAAAAATCCTCGATACAAAGGAACGCATAACTCGTAAACGAACACTCAAATTCTATAAAGTCCGATGGAGTAATCATTCAGAAGATGAATCTACTTAGGAATCTGAGGAATTTCTAAGTACTCATTACCCGGAATTTTAGTCATCATTCTCAAGTATATTTTAGTTACCGTACTTCCCTCTAGTCTGTTTGCTCTAAATCTCAGGATGAGACTTCTTTAAGGGGGGAGGGCTGTGACACCCCATGTTTAACCTTTAATTAATTAATGCTAAACTCTAATTAGCAAGCTCTCCGGCTGCTCGGCCGCGCTCTGACAGCTGCTAACCGGCGGCCCAGCTGGCGCCTACTGGCTGCCTGTGAGGCATACACGTTGCACCGACGTGGCTGCTTGCGTGGTGCCCCCAGAATTAATCAAAAACCAGAAATAACCAGAGAAAACCAGGAAATGACTAGAAAATGCTGATAAATTTAAAAAAGCATAGTAAATTGAATATAAATCCAATAGAGCATAAACCAACTTTATTAGTTTTATTTTGATATGCTCTATCAAAGGAAAATGATAAAATGATGCCTCTATACAAGTATTTTTACTAATTAAATATCTTGTGCAAACACAAATTAAATCATTATAAATTATAGGAATGCAAATTAATTCTGGTTTTTGTATGCACTGTTATTCTATGTTAATCCACCATCCTGAATTTTGGTTAGGCACAATACGCATTATTTTGTGCCCTAGGATTTATTTAGCACCTTTGCTTATAAAAATGCTAGTAAATAAATTATTAATATTCAGGAACTGCCACTTGGTAAAAATGATGATTATACAGTCCCCTGTATATAATAAATCACCCATGTCCAGAAATATATTTTTACCATATTAAATGAATTATTTGCTTTTAAGACTATATAAACCCTATTAAATTACTTATACACCTAAAATGATAAAAACTAAACTTGTTCCTTTAAAGCATATGGCTTCAAGAACATGTTAATAACAATGTTACCACCTGAACATCATTGTATTTTGCATTTGTCATATTATTGCATGTACGGTATTATTTTGATATCGATAACACATTGTTCATATATAGGTAATGATAATCAGGAGCAAGAGCCGGATTTTGAAAAGGACACTGAATTTCAGGGGCAAGAAATTGTAGTTGCTACATCAATGTTGACCAAGGCAAGCCGCGGTTTACATATGCCATTTTATAAAGTTTTACTAGTTTCAATATATCAATGCTAGTGTATATGTTGATTGATGCATTAGGTTAATAGGAGTTGGTTGGAAATCTACTTGCACATTACCCAAATGTCCTATGTTAATGCTATATGAGTCGTTGTAGGATTCAGTACTAAATTGCTATGCATAGTAATAGGATATTATCGGTAGTTCTACTACTATTGCTAAGAGAATGACTTGATCACTAAAGTTGAACTTAATGGAATAAATTTACTTTGATGTTATGATCGGACAGGGGTGATGCATATGTAGGTTTGTAGCAACACATGGGTGTTGACTGCAGTAGTCCTGCCTTGTCGAACCTAGGACCCGTCTGTCGTTGACCCCTTAATCAAGCGTTGAACAGTACCGAATGCATGCTAGTTTATAGGCACTAGTAAACTGATGTAGCATTAACACAACAATGAGGACGGTACCCAGTACATTGGTCGTTGACCCTTCTGCTGGTAGAGTGGGCGGTCCATACCGCGAAGTACTGCTGGCAGGACGGCATGCCCACTCGATAAGACTGGCCCCGGACCAAGTTGTTTTGATGTTCTTGTGAAAGGTTACCATATACGACCTTAATTGGTGCGTATACGTCGTGTACTTCGGATTTTCCCTAGCTGGTGTAAATCAATTACAATTGCTATCGCTCGTAGAAATGAGTAGCTTGTTCACTGAGTCATCACGTAGCTCGCATGAAATTAAGAATTTGAATTTGATTATTATTCATGTTGATTACTGATGATTATTATTGTTGTTGTTATTATATTGTATCTACTTTATGTTATGCTATATTATTCTTGCACTGCTCCACTAAAGTTATATCTCTGCTTCACCTAATTAAACTTGGCTAAATAAAATTTATAGAACTAATAGGATGCTTAGTGCAAGTCTTTTTAAAAACAGTCATCCTATTAGAGCCAATCCATGTCTAGGTCTTTTAACGGGTAAGTCTTGGTGAGTAATTAGTACTCAGGCTTTATGCCACTGTTGTTTTTAGATAATTCAGAGATAGAACTGCTTGTTGATGTGCTACCGTGGGACATGCAAGTCTCTGAAGGCCGGACTGCCCACTGGGAGTCTGAATTGCCATCGCAGTAATATTGTGTGCTGCTAGGGTGATGATTTTTAGACATGAGTTATTACCACCGTTGTATCGTCGAGAGATTGAATTAGTATTCATATTTGCTTCCGTTGTTTTTGAACTTTCATAAACTTGTAATATTCCGCTACACTTTAACTACCCAATGATATAATAATTCGGCTTAAATTTGAATCACTATTATATTATCAAGTGTCTACGTTATCAGCACCGTTGGGACCTTGATCCTCCGAAAGGGGCGTCACAATTATACTATAAACTTAGTTTGAGATTACGAGAAAAAAATACGCTATGGAGCATCAGGACTGAAATCTAATGCTAAACCGTTAGCTGCTACCCTGAAATAATGATAGGAAGAAAGACTGAAATGTAAGTGTTGGGATCATTTGTTACCTCTTACCCAGATGCTAGGAGGAGCCTACAAATTTTGCTAGGAAGTGGTCAGAAAGATTAAATCCAGGCTGTACAGTTGCATGTGGCTAAAGTGGAGTTAACATCGTGCTGCTGGCGAGAAGTTTTGTCCGTGCAAGATAAGCAGATACAGTAAGGTGAATCCAAACAAAATAATGTTGTCATAAATTAATTGACAAAAAATAATGTGCTACCATACGACAAGTAATTTATCTTGTCACGAGCAGAAAGTGACTGAACTAAACTAAAAACAGCACTTGTATGGTGTTGACAACGAAGAAGTACATACGCTCTCGCTCTGGGAGCGATGTTGGCGTTTTAGTTATCCGCGCGTAATACGTTCTCTAGTTGCTTGTTTTGTTCTGCAGCGATCACATCTTCCTCTTATCTCATCTCTTTCAAATGATGCGGAGGAAGAACAATGAAAATTTGGATTTAAGTCTGTTAAATTATTTTTTTTATATGCTTATAAACAATAAGTTTCTATATGTAGAACAATTGAGAAGCGGGCTTCAGCCCACTAGTAGTGTTGCTCGTTGGTAACCTACAGGTTGGGGGTTTGATCCCCACTTCTTATTAAAAAAATTCTCTCGCATGTTTTCACGCCAAAGCACATGGTAAAGAGTAAAGAGCTGACCCGTACTTACAGGATGATGGTTCCCTATGTAAGGATGGAACAGGAGTTCGGAGATTTTCTCGGTATGAGAAAGTTTTTCTTCTTAATACAATGCCGCTGAGACGGTCTTATCCTAGCAGGTCGAGTTTTTTTTATATGTAGAACAATTATGAAAAGGTAGAACATTTGGATTCATTAGGGGAAGAGTTTCATTTTTTGGGGGGAACAATATCGAGCTTGGCCACAAATTTTTTTTCCCATCGAGCATTGCTGTGACAGATTGAAGACAACAGTTGTTTTCTAGTGCTAGGTCTTGATATGTTTTCGCTGGGCTGAGATTTGGTGGAACTTGACAGGAGCTCGAAACGGCATGGGGGTAGTCTACACATGGATTCCATCCACCCAGACACGAGGGATGAGGCCTCCGTCTAGCGCCTCGTCCAGTATCTTGGTTATCTTGGCGGCCCGCAGCTTGGCTTCTTGAAGACGCCAACAATTTGGGTCATTTTCTCTTCTCTTTCACATGCAGCCCAGATAGATTTCATCTCTTCTGAACGCACCCAAGCCCATCCTGATTCAAATATCTTTGAAGTGGTTATTGGTCTCGGCCGAACGGTGTGTTCTTCTTCTTCTCATAGAGGTGTATCCAATCCGTCATGACAAAACAATCAAGCTCTGATTCAACACATCTAAAAATTCCCTAGGCTCCTAAACAAGCAAAACGACCTTCAGCCTACTCTATTGCACTCCTTTTATCAAACCCTAATCGGATTTCACAAACTCCAAACAATCGAACTCTGATTAGATTTCAATAAAACTATAGAAAACTAAAAATCAGAAAACCAATAGAGATGCAGAACATCGGGACACCGCGAATATAAAATAGACGACCGCACCTCTTTTTATTAAAGAATAGAGATAAAATGTTTTGGTATTGATGTATCTTATATATCATCTAGCAATAGTCTCCGTTTTTAAATATAGGTTATCAAGTTGTTACTTTACGAAACAGCAACCACTTCTCTCACATCCTTCTATGTCTCTTCCTATCAAAAGACTAACTAAAAGAGGGATCATAGTGCAAATATTTTAAAAAAAAATGTAAGGTAGTAGATTTATTTACTATTTGATGAATAAATTCTGAATAAAAAATACTAAATTTAACCTTTTCGAACTCTAATGCTTCATATATTTTGAAACGGGGAAGTAACTACTTTGCAATTGACGTGATAAATTAATAACGCAACAAAAATATGAAACACAATCAGTTCCAATGTAGTCCAGCCTTGAGTGTCATGCTGTGTAAATTTAGAATACAATTGTCTTTCGTGCAAAATTTTACAGGAATGAAAATCATCCTTCCGTGTGTGTGTATATAATAGGGAAACATAGGATCATTTACAGCAAAGGAGGCAAAAGTAATGCCAGAAAGCGAGCGGAAAGCCACCTACTCTATTGCACTCCTTTTATCAAAACCTAATCGGATTTCACAAACTCCAAACAATCGAACTCTGATTAGATTTCAATAAAACTATAGAAAACTAAAAACCAGAAAACCAATGGAGATGCAGAACATCGGGACACCGCGAATATAAAATAGACGACCGCACCTCTTCTTATTAAAGAATAGAGATAAAATGTTTTGGTATTGATGTATCTTATATATCATCTAGCAATAGTCTCCGTTTTTAAATATAGGTTATCAAGTTGTTACTTTTCGAAACAGCAACCACTTCTCTCGCATCCTTCTATGTCTCTTCCTATCAAAAGACTAACTAAAAGAGGGATCATAGTGCAAATATTTAAAAAAAAATATAAGGTAGTAGATTTATTTACTATTTGATGAATAAATTCTGAATAAAAAATACTAAATTTAACCTTTTCAAACTCTAATGCTTCATATATTTTGAAACGGGGAAGTAACTACTTTGCAATTGACGTGCTAAATTAATAACGCAACAAAAATATGAAACACAATCAGTTCCAATGTAGTCCAGCCTTGAGTGTCATGTTGTGTAAATTTAGAATTTTACAGGAATGAAAATCATCCTTCCGTGTGTGCCTATATATATATATATATATATATATATATATATATATATATATATATATATATATATATATAATAGGGAAACATAGGATCATTTACAGCAAAGGAGGCAAAAGTAATGCCAGAAAGCGAGCGGAAACCCACCGGGCTCAATAGATCGGGGATGCCGGCGCCGGCGCCCTCCGCCGCCTCCGCCGGCGCGGCTTGGCGCCAGCTCCTCCTCCTCCTGACGGTCCTCCCGCTCACACTCGCCGCCCTTGCGTTTGTGCTACAGTGGCGCGGCGGCGGTGTGGACGACCCAACCGCGCGCTGGCCCTCACACGCCTTCCCCGGCATGGCCGAGCCCACGCCGCGGTCCCTCCCCTTCTCCTCCCGCGCTGACGTTCTCGTCGGCTCCTCTGTCCCCTCCTTTCCCTACTTCCGCGGCTGGTCCTTCCCCTACGACTCCGGCGAAGGCCTGCAACCCAAGGTATCCCTCTGAATATCAAGCGCACGTTCCTTTCGATGCCCTGTCATGTCCTCATACCATTTTCCTCGCTTCGCATCAGATATGCGTGCAGACGAGCACCTCCGCAGGGCTGGAGCAGATCCTGCCCTGGCTCTTCTATCACAAGGTCATCGGCGTATCGCAGTTCCTGCTCTTCGTGGAGGGGAGGGCGGCCAAACCACATGTGGCGGGGGTCCTCGAGTCAATTCCTGTGGGTAACCAATTTCGAGACCATCTGTATTCTCCAATTTTTCCGTTGTATTCCTCACTTGAATGCCCCCTTTTTTTCCTTGACGCTGCAGGGGGTAAAAGTGGTGTATAGAACCAAGGAGCTCGAGGAGCAACAGGCGCATAGGTCAGCTTCTTCTTGCCAGATCATTGTATACAATCAAAACTTTGTTTGCGTGTTATGTTTATCCTGCTGTAAACAAGATAAATATTCTTTTATGTTTCATTTCTTAAAGTAAGAACAGTAGGCAAATGGTTTTTTGGTGGAGCCATATGAAAAAATTGAGTCAGAGCGCATTAAATCACTAACAAAGAGGGATGAAAGAAGAATTGTGTTGATTACGAATCCAATAATTAGAAATTTTATTGCGAGAACTCTATTGAGAAATGACGGCATTTAAAAACAAATGTTGCAGCATTTGTGTCCTACAATTTATACCTGTGGTTGAAAAAGCATTGAAACATCACTTGTCGTGGCATCTTCTTATGATATTGTTGTGGGAAAGAAACCTTTCTGGATTTCTCCTTTGCCGTGAGAATCCTTCCAGCTAGAATAGTGAAGCCTCTATTAGGACATATCATTGTGCAACATCTTAACTGTGCTGATTGTCGAGTAGCCAAGTAGCATCTCGGTTGGCATGCTCCTTAATAGACTCTGTGACTTATTCGAGAGAAAAAAAATAGACTTTGTGACTCACTGATGTCTTTTGTTGTGTGGCTGAAGTCGAATCTGGAACGAGACTTGGCTTGCAGGATTTTTTTACAAACCTTGCAACTATGAACTCTTTGTAAAGCAATCACTCAACATGGAGATGGCTATTGTTATGGCTCGGGTATGTTTCTTGTGAGATGTCTCCACTGTTATATGATTTAACTTCATTTATAGTTTGAAGTTAGCCAATGGGCTGCTATGCAACAATTTAGGCTTGTAGTTTTCCTTTAGGTACTCAACACTAAGGACAATGTTATTCGTTGAAGGATGCTGGCATGGATTGGATTATACATTTAGACACTGATGAGTTGCTATATCCTGGTGGGGCTGCTGAGTATTCTGTTCGACGTTTGTTAGGGGAGGTCCCCCGTGATGTTGACATGGTTATCTTTCCAAATTATGTAAGTTAAAAAAGAAAGTCAAGAATAGGTATTGCACTGCTATTCATGCATCTGTCTGTCTTCAAAGCTCTAAGTACGAAATAATTTTAATGTCTGCAGGAAAGCAGTGTTGAGTGTGATAATATAAAAGACCCATTCAGTGAAGTAAGTCTTTTTAGTGATATCCTAATTTACTTTCTCAAGCTCGAGCTAATATATAACTGGTTGCAACTTGCAAGAACCTTGTGTATCGGCAATTAACGCCTTTAATGATCTTGAATTTGCAATGCACCTGCATTGATATTCTGCTCCTAGGACGAACAACTTTATTCCCTTAATTGTGCTAACCTTCTGAACACTCAACTTATTTTTGTGTATTGAAAATTTATTTAATTTCATTGACATTTCTGAATGATTGGATGTATAGTTTCTGTCCGTCTTTATAAGGAATCCATGAATAGGATATTTTATATCCTTTTCTTTGTTTTCTCTGAACCTCACTTAACCATTCCTGCTTGAGGTTTCTCTGACTCTAATTATTTGTGATTATCTGCCTTTGTTGTACAATCTAGTTTGAACTTGCATTCCCAGTTCTTGGTCAGATTTTCATTTAGGCAAGATATATATATGAACACTTTGTACTTCCTTTGTCAGTTTCCATTAAAATTAAAGCCTTTTTAGTTTATTCTGGGCATGAAATCTAGCCAGTTCAGCAAATTGTTTACTTCTATAGGAGGTTTAATTGGTTGTGGTGATTGTGGGTTCTCCCGCAGGACAAGTGCGTGCATATCTGTATGAATGATTTACAATTTGAGAAACCGCAGATAGGATGCAACATTGTTAGCATGCTTGATATATAAGGGTAGTCATTCGTGTGTTATGAACTCTGCAGGACTGCTTCATGCCAATGCTAGTTTTGAATTTCCTTTGAATTCTCTGGCCATCGCCCACTAGATTGTTTCTGGGAAATTCATGTTATTTTGTTTTGACATTTTGAACTTCTGGTATCAGGGGCCAAGCTATGTGGACAGTCGGGGTCAGCTGAACCCGATGACTCCCTGCGCAGCCCATGTAATTCCATGTGTATGAATTTGTTTGACATCAGTACAATAGTGTACCAATAACCCTTGTAAAAATGCTGAGCCCTGTGTTCTAAGATCCTGGCCTCACCCCTGTTTGGTGTGATTATTTTCAAGATCTCTCATCTTAGTTATGCGAAATGAAAAGAATGAAAAATAGAGACCATCCTATTGGGGCAACAAACAACTATTTTGTAATATCACTTGCCACAATCTTTAGAAAGGGAAAACGGCTTGTATGCGACTAGCTACTAATCGACACCAGTTATAGCTTGGCAACTAGAGAGTGCATGAGCAGTAGTACTGAATACTGAAATCATAAGTGTATTCCAAACTTTCTACAGTTAAGATGATCTTATCGTGAAAATTCATATGCGTGTTGCAATATTACCAGGTGTCTATGTTCAAGAAGAACTATGATCATCTACCTAAAGATACTTACTTTGGCATGTATAAGGAAGCAACACGTGGAAATCCTAACTATTTTCTCACTTACGGTAATGGCAAATCTGCTGCACGAATCCAAGATCATCTCCGTCCTAATGGCGCACACAGATGGCATAACTATGCAAAGAGCCCAAAGTATGTACCTTTCTGTAACTAACAGTTTTTTTACTTCATCATATGCATTGATTATTATTTTATTGGGTTACAAGTTGTTTCAAATGTGCAGTTAATTACAATTTTAGATGACATTCCCTGGGATTGAGAACATGGAAATCATATGCATAGATTTGTCTCAGAAGGTCCTTTCATAATATTATAATTATAATGGGTTTTATAAAAATTAAATACAACATTACTGGACAATGTTGTAGACCATCTTGATGTTAAAACAACATTTATTTGTGACTTGAAGGAGCATCTTTTATTTATGCTTGGGTATAGGCATAGTGGAGTATCATTACTAAGATTGTTGACTGCTTGTCACATCACTAACAGTGAGATCAAGTTGGAGGAGGCTGCAGTTCTGCATTATACATACACAAAGTTTTCAGATCTAACATCTAGACGTGATCGATGTGGATGCAAGCCTACAAAAGAAGATGTTAAAAGATGTTTTATGCTGGATTTTGATAGAGCAGTAAGTGAATATGCTTTATTATGACGCTCAAAGAAATATATGATGTTAGATGATAATTTAAACTCACGTTATTTCAATAAATACCTTTATTATTAGGGATTATTGTTTTGTATAGTTAACGACTGTCTCTCGTACTCCCTCCGTCCCAAAATATTTGACACTTTAGCCAACTTCAAATGTCCCAAAATAATTGTCATTCTCACTTCCCAATACAACTTTCTCTCTTTTCAATACATCTCTATCTCTATCTCTCTCCTTCTCGTTTCCTGCGCACCTACCTTTTTCACTTCTCCTTAATTCCCGTGTCCAAAGCCAAGACATCAATTATTTTGGGACGGAGGGAGTACCATCTAATATTATGTTTGCTGTGCAGGCATTTATAATTGCATCAACTGCTAGTGAAGAGGAAATGCTTCACTGGTAATTCATTGTTTTCTTTGGTTACTTTTTCTAATGTTGTACAGGTGCCAGGGCACTTCTTTTAGGCCAGCTAGTGCTGTAGTAGTTGTGAGATACTAAAAGTTAGTTTCCTTGACAAACTTTCTATGTGTGGCAAGTTTATTTCCTTAACTTGAAAGGTTGTGTCTTAAGGGTCTAATCGAAGTCAAATAAGGGATCACATTGTGTTTCAATCACCTATAATCTATCTCTCCCTATCATAGCATGCCAAGCTGAACCAGCTAGTTACTTCTAGCTCATAGCGTCAAGTGGGTATGTAAAGATTCACCTGGTCCAATTTAGGGTCAATATGCTAACCTCAATGGAATCACATAGTAATGTTCAAACAACCAACATTGGGCGGGGTTGAAATGTCTGACCTAGAAACACATGGGCCAAGTCTTCTTCAAAGCTTGAACAACTGACTAGCTCGACATGGTTTTCTTTGACGCTCAAAACATTGAGAAACATTTTCTCGATAAAACACTGTTATTATTTTTCTTAGGGAATATATACGTACCATAATTTGTTCCCTCACATCACTTTGGGCTGAAGAGACTGTGAAAATAAGGCTAGGCTGGACCTTTCCACATACATGTAGTCATGAGCAGCATTCCTGCCGCTTCTTTATATAAGTTAAATCCGCTAAATTTTTCTATTATTTCCTTTTTGTTTTCAAGTTGTATCATTTGTCGAAAATATAGATATGCAGTTGTAATGTGGAGGATAATTAGGCCTTATGCTTTGCCTAGAGCTTGGGAGACATTGGGAGATTTGGAGAATAGTTCTTCATTGATTGATTGCCCCTAAATGACTATTGTACCTCTGTTTATATAGAGGTACAGCCGGCCCTAAGCCAGTAAGCCTAACCAACTGATCTTATCCCTAAATAACCTAACTTGTGGACTAAGTAAGAGTGATGCTA
This sequence comes from Eleusine indica, assembly GCA_030378355.1. Lineage (NCBI taxonomy): Eukaryota > Viridiplantae > Streptophyta > Magnoliopsida > Poales > Poaceae > Eleusine > Eleusine indica. The sequence goes on from CM059495.1 coordinate 45,192,926, forward strand.
CAGTATCCGCGCTGCTACAGTACCATGGGCCGCTACAATACCTGGGCCCAAAGGCCTGCCCATAACAGTAGTACACGGCGTGTTTTGTTATTTATCGTTCTCTCGCTATCTATTTATCACACTTCCTTTTTCTGGCCCAGGTACAATGAACGTGTTGTGTGGAATGATAAGCAGCTCAACCTAAAGCTTCTCAGGAAAGGAGTGTTAACTCGCATACATGCCCCAATGGTGTGTAATAATTCTGACGCAAAGTCAATCAATTTCTATGCCACTTGATGCTTATATACTTTTTTTTCTTTGTTAGGCAATTGTTCAAGGTTTGCGTGAATCTGGTGTGTTCACTTCTGTCATTGAAGCTGGGCAATCTGTTGTGAGTGATAAACTCTCAGCAAAGAAAACCATTGTCCAGAGCCAAAATGTTACTAGACCTGGAGATTTACCAAGAAAGCTAATAGGAGCTAATTCTGCGGCATCTACTAGGAAAATACTGCAAACTGCTGAGCGCACCATATGGGATACCAATGTAACTGCTGTTCCACCCTTGTCACCACCGAGTTTGGATGATCACCACAAACATACATAGTGAATATCTTCCAACACCAAAAGGATATTGACATGCAATTTCCTCAGGGTACTGACATCAGCATGGATGATAGTCTTTGTTACAACGTGCAGAAGCTGAATTTTGGGGAGCTTCTTTTTTACCAAAAGGATACGGTGACAACGTTGATAGATTTTGTGCTTTTTTGTCACACAATTTAAATAGGAATTTTGTACATGAACATTATAGCTATTAACATGAGGTTTACTAGAGATGCCTTGGTGCTAGCAAGGGTTGATTTTCTCATAGTAGAACTAGAATTGTTTCTCTCTAAGCACTCTTTTGTCGTTTCCAAAACGAGAATTAAGATGGTACTGCATAGTAATGCTACTACTGCACCAGTGCAGTGATGTAATCACCCCTAAGTAGGTCCGTGCATCTGGTGACATTTATCGCGGGAGAGGTACCGGTCGACGCCGTAGCCATCTTTAGTTGAACATGCAAGCGTAGCACGTGCCAATCTATTAGTATATGAAACAGTATGAATGAATGAATCACAAGAGCAGTCAAGAAATCTCATGTGCACAGTTCTTGCCAAGTTATTATACTATGAAACACTATGAATGAATGAATCACAAGAGCAGAGTAGTCAAGGAATCTCATGTGCACAGTACGCACCACGGCGCGCAGTCGGTACTTAGTATCAGCATTGTATTGATGGTGAAGCATGTTACTCCATACTGTACTTTCCTCCTGTGCACCATGAGTGGAGGACAGTTGCGTGCACGACAGACGACGGCCGGCGTTGAAAATAATCGCGTAACTCGTTGCTGCTGCCTACCTGCTACCAGCAAACGGTTCAATATTCGTCGTCGTCGCCCATCCAATTAAATCGATAACCATACTTACACCATGCTGCATGCGACGCGTACACAACTCCATCCCGAGCACATCACACGTAGTCAAATCAGATGCATGCACAGCAACACTTGTAATGCTTCCTGACCTGGACAGGAATTGAACGACCAGCACATATAACTGTGATTTCCAACAAAAAAAAAACTATATGGTGCGGCCAGAGAGCAAAAGTGTTTAGAAAGAGAACTCATCATGTATACAGATGCCATTCCATGTACTGAAGTATAAATATTTATAGGTTTGGTTAAAATCAGATTTTAAGAGTTAAAAGATTTGACTTTAACTAAACTTAGAAATGCTTATATATTAAGATGGAGAGAGTATCATTAATATTAAAATGTACTAGCATATAGTTAAGAACTTTTTGGAGAGAGTACCATTACTAAAATCACACGTATTACTCGTGTTTGGTTATATATTACAATTTTATTTTCAATAGATGCTAGCATTTTTTAATAATGTGTCAAGTTAATAACGACGAAGATAAAGAAAACACAAGTTTCATCCGTGGTACATGGGCGGATCCAAGATCACATAAATATAGTAGGAATGCATGCTCTGCTAAGCAAGTGCTAGGACAGAGAATATTGTGCAAATTTGACATTATTTGACTTGGAGCTGGTTTTAATTTGCATGTTGTCCACTTGAACAGAGCTTACTCAAGTCTTAAATATTCTAATTAAGATATCAGTCAGATGTGTATAAAGTTAACAATTATTGCTGTAGGATTTCATTTAGAATTGTTTCCCTTGATCCGAGTGAATCAAACTGTCATCAGAGTTTGGATGCCTGGCTGTCCTTTTTTCTATTTATTTTCTTTTTGTTATCTAATTATCGAAACTCGAATAAACTATGGATCATCATGCATATTCATGCATGGGTTCGATCAACCACAACCCACATTAAAACGCAGCTGGCCCGGCAGTTATTAGAGATCCCCTGTTATTATCGGTCTCACTCTGGCACTCACAATTCCATCAGAAAAAACATAAACTAGGATGCCAGCAGTTATTAACATAGCTATAACTCCTGCTTCGTTACATTTTAGTAACACGCCTCTGATCATATAGATATAATAAATAAGAATTTAATCATGTGTTTCTTATCTGCTTCGTTACTGTGAAACATGTACAGAAATAGGAATTGCTAGCATGTGCAATAGATATCTCTATATATAAAGTCTATCATTGTTCATTGATTGGATGTTGTGGGAGCGAATTTCCTAGTATTTAACGATATTTTACTTTTAGTTGTAGACGACGCTCTCGTCAACAGCAAGACATTAATGGTAATTTCGTCAATCTAGAGAATTTAATGGCTCAGTCTTCGAAGATGCTTATAAAGATAAGGTTTACGTATGTGTGTTCATAGGAATGAGTGTGCATGTATTGTGAATCTCTGAGTTATACTGTGTAATCTCAATAAAAAAAAGATTGGATCCTCTGACCGAATTTCACTCATATATAGTTACAAGGGTTGCTGTTGAATCATTACAAAGGGGATTAGGCACGTATTACAATCAACAACTGACCGCTCGCGTCATCCAGGAAGGGCGACTCGGGCGGACGCCCTCGTGCGTAGCCAGGTTACCGCCGCCGCCACCGCAGCCTCCGGCCCTAATTTCTTCTCGCCTCCGGTCTTCGCCAGTGGCAAGGAGGAGCAGGGGTCCGCCCTCTGTAAGTAGATTTTCTACTTTGCTTTAGTTTTTTTTCAATATTTTTCCTTCACCTGAATAATTAGACTAGGATTTGGATTGTCGATTCGATGTCTTCGATCTGGCTTTCTATCTCGTACTGGATTTTTCCACAAGGATGTGCCACTTTCTTGAAAGGCGGCATGTTTTTCATAGAGAAATCGAGGTATGTTGACCTAGTTCTCTTTGAGAATGGATTGGATCTGTTTTCCCTTTTGATGGAATCGTTCTTCCGGCTGCTAGTTCTACTAGCGGGGTAGATCTACCCTTTCGGGGGTTGATGGTGAGAAATAACAGCGGCGATGGATCTTATGGTCGTTTTAACCTACAAAAGATATGGCCGATGTGCTTTCAGCGCCTGTTACTCCCCACAGTGGTTGAGCATATTGCACCTCTTTTACGGTTTTCACGCATGTGGAGTCTTCTGTTAGTGGGATTTGTGACCCTTGAGCCCGGATCTGGTAAAATTTCATGACGATGGAGTTTCCTAAAGCAGTTGATGTCGTCGGATGCGGAGAAGGTGAAGGTTAGAGAACTAGTGACGTGTTTCAACGTAATTTTATTTTATGTTGAGATCTAAATTGTAAAAGGGGTTGTAATTTAATGAAATCTGATCCCTTCCTTAAAAAAAAAAGGTACGTATCACAATCACAAACCATGCGTACATATATAATTTGGCTGAATAACCAAAAGATTCGTGTGTGAATATAGGCTGCTTGCTATTAGGCCTTAATGAAAGAGTTGCTGTATATATTGATACGCGCTGAGATTGTGAGAAGAAAATTAGGCACAGAGATCACGGAAACCAAGCTGTCAACTCATCAGATGAGAGGAATATATCTTATGAAATTATTAAAAGAGATTGAGACTAATCGAGAGATTCATAAAGAAGGTTGACATATATAGATATTTTCGTAGCAGAAGACTATTCTAGACAGCAAATTATTGGATGGCATACATACACGACATATGGAAGGGACATGTGAGGAATTCCTGTTGAAACGAAGTTTGTTTTTTTTGTACTATACGTATACGACTAGATATGTAACAATCAAATGACGGAAATAAACGTACGGTGTGCAGTGCTGTCGTACAGTTTGGACGGAGAGTTGAGAAATTGATTATGGATCTTTCTTCATATTCCTTTCGAAATGTGAAGCTAGCACGCAGACAGCACAACGCATAGACATACTTTATTATTATATACATGAGGAGATCAGTTGGAATTTTGAAGATAGTATACTAGTGGAATTGAAATCCTTGTATTTAAGTGATTATTAGTATCTCCGGGTTTTTTTTTTTGAAAAAAAAAAAAGAAAATGTACTGTACGCCCCTACGCTAGATCACCTGGGTCCGTCCGGCCGCTTCCTTCGTTTGCATCGACGGGACACGGGACCATGCATTTCCGATCCGCCATCACAACACTGTCCTTGGTTATTAAGTGTGTGTGTGTGTTTTAATTTGTTGACGTGGAAAAAAGGTCTGAGTTTGAGACCAATTCTCGGCCGACGATGAAAAAGCATTATTGGACCATGTATATGTTGTCGCCGATCGATCCCGGCCGGGCTGCAAATGGGTCTATATAAACACAGGAGAGCCCGCCACCGTGAGCAATCTCGTCCTTCTTGCCTTGCTTTCTTAATAGTAAGCAATATAATAGCGACGGTAGTAGTGATTGCTCTGTCTGTCTCTGTTTCTGTCCCCCTCGCTCTCACTCTCCATGGAAGCCTGCTGTGTGCGTGCCCCCAACCCGGCCTCCATGGTATCATGGAAGACACCTCGGGCATCAGCTAGCTTGGCCTTTCGCCGGCCGATGATAGTCACGAAGGCCACAACGACTTTCAGCAGCAGCACGCTGCAGGAGACGATGACGCCGCCTGCAGCGTCCGCCGCGGAGGTGCTTCGTTCGCTGGAGGGCTGGGCCGAATCCAACCTCCTCCCTCTCCTGAAGCCCGTGGAGCGGTCGTGGCAGCCCCACGACCTGCTGCCGGACTCCTCCTCCCCGGGCTTCCGCGACGCCGTTGACGAGCTCCGGGCCCGGGCCCAGGAGATCCCCGACGACTACTACGTGGTGCTGGTGGGCAACATGGTGACGGAGGAGGCCCTGCCCACGTACCACGCGGCCCTGAACAGCTTCGTGGGCTACGACGACCCCGGCCGCTCCGACGCGTGGGCCCGGTGGTCCCGCGGCTGGACCGCCGAGGAGAACCGCCACGGCGACCTCCTGAACCGGTACCTTTACCTGTGCGGCCGCGTGGACGTGCGCCGCGTGGAGCAGACCATCCACCACCTCATCAACTCCGGGATGCGCCTCGCGTCCGACAAGTGCCCCTTCCGCGGCTTCATCTACACGAGCTTCCAGGAGCGCGCCACCTTCGTCTCCCACGGCAACACGGCCCGCCGCGCCAAGGAGCTCGGCGACACGAACCTGGCCAGGATCTGCGGCGCAATCGCCGCCGACGAGAAGCGGCACGAGGCGGCGTACACCAAGGTGGTGGAGAAGATGTTCGAGATGGCGCCCGACGCGGCGGTGCGGGCGCTGGGATACATGATGAGGGAGCGGATCCTCATGCCGGCGTACTACATGTTCGACGGCCGGGATCCGGACCTGTTCCGCCACTACGCCGCCGTGGCGCAGAGGCTCGGCGTCTACACCACCGCCGACTACGCCGACCTCGTTGACTTCTTCGTCGAGAGGTGGGGCGTCGCGGACCTCGCCGGAGGGCTCACCGGGGAAGGGAGGCGCGCGCAGGAGTACGTGTGCAGGCTGCCGGAGAGGATCAGGAAGATGGACCAGCTGGACGCCGCCAGGAGGAGGCACGAGCCGCGTGAGGTCCCCTTCGCATGGGTCTTTGACAGACAGGTCCACCTGCACCTCTGACGATCAGCTCCTCCTACTCCCACAACGCAACCACTCTGTCAATCACTATAGTTACGTTAATCGATCCCCACTACTGCACTGCAACTAGTACTTTTACTTTACAGTAACTTACCCTACCTTGTGCATTGTTATTATACTGCTTCTACTCCTACGACTTTGTTCGTCTATTTCCTTCCTTCTTTTATTTAATTACCATATATACAGTACGCGTGCTCTGATCTCGTCTATGTGCTTTACTCCTTTGTGGCTCCATCGTCGTCGTCGTCTTCCTAGGAATGTCTATTTATTTCCTTCCTTCGTTTACCTACCTGTATCTATACTATTCTACTTCAGCAATATAATTAATGAGGCAGTATATATGTGTTGCCCAAACTGTACGCATGCTCTCATCTCTCTCCTGTCAATTAACCTGGCTATGTTTCTCATTGTGCGTGACCGCCATTACGGAGTACTTTGGGGTTGTTTCTCAACAGTACAAGTATGATGACTTGATTATGTTTTGCTTCCTTAATAATTATTGATATTACTTCTGGTGACAACAAAATAGTTTACCACCAAACCCAGCAACCTAAACCTCAAATTGGATGGCGGCCAAACAATAAAGGAATTAGTTGCTTCAGAAAAAAAAAACATAAATCATCAGGGAAAAAATACATCATTAAGGTCAAACAAATTATATGGCCATACATATCACTTCCCTTCAAATCAAAATGAGCAACCTAAAATAATTAACGTTTAACTCCGGACACGGAAATTAAGAAGAAGTGAAAAAGATAGATGCATAGAAAACGAGAAGAAGAGAGATAGAGATATGGATGTATTAAAAAAAAAAGAAAGTTACATCAGAAAGTGAGAATGTTAATTCTTATCAGAAAGTGAGAATGTTAATTCTTTTTAAAAAGTTAGAGAATGCTAAATTGTCAAATATTTTGGGACGAAGGAACTACAACAATATTCACGAAAAAAGACACAAAACAACATGTTCATTCACATGATTTACATTATATCCTTTATAGGAACACAAATGGATGAAAAGAGTAAATTTGGCGTGGTTCAGTTGGTTAGGTGTGAGTGTGAGATCTACCCACCTAAGCTTGAATCCTAAATTCGCCAGGTGTGTGTTGCCTAGGATGAATTGGCATGGCAAATGTAGTTCTCTCTCTGACCGTGTAGTAGGCAGGGTCCCCATTAGTATTTGCTAAACGGCTAGAGCGCGGGCGGGATCGGAGTAAACTCTGGATAAGGAACAAAACAAACAACATTGTAGCCTGTAATAACTGCAGTCATAAATCGTCCTTTTCGTTTCCGTACTTCCCACAAGCTGTTTGCCGGCCACTTTCTCTTAATACCTTCAACAGTTAGACGGAGGTGGTAAAGACTCGGATGCAAAAACGTTTCGAGGGGCTGGATCAACATTACTCCTCGTGGTACACTGGTACTCCGTCCCAAAGGGGAGGGGGCCTAAATGCATCGCTTCAACTTCCAACAGCTTCCAGGTGCCTATTCTGCTCCGTGCATGCACATGCACTGCTCCACTTTTCAGTGCAAGACTACAGACTATTAATATCGTGCTCCGCAGAAGTCAGGCAATTTATGTGGAGGCAGCCCGATGCACTACTGTTCTCCAGTACAACAAAATGGAGAAGCTACGACCTTTGAAGCAAGGTTTCAATAACCAATAGCCAGTGAAACCGGTTACAAACCGCCAGGAAACCGGTAGGTTAATCAGGATAATTGACCGATTATTTAGCTACAGTAGCATCTACGGTTTTGCTCAGACTAACCGGTCGGCCGGTGCAACCAATCCGGACCGGTTAAACAGGTTAACCGATCAGTTTCTATCAGTTATTGAAACTCTGCTTTGAAGCGTGGTATTGACTCGATATAACACTAATAAAGCATTGAGAAGTCTTGGAGCAAACCTTGTTAAAATTTCTAAACTGCAAAGTTTCTAGGCTATAAAACGAAAATATCATATCAGATACTTTTCTGTAACTCTCCACTTCCAGCTATAAGTCAACACAGATGCAAACGATTCTGCATGTTTCGCTTTTGCCGTCCACGGCACGATCGAGCAAAAAAGTCCTGCTGTTACATCGACGACAGCTAGAATCATGTAATGTCCTTAGCTAAAAAGCACGTTACAATTTGTTTCTGGACTAGCACCAAGTCAGGAATGCTGCTTCCTCTCCCATTTTCCTTCTCTCCTGGCAGCGCCTGCAGCACCCTCTCGCTCTCTCCGCTCCACGAGTTGCCTGCTGGACGATGACGACTTGCTGCCGCTGCTCCGTGGCCCATGCTGTCTCGCGCCATCGAATTCAGCATCTCCGATGCTGCTGGCATCGCCGGAGTCCCTGCTGCCGTCGCCCCACGCGCTGTCCTCATCAGCGTTACGCTCGCGAGGCTGCAGGATCGTTGGAAGGTTGCCTCCTGAAAATGTTCTCGATCCGGCAAGCACAACAGTTGAACCAGGGCCCCCAGCTGGTGCCACCGTCTGAGTGGAGCCTCCACCCTCATGTCCACGGCTGCTTGACCTCAAACTCCCCTCCTGCTGTGATCTGCCACCATCCCTTTCACGGTACCTCTCCCGGGACCGGCTGCATAACAAGAAAGTTACAAAAAGGTACTAACTGCCATGGAGCAAATGGGAAATGAATCACACCAGGACATGATGCGAAAAACGGGTAATGCAATGATAATGATGTAGAACAACATTGCACAACCTGTTAGGATTGGCCGAGTACTCGCGCCGTGATGACCGCCCCATCTCAATTTGCTCCAGTTCACGTTGAAGCTCTCGCTAAAAATCACAAAACTATAAATCTCTCACAATGCAATTGTTCTACTGGTTTCATGCACTGAGGATTGTTTGCAACCATCCGTCTAAACATACACAAGTTGTTCAAACTAGAAAAAAAAATAAAGTTGCACTGTACCTGAGTTTGTTTTTCTTTTTCCATATCAAGGTTGAATTGCAGTTCTCTTGACTTTGCACGCTCAATGTCTAGTTGTCGTTGTCTTTCGATTTCACGTTCAATCTCAAGAGTTCTTTCCCTATGAAGAGATGCAACAAGAAATTGGACCAAACATCTCTATCGCTACAACATGTCAAAGAAAAAAAAGAAACAAGTCCAAACCTATCAAGCTCTTGCATAAGCTCTAGTTCCCTCAACCTTGTCTCTTCTAAGTACTTTTCACGAGCATGTCTTATCAGCAGCTTCTTTTGTCTGCGTGCTGTAATTTCCTCTTTAAGTCTGGACCTTTCCCTAACAAATTCAAATAGAATTATGAATACATATTATAATAAGAGTTAATATGCTATCTAGAATCTAGTAAATTTGAAGGGTCACGTCTTGCAAACTTACAGGGAACGTATATTTTCCCGTATTTCCTGGAGCCGTTTATCATCCTTATGATCTGTAAATGGAATTATATTACGACATGTCACACCAAAAGATAGACTGGAAAAAAAATAATCATTATATCATTTGAGCTCACATGGTGGCATATCAGGAACCACGGTATCATGGGGATGTCCGGCTAAGTCACGATCTGCTTCCTCTTTTTCAATAAGCTCCAATTCAATCTCAGCTTCTTCACGTTCCTTGGTGTCGTATTCAATCAAGTGTCAGAACTCAGACAAGGATTTATAAAGCAAGGTGCTCAAAAAGGAATGGATGTTGCATTTCAAACCTGATTTTCTTGATCCGACCTGGCTGAGAAGAACTCAAAAAATGCATCGACAGAACTCAAAGAGGACAGTACCTATCAAAATGAGTTTCACAAGTTTAGATAGAAAAGCTCTAATCAAAGCAAAAGTTAACACCATCTGGTCACAGCAACTTGTAGCACAATATGATTGTGATAAAGCATACTCCCTCCGTTCCAAAATTGTTGTCGTCATTGACTTTTTTCGCTACCTTTGACCATTCGTCTTATTCAAAAAATTTCAAAAAACATCATATATTTTTTCATGATTTGTTTTATTACTAGATAAAATTGAAATATAACTTATAACTTTTCATATGTGAACAAATATTTTGAATAAGACGAATGGTCAAAGATCACGAAAAAAGTCAATGGCGACAATAATTTTGGAACGGAGGGAGTACTTTACAATGAGAACTTAATTCGAATAAATAGCAGAAACAGATAAAAAAGCAAGAAAGTAGAAAAAAAAATTGAAGAAAAGAAAGGAGAAAGTGAAACAAGTAGAAGGGCTGGAAAATTTAGAACCGATGGCAGATATTTGAAGTATATAATTTAGATGGCAAATAAGGAATGACCTGTACCACCATACAGATGCAAAAGACATAGGTATCATTCAGAAGATTATGACCTGTAAAATTGATTCACGGATGCTCTTAAAATCAGAGCTCATAGGTTTTCTGGTACATCCTGAGAGAACTTCTTTCAGGTCCTAAAAGGAACAGATCATGAGTCAGTATTAGATAATCAGAAGATGCATGAAACATTATTAGAAACCTGTTAGGAATTCGCATGCTAAGCTTGCCACGACTAAGCTCCGGAAGCCATAGTTTTTGTAGTGTTGTTGACACAACTTAGTCTGCCTAACTTCTTAGTCATTAAGCCACAACATGTCATAGGGTGAAATATTTTGGACCGACTTTGCTTAAGGTTAATTAGTCAATTTTCTTGTCACAAAGGTGTGACAAGACTAACCTTAATAACCTTAGGCAAGAATGTGTGGCAAAATCAGTTTCAACATTCCTCAAAAAAAATCAGTTTCAACCAAGAAATTTTTGCAGTGTAAAATAAGCCAAACAGAAAAGCGGGAGGAGGGTTGCTCAAAAAAAAAAGGCAGGAGGGAGGGGGAGGGGAGGCTACCGTCTTAGCATCTGATTCATTTCTTAGTTGGCACAGAGCTTGGCACAGTTCTTTCTCCATATAACTAAAACCACCTGGTACGATACAAGAAAAAGCGGAGCTCCAGTAATGAGAAGAGACCAACAAAATTCACATATGTTGCACAGAATGTGGATAATCGGTATCATAAATTTACCAGTTGATGTCTGCATTCTTTCCAACTTCCTCCAAACAGATTCAGGTATCAAAGCGATATCTTCAGGAGCAGAATAAAGACACGCCTTAGAAAGTAACAACAAGGACATTCGTGTCATATAGCCCTCTTCTATTACACCAGAAAGTGGACCCGCACTATTCAGGATGTTGTTGCTGGATCCAAGAAAAGACTGCAGATGCTTGGTATCAACAAAAGGCACATATTCTATAAGCAATGCCATTGCATGGTTCCTCAATAGCATAGAAGAGTCATGGAGAGCCAATGCTACTACTCTATCCCATGTATGAGTAGCCAAAAAGGCAGCAACTTTTGAATCATATCTGATGACATTTTGATCACATGTAGAAGATTTTGAGTCAGCTTCAGCATGACTTGTTGAGTTGACTATCCTCCCTAATTGTTGTAACGCAACAGAGCGTTGCTCTGGTTCAGAATGACTCAACATTATACAGAAAAGATCAATCAAACAGATCTCTTCGTTCTTGAAGTCCTCGATTTTACCACAGACCAATAATGGTAGCCACTTCTCTGTCTGAAGCCTCCAAGATATCCTAGGCGCATGAGTGCAGAAGTTCTTGACTGCAGAGCATATGCTGTTAAGAACTTTACCCCAAGTAAGGATGCTCGGTATCTTAATTATATAATCAAGCATAGCTGATGCCACCTGCCAGCATTGTGTTTCCTGATTTAATAATATAATTTCGATGAGACCATCCAGGGCACTTTCCCAGTGCTTTTGTGCAAGCTCGCAAGATATGTTCATAGCAACATCTTGTTCACTGCTACTAGATATCAAGTCTTCTTGTAAAATGGACTTCAAAAATTTTGCAAACAATAAACATTTTGCAATAGATAAAGAGAGCCTGGAAGCCAACTGATGGTGCCATTTCCAACTACTTTCAATTGATGCAGGAAGGTGTGAAATAAACTTCTCCAGGGCGCCACAAAATTCTTTGATACTATTCAGATGTAGAGAATTTACAATCTTATGGCTTTCACCATTCTCGCAATGTTCTGTGAATTTCTCTACGTCCTCTTCACTATCATGTGCCTTCTTGAAATGTTGCATGATGCTATCAACAACTAAGGGGGGATAAGATTCTACGGAATGGCTTATCGCAGAAAGGATTCTGATACCAAGGAACTCAATATGCTGCACTAATACAGTCTCGCAACCATCAATAAGTGCCTGGAAGCTTTGAAGATAACTGCATAACAATGATGGTGGACCAGAATTGAGATAATCCGTCCAACCTAACATGGACCCCAATATTTCGGTCCTCCTCTCAAACGAGAAATCGGGGAACATTGAACCCAAAATGAAGATAAGCAAGGGTACCTGAATCTTATCTCCAGTTGTATCATCTGAGAGTTTATCACACTGGATAATTTCAAACAACTCTTCAAAACAAAGGAACTCAAAATCACTGCATTTTGTTGCATGACCCAATACTTTTTTATCATCAGCTCTGTTCTTCAAGTAGTAGGAGATGAGTGGCTTCACTAGACACAGCACGGAGTTGAGGAAACCCACATCAGTATAAGAAGCTCGACAAAGTGACACAAGGATGTGCACTATCCTTGGTATTTCCGGGATAATAGCCTCCACATGCTCAACAACAATAGACTCAAGTAGGTACAAAACAACAGCTTTCGCGTTAGCTGCAACATTTCCTCTTAAATAACTCACTCTATTTGCAGATAAAAGATGCTCCTTAATGCGTTCAAGATAAGGCCACAAGCACATCTCAGAAAACCAACAAAGCACATCTTGTACTGCACTGTTGGGGAGACATTTTAACTGTAACCCAACAGCCTCCAATATGCTCTCTCCGAATGCATTAAACAATTTGCACATGCTTGGAAAGAAGAAATGCAACTCTGGAAGTAAAATCTTAAACTGTTTGGTCATGTTTGGTTGAACTGACAGGGCAGTTTCCTTCTTAAGGAGCAAGTGCTTGCTGCAAACTTCATGTTTTACAGGTGTGGCCTTCTGTGTTGCAACTCGATCCACCAATGAGAGCTCATCCATGTAAATTGACAGCAAAGACGTAAGCTGTGAGAAATCAGAAGCAAGAAACAACCTCTCATTTAAATATTCCTTGGCATAACGAGAAACTGCCATCCATCCAAGAAATCGAGGGAGTGGGCCAGAAAACCTAGAGAAATCTGGTATCTTATGTATCCATGCTGATGGAGGGACTAAACTTCTAAAACGGAAACCATCTCTTTTAATGTTGACAAGTTCTCTAGTACTATCACTGCCAGATGATGCTAAAACCAACTTCTGGAGGAGGGTCCAACGTCTTCTTAGACTATGCAGCTTTACCCTATCTAATTTCTTACTGACTGCATTAATGCAACTGTAAAGACACGAAAGCTGCTCATTGAGGTTTTCGGCAGACTTCAAAACTATATCAATCATATCCTCTGGTGGACAAAATAGATCAGTCGCTGAATGCAACAAGAACAACAAGCTCTGGAGAAGAATTTCACTATGTGAATGCTCTTTTCTTTGAAACTGCTTCATAATAAAATGCCAGAGCATAGCCTGATTCTTTCGGACCAAAGTTACCGCATCAGCAGACTGTAGGGCTTCTGCTGAAATGTTTACAGACTGTTTGTCATCTTCAGAGGTATCTGGATAAGGTTCCCATTCAGGTCCCTTTTTATGGTATTCACAGTCAAATCTTGCAGCTTGCAGTAGTAAATCTATGACAGATTTATCCCGCTTGTTCTCCAGATTATAGATTGTTACTGGGTCTAAATCTTTCAAGCGCAAATCTTTTGGCTCAAAGGAAACATTCCCTTGCATCAACTCTGAATGGATACGTTCAATTTTTTTCAGAGGCTCTGAATTAAGCCGGAAATCCAAGAGAAAAAATGGGTTAACATAACATTCTGCAGCTAGCAGCAGAGCATCAATACCAGCATTATGCCCTTCAAGCGTAGGTTCTTGTTGCATACATAAGTTCAGCGCTAAGCGCTGAAACTCATGAGCCCGTAACTTACAGTCCTGGTGATTCATCAGCTGTTGATAATCAGCTTGTGCATCAAAGTAGTCAGCAGCAGTAATATTATCTAACTGGAAAGGGTTTGACGATAATTTCTCATTACTTGGTCTGTTTTCAGGCATCTCCTGGTTCAAACTTGTTTGAGTTGTTCCATCATGCCCATTTCCATTCAAAGTAAGCCTCATCAACTCAGACTGCTTTAACTCTTCAGGAGCAAACAAAGAATTGCATTGTTCAAAACTTTCAGCTCTAATGATTGTTCCAGATGTATCATGCCCATCAATATTTTCAGGGTTGGATGACTGTGGTGCAGGATAATCCGAAACAGCCAAAGATTCATGAGCAGTTTCATTTACTGTACTTTTGCAGAGGTCTATGTCAGGAGGAAGTGGCATATGTGGATCCAAGATGGAAAGAATTACACTGCAAACAAAAGTTAGGTTTACCATGTTATATCAGCATGCATAATAGAAGCTCTATGCTAGAGAGGTTATAGTCCAAGGTTAAGAAATTTGCAACAAGGTCTTGAAACATAAACTATATTTATCGTATTAAGTGTTGTATAAGTGTATAGCATTCCTTAGTCCAATAGTCACAAACTGATGATAGCTCAGTTGGTTAGAGCCTCGTGGTGAGTCCTCCCACCAGGGTTCAAATCCTTGTGTGCACAATTTGTGGAATTAAAAAAATCCACTCATTGTGTCCCATTTACTCATTTTGAACTGATCTGTGATGAGTGAATACTCATGTATGGGGTGGCGGGTGGGCTCAAAGCACGAGTTAAGGTCCAAACCACAGGAGGCGAGGGTGACTCCCTGAGGATGGGAGCAGCGTTCTTCTCAGCTGAAGAAGGTTGAGATTCTCTATCAAAGAAAGCCGTGGGGGCGGTCTTACTTTTACCCCCACCGATCAAGTTTTTAAGTTTAGTCCAATAGTCCAAGATATGTATCAAACACTTTACCTCCAAATGGAGCACCCCAACTATCTGTAAAATTTGTTTTCCAATTTCCACTATCAATGGTAATGGAAAGGGGCATGGCCCATGTTGGGAAAAAAAATGGAGAACTCAGTCTAATCTAGCTAATCAACACCATAAATCTAATCTAATGCTGTGTGTCAGAATAGACAATAGGAACTAGAGCAGCCAATAAGTGACATTAGATAAAGGATCTTGATTTTTGTTATAATCCCTTAACCGTGCATCAACAGAATAATCCCTTAAGTGTACATTGCTCATTGTATACTTTATAAGATCACTGCTGGGAAATGCAAAATGGGTCTCCAGTCCTGATTAAACAGTATATTTGACAACCAGTCTACAAAAAATTGTGTTTCAACTTGTTAAGAGTGCCAAGATGCTTTTACCACAATATAGATAGAGAATATTAGTAAATCAATATGCACCAAGCCATATGGAGTTACAGTTTGATTTTGATAAAGTATGTTGGCTTTGCATCTGTCATGTGAAATGGGTGGTTACAGTGTCAAACATAGGTTAAACTTACAAATAGATATTAGTTTACCAACCTTGGGGCAACAGCTCCTCGTCGCCATTCAAGTTCCAAAGAAGGGAGAACAGCAGCCCTCTTAACTGCTGTTCGAATAACATTTAAGGCAACATCGCAATCACTTGTCTGCTTCTCCAAATATATAGCAGAGATATCACCAAATATTATTGTGTCCTTCATGACATTTGCAGAGGGATCGATAAACGGATCTAGCATCTCCAGAATGAAGAGTAACTTGTGCACAACTTCCTGAAAGTAGACAAGTTAGGGAACTAGTGAAGCAGTCACAAGAAATAACCACTTTCAGTAAGGGAAACATGATCTTACTTTATATTCTGTGAGCACATCATCCATGTGCCCAGAAATTGCCAATACAAAATACTTCAGCGCCGCACGAGAACGAGCAAGAGATCGACCAGCTTCCTAACCAACATAACAAAGAACAGTCAATAATTCACCACAAAAATATGGAATGGTGATCGTATTAAAAAGTTCTGACTTCTAAGGTAGTTTAGTAAGACATTGATGTCAATTTAGGAGTCAAAAACATAAATATGGAGTGGCAACAGTTATAAAAGTCATGAAGTAGTTTTATAAAGCAAGCATTGATATCCAATTTGGAATGCCAAAAGGGAAAGGCATTGCAATCATGGTCATGGTCAAGTAGTCAATATAGTATCAACTGCTCAGTTGTGACCGTATCATTCCAAATACAGGTGCAATCTTTCAAAAGAATTAACACGGGAAAGATATAAAATACCTGGATGATACAAAGTAGATACTCCACAAGCTCAACTGCAAAATCTATCTGTTGCAAGAGTATATGAAAAATTAACGATTGGCCACAAAAGAATGAGTCACAGAAACACCATAAGTTCTGACAAGTTAGAAAAGAGACCTTCGCTGTTATCATGGGTATCCATGTTATCAATGGCCCCCTACACAAGTCGAGCAAAATGCAGGCTGCTTTTGCCTAAAGTGAAGGGAAAAGAAACATGAGTAACTTTCTAAGGATCCTTTCGACAGTACTATAGCAAACATGTGACAAAACCATGAACAGTCTTCCTGAAAATAAAAAAATTACAGCAGAGATAATTACGGACATGTGATGAAAGGTAGGATGAAAGATAACCAGAACAGGCTCTGAGAAGAGGATGAAAAACTGATGATGATGCCGACATTGTAACAACCTGCAGGCATAGTTTCTTGAGGAATGGTATAACAAATTATATATCAATCAAAGCCATTAAGATACCTGGGACAAAGCAGTCTGAACGGTTGGATGATTCCATTGATTAAAAGAATCATCAATCTGTTCAGTAAGGCCAGGACTAAGTGGAGGACGAAGGGCTACAAAGGTAAAATCAATAGCGTACTATCAGTTACAGGATAAGGCACACGTGCACTCAGGTAGTACAGGTCAGCCTGCCTGCAATCGTATTTAAGTCTCACAACCTCAAAGTTCATGCGAACAAGAGCTGGAAAATACATAAATAAACCTACTCTACCATGTGGTCAGCAGGACCCAGATAGTGCCTTGAGCCATAAGACACAAGTGTCACGCCAGTTCACATAGCCAGATTGGTCTGACATCACTTAGTATGATATACTCCCACAAGTCAAAAAAAGGAAAAGTCATGGAATCTAAGAAGTAAAATCATTTTAATTCTGAATTTGTTGTAGCTGTTTAAGTCGGTCATGCAAGACATGGTATATCCTTCAGAAAAACATTTATAACATCATATCTATATACTTTGTAATGCAAAAGAAATTGATAACAAAAATTGTATTTATGATCACATCCATCCACGTCATAAATGTTGTCTTTTCTGTGACTAGAGCACCCAGAGCAAACGTCCTAACCCATTAAAGTTTAAGTAAGTTTTCACGAAGAGTAGTAAAGAAAATGTGAAAACCAAGCATTACCTGGAAGTAGAGCTTGAACCAGTGGTAAGACAGACCACATGTCTGAAGTGGTTTCAGCAAGCTTGTGGCACAACAGAGGCTATATTTACAAATCAAGATAACAGTTAGTGTTTTTTAATAGACTAGTACATACATGATGGTGAAATATGTGAGGGTGGAACAATAAAGACAGTTAACCTGTGATGCAGCTGCGTATAGGACATGAAGAATACCTTCTTCAACAGCAGCAATATCCAAAATATTTAGGTATGAATCATCAAATTGATTTTCTGATATGCTGAATTCTTCTCCAAATAAACTAGAGTAGTCGGTCGAAAGTAATAGGCTGGGAGAATCGCTTTTTGTAATTTCATCGCCATTATGATTCGATAGCATGCCACCATTAGATATCGATTTGTCTAAAAATGGCTCAGGCTGCAAAAGTTTTTGCAGCACCTTTGATGCCTATGTTGAAAGAAACAACTACTGAGAAAATCCTCATGAGGATATCACATAACCAGAATTAGAAAATAAAGCGCTCGGAAACATACTCGGTGGCAAACCATTCCAAGGTTTTTGTCCTTAAGTGCTTTTCTTAGGAGCAATACAGATGTTTCAGAACGAAATGCCAGCAAGTATGAAGAAGGCTGAACAGAGGATGGGCTCCGTGATCGCCGAGGTTGAGCCTGGACAAAATGAAAGAGTTTAGAATGCTAATGTCAGGTGGAAATATTCGTGTCAAAATGGATATAAGGTGGAAATATTAAGCGGAGTGCCTCTCTGTTTCCGAAGAAAATAGAGAACAGAGACTTAAATTTTTGTTGTTGATATACTGAACGTATCCCCTCAACTACAACTATTGATCTAGGCAGCAGTTTTCTCTCAGTTGTTTCTTAGCCAGCAAGTATGAAGAAGCTTGAATGAAAACGTAATTATTGATCTAGGGATGCACACCTTGTATGGTGGCCATGTTTTGGAACAATAAAAACGTAATTATTTGTATTATTATTTCTCCTCACGGAACAGAACAAGGTATTAGTTACCATTTCTTTCATGCCAATGACTCTTGCAGAGTTGTAGGAAAAGGGTTGGTAGAAGAAAATTGGTTCTTGCCAAGGAAAAATAGATGCACTAGGATCAAGGTTTTTCTTATTAAAAAAAACAGTATCAACATTGCGAGTAATCCCAGATAGAAGAAGTTTCTTCATAGTTTAATGATATACATGTTATTTACATTTCACATTCTTTGGAAACCATCAGGAAACAAGTCACGGTAAGAAACCAGAACTATTCTGTTTGGAACATTGTCTATGAACAGGATTGTCAGACAAAAGACATAACCATCTGCCATGAATGAATGACCTATTTTGGTGGTACAAGGTTCTTGCAAAAAAGTTAAGAAAAGGTAGTATTTTGGCTTGTCAATACCTAGGCACAGTCAACAACGGTTTTTACCATGTGATGATAAAAGATTGCAGGAAGATACTAGATATGTCATTTAACATGACTTGTGAGAGCTGAGGACATCCCTTAACCGTGGGCATTTTTCTAGCATTTCATATTGGCTGTCTTGCATATCTAATAAGTTGTTTAACTGTTGGCATGTCATATGTATATAGAAAAAAATAGATTGGTTTAGATCGATCTTAACCTGATGATTCATCATCATGAAGTTGAAATGTCGTATGTATATAGAAAAAAAATGGATTGGTTAAGATCGATCTTAACCTGATGATTTGTCATCATGAAGTATTTCTATTTTCTATAAAATCGCATAAAACCCAATTTAGGTTTGAAATAAATTTACAGGAAATTCAGCCACTACCAATCCTTAAACATTGTCAACAGCCATTCTCTCGCATGCAGATTGGAATATTGGATACGCACACACAGTCTTTGAAAACTCACAAAGGAGCTCCGTACATATGCTTTCAGTCAGCACTATCGTTACCAAAACTCTGTTCAGGACAAAGGGGAAAAAGGAATGAAGACAAAATATTGTTTCAGACACTACAAATAACTAAGAAACGACATAAGGCTAAGGCCACAAATGCAGCAACATGCGATCAAGCTTATAGCCTACATCATTGGTTTGAATGCAATGCCATAGTTGGAGTAGAAAAACAGACAAACATAAGCATGCAGAGCCACATGCCTCGAAATTTGAGGAAACTGTTGGAATAGCAGCCACACTAGTTCTTAGAGGATCTGAATCGGCAGAACTGATCGAAGTTTTTGAAGGATCCCTGTAAATTAGGACATGTTTTAGATATCATTTCCCACATAGACAAAGCAATGCAAACATGTGGACAGCACATAGTGTATTAAACTATAAAGTAATATATGATGGCAGACAACTTGGCATGTATCACAAATACAACTGTTATATAGCTGCATGTTGAACAAGGAACCCAGACCTTTCATTTATAAGGTAAATGATTGGATAAAATGGCCCAGCAAGCAGAGCCAGAAACCGCACACTGCTCTCCGGGTTGTCCGCGATGCTATTAAGGTCAGTCTGCACTAAATAAACAACAGCATGTTAAAAGGGCAGTTCACACACAATGCATCGATAATATAACAAGGAGAGCAAAAGGCTGCCTTCACCTCAATCTGGGGTAGGAACGGTGGTAGCCTGGTTGAAATGTCTTTAAGTAACTGGAATTAAGCAAACCCAAACGGAGGCATTACAGGAGACGAAAGAAACGAAAGTAGCAAGAAGCACATGGCAGTGGAGAAAGGACCTGGAGGTGCACATTCTGAGACGGAGGCTGTTTGCTGGATGTGATTGGAGGCAGCAAATGGTTGACCAGAGGCTGGAACTCGGGCTCGAGCCCAGGTACCGGGATGCCAATGAGCTGGATGAAGAAGATGGCGATGGGGTTGCCGCGCAGGCAGGAGATGCGAACATAGCGGCAAGGGGTGTGGTTGCCGGGGTATACCATGTCCCGCTTGGGCGCCTCGCAGCGAGGCCGGACCTTGAAAAAGGCATCGGGCTTGTAGCGCAGCCCCGCGGTGAGCTCCCATTCAAGGACGGACTTGTTGTAGATACGGACATGGGACAGGAGGCACGGTTCCTGCAAGCAGCACCTCGGTCAGTGAGTGACTAACTACTCAATTCGATTCGGGGGAGTAGGAGAAGAGGAAGGAGACGAAGAGGCAGGAACAGTGGAAGGCATGGACCTGGAGCTCGAGGAGGATCCACTCCTTGGTGTTGGTGCCGGTGGACCAGTGAGAGCGCAGGTCGGGCTCCAGCACGTTGCTCGCCTTCTGCGACGCCGACTCGCGAGAGGACGCCTTCACTCGGAAACTCAGTGACACCGCTCCATCACCCCAGTCCGCCGGCGTCTCCCTCTCCGCCGGCGCAGCCTCCATCAGCGACGATTGGTCTCCCTCTTTTCTTCCTTTTTTCTTTTTTTTTTCTTTTTCTTTTGAGACCTCTTTTCGAAGTGAGGAAGACGATGAACAACAAGAAGCCCCTCTCTCCTAGTTGGGTTGGGGCGTTGGGCTCGGGTCGGCCCATGCCCATAATCATTTTGTACTTTTTGCATAATGTAAATCCGTTCCGTTCCAAAGAGAGAGAAAACATTATTCCCGCTGAAAATAAAAATGTTACTATTCGTAGCATTCAAATTTATCTGCAAACAGAGCATGTACAGTACAGCGGTAATTATTTATCGTATAAAAGTCTTTGACTTTGAATTATGACATACCTTTTTTGGTAAAAATCAAAATGGCTTATAGTCAAAAGTGCAATAATCCGGTTTTTTCTTCAAACCACAAAAACATACTACTCCATTCCGGAATTGATGTCGTTTCAGATATACGGTTTGCACTAGCACTGGGCGTTCGGGTTACCCGAAAAGTTCGGGTCAAGTATTTCGGGTTTTTAGAATCAATACCCGAAATTATCGTAAAATTTCGGAGACCCGATATTTCGGGTACCCGAAAATTCAATTTCGGGTTATCCGAATAACCTGAACATAATACATATCATATAGAAAATAAAGTTTTTATAATACTTTTATGTAAAAAAAGATATATTTAGTCATTCTTTTATAATAAAAAATATAATTGATTTAACAACCTTTCAACTTTGTTAGTTACGAGTGTATGGGTGGTTTCATCTTTAGTATTGTATTAAAGGAAGCTATAGAGAAGTGGATTGATGATATTTCGGGTATCGGAGATACAAACCCGAATAATCCGAAATATATTCGGGTTTTCATATTTGCCACCCGAAAATATAATTCAGGCATCGGTTTCAGGTTTTTAGTTCGGGTCAGGTTTTTCGGGTTCGGTCTTCAGATTTCGGGTTTTGTGTCCAGTGCTAGTTTGCACTAGCTGCAGGTCAATTTTTAGAACGAAGGGAGTAGGTTTTTATGGCTTATGCGTCCACCTCTCCCCATTGACATGCATAATCTATTTCAAAAAATTGTTTTGCTAAACATTTTCAATGGATAAGCCAACATAAGATGTTTTAACAGATAATTCAAATTCCACATTGATTTTTTGCATAATCCAGGGCCGTACCAGATGGTACCTAAAACGTGGCAGAGTAAATGAGAGAAAAGTAGTCTCTTGGTGAAGACACGGCTTCACACGATAGATAACTAAGCACAACTTATAGTGTTTAATAAACAGCAACACAACTTTTGTATATATAATCTTAGTGTAGAGTTTTCGGGAGCTCTTGCGCTTCGATTGTGGGTGACGGAGTGTTCTCGGGGAGGAGAGACGGACAATCTTTTTGGAGCTGTCCAAGGGTAAGGGGTTGACCTTCAAAGACCTCAAAAAATAAAAGCATGAGCATCTTGCTTACTTGTATTCATGCACCTTAGGGATAGTTCCCCTTGTTTTGTTAGTCTCATGCATCT
Source organism: Eleusine indica (assembly GCA_030378355.1). Classification (NCBI taxonomy): domain Eukaryota; kingdom Viridiplantae; phylum Streptophyta; class Magnoliopsida; order Poales; family Poaceae; genus Eleusine; species Eleusine indica. The sequence continues at coordinate 45,215,308 of CM059495.1, forward strand.
ATCACATGTTTAGCTTCTCGTGTCACTAGATTAGGCTTGTCATGATTCGCCTAATAATTTGCTAGTGTGTTGTTTTTTCTAGTTATCTAGCACTAGCATGTTTAAGGTTGTTATAGTGATCATCTCACACGTAAAACACTTTGCTAAGCTAAGGACAAGAGTACAAGAGATTAAGGATTAGGCGTTCACCTCGCAATCGAATGGTCTTAGTTCTTACCACCATTTACCTCATGATAGCTTTTTGAATTGCAACTTTCATCTCTTGCCTCCGTCCTAAAATAATTGACGTTTTAGCTTCAGATATGAAAATTAAGTAGAAGTGTAAAAGATGGTTATATGAGAAATAAGAGAGAGAAATATGGATGTATTGAAGAGTGAGAGTTGCATCAGAAAGTGAGAATGGTAATTATTTTGAAATAGAGTAAGTAAAAATATCAAATATTTTGTGACGGAGAGAGTATGTGTTTTCTAATAATGAAAGTGATGGCAATTAATAAATAAACATAGAAAGATTTTTTTAGTTAAATTTATCATATTGTAAGATGACAACTTTAAAAACAATATAAGTGTTTTGGTCATATATATAAGTTTTTGAACCAAAAGTCGTGGCTATTTTTAATTAATTTTTTTGACTAATTTAATATTTTTAAGAGGAAAAATGGTCGATTTTTTCCCAATAAAGGAAAGAAGAAAATGCTCTCCCTCCCTAAAAAAGTATTAGAAAACACTATATGTATCTTAAGACAGTGCACAAAACTGCCACGGAACACTTCAAGCATTGTCCTCCATTAATCTATCCAGTTCTCCATAAAACAAATTAATCATAATATCTGATAGAATGCATTTGAAGAGGACATCACCACCACAGTATACATATTATTGATATTGATATACATTACAACATTTACTCTCAGGAAATCAAGAATGGTGTAGTCTCTCACAAGGCTCGACGTGCAGCTGCCATGTTTCTTTCCTGCCTTATTCAAAGCTAGGCTGGACCAGGCCATCATCTACTCTCCTGTCCTGCCGCTATTTCTAACTCTAGTCAAATTAGTCACTATGATACCTACATAATTAACATCACCTTCGCCACACCTATTATGCAATACGATATATAAATGCGTACATGGAAAAAAGCATCCTACCCGGTTGCTTCACCCAGTAATTGTCCGAGGAGATGATATTTTGGTTTCTCTATGTATTGTACATGTATAATGTCAAGATTCAAGATGAGAAGCTTCACCCGGCCAAATTAATTCTCAAGCACCGGAACTACTGCAGATGACAGTTCGATATGCGACATACGAACTGCACCGATCAGCCGTTCCGGGAGCTCCTCATATGTATTGCCCTGTCCAGAACACACACTTTAGCACTTTGACAAATGATCACCTAATTTTTTGCGCAGACCAATGGATGAAACAAGTATTTGAAGCACCAAAATGCCTACCTGGACGAGGAAAGCCATGTCAACAACTAGTGTCGTGATTACACCACAAACAAGCCCCAAAACTCCATTTGCCACTGTAGATGAACCAATGTCCACATCTATCTGTGTACATTCATAGCCGTATTACAACATGCATTCTGTCAGTCCATGGTTCCCAACTATTTTCATAAGCAAAAGGGAGGGAAAGTAAATTGCAGAAGATTTCTCGTAATCTTACTTCTAAATAATTTGCGCCACGGATATAAGTGATGTCAACTGCTTTGCCTAACAGACAAGGTGTGCTGCCCACACTTTGACGGACAATCCATGACCCCTGAAATTCAAAAGGCCTTACTGTCAGACAAAAGGATTTAAACCTGCTAGCAACTAGTAGTAAAGTGAATTGAACTTGTCCCACCAATCTCACCAGATTTAAAAATAATGACAGACAAAGAGCATCTTACCTTAGGTACAGATGGAATCAGCTTGAACCTACTATTCCGAAATTCATCATCACCATCAACAAAACGTTGCAACAAGGAATTTGGTATCAATCTCTTCGTAACAAAGTAGAAAACCATGCTATAGTTAGTTGTGCCCGGAACCTACAAATGCAAGCATACTCACATCAGTAACCATATGGTAATCTAAAGGACATTGTCTATATCATCTCTCATTGCTGGCATGTCAAATACAGATAAAAGATACCACAGACATGTCTAATTAGCGCCACAGCTGGAATAAGTAGCATAATTATTTGACGTTCCATCTAACATGAGTGTATGAAACACACAAGAGGAGTATCCTATAGTGGACAAGCAAAATTATGTCCTCAACACATTTTATTAAACACATGGCATGGGAATACATACTTGTAGATTTATAGCCAACGCAAAAAGGCCCTTCTCAGCAGCAACCTAGAAAAGGAACAAAAGATTATTAAAAGGACAAAATAATTAACTTAGCAAAGTGTTGAGTTCCACTGAATCAAAGTTTCATGGTTAAGCATAAAACCTCAGAAAAAAGGAACGAGAAAAACTATGAGCCACTGAATATACAGTGTTAAAAGTAAAAGACCAAAACGTAGCTCTCAGTGTAATAAATTAATGCTATGCTAATTCCACATACATGTACAACCCCAATACTCAACCAAGCAAAAGCATGAATCCAGCCAGATCTCATTTTATCCATTAAGCAACACATATTATGGACCTGTTTGGCATGGCTCTGCTCCATCTCAGAGCAGCTCCGCTCCAAAACTCCAAGGTGGAGCTGCTCTGCCGTGGAGCTAGAGTTGTTTTTCAGTGTGTTTGGCTAGGAGGTTGTGTCCAGCTCCAGAAAGATTGGTTTGAAGGGTGAAAAGACTTTGTTACCCTTGAATAGTATGAATGTATTATTATCATGTTGAAATATAAGTAACATATTCATCTACATAAAATTTTACAATACCAATGTTTTACAGGACTATAGTCCCTCCTCAAATCTTATGAAATAAAATTAAAATATCACGTCATCACTGCATACAACAACCTTGTCACAAAAAACAGCAACCAAATTGTAATCGCGATTCAAAGATCTGCTGCCAGTGGGTCCTGGAGCATCGACGATGGGCTTCATTAGGCCTGGGTGAGGTACAGTAATGAAATCATTGCTTCGGTGGTGGAATCCAGGAAGGCAAGGAGGCAAACCAGTTGGGGCAGCTCCACGATGGAATCCAGGACAAGTGGACGTGGGATTCGAGAGCGGGCAAGCGACCATTGTGGCAGGTTGGCGTGAGATCCACGGGCGGCGAGCGTCGATGCGGCGCTAGAGACAGTTTCCAAGCCAGCGTGGCACGGATGTGAGCAGAGCCTAGGACGGATTTGGAGCTCAAGCACGGCTTCAAGGTTGGATCCATGGAGGCGTTAGAAGCTCATGGGGCCGCGGAGTGTGCGTGGCGAAGGGGGCAGCACCCTGGCGGCAAGAGCTCGGCAATGGGGGAGGGCGCCGTGTTGAGGGAGGTGTCGGGTTGGGGCAGGTTGCCGGTGGGGAGGGTGCTGGGTTGGGGGAGGGCGCCGGACCAGGGGGCGGGCACACCGGAGAGGGGCCGGGCGAGAGCAGGTCGTCGGAGAGGGGAGCGATCAATCGATTTCACGGGGGCGACCGCTAGAGGTGAGGGAAAAAGAAAAATTACGATTCATTTCGTAATCAGTGGCAAAGGTGGGTAATTTTATCCCAACTCCATGAGTACATATAACTCTATAGCCCTTGGAGTTGGAAAAGAGGTACTCCACCAAAATGAACTAGAACTCCTCCAACTCCAGGTGAAGCTGCTGCTCCATAGAGTTTTGGAGCTGAGGTGTTTGGCTGGCTCCAGACAGCTCCCCCTTGGAGTTTTGGAGTGGAGCCATACCAAACAGGTCCTACATATTATTATATTAGCACCGACAGCAGCAACAACAATTAATAAAATCAGGACTAAAGCATAAACTCACTTGAACGGCACATCCTTTTCTTCTAGAAACATGATCCATTCGTTTTGTATCCTTAAACCAGTCAACAGCAACAAGTTCCATAAGAGGCTTTCCTGCAGGAACCTATCGATAAAGAATAAACTTAATAAATAACAGGGCCTATAAAAAACAGCACATGATTCTGCGGCACTAGTAGCACCATGATGAATTTGGTCTAGTGAAGATAAAGAATGCAACCTTGCTTTTATCATATACAAAATTCTTGCTTCGCACTCTGAAGTTGTTCCCATCAGATATTCTCCAGCAGTCACGACTATTATCCCGGTCATCCCGACGTAAGTTTCCAGAAAAGCCAGACAGATCAATCTGATCATCCTCTTCATCCAGAGCTAGAATATATTGGGTTAATTAGAATCTTAGCACTAAACTCTTGTTACAGCAAAGATAGCATCAAGGAAACGGAATTATGATATACCTGGCAATCTAACATCTGAAGAAGTCTCTTGTGTTGATGGCTGCATAGAAAACATAATCCTGTTTAAAAACCATTAAAGATCCGCTAATAAAAACTATGTGCAGTTCATCAACCTCTTGCTCAGATTCAGGTAACTGAAATTCCTCATCTTCATCAGACTCCTCATCAAGCATTGCAGAATGTCTGCTTTGATCCATTGGGAGGCTGGTTTGCATACTATTGTCTTGTCCTTTTCTGCCTTTCTTAGAAGAAACAGGTGGAGCCATGTTCACCATAACAGGAATCCTAGGAAGCACTTGATTTTCGTCACTTTGCGAGAACCATTCTCTGAGTCCTATCAGAGGAAAAAAAAGGCACGATGTAAGCAACAGAGCAAATATCAGGTTCGGCACTTCAGCTACCCACAAAGGTAAATGCATGATGTGCCCATGCTAGTCATCCATGGACCATAATTGCAAGTCATAGGTGTAGAGGCAAATGAAAATAGTACTGATGACATTACTAGATATTGTAAGATATATACAAAGGGCATGCTATTAATGAAATGCTAAACTTTTGTAGGATAACTCAAACATCCAAGTTAGTGAAATATTGGTACTGCATAAAATATGGAATATGATATGAGAGATCATACACAAGAATTTTTATGCAACCATCTCCTAGTTGTGCCATGCATGTCAAAAGCACACGTGTAAATACAGGAAGAAGAAATCCAAATTACTCCCCTCAAGTTTGCTCCAAGTCTGGATAGCACCCTAAACTATAAACTGTTTATTTACACCCCGTGTTTCCTATAACCAGATCACTTTACACCTTTGCTCCAAAATAAAACCGGTTTTGCATACACGAGACTGGTTTTGCTCCACAATTGTACTAAATCACTCTCATGTATGCAAAACTACTTTTATTTTGGAACGAAGGTGTAAAGTGATCGGGTTTTATGAACAGTGGGGGTTAAAAAAACGGTTTATAGTTCAGGGAGTTATCCAGGCCCGGCTCAGGGGAAACTTGAGGGGAATCATTTGGACTTCTTCCTTTATGGCAGCTGGTGAACAGCAGCTAACACACAGAACTGTTCGGAAGCTTATTCTACAAGAAGTTGTACCAGCAACACTGTTCAACATATGAAGAAGGCAATGCTGCTGAAATGAAGGTACGTAACCAACTCCCCAACCCTTCAAATCAATCTGCATAAGATGCTGCACTTGCGTCCGGATTCTTCCATTACGGGATTTCAGTGGAGAAATATTGAAGCCACCACCTACAATAAATGTAAAGAGAGATATGAAAAGGTTAGGAATACTAAATCTGGTAGCTACACATTCATAATACACATTGTATCTGATAGCTACATGCAAAAATTATGATGCTGTGAACTCTTCAGTGTAATTTTCTTACTCTCGATATGTGCCCTCACAAATCCTGGTTGTGGACCACAGTTTGGGTGCTCTCTGGATTGAAACAGCACAACTGCATATGAAATTACAATGACCAATTATTAATGTAGTCATGAAAACAAATTACAACATGTAGGAGTACATATCTGGGGCATGACTATGTGTAACCCCATGGGTACCAACCATAGCTTCCATCGTCATTACGCCTCCAATATCGTACATAACACAAGTCACGAGGCCAAACAAACCTAGTAAAATATTTATTGAATCCTTGTCAGACTTAAGAAAATTAACAAACTATTCTGAAATTCACAAATTTATGGTATACTTTAATGATAAAAATAAAAGTAAATATAAAGTTTAAAGCCCCAATAATAGACAATGTAAATTTGTTATGATCCTTAGATTATTAAGGGGGAAAAGAGGAAGGCCGGCCAGTGTCGACTTCTTGCAGGGAGATTAGTCTATACCGAGGAGATTCTTTTAATTTATTCTTCATTGCTTAATGAATCATGATACAATCCCCATCCATCTATAGATGACTTAACTCTTAAGAAGCTAATCCCTACAGCTAAGGAAACTACTAACCAGTTCCTAACCTTAGCCGTCACTACAGTAACAGGCCGTGGTACACAGGGGTGTTCAAAACAGTTTGAGTTAAACCAGTGTCAAATCGTATAGCTGAAAAATCAATTGCAGATGAGTAAACAGGTACATGAGCAGTAATTCACAACATTTTTCTGGCTTGCTGGTTTTTCAACGGTTCTCCTGAACCGTGGTTGGACAGGGCTAGTGCTACGGTAACCCACTGGCTCATGGTACCTAGCCGGCTGCCTTGTGCCCATGACAAAAATAGTATTTAATCCATACCCCAACAAGGCCGTAACTATATTTTACCAAATTAAAGCAAAAAAAGATTATCAGCTGCATAAACAATTATCCTTCATGAAAATAACATACTGACATGTTTGTTTGTAAACCAAGAAAACAAGATGTCTAAAAGATTGTGCAGTGACCTCGCAGTTCTTGTGGAGTACTATAGTACAACTGGAAAAGAGACAATTGTTTGCAGCAAAATGCAAAACATACATTGGGAACCAATCCAGTTGTAGCCTATGGTAAAGTATTGCAGTGTGGCCATCTACCTCCTCGACTAGACTACCATACTGGAAGCTGCAGTCCCACCTACAAAAGAAAAAGGAAAACATTATGGGAAATTTTGTAAATAAAGCCAATAGCTCATAATTATGGAACTAATTCATCAGAAGTCAAAAGAAAGAGATTGTACTCAAAGCGTGTTGTGTCCATGCTCATAACAAGCTGAAATATAGCCTCACAGGAGGCCTCGACCACACCGACAGCCTTCATTGCTCTGCTACAGCTTCTTGCCTGTGAGTCACAAATGTCAACAAAAAAGGGAAGCCAGATACTTGAACAACCTGTACATACCAAAAGTAATCAACTTACAAGGTAATCAACATCTTGGAGCTCTTCAAAAATGCGGAGACCTGAAGAATTAACACCATGTTAGAAGAGCATCCCAATTACACAGCAGAGAATCATAGTAAGGGGCAAAATGTGAGTTCTTGCCATTCTGGCATCTGATAAGGCGCCAGTGCCTTTTAGAGAAAACTTGTTCAGGGCTTCCCTGGTTAACTATTCCCGTATCATTTTCACGAGTCCAATCATATACTGACTCTGGAGGACCTATAAAAGGCAGACAATTCTTTGTTAAGCACAGGAACAAAAATCATATGGAGGATTGTTGGGGTAACAGACAAGCCATGCTAGTCGTTACAGACCATTCCCAATTGTTGTTCTCCTCAGCAGTGATCGTTGATTCTCCTCCTCCTCTTCTTCTTCATCATTACTGTACCTGCAAGGACATAACAAAGGATTGGTTCTGACTTGTTGCCATGGAACATAAGGAAACAAGGCAGTCATGCTCCAGCGGAATACGAAGTCTGTTGAGTATACACAAAATTGCATGTTTTAGAACGATTTCCTCAACACAGGTACAGCGATTTAAATATTCAATGTTATTAGACATAATTCTTAAAGAATTTTTATATGTTTCAAGTCCAAATTTCCTTCTTTCTGATCCAATGGAACAGAAATGCCTGTGACACAGGGGAATACATAACTGGAATGAGTCATGGTAATCTGTCACTTACTGGCTTTCATGATCAGAGGAAGACGATTTCCTTCCATTTTCTAAGCCAACCTTTTGCTGCGATGAGGTAAAGGCTCTATTACCATCAGCAGGCACTGCTCCTTGTTGCTGCAATATTCAGAAAATCGAATTTATTACATGAGAGGAGCAATGTGCAATTGAATTGATTGGCGACAGGTTGAAGGGAAAGAAATACAAGGTTTATTTTTCACTTTTAACCAGTTTAATAATCAGTTTCAAGCAGTAGCTTGACAAATAGGTGATGAGATTTAGAGTTTCCACATGTCAAACCTGATCAATGACCGTCTCAATTTTCTCCTTCCAAATTAGTGCCTCCTGTATGTTGAATGCCGCCATCTGGAACATGTCGCAGAAAGGAAATTCAGATAAACGAATGAATGCCAGGTGGACACAAAGCCAGCCAGCCTCAAGAACATTTCAGCCTAAAAGAGATGATACTGCACGAACAGCAGTTCAGTAGCATAGCTAGGATATTCAGGTGATGACATGATGCAATTTACCGTGTATACTTTTGACACTTGATTGTACTAAATATGGAGAAGAAAGCTAATAGTCTGATTGCCGATTTGCCTTGAGAATTCGTGAGATTTTGCCAACTATGCTACAACAAATGAAGCTCCCACAGTACTAAGAATCATGAATCGCATCAAAAAGAATTACCGTGATGCGGTGATGCTTCTCCCTTTTGTTGTAGACGCATAAAACGTAAAGCATCTGCAGCAGCAGGACAGGAATGGATTCATCGTAGACAGAAGAGGAACAAGATGAAGACCAGGAAGGGGAAGGAAGATACATGTCCGTGGTGCATCTTGAGCCCCCTGTCCTCGACCCTGCAGTTGCCGTCGATGTGGAGGGACTTGATGGGAAGCTTGCCGCCGCCGCCGGCCTTGTCCTTGTGCTGCGGCTTGCGCTTGTAGTACGACAAGAGCCGCGGCTCCAGTACGAAGTAGCGCATGTGGATGAAGGAGCGCCCGATCTTGCGCCGCCCGTAGCGGACCATCCACCCCTCGTACACCACCCCTGAGGACGACGACGACGACATCTTCCTCTCCTCCTGCTCAGATCCCTCCCCTTCTCTTGTTGCTCAATCGCAGTTCAGTAGCACAGCAAAGCATCAAGAGGCGATCGATTCGATCCGCCTGCCGCTATTGCAACCGATGTTGCTGCTGATGAAGCGGAGTCCAGCGGTGGACAACTCCTAGTCGCCTCCTCCCTCCCTCGGCCTCGATCGATGGAGGCAGGCAGAGGCCATGGACGCGACGCAACTCAGAACGCAGACTGCCAATTGCCAAACCAGCGTGCGTGGCGTCGAGGTCGACATGGGCCAGGTTACTCCGGAATTCATCATGGGCCTAGATCTATGCCATCGTTCCTTCTGTTCACTAGATGGGCTAATAAGGGCCTGTTTGGCATGGGCCCAGCTCTGAGATTCATGATGGACTACAGTTTGTAAAATAGATTAAAAAAAACAATTTTATATTTTTATTTTAATAGATCTAAAACAAAGGTAAAATGACTCAACAAAATACTCGTGATTTATTTATAGCTCTAACTCCAAGAATTTCCAGAGTTGAGTATGAGTAACTCCAAGAACTTCATATTATGTTTTGGAGTTGGAGTTATGCCAAACACGCTCTTTCTCTGAAAAAACCAGAGCTAGATGGCCTATATTCTAACATGTTGAAAAAATATAATAATTTCACAGATTTTGTTCATTTGAAAATCTTTCACAGTAATTTTCAACGGCTCCATTTTGAGGTGAAACATGGAAAGACATTGTGCATCCCTGTTTCCTCGATTCAAGATAATAGAATTGTATGACGTGGACCAGCTCGATCTGGGCAGCTCCTAAGAAAAGACAGGAACATGTAGTAGTTGATGGTGAGAAGTTGTTAATGAGGTAGAGTAAGTTGAGTAGTCAACGAGCCAAAACCTTACCAGACAAAGTCCTACGTGGCTAGATTGCCTAGCAAAACAATAAACTTTTGCGCTACAAAATGGATGGTATGCTCGCCTTCGCCTACCCTATCAAGCTTCCACTTACTTTGGGGAAAAAGAAGCCTCCTTTAGAAGGTAGAGATCAAAGAACAGTTGTACTATTTCACAGGAAAACACACAAGATTGAAAAAGATTCATCCAATCTTGTAGGGTTCAAACAACTGATTTACTCTCACTCACATTTTTTTGTGTGTGTGTGGATGGGTGGGTGGGGGGGGGGGGGGGGCAATACGTGGTCACCAACATATTGCTCTTTTTCTCTTTGCTTCATTTGACAATTAATGCTAACCTAAGATCAGCGGCATTTGACCATTTCAGTGTATTGAACAAATTCAGTTTAGCAGAAGGAGATGGGACCAAACTTCCACCTCTCATGCATAAATGCACAAAGCAGATGACATGTAATTTGTAAATAGATTGTGATGTCACGACTGTATCAAAATAGGACCGATATGGTAGTGACTCCATTTCGAGCATCCCATTGGGATGGAGTGCACTGTCACTCCTCAACTTGAGGTGTCACTTAGATCCTCGAAATTTCAAAATGCATATTCTGGTCATTAAACTTTCTGAGGTAGTATCATCTAGAACCAGATTCTCAAAAGAATCGATCACAGCCACCGATGTGGGTGCTAATTGAGAACGATTTTTCATACGCTCTCTCTTCATATCAGCATCGTCATCACAATTAACAGGACATTATTTGACTACATCATCACAGATAAAGAGATGACAAGCATTACTACAAGGAGGCACATCAGCAACATAAAGAATATGTTCTGGATTTTTACTATTTGCTCATTCAACCAGATTTAGTTTGTGTATATCAAGTATCAAGTCAAGTAGCCAAATATAGTGTATTACTGAATATGTAGAAGTGTATTGTGATGATGCATATAAACATGTTCGTCCCGTACTTGGGTTGATCCCTGAAAAAAGAAACAAGCATGTATTTATCATCATCCTCTATTCCTTTGCCCAGGATCGGCTGGCTACATTGCATGTTTAATTTCCCTCTTTCCTTTTCACTCATTTCTTTTTTGTTCGGGAACATAGCTATAATTCATATCTAACGCCATAAATATAAATATTTAAATAATATGTGAATGATCCATTGTACACACACGTATGAATGAGCATCTCAATCGAAATACCAAGTTATACTATATATGTAGTAGTACAAATGAACACTGTATATGGAGTAAACTTACAGTTGCCTCTTGGTATACGAAACGTTACGTCTCCTAATAACTGTTCATACAAAAAGAATTGACTGTAATTAATAGCAAAGAGTAGAGCTATCGGATCCTATACGAAGTTGTACTCATTTATTTATTTTGGTAACTAGTATGAAACTTGTTGTATCATCAGAGTGTTCATCTTCATGTGTGCTGTGCTGGACAATAATGGCGAAGTGCCTTTGGCCTGACCATACTTTGATCCTGGTTGTTTCCTCTGGATCCGTTCCCGGCCTTGATAGAACATCCAATCCAGGTTGAAGGCTACTGATTTGTGTTTGTACTTGAATCCTCCTGGATGACAGTATATGAATAGCTGTGTCACTGCTTTCCTGCCCAGAGCTTTTTCTGGCAGATGAGGACCTTTTCCTTGTCAGCCTTGTTCTCGGTGTCACGCTTCTCGCAGGTCCACCTCATTCCTTTGGCAATGGTAGCTACAGAGTCGAGGAAGTAGGTGGTTTCCCGGATTATGGCGTAACCGGTGGGGCGAAGGATGCGGTCCATCTCTAGAAGCACGAACTTCATGTCACACCTGTGGAATGAAGGAATGTTAAGCGATGGTGTTATAATAAAGAAAGTTTAAACTTGAATGTGCACCGACATGTGTGCTTGTTTGGAATTGTGAACTAAAAATCACCTGTGAGATTCTGCGGTGAACAAGCCGTCAAGGTGCAGCAGGTCGTAGGTGCGTGGGTATGTGGAGAACGCCTCGCACCTGCATTTTTGTTACTATAATTTGTAAAAAAAAAAAAAAAAGACAGCACAGAGTAATATAGTGGAAGTAAAAAAAAAAAAGAGAAGGTGAAGGTTGGTTACCAGTCGTGGTTGGTGCCGATGAGTCCTCTGTCGTAGACGACGCCGAGCGAGTTGGGCCCGTAGGAGGAGACGACGTTCATGACCCAGACGGGGTCCTTGATGAGGCTGGCGGCGAACCCTCCGTAGACGGTGTTCATGTCCATGACGTTCCTGATCTTATCGGACCCCAGCGCCGGGAGCAGAGTCTTGTAGTGCTTGGTCCTCTGCTTCCACTTTGCGTCGTCCTGCTTGAACGCGCCTGAGCTGCTTCCGGGCACGACGTTGATACGTTCCGGCGCGACGGCGAGGCGCTGCGGCCACTTGGGCGTGGCGCCGAGGCCGAGCTTCTTGTACTTGGCGCTGGGCGCGGTGAGGCAGGCTCGCATGGGCACGTACCATGCCGCGTCCGGGTCGACGCTGTCGTCGCACTTTGCCGGGGTGGTGACGGGGTTGAGCTTGTCGTAGCAGGATGAGGAGGAGTCGAGCTTCTGCCAGACGGCGATGTCGCCCTTGACGTTGTACAGCTTGAAGCACATGGACGCGAGCATCTTTTTGAGTCGGTCAAAGTCGGCCTTCTGCGCCTGCGCCGTGGTGTTCCACCCGTGCCACCGGTTCTCGTAGTTGATGGGCGGGCCGGAGAGCACCCAGAACCCGCCCGGACGGAGCACGCGTGCGATCTCGAGGAGGTAGAGCCCCCCGAACTCGGTCCACGGGATGAGGCATCGCGAGCAGTGCGCCATGTCGAATGCCGCCGACGGAAACGGCAGGCGCTGCGTGGAGATGATCCCGAGGATGGCCGGGATGCCGCGCTCGAGCGCGAACTGGACCTGCGCCTCGTGGTTGTCGCGCGGGGCGAGGGAGACGGTGAGGATGTTGCGCGACAGCAGGTCGCCGCCCCATGAGGCGACGCCGCAGCCCGTGTCGAGGGCCGTGCGGACCGTGCCGTCGCGCATGCCCGGGATCAGCGACTGCATGTGGTCCACGTACGCGCCCACGCCGTTGGGGAACATGGTGCCGCCGCCGGGGAACCGGAACCGGTCGCCCTCCTTGACGAGCCAGTGCTGGTTCGATTTCTGGCTGTTGATCCAGTCGTAGGGAACGTTGCGGTACCAGCAATGGTCCTTGCTCTTGGGCCAACGGATCGGGGGCTTGTACCCCTTGGGCGCAGGGACGAGGCACGCCTGACGCTCAGGCATGGAAGGGCAGTGACGCTCCATGAAGCTCAGGCGGTAGTTGCCGTACTTGCGCCAACGCTTCGGGTCCGTGCAGGGGGTGTAGTCCTGCAGCTCCGCGGGGCACTCCGGGAACGACACCGCCATTAAGCCCTTGCTGCTCTGTCGTTGCTGAAAAGTGCTCGTGGTGGTGGCCAGGGTGAGGAGAGGCGGCGCCGGCTGGATGGCGTCAAGGAGGCTGCGCCCCGTGCTGTAGATGCCGCCGAGGTAGAAGGAGAAGGCGCAAAGCACGATCACCACCAGGGCCACCGGCACCGCGCGGGAACCGGACCCGCCGCCCGCACGCTCGGGCTTGGCCTCCTTGGTGTACTTCATCCCTTCCTCCGCCACCTCTGCTGTTTCGCGATCACCTCTCGCCTACTCGCCTCTACAATACGGCGACGGAGAGTTAAACAAACGGAGAGAACAGAGTCGCGATATATATCTCCGGCCGGCGGCGTTACGATTACGACATCCAAAAGCCCGACCACCGCATAAACAAAAAACAAAACATCTACCCTGATTAAACTCCTCGCGTGAAACCAATCAGCAAAGACCGATCACACTCCTCATCCTGCCACGCAAGATACGCCGGAGTTCCTGCTAACTACTACTCCTACATAGCATACATAACGCAGTGCCGTAGTATATCCTAGTATCGAAAAAAGAAAACAGAATGCTGCAAAGATTTACCTTGGAACTGATGAAGTGACCTCAAGGACGACGAATCCGCCCCTCGCCACCGCCGACACGGGTGAGGAGACCAGATCGGTGGCAGGATATATAGCGGAACAAAGCTGGTGGATGTCGGCCAGCACAGTTTAATCTAATAACCTAACGGCGACGGGTGAGATTTTTGTCTTTCTTTCTTTAACCAACGCAAGAAGGCGGCGACGAACACAAGAATTCGATTAATTGAAGCTAGGACATGGCCCAGGAATCCAAGGACGGAAAAGGCGGGCGAGGTCTGGCAATGGCGACTCTACGGCGGAGGGGAGGGGAGGGGAGAGGAGAGGGAGGGGGTGCCGGGTGCTGCGTGGTCGCTCTGTTTATTTATCTCTTCAGATTAGGCAGTGGAGGTGTAACAAACAAACCAAATCGACCACAATTAACAAACATAACAAACAGGCAACCTCGATCCCCCCCCCCCCCCCTCTGTTTCTGCGTTGCGTCCGTCCGGATTCAGGTCACGACTCATGAGGAGATTTTTTAAGGCAAATAATAATGCGCCCACGACAGTTGCACAACAGTATATACATTAGTAATGATTATTCGTTTACTGGCTGTGGGTAGGCGCACGCCCACTCGATATTGAAACCTCAATTACTAGTGAAGTTGCAACTCGGCTGCCTGCCGACGATGCGATCCTTTAAGATTCATCAGAAGTGGAACGGCAGAGCTGATCATCCGTTCTGGTGCGCGTCGCTTTCTCCATTATTCAACGCTCTGGGCCGGGGTGCGCATTCCCCAATTTTCTTTCTTTCTTTTTGACCATTTTTCTGTCCAAAATCCAAAAGAAAAGTTTTCGGAAAAAACCAACTTGTGTTTTAACCAATGAAAAATATCTTCGAAATCATTCCAAATTAGTAAGAAAACTTGTACATATTTGAAACCACCCCAGCCCGGAGCGAAACGGGGGCTAATTCCTGGACCAGATCACGGGCATTAATGCTGCCACTATAAATGAATGAGCGAGTTTGACATGGACGTGGACCATCGCACCACATGGTCCAGACAGTGCCCATCATACACAGCTATAGTATAGTGATACACGGTTTCGTTAGGCGTCCGTGCTCATACGGTAAATTCTGGTACCAGCACACCACTCATATCCATCATATATGGGTTCGGCAGATCGCACTTGCACTGAGCTGGGAGAGTGAGGAGTGAGTGTGGTGGCAGCTAACCCGACGACCGCCCTCTGACCTCGTTTTGACGCGGGAAAACGTGCGGCAGGCGGCGGGTTCGCGTCGCGGATCATGTGATGCCCATCGATCGATTTTGGCTGTGAGCAGCTGATGCTGTGTGCGTGACAGCAACCGTACCAATCGGTTGATTATTATTAATTAATCAGATGGGTAGTGTGTGTCCTTGCGCCGTGTGTGACTAGAACAAAACATGCCACATGCTGGCATGCATGCATCATCCATGGATAGAGTTTAGATCCGAGAATTTGTTTATTTCTTCTTATTTTTTTCTTTTGGTAATGGCGCATATTTCAGCCTAGCTTCTATAATATCCGAAAGAGGAAGAAAGAAGAAAGAGGATCGAACGGTCGGTGGAGTTAGCTGTATGACAAAGAATCGAGTGAGCGATGACACTGCACCGAGGGTACCACGTACTGGTTCCCGTTCCTGGCGTGGACTCCAATTCCATCGCCCACCACACCAGCAGCAGGAGCAGCTACAAAGGAAAGGAAAGGTTAATCACACTAGTAGAAGGGAAGTCGCAGGCAGAAGGAAGACGACGAGCCAGACAAGCAGGCAGGAACCGCCGCGCCGCGCCGAAGCGGGAACGCGCGTGACCTTTTTTTGTTTGGACGCCATCGGATCCGAGATCCCGTTCGCCTGTTGATGCCCGCCACTGCCAGTCACTCGCACTGTGTGAGTGTGAGTGAGAAAACCAGCAGAATAATCAGAGTGCTGGTGGATCGATCTGTCTGTCGGTGCCGCTGCTGGCTCGCTCGTCATTACTGCATCCGAGGTGGCAGCGGCGGCGTCGGTACCTGCAGCTTCGTATTTTCCACGTAAGCCAGCTGTTCATATACGTACGTACGTACAATGGTGGGGCTGTGAAGAAGAAGAAGGAAGGGGTGGGCGCACAGACGTAAACTACGGTAGCGTTGTTGTATTTGATCCCAGCTAGACCTAGCTGTGTACTACCACACCTCTCGTGTGTACTGTATTCGTTGACACATGCCAGTCGGTTTGTGCTAGGTCAGCCGTCGCACTCCCTGCTAGTTGTCAGGCAGTCCCGCTGCGGTTGATCCGTGGGTCGGGTTGGGTCCATCCATGTCTCGCGGATGCCGGATGGATCCAGGGGTGGATGGATTCTTTCATGTCAAACAGTAGTTGTATATAACTGTATGTAAGGTGCGTTTGGATGCGGCCAGGCCGTTTGCCTGTGGCAAGGCGCCGGAGCCTTCCGTTCAGAAATATTGATATTTTTATTTTGGTAAAAGTTAAACCTTTTTCAGTTTTGACTGATAATAATAGTAGAACATTCAAAAATGAGGTACTACGTTTATTGTGCAACAAAATATAAGAATATGTTGTGTTTTTACTTAAATGATTCATTTCAATAAAAATAATTAGTGAACAATTTTTTTTGACTTCGATTAAACCTAGCAGAAATGTTAACATTATTTCTAGACCAAGGGAGTAAAGTTTGTGCGTGCGCATGTATTAGATTACATGTCATCTACGTGATATCTTGTTGGATATCCGAAGAAGCCATATACACACGCTCCGTGCGAATGAATCGAAACTCGATGAAAATGTATAAAGAGTTAGCTTGCCGCGGCATAAAAAAGAGAAAAAAGGGATTCATCTGCATGCACATGCAGATCTGAGACGCTTTGGGTTGTAATTGCATGGCAGTGCACCCGGCCCGAAGGAAATGAAATGCTGGCAAGCCTGAGTCAAGCCCAAGCCACCCAGGAAGAAACTGCAAGGAATATTCGGTTTCCTGTCCGATACGGCCCACGCAAGGCAACGGCACCCAACAAGACAGCCCATGTAATATTTCCAAGCCCGCATGCCGCAGATTTGATTGCATTGTTCTTTCTCAGCATATTTTCTTTCTGTGCTAGCTTTCGTATTCTTTAATAAATCGGGGGTTAATTACAAAAACCACCTTATAAGTCACTTACATTTTGAAACTTTTACCCATAAATCATTTTATTATAAATTCACACACACCTAATCAGTTTTATTGAAAAACACACTAATTTGCACATGTTTAATTGATTCAATGTGTTTTTATTTATTTAGAACAGTCAATGATGTTCTTATGAGACACATGAAATTTTAAAAGTATAATGTTCAGATTTTTTACTGAATATGTAACAAATATGTCAATTAAAGTTTGAACAATGTCCCATAAAAATTGAGATTTGACTATACTTTTCATAAAAATTAAGATGAATTAGACTCATTAAAAATCTTTAATAATATTAAACTTATTTAATTTAGTTTCATATTGAATTTATATGAATTATATGAAAATCAGTTACACATGTGTTGAGTGGGGTGAGTTTTGCAACCAAATACAATAGGAGGGTAGGATTTTGTAATAAAAAAAAGGCTTACGGGTGGGAATTTGAAACTCTATGTGATTTATAGAGTAATTTATGCGAAAATTAGGTGTAAAATGCTCTATGCTTCTTTCGAAAAAAAGAAACTATTTCTTATCTCTTTAAAAAAAATCAAGGAAATAAGAAAGAGAATGGAGAAATACATTCCTATTTTCCTCCATGTCACTCTACCATCTTCAAACAAACAAAGAATCTTTCGGAGCGGTGGTAAAATTCATAAATGATTGACGACGACGAGGGCGGTACTACACGCTCAACTATAACCCTAATAACTATCCATCTACTAGAATGCAAGAAAAGTGTCTTGCGCGTGGCATGATCTAGAAAAAAGAAAACGAAACATGGGATGGGGCGCGTGAAAAGCGTGCGATGGTGCGGCATCTGCAACAGGCCGGGTCAGAGTCAAAAACAACTCGTCCACGCGGGGAGACGGCGGCCAAGCGAGCCAAGACATGGAGGCGGGCGACCAGGCAACGAACGAGAACGGATACTATACACCCACGCCCCACCTACCCTCAACTGCTCTGACTTTCTCTCTATTCATCGCCTCTCGCCTCCTCTCTTTCCTCTTCTCCACTTTCCGGGAAGGGAATCGTCAATCGTATCGTGTGCCCGCCCCTCGACCTCTCCTCGCCCGCCCTTGTGCTCGCCACACGCGACGCGACCGACAGACCGCCTTGCGCGCCTGCCGTCCCGTCCCAGAGGAAGAAGAAGATCTCCGTCGCCCGCTCGCCCTTCGCCTTGCTGCTTCCGATCAGAGGTGACCTCTCGTTCTCTGTTTCCCGGGTTTCTCGTCTTCATCTCTTCCCCTCTCCTCTGTTCTCCCCTCTCCTGTAACGAACATGGGATTAGGACGTAGAGGGATCGCTTGTTCCTCTTCTGGAGAGAGGGGATTCGATTCAAGAGTCAATACGGAATATACATGCGGTTGACGCTAGGCGAACGAATTAGTTAACATCCGTAAAGCTAAAGATTTAATTCAGGCCTACAGGTAGGAATTCTGATCCGGCCTAATCTGTTGATGATGAATTGTATCTCTTCCCGCTTCCTCTTGTCATTCTGTAGGGACCACGGCCCCTCTCCACATTTTGACAACAACCGATCACCCGGGAATTCGGGTGATTTTGCTCGGTGGGGATCGTCTCCTGCGCATGCGCATGTGCTTAACTCATGTTAGGTGGGTCGGCAGGCGAATAATCAACATGCGCCACCTAATAGTTTACCTGGAAGTACAACTAATACTCAACTCCAACTCCAACCCTACCAGATTCATAC
Organism: Eleusine indica; assembly: GCA_030378355.1. Lineage (NCBI taxonomy): Eukaryota > Viridiplantae > Streptophyta > Magnoliopsida > Poales > Poaceae > Eleusine > Eleusine indica. The sequence goes on from CM059495.1 coordinate 45,234,088, forward strand.
TTGCAACACCACTCAAAAAGAAAGAAAAAATAATGCTCACGCTTTAAGCTTGCCAGCTAAATTTGTTTGTGCAGCGGCTCAATGTTCAGCTTCATCAGACTATCTCTTTTGTTCTACCATACCATCAATCTAGTGTCGGGTTGACTTTGCACATGGTGATCAAACCTTTCTCAGGCCTCATCATCGACGTTGCATTACCTACCCTTCCTATTATTCCCAATTGATGCTAAAAATGATGTCTTGCTAACACATAATCTTGTGGCTCATCCATTAAGAAGCAACTTGGTGTGGCTGGGCAGCAGTACCGTCTCATACTCTTGGCTCACATTGCTGCATTTGCAGGTTGAGTTGCTGGCGGTATTCATATGGATCCCATTTTTCGAAGAGCTCTTGTTGAATCCACATGCTCAGAAGAGACCGTCGTCCAGCAAGGAATTGAAAGATGCCCATTTCTGAGGAACATCAATGAGCCTACAAACTTTTCTTTCTCGTCTTCTAACTTTCCTGTTCCCGTATGTCCCTTCCTCTCGGTTTCTCATATTATATATGGGTTTATGACACTCGATTGTGTTCCGTATGTTATTGCTGAATTGTGTGTGTTTTTTTACTACTTGTGAAGGTAAGAGGAGCCAAGGGTCCAATTTTCGAAGATGGACCTAATTTTGACACGGCGTTCCGCGTTTTCCATGGTAGAGATGGGGTCGTTCCCCTTTCAGAAGGATCATTGGCAAAGATTGAGAAGCCATTGCCAAAACCCAATCCTGAATTTAATCCCTTGGCAGCCAGAGCAGCAACCATCAGTCTCTCTGCATTTGGAGGATTCTTCAGCTTTGGCGATTTCTCAAATAAGCGCAACAAGAAAAACTCCAACAAAAAGAACCCCAACAACCTCCCCCAGGTAATTTATCTTGGCAGCAGTAGCCTCATATTATATATGAGTTTGTGAATTGTCCCGCAATGCAAATGAGCATGTTGTGCAATCACCTGATATTGCTTTGCTTTCCCTGCCATTTCAGAATAAGGCGCCTCAGAATAAAGGCCAATCTAACAATCATGAAGCATTGAGCAACGAGTGGCTGGAAAATGGCCAATGTCCACTTGCAAAATCATATCGGGCCTTAAGCGGCATTGTACCCCTTGTCGCAAAGATGATGACACCCCCAGCTGGTGTGAAACTGAAATGCCCACCTGCAGTAGTTGCTGCCCGTGCAGCACTATCCCGCACCACCTTTGCAAAGGGTCTTCGCCCTCAACCCCTGCCAACAAAAATACTGGTGATTGCATTGCTTGGTATGGCTGCAAATGTTCCTCTTGGCATCTGGAGGGAACACACAAAGAAGTTTTCAGTGCAGTGGTTTGCAGCAGTGCATGCTGCGGTGCCTTTCATCGGGATGCTCAGGAAGTCTGTGCTTATGCCGAAGACAGCCATGGCCCTTACTATAGCTGCCTCAATATTGGGTCAGACTATTGGATCACGAGCTGAACGTATCAGATTGAAGCGTGTAGCAGCAGCAAAATCCACAGCAGAGGGCCATGATGATACTGCTCCCTGCATTAGAACGCCTATCAGTCTCAAAACCGGGAACCCAGGTGCTGTCCAGTTCTGGGACCCCCTTGCCCTCAAAGTTGAAGGCACCATTGGCGAAGGGTCATCAGCAGTTCTTGTTCCTGCGGTTGGTGCCTTCAACTGACGACTGGATTGGCCTCATTTTGATTGTATTGTATCAACTTCACTGTTGTTGTATTCATTATTGTACATTGAGTCAATAAAATTCGTGACCCCATTTTGGAGGGTAAATTGCAGGCAATAACGACATAATGTGTTGGGAAGTGACAACTGTTTGCTCTCTTGAGATCTATCCGAATGTACATTTGTTTTTTCAAGCCAATAAAGCTGAAATGTATACTGTCATTGGGCACGATAAAAAGACACAACATGCTATTATTTGCTTGCTGAAACTTTTTTAGACTGACTTGGCTTAGCTTCTACTGGGTTTGCTTTTCGATTGGCCAAATGTTTGACTGGTCTTTATTCAACGTGCCACACCTGAAATGGTCAGAACAAAACAGCCAGATCATTTCAACCCTCATCCCATCAAAAGCAATGCAATGTCAAGCACAGCTATCAGGCCGAACCGCCTGCTCAAAACCAACATTCAGCCAGCAACATGGGTGGGAAACCAGGTCAATAAGCTACTTCTAGTGGCTAGGAGTACATCGTCTTTGTTTGATTAAAATGGCTACATGAGATCAAAAGAAACTGCTTGTCACACAAAGTACAACTTATAAACTAGTATATCTCATCATCTGGGACATCTGGTGTAAGAAACTTTTGCGGATCCTTGTACAGCTCTTCATAGTTATATTTAGGCTTCACTCTCTCTGGGACAGGCTCAAGGGGGATGATGGTGTCACCGTCAATCACACCATCAATGAGTCCATAATCGACAGCCTCCAGGGGACCCATATAACGGTCTCTGTCAATGTCTTTCTCTACCTGCTCCAGAGTGCGGCCCGTGAATCCTGATACTAGGCGGATGACATTTCTCTTGTTGGCCAGTATCTCCTTGGCTTGGACCTCAACATCTAAGGCCTGTCCACTGGCACCTCCCACAGGTTGATGGATCATAATCCTGGTGTTGGGCATGGCAAATCGCTTGCCCTTTGCGCCACCACCAAGGATTATAGATGCTGTCGATCCAGCTATGCCCATCCCAATAGTGGAGACATCTGCCCTCACAAGTTGCATGACATCATAGATGGCCATCGTTGCACTGAAAGGTTAACCAAAATGTAGGTCACAAAATGGTTTTGAATAGACAGAGCTATGATAAGGTATAATCATATATGCTATAGTTTGATGATCTGCAAATAACATGATTGTGGTATTCATCAGCGAACCAGTGGTATAAAGTTACACAGCATATGGAAACACGGTGCTGCAAGCAGATTTCAATTATTTGCTCAAGGATTTAGCCATGATTATGGTCGACTTCAAGTAGGTTTTACTAGTCTAGCAAGTAACAATAATCTTCTAGCAAGTAACAATAATCTTGAGGAAAAAACACTAAAGTAGAGAAGTGTGGAATTGAGAACAAGATAAATTTAACAAAATAGATCAAATGATGATAACCGTGCACAGAGATATCAGCAGAAATAGTAAAGTGAATGAATAATACTTAGAGAGCCTAAAGAATTGTACAAAATCTAGCAGGTCCGGAAGGGTGAATCTAGGTCACTCAGTGCTGCAAGGATGCAGTGAAATAAGAGTAAAGAATCACACATAGATGATTGGCAACATCAGTGGTCCACAAAGTATATTCTACAAGCCATGATTAGCACAGAACGGTATTTTTATTTTTCCTATCAGCCAGAGAACATTGGCATCTCCACCGAAAGAAATGAAATCAAATAACTTATACTGCTTTATACCTATTCCCATTCGACCAACAAGTTTTGCCAATGTATTTTGATTTCCACCAACAAGTTTTGTCAGTATATTTTGATTAATGCATATAGCACCCCAAGACCAAAATGTAAAGCCTGTAGATGAATGTGGTTGTGAGTTGTGACTAGCACATATGCACATATCGATGGAGTATGCCCACACCTCGTCCGTTTTCAGTTGTTAAAAGAAAAGGAATACTGATTCATGATTCATGGTTTGGGTAAGCTAAACTTGAGCAATTAGCATTGAGTTGAAGTTTGCAAGTTGCAAGATGATGCAACTGTGAGAGGTCGATGAGACGACTGAATGAGGAAGTGGTGGCATAAAATGGTAGGCAAGGTTAGACCTTAAGGATCCTCCTGGGGAGTTGACGAAGAGGCGGATGTCGGATTCCGGGTCGATGGCGTCGAGGAGCAGAAGCTGGCTGACGACGGCGTCGGCGAGAAAGTCCTCGATCTCGTTGCCGAGGAAGACGATGCGCTCCCGGAGGAGGAGACCCATGACGTCACCGGCGCCGGCTCCACCGCCCGCAGCATCCGACTCGGCTCTCCAAACAGGAGAAGACGCCGCTGACAGTGAGGCGCAAGGCTTGAGCTTGAGGAGGGGCCGTTGCAGCCGCGGGGAGGAGGCCGTCCAAGTGGGAGCGCGTGCGCATGGCTGCCTGACGCGCAGGGCAGCCGCCGCCGCGACGGAGAGGGACGCGGTGGCGCTGGCACTCCCCGCCGCCATATCCGTCCTTCGGAGCTTGACTGGCTGAAGCGGCCGGCGGCGGCGGCGTGCTGCTGCTGCTACACTAGAGAAGAGGGGAAGTGTGGATAACACACAGACTTGCCTAGTAGTAGGCTAGTTCTGCAGGAGAGGAGAAAGAAATGGAGGGGAAGAAGACGTTGGGCCTAACGCTATATGGGCTAGAGCATCGTTCTCATTGGGCCTAACATGGATGTGGGCCAGAGCTCCACTGGATGTGTTCGTTATCGCTGGTTGGTGGTGGTCCAGCAAGTGAAGCAAAGCAGGCCGCACGTCCAGAGCCCACTGCAAGGGGGGCGTCGGAGAAGAGGACGACGACGACGGCGGCGAGGTCAGCTTCGGCGTCGGCGATGGGGGACGGCCGCGCCAGCGGCGGCGGCTCGAACCGCCCGGCGTGGCTGCAGCAGTACGAGCTGGTGGGGAAGATCGGGGAGGGCACCTACGGCCTCGTCTTCCTCGCGCGGCTCAAGCCGGCACACCCAGCCCCCGGCCGAAGGGGTCCCCCCATCGCCATCAAGAAGTTCAAGCAGTCCAAGGAAGGGGACGGGGTCTCGCCCACCGCGATCAGGGAGATCATGGTCCGTATCTTACCGTTGCTTTGCTTCCTGCTTCCTCTAGCACCTCCCCTCACTACGATCTATGGCACCAAACCCTAACCCCCATCTGTGCATTTGGCAGCTCCTGCGCGAGATAAACCATGAGAACGTCGTCAAGCTCGTCAATGTCCATATCAACCACGCCGACATGTCCCTCTACCTCGCGTTCGATTACGCCGAGCACGATCTCTATGTCCGTCATCATGTCTTCACTTCTCTTTGAATCCAATTCCACGTGTTTGAGCTCTGTCCTGATTGTATAACCACAAACCCAACCGCAGGAGATTATCAGGCATCACAGGGAGAAGCTAAGCGCCCCCATTAACCAATACACCATCAAATCCTTGTTATGGCAGCTGCTCAACGGCCTCAACTATCTTCACAGGTAAGTATTCTGTCCCCCTAAATTTTCAGTTACGTGGATATACAGTCGGATTTCTCACAACTAAAATAGATGGTCCTTTTTCTTCTCTCTCTGGAATGCCTTATCTAAATACAGTAACTGGATTATACATCGAGATCTCAAGCCTTCTAACATACTGGTAGATCACTACTTGCCACTTACAAATAACTGTACAACATTGTGCAGCTTTACCTCCTTCTGAACCTGTTGCCATGCATTATAATAGGTCATGGGAGATGGAGAAGAACATGGAATTATAAAAATTGCTGACTTTGGGCTTGCCAGGATTTATCAAGCTCCACTTAAACCATTATGTGACAATGGGGTGAGTACGCATCTATGTGCCATTTAGCTAGCATTCATGCTCCTTTTCTGTGTTCCTCTTTCCAAGAATACAAGGAAAGTATATGTGATACATGATAGTCAGGCACATACCCATGGCATTACATATTTTTGATAAATTTTAGGCTTAGATGATGCATACTCCTATATCACATTTGTATCTTCTCATTATTTTATCTTGTGTTCATGGGAGTACATGGTTTGTTACCATTAATCAAGATACATTACTCACATACATGTGGCTCATGAAAATTTTCAGGTTGTTGTAACTATCTGGTACCGTGCTCCCGAACTGTTACTTGGGGCAAAACACTACACGAGCGCTGTCGGTATCCTTGCAGAGAGAGCAAAAGAATCTTCTTTTTTGCCTTCAGTTTCTGTTTCTTTGCTTCAGTTACTTCCTTAATCATTTCCAGATATGTGGGCCGTTGGTTGCATTTTTGCTGAATTGCTTACACTTAAACCACTATTCCAAGGTGTTGAATCCAAAGTTACTCCGAACCCCTTCCAAGTATGGGCACATACACTCAAGTAATTACTATTATTACCCTTTTTTTTCAGATAGACCACTAGACCAAAATTGCTACGTTTGGCATGAGCTGCCTCATGTCATGAAACCTTCCTGAGTACAAATCAAGCAGTAGATATTATAAATATTTTTTTTCCTTGCATATTTTGCTGTTTACATCGTAGAAGCTTTCTTGTGTAGGAATTGAATCACCCAATCCTTTCTAACTGCAGGCTGTCTGTACCCTCTCCTTTTGAATCACACAAGAGAAAACACTAGTAACTCTAACTGTATTGATCTCACATCAGGATACAAAAAGCTTACAAAACTACAAGATCTCATAGCTTCACACTATGAGCTTACAAGCTCTCCAGCTAATCTACATCTCTACTCTTTTTCTTAGTTATTTCTACATATGAGGGGTGATGCCCTTTTTATAGGACTGCTAGGCGGGCGCTACAGTAACCACCGAAGCTACAGTATCCATCACAGCTAGTTCACTGCATTTTACACCTCATGAACAAAACCAATTTTACTTCTAATTTCTCTAACACCATGCATATCCAACTACTTAAGATTATGCATGAACCATCCAACATCTTCTAAAATGTTCTTCATTATTCTTCATGCAAACATATGCATACTTATCCATATGACAAGATTATTTCCAACAATCACCCCCTAATCTTGTCATATCAACTAGCTGATGCAGATCACCCACATCTTCCATACAAGCAGCCTTGCACCACTGTCATCTTGTAGCTTCACATATCATCTTCTTCCAGCAACACTTCCTCATTGTACCTTTTCACCTCTACAACCATGAGCATGGCTTCACACCATCACTCATGGATTTTCATGGTAGCATCGCACTACCACCATGACATAGCATCTCACCATGTGAATGGAAAGGATATAGCATCTTACTACAAACATACCTTGGCAACGGCATCACACCATTATCTTTTGGTGGCATCACACCACCCTTTGTTGGCCTCACACCAACATGGCGATCTCACAGCGCCATAACTTGACAACGGCATCACACAGTTATCTTCATGGACATGGCCTCACACCATGACCTCCCACGGCCTCACATCGTCTCTTTATGGACATGGCCTCACACCATGACACTGCAGCAGCATCACACCACTATTTCCATGTAATGCAGCATCACACCACTGTTCATGATTTTCTCAAGCACTGAGTACTGCAGCTTCTCGCTGCTAGCATTGATGTTGCAACTAAGTTGTCATTTCCAAGCTTCGATGTCACACCGGGCAGCAGCAACAACTTCCTAGGATCTTTGGGCTCTGATACCAAATGTAGGAATTGAATCACCCAATCCTTTCTAACTGCAGGCTGTCTATACCCTCTCCTTTTGAATCACACAAGAGAAAACACTAGTAACTCAACTGTATTGATCTCACATCAGGATACAAAAAGCTTACAAAACTACAAGATCTCATAGCTTCACACTATGAGCTTACAAGCTCTCCAGCTAATCTACATCTCTACTCTTTTTCTTAGTTATTTCTACATATGAGGGGTGATGCCCTTTTTATAGGACTGCTAGGGCGGTTGCTACAGTAACCACCGAAGCTACAGTATCCATCACAGCTAGTTCACTGCATTTTACAGCTCATGAACAAAACCAATTTTACTTCTAATTGCTCTAACACCATGCATATCCAACTACTTAAGATTATGCATGAACCATCCAACATCTTGTAAAATGTTCTTCATTATTCTTCATGCAAACATATGCATACTTATCCATATGACAAGATTATTTCCAACATCTTGTCCATGCCATCTATTAATCTCACGGTTGGTTTACACATCTTGTAGCTTGATCAACTGGACAAGATTTTTAAAGTCTTAGGTACGAATGCCTCGTTTCTGCATGGGTATTGTTTGGCCATATATAATTGTATCCTAATACAGTTTTTCTATAGGTCATCCTACGGTTGAAAAGTGGCCTACCCTTGCGTATCTTCCGTGCTGGCAAAACGATCAGCAACATATTCAGGGACATAAGTAGTATGTCAGACATTTGTTTTTAGTACTGAATAGAAACTTGAAATATTGTGTCTTTTCTTCTATCATTTCTGAAGGTAATCATTTCTCTGTTGCAGTGAGAACCCAGGTCTCCACAACATTGTTCACTTGCCGCAGAAGAGTCCTGCATTTGATCTTCTCTCAAAAATGCTCGAGTCTGTGACCTGCTCATTGTTCTCTAGCCTTGATTGTGCTCAGCTTTTGTTTTGATTTATCGTCCTGATATATTCTCCTGTTACAGATATGATCCTCGAAAGCGTATAACAGCTGCACAAGCTTTGGAGCACGAGTAAATAACTAAAAATCTTCACATACTCTGTTCTTTTATCTGGCCTTATTGTATACTTTTTATTCCTGAATTGCGTACAAGTAGTCCTTTGCCGTATTTGTCTGAATAGCCCCCTGAAACTACCATGCTTACTGCTTGCATTTAACATATAAATTTATGTAAGGTGGAAGTCCAAATGTGTCTCCCTCCTCCTCCCCCCGTTCCACCCCCCAAAAAGGAAAGAAATAAACAAGAGTCTATATAAGCCCCTGAAACTGCAAAACTGTCTAAAACAAAACCGGTTTTGCATAAAGAATAGATGGATCATAGTCACCAGATTCGGGGACGTGGCTGCGAATCGTGACTCGGATTCGTCGTCCCTATTTAGGATTCGGGGACGGAAGGAGTCGACGTCCCCAAACGTGAAGATTCATGACTCCGTTCCGGCAGGTGGCTAGGCAAAACGCGACCCCAAGTAAGATGCATCACGACTCCAATGACGCACAGGTTGAGGATGGGACGAGCTGCAGGCTTACCTCCGCCACATCAAGGAAGCCGCCTTGGTACCCGACTCTCGACCCTTGGCCACGAATCGGATTCAGCGAATCCAAATCATTGGAGTCACGTACCGAGTCATGCCGATTCATGCGTAATAGAGACACCCCCCCCTCGTCCCTATTTTTCTCGGGCGCCGTCCCGCGTCCCGCGAACCCGGCGAATCAGAGACGCGGTGACTATGAGATGGATATTGTTTCCATCCTCAAGCGTTTGCAAAGCCTTCCTTGACTAGTGTTGTTGGTTACTAATTTTCAATGCACGTACTCCTATGACTTTACTTTCTTCACATAGGTACTTCCGGATGGATCCGCTGCCTGGTCGAAAGTAAGTTATGTGTGTGAGCAGTCTTTATTGCATTTACCTATCCAAGGAAATACTTTCCGTTTGTACATCCACATGTTAAATAATTATCAGATGTTTGGCATAGCATTTCATTTGGGTAGTGAAGTATCTCAGCCTCCTGACTAGAATCGCATTTTGGTTAGTGCGCTTCTACCGTCCCAGCCAGGAGAGAAAATTGTGCAATATCCTGTTCGTCCAGTTGATACTACAACGGATTTTGAAGGAACAACAAGCCTCCAACCAACTCAACCGGTTAGTGCATGTTTTGAGGAACTCAATCTGTTAGGGGCAACACATCTGCGTGCAGCATTGATGTGGAATCTTGTCACTCAGTCTGTGTGACGCAACAAATCTTTGTATTTCAGCCATCAGGGAATGCTCCTCCAGGAAGTCAATCGGTGCCGAGACCCATGCCAAGACAAATGCAACAACCCATGGTGGGGATGCCAAGAGTGCCAGCTGGGGCGAATATGGCTGCCTTCAATGCGGCATCGCAGGCTGGCATGGCTGGTCTGAATCCTGGTAACATTCCCATGCAGAGAGGCCAAGGTGGCCAGTCTCATCCGCATCAGGTACTTTTTGGTGCTCCAGTTATTTGAAGATACTTGTTAAAGGCTTCTGATTACTAAAGCACCTTTGTCTCTGTGGGTAACAGTTGAGAAGGAAAGCTGATCAAGGGATGGGGATGCAAAACCCTGGTTATCCTCAGCAGAAGAGGCGGTTCTGACACTGACGGGGGAGGGCCGTCCTCACCCACCCTGGCTACTGACTGATGTCTACTCAGTTGTGATGTATATCTGACATTTTAAACACGTAGGTTATGTTGTATGTAATTTGTTCTCAGCATTTAAATGAGAATTTTGGTGAATCATAGAACATGAAATCAGTGATCTTGAAAGATAATACCAGTACTAGTCATCCTAACAGCCTCAGCTGCTTGAATTTTGCTGCTTGAGTTAAGCTCACAAGATTCTCCCAGATGGAGATTGTTACCGTTTATACTCTTTTTTTTTTTTTGGCATAGTGGTAAAATAACTTTAAGCACACAGAATTTAGACATACACATTACTGTTTTTGGAACTGCAATGGTGAGAACAACATGTTTATAGTTGTGCAAGTACATGTATATAGGCTTCGAATATATAAAAGACGTACAAGGTGCTATAGCAAGATCCTTCTTATTTTATAATAACCTTGCATTGTGATTTAGATCAAAATGTAGAGCAAGTACATATAAAAGGACCTGATGTTTACATGCATTGCATATTTAGCTCAACTTGGAAATGGATGGTTAAAAAACGCTCATGCTATGACAAGGGACGTAATTATTAGTTCGGTTACCTTAGTGTTACAATACTTTTTGCAAAACGGAAAGTCTGTTCGATCTGTGAACAACAAACCAAACATTCTTTTGCAAAGAAATGATAAATGAAAAAAAATATATAAATTATGTTAGATATAAAACCAAAGGCTCTTGGTATTGGTACCGCTCTGTGATGAATGCAAAGGAAAATGGCTGCGGATGACAGGTTTACAATGAATCCAACAGCTGTTTAAAACTCTATATTAGAGTATCTCTAACAACTCCCAAAACACAGTATCTAGTACTTGGTTTTGGGCGTGATAAACAAAATCAGACCACCAACAATTTCCATAAAAAAAAACTCATATTTTCGCACCCTCAAAACGGCCCTCGTTAATTCCAGCTTTATGCACTAGTTCAAGGGCGCTCCTAATCTCCGATATCACAATGTTAGCGCAGCGAAAGACTAACCGTGTAAACGAGAGCTCAGCTCCGCACGTGTTTTGATTCATAACAAGTGCAAAAAGAAAACCAAAGGTAACTCAATCAACCTCAAACCAAATGTATTGCGGTACCGGTGGGACGGGTGCCATTATCAGAGACTCATCGGGGGGATGTATTGCGGCTACTCAAAGCTTCCTGCCGTATGTTGCTGACGCGCAGATGGCGGAAGCGGTTGCTCTGTTGGAAGGGCTAAGACTGGCACAGATCGTCGGTACCAATCGATTTACAGTTCAGTCAGACTGTCTGCAAGTGGTTAACACAATGAAGGATGGTGGCTTCTCGGCTACGACGGCAGCAGCAGTATATGATGAATGCAACTCCCTCTGCTTAGATTTTCATGAAGTAAGTATAGAACATTGTTTTAGAGAAGCTAACCATGTAGCTCATGGCTTAGCTAAGGATGCTTTTGATTTGAAAATGTCTTGTAACTGGGGCGATCACCCCCCTAGCCATATTCTAGCGGTCATGGCAAACGATGTAACATTGTTATTGAATGAATAAAGCAGGCCGCATGGCATTCCCTAAAAAAACCCTCAAACCAAAAGCTAACTCAATTGGGAATTAACCTCTAAAGCGAACTGAAGTGGGCTGGATGGTCCTCCAACTGAGAAATACACGGCCCAAGACGTGCTCAAAGGAAGGAAGCTGCCAGCTCAACTTCCCTGGTCGGGGCGGTCGGTCTGGTGGTCTGCGTCGTCCACCCTCTCACTTCCGTGTCCGGGTGGTAAGGGAAGGAATCGAAACGGAGACGGGGGGCGGCTTCCCTTCTCGGACGCCTTTCTCCTCCCCGGCCGGCATCTTCCGATTTCTCCTCCACCAATTCCTCGCCGTTTCTTCACCGATTGACGCCGTCTCCGACCATCCTCTACTGCCGGGTATGTTCTTGTACCTCAATCCCCTTTCCTCCTCGATTAGCGGTATTCCAGTTTGCAAACCCTAATCTCTCTTCCTCCCCTTTCACCCTAGAACAGAGCATATAGATTGATGTATTTGTGTGAAGGTTAAATTTCTAACAAGTTTTGTTTTCTCCTTCCCCAGGGCCCGCCCTTCTCTCTTCGATTTCACCCGATTCGATCCGATTCATTTCCATGGCCGGCTGGATCAGTTCCACGGGCTCCGGAGTCGGCAACGGCACCGGGCGAGGAGCTGGAGGGAGAGGCTTCCCAAACCGCCGTTATAACAGCGACACCATCCAAGGTGGTAGCGGCAGCGGCAGCGGCAGGTGGAGAGGGGAGAGGTCAAGGGGGAGGCAGCCCCCACAGCCTCAATATCGGTACCGCCCTGTCGACACCGCTAATCGCCAGTCCTCAACCTCCGCAGGAACCGAACAGGAGACTTCATCCACCTCGACCCGCCATGCGCAGATGACTCATCCAGCCGCAGCCACTAACAAGTCTCCCTCCTTGGTCGAGACAGTGGCTCCTGCCAGTAGTAACAAGGAGACCGACGACAGCGGGAGCCCAAGCGCCGCCAACTTTGAGTGCAACGTCTGCTTTGACATGGCCCAGGAACCCGTTGTCACCAAGTGTGGGCACCTCTTCTGCTGGGAGTGCCTCTATCAGTGGCTCAATGTCCACTCCCAAGCCCGTGAGTGCCCTGTCTGCAAGGGAGAAGTCGCCGAAGATGCCATCATACCCATCTATGGACGTGGTGGCTCTGGGGCCTCCATGAAAAATGCACCGCCGAGGCCCACCGGAGCTAGAGTTGAGAGCTCCAGGCAACAGCTGCATACTTTGCCTCAAGATATGGTGTATGTGGAGGATGATGATGAAGAACACAACCCCTTTGATTTCCCGAATATGGTCGACTTTGGTTTTGGAGGAGGTCCCTCTATAAGAGAAGCTATGAGGAGCTTCATGTCTCCGAGCTTTCATGATGTGGATATTGACGACCAATATGATGACTACTCCTATGAACTCAACCCTGAAGATTTTGTATACGACTACGGCCTGATGGGTTTTCCAGTGTTTCCATCTGCTGGGACCGAGGCTGGCAACCCCAGCTCCTCACACATGCATGCTGATATTATGGACCTTACGGACAGCGCCATCCCAGTTCACTATGGAGAGTTTAGCTACTCTGGTGCACCACAATCCCGTAATCGGGGACGGCATGGCCGCCGTCATCGTGCAAGAGCATCAGCAGATCAGTCAAGCACTGATGCAATGGTGACAGGGGCTAGCAGCAATTTTCATTGTGATAATAGTGCCAATTCTAACGGTAGTGTGGGTGCTTCTTCTCGGCCAAATACTGGCTGGGTTGAGAGAAGAGGAAGGAGCAACCGTAATTCAAATTCAGCTGGTGGAAGAGGGATGTATGATGGCAGGAGACAGAGGACAAATTACAGTTGATCGCTACTTTGACAGGTTGATGGTAGCTGTGTTGAGATAAACAAACAAACTTGTGAATTCTTCTCTGCTTTCTTTTTTCCCCCTCGATTCATCCTTTTTGTAATCCATGGCAATGTGCACCTTGTTAAGGATATTCTGGATTTTCCTTTTATGTTTTCTTTTCCTGATGGGAGTACCTGAAAGAATGCGTGATAGATTACCGGAAGTGCTCTTCTTGGTTGATGTTAGTTCAGTCGTATACATTCTTGCATTAACTCTGCATTGGACTCTTAGTTACAACAGGCGGCTGGCTTGTTAATTTTCAAGTTGTACAGGCAAATGTGGGCTGAGATGCCAACAAACAGCTAGCGATCGCTTTCTTGGGGTGATTTTTTTTTTGGCGGGAATCGTTATACTGTCTTTGCAATTTCATCAGGAAGCATATGAGTATTGCATCTGAATAATTCCTTCTTGAGATGTTTGGAAGCAAATAAATTATTTACAAGAACAACGAGATGTAATAGTTGCATACTTGATGTAAATACTAGCATAAGCCCTACAGGAATGGATGGTATACAATAAGGCATTCAAAACATGGTTGGTTGGTTCTTATGTAGATATATCATAACACCAAACAGAGCAAATCACAACTATTTCATTGCATTGACGTGGAACAAACCTGTGAGCTAATGCTTATAATGCTACAAGCCTACAACTGCTGCTGCTACAAATCCTGCAGTAGATGGTTGGTACAACAATCCACTCTACTCGCAGGAGCTAAGCTTCTGCTTGTTGTAGGTAGCTAGGCTAGGCTTTAGTTGTCGTCTCCGTAGGCGAGGAACTTGTATCGCTCCTCGTACGGCCCCTCGAAGTGGAGGTCGGCCTCGAACCAGCGCGGGTAGCGCACCAGGTCCCCGGCCACGAAGTGCATGAACTGGTCGCCGTGGACGGCGCCGGCGGGGATGACCTTGACCTCGCCGGAGACGATGTACACCAGCTGGTCCACCTGCCAGTCCCACGGCATCACGCACCGCCCACCCGTGCGCCACGACGACCACGTCTCCATCACCCGCAGCGCCTCCACGCGCGCCGCCGCCGTCGCGCCGCGCTCCACCCGCACCTTGTACACCGACTCCAGGGGCCGACCCAGGAGGACCACCGGTGTCGGCGGCGGCGGTGGCTGTGGCGGCGCGGCGGCTGCTCGTAACCTTCCTCTTCCCGTTCCTCTAATGATGCTTCTGCCCTGAGGAGGAGGAGGAGGAAGCATGCGCACCGCCGGGAGCGCGAGATGGAGTCCGCCCGTACTGGCGGAGGAGGCGGCGAGGGCGGGCCTCATCTCGGGACGCTTAGCTTAGCTTCGCAAGAGGGAATAGGGCCGGCGGCTGCCTTATCTTCTGCCTCTGCTTGCTCTGTTTGTTGACCTTAGTAGGCTGTAGGCGGGAGATATCGCTGACCAAAATAGACACGCCGCTACTCTACTGCAATTTCGTTTTCTTATTAAAAAAAGATGAACTAGGAATGTTATCCTGAGCCGTTACTCTTCGACTCGTCTGCTATACATCTGTAGCAAATTCAGCTGTCTGTTTAATCCAGACCAGTAATAACCAAATCCATTTCAGAGTACATCCAGACCATCAACGCATCTCAACCACACAAGCACATCAGGGCCTTGCATTCCATTTCTTCAGATTTAAAACAAGAGCGTCATGTAATCAGTGGATGTATTTACAATCACCCCCACACAATAAAATGGAACATGGTGTTGATGCACTTTCAACTAGGGCACAGGTATATGACGGCCTTAGCTTCAGCTTCTCTTCTAGGCAAACATATCTCATCACCAAATACCAATAGCCCACCGATAACTACAACTCCGTGGATCAAGCCTTGCCATGAGCATCACCCAGTTCAAAGCAGGTAAGCATAGCTAACACAATAGAGAAAGCACAAAAAGGAAAATAAAAACAGTAGCGAAATGATCCTTCAATTGGCGTATCACAAGGATCAAATGATATGTTCGTCACTATTGCTGTTTCTTGTTCAGGATGATGATGATGTTGAGGTTAACCGTCCAGTAGCTCGCATTTCGTCCAAGGTAGTCGCTAACCAGTCCAAACCTTCATACAGGCCATCACCTTTGAGAGCACATGTGCCCTGGATGTGCCAGATGCGATTGGTCAGGTCATACAGCCCCAGACCCTCGCACACTTCCATCGGAGTCATTGCTCCCCTCTGCATTAACAGAAACATTAGCAACAATTCAGTCAGAAATGGACCACAACTCCACAGAGTAGAATTACATTATAGCTTAGTAAGTGCAGTTCAAACCACCACCAATATTATCCTACCATACAAAAGTTGGCAATAATGCAAAACCCACACATCAGCAACTTTATGTTTGGTATTGCCATGTGCTCAAAATGAAACAAAAAAGGCAGCAGAAGCTAGAAAATAGATACACAGGTACACATACGGGCATGGTTGCTGAATACAGAAAGAAATAGGATTTTGAAACTGTCTACATCTAAAGTTGGCAATAATGCAAAACCCACACATCAGCAACTTTATGTTTGGTATTGCCATGTGCTCAAAATGAAACAAAAAAGGCAGCAGAAGCTAGAATTTAGATACACAGGTACACATACGGACATGGTTGCTGAATACAGAAAGAAATAGGATTTTGAAACTGTCTACATCTAAAGTTGGCAATAATGCAAAACCCACACATCAGCAACTTTATGTTTGGTATTGCCATGTGCTCAAAATGAAACAAAAAAGGCAGCAGAAGCTAGAAAATGATACACAGGTACACATACGAACATGGTTGCTGAATACAGAAAGAAATAGGATTTTGAAACTGTCTACATCTAAGTCAAATTATTCATTGACTATATAATTACAAAAAGGAATCAGGTTTAAACATATTAAATCATAAGCCAGAACTAGATGACCTATAAGTGGACAAGGCTGCAAACAAATATTCTTAGTCTATTAACAAAATTCCAATAAAAATTAAATGTTCCAGATAAAAGACGACAGAACATACCATGTCTTGCTTGTTAGCAAACACCAAGAGTACACTGTTAAGCATAAAAGGGTCATTGATTATAGCCTGAAATGAAAGAAATAAGATTGAGATAAGTTATAAGAGACAGAATAAAGAATCTCACTGCAGAAAACAAAGGCACGATAATAAAAAAAGATAGAAACCTGAAACTCAGCTCTGGCTCTTCCGATTCTCTCTCTATCCAGAGAATCGACCACGTAAATCTGCACGGCAAGCAAGCAATTACATTCAGAGAAAGAAATGTATGCAAAATTAAATGCAGAGTAACCAAACCAAAGTTAAACTAGAAAAATACAGAGTTGTACGAACTGGATCCAGAAGAACTAAGTGTATTTCCTATAACAATTTTAGTAATTTTTAGCCAACTAACTAATCAAGAGAAAAAAAAAGATGCCAAGTAACATAGGCTCAAGTGAAACATCAGTTTAAGAAGTTAGGCAAACATGCTTTCGAGTGGCACAGAAATTGCACTCTGAGCTGTGTATACTAAATCAAAGAGGGCACAAATTATACAATGAAACTTCTACACTCTTATGCCTGAGAAAAAAAATTGAATACACCAGGGAAACAAAACGAGAGTATGACCAGAGCATCAGTGTTGTTGAAGTAGTGCCTCCACAGGGGCCTCAGTTTCTCCTGGCCCCCAACATCCCACACAGTGAAGACTACATTCTTATACTGAACCTTCTCAACATTGAAACCTGAAACATGAGAATTAATGGTTAGCAACAGTTCAAATGGAAAGAGAAGAAACATAGTAACACACAAGCATACAGTGTACCTATGGTAGGGACGGTGGAGAGGACTTCACCAATGTGCAACTTATAGAGTATGGTTGTTTTACCAGCTGCATCCAACCCAAGCATCACAACCTGTCAACAACGGAAAGGCCCTGTTCTATTAAGTTAAACTACTATGAGGTCATCGGTATCGATCTCAGAGAATATGAATGAGGAGACCAAGCAGGAAGCATAGCAAGTCATGGGGATTCTGTAACAACCCCAAAGGCGAATCTATCTAAATAAACCTAAAACCTATCTAAATAAACCTAAAACTCCCATTAAGATTTTTGATTGCCTGCTATTCCTGCTACTCCTGCTCTAGTGTAGGCTTACTTCACATAGGCGTAACAGGTCCATTGAAAAGCATCTCTCAAGAAAAGGTTTGAATTGTATCTATCTTTATGTGGGTGTTCACCCCTACCTCATAGCCTGTGAAATGAATGCAGTCTAGTCAAGCACCGAAGTCAGGGAAAAGAGTTAAGTTGATCGACCGGGAGAAGCAAAGCAAAAAATTGGATTTGGCCAAAAAAATGCAACGTTATGGATATCATGACCGATCATCATCGAGAAAGAAGATTTTTTTTTTCTCACTTCGGAAGCGCCTACATTACACATGAACGAAACAAAACAAAGCAGCCTTGCAATTGCGTTGTGCAGTGTGGTACATATGACCGAAAGACGTAATTTAAGTTAAGAAGTGAAGTAGGATTGTAGGAATCCATCAACTGGCCCTAGTATGATTTTTCCTTTATAAATAGAAGATCACACTATGGCTGGTCAGTGAAGAAGTGAAGTAGGATTGCTGGGGGCAAAACTTGTCGCGGCCCACTAGTAATATAGAATAAAAATCAAATGTACCACAGGACACTTACATGCAGGTTAAGATCACACTATGGCTCGTCAGTGTCATCGCAACTCGCTTGTTTGCCTATCCTTGGGTGTTAACTATCGGTAGCCCGACAGATTGGTGACGATAGACATGATTTAGTACTAAAAATTCAGTACCAAAACCAAATCTAACTCCATCCCAGTGAACGGAACCGATCGATTCATCAAGTAGGCGAGGAATCCGAGTCTCTTGTTATACGAAAGGAAGGGATAGAGGGCAGATAGGTGTCGTACCCGCATCTCCTTATTGCCGAAGAAGGCGTCGAAGAGCTTGCGGAAGGCCTGCCCCATGGTATCCCTCGCCGAGCTCGCGGATCTGGCAGACGTGCTCCGCAGGGAGCAGTGACGTCTCACCTAGGATGGAAGGAGGGTTCTAGAAGAATCGATTCGGGGCTGCTAGGTCTGGGGGACGAAGGATCGGCAAGGAGCCAAGGATGATGCTTGCGGGCCGAAGCGAGGAGGAAGGGAGGAGACGACCTGACCTGGGTGGTCTGGTCCACTGGATTCGGTGCGACGCCGAATCGAGCGATCTGGACCGTCCGCTTGAGATGCGCACCAAACTGGACTCTGCTGGCGCGAGGAAAAGTAGTTTGGTTTTGTTGCGAAGGAAAGATTTGGTGGACAGGACAGGGTAAATGCGTTGTTGCGTCGAATCATGCTGTTTTTTCTTTCTTGAACCGGTAGTTCGCGGTTTCTTGATGTATACTATCTTTTTGCTTACATACATACATCTTAAATCAACAGTCTGGTCACTTGAACAAATAGAGCACATAGCAGCAGAAACAACTAACAATGCCTTCATTTTACAGGCACTAATTGTAACCAAACACTGTTACTGTATATCCTATTATTAGCTAGCTAAACCCACATTAATCGAAGTCTGTATGACTGTATCGTCACTCTAGAATATAACCCATATCATCAGTCGCAATCAATCATTCATCCGTGCTGGAACTGGAAGTGGTGCCAGAGGCGGAAGCGGAGGATTGCTGCGGCTGGACGGCGGCCACCTGCTTGGGCGTGTACCGCGAGGCCAGCAGCACGTAGAGCAGCAGGTTGGCGACGCTGATGATGGTCCAGAGCCAGAAGTAGTAGTCCAGGTGTCCCTTGTTGAGGTTGGGCGCGAGCCAGCCCGGCTTCCCCGTGACGGCGGCGACGAGCGTGACGACCAGCGAGTTGACGTAGAAGCCGAGCGAGAGCGCGAGGAAGGAGAAGGCGGAGCAGATGCTTCGCATGGCAGCGGGCGCCTCGCCGTAGAAGAACTCGAGCTGCGCGATGCCGCAGAAGACGTCGGAGCCCGCGACGAGCAGGAACTGCGGCATCTGCCACGCGATGCTCATCCTGGCGGGCCCGGCGCGCAGGCGGCGGCGCTCGACGAGGGCCGCGGTGCCGAGGGCCAGGACGACGAGGAACCGGCCCACGCCCATGCGCTGCAGCTGCGTGAGCCCGCCGGGCCGGCCCGTGGCCCGGCGCGCGAGCGGGATCACCGCGGCGTCGTGGAGGAACACCCAGAGCAGCATGAAGACCACCTCGACGGAGACGAGCGTCGCGACGGGGATCTTGAACCCGTGAACGCGCGTGTCCATGGCCATCCCCTGCTGGATGAAGGTGGTGGTCATCTGGCCCAGCGAGCCAGCGTACAGCACGCACGTGGCCCAGATGGGTAGCATCCGGGCCAGGGCCTTCACGCCCTCCACCTCGCTCACCGTGCACAGCTCCCACGGCCCATCAAGCCGCTTCGGCTTCTGATTCGTCCGAGTCTTGTCCTCCTCCTCAGCACCATCAACCACTACGGCGGCGGCCTTGTCCAGGCACCGCAGTCCCTTGGTCCGCGCCAGCCGCTGCTGCTGCTTGTCGTCATCGTCCTGCTCCTCCACCTCGTGCATCCGGACCACTGTGCTATCCAAATTCACTTTGCGCTTCCTGAACGCGGCGACGAGCACCCGGATAATGTCCCTGAGCGGGCTGCCCGCGGGAACCTCCACGCGGTACCACGGCGTTCCCGCCACAAAAGCCGCGGCGGCGACGGCGAGGCAGGCGGTGCCGACGCCGAATCCCAGGGCCCACGCCACGTTCTGCTGCAGCCAGGAGACGAGCGTCCCGGCGACGAAGATGCCCAGGTTGATGGCCGCGAAGAACCAGCTGAAGAAGGCCTGCTTCCGCTCCGGGTGCTCCGTATCGTCGTCGTCGTACTGCTCCGCGCCGAACGGCAGCAGCGCCGACTTGACGCCGCCCGTGCCGACGGAGGTCAGGTACAGCGACAGGAAGAACACGGCGAACTGGGTCTTGCTCGCCGGCGCGCACGTCGTCGTCCCCGCATCGCACGGCGTCGAGGGGCGCAGCGACGGGATCGCCGACGACACCGTCAGCAGCACCAGGCCCTGCATACATACAAATTTTCAAGATTCAGCTCACCGATGAGGAAGAAAGGAATCGGGATTAATTAGATCAAACTTACGACGAGGTAGAATGCGATGGAGGCGAGGATGGTCCGGTACTTGCCCCAGTAGCTGTCGGCGAGGAAGGCGCCGATGACGGGGAAGATGAAGGTGGTGCCGTTCCAGGTGTCCACATGGGCCGCGTTGAACGCGGTGCTCCCGTGCAGCACCGAGCCCAGGTACACCACCAGATTCAGAGCAACGCCGGAGAAGGCGATGCTCTCAAGCAATTCGAACACTGTCCGAAATCACCAGACCAAATTTTACTTACTAGAGCAATTCGGCCACTAATTCAGAACAAATAAAAAATCAGGATCCTCAAAAACTCGAATTCTTACCGAGAACGATTGTGGGCGCCTTCCAATTGAAGCGCCTCCTCGGCGCCGTCCCTGCTTCCTCCACGACGCCGCCGGAAGAAACCGTGTGCTGGAGCTGGCCATTGGACCCAGGAGGCGGCGACATGCTGCTCCTCTGCAGAAACGGGGGACGGAACAAGGAAGAAGATGATGAACACTATTTGTCCGGCAAGCTTTTAACTAACAGTCAAGGACAAGGAGTGATCTGGAATCAGCGGTGGCCGCATGAAGCCAGAAGGGGAGGACTACGATGAACGGCTGAATGAAATTTTGGATCCCAGGCAGGCAGGCAGGCTGATGATGGGTGACACTGATGCCAACCTGGGGGTGGACCGGTGACCTCAATTTCCCCTTCTCCCTGTGGAAATTGTTTAATGCGGTACTTGTATGGAACCAGCAAAGTCAAAGGAAACTAGGGGTCAAGAGAGAAATAGGCGTCGCCATTGCCGAGCTTATCAGCATTGCCTTGAGATTGACTGAACTCAGAGGCTGCAGCTACAGTCGTTGAGTCCCTAGAGTAGAGTACACGCGCGACAAGGAGCGGAGTTGCATAAACAAAACCAGGCGGAAAAAGATGGCAAGATTACAAAAAAAGTGTGACGGGCTTGGAGATGTCAGCGGTGGGCGGCTGCAGCGTATGCCATTGCCACCACCAACATATATCTCGTCTGCCAACCACCCGGCCCAGCATCATCAACATCCGCGGTATGTTAATGCGATCCAGCCATCTCTCTCCATGACATGACTGGTTAAGGTAACAACTTGACCGACGAGGCAGACGAGTTGCAGCAGGGAATGAAGCAGAGGAGAGGAATCAGCCCAGTTTACCTTCGGAAGCAGGGGGCACTGTCGTCCGCACGGCTGCTGCTCCTACCCCCGCTGCCGCCCATGCCTGGTTGTTGGCGTCCAGCTGAAATCCAGCGCAAGCTTGGATACGTCAGCGTCACGTCCACTCCCTTACAACCCAAGAAATTTTTTTTGGAGAACTCTTTTCGTGTAGCTAGAGCTACAGCGCAACCAACGGCAGTTCAGCTATCGTCTCCATCGAACACGGAAATGGATCCTCTCCAGACAACAACTATACAGAGGAAATGGAAATGTTGCATCGCGAGGACGGCACTATATATATGAACCAACAAAACAGACATTTGCAAATGCTGTACTAGATGAGAAGGATTCAAATTGTTATTAACGAAATGTGTGAATTGCACGTTCTTGAAAAAGGGATTGATTATTCCTTCCTCAAAAATAAAAAAAAGGTGGTTGTATTTAGTATGACGAGCATCGTGCATGAAAATACAATCAATACTACTAATAAACTAGTAGGTACACATATAAGACTGCATCGTTGGTCAGCAGCTGCACGGATAATTTGGCTCGATCAGCTCGGTCACGGGCAGGCAAGCACCGAACCTCACGTTGCCTCACATGTCTAGTGGCTGTAGCTTATTGCTTTAATTCCCTGTCTCTTTGATGGAGTGACAGCAACTGGGGACTAGCTGCTCCATCGTTTTTCTGAAAGATCTGAACGCCCCCGCCCGGCCGTTTTATTTATCGAATCGGTGCAAGGTTATCAATGCCTGCGAATGCTGGTGACAGCCAGAAACCATGTGACGTGACGAGCTCTTTGTCAAGTTAATACAATATACAAACCGGACCCGGCCAGCATTCTGATGAGACAGAGTGAGGAAGCAAGTCAATGGTAACCGCCTGCCTTGGTCAGCGGAAACTGGTGTCACTTGATGCTCAAAACAAATGCTGCTCCCAGTTACTTCCTCCGGTCCATAATATAAATATTTTAAATATTTAAATTTCAAAATAATCAAGCTAAAAAAAATCATATATATTTTTTATTTTATATTATATTATTAATTTCTCACCCACCCACCAACCCATCAGATTTTATCTTATTCTTAAAAATATTTATATTATAAATAAATTTTTAAATAATTAAAATGTTTACATTTTGGACCAGAGAAAATATCCAATATATCAAGTGTGCACTATGCTTTGAACTGAACATCAAGCACATGTACCGAGTAACATACTCCTAGTACATTACTGCGAGGTAGCAGTTCCTTGAATGAGCTGTTTTGCACACACAAAAAAAAAGAAGTGCTGATCATGTTCATGTTTGCATCTCATTTGAACAGACAGGCGTACCAACCAAACCAACCAGATCATTATCATTTTTGATCTCAAAAGTCCATACGGATTGCACGAAACCTCATTTGCCCACAGTGGAGAAGACTTTGAACTTTTGTGCAGACAAGGTACTTGTGGAAGAGGACGACCAAATCAATGAAATGCTAGATGATGAGTGCTCCGATGACGAGTATGATCTCCTCGAGGCAGCGCCCAACGTGGTATAGTATGTGGGAGGGCAGGAGAAAGCTACGACTCCAAAGGAAGTTCTCACTGTCCCTGTGGGCGGAATGGGCATGAAACTCACACCCAAAACTGTTGTGGCGGCCTCGGGTGGTGTACATGGTGCTACGGGAACCTCGCTGGCTTTCATGCCTGTGGAGCTCCCTTCCCTCTCATGTGACGTTCAGGGCAGCGATCCCGAATGTATGCGCGCCGAGGCGGGGGCGGGCGAAGAAGCTGGCGCGTAGGTTACGACGGAGCGGCCCGGTCGTGCTCGCACGCGCTCAGGCCCTGCTGGAGTGCTTCCGCGCCGGGTGGCTGGATCAGCTCCACCATGCTTCAGGGCTGAGCAGCGCCCTGGTACGACAGTCCCCAGGCAGGGGGCTGGATGAGCAACAGCGGTCGGGGTCTGGCCCAGCGATGACCAAGAGCCTCACGACTGCGGCTGGGATAAAGCAGGCGGCGGTGCCACCAGCGCTCTCCAGCCCGAGGCTGGTGGGCGTAATGTCCTTCTCTTCTTTGTTGAAACAATTGGACTTGCATCGTTTAGTTCCCCAATCCCATGACACTTCTGATGTTTTAGATTTACTTAGTAATCATGATGAAAATGAGGAAGAACAGGACCATGATTGTGAAAATCTTACTCTAGGCCACTTGTGTGGTGACCTTATGGAGGAGGTTATGGATGATGACAGCGATCACCTAAGTTGTGATTTCCAAACTGTCTTCAAGAAAAACAAATCAAAATGTTTCTCTAGAAAGAAAGGCAATGCTAAGATTAGGATAGTTAAAAAACATACAAACGGCGTAAAATGAAAGGAATTTTTTAGAATAGCAGAGCTCTTAGTGACTTGGCTAAATTTAGCTTCCTTTGTAGAGAAGAGAAGCTAGACTTCATCGCTCTACTAGAGACCAGGAAAAAAGATTTCCTGCAAAGCACCTTAAATAATATTTGTGTCGGTCAAAACTTTCTATAGCATTGGTCTGAACCTCATGGAAGATCTAGTGGTATATTACTTGGAATTAATATGAAAGTCTTTGACATTGGAAGTATTGACAAAGGGGACTTTTATGTGAAGTTCCAGCTTCGCAACAAAGATGATGGTTTCGGATGGGTTCTAGTGACGGTATATGGGGCTACCCATGACGAATTTAAGGAACCATTCTTAGTTGAGTTAGTATAAACTTGTGCTAAAGAAAAAATTGCCTCTTCTTATAGGTGGTGATTTTAATATCATTTGAAATCCACAAGAAAAAGAATAATGACTGGTATAACCATAGATGACCATTCCTCTTTAATGCGGTCATAGACAATTTGGGTTTGAGAGAATGGGAACTATCAAACCGTAAATTTGCGGTCATAGACAACTTGGGTTTGAGAGAATTGGAACTATCAAACCGTAAATTCACCTCTTTAATGCGGTCATAGACAACTTGGGTTTGAGAGAATTGGAACTATCAAACCGTAAATTTGCGGTCATAGACAACTTGGGTTTGAGAGAATTGGAACTATCAAACCATAAATTCACATGGGCAAATACTAGAACCGTACCCACTTACAAAACTCTTGATCATATTTTGGTTGCTACCGAATGGGAGGGAAAGTTTCCACTGGCTACAGTTTTCGCTCTAAATAGATACATCTCCGACCATACACCGTTACTTATGAGTACAGGGAATGGAACCCACTCTCATAATGTGAGACCCTCAAAATTGGCCGTACCAAAATACACCTCATAAATTATTTGTTTAGCTTAAAAGAAAAATCATTTTAAGTAGAAAGGAAAATAAACCTTGATTAAACATAGAAACAAATAATTTCAAAATTTTCAAAGTTGGAACATGACAAGTGTTTGCCCTTCTTTTTATTTTCTCGGATTTTATTTGAATTCCTTGTTCGAATTGGATTTGGTTTCAGAAAAACTAGAAAAAGAGATTAGGAAACCCATTTTCCTCCTATTGGGCCGCCTCCCCTCTTTTCCCTCCCTCTCGGCCCAATCATCCCGCCTCCGCTCCTCTTAGCGCGCGCGCCTGCTTGGTTGTTTGCCCGCTCGGCCCGACACACCCGCACAACCCATCTCACCGGCCCACTCCCTCGCACGCGCCCGCGCTTTCCCGCGCTCCCCTTCTTTCGCGCGACGCCGTTGCCACCAGCCTCGTTCCTCCCAACGCCGTCACCGACACCGCCATCACTCCCACCAGTCCTGAAACGAGCACAACGCGCACCCACCCGTCTTGCCGCTTTGAATCGCGCCACAACGCAAGCACCCAGCTGCCTTGACCTGTATCGCGATGCACACTCACCGCCATCAGCCAGACGTCACCCTATGCAGCGCGACTCGACCCCTCCCTGCCACCGCCGTCGCCTAGTGCTTGGTCCTGCGCATCGAACAATCCCATCACCCTGCCCGCTGTCGTCTAATGCTTGTTTCCGCACAGTGAACGTTCTCTTCACCCTGCTTCATCCAACCAGCTGACCCCGCTCGTACTCAAAGGGCGACATGGCCGAACCGACGCCCCCACTGCTCCCACGCACACGCACTCCCCTCCTCCGGCTATAAATAGCCGTCTCGCACCCCGCTATCGCATCACCGCCGCCTAGGCAAGCTTCGAACTCCTATGCCTCCTCGCTTCTCTCTCCCTCCATCTTCGAGCCGCACTTAGCTGCGAGCACACCCCAGCCCTTTTCCCAAGTCGCGGTCGCCCCTTACAGTGCGGCACCTTCCCCGCACCCGCTAGGAACCATCCGCGTGAAGTTTGGGCCGTCAGAGCCCCTGGCGGCGAGCGACGGAGCTGTCAGCCATGGCGCCGCCGCCTTTCTCCTCTCCAACTGCCGCACGCTGTCGCCCCTTCGCCCTCAACCGTCCATCACACAACCTACGACCATGTTTAGATCGTAGCATACCCCCTCGCGATTTTAAAGCAGAGCCGCCCATCTCTTGATCAACGGCTATTGACCGACCCTGTGTAATCGGTCCACCATAGACCCGTGAACCCCTGCCTGAGTCCCGGTCCACCAGCCCGTAGACCATTTCCATGGAATTTCCAATACAAAATTAATTCCAAAAATCCTAGAACCCTGTAACTTTACAGTTAGCACCCTGAAACTTAGTTTTATTCTGTTTTAGCCCAATACTTTTATAGAAAAGTACCCTAACATTTCTATAATTATATTTTAGCCCTTCCATTTTATAACCAAGCCCTTAATATTTACCATAATTATAGATAGGTCCCTAGAACTTTCCATAAATTGCAAATAGGCCCCTAGACCTTCCGAAAGCCCTAGTTTTCAAACTGTAACTCTAATTTAGGTGTATCCTGCGCCGTTGGAATCGTTGTCTTGAACCCTAGCCCATGGAACCCTCCACCTAGCCCCTCTCCATCTGGTTTTCTCCTCATTTGTCTTTCTCTTGATTTGTGTGTTATTTTATGTCATGATAGCTTACGCGCTGTTTGCAGACGAAGAGAACTAGGAGCAGGAGCCCGAGGACCCGGACTATGAGAAAGACTTCGAGGACGTGTTAAGAGGCAACCTCTATCTATTCCTTGATCATGATTGCTCCAAGTATTTTGAAAATGCACCCAACTTAGAGTCTACTTCTTATATGCATTATTCCTTGTCACTTTATGATTGTTTAGTTGAAACCCACTTGTGTGAAAACTAGCGTTCTTATCGCCTATATAAGATATGAACGCTAGATCCTCTATTGGCTGCAATTGATATCCCATTACCTTGATAAACCTAGGAAGCTAATATTAGCAATGCTAATGGTAACGCCATCCTTGCTAGTGTACACTTAGGACTTGTGATGATTATCACCATACTCTTACACTACCAAGTTTTATAAAATGTGTGAAAATATGTTTGGTGATGTGCGTGCGAACATGTGGGTGTTAAACCAACTGTGTTAAGAGGAAGCTGGGTGGGATAGACTTGGTTGAGGGCAAGACTCCATAGTACTGGTGCAGAGTACTTGGTGATGGTGTCTTCGGTGTAGATACACCTGTCGTGGATGAGTGTTTGCCCAGCCGCTCAGGAACGATTCGTTAAGACTTCAACTTGGTAATATTTTCAATACGACCACAGAACCTGTATGGGCAGGACTAACGCAGAACTTGGGTTACGAAGCAAGAAAGTATCACCCGACGAAGTAGGAACGGACTCAGGGGTTGGTTGTGATGCAGTGGTGATAAGTCTAGTACTTGGCAATAATATATGACTTTGTGTCATCATTGGTGATATGACTGTGTGTCATAGTGGTGGAATCCCTGAGCTCCGTGGTGGAATTGTGGGCATGGCTAGGTGAAGTGGAAGCGTTATGTGATTCGTAGGTAAGAGTACATAGCCTGTGGGTATAGCGTACTAAGCTTTGCAGAGTTAACCCTAAATCATTCGGATGTCCATTGTCACTGGTTATGACACACCAAATCATTGGGCTCTTAAGATTTCCTTGATATGTGAGTGGGTTTAGTGAGACCCGTGTTTTGGTGAATGATGTTGGCAAGGTGTGTCAGAGTTGTTATGACGGTGTGTCAGAAGGCTCAACTAAAATATAGGAACTGTTAGGATCGATTGTAATCTCTCTCAGGTCCAACCAACCAAAAGTTATAAAACTGTTTTCGTCCGTCAAAACCCCTTTGACTCTATAGAAGCCCCTGCATACCCGCTTTCCACAGAACCCTGAAAACCCAACCCCTTTCCTTGTCTACTTACCCAAATGCATGTATATGCCCTTGCTAGAGGTAGGACTTGCGGAGTACCTTATGTACTCAGCCTTGCTTTAAATTAATTATTCAGAGGATGGAGAAGAAGAAGAAGCACCCGAAAAGTTTGACGAATAGGTTGCGTCCTATGATCGAGTGGCCTGTGGACTTCAATAAAGATTGTGTGTGAATTTCTTTATTTCGAGGATGGCATGACTAACTCCTAGCTTGTAATCTAAGACCTGTATATCTCTATTGTCCCTGTGTGGACTTAATAAAGATCGTTGTATCATCCTTTGTATCATTTGTATGCGTGTACCAACTACTGATCCAGGGATTGGTATGAATACACAGTATATCTTAGATAGGGGTATGACAGATGGTATCAGAGCTGATACTCGACCGTAGGACGAAACCTATAGGACCTTTCGACTTTGCACTCTACCTTTCTTCTAAAGCATAAGTTCTTACTTCTCATATATTCTATAAACTAAAATTTGACTTTTCCCATAAGCCTCTTGTTTTTTCTCACTAGTGAGATGCTTGTCTTACAGATGGAGAACAATGCATGGATCCACACTCTCGCCCTGGACGTGGAAGGTTTTGACACTGCTATAAAATGTCATCAAGTCGTTCGGAGGTTTCGCGATGCCTCAGTACCGATACCAGGAATACAAGGAGAATGGAGTTACTAAGTGCACCATGGATGTTCGTGTTCGTCAGATTTTTGGGACCCTGACTGACCCATACTTCATCATTACGGGGCAGACACGAGTCGCCTTCGCCGACACCATACAGATACTAGCACGAGATGTCCTGTTTCATCTCTACAACAAGGGACTGGGTGGACAACCAGAGCGACCCCGTCTGGGCTCATCATGTTCACTGCCTTAGAGAACCTACTCACACGGTGAGAGACCCTATGCTGGCAGCTACAGCAGAATACTTACTGGCACTGGATCACCTCACCGAGACCCTCCTACATCATTGGGTCAAGGAGAAGAACCACTCCCAAGCGCTCAGGATAACCAACCAACAGCTGGCCATAGGAATGGAAGCCCAGACCCAACAAATGCTACTGGATCAAACCACCACCCAGAACAGGATCGAGGATCTCAAATAGCAACTAAGCACTGCTCGAGTCGAGATAGAGGAAGTCATCAAGAAGAAAGATTCTGACATCGAAAACGCTATCCACCAAAGGGACACGATACGTGTAGACTTATATGCAACACATGAATAGATAAAAATCTTGAAGAAGGCACTTGAGGTGGCTAAAACCCTGAAGCTCAAGGAGAATGGACCATCCGGGGGTACCTTCTCGCGCACCACTCCACTAGCACATGGTACAATGTTCACCTGGTGCACCCCACAGATCGCCAACTCTCAGACTACAAGGACCCTCCAAGAAGTACTGCCTCAGCCCGGATGCAGGACCAGACTCACTCCCAAGAAAAGAGCTTTCGTGCAACTACCAAGTGGACGCTACATATTTCTAGACTCGGCACCGGTGTTGAGCCTTGAGTTACGCACGACAATTAAGCGTAAGATAAATGAGATGGCCAAGTTAGGGATAGACTCTAGCAACGACCCCGACAGCTCGACGAGTCACTCCCAGGAAGAGTCCATTCCCGAGACCGATGAAGAACCAATGGAGACCCAGGAAATATCAGAGGAGGACCCTATCAAGATTATCGAGTAGACCTTAGATCTTCCGGACGTAGTCTAGACCGGTAGTACTAGGCACATGAACCATGTACCACGAATAATGTATCATGTACCATATATCATGTGTCATGCGACATGAACGCCTAAGAACGTTGTGTAAAATAAGAAATGTATGGTGCTTGATTGTTGCTTGCTATTTGGGTATTTGATTGAGTGAAATTGTGTGGTTAAACAAAAATTTAGATAATGGAACACTAAGGCCATTAGGTCTGACTCTCTCTGAAAACAACGTTGAAGTCAACAGTCAGGAGACTGGAAATGTGCAGCTACCACCTCCACCACTGTCGCTGCCGGCGGCCACCTTAACAGAGGTCCTAAATGTTCAGCTACGACTACTCCAGGCCGCTACAGGAGGATGTGGTTACAGACCCTCTAAGATGTCCGAATTCATTAGGTTCAGGCCACCCATTTTTGAGGGTAATCTAGAAGATCCACTAACAGCCAACGACTGGCTACATGACATTGCCAAAAAGCTAAAGATCATCGCAGCCAACAACTAAGAGAAGGTCACACTAGCATACCATCAGCTAACTAATTAAGTGGCCGAATGGTGGGACAACTACTATGAAGCCATGGCAGATCCAACCGCTATCGGCGGGACAGAATTCCATGAAAGAACTGCTGTTTTTAGCAATTTCAAGTTGGGGATATCGCTCAGTTGGTTAGAGTGCTGGTCTGTCACGCCAGAAGTCGCGGGTTCGAACCCCGTTATCCCTGCTCGATCAGAAACTAATAGAAAGGCTGAGACTGCTATGACCAGGGAAATTAGTGCAACATAACATCTCTAGTACTTGCACTACGGAAGAAGGCAAGAGCTAGCTTCTTTTCTTTATGTTGGCATCCTTGGGGCGTTCTTGTTGTTCTTTCGCTTGTCAGCTGAGCAAAGGAAGATAGTATCACATTCCTGATGGAATTATGAATATGAAGAAGGATGAATTCAGAGCCCTGAAACAAGGCTCCATGACAATAAACCAATACATCAAGAAGTTCATGAAACTAGCCTGATACGCCCCTGGTGACGTGAAAACAGACAAGGATAAACAAGAGCATTTCAGGAAAGGATTAGACGAGAGACTAAGGATGCACACAATTGCCAACACGTATGTAGATTTCAACACCCTCCTGAATAAGAGCATACTACTGGAGGAATCTCTAGCCCTAGAGACGAAGGACCTGAAGCACAAATTCCAGGAACGACAAGACAAACTGAAGAAACAACACATTGGGTATACACAGAAGTCACAGTACCACTCCACGATGCAGTTTCGTGTTCCCAGCTCCAACCCACCGCCTCAAGGGCGCCAAAACTCAACTCAGAGTAATGCATCACCAA
This sequence comes from Eleusine indica, assembly GCA_030378355.1. Lineage (NCBI taxonomy): Eukaryota > Viridiplantae > Streptophyta > Magnoliopsida > Poales > Poaceae > Eleusine > Eleusine indica. The sequence goes on from CM059495.1 coordinate 45,265,161, forward strand.
GAAGCCAGTCCACTGTCAATCAGACATCCACCAACCATAGGACGTGATATGCCTGCGGAGAACCTAGACACATGGTAGCAGTCTGTCCCCACAAGAATAAGGGAAATAGAGCCCTTAACAACACAGGAACCAAGTCTGCTGGATCAATTGCACACAATGCACTGCAAGGCTCAGGATAGAAGTACAAGACCTAAAGCTACAATTGTGGGAAGGTGAACTACATATCTGCAGAAGAGGAAGAGACTACAAACGACGTAGTGCTCGGTGAGTACCTAGTCCACTCTACCATTGGAACGGTTTTGTTTGATTCGGGAGCTTCACATTCATTCATTTCCCTGGATTTTGCTATTAAAGATCACATACCCATGACACCACTTAAGATACCTCTTATGACAGAATCTCTGGGTGCCATGATAAAATGCCAACATGGCTGCCTAGGGGTAGAAATTATTTTATGTGGGGTATCCTTCCGAGCAAACTTAGTAGTGTTAAACACTAAAGGAGTAGACGTTATATTGGGAATGAATTGGTTGTCCAAGCACAAAGGAAACATATCGTGTGAAGATCACGTAGCAACAGCTGTCAACCATCAAGGAATCTCTGTGAATTGTTAACCCCGCAGAGCTAGAAAAAGTAAGATGATTTGCCACCTAGAAACCCCCTCCTTGGAGACAGTACCCATAGTAAGAGAATGCCTAGATGTATTCCCTGAAGAACTACCAGGGATGCCACTAGATCGAGAGGTTGAGTTTGTCATTGATTTAGTCCCTGGAGCGAGCCCTATTGCCAAACACCCGTACAGAATGGCAGCTAATGAGCTGGAAGAGCTAAAGGCACAGTTGGTCGAATTGCAGCAGAAAGGATACATCCGACCCAACTCATCCCCATGGGGAGCACCAGTGTTATTCGTGAAAAAGAAAGATGGAAGTTTGAGAATGTGTGTAGAATACCGCGCACTGAACGAAGTGACCATAAAGAACAAGTACCCACTACCTAGGATCCATGACCTCTTCAATCAACTTAAAGGAACCAAGTACTTCTCCAAGATCAGTGTCAAATCAGGATACTATCAACTGAAGATCAGAAAAGAGGACATTAAGAAGACAACCTTTGTGACACGATATGGATAGTTTGAATTCACTGTTATGTCCTTCGGACTTACGAACGCACCAGCATACTTCATGAATCTGATGAATAAGATATTTATGGAAGAACTGGACAAATTCATGGTAGTGTTCATAGATGACATATTCATATACTCTAGGAGTGCCGAAGAGCACAAACAACATTTAAGGATAGTGCTAGAACGCCTCGGAACACACCAGCTATACGCCAAATTCAGCAAGTGTGAGTTTTAGCTACACAAGTTGGATTTCTAGGACACGTCATCACTGCGGAAGGAATAGTTATGGACCCCGCCAAGGTTGAAGCCGTAAAGGATTGGAAACAACCTAAGAACGCCACAAAGATCAGGAGTTTCTTAGGACTAGCACGCTACTATCGGAGATTCATTGAGGAATTTTCAAAGATCGTGAGACCTATGACGAAGCTAACTCGGAAAGATAAGAAATTCCAGTGGAACCCTCAATGTGAGCATAGTTTCCAAGAACTAAAGAAAAGGCTCACGGAAGCCCCAATACTCACCCTACCAGACATACATAAGGACTTTGTAGTATACTGTGATGCAACCCCAAACAGACTCGGATGTGTGCTAATGCAGGAGGACCGAGTCATTGCCTACGCATCCCGACAAATAAAAACTCATAAGAAGAATTATCCAACCGCATGACCTGGAATTGGCAGCCGTAGTGCATGCGCTAAAGATATGGAGACATTACCTAATTGGTAATAAATGCAAAATCTATACGGACCACAAGAGTCTGAAGTACATTTTCACCGAACCGGATCTAAACCTGGGACAAAGGAGATGGCTCGAGTTGATAAAGGACTACGACTTGGATGTGCAGTATCACCCCGAAAAAGGCAACGTGGTAGCCGATGCGCTTAGTCGTAAGGCATACGACAACACCATAAGTACAACACCTATTAGCCTAGAACTAATATAGGAGATGGGTAGATTGAACGTAAATATAGCCTCCCTATGAGAAATACAAGCTCTACAACTTCAACCGACTCTGAAAGAGAAAATCTGAGAAGCTCAACTTCGAGATCCCGAGTCACAAGAGCAAAAGAAACTCGCGAAAGAAGAAAATACTCCAGGATACCGAGTAGACAACAGGGGAACGCTATGGTTCAAAAATCGGATTTACGTACCCAACACGGAAGAGCTCCAAAAAATAGTATTAGAGGAAGCTCATGACTTCACCTACTCTATCCATCCTGGAACCACAAAAATGTACCAGGACTTTAAATAGAAATACTAGTGGAATGACATGAAAAAGGACATAGCTGAGTATGTAGCCAGATAGTTGCAACCGAGTAAAAGTTGAACACCAGAGAGCAGGCGGACTATTGCAACCATTGCATATCCCTGTTTGGAAATGGGATGATATCGTGATGGATTTCATCATGGGACTTTCAAGAACCCCGAAAGGAAATGATTCGATATGGGTCATAGTCGACCGACTAACCAAAGTGGCACATTTTATAGCCATGAAAACGACATATCGAGGAGACAAGCTAGCTCATTTGTACATCGACAATGTCTTAAAGCTACATGGGGTACCCTCTAGAATAGTGTCTGATCGGGGGACTCAATTCACATCACAATTCTGGCAAATTTTACACGCATATCTACGTACCAGATTGGACTACAGTTCTACATATCACCCCCAGACAGATGGATAGACCGAACGAGTCAACCAAGTTCTAGAGGACATGCTAAGGGCTTGCGTATTGACTTACAGAGCTAATTGGGAAGATAGCTTGTCCTTCACAGAATTCTCTTACAACAATAGTTACCAGACCAGCATTAAGATGACACCATTTGAGATGCTCAATGGAAGAAAGTGTAGGACCCCACTAATGTGGTTAGAAGTAGGGGAAAGATTCTTCAATGGACTCGTCGTCATTAACAAGGTAGAAGAAAAAGTCGCTGCGGTTAGAGAGACATTAAGGGCCGCACAGAGCCGATATAAAAGCTATGTAGACAAGCACCACAGAGAACTACAGTTTTACCTGGGAGACCATGTCTATTTAAAGGTATTACCCATGAGAGGAGTTAGAAGATTTCAGATACGAGGCAAACTAGGACCTTGGTACGTAGGGCAATACAAAATCCTAAAGAAGGTAGGTGAGGTAGCTTATCAACTGGAGCTATCTAAAGCCCTGTAAGAAGTACATCCAGTATTCCACGTCTCTCAACTAAGAAAGTGCTTAAAGGTGCCAGAGCATCAATTGCCACTAGAAACTATTGACCTACAGTCGGATCTCTGCTACAAAGAATACCCAGTCAAAATCTTGGATACTGTCACTCGACGGACCCGGACAAAGGCCATCAACTTCTGTCGAGTACAGTGGAATAATCACACAGAGAATGAGGCCACATGGAAAAGAGAAGACGATCTCAAAAAAGAATACCCATACCTATTTGAGGATCACCGCGAGTCTCGGGGACGAGACTCATTTTTAAGTGGGGTATGTCTGTAAGACCCTCAAAATTGACCGTACCAAAATACACCTCATAAATCATTTGTTTAGTTAAAAAGAAAAATCATTTTAAGTAGAAAGGAAAATAAACCATGATTAAATTTAGAAACAAACAATTTCAAAATTTTAAAAGTTGGAACATGACAAGTGTTTGCCCTTCTTTTTATTTTCTCGGATTTTATTGGAATTCCTTGCTTGAATTGGATTTGATTTGAGAAAAAATAGAAAAAAAGATTAGGAAACCCATTTTCCTCTTATTGGGCCACCTCCCCTCTTTTCCCTCCCTCTCGGTGCAACCAGCCCGCCTCCTCTCCTCTTAGCACGCGCGCGCCCGCTTGGCTGTTTCCCCTCTGGCCCGACACACCCACACAACCCATCTCCCCAGCCCACTCCCTCGCACGCACACGCGCTTTCCCGCGCTCCCCTTCTTCTTCCGCGCAACGTCGTTGCCACCAGCCCCATTCCTCCTGACACTGTCACCGACACTGCCATCACTCCCACCAGTCCAGAAACGACCATAGCGCGCACCCACCCGTCCTGCCGCTTTGAATCACGCCACGATGCGAGCACCCAGCTGCCCCGAACCGCACCACGACGCACGCTCGCCGCCATCGACTAGACGTCTCCCTGCGCAGCATGACTCAACCACTCCCTGCCACCGCCGTCGCCTAGTGCTTGGTCCCGTGCAGCAAACGATCTCATCACCCTATCCGCCGTCGTCTAGTGCTTGTTTCCACTCAGTGAACGGTCTCTTCACCCTGCTTCGTCCGACCAGCTGACCCCGCTTGTCCTCAAAGGGCCACATGGCCGAACCGATGCCCCCACCACTTCCATGCACGCGCACCTCCCCCCTCCTCTGACTATAAATAGCCGTCTCGCACCCCTCTATCACCTCATTGCCGCCCACAGTGGGGCAAGCTTTGAACTCCTCTGCCTCCTCCCTTCTCTCTCTCTCTCTCCATCTCCGAGCTGCCCGTAGCCACGAGCACACCCTAGCCCTTTTCCCAAGTCGCGATCGCACCTTAGAGTGCGGCACCTCCCCCCCGCACCCGCTAGGAACCATGCGTGTGAAGTTTGGACCGCCAGAGCAACTGGCGGTGAGCGACAGAGCTGTCAGCCATGATGCCACCGCGTTTCTCCTCTCCGGTCGCCATGCGCCATCGCCCTTCACCGTCAGCCGTCTATCACACAACCTACGGCCATGATTAGATCGTAGCGTACCCCTTCGTGATTTTAAAGCAGAGCCGCCCATCTCTAGATCAATGGCTGTGGACAGACCCTGTGTAATCGGTCCACCACAGACCCGTGAACCCCCGCTTCAATACCGGTCCACCAGCCTGTAGACCATTTCCATGGAATTTCCAATACAAAAGTAATTCCAAAAATCCTAGAACCCTGTAACTTTACAGTTAGCCCCCTGAACCTTAGTTTTATTCTCTTGATTTGTGTGTTATTTTATGTCATGATAGCTTGCGTGTAGTTTGCAGACGAAGAGAACTAGGAGCAGGAGCCCCAGGACCCGGACTACGAGCAAGACTCCAAGGACGCGTTAGGAGGCAAGCTCTATCTATTCCTTGATGATGATTGCTCCTAGTATTTTGAAAATGCACCCAACTTAGAGCCTACTTCTCATATGCATTATTTCTTGTCACTTTATGATTGGTTAGTTGAAACCCACTTGTGTGAAAACTAGCGTTCTTATCGCCTATATATAATATGAACGCTAGATCCTTGATTGGCTGTGATTGATATCCCACAATCTTGATAAACCTAGGAAGTTATTATTAGCAACACTAATGGTAACACCATTCTTGCTAGTGTACACTTAGGACTTGTGATGATTATCACCATACTCTTACACTACCAAGTTTTATAAAATGTGTGAAAATGTGTTTGGTGGTGTGCGTGCGAACGGGTGGGTGTTAAACCAACTGTGTTAAGAAGAAGCTGGGTGGGATAGACTTGGTCGAGGGGGAGACTCCTTAGTACTAGTGCAGAGTACTTGGTGATGGTGTCTTCGGTGTAGTTCTACCTGTCGTGGGTGAGTGCTTTCCCGACCGCTCAGGAATGATTCGTTAAGACCTCAACTTGGTGATATTTTCAGTACGACCACAGAACCTTTATGGGCAGGACTAATGCGGAACCTGGGTTATGTAGCAAGGAAGTATCACCCGGTGAAGTAGGAACGAACTTAGGGGTTGGTTTTGATGCAGTGATAAGTCCAGTACTTGGCAATAATATATGATTGTGTGTCATCGCTGGTGATATGACTATGTGTCATAGTGGTGGAATCCCTGAGCTCCATGGTGGAGTTGTGGGCATGCCCGGGTGAAGTGGAAGCATTATGTGATCCATAGTTAAGAGCATATAGCCTGTGGGTATAACGTACTAAGCTCTGCAAAGTTAACCCTAAATCATTCGGATGTCCGTTATCACTGGTTATGACACACTAAATGATTCGGCTCTTAAGATTTTCTTGATGTGTGAGTGGGTGTAGTGAGACCCGTGTTTTGGTGAATGATGTTGGCAAGGTGTGCCAAAGTTGTTATGACTGTGTGTCAGAAGGCTCAACTAAAATATGAAAACTGTTGGGATCGATTGTAATCTCCCTCAGGTCCAACCAACCATAAGTTATAAAACTGTTTTCATCCCTCAAAACTCCTTTATTGAAGCCCCTGCATACGCGCTTTCCACAAAACCCTGAAAACCCAACCCCTTTCCTTGTGTACTTATCCAAATGCATGTATATGCCCTTGCTAAAGGTATGGTTTGTGGAGTACCTTACGTACTCACCCTTGCTTTAAATTAATTATTCATAGGGTGGAGAAGAAGAAGAAGCACCCGAGGAGTGAAAGTTGCCTAGAGCGGGGGGGGGGGGGGGGGGGGGGGTTGAATAGGCAAATCTAAAAATCATGCAAAATTAGACTTAAACAAATTTATTAGACTGACCGGCAGTGCCGGTGACGGTGATCGGCAGTGCCGATGGCCACTGCCGATGGGCGATCGGCAGTGCCGATGGATGAACAGACAGTCATGTGAAATCTAGGTTTAAGTGGTTTCGCGGTTACTATGTATAATTGAATACAATTGTAGAATAAAAGGAACGCTATGACAATAGGAATAACAAAACAAGGGCTACTCAAGTCGATCTAGCAATTTAAGAAAATACAAGAACAAACCCTAGATAATGAGTAATTAAACAACAAGTAAATAAAAGAGCATACGGAGACACAAGATTTGTTACCAAAATTCGGGCTCACAAAGAACCCTACGTCTCCATTGAGAAGTCCACAAAGGACCGGGTCTCTTTCAACCCCATTCTGACTCAAGCGACCACAAAGATCATGCTCTAGTTCTCCACTAGCAAATCTCTTACGGGATGGGTGATACAAACTTCCCGAGGCGTCACCACACAAGTTGGATGCTCTACGGGCACCTCTAACCATCTAGGAGCAAAGCTCCAAGAGTAACAAGCACAAGTTACAAAGATGATTAAATCGAATGCTCAAGAGTGGAGGGGTGCTCTTTCCACTAGGAATCAATGGCTCACTCAAACCCTAGCTCAAGGAATGAAGCTTGGACTTAAGAGAGGGAGAGTGAAGCTCAAAAGTGCCAAATGATTTTCGGGTTCTAGAGTTAGGGCACGAAGTGGGGAGAGAGCCTTTTATACAAGGGACTCAAAAAGAGCCATTGGCCTGTCTGGACGCCCTGCACCGGCACTGCCGGTAGGGTTTCTGACACAATATCATAGATCTATAGGCAAGGATTCTATGGCACCCCTATGTGCCATACTAGAGTCATCCTCACATGAACTTCACGAGGAGCTCATGCATATTTTTGGTTTTCCCTGATCATACACCAATTAATTACCACAAAAATGTCAAATGCAACTGCCTGTCAGGTTTGGAAAATAAATGAAAAAGAAAAATTCCCATGGGGCCCACCCATCAGTGACCCTAAACTAGCACACCCGGCGCCGCCCATTTCCCCTGCCTGCTCGCATGCCACGCGGGCAGAGGCGACGGGCGAACGGCCCCCTCCCGCGGATTGATGCCCCCACCGTGCTCTGGTGTCCCTCTTTGCCCCCTCTCCTTCTGTCCTAATGGCCCCATTTCCCTCTCCCTCGCTCACTCTTGTTTCCCCTCTGCTCTCTCTCCTGTTGAGCCGCTCGCCATTGCCGTCCGCGCAAGCTCCGGCTCCCGGCCATCTCACCGCCCCGCACGAGCAGCGCCAATGCCTGGAGCCTCACCTCGATGCGTGGAAGCTCCACAGGAAGCTACTCCCCTCCTCTCGCACCGAGCCACCGCCGATTGCCGAGCTTGTCTCCGCCGCCGACGACCACTCCCCCACCTCGCGTTCTTGGTTCCGGTGAGTATTTCCCGATTACTCGCACCCATGAAACCTTGGACCCCTCACGCACGCCGTCGACCTCACTCAGCTTGCCCCAGTGCAGATCTGTCGCCGGACGTGCACCTCGCCGCCGTCGCCGCTGCTCGAGCACGTCGCCCCGCCTCTTGTCGCTGAGGACCCTACTCGGTTGAGCATCTTCTTCCTGCTCGCGGCGCCGCACCCCCGTCCTCACTCCCTTAATCGTCGGCAGGCCAATGCCGGCCCCGTCGCTGCTCTGGCTTGCCGTCGCATCCGCGCCACCTTGCGTGGCCACGGCCCCGCCGCTGCTCCGGCTTGCCGTCGTATCCGCGCCACCTCGCGTGGCCACGGCCCCGCCGCGCGTGCGCTCGGCTCTGCCGAGCTAGCCGTAGGCCAGCACCCTGCTGGGCCGCAACACCTGTGGGCCTCAGCTACGCGTAGGCCAGATCTGGCCCAGGAGCAGCCCCCGCGTGGGCTTTGGTCCATTGGGCTGCTGGAATGTGGCCCATGAACATAAAATGGATTTTTCGGGATTAAATCATTGCTAGAAAATGTGTTAAACTTGTAAAATGCATAATAAAATATTTAATGCGAATTTTGGGGCAAGGAAAATAGCAAAACACCCTGCATGCTAGTATTTTTATCAGCATTAAATTAAATGTCAAAAACACTAATAAATTCATTTATAAATATAGGTGTCTGATAAATTCTTGATACTTGGCATATAATCATGGTTTAGCATGTTGGATGACCCTGCAAAGTGACATGTGCTAATTCTCTATAGTATAGTAATAATTAGTTTTGTATCTTTTTCCTTGTATTAATTATTTAAAATTAATGACCCCATGCATGTAATTGAAACTCGCCCTAAAAATCACTCCTGGTGTGCACTACTTATAGTAAGTTCTCCCATGTTAAATTGACTTCCAAAAATATGCTAAAATATTACTAACTCACTTAAGCTCGATACTTTCGTCAAAACCTGTAAAGGCAAGTAGTACTCTGGTATAGGACACCCTGTTCACTTCTACATGAAATATTGTTGTATTAACATATTTGTTGAGAAAGTGCCATGAATAGAATATGGTTCTTATGCATTGCACCATTCGCATCATGTAGATCACGAGGTGAACCACGTGGAGACGGGACAGGAGCAGGAGCCAGAAGGAACCGGTGGTGTTTCAGCTGACCAGGAGCAGAACCAAGGCAAGCCTCGGTGCATCCCACCAAGTTTTAATCTTTTTACTTTATCACTAGTTAGGGATATAGGTTTGTCTGTGCATTTAGTTTGTAGGAGTTGTTTGGAAACCTAGCATTGCAGTAGGTCCCCTTTTTTCCGATCATTAGCCTCGGGACGGTAGTCCCTCTGCTTAATTTAGGACGACTATTCATCAAGTGGTTTGGATACCACTCGTAGATAGGAAATATTATCACTGAGGAATGATGTCGGATGAAGGAAAGTGTGGATGGGATCACAATGAAGACCGGACGGGCAACTAGGTGGAAAGGGAAGGACAACTTGTCTTCAAGGAGGTAGCCCCGTCCGAGTCACCTAAGGCTACGCCTTGTGTCCAGCCAATGGGATCAAGTTTGAACATACTGTTTGCATACTGAAGTTATGGGCCCAGTAAACTGATGTAGCTACGACTACTGCTTGGTCAGATGATACCCTACTCTTTAAGGTGGAACTGGGGATGAGAGGAGGGAGGAATCTACTCACGAATGGTGGTACAGGACGCATCGCGTGAGGGACCCTTCTCGTGGGAGCCAGGCTCGGAAGACCCTGCGGTACCATAAGCGAAAAGTTGCTCCATGTGGCTTCCAGGAAGCACATATGGGTCGTGCAAGCAGGTTGCTCCTGCAGGATGTAAATCGATTCGAGTCGCTGCCCCTCATAGTAACGAGTACCACTTGATCGCTGCTCCGGAACAGTGTCGAAAGCCATTATGATGATGAGTGGGTTTAATACGGCTGTTTCAACTTATTAAGATTGTATTGCAACCATGATTGTTATAGCTTTAGTGCAAACTAAATTTATTATTCTGTATGACAACTTAGCTTGATGCTAAAACTTGAAAAATAAGGATCCACTCTTAGGCTGGCTTTCTCGCAACATAAACCCTACCCTTAGCCTTTGCATGTCTAGGTGTCGGCCGTAGTTGGCCATTTTGACGGGCCAGTCTTGCTGAGTAAACTAGTTACTCAGGGCATAGCTCTATGTGGTTTTCAGATGACCAGGGTGGAGACTGCCACTGCGGTGGGAGGTTTCACTAGGAAGGCCAGCACCCTAACTGTTGGAATATCGAGTGGGAACGGTGCACTGACACGAGGAGTAGTTTGTTGATTGCCGGCACGGTGTTTCGGGCAATACACCTATCATGGCCGGATTTTCACGGTGTTTGAGGGCGATTGTATCTTACTTATCCCGTCGAACCATTTAATTACTGTTGAATAAATTTTGCTTCCGCATTTTATTTGTTTAAAACTCTGGTTTGTAATTTGAGTTCAAATTTATGTAAAACTCTGTACCCTATCTATGTTCTTGTTGCAACTATATCATTTTGTCATGTGTTGTACTATTGGGCGTCACAGCTCGTGTCGTCACCCGTGAAAGATCCTAGAACAGAATCGTCTCCGTGGTAAGGCGGTTCTATTACAGCGTGGTACCAGAGCAATCTCGGGAATAGTGCAACATTCAAAGACATATTTTTGAAAACCCCGTAACGAACATGTGAAGACGTGCCCATTAGGTTATTATTAATTATGATTCAGGTGGCAAGCTAACTGTAGGAGGTTGTTTGTTTAAATACTTGTATCTACGGCATCGTCAACGAAGGTATGTATCCCGCCCTGTGGACAGTAACGTGGAAAGCTAGCATAAAGGTGTGAACGCGGGCTGATTGCAGTAAACATCAGTGTCCTTCCCTAAGATAATAATAAGGGATTATTTTCGGCTCGTTTCTTTTCTATTTGATGTATTGTTTTTGAAATCAATCTTCTACAGGTACGCTAACCACGAATCGAGTAAGAAACGTGTAGCATACGACTAACTTGAGAGGTTGTCTGCCACCGACTATGCGTATGGTCCTATTCGCGGCCAACTTTTATTTTGTGAGGACATATAGGCCGAAAGCATATACATCATGTAAAATATTAAAGCATTAAGTCGTTGTGGAAACCTGAAATTTCAGCAAACATGTTGCTCACATAAAAATCGATATCTTCTCACTCGAGAGTCAAAAGCATGCAAATAAATACTTGTTGAAATCATGAATGAACTCTCTGTACATCCAGCAAGAAATTTTGATTTAAAGATTACCGGACAATACCGTTTTAGGTCCGTCCGAGTCAGCATGTCAAAGTGTAGTCAATCTGAAATTCAGATTCATGATCCAACTTGTAAAAGTCGTAACTCTTGCTCAGACCACCTCTAGGGCTGTATGAGCACTTTCTGAAAAGTTTATAAAAAGTACTACAACTTTGGTAGTCAGACAATTTCAATTTGAAGCTTGTAAGATACGTTAATGAGCCCATTTTCGGAGCAATATCATTCTGTCCCTAAAACAGTTCAGCGGACATGTACCAATTTATAAATTCTATATGTCAGGTTCTATAAATTTGTTGGAGGTGTGCGAGTATGCGTTGGAAAGATGCTAAAATCCTCCATGATGCTAACAGTTTATTTCTAAGGTTAAATGAAAAGAAACCTAGATTTCAGACCCTTTTTCAGATCAAACACAGCGCTGCCATAACAGATTTTCAGATATTGATAGCCAACTTGAAAAATCCATATCTCCTGATCCCCTCATTAGATGAAGTTGAGTAAGTACTTGTTGGAAAGGTGTTGAAATACTCTATCACTTTGGTATTCAATTGCTGTCCAAAATAGTTAAGTAAGTTTGCTTAAAATCTCGATTTAGTGACTGCTGTACCCTAGGACGGAACGTACCCCTTTTTGAGACGTAACCTAATCCACCCTAGAAAATGTAAACAATTACGATGGTCAAATTCAGTATATCACTCATCGTACCATATTATTTTATTGTTGGCTTGCACTCTCTGCGTTTGGAGCAATTACTTACCATTGGGTTTGTGTTCCAGATGGACTAGCACGGGTTCGAGGTGTTCCGGCACGACGGGTGGCGCTACACCATCGGTCTACACCACCGTGGATTTCTCACCCTCCTGTGGGAGATGCTGCGTGCTTTGGGCTACGAGGAGCAGCCTTCCTACCGTGGGCGTGAGACCCGCCGCCACGGTGTGACTTTTGCAGAGGTGCACATCAGTGTCTCTCCCCACCCGCGCAACCCTGACTTGGCGGGGATGGAGAGCACAATGACGTCTGGGAGCCTAAGGGAGGACTTGGAGAGAGTCGCCCACAGGGCTCTCACTCACTTCTGTGAGCGCAACATAGCAGCGCTCTCGAGGACTCCGTTCAAGATGATCCCTATCTGGCACTAAGCAGACCCGGTTTGGCAAAGGCGCATGAGGCGCGTCTCCCGCGACGACTACCCGAAGTACCATGCGGGATACCACCGTGTATCTCACTACTCAGAGTACCTCCTCAACTTGGATGAGGAGTCTAGCAGCCGCAGCAGGATTCTACCAGCTAACGCTGAGCAGGTTTGGGTGCAGAGGAACGACCTGCAGGCACAGGTTGATGCACAGCAGAGGGAGATTCAGTGGCTGCCCGCTGCTCTTGAGGCGAGTGATACTCGTGTTATAGAGGTCACTGGACAACACGACACCCTCGCGCTGAAGGTAGACAGACGGGGCATGATCATGCAGCAGCGCACCAACCACAACGAGCACCTGCAGCAGCAGCTGGCAAGTGCTCAGCATGAGATGGAGCTTATGGCAGGGGACCTTGAGACCCTGGCTCACGAGAACCAGGACCTACAGGCTCACTTGGATGCGATTGCTGCGCCACTGGCAGCACCCGCAGAGGAGGACCCCGAGGAGGACATGGGCGAGGAATCCGACGTGGACTACAAGCCACCCGCTCCGATAGGCGCAGACCGTTTAGGACCCTCTGGCATAGCTGGAGGCAGCGCTTAGTAGTCGTAGTAGATATGATTAGGACGTGCATGTAGGGCAGGATAGATGGGCAGCTTTCGACCATCCACGCGTGGTTGTTGTATTTTTGGGGATCACCCGCGTGAATAGCTTTCGGTAACTCGATGGCCACATATTACGAGTGTATGTAGTGCAGAACTATTGACTTGTATTAAAACCTGTGTTAATCTAGGAATGCCAGCTTTTTTCAGAATTATGTTGTCTACATTATTGCTGCCCTGTGTTGCTATGTTGCTTGATTTGGTATCCTGTAATGATCTTGTTGGATAAGAGACTAATTGGAACACACTCGCAACACCAACAAGCTTCACGGTGAACAGGCCGAAGGTTCCAGGGCTAGAGAGAGTAACTCTCAGCAGGGGACTCCACCACCCCCACCCAACCCCATGCAGATGATGGCGCAGTTCTTCGCCACCATGATGGAAAGTCAGCAGCAGCAAGCAGAATTTATGCGGGAGTTGGCACAATAGAACATGGCAAGCCGGAATGCTAGGGGCAACAATGATGGCGCACTACAGAACAGTACCTACGCCGACTTCCTCGCCACCAGGCCACCTATGTTCAGCTCCACCACAGAGCCCATGGAAGCGGAGAATTTCCTTCACATGCTCGAGTCCAAATATGGGCTCCTCAGCTGCACGCCTGTGCAGAAGACGTTGTTTGCAGCACAACAGCTGCATGTCGTAGCTAGGGCATGGTGGGCTAACCATGTCATCTCTGTTGGTGCGGACCAGCAGATTGCTTGGGATGACTTCAAGATGGCATTCCGGGCCCACTATATTCCTGCAGGACACATCTGCAGGAAGGCACGAGAGTTCGCGGCACTGAAACAAGGCAACTGCAGCGTCGAAGAGTACTGTGAGGAGTTCAACCATTTGGCATTGTATGCCCCAGAACAAGTAGACACCCCCGCTAAGCATAAGGACCGTTTCTTGGAGGGGCTAAGCGCAGAGCTGTAGGACCGCCTCAACCTTAACATGGGTGGCACATTCACTGAGTTCATCAATAATGCTATCATCGTAAAAGATGGGTATTGTAAGGTGATGGTAGAGTGGAAGAGGTCCGCTAGTGCTATGGGGCCATCCAGTGGACCCCCGCAGAAGTTTCGCATGGTGTACACAGACCCTTCAGGACAGAGGTATCGTTCCACCCCCGTGACGGCACCGTTTCCACGTCCCCCTCAGCAAGCACATCAGCGGCCCTAGGCATCGCGTCAGCAGCAGGGCCAAGGTGGGTATCGCCCACCCCAGCAGCAGAACACCCAGATATGAATCTTTCCCTGTTACATCCGCGGTCGTCTTGGACACTTCTCGAGGGAGTGCCCGCACCCCAAGAAAAGCACTGGTCAGAACCCGCCGAGGAACAACAACAACAACAACAACAACAACAACCGCAACAACAGGGGACCAGCCCGCACTGGCCGGGTGAATAATACTACTCTGGAGGAGATTCTGGAGAACAGCCCCATCCTTGCTGGTATGTTCTCTATTCGAGACCACCCCGCTCTCGTTCTATTTGATTCAGGGGCTTCCCGGAATTTTATCAATGCGTTCTATGCTAAGACTCGACAACTACCCCAACACCTTATGAAGTCATGATATCGCATTAGGTCAGCACATGGGTACACTTCTGCCAAATATGAGGTTAGGAAAATACCTATAACACTAGCAGAAGGGGTGTATCTAGTGGATTGCATAGTTCTTGAGGGAAGCAACATTGATGTGATTTTGGGTATGCCTTGGATGAGGTACCATAAGGCCCGCCTAGACACAGACACCTATACCATACACCTGAACTCCCTCGCCCATGGTGAACTGAGCTTTCGAGTAAATTACCCCCGCTTGGATGCCCCCGTAGTCCACCACACTACAACCGAACAACTAGGAAATATTCCGGTGGTTAGTGTTGGCACTTCCCAAGTGCCCCTTTTATATGTGAATTTTACCCCAATTAGAGCATAATTGATACTAATTTAGGCCATTTACCTGTGATATTGTCTATATATTTGTATATGCGTTGTTTTAGAGCTTTATTGTAGAAACAGGTAAAATTGGTGATTAAAGTGATGCTGGAGAGGACAGGAGTCCAGAACCGATGAAAAGCACTGAAGAAGCCCAGTGCGCCGATCGGCGCAGTCCATGAGCCGATCGGCGCTAGGGTGGTTTTGGCCCACAGAAGTGACTGAGGCCCATTCCACATGCTTATGGAAGTTTATCTACGCAAGACACTTGAAGATATTTGCCTAGAAGATTTATGGAACTTCAAGATCTTGACGTGCAGTACAAGACTTTATCTTGAAGGAAAAGGCCCACATGACAGCTGTGGAAGACAGAGGAACCGACTCGGAGAAGAAACCAGAGAAGACACGGCTTGCGCTGATCGGCGCAACCGCCTTATTTGCTAGAAAGCGAGTCCTTTACGAGAAGAACCCCTATAAATACTTGTAAACCCTGACCGCAGAGGAAAGAGGCGACAGAGGGACAACAGATCTGTGAGTTAGAGCCACTGGGGCTTGCCCCGTTAGAATAGATCTCTAGTTGAGTTTCAAGAACCATTGGTGTTAAGAGTTGATCCATCAAGGTAGGCCATCTCGACGGGGATGAATCTTACTCTATGTATCTCAAGCATGATTGAATATGTTGATGATAGTTTTGGTGATTTGTCTGTCTTGATTCTATAATCATGCATGTGCTTATTCCAATTGCTTAGTTCTAGGCTAAGTAAATTGATATTATCTTGATCATGGTGATTAGGATAGTATTCGGACATTGTATTGATTATGGTTGCTTGATGATGCTAGTAGTGTGGTTTAGCAGTGACAGCACTAAGCCTACGTAGCACTATTGGATAGTTGAGTAGGGTAAGATACTCGCACGATTAAGGGTTTCCTCTCGGCAGCGATAAATCGAGAGCCGCTCGGAAAGTAGGGTGGTCTTATTCATTATAGGTTTTCATTAATCTATGTAATTACCCATTATGATGCTATTTTATTAGACTTTCTAGTGACGATCTCACTAGTAGATATCTGGTGACTCACTTAACAGGATAGGCTTACAAGGCATCTGGCGCACTTTGGCTTAGATTCACTAGTGTGCCGATCGGCTCAACTCCTGCGCCGATCGGCGCAACGACAGATTTACTGTCTGGCGCACCTTTGCGCTGGCCAGTCTCCCCATCATGCAACCTAAAATCGACAGTAGCTTTGACTAGATCTTTTACTGTTAACTTTGTTTAATTATCCTTAAGGTCCTAGTGGATTCAATAAACCTTGGAATACTCAATTCAAGAGAAAAGTGCTACAATCGTACACCGTCCTCTTGCGGTATATAAGTGGGTGCGTAGGTATGACCAACAAGCTTAACTTTTCTGGCGCCGTTGCCGGGGACCATAGCAGGTTTTTAAACATTGTTTGACGTATTAGTGTTTAGTCATTGTGCTTTACTTGTCTCTCTAGTACATATATTCTGTTAAGTGAAACTAACAGGTATGGACGGTCCTTAGTCAAACAAACCCTCTAATTACACCGATGATCCAGAAAGACTCTTTCACAAGAAGAGAACAGCGGAGAAGAGAAGCAAGTCACTTGGAAGTTTAGCTGGAGAAGCAGTCCGCGCAACACCTCGAGTATTATTCACAATAGAAGACCCAGTTCAAGGGCAAGAAGAAGAGGAGATGGCAGAGGTACCTATGGTTAATCGTCTCAAGCCACAATTGACTAGTATTGTCAAGATAGATTTCCAAGAAGCTCAAGATCAACTTCCATATCAATTGGAGAGATATGTTGGAATAGTGACGCAACAACCGGTCATAGGTTCGGAAGATCCCAATCATCACTTGCAACACTTCCTTGAGGTTTGCAGTACATTCAAGATAGCGGGATTGACAGGAGACCAAGCACGTGTGCGGCTGTTCCCCTTCTCTCTAGTTGGACTCCCCAAGCAATGGTACAATGGATTGGAAAACCGAGTAAAAACGGTGTGGGACACGTTAGCTGCTGAATTCTTGGCCAAATATTTCCCTCTTGGTAAGACTCAAGCTTTGAAAAATAAGATTCTTGGATTTACACAGAATATTGATTTGAGCATTGGAGAAGCATGGGAAAGATACAATGAATATATGGATGCATGCTCTCATCATGGTCTAAGGGTTGGAGAAGTTGTTGAGAAGTTCTACATAGGATTGAATCTTCTATCACGTCAACACTTGGACGCCTCAGCTGCAGGATCATTCATGTCAAAAACCCCCACCAAAGCTAAGAATTTGATCAAGTTGCTAGTTGAAAATCAATCGTGGGATGGTGAGAGAAGTTCAAGGAATTTGCAACCTTCAAAAAGAGTAGCGAAGAGTGTGATTGCCTCGATGCTATTCAAAGGAGGTTGGACAATAATCTTCATATCCCTAAGGAAGAGACACTTAAGATGGCGGAATCACGCTCCACATGTAGTGAGTGTGGAGAATTTGGTCATGTGCAGAAAGATTGCCCTGAAGAGATGAAGATGCTAGAATATATGAAGAATAGTGGATGGAAGCCCCAATATCAGCAACAAAGGAGTTCTTTCTCTCCTAGTTCGTCCATGCAAAATTCTATCCCACTTCGTCTCCAATGTCATAAGTTCTTTCAAGCTCAAGAGAAGATCAACAAGGACAATCAAGCTAAATTCAAGGAGATTGATCATATCCTTCAGGGAATTAATGACAAGGTGATAGAAATTGGGAGCTCCAATGAGCAGATTTTGAAGCATACCAAGATTATGGAGCAACAGATGGGACAGCTATCGTAAGCCATTCAAGGCAACAAAGGGGCTATTCCTGGTAATACGATGTCTACAGAGCAGTTGAAGGCAATAGCTACACGGTCAGGAAAGCAAACAGAAGATCTAGAGCACTCTACGGAAGCAAGGAAGCCCCGCGCCGATCGGCGCACACCCGGCACCGATCGGCGTGACGATCCTGTCGGCACCGATCGGCTCCCTGAAAGCGCCGATCGGCGTGAGGAGGCTGTTGACCTCTCTGGTCTGAAAATGGGCGTGGAGACAGAAGAGCATGGCCCTGCCATGTTCCTGGATACTCAACTACTGACGAAGACAGAAAGAGCGCGGCAACATGACGAGCAATTTGCAAGGTTCGTCGATATTATGAAGAAGCTTTACATCAATGTCCCTTTTGTTGACGCTATCCAAGTACCCATCTATGCCAAGTACATTAAGGACATGATGCAAAACAAGAAGTCTCTAGTTTCTGAGGAGGTTGTGAAGGTCACTAAGGAGCTAACGACGGCAATCAATGATGTTGCACTGGAGAAGAAACCCGACCCTGGATGACCAAGCATCAAATGCATGATTGGAACTAGAATATTTGATAGGTGCTTGTGCGATCTTGGAGCAAGTGTAAGTGTTATGCCCCATCATATATTCACAAGTCTCAATTTGCCTGAATTAGAGCCTACGGGTATGTGCTTGGAGTTAGCCGATCAATCAGTACGCTTCCCTGATGGAATTGCTGAGGATGTGCCTGTTCAAATTGGAGATCACATCGTCCCTGTTGATTTTATTGTGCTTGATATGGATAAGAGGATGAGGACCCTGTTGATCTTAGGCAGACCCTTCTTGAGGACAGCAAAGGCAAGTATTGATGTTGAGAGTGGTGAGATAAGCTTCGATATAAGTGGGAATCCCTACTCTTTCAAATTTCGCCCAAAGGGAGAAGAGTACCGTGCTATTGATAAAGTGAAGAGATACAAGACACCGTGGCAACGTGGCATCAAAAGTAATTAGAGGGGATGTATGGATAGGTCGTCCAAACTATATGAACCATGGACATAAGAGAACCTTGTAGTGTCGCGGCCTCACATCCCGCACCGTGACACTAAGGATTGATTGTGTGCGGGGAGGTCATGCTCTTTGACCTCTAAATAACTAGAGTGCTCTTGGAAGGCAACCAATGATCGGGGGATTTAGAAGTTGTTTAGGGCTTGTGGGACGGCAACCCATTTCACTTAGTTAATTAGTGTTGGCCGGGAGGGCAACCCAGTGATTTTAATTTGCTTGCTTGTGATAAAAACAATCTTCCGAATAAAAGAAATAGAAAAGTGTGTGCTTAATTTTTGTGTCCTCTTGTGTTGTTTGTTTATTCGTGCAAAATTATGTATATACATACTATAGACTAAAAATGTAGGAATATAAAAAAAGACCAAAAATAGGAAGGAACAGAGCTTACGCCGATCGGCGCAGGCGACGCGCTAGTCGGCGCATTATTGCCCAAGTCAGGACGGAAGGCTGACGATGCCCAGAATTGAAGGGGTGCTAAAAATCAACCAGCACAATAATTTTCACAGACGGAGCTATTTTTAAGGTAATTAAAAATCTTTTTGAATTAATTTTTGTGTGCAAAATGGTTGCTAAATGACGCAGGAAAGGATGAAGCGCAACATCTAGCGAAGAAGCGAGGGGCCAGGAGCAAAAATGGACGTCATGTCGATCGGCGCGAGACAGCGCCGATCGGCGCGGTCACCAGATGAGCCTCGCTACGTATGTCAATACTACAAGAACATTGGGAAAAGTGGAGAATTACGTGAAAGAAATTGAACACGAGGCATCAGGATGAGCGCTGGACCTAAAGACGAGGTGCAAGGGACTTGCGCCGTTCGGCGCCCTTCTGCGCCGATCGGCGCAGGTACCCATGCAGTTCCCAAATGGGTGACAAAGGTGGCAAGCATTGATTTTGAGGAACAGGTATGATTGCTATGCAGGTGTGCAGTGCAGAAGAGACACGGAATTGACCAAAAGCTGAAAAAGAAACGGTGCGCCGATCGGCGCGGGCCCGCGCCGATTGGCGTAGTTAACAGGACATTGGGATTCCGTGCTGTTCCCCTGCCAACCAACATGATGTACCGGGAAGCGACATGAAGGATGGGAATCAAGCGCCAGAGTGGTCAGAGCATTCAAAATTTGAATTGTGCCGATCGGCAGACTGCCGTGCTGATCGGCGCGCTCTCAAATTTTGAAATTTTTTTTGGCGATTCCCTCTCCTGGAAGTTTCCCACACTATAAAAGGGAGGCCACGCCCCCAGTTCGGCACACAATCCCGGTAATCTCTCCACCTTCCCCACTACCCACGATCTTGCACACGTTCCGCATTCCTCGCAGATGGATCGTCTCCGCTCCTCCGTCGGCAAGTTGGGCAAGAGGCTGCGCCGGGGAAGCAGTTCCGGTGGCAGCGGCGAGTCGAGCGGTGACTCCTCGGCAAGGGGGGGTTCTGACGCTCGTGATGACATGTCGATGGGTGGTGCATCCACCGGCTCGGCGGAGGCGACATACGAGATCCGCGCCCGCTACTCCATCTCCGGCGCGTCCCTTCCAATGGGGCGTGCTACGAGGAGCCAAACGGTGGCAAGCCGTGGGGTTCCCACATCACCACCACCGCCGGCATTCATGCCGCGCACGGTGGAGGAGGGCTTCATCCTCCTGAGTGCGGAGGAACAGCAGCACTACCTCGCGGTGAGGGGAAGGTTCGTCCCCAACTTCGACTTGGACAAGACCTTCCTCACCTCGATCGGCCTGTGGGAGGACATAAGGAGGATGCTCAACAATCTCGGTTGGGTGGACTTCCACCTTCTTCCCATGGACTACAACCTCGACATCGTCACCGAGATTGCCTCTACGATGAGGCTTGGCACCGTCGAAGACGGCAACGACGCCGTCAACTTCCGCGCCCGCGACATCAGCTACACGGTGACCATGGAGGCGGTGGCTCAAGTCTTCGGCTTCGACGTCAACGCCAACATCGCCGGCATCTTGGGACGTGGGGAGTTGGACTCCTTTTGGGGCGGCTCTCGTTCATAGAAGAGATGAAGCGCGGCAACATCCGCAACCTGACCATTCAAGTCTTCCATCGGTGGTTGGCGGCGCGCAGAGGCGATAAGGTCGACTCCAGAAACGTCACCGATGCAGACTTGCATTGGCTCTACAACGCCATCGTGAGTCCATCTTATTGCAACCCCATGACGGTGATGGTGCGGGGTTGGCTCGACAAGAGGGGCAAGGCAAGCAAGAAGTTGGCCTTCAGGGCCTGTCTTCAACGCCTAGCAGCCCTCGTCTGCGACGGCGACGGACCAGGAGGGCGCGATGACAAGTGGGAGTGCGTGATGGAGATCGGCGAGAATATGACTCGTGGCAATATAGTCACCGGAAGTGTTCGTGCCGGCTTCCATGTCGGTGGCACCAATGTCAAGCTCCCATGTGCGGAGCTAGGAGTTTTCCTCCCTCGCAAGCTGGATGTAGGAAATTGGCTTGAGGAAGGTCTCCTGAAGGGGGGCCGAGTTTTCAAGGACCGCCGTGGGCGGGTTCGACAGCCGGACACATCTACAGCAGCCGACGGCGACTGGGACTCCTGGGGGTCACGCCAGGAGCCTCATCAGTACCAATCAGGGTGGAGCGACGCAGCGGGCGGTTCACAGCCCTCTGCGTCGATCGGCGCAGGCGATGCGCCAGTCGGCGCTCCCTACTTCAGCACGGGTATCGACTATAGGTACTGTTGACTTTTGCTAAGCCATATTAATAAATCATTCCCGGCACGGGGCCAGAAACGGTTCACTAATATGTCCCAGAGTCAAGTAGGTAAAATCCGCAAGCGCACGGAGAATACCGCTGTAGCATTTCACCCGGAAGTATTCAGGGTATCGTATTTGTTTATCCCAAAGGAAGGTTATGATCAAGAAGCGTTACTAACATATAAGATCATGTTAACAATTAGCAAGGATATCTTAACCAAGACAGGCGGGTACATGATAATAACCGGGTAGTGTGACACACACAGAAGATTCCTACTAAATAAATAAAGTCTAGTGGAGGAAAGACTAGGCTAAGCTACTCCTACTATACATTCCTATACAGTTGCATAGCCTAAGTAGAATACATACAGACCCACACTCAGGTTCAGCAGTCAATAGTATAGCACTTCAGGCACGGACTTACCCCTGCATCCACAGGCGACTTCCGCCAAGAGCCTACGCACTAGCCTAGCGGGGAGGATTTCAAAGGACGGACAGGGCTGTCACCACCTGCCGCCTACCTCAACGAACCAGTAGACTAACGAATAATTGATGCAAATCAGTCACCCAAGTACCATACTTGCTTGACCAAAGAGCACTCTGCCCCTCCGCGATTACTATTAACGAGGCAGAGTTACCGTAAGAATACGATCACCAAACCCATGCTATACTTTATCAGCTAAAACTAAGCATAGAGACTATAACATATAA
Organism: Eleusine indica; assembly: GCA_030378355.1. Lineage (NCBI taxonomy): Eukaryota > Viridiplantae > Streptophyta > Magnoliopsida > Poales > Poaceae > Eleusine > Eleusine indica. The sequence goes on from CM059495.1 coordinate 45,287,473, forward strand.
ACTAGACTATAGTGACGGTATATAACTAGCATGACAATAGTAGTATAATAAATATAAACTACTATCACACAAGTAGACTATACTATCACATATATGGATCACAATATCAAACAAGAAACTCATGACCCAAGCACAACTATATAGAAAAGATATATATATTGATAAGAGCAAAGTCTTACAAAAGGGAAAAGATACAAGAGCCATACCAATTCCAAGTGAAGACTTGGGACTAGAGAGCTCTAGACTCAGCCTAACTCCACTAAAACTCCAAGAACTACTACTAGCAAGAGAGAAATGCTTCTTGTGGTGTGTGTTGAATGTGAAGGCACACCCTCCTATTTATAGCCTCAATAGGTCGGCAAGGGAGCGTAACCGCCACGGAAGGCATCTCAAACCGTCATCAGGAGTCACGGAGGAGCCAACACGTGGAAGCCCAGGCGGAGAGGGCGCCCGGCTGGGTCGGCCGACCTGGGGGTGGCCCCTCCTGGCCTGTGCTTTCTTGGGGAGGCTGGCAGGTGGGTCCTGAGGTCGGTTCCCGCGGTATTACAGGGAGTTACGTCGGTTAAGTGCTGTAAATGGGCCCTTCAATCCGTGTGACGTCCATGTGGCGCTCTCTGATTGGTCGAAAGTGTGTTTTCTTGCCTTTTGAGGTGTTTCCTTCACATTTCCTCCCGCATGCACAAAGTTCTCCAAGTACAAGTGGAACTATATTATTGTGATAAAGCATGCGTGTATGAAATGCCAAATTCTCCTTTATTTGAGTATAGTTGACGGTTGAAAATGGTACTTAACAGCCGTCAACAAACTCCCCCAAGCTTACCCTTTGCTCGTCCCGAAGCAAAGATAAACTTAAGTTGTTGATCAGGAGTTGCTACAATGTCCTACTCCTCAATAATACTATGCGCACAACAAAGTACTCTTCCTAGAATTAAATATATTGGCGCATAACTTACCCATTTACCTCGATCCATGGGGCTTTTACACCTCATTGTCTTGGGCGGTTGAGAGATAGAACAATTGCAGGGCACCAATCACTTGCTCTAGATTCCGCTATGTTGTTCCGGAGGTTTTCAAAAGATTTTGAAAATAAAAACCAAGTTCCTCAAATGATTCTCTCGGATCACTCAATATGTGTATGATTCCTCACCAAGGCAAAGTGTTGCCTATAATCACCTACTTCTAAATAAGGCTTTATGTGGAGCTCAAGGTAGGGATATATGAAGCACTCATGTTCACATAATATTGCTATGTCAAAAGACCGGATCCAAGAAAAACATCAATTCAAACAATCTTGATCAAGATGTGCAAGTGTGTGGGAGAACGGAGGAATGGTGGATGGGAAGAAATAACTCCTTTTTGAATTTTCCTTCTCTCTTTTGGAGTTTCTAGGCTATGGCTACCTTTTGCTTGCTCTCTTTTTTTTTTTTGAGCATTTTTTTTTTCTTTTTGTATAGCCATAGTCCTAGTTTGCAATGAATACTTTGAGAGAGGAATTTTGCAATGGATATATGGAGTGTTTCTTTGGATGGATGGATGGATAGTGGCTTTCTTCCGGTGTAGAAGAATAGCTCACAGTGGATATGGTGGATATGGTGGATGCTATCTTCTTGATTTAGAAGGATAGCTCATGGCGGTGGATGTGTGTATATGATCTTGATCAAGAAAGCATGAAAAGAGTTCTACTAGGGTCACAACAATTTTGACTAAGCTCAATGTGAAACAAGCAGCATATGTGTAAAGGTTTTCAAATGTAAACACTACATATGGCTGTGGGAATTTCATCATTGAGGAACTTATCAATTTGTCATTTTGAAAATAAAACTCCGGAATTCAAGCTTTACGTTGAGCAAGATCATAGCAGCCCTATCTATCATATCATACCTCTCAACAACTTAGAACTAGAGAATGCATATGCTACCCACAAGATTCAAGTTCAAGGCAAGATTTACCAACAAACCTAACTCTTGAGAGAGTACTAAGTTGTAAACTAGCTTTAGAGAGGAATTAAGGACAGAGCAACTATTCATCATCTCAACATAGGAAAATTATACACATTCATACCGCGCATGAAAAAGGGAAGTATTTTTGTTCTTTTTATATTTTGCAAATTTTTATGGATTTTCAGATTTAGCAAATGCAAGAAATAAAGAAAAGGGGAAAGATACAAGTTACCGTGAGAAGGGGGGTCCTCCCCCAAGCTTGTTCTTGCTCATATCTGCTGTTTCGGGTCGTAGCCTTGGGAGCGGAAGAAGGCATCCCAATTGTTCTGATTCTGAGCCATCATCGCGTTCAGCTGGCGGAATTGGTTGTCGCTGAAATTCTGCCATTGCTGGGTGTCGGCGACATGTTGCGTGAGAGTTTGTTGCATGCTCTCGGTGCGCAAATCAATGTCGTCCACCTTCCTTGTCAACTCGGACATCCCATAGTTGAGTTCACGGAACCCACGGGATGAGAATGACCGAATGGCAAAGGATGGCGGTCCGCTTGAACTTGATGACGTCTGCATGGGGTAATCGTACTGAGATTCCCATGCTCCGGCCTGCCATGTTGATGCACCCGCCTCGTCCTGTGGCGGGGGCTGCTCCCATACCGGATCTCCGGTCGGAGTGTGAAACTCCGGTGTAGGCTCCATATGCCTACGGGAACGTGTCGGTCGCCCTGAAACACTATGCCTGCGAACTTCTCCCACTGGCTCTAGTGGGAGGGTTAGTGCCCGACAGTGATACAAACGAAGACCCGGGTTAGGTAACGGGAATTCATTTGTATACCCGGGAAAGTGATAGATCAAGGTATTATTTGGACCATGTTTCAAAGTATGTCCTTGCACAAAATAGTCCTCGCCTAGAAATTCTCTATCTACCGTCAAATATTCAACATGAACATTCTCAAGCAGACCACACTTCTGCGCAATGCGAGTAACTAAAGAGGTGCACTCAATTGGTCCTGTCAGCTTTATATTGTCTAACCATTGATCAATCATGCATTCCGCGGGTGACACCCTAATTTTCTTAACCATGGCATAAAGTATTTTCAATTCATCTTGCCGGACAACCCTAATGTCACCTCGAGGAAACAAGGTCATAGCCAACCACACATGCATAAATCTAAGTGTAGGATTATGGATGGCACTTGTTCTAGGCTTGGGACCCCACTCGTTTCCGGAAATCTTTTTCCAAAGACTTTCTTTATGGAACCCCTTTAGCGCTTTATCTAAGTCTAGCCTACATTTAGGATTTAGACCTAGCATAGCATGAAGATCACCCCATGTGACCAAGCGCTCTTGCCCAAACAAGCGAAAAGAAATGCCTTCATCATACTTTCTAAGGGTGCATAAAAACTGCATAGTAAGCAAACGAGAACCCGGCTCATCTACTTCTACGAAATTTAGCCAACCCATAGTGCGAAAAATAGAGGCAAATTCTTCTCTCATACCTATTTTCTCGAGGAAGTCCGGATCGAAGCGTCGGGTGTGGGCGAATGGCCGTTCTCTCATGAGCGCGATGGCTTGGCCCTCGCGGTCGTCCTTGATGTCGAGATGCTCCTCGGTGATGAGCAAGGCTGGCCTTTCCTCCGGAATTTCAGCTTCGGGGTCACCATGCCCCGGACTTGGTGTGAGCTCGACGGAGGATGCTTGACTCGTGCTTGCACGAGTGCTTTTTCTTCGCTTGATTCCGGCGACTTGCTTCATTCGTTTGAACATGGCTGCACACAGGAACAAACACAAGACAAGAACAAAAAAACAAGATCGAACAAGTGTTCGGGTGAGCGTTAGTGAAAACGACAAACCCGAGCTTCTCCGAAATTGGTTTTCTTTTCACAACAACTTGCAAATGCACTAAAACAGAGGGGAAATATTTTTTTGGGTTTTTGGGGCTGTAGTAAAGTTGAAGAACACGAAATTTTGGGAGAGCAACAAGTGAGCAAAGGAGGGGAGTGAAAGATGAGCTTGGAATGGTGAAACTCCTCCTCCTGGGCGGTTTCTATAGCCAAGGAAGCAAGATGGCCGTTAGAAAGAGACAGAGCAACGGCCATATAGCCGTTGGGAGAAAGGAGCACAGGAAAAGGTGGGGCCAGGGGGTCGGCCGACCTCACCAGGTCGGCCGACCTGGCAGGTGGGCCTCCTGGCAGCCCCTTTTTCCTATGTGTTCCCCAACGGCTAGGGGATTTGCCCCCTGCTGCCTTTTTGCTCAAAAAGCTCGACAAAAAATCTTTTCAAAATGGAAAGCCCAAAAACCTATTTTCTAAATTTTTCAAAGATGCAAATGAGTTTTGAAAAATTCCAGGGTGGCTGGAAAAATTCAAAAATGCAGAAATGCAGTGGTCGGGAAAAATCAAAATGTGGTGGAAAGCAAATATGCAATTAAAAGAGCAAATATGGATAACTACCGGTTTAACCTCCCGGCGAGGACTCACCTTTTAAAGTCCGACGAGCGGGACTTTTTCTCCGGCGTTCAGCTCGATGAAGCGTTGTCCGGTCCCGGAGATGAAGACGCGGATGATGCTTCTTGTTTCGTTCGCCACACCTTCTTGGTCTTTGTTGCGGTCGGTGGCTTCTCGGGCTTCGGAGGCTGCGGTTTTGCAGGCTTCACAGCCTGTTTCTTTGCAGACCTCGGAGGTTGCTGCCTTGTGGACTTCGGAGGCTGTTGCTTAATGTGTGACCTTTGCCTCCTTGCCTTCATCAGTTGTTGCTGTGCAACCTTCTCCTTCTCAAGGAAGTTCTTTAGGAATGTGATGAGGCTGTCCTTCTTTTTGAACGTGTTGCAAATCTCCAGGAATTGCTGGAGATGAGCACTAGCGTCCTCATTGGCTTTCCCACATAATGGGCTAGCCTGCACCATGGTGATGAGACCGGTCTTGATCTCGAAGTTCGCATCTCCCACATTGCCAGCTGGTCCCGTAGGGATGTTGGCAGCGGAGGGAGCGGAGAACTCGCGGAGGGTCTTGTCGGCCATTTGCTCAGAGCTTGATGGTGCGGGAATGACAGGTTCGATTGGCCGAGTCTCCTTACGAGGAGGGGTGAGCCTAGCTCGTGTCCTTCTCAGGAGTGACTCAGGATCTTCAGTGAAGTTTGTCGGCAAGTCGAAACCAGTCATACACTACCCTGTTTTCATACAAAATGCAGAAAACAAAGCAAGGTTAGCCTGCCTAGGAGATAGCCTTACTAATTGCAACACTACTATATACATTAGTAATTTTTCTTGAATCATACGCTTTCCCCGGCAACGGCGCCAGAAATGCTTGTTGACTTTTGCTAAGCCATATTAATAAATCATTCCCGGCACGGGGCCAGAAACGGTTCACTAATATGTCCCAGAGTCAAGTAGGTAAAATCCGCAAGCGCACGGAGAATACCGCTGTAGCATTTCACCCGGAAGTATTCAGGGTATCGTATTTGTTTATCCCAAAGGAAGGTTATGATCAAGAAGCGTTACTAACATATAAGATCATGTTAACAATTAGCAAGGATATCTTAACCAAGACAGGCGGGTACATGATAATAACCGGGTAGTGTGACACACACAGAAGATTCCTACTAAATAAATAAAGTCTAGTGGAGGAAAGACTAGGCTAAGCTACTCCTACTATACATTCCTATACAGTTGCATAGCCTAAGTAGAATACATACAGACCCACACTCAGGTTCAGCAGTCAATAGTATAGCACTTCAGGCACGGACTTACCCCTGCATCCACAGGCGACTTCCGCCAAGAGCCTACGCACTAGCCTAGCGGGGAGGATTTCAAAGGACGGACAGGGCTGTCACCACCTGCCGCCTACCTCAACGAACCAGTAGACTAACGAATAATTGATGCAAATCAGTCACCCAAGTACCATACTTGCTTGACCAAAGAGCACTCTGCCCCTCCGCGATTACTATTAACGAGGCAGAGTTACCGTAAGAATACGATCACCAAACCCATGCTATACTTTATCAGCTAAAACTAAGCATAGAGACTATAACATATAAACTAGACTATAGTGACGGTATATAACTAGCATGACAATAGTAGTATAATAAATATAAACTACTATCACACAAGTAGACTATACTATCACATATATGGATCACAATATCAAACAAGAAACTCATGACCCAAGCACAACTATATAGAAAAGATATATATATTGATAAGAGCAAAGTCTTACAAAAGGGAAAAGATACAAGAGCCATACCAATTCCAAGTGAAGACTTGGGACTAGAGAGCTCTAGACTCAGCCTAACTCCACTAAAACTCCAAGAACTACTACTAGCAAGAGAGAAATGCTTCTTGTGGTGTGTGTTGAATGTGAAGGCACACCCTCCTATTTATAGCCTCAATAGGTCGGCAAGGGAGCGTAACCGCCACGGAAGGCATCTCAAACCGTCATCAGGAGTCACGGAGGAGCCAACACGTGGAAGCCCAGGCGGAGAGGGCGCCCGGCTGGGTCGGCCGACCTGGGGGTGGCCCCTCCTGGCCTGTGCTTTCTTGGGGAGGCTGGCAGGTGGGTCCTGAGGTCGGTTCCCGCGGTATTACAGGGAGTTACGTCGGTTAAGTGCTGTAAATGGGCCCTTCAATCCGTGTGACGTCCATGTGGCGCTCTCTGATTGGTCGAAAGTGTGTTTTCTTGCCTTTTGAGGTGTTTCCTTCACATTTCCTCCTGCATGCACAAAGTTCTCCAAGTACAAGTGGAACTATATTATTGTGATAAAGCATGCGTGTATGAAATGCCAAATTCTCCTTTATTTGAGTATAGTTGACGGTTGAAAATGGTACTTAACAGCCGTCAACAGGTACCAAGGGCGTGTACCTGTGGTGCCTCCTATGCCCGGTGCAGACTTTTTCATGCCCATGCAGGGGTACCTCGACAACAACATGTACTACATCGAGCGCGTGGAGGAAGCCACGTCCCAATGGAGGGACAACCACGATGCGATGGTGGAGGAGTTCGAGCGACTCAAGGCGCGGTGCTGTGGCTTCGATCAGCCACCGCCTCCACTTTCGGATGACTAGAGTGCCTAGGAGTTGGCACGTGTATCGGTTTCCCGGTTTGCGTTTTCTTTTATCTTTTGCAATCTTTTTCTTTATTTGCTTATATGAGTGTGAGCGGGTTGGGAAACCATGTATCGGGTGTGCTTACTTTCATGCAAGTGTGTTAGTAGTAGTTTTATTTTCATGCAAGTGTGATAGTAGTAGTTTTATTTTCATGCAAGTGTGTTAGTAGTAGTTAGTAGTAGTTTTATTTTCATGCAAGTGTGTTAGTAGTAGTTTTATTTTCATGCAAGTGTGTGCAAAAATCATCACCATGTATTCGACTTTCGATCTTAATATAATGGTGGCGGTTATGCTCTTTTAGGAGAATTGAATTATTTATTCTTTCTTGAAAAGTGTTGATGAAGACCAAATAATGTTGAGCATTCAATAAAATTTTGAACTTACACTTAATGATTATTCGGCAAATATGTCTTATGTGGAGCAATTTTGAGTACCCATGTGCTTTATTTGTGTTGTCCAGTTTGTGATGATAACTTAGTACCAATCTTTTCATAAATAAATTTTTATGTTGTGAACTTTGGAATTTATTGTTTTCAAGATCCTTACCTACCAATGCCATGTTTTGAGCAATACTCATGAACCTTTGATATGTAGATAAACATTAAATTGATGGTTGAGTTCGGTTAGGATTTAATTCTTTTTGGTATGAACTTTACTAAGATGGCAATTCTTTGTGTATCTTTTTCTAGCCTTGAATTACTCATGCAAAAATTCAATTCCACTGAGTACACTACCATAAACCCAAAACATCTTGTTGAGTATCATTCCTTGACCACATTCTATATTTCTAGCTATATTTAATTCTTGAATAAATGTTGAAGCCAGATAGATCAAACACCAACAAATGTTGGTGAATTTGGGTTGAGAGCCGATCGGCGCACCCTGAGCCGATCGGCGCAGCAGAGAGCAAAATAAAAAAAAGGGGAGAAACAAGAAGTGAAAAAAAAAGAGAAAAGCTCTGTTGTTTGCTAAGGGACTAGCAAAATTTTAAGTGCGGGGGGGATGGTATATGACATGCTTATTCTCGAAATTCATTCTAATATAGCCATGAATTATTCCAACCATGTGCAATCTTCCAAGATCAAATTTTTGCTATGCACATGTCCACATATCCAAAGTGTGAGTCCTTTCTTAAATTTTTCTTTCTTAATGGGCATCTTGATAAGTTTCTATAATTCTAACAAAGAATAATCTCCTAGCTTTACAATATATTATTGATTTATGTTTGCAATCCTTAAATTACCTCACCTCGCTACTCATATAAGCCTTTCACCAATAGCCTTGAGTTGTTGCCTTGGATTATTTGGAAGATAGATTCTCTATATTCACAACAATCTTTTAAGTAATTTACATGTGTGGAAAAGTTATAATTTGTGAGTTGGACATGATTTGTTGCTTTGGGGAGAAACTTTAAGCTTTATGCCCATATTTGAACTATTTTGCTGAATACCAATATGAAATACACCATAATAGAACAATGCTCAATATTTTCTGATTTGAGATATCTTTTATGATAGAAAGAGTATGTTTTTCAATTTTTCTTTCTTTTACTTTACTTGGGACGAGCAAAGGTTTAAGTGTGGGGGAACTGTTGGCACTTCCCAAGTGCCCCTTTTATATGTGAATATTACCCCAATTAGAGCATAATTGATACTAATTTAGGACATTTACCTGTGATATTGTCTATATATTTGTATATGCGTTGTTTTGGAGCTTTATTGCAGAAACAGGTAAAATTGGTGATTAAAGTGATGCTGGAGAGGACAGGAGTCCAGAACCGATGAAAAGCACTGAAGAAGCCCAGTGCGCCGATCGGCGCAGTCCATGAGCTGATCGGCGCTAGGGTGTTTTGGCCCACAGAAGTGACCGAGGCCCATTCCACATGTTTATGGAAGTTTATCTACGCAAGACACTTGAAGATATTTGCCTAGAAGATTTATGGAACTTCAAGATCTCGACGTGCAGTACAAGACTTTATCTCGAAGGAAAAGTCCCACATGGCAGCTGTGGAAGATAGAGGAACCGACTCAGAGAACAAACCAGAGAAGACACGGCTTGCGCCGATCGGCGCAACCGCCTTATTTGCTAGAAACCGAGTCCTTTACGAGTAGAACCCCTATAAATACTTGCAAAAGCTAACCACAGAGGAGAGAGGCGACAGAGAGACAACAAATCCGTGAGTTAGAGCCACCGGGGCTTGTCCCGTTAGAATAGATCTCTTGTTGAGTTTCAAGAACCATTGGTGTTAAGAGTTGATCCATCAAGGTAGGCCATCTCGACGGGGATGAATCTTACTCTATGTATCTCAAGGATGATTGAATATGTTGATGATAGTTTTGGTGATTTGTCTGTCTTGATTCTATAATCATGCATGTGCTTATTCCAATTGCTTAGTTCTAGGCTAAGTAAATTGATATTATCTTGATCATGGTGATTAGGATAGTATTCGGACATTGTAATGATTATGGTTGCTTGATGATGCAAGTAGTGTGGTTTAGCGGTGACAGCACTAAGCCTGCGCAACACAATTGGATAGTTGAGTAGGGTAAGATACTCGCGCGATTAAGGGTTTTCTCTCGACAGCGAGAATGCTTTTCAAACCGTGAAGAAGCATCTGACCACTGCCCCAGTATTAGCTCAACCGGACCTGGGGGAGCCGTTCGATGTTTATTGTGACGCTTCGGGTATTGGATTAGGGTGTGTGCTCTTGCAAGATGGAAGAGTCATCAATTATGGATCAAGACAATTGAGGAAGCATGAGCAGAATTACCCCGCACATGATCTGGAATTAGCAGCGGTGGTGTTAGCATTGAAAATACGGAGACATTACCCTCTTGGAAATCAAGTTCGTATCTATACTGACCACAAAAGCTTGAAGTACATCTTCACCCAGGATCACCTGAACATGAGACAACGCCATCGGTTGGAGTTAATTGGGGACTATGAGTTGGAAGTGCACTACCACCGAGGAAAGGCTAATGTCGTGGCTGACGCACTAAGCCGCAAGGCTCAATGCCACCACATCATGATCAGCACACAAGTTCAAGATGGTCATTATGTCCAAGTAACACCCCAAGGAGCTCTCTATAACCTAGCATTGATTCCTACCTTACGGGAAGAAATAGTAGCAGCTCAGAAAAATGATGTTGGCATAGCACACCTCAGAAGGAGACTAAAGGAGTGTGACACTAAGGTTCAATGTTTTCGGGAGGACGCGGAAGGTGTTTTATCTTTCAAGGATCGCCTAGTGGTGCCTAAGAATTTGGAAATTTGCAAGAAGATTTTGGACGAGGCTCATATTGCAAAGTACTCCGTGCATCCAGGCAGCAACAAGATGTACCATGATTGGAAGTGCAGATATTGGTGGATTCGTATGAAGAGAGAAATAGCACGATATGTCATAGAGTGCGATACCTGCCGCTGAGTTAAGGCCGATTATCTGAAGAGGGTGGGCCTGCTACAACCCCTGAGTGTTCCAGCTTGAAAATGGGAGGATATCAGCATGGATTTCATTGTTGGCCTACCGCTTACATCACACAAATTCGATTCCATATGGGTCATTGTCGACAGGTTGACAAAAGTCACGCACTTCATCCCTGTCTTGACGCGGTTCAAGATGCAGAAGTACGCACAACTATACATTGAGTGAATCATGTGTCTACACGGAGTGCTCAAGACCATCATATCCGATAGAGGCTCACAGTTTATTGGACTGTTCTGGGAGCAGCTCCATGTGTCCTTAGGCACAAGGTTTATTAGAGGTTCTGCATACCACCCCCAAACGGACGGCCAGACGGAAAGGGTTAACCAAATATTAGAAGACATGTTGAGGGCCTATGTATTGAATCACAACAAAAAGTGGGATGAGTGCCTACCCTTGGCAAAATTTGCATACAACAATAGTTACCAAGAAAGCATCAAGATGGCACCGTTCGAGGCTCTATATGGTCGCCGTTGTGGCACACCATTGAGTTGGTCAAAATCAGAGGAGAGAGTAATATTCGGCCTGGAATTAGTGCAGCAGGCTGAGGAGAAAGTACTAGAGATCCAATCAAACCTACGAAGAGCAAAATCCAGGCAAAAGAGTTATGCGGATATAAGACGCTGCCTGCTGGAATTCAGAGCCGGTGACATGGTCTATCTCTGAGTGTCACCAACCAAAGGTGTACAACGATTTGGAGTCAGAGGGAAACTAGCACCCCGTTATATTGGCCCCTATTCGATCATTGCAAGATGTGCCTGTAGCCTACAAACTCTAGCTACCAGTGGAACTTGCTGGAATGCATGACACCTTCCATGTGTCCTAGCTCAAGAAATGTCTGAAAACCCCGGTGGACGTTCCCTTGGAGAGCACTAGACAACTACAACCCGACCTGACGTATTCAGAGCGTCCGGTGAAGGTGCTAGACGAGAAGGAACGAGTTACCCGTAAGAAGACGCTCAAGTTCTACAAGGTTCAATGGAGCAACCACACCGCAAGGGAGGCTACCTGGGAAACTGAAGAGTTCCTGCAAAGCCACTACCCCGAGTTCCTACGTCACCACCTAGGTAAACCGCTATAACATCCCTTAATCTCGGGACAAGATTTCTTTAAGGGGAGAGGGCTATGGCACCCCTATGTGCCATACTAGAGTCATCCCCACATGAACAAGAGCCTAGGACAAAATTTGAATTGAAATTTTATCAAATTTGAAAGCAATTTAAGTAAATTTGAATGTCCATTGATCTACAAGTCCAATATTTCCAACATAACCTAGTGCCACAAAAAATATAAGTTGTATATCCTGGTGAAATAGAATTTTGGTAAATTTATCATATTTTTATCTCACCATTTAATGCCCCAAATAAATGGTCAAATGCCCAAAAACTACCCCTCTTTGAAAAATTTATATTCAAATTCAAATGCCAAACTATTTGTAGTAGTATTTTTTGAAAATTAGAGAACTTCACGAGGAGCCCATGCATATTTTTGGTTTTCCCAGATCATACACCAAATAATTACCACAAAAATGTGAAATGCAACCGGCTGTCAGGTTTGGAAAATAAATGAAAAAGAAAAATCCCTATGGGGCCCACCTGTCAGTGACCCTAAACTAACACACTCGGCGTCGCGCATTTCCTCCGTCTGCCCGTACGCCGCGTGGGCACCGGCGACGAGGGAACGACACCTTGCCGTGGATCGACACCCTCACCACGCTCCGACATCCACCTTTGCCCCCTCTCCTTCTGTCAGAATGGCCCCATTTCCCTCTCCCTCGCTCACTCTTGTTTCCCCTCCGCTCTCTCCCCCGGTGAGCCGCTCGCCATTGCCACCCATGCAAGCTCCGACTCCCGGCCATCTCACCGTCCCGCACGAGCAGCGCCAACGCCTGGAGCCTCACCTCGACCCATGGAAGCTCCACGGGAAGCTACTCCCCCCCTTCCGCACTGAGCCACCGCCAACTGCCGAGCTTGTCTCTACCGCCGACGACCACTCCCCCACCTCGCGTTCTCGGCTCCGGTGAGTATTTCTCGATTACTCGCACCCATGAAACCTTGGACCCCTCGCGCACGCCCTCGACCTCACTCAGCTTGCCCAAGTGCAGATCTGTCGCCGGACGTCCGCCTCGCCACCGTCGCCATTGCTCGAGCACATCGCCTCGCCTCTCGTCGTCGAGGACCCAGCTCGGTGAGCGTCTTTTTCCTGGTCGCCACGTCGCACCCCCGTCCTCACTCCCTTAATCATCGGCGGGCCAATGCCGGCCCCGCCACTGCTCCGGCTTGCCGTCGCACCCGCGCCACCTCGCGTGGCCACGGCATCCCCCCGCGCGTGCTCGGCTCTGCCAAGCTGGCCGTAGGCCAGCACCCCGCTGGGTCACAAGGCCTGTGGGCCTTAGCCACGCGTAGGCGAGATCTGGCCCAGGAGCAGCCCCTGCATGGGCTTTGGTCCATCGGGCTGTTGGAATACGGGCCATGAACGTAAAATGGATTTTTCCGGATTAAATCATTTCAAGGAAATGTGTTAAAATTGTAAAATGCATAATAAAATATTTAATGCGAATTTTGGGGCAAGGAAAATTTCTCTAGGCTCCAGTACACATGTACTATTTAACAAAAATACCAGAACACCCTGCATGCCAGTATTTTAATCAGCATTAAATTAAATGTGAAAAACACTAATAAATTCATTTATAAATATGGGTGTCTGATAAATTCTTGATACTTGGCATAAAATCATGTTTTGGCATGTTGGATGACCCTGCAAAGTGACATGTGCTAGTTCTTGGTATTTTAGTAATAATTAGTTTTATACCTTTTTCCTTGTATTAATTATTTAAAATTAATGACCACATGCATGTAATTAAAACTCGGCCTAAAAATCACTCGTGGTGTGCACTACCTACAGTAAGTTCACCCATGTTAAATTGACTTCCAAAACTATGCTAAAATATTAATTGTTCTCTTAAGCTCGATAATTTCGTCAAAACCTGTAGAGGCAAGTAGTACTCTGGTATAGGACACCCCGTTCACTTCTACATGAAATATTGTTGCATTAATATATTTGTTGAGGAAGTGCCATGAATCGAATATGGTTCTCATGCATTGCACCATTCGCATCATGTAGATCACGAGGTGAACCACGTGGAGACGGTACAGGAGCAGGAGCCAGAAGGACCCGGTGGTGTTTCAGCTAACCAGGAGCGGAACCAAGGCAAGCCCCGGTGCAACCCACCAAGTTTTAACCTTTTTACTTTATCACTAGTTAGGGATGTAGGTTTGTCTGTGCATTAGGTTTGTAGGAGTTGTTTGAAAACCTAGCATTGTAGTAGGTCCCCTTTTTCCCGATAATTAGCCTCAGGACGTAGTCGCTCTGCTTAATTTAGGATGAGTATTCATCGAGTGGTATGGAGATCACTCGTAGACAGCAAATGTTATCACTGGGAATGATGTCGGATGAAGGAAAGTGTGGATGGGATCACAATGAAGACCGGATAGGCAATTAGGTGGAAAGAAAGAACAACTTGTCTTCAAGGAGGTAGCCCCGTCTGAGTCACCTAAGGCTACGCCACGTGTCCGGCCCATGGGATCAAGTTTGAACGTACTGTTTGCATACTGGAGTTATAGGCCCAGTAAACTGATGTAGCTATGACTACTGCTTGGTCAGAAGATACCCTACTCCTTAAGGTGGAACTAGGGATGAGAGGAGGGAGGAATCTACCCACGAATGGCGGTACGGGATGCATCGCGTGGGGGACTCTTCTCGGGGGAGCCAGGCTCGAAAGACCCTGTGGTACCGTAAGCAAAAAGTTGCTCCATGCAGCTTTCCGGAAGCGCGTATAGGTCGTGCAAGCAGGTTGCTCCTGCAGGATGTAAATCGATTTGAGTCGCTGCCCCTCCCAGTAACGAGTACCACTTGATCGCTGCTCCGGAATAGTGTCGGAAGCCATTTAGATGATGAGTGGGTTTAATACGGCTGTTTGGACTTATTAAGATTGTATTGCAACAATGATTGTTATAGCTTTAGTGCAAACTAAATTTATTATTTTGCATAACAACTTAACTTGATGCTAAAACTTGAAAAATAAGGAACCATTCTTAGGCTGGCTTTCTGGCAACATAAACCCTACTCTTAGCATTTGCATGTCTAGGTGTCGGCCATAATTGGCCATTTTGACGGGTCAGTCTTGCTGAGTAAACTAGTTACTCACGGCGTAGCTCTATGTGGTTTTCAGATGACCAGGATGGAGACTGCCACTGCGGTGGGAGGTTTTACTAGGAAGGCCAGTGCCCTGACTGCTGGAATATCGACTGGGAATGGTCCACCGACAACGAGGAGGAGGAGTCCGTTGATTGCCGGCACGATGTTTCGGGCAATACACCTATCATGGCCGGATTTTCACTCTGTGTCGCCGTGAGAGGGAGATTGTTTCTTACTTATCCCGTCGAACCATTTAATTACTGTTGAACAAATTTCTCTTCTGCATTTTATTTGTTTAAAACTCTGGTTTGTAATTTAAATTCGAATTTATGTAAAACTCTATACCCTATCTATGTTCTTGTTGCAAATATATTATTTTGACATGTGTTGTACTATTGGGCGTCACAGCGCGTGTCGTCACCCGAGAAACATTCTAGAATAGAATCGTCTCTGTAGTAAGGCGGTTCTGTTACAGATTCGGCCCGCACCGGCACTGCCGATGACACAGCCATAGAGAAGACAAGTCATCTCTGGAGTCCTTGACCGGCACTGCCAATCAAGAAGACAGGCACTGCCAATCGCAGTCAGCCAGAGAGCCCGAGGGGTGACAGTCTCTGTGGAGAGGGGACCGGCACTGCCGATGAGGGGATCGGCACAGCCGACAAGCTACAGGCTAAGCCAGACAGAAAGAGTGGTTCTCTGGTAGAACCGACCAGCACTACCGATCAGGGTGATCGGCACTACCGATGAGCTACAGCCAGAGAGCCAGACAGAAAGAGTGGTTCTCTGGTAGAACCGACCGGCACTGGCGATCAGGGTGATCGGCACTGCCAATGAGCTACAACTAGAGAGCCAGAGAGAATAGCCTTCTCTGGATGAAGCAACTGGCACTGCCGATGAGGCCATCGACACTGCTGATGATGACAAGACAGAAGCCAGAGAAGTGTCTGGGCATCACAGATGATGTGAACAAGGGTTCTCGATCTTCCGAAAGGTTCTTGGTAAGTTAATTTGGTCGGAGGTGACACACAAATCGATCCGGCTTCAGAACAACACGTTCTAAACCCCGCAATCGCAGCACGACGTCTCCTCTGGTTATCAACCGTCCAAAAGACGATTGACCTCGCCGAGAAGGCTAATCTCTGCCTGCGAATCAAGAACACAAGCAAGAACAACGAACAATGCAACACAATTGTAGATGTATGATTAAACTCTCGAAGTTGGGGTCTCACAAACCGATGAACGGCGAAACTGTTTATGAACAGAATTGATCTAAGCAAAACCCAAACCCTAATGAAGAGGCGGCGGCTGTATACGAGGACCCTAGGATCATGCAAGACCCCCTGGACGCAGCCCTAAGTGGGCTCAACTCGATACATGGCCCAAAGACCGATTACGGTGTCGCAGCAGCAGGACAGATTCTGGAAGTCAAATTGTTTCGGTGATTGCCAACGGTTCGGGACGAATTTTGATATGGGACCAGTTGGGTTGGAAAGGGCTTTTCGTTATCTTTCCAGGTATATATAGAACGTCCAAATCCGAGTCCGTATGCGTCCTGGGCATCCGTTTTAGTGCAGACTGGTCCTAGGCTCCGAGATAGACTCGAAGTCGGTTTTGATTGTGCCTCCACCTTGGCTTGGACGTCCTTGCTGGCCCATCACGTCTCCAATCACCTCCCCAGCTATCTCATCATCATATTTATGGTTTCTAACAATAATTAATTTATTAAGTAGCAATCTATTCTCAAAATCACATAATGGAATCATTAGGAACAAGCTCACCCGTAAATTCAGTTGTCGCGCATGAACTTGCATTTTGGTTGGCGGAGTGCTGGGTGTATCCATAAGGGTGATGTCCTCATCAACAGCGCCTCTGGGGGAGTGGATCGGCACTACCGGTGAGGACCACCGGCACTGCCGATGAAGGTAAAAACAGAGGGCGACAAAAATGGAATTTATGGGAAGTTTGAGCATTTGACTTTACCAAATTTGTAAATTATACCCCTCTTAATAGTACGGTTTACCTATTCTCAAGACTAGAAATAAAAACAACATGAATCCTTCATTCTTGAGTGAATTTTGGACTTTCAACTTGAGGCAAAAGACATCTTCTTTTCTCCTTTTTTTGTTTTAATACATTTCATTCATCAATTGAGATAGTCATCTACACACATACTCAATGAAAGCAGTAGTCCATTCTTAATTGTATTGATGCCAATCACCAAGATAAAATTAGGGGCCTAGATGCACTTTCAATTTCCCCCTTTTTGGTGATTGATGACAATACAACTAGATTTCATAGAAATGTAAAATAAATTTTATTTTGTGATATAAAAGAGATGTGGAGCTCCCCGTAAGTGTGGGCATATGAGAAATAATAATCAATGAGTAACAATGCACATATTTAAAGAAAAGTGTGAAAGCTCCCCCAAACACTGTGCACGTGAAACAATTTGCAAAAATTAAGCATAAGACATGAGACAATGCAAATGACAAGTATTTTCACACAAATGCATCTAGAAAGTGAAAACAGTACATCATCATCACACGGGTCATGAATAGCATAATAACTTATAAAGCATAAATAGAGAGTTTTACAAGCACGCGGAGGTTAAAGAGTTTTACAAACCACAAACCACAAGCAAGCAAGTACAAATTGTCCATCACTCTCACAACTCATAAAATGAAAACTAACAAGAAAACTAACTGAACCAATCCAATCTTCTTCTCCCTCTTTGGCATCACAACAGCAAAAAGAGGAAAAGAACCACCTCAAGCCTCACTCATCTGTGGAAGCATCATCGTCGTCCACATCATCATTCTGAGCCTCTTGGACAACCTGTGTAGCCTGAGTGTAGATACCCGAGGGATCATCATAAGTACCCATGTCTAGCAGAAGAGTGAACTGAACTAGAGGTGGAAGCTCAACACTGGTGGTGGCGGTGATGGTCCTCATATCAGTGTCATTACAGTGTCCTGACATATGCAAAACATATACCTGATGGCACGAGAGACCGTCGAAGACCGACGGCGAGGGGGAGGGGTAGCACTAGTGCCAGCTGCCTCTCCCACTACTGCTGCTACTGAACTCTGAGGCACATCTACAACTGGAGGGGTGCCACCGTGGGGAGCAGACGCGATAAGAGGAAACTTCTTCGGCGTGACTGAGGGATGCTTGTGATTACAAATAAACTGACCACCCACAACACGTAGGATCATCTTCATGATGTAAGGAGCATAGATCAAAGAGGTCTTACTGGTATAGGAGTTGTAGAGAATCTCTGTCCACATGAACTCAATCACACTGAAAGGCTCTGCTCCCTCTTTCATAGCATACATCAAGGTCTTGGTGGAACTGAGAATGTGAGTGTGGTCCCCCACCTTAGGAGTCAAGGCCACCCTGAGCATGTTGTTGAGAACCCGAAAATATGGCTTCATGCCATGATATGAACCAAACTCAACACCATGCTTGGGGTCAGCATACCTAGCATCATACATGAAACCCCACTCACTGCCCTCCTAAGGATCAAACACTGTGGCCTTCACCTTCTCATTATCTGAGTCATCAAATCCAAGAATGTGAGCGAAGTTGAAATAGGTGATACTGAACCTGTTCCCCTCCATGGTCCAGCGCATCTTGGAATCTAGCTGATTTTCCTCATCCTGCTCAACCCACAAAGTAGAGTAGAACTGGGCAATGATCTCATCGTTCCAGTGCTGGTGCATGCCCATGATAGCAATCAAGTTTCTCCTGTCACACTCTGCCTAGATCAGCTCAAAAGTGGGATCATTGGCTGCTTCCATCAGCTGCCAGTCAATGCACTTCATGGGAACAATTCTGTGAGTACTCTTCTTGAGAATGTTCCGGTACCAGGAAACCTGAGTCAAGTCCCAAAATCTGATATCTGAAATCCCTGGATGCTTGGGCTGGGTGCAGGGGTTGGTATGTCTGTACTCCTTCATCTCATCCCTGGACAGAGGTATAGGGATCCTGAAGTCCTCAGATACCTGAGGTGCCAACATCTGATAAGTGATAGAGGAGCGAAGAGGTCCAGGCTGAGGCTAAAAGACCTCATCGTCAGACTCCTCACCCTCTCCATCACTCTCCTCCTCCTGCTGCTCACTCTACTCTTCCTCTTCTGCCTCCTTTGACTCTTCCTCCTCCTCACTAAGGGAAGGCGGCTGTGGTGGAAGGGCCTTTCCTTTGCCCTTGCCACACCCAAGGCCAACACCACGGGAGGTGGTTTGGCTAAACTCACCGCCTCGGCCTCGCTTGCCTCCCCCACCATGACAAGCAATGGGGGAGACTTCAGGATCAAAGTCCTCGTCCGAGTCACTGGGAGTGCCCGGATGCTTCTGTCGCTTGCCACCTGCCATCTGTCAAGGAAAGAAGAAGTGGTGTGAAAAGATTGCAACAAAAAACAGTACTAAACTGCTCTCTAGTTTGCTCTGATCGGTAGTGCCAGTCAAGGTCTCCAGAGATGACTTGTCTTCTCTGTGGCTACGTCATCGGTTGTGCCGATGTCTTGATCGGCAGTGCCGGTGCAGGCTAACTCCTTGCCTACATATCTATGATAGTGTGTCAGAAACCCTACCGGCAGTGCTGATGGCTCGATCGGTAGTGCCGGTGCGGGGCATCTAGACAGGCCAACGGCTCTTCTTGAGCCCCTTATATAAAAGGCTCTCACCCCACTTTGTGCCCTAACTCTAGAACCCGAAAATCATTTGGCACTTTTGAGCTTCACTCTCCTCACTCTCCCTCTCCAAGTCCAAGCTTCATTCCTTGAGCTAGGGTTTGAGTGAGCCATTGATTCCTAGTGAAAAGAGCACCCCTCCACTCTTGAGCATTCGATTTAATAATCTTTGTAACTTGTGCTTGTTACTCTTGGAGCTTTGCTCCTAGACGGTTAGAGGTGCCCGTAGAGCTTCCAACTTGTGTGGTGAC
Source organism: Eleusine indica (assembly GCA_030378355.1). Classification (NCBI taxonomy): domain Eukaryota; kingdom Viridiplantae; phylum Streptophyta; class Magnoliopsida; order Poales; family Poaceae; genus Eleusine; species Eleusine indica. Next base: position 45,307,129 of record CM059495.1, read on the forward strand.
GCCTCAGGAAGTTTGTATCACCCATCCCGCAAGGGATTTGCTAGTGGAGAACTCGAGCTTGATCTTTGTGGTCGCTTGAGTGAGAATAGGGTTGAAAGAGACCCGGTCCTTTGTAGACTTCTCAATGGAGACGTAGGGTTCTTTGTGAGCTCGAACTTCGATAACAAATCTTGTGTCTTCGTGTGCTCTTTATTTACTTGTTGTTTAATTACTCATTATCTAGGGTTTGTTCTTCTATTTGCTTAAATTGCTAGATCTACTTGAGTAGCCCTTGTTTTGTTATTCCTATTATCATAGCGTTCCTTTTATTCTACTGTTGTAGTCAATTATTACATAGTAACCGTGAAACCACTTAAACCTAGATTTTACACGACTGCCTGTTCATCCATCAGCACTGATGAGGACATCACCCTTATGGATACACCCAGCATTCCACCAACCAAAATGCAAGTTCATGCGCGATAACTGAATTTACGGGTGAGCTTGTTCCTAATGATTCCTTTATGTGATTTTGAGAATAGATTGCTACCTAATGAATTAATTGTTGTTAAAAACCATGGAGATGATGATGAGATAGCTGGGGAGGTGATTGGAGACGTGATGGGCCAGCAAGGACGTCCAAGCCAAGGTGGAGGCCCAATCAAAACCGACTTCGAGTCTGTTTCGGAACCCAGGACCAGTCTGCACTAAAACAGACGTCCAGGACGCATACGGACTCGGATTTGGACGTTCTATATATGAATGGAAAGATAACGAAAAGCCCTTTCCAACCCAACTGGTCCCATGTCGTAATTCGTCCCGAGCCGTCGGCAATCGCCAAAACAATTCGACTTCCAGAATCTGTCCTGGTGCTGCGACACCGTAATCGGTCTTTGGGCCATGTATCGAGTTGAGCCCACTTAGGGCTGCGTCCAGGGGGTCTTGCACGACCTTAGGGTCCTCATATACAGCCGCCGCCTCTTCATTAGGGTTTGGGTTTTGCTTAGATCAATTCTGTTCATAAACAGTTTCGTCGTTCATCGGTTTGTGAGACCCCAACTTCGAGAGTTTAATCATACATCTGTAATTGTGTTGCATTCTTCGTTGTTCTTGCTTGTGTTCTTGATTCGCAGGCAGGGATTAGCCTTCTCGGCGAGGTCAATCGTCTTTGGACGGTTGATAACCAGAGGAGACGTCGTGCTGCGATTACGGGGTTTAGAACGTGCTGTTCTGAAGCCGGATCGATTTGTGTGTCGCCTCCGACCAAATCAACTTACCAAGAACCTTTCGGAAGATCGGGAACCCTTGTCCACATCAAGCACTGCCGATCACCTATCCGCAGTGGCCATCGGCAATGCCGGTTGCTTCATCCAGAGAAGGCTGTTCCTCCTGGCTCTCTGGCTGTAGCTCATCGGCAGTGCCGATCACCCTGATCGGCAGTGCCGGTCGGTTCTACCAGAGAACCACTCTTTTTGTCTGGATCTCTGGCTGTAGCTCATCGGCAGTGCCGATCACCCTGATCGGTAGTGCCGGTCGATTCTATCAGAGAACCACTCTTTATGTCTGGCTCAGCCTGTAGCTCATCGGCAGTGCTGATCCCCTGATCGGCAGTGCCGGTCCCCTCTCCACAGAGACTGTCACCCCTTGGGCTCTCCGGCTGACTACGATCGGCAGTGCCCGTCTTCTTGATCGGCAGTGCTGCTCAAGGTCCCTAGAGATGACTTGTCTTCTCTGTGCTACGTCATCGACAGTACTGATGTCTTGGTCAGCAGTGCCAGTGCGGGCCGAATCCTTGCACTTGTGAATACCCCTTTGCCACGAGCCTTACCTTGTTTCTTGTCACAATACCATCTTCATTTTGTTTGTTGCGGAACACCCATTTCGTGCCCACAACATTCTTGTTCTTTGGCCTTTCCTACAATGTCCACTCTTCATTTCTTGTGAAATTGTTCAATTCTTCTTGCATGGCCATCACCTAATCCGCATCCTCAAGTGCTTGTTCTATCCTAAATGGCTCCATAGAAGAGACAGAAGAGTAATGTTCACAAAAACTACTAACTCGAGATCTAGTGATTACCCCCTTGTCAATATCTCCAAGAATTTGCTCAACGGGGTGATCACGTTGTACATTTTGATGCACTCTTGGGTGTGGTGGATATGAGCTTGCTTGACCACCATCTTTATCAACTTCTTCATCATGTCTTTGAGAATCATTACTTGATGCTTGTTCATGATCCCCAACATCTTGATCTTGACCACTTGCATGATCTATTTCTTCATTCTCATGATGTTGGTTTTGTCTTGAGGGAGAGGGTTGATTTTCAATACTTGATGTTTCTTGTGCTCTCACATCACCAATGGCCATCCTTTTTATTACATTTCTAGGAGCTTCATCATCTACACCATCATTAACAACTTGCTCCTCTTGAGAGCCATTAGATTCATCAAATGTCACGTCATGTGAAATTTCAACACGACTGGTGGTTTTGTTGAACACACGATAGGCATGAACATTCGACCCATAACCAAGCAAACCTTCATCAACTTTTGGAGCAAACTTAGAAGTCTTGGGTTTCTTGTTTAGCATAAAGCATTTGCTCCCAAAAACACGAAAGTAGGAAATATTAGGCTTGTTACCGGTTAGTATCTCATATGGTGTTTTCTTCAATAGTCGATGGAGATACAACCGGTTGGAGGCATGGCATGCGGTGTTGACGGCTTCGGCCCAAAAGCGGTCGGACGTCTTGTATTCATCAAGCATTGTTCTTGCCATTTCAATGAGCGTGCGGTTCTTTCTTTCGGTCACCCTATTTTGTTGAGGGGAGTAGGGTGCCGAAAATTCATGCTTGATGCCTTTTTCATCGAGATACTCTTCAACTTGAGTGTTCTTGAATTCAGTGCTGTTGTCACTCCTTATTTTCTTGATCTTGACTTCATATTCCTTGTGCTCTTTTCATGAATGTCTTGAGCACATCCTTTACTTCACCTTTGTCATGCAAAAAGAATACCCACGTAAAGCGAGAAAAGTCATCAACAATTACAAGACCATATTTTTTACCACCAATACTTATGTAGGAGACCGGGCTGAAGAGGTCCATGTGCAACATCTCCAATGGCCTTGTGGTGGTCATCACATTCTTGGCGGGGTGTGATGCCCCAAATTGTTTTTTCGCTTGGCATGCACTATAAATTTTATCCTTCTCAAAGCAAACGCCGGTTAGTCCTATGATGTGGCCGCCCTTTTGGAGTTTGTGAAGATTTCTCATAGCAACATGGGCTAGCCTTCTATGCCACAACCACCCCATGTTGGACTTTGCTAATAAGCATGTACCAAGTCTAGCTTCATCCGTGGAGAAGTCGACAACATAAAGCTCTCCTTTAAGCACACCCTTAAAAGCAACCGAGCCATCACTCCTCTTATAGATGGTCACACCACATTCGTTGAACAAACAATCATAGCCCATTTTACAAAATAGCGAAATGGACAAAAGATTGAAGTCAACGTGATCAACAAGCATAACCTTAGAGAGATAATATGAAGGAGTGAGAGGGACTTTACCATATCCTAGTACTTGTCCCGTTCCATTGTCACCAAATATGATGTACTCATTTTTGTTGTGACTTGGCTCGAATGACTTGAACATCTTTTTGTCTCCAGTCAAATGATTGGTGCATCCACTATCAATCACCCAACTTGATCCTCCAGAGACATAGTCCTACAAGACAAATTAAGCTTTGTTTTTAGGTACCCAAATTTGCTTGGGTCCTTTTACGTTAGTCACAATCACTTTGGACACCCACACACAAGTCTTTGGCCTCTTGTTACGTGGCCCAACATATTTAGCAAAGACACGACTATGCATGTTTCTCATGAGCACATAAGAGGCATCAAAATCATGAAAGAGTGCACATGAGGTGTTAGGCGCATTAGCATGGAAATCATTAACAAAAGAAGTTTGGTTAGTTTCATTGTTCTTGGCTTGCTTCTTTTGATAAGATCCTTCCTTGGTGAACTTGAGGAATTCCTTCCCTTTCTTGTTCTCCCTAGCATTGTGCTTAGCACCATCAACATAACCAATGCCATCCATGACATGTGGCATTCTAGTATATGAGTATGCACCTCTTGCATACTTTGCCTTCTCATCATCAATAACATTTTTCTCATGTTGTATTTTGCTTTCAAGAGCTTTTACTTGCTTGTTCAAATCATCAATCAATTTGATATTAGTAGCACAAGCATCAACATCAATATTATAGCATCTATCACATCCTTTGCTAGTGGAAGCATCAGAGGAATTATTTGAGGAGGATGTGAAAGTTGAAAGAATCTTATATTGTTCTTCAAGAGACTTATGAGTTTTTTTTCCAAATCCTCATACTTCTCATGAAGTTCATCTTTAGTGCTCTTAACATTCTCACAAGTATTCTCAATTTTAGTGAGAGACATAGTTAAGTTATTATTTTTCTTTCTCTCTTCTTCTAAGAGCTTCTCTAATTTAAGGTTTCTTTTCTTTTCAAGAATAAGCAAGTCTTCTTGTTTCTCAAGTAGCTCCTCTTGCCTATCATTTTCTTCCTTTTGTTTTTCAAGTAATTCCATAAATCCAAGCATTTTGAAAAGTGAAGCATTAACATCATCATCATCATCACTACTACTAGCATAAGAGGAATGCTTGTGTTTAGATTTTGTTACCTTCGATCCTCTTGCCATAAGGCACTTGTGAGTGTTGTCATCATCATCATCACTCAAGGTCTCAAATAGAGAAGTGTTAGTGGGAGTGACGCCAATGGCAAGTGTAGCAATGCCTCCCTCATCCGAGTCGGATTCAGAGGAGGAAGATGATGAAGAGGATGAGTCATCGGAATTCCATTCTTGGCCAATGTGAGCTTCACCTCTTCTATGCTTCTTGTACTTGTTGTCTTTCTTGTGATGTTTGTCCTTCCTTCTTTCTTCCTTGTTCTTCTTCTTTGTACATTCCGTAATGAAATGTCCTTCATCACCACATTCATAGCAAGTTCTCTTTGACTTTCTTGCTTTGCCTTTATCATGGCTTTTCTTTTTATAGCCATCTTTCTTAAGGAATGACTTGAATCTTCTCACAAGTAAAGTCATCTCATCATCACTATCTTCATCACTAGAGTCAACCACTTTCTTCTTCTTCCTTTCTTGCTTTTCTCGTGTAGCATTGAGTGCTACATTATTTTTGTCAGCATTTGCTCCCACAATTTGCTTGATCAAGGCATTTATTTTGTTGGCTTGATCATTTTGTTGCTTTTGGAAAAGAAGCTTCCTGAGCACTTCATTGGTGGAGAATGTTTTAAAGTTGTCCTTCTCTCTAATGTTTGAGCAAATGTTGCAATCCCAAGGTCTCAATGCTTGTAGTAGTCTCTTGTTGATATCCAAATCGGTCATTTGTAGCTCCTAATGCTCTTCTTTGATTCACAATTCTCATGAGCCTATCATAAACTTCTTTTGGGCCTTCTCCTGGACCCATGATGAACAAGTTGAACTCATTTTGTAATTCTTCAAGTCTTGCATCTTTAACGGAATCAATGTCCTCATAGATAACCTCAAGTTTTCTCCATAGTTGGTTGGCATTCTTTATTTTGGCTACCTTGTCATACTCGGTGGCACTAAGTGCGGAAACAATTGCACTAGCAGCCACGACATTGCGATGAATGTTGATTTGATCCTTGCGGGTTGGATTGCCTCTATTTTACCACAAGAAACCATTTTCGGTTATACTTGCAACATGAGGACTCATGGATTCCCAATACATCATCATCTTGCATTTCCAATGATCATAAAATTGTCCATCAAAGTAGGAGAGTCTACCGGACCCTTGCCTAATGCGATCTTCTTTGAGATCATCATAATCAAACATGATATTGTTGTAGGTTTTTAGTAGCCCATCTTTATCAATATCTTCAGTCCTTAGATTTTCTCCAAATACATCATCCTCGGTCCCTGCTCCAGATGTTCCACTAGGCAGAATTTCCTTTCCCTTTGTCATCTTTATCTTCAAGTGGTTAAGCCTTCAAGAAGATCCCGCTCTGATACCAATTGAAAGTTGCCTAGAGGGGGGTGAATAGGCAAAACTAAAAATCCTGTGAAATTAGACTTAAACAAATTTATTAGACTGACCGGCAGTGCCAGTGACGGTGATCGGCAGTGCCCATGGCCACTGCCGGTGGGCGATCGGTAGTGCTGATGGATGAACAGACAGCCGTGTGAAATCTAGGTTTAAGTGGTTTCACGGTTACTATGTAATAATTGACTACAACAGTAGAATAAAAGGAACGCTATGATAATAGGAATAACAAAACAAGGGCTACTCAAGTAGATCGAGCAATTTAAGCAAATACAAGAACAAACCCTAGATAATGAGTAATTAAACAACAAGTAAATAAAGAGCACACGAAGACACAAGATTTGTTACCGAAGTTCGAGCTCACAAAGAACCCTACGTCTCCGTTGAGAAGTCTACAAAGGACCGGGTCTCTTTCAACCCTATTCTCACTCAAGCGACCACAAAGATCAAGCTCGAGTTCTCCACTAGCAAATCCCTTGCGGGATGGGTGATACAAACTTCTTGAGGCGTCACCACACAAGTTGGAAGCTCTACGGGCACCTCTAACCGTCTAGGAGCAAAGCTCCAAGAGTAACAAGCACAAGTTACAAAGATGATTAAATCGAATGCTCAAGAGTGGAGGGATGCTCTTTTCACTAGGAATCAATGGCTCACTCAAACCCTAGCTCAAGGAATGAAGCTTGGACTTAGAGAGGGAGAGTGAGGAGAGTGAAGCTCAAAAGTGCCAAATGATTTTCGGGTTCTAGAGTTAGGGCACTAAGTGGGGTCAGAGCCTTTTATACAAGGGGCTCAAAAAGAATCATTGGCCTGTCTGGACGCCCCGCAATGGCACTGCTGATCGAGCCATCGGCACTGCTCGTAGGGTTTCTGACACACTGTCATAGATCTACAGGCAAGGATTCGGCCTGCACCGACACTGCTGATCAAAACATCGGCACTGCCGATGACGCAGCCACAAAGAAGACAAGTCATCTCTGGAGACCTTCACCGGCACTGCCGATCAAGAAGATCGACACTGCCGATCGCAGTCAGCCAGAGAGCCCGAGGGGTGACAGTCTCTATGGAGAGGGGACCGGCACTACCGATCAGGGGATCGGCTTTGTCGACGAGCTACAGGCTGAGCCAGACAGAAAGAGTGGTTCTCTGGTAGAACCGACCGGTACTGCGGATCAAGGTGATCAGCACTACCGATGAGCTATAGCCAGAGAGCCAGACAGAAAGAGTGGTTCTCTGGTAGAACCAACCAGCACTGCTGATCAGGGTGATCGGCACTGCCGATGAGCTACAGCCAGAGAGCCAGAGAGAACAGCCTTCTCTGGATGAAGCAACCGGCACTGCCGATGAGGCCATCGGCACTGTCGATGATGACAAGACAGAAGCCAGAGAAGTGTCTGGGTATCACAGCGCCTCTAGGAGAGTGGACCGGCACTGCGGGTGAGAACCACCGGCACTGCCGATGAAGGTAAAAGCAGAGGTCAACAAAAATCAAATTTATGGAAAGTTTGAGCATTTGACTTTACCAAATTTTTTAATTATATCCCTCTTAATAGTACGGTTTACCTATACTCAAGATTAGAAGTAAAAACAACATGAATCCTTCATTCTTGAGTGAATTTTGGACTTTCAACTTAAGGCAAAAGACATCTTCTTTTCTCTTTTTTTGTTTTAATGTATTTCATTCATCAATTGAGATAGTCATCTACACACATACTCAATGAAAGCATTAGTCCATTCTTAATTGTATTGACGCCAATCACCAAAATAAAATTAGGGACCTAGATGCACTTTCAAGGAGTTTGACGAATAGGTTGCGTCCTATGCTTGAGTTGCCTATGGACTTCAATAAAGATTGTGTGTGAATTTTTTTATTTCGAGGATGGCATGACCACCTCCTAGCTTGTAATCTAAGACTTGTATGTATCTATTGTCCCTATGTGGACTTAATAAAGATTACTGTATCGCCCTTTTGTATCTTTTTTGTGTGTGTACCAACTACTGATGCAGAGATTGGTACAAATACATAGTATATCCCAGATAGGGGTATGACAAATAAGCAGCCGCAATTCAAATTTGAACTTGGGTGGATGTTAAGAGAGGGTTTTTCGGAGATGGTGGCACAAGTATGGAAGGAAGAGACCCGAGGACAAACTCCATTACAAAGATGGCTCTTCAAAATTCAGCGACTTCGCCAATTCCTAAGGGGTTGTGCAAAAAATACTAGTGGCACATACAAAAAGGAGAAAGAGGAAATTATCAAGAAAGTCGATGAACTTGACAAAAAAAAGGTGAAACGCAAGTGCTTAGTGCTCAAGAAATTGACCTAAAACAATGTCTCAAACAACGCTTGGCCTAATTGCTAAGGGAGGAAGAAATAAAATGGTATCAGCGAGCCAAAACAACTATTGTTACAAGGCGATTGCAACACCAAGTGCTTCCAACTAGTTGCCAATGGAAAGCATAGGAAGACAAGGATTTTTCAGCTAGAGCAAGAAGAGGGCATAATAGAGGGTGATGAAAATCTCAAACGTTTCATCACAAACTATCATAAGAGCCTCTTCGAAGCATCGGAAAAAATAACTTCTCAATGATTGAGTCGTTCCGAGATGATATCCCACAAGTGACCGAGTTGGAAAATGAAATTCTCACTTCACCCTTTATAGAGGACGAGGTCAAGAAAGCAATTTTCCAAATGGAGCATAATAAAGCGCCGGGACCCGATGGCTTTCCGGCTGAATTTTACCAAGCTTTTTGGGACACCATCAAAGATGACTTGCTACCACTCTTTGATGAATTCCATAAAGGACACCTCCCTTTATATAGTCTTAATTTTGGCATCATCATCTTACTCCCCAAACAAAAGGAGACTAAACAAATACAACAATTTAGACCTATATGCTTATTTAATACAAGCTTCAAAATCTTCACTAAGGTAATGACAAATCGGGTAGCTCTAGTAGCTCAAAAAGTCATTAGACCTTCTCAAACAGCCTTCATGTCCGGTAGGAATATTATGGAGGGAGTAGTAATTTTGCATGAAACCATACATGAGATACATAGGGAGAAGCTAGATGGTGTCATCCTAAAGCTTGACTTTGAGAAAGCATATGACACGGTTAATGGGTCTTTCCTCCAACAATCGTTATGAATGAAAGGCATTTCACCTATATGGTGTAATTGGATTGACCAAATTGTCAAAGGTGGAAGTGTGGCCATAAAAGTTAATGATGACGTTGAACATTATTTTCAAACTAAGAAAGGAGTTAGACAAGGTGATCCTTTGTCTCCACTCCTTTTCAACTTAGTTGCTGATATGTTGGTCATTCTCATTGACAGAGCAAAGAACAATGAAGACTTCATAGGAGTTGTGCCTCATTTGATGGATGGAGGTCTCTCAATTTTTCAATATGCCAATGATACGATCCTCTTTTTGGAACATGACCTCAATGATGCAAAAAATCTTAAACTAGTGTTAAGTACTTTTGAGCAACTATCAGGACTTAAAAAAAATTCCATAAGAGTGAATCGTATTGCTACAGGTCTACAAAGGATTTTGAGCATGAATATGCATGTCTTTTTGGCTACAACACGGGGTCTACTCCCTTTAAATACCTCAGAATTCCTATATACCATAAAATAGCGATTGGATGATAATTGAGGAAAAATTTTAGAAAGGCTTAGTAGCTGGAAAGGCAAATTACTCTCGGTGAGTGGAAGACTAGTTTTAATAAACTCAGTCCTCATAAGCCTAGCAATGTATATGCTTTCTTTTTTTGAGGTACCTAAAGGGGTGCTCAAAAAATTGGATTACTATCACTCGAGAATTTATTGGCAATGTGATGAACACAAGAGAAAATATAGGCTCACTAAATGGAGCATATTGTGTAGACTAAAGGATTATGGAGGTCTAGGTATCCAAAACTTGGAGATTCAAAATAATTGCCTTCTGAGCAAGTGGCTTTTCAAACTAATCATCGAGGAAGGAATTTGGAAAAACCTCCCACGGAGGAAATATTTGTCAAATAAAATGCTAACCCAAGTCAAAAAGCAACCGGGGGACTGTCATTTCTGATCAGGACTTATGAAAATAAAAGACCAATTTTTACAATGTGGTCATTTCAAAGTCCGTAGTGGAACGGAAATCCGATTTTGGGAGGACACATGGGTATGAGACCAACCCCTGAAATTAGTGTATCCGAATCTTTATCATATAGTGAGGCACAAATCCGCAATAGTGGCTGAGGTGCTACGCACCACACCATTGAATGTATCTTTTCGAAGGGCTTTAGTTGGCCACAACTTAGAAGCATGGTACAACCTAGTAGCAAAAGTTTTAACAACTAATATAACCAGTGCTAGAGATGTCTTCGTTTGGGATTTGCATAAGAGTGGGGCTTTCTCGACACGGCCTATGTATATGGCTATCATTAAAAATGGTATTGTCCGTCGTAAATGTCCAATTTGAAAACTAAAGGTATCACTCAAGATTAAAAAATTTTTGTGGTACATCAAAAGTGGAGTGGCCCTCACTAAAGATAACTTGGCCAAGCAGAATTGGAAAGGAAACTCAAGTTATTATTCCTGCAGCTCATTAGAGACTATAGAACACCTTTTCATAGATTGTCACTTCGCTCGTTTTATTTGGAATACAATACATATTACTTTTGGCACTCAACCCCCGTCTAGCATTTCACACATGTTTAGTTCTTGGCTAAATGGCATTAGGCCAGCGCTTAGAGACCAAGTTTGTGTTGGTTTGACAGCTATATGTTTGGCGATATGGTTGAATAGGAATAATATGGTATTCAATCGCTCTAAATCTAACGTTTTTATGCAGGTAATCTTCAAAGCTACATATTATACCGGCACGTGATCGCTGCTGTTTAAGGACAAGGATGCAAGAGTAAATTTGAAGAACGCCTGCCGTCTATTGGAGACAGTCGTCATGCAAGTGTTTACTAATTCTGGATGGAGGTTTTCAAATAGAATTGAGGCCTAGCTGTCTTGTTTTGTTTGAAGTACTTTCTTTTGTTTCCTTTATGCACTCTTTGGAGTCATTCGTGAGCCTAAGAGCTCTCCTCTGCAATGAACCTGCTGTGTACACTATCTCTGATAGTGTAGAGGCTGAGACCTTTTGTTCTATTATCTAAAAAAATCTGCCCACTCGTTAGGGAGAGAAATTGTTGCAAAGTTATATTACCCTTCACTGCTGATGGACTCACCAAAGCGGCAAGCATCAAACCAAATAACCAATGTACTTACTCAAATCTCCATGTACAAATGAATGATGAATCGTTATAGTACAGAGGACACTAATATTCATACAAACAGAATATGAATTTTGACAAATGTCGTGTATTCACACATGGTCCCGAAGAAGTATATAATACTGGAGGATACAACATATATTCATATGCAGAGCGAGGTTATTGAAATTGTGGCAGCGACCTTGCTTACTGAGGGACGACCTTCTTGACTGTATACTTATTTGCAAATGCTGTGTACACTACAAAGTTCACAACACTGATCCCCGTCCACAACCAGAAGTAGTAGTCTAGGTGACCATCGTTCAGATCAGCAGGAAGCCAGCCCTGCCTACCACCGGCCTTAGTCACAACAGCCACGATAGAGATAACAAGCGTGTTCACGTAGTAAGCAAGTGACATGGCAAGGAATTGGAACGCCGAGCACAAGCTACGCATTGAAGCAGGTGCTTCGGAGTAGAAGAATTCAAGCTGCGCTATGCCACAGAACACATCGGAGCAGGCCAGGATCACAAACTGGGGGAGCTGCCACCCAATGCTTAAATTGTGGCCGGCTCTGACACTGCGCAATCTCCACATCTCAACTAGTGCAGCTGCACCCAATGCTGGAATTGCTATAAAGCGACCGATACCCATTCGCTGCAGGAGCGTAAGACCTGCAGGATTTCCGGTGTATTTTCTGGCTAGTGGGATCACAATACTGTCCTGGAATGCAACCCAAATCATCATAAATATCACCTCAGCAGAGTTCAAAGAAGCAGCAGGCACAGAGAAGGATCCGATTTTGGTGTCCATTGCATTCCCCTGTTGAACAAAAGTCGTGGCAGTCTGGCACATTGCGGCTGAGTAGAAAACACAGGTGACCCATATCGGAAGCATCCGTATCAGAATCTTGACCTCCTCCACCTGAGTTACTGTACATAGTAGCCATGAACAACGGCCATGCTTTATCTCTTGGTCCTCCAAAACAACAGCAGCCTTATCTAAGCACCTGAATGATTCAAATACCAAGTGTTAAACATAACTTCGACAAAAGTTGCAAAAGGATCTCAAAAAAAGAAATGCACTTTACAGCCACGGGACTTGTATTTTCAGCATGAGCTACACTTACTAAGGCACAAAGCACTTGACTTAATGTAATAGAATGATAAAAATATGCATTTAACAGGTACTAATTAACTCAATCGGCGAGGGTAACATTTTTTAAGATAATTCATCATTTCAGGATCATTGGAAGTACACTAATTCCTCATGACCATGAAGGTATCAATCAACAGAAGATCGATTGTAAGGTAATTTCCCGACAATTTTAGCTACCTTGGTATTCTGATTCCATGTCAAGAAGGTGATAAATATACCTGAATTCATCCGTATGTGCTAATTTGTTTGGCACCACCATGCTTAAGTCTGTATCATCCCCTTCAAACAACAGTGAGCCATCAGCAGGAACCTCCACTTTCCTCTTCTTAAATGAGGCAACAACTACCATTATGATACTCTTCAGAGGGCTTCCACTTGGAAGTTGAACCCTATAGGTTGGCGTTCCTATAAAAAAGGCAATTGTGGCAATAACAAGGCATACTGATGAGATGCCGAATCCAAGAGACCAAGCAACATTTTGCTGTATCCAGACAACAACAGTGCCTGAGATGAACACTCCAAGGTTGATAACAATGAAGAACAAACTGAAGAACGATTGCTTTTGTTTACTCTCTTCGAGGTTAGAATCATTATATTGGTCGGCTCCGAAGGGAAGCAAAGCCGACTTAACCCCGCCTGTCCCAACGGAGACAAGGTACAAGGAGGCAAAGAACACAAAATACTGAAACCCTGTTGCAGGAGGGCAAGATGTTCCTTCACATGAGGCAGGTCTCAGAGATGGAATGATGGCAGAGGCTGTAATGACGAGCAAGCCCTGTATTTGGAAAATAGTATAAAGTATGAGGTAGTAATAACAAGATAAAACTAAATAAAGGAATTTGTACTGGGTGCACTTACACCAAGATAGAAAATTATAGAGATGGCAATGGTCTTGTACTTTCCCCAGTATGTATCAGCAAGAAATGCTCCAAGAATCGGCGTGAGAAACGTGGCGCCGTTCCAGGCATCAACATTTGCTGCGTTGGAAGCGGTACTGCCATGGAGGACGGTTCCAAGATACACAACCAGGTTGAGGGCAATACCAGAGTAGGCAATGCTCTCCAAGAATTCAAAGGCTGCGGTCGCACAAAGTGTTTAGATACGCAGATATAGTAGAATTGAGACGTACAAGTTAAATTAAAAATAATGGTGGTGCTCAAAATATGGTAATGGTACTCTGCATCGATGGGATGAGATATATGTATCATGTATTTCGTACCCAAAACAATGGCAGGAGCCTTCCAGTTGAAGGGCTTGTTGTAGTGCTGATTCGCCGAGGAATCCTGCAGGGAAGAAGGAAGAAAAGGAAGTAATAAGCTGCAGGGTCAAGAATCAGCTACGGTAAAGAATCAGTAAATAATTTGAGAGAGATTAGGAACTGCTGAAGAAGACCAGTGAAAAAAAAAATCTAGCAGCAGGCAGGGCCTGGTTGGAAGGAGCTAGTGGAAGATTGGGTCACCTGCGGGTAGTGCAGCAGGGGCGACCGGGCGCTCCCGCTCTCCGCGTCCATGGCTCAGCCGCTTCGTCTCTTCCTTCCGTGAGAAAGGAAGCTAGAAACTGCTCTTGCTCCACGAGGACCCCAGGACCAGGTCCAAGACGAGATGACCAACTCAGCCCACGTCACGTGCTGTTACTACTTAATTGGCCTCGCCTTGCGCCTGTCCCCAACTACTAAGGTTTACTACGCCTTGATTGAGATCGGGAAATAGTCCCCGTGTGGTGTGATGCCGAGCGCCGACGACTTCTACGGAGAAGAAGAGCACGAGGAAGGTGAGGTGAACTGAATGACACGTGGGTCCGGTCGACTGTGCTGCTGCTCATTCGGTGCGTCATTTTTCACTGTGTTGCTCAGTGTTCACTCTACTCTACTGACTCGACTAAAACTGCAGAGTGTCACTTTCACGACTTTCACGTGCCTAATTATAAACGGAGATCTTTTCTCTGCGAGGAAGAAAATCATTCCAATCCCCACCCATCCATCGTTTTGCAGATCTCGACTGCTAGCTACCACCATCAATTATTACTCAAGGAAAATCTCCATCATAATTTGGCAGTGTAGGCGTGTAGCTGTCATAATAGTCCAGCCTGTATTTTTTTTTTTTTGAGGATTTAGTCCAGCCTGTAATAGTCTGCTGCCACTGAAGAATGGCAACATGTCTTGCGCCGTCGTGGGCTCGTAGCAGCCATAAATCAGTGGACCCACTGGTTACTGGATCGTGATATCACGAAGCTTAGTGGGCCTCATGGAGGCCCAACAAACAGGCCGAGGTAACATTTGATCAGAGTATATTTTCATTATCCTGGGCTCTTGGGCTTTCTGTCTCTCGCTTTATTCTTTCGTCTAAATGATGGATCGTTAATGCCCCAAACGGACGAACCCTAGGCCCGCCAAACGCACTCAGCGAGCAGAGAAGGAGCTGCAGAGATCTATCGATGCGGCGGTGGTGGTCCGCCGCCGGCGGCCTAAGCCGCCGCGTCCTCTCCTCGCATTCTGCCGCCGCGACCTCTCGTCATGCCCGGCCGCTGCCGCCACCAGTGATCTCGAAAGCTTCCTTGGTATCGTTCCCCTTCGCCTTCGCCTGCCGGCGGTACCACTCCCTGCGCGCGCCTCTGCCCCAGGGGTTCTTCCATCCGACCACCGCCCCCACTTTCTGCCCGCCGGTGAGATCCCTTATCATCTCCTCTCCTCTCATGTCCTCTCACCGAGGACCTGTCTGATTGATGTTCATTTATTCGGTGGTGTCGCGCAGTCAGCGCTGCAGCAGCAGGTGCGGCACTACGCCAAGAAGGACAAGAATCCGCGCGCGCCGCTCACGCCCACCAAGTCCAAAGTCAAGAAATACAAGCTCAAGGCCCCCTCGTAATCGCCCACTCTTTCCTTCCCTTTTCCATACCCTCCTGGCCTTCTCAAGCTCCTTAAGCTGCTTCTGCTGCTGGTTAGGTCCATGAAGTTTCGATTCCGGACCATGAACGACGGGCAGATTCGAAGGTGGAGGGCCGGCAAGCGCCACAATGCACACCTCAAGGTACATTCAGTCACAATCATTCCTTCATTTTCGCAACAAAACTATTACTATTAGCATGCTGCATTAGCTGATATTAATTACCATGTAACTGTAAACCACACCGAACTGCACTTTAAGTGGCATTTCTTTGAGTTTGTGCCTGTGGAATCTAATTGTCTAGCATGTGCAGTGTACTTAAGTAGAGATAGAGCAACTAGATATTCTAAAGGAATAAGTCTACATGCCCCAAACTATTGATTTTTATCTACTCCCGTCCACAACTATGATACTAGGTATTCTATGTTGCAAACTATCGAGAGCCTCGCTAGAGAGATTTTAGCGGCCGTTTTGTCTACATTGCGGTACACGGTACACTTGAGCGATGCCATGCACTATATCATTTTTTTTCGCCTCTTCCTTCTGTTTCTTCTCTCTTACACTTGGACCCATGAATATCTTCATCCTTTTCCTTCGAATACAAACTTGAAGCATCACTGTCCATGATCAAATAATTCTTCACATCTTATAAAAATATCAATCTTCTATACAAAATCTGTGAGTTGATCTCACTATATGATCAATAATTTGCAACTGGTTTCATAGGTAAAGGGGATGGGGGACAGGACACCTGGTTTCATAGGTGAGGAGGTTTAGTAGGCAAACCTTAATAGATGAGGAGGTGAAGTAGACTTATTCTTATGCTGGAAAACATCAGTCAGGATACCCTGTTTTGGATTTCAGTTGCTTTTTCAACTCTGCAAAACATTTAGAGTCAATGATGCGTTGGCATGGTCAAAATAGGGATGGTGTTGGTGTAAAGTTGAAGAAAGGAAGGCAGCACACTGCTGACTTATGCAATTGTTCTTATTTTTATGGCTAATATGTTTCATGATCGTTGAAAACAACTATGTATGATAAGAGTACTGGAATTTATAGCCTCCATTTTGTTCCTCTATATAATATGATATCACCAACGTCCAATGCAAATCAAGCTGAGCAGTTCTGGAAACAGCTTTAGCACTGCCACTTAGGCTATCTCCAACGGGAGACGCATCCTGTGCCCCAAACCCAAATTGGGTCTAAAATCTGGAAATTTGGTCTCCAACTGGAGACCTATTCCCGATACCCATTCTGGGTTCATCCTCCTCCGCGACCCACAAATGTGGCAGCAGACCACGCGACCCATCGCCGCACGAGCTCCTCCTCTGCCCCCCCCCCTCTGCGGCGTGCGCGAGCTCCTCCCCTGCTGGCTGCGCGCAAGCTCTTCCTCCTCCGCCGGCCTGCGTGACCTCCTCCTCTGCCGCCCGCCCTGCCCGAGCTCCTCCTCCGGCGCGCCCCCTGCACGAGCTCCTCCAGCGCGTGAGCTCCTCCTCCTCCACCAGCCTGTGTGAGCTCCCTGGCCGAGCTCCCCCCGAGTGGTGCTGCAGCTGGCGGGCCCCACCAGAGCTCCGCTGGATCCATTTCTGGGCTTCCGTTGGAGATCGGCGTTTTGGGGTCTCCTCCTCTCTGCTGCTTTTGCACTATTTGACACCCAGTTTGGGTTTTGGGTCTCCACCACCATTGGAGATAGCCTTAGAAGGGGCCCGGTGGATGTTAAAAATGTAGACTAATGCTACTTAAGCTACATTTTCTCCTATTTTCTATGTAAAGTGGAAAATACTCACTTCCACAGTCAGGGTTTGGTTGTGATGTAGAAATAACTTTCCATGGGAATAAACCCCATGTTAGATTTTTCCAGCCTCATGTGATCTTGTATCCAAAACATTTTCCAGAGCAATGATCCCTGTGAAACACTTGGAAGATGTGACAGTGAACTAAAAAAACGAAAATTATCAGAACTCCCAAAAGAACCAACAACCAAGTCATATCTCATATGGTTTTTTTCGAGGTATGCGCTCAAATCAATGACAAATACAGTTCAAATCAGCTTCAGGGTCAAACTTACCGAAATCCAAATGACCAAGTTGTTAATGTCATTCCATTCAGTAGGTCAAGCAAATTTATTTGCCTTCATGTTAGCTGGTTTAGTTCCTGGGGTGGAGCCTGCAGTGGAGGAGGAGGGGGGGAGGCAGCATGGAGGCGAGCGCAATGGTGGAGGCACCATGAAGGTGAAGACTCCATGGCAAGCGCTGGGGTTGTAGGTGGTTGTGACTCCGCTATTGACCAAGGAAGGAGAATGCGTTGTCTCTAATGACGAGGGGAAGAAGTTCCTGGGCTGTGCTGAAACCATTTTCTTCCCTATGGAAATGGTAGTTCCTGAGTCATGGAATCTTGTGCTTCTAAACAGAGCTTCTGGCCCAATGGGTGCTGGCTGTGCTCCGTGCAGGGTATCCACCCCTGTGAACTGGCTGGGGCCCTGCTTGAGCATTGGGATTCCAGAGCATCCTTGATGTGATTCATACGACTGTCAATTCTGAACATCATCAAACGTTGTTTCAGAACATTTTGATGCATTCATGTCTGGATTCCCTGTTTCTGTACACAGTTGCTGATATTCGTAGTCACCTTTTCACCTGTTGTGTTTCTACATTGGAATTAACTTATTTATGAATATGGTATTGCAGTCCAAGGAAGCAAAGCGAAGACTTCGGAAACCTGCATTGGTGCATTTAGCTTACGCAAAAGTTATAAAGAAGCTCAACTTCTGTGGTTAGGAAATGAAGGCAATCAGGACGGAGTTTGGCAGGGGAAAATACTGACAGATATTGACTACCTTCATCCTCATGCAGTTTCTAGATGCTGCAGCCTGCTTTAGTTCTTTGCCATTTGATACATTATCTCTTGTGCTCTCGCCTGTTCAGAGATTGATGAGCATTTTACAGTTTGTTTTTTAAAAAATCAAACATTGTTGATAAATCTCCGCTTTGGTATGTTATGTTACACATTCTCTAGAATATTCATGAGAGCAATGTGGAAACTGGTAGCTAGTAGTAAATAAGCACCTGTGCGACATCCAGCACCATGGAGTTTTAATTTAGAAATTCAGCGGGCAGTTATTATTTATCTGGAATTGTTGCTAATATGATTGTAGTTCTGCAACATCTTGATGCTTTCGGTGTAACATGAATGTTGTAGCTCAGTGATCACGGAACAACTATAGGTGCAGAGAAAAATGTCGTGGCGGAAACAAAATGGAGTTTTTGGATTGAATCTTGTGGAAAGGCCCTTACATCGTCCAGTCTCTTCAGCAACTATGAGGAACAGTGGTTGCATATTTGCAATGCGGTAAGGAGATTCTTCTTGTCGATAGAACTTTTTATCCAAGAATTCTGTCCGTAGGTTCTCCTTTCATTCTGTTGGCTTTTCTTTTTCTTCTTTTTTCTTTATAACTTTTGCTGGGCTAAGCAGTGTTTTTGGACTTATCTTTGCCATCAATCATGAGGACGGCAGACTCGGAAACTTGAAGTGACAGATCGAGATTCAAAACTTGAAGTTCATGAAATTTTCAGAAAGAATAGGTGTCCAAAAGCTGTTGTTCTTTTCCCTTATTTTCCTGAAGAGGCGGATAAGATATTAGGCGCTAGTTTGATACCACCAGAAAGAGAAAAAAAAGATTCTAAGGACTCATAAAGCGGAAACGCAATCAAGGGAAGAAAAAGGATACATAGAATCCAATACTCGAGGAGAATAGTTAAGATTAGCAGTAGGATCTCTTTTCTAGACGCCGCGGTGCTTGCATAGAAATTTTCAGCACCCTAGGTAGTATATGCATGTAGAGATCATTTTTCTAGATTAGGATTAAGAACTATCTGATGGATTAGCTAGTGGCTAGGGCAACCCATCATCTAAGTAAAACCACCTTTATTATTTGCCTCTCCGATCTCAAATGAAGCGCCGACCCAGTCGAAGAAACTGAAGCTGAAGGGATCGAGTAGCTGCTGCTTGTCATCTTGCTCCAAGTGATCGTCGTCACCACCAGCAGTGGCATGCTGTTGCTGCTGCTTCTGTGGGTTGAAGTTGGAGGCGGTCATGACGGTGGCGTCCATATCCGCAAACATGTCAAGGTCATGATTAGCAGCTGTATCCTGCTCGGGCCTTGGATGTTCCATCACATCGAGCACCTCCTGTTTGGGCAGCTGCTGCTCATGAACATCATTGTTACCAATGTTGTTGCTCGTCGGAGTGTCACTTTCGCCGACGATGATGTTGGTGTAATGACGTGGCGGTGGCGGTGGCGGAGGAGCAGCGGCTGCCGTTGGATGACGTTGATGGCTCTTGGCGGCGGCTGAGGAGGACGCCGGCGGCCTGGTGGAGCCGGCGAGCGCGCTGCGCTGCGTGGGCCAGGGGTGGTTGTGGTCGGAGGTGTAGGTGATGACGAGCATGGAGGGGTCGGTGCGGCTGCGCTCCACCTGCTTTCGTGCGGAGCAGCCCTTGGAGCTGCTGCACCGGTAGTAACCCCTCGGGTACGGCGACCCCTTGATGGGCTTCTGCCCGTACTTGCGCCACGCCCAAAGGTCCGACGGCACCACCTCGCCGCTCGTGCTCGGCCGCCCGCCCACCCCCGGTGGCGCCGCCGTTGGAGCCGGGATGCACACAACCTTTTTCATGTGGCTCTTCCTGAATTCATACATCGTCATATGCAAGAGCATCGTGTTTATGTCATTATTAGTATTTGCTGACACAGACAATAACACAAAATAATAACCATATGATCATGCATGCATCTAAGTCAGGACATGAGTGACGAACCTTCGCTTGATCGCCGGAGCATGAAGAGGATGAGCGTCCATTGCCATGTCCAGGCCGTGCTCATCCTTCTCTGGCGCGGCCATGCCACATTCCCCTTCAACAACGCCGGCAGCGCCCACCAACTGTGGTGGTGGCCCGGACAACATGACATGTCGAGTCAGCCCCGCCATCTGCAGGAGCTCCGGCTGTGGATACGGCGGCGACGATTCTAACAAGAGTGGATCACAAGAGGAGCTGCTGCTGTTGCTGTTCACCATGACCCCCATGCCATTGCTATGTTCAACAAGCTGCTGCGGCTGCAAGTGCGCTCCGGCGCCCGACGATTCATGGCTGCAGGCGGCGGCGGCGCTGGGAATCGCAGCCGTTGGCAGCTGCTGCAGACTTGCCCGGACGACGTCGGAGAGGTCCCCTTGGTCGGCCGGCGGCAGCCAAAAGAAGTCACACATGACTTTGTTCTTCCACTAGAAATTGCAGATGGCTAATGACTTACTTGGCCGGCGACAGACAAGTAAAGGATGCACCGTCAAGACATGCACATGAAGCCATGGAGGGAGAATTGTCATGGTCAGGCAGCAGCAGCGCACATATATATACTGGAGCGTGGAGCCAGCAGCGTTTACTACTGCACGACGGCTGATGGAGTGGTGGCCTTATAGCAGCTCATCACTGTCAGTCTGTATCCACGGTCCAGATCAACCTCAACAAGACCATCATCGATCCTGCCCTTTGAATGTATTTAGACAACGACATTGATGAGTAATGACTTCTACCCAATGTCATGTCATCCATCATTTCCTTTGATAATCCGGCCTTGCTTTTTTTTTCTTCTTCTTCTTGATTTCTTGGACTCCATCCATCCATCATGCACATGAGATCATTTTTGTATCCGTCCACATCCGTCATCGACCGACCGATTCATTTGATGATGGTGCTCCATGTAGCATGTAGCTATCTCGGATCCGTCAATTTGCAACAGCTTATTATGACTTTGATGAATAGGGAGGACATCTATCCATGCCTCCAAAAAGTAGCTTTGCCTTTACATATGGTTCCCTCTATTCCTTTGTTCTTTTGTAAACAAAAAATATATATATACACAAATCTTTTTTTTGCGAGAATATATACGCATATCTGAATGAAATCTAAAACATAATTCATTTTGCTTTATTGTTATTTTTTTCTGTAAAACTGTCTTTTCTTTTACTTATTAAGGTACGTAGCTTAGAAATGACGGGCTATCTCCCGATTATATTATTCAAATAGTCAATGAGTGAAATTTAGCAAAATAGAGTATGTAGTTTAGCGATTGATGACATTGTCGCTAGCTTGATGCAAGTTTTGACAGTAAGTATGTCTGTGATACCACACTTGATTGCACAGTCAAATCGATTGAGTAAAGTCATTGCATGAGGACATAAGTGGTGACTGGTGAACAAGCAAGCTGGCCAGTCGACTGTCAGATTAACCCGGCCGAGTCCTCTCCACACACATCATGGTCATGTTAAGATCAAACATCAGCTGTACAAAAAATATCATCGCAGCAACAAGTTGATGGCCACTATTGCTGCATCATCTAACCGTGAAGTTAGTACATATAGGTATTCTCGCCTATTTGATCAGACTTACAATACATAGTTACATACTTTAGCAGACAACAAGACCATGATGAAATACATTAGGAATCGCAAATGGGAATGGTGCAGCAAAATCATAGAGAAATTGAAGCTTTGATGGCGGCAGGAGCCAAGAACATCGACTGTTTCATAGCGCGAGAGTAGCATTAGAGCCATTGTAATTTAGAGTAGGCTTCTTATCTCAGGACCTAGTGTTAAATGTTTGCAAGTCTACCCGTCGGACGCCAAAGCGCACCCAGGGGCGAAGCCAGCTCTGAAATTCGACGGGGTCAGCTTCATTTTTTACCAGTATCATTAGTGTTGTTAATAGTGGTTAAACAGTAATTTACACTGCATTTTCAGAAATTCATCGGTGTCAGCTGACACCGATGCTAAGCTGTTAGCTTCGCCCCTGAGCGCACTGCGTTGTAAAGGTCGTCAACCTAAACTTCTTCTTAATACAAAGATGCGCAGCTCTCCTACGTATTTTAGAAAAAAAAAATCATAAATGAGAAGTTGTGCTATTGGTGAACAGGTGAATAACGTGTAACAACATATCCCTTCGGAGGAGAGCAACAACGGCTGGAAAAGGTTGCTCACATGCCTCGTAGGCTGAGGAGAGCAAAGCCCAGGTTGGTGGTTCCCTGTCTATCTCACATGAACTAAATGAAATGATAATCAGGGTCACGTCATGTATACACGAGAAATGAGCGACGCCAATTAGTCAAAGAGAAATCAGCGCAGAAAAAAAAAACAATGAGAAAGCATAATATAAAGAAGTTAACCGCTGTAGTCTGTAGAGATCGGATTAGCTAGATAGGCATCGACAAGACCGGGCCGATGCATATAACGTCGTCGGAGAAGAGAAGAGAGGTATAGCCTCGGATCGTGCGCACGATGGATGATGATGATAGGTGAGACGACATGGACAGGCATTGTAAATGCATAAAAGGGAGAGAGACGCATGACGAGACTGATCGACCGGGAAAAAGCACTGGATCACATAACCCCCCGTGTTGGTTACTACACACGCATGTGTCGATCGTCTAATTATTGGCACTTTTCTTTTGCGACGAGTGTAATTATTGGCACTCTGAATTGTTATTACTCCATGCAACATTGCCGCCCTCGGAGCCTCACCCATCGGTCGACGACCATGAGTCTGGAGTGCGCTCACTAATTACACAAGTAATCTCAGAGAGTAGCTACCTAGCTAGGCAGACATGGATAGCTCGTGATGATTGATCCGTCGAATTGCTGCATGTGTACATTCCATATTCTTCGAAACTTTCTTCAGCGACGGATATCACCACCTTTTTTTTTCCTTGTCGTCTGTGGATGCACCGGAGATTCCATCGGAGCGGGCCGGTAGCAGGAGATTCCTCGATAAAGCCCAGCCCATGAGAAAACAATTATGGGCCGGACCCATATCGAAAGCAGAACAGAAGGGAGAGGCAGCCCGCTACGAGGCAGACGGGATCACGGGAGTCGTCTTCGATTCAGCTTTGCAGTTTGCACACGGACAGACGACACATCTCCTCTTCGCTGCTCCGGCGAGCTGTTCGTCGTCGTCCATGGCTGCGGTGGTGCGGGGCGTGCTCAGGGGCATCAAGGAAAAGGGCCTCTCCAACTTCATCCGCGACGTCCGTGAAGAAGGCTACTTGTAAGCTCCGTGCAATCCCCTCCGCCTTCCTTCCTTTTCTTCCTCATCCATTTCCGTCTCCACCCCGTCTCGATCCAGATCCCTCTTAACTCATGCTACTGTTTATTCTCCCCCTTGTTTATTTGGTTAGTTTAGTTCATCCAACGCACGCTAGTTTTTGTTTACTGCGGATCTGATGGACCGATCGGTTCCTGTCCGTTCGGATTAGGTTCATCCTGCGCTGTGTCATCATTGGATTGAGAAATTAGATTTACAATCCGTTGCTTAAACCAGTACAGGACAGATTTTCTGTCCACGCTTATTGGTGACATTACTTAACTGTAGCTGATGCAATCTTACACAGCACCACAAGAACTACAGAAATTCAGTCTAGGATTGGGAATTGGGATATATTGAAATTACATTCTGCCTGTCGCTGCTTCTCTCATTCTCATTCACTGATTACATAGCCACTTGTGTTTATCTTTCCTTCAGACCTTCACTAAAACGCTTGTTTGAATTAAATCAACGAACATGGACTTCAGGGGAAAATAAACTAATTCCCCTCTTATGGGTTGAAGGGGGTTCTCAATCCAAAGAAGCCCTAATCATCGTGCAAACCATTCTTTTGTGATATAAATAAAAAATCATATGAAATATGTGCCTGGTATTGTAGAACAGAATGTTTATAGACTCTATTGCCACAGCTAAACGGCTAAACCCGGTTGCCAGTGTCCCTCTAATCGTTATGTTTTCCCCTGTTCTTTAGCTTGCTACAAGTTGATTACTCTAACTGATCTTGTTGGAACGTACATGGTTCAATTCATAATGTTATTACTTAGGTGACGTTTGGATTGCTGGAAATGGGGGGTGGATTTGGGAAATGAGGAAGCCTGGATATCATTTGATGTGTTTGTATTTAGGGATGGGGAAATGAGGTGGGTTGGGGGAGGGAAAATGAAGGCCTCATATCCAGGAGATCTCAACCTGATGGGGAGGGTGGGTTTAGATCATGAAATGGTCGCTGGACACAGATGCCCATTCCGCCATTCGTCAGAGCCCCACCGCTGCTGTCACACCTGCATGCCGCCGGCCCTCGTCTACGCTAGTCATCAGGCACACTCGCTATTGAACACTCAAGCCTCTAATGTTTGGAATCCCGTCATCTGCACCTGCCTTCCACCGATTCGCAGTGCTCCATGCCTATCACTGCCTAAATCCGTCACAATCTCACTCCCTTCGCACAATCCAGTTGATGGTGGTGAATGCTAATCCAAAATTTTGGCCAAATGCTTAGCTTGTTGGTTGCATTTGCGCGTGGATCTGCCTGCTTCTTAACTTGGGTCAGGCAGAAGCTCCAATGAATCGTATGGAGATGGTTGAAGTTGAAGCTGTCTGGCTGCTGTTTATTTTAATTCTTAATTCTTGTTGTCTGATCTCCGCTGATGCGCCTCGCATTTGCATCCAATGCTCTGTTATGTCGCCTGCGGCTGATAGAAGCTGCTGAAGCAAACTTGGTTTGGATATATGCATGTTTGTTGCTTGTTGTCTCCTTCGTTACATGTTCCTCTTCTTTGTCTTTTTTTTTTGTTTCACATTGCTACTCGTTGCTTGCTACTTGTATTTTGCTTGGATTGAAGAGAACCGCTGAGGATTGGACTCATGGACTGAAATCAATATGATTTTTTTTTGCTTTAATTTTGTGAGGGGCACTTTGATCATAAAAGAATAATTTCCTTTTCCCCAACCTGTTACATAACAAACGCTGGAAAGGGAAATGATCTCATATCCCTAGCCTAAACCTGCCTCCTCATATCCCACCACATTTCCATTTCCCCAACCAAATCTGCATCCAAATGCCACCTTATTGTCTACCGCCTTTTGGTGTCCTTCAAAAGGATGTGGTGCCACCTATTCCAGTTTTGTAAATGCTTACACTGGACACAGACACTTTGCTGGCATCCATCTGTGATCTGTTGCTTTTCTGCAAAGGAGCGCCACCATGTTTGTGACATGTTTATATTTCCTGCAACCCTTCCTTTCACTCAGATCATACCATGCTTGATTCTGAACTCTCCAGTTTGGGAGAGATTAATTCTACTTTTCTCGCATTGCATTTGTGATTGAGTTGCCATAAGTTTCTAACATGGTCTAATTTGCAGCAAATGCCTTCTGGATGGGAACCTGTTGTAAGTGATCATCCTCCTTTAAAAGGAATAGATCTGACTATGGGTATCAGCACAGATTAATTATCTTCTCTTGTTCTTTCCAGGCAAACAAAAATTCATGGTATTGGTGCAACACTTGTGGGTGTTGACAAGTTTGGAAACAAGTACTATGAGAAACTACATGACACTCAGTATGGTGAGTGATACTTGAGTTGGTCCAGTGTGCTCTTTTTTATCCATACTTACAATTGAATTTAGATCATGAAAAATGATAAACTCGCTGAGTTCCAAAATTATAGCCACTCTAGTGAGTTTAGAAAACGGTATATTTTGTTTATGTTGCTGTTCATTTCCCCAGATGGTATGCCAAAACGCTAAGCATTTGTTAATTTTGCAGGAAGGCATAGGTGGGTAGAATATGCGGATAAAGGCCGGTACAATGCATCCCAAGTCCCTCCGGAGTGGCATGGATGGCTTCATTTCATCACAGACAGCACTGGGGATCAGGCAAGTTTTTGCCTGCATGTTGCTTCCAGTTTTACTGTATAGTGTTTGAGCTTGGCTCTATACAGTACTTATAAATCAAAGCAGTGCCTGGTCTTACATATGTGCCATTAATTGTGTAAAATGAGTTGCCAAGTAAGGCTTAAGATGGTCATGTGCAATGTGGAAGGGCAAACCGTTGGTTCTGAATCATTTGTGCTCATCATATGTTTTGTGCAATAGAGCGATGAAAATTATTAAAATTCTTAGGAGATATACTCTGCTAGTGTGGATGTGGGCTGCTCATTGTTTGTTCAATGCAATAGAGACCACCCTTTTTTTTATGAGATATTACTCTGCTGATGTGGATGTGGTGGTCATTGAGAATTTTTCTTTCAGTACAAGGAGATTCTAAGGCAGTGATATTTGCATTTGGAAGTCGAAACCACTTAGCTGATATTGTTTCATTTCCCTTTCCCTGTGTAACAGCTGCTGGAGCGGAAGACTGCTAGGTACCTTGTGGAACACAAGCAGAACTTCACAGGTGAGGGTGAGGAGTTGATCTACCACTCCAAGGGGCACGCTCTAAACCCAGGACAGAGGGACTGGACGAGGTACCAGCCTTGGGAGCCGAAGAAAGAAGTCTCCTCTTGAGTACGTCGGGGCGAAGTGTTGTATCCAATCGGATCTTGTTTGTGTTTTTTGTTGTTTGTTTTGTGTTGGGTTCGTGAGCTGAACCTGAATAATGTACGCCGTTATCTGACAGCAATACTCACCATATAATTGGACCATCTCTATTTTGTTTTGGAAGATTGGTACTGCTGTTGAATAAGCTTTCTAGCATTCTGTTGCTTCACTGTGCTGCTATTACTATTAGTTCGTAATCTCTGGAAGGTAATGACAGATCAACTGTATCCATCTCTTATATGTGTATGTGTCAGTGATTAATTGAATTGAATGTGACCTGGGTAGTTGGTGATTGTCAGCAAGATGCCGGTGGAACCGGTTTACGGGATAAACCTTTGTCTCGTCAATCTTTTGCTGTAATCTTTCCATGTGACTGGCGCGTCTGATGGCTGTTGGTATGGTAACTGCGCTGGCCTATCTGAGAGGAGAGGACCCAGGGCTGCGCTTAACTGAATGAAACTGGAAGTGAGCACGTGCCACAGCGAAAGACGTGGCCGCTTTCTTCACCCCTGTTCCTCCCCAGCTACCAACCCAGCGAGCGTCCCAACCCACGCAAACCACGCAGCCTCAAACCGGGAGACCATACCAGTTTGCGCCCACACGACGCAGACGACGAGGAAGACGAAGCTGAGCTCCTCCGATGGCCTCAGGCAAGGTACATCAATCTTGGCTGCCACTCTCTCCCGCTTTCAATTTCAGTACTTACGACTGAGTAACTTGTTCGATTACTTGGCCAGCAGGGGCAGGGTGACCTTGTGGAGGAGATCCATGTCTCTTCCGGTGGCGTCCGAAACGATGAAGACTGCGAGAACCGGCGACCCTTGCTGCCCAAGCCTCCCGCGCACACCGAGTTCTACTCCGTCTCCGCCGCCATCCTACCGTGAGCAGTTCTTCTCTTCTTCCCTCCGTTTTTCCGCTAAAACCCACCCTACCTACCTCTCGCGCGACATGTGCTTACTGCTTAGTATGAGTCAAAGTTTGTAGCTTATGTCGAAACGGAATGAATTGATAACTCACTGCGTGTCGTCTCTTTAATTGTTATTATTACTGGATTTGTCGCTTCTGTTCAAGTAATCTTCTTTTCTTTGCTTTGGAGCCCATCACATACGTCGCTGCCCCAATCAACAATTTGTCTCCCAATTAGTTACTGAAAAATATCTGCAGCCAAAGTATCTAGTATTCCTGACATTCAACAAATTTGTGAAGACTTGATCATTGTAACCGTGTCACATCTAGATTTAATATTTCTCACAGTAAATTTACAAAAGCCTTCAACTTCGTTGAACTGTATGCAGTTTCTTCTTTCCAGCCTTGGGAGGCCTTCTGTATGGTTACGACATTGGAGCAACATCTGGCGCAACTATATCACTCAAGGTATAACAGTACTGCATATCTTGTGCTTGCTTTTTTAGCAGAAGTGTTGAATCGTTAATTCCACATCAACTCCATCAATATTACTTGCTAATGAGATTACCATCAATTTCACTTTGCAGTCAGCGGCATTCAGTGGCACAACTTGGTACAATTTATCATCTGTGCAAACTGGCCTTGTGGTAAGTCTCTATTCTACATCATACGAGAACTTCTGGTTCGTTTCACTTTCTAGTATGCTGTTGATAAATGATCTGATCTCTGTTTTGCATGGTGCAGGTCAGTGGTTCACTCTATGGTGCTTTGATTGGCTCTATCTTGGCATTTACCATTGCAGACTTTTTAGGTCTATCCCCTCTCTCCTTCTATATGCTAATTATTTTCTATATTGTAATGTAGTCTGGTCTTCTGATAATATTTTTGCTTATTGCTTCCTACAGGACGACGCAAAGAGCTTATCCTTGCATCTATTTCATATTTGATTGGAGCCCTTCTGACAGCAGCAGCACCCAACTTCCCTATCATGGTGGTTGGGCGCTTTTTATATGGCATAGGAATCGGACTGGTACTGGAACCAAATATTCTACTCCCAATCATAATTGACATTAATAAACAGATGAACACAAACATTTCATTATGACTTTATGAAGCTTATGTGAGATGCTTTCATCAGGCCATGCATGCTGCTCCCATGTATATTGCAGAGACTGCTGCAAGCCAGATAAGAGGCATGCTCATTTCTCTGAAGGAGTTCTTTATTGTTTTAGGGATGCTTGTAAGTGCATATTACAACCCATCCAAATATTCCTTTTTCTAAAAAAAAGGCACCCCCCTCCCTCCTCTTTCAGTCATCATTTACGCTATTCTTATTTACATTCCTACCTGCAGCTTGGTTATATTGCAGGCAATTTCTATGTTGAAGTGGTTTCCGGTTGGCGTTACATGTATGCCACCAGCGTACCATTATGTGTCATAATGGGAGTTGGCATGTGCTGGTTACCCTCTTCGCCTAGGTGGCTCCTGTTATGTGCTATACAAGGGAAGGAAAATTTGCCGGAGGCAAAAGAAACTGCGACCCAGTGCTTATGTCGATTGCGAGGTGCTTCTTCTGATTTGGTCTCGAATCAGATTAGCTTGATTCTCGAAGAACTTTCATATGTTGATGAAGAGAAACAAGTTGGCTTTAGTGAGATCTTTCAAGGAAAATGTCTTAAAGCAATGATGATTGGATGTGGTCTAGTGTTCTTTCAGCAGGTGATTTCTTAAATCTTTAATTCATCATGTATTACTTTGCTTCTACTAATTCCATGATATGAAGGTTTTTTTGTCTATTGAGAAAAATGTTGCATCATTTCATCTGATCCTGCCTTATGTATATCCAGGTCACTGGTCAACCAAGCGTACTGTATTATGCTGCTACAATCTTTCAGGTACTGTTGGTTTACAATATGGAAGTAGCCAGTTCAAGCATGTCCTAGTGTTATTATACAGTTTCTTTGTAAATGAAGCCCATTTTTGTGGGAACTTCTATAATGAATACCAGTACAGGGGGGTCAAGGGTTAAATAAATTGTCAATCTAACTTTCAGGGGGGTGAATTTATTTGTCAAACTTCTATTTCGTTTTTTATACCTCATAGCTAACACTGTTTGTAACCAGAGTGCTGGATTCTCTGGAGCATCAGATGCCACTCGTGTGTCGATTCTTCTTGGTGTACTGAAGGTACATGTCAATACTCACGCATAAGACGCGTTTGAATTACAGAACTGATATTTTTCAACTTTAAGATGATCTATAGATGCCTAAATAATGGTCTTACAGCAAGTCATTATAGAACTTCATCATTACATAGTGAATGAACTGTATTGTAGTTACTTGTTGTCTGGGTCATTGTGTGTCTTGCTTCGTAAAGTTGCGTGCATGACCAAAGAAAACCCGCTCTTACTGTTTCTCTATATCATTTACACCCATAACGAAAATATATTGTCCTTGAAGTAGTTATGATATTTCTTACTGTCCTCTAATGATGTGTTGGTTTCATTACTGTAGTTGATCATGACTGGATTGGCAGTCCTTGTGGTCGACAGACTTGGCAGAAGACCGTTACTCATTGGAGGTGTCAGTGGAATTGTAAGTTTGCTTTGATGCTCATCAACTTGACAGTCTATTTTGCATTTCATTATTATACAATTGTTTTTACTGGAGATGCTGCTAAGTGCTAAGGTTACTGAATTTTCAGGCTGTTTCCCTATTTTTGCTGTCCTCGTATTACACTTTACTGAAGGATGTATCTTATGTGGCTGTAATAGCACTTCTACTATATGTTGGCTGTTACCAGGTACTTTCTCCTTTTTTAATTCGCATACCTTATTTGAGAATTCTGATGAGCTGTGCACTGGCCTTTGTTAAGTAGAATGGATTGCCCTGCACCAATGTTTAAGGAATACGATCTTGTACTTTCTATGTGTGAGTTTCGTGACCTTCTGCTGAAGCAAACTTACTGTGCAGCTGTCATTCGGTCCAATTGGTTGGCTCATGATCTCGGAGGTATTCCCATTGAAGCTGCGAGGTCGTGGACTGAGCATTGCTGTCCTTGTGAATTTTGCGTCCAATGCGCTGGTCACCTTTGCCTTCTCTCCACTGGAGGTACGAGCTGTCCTGTTGTTACTGCCATTTGGAGTGTTATGTTGCTACTGCAAGATGTTGCTTGCATGAAGTTAATTGGTTGTTAATAACTGTGTTGTATGTATGGTGTAGGATTTGATTGGGACGGGTTTGCTCTTCTCTGGATTCGGAGTGATCGCTGTGGCGTCTCTCGTCTTCATATTCTTCGTTGTCCCGGAGACGAAAGGGCTCACACTGGAAGAGATTGAAGCCAGTCTGTAGTGTAATTTATGAACTGAACTAAAGGGATTTATGTAGCCCGCTCCTTACGCTACTTACAAATTCTGCAAGTCATCTGCAGGATTATTCTCTCCTGTTGGTTGGGCTAACAAAGCAGTGGACGGGCCGTGTGCTCCAAGGAGAATAGAGCTGGGCCATACTAGGCAGGACCTTAAAATAAAACAGAATAGAACTGCCCATATTGGGCTAACCACCTTTTTTCCACCAATGATGTTGCGGCGGGCTCCGGTGTTGGCGTCCTCCCCACCATGCTCGTCACGGCGGGCTCTGGCGCTTACGGCTATTCGCTCTTCTCCGCCACCGACACGCTCGCCTTCCTCCTTCGCAGCCTCAACCGCCAACGCCGCGGCAAGTCCAAGTCCCCCCCCCCTCCTCCGGTTGCCTGATGCGCTCCCTGCTATCGAGGGTGCGCAGGCACCTATGGGGCCACGATCGAGGTGCAGTCCTACGACGGCGCTGGGTGGAGGCGTCACGCCGGCGGGATCAACGTGTTCGTCGTTCGTAGGGAAGGATCGCCGTGTTCCCCTTTGTCCCTGTAGCATCCACTTTCACAAGTCCATTGGGCTTATGTGGCGGCTGGTAGATGGGTCCTACTGCCTACGTGGTAACTGACATGTAGGCCCCACTGTGTTGAGTAAGCCAAAACCGCTCAGAATACTGTCCAGGGAGGAAAATTAGAATGGACATAAAAGTTTAAGGACTCAGGTTACCCGATTTTATAATTAGAGGCATAATTTGCAAGTTCCTAAAGAGTTAAGGGAGGAAATATCACTTCTTCCTTTTTATAACTAAAACATCAACCTGTTATTGCAACATCTGTAAACGCAAAAGAATTTGGATGAAATCTACTTAACCAAGGAAGATTGATCTAGAAAAAGAAATTAACCAAGATAGAAGTGTCTTTCCAAGGTTAGATTAGATAAGAGAAACCTTAAGACATGTTATGGAACTACTTAACCAAGTAAGTACAATGATACCATCTTATAAGTCGTCTCATGCATGACATGTAATCATAAGATAGTTTATAAGACGACTTATATGACGAGTGATCTGTTCAGTTGTTTTTTATTAATTATATGACCTCTTAATTTGTGTATATAAAAAGAAATATTTATGGATTAAAAGACCACTAGAACTCATATAATGTTGTGAGAGCCGTCGCATACTTTTAAATTTTAGCGCATGAGATGATTTCTTCGTGAAATAATTACCTCTTTATATCACCATCCTTTTTCTCCTTTATATTATTAAAAATCTTATGTGATACTGCATGAGACGGACTATGAGATTATCTACGTGTAGCATTATATCTGTCCTAAGCCGTCCTACCATCGGTTGTATTTTTTTTTCTTTGTCATTCTAGCAATTTTGTGCAAACAACGTAAAATTTGACGATGTACTGGGTAAATGTGATGTTAGCTTACAGTTGTCACAAAGAGATGTGATAACCAGTGGCTACAAATGAAGCATGCACTGTATTCATCTGTAGAAGCACATTTGATTACGAGAAGAGTGTTGTAAGAAAAGAAAAAAAATGCAGCGCCGGAGAACTTTACATTTAACAACTGCTGGGTATGCAGCGTCGGATAATGAGGGATGATGCGCCCCATGTTTTGCAATCTAAAGTATTGTCTCTTTCCTCGAGGGTCAACATCCACGGGATGAGACGCACGGCCTCCGTCGCATTCACGATGAGCCCAGTCCTAGCCAGACAGCAGACACCAACCGCTTCGTCGTTCTCCTCCAGCGGCCAGAATAGCCTTGTTTGCGTTACAGGCGTGCAGCCTGGCCATGATCGAGTTGGTGCAAAAGCTAAGCACATCGTCACATGGATGGGCGGCCCCTTCCCTCCCGCCGTCTGTTGAACATATGGCTTGTTGGCGTGTACGCGATGCATACATGTGGTGTGCTTCATCTTATCTATCTGTACGTTTAAAAAAAATGCTAATGACGAGTTCAGTTTTATTCCTTGCTGCCCATTCCTTCCTCCGCCTAATCATTCCTTGCGTCGCTGCCGCTAACCCGGCCGCGTGATTAGCGGCCTTCTCCTTCGTGTCCCGGCCGGAGCCCGTGAACCGGACGGATTTGTCACCATATTGCGCATGTGAACGGGAAGTTCCAAAAGCTTCCGGTGCCATATCTAAATCGTCAATGTTCGCTGACTACCTCACTCCGGAACACGGGCCCCAACCGAAGAAACAACGAAGAATTCCGTTTCGCTCCAAAAAGGCCGCGACAAACCGGCTGTAAACCACCTGTCAAGCAGCACTAGCACCGCACCACTGTGGCTAATCACGCGGCTTGGCATCTCTTCCTCCTCCACTGCATTCCACCTCGCGTTCCCTGCTAAGAATTCAGTGAGGAGGGAAGGGGCCTAACAGTCTAGCAGTAGCAGCACCCAATTCGAATTCAGTGAGAAAGGCGGGGCCATGGCGTCGCTGCAGGACCTGGGCGTGTCGGCCTTCATCAACATCCTGGGCGCGCTGGTGTTCCTCATCCTCTTCGCCGTCCTCCGCATCCAGCCCGTCAACGACCGCGTCTACTTCCCCAAGCTCTACCTCGCCGGCAAGCGCGCCGCCACCCACGACACCCGCTCCGCCGTCCGCCGCTTCGTCAACCTCAACCTCTGCACCTACGTCAGGTTCCTCGGGTGGGTGCCCGGTGCGCTCCGCATGACCGAGAACGAGCTCGTCGCCCACGCCGGCCTCGACTCCGCAGTGTACCTGCGAATCTACATGCTCGGGTGAGTCGTCCGTCGTCTCTGCTCTGCTGAATGATGATTTCTCCCATTTACTACCTGCTTGTGCTGCTGCTTCCTTTCGTTACCAACATAGTACAATTGTGCAGCATCAGGAGTTGAAATTCTGCTCGTCCTCGCCTACTCTGGGTTTCTTGATTATCTTTGCTTGATTCTGTTTTGAGTTCTGCGTGCGCAGCTGATGGCATTGTTTCGTACTGAAATGCAGCACCGTTTGCATCGCTTTTTTTTTGTTTGGTTTCTGTTTTCAAAATGGTAAAATCAAGCACGGGAAACTTGCCAGGGATGAAATGAAGTCGTGCCAACTAGTATGACGGTTTCAAGATTTGCCTTTGCCTGGCTGGACGCATGCTATGTTGGTGGTTTGCGTGTGGATGCTGCATTCCTTTCTGCAACTTGTTCGTTTGCATGTTAAAAAAAATGCGGCCTTTCTAGTCTTTTCGAGATGATCAACTCTCACTGCACGCTTGGATTTCACATGCTTCATCGTTTCACATGCTTGGTAGACTGGCATGTTTCATCGTTTCACATGAAAGAACGACGCCGCGCAGTACCTGGTTCTGGTTGCCTGGAGACTGCAAAGCCGGAAAAAAAAAAGCATCACGGTTGCTTATCCACAGAATTGCTTGTGTTTGATGACAGAGTTGCTGATGATGTTGTCGCTAGCACGTTGGGGCAATGCTGTTATCCCGGTCATTTCAGTCGTGCGTTGAAAATGGTGTCGTCAAATAATAATTCACCGGCCCACGATTCCAGGCTTTCTTTCAGGATGGCACAAAGTTCGGTGGTTTTATTACTACTCCTCCGGTCCTCCCCTTAGAACCTGGCAGTAGGCTGGTTTGATTACATATCATTAATGGAGTGTCAAACTTTAGACTGTCCTATTATTCTTAGGTAGTGCTCGCCCACTAAACAACAACACCGCTATTGCAGCCCGGACAAACTTTGTGCCGTTGTCACTGCGATGGTGGAGGCACCAACCGATTCTCTCCTGCTGCGGGGACCGGGTTTCACAAATAGTGATGCTTTTCTTGGTAGTTTGGAACTTTTGGATGAAATTTCCTCACAAAAGGTTTCCCTATTCAGATTGTAACTGTGACCCGAAGAGGGCACGCTCCAAACGTCACCGGCGTTCTCAGTCTCACCCCGTCTCTGCTACCATAGACTGAACAGAGAATAATTCCACCATCACGTGTTCTGCAGTTAATTAATGGGAAAATTCCTTATCAACCATCAAAAAAAGTTGAGGTTACTTATTAGCCACTGAAAATTTTGAGTTTCCTTATTAGCCATCGATGTTAACTTTTGTTCCTTATCCGTCACTATCATCCATTTTATAGCTTGACGGTGTTAAATAAAATAAAAAAGACCAAATTGCCCCTGATGGCAAATTTTGTCCAAGTTTTCTTGTTAGCCATCAACAAATCCAATTGTTTTCAAGAATACTGGGATAGTAAAAATATTTTTGGCAAAAAGTTTTTTTTTTTAAAAATGTTTGTGTCGTCTAAATATTCTTGCAGAAAAAAATTGGATAAACAGATGACTGAGATGAAATTTTAGTAAAATTTACAACCAGGGATAATTTGGTCTTTTCTTGTTCTATTTAAAACCGTTAAGCTCTAAAATGGATGACAATGGCAGATAGGGAACAAAACTTAACATCGATGGCTAATAAGGAAATTCAAAATTTTCAATGGCTAATAAGGAAACATAACATTTTTCAGTGGTTGATAAGGAATTTCCCCTTAATTAAATCTCAAGCTTCAAGTGCACATGGGTAATGATTGCTTTGCATCCACACAAATTATGCGGATAGTTTCAACCTTTTCTTCTCGGAACACTCAAGGACCATCATCTGTAAGTGCACTACAGAGCACAGAAGATGGATCCAAGATCTAGATTTTAGGTCACTCCAGTCTAGTGTCATGTTTTATATCACTCCAGTAATCCAGTCTCGTGTGATGTTTTATATCATGCAGTTTCATTTAGACATGATGCAGCTTATCTTCTGTATGCTGATACATTTTTTACCATCTGCTTGTCAGCCTCAAGATATTTTTGCCTATCACGGTTGCTGCACTGCTGGTTCTTGTTCCAGTCAATGTGTCTGGTGGCACCTTGCTCAGTCTAAGAAAAGAAGTTGTTTTCAGTGATATTGATAAGCTTTCTATATCAAATGTTAGCCCTGGATCAAACAGGTAAGAATTCTATGAACAAAACTCCATTCTACATGGGTTCTCGTGACTGTAAGTTTGCGGTTGTGATAGATTTAAAAAATCTAACCGCTACCATTGATTTTCATTTCAGATTCTTTATTCATCTTCTAATGGCATATGTGTTCACATTTTGGACATGCTTTATGCTGTACAAGGAATATAGCAATGTGGCATTTATGAGACTGCATTTCTTGGCTTCGCAGAAGCGTTGTGCTGAACAGTTCACTGTAAGTACATTGTAAATTAGTGCTATGATATACTCCCTCTCTCCTATTTTAATTGACACTTTGGAGTTCGGCACGGGAATTAAGGGAAAGTGTAAAAGGTACGTGCACAGAAAACGAGAAGAAAAGAGAGAGATAGAGGTGCATCGGAAAGTGAGAATATCAATTATTTTGGAAAAGTGCCAATTTTTTGGACCGAGGGAGTACGTCCTTTTATAATCTATGCCATCACGATCTAGCTCTATGTCATTTGTGGCAAAGAATTAGTAAGATAATGACCGAACAGATATTTTTTGTCAATATCTGAATTTGATACGCTGAGTGAAATATGTATTGATTGTGATATTTTTTTGTCATTGTGATATATTACTATTTGCTACTGTGATCCTTGGTTCCACTGTAGTATTTAAGATTCCTTTTAATGGCAGGTTATTGTTAGGAACATACCTCATGTTTCAAGTCATTCAACATCTGAAACGGTGGATGAGTTCTTCCGTAGGAACCATCCAGATCACTATCTTGGTCAGCAGGTATATGATCCTCTCCTTTGCTTAATCCTGAGTTATTTTAAACCAATCTTAGCAAATGTGCTGATTAGAAGACTAATCTTATTTTGGATGGTCAGTCTGTTTACAATGCAAACCGATATGCTAAACTCGTAAAGAAAAGAGAGAGGCTCCAAAACTGGTTGGATTACTACCAGCTGAAGTATGAAAGGCACCCTGAAAAAAGACCATATGGAAGGGTATTCACATTGATTTTGTTCGTTCCTTCATTTGTAATCTTTATAAGTTCTTCATTAAATGCCTTGGCATTTTGGTATTGCAGACAGGATGCCTTGGTTTCTGTGGCAAAGAGGTGGATCAAATTGACTACTACAGGGCTAGAATCAGCGAGCTTGAGAAGAGGGTGGGTCTTCAATCCTTGACAATTGACATGATGGCTTGTCATCAAAGATATGCACAATGCATTTTTTAAGTTACGGGCGGTAGTCATGTTAACCATTTTAACAAATGTTGTTCGTCGTTCTGATATTTTCAGATGGCATCTGAGCGCCAAAAAGTTCTCAATGACCCAAAAGCTATAATGCCAGTCTCCTTTGTGACGTTCGATTCAAGATGGGGTGCTGCTGTATGTGCACAGACACAGCAGTCAAAGAACCCGACCAAATGGCTAACTGATTGGGCTCCCGAACCTCGGGATGTTTATTGGCCAAACCTTGCCATCCCATTTTTCTCTCTCAGTATCCGGAGGTTTTTGATATCTGTTGCGGTCTTTGCTTTAGTATTTTTCTACATGATACCAATTACATTTGTGCAATCACTTGCCAACCTTGAGGGTCTTGAAAAAGTTGCTC
Source organism: Eleusine indica (assembly GCA_030378355.1). Lineage (NCBI taxonomy): Eukaryota > Viridiplantae > Streptophyta > Magnoliopsida > Poales > Poaceae > Eleusine > Eleusine indica. The sequence goes on from CM059495.1 coordinate 45,344,714, forward strand.
CCTTTCTGAGGCCAGTAATAGAAGTGTAAGGCTTCTTTCTCCTGCTTTGTTTCCATCAACTCTTTCAGTTTCACTTGTATCATATGGTTCCATTTTGCTATCGATTTATATATTTTCTCGTTTAATAATTTGCAGGCAAGTGGTAAAGTCCTTCCTGCAGGGGTTTCTTCCTGGTCTGGCTTTGAAGCTCTTTCTCTATATCCTCCCTACTGTTCTGATGATTATGTCAAAAGTTGAAGGCTATGTCTCTTTATCATCACTTGAAAGAAGGACTGCTTCGAAATATTATTACTTCATGCTGGTGAATGTGTTCCTCGGAAGCATAATTGCTGGCACAGCATTTGAACAACTATATTATTTTCTCCACCTATCTCCTAACCAGTAAATTTCTTCACACCTCATCTTTTCCACATATTTTGTGTACTTTCCTTATTATTTGATTTGCCATGAAAACAAAGAAATTGCATTCCTGTTGCTGCTTCCACCTTCTCAAAGTTGTGATTTTGGCTGTGTTTTATAAACTGTAACAAGGCTCTTCTTTGTATAGAATACCAAGGACCATCGGTGTAGGTATCCCAATGAAGGCTACATTTTTCATGACGTACATAATGGTTGATGGCTGGGCTGGTATTGCTAACGAGATTCTCAGAGTGAAGCCATTGGTGATATACCACTTGAAGAACATGTTTATCGTGAAGACGGAAAGGGATAGGGAGAAGGCAATGAATCCTGGCAGCATTGGACTTGGAGAAAACCTTCCATCTCTGCAGCTGTATTTTCTGCTTGGGCTCGTATATGCTGTTGTCACGCCCATTCTCCTTCCATTCATAATCATCTTCTTTGGTTTTGCTTTCCTTGTCTACAGACACCAGGTCAGCTACTATCCTAGTGATTATGACATCTCTAGCGTTGCATCCTGTTTCACTCGCCTCCATTAACTTGTCCTCTTTGGTTTATTGTTGGTTTCAGATCATCAACGTGTATAATCAGGAATACGAGAGTGCTGCTGCATTTTGGCCTCAGGTGCATTCCCGCATAATAGCGAGCCTGCTGATCTCCCATCTGACTCTGTTTGGTTTGCTGGGCACAAAGAAAGCAGCCTACTCCACCCCTTTGCTCATCTTCCTACCACTTCTGACGATATGGTTCCACAAGTACTGCAAAAGTCGGTTCGAACCTGCATTCCGGAAGTATCCTCTAGAGGTCAGCCATGTTTTACAGTAACATTCCTTCTCTCTTGCTGCTATATATGTGTGAGAGGCACAATGGCTGATGTTTGCTATTGTTTTGCTCTGTCAGGAAGCAATGGAGAAGGACAATATGGAGCGTGCCTCGGAGCCTAACCTGAACCTGAAGTCCTACTTGGCTAACGCGTATTTGCACCCCATTTTCCATCTTTTCGAGGTGGCTGACAAAGAGGAGAGGATAGAGGTGCGAATCGATAAAGCCCAAACTGAGCACCAGCACCAGCATCACTTGGAGGGTCATGTGAGGACCTCATCACAGTATCACGACGAGACTCACTTGAGGAGCACGCATCAGACGACTTATTACCATGAGGAGAGCTACCATCAGGAGAGCCATGTCAGGAGCAGCCAGTATCATGAGGGGATTCACGTGAGGAGCGACACGGATTCGCCGTCACCGCCACACTATGTGTATCACTAGGACCTTGAGCCTTGATGATTCTGAGAAGCAGCCTTCTCTGACTTGATTTAATCGTTCTGGTTATTTTGTGAACGCTTAGTTACCCAACAACCTCAAAGCTGAATAGCTGCTGCAGATGAACAGGTGAGTATTCATGATTTATTATATGTACATGGGAGTGTGTGTAGTGCGGTAGTAACTGTAAAGCATATATGACATGACTTAACATTGATTCCCTCGAGCAAAATGATGAGGAATCGCCATTAGAACGAGTGTTCTTGACTATATGGGAGAATGCCTTCCTCTGGAGTGTTAATCTGAAGATGTGCCATTTGATTTCAGTACAGATTTACCCATTTACAACAGAGGCATAGAAGAGCGAGCCTCCACCGCGTTCTGCATGCATTTAGTTTGAGTTGTAAAAGCTTATCATATCGGTAATAAAGTTATCATATGGGCAATTGTGAAATAAAAAAAATGACAAACTTGTAAATGTTATTTGAATAGCCCAACCATGCGAGAGAGCAAGTGTAAGAACAACTGGAGCTGTGGCCGGTTTGACGACTAGACTGAAAGTCTCATCATAATCAGTGCCTGTAAAACCCCGAAGAACCCAACGGATCTTGTACCGGTCAAGAGAACCATCCGATAAAAATTTCTGATGAAAGACCCATTTGTCAGTTACGATGTTGACTCCAGACGGGACGAGGTACAAGCGCCCAAGTGTGGTTGGCGAGAAGGGCGTCATACTCGGCTTGCATTGCAGCGCGCCAATTTGGATCAGCGAGGGCTGTGCGAGAAGACTTTGGCAGCGGCGAGATTGCAGAGGCATGGAGATTGAGACGATCAACTGGGAGTTGAAAACCTGATTTTGCACGGGTCCGCATCACATGCTCGTAAACTGTGAGAGGTACAGCCAGGCAAACAGTGGTGGAAGTGCGACCGGTACCGCTGGCAGCAACCTGCGGAGCAGGGGCAGCAGGACCGGTGGGAGGTCCAGCAGCAGTGGCGATCGAAGACCCAGCAACTGCGCTGGACGAGGGCATAACCTCGGTGGAAGGTCCAGCCATCGGGCTAGACGGATGCCCAGGGGAGTTGGCGTGAGGCAGCCCACCACCTGAGGCCGAAGGAGCCAGAGAGCAAAGCGCGCGTGCCGGGTGTGCGCCAGAACCAGGCAACCTTGCCGGAGAGGCAATAGGGGTCACGGGCTCAATGGGCGCACGTTGGGCAACAGTAGGCGCGGTCGGAGAAGCTCCAGAGGTATTTGAAACAGAACTATGCCCGATGGGCAGTATAGAGGCATCATCACTGTCAGTGCACAAAAAGTCCAAGGTGTGAGATTGCATTGGTGTGGTAGATATGTCGGCAAACAGGAAACAAGATTCATCAAAGACAACATGGCGTGAGATGATGATTTTGTTTGAGTGGAGCTCGAGACATTTATAGGCTTTGTGATTAGAGGAGTAACCCAAGAACACACACACAAGGATGACCGTGAGACAAATTTGTGAGGGGCAGTGGAAGACAAATTTGGGTAACACGCACAACCAAACACACGAAGAAGAGTGTAGAAAGGGTGAGTACCATACAGAGCAAAAAATAGAGTGGAGCTGTCTAAGATTTTTATGGGTTGGTAGTTTAATACGAAGGTGGCTGTATGAAGCAAGTCAACCCAATAAACAGGAGGTAGGCTAGCTTGAAACAAGAGAGAGCGGAGAATATTATTTATAGTGCGAATAGCGCGCTCAGCTCTACTGTTTTTCTGGGAGGTGTAAGGGCATGACATGCGAAGAATAACACCGTTGGAGAGAAAGAACGTGCGGGCGGAGGAATTGTCAAATTCATAGCCAGTGCAGCCAAATTGGGTGCGCACATAAGCAAAGAAATTCGAAAGGGCACCAAACGTCTCAGATTTGAGGCTAAGCGGAGAAGTCCAAATGAAATGAGAGCAGTCATAAAAATGACAAGGTAATACCTGTAACTAGAAACGCTAGCAATAGGAGATGTCCACAAATCATAATGTATTAGATCAAATTTATTGAGGGTTTTAGAGTTGGATGCACTAAAAGGAAGGCACACATGTCGGCCAAGTTGACAAGCATGACAAACATGGTTGAGTGTGGCTTTATTACAGTGAATAGCATTAGAACTAATAAGTGTGAACAGGGCTTCACGACCAAGGTGGCCAAGACGACGGTGCCAAAGTGTAGCGGAGTAGCAACAGAAGCAAGGGCAAGGACGCTCATGGTGGGTGGGAAGAACGGGTAAAGGTCATCCGTGCTATTGCACCTGACGATCATGCTTCGGGTTTGCAAGTCCTTCACAGAAAGACCAAAAGGATCAAACTCGATTGAACAATTATTGTCAATAGTAGAACGTCGAATAGAAATCAAATTCTTAATGATGCTAGGCGAGACTAAAACATTACTAAGAACAAGGGGACGATGTGAAAAAAGAGTGTGACCCAGTGGATGTAACGGAAAGCAAGGCTCCATTACCGACAATGATAGATGAAGGAGTGAGCGAAGAGGGAGGGCGAATAGTAGAGAGAGTATCGGCATCAGAGGTCATATGAGAGCCAGCGCCGGAGTCTACATACCGCTCGACGAGGTTCGGCGGAGGAGTGAGTGTCATGGTGTTGAAGTTGTTGATGAGCGACAATTGATCCTAGGAGCCCCCAGACATTGGTGTCCACTGAGGCTATTGCTGCTGCTTGTTGGAACCCCGCCGGAGTAGCAACACACGGTTGCCAGCAAGGTCACTAGGCACACACGCACTCACAACTCACGTGAACACAATGAACTCGATCTCATTGGTGCTGCAATGCGCAGCTTTTCTGGTTGTATTGCTATGCTTAAATAGACTAATACAAGGTAGGAAATTAAGGCTTTCTACAATCAGCCGATACATGCCATAGCCACAAGATATGGTTAGGCGCCTATTATCTACTACTATATTAAGCAAAAACTAAACTAGGCAACCAAGGATTATTTGCAACATTCTCCTCCTAATCCTTGGATTGCGAACTACCAATTATAACAAGGCCGATCTTGGAGCGCAGCTCACGAAATTTGACTTTGCCAAGAGGCTTTGTCAGAATATCACCAAGCTGCTCTTCACTTCGTATGAAATCTACTTTGATCAGACCTTGTTATGCGGATTCCCGGACGAGGTGATACTTCACCTCGATGTGCTTGCACTATGTGTGGAGCACCGGATTCTTGATCAACGCAATGGCGGACTTGTCGTCCACCCTCAACATCGGCATGCTCCGCGCCGCTCCCTGTATTTCCGCTAGCACACGCCTGAGCCAGAGTGCCTGACAAGCAGCATTTGCAGCTGCTATACATTCTGCCTCGCAGCTAGACTGAGCCACCACTTTCTGCTTCTTGGACTGCCAGGAGATCGGGCTACTACTGGGGAAGAAGATAACACATGTTGTGCTTTTCCTAGCATCGACATCACCAGCATAATCACTGTCACTGAAGCCAGTGAGCTTGGCTTCACCTTCCTCCTTTCGGCCGAACCAGAGTCCCCAATTCTAGGTTCCGGCCACATAGCATAGGATGCGCTTCACCGCGGCAAGGTGGTCCTCCTGCGGATCCTCTAGGAATAGACTAACAAACCTGACTGCAAATGCGAGATCAGGGCGAGTGTTAACCAGATACCTCGGGCTCCCGACGATGCTCCCGTAAGCCATCGCGTCGACCGGCAGCTTCTCACTGAGCTTGCTCAATTTGAGCCGCGTCTCCATGGGCGTTTGGCAGGAATTGCACCCGACCATGCCACACTTCTCCAAGATCTTGCTGGCGTAGGCGCCTTGGCTAAGCGAGATCCCCCTTGCGCTCTGCTTCACTTCAATGCCGAGGTACTAATGAAGCAGGACGAGGTCGCTCATCTTGAACGCAGCTGCCACCTCCTCCCTGAAGGTCCTGATATCGCTAGCGCTCGAGCCGGTGATCACGAGGTCATCGACATAAACCCCGTCCACTAGCCAAGCATCACGACTCTCCCTGACATAGATGGTGTGCTCCGATAGGCTACACCTGAATCCGAGTGATAGCAAGGTGCTGTCGAGCTTCACGTTCTAGGCACACGACGCTTGATGTAGGCTGTATAGTGCCTTCTGCAACTTGAGCACCTTGTGCTACTTGCCAGTGATGACGAAATCGACTGGCTGCTCGACATAGACCTCCTCCCGCAGGTCCCTATTAAGGAACACCGATTTGACATCCATGTGGTGCACCTCCCACCCCTCGTGCGCCGCAAGGGCGATGAGCAGGCGCACCTAGTCGAGTCAGGCCCCCGATGCGAACACCTCATCGTAATCGATGTCATGCCGCTGCGTGTAGCCTTTCGCCACGAGGCACGCCTTGTGCTTAGACACCACCCTGTGTTCGTCCCGCTTCACCTTGAAGACCCACTTCACGCCGATCACCTTGCGACCGGGTGGGAGGTCGGCGAGGCACCATGTGCCATTCTCTTTGATGGAATCCATCTCCTCCATCATCGCCTTCCTCCAACTAGGACTGCCCTTTGCCTCGGTGAATGAGGCAGGCTCGTCGGCACTCACCGCATGAAGCTCCTCCATCACCAGTGCATGTGGTGCGAACCCACATGGCGAGGCCTGCCCGATGATGTCGTTGAGGCTACGGAACCGAAGAGGCGCGTCGTCGTCGTGGTCGGTGTCGAGGTTGTCCTCATCGACACCGTCCGGTGAGCTCGTCATCCCCTGCATCCGGAGGCGGTGACTGCCCTCTTGGTGCATCTCTCGCAGGCAGCTCGACCGTCTTATCAACAGGTGCGGCTCGTCCCTAAGTGATATACTCCACCGTGAACACGTCGTTGCCACCCGTCGGCTCGCCATCGCTGCCGCTGGTGCTCCAGTCCCACTAGGCTTGCTCATCGAACACCACGTCGCGTGTCACATGGACACGCTCCGCGATGGGGTCATAGGCGCGGTACGCCTTGGAGCCACGCTCATAGCCGATGAAGATCATCTTCTAGCCACGATCGTCAAGCTTTTTCAGGTGTGGTGTCGTGTTCCGGATGTAGACGATGCAACCGAACGTCCGAAGATGGTGCACCGCTGGCTTCTTCCCGTGCCATGCCTAGAACGGGGTCACCCCATCTATGCTCTTCGTTGGGCAACGGTTTAGCACATATACGGCGGTATGGACCGCCTCGCCCCAGAACCAGCCGGGGAGCCCCTTCGCCTTGACCATGCTCCTCGCTCTGGCCACCACCGTGCCATTTCAACGCTTGATGATGTCGTTCTGCTGCGGGCTAGGGCGCGGTGTGCCGGCGATGCACGCCCTCGCCATGCAGTACTCCGTGAACTCCCTCGCGGTGAACTCGCCACCATGATCAGTTCGGAATGCCTTTAGCTTGACGCTGGACTTGCCCTCAACCCGCGCCTGGATCTCCTTGATGGCAGCTGCTGCACGATCCTTTGAAGGTATCATGGCTACCCACATGTACCTGCTGAGGTCATCCACCAATAGCAAAAAGTACTTGTTACCTACAACCATCGCCGGTGAGATGGACCCACAGAGGTCACTGTGCACCAGCTCAAGTCACTGCCGTGCCCGGTATTCTGCTTGTGCTAGAAACAAGGTGCGCCTCTGCGCTCCGGCTTGGCATGCCTCGCACAGGTGACCGACTTGCCCAATCACAGGCAAGCCACGCATTAGCTCTTCCCGAGCTACTTGTAAGGACCGAAGGCGTACCGAAGGGGGGGGGGAGGTGAATCAGTAAGCCGACCACAAATCCAAATACTTCAATTTCACACCACTAGATCCTAGCAATCGTTGCAACCTAAGCTATTCTATGAGTCCAAGACCCTACACGTGCTAGTATTCATGATGAGAGCAAATGCGGAAGCTAAACACACTAGCCTATGCAAGGCACAATTCAACCTACTCACTAGAGCACACAATTGTGGAATAGTAAAGAGAGGGTCTAGGAATGCTCATGATTTTTCCCGAGGTCTCAGAAGCATGACACCTTCCCCTACTCCTCGTTGGACCACTCCCGCTGGAGTGCCGGTCCCTCCCGTCACCAAGTAGAGTTCTCGCACATGAGCCCGCAATCACTCTTGGAGTAAAAACACGGTTGCATCATGATGTGAATAAGGGTTCCTGATCTTTCGAAAGGTTCTTGGTAAGTTGATTTGGTCGGAGGCGACACACAATTCGATCCAGCTTCAGAACAGCACATTCTGAACCCCGCAATCACAGCACGACGTCTCCTCTGGTTATCAACCGTCCAAAGACGATTGACCTCGCCGAGAAGGCTAATCCCTACCTGCGAATCAAGAACACAAGCAAGAACAACGAAGAATACAACACAATTGCAGATGTATGATTAAACTCTCGAAGTTGGGGTCTAACAAACCGATGAACGGCGAAACTGTTTATGAACAGAATTGATCTAAGCAAAACCCGAACCCTAATAGTGCGGTGGCGGCTGTATATAAAGACCCTAGGGTCGTGCAAGACCCTCTGGACGCGCCCCTAATTGGGCTCAACTAGATACAAAGCCCAAAGGCCAAAAATAGGCGACGCAGCACCGACACAGATTCTGGACTCTCTCTTGTTTTGACGATTCCCGATGACTCCGGATGAATTTTGACATGAGGCTGGCGGCATTGGAAAGGTCTTCTCCTTATCTTTCCGTGCATATGTAGAACGTCCAAATCCGAGTCTGTATGCGTCCTGGGCGACTGTTTTAGTACAGACTGGTCCTGGGCCCCGAAACAGACTCGAAGTCAGTTTTGATTAGGCCTCCACTTTGGCTTCCAAGCCCTTGCTGGTCCTCCACGTTCCCAACTCCCTCTCCCATCATCTACTGGTCTTCTCCATGGTTTCTAATCATAAAATAATCATTAGGTAGCAAACCATTCTCAAAAGTAACATATAGCGAAGAACGTAGGAACGAGCTCACCTCTAAATTTAGTCGTCGTGCACGAGCTCTAGTCATTGGACCTTGCAAGTCCAGATTTGGAGGAGTGTTGTGTGTATCCATAGGAGTGATGTCCTCATCACATCACCTCTGTCACCAAGGAACTAGCTCACGTTGCTTGAGAACTTGTCGGACTCCCCGAGCCGACACAAGCGCTCACTAACGATGCCTCTTTCATCGGCGGGCTCAAACCGGGTACAAACGTGTGACGGCCTTTACAACCGATCACGATAGGATCGATCACCGACACCTAACCGGTCTAGGTCTCACCATAGACCAAGAGTAACAACCTAGATCACACCCTCAAGGACACCCTAGACTTAGATGTGCAAGATGATCTAGTTACTCTCACTAGCATTCTCAAAATATGCAATATCTCCTCCTAGTGCTCTCCCCTTTTCCTCTTGGACCTTACCAAATGTTCTCAGGTATTCCACTGGTCAAAAGAGGTCTCCAAGACCCCAGAAATAAAGTTATATAGGCTTCCAACCTCCAGCTAGCCGTTGCTCTACGAAATCAGCTTTCTCGGTCAGGCTTCCAACCTCCAGCTAGCCGTTGCTCTACGAAATCAGCTTTCTCGACCTAGTGACCATACAGTCCGGTCACTGCCTGACCGGACCGTCCGGTCTCTAGAGATTGGCTCCTCTAGAGCCGTTGGCTTCCTGCTCAGCTTATCACCTGCACTGATCAGATCGTTCGGTCAGTACATTCTTTCTCCATTCCAGAGAGCACCCATTTCTGCACCTCTCTGTCCTGAGCAATCTCCATACAGACCGGACTATCTGGTCTGTAGACCGGACCGTCCGGTCTCTATAGGTCTTTGTGCTGACAGACTTCCTTGTAGACTGCTCTCTGATCTCCTAGTGACCATACAGTCCGATCTCCACTGACCCCTTTGTCCGGTCACTATGTCTAGAAGCTGAAACTCCTCGTCCTTGCTTGACTTCATTTTTCGGCTTCTTCGAACAGCTCCTTGGCTTCTGCACTGTCACCTAGTGCCTGTGATTTCACTAAGCATCCATGCACATCACCGACTAGTATGACCTAAAGAGACATGACCTAGACCCCTTTGATAGTCTGTTTTTTCCTATGGACTCAAAGCCCTAACAACTAGACAAGTGTTTCAAACACTTGCTTTATAGCTTGTCCTTAGCCTTGGTCCATCTCCATCAACCCTTGGACTCCGTCAAGCTCATCATGCCTCCATGCTTATGGTCATTGTCATCCATCAGCAAGGCAACCATCATCATTAGTAAGATTTGTAGAGAGTTTGGAGATGATATCTGCATAGATAACACTCATGTAGATATTAGCCCACAATTTTATAGTTGTCATTAGTCACCAAAACATTCATACCTCGGGGATCCAATCATCAATGGTCATGAAGCTTACAATATCCCCCTTTTTGGTGATTGATGACAACCACTACTTACCATAAAACATCAAGGCTAAAAGAGCTACACTACGATCGAGAGGAACCTTAAAAGCAAAAGCAAAGAACAAACAAGGTCGTACTCAATCAAGCATCATCAAGAGCTAAGAGGATAAAGAGAGAAAAACACACTCTAGATGATATGCATGCATGTCATGATAGGATATTTAAAGAAAGCATAAAGACTTGCAATGCAAGACATGAATGATGATATGCAATAGGATAGCATGAACATGCACGGAATGAAATGCAGGCAAACAGGATAAATAATGAAAGACAAAGCACTGCGTATGAAAATAAACCAAGTGAGATCATGACGAGTCAAACACAAGTGAATGAAAAACTGTGACTCATCAAAATCCATGAACATCGATAAATCCATCAAAATAAGATCCAAATGTATCTAACTCCCAAAATCCATGTACACGTATGCTCCCCTGGATACATGCTACTATCTCTCGATCGTCACAGGATCACACTCCCCCTATCTCTATGTCTTCTCCCCCTTTGGCAACAAGCACCAAAAAGAGAAGAAAAAACAACTAAGCACTCGTGGTCGAAGGAGGTGGTGCAGCAATATCCTCTGCGGGCTCTGCTTTGGGCTGCTCCTGTGCTGGATCCTGCTGCTCTCCCTTAGCCTGTGTCACCTGAGCGTCGAGCTGCTCAAAGTACTCAAGGTGTACTGGTGACTCAGACCCTCTGTCTTGTCCTGCTGGTGTGACTATGGATGTCTTCTCAGCAACTGTCGCCTGAAGAAGAGCAAGGTCATCCACATCCTCCTGAGCGAAATCTCTGCGAACAAGATCCTTTGCTACTTGAGGTGTAATGAGCGTAGAGTCTGTAGCAGAAGAGGGTAGAGCTGTAGCTGTCTCTGGGAGAATCTCTCTCTGTGGAGCTGCCTGTGTGGTGTGTACAACATCTGAGAAGGTTAGACTCCTGGCTGGTAGCTACTGGTGAATGGAGGATCCTGCCATCTGCGAAGTGGATGAGTGTGTCGGTGAAGTAAACAATGCATATACTGAGAAAGCGGACACGGGGGAGAACTGAGCTGGTGAGAAAGTCTATCCGGCCCCCCCTGGTGGTAACACTACTGAATGTGATGACAAACCACTGGACTGGGCTGTCATCATGGCAGTGAAGGGTCCTGGCTGTGTCGGCAGCAACTAAAACTATGGTAGTGAAGAAGGTCCGGGCTGCTGACTAGACTGTTCTCTAGTAAGCTCTACCATTTGAGTTATCAATGTAGTCATCAGTGTCATCTGCTGTCTCTGGAGCTCTTCCTGTCCCCTGATCACCTCCATAATCTGGCGTCTCTCCTTAGCTGTGCTCTGGATGAAGTCACCTAGGCGTGTTTCAAGCGCTGCTATGGTAGTGGCGTCCTCAGACTGTGTACCTGCTGGCTGAGGTGGTGCTCCAGTGTGGGCTGACTCAGGAACCACTGTCTTTGGATGAGCCTCATGCTAATGTGTGACTGGCGGTGACTCCTGCTCGTTTGTCTGTTGACTCGAGGCTGATTGAGATCCCCTGGGGACTCGAGGTGCATAGCTGGTGGTCACCTCAGGGAACATGTCATACTGCTGCTCTGTCACAAGCCCTAGTCTCCTCAAAAGATAGCAAATATACGCACCATAGACTAGGTGTCGTCCTCCAACTCTCTCAGAAATAACCTCCTCCATCTCAGCAATGAATAGGTCTGGAAGGTCAAACTGCTGTCTCCTCAGTATAGCTGCCACTGCCCCCTCGTGCAAGAGTGTGAACTCCTTTCTGTACCCAGACCTAGGAATGATAGTCCTGGTGACTATCACTCTAACCACCTTCGCCTCTACGGTAAGCCTTGCAGGGCGTCTGTCGAAGTCTAGAGTGTGTGGTGATGGAAAAGCTATTGACACCATGTGATCTAGAGGTAGGGTGTCCCTTCCTATGGGCTACGGGGTAGAGCAAAGGTCCCATAGGCACTCCTGTACAACTGTAGGTCTGAAGCAAGAAGTCCTAGTGCAGCTATCAGATCCTATCTAGTCAAGCGCTGGGGCTCTCCTCTGAACATGAACCAGATCTCAGAATGATCTCTGGCCACCCATAGTGAAGTGTAGAACTCCATCACTATGTCCTCCCGGTATCTGTAGGGGCTGGTGACTAAGTCTACAAGTCCGGGCAAGTACGTGAAGTACTGCTCCATGTCTGTGCCTGTGGCTCTCCTCATAGCCTGGTACGTCGTGTACTTCTGTGGCACGAACACTCCAGACTTGCCGTTTCTAGCAAGGTAGCGTCTCAATCCCTTAGCAATCCTCCTCTAGAGACCGGTCTAGTACCTCTCTCCTCCAGCAGGATTCGTGAGGATTAGAACCCACTGCTCGAAGGGTACGAGACGACTCGCCTTAAGGTCCTTGGCAGGAACCTTAAGTATGTCTCCCTCTCCAGCTACGGCTACCAGTCTCTGTAGCCTTCTGGTGCACACGTCACATGTGCACTACGGGTCTCCTGCCCAGTGAGCTGTCCTCTGGGGTCCTGTCTCCGCTGGCTGCTCTGGCTCCTCCTCAAACTCCTGAGAGTCAGAGGCTCAGACTCAGACTCATTGTCCTCTTCTGACTCCTTCTGCTACCTGGAAGATCCCTGCTTCGTAGTTCTCGATGACCTCTCCTGACAAGAAGTCAGAGTACGCTGCGACCAAGGTGTTGGAACAACTCCTGTGGCTAAGGCTGGTGTCCTTGTCCTGGTACTCCTCCTGAATCCCTGAGTGTCACCTGTCTGTTCTATGATCAACCGTGTCCCTGGTGTGCTGCGGGATGTCTCCATAGCCTCTAAGTGTCTGGCCACCCATCTGGCTCTCTCTGACTCAAGGTCTAGTCTAGTCCTCTTCTTGCCACTAGGCTTCTCTATCACCTTGCCCTTTCCCTTGTCCTGATCACCTGTTCCTGCCATCTCTACTACTGTTAAGTGTCGCTGCACGCATGTTGGTATAGATAGGATAAACATAGAACCTATATAAATGTACAAGCAAAGCACTGCTAGGAAAGAATGCGCAATAGAAGTCCTAGCACTGAATGAAGGACATGATCACTAGACAAATAAAGCAATGTGACAACAGCGATCATTGACTATAAGTGTCTGGTGCGAGTCATCTAGTGTATAGTCAAATAATGGAAGTTAATCTAACTGTAGACTAGACAAGAGACAACCCTAGACATGCAATTAATAGATATGCACATAATTAATTGCAGCTAGGTTGAGCTAATTACCTAATTAATGCAACTAAAAGATAAGAAGTTAGTCTAATTGCATCAATTATTGAAATTGATCAAAATTAGGGCATAGTTTGATGAATGTGAAGAGAAGCTCAATACCCTGGAGGATTGATGTCGAACACCGAAGAACACGCGACCGAATGCCGAAAAGAGGAAGCTTTTGATCTCCGGCAAGGAGGGAAAATGGGGGCAACTTGCCCTTTGCCTCGGTGGAGCTCGGCTCTGGTGTAGGCTGGGCGCGCGGGCGCGACCGGGTGGTTGAGGCGCGTCGGCGACGAGGGCGCTGCGGCACGGCGTGAACTCAGTGTCGGGAAGAGAAATAGTAGCCCACGACGTGATTTTGACTTAGGTCCAAATAGACGGACGACCGAGATCTAAAAAGGAATAGATCAACGGCTCAGATTTTGGAAAGCATTGCACGATCAAACAAGGTGACCAGACTGTCCGCTCACAACACCGTACCGTCCGGTCAGTTTGAGTTTCCTAGAAATTAAGGTTTTGCATGAACAGAACTTTGCGTAGACCGGACTGTCCGGTCTTCAGAGCCAGTTACGTCCGGTCTCTATTTTCAGTCTCCCGAAGCACTATGCACAAGGCACAGACTGGACTGAACGATCTATTGACCGGACCAAACGACCACTATCAGGAATTCACTAAATCAAGGAATTTCTCCAATTTTTCCATGTGCCCTCACTTAACACCCAATTAAACACTGCACTTGGAGTATGAAGGGAACTCTCAAGCACTCCTTTTCAAATAGTGGCTCTTTATGGCCTTATAATTTTTTGCAAATGCCAAATGAAGAATCAAGCAAATAAGAACCAAAGAAATTAAGAGCAAATGGGTATGTATGAGCCTTAGTCCATGAACCGCGAGTAGGTTTAACCTCGGAGTTCATAAGAGCTTTCTCAATGGGCATGAAGCACAATCCTTTCCTTTGGTCACACTTGTAGATATGTAATCTCATATAGCTCATGAGGCACAAATATCTCCAAATGTGACAAGCCTCCTTTATGTTATTTTCTGTATGATGCATGCAACAAGCATTTTACATATGCATTGAAAGTAAACATGTCATGTGAATGCAAGCAATATTAAACAAGACACAAAGGAAACCTAACATGCGGGGATGGAGTCACTCATCCTGATGATGTCAATGGCGACGAGATATGAGTCAAGTCCCCGATGTGAGACATTGTTCACAAGGTTTCTCCCAAGAATCTCCTTGTGGATGGCTCTAACACGTGTGAGCCTCTTGAAGCCATCCATCACCATCTTCCTCTCTTCCTTGAGCTTGTGATATTCCTCCAAAACAAATGGCTCAACAGAAGAAACCTCGACCGAGGTGGTTAGTTCATCACACATAGTAGAAGCATCACTCTTAGATGAACTAGAGGAGGGAGAGGTAAGACTATCAACATTGATGGCCTCAAAAGTAAGTTCAAGGGCCTCATACTTCTCACGTAGCTCTACATGACCTCCCTTGAGTTTGTCATAAGTCTTGTTTAGGGCCTTATGAGATGTGACAAGGTTTTGGGCTCACTCTCAAGCTCACCAACATGGTCCTTAACTTACACTCTTTTTTACCACATCCAGCATTTTTGATTTCTTGATGGCGATATCGCGGGCTTGCTCAAGCATACTCCAAAGCTCGGCATAGGAGAGCCCCTCGTCATCACTGTCATCGCTGCTCTCATCCTGACTCTCTCCAAGTTGGCTCGTGGCCTTGAGGCACGTGGGAGGTGGAGGAAGAGCTCGTGGAAGTGTGGTCTTGATCATGGCTAGGCCAACCACTTCTTCATCATCGCTTGAGGAAGAGGATGTGTCACTCAAGTTGTCACTTGTCCACTATCCAATAAGGGCCTTGCGAGAGAACTTCTTGTTGTAGTCTTGAGCTTTGCCTTTGCCTTTGCTCTTGTCCTTGTTGAAGTACCTCTTCTTCTTTTGCTTGGCTTTGGAGTCTTCTTCTTCTTCTTCTTCTTCATCACTTGAGTCTTGAGACTTGAAAGCTTCTTTTTTTGGCTTGGGGCAATCTCGAACAAAGTGGTTCTTGGACCCATTGTTGAAGCACTTGCCCTTGGACTTGGAAGCAAAGTCCTCATCTTCTTCATGAGAAGAGCCAAGTCCTCACTCAAGTCATCATCATCATCATCATCATCTTCGATCACTGGTTTCTTCTTGCTCTTCTTGTTCTTGATAGGCTCTTGCTTCTCAGCTTGAAGAGCTAGGTTGGATGGTTGTGGATCATCCATACCCAACTGATAGCATCAAAAGCAGTGATCTTGCCAAGTACGTCCTTGATGGTCTTGGTCTTGAGGTCACCTTGCAAGGTGAAGGTGGTGATGGACTCATACTTGTGGTCTTTGAATAGCCTCAAGAATATTCTTATCACCTCAACAGGCTTGAGCTTGAAGTCATCCCTAAGAGCATTGATCTCCTCCACTAGTAAATGAAAGCAAGAATAAACAGTGTTAGCTCTCTCATATGGCAATCTAGTGAAGTTATCATACTTGTTCTTCAGCATATAATATCTTTCCTCTTTGACATCACTAGTACCCTCATGGATACTCTGAATCTCAGTCCAAATATCATGTGTTGACGAACTCGCATCCAATCAAGCAAAGACATCCTTAGAAATGCATGCAAATAGAGCATTTTTGGCCTTAGCATTGTTCTTAATGAAATTAGGATCTAGCGGGTTCACATTCGCATCCGAATCATGGGTCACCGTCCATATCTCTGGATCAAGAGACTCAAGGTAGCCTTACATGCGTGCCTTCCAATACCCGTAGTCCTCCCGTTGAATATGGGAACACTCCCCATCTCTCCCGGCATCCTTACTCAAGGCGGTGAAGCCTCAAAGATGAGCACTTGGCTCTGATACAAATTGTAAGGACCGAAGGCGTACCGAGAGGGGGGAGGGGTGAATTAGTAAGCCGATCACAAATCCGAATACTTCTATTTCACACCACTAGATCCCAGCAATCGTTGCAACCTAAGCTATTCTACGAGGGCAAGACTCTATACATGCTAGTGTTCATGATGAGAGCAAATGCGGAAGCTAAACACACTAGCCTATGCAAGCCATAATTCAACCTACTCACTAGAGCACACAATTGCGGGATAGTAAAGAGAGGGTCAAGGAATGCTCATGATTTTTTCCTGAGGTCTTGAAAGGATGGCGCCTTCTCCTACTCCTCGTTGGACCACTCCAGCGGGAGTGCCGGTCCCTTCCGCCACCAAGAGAAGTTCTCGCACACGAGCCCCCAATCACTCCCGGAGTGAAGACATGGTTGTGTCACCATTGCCACCAAGGCACATGCTCGCCTCCCTCAAGAACTTGTCGGACTCCCCGAGTCGACATGGGCACTCACTAGCGATGCCCCTTTCATCGGCGGGCTCAAACCGGGTATAAACGTGTGATGACCTTCACAACCGATCACGATAGGCTCAATCACCGACACCTAACCGGTCTAGGTCTCACCATAGACCAAGAGTAACAATCTAGATCACACCCTCAAGGACACCCTAGCCTTAGATTTGCCCCCAAGGACTCGACGACGATCGTTGTTTGAGTTCCCAGAGCGCGACGATCCCGTATATGAAGAATCGCCGCTGGCAGGGGTTGAAGGATGAGCAGGTGGAGGCGGCGTGGCAACAAGGGCATGTGCTGGGGCATCATCTTGTTTGTCCAGCAGGTCTATTTCCTCAAAGCGCAATAGTGTGCATGCATCTTCAAAGTTGAGGAACGGACGGTGCAGCTTGAGGATAGACACCATGTGGCGAAACTGTTCGTTGAGGCCATGAAGCATAGTTAACACCAGGGTGCGATCACCAACTGGATTTCCAAACTCAACAAGGGAGGTGGCCATTGTTTGAAGGTGGCAGTAGTAGTCATTGATTGACAGCAAACCTTGCTTGAAGTTATGAAATTCTACCGCAAGAAGAAGAGCCCGAGAGTCACTTTGACCAAGGAACTCTTCTTCAAGGAAACTCCAGGCCGTGCGTGCACTCGGACGACGAAGCATGACAGGCTGCTAGAGGTCAGCAGAGATTGTTCCGTAGATCTAGGTGAGTATCGTGCAATTCATCTGAACCCATGCCGGGCGGTCAGTGTTTGCAACACCAGTGAGGACGTGATCTGTCAAGGCATACTGGCCGAGCACAATGAGAAATAGGTTGCGCCAACATGTGTAGTTGTTGGCAGCCTACTCCAAGGTGATCGAAACAAGGTCCTTGATGTTAAGAACGGCAACAGCTTGAGCATGAACGGCTACAGAGGCAGCAACCTGAGCATCGAGGAGATGAGCATGATCGGCAGCCGCCTTTTGGCAAGCGGTCTCTGCCTCGACGGCTTTCTGGCGAGCAGCAAGGCGCTAGCAATGTTGCTCCTCGTCTTTGGCCTGCTGGAGTTTAGCAGGCCAGAGAATGTTGCCGACCACAGCGATCTTTGGTCTGGCGAATACCTTAGCAAT
Source organism: Eleusine indica (assembly GCA_030378355.1). Classification (NCBI taxonomy): domain Eukaryota; kingdom Viridiplantae; phylum Streptophyta; class Magnoliopsida; order Poales; family Poaceae; genus Eleusine; species Eleusine indica. The sequence goes on from CM059495.1 coordinate 45,362,473, forward strand.
AGCAGATGTGATCGACTGTGAGAAGACACATGACGTGATCAAGCTAGCGAAATGCTTAGCGACAGACTGGTGAAGCGACGACAAGGAGCACATCATAGCCGGTGAGAGAACTCATCAACGGCAAAAGAGCAGAGGCGGCTAGGATTTTGCGACCGTCATGGTTTGTGGAAGCGGGGAGAGGTCACAGGAGCGAACGTCTTGTGATACCATGAAAGTGTTATGGAATTGATAGAATACACAATGATTGATTGATTACCAAAACATGAGTACATATAGGTACCAATGGGGAGCCGGAAAGGCAAGCCATGGGCCGTGCGTGAGGGAAGAAGTCAGTACAACCAATATACGCTAACATTTTTTTGTATGGTCAAAAACTTAGTATTGCAACTTATGGTAGTCTTTGAGTCCGTCGGTAATGGAGCTAGTATGGCACCCGACGCCGGCTCTCGTTGTCAGGGCCGGTCCACAAGCGGATCCTATGCCGCATGACGGGGACCGGATCCTGGGAGCTCCTATTATAGGTGGCTAAATGGGTGGCACGGTCCAACATGGTCCGGGCCTTAAAAGGTCTAGCACGTTTAGTTTCGGGCCGGCTGAGCACATCGTGATTATCGGGTCGCGCCGAGGGAGCTCAGAGGCTGAGGCATCAGCCCACGACACGACTCGCAAGGACTCAAGCATGCCAGCTGGCCCATTAGACCCATGAGAACACTTGGCCCGCTTAGGCCTGCCAGACACACGAGCCCGGCCTCGAGCCTGGTGACATGGAGTGGAGGAGCAGGTGCGGCGCTCGTTAGAGGAGGGCGACCTCGTTGGCACGGCGCTTGTCAGAGGAGGATGACCTCAGTGGTGCGTGATGCAGAGGTGGATGCGGCGGCTTGCACGCAAGCAGTGGCGCCATCGATAGCTCCTATACTCAGAGCAACTTAAGCGAGATACGTAATAGATTGTCCTATCAGGGCCCATGAACATCCACCACCCACGACCCATGAAGAAAATAGAGTGCAGATGTATTATATATTTTTGTTCTAAACTTGGAACCATAGAATTGAATTCAATACCTTGAAATAGCTTTCAATATATTTTTCAAATATTGAAAGGATCGAGTGACCGAGGGGGGGGGGGGGTGAATCGGGAACTCATAATATGTACCTAATTCGCCAATTCCTAAAACTGATCACTCAAACAATTCCTATACAATTCTACTGGTGATCACTCTAACAAGATAACGCTATGAAAGAAGAAAACAACCTATGCATACTAGTGGATCACACACAAGGCCAAGCAACTCCTATGCAAGCTAGTAATCAAAGACACGCGGAAGCATACAACAAGCTAGCTAAGGAGCCTACTCATGCAAAGCTACTAGATCATCAAGTACAAGATCAACACACAAGCATGAGTAGGACAACACATACTAGGGTGATCAATTAATCCCAAGCAAATCCTATACATGCTAGTGATCAAGTGAGAAAGCAAAGCACTACTAGCAAGTAAAGAAGCCTATTGATGCAAGTCTACAAGGTAATCAACTAGAGCAAGAAAAACGCACAAGCATGAATAGCACGATACGTAAATGCAGAAAGTAAAGCATCATAGTAAGGAGTAGAGTAAGAGATGGCTCATCATATTTTTCCCCAAGGTCTCAGAAGGATGTCGCCTTCCCCTACTCCTCGTTGGACCACTGCCGCCGGAGTGCCAGTCCCTCCCGCCACCAAGTGGAGTTCTCGCACACAAGCCCGCAATCACTCCCGAAGTGAAGACACAGTTGCGTCACCGCTGCCACCAAGGCACAAGCTCACCTCCCTCAAGAACTTACCAGACTCCCCGAGCCGACACGGGCGCACACTAGCGATGCCCCTTTCAACGGCGGCTCAAACCATGTACAAACATGTGATGGCCTTCACAACCAATCACGATAGGCTCGATAACCAATACCTAACCGGTCTAGGTGTCACCATAGACCAAGAGTAACAATCTAGATCACACCCTCAAGGACACCCTAGCCTTAGATGTGGATAGATGCTCAAGTTACGCTCACTAGCACTCTCAAGAGATCCAATATCCTCTCCTAGTGCTTCTCTCTTTTCCTCTTGGCTCCCTCCAAATGCTCCCAGCAATTCCAATGGCCAAGAGAGGTTATCTAAGACCCCAACAATGAAGTTACATAGGCTTCCAACCTCAAACTAGTGGTTGCTCCATGAGATCACCTTTCTGTACACACTGACCAGACTATCCGATCACTCCTAGAATGGCTCCTAGAGCTGTTGGCTTCACTGTGCGCAGATGACCTCACTCTGACCGGATCAACCGGACCGTTCGGTCTCTTCTTGTCTGTTGATTCCAGAGAGCTCCCGAAATGCTTCCTCTTTGTCCTGTGCTTCACCCATATAGATCGGACCGTCCGGTCTCTATGGTCTCTAGTGCAGACATATTCCTCACAAAGTCTTCTCTCTGATATGCCTTCTCCTCTGATGACCGTATAGTCCGGTCACTCCTGATCTTCTGCCTGGTCTCTCTGTCCAGAAGCTGAAACTCCTCGTCCTTGCTTGACTTCGTTTTCCGGCTTCTTCCAATAGCTCCTTGGCCTCTCCACTGTCACCTAGTGCCTATGATTTCGCTGAGCATCCACACACATCACTCACTAGCATGACCTAGACCCCTTGATAGTCTGGTTTTTCCTATGGACTCAAAGCCCTAACAACTAGATAAGTGTTGCAAACACTTCCTCCATAGCTTATCCTTAGCTTTTATCCATCTCCATCAACCCTTGGACTCCATCAAGCTCATCAATCTCCATGCTTGTGGTCATTATCATCAACCGCCAAGGCAACAATCAATGATCATTAAGAAGAAGAGGTTTCCTACATGCACAACACTTGTATAGACATTAGTCACATTTCATGTTTGTAATTCATCACCAAACATTCATACCTTGGGGTGACCTCAATGGTCATGAACCTTACAATATCCCCCTTTTTGGTGATGGATGACAACCACTAATTATGATGATCCAAAATGAATGAGTCCTAAAAGAATAAGAAGGAAAGGACAAAAGACTCGAACGAGGAACCAAGAGAAAAGAAAGGTTTGAAAATTACCTTGGTCCTTACCTTGGAATTAGTCTCCCCCTTGGAATGTGCTAGGTGTTGAGGGAGAACTACCCAATCATGTAGCGCACTAGAGGTTGAGCTAGAGTTGAATTTTGTGCCCGTCATGGTGTCATTGTAGTTTATATTGTTGGAGTAGACACACACCATAGACGTAGATGTTCATGTCGGTATCGATGTTCATTGTTGTTGTAGACATGCACCATTTTCTTGATTGTATTTATTTGATCATCTGTCCTTCATGTGATCTTCTTGTTCTCCGCACCCTCTTCTTTTGATCTTCATGTACTTCTCTCCCTTTGTGCTATCAATCTTTACTTGGCTTTTTGGATCTTCATGTCCTTCTCCCCCTTTTTGTATCTTCATGTTCTTCTCCCCCTTTGTCACCTATCACAAAAAACCACAAACCAAGAACAAAACACATAAGAATCTTGAAGCAAATAAAAAATGACAAGAGTTAGGAAACTCTCCCTTTCATTGCGCTCCTCCTTGGTCATGATGGCATTCCACCATAGCTCCCCCCTACACACATGACTCATTTTCTCAAGTATGCAATGGTTAGTCATTAGCATGTTGGGAATGTATGAGTCACCTGTCTTTGAGCTCGTTTGAACATGACTCAATAGGCATGAAGCTCAACTATCACTATGTGATCATCTAGAGGGTCATATACTTACATTGCAAATAAGCAACTTCTCCTAGAAACATGGTTGGAAGCATGTAAGGTATCATGATGCAAAAATTGCATGGATGCAAAGAATGCAAATGCAACAAGTATACAATGCATGATTCATTGCTAAAAGAAAGAGAGAGAAAGGCTACAAACCAAAGTCACAACGGACCATTCTTCCAAGCCTTGGGCACACCTTGAACCACCTTCCCAAGCTTAGTCATTAGTCACATTTCATGTTTGTGATTCATTACCCAAACATTCATACCTTGGGGTGACCTCAATGGTCATGAATTGGGAACTCAAGTTATAACAATCACGCTTGGAATTCACTAACGAGTAGTCAATTAATTTCTAAACGGTTCTAGTGAAGTCAATTAATTTCTAAACTCAAGATGAAGGCTAACAACAACCTGCACATGCTAGTGGATCACACATCAAACAACTCCTATGCAATCTAGTGATAGCAATCAATCAAGACATGCGTTGGTATTTTTAACTAATGCAAGTAAATCCGCAAGTGCACGGAGAGTACCGTTGTAGCATTTCACCTAGAAGTATTTAGGGTATCGTATTTATTTTATCCCAAAGGAAGGCGGGAGAATCAAGATAATTACCATGTTCTAGTGTTGCATAATGGATTATAAGACAAAATTTTCATAGGGGTAAGGATAAAGATAATCAAGGGTAGTGGACACATAGATAGCATACACAAGATAAATAAAGACTAGTGTAGTAGAGAAAGACAAAGAAAGAGCTAAGTTCCTATATTGCTTTCATGTAGTTACATTGTTTACATTATATACTATTCTACAAATACATAAGCAATGCATGACAATCAGATCATCACACCTTGGACATCCGGTTTTCCTTTGCATCCATAGTATGATTCCAATCAAGAGCCTATTGCATAGCCGAACGTGGGGGATTTCAAAGGACAGATAGGGCTGTCACCACCTATTGCCTACCCCAAGCAATCCGTGGGCTACACAACAAATAATGCGTTCTATTGATCTAAGCACCACACTTACATCTCTAGAACAATACTCCTAATCCCCTAGTGATGGATCAGAAAAGGAGTAAGGGCTACACAACAAATAATGCATTTTAATGATGTAAATAAAGATTATAGTAAGGGCCTATATCTATAAGAGCCATACCACAACTCCAAGAAAGACTTGAGAACTACAAAAAACTCTATTCTATGCTTAACTCCACTAAAACTAGGGAGAAACTCGAAATGCAAAGCGAGTGATGATTCTGTGTGTGTTTAGGAGTGAAGCCACACCCTTCTATTTATAGGGTCCAAAGGCGGTTTTGAGGTCGGTAACTCCAACCCTAAGGGGGACAACCGCCTTTGGAGAGTCGATGAGAAACCGTCAGAGGAATCTAGGCCCCACTAGGCCCACACCTTGTTTGGCCAAACAGGGGCGGGGCCTAGTACCCCCCGGCTCTTCTGGCACACAGGTAGGTGGACCTCTTTGAATCTTCCATGGCTTAGCCCTTCTGTATGTTGGTTTGGTGCTACAAGTGGGCCATTTGATTCATGGGAATTCATGTTAGTGAACTCTGATTGGTGGAACTTGTGTTTCTTCACCACGTAGGTGTGTTTCCTCCCTTCTTTTGTCGTTTCTCCTGCATGTGAGTATTTCTCTAAGTTCAAGTGGAACTTTATTATTTCTAACTGACATGCATGGTGAGAATGTTGAATTCTTCTTTATTTTGAGTAATATTGATGGTCGGAAATGATAGTTAATGACCATCAACAAACTCCCCCAAGCTTAACCTTTGCTCATCTGATGCAAAGATAAAACTTTAGATGGTTGATTAGGAGTTGCTACAATATCTTATATTCCCTCTATAGTACCAAGTACAAAACAAAATACTCTACCTTTAATTGAATAAGTTGGCATTTGGTAACTCACCCTTTACCTTAGTCCCTATGGGGCTTTTGGCTTCTCTTCATCTTGGGTGGTGGAAAGGCATAACAGTCTTTTGTAGGACACCATTCTCTCAGCCCCGTGTTCCACTTTCCATCCCAAGGTTTTCAAAAAGATCCTCCAGTGATTCTCTTGATCACTCAATGTGTATAAATCCTCAACAAGGTATTTGAAGTTGCCTCTTTTGTTTTTACCTCTAAACAAGGCTTATGTGGAGCTATAGAATGGAAACAATTGAGATATACTTGTAACACATATATTGCTAAACCAAAAGACTGAACCCATGGAGAAACAAGTCATACAATCTGATCAATATGTGTATGTGTGTTGAATATGGTGGAATGGTGGATACTCCTTTTTGTGTAGACTCTCTCTTTATTTGATTAAGCAATTGGGCATGGCTATTTCTTTTTTTCATCATGCTCATAATTGAGAGCAAACATTTATTCTATTTTTGATAGCTGTTGACGCCAATTAATGTGCCATTTTATACGTCAAAAGCGCCCTGTTTTAGAGCTTAATATCATTATTATAGGCCATTAACCTCTGAACATGGTAGAATATTTGTACAATTGTTGTTCTGGAGATTTATTATAGAAACAGGTGAAAAGATGACAATTTGGGACAAATCTAGTGGACTTGGACCTTGAAGAGGTGAATTATAGTAGAAAAGGCCCAGATGCCGACTGGCACGTCCACCGTGCCGATCGGCACAAGGGTGGTTCGGGCTAATCAAGGCTTGTCCACTCATCAGGACCTTCTAGAAGGAATAACTTTGCACAAATCTTGGAGATATGCTTCGTGAAGAGATAAAAGGAAGGCAAAATTGTCTGTAACACACTGAGAAAACGAGGCTTCGTCTCCAACACATCGACAAAGTCGAATTTATCTGAACACACTACAATTTTGTGATTTCTCGTCTGGAACACATTATGACCATTTAACAATTGTTTTCAACTTTTTTATCTCAATACTTATAATATATTAGAATTTGAAACTTGGCATAAATATACATTATTGTATTATCTATCTCTAAAAAATAGAGCTAAATTTTTGTCAAATGTTTTTCATGTTTGCTGATTGTTTTAATATTGAATTTGTCCAGCAAATCATGCAAAAGATAATAAAAAAATCTAGCCCTATTTTTTAATGATAGATATTACAATAATATATATTTGTGTCAAGTTTCAAGTTCTAATGTATTCTATTTATTGAGATAAAAAGTTGAAAACAATTTTTTTATGGTTATAATGTGTTCTAGACGAGAAATCACAAAATCGTAGTGTGTTGTAGACAAATTCAACTTTGTCGATGTGTTAGAGACGAAGCCATGTTTTTTCAGTGTGTTACAGACAATTTTGCCTAAAAGGAAACCCCAAGATCTTAAAACACGCAATACAAAACTTTACTTCGGAGAACTTGATGGGAGAACCCACACGAAAGCTACAGAAGACTTGGAAACTGTCGAGGGTAAAGATCGGGGTGTCACATGGCACATCCTAAAGGCTCATACGCGTCGAGCTGAAAGGGGCCCGCAGGATCGCCACCAAGGCACCACAAGCATGGCCCCCCACGGGGAGCATCCCCGCAGCAGTCAGGCCTTGGCCGCGAAAGCCGCACCACTACCCCGACTCGCTCGACTCCCGAGTGGTCGAGGGCCGGTCGCGTCCCGCTCGACCCCTCAATGGGGATCGAGGACCCGCTACACCCCGCTCGACCCCTCGACGGGGGTCGAGGACGAGTCGTCCTGCTTGGCAGAACCCGAGCGTGGCTCCCCCTACCAAGCAGATGACTCGGCCACTCGCCCGAGCCTATCCACTCCGAGGGAAGGACGAACGCCCCGCTACCACTACAGTCACGACGATAGTATGGGCCCTCCATAATCACCGGATAAACTCTGCCTCCGTCAACTCCCGTTAGTGGGGACTGGGGACCGAACCACGGTGGGACGGGATGACAGGCCCCTGTCCAAGTCAGGAGTGGCGGAGTGGAGAAACTCCATTGCCTTGTTGGGACGGGACAGATTCCAACTCCATGCTGGTCCGAACATACGTAACCCAACACAATGACCCCCGACGGAGAGGGTCGAGCGATCCAATGGTCAGCAACTGCCAACCACTCGGCCTTAAATGCCATGCCCACTACGCGGACACAGAATCAAGGGGTCAAATCCCTCCAGATACCTGCCCCCCTCATCAGCACCAGCGCCCGCTGATGGTGGCAGGCGTGGCAAGGCTCGCTGCACTGCCATCATGCGATGACACGCCTAATGATGATGGTGCAGGATGGCTTGAGGGACAGCTAGATTGAACCTTGCTTGAATGACGTGACAAAACCCATGCTACACCTCCCCGCGCACGGTGGGACATGCCGACTACAGGAACGAGGGGGGACTTGACTCGACGACAGAGAACGGGGGCACGCACGGACGCAGTACCGCCCCTCTGACGCAAGACCCGGACGATGGGGCCCGCAGAGACCAAAGACCATGCCGTCGACTAAGGGCTTCACCTTCTTCGGCACGCCTCCACCAACTCATCACGTGTAGAAATTTTTTTTTCTCTCTCTCTGTAAGTGGGCCTATCCCCTTGAAGTATAAAAGGGGAGACCCACTCTCTTCTCTGGGGGACGAGACAACGAACAACAAGAATCGTGACATAAGCAATCATACACACATCGCTCGCACCCGAGACTTGAAGCACCCTCCTCTCTCACCACTGTTGTAGACCCTCACCAGAGCAAGTAACACGAGCAGGCCCGAGAACTGGACGTAGGCGGCTTCTCTGAACCAGTATAATCTCCCGTGTCCTCTTTCTTAGCCATCACCGAACCCGAAGCACGCACCCCGATGAACAAATTCTACTGGTCGGTGATCTAAATGCTGACAGTTGGCGCACCAGGTAGGGGGGCTTTGCGCATTTCGCTTCACCACTTCCCAGTTTGGGTGGCCACTTCGTCCACCTTTTGGGCTCCCGGTAGCAGCATGTTCTTCGGGAGCCTGGAATTTGTTGCTACTGCAGACCAGAAGCTGCTATGCATCAGCATTCCAACATCTTTGCTGCCCCCAGTCCAGGCGCCCGCCCCCGTGGCGATGCATCCATGGTGACTGGAGGACGCGAACGACGCACTCGAATCCGCAGTCGCTGGAGACAGGACGCAGCGACTTGTCGACAAGTCACTCCCAGACCCTATCATGGCGGCCATCGCAGTCGCCGATGAGGCGATGCGCGCGGTTCGACTCTAGCCGACCAGGCCACACATCACTGACCGCTCCATGGTGTCGGCCGGTTACGGTGACCAGCTATGGCTCCATCTGGGGCGTTACTTGGGGCCTACGCCTGACCCGGAAGACCTTCGACACTTCGCGTACGCGTTGGCGAACATCCACGGGCAACTTCTCGGAGAAGAGCCCCTCCACCCGAATGGGCTCACGAGAGCCCCTTTGGAGGGCCACCCACACGGCCTTCGGAACGCCACTAGGTATTTCCAGAGCGCGACCGCACAACTTGCCGTTCCCGCCTTTGCAGGCTCTGGGTTTGTCAGCGTGATCGAGCATCCGGACGAATCTCTCTTCGACCTCCTCGATGTGGGGTCAGCGGGAGACTCCAGCTCCGAGTCCGGAAGCTACACGGAAAGCTACGCCACCCCGCGAGGGTGCGGTATGGTACAACTTGCGTCGGCCTCAGCTGCGGGGGGTGCCGAGACCTCGGCCGCCGGTGTGGTGGCAAATCCCGGGACCCCCACCCAGGCGAACCCGATGGTGGATGCGGGAGGAGGGCCGGGAACCCATAGGCCCAGCACTGCCCGGACGATCTTAAGCAACGGTTGAGGGCAAGGCGGGTGGAGCTGGAAGAAACTCGGTGCTAGCTCGAGCATGAAAAGAAAGAGATAGACCACGAGCTAGCCCATCCCGGCACGGTCGGACGTGCTCGCGCCAAGGCCTGCGACGTCCTTCAGCGCATCATCGCCGACGATCAAGGGCCTCCGCAGTTTGCTCGCGCGGGACAAAACATAGCAGCAGCCGTCGCCCTGCTCAATACTCTCCCTGAGCCCGCGATGCCGGAGGCCTAGCAGGCTCAGTGAGAAGTCGCAGCTCTGCTAGCCAAGGCCGCTGAGTTCCAAGCAACGAGCTCACAATGGCGCGCTGCTCAATATAGCGAACAGATCTCCACGTCCAGACGGGCGGGAGGACGCAGCGCCGCCGGTTCGCAATAGCATTCGGTCCAGCAGCCAGCCCTGGCTGGAGGCGCACCTAAGAAAGTCTCGGTCCACGATAGAGTCGGACCCACTGCAATGCACGTCACACTCTCAAGGTGCATCGTCGCGAGAGAGAGCGGGGGAACTAGTAAAGACGCCGTCAACCGCGCCGTGGAGGCCGGTACGACAACATCGTTGAGGAGCGGAGCCGGAGCCCAAGCCCTCCTAGGCCGCGGGTCTTCGGCTCATGAATTCGCATCGCCGAGTTCCCTCAGCGCTTCCAGGTTCCTGTGACCATCACAAAGTACGCGGGCGAGATGGACTCTGGCCTTTGGCTTGAGGATTACCGCCTCACGTGTCAAGCTGGGGGGGGGGGGGGGCATTGATGGCCTCGCCATCATCCGCAATCTCCGCTGTATCTCGCCAACTCAGCCCGTGCTTGGCTCGAGCACCTCCCCGAGGGTCGAATCTACGACTGGGGCGACTTGAGGGATATTTTCGTCGGAAACTTTTAGGGGACCTTGTTGGCACTTCCCAAGTGCCCCTTTTATATGTAAATATTACCCCAATTAGAGCATAATTGATACTAATTTAGGCCATTTACCTATGATATTATATATATATATATTTATATATGCGTTTTTTTGGAGCTTTATTGCAGAAACAGATAAAATTGGTGATTAAAGTGATGCTGGAGAGGACAGGAGTCCAGAACCGATGAAAGCACTGAAGAAGCCCAGTGCGCCGATAGGCGCAGTCCATGAGCTGATCGGCGCTAGGGTGTTTTGGCCCACAGAAGTGACCGAGGCTCATTCCACATGTTTATGAAAGTTTATCTGCGCAAGACACTTGAACATATTTACCTAGAAGATTTATGGAACTTCAAGATTTTGACATGCAGTACAGGACTTTATCTCGAAGGAAAAGGCCCACATGGCAGTTGTGAAACATAGAGGAACCGACTCGGAGAAGAAACCAAAGAAGACACGGCTTGCACCGATCGGCGCAACCGTCTTATTTGCTAGAAACCGAGTCCTTTATGAGTAGAACCCCTATAAATACTTGTAAACCCTGGCCACAGAGAGGAGGCGACAGAGGGACAACAGATCCGTGAGTTAGAGCCACCGGGGCTTGCCTCGTTGTTGGTCGTATCTACGTACCCACTTATACACCGCAAGAGGACGGTGTACGATTGTAGCACTTTTTCCCTTGAATTGAGTATTGCAAGGTTTATCGAATCCACTGGGACCTTACGGATTTATTAAACAAAGTTAACAGTAAAAGATCTAGTCAAGGCTACTATCAAGGTCAGGTTGCATGAGGGGAGACTGGCCAGCGCAAAGGTGCGCCAGACAGTAAATCTGTCGATGCGCCGATCGGCGTGGGGATTGAGCCGATCGGCACACTAGTGAATCTAAGTCAAAGTGCGCGAGATCTATTAAATCTGGGGTTGTGCCGATCGGCGCTGGAATTGAGCCGATCGGCACACTGGTGGATCTAAGCCGAAGTTGTTGTGCCGATCGGCACAGGCTTGAGCCGATCGGCACACCAGTGAAACTAAGCCAAAAGTGTTCCAGATCTTGTAAACCTATGCTGGTAAGTGAGTAGCCAGATATCTACTAGTGAGATCGTAACCAGAAAGTCTAATTGAATAGCATCATAATGGGTAAGTACTTAGATCAATGGAAACCTATAATGAGTAAGGCCACCTTGATTTCTGAGCGGCTCCCGATTTATCGCTATCGGGAGGAAACCCTTAATCGTACTAGTATCTTACCCTACTCAACTATCCAATAGTGCTGCGCAGGCTTAGTGCTGTCACCGCTAAACCACACTACTGGTATCATCAAGCAACCATAATCAATACAATGTCCGAATACTATCCTAATCACTACGATTAAGATAATATCTACTTACTTAGCCTAGAACTAAGCAATTGGAATAAGCACATGCATGATTATAGAATCAAGATAGACAAATCACCAAAACCATCATCAACATATTCAATCATACTTGAGATACATAGAGTAAGATTCATTCCCGTCGAGATGGCCTACCTTGACGGATCAACTCTTGACTCCAATGGTTCTTGAAACTCAACTAGAGATCTATTCTAACGGGGCAAGCCCCGGGGGCTCTAACTCATGGATCTGGTGTCCCTCTGTCTCCTCCTCTCCTCTACGGTGAGGGTTTACAAGTATTTATAGGGGTTGATGTGGACAAGGATTCCCGATCTTCCGATAGATTCTGGTAAACTTGATTAAGACGGAGGCGATACACAAATCGATCCGGCTTCCGAACGACACGTTCTGAACCCCGCAATTGCAGCACAACGTCTCCTATGGTTATCAACCATCCAAGAACGATTAACCTCGCTGAGAAGGCTTATCCTTGCCTGCAAATCAAGAACACAAGCAAGAACAAAGAAGAATGCAACCAAATTTGCAAGTATACGATGAATCTCACAAGTTGGGGTCTTACAAACCAATCAAACGGCAAAACTGTTATCAACAGAATAATCTAAGTAAAACCTGAACCCTAATGGTGCGGCGGCGGCTGTATATAAAGACCCTAGGGTCGTGCAAGACCCTCTGGACGCGTCCCTCATTGGGCTCAACTAAATACAAAGCCGAAAAGCCAAAAATAGGCGACGCAGCACCGACATAGATTCTAGACTCTTTCTTGCTTCGATGATTCCTGATGACTCCGGATGAATTTTGACATGAGGCTGACAGCATTCGAAAGGTCTTCTCCTTATCTTTCCGTGCATATGTAGAACGTCCAAATCCGAGTCCGTATGCATCCTGGGCGACTGTTTTAGTGCAGACTGGTCCTGGGCCCCGAAACAGACTCGAAGTCGGTTTTGATTGGGCCACCACTTTGGCTTCCAAGCCCTTGCTGGTCCTCCACGTTCCCAACTCCTTCTCCCATCATCTCCTGGTCCTGCCCATGGTTTCTAATTATAAAATAATCATTAGGTAGCAAACCATTCTCAAAAGTAACATATAGCGGAGAACGTAGGAACGAGCTCACCTCTAAATTTAGTCGTCGTGCACGAGCTCTAGTCATTGGACCTTGCAAGTCCAGATTTGGAGGAGTGTTGTGTGTATCCATAGGCGACACACAAATCGATCCGGCTTCAGAACAGCATGTTCTAAACCCCGCAATCGCAGCACGACGTCTCCTCTGGTTATCAACCGTCCAAAGACGATTGACCTCGCCGAGAAGGCTAATCCCTGCCTGCGAATCAAGAACACAAGCAAGAACAACGAAAAATGCAACACAATTGCAGATGTATGATTAAACTCTCGAAGTTGGGGTCTCACAAACCGATGAACGGCAAAACTGTTTATGAACAGAATTGATCTAAGCAAAACCCCGAACCCTAATGGTGCGGCGGCGGCTGTATATAAAGACCCTAGGGTCGTGCAAGACCCTCTGGACGCGCCCCTAATTGGGCTCATCTAGATACAAAGCCCAAAGGCCAAAAATAGACGACGTAGCACCGACACAGATTCTAGACTCTCTCTTGTTTTGATGATTCCTGGTGACTCCGGATGAATTTTGACATGAGGCCAGCGGCGTTGGAAAGGTCTTATCCTTATCTTTCTGTGCATATGTAGAACGTCCAAATCCGAGTCCGTATGCGTCCTGGGCAACTATTTTAGTGCAGACTGGTCCTGGGCCCCAAAACAGACTCGAAGTCGGTTTTGATTGAGCCTCCACTTTGGATTCCAAGCCCTTGCTGGTCCTCCACGTTCCCAACTCCTTCTCCCATCATCTCCTGGTCCTCTCCATGGCTTCTAATCATAAAATAATCATTAGGTAGCAAACCATTCTCAAAAGTAACATATAGCGAAGAACGTAGGAACGAGCTCACCTCTAAATTTAGTCGTCGTGCATGAGCTCTAGTCATTGGACCTTACAAGTCTAGAATTGGAGGAGTGTTGTGTGTATCCATAGGAGTGATGTCCTCATCAGGGGTTCTACTCGTAAAGGACTCGGTTTCTAGCAAATAAGGTGGTTGCGCCGATCGGCGCAAGATTACGCCGATCGGCGCAAGCCGTGTCTCCTCTGATTTCTTCCCGAGTCGGTTCCTCTGGCTTGAAAGTACTCACTAGTGGCTTGTCTAACTCTATGTTGTTCAGGAACAAGGTGGGCATTAAATTTTTGTTCTACCGTCATTTCCCAATCAAGGTAAGCATCACCATCATACTGACCCGAAAACGAAGGAATTGAAAACTTAATTTTAGCATACGGATCATCTGGAGCATGGTTACCTTGTGTGCGACGGTTGTGGTTGTGGAAACCACCCATACCTTGAGGGTTACGTTGCAAACGACGTCGTAACCTTGCGGTCCTTGTAGCTGACCTATCGACGGTGCCATCAACCTTATACACCGTTGCTTCATCATGATCGTCTTCAACGTCATTGTTGGTGTCTGTGACGGCCCTGGTGAAGCTTGGTGACGGCGTCTGTGACGGCCCTGGTGATCGTCTCTGTCAAATCACTCTGAACCGCCTGCAAAGCCTTCTGTAACTGATTTTGGCTCACGCACTCATCCAATTTTGAGGGTGAAGCACCCTCTCCATCGCTTTCTGACATCAGAAACACCAAAACAGAAAATAAAAAGTGAAGGTTATCCCTACAAAACTACTAAGCAGTGGTGCCTCTCAACACAGCAAAAGTAAGCTTCTTGCAAAGCTCTTACAAAGTTCTGAAAACAACAAAGCGAAGGATACCAGGGAGAAGTGTTCCACGATTGCAAGGGTTACCAAATAACCTATGTGCTGTCCAGAAGAAGTATGTAGAGCTAGGAAGGCCAAATATATATATATGAGTGGCACACAAATCAAAAACAGATAGTAAAGCTGAATAAGTGCCCAAATAACTTGTCCCTAGTTGCTGGTCTAACTATGTCCTAGAACAGTAGTGATAGCAAAGAAGAAACAAGGAGACAAAGGGACACAGTCGATAACAGGGGGCTTAGTGTAAAACAGCCAAACTCAGAAATTCCAGGGGGCTAGATGGAGCACTAGTAGGAATCCCAAATTTTTATTTTATTTTATTTTTTTGATATTTTTTTCCAACTCACTAGCAAACAGGGAGAAACCACAAAAAATTTCAGCTCAAACCGAGCTAGGGCGTGGCCTACAGAAAATCTTGAAGTTTCAGAAAACGTCGGGTTTCTACTTGAATGAATTTTTTCTTTTTCTTCCCGATTTTTTTTGAATTTTTTGACGAGTGCACACAGGGCGTAATATTCATATAGCCGATAAAACCGAGGATGGTGAAGGGGATGGCGGCTAGGGTTGCAAGGAAAACACTACTGACGACAAAAACACAAACTAAACCAGCGACTAAACAAGAACTAGGGCACAAACTCAACACTACGGACTCTGAAATTGAAATATGCAAAGGCTAAACACATGGTTATGGGTGGGGAAAATTTTTTTTTTGGTATTTTCTGTGGACGATAGGAAGAACACGAAAACAAAACTAAAGGGTCATGTGAACCTGACGGTGCACCTGAAGCTCTGATTACCACTTGATGTGAACAAGGGTTCCCGATCTTTCGAAAGGTTCTTGGTACGTTGATTTGGTCGGAGGCGACACACAAATCGATCCGGCTTCAGAACAGCACGTTCTAAACCCCGCAATCGCATCACGACGTCTACTCTGGTTATCAACCGTCCTAAAGACGATTGACCTCGCCGAGAAGGCTGATCCCTGCCTGCGAATCAAGAACACAAGCAAGAACAACAAAGATTGTAACACAATTGCAGATGTATGATTAAACTCTCGAAGTTGGGGTCTCACAAACCGATGAACGGCGAAACTGTTTATGAACAGAATTGATCTAAGCAAAACCCGAACCCTAATGGTGCGGCGGCGGCTGTATATAAAGACCCTAGGGTCGTGCAAGACCCTCTGGACACGCCCCTAATTGGGCTCAACTAGATACAAAGCCCAAAGGCCAAAAATAGGCGACGCAGCACCGACACAAATTCTGGACTCTATCTTGTTTTGATGATTCCCGATGACTCCGGATGAATTTTGACATGAGGCCGGCGGCATTGGAAAGGTCTTCTCCTTATCTTTCCGTGCATATGTAGAACGTCCAAATCCGAGTCCGTATGCGTCCTGGGCGACTGTTTTAGTACAGACTGGTCCTGGGCCCCGAAACAGACTCGAAGTCGGTTTTGATTGGGCCTCCACTTTGGCTTCCAAGCCCTTGCTGGTCCTCCACGTTCCCAACTCCTTCTCCCATCATCTCCTGGTCTTCTCCATGGTTTCTAATCATAAAATAATCATTAGGTAGCAAACCATTCTCAAAACTAACATATAGCGAAGAACGTAGGAACGAGCTCACCTCTAAATTTAGTCGTCGTGCACGAGCTCTAGTCATTGGACCTTGCAAGTCCAGATTTGGAGGAGTATTGTGTGTATCCATAGGAGTGATGTCCTCATCATGTGCTATGCCAACATCATTTTTCTGAGCTGCTACTATTTCTTCCCGTAAGGTAGGAATCAATGCTAGGTTATAGAGAGCTCCTTGGGGTGTTACTTGGACATAATGACCATCTTGAACTTGTGGGCTGATCATGATGTGGTGGCATTGAGCCTTGCGGCTTAGTGCGTCAGCCACGACATTAGCCTTTCCTCGGTGGTAGTGCACTTCCAACTCATAGTCCCCAATTAACTCCAACCAATGGCGTTGTCTCATGTTCAGGTGATCCTGGGTGAAGATGTACTTCAAGCTTTTGTGGTCAGTATAGATACGAACTTGATTTCCAAGAGGGTAATGTCTCCGTATTTTCAATGCTAACACCACCGCTGCTAATTCCAGATCATGTGCGGGGTAATTCTGCTCATGCTTCCTCAATTGTCTTGATCCATAATTGATGACTCTTCCATCTTGCAAGAGCACACACCCTAATCCAATACCCGAAGCGTCACAATAAACATCGAACGGCTCCCCCAGGTCCGGTTGAGCTAATACTGGGGCAGTGGTCAGATGCTTCTTCAGGGTTTGAAAAGCATTCTCGCTGTCGAGAGAAAACCCTTAATCGCGCGAGTATCTTACCCTACTCAGCTATCCAATTGTGTTGCGCAGGCTTAGTGCTGTCACCGCTAAACCACACTACTTGCATCATCAAGCAACCATAATCATTACAATGTCCGAATACAATCCTAATCAGCATGATCAAGATAATATCAACTTACTTAGCCTAGAACTAAATTGGAATAAGCACATGCATGATTATAGAATCAAGACAGACAAATCACCAAAACCATCATCAACATATTCAATCATCCTTGAGATACATAGAGTAAGATTCATCCCCGTCGAGATGGCCTACCTTGATGGATCAACTCTTAACACCAATGGTTCTTGAAACTCAACAAGAGATCTATTCTAACGGGGCAAGTCCCGGTGGCTCTAACTCACGGATTTGTTGTCCCTCTGTCGCCTCTCTCCTCTGTGGTTAGCTTTTGCAAGTATTTATAGGGGTTCTACTCGTAAAGGACTCGGTTTCTAGCAAATAAGGCGGTTGCGCCGATCGGCGCAAGCCGTGTCTTCTCTGGTTTCTTCTTTGAGTCGGTTCCTCTATCTTCCACAGCTGCCATGTGGGACTTTTCCTTCGAGATAAAGTCTTGTACTGCACGTCGAGATCTTGAAGTTCCATAAATCTTCTAGGCAAATATCTTCAAGTGTCTTGCGCAGATAAACTTTCATAAACATGTGGAATGGGCCTCGGTCACTTCTATGGGCCAAAACACCCTTGCGCCGATCCGCTGATGGACTGCGCCGATCGGTGCACTGGGCTTCTTCAGTTCTTTTTATCGGTTGTGGACTCCTGACCTCTCTAGCATCACTTTAATCACCAATTTTACCTGTTTCTGCAATAAAGCTCCAAAACAACGCATATATAAATATATAGACAATATCACAGGTAAATGGGCTAAATTAGTATCAATTATGCTCTAATTGGGGTAATATTCACATATAAAAGGGGCACTTGGGAAGTGCCAACAGTTCCCCCACACTTAAACCTTTGCTCGTCCCGAGTAAAGTAAAAGAAAGAAAAATCGAAAAACATACTCTTTCTATCATAAAAGATATCTCAAATCAGAAAATATTGAGCATTGTTCTATTATGGTGTATTTCAGATTGGTATTCAGCAAAATAGTTCAAATATGGGCATAAAGCTTAAAGTTTCTCCCCAAAGCAACAAATCATGTCCAACTCACAAATTATAACTTTTCCACACATGTAAATTACTTAAAAGATTGTTGTGAATATAGAGAATCTATCTTCCAAATAATCCAAGGCAACAACTCAAGGCTATTGGTGTAAGGCTTATATGAGTAGCGAGGTGAGGTAATTTAAGGATTGCAAACATAAATCAATAATATATTGTAAAGCTAGGAGATTATTCTTTGTTAGAATTATAGAAACTTATCAAGATGGCCATTAAGAAAGAAAAATTTAAGAAAGGACTCACACTTTGGATATGTGGACATGTGCACAGCAAAAATTTGATCTTGGAAGATTGCACATGGTTGGAATAATTCATGGCTATATTAGAATGAATTTCGAGAATAAGCATGTCATATACCATCCCCCCACACTTAAAATTTTGCTAGTCCCTTAGCAAACAACAGAGCTTTTCTCTTTTTTTTTTCACTTCTTGTTTCTCCCCCTTTTTTTTATTTTGCTCTCTGCTGCGCCGATCGGCTCAGGGTGCGCCGATCGGCTCTCAACCCAAATTCACCAACATTTGTTGGTGTTTGATCTATCTGGCTTCAACATTTATTCAAGAATTAAATATAGCTAGAAATATAGAATGTGGTCAAGGAATGATACTCAACAAGATGTTTTGGGTTTATGGTAGTGTACTCAGTGGAATTGAATTTTTGCATGAGTAATTCAAGGCTAGAAAAAGATACACAAAGAATTGCCATCTTAGTAAAGTTCATACCAAAAAGAATTAAATCCTAACTGAACTCAACCATCAATTTAATGTTTATCTACATATCAAAGGTTCATGAGTATTGCTCAAAACATGGCATTGGTAGGTAAGGATCTTGAAAACAATAAATTCCAAAGTTCACAACATAAAAATTTATTTATGAAAAGATTGGTACTAAGTTATCATCACAAACTGGACAACCAAAATAAAGCACATGGGTACTCAAAATTGCTCCACATAAGACATATTTGCCGAATAATCATTAAGTGTAAGTTCGAAATTTTATTCAATGCTCAACATTATTTGGTCTTCATCAACACTTTTCAAGAAAGAATAAATAATTCAATTCTCCTAAAAGAGCATAACCGCCACCATTATATTAAGATCGAAAGTCGAATACATGGTGATGATTTTTGCACACACTTACATGAAAATAAAACTACTACTAACACACTTGCATGAAAATAAAACTACTACTAACTACTACTAACACACTTGCATGAAAGTAAAACTACTACTATCACACTTGCATGAAAATAAAACTACTACTAACACACTTGCATGAAAGTAAGCACACCCGATATATGGTTTCCCAACCCGCTCACACTCATATAAGCAAATAAAGAAAAAGATTGCAAAAGATAAAAGAAAACGCAAACCGGGAAACCGATACACGTGCCAACTCCTAGGCACTCTAGTCATCCGAAAGTGGAGGCGGTGGCTGATCGAAGCCACAGCACCGCGCCTTGAGTCGCTCGAACTCCTCCACCATCGCATCGTGGTTGTCCCTCCATTGGGACGTGGCTTCCTCCACGCGCTCGATGTAGTACATGTTGTTGTCGAGGTACCCCTGCATGGGCATAAAAAAGTCTGCACCGGACACAGGAGGCACCACAGGTACACGCCCTTGGTACCTATAGTCGATACCCGTGCTGAAGTAGGGAGCGCCGACTGGCGCGTCGCCTGCGCCGATCGGCGCAGAGGTCTGTGCACCGCCCGCTGCGTCGCTCCACCCTGATTGGTACTGATGAGGCTCCTGGCGTGACCCTCAGGAGTCCCACACGCCGTCGGCTGCTGTAGATGTGTCCGGCTGTCGAACCCGCCCACGGCGGTCCTTGAGAACTCGGCCCCCCTTCAGGAGACCTTCCTCAAGCCAATTTCCTCCATCCAGCTTGCGAGGGACGAAAACTCCTAGCTCCGCACATGGGAGCTTGACATTGGTGCCACCGACATGGAAGCCGGCGCGAACACTTCCGGTGACTATATTGCCACGAGTCATATTCTGGCCGATCTCCATCACGCACTCCCACTTGTCATCACGCCCTCCTGGTCCGTCGCCGTCGTAGACGAGGGCTGCTAGGCGTTGAAGACAGGCCCTGAAGGCCAACTTCTTGCTTGCCTTGCCCCTCTTGTCGAGCCAACCCCGCACCATCACCGTCATGGGGTTGCAATAAGATGGACTCACGATGGCGTTGTAGAGCCAATGCAAGTCCGCATCGGTGACGTTTCTGGAGTCGACCTTATCGCCTCTGCGCGCCGCCAACCACCGATGGAAGACTTGAATGGTCAGGTTGCGGATGTTGGCGCGCTTCATCTCTTCTACGAACGAGAGCCGCCCTAAAAGGAGTCCAACTCCCCACGTCCCAAGATGCCGGCGATGTCGGCGTTGACGTCGAAGCCGAAGGCTTGAGCCACCGCCTCCATGGTCACCGTGTAGCTGATGTCGCGGACGCGGAAGTCGACGGCCTCGTTGTCGTCTTCGACGGTGCCAAGCCTCATCGTAGAGGCAATCTCGGTGACGATGTCGAGGTTGTAGTCCATGGGAAGAAGGTGGAGGTCCACCCAACCGAGATTGTTGAGCATCCTCCTTATGTCCTCCCATAGGCCGATCGAGGTGAGGAAGGTCTCATCCAAGTCAAAGTTGGGGACGAAAGTTCCCCTCACCGCGAGGTAGTGCCGCTGTTCCTTCGCGCTCAGGAGGGTGAAGCCCTCCTCCACCGTGCGCGGCATAAATGCCGGCGGTGGTGGTGATGTGGGAACCCCACGGCTTGCCGCCGTTTGGCTCCTCGTAGCACGCCCGTTGGAAGGGACGCGTCGGAGACGAAGTAGCGGGCACGGATCTCGTATGTCGCCTCCGTCGAGCCGGTGGATGCACCACCCATCGACATGTCATCACGAGCGTCAGAACCCCCCCTTGCCGAGGAGTCACCGCTCGACTCGCCGCTGCCACCGGAACTGCTTCCCCAGCGCAGCCTCTTGCCCAACTTGCCGACGGAGGAGCGGAGACGATCCATCTGCGAGGAATACGGAACGTGTGCGAGATCGTGGGTAGTGGGGAAGGTGGAGAGATTACCGGGATTGTGTGCCGAACTCGGGGCGTGGCCTCCCTTTTATAGTGTGGGAAACTTCCACGAGAAGGAATCGCCAAAAAAAATTTCAAAATTTGAGAGCACGCCGATCAGCACGGCAGTCTGCCGATCGGCACAATTCAAATTTTGAATGCTCTAACCACTCTGGCGCTTGATTCCCATCCTTCATGTCGCTTCCCGGTACATCATGTTGGTTGGCAGGGGAACAGCACGGAATCCCAATGTCCTGTTAACTAACACACTTGCATGAAAATGAAACTACTACTATCACACTTGCATGAAAGTAAAACTACTACTAACACACTTGCATGAAAGTAAGCACACCCGATACATGGTTTCCCAACCCGCTCACACACATATAAGCAAATAAAGAAAAAGATTGCAAAAGATAAAAGAAAACGCAAACCGGGAAACCGATACTCGTGCCAACTCCTAGGCACTCTAGTCATCCGAAAGTGGAGACGGTGGCTGATCGAAGCCATAGCACCGCGCCTTGAGTTGCTCGAACTCCTCCACCATCGCATCGTGGTTGTTCCTCCATTGGGACGTGGCGTCCTCCACGCGCTCGACGTAGTGCATATTGTTGTCGAGGTACCCCTGCATGGGCACGAAAAAGTCTGCACCGGACACAGGAGGCACCACTGATACACGCCCTTGGTACCTGTAGTCAATGCCTGCGCTGCAGTATGGTGCGCCGATCGGTGCAAAGGGCTGTGAACCGCCCACTGCGTCGCTCCACCCTGACTGTACTGCTGGTACTCCTGGCGTGACCCCCAGGAATCCCACTCGCCGCCGGCTACTGTGGATGTGTCCGGCTGTCGAACCCACCCACGGCGGTCCTTGAGAACTCGGCCCCCCTCCAAGAGACCTTCCTCAAGCCAATTTCCTCCCTCCATCTTGCGAGGGAGAAAAACTCCTAGCTCCGCACATAGAAGCTTTACGTTGGTGCCGCCAACATGGAAGCCGACGCGAACACTTCCCGTGACAATATTGCCACGAGTCATATTCTCGCCGATCTTTGTCGCGCACTCCCACTTGTTGTCGCGCCCTCCCGGTCCGTCGCTGTCGCAGACGAGGGCTGCTAGGCGTTGAAGATAGGCCCCGAAGGCCAAGGTCTTGCTTGCCTTGCCCCTCTTGTCGAGCCAACCCCGCACCATCACCGACATGGGATTCCAATGAGACGGACTCACGATGGTGTTGAAGATCCACCGCAAGTCCGCATCGATGACGTTGCTGGAGTCGACCTTGTCGCCTATGCGCGCCGCCAACCACCGATGGAAAACTTGAATGGTCTGGTTGCGGATGTTGCCGCGCTTCATCTCCTCTATGAACGAGAGCCGCCTCCAAAAGGAGTCCAACTCCCCACGTCCCAAGATGCCGGCAACATCGGCGTTGACGTCAAAACCGAAGGCTTGAGCTGCCGCCTCCATGGTCATTGTGTGGCTGATGTCGTGGATGCAGAAGTTGATGGCCTCGCTGCCGTCTTCGACGGTGCCAAGCCTCATCGTAGAAGCAACCTCGGTGACGACGTCGAGGTTGTAGTCCATGGGGAGGAGGTGGAAATCCACCCAGCCGAGGTTGTCTAGCATCCTCCTTAACTCCTCCCACATGCCGATCGAGGTGAGGAAGGTCTCGTCCAGATCAAAGTTGGGGACGAACCTTCCTCTCACCGCGAGGTAGTGCTGCTGTTCCTCCGCGCTCAGGAGGGTGAAGCCCTCCTCCACCGTGCACGGCATGAATGCCGGCGGCGGTGGTGATGTGGGAACCCCACGGCTTGCCGCTGTTTGGCTCCTCGTAGCACGCCCTGTTGAAAGGGACGCGCCGGAGACGAATTGGCGGGCGCAGACCTCGTATGTCGCCATCGCTGAGCCGGTGGATGCACCACCCACCGACATGTCATCGCGAGCGTCAGAGCCACCCCTCGCCGAGGAGTTACCGCTTGACTCGCTGCTGCCACCGGAACTGCTCCCCCGGCGGAGCCTCTTGCCCAACTTGCCGACGGAGGAGCGGAGACGATCCATCTGCGAGGACTGCGGAACATGTGCGAGATCGTGGGTAGTGGGGAAGGTGGAGAGATTACAGGGATAGTGTGCCGAATGGGGGTGCCTGGCCTCCCTTTTATAGTGTGGGAAACTTCCAGGAGAAGGAACCGCCATAAAATTTCAAAATTTGAGAGAGCGCCGATCGGCACAGGTACTGCGTCGATCGGCACAATTCAAATTTTGAATGCTCTGACCACTCTGTTGCTTGATTCCCCGCCTTCATGTCGCTTCCTGGCACATCATGTTGGTTGGCAGGGGAACAACACGGAATCTTGATGTCTTGTTGGCGGCGCCGATCGGCGCGAACCCGCGCCGGTCAGCGCGCCGTCTCCTTTTCAACTTTTGGTCAATTCCGTGTCTCCTCTGTACTACACACCTGCATAATAATCATACCTGTTCCTCAAAATCAATGCCTATCGCCTTTGTCGCCCATTGGGAACATCATGGGTACCCGCGCCGCTCGGCGCAGTAGGGCGCCGAACGGCGCAAGTCCCTTGCACCTTGTCTTTAGGTCCAGCACTAATTCTGATGCCTCGTGTTCATATCTTTCCCCTAATTTCCATTTCTCCAATGTTCCTGTAGTATTCGCATACGTTTTGGGGCTCATCTGGTGACCGCGCCGATCGGCGCAGCCTTGCGCCGATCGGCGCGACGTCCGTTTTTGCTTCTGGCCCCTCACTTCTTCGCTAGATGTTGTCTTCCTTGAAAATAGCTCTGTCTCTGAAAATTATTGTGCTGGTTTAGCACTCCTTCAATTCTGGGCGTCGTCGGTCTTCTGTCCTGACTTGGGCAATGCTGAGCCGATCGGCGCAAGCTCTATTCCTTTCAGTTTTTGGTCTTTTTTTTTATTCCTGCATTGTTAGTCTACAGTTTATATATACACAGCTTTGAATGAATAAACAGACAATGCAAGAGCACACAAGAATTAAGCACACACTTTTCTAATTTTTTTATTTATTCGGGAGATTATTTTTATCACAAGCAAGCAAATTATAAAAAACAACGGGTTGCCCTTCCGGCCAGCACTAATTAACTAAATGAAATGGGTTGCCCTCCCATAAGCACTGAATAACTTCTAAATCCCCCGATCATTGGGTTGCCTCCCAAGAGTGCTATAGTTATTTAAAGGTCAAAGAGCTCGACCTCCCCGCAAACAATCAATCCTTAGTGTCGCAGTGCGGGATGTGAGGCCGCAACACTACAAGGTTATCTTATCTCCATTGTTCATATAGCTTGGACGACATATCCATATATCCCCTCCAATTATTTTCGACGTCTCGATGCCACGGTGTCTTGTATATTTTCACTTCACCAATAGCACGACACTCTTCTCCCTTTGGGCGAAACTTGAAAGAGTAGGGAGTCCCACTTATATCGAAGCTTATCTCACCACTCCCAACATCAATACTTGCCTTTGCTGTCCTCAAGAAGGGTCTGCCTAAGATCAACGGGGTCCTCGTCCTCTTATCCATATCAAGCACAATAAAATCAACAGGGACGATATGATCTCCAATTTGAACAGGCACATCCTCAGCAATTCCATCAGGGAAGCGTACCGATTGATCGGCTAACTCTAAACACATACCCGTAGGCTCTAATTCAGGCAAATTGAGATTTGTGAATATATGACGGGGCATAACACTTACGCTTGCTCCAAGATCGCACAAGTACCTATCAAATATCCTTGTTCCAATCATGCATTTGATGCTTGGTGATCCAGGGTCGGGTTTCTTCTCTAGTGCAACATCATTGATGGCCGCCGTTAGTTCCTTATTGACCTTCACAACCTCCTCAGAAACTAGAGACTTCTTGTTTTGCATCATGTCCTTAATGTACTTGGCATAGGTGTGTACTTGGATAGAGTCAACAAAAGGGAAATTGATGTAAAGCTTCTTCATAATATCGACGAATCTTGCAAACTGCTCGTCGTGTTGTCGCGCTCTTTCTGTCTTCGTTAGTACTTGAGTATCCAGAAACATGGCAGGGCCATGCACTTTTGTCTCCACGCCCATCTTTAGACCAGAGAGGTCATCATCCTCCTTGCGCAGATCGGCGCTTTCAGGGAGCCGATCGGCTCCGACAGGATCGTCGCGCCGATCGGCGCCGGGTGTGCGCCGATCGGCGCGGGGCTTCTTTGCTCCCGCAGAGTGTTCTGGATCTTCTGTTTGTTTTCCTGATCTTGTAGCTATTGCCTTTAACTGTTCTGCAGACATCGTATTGCCAGGAATAGCCCCCTTATTGTCTTGAATGGCTTGCAATAGCTGTCCCATCTGTTGCTCCATAATCTTGGTATGCTTCAAAATCTGCTCATTGGAGCTCCCAATTTCTATCACCTTGTCATTAACTCTCTCAAGGACACGATCAATCTCCTTGAATATAGCTTGAGTGTCCTTGTTGATCTTCTCTTGAGCTTGGAACAACTCATGACATTGGAGACGAAGTGGGATAGAGTTTTGCATGGACGAACTAGGGGAGAAAGAACTCCTTTGTTGTTGATATTGGGGCTTCCATGCACTATTCTTCATATATTCTGACATCTTCATCTCTTCAGGGCAATCTTTCTGCACATTACCAAATTCTCCACACTCACTACATGTTGAGCGCGATTCCGCTAGCTTGAGTGTCTCTTCCTTAGGGATATGAAGATTATTGTCCAACCTTCTTTGAATAGCATCGAGGCGATCTATAATCAATTCTTCCTGAGTCTTCTCAATCACACTCTTCGCTACTCCTTTTGAAGGTTGCAAATTCCTTGAGCTTCTCTCACTATCCCACAATTGATTTTCAACTAACAACTTGATCAAATTCTTAGCTTCAGTGGGGGTTTTTGACATGAATGATCCTGCAGCTGAGGCGTCCAAATGTTGACGCGACAAAAGATTCAATCCTGTGTAGAACTTCTCCACAACTTCTCCAACCGTCAGAGAGAAGGGGAACAGCCGCACACGCGCTTGATCTCCTGTCAATCCCGCTATCTTGAATGTGCTGCAAACTTCAAGGAAGTGTTGCAAGTGATGATTGGGATCTTTTGAACCTGTGAACGGTTGTTGCGCCACTATTCTAACATATCTCTCCAATTGATACGGAAGTTGATCTTGAGCTTCTTGGAAATCTTTCTTGACAATACTAGTCAATTGTGGCTTGAGACGATTAACCAAAGGTACCTCTGCCGTCTCCTCTTCTTCTTGCTCTTGAACTGAGTCTTCTATTATGAATAATACTCAAGGTGTTGCGCGGACTGCTTCCAAATCTCCAATTGACTTGCTTCTCTTCTCCACTGTTCTCTTCTTGTGTAAGAGTCTTTTTGGATCATCGGCTTAATTAGAGGATTTGTTTGACTTAGGACCGTCCATACCTGTTAGTTTCACTTAATAGAATATATGTACTAAAGAGACAAGTAAAGCACAATGACTAAACACTAATACATCAAACAATGTTTAAAAACCTGCTATGGTCCCCAACAACGGCGCCAGAAAAAGGAAGCTTGTTGGTCGTATCTACGCACCCACTTATATACCACAAGAGGACGGTGTACGATTGTAGCACTTTTTCCCTTGAATCGAGTATTCCAAGGTTTATCGGATCCACTGGGACCATAGGGATTTATTAAACAAAGTTAACAGTAAAAGATCTAGTCAAGGCTACTGTCAAGGTCAAGTTGCATGAGGGGGAGACTGGCCAGCGCAAAGGTGCGCCAGACAGTAAATCTATCGTTGCGCCGATCGGCGCGGGGATTGAGCCGATCGGCACACTAGTGAATCTAAGCCAAAGTGCGCCAGATGCCTTGTAAGCCTATGCTATTAAGTGAGTAACCAGATATCTACTAGTGAGATCGTAACCAGAAAGTCTAATTAAATAGCATCATAATAGGTAATTACATAGATCAATGAAAATCTATTAGGAATAAGACCACCCTGCTTTCCGAGCGGCTCCCGATTTATCGCTGCCGAGAGGAAACCCTTAATCGCGCGAGTATCTTACCCTACTCAACTATCCAATAGTGCTGCGCAGGCTTAGTGCTGTCACCGCTAAACCACACTACTAGCATCATCAAGTAACCATAATCAATACAATGTCTGAATACTATCCTAATCACCACGATCAAGATAATATCAACTTACTTAGCCTAGAACTACGCAATTAGAATAAGCACATGCATGATTATAGAATCAAGACAGACAAATCACCAAAACCATCATCAACATATTCAATCATCCTTGAGATATATAGAGTAAGATTCATCCCCGTCGAGATGGCCTAACTTGACGGATCAACTCTTAACACCAATGGTTCTTGAAACTCAACTAGAGATCTATTCTAACGGGGCAAGCCCCGGCGGCTCTAACTCACGGATCTGTTGTCCCTCTGTCGCCTCCTCTCTCTGCGGTCAGGGTTTACAAGTATTTATAGGGGTTCTACTCGTAAAGGACTCGGTTTCTAGAAAATAAGGCGGTTGCGCCGATCGATGCACGATTGCGCCGATCGGCGCAAGCCGTGTCTTCTCTGGTTTCTTCTCCGAGTCGGTTCCTCTGTCTTCCACATCTGCCATGTGGGCCTTTTCCTTCGAGATAAAGCCTTATACTGCACGTCGAGATCTTGAAGTTCTATAAATCTTCTAGGCAAATATCTTCAAGCGTCTTGCGCAGATAAACTTTCATAAACATGTGGAATGGGCCTCGGTCACTTCTGTGGGCCAAAACACCCTTGCGCCGATCGGCTGATGGACTACGCCGATCGGTGCACTGGGCTTCTTCAGTTCTTTTTATCGGTTGTGGACTCCTGACCTCTCTAGCATCACTTTAATCACCAATTTTACCTGTTTCTGCAATAAAGCTCCAAAACAACGCATATATAAATATATAGACAATATCACAGGTAAATGGGCTAAATTAGTATCAATTATGCTCTAATTGGGGAAATATTCACATATAAAAGGGGCACTTGGGAAGTGCCAACAGTTCCCCCACACTTAAACCTTTGCTCGTCTCGAGTAAAGTAAAAGAAAGAAAAATCAAAAAACATACTCTTTCTATCATAAAAGATATCTCAAATCAGCAAATGTTGAGCATTGCTCTATTGTGGTGTATTTCATATTGGTATTCAGCAAAATAGTTCAAATATGGGCATAAAGCTTAAAATTTCTCCCCAAAGCAACAAATCATGTCCACTCACAAATTATAACTTTTCTACACATGTAAATTACTTAAAAGATTGTTGTGAACATAGAGAATCTATCTTCCAAATAATCCAAAGCAACAACTCATCTTTCAAATAACTCAACCTATATCCTATAACATAATGATCAAATAATATTAGTGTAAGGCTTATATGAGTAGCTAGGTGAGGTAATTCAAGGATTGCAAACATAAATCAATAATATATTGTAAAGCTAGGAGATTATTCTTCATTAGAATTATAGAAACTTATCAAGATGGCCATTAAGAAAAAAAATTTAAGAAAGGTCTCAGACTTTGGATATGTGGACATGTGCATAGCAAAAATTTGATCTTGGAAGATTGCATATGGTTGGAATGATTAATGGCTATATTAGAATGAATTTCGAGAATAAGCATGTCATATACCATCCCCCCACATTTAAAATTTTGCTAGCCACTTAGCAAACAGCAGAGCTTTTCTCTTTTTTTTTTCACTTCTTGTTTCTCCCCCCCCCCCCCCTTTTTTTTATTTTGCTCTCTGCTGCGCCGATCGGCTCTCAATCCAAATTTACCAACATTTATTGCTATTTGATCTGATGAGGACATCACCCTTATGGATACACCCAGCACTCCGCCAACCAAAATACAAGTTCATGCGCGATAACTGAATTTACGGGTGAGCTTGTTCCTAATGATTCCTTTATGTGATTTTGAGAATAGATTGCTACCTAATGAATTAATTGTTGTTAGAAACCATGGAGATGATGATGAGATAGCTGGGGAGGTGATTGGAGACGTGATGGGCCAGCAAGGACGTCCAAGCCAAGGTGGAGGCCCAATCAAAACCGACTTCGAGTCTGTTTCGGAGCCCAGGACCAGTCTGCACTAAAACGGATGACCAGGACGCATACGGACTCGGATTTAGACGTTCTATATATGCCTGGAAAGATAACGAAAATCCCTTTCCAACCCAGCTGGTCCCATGTCAAACTTCGTCCCGAGCCATCGGCAATCGCCGAAACAATTTGACTTCCAGAATCTGTCCTGGTGCTGCGACACCGTAATCGGTCTTTGGGCCATGTATGGTGTTGAGCCCACTTAGGTCTGCGTCCAGGGGGTCTTGCACGACCCTAGGGTCCTCATATACAGTCGCTGCCTCTTCATTAGGGTTTGGATTTTGCTTAGATTATTCTGTTGATAACAGTTTTGCCGTTTGATCGGTTTGTGAGACTCCAACTTGTGAGATTCATCGTATACTTGCAAATTTAGTTCCATTCTTCTTTGTTCTTGCTTGTGTTCTTGATTTGCAGGCAAGGATAAGCCTTCTCAGTGAGGTCAATCATTCTTGAACGGTTGATAACCAGAGGAGACGTTGTGCTGCAATTACGGGGTTCAGAACGTATCGTTCGGAAGCCGGATCGATTTGTGTATCGCCTCCGCCTGAATCAAGATTATCAGAACCTATCGGAAGATCGGAAACCCTTGTTTACATCATGATCCGTCTGGCTTCAACATTTATTCAAGAATTAAATATAGCCAGAAATATAGGATGTGGTCAAGGAATGATACTCAACAAGATATTTTGGTTTTGTGGTAGTGTACTCAGCGAAATTGAATTTTTGCATGAGTAATTCAAGGCTAGAAAAAGATACACAAAGAATTACCATCTTAGTAAAGTTCATACCAAAAAGAATTAAATCCTAACAGAACTGAACCATCAATTTAATGTTTATCTACAAATCAAAGGTTCATGAGAATTGCTCAAAATATGGCATTGGTACGTAAGGATCTTGAAAATAATAAATTCCAAAGTTCACAACATGAAAATTTATTTATGAAAATATTGGTACTAAGTTATCATCACAAACTGGACAACACAAATGAAGCACATGGGTACTCAAAATTGCTCCACATAAGACATATTTCCCGAATAATCATTAAGTGTAAGTTCGAAATTTTATTCAATGCTCAACATTATTTGGTATTCATCAACACTTTTCAAGAAAGAATAAATAATTCAATTCTCCTAAAAGAGCATAACCGTCACGATTATATTAAGATCGAAACTCGAATACATGGTGATGATTTTTGCACACACTTGCATGAAAATAAAACTACTACTAACACACTTGCATGAAAATAAAACTACTACTAACTACTACTAACACACTTGCATGAAAGTAAAACTACTACTAACACAATTGCATGAAAATAAAACTACTACTAACTACTACTAACACACTTGCATGAAAGTAAGCACACCCGATACATGGTTTCCCAACCCGCTCACACACATATAAGTAAATAAAAAAAAAGATTGCAAAAGATAAAAGAAAACACAAATCGGGAAACCGATACACATGCCAACTCCTAGGCACTCTAGTCATCCGAAGGTGGAGGCGGTGGCTGATCGAAGCCATAGCACCGCGCCTTGAGTCGCTCGAACTCCTCCACCATCGCATCGTGGTTGTCCCTCCATTGGGATGTGGCGTCCTCCACGCGCTCGATGTAGTGCATGTTGTTGTCGAGGTACCCCTACATGGGCACGAAAAAGTCTGCACCGGGCACAGGAGGCACCACAGGAACACGCCCTTGGTACCTGTAGTCGATACCCGTGCTGAAGTAGGGACACCGACCGGCGCGTCGCCTGCGCCGATCGGCGCAGAGGTCTGTGAACCGCCCGCTGCGTTGCTCCACCCTGACTAGTACTGATGAAGCTCCTGGCGTAACCCCCAGGAGTCTCACTCGCCGCCGGCTGCTGTAGATGTGTCCGGCTGTCAAACCCACCCATGGCGGTCCTTGGGAACTCGGCCCCCCTCCAGGAGACCTTCCTCAAGCCAATTTCCGCCCTCCAGCTTGCGAGGGAGGAAAACTCCTAGCTCCGCACACGCGAGCTTGACGTTGGTGCCACTGACATGGAAGCGGGCGCGAACACTTCCCGCGACAATATTTCCACGAGTCATATTCTCGCCGATCTCCATTGCGCACTCCCACTTGTCATCGCGCCCTCCCGGTCCGTCGCCGTCGCAGACGAGGGCTGCTAGGCGTTGAAGATAGGACCCGAAGGCCAACTTCTTGCTTTCCTTGCCCCTCTTGTCGAGCCAACCCCGCACCATCACCGACATGGGGTGGCAATGAGACGGACTCACGATGGCGTTGTAGAGCCACCGCAAGTCCGCATCGGTGACGTTGCTGGAGTCGACCTTGTCACCTATGCGCGCCGCCAACCACCGATGGAAGACTTGAAAGGTCGGGTTGCGGATGTTGCCGTGCTTTATCTCTTCCATGACCGAGAGCCGCCTCCAAAAGGAGTCCAACTCCCCACGTCCCAAGACGCCGGCGACGTCGGCGTTGGCATCAAAGCCGACGGCTTGAGGCGCCACCTCCATGGGCACCGTGTAGCTGATGTCGCGGACACGGAAGTTGACGGCCTCGTTGCCGTCTTCGACGTTGCCAAGCCTCATCGTAGAGGCAACCTCGGTGACGACGTCGTGGTTGTAGTCCATGGGAAGAAGGTGGAAGTCCACCCAACCGAGATTGTTGGGCATCCTCCTTATGTCCTCCCACAGGCCGATCGAGGTGAGGAAGGTCTCATCCAAGTCAAAGTTGGGGACGAAAGTTCCCCTCACCGCGAGGTAGTGCCGCTGTTCCTTCGCGCTCAGGAGGGTGAAGCCCTCCTCCACCGTGCGCGGCATGAATGCTGGCGGTGGTGGTGATGTGGGAACCCCACGGCTTGCCGCCGTTTGGCTCCTCGTAGCACGCCCCATTGGAAGGGACGCGCCGGAGCCGGAGTGGCAGGCGGGGATCTCGTATGTCGCCGCCGTCGAGCCGGTGGATGCAGCACCCACCGACATGTCATCACGAGCGTCAGAACCCCCCCCCCCTTGCCGAGGAGTCACCGCTCGACTCGCCACTGCCACCGAAAGTGCTTCCCCGATGCATCCTCTTGCCCAACTTGCCGACGGAGGAGCGGAGACGATCCATCTGCGAAAATTGCGGAACATGTGCGAGATTGTGGGTAGTGGGGAAGGTGGAGAGATTACCGGGATGGTGTGCCGAACTGGGGGCACCCGGCCTCCCTTTTATAGTGTGGGAAACTTTCAGGAGAAGGAACCGCCATAAAATTTCAAAATTTGAGAGCGCGCCGATCGGCATAATTCAAATTTTGAATGCACTGACCACTCTGGCGCTTGATTCCCAACCTTCATGTCGCTTCCCGGTACATCATGTTGGTTGGCAGAGAAACAGCATAGAATCCTGATGTCTTGTTGACTGCGCCAATCGGCGCGGGCCCACGCCGATCGGCGCGCCGTCTCTTTTTCAGCTTTTGGTCAATTCCGTGTCTCCTCTGCACTGCACACCTGCATAGCAATCATACCTATTCCTCAAAATCAACGCCTACTGCCTTTATCACCCATTTGGGAACCTCATGGGTAGTTGCGCTGATCGGCGCAGAAGGGCGCCGAACGGCGCAATTCCCTTGCACCTCGTCTTTTGGTCCGGCGCTGATCCTGATGCCTGGTGTTCATCTCTTTCACCTAATTTTTCCACTTTTTCGAATGTTCCTGTAGTATTGACATACGTAGCGGGGCTCATCTGGTGACCGCGACGATCGGCGCTGACTCACGCCGATCGGCACGACGTCCATTTTTGCTTCTGGCCCCTAGCTTCTTCGCTAGATGTTGCTTTTCATCCTTTCCTACGTCATTTAGCAACCATTTTGCACACAAAAATAAATTTAAAAAGATTTTTAATTACCTTGAAAAAAGCTCCGTCTGTGAAAATTATTGTGCTGGTTGATTTTTAGCACCCCTTCAATTTTAGGCGTCGTCAGCCTTCCGTCCTGACGTGGGCAATAATGCGCCGAATGGCGTAGAAGTGCGCCGATCGGCGCAAGCTCTGTTCCTTGCTGTTTTTGGTCTTTTTTTATATTCCTGCATTGTTAGTCTATAGTATGTATATACACAGTTTTGCACGAATAAACAGACAACGCAAGAGCACACAAGAATTAAGCACACACTTTTCTATTTGTTTTATTCGGGAGATTGTTTTTATCACAAACAAGCAAATTAAAAACACCGGGTTGCCCTCCCGGCCAGCACTAATTAACTAAGTGAAATGGTTTGGCCTCCCACAAGCACTAAACAACTTCTAAATCCCCCGGTCTTTGGGTTGCCTCCGAAGAGCGCTCTAGTTATTTAGAGGTTAAAGAGCTTGACTTCCCCGCAAACAATCAATCCTTAGTGTCGCGGTGCGGGATGTGAGGCCACGACACCATAAGGTTTTCTTATCTCCTTGGTTCATATAGCTCGAACGACCTATCCATACATCCCCTCCAATTACTCTCAAAGCCGCGTTGCCACGGTGTCTTGTATCTCTTCAATTCATCAATAGCACGGCACTCTTCTCCCTTTGGGCGAAATTTGAAAGAGTAGGGAGTCCCACTTATATGGAAGCTTATCTCACCACTCCCAACATCAATACTTGCCTTTGCTGTCCTCAAGAAGGGTCTGCCTAAGATCAACGGGGTCCACGTCCTCTTATCCATATCAAGCACAATAAAATCAACAGCGACGATGTGATCTCCAATTTGAACAGGCACATCCTCAGCAATTCCATCAGGAAAGCATACCGATTGGTCGGCTAACTCCAAACACATACCCGTAGGCTCTAATTAAGGCAAATTGAGACTTGTG
This sequence comes from Eleusine indica, assembly GCA_030378355.1. Lineage (NCBI taxonomy): Eukaryota > Viridiplantae > Streptophyta > Magnoliopsida > Poales > Poaceae > Eleusine > Eleusine indica. The sequence goes on from CM059495.1 coordinate 45,396,632, forward strand.
AATATGTGACGGGGCATAACACTTACACTTGCTCCAAGATCGCACAGGCACCTATCAAATATTCTTGTTCCAATCATGCATTTGATGCTTGGTGATCCAGGGTCTAGTTTCTTCTCCAGTGCAACATCATTGATTGCCGCCGTTAGATCCTTAGTGACCTTCACAACCTCCTCAGAAACTAGAGACTTCTTGTTTTGCATCATGTACTTAATGTACTTGGCATAGGTGGGAACTTTGATAGCGTCAACAAAAGGGACATTGATGTAAAGCTTCTTCATAATATCGACGAACCTTGCAAATTGCTCGTCGTGTTGCCGCGCTCTTTCTATGTTCGTCAGTAGTTGAGTATCCAGGAATGTGGCAAGGCCATGCTCTTCTGTCTTCACGCCTATTTTCAGACCAGAGAGGTCAACATCCTCCTTGCGCCGATCGGCGCTTTCAGGGAGCCGCTCAGCGCCGACAGGATCGTCGTGCCGTTCGGCGCCGGGTGTGCGCTGATCGGCGCGGGGCTTCCTTGCTCCCGCAGAGTGCTCTAGATCTTCTGTTCGCTTTCCTAACCGCGTAGCTATTTCTTTTAACTGCTCTGCAGACATCGTATTGCCAGGAATAGCCCCTTGAATGGCTTGCGATAGCTGTCCCATCTGTTGCTCCATAATCTTCGTGTGCTTCAAAATCTGCTCATTGGAGCTCCCAATTTCTATCACGTTGTCATTAATTCCCTCAAGGTCACGATCAATCTCCTTGAATTTAGCTTTATTGTCCTTGTTGATCTTCTCTTGAGCTTGGAAGAACTCATGACATTGGAGACGAAGTGGGATAGAATTTTGCTTGGACGGACTAGGAGAGAAAGAACTCCATTATTGCTGATATTGGGGCTTCCATCCACTATTCTTCATATATTCTAGCATCTTCATCTCTTCAGGGCAATCTTTCTGCACATGACCAAATTCTCCATACTCACTACATGTGGAGCATGATTCCGCCAGCTTGAGTGTCTCTTTCTTAGGGATATGAAGATTATTGTCCAACCTCCTTTGAATAGCATCGAGGCGATCTATAATCAAGTCTTCCTGAGTCTTCTCAATCACACTCTTCGCTACTCCTTTTGAAGGTTGCAAATTCCTTGAACTTCTCTCACCATCCCACGATTGATTTTCAACTAGCCACTTGATCAAATTCTTAGCTTCAGTGGGGGTTTTTGACATGAATGATCCTGCAGCTGAGGCGTCCAAGTGTTGATGTGATAGAAGATTCAATCCTGTGTAGAACTTCTCAACAACTTCTCCAACCGTCAGACCATGATGAGGGCATGCATCCATATGCTCATTGTATCTTTCCCATGCTTCTCCAATGCTCTCATCAATATTCTGTGTAAATCCAAGAATCTTATTTTTCAAAGCTTGAGTCTTACCGGGGGGGGGGGGGGGGGGGGGGGGAGGGGAGTATTTGGCCAAGAATTTAGCTGCTAATGTGTTCCACACCATTTTCACTGTGTTTTCCAATCCATTGTACCATTGCTTAGGGCGTCCAATTAGAGAGAAGGGGAACAACCGCACACGCGCTTGATCTCCTGTCAATCCCGCTATCTTGAATGTGCTGCAAACTTCCAGGAAGTGTTGCAAGTGATGATTGGGATCTTCTGAACCTGTGAACGGTTGTTGCGCCACTATTCCAACATATCTCTCATATTGATACGGAAGTTGATCTTGAGCTTCTTGGAAATCTGTCTTGACAATACTAGTCAATTGTGGCTTGAGACGATTAACCATAGGTACCTCTGCCATCTCCTCTTCTTCTTGCTCTTGAATTGGGTCTTCTATTGTGAATAATACTCGAGGTGTTGCGCGGACTGCTTCTCCAGCTAAACCTGCAAGTGACTTGCTTCTCTTCTCCGCTGTTCTCTTCTTGTGAAAGAGTCTTTCTAGATCATCGGTGTAATTAGAGGGTTTGTTTGACTTAGGACCGTCCATACCTGTTAGTTTCACTTAACAGTATATATGTACTAGAGAGACAAGTAAAGCACAATGAGTAAACATTAATACATCAAACAATGTTTAAAAACCTGCTATGGTCCCCGGCAACGGCGCCAGAAAAGTTAAGCTTGTTGGTCGTAATTACGCACCCTCTTATATACCGCAAGAGAAAGGTGTACAGTTGTAGCTCTTTTTCCCTCAGAGTATTCCGAGGTTATCGAATCCACAGGGAACGAGCAGAACTAATACTATTAAAGGGTTACTAACAAATTGGAAGGTGAATGTTATTGAAGAGGTAACAGGATGATGAAGGATTCTCTCCTTAGGATGACTCTAATATTCTACAAGACATGATGGTTTCGTTCACCCCGGCTGTCACTACAGAGGCTATTAGCTCCCCACTGGTTTCTTGCACTATGTAATGGGCAAAAGTGTATTGGCCGATACACTAATGAAAGGGATAGATAGATGTGCAATAAAGTTCATCACATAGATTAAATTCATTGAGAGAGTATCAACAAGTATGAGAGTTACATGATCAGATCCTCGCACCAGAGAAGAGAATATGAGACTACTCACTCATCCTTCCGCTAGACATAGCAGAGGGGTGAGAAATAGCGCTGGAACATGCATGAGCCGATCGGCGCAAGCATCGCGCCGATCGGCGCAACCTCCCGTCGGTGTTGATCGACCTTCGCCGCCAATATCCTGGAACCCTAGTTCTAATAATTGATTCTCGCGATCACCGTCTCTCCTCGGTTCTCTCTTGGCTCTTGATAATTATCTTCCTTTTATACTCGACGGTTTTAGGTCAACTTCCACCGACTCTAACTCATACTGAGCTAGGCCTTCGTCTTTCCTGGACCGGATCATGTTTTCATCATCTTCTCCTACTGCGCCGATCGGCACAGGCCCATGCCGATCGACGCGGCTTGTGACATCCCAAGTCACAAAAAGTCGATTAAGCTAACACAAATGTTGAACTGCTGACTAATCAAAAATTTCAAACAATCAAAGTGCCAAAGAAAAAGGGGAATAAATTTAATTAGTTAATCCCACCAATTGTCCAATTAATAGCTTTTCAAAAACTTTGCAAAACTCAACGGAAGTGTGTCCATATTTTTGCATATTCCAGTGGAGCATGTCAAGATAGAATTTTGGGGAATTTACTGGAATTTTTGGTAAAGGTTTAATACCCCTAAAAATTCCCTAAGTACAGAGAACAGCACCTCTGTTCCAAGAATTTTAATTAATTTTCCAGAAGGAATTTCGACATGGCCCCAAAGACAAAGTTGGCAAGTTGGTTTTGCTGAGATTACACAAAAACTGGCTTAGAGTTTGGAGCAGGGAAGCTTGGAGATTTATGCAAAGTTCCGAGCACTATTCTAGTCAATCGGGGTCAACAGCTCTCTGTCCTTGGGCCACTCTTCGATCCACACCACCGTACCTCCCCCGCCGGCCACCGATCGCCTCCTCTCTCTTGCCCATCCCGGCCACTGCTCCGCCTGCCATCACTGTGCCACCGGTGCCGCTTTGAAGACCCCCCCACCGACGAGCCACTCTCCCACGGCCAGCTCACCCCCCCCCCCCGATCTCTCTCTCTCTCTCGGTTATAAGCGCCCCGGCGGCAAAAGCCATTCCCCGCTCTCCCGGTGAGTACAGCCCCCCCGTACCTTCCTCCACCCCTCTCTCGCCACTCCAGGAACCCTGGCCCCTCCATATCTATCGCCGGTGAAAGCAATGGCGGAATTTGAGCAACGCCCCTGTTTTCCCCCGCCATGACCGCCATCGCGTCGAGCTCCGCCTAGGCCGGCCCTCGTTCGCTCCTGTCCCCTCAAATCGGTGCGCAGGTGCCCTCCCTAGCGTGCCCCTAGACCTTTCCCCTTCTGCCGTGGCGACCTCGTCGGAATTCAAGAAGAAAGGAGCCGCCGCCGTCGGGTCCCTCCCCACCCCGCCAACGAGACCCCTCCTCCGGCCCTCCCCGTCGCCTAGCTCCTCCACGCCGTCCATCTCCGCACCAAGGTGATGCTCTTCCTCCACTCCCCGACCCCTCTCGCTCGCCGTGCTCGCCGCGCGACGTCGCCGTACCCTCCCTCTGCTCCGCCGCTCGCCGCCGGCCATCCCCGGCGCTCCTCGTTGGCCACCCCCCGGGCCCACAAGGTCGCCGTGAGGTGCTGAGCACGTGCGCAAGTGGCAAGGGCCGAGCCACGCCGCCGATTGGCCGCTGGGCCGGGCTTGCCGGCGCCGGCCACCGCGCGCGGGCGCCCTTGGGCATTTGAAAATGCCGAGTGGCATTTCTGTAATTTTGCCCCAACTTTGTTAAAAACTTCAAAAATTCATAACTCGAGAAATAAAAGTCCAATGAGCATGAAACCAATTGTTTTGGATCCATAAAATCCTCCTCTACCAGGAAAACAAGATGAGAGCCAGAGTTATGCAGTAGACTAATAAAATTAAATCACCAAAGTTAGAACCGTGCTAAGAGTATTAAATTTATAATTAAAAATTTATAGCTGGTAAAATCATGGGATTTGGTCATTAAGCATTTCATGTCATTCCTGAACTTTGTACAAAAGCACATCCCCATCTTTTATGGAAATTGTTAGTGTTATTGCATAATCCCCATTTTTAGTAAATGAATTTCTATAATTTCTTGGGTAGGATTTTAATTCTGAAATTTAGCATTCCTACTCTTTGGGCATTTCTACATAACTGTAAAATCTCCATAAAAAATTTAGGGCACCATCAGCATGCTCTTGTTGTTAAAGGGCTCATCAATAATTAGTTTGAAGGAATTCCAACATAAATAGTGCCTTGTGTATGCATATAGTTTTTTTTTATTAAGGATAAATCCATCTTGGGACTGCCCAAGCAACATGTGAATCTTGACTTACAGTAAAGTTTATTATTTTCCATGGTATACTCATGATTTGCAATTAGCTTATATATCTAGATTGGTTTAGGGTTATAATTAAAAGTGAGCATGTCGACTTCTAGGAAGTTATAATTAACCTTGCAATATAAAGTTTCTATATTCTCTTGCATGGACATTATAATTGGTGAATGCACCCCGGGTAAGAATGTAGTTAAGAGGCTGTGCATGTCTGCTAAATAGGCCTTGTCACACCGATGAGAAATACCTGTTAATTCCTTAGCACTAGAGGTATCCTTGTATTGGGGATATAACTGTTATGCTTACTAATTGCCATGCCTCCCACTCCCCTAATTAGAAGTTTGTCCTCTTAAATTCAATAATTGCCCAGAGTGTGTGCAAGCATGTCATCTCATGCAGGAGCATCATCCCATTGATTCTATTTATTGAGAAAGTGCCATGAATCATCGTCCAATTCCTTACTGTGCATTGCACTACATTGACTAGGAAGCGAGACTGGGAGCAAGGACGTGGTAAGCAACCCTGAGGAGCCCGAGGTTGAGCTAAACCCCGCCGAGAACTCTAACTACGATCACTCCCAAGGCAAGCCCCGGTGCACACCTACTGATTTATGAGTCCTTTTTATTTTATCACCATAGAGGGATATTGTATTGTGCATTAGGTATAGGGCTTGGATGGAAACCCACTTGCATAAACAAACGATGACCTATATTTAGTTTACGTTAGTAAGCCTTTTCGTTAGCAACTGGTAGGCTTAAATTAGTGGAGTCAACGGTAGGTTATGGGATCACTTGATTCAATCATGATTCATGTGAAGAATGAAAATGGTTAAAATTTGAGAACCTATCGTTGCAACTCCGCGGACAAGTATTGAACAGTACCAAGTGCATACCTCTATATGGGAATTGGTAAACCTAGTAACTTGGGCGCCGTATTGTTGGACGGTATTACTCATCGATCCAGAGGTGATGTGAATGGCACAGTCGATGCACGGGTCGAGGACCGCTGGAGAGTGCACGAGTTAAGCCTCGGATACGAAGTACTGTATGGCGGGGAGGACGTGTACTCGGGATCGATGGCCCCGGATCGACTTTATTGCAACCTCGTGAACGGTGGCCATACGTGTTCTTAAATGATGCGTATGTCGTGCATTTGGGTTATTCTCCTACAGGATGTAAATCGATTCAAATTGCCGTCCCTCGCGGTTATGAGTACCTCTTGTTTCGAGCAGTGGCAATGATACTTTAAGTAGAGAAGTTTGGTTATGATGCCGGAATTTGTTCACTCTATGGATACATATTGCTATGTTATATTGTTCCGTACATTTGTACAAGTCTTAGCAGCTAGTTAGGTTCAACTACAGTTCCTTTTCTGCAACAAGCAATTAAAATCTTGGTTAAGGAATAAGCATCCCAGCATAGACTTAATAGATGCTTTTATGCAAATATCAAATAAACCCGGTCAGCCCCCTGCATGTTAGGAGTCGGTTTTAGAAAACCTTTTGGACGGGTCAGTCTTGCGGAGTATGCTAGATACTCAGGCTTTGTGATTATGTGGTTTTTCAGGTTTGCCTCAAGCAACTTATTGTGATTGCTGTAACAAAATGGTGTGGGAAGGTGAGGAGCCCTAGAACTGGACTATTGAATGGGTCCCCAGCTCCCCTAATCAAGATGAGTGAGCCATTGTCCTAGGGCCGGCATGGCTTACTTAGGTTCTGCGTAGTGTTTGTCGTATCCTCCGCCTCCGCATATATATGTAATATGAACCAAGAACATATGTATGGTAATGTAGCTAAAATCGCTTCCGCTATGACTCTTGAGCTTGTAATATTAAGCACTTGATGACGTATCTTTGTAAATGATGGATGTTCGTGTGTGAACGCTATGCATGGTTACTTTGCTAACCATCTCCCGAGGCGATCCTGCACGACACACTCTATACTTCGGTATAGGGTTGCGACAGCTGGTATCAGAGCCGATTCGGGATAAGCGTCACACCGATGAACATTTTAAAAGACTTAAACAACCCGTTTTACGCCGTACGGTGAGGTACGAACTAGTAGTGCCCATATAAGGACTCTATTAATAGATGGCAAAGCTAACCCTGGGTTATGTCTGTGTAAATTACTTGCATCTACGGATTCTTCCCCGAAGGTATGTGCCTGTGCGCGGATCGGTTGTGCAATAAACGCCGAACGCCTTCCACGTGGGCAAACACCTGGACTTTGTTTGATGCGCGGACCGAGTGCGCTTAAATATCGGCTGCCTTCCGGGTGGGCAAATACCTGGACATAAACTGTCATTGTTATTTTGGCTTGTTTCTTTTAGATTTGATGTATTGTTTCTGGAATGGATCCATTGCAGGTACACTAACCACGTGTAGTCGCTTAGAAACGTGCGAGAGGTGTGCGTGCCATCGAATGGATCGATCTATATATTCGGTCAAAGTTTTCCGTTGTGTGGACGTAGAAAATCGGCATATTGAGCATTAGGCATTCATGCATACCACATGCATTTATCTTTACCAAATCATGTAAAAAGTCATAAATATCACAAACAAGTGAAATAATCGAACTCCGGGCGAATTCGAATCCCTATGGCACTCAAAACGAAGGTTCGAACTTAATTGGGAAGAAACCAAGCTCTGCTGGAAAAGTCGGTTCCACTAAAATGAACATAACTTCCTCGATTTTAATCCTACGAAGGCGAATAAGTACTCGTTGGAAAGCTAATGTTTTGCCCTACAGGTTTGGTATAGTGGGTTTGTCTCAGAAAAATCTGTAAAGGGGTCGGATTTTGCAAAAACAGCAAGCTTTTCGGGAAGTCCAGCAGTAATCTTGTTTCTGTCCTCTGTTTTTGGATGATCATAACTCTCAGAGATGTTATCGATTAGAGATGTCGGAGCATGCGTTGGAAAGATAATGAACTCCCCTACAAATATCATAAAAGGGTCAAGAGGTTAAATTGTCCAGAAGCGACGTGTTTTTGGCTCATACCTGCAAGTTACCCTGTCAATCGTAAAACTGCATGGTTTTCCGTCCAACGGATTGGGCACTTTGCGTCTTTTTCCCCTACCCATCAATCCTTATGCTACTTTGGGCATGTATACTTAGCAGGATAGCAAGTTTTGACTCATCCGTGCAAAAATTATTCCGACAGAGGGTTGATGACAAGCTTCCGGAGAACCCCGAGCACCTTTCCGCACGCGTTCTCGAGCTGGAACGAGAGCGTGAGGCGCTGCAGTCCACACTTGCCGCCCGAGACGCCCAGCTCGCCACTCGCGACGCTGAGATCACGGTCCTTGAGGACAAACTGCACACTGGCGAGTTGTAGCGAGCTGATCTTTTTGAGCAGCTCCATGACGCTCAGCTCATCATCGAGGGCGATGCTAGCGATCAGTTACAGGAGCAACTGAACCAGCGTAATGCCCAACTCACTGCTGCCCAAGAGGAGATCTACTCTCTTCATGGCTAGATTGATGCTCTCTTGGAGGAGCGAAGCGAGATCCAAGCTCAACGCGAAGAAGCCCAAGATGCAAGAGATGTCATGGAAGGGAACCTCAACGACGCTTACATCATCATCGCATAGCAGGAACAACTCATTGGGCATCTCCAAGTTGCCAATGCCCAGCTGAACACGGTTCTTAATGCCCAGCCACCCGTGCCACTCGCGGTGATTCCCCCAGACGATGCCGACTTGAGTGAGGACGGTGACTCCGGTGTTGACTACGAGGCACCCCCTAGACCAGGGGACATGGAGTGGGAGTCCGATGGTAGCAGCCACACCGGGTGACTGCGGCATAGTATGATGTGTAGGGTGGAAGCTCGTGAAACTTTGTGCTCGTATGTGAATAGTGCTAGTAGCGCTAAGGGGAGTTGTAGCCTAAGCTCTTCGGGACCACGTTGCTATCATGATATAGTGATGTAACCTAAGGATTGCCATATATCGGAAGATGTGTCGCATGTACCCCTGGTTTGATCATAAGTATGTGCCTACGGTGTTGGAACCAATGGAATCTGAGTTATCACCCGTAATCTGCACCGTTCCCTGTCAACATTTCCGTTATGAGCAAAAATTTTATTTTTGTCGCTGTATTATAGACATATTATCATGATGTATCAGGTGATGATTGAGCTAACATGCTTTACTTCTGTGGCAGATGGTGCAAACTCGCCGTGGTGGAGAGAACCTCGGTGATGCTCCTGGTGCCTCCAACGCAGGTAGAAACCAGCCGCCACCCAATGCTCCGCCCATGACGCCTATGGAGCAGCTCATCCACAATCAGAACGAGATGTTCCGCATGTTCATGGAGAACATGAATCGCCAAGGAGCTCCCGGACCACCACCACAGCAGCCCCGTGAATCGTCCTACAGCGACTTTTGGGCAACTCACCCGCCCACATTCGGCGAAGCCGGTGATCCGCTGGAAGCGGATAATTTCATTCGCACTCTGGAGTCAAAGTTTGCTCTGCTCCACTGCACCGACCACCAGAAGCCCCTCTTCGCCGCGCAGCAACTCCGTGGTTCCGCAAGTGCTTGGTGGGCGAGCTACACCACTGCTCTTGCCCCTGGCCACCAAGTCACTTGGCCGGAATTCTGCACCGCCTTTGATGCACACCACATTCCTGCCGGCCTTATGAAGCGCAAGCTACAAGAATTTCTCAACCTGAAGCAAGGCGCGGGAACCGTGCAAGAGTACGCACGGAAGTTCAACTACTTGACTCAGTATGCTTCGTATCACGCCGATACGGACGAGAAGAAGAAGGATTGTTTCTGTTCGGGCCTTACCCCGAAGCTGCAGGACCATTTGGCGTAAGTTACCGCAGGAACGTTCAACGACCTAATGAGTGCCGCCATTGTGCAGGAAGATGCCATCCGTGCTAACCAGGAGGACAAGAAGAGGAAGCGTGCTATGGGAAGTTCGTCCGGCTCCGCACCGCCCAAGTACAGGCTGGCAATCACCTCCCCGACCGGACAGAGGTTCTGAGCTGCGGTACCGTCAGGAGGAGGATCTCGTCCGACTTACTCGCAGCAGCACTTCCATTCCCATGGAGGCAACCAGCAGCCCTCCGCTGGTCCCCGCCCTCCGCAGCAGACTAATCAAGTCGTGAAGCATAACTCCTCGCAGCCATGCTACAACTGTGGCCGAACCGGTCACTTTGCCAAGGAGTGCCGTTTCCCGAAGCGCAACCAGGGGAACAACAACAACTCCAACCCCTCCGGGAACAACAACAACCACCACAACAGCGGTAACAACCACGCCAACAATGGGAGTCGTCCCCCGTCTTCTACCCCTACCCACAAGAATGGCCGAGTCAATTATACCACGGTCAAAGAGATTCAAGTTGGAGAGCCTGTTCTCGCGGGTACGTTCTCGATCAACCAACACGCTGCTATGGTTCTTTTTGATTCAGGAGCAACTCATGATTTTATTAGCCAAGCATGTGTGAATCAGTTGAAAATCATCCCCACCACTACGGGAACCCCGTACATCATCACATCCCCCGGTGGGAAAATAAGGGCTCACCTCGAGTTGAGAAAAGTGCCACTTAAGTTAGCAGGCAACGTGTATCCCGCTTCGTTAATCATCTTAGATGGTCAGGGCATTGACATAATTCTTGGTATGAGGTGGATGACTAAACATAGAGCCGTCTTACACATTGAATCCCGGGAAGTCCACTTGAACTCACCTCTCTATGGTCCGTCTATTCTTCGATTGCCGAGTCCCAGATTGTCAACTCCTCAAGTGTGTCATGTGGAAGGGAAAAAGCTAGAGGATATCACAGTGGTACGTGACTTCTCCGACGTGTTCCTAGATGAGTTACCGGGAATGCCTCTGGACAGAGACGTCGAGTTTAAGATTGAACTCCTACCCGGTACGGCGCCTATCTCTCGTAGGCCGTACAAAATGGCTCCTAATGAGTTAGCAGAATTAAAAGAGCAATTACAAGAGCTTATGGACAAGGGCTACATCCGACCGAGTTCATCTCCCTGGGGATGTCCTGCCTTCTTTGTGAAGAAGAAAGACAAGACCCTACGCCTATGTGTTGACTACAGGCCTCTGAATGCCGTAGCCGTTAAGAACAAGTACCCTCTACCTCGAATCGATATTCTCTTTGATCAACTTATTGGTGCTAAAGTTTTCTCCAAGATTGACCTCCGATCCGGTTACCACCAAATAAAGATCCGAGCCGAAGACATTCCAAAAACTGCCTTCTCCACGCGATATGGCCTTTTCGAATATCTTGTCATGTCTTTTGGTGTCACTAATGCTCCAGCCCACTTCATGTATTTGATGAATTCCGTGTTCATGCCAGAGTTGGATAAGTTCGTAGTCGTGTTCATCGATGACATCCTTATCTACTCCAAGTCCGAGGAAGAACACGCCGAACATCTCCGCATTGTTCTGCAGCGACTCCGAGATCACCAACTTTACGCCAAATTTAGCAAGTGTGAATTTTGGCTAAAGCAAGTTCCATTCTTGGGTCATATCATCTCCGCGGAAGGGGTAGCCGTTGATCCTACCAAGGTAGAAGATGTGCTGAATTGGAAAGCTCCGAGATCGGTCAAGCAGATTCGTAGCTTCCTTGGTCTTGCTGGATATTACCGGAAATTTATTCCCAACTTCTCAAGCATTGCCAAACCGATGACCAAGTTACTGGAAAAGGATGCTAAGTTTAAGTGGAGTAGTGCATGTGAAGAAGCCTTCCAGTCACTCAAGAAGCATTTGACAACCGCCCCGGTTTTGGCTCAACCCGATATTACCAAACCGTTCGACGTTTACTGTGATGCCTCCGGCACTGGATTGGGTTGTGTGCTTATGCAAGAAGGCCGTGTCATTGCCTATGCCTCTTGACAGCTCCGAAAGCATGAGCAAAATTATCCCACTCACGATTTGGAGTTGGCATTCGTCGTCCTAGCATTAAAAATCTGGCGCCATTACCTGCTTGGTAATCTTGTCAACCTCTACACCGACCACAAAAGTCTCAAGTATATATTCATGCAGCAAGAACAGAATATGAGGCAACGTAGATGGTTAGAATTAATCAAGGATTATGAATTGGAGATTCATTATCACCCCGGGAAGGCCAACGTGGTTGCCGACGCCCTAAGTCGTCGGGACCAATGCAATCACGCAGTTGTTTGTTCCATGGGAGTTTGCCCAAATTCAGATTCAAGCAAACCAAGTCTTCGTATCATTCCATTTGGATCCTTGTATAATCTAGCTCTCATTCCTACCCTTCACGATGAAATTGTCGAGGCCTAGAAGGGAGACAAGGGAATGGAACACATTCGACAAAAGATACTCAAAGATGAAGACACATGTTTCCGACAGGACGAAGATGGAGTGCTATGGTTCAACAATCGCCTGGTTATTCCAAAGAAGGAGGAGTTAAGTAAGAAAATTATGGATGAGGCTCACTTGTCCAAATACTCCATACACCCCGGCAGCAACAAGGTGTACCGTGGGTTAAAGGAAAAGTTTTGGTGGACGCGCATGAAAAGGGAAGTCGCTCGTTATGTTTCCGAATGCGATACTTGCCAGCGTGTGAAGGCCGACCATCTGAGGAAAGCCGGTCTTTTACACCCATTAAAAATCCCCGCTTGGAAATGGGAGGATATTGCTATGGATTTTATTGTTGGGTTACCCCTCACCCCCAAGAAACATGATTCCATATGGGTTATCGTGGATAGGTTGACCAAATCCGCTCACTTTATTCCCGTCCATACAACCTACTCTACCAAGAAATATGCTGAACTCTACATCACAAGAATCCTATGTTTGCACGGTGTGCCCAAGACTATTATCTCTGATCGAGGTCCCCAGTTTATTGCTCGTTTTTGGGAGCAGCTGCATTCTTGTCTTGGCACCACCCTTATCCGAAGTTCTGCTTATCACCCGCAGACCGATAGTCAAACCGAGAGGCTGAACCAATATTTGGAGGACATACTAAGAGCCTGTGTTTTGGACAATCGGGAGAATTGGGAAGATTGCCTTCCGTTTGCCGAATTCTCATACAACAATAGCTACCAGGAGAGTTCGGGAATGTCACCGTTTGAGGCCTTGTACGGCCACTCATGCCGAACGCCGTTGAATTGGTCTGAATCGGGAGAAAGAACTAATTTTGGTCCAGACCTGGTCATACAAGCCGAAGAAAAGGTGCGGCAAATTCAAGCTAACATGAAGGCAGCACAATCCCGTCAAATAAGCTATGCCAACAAAAGGAGACGCCCATTAGAGTTCGAGAAGGGAGATCATGTCTATCTTCGAGTTTCTCCCAACAAAGGCGTATCTCGTTTTGGAATCAAGGGTAAATTAGCACCCCGCTACATCGGACCCTTTCCGATCATGGAGAAGCATAGCGCCGTTGCTTATCGATTGCAACTACCCGAAACTCTTGAGCGGGTGCACAACGTTTTCCACGTATCCCAACTAAAGAAGTGTTTGAAGCCTCCGATCGATGTGGTCATTGCCGACACCGAACAATTGGAAGAAGACCTCTCCTACCCCGAATACCCCATCCGAATCATCGATCAAAAGGACCGGGTAACACGCCATCGCACCACCACCTTCTACAAGGTGCAATGGAGCAATCATACCGAGGATGAAGCCACCTAGGAGCAAGAGGAGTTTTTGAAAACCAACTTTCCTGAGTTCCTGACCTCGCAAATCCGGTAAACACCCACGCTCTCTCTCTTTTGTTCATCCAGCTGCAAATCTCAGGGCGAGATTTCTTTTAAGGGGGGAGTGCTGTGACATCCCAAGTGACAAAAAGTCGATTAAGCTAACACAAATGTTGAACTGCTGACTAATCAAAAATTTCAAACAATCAAAGTGCCAAAGAAAAAGAGGAATAAATTTAATTAGTTAATCCCACCAATTGTCCAATTAATAGCTTTTCAAAAACTTTGCAAAACTCAATGGAAGTGTGCCCATATTTTTGCATATTCATGTCAAGATAGAATTTTGGGGAATTTAATGGAATTTTTGGTAAAGGTTTAATACCCCTAAAAATTCCCTAAGTACAAAGAACAGCACCTCTATTCCAAGAATTTTCATTAATTTTCCAGAAGGAATTTCGACGTGGCCCCAAAGACAAAGTTGGCAAGTAGGTTTTGCTGAGATTACACAAACATTGGCTTAGAGTTTGGAGCATCGAAGCTTGGAGATTTATGCAAAGTTCTGAGCACTGTTCTAGTCAATCGGGGTCAACAGCTCTCTGTCCTTGCGCCACTCTTCGATCGACACCACCGTACCTCCCCCGCCGGCCACCGATCGCCTCCTCTCTCTTGCCCATCCCGGCCACTGCTCCTCCTGCCGTCGCTGTGCCACCAGCGCCGCTTTGAAGACCCCCCCACCGACGAGCCACTCTCCACCCCTCTCTCGCCACTCCAGGAACCCCGGCCCCTCCATCTCCATCGCCGGTGAAAGCAATGGCGGAATTTGAGCAACGTCCTTGTTTTCCGCCGCCATGACCGCCATCGCGTCGAACTCCGCCTAGGCCGGCCCCCGTTCGCTCCTGTCCCATCAAATCGGTGTGCAGGTGCCCTCCCTAGCGTGCCCCTGGCCCTTTCCCCTTCTGTCGTGGCGACCTCGTCGGAATTCAAGAAGAAAGGAGCCGCCGCCGTCGGGTCCCTCCCCACCCCGTCGACGAGACCCCTCCTCCGGCCCTCCCCGTCGCCTAGCTCCTCCACGCCGTCGATCTCCGCACCAAGGTGATGCTCTTCCTCCACTCCTCGACCCCTCTCGCTCGCCGTGCTCGCCGCGCGACGTCGTCGTACCCTCCCTCTGCTCCGCCGCTCGCCGCCGGCCATCCCCGGCGCTCCCCGTTGGCCACCCCCCAGGCCCACAAGCACGTCCGCCACCAGGGCCGAGCCACGCCGCCGATTGGCCGCTGGCCCGGGCTCGTCGGCGCCGGCCACCGCGCGCGCGCGCCCTCGGGCATTTGAAAATGCCGAGTGGCATTTCTGTAATTTTGCCCCAACTTTGTTAAAAACTTCAAAAATTCATAACTCGAGAAATAAAAGTCCAATGAGCATGAAACCAATTTTGTTGGATCCGTAAAATCCTCCTCCACCAGGAAAACAAGATGAGAGCCAGAGTTATGCAGTAGACTAATAAAATTAAATCACCAAAGTTAGAACCTTGCTAAGAGTATTAAATTTATAATTAAAAATTTATAGCTGGTAAAATCATGGGATTTGGTCATTAAGCATTTCATGTCATTCCTGAACTTTGTAGAAAAGCACATCCCTATCTTTTATGCAAATGTTTAGTGTTATTGCATAATCCCCATTTTTAGTAAATGAATTTCTATAAATTCTTGGGTAGGATTTTAATTCTGAAATTTAGCATTCTTGCTCTTTGGGAATTTCTACATAACTATAAAATCTCCATGAAAAATTTAGGGCACCATCAGCATGCTCTTGTTGTTAAAGGGCTCATCAATAATTAGTTTGAAGGAATTCCAATATAAATAGTGCCTTGTGTATGCATATAGTTTTTTTTATTAAGGATAAATCCATCTTGGGACTGCCCAGGCAACATGTGAATCTTGACTTACAGTAAAGTTTATTATTTTCCATGGTATACTCATGATTCGCAATTAGCTTATATATCTAGATTGGTTTAGGGTTATAATTAAAAGTGAGCACGTCGACTTCTAGGAAGTTATAATTAACCTTGCAATATAAAGTTTCTATATTCTCTTGCATGGACATTATAATTGGTGAATGCACCCCGGGTAAGAATGTAGTTAAGAGGCTGTGCATGTCTGCTAAATAGGCCTTGTCACACCGATGAGAAATACCTGTTAATTCCTTAGCACCAGAGGTATCCTTGTATTGGGGATATAACTGTTATGCTTACTAAGTGCCATGAATCATCGTCCAATTCCTTACCGTGCATTGCACTACATTGACTAGGAAGCGAGACTGGGAGCAAGGACGTGGCAAGCAACCCTGAGGAGCCCGAGGTTGAGCTAAACCCCGCCGAGAACTCTTAACTACGATCACTCCCAAGGCAAGCCCCGGTGCACACCTACTGATTTACGAGTCCATTTTATTTTGTCACCATAGAGGGATATTGTATTGTGCATTAGGTATAGGGCTTGGATGGAAACCCACTTGCATAAATAAACAATGACCTATATTTAGTTTACGTTAGCAAGCCTTTTTGTTAGCAACTGCTAGGCTTAAATTAGTGGAGTCAACGGTAGGTTATGGGATCACTTGATTCAATCATGATTCATGTGAAGAATGAAAATGGTTAAAATTTGAGAACCTATCGTTGCAACTCCGCGGACAAGTATTGAACAGTACCAAGTGCATACCTCTATATGGGAATTGGTAAACCTAGTAACTTGGGCGCCGTACTATTGGACGGTATTACTCATCGATCCAGAGGTGATGTGAATGGAACGGTGGATACACGGGTCAAGGACCGCTGGAGAGTGCACGGGTTAAGCCTCGGATACGAAGTACTGTATGGCGGGGAGGACGTGTACTCGGGATCGATGGCCCCGGATCGACTTTATCGCAACCTCGTGAACGGTGGCCATACGTGTTCTTAAATGATGCGTATGTCGTGCATTTGGGTTATTCTCCTGCAGGATGTAAATCGATTCGAATTGCCGTCGCTCGCGGTTATGAGTACCTCTTGTTTCGAGCAGTGGCAATGATACTTTAAGTAGAGAAGTTTGGTTATGATGCAGGAATTTGTTCACTCTATGGATACATATTGCTATGTTATATTGTTCCGTACATTTGTACAAGTCTTAGCAGCTAGTTAGGTTCAACTACAGTTCCTTTTCTGCAACAAGCAATTAAAATCTTGGTTAAGGAATAAGCATCCCAGCAATGACTTAATAGATGCTTTTATGCAAATATCAAATAAACCCGGTCAGCCCCCTGCATGTTAGGAGTCGGTTTTAGAAAACCTTTTGGACGGGTAAGTCTTGCGGAGTATGCTAGATACTCAGGCTTTGCGATTATGTGGTTTTTCAGGTTTGCCTCAAGCAACTTATTGTGATTGCTGTAACAAAATGGTGTGGGAAGGTGAGGAGCCCCAGAACTGGACCATTGAATGGGTCCCCAGCTCCCCTAATCAAGATGAGTGAGCCACTGCCCTAGGGCCGGCATGGCTTACTTAGGTTCTGCGTAGTGTTTGTCGTATGCTCCGCCTCCGCATATATATGTAATATGAACCAAGAACATATGTATGGTAATGTAGCTGAAATTGCTAACGCTATGACTCTTGAGCTTGTAATATTAAGCACCTCGGCTCTTTAGTTCTTTATCCATAATTGCCCTATTTTACACCTGTTTCCTGCGATTACATCCAAAACAGAACAACTATATGCAAGTATAGGGTTAATTGTTAGTCCAAACCACTAAATTAAGACGCAACACATCCCTTTTTGGTAGATAAAATGGGCGTCTAGAAACCACCAACAATCGCCACACAAGACCCGACGACGAGGTTACATTCATTATTCCCTGCCAAGGTTCCAATGCTGGCCCTACAAGCGGGTTTGACAGCCGCCTAGAGCACGAACAGAGCGAGGGGCACAAGCGATGGGCACACTCAGCGGCCAATACACCAACCTCCGAGGGGTCGAGGGCATCGCAGAGTAGCGTTTGAGTCCCGCTCCGACTCGTCTGCTGGTATCACCCCAAAGAGAGGCAGCTAGCCATCATGACCTATCGAATGGTCGTGACAGCCAGTCGAGCCGAATAGATGGATTTATGAGGTCGACCACCAGCTGGTTCGCTGGGACCTCATCGACGGGGAACCGGAGATCTCACTCGAACGAACCCAATTGTAGCTCCTCGAGCAACCATGTTTCAGCCACCAAGGTGAAAACGTGGCCCAACTCTATCCTCTGTCTCACGAACGGGACACGGAAGGAGACAACACACACACAAAAAAAAATATTCAAGACGGCCGCTCGACCGATCCGTCTGCATCGAGCAGGACGTGATGGCCGACGTTGCCAAACAAGACCAAATGACGGGGTCACAATCATTGTTCTTTGTTTACAAGACCGTTTAAGGCCGACTCTTACAGACTCCCTCTCTTCTTTTTACAAAGCGAGTATCAACGACTCAGGAAAAAAAAGGGAAGAAAGGAAAAGATCGACCCGAGGGGTCTACTACAAAGAAAAAGTGGTACCCGCACCTCGGCGGGTACATGCGAGGTAAAGCGCCTGTAATGCTTTGTTGTCAGGGAAAGACGCCCTCATTTGAGGCCGACCTTTTCCCCCCAACAAAGAAGGCGAGAAGCCTGGCCATGCCGTACGGCTATTGCGGGAGCCGCTTCCTGAAACCGAGGACCCCTATGCTGGTGGGGAGTCCGGCCCGGTGCCTCTTCTTGACCTCGCTCCTACCGACGCTGCCAAGGACGAACACGAGGGGACCTAATAAGCCATGGCGACCCTTCATGCGAAGGCCCCTGGATCTGCATCTCACCCTGACAAGAGGAGGACGTAACAGAAGTCGAGCCAACCTTCCTGCAACCGACAGGGCCGCCGCACCAGGGCAGACAGGGACTCGCTATCAGCAGGTCTTCATCCCCGTCCTCATCACCTGGGACATCGTCGCACCTGGCAGCCATGAGAACAACGGACTACTAAGCGAGAGTCGGTCACGTCCCAAGTATCTCAGGGCTTGGGGTGTAAAGCTAGGTGTGGGGATGAAGCACAACATTGCCCGGTTGTGTCCTTAAATAGCCAAGCTAGGCCCAAGCCTCGAATTCCTTACGCGGGCACCAAACCCGATGTGAGTTCACAAGGGTCTCTTGCACGCCACAGAGGAACAAAGACCTAGCGCCACCAACGATGTCGCGCGCACTGCGTCATAAGAAAAAGAAAGGAACCCGCCTTAGAGCAAGGCGCTGTCCTCGGATTCCCCGGACATGCAGCGGATCAGGGCCCTACTGTTGGCACTTCTCAAGTGCCCCTTTTATATGTGAATATTACCCCAATTAGAGCATAATTGATACTAATTTAGGCCATTTACCTGTGATATTGTCTATATATTTGTATATGCGTTGTTTTGGAGCTTTATTGTAGAAACAGGTAAAATTGGTGATTAAAGTGATGCTAGAGAGGACAGGAGTCCACAACCGATAAAAAGAACTGAAGAAGCCCAGTGCGCCAATCGGCGCAAGGGTGTTTTGGCCCACAGAAGTGACCGAGGCCCATTCCACATGTTTATGGAAGTTTATCTGCGCAAGACACTTGAAGATATTTGCCTAAAAGATTTATGGAACTTCAAGATCTCGAAGTGCAGTATAAGACTTTATCTCGAAGGAAAAGGCCCACATGGCAGCTGTGGAAGACAGAGGAACCGACTCAGAGAAACCAGAGAAGACACGGCTTGCACCGATCGGTGCAATCCAGCGCCGATCGGCGCAACCGTCTTATTTACTAGAAACCGAGTCCTTTACGAGTAGAACCCCTATAAATACTTGTAAACCCCGGCCGCAAAGAGAGGAGGCGACAGAGGGACAACAGATCTGTGAGTTAGAGCCACCGGGGCTTGCCCCGTTAGAATAGATCTCTAGTTGAGTTTCAAGAACCATTGGTGTTAAGAGTTGATCCGTCAAGGTAGGCCATCTCGACGGGGATGAATCTTACTCTATGTATCTCAAGGATGATTTAATATGTTGATGATGATTTTGGTGATTTGTCTATCTTGATTCTATAATCATGCATGTGCTTATTCCAATTGCTTAGTTCTAGGCTAAGTAAGTTGATATTATATTGATCGTGGTGATTAGGATAGTATTCGGACATTGTATTGATTATGGTTGCTTGATGATGCTAGTAGTGTGGTTTAGCGGTGACAGCACTAAGCCTGTGCAGCACTATTGGATAGTTCAGTAGGGTAAGATACTCGCACGATTAAGGGTTTCCTCTCGGCAGCGATAAATCGGTAGCCGCTCGGAAAGCAGGGGGGTCTTATTCATTATAGGTTTTTATTGATCTATGTAATTACCTATTATGATGCTATTTAATTAGACTTTCTGGTTACGATCTCACTAGTAGATATCTGGCTACTCACTTAACAGCCTAGGCTTACAAGGTATCTGGCGCACTTTGGCTTAGATTCACTAGTGTGCCGATCGGCTCAACTTCTGCACCGATCAGCGCAACGATTCACTAGTGTGCCGATCGGCTCAACTCCTGCGCCGATCGGTGCAACGACAGATTTACTGTCTGGCGCACCTTTGCGCTGGCCAGTCTCCCCTCATGCAACCTGAATTCGATAGCAGCCTTGACTAGATCTTTTATTGTTAACTTTGTTTAATTATCCCTAAGATCCCTTTGGATTCGATAAACCTTGGAATACTCAATTCAAGGGAAAAGTGCTACAATCGCACACCGTCCTCTTGCGGTATATAAGTGGGTGCGTAGGTACGACCAACAAGCTCTAAACTTTTCTGGCGCCATTGCCGAGGACCATAGCAGGTTTTTAAACATTGTTTGATGTATTAGTGTTTAGTCATTGTGCTTTACTTGTCTCTCTAGTACATATATTCTGTTAAGTGAAACTAACAGGTATGGACGGTCCTAAGTCAAACAAACCCTCTAATTACACCGATGATCTAGAAAGAATCATTCACAAGAAGAGAACAGCGGAGAAGAGAAGCAAGTCACTTGGAAGTTTAGCTGGAGAAGCAGTTCGCGCAACACCTCGAGTATTATTCACAATAGAAGACGCAGTTCAAGAGCAAGAAGAAGAGGAGATGGCAGAGGTACCTATGGTTAATCGTCTCAAGCCACAATTGACTAGTATTGTCAAGACAGATTTCCAAGAAGCTCAACATCAACTTCCGTATCAATTGAAGAGATATGTTGGAATAGTGGCGCAACAACCGTTCACAGGTTCGGAAGATCCCAATCATCACTTGCAACACTTCCTTGAGGTTTGCAGTATATTCAAGATAGCGGGATTGACAGGAGACCAAGCACGTGTGCGTCTGTTCCCCTTCTCTCTAGTTGGATGCCCCAAGCAATGGTACAATGGATTGGAAAACCTAGTAAAAACGGTGTGGAACACGTTAGCAGCTGAATTCTTGGCCAAATACTTCCCTCCTGGTAAGACTCAAGCTTTGAAAAATAAGATTCTTGGATTTACATAGAATATTGATGAGAGCATTGGAGAAGCGTGGGAAAGATACAATGAATATATGGATGCATGCCCTCATCTTGGTCTGATGGTTGGAGAAGTTGTTGAGAAGTTCTACATAGGATTGAATCTTCTATCACATCAACACTTGGACGCCTCAGCTGCAGGATCATTCATGTCAAAAACCCCCCACCGAAGCTAAGAATTTGATCAAGTTGCTAGTTGAAAATCAATCGTGGGATGGTGAGAGAAGCTCAAGGAATTTGCAACCTTCAAAAGGAGTAGCGAAGAGTGTGATTGAGAAGACTCAGGAAGACTTGATTATAGATCGCCTCGATGCTATTCAAAGGAGGTTGGACAATAATCTTCATATCCCTAAGGACACGAGCAATTTGCAAGGTTCATCGATATTATGAAGAAACTTTACATCAATGTCCCTTTTTGTTGACGCTATCCAAGTTCCCATCTATGCCAAGTACATTAAGGACGTGATGCAAAACAAGAAGTCTCTAGTTATGAGGAGGTTGTGAAGGTTACTAAGGAGCTTACGGCGGCAATCAATGATGTTGCATTGGAGAAGAAACCCGACCTTGGATCACCAAGCAAGTGTAAGTGTAAGTGTTATGCCCCATCATATATTCACAAGTCTCAAGTTGCCTGAATTAGAGCCTACAGGTATGTGTTTGGAGTTAGCCGATCAATCGGTACGCTTCCCTGATGGAATTGCTGAGGATGTGCCTGTTCAAATTGGAGATCACATCGTCCCAGTTAATTTTATTGTGCTTGATATGGATAAGAGGACAAGGACCCCGTTGATCTTAGGCAGACCCTTCTTGAGGACAGCAAAGGCAAGTATTGATGTTGGGAGTGGTGAGATAAGCTTCGATATAAGTGGGACTCCCTACTCTTTCAAATTTTGCCCAAAGGGAGAAGAGTGTCATGCTATTGATGAAGTGAAGAGATACAAGACACCGTGGCAACGTGGCGTCGAGAGTAATTGGAAGGATGTATGGATAGGTCGTCCAAGCTATATGAACCATGGAGATAAGAGAACCTTGTAGTGTCGCGGCCTTACATCCCGCGCCGCGACACTAAGGATTGACTGTTTGCGGGGAGGTCAAGCTCTTTGACCTCTAAATAACTAGAGCGCTCTTGGGAGGCAACCCAATGATCGGGGGATTTAGAAGTTGTTTAGTGCTTTTGGGAGGGCAACCCATTTCACTTAGTTAATTAGTGCTGGCCGGGAGGGCAACCCGGTGTTTTTAATTTGCTTGCTTGTGATAAAAACAATCTCCCAAATAAAAAAATAAATAAGTGTGTGCTTAATTCTTGTGTGCTCTTGCATTGTCTCTTTATTCGTGCAAAACTGTGTATATACATGCTGTAGACTAACAATAAAGGAATATAAAAAAAAAGACCAAAAACAGGTAGGAACAGAGCTTGCACCGATCGGCGCACTTCTGTTCCGGTCGGCGCAATATTACCCAAGTCAGGACGGAAGGCTGACGACGCCCAAAATTGAAAGGGTGCTAAAAATCAACCAGCACAATAATTTTCACAGATGGAGCTATTTTCAAGGTAATTAAAAATCTTTTTGAATTAATTTTTGTGTGCAAAATGGTTGTTAAATGACGCAGGAAAGGATGAAGAGCAACATCTAGCGAAGAAGCGAGGGGTCAGGAGCAAAAATGGACGTCGCGTCGATCGGCGTGGTCACCAGATGAGCCCCGCTACGTATGTTAATACTACAGGAACATTGGAAAAAGTGGAAATTAGGTGAAAGAGATGAACACGAGGCATCAGGATCAGCACGGGACCAAAAGACGAGGTGCAAGGACTTGCGCCGTTCGGCGCCCTTCTGCGCCGATCGACGCAGGTACCCATGCGGTTCCCAAAAGGGGGACAAAGGTGGCAGGCATTGATTTTGAGGAATAGGTATGATTGCTATGCAGGTGTGCACTGCAGAGGAGACACGGAATTGACCAAAAGCTGAAAAAGAGACGGCGCGCCGATCGGCGCGGGCCCGCGCCGATTGGCGCCGTCAACAAGACATCGGGATTCCGTGCTGTTCCCCTGCCAACCAACATGATGTACCGAGAAGCAACATGAAGGATGGGAATCAAGCGCCAGAGTGGTCAGAGCATTCAAAATTTGAATTGGGCCGATCGGCGCACTACCGCGCCGATCGACGCGCTCTCAAATTTTGAAATTTTTTGGCGGTTCCTCCTCCTGGATGTTTCCCACACTATAAAAGGGAGGCCAGACGCCCCTAGTTTGGTACACCATCCCGGTAATCTCTCCACCTTCCCCACTACCCACGATCTCGCACACGTTCCGCAATTTTCGCAGATGGATCGTTTCCGCTCCTCCGTCGGCAAGTTGGGCAAGAGGCTGCGTCGGGGAAACAGTTCCGGCGGTAGCAGCGAGTCGAGCGGTGACTCCTCGGTGAGGGGTGGTTCTGAAGCTCGCGATGACATGTCGGTGGGTGGTGCATCCCCCGGCTCGGCGAGGGCGACATATGAGATCCGCGCCCGCCACTCCGTCTCCGGCGCGTCCCTTCCAACGGGGCGTGCTACGAGGAGCCAAACGGCGGCAAGCCGTGGGGTTCCCACATCACCACCACCGCCGGCATTCATGCCACGCACGGTGGAGGAGGGCTTCACCCTCCTGAGCGCGGAGGAACAGCGGCACTACCTCGCGGTGAGGGGAAGGTTCGTCCCCAACTTCGACTTGGACGAGACCTTCCTCACCTCGATCGGCCTGTGGGAGGAAATAAGGAGGATGCTCAACAATCTTAGTTGGGTGGACTTCCACCTTCTTCCCATGGACTACAACCACGACGTCGTCACCGAGATTGCCTCTACGATGAGGCTTGGCACCGTCGAAGACGGCAGCGAGGCCGTCAACTTCCGCGACCGCGACATCAGCTACACGGTGACCATGGAGGCGGTAGCTCAAGCCTTCGGCTTTGACGCCAGCGCCGACGTCGCCGGCATCTTGGGACGTGGGGAGTTGGACTCCTTTTGGAGGCGGCTCTCGTTCGTAGAAGAGATGAAGCGCGGCAACATCCGCAACCCGACCATTCAAGTCTTCCATCGGTGGTTGGCGGCGCGCTTTGGTGACAAGGTCGACTCTAGCAACGTCACCGATGCGGACGTGCGGTGGCTGTACAACGCCATCTTGAGTCCGTCTCATTGCAACCCCATGTCGGTGATGGTGCGGGGTTGGCTCGACAAGAGGGGCAAGGCAAGCAAGAAGTTGGCGTTCGGGTCCCATCTTCAACGCCTTGCAGCCCTCGTCTGCGACGGCGACGGACCGGGAGGGCGCGATGACAAGTGGGAGTGCGCAATGGAGATCGGCGAGAATATGACTCGTGGCAATATTGTCACGGGAAGTGTTCGCGCTGGCTTCCATGTTGGTGTCACCAACGTTAAGCTCCCATGTGCGGAGCTAGGAGTTTTCCTCCCTCGCAAGCTGGAGGGAGGAAATTGGCTTGAGGAAGGTCTCCTAGAGGGGGGCCGAGTTCTCAAGGACTGCGTGGGCGGGTTCGATAGCCGGACACATCTACAGCAGCCGGCGGCGAGTGGGACTCCTGGGGGTCACGCCAGGGGCCTTAGCAGTACAAGTCAGAGTAGAGCAACGCAGCAGGCGGTTCACAGCCCTCTGTGCCGATCGGCGCAGGCGACGCGTCGGTCAGCGCACCCTACTTCAGCGCGGGTATCGACTACAGGTACCAAGGACGTGTACCTGTGGTACCTCCTGTGCCCGGTGCAGACTTTTTTGTGCCCATGCAGGGGTACCTCGACAACAACATGCACTACATCGAGCGCATGGAGGATGCCACGTTCCAATGGAGGGACAACCACGATGCGATGGTGGAGGAGTTCGAGCGACTCAAGGCGCGGTGCTATGGCTTCGATTAGCCACCGCCTCCACTTTCGGATGACTAGAGTGCCTAGGAGTTGGCACGAGTATCGGTTTCCTGGTTTGTGTTTTCTTTTATCTTTTGCATTCTTTTTCTTTATCTGCTTATGTGTGAGAGAGCGGGTTGGGAAACCATGTATCGGGTGTGCTTACTTTCATGCAAGTGTGTTAGTAGTAGTTTTATTTTCATGCAAGTGTGTTAGTAGTAGTTTTATTTTCATGCAAGTGTGTTAGTAGTAGTTTTATTTTCATGCAAGTGTGTGCAAAAATCATCACAATGTATTCGAGTTTTGATCTTAATATAATGGTGGCGGTTATGCTCTTTTAGGAGAATTGAATTATTTATTCTTTCTTGAAAAGTGTTGATGAAGACCAAATGATGTTGAGCATTGAATAAAATTTCGAACTTACACTTGATGATTATTCAGAAAATATGTCTTATGTGGAGAAATTTTAAGTACCCATGTGCTTCATTTGTGTTGTCTAGTTTGTGATGATAACTTAGTACCAATCTTTTCAAATAAATTTTCATGTTGTGAACTTTGGAATTTATTGTTTTCAAGATCCATACCTACCAATGCCATATTTTGAGCAATACTCATGAACCTTTGATATGTAGATAAACATTAAATTGATGGTTGAGTTCGGTTAGGATTTAATTCTTTTTGGTATGAACTTTACTAAGATGGCAATTCTTTCTGTATCTTTTTCTAGCCTTGAATTACTCATGCAAAAATTCAATTCCACTGAGTACACTACCATAAACCTAAAACATCTTGTTGAGTATCATTCCTTGACCACATCCTATATTTCTGGCTATATTTAATTCTTGAATAAATGTTGAAGCCAGACAGATCAAATACCAACAAATGTTGGTGAATTTGGGTTGAGAGCCGATCGGTGCACCCTGAGCCGATCAGCGCAGCAGAGAAGAAAAAAAAGGTGGAGAAACAAGAAGTGAAAAAAAACAGAGAAAAGCTCTGCTGTTTGTTAAGGGACTAGCAAAATTTTAAGTGTGGGGGGATGGTATATGACATGCTTATTCTCGAAATTCATTCTAATATAGCCATGAATCATTCCAACCATGTGCAATCTTCCAAGATCAAATTTTTGCTATGCACATGTCCACATATCCAAAGTGTGAGTTCTTTCTTAAATTTTTCTTTCTTAATGGCCATCTTGATAAGTTTCTATAATTCCAACAAAGAATAATCACCTAGCTTCATAATATATTATTGATTTATGTTTACAATCCTTGAATTACCTCACCTAGCTACTCATATAATCCTTACACTAATATTATTTGAAAGATGAGTTGTTGCCTTGGATTATTTGGAAGATAGATTCTCTATGTTCACAACAATCTTTTAAGTGATTTTCATGTGTGGACAAGTTATAATTTGTGAGTTGGACATGATCTGTTTCTTTGGGCAGAAACTTTAAGCTTTATGCCCATATTTGAACTATTTTGCTAAATACCAATATGAAATACACAATAGAACAATGCTCAATATTTGCTAATTTGAGATATCTTTTATGATAGAAAGAGTATGTTTTTCAATTTTTCTTTATTTTACTTTACTCGGGACGAGCAAAGGTTTAAGTGTGGGGGAACTGTTGGCACTTCCCAAGTGCCCGTTTTATATGTGAATATTACACCAATTAGAGCATAATTGATACTAATTTAGGCCATTTACCTGTGATATTGTCTATATATTTATATATGCGTTGTTTTGGAGCTTTATTGCAGAAACAGGTAAAATTGGTGATTAAAGTGATGCTGGAGGGGACAGGAGTACAGAATCGATGAAAACACTGAAGAAGCCCAGTGCGCCGATCGGCGCAGTCCATGAGCCGATCGGCGCAAGGGTGTTTTGTCCCATAGAAGTGACCGAGGCCCATTCCACATGTTTATGGAAGTTTATCTGCGCAAGACACTTGAAGATATTTGCCTAGAAGATTTATGGAACTTCAAGATCTCGACGTGCAGTATAAGACTTTATCTCGAAGGAAAAAGCCCACATGGCAGCTGTGAAAGACAGAGGAACCGACTCGGAGAAGAAACCAGAGAAGACACGGCTTGCACTGATCGGTGCAATCGTCTTATTTGCTAGAAATCGAGTCCTTTACGAGTAGAACCCCTATAAATACTTGTAAACCCCGGCCGCAGAGAGAGGAGGTGACAGAGGGACAACAGATCCGTGATTTAGAGCCACCGGGGCTTGCCCCGTTAGAATAGATCTCTAGTTGAGTTTCAAGAACCATTGGTGTTACGAGTTGATCCGTCAAGGTAGGCCATCTCGACGGGGATGAATCTTATTCTATGTATCCCAAGCATGATTGAATATGTTGATGATGGTTTTGGTGATTTGTCTATCTTGATTGTATAATCATGCATGTGCTTATTCCAATTGCTTAGTTCTAGGCTAAGTAAGTTGATGTTATCTTGATCGTGGTGATTAGGATAGTATTCGGACATTGTATTGATTATGGTTGCTTGATGATGCTAGTAGTGTGGTTTAGCGGTGACAGCACTAAGCCTGCGCAGCACTATTAGATAGTTGAGTAGGGTAAGATACTTGCGCGATTAAGGGTTTCCTCTCGGCAGCGATAAATCGGGAGCCGCTCGAAAAGCAGGATGGTCTTATTCATTATAGGTTTTCATTGATCTATGTAATTACTCATTATGATGCTATTTAATTAGACTTTCTGGTTATGATCTTACTAGTAGATATCTAGTTACTCACTAAACAGCCTAGGCTTACAAGGCATCTGGCGCACTTTGGCTTAGATTCCCTAGTGTGCCGATCGGCTCAACTTCTGCGCCAATCGACGCAATGATTCACTAGTGTGCCGATCGGCTCAACTCCTGCGCCGATCGGCGCAACGACAGATTTACTATCTGGCGCACCTTTGCGCTGGCCAGTCTCCCCTCATGCAACCTGAATTTGATAGTAGCGTTGACTAGATCTTTTACTGTTAACTTTGTTTAATTATCCCTAAGGTCCCAGTGGATTCGATAAACCTTGGAATACTTAATTCAAGAGAAAAGTGCTACAATCGTACACCGTCCTCTTGCGGTATATAAGTGGGTGCGTAGGTACGACCAACACCTTACCGAAAGATGCCCCTGCGCGCTGCACACCAAAAGGAGACAAGAAACCTGTCATGCCAACAACGCCATGGCTCGCCTTTTTAGGCGATCCCTCAGCCATGACACCCTACACCATCTGCTCGGCCCAGGGGATGGAGACCGAAGAACACAGGTCCCATGGAACCCTCGTGATCATTTTAGATACAAACAACCAAAGAACGTGTCCGTCTGGACTCCTCCTTTGGCTCGGGGGCTACACCCGACGGGTGCGCTCGCGTACACTCTGACGGACGAACGACCTAACCTTCTCACAACGTGTTAAGCCGAAGCATGAGTTTCAACCAAACTCCCCCTCCGGCTCGGGGGCTACACTCGTTGGGTGCGCTCGCGCGCACCTCTCTCACATAAACTAGGCAACCCACTAGCAACTTCATGCCTCTCACCCTCACCCGTGTCAATATCCCCCGAACAACTCTCCGACTCGCTCGGGGGCTCGGGGGCTACTGTCGAGGGAAAAGATCGGGGTGCCACGTGGCACCTCCTAAAGGCTCATACGCGTCGAGCTCAAAGGGGCCCACAGGATGCCACCAAGGCACCACAGGCGTGGGCCTCCACAGGGAGCATCCCCGCAGCAGTTAGGCCTTGGCCGTGAAAGCCGCGTCACTACCCCGACTCGCTCAACCCCCGAATGGTCGAGGGCCGGTCGCGTCCCGCTCGACCCCTCAATGGGAGTCAAGGACCCGCTACGCCCCGCTCGACCCGTTGATGGGGGTCGAGGACGAGTCGTCCCGCCTAGCAGAATTCGGGCGCGGCTCCCCTTACCAAGCAGATGACTCGGCCACTCACTCGAGCCTGTCCACTCTGGGGCAAGGATGGACGCCCCGATACCACTACAGTCACGGCGACAGTATGGGCCCTCCATAATCACCGGATAAACTCTGCCTTCGTCAACTCCTGTAAGTGGGGACCGAACCGCGACGGGACGGGACAACAGGCCCCTGACCAAGTCAGGAGTGGCGGAGTGGAGAAACTCAATTGCCTAGTTGGGATAGGACGGATTCTGACTCCATGCCGGTCCGGACAGATGCAACCCAACACAATGACCCTAGACGGAGGGGGTCGAGCGAGCCAACGGTCAGCAACTGCCAACTACCCGGTCTTAAATGCCATGCCCACCACGCGGACACAGTATCGAGGAGTCAAATCCCTCCAGGTACCTGCCCCCCTCATCAGCACCAGCGCCCGCTGGCGGTGGCAGGCATGGCAGGGCTCGCTGCGCTGCCATCGTGCGATGACACGCCTAATGATGATGGTGCAGGATGGCTTGAGGGACAGCTAGATTGAACCTTGCTTGAATGACGTGATAAAACCTATGCTGCACCTACCCACGCATGGCAGGACACACTGACTACAGGAACGAGGGTGGACTCGACTCGACGACGGAGAACAGGGGCACGCACGGACGCAGTACTACCCCTTTGACGGAAGACCTGGACGATAGGGCTCGTAAAGACCGAAGACCAAGCCGTCGACTAAGGGCTTCGCCTTCTTCGGCACGCCTCCACCAACTCATCACGTGTAGAAATCTTTCTCTCTCTCTCTCTCTCTTTGTAAGTGGGCCTATCCCCTTGAAGTATAAAAGGGGAGACCCACTCTCTTCTCTGGGGGACGAGACAACGAGCAACAAGAATCGCGACATAGGCAATCACACACATACCGCTCGCACCCGAGACTTGGAGCACCCTCCTCTCTCGCCACCGTTGTACACCGTCACCGGAGCAAGTAACACGAACAGACCCAAGAACTGTACGTAGGGGGCTTCCCCGAACCAGTATAATCCCCCATGTCCTCTTGCTTAACCATCACCGAATCCGAAGTGCGCACCCCTGTGAACAAATTCTACTAGTCGGTGATCTAAACACTGACGGGAACCGATTTAGAGAAGAGATCGGGCCAAACGCCGAGTGTGCCGATCGGCACGCCCGCCGTGCTGATCGACACATGACCCTTTTTCCAAGAAATTGACTCTATCTCAAGTTATGCCCCTATAAATACTTGTAAACCCTAAGACCAGAGCAGCCATTATCGAGGGACAACAAATCTCGTGAGTTTAGAGCCACCGATGCTTTGCCTCGTTCTTCATATCTCTAGTTGCTAGGTTTAGCTTGCTAACCTAGCCAAGTTGATGATCGCAAGGTCATAGACTTGAAGTTTCAAGAACCACTGGTGCTTGAGGTGATCCATCAAGGTAGGCCTACTAGATGGTGATGAATGGTTTTGGCTACTTGACTACCTAGATTTGATGATCCATCAAGAACCCCAAGATCTTGTACTATGTATCATATTGAAGTAAATATCTATTATGTCGATGAATGGTTTTGGCTACTTAACTACCTGGATTTGATGATTCTTACATGTGCTTAATTCTTACTTAGTACATAGGCTAAGTACTTAGATGGTATCTTTAATCATGGTGATTCAGATAGTACTCAGGATCTTGTAATGAATCTGATTTGCACGTATAACTACTTATGCATGGTAGGAGGTGCGTATAGAGGGGAAGTTGTAGACCGATTAAGGAGACTCCTTGTGACAGGAGACCCTCAGAAAAGGCCCTTCATCACTCGTTTATGGCCTCTTGTACCATGTATTCCTGTTTATGATGCTACTAGATTATACTTCATGGTTACGATTTCAACTAGCAGATTATGTGGTTAAACTCACTAAATAGATTTCTTTAAGCCACTCTGTGAACTCTGAAAAAGCCTTCATGCCAATCGGCACGCTATGTGCGCTGATCAGCACACCCTCAGCCCACCGACAAAACAGCCTCATCTTTAGAAGCTTAACTAAATTTTTTATTAATTACTTTGCTTGATTCCCACAGGTCTCTATGGATTCGATTAAACTTTGGAATACTCAAAGGAAAAATATGCTACAACTGTACACCATTCTCTTGCGGTATATAAGTGGGTGTGTAACTACGACCAACAAACATGTTTTCTGGCACCGTTGCCGGGGACTAGTGTTAGAATTGAGCATTGTTTGAGATTTAAGTATCTAGTTTTGTTTTTTTCCACCCTCTATTTCCTTCTAGTGCGTACGTCCTATTGATTTAATACGAAACATGTATGGACGACACTAAGTCAAATAAACCTCACAATTACATCGACAATCCAGAATCTCTCCTTTGGAAAAGGCAAATAGAGAAGTAGAGAAAGTCAGTGGGAGACATTGGAAGCAACAACAATAGATTACTCAACCCCAAATCTTTGTTCAGAAGTGCAAAAGCAGAAGCAATGGTGAAACAACTAATTGTGAATCACGTGAAGCCAACTCTTGACAAAGTCGTAAAGACGGAGTATGTAGAACAAAATAAATCCTTTTTAGTTAGAGCATTACATGGGAACAGTGCAGCAGCAGCCATTTATAAGTTCTGAAGATCCCAATACACATTTGCCAAATTTTCTTGAGATCTGTAGTATTAAGCTACAACACATACAAGCAAATGAAGTCATGGTGCAGCTATTTCCTCTCTCTCTCATTGGGCGTCCTAAGAAGTGGTACCATTTGTTACCACCAGCATGAAAGACTGCATGGGACACCCTAGCTGCATAATTTTTGGCAAAGTACTTTCCTCCTAGCAAGACTCAAGCTTTGAAGAATAGGATCCTAGGATTCATTCAGAATGCTGATGAGAGCATCGGACAAGCTTGGGTAAGGTTTGGAGAATACAAGGATGCATGCCCACATCATGGGAGATAGTTGAGAGGTTCTATATGAGATTGAATCAATTGTCCCGTCAGCATTTAGATGCTTCAGCTAATGGATCAATAATGGAATCAACCCCAACAAAAGCTAAAACTATGATTAAGAAGATTGGGCAAAATCAAGCATGGAGCAACGGGAGGAGCACCGACAGAAGAAATCTTGAACCTTCCTCAGGGACGATGAAGAGCAGGAGCACCAACAGAAGAAATCTTGAACCTTCCTCAGAGACGATGAAGAGCATCGTGGAAAGGACGTATGATGAATTCTTAATGGACAAGCTCGATGCTATACAAAGAAGGTTGGATAAAAAATGATCATATCTCCGACAATGACACCATCAAGCAAGATGAGTCTCGTTCCACGTGTGAGGAGTGTGGAGAATTCAGTCATGTGAGCAAGGATTACCCTAAGGACAGTAAAATGCTTAGCTATGTGAAGAGCCAAGGTTGGAAGCCTCCACATCAGCAGCAAAAGAGTAACTTTACCCCTGGATTCATCCATGCAAAATGCAATCCCTCTTTGCATCCAATGCCAAGAGTTCTTTCAGAATCAAGAAAAGATCAACAGGGACACTGCAACTAAATTTAAGGAGGTTGACTGGGTTCTGAAGTTCTAACCAACAAATCCTCCAATTCATGAAGATGATGAAAAAGCAAATAGGGCAGCTGTCGGAAGTCGTATATGGTGATAAAGGAACTATTCTAGGCAACACCCATTCTTCCGAAAAGCAGTGGCAACAAGGTCTAGAAAGCAAATAGAAGATCCAAAGGCCGCAATTGGAGTAAGGAAGGGTCGTGCTAGTCGGTACGACGAGAGTGCCAACCGGCACAGAGAGGATGCTGATCGACACAGTACCGGTGCTGACTGACACATGAAGGATATTGATCTGATAGGTTTGATGATGGGTACCGACGACAAGGAATATGGTCCTGCTACTTTGCTGGACACACATCTACCGACCAAGACAGAGAGAACTCAACCTTATGATGAGCAATTCTCTTGGTTCATAGACTTCATGAATAAGCTATACATTAATGTACCATTCCTTGACGCCCTTCAGGTACCCACCTATGCTAAATACATCAAGGATATTATGCAGAGCAAGAAGCCATTGACCTCTAAGGGAGTAGTAAAGATGACAAAGGGGATGAAAGCAGCTATCAGTAATATTGCTACAGAAAAGAAGGTCGACCTAGGACCCCCTAGTATTCTTTGTTTGTTTGGGTCGCAGAATTTTTAGAGGGATCTATGTGATTTGGGAGCAAGTGTAAGTGTCATGCCTTGCTACGTTTTCTTGAATTAAACTTACTTGAGCTGGAGCCTACGACTATGTGTTTGGAGTTAGCCGATCAATTAGTTCGCTATCCTGACAGAATTGTAAGAGATCATATTGTCCCTATGAATATCATTGTACTGGATATGGATAGGAGGAGAAAGACACCATTGATTTTAGGCAGGTCATTCTTGAGCACAGCTAAAGCAAATAGTAATGTGGGAAGTGGAAAAATAAGCTTTAACATAAGCGGAACTTCTTACAAATTCAAGTTTCGTCCGAAAGGAGAAGAATGCCGTAAGGTTTCTATCGTGGAGAGATATAAATCAGCATACCACAAAGAGTTGATGGTAATTGGAGAGATAGTAAACAAAAGCTCCATAAAATAAAGGAAGAAGGAATAGAAAACCATGTAGCATTGCAGACATGTTCCCCATACAATGATGCAAAGGAGTGATTGAACCGGGAGGTCAAGCTCTATGACCTTTTTAACTAAGAGCACTTGTAAGGATCATGACCATTGAGGTCACCCAAAGGTATGAATGTTTTGGTGCTGAATGACAAGCATGAAATGTGACTAATGTCTACATGAGTGTTGTGCATGTCAGACAACTTTTCTACTTAATGATGATTGATGATGCTTGCCTTGGGATTGATGACAATGACCACAAGCGTGGAGGCTTGATAAGCTTGACAGAGTCCAAGGATTGATGGAGATGGATCAAGGCTAAGGACAAGCTAGGGCAAGTGTTTGGAAAACTTATCTACTTGATAGGGCTTGCGTCCATAAGAAAAAACCGGACTATCAAAGGGGTCTAGGTCAAGTCTCTTAGGTCAAGCTAGTCGATGACGTGCATAGATGCTCGGTGAAATCAAAAGGCACAAGGTGGCAATGGAGAGGCTAATGAGCTGTTAGAAGAAGCTAGGAAAAGAAGTCAAGCAAGGATGAGGAGTTTCAGCTTCTAGAGATAGAGACCAGACAAAGGGGTCAAAAAGACCAGACTATACGATCACTAGAGAAATCTCAGATCAGAGGACCGTTGGATGCAAGGAATCTGTTAAAGCAAACACCTATATAGACCGGATAATACAGTGTATAGACCTGATAGTACGGTCTGTGTGGATGGGAAGAATGTGGATGGGAAGAAAATAGAGAGGAAGCAGTTTGGACAACATTCTAGAATCAACAAGAGTCAGAGAGACCGAACGATCTTGTCTATAGATTGGATAGTACGGTCTGTACAACAAGAAGCAGCAGACAGAGAGCAACAACTCTGGAGGAGCCGTCCAATGGAGACCGGACTGTCTGGTCTGGAGAGAGACCAAACTGTACAGTCTGTATGTCCAAAGAGTTTTTTAATAGAGCAACGACTAGTTTGAGGTTGGAAGCCTATATAAACTCGTTGCTGTGGTCTTGGAGACCTCACTTGGCCTAGAGGATAGTTGGGAGCATCAGTAGGGAGCCAAGAGGAAAAGAGAGGAGCACTAGGAGAAGATTTTGGATATCTTGAGAGTACTAGAGAGAGTAACTTGAGCATCTATTCACATCTAAGGCTAGGGTGTCCTTGAGAGTGTGATCTAGGTTGTTACTCTTGGCCTATGATGAGACCTACACTGGTTAGGTGTTGGTGATGGGGCCTATCATGATTGGTTGTGAAGGCCATCACCCGTTTAGACATGGTTTGAGCCTGTCGTTTAAAGGGGCATCGATAGTGAGCGCCCGTGGCAGCTCGAGGACTCCGGCAGGTTCTTGAGGGAGGCGAGCTTGTGCCTTGGTGGCAGTAGTGACGCAACTGTGTCTTCACTCCGGGAGTGATTGCAGGCTTGTGTGCGAGAGCTCCACTTGGTGGTGGGAGGGATGTTGATGTTTGCTAAGTTACATCGATATAATCAACCCTGGCAATGATGCCAGACATAATTATAAAGATGCACCTCAGTGTCAATAGAGTAAAATCCGCAAGCGCACGGATAATACCGTTGTAGCATTTCATCAAAGGATTGCTCCAATGGCTTGTCATTTATGGTTCTACCAAAGGAAGTCGTAGCATGAATATATGATTATTAATAGTAATGTAGACATAAGATTGATATTAGTACTCAAAGTTTATATAGGGGTAAGTATAATAATAATAGGGGTAGTATAACACACAGAGCATCATTCCCAAAGATAAATAAAAGTCCTAAGTCTCTAGGGAGTTTTAGTTAGGAGAGCAAAGCCGTATCTCTAATGTTAGTCTACCTATATAGTCTCATAGTCAAACAATTACAAACAAGTTTATACTAGTCATAGTCTAATGCACTCAACACTTCGTGTATGGATTAATGCCCAACATACACAAGGCAACTCCGTCTTGGACACACGTCGCAACCGAACGTGGAGGAGTACAAAGGAAAGATAGGGCTGTCACCACCTACTGCCTACCTCTGCAGACCGTGGATTACGTGGTGATCGATACTACCAAGCCGTCTAAGTGGAACTCTAGCATAGATCAAACACTAGAGCTTCCCTAAACCTAATTGGATATCAAACCCATGTTGAGGCACAACAACTAGACTAAAGTACAACTTGTATTATAATATTTAGAATATAGTCAAGGTTTATGCCAATCATGACAACAAGGTAGCAAGTCTATATTATCATGAAAGAATAAAGTCCTATGAGAAGAATATGATATATAACCAAACAAGGAACCCATATCATAAGCACAACTATATAGGAGAACTATATTAATTAAATAGAGCAAAGTCATAATATAAAGAATAAAGGAAAAGGTACAAGAGCCATACTATTGATGATGACTAAATACCTAAATTAGACCGTCAATTATCTGCATAAAAGCAATAAAATGAACAACCAACATAGTGGTAGGAGTTTATTACTAACAAATTCCACAAGTGTTGGTTCAGGAGAAATCCTTCTTGGGTTTAGATAGCGAAAACCCATTTCATCATTTATGAGAGTCCGAGCAACTGTGTTCATGCCTCACCATTAGAAGAATGACACAAGAAACTCTTCGGTGAAAATTGTTTCAAGTTTCCCTCTTGGAGAACATGAAGCAATGGTACACCGATACTGTCGGGAGTACGAATGGTGGTTGGAATAAACTCTGGGATAAGTTTTATCTCGCGTTCTTTCCTGTATCACATATCGTCTCTCTGCAGAGGGAGATTCTCGACTTTTGACAAATCGAGAAGGAGTCTATAGGTGCAGCCTGGGCCAGATTTGCCATGTTAACTCATTCCGGTCTAGACTTGTCTCTGCCTGACCATGTGTTGCTCCAACACTTTTTCTAGGTTTAAGCAAGGAGTCTTCCCTATATCTTGGCATCACCACTAGAGGATCGTTCATCCACAAGACGCCCAAGGAAGGAAGGGTTATCCTAGACCTTATCTTAGAAAGCACTTCTTTCCTAGGCGACTATAGAGAGCCTCTCCAGGAGGAAGCAACATCAAGTATTGAGGCTACCATACTAGTCAAACCTAAGCCTAGCCCCAGTCTATCTGATGATTCGTCTAGTGAAACCTCAACCGAACCAGGGGCAATGGAGGAAGAAGAAATTCAACCTCCTAAGCTCCCCTTTTAATTTGAGGATGACCTTTTTGAAGATTATGGGAAGTCCTCGAGTTATAGCTATCATAAGAAACCACCAACACTAGAGTCGGCCCCTGACCCTGACAAGGAGGCATTCCTCCGCGAAATGGTAAAGGAGGTTTCAACTATTACGAGCAGTGAATGGTTGAGAGAAAGAGAGTTATCCATGGACCCAATCCCAATACGTCCACCAAACTCAACACTGTCCTGCAGCATTAGACGAGCCAAGGTGTACATTCTTTACAATCCCACTGTCGGTGCCAACATCATTTCTAATGCTTGCGCTTTTACTGTTCTGGGTGATTTGCCCATGGTACCGACACACAAATTCCTTAAGTGTCCCTCTGAACCTATTCTAGAAGGATACGGAGTTCTGTGAGAAGTGTCCATTGGAAAGGTTATCAAATTATCTTTCCAACGAGTATTTACTCAGCCCAATCTGACTCCGTATGACCCAGTTATGCTACTTTTACTCCGCACCTGTCTGGCTGATCCTAAACCGAGTCCGAACTGATTTTGAGTTTTCATATCTTCTGATTTCGTGACTGGGTGGACTTGAGACCGTGTAGACTTTGAAAGTAAAGTATTGCATACCTTTGGGAAGGCCTGTAACATCAATATATGTTCCTTACTTTTCACAAGTGGCACAACCATTGATCCAATCATAACATATTCCTTCGTTTCTCCTTTCTTTTCCTCAACCTTCAGATTGGTCCCAATGAAAACATTGCATGGCATAGAATAATTGGCTAGCAAATCCTCACTTTGCTCTTCATTATTCATAATATTTGTCAAAGATCCAAACTGAATGTTGGAGTATTTTGACATATCATGTTCTGCAATATGTGTAAAATCATGCTTGTTTTCAGAATACGTAGTTTTAATGACTCGATGAGCCATGGGCTCATCATCCTCCCTTCCTTGAATCAAAGCCGTCCTCGGCTTTGACATAATTTGACGAGCTCCTCTCCAGTTCAGATCAACACCAATAGCACTGTTTAGACAATTCTTTGCATCACTATTATTTTTCCCTTCATGTAATTCATCTTTGACCAAATCACAATGCATGGTACAATGTTCAGGAGCAACAACTGAAAGAATTTCAGAAATACTAGGTGCACTTGTTACAGCAAGAACTACCACATCATTCTCTCCCCCTTGAAACAAAGCCGTCCTCGGCTTTGAGGTAATATCGGCACCATGTTTCTTCTTTGTTGCAGCAACAAAAACCTTAGCCTTAATATCACATTCCTTCATTGGCTTTAGAATGTGACGAACACCTTTATGCATGAAAGAATAATTGTTTGAACGACCACCATGTGTTGCATCAAGATCAAACTGCCATGGTCTTCCTAACAACAAATTGCACGCACTCATCGGTGCCACATCACAATCCATAGTGTCAACATAATCTCCTACTGAAAATTTTACTCTGGTCCTGTGGGTAATTTTCAGCGTGCCACTTTTATTCATCCATTGCATGTAACGAGGTGTAGGAAGCCGCCATGTAGATAAAGATAATGCATGTACCAAATCTGAACTAATCACATTATTGAAACTTCCACCATCAACAATTAATTTGCATACCTTCTTTTTAATCTTGCACTCTGAATGAAAAATATTACAGCGCTGCCCCTTGACATCTGCAATGACGCCATCTGAATTTACTTCCCGAGACATCAAAGATAAACCCATATGATCTGCAGCTTTAATTAATGGTTCGACCTGATCAGCACAAGAAGACTCAAGAACTTCCAACTCTACATTTGATTTGGGCACATTCGAACACACCTCAGCTTGCTTGGGTTTGGATAAAACAGCACTAACAGCCTCCTTGACACAATGATGAATTGTATCATAATCTAGCTTTGGAACATCAAAGGACTCAAATTCAACAATCTTCTTCTTTGACTCAAGTGGGAGATCAAATCGGTGTCGTAATTCCAACTTCATCGCTACCTAAGATGTGCAATAGTTATCAGCTTGGTATGTAAGATCTTGTTGCAATTGCCTCCACCATAGCAAAACAGCAAAGGAGAATGTTTGCTTTGCCAAATTTACTAATTGGTTTAGTGGCAATTCACCAATCCTATAGAAAGCTTCTATATCATCCTCCCACTCATAATACTCAGATCGAGAACTTGTTTTATATAGTGTTGGCACAAACTTCAAGTATAGGTCAAAATCGTAGGAATCCATCACCACAAATCAGCAGCAAGTACCGTGAGCAACCCGGCAAAACTGATACCAAATGATAAGAACACGACGACGGTGTCCGGATTTTATCCCAATCTTTCACGGTACAGCAAGTACTATCAAGTATATATAGGTATTAAAACTTGTTATCTCAGCTATGAATAGATAGAACAACAATCTCAAGCTCAATGATCCAGCAACCACAATAAAATAGACACCACAGATTTGTTATCCAATAGCAATCATAAACCAGCTAGAACACGATAGGAAAATACCGGCTTAAAAGAACTTGATGTAGATGCAAACCAGTAGAGATAAACTCTCCAACCCATTACTTAGACACGCATGATCTGGAGATGGGGAACCACAAGTTCCAGCACGCTCCCAAGGGAAGAATCACTTGATCACGCACTTCAGCGACCGGCAGAGATCGGCGGCAGCAACCGTAGAGGAGGGCAACACCTCTAGGGTTTCTTGGAGGACACCACGACCAAAAACACAATACAAACACATCCTCGCTTGCAGGGGCGCTGGCCCTAGGCTATATGGCATGCAAGCCAGCCAAAAACCCGGTTCGACTTGAACACATCTAAAAACAGACTCGGACTCAACACAACCCAGAATTGTTTTGATTATTGCGACCTCTAGGGAATTTATTTGACTATGGGGCCAGATCCGTTGGAAAGGTTATCAAATTATCTTTCTAACGAGTATTTACTCAGCCCAATCCGACTCCGTATGGTCCAGTTATGCTACTTTTACTCCGCACCTGTCTGGCTGATCCTAAACCGAGTCCGAACTGATTTTGAGTTTTCACATCTTCCGATTTCGTGACTGGGTGAACTTGAGACCGTGTAGACTTTGAAAGTAAAGTATTGCATACCTTTGGAAAGGCTTGTAACACCAATTTATGTTCCTTACTTTTCACAAGTGGCACAACCATTGATCCAATCATAACATATTCCTTCGTTTCTCCTTTCTTTTCCTCAACCTTCAGATTGGTCCCAATGAAAACATTACATGGCATAGAATAATTGGCTAGCAAATCCTCACTTTGCTCTTCATTATTCATAATATTTGTCAAAGATCCAAACTGAATGTTGGAGTATTTTGACATATCATGTTCTGCAATATGTGTAAAATCATGCTTGTTTTCAGAATACGTAGTTTTAATGACTCGATGAGCCATGGGCTCATCAGCATAAGGGTTGATGGGTAAAGGAAAAGACGCAAAGTGCCTGATCCGTTTGATGAAAAACCATGCAGTTCTGCGGTTGACAGAGTAACTCGCAGGGATGAGCAAAAACACGTAGCTTCTGGACAATAAAAGTTGTAGAGGAGTTCATTATATTTCCAACGCATACTCCCACATCTCCAACCAATAAAATCTCTGAGAGTTTCGATCATCCAAAAACAGAGGACAGAAATGAGACGACTGCTGAAATTCCAGAAAAGCTCGCTGTTTTTTCTAAATTCAACCCATTTCTAGATTTTTCAGAGACAAACCCACTATACCAGACTTGTAGGGAAAAACATTAGCTTTCCAACAAGTACTCATTCGCGTTCGTCGGATTAAAATCGAGGAAGTTATGTTCATTTTTGTGGAACTGACTCTTCTGGCAGAGTTTGATTTCTTCCGAATTAAGTTCAAACTTTTGTTTTAAGTGCCATAGGGATTCGAATTCGCCCGGGGTTTGATTATTTCACATGGTTGTGATATTTGTAACTTTTTACATGATTTGGTAAGAATAAATGCATGTAGGATGCATGAATGCCAATTGCTCAATATGCCGATTTCCTACGTCCTCATAAAGGAAAAGTTTGACCGAATATATAGATCGATCCATTCAATGGCACACACACCTCTCGCACGTTTCTAAGTGAACTACATGTGGTTAGTGTACCTGCAATAAATCCATTCCAGAAACAATACATCAAATCTAAAAGAAACAAGCCAAAATAACAATGACAGTTTATGTCCAGGTATTTGCCCACCCGGAAGGCAGCCGATAATTAAGCGCAATCGGTCCGCGCATCAAACAAAGTCCAGGTCTTTGCCCACCCGGAAGGCGTTCGGTGTTTATTTCGCAACCGATCCGCGCATATGCATATACCTTCAAGAGAAGAATCCGTAGATGCAAGTAATTTAAACAGACATAACCCAGGGTTAGCTTTGCCATCTACTAATAAAGTCCTTATAGGGGCACTACTAGTTCGTACCTCACCGAAGTATAGAGTGTGTCGTACAGGATCGCCTCGGGAGATGGTTAACGAAGTAACCATGCATAGCGTTCACACATAAACATCCATCATTTACAAAGATACATCATTAAGTGCATAATATTACAAGTTCACGGGTCATAGTGGAAGCAACTTTAGTCACATTACCATACATATGTTCTTGGTTCACATTACATAAATATGTGGAGGCGGAAGACACGACAAACACTACGTGGAATCTAAGTAAACCATGCCGGCCCTAGGGCAATGGCTCACTCATCTTGATTAGGGGAGCCGGGAACCTATTCAATGGTCCAGTTCTAGGGCTCCTCACCTTCCCACACAACTTTGTTACAGCAATCACAATAAGTCGCTTGAGGCACACCTGAAAAACCACATAATCGCAAAGCCTGAGTATCTAGCATACTCCGCAAGACTTACCCGTCCAAGGGTTTACTAAAACCGACTCCTAATATCTAGGGGGCTGATCGGGCTTATTTGATATTTGCATAACAAGCACCTATTAATTCTATGCTGTCATGCTTATTCCTTAACGAAGATTTTAATTGCTTGTTGCAGAAAAGGAACTGTAGTTGAACCTAGCTAGCTGCTAAGACTGTACAAATATAAAGAACAATACAACATAGCAATATGTAGCCACAGAGTAAATAAATTTGGCAGCATAACCAACTTCTCTACTTAAGGTATCATTGCCACTGCTCGAACAATAGGTACTCATAACCGCGAGGGACGGCAATTCGAATCGATTTACATCCTGTAGGAGAATAACCCAAATGCACGACATACGCATCAGTTAAGAACACGTATGGCCACCGTTCACGAGGTTGCAATAAAGTCGATCCGGAGCCATCGATCCCGAGTACACGTCCTCCCCGCGATACAGTACTTCGTATCCGAGGCTTAACCCATGCACTCTCCAGCGGTCCTTGACCCCTGCATCCACCGTGCCATTCACATCACCTCTGGATCGATCAGTAATACCGTCCAACAATACGGCGCCCAAGTTACTAGGTTTACTAATTCCCATATAGAGGTATGCACTTGGTACTGTTCAATACTTGTCCGCGGAGTTGCAACGATAGGTTCTCAAATTTTAACCAATTTCATTCTTCACGTGAATCGTGATTGAATCAAGTGATCCCATAGCCTACTGTTGAC
This sequence comes from Eleusine indica, assembly GCA_030378355.1. NCBI lineage: Eukaryota > Viridiplantae > Streptophyta > Magnoliopsida > Poales > Poaceae > Eleusine > Eleusine indica. Next base: position 45,438,880 of record CM059495.1, read on the forward strand.
TCCACTAATTTAAGCCTAGCAGTTGCTAACAAAAAGGCTTACTAACGTAAACTAAGTATAGGTCATAGTTTGTTTATGCAAGTGGGTTTCCACCCAAGCCCTAACCTAATGCACTATACAATATCCCTCTATTGTGACAAAATAAAAAGAACTCGTAAATCAGTAGGTGTGCACCGGGGCTTGCCTTGGGAGTGATCGTAGTTAGAGTTTTCGGTGGGTTTAGCTCAACTCGGGGTTGCTTGCCACGGCCTTGCTCCCGGTATCGCTTCCTAGTCAATGTAGTGCAATGCACGGTAAGGAATTGGGCGATGATTCCTGGCACTTCCGCAATAAATAGAATTTGATGGAATGATGCTCATGCATAAGATGACATGCTTGCACAACACCCTGGGCAATTACTGAATTTAAGGGGACAAACTTCTAATTAGGGAAGTGGGAGACATGGCAATCAATAAGCATATCACCTATATCCCAAATAAAAGCATACCTCTGGTGCTAAGGAATTAACAGGGTATTTTTCATCGGTGTGTTAAGGCCTACTTAGCAGACATGCGAAGCCTCTTAACTAAATTCTTACCCGGGGTTCATTTACCAATTATAATGCTCATGTAAGGGAACATAGAAACTTTATATTGCAAAGTTAAACCCTAGCACGTGTCTCCTTCCTTCACCTCCTAAAAGTCGACATGCACACTTTCTAAATATAACCCTAAACCAATCTAGATATATAAGTTAATTATGAAACATGAGCATACAATGGGGAATAATAACCTTTACTGCAAGTCAAGATTAACATGTTGCATGAACAGTCCCAAAGATGGATTTGTCCCTAATAATAACTATATCCATATACAAGGCAATATTTATATTGAAATTCTTAAGCTAATTATGAATGAGCAAATTAACAACAAAAAGCATACTGATGGTGCCCAAAATTTTTTTACATGGAAATTTATAGACATATGGAAATGCCCAAAGAATAGGGATACTAAATTTCAAGTTTAAAATCCTACCCAAGAATTTATATAAATTCATTTACTGAAAACGGAGATTAGGCAATACACTAAAAATTTGCATAAAAAATGGGAATGTGCTTTTTTAGAAAGTTCAGGAATGACATGAAATGCTTACTGACCAAATCCCATGATTTTACCAGCTATAAATTTTTACTTATGAATTTAATACTCTTAGCAAGGTTCTAAATTTGGTGATTTAATTTAATTAATCTATTTTATAACTTTGGTCCTCATCTTGGTTTTCTGGTACAGGAGGATTTTATGAATCCAACAAAATTGGTTTCATGCTCATTGGACTTTTATTTCTCGAGTTATGAATTTTTGAAGATTTTAACAAAGTTGGGGCTAATTTACATAAATGCCACTCGGCATTTTTCAAATGACCGCGGGTGCGCGCGCGCGGTGGCCGGCGCCGGCGAGCCTGGGCCAGCGGCCAATTGGCGGCGCGGCTAGGCCAACGTCGCTTGCCCACCTGTTCAGCATCCCACGGCGAGCTCGTGGCCCCGGTCGGCGACCAACGGAAAGCGCCGGAGATGGCCGGCGGCGAGCGGCGGAGCAGGGGTAGGGTACGGCAACGTCGTGCGGCGAGCATGGCGAGCAAGAGGGGTCGGGGAGTGGCAGGAGAGCATCATGTTGGTGCGGGATTGACGGCGTGGAGGCGTTAGTCGACGGGAACGGCCGGAGAAGGGGTCGCGTCGGCGAGGTGGGAGGAACCCGACGGCGGCGGCTCCTTCCTTCGTTAATTCCGGCGAGGTCGCTGCGACAGAGAGGGAACGGGTTAGGGGCACGCTAGGGGAGGTACTTGCGCACCGATTTGAGGAAAGAGGAGGGAACGGGAAGCTGCCTAGGTGAAGCTCAACACGACGGCGGCCATGGCGGAAGGAAACAGGGGCGGCGCTCGATTTCCGCCGCTGCTTTCACCGGCGATGGAGATGGGGGCGCTTGGGGTACCTGGAGTGACGAGAGAGAGAAGAGGGAGATGTGGGGGGGGGGTGTAATCGACGAGAGAGCGGGGAATAGCTTTTGCCACTGTGGCGCTTATAACCGAGAGAGAGGGAGAGATCGGGGGGGAGGGGGGGGTGAGCTGGCCGGAGGAGAGTGGCTCGCCGGTGGGGGCTTTCAAAGCGGCACCGGTGGCACAGCAACGGGCAGGCGGAGCAGTGTTGTACTCATTGCGGCAAAAATCCTTTGTCATGGTCACTACGGAATAAGTTAGGATACATTAGCCATCGTCGTTTCCTTGCGAAGGATCATCCTTTCCAGCGGAGCCTGGCTTTTGATGGGCACCATGAAGACCAGGGGGCGCCAGGGAAGTTCACTATACAGGAGATTCTAAGGGAACTATAGAAGGTGAAACATGTCAGGCCGGTCAAGAATGTTGAAAGTAGGAAAAGAAAGCGTGGCCAGGCTGATGATGATGATGACCGAGTGATTTATACCTAGAAATCAACCTGATGGCAGCTGCCCTATTGGGGTGACTTGTTGCTGCCACATAACCTTGATGTCATGCATAGAGAGAAAAACATATGTGACAACCTTGTTGCCACTATCTTGAAGTTGGAAGGAAAGACAAAGGACACTGTCAAAGCGAGGCTGGATTTGTATGATATGGGCATAAGACATGAATTGCACTGCCAGCAGGATGGATCGAAGGTTAAAGCTCCCCTAGCCTAGTATGTCTTGACACCTGAGCACAAAATAGAGTTTTGTAAGTTCCTCAAGAGTGTGAAGTTTCCTGATGGATTCGCAGCCAACATGGAAGCATGTGTAGGCTCAGATGGTTCCAAGTTCTTAGGCTGGCTTAAAACTCACTCTTGCCATGTCCTTTTGCAAAGAGTTCTTCCTATTGGCCTAAGAAATATTGCACACCCAAATCCTACTCATCCTATGCAACCTTGAGAAAATATTCCCTCCGGCCTTTTTCACTATTATGGTTCACTTAGCTGTTCATCTTCCTGATGAGGCTTTGCTTCGGGGTCCTGTGTAGTATGCGTGGATGTGCCCAATAGAGCGGCGACTAGGTACATTGAAAAACTTTGTAAGCAACAGGGCTACGCCCGAAGGATCCATTGCTGAGGCTTACATGGCAAGTGAAACTTTTGCATTCTGTTATACGTATATTGAGATTTCAACGCGGACACGGATCCTGAAAACAATAATGGGGCAGAAGATGATGAGATCTTAGTGTTCTTGCATGATGTTGAGCTACAAGGCAAGGAAAAGGTTGAAACAATCGATCAGAAATCATTTGAGAAGATGGTTTGGTATGTGCTAAATAGTTGTGAAGAAGTTGAGCCATATGTCGAGTAAGTATATCATTGCTGAGATTGCACATCGCATGCTATAAATTACCTCATTACACATGTGTTGCAAATCACCTTTTGTACTTTACCTTTTCTTCTTTATTTTTTTTGCAGCTTATACAAAGAGGAGTTATTAACAGAAGAAGGGTTACATGCTGATGATATGGACAAAAGGCTTGCAGAAGGATTTGCAAAATGGTTTCATACATATGTAAGGTAGTGACTTGCACAAGATCAATATATGTTTCTTTTCTTCCCCCAATTAATAATTGATATGGCTCCCACCGGCTACTTCTCGAGGATGATGGCTCCCACCGGCTCATCATCAGTAAGTCCATACCTCTTAGGGATTTTTTGTTCTATTTCATGGTGTTATGTAATGGTAGTTCATCACCGCTTGCAGGGTGCTGCTGCTGTCCGCTGTGACCGATTTCCCACCTCGCGCTCGCCGTCTCCCAAGCGGGCTCGGATTGGAGCCGACGGTGGCTGTTTGTATTTTTAATGATCATAGATGAATCCGCAAGCGCATGGAAATACCGTTGTATCACTTCCCTAATGGAGTATTCCAAGGGCTATCAATCCAAGGAATGGTATGGATAAATCCTAAAGTTCTAGTCTGATGTGGACAAGGGTTCCCGATCTTCCGATAGGTTCTGATAATCTTGATTAAGGCGGAGGCGATACACAAATCGATCCGGCTTCCGAACGACACATTCTGAACCCCGCAATCGCAGCACAACGTCTCCTCTGGTTATCAACCGTTCAAGAACGATTGACCTCGCCGAGAAGGCTTATCCTTGCCTGCAAATCAAGAACACAAGCAAGAACAAAGAAGAATGCAACACAATTGCAGATGTATGATTAAACTCTCGAAGTTGGGGTCTCACAAACCGATGAACGACGACACTGTTTATGAACAGAATTGATCTAAGCAAAACTCAAACCCTAATGAAGAGGCAGCGGCTGTATATGAGGACCCTAGGGTCATGCAAGACCCCCTGGACGCAGCCCTAAGTGGGCTCAACTCCATACATGGCCCAAAGACCGATTACTGTGTCGCAGCACCAGGACAGATTCTGGAAGTCACATTGTTTCGGCGATTGCCGACGGCTCGGGATGAATTTTGACATGGGACCAGTTTGGTTGGAAAGGGCTTTTTGTTATCTTTCCATGCATATATAGAACGTCCAAATCTGAGTCCGTATGCGTCCTGGGCATCAGTTTTAGTGCAGACTGGTCCTGGGCTCCGAAACAGACTCGAAGTCGGTTTTGATTGGGCCTCCACCTTGGCTTGGACGTCCTTGCTGGCCCATCACGTCTCCAATCACCTCCCCAGCTATCTCATCATCATCTCCATGGTTTCTAACAACAATTAATTCATTAGGTAGCAATCTATTCTCAAAATCACATAAAGGAATCATTAGGAAAAAGCTCACCCGTAAATTCAGTTGTCACGCATGAACTTGTATTTTGGTTGGCGGAGTGCTGGGTGTATCCATAAGGGTGATGTCCTCATCATTCTTCCCCTTTTAAATTAGAGTCGTCCTCGACTCGAGCTCATCTGTTTCTCCCATGTATGGTCTCAAATCTGAAATATTAATTGTGGAACTATTCCCAAACTTGGGATGCAACTCATATTTATATGCATTATGAAATTTGTCATCACAATGAGAATCTACAGTAGAAGGCATTCCGTGCAAATTAATAATCTCTTTGAAAACTTGGTCAGCAATATGAGCATCATTCTCACTCTTATCACAAGGTAGACAATGTTTGATCTTAAAAACACTAGAAAAACATAACATGACATGGTAATTGTTATTGCAGTTTTCTAGTTCATCATTTGGTTGTACAACACAAGGAGTATTCATGTTTGAGCAAATATAAACTTTATGCACCATAAATACACCTCTATGATCATAGTTTCCTATAGCATAAAATTTGTTTCTTGTTAGTAAAGGCAATTCAGTTTGAGAAAAGATTTGCTTCTCCACGGTATTTAGATCACAAAGAACATCAAATTCAATATAACCCAAAGTATTTAGAGAAGACAATAATTTTTGCTCATTATTTTCACATGTTATTAAAATCAAATGTTTTATTTCAGCACTAGTAGGTGAATCATAAGCAAAAACATCAATCTTGTTCATTTGTTGTGGCAAAGGTATAAGTGAAGCAGTGGCACACAACTCCTCTTTATCACAAGGATCAGTAGATAAATCAACTTGTGGCAAAGGCAAATCAAGACAAGGTTCCAATACAACAAGATTGTTGGAACAATTCATCACATCAAGAAAGCTCTTACCTGAAACAACAACATGTTCTTCATCTTTCACACTATCCTCTTCTTTGTGTAGAACCTGAAATGTATTAGTTGTAACAAGAGGAAAGGAAATATGTTCATCATCTAATTCAGATTTTGATGTAAGTGTTGTAACATTTGAAGTAGTCCATTCTTTCCTAAATGGTTCATTCTTTCTTCTCTCAAGTCTTTGTTGATCCTCTTCTAAAATTTCAGCAGCAGACATAGGTTTAAGAGTAACTCTTCTATCATTGTATTTAAATGAATAGGTATTAGCAATGGTATTGTGCAAAGCATTATTTGTAGAAATCCAAGGCTTACTCAATAAGAAATGACACGCTTGCATTTGCACTATATCAAAATCTGCACAATCCTTATAAGAACCAATAAAAAATTCAATGCGTGCAATTTTATCTACCTTTATCTTACCACAAGAATTTACCTATTGGATGTAGTATGGACACAGGTGTGGCTGTGTGGTCAAGCCGAGCTTCTCGACCAATTCCAAGCTTGCGATGTTGTTGCTACTCTCTCCATCAATGATGACACGACAACGTCGATCCTTCACAACAAAGTGAGTCCAAAACAAGTTGTTCATTTGATTTTGCTCTACCTTCTCCATTTGAGAACTAAACACTCGTTGTGCTACAACACTTGTATCAACCTCATTTGACACCATCGACTCATCACCATCGGTGTTGTAACCTGATTGTTAATAGAAAACAAGAAAACACACAAGAGTATATTTTCCTATCACCACTGTTTGATCACGGTGGAAACTCTCAACAAGCAAATGACAGCACCTAACTGAGTTCTTACAAGATTCTTAGTAGCAAAACAGAGGATACCTTGGAGAGTGTGATCCGACGATTGCGAGGGTCCAAAGTTCTGTGCCTATTCAGAAGGATATATGTGGAGCTAGGTAGGCAATTTATAGTACCAAGGATTAGCAAAATTTCAATTCAGAAATTGCAAAACTGAATAATAGTCCCAAGCTAGTCTATGTCACTAGCCTAAACTTGTCTCGGACCTAGTTCAAGCAAGCAAGCAAATGGCTCAACAAAGGACACAAAGGTTGCAAGCAATTCTGAATTTTTTTCTCTTCTCTTTTCGTTTTTTTTCTTTTGTTATAGGTGCGGCTTTTTCTTCTTATTTTTTTTTCAGCACCTCTTTGCCTTTTACTTCTTTCATGATTTTTTTGTCATAGAACTGCAACAAGAGTTGCGAACTTTATAGCACAAAGAAAAAACCTAAACTTTCTTTTTTGCACTCTTACGTAAGGAATAGATGTACATGTAGAACTGAACTGATAATTCTCATATGCAACAACGTGCAGCAATCTCTTGACTCAAGGAGCAACGTGCAACAGAAAACACTCTAAGTTTCTTTTGCACACAAAAAATAGAAGGCTAGATGTTAAATAAATATTTAGTATAAATAATTCCAGCAGTACTATTCTCTCAATGTGTGCAACAATCTGATTTTTTTTTCTTGATTGTCTATGAACAAGGACACACACGACTCAAACAAGACCAAAGAACAGGTACTAGACCAACAACACAATGACCTTGTAGGGACTAAAATTCAGAGAAGCAAACTAAACTGAAAATTGCAAGGCACAAGGGGGGTGTAGGACAGCGGAAACACGACGAACAAATATTTTTGTAGGGCAATTTTCTGGACTCTAGGATTGAACAAAATAACAAGGATAACGGCGAACCTAACGGTGTACCTGAAGCTCTGATTACCACTTGATGTGGACAAGGGTTCCCGATCTTCCGATAGGTTCTGATAATCTTGATTAAGGCGGAGGCGATACACAAATCGATCCGGCTTCCGAACGACACGTTCTGAACCCCGCAATCGCAGCACAACGTCTCCTCTGGTTATCAACCGTTCAAGAACGATTGACCTCGCCGAGAAGGCTTATCCTTGCCTGCAAATCAAGAACACAAGCAAGAACAAAGAAGAATGCAACACAATTGCAGATGTATGATTAAACTCTCGAAGTTGGGGTCTCACAAACCGATGAACGGCGACACTGTTTATGAACAGAATTGATCTAAGCAAAACCCAAACCCTAATGAAGAGGCGGCGGCTGTATATGAGGACCCTAGGGTCATGCAAGACCCCCTGGACGTAGCCCTAAGTGGGCTCAACTCCATACATGGCCCAAAGACCGATTACTGTGTCGCAGCACCAGGACAGATTCTGGAAGTCGCATTGTTTCGGCGATTGCCGACGGCTCGGGACGAATTTTGACATGGTACCAGTTGGGTTGGAAAGGGCTTTTCGTTATCTTTCCAGGCATATATAGAACGTCCAAATCTGAGTCCGTATGCGTCCTGGGCATCCGTTTTAGTGCAGACTGGTCCTGGGCTCTGAAACAGACTCGAAGTCGGTTTTGATTGGGCCTTCATCTTGGCTTGGACGTCCTTGCTGGCCCATCACGTCTCCAATCACCTCCCCAGCTATCTCATCATCATCTCCATGGTTTCTAACAACAATTAATTCATTAGGTAGCAATCTATTCTCAAAATCACATAAAGAAAATCATTAGGAACAAGCTCACCCGCAAATTCAGTTGTCGCGCATGAACTTGTATTTTGGTTGGCGGAGTGCTGGGTGTATCCATAAGGGTGATGTCCTCATCATAGTCGGTCCAAGGACACAAGAGATAAATGTTGGTGTAGGATAGAAAGGTTTATCTATGGATAGGCTCCTCAATAAATAAGGTTGAGGCTTTAATTATTGCTTCATGTATGGATTCATGCCCGACATACACAAGGCAACTCCATCTTGGACACATGTCACGACCAAACGTGAGGAGTATAATGGACAGATAGGGCTGTCACCACCTACTGCCTACCTCTACAAACCATGGATTACGAGGTGATCAAAGATGATTTCTAACCTAAGCACCACGCCTAAGTTATTAATCACTATTTAGCTAAGCTGTCACTTAGACTAAACAACCTATATAGGATATAAGACTTTGAACCCACAAGTAAATAAGCACTCAACTTACTTAAATAAGAAAGCTAAAGAACATAAATAAACTCAAAGACTTACTTCATAAGGCAAGGCTCCGCCGAGGTACAAGGTTGGAGTAGAGGGCTCACAGACAAGGCTCCACTCCTACACTTCTCCTTACTCTCCACCTATTCTAAGTACTAAACTAGGTAGTACTACACCTTTGGAGTGTGGCTCTTCTCTTGGACGTGTGTGTAAGTGTGAAGCCTCTCCTCTCTATATATAGGACCCATAGGTCGGTTTCTATGAGTAACCGCCACAGAACTCACATGCACCAACTTTAGGAAATGGATGAGCAATTGACATATGGAAACACGAGCGAAATGACCGCAGGATCGGGTCGGGCGACCAAGGGGGGTGAGGTCGGCCGACCTGACCCTGGGCCCGTTAGCCTTGTGCTTTTGCTGGGTCACTGCTAGGTGGGTCCACAACTGTTTAAAGTTAGTGTTCTCTTGAGTTGCATGAGGAAAACCCATCCATCCACATATGCAATCCTTGTGCTAGCTCCTAATTGGCCGGATCGGTATTTTCTTAGATTGATGACATGGAATTGCCCATAATTTGTGGATAATTCACCTGCACTCAAATATTCACCAACACTTGTGGAATTCATTAGTAATAAATCCCTATCATTATGTTGGTTTATTATTTTAGCTGTTTCATGCAGGTATTTGACAGGTCAATTTTGGTATTTAATGACCATCAATAACTCCCCCCACACTTAGCCTTTTATTGGTCCCGAGTGAAAGAAAGGACTAAGGTGAAACATGGACCTTGATTGAACAGAGATAACACACTTGTATTTCTATATCATACCTGCACTTGTGTCATATGAAGTAGCTAGCATGCATACCTGAGAGTTGGAATGGTCTTGACATCAGGAGATTCTTACTCATGTTAGCGGCACACTCTTGGTTTTCATAATATTTTATAAAATGAAAACTGAGTCTTACTGCTCATGTGATTTCTCTCGATTGCTCAAGTGGTTGTATATTCCTTACCAGGGCATTCTAGTTGCCTTTTTTCCGATTTCTACAAATTGGCTTTTAGTGTAGCTTAGGGTAGGGAAAATTAAGGCATACTTGTGTTTCATATGTTACTAAGTCAAAATACCGGATCCAAGGACAAAAAGCAAATCATGAATTATGTCTAAGCATGTGCACATTGATGGAATGAACAATGGGGACTCTTTCATGCTTCTCTTTTATTTAGGAGGCATATGGCTATCTCTTCTTTTTTTTAATCAAGCTCTTTTTGGAGCAGGAATTTTTCTCTCTTTTTTTTGTCACACTCTTCATGGAGCATGAATCTTTTCTCTGTATTTTGTGATAGCCATATTCCTTCTTGGATAGAGAGCAATTGAAATGATTAAGTCCTTTATTTTGTGGAAGATGATATGGGGTGTGCACATGACTTAGGACATAAAGCATAATAAGCAATTGCCTAGGGTCACAAGAATTTGACAAAATTCAATGAAAGCATCAAGCAGCATATGCAATAGGTTTATTCATTTAGAACATCATATGGCTCTGGTAGGTAATGTCAACCACATGAGGAGTAGACTTTATATATTTTCTATTTTCAAAAACTTCCAAGGGTGATTAGTAACATTAAGCAAAGAAATTCCTAAAGTCTACCATATCTCAACAATCAATTATTTAGGATGCATGGGTTCCTAATGAATAGTTGACACAAGCAATGGGCATGATATAAAAATAAAGAGCATGCAAATCTTATCAATCTTAGTCATGTTTTAATTTTAGGAGTTTCCACATTCTTGCTTAAGTTGATTTTAATTAATATGCAATTGTACGGTACGAATCAACTTAAAACAGTGGAGGATAAGAGAGGGAAACGAGCAAACCAGGCCATGGTAAAAAGTTGGGACGGAGATGGGCCAACTCTTGGTCAGGCGACCAAGAGTCCTAGTCGGTCGACGAGGGCTTCAGCCCATCTCGGCTCATCTTTTGTCAGGTGGCTGAGGCGACGACGTTCTCTAGATTTTTGCCTGTTTTCGTCATGTTTGCTTGTCGGGAAGTCGCGAGTCCTCCCCCACACTTGTTTCGGCACCTGCCTTTGACACAAAAAGGAAAAACAAAGGGAAAACAAATGCTCTACCGGTCATATGGACCGGGGAGCGTAACATTTATTGAAATAAAATTGTAGGTGCTTACAGGATTGAAAGGGGAAAAATTAACTCATTGAAAAGGGAAACTAAACTAAGCACCTATTCCTAAAGACAAATACTCAATGGGGGTCAGTGCTCTACTTAGCATAATATTTATCTTTGAATCCCGTGAGCTGATAAATCCATTTAAGCTTAACGGACAAGCTAGCATGTTTCTCGAGTATAGAATGTCTAAGTTCATCATGCTCAACTCGAGTTTCTGCTAATTTCCTAACCAAGTCTTTATTAGCAACTTGCAGCCTGGTGAGCTTCTTGGCTAGGTCGACGAAAGTGATCTCCTCCTCCTCATCGTTGTCCTGGTAGTTCCCCCGTGGCCTGCTGATCTTAGGAGGGGGCAAGTGATGCCTAATACGCCCTCGTGTCGGTGAAGAATCCACCGACTTGTCTCTAGTGGAGTTGAGGGCAAGGCGCCCCATGTACCCCTTTCCAATCCCCGGATCAGTGGGGGCCTTCATGGTGTTCTTCTGCGGTGCAGGAGGTGGAGCCTTAGGCGCCTGGTCATCCTTCTCATCAAAGAGACGCTTGAGTGGTCTAGACTACGTCTGGGCGTCTAGGGTCTACTCATCAATGATCTCGACAGATTCTTCCTCCAACACTTCCATTGGCTCCTCATCAGTTTTCGGAACCATTTCTCCTTGAGAGTGGCTGGTCGAGCTGTCCGAACTATCGCTAGAGCTGGTCCCAGATTCTGGGTTGATGTCAGGGCAGTCTCTTTGTCTGTTTCACAGGATCCTGGTTGCCCATCTTGTCTACCTTGCGTTTGATAGCAGCACGTGTCTCGGGGCTCAGTACTGGCGCCGAGTGTGGAAATATGTAGCGTCCACTTGGTAGTTGTACGAAGGCTCTTTTCCTGGGAGTGAGTCTGGTCCTGCACCTAGGTTGGGGTACTATTTCTTGGAGAGTCCTCGCGGTCTCGGGGGTACGCCAGGTGAACACTGTACCATGTGCTAGGGGTGTGGTGCGTGAACAAGCGTCCCCGGATGGTCCATCTTTTTTTGGCTTCGGAGTTTTGAGTTTTGGCTTCCTTGAGTGCTTTCTTTAAGGTCTTTATTTCCTCTTATGCTGCATCTAACTCCGCATGATGGTGCTAAGTCGAGATCTGCTCTGCTGATGATACTAAGTCGATAGAATAGAGTCGATGAATCTACAGTAAACATATAAAGACTCGTTCTATCGATGGTGCTAAATCGATAGATCTGATAGCTGGTATTGCAAATATGCCATAAATCACAGATCTAACTTATTACAATAAGGGGGCGATCGACTAACAAAATATATAAGAAATCAATCATAAACCAAAATTCGATCGAACCGTGATAATCTATCGGCTAAACGTCCTGATAGAATTCTATCGACTATACCCATAAACGACTCGAACCTAGCCTTATCAACCCAACAAGAGATCAACACTGATGCAGTCTTGCTAATTCGAACAGATCGAACCTAATCAAGACAGTGTTCAAACACAGTAAATAGAGCTAGATTTAAGCTATTTATAGATAAAATCAACAGAGTGACTCGAGTAAAAGATCTAAACTATACTCATAAAACCTCCTAAAAATTGCAATAGATTGGGCTCAGCCAAGATAGTATAGCAATTGAAAGTCGATAGAATAAGCACAATAAAGATCTAATTACCGGATAACTAGCAATCCTAACGATACTAACTAGAATATCAAACAAATGAGAAATTTCTAGTTGAGATTGATAGAATTACCGAGGTTGACTAATTCAAGTCTCTCGCCGAGATCGGAGCCGATGCAGCCCACGCGAGACGAGGATTTCGTCGAGTAGGAAAAGTTGGCGGTGCGCCGAATTGTATTGAATGAAGGTGTTGTTTTTTTCCGTACAGATCCTATTACATATTTATAACCCCATACAAAGGGTTCTGACCCGATTCAGTCAGTACCCTCAAAACCGACTCAACAATCAAATTCTAAACTAAAAAATAGAAAAAGATACAATAAATATATCGGGCCCATTTTATTTCCTTCGGTCGTTGAGCTTTGCTAATCTCCAGTCGATTCTTGCCTTCGCGCCGCTGACCACTAGGACCGGTCGAAATTCGGTGTCAACACATGCCCCCAGAGTCCGGGGTAAGAAATCCTTCGTGCACCGGATTTTATCTCCTCATGCACCGTGTGCGTTTATCACCCTACCGCTTCACGATGCAGTCATCTAGGAGCCACCTGTTCGTTAGGCTTTGTCTTTTAGTATACTTCCGAACTACTCGTGGCCCTTTAATTGCAGCCTGCCGTTTCTCTGCATCGATCCGATTACTGACTTTACTTTTTGACTGTCCTTTTGTTTATCTTCTCCCCTCAAATCCTATCGCTTCTTCTGATGAACCAACGTTTGGACTCCTCAAAGGCCAAGCTCAGACCCTATAAATAGGCCCTTCTGCTAGCTTCCTTTTCTCATCTCAGTTTAACACTTTCAACCACGGGTCTTCTCTCAAGAGCCTTGATGGAAAAGTACCATCTATCTCCAAATCTGTTAAGTGTGTTATGGTGAATATTCTTCACCTCTTCTGCCCCTAGAGTGATCCTTTCAATCAAAAATCTACAGCTACGCCCACTCAGAAATCAACTCAGTAGTTGCCTTTAGACGGCGGCACAAGTGTCAAGAATGGCATCGACGGGGTAGAACTCTCTTCCCCTTGTCCGGCGGGTGATGTGTTATGATGACGCCACTTGAGAAACCTTGTGGATATGTGTCATGGTTTGCAATATGTGATGAGTAATTGACATTGGCTGGGTTTGTGTTTAAGTTGAAATACGGGAATCTGGGGATTACATGAGTTTGTGCATATCATGGTTTTGACTAACCGGAGTTGGTGAGGATGTTGGAGAGTTTGCAGGAGATGGGAAATGTGTTTGCTTGTCTCATGATGTGTAGGTCACTAGAGTAGACTAGGTGGTCAACGGTGATAGGATCAGGCACAATTAGGAGACTTGGGGCCAGACGATCGGGAGGTCGGGTGAAGTCAAGAGGGATCCACACCATACACATGGAGAGGCAAGAAGCATGGACAGTTTCATGGTTGAGCCCCAAAACCATGGGTGGTGATCAAGACGATGAGGTTGACCAAGTCAATGGTGATCGAGCGTCGGTGCAAGTAGAGGCTTCTAATGGACCGGACGGGGAAGAGACTTGCCGACGAGGAGGATCACGGGACGAGGTGACACGCATCAAGATCTAGAAGTCACGCTTTGAGAAGCATCCAAGACAGTTTCCCGGTTTGGGCCTCAAAACCGGTGGCGGTGATTGGAGGTGCACGTGGCGGTGATTGAGGCAAAGCAAAGTTGTGAAGGGCTCGATGGCGTTCGGGCAAAGGAAAAAGAGTTGGACGGTTTTGCCCCTAGTGGTAGGTGGCAATGTAATATAGGTCAAGGGTAGAAGTGTCTTGGACCCTAGGCCTATATAAGGAGAGGTGTGGCTGGTGGGAGAGGTGCCTCTTCCTATTAACCTTGTGTTAGGAACTCATTCAAAGTGCTAGAAGAGGTCTTCATGTAATAGAGGAGAGGAGAGGGTCTGTGAGAGACATCTCTTTCTCTTCCAAATAGTGGGAGGAAGAGGGTGGCTTCCTAGCCTTGTATCCATGGATCTTGTAAGCATATTTCTATGATATCAGAAGTATTTTTGTGCTCAAGATCTTCCTCTCTCCCTAAATCCCAAATTCCTCTTTTTCTCTATTTTTGGAGCTATTTTTGTGGGAATTTTTTCTCTCATTTTTGGTCAAGTTTTGGGGTGGATTTCTTGGGGGATCTTAGTGCTATGATGAGCTAGAACAATCCTTCATGGGTCCTTGACCAAATCAAAAGCTCTAGCACCTTCGATTTGAAGGAATTCTCAAGTTTCTCCTTTTTAGTGTTCTTGGCACAAGATCTGAAATTTGTGATGATTCCTTGAGCCAATTGAGTGGATCTTCTAGGATTAGGGTTGTGATGTGTTGAGGATTGGCTGGTCCAAAAGTTGCATATTTTGGAGATCATTTGATTAGGTTTTGGAGAGATTTGGGGGAAAATCATGACAGTTTTCTGTTCTGTCATTGGTCGATCGGCATTGTCGATCGCCTGGACCGGCACTGCCGGTGGGTCAGAACCCGGATCGGCACTGCCAGTGGCTTGGGTCTGTACCCCGCATTGGCACTGCCGATGGACTTGATCGGCACTACCGATAGTACCAATCGGCACTGCCGATGCCAGTGATCGGCATTGCCGATGATCGTCCAGTAACCTGTTTTGAGTTTCTTCTTTGACCATGTCAAGTCTTTGCTGCTCTCCTTTGTTTCCGATGTGTTCCACTACTGTTGTTGATCACTCCTAGGGTTGGCACATCACAAGTTGGTGTGTGTTGCCTTGGTGATTAGTTTAGAGGTTGGCTTGGGTTGTAATTGGGATATAGGCCAAGTTCTTGTAAAGAAGTTTAATTGGCTCCCCTTCACCCCCACCTCTGGTCGCCTTCTTGGTCCTTCGCCACTCTTCCAGGGAAGCAGATGAAGCTGCTAATGTGTCTTTTCCTCCTTCTATATACCTCCTTTCTTGTATTTGGAAAGATAATAATTACATCTTCATCCTCTAGCTGTAATAGGGAATAGGTTTCTTCAGAAATTGATTATCTGCGAGTAATCAACCCATCTTCATCCTGTAACAATGGCCATGTGTAATTTCTTCAATACTCTCAATATTGTTATAGGACGAATATTATATAATATGTATTATCCTTGTTTTCACACGTGACGTTAATATTTTTTCTGCTAAGGGTGATATTTTTCAATATCGGCCATCTCAAGTTGATGAGCTTCCATCGGCAGTCCACACTTTTCTTACGGATAAAATTTCTCACATCGTCCATGATCGAGCAATCGAGTTTGTGCGCCAACCCAAACGCTGGGATGATATTTCTTCAAGTACTTGCCATTAATCGCTATTCCAAACTCTTCTCCTTCTACTCTTTGCAAGAAATATACATTGCCCAGTGCACATTGACTCACTTTGAACGGCCCTTCCCATGTTGCCAACCAATTTCCAAATCGATTATCTCTAGAACCGATGGGCATGATCAACTTCCAGACAAGACCCCCTTTTGAAAAACTCTTGGGCACCACCTTTTTATTATAAAACCTAGACACACAAGCTTTATTTTCCTGAATCCTTTCTAGGGCCTTCATTCGATGTTGTACGACATCTTCCAATTCATCATGCTTTGCATGTCGATACTCATCGACCGATAGCTGATCTTGCAACTCTACTCTTCTTGATCCCACATTGGTTTCCCATGGTAAAACCGCTTCGTGCCCATAAACTAACTGATAGGGTGGTACCTTCATTGATCCACGACAAACCATCTTGTAAGCCCATAATGATTCTGCCAATGTGATATGCCACTTCTTTGGTTGTTCATCTATTTTCCTCTTAATCAATTTGATCAAACTCTTGTTGGACGCCTCTGCTTGTCCATTAGCTTGAGCATAATAAGGCGACGAATTCAACAGCTTGGTACCATACTATCAGCAAAGTTTTGAAACTCTACCGAAGTAAAGATAGATTCTTGATCAGTCGTAATAGTCTATGGCACACCAAACCTATATATAATATGCTTCTTCACAAAGTTGATAACATCATTAGTGGTAACATTCTTCATAGGAACTGCCTCAACCCACTTTGTGAAGTAATTTGTAGCCGCCAAAATATATTTATGACCCTTACTAGAGGCTGGATAAATTTGGCCAATTATATCCATACCCCAACCTCTAAACGGCCACGGCTTAATAATTTGATTCATAGCCGATGCCGGTGCTCTCTGTATCGCTCCAAACTTCTGACAATCTTGACATCCCTTATAATACTTGAAGCAATCTTCCAGCATGGTAGGCCAATAATATCCAGTTCTCTTTAGCAACTATTGGCACTTCCCAAGTGCCCCTTTTATATGTGAATATTGCCCCAATTAGAGCATAATTGATACTAATTTAGGCCATTTACCTGTGATATTGCCTATATACTTGTATATGCATTGTTTTAGAGCTTTATTGCAAAAACAGGTAAAATTGTTGATTAATGCGATGATGGAGAGGACAGGAGTCTAGAACTGACAAAAAGCACTGAAGAAGCCCAGTGCGCCGATCGGCGCAACCCACGAGCCAATCGGCGCAAGGGTGTTTTGACCCACAGAAGTGAGCGAGGCCCATTCCACATGTTTATGGAAGTTTATCTGCGCAAGACACTTGAAGATATTTGTCTAAGAAGAATTATGGAACTTCAAGATCTTAACGTGCAGTACAAGACTTTATCTCGAAGGATAAGGCCCACATGGCAGCTGTGGAAGATCAGAAAAGACACGGCTTGCGCCGATCGGCGCATTGTTGCGCCGATCGGCGCAACCGCCTTATTTGCTAGAAACCGAGTCCTTTACGAGTTGAACCCCTATAAATACTTGTAAACCCTCGCCACAGAAGAGAGGCGACAGAGGGACACCAGATCCATGAGTTAGAGCCACCGGGGCTTGCCCCGTTAGAATAGATCTCTTGTTGGTTTCAAGAACCATTGGAGTCAAGAGTTGATCCGTCAAGGTAGGCCATCTCAACGGGGATGAATCTTACTCTATGTATCTCAAGGATGATTGAATATGTTGATGATGGTTTTGGTGATTTGTCTATCTTGATTCTATAATCATGCATGTGCTTATTCCAATTGCGTAATTCTAGGCTAAGTAAGTAGATATTATCGTAATCGTGGTGATTAGGATAGTATTCGAACATTGTATTGATTATGGTTGCTTGATGATGTCAGTAGTGTGGTTTAGCAGTGACAGCACTAAGCCTGCACAACACTATTGGATAGTTGAGTAGGGTACGATACTCGCGCGATTAAGGGTTTCCTCCCGGCAGCGATAAATCGGGAGCCGCTCGGAAAGCAGGGTGGTCTTACTCATTATAGGTTTTCATTGATCTATGTAATTACCCATTATGATGCTATTCAATTAGACTATCTGGTTATGATCTCACTAGTAGATATCTGGCTACTCACTTATCAGCATAGCCTTACAAGATCTGGTGTACTTTCGCTTAGACTTACTGTGTGCCGATCGGCTCAACCCCTGTGCCAATCGGCGCAACAACTTCAGCTTAGATCCACCAGTGTGCCGATCGGCTCAATTCCAGCGCCGATCGGTGCAACCCCAGATTCACTAGATCTCGCAGACTTTGACTTAGTTTCACCAGTGTGCCGATCGGCTCAATCCCCGCGCCAATCAGGGTAACGACAAATTTACTGTCTGGCACACCTTTGCGCTGGCCAGTCTCTCCCTCATGCAACCTGACCTTGACAGTAGCCTTGTCTAGATCTTTTACTGTTAACTTTGTTTAATAAATCCCTAAGGTCCCAGTGAATTCGATATACCTTGGAATACTCAATTCAAGGGAATGCTACAATCGTACACCGTCCTCTTGCGGTATATAAGTGGGTGCATAGATACGACCAACAAGCTTCCTTTTTCTGGCGCTGTTGTCAGGGACCATAGCAGGTTTTTAAACATTGTTTGATGTATTAGTGTTTAGTCATTATGCTTTACTTGTCTCTTTAGTACATATATTCTGTTAAGTGAAACTAACAGGTATGGACGGTCCTAAGTCAATCAAACCATCTAATTACGCCGATGATCCAGAAAGACTCTTACACAAGAAGAGAATAGCGGAGAAGAGAAGAAAGTCACTTGGAGATTTGGAAGCAGTCCGCGCAACAACTCGAGTATTATTCACAATAGAAGACTCAGTTCAAGAGCAAGAAGAAGAGGAGATGGCAGAGGTACCTATGGTTAATCGTCTCAAGCCACAATTGACTAGTATTGTCAAGACAGATTTCCAAGAAGCTCAAGATCAACTTCTGTATCAATTGGAGATATATGTTAGAATAGTGGTGCAACAACCGTTCACAGGTTCAGAAGATCCCAATCATCACTTGCAGCACTTCCTTGAAGTTTGCAGCGCATTCAAGATAGCGGGATTGATAGGAGATCAAGCGCGTGTGCGGCTGTTCCCCTTCTCTCTAATTGGACGCCCCAAGCAAGGGTACAATGGATTGGAAAACACAGTGAAAATGGTGTGGAACACATTAGCAGCTGAATTCTTGGCCAAATACTTCCCCCCCGGTAAGACTCAAGCTTTGAAAAATAAGATTCTTGGATTTATATAGAATATTGATGAGAGCATTGGAGAAGCATGGAAAAGATACAATGAGCATATGGATGCATGCCCTCATCATGGTCTGACGGTTGGAGAAGTTGTTGAGAAGTTCTACACAGGATTGAATCTTTTGTCACGTCAACATTTGGACGCCTCAGCTGCAGGATCATTCATGTCAAAAACCCCCACCGAAGCTAAGAATTTGATCAAGTTTTTAGTTGAAAATCAATCGTGGGATGGTGAGAGAAGCTCAAGGAATTTGCAACCTTCAAAAGGAGTAGTGAAGAGTGTGATTGAGAAGACTCAGGAAGAATAGATTATAGATCGCCTCGATGCTATTCAAAGAAGGTTGGACAATAATCTTCATATCCCTAAGGAAGAGACACTCAAGCTGGCGAAATCACGCTCAACATGTAGTGAGTGTGGAGAATTTGGTCATGTGCAGAAAGATAGCCCTGAAGAGATGAAGATGTTAGAATATATGAAGAATAGTGGATGGAAGCCCCAATATGGACAACAAAGGAGTTCCTTCTCCCCTAGTTCGTTCATGCAAAAATCTATCCCACTTCGTCTCCAATGTCATGAGTTCTTCCAAGCTCAAGAGAAGATCAACAAGGACAATCAAGCTAGATTCAAGGAGATTGATCGTGTCCTTGAGAGAGTTAATGACAAGGTGATAGAAATTGGAAGCTCCAACGAGCAGATTTTGAAGCATACCAAGATTATGGAGCAACAGATGGGACAACTATCGCAAGCCATTCAAGGCAATAAGGGGGCTATTCCTGGCAATACGATGTTTGCAGAACAGTTGAAGGCAATAGCTACACGATCAGGAAAACAAACAGAAGATGCAGAACGCTCTGCGGGAGCAAAGGAGCCCCACGCCGATCGGCGCGACGACCCTGTCGGAGCTGATCGGCTCCCTGAAAGCGCCGATTGGCGTAAGGATGATGATGACCTCTCTGGTCTGAAGATGGGCGTGGAGACAGAAGAGCATGGCCCTGCCATGTTTCTAGATACTCAACTACTGATGAAGACAGAAAGAGCGCGACAACACGACGAGCAGTTTGCAAGATTCGTCGATATTATGAAGAAGCTTTACATCAATGTCCCTTTTCTTGATGCTATCCAAATTCCCACCTATGCCAAGTACATTAAGGACATGATGCAAAACAAGAAGTCTCTAGTTTCTGAGGAGGTTGTGAAGGTCACTAAGGAACTAACGGCGACAATCAATGATGTTACACTAGAGAAGAAACCCGACCCTGGATCACCAAGCATCAAATGCATGATTGGAACAAGAATATTTGATAGGTGCTTGTGCGATTTTGGAGCAAGCGTAAGTGTTATGCCCCGTCATGTATTCACAAATCTCAATTTGCCTGAATTAGAGCCTACGGGTATGTGTTTGGAGTTAGCCGATCAATCGGTACGCTTCCCTGATGGAATTGCTGAGGATGTGCCTGTTCAAATTGGAGATCATATCATCCCTGTTGATTTTTTTGTGCTTAATATAGATAAGAGGACGAGGACCCCGTTGATCTTAGGCAGACCCTTCTTGAGGATAGCAAAGGCAAGTGTTGATGTTGGGAGTGGTGAGATAAGCTTCGATATAAGTGGGACTCCCTACTCTTTCAAGTTTCGCCCAAAGGGAGAAGAGTGCCGTGCTATTGATGGAGTGAAGAGATACAAGACACCGCGGCATCGAGGCGTCGAAAGTAATTAGAGGGGATGTATGGATAGGTCGTCCAAGCTATATGAACCATGGAGATAAGATAACCTTGTAGTGTCGCGGCTTCACATCCCGCACCGCGACACTAAGGATTGGTTGTTTGCGGGGAGGTCGAGCTCTTTGACCTCTAAATAACTAGAGCGCTCTTGGGAGGCAACCCAATGATCGGAGGATTTAGAAGTTATTTAGTGCTTATGGGAGGGCAACCCATTTCATTTAGTTAATTAGTGCTGGCCGGGAGGGCAACCCGGTGTTATTAAATTTGCTTGCTTATGATAAAAATAATCTCCCGAATAAAATAAAAAAAATTAGAAAAGTGTGTGCTTAATTCTTGTGTGCTCTTGCGTTGTCTGTTTATTCGTGCAATACTGTGTATATACATACTGTAGACTAACAATGCAGGAATATATAAAAAAAGATCAAAAACAGGAAGGAACAGAGCTTGCGCCGATCGGCGCACATCTACGCCGATCGGCTCAGCATTGCCCAAGTCAGGACAGAAGGCCGACAACACCCAGAATTGAAGGAGTGCTAAACCAGCACAATAATTTTCGGAGGCAGAGCTATTTTCAAGAATGAAGACAACATCTAGCGAAGAAGCGAGGGGCCAAGAGCAAAAATGGACATCGCGTCGATCGGCGCGAGTTAGCGCCGATCGGCGCAGTTACCAGATGAGCCCTAACATGTATGCCAATACTACAGGTACATTGGAGAAGTGGAAATTAGGTGAAAGAGATGAACACAAGGCATCAGAATCAGCACCGGACCTAAACACGAGGTGCAAGGGACTTGCGCCGGTCGACGCCCTTCTACACCGTTCGGCGCGGGTACCCATGATGTTCCTAAATGGGCGACAAAGGCGGTAGGCATTGATTTTGAGGAACAAGTATGATTATTATGCAGGTGTGTAGTGCAGAGGGGACACGGAATTGACCAAAAGCTGAAAAGGAGACGGCACGCCGATCGGCACGGGCCTGAGCCGATTGGCGCCGCCAACAAGACATCAGATTCCGTGTTGTTCCCCTGTCAACCAACATGATGTGCCAGGAAGCGACATAAAGGAAGGGAATCAAGCAACAGAGTGGTCAGAGCATTCAAAATTTGAATTGTGTTGATCGGCGCGCTCTCAAATTTTGAAATTTTACGGCGGTTCCTTCTCCTGGAAGTTTCCCACACTATAAAAGAGAGGCCAGGCGCCCCCATTCGGCACACCATCCCGGTAATCTCTCCACCTTCCCCGCTACCCACAATCTCGCACACGTTCCGCATTCCTCGCGGATGGATCGTCTCCGCTCCTCCGTCGGCAAGTTGGGCAAGAGGCTGCGCCGGGGGAGCAGTTTCGGCGGCGGCAGCGAGTCGAGCGGTAACTCCTCGGTGAGGGGTGGCTCTGACGCTCGCGATGACATGTTGGTGGGTGGTGCATCCACCGGCTCGGTGGCGGCGACATACGAGGTCCACGCCCGCCACTCCATCTCCGGCGCATCCCTTCCAACAGGGCGTGCTACGAGGAGCCAAACGGCGGCAAGCCGCGGGGTTCCCACATCACCACCGCTACCGGCAATCATGCTGCGCACGGTGGAGGAGGGCTTCACCCTCCTAGGCGAGGAGGAACAGCGGCACTACCTCGCGGTGAGGGGAAGGTTCGTCCCCAACTTCGACCTAGACGAGACCTTCCTCACCTCGATCGGCATGTGGGAGGATTTAAGGAGGATGCTAGACAACCTCGGCTGGGTGGATTTCCACCTCCTCCCCATGGATTACAACCTCGACGTCGTCACCGAGGTTGCTTCTACGATGAGGCTTGGCACCGTCAAAGACGGTAGCGAGGACGTCAACTTCCGCGTCCGCGACATCAGCCACACGGTGACCATGGAGGCGACGGCTCAAGCCTTCGGCTTCGACGCCGATGCCGACATCGCCGGCATCTTGGGACGTGGGGAGTTGGACTCCTTTTGGAGGCGGCTCTCGTTCATAGAAGATATGAAGCGCGGAAACATCCGCAACCCAACCATTCAAGTCTTCCATCGGTGGTTGGCGGCGCGCATAGGCGACAAGGTCGAGTCCAGCAATGTCACTGATGCGGACTTGCGGTGGCTCTTTAACGCCATCGTGAGTCCGTCTCATTGCAATCCCATGTCGGTGATGGTGCGGGGTTGGCTCGACAAGAGGGGCAGGGCAAGCAAGAAGTTGGCCTTCGGGGCCTATCTTCAACGCCTAGCAACCCTCGTCTGCGACAGCCATGGACCGGGAGGGCGCGATGACAAGTGGGAGTGCGCAACAGAGATCGGCGAGAATATGACTCGTGGCAATAATGTCACGGGAAGTGTTCGCGCCGGCTTCCATGTCGGCGGCACCAACGTAAAGCTCCCGTGTGCGGAGCTAGGAGTTTTTCTCCCTCACAAGCTGGAGGGAGGAAATTGGCCTGAGGAAGGTCTCTTGGAGGGGGGCCGAGTTCTCAAGGACCGCCGTGGGTGGGTTCGACAGCCAGACACATCTACAGCAGCCGGCGGCGAGTGGGACTCCTGGGGGTCACGCCAGGAGTACCAGCA
Source organism: Eleusine indica (assembly GCA_030378355.1). Classification (NCBI taxonomy): domain Eukaryota; kingdom Viridiplantae; phylum Streptophyta; class Magnoliopsida; order Poales; family Poaceae; genus Eleusine; species Eleusine indica. The sequence goes on from CM059495.1 coordinate 45,462,188, forward strand.
GTACCAGTCAGGGTGGAGCGACACAGCGGGCGGTTCACAGCCCTCAGCGTCGATCGCCACAGGCAACGCGCCGATCCGCGCACCCTACTGCAGCACAGGCATTGACTACAGGTTCCAAGGGCATGTACCGGTGGTGCCTCCTGTGCCCGGTGCAGACTTTTTCGTGCCCATGCAGGAGTACCTCGACAACAACATGCACTACATCGAGCACCTGGAGGAAGCCATGTCCCAATGGAGGTACAACCACGATGCGATGATGGAGGAGTTTGAGCGACTCAAGGCGCGGTGCTATGGCTTCGATCAGCCACCGTCTCCACTTTTGGATGACTAGAGTGCCTAGGAGTTGGCACGAGTATCAGTTTCCCGGTTTGAGTTTTCTTTTATCTTTTGCAATCTTTTTCTTTATTTACTTATATGTGTGTGAGCGGGTTGGGAAACCATGTATCGAGTGTGTTTATTTTCATGCAAGTGTGTTAGTAGTAGTTTTATTTTCATGCAAGTGAGTTAAGATGTAGTTTTATTTTCATGCAAGTATGTTAGTAGTAGTTTTATTTTCATGCAAGTGTGTGCAAAAATCATCATCATCATGTATTCAAGTTTAGATCTTAATATAATGGTGGCGGTTATGCTCTATTAGGAGAATTGAATTATTTATTCTTTCTTGAAAAGTGTTGATGAAGATCAAATAGTATTGAGCATTGAATAAAATTTCGAACTAACACTTAATGATTATTCGGCAAATATGTCTTATGTGGAGCAATTTTGAGTACCCATGTGCTTCATTTGTGTTGTCCAGTTTGTAATGATAACTTAGTACCAATCTTTTCAAAAATAAATTTTCATGTTGTGAACTTTAGAATTTATTGTTTTTCAAGATCCTTACCTACCAATGGCATATTTTGAACAATACTCATGAACCATTGATATATAGATAAACATTAAATTGATGGTTGAGTTCAGTTAGGATTTAATTCTTTTTGGTATGAACTTTATTAAGATGGCAATTATTTGTGTATCTTTTTCTAGCCTTGAAATTACTCATGCAAAAATTCAATTCCGCTGAGTACACTACCATGAACTAAAAACATCTTGTTGAGTATCATTCCTTGACCACATCCTATATTTCTGGCTATATTTAATTCTTGAATAAAAGTTGAAGCCAGACAAATCAAATACCAACAAATGTTGGTAAATTTGTGTTGAGAGCCAATCGGCGCACCCTGAGCCGATCGGCGCAGCAGAGAGAAAAATAAAAAAAAGGAAGAAACAAGAAGAAAAAGAAAAGAAAAAAAAACTCTGTTGTTTCCTAAGGGACTAGCAAAATTTTAAGTGTGGGGGGATGGTATATGACATGCTTATTCTCGAAATTCAATATAGCCATGAATCGTTCCAACCATGTGCAATCTTCCAAGCTCAAATTTTTGCTATGCACATGTCCACATATCCAAAGTCTGAGTCCTTTCTTAAATTTTTCTTTCTTAATTGCCATCTTGATAAGTTTCTATAATTCCAATGAAGAATAATCTCCTAGCTTTACAATATATTATTGATTTATGTTTGCAATCCTTGAATTACCTCACCTAGCTACTCATATAAGCCTTACACTAATATTATTTGATCATTATGATGTACAATATAGGTTGAGTGATTTGAAAGATGAGTTGTTGCCTTGGATTATTTGGAAGATAGATTCTCTATGTTCACAACAATGTTTTAAGTGATTCTCATGTGTGGAAGAGTTATAATTTATGAATTGGATATGATCTTTTGCTTTGGGGAGAACTTTAAGCTTATGCCCATATTTGATCTATTTTGCTGAATACCAATATGAAACACACCACAATAGAACAATGCTCAACATTTGCTGATTTGAGATATCTTTTATAATAGAAAGAGTATGTTTTTTGATTTTTCTTTCTTTTACTTTACTTGGGACGAGCAAAGGTTTAAGTGTGGGGGAACTGTTGGCACTTCCCAAGTGCCCCTTTTATATGTGAATATTGCCTCAATTAGAGCATAATTGATATTAATTTTGGCCATTTACCTGTGATATTGCCTATATATTTGTATATGTGTTATTTTGGAGCTTTATTGCAAAAACAGGTAAAATTGGTGATTAATGCGATGATGGAGAGGACAGGAGTCCAGAATTGACGAAAAGCACTGAAGAAGCCCAGTGCGTCGATCGGTGCAACCCATGAGCTAATTGGCGCAAGGGTGTTTTGACCCACAGAAGTGACCGACGCCCATTCCACATGTTTATGAAAGTTTATCTGCACGAGACACTTGAAGATATTTGTCTAAGAAGAATTATGGAACTTCTAGATCTTAACATGCAGTACAAGACTTTATCTCGAAGGAAAAAGGCCCACATGGCAGCTGTGGAAGATAGAGGAACCGACTCGGGGAAGAAATCAGAGAAGACACGGCTTGCGCCGATCGGTGCAACCGTCTTATTTGCTAGAAACCGAGTCCTTTACGAGTAGAACCCCTATAAATACTTGTAAACCCTTGCCACAGAAGAGAGGCGACAGAGGGACACCAGATCCGTGAGTTAGAGCCACCGAGGCTTGCCCCGTTAGAATAGATCTCTAGTTGAGTTTCAAGAACCATTGGAGTCAAGAGTTGATCCGTCAACGTAGGCCATCTCGACGGGGATGAATCTTACTCTATGTATCTCAAGGATGATTGAATATGTTGATGATGGTTTTGGTGATTTGTCTATCTTGATTCTATAATCATGCATGTGCTTATTCCAATTGCTTAGTTCTAGGCTAAGTAAGTAGATATTATCGTAATCGTTGTGATTAGGATAGTATTATGATATTGTATTGATTATGGTTGCTTGATGATGCCAGTAGTGTGGTTTAGCGGTGACAGCACTAAGCCTGCGCAACACTAATAGATAGTTGAGTAGGGTAAGATACTCGCGTGATTAAGGGTTTCCTCCCGACAGCGATAAATCGGGAGCCGCTCGAAAAGCAGGGTGGTTTTACTCATTATAGGTTTTTATTGATCTATGTAATTACCCATTATGATGCTATTCAATTAGACTATCTGGTTACGATCTCACTAATAGATATCTGGCTACTCACTTATCAGCATAGGTTTACAAGATCTGGTGTACTTTGGCTTAGACTCATTGTGTGCCGATCGGCTCAACCCCTGCGCCGATCGGCGCAACTTTAGCTTCCACCAATGTGCCGATTGGCTCAATTCTAGCGCCGATCGGCGCAACCCCAGATTCACTAGATCTCGCACACTTTGACTTAGTTTCACCACTGTGTCGATCGGCTCAATCCCCGCGCCGATCGGCATAACGACAGATTTACTGTCTGGCACACCTTTGCACTGGCCAGTCTCCCCCTCATGCAACCTGACCTTGACAGTGGCCTTGACTAGATCTTTTAATGTTAACTTTGTTTAATAAATCCCTAAGGTCCCAGTGGATTCGATATACCTTGGAATACTCAATTCAAGGGAAAAAGTGTTGCAATCGTACACCGTCGTCTTGCGGTATATAAGTGGGTCCATAGATACGACCAACAGCAACCATCTCATCTTATGGGCAGATTGATGTGTACCACATATGCCTTCCTGGACTTTGCACATAACAACTTTGGCTTCTTCTTGATTTAAACACCTTAGCAATACACCATCAACTGTCCGATAATAATGTTTTTCTTCTAATAAAACATACCTCAACGCCATATATCGAATCTTCCGAGGAGTTTGTTGAGCTGGATCCTTGAGGTACTGGACAATCTTGGATCTCCAATGTTCTTCATCGACATCAGCTATATCAACAATAACTCCACTAGTGTTCAATTGATAGCCTGATGCCTTCTGTGCTAGGTCATTTGCTTCCATATTTTGTTCCCTTGGGACATGCTTGAATCTTACTGTTTTGAAGTGTTGCAACCCTCCTGACACTCGACATAAAACATTCTAAAAATATCATCTTTGCATTCAAACTCTCCAGCCAGCTGCCCAAGCACCAGTAATGAATCTCCCATGACTTCAACCATCCAAAGACGATTGACCTCGCCGAGAAGGCTAATCCCTGCCTGTGAATCAAGAACACAAGCAAGAACAACGAAGAATGCAACACAATTGCAGATGTATGATTAAACTCTCGAAGTTGGGGTCTCACAAACCGATGAACGGCAAAACTATTTATGAACAGAATTGATCTAAGCAAAACCCGAACCCTAATAGTGTGGCGGCGGCTGTATATAAAGACCCTAGGGTCGTGCAAGACCCTCTGGACGCGCCCCTAATTGGGCTCAACTAGATATAAAGCCCAAAGGCCAAAAATAGGCGACGTAGCACCGACACAAATTCTGGACTGTCTCTTGTTTTGACGATTCCCGATGACTCTGGATGAATTTGGACATGAGGCTGGCGGCATTGGAAAGGTCTTCTCCTTATCTTTCCGTGCATATGTAGAACGTCCAAATCCGAGTCCGTATGCGTCCTGGGCGACCGTTTTAGTACAGACTGGTCCTGGGCCCCGAAACAGACTCGAAGTCGGTTTTGATTGGGCCTCCACTTTGGTTTCCAAGCCCTTGCTGGTCCTCCACGTTCCCAACTCCTTATCCCATCATCTCCTGGTCCTCTCCATGGTTTCTAATCATAAAATAATCATTAGGTAGCAAACCATTCTCAAAAGTAACATATAGCGAAGAACGTAGGAACGAGCTCACCTCTAAATTTAGTTGTCGTGCACGAGCTCTAGTCATTGGACCTTGCAAGTCCAGATTTGGAGGAATGTTGTGTGTATCCATAGGAGTGATGTCCTCATCATCCTCCTCCTCTTGAAGTGGAGTCGTCCTCGACTCAAGCTCATCCTCTTCTCCCAAGTATGGTTTCAAATCTGAAATGTTAAAAGTAGGACTAACCCCGAACTCGGGAGGCAACTCAAGTTTGTATGCATTATCATTAATCTTCTCTATTATTTTGAATGGACCATCAGCTCTAGGCATTAGTTTAGACTTTCTCAATTCTGGAAATCTATCCTTAAGTGTAACCACACTAAATCTCCTACATCAAGCTTTACTTCCTTTCTTCCCTTACTACCAGCAATTTTATACTTTTCATTCATCTTTTCAATGCTAAGTCTAGTGGTCTCATGCATTTGCAAAATAAATTCAGCACGCTCCTTAGCATCAATATGAACTCTCTCATTAATAGGTAGAGGAAGTATATCAAGTGGAGTACGGGGATCAAAACCATACACTACCTTGAATGGACTTACCTTGGTAGTAGAATGTGTTGCCCGATTATAAGCAAACTCAACATGAGGTAAGCATTCTTCCCATTGCTTCAAATTTTTCTTCAAAATAGCTCGCAACATAGTACCCAAAGTGCGGTTCACAACCTCAGTTTATCCATCAGTTTGTGGATGACAAGTTGTAGAAAATAACAACTTTGTACCCAACTTATTCCAAAGCGTGCGCCAAAAATGACTCAAGAATTTTGCATCACGATCTGAAACAATAGTAGAAGGCATACCATGCAAACGCACAATTTCTTTGAAAAAAAGATCAGCAATATAACTAGCATCATCAGTTTTATGACATGATATAAAGTGTGCCATCTTGGAAAAACGATCCACGACAACAAAAATACTATCGCTCCCCCTCTTAGTCCTAGGCAGTCCTAAAATAAAGTCCATAGAAATATCCGCCCAAGGAATAGAAGGAACAGGAAGTGGCATGTATAAACCATGTGGATTCAATCGAGACTTAGCTTTTTGACATGTAGTGCAGCGAGCAACAAAACGCTCAACATCTTTCCTCATCCTTGGCCAAAAGAAGTGTGTGGCCAAAATATCCTCTGTCTTCTTAGCACCAAAATGACCCATCAATCCACCTCCATGCGCCTCCTGCAACAACAAAAGACGAACAGAACCAGCTGGAATGCATAGGCGGTTAGCTCTAAACAAGAATCCATCATTCAACACAAATTTGTGCCAAGCACAACCTTCTTTACAGTGCAGCAATACATCTTTAAAATCAACATCAGCAACATATTGTTCTTTAATTGCCTCAAGTCCAAAAATTCTACAATCAAGTTGAGACAACAAAGTATATCGCCTAGATAAAGCATCAGCAATCACATTATCCTTCCCTTTCTTATGTTTAATAATATAAGGAAAAGACTCAATAAACTCAACCCATTTAGCATGTCTACGGTTCAAATTGCCTTGAGAACGAATATACTTAAGTGATTCATGATCAGAATGAATAACAAATTCTTTGGGCCACAAATAATGACGCCACGTCTCTAAAGAACGTACAAGTGCATATAGTTCCTTATCATACGTGGAATAATTCAAAACATGCCCAGTAATTTTCTCACTAAAGTATGCAACAGGTTTACCATCTTGCATCAAAACACCACCAATGCCTATACCACTAGCATCACATTCAAGCTCAAAAGTCTTATCAAAATTGGGTAATTGCAGCAATGGTGCATGTGTAAGTTTGTCCTTCAAAGCATCAAAAGACTCATGATGTACCTTACTAAAATGGAAGTCAACGCCCTTCTTTGTCAACTCATGCAATGGTGCAGCAATGGTGCTGAAATCTTTCACAAAGCGGCGGTAGAAACCTGCAAGACCAAGAAAACTCCTCACCTAATCTTCGCCTCATCCACCTCAATTCCCTGTGGAGTCACAACATAGCCAAGAAAAGAGACTCGATCCGTGCAAAAGGTGCACTTCTCAAGGTTACCAAATAAACGTGCAACTCGTAAAGCATCAAAAACAGCACGCAAATGAATCATATGATCATCCATGGATTTGCTATAAATCAAGATATCATCAAAGTAAACAACCACAAATTTGCCAATAAAAGGTCTTAAAACCTCATTCATCAAACGCATGAAAGTACTGGGTGCATTAGTTAACCCAAAAGGCATTACTAACCACTCATACAACCCGAATTTGGTTTTGAAAGTTGTTTTCCATTCATCTCTAAGTTTCATTCTAATTTGATGGTAGCCACTACGCAAATCAATTTTAGTGAAAATTATAGCACCACATAACTCATCAAGCATGTCGTCTAGCCTAGGAATAGGATGACGATACCTAATAGTAATGTTATTAATGGCTCTACAATCTACACACATACGCCAAGAACCATCTTTCTTAGGAACCAAAAGTACAGGAACAGCACAAGGACTAAGTGATTGACGAACATACCTGTTGACGGCTGTTAAGTACCATTTTTAACCGTCAACTATACTCAAATAAAGGAGAATTTGGCATTTCATACACGCATGCTTTATCACAATAATATAGTTCCACTTGTACTTGAAGAACTTTGTGCATGCAGGAGGAAATGTGAAGGAAACACCTCAAAAGGCAAGAAAACACACTTTCGACCAATCAGAGAGTGCCACATGGACGTCACACGGATTGAAGGGCCAATTTTCAGCACTTAACCGACGTAACTCCCTGCAATACCGCGCAAACCAACGTCAGGGCCCACAGGACAGCCACCTGGAGAAAGCACAGGCCAGGAGGGGCCACCCCCAGGTCGGCCGACCTGGTCAGGTCGGCCGACCCAGCCGGGCGCCCTCTCCGCCTGGGCTTCCACGTGTTGGCTCCTCCGCGACTCCTGATGACGGTTTGAGATGCCTTCCGTGGCGGTTACTCTCCCTTGCCGACCTATTGAGGCTATAAATTGGAGGGTGTGCCTTCACACTCAACACACACCACAAGAAGCATTTCTCTCTTGCTAGTAGTAGTTCTTGGAGTTTTAGTGGAGTTAGGCTGAGTCTAGAGCTCTCTAGTCCCAAGTCTTCACTTGGAATTGGTATGGCTCTTGTATCTTTTCCCTTTTGTAAGACTTTGCTCTTATCAATATATATATATTTTCTATATAGTTGTGCTTGGGTCATGAGTTTCTTGTTTGATATTGTGATCCATATATGTGATAGTATAGTCTACTTGTGTGATAGTAGTTTATATTTATTATACTACTATTGTCATGCTAGTTATATACCGTCACTATAGTCTAGTTTATATGTTATAGTCTCTATGCTTAGTTTTAGCTGATAAAGTATAGCATGGGTTTGGTGATCGTATTCGTACGGTAGCTCTGCCTCATTAATAGTAATCGCGGAGGGGCAGAGTGCTCTTTGGTCATGCAAGTATGGTACTTGGGTGACTGATTTGCATCAATTATTCGTTAGTCTACTGGTTCGTTGAGGTAGGCGGCAGGTGGTGACAGCCCTGTCCGTCCTTTGAAATCCTCCCCGCTAGGCTAGTGCGTAGGCTCTTGGCGGAAGTCGCCTGTGGATGCAGGGGTAAGTCCGTGCCTGAAGTGCTATACTATTGACTGCTGAACCTGAGTGTGGGTCTGTATGTATTCTACTTAGGCTATGCAACTGTATAGGAATGTATAGTAGGAGTAGCTTAGCCTAGTCTTTCCTCCACTAGACTATATTTATTTAGTAGGAATCTTCTGTGTGTGTCACACTACCCGGTTATTATCATGTACCCGCCTGTCTTGGTTAGATATCCTTGCTAATTGTTAACATGATCTTATATGTTAGTAACGCTTCTTGATCATAACCTTCCTTTGGGATAAACAAATACGATACCCTGAATACTTCCGGGTGAAATGCTACAGCGGTATTCTCCGTGCGCTTGCGGATTTTACCTACTTGACTCTGGGACATATTAGTGAACCGTTTCTGGCCCCGTGCCGGGAATGATTTATTAATATGGCTTAGCAAAAGTCAACAAGCATTTCTGGCGCCGTTGCCGGGGAAGGCGTATGATCTAAGAAAAATTACTAATGTATATAGTAGTGTTGCAATTATTAAGGCTATCTCCTAGGCAGGCTAACCTTGCTTTGTTTTCTGCATTTTGTATGAAAACAGGGTAGTGTATGACTGGTTTCGACTTGCCGACAAACTTCACTGAAGATCCTGAGTCACTCCTGAGAAGGACACAAGCTAGGCTCACCCCTCCTCGTAAGGAGATTCGGCCAATCGAACCTGTCATTCCCGCACCATCAAGCTCTGAGCAAATGGCCGACAAGACCCTCCGCGAGTTCTCCGCTCCCTCCGCTGCCAACATCCCTACGGGACCAGCTGGCAATGTGGGAGATGCGAACTTCGAGATCAAGACCGGTCTCATCACCATGGTGCAGGCTAGCCCATTCTGTGGGAAAGCCAATGAGGACGCTAGTGCTCATCTCCAGCAATTCCTGGAGATTTGCAACACGTTCAAAATGAAGGACGTCACCCCCGACGCTGTTCGCCTTCGACTGTTCCCGTTCTCTCTCCTTGGGAGAGCGAGACAGTGGTTCTACGCAAACCCTGAAGCTGTGAACACTTGGGAGAAGTGTTCAGCTGCGTTCCTTGCAAAGTTCTTCCCGCTGGGCAAGACCAATGCCCTCCGCGGAAGGATCTCAAGCTTCCAGCAGGAGTCGAAGGAGTCGATTCCTGAGGCATGGGAGAGGCTCCAGGAGTACATCCTGGCATGTCCCCACCACGGGATGGATGATTGGTTGATCATCCAGAACTTCTACAACGGGCTTACTCCGTCGGCCCGCGACCACCTCGACGCTGCTGCTGGTGGAGCCTTCTTCTCGCTCACTGTGAGCAAGGCAAAAGATTTGATCGAGAAGATGGTGTCCAACCAAGGTTGGAATGAAGAGCGCCTCCAACCTCGCCAGCGAGGCATGCACTCCGTCAAGGAGGTTGACATGCTCGCCGCCAAGATTGACCTTCTCATGAAGAAGATGGACGACCAAGCCAATGGAGAAGTGAAAGCCCTAGACGCTCGTATGACTTGCGAGGTCTGTGGCAACACGGGACACTCGGGCAATGACTGCCCTGAGACCCGTGAGGACGCAATGTTCATGGGCAACAACAACAACAACGGCTACCGTCCACAAGGAGGTCAAAGTTGGGGTCCACCATGTCCCAACTACCAAGGAGGTAACTCTGGCAACTTCTCTGGTTTTAATTCCGGTTATAATCAGCCCTCCTTGAAAGATCTTGTGCTTGGTCAAGCTAAGGTTAATGATAACATCAGTAAAAAGCTTGCCACCACTGATAGGACTCTTGAGAGCATCCACACTAAGATAGAGGGTGTTTCCTCTGCTCTCAAGAATCAGCTGAGCTTTAATAAAATGATAGAAACCCAATTAGCTCAGTTAGCTGCTGCTGTTCCTACTGCTGAGTCGGGGAAAATCCCGGGGCAACCCGAGACCCCCTTAGAAAATGTTAATGCGGTTACCACGAGAGGAGGTAAGTCCACTCGGGATCCGCCATACCCTAACCATGCAGGAAAGGACACATCAGCTGAGAAGCCGGCAGAAGAAGAAGAACTGCCGCCCAGGAAAACGGCCCCACATGAGTTCTATGACACGAGCCTCATGCCGTTTCCTGAAAGAAGAAGGAAGCCAACCGTGGACGAGCAGTTCACACGCTTCGTTGAGGTGATCCAGAAGCTGCACATCAACGTGCCCTTGCTGGATGCGATACAAGTACCCACGTACGCTCGCTACCTCAAGGATCTTATCAGCAACAAGCGCCCACTACCGACCACACAAATTGTCAAGCTGACGGAAGAGTGTAGCGCTGCTATACTCAACCGGCTTCCCGAGAAGAAGAAAGATCCGGGGTGTCCCACAATCACCTGCTCGATCGGGACACAGAACTTCGACCATGCCTTATGTGATCTTGGGGCAAGTGTGAGCGTCATGCCGAAGGATGTCTTCGACAAGCTCAACTACACCACACTATCCCCCACGCCGATGCAGCTGCAGCTGGCCGATTCAACGGTCCGCTATCCGGCGGGGATCGCCGAAGATATTCCGGTGAAAATCCGGGATTGCTTCATCCCCGTCGACTTCGTAGTGCTTGACATGGACGTCGGGAAGAGCACACCGCTCATCCTAGGACGCCCATTTCTCAGCACTGCGGATGCTCACATCGATGTAGGAGCCGGAGAAATCGGCTTCCACATCAATGGCAAGGAGGAGAAGTTTGACTTTCGGCCAAGGAAAGAACAGTGCAACATGATCCGTATCAAGTACGGGCCGAACCCAAGCAACATCAAGGAAGTGGAGGTCACTCCGCCAAAGAAGGACAGCCTCATCACATTCATGAAGAACTTCCTTGAGAAGGAAAAGGCTGCACAGCAACAACTGATGAAGGCAAGGAGGCAAAGGTCACACATTAAGCAACAGCCTCCGAAGTCCACAAGGCAGCAACCTCCGAGGTCTGCAAAGAAACAGGCTGTGAAGCCTGCAAAACCGCAGCCTCCGAAGCCCGAGAAGCCACCGACCGCAACAAAGACCAAGAAGGTGTGGCGAACGAAACAAGAAGCATCATCCGTGTCTTCATCTCCGGGACCGGACAACGCTTCATCGAGCTGAACGCCGGAGAAAAGTCCCGCTCGTCGGACTTTAAAAGGTGAGTCCTCGCCGGGAGGTTAAACCGGTAGTTATCCATATTTGCTCTTTTAATTGCATATTTGCTTTCCACCACATTTCGATTTTTCCCGACCACTGCATTTCTGCATTTTTGAATTTTTCCAGCCACCTTGGAATTTTTCAAAACTCATTTGCATTTTTAAAAATTTAGAAAATAGGTTTTTGGGCTTTCCATTTTGAAAAGATTTTTTGTCAAGCTTTTTGAGCAAAAAGGCAGCAGGGGACAGATCCCCTAGCCGTTGGGGAACACATAGGAAAAAGGGGGCTGCCAGGAGGCCCACCTGCCAGGTCGGCCGACCTGGTGGGGTCGGCCGACCCCCTGGCCCCACCTTTTCCTGTGCTCCTTTCTCCCGACGGCTATATGGCCGTTGCTCTATCCCTTTCTAACGGCCATCTTGCTTCCTTGGCTATAAAAACCGCCCAGGAGGAGGAGCTTCACCATTCCAAGCTCATCTTTCACTCCCCTCCTTTGCTCACTTATTGCTCTCCCAAAATTTCGTGTTCTTCAACTTTACTACAGCCCCAAAAACCCAAAAAAAAAAATATTTCCTCTCTGTTTTAGTGCATTTGCAAGTTGTTGTGAGAAGAAAACCAATTTCGGAGAAGCTCGGGTTTGTCGTTCTCACTAACGCTCACCCGAACACTTGTTCGATCTTGTTTTTGTTCTTGTCTTGTGTTTGTTCTTGTGTGCAGCCATGTTCAACCGAATGAAGCAAGTCGCCGGAATCAAGCGGAGAAAAAGCACTCGTGCAAGCACGAGTCAAGCATCCTCCGTCAATTTCAGCGACAACCAATTCCGCCAGCTGAACGCGATGATGGCTCAGAATCAGAGCAATTGGGATGCCTTCTTCCGCTCCCAAGGCTACGACCCGAACCAGCAGATATGAGCAAGAACAAGCTTGGGGGAGGACCTCCCTTCTCACGGTAACTTGTATCTTTCCCCTTCTCTTTATTTCTTGCATTTGCTAAATCTGAAAATCCATAAAAATTTGCAAAATATAAAAAGAACAAAAATATTTCCCTTTTTCATGCGCGGTATGAATGTGTATAATTTTCCTATGTTGAGATGATGAATAGTTGCTCTGTCCTTTATTCCTCTCTAATGCTAGTTTACAACTTAGTACTCTCTCAAGAGTTAGGTTTGTTGGTAAATCTTGCCTTGAACTTGAATCTTGTGGGTAGCATATGCATTCTCTAGTTCTAAGTTGTTGAGAGGTATGATATGATAGATAGGGCTGCTATGATCTTGCTCAACGTAAAGCTTGAATTCCGGAGTTTTATTTTTCAAAATGACAAATTGATAAGTTCCTCAATGATGAAATTCCCACCACAGCCATATGTAGTGTTTACATTTGAAAACCTTTACACATATGCTGCTTGTTTCACATTGAGCTTAGTCAAAATTGTTGTGACCCTAGTAGAACTCTTTTCATGCTTTCTTGATCAAGATCATATACACACATCCACCGCCATGAGCTATCCTTCTAAATCAAGAAGATAGCATCCACCATATCCACCATATCCACCGTGAGCTATTCTTCTACACCGGAAGAAAGCCACTATCCATCCATCCATCCAAAGAAACACTCCATATATCCATTGCAAAATTCCTCTCTCAAAGTATTCATTGCAAACTAGGACTATGGCTATGCAAAAAGAAAAGAAAAGAAAAATGCTCAAAAAAGAGAGCAAGCAAAAGATAGCCATAGCCTAGAAACTCCAAAAGAGAGAAGGAAATTCAAAAAGGAGTTATTTCTTCCCATCCACCATTCCTCCGTTCTCCCACACACTTGCACATCTTGATCAAGATTGTTTGAATTGATGTTTTTTCTTGGATCCGGTCTTTTGACATAGCAATATTATGTGAACATGAGTGCTTCATATATCCCTACCTTGAGCTCCACATAAAGCCTTGTTTAGAAGTAGGTGATTATAGGCAACACTTTGCCTTGGTGAGGAATCATACACATATTGAGTGATCCGAGAGAATCATTTGAGGAACTTGGTTTTTATTTTCAAAATCTTTTGAAAACCTCCGGAATAACATAGCGGAATCTAGAGCAAGTGATTGGTGCCCTGCAATTGTTCTATCTCTCAACCGCCCAAGACAATGAGGTGTAAAAGCCCCATGGATCAAGGTAAATGGGTAAGTTATGCGCCAATATATTTAATTCTAGGAAGAGTACTTTGTTGTGCGCATAGTATTATTGAGGAGTAGGACATTGTAGCAACTCCTGATCAACAACTTAAGTTTATCTTTGCTTCGGGACGAGCAAAGGGTAAGCTTGGGGGAGTTTGTTGACGGCTGTTAAGTACCATTTTTAACCGTCAACTATACTCAAATAAAGGAGAATTTGGCATTTCATACACGCATGCTTTACCACAATAATATAGTTCCACTTGTACTTGAAGAACTTTGTGCATGCAGGAGGAAATGTGAAGGAAACACCTCAAAAGGCAAGAAAACACACTTTCGACCAATCAGAGAGTGCCACATGGACGTCACACGGATTGAAGGGCCCATTTTCAGCACTTAACCGACGTAACTCCCTGCAATACCGCGCAAACCAACGTCAGGGCCCACAGGACAGCCACCTGGAGAAAGCACAGGCCAGGAGGGGCCACCCCCAGGTCGGCCGACCTGGTCAGGTCGGCCGACCCAGCTGGGCGCCCTCTCCGCCTGGGCTTCCACGTGTTGGCTCCTCCACGACTCCTGATGACGGTTTGAGATGCCTTCCGTGGCGGTTACTCTCCCTTGCCGACCTATTGAGGCTATAAATAGGAGGGTGTGCCTTCACACTCAACACACACCACAAGAAGCATTTCTCTCTTGCTAGTAGTAGTTCTTGGAGTTTTAGTGGAGTTAGGCTGAGTCTAGAGCTCTCTAGTCCCAAGTCTTCACTTGGAATTGGTATGGCTCTTGTATCTTTTCCCTTTTGTAAGACTTTGCTCTTATCAATATATATATATTTTCTATATAGTTGTGCTTGGGTCATGAGTTTCTTGTTTGATATTGTGATCCATATATGTGATAGTATAGTCTACTTGTGTGATAGTAGTTTATATTTATTATACTACTATTGTCATGCTAGTTATATACCGTCACTATAGTCTAGTTTATATGTTATAGTCTCTATGCTTAGTTTTAGCTGATAAAGTATAGCATGGGTTTGGTGATCGTATTCGTACGGTAGCTCTGCCTCATTAATAGTAATCGCGGAGGGGCAGAGTGCTCTTTGGTCATGCAAGTATGGTACTTGGGTGACTGATTTGCATCAATTATTCGTTAGTCTACTGGTTCGTTGAGGTAGGCGGCAGGTGGTGACAGCCCTGTCCGTCCTTTGAAATCCTCCCCGCTAGGCTAGTGCGTAGGCTCTTGGCGGAAGTCGCCTGTGGATGCAGGGGTAAGTCCGTGCCTGAAGTGCTATACTATTGACTGCTGAACCTGAGTGTGGGTCTGTATGTATTCTACTTAGGCTATGCAACTGTATAGGAATGTATAGTAGGAGTAGCTTAGCCTAGTCTTTCCTCCACTAGACTTTATTTATTTAGTAGGAATCTTCTGTGTGTGTCACACTACCCGGTTATTATCATGTACCCGCCTGTCTTGGTTAGATATCCTTGCTAATTGTTAACATGATCTTATATGTTAGTAACGCTTCTTGATCATAACCTTCCTTTGGGATAAACAAATACGATACCCTGAATACTTCCGGGTGAAATGCTACAGCGGTATTCTCCGTGCGCTTGCGGATTTTACCTACTTGACTCTGGGACATATTAGTGAACCGTTTCTGGCCCCGTGCCGGGAATGATTTCTTAATATGGCTTAGCAAAAGTCAACAATACCCACGATCCAAAAGATCTTGGACTTGTCGTTGTATCTCCTTAGTCTCCTCAGGGTTGGTCCTATAAGCAGCACGGTTTGGTAAAGTAGCACCAGGAATCAAATCAATTTGATGTCAATCCCTCTCAAAGGTGGCAATCTCGGGGGTATCTCAGCTGGAAAAACATCCTCATACTCCTGCAAAAGGTTAGTGATAGCAGGAGGCAAAGCACTAGAAGCAATATCACCAAGCAAAAACAAGGCTTGTTTGCATATCAAAGCATAGCAAATATCATCAGTAGACATTTCAGCAAGCTCAGATTTTGTGGCAAGACATGAACGACCTTGTAATTTAATTGCAGCACCCTTAGAACTTGAAGAATCATTAACATTACTTGGTGTAGAAGCAGAATTAACAGGTTGCTGAATTTCAGGGCTTTTATTTTTCAAACTAGCAGCTCATTCTAAATCAGCTTGTACAATTTCAGCAGGGGTCATTGGTAACAAAGTAATTTTAGTTCCTTTATGCATAAAAGTGTACTTATTACTTTTACCATGGTGTACAGCATCATTATCAAATTCCCAAGGTCTACCCAATAAAAGTGAACAAGCTTGCATGGGTACAACATCACAATCAACAGAATCCACATAGGAACCAATGGAAAAAGGAACTCTGCAAGTTTGTGTTACCTTAGCTTTTCCAGAGTCATTTAACCACTGAATGTAGTATGGATGTGGATGTGGGCGTGTGGTCAAATCAAGCTTCTTAACCACATCAGAACTCACCAAATTGTTGCAGCTTCCTCCATCAATGATGACACGTGCCCGACGGTTCTTGATGACGAAGAAAATCTGGAACAAGTTATGTTGCTGCATCATCTCGGGCTGCTGGACTTGTGTGCTAAGCACACGCTGCACAATAATATTCATATAGCCCGGGGGTTTGAGTGAAATCCGAGTCGGGCTTGGGGTCGGGTAGGGAGTTTTTTGGCGAGGTGGATGCAGCGGAAAGTAGAAGTTATGAAAATTGGTCCGAGGTGGTGAGGGTAGGTTTAGGGTGGGATTAGGTTGGGCGTGTTGATCAATCAACCCTAGCACACAAAGCCGACAAAACCGAGGATGGTGAAGGGGATGGCGGCTAGGGTTGCAAGGGAAACACTACTGACGACAAAAACACAAACTAAACCAGCGACTAAACAAGAACTAGGGCACAAACTCAACACTACGGACTCTGAAATTGAAATATGCAAAGGCTAAAACACGTGGTTATGGGCGGGGGAAATTTTTTTTTTGGTATTTTCAGTGGACGATAGGAAGAACACGAAAACAAAATTAAAGGGTAGTGTGAACCTGACGATGCACCTGAAGCTCTAATTACCACTTGATGTGAACAAGGGTTCCCGATCTTCCGAAAGGTTCTTGGTAAGTTGATTTGGTCGGAGGCGACACACAAATCGATCCGACTTCAGAACAGCATGTTCTAAACCCCGCAATCGCAGCACGACGTCTCCTCTGGTTATCAACCGTCCAAAGATGATTGACCTCGCCGAGAAGGCTAATCCCTGCCTGTGAATCAAGAACACAAGCAAGAACAACGAAGAATGCAACACAATTGCAGATGTATGATTAAACTCTCGAAGTTGGGGTCTCACAAACCGATGAACGGCAAAACTGTTTATGAACAGAATTGATCTAAGCAAAACCCGAACCCTAATAGTGCAGCGACGGCTGTATATAAAGACCCTAGGGTCGTGCAAGACCCTCTGGACGCGCCCCTAATTGGGCTCAACTAGATACAAAGCCCAAAGGCCAAAAATAGGCGACGCAGCACCGACACAGATTCTGAACTCTCTCTTGTTTTGACGATTCCCGATGACTCCGAATGAATTTTGACATGAGGCCGGCGGCATTGGAAAGATCTCCTTATCTTTCCGTGCATATGTAGCACGTCCAAATCCGAGTCCGTATGCGTCCTGGGCGACCGTTTTAGTACAGACTGGTCCTGGGCCCCGAAACAGACTCGAAGTCGGTTTTGATTGGGCCTCCACTTTGGCTTCCAAGCCCTTGCTGGTCCTCCATGTTCCCAACTCCTTCTCCCATCATCTCCTGGTCCTCTCCATGGTTTCTAATCATAAAATAATTATTAGGTAGCAAACCATTCTCAAAAGTAACATATAGCAAAGAACGTAGGAACGAGCTCACCTCTAAATTTAGTTGTCGTGCACGAGCTCTAGTCACTGGACCTTGCAAGTCCAGATTTGGAGGAGTGTTGTGTATATCCATAGGAGTGATGTCCTCATCACAATCTCAATCCCTCTCTCATGCATAATGAAACCTAAAAACTGACCAGCCGATATGCCGAGAGCACACTTTTTTGGATTCATCTTCAAACCATACTTTCTAGTCCTCTCGAGTACCTGCCGCAAATCGACTATATGATCCTCTGTCCGTTTAGATTTAACTACCACGTCACCAATATAAATCTCAACTAACCTGCCAATTAGATCATGGAAAATATAATTCATGGCTCTCTGATACATGGCTCCAGCATTCTTCAATCCAAACGTCATGAGGACACATTAATGAAATCCAAGAGCTCCAGGACACCTAAAAGCAGTTTTCGGTATATCTTCTTCTGCCATAAAAATCTGATTATAACCAGCATTACCATCCATAAAACTAACAATCTTATGCCCTGTTGCTGCATCAACCAAAAGATCCGCTATCAGCATTGGGTAATTGTTGGTCGTATCTACGCACCCACTTATATACCGCAAGAGGACGGTGTACAGTTGTAGCTCTTTTTCCCTCAGAGTATTCCAAGGTTATCGAATCCACAGGGAACAAGCGGAACTAATACTATTAAAGGGTTACTAATAGATTGCAATGAGTTGGTTGGTGTGAATGATGACGGTGAGAAAGAGGAAGGTGAATGTTATTGAAGAGGCAACAGAATAATGAAGGACTCTCTCCTTCGGATTGGTTCACTAGCATGCAACCGTATTCTTATCAACTCGAGTGATGACTCTAATATTCTACAAGACATGGTGGTTTCGTTCACCCCAGCTGTCACTACAGAGGCTATTAGCTCCCCACTGGTTTCTTGCACTATGTAATGGGCAAAAGTGTATTGGCCGATACACTAGTGAAAGGGATAGATAGATGTGCAATAAAGTTCATCACATAGATTAAATTCATCGAGAGAGTATCAAAAAGTATGAGAGTTACATGACCAGATCCCCGCACCAGAGAAGAGAATATGAGACTACTCACTCATCCTTCCGCTAGACATAGCAGAGGGGTGAGAAATAGCGCTGGAACGCGCACGAGCCGATCGGCGCGACCTCCCTTCTGGTGGATCTCGTCGGTGTTGATGAACCTCCGCCGCCAATATCCTAGAACCTTAGTTATAATAACTGGTTCTCGTGATTGCCATCTCTCCTTGTGCCTTTGGCTCTTTGATAGTTATCTTCCTTTTATACTCGATGGGATTAGGTCAATTTCCACCGACTCTAACTCATACTGGGCTGGGACCGGATCATGTTTTAGTCATCTTTCCCTCCGGCGCCGATCGGCGCATGGGCCGCGCCGATTGTCGCAAGCCATGTCTTCTCTTGTTTCTTCTCCGAGTCGGTTCCTCTGTCTTCTACAGCTACCATGTGGGCCTTTTCCTTCGAGATAAAGTCTTGTACTGCACGTCGAGATCTTGAAATTCCATAAATCTTCTAGGCAAATATCTTCAAGTGTCTTGCGCAGATAAACTTCCATAAACATATGGAATGGGCCTCGATCACTTCTGCGGGCAAAAACACCCTTCTGCGCCAATCGGCGCACTCGGCTTCTTTAGTGTTTTTCGTCGGTCCTGGATTCCTGTCCTCTCCAGCATCACTTTAATCGCCAATTTTACCTGTTTCTGCAATAAAGTTTCAAAACAACGCATATACAAATATATAGACAATATCATAGGTAAATGGCCTAAATTAGTATCAATTATGCTCTAATTGGGGTAATATTCGCATATAAAAGGGGCACTTGGGAAGTGCCAACAGTTTTCCCACACTCAAATCATTGCTAGTCCTCGAGCAATACAAAATCAAATATGTAATAAGAATTTTCACACCATCCCTCATGTAGTCAATTTCAATCATCATTTTTACTCGTTATCCTGCCACAAAGATTTTCTCTCATCTCCTTTTAACCAATCGGCATATCTTACTTGAACTTAATCAAATTAGCACAAAACCTTTTCAAAAACAATTTTAGTTCTCCTCAACTCATCTTGTAGCATCAAACATCAAGCATTTGGTCTTCTCTAGGTCTCTCAAGTGTATTGCTCTCCTATCTAATCAAGGATTATATATGGATCTTGGAGGGCTATATAATTAAATTAAACCATAAGATTAACCATGTCAACAATGTGCTCAATCATGCCTATTAAGAAAGGATTTTCTTGGAAAAGAACTTTTAATGGAGAAGATGAATGTAGAAGATCTAAAAGAAAATTCAATGAGAACAATTGGCAAAGAATGAGGAATAATCAGAAATCTGCTCTCTTTGATGACCTTACTGCCTCTCAGGGAATATATATTTTTTTCTCTTTACCCCTTTTTTATTAACCTCTTTTTTTTTCTTTTTGCAACAGCACCGATCGGCGCAAGCATCGCGCCGATCGGCGCGACCTATATTTTTTTCTTCCCTTTTTTTCTTCTTTTCTTTCACCTCTTTTTTAATATTTCCTGATATGATCAGCAATTTCTGTCTTATATCAACAGCGGAAACTTTCTGAATTCCCTTTTATTGAGAATATAGGTTGTATCAAGGATGAGGGAGAAACAAAGATGTATGGTTTTCATGATAGCAAGGAATTTAATTAGATAAGAATGGCTAGAAATACAGAGATAAACAAAATAGATCATCCTTTCCTAACTTGGTCGAAATCATGAGCAAAAAGTTGACAAAGTTACTTACAATCCACTTAGTTCAAATGTGTAGCTTGCTCTCATTCACTCGACTATGTAGGCATATTTAGACCTTGCTTTTGCTTTAGCTTATGATGAGTCAAAAGAAATTTTCACAAATAAAAATCTCAAAAGTTAAGTGGTAACCAATAAATTCAAGTAATCAACCAATCGATCATCAGAAAGACAAGATAAATAGCATGGGGCGCTTTCAATTTGACAATCAACACTAACTTTATTAAGGACAATGCAAGAATTCAAACTACATAAAAGACCTAGAAGCAACTCTCAACATGACTCGTGACTCTCTTAAGCACACACAAACTTAAATAAACACTCATCAAAAACACTTAAAAACTGAGAAACTAGACTCAAAAACATTTAAAAACTGAGAACCTTGACTCAAAAACACTTAAAAACTATGACTAATGGCAAAGCCCTTCCCCCACACTCAAAATTTGTAATGTCCTCATTGCAAGAGAAGAAACTCAACACACTAATCATGCAAACCATGCCTGTTCAAGACTCGGAAAATTCGTCTTATATTCCTTTTGAGAAAAGTGTAGTCCACTTCGTTCATCTCGATCGTATCATGTATTCTACGGTTCACATCTCTTTGATTCCTGTAAGCACGATCTCTGTCTAGATATAGTCTCTCAATGTTTTTTCGGCAGACAGGACAGCAAACAGGCGGTTGCAGGTTATGATTTTCAACGCTGTAAGGAGAGGCACAATTCAAATTCCACCGAGCCGATCGGCGCATAGGCTGAGCCGATCGGCGCAGTGGTATTCTTCCACCATTGTGACTTCCTCCACTTCCCTCTGCATTACCATTAACTCTTGTTGAAGTTCCTGCTGCCCTGTCATTACTGCATTCTGCAAGTGTTTCCTAATTTTTGAACTTAGGACTACCAAAGCTTCCTTGCATATCAAAATCATCACTAAAATCTCCAGGCACACTAAGATCACCGCTTTGCAAAGTTTCCAAATAGTATGACGTATAGTCACTATCCCATTCGGAATAATTTTGAATTGGCTTACCCGATAATCTAGTAGATCTGCGAACCTCTAATGTAATCTTACACTTCCTTGCAGCAATTTCTTCGTCTTCACTTGGCAGAGCCGTCAGATCAATAAATTCAACCATCTTTAGATCGTGCCGATCGGCTCCAGTGTCACGCCGATCGGTGCAGCCAGCAGCTTCCTTCATATACTCATCTAACTGCTCTACATTACGCTCACGGATCACCTTATTCTGCTGCCTTCGTAAAATCTCATCATTAATCTCCTTAGGTGTCCTTCCTCCAGGAACTGCGCGACAGCCATCATCATATATCTAATCTCTAGGTATGAAAGTTGGATCTTCTGCCAATTGGAGTTCCACCTTGAGTTGAAGATCTTTACCACAAAAGAAACACTTGCAACCCTCAATACAACTGTTCCTATGAATCTTATTTTCTTGAAAACTTTCCCAATCGGTAAGAACCTTGGGAAAGGATTCATCCCTTCTAGCTTGAAGATCCGTCTCCACATCCTGCTGGTACATAGCTTCTTCGACTTCCTCTCGCAGCTTGAGTTCATATTTGGTGGCAATGTCATGTTCACCATAAAGTCGGCACCTATGAATTGTGAGGGCGCTCTCTTCATCTAGATCTTCCTTCTCTTGCTCAGTCAATGATCTTTCGAAAGATAGGAAATCCTCATACGACAAGGGCGTAGCAAGATCAAGAAGACTTTCCATGGTATACCTTTGCGCTTTCAATAGGTGCTATAGATTTTCCTTTGCACACCAATACTCTTTTCATCATCTGCCGAAGTTCATTGTCCATCTTCACCTTGTTGGCGTTCCACGCGTCAGCTTCGCTATTCTTCATGAATTTCTTCCGCAGATCTGACCAGACGACGGGATCATCTCGTGTTGGTGTCAATACTTCGTCGACTTCTTCCTAGGGCCAATTTGCAGAGGGCTAAGGAAATCCGCCGCCGGGTCGCGTCGATTGGCGCCGCCTTGGTTTCTGCCTGATGCGCCGCCTTCCATCGCTTCTGCTCTTAGGGTTTGTTCTGGTGACAATGTAATACTAGTTGATCCGTGGGTTTGCTGTCACCTCATATTTATATCCCTTTATTTCCAATTGGACTAGGACTCTTTCTCTTATTCGTGGAATTTAACGAGTCTTAAAAAGGCAAGGTCCAAAACCGACTCAAAACAAAAAGGACTCTGCCGCGCCGATCGGCGCGGTACACTAAATTGCCAAATCACTACGGAAAATATAAGCTTTTGTTTTATGTCGTTAAGCTCGACCACACAGGGTACTAAGCAGTGAAATACACATCAAAAGATTTTAATTCAAATGTGTCAGGTTCTAGGTATACCTTTAGACGTTGTCCATTCACCGTGTACTTATTTCTCTTGCCATCCATTATAATTACCGCTCCCGAAGGTAACACCGTATTCACGAGATAAGGTCCCTCCCTTTTGCTTCGCAGTTTGCCTTTACCAAATAATCTAAATCGCGAGTTAAATAGGAGCACCTGATCTCCTTCCTTGAATTCCTTCTTCAAAAGTTTCTTATCGTACCACTTCTTTGTTTTCTCCTTGTATATGGATGCATTTTCATATGCACGCAATCTCATCTCTTCCAATTCACTTATTTGTATCTTCCTTTTCATGCCGACGACATCAAGATCCAGATTCATCTCCTTTATAGCCCAATAAGCTTTATGTTCCAATTCCACTAGTAGGTGACACAATTTCCCATAGATGAATTGATACGGTGTCATACCAATTGGTGTCTTCAATGCCGTCCTATATGCCCATAACGCTCCATTAAGCTTCATGGCCCAATCTTTTCCTTCCTTTGTAACAATCTTCTGCAGAATTCCCTTTAATTGCTTATTTGAAGTTTCTGCTTGTCCATTTGTCTGGGGATAGAAGGTTGTTCCAATTCTATGTTCAACTCCAGATTTGGTTAAAAATCTAGCAAATTCTCCTCCTGTAAAATGGGATCCTCCATCTGTATTTATTATCCTCGGTACCCCGTACCTAGGAAATATCTACTCCTGAAGTATACTCCTTGATTCTCTTGTAGTGTTAGCCTTGCATGCCATTGCTTCGACCCACTTGGAGACATAATCAACGGCGACCAATATATAATCAAAACAATGAGAATTCACAAAGGGTCCCATAAAATCCATACCCCAAACATCAAAGATATCAACTTGAAGATTGTTCTTAAGAGGCATTGCATTCCTACTGTTAACATTCCCTATTCGTTGGCATTGAGCACATGTTGCAACATACCTTTTTGCAGCTTCCTGCATAGTAGGCCAATAGAATCCACTTGCCCATACCTTTGCCTGTGTTCTGAAGTAGCCATAATGTCCCCCATAATCCGAAGAATGACATTTTGCTAAAATGCTTGCTCTTTCTTCTCTATGTACACATCTCCGTAATGCTCCATCCTCGCAATACCTATACAATTATGGGTCAGCCCATATAAATTTTATCATTTCACTCTTAACTCTTTTCTTTGTGTTCTTGTTCATCAGATCAGTTTGTCCCTTGAAACCTTTGATAATATCCATCATCCAGTTCTCTCTATGATCAAATGCGACAAATAACTGCTCTTGTCGCATTTTATCTCTTATTGGCTCAGTTGATGGTGATTCAAGACGAGATAAATGATCTGCTACAGAATTTTCTACTCCTTTCTTATCTCTTATCTCCAAATCAAATTCTTGCAGCATCAATACCTACCGCATTAACCGAGGCTTAGACTCCTTCTTTGAAACCAAGTATCTTATAGCAGCATGATCAGTATATACGATCACCTTAGAATTTAGAATGTAGGATCTAAACTTCTCAAAAGCAAATATAACAGCTAGCATCTCCTTCTCAGTTGTTGTATAATTTATTTGCGCCTCATTCAAAGTTTTGCTAGCATAATAATTAGCATGCACTTTACCTTCCTTCCGTTGTCCAAGAACAGCTCCAACTGCATAGTCACTTGCATCACACATAATTTCAAAAGGTAGACTCCAATCAGGTGGCTGCATAACGGGTGCAGAGCATAGAGCTTCCTTTAATCTCCTGAAGGCCAAGATTCTTTCCTTATCCATAACAAATTCTATATCTTGCTTTAACAATTCTGTCAGGGGTTTAGCAATCTTCGAATAATCCTTAACAAATCTGCGATAGAAGTTGGCATGTCCAAGAAAACTCCTCAAAGTTGTAAGATCAGAAGGGGGAGGTAATTTCTCAACTGTAAATACCTTTGCCTTATCAACCTCTATCCCTCTTTTAGATGTGACATGACCAAGTACTATCCCTTCTGTTACCATGAAGTGACACTTCTCCCAATTAAGAACTAAATCGCATTCAACACACCTTTTTAATACCTTCTCCAAATTCTCCAAACAGCTATCAAAATCAGCACCATCTATGGAGAAGTCATCCATAAATACCTCCATAATATCTTCTATGAATTCAGCGAATATTGGATTCATGCATCTTTGAAATGTTGCAGGCGCGTTGCAAAGACCAAATGGCATCCTTCTATATGCATATGTCCCAGAAGGCCAAGTAAAAGTAGTTTTCTACTGATCTTCTGGTCTTATCGGTATCTGAAAGAAACCACTATATCTATCCAAATAACAAAAGTATGAATTCCTTGCTAATCTTTCAAGCATCTCATCAATGAACGGAAGAGGATAGTGATCTTTCTTTGTCACTTTGTTCAAACTTCTATAATCTATGCACATTCTCCATCCAGTTACAGTCCTTTGAGGGACCAACTCATTGTTTTTGTTAGGCACTATTGTCAACCCTCCTTTCTTGGGTACACAATGCACTGGGCTAACCCATTCACTATCAGCAACAGGATAGATCGTACCTGCATTAAGCAACTTCAAAATCTTCTTTTTAACCACTGGCTTCATTGATTCCTTCAACCTTCGCATCCCTTCAACCACTGATTTAGTATTCTCCTCCAACTTAATCTTGTGGGTGCAAAATACGGGGCTGATTCCCTTGATGTCATCCAATGTGTAACCAATGGCCTTCTTATACCTTTTGAGCACAACAAGAAGCCTCTCTATTTCTTCTTTTGTTAGGGCGTTGTTCACAATAACTGGATATGTTCTATTCTTTCCTAGATATTCATAGCGTAGCTCCTTCGGAAGTTCCTTTTGTTCCACTTCTAGCGCTTCGTCTGGATCCAGCTCCCCGAGAGGTTCAAAATCAGGATTTTCCTGGTTGAGCCGATCGACGCAAGGGTCGCGCCGATCGGCGCTGCCAGTATGATTGAGACGATCAGTGCAAGGGTCGCGCCGATCAGCGCTGCCAGTATGCTTGTCAGTTTCACGCATGATGTGGTCCAGTGGGTCTCCCATATCCATCCCTATCCTCTCGTTTCCTCTGGGCAGAATTCCTGATAGCAAGAAGAGTCTTGATGAGACGGATCATTAAATTGAAATTGCACTTCTTCCTCTCCTAGGTGTAGCGTGATTTGACCTTTCCCAGCATCCAGAACAGCTTGTACTAATCTTAAGAATGACCTTCCCAGAATGATATCTTCAACCCCAGTTTCCTTATTGTCTAGAACGAAGAAATCTACTGGCATTATTTTCGAGTTGATCTCAATTTCGACATTCTCGATCACTCCCAGTGGCTTGGTTTTCCTACCATCCGCCATGATCAGCTCAAGTTCAGTCCCCATTAGCCGCTGTTGAGTTCCATAAGGCATGCTTATGAATGCATCGTAAGTCATCAAGCTGACACAAGAGCCAAAGTCACACAAGGCTTTCAAAAATTTCTTCCCTGATATCTCATAGGGTATGTACGGTTCTTCTTTTTCCTCTTCAGTGACACCTACAGCATAC
Organism: Eleusine indica; assembly: GCA_030378355.1. Taxonomy (NCBI): domain Eukaryota; kingdom Viridiplantae; phylum Streptophyta; class Magnoliopsida; order Poales; family Poaceae; genus Eleusine; species Eleusine indica. The sequence goes on from CM059495.1 coordinate 45,488,314, forward strand.
ACACCACATAATCCTTCATAGGGGGATGGCTCAAAGCAACTGTCTAGCAATCTTTTTGCTTGTTTCACCTCTGTTCCATCAAGCTCTATATCATCCTCGTAAAGCTTCCTTAAAACTCTCCCAATAATCTCTTGATCGAAGACTTCTGACTTGAGGTGATTACTTGGGAAATTATACTCAATTCCGGCTTCGGAGGCGTCTTACGGATTGAAGGATCTTCTCATATTAAGCAAGTCTTGCGAAAAATCAATGGGAATCCAGTCCATTGGCTCAAATTCGTCAAGTGGTTTAGCATTTGCCAATGTTCTATCCCCCTTCGGTTTAGCAAAATTACCTTCAAATTCCTTCAGTTGATTGTCCAGAATCGCAGCTTCTATCTTGGTATATTCCTTGCTACTTGGCGGAGTCGTCAGGGTGATCGGTTTTCCTGATGTCGCGACTGCACCGATCGGCTCAGAGACTACGCCAATCGGCGCAGTCGTCAAATCCACAGAGGCGGGTCTGACGGGCTTTATTTCTTCGAATTGCTCTGAAGTAATCATTGATCTGCTCTCGGACATCAGAATCTGTTCAGCTGGCGACTCTTTATTCTTCATAGCTTCTAGGCATTGCCGATTTGGTTCTAGATATTCTTCCCAATGCTTGTGCAAAGCTTCATTCTCGGCAATTTTGCCTAACACTTCGATTCCTACCTTGGCTGTCAATCTCAGAAAACTTCCTCTGGCCGATCCGTCCAAATGCATCCTCGATTCCTTGTTTATGGCCATGTAGAAGGTCTGAGCGCACATATTCTCATCAATGCCAAGGTCAGGTCCTTGTTTCAACAATGTTTGAAAACGCGTCCAGGCTTCCGCGAGAGATTCTTCATCTTCTTGTAAGAAGTTCACCACTTCCCTTCTCAACTTCTGCACCTTTGGCAAAGGAAAATAGTGGAGACAAAAATTTCCATCTAACTCACTCCACTTACCTTTTGCTTCTCGAGATGCTGCCTTGTGCCACTCTTTGGCTTTTCCTCCCAAAGAGAATGGGAAAAGCAGCCACCTATAAAGATCCCGAGGCACTCCTTCATGATGGAATGTTTGGCAAAGTGCCTCCAAATCTTGTAAGTGAGTATAGGGGTTCTCCTCTTTCGCTCCAAAGAATTTGTTTGCTTCAACCATGCTAATGATAATGGGGTTCAACACATACGAGGAGGTCATGGCCTTCTCATCTGAGGGTTGAGGCACCAGCACGTCCGGAGATGGTAGAGAACGTTCCTTGAGTGTCCGAGAAGGTCCTGCGTACTCATCCTGAAAATTCACACAAAACACAAAAACGAAAACAACTAGAAAAGAGAGGATTAGACGTTAGTAAAATATTAATAGTAAAAGAACTGGCTTGTTCCTCGGTAACGGTGCCAGAAAAAGGGCTTGTTGGTCGTATCTACGCACCCACTTATATACCGCAAGAGGACGGTGTACAGTGTTAGCTCTTTTTCCCTCAGAGTATTCCAAGGTTATCGAATCCACAGGGAACGAGCGGAACTAATACTATTAAAGGGTTACTAACAGATTGCAATGAGTTGGTTGGTGTGAATGATGATGGTGAGAAAGAGGAAGGTGAATGTTATTGAAGAGGCAACAGAATAATGAAGGATTCTCTCCTTCGGATTGGTTCACTAGCATGCAACCTTATTCTTATCAACTCGAGTGATGACTCTAATATTCTACAAGACATGGTGGTTTCGTTCACCCCGGCTGTCACTACAGAGGCTATTAGCTCCCCACTGGTTTCTTGCACTATGTAATGGGCAAAAGTGTATTTGTCGATACACTAATGAAAGGGATAGATAGATGTGCAATAAAGTTCATCACATAGATTAAATTCATCGAGAGAGTATCAACAAGTATGAGAGTTACATGACCAGATCCCCGCACCAGAGAAGAGAATATGAGACTACTCAGTCATCCTTCCACTAGACATAGCAGAGGGGTGAGAAATAGTGCTGGAACGCGCACGAGCCGATCAGCGCAAGCGTCGCGCCGATCGGCGCGACCTCCCTTCTGGTGGATCTCATCGGTGTTGACGAACCTCCGCCGCCAATATCCTGGAACCCTAGTTTTAATAACTGGTTCTCGCGATTGCCGTCTCTCCTTGTGCCTTTGGCTCTTTGATAGTTATCTTCCTTTTATACTCGACGGGATTAGGTCAACTTCCACCGACTCTAACTCATACTGGGCTGGGCCTTCGGCTTTCCTGGACCGGATCATCTTTTAGTCATCTTTCCCTCCTGCGTCGATCGGTGCATGGGCTTGCGCCGCGGCGCAAGCCGTGTCTTCTCTTGTTTCTTCTCCGAGTCGGTTCCTCTGTCTTCCACAACTGCCATATGGGCCTTTTCCTTCGAGAGAAAGTATTATACTGCACGTCGAGATCTTGAAGTTCCATAAATCTTCTAAGCAAATATCTTCAAGTGTCTTGCGCAGATAAACTTCCATAAACATGTGGAATGGGCCTCGGTCACTTCTGCGGGCAAAAACACCCTTGCGCCGATCAGCGCACTGGGCTTCTTCAGTGTTTTTCGTCGGTTCTGGATTCCTGTCCTCTCCAGCATCACTTTAATCGCCAATTTTACCTGTTTCTGCAATAAAGCTCCAAAACAATGCATATACAAATATATAGATAATATCATAGGTAAGTGGCCTAAATTAGTATCAATTATGCTCTAATTTTGATAATATTCGCATATAAAAGGGGCACTTGGGAAGTGCCAACAGTAATCATCTTTTGGTGTAGCCCTGTTCAATGGTCTAAAGTCAATGCAAACTCTCAACTTCCCGCACTTGAACACTGGCATGATATTCGAAACCCACTCTGGATATCGGCAAGGCCTAATGAACTTAGCGTCATATAATTTGGTAATCTCGGCCTTGACATCATCATAAATTTTTGGATCAATTTTCATGGTGGTTGCTTATAAGGTCGATATCCAGGTTTGATGGGTAGCTGATGCTCAACGATGGATCGGCTCAAACCGGGCATTTCAGAATATTCCCAAGTTAAACAATCCCGGTATTCTTTTAATAATTTTATCAATTCAACTTTAAAATCTACATCTAACCTCTTACTGATAAATGTCGGCCTTGGTTTGTCACCATCTCCTATATCGACTTCTTGTAGTTCATCGACCGACATGAATCCCTTTCCCAACTTTCCATCTTCTACAAATTCCATTGGGGTGCCTGTCAGAGAAACAGTTTTGAATTTGACTGATCCACTACTTCAAGGCCCTGAGTAGTAATCTTGACATAGTCTCCATCCTAAATCTTGCTAGACAAACACTCCATATCATCTGCATGCCATGGAACTAAATCGGTCGATCCGACATTGACGGTTTCATCGGCCGGGATCACCTCTACTTGATCGCCAATCCATTGGGTCAGAGACTGGTGCATTGTTGATGCAACAAAGTAGTTGGCATGTATCTAATCACGACCCAACAGAAGGCTATAGGTTCCCATACCATCAATAACAAAGAAAGTAACCGGCAGAGTTTTACTGCCAATCGTGACCTCCATATTTAAGACTCCCTTGGCTGCTATAGTACGACCAGCATAATCCTTCAAAATCATATTTGTGTCGATCAAGTCATCTTCAGTTTTTCCCAACTTTCTGACAGCAGTGATCGGCATGATATTCACTGTAGCACCTCCATCGACCATCATCTTTCCTATCGGCATCCCATTGACTAATACCCTAAGGTATAAAGCTTTTAATGCCGATGATTAGATTCATCTAGCCTATCAAACACTGCTTGGTGTGCATCAAATATCAGCTATGCTGAACTCCCTTCATCAGCAAACACTTCTTCTTCTTCCAAGGCCATGAACTCTTGCGGCAACATCATCACCATACTCACTGTAGCACTTGGTGCCTGTACTTGTGATTTCACCTTTGGCCTCCAGACTTTCTTTGGTGACTAATCATCTTCTTCATCATAATAATATTTGCCAGCCCTTATTTGTCTGCACCGCATCCTCTGCACCCTGCGCTTCTGGCTTCTAGAAAAAAATTCCAGATGGACACCATTAATCATTTTGTTCTTGCTCCTGCATCTCTTCATCGATTTCTTTGTCAAACTTGGCCTCTTCACCCGACTTTTTTGTTCCAAGTCAATCAAACACAGAGACCCTATGATGTCGATTGGCTGAACCCACTATCGACTCTTGAGAATCGTTTGCACGATATTGGTGTCGATGACCTACTGTAGCTTCTCTATACATCTGCTCCGCGCATCTATTACATCCAGGACAGTTGTCAATTGACGGCAGTTTCATGTTGTTATCCCAGTAGTATTGAAAGAAATGGCACTCCCAATGTGGATCGAACTGTGATTCCTTTACTTCTCTGTCCCTATTTTTCTGATATCGCTTAATAAAGGCTTCAACATTATTGATACCAGCCATACTGACATTTGCTGAGAAAGGATGTCCATCTATCTTCATTGCACCTTTGGTATATTTTATTTTACCTTGTTCGATTGCCATCTGAATCTGTCTCCTGAAAACTTTGCAATCATTAGTATTATGAGACGACGAGTTATGCCACTTGCAATACCTCTTCTTCTTCAAATCTTCGGCATGCAGGATAACATGGTTAGGTGGCAATCGAATATGTTTCTCCTATAGCAACATATCAAATATCTTATCGGCCTTGGTGATATCAAAATCGTATTTTTCTTCTGGCTCATTCAACTTCACCCATGGGCACGACAACACATTCTTGTTTCTAGTCCATTCAGCCATATCGACCTCTTCAGCTTCTTCATCGGACTCAGATTCATAATCATTATAGTTGACTTGAATCAGCCTTGATCATGTGCCCTAAGTCAGATTCTCCTAGATCGACACCTTCTGCACTAACTGGGATAGGCCCTCAAATTCAGCCGAAGGAAACTTTTCTCTTAGCGGTGCAACTAGACCATTGAATGCTATTTCTGCCATCTGATTATCGGTCAATTGCAGGCTGAAACACTTGTTGCGCACATCTCTAAATCTCTACACATAATCATACACAGACTCCCCAGCCTTCTGCCTCACAGCAATCAAGTCGGACAACCTCAACTCTCTAGTCTCAGTAAAGAAGTACTTATGGAATTTTTGTTTAAGATCGGCCCAAATAATAACTGAATTTGGGGGCAATGATGCGAACCAAGAAAATGCCAATCCAGACAATGATAATGGAAACAACCTGATTTTTAATGCTTCACTATTATCAGCTTCTCCACATTGTACTAAAAATCGGCTCATATGCTCAACAGTGGTAGCACTATCTTGTCCAGTAAATTTGTTGAATTCTGGTGGCCTGTATCGACTTGGCATAGGTATCAAATCATAACTCGATGGATACGGGGGTCGATACATGTACGTTTGTTGTTTTGGTTTTAGTCCAAACTGTTCCCTCATTACATCAGCAATCTTCAAAGCCCAGTCCTCAGTCGACACATTGATATTTGGGATAGTCGATGTGGGACCAGATACTGGCGTTTGTGAGCCAAAAGTAACAATTGTGTGCCGGCCTCTTAATTCTCCTTGCAGAGAAGATGACGATGGCACCCCAAACATACTAGGCTCAACATTGGGCGTAGTGCTGTATGTGACATTTGGCTCTGTTACTTCTTGTTTGTAATGTTGTGGCTGTGTTTGTGGAGTAGTCCTTTGTAATATTATCCTCCGAGGTGTTCTTCCCACTATACCATCATCAACGCTCTTCGGAGGTGGGGTAGCCTCAGAAGGTGATGTCCTTGAATCCATAACGGGATCTGACGTGCTCGCACTGGGCTGCTATGGACTGGATGTTTCTATTGCAGGCCGATGAGTATCCCCAGATACGTGGAAATACTCCGGCCCATGAGGTGAATCTTCATATAAGCACCCCTCCACAGTCTGAATGATCAAGGTCCTGAATGTGTTAACCAATACAGGTGACTGGTTAATTAATGCATGGTGTATAGCTGTATGAATCATATTGTTCAGAGCTGCCTTATCGATAACTTTCATTGGCTTGTTGGTGAGTGATTATTCTGTTCCAACTTCAATCAAGGCGGCAACTGTTAACTTTCCTTTCTGAACGATTTTACCATGCCTTGTCTTGCTAAATGTTCCCAATAGAAGGTTTTCATACTCAGTCATTCTCTGATTAATTTGTGCTTTTGCCTCATCACTCAGATCATCTTTATTGACCGGCAGCATATTCTCCGTCTTTAGATCAACACTGACGTCATGCTTAGTGAGAGGAGTGCCGTCTTTTGGCATTCCGAGTTCAGACATGTTGTAGATCCTTGGAGTTCTTTCGGTCCCACTGCTGTGCCAAAAAGCGTGTTGACGCAAAAATCACCACGCGTGACCTGTGAGATCTGCTTAGCTCTAGTGCAGGCTCAATATGAAGAAACCGGGGCGTACCAGTTGATTTTCCCTACAAATCGACAAAGAGGGCAAACAGTCAAATTCCATGGGTCACCGGCCCAGGACAGGCCAATGAAGAAAGCCGATAATCACTGTTCGTGAGAATCAGCCGATGCTAACATGAATTAATTTAAAGGAATAAACTAATCGGCTAATTATATTGGCTCATTGGCAAATTAAATAGTTTAAACATTGAACGTAATTAGTGTCAATAAGGGAATAAATCGATAAAACAGACTCAATAAGTCAGAAGTAAATATGTCGAGATCTGCTCTGCTGATGATACTAAGTCGATAGAACAGAGTCGATGAATGTACAGTAAACATATAAAGACTCGTTCTGTCGATGGTGCTAAGTCGATAGATCTGATAGCTGGTATTGCAAATATGCCATAAATCACAGATCTAACTTATTTCAATAAGGGGGCGGTCGACTAACAAAATATGTAAGAAATATATCATATACCAAAAGTCGATCAAACCGTGATAATCTATCGGCTAAACGTCCTGATAGAACTCTATCGACTCTACCTATAAATGACTCAAACATAGCTTTATCAACCCAGCAAGAGATCAACACTGATACAGCCTTGCTGATTCGAACAGATCAAACCTAATCGAGACAGTGTTCAAACACGGTAAAGAGAGCTAGATTTAAGCTATTTATAGATAAAATCAACAGAGTGACTCGAGTAAAAGATCTAAACTATACTCATAAAACCTCCCAAAAATTGCAATAGATTGGGCTCAACCCAGACAGTATTGCAATTGAAAGTCGATAGAATAAGCACAATAAAGATCTAATTAACGGATAATTAGAAATCCTAATGATAACAACTAGAATATCAAAACAATGTGAAAGTTCTAGTTGAGATTGATAGAATTACCGAGGTTGACTAATCCAAGTCTCTCACCGAGATCGGAGCCGATGCAGCCCGCGCGAGACGAAGATTTCGTCGAGTAGGAAAGGTTGGCGATGCGCCAAATTGTATTGAATGAAGGTGTTATTTTTTACATACAGATCCTATTACATATTTATAACCCCATGTAAGGGGTTCTGACCCGATTCAGTCAGGACTCTCAAAACTGACTCGACAATCAAATTCTAAACTGAAAAGATAGAAAAAAAATACAATAAATCTATCAGGCCCACTTTATTTCCTTCGGCCGTTGAGCTTCGCTAATCTCCAGCCAATTCTTGCCTTTGCGCCGCTAACCACTGGGACCGATCAATATTCAGTGTCAACAGGTGGCCAACTATTGATTGGTTATCCTGAGTGGTTATGAGTGAATCTTTTCCTCCACCCAATGATGTAGGAGGGTCTCGGTGTGGCGGTCCAAAGCTAGTAGGTACTCTGCTATGGCTATCAGAGTAGGGTCTGTTACCGTGCAGGTAGGTCCTCTAAGGCAGAGAACGCGATGAATCTAGATAGCGTCATCCTGGTTATCCACCGGGTAGTAACTGATGGGCGTATTTCCAGTTGCATCCAGTGCCTTGTTGTAGAGGTGAAGCAAGACATCCCGTGCCAGTATTTGTATGGTGTCAGTGAAGGTGACTCCGGTCTTCCCCATAACGAAGAAGTATGGGTCAGTGAGGGTCCCAAAAACTTGACGAACACGGACATCCATGGTGCACTTGGCAACTCCATTTTCCTCGGACTCTTGGTATCGGTACTAAGGCCAGGAGAAAACACCGAATGACTGAAGCACATTTCACAGAAGTGTTAGAAAACCATCCACATCCAGGGCGAGAGTGCTGATCCATGCATTGTCGTCCATCTGTAAGACAAGCATTTCGTCGGTAAGAAGAGGCAAGGGTTCATGGAAGAAGTTAAATTTATGTTTATGGAATATAGGAGAAGTAAGAACTTATGCTTTTAAAGGTAAGATAGATTGTAGTGTCGAAACATCCTATAGGTTCGTCCTACAGTCGAGTATCGGCTCTGATACCATCTGTCATACCCCTATCCGGGATATACTGTATATTTCGTACCAATCCCTGGATCAGTAGCTGGTACACACATACAAATGATACAACAAGCGATACAACAATCTTTATTAAGTCTACACAGGGACAATAGTGTCATACCAGTCTTAGATTACAAGCCAAAGATGTGGTCATGCCATCCTCAGAAATGGAGAAAACATCACACAAGCTTTATTCAACTTCAACAGGCAACACGAGCATAGGACGCGACCTATTCGTCAAACTCCACGGGTGCTTCTTCTTCTTCTTCTCCGTCCTCTGAGTAATTTAATGTAAAGCAAGGGTGAGTACATAAGGTACTCCGCAAGCCCTACCTCTAGCAAGGGCATAGTCATGCATTTGGGAAAGTAGTCAAGGAATGGGGTTGGGTTTTCAGAGTTTTGCAGAAAGCGCGAATGCAGGGGCTTCTATAGAGGCAAAGGGGTTTTTTGAGTGAGGAAAATAGTTTTGTAACTTATGGTTGGTTGGACCTGAGGGAGATTACAATCGATCCCAACAGTTCCCATATTTTAATTGAGCCTTTCGACACATAGTCATAATGACTCTGGCACACCTTGCCAACACCATTCACCAAAACACGTGTATCTACTATATACACTCACACATCAAGGATATCTTAAGAGCCCAATGGTTTGGTGTGTCATACCAGTGACAACGGACATCCGAATAATTTAGGGGTTAACTCTGCAGAGCTTAGAACGTTGTACGCACAGGCTATGTGCTCTTAGCTATGGATCACATAACGCTCTCACTTCACCTAGGCATGCCCACAAGCCCACCATAATGACACATAGTCATATCACCTTCGATGACACACAGTCATATAATCTTGCCAAGTACTGGACTTATCACCACTTCACCAAAACCAACCCCTGAGTCCATTCCTACTTCGTCAGGTGATACTTCCTTGCTGCATTACCCAGGATCCACGTTAGTCCTGCCCATACAGGTTCTATGGTCGTACTGAGAATATCACCAAGTTGAGGTCTTAACTAGTCGTTCCTGAGCGATCGGGCAAGCACTCATCCATGACAGGTAGATCTACACCGAAGACACCATCACCAAGTACTCTGCACTAGCACTAAGGAGTCTCACCCTTGACCAAGTCTCTCCCACCCTGCTTCATCATCACACAGTTGATTTAACACCCACCCGTTCGTCCATACACTACCAAACATGTTTTTACCCATTTTGTAAACCATTGTAGTGTAAAGGTATGGTGATATAAAGCACGGGGTCCTAAGCGTATGCTAACAAGGGGGCGTCATCATTAGCAAGGCTACTGATAACTTCCTATGTTTATCACGGTGGTGGTATAACAATTGCAACCAAACAAGGATCTAACGTTCATATCTCACTTAGTCTCTCAAGTCCTAGTGGTGTTTAGTTAGTGTGAGCCCTGTTCAAGTCTCCAAAGTCATTTGGAATATTGGTATGGCTCTAGTACTATTTCCTTTATTCATATTTATGATTTTATTCTATTCAAGTTATATTGTTCGTCCATATAGTTGTGCTTATGATATGTTTGCCTTGTTTGGTTATATATCATATTCATGTCATAGGACCTTAGTATGTCTTTATAATAGTATAGACTTTTTACGTTATTATATGATTGGCATATACCTAGACTATAGTCTTGTATTTATTTGTTAGTAAATACATAGCATAGTTATAATACCTTAGCATGGGTTCGAAATCTCATAGATCGTTAATAGATATTTATATGTGTTATACACATATCTAGGATATTTAGTCTACGTGACGGCTTAAGCTAAGTTGTAATGTAATAACATAAGCATGATGCTTGGGTTAGAAGTTACCTTTGATCAAAGCCTTGCCCACAAAAGAGAGGTAGGTTCTAGGAAGTGATAGCCCTAGAATCCCATGTAATCCTCCACGTACGACCGGGAGATATGCGCTTCAGGCGGAGTTGTCCTAAAGAATGCGTTCAGTACATGAATCCGTGCGTAGAGTGCTAACTGTGTTAGGCTGGGCTTTGTATTGACTAACATGTTTATGACTGACTATGCAGCTATGTGTGTAGAATACCTTAGAGAATATGGTAGAGTCCCTCTAACTAACCCACTAGGCACTAGGATTTATTTGTTTAGAGATGAATACGTGTGTGTGTCCGCTACCCTTATCATTATTATCCTTACCCCTACACAAAGTCACAGGTTATTAGTACCAATCTATATCTTAGCTCTATGTCTTTATTAATACTCTATTCTAATCCTTCCTATCGGTGAACTATAAATGATAGCCATTGGAGTAATCCAATAGTTAAGTGCTACAATGATATGATCCGTCCGCTTGCGGATTTATCTGCAACAATGAATTATACCCCAACACTCCTTGCGCTGTTACTAAATATAGTAATATTGTTGGTACGATGTTAGATTTGCTATAAGCATATCTGGCACCGTTACCAGGGATAGTAATATTCTTAGTACGATGTTAAGGAGTGTCAACAAGCATTTCTGGCGCCGTTGTCGGGGAAGGCTCTTAGAATAGTAGTCAATTAATATCGACAAAGAATTAAGATATTGATGTATTCTAGTCATGGTTTTGTGTAGGCTAATCTTGCTGTGTTTTCTCCTTTGCGTGAAAACAGGGTAGTGCATGATTGGTTTCAACCTGCCTGAAAATTTTGTTGAAAATCGAGAAAGAGTTTTGAAGAGAAGCAGACTTTTAGTCTCTTCTCAGAAAATCTCTAAGAGTGCAGGTGTACCAGCCATTGCCGCAATAACAAGATCCAAGCCAATGGCTGAGAAGACCTTGAAGGAATTCTCTGCTCCCTCGACCAGCCATGTCCCCACTAGACGTGAGGTCGATGTCGGAGAAAATTTCAAGATCAAGACCAGTCTGATCATGATGGTGCAGGCTAGCCCATTTTGTGGGAAAGTCCATGAGGACGCGAACACTCACCTGCAGAAGTTCCTGGAGTTGTGCAGCATCTTTACCATAAAGAACACGAGTCCAGATGTTATTAAGCTCCGTCTATTCCTGTTCTCGCTGCTAGGCAAAGCCAAGCAGTGGTTCTATGCCAACAAGGATGCTGTCAACACATGGGACAAGTGTTCTGCTGCGTTTCTCGTGAAGTTCTTCCTGTTGGGTAAAACCAACACTCTGCGGGGATGGATTTCGAGTTTCCAGCAGATAGCCGGAGAAAGTGTGCCCGAAGCATGGGAAAGGTTCCAGGAATACATCCTGGCTTGTTCCCATCATGGAATGGATAAGTGTCTCCTTATGTAGAATTTCTACAATGGGTTGACGACTCCAAACCGTCAGCACATTGATGCTGCTGCTGGAGGAGCTTTCTTCTTGCTCACGGTTGCTAATGCAACGGAGTTGATAGAGAAGATGGTCTCCAACCAAGGCTGGACTAAAGAGCGTAGCCAGCCACGTCAGCGGGGCGTGCATACTGTCATGGAGGCAGACATGCTCACCGCTAAATTGGACCTACTCTTGAAGCGGCTCAACGACAAACCTAGCATGCGTGGAACAGTGCAATACATGGACCATCGCATCACGTGCAAGGTCTGTGGAAACATGGGACACTCGGGTATGAATTGCCTGAGACCCGTGAGGATGCTGCCTTTGTCAACAACGGATATCGCCCTCAAGGAGGTCAGGGGTGGCAACCGCGCCCCATCAAGGAGGTAATTCAGGTAGCTTTAATTCTTATCAATATTATAACCCGAATCAAATTACATTGAAGGATCTTGTCATAGGGCAAGCTAAAATGAACGATAACTTTAGTAAAAAGCTTGCCGGTTATGATAAGACCTTAGAAGGCATCCATGCTAAGTTAGAAACCCTTTCCTCTTCAGTTAAAAGCCAGCTGAGTTTCAACAAGATGTTTGAGACTCAGTTAGCATAAATTGATGCCTCCCTGCCTGTCAATGAAAGTGGAAAGATTTCGGAGCAACCTGAGGCACCCACTGAGACAGTTAATGCGGTCATGACAAAATTATGGGTTATCCCATTAGCATCTGGCTAGAAACTAACAATGCAGGAATAGAAGAAGAGGAGGCGTTCTACAATAATGTTGTGCCAATAATACAGGGAGATCCAGGCTGCCCAATCATATCATGCTCAATTGGACACAAGGTTTTCTTCAAGGAAGCACTCTGCGACCTCGGAGTCAGTGTTAGTGTCATGCCGAAGGCTATCTTCGATGAGCTCAACCTGCCAGCCTTATTCCCTACTTCCATTTTCCTCGAGATGGCGGACTCAACCTTATGCCATCCAGAAGGAATAGTCGAAAAAGTCCCAGTGATGATCCGGGGATGCATTGTCGCTGTGGATTTCATGGTGCTCGACAGGACCATCAATGCAAGAGTGTCCCTCATTCTTAGGTGGCCATTCTTGAACACCACGTCGGCCCTCATTGACATTGGAGGAGAGGTAGTTTGCCTTGACCTTAATAGGAGGAAGGACGAGTTCTGTTTCGAACCCCAAACAAATTAGTATTCGGTGGTATGCAACGACTACGGACCAGACCTAAGGCAAATTGAAGAGCAGCCCAAGGAGTACAACTTTGTGGAGTTCATGATGAACTTCTTGACACAAGAGGATCCAATTCTCTACACTCCGAAGAAAAAGGCAAATGCCAAACATGGGTTTTGGACGAAGAAGAAGCCAGTGCAACAGAAGGACCCTTCAACCACACCGCCCAAGAAGGTGAAAAAAAGGTGTGGCGGCCTAATAAGACATCCTCGTCACCATCTCCGGACAAGGATGCCCGAAAGAAAAATAAACATGACAGGAGGAAGTCCCATGCGTCGGACTCAAAATTGATGGACCCTCGCCGGTAGGTAAAACAGTATCTACCCATGTTTCATTTCCAAATGACTTTTTCAATTTTCAATTGCATTTGCATCTTTGAATTTCGGGTTTTTTGGTTTTTGAGAAAATGAGTTTTTACAAAAGAACAAAAATGAATTTCTTCAAAAAAGTTTTTTATTCTTGTGGGCTGCCACTAGTGGGACCCACCAGCCAGAGCAGGGGACCAGAGGGGCCACTGCCAGGTCGACCGACCTTGCACCCTCTGGTCGGCCGAGCAGAGAGCAACGACTCTCTTGTCCCCCTTTCGCCAACGGCTAGCTGGCAACGGCCACATTCAAATGTGACCGTTGCTCAGCTTTGCTCTAAAAGGGAATGACCGGGAGAGGAAGAATTCACTCATTCACTCATTTTCCTCTGCCACTTTGCTCTAAGGCTCTTGCTCTCATTTCTCTCAAGCATTCAGGCTTTGAAAATTCCACCAAAAAGATTTGCTTAGAATTTTCATTTGCATGTTGGTTTCACATTTGCAAGAGTTTCTCGATGGAGTTTTTGTTTGATGTTTTTACTAACCTTAACCTCCGTTCGAGGTGTGCTTGTGTTTTTGTTTGCTTAAGTGTGCAATTATGAAGAAGGTGAAGCGCGCACTAAGAAAAGTAAAGGACAAGGTGATGGGAAATCCGAGTAGACCTGCACCATCCATGGTGTATAACACTTGCTCCCACCGACCACGTACAGAGGAAGAACCACGCTCAACTGCACCAGCCGAGGAACATATGGAGGAGGAACTAGTAAACACGCCCAATTTCAGCCATGTTGTGTTCCAACTCAACACCGATAATGACCTCGACTTGGTTAGCAAGAGAGAACGTGACATTTACAAAATGATCGCCGACCGGTCTTATGCTCCGACGTGAGTGTATGATTCGGACTTTCTGGCTTAGACAGGTATGGATTATGAATTCGCTACCATCTTTCACACTGTGGAGTGGGACGATATAGTACCGGTAGATGAGCCTAGCTCTCGTTTACTTACTATACAGTTTTTATGCACCTTAGCATGGGATGAAAGTGAGGTTACGTTCCATTTAGGCGGGACGCTTATCACCCTTGCTTGGAAGCAATTTGGTGTCTTGCTAGGTTTTTCCCCTTTTACTCTTTCAGGATCGGTTACTAATTTTTACAAGAATAATTTTTGGGAAGAAATAACGGGGCAATCTTTGCTCTCATCACCTAGAAACACCGACATTCAAAATCCTACCTTGCATTTTATGCAAAAATGGCTAGCTATGACTTTATTTCCTAGATATGATATTAGGACTGTGCGAGACGATGAATTGTTTATCCTTTTCTGCATGGTTAATAAAATCAAAGTCATGCCTATTAAAGCCATGGTTCATTATTGGGCCAATATGATAAAACATAAGGGTGCTTTAGAGTTTACATCTTTGGTCTTTCACCTTGCATGAAACCTAGGTTTACTTGCCAATGCTCAGCTTGGTGATCTTACCTACGAATAGGAAGTAATAGGCGAACAACTCTTTATAGCCGGACATACTCTAAACCATGGACCCGATGACTCTTTGGTTTATTTCTTTCCTGGTTATACAAATGAGATCCAGTTAGGTAGCAACTCTTTATAGCCCTTGCTGGTCCTCCACGTTCCCAACTCCTTCTCCCATCATCTCTTGGTCCTCTCCATGGTTCCTAATCATAAAATATTCATTAGGTAGCAAACCATTCTCAAAAGTAACATATAGCGAAGAACGTAGGAACGAGCTCACCTCTAAATTTTGTCGTCGTGCACGAGCTCTAGTCATTGGACCTTGCAAGTCTAGAATTGGAGGAATGTTGTGTGTATCCATAGGAGTGATGTCCTCATCACTGGGCCGCCAGTGATTGGGTCACCTCTGGTAGCTCAAGCTCAAGTGGCCTGCCTCCACCCTTCAGCGCACACCACTCACGCAATAGCTCATGGAGAGGAACGAATGACATCACAAGCCAAATCAACAACATGTCCCTCCATGTTGACCAATTGGACCAAACTCTCAACACTCATTTCCAGCAGGAAACTGAGTTGAGAGACAACGTCCAAGGTCAAGTCTCAAGAATTGAAGATAGAGTTGCTTGGGGTAACTCCCAAATGAACTCTTACTTTCATTCTCAAGGCTACTTTGGTGGAGGACCACTGCCATTCGAGTGAGCAACGAGCAAGCTTGGGGGGTGTTCCTCCCCCAATGTGAAGGTAACTTGTATCATTTCCCTTTTCAATCACCATATGCATGATAAAAAAACTAAAAACAACAAAAAGTTCCTTTTCCCTTTCACATGAATGATAAACTAAAAATACCAAAAATAAAATAAATAGTTTTCCATGTGTGGTATGAATGCAAGCATTTTCCTATTTTGACATGATGAATAGTTGCTCTGCCTTTAAGACTTCTCCTATGCCTAGTTGTGCATGCTTTGTTTTCTATCTAGTTTTGGTTTGTTGGCATGATTAATCTTTGCCTCAAATACACTAGTGGGTAGCATAAACTTTTCCTTGCCTAGGTTGATTGTGAGATATGATATAGTTAGTAGGGCTGCTATGATCTTGCTCAACTTGTGAAACTTGAACCCCGGAGATTTAGTTTGATAAAAATGACAAGTTCCTCAATGATATAAATTCCTACCACAACCATATGATGATTATCTTTGCAAAACCCATATTCATATGCTGCTTGAAATTTCATTGAGCCTTGTCAAAATTGTGTGACCCTAGTGATAGAATATTTGCTACATTCATGATCAAGTCCGCGCACCACATGCTAAGTCTCTACACTAGAGATTAGCATTCATCCATCCATCCATCCACAAAATAAATGACTCTATCATTCAATTGTTCTCCCCCAAGGCAATCAAAGGATACGACTATCAAAAAAAAAAAGAGATGAAAAGATGCTTGCTCCATGAAAAGCTTGCCAAAAAAAGAGAAAGAAAAAGATAGCCTATTCTTGCCATGAAGAAGGGGAGGCAAATAAAAAGAGTCTCCATTTCAGTCCACCATATCCACCACACATGCATGTCTTGATCATTGTTGTAGGAAATTTTCTTTCCGTGGATCCACTCTTTTGACTCGACAACATATGAAATTCAGGTATGCCACATTTATCCTTACCCTGAGCTCCACATATCAGCTTTATAGAGATAGGATTTTGAGGCATTACCAGCCTGGTGAGGAATATAAACACTTTGAGGGATCCGAGTGCATCATTTGAGAAACTTAGATTTGTCATAATAAATTAAAATCCCGGGCTAAAGTCGATCAAAAAGAGTTGGTGAAATAGAAGACCTACAACCATTCTATCTACCAACAACCAGGTTGGGTGAAGTTACAATGCCCCACAGGTAAAGTAAGGGTAAAGTGCTCGTGCCAACTTATTCAATTCTAGGAAGATTGTCATAGTTGTGCACTCAAGCATATGTCAAGAATAGAGGCATTGTAGCAACTCCTGATAACCACAAGCCTAAGTCTCTAGCCTTGCTCGGGACGAGCAAAGGTTCAGCTTGGTGGGTCTTGTTGCCAGTCATTCAGTGAAATACCCATTTCAGCCAATAGGGTGATGACACATAAGCATCACAGGGATCATTGACGTGGCTTCACAGGAGTTCTCCGTGAAATCACCGACCTATGGAGAGAAGACCCACCTGTCAGGGACCAGGAGAAAGCATAGGTCAAACGGGCCCACCTCTAGGTCGGTCGACCGGCCCCCCTCTGGTCGACCGACCTAGAGTTGAGGCGGTTCGGCCACCGCCTCAACGTGGCAGCTCCTGGTGGCTTCCTAATGGCGGTTGCATGATGATTCCTTCGCGGTTACTCCTCCTCATCCGCATTATGACCAATATATATAGATGGGTCACTCTCCACTCCAAATACACACTCACATTTGTATTCATTCTCCCCATCACTTAGTCTCTCAAGTCCTAGTGGTGTTTAGTTAGTGTGAGCCCTGCTCAAGTCTCTAAAGTCAATTGGAATATTGGTATGGCTCTAGTACTATTTTCTTTATTCATATTTATGAACTTTACTCTATTCAAGTTATATTGTTCTTCCATATAGTTGTGCTTACGATATGTTTGCCTTTTTTGGTTATATATCATATTCATGTCATAGGACCTTAGTATGCCTTTATAATAGTATAGACTTGCTACCTTATTATTATGATTGCCATATACCTACACTATAGTCTTGTCTTTATTTGTTAGTAAATACATAGTATAGTTATAATACCTTAACATGGGTTCAAAGTCTCATAGATCGTTAATAGATAGTTATACCTGTTATACACATATCTAGGATATTTAGTTTAAGTGACGGCTTAAGCTAAGTAGTAATGTAGTCACTTAAGCATGGTGCTTAGGTTAGAAGTTACCTTTGATCGTCGCCTTGCCCACGGAAGAGAGGTAGGTTCTAGGAAGTGACAGCCCTAGAATCCTATGTAATCCTCCACGTCCGACTGGGAGATATGCGTTTTAGGTGGAGTTGTCCTGAAGAATGCGTTCAGTACATGAATTCGTGCGCGAAGTGCTAAGTGTGTTAGGCTAGGCTTTGTATTGACTAACATGTTTATGATTAACTATGCAGCTATGTGTGTAGAATACATTAGAAAATACAGTAGAGTCCCTCTAACTAACCAACTAGGCACTAGGATTTATTTGTTTAGAGATGAATACGTGTGTATGTCCATTACCCCTTATCAGTATTATCCTTACCCCTACACAAAGTCATAGATTATCAGTACCAATCTATATCTTAGCTCTATGTTTTTATTAATACTCTATTCTAATCCTTCCCATGGGCGAACTATAAATGATAGCCATTGGAGTAATACAATGGTGGAATGCTACAAAGGTTTGATTCGTTCGCTTGTGGATTTATGTGCAACAATGAATTATAACCCAACACTCCTTGCGTTGTTACTAAGTCTAGTAGTATTCTTGGTGCGATGTTAGATTTGCTATAAGCAAAATGGCGCCGTTATCAGGGATAGTAATATTCTTACTACGACATTATGGAGTGTCAACAATCAGCCTTAGTCAAAGCTTCACCTAGAAGGTACCTCTTGATGAAGTAAACCCAGTGATTACTGCATGCATATTATAGCACTAGGAATGCAGAACAACAGATCTATCATTTTTGGGAAATTATGAAGATCTACAAAATAGTGAAAAGTAGGAATTAATGTGTCAACATGTATTTGCCTGTATAATAGTTAATGATTCTCCTAAATAGATTCTGGATCCAAAATAAAGTCCATGGCACAAAGTTTTGAAGCATTTAAATTGGGTCAACTAAAATATGGAATGGAGGTTGAACCAAAATGGCCAAGTAAAAGTTGTGAACATGAAGTTCAAACATTAGGGTCACTATTGATATACTAAGGTGGTGAAAAGCGATGGCTCAAAAAAGGTCCAGAGAGTGACCACTCCCCACACGAGTTGAGTAAATAATGTTCTTCTATACACAATATCTAGCAATTGGCATGAAATTAATTATGTAGTTAATAGATTCAGAAAATTCAGGATCAGATCCCTAGAGGTATCAAGAAAAGAAAATGGAAAAATAAATTCCAAAACTCATACCAATATTATCTTCCTAAAGGAACACTATCTCTAGTAGGTAGAAAACTTCCATGAAGAAAATTTTCTAACTGTGGTGAAATATAAATACATCAATACTTATATTTCCCTAGAAGTGGACATAGACCCATTTATGACCCACGAAACAATGAAGGAGGTATCAAAAGCCCAGAAGTGCATAGTATGAGCACATATGTGTCCATGAGTGTTACCTTTATACATGTTTATATCAACTCGTATTTTATTTGAATGATGCAATTTTTACCTGAAGTTTTTATTAATGATACTCTACAACACCCAGAAGGTATGTTTTTGGTGTTACTGGCAATATATCCCCTTTATGCTAGACTAAATAGACGTACTATATTTTATTCGATAGTGGTATAGCCACTGACAAATAAAAATCCTTGAAGGATTACAGTCCATCTCTCAAGGACTTATGGCCAGTGAAAAACTACTAAAGATAGTTGCAACTATAGTTTTATACTTGATACATAACACCTAGAAGATGTGTGCCATTGCAACGTTATTACCCCCATGGTCCATCGAAAGGACAATTACTGGTGCGCAATTATGTAATTTGAATTGTGATGTATGATAGAGGCAAAAGCATGTTGCTCCCATTGAGTTATTCATAATATAATTTCTGAAGAAAATTTGGATAAATATCTTGAAGAATAGTATTTGTGATAATCTAGTTGTTTTTCACTACTATATTCATGTTTATATGGCATGAGGGCGAAAGACTTCAACCATCTTATTGTAAGGGGGAGCTTATGATGAAAGTTGATTATCTTTAAATGGACTCAACGAGTGGCATGGAGCTTATGATGAAATACTTTAACTCAATATATATTAACTTGACGGTCGGTATACATATAATACCCAAAAGGCTCTATCATGAATCTTTTTATACCAGGAAGAGGATCACTATTACAAGTGGGTTTGTTAATAATGATTACTTATTGTAACCTTGGCAATAACTCTTGTGTGATTTGTGATATAAATTTCTAAGTCTCTGTGTGCCCATGCTTCCAGAAGAAAGAATACTAACTACATTGAGACAAAGTTGGAAGGTTAAGGGGAGCACAAGTATGAAAGATAGCCCTTGTTTGGTATTCTAGAGATTCTAGAAAGATTATGATTTGTCATGAAGACATATGCTGTACTCTTTTTATCTTGGTGAGTTTTTCTAAATTTTCTCACATGAGGTTTTTAATGAAACAACAATGTGCAATACATAATATGACAATAATGTACTCTTTCTCCATATTTTTCCTAATGGGTTCTTCTTGGAGTTTTAATGAGGCATGAGTTAGTCGTGGTGTACGCCCAATGGGGAATGTTAAGAATACTAAGAGGTTTGTGGGCTTTACATCTTCAACTTCCTACCCGTGAAGGGTCACCTCTCTATCTATATATACTTGATGTATTCACTATTAGAGAAGACTAATAATGAGAATGAGAAAGAGACTGGAAGATACACCTATACATTGTGTTTATGTGTCTCTCTTTGAGGAATTAGAAATTAAAGTTGAACGATATACTATTAAGAATACTAATAGGTTTGTGGGCTTTACACCTTCAACTTCCTACCCGTGAAGGGTCACCACTCTATCTCTATATACTTGATGTATTCACTATTAGAGAAGACTAATAATGAGAATGAGAAAGAGACTGGAAGATACACCTATACATTGTGTTTATGTGTCTCTCTTTGAGGAATTAGAAATTAAAGTTGAACCATATACTCCATCTCCTCGACGTCTCTCTCTTGGATTGGTATTAGGAAAAACGGATTTGATGATCTATATCAAGATTATTCTCAACAAGTCCCACCAATAGGTATATAAGGGTGCACCAAAAGATCCTCTCTTCAGAATTTTATACAAAGAATTCAGGATACTATTTGTATATTAATGTAAGGTATATTTCAAAATAAGAAATATCTCACATAAAAAATTTTCCAGCAAAAAACTAACAATGAAGATTTATGAATTGCAATAAATTAAACATTATATAAAGATTGAAATGTCATCCTATGCTAGAAGTTTTGTACAGTGAACATGCAGTTTTGTTTACTGTTTTTAGAAATTAAAGTTTGTTTGTCGCAAATAAAAAAATGTGCCTCACGTGTTGATGGAAAGTGGAAGTATATCATGCAGATTATGGTGTAATCTTGTATTGATGCCAATAATGTTTGCTATGGTAGCCAATTGTAGGAGTTAGCCGGACAAAAGTCTTGACACTAGGTTTGCAACATCTCAACATTTCTTTAGTGTAAAGAACCTTATTGTGGCAATTCACTAAATCATCAACTGGGACCGTATACTATGGCCCCTAAAGTTATGGCGGTATCAGCTTCAAAAAAAAGTTTTGGCAGTATCCATTTTGTTTAATTTCTTTAATTATTGCTGCACGAACAGGGTGCCTTCATTATTAACTTAGTTTAATTCGTTTCATTATCTACGTGCGCCAATTGACCTTGACCGTTGACTTATATATGCTCCATGAATATGGAATGCTGCTTTCTTTTAACGCATCATTCGGCAATTATACTCTGAAAGATTCTGCATGATTATTTTCAATTTGTATTAGGAGCAAGAAAGGATAGTCCTGTGTCTTTGGCAATCGAGCCAATAAAGAAGCCCCTTGCTATCAGATCCTGCACCGATCAAAAGTTATCCCAAAGTAGAGCATTAATTTGATTCTTGTACTGTATAAATAATAAAAAGGCATTCTCATGCCAGTAGCCTAGTACGCGTTCTTTATATTATATTTGTCCATATGCTTAAGTTTTTATTCAAGGATCTTGCGCCGCTCCTTCTAGAAACTTTGGAAGAGCAAATAGCTCTATAAGAAGAAAAGGACGATTTCAAATCTAACAAAATTGTTAAAGACTTATAAAAGTGTTGTCTTTACCAAAAACAAAGGGGAAGGCCCCTGCGTGAGATGCATCTGATTCCAGTCTACTACATATTACCTATTATTTTGGTGTCTTGAACAGACCAATCCGAAACTACGCCTAGCATTTTTTAAGGAAACATGCATAACATTATATATATAGTGCCATATACGGCGTTATTCGGTTGTTGTAAAATAAAATCCACATGTATTACTTACAAGACATGGATTGAGTAAAAATTGCATGTGTCACTCAATCCATATCAAATAACAAATCCATATCGTGGTTTTATTTCTGGACTTGAAAGGTTGAGTTTTGTTTCATGCATTGGAGGCATGAAAAAAGTCGGTTTGGACTGGGTTTCATATCACCCTAGGCCAAACCAAACGCTCATTCCATGCTAGACCAAATTTCAAACCACATTTAATCAGTGCATGTGATTTAGACTACAATCCATACCATTCAAAGCCTAAATGAACAAGGTTTACAATGGAAAAAAAAGTTGTTGGGCTGCTGTATGGATCTGGTCCGTGATCAGTCAAGCTAACGAAATCTCCAAATACCTTTGGATCTGGTCCTCTGCGTGATTCAAATGCCCTAATTGAGAAGAATATACATAGTGAGCACGTAAAACATAAATTATACGTAACTGATGGATACATATCTCTGGTACTTAAGACAGCTGGTACTCTCAGTTTTCTAAAATGCAATACATGATGAAAAGTAACCCTCAGTTAACAAAAAAGAAATATTCGAAGCATGTGCATATGCAGATCCTCTAATCAGCAGCCTAAAAATGACATGATAATACTTTGCCATCACTATAAGATGCTGGTCACCAGTGTACTTGATAGTCTATACTTAGAGAATAGAAACCAAAATTATACCTGCAAAGGCGCTGAAGGCAAGGAGTGTGGTTCTCTTAATTCCAAGTATCTATTACTGTAATTTTAAAGTAGTTTTGACAAGTATAGAATAATATTCATTTTTGTGATATGTACTAATTCATAAACAATAAATATTACATTATAGAACATATTCTTTTTTTATTTCGTGGTATATATGTACTTATACATAAGTGAGCTGTTGAAACATACTAATATATGTCCTTCTAATGTGTTTGTTGATTTGATTGTCACTGTATATGGTTTAAGATCAAATATATACTAAGGCCATACATGTTCAAATGGCAAGCAGCGTTAACCCTTTGATTCTAGGAAGATGTCCAAAACTACCCTTAAGTTTGCTTCGAGTCCGAATAACACCTTGAAATATAAAACCGTTTATTTAACCCCCACCATATTCCTAAAACCATATCACTTTACACCTTTGCTTCAAACAAAAAGTGGTATTGCATACGTAGAGTGGCTTCGCACAATAGGAGGCTACAATGGGTGTTTTAAAATAATATTATTTTAATAGAAGTGGGGTACAATTTCAAAAATTTGCAGGAATAGAAGGCAACAGGTTATTCACGAATTGACTAGGGACTAATCGGTTATTCCCCGACCAGTGCTTATTGGTTTTGTGGTGACCAACAAGGTTGCCCCCCCCCCTCTTCCATGTGGGTAGGCTAATCGGTTGGTGCGCAACCGATAGGCTAGTCGGGTTTTTAGGCATCGACAAGAGCCGATTGACTGCGTCAAGATAAGGTATTTTTTCGTATTTCTTAAGTATCTTTTTTTGTTTTCCTTTAATAGTTTCATTTCTAGATTTCATATAGGTAGATTATAGCAGTTTAGAAATATACCAGATGGTGAAAAGCTCAAAAACACTTACACTCACAATTTCTTCATATATTTTGTCATCAATCTCAACATTTGTTAGAACCTCCTCAACATCACCTAGGATCATGTTGAAGTGTTGATCTATGCCTGGATAAAAATGTGACAAAGAATAAAACATCAGTACCTATCTTTTCGATAGACCAAGACACTTAAACACGGTTCATATATTCAAAGGATTAGGAGTATGAAATAGGTAGACTCACCAGAAAGATCAGAGTATCATGAACAAGGAACTACAAGCATGCCACAGCAGGAGAGAATGAAACTCAAGTAAAATGGCTTCTAGTTATAACATGAATAGTTTAGGTAAGGAAATATTCTATAGCATTGTTATTTATGGAGAAGGACATACACGGTGCATGTCAGGTGCTTTGTATTTCTGAGTTTTTTTATGACGAAGGACATACACAATACTTTGATAACGGGGTAGATCTGAGTAATTTTTAGTATGTGGATGGTGCATTGACTCAGCATTTGGAGATGCCACATCGTGATGTGTATGGGTGGTTGCATGCTCCATTAAATGTGAATCCTTATGATTATCGATTGTTAGTGAAAACTTTGATTCCTAAAAAAATTGAAGGGTTGTGGAAATGGGAACTCATAGAGCTAAGAAGGAGAAAACATTGGAAGCAATTTTCATCAATATGGGTTGTGGCTTGCAACCACACTTAAGTCATGTTTTTCTTGTGCAATGACAGAGTATTGGTGTGTCAACCTCCAACCTCGAGCCAATGAAGTGGTTGTTGAAAATTACATCCTCATGAATGTAGACATTGGTTCCTTGCACCATAATGTGGATGTGGAGATGACTAGTGCTCCATATGGCACTGTCGGTCAAGAAAGGGTGGAGGAAAGCAGTGACATGATGATAGCTGACTCGGGAGAGGACAATGAGGTAGTTGTAGACGAGTTGGAGCAGGATGACGAAGAGTTTCATACATTTGTGGATACAAACGGTGGTTTGGGCATGGACTATGAAGAGCCTTATAACTTTATTAGCATGGAGAACATGACAACCAACAATGAGCACAATTCATCGTGTGAGTATGATGCCATTGATGTTCGTCAAGGATAGATGTTTCATGAATAGAGGGGTTTGCAGGTTGCCGTTAGGCGGTGGGCATTTTTAGAGAAGAAAGAGTTTAGAGTGGTCGTTTCGAATCCTAAAACTTATGACGTAAAGTCATGGTTCAGGATTGTACATGGCATGTACATGGTTACATGCTGAAAGATAAGGTGGCATTTGTAGCAAGTATTGTCATGCCCCATTCTTGCACCTTGAAGTAGACCCTGCTAAAACACAGTAACATGAGTAGCAAATTTATTGCTGAGCACATGTATCGTGAGATAGTTCAGAAGACGGGGATGTCTCCGTTTGCAATAATGCATGCCATAGAAAACAGATTTGGTTTTGAGATAACATATGATGTGTCATGGAGAGAAAAACAGAAAGCGTTGGAAAAGAGGTTTCATACATATGAGAACTCATATCACAACCTTCCTTTACTGCTAGAAGTAATGAAGATAGGAATCCAGGAATTATTATTGCTATGCATGAGTAAGTAAATGTGGAATTGAAAATGGTCCACCTATGAAGATTTGTATGTAGGATAGGGCATGTGTGAGATCAAGAGATGACGGTAATACAAGATGCCAATTTATACAGGTTTGGGCTACCCAGAGGATAATAACTCTATGTCCTATGTTCTGTGTTATTGTATTGATATGTCTAGATCTATGTTCTAGAGGTGGAGGGTTGACCTAGATGTTGATATCTAGTTGTGTCTAATTGTCAGTGTCCTCTATGAGGGTTTCCTGCCTTCCTTATATATTTGGAGGACAGGGGTATATGGTAGAGTCCTAGTCGGTCTACCATACATATCCAAGTAGGGGTTTATCCCAACTTTTCTTGTATGTGAGATACTTCGATGGTGTGTATCATTGAATACAACGTGCTTTTTGGTCATTTGGTTGCATTATTGAAGCATTTAGATACTATCAACTCATACTATGTGTGGCGACATCAATCAAACTGAGTGATATTAAGTTGAGACGGGTGACTTCAATCACAACCGAGTGAACTTTGGTCGAGTGGCTTTTGTTATTTACCAAGTGATTTATGAATCAAACATGTGGCTTTAATCATATCTGAATGATTTATGTTCTAAACGGGTGACATCAATCACAGCAGAGTGAACTAGGCCTTTTGACATCAATCATAGCTAAGTACTAAGTTACCATGACTTGAATCATGATTAAGTAACCTTTCCTTAAGAATAATAATCACTTGTATCTTTGAGCTTTATTTTCACTATTTCACACTGACTTCAATCAGCTGAGTGATGCTCCTTATTTTGCTTATATGACCATCAAGTCATAGCAACATGATCATCAAATCATGCTTTGAATCATTATGGCATCAGCCATTTTTTGATAAAGAACTTCTCTTCAAAAAAACTCATATTGCTCGAGTGACCATCAAGCCACTATTATATGATAATCAAATCAGCATAAGCAGAGACACATGCAAATATGGTGCATACAAGATCTGAAATACTATGCTAATCACCATGATCAAGATAACATCTAAATACTTAGTCTATGTACTAAGCATTGGAACAAGCACACTAAAGGACCGAGAAGGCGACCAGAGGGGGGGGGGAGGTGAATGGGAGCCAATTAAAATTTTTTACAAGAACTTGGCCTATATCTCAATTACAACCCAAACCAACCTCTAAGCCGATCACCAAGGCCACACACATCAACTTGTGATGTGCCAACCCTAGGAATGATCAACAACAACTGTGGAACACAGCGCAAACAAAGAAGAGCGGCAAAGACTTGACACGATCAAAGAACAAACTCAAAACAGGTTACCGGACGATCATCGGTAGTGTCGATCACTGGCATCGACAGTGCCGATTGGTACCATCGGCAGTGCTGATCATGTCCATCAGCAGTGCCGATGCGGGGTTCGAACCCAAGCCATCGGCAATGCCGATCCGGGTTCTGACCCACCGGGTGCGCCAGTCCAGGCGATCGGCAGTGCTGATCGACCCCCGACAGAACAGGAAACTATCGTGATTTTCCCCCAAATCTCTCCAAAGCTCAACCAAATGATCTCCAAAACGTGCGATTTTTGGACCAGCCAATCCTCAACACATCATGACCCTAATTCAAGAAAATCTACTCAATTGGCTCAAGTAATCATCACGAATTTCAGATCTTGTTCCAAGAATACCAAAAAGGGGAAACTTGAGAAATCTTTCAAATCAAAGGTGCTAGAGCTTATAATTCGGTCAACAATCCATACAGGATTGTTCTAGCTCATCATAGCACCAAGGTACCCCAAGAAATCCGCCCAAAAACTTGCCCAAAATTGAGATAAAAAATTCCCACGAAAATAGCTCCAAAAAGAGAGAAAAAGAGAAATTCGGGATTTTGAGAGAGAGGAAGATCTTGAGCACGAAAATAACTCTCATATCATAGAAACATGCTTACAAGATCCATGGGTACAAGGCTAGGAAGCCACCCTCTTCCTCCCACTATTTGGAAGAGAAAGAGATGTCTCTCACACACCCTCTCCTCTCCTCTATTACATGAAGACCTCTCCTAGCACTTTGAATGTGTTTCTAACACAAGGCTAATGGGAAGAGGCACCTCTCCCACCAGCCACACCTCTCCTTATGTAGACCTAGGCTCCAAGACAACTCTACCCTTGACATATAACTCATTGCCACGTACCACCAGGGGCAAAACCATCCAACTCTGTTTCATTCGCCCGAGCGCCATCGAGCCCTTCACAACTTTCCTTCGCCTCGACGCATGCTCCGCGATGGTGCCACGTGCACCTCCAATCGCCGCCACCGGTTTTGAGGCCCAAACCGGGAAACCGCCTTGCATGCTTCTAAAAGCGCAACTTCTTGATCTTGACGCGTGTCGCCTCGTCCCATGATCCTCCTCATCGGCAAGTCTCTCCCGCCTCCAGTCCATTGGAAGCCTCTACTTGCACCGACACCCGATCACCTTTGACTTGGTCAACCCTACCATCTTGATCACCACCCACGGTTTTGAGGCTCAACCGTGAAACCGTCCGTGCTCCTTGCCTCTCCATGTGTATAGTGTGGATCACTCTTGACTTCACCCGGCCTCCCGATCGTCTGGCCCCAAGTCTCCTACTTGTGCCCGAGCCTCTCGTCATTGACCATCAAGTTGACTCCAGTGACCTACACATCATAAGACAAGCAAACAAATTTCCCATCTCATGCAACTTCACTAATATCTTCAACAACTCTGGTTAGTCAAAACCATGACATGCAGAAACTCATGCAATCCGCAGATTCCCGCATTTCAACTCAAACACCAAACTCAACCAATATCTTCATCACATATTGCAAACCATGGCACATATCCACATGGTTTCTCAATCTCCCCCTTGATGAGTACATTGACAACATCAAATGCACAAAGCTCAGAGATTTGAAATGCAAAACTGAATAAGCACATCCAAATGGTCGAACCCAAAGAAAAGATGAAAAGTAGCCATCTAGCATAAGAGGGATCACAAAACCAAGAGTTGACAAAGAAAGCCACTCAACAACGCAAAGATTGTGAAAAATGCATGAAAAACGCTCAAGGACATGATATGCTCCCCCTAAACTTGTGGTAGGTCTCATGTAATGCAAAATGGATCATTTTAAGTTTCTTAGCATTATTTGTGCATGGCCCAATATTTTCTCCCCCTTTGGCAATTAACTTATCAAAGAAGCAAAAGAACAAGCAAACATGCAATGCATGGAAATGCAAACCTAAGGAGCTTCAACAATTATACAAACAAGCATTTAACCTTGCTAATCATAAACATAGAGCCATGAAGTGTAAAAGCAATAGCTCACAATCATACAAAGACCAAAAATAGATAGCAGGGCATAAACACCAAGAGCTATACAAGCTAAGCAAAAAGATTGACTAGCTTAGATAGAATCAAATTTGCTCATCATGAGAAAAGCTGGCACCACATATATAAGTACTCCCATCCAAGGCAAAACAAGCATCAAGTTAATCAAAAGAAACTAGCCAGTCTTAATCTCGACCAAGGCAACAAGCATTCGCAGAAAATAAGCTACAAACGCTCACATATGCAACAGAGACTCATAAGAAAAGAGAAAAGCCTTATTCTTATGTGATCCTCATGTATGTTCTAATCCGTGCGGAGGGTAGCACGACTGGGTACGGCCAACACCCCGAGGCTTCAAAGTACAATGTTTGGATTTAGCATTTTTATGGTACTTATAATCCATGCGGAGGGTCGCACAACTAGGTACGACAAACACACCGAGACTTTGAAGCACAGTCAATTTATTATGCAAATTAAAAGCATAAGGATGAGCCTGCCTTTGCGGCAAAAGGAACAAATGTTCCCATAATGTTCCATCATGAGCTAAACATTTGCAAAGCCATATTTCGCAAACACAAGGTGCCAAAGCCAAGATATCCTCTAGACTAGCCTCAACGTAAGTCTTGACAGGGATAAAAGCAATTATACACATGGTGAGCAAGTCTCAGCAAGATTAGTTTATAAGGTTCACAAGAAGCTAAGTTACCTTTAAGATTAGAAAGTTGCTCAAAAGAGTCTATAACAAGCCATCTAGAAAATCTAAGCATGAGAGATTACTATCACATCCACACAACTTAGCTCAAACTCAATCATAACAAAAAAAAATGCTAGAAAGTATAAGACTCATAGCTCATCTACCAATGCATATATTACATATGAGATGCAATGCGAAAAGGTAAGATAATACAAGAGAATACCAACTCCCCCTCAAATGATGCCATACGGATGGCAAACACCAAGCTCCCCCCAAAGAAAAGCGAAATGTGAAGCATCTAGGGGCTTGGTAAGGATATCAGCCAATTGGTGTTTAGTGTCAATGTATTTGAGCTCAATATCTCCTTTCTCAACATTACCTCTCAGGAAGTGGAATCTCATATTTATGTGTTTGATCTTACCATATTGGACTGGGTTTTTGGCTAAGTAGATGGCACTAGAGTTATCACATATGAGCGGAACAACCTTAAAGGTTAACCCATATTCTCTCATGGTGGATACTATCCATAGGATTTGTGAGCAGCAGCTACTAGCAGCAACATACTCAGCCTCTGTGGTGGATTGGGCTACACTCGACTGCTTATGAGAAGACCAACAGATCAAAGAAATACCAAAGAAATGGCAAGTACTAGAAGTGCTCTTCCTATCAATTCTACACCCAGCAAAGTCCACATTCGAATACCCAATAAGATCAAGAGATAAAGATGCATAGTACCAAAGACCAAACTCAAGAGTGTATTGGAGATACCTGAAGATGCGCTTGACAACCTTGCGATGAGTCACCCTTGGGGAAGCTTGAAAGTGAGCACAAAGACACATCGCAAAGTGTATGTCAGGTCTTGTCGCCGTCAAGTAAAAGCGGGAGCCAATCATGCTCCTGTACTCCCTTTGGTCCACCGATTCACAGTCTTCGTCAGGGTCAAGTGCCATTGTTGTGGACATTGGTGTTGACAACGGCTTCACATTGACCATGTCGAACTTCTTTAGAAGATCCTTCGTGTACTTGGCTTGATGTATGAAGGTGCCTTGCTTGCACTGCTTGATTTGAAGTCCAAGAAAGAAGGTGAGCTTGCTCATCATCGATATCTGAAATTCACTTTCCATGGCTTCCTAAAATCTGGACAAAAGAGCATAAGAGGAACCACCAAAGATGATATCATCCACATATATCTGAACCATTAGAAAGTCATTGCCATGCTTTAGAGTGAACAAGGTTTTGTCAACACACCCCATAACATACCCGTGCTCTAGCAAGAAGGTCTTAAGCCTAGCATACAATGCCCTAGGTGCTTGCTTTAGCCCGCACAAAGCCTTCTGAAGCTTGTACACTCGATTTGGGAATTTGTGGTGCTCAAAGCCATGGGGTTGTCTCACATAAACCTATTCCTCTATGAAACAATTTAGGAAAGCACTTTTGACATCCATTTGGTAGAGTCTAATGCCCTTAGAGGCAGCAAATGCAAGCAAGATCCTAATGGCTTCTATGCGTGCAACAGGAGCAAAGGTTTCACCATAGTCTAAGCCCTCAACTTGGCTAAAACCCTGAGCAACAAGCCTAGCCTTGTTTCTTACAACCTTACCATCTTCCCCATATTTGTTTTTGAACACCCACTTGGTTCCTATGACATTGACACCAACAAGAGACTCTACTAGGGTCCGCACTTTGTTTCTCTCAAAGTTTTCCAACTCCTCATGCATGGCATTAACCCAGTGTTCATCAGATAGTACGTGTCCAACATCCCGAAGTTCAAAGGTGGCAACAAAGAGAGAATTGGTAAAGCAGGCGAGATGTGCAGACCTTGACCTTGTTGTCCTCTCATAGAGATTACCGATCATTTGTTGAGGTGGATGTTGACGCTAAATGTGGTGAGGAGCCTCTCTCTCGGAGTGTACCTCCCCCTCAACCATAGCTGGAGCTGGCTCGACAGCTGCTGAGGTCGATGTAGAAGAGTTTGGACCCTCTCATGGAGTGGTGGAAGCAGTGGAAACAAGCTCGGATATGGGATGGAATGACTCATCATCATCATCATCCAAGCCCTGTAGGTCCTTTTCTACAAAAATACTCTCCTCTATCTCCTTGTTACCTGTAGTCTCAACAACATTGCTTGCACAAGAGTTTGATTCATCAAAGGTTACATCACAGGACTCTACGATGGTGTTAGTTTCCAAATTCTGAAGGAATGGTCATGCACGGTGTAGCCAAGAAAGATGCCATCAGATGAGCTTGACTCAAACTTATCAAGATTGCCACGCTTGAGAATGAAGCACTTGCAACGAAAGGCACGCAAATGAGAAACAGATGGCTTCCTCCCAAAGCGTAGCTCATAGGAAGTCACATTAAGAATTGAGCGCAAGAAAAACCGATTGGAAACATAGCAAGCAGTGCTGATGGCCTCAGCCCAGAACCGCCTCGGAGTCCTATGCTCGTCGAGCATCGTCCGGGTGATTTCCACCAAGGTTCTATTCTTTCTTTCGACCACACCATTCTGCTGAATGACACAAGGTGCTGAAAACTGATGCTCAATACTATGCTCAAGGCAGAACGCATAAAAGGAGGAGTTCTTGAACTCGGTGCCATTATCACTACGGATTGCTTGTAATGCACCAGGGAGTTCTTTGAACAACCTCATAAGCTATGAAAGTGATGAAACACTTCATCCTTGCTCTCAAGAAAGTAAACCCAAGAGTAGCGAGAGTAGTCATAACCAATCACAAGAACATACCACTTCCCACCCGCCGAACGAACCCGAGAAGGACCAACAGTGTCCATATGAAGCAGCTCTCCAGGGCGTTCAGTCATCACCAAATTGATTGGTGGATGAGGAGCGGCAATCATTTTCCCATGGTGACAAGGAGCACAAACCAAATCCTTATCAAATTTGAGCTTAGGCAATCCTCGGATCAAACCTAGGCCACTCAAGTGACAAAGCAAATCAAAGCTAATGTGACCTAGTCTCCTATGCCATTTCTAGAGCTCAGAAGAAGTTTGAGCAAACAAGCACTTGTGAGAAGCAGGAGAGACAGCAAAATCAGCCTAAAAAACTTTCCTAATGCTAGAAATCGCACAAACCAAAGAGCCAATTGAAACAAGAACTAGCACTGGGCACAAAACCTGAAACCCAAAGACCGAACCCGAAAAACCCGACCCCAAACCCGAAAAACCAGAAACCCGATGCCCGAATTATATTTTTGGGTGGCAAATATGAAAACCCGAATATATTTTGGGTAATTCGGGTTTGTACCTATGATACCCGAAATACCCGATTTACCTAAAATATCATCAATCCACTTCTGTTTGGCTTCCTCTCATCGAACACTAAAGGTGAAATCACCCATATACCCGCAACCAACAAAGTTGAAAGGTTGTTGAATCAACTGTAGTTCTCTATTATAAAAATAAAAACTAAATATATCTCTTTTTTACGTAAAAGTGTTATAGAAACTTTATTTTCTACATGATATGTATTAAATTTAGGTTATTCGGGTAACCCAAAACCTGAACCCGAATTTTCGGGTACCCGAAATGTCGGGTCTTTGAAATTTTAAGGTAATTTCAGGTATTGATTCTAAAAACCTGAAATTTCAAAAACCCAAAATACCCGACCCGAAATTTTCAGGTAACCCGAACACCCAGTACTATCAAGAACACAAGAAGCAATTTTCTTAAAACGCACTTCCAAACCAACATCAAGCAACTGAGAGACAAAGAGAAGATTGTACTTAAGATGCTCAACCAAACCAACATCCTTGAGAGTGAATTTTTCATTTACCTTTGCCACGCCTCTTGCCTTCACTCTCCCTCTCTTGTCATCTCCAAAGGTCACATACTCCCGGTGCTTCAAGGGAGTGGGGCTAGAGAACCACTTTGCATCTCTGGTCATGTGGCGCGAACACCTGGAGTCCATCAACCATTTGTTCTCTAGGCCTCCACCTGCTGCCTACAAAGAACGAGAAGGAAAGATCGATGACTCGGTGCTGGGGTTAGAAAGAAAACTCTTGGGAAGCCAGCACTGAATCACACGACCTGCAGGGGTTATCACAGTTCTTTCCACATTACCACCCGAACGCATGGGACAAGAACCACGACGGGGAAAGCGTGGCCTATCAAAGCATCTCGACTCAAACCTAGGGTTGTGAGGATAGAAATCATCTGTGTGAAAACCAAATCCACGTGAGCGACGCTCACCACGATGGGAAAAATGTGAGGCGCCAAAGCGCTGCTGCGCAAAGCCTCTATTTTGTGAATCAAAGCCATATGAGGAATGACCCTGTCCACAATAGGCACGAGAAAAAGAGCGAGGCGAAAACCAACAAAATCATCATGATGCACATTCCTAATTAACTCAGCTTGCATCCTCTCAATCCTCTTATGCCTAGAACAGTACTCATCCAAGTGACCCTTATGACAATAGAACATGCAAATGTAGACACTCTCATGTTTAGGCTTAGCTTGCACAGTGGGTTTGGGTTTTGGCTTCTCGGCTTGCTTTGGGTTGAAGGAAGAATTGGGTTTAGGTGGATAGTATGTGTCAGTGGGTTTGATGGATTTTTCCTCATCCTTGTAGCTAGAGCTAGGCACAAACCCAAGTTGTAGGTCGACCTACTGGCACTTTCTTTTACTCTTGCCAAGTCACTCTCAATCTTCTCCTCACTCACTAGGGTTCTTTGGAGACAAGAGATGAGATAGTCATTTTCTTGGGCTAGATTCTTGTTTTCCTCTCTTGTGATTGCAAGCTTATCCTTAAGAGAGCCACACACTACACAGGGTGGTGGAAGAACTTTCAAGCGAGTCTCATCTAGCAGCTTGGACTCGAGCTCTTTGACTTTGAGGGTTTGAGCTTCCAACTCATTAGTGAGCTTGGGGCACTTTTGACATGCACCCAAAAGAGTTGGTCTAGCCTTGAAATTATCAAGTTCTTTAAGGGGCACTCTCAAGCTGACTGGCAACTTGAGCATGCACACTTTCGCTCTAACTGAGATCATTCATCACAACTTGACAAGACTCACACTCAACATCATCATTTTTAGCAACCTTGGACCTAAGAGAAGTGGTCTCATACTCCGCACTCTCCAACTTAGACTTAAACTCTCTATTCTCACGAACAGCGCTGTGAAGCTTATCATCTTGCATGAGCAAAACATCGCACAAATCATCAAGTTTAGAAGAGAGCTCATCAAGAGTGGGAGGTACCTCGCTTGTGTCGGAGTTGAAGCCAGAGTCGATGTCGTGATCGTTCTTTGCCATGAAGCAAAGCCCGGTGAAGTCGTCCTTCCTCTTCACTCGTGGCTTCTCAACCTCCTCCTCTAAGCTTGTAAGGCCTTCGCTTGATGTGAGGTCGACGTCGCTCAAAAGGCGGCAACGTAGGCGCGTGCAATGGCCTTGGCGAACTTCTTGAAGTTCTTGCCTTTCTTGTAGAAGCGGTTCTTCTTCTGCTTGAAATCTTCAGTGTTGTTGTCGTGGTACCCAACCTTCTTCTTCTTCTTGGGGTACTCTGCAATGAAGTGTCCCGGGTCACCACACTCAAAGCAGGTTCTTGAACCACCTCCTCTTCTCTCCTTGCGGTTGTTGTAGAACTTCCTGAACTTTCTTGTGAGCAAGGACAACTCCTCGTCAGGAATGCACTCCATCTGTTCATCAGAAGCTGCAACAGGAGAAGAAAGAGCAAACTCCAAAGAAGACTTGTCAAGTGAGGGGTTAGTTCCATGAGAAGCACCACTATGACTACCCTTTTGAGAGCTAGAAAGCAAATCCATGCTAGAAGCAGGATTAGCAAGATTTGGACGAGACTTACTAGACA
Source organism: Eleusine indica (assembly GCA_030378355.1). NCBI lineage: Eukaryota > Viridiplantae > Streptophyta > Magnoliopsida > Poales > Poaceae > Eleusine > Eleusine indica. Next base: position 45,523,254 of record CM059495.1, read on the forward strand.
GTTCATGAGATTTTAGCTTGCTATATAGCTACTCACAGTCCAGGGTATTGAAATCAGCAGTTTCTTCTAGTGCAACAATCTTATCCCCCCAAGCATTTTCATCGAGAGAATACAGCAATTGCTTAGCTCTATCATTATCATTGTACATAAGGTTACCACAAGCCCACAAGTTGCACACAATGGCCTCAAATCTACGAAAAGTGTCATCTAGTGACTGGCCAGGTTTTTGTGCAAAGGTTTGGTATTGTCTATTGTAAGAATCCTTACGCATAGACTTGACTTGATTGGTACCCTCATGGTACGTGCAAAGATTTGCCAAAATGGCATGTGCAGTATCAAGATGAGCAACACGGTCATGTTCATTCCTACCTAGAGCAGAAAGCAGGATATTGATATCTTTGGAGTTGTTTTCATACCTAGTTAACTCATCTGCAAATGCAGTGTTGAGGTCTGTTGGTATTGCATACTCCTGCTCAACTATCTCCCAAATTGCATGTCCTTGGTTTAAGAGATAAGCCTTAGTTCTTGACTTCCAGTAGGGAAAGTCCTCTCCATCAAACATCCAGAGCTTGACTGCACGCCTCTCCATGTCGCCTTTGGATCACAAAGCCGGTGAAAGTCAACTAGTGATCAAACTGGCTCTGATACAATTTGAAGGACCGAGAAGGCGATCAGAGGGGGTGAATGGGAGCCAATTACAATTCTTTACAAGAACTTGGCCTATATCCCAATTACAACCCAAACCAACCTCTAAACCGACCACCAAGGCCACACACACCAACTTGTGATGTGCCAACCCTAGAAGTGATCAACAACAGCAGTGGAACACAACAGAAATAAAGGAGAGCAGTAAAGACTTAACATGGTCAAAGAACAAACTCAAAATAGGTTACTGGACAATAATCGGCAGTGCCGATCACTGGCATCGGCAGTGCCGATTGGTACCATCGGCAGTGTCGATCATGTCCATCGGCAGTGCCGATGCGGGGTTCGGACCCAAGCCACCCGCAATGCCGGTCGTGGCATCGGCAGTGCCGATACGGGTTCTGACCCACTGGCATCGGTAGTGCCGATCGACCCACGACAGAACAGAAAACTATCACGATTTTCCCCGAAATCTCTCCAAAACTCAACCAAATGATCTCCAAAATGTGCAATTTTTGGACCAGCCAATCCTCAACACATCAGGACCCTAATTCAATAAGATCTACTCAATTATCTCAAATAATCATCATGAATTTCAGATCTTGTGCCAAGAACACCAAAAAGAGGAAACTTGAGAAATCTTTCAAATCAAAGGTGCTAGAGCTTATGATTCGGTCAAGGATCCATATAGGATTGTTCTAGCTCATCATAGCACCAAGCCCCTAAGAAATCCGCCCAATAACTTGCGCAAAAGTGAGATAAAAAATTCCCACAAAAATAGCTCTGAAAATAGGGAAAAAGAGAAATTCGGGATTTAGGGAGAGAGGAAGATATTTTGAGCATGAAAATAACTCTCATATCATAGAAACATGATTACAAGATCCATGGATACAAGGCTAAGAAGCCACCCTCTTCCTCCCACTATTTGGAAGAGAAAGAGATGTCTCTCACACACCCTCTCCTCTCCTCTATTACATGAAGACCTCTCCTAGTACTTTGAATGAGTTCCTAACACAAGGCTAATGGGAAGAGGCATCTCTCCCACCAGCCACACCTCTCCTTATATAGGCCTAGGGTCCAGGACAACTCTACCCTTGACCTATAACTCATTGCCACCTACCACCAGGGGCAAAACCGTCCAACTCTTTTTCCTTCACCTAGGCCATTGAGCCCCTCACAACTTTGCTTCGCCTCGACACGAGCTCTGCGATGGTGCCATGTGCACCTCCAATCGCCGCCACTGGTTTTGAGGCCCAAACCGGGAAACCGCCTTGCATGCTTCTCAAAGCGCGACTTCTTGATATTGACGCGTGTATCCTCATCCCATGATCCTCCTCGTCGACAAGTCTCTCCCGCCTCCGGTCTATTAGAAGCCTCTACTTGCACCGACGCCCGATCACCTTTGACTTGATCAACCCCGCCGTCTTGATCACCACCCACGTTTTTGAGGCTCAACCACGAAACCGTTTGTGCTTCTTGCCTCTCCATGTGTACGGTGTGGATCACCCTTGACTTCACCCGGCCTCCTGATAGTCTTGCCCCAAGTATCCTACTTGTGCCCGATCCTCTCGCCGTTGACCGCCAAGTTGACTCTAGTGACCTACACATCATGAGACAAGCAAACACATTTGCCATCTCCTGCAACTTCACTAATATCTTCACCAACTCTGGTTAGTCAAAACCATGACATGCACAAACTCATGCAATCCCTAGATTCCCGCATTTCAACTCAAACACCAAACTCAACCAATGTCAATTACTCATCACATATTGCAAACCATGGCACATATCCACATGGTTTCTCACACATGTAAGACCATTTGGTTATGAGAGCTAGGGGGAGGGGGGGAGGGTGTGCCGATCGACACGTAGGCTTTTAAGGTGAATGTTGTTTAAGAAAGCGTTGTTGGGTCTATAAGCATACACATATACCAAAGAGAAACACCTATAGTTAGCCTAATTGCATCTAGCGGTCAGAGAAAGGATGTGCCCATCGGTGCAATGAGTGTGCCAGTGGGCACCGGAGCAGTGACAACATGTAATCTATAATCCTAGCTTACTCAAGACTTTAAACAATTGGTGAACCTCAAAGATGGGTAGAGGATTTTTCTTGCAGGACGTGCCATCGCTCATGCCCACTTAGACACCCTACGCACCGTAGAATGTAGATGCCTAACATGGTAATCATGCAACTCCTCTTATCCTACTCCTAAGCAAGCACTAATGTCTCAAACATCAAAGATCAGTACACCCTGTCACGACTAATCCATCTACCAATTCTTACTCAATACAATGCACATCTAGTCTTATGAGCAATTGTGATGCATACAAGATCTGGATGACTAACCTAATCACCATGATTAGGTGAGCATCCAAATACGTAACTGCAACTAAGCAATTGCAATAAGCATATGTAAGACCATGCAATCTAGATGAACACAATCGCAGCCAAGGATAGAATCAAGACAGACACATCGATAAATATTCAAACTATACCTTATTTCATCACTATTAGTGACATGCCGATCGGCAAGGGGGTCATGGGCACAAACTTGTTGCAACATTGACGGTTCGTAAGATGCATGGCTCAACTTCTACTAAGCTCTGGTGTAGTGCAACCATGCAGGGTCACTACCCGACTAGGTTACATCTCTCAATTTCGTGACTCTTCAACTCCGGTGGCCTCTCGGCAATGTGCAGCGGCTTCTAAGGTTACTTATGGGTGTATCCACGTCCACACACATCCACCCACGTCCCTTGGTTGTCATATGATGTATATATAGTCTCTGGACATGTCCTCCTTTCCTTGGCCACCAAGTTAGCCCTTAGAGGTAGAATCCAAGTCGGTTTCGTACCCTTCATATTAAGCACCGACTTTCAAAAATCATAACTCCCTGGTCCATGGTCCAAGTAGGGAAAGTCTGGACTCTATCTTGTAGCTCTTGAACGGATCTTTTAGTATTCATTTCAAGTCCAGATGCATCCGTCTTGGTTCTCAAATATGTGATGGAAGAATATCTGTTCTGATTCGGACTCCTCTGTGTAGGTCTCCTAGCAGTGCCCATATCTCCTAGCTCCGGAGCTCAAATAATATGATCCATATATGTTCCGGAAAGCCCTCGACAAGATATACAACTTTGGTAGTCAATAGTTTCCCATTAGAGCAAGTCTTTAGCCCTAAAACCGCTTCACAATGCAGTGTTGTTTCTAGACTGCGTGAATTGATCTTTCCTTCCTGATAAACCTTCTAGAAATCATTAGGCATTGGACCACGGTTCAAGCTTGCATGTTGGGCTCCATGGATGTTCAGGGGTGTCTTGTACGCACCATGTGCCTGTGGAAAGCCTTCATTGCATGATGAGTTGGGCTTCATATCGGTACTTATCATATTTAGCATTTTTAGTGTCATTTCACCTAATTCTACAATATAACACTCAAACGACACTATCTGTGGAAATCATCAATATTAGAGGTAACAACACATGCTTTTTTATGAGAACATGGGAGAATATGGTAGGAAAATGGCTGCTTTTGGCGTATAAAATGAGTAGCTAGAGCGCCAACAACTCCTCCATGCTTAAACCTTTGCTCGTCCTCGAGTAAATAAATCGTTTTACCTTCTCAAGGACATATCAGCATTGCAATCATGTTATCTTTACTTGCATTCATCAAATCATATGCATATCTAACCTGCTTTAAGAATGTAGTACAAAAGCTATATGTTGCACCAATTCTACTTTTGGAGATATTACTGGGGGACGGATAATGACATAGAACCGACCACAATGATCAAATAAAGTAGCTTCAACTCTAAAAATAGATTACTCCTCAAAGTAGGCCTTAAGATCATAAATTTTTTCAAAAAATTCAGTCTCATTCATCCAAATAAAACACTCTTGCAAAAATCAAGATAACACTTATCTCACAAATCTCACAAGCCAAACAACTAGAAGTGATCCTATCTACAAATATTTAGTGGAAGGTTTTATGTGTAGCTTGGTAGAAAAAAAAACTATCAAAACAATGCAACTTAGAATATTGTCAAATCAAGAGATAGTTCTAGTTGGTGTTACCGAGACTTGTCAAAAAGGCCATTGGAACAACATCATGAAAGAGAGGGAAACCACACACTTTAGAAAGGTAGACAATCGCAATTGACAAAGGATGATCTCTGGAAACAAGTGAAGTTCTCAAAATTGGATTGCACATTGTTGGAAGGATAGAGTTTCAGCCAAATGAATGCCCTTAGTTGATGGTTTTATGCACAATTCTTGTAAATTCCACTCTTTGAACTTGATATAACTAGAAACATTCTTGATCTTCCATCAACAATCCTTGAAGTCCGTTAGCCAATGCTTCAGAATTTTAATGGTGATCCAACTCCCCCATGCTTAAACAATGCTCGTCCTTGAGCATAGGAAGTGGCAAAAGTAAAAGCGCTTGCTAAATCTTTAATTGCTTCTCTTCGACCATCTAAAACACATATTTGATTTCTAAAGAAAATAAAGAAAAGCTTTTTGGCACTTGGAGAGCTCGTGCCGATCAGCACTCAATGTGTGCCAGTTGACACGCTTCTGATTTCGCCATGTCTTCTCCTCATTGATCTTTTGCACTTCAGAGTCTTCATAGGTGTTTATTGATGAAAATCTTCATCTTGAGCAAGATATCTTGATAATTTGTGCATAAAACAATAGAAATAGAGCAACGGCTCAATGAGAAACTCGTATCATAGGTTGTGGACAAGAAGTAGATAACACCAAAAGAAATATGGGTTTACAGGTGAGAATATTCAGCAAAGTAGCACACAATCTAGAGTAGAATAGGTAATGCTGAATATGAAAGAAGGCTAGCAAACAAGTGGAAGTTACACCTATGAAATGGCCAGTTTCTAAGTCTCATACAAAAAGAACAAAACTTGAATCAACTCACCAAATTATATTTTGTGATATACAAGTTTATCATATACGTGTACCATGTCTGGCTTTAGTTGGTATGATCAATGCAAGAGGGCAATATTTGCATGGACTAGAGACATAAAAAAGTTATTGTTTTTCCAAAAATTAGGAAGGACTCATGTTTTGTTGGAGTTTTCTTCTTAGACAGTAAAGCATGTTGCCACGAAGAACAATTCAATCATATGGGGGTCTCTATCCAATTATATGTCAACAAACACCACCACTAAAGCAAATAGAGGTCATAGAATTGGTTCTTAGTTCCAAATTTATTCTAAATTCAGCGAGGGACAATTATATGCAACGAATCATACATGCAAGTTCTAACAACAATAACAACTTTCATCATATCTCTGGCAAATATCCACATCATAATCATGCATTATTTGGAGTGAAAACTCGAACAAATGACAGTGACGCACAAAAACATGCTGCCCTAGATAGAGTAATGACATTTGGTCACCCTAAGGCAGCTATTAGGGATATGTTGTTGACGGTCGTTAAATACCAATTTTGACTGTCAATATACCTATAAAAACGAGAAGACTTAGCATTCCATACTTGCATGTTAGTTATAAATAATAAGATTCCGCTTGTGCTTGGAGATTCATGTGCATGTAGGGATTTGATACAAATAAAGTGGAGAAATGGAGCATAATCCGGAGAAACACCATTCTAGCCAACTGGACAGTGCCAACTAGACTTCCCTCGGATTGCATACATGGCTACATGGGACTTCCCTCTTGAGCCCATTTCTGGCGGGCTTCCACGTGTCGACTCCTCAGCTCTTTGGCAACATCGGTGCATGGCGGTTCCGTGGTGGTTACTCCTCAGTACCAACCTATGGCCCCTATAAATAGAAGGGGAGAGCTCCACTCGAACACACACACTCTAGAGTTATTCATTTCCCTCTTTCACTTAGTAGTTTCCTAGTTCTAGTGGAGTTTAGTGTAGGCGGAGCGTTGCTCAAGTCTCCAAGTCATAGGAGTATTGGTATGGCTCTTGTACTTTACCTTTATTCTATTTTATTATGACTTTGATCTATTTAATTACTATAGTTCTTCCATATAGTTATGTTTATGATATGTGTTCCTTATTTGGTTATATATCATATTCATGTTATAGGATTTTATGCTTTCATGATGATATAGACTCGCTACCTTATTGTCATGATTGTCATATACCTTGACTATAGTCTAAATGTTATAATGCTAGTTGTACTTTAGTCTAGTTGTTATGCTTCAACATGGGTTTGATATCCAATTAGGATTGCAATTGCTTAGCTCATTACTTGTTAATCCGTAGGGTCAGAGTTATGTATGCTTTAGTGCGTGTTAATCCAATCAGAGATTCTAGTGTTTGATCAATGCTAGAATTATACTTAAATGTGTAAGCACGTTGCTTAGATGGCTAGGTAGTATCAATCACCACGTAATCCACAATTTGTATAGGTAGGCAGTAGGTGGTGACAGCCCTATCTGTCCATTGTACTCCTCCACATTCGGTTACGATGTGTGTCCAAGATGGAGTTGCCTTGTGTATGCCAGGCATGAATCCATACACGAAGTGTTGATTGCATTAGACTATGGCTAGTATAACTTTGCATGTAATTGTTTGGCTATGTAACTATATAGGTAGGCTAACATTAGAGATATAGCTTTCCTTTCCTAAGTAAAACTCCCTAGTTACTTAGGACTTTAATTTATCTTTAGGAATGATTGCTCTATGTGTCACACTACCCATATCTATTATTATACTAACCCCTGTATAAACTCTGATTTTTCATACCAATCTTTATGACTATGTTACTATTAACAATCATATATTAATGCTACATCCTTCCTTTGGTAAAACTATAAATGACAAGCTATTGAAGCAATCCAATAGTGAAATGCTACAACAGTATTATCCGTGCGCTTGCGGATTTAAATATTATGACACTAAAGTTCATCCTTATAATTTTGTCTGGCACAATTGCCGGGGATGATTATATTGATGTAACTTATCAGTTGTTAGCAAGAGTCAACAGACATTTCTGGCATCGTGCTGGGGATAGTAATATTTCTGGTGCGACATTAAGAAATGTCAACAAGCATTTCTGGCGCCGTTGCCGGGGAAGGCATAGATAAATATATCGTTAATAATAACATAAGCGTATTGATTGTATGGTAGTAATTGTTTATGCAGGCTAACCTTGTATGTTTTCTGCCTTTGGTGTGAAAACAGGGTAGTGCATGATCGGTTTCGATCTGCCTGAGAACTTCATCAAGAATCCGGAAAGAGTTTTAAAGAAAACTAGACTTAACGTCTCTTCTCCTCAAAACTCTAAGCCAGCAGATCAACCAGTGATCACCACACCACCGAGATCTAAGCCAATGGCTAAGAAGGCTCTCAAGGACTATTCTGCTCCCTCTGCCAGTAACGTGCTCACTAGGCCTGAGATTGACATCAGGGACGAAAACTTTGAGATCAAGACCAGTGTGATCACGATGGTGCAGACTAGCCCATTATGTGGAAAAGCCAATGAGGATGCCAGCGCTCACTTGCAGCAGTTCTTGGAGTTGTGCAGCACCTTTACCATATGGAACGTGGCTCCGGATGCCATTAGGCTCTGTCTATTCCAGTTCTCGCTGCTAGGCAAAGCCAAGTAGTGGTTCTACGCCAACAAGGAGGCTGTCAACACTAGGGAGAAATGCTCTACTGCATTCCTCATGAAATTCTTCCCGTTGGGTAAAACCAACTCTTTACGGAGAAGAATTTCAAGTTTCCGGCAGATGGCTGGAGAAACAATACCAGAAGCATGAGAAAGGCTCCAAGATACATCCTGGCTTGTCCCATCATGGAATGGACAAATGGCTTATTATCCAGAACTTCTATAATGGACTGACGGCCTCAAGCCGTCAGCACATTGATGCCGCCGCTGGAGGAGTTTTCTTCTCACTCACCGTGAAGCTGGTGACCGAGTTAATTGAGAAGGCTAGAGTGATGAGCGACTCCAGCCATGTGCATGAGTCATGCACATCGTCAAGGAAACGGACATGCTCACCATGAAAGTGGACCTTATCTTGGAGCGGCTTGACATCCATGACAACCCCAGCCTGAAGGGCATAGTACAAGCTCTAGACCATCGCATGATGTGCGAGGTCTGTGGCAACATGGGACATTCAAGCAATGATTGCTCGGAGACTCGTGAGGAGGCTGCATTCGTGAACAACGGGTATTGCCCTCAAGGAGGTCAGGGGTGGTAACCACGCCCCTATCAAGGAGGTAACAATGGTTATTTCAATAATTCTTTCAATCCTAACCAACCTTCCTTGAAAGATCTTGTCTTGGGCCAAATTATAATAAATGAAAGCTATAGTAAACAGTTTGGCTCCACTGTCAAGAACTTAGAAAATATTAATGTTAAGTTAGAAGGCCTTTCTTCTTCCTTTAATAAAATGGTTGAAACTCAACTAGCTCAAATAGCCACTGTTTTACATGTTTTGGACTATGGGAAAATTCTGGGGCAACCTGAATCTACCACAAAAATTGTTAATGCAGTAATGACATGTGGAGGTAAGTCCACCCGTGACCTGCCATATCCTAACAATGCAGGGACAGCTAGTGAGAAGAAGTATGGACCTTCTAATGACAATGAAGATGAAGTGGTTCATAATGGGAACATGGCTCCGCACGAGTTCTATGACCCAAGCACTCTGTAGTTTCCCCGCAGAAATAGGAAGCCAATTGTGGATGAACAATTTACCTGCTTTGTTGAAGTTATCAAGAAGATCCACATCAATGTGCCCTTGGTGGATGCGATGCTAGTACCAACCTATGCTCGCTACCTCAAGGACATGTTGAGCAACAAGTGTCCAATGCCCACCATAGAGATTATCAAGCTTATAGAAGAGTGTAGCACCGCTATACTCAACTTGCTTCGAGAGAAGAAGAAGGATCCTGGCCGTCCCACAATCTCATGCTCAATCGGGGTAGAATTCTTTGACCAAGCACTCTGTGATCTTGGAGCCAATGTCAGTGTTATGCCAGGAGCTATCTTCAACAAGCTGAACTTCACAGACTTAGCCTCCACTCCTATGCAGCTACAGCTAGTAGACTCGTTAGTGCGGTACCTCAGAGGGATTGCAGAAGATATTCCAGTGAAGATCCGTGGATGTTTTGTCCTAGTGGATTTTGTGGTGCTAGATATGGACGTTGATAAGAGAACGCCACTCATCCTGGGGCGGCCATTCTTAAGCACCACAGACGCACAAATTGGTGTCAAAGCCAGAGTAATCCACCTCAACATTAATGGCAAGGAGGAGAAATTTGACTTCCGATCAAGCGTGGAAAAATGCTCCATGGTCAAAGTTAAGTTTGGGTCGAACCCACAGAACATCAAGGAAGTAGAAGTGAGGCCAAGAAAGGACAACCTAGTGGACTTCATGCTAAACTTCCTAGAAAAAGAAAATCCCACTCTTGTCGCCTAGAAGAAGAAGGCAACAAACATGCGTGGGGTCTAGACAAAGAAGTAGCCGATGAAGAAGAATCATTCATCCACACCGCCCAAGAAGGTAAAAAAGGTGTGGCGGCTAAAGGAGACATCCACGTCCTCATCTCCAGACAAAGATGCGCCGACAACAAGCTAAACGACAAAGGAGAGAGAGTCCCGTCTGCCGGACTCAAAATTGGCGCCGACAACAAGCTAAACGACAAAGGAGAGAGAGTCCCGTCTGCCGGACTCAAAATTGGTGAACCCTCCTTGGTAGGTTAAACGGTATTTATCCATATTTCCTTTTCAAAACTTTCTGATTTCAATTTGCATATTTGATTTTTCACTGCATGTTGGAATTTATTCCAACCCAATTTCAAAAAATGGAATTTATTGGAGTTTATCTTTTGAAGATTTTGGATTTGTAGAAAGATTGAAAATATTTTCTTTGAACATATTTTCTTTCCTGTGGGCCACCACCAGTGGGTCCCACTGGCCAGACAGTGGACCAGAGGGGCCATCCTCTGGTCGGGCGACCAGACCCCTTGGTCAGCCGACCAGAGAGCAACGGCTCTCTAGCCCCATTTGCCATAACAGCTAGCAGGCAATGGCCATGTTTCAAAATAACCATTGTTCTGCTCTACTATTTAAGGCAATGATCGGGAGGGGGAATTCTTGACTCCATTCATATTTTTTACCTCTTCATTTTGCTCTAGCCACTTGCTTCCATTTTCTCCATGCTCTTACATTTATCAAAACTCTGAATTTCCACCAAAAATATGTTCTTTGATTCACATTTGCATTTATGAGTCATTTTCACATTTGCATTTATGAGTCATTTTCACATTTGCAAGAGTTTCACTAACTTAACCCCCATTCGAGTTGCTTTTGTGTTGGTTTGTTCAAGTGTGTAGCGATGAACAAGATGAAGCAAGCCTTAAGCAAAATGAAGAACAAGGTGACAGGGAGCCCAAGCAATCTAAGTCCTACACCTTCAATGGTGTATAGTACTCGCTCCCGTCGCCAACGTCTTGCGGAAGAGCCAGACGCACATGTTGAGGAACCAATAGAAGTAGAGCCAGAAGCAATGCCGGATTTCAGCAATGTTCAACTCCAACTCGACACCGACCGCGATCTTGACAAGAGGACAGTGTACGATTGTAGCACTTTTCCCCTTGAATTGAGTATTCCAAGGTTTATCAAATCCACTGGGACCTTAGGGATTTATTAAAAAAAGTTAACAGCCAAAGTGTGCCAGATCTTATAAACCTATACCTTTAAGGGAGTAGCCAGATATCTACTAGTGAGATCGTAACCAGAAAGTCTCATTGAATAGCATCATAATGGATAATTACATGGATAAATGAAAACCTATAATGAGTAAGACCACCCTGCTTTCCGAGCGGCTCCTGATTATCGCTGCAGAGAGGAAACCCTTAATCGTGCGAGTATCTTACCCTACTCAACTATCCAATAGTGCTGCGCAGGCTTAGTGCTGTCACCGCTAAACCACACTACTAGCATCATCAAGCAACCATAATCAATACAATGTCCGAATACTATCCTATTCACCATGATTAAGATAATATCTACTTACTTAGCCTAGAACTAAGCAATTGGAATAAGCACATGCATGATTATAGAATCAAGATAGACAAATCACCAAAACCATCATCAACATATTCAATCATCCTTGAGACACATAGAGTAATATTCATCCCCGTCGAGATGGCCTACCTTGACGGATCAACTCTTGACTCCAATGGTTCTTGAAACTCAACTAGAGATCTATTCTAACGGGGCAAGCCTCAGTGGCTCTAACTCACGGATCTAGTGTCCCTCTGTCACCTCCTGTCTCTACGGCAAGGGTTTACAAGTATTTATAGGGGTTCTACTCGTAAAGGACTCGGTTTCTAGCAAATAAGGCGGTTGCGCCGATCGGCGCAAGCCGTGTCTTCTCTGATTTCTTCCCCGAGTTGGTTCCTCTATCTTCCACAGCTGCCATGTGGGCCTTTTCCTTCAAGATAAAGTCTTGTACTACACGTTGAGATCTTGAAGTTCCATAAATCTTCTTGAAGTTCCATAAATCTTCTAGACAAATATCTTCAAGTGTCTTGCGCAGATAAACTTCCATAAACATGTGGAATGGGCCTCGGTCACTTCTGTGGGCCAAAACACCCTCGCGCCGATCGGCTCATGGACTGCGCTCATCGGCGCACTGGGCTTCTTCAGTGCTTTTCATCGGTTCTGGACTCCTCCTCTCCATCATCGCATTAATCACCAATTTTACCTGTTTCTGCAATAAAGCTCCAAAACAACGCATATACAAATATATAGACAATATCACAGGTAAATGGCCTAAATTAGTATCAGTTATGCTCTAATTGGGGTAATATTCACATATAAAAGAGGCACTTGAAAAGTGCCAACAGTTGGAAAGAGAGAACATGACATCTATCGGATGATCACCGGATGGTCTTACGTTCCTACGTGACCGTATGATCCGGACTTTTTTCCAAGATAGGTATGGATACTAAATTCTCTTCTATCTTTCATGCTATAGGATGGGATGGTTTTGTTTCCGTAGATGAGTCTTCCTCTCGTTTGCTTGCCATTCAGTTCCTTTGCACCCTTCAGTGGGATAGTGAGGATTTCGTTCCAATTCAATGAAATGGAAATCTCTCTCACTTGGAGGCAATTCAGTGATTTGCTAGGTTTTTCTCCTATTGCTATTTTGGATTTTCATTCCAAAAATTCTGGTTTTGACAAAAGAAGTTTTTGGGAAGAAATCATAGGGCATACCCTCGCCCTGTCACCTAGGAATATGGATATCCATATTCCTACCTTGCGTTTTATGCATAAATGGCTGGCAATGACTTTGTTCCCTAGAAAGGATGTTAGAACTGTGCGTGGGGATGAAATGTTTCTTCTTTACTACATGGTTAATAAAATCAAAGTCTCACCTGTCATAGCTGTGGTTAAGCAATGGGTCGAAGTTATTAAACCAGAAGGGGATTTTGAATTCACGTCCCTGATCTATTGCCTTGTGCACACTCTAGGTTTACTTGGAAATGCCCATATCAATGATTTAATTTTTGAACGGGCCGTCCTAGGCGAACAATTCTTTAGATCGGTACATTTTCTGGAACAAGGACCTAATGGCTCTTTGATTTATTTCTTTTTCAGTTATGAACATACTTTGCAACTTGCAAGAACAATGTTTCTGGTCCTATGCCCAAAAACAAATCACGGAGAAACACCAAGGCATCCTTCCCAAGGGAGGAGCCAAGCATAGGTTCTTGGGATCACGCCATTCCTCACGGAAGTGGCAGTGCATCCTGGGACACCAGTGATTGGCCCGGGGGAGCCTATGGCAGCTCAAATTTGAGTGGCTTACAACCACCGTTCAGTGCATATCACTCTTGCAACGGTTCAAGGAGGGGCACAGACGACCTCACCAGGCAAATCGACAACATGTCGCTCCAGATCGACAAGTTTGACCACACCATCCACACTCATATCCAGCAGGAGAATGAGTGGAGGGATGATGTCCAACAGTAGCTCTCGAGAATTGAGTATAAGGTCTCTTGGGGTAACACCCAAATGAGCTCTTATTTTCACTCTCAAGGCCACTTTGGTAACGGACCGCCGCCATTCGAGTGAGCTCAAGCCAGCTTGGGGGGATTTCCTCCCACTAATGTGAAGGTAACTTGTATGATTTTGTTATCAACAGAATAATTTAAGCAAAACCCAAACCCTAATGAAAAGGCGGCGGCTGTATATGAGGACCCTAGGGTCGTGCAACACCCCCTGGATGCAGCCATAAGTGGGCTCAACTCGATACATGGCCCAAAGACCGATTACGGTGTCACAGCACCAGGACAGATTCTAAAAGTCGAATTGTTTTGGCGATTGCTGACGGATCCGGATGAATTTGGACATAGCGCTAGTTGGGTTGGAAAGGGCTTTTCGTTATCTTTCCAGACATATATAGAACATCCAAATCCGAGTCCGTATGTGTCCTGGGCGTCCGTTTTAGTGCAGATTGGTCCTGGGCTCCAAAACAGACTCGAAGTCGGTTTTGATTGGGCCTCCACCTTGGCTTGGACGTCCTTGCTGGCCCATCACGCCTCCAATCACCTCCCCGATATCTCATCATTATCTCTATAGTTCCTAACAACAATTAATTTATTAGGTAGCAATCTATTCTCAAAACCACATAATAAAAACATTAGAAACGATCTCACCTGTAAATTCAGGTGATGCACCTAAACTTTCATCCTAGTTGGAGGAGTGTTGTGTGTATTCATGGGTGTGATGTACTCATCATTCTCCCCCTTTTTAATTAGAGTCGTCCTCGACTCGATCTCATCCCTTTCTTCTAATGATGGTCTCAAATCTGAAATATAAAATATAGAACTACTCCCAAACTTGAGATACAACTCATATTTATATGCATTATGAAATTTATCATCACAATGTGAAACTACAGTAGCAGGCATGCCATGCAAATTAATGACCTCTTTGAAAACTTGCTCAGCAATATGAACATCATTCTCCCTCTTATGACAACATAGAAAATATGTGATCTTAAAAATAGTAGAAAAACATGACATGACATGGTAATTGTTATTGTAGTTTTCTAGTTCATCATTTGGTTGTAATAACACAAGGAGGATTCATGTTTGAGCAAATATAAACTTTGTGCACCATAAATACACCTCTATGATCATAGTTTCCTATAGCATAAAAATTGTTTCTTGTTAGTAAAGGCAATTCAGTTTGAAAAAACATTTGCTTCTCTACGGTATTTTGATCATAAAGAACATCAAATTCAATATAACCCAAAGTATTTAGAGAAACAATAATTTCTGCTCATCCTTTTCATGTGTTATTAAAATCAAATGTTTTATTTCAGCACTAGTAGGTGAATCATAAGCAAAAACATCAAGCTCATTCATTTGTTGTGGCAAAGGTATAAGTGAAGCAGTGGCACACAACTTCTCTTTATCAAAAGGATTAGCAGATAAATCAACTTGTGGCAATAACAAACCAAGACAAGGTTCCAATACAACAAGACTGTTGAAACAATTCAGTACATTAGGAAAGTTCTTACTTGAAACAATAATTTGTTCTTTATCTTTCTCACTATCCTCTTCTTTGTGTAGAAGCTGAAATGTATTAGTCACAACAAGAGGCAAGGAAATATGTTCATCGTCTAGTAATCTAGATTTTAATGAAAGTGTTGCAACATTTGAAACAGCCCATTCTATCCTAAATGTTTCATTCTTTCTTCTCTCAAGTCTTTGTTGATTCTCTTCTAAAATTTCAGCAGCAGACATAGGTTTAAGAGTAACTCTTCTACCATTGTATTTAAATGAATAGCTATTAGCAATGGTATTGTGCAAAGCATTATTTGTATAAATCCAAGGCTTACTCAATAACAAATGACACGCTTGCATAGGCACTATATCAAAATCTGCACAATCCTTATAAGAACCAATAAAAAATTCAATGCGTGCAATTTTATCTACCTTTATCTTACCACAAGAATTTACCCATTGGATGTAGTATGGGCATGGGTCTGGCTGTGTGGTCAAGCTGAGCTTCTCGACCAGTTCCAAGCTTGTGATGTTGTGGCTACTCTCTCCATCAATGATGACACGACAACGTCGATCCTTCACAACAAAGTGAGTCTGAAACAAGTTGTTCATTTGATTTTGCTCTACCTTCTCCATTTGAGAACTAAGCACTCATTGTGCTACAACACTTGTATCCACCTCATTTGACACCATCGACTCATCACCATCGGTGTTGTAACCTGTCATTGTTAATAGAAAACAAGAAAACACATAAGAGTATATTTTCCTATCACTACTGTTTGATCACAGTGAAAACTCTCAACAAGCAAATGGCAACACCTAACTGAGTTCTTACAAGAATCTTAATAGCAAAACAGAGGATACCTTGGAGAGTGTGATCCGACAATTGCGAGGGTCCAAAGTTCTGTGCCTATCCAGAAGGATATATATGGAGCTAGGTAGGCAATTTATAGTAGCAAGGATTAGCAAAATTTCAATTCAGAAATTGCAAAACTGAATAATAGTCCCAAGCTAGTCTATGTCACCGGCCTAAACTTGTCTCAGACCTAGTTCAAGCAAGCAAGCAAATGGCTCAACAAAGGACACAAAGGCTGCAAGCAATTCTGAATTTTTTTCTCTTCTCCTTTCATTTTTTTTTTGTTATAGGTGCGGCTTTTTCTTCTTATTTTTTTTAGCACCTCTTTAACTTTTACTTCTTTCATGATTTTTTTGATACAGAACTGCAGCAAGTGTTGCGAACTTTATAGCACAAAGAAAAAACCTGAACTTTCTTTTTTGCACTCTTTACGTAAGGAATAGATGTACATGTAGAACTGAACCGACAATTCTTATATGCAACAACATGCAGCAATCTTTTGACTCAAGGAACAACATGCAACAGAACAGAAAACACTCTAAGTTTCTTTTGCACACAAAAAGTTGAAGGCTAGATGTTAAATAAATATTTAGTGCAAACAATTCCAGCAGTACTATTCTCTCAATGTGTGCAACAATCTGATTTTTTTTCTTGATTGTCTATGAACAAGGACACACACGACTCAAACAAGACCAAAGAACAAGCACTAGACCAACAACACAATGACCTTGTAGGGACTAAAATTTAGAGAAGCAAACTAAACTGAAAATTGCAAGGCACAAGGGGGGTGTAGGACAGCGGAAACACGATGAACAAATATTTTTTGTAGCGCAATTTTCTGGACTCTAGGATAGAACAAATAAACAAGGATAAAGGCGAACCTAACAGTATACCTGAAGCTCTGATTACCACTTAATGTGAACAAGGGTTCCCGATCTTTCGATAGGTTCTGATAATCTTGATTAAGGCGGAGGCGATACACAAATCGATCCGGCTTCCGAACGACACGTTCTAAACCCCGCAATCGCAGCACAACGTCTCCTCTGTTTATCAACCGTTCAAGAACGATTGACCTCGCCGAGAAGGCTTATCCTTGCCTGCAAATCAAGAACACAAGAAAGAACAAAGAAGAATGCAACCAAATTTGCAAGTATACGATGAATCTCACAAGTTGGAGTCTCACAAACCGATCAAACGGTGAAACTGTTATCAACAGAATAATCTAAGCAAAATCCAAACCCTAATGAAGAGGTGGCGGCTGTATATAAGGACCCTAGGATCGTGCACGACCTCCTGGATGCAGCCCTAAGTGGGCTCAACTCGATACATGGCCCAAAGACCGATTACGGTGTCACAGCACCAGGACAAATTCTGGAAGTCGAATTGTTTCGGCGATTGCTGACGGCTCGGGACGAAATTTGACATGGGACTGATTGGGTTGGAAAGGTCTTTTCGTTATATTTCCAGCCATATATAGAACATCCAAATCCAAGTCCGTATGTGTCCTGGGTATCCGTTTTAGAGCAGACTGGTCCAGGGTTCCAAAACAGACTCGAAGTCGGTTTTGATTGGGCCTCCACCTTGGCTTGGACGTCCTTGCTGGCCCATCACGCCTCCAATCGCCTCCCCAGCTATCTCATAATCATCTCCATGGTTCCTAACAACAATTAATTCATTAGGTAGCAATCTATTCTCAAAACCACATAATAAAAACATTAGAAATGATCTCACCTGTAAATTCAGGTGATGCACATGAACTTTCATCTTAGTTGGAGGAGTGTTGTGTGTATCCATGGGTGTGATATACTCATCACATTTCCCTTTCCAATCACCACATGCATGATAAACTAAAAACATGAAAAATATTTGTTTCCCTTTCACATGCATGATAAATAGGAAAACTAAAAATATAATAACAATAATAATCATGAATAAATTCATGCACGGTATAAATGCATAAGGTTTCCTATGTTGAGACGATGAATATTTGCTCTGTCTTTTATTCTTTTCATATGCCTAGTTTACAACTTAGCACTCTATCTAGTTTTGGTTTGTTGGCATGATTAAATTTCACCTCAAACGCATTAGTGGGTAGCATAAGCATTACCCTTCTGGGTTGTTGGAAGATATGATATGGTTAGTAAGGGCTGCTATGATCTTGCCCAATTTGTGAAACTTGACACCTGGAGAATTAATTTGATAAAAATGACAAGTTCCTCAATGATATAAATTCCTACCACAGCCATATGGTGTGCTACATTGCGAAACCTTCTACATATTCTACTCGTATTTTCACTGAGCCTTGTCAAAGTTGTGTGACCCTAGTGAGAAATATTTTCTGCATTCATGATCAAGTCCATGCACATCACACTAAGTTTCCACACCTGAAATTAGCAAACATCCATGTCACACCATCCATCCACAAAATAAAGACTCTGTCTTCATGATTGATCTCTCGCTAAGGCAATCAAGGTTATGGCTATCAAAAAAAAAAGAAAGAAAACTCTTGCTCCATGAAGAGGTTCAGAGAAAAAGAAAAGATAGCCAAAACTGTCAAACAAAGGGAGAGACAAATAAAAAGAGTCTCCATTCCACTCCACCAAATCCACCACACATGCACATCTTGATCATGCTTGTAGGAAATCTTTTCTCCATGGATCCACTCTTTTGACTCGGTGACATATGAAATACAGGTATGCCACATTTATCTTTACAGAGAGCTCCATATATCAACCTTTAGAGATAGGATTTTTGAGGCATCATAAGCCTTGGTGGGGAATACATACACTTTGAGCGATCTGAGTGAGTCATTTGAGAAACTTGGATCTATCACAAAAATTAACCTCCAGGGTAAAGTCGATCAGAAAGAGTAAGTAAAATGGTAGTCCTACAAATTGTTCTGTCTTCCAACTGCCTAAGATTTGGAGAAGTTATAAAGCCCCACAAAAAATTAAAGGTGAAATACTCATGCCAACTTATTCAATCCTTTATAGAGTGTCTTAGTTGTGCATTTGGGTATATGTTAAGAATAAGACATTGTAGCAACTCCTGATCAACACAAACTTGATATTTTCCTTTACTTGGGACAAGCAAAGGTTCAGCTTGAGGGGTTTGTTGACGGTCATTAAACACCAATTTTGACCATCAATATACCTATAAAAGTGGGAAGACTTAGCATTTCATACTTGCATGTTAGTTAGAAATAATAAGATTGCACTTGTCCTTCGAGATTCATGTGCATGCAGGGATTTGATACAAATAAAGTGGAGAAATGGAGCATAATCCAGGGAAACACCATTCTAGCCAATCGGACGGTGCCAATTAGACTTCCCTCAGATTGCATGCATGGCTACATGGGATTCCTTCGGAGAACACCGCCTTAAAACACAAGAGAACCCACCTGTCTACCACCCAGAGAAAGCACAAAGGAAAAGGGCCCAGTGGTCGGTCGGCCGACCTCCCCCCTTGGTTGCCCGACCTGGTCTTTAGCCTATTTTAGGCGGGCTTCCACATGTCGACTCCTTAGCTCTTTGGCAATGTCGGTGCATGGCGGTTCCGTGGCGGTTACTCCTCAATACCGATCTATGGCCCCTATAAATAGAAGGGGAGAGTTCCACTCCAACACACACACACTATAGAGTTATTCATTTCCCTATTTCACTTAGAGTTTCCTAGTCCTAGTGGAGTTTAGTGTAGGCGAAGCGTTGCAATTGCAATTGCTTAGCTCATGACTTATTAATATGTAGGGTCAAAGTTATGTGTGCTTTAGTGCTTGTTAATCCAATCGGTGATTCTAGTGTTTGCTCATTGCTAGAATTTTACTTAAATGTGTAAGCACGGTGCTTAGACGGCTAGGTAGTATCGATATCCTTGTAATCCACGGTTTGTAGAGGTAGGCAGTAGGTGGTGACATATATTTGTCCATTATACTCCTCCACGTTTGGTTACGACGTGTGTCCTAGACGAAGTTGCCTTGTGTATGCCAGGCATGAATCTATACACGAAGTGTTGATTGCATTAGACTATGACTTGTATAACTTTGTTTGAAATTGTTTGGCTATGTAACTATATAGGTAGGCTAACATTAGAGATATAGCTTTGTTGTCCAAACTAAAACTCCCTAGTGACTTAGAACTTTTATTTGTCTTTAGGAATGATTGCTCTATGTGTCACACTACCCCTATCCATTATTATACTTACCCCTGTATAAACTATGATTATTCATACCAATTTTTATGACTAAGTTACTATTAACAATCATATATTTATGCTATAGCATTCATTTGGTAGAACTACAAATGACAAGCTATTGGAGCAATCCAATAGTGAAATGCTACAACGGTACTATCCGTGTGCTTGCGGATTTTAATATTATGCCACTGAAGTTCATCCTTATAATTATGTCTGACACAATTGTCGGGATTGATTATATTGATGTAATGGCAGTTCCCAAGTGCCCCTTTTATATGTGAATATTACCCCAATTAGAGCATAATTGACACTAATTTAGGCCATTTATCTGTGATATTGTTTATATATTTGTATATGCGTTATTTTGGAGCTTTATTGCAGAAACAAGTAAAATTGGTGATTAATGCGATGATGGAGAGGATAGGAGTCCAGAACTGAAAAAAAGCACTGAAGAAGCCCAGTGCGTCGATCGGCGCAGTCCATGAGCCGATCGGCGCAAGGGTGTTTTGGCCCACAGAAGTGATCGAGGCTCATTCCACATGTTTATGGAAGTTTATCTGCGCAAGACACTTGAAGATTTTTGTCTAGAAGGTTTATGGAACTTCAAGAAGATTTATGGAACTTAAGATCTCAACGTGCAGTACAAGACTTTATCTAGAAGGAAAAGGCCCACATGGCAGCTGTGGAAGACAGAGGAACCGACTCGGGGAAGAAATTAGAGAAGACACAGCTTGCGCCGATCGGCGCAACCGCCTTATTTGCTAGAAACCGAGTCCTTTACGAGTAGAACCCCTATAAATACTTGTAAACCCTCACCGCAGAGAGGAGGCGACAGAGGGACAGCAGATCCGTGAGTTAGAGCCACCGGGGCTTGACCCGCTAGAATAGATCTCTAGTTGAGTTTCAAGAACCATTGGAGTTAAGAGTTGATCCTTCAAGGTAGGTCATCTCGACGAGGATGAATCTTACTCTATGTATCTCAAGGATAATTGAATATGTTGATGATGGTTTTGGTGATTTGTCTATCTTGATTCTATAATCATGCATGTGCTTATTCCAATTGCTTAGGTCTAGGCTAAGTAAGTAGATATTATCTTAATCGTGGTGATTAGGATAGTATTCGGACATTGTATTGATTATGGTTGCTTGATGATGCTAGTAGTGTGGTTTAGCGGTGACAGCACTAAGCCTGCATAGTACTATTGTATAGTTGAGTAGGGTAAGATACTCGCGCGATTAAGGGTTTCCTCTCGGCAGCGATAAATCGGGAGCCCCTCAGAAAGCAGGGTGGTCTTACTCATTATAGGTTTTCATTGATCCATGTAATTATCCATTATGATGCTATTCAATTAGACTTTCTGGTTACGATCTCACTAGTAGATATCTGGCTACTCACTTAACAGCATAAGTTTACAAGATCTGGCACACTTTGGCTTAGATTCACTGGTGTGCCGATCGGCTCAACTCCTGTGCTGATCGGCGAAACAACTTTGGCTTAGATTCACCAGCGTGCCAATTGGCTCCATTCCTGCGCTGATCGGCGCAACCACAGATTGGCTTAGTTTCACCAGTGTGCCGATCGGCTCGACCCGTGCGCCGATCGGCGCAACGACAGATTTACTGTCTGGCGCACCTTTGCGCTGGCCAGTCTCCCACTCATGCAACCTGACCTTGACAGTAGCCTTGACTAGATCTTTTACTGTTAACTTTGTTTAATAAATTCCTAAAGTCCCAGTGAATTCGATAAACCTCGGAATACTTAATTCAAGGGAAAAAGTGCTACAATCGTACACCGTCCTCTTACGGTATATAAGTGGGTGCGTAGATACAACCAACACTTAGCAGTTGTTAGCAAGTGTCAACAGACATTTCTGGCGTCGTGTCGAGGATAGTAATATTTCTGGTGCGACGTTAAGAAATGTCAACATTTGTCATTGTCCTTTCTATGTTCTAAGTGACAAATTACAAATAACCTTTCACATGAACAAAACGAGAAGGGTATCACAAAAGAAAAGGGAGCAAAAACACAAGTTGATAGCAAATGACACTCGCTTAGAGAAGAGAAGAACCAACAAGATGTTACCGCCTTTAGACGAATTGATATCCAGCATGAGCCTCTCCCATGCTTAAGATTTTGCTTATTTGCATGAGAGAAACTTGATAACAAGGGCAGCGAGAGAATGCCTTTCGAGACAAACAGTGGTGCCGATTGACACACTCCTTCTTCGGCCTCATGCTTGTTCATCTCCATGTAGCTGCTATCCCGACACTTCCTACTGTAAAAGCGGTTGTTTCTCCATAATCCTTTAATCTCCTTTCTGTGCTTTAATTCCTGCAAAACAATTAAGTGCACATGCTACTCTCAAGGTGGGAGTAGAAACAATATCGTTCTCTAGTAACAACCTCAAAATTCAACTTGTGGTCAAACTTTTTCTAGTAGAAAAGAAAACAAAAATAACCTAATGGGTGTACGCGTGTGCATAAGTGTGGATGCATGAAGTTAATTTCAAAATGTTTGTCAACAAAACAAGACCATAACAATGTTGTTCAACAATTTAGTGTAAACGCCATGTTCAAACAAAGTTGCTAAATGAATGTACAACCTACACAGTTCTAGAAACAACAGTATTCTTCATTTAGTCTTAAAACTAAGCAAAGTAAGTGACGAAAAAGTTTTATGATGCTAGTAACAAACATTAGAGACGTGGAAGCTAAATAAAAACAATGTTTACACCTAGCTCTAGGCACCATGCTTAGAACTAAGTGGCTAGCAATCTTAACAAAATTCTATAATAACCAAAGTCTAAACACCATGTCATGACATAGCTATTGAAAAACTTGAGTGAACTTTGAGAGATAGCACAATGAAAAAGATTAGCAACCAACCAATGCAAATGATGCAACACATGGCAAGGCAAATGAATTATCTTCAAAGCAAGCTATTATAAGCGGAAAGGTGAATATCAACATGCAAAGTCAGAGGATTTTGTGAAATAAAAAAAAACATGTTATGTGATAACGATGGAAAGATTAGAAAAACATTTGGGTGCTGTACCAATCGACAATGGAGTCATGTCGATCGAGACAAGGAGATGGGCTCGGTATGTCGTGAATAATGATCGACGGGAGATTTAGGTGGGCTGAAATCAAATGGTTAAATGCATGCAGACTGAGAAAAATCATGCAAATACAAAAACAAAGAAAGTTCTCACAAACAATGCATACAGTGGATGATTTTGACAAATAAAGAAAATAAATGATGCTAGTGGAGGTCTAAAAATAAAAAGTTAATCTAGAACTAATTAGCCACCACTACTACATTTAGCTCTGTTGTGGTGGGCAAAATAGGGCCTCAGTGGTGGACAACAAAATCGCCACTGAGCCATTATCACTACTGCCTTACAAACTTAGTTGTAGCCTATAGACTGCTACTATCCTAGGTTACATATATGTTAAAAAAAAGGAGTCAGTAGCAGTCTAAGGACCGCTACTGACGCCATAATATACTACAAAATAAAAGGGCCGGTCCTAGTACTAGCTAGGACCCACCCTAGATGGGTCGCCACCGATGCCCACACACGTTGGAGGCCTAGCAACTCGCCCGTCATCGTCGTCTGTCGTCCCGCGCCATCCCGTCCGCGCGGCCCTCGGCCACCTCGCCGATTCACGCCATCGAAGCGACGCCGTATCCCGTCATCAGAGGGGGAGGGAGAGGGTGCTCGAGGAGGTTATGCGACCACCACATTGAGGTTCGGGCCACCGTGCCGGTGCACACCCCGCCTGATGCACCTCCAGATCCACCCTTAGGGCGACGCGAAGGGGCACGAATATTGTTGGGAGATAGAGGAGGAGGAGGAGGAGGGGGCGAGGTAGTGGCATATTGGTGAGCGTGACAGCACGCCGGCACCAGGTGCGCCAGACGCCCCTCGCGTAGCCCCAACAACACGGCGTTTCGACATCTTCACCATGGAGGTGGAGGAGAGGAGGCGGCTAGAGGCGAACGGTCAGTGGAGGAGGAGGAAACCCTAACCCTAGCTAAGGCGGTAGTGCACCACGTGCAAAAGTGATACTGCCATGCCGCACCACCCCCATTTATAGAAGGGTGCGGTTGGTAGTAGCGGGCCTCGTTGTTAGGCCCGCAACTAAATGGGCCTTAGGTTGTAGTTGCGGGCCTGACAGAATCCGCTACTGCATTATGTATTTGGTAGCGGGCATTGCGGTCCATAGTTTCATTACATTTGCGCTCACTACTATGTTTGTTAACCTAGTAACGGTCTTCCTGCTGTGCTGCACTTAGTTGCGGTCTTCTTAAGGACCCATTACTGAGGTCAAAAGTAGTTATGCAACTGCAGAGCTTGATTGTAGTAGTTCACAAGTGAATCAATTGAGTTGGGTGACTCTCACATAAACACAAAACCTGTAGGTTGCCCTCCTAGCAGCACTGATCAATCCAAATATAAGACTCAAACAAAAAGACACAAAAACACGGGTTTCCTCTCAAAAAGCACTTTAGTTATAGTGTTGACGGTCGTTAAAGACCATTTCCGACCATCAATATTACTCAAAATAAAAGAGGAGTTAACATTCCCACCATGCATTTTATTTAGAATTAATAATTATCCACTAGTATTTGGAGAAACACTAACATGCAGGAGAAATAACAAGATGGAGGAGGAAACACACTTAGTTGCAAAGAAACACAACTCCCACCAATCAGAACGCGCCAACTAGGACTCCCACGGATTGACTGGCCCACCTATAGAAGCAAACCGACTTAACAACCAGCCTTATAGTGTCACTGGGCAATGGGACCCACCTCGCAGACCACCAGAGGCAGCAACACCCGAGGGAGCTCCCCCCTTGCTTGGCCGAACAGGGGCGTCCGGCCGAACGGGGAGTGGCCCCCCTGGTGCATGGCTGCCACATGTTGGCTCCTGGTAGCTCCCCAATGACGGTTGTGCATGTTTGGTGGAAGTTACCAACTCCAGGAACCTCCTTTGAGTGCTATAAATAGAAGGGAGAGGCCTCACTCCAAAGCACACACCAAGAAGCATTACTCTCTTTATCATTTCGTGATTCTCTTTAGTTTTAGTGGAATTAGACTTAGAATAGAGTCTTCTTCAGTTCCCAAGTCTTCTTTGGAGTTGTGGTATGGCTCTTGTATCTTTCTCCTTTTTGTAAGACTTTGTTCTATTTAATATATTTAGTGTTTCTTTATAGTTATGCTTGGGTCATATGTTTCTTGTTTTATTATATGATTCATTCATGTATGTGGTTATTATGCTTGCATGCTAGTAATGTAGTTATACTTTATTATCATGTTAGACATAAGCCCTTACTATAGTCTTTACTTATATCGTTATAATGATGCATGACTAATGTTTGACTTAGATCATTTCCACGTGCTTAGGGTTCACTTAAATGTGATTACGCCTTTTCTGATCCATCGCTAGGGGATAAGGGGTATTGTTTTGGAGATGTAAGCGTGGTGCTTAGATCAATAGAATGCATTATTTATCATGTAGTCCGTGAATTGCCAGGGGTAGGCAGTAGGTGGTGACAGCCCTATGTATCCTTTGAAATCCCCCACGTTCGGCTATGCAGTGGGCTCTTGGCCGGAATCGTACTATGGATGCAAGGGAAAACTGGATGCCCAGGGTGTGATGATCTGATTGTCTTGCTTTGTCAATGTATCTGTATTATAGTATATGATGTAGACTATGTAACTATATATAAAAGCAACATAGGAACTTAGCTCTTTCTTTCTCCATCTCCACTAGACTAATGTTTATTTCTTTTGAGTGTGCTATCTATGTGTCCACTACCATGTTTATCATTATCCTTACCCCTATGAGGACTTTGTCTTATAATCCAATGTGCAATGTCTAGAATATAGTAATTACTCTGATCAATCACATGCCTTCCTTTGGGATAAAACAAATACGATGCCCTAAATACTTCCGGGTGAAATGCTACAACTGTATTCTCCGTGCGCTTGCGGACTCTCTACATTCGTTAAAGATTACCAATAAACATTTCTCGCTTTGTTGCTAAGGAAACTTAGTGACGACGTTACGACATGTCAACATACAGTCACGTAGCTAGACTTCTTATATACCTGGATGTCGTGAAGCCATGGTTCTTGGTGTAAGATACCGAAGATGTCCATGCAGCTTGTACTATGCATTTGTGAATCTTGATCAATGTTGCACTAGTGAGGTATGATAAGGTAGAGTGGATGCAACTTCTCAATGCTTGCCTAATGATCCATCAAGTTGATGGTTGAAAGTGAGTCTGCCATGTCTTCTTGTACCGACAACTTGTTGATGCTTCTGATCCACTACCAAAGAGAATTAGAGGCTGCAACCTATTTCATTGTGTCGGGCATCAAATTATCTTTCCAACTAGTACTCACATGTTCTCATCGAACTCCGTATGAGGGAGATATGACCTTTTAACTAAAGGTATGTCAGGCTTTCTCGTGATGGATCCGAATTGAATTCAAACTTTCCAAATATTCAAAATCCATGTTTGGTACAAGTTGAATCCGTGTCTAACATCAAAAGGAAGTCTTCTAAATGTTAGGAAACCCATGGATCACGTGGATATTGTCCTCTAATTCCATATTTGCTTCAAACTTCCAATTGGTTTGGCCATAAATTCCTGTAGAAAGCTCCAAATAAGGTAATGCTTGATCCATTGGAAACTAGACTTGATGAAGATTGCATAATATAAACTTTACTTGAAATCCTCTGTACAGTCACGAACATCTTCTTGACGTCAGCGGATAGAATATCAACCCTTGATCAAGAGCATATCCACCATGTCTTCAATGTTTGCTTTTGAAATCTTTTATATTCATGGTAAATCTCCCTCAATCTTCTCTCCCAACATCTATTGCTATGAACTAGACAAAATCCTTGCAAAGAATTAGTTAAAAAAAAGTATTGACACATGAGCGTACCTCCTTTTCATGGAGTGGTGTGGTGTCGGTTCGCATAGGCATTGCGCCGTTGGACACAAGTGTGGAATGCTTTGTTGGTCGATGAAGAGGAACTCGATAGCGGATTATTAATATGAATAAGGGTTTCCGATCTTCTAAAAGGTTCTGGTAAAGTTGATTAAGGCGGAGGAGATACACAAATCGATCCGGCTTCCGAACGATACGTTCTGAACCCCACAATCGCAGCACAACGTCTCCTCTGGTTATCAACCGTTCAAGAATGATTGACCTCACCGAGAAGGCTTATCCTTGCCTGCAAATCAAGAACAAAGAAGAATGCAACCAAATTTGTAAGTATACGATGAATCTCACAAGTTGGAATCTCACAAACCGATCAAACGACAAAACTGTTATCAACAGAATAATCTAAGCAAAACCCAAACCCTAATGAAGAGGCGGAGGCTGTATATGAGGACCCTAGGGTCATGCAAGACCCCCTGGATGCAGCCCTAAGTGGGCTCAACTCGATACATGGCCCAAAGACCGATTACGGTGTCGCAACACCAGGACAGATTTTGAAAGTAGATTTGTTTCAGCGATTTCTGACGGCTCGGGATGACTTTTGACATGGGACAAGTCGGGTTGCAATGGTCTTTTCGTTATCTTTCCAGCAATATATAGAACGTCCAAATCCGTGTCCGTATGCGTCTTGGGCGTCCGTTTTAGTGCAGACTGGTCCTGGGCTCCGAAACAGACTTGAAGTCGGTTTTGATTGGGCCTCCACCTTGGCTTGGACGTCCTTGCTGGCCCATCACACCTCCAATCACCTCCCAAGCTATCTTATCATAATCTCCATGGTTCCTAACAACAATTAATTCATTAGATAGCAATCTATTCTCAAAACCACATAATAAAAACATTAGAAACGATCTCACCTGTAAATTCAGGTGATGCACATGAACTTTCATCTTAGTTGGAGTGTTGTGTGTATCCATGGGTGTGATGTACTCATCATTCTCCCCCTTTTGAATTAGAGTCGTCCTCGACTCGATCCCATCTCTTTCTTCCAATAGTGGTCTCAAATCTGAAATATAAAATATAGAACTATTCCCAAACTTGGGATGCACCTCGTGTTTATATGTGTTATGAAAATTATCATCACAATATGAAACCACAATAGAAGGCATGCCATACAAATTAATAACCTTTTTGAAAACTTGCTCAGCAATATGAATGTCATTCTCACTCTTATGACAAGATGAAAAATGTGTGATCTTAAAAACACTAGAAAAACATGACATGACATGGTAATTGTTATTGCAGTTTTCTAGTTCATCACTTGGTTCTATAACACAAGGAGGATTCATGTTTGAGCAAATATAAACTTTGTGCACCATAAATACACCTCTATGATCATAATTTCCTATAGCATAAAAATTGTTTCTTGTTAGTAAAGGCAATTCAGTTTGAGAAAATATTTGCTTCTCCAAAGTACTTAGATTACAAAGAACATCAAATTCAATATAACCTAAAGTATTTAGAGAAGACAACAATTTCTGCTCATCCTTTTGACATGTAACTAAAATCAAACGTTTAATTTCAGCACTAGTGGGTGAATCATAAGCTAAAGCATCAAGCTCATTCATTTGTTGTGGCAAAGGTATAAATGAAGCATTGACACACAACTCCTTTTTATCACACGGACCACTAGGTAAATCTACTTGTGACAAAGGAATATGATCATAAGGTTCCAATATAGCAAGACTATTGGAACAATCCATCACATTAAGAAAGCTCTTACCTAAAGCAACAACCTGTTCTTTATCGTTCCCACTATCATCTTCTTTGTGTATATGCTGAAAAGTATTAGTTGTAACAAGAGGCAAAGAAATATGTTCATCCTCTAGCAATTCAGATTTTGATAAAAGTGTTGCGATATTTGAAACAGCCCATTCTATCCTAAAGGGTTCATTCTTTCTTCTCTCAAATCGTTGTTGATCCTCTTCTAAAATTTCAGCAGCTGTCATTGGTGTAAGAGTAACCCTTCTACCATTGTATTTAAATGAGTAGCTATTAGTAATGGTATTGTGCAAAATATTATTTGTACAAATCCAAGGTTTACCCAATAACAAATGACATGCTTGCATAGGTACTATATCAAATTCTGCACTATCCTTATAAGAACCAATAAAAAATTCAATGCGTGCAATTTTATCTACCTTTATCTTACCACAAGAATTTACCCATTGGATGTAGTATGGACATGGGTGTGGCTGTGTGGTCAAGCCGAGCTACTCGACCAATTCCAAGCTTGCGATGTTGTGGCTACTCTCTCCATCAATGATGACACGACAACGTCGATCCTTCACAATAAAGTGAGTCTGAAACAAGTTGTTCATTTGATTTTGCTCTACCTTCTCCATTTGAGAACTAAGCACTCGTTGTGATACAACACTTGTATCAACCTCATTTTACACCATCGACTCATCACCATCAGTGTTGTAACCTGTCATTGTTAATAGAAAACAAGAAAGCACATAAGAGTATATTTTCCTATCACTACTGTTTGATCACTGTGGAAACTCTTAACAAGCAAATGGCAGCACCTAACTGAGTTCTTACAAGATTCTTAATAGCCAAACAGAGGATACCTTGGAGAGTGTGATCCGACGATTGCGAGGGTCCAAAGTTCCGTGCCTATTTAGAAGGATATATATGGAGCTTGGAAGGCAAATTGTAGTAGCAAGGATTAGCAAAATTTCGATTCAGAAATTGCAAAACTAAATAATAGTCTCAAGCTAGTCTATGTCACCGGTCTAAACTTGTCTCGGACCTAGTTCAAGCAAGCAAGCAAATGACTCAACAAAGGACACAAAGGATGCAAGCAATTCTGAATTTGTATCTTTTCTTTTTTCTACTTCCATTTTTTTGTGCGGCTTTTTCTCTTGTGCACTTTTGCCTTTTTCTTGAGAATCAGAACTGCAGCAAGGTATTAGAAGTTTTATAACCAATGGAACCCTAGAATATTTTTTTCTTACTACAAGTGCAGCAAAAGGATTCTTGTAATAGCACAACTAAAACAAACTTCTGTAACAATATCAAGCACTAATTGGTTGGCTTTTGATCACAATGAGACAGCAGCAGAGCACTCTAATTTTCTTTTGCACACGAAAGTAGAAGGCTAGATGTTAAAGAAATATTTAGTGCACATAATTCCAGTAGTACTATTATCTCAACGTGTGCAACACTGATTTTTTTCCCTTGTTTGTCTATGACAAGGATATGCACGACTCAAACAAGACCAAAAAACAAGCACTAGACCAGCAACACAATGACTTTATAGGGACTAAAATTCAGAGAAGCAATCTAAAATAAAAATTTGCAAGTCACAATGGGGTATAGGACAGCGGAAACACAATGAACCGATATTTTTGTGGGGCAATTTTCTGGACTATAGGATAGAACAAATAAACAAGGATAAAGGCGAACCTAACAGTATACCTGAAGCTCTGATTACCACTTAATGTGAACAAGGGTTCCCGATCTTCCGAAAGGTTCTGGTAAACTTGATTAAGGCGGAGGCGATACACAAATCGATTCGGCTTCCGAACGACACGTTCTGAACCCCGCAATCCCAGCACAACGTCTCCTCTGGTTATCAACCGTTCAAGAACGATTGACCTCACCGAGAAGGCTTATCCTTGTCTGCAAATCAAGAACACAAGCAAGAACAAAGAAGAATGCAACCAAATTTGCAAGTATACGATGAATCTCACAAGTTGGAGTCTCACAAACCGATCAAACGGCAAAACTATTATCAATAGGATAATCTAAGCAAAACCCAAACCCTAATGAAGAGGTGGCGGCTGTATATGAGGACCCTAGGGTCGTGCAAGACCCCCTGGATGCAGCCCTAAGTGGGCTCAACTCGATACATGGCCCAAAGACCGATTACGGTGTCACAGCACCAGCACAGATTCTAGAAGTCGATTTGTTTTGGCGATTGCCGATGGCTCGAGACTAATTTTGACATGGGACCGGTGGGGTTGGAAAGGAATTTTCGTTATATTTCCAGGCATATATAGAACGTCCAAATCGGTGTCCGTATGCGTCCTAGGCGTCCGTTTTAGTGCAGATTGGTCCTGGGCTCCGAAACAGACTCAAAGTCGGTTTTGATTGGGCCTCCACCTTGGCTTGGACGTGCTTGCTTGCCCATCACGCCTCCAATCACCTACCCAGCTATCTTATCATCATCTTCATGGTTCTTAACAACAATTAATTCATTAGGTAGCAATCTATTCTCAAAACCACATAATAAAAACATTAGAAACGATCTCACCTGTAAATTCAGGTGATGCACATGAACTTTCATCTTAGTTGGAGTGTCTTGTGTATCCATGGGTGTGATGTACTCATCAATTATGGGCCACTAACAGCCTTAGCACCTACCACTAAAGAGCTATAGAGTGATCTTCGGCATTCTAGGTGCAGTGCCGATCGGCACCACTGTCGTGGCGGTCGGCACTAGCAACATTGTCGCCCGTACTCCTTGGATGGTTGTGTGCCTAGCCTTTACCTGTTTTCAATGGACATACAAACAAGAAAAACAGGGTATGTGCAATATAAAGAATAGGATTAGTCCAAAAAACTAGATAGATTGCTTTAGGTTCGAATTGCCGATCCCCGACAATGGTGCCAGAAAAGCTTGTTTGTCGTTCATACGCATCCACTTATATACCGCAAGTGTATGGTGTATATTATAGCATTTCCCTAGAGTATTCCATGGTTTATATCGAATTCACAAGGATCAGCAAGAGAACCGTATTTAGGGTCTTCTACTTCATCTAATTAATCAATCCTTGCATAAAGTACTTAGTGCACATATGAGAGCATTGATGAAGAATGCATTTGTTTATGAGAGCTGAGGGGGGGGGGGGAGGGGGTTGTGCAGATCGGCACAAAGGCTTTTTAGGTGAAGGCTATTTAATAAAGAGTTGTTAGGTCTAGAAGCATACACATACACCAAAGAGAAACACCTAGAGTCAGCCTATATGCATCTAGTGGTTGGAGAAAGGATGTGACAATCGGTGCAACGAGTGTGCCAATCAGCACCGAAGCAACAACAATGTGTCAGCTATAATCCTAGCTTACTTGGCACTTTCAACAATTGGTGAACAACCAAGATGGGTAGAGGATGGAGTTTTTCCTGCAGGACCTGCGAACGCTCATGCCCACATAGACACCCTACGTGTCGTAGCATGCAGATGACTATCTTAGTAATCATGCAACTCCTCTTATCTGACTCTAAACATGCACTAATGTATCGAGCATCAAGGATCTATAAGCCCTACCACGGCTAATCGATGTACCAACTCTTACTCAAAACAATGCACATCTAGTCTTACGAGCAGTTACCATGATTAGGTGAGCATCAAAATATTTATCTGCAGCTAAGTAATTGGAAAAAGCATATGTAAGACCATGTAATCTAGACGAACACAATCGCAACCAAGGATAGAATGAAGACAGACCCATCAATAAATATACCTTATTTCATCATCACCAGGGACATGCCGATCGGCACGGGCCTCGTGCCAATCAGCACAACCTTATTGCAACGTTGACGGTGTTGGCGGCTGAAAAAAACCCAATACCGGCCAAGAAATGCAAGGTAAAGGCCTTAGTTCAATAAAAATTTACTTAAACTAATAAAGTTCTACAAGTTTTGGTGAAATATTTGTTTACAGGTCATACAGGACCAAAATATGCAAAAATATGAAGCAACACCCCATCGACCGATTATGACTGTCTTTCCGACAGATCAGGGGCCGACAGAGTAATCAGCCACCCGGATCATCACCCGGCCGAGTGATTAGAATTATCACCCGAATGAAGACCGGATGCCTAACCAGTTGCTCAGACGACCACCCGGGGATCATCGTCCGGCTGATCATCCGACCCGGCCGGTTCTACAAAACACTCCACGACGATGCTGTTTTCTCCTCCCGGACCTAAAAAGATGAAAAGTGGTAAAGGAAAGAAGGCCATCAAGTAGCATAACCTGGAGAAGTCAAGGGGCACCAGGAGGGGTCAGCACCCGGCCAAGGCAGCCGCCCGGCATGGGCCGCCGCCCGGTCTAGCCTGCCGCCCGACCTCGGGTTGCCACTCGTTGGCCAGGCCACTAGGCCCAAGAGGCCTACCGCCCCTCAAAGAAGAATGTTGGTCAAAACTAACCTATCAACCGTCATCGAGACAACATCTGAGTTATTCAAGAAGAGTCGGCCAGGAACTGACCCAATCCAACGGCCGCCCAGCCTTTCCCATCGCCCGGCCTATCCCTTCGCCCGGCGGACTGACTTTGGCCCACCAACTCCACTTCACCTACAAACACCTCCCTGCCAATTGCCATCTATAAAAAGTGGAGAATTCGAGAGAAAATCATCAAGAACATCAAGAAGACTACTTTCCCACTATTTTTGCTACAATATAGAGTAGGATAGTTAGCTTGGGAGTTAGAGGTAGGTTGAGAGGTTCTCCTCAGAATTCCAGGTTTGTTTTGGAAGCCTTGGTATAAGTTCTCTTGTATCTTTTCTTCTATAAGACTTATGCCTCAAATATAAATATGTTTGTTCTTTTATTTATCCAAGTCCGATAGTGCCTTCTTATGATTTGTAGTTGTTTCCTAGTTGCACTTTTTGAGAGTGTTTTCATTTTTACATGTTCACGAGTTTCCTGGCTAGGACTTAATTGAGTCACTGTCCTGAGTAAGGGTTTTAGACTTAGTTATTTCCTGACTATTCTTCTGCAAAGATCTACAGAAGAATATCTAGTGTGAGTGTAGGCGTGGTGCCTATGTAAATGGTATCTGGTTATGCATTCGTCCGCACAGGCAGTTTGGTAGGCGGCAGGTGATGACAACCCTATCCGTCCATTTAGTAATCCACCACGTCCGGGAAGTCTCAAGCATACCCATTAGTAAAGAGGTTAGTTATCGACCCATATTAGTGGATTGTTTTCGTGCCCCGAGGTGAACAAAACATGAGCCGTCGAATCGCTAGTAAATTGTGGCAGCTCTAGAAGCAACGCTTGACGCTTGTCTTAGAAATTTTAGAACATCATTACTTAGGAAATCCAACTTGACTCGTTGTCCTCCCAACTAGCTGTACCTTTCTTTATTAAATACCTGTAGTGTGGTCTTCTCTAGATGCGTCCACCATATTACCCACTCATTATCTTCATCCCTACCATGGTTTGGTTGGTGATTTTCTTATAGACATAAGACTGTTAACTCTCGATCCTCTTAGGCCTTGCTTCCCTGAGGAGAAATACGATACCCTAGAATACTCCCAGGTGAAATGCTACAATGGTGTTCTGTGTGCTTGCGGAATTAATTGATCTTATCTTTAGAGAGTAGCAAACACCAATGTTGGTTTTTCTTACGTCTACGAATAAATCCGCAAGCGCACGGAAGACCGATGTAGCACTTCACCCAGAGTATTCCGGGGTATCGAATCACGAGGAACGTGTGTGTCTATCGTTGGACTAAATCACCCATGGACACAGAGATTGATTAAGACAGGCAGAGGACAGAGAGGGTGTCCCAAGAGTTAGGTTCCTACGTTAACTAAGCTATGCTCTAGTTTGCTCGCGTTGGGCACGGACTTACCCCTGCATCCACAGGCGACTTCCGCCAAGAGCCTACGCACTAGCCTAGCGGGGAGGATTTCAGAGGACGGACAGAGCTGTCACCACCTGCCGCCTACCTCAACGAACCAGTAGACTAACGAATAATCAAAGGTAACCTCCTGCATAGACACCACGTCTATGCGATCGATTACTACCTTAACCTTCTAGCAACGAATATTCAGGCTAAGACACCCTAAGAACTTAGAGCGATGAACGAGCTCACAAGCTAGAACTATAACTTAACTAAGGTAAAAAGTAAACTGCAAGAGGGGAAATCTCGACACTTACTATGATTGGCAAATGTCGTCGAAGTACAAGCGTGGAGAAGGCGAAGACAAGCCCAAGCCTCCTCCGAACTCTACTCCACTCTCTTCCTAATCTAAGCACTAGCTAAGTAGCACTTGGCCTTTGCAAGAGGAGCACTAAATCTTCAATCTTGAGTGTGTGTTGGAGTGAAGGCCCTCACCCTCTATTTATAGCCTCCTAACATCGGTTTCAGAGGAGTAACCGCCACGGAATCCCCCCAAACCGCCATCAGGGAGTCCTGAGGAGCCAACACGTGTAAGCCCAGGCGGAGAGGGCGCCCGGCCAGGTCGCCCGACCTGACCAGGTCGGCCGACCTGGGGGTGGCCCCTCCTGGCCTGTGCTTTCTCCAGGTGGCTGTCCTGTGGGCCCTGACAACGGTTTGCGCGGTATTACAGGGAGTTACGTCGGTTAAGCGCTGAAGGTGGGCTCCTTAATCCGTGTGCTTGCTCCTGATTGGCCGGAAGTGTGCTTTCTCCTTGAATTTCCTTGAATTTTATTTAAACTCCATGGGTTGCTTCCTGCATACACAAAGTCACCAAAACTTGTGGAAATAATTAGCAATAAATTCCTACCACTAAGGTGGTGATCAAATTGTGTGATTCTTGCGGGTAAACGACGGTCATATTTTGCATTTAAGGACCGTCAACAAACTCCCCCACACTTAGCCTTTGCTCGTCCTCGAGTAAAGGACTAAAGACTAAGGACTAAGTGATAATTCAAACCTTGATAAATCAAATCTAGCATGCAAATTATTCCAGGCATTACCTTGTATCTCCATGAGCTTTTGAAGTGTCTAGCATGCCTTCTTTGGATATTGATGAATGGAATGAATCTTGACTCCGAAAACTCAGCTCCTTCTGCTTACGTAACTTGGGTTTTCGAAAAGATTTTCACAATCAAAGAATAGTAGCCATACTCCTCAAATGATTCTCTCAGTCGCTCAAAGGTGTATTTTCCTCACCGAGGCATTGTGCCTTTCATGTCCTATCTCTAAATATGGTATATGTGGAGCTCAAGAATAGGATTGAAATGGTGGCATACTTATAATTCATATCTTGCTAAGTCAAAATTCGGATCCAAAGAGAAAAACAAGTCATGATTCATAAGTCAAGTTTGTGCACATTTATTTGGTAGATGGAAGATGGATACTCCTTTGAATTTTCCCTTATTGAAATGAGATCATGGGCTATCTTTTTGTTTGTTTTTTTTTGGATACTAGATAGCCCATAACTCTTTTTGCAACAAAATACGGAGGGAAGTATGTAGAACTGGAGTATTTCTTTTCATGGATGGTGGAGATGCTAACTTCCAGTGTAGAAGTTTTAGCATAGGGGTGGATGTGCACATAGACTTGATAAATGAAGCATAACAGGCATCTCAATTTGGGTCTCAAAATTTTGACAAGGCTCAATAAATTAATAAGTAGCACAAAAGAGCACAATCTTTGATAAGCAAAATTTGGCCTTGGTAGGATAAATTTTATCATTGAGGAGTTGGCTTTCAAATTTATCATTTTCAAAAGAAAATCCCAAGTTATAAGCATAAGAGTGAAGATTCATAAAGTCTATTCATATCACATAAATCAATAGTCCTAGGTAGCATGTTTTCCTAAAGATATAGTCATGGAAATTCAGGCAAACATTCTAGGAATAAGGAGCATGCAAGATGATAAATCAAAAAGAATGAATTATGGAGAAAATTCAGGTTTTTAGTATTTATTAATTTTTCCATATTCAAGGAGAAAATAAGTAGAGAGGCAGGGAGGAATGGGAAGTGGACGTGCAAACCAGAGTATGGACCAAGTGGGGGTCCGAGGGGAGCCAGGCCTGGGTCGGCCGACCTGGTCAGGTCGCCCGACCTGGGAGATGCTCCTCTGGTCCCCTGATTCGTCGTGTCGCTTCGTGTCGCCCTGTGCAACGTATTTCTCAGGGTAGACCGTCCGTTTGCGCGTTCGCACTTCGCAAATCCTCCTCCACACTTGTTTCCTGACTTTTTATTTGACACAAACAAAAAGGAAAAAGTGTGAAAGCAAAGGTGGACCCCACCGGCTTTATGGGCTCAGTGGGTTCCATTATTCAATTCTTTATTATAGGCGCATTACATTTTAATGAAATAAACGAAGAAAATCTAAAAAGGGAAACTAAGCGCCTATTTTCCTAAACTATATGGGAGAGCCTATTCATTTGCCCTTATATAAGTCGGGCTCTCCCATGTGGCTACAAATGCGCTCCATCTTAGCGCATAAGCCACGGCGGAGGTCTTTCATACCCTCCTCGAGGCGTTGCACACGATCCTCAAGTTGAGCACGATCAACCAACTCCTCCGCCAACTTGTTGGCCAGCCTCTTATTCTCTGCCCGTAGGAGGAGAACGTCCTGCGCAAGCTTGGCCTTGGAGGGACCTGTCGCCTCGTCCCCGCTGTCCTGGTAGTGGCCGCCCTCCGCTGTGATTGGCGGGGGGTCGAGGAAGCGGCTGATGGTCTTCCGCGGGGAGGAGTCGATGGATTCCTCCATCTCCCGCTTGTCCTCCGAAGTGAGCTTGGGGAAGAGCACTTTCCCCTTGCCCGGTCCGGTGCGCGGTCCGGTGCTGGTGAACCGTCCCTTCTGCTCTGGCGACGTGGGGATGTAGTCCATCCAGTACTTGTACCCGAACGGCGACCCATCCCTGCCCCGAAGCGTCTCCACGAGGTGTTCCCCGGGCAGGAGAGCAGAGGGATCCCCGTTGTGGAGACGACGGGTGGGTGTCGTCTTGCGGTGCGCCAGAGCGCCCGTCGTCGGCCTCTTGATGTCGGGGGTAGGACGCCGTACAGGCGACGTTCCCCGCGTCTTCATGGTGCGTGCCGGGGTCGGCGAAAGTGCCCGCTGCGATGTGCGGGTGGCGGAAGGGCTGCGCCGTTCAGCAAACCGTGTACGGCCTGCCCTTCCCTCTTCGCGGCGCAGGGGAGGCTCAGTGGCGAGAGGCTCAACG
Source organism: Eleusine indica (assembly GCA_030378355.1). NCBI lineage: Eukaryota > Viridiplantae > Streptophyta > Magnoliopsida > Poales > Poaceae > Eleusine > Eleusine indica. The sequence continues at coordinate 45,561,375 of CM059495.1, forward strand.
ATCTCGGCAAGGGTGAGATCGAGGTTGGTCGGGTCAATTTGGTTAGCGGGGGTGATTTCCCCGCTAAGGGCAAGGGCGGAGCTGGTCAAGGAAGCCTGGGAAGTGCTCTTTTTGGCAGCCATGACGAAGTTGGGGGTTCTGGAAGAGGTTCACAGGAAGGTTTGGGATGAGAGAAAAGCATCGCTCCCCTCTGCTTAAAAGGAGAGTCCCCCGACGGTATATTCGCGATTCTCCGCGAGAATCCCTGATTAGGGCGAAGGGGGAAGTTGGAGGAACGCGTGAGAGAAAAACGGGAAGCGGCGGCGCCACCAGGGGGTCGCCCGACCTGGCCAGGTCGGCCGACCTGGTGGTGGGCCCCCTGGGGCTGCTGCTTTGTGGGCTGCCTAAGGGAGGTCCAAGGAGGGGGAAAGGTACGACAATTTAATTTGATTCTAAGTTTAGGTGCCCGTAAAGGCTATGGGTAGGCCCGGAAGTCAATTAAATTGACTACGTCCTCCTCAACTCCTATACTTTTAATAGAATCGTAAAAGAGTTTAAGTCGATGGCCGTTTACCTTAAACGCGTTCCCGTCCTTGTCCTGGAGTGTGACCGCTCCATGTGTCGCGACGTCGATGACGAGATATGGCCCAAGCCATTTGCTTCGCAGCTTCCCGTCGCCGAACAGCTTCACTCTTGAGTTGAAGAGTAGCACCTTGTCTCCAGGGTTGAACTCCTTTGGCTGTATCCTTTTGTCGTGCCATTTCTTGGTCTTTTCTTTATAGATCCTGGCACTGTGATACGCCTTTTCTCTCCATTCCTCCAGCTCAGAAATTTGCTTCATCCTGTGCCTTCCTGCTTCTTTGGAATCCATATTCCACTTCTTTATTGCCCAGTATGCCTTGTGTTCCAGTTCTACCGGCAGATGGCAAGTCTTGCCGTAGACCAGCTGGAATGGAGACATGCCTATGGGGGTCTTGTATGCAGTGCGATATGCCCATATTGCATCTGGCAACTTATTCTTCCATCCCGATCCCATTTCCTCCACTGTTTTCTGCAGGATGTTCTTGATTTGCTTGTTCGAGGTCTCTGCCTGACCGCTGGTCTGGGGGTGGTATGGAGTAGCAATGTTGTGGTCGGAACCGAGTTCCCTCAGGAAGTGTCGGAATCCTTTGTCCGTGAAGTGTGAACCTCCATCACTAATCACCATCCTTGGTACCCCAAAGCGTGGGAAAATGATCTCATAGAACATCTTCCATGCGCTCTTTGCATCTGCAGCTCTACATGGCAATGCTTCAACCCACTTTGACACGTAGTCGACTGCCACCAGGATATACTCGCAATCATAGGACCTTGGGAAGGGTCCCATGAAGTCGATGCCCCAGACGTCGAAAAGTTCGACTTGCAGGTTGTATGTCAAGGGCATCGCGTTGCGAGATGAGATTCCTCCATGCTTCTGGCATCTCCTGCACCTCCTGATGTACTCCTTGGTGTCCTCATACATCGTCGGCCAATAGAAACCACTTTGCCAGATTTTTGCTTGCGTCCGGTACACGCCGTAGTGTCCTCCGTACGGAGCTGCATGGCACTTCTCAATTATCTGTGCACCCTCAATGGTGGGGATGCATCGCCGCAACAGACCATCAGCACAAACCCTGTAGAGGAATGGGTCGTCCCAAAGGTGTCGCCTACTTTCATAGGCCAGCTTCTTTCGGTTTTCCCCCGGCGGAACATATCCTGTAACCATGAAATTCACGATATCTGCATACCAGGGTGTGGAGTCCGCAACCTTTAACAGCATATCATCTCGTAGGAAGTCGTTGATTGGTAGTTTCTGCATGTTAGTGACTTGCATACGAGATAGATGATCTGCTACGGAATTCTCTACTCCTTTCTTATCTTTTATTTCAAGATCAAATTCTTGGAGTAAGAGGATCCATCTGATGAGCCTTGGTTTAGCATCTTTTTTAGTGAGCAGGTACTTTAGTGCAGCATGATCAGTGTAAACAATTACCTTTGCTCCAACTAAATAAGATCTAAACTTATCGATAGCAAAAACCACAGCCAGGAGCTCCTTTTCTGTGGTAGCTGTTGACGGCTATTAAGTACCATTTTCAACCGTCAACTATACTCAAATAAAGGAGAATTTGGCATTTCATACACGCATGCTTTATCACAATAATATAGTTCCACTTGTACTTGGAGAACTTTGTGCATGCAGGAGGAAATGTGAAGGAAACACCTCAAAAGGCAAGAAAACACACTTTCGACCAATCAGAGAGCGCCACATGGACGTCACACGGATTGAAGGGCCCATTTTCAGCACTTAACCGACGTAACTCCCTGCAATACCGCGCAAACTAACGTCAGGGCCCACAGGACAGCCACCTGGAGAAAGCACAGGCCAGGAGGGGCCACCCCCAGGTCGGCCGACCTGGTCAGGTCGGCCGACCCAGCCGGGCGCCCTCTCCGCCTGGGCTTCCACGTGTTGGCTCCTCCGCGACTCCTGATGATGGTTTGAGATGCCTTCCGTGGCGGTTACGCTCCCTTGCCGACCTATTGAGGCTATAAATAGGAGGGTGTGCCTTCACACTCAACACACACCACAAGAAGCATTTCTCTCTTGCTAGTAGTAGTTCTTGGAGTTTTAGTGGAGTTAGGCTGAGTCTAGAGCTCTCTAGTCCCAAGTCTTCACTTGGAATTGGTATGGCTCTTGTATCTTTTCCCTTTTGTAAGACTTTGCTCTTATCAATATATATATATTTTCTATATAGTTGTGCTTGGGTCATGAGTTTCTTGTTTGATATTGTGATCCATATATGTGATAGTATAGTCTACTTGTGTGATAGTAGTTTATATTTATTATACTACTATTGTCATGCTAGTTATATACCGTCACTATAGTCTAGTTTATATGTTATAGTCTCTATGCTTAGTTTTAGCTGATAAAGTATAGCATGGGTTTGGTGATCGTATTCGTACGGTAGCTCTGCCTCGTTAATAGTAATCGCGGAGGGGCAGAGTGCTCTTTGGTCATGCAAGTATGGTACTTGGATGACTGATTTGCATCAATTATTCGTTAGTCTACTGGTTCGTTGAGGTAGGCGGCAGGTGGTGACAGCCCTGTCCGTCCTTTGAAATCCTCCCCGCTAGGCTAGTGCGTAGGCTCTTGGCGGAAGTCGCCTGTGGATGCAGGGGTAAGTCCGTGCCTGAAGTGCTATACTATTGACTGCTGAACCTGAGTGTGGGTCTGTATGTATTCTACTTAGGCTATGCAACTGTATAGGAATGTATAGTAGGAGTAGCTTAGCCTAGTCTTTCCTCCACTAGACTTTATTTATTTGGTAGGAATCTTCTGTGTGTGTCACACTACCCGGTTATTATCATATACCCGCCTGTCTTGGTTAGATATCCTTGCTAATTGTTAACATGATCTTATATGTTAGTAACGCTTCTTGATCATACCCTTCCTTTGGGATAAACAAATACGATACCCTGAATACTTCCGGGTGAAATGCTACAGCGGTATTCTCCGTGCGCTTGCGGATTTTACCTACTTGACTCTGGGACATATTAGTGAACCGTTTCTGGCCCCGTGCCGGGAATGATTTATTAATATGGCTTAGCAAAAGTCAACAAGCATTTCTGGCGCCGTTGCCGGGGAAGGCGTATGATTAAGAAAAATTACTAATGTATATAGTAGTGTTGCAATTATTAAGGCTATCTCCTAGGCAGGCTAACCTTGCTTTGTTTTCTGCATTTTGTATGAAAACAGGGTAGTGTATGACTGGTTTCGACTTGCCGACAAACTTCACTGAAGATCCTGAGTCACTCCTGAGAAGGACACGAGCTAGGCTCACCCCTCCTCGTAAGGAGACTCGGCCAATCGAACCTGTCATTCCCGCACCATCAAGCTCTGAGCAAATGGCCGACAAGACCCTCCGCGAGTTCTCCGCTCCCTCCGCTGCCAACATCCCTACGGGACCAGCTGGCAATGTGGGAGATGCGAACTTCGAGATCAAGACCGGTCTCATCACCATGGTGCAGGCTAGCCCATTCTGTGGGAAAGCCAATGAGGACGCTAGTGCTCATCTCCAGCAATTCCTGGAGATTTGCAACACGTTCAAAAAGAAGGACAGCCTCATCACATTCATGAAGAACTTCCTTGAGAAGGAAAAGGTTGCATAGCAACAATTGATGAAGGCAAGGGGGCAAAGGTCACACATTAAGCAACAGCCTCCAAAGTCCACAAGGCAGCAACCTCCGAGGTCTGCAAAGAAACAGGCTGTGAAGCCTGCAAAACCGCAGCCTCCGAAGCCCGAGAAGCCACCGACCGCAACAAAGACCAAGAAGGTGTGGCGAGTGAAACAAGAAGCATCATCCGTGTCTTCATCTCCGGGACCGGACAACGCTTCATCGAGCTGAACGCCGGAGAAAAGTCCCGCTCGTCGGACTTTAAAAGGTGAGTCCTCGCCGGGAGGTTAAACCGGTAGTTATCCACAGTTGCTCTTTTAATTGCATATTTTCTTTCCACCACATTTTGATTTTTCCCGACCACTGCATTTCTGCATTTTTGAATTTTTCCAGCCACCTTGGAATTTTTCAAAACTCATTTGCATTTTTGAAAATTTAGAAAATAGGTTTTTGGGCTTTCCATTTTGAAAATATTTTTTGTCGAGCTTTTTGAGCAAAGAGGCAGCAGGGGACAAATCCCCTAGCCATTGGGGAACACATAGGAAAAAGGGGGCTGCCAGGAGGCCCACCTGCCAGGTCGGCCGACCTGGTGGGATCGGCCGACCCCCTGGCCCCACCTTTTCCTGTGCTCCTTTCTCCCAACGGCTATATGGCCGTTGCTCTGTCCCTTTCTAACGGCCATCTTGCTTCCTTGGCCATAAAAACCGCCCAGGAGGAGGAGCTTCACCATTCCAAGCTCATCTTTCACTCCCCTCCTTTGCTCACTTGTTGCTCTCCCAAAATTTCGTGTTCTTCAACTTTACTACAGCCCTAAAAACCCAAAAAAAAAATATTTCCCCTCTGTTTTAGTGCATTTGCAAGTTGTTGTGAGAAGAAAACCAATTTCGGAGAAGCTCGGGTTTGTCGTTTTCACTAACGCTCACCCGAACACTTGTTCGATCTTGTTTTTTTTGTTCTTGTCTTTTGTTTGTTCTTGTGTGCAGCCATGTTCAACCGAATGAAGCAAGTCGCCGGAATCAAGCGGAGGAAAAGCACTCGTGCAAGCACCAGTCAAGCATCCTCCATCAATTTCAGCGACAACCAATTCCGCCAGCTGAACGCGATGATGGCTCAGAATCGGAGCAATTGGGATGCCTTCTTCCGCTCCCAAGGCTACGACCCGAACCAGCAGATATGAGCAAGAACAAGCTTGGGGGAGGACCTCCCTTCTCACGGTAACTTGTATCTTTCCCCTTCTCTTTATTTCTTGCATTTGCTAAATCTGAAAATCTATAAAAATTTGCAAAACATAAAAAGAACAAAAATATTTCCCTTTTTCATGCGCGGTATGAATGTGTATAATTTTCCTATGTTGAGATGATGAATAGTTGCTCTGTCCTTTATTCCTCTCTAAGCTAGTTTACAACTTAGTACTCTCTCAAGAGTTAGGTTTGTTGGTAAATCTTGCCTTGAACTTGAATCTTGTGGGTAGCATATGCATTCTCTAGTTCTAAGTTGTTGAGAGGTATGATATGATAGATAGGGCTGCTATGATCTTGCTCAACGTAAAGCTTGAATTCCGGAGTTTTATTTTTCAAATGACAAATTGATAAGTTCCTCAATGATGAAATTCCCACCACAGCCATATGTAGTGTTTACATTTGAAAACCTTTACACATATGTTGCTTGTTTCACATTGAGCTTAGTCAAAATTGTTGTGACCCTAGTAGAACTCTTTTCATGCTTTCTTGATCAAGATCATATACACACATCCACCGCCATGAGCTATCCTTCTAAATCAAGAAGATAGCATCCACCATATCCACCATATCCACCGTGAGCTATTCTTCTACACCGGAAGAAAGCCACTATCCATCCATCCATCCAAAGAAACACTCCATATATCCATTACAAAATTCCTCTCAAAGTATTCATTGCAAACTAGGACTATGGCTATGCAAAAAGAAAAGAAAAAAAATGCTCAAAAAAGAGAGCAAGCAAAAGATAGCCATAGCCTAGAAACTCCAAAAGAGAGAAGGAAAATTCAAAAAGGAGTTATTTCTTCCCATCCACCATTCCTCCGTTCTCCCACACACTTGCACATCTTGATCAAGATTGTTTGAATTGATGTTTTTCTTGGATCCGGTCTTTTGACATAGCAATATTATGTGAACATGAGTGCCTCATATATCCCTACCTTGAGCTCCACATAAAGCCTTATTTAGAAGTAGGTGATTATAGGCAACACTTTGCCTTGGTGAGGAATCATACACATATTGAGTGATCCGAGAGAATCATTTGAGAAACTTGGTTTTTATTTTCAAAATCTTTTGAAAACCTCCGGAATAACATAGCGGAATCTAGAGCAAGTGATTGGTGCCCTGCAATTGTTCTATCTCTCAACCGCCCAAGACAATGAGGTGTAAAAGCCCCATGGATCGAGGTAAATGGGTAAGTTATGCGCCAATATATTTAATTCTAGGAAGAGTACTTTGTTGTGCGCATAGTATTATTGAGGAGTAGGACATTGTAGCAACTCCTGATCAACAACTTAAGTTTATCTTTGCTTCGGGACGAGCAAAGGGTAAGCTTGGGGGAGTTTGTTGACGGCTGTTAAGTGCCATTTTCAACCGTCAACTATACTCAAATAAAGGACAATTTGGCATTTCATACACGCATGCTTTATCACAATAATATAGTTCCACTTGTACTTGGAGAACTTTGTGCATGCAGGAGGAAATGTGAAGGAAACACCTCAAAAGGCAAGAAAACACACTTTCGACCAATCAGAGAGCGCCACATGGACGTCACACGGATTGAAGGGCCCATTTTCAGCACTTAACCGACGTAACTCCCTGCAATACCGCGCAAACCAACGTCAGGGCCCACAGGACAGCCACCTGGAGAAAGCACAGGCCAGGAGGGGCCACCCCCAGGTCGGCCGACCTGGTCAGGTCGGCCGACCCAGCCGGGCGCCCTCTCCGCCTGGGCTTCCACGTGTTGGCTCCTCCGCGACTCCTAATGACGGTTTGAGATGCCTTCCGTGGCGGTTACGCTCCCTTGCCGACCTATTGAGGCTATAAATAGGAGGGTGTGCCTTCACACTCAACACACACCACAAGAAGCATTTCTCTCTTGCTAGTAGTAGTTCTTGGAGTTTTAGTGGAGTTAGGCTGAGTCTAGAGCTCTCTAGTCCCAAGTCTTCACTTGGAATTGGTATGGCTCTTGTATCTTTTCCCTTTTGTAAGACTTTGCTCTTATCAATATATATATATTTTCTATATAGTTGTGCTTGGGTCATGAGTTTCTTGTTTGATATTGTGATCCATATATGTGATATTATAGTCTACTTGTGTGATAGTAGTTTATATTTATTATACTACTATTGTCATGCTAGTTATATACCGTCACTATAGTCTAGTTTATATGTTATAGTCTCTATGCTTAGTTTTAGCTGATAAAGTATAGCATGGGTTTGGTGATCGTATTCGTACGGTAGCTCTGCCTCGTTAATAGTAATCGCGGAGGGGCAGAGTGCTCTTTGGTCATGCAAGTATGGTACTTGGATGACTGATTTGCATCAATTATTCGTTAGTCTACTGGTTCGTTGAGGTAGGCGGCAGGTGGTGACAGCCCTGTCCGTCCTTTGAAATCCTCCCCGCTAGGCTAGTGCGTAGGCTCTTGGCGGAAGTCGCCTGTGGATGCAGGGGTAAGTCCGTGCCTGAAGTGCTATACTATTGACTGCTGAACCTGAGTGTGGGTCTGTATGTATTCTACTTAGGCTATGTAACTGTATAGGAATGTATAGTAGGAGTAGCTTAGCCTAGTCTTTCCTCCACTAGACTTTATTTATTTGGTAGGAATCTTCTGTGTGTGTCACACTACCCGGTTATTATCATATACCCGCCTGTCTTGGTTAGATATCCTTGCTAATTGTTAACATGATCTTATATGTTAGTAACGCTTCTTGATCATACCCTTCCTTTGGGATAAACAAATACGATATCCTGAATACTTCCGGGTGAAATGCTACAGCGGTATTCTCCGTGCGCTTGCGGATTTTACCTACTTGACTCTGGGACATATTAGTGAACCGTTTCTGGCCCCGTGCCGGGAATGATTTATTAATATGGCTTAGCAAAAGTCAACAGTAGCGTAGTTGAGCTGTGCTCCTGTCAAGGTTTTGCTAGCGTAGGCTATTGCGTGATGCTTCTTGTCCTTAGTTTGGCCGAGAACGGCCCCTACGGCATAGTCACTAGCATCGCACATGATTTCAAAGGGCAGCTTCCAATCAGGGGGTTGGATGATGGGAGCTGAGATGAGTGCATTTTTCAAGAGATGAAAAGATTTCAAGCACTCATCATCAAAGTCAAAAGGCGCATCCTTAGCTAAGAGGTTGGTGAGGGGTCTAGCAATTTTCGAAAAGTCTTTGATGAATCGTCGATAGAACCCAGCATGCCCCAAAAAGCTACGAATACCCTTGACGTTGATCGGAGGTGGAAGTTGCTCGATAACTTCTATTTTCGCCTTATCCACCTCGATCCCTCTCTCGGACACTAAGTGCCCTAGCACTATGCCTTCTCGGACCATAAAGTGGCACTTTTCCCAATTAAGTACCAGGTCCTTTTCTTGGCATCGAGTCAAGACCCTGTCCAAGTTCTCGAGACAGTGATCGAAGGTCTTCCCATAGACTGAGAAGTCATCCATGAAGACTTCCATGATTTCCTCGATCATGTCCGAGAATATGGACATCATACACCGTTGGAAAGAGGCGGGTGCATTACACAACCCAAAAGACATCCTACGGTAGGCATACGTTCCATACGGGCACGTGAAGGTGGTCTTACTCTGATCATCGGGATGGATAGGAATCTGATGATAACCAGAATACCCATCAAGGAAACAGAAGAAGGAATGGTTTGCCAACCGCTCTAACATCTCATCGATGAAGGGCAGCGGGAAATGATCCTTCTTTGTTGCCTTGTTGAGTTTTCTGTAATCGATACACATCCTCCATCCCGTGACGGTACGTTGGGGAATAAGCTCGTTCTTATCATTCTTAACAACCGTCATACCTCCCTTCTTCGGCACTACTTGTACCGGGCTCACCCACTCACTATGAGGTACGGGATATATGATCCCTGAATGCAGAAGTTTTAGAACTTCCTTCTTCACAACCTCGCGCATAGCATTATTTAACCTCCTCTGAGGTTCCCTAGAAGGTGTACTCTCGGGGTCAAAAGGGATGCGATGGGTGCAGAGAGTGGGACTAATTCCCTTTAGGTCTTGGAGGGAGTACCCAAAGACAGAGCGATGTTTCTCTAAGACAGAGATCAGCTTCTTGGTTTCCTCCTCCGAAAGCTTATCACTAATGATGACAGGGGACTCCGTGTCACCATGTAGGAAAGCGTAGCGTAGGCCAGGGGGTAAGGTTTTTAACTCGATGGGAGGTCGAGTCGGTGGTTCATCTTCAGGAAGCTCGAGAGTTTCCTGTAGATCATCCTCCTCTTCTGTAAAAAGATCGGCGTCTTGGACAAGGAGGGTATCAGGAGGGTCGAAAGGGGAAATCACTTTCACCTCTTCGGTTAGGTCTCTCTCATCAGGAAATTCAGCGATGGTGTTTCGCGAACGGGAGATTGGGATTGAGAGAGCCTTTCCTCCGATGTTGACACTGAGGTTACCGGATGAGGCTGCCGTAAAGAGTTTTTCTAAAGGAAGCCCGATGAGGACATCAAAGCTTGGGACCTCAAAGACATGAAAGTTCAGAAGGGCCTCAGCGTCTTTGTGTCGTATCGACACATTGTTTAGAATCCCGTAACCTTCTAGGATGGCTCCGGTAGGGCTTTTGAAGGTCTTTTGCGTAGGAAGCAGAGGTTCGTCTCCTAATACCTCAAAGGCAAAGGAGTCGGAAACAATGTTTATTCCTACGGCGGGATTATACCAGACATCCACAGCTCTGCCTCTAACCATACAAGGAATGGTAGTAGAGGATGAGATAATCCGAACAAGTTCGGAATATTGCTCATTTTCTCGGGACCACTCATCACTCATGATGGCTGTTAGTTCTTTCACTGAGTCCCTAAGGAATTGTTCTTCTATAGGTTCAGGGGAAGGAACTGGTGTTTGAGGCTTTCGTTGGATGGCATACATCGAGGTGTTACCGAAATCTTTGAAAAGATCATCCTCGATGATGAAAGGGAATTCGGACGGCTGAATTTCTTCATCATCCGAATTTCCTGGTTCAGGAGGAGGCTCACTAGCTAAGTCTTGAGATGTGCAAGAAGCAGGGTCAGATTCGGCAAGCTGGAGAGTCTCCTGGCTCGGCGTAGCTTCTTCGCAGGGGGGTTTGGTGGGCTCAAGGAAAGAGGTGTTTTCTAGAATGCGTTATAGGATGGTTCTTCCTTCTGAGACCGTTTTGTGTATGAATGAACCTCCGGCGGCTATGTCGAGATATTGGGCAGATTCCTTGTCGAGACCCATCCGAAAATGCTGTAGCAGCATGGGATCGGGTATAGACAAGTCAGGACCGGATTTCACTAAAAGCGAGAACCTAGCCCAAGCTGTGCCTAAGGATTCTTTCTCGGCCTGCTCGAAGTTGAAGACCTCTCTACGGAGAGAAACGATTCGTGACATTGGGAAGAACGCAAGACAAAATTTGTCCCGGACCTCTTTCCAGTCACCATTCGTGCTTTCTGCCGTGTGAGTGTACCATTGCTTCGCCCTCTCTATAAGAGAAAAGGGAAACAATTTCCACTTGAGAGTCTCTTGTGTCATGCCCCTGATTTGGATGCACGAGCACAATTGCTCAAATTCTCGCAGGTGATGGTGTGGGTTTTCGTTTTCTACCCCCGAGAAAGGTTGTGCCTGAACCATGGCTATAAAGCCTGGGCGGAGTTCGAAGCCATCAGAAAGGATTGGTTTTGAAGATGAAGGTGGCTCGTAGAACTCGCCCCTTGGAGCAGAGAAGGATTGGATAGAAGGTTGCTCCATGGTAGGGATAAGGAAAGAAATAAAAGAAAGATAAAAAGGGATACGAGGGTGACTAGGGTCCGCAGATAAAACAGCAACCGTTCCCCGGCAACGGCACCAGAAATGCTTGTTGGTTTTTCTTACGTCTATGAATAAATCCGCAAGCGCACGGAAGACCGATGTAGCACTTCACCCAGAGTATTCCGGGGTATCGAATCACGAGGAACGTGTGTGTCTATCATTGGACTAAATCACCCAAGGACACAGAGATTGATTAAGACAGGCAGAGGACAGAGAGGGTGTCCCAAGAGTTAGGTTCCTACGTTAACTAAGCTATGCTCTAGCTTGCTCGCGTTGGGCACGGACTTACCCCTGCATCCACAGGCGACTTCCGCCAAGAGCCTACGCACTAGCCTAGCGGGGAGGATTTCAGAGGACGGACAGAGCTGTCACCACCTGCCGCCTACCTCAACGAACCAGTAGACTAACGAATAATCAAAGGTAACCTCCTGCCTAGACACCACGTCTATGCGATCGATTACTACCTTAACCTTCTAGCAACGAATATTCAGGCTAAGGCACCCTAAGAACTTAGAGCGATGAACGAGCTCACAAGCTAGAACTATAACTTAACTAAGGTAAAAAGTAAACTGCAAGAGGGGAAATCTCGACACTTACTATGATTGGCAAATGTCGTCGAAGTACAAGCGTGGAGAAGGCGAAGAGAAGCCCAAGCCTCCTCCGAACTCTACTCCACTCTCTTCCTAATCTAAGCACTAGCTAAGTAGCACTTGGCCTTTGCAAGAGGAGCACTAAATCTTCAATCTTGAGTGTGTGTTGGAGTGAAGGCCCTCACCCTCTATTTATAGCCTCCTAACGTCGGTTTCAGAGGAGTAACCGCCACGGAATCCCCCCAAACCGCCATCAGGGAGTCCTGAGGAGCCAACACGTGTAAGCCCAGGCGGAGAGGGCGCCCGGCCAGGTCGCCCGACCTGACCAGGTCGCCCGACCTGACCAGGTCGGCCGACCTGGGGGTGGCCCCTCCTGGCCTGTGCTTTCTCCAGGTGGCTGTCCTGTGGGCCCTGACAACGGTTTGCGCGGTATTACAGGGAGTTACGTCGGTTAAGCGCTGAAGGTGGGCTCCTTAATCCGTGTGCTTGCTCCTGATTGGCCGGAAGTGTGCTTTCTCCTTGAATTTCCTTGAATTTTATTTAAACTCCATGGGTTGCTTCCTGCATACACAAAGTCACCAAAACTTGTGGAAATAATTAGCAATAAATTCCTACCACTAAGGTGGTGATCAAATTGTGTGATTCTTGCGGGTAAACGACGGTCATATTTTGCATTTAAGGACCGTCAACAACCAACATGCATTTCTAGCGCCATTGCTGGGGAAGCAATGGCTATGATTTCAAGACTAACATAGATTGTCTATTAGGATAATTCAGTGCTATCCTTAGCGGGATCACCCCTATTTTGTTTGAGTGTGGAACAAATAGGACAGAATCACGTTGACCTTGCAGCGAGTTTTCATAAAAGAAGAGCCCGTGATGTTCTGATCCTTCACAATGAATCATCATAGCTTAATTTCAAGGAGGTAAGCCCCAAAATCTTGACCCAGATCTACCATGTTATGTTGTTATCATATCACATATTGGGTTATACATTCATTGTTTTGTCATGCGCCCCATGTATGAGTATGATATAGAATATTCTTGCTATTGTATAGTTGTGGCTGTGATAAGTGTTCCTTGTTTGGTTACATATCGCAATAATTTGTATGATAGACTAAACAACATAAAAATGGTCATCTCTCTATGATGCTTTGATGTGAAATAAGGAAAATGTGCTCGTTTTCCCTCCTTAATTGATCAAATTAGACATGGTGTTTAGGTTGATTGACGGATCAATAGAGATATGGTTATTGTGGATGAATAGATTTGCGCTAACAATTGCAGGAAATGAATGGACCAAGTGAAGCCAAAAGAGAACGAAAAAAGGAGAAAACTCAAAAAGGTCAACGCCATAGAGCCCAAAAAGAAGATTCAGGTGTGGCAAAAGGAGACCGTCTTGTTCGGGATGTAAAACCCAAACCCTCGTTAGAAGGTAACCGATATTTATCCTCATTCAATATCCCTCTTATGTACCATTAGGTTGTTTTTGCTTCCTTGTTTTACTCATTAAACATGGATAATAGAACAAAAAACTAATGAAAAAAAAAACTAAAAAAAATTGGTGCTCCCCCGGCTGAGATCAGCAGCCGACTGGCTGATTCCTAGACCAAATGATCAACTGGCTGGCTCCCCGGACTGTTAAACCCGTCAGGCCAATATTTGGCCAAGATCATCGACCAGAGGCTATTTTTCATGCCAGATGACCTCCTGGCTGGCTGTTCGGGATGCTAACCCGGCTAGATAATTATGTTGGCAAAATCAAGGACCAGGAGGTCATTTTTCAGGAAAAACGATCGCCCGGCTAGGCAGTTTTTATGTTGAATGTGGCTGTCCGGCCAATGACCACCGCGCGGCCAAACATGGCCGCCCAGCCTGTGCCTAATCTCTGCAGGGAACATGACATGTTGGCCATGGAGAACAAGCAATGTTGTCCTAGAAGCAATTTGCAAAATGGAGGGTCTCGCCATGACCAAGAAATGCAAAAAGAGCACATGGCTCTGCTCCCTGATGCACTACAATTCACAACAAAGCATGCACACACCACCATGACTAACTAGGATTGCCATATGCTGTGCCCCGGCCACATCCTGCTGCCCAGCGGGATGTTGCCGCTGGGTCACATCTTTCTGCCCGGCCTCGTCTTGTCGTCCGATAGGATGTTGCCGCCCGGCCATGCTGCCCGACATGGTGCCACCGCAGAGCCACCTTAGTCGGCCGACGAGGGATTTAAGCCCCCAAGCCTCCTTCTCAAGGCTATAAATATAGAGGAATGGCAAGCATTTGAAGCATGTCTAGTATGAACTTGGAGTATCTACCACTGCAATGACCGTCATATTTTTAGCTTATGCCTTGCAAACACCTAAGCTTGGGGAGGTACATAAACCAAGGTTTGCCATCGACCCCTTCTCCTCTCCCCCCTCTATCTAATTGCTTTATTGCACCCAAAAAAAAAGAACAAAAAGATTTACTATTCTTAAATAAAATTGAGAACTTGGTCTCTACCTTGTCTATGGAAATGATGAATAGTTCTCTGTTAGCACCCTTCGAGTCTCAAGAATACAACCTCTACTCCTCAATTCTTTGGGTAACAGTAGACCAGCATGATCATAACGCTAGTCCCTCTATGTTTTAGTGGGTACAAATGGTTAATAAACACGAAGTCTAGTTGTTGGAGTTTATGATATGCATGTTTTGGACGAGTCCATGATTTCCTCATGATTAGGGTCCAATGATTCTTCCACTTACCTGCTGCAATAAAAACCCCCTGCTTGGTGCAATCTTCCCTATGATAGAAAAATTTCTACCATGGCCAAATATTAGTTGCAAACCCACTACCATGCCATCTTTGTGTGCATTGAGTTTAGTTAGGATTTAATCCTTATGAGGGACTTGCACTTCCAAAGCCAATCATTTTTCTTCATGTTACCTTTGAGTTCTCACTTCACCATGCTTGGTTATGCAGTTTCCACATTGGATTCAAGCATCCATTTCACCAAGCATGTCAACCAAAATCCAACTTCAATCATATGAAAAGGTCTTGGTCTTCCCATCGAATGCTCTAGAAAAAGTATGTAAAAAATTTTGAACCTTCGATGTTATCTTCTTTACACCATGAGAGTGAATAAAAAAAGAAGAGAATAATGAAATAAAAAAACGAAATGAGAAAAAATATATATAGTTTGTGAGCTCTCGTGGATGTACAGTATCAAAATTTTTCGAGGTTCATACAAAAATATCTTTGAGCACAATAAAAGACTATCCTTCTATCCTAGCACAATATCCGGTTGTTGGGAATTATTTGTACCCATGACTTTTGCAATTGTGCTAGCCTATTCCTTCATGTGAGTCCATTCTCTCCCACTCCCCTGAACATTATTTCCAAATGATTGGAATGAGGAAGTGCATAGTCTTTTCCCTAGAACCATCTCTTAACTTAATAATATATGCACGCTAGATGTGCCTTCTTACCAAGCTCCACATATAAGCCAAACTTTTAGAAAGTAGGATGAGCACATGGTAAGGGAATACACCTTTTTGAGAGATGAGACTCGTAGTGGGAGATTGCACCAAGAGGGAAGATTTTCAATCTTATGCAACACTATAAAAACTTTGGACTCATGATGAAATAGGAGATTGCATGACAAAGTCCTAACTAGCCATTTTAGACTTCAACCACTTATGACAAAGTTAGAAAATACCAATAAGCCCCGCTATACAATGATGATGATTTAGTGACCAAGTTGTGTTGGTTTATACTTACCTCTATTTTGTGGGAGTATGTGTTTGTGCACATGATCCTCGTAGGGCTCTAACATTGAAGCAACTCCTGATCCATCATCTTTAAGTTTTACTTTGCTCAGGACGAGCAAAGGTTTATGCTTGGGGAGGTGCTGGCGGCCGATAAAACCCAATACCGGCCACGGTCAAGAAATGCAAGGTAAAGACCTTAGTTCAATAAAAATTTACTTAGTTCCACAAGTTTTGGTGAAATATGTGTTTATAGGTCATATAGGGCCAAAATATGCAAAAATATAAAGAAACACCCCGTCGGTCGATCACGACTGTAAAACAGCCGGCCGATAGGGTCGTTTACGGCTGAAATAAGCACCTGGCCCTGTCTTTCCGAAAGATCAGGGGCCGACAGGGTAATCAGCCACCCGGATCATCACCCAACCGAGTGATTAGAATTATCACCCGAATGAAGACCGGAAGCCTAACTGGCTGCTCGGATGACCACCCAGCCGATCAATCGGGATCAAAGTCCGACTGATCATCCGACCCGGCCGATTCTACAAAATACTCCACCACGATGCCATTTTCTCCTCCTGGACCTAAAAATATGAAAAGTTGTAAAGGAAAGAAGGCCATCAAGGGCATAACCGGGAGAAGTCAAGGGGCAACCCAGGAGGGGTCAACACCCGGCCAAGGTAGCCGCTCGGCATGGGCCACCGCCCATCTTAGCCTGCCGATCGATGGCTAGCCCACTAGGCCCAAGAGGCCTACCGCCCCCAAAAGAAGAAAGTTGGTCGAAACCGACCTCTCAACCA
The DNA here is from genome assembly GCA_030378355.1 of Eleusine indica. Lineage (NCBI taxonomy): Eukaryota > Viridiplantae > Streptophyta > Magnoliopsida > Poales > Poaceae > Eleusine > Eleusine indica. The sequence continues at coordinate 45,577,714 of CM059495.1, forward strand.
TCATCGTGACAACATCTGAGCCATCCGAGAAGATTCGGTCGGGAACCGACCCAATCCAATGGTCGCCCGGCCTATCCCGCCGCCTGGCCTATCTCGTCGCCCGGCATACCCGGCCGCCCGGCCTAGCCCGCCGCCCGGCGCACCAACTTTGGCCCACTGACTCCACTTCACCTACAAATACCTCCCTGCCCATTGCCACCTATAAAAAGTGGAGAATTCAGGAGAAAATCATTAAGAAGAACATCAAGAAGACTACTTTCCCACTACTTCTGCTACAATGTAGAGTAGGATAGTTAGCTTGGGAGTTAGAGTTGGGTTGAGAGCTTCTCCTCAGGATTCCGGATTTGTCTTGGAAGCCTTGGTATAAGTTCTCTTATATCTTTTCTTCTATAAGACTTATGCCTCAAATATAAAGATGCTTGTTCTTTTATTTATCCAAGTCCGATAGTGCCCGCTTAAGCTTTGTAGTTGTTTCCTAGTTGCACCTTTTAAGAGTGTTTCCATGATTTACATGTTCATGGGTTTCCCGGCTAGGACTTAATCCACTAAGAAGGGTTTTAGACTTAGTTATTTCTCGGTTGTTCTTCTGCAAAGATCTACGGAAGAATATCTATTGTGAGTGTAGGCGTGGCACCTATGTAAATGCTAGCAGGGTTGTCTAGTGATAGCATACCCATTAGTAAAGAGGTTAGTTACCAACCCATATTAGTGGATTGTTTTCGTGCCCCGAAGTGAACAAAACATGAGTCGTAGAATCACTAGTAAATGGTGGCAACTCTAGAAGCAAAGCTTGATGCTTGTCTTGGAAATTTTAGAACATCATTACTTAGGAAATCCAACTTGACTCATTGTCCTCCCAACTAGTCGTACCTTTCTCTATTAAATACCCGTAGTGTGGTCTTCTCTTAATGCATCCACCATATTACCCGCTCATTATCTTCATCCCTGCCATGGTTTGGTTGGTGGTTTCCTTATAGACATATGATTGTTAACTCTCGATACTCTTACGCCTTTCTTCCCTGTGGAGAAATATTATACCCTGGAATACTCCCGGGTGAAATGCTACAATGGTGTTCCATGCACTTGCGGACTTAATTGATTTTATCTTTAGAGCGTAGCAAATGCCAACAGACGGCTTCAAAGATACATGGCCCAACTTCTCCTAAGCTCTGGTGTTGTGCACCTTCATAGGGTGACTACTTGAGTAGGCTACATCTTTAATTTTGGTAGCTCTTCAACTCCGACGGCCTCCCGGCGATGTGCGGCGGCTTCTAGGGTTACTCTAGGGTGTATCTATGTCCACACACATCCACCCACGTCCCTTGGGTGTCATATGATGTATATATAGCCTCTGGACACGTCCTCCTTAGCTTGGCCACCGAGTTAGCCCTTAGAGATAGAATCCAACCCGGTTTCATACCTTCCATATTAAGCACCGACTTCCAAAAATCATAACTCCCTCATTCGGAGTCCAAATAGGGCAAGTCTGGACTCTATCTCATAGCTCTTGAAAGGATCTTTTGGTATTCATTTGAACTCTAGATGCGGCCGTCTTCGTTCCCAAATATGTGATGCAAGAATATCTGTTCTAATTTAGACTCCCCGGTCTCCTTGCGGGGCCCATATCTCCTATCGCCGTAGTCCAAATATTATGATCCATATATGTTCTGAAAATCTATCGACGAGATGTACAACTTTGTTAGTCAAACTTTTCCCATTAGATCACGTCTTAAGGCCCAAAATTATGTCACAATGTAGTGTTGTTACTGGACTGTGTGAATTAATCTTTCTGATGAGGACATCCCTCGTGACAACACCTATGAGAGACCAATAACTCAAACCAAATGTAAGCTTCATGACCATTGACGATTGGATCCCCAAGGTATGGATGTTTTGGTGATAGATGACAACTATGAAATTGTGGGCTAATATCTACACGACTGTTGTCTATGTAGGAATCATCTCTAAACTCTAATACAAATCATACGGATGATGGTTGCCTTAGCGATTGATGACAATGACCACAAGCATGGAGGCTTGATGAGCTTGATGGAGTCCAAGGGTTGATGGAGATGGATCAAGGCTAATGACAAGCTATGGAGCAAGTGTTTGGAACACTTGTCTAGTTGTTAGGGCTTTGAGTCCATAGGAAAAAGCGGACTATCAAGGGGGTCTAGGTCATGTCTCTTTAGGTCATGCTAATCGGTGATGTGCATGGATGCTCAGTAAAATCACAGGCACTAGGTGACAGTGGAGAAGCCAAGGAGCTGTTAGGAGATGCCGAGAAACGAAGTCTAGTGAGGATGAGGAGTTTCAACTTCTGGACGAAGTGACCGGACAGAGGGGTTAGTGGAGACTGGACTGTACAGTCACTAAGTGAACAGAGAGCAGTTTGCAAGGAATTTGTCTGCATAAGGATCAATAGTGACCTAACAGTCCGGTCAGCAGACCGGACGGTCTGGTCTGTATGGAGACACGCTGAGACAGAGAGGACGCAAATTGGGAGCTCTCTGGAATGGAGAGAGAAAGTCTAACCGGACGGTCCGGTCACCTAACCGGACGGTCCAGTCAGTACAGGAGTTCAGTCTGGATAGAGCAGTCAATGGATCTAGGAGCCATTCCAGAGACCGGATGGTCCGGTATGGCAATGACCGGACAGTCCGATCATTGGGGTCCAGAAAGTGGATTTTTTGGAGCAACGACTAGTTGGAGTTTAGAAGCCTATATAACTTGAGCATTGATGCACATCTATGGTTAGGGTGTCCTTGATGGTGTGATCTAGGTTGTTACTCTGGGTATATGGTGAGACCTAGACCAGTTAGGTGTCAGTGATCGAGCCTATCGTGATCCGTTGTGAAGGCCGTCACACGTTTGTACATGATTTGAGCCCGTCGGTGAAAGGGGCCTCGCTAGTGAGCGCCCGTGTCGGCTCGGGAAGTCAGGCAAGTTCTCGAGGGAGGCAAGCTTGTGCCTTGGTGGCAGCAGTGACGCGCACTGTGTCTTCACTCTGGGAGTGATTACAGACTCATGGGTGAGAACTCCACATTGGTGGCGGGAGGGACCGGGACTCCGGCGGGAGTGGTCCAACGGGGAGTAGGGGAAGGCGTCATCCTTCCGAGGGCTCGGGAAAAAATCATGAGCATTCCTTGACCCTCTCTTTACTATTCCGCAATTGTGTGCTCTAGTAACTAGGTTGAACTATGGCTGGCATAGGCTAGTGTGTTTGGCTTCCGCGTTTTCTATCATCATGAACACTAGCATGTGTAGGGTCTCGGCCTACTAGAATTGCTTAGGTTGCAACGATTGCTAGGCTCTAGTAGTGTAAATTGAAGTATTTGGATTCGTGAGCGGCTTACCGATTCACCCTCCCCCCCTCTCGGTACACCTTTGGTCCTTACAAATGGTATCAGAGCCAAGTGCTCATCTTTGAGGCTTCACCGCCTTGAGTAAGGATGCCGGGACATGTGGGGAGTGTTACCATTTTCGATGGGGAGGACTACGGGTATTAGAAGGCTCGCATGCAAGCCTACCTAGGGTCCCTCGATCCAGAGATATGGATGGTCACTCACGAGTTTGATGCGGATGTGAACCTGCTTGAGCCTGATTTTATTAAGTGCGATACTAAGGCCAGGAATGCTCTGTTTGCATGCATATCTAAGGATGTCTTTGCTAGATTGGATGCTAGTTCCACAACACATGGTATCTGGACTGAGATTCAGGGTCTCCATGAGGGTACCAGTGATGTCAAAGAGGAAAGATACTATGTGCTGAAGAACAAGTATGATAACTTCACTAGATTGCCACATAAGAGAGATAACACTGTTTATTCTCACTTTCATGTTCTAGTGGAGGAGATCAATGCACTTGGGGATGATTTCAAGTTGAAGCCTGTTGAGGTGATAAGAAGATTCTTGAGGCTATTCAAAGACCCCAAGTATGAGTCCATCACTAGTTTCACCTTGCATGGTGACCTCAAGACCAAGACCATGAAGGATGTACTTGGCAAGATCACAGCCTTCAAGAGCTACCAGCTAGGTTTGGATGATCCTCAACCATCTAACCTTGCTCTTCAAGCCGAGAAGCAAGAGCGTATCAAGAGCAAGAAGAGCAAGAAGAAGGCAGAGATTGAAGATGATGATGAAGATGACTTGAGTGAGGACTTGGCTCTTCTCATGAATAAGATGAGTACCTTCAAGAACAAGTTTTCTTCCAAGTCTAGGGGCAAGTGCTACAACTATGGGTCAAAGAACCACTTTGTACGAGATTGTCCTAAGCCCAAGAAAGAAGCTTTCGAGTCCCAAGACTCAAGTGATGAAGAAGAAGAAGAAGAAGACACCAAAGCCAAGCAAAAGAAGAAGAAGTACTTCGACAAGGACAAGAGCAAAGGCAAGGGCAATTCTCAAGACCACAAGAAGAAGTTCTCACGCCAGGCACTTGTTGGGGAGTGGAAAAGTGACAACTCAAGTGATGAGTCCTCCTAATCAAGTGATGAAGAAGTAGCTGACCTAGCCATGATCAAGACCACATCACCACCAGCTCTTCCTCCACCTCCCACGTGCTTCATGGCCGCGAGCCAACTTGGGGAGAGTGCGGATGAGAGCAGTGACAACAGCGATGATAAGGAGCTCTCTTGCACCGAGCTTTGGAGTATGCTTGAGCAAGCCCGCGACATCACCATCAAGAAATCCAAAATGTTGGATGTGGTAAGAAAAGAGTGTAAGTTGGCTAAGGACCATGTTGGTGAGCTTGAGAGTGAGCTGAAGGACCTTGTCACATCTCATGAGGCCCTAAACAAGAGTTATGACAAACTCAAGGGTGATCATGTAGAGCTACGTGAGAAGTACGAGGCCCTTGAACGTACTTTTGAGGCCATCAATGTTGATAACCTTGCCTCTCCCTCCTGTAGTTCATCTAAGGGTGATGCTTCCACAATGTGTGATGAACTAACCACCTCGGTCGAGGTTTCTTCTCTTGAGCCATTTGTTTTGGGGGAATATCACAAGCTCAAGGAAGAGAGGAAGATGGTGATGGAAGGCTTTGAGAGGCTCACACGTGGTAGAGCTATCCACCAGAAGATTCTTGGGAGAAACCTTGTGAACAATGTCTCCCACCGGGTACTTGGCTCATATCCCATCGCCATCGACATCATCGGGACGAGTGATTCCATCCCCTCATGGATCAAACCCCTGCTTACCGATGACTACTATTGCGAGAGGTGTTGCAAGGATGGCTACACCGTCAAGGATTGTCCTATGGTGAGAAGTTCCATTGTTTTGCCTGATGCTAACTTGTTCCATGAAAACACACATTTAAAGCTTTTTAGGAACAAGGATGGCAAGGTGAATGCTAAAGCTTTGGGACCACCAAACAAGAAGAGAAAGGTCAAAAGCATATGGGTGCCTATGTGCATTGTTGATCTTGAGAGGTCAACAAAGTACAAGTGGGTGCCCAAGAACAAGACCTAGAAGATGGTTGTGGTGGTGGACCGAGAGCTTACTTGAAGATCAAGTGAAGTCCACCATGAGTGACATGGACCTCAACAATATATCTACTCAAGAGGGAGGTAACCGTGTTTGTTCTTCGTAGTTGTAGTGTGTTTTTCCTTCTATTGCATTACATGGTAATTAGGACTCCTTTGTGACGAGTATGCTTTGCATCCATGCATGTGTAAATAACCAAAAGAAAAACACATAAAAATTAGTCAATGTCTAACCCACTCAAGATAGCTATAAGCAAGGGGGAGTGCTTGAGATGGTGGTTTGGCTTCTCTCAAGGCAAGGGTATGGCTTATAGTGAGTAAGCTTGAGAGGGGTTCAAACTTGACATTGTTAGGTTTTCTTTGTGTCTTGCTTAATATTGCTTGCATCCACATGGCATGTGTACTTTTATTGCATATGTAAAATGCTTGTTGCATGCATCATATAGGAAACACAAAGGAGGCTTGTCACACTTGGAGATTTTTGTGCCTCATGTTATATATGAGATTACATCTCCGTAAGTGTGACCAAAGGAAAGGATTGTGCTTCATGCCCAATGAGCATGCTCTTATGAACTCCGAGGTTAAATCCACTCGCACGGTTCATGGACTAAGGCTCATACATACCCATTTGGTTCTTATTTGCTCGATTCTTCATTTGGCATTTGCGAAAATTATAAGGCCATAAAGAGCCATTATTTGAAAAGGAGTGTTTGAGAGTTCCCTTCATACTCCAAGTGTAGTGTTTATTTGAGTGTTAAGTGAAGGTAAATGAAAAATTGAGAAATTCCTTGATTCAGCAAAATCATGGAAGTGACCGTACGGTCTGATCAGTAGACCGTATAGTCCGGTCTATGCAGCAATGCACAGTTGCTTTGAGGGTTTGGAAATAGAGACCGGACAAAATTTCTTGTAAAGACCGTACTGTCCGGTCTACACGTCGTTCTGTTCACCCAGAACTTAGGTTTCCAAAATCCTTGAAGTGACCGGACAGTACGGTGACCTGAGAGGACCGTCTGGTCACCACATTTGATCGCATGATGCTCTTCCAAATCTGGACCATTGATCTTGTCTTTTGTTGATCTCGGCCGTCAAGCGTTTTGACTTAGGTCAAAATCTCTTGTTCTCCTCCTCGTTCGACTCCCGACGCTGAGAACTCGCCCTGGACGTCGCCGCCATCGTCCTCGCCATCACCGTGACGCCTCCACCTTGCCGCCGGCAGTTGACATTCTGCCTCTGACCCGGCACTGCAGGTTGCCCTCGCACACTCACGCGCAGACAGCCACGCTCGCCGAACACCCCCGTGCGCGCCTGTCGCTTCCACCAGAGCCGCACCGCCGCCGCCGCCAAGAGAACCACTGCCGTCGTGTGCCTCTGCTCCTGTAGCACCTCCAGTGCCACCTCACTCCCCTCACGCACGTGCCCAGAGGCCTCATAGCCGAGCTCCACCACTGATTAGGGCAAAGGTTCCCCTTTCCTCTCCACTTCCATAGGCGATAGGCCAAAAGTCTCAATTTTTAGGTAATCGGCTGCGAGTTGCTTCTCGGTTTCGGCTTCGTCCTCTCCTAGGTATCGTGCTGTCTTTCTGTTCATCGTTTATACCCTAAATTCGAGAAATTGGCTTTAATTGGTGCAATTAGGAATAATTGCCTAATCTTTAGTTGCATTAATTAGTTAATTAGCTCAACCTAGCTGCAATTAATTTCATGCCTATCTGTTAATTGCATGTCTAGGGTTTGTCTCTTGTTTAGTCCGCAGTTAGATTTATTACCTATTATTTGACTACACACTAGATGACTCGCACCAACCATATATAGTTGATGATCACTATTGTTAATTTGCATATTTGTCTAGTGATCATGTCCTTTATCTCAGTGCTAGGATTTCTATTATGCATTCTTACCTATCGGTGCTATGCTTGTATATTTATATAGGTTCTATGCTTATCTTTTCTATACCTACGTGCGTGCAGTGATAGTGTCAGCAGTTAGTTGAGATGACAGGTTTTGGAAAGGTTATGGGCAAGGGAAGGATGTCAGACAAGCCGAAGAGCAAGAAGAGGACTAGGCTGAACCTAGAGTCAGAGAGGGCCAGGAGGGTTGCACAACACATAGAGGCCATGGAGGCTTCACGCAGGATACCTGGATCATTGTTGATTACAGGTACTCAGACAAATGACCAGGGTCACAGAAGGAGCACCAGGCAGAGGACCATAGGGCCAGAGCTGTACACAGGGATCAGGTTGCCACCATGGTCGTAGGGTACTCTGATTTCTCGTTAGGAGAGGTCATCGAGACCTGCGGAGCAGGGATCCTCCAGGCAGCAGGTGGAGTCAGAGTCAGAGGAGAGCTCAGAGTCACAGTCTGAGGAGTCACAGGAGTTTGAGGAGGAGGAGACCGAGCAGCGAATACAGCCATAGTAGTAGAGGACTGCTCACCGGGCAGGAGACCTGAGGTGCATCTATGTAGTGTGCACGAGGAGGCTGCAAAGATAGGTACAGGTAGCTGGAGAGATAGACATTCTTAAGGTTCTTGCAAAGGACCTTAAGTTGCTACATTTTGTCTCCTTCGAGCAGTGGGTTCTAGTCCCTAGGGTGATGTGGACAAGGGTTCCCGATCTTCCGAAAGGTTCTTGGTAAGTTGATTTGGTCGGAGGCGACACACAAATCGATCCGGCTTCAGAACAGCACGTTCTAAACCCCGCAATCGCAGCACGACGTCTCCTCTGGTTATCAACCGTCCAAAAGACGATTGACCTCGCCGAGAAGGCTGATCCCTGCCTGCGAATCAAGAACACAAGCAAGAACAACGAAGATTGCAACACAATTGCAGATGTATGATTAAACTCTCGAAGTTGGGGTCTCACAAACCGATGAACGGCGAAACTGTTTATGAACAGAATTGATCTAAGCAAAACCCAAACCCTAATGGTGCGGCGGCGGCTGTATATAAAGACCCTAGGGTCGTGCAAGACCCTCTGGACGCGCCCCTAATTGGGCTCAACTAGATACAAAGCCCAAAGGCCAAAAATAGGCGACGCAGCACCGACACAGATTCTGGACTCTGTCTTGTTTTGACGATTCCCGATGACTCCGGATGAATTTTGACATGAGGCCGGCGGCATTGGAAAGGTCTTCTCCTTATCTTTCCGTGCATATGTAGAACGTCCAAATCTGAGTCCGTATGCGTCCTGGGCAACTGTTTTAGTACAGACTGGTCCTGGCCCCTGAAACAGACTCGAAGTCGGTTTTGATTGGGCCTCCACTTTGGCTTCCAAGCTCTTGCTGGTCCTCCACGTTCCCAGCTCCTTCTCCCATCATCTCCTGGTCTTCTCCATGGTTTCTAATCATAAAATAATCATTAGGTAGCAAACCATTCTCAAAAGTAACATATAGCGAAGAACGTAGGAACGAGCTCACCTCTAAATTTAGTCGTCGTGCACGAGCTCTAGTCATTGGACCTTGCAAGTCCAGATTTGGAGGAGTGTTGTGTGTATCCATAGGAGTGATGTCCTCATCATCCTCCCCCTCTTGAAGTGGAGTCGTCCTCGACTCGAGCTCATCCTCTTCTCCCAAGTATGGTTTCAAATCTGAAATGTTAAAAGTAGGACTAACCCCGAACTCGGGAGGCAACTCAAGTTTGTATGCATTATCATTAATCTTCTCTATTATTTTGAATGGACCATCAGCTCTAGGCATTAGTTTAGACTTTCTCAATTCTGGAAATCTATCCTTCCTTAAGTGTAACCACACTAAATCTCCTACATCAAGCTTTACTTCCTTTCTACCCTTACTGCCAGCAATTTTATACTTTTCATTCATCTTTTCAATGCTAAGTCTAGTGGTCTCATGCATTTGCAAAATAAATTCAGCACGCTCCTTAGCATCAACATGAACTCTCTCATTAATAGGTAGAGGAAGTATATCAAGTGGAGTACGGGGATCAAAACCATACACTACCTTGAATGGACTTACCTTGGTAGTAGAATGTGTTGCCCGATTATAAGCAAACTCAACATGAGGTAAGCATTCTTCCCATTGCTTCAAATTTTTCTTCAAAATAGCTCGCAACATAGTACCCAAAGTGCGGTTCACAACCTCAGTTTGTCCATCAGTTTGTGGATGACAAGTTGTAGAAAATAACAACTTTGTACCCAACTTATTCCAAAGCGTGCGCCAAAAATGACTCAAGAATTTTGCATCACGATCTGAAACAATAGTAGAAGGCATACCATGCAAACGTACAATTTCTTTGAAAAAAAGATCAGCAATGTAACTAGCATCATCAGTTTTATGACATGGTATAAAGTGTGCCATCTTGGAAAAACGATCCACAACAACAAAAATGCTATCACTCCCCCTCTTAGTCCTAGGCAGTCCTAAAATAAAGTCCATAGAAATATCCGCCCAAGGAATAGAAGGAACAGGAAGTGGCATGTATAAACCATGTGGATTCAATCGAGACTTAGCTTTTTGACATGTAGTGCAGCGAGCAACAAAACGCTCAACATCTTTCCTCATCCTTGGCCAAAAGAAGTGTGTGACCAAAATATCCTCCGTCTTCTTAGCACCAAAATGACCCATCAATCCACCTCCATGCGCCTCCTGCAACAATAAAAGACGAACGGAACCAACTGGAATGCATAGGCGGTTAGCTCTAAACAAGAAACCATCATTCAACACAAATTTGTGCCAAGCACGACCTTCTTTACAGTGCAGCAATACATCTTTAAAATCAACATCAGCAACATATTGTTCTTTAATTGCCTCAAGTCCAAAAATTCTACAATCAAGTTGAGACAACAAAGTATATCGCCTAGATAAAGCATCAGCAATCACATTATCCTTTCCTTTCTTATGTTTAATAATATAAGGAAAAGACTCAATAAACTCAACCCATTTAGCATGTCTACGGTTCAAATTGCATTGAGAACGAATATACTTAAGTGATTCATGATCAGAATGAATAACAAATTCTTTGGGCAACAAATAATGACGCCACGTCTCTAAAGAACGTACAAGTGCATATAGTTCCTTATCATACGTGGAATAATTCAAAACAGGCCCAGTAATTTTCTCACTAAAGTATGCAACAGGTTTACCATCTTGCATCAAAACACCACCAATGCCTATACCACTAGCATCACATTCAAGCTCAAAAGTCTTATCAAAATTGGGTAATTGTAGCAATGGTGCATGTGTAAGTTTGTCCTTCAAAGCATCAAAAGACTCATGATGTACCTTACCAAAATGGAAGTCAACGCCCTTCTTTGTCAACTCATGCAATGGTGCAGCAATGGTGCTGAAATCTTTGACAAAGCGGCGGTAGAAACCTGCAAGACCAAGAAAACTCCTCACCTGTGTGATAGTTTTTGGTACAGGCCAGCTCTTTATGGCTTCAATCTTCGCCTCATCCACCTCAATTCCCTGTGGAGTCACAACATAGCCAAGAAAAGAGACTCGATCCGTGCAAAAGGTGCACTTCTCAAGGTTACCAAATAAACGTGCAACTCGCAAAGCATCAAAAACAGCACGCAAATGAATCATATGATCATCCATAGATTTGCTGTAAATCAAGATATCATCAAAGTAGACAACCACAAATTTGCCAATAAAAGGTCTTAAAACCTCATTCATCAAACGCATGAAAGTACTGGGTGCATTAGTTAACCCAAAAGGCATTACTAACCACTCATACAACCCGAATTTGGTTTTGAAAGCTGTTTTCCATTCATCTCCAAGTTTCATTCTAATTTGATGATAGCCACTACGCAAATCAATTTTAGTGAAAATTATAGCACCACATAACTCATCAAGCATGTCGTCTAGCCTAGGAATAGGATGACGATACCTAATAGTAATGTTATTAATGGCTCTACAATCTACACACATACGCCAAGAACCATCTTTCTTAGGAACCAAAAGTACAGGAACAGCACAAGGACTAAGTGATTGACGAACATACCCACGATCCAAAAGGTCTTGGACTTGTCGTTGTATCTCCTTAGTCTCCTCAGGGTTGGTCCTATAAGCAGCACGGTTTGGCAAAGTAGCACTAGGAATCAAATCAATTTGATGCTCAATCCCTCTCAAAGGTGGCAAGCCCGAGGGTATCTCAGCTGGGAAAACATTCTCATACTCCTGCAAAAGGTTAGTGACAGCAGGAGGCAAAGCACTAGAAGCAATATCACCAAGCAAAAACAAGGCTTGTTTGCATATCAAAGCATAGCAAATATCATCAGTAGAAATTTCAGCAAGCTCAGATTTTGTGGCAAGACATGAACGACCTTGTAATTTAATTGCAGCACCCTTAGAACTTGAAGAATCATTAACATTTCTTGGTGTAGAAGCAGAATTAACAGGTTGCTGAATTTCAAGGCTTTTATTTTTCAAACTAGCAGCTCGTTCTAAATCAGCTTGTACAATTTCAGCAGGGGTCATTGGTAACAAAGTAATTTTAGTTCCTTTATGCATAAAAGTGTACTTATTACTTTTACCATGGTGTACAGCATCATTATCAAATTCCCAAGGTCTACCCAATAAAAGTGAACAAGCTTGCATGGGTACAACATCACAATCAACAGAATCCACATAGGAACCAATGGAAAAAGGAACTCTGCAAGTTTGTGTTACCTTAGCTTTTCCAGAGTCATTTAACCACTGAATGTAGTATGGATGTGGATGTGGGCGTGTGGTCAAATCAAGCTTCTTAACCACATCAGAACTCACCAAATTGTTGCAGCTTCCTCCATCAATGATGACACGTGCCCGACGGTTCTTGATGACGAAGAAAATCTGGAACAAGTTATGTCGCTGCATCATCTCGGGCTGCTGGATTTGTGTGCTAAGCACACGCTGCACAATAATATTCATGTAGCCCGTGGTATCTCCGCCTCCAAGGACGAGGTCACCGCTGGTGGCAGCGACATCCTCCTCCTCATCCTCCACATCGGAGGTGCTCATGTAACCGCCATCATCTGTCGCCACATATGCTCGCCTACTTGGGCAGTCTTTCTGCACATGGCCAAGACCATGGCATCGGTGGCACTGAATCCCTGTAGTGCGTCCCGTCGAAGCAACAGAGGAGGCACTACTAGCCGGTACCTGCACAGAATTTTTACCTGAGCGCGTAGAAGGGGCAGGGGCTGATCTTGGTGCTGCAGAAACAACACTAGCTGGTGGGGGCGGCCGGAAAGATGGCTTGGGCAACCCCGAAGTCCCCGTCGGCCGTGGTGGGTAGAAATTCCTGGACTTGCTGTACTCCTCAAAAGCCTGGAAAAGTCCCTGTGATTCTTTCTCTGCAAGCATAGCATACTGGAAACACTGGTTGAGGGTATAAAATTCTTTATAATCAAGGATGTCCTGAATTTCTTTTCTCAAACCAGAATAAAAGCGGCAAATCTGATCCTCTACTTTTTCAACCACAGCACAATGAATCAAACCCTTCTGAAGCTCACTAAAATACTCCTGAACAGTTTTATCTCCTTGATCTAAACGCTGCAGTTTATTACGAATTTCTCTATAAAAAGAAGGAGGAACAAAACGATCACGCATTTCTACCTTAAGTTCTTCCCAAGTAGTAGGCAAATCGGTTTCAGCAGCTAGACCACTCCACCAAACAATAGCAAAGTCCTTAAACTCACTAGTGGCTTGTCTAACTCTATGTTGTTCAGGAACAAGATGGGCATTAAATTTTTGTTCTACCGTCATTTCCCAATCAAGGTAAGCATCACCATCGTACTGACCCGAAAACGAAGGAATTGAAAACTTAATTTTAGCATACGGATCATCTGGAGCATAGTTACCTTGTGTGCGACGGTTGTGGTTGTGGAAACCACCCATACCTTGAGGGTTACGTTGCAAACGGCGTCGTAACCTTGCGGTCCTTGTAGCTGACCTATCGACGGTGCCATCAGCCTTATACACCGTTGCTTCATCATGATCGTCTTCAACGTCGTTGTTGGTGTCGTTGTTGGTGTTGGTGTTGGTGTTGTTGTTGTTGTTGTTGTTGTTGTTGTTGTTGTTGGTCTTGTGAGCGGCCTCCAATTCGACAACCTGATCGGTTAGCTTAGAGACTCTCTTATCCAACCGCTCAATGCTTTCTCCCAGGTGAAGCTTGGTGACGGCGTCGGTGACGGCCCTGGTGATCGTCTCTACCAAATCACTCTGAACCGCCTGCAAAGCCTTCTGTAACTGATCTTGGCTCACGCACTCATCAAATTTTGCGGGCGAAGCACCCTCTCCATCGCTTCCTGACATCAGAAACACCAAAACAGGAAACAAAAAGTGAAGGTTATCCCTACAAAACTACTAAGCAGTGGTGCCTCTCAACACAGCAAAAGTAAGCTTCTTGCAAAGCTCTTACAAAGTTCTGAAAACAACAAAGCGAAGGATACCAGGGAGAAGTGTTCCACGATTGCAAGGGTTACCAAATAACCTATGTGCTGTCCAGAAGAAGTATGTAGAGCTAGGAAGGCCAAATATATATATATGAGTGGCACACAAATCAAAAACAGATAGTAAAGCTGAATAAGTGCCCAAATAACTTGTCCCTAGTTGCTGGTCTAACTATGTCCTAGAACAGTAGTGATAGCAAAGAAGAAACAAAGAGACAAAGGGACACAGTCGATCACAGGGGGCTTAGTGTAAAACAGCCGAACTCAGAAATTCCAGGGGGCTAGATGGAGCACTAGTAGGAATCCCAAATTTCTTTTTTTTTTATTTTATTTTTTTGATATTTTTTTCCAACTCACTAGTAAACAGGAAGAAACCACAAAAAATTTCAGCTCAAACCGAGATAGGACGTGGCCTACAGAAAATCTTGAAGTTTCAGAAAACGTCGGGTTTCAACTTGAATGAATTTTTTCTTTATCTTCCCGATTTTTTTTGAATTTTTCGACGAGGGCACACAGGACGTAGCCTAGTGTGGGTATGCTCAATTTTCGTCTAGAATCTCCTGTAAAAATTTCAGCCAAAACGGACAACCGAGCGAAAAGTTATGGCTGTTTTACCGAAGGGGTGTCGGAATCGGTTATGAAGAACCCAGGGTTTTGAGTGAAATCCGAGTCGGGCTTGGGGTCGGGTAGGGAGTTTTTTGGCAAGGTGGATGCAGCGGAAAGTGGAATTTATGAAAAGTGGTCCGAGGTGGTGAGGGTAGGTTTAGGGTGGGATGAGGGTGGGCGTGTTGATCAATCAACCCTAGCACACAAAGCCGACAAAACCGAGGATGGTGAAGGGGATGGCGGCTAGGGTTGCAAGGGAAACACTACTGACGACAAAAACACAAACTAAACCAGCGACTAAACAAGAACTAGGGCACAAACTCAACACTACGGACTCTGAAATTGAAATATGCAAAGGCTAAACACGTGGTTATGGGCGGGGGAAAATTTTTTTTTTGGTATTTTCAGTGGACGATAGGAAGAACACGAAAACAAAACTAAAGGGTAGTGTAAACCTGACGGTGCACCTGAAGCTCTGATACCACTTGATGTGGACAAGGGTTCCCGATCTTCCGAAAGGTTCTTGGTAAGTTGATTTGGTCGGAGGCGACACACAAATCGATCCGGCTTCAGAACAGCACGTTCTAAACCCCGCAATCGCAGCACGACGTCTCCTCTGGTTATCAACCGTCCAAAAGACGATTGACCATGCCGAGAAGGCTGATCCCTGCCTGCGAATCAAGAACACAAGCAAGAACAACGAAGATTGCAACACAATTGCAGATGTATGATTAAACTCTCGAAGTTGGGGTCTCACAAACCGATGAACGGCGAAACTGTTTATGAACAGAATTGATCTAAGCAAAACCCAAACCCTAATGGTGCGGCGGCGGCTGTATATAAAGACCCTAGGGTCGTGCAAGACCCTCTGGACGCGCCCCTAATTGGGCTCAACTAGATACAAAGCCCAAAGGCCAAAAATAGGCGACGCAGCACCGACACAGATTCTGGACTCTGTCTTGTTTTGACGATTCCCGATGACTCCGGATGAATTTTGACATGAGGCCGGCGGCATTGGAAAGGTCTTCTCCTTATCTTTCCGTGCATATGTAGAACGTCCAAATCTGAGTCCGTATGCGTCCTGGGCAACTGTTTTAGTACAGACTGGTCCTGGCCCCTGAAACAGACTCGAAGTCGGTTTTGATTGGGCCTCCACTTTGGCTTCCAAGCTCTTGCTGGTCCTCCACGTTCCCAGCTCCTTCTCCCATCATCTCCTGGTCTTCTCCATGGTTTCTAATCATAAAATAATCATTAGGTAGCAAACCATTCTCAAAAGTAACATATAGCGAAGAACGTAGGAACGAGCTCACCTCTAAATTTAGTCGTCGTGCACGAGCTCTAGTCATTGGACCTTGCAAGTCCAGATTTGGAGGAGTGTTGTGTGTATCCATAGGAGTGATGTCCTCATCATAGGGACCCCACTGCAGGAGAGAGGTACTTGACAGGCCTCCAGAGAAGAATTAGAGAGGGTCTGAGACGCTATCTTTCACTGAAAGGCAAAGATAAGCTGTTTGTGCTGCAACAGTACACCACTTACTAGGCTATGAGGAGAGCCATAGGCACATGGAGCAGCATTTCACTTACTTACCTGGTCTGGCAGAGTTGGTCACGGAGCCCTACAGATATAGAGAGAATATAGTGCTGGAGTTCTATGCTACACTATGGGTTGCTAGAGACCGTTTAGAGATCTGGTTCTTATTCAGAGGGCAGGCACAACGTGTGAGTAGGGGTGATCTGATAGCCAGCTTTGGACTCCTTGCTTCAGATTTCCAGTTGTATAGGAGTGCCTACCCGACCCTTGCTCCACCCTGCAGACCACAGGGAGGGAAGCTACCTTCAGACGACATGGTGTCGATTGCCTTTCTACCACCGCACAGCCCAGGCTTTGACAGAGGCCCTGCGAGACAAGGTGGTTAGAACGATAGTCACCAGGACAATCATTCCCAGGTCTGGATGCAGAGAGGAGTTCACTTTACTACAACAGTGGGCAGTAGTAGCTATACTAAGGAGACAGTCGTTTGACTTGGCTGATTTACTGATTGGTGAGATGGAGGAGGTTATCTCTGAGAGGGTAGGAGGACGCCATCTAGTCTATGCTCCTTACATCTGCTATCTTTTGAGGAGGATAGGACTAGTGATAGAGGATCAGTTTCCCTGAGGTGACCACTAGCTACTCACCTTGAGTCCCTAGGGGTTCACAATTAGCCTCGAGTCAGCAGATAGGAGAGGAGGAGCAGGAGTCACATCTAGTCACTCACGAGCAGGCAGCTCATCCAGAGATGGTGGTTCCTGAGTCAGCTAGTACAAGAGCACCTCCCTAGCCTATAGGGACACAGACAGAGGACACTCTCATTGTAACAGCACTAGCAGGACGCCTGGGTGACTTCATTCAGAGCGCAGCTGAGGAGAGACGTCAGATCATGGAGGTCATCAGAGGACAGGCAGAGCTTCAAAGACAGCAGATGATACTTATGACCACTCTCATGACCTAGATGGCTGAGATGACTCAGAGGCTGGCCAGTCAGCAGCCAGGACCTTCAGCACTTCCACAGTTCCAGCAGCTGCCGACTCAGCCAGGACCCTTCACTACTATGATGACAGCCTAGTCTTCTAGACTGCCTTCACTCTCAGGGGTCCTTTTGACAGGGGGAGCAGGATAAACTCACTCACCAGCTCAGTTCTCCCTTGTGCCATCCTTCTCAGTTTCTGTGTTGTTCTCTTCACCGACTCACTCTTCTACTTCGCAGATGGCAGGACCTTCCACCTCCCAGCAGCTACCACTTAGGAGTCTGTTCTTAGAGATAGTGCACACCACACGTGCAGACTACCGGACAGCCCTAGAGACAGCTACAGCTCCACTCTCTTCTGCTACAGACACTCCTCTAGTCACCCCTAAGGTAGCAGAGGATCTGATCTACCGAGGTTTCACTCAAGAGGATGTGGATGACCTTGCTCTTCTTCATGCGGCTATTGCCGAGGAGACATCCACAGTCCCACCAGCAGGACAGGACAGAGGGCCTGAGTCGCCTGTAGACCTTGACTTCTTCAAGCAGATGGATGCTCAGGCGGCACAGGCTCAAGGAGCACAACAGGATCTAGCACAAGAGCAGCCAGGAGCAGAGCCTTTAGAGGACGTCACTGCACCACCTCCTTCGACTACGAGCATGGAGATGTTCACTTTTTCCCGCTTTTTGGTGCTTGTTGCCAAAGGGGGAGAAGTATATCATAGTTCTAGGGGAAGTACGAGTGTGATCCTGTGCGATCGAGAGTAGCTTGTATCTAGGGGGAGCATACGTGTATATTGGTTTTGAGAGTTAGATACATTCGGATCTTGTTTTGATGGTTTTATCGATGTTCGTGAATTTTGATGAGTCATGGTTTTCATTCGCTTGTGTTTGACTCATCTTGATCTCACTTGGTTTATTTTCATACGTAGTGCTTGTTTCTCTTCTTTATCCTATTTGCCTGTGTATGATGCGATGATGATGAGTGCTCGTTCTTCAATTCCTTGCATGTTCATGCCTATCCTGTTGCATCTCATCATGTCTTTATGCTTTAATTAATATCTTCACATGACATGCATGCATATCATCTAGAGTGTGCTCTTCTTTCTTATTCCTCTTAGCTCTTGATGATGCTTGATTGAGTAGGACCTTGTGCGTTTCTCTCCTATGCTTCTGTGGTTCCTCTCGATCGTTGTGCAGCCTTTTAGCCCTGTTGTATTATGATAAGATTATGATAAGTAGTGGTTATCATCAATTATCAAAAAGGAGGAGATTGTAAGCTTCATGACCATTGACGATTGGATACCCAAGGTATGGATATTTTGGTGATAAATGACAACTATAAAAGTGTGGGCTAATATCTACATGAGTGTTATCTACTATAAATCATACGGATGATGGTTGCCTTGGCGATTGATGACACTGACCACAAGCATGGAGGCTTGATGAGCTTGATGGAGTCCAAGGGTTGATGTAGATGGATCAAGGCTAAGGACAAGCTATGGAGCAAGTGTTTGGAACACTTGTCTAGTTGTTAGGGCTTTGAGTCCATAGGAAAAAACCAGACTATAAAGGGGGTCTAGGTCATGTCTCTTTAGGTCATGCTAGTTGGTTATGTGCATGGATGCTTAGTGAAATCACAGGCACTAGGTAACAGTGGAGAATCCAAGGAGCTGTTCGGAGAAGCAGGGAAACGAAGTCAAGCGAGGACGAGGAGTTTCAGCTTCGGAATGAAGTGACTGGACAGAGGGGTCAGTGGAGACCGGACTGTACGGTCACTAGTAAAAGGGGCATCGCTAGTAAGCACCCGTGTCAGCTTAGGGAGTCCGGCAAGTTCTCGAGAGAGGCGAGCTTGTGCATTGGTGGCAGCGGTGACGCGCATCATGTCTTCACTCCGGGAGTGATTACGGGCTCGTGGGTGAGAACTCCACATTAGTGGCGGGAGGGACTGGGACTCTGGCGGGAGTGGTCCAACGAGGAGTAGAGGAAGGTGGGGAAAAAATCATGAGCATTCCTTGACTCTCTTCACTATTTTGCAATTGTGTGCAATTGTGTGCTCTAGTTACTAGGTTGAACTGTGGCTTGCATAGGCTAGTATGTTTGGTTTCCGCGCTTGCTATCATCATGAATTGCTTAGGTTGCAACGATTGCTAGGCTGTAGTAGTGTAAATTCAAGTATTTGAATTCGTGAGTGGCTTACCAATTCAACCCCCCCCCCCTCTCGGTATGCCTTCGGTCGTTACACCAAAGCAAAGAAATTACAACATAAGGTGAATCTTTTCCTTAATGATTGTGAACATGCATCTCATAAGAGTCATGTACTAGCTAATGGAGGTGCATTACTTTTTCTCAAGTTTGAAGCACAGGTGTCCACTTGATGCCCAAAGAGAGCAAGTTGAAGTCGATGTGCTGATGCCCAGACTATGTCCTTCAACTTCATGATGACTTCTATATCATTCTGAGAAGTACCACCCCAAGTCTACTTTCACATGCAACAAATGGCGCATCCATTGGATTTCTGTAGAGAGAGTTATAGCCATTTTAGTGAAGACTGCTCCAGAACCTTTCTATTTCATGGAGTGTTCCTTTTTGTCAGTTCAGACTTGTCCGATCTGAACGTCGTGTTCCATTTCTTTCCTGTGCGATTTTGTTTTGCCTGTTTTGTTTCAGGCCCATGTAATTTTGATTTGGCCCAGCTAGGAGGGGTGTTCGTAGTATAAATAACCCTTGTACACTAGGTGTAAACCCTAATCACAAATTGAACTTAGAAAAATAGAGAAGCCAAGTGCTCTTATCCTTAGGGTTGTGCCATTGTTGCCCCCTTGAGGATTGAGAGTTTTCTCTACCACTTGTTCTTGTGTTTCCTTGTGATTTGCAAGAGCGTCACCTCTCCTTTACGTGGTTCACGTTAGGCATCAACCAAAGCGTGTTGTTGGGCGAAATTATTTGTCACAGGTGGCTGTTCTAGCAGCTGTTGGTGCCATCGATTCATCAGGTTTCACAGGTCAAGTTATCCCTAAATCCTACGATGAGAAGATCTGGCAATTCCCCGCATCATCTTGGTATTCAGAGCTATGGTTTCCTCGATAGGATCTTTACCCTTTGTATCCCACTTTCTTTACTGTCCTAAACTGAAAATACCAAAAATCTCTACTACTCAATACCCAATCTGAAATTTCAGTGAGCTTTGTTAAGTTTCAGTGCAATAGATCGAGTTTGGTTGTTGAATCTTTGTGTTTCCCTCCATATTCCGCCCCCGATTTGTTTTCCCATTTGTTCCCCATCAGGATTTGTGTTTTCCCCTTCCTTCTTGTGTTCTTTTTCTGGTCAAATTTCATCCCAAAATATTTTTGCGCCCATATTTAAAGTTTGACCACCATACACTAAAACAAGCATAACTTTTGCATATGAAATCTGTTTTTGGTGTTCTTGAGCTAGTTGGAAGGCTTATTTGAAGTGCTATCAGAATATTAGGTGCTCAAGTTGTGAATCATAAAGTTTTTTTTATTGATTTATCCATGAAAACTTTCAGGTACTATATTTGGTGAAATTTCAGATTGTGCTGAAACTGAAATCCCGTGTATCGATTTATCCTTTGTGTACACCAAGTGTAGTACATATCAGTAGTGCATCATATCATCCTTTGTGAAAACTTTGAACCTATTGAGACTAGCTGTAGGTTGTTGCTTAAGGGCTTTGCACTTTGTTGAACTGAACATTAGTTTGAACATCAATACTTGTTATATACAATCTGATGTACTGATTTTAGTAGCTAAAAGAAGAAAAAGAAAAGAGGCAAAAAAAAGAGTGAAACAAAAGAATCAAAAGAAAGAAATTAGGTGCTGAGATCACCACATTCCTTGTTATTGTTTCAGTTTCTCATATATTCAACATTTGTGCGAATCTTGTAGCCCTCTCGATTTATGTGAGCAATCAGCTAGCGTCTCTCCATAACTTGTGTAGCATTGAGCTTTGTACTTGAGTTGATTTATAGTTTAGCTCATTTCCTTGGCTGCCACAAGTTCCATCATCTTTGTGCGTGAGTTTGCTAAACTCATTTGATATTTCATTTCTTTTCAGTTCAGCAACTCGACTTTGCTATCTTGGTTGGATTGTTACTTAACTTGATAATAGCTTGAAGTTTCAGTTTTCATACCACATAAATAATCCTCCAAGCTCCACAAATAGACCTCTGTTTGGAATGCACTATGACTTTGATTTCTCTTGATCTATCACGTTTGTTGTGCCGACTACCACCAAGGTTTGTGCAGCTCGCAAATTTAGCAAGGATCCACAAAAACTTCAGTGGTAAGAGAAGGTGAGATTGTGTGATTTTCAAACAACCACATAACTTGAATTAGTCTTTTTGGCCCACTAACCATGGCAGGTGGAGAACGAGAGCAACCGAGCTATGTCACACAAGAGCAACTACAAAAGCTAGTGCAAGACTTCAATGCACAACTCAATGAGAACATGACTACTGTCCAAGCAAGCATGGTTGCTAAAGTTGTCAAGGCATTGAAGGCACAAGGAGCTGCAGTTGCTCATGAAGAAGTGCTAGATCAGACCGATGAGGAATATGCAGCCCGATTGCAGCGAAAAGAGCAAGCAAGAAAGAATGCCCATAGTCGAAGGCGTGGTGGAGGCAGAGGTGGTGATGCTTTCGGTCGAGGAAGAGGCCGTGGGCGTGGTGATGATGGTGTAGCTGAAGCAATCAAGATACATTTAGATTACATCGCAATGACAACTTTCATCATCATCGCTATGTCAACAATGATCAGCCCAATGAAGAGAAGTTTGGAAAGCTCAAATTTAGCATGCCAAAATTTGAAGGCACATCTGACCCGATGCATATCTCACATGGGAGTTGAAGGTTGATAAAATATTTCTTGTGTATAATTATTCAGAGGAAAAGAAGGTGCATATGGCTGCAGTTGACTTTAATGGATATGCTCTCATTTGGTGGGAACAAATTCAGAACCAAAGAGAGGAGAATGGTGAACTTCCAGTGGCAACATGGGCTGAAAGGAAGAGGGAAATGAGACCACATTTTGTTCCAAAACATTGTAAACGTGATCTCTTTGACAAGCTACAGAATTTGAGGCAAGGAAACAAGCCTGTGGACGAATACTACAAGGAGATGGAGCAGGCCATGATTAGAGCTCGTGTGCATGAGTATGAAGAGCAGTCCATGGCACATTTTCTGTCCGGTTTGAACAAGCCGATCAAACGTGTTGTGGAATTTCAGACCTACAACAATGTGGTGGAGCTAGTACACATTGCCCAGAAGGCTGAAAGGCAATTGCTTGATGATGCTAAACCCAATAAGACCTCAACTTTCAGCTCAAGAGGGTCATCAAATGCTCCAAAAACAGCAAGGTTTGATTGGGGATGAGGCATATTTTCATCTGGTTCAAGCTTCAATTCTAATATTCGTTCCACCCCTTCTGAAAAATGTAATGCATCTCCAAATGTGGAGAAATCTGCTAGGCCAGCATCATCAAAAGCCAATACTTCAGTTGGTTCCACCTCTAGGAGTAGTGGAATTCAATGTTTCAAGTGCTTCGATCGAAGCCATGTCATCAAGGACTGTCCAAACAATCGAGTTGTGATTGTTACAGAAGGTGGAGAATATGACTCCACTAGTGAAGATAAGTGTGAAACTGCTGCTGAAAATGACAATTTTGATGATGCACAAGAATCTGAACAAAGTGACTACAAAAACTATACTTTTAAAGCCGGTAACACCATTATGGTCACCAAAGCATTAAGTGTTCAGCTCAAAGTTGAAGAACAAGCACAAGCCAAGGTAAACAACAAGTTGGTTAAATTGATAATTGATGGTGGTAGCTGCCACAACCTTGCTAGCAAAGAAATGTGTGATAAATTAGGGCTGACCATGATAAAACATCGCCATCCATATCATGTGCAATGGTTCAGTAATAGCAGAGATGTCAAGGTGCAATATATGGTGAGGGTCACTTTCAGCATACATGATTACACCGACACCGTTGAGTGCAATGTTGTGCCCATGACGGTTTGTCACTTGGTGTTGGGGAGGTCGTGGCAATTTGATAGGCATGTATATGATGGTTGAGACAACACATATGCATTCAAATGGCAAGGCAAAGGTGTCAAGCTTCTGCCCATGACTCCCACTCAAATTATAGCAGCCAACATGCAAAAGAAAATAGTGAGTGCGAGAGAGAAAAGATAAACGCTAGTGCTGTCCACAAATCGGTGAGTGAGCGCCACAAGCCAAACATGAGTGGAAAAAGAGAGCATGAGAGAAAAGGTATGGTTGCTATAGCCACAAAATCTGAGATGAAAGAAATGAGAGAAGATCCTAACATAACGCATTTTGTACTCTTGTACAAAGATGCAATTCTTTCCACTAATGACATGATCTCTCCTCCTAGTGTTTTTTCCAATGTATTGCAGGCATTCAATGATGTCTTTCCAGAGGAGGTACCTGCTGGCCTACCCCCACCTCATGGGATTGAACATCAAATTGACCTCATCCCTGGAGCTTCTCTTCCAAACCGGCCACCGTACCGCACCAACCCGGAAGAAACAAAGGAAATTCAGCGACAAGTGCAAGCACTACATGACAAAGGGTGTGTACGTGAAAGCCTTAGTCCTTGTGTTGTCCCTGTTATTCTTGTTCCGAAGAAAGATGATACTTGGAGAATATGTGTTGATTGTAGAGCTATTAACAATATCACTATCCGATATCGTCATCCTATTCCTAGGCTTGATGACATGCTTGATGAACTTAGTGGTGCTGTTATATTCTCTAAAATTGACCTACATAGTGGATACCATTAGATTAGAATGAGGGAAGGAGATGAATGGAAAACAGCCTTTAAAAGAAAATTTGGTTTGTATGAGTGGTTAGTGATGCCTTTTGGTTTAACTAATGCACCTAGCACTTTTATGCGCTTAATGAATCATGTTTTGAGGGCTTTCATTGGAAAGTTTGTGGTGGTTTATTTTGATGACATATTGATATATAGCCGCACCATGGAAGAACATGTTGAACACATCAAAATGGTGTCTTAGAACTAAAAAATTGTATGCTAACCTAGAAAAGTGCACCTTTTGCACCGACAAGGTTATGTTCTTGGGCTTTGTTGTTTTAGGACAGGGGGTGGAGGTGGATGAATCCAAGGTCGAAGCTATCAAGAATTGGCCATCTCCTGTGAATGTGAGCCAAGTGAGAAGTGTGGAATACATACCTTTCGTGTATCCATAGATATGCTTAAGTCGGTGACCGACCAGGTACCTTACCAATAATGGAACCGACCGAGTTGGCTTGGATTGCAAGGCCATTAAAGATAGACTTTCTATATAAATCCTTGTAGAATACGAGTAGGACTCTTCATGCACCCCCTGTCGACCGGATATATAAGGTGGCAGGGAACCCCTCATCGGGGACACGACATTACAAGGCAATACAAACCACATAACACAGGACGTAGGGTTTTAACTCTCATTGAGAGGGCCCGAACCTGTATACCTCGGTGTCTTTTACAACCATTATAGTTCTTAGTCTCGATGTAGCCCTAAAAATATATTGCCGAGATCAAGTCTTGATAGTTGGCGCGCCAGGAAGGGGACAACGCTCGCCGGGATTCTCCGTCGACTACGATAGCCAAAATTCCCAACATCCAGTACTCGCCGGACTTCAAGATCTCCTTTGGATCGCTTGACCTCGTCGTTGACACCAATGGAGAGCTTGGTCTAGAGAACTATCGATCCGAATCGGCCGCAGCCGGTTCTATGGCGCGATCACCGAGCTTGTTAGATCTGATCCCAGCATTGGCTCCACTCGGATTTGGCGCATAGACCTACCCCTCGGGTATAACTCAATGTCGGTCCATTCCTTTGATGAGGATTCGGTCGGATCTGCCTACTTATACCCTCTGACCGTGAACATGGTTGAAATAGATGAGAATCCATCAGGAGACAACGATGAGGAGGGTGACCGTGAAAGAGACGGTCACGAAGAAGTTGGATCGCGTGGCAAAAGAAGGCCACAGGGAAGAAAACCCCCAAGACAACATCTCGTCGGTAGGACATCACCGCCGACCGAGAGGATCGCGTGGATCCCGCCTCACACGCCGACTGGACCTTGGACAACTTGAGATCGAAGTAGATAGCGTCAAGGTCTATGACACCCTACAGAACAACATCACCGGGGCTAAAACATTGCTTGACAGCTTGATGGCTGACGCAACATATCAGACCCCCACGATGCATAAGGCGGTGGCCATGCTCAAGGCTGTTGCAGTCCAAGACGCAGCCAGGGATGAACCACAGTCGGTGGCAAGTTCCAGTCATGCGACATCACGGGGATGACGAAGGCATGGCAATCTGAGAAATTCCCTCAGCATCCGTGATGGTCGGGATACCATCAACTCCCATTATGAAGAGCGTACTTGGGACGACCGACGCCACGAGGAGGAGCGCCACGATCGGAGGACTGACAACCGACGGTAGGACCGACGCGATCCACCTCTAAGAAACAACCACGACGACCGATGTCGACGTGATGATGGGGACCGATGCGAGAATCATGACGAAGATAATCGGCGTTGTTGCTATGATGATGATGTTGGCCCTCGCCATTATCGTCACCCATCTTCATCTCTCGACCGACATAGAAGGTCAACTACATCGAGCGATGAAGAATTCGACGGCATCAAGGCCTATGTACCTAAGCTTCGCATAGCTCGGTGGCCGAAAGGATTCAAGCCAGTCCCCATCGAGAAATACGATGGTCAGACCAACCCCCAAGAGTGGCTTCAGCTATATAGCACGAAGATTCGGTCGGTCGGGGGCGATACCTTTGTGATGGCCAATTACCTACCAGTCTGCCTTGATCCGGCTGTTCGGATTTGGCTCACATCTCTTCTCGACAAATCAGTCACCACTTGGGGAGACCTTAATAGGAAGCTCATAGAGAGTTTCCAAGCTACTTGCAATCGTCCGGGCAATCACTTCGACATCACCCGGATCAAGCAGAGGTCTGACAAGTCCTTGCGTGACTACATCAAGTGGTTCTGTGCCAAGAAGACCGAGATCCCTAATGTCCCAGACCAGCAGATCACTGCAGCCTTCCAAGGAGGTATACGGAGCGATGACCTGGTCTGGGAGATCAGTTGGAGGAATCATGATCTCAAGTTGACCGCTCAGGAGTGCTTTGAGATCGCTGATAAGTTCGCATCAGGCGAGTCGACACTGGATGACATATGCGGCAAAGGCAAGGAGAAGCACTCGGACAAGCCAGAGTCCTCTAAGAAGGACAAGAAAAGGAAGCATGACAACATGGTCGCTGCGGTAGACCAATCCCAAAAGAACCCTCGGATGGACCAACAGACCATGGACGACTTGCTAAGTGGCCCGTGCCTATGGCACCCGAAGGGGAACCACAAAGCAAAGGACTGTTACCGACTGAAAGGCTTCACGACGGCCGCACTCAAGGTGGCCAAGGATCCACCAAGGCGTAACGGCAAAGACAAGGCTAAAGACAGTGATGACAAGGATGAAGAAGGAGAGTTCCAGGAGCCCCGGAAGAAACTCAACTTCATCTTCAGAGGTCCGGATGCCTACATGTCCAAACGCAAGAAAAAACTATAATTATGAGAAATTAACTCTATAGATCCTGCTACGCCCAAATACATGAGGTGGTCTGAGGTACCGATCACATTTGATCGGTCGGATCACCCCAGGCACCTGCCTAAGCCACGTCACTACCCGTTGGTACTTGCGGCCACGATGAAGGAGGTCAAGTTCAATAAAGTACTCATCGATGGAGGAAGCAGTCTCAACTTGATCTTCACCAAGACCCTCATGGAGTTAGGCTTATCGGTCAATGACCTCCCACCGAGTTCCTCACCCTTCCATGGGATTGTGCCTGGCAAGACCTCGGTTCCTATTGGATAGATCGTTCTACCTATTACCTTTGGAACCCGTGAGAACTTTAGGACCGAGCGTGTTATCTTCTAGGTGGTTGATTTTGAGTCAGCATACCGGCGATGGCGAAGTTCATGGTGGTCCCGCACTACCCACACCTCACTCTCAAGATGCCAAGCCCTAAAGGAATAATCTCCCTCCACTCTGATCTTTGGAATTCTTTTGATTGCGATGTGCAGAGTTGTGAGATGGCCAACCAACAATTGATGTTGTCCGATTGGCAGGAGACCCAAAAGGCAGTCGGCTATGAGGTGCAAACCGACGCAAAGATCCCCATGAAGAAGTCTACCAAGGAAAAGATACAGACGGACGACGTCCCTACTAAGGAGATCACGCTCGACCCAGAGGACCCCGCTAAGATCACTTATGCAGGGGCCGACCTCGACGAGAAATAGGAACGCGCACTCACTCTTTTCCTCCAGGAAAATAGGGACATCTTTGCATGGAAGCCTTCTGACATGTCAGGAGTTCCTAGGGAAAAGATTGAGCACAAATTGAGGGTGTCGCCTGGGGCCACCCCTGTCAGGTAGAGACTTAGAAGGTTGGCATAAGACCGCAAGGACACCATGAAGAAGGAGATAGCTAGGTTATTAGATGTTAAGTTAATAAAGGAAGTGTATCATCCTGATTGGTTGGCAGATCCAGCCCTTGTACCCAAGAAGAATAAAGAGTGGCAGACATGCGTGGATTATACCGATTTGAACAAAGTCTGTCCTAAAGACCCTTTCACTCTGTCACGCATCGATCAGATCGTAGACTCAACAGCTAGGTGTGAGCTTTTAAACTTTCTGGATGCCTATTCAGGCTATCACTAGATCCCACTGAAAGTCGAAGATCAAATCAATACTTTCTTTATAACTCCCTTTGGCGCCTATTGCTATATCACCATGTCGTTCGGTCTGAAAAATGTTGGCACAACTTACCAACGTGGTATTCAACGCTGCCTCAAAACTCAGATCAGTCGAAATGTAGAAGCATATGTAGATGATATCGTGGTAAAGACTCAGATTGTTGAAGAACTTCTCTCTGACCTGGCAGAGACGTTTGACAATTTGAGACATTACTCGATGAAGCTGAATCCCAAAAAGTGTGTTTTTGGGGTTCCTTTAGAAAAGCTACTTGGTTACATCATTTCAAAATGAGGTATAGAGGCCAACCCGGATAAAATCAAGGCGATCCTTGATATGGGGCCACCTAATTCTCAGAGGGATGTTCATAAGTTGAACAAATGTATGGCATCCCTGAGTAACTTTATTTCCTGACTGGGGGTCAGGGGTCTGCCGCTCTTTAAACTGCTCAAGAAGCAGGATGACTTCGTCTGGACAGCAGAGGCGCAATTGGCGTTGGATGAGTTAAAGGTCCACCTCAGCAATATTCCAGTCTTGGTGCCTCTGGAGCCGCAAGAAAAGCTTCAACTCTACATATCGGCCACAACTCAAGTTGTGAGTACCATTTTAACGGTCGACCGAGAGGAAGAAGGTCATGTAAAAAAAGTACAACACCCGGTGTACTTCGTTAGTGAAGTTCTCAGTGCCTCCAAAACACGATATCACTAGATCTTGGAAGCTGCTATACGCTCTCCTAATCACCTCAAGGAAGTTGAAGCACTACTTTCAAGCTTATCCTATTGAACTTCAAACATCCTTTGCACTCGACGCAGTTCTTCACAACTGAGAAGCCGAAGGAAAGATTGCTAAGTGGGCAGTTGAACTTGGTCAGTATACCATCACATTCGAACCTTGCTCGGCAATCAAAGGACAGGCATTGGCCGAGTTTGTTTCCGATTTTACAGAGATTCAAATGCCACCTGTATCACAAGATATCGAGTACTGGAAAATGTATTTTGATGGATCCCTCCAGTTACCCGGGGCAGGTGTAGGAATTGTGTTCATCTCACCCACATGAGAGAAATTGCGATACATCCTTCAGATCATGTTTCGCTCGTCTAATTACGTTGGGGAGTATGAAGCTCTTCTGCACGGTCTGTGCATTGCTGTTTCGCTCGGCATTTGGCGTCTTGACATCTTTGGTGACTCGGCTCTGGTCATTAACCAGGTCACTAAGGATTGGAACTGTGTGGACGACAACATGGTTGCTTACTACCAAGAAGTAAGGAAGCTCGAAGACAAATTCGATGGACTGAAGTTGACACATGTTCTTCGAGATAATAATCAAGCGGCTGATGAATTAGCCAAGATGGGATCGTCTCGATCGATTGTCCCACCCGGTGTTAACTTACACATCCTGGATTCTCCCACTATTTCTCCTCGCTCTGATGTCTTAATGACCAACGTTGCTCAGCCCGTAAGTGATGTTAATATAGAGACCGACTGGCGTGACCCGATTGTCCAATTTTTGAGCAAGGGTACGCTGCCTACGGATCCTAATGAGCAGCAGAGGTTGAAGGCTAGAAGTCGATGATACTTAATGGTGCACGATCTACTTTATAGAAGAGGAGGATCAAAAATACTGATGCGGTGCATCTCGATACTAGAAGGCAAAGTGTTGATGGAAGAAATCCATTCAGGAGTATGTGGCAATCATGCAGCTTCCAAGACTTTGGTCGGCAAAGCTTTCCGGCAAGGGTTTTATTGGCCTACAGCGGTCGAAGATGCACACCAGGTCGTTCGGAAGTGTGAACGCTGTCAATTCGTTGCTCAACAGACACAAGTGCCTTCGTAGCAACTTCAGATGATACCTATGACTTGGCCTTTTGTAATCTGGGGGCTTGATATTGTCGGTCCTTTCAAGAAAGCGCCAGGCGGGTTTACTCATTTGTTTGTTGCTATTGACAAATTCACCAACTAGGTCGAAGCGAAGCCGGTCGGCAAGATAACTTCAAAGAAAGCGGTAGAGTTTGTTAGAGAGGTCTTCGCTCGGTTTGGGGTCCCTCATGATATCAACACCGACAATGGTACTCAGTTTACATCTGAGGAGTTCCGAGACTTTGCCGATGAGATGGGAATAAAAATCCGTTTTGGATCAGTGGCTCATACTCAAAGCAATGGGCAGGTCGAACGAGCCAACGGTATGATTCTTCAAGGGTTGAAGCCCCGGATTTTTGATAGGGTCAAACCTTATGCCGGTCGGTGGGTTCGAGAGCTGCCTTCAGTTCTCCAGGGGCAGTGTATTAATGTTAATCGGGCTACTAGCCAATCACCTTTCTCATTGGTCTACGGCTCCAAGGCTATGCTGCCGATCGAGGTAAACCTCATATCAGCGTGAGTCAAGGGATACGACGATAAACTTTCTGAAGAAAATCGAGAGATTGATTTGATTGCGGTAGAGGAGTTGCGGGATCACGCTCTGTTTCGGTTGGTGATATATCAGCATGGCCTGCGATGTTACTATGATAAGAATGTACGTAGTTGCGAGTTTCATGTTGGGGATTTAGTACTGTGCCGAGCGCAATCAACCAAGAATCAACACAAACTTTCCCCTAAATGGGAAGGACCTTATGTGGTCAAAGAAGTCACTCGGCCGGGGGCTTATTGACTGATGTACGAAGATGGCGACGATATACCAAACTCGTGGAACATAAATCAGCTACATCGATTTTATACCTAGTCTATCTTTTGTATTCTCATACATTATTATTGAATGAAACTTCGGTCTTTTTGATGAAAGATTTATTGATGATTTTTATTCTTATTTGTCTCGATTCCTTAATTTATACTATTAAACAATCGAGCCAGGGGGCTAGTAATAATGTCCCACTACTCCTTAACCTTGATAAATTCTCGTTTTTTGATTCTATCCGACCGATTTCTCATATTTTGATATGGTCTTAGGATTTTTTGGTCTAACGCCTAACATCATGGTTATATAATTCATGCTGCACAACAGACTGTCACTACACTAAACCCAGAGCCAAAGAGCGAGAGGTCATGTGTCGATTGGTCGATTCTGCTTGTTATGCGACTATGAATTACAACCTAGTATGCTAAGGTAGACCAATGCAACTTCTGTTTCTATCTCTAAAAGACTTATGGTAAAAAGACTTAAGTGCTAAAGCACGAGTAATGCAACTAAGTACTGATCATTCTGCTTTAAGTAACAGGAGATTGCCTTATGACTACTTTGTTGATCTTTTTAACTTGTTTACAATCTAAGCAACCCTAGAAATTACTATTGACATGGAGATAATATTATCTTCCTACGTAAATACTACTAATTTTTTCTGACATTACAGATATTACAACTCCTTCAAAGGAGAGGAAGCATCATCTTGCAATTCTACCTCTAGAGTTGCTAGAGGAGTTGGCGCGATGGGATCAACCTGTACATTATCGACCAAGGCATGAGAGATCACTAGCATAGAGTCCATAAGTAATTGGCATTGATCTACTGTCAAGTCTGGGTTGAAGCCCTCCTTGATCTTATCCAATGGCAATACAGGAGACCAAGACTGGCAAATAGCCAACACTTGGCTCCCGACCTCGGTCGCCACCCTCCTGGTATGATTAGCAATTGCCTCCGAAACATGCTCCAGCAGATACTCCAAGGAGTGACCAGTTTTCTCCACTTGGTTAGCATGGATATAATCCAATGCTTTCCGAGCACTATAAGATAATGTTGCAAAATATTTTTAAGATGTCAGAATCTGAAGTCAACAAGAGAAATAATGAAGATGCGATGGAGAGCTTACTGGCAAGATTACATTTGAAAGACTTGGAGATGCTCTTAGCTTCCTCTATTTTCTCTTCAGCTTCCTCTAGCTTCTTCTTCAGTCGAGTGATTTCAGAGCTTTGCTCTCCGACCGACTTGGAAAGGTTATCCTTCTCAGCAGTCAGAGCATCCAAGAATCTCTGCTAGTTTGAAGTCAACTTCTCCAGGTCGGTGACTTTTTGATCACGAACTAAAGACGCATATAATTTCCTTAGCATTAGAGTGAGCAAGGAGCAAATAAAAAGTTGGTATGCGATCTTACCGACAACATCAGCACGACTTTGCTCTAGAGCTTTGGTCGCTTCCTTGTGATCGGTCTGCAGCCTTTTAATTTGCCTCTTGGCCTGAGAGAGCTGTTCACCGGTAACTAGCAATATACCAACAACAAGTCAACACCTTGAAGAAAGGATATGACATGGAAAAAGAATTTGGAACATACCGAAAGTCTCAGCTTCAAGATACTCAATCTTGTCTTGCTTTTTCTCCATAAGAGAATATATTTTTTGAATGTGAAGAAGGGCATGGTTAGTCAAAAGAATGATTCAAGAAAAAAAAACTTGGTATTGATATACCTTGTTGGCCTCTCTATGTTGATGGATGATCTCCATATCTTCAGCTTCAGGCCAACCCAATGAATCCTCGACCAACACGGCCTTACCCTTGTAGAGAGGAGAAGAAATGCCGGTCGGGCAAGGATTGACTGACTGAGGAGTCGGCGCTGGCGTGCGGACTTCCTTAGCTCGGTATATACACTTGATGGTGTGCGGACTGGTTGAGGCAAGTTGGTCGAACAAGGAGTAGGAGCGGACCGGGTGTCTTCAGACCCTTGAGCGCTCTGAGCATCACTCGACCGACCACTATGACCACCGAAGGGCGTAGTATTAAAGATTAAAATATGGATATTGACTACTTTGATGAAGAATCGAAAATGCAAAGAAGTTTACCTAGAGGCTTGTTTGATTTTTATTCGGCAGACTCTCTTCTTTGAATAAGTGGTCTATGAGATAGTCTCCTTCCTCTTTAGGGAAGACTTGCCAACTTTATTGGTCTTCTTCGCCGCTCCTGCATCACTCGCCGTTTTGCTCGGGGGCTCCGACTGGCTTGATGGTCGGTCGGAGTGTGTAGGGGTTGGCTGACTGGCGTCTTAGGGGTGCTCCTCTTCGTCATCATCATCATCTCCCACGTATTGCCGACGATGATGGGCGGCCTGCTTCACTCGTTGGCTTGGGGAGCGCAAGTTGGTGGGAGATGAGGTAGAGATGCCTATGACGACCCCTGCGGTCGGCCGCGCGCTCACTGATGAGCTTGAACCACCAATACTGGTCTGCGGTGGCTTCTCAACATAGTCCGGTCCCTCAGAATCATTCGGAGGGAGCACAGGGTGTGACACAAAGGTGTCCAAAACCTGCAGAATTATGAAGGTATCAAATGTTGTGATCAACCTGTCAACAAGAACCTCAGAAACACTCAAAATGATCGAAGCTTACTCGGGACCGTAGAGTGCCCACATTGTATGCCTTCATGATTAAAAAGTGATCCTGAACAATGTTTCCTTCAAACATATTCAATAACCGCGACCAACGCAGAGTGGAGTTCGGTGGATCAGGCACTTCCCTCGTTTCGTCGTCCGTGGCATATTCCTAGGCGGGGTGGCTCTGCTTCTTCAAGGTTTGTACTTAGCACACTATGAAGCTCTTTGCTATAGTAATGCCGTCAACTCCTTCATTCTTCAGCTCCACAATTTTTTCTAGCAGAGTGACCACCTGAGGATCAGTTGGGTCCGGTCTCTCTGACCACCGTGCCTGAGAGATGGCTTTCGCACCAGAGAAATCAGCAAGAACAGGGGGAGGGTTGTCACAGTAGTACCACTCATCCCTCCAGTTCTTATTCCCGGTGTTCAGCGGCACATTGATATACACCTCTTTCTTGCGCAACTAGAAGCCAACTCCACCAATGGCGACTTGGTTTTCCTTAGTTGGCAGCGGTCGGAGGACGAAGAGATGGCGGAATAGAGTGAAGTGGGCATAACACCTAGAAAGGCTTCGCACTGAGGCACGAAGATGGCAATATGGAGAATGGAGTTGGGATTGAGGTTGACGAGCTCAATCCCATAGAAGAAGAGGAGCCCGCGTAGAAAACTGCAGCAGGGAACTCCAAAACAATGCTCGAAAAAAGAGTGAAAAACTATGATCTGTTTATAGATTGGGAGGGGGTGAGTTTCTTTCGGTACCTTCCAATCAATGCCCGCTTGTTCCGGGAGGATACCGTCCATCACCATTGAGTTCAGATCGGCGGTGGTGAGGTTGCTCTTCGAGAACTCTCGCAGCTATTCCAGGATCTCCAACTCCGAGGAGGATGACTCGGCAGCGGCGGCCTTCTTGGATGACTTGCGAGGCATTGTTGATGAAGAGGTGGCACGCTGGATCCTGAGGCGAGGGGCTAACCCTAGCAGGAGCTCAGAGTTTGCTGGCGA
The DNA here is from genome assembly GCA_030378355.1 of Eleusine indica. NCBI lineage: Eukaryota > Viridiplantae > Streptophyta > Magnoliopsida > Poales > Poaceae > Eleusine > Eleusine indica. Next base: position 45,611,813 of record CM059495.1, read on the forward strand.
TGAGGATCTGTGGCGGCGGTGATGAGATGGCTTACCCTAGCTCTGAAGCAGAGGAGTTGCTGGAGCAGGGGAGGCACAAGGGAGACGAAGCGCTTTGAGTGAAATGTTAGCATGGACTTGGAGTCAATAGCCCTTTGCCCTTTTATACCTTTGCCTTTTTGACCTAGTCTTTGAGATCCCCATGGGCTTTGGTGAGCTGTATAGTGCCAGGCTTTTTCTGCCTATAATAAATGATCAGGCATTATTCTTTAAAACAAATTAATGCTATAAGCCTTGAGAACTTGATCTCGGAGGCTTCTTTGATGAGGAGCAGTGGAATATCCATTTAAAAATACTTCCCATATCTATGTGATTTTATGATCATATAGCAACCGGACTTGATGGTCGTATGGGTTCAAGTTCACAGGTACCTTTTTGATTGAAGTCAATAAGTAATTACCAACGTTGGGCTTGTTTTAATCCGAGTAATAACTCCTTAAGGAAAGGCTATATCATGACTGATGTCATTTAGCTTACTTTTATGGTATGATTGATGTCATATAAGTTTTTATATAGACCACAACATGATTGATGTCATGGAATTTTGAGTCTATAAATTATCGAATAAGAGTGTAAATCACTCGGCATAACTTTAAATCGGTCGGCATGTTTGATGTCGTGTAGGCTGATCCTTTGGTTTGATGATCAGAGGATTATCAGCTCGAGCTTGATGGTTTGAGTTGAATTTATAGAACAAAATGTTAAGAGCTAAGATTATTAGACTCTTGCATTATTTGTTAGTCTCCAAATTATACAAGAGTCGGGGGCTACACCTGATCAGGTGCACCTAGTCGGCGCACTAGATCCATCAGGAACTTCAATCAAGAGATCTTCCTAATTTGTGACCTATTTGCATCAACATGGAAGACCACTCGGCAAGTCACAGCTCAAAATCAGAAAGCACTTGGGGGCTTCTGTGGAATACTTACCTTCCGGGTATCCATAGATATGCCTAAGTCTTCAACCGACCAGGTATCTTACCATAATGGAACCGATCGAGTTGGCTTGGAGCGCAATGCAATTAAAGATAGACTTTCTATGTAAATCCTTGTAGACTACGAGTAAGACTCTTCATGTACCCCCTGCCGACTGGATATATAAGGTGGCAGGGAACCCCCCATCGGGAACAGAACTTTACAAAGTAATACAAACCACAGAAGACAGGACGTAGGGTTTTTATTCTCATTGAGAGGGCCCGAACCTGTATTACTCAATGTCTTTTGCAATCATCGTAGTTCTTAGTCTCGACGTAGCCCTATAAATATATTGCCGAGATCAAGTCTCGACAAGAAGCTTTCATGGTCTTGCCGGCTTCTACCGGCGCTTTGTGAAGAATTTCAGCATTATTGCAGCCCCATTGATTGAACTAACCAAGACGGGTGTTGAATTTGTGTGGGATAAGTCACAAGAGGCTGCATTTTAAGAGCTAAAGAATTGTTTAACTTCAGCCCCATTGCTTTCTTTACCTGATTTTAAAAAATCCTTTGAGATAGAATATGATGCTAGTGGGATAGGCATAGGAGGTGTCTTGATGCTAGAATGCAAACCCATAGAATATTTTAGTGAGAAACTTGGTGGTGCTCAATGGAATTTTTCGGTTTATGACAAAGAATTATATGCTCTAGTTTGTGTTCTTGAAACTTGGCAACATTATCTTTGGCCTAAAGAATTTATCATTCATTATGATCATGAGGCTTTAAAATACTTGAAAGGCCAAGCAAAACTGAACCATAGGCATGCCAAGTGGGTTGAGTTCATTGAGTCTTTTTCCTATGTTGTTAAGTACAAGAAGGGGAAAGAAAATGTTGTTGCTGATGCTTTATCACGAAAAAGTGTTTTGCTTAATCAATTGGAGGTTAAGGTCCCAGGGTTATAGCACATAAAGGAATTATATGCTGCTGACCCTGTTTTTGCAGAACCATACTTGAAATGTCAAGATGGAAAAGGGTAGGACAAGTACCATTTGCATGATGGGTTCTTGTTCCGAGCTAACAAATTGTGTATTCCAGATTCGTCCATTCATTTGCTTTTATTGCAGGAATCACACATGGGTGGTTTGATGGGTCACTTTGGAAGAGAAAAGACCTACTTGCTGCTGAGTGATCACTTCTATTGGCCAAAGATGGGCATGATGTGGAGAGGTTTGTGTAGCGGTGTATAACTTACCACAAGGCTAAATCAAAACTGAACCCCCATGGTTTGTATAGTCCACTCCCCATCCCAAATGCTCCTTGGGAAGACATAAGCATGAACTTTGTTTTAGGATTACCAAGAACTAAGAAAGGGAGGGATTCAGTTTTTGTTGTTGTGGATAGGTTCTCTAAAATGGCACATTTTATTCCCTGTCATAAGAGCGACGATGCGTCGCATGTAGATGACTTTTTTTTTCAGGGAAATTGTGAGATTACATGGTGTGCCCAGGACCATTGTTTCAAACCGAGATGTGAAATTCATGAGCTACTTTTAGAAGACGTTGTGGGCCAAGCTTGGCACAAAGTTGTTGTTTTCAACAACTTGTCACCCACAAACTGATGGACAAACAGAGGTGGTGAACCATTCCATGCTGCTGGGAACAATGATCAAGAAGAACCTAAAGGAGTGGGGGGATTGCTTGCTACATGTTGAGTTTGCATATAACAGGGCAGTCCACTCGACAACGCAGTTGTGTCCATTTGAAGTTGTGTATGGTTTCAAACCCATTACGCCACTCGACTTGCTGCCACTTCCACTTCAAGAACATGCAAAAATGGAGGCCTCCAAGAGGGCTGACTATGTGAAGAAAATCCATATGAAGACCAAGCAATAGATTGAGAAAAAATTAGAGTACTATGCTGCAAAGGCAAACAAGAACCATAACAAGTTGATCTTTGAGCACGATGACAGATTTCTAGAGAAACAAAAATCCAAGTTGCTGCCCCAAGGTGATGGTCCATTCAACGTCCTTGCAAGAATAAATGACAATGCCTGCAAGATTGAGCTTCCAGGAAATGAATATGCAGCTAGCAACATGTAAATTTCATGATCATCGATGATTGGATCCCCAAGGTATGAATGTTTTGGTGATAGATGGCAACTATGAAACTGTGGACTAATATCTACACAAGTGTTGTGTTTGCAAGAATCAACTCTAAACACTGACCACATATGGATGATGGTTACCTTGGTGATGGATGACAATGACCACAAGCATGGAGGCTTGATGAGCTTGATGGAGTCCAAGAGTTGATGGAGATGGATCAAAGCTAAGGACAAGCTATAGAGCAAGTGTTGGGAACACTTGTCTAGTTGTTAGGGCTTTGAGTCCACAGGAAAAATTGGACTATCAAGGGGTCTAGGTCATTTCTCTTAGGTCATGTCTAGTCGGTGATGTGCATGGATGCTCAGTGAAATCACAGGCAATAGGTGACAGTGGAGAAGCCAAGGAGCTGTTCAGAAAAGCTAGGAAATGAAGTCAAGCAAGGACAAGGAGTTTCAGCTTCTGGACGTAGTGACCAGACAGAGGGGTTAGAGGAAACTAGAATGTATGGTCACTAGAGGAATAGGCGGATCAGAGAGAAGACTTAGCGAGGAATCTATTTGTGCTAGGGACCATACAAACCAGATGGTCCGATCTATACGGGTGAAGCACAGGACAGAGAGGTAGCGAGCTCTCTGGAGTCCGACTAGGATGTCCGACACGTCAGACTTGTCCGACGGGTGGATAGACCGGACGGTCCAGCCTACTAACCAGACAGTCCGGTCAGTACAGGAGGTTGCAGGCACAGTGAAGCCAACGGCTCTGGGAGCCGTTCCAGGACTGACCGGACGGTCCGGTCAGGCATTGATCGGACAGTTCGGACAGTGTGTCTAGAAAGGCAATCACGTGGAGTAACGGCTAGTTGGAGGTTGGAAGCCTATATAACTTTGTTGCTGGGGTCTTAGAGACCTCTCTTGGCTAGTGGAATTGCTTGGAGCATTTGGTGAGAGCCAAGAGGAAAAGAGAGGAGCACTAGGAGAAGATATTGCATATCTTGAGAGTGTTAGTGAGAGTAACAAGAGCATTGTGCACATCTAAGGCTAGGGTGTCCTTGAGGGGATGATCTAGGTTGTTACTCTTGGTCTATGGTGAGACCTAGACCGGTTAGGTGTCAGTGATCGAGCCTATCATGATCAGTTGTGAAGGTTGTCACATATTTGTACACGGTTTGAGCCCACCGCTGAAAGGGGCATCGTTAGCGAGCGCTCATGTTGGCTCAGGGAGTCCGGCAAGTTCTCGAGGGAGGCAAGCTTGTGCCTTGGTGGCAGCAGTGACGCGCATCGTATCTTCACTCTAAGAGTGATTGCAGGCTCGTGGGCAAGAACTCCACATTGGTGGCGAGAGGGACCGGAACTCCGGCGGGAGTGGTCCAACGAGGATTAGGGGAAGGCTCCATACTTTTGAGACCTCAGGAAAAATCATGAGCCATTTCTTACTCATACTCCTTTAATTGATGTTTTACCTTCTGCATTTACATACCGTGCTACTCATGCTTGTGTGCTCTAGCACTTTATCTTGTAGCTTTACATGAGTAGGCTCTTTTGCTAGCTTGTTATTTTCTTCCATGTGTCTTTGATTACTAGCTTGCATAGGGGTTGCATTGTCTTCCGTGATCCACTAGTATGCCTAGGTTGTTGTTCCTTTTGTAGGACAATTATCTTGTTAGTTTGATCACCACTAGAATTGCTATAGGATTTGTTTGAGTGTTCGGTTCTAGGGATTGAGGAATTTGGTACATATGGCGAGTTTCTGATTCACCCCCCCCCCCCTCCTCTCGGTTACTCTGTCCCTTCAAGTGGTATTAGAACCAAGTGCTCATTATAGGGCTTAATCGCCTTGAGTAGTGACCGCATTGAGTTGAGATGTCATCCCATTCAGGGCCGGTCATGGCACATGGAAGGATCGCTTGAGTAGCTACCTAAAACCCATGATACCAGATGAGTTGACGGATACTCTTATGGACATTGCCAATACCTTTACTGATGATCATGTATGATGATGATTGTGTGGACGAGCCTTGTTCAAGTGAGTGCCTAGTTTCTTCTAATGATAACTTGATAGGTTGCTTTACTAGTGTGTCTGATGTGATGATTGATGATTGTTGGTATTTTTAATGATCACATACTAATCCGCAAGCGCACGGAAATGCCGTTGTAGCACTACCCCAAGGAGTATTCCAAGGATTATCAATCCAAAGAACGATATAGGTAAATCCTAAATTCTAGTCAGTCCAAGGTCACAAGAGACAAATATTGGTGTAGAATAGAGAGGTTTATCTATAGGTAATGTCCTAAATAATTAAGGATGAGGCTCTAATTACTGCGTCATGTATGGATTCATGCCCGGCATACACAAGGCAACTCCATCTTGGACACACGTCTCAATCGAACTTGGAGGAGTACAATGGATAGATTGGGCTATCGCCACCTACTACCTACCTTTGTAGACCATGGATTATGAAGTGATCAAAGATGATTTCTAACTTAAGCACCACGCCTAAGTTATTAATCACTACGTAGCTAAGCTGCCATTTAGACTAAACAACCTATATCCTATATAGGATATAAGACTTTGAACCCACAAGTAAATGAGCACTCAACTTACTTAAATAAGAAAGATTAAGAACATAAATAACCTCGAAGACTTACTTAATAAGGCAAGGCTCCAATGAGGTACAAGGTTGGAGGAGAGGGCCCACAGACAAGGCTCTACTCCTAGACTTCACACTCTCCACCTATTCTAAGTACAAAACTAGGTAGTACTAACACCGTTGGAGTGTGGCTCTCTTCTCTTGGATGTGTTTATTGAAGTGAAGCACCTCCCCTCTTTATATGGGCCCAAAGGTTGGTAACGAGGAGTAACCACCATGGAACCGCCATGCAATGACTTCAGGAATTTACTGAGGAAGCACCATGTAAAGGCTTGGGCCGAGTCTCCATACTTTTTGGTCGGGCGACCAGGGGGGAGGTCGGCCGACCTGACCCTAGGCCCTTTGGCCTTGTGCTTTTGCTGGGTGACTGATAGGTGGGCCTATTCCTATTTTATGTTGGTGTTCTCTCGAGTTGCATGAGGAATCCTGTCTATCCATGTATGCAATCCTTGTGCTGGCTTCTGATTGGCCGGATCGGTATTTTCTTGGATTGATGACATGTATATTACTTAAATTCATGGATAATTCACCTCCACTCAAATTATTCACCAACACTTGTGGAATTCATTAGTAATAAATTCCTACCACTATGTTGGTTCATTATTTTAGCTCTTTAATGTAGGTAATTGACGGTCAAATTTGGTATTTAAGGACCGTCAACAACTCCCCCACACTTAGCCTTTTACTCGACTTGAGTGAAAGCAAGGACTAAGCTGAAACATAGACTTTGATTGAATAGAGATAACACACTTATATTTCTATATCATACCTGTACTTGAGTCTTGTGAAGTGGCTAGCATGCATACCTTGGACAACTGCGAGTTGGAACGGTCTTGACATCAGGAGATTCCTGCTCATGTTAGCGGCACACCCTTGGTTTTCAAAATATTTTGCAAAATGAAAAGTTGAGTCTTACTCCTCATATGATTTCTCTCGATCGCTCAAATGGTTGTATTTTCCTCACCAGGGCATTGTAACTTGCCTCTTCTCCTACTTCTATAAATAGGCTTTTTGTGTAGCTCAGGGTAGGGAAAATTGAGGCATACTTGTGTTTCATGTATAACTAAGTCAAAAACCGGATACAAGAATAGAAAGCAAATCATGAATTATGGCTAAGCATGTGCACATTGATGGAATGAACACTAGGGACTCTTTCATGCTTCTCTTTTATTCAGAGGGCATATGGTTATCTCTGTTACTTTTTTTATCAAGCGCTTCATGGAGCATGAATCAATCTTTTTTTTGTCACACTCTTCATGGAGCATGAATCTTTTCTCTGTATTTTCTGATGGCCATATTCCTTCCTATATAGAGAGCAATTGAAATGATGGAGTCCGTTATTTTGTGGATGATGATATGGGGTGTGCACATGACTTAGGACCTAAATCATAACGAGCAATTGCCTAGGGCCACAACAATTTGACAAAGTTCAATGAAAGCATCAAGCAGCACATGCAATAGGTTTATTCATTTAGAACATCATATGGCTTTGGTAGGTAGTTTTCAACCACAAGAGGAGTAGACTTTATAGATTTTTATATTTTTTTAAAAAAATCCAAGGGTGAATAGCAACATGAAGCAAAAAATTCCGAAAGTCTACCATATCACAACAATCAATTATTTAGGATGCATGTGTTCCTAATGAATAGTTGACACAAGCAAAGGACATGATATAAAAATAAAAGCATGCAATTCTTACCAATCTTAGTCATGTTTTAATTTCTGGAGTTTCTACATTCTTGCTTAAGTAGATTTTAATTATCATGCAAAGGTTCAGTATGAATTAACTTAAAACAGGGGAGGATAAGATAGGAGAACAAGCAAACCAGACCATGATAGAAAGGTGGGCCGGAGATGGGCCAACTCTTGGTCGGGCGACCAAGAGGCCTGATCGGCCGACCAGAGCTTGAGCCCACTTTGATTGATCTTTTGCCAGGTGGTCGAGGCAACAGTGCTCTCTAGATATTTGCGTGTTTTCGTCGCGTTTGCTCGTCGGGAAGTCACGAGTCTCCCACACACTTGTTTTGGTGCCTACCTTTGACACAAAAAGAAAAACAAAGGGAAAGCAAATGCTTTGTCGGTCTTATGGACCTGGGAGCCTAACATTTATTGAAATAAAAACTATAGGTGCTTACATGATTCAAATTGAAATTAAATGAAAAAGGGAAACTAAACTAAACACCTATTCCTAAACATAACTACTCAACAGGGGTCGATGCTCTATTTAGCAAAATACTCGTCTTCGAAACCCATGAGCTTATAAATCCGTTTAAGCTTAACATACAAGCTAGCATGTTTCTTGAGTATAGAATGTCTAAGTTCTTCGTGTTCAACTAGAGTTTCTGCTAGTTTCCTAACCAAGTCTTTATTTGTGACTTACAGCTTGGCGAGATTCTTGGCTAGGTCAGCGACAATGATCTCCTCCTCCTCATCGTTGCTCTGGTAATCCCCCGGTGGCCTGCTGATCTTAGGAGGGAGTAAGTGGCGCCTAACACGCCCTCATGTCGATGAAGATTGCACTGACTCATCTCCAGTGGAGTTGAGGGCAAGGTGCCCCATGTACCCCCTTTCCAATCCCCAGGCCAGTGAGTGTCTTCATGGTGTTCTTCGATAGTGCAGGAGGTGGAGCCTTAGGTGCCTGATCATCCTGCTCATCAAAGAGATGCTTGGCCAGCGGGTTGTTCAATGATAGCGCCCCAACAGATGGGCGCTTTGTTGGTGTGCTGAAACGAGGCCTAAGCATCTTCTGAGAGGGAGAGAGGGACCGATGGCGGAGAGGCGAATCAAGGCGGCCTCACCCTATTTGCGAAGGTCCCTCCGGTGGCAAGACGACAAGGGTAGTAGCGGTGATGCACTTGACTTCTTCCATGGCAAGGTCCCGGTTGGACAGTATGATCTAGTTGGCCGGAGTTGGGACACCCTCAAGGTTGAAAGTGCCCGTGCTGGTGGAGTCAATGGGAGTGTCAGACTTGGTCATGTTGGAAAGGTGGAGAGGCTTAGAGGAAAAGATGTTTTGGTGCAGAGAAGATGAGAAAGGCCAGAATATATGGGCTTTGCTCCTCCGCGCCACCGCGAAACCTAAACGCGTAAACCTCAGTAGAATCTGGGATGAGAAAGTTCTAGTCTACGTGCACCAGAAAGTTGGGAGGCGGTAGCGCAACTCCTAGGTCAGGTGACCAGGGGGTTGGTAGGCCGACCTGGGCTTGGCCCAGTTGCCTCCCTTGTTTCTAGTGATCGTAGTGTGAGTCTTTAGGGGCCTATGTACACAGTATTTTTTGGGATAATTAAAATTGATGGTCCGGTAGGACATTAATGTCAATTAAATTGACTATGTCCACCTCCTCCTCTGAATATTTAGGCTCTAGAAAAAGTTTTAATTGATGGCATTTACCTTAAAGACATTACCTTCATCATCGCGAAGTGTGATTCCCCCGTGTAATGAAGTGTCGATAATGTTGTATGGTTCATCCCATTTTCTTCTAAGTTTCCCATGTCTGAATAACTTGACCCTAGAATTGACTAGTAGCACCTTATCCCCTGGCTTGAACTCTTTTGGCTTGATCCTCTTATTGTGTCATCTTTTGGTTCTTTCTTTATAAATCTTGGCACTATGATAAGCCGTCTCTCGCCATTGTTCAAGCTCCAATATCTACATTCTTCTATGTTCTCCTGCCTTATCCAAGTCCATGTTCCACTTCTTTATTGCCCAATGTGGTCGATGCTCCAATTCCTAGCAGATAGCAAGTTTTACTATAAACCAATTGGAATGGAGACATCCCGATAGTTGTCTTGTATGCTGTCCTATATGCCCATAGAGCATCAGGTAGTTTGTGCTTCCTAGTCACACCTATTTCTTCCAAAGTCTTTTGCAGGATATTCTTGATTTGTTTATTGGAAGTTTCTGTCTGCCCACTTATGTGTGGATGGTATGGAGTTGCAATATTATGCCTCACACCAAGTTCTTTCAGAAATGAGCGGAAGGTCTTATGGATGAAATGAGACCCTCCATCACTTATGACCATCCCTGGAGTTCCAAACCGAGGAAAGATGATGTCTTGAAACATCTTCCTTGCCTTCTTGTGATCGGCATGTTTGCATGGTATTGCCTCTACCCATTTGGAAACATAATCTATTGGCACCAAAATGTACTCGCATCCATAGGACACTGGGAAAGGTCCCATGAAGTCAATACCTCATACATCAAAAAGCTCCACTTGAAGCATGTATGTTAGGGGCATTGCATTACGAGGAGTGATTCCTCCATGTTTCTGGCAGCTTGCACACCGTCGGATATAATCATTGGCGTCTTCATACATGGTTGGCCAATAGAATCCGCTTTGCTAGATCTTTGCCTATGTGCGGAGTGCTCCATAGTATCCTCCATATGGACTAGAGTGGCATTTTTCTATTATTTTAGCACCCTCAATATATGGGACACATCGTCTTAGTAGTCCATCTGCACATACACTATAGAGGTATGGGTCTTCCCAATGGTAAATCTGACTCTCTAGGATAAGCTTTCTTTTGTTCTCCCATGGAAGCACGTATCGTATAACAATAAAATTGACAATGTCTACATACCAGGGGTTGGAGTCTGTCACCTTCAGTAGCATGTTGTCATGGAGGTAATCATTGATAGGCGGGTCCTGCATGTTAGTAACTTGCATATGTGACAAATGATCCATGACAGAATTCTCTACTCCTTTCTTATCTCTAATTTCTAGAACAAACTCTTGGAGTAGAAGAATCCATCTAATTAGCCTAGGCTTAGCATCTTTCTTAGTGAGAAGATATTTTATTGCAGCATGGTCAATGTAAACAATGACCTTGGCTCCTACAAAGTAAGATCTAAACTTATCGATAGCCAAGACTACGACTAGGTGTTCTTTTTCGGTTGTTGCATAATTGAGTTGAGGCTCGGTCTTGCTCTTGCTACCGTAGGCTATGGTGTGATGCTTCTTATCTTTGGTTTGTCCTAAAACCGCCCCAATAGCGTAATCACTAGCATCACACATGGTTTCGAAAGGCAGCGACCAATCTGGGGGTTGGGTAATTGGCGCTAAGATGAGTGATTTTTTTAAATATATCAAAATCTTGAAGACACTCTCATCAAAATCAAATGTGGCTTCCTTAGCTAAAAGGTTTGTGAGGGGTCTAGCGATTTGAGAAAAATCTTTGATGAATCGTCAGTAGAACCCTAAATGATCTAAGAAGCTTCGGATGCCTCTCACATTTATTGGAGGTGGAAGCTTTTCTATACCACCAAGCTTTGCAATATACACCTCAATCCCCCTCTCAGACACTAAGTGTCCAAGGACAATGCCTTCTCGGACCATAAAATGGCACTTTTCCCAATTCAGTACCAGGTCCTTCTCACGACATCGTTGCAAGACTTTGTATAAATTCTCTAGACAATGATGAAAGGTTTTGCCATAAACCGACAAATCATCCATGAAGACTTCCATTATTTCATCGATCATGTATGCGATAATGGACATCATGCACCGCTGAAAAGAAGCGATCGCATTACATAGCCCGAATGGCATGCTACGGTAAGCATAGGTGTCATACGGCCATGTAAATGTCATCTTGCTTTGATCATCAGGGTGGATGGGAATTTGGTGATAACCGGCATACCCGTCAAGGAAACAAAAGAAGGAATGTTTTGCCAATTGCTCCAACATTTCATCAACGAAGGGGAGAGGGAAATGATCCTTCTTTGTGCATTTGTTGAGTTTCCTATAGTCAATGCACATTCTCCATCACATGATGGTTTGTTGAGGGATAAGTTCAGTCTTCTCATTTGTTATGACCGTCATTCCCCCCTTCTTAGGCACTAATTGGACAGGGCTTACCCACTCACTATGCAGGACGGGATAAATAATCCCAGCATGCAATAATTTAAGCACCTCCTTTTGCACAACTTCCTGCATCGCATTGTTCAGTCTACGCTGAGGCTCCCTAGAAGGTGTACGATCAAATTCAATGGGGATGTGATGCGTGCAAAGAGCAGGGCTTATTCCTTTAATGTCTTGGAGCGAGTAACCTAGCATGGATCTATGCTTTTTTAGGATAGCAATTAGCCTGTGGGTTTCTTCACCCGAAAGCTTGTCACTGATGATGACAGGAGTTTTTGTGTCACCATTAAGAAAAGCATATCGTAGGCTTGGAGAAGATTTTGAGCTCAATTGGAGGGTGAGGTTCTGGCTCTAGTTTAGGTAACTCCATGGTTTCCTATAGCTCATTGTCTTCCTGAATGAAGTCCTCCATTTTTTTTTCAAGAAGGGAGTCAAGGAACTCAAATGGGAATATGGCGATTACTTCCTCAATTGGTTCATTATCAGGCGGGGGGGGGGGGGGGGGGGGGAGGGAGGTTCAGCGATGTCGTTCTTCGATTGTATGATCGGCATGAAAATATTCCTTCCCCCGAGTTTAACGTCTAGGAGTTGTTGACACTTCTTATCGTTATATCAAGAATATCCCTATCCATGGTACGGTGCTAGAAATGATTGTTGGCATTTGTTATGCTTTAAGAGTAAAGTGAATTAATCTGCAAGCGCACAGAACACCATTGTAGCATTTTACCCCAGAGTATTCCAATGTATCGTATTTATTTTTCTTAAGGGAGCTAGGTGTAAGATTATCTTGTTTTAACAAAGATATAACTATAAGAATTATACCAACTAACCAAAGACGGGTGTAAGGATGTTAAATAATAATAGTAGGGGTAGTAGCACAGGAGAAATTCACACTAAGATCAATAAAGAGATTGGTTAAGCTAGCTGAGAGACAGCGAGTCTAAGTCTAAGATTCCTAAAATATATCTTCCTAATATATCTAAGTCAAGCGTCAAATCTTAGTTACACAGGTTGAGCGCTTAGACCAATTACTTGGTATAGCCTCGAGTCTTTCATCTGTTAGCTCACTTCGGGGCATGAAAACGATCCACTAATATGGGTCGGTAACTAACCTCTGTACTTGTGGGTACGCTATCGCTAGACAACCCTGCTTGAGACTTCTCGAACGTGGTGGATTACTAAAGGGACGGACAGGACTGTCACCACCTGCTGCCTACCACACAGCCCATGGGGACGAATGCAAATCCAGTTAGCGTTAACTTAGGCACCGCTCCTATGGCTTCACTAGATATTCTTCCATTGGCCTAGAGGAAGAATAGCCGGGAAATAACCAAGTCTAAGTCCCAAAAAGAACTAAAATTAATTAAATCCTATCCGGGAAACCCATGAACTACGGAACAATGTTTCATCCCGATGATTGTAACTTGAAGAAATGACTAAATTAAAATAAATACTTGACAAGATATAAAAGGAAAGATACAAGAGAGCTCATACCAAGACTCCAAGACAATTCTGGAATCTCGAGCGATGCTCTCGACTAGACTCTAACTCCCGATTAACTAACCTACTCTACTAAGTAGCACAAGTAGTGGGAAATGGACTCCTTCATGTGCTGATTTGTTGATTCTCCTTTTCTGCTGAATTACCCCTCTATTTATAGGTGGCAATGGGCAGGGGGTACTTGTAGGTGGCGTAGAGTCAGTAGGCCACAGTCGGTCCGCCGGGCAGCAAGCAAGGCCAGGCGGCCACGTGTGCCGGGCAGCCAGGCGGCCCTTAGATCGTGTCGGTTCCCCCACCGACCTTCTCTTGATAGCTTGGATTGTGTCCTGAAGGCGGTTGTTGGGTCGGTTTCTACCGACTCTTCCTTTGGCGAGCGGTAGGCCTCATGGGCTGGCAACCTCGGGTGTCAAACCCAGGCCGGGCAGTAGGCCAGGCCGGGCAGCAAGGAGGGTGGGGCGGCAGCTCATGTCGGGCGGCGGGCGAGGCCGGGCGGCGCCTTGGCCGGGTGCCGACCCCATGCTGGGTTGTCCCTTGACCTCTCCCAGTTAGGCCACTTGATGGCCTTCTTTGCTTGACCACATTTCATGTGTGTTAGTCTAGGGGGTCGGGGGGAGAAAACGACATCATGATGAAGTATTTTGCAAAATCGGTTGGGTGCTGATTTCAGCCATAAACGACCCTGTCGGCCGGGTCCTGAGTTCAGCTGTAAATGACCCTGTCGGCCGGTGAAAATGACGGTTTCACAGTGGTGATCGATCGACGGGGTGTATCTTCATGTTTTTGCATATTTTGGCCCTTTTATACTACAAACACATATCTCACCAAAACTCATGGAATCTTATTAGTTTAAACAAATGTTTATTGATCTTAGGTCTTTACCTTGCATTTCCTGACCGGTTGGTGGCCGATATTGGGTTTTATGGGCCACCAACACCTCCCCAAGCTTAAACCTTTGCTCGTCCTGAGAAAATTAAAACTTAGTAGTGATGGATTAGGAGTTGCTTCAATATTAGTGTCCTGCGAGGATCAAGTGCACAAACTCAAACTCCAACACAATATGGGTAAGTGTAAACAAGCACAACTTGGTCACTAAGTCATTCTCATTGTACAGCAGGGCTTATTGGCATTTTATGACCTTGTGACAAGCGGTTGAAGCCTAGAACAGGTAGTTTAGACTTTGTCATGTAATCTCCTACTTGATCATGAGTCCAAGGTTTTTGTAATGTTGCATAAGATTGAAAATTTTTCAATATTGGTGCAATCTTCACTATGACTCTCATCTCTCAAAAGGTGTATTTCCTTACCAAATGCTCATCCTACTCTCTAAAAGTTTGTCTTAAATAAGTGGAGTTTGGTAGGATGGCACATTTAGCATGCATCTATTGTTAAGCTAAGAGATGGTCCTAGCGAAAAGACATTGCACTTCCTCATTCCAATCATTTAGAAATAATGTCTAGGGGAGAGGGAGAAAATGGACTCACGCGAAGAAATGAGCTAGCACAATTCCAAAGGTCTTGGGTACAGATTTATCCCAAAGACTAGATTTTTGTGCTAGAGCGAAAGGATGGTCCTTTATTTTTGCCCAAAGATATGTTTATTTTATTTTTTTGAATAAACCTTGAAACTTTTTGATATAGCATATCCATGAGAGCTGATAAACTTTTTCTTTCTTTTCTTTCTTTGTTTCTTTCTTTTAGCTCTCATGGTGTAAGGAAGCTAATTCAAGGGTTCAAATATTTTTGCAAACTTTTTCTGAGCAATTGTCTAGGAGGACCATAATATTTTAATAGGATCGAAGGCTTGCAAAAAGAAAGATTTTGGTTAACATGCTTGGTGGACTGGATGCATGATTCCTGTGTGGAAACTGCATAACCAAGCATGATTAGTTTGAGAACTCAAAGATAACACGAAGAAAAATGATTGGCTTTGGAAGTGCAAGTCCTTCATAAGGATCAAATACTAGCTAAACTCAATGCACACATAGATGGCATGAAAGTGGGTTTAAAATTAGTGTTTGGCCATGGTAGGAAACTTTCTATCATAGGGGAGATGTGCACCAAGTAGGGGGTTTTTATTGCAGCATGGTTTTGAAAGAAATCATTGGACTCTGATCATAAGGAAATCACAGACTTATCCAAAACATGTCATATCATAAACTCCAACAACTAGACTTGGTGTTTATTGGCCATTTCGCACCCACTAGAACATAGAGGGACTAGTGTTATCATCATGTCGGTCTACCATTACCCACAAAAATGAGGAGTAGAGGTTCTATACTTGAGACTCAAAGGGAGGTAATAGAGCAACTATTCATTATTTCCATAGGCAAGGTAGAGACAAAGTTCTCAATTTTATTCGAAAATGAGAAATCTTTTTGTTCTTTCTGGTTTTGAAAACTTTATGGTTTTCCTTGAAAGCTAAAATCTTTTTGGATTTTTCTCAAATTTATCAAAACTTAAAATCTTTTTGGGGTTTTCTTAGTTAGCTATATACAAAAGGAAACAAAGCAACTCAACTAGAGAAAGAGGGTGAGAGGGTAGAACAAATGGCGCACCTTGATTTGGGTACCTCCCCAAGCTTAGGTCTTTGCAAGAGCTTAGGTCTTTCCAAGACTTAAGCCTAGATGGCGTTCACAGCGGTGGTTGATACTCGATGTTGAAGTGGCCGAACAGTTGGTCCATCATGGAGATGTTTGTCTGAAGTTGTTCTGATGTTTGTTGCTGCTATTCTTGTTCTTTCCTTATGTATGCTTGTATTTCTTGAGTTCGCATGTTAGTCTCATAAGCATTGGCAGCTAGGTATTGCATATCCTGTTGCAACTCCGAAAAATTGTATGACATGAATCAGGCCGAGCATGTGGTTCCTACGCCTCCATGAGGTTGATGGTAACTCGCCATCCCGTAGGGATTAGGGGGCTCATAGTTGTCAAAGGAGGAAGTAGAGTAGTTTGTTGATGAACTCGCAAAACCGGGGAATCGTGGTGGCTCCCAATTGTATCGGGGGCCTCCCAATGCACCCGTTTGAGGTGTGTTCATTCTTGTTTCGTGCTGCTGCTCCTCTCGCCGGAGTTGTGCTCTCCTTCTCGGCCTATCGCCTCCAACACTATGTCGTGCACGCTGCAAGGAAGCTTGCAATTTATACACAAAGTTCTTTTTACTAATAATAGTGAGTTGGGGGTTAGGCAACTCAATTATGTGTCATACCCTGGATAAAGCATGAAGTACCTATTGTCCTCTCTCAACAAGTGGGCTTGCAAGAAATGATCCTCTCCTAATAAGGGGGTGCTAGTGAGATGATCTATTCTAGCTCTTTGAAGCGCGCCAACCTTTCTAGCAATTCTAGTGACAAAAGGGGTAAAAGTAATTTGTCCTTATTGCCTGAATGCTAAGGTGAGCCAATGGTTGATGAGGAAATATGTGGGGTTTGTTTTAATCTTCTTGAGTACAGCATGAAGGTAGGCTTTATCCAAACTATTTATCGAACGTACATCACCGCGAGAGGTTAGGTAGTGAGAGATAAAACGGTGAATTATATGGAGCGAAGGGTTATGAATGCCACTAGTGCGTTCTTGCCCCGTAATAGGATTTCCTATCCTTGCCCAAAGTCCTTGTGGTGTGAAACCTTTAAGTTTATCAATATCTAAAGCGGCATTACGGTCAAAACCAAGATAAGTGCTAATTTCTTTTAAAGATCGTTCGTAGGTTTCACCCAAAAGACAAAATTCATAGAGAGTGCCATATTTGTTTGACTCATGGGCATGAACTTTCAAGGTGCAAAGAAATTCGATAGTAAGCCATTTAGAACCGTATTCATTGAGGTGAAAGAAATCATACCACCTCGCCATGTTGAGCGCGTACTCAAAATCAGCGAGGACGCCGATACGCTCGAGGAAGTCATGGTCGAACTTGTGCATGGATGTGAACTTCCGGTCTTAAATGGCAGTGAATTTGCTTTGTTCATCAAAGTCGTTGAACACCATGTTCTCTTCACTTTCCATGAACTTCTCAAGTTCTTCATCTTGCATACTCGCCACATTGCAGCCTTGGATATGGACATTGTCTCCGAGTGGTAACTCGGAGCTTGCCCATAGGCAGCCTCCGAACGCTCACTTGGAGTGTGCCTCCCATGACTTGAACCGCTGCTGCTGAACTTGGTGTAGATGCCCCTCCAAATGCTTTCCATTCCTGCAAAAAGATTACTTGAACGCAATACCCGAAGGACAATAAGATAATAATGGTTAGTGGTTAGTCGTTCAGTTAGTAGTCCAAGTGTTAGTCGTTCAAACGTGCAAGGGCGGCAACAAACTTGCTCTAGTTGGTTTTATTTCAGCACACTTTTATTCCTATGTTCAAAGTGCACTTACTAAGCAAACTAATGGAGTGCGTGTGAAAGCAAGGATGGGAGAGATATGTGAGGGAGAAGAGTGTTTTCAGCTGAAGGTTGAGAGGTGCAGAATTTGGAGACTGAGCCTCGGTATTTATAGGCTCGAGGGGAGGCTTGGAGGCCAACCCTCCACGCCGGACAGCGAACCTTGCCGGGCGGTAGGACACGCTGGGTGGTAGGACCTTTATCCTCCTTTTTCTGCATTATTGCTTTGGTGGTGACGGGACAGGACTAGAAGCATGCGCCATGTGCTCTACTTGCTCGCTTTGGTCAGAAGTTTGTCGGAAGTGAAGGGAGCAAGAAGAGAGTGATGTGATGGCTAAAGTTGGATGTTTGCAATGAGTATCCTGCCACTAATGAGGCCTAGGGGAGTAGGATGGCAGGTGAGTGTGGGTGGTGAAAGAGTGAGGTGGCATGTGTGGCTCTCCTTCATTTACTTTCGCTTATGGTGGGGTCTTTTGGTGAGCATTTTGTGAAAAGGAAAAGCTGACCACACCTCCTCCACTCATGGCCATCAACCCTGCATCACAAGAGTAAAGAATCCGAGAAAAAGCATGGCCTAGAGAAGGGTCATTGCCGAACCATGGCTATAAAGCCAAAGCTAAGCTCAAAATAATTTGCCAGGATCGCCTTTCCTGACAAAGGAGGTTCGTAGAACTCACCCTTTGGGGTGGATAGACTAGAAATACAAGATTTGTCCATGGTATAAAGGAATGAAACAAAAGAAAAGAAAAATAGATACGAGGACACCTAGGGTTCTAGGATAAATTGACAACAGTTCCCCGGTAATGGCGCTAGAGATGCTTGTTGGTATTTTTAATGATCACAGACTAATCCGCAAGCGCACGGAAATAACGTTGTAGTACTACCGCAAGGAGTATTCCAAGGGTTATCCATCCAAGGAATGGTATAGGTAAATCCTAAATTCTAGCCAGTCCAAGGACACAAGAGATAAATATTGGTGTAGGATAGAGAGGTTTATCTATGGGTAAGCTCCTAAATAAATAAGGTTGAGGCTCTAATTACTGCTTCATATATGGATTCATGTCCGGCATCACAAGACAACTCCATCTTGGACAGACATCGCAACCAAACTTGGAGGATTATAATGGATAGATAGGGCTATCACCACCTACTACCTACCTCTGTAGACCATGGATTACGAGGTGATCAAAGATAATTTCTAACCCACCTAAGTTATTAATCACTATGTAGCTAAGCCATCACTTAGACAAAAAAAACATATATCTTATATAGGATATAAGACTTTGAACTCGCAAGTAAATGAGCACTCAACTTATTTAAATAAGAAAGATTAAGAACATAAATAAACTCGAAGACTTACTTAATAAGGCAAGGCTCCAACGAGGTACAAGGTTGGAGTAGAGGGCCCATAGACAAGGCTCCACTCCTAGACTTCTCCTCACTCTCCACCTATTCTAAGTACCAAACTAGGTAGTACTAACACCTTTGGAGTGTGGCTCTCTTCTCTTGGATGTGTGTATTGAAGTGAAGCACCTCCTCTCTTTATATAGGGCCTAAAGGTCGGTAACAAGGAGTAACCACCACGGAACCGCCGTGTAATGACTTCAAAAATTCATTGTGGAAGCACCACAGGGAGGCTCGGGCTGAGTCTCCTTACTTTTTGGTCGGGCGACCAGGGGGGGGGGGGGGGTCGGCCGACCTGACACTAGGCCCTTTGGCCTTGTGCTTTTGCTGGGTGGCTGATAGGTGGGTCTGTTCCTGTTTTATGTCGGCGTTCTCTCGAGTTGCGCGAGGAATGCTGTCCATCCATGTATGCAATCCTTGTGTTGGCTCCAGATCGGCCAGATCGGTATTTTCTTTGATTGATGACATGTATATTACTTAAATTCATGGATAATTCACCTGCACTCAAATATTCACCAACACTTGGGGAATTCATTAGTAATAAATTCCTACCACTATGTTGGTTCATTATTTTAGCTCTTTAATGCAGGTAATTGACGGTCAAATTTGGTATTTAAGTACCATCAACAATGACGATGTGTCTCTTGATTTTGCTTGCTCTTTTAGCATGACTAGTATTGATGATGATTGTGAGCATTTTGTTGATCATACTAGTGCTTCACTTGTTAATTAGTTCTTTGCTTTTCATGCTAATGAGAATGAGGACTTACTTGACTCTCTTATTCGTTTGCGAGGTATTGTGGATGGAATTGCAGCAACTCAAAGGTCTTTCAAGCTTCCAAAGATATTCCTAGTTGAGAAGATCCTCATCTTGCTCCCTAGCAGCAAGCTCCTCTACATGACTCTTGATCTCATCACGGACAAGGATCTCTCCATTCATGATGTGATCGGGCTACTCCTCAAGGATGAGGTGATCATCGCAAGCTTGACGGGGAAGAGCCATTCAAGGCAAATAACACTACCACAAATAGGACCTGTAGTGGCGGTAGGCAAATGCCATAGCGGCGCGAGCCAAAGTCAACCGCCGCTACAGAGCCCATGGAGGCTGCCCCCATAAAAACCACCGCTGAAGAGTAGACAATAGTGGCGGTTGACATTGTCAACCGCCGCTATAAATGACTGAACTTTATAGTGGTGGTTGACAATACCAACCGCCACTATTAAGAGCATAATAGTGGTGGTTGACAATATCAACCGCCGCTATAAAGTGCCCAAGCTATAAAATCCGCGTTTAGACAGCTCCGGCCCTCACTCGAACAGTGGCGGCCCGAAAATTTTAGCAAATCACAAAAATCAAGGGGGGGAAGGTTTATAGTTCATTTTTTTTTTTGCAGAAATTTGCTCTCTGAGGTAAGGGGAACTCGTCCCATATATTTTTTTTGTGCTATTATTTTAAAATCTAGTTGAATTTTGCATTTCAAGTTTGTTAGGTTTTCATCAAATTTTAGATAAATTCATTTGATTTGTATGGTTCTATTGGGTTGTAGTTGAAGTTTATGAAGGCATACATCATCTATTTTGATCACTACACAAAACAATTACTATATCTGGCCTCTTTTATGTCAATGGGAATCTAGATTTAGTTTGGGCCCTAGAAGAGAGAGAGAGTGTTAGGGCAAGAGGGATATTCATTTTTTTTATTTCTCGATGAAAGTTAAATAATATATAGAATAATTTGATGTTTGTTTTATTTTACCTTGCATAATATTTCTCACTTTATGTATTTATTATTCAATATATATATATATATATAAAGAATGCTTAATATTTTTGTTACACATATTAAATTAATTAATTAACCTTTTTTTTGGTTCTCGTTCAATGTCATTCACGAGGCACCGAGACCGGGTCCAATATTTTTACGAGAAGTCTCTAAATTTTTCGAAGGGGCCGTACAACATGCTTGACATGAAGGGACGACTGATATATATTGTCCATGTTTTGATTGCAAGAATTAGAAGCTCTGGAATGACATAGAAGTAATCAACTCACACTTGGTGTGGAGGGGTTTCGTTGAAGGGTACATAAGATAGGCAAAATATGGTGAGAATAGTGTGGTCGATATGGAATTAGATGATCATATTGAAGTTGAAGTCAAGGCTGTCAATTCACCTAGTGCAGATGTGACGGAGTCGCCTGGTGAAGCTGATTTTGATGTTGAGAAGTTGTTATATCACATTGAGCCGCAGGTGTTGATCAATGCCGGTACAACTAAAGGGCTTGATAATTTTCATAGAATAGAGAAGGCATCAAAGGATCCATTATGTAAGAAATCTAAGGGATGTGATAAAAAGTTCACCGTGTTGTGTACTATACTTGAGCTGATTAAGCCGAAGGCCATGCATGGCTAGTCGGATGCTCGTTTCATAGATTTATTGCAACTTATATCCGATGCGATGCCGAAGCCCAACTTGTTGCCAAGGACAACATACCATGCTAAGAAGTTGATTTCGCCACTTTCAAAATTCACGTGTGTCCAAATCATTGCATATTGTATCAAAAGGAGCATTAGGACACTGTGAGATGCCCAAGGTGCAAACACTGTCGTTACAAGAGGAACAATGATTGTGATGCCGTTGGTAGCGTAAAGAATACTAAAAAGAGAAGAAAGAAGAAAAGAAGTTCTATCGTCGATGACAGTGATGATAGTAAGGTTCCTGCCTTAGTCATGTGGTACTTACCCGTGGTCGATCGCATCAGACGCTTGTTTGCCAACCCTAGGGATGCAGCAATGTTGACATGGCATGCACGCAAGGGGGACGGTAAGCTCAGGCATCTCGCAGATGGAACACAATGAAAATGTTCGATGAGAATCATCGAGACTTCTCTGGTGAAGAAAGAAACCTATGGTTTGCATTGAGTACAGACATTCCGCATGGCACTTGGCCAGTCATACTAGCAATGTGCAACATTCCACCATGGTTATGCCATAAGCGTAAGTACCTACTGTTGACCACTCTTATATCTGGGCCCAAAGAACCTAGAAACGACATAGACATGTTCTTAGTACCATTGTGCGAAGACCTCCAGAAACTGTGGTTGGAGGGGGTGCGTATATGGGATGAGTACCGAAGAGAGTACATCACGCTCAGAGCAATTATTTTTTGCGTGGTAAGTGATTTCCCGTCACTAAGGCACTATCAGGGCAGGTCAAAGGAAAGGCGACATGTTTCGTATGCGTTGATGATACATCCCATGTATACCTTCCAGCATCCTAGAAGCTAGTGTATATGCGAAACGTCGATTCTTACCAGCAAAACACAGGTATCACGCGATGGCTAGATATTTTGATGGCAAAGTTAGGAACGACATAGAACCTCAATGTTGGACTGGCAGCGTTGTGTTTGACCTTGCTAAAAACATCAGTGTTGTTTTTGGAAAGTCGGTGAAGGGAGTCAAAAAGACAAAAGTTCTCATGCCATTTAACAAGAAATCCATTTTCTTTGTATATTTCAATTATTGGAAAGAATTGAAAGTGAATCATGCCTTCGACTGGATGCATATTGGGAAGGGTGTATTTGATAGTAGTAGCGGACTTATACTCGACCAACCTAGTAAGCCCAAGGATGGAATTGGTGCACGTAGAGATCTTTTAGTGATGGGAATAAGACTAGAGCTCCATCCGCAAGAAAGAGCAAATGGAAAGTACTCCCCACCCCCTGGCAGCCTACACACTTACGATTAAGGAGAAAACAACATTCTGTAAGCGCCTTAGTGGGATTAAAGTACCGACGGGTTTCTCATCGAATATCAAGAATCTTGTAGACATGAAAGAGTTAAAGATAAGTGGGTACAACAATCACGATTGCCACATAATGCTTTTGGTGTTTCTCCCTATTG
The DNA here is from genome assembly GCA_030378355.1 of Eleusine indica. Lineage (NCBI taxonomy): Eukaryota > Viridiplantae > Streptophyta > Magnoliopsida > Poales > Poaceae > Eleusine > Eleusine indica. The sequence goes on from CM059495.1 coordinate 45,634,548, forward strand.
CTATTAGAGCTGTTAAATAGCCATGGCTGAAGTTGGCTGTAACTCGCCTTTGCTACTTCTTTAACGCGGTATCGAAGAAGGTGATAACTAAAGATGAGTTCAATGACCTACGGACCCACATTGTGGAAACAATATGCATACTCGAGATGGTCTTCCCTCCATCCTTTTTTGGTACGATGGAACACTTCAAGATTCATATTGTTGACCAGATCTCTACATTGGGCCCTGTCTACCTACATCAGATGTTTCCGTTGGAGAGGTTCATGTATGTATTGAAATGCTATGTACATACTCGTTCACATCTAGAGGATTCTATGATCGAGGGCTACACAAGTAAGGAGGTCATTGAATGTTGCTCAAATTATATTAATGATGGTAGCAGATCAATTGGTCTCCCTGCGTCTCGTCATGAGGGTAGATTATCTGGAAAATGTACGAAAGGACATAGATCATTCATTAACCCTGACTTCAAACGAGTGGAACAAGCACATTTCAGCATATTGCAACAGACACAGATTGTGGGACCGTACGTTGAGAAACATCTGTTAGAGCTCCGCCGGAACAACAAGGATGCGACGGATGAATGGATCATACACGAGCACAAGCGCTCTTTCACATCATGGTTTAGCTCCCAAGACCTTCCAAGTGGCGTCTCTGTGGAAGAGAAAATGTTGGGAAAGTTAGCTAACCACCCGAGAAGAACCGTGGTTACCTTTCAGGCATACGACATCAATGGTTTTACCTTCTACACCCAACAGAAGGATAAGAAGAGCAAGTGTTAAAACAACGGTGTTCGACTAGAAGCCATTGACGGAGAGGACCAGATGACCTCATATTACGGGTACATTGAGGAAATATGGGAACTAGACCACGGTGCAAATTTACAGGTTCCTATATTTAAATGCAAATGGTGAAGCACCCTAATGGCATCGAGGTGGATGAATATGGTTTCACAATTGTTGATCTTAACAATGTTGGTCAAAGATGATCCTTGGATACTTGCCAAGACCATGGAACATGTGTTCTATATACTTGATCCAATGGATGAAAAGAAATACATTGTTGTTCCAAGGAAACAAAGAATCGTTGGAGTGGAGAATGTGGAGGATCGAGATGACTACAATCAATATGATGAGGTGCCATGTTTCATAGATCCGAAAATTTTTAAGTCTTAGAAGCAAGACTCTCCTTGTCAGCAGAATCCCTACATGCGCACCGATCACTATGAAGGAAAAGTCGTTCAAGGCTAACTCAAGCATCATGTAATTTTATTTTGTTAAGTATCTTTTATTACGCGAACCTCGTATTATGTTCTATGTAATTTATGTTTATTGGAGTATAAAGATTTTATAAGTTTTTTAAATAGAAACATGCTATTGAAATAGTAAGAGAAGAAAAAGAGTTAGAGAAGCGATCAAATAATAGTACCTGTCCTAACAATTTTGAGAAAGTGTAGGGGTGTTTTTGCATAAATGCAGCACAAAAACAGAATTTTGATTAATGCGAGGGTTTTTTCTATAAAAGACAAGGTTCTACTAGGCTATACTTTTGGAACAATACAATATTTAGAATAATATAAATTTAAAAAAAGTGGCTCTTTTTAGCGGTGGTTCACAACGCCAACCGCCGCTATTCCTGTTTAGCGGCGGTTGGCTTCTTGAGCCGCCGCTAAAGAGCACCCCCTCTTATAAGGAGGGGAATGGCGGGGTCCAAACCCTAACCATGGTGGAGAAGAACACAACGCTATCAGGCTGCCCAAGCCCCGAGCACTGCCACGTCCTCACCCGACTGCGGTCCCCTCCCTATCCCTGGTCGCTGCATGGGTCCTCCTCCTCCTATCCTCTCATCGTCGGCTGCCGCATGGGCCCCCTCCTCGATTCCGGCCGCCGCGTGGGTCTTCCTCCTCTCCTCTCGTTGTCGGCTGCCACGCAAGCCCCCCCCCCCCTCGTCCCCGAGCGCTGTCGTGTGGGTCCTCCTCCTCCTCTCCTCATTGACGGTTGCCGCGCGGGCCCCCTCCCTGACCCCGAGCACCACCGCCGCGGGCCTCCCTCCTCGTACCTGAGCGCGGCCGCATGGGCCCCCTCCCCGACCTCGAGCGCCGCCGTGCCGGCCGCCTCCCCGACTCCTCTACACCGTCCCCGAGCTTGGCCTCCCCGACTCCTCTGCGCCGTCCCCGAGCTTGTCTGCAATGCATTGTTGTTGGATATGGTTGCTGCCTTATATATATTAGTGTTCTAATAACATGCAGATAGTGAGACTAACTGACCTATATGCTTGTAGTACATAGTTACTTGCTATTGGATATGGTTGTTGAAATATATTTATTTTTTTGCCATCTAATTATGTTGCTGCCATATGCTTGTTGCCTGTATATATTTACTTGTGGCCATATATATGCCATATTACTTGCGGCCTATAATATATTTGCTTATGATACCTATGTGATGTTCCTATGACAAATGGTACATATAGTTGATTGATCCATGCTCAATGATGAAAGCGGGCTAAGTGAGGCTAGTATGGTGACATGGACCATATCCTAAGATATTGGATACAAGCTGTTGTACAGGTCAAGGATCTTAGAGCGTTGGAAGGCCGTTGATTCGGCAACCCGCACTAAGAGCAGATTTTAACTTTTCTATTCTTCTTCTTGTCTCTCAGTACTACTTAGCTATTCTACGTAGGCAATCAACCCATGCTCAATGATGAAAGTGGGCTAAGTGAGGCTAGTGTGGCGACATAGACCATATCCTAGGATATCGAATATATGTTGTTATACAAGTCAAGGATCTTAGAGCGTTGGAAGGTCATTGATTCGGCAACCTGCACTGAGAGCAAATTTTGACTTTTCTATTCTTTTCTTTTTTTTCCCTTCTCTCTATGCTCAATGATGAAAGGTGTATACTCCTTGTTTTCTAAACTAGTCGTCATATATAATACAAGGTGTCAAAGTATTCACGTCATGGCGGACAATATGCCCTCTCAAGAGGAAGACACCCTCAAGGCACACTTGACAAGTGAGGTTGTCTTCAGACGATGAAGGATCAAGTGAACACTGGGAAGAACCAGAGGACCCGCATCCTCCATCACCTAAGGAATGTTGATTGGGGAACCCGGACCCTGATTACATGCCTGAAGAGAAGGTATCTTATCAAAGATAGTTTTCTTATTTGGTACATAGATTATATCAACTAAAATCTACTACTTATATCCTAGGGCCCTCGACGAAGTGCCCGTCAGCTATTTGCAGCAGAGGTTGTGGCAGATGAGGCCCTCGAGCAGCAAACAGAAGAGGTGCCTACCCAAGTGTCCACGCACAAACGCAAGCACAGTCAGCGCTCCGTGAACAAGGCAAAGGGCATCTATGAGGTTACTGCACTAGAGCCCAAAGACGGAGAACCAATTGAGCCCGCTGGTGTCAACGCCAAATGGCGGAACCATTGCGGCAAAGTGGTGAGGGACCATTTCAAAATCACGTGGCAAGATTGGCGCCAAGTCCCGGATGGTAGAAAAGACGATATGTGGGCTAACATCACGGCAACCATCCGGTTCCAGCCAGCAGATCTCGAGACAGCCAAGAAGGCCATGATGTCCACTCTCAATCACTTCTTTCGATATTACAAGACCAAGCTCAACTACCAATACATCAAGAAAAATCCAACCCCATTCGACAAGCATGGAAATATCAGTCAGCAGGAATGGGATGAGTTTGTTGAGCAGAAGACGAGCAGTGCTTCGAAGGAGCTCAGTGAAAAGATGGTTGAGCTGAACTAGCAGAACAAGTACAAGTCGTGGTTAGGTCCGGACGATACAAAAAGAAGATTCTGATTTGGAGAGAGATGGAAGCCAAGCTCCGCGCAGAAGGAAAACCTGATCCTTTGCCAAACACACATGAGCGTACCAGAAATTGGGTATATGGTCGCTCCGAGTTAAGTGATGAAGGAGAGATTATTGTGAAGGATCCCGCAACAGTTGAAGTAATGCAAGCCATGAAAGGTCCCATCACGACGCAGATGGAGGCTGGTCTGTTTACACCGGAGTATCACAAGGATGAGCTAGCGAAGAATATTGAGACCAAAGAACATGGTGGTCGGGTACGAGGAGTGTCATCATCGACAACATGGAAAGAAGGTTTCTCTAAAACATCCTCACACCTATACAAGAAGCATACATTGCACAAGAAAGAGCGAGAAGAGAAATCCAAGAAGGATTGCAGGCGGCAACTTCTTATGTTCGCTATCGACAAAGAAAGCGGTCGTTTGGACCCCAACCTGCAGGTTGCGATGGATGCCTTCTTATGTGGTTCGTCCACGTCCATGCAACCATCAGTCTCCATGCAATCAGAAACAGAGGACATCACTGAGGATACTCCTTGTGAGTTGCATGTGTCATTTGGTTACTAGGGGAACACGATGAAGGCTGCATCCGGCATGGCATTTCCAAGAGAGACGCTCCATAACAGGGATATCCCCCCAGGTTACGTGCGTGTCACCGTGTCAGAAATAATACCTGGCTATAAGGACAACAAGATCGAATGCCCGATACCTAAGGCGGATATAGAAACACTCCAAGATGCGCTCGGTTCTTTCATTATTTGGAAACGCCATGATGTTGTACTCTCCAAATGAGTTTCTCCACCCCCATTGTCTGGGCATGGGTCCTTTCATGTGAGCCAGCCAATCATTACAAGTGGAAATCCGTCTCCTATGTCTGCGGCAGCCTCGGGAAACAAGCCCCAATCTCCTCAAGCGGAAGCCGACTCGACTCACAGTCCTATAATCTATAGTGACAACAAGCCTCTTTCGGTCATCACTGAAGGAATAGTACAGGCTACCCCTATAACCGTCGAGCCTCCGTCAATAGCGGCTATGACGGTTCAAGTTCAGGCTCCGGTAATCGAAGTCCATCCTACGCCAGTTGTCGTCAAGGCTCCGGTAATCCCAAATACGATTACCGATTTTGAAAAAGAGCCAAAGGACCCAAAAGCAAAAAAATGATGTTGATAAGTACTTGGCTGGATTAAAAAATCATCTACCAAGCACCGGTAAGCTCGTCCAGTAAGAAGAAGATCCTCGGAATAAAGTGTCGTACGATGATCTAATTTTGCACTACCCGAAATTCATATTCGGTAAACCCCTTATATCAAAGAACATGTACAAGAACCTCCCGTGGGAGATGCGGAAGTTGCATGACTGGTACATGATGGCGTCGAAGGAAGGGGTCACTACAATCACTTGTAGGATTCCAAATAAGGTGTTCAATGAAGAAGGCGATGAACAAACCTTAGGCCTATTTTGGGACGATGTCCACGAAATGTTTCGCCTAGGCAAGATGGATGTCACCTTCATCACCTTGTGGTGCATGTAAGTTTTGCATTCGATTCATATTTCAAGCAAAGTTCAATATATTACCTTATGTCTTTTTTTGTAGCATGAACTCTTTTTTCCAAAGAAAGAGGGTCGATATAAAAGATTAAAAGGTGGCCTACGTCAACTCAAACCGCATCAACCAAAGCACGATAAACCCAGAGGTAAATCTGGATAACTACCCGGATAAGACACCAGCAGAGATAGCTACAATGAAGGCGGTCCTGAAAAATAAAGCAAGGACTCAGGTTATTAATTATTTATGTGAGTGCTACCTGAAGTGGCAAGATAGAGAATGCATTTTGGCCCCCTACAACTTCAAGTAAGTTGGACTACTACTGCCTTCGTCATCTATCATATGTTAAATTTAAATCCAATCATAAGTAACTTGTTGTCAACATTCTTGTAGCAATCATTGGATCTGTTTTATGATAATTATAAAAAATGGGTACCTTCTGGTGCTGGACAGTCTGGACTACGACAAGAAGTTGTACAACGACATTGTGCAACTCATAGATAGGTAACAAATTAGTCTATGTGCATAGGATTTAATAATGTTAATATCATCTAATGATATGCTTTTGTCGATTGTTTAGTGCTTACAAGAAATATGTCAAAGCGGGAGGGAAATGTCATCTAAAACAAAAAAAGAAGATGTACTTCTGTCATAATTTTTAGGTAAGATTTATATGCATCGCATACATATCTTTATCGTAGTATCCATCATATAAAGTGTAACTAACTTATGTTCTCTACTACATAGTGCTATAAGGAAGTAAAAGGAAGTGTGCATTGTGGCTACTACATGTGTGTGTTCGCGTCTAGCTCATCAACTTACCTAGACCATATCGTTGAGGAGTCCGATCAAGAGGTAAGTTGATTTTGTTTATGTCCATTTTACATTATTCTACAGTGAATATTTAAGATCTCATATTAACATACTCTACTCATGTGACACAGGGAGCCATAAGGGAAAGGGCATCATGGAATGCAAAGATGAAGAGGAACGACGAGATCAGAAAGGGTATGATTTCTAAAGAACACGTTCATTTGAGTACAAATAACATGTATCTAGTTGTAGCTTCTCTTTGTTATTTTCTTTTGAGAGAGGTAATTAGTCCAGAAGGGAAGTGTTTTGATTCAAACGGTGAACTAGCAACAAACCATATGTCCCTTTGTGAGTGGGCAGATTCAAGAGCACCATATGAGCCCAATGTGTCGAAGAAAGATGTTGACTATGCATTAGGGTTCATATAAGACATTTTATAATGCATGAACATTTTGAGATGTTATATGTATTCTGTGATAATGTGTTGTATAATTCTGTGATGACATGTTCTAAATTTACTGTGCTATGATTTCTGTATATATATACTAATTTTTTTTTTCAAAAATAACAAGTAGCAGTGGTTGAAGATGTCAACCGCCGCTACTTCTAGAGCAAAATAGCAGCGGTTGAAGATGTCAACCGCCGCTACTGTGCTTGTGCAGTACCGGCGGTTGACATCTTCAACGCCGCTATAATGTGGTCTTTAGCGGTGATTTGTTTCTTCACAAAACCACCCACCGCTACAAACGCTTATTTATAGCTACGTTTGCGTAGTAGTGGGGTGGCCTACCCGCTGCTACAAGCCTTTTTTCTGTTGTGTAATGAAGCATCTTCAAGCAAAGGGCAAGAAGTTGCATCAAGCTCCAACTTCTTTGATCCCTCCACAAGATTGTCTTGCAATAGCTTCTACAACCCCTTCGAATCAAGAACTACACCAAGCTCTTTCTCAACTGCTTCATCGATCTCTACCTCAAGTGTCATCTCAAGTTCCACTCCAGGCACTTTGGGTGGACAATGCATTGTTGTAGGGCGGGGCGCCTCCATCTCCTCCAATAGAAGATCAAATGAGACGACTAATCTCACTACTTCAGCTACGGCGCCTCCATCTCCTCCACTACAAGATCGACATTGGCATCTTCATCAAGCTCACCAACAGGATCTCATCTTTCAATTTGATGAGTTTGTGAGAAATCCAAATGATGACCTTTGTGAAAATATCTTAAGCATTTATGATCTTGTTTGTAGGTGTTGGTCGTATCTACGCACCCACTTATATACCGCAAGAGGACGGTGTACGATTGTAGCACTTTTTCCCTTGAATTGAGTATTCCAAGGTTTATCGAATCCATTGGGACCATAGGGATTTATTAAACAAAGTTAACAGTAAAAGATCTAGTCAAGGCAACTATCAAGTTCAGGTTGCATGAGGGGGAGACTGGCCAGCGCAAATGTGCGCCAGACAGTAAATCTGTCGTTGCGTCGATCGGCGCGGGGATTGAGCCGATTGGCACACTAGTCAAACTAAGTCAAAGTGCGTGAGATCTTTTAAATCTGGGGCTGTGCTGTCGGTGCAGGAGTCAAGCCGATCGGCACACTGGTGAATCTAAATCGAAGCTGTTGCGCCGATCGACGCAGGGTTGAGCCGATCGGCACACCAGTGAGTCTAAGCCAAAGTGTTCCAGATCTTGTAAACCTATGCTAGTAAGTGACTAGCCAGATATCCACTAGTCTAATTGAATAGCATCATAATGGGTAATTACATTGATCAATGAAAACCTATAATGAGTAAGACCACCCTGCTTTCCGAGTAGCTCCCGATTTATCGCTGCCGGGAGGAAACCCTTAATCGCGCGAGTATCTTACCCTACTCAACTATCCAATAGTGCTACGCAGGCTTAGTGCTGTCACCGCTAAACCACACTACTGGCATCATCAAGCAACCATAATGAATACAATGTCCGAATACTATCCTAATCACCACGATTAAGATAATATCTACTTACTTAGCCTAGAACTAAGCAATTGGAATAAGCACATGCATGATTATAGAATCAAGATAGACAAATCACCAAAACCATCATCAACATATTCAATCATCTTTGAGATACATAGAGTAAGATTCATCCCCGTCGAGATGGCCTACCTTGACGGATCAACTCTTGACTCCAATGGTTCTTGAAACTCAACTAGAGATCTATTCTAACGGGGCAAGCCCCGGTGGCTCTAACTCATGAATCTGGTGTCCCTCTGTCGCCGCTTTTTCAGCGGCGAGGGCTTACAAGTATTTATAGGGGTTCTACTCGTAAAGGACTCGGTTTCTAGCAAATAAGGCGGTTGCACCGATCGGCGCAGGATTGCGCCGATCGGCGCAAGCCGTGTCTTCTCTGATTTCTTCCCCGAGTCGGTTCCTCTGTCTTCCACAGCTGCCATGTGGGCCTTTTCCTTCAAGATAAAGTCTTCTACTGCATGTTAAGATCTTGGAGTTCCATAAATCTTCTTGAAGTTCCATAATTCTTCTTAGACAAATATCTTCAAGTGTCTTGCGCAGATAAACTTCCATAAACATGTGGAATGGGCCTCGGTCACTTCTGTGGGTCAAAACACCCTTGCGCCGATCGGTGCACTGGGCTTCTTTAGTGCTTTTTGTCGGTTCTGGACTCCAATCCTCTCCATCATCGTATTAATCACCAAATTTACCTGTTTCTGCAATAAAGCTCCAAAACAACGCGTATACAAATATATATGCAATATCACAGGTAAATGGCCTAAATTAGTATCAATTATGCTCTAATTGGGGTAATATTCACATATAAAAGGGGCACTTGGGAACCGCCAACAGTTCCCCCACACTTAAACCTTTGCTCGTCCCGAGTAAAGTAAAAGAAACAAAAATAAAAAAACATACTCTTTCTATCATAAAAGATATCTCAAATCCGCAAATGTTGAGCATTGTTCTATTGTGGTGTATTTTATATTGGTATTCAGCAAAATAGATCAAATATGGGTATAAGCTTAAAGTTCTCCCCAAAGCAAAAGATCATGTCCAATTCATAAATTATAACTTTTCCACACATGAGAATCACTTAAAAGATTGTTGTGAACATAGAGAATCTATCTTCCAAATAATCCAAGGCAACAACTCATCTTTCAAATCACTCAACCTATATTCTACATCATAATGATCAAATGATATTAGTGTAAGGCTTATATGAGTAGCTAGATGAGGTAATTCAAGGATTGCAAACATAAATCAATAATATATTGTAAAGCTAGGAGATTATTCTTTTTTGGAATTATAGAAACTTATCAAGATGGCAATTAAGAAAGAAAAATTTAAGAAAAGGCTCAGACTTTGGATATGTGGACATGTGCATAGCAAAAAATTTGATCTTGGAAGATTGCACATGGTTGGAATGATTCATGGCTATATTGAATTTCGAGAATAAGCATGTCATATACCATCCTTCCACACTTAAAATTTTGCTAGTCCCTTAGCAAACAACAGAGCTTTTCTCTTTTTTTTTTGACATCTCTGCTGCGCCGATCGGCTCAGGGTGCGCCGATCGACTCTCAACCCAAATTTACCAACATTTGTTGGTATTTGATTTGTCTGGCTTCAACTTTTATTCAAGAATTAAATATAGCCAGAAATATAGGATGTGGTCACGAAATAATACTCAACAAGATGTTTTGGGTTTATGGTAGTGTACTTAGCGGAATTGAATTTTTGCATGAGTAATTTCAAGGCTAGAAAAAGATACACAAAGAATTGCCATCTTAATAAAGTCTATACCAAAAAGAATTAAATCCTAACCGAACTCAACCATCAATTTAATGTTTAACTACATATCAAAGGTTCATGAGTATTATTTAAAATATGGCATTGGTAGGTAAGGATCTTGAAAAACAATAAATTCTAAAGTACACAACATAAAAATTTATTTGAAAAGATTGGTACTAAGTTATCATTACAAACTGGACAACACAAATGAAGCACATGGGTACTCAAAATTGCTCCACATAAGACATATTTGCCGAATAATTATTAAGTGTAAGTTCAAAATTTTATTCAATGCTCAATACTATTTGATCCTCATCAACACTTTTCAAGAAAGAATAAATAATTCAATTCTCCTAATAGAGCATAACCGCCACCATTATATTAAAATCAAAACTTGAATACATGATGATGATTTTTGCACACACTTCATAAAAATAAAACTACTACTAACACACTTGCATGAAAATAAAACTACTAGTAACATACTTGCATGAAAGTAAAACTATTACCAACACACTTGCATGAAAATAAACACACCCGATACATGGTTTCCCAACCTGCTCACACACATATAAGTAAATAAAGAAAGAGATTGCAAAAGATAAAAGAAAACGGAAACCGGGAAATCGATACTCGTGTCAACTCCTAGGCACTCTAGTCATCCGAAAGTGGAGACGGTGGCTGATCAAAGCCATAGCACCGCGCCTTTAGTCGCTCGAACTCCTCCACCATCGCATCATGGTTGTACCTCCTTTGGGACGTGGCTTCCTCCACGCGCTCGATGTAGTGCATGTTGTTGTTGAGGTACCCCTGCATGGGCACGAAAAAGTCTACACCAGGCACAGGAGGCACCACTGGTACACGCCCTTGGTACCTGTAGTCAATGCCCACGCTGCAGTAGGGTGCGCCGATCGGCACGTTGCCTGCGCCGATCGGCACAGAGGGCTATGAACCGCCCGCTGCGTCACTCCACCCCGACTGGTACTGCTGGTACTCCTAGCATGATCCCCAGGAATCCCACTCGCCGCCGGCTACTGTAGATGTGTCCGGCTGTCGAACCCGCCCACGACGGTCTTTGAGAACTCGGCACCCCTCCAAGAGACCTTCCTCAAGCCAATTTCCTCCCTCCAGCTTGCGAGGGAGAAAAACTTCTAGCTCCGCACACGGGAGCTTTACATTGGTGCCGCCGACATGGAAGCCAACGCGAACACTTCCCGTGACAATATTGCCACGAGTCATATTTTCGCCGATCTCCGTCTCGCACTACCACTTGTCGTCGCGCCCTCCCGGTTCGTCGCTATTGCAGACGAGGGCTGCTAGGCATTGAAGATAGGCCCCGAAGGCCAACTTCTTGCTTGCCTTGCCCCCTCTTGTCGAGCCAACCCCGCACCATCACCGACATGGGATTGCAGTGAGACGGACTCACGATGGCGTTGAAGAGCCACCGCAAGTCCGCATCGGTGATGTTGCTGGAGTCGACCTTGTCGCCTATGCGCGCCGCCAACCACCGTTGGAAAACTTGAATGGTCGGGTTGTGGATGTTGCCGCGCTTCATCTCCTCTATGAACGAGAGCCGCCTCTAAAAGGAGTCCAACTCCCCACGTCCCAAGATGCCGGCGACGTCGGCGTCGGCGTCGAAGCCGAAGACTTGAGCCGCGCGTCCATGGTCACCGTGTGGCTGATGTCGCGGGCGAGGAAGTTGACGGCCTCGCTACCGTCTTCGACGGTGCCAAGCCTCATCATAGAAGCAACCTCGGTGACGACGTCGAGGTTGTAGTCCATGGGGAGGAGGTGGAAATCCACCCAGCCGAGGTTGTCTAGCATCCTCCTTAAGTCCTCCCACATGCCGATCGAGGTGAGGAAGGTCTCGTCCAGGTCGAAGTTAGGGACGAACCTTCCCTCACCGCGAGGTAGTGCTGCTGTTCCTCCGCGCTCAGGAGGGTGAAGCCCTCCTCCACCGTGCGCGGCATGAATGCCGGCGGCGGTGGTGATGTGGGAACCCCATGGCTTGCCGCCGTTTGGCTCCTCGTTGCACGCCCTGTTGGAAGGGACGCGCCGGAGACGAAGTGGCGGGCGTGGACCTCGTATGTCGCCGCCGCTGAGCCGGTGGATGCACCACCCACCGACATGTCACTGCGAGCATTAGAGCCACCCCTCACCGAGGAGTTACCGCTCGACTCACTGCTGCCGCCGGAACTGCTCCCCCGGCCCAGCCTCTTGCCCAACTTGCCGACAGAGGAGCGGAGACGATCCATCTGCGAGGAATGCGGAACATGCGCGAGATCGTGGGTAGTGGGGAAGGTGGAGAGATTACCGGGATGGTGTGTCGAATGGGGGCGCCTGGCCTCCCTTTTATAGTGTGGGAAACTTCCACGAGAAGGAACCGCCATAAAATTTCAAAATTTGAGAGTGCGCCGATCGGCACGGGTACTGCGCCGATTGGCACAATTCAAATTTTGAATGCTCTGACCACTTTGACGCTTGATTTCCCTCCTTCATGTCGCTTCCTGGCACATCATGTTGGTTGGCAGGGGAACAACACGGAATCCTGATGTCTTGTTGGCGGCACCGATCGGCGCGGGCCCGTGCCGATCAGCGTGCCGTCTCCTTTTTAGCTTTTGGTCAATTCCGTGTCTCCTCTGTGCTGCACACCTGCATAATAATCATACCTGTTCCTCAAAATCAATGCCCGCCGCCTTTGTCGCCCATTGGGAACATTATGGGTACCCGCGCCGATCGGCGCAGTAGGGCGCCGAACGGCGCAAGTCCCTTGCACCTCGTCTTTAGGTCCAGCGCTGATTCTGATGCCTCGTGTTCATCTCTTTTACCTAATTTCCACTTCTCCAATGTTCCTGTAGTATTGGCATACGTGTCGGGGCTCATCTGGTGACCGCGCCGATCGGCGCTGACTTGCGCCGATCCGGCGCGACGTCCGTTTTTGCTTCTGGCCCCTCGCTTCTTTGCTAGATGTTGTCTTCATCCTTGAAAATAGCTCTGTCTCCAAAAATTATTGTGCTGGTTTAGCACTCCTTCAATTCTGGGCATCGTCAGCCTTCTGTCCTGACTTGGGCAATGCTGAGCCGATCAGCGCAAGCTCTGTTCCTTCCTGTTTTTGGTCTTTTTTTTTATATTCCTGCATTGTTAGTCTACAGTATGTATATACATAGTTTTGAACGAATAAATAGACAACGCAAGAGCACACAAGAATTAAGCACACACTTTTCTAATTAATTTTTTGTATTTTATTTGAAGATTATTTTTATCACAAGCAAGCAAATTTTAAAAACACTGGGTTGCCCTCCCGGCCAGCACTAATTAACTAAATGAAATGGGTTGCCCTCCAATAAGCACTGAATAACTTCTAAATCCCCCGATCATTGGGTTGCCTCCCAAGAGCACTCTAGTTATTTAAAGGTCAAAGAGCTCCACCTCCCCGCAAACAATCAATCCTTAGTGTCGCGGTGCGGGATGTGAGGCCGCGACACTACAAGGTTATCTTATCTCCATGGTTCATATAGCTTGGACGACCTATTCATATATCCCCTCCAATTACTTTTGACGCCTCGATGTCACGGTGTCTTGTATCTTTTCACTTCATCAATAGCACGGCACTCTTCTCCCTTCAGGCGAAACTTGAAAGAGTAGGGAGTCCCACTTATATCAAAGCTAATCTCACCACTCCCAACATCAATATTTGCCTTTGCTGTCCTCAAGAAGGGTCTGTCTAAGATCAACGGCGTCCTCGTCCTCTTATCCATATCAAGCACAATAAAATCAACAGGGACGATATGATCTCCAATTTGAACAGGCACATCCTCAGCAATTCTATCAGGGAAGCGTACCGATTCATCGGCTAACTCCAAACACATACCCGTAGGCTCTAATTCAGGCAAATTGAGATTTATGAATATATGACGGGGCATAACACTTACGCTTGCTCCAAGATCACACAAGCACCTATCAAATATCCTTGTTCCAATCATGCATTTGATGCTTGGTGATCCAGGGTCGGGTTTCTTCTCTAGTGCAACATCATTGATTGCCGCCGTTAGTTCCTTAGTGACCTTCACAACCTCCTCAGAAACTAGAGACTTCTTATTTTGCATCATGTCCTTAATGTACTTGGCATAGGTGGGTACTTGGATAGCGTCAACAAAAGGGACATTGATGTAAAGCTTCATCATAATATCGACGAATCTTGCAAACTGCTCGTCGTGTTGTCGCGCTCTTTCTATCGTCGTCAGTAGTTGAGTATCAGGAAACGTGGCAGTGCCATGCTCTTCTGTCTCCATGCCCATCTTCAGACCAAAGAGGTCATCATCCCCCTTGCGCCGATCGGCGCTTTCAGGGAGCCGATCGGCTCCGACAGGGTCGTCACGCCGATCGGCGCCGGATGTGCGCCGATCGGCGCGGGGCTTCTTTGCTCCCGTAGAGTGTTCTCGATCTTCTGTTTGTTTTCCTGATCGCGTAGCTATTGCCTTCAACTGTTCTACAGACATCGTATTGCTAGGAATAGCCCCCTTATTGCCTTGAATGGCTTGTGATAGCTGTCCCATCTGTTGCTCCATAATCTTGGTATGCTTCAAAATTTGCTCATTGGAGCTCCTAATTTCTATCACCTTGTCATTATCTCTCTCAAGGACATGATCAATCTTCTTGAATCTAGCTTGATTGTCCTTGTTGATCTTCTCTTGAGCTTGGAAGAACTCATGACATTGGAGATGAAGTGGGATAGAGTTTTGCATGGACGAACTAGGAGAGAAAGAACTCCTTTGTTGTTCATATTGGGGCTTCCATCCACTATTCTTCATATATTCTAACATCTTCATCTCTTCAGGGCAATCTTTCTGCACATGACCAAATTCTCCACACTCACTACATGTTGAGCGTGATTCTGCCAGCTTGAGTGTCTCTTCCTTAGGGATATGAAGATTATTGTCCAACCTTCTTTGAATAGCATCGAGGCGATCTATAATTAATTCTTCCTGAGTCTTCCCAATCACACTCTTCGCTACTCCTTTTGAAAGTTGCAAATTCCTTGAGCTTCTCTCACCATCCCACGATTGATTTTCAACTAACAACTTGATCAAATTCTTAGCTTCGGTGGGGGTTTTTGACATCAATGATCCTGTAGCTGAGGCGTCCAAATGTTGACGTGACAAAAGATTCAATCCTATGTAGAACTTCTCAACAACTTGTCCAACCGTCAGACCATGATGAGCGCATGAATCCATATGCTCATTGTATCTTTCCCATGCTTCTCCAATGCTCTCATCAATATTCTGTGTAAATCCAAGAATCTTATTTTTCAAAGCTTGAGTCTTACCGGTGGGGGGAGTATTTGGCCAAGAATTCAGCTGCTAATGCATCCAACTAGAGAGAAGGGGAATAGCCTCACACGCGCTTGATCTCCTGTCAATCCCGCTATCTTGAATGTGCTGCAAACTTCAAGGAAGTGTTGCAAGTGATGATTGGGATCTTCTAAACCTGTGAACGGTTGTTGCACCACTATTCCAACATATCTCTCCAATTGATATGGAAGTTGATCCTGAGCTTCTTGGAAATCTGTCATCTCTTCCATCTCCTCTTCTTCTTGCTCTTGAACTGAGTCTTTTATTGTGAATAATACTCGAGGTGTTGCGCGGACTGCTTCCAAATCTCCAAGTGACTTTCTTCTCTTCTCCACTGTTCTCTTCTTGTGTAAGAGTCTTTCTGGATCATCGGCGTAATTAGAGGGTTTGTTTGACTTAGGACTGTCCATACCTGTTAGTAACAGAATATATGTACTAGAGAGACAAGTAAAGCACAATGACTAAACACTAATACATCAAACAATGTTTAAAAATCTGCTATGGTCCCCGGCAATGGCGCTAGAAAAAGGAAGCTTGTTGGTCGTATCTACGCACCCACTTATATACCGCAAGAGCACGGTGTACAATTGTAACACTTTTTCCCTTGAATTGAGTATTCCAAGGTTTATCGAATCCACTGGGACCTTAGGGATTTATTAAACAAAGTTAATAGTAAAATATCTAGTCAAGGCTACTGTTAAGGTCAGGTTGCATGAGGTGGAGACTAGCCAGCGCAAAGGTGCGCCAGACAGTAAATCTGTCGTTGCGCCGATCGGCACGGGGATTGAGCCGATCGGCACACTAGTGAAACTAAGTCAAAGTGCGCGAGATCTATTAAATCTAGGGTTGTGCCGATCGGCGTAGGATTCGAGCTGATCAGCACGCTGGTGAATCTAAACCGAAGTTGTTGCGCCGATCAGCGCAGGGTTGAGCCGATCGGCACACCAGTGAGTCTAAGCCAAAGTGTTCCAGATCTTGTAGACCTATGCTGGTAAGTGAGTAGCCAGATATCTACTAGTGAGATCGTAACCAGATAGTCTAATTGAATAGCATCATAATAGGTAATTACATAGATCAATGAAAACCTATAATGAGTAAGACCACCCTGCTTTCCGAGCGGCTCCCGATTTATCGCTGCCGGGAGGAAACCCTTAATCGCGCGAGTATCTTACCCTACTCAACTATCCAATAGTGCTGCGCAGGCTTAGTGTTGTGACCGCTAAACCACACTACTGGCATCATCAAGCAACCATAATCAATACAATGTTCGAATACTATTCTAATCACCACGATTAAGATAATATCTACTTACTTAGCCTAGAACTAAGCAATTGGAATAAGCACATGCATGATTATAGAATCAAGATAGACAAATCACCAAGACCATCATCAACATATTCAATCATCTTTGAGATACATAGAGTAAGATTCATCCCCATCGAGATGGCCTACCTTGACGGATCAACTCTTAACTCCAATGGTTCTTGAAACTCAATTAGAGATCTATTCTAACGGGGCAAGCCCCGGTGGCTCTAACTCACCGATCTGGTGTCCCTCTGTCGCCGCTTTTTCTGCGGTGAGAGTTTAAAAGTATTTATAGGGGTTCTACTCATAAAGGACTCGGTTTCTAGCAAGTAAGGCGGTTGCGCCGATTGGCGCCGGATTGCGCCAATCGACGCAAGCCGTGTCTTCTCTGATTTCTTCCTCGAGTCGGTTCCTCTGTCTTCCACAGCTGCCATGTGGGCCTTTTCCTTCGAGATAAAGTCTTGTACTGCACGTTAAGATCTTGGAGTTCCATAAATCTTCTTGAAGTGTCATAATTCTTCTTAGACAAATATCTTCAAGTGTCTTGCATAGATAAACTTCCATAAACATGCGGAATGGGCCTCGGTCACTTCTGTGGGTCAAAACACCCTTGCGCCGATCGGCTCATGGGCTGCACCGATCGGCACACTAGGCTTCTTCAGTGCTTTTCGTCGGTTCTGGACTCCTGTCCTCTCCATCATCGCATTAATCACCAATTTTACCTGTTTCTGCAATAAAGCTCCAAAACAACGCATATACAAATATATAGGCAATATCACAGGTAAATGGCCTAAATTAGTATCAATTATGCTCTAATTGGGGTAATATTCACATATAAAAGGGGCACTTGGGAAGCGCCAACAGTCGGATAAACTCCTTTCAAGACCTATGCAAGGTTCCACCACAAGAAGTGATTTACAAGTGCCTCGTGCAAATTACAACTCTTGAGAGGGGTTTCTTACTTGAGGAGGTGATCAACCGAAGGCATGTGCTCTCAATTGAGAGAGCAATGGAGATAATACTTGTGCTTCACTCACAAGGGGGAAATGTGCTTGAGCACGTCACTGGCCTTCATGACCCTCCCCACTACTACATCAACCTAGACAATGTGCATATGGGAGATAGAGGTTGAAATTGAGGGTTTCCATAGAGTGTTTCATGGAGTGAGGCTTGGGAACTTGTATGTTGTTGGTGGCCAGTGAAAATCAATATCAGCCACCAACCGGTCAGGAAATGCAAGGTAAAGACCAAAGTTTAAACTAATGAAGTTCCATGAGTTTTGGTGAAATATGTGTTTGCAGATACAAAAGGGCCAAAATATGCAAAAACATGAAGAAACACCCCGTTGGCCAGTCACACTGTAAAACAGCCGATCGACAGGGCCGTTTAAAGCCAAAATCAGTACCTGGACCTATCTTTCTGACGGATCAGGGACTGGCAGGGCAATCAGTCACCCGGATTATCACCCGGGTGAAGACCGAAAGCCTAACCGGTTGCCCAGACGACCACCCGGCCAATGAACCGGAATCATCGTCCGGGTGATCATCCGACCTGGCAGATTCTACAAAACACTCCACCATGAGGCCGTTTTCTCCTCCCGGACCAAACATGATGAAATATAGCTAAGGAAAGAAGGCCAACAAGTGGCCTAACTGGGAGAAATCAAGGGGTAACCCAGAGGGGGTTGCTACCCGGCCTGGCCTACCGCCCGGCCTGGGTTTGCAACCCGGGGTTGCCAGCCCGTGAAGCCCATGAGGCCTACCGCCCCCAAAAGAAGAGAGTCAGTGGCAACTGACTAAACAACTACCATCAGGACCAATTTGAGCCATACAAGAAGAGTCAGTCGAGAACCGACATGATCCAAGGGCCACCCAACCTAGGCCGTCGCCCGGGCTATCCCTCCGCCTAGCATACCCGGCCGCCTGGCACACATGGCCGCCCAGCCTTGGCTGCCGCCCGATGGACCGACTTCGGTCCACTGACTCTACTTCACCTACAAGTACCCAACCCCCCTGCCCATTGCCACCTATAAATAAAGGGGTAATTTGGCAGAACGAGAAACACATTAAGGAGTCCATTTCCCACTACTTGTGCTACTTACTAGAGTAGGTTAGTTAGTCTGGAGTTAGAGTCTAGTCGAGAGCATCGCTCAAGATTCCAGAATTGTGTTGGGGTCTTGGGATGAGCTCTCTTGTATCTTTTCTCTTTTTGAACACTTATCTTTTATCAATAAAAATATCTTTCCTTTTATATCTTGTCAAGTATTTATTTTAATCTAGTCATTTCCTCAAGTTATAATTATCGGGAAGAAACATTGTTGTGTAGTTCACGAGTTTTCCGGCTAGGGTTTAATTAAGTTTAGTTCTTTCTGGGACATAGACTTGGTTATTTCCTGGCTATTCTTCCGCTAGGCCAACGGAAGAAATATAGTGAAGGCGTACGCGCGGTGCCTAAGTTAACACTAGCTGGATTTGCATTCGTCCCCACGGGCTGTGTGGTAGGCGGTAGGTGGTGACAGCCTTGTCCGTCGCTTTAGTAATCCACCACGTTCGGGAAGTCTCAAGCAGGGTTGTCTAGTGATAGCGTACCCACTAGTACATGAGATTAGTTACCAAGTCTTATTAGTGGATCATTTTCGTGCCCCAAAGTGAGCTAACAGGTGAAAGACTCGAGGCTATACCAAGAAATTGGTGTAAGCGTTCAACCCGAGTAACTAGGATTTGATGCTTGACTTAGATATATTAGGAAGATATATTTTAGGATTCTTAGACTTAGACTCGTTGTCCTCCCGACTAGCTTAACCAATCTCTTTATTTATCTTATTGTGGATTTCTCCTGTGTTACTGCCCCAACTATTATTATTGAACATCCTTACCCCTGTCTTTGGTTAGTTGGTATAATTCTTATAGTTATATCTTTGTTAAACCAAGATAATATTATGCCTAGCTTTCCTGAGAAAAATAAATACAATAACTTGGAATACTCCCGGGTGAAATGCTACAATGGTGTTCCGTGCGCTTGCGAATTAATTCATTTTACTCTTAAAGCATAACAAACGCCAACAATCATTTCTGGTGCCATACCAAGGATAGTGATATTCTTGATACGACGTTAAGAAGTGTCAACATATGTCATAGACTTCAAATCAAACAATATGCCACCAAGCACTTGCCTATTCACTAATGCAACCAATGGATGGTTATGGCATAGAAGATTGGCAAATGTTGGGCTGAGCCAGCTTAAGAAGGTGGTCAAGAGCAATCTGGTTCAAGGACTTGTTGGGTGTTTTAACGATAATAGAATAAATCCGCAAGAATACGGATATCGAATTAGCTTTCACCAAAGAGTATTCCAAGGTATCGAATCCACAGGGAACTTCTATTCTAGTTCGACCAAGGACACCAAGATAATTGTGGCTTTAGGTAGAGAGGATTTCTAACAAGTATAAGGTGCTAATCAAGGTAAGAGTACTACTTGGTTGCTTGCATCAGGTATCCGGTTTTCCCCTGCATCTACAATGCGATTCCGACCAAGAGCCTACTGCGTAGCCGAATGTGGAGGATTTCAAAGGACAAATAACACTATCACCACCTACTGCCAACCTCAAGCAATCCGTGGACTAAGCGATAAGCAAAGTTAACCTACTGCCTAGACACCACGTCTATTCTTTCAATTATTCCCTGAATCTCTAGCTATGATGATATAAGACTAATGTCTCTAACTAAATAAAGTGTTAAGCAAGAAAAGTAACTAAGTATAAAACTTACTTAAAAAGGAAACCTAGATATCAAGAAAGGAATCAAAAATGGCAAGCATCCATTGAGGTATAAGCGTGGAGAAGAGGTGGACAGGCCCACTCCTCCTTCTGTGGACTTCCCCTCACTCTTTCCTTTTTTTCTAAACGCTTTGGAAGCGTTGAGCCTTAAGGAAATAAAGAACTAATGGGCTCAAAAGCGATTTCTGGAGTCGGTAACTCCCACCTAATGCGCACAACCGACATTGGGAAAGCACCAGGAAGCACCACATGGAAGTCATGCACTGGTGGGGGACCCCCAGGTTCCACTGTACCCCTCCCCCTGTTCGGCCGAACAGGGGTGGTGGGCCCTTGTGCCCCCTCTCTTCTAGGTCCCTGATAGGTGGCCCCTCTTCCCTTCTGATATCGTTAGGCGGTGGGTTATATCAGTTTTCTTCTCAAAGTGCGCTAGTGCATCCTTGTGCTTGGCTGTGATTGGCCGGAATTATGTTTTCTCCCTTGATGATGTGGATTTTCCATTAGTTTCATGGAATAATCACTCGCAGCAAATATTTACCAGCACTTGTGAAATTTGTTAGTAATAAACTCCTACCACTATGTTGGTCATTCATTTTATTGCTTTTATGCAGATAATTGATGGTCTAATTTTTAGGTATTTAGTGACCATCAATAGGACTCAAGGATGTTACATTCAAGAAGCATAGACTGTGCAGTGCATGCCAAGCATGAAAACAAGTTGCATCTTCCCACCCCACCAAATCATTCATGTCAACTTCACACCTACTAGAGCTCTTGCACATGGATTTATTTGGACCAACTCAGAACAAGAGTCTAGGAGGTAACCTCTATTGTTTGCTAATTGTGGATGACTTCACAAGTTGTACTTGGACCTTCTTCCTTATGGATAAATCTCAAGCAAGTGATATCTTCAAGAAGTTTGCCAGGAGAGCAAAGAATGAATTCAATACAAGCATTGTGAAGATAAGGAGTGATCATGGAAGTGAATTCAAGAACACAATAGTTGAGGAATATTGTGACAAGAAGGGGATCAAGCATGAATTCTCCGCTACATATACTCTTGAGCAGAGTGGAGTAGGGGAGAGAAAAAACAAGACACTCATCTCTCTAGCCCGTGCAATGCTAGATGAGTATGGGACTCATGAGAGGTTTTGGGCTGAAGCGATCAACACGGCTTTCTACACTTCTAACCGTGTATATCTCCACCATTTGTTGAAGAAGACACCTTATGAGCTATTGGTTAGACGGAAACCAAATGTTTCCTATTTTGGGTTCTTTGGCTGCACTTGCTACATTCTTAAGAAAAGGAAGAAGCCCGGGAAGTTTGAGAGCAGAACAGATGAAGGCATTCTTGTTGGTTATTCGAGGACTTCTAAGGCATATCGAGTCTACAACTTAGCCACAGGACGTGTGGAAGAATCCTATGATGTGCAATTCAATGAGTCAAATAGTTCTAAAAAAGGAGATGAATTGCATGAAGTGAACATTGAGAATGATCCTATGAGGGAAGCTTTGACAAACATGCCCATGGGCGAGGTCTTACCCTATGAGGCAAATGATGATGATGTTGGTGAGCCCTCTACTCCACCACCTCAACCAACCTTATCCTCTGAGGTGCAAGAACCACCCCATGATGCTACCAACACACCTTCTAGGTCCTCCCAAGATTCATTGAGACTACACTCACCTAGCCATGAGGGAACCCATATGAGAAGTGAGCCACAAGCCTCCCCACATACTTCACCTCGAGCCACTTCTCCAAACTCACCACACAATACCCCCTCATCCACTCCAAGCTATAGTTCCAACGTAAGAAGACATATGAGTGACTCCCCCACTTTACTACGAATCCATGACACTCATATCTCAAGGGAGCAAGCAATCCATGATGCTCAAGATACTTCATCTAGACCTCCTCCCACTCAACAAGAACATCATCGTAGACCCAAAGCCATCAACAAGGATCATTCTCATGACTTGATCATTGAGAGTCCATCTCAAGGAGTGAGGACAAGGAGAAATCAATACAAACCCAACTATGTGAATGAAGAAAATGATGATGAGGCAAATGTTGCTATTGAGAACTTCTCTTTCGTCTCTATGATTGAACCCACAACTATTGAAGAAGTAATGAATAATCACAAGTGGGTTATTGCTATGCAAGAAGAGTTGAATAATTTCAAGAGATGCAAAGTGTGGAAATTAGTGGAAAGGCCCAAGAATCATAATGTGATTGGCACCAAGTGGGTCTTCAAGAACAAGCAAGATGAGAAAGGGGACATTATCAAGAACAAGGCTTGCCTAGTGGCTAAGAGATATTCTCAAGTGGCGGGCATTGACTTTAAAGAAACATTTGCACCCATGGCCCATCTTGAAGCAATTCGGATCTTACTTGCCTATGCATCACATCATGTCTTCAAACTCTATCAAATGGATGTGAAGAGTGCATTCTTGAATGAAGAAATCAATGAGAAGGTCTATGTGGAACAACCCCTAGAATTTTAGGATCCCAAACATCCAAGGCATGTGTACAAATTGAAGAAAACTCGCTATGGTCTCAAACAAGCACTAAGGGCATGGTATGAGCATTTGAGAAACTTCCTACTCAAGAATGGTTTCACCATTGGATGTATTGATAGCACCTTGTTCACACGGCATGTTGGGAAGGATCTCTTTATGTGCCAAATCTATGTGGATGATGTCATCTATGGATCAACAAATATGAAGTACAATGAGGAGTTTCGGGAGATGATGGCAAAGGAATTTCAAATGTCCATGATTAGAGAGTTGCATGTATTCCTTGGTTTTCAAGTCAAGCAATTGAGAGAAGGAAACTTCATCTATCAAGAGAAGTGCACCAAGGACCTCCTCAAGAGATTCAACATGGAGAATTGTAATCCCTTGCATACACCTATGGAGACAAGCGAACCTTTGGATGAGAATGTGAATGGAAAATCGATGAACCCTAAGATCTATAGATCAATAATTGGTTCTTTGCTCTATCTCACCACCTCAAGACTGGACATCATGTTTAGTGTGTGCTTGTGTGCACGCTACCAAGAAAATCCAAAGGAGTCATAGAAAAAGGCTATGAAGAGGACTTAGATACCTCAAGTACACACCTATCATGGGATTATGGTATCCAAGAGGAACAAACTTTGAGTTACTTGGGTATTTGGACTCTGACTTCGCAGGTTGCAAAGTGAATAGGAAGAGCACGTCAGGAGGTTGTCAATTTCTTTGAAGATCTCTTGTACCTTGGAGCTGAATGAAGCAAAACTCGGTGGCTCTATCAATGGCAGAAGCAGAGTATATGGCAGCGGGAGCGTGTTGTGCCTAACTTCTCTATATGCGGCAAACACTCTCGGATTATGGTCTCAACTACACTCAAATGTCATTATATTGTGATACTGAGGCGGCAATGAAGATGGCTCTCAAGCAAAGGGACCACGGTCATGCAAAGCATATTCAAGTCACGCATCATTTCATAAGGGACCATGTTGAGAAGAAGGATGCTGAATTGGTGAGTGTGCGAACTCATGAACAAATGGTGGATATCTTCACCAAGCCCATCGACAAGAAGACGTTCAACAAGCTAAGGGGAGAACTCAATGTTCTTGACCTTTCAAACTTCATTTGACGTATCCTTGAAGCTTGTTCTTCCTACATATGTAAAGTCTTTGTGTGTTTTGTTTTGTTGTTTGTGCCTTTGTTTTATGTTTGTTTCTCTTCTTCTTGTAGGTCGATTTTGGACCTCCTTGAGATAGTAACGGACATGGGTTAATCTTGGAAAGGTGGTTCATGGTGTACCCAAGGCTTTGAAGAATGGTCCATTGTGAGTAAGCTCGAGAAGGGAACAACTCATCGTTGGCACTTTGGTTTGTAGTCTTTCTCTCCCTTTCTTTTAGCATCGCATCATGCATTGTATACTTGTTGCATTTGCATTTGCTTTCTTGCATCCTGATACCTTACATGCTCCCAAGCATATTTCTAGGAGGAGTTGCTTATTTACAATGTGAGTATATGACCCTCTAGATGATCAAATGGTGATAATTGTGCTTCATGCCCATTGAGTCATGTTCAAACAAGCTCTGAGGTTAAATCTACTCATGCGGCTCAAAGACAAGTGACTCATACATTCCCACTACAAAAATGACTAACCATTGCATACTTGAGTAAATATTTTATTGAGTCATGTGTGTAGGTGGGAGCTATGGTGGAACGTCATCATGACCAAGAAGGAGCGCATTGAAAGGGGGAGCTTTCTAACTCTTGTCAATTATTATTGCTCCCATTCTTCGCTTCTTGGTCTTCTTGTGTTCTATCTTGGTTTTTGGTTTCTTTGGTTTTGGTTTTTGGTGATAGGTGACAAAGGAGGAGAAGATCATGAAGATCCAAAAAGCAAAGCCAAGCCACGATGGAGCAAAGCATGAATATACAAGGGAAGCTACGAGGTGACAAAAGGGAGAAAAGCAAAGAAGATCAAAAGAACATGGATGTAGAGAACATGAAGATCACATGAAGGAGATATGGCCAAATGAAGATGATCAAGACAAATGCGACAATGAACATCTACACCGACATGAACATCTACATCTATGGTGCGCGTCTACTCTAGCAAGATCAACTACCACGACACCACAATTGGGTAGTTCTCCCTCAACGCCTATGGTGCGTGTCTACTTCAGCAAGATCAACTACCACGACATCCAAGGTGAGGACCAAGATAATCCTTTCAAACCATTCTTTTTCTCTTGGTTCCTTGTTTTCGTTCGAGTTCTTTGTTCGTTCTTTCATATCCTTTCGGGACTCATTCGTTTGGGATCATCATTAGTAGTGGTTGTCACCCATGACCAAAAAGGAGAGATTGTAAGGTTCATGACCATTAAGGTTCTCCAAAGGTATGAATGTTTTGGTGATGAATGACAAGCGGCAGCGCCATCGACAGGCGAAGGCGGCCCCGTCGGCGGGCACAGGCAGTGGCGGCCACGACGACGGGCGAAGGTGGCGGTGGCCACCTTCTGGATCTGGCCCCAAGGAGGGCGGCGACGGATCTGGGTGGCCCCAAGGCACGGATCTAGGCGTGGGCTCTAGCGGGCCAGTGGGCTCTTTTTTTTGTTTCGGGGTTGATGGGTCTACTAATTTTTATTTAGCTGTGGTTGATTTCATCCAGAGGACATCCGCCGCTATACCTTATTTTTTTTAGCTGCGGTTTTATAGCGACGGGATGGCCAACCCGCTGCGACAGTGGTTTTTGACCCACCTCTATAGAGGCTTTTTGTGGTAGTTATATCTATCTTTGTGATAGCACAAGTACAATTTGAACTAGATTAATAGAATTTAATGGTATGATCAGTGGCACTCTATATTTTCCCTGCATGTTGATTATGAATACTGCAATGTGATTGTTTCGTGGACAATAACAATTATTTATGGATTTCTGCTAATGGTTTATTATCTGGATTATGTTAAATATGAGGTTTTGGGCTGTCATTATGTGGATCGAAGCCGATGGACGTTGCGTCGGTAAATCTGTTAGTACCGATGGATGATTAGTCGGTATTGTTTTTGAAACAGCAATTGATGATCGGTTGCTAAAGAACTTTTCAGCCGGTAAAAGTTGTTGGTCGGTAAAGGTCTTTATACCGACCGATCGTAAGTTGCTAAAAGCGCTTTTACTGACCAACCGTGCGTCGCTTATAGTGAATCGTGGTATAGTGCACGAACATTCTCTAAAGATCTGATTGTGTTATGGTTTTTTCTTGAATAACCCTGATGTTAAAATTAATTGATTGGAAATTTGATTTATGACTACTTAATCTACAGATATTGAGAGTGAGTGTATAGAAGCTGAGAACACTTTCTAAATCTTTAGTTGAACATCACAAAATGAGCAAACATATATATGACGTAACAATAATGAAATTAGTACATAATAAAGTGCTTAATAAGATCAGCCCTCGCCACTTAAATTAACACCACGTAACAAAAATAAAATTATCCCAAACACATGCATACTATCTTGCAAGCAGCTGCTTTCTGATGATGATATTTCATGCAGTACAGCATATCAATCAGAAGGTTGTAGCTAAGAAGTCATATATGGCTTGTAAGATATCAACCAATCATAGCAAGTGATTATCGGCATGTAGTTCTATTAAACCTTATTCCCGTCGCTCGCCGCCGTTGCGCAGCAAGTCCTGCAGCACCTTGTCATCCAGACACTCAAGCTCGATCACAGATCCTCCAGCACCTTGCTGTGGCTGCTGGGAAGACGACGATCCGCGCACGTAGTTATGCGCCTCGCCGGGGAAGTTGAGCACAGCGAGGTGTCCCCGCATGAGATAGGCTGCACGATCGTACGCCCTTGCCGCCTCCTCGGCGGTATCGAACGTGCCAAGCCAGATGCGCATGCTCTGCCGTCGCGAGTCACGAATCTCCGCGGCATACTTGCCCGACGGGCGGCGCCGCACGCCGCGGTACTTGGTGGCCTCGCCACTGTCCTTCCCGCACTCACAACCCTCCATCACGCCTGTCTTTCAACCGACTACAATCGATGGTGCCCTAGGTAGGTTATACTCCACACAACTAGTTACCTTGCAACAAGAAGAAACCTGCTTCTACCTTACTGATGCTCCTGTACTAGTTTCTTTGGATGTTTGTGCTATAGGAGCAATATGTACACCGTATTTAAAGGTGAGCAGCCAGTGCTTGTATGCCCTAATGGAAGGGAAAGGCATGAGATGCGGATTCGTTCAGCTGGTGGTGCTGACATTATGAAAGGCTGGGACCTTCAGATTTGACCATTCTTTGAAGCGTACCTGCTATATGCCATTCTGAACTGAGGGCCCACATAGAAAATCCGTTAACTCAATTTATGTAAATCATCAGTTAACTTTTAATGTTAATCCATTACATTTCAAAACGTATAACATGTTAATTTATTTTTCATAAGATCATAGTATCTTCAATGCACGCACGTACAAAAGGATTAAGCAGAAATAATACAAATCTAGCAATGTGTCCATGCATTGCTAAGGCTTTAAAAATATAATAAATAATAGTTAAATATATATTTATAATATAATATAATATAACATATAATGAGTAAATGCTGATTTTAGTCGTGAGGACATGACAGAATGTATGTAGTTGATAATCACAAGTATACTACTTTTGTAACCTAGAATAGCATCCACAGGTTAAGCAGCTTTTTACAAAAGCATATACTTTGTATACTATGGTTTTTTTATAATAGGAAGGTAGAAGGCAAGTGATGCCTTTAGTTATAGGATGTTGATCTTCCTTGTTTGTTTTTCTTTTTTTGATTGCAAAAATTAAACTCATGTAAACCATATATTAGATAAATATTTGCCAATACCATATAGCAATATTTTTATGCACATGCCTCAACGGTTAAAAAACTCCTGCAAGGAAAGATCCTCTTCAATGTCGATAATTTGTTAGGATAATTTTTTTTATCTCCATACATAAATCCTTCAAAACTCACACCTTGTCTACTGCAAATGGAAGAAAAATTAGCATGATCAATAAGAGCACAGAGAAGCTGAGAACACCCTAAGAATATAGAGATTACAAATCAACTATCTGTCTATTACACTTTTCTCTTCCCCCTCGGTAAGAGCTGCATATCGTAGAGTTCCAACCTAAAATCAGAATTATATCAGGCCAGTTGAGCAAGTAGCTCATGCGCTAGCAAGTTCACAAACCATGGTCCTGGGTCATTGCACTGGGTATACAAAGTATGATTCGTTAAGCCATCCTTGTATACGGACTGAGTTCATGCAGGTTCACATAAGCAGATCCAGAACATAATCATGAATTTGTTTGTACTGGTCAGCAAGTTTCAGAGAAAACATGTATGATTGTGACTAAAATGTGAAACTTAAACTTAGAAAAATACATGCTACGATGACAGGCACGGAGGGGCAATAAGAAACGTAAGCTGTGGTTGTTTCCCGTTTGCCTCCTTCATCTAGGCATGGAGGGGCAATAAGAAACGTAAGCTGTGGTTGTTTCCCGTTTGCCTCCTTCATCTGTTCTTGTCCTACAACAAAGGTTTAAGCACGGCCTGCAAGAAAGCAGGACACAAGTAAAAGAGCACAAACGCTCCGTCTATGCGCTAGCAAATAAAGCAAGCTCTGATTACCTAAACTATTGGATCATGGTCCCCTCCTCGTAGGAGCTCCTTATCCCTATACCTCTATAGCTTGCAAACACCAGCGGGACCTTGTTTTTTCCTTCCTGATGGGAAGATGGATGGAACATGGAGCAAGAAGATCCAGAGCTGCTGACAGACAAGGGACGACTGGAACGCCGCCGCCTCCTGTTCTTTCGATGGTGGAAGTTCAACGATGCCACCGCGCACGTCACCGGTGCCGCCCACATTGTTGGTGACTATTATCATATTGAAGTACTTGCTCCCGTGATGCTGCCCTTTTTCACGCACGTCAAATTGCCTCTTGACGGGCACACGGTCCCCGCGGTCTCCTGCATGATCTGCAAGAATGCCGTCATGCTCAGGTAAAAGTTCTCGCACCGCAAGTTGCACTTGCGTATCCTGCCCTTGTCACCGTAGTTGCACATCACCTAGCTCACCACCACCACCTGTACGCCGTAGCCCTTTGTTCAATGTCTAGTATCACGTCCGCCGTCGTGCCAAAGACGTCGCAGCCACCATAGAACGCTGCAGCTTCCACAGCCTAGTCATGAACGATGCAAATTGATGATGACAGCGGGGTAAACGTGCACAACACAGACAACGTGAAATCTAATCGCTGAGCGCCGAACGAACGGACACAAAACCACGATGGATACAAATGGCTGGATGCAACTAACACTAAAATCAAGAGAACGGCAGACGGACTTACCTAAATTAATAAGAAGTAGAGATAAAGAAAAGTAAAAGGGCCTAGATAGATCATGTTGTTCTTGAAAACATTACAGGCATATTCGTTCGGTAGTAGTTGAAGTACATAACGTATTTTACTAATATATAAATAAACGTAATAGAAATAAAGAGCATGGCCCAAATAATATAAAAGTGAGTTTATTACTCCACGATCCAGATCCCAATTGTTATCTGATTTTATGACATATGATACAAAAATATAGGATAAAAAAAGTATAGCAAGTCATCTAATTTACTACAAATTAGCTACCCGGTTCAATTGGCCTTGTAAGTCAGACTCTTTACATTACATCTGCGATTGAGGTACGGTGCTGACAGGAAAATAATATACCATATACCTGCGTTTTTTATTTACTTGACAACAGTTAGAACAAATACTTGTTGTTAATCAGTGACAACCATATCCCCCCCCCCCCCCCCCCCCCCAAAAAAAAAAATCAGTGACAACCATAACAAAAATATGGAGATAGTACACTCTTCTATGATAAAAGAAAGACTGCACATTACCCACAATTGTTGAATCATAAGACTAGTCATGCATGTTTACCCTTTGGCAGGATTAATTTTCATGCATGTTTACCCTTTGGCAGGATTAAAAATTAACCTTGATATAGCACATGCAGACTAATTAAGTGTGTTCGATCAACGTTTTAATAGAAGGCACGAGCTGCGCCTGTACCCATAAGTGCGAGTGTGCGTTGTCATTGAAAAAGGAAACCCGGTCATAGAATAAGAGAAATCAGATCTTGTAATAAATAAAATATATGTAGATGCGGAATTAAGCTGGAGCGTTATTTCACCGCCAGTACGGTATTTGGGACTGGTTTAAGTATAAATTATAACGAAACAGGGAAGATGCCCCATGGAAGTTTCTAACTTTCTATAGGTATAAATTCCATCATGAACTCGTTTCATGTGTATGTACTGTATAGTTAATTAATTAAGATGCGTAATGTATTGATTATTTTGTCCTATTGCGTACATGTTGATTACTGGTGTGACTGACGTTCTTCGTTTCTTGGAAAGAGAGCACTTCATGTGTTGCACGTTTCGTTTGACGAATCTAATACATTCGTGACGCAACAAACAAGTTCGGGATTCTATGCTGCCCTATGCTAGCTAGCTCGATCTTTTTGTCCCATCTTTCCCATATGCATAATAAAATCCTGCTGGGCTATAAAATATATAGTGCGCCAACTAAGAGAAGCAAACCAAAGAAATAGGTTCCCTTTATGTATTTTGGGGCTGATATCCCAACACGTATATTGAGAAACTTTATTTTTTTTTTGTCTTCTAGATCTATTGCTTGTTGATAAAGTGTATTGTCATTTATCCCAAACTACGGTAACGACATCTTTTTGTAACGGTCTAGGAGCCAGACACCTAATATATGCCCCATACGTTTGTTTTCTTTTGACAACTGGTGTGATCAAAAATGACTAGTAATATGCTCTGCCGGATGTTACTCCAGCTTAGTCACCCTTAACACTGGTAAGTGTCTTATTGTTCGAAACCAAGATTCTCCTCCGCCTTTTGTTATGATTGGGGGCTAGGTCATGAATAGCAGAATGAAACTGCAAAAACTAGAGTTATAACAGTATTTGCTTATTGCACCATTATTGACCCCCGAGGCCAATAAAAGGAGCCAGCGCGATTTTGCCCATCCCCTTGCGCCATATAGTAACTCTCGCCCCAATTATTGCTCTTGTGTCACGCGCGTGCTTAGAGCATCTTCAAAAGCTCTCTAAAAACTCCCCCTAAATCAAATTAATGGGATTTAGTTTAAAAATACCATCTTCAACAGCTCCCCTAAACAACTTATAGATTTATTATCTCCCTAATTCTTCTCGTTTGTAGCTAGAAACAAGGAGAAAATTGGGGACATCAATACTTATATTTAGAAGTGAATTAATATTATTGTGGTCCCAGATGCTGATATGGTCCAATCAAAAGTTTTCCTGATCTATTTTTAGGGAGAACTGTTGGAGGAGACGAGAAAACTTCTCGCTAATATTTGTTAGGCTGCTATCAAAAACACTCTTTTAGGGTTAGTTTTTTAGGAGCTTTTAGAGACGCTCTTAGGAAATGAACGAAAAATTTTTTTGGCGACGCGCCAGCCATGTCTGAAAAATGGCACACACGCAACAATGAAGCAAACTAACTGCGTGCGCGCAATGCAAAACGGTCACGCATGTCATGCAAAATTGCACCTCCACACAACAACGCAAAAGAAAACGATGATGCATCTGAAATGGATGGAACCTGCGGCCAGTTAGATGATGGGTCATGAAGCTAGTGACTCAGACAGACGCAAATTAAGGACTGATGGAGGTAGCCCCAATCAGCCATTTAATAAGGGTAGACATGAAAAAATATCTCCTAATTAATCACTCATTGGTATGCTAAATAATGTCCAAAACTAAATTGACTCATCCTTCTCAATAACCGCATAGCAAGCTTTTGCCAAAGGCGGTAATACTGTTGAAATGCTCACGCGATTCACAAGGGAACCATGAAGAGCGCCACAAACAAAAAGAAAACTATTAAACAAATGTCAACAACATGAATATCAATGTTGAACAAACAAAAAGGAAGTAAGCAAGATAGAGCCACAATGACACAATAATACAAACCTTCAAACATTGGTAAACAAGCATTAGAACACGATAAGATTATAAAGTCTCTCAGTTCTAGTAGGGGCATACTAGCATGGTATAAGATCCTTGAAATGACAAAGAAAACCTACACATGCTAGTGATCCACACACCAATCAACTCCTATGGAAGCTAATGTTTAGTCAAGCAACCAATCAACACGCCTAGCTAGTCACGGAACTATGCATGCAAGTCTAGTAGGTAAACGATACGAGCAAGACTAGCAATCAATCAATTGTACAAGGCCAATAATACAAGCACAAGATGCGGAATAGTAAATGCAAGTGGTGAAGGAAACAGGGTCAAAGGAGGCTCGTGGAAATTTTTAGTCTGAGGTCTCGGAAGAATGGTGCATTATCCTACTCCTTGTTGGATCAACTCCTGTCGGAGTGTCGGTCCCTCCCGCCACTCAAAGAAGGAGTCCTTCTCCACAGGCCCGCATCACACCAAGTGAAGATATGATCGCGTAACCGCTGCCACCAAGGCACAAGTTTGCCTCCCTCGAGGACTTGCTGCACTCTCTTAATGCAACCACATGCGCTCTCTTCTTGATGCTCCTTTCAATACGAGCCCCAACCTTGTACAAACTTGTGACGGCCTTCACAACCAGTCACGATAGGCTCGATCACCGACACCTAATCCGTCTACAACCTACCATAGACCAAGAGCAACAGCACTAGACACTCTATACAACCTCCCTAGGCTAGAGATAAAGGGATGTCTTGTTACTCTCCTTGACACTCAAAGATAGCTCTCAAATCTTTATAGAAGTGTCCTCTCTTCTCCTCTTGTCTCTCTACTGATTGCTCCAGCAATCCAAATGGTCAAGAGAGCACTCCACAAACTGGGCAACAACTATTTATAGGCTCTGATCTCTCCAGTAGCCATTGCCAAAAAGCTAACTCCTACAGAATCAAATCATCGTACCTTATGGTGGCTTGTCATTGTACCTTACGGTGACCTCAAATTACTCAAACATCAACACTAGTTGTTCGATGGCTAGGTTACTATGACTCCTTTCTCCTTCTTATGACGACCCCTAAATATATACTAAGGCACTCCCTCTATGTATAATTTTCTTTTGATCCATCGTACCTTGCGACGACTGCACTATAGCCATCATAGAAGAATCTACATTTTGTCTCCTTATGCCACCGTACCTTATGGGGACTCTTTCTTCCATCGTATGGTGACCCCTGAAATTCCATACAGAGGCACTTCTTCTCTCTATAACTTTCCTCTAGTCCACCGAAACTTATGGCTACCCCGTCGTAGCTTCCATAGAAACCTTCTCTATTTCTGGTCTTCTTCTACTTCTGGCTCACCGTAGCATACGACGACCTCGTTGATCCTTATGATGACCTTTTCACTTCTGTCTAGAGACTTGAAGCCTCTCTGTACAAAACTCAAGCACTCACCATAACATATGGTGACTCATCCTTCGTAGCTTACGATGACACCCACATAACTAGTGTACAGAGAGTTCATCTCTCCTGCAATGCATCTTCTTCTATCACCGTACCTTACAGTGACCTCTCCTTGACCATACGATGATATCCACTGCCTGAATCATTCCTTGATTAACTCTCTGTTGCCTTTACTATATCCTATGGTGACATCGTATCTTAAGAGACATGTCCTGAAGCAAAAACCTTGTCCACTTTACTTTGTTTCCTAGCTTCCCAACCTAGGTCAACCCTTCTCTCCATTGCCTCTTCTAATGTCCAAGAGAAACACTGAGCATCCCAATGCCCAAACACTAGTGAGACCTAAGAGAATGACTCATGGCCTCATGATAGTCGGGGTTTTTCCTATAGATTCAAGTCTACAAACTAGCCAAGTGATCATAATACACTTGGACTTATCTGTCTGAGCCTTGATCCAACTCCATCACCGTGACTCCTCATCAAGATCTTCATGGCAATCCTTCGAGTCCACATTGATCACCAAGGCACCAATCACCAAGATCATCTGTTGAGTTGACCAATAATTTTCCTGCATGCACAATACTCATGTAGCATTAAGTGCATTTCATGTTTTTCATCCAATCAGCAAAACATTCATTCCATTCGGCTGGCAACATAATCTTACAAAGATGGAGCCTTGATGTGATGATAAATTGGATTAGTGTCGTCGAAATGACCTGATGAGGACATCACCCTTATGGATACACCCAGCACTCCTTCAACCAAAATGCAAGTTCATGTGCGGCAACTGAATTTACAGGTGAGCTCGTTCCTAATGATTTCATTATGTGATTTTAAGAACATATGACTACCTAATGAATTAATTATTGTTAGCAACCATGGAGAGGTGATTGGAGCCGTCATGGGCCAACAAGGATGTCCAAACCAAGATAAAGGGCCAAATAGTATCAATCAAGAGTCTGATTCAGAGTCCCAGAGCAGGTCGCACTAAAACGGATGTCTAGAACGCATACGGACCTGCATTGGGATGTTCTATATATGCCTGGAAAGATGTCGAGATGAACCTTCAAATGTCACTAACATCATGTTATAATTCATTCGGATGCGTTGGCAATCGTCAAAACAAGTGATCATCCAGAATCTGTCCCGGTGCTGCGACACCGTATTAAGCCTTTGGGCCATGTATCGAGTTGAGCCCACTTAGGGTTTTGTCCAGGGGTTCATATACGACCCTAGGGTCCTCATTTACAGCCGCCACCTCTTCATTAGGTTTTGGGTTTTGCTTAGATTATTATATTGAGAACAGTTTTGCCATTTGATAGGTTTGTGAAACCTCAACTTGTGATATTCATTATATACTTGCAAATTTGGTTGCATTCTTCTTTGTTCTTGCTTATGTTCTTGATTTGCAGGAAAGGATAAGCCTTCTTGATGAGGTCAACCGTGCAATAATGGTTGATAACCAGAGGAGACGTTGTGCTGTGATTGCGGGGTTAAGAACGTGTCGTTCGGAAGCCATATCGATTTGTGTATCACCTCGGCCTTAGTTAAGTTTATCAGAACCTTTCGAAAGATCGGGAACCCTTGTCGACATCAAGTGGTAATCAGAGCTTCAGGTATATCGTTAGGTTCGCCCTTATCCTCATTATTTTGTTCAGTCCTAAACTCCAAAAAATTGCCCTACAAAAATATTTGTTCGTGGTGTTTCCGCTGTCCTATATCCCTCTTGTGCCCTCCAATTTTCAGTTTAGTTTTATTCTCTGAATTTTAGTCCCTACAACATCATTGTATTGTTGGTCTAGTACTTATTCTTTGGTCTTGTTTGAGTCATGCATGTCCTTGTCATAAACAATCAAGAGAAAAAAAAACTGTGTCGCACACATTGAGAGAATAGTACTACTGGAATTATGTGCACTAAATATTTTCTTAATATCTAGCCTTCTACTTTCGTGTGCAAAAGAAACTTAGAGTGTTCTACTGCTGCCTCATTTTGAACAAAACCCAACCAATTAGTGCTTGATCTTGTTATAAAAGTCTGTTTTAGTTGTGTTCTTACAAAAATCCTTTTGCTGCACTTGTAGTAAGAAAAAATGTTCAGGTTTTCCTTTGGGTTGTAAAACTTGTAATTATTGCTGCAGATTTGATTCAAAAGAAAAGAAAAGAAAAAGGCAAAAGTGCACAATAGAAAAAGTTGCACAAAAATACATGAAGTAGAAAAAGGAAAAGAAAAAAATTAGAATTGCTTGTAGCCTTTGCGTCCTTTGTTGAGTCATTTGCATGCTGGCATCAACTAGGTCCGAGACAAGTTTAGGCTGGTGACATAGACTAGCTTGGGACTATTATTCAGTTTTGCAATTTTTGAATTGAAATTTTGCTAATCCTTGCTACAATATAATTTGCCTTCTAAGCTCCACAGACATATCCTTATGAACGGCATAGGTTCTGACCCTTGCAATCATCGAATCATACTCTCTCTGGTATCCTTTGCCTTGCTGTTAAGAACTTTGTAAGTACTTGGTAAGATGTTTCCATTTGCTCGTTGAGAGTTTCCATTGTGGTTATATAGTAGTGATAGGAAAATATACTCCTGTGTGTTTTCGTGTTTTCTACTAACTATGACAGGTTACACCGCTCATGGTGATGAGTTGATGACATCTAATGAGGATGATATGAGTGGTGTACTACAAGGAGTGATCAGTTCTCAAATGGAGAATGTAGAGCAAAATCAATTGGACAATTTATTTCAGACTCACTTTGTTGTCAAGGAACGACGTTGTCATGTCATCATTGATAGAGAGAGTAGCATCAACATCACAAGTTTGGAATTAGTTGAGAAGCTTGGATTTACAACAGAGCCACACCCATGTCCATACTACATCCAATGGGTAAATTCTTTTGGTAAGATAAAGGTAGATAAAATTATACGCATTGAATTTTTTATTGGTTCTTATAAGGATAGTACAGAATTTGATATAGTACCTATGCAAGCGTGTCATTTGGTATTGAGTCCTTGGATTTTTACAAATAATGCTTTGCACAATACTATTGCAAATAGCTACTCATTTAAATACAGTGGTAGAAGAATTACTCTTAAACCTATGACCACTGCTGAAATTTTAGAAGAGGATCAACAAAGGCTTGAGAGAAGAAAGAATGAACTGTTTAGGAAAGAATGGGCTGTTTCAAATGTTACAATATTTTCATCAAAATCTAAATTACTAGAGGATGAACATATTTCCCTGCCTCTTGTTGCAACTAATACATTTCAACTTTCACACAAAAAAGATCACCATGTGAAAGAAAAAGAACAAATTGTTGTTTCAGGTAAGGTCTCTCTTGATGTTATGAATTGTTCCAACAATCTTACAGTATTGGAACCTTATGCTGATTTTCCTTTATGACAAGTTGATTAATCAACTAGTCCTTGAGATAAAGAGGAGTTATGTGCCAATGCTTCACTTATACCTTTGCCACAACAAATGAATAAACTTGATGTTTTTGTTTATGATTCATCCACTAGTGCTGAAATGAAACATTTGATTTTAGTTACATGTGAAAAGGATGAGCAAAAATTGTTGTCTCCTCTAAATACTTTGGGCTATATTAAATTTGAGGTTCTTTTTGATCTAAATAGAAAATCTTTTATCACACTGAATTGTCTTTATTGACAAGATATAATTTTCATGCTATGCAACTATGATCATAGAGGTGTGTTTATGGTGCATAGAATTCATATTTGTTCAAACTTGAAACCTCCTGGTGTTATACAACCAAATAACCAACTAGAAAACTGCAATAACAATTACCATGTCATGTCATGTTTTTCTAGTGTTTTCAAGATCACACATTTTCTATCTTCTAATAAGAGTGAGAATGATGTTTATATTGTTGACCAAGTTTTCAAAGAGATTGTTAATTTGCATGGCGTGCCTTCTATTGTAGTTTCACATTGTGATGACAAATTTCATAATGCATATAAATATGAGTTGCATCCCAAGTTTGGGAATAGTTCCATAGTTAATATTTCAGATTTGATACCATACATGGGAGAAAGAGATGAGCTTGAGTCGATGACGAATCTAATTAAAAAGGGGGGAGAATGATGAGGACATCACCCTTATGGAGACAACCAGCACTCCTCCATCCAGAATGCAAGTTTATGCGTGGCAACTGAATTTACAGGTGAGCTCATTCCTAATGATTTCTTTATTTGATTTTAAGAGCATATGCCTACCTAATGAATTAATTATTGTTAGGAACCATAGAGATGATGATGAAATAGCTAGAGAGGTGATTGGAGCCATCATGGGCGAGCAAGGACATCCAAACCAAGATGAAGGCCCAAATAGTATCAATCTAGAGTCTAATTCGGAGTCCAGGAGCAGGTCGCGCTAAAACGGACGCCCAGAATGCATATGGACTTGGATTGGGACTCTCTATATATGCCCGGAAAGATAATGAGATGAACCAACCAATGCCATTGACCACATGTCAAAATTCATCCAGAGGCATCGGGAATCGTCAAAACAAGTTAGCATCTAGAATCTGTCTCAGTGCTATGACACCGTATTCGGCTTTTGAGCCATGTATCGAATTGAGTCCACTTAGGTTTCATCCAGAGGGTCATGCACGACCCTAGGGTCCTCATATCCAGCCAACGCCTTTTCATTTGGGGTTTTTCTTAGATTGTTCTATTGAGAACAGTGAGACCCCAACTTGTGAGATTAATCATATACTTGCAAATTTGATTGCATTCTTCTTTGTTCTTGCCTGTGTTCTTGATTTGCAGGCAAGGATACGTTCTTGGTGAGGTCAACCGTGCAACAGTGGTTGATAACTAGAGGAGATATTGTGCTGCAATTGTGGGATTCAGAACGTGTCATTTGGAAGCCGGATCGATTTATGTATCGCCTCCGCTTTAATCTAGTTTATCAGAACCTCTTGAAAGATCGGGAACTCTTGTACACATCATGACCTTAACCAAAGTTTGGAAGAGAGTTCTTAAACTCTTCTTCATCACCAAGAGATGCAAAAACATAAATTATTACACCTAGAAATCATAAAACGCCTAAGCAGTTTTGTAGCCCTCGAAGCCTCAGCCGAAGGGCCGCCATCACCAAGTGAACATGCCAAAAATGGCACGGTCATGATAGCCTTATCAAATGTATTCCCCTTGCCCTTCGCACGCTTCATAGCAGGACCGACATCCAAACATGGCTAAGACCCTCTATTATTAACATGCAATGGTAGGTGGATCCTCTTCAATCGAAGTGTGATCATCATAATGCTGATTCCTTCCT
The DNA here is from genome assembly GCA_030378355.1 of Eleusine indica. Taxonomy (NCBI): domain Eukaryota; kingdom Viridiplantae; phylum Streptophyta; class Magnoliopsida; order Poales; family Poaceae; genus Eleusine; species Eleusine indica. The sequence continues at coordinate 45,673,265 of CM059495.1, forward strand.
TTCAATGATCCGTTAAAACAATGAATTAGCAACACCTCAACGTGGCCCTGGCTTTCCTTTAAATAATTTGCCAAGCAAGTCTGTGGCCTTCTTCTCCACAACAGAAATCATAAAGCCATAAGGTAGAAAGAAAACAAAAGCAAAAGAGGTAAGACAATAATAAAACATGTACATGACATAAATTAATGAAAACATGAAATCGCAAATACCATCGCCAGTCAGCACATAGTAGTAAAGATCATTAGGATCATTGTCCATGGAAAACGAAAGCTCTAAACAACGAGAAAGATGATTGACTTCAATAGAGGTCAAGTTCTTGACATGATCCAAGGACCTCAAGCAATGAGAAACATGGAATAATGTGTCCTTACAACTTCTATATGTAGCATCCGGTGAAGCCAATGGAACCATCTTCTAGTTAGTACAATGCAAAGTGCTTCACAACTGCTATCAACACCGACTCCAAAATAAAACCAACTGCCTTCCAGCTACACTTTCTTATTCTACTAACCAAATGATGGCCAATGAAATCCGATTTAATGATCAAAGTTGATAACCCCAAAACTATTACCATTAGGCTGATAGTGAAGGGTATTCTAGGCAACAAACAAACCCACACTAGCTAGGAACTATGTCTTCAAAGCACATAGCCATTGGGCGTAAGATGTGAAATATCCAAGTTATGTGCCTTGAAAATTCCCTTGAAAAGATAAATAGTGGGCTACCAAAGCCTACAAGTGAAGAAATTCTCAGAAACAACAGTGACGCCATTGTGTATCTTAGGAATGGCTGCATTGCCAGCCTCATGACCAAGCAGATAGAAGGCCAGTCAATGGACCAATGGAATGACCGAAGTCATGTCTAAGCACCTTATGGACAACCATCTTTAGAGCCAGTCACATCAAAAGGGGAAGGGAGCAAATGACTAAGCATAGGAAAAAAGAGCCATAGGAAATACAAATGACTAAGCACAAAGACGGTGAATGAAAGCAACACAAAGTGAACAAACAAGAGGTCATGGTGACACTATATCGGGACAAGACAAGCCAGTATAAACAACATGGTAAATCTCAGCCGTTAAGTCAAAATGGCAGACAACCAGATTCAGAATAAATGCATTGATTAGCCTTCAGCATGGCATTCTTGATGTGCGAGATTGTGAGACCTTGAATTGTGATGCCTTCGAATCTTGTGGACTATGAAATGGATGTCCTGATTATTGTTCTCTGAACTCATGCAGTGGTTGTCATAGCTGATTGTAAGCTTCATGACTGGCCTTGGTGATGGATGACAATGACCGCAAGCATGGAGGCTTGATGAGCTTGATGGAGTCCAAGGGTTGATGGAGATGGATCAAGGATAAGGACAAGCTATGGAGCAAGTGTTGGGAACACTTATCTAGTTGTTAGGGCTTTGAGTCCATAGGAAAAACTGGACTATCAAGGGGGTCTAGGTCATTTCTCTCAGGTCATGCCTAGTCAGTGATGTGCATGGATGCTCAATGAAATCACAGGTACTAGATGATAATGAGAAGCCAAGAAGCAGTTCGGAAGCCAGGAAATAAAGTCAAGCAAGGACGAGGAGTTTCAGCTTCTGGACATAGTGACCGGATAGAGGGGTCAGTGGAGACCGGACTGTATGGTCACTAGGAGATCAGAGAGGAGTTTGCGAGGAATCTGTCGAGTCTGGAAACCTTAGAGACCGGACGGTACGGTCTAGTGACTAGACGGTTCGGTCAGTAGTGCTGAGGCTCGGGACAGAGAGGAAGCAAACTGGAGCTCTCTGGAATGCACATGACGCGAAGAGACCGGACGGTCTGGTCTACTGACTGGACAGTTTGGTCAGTACAGGGAAGTCGCCTGGACAGAGCTGCCAACAGTTCTGGGAACCGATTCAGAGAGACTAGACCGTCCAGCCTGGCAGTGACCGGATAGTCTAGTCAATGGTGTTCAGAAAGGTCATTTCATGGAGCAACGGTTAGTTGGAGGTTGGAAGCCTATATAACTTTGTTGCTGGGGTCTTGGGGACCTAGCTTGGTCAGTGGAATTGCTTGGAGCATTTGGTGAGAGGCAAGAGGAAAAGAGAGGAGCACTAGGAGGAGATATTGCATATCTTGAGAGTGCTAGTGAGAGTAACAAGAGTATCTATGCACATCTAGGGCTAGGGTGTCCTTGAGGGTGTGATCTAGGTTGTTACTCTTGGTCTATGGTGAGACCTAGACCGGTTAGGTGTCAGTGATCGATCCTATCATGATCGGTTGTGAAGGCCGTCACACGTTTGTACGCGGTTTGAGCCTGTCGGTGAAAGGGGCATCGCTAGTGAGCGCCCGTGTCATCTCGGGGAGTCCGAAAAGTTCTCGAGGGAGACGAGCTTGTGCCTTGGTGGGAACGGTGACTCACATCGTGTCTTCACTTCGGGAGTGATTTCGGGCTCATGGGCGAGAACTCCACATTGGTGGCAGGAGTGGTCAACGAGGATTAGGGGAAGGCGCCATCCTTTTGAGACCTCGGGAAAAATCATGAACCTGCCTTGACCCCTCTTTACTATTTCGCATTTGTGTGCTCTAGTTGGTAGGGTGACTTGTGACTTGCATAGGCTAGTGTGTTTAGCTTCCGCATTTCATACACATCAGGAACACTAGCATGTGTAGGGTCTTGGCCTACTAGAACTGCGTAGGTTGCAATGATTGATAGGCTCTACTTGTGTGAATTGAAGTATTTGGATTCGTGCTAGGCGTACCGATTCACCCCCCCTCCCCCTCTCGGTACGCCTTCGGTCCTTACAATTGGTATCAGAGCCTAGTGCTCATCTTTGAGGCTTCACCACCTTAAGTAAGGATGCTGGACAGGTGGGGAGTGTTTCCATATTTGATGGGGAGGACTACGGGTATTGGAAGGCTCGTATGCAAGGCTACTTGGAGTCCATTAATCCAGAGACATGGATGGTGGCCCATGAGTCTGATGCGGATGTGAACCTACTTGAATCTGATTTCATTAAGAACAACGCTAAGGCCAAGAATGCTCTGTTTGCATGCATATCTAAGGATGTTTATGCTAGATTGGATGCAAGTTCGACAACACATGGTATCTGAACTGAGATTCAGGGTCTCCATGAGGGTACTAGTGATGTCAAAGAGGAAAGATACTATGTGCTGAAGAACAAGTATGATAACTTCACTAGATTGCCACATGAGAGAGCTAACATTGTTTATTCTTGCTTTCATGTACTAGTGGTGCAGATCAATGCTCTTGGGGATGACTTCAAGCTCAAGCCTGTAGAGGTGATAAGAAGATTCTTGAGGCTATTCAAAGACCTCAAATATGAGTCCATCATCACCGTCACCTTGCAAGGTGACCTCAAGACCAAGACCATGAAGGATGTACTTGGGAAGATCACTGCCTTCGAGAGCTACTAGTTGGGTTTGGATGACCCACAACCATCCACCCTTGCTCTTCAAGCTGATAAGCAAGAATCTAGCAAGAGCGAGAAGAGCAAGAAGAAGGCAATCATTGAAGATGATGATGATGAAGATGAAGATGACTTGAGTGAGGACTTGGCTCTTCTCATGAAGAAGATAAGGACCTTCAAGAACAAGTTTGCTTCCAAGTCCAAGGGCAAGTGCTTCAACTGTGGGTCCAAGAATCACTTTGTTCGGGATTGCCCCAAGCCCAATACAGAAGCTTTCAAGTCCCAAGACTCAAGTGATGATGAAGAAGAAGAAAATAAAGACCCCAAAGCCAAGCAAAAGAAGAAGAGGCACTTCAACAACAACAAGAGCAAAGGCAAAGGAAAAGCCAAAGACTACAAGAAGAAGTTCTCATGCAAGGCTCTTGTTGGAGAGTGGACAAGTGACAACTCCTCTTCCTCAAGCGATGATGAAGAAGTGGTCGGCCTAGCCATGATCAAGACAACACTTGCACAAGCTCTTCCTCCACCTCCCACGTGCTTCATGGCCACGAGCCAACTTGGGGAGAGTGAGGATGAGAGTTGCGATGACAGCGATGATGAGGAGCTCTCCTGCGTCGAGCTTTGGAGTATGCTTGAGCAAGCCCGCAACATCGCCATCAAGAAATCCAAAATGTTGGATGTGGTAAGAAAAGAATGTAAATTGGCTAAGGATCGTGTTGGTGAGCTTGAGAGTGAGCTCAAGGACCTTGTCACATCTCATGAGGCCCTAAACAAGAGTTATGACAAACTCAAGGGTGATCATGTAGAGCTACGTGAGAAGTACGAGGCCTTTGAACTTACTTTTGAGGCCATCAATGTTGATAACCTTGCCTCTCCCTCCTCTATCTCATCAAAGAGTGATGCTTCTACTATGTGTGATGAACTAACCACCTCGGTCGAGGTTTCTTCTCTTGAGCCATTTGTTTTGGAGGAATATCACAAGCTTAAGGAAGAGCGGAAGATGGTGATGGACGACTTTGAGAAACTCACACGAGATAGAGTCATCCACAAGGATATTCTTGGGAGAAACCTTATGAACAATGTCTCCCACCGGGGACTTGGCTTATATCCCGCTGCCATTGACATCATCGGGACGAGTGACTCCATCCCCACATGGATCAAACCCCTACTCGTCGATGACTACTATTGCCAGAAGTGTTGCAAGGATGGCCACACCATCAAGGATTGTCCTATGGTGAGAAGTTTCATAGTTTTGCCTAACGCTAACTTGTTCCATGAGAACACCCATTTCAAGCTTTTTAGGGACAAGGATGTCAAGGTGAAAGCAAAGGTTTTGGGACCACCAAACAAGAAGAGAAAGGTCAAGAGCATATGGGTGCCTAAATGCATTGTTGACCTTGAGAGGTCAGCTACGTACAAGTGGGTGCCCAAGAACAAGACCAAGATGGTGATGGTGGTGGACCGAGTGCTTTCTTGAAGCTCAAGTGAAGTCTACCATAAGTGACATGGATATCTACTCATGAGGGAGGTAACTATGTTAGTTCTTGGTAGTTGTAGTGTGTTCTTTCTTTTCTTGCATCATATGGTAGTTAGGACTCCTTTGTGACTAGTATGCTTTGCATCGATGCATGTGTAAATAACTAAAAGAAAAACATATAAAAATTACTCAATGTCTAACCCACTCAAGATAGCTATAAGCAAGGGGGAGTGCTTGAGATGGTGTTTTGGCTTCTCTCAAGGTAAGGGTATGGCTTATAGTGAGTAAGCTTGAGAGTGGTTCAAACTTGACATTATTAGGTTTCCTTTGTGTCTTGTTTAATATTATTTGCATTCACATGGCATGTTTACTTTCTATGCATATGTAAAATGCTTGTTGCATGCATCATATAGGAAACACAAAGGAGGCTTGTCACATATGGAGATTTTTGCGCCTCATAATCTATATGAGATTACATCTCCACAAGTGTGACCAAAAGAAAGGAGTGTGCTTCATGCCCATTGAGCTAGCTCTTATGAACTCCGAGATTAAACCCACTCGCGCTGTTCATGGACTAAGGCTCATACATACCCATTTGGTTCTTAATTGCCTTGGTTCTTATTTGCTTGATTCTTCATTTAGCATTTACGAAAATTATAAGGCCATATAGAGCCGGTATTTGAAAAGGAGTGTTTGACAGTTCCCTTCATGCTCCAAGTGCAGTGTTTAATTGTGTGTTGAGTGAGGGCACTTGGAAATTGGAGAAATTCCTTCATTCTATGAAATTTCAAGTAGTGACCGTACAGTCTGTTCATCGGACCGTATAGTCCAGTCAGTACCTCGTGCACAGTAGCTTGGGTCAGATTGGTTATAGAGACCGAACAGAACAGACTTAGAGACCGTACCGTCCGGTCTGCACTAGAATCATCAAAACCTAAAGCTGACCGTACCGTCCGGTCACTATGGTTGATCGTGCAATGCAACCCAAATTTGTGAATGTTGATCTGTTCTTCTTTTGATCTCGACCGTCGATTGCTTTTGACTTAGGTCAAAATTCTTTGTTCTCTTCCCTGATCGCCCCCAACGCCGAGTGCCTGCACAGGACGCCACCGCTGCTCCCTCCGTTGCCGTTGTCGTGCCGTCCATCGCCGAGCTGAGCTCATCCATGCGCACGCGCTGCCGCTTCCCACGCACTTACTCACGCGCTTGCCTACCGCCACGCGCCCGCGCCCAACACTAGTGTCGCCGTGTAGCCGCCGCCACCCGATTGCCGTAGCTGCTGCTCACCTTCTCGCGGACACGTGCCATCACTGTTGCCGCGTTTCGAGCTTCCACCAGCCTCACGCGCGTGCCTCCGCCACCTCGCCGAGCTCCACTGACCTAGGGCAAAGCTTGCCCCTTCCTCCACCTCCATGTCGGCTACCCCAAGTTTTGAGCTTTTCGGCTATCAGTCGCGCATTCTTTGGTGTTCGGCTTCAGTTCCATCTCAGGGTATTGAGTTCATCTCTCGTTCATCGTTACATGCCTTGAATTTCGAGCAATTGCTTTAATTGATGCAATTAGATTAATTTCCCTCTTTTAGTTGCATTAATTATATAATTGGCTCAACCTAGGATGCAATTAATTGCATGCCTAATTGTTAATTGCATATCTAGGGTTTTCTTCTGTCTAGTCTACTGTTAGATTAATTGCCATTATTTGACTGTACACTAGATGAGTTGCACCAGCCACTTATAGTCGATGATCACTGTTGTCACATAGTTTTACTTGTCTAGTGATTATGTCCTTCATCTCAGTGCTAGGATTTCTATTGCGCATTCTTTCCTAGTGGTGCTTTGCTTGTAGATTTATATAGGTTCTATGCTTATCATGTCTATACCTACATGCGTGCAGTGACAGTTTCAGCAGTAGAGATGGCAGGATCAGGTCAGGATAAGGGTAAAGGGAAGATGCTAGAGAAGCCCAGAGGCAAGAAGAGGACCAGGTTGGACCCAGAGTCAGAGAGGGCCAGACGGTTGGCATAGCGCTTAGATGTCATGGAGACTTCTCGTAGGATACTAGGGACACGATTGATCACTGAGCAGACAGACGACACCCAGGGTCTGAGGAGGAGTACCAGGAGGAGGACAGTGACACCAGCCTTGGCCACAGGAATTGTTCCTTCACCTTGGTCGCAGAGTACTCCGGCTTCTCGTCAGGAGAGGTCGTTGAGACTTGGGGAGCAGGGATCCTCCAAGCAGCAGGAGGAGTCTGAGGAGTCAGAGGAGAACAACGAGTCTGAGTCTGAGGAGTTCGAGGAGAAGGAGCCTAAGCAGCCAGTGCAGACTGGACCCTATAGGTCAGCTCACCGGGCATGAGACCCGTAGTGCACCTATGAGGTGCGCACCAGGAGGCTGCAGAGACTCGTAGCAGTAGCCGGAGAGGGGGACATTCTTAAGGTTCCTGCCAAGGACCTTAAGATGAGTCGCCTTGACTCCTTCGAGTAGTGGGTTCCAGTCCTCAGGGACCCTGCTGCAGGAGAGAGGTACTGGACAGGGCTCCAGAGGATGATAGGAGAGGGCTTGAGATGCTATCTTGTCAGGAAGGGCAAGATTGGACTGTTCGTGCCGCAGCAGTACATGACTTAACTCATCATGAACACTAGCATGTGTAGGGTCTTGGCCTACTAGAACTACTTAAGTTGCAATGATTGCTAGGTTCTAGTGGTGTGAATTGAAGTATTCAGATTTGTGGTCGGCTTAGCGATTCATGCCCCCCCCCCTCTCGGTACGCCTTTGGTCCTTACACTGATAGACTCCTAGATGCGCATGGAACTCGTATTGTCATAATGTTGTGACCAAATTGGCTCACTATTTGGTGCATATCAGTTGTGGTGATTCTTGAGACTAGTAAGATGGCAAAGCCTCTGCATGGAGTTTTACACCCTGTTTTAATGACCAAAACTGAATGAATCTATATGCATGCCTAAAATCATCTTTTCACACACACATGAAAATTATTATGAGAAAAGAACCATATCTTTGTTATATTGAACAACCATTACAAGGATGACCTATAGGTTAAAATTAAAACATTACAAATGTAGTGAGACAAACTAAACATTGGTCTTCTTTAGCGCCCATATATATGAGGTTGATCGAAAGACTCACAAACTTTGATCTTCACCTCTCAATCTTTAGGAAATCCTTGATGTCTTGATTCACTCAGCGTCAAACAACAATTGTATTCTGTTCCATATGAGTACATTACGTACTCCGCAATTGGGGGAAAGTATGACATGTTGGCTACTAACAAGAAAGGCTTACTGGGCTTTAATTGCATAAACATTGTTAGGTAAATAATTTCACAAAGCAACTCCTAGTTACTTTGTGAGATCTCCAAACAACAAGTACAAAGAGGTTACTCCACCCAATCGTATGTACAGGTTACTCCACATGTACATATATGGATTACACAACATGATAAGAGTTACCCCACTAAGATTTACCAACAAAACTTATCCATCCATCCCAACTAATCATGTGAGAGTCAATGCCACTCTTGACCATCAACATGGCTATCACGACAATTTTTACTCTACAGAGATTGTACACATGCCCCATCAGAAGCTATCACTCCAACAAAAAAACAGCCTATAGCGGCGGGTTTGATTGCCCGCCGCTACATTTTGCCAGCTAAAAATAAAAAACTGTAGCGGCAAACGTTCTCTAGACAGAACCAACAATAGCTACCCATCAATCTGAAAAACAAAAAAAAAAGCCCGCAGACTCGCAAAAGCCCACGTCCACCTCGGGGCCGGATTCGAAGGGGAGGAGAGGAGCCGCCGCCAGATCTATCGCCCTTCACCTGCCTGTCGCTGGAGCTTGTGTGGCACCGCTCAAAGAGTGGATCCGCATCGCCATCGAAGCAGACTCGATAACGCTGACACCATCCCCGGGCCGTATCTAGCCGCCGCTTGCCATGCTCGACGAGGGGTCAGGGAGAGGCGGCGCTCAACAATGGGTCAGGGAGAGGCGTAGCTTGACATGGGGCCAGGGAGAGGCAGTGCGCTAGGTTGCGGGATGCGACACTCGAGGTAGTGCTTGGTCCGATATGGTCCCTGCTCGCCGTCAACGCCTCCCTGGGGCCAGATACAGCCCCTGACCGCCACGCGTCGGTGGTGTCGGTCGGGCCGTTGCTCCCTTCCTACTCGTGCCGCTACAACCGACCGCCCAGCTCGTGTCCAGCCTTCTCTCACCGCCACGCCCGGTCGCACGACTGCTGCTCCCCAGGAGAGGAGAGGGAGGGCGAAGGTGGCTGCGGTTGGGAGAGAAGAGGAGAGAAGAGGAGAGGGAGGGAGGCTAGGGTGGCTGGTGCGGTAGAAAAGAGAAGAGGAAAGGGAGAGAGGAGCACAGGAGAGGTGCAGTTATGACATGCGAGAGGAGGAGGCGATGGGTTGAAGAGGTTAGAGTTTGGGAGAGAGAGGGAGAATACGCTTTTATTCACATCAGTTGGGTCAAATAGGCCACAAAATTGGGCTGAGTTTTTTAGCGGCGGGTCACAATGTGCTCCACCCCTAAAAATTGTTTTTTAGAGGCGGGTCACATTGTGACCCGCCACTAAAAATTGATATCATTTATAGAGGCAGATGACAACATGATCCGCCTCTAAAAATTGATTTTTAGGGGCGGGGCACATTGTGATCCGCAGCTAAAAAAACATTTTCCTACTGTAGTGGTGGCCTTCTTTTAATCCGTCGCTACGTGATTTTTTGTACCGTTGCTAAATATTGTTTTTGTGGTAGTGTATTTCATCCCTTTTTTCGAGGTAAGTAAAGTCTTCATCTTGTCCTTGGCAGCCAAATACTTGCACACTTCCTTTGTTGACTGCTGCAGAATTTATTACTGAAACAATAGAGGCTACACTAAAAAAGATGAATTTATTGGAATTTATGGATTTGTTTGAAATAGGAAAATACCATGGACGAGGTCCATTACCCCGTGGACCGCAACTGATGTGTTGGTCAACTATGGACCGAGCACCTAGGTGGAGTGTGGCCACACACAAACAGACATTCACGTGCCTGGAGGTTGGTTGTAGGTATCAAGAAAGGACTTGAACTGGAATATTTGTATTGATGTGGACACTCATAATGGTCTGATCTATTGGATCAGAAATCACCTGATCTCCAGTTTGCATGGTTGAAAGATAGCAAGGTCCCATGGTGGCAGTTGATACGCAAAGGGAGTAGACCACTAAGCAAAGGAAGAAAGAGCTCTAGGAAGTATAAACGGCAAACTATAGTGACAGTGAACCAAAACAACAACACAAGTGAACAAAGTTTAGGCTATGGTGAAAATTTATAGGTATGAGGGATGCCATCAGATACCATGCAGTAAATCTCAATCATGATAATGAAACGACATACAACCATATTCAGGAACAGACAAGAGAATGGATAAATTGGGCCTCATTATGCTCTACCAAAGTGAAAATAATTGCCTTGTGCATGCTTCACATACATTTTGCCAGTTGAGTGCTAGTGTCGAGAGAACCAGCAGAGGATGGACCAGAAGGAGCACATGAATAGGCGAATGTACACGCGAAGCAACAAGGGGGCTTCAACATACAATTGAAGCCTAGAGCGCTTCACCAACCCTTAGAATGTAGGAACATGTGTCTAGTCGGGTTAACTTGGTAATTGTACTTTCTAAACCAATTTTACCCTCCCCTATAAAAGGAGAGGGCAACAGTCATTATAACGGATGTTGGTTTTGGAATACAATAGAGACACTGTTCATTTATATTTTCATTATGTCTCACTTTACTATCGATTAGCTGATTTTGAGTGCTCCATCCCTAACAATTTTGGGTTCAGGGCTTCGTCACCAACAACAGCGATAAGGTGTGGTGTGCTCTTGCTTTCTCTTGAAATGCTTACTTGATGGGGCCAGAGTCTTTGCATATTAGAACTTCGTGGCCCGTTGTTTCCGGTGTAGGCATGGTGGCATGCTTTGGTAAAGCATGTAGGGATGGTCAAAAAAGTTAGGGGTAATTGCAGGGTTGGTTGTGTTTGTTGCTTTTGGTCAATATGCCTTGTGGTTAACGAGGTTATGATGAGGACATCCAACCATTCAATTAAACAAAGCAAGTCATGATGTAAACCATATTGAAAACCTGGCGCATGTTGCAAAGTACACTATGCCGTCCAGACATACGAAGGTGAAAGCTATAATTAACTCCATATATAATCATTTTGATGAAACATAACTACTACTTACCTTATATGATTGCAGATTGAAGCATGTTGCTGTATTGGAAGGTTTAGCTGTAATCTCACATCACACATGTGAGATGCAACATGGACTAGATACAAAAAGAAGTCAAGTAAACGATGATTGTTATTATGTAAACCATTAACCAAGTCATGTATACCATGGATGAAAGAGAAAGATACATCAAGCATGATCCACATAAACTATAAACCAAGTCATGTAAACCATGTCCTTAACAAAGGACCAGCTAGAGCACACCAAAGATCGGTTACATCAAGACAAGTGTCATTTACATGACACTTACATCACAAGGTGAACTCTATCCTTACAGAAACTCACTATATTTTAAATGAATATTTTATACTAATAAGTACTTAACATTTATTAAGGCAAGATTTACATACAAATTAGAGGCAACTGGTACATGAGAGATGCATTACATCATGGACGAGACAATAATACAAGAAATCATACGATCACAGACAAAAATTTAGTCATTCTAATCCATTTTATCATAAATTATTAACGGATTTTTGTCAATAAGGCTTTTTTGGCCATTTATTGATGAAAATTTAGCGAAGATTTAGGGTTTGTTGCTAAAGAGTTACATCAATTATGATTTTTAGACACAAACCAATTTCAGACTTCACCTATCGGTGCTTTTTTCGATTATTTGTGACAGAACAAAACATCTAACGCAAGCGGCGCTGAGTCAGCATCTAGCAGGCCCACCAGTCAAGGTTTCTTGAGCACAAGTGACATAAAAGTTTGATCGATGTGAATAGTAGCATATGTACGTGGCATGACATCACCTACGACCCATGTGTCAGGAGTTGTCGGTCATTTTCTGATGAAATAAACCATTTCTAAACATCCACACCGATGAGTGAGTGCATGGTGGTCCTACATGCTAGATCTTCTTGGTCATCCATGACGAAGCAAAACTATCACAAATGCTACAATAGGACTGTGTTGTCCTTATCAATACATAAGGAAGGCACTTCCACGCATAGTTTAATGTCTGGTCCCACATATCCACGTTTTCAAAGCTCTTAGTGACGGATAAAATCATCCTTAGTGTATTTTTCATGTGCAGCCCCACCTATTGGATAGTTGAGGTAATCTGGGACGAACAAAATCGTCACTAACACGTGATGGTAGTTTAGCAACATCACGATGGGACCGTCGTGGATCTACATGATAGTGGAAGCTTGTTATTTGGTCCCACCAATGAGTATTTTAGAAAGGATAGTCCCATTAGTCAGTATGTTGATGTGTCATGACAATTTAGATTGTCACGAATATTGTTATTCCATACTGGATGGGCCAAATGCTTCCTATAGCCCAATTCGGCATGTTGTTTCTTTGTCACTCGTAAAAATGTGGCCCAACCAACATCATGTAGGCTTATCTTTCCACTAGCCAAACAACCCTCGTTTTTCTCTCAGGCTCAAACCCTGCTCTCAGGTGGGTTCCTCAACTCAAAAGTGATCAAATGTGGACCGGAAATAATTTTCTACATGTATCAGTGGAGATTGGTGCTTGGTTCCACAAGTGTGTTCGTAGTTATCATGATGACACATATCATCACTAATATCACTTTAGATAGTGGGTCAGATCTTTCCTCTCAGTCGATCAAGCTAGAAGTGTGCAGCACAATATTAGGCTTGCTTGCGGTAGTCAAATGTGGCCTGGAAAATGTAACGTGCCTGCCTTCCTAAGAATCAATGAAGCTATTCAATCCGTGCAGGTAATCAATGGCTGGATGTCACCAATTTTCATCCTTCTTCAAGTCACAACAGAAAAAGAGAAGGGGGGAAATGTTCGATTATACATTCTAATGCTCACCCCCTGCCCCTCCTGTTGTTGATCTTCCTCTTGCGGTGTTGATTGTTTCCAAAGCTTTCATCCTTCCAGTGACCTTATATTCCTTCCTCTAAGACCTACCCTCTTAACCCTAGCAGCAGGATCTAAATGGCACTTTTCTCTGCAGATTCAGACTACTGTACCGCCTATTACCCTACTCCGATTGTTTGATAAATGTCTTCTCCGCTATGTTTCGGCCACTCTGACACCACCTAGTACCAATGGAGACTTCACCTATCCCCCATTGCTCCCCTCGTCTTCTGCTACCGTGAAACTTGTTTTCCTGGTTGAATTCATCAAACAACGAGGAATTTGTAAACAGTTCATTGTATATGATTTTTTCATGTCGCTTGCTTGACTTCTCAAATGAATTCGTGTTTTCTCCTAGGTCTCAACTCTAATATTTCATATATCTATTACAATGCAGTGAGAGATGGCTCATTCAAAGTGAAATCGAGCAGAGGGAGAATGGGGTGCTGCTACAGTCGGGATCAAGGGTCTATGCCAAGTCATGCAGCCACTCCAGGTCCTCTGACAAGGTAAAGATCTAGAGTGACTCCACAAGAACCAGAGGCTCAGGTAACTAGCGTATCCCCTCAAGGGGAATGTTGTTCATGTGTTTCTGGTGGGTTGAGTTTGACTTTTAGTATCCATAAGCTTCTTCGACCACCTGTCCATCACTCGGTTGTGCCTCAGTTGGGTTCTAGTCGGAAGCGAGTTCGCATTGTCGAGTCACCCGAGCTTAGCTCACAAAAGCAAACTGATGAGGAGAGTGTGCCCGAAGCACTTCTATCACTCCTTTATGATTTTGGGAAGGTGAACTGGTGTTTGATCTGAGTAAGTAGAGCAAAATATCAGAAAGAAATGCTCGGTGCATGCATAGGAGTAGTTCACACATGAGAAAGCTATGCGCTGACGGTTGCCCTAGTACAAATGTCAATCTCTATGACGTTTTGGTGGTAACGTTCCGAAACTGCGTCATAGAACTGGACCATTCTATGATGGAACAAAATGATTCGTCATGGATGATAAGTGACATTCTGAAATGGGTTTTCTATGATAAAATTTATGATAAGTGACATTCTAAAATGGGTTTTCTATGATGAAATTTATGATGAAGCGTATCAAAACATCATAGAACATCTGACCCCAAACGTGGCATATGCATGACACTTTGGATTTGTCCTTAAACTGCACAATGCGGCATGTGTAGCATTTGTGGGTCTAACGTTCCAACATGGCTTCAGTGTGCATCTATTGGGTCCACATGTAAGGGCTGCAGGTCCCGTTGTGTCTAGTGCTAGGGTCCACATATATGACACTTTGGATTTGTTATTAAACTACACCATACGGCATGTGTAACATTTATGGGTCTAACTTTCCAACGTGACTTCAGTGTGCATCTATTAGGTCCACATGTAAGGGTTGTGGGTCCCGTTGTGTCTAGTGCCAGGGTCCACATATAAGGTTTACTGGATCCACATGTTACTATTGTAGGTTCCCTGTGATAAGAACACGACAGCGGTGTCCGAGGTTTTGTCTCAGTATTTCATGGTACGGGATAGCAAGATAAATCTATAATGAAAATAACCTATTATTGAAGCTGGCACAGATTACGAATTTAAAAGCATGCAACTGTTGGGTGGACAATAGTACTGAATACCAATACTGAATACCGATTAAAATCACAGTAGTAAAAATTATAGATAAATTATTCTCCCAATACAAAGTGACACGGCTTGAAACTATTAGATGGCTCTGGTAGCAGTACTTTGAATATGTAGATAAATCTGTGTAGAACCAAACTAGTAGCAGCAGAACAGAGATAACAAACCAAGGAAATTAGCACTTTGCCACCCGTGTCTCTGTAAAGCACCATCGAGAAGAAGACTCCAAGAGGAACCAGAATACGCACCCAGGAAAGTGATTTCCTGATCACGCAACCACACAATCCTTGATGGACTGGCTTCAAATCTCCATACCAGATGGGACCGGCATCTCCCTGACTGGAGCGATAGAAAGAAAACACACGATAATTAACCTGCCCTCGATACATGGCCGCTTGATCATCAAGGCGACCATTCACCGTGTTCATATTTGAGTTGATAATTTATGCTACATTCACAACACTAGAGTAGACATTAAACATATTTCATGTTTCTCATCCAAAACATTCTCACCTATTAGTGTGACCAACAATGGTCATGAAGGTTACCCAAACGCTTCCACCATGCCTGACCCTCTCGAGTGGTGTCAAGTGTCTCCGCCTCGTTTGCCACCCGTTCGTGAGGGTCGAGCGCTTCCGCCTCGTCTGACCCCTGCAAGCGAGGTCAAGTGTCCTAGCACTACCAGAAATTTGACATTCTGCGACATTTTAGTTTTATTGCAAAAGGTAAGAAATACGTTATAGTATAGAATTTATGACATTCAAACGATATAAATCTATTCGTCGTTGAATGTCCGTTATAAAAGATATTCAGTGACGTTTTTATTACTTTTTATCGTAAATTTTCTACGATGATCCTTACATCGTCGCTAATTAGTTACATTATATTTTCGTCATTACCCAATCTCAAAACGTCACAAAATATTATATGTAAATATTACATGGGCCAGGCCCATATATGTTGTCGAGTCTAGGCTCATTTACCATTATGGATCAAGCCCATTTCTATTGTGGGTCAGGCCAATTCTTGATCTGGGAAAAGGGCCATATTGATTAGTAGGGCAAGCCATTCTATTGTTGTGGGCTACGTCAATTTCTTGCCATGGGCCGGATTCACTTTATGTCATGGGTCTAGCCCTTTCTGTATTGTGAGCAGACCCATTTAAAATTTTAAGGCTATTAAATTTTTCTGGGCCTAAATTTAATAGAGTTGGCCCAATAAAATTCAAAGCCTTATTCAAATACATACATAATACCATACATGCCAGAATTACAATAATCCAGCCAACGTCCGGTTCACAATTACATAATCTAGTTTCAAAATAGAGCCAATACAGATCCAAAAGAACTAGTGGTATGTCAACACTACATATAATTCATATCAGTACGAAAAGAACTAGTGAAGGATCCAGCCAACTAGAAAAGTCAGAATTCAACTAACAGGTGTGAATGTTTTGGATGAGAAACTAGCAAAATAAGTACAACTTGTTGATGCTGAACAAAGGGCGAAGGGCACCAATCTCCATAGTAAAGGCTGAATATGGAAGAGATTGCACGTGATGGGAGACTAACATATGGAACAGAAAACAGATCATCTTGGCCTCATACAGCCTCAAGTCGTGAAAGGATTTTTGCCATTTGTGGTTTTCGCCTGCAAATGAATTAAGCCATCAGTCATAATCATATTACCAAAAATTCTATAATTTATTACCTAATACTCCTCCATTTTTGAAATGTTGTCGTCGACTAGTTCATTTGTGAACTGGCCGGCAACAACAAAATAAAAACAGACGAGTAGCACCTAAGCCCATCAATTCAGTTTATTTGTGCCTGCTGCTCAGTGCATTACAAAATTTTAGGGTTTATAGTTACAAAAAAACATCTAATGATAATGGTTTACATGTAAAAAAACTGACTGCGTAACAGGATGTAATATCTGCACAATGCAAAGTCTATCATATGTAAATTAATAACTGTTAATGGGTTCTCAAGCATGCAAATCTTACCTCAGATTGACCTTGCAGACAAGAACCCCCAACGAATGGGTGGAGCCAAAACCACTACGAAATATGTCGAGTTTTGAACTCCAATTCGTCATGTCACTGTCATATGAATCTTAATCTCCATAAGTTTTTTTCAGAAGTTTTGAATATTTTTTCGATGAATGTGTGTTGGATATTAAGTATAAATCATATAGTATATGAACTTTAGAGACAAATTTAGGACCAGTTGAATCCTCATAGGTGTCGTTGCTTTTAAAAATTTCATAAAAAATATATGTATAGATACTTATAAGTTGTAAATGTATATAGCTTTTTACTGACAAATTCAATTTTGTTGTAGACTTACAAAAAGGTGAAGGAACTGTTGAAAAGTGATCATTAATGAACGGTTCAACAAGGACAATACGAATCACCATTTCTAATATTATGTTGCAGCCAAGTGATAGAACATATTTTTATAAGATTATAGAAAAAAGAATCAACTTATTTAGACATCATACAAGAAATATATACTTGTTTCAATTTTTAATTATAAATCAAAATAAATAGCAAACAGAGAAAGAAAGAACTTGACAAGAACTTGGTCGTCTGATCTGCGCCGACATGTGGGACCCGCTCATTGGTGGCTCAACTCATCACCTCGGTAGATAGAATTCATTCAATAAAGGTTTGAAAATTCACATCAGGTCAGATTTGAATGTGTATCATGGTGGTAATTTTTTTTCTCGAACATGCAGGAGAGCTGCGCATCATTTCATTAATAGAAGAGAGAGAAGTACAACACACACCCCCCAAATGCTTATAGATTACATTCGTTCATGCCGGTTTGCAAAGAGACTACCCGACCCTGTTGGGAGAAGGACTAAGCTGCCGGATCATGGTCGGAGGGGAGGGTTAAACCCTTGGCCCCAGCCATGCTCCACAAACAAGCCATGGCCCTGCCAACACTAAAGCTCTACCAATGCTAGGAGAAGCACCATTAAAAACGCAATCATTCCTATGCCGCCAAATAGACCAAGCTCCTAGGATTATAAGCGAGTTGAGCCCCGTTCGCCTAGAACTGTCCACTGAAGAAACTGCCGCCTGCCACCATTTATCGAAGTTGATGTCTGAAGGCTGCGGCGCAAGCAACCCCAAGCCAATTCGCTGCAGCAAGGAAAACCAGAACTGCCTAGCGAACACACAAGAAGTGAGTAGATGATTAATTGTCTCTTCTTCGTGATCACACAGCAGACACAAGGCTAGGCGCGGCATATTCCTCTTCGCGAGCCTGTCTGCCGTCCAGCAGCGGTTGTGGGCCACCAGCCACAAGAAAAAACGGCATTTGCTCGGCGCCCATGATCTCTAGATTCTTTCCCAAGGTCCAAAACTGGTAGAACCTTGGAAGAGAGTCTCATATGCTGATTGTGCCGTATACTGACCCGAGGAGGACAGTCTCCAAATATGTGTGTCTTGAACCCCAATCTGTAGGTGTATATCCGAAATGATATTGCATAATTGGATCACTTGGCCGATCACTAGGGGGGTGACTTCACCATGGATGTCACCTGTCCATCTGAAATTATGTAAGGCTTCGGCAACTGTTCATTTGTTCGCAATTCTTTTTGGCACCATGCTGAAGATCAACGGAGCGAGATCCTCAATGCGCTGACCAAGCAGCCATCTGTCCTTCCAGAATAATGTATTCATGCCATCGCTCACCTATGTGGTGACTACCATGGAGAATAAGGCATCCACCCAGCTGTTCATTTGTAAGAGAAAAGAAGTCCATGGCTTGTCCGGCTCAGTCCTCTTCAGCCATAACCACCTTACTTGCAAAGCACACCCAAGTCTTTTTGAGATCAGCAACTCCCAGCCCGCCCAACTCCTTTGGTCGGGCCACCTTTGGCCATGCTATCATGCAGTGTCCACCGTTGGCTTCTTTCCTCCCCCTCCAGATGTAATTTCTCATAATTTTCTCCATTGCCTTGATTGCCCATGGTGGCAGGTCCAAGGCCATGGCGTGGTAGATGATGGTGGCGACCATGATGAATTGCACCTGCACAACTCTGCCGGCCTTGGTCATCAGCTCCGCCTTCCATCCCAGGAGTAGGTCAGCCAGCCGATCGATGAGGGGCTGTAGCTGCACCTTGGTAAGCTTTTTGATGGACAAAGGTAACCTGAGGTATTTTACCGGGAACGGGTCCACCCTGCAGGGGAGACGCTCCTGAACCCCCTCAAGCTCCCCTACTAAACATTGGATCGGTGTCACACTGCTCTTTTGGATGTTTGTTCGCAGGCCCGTCGCCTCACCAAAAAGCTCGAATATGCCGGTTGTTACCTCGATGTCACTGGCTGCCGGTCTAAGGAAGAGCACTGTGTCATCGGCATAGTGGGACAGCCTATGTTGGATGGACCGAGATGATAAAGGTTGGAGGAGGCCTTCCATCATTGCTTGAGAGATTAATAAATTCAATGTGTCCATAACCAGTATGAAGACCATGGGCGACAATGGGTCTCCTTGCCGGATCCACTTGTCACTCCAACTCTGAAGCCCATATGATGTGGCTCTGAACTTGAGAGCAAGGGTTTCTAGGGGCCAAGGTTTGACTGGCGCCGACTGCCATGCTTGTTGAACGGCTTCTTGGAACCCATTGAATTTGGGCCAAAAGGATTCAAAGTGAAACCTTTGCTTTCCTTGTTGAGTATCATTAACGCCTAGTATAAGAGGACAGTGGTCTGAATCATCTGTGGCCGCACTCTGCAGAAGAGACCCAGGAAAGTAATCCTCCCAATCTACCGACCAAAACACACGGTCTAGCTTCACGAGAGTTGGAGTTGTGCTCGTGCTGGAGCTTGTCCACGTGAACTTGCAGCCATAAAGAGGGATCTCCTTGATTGGCACCTCATTGATCATCCTTCGGAAGCAGCCCATTAATGCTCGGTTCAGGTTGGAATTGTCCTTGTCTTCATCTTTATATATCATGTTGAAATCCCCGCCAGCATCCATGGTCCTACACATTGAGCGCGAATGTCCCGGAGCTCCTGGAGAAACACAAGTTTCTCATCATTGCCTTGTGGCCCATATACCACTGTTAACCACCATGGGTCTGCATTGTCTGGACAAAATTGAGCCAAGACGCTAAAAGAATCAACTCTAGTTGCCCCGACAACACCTAGCTTTATTCTCCACGCCAACAGAATTCCACCACTAGCTCCGACAGAGGGAAGGAAGATGTAATTGTTATCAAAGTCAGAGCCTAGCATGGATAGAATGAGTCTCCTAGAAATCACTTCCATTTTAGTCTCTTGTAGGCATATAATGCCAATGGCAGCAGAGTTAACAAGCACCCGGACAGAATCTTGTCATGCGACTGAATTAAGTCCACGTACGTTCCAAATAAGAATATGAGATGGATCCATTGTTCAATGATAGTAAGAGGACCAAAAAAAACACTAAAAAAAAAGAGGTTACACTTCATAGTGCAGCATATTCACCTATTCCTTCCCTAGGAAGGGTGAAACCGAACAGAGCAGCTAGCGCTTTGATTTGCAGCTCTGATAATGGCTCTTGGAAGAGTTTGCCATATGCCTCAAGATCTTCCTACCGGAGAGTTTTTGGAGGAGCATCAAAGCCTAGCGAGCGCATGACAGTTTTCTTGGCTTGTGCTTGGGCAGGGCGGGCCTTTTCTGCATTGAGTCCAGCCAGTCTTCTACTTCACCGAGGAACAGAGCTTGTGGGCGGGTTCTTCTGCCTTCTTTTGTTGACCTTTGGAGCTGGCAGCACCGTACCCACAACCTTTGAGACCTTAGAGAGGAATAAGTCCCTGGGCGTCAGCAGGTTCGATGAAGGAGTCGGCTGCATCTGTTCTTGTTCTCTTGCCTGTTCTCCTACCGCTACCTTGCCCCTTCTGCGGGAGTAAACCTGTTGCACAGGCGTTTGCACAAGAGCTTGCGTAGGTACTTCTATCGATGGGTCGGTGGGAGGGGCAGTGTTGCCCAAGTGTGTCATCAGAGAGGGGTCTTGGAGCAATGATCCCTTGGCATTAGCGGCCCCCTAAGCCCCTTCTGAATGATTGGCTAGCGGGGAGGCCTGCTTTTTTGTGGCTGATCCTGGCTCTGGGGCACGGACGTTGCTTTGTAGGGGTGGGGGCACTGTTGTAGCACTGCTTTCCGCATTCTCGGGAGCCTCCACCGGCTCAACCAAGAGCAGCAATGGTACCTGGTGCGAGACGCCATCCCCATCAGAAACGGTTGCCTTGGTGCATGGGCTATCAGATATGCTAAGGCTTTCAAAAACCAACTCGGGTTGGGGGTCTTCTATTGGGCCGCCTAGTATGCTGACTTCGAAAGGGCCCACTGGATTTGGGCAGCAAGGCCCATTTGGAGAGTCGTGGCCCAAGGGAGGTGGCTCAGCTTGCACATGTGTAGCAGTTATGGACCCGGGGGCAGGTGAGGAGATCATCGGATCGCCCTCGGTCACCCCAAGCTTGATGGCTGCTGGCTGCATTGACTCCATTGTCGCTTGGGTGACTGGTGCGGACTCCTGCATGCCAACAGGCTGGGGTGAGCCCGATGTCGCTGGCATCCCCAAGGCGCCATCAATAGCTGTTGGAGACACTTCGTAAGCCGCAGGGGTATCAGCAATCACCACGTGGCCGCTGTGGGATGGGAGGGGCCCAAGCCTTGAATGCACCGATTGCCGAGACGTCGCGCCCGTTGGGCTGGGCATGGATTCTCGAGGCGGGGTGCTGGGCAACGGAGACCGTCGGCGGCGGCGGCGCCGCCCCTGGCCATTATCTGACGAAGACGGGGACGAGGGAACTTCCGGTCCCCCCCCCCCCCCCGATGACTATGCTGATAGGGTAGGAGAGATACCGTGGTGGCGCCTCCGCCTGAGCTTCAAATGGCTCCGGGATGAACAAGTCGATTCCAGCAGGAATGAGCTCCGACCTCAAGCACCAGGCCGAGAGCCGCAAAATAGATAGGTCGCGCCAATTTTCCGTATCCAGATGCAGGGGAGTGCACCCAACATGAGTCCTTGAGCAAGTGTTGTGCAGTGGCCTTCTCCCACGCGTGGGTCGGGACCCCGTGAAGCTCCACCTCCACGACGGCCGGAAGCACAGCAGTACCTGCATGTGCCAGTCTGGACCAACGCTTGAAGATGAGCATGAACCCTGGGCCATGGAAAGGTAGTCCTCCATTGTAGACCCGATCTGCTACTACCCAGTCAGGCAGCATGAGCAGGAAATCTTCAAGCGCGAAAGGTGCGATCTGCCTGGACTCGACACCGACGTTGAATGATCGTGCTACCTCCTGTAACACTTGATGAGCACTAAGCCTCGGGCGGTTGCCACCAATGGTGACGACTAAGGCACGCCTGAGGTCCGCTTCGGCCCTCTCCACGCTGGTCGATTGATCGATGATGCAAACTGGCCTGGCAGAGGCTGCGGATGGAAAGCCAGAACCCATAATGATAGAGTCCTCCAGCACATGGTCTTCGGAATCTCCTGTACTAGAGGGCAGTTGGGAGTTGTCCCCTTCGTGACGAGCCGACCGCTTACGGCGGTGGTGAACACGACGACGAGGATGCTCAGCAGTATCTCTGTCCCCCAAACCTATAGCGGCGGTAGCACTGGCCGCAATCTTTTTTTTGGACGCCACTGCATCTTGGCCGCCTTGGTGCTTCTCGGTTGTCTTGACGTCGCGGACGAACGCGGGCAGTTGTAGGATCGATGCCCGGCGTCTAGACAACGGAAACAGCGCGTATGGTGACGACAGTCAGCGGCTCGGTGCGAACTCGAGAAGCAGTTGAAGCACCGCCCCCGAAGATCAGCAGGAACCCCTCGACGGGGACGGGGGGGGGGGCACCGCTGCAGCACGCGGCTAGTGCGCTTGCTCACAACCTTCTGCCAGCCGTCCCGGTCCGGCTGACCTCTCCGCAGTGTGTAGTGGCTAATCTCAGAACGTAGCACAATCCTCGGAGCTTTTGCCGTTTGTGGAGGTGGGGGTGATTTATCCTGTGCCGCCAGGGTGGCAACGACGTCATGATAGGACGGATGGATCGAAGATGCTTCCCCATCGCGGCTCACCGAGGGGCTTCGCTCCCATCGCTGGGACTTCGAGCGGCCCGTGGAGACGAAGGGGCAGGCCTCCGGGGACAAGGAGAAGATGGAACGCGGCGCCTTCGGGGAAGAGGAGATTGAGGTGGCCGCCGGAACCAGAGTGGCCGCCGTGGGTTGGTGGAGGGTGGAGGCGCCGAGAAGGGGGGAGGCTGGGAGGGGAGGACCCATTCTTCCAGTGTTCTGCAGAAGAGTCTTATCGTGATGGTAATGATATGTTGATGGTTATCAAGTGGTTCCTGCCTTCCTGGTTCGGATCTCACTTGAGACGACAGCTGTCTATTTATTTATTTCTTTATTTATTTTTGTTCAACCCGGTGGAAGTGGGCCGGTCCAAAAATGCTTCCAGTTTGACAGGCCCATCAATCCCACTTCACACACCTGGTGATTTTTTTTTTCTGTGTTTTTGTGCAACCAGGTGGAAGTGGACCGGCCCCAAAATGCTTCCAGTTTGACAGGCGGAAGTGGACCTGGTGATTATTCTTTATAGATTTTTCCACCAAAATATTCATTATGAATGCAATAAAAATTCTACTGATAATCTATATCCTTCATGTATTTTAATAATCTATATCCACGGGACACAGCAAGTTTAGTTCTGTCCCGATTTCTTCCTGTCGAAAGAAATATCATATTCTTGTTCAAATAAAATAATTTTTAGTACGTGATGCAAATTTTTTTTTGTAGCTTAGTGGTTATGGTCTTGACCTCAAAGCCTTCATGTGATGGGTTCGAACGTTGCCGACTTACAAGATTTGGCGTTGTTTGCTTTTTATTTTTCACAACAGTACGCATATTCAAATAAACTAAGTTTCAATACCTGACGTCAATTGCCTTGTACCTCAGTGGTTATGTTCAATAAATTTATTCTAAATTATGTTTTTAATTATTTGAAGAATAACTTACTGTATAATAGAATTGATGTAAGAAACTACGTGATATATTGTATAAAACATAATGCTTTGTTACTTTATAAATTTCATCTATAAAGTGGTGTTTTTTTAGATCAAAGCATTTCACTTTGATACTAAAGCAGACCATAAGTATTGAAAAAGATCAACTAAAAAATTTAGTGACACCAATCCTTAGGTATGACGATTTACTAATGTCATAAAATTTCGACGTTACTAGTTTGGCTAACGTGACAGACAATCATTCGTCGCAATATGACATGGGTTTAGCATGCGACGATTTCTATATGGTTTTTATGATGCACTTGAAATATTCGTCGCTAAATTGAGTGGAACGTCATAAAATGAATTGCCATGTGACGTTTTTACTAAACATCACTCTATAAATATCGTAGAATGTCAAATTTCTTGTAGTGTAGCCTCACCCGACCCTCTCGAGTGGGGTCGAGCGCTTCTACCTCGTCCGGCTCCGACGAGCGGGGTCGAGCGCCCTCGCTTCATCTGCTTTACTTGGCCCCCAGGACTGGGGTCGAGTGCCTCCTCCTCGCCTGATCCCCTCAAAAAGGGTTGAGCGCATTGATGATTGACTGTAAGGACCGAAGGCATACCGAGAGGGGGAAGGGGTGAATCGGTATGCCGACCACGAATTTGAATACTTTAATTTCACACCACTAGAACATGACAATCGTTGCAACCTAAGCAATTCTAGTAGGCCAAGAAACACACAACTGAATTCCGAAAAAGTGGGACTTTTTATTGCCGGCAATGGAGGAGGGGAAAGAAGGGGAAACCCTTGCCCTAATGCTTGCGATGGAGTTTGGCTCTGGTGAACTGGGCGTGCGCGTGCGTAGGAGCGGGGCACGTCAGCGGCGGAACTACGGTGGCGATCCTCGGTGATGAGGCAAGCAGCGGCGGCGGCAACAGAGGCGCACGACGCGACTTCCTGGAGGCGGCAGCGCTAGGGTTTAGCTGCGGCGCGGCTACGCGTGGGTGTGGCAGGGAGTGAGCGCGTGCGCGGGGTGAGCAACAACTGTGGGGACGACGACACGGGCGAGCTCGGCGGAGAGAACGCGGCAACGTCCGCAAGAAGGCGCGCTCGGGGCGAGAACTCGGTGTGGGAGTCAAACGAGGATGAAAACAGGGTCTTCTGATTTTGACCTAGGTCAAATAGATCGACGGCCGGGATCAACTTAAGGAACGGATCATCGGTCATGAATTTAAGTGCATTACGCATTTCAACTTCGTGGACTTAGGAAATCAAGGTTCTGAACATCAGAACGGCGTGCAGTCCGGACCCTTTGGTCTTCAAAGACATTTCGCCCGGTCTCCATTTCCAAATCCCTGTAGAACTATGCACAAAGCACAAACCGGACTGTATGGTCTAATGACCGGACTGTACGGTTACTACCAAGATTTCGCCAAGTCAAGGAATTTCTCTATTTTCCAAGTGCCCTTACTTAACACTCAAATAGACACTACACTTGGAGCATGAAGGGAACTCTCAAACACTCATTTTCAAATAGCGGCTCTCTATGACCTTATAATTTTCGCAAATGCCAAATGAAGAATCAAGCAAATAAGAACCAAGGTAATTAAGAACCAAATGGGTATGTATGAGCCTTAGTCCATGAACCGCGTGAGTGGGTTTAACCTCAGAGTTCATAAGAGCTTGCTCAATGGGCATGAAGTGCAATCCTTTCCTTTGGTCACACCTGTGGAGATGTAATCTCATATAGAACATGAGGCACAAATATCTCCAAATGTGACAAGCCTCTTTTGTGTTTCCTATATGATGCATGCAAAAAACATTTTACATATGCAATGAAAGTAAACATACCATGTGAATGCAAGCAATATTAGACAAGACACAAAGGAAACCTAACAATGTCAAGTTTGAACCCCTCTCAAGCTTACTCACTATAAGCCATACCCTTTCCTTGAGAGAAGCCAAACCACCATCTCAAGCACTCCCCTTTGTTTATAGCTATCTTGAGTGGGTTAGACATTAACTAATTCTTATATGTTTTTCTTTTAGCTATTTACACATGCATGGATGTAAAACATACAAGTCACAAAGAAGTTCTAATTACCATGCAATGCAAAAAAAGAAGAACACACTACAACTACCAAGAACAAACACACACGGATACCTCCCTCATGAGTAGATATGTCGTTCAGGTCCATGTCACTTGTGGTGGACTTCACTTGATCTTCAAATAAGCTCCTGGTCCACCACCACCACCTTCATCTAGGTCTTGTTCTTGGGCACCCACTTATACTTTATTGACCTCTCAAGATCAACACTACACTTAGGCACCCATATGCTCTTGACCTTTCTCTTCTTGTTCGGTGGTCCCAAAGCCTTTGCTTTCACCTTGCCACCTTTGTCCCTAAAAGGCTTGATGTGGGTGTTCTCATAGAACAAGTTAGCATTAGGTAAAACAATGGAACTTCTCACCATAGGACAATCCTTGATGGTGTGGCCATCCTTGCAACACCTCTCACAATAGTAGTCATCGGCGAGTAGGGGTTTGATCCATGTGGGGATGGAGTCATTCGTCTTGATGATATCGATGGTGGCGGGATAAGAGTCAAGTGCCCGGTGAGAGACATTGTTCACAAGGTTGTTCCCAAGAATCTCCTTGTGGATGGCTCTACCACATGTGAGCCTCTCAAAGCCGTCCATCACCTTCTTCCTCTCTTCCTTGATCTTGTGGTATTCCTCCAAAACAAATGGCTCAAGAGAAGAAACCTCGACCGAGGTGATTAGTTCATCACACAAAGTAGAAGCATCACTCTTTGATGAACTAGAGGAAGGAGAGGCAAGTTTATCAACATTGATGGCCTCAAAAGTAAGTTCAAGGGCCTCGTGCTTCTCACGTAGCTCTACATGATCACCCTTGAGTTTGTCATAACTCTTGTTTAGAGCCTCATGAGATGTGACAAGGTCCTTGAGATCACTCTCAAACTCACAAACATGGTCCTTAGCCAACTTACACTCTTTTCTTACCACATCCAATATTTTGGATTTCTTGACGGCGATGTCACGGGCTTGCTCAAGCATACTCCAAAGCTCGGTGTAGGAGAGCTCCTCGTTATCGCTGTCATCGCTGCTCTCATCCTCACTCTCCCCAAGTTGGCTCGTGGCCATGAGGCACGTGGGAGTGGAGGAAGAGCTCATGGAAGTGTGGTCTTGATCATGCCTAGGCCAACCACTTCTTCATCATCGCTCGTGGAAGAGCTCTTTTGCTTGGCTTTGAGGTCTTCTTCTTCATCTTCTTCTTCATCACTTGAGTCTTAGGGCTTGAATGCTTCTTTCTTTGGCTTGGGGCAATCTCGAACAAAGTGATTCTTGGACCCGCAGTTGAAGCACTTGCCCTTGGACTTGGAGGAAAATTTGTTCTTAAAGGTCCTCATCTTCTTCATGAGAAGAGCCAAGTCCTCACTCAAGTCATTTTCATAATCATCATCCTCCTCAATCACCATCTTCTTCTTGCTCTTCTTACTCTTGATAGGTTCTTGCGTCTCAGCTTGAAGAGCTTGCTTGGATGGTTGTGGATCATCCAAACCCAACTTGTAGCTCTCGAAAGCAGTGATCTTCCCAAGCACATCCTTGATGGTCTTGGTCTTGAGGTCACCTTGCAAGGTGTAGGTGATGATGGACTCATACTTGGGATCTCCTCCACTTCTCACCTCCACAAGATTGAGCTTGAAATCCTCCCCAAGTGCATTGATCTCCTCCACTAGTACATGAAAACAAGAATAAACAGTGTTAGCTCTCTTATGTGGCAATCTAGTGAAGTTATCATACTTGTTATTCAGCATGTAGTATCTTTCCTCTTTCACATCACTATTACCCTCATGAATACCCTGAATCTTAGTCCAGATACCATGTGATGTCGAACTCGCATCCAATCTAGCAAAGACATCCTTAGAGATGCATGCAAACAGAGCATTCTTGGCCTTAGCATTGAACTTAATGAATTCGGGTTGAAGCGGGTTCATATTCGTATCCGAATCATGGGTCACCATCCATATGTCTGGATCAAGAGACCCCAGGTAGGCTTGCATGTGAGCCTTCCAAAACCTGTAGTCCTCCCTATTGAATATGGAACACTCCCCATCTCTCCCGGCATCCTTACTCAAGGCGGTGAAGCCTCAAATTTGAGCACTTGGCTTTGATACCAATTGTAAACACCGAAGGCGTACCGATAGGGGGGTGAATCGGTAAGCCAACCACGAATTCAAATAATTCAATTTCACACCACTAGAACCCGACAATCGTTGCAACCTAAGCAATTCTAGTAGGCCAACACCCTATACATGCTAGTGTTCATGAATAGTGCAAATGCGGAAGCTAAACACACTAGCCTATGCTAGTCACAATTCAACCTACTCACTAGAGAACACAATTGCGAAAAAGTAAAGAGAAGGTCAAGGAATGCTCATGATTTTTTCCTGAGGTCTCGAAAAGATGGCGCCTTCTCCTACTCCTCGTTGGACCATTCTCGCCAGAGGCCCAGACCCACCCACCACCAAGTAGAGTTCTCGCACACGAGCCCGCAATCACTCCCGGAGTGAAGACATGGTTGCATCACTGCTGCCACCAAGGCACAAGCTCGCCTCCCACGAGAACTTGTTGGACTCCCCGAGCCGACATGGTCGCTCACTAGCGATGCTCCTTTCACCGGCGGGCTCAAATCGGGTACAAATGTGTGATGACCTTCACAACCAATCACGATAGGCTCGATCACCGACACCTAACCGGTCTTGGTCTCACCATAGATCAAGAGTAACAACCTAGATCACACTCTCAAGGACACCCTAGCCTTAGATGTGCAAGATGCTCTTGTTATTCTTACTAGCACTCTCAAAATATGCAATATCTCCTCCTACTGCTCCTCTCTTTTCCTCTTGACTCTTACCAAATGCTCCAAGGTATTTCACTGGCCAAGAGTGGTCTCCAAGACCCTAGTAACAAAGTTATATAGGCTTCCAACCTCCAACTAGCCGTTTCTCCACGAAATTAGAATTTCTGGGCCTAGTGGTCGTACAGTCCGGTCACTCCTTGACCGGACCGTCCGATCTCCTTGGAAATGGCTCCTACAAAACCTTTGGCTCTCTACCCACTGCTGAAGTCGTACCTATCCATACCGTCCGGTAAGTAGACCGAACAGTTCAGTCTGTCCACCCATCGGAAAAGTCCAACGCGTCGGACAACTCCGTCGGACTCCATAGGCTTGCTTCCTCTTTGTCCTATGCTTCATCTATATAGACCGAACCGTCCGGTCTCTATGGTCTCCAGCACAGATAGATTCCTTGCTAAGTCTTCTCTCTGGTCCGCCTGTTCCTCTAGTGACCGTACAGTCCAGTCTCCACTGACCCCTTTGTCCAGTCATTATGTCCAGAAGCTAAAACTCCTCGCCGTCTCTTGACTTCGTTTTTCGACTTCTCCGAATGGCTACTTGGCTTCTCCACTGTCACCTAGTGCCTGTGATTTCCCTGAGCATCCATGCACATCACCGACTAGCCGTGACCTAAGACCATGACCAAGACCCCCTTGATAGTCCGGTTTTTCCTATGGACTCAAAGTCCTAACAACTAGACAAGTGTTCCAAACACTTGCTCCATAGCTTGTCCCTAGCCTTGATCCATCTCCATCAACCCTTGGACTCCATCAAGCTCATCAAGCTTTCATGCTTGTGATCATTGTCATCTATCGCTAGAGCAACTATCATCATCAATAGAATTTGTAATAGAGTTTAGAGATGATTGTTGATGGTCATTAACTACCATTTCTGGCCATCAACATTACTCAAAATAAAGGAGGATTCAACATTTCCACCATGCATGTTAGTTAGAATTAACAAATATCCACTATTGCTTGGAGAATCACTGACATGCAGGAGAAATATCAAAAGAGAGGAGAAAATACATCCATTTGGCGAAGAAACACAACTTCTACCAATCAATGTTTGCCAACAGGGATTCTCACGGATCAACTGGCCCACCTGCAGCACCAAACCGACATACAGAAGGCCTAATCCGTGGAGAAGCAAAAAAAAGGCCACCCACCAGTGTGCCAGAGGCGGCAGGACCCCTGTGGGCCCACCCCCTATTCGGTCAAACAGGGGTGTTCGCCTGAACAGAGGGCCAGCCCATTGGGGCCCATCTGCCTCAATCGATTCCCCACCGACTTCCCAAAGGTGGTTGTTCCCCTTAGAGTGGGAGTTACGGTCGGAACCGCCTTTGGACAGCTATAAAAGGAAGGGTGTGGCTCACTCCTTAACACACACCAAGAAGCATTACTCTCTTTACCATTTCGTGATTCTCTTTAGTTTTAGTGGAGTTAGGCTAACAATAGAGTCTTCTTCAGTTCTCAAGTCTTCCTTGGAGTTGTGGTATGGCTCTTGTATCTTTCTCCTTTTGTAAGACTTTATTCTATTTAATATATTTAGTCTTTCTTTATAATTATGTTTAGGTCATGTGTTTCTTGTTTGATTATATGATCCGTTCATGTATGTGGTCATTATGCTTGCATGAGTAATGTAGTCATACTATATTACCATGTTAGACATAAGCCCTTACAATGGTCTTTATTTATACTGTTATAATGATGCATGACTAATGTGTGACTTAGATCATTTCCATGTGCTTAGTGTTCACTTAAATGTGATTACTCCTTTTCTGATCCATCTCTTAAGGGATTAGGAGTATTGTTCTAGAGATGTAAGCGTGGTGCTTAGATCAATAGAATGTATTATTTGTCATGTAGCCTACGGATTGTTAGGGGTAGGCAGTAGGTGGTGACAGTCCTATCTGTCCTTTGAAATCCCCCACGTTCGACTATGCAATAACCTCTTGGCCAGAATCGTACTATGGATGCAGGGGAAAACCGAATGCCCATGGTGTGATGATCTGATTGTCTTGTATTGTCTTGTATCTATATAATTGAATATAATATAGACTATGTAACTATATAAAAGCAACATAGGAACTTAGCTCTTTATTTGTCCTTCTCCACTAAACTAATATTTATCTAACTTGAGTATGCTATTTGTGTATCCACTACCATGTTTATCTTTATTCTTACCCCTGTAAGGACTTTGTCTTATAATCTAATATGCAGTGTCTAGAAATATGATAATTACTATGATCAATCATATGTCTTCCTTTAGGATAAAACAAATACAATACCCTAAATACTTTTGGGTAAAATGCTACAATGGTATTCCTCGTGCACTTGCGGACTCTCTGCGTTCATTAAAGATTATCAATACACATTTCTAGGCATTGTTGCTAAGGCAACTTAGTGACGACGCTTAGAGATGTCAACAATGATTCCTGCATAGACAACACTTGTGTAGATATTAGCCCATAATTTTATAGTTGTCATTAATCACCAAAACATCCATACCTCAGGGATCCAAATATCAATGGTCATCAAGCTTACACTGACATGGGCAGTTGAGCCACGTGAGGACAAGCCATAAATCCCCATGATGATTATGCATGTGCGCATAGTGCCGCCAATGCATGCCTCGCACTGTGCTACAAATCCTCATCAGAAGCCCGTCCTATGTAAGTGAGGGAAGGCATGACTTAATGCTATCACCTCAGGGAGTGGCAGATCAAAAAAGCTGGGCGGGATGGCTCTGCCAGCCCTACGCCATCCATAGTGACAATGAGCTATGACTCAACGATGACATGTCCGGAAACTACAGGGCACTCGAGTACGACATGATGGCACCGTGACCGGGTGACGACATGAACAGGAATGGCGGGCCCCGCAGCAGATGGAGACCGCACACCTTCACCAAGCATGGTGATTTTTCTCCATCTCTCTCACTTTTCTCACTCTATAACTAGGCACGTTCCCTTGATGTCTAAAACGGAACGAGCCCCATGCTGACGGGCACGAGACAGATCACGCGCGCGCTCGCACACACACCTTCTTGCATTCGTCCACCTTCAGAGACTTGGAAGTTCTTCTTCCTCTCTCGCCTGTTGTGACTCTCTCTATAACCCAATGCAAGTAACACAAGAAACTCAAAACTGGACGTAGGGTATTTCCAAAACTAGGTTAATCCTTGTGTCCTCATATGAACCATTCGGCCTTAAACGCGTAATCCTCAAAAAAAATTAAGGAAAACAGGAGGGGAACCCCCTACTGCACTTTTTATTAATAATAAAAGAATAAATTGTACAAAAGTTAGTATTTACAAGGTTACTGTTTACAAGGAGGACAGCCAAGCCTCCATATCAAGTTGCAGACTAGGTTTGGCTCTATGCTCAATCAGGCCAAAGCAATCCCTAAACTGATGTTTCCATCTGACAATGTTAAGCTGCTCCCCCTCAAAAATGATATTATTTCTATGTAACCATATAGTCCAGCAAGCCTATCATGTAAGCATGTGTAGGGAAAAACTCTTCTCTGATTTTGTATCATGTCAGACATGGGCAGAGAGAGGTCCCAAATGATGTGAAGAGAAGTCCAGCAGAGTTGTGAGAACTGACATCCAAAGAATAAATGTTCCACTGTCTCTTCCATAGTGTCACCACAAAGCACACAATTAACAGAAGGAGTATGATAAATCTTAGGCCGAAAAAGGTTTCTTGTGTTCAATCGGTCATTGAGTAATAACCAAAAGAACACCTTATGTTTACCTTGGCAGCAAGAGTCCCACAACCATTTAAATGGTGGTGCCACTGTAGTAGTCCCAATGATATGAAGATAAGCTTGCTTTGTGGAGTAAATCTCTGAGCCCCAAATATAGACCCATTGATCATTCTGATCATTATGCCGGTCCTACTCATTAAGAGTGGTGACAAGTTCCCCTAACTGATGGGAAGCCTCCATGGATAATGGCAAGTGAAATACCTTGCTGTAATCTGGCAACAAGCTGAGAAATCATTGAACTGAGTAGTTTGGTTCTTTAGCAAATGAGAACAAATGCGGGTAAAGAGCCTGCAATGACCCAAAATTCCATATATCTCTCCAAAACATTATGGTATCTTCTTTGCCCACAAGTGATTTAGCATATCCTCTGTAGTTATGAAAGATTACATAATGCGCGCCACCAGAACGACCCACAAGGTGACCTAGCTTGTGGTGCCTACTGTCTTGAGTAGTATGCCCACCATATGAGACTGACCCAGGGGACGTCAACCTTGTTGAAGAACTTGTGCAGATGCTTCAATTGTAGGGCTTTGTTTTGCACTCCGATATCAATGATCCCAAGTCCACCTTGGTCCTTGGGACGCTGCACTTTGCTCCAGGCTGCAAGACAATTCCCCTACCTATGGATGTCTGACCCCCTCCATAGACAGTGACGATGATATTTGTCAATTTGTTCAATGACGATTAGTGGCAATCTCACGGTGCACATGAAGCAGGTGGGAAGAGCTGTAAGAACTGCATTGTTCAAGGTTAGACGTCCAGCATAGGTTGTGTAGGGAGTGATACCCATCAGTCTCCTCTCCATGGTGTTTAAGATTGGCATGAAGTCCTGAATGACTGGTTTAGTTGTTGCCATAGGTAATCCAAGATAGGTAAATGGCATAGAGGCGACCTGGCATCCAAGTGTTCCAGCCAGAGTAGTTGCCTTCTCCTCATCAATATTAATAGGCACCAGAAATGATTTATGGAAGTTAACCTTGAGGCCCGTTGAAGAAGTGAATGATTGTGTATGGCCTTTAGAAAGAAGACGTCACGGGCAATAGCAGGCATGATAATTAGAGTGTCATCAGCATACTGGACAATGGGATAACCTTGGCCATAAGAAGAAGATAGTGGCAGTGATATCAAACCTTTCTATAGGGCCTCATTCACAATAGATTGCAATAAATCTGCTACCAAAACAAATAACAGTGGTGACAGAGGGTCACCCTGTTTTACCCCCCCCCCCCCTCCTGCAGTGAATTGTTTTACTAGGCACACCACTGAGTATCACTTTTGATGTACCAGAACCTACAATAGCTTTGACCTATGCCAACCATTTCTAGGAAAAGCCTTTATGCTGCATCATAGAGATAATAGTGTGCATCATAGAGATAATAGTGTGTTGCTCAATCTTGTCGAAAGCCTTCTCGAAGTCTAGGTTGATACAAACAATCTCCCTTTTGGAGGCATGACACATGTGTAAATATTGGAAGGCCCAAGAGACAATCTGGAATGGTTTTATTTTTAATAAAGACATACTGGTTCTGATGTATAAGAGACATGATACAGGATTGTACTTTATTGGCTAGGAGCTTGGTGAGGATTTTAATAGGGCCACCCAGCAAAGATATAGGCCTATAATCATTTACTGTCTTAGGAGACGAGTGTTTAGGGATCAAGGTAATATAACTACCATTGATGCTCAGCGGATCAAGCAGATCAAGATTACCTTGATAGAACTTCTCATATAGCTTGTAGAAATCCTCTTTGACTATGTTCCAACATTTCTTAATGAACAACCCATTAAAGCCATCCGGGCCTGGTGCTTTATCATTTGGATGTAGTTTGATGAGGGCATCAATTTCCTCTCTTGTGAATGGTGCATCCAGATGGCTAAGATCTGTTGGTGTAATGAGTGAAGAAAGATCAAAAAGCATTTCACTGTATTCTGACTGACCTAGCCTTTCCTTGTAAGAATTCCACAATACTGCTGCCTTATGTTCATGGTCAACTGCTATTTCTCCATCTAGAAGCTTTAGCTGAGAAATGAAATTCCTCCTATAATTTTGAGTAGCGACTGCCTGGAAAAGCTTGGTGTTTTCATCACCAAATTTCACCCATCGGATTGTTGATCTTTGCTTCCAGTAAATTCTCTTGGCCTCTAACAAGTCAAGCAAATGTTGTTACAATAACTTCCTGAAATTTGCCTCCACTCTGGAGAGTGCTCTCTGCTCTTCTAGACCATCCAATAGTGCGAGAACCCAACTGCTGTTGTTTATGATTGTATTTTGTTTTGATAACTCCCTGCTCCATGCTTTCAGTCCTCTTCTCAAAGTTTTGAACTTAGCTGATATAAGGCAGGCTATATTGTCTCTGAAAACAGGTAAACTCCAAAAATGCTCCACAGTTGGCAAGAAACTTGGGCGGGAGGCTCAAAAATTTACTACCGATGATTCTAAACATCGTTAGCGAAACTTGGGTGGGAGGCTCAAAAATTTACTACCGATGATTCTAAACATCGTTAGCGATAGTTTAAACGGATTCAAAAACAGACTGATGATTAAGGAGAAAAATACATTTCAAATTTACAGACTAATTCTTTTTTTCTCCCTCCCACCTGCCCCAACCAGAGATTGACACATGGCAGCATGTGGACCATTGCCTGAATCTTAAACACTGATCTACCTATAGTGAGACACTCTACGAATAGGTTTTTCTCCAGATCCGTTGCTTCGTTTGTTCGGCGGTGTAAGATCGGATCCACTTTGGGCCTTGTTTAGTTATCTTAGATAGGCCTGGAGCGTGGCCCATTTCCCGTGGATCAGCCCGGCTCGGAACGAATGCTAGCTCGATATGGAATGACTGTTTGTTTAAGGTCGGTTTAGATTTCTCCACCTCCTACCTCCGGAATGGATATTTCCGAAATACTAGGTATGAATAAAAAGGACGGATTCAATCAAGACATGTGGAATGAGGCCTTAAGGGCAAGTACAATGCTGTTGTCTCATAGGCCGCCTCATGCATGACACGTAATCTTAAGACAGGTTATGAGATGACTTGTATAATGGGTGGTCTTTATTAGTTGTCTTCTATTAATTATATGACTCCTTAATTTATAGATGTAAAAAAAATATTTATAAGTTAAAAGACTACTAGAACCTATACAATTGTGTGAGCCGTCTAATACTTCTAAATTTTGGCGCATGAGGTGGTTGCTACGCGAAACAACCACCTCTTTCTCTCACTAACATCTCTTTCTTCCATATCATCAAAAATACTACGTGGCAATGCATGAAACAGGCTATAAGACTACTTACATGTAACATTGTACTTGTCCTAATAAGATGGCTATTACACTGGCCGTTAGTGCAAATTGAGCTTGGTTATAGGAAAAAAAATGGTAGTTTATCCATTCGAATCAAATGCTAAGACTGGCCATGCGCATATGGCCTTGATCCGGCTGCGGAAAGTCTCCCGGTGGTGTACATGGTCGGCAGCTTATGTTCAGCTTTCCCTGATTGCGCGACCTCCGTACGTCCAGCGCTGAGTCAAACTTCTCGTGCCCCATCCATATGCACGGCAGATACGACCAGGACGAGCCGTATGCCCATGCCCGAGCTGCACTGCACGGCCACCGGACGTGCGATAAGGAATACAGCATGAAGAGAGCCGTTCCCGCTTCTTCATGATCATCTGGTTGATTGCAGTTACAACTCAGGCGAGCGAGCACCATGAGAATGGTCTCGTTCTTCCGTTTGTTCATGCCCTCTGCTCTGCATGCGGGCACGCAAATGTACAACGTGGGCTCCCCAAATTTGGAACGACTTTGGCGTCGATCCAAATGTACGCCAAATCAGCATGGGCACGCCAAACTTTGGCTGCCAAGCGTACTACTTTGTGCAAGTTGTTGGATCAACAAGAAGATAGTTATTTGTCTTGCTTTTAAATTCCAAAATGTTTGTGCAAGTTGTTGCGGAACAGATGGTTGTATTTCGAATTTCAAATTTGAATTTTGTTAATTTTAATTTTTGAATTTGGATTCTAGAATTTTTGAAATTCTAATTTGGATAAATTCAAGTTTGAATTTGATTTTGAACTTCTGAATTGAATTCGAATTTTTTAAATTCTAATTTGGATAAATTTGAGTTTGAATTCAATTTCGAATTTTGAGTTCAAATTTGAATTTGAAAATTTGAATCTGGATTAGTGTTTAAATTTGTGAAATCCAAATCAGGATTTGAATTCGAGAAATTCGAATTTCATAAATTTGAATAAATTATGTGAAATTCGCAATAGGATTTGAATTTGAATCCAATTTGTGATTTATTGTTTAAATTCTATTCAAATATGGTGGAAGGTGTAAAAGTGTCTTTTTAATTTTACTTTGCCATATCATAATAGAAAAAAAGATGATTTGACAATTTAAAATGATGATTTGGCACCTTTAGGGCATTTTGTAAATATTTTGTAGAGACTTAGGACATTTTATTAAGAAAGTTAGAAAGAAACATATTTGGAGAAGTGCATTTGGAAAGAGGTACATTTTATCAATTGTTCCGTTATATGAGTACTAGAAAAGTGTCCGTGCGTTGCGACCGGCTTAAGAAAAATAAAACACTCTGTATGGTTTAAATAAAAAATCATTTACACAATATATTTGTTAAACATATATATTATTATTAATATTTTTACATGAAAGATCATATTTATATTACTGTTGATGCTTCTTAGTGTACCATTTTATATACAAAAGCAATCATTTTCTCACCATTTTTCACTATATTCTCATCATAAATATGTTTTTTTATCTCTAATATTGATGATTTTGATATGTAGTGTTGTTTGAGATGTTGCAAAATTAAAAAGTAACACTAAAAAAGATTCAAAGATGAGAAGTAGCGATATGAAGCCCGACTCCGAGTTTCCCACAAGCCCATGACACTTATAAGATACCTCTGTACGTACATAAAACCTAACATGTAAGTCCAAGATCGTGACCTAATGACTAAGGATTTGTAGAAGGTTTATCCGAAAGAAAAAATGAATTTACGCAGTCTAGAAACAATACTGTAGAGTTACGGTTTTGGACTTCATGACGTGCTCCAATAGAAAAAGCATATATGCATCATACTATTTCGACTCTGAAGCTATAAGATATAGACCCCGCAATGAGACGTGCGTAGAGGAGTCCGAATCGGAACAGATATTTTTGCATCGTTTATTTGGACACAAGTACTTATGTATCTGTGAATCCATTGAATACTAAAG
Source organism: Eleusine indica (assembly GCA_030378355.1). NCBI lineage: Eukaryota > Viridiplantae > Streptophyta > Magnoliopsida > Poales > Poaceae > Eleusine > Eleusine indica. The sequence continues at coordinate 45,710,881 of CM059495.1, forward strand.
TTGTAGAACTTTTTGAGAGCTACGAGATAGAGTTCGAGTTTGTTTCATTTGGACTCCAGACGTGGAAGTTATGATTTTTGAAAGTCAGTGCTTAATATAATAAAAGGTATAAAACCGACTTGGATTCAGTCTCTAACTTTGTGAACACGAAGTAAACGACCACACCTTAATTAATAAATTATTATAGAGACTAGCTGGTCCAGTGCAGTACTAGGGAAGCAGAGGAAGCCGCTGCCCGCGGCAGCAGATCTATGGTACTCCTGGGCTGGCGTTACTGAACATCGGTGCATCAAGCAAAAGGATTGCCGTTCGTCCCAGCTTGATCTTTTCTAAAGCCTTCACGCAAACAAAATAAGGTAGTAGTAAATTGATCAAAGCTGAGATCGGGCCCTTGTTTAACTGAAGTTCACTGATCTGTCCCTTGTTTAACTGAGCGTCCACAAGTTGAGACTGAGATTCCTTGTTTGGCTCTCTCCTGCATGCATAAACAAGAAAAAAAAAACCATTACGATGTTTTAGTGCATTGTTCGAATGGGATATGATCCAGCCCTTGTTTAACCGAACGTCGCAAGTTGAGATTACTGTATGCATACATTAAACCCAGACACCGCTCCAGAGCATCCACACGCATCGCTGGATGGACCTCTGCTAGGCGCACCCACAGACTAAATAGGTGAACCAAGATTTTTTTTGTATTCTATTTTTATTTGAAATTCGCTGTTTATTTAAACAAAATATTTGAAACTACACAACAGTGACATGCACTTCTTCAAATTTACTTGAAACTAGTCTTTCAAATCATCTTGGTTTTATTCAAACTAACTTGAAAGTTAAAACATTTTGGCTTGAAATATATTTAACTTGATGAAAGGATCGAGTGACCGAGAGAGAGGGTGAATCGAGAACTCACAATATGTACATAATTTACCAATTCTTAAAACCAATCACTCAAGCAACTCCTATACAATTCTAGTGGTGAATACACCAGCAAAAGATAGGAAAGACAACCTAAGCATACTAGTGGATCACACACAAGGCAAAGCAACTCTTATGCAAGCTAATAATCAAACACACGCGGAAGCACAAAACAAGCTAGCAAAGGAGGCTAGTCATGCAAAACTACTAAATCATCAAACACAAGATAATCACACAAGCATAAGTAGCATAATACATACTAGGGTAACCAATCAAGTCAAAACAACTCCTATATATGCTAGTGATCAAGTATGAAAGGTAAGCACTACTAGCAAGTAAAGAAGCCTATTCATGCAAGTCTACAAGGTAATTAACTAGAGCAAGACAAACACACAAGCATGAATAGCAAGGTAATTAACTACAAGTAAAGCATCATAGTAAGGAGTAGAGTAAAAGATGACTCATGATATTTTTCCCGATGTCTCAAAAGGATGGCGCCTTCCCCTATTCCTCGTTGGACCACTCCCGCCGGACTATCGGTCCCTCCCGCCACCAAGTGGATTTCTCGCACACGAGCTCGCAATCACTCCAGAAGTGAAGACATGGTTGTGTCACCGCTGCCACCAAGGCACAAGCTCTCCTCCCTCGAAAACTTGCCGGACTCCCCGAGCCGACACGACCGCTTACTATCGATGTCCCTTTCAACGGCGGGCTCAAATCGTGTATAAATGTGCGACAGGCTTCACAACCAATCTCGATAGGCTTGATCACCAACACCTAATCGGTCTAGGTCTCACCATAGACCAAGAGTAATAGTCTAGATCACACCCTCAAGGACACCCTAGCCTGAGATGTAGATAGATGCTCAAGTTACTCTCTCTAGCACTCTCAAGATCTTCAAATCTCCTACTAGTGCTTCTTTCTTTTCCTCTTGGCTCCCTACTGATGCTCCTAGCTATCCCAATGGCCAAGAGAGGTCTTCAGAACCCCCGCAACAAAGTTATATAGGCTTCCAACCTCAAACTAGTTGCTACTCTATAAAATCAGCTTTTTGGACATACAGACCGTACAGTCTAGTCTCTGTTAGACCAGACCATCCGGTCTCCATCTGGACGGCTCCTCCAGAGCCGTTGGCTCCTGTCTCTGCTGACTCCTATATAAGTCGGACCGTCCGATCTCTACAACCTTCGCTCATTCTAGAGAGCGTCCAAAACTACTCCTTTCTATTTTTGCTCCCATCCATACAGATCGGACCGTCCAGTCTCTATGGGCCTTCACGTTGATAGATTCCTCGCAATCCACTCTCTGATCCTCTGATGATCGTACAGTCCGGTCTCTCTAGACCTTCTGTCCGGTCTCTGTCTCTAGAAGCTAAAACTCCTCGTTCTCGCTTGATTTTGTTTCCCGGCTTATTCCAACAGCTCTTTGGCTTCTCCACTGTCACCTAGTGCTTGTGATTTCAATGAGCATCTACGCACATCACCGACTAGCATGACCTAAGAGACATGACCTAGACCTCCTTGATAGTCTAGTTTTTCCTATGGACTCAAAGTCCTAACAACTAGACAAGTGTTCCAAACACTTACTCCATAGCTTGTCCTTAGCCTTGATCCATCTCCATCAACCTTTGGACTCCATCAAGCTCACCAAGCCTCCATGCTTGTGGTTATTATCATCCATCACCAAGGCAACCGTCAATGATCATTATTAAGTACAAAAGGTTTTCTACAGGCACAACACTCATGTAGACGTTAGTCATATTTCATGCTTGTCATTCATCATCAAAACATTCATACCTTGGGGTGACCTTAATGGTCATCCTTACACTTGATTTACACAATTATGATTGACTTGAAATATATTCAAACTAACTTGAAAGTTGAAATATAGACGTTTCACAAAAATCCATTACTAATGGTCCAAGCAATAGGGATGATATTTTTAATCCCCATCACTATTGATCCAAGCAGTAGTGATGGGACTTTATGATGTAGGCGTTTTGATTCACCATCACTAATGATCCAAGTAATGGAGACGGAATTTTATGGTGAAGATGGGTTTCAAATTCCCGTCCCTAATACATTAGACAATAGAGACAAGGATACTTTTAACATACTATGTGGTACACTGGTAAAGTCTTCCCTTTATGTACCAAAACTCCGAAGTTCAAATCCTAGCCGCCACATCCTTTTTTTTATTTGCATTATCTTTCCCGTCACATGAAAAACCCATCCCGCTCCCATTCCTCACTTTCCCTCCACCTCCATCCTTCTCTCGCCGCCATCTCCGCTCTCTTCTCCCTTCTCTTCGCCCGAGCTTCAGCCTGCCCTCCCCCATCGGATCCGACGGTGGCGGTCCTCGAGCTCCTCCCTCCACGGCGACCTCAGGCTTGTGGATCCTGTGGCGGTGTCCTCGTCCTTCGCGGGCGAGCTGCCAGAGAAGGCGCAGCCGCCCTCCATGGGGCCGGATCTGCCGCAACCACGGGGACGAGGACCACCCACTCCGATACCCATGCACCTGCAGCGGATGTGTCAAGTTTGTGCACCACCAGGACTGCCTCCTCCAGTGGCTCGACCACAGCAACTCGCGCCAGTGCGAGGTAGGCTGCTCCCCGTCCTTGACCTTAGCTATTAGGATTTGGTGTTGGATTGTGCTTTTAGGTTTTGTTTTGATGTTGGATGCTTAATTTAGCGCCTGGGAGGCATGATTTAAATAACCTGGGAGACAAGATAGTGACTGATGGGTTCTAGTTATCAGGTTCAACACACTACTCAAGGATGCTCTTATATTGTTTTTATTTACTTCAGTTTGTATGTCTAATCAGTAGCAGTTTAGCTGAGCATGTACTTATTATGCATGTGGCTGCAAATGAGGTAAAACGTGCTTTAGCTTCTTGGCATAATGTTACAAATGAAAACATATGTGTGAAAATGAAACTGCATTCCAACTTCACTTAAATAGCTGCAATTCTAGTAACTTGCAAAAATTGTGATTTTTTTTGTGCATGTTGGCAGCTAAGATGAGTGAAAGAAATATAGATAATAGGAACTTATGTAACAAAACTGGTTCAATTTGCAGCAACATCATCGCTTAGTTCCTCAATTAGTAACTGACTGAAGATGTGACTCTTGTTCTGATTATGATCACTTTGCATTATTCCTATATAGACTCGATATTCTTATATTTGGATCACAACAGTTAGTAACTAGGAGCTGCTAGGATAGATAACTAGACTGAATGGTAAGTATCTAAATTTCTTCAGTTAGTAACTAGGAGCTGCTAGAGATACTACATATGTCCTGATGTTGAACCTATTCGTTTCTGTTTTGAGGGAATGCCAAGTAAAAAGGAGAAAGAACTGCAGGAAATAAAGGAGGCTAAACTACAAACCTGACACTCAGGAACTGAAATTGTGACGTGCTTAGATCTAGTTAATAACCAGAGTTATTGTTTGCACTTAAGCGGTTTGAGTCTGTACTTCGACGCTTCAGTAGCATGATTTGGACATTAAAATGGGTGCACTGCACTGCTCTATATAAAATCACCAAGTGTTTGTTCAGAAGATGAGTGAATGTCACATAGTATGCTTAAGTGCCTTAATTCTTGTTGGATTATGTTGAACTCCTAAATACAAACTTATTGTTTAGTTTCTCTTGTTCTTTCACAGAGCAACATAAATAAGAGTTATCTTGGTGATGGGAACCGTTGTAGACAAGATGATAATTCGTATACTGAATTATAAGTTTGTTTTGTGGTCTAGTGGTTGTTGTCCATTAGTCATGTTTGTGTGGTCTAATAGCCATGCATTTCAGGCATGTTTAACTACTGATTCACATGCTTATTGTATTGTTGAAATGTTTTCTAAACCTAAAGTTAGTGTGTCAAGTAGTACATTTTGTGGGCAGAGTGTATAGTGATTTCTGATTTTGTAACCATACTTGTGAGTAGAAGTATATTGAGTCTGTAACCATATTTGTAAATGGATGTATATTAATTCCGTAGCCACGTCTCTGTAGATAAAATGGAGAAACAAGAGAAGTTTCTATTGCATTTTTTTATATCTACCATTACGGACGGGGAATTGGTGATAAAATACGTCTTTGGGCTAGCAAGAGTCATGGGTTATACACAGTCGTCACTAAAAATAGTGACGGCTTTACAAAATGCATCTCTAAGCTAGCAACAACGACGGGGTTATACATAGTTGTCATTAAAAATAGTCACGGGTTTACCAAATCTGATCCTAAAGGCTATAAGGATGGTTTCAGAAATCCGTCTCTATAAGTGCCGTCTCTGTAGGTCTGAATTTAGTGACGGAAAAATCCCCGTCGCTATAGTCTAGGATTTAGCAATGAAAAAATTGAGACGACCACGTTTTGTATCGCTGAAGTGTTTAGACCCCCTCACTAAATATCGTTTCTGCAGTAGTGTCTTTTCTTAACAGTCTTGTCATTCAAAAACTTATTGTAGTGTTATTATCGAGCTATATATGTACCCGTCGAGGTTGCAACGTGAACAAACTCTTTCTTCAATGCTCCCAGCTCCTTAGCATGTGCTGGATCATGGACAACCCTCTTCTTGTCCCTTTTCTCTACCATCACTCTCACCATTTTAGTCAACAGACGAGCTCACCTTTTTGTTTTGTCCTCGTGAACTGATTTGTAACCGTACAGAAAATGACTTCAAACTTTGATGTACCATTTCAAAACGACATGAAACTTTTCTGTAACTGATATGAAATCGTTTGATTTTGACTTGAGATTTTCACGTATGGTTTAGAATCATCATTACGTAGAAAGGTTTCTTACATGCACAATACTCGTGTAGATGTTAGTCATATTTCATGCTTGTCATTCAACACCAAAACATTCATACCTTTAGGGTGATCTCAATGATCATGATCCTTACACTACCAGCTGCGCATAATTCTGTAATGGCTAGTTTTTGAAGCTATGCCTACATAAACCTCTCATACTCGTGCAACAAAGCTCTCTTGGCCCTTGGCATTACATACCTGATACATTTGAGCTCTCTCCTCTCACACACAAGCCTCCATTGATTCATTGTGAGTGCGTGAGAATGTAGTGTTCGTTCTTGAGTGATTTGAGCATCGTGGCACTAGTGTTTCATCAAGCAAGTGTCATTAACTTGTTACTCTTGGAGGTTGTTACCTCCTAGTCGGCTTGGTGGAGTGGAAACTGTAATCCCTTCAAGAAGATTATGAAGGAGACCCAGTGTTCTTGTAAGAGGTTTTGCGCTCACCTCACCGGAGTGGTAAAGGGAAACTCTAGTGAAATCGAGGTTTGGAGAGGTTTAAGAGATTGATTTTTCTTAAAATCAAATTGCTCTTGTGTGAGCCTTTCTCGTTGGAGAAGTACACACTTGATAGAGAAGCAAATCAAAGGCTTGAATCCAACTCAACATGGATTAGGGGTGATCAGCATGTCACTAAGACTATGGGATAAAATTGTGTCTCTGGAAAGACTGAGTGACCGAGAGGGGAGGGGGTGAATCGGGAACTCGCTGTATGTACCAAATTCACCAAATCCTAAAATCGAACACTCAACCAACTTCTATAGCAATTCTAGTGGTGATCACACTAACAAGATAATAGGTTTACAAAAGGAACAATAACCCAAATATACTAGTGGATCACTCAAGGCAATGCAACTCCTATGCAAACTAGTAATCAAAGACACACGGAAGCAAAGAACAAGCTGGCAAAGGAGCCTACTTATGCAAAGCTACATGATAATGAACTAGAGCACACAAGCATGAGTAGCACAATACATACAAGGTGATCAAACAAGCCAAAGGAACTCCTATACAAACTAGTCATTAAATACGGATGCTAAACACTACTAGCTAGCAAATGAGCCTATTCATGCAAGTCTACTAGATAATCAATAAGAGCAAAGTAAGCACACAAGCATGAATAGCACGGTATGTAAATGCGAAAGGTAACGCCTCAAAGTAAGGAGTATGAATAAGAGATGTCTCATGATTTTTTTTCTCGATGTCTTCGAAGGATGGTGCCTTCCCCTACTCCTCGTTGGACCACTCCCATCGGAGTGTCGGTACCTCCCGCCACCAAGTGGAGTCCTCGCACATGAGCCTGCAATCACTCCCGAAGTGAAGACACGGTTACATCACTGATGTCACCAAGGCACACACTCGCCTCCCTCGAGGACTTGCCAGACTCCTCAAGTCGGCACGGGCGCTTACAAGCGATGCTCCTTTCAACGGCGAGCTCAAACCGTGTACAAACATATGACGGCCTTTACAACAGATCACAATAGCCTCATCACCAATGCCTAACTAGTTTAGGTCCCGCCATAGACCAAGAGTAACAGCCTAGAACACAGTATCAAGGACACCATAGCCTTAGATGTGTATGGATGCTTAAGTCACTCTCTCTAGCACTCTCGGGATATTTAATATGTCCTCTTAGCGCTCGCCTCTTTTGCCCTTGGCTCCCTACTAATGCTCCCAGCAATCCAAATGGCCAAGAGAGGTCTCCAAGATCCTAGCAAAAACTTTATGCAGGCTTCCAAGCACCAACTAGCCTTTGCTCCATGAAACAGCTCTTTGGACATACAGATTGTACAGTTCGATCTCTCTCCAGAAGGACCGTACTATCTGGTCTTTACCGTATGGCTCCTCCAGAGTCGTTTCTCTCTATTGGCGTTGTTTAGATACACATTTTATGCAGTAAAAGAGGTGTTTTTACACCCTACTTTACTATCTTTTGCTAACAATTAACCCCAATTATTATGGATATTTGTAGTTTTCTTGTTTTCTGTACAATGTGAAGAAATTAGGTGAAAATAGAGAATCTATGAATTGAGAGCAATATTGGTCGTAGTTACGCACCCACTTATATACCGCAAGTGTATGGTGTACATTGTAGCTTTTCCCTCATAGTATTCCAAGGTTTATATCAAATCCACAAGGATCGGCAAGAGAACCGTAGTTAGGGTCTTCTGTTTCATCTAAGGAATCAATCCTAGCATGAAGTACATATTGCACATACGAGAATATTAAGGATGAAAGCTGGGGAGTTTGGGCTAACCGGCACACAGATGTGCCGATCGGCACGAAGGCTTTTTATCGTGAAGGCTTTGCTGAGTCTAGAAGCATACACATCACCAAACAGAACCACCTGGAGTTAGCTTGCATGCATCTAGAGGTAGGAGAAAGGTTGTGCCGATCAGCACCGAAGCAATAGAAATGTGACATCTATAATCCTAGCTTACTTGGCACTTTGAACAATTGGTGAACATTGAAGATGAGTTAAGAGGATGGCGCTTTTTATGGTGGTTCTGCTCACTCTGGCCTCAGCAGAAGCTAATCACTCTGGCTAGGATGGAAGCTAATTGTTCCCCATCCCTTGATCTCCACCTCTTAATTATTGAAGCTTAAACATGTAACCTATTAGCCCTATCACAACTAATCATGCATATCTAGAGGCTAAATCAATTATGGCTCATACAAGATCTAAATCACTAACCTAATAATCATGATTAAGAAAGCAATCTTAATATATATCCTAGAACTAAGCAATAGAATAAGCATACATAAGACCACGCAATCTAGACGAACACAATCGCAGCCAAGGATAGAATCAAGATAGACACAAAGATGAAAATATGAACAATACCTTTATTCATCACCGTCAGGGGTGGTGTGCTGATCGGCACCACCTTGTTGTAACATTGACAGCTCCTAATATACATGGTTCTACTTCTCTTTAGCTCCGGTGCAGCGCAACCAAGCAGGGCGGCTACCCAACTAGACTACATCTCTCAATTGGTGGCTCTTCAACTCCAGCGGCCTCCCGGCGATGTGCAGCGGCTTATAGGGTTTCGTTGGGGTAAATACAAGTCCACACACCTCCCACGGCATTGGGGTGTTTATATAGGGTCTGGTCACGTCCTCCTTGCTTGGCCACAAAGTTAGCCCCTTAGAGATAGAGTTCAAGTCAGTTTCGTACCTTCCATCTCAAGCACCGATTTCCAAAAATCATAACTCCCTCATCCGGAGTCCCAATGAGGAAAACTTGGATTCCATCACATAGCACTCGAAAATTTCTACAACTTTGGTATTAAAAGTAAGTCTAGATTTGGCCGTCTTGGTTCCCTAAAATGCGATAATATCTGTTCTGATTCGGACTCTTCTGTGCAGGTCTCCTTGCGGGACCCATGTCTTCTAGCTCCAGAATCCAAATAATATTATTCACATCTATTCCGGAAAGCTCTCGGTGAACTTTGTCTTGAACTCCGAAAGTGCATCACAATCCAGTGTTGTTTCTGGACTGTGCGAATTAAACTTTCTTTCTGGATAAACCTTCTAGAAATCCTTAGGCATTGAACCACGACCTTGAGCTTGCATGTTAAGGTCCATGGATGTCCAGAGGTGTCTTGTAGGCGTCATAGGATTGTGGGAAGCCCTCCTTGCATGACAAGTCGGGTTTCACATCAGTACTTCTCATAATTGAGCCTTTTGAGTGTCTTTTCACCTAATGCTACAACATAGCACTCAGACGACACTACATATGGAATTCGTCAATATTAGAGGTAAAAACACATGCTTATGATAAGAATATGACAGAATAAGATGGGAAAATGACTGCTTTTGGCATATAAAATGAGTAGCTAAGAAGCACCAACAAGCAACAAATGGGCCAAGATGAAGGAATTGCAAGGCCGTGTCGATCGGCAAAGCCCACGTGCCAATCGACACCCAAGGAGAAGGCCCGGATCTGAAGCCATGTGATGGTGGCAGTGCTCAATATGATATTAGTTTCTATGTCAAAAGGTTAGCTAAGAATTCTTATTTTTGCTATCTTGATGGTTATAGTGGTTTCTTCCAAATTCCAATCCGACCTAAAGATAAACATAAGACAGTGTTTACCTGTCCCTATGGAACTTATGCTTATTATCGTATGCCATTTGGGCTTTGTAATGCGCCTGCCACCTTTCAAAGATGCATGAATACCATATTTCCCGAGTTTATCGAAGATATCATGAAGCTATTTATGGGTGACTTCTCAGTTCATGGAACGAATTTTGATCATTGTTTAGCAAATCTGGAAAAAGCTTTGAAGAGGTGTGTTGAAGTGGACTTAGTTCTTAATTGGGAGAAGTGTCACTTCATGATAACCAAAAGAATTGTTGTGGGCCATATTATCCACTATTGAGAGGTTACCACCACCCACTGATCTTAAAACCTTGCAAAGTTTTCTTGGGCATGCAAATTTCTATCACAGGTTTGTCAAAGATTACTCGAAGATCTCTAAACCATTGATGGAAGTGTTGCAAAAGAATGTAGTGTTCGAGATGGACGATGAATGACTTCATGCCTTCAGAAAATTGAAAAAAGCCTTATGTTCTGCGCCTATTATGCAGCCACCTAATTGGAATCTTCTTTTCGAGATTATGTGTGATGCAAGTGACTATGCAGTGGGCGTAGTTCTGGGACAGCATAAAGAAGGTAAAATTCATGCTATCTATTATGCAAGTAACACCCTCAATGAAGCATAGATTAACTATATGACTACAGTAAAAGAAATGCTAGTAGTGATATTTTCCTTCGAGAAATTTTGATCCTACATTATTAATTCCAAGGTCATTGTTTACACGAATCATGTTGCTATTAGATATTTTATTTCTAAAAAGGAAGCTAAATCCATATTACTCTGATGGGTTTTGATGTTGCAAGAATTTGACTTGGATATTAGAGATAGGGAAGATATTGAGAATTTCATAGCAAACCTTTTATCGTGGATCATGCTTGAAGGGAAGGAGATACCTATTTCTGAAGAAATGAGACAAGAATAGCTATTTGCAGCGTATGATAATAGAGAGAATTGGATGCAAGATATTGTAGAGGGTTTCAATGACACTAGGCGAAGGGTGAGGAGTGAGATGAGGAAATTCAATTGGGATGACCATTTTAGAACTCAAGCTAAAGTCCAGGCTAGTGGATTTTATTGGTCAACTTGAAAGCTGCCTAGAGGGAGGGTGAATAGGCAAACCTAAAAATCCTACGAAATTATACTTAAAAAAACTTTATCAGTACTATTGGCGGTGCTGATTGGGCTGATCGGCAGTGCCGATGGGCACTGCCGATGGTCAATCGGCAGTGCCGATTAAGGTATAGGCAGACGCCTAAAACTAAATCTAAGTTGGATCATATATTAGCAACAATTAAATAAGCCTACACAAGTAGATCGGTCAAATTTAGCAAATACAAGTAGAAACCCTAGAGCATGCAAAGGAACAACAAGTAATAAAAAGGGATCACACGGAGACACAAGATTTGTTACCGAAGTTTAAGCTCACAAGGAACTCTATGTCTCCATTGAGAACTCTACAAAGAACCAGGTCTCTTTCAACCATATTCTCACTCGAGCGACCACAAAGATTGAGCTCGAGTTCTCCACTAGCAAACCCCTTGCGGGATGGGTGATACAAACTACTCGAGTTGTCACCACACAAGTTGGGAGCTCTACAGGCACCGCTAACCGTCTAGCAGCAATACTCCAAGAGTAACAAGCACAAATCACAAGTATGACGAAGTTGAATGCTCAAGAGTGGAATGGATGCTCTCAATCAATGGAAATCTTGTGCTTACTCAAACCCTAGCTAAAAGGATGAAGCTTTAACTCGGAGAGGGAGAGTGAGGGGAGTGGAGCTCAAAGGTGCATTTTCATTTTCGGAGTGGAGAGAGTTTGGCCAAAGTGAGGGTTTAGGGCTTATATACTATGGCCCCAAAAAGAGTCGTTGTTGTATCTGGATGCCCTGCACTGGCACTACCGATGGACCCATCGGCACTGCCATTAGGGTTTTTGATAACTGTTAGATCACTGTAGAAGCTTGTCGTGACTTATATCAGCACTGCCGATAAGGCCGGCATAGAGAAGATAAGTAGTCTCTGGTGGACCATGACCGGCACTGCCGATCAGGCTAACCGGCACTGCCAATCAAGGTTCACCAGAGAACCCGAGGAAACAAGCTCTCTAGACCCGCAGACCACTTCTATAAAGAAGAAAGTCTATTGGATCAAAATTAAACAAGCCTTCGAGTATATTTCTTCGCGTTTTTTATTCTTCATCGTTGTTATTATCAACTATCTGTTGGGCTTTAATGTTATTCTCTTTGGCAATCATAGCGGTCGGTCAAGTGATACTCAGAGCGCCCAAGGGTCTCAAGACACTTGGTCGACTCCTGCTCCTCGACTGACCGACCTGCCTCAGCCGGTCCGCACACCATCAAGCGCGTAGACCGAGCCAAGGAAATCGCCCAACACTCCAGTGCCCAAGCCACTACCGACGCCTGCTCCTCAGACCGTCAACCCTTCCCCGACCGGCATGTCTTCTCCCCGTTATAAGGGTAAGACCACGTTGGCCGAGGACTCATTGAGTCGACCAGAAACTAAGGACATGGACATCATGCATCATCGTCAAGATGCCAACAAGGTATAACAATACCAAGTTTTTTCTTCCTTGAACCATTCTTCCAACTAACCATACCCTTCTTCATATTCAAAGAATATATTCCCTTATGGAGAAGAAGTAGGCCAGGATTGAATACCTCGAGGCCGAAACTTTTGGTAAGTCCTCGACATCTTGTGCATTCAAAATTCTCCTTTAGAGGTATTGACTTGTTGTCAACAGTTACCGGCGAGCAGCTTGCCCAAGCCAGAAGGCAAATTGAGAAGCTATAGGCCGATCATAAGGAGGTGACCAAAGCTCTGGAGCAAAGCCATGCTCATGTCATTGGTAAGATTGCATACCAACTTATATTTGCTTTTTTATCACTCTAATGCTAGTGTCTTTATTTGTGTTTTTAGCTCGTGATCAGAAGGTCACCGACCTAGAGAAGTTAACTTCAAACCAGCAGAGATTCTTAGATGCTCTGACTGCTGAGAAGAATGACCTCTCCAAGTCGGTCGGAGAGCACAACGCCGAGATCACTCGGCTGAAGAAGAAACTGGAGGAGACCGAAGGACAGATCAAGGAAGCTAAGAGCATCTCCAAGTCTTTCAAATGTAATCTTGCTAGTAAGCTATCTTTTCAAGTCTTCTATCATCACTTTTGGACTTCATCATCTAATACCCTTCATGACTTTTGCAGCCATATCTTACGACGCTCGGAAAGCATTGGATTATATCCATGCTAGCCAAGTGGAGAAGACCGGGCACTCTTTGGAGTACTTGCTGGAGCACGTGGCGACCGAGGCCGGGAGTCAAGTATTGGCTATTTGCCAATCTTGGTCTCCTGCTCTGCCATTGGACAAAGTCAAGGAAGGCTTCAACCCTGACTTGACGATCGATCAATGTCAGTTGCTTATGGATTCCATGTTGGAAATCTCTCGTGCCTTAGTCGATAATGTAGAGGTCGACCCCATCGTGCAGTCTCCTCCAGCAACTCCGGAGGTAGAATTACAAGACGATGCCACCTCTCCTTCACAGGAGTTGTAATATCTGTAACATTAGCAAACATTAGTAGTATTTGAATCAGAAAAATAGTATTGTCTCCATGTAAATATGAATATTAATTCTTGTGCTTGCTTAGTTACTAAACAAGTTTGAAAAAATCATCTAAATAGTTATAAAGGCAATCCGGTCGGAGCCAAGCTGCGTTAACCGCGCTATAGCACTTAGACCTTTTCACCTTAAGTCTTTTAGAGACAAAAACAGAAGTTGCACCGGTCTGACTTAGCATATTAGGTTGTAATTTATAACTGTGTAACAAGCATAATCGATCAATCGACACATGACCTCTCACACTTTGGCTCTGGGTTTAGTGTAGTGGCAGTCTGTTGTGCAGTATAAATTGTATAACCATAATGTTCCAGCGTAAGACAAAAAAACTTTAGACCGTGTCAAAATGTGAGAAATCAGTCAGAAAAATCCAAAACCAGAATTGTAAAGGTTAAGGAATAATGGGAGATTATTACTCGCCCCCTGGCTCGATTGTTTAATGTTATAAATTAAGGAATCGAGACAAATAAGAATGAAATCAAAAACATCTTCCATCAAAAAGACTTAGAATTTCATTCAATAATATTGTATGAAAATACCAAAAAAAGACTAAGTATAAAAGCGATATAGCTGATTGATGTTCTATGAATTTGGTACGTCGTCGCCATCTTCATACATCAGTCGATAAGCCCCTGGCCGAGTAACTTCTTTGACCACATAAGGTCCTTCCTATTTAGGGGATAACTTGTGCTGATTATTGGTTGATTGTACTCGTCGCAGCACTAAATCTCCAACATGAAATTGGCGACTGCGAACATTTTTTTCATAATAACGTCGCAAGCCTTGCTGGTATACTGCCGACCGAAACAGAGCGCGATCACGCAACTCCTCTACTGCAATCAATCCAATCACTCGGTTGTCTTCAGAAAGCTTCTCGTCATATCCCTTGACTCGCGCTGATACGAGGTTTACCTCGGTTGGCAGCATAGCCTCGGAGCCGTAGACCAACAAGAAAGGTGACTGGCTAGTAGCCCGACTGACATTAGTGCGCAACCCCAGAGAACCGAAGAAACCTCTTGGACCCACCGATCGGCATACGATTTGAGCCTGTCAAATATTCGGGGCTTCAACCCCTGAAAAATCATACCATTGGCCCGTTCAACCTGCCCATTGCTTTGAGGATGAGTCACTGATGCAAAGTGGATTTTTATTCCCATCTCATCGGCAAAGTCACGGAATTTCTCAGATGTGAACTGAGTACCATTGTCGGTGATGATATCATGAGGGACCCTAAACCAAGTAAAGACATCTCTGACAAACTTGACCGCTTTCTTCGAAGTTATCTTGTCGACCGGCTTTGCTTCAATCCACTTGGTAAATTTTTCAATAGCAACAAACAAATGAGTGAACCCGCCTGGCGCTTTCTTGAAAGGACCGACAATGTCTAGCCCCCAGACTGCAAAAGGCCAAGTCATAGGTATCATCTGAAGTTGCTCCGAATACATGTGTGTCTGTTGAGCGAAAAATTGACAGCCTTCACACTTCTGAACGACCTGGTGTGCATCTTCAACCGCCATAGGCCAATAGAACCCTTGCCGGAAGGCTTTGCCAACCAAAGTCTTGGAAGTCGCATGGTTGCCACATACTCCTGAATGGATTTCTTCCATCAACTCTTTGCCTTCTGGAATCGAGATGCATTGCATTAAAACATTCGAACCTCCTCGTCGATAGAGTAGGTCATCCAAAATCAAATATCCACGACACCTTGTCTTTAACCTTTGTTGCTCATTATGATCCGGAGGCAGCGTCCCCTTAGTCAAAAATTGGACAATCGGGCCGCGTCAGTCGGTCTTTTTGTTGATATCATCTACCATCTTAGCAACATCGATCATCAAGACGTCAGACCGAGGAGAAATAGTGGGAGAATTGAGGGTGTGTAAGAAAACACCGGGTGGAACAATCGATCGTGATGATCCCATCTTAGCTAATTCATCAGTCGCTTGGTTATTGTCTCAAAGAACATGCATGAACTTCAATCCATCAAATTTGTCTTCAAGCTTCCTTAATTCTTGATAGTAGGCAGCCATATTGTCATCCACACAGTTCCAATCCTTAGTCACTTAGTTGATGACCAGAGCCGAATCACCAAAGATGTCAAGACGCTGAATGCCGAGTGATACAGCAATGCGTAGACCGTGTAGAAGAGCCTTATATTCCGCAGCATTCTTGGACGCGCGAAACATGATTTGGAGGACATACCGGAGCCTTTCTCCTTGTGGTGACATGAGCACAATCCCTGTACATGCTCCAGGTAACTCGAGGAATCCATCAAAGTACATCTTCTAGTACTCAATATCTTGTGGTGCAGACGTCATCTGAATCTCTGTCCACTCGGAAATGAAGTCGGCCAACACTTGTCCTTTGATTGCTGAACAGGGTACAAACATAATGGTGAACTGACCAAGTTTAACTGCCCACTTGGCAATTTTTTCTTTGGCTTGTCGGTTATGGAGGACTACCCCAAGCGCAAAAGATTGTTTGAACTTCAATAGGATGAGCCTGAAAATAGTGCTTCAACTTCCTCAAAGTGATCAAGAGCAGATATAGCAGCTTCAAGATCTGGTGATATCGTTCTTTAGAGGCACTAAGTACCTCACTGACAAAATACACCGAGTGTTATACTTTTTATATATGACCCTCTTCCTCTCGGTCGACCGCTAAAATGGTGCTCACAACTTGAGTTGTGGCCGATATGTTGAGCTAAAGCTTTTCTTGTGGCTCTGGAGGCACCAGGACTGGAATATTGCTGAGGTGGACCTTCAACTCATCTAACGTCGACTATGCCTCTGTTGTCAAGACGAAGTCATCCTACTTTTTGAGTAGTTTAAAAAAATGGTAGACCCCTAACCCC
The DNA here is from genome assembly GCA_030378355.1 of Eleusine indica. Lineage (NCBI taxonomy): Eukaryota > Viridiplantae > Streptophyta > Magnoliopsida > Poales > Poaceae > Eleusine > Eleusine indica. The sequence continues at coordinate 45,727,193 of CM059495.1, forward strand.
CAGTCGGGAGATAAAGCGACTCAAGAATGCCATACATCCGGTCAGCTTTGGAACATCCCTTTGGGAATTAGGTGGCCCCATATCAAGGATCGCCCTGATTTTGTCCGGGTTGGCCTCTATACCTTGTTTCGAAATGATATAACCGAGTAGCTTTCCCGAAGAAACCCCAAAACACACTATTTAGGAATCAACTTCATCGAGTAACGTCTCAAGTTGTTAAACGTCTCTGCCAGGTCAGAGAGAAGTTCTTCAACATTCCGAGTCTTTACCACGATATCGTCAATATATGCTTCTGCATTCCGACCGATCTGAGTTTCGAGGCAGCGTTGAATACCACGTTGGTAAGTCACGCCAACATTTTTTAGACCGGATGGCATAGTAGTATAGCAATAGGCGCCGAAGGGAGTTATAAAGAAAGTCTTGATCTGATCTTCGACTTTCAGTGGGATCTAGTGATAGCCTGAATAGGCATCCAAAAAGCTTAAAAGCTCACACCCGGCTGTTGAGTCTACAATTTGATCAATATGTGGCCGGGCAAAGGAGTCGTTAGGGCAGACCTTGTTCAAATCGGTATAATCGACACACATCCGCCACTCTTTATTCTTCTTAGGTACAAGAACTGGGTTTGCCAGCCAATCGGGATGGTACACTTCCCTTGTAAATTTAGCATCTAATAGTCTAGCTATCTCCTTCTTCATGGCATCCTTGTGGTCTTGTGCGAACCTTCTAAGCCTTTGCTTGATGGGGGTGGCCCCAGGAGGCACCTTTAGCTCATGCTCAATCTTTTCCCTTGGAACTCCCAGCATGTCAGAGGGCTTCCATGCAAAGATGTCCCTATTTTCCTAGAGGAAAAGAGTGAGCGCGAGTTCATATTTCTCGTCGAGGTCGGCCCCTGCATAAGTGATCTTAGCAGGGTCCTCTGGGTCGAGCAAAACTTCCTTGGTAGGGACATCATCCGTCTGGATCATGTCCTTGGTGGGCTTCTTCACGGAGACCTCCGTGTCAGTCCGCTCCTGACTGCCGACCGCCTTCTAGATCTCCGGCTGGTCGGACAGCATCAACTGTCGGTCGGCCATCTCACAACTCTGCACGTCGCAATCAAAAGAATTCCAAAGGTCGGAGTGGAGGAAGATGATTCCCTTGGGGCCTGGCATCTTGAGAGTGACATACGGATAGTGTGGGACCGCCATGAATTTCGCCATCGCTCGTCTACCGATGATAGCATGGTAGGCAGACTCAAAGTTGGCTACTTGAAAGATGACACGCTCAGTCCTGAAGTTCCCACGGCTCCCAAAGGTGACAGGCAGAGAGATCTGTCCAATAGGAATAGATGTTCTGCCAGGCACAATGCCATGAAAGGGAGAGGAACTCAGCTGCAAGTCGCTGACCGACAAGCCTAACTCCGTGAGGGTCTTGGTGAAGATCAAGTCCAGACTGCTTCCTCCATCGATGAGTACTTTGTTGAACTTGACCCCCTTCATCATTGCTGTGAGCACTAGCGGATAGCGAGCTGGCTTGGGCAGGTGCCTGGGGTGATCCAACCGATCAAAAGTAATCGGTACTTCAGACCACCTCATGTACTCGGGCGCGGCAGGCTCTATGGAGTTGATCTCACGTAGCTCTAGCTTTTGCTTGCGCTTGGAGGTGTATGCATCCGGGCCTACAAAGATGAAATTGACTTCCTTCCGGGGCTCGTGAAACTCTCCAACCTCGTCCTTGTTGTCACCGTCATTGGCTTTATCCTTGCCGTTGCACCTTGGCAGATCTTTCGCCACCTTCAGCACGGCAGCCGCGAAGCCCTTCAAACGGTAACAGTCCTTTGCTTTGTGGTTTCTCTTTGGATGCCATAGGCATGGGCCACTCAGCAAGTCGTCCATGGTCTGCTGGTTCGTCCGAGGATTTTTCCTCGTTCGGTCTACCGCAGCGACCATGTTCTCAGTCTTCCGCTTCTTGTCCTTCTTGGAGGACTCCGGCTTGTCCGAGTGCTTCTCCTTGCCTTCACCTCAGATGTCATACAAGGCCGACTCTCCGGATGCGAAGTCATCTGCAATCTCAAAGCACTCCCGAGCAGTCAGCTTGAGGTCATGATTTCTCCTACCGATCTTCCGAACTAGCTCATCACTCTAGACACCTCCTTGGAAGGCTGCAATGATCTGTTGGTCCGGGACATTAGGGATCTCAGTCTTCTTGGCGCAAAACCGCTTGATGTAGTCGCGCAGGGATTCGTCAGCCTTCCGCTTGATCCAGGTGAGGTCAAAGTGATTGCCCGGCCGGTTGCAGGTAGCTTGGAAGCTCTCAATGAACTTCTTGTTGAGGTCGCCCCATGAAGTAATCGACCTCTCCGGAAGTGATGTGAGCCAAATCCGAACGGCTGGCTCGAGACACATCGGTAGATAGTTGGCCATCACATAGGTGTCGCCTCCTGCCAACCGAATCGCCATGCTGTAAAGTTGAAGCCACTCTCGTTGGTTGGTCTGACCATCATACTTCTCGATGGGGACCGGCTTGAACCCTTTTGGCCACCGAGCATTACGAAGCTATGGTACGTAAGCCTTGATCCCATCAAATTTATCCTCGTTGGGGGTGAGCGACCTTCATCGTCGGTCTAATGATCGAGAAGGTGAAGACGCACGGTGATTATGGCGAGGGCCTACGTCATCACTATGGCGACGACGTCGATTGTCTTTATCATGGTTTTCACGCTGGTCCCGATCATCTCGTCAACGTCGGTCGTCACGATTGTCTCTCGGAGGTGTATCGCGCCGTCGGTCGTCCCGTTGGTCATCAGTCCTCCTGTTACGGCGCTCCTCCTCGTGGCACTGGTCATCCCGAAACCACTCTTCAGTACGAGAGTTAATGGTATCTCGACAGTCACGGGATCTCATGGAATTCCTCAGATCGCTACGCTGTCGACCACGAGAAGTTGCATGGCTAGAACTCGCCACTGATTGTGGTTCGTCCCTAGCCGCATCTTGAACAGCAACTGCTTTGAGCATGGCTACTGCCTTATGCATCGCCATAGTTTGGTATGTTGCATCAGCCATCAAGCTGTCAGGCAACGTCTTCGCTCCGGTGATGTTGTTCTGAGGGGTGTGGTAGACCTTGATGCCATCTACTTCAATCTCCCAATCCCCGAGGTCTAGCCGTCGCGCCAATCGGGATCCACGAGATCCTCTCGGTCGGCGGCAGTGACCGCTCGAAGGTGGTACCTCTTCGGGTCATCATCCCTTTGTACTTCCTCATCACGTCCATAGTTGTCGTTGGCAGAACCATCGTCAATGTTTTCATCATCCCCATCATCGGTTGGGTTCTTACGAACCTCGACCATATTAATGGCCAAAGGATAAGGGCATGTAGATCCATATGAGTCCTCATCAAAGGAGCAGACCGACTTGGAGTCGTATCCGATGGATAGATCTATGTCACCGAATCCGAGTGGAACTAATGCAGGGATCAGATCTGACGGGCTCGGTGATCGCGCCATGAGATTGGCTGCAGTCGAGTCGGATCGTTGGTCGTCGAGGCCTAGCGCTCCGTTGGAGTCGGCGGTGAAGTCGAGCGACCCGAAGGAGATCTTGAAGTCCAGCGAGTACTGAATGGTGGGAATCTCAGCCATCGAAGTCGACGGGGAATCCCGGCGAGCCTTATCCCCTACCTGGAGCGCCAACTGTCGAGACTTGTACTCAACAATAAATTTATAGGATTATGTCGGGATTAAGAACTCGATGGTTAAGACACAAGACGATGATTTAGACAGGTTTGGGCCCTCTCGATGAGAATAAAAACCCTATGTCTTGTGTTCTGTGGTTTGTATTAATGTTGTCTGTTGTGTTTGTTCATGTCCCTTGATGGGAGTTTCATGTCGTCTTATATATCCGGTCGGCAAGGGGTACATGAAGAGTTTTACTCGTAGTCTACAAAAATTCATATAGAAAGTCTAACTCTAATTGCCTTGCGCTCCAAGCCGACTTAGTCCTTTGCCTCGCCCAAACCTCCAGCTGGGGGTCAGACGAGGCGGACGAGTTGATATGGGCATACAAGCTACCCATGCTCGGCCTTAAAATCCACAACGTGCATGCAGCTATAGTGTGCATCATACACGCCGTTGCACCCACGAGGTCCAATCACAATCAGAATCGCAAGGTTTGAGACAAGCTACGTAATGATTACCTCCCCATGCTTTATAGATTCGATAAGCTAACCAGGACCTCTACGTCTATAATATCGACGGGGCGCAACTAATCGACATCACGACCGAAGTTGATGACACGCAGCGACTTAAAGCAAAAAACCATACTTAGCGACGAAAAGCATAGAACGGTGGGACCCATGATGACCGAGGACCACACCGTCCCCACGTATTCATCTTTCTCTCTCTCTCTGTAACTTGATCCCTTCTCCTTGGCATATAAAAAGAGACTTGGAAGTTCACTTCTTTTCTCGTCATTGTTGTAATCCCTATACAATCATGTAAGTGGCACGAGCAGCTTGGAATTTTAATATAAACTAATATAATCCTTATATTCTCTTACAAAACATTCAGACTAAACGCGTAATACACATAAATTTATTAGCTGGTGATACAAAATACCAAGATTTTTGCCGAAGTTGACTGAACGTTATTGTCAACGTCACCACATGCCTACTTTTTTACTCTTAAATTAAATATAAAAACTCATTGTGACATTATTTTCTCGGCAGATAGTTACCGGGTAATAAGAAAAATGGACCGGACGAACTAGGATTGTTCTAGTATACTATAGTTAATCATATATTAGTAGCATAATTACTGAATTGCTACGACTATTGGGTTGTTCGTTTCCATGAACTAAAAGACTAAAACTAAATTTTAGTCTAAATTTTAGCTCTAGTGAAACAAATAGGAGAGATAAAACTAGAGCTAAACTTTTACTTTAAAGATATAAAAAAAACTAAATAAAAGACTAAAATTTAGCTCTTTAAAATAAATTAAACTTTAACTTAAATTTTAAAAATTAAACTTTAGCTCTTTATGAAAATGAACATCCCCTATATATTCGACGGCCAAAGCACAAACCTGTAAGCCTGTAAATGTAAGTGCACAACGGGCGAGCAAGACATACATGCAGGTAACAATGCAGGACGCCGTGGCGGCTCACAACAGACCCAATGTCAATGCCACGGCAAGTTTCTTCTGCACCGCCACCGGCGTGTACGCCAGCACCTTCCCTCCGGTGCCCCTCCCCGCCGACCCCTCCCTCTCCCTCGTTCCCCACCTCTTCGCCCGCCTCCCGCGCTCCCGCCCGAGCGCCCCGGCCCTCCTCGATGCCGCCACCAACGAGGCCGTCTCCCGCGCCGACCTCCGCCACCTTGTCTCTTCCCTCGCCGCCGGCCTCACCCGCCGCCTCGGCCTCCGCGCCGGCGACATCGTGCTCCTCGTCCTACCTAATTCAGTTGTCTTCCCCATCGCATTCCTCGCCGTCCTCGCGGCCGGCGGCGTCGCCACCACCATGAACCCCTGCAGCACCCCCGCCGAAATCGCCGCGCGGGTGCGGGAGACCAGCCCAGCCATCGTACTTGTCAATCCAGGGAATGCCGGAAAAATCTCTCAATTGAGCGTCCCCGTCGTCCTTGTGCCCGAAAGCTTCAACGATGGCGCGCCCGAGTTCGCGCAATTCCGCGCGCTGCTCGATCCCAGCGCGGCTGCGGCGCCCCCTGCGGTGGGCCAGGACGACGCGGCCGCCATCCTCTTCTCGTCGGGGACGAGCGGGCGGAGCAAGGGCGTCGTGCTCACGCACCGCAACCTCATCGCCACGGGGGAGCTGTTCGTGCGCTTCGAGGCCTCGCAGTACCCGCAACCTGCTTGCGACAATGTCTACCTCGCGGCGCTGCCCATGTTCCACGTCTACGGCCTCGCGCTCTTCGCCGTGGGGCTGCTCTCGCTCGGCTCCACGGTGGTGGTCATGAAGAGGTTCGACGCGGCCGCGGCTATCAACGCCATTAGCAGGTTCAAGGTCACGCACTTCCCGCTGGTGCCGCCCATCATGGCGGCGATGGTGTCGGCGGCAAGGACAGCGGCACTGCCACTAGATTCGTTGTTACAAGTATCCAGCGGTGCAGCGCCACCAAGTGACAAGCTGATTCGGGACTTTGTGAAGGCGTTCCCCCACGTGGATTTTATTCAGGTTATTTCGTGTACCCCACCCACCCCGTGTCACTTCACCTTTTTCTGTTCATCCATATTTCGCTGCCTAGTTAAGGACCGGCGTCGGGTGCGTTTTCTGTTTTCATGCAAACCTGGGGTGGGATCAGACAAGGTTCATCCAAAGCAAACTAATGATTTAGTCCATTGTACACATGGAAACTATGGGGTCATATATGGATGTTAGGGTAAATATTCAGTGTAAACCATCTATTCGATGGAGTCGTGAAAACTCTATAAAAAACATGCTTAAATGTTTTTGAAAATTTTCAAAACTTGGCATGCTTGCCTATCAGCATCACTGAGCAAAAGGTCAATCTTTTGGGAAAATATGTCATGGAAAACACCCACTAGGTGGAAACATGAAAGGTTCATAAAAATACACACTTAGAAGTTTCGAAATATTCCAGAAATTTGCATTATGATGGGGAGAAACATGCACACAAAATTGCAAGTCCAACACATAATTGTTTAATAGATACAAAAAATAACAAAATCATGGCTCATGAGAGGAAACGGCAAAATAGTGTATAGTAGTGTTGCATAGAGGATATTAAGAAGATTCAGCTTCCCAGTATGGCATGCCTGTCTGTCTCCATCACTGTCCAAGCTACGGAAATTGTTGATATTTATGCAGGCAACTAGATTTAAATTTCATTGCTGGCATAAACTCTTCTATAATACATTAGTATCAAAAGTGTTCTTAACATATAGAGCGATTTTTCGGAGTTGCTCATAAAGGTAGGGTGTGTCTGTGTCTGTGTTCATAGGAGTGAATGCTCATGCAAAAACATATATATAGTGATCTTGTGCAACAGATGGCGTTTAAGACCTGAAATTTGTTATTGCCTCATTTTCAGTGCCTGCAAACTGTTTTCTATCTCATTCTTACCTGTATGCAACATTAATATTGGTACAGGGTTACGGCATGACAGAATCTGCTGCTGTAGCAACTCGCGGATTCAACACTCTAAAGCAGAAGAAATATGCCTCTGTAGGACTTTTAGCCCCAAACATGCATGCCAGGATTGTTGATCAGGAAACTGGTTGCTGTTTGCCCCCAGACTCTTGTGGTGAGTTATGGCTTCATGGTCCGGCTATAATGAAAGGTACGATTTCACTCTGTCCTTTCTTTATTGTACATGCAAAATCTCTTCATTACATTGGTCCGGCTAATGAAGAGATGGAAACTGATAATTCAGAATTCTTTGTGCAACTATGGAAATTAACTTCTGCTGTGAGATTACAAATGGCACATATTTCTTGTCCTTCCTGCTGCTGCTATTATGCGTAAATCCATGAGATAACAATCTTCTTGTTCACCACATGTGGCTTGATTAATTCTCTATAGTTAACAGGTTAAGCTTATGTAAACCCCTGTACTACTGATGTTAATCTGTGACTTGCTCTCTGTTGCAGTTATCCGATTCAACCACATAGTGAATTCTCATGTCCGATCTGTAGTGTTATAGAGTATCTAGCATCCCATGTGTATTAGATCCTGTCATATCTGATACCTCTTTTTTTGTGTGTGTGTGTGATATCTAATACCTCTTATTCGTATTTCGTGCAAAATGTTTTTCTTCACAGGATACTTGAATGTTGAGGATGCATGCTTAACAATGGATGGATGGCTGCGAACTGGTGACATTGCTTACTTCGATTTGGATGGATACTTGTATATAGTAGGCCGTTTGAAAGAAGTGATCAAGTACAAAGGGTTTCAGGTATGCAGGCTTCCTTTAGCGGGCCATGAAAATCACTATTATCTCACTTGTTTGTGTCGCAATAGGAATTCCATATGCAACAATTTGTTTATGTTTCAGATAGCTCCAGCTGATTTAGAAGCAGTTCTGATTGAGCACCCTGAAATTCTTGATGTTGCTGTCACATCGTGAGTTTGAAACAGCTAGCTCGATAAGATTATTGTGATTTTAATTTTCGTCTTCTTTCATGCTTAGTCTAAAGCTTATTTGAATTTTTTGGTTTGATCGATAGTGCTGATGATGAAGAAGCTGGAGAGATACCAGTGGCTTTTGTGGTGAGGAAAGCTGGAAGCTCGCTTTCATGTACGCAAGTAATGAAGCACGTGGCTAATCAGGTAAAAGAATTACTGAACCTCACTACAGGCCGTTATTTCTTCTTAAAGCATGGCATGTTGTCGCAATATAAGATGCCCTTTCATAACCATTAAATTTCAGTAGAAACAGGCACAAACATTCTGATTGACAAGTCTAGGTATATACAGATATGCGTTTCGTTCGCCAAATAAGGACTAGTAGTAGGGCAGATATGTATGAGAAGTTTTCAAAATCGTGTCCTGGATACATGTGGTAGTGCTCGTTGGTTGCTTTGCATGCTTCCCACCTGTACCTTGCTCTTGCTACAAACTGCCATGCCATGCATGTGCTGGTGTGCGAGCCGATATGTCTGTACGGATGGCAATGTATATAGTAGTTACTAACTAGTAGTGTGAGGTCAGGACGTCAGGTGGTTTGGCAGTAGTAGGCAAACATCACAATATAACATATCCCTTTTGGGCTTTTGGGCTTTCTATCTCAGAGAATCCAGGCTGGCATGCACTCCCTCCCTTTGTTGACTCGAGATCTGAATTCTTGTTCCGTTCGAGAATGATGATGCGCTAGCTTTGCACAAATCTTTGGTGGAGAAAGGGGAAGAAAAGTTACGTTAGCTGTTACTTGGAAACCTTTTCTTAGAGGGCTGCAAGAAAAACCTACCGTAGGTGGCGTCAAGAATCTGTTTCTTCTGGACAATGCCCAAGAATGTCAGCGTGAATTTCTTACAGTGCTGTAAAAATGAAGGCAGGCTGTAGTTGATGGTGTCGGATACTGTATAGTGGTAATTAAGTAAGATATCCTAGCCTGCTGATGGGCTTTACAAGTGAATCACTATTCGATGCTATATACTCCCTCCATACTTCTATTAGATGTCGTTCTGGCTTCATAACTTATTTTACAAAAGGAAGTCTTTCTCTCGAAAAGCAAAAAATTATTGTTGTTGTGGGAAATTAAATCAGAGACCTCATAGGTTAAAACACTTTTGATACATAGTAGTAACCACTCAGGTGAGCATATATTATTGATTGGGCTAATTACAAGACGTCTTTAATAACGAGAGAGAGAAAAAAAAATACCTTCTAATTAAACACTACTTGGTATTGTAAATCATGTCCAAAACGAGATCTAATAGAAGTATGGAGGGAGTATATCACTAGTCTGTTATGGGTTAATACTGCTGCAGTTTGATTTGATGACATCTGTAGGCATCGTTAGAAGGTTTTGTATGTTTTCCTGAAGCCTGTGAGGTGGTGGTGCAGGTGTCCGCATACAAGAAAGTGAGGAAGGTTGTATTCGTGGAGTCGATACCCAGGTCTGCTGCTGGCAAGGTTCTCAGAAGGCTTCTCAAGGACTCTCTTAGAGACGACGTTGCTTCGTCAACTTGCAACTCCAATCGCCGTTCGAGACTGTAATCGCGGGCAGGAACGCAGGATCAGTCAAATTGCGGTTCCATTTATTTACTGCCGAAGTATCTGTCAGAAAGTATATATTTATAGATGAATGCAACCGCTACGTACGAATTTTGGATGGTTATCGATTGTGCCTGTAAAAATGGATTGCTCTCAGTTCAAAAAAAAAATGGATTGCTCAATTTTGAGAGCCAATCCATAGTGCAGTGATGGTTCATTTGTGTTAATAAAATATGGTGCGTTATTTTCATGTGTATTCTATGTCCAACAAAGTGATGGAGAATGGAATATTTGATATTTTCTCAGTTTGTTCATACTACAAGTCATGATTCTGGAGGAAAAACGAAACGACGTGGAAGGTATCTCCGTTCCTCTTGTGTGTAAAGAAGAGCACCGCAAGGCAGAGAGACTGCGTGGTTTATAAATGAATTAAAGCGGGTAACAAATAAAGAAAATAAAAATCGGTGGACGATGACTCCAATCTCCAGAAGAGAGAGGAGAGGAGAGGGGAGGAGAATATGCGGTCACTGCTGCGAATGTGCTCTGCTCCGGTATGCACAGCAAGACTACTGCTTCGACGACATGCTACCGCCGCGTCGTTTGTTTCTCTGAGAATGACACGAGGGAAGGAGCGAGTCCGGCGGGCGGCGGGCCGGCAGGTGTTGGTTGGTGGTTGGCTGATGCTGACCGAAAGCAACGACCAGCATGCATACCGTCGCTGATGGCAACAAATCCGATTTGCTCAGCTAAAACGGCCACTAAAATACAGTACCAACTGGTGTACGGGCCAAACACGTGCTATGCATCCATCTATAATCTACTCCTATCCATATGTCCTCAGATTTTTCGTTTGGAGCAAAATATATCCTCAGAAATGATGCGGTGCAGAATTATCGAGGACATATGATGCCATAGATGACTCCTATAATAATAATACAAAGACAGAACACCTGCCATTTCCTTTCACAAAGATTATGGTGTTTCCACCTTCCGACAGGTGGCTTCCCCGTTTCGCTCGCTCTTCCTCTTCAGATGGCAATGGATGGGCTCAAACAGGGGAATTGGGGAAACATACAAACTGGAAAAATGACACATACACTGACTCAAAGATTCGCTCATGAGATGACGGGCAGGCACGTTTAGCAACGCCACGTTCCACGTGATTGATCGGTGAGTTCTGTAGCACCGCGTTATGGCAACTCGGTCAAGTAGACATGGGTCAGTACCGCCCTGCCTGCCTAATTAAAATTAGTTTATGACCGCTACTTCTACTTGTATGATGGTACGATCCTGTCCGTCCGGGAGATGGATGAGATTTGCATCGCTCGCAGTGGCGGACCCAGAACTTCTCGCATGGACATTCAAAAATCCAATTTCGCATTAAAAATCAATATTAAATGTACAAACTACATAATAACTCAATTAATTAAGTTTTTTTGAAACATAGAACCTGAGTCATCGATCTTGGGCTTCATTTTCTAAGTTTCTGCACCCGTAAGATATGAAATGTTGTCTTTATGGTTTGCATAGTTGGAGGTCAATTTGCATCACCCCATGTGGTCTGTTAAGCACGGGAGTGGAGAACTTTTGGGGAATTGTTTTTATTTTACCCTGAAATTGACCAAGCAACAGTAAGCCTGCATGCTGTAAGAGTAGGCAGACCAGTCTCGCGTGTAAGTGTACTCTGTCTTGAAAGACTGCGTGCAACTCGACTAATCCTGCTCAGAACAGTATACGAGCGGTGCGCGGCAAAATTTGCAGAATCGGATCGGGTAGCGGTGGGGCTGCATTAGTTAACAAAAAGGAAAAAAAAATTAAAAAAAACAAAAAGGAAAAAAGAAACAGGGAAAAAAAACGAGAGAGACGCGGTGGCGCTACTAGACGGACACGGACTCGGCGCCGCACCGCTCCTTTTTATTCACGCGCCCGGCCTGCCTTCCCTCTTCAGCAGCGACCGCGTGCGAGCGCAGAACAGAGAGGGAAACAAATCCTCTCTTCTTCGAAGATCGTCGGCATGGCGCGCGTCTCCAACGCCAAGAAGCGGCAGCAGGCCAAGCCGGCCGACGACCCCTTCACCCACCGGAACAAGAAGAAGGAGAGCGCCGCCGCGGGCGTCAAGCCGGAGGATCAGGACCGCCCCGTGCGCGTCTACGCCGACGGCATCTTTGACCTCTTCCACTTCGGCCACGCCCGCGCCCTCGAGCAGGCCAAGAAGCTGTGCGTGCCTTCCCCTTCCTCCTCCTCGTCCTGACCTCGATCGCCGTATCTAGATCTCGATTCGTCGCTCGTTCAGCCCAGATTAAATTGCGTCATTTGTCGCCTGGATCTGAATACGCTCCGCTTGCAGGTTCCCCAACACGTACCTGCTCGTCGGATGCTGCAACGACGAGATCACCTTCCGCTACAAGGGCAAGACCGTCATGACGCAGGAGGAGCGATACGAGTCCCTGCGCCACTGCAAGTCAGTATCTATCTCTGCATCCCCACTGCTTATTTCCCTTTTGTGAATTGTTACGCAATAAGCCTGTGAAATCACTATCACCTCTTAAATGGATCATCGGTAATGTGAAGATCTACCGCTACAATTCGGATGAGATGAAATTTACCTCAAGGCTAGTAACGGATCTCTCTATGCAACCTACTAGATTTCTAAAATTAAAATTGATCTATATGAATTGAAGGGACTGTAAAATTTTGGTGCTGTCAATACACGGCCAATAAATTCTTCGTCAACTGCGGGTAGCCCTTTGTATACTTTGATCGCTTAGACATCATGGTGTTAAGCTAAGCCTCTGTTCGATGGATTGGACTGCCTGACAATTCCTGCAGCTTATTTTCAACATTCTCAATTGCCCCTTCTTTCACACTTCACTTAGACTAGAGCAAACTTTTGGCGATAGAATTGGACACACGTTCAAAACTTTGCTATTTCATGATATTAAGAGTAACATCCACAGGGCGGTGAGGTTTAAAACCTTTGCTACCCTTTGCTACTTTGTCAGGGGAGTTTCAAAACTGATTTTTCTAACCATCTATCTGTTGCTTTTAGGTGGGTGGATGAGGTCATTCCTGATGCTCCGTGGGTTCTCACTCAGGAGTTCATGGATAAACATCAGATTGACTATGTTGCTCACGATGCTCTACCGTAAGTGTGACTTGCACTAATGCACTAAAGATAATTCTGTTTTCGCCATCGAATAAGAGCAATTAGTAATACGATCTCTGTTCTTCTACAGTTATGCAGATGCCAGTGGAGCTGCAAATGACGTCTATGATTTTGTAAGTTTGTGTTGCCCATACATAGTATGCCAAGAGATTATTTTTTCCTTTGCTTGCTCACTGAAAGTTCAATTTGTGTGTCTCAGGTCAAAAAGATTGGAAAGTTCAAGGAAACTAAAAGAACAGACGGAGTATCCACTTCAGACCTCATAATGAGGATTTTGAAGGACTACAACCAGTATGTCATGAGGAATTTAGCACGGGGATACTCAAGGAAGGACCTTGGCGTGAGCTATGTTAAGGTGATACACCATTTCTAGCATCATTTTGTTTAAGGTCTTCAGGGAAATTCTGATGTATGGATTTATATACTTTCTGAAGAAAAACAGAGTTTTATGGCTCTATCATCACTGAACAATTTTGCCTTGTCTTAATACAGGAGAAACAACTTCAAGTTAATATGAAGATAAATAAGTTGCGGGAGACTGTCAAGGCGCATCAGGAAAAGGTAAGCCTTTTTTTTTTTCATCAAGGGGCCATGACACATACTTGTTGGGGAACTGGTTATTGCTGCTTTCTTTCACGTGAATGGTTTGCCTTGTTGCTTTTTGCAAACACGTGTACTGATGTGCAGCTTGGGTGCAATTATGATTGCAGTTGCAAACTGTGGCGAAGACAGCTGGTCTAAATCATGATGAATGGCTTGCTAATGCGGACCGCTGGGTTGCCGGTTTCCTTGAGAAGTTTGAGCAACACTGCCACAACATGGTAATCTTTTTAGCTGGGTGTAGTTGTCTTACATATGAGTGGTTTTGAGCTCAAACTGATTGAATTACTGTACCCAGGAAACCGCCATCAAGGACCGGATACAAGAGAAGCTTGGAAGGCAGCTGAGCAAAGGAATAAGCGGTGGTCTAGTGCCGCAACCGGTGGCAGCCTAATATATGAGTCTCTCTGTCCGCAGTCAGTCTGGATGAAGCCTTGAGGACCTGTTGTGAGTCGGTCAAAATGGACCGATCCTTTTGTACATGCTCGTCATCCTCTCTCTGGCTCTTGGTGGTGTGACTAGGAGCAGTGCTACTGAGTCATCTGAGTGTTTGCATGGAACTTGTACAACGCAGTCAAGAGGAGTTAGCTGATGTGGCCTTTTTTGGTCTTGTTATGCAAGGTAGTTGAGTTTTCTGCACACAGATGTCAATAGAAGAGGCGTTTGGTTGTTTTGAGCATGGTGTCATGCCGTGTTGTCGACTTATCGAGTGTTATCTTGCGCAAATGTCTATAGCAGAGGCGTTTGTATTGAGATGGATCTTTGTTTCGTGGCTATATATACAATGTTACGCAGTTTGATATTTGGCCGTGGAAGGCAACAGAGTTGTTGCGCTTGTACATGTGTGCTGTGTGTAACAAAGTCAAAAAATAAAAATAAAAATTTCTACTATAGTTCTACTGTGTCCACTGTTGAAAGAATCTTTCATAGATGCGTTCCGGGTCTATATAACCGGTCCATTCCAATTGGTAGAACCAGTGGGAACCGGTTAATCGGAAACCAATACAACCTGCTGATTGACCGTGCAAAATTCGATTTAGCGAGGTCACGGTCACGATTTGGCGAGGTGGCGGTCCGTGACCAGTTAACTAGTCAGCTATATCGGTTGGTTTTATCGGTTTTGTCGATAGATTTTTAAATTTAAAATTTATTAGCTTTTATGGTTAATTGCTGGTTTTATCGGTTAACCAATGGTTTTATTAGGGTTAACTGACCAATCTATGTAATTGTTCCGGACGGCTTTACCGGTTAACCATAATTTTTTCAACTCTAGATGCGTCTCCTTGGATCTTCACTTCTGTAAGTGCTCATGTGCTTTGTTCTAAATTTGTTCAGGTGCAGGGTTGATAAAAATGTGGTAAATTTTTTTGAGTGAACCGTCCTCGCCTTATCCATCCTCACAGCCACAACGAGATCCACCACCCACCCCTTGTTCGCCTCACTTCCTCGGTCGAGCTAGCTCTCACGCTGCAGTCCCACGCTCCTCCTCAACAAACTTGCCCATCGTCGTCTCGTCAAGTTCGTCGGCCACATCGTCCGGGAGGACAGCGGATCAGCAGTGGCCTCCTTGAGCTCGCGCCTCCCTTGCTTGCTTACGCGGGAGCTAGGGGATTGCCTGAGCAGCGCCTCTCTCGCTTGACCAAGAGGAGCAAGGAGCGAAGCGGCGAGAGTCGAGCTGGGGCTTGTGGGTCGTTGTGTAGGGCTCCGTGAGGCTAACCGTTGGTGTCAAGGTCCTTGGCAACGGAATTTGGTGGCCATCGACGAGACCTGATGGGCAATGGCGAAGCTTCCTTATGGCCATTGACTAAACAATAAACATCAGCTATTTAGTAAAAATTTAAGCACTATTAGCATAACCGGCCCCCTGTCCATCTTGTCAAGCTTCGCCACTACTGATGGGCGGTGGTGGGATCAGGTGGGTGGGCTGGGAACGAGGGTGGCGGCGGAAGTGTCTGATGACGGTGGTTGGTTGTTCACGCGTAAGGGAGGAGAATTTATACGTCGTCGCTTTCTCGCACCTATATTTCGATCGCAAGAAGATGAATTTAGGTCTAATCTAAAAAATTTAGATATAGATAGTCATTTAGATACTCTGCTAGAGTTGGTTTTTAGGTTTTTTGATAATTTGTAGATATAGGTATTTAGTTTAGGTGACTGCTCGAGATGCTCTTTACTTCCAGCCTTCTGTGGGAGATGTGGAGGGAGCTGGAGCGCTACGGGGCTGGCATCATCGCGTATTCATGGCCTCTAAGGGCCGCTGCGGAAGAAGTAGCTTGTCAGCTGAGGCTGAAGTGGCTGAAACAACGGTGACGCCTGCCGGGAGCGGCAAGAAATCAATCTCGCTGGTGCGCTCGACACGATCACTGCGTCGTTTTCCTTGCGAGTTGCGACGAGAGGAGAGAATGAGGCGGCTTCTGAGCCGGAAGATGTCAATCCCAAGCCCGTCGGGCCGATGATTTGTGGCCACATCCTCCGCACGGCGTCGGATTCGCGCAAAGCCTGCCCCGCTCCAGACACGCGGGAGCGGGAACCCGAGGAGGCAGGACGTCACTCCTCCCTTCCCTCAGTCGGGGAAGGCAACTCCGGCTCTGCTTCGATTCCACTACACGCATCATCACATTCCACGCACGCCATGGCAACTACCGCCGCGATTGGGATCCCCGCTTTTCCCCGCCCGGTCTCGGCTCGCCCCCGCACGCTTCCTCGATGCCGCCCGCTCTTTTCAAGCTCCTCTTCCTCTGCCTCTCCGCCCCGCGGACGCCCAGTAGCATCACCAGCACTGAAGCACGGCAGTATCACCAGCTTCATGGGTCCATCTCGTAATGCCGCGTCCGACCTTCGCCGCGGCCTGATCGTCCCCAGCGCCGGCGGCACCGGAGGCAACAGCGTCACGTCCAGTTCCTCCGGTCCACTGCCCACTGTGAGCACACATGCTTTTTATATATCCTCTTCTTTTCCTGTATCCTGGAAGTGAACCCGATACGCGTATGCGAAGGTCCTTGGCGCGGCGCACCTGATCGTGTCGCTGCCATCGTGCTCGCCGCGGACAAATTCCTCAAGCAGGCCTTCGTCGCCGCGTCCATCAAGTTCCCCAGCTCCCTCTTCGGCATGTTCTGCGTCTTGTCCGTGCTCCTCGTCTTCGACACCTTCGTGCCGGCCCTCGCCAAGGCGTTTATGGACTTCTTCGAGCCGGCGACGCTCTTCATCCAGAGGTGGCTGCCCCTCTTCTACGTCCCGTCTCTGGTCGTGCTGCCGCTCGCCGTCAGGGACGTCCCGGCTGCTTCGGGTCTCAAGATATTCCTCATCACTTGTATGTACTACCGTTGTTCTCATTCTTTTCCGATCAACTGCTTATTAAACCTGAAATATAACAGTATGATACCTCGTCAAAATGACAGTACGATACCTTTTTCATTTTTAGTTGGTGGCTGGCTTGCTTCACTCGCGGTCGCAGGATACACAGCTCTGGCCGTGAGGAAACTTGTGTAGACACAACTTATACCGGCAGAGCCCATGAGCAAACCATCTCCATTCTCCACATTTGAAACATGGGCATGGGCAGCCATCTTTATTGCATCGTTTGGTCTTGCGTATTTCAATCCCACGGCACTTGGCACTACAGCGAGAACATGCCTTCCTTTCCTGCTCGCTTCCACTGTACTGGGATACATGGTTGGTTCTGGGTATATATTGCGTTGTATAAACTCAATTAGGATCTGGAGTATGCTCATAGTATCTTCTGTTTAACTGACCATCTGGATGCGTATGTTTCAGGTTACCACCTGGTGTCAAGAAAGTATTGCATCCAATCATCTCTTGTGCACTTTCGGCTGAATTGGCAGCTGCAGCATATGGCTATGTCTCTGGGTCTGGACTTGATGCCGTGCTAGGTCCTTAGACTAACTGCAATTCCTTAGTTGAAAATATTGTTGCTAGTGTGATAGTAGAGGTTACACGTCCAGGTGATTACCTCACGAAGGCGCCTTCTAATCCTGGAGCTGGTGATGTTCTGATGGGTTTCCTTGGGTCCGTGATCATATCATTTGCGTTCTCAATGTTCAAGCAGAGAAAGGTACTATGAAATGTTTCTTCGCTTCACTTTGCTGCTAGTGCCTGTTGTCTAATTGCTAGTCACTGTTCTTTTTCTTCTGGACATCAGCTCGTAAAGAGACATGCAGCAGAGATTTTCACATCCATTGCCCTCGCATCGACTTTTTCTTTGTACTCTACTGCTATCATGGGGCGCCTGATTGGGCTAGAACCATCGTTGACCATATCAATATTACCGAGGTGTATTACAGTGGCACTAGCTTTGAGCATAGTTTCTTTCTTTGAAGCTAATCCTTTCCTTCCATTCTCTTTTTATTTTTCCTTTTTTGGTGTGAATTGTTTATGTTCGTTCCTCTAGTAGAGATGGAGGAGGCCAGGTATCAAACTTTTTTGTTGAATCCTGGGTTATTATGATGGATTCACTTGTATTCAGGGGAAAGCTAACTGATGGTTCATGGCTTTTTAACTAAATCTGTGTTAGACTGAATCTTCTGCCACGTGTCCCTAGGGTAGTTTGATGGCTGAAACTGATGGATCATGGCTTTTTAACTTTTGTGGCTCAGGTGTAAACTCTTCACTGACTGCTGCCGTGGTTGTCCTTACGGGGCTCATCGGTGCGAATTTTGTTCAACCAGCCATGGATAAACTTGGTCTGAACGACCCGATCGCCAGAGGAATAGAAACAGCTTCCAGGTAATTTTTAGTCGAATTATTATGTCGGCGCATGTCATTCTTTTATTCAAGATCAGGGCCTGGATGGAAATGGAACTTAACTACGTTTTGTTGATGGAGCAGTGCTCATGGATTGGGAACAGCAGCACTGTCAGCCAAGGAACCTGAAGCGCTCCCTTTCTGCGCTATCGCTTACGGTCTCACTGGGATCTTCGGCTCGATAATTTGCTCGGTTCCAGCAGTGAGGCAAAGCTTAATCTTCATAGCTGGTTGAAGGCAGGTCGTGATCAGCAGATGCACGGCACCGTTCAGGTTATTTGATCGATCTTGGTTCGTGGAATTTAGTCCTCCAGAAAAAAAAAACAAAAAGTAAAAGATGTCACTTTTTTACTGTCAGAAAGCAAAGTCATGTTCCAATCGGATCATTAGAAAACAATGTCCTATATATGTGAAATTTTGGGTGATAATGCTTTGTGTATAGAGGCTTGAAAGAATGTGAATAGTTCCGTGATCAAGTATTCAGTAACTGCCTTAAATTCGTACTCATATTGGATTTGTCCAGTTGCCATACTAGATCAGCCGGCCTAAAAGGAGATGCAGAATTCACGGATGAAGATGCTGTTCCTCCCCCATCTGAAAGAAAACCGAGTAAATTCAGCGTATTTAGATAAAGTAGAGGTAGATTATACTAGTTTGCAATTTGATCCAAATATGAATACGGGTATACGGATATAATCGCTAGGTAGTGGACATGGGAGCTTATAGGTGATGAGAGTGACAGTCACCTGCCCGCTGCCCCGGCCACCAGCCCACCAGTGCCAGCAATTCAATCCAGCAGGCAGGCAAACACGTCGCCATCCCCACAGATACTGGTGACCTTCCGCCTCCACAGGCACAGGAGCAGGAGGGTGGCCTGAACCTGCTGAACCCGAGGCTGAACGTTTTGTTGCTGCTGCTGTCCATCGATGGTGGCCACCAATCTGCGCGGCATTCATGGTGACGTCCGCCGGCACAGCAGCGCCATGAAACCAACCTCGTCGGTGCGCTCGCTGGACACGATCACGCCGTCGCTTTCGTTCCTCGCGAGGAGGAGAGGAGAGAACGATGCGCAACGTTCTCCCAATCCCAACCCGGGCGACCGGCCAAAGATTTGTGGCCACATCCTCCTCCGCGGCGTCGCATCGACTCGAAAATCGCATCTAGCAAAACGTGCCCCGCTCCAGACAGACTCCAAGAGGCGGGCTGGGCGTCAACCAGTCACTGAAATCGGACTCCCCGTTCTTCTTCCAATTCCACTCGCTCCAACAACGCACCAGGACGACGCCATGGCAACGACCGCCGCGATTGGGATCCCCGCATTTCCACGCCCGCTCTCCGGCCGCCCCAGCGCCACGTCGACCGCCCGCCTCCGCACGTTTCCTCGATGCCGCCCACTCGTTTCGTGTTCCTCCGCCTCCTCTGCGTCATCATCGTCAACAGCAGCGGCAGCATTCAAGCACGGCAGCACCAGTG
The DNA here is from genome assembly GCA_030378355.1 of Eleusine indica. Classification (NCBI taxonomy): domain Eukaryota; kingdom Viridiplantae; phylum Streptophyta; class Magnoliopsida; order Poales; family Poaceae; genus Eleusine; species Eleusine indica. Next base: position 45,746,861 of record CM059495.1, read on the forward strand.
GCTCCATGGGTCCAGCTGCTCGCAGTAATGCCACGTTGCAACGCTCGCCGTCGTCTGACCTTCGCCGTGGCCTGATCGTCCCCAACGCCACCACTGGAGGCGCCGGAACCACGTCGGGTTCCTCCTCCGGACTTCTACCCACTGTGAGCAGCACATACATATGCTTCGTTTTTTTTTTTCACAATCTTCTTATTACCAACAAAAAAAAAAAGGTAGGATATCTTTTCCCGGAGAGAATTGAATCCGATACGCGTACATAATCGCGCAGGTACTCGGCGCGGCGCACCTGATCGTGTCGCTGGGCATCGTGCTCGCCACAGACAAGTTTCTCAAGCAGGCCTTCCTCGCCGCGTCCATCAAGTTCCCCAGCTCCCTCTTCGGCATGTTCTGCGTCTTCTCCGTGCTCCTCGTCTTCGACACCTTCGCGCCGGCACTCGCCAAGGCGTTCATGGACTTCTTCGAGCCCGCGACGCTCTTCATCCAGAGATGGCTGCCCCTCTTCTACGTCCCGTCGCTGGTCGTCCTCCCGCTCGCCGTCAGGGACATCCCGGCTGCTTCGGGCCTCAAGATTTTCGTCATCATCTGTATGTATTATTACAGTATTTCTCTCCTTCGTTTTTTCTTTTTTTTTCCTAGGAAAATTCGGTTACTCTCTCGCTCTATTGGTTTCATGTTCTGAATTTTTTTCTGCCCGTACACAGTTTTATATGACTTACATCTTGCTTCAAATTTCAGTTGGTGGATGGTTCGCTTCATTGGCTGTGGCAGGATACACGGCGCTGGCCGTGAGAAAACTCGTGAAGACGCAGCTTATACCAGCAGAGCCCATGAGCAAACCATCTCCATTTTCGGCACTCGAAACATGGGCATGGGCGGCCATCTTCATCGCATCGTTTGGTGCCGCGTATTTCAATCCCACCGCACTCGGTACCACAGCGACAACATGCCTTCCTTTCTTGCTCGCTTCCACTGTTCTGGGATACATGGTTGGTTCTGGGTAAATACATATGCTTATATAATGAACTTCAATTATATATAGAGGATCTAAAGTATATGCTCATAATTTGTTCTGTTTACCTGACCATCTGGGTTCGTATGTTTCAGGTTACCTGCCGGTGTTAAGAAAGTATTACATCCAATCATCTCCTGTGCACTTTCGGCATATTCGGCAGCTGCAGCATATGGCTATGTTTCTGGGCGTGGAGTTGATGCCGTGCTAGGTTTATAAGCTAAACTCTAGCAGTCATACAGTTAAATTATTAATCGCTAATTACTTGGCTTCATTTCAAACGAGTTGCCTTGAAAGTTGAAAGTATTGCCGATGCTAATATGACAGTACAGGTCACAAAATTACATATAGTACGTAGTACATATACATATAATGAATGTCATAACCCAATTGTCCTTTTGTCCAGGTGATTACCTCACGAAGGCGGCATCAAATCCTGGAGCTGGTGATGTTCTGATGAGCTTCCTTGGGTCAGTGATCATATCGTTTGCATTCGCAATGTTCAAGCAAAGAAAGGTACTACCCGACTGCAGATTAGCAACTGGCTGGTTTTGCTGCTACTGCCTGCTATAGTACCTAATTGCTAACTTGTTTTTGTTTGGACGTCACAGCTCGCAAAAAGACACGCGGCAGAGATTTTCACATCAATAGCTATCGCGTCGACTTTCTCTTTGTACTCTACTGCTGTATTGGGGCGGCTGATTGGGCTAGAACCAACATTAACCATATCAATATTGCCGAGGTGTATTACATTGGCGCTGGCTTTGAGCATAGTATCTTTTTTTGAAGGTAAACCTTACCTTGCATTTTCTTGTGGAGGTTTTGTATCTGATTTTTCTGTCGAAAATCCTGGGCTATCAACGTAAGTAGCAGTAGTTTTTATCTAAATCTGTAGCCAGTCCCGTTTAAGGAATTATTGAATCTTCATGCGATGTGTTCCTGGGATAATTGGCACTAATGGTTCATTGCTTTTTCTCGTGGCTCAGGTGTAAACTCTTCACTGACTGCTGCCGTAGTTGTCCTTACCGGGCTCATTGGTGCGAATTTTGTTCAAGCAGCCTTGGATAAGCTTGGTCTGAATGACCCGATCGCCAGAGGAATAGGGACAGCTTCCAGGTAATTCGGTCGAATTATATCGGGCCATGCCATTCTTTAATTGATCAGTACCTGAATGGAAATGGAACTTTAACTATTTTTTGGTCGATTGAGCAGTGCTCATGGATTTGGAACAGCAGCACTGTCAGCCAATGAACCTGAAGCACTCCCTTTCTGCGCCATCGCTTACGGTCTCACCGGGATTTTGGGCTCACTGATTTGCTCTGTTCCAGCAGTGAGGCAAAGCTTGATCCTCATAGCTGGTTGAGGGCACCTCGTGATGAGTGACGCTAGCACTCCGTTAACTGCGACCAGCACATGCGAAGCATCCGTGCAGGTTATTTGATTTGATTCATCTCGATTCGAGGGACATGTTAGTTCAGAAAGAAGAAAAAAGAAATTAAAAATGTCACTTGTTTCTGTTCGAAAGCAAATTCATGTTCAGAGAGGATGAGAAAACAACGTCTCATGTGAAATTATGGGACGGAATGTATTCTGTATAGAGGCTTGAACAAATGTGAACGAAATTATGGGACCAAGATGTAACATACGTGTGTGTGTACTTCCTCTATTTTACAATATAAACATTCTTAGAATTCAAATGCAAATTTAGTTAATATAGAAAAAATCATATATACCCCTCATTTTACATTACCTCATCAGTTCCCCACCCACTCACTAAACCACCAGATTTTATCTTATCCCTAAAAATACTTACATTATGAACAACTTTTTGAATACTTCAAATGCTTACATTGTGGACGGAATGGAGTACATCTGAATTTGTACTTATGTGTCTATGTACATCTGAATTCGTACTTATAATACTAAGCAGGAGACATGACTCTGAAAAAAGAGGACTGAATTCAAATTATTTACTTGATCCAGTAGAGGTAGATTACAGTTTGCAATCTCCGCAAAAGAAAAAGATTACAGTTTGCAATTTGATCCAAATATCAACACAGATCTACTTGATCGCTAGTGGACACAGAAGCTTAATTGATGAGAGCGACACCTGAGAGTCACTGGCCACAGCTCCAGGGCAGCAAGCAATACAATCCAGCACCAGCACGCAGGCAGAGGTATCAAAAAAAAAAAAAAAAAGCAGGCAGGCAGGCAGAGGTCAAAAAAATTTCTTCTCAGGTCACGCACGGTCCACACTCCGCTGCAGTAGGAGAGCAAGCGCATCGCAATCCCCCTAGATCCCGGCGACATTCTCCTCCGCAGGCGTGCCGGCGATGAGGAAGACGACGGCGACCTCCGCCTCCACAGGCACAGGAGGCTGGCCGTGCGGCGGCGGCCTGTACCTGAACCAGCGGCTGAACGCGCTGCTGCTGCTGTCGGTGGTAGCCACCAACCTTGTCTCCCTGTACCACCTCTCCCTCCGCGCCGCCACATCGCCGCCGCTCCTCCCTTCCCTCCAGCTCCAGCTTCAGCAGCAGCTTGAGAAGGAGGAGGTTCCCCACGCCGACGACGAGCAGGAAGCGTTGATCCGGCAGCTGGGCGCCATCCGCGCGGGCGTGTCGCAGCTGAACCACCTCCGCTCCTCCTCCCCCCCTCCGCCGCCGCCCCCGCCGGAGCTCGTCCTCTACTCCCGCCTCGCCCCCGTCGCCTCCGCCTGCGCCGCGCACCCGGACCTCCTCCACCGCTACATGTCCTACACCCCCTTCGCGCCCTGCCCCGACGACGCGCTCTCCCTCGCCGAGCCGCTCCTCCTCCGCGGCTGCCACCCGCTCCCCCGCCGCAGGTGCTTCTCCCCGACCCCGTCCTCGCCGGCGGCGTCTCTTCCCGCCGACCCCTTCTCCCCGCTCCCCGACGCCGCCGTCCGATGGCCCAAGGACGCCAAGTGCCGGTCCTTCTCCTGCCTGCCCCAGTCGCTGGGCTTTGACGTGGCCCGCACGGAGGCGGCCCGCTTCCTCCGCGCGCGCGGGCCGCTCGACCTGACGGCCCCGCAGCTGCTGCGGCTCGCGTCGCTGGGCCGGGCCGGGCCGATCCGGCTCGGGCTGGACATCGGCGGCGGCACGGGTACGCTGGCCGCGCGGCTCAAGAAGCTCGCCAACGCCACCGTCGTGACGACCACCATGAACCTAGGCGCGCCGTACTCGGAGGCGGCGGCGGCGCGCGGGGTGGTCCCGCTGCACGCGCCGCTGCAGCAGCGGTTCCCCGTGGGGGACGGGACCATGGACGTGGTGCGCGCGGGCCACGCCGTTAACCGGTGGATCCCGGAGGCGGCGCTCGAGTTCCTGTGGTACGACGCCGACCGGGCGTTGCGCCCCGGCGGGCTGCTGTGGGTGGACCACTTCTGGTGCCGGAGGGCGGATTTGGAAGGCGTGTACGCTGCCATGCTGCGGAGGCTCGGGTACAAAACAATCAAGTGGGCCGTCGGAGACAAGACCGTCGCCGCCGGCGGGAACAGAGCCAAGGACGAGGTCTACCTCACCGCGTTGCTGCAGAAGCCCTTCAGTTAGAGTATGGACACTCCTGATCATCATTTTGTAACACCTTGGAGTCCTGAGCACGAGTCACTTTTTCTATTTTATATGCTAGTCTTTTCTATAGTATTTTACTACTACTATTTGGCCGTCACAAATTCCCTTTCCATGGTTGCAAGAGAGATTGTGCTACAGCTTGTACCATAGAAGTCCAGACTCAAAAAAAAAAAAAGAAGAAGAAGAAGAGAGATTGTGCTTGTTATAGATGTGTCTATATTCAAGAGTGGCAGGGACAATCCCCAACACATCACCAGGGTGGTATATGTCCAATAAAATCATCTCAGTAGATTGATTGATCATGCATTAACCAATTGTGGCAACTAAATCGAACCATCGTGGTGCTAAGTACTAGTTTCTGTAGTATCTGATCCTGCAAGTTGACTACGTAGCTGCACAGTTTGCAAAATTGATCTAGTCAAGTCCACACCTTCCTCTGCATTACTTGCAAGGACATCAGAGGCCTTGTCACACAAGGGGTCTACTCTTGTGATTCGGTTCCTGTCCAGGAAAAACCCTGCTGCCATATTCCAAACTGATTCCTAAAATATCTTTGGTTGCTAGATACAATTTCTCGCTATTAATCCATTTCACCAGTAACAGGTTTCTGGACTGCAGTTATATAATTGAAAGACACTGATATCCTGTGCTTATTTTCCATCTCAAGGTCCAAGTGTGTTACCCTGTTGTACTACTTCTTTGATCCTGCCATTGGTATCAATCATCAGATATTAATGTCTACACATTTTGTACTAGGTGTGAAATAATTTTAATTGGTATGTCTTAGTTCATATGAATTTAGGAGTTAGACATAGCAAGTCATGGGCTGTCCAGATGAGCATTTGAAGTTGCCCTCATTAGACACTGACTAGGCTATCTGTATCACTTCAATGTATATGTCATCCATCCCAAAAATGCAACTTTTTTCTGTTGGCTTCATGAAAACAAGAAGGATATTCTTGTTGTATTTTAGTCATACAATTTTTTACCCATGGTAAATACGCAGAGCTAACCTATCCAACTTTCCCGTGATATAACCTTGATATGATCCATATTATATTTGATGGTTTCTATTTTAAAACAAATATTTCTAACATCCTTTTTCATATACTGCTGCGCAGGATGGCAAGCTAGCTTTAACAGGCCCATATTGAGCCCTTGGTGGCACAGGTAGCATGTATTTTGAGTTCCATTTGAAGATTAAGTGTGAAAAGGGTTAGTCGACAAAGGTTTCAGCAAAGTTGTATGCAGTGCTTGTAGTGATACACCCGGTCAACCCAGGAATCTGTCGCTGCAAAGTTGCCTGAGTACAATGGATATGTTGTACAGCTCTGTTTGATTGCGAAGCTTCCATCGGAGTTAATCGGTTGAAGGACCCTGACTCACTGGCAAAATAACTGCTTTGACTACTGGGAACAATAGAAACAAAATCATTTTGTATGACAGCGTGGTTTCTGGCACTGGGACAAAAGTTGGGAGTGCTGGATCTGTATCTTTGACTCGTCATACAATGTCTGTCGCTCCAGAATGAAGGATTGGTGCTCAATTTTTCTGTTTATGAGGAAGACCATATGTCTAAACACTTTAAGCTTGTTCTTGGTCATGAATGCTTGATGTTGAAGAATGTTTCGGGTGAAGATTATTTGAAGAGGTCTCTTCAGACAGCGCTACACCAAGATGTGCAAAGATGGTAAATTTTTAGTGTTATGGTTATAGTATGTGAGCCTAATATGGGAATGCTGTGACATCATTATAGAAGTATATAAAAGTTTCAAATATTTCAGATTTTGCTCAGACTGCTTTACAAAGTTGTAAGGCTCAATATGAAATGATTATATCAATATGAAATGATTATATGTATAAGTACAATATACCGTCCGTCTGTAATATCAACTGAAGGGATCCATATCTGTCTGGTCAACTGTGTGTGTAGATATTAGTTTTGGATAATTGAGTTGTATGTGGTATATGATTGGAAACATGCTAACTGTTGCTTGTTGAATTGCAAGCCATGTAAGTTTATGATACCAATTACTAATTGATTCATACTTTTTATGTGCTCCTAAAGTCATTATAACTATAAAATGAAATCTGTAGTAAAAATAATACTTCCTTTTTTTCAAAATTATTATTGCCGTTGAATTTTTTAGATATCTTTGACCATTCGTATTATTCAATTTTTTTATAAAAAATATAATATATCTTCTCATGATTTGTTTTATGACTAGAGAAAATTAAAACAAAACTATTTTTTTATATATTTAAACTAATATTTTTAATAAGAGGAATGTGAAACGTAACTAATCAACGACGACAACAATTTTTGAGTGGAGTAGTATCAATCACTATACAAGCCTTTAGAAGAGGGTTTTCAAGTAATAGACATTCAAATCTTAACTACATTATTCCTTGATTTATTGTTGTTTATCCGAAAAAACAAATTGTTTGGCGTGACCGGGCCGAGCCAGGAGTAAAGCATCCTTTGGGCTTGGACACGGGCCGCCGCGCACACACATAACGTGCGGCATTGGGCAGTCCGCCTCTAGGAAGTAGGAAGCCGCCGTTCTTCTTCTCGCGTCGGTCCGTCCGGCTTGGCTGCCTACCGGTTGTACTAGTCGAGTCCACCAAGTGCAGATCTCATCGACCGATCGGGATCCTTCCCTTCCGTTGCACGGCAAGTCTCCTCTCCTCTCCTCCGCCTCCCTCCCTTCTCCCACCTCACCGCACCGCACTGCAGCTAGGGTTTTATTTTATCTGATTTACCCACCTCACCGCACCTCTCGATTCAGCATCGCTGATACTGGTGGTTGTTACCCTCTTCGTCTCTCTTGCAGCCGCCGCCGTAGATCTCTCTGGAACCCTAACCGCCGAGGGCCGGGCAGTCAGTCGTCTCGGGACCAGGAGCCGCGGTTCCGATGGCGCTGCAGTACGTGGAGGCGCAGCGGCAGGCGCGCCCGGACCTCTCCGACTGGTACGCGTCCCTCGCGGACCTCTACCAGCGCAAGCTGTGGCACCAGCTCACCCTCAAGCTCGACCAGTTCTTCCAGCTCCAGGCCGCGCAGGTTCGTCCCCGTCTCCTCGTCCTCTTCTAGGGATGGTTTTACTTTTACCGATGGTTTCGCAGATGTGTTAGTACCGCGGATCTCTCACCGTCCAGGGCTATTCATGCCACCTTCCCGCGCTTGGATTTGGAATCGTTATGGTTTTTGCCAATATTGGGGGAATTGGATGGGTACTGCTGTCTATTCTTTGCTATTTTTGGCAGAATTGGACGGGGACTGGTGACTCTTCCATAGGTCACAGCACCAACTCACTTCGATTTAACATATGTTGTGTAGCCTACTTATACTAATTAGATGTTATTCCACGACTGGAGGGAGGCATATGTCATGAACGTTCATCACCCATATGAATTCTGTTACTGACCTCAGGCTAAATTCAACAGGCCAATGTCCTTCTCGACTTGGGCTTTTGAATTTGCATACATTCTAGTCTTAGCTTTGCCAGCTTGCTTCTTTAATTAATAAAACTTCATGTTGCAATTCAGATATCCAGCCACAGCTCAAAATCTAAAGCCAAACACAACTAAAATAAAAACTGTAGAAATCAATAAGTAGCTTCACTTATCCTTGTCACCAGAACCACACATCCTCAGCTGTAAAATGGAATCGATACTTGTAAGATGTAGTGTGCTCACAGCTCCAAATCTAAGGCCAAACACAACTAAAACAAAAAATGTAGAAATCAATAAGTAGCTTCACTTATCCTTGTCACCAGAACCACACATCCTCAGCTGTAAAATGGAATCGATACTTGTAAGATGTAGTGTGCGAATTTCCACTGTTCTTAAGGAGCGTTAGCTCAACTCAAATTAGGCATGGAGAGTGTGATTTACATGCACCAATTCTGTATAGTAATGTCAAGGGAAGATCTCAATTAGAAGATGAAGGGCTTCTTGTCTTGTTTGTTAGACACAAGCCCACATTCATATAAGTATCTCTATTTTCTTCTGTGCTTTGTCGTTCAGAGTTGTCTAGTGGTTTTAACTTTTAACTGTGACAATTAGGCTACTGGGTAACTATGTGTGTTGCTGTTTCTTTTTCCCTGCCTCTTACTCTGAATACTTTGGTTGATTATAAAATTCACAGCAGCAGCAGCTTGTGCTATTCAAATTTTTGGCCCTCGTCCAAGCTTCTTGAGCCAAAGCACATGCAAAACCAAAAATAGAACACTTCACCTTTCTCAGCAACTGGACGATGGAACTAATATTATCTATCAAATGCAGTGCTTGAATTACCACTTTGCAAAAGTAGATTTGACTTAATAATTTTGGCTTAGGGATGTAGAATTTTGGTCACATGCACCATCTTTTAACAACAATGTCTAGGGAAGATCTCAAGAAATGAATTGCTTTTCATCTTGTCTTCTTTATTTGATACAAATGCCAACATTTCTTATGTGCTTTGCGATTCAGACTTGTCTAGTGCTAACATGTAATGATTAGGCAGTTGGGTACTATTTATTTTGTTTCTTATTTTTTTGTTTCATCAGTGCCGAACATTTTGGTTGTTTATAACATAGAGAAGGACTTTCGTTCTTGTTCTAGTTTCTGACACTATTATTGTTGTTTGTGTGATGAACCTCACTGATCTAACTGGCACTTGATTTCCTGACATCTGGAAGTTTTGTGTTTTACCTTGCTTTGCATTATTCTTCTTATCACTTTTATTCCAAACATTTTTATCGTCTCACAGTTTTTATGCCACTATTTCATCTACAGACTGGGGACACCATCATACAGCTGTACAACAATTTCATCACTGACTTCGAGACAAAGATTAATCTGCTGAAACTTGCTCACTTTGCGGTGATAGCCTCACGCCAATATCCTGACAAGGATGCTGCGATTACTTTCTTGGAGGGAGTGATCACAAAGTTGCGTGAGACAAGGGAATTGCGGATCAACGAGCCAATTCTCTATGTGAAGATGCAAATTGCAGCAATTAACCTTGAGAAGGGAAACCAAAAGGAGTGCAAGAATCTGTTGGAAGAAGGGAAAACCACTCTGGATGGCATGACTGATGTTGATCCCTCAGTTCACGCTAGCTTTTACTGGATATCATCTCAGTACCACAAGGCTCGCCAGGAATTTGCTGAGTTCTATAAGAATGCTCTTCTCTATCTTGCCTACACTACTGTAGAGTCTCTCTCAGAATCTTTCAAGCTGGTATGCCCCGTCATAATGACTCTTTCTAGCTGATCTAGTTCTAATTTCTTTTGTTTCTCATTTATTTGAAGTGTGCCCTGGCTGCCTGTGTTAAAGATATTGACAACATGATATTCTATTGTGTCAGGACCTGGCATTTGACCTATCTCTTGCAGCTTTGCTGGGTGATAACATTTACAACTTCGGGGAATTGCTTGCTCACCCCATCGTAAGGAACACTTTGCTTGGGCATGATTTCCAGTTTTTGATTAGTTTTCTTTTCACGATAGCAATTTCACCTTCTGCTTCTTTTGTGGCTTTTCATTCATACACATAATGTTAGCATATTTATTAGATATTGGTGCCGATTGCATAAGCATATGTATGCTGCTCGATGAGACATTAAAAATAAAGCTGTAAATTTATCAGATAATAATGTAAACTTATGAACATAAAGCGCATAATTACTCAGATAGTCATCAATGATTAATCCTCTTTATTTTTTTTTCTGGTTATCGACAAAGATGGTCAATATAATGTAAGCATGGTTATAGTAACTGATCTGTACAAAAGTAATTTGGGAAGGCAAAGACAATCTGACTAATGTAACCGGAACATCACTAAATTGGAATTCAAGTATTTATTTGAATCATTTGTTTGATTTGATACTTCTTTATCTAAGACTGCTTTCTTCTCTACTCTTAGATCAATAGTCTTATTGGAACCAAGGTGGAATGGGTCTATCTTATGTTGCAAGCATTCAACAGTGGGAACCTTGCTCTCTACCAAGAACTTTGCCAGGTACACAATGCTGCCCTTAGTGCCCAGCCTGCTTTGGTCCAGAATGAACGGAAACTGCTTGAGAAGATCAACATTCTATGTCTGATGGAGATAATCTTTAGGTGCCATCTGTTGACTTAATTTTTTAGTGTCACATCAATTTTCACTTCCACTTACATTTTCTTCATTTTACAGTCGACCATCAGAAGATAGGACTATCCCCTTGAGTGTTATTGCTGAGCGGACTAAGCTTTCTATCAGTGATGTGGAATATCTCCTTATGAAAAGCCTATCGGTATACATTCTGTCTAACTCAATGATAGGGGCCTCGCTCTCTGTATTTCCCTAATATAGTAATTGTTGTAGGAACTTTTTCATATGGACCATAGCCTTGTGGTTGTGGATTGTAAAAAAAAAAAAAAACTTCCTGCTTTTCTTTATGTGTTCCGTTCTTCATGTTTGCATTTGCTTATTTACAACGCTATCTTCCAATATTTAAGAAAGCTGAAGTGCTAAGCAATCACTTGGGCACCACCTATAGCACCTAGGGAAGCCCAGGCGGCACTAGTTGTTTGCACTTTTGGTAAATAAAAATAAAACGGTAGAGAAAGTAATGAAAATAATTTACATATTACCAAATAATTATTGTGAAAACGGGGACGGCTAGATCAAAGGCTTAGCAGAAAGCGAGGCAGTGGAGCTTCACCACCTCTTCAGCTCCTTCATGTTCAGTTGTTTTTCTCTTATAGATGGTTATTGTATCAATATTTGATTTTCTGAAACTTCCATGTCGACTTCAGAATTCTGTTATTTTTTTCAAGTTCACTAATCTTGTGGAAGTAGAGATATTTTACTGTCAATATTTGTGAACCAAGTGTGTTGATTGCCGCAGACCTATTTCATCTCCCAGCTTCTGTAAGCATATACTGGATGCAGTGCTTTCCCAGATCATCGACCTGATTTGGTTGTGTTTTTACAATACCTGTTTTTATCTCTAGTAGTCCTCTATATATAAGATAAGTTTTGACTTTTGAATCTTCAATTAGAGTCACTATCATCAGCTTGTTTTTGCACAAATGTAACCGACCTGTTGAAACATTTTGTTTAGTTGTTGAAATAACTGGAGTTTGGGGGGTTAATTGTCTCATACCCTGTGACATGTTTGGTATATAGCATTTCTGATTTTCTTTTCCATTGCAGGTTCATCTTATTGAGGGAATAATTGATGAGGTGGACAGTACAGTTCATGTATCGTGGGTCCAGCCTAGAGTGCTTGGAATTCCACAAGTCAAGGCTTTGCGTGAGCGGTTGGACGCATGGGTTGGAAAGGTGCATACTACATTGCTTTCAGTCGAGGCAGAGACCCCTGATCTTGTTGCTGCATAACTATTTGGTGGCTATTCTACAAACCTTTTGCGAGAGGCCTGGTCGGCAAGGTTGCTTTGCAAAATGAGAGATGCTCTGTATGCTGCTTCTAGTCCTCTTCTGGAATCTGGACAATGGAAACAAGTTGCCCTGGGCCTTTGCTTTGCCTGCATCGAACTGTTCAGGGCATGTAATTTTCATTTCTTAATCCTCTGGACATGGATGGTTAGAACTTCAGTGTCACGGAGCTGATGCTGATGGATTGAGGGTTTCGTACCGGCAGGGTTTTACTGTAGTTTTCCATTTCATTGAATTTGTAACTGAGGTTATGCTTGCTTGTTGGACATGGATGGCTGGATGCAGAAAAATCTAGCACACTCTTAGGTCTTTGAAAAGTTGTCTGACGTTGCTTTGACCTAAACCGTAACCTTCGATCTGTCGCAATACTAGTAGTAATTGCATGGTTTGGATGGTACTGCGCTCTATCGGATTAATACCCTCATATATTTAAACTCTTGTAAATTTGCCATCTGGAATGCCATTTCATCCGACCTAGCTTTTTGACCCCATGTTGTAGGGTGGATCTCGAAAGTTGCCTTGACATAAATATTTTACCGAGTGTGAATCATGTTCCTCTCGGAGTCTCGGTAAGAGCAGTGTAATCTAGCTCGTTGGAATGTGAATTTATACTATGATTCGTCATGAATTTAATTATCAAAGTAGGAGCACTGGAATATGCACAATGAGAACTCGAGGATCTGAATTGTCCGAGGATAAATGTATAGACCGCTGCTGCATTTTATATTGTTCGATACTACATAGAATAGAATGGCGCATGCTAAAATGAATGTTTGTTTCGGGTTCATATTTGCTTTTAAAGTATGAATTAAACGGATGTTTTTAATTAAAAGTATGGAAACCGTTGTGCCGCTCCCACCTCCTGCAGTCCTGCTGATGGACGTGGGCTTAAGGCTGGGCCAAAAGTTCGTGGGCTATCGGCTGGTCAAGCCATTCTCTGCGTGCTGGTGCTGCTGCTGGAAGCTGGAACTCCATTGAGCGCGCCGCCGCCGCTGCCGTGCGGCTGCCAACCGGCGGTGTTTGAGCACCGTTCCATTGCCTAGATCAACTCCTGCTTGCTCGCTCCTCTTGTGCTTGTCATCTGCGCTTGCGATGCCAGCGACGACGCCTCCGTCCCAGTCCACTTGCTTCTATGCTCCGCGCCGCGCGCAGGCGGCCGCCGCCTCTCCCTGCCGCGCTCGCAGCCGCCTCCGTTGCCTCCAAGGCACAGACACCGCCGCCTCTAACGCCGCAGCTCGTAGACGCCGCCGTATCCCGCTGCCCCTCGGACGCCCTCGCTGTTTCCTTCTTCCTCTGGTGCGCCCGCCGCCCCGGTTACTTACACCCGCCGTGCTCCTTCGACCGCCTCCTCCCCGCTGCCACTCGCCTGGCCTCTCGCCTCGGCACCGCTTCCTCCCTCATCCGCGAGCTCCACGGCCTCGGCTGCCCTATCAGGCCCCAGACCTTCCTGCTTCTGCTCAGGCTCTACTGGCGTGGGGGCCTCTACCCGCTTGTGCTCCAGCTGTTCGAGCAAATGCCCCTCTGGGGTTTTCACCCAAATGCCTTTGCTCGCAACGTTGTCCTTGACGTCTTTCTCAGGACAGGAGATTTTGATGCTGCACGGCGCTCTTTGCGGGACAACCCGTCGCCCAATTACCTCACCTACGCCATCGTGCTCACTCACCTCTGCCGAGCTGGGGCTTGGCCGCGGGTGCGCAGCTGCTTCATAGAGATGCTGCGGCTGGGTTTTCTCCCCAGCGCTGCTTCTCTCACTGCAGTTTTTGTTTGCTGCACTAAGGCTGGCACCATGCCTGAGCTTCTACAGCTGCTGGCTTTCGCACACGTCATGGGTTGCAAGCTCACCTCGGCAATGTGGACATGTTTGATCGCTTGTCTGTGCCGTGAAGGTAGGCTAGATGAGGCTTGTAGAATGCTGACAACGATGGTGGATTCTGGTTCTTCTCCTACAGTGGTAACTTACACACCACTTGTGAGAGGATTGTTGCAAGCTGGGAGGATTGATGAGGTCATTGAGCTCTTGCGGTCCATGGTATCTGCCAGCTGCAACCCAGACCTTGTTCTGTATAATGTTCTGATGGATAGCATGGCAAAGCAGAACAGATACACTGACGCTCTATACATTTATTGCGAGCATATCCATGACAGCCACATAAAGCCGGATGCATACACTTTATCTATTTTAGCTCGGGTATTGCAGTTGTCACAAACCCCTGGTCTTGTTTCCTTTCTTCCCAGGATGCTTCTCCGCTCAGATATCTCTTCTGATCTTGTGGCCTGCAATTCTGTGCTGAGTGCTTTATGCAAGTCGGGTTTTCCATCACAAGCCATCCAGTTCTACATTGAAAAGTTTGATTCACGCATCAGGCCAGATAACTACACCTATGTCGAGATACTGAATAGTTTGTGCCAGTTGGGAAGAGTAAATGATGCGATGGGTTTCTACCGCAGCATTGTTGCAAATGATCCTGAATCAAGTGCCTATGTTCGTTCAGCAATCCTCTATGGTCTTGTTAGACAGGGCCAGAGCCTTGTGGCCTTAAGAATTCTGAGGGAGGCTGTACGTGAAAATTATGCTCTTGATGCTGTGTGCTACACTATTGTTTTACATGGTCTTTTACGTGCTCGTCTCGTTGAAGAGGCTTGCAGATTATTTGACCAGATGAAACGTTCAGGGATGACATCCAATATTTGTACATATAATGTAATGCTCCGTGGACTTTGTAGAGCCAGGGATCTGGATGCTGTCAAGCAGTTGCTAACAGAAATGGAATGTGCTGATATTGTATTAGACAGTACATCATTAAATTCAGTATTTGTGCTCATAAGTAAGTCACGATGTACCAGCTCAGTTCTTCAATTAGTCAGACAAATGCTTCATTTAGGCATGAAACAGGGCTCAGCTCCTGAAGTTGTCAGACAAATGCTTGATTTAGGCATGAAATTTGATACTGAAACCTGCTCAGTACTTTCTCAGTCGATTGGTCATGAATTTATTTTGGAGGACAATGCCACTGCTGAAAGTGATGGGTCTGAGTCCTCAAATGATCTCCTTATATGCTCAGCTTCATAGGCAGTAATATGTCAAAGGAACAAGCATACTGCATCTAGCCCTCTCTGGTTTGATCATGTGCTCTTGCATACAGATACAGGGTTACAAAATACTCTGAAAGGATGGGTCCACGATGATTTCTGCGTTCTGTAAGTTCTATACCATTTTTCCGTAACTTGTCAAGTGCTCTTAATTGTGATGATTAGGAGATTGAGTAGTACTAAGTATTTTGCTGTTTCTTTTTTCGTGCCTTGCTAAAGCTGAAAGTTTTGATTGTTTTAATGACATTAAGCATTAAGAACTCTTGTGTTATTCAACTTTCTGGTTGTAGTCTAATAATCTTGACCCAAGCACATATAAAAAATAAACCACAAATAGAAATTGACAAATAGCTCCAGTTATCCTTTATCATTAACCGGACGATGGAACTGTTATTTATCAAATGTTGGACTTGAATTTTCATTGTGCAAAAGGAGATTTAACTGAGCTCAAATTTTGGTTTACTCATGTAGAATGTCCATTACATTCACCATCATGTGACCATAATGTCTAAGACAAATCTTGATAGGAAGATGAATTGTTTTCATCTTGTCTGTCTTTTTTTGTTGCAAATGCCAACATTTGTATTTATATCTCCATTTTCGTTTATGCTTTGCAATTCAAACCTGTGGTGATTAGGCAACTTGGTGCTATATATTGTGTTCTTATTTTCCTTTCTCATGACTGATTTTGCTATCCATTCTTGTTAAAGTGTACTACTTACTCTTATCTTTTGTCATTCTGATGATTTCAGCAAAAAACTAACAAGAGCATGGTCCTTGACGCCTTGACTGATCAGCGACGGATTCTTGATATTCAGTATGTGCCATTAACTGGTGCTCTTGCAGAATATATTAATCTCTGGGGCATTCTCTCTGAATGTTGCTGCAACCGAGTATTCCTGATACACATTTTTGTGGCTCTCAGGCTCAGGTCAATACCCAGCCAAATCATCATATGATGCTCTGTTTCAAGGCGCTGTTCAGTTCGGTCCTGGGAATGCTGATGAAAGTCTTGGACACCCAGTAAGTGTTGCTTCTAACACTGGTTGGTTGCACATAATCGCTGTTGGACAGCGTGCCACCTAGCATGGTGAGACCTCCCACATCCTGAATGCTCTCCTCTCTGTGATCTAAAGAGTGAGACAATTGAGCACCTCCTCATCTCATGCATGTTTTGAGCCTGGTTCATTTCTGGCAGTAGGCTGTGGCCTTGCTGCACGTTCTCCTCAGCCTGTGGACACACCCTTTGATGAGGTCTGGTGTTGATGTAGCAACTCCATGGGCGCACTAGTGGCATCGTCAAGCAATATCTTAATTCTCTCATCATCCTTGGAGCTTGGACATTGTGGAAACACCGGAACAACTTGCATCTTTAATGATGCTTCTCGAAGCCAACCGATAGCTTTGATACTCAATGGAGAGGAGGCTCGGCTGTGGAATACAGCGGAGGCTAAGGGGATTTCCTTGCTCCCTGCTCCTGGCCCAACTTGGCACTTAAGCCACTAGGTCTAGGTCTGGTCATCTGTTCTTTTAAACTGGTGTGAGTGTAATCTATATTCTGAAAGGTGTGTGGATGTGTGTTGTACACAAATCTTCTGTGTATTTGAGAAAACAAAATCTTATAATTTTTACACATAATGACAAAGGTAGACATACCACTATTAATCTTTTATCCGATGCAGTTCTCAGTAAACATGGGCCCAATATAACTATGCTCTCTGCACAATCTATACATCAACAGGAGCCATTCTTTATTTATGAGGAAAGGGAATCCACTAGCTGCTTATGTCAGGCAAGTGGCCAGCGTTGACCAGGTGTTGAATCGATCGATGAATTAATACTGCAGCTAATTTTTGTTTTCTTTTGTTTTTGCAGTACCTGTCAGAATCATCTTCGGTCCTCTCTGGAAGATCCAGACACCAACTAGGGTGAGCTTCCCATGGCAATCAGTACATTTTCTGGTGTATATGTGCTTTTGTATTTACAATGTTATGTGTATGTCTATTTGTAGTAACGGGGAGTTTGCCTTCTGATATATTTTTCCAGGTAGTTCAGATCTGTTTAGATCTTTGTGGCTAATGAGCAATCGGTATTCGGTAGTAGTAACTTCAAAGGAAATGTTCATGATCCTTTTGGTCCTACTTAGATATAGGATGTTGGTCTTGGTCCCTTATGCTGCAAAGAAACTGAGCCATCCATATAACCTTAATTCACACCATAAATGAAGTGGTTTGGTACCCAAAAGAAATATCAGAACTTTCTGTGGAATTGAGAATTTAAATAAAGGGATTTTACCTGATAGTACTGTAGGTATGCTTTAGATATTTCATAATTTTCACCCTAACACTTCTATGCTAAAGATTAAATCAAGGGAAAATTCCTTATCGGCCATAAAAAAAAGTTGAGGTTCCTTATTAGCCACTGAAACCTTGAGTTTCCTTATTGGCCATCAGTAAAGTCTATGAATATGTGCCCAATCTTTTGTCGGTTGAACTGTTCTTGTTTATTTAGTACCTGAACTAAAACCTCACATTCTCTACTTTGTCTCTCTTTTCCTCTTCTTTTGACTAACTGCCGCTCTAAATCGCACCATTGCATTCTCATATGCTGTTTACTACACAACACTGTATTAGTTTACAATATTATTGCAGATGTTCACATACCTTCTCAATGCATTATATTTTTGTCGAACATGCAGGAGAGCTGCGTATCATTTCATTAATAGAAGAGAGAGAAGTACAACACACACACACACACACCCCAAATGCTTATAGATTGCATTCGTTCGTGCCGGTTTGCAAAGAGACTACCCGACCCTGTTGGGAGAAGGACTAAGCTGCCGGATCATGGTCGGAGGGGAGGGTTAAACCATTGGCCCCGGCCATGCTCCACAAACAAGCCTCGGCCCCTGCCAACACTAAAGCTCTACCAATGCTAGGATAAGCACCGTTAAAAACGCAATCATTCCTATGCCGCCAAATAGACCAAGCTCCTAGGATTATGAGCGAGTTGAGCCCCCTTCGCCTGGAACTGTCCACTGAAGAAACTGCCGCCTGCCAATTCGCTGCAGCAAGGAAAACCAGAACTGTCTAGCGAACACACAAGAAGTGATTAGATGATTAATTGATCTTCTTCTTGATCACACAGCAGACACAAGGCGGCGCGGCATATTCCTCTTTGTGAGCCTGTCTGCCGTCCAGCAGCGGTTGTGGGCCACCAGCCACAAGAAAAAACGGCATTTGCTCGGCGCCCATGATCTTCAGATTCTTTCCCAAGGTCCAAAACTGGTAGAACCTTGGAAGAGAGTCTCATATGCTGATTGCGCCGTATACTGACCCGAGGAGGACAGTCTCCAAATATGTGTGTCCTGAACCCCAATCTGTAGGTGTGTATCCGAAATGATATTGCATAATTGGAGCACTTGGCCGATCACTTGGGGGGTGGCTTCACCATGGATGCCACCCGTCCATCTGAAATTATGTAAGGCTTTGGCGACTGTTCGTTTGTTCGCAATTCTTTTTGGCACCATGCTGAAGATCAACGGAGCGAGATCCTCAATGCGCTGACCAAGCAGCCATCTGTCCTTCCAGAATAATGTATTCGTGCCATCGCCCACCTCTGTGGTGACTGCCATGGAGAATAAGGCTTCCACCCAGCTGTCCATTTGTAAGGCAAAAGAAGTCCATGGCTTGTCCGGCTCAGTCTTCTTCAGCCATAACCACCTTACTCGCAAAGCACACCCAAGTCTTTTGAGATCAGCAACTCCCAGCCCGCCCAACTCCTTTGGCCGGGCCACTTTTGGCCATGCTATCATGCAGTGTCCACCGTTGGCTTCTTTCCTCCCCCTCCAGATGTAATTTCTCATGATTTTCTCCATTGCCTTGATTGCCCATGGTGGCAGGTCCAAGGCCATGGCGTGGTAGATAATGGTGGCGACCATGATGAATTGCACCTGCACAACTCTGCCGGCCTTGGTCATCAGCTCCGCCTTCCATCCCGGGAGTAGGTCAGCCAGCCGATCGATGAGGGGCTGTAGCTACACCTTGGTAAGCTTTTTGATGGACAAAGGTAACCCGAGGTATCTTACCGGGATATTCAAGTAGTTCTTGATAATTGTTTTTGTTACAGGTACAACTTCTATTTTTAGCCTAATTACAGTAAGGGAGACCCCTACCGTTCAATTCATTAAAAAAGGAAAGGAGCCCAAAAGAGGGTGACCCGTACAAATGGGGTACAAAAGGAAAGAACTGTACAAAAAGCAAACAAAAGGGCCGTTCTAGCTGAAAGCTGAAATACAACTTCTATTAATATATTACTGCCACTATTCTGCCTTTATGAGGTTAATTAGTTTATAAACTTCTGATTGGTTTGTCTTACTTAACTGTACGGAATTGTATTGTGCAGATCATATAGCACCTCTTATTATACGCATACACACTAATGTTCTATTCAATAGCCAATTTCCTCTTTTGAAAAACGGCCTTGACCAAACAATGAAATTCAGCTCAAATAAAAAAAAAACTTAGTGTAATATTATTAACATTCTAACAACACATTACTCCTTTTCCTTTTTGCAGGCACAAGGTTCAAATGAGAGTGAGCTTGAAACAAACAAAAAAAAAATCAGGGAAACAAAACAGTGATGCCACCTTTGATGTTCTAATTATATCCTATGCTTTCCACTCTGTAATGAGACTGAGCTGCAGACTAACCAACTATGTGAACCACAAGGTATTCTTTAGGTCTTCTGCAGAATTTGAATGCTTTTTGGTTGTTCCAAGTGACCTCTTCCAAATTTGAAGGCATACTGGGTCAAGGGAAATTGAATGAACCACCAAGCTGTGAATTAGCAGCTGCTGATGGTGGCTTGATTGCAATCCAGAGCAACGATATGGTGATGGCAACAAGTCCAGACCAGACGTATACAATAGTGGGTGTCCTGCCTCTTCTGCCCATCAGTCCCTTTGCAAATGGATATAAATGCGCAAGCACCCAAAAGCTGAAGAATACTCCCCCGAGAAGCTTGCTCCACTGCGGAATTGTGCTGTAAATTGTTCGGCTGAAGCCAACCGCAATGGCAACAAGGTTGATCATGATGATGGTGAGAGGTGGTATCATTAATGATGTCCACTTCACTATGTAGAGTTCTGCAAATTCATCCTCTACATCATCGCCGACCTGCTTTGATGTCAGTGTGAATGATATCTCAATCCCTGCAATAACTTTCAGAAGACCTTGAAGGACCGCAGCAAGGTGAGCACTAGTTCCACCAATGAGCCAGAACTGTTCATTTCTCCACCACTCCTCCAGTGCAATTCCGGACCACTTGATCTCCAGCATGGCCAGGAGGCAAAGTGTGATGGTTATGATAAGTAGGTATGTTAGGAAGGTAACATTGAGTGTTTGCACAATGAACTGTCCTGAGAAAAGGGAGAGTGCGGGAAGGAAGCAGTAGACAATGAGGAAGATGGATGTGAAGGGATAGATACCAACATTAAGGTATGCAATCCTCTGGAGCACCTGTTGACACAGAGAAGAGTGTTCAATTTTTTATATTGAAGAATCCAGAATGCATTAGTAAAGGGTAGTAATTTATGAGGAGCATGTAGTGCATACCTTCATCTTGGAACTGGCAAACAGTGCATTGTTACGGGAGAAGAAGATCTCAACAGAACCAGTAGCCCATCTAAGCACCTGGTGCAAGCGGTCTGTAAGGTTGATAGGAGCGGTCCCACGGAAGGCGTCACGCTGAGTGACACAGTACACAGACTTCCATCCACGATTATGCATTCGGTACCCTGTCACCACGTCCTCTGTGACAGATCCGTAAATCCACCCAACCCGTACACCCCATTCTGTCTTCTCCTCATACCAACATGAGATCACACTGATTGCTTCTGCCACAATGGATGCATCCAACATTTCACGTGGAATTGTTAGAGCACCAGGTGGACGGCCATTCTTGACAGATGGATGGTCAGCCAAGGGTCTTCCTTGAAACTCAGCTACTGGAATGGAGTCAATAAGAAAGCTCGAATTTCCAAACTTCTTTGGAAATGTTGCAAGGTTCATGCTGTCCCCATCAAAATCACCCATGCGAAGAGCCATGGTTTCCTCAGAGTTGGCATTGGAAGCCGATCCCTTGCGGCGGCGTGGGAGGCAGCAACTGCAGAATCCAGGGCTGTGATCTTTGGAACGAGGCGGGTCAAAGCCATAGAGGGCAATTCGACGAAAGAGGCATCCAGTACCAACATACACTGGTCCTTGCAGACCGTCAAGTGCACGCATGTTGACATCGAAGAAAACAGTGTTGTGGTTTGCATAACGATCAGAGGGATCAATGCCTTCAAACCGCTGAGGGAACTGCACATAGCAAAGGCGATCTCCGCCACGGTCCATCATAAAGCACATGCCCTCCCTTAAAGCTTTTGAGTTGTAGACATAGTGATCACAGTCCAGATTAAGGATGAAAGGACCATTGGACATGATTGCTGATGCACGGACCAGTGCGTTCATGGCGCCTGCTTTCTTATTGTGATCATATCCTGGGCGCTTCTCTCTTGACACATACACCAGCATTGGAAGCCGCGTGTCAACTCCAGAAAAGTCAAGAGGTGATTTTTCATTGATGTTTCCATACATTGGCATATCACTTGGTGGTTTTAGCATGACCTGACACACAGAAAAATGGAGCTGTTAGTATAGTTGTGGATGTGAGGGTACTTATACAGGATTGTGATTGAAGCAGTACCTGTATGATTCCTGCATGATCACCTCGAGCATGATCCTGTGAGGGGTTGAGCCATGTACCGGGCCAGTGAGTGCCATCAGCCATCCATGTTGCCTTTGGAATCTTCACTGGCTCAAATGGCTCATCGCCTCCAGCCTTCATCTTTTCCCTCTGAAGGTTCATTGCCTGGATTTCTTCACGGGCGTGGTATGCATCAGAGCGGCGGCGTATGGCATCTGGCAAGCCATTAACACGAACCTTGAACTCATCATATTCACGCTTGATCCGCCTTCTGTCCTTGACGAAGTCAGGCTTCACCTTGTTCTTGAAGGGATCTCTCCTCAAATTGAAGTAGCTGTCAGGGTTCCTGGGTTCAATATCATGCTTCCTACAGAATGGCACCCAGAGATTAGCAAAGCTTGCTGCTTCAGCCATCGCTTCGAAGGTGAGCAGTGCCCCTCCATCATCTGACAGGTAACAGGCAAGCTTCTCAACTGGGTAGTCAGCTGCAAGGATGGAGAGAATTGTGTTTGCAGTGACCAGGACCGGTTCCTTCTCTGGATCAGCAGTTGACACGAAAATATCAAGTCCAGGGAGATCAGATTTGCCTGTTGGATTGTTAGGAGTTGGTGTCTCAAACTTCTCCTTGAGAACCGAGAGGTCCGTAGCACGATTGATGGGGCAGAGCTTTGGAAGCTGGTCTAGTACCCACGAAAATGCAAACCAGAGCTCACAAACAATTGACATTCCCCAGAGCCAAATGGCATCATCATTTTGGTGCTTGATACGCCACATGAGGAAGAAGGCCAGTGCAACCAAGCGGATCAGGACAAGAAGCCTGCATGGGACAAGGAACAATGAGAACTTGACAAAGATATTCTTGCGACAATATGGCAAAGGCAGAAATGAAACTCGTTGCATCTATGGGAGTAAAGAACATTGTAAAGGCGGTACCTGTAAGGACTAATGACGGCTGCTGGAATCTTGAGCTTGCGGGTGAGCGGCCGCCACGGTTTCGTCAAGAGCTCCTTGGGGTGCCCACCTGGAGCGCCTCCGTCTCCGTCATCATCAGCGCCGTCCTGCGGCCAAATGGCATTGCCGTAGCCATAGGTGCCCTTGGTCTCAAAGAGCCACCGGTTGTGATCAAACTCGCCGGACTGGTTGACGTCCGTCTTCTTCACCAGCGACATGCGCCTGTCCATCTTGCTGTCGGTCCGTTCAGGTCCTCGGCGCAGCGACAGCGCCCTTGTAACCTCCGCGGAGCCGACGATGTCCTCCCACTCGGTGTTCTTGTAAGGCTCCTTGCACCCTGGGCAGGCGGCGCCGCCGGCCTTGACGGCATCAGTGAAGCAGTCGACGCAGATTCTGAACTCGCACTCACAGGGGAGGATGTCGTCGCCGCGGCTGTCGCGCATGACCTTGGCGTCGCAGCCCTGCACCATGCAGCTGCTGGGGCCCTTGCCACCGGCGCGCCCGGCGGCGCTGCCCTTGTCCATGACGTGCGCGCGGGTGACGCTGTTGAAGCCGCCGGTGAAGAGCGAGCCGGAGACGTACTGCTCGTCGGCCGCCTTGGCGACGTCCTCGTCCATGGGCTGGTTGTCCGGCGTCATCGGGATGTGAACGTGGTAGTCCTGGAAGTCCACGCTGCTGATCTCCGAGTCCAGGTCGTCGCGGGAGTAGCTGATGAAACGGCCGGAGTCGGTCCGGCGACCGAACACCACCGTCGGGGCCGTCGTCGGCGCGGTCGGCGGCTTGCCAGCGCCGCCACCTTGTGGCGCCATGCGGCTGGAGCCGCTGTTCTTGAGGATCCCCTTGGACGCCATGCTCCGGAACAGAGGCTGCCCTTCTTTGGAAGGTCGCACTCGTCTCCTTCAAGCACTTAACCTCTGGTGCTTGATTGTTACGCGCTTGCTGATGATCTGCAGAATCCCGTTTCGGGAGAAAATGGAAACTTGTGTGAGACAACATGAAAAAATGGCATGTAATAGATCGGGAAAGAATTAATGGAGATTTCTCCGTGACGCGAGCTTCTTGTGCATGTTATATGCTATGAGATGATTGTGCAAGAAAAGAGACGTGAATGCAGCTAGATAAAGTTGGTTTTACTGGTGAAACAGGGAGTTACTGTAGATCAGGGAGAAGATTGGCAGCAACGTCAAATTTATAGCTAGAATTGTTTGTTCCGTTGTAATATAAGCTGATTCTGGCTACATCACACAATCTCACTCTGTTAAACGTTCTAATGCAGCACAACATTGATGGTTTTCTTTCTAAATTGGTTTGCCAAAACAAATAAGAAAATTGAAAGAGAGGCAGCAGAATGAGGCAGGCTCCCAAGTGATGAATCAGTCAGTATATGCATACATTGGAGTCCATTCCTTGAAAGCTAAGTATGAATAAAACTGAAAACAAAGGGCGTAGAAGATTGCTCACCTCTTTTTCACCATCTGAAGAGACGACGCGTCCACAGCAAACGACAGGGCAATGTACGCGGTTTACGAGTGTTTGTTTGGTAGGGAACCTTTTAGCTAGACTAAAAAGACCAAGTCCAACAATCAAAAGGAAGTAAACCAAAGAAAGCTGAAGCCTGAGCTGAACCTGTCAAGGGCAAAGCTGTGGATCGCTTCAACCACGCCGACTGACTGGTGTAGGTAGGCTTTAATGGCGGCGATGGGTCTGCATATCGACGGCGAGATCGCCGATCGGGAAGCTGGAAGAAGCTAAGCTTAGTGTGTCGTTGCGGGAGCCAGCTGCGTCGATCGTTATTTGAATGGTTGGGGCTTGAATCCAAGGAGGGGGTGATTGGTTTGGTAGGGCGAGAGGCGCGAATGGAGGAAGAGGAGCAGAGGTGGGGCGCACGAACGAACGCCAACGCGCCGAAGTGACGACCTACTCATCAGAGGTTTGCTCCTGATACAATTTATATTGTCATTAACTGGGTGAGTATGGCATGTGGGTTCCCACGTAAGAGCCAACGCGCGAATCATCAGAAAGAGAAAAAAACGCGCGAATGGACTCGGATGGAATTAATATTGTCTGAATGGGAAGCTTCTCTCCTCGTTCATGCATGGCTCCTCGATTCATAGGAGCACCTGCACCTGCTGAAGTTACTCGTTTACGTATCAGTATTGCTGTAACAAAAGTTCACATTTACACATGAGTATCTAGCTCACACGAAATAATCCCTTCAACTTGCAAATCTTATTGTGGTGAATGTTAGTACGTGGGTCCATGATATGCAGAATTTGGTTTTATCTGTATGCACAAAAAAAAAAAGAGTTTTCACCCGCTGTTTTATTTGCTAATTCTGCCACAATCAATCAATTTTCCAGTCATCAGGACTTCAGGAGTCGTGGATGTCAGGTGAAAGCGTCCTCGTTCAGGTCGTGCTAGCGACTCCATTCAGCTGATGCTGCTGGGTTCTCTCCTTCCTTCTCCACTTTTTAATTTGCAACTCACCAGATTCTACAACACAACGCGATGCGATTGCAATCCAACCTCCAAATCTGCCATGATTCTTGCTCGTTCGTTGGTGTTTCCTGCTTGCCATTTCCAACCCCTGCTTTTGCATGCACTGCAATCGTAACAAATCGATTCAACGTCGCGGAGCAGGTCAGGTTCCAACTTTGATTTCAACCAACCTTCCAGATGTCAACTACGTCCAGTACACGGTCTAGTTCGCCGAGACATCATGCGTAGCATCACTCTCACATGTTTTCTCTGAGTTGCGCACACGATCACGCCAATGTTTGTTGCTCCCAGCTCAGGTTTGTGAACAAAATAATCTACTACGTGCGTAGCTTGTTGACCACTGCGAAATTCAGCATCATCATCATATATGGCATGTAGATGTAGGAGCAGGTTAGAGTATACAATAGTAATCGACAAACCACAAAAACATTCATTCATGAACGGAGAGGAGAAAAATATCGGTGCTAGCCTTTCATCTCTATTTATATATCAGTAGAGAAATATCTAGCTTTAAGTTTGTGAAATGAGGATGGGAAATCTGCAAAAGGGATTAAGAAACAGACAAGAAGAACATGTAGCGCATCTGACATTAAAAAATGTAAGGATTTTTTTTAAAAAAAAACATGTAACAGTTGACTTGGTATCGCCTATAACTATCGCTCCGTGTGCGTCATCAGTGAAGGTAGAAAAGAGAAAATGGATGGTCTGACGGTTGTTGAACAGTGCAAGTGAACGTAAGAGGTGTTCGCGGAAGCCATGGCAATGTGGGATGGACTGGACTAGTCCTGTCCAAACGGGCGGCCCGGCACGAGCCTTAAAAGGCCGGGCACATTTAATTAAGGGTCGGCACGGCTTACAGCTAATTTTGTGCCGTACCGAGCCGGCCTTAGGGCCTGAGCGTCGGCCTTAAGCACGGCACACATGTACTTAACCGTGCTGCGTGCCGGGCCAGCCCTTTAGGCCCATCAAGCACTAATAGACATGAAGTCTCAGTCAGGTACGAAATTTAACATAAGTACACAATGTTAATAACACAACTACATAAGTACAGAATGCTATCAACAGGAAAATAGGAAGAAGAAATACACAAAAGATATTGGCTAAAGGAAACATAACTTAGATTAAGAGCTGGTTGCCTCGTTAAAAATCCTCGGCCTTGAAGGGAAAAAAGAGTACAACCAGCTCTCATGTCTAGTATGATATCTCAAGTTTACAACTCCATAAGGTGAAATTACAACACTAAACAAAAGATAAACTAAGTTCCAGCAGCAGTAGCATCACCATCAGTATTAGTTTGGTCAGAAACAACATCATCTAGATAGAGATTGACAAACATCTTCTCAAGCTCCACATGATGCTTCTTCACACTGTGCTACTCTCGATCTTCACCCATGTACCAGTCCTTCAAGCAAGTAAGCACCTCCACCATGTCTCTAGCCAAACTTCGTCTTTTTTCTTCAAGCAACCTACCAGAAAGGCTAAAAACAGACTCTGAACTGATTGTGAAAACAGAAACAGTCAAAAGATCTTTAGCAAGGATAGAAAGGACAGGATATGTTTACTTATGCACATTCCACCAACACAAGACATCAAGATCATCATTATCAGCATAAACAGTATCACATTCAAGGTATATGGATAATTCATATACCTGTGGCAGTGTTGTAGCATGTGTTTGAGAAGAATCAGAAGAATCAGAAGGCTCAGAAGTGCCAAAGATCTTACCCCATGATGTTTTTTTCCTACCTGTACTTACCTGGTGAGCTGGCCTCTGCAGTCGAACAACACCAAACCTATTCTCATACTTGGCAAACATGTTAGTTAACTCAACACGAACAATATTAAAATGGTCAGAGTAATCAACACCAGTTAGATTTCAAAGAATCTTCAAAGCATTGGTAAGACCTTTCAGCTTGCCTCTGGGATCCAAAACAAAAGCAAACGAATACAACAAAGGAATGTCCCTTCAGTACTTCAAGTACTTAGTTTTCATTGGGACAACAACATTCCTAAGCAACCTGTCATTCTCATACTCATATAAGTGACCAGCAACTTCAATAAGTTGATGCAGAATAAGATTGGAAGTTAGGTAGTAAACACCAGATAAAGTACAAGTAGTCTCAACATACCAATCATCAGGAGCGAGCAAAGTTTGATTGTGAACCTGCTGGTACTGAGTATTGATGAAAACAGAGAATGTGCTTTGATGTGGAAGGAGGTGTTTTAACATCAAGAAAGTTGAGTTCCACCTTCTATCCATATCCAAGCAAAATTTCCTTGGACGAACACCCAAAGCAATGCAATAACCCTTGTATGCAGCAATACGTTGGTTAGAAGAGTTCAAAAAAGAAATTATAAGTCTAAAATTCTCAACAATAGGTTTCAACCTTTTTAAACCAGACTTCACAATAAGATTAATGATATAACAAGCATATCTTTAATGCAAACAAAGAGAACCAACATAACCATCCAACTTAGAAGTCAAAATGGACATAGCATTGTCATTAGCAGATGCATTGTTAAGAGTAACAACAAAAACTTTCTCAGTTAGGCCATATTCAGAAATGACAGTTTCAATTCGTTCAGCAATGTTAATACCAGAATGAGAAACATCAATCAATCTCATAGCAAGAATTCTTTTTTTTCCAAAACAAAATCAACATTAACAAAATGACTAACCACACCTAGGTAATCCTCCTTAGCTTTTTCAGACCAAATGTCTGAGGTAATAGTAATAGATGAAACAGAGGACTGCAAGAACTCTGTAAGCTTAGCACGATGTTCAGTATAAACCTTCACAAAGTCCCTAGATGTGGCTTGGCGTGAAACAGGATCAAATCTAGGATTATAAGCAACTTAAATATAATGTTTAAAAGCATTAGTAGAACCAATGCCGAGAGGTAGATCTAAAGCTACAATCAAGCGACAAAGTTCATTGCGAGCAACTTTCAGATCATAATCTCATAAATGCACAGAACCATCAGAATTAAATCTAAGCATGGTTTGGGTTTTCAGCGCGCGTTTAGCTTTAGTCAAGCAAGCAGCGCTGTGCCGTAGCAAGTGGCCAGTGCCACCACCAGATCTAGCAGTAAGCTCAGCTTTGCAATGATTACAGACACTCGCATACGTGACTTGCAGCCGGTTGACGTCTCTGAACAACGGCGTGAAGTCCTTCCACGCCTCGGATGTGCTCTTCCTGCCCCGCTTGCGTGAAAACGTGCTCGCAGTACTAGCCGTCGCTGGCGTGCCGGGGCTGGAGTCGATGTTCGGCAGACTGT
Organism: Eleusine indica; assembly: GCA_030378355.1. Lineage (NCBI taxonomy): Eukaryota > Viridiplantae > Streptophyta > Magnoliopsida > Poales > Poaceae > Eleusine > Eleusine indica. Next base: position 45,775,452 of record CM059495.1, read on the forward strand.
AGTCAATGTTGATCACCGGAGTCGAAGAAGATGGTGGTGTGCCTGTAGGAAGAGGCGGAGGAGGCATGTCAGTAGGTGTAGCCGTTCCCATCGATGGAGAAGGCATAGCCGTAGCCGTTCCCATCGACGGAGAAGCCGTAGCCGTTCCTGTCGACGGAGCCGATCCCCTCGCCGAAGTACCCGTCAATGGAGTCGCGACCTGCCTCAATCCGAAGATGAGGTTGCCCGCTGTCCGAATCGCCTCGTTCGTCGCCTCCGGGCGCGACATGTCGACGACGACGACCAGATCTAGCCACCGGGGAATCGGATCTGGCCAGATCGAGCTAGGGTTTAGGCGCGGTGAGGCGGGATGAAGGGCAGAAGATCAGCAAAGCCACGACGACCGGAGCTAGCCGGTGACGACAGGGACAGGGAGTGGAGTGGATGTGGCTGTGGCGGTGAGAAGTGGTCGGGTGCGGCGGTGAGAAGTGGCCAGATGCGGCGCCGCGACGGGAGGGGGGAACGAATGGGGCGCTAGGGTTGGGAGCTGGGGCGGGGGCGCCTTTTATACCCCGTCGCTCGCCCGTTGGAGGTGGGCTGGGCTAGATTTAGGCGGGGCCACGGGGAGTGGGCCGTCATGAGTGGGCCGTGTCGTCCGCCTGGCCTTTAAGACCTCACCGGGCCGCCTCCTAAACGTGCCGTGCCGGGGTGGCCTTCGGGCTCGCTCCTCGGCCCAGGCACGGCCCTTACCACTGGGTCATGTCAGCATGGGCCTTAAAAATAGTGGGTCGTGCCGAGTTCGTGTCATGCTTTTTTTTAAAGGCTTCATGCCGGCCCACTCGGTCCAGCCTCTTTGGACAGCTATAGAATGGACTATCCATGGCAAGAGGTGCTTGCGCCGGGTGAAGGATGGCCCGTCTGGTCTGTGGCGACTGGTGAGCACCCTGTCGCGGCCCAGGAGCATAAAGTGCATGCGGCCTGTTTGATTGAAGACCTGGCCCAAACTGCCTGGGCCAGCAGCAATCTAAGCCACGAGTGTCTGAGATTGCTGTTGGGTCATCTAGATTTCTCCAGACAGATTTCTCAGGGTCTCAAGCAAACAGATTTTTAAAGCATGGATCACTCATGTATACCGGATGCGGCCGAAACGCTAAACCTTCCTTTGCTTTTCATTGAGCAAGACATGGAGTCACAGCTCACAAGCTTTCCGAGATTTCAAGCATGGATCGAATGTCATGAGAACTTAGTTAACTGATTTGCTTTCCTTTCCCCTTCACGTGCCAGACCAATGCAACAGCATTGTGCACTGGATTTCAACTTTAAGACGACCTTCTACAGGTCAGATGCATCTCTGCCAGGAATTGAATTCCAATCGGCGAGCGACACGGTCTTAGATGCGCACACATTCAGTACGGTTCCAACCAGATATTGCAGACACGCACGTTGTCTTGTGTGTTTGAGTGTTGTGCTTCTTAAACCTCATTTGTATTATAAGTAGTGTTAGAGCAAACAATGCGTGTGTGATAAACCTCATTTATATGTTATAGCAGTACACGGGTTTGGGAATTTCTTCCCGAATTACATGGATGTAGCTTCGTAGCTACTAAGCAAAAGCCAAAAACTCACGGCTAGATGATCCTAGGGATTCCCGCAGCACGACCGACCAGCAAAACAACAGGTGGATAAATGGAAAGACCAATTTCAACAACGAAACATTTCATGCTGAAGCCACCAGAGTCATATAGAATAAAACGTTCCCAAGCATAGCCAATATCTGCCAATATAGTGTTTGACTAGTAAGTACTGTACAGCAAGGAACTCATAACGCCCAGGTAAACTATCCGAAAAAATACCTAAGATATAGGAGTGAGAGAGACTAGCACACGACACAAAGAACAGATTCAAAGCCTGACTGACAGCATACAGAACGGGCAAAGCCTATATCTGGTGGTCAGAAGCTGATGAAGTCACCCTTTTGCTCCTTTCTTGGTGTTCTGTCTTGCTGAGACGAGGCGCCGCCTTTCTTACCAAAGATCATGTCGTCAAGGTCCTGAAGTAAGTCGTCCCCATTAGACTGATCTCCGGAACCTGCTGGTTTCCTTGCATGGGTGTCTTTCGTACCCACAGCGGATGGAGATTCCTCAGGCTCCACTGTAACTGGAATCATTGCTGGCTCAGGCTCTGGCTCAACATGAACAGGTTCCTTCAGCTCTTCATACTTGGACAGGACCTTCTGCAGTTCCTCGTGGATGCTCAATGCCTCGAAGAGCTGAGCCTCATTATCACCCGCTGTCTCGACAATTCTCTGGATTGTGTGTTGACATTGTTGGCATTGCTGAACGAGGGTAGTAGTCAAGTCATCCTGCATGCATGAGGTACAACAATCAACAATGACAGGTGATGACAGAGCAACTCAATCTTTTGTATTGAATTTAGAAAACTATCATATAAAAAAATATGAAATGATAGTCAGGAAGTCCCCATTCAACAATTCTAAGTTAGTTTCAGGTATTGCTATGCACCAATTATTGTCGGAAAAACAAAAGGATACAAGATGAGCATCAAAATGAATGCCTTGCTGTATACACTTAAGTGGCTATATATTTATTGTAATAAAAGTTGACAATCTCGAATATAATTTAGGCATGTACAATCCCAGATAAAATCAACAAGAAGATTGGAACATTTCTTCTTAGGAGGAATGTCTTCATCTATTGCACACTTACATAACCATCAAATAAGCCAAAAGAGTTAATCGACAAGACTGACAACAGACTAACCTGTAGGACCTCTTTCTGAGGAGAAGAAGATAACACTGTAGAAAGAAGTTCAACAGTATTACGAGCCACCTCAAACGCCTCATTAACTTGCACAGCAGGAACAGTTCGAACAGGAGCAAAACCCTCCTCTGGAATTTCTTGATATCCTTCTTGTGCGGCCTCTGAATATGGTTCCATTGCAGGCACTGAACGGGGAGGAGTAAATATTGGTGCCAGGCTCTCTTCATCACGCCCAGGGAAGCGAATTCCTCTAGATCTCAAGCTCTGGAAAAAAAAAAAGGTCATTTGCGTTTTCAAGTAATAGAAACCCACATGCTGGATAAAAACACTATACGTACTACTGTTCAAGGCACAAAAGTAATGAATGGTTACATATTAAACCATCAATAAGAGAATGAAGAAAAATGCATCTGTTAACATGAAGAAGCAAATTCCATACAGATAACACATCAACTGTCATTCATTGTTTCAGGTTACATTTCAGAAAGGTAATTGAACAAAACGGCACTACACTGATTTACCTTGTAGGTTTCTTCATATACTGGAAGATAGCGGAGGTCATCTCCAGATTCTCCCCAAGCTTCAATAAGCATAAGTGCCTTGTTTCTGTTGTTGACTATAGTCTGTGGATCATCGATCAATCTTACCATCTCATCAAGTAACCTCTCAGCAGCAATCTCAGAGAAAGCCTTCTCACAGTTTTTGACAATGGTCTCAAGCAGGACAAGAGAAAGATACTGCACCCGCGGATTCTTCAACGTAATTCTTCTCTTGATGGCACGAATCACTTCGACACTGTTGATCCTCTCTGTGTTGACCATATCGCATATCTCAAGATTCGTAGCCCAATCAGGTGCATCCATGGTCTCCAAAGTGGCTTCATCGACAATCTTGTCTGCCATGTTCTGGCCCTGGAAAAACTCCTTCATTTTGAAACTCATGTTGCTCACGCCAACTGACATCTTGCGGCTAACTTCTGCCCCACTTATCTTGAGCCGCTCGCCCAAAGCATTGACTTTGTCCATGAGATTATCGCTCATCTTGTCAGGGTGCTTTGCTCCTAGAAACCAATCTAACTCTGCAGGCATGAAAAGGGCAATTTTAGGATGAATAACAGAATAGAATGTTTTTATCTGCGAAAATAAGAAATGAAAAAAAAATTTGCTTCAGTCCTAGAACATGGAACAGCTGAGCAGATTAACAGTAAAAATCAAATAGATACATAAGACCATGCCTGAATTAGGTCTCCAAATGCTAATTGTTCTACATGCAAGTAGGAGGAAACCTGAAACCATAACTTTTCTTCGAAGTTTCATTAAATAGTTTACTGTTGGATTCCAATAGACTGAGAACGAGTATTACTGCAAATCTCAGAGTGATGCTAGTTGTGTTAGAAAATGAAATCCTGGGGGTCGTACTTTGATTAAACCGTATTCTCAATTTCCTATCCTATAAGTAGGGAGTAAATTGTACGGCGAGAGTACTTGGCACCGCAGCTGCAGCATGATTTCAGAGGAATCTATCTTGAGATCAAATCCCATATCGGCGGGGCACAAGAACCCCTGTGGCCGCTGCTGTTTACCCGTAGATCACAACAGCAGCAGCAGTAAGAAAAATCTAATGTTTCTTGTTTCAGGTCGCCCGCCTGACTCGGGGAAGCCACCTCTCTAATCGCTGTGAGTGCGAGATGAAGGGATCGCAGCAGAGTACCTGATGGCCGCCACCCCGGGTTGCTCTCTTCTCCTCCTCTTCCGGCCGCCGCGCAACCGCCTCCTTGGGCTCCTTGCCGATTTCTTTCTCCAACTTTACCTTTCTCTCTCTGTACCCATGCCGCCACAACGAAAGATGGATTCCGCGGCGAGCCTCGGCTTCGTTCTCTTTTCCCTGCCTTTTCCCTGTCCTCCGTGTGTCAATATCGTTGCGTCATCGTACCCATTGAATATGAATTATTAGGTCTCCCATGCTCAGCAAATAAAGTATTAATGTATTATATTTACTTTGCAAAGCAAAAATACGGTCAACTAGTAATTCACTACTCCCTGTGTCTCATGAAGAGTGTTGCTTTTAATTTTTTAATATTATGTTTAACCGTTCGTTCTATTTATTTTTTATATAAATATTGTTTATTCTTTTATGATTGATTTTATCATCAAATGAACTTTAATCATAATATATTTATTTTAATATTTATATTAATTTTTTAAATAAGATGAAAGGTCAAAAGTAATATCTGAAAAGCGACACACTTCGAGGTAGTACATATATTACCACGATCTCAACTGTCGTAAAAATATTTTGTTGCCAAGGTTTCAAAACTTTTGAGCTGCTTCTGAGAAGTGTTTTTCCGGTCATCTAAATTATGATTCAACTAGCAATGTGGTCGTGCGTTGCCATGGGCTTCAAAACCTTAAGAACACATGCTTGACAACATTAAAATCTTAAATAATTATATTATTTATAGAATATGTTTTTATATAATTTTATAAGATATTAAATAATAAATATTTGTGAAATTACACCATAACCAGTTTTATATTATAGATAAGATCTTAATTGTCTTGGTCTCTTTTAATCTTAGTCTATTTTTTCAGCTATCTTTTATTATGCATGCCAATACTATTTTATATAATATATATTTTTTAAAGTGAATGTAAGATTTTTTTGTTTGTTGCTTCGGTAAAACAAAGTGCTATGGTAACCAATGTTTGGCCAAATGTAGGTTTTGAGGGGGAAAAAAACTAAATTAAGATAACAAACTGTTAGAATTAGCTTTATCGGAAGTCCCCATAATATATTCTATTTCATTGGCTAGCCCAAACAATAATTTTTTTTCTCTTTCCGTTAGATGACCACGTTGGTGGCTTTCTCTTCAGCGTTGACTTGCTCGAGCTCGCTTCGTTCCTGCTCTTCCATCCACCTCCAAGCTTCGGCGTGTAAGTTTCATGACCATTGATGATTGCATATCTTGAGAGTGCTAGTGAGAGTAACTAGATCATCTTCCACATCTAAGGCTAGAGTGTCCTTAAGGGTGTGATCTAGGTTGTTACTCTTAGTCTATGGTGAGATCTAGATCGGTTATGTGTCAGTGATCGAGCCTATCGTGATCGGTTATGAAGGTCGTCACACGTTTGTACCCGGTTTGAGCCCATCGATAAAAGGGGCATCGCTAGTGAGCGTCTGTGTCGTCTCGGGGAGTCCGGCAAATTCTCGAGGGAGACGAGCTTGTACCTTGGTGGCAGCGCTGACGCAACCGTGTCTTTACTCCAGGAGTGATTGCGAACTCGTGTGTGAGAACTCCACTTGGTGGCTGGAGGGACCGACACTCCGACGGAAGTGGTCCAACAAGGAGTAGGGGAAGGCGCCATCTTTCCGAGACATCGGAAGAAAATTATGAGCATTCCTTGACCCTCTCTTTACTATTCCGTAATTGTGTGCTCTAGTGAGTAGGTTGAATTATGGCTTGCATAGGCTAGTGTGTTTAGCTTTCGTATTTGCTCTCATCATGAACACTAGCATGTGTAGGGTCTTGGCCTGGTAGAATTGCTTAGGTTGTGACGATTGCTAGAATTTAGTAGTGTGAAATTAAAGTATTCAGATTTATGGCCAGCTTATCGATTCACCCCTCCCCCCCCCCCCCCCCCCCTCTCGGTAAGCCTTCGGTCCTTACAATTGATATCAGAGCCAAGTGCTCATCTTTGAGGCTTCACCGCCGTGAGTAAGGATGCCGGGAAAGATGGGGAGTGTTCTTATATTCAATAGGGAGCACTACAGGTATTGGAAGGCACACATGCAAGCGTACCTCGAGTCCCTTGATCCAGAGATATAGACGGTGGCCCATGATTCAGATGCCGATATGAACCCGTTGGATCCTGATTTTATTAAGTACAACGCTAAGGCCAAGAATGCTCTATTTGCATGCATTTCTAATGATGTCTTTGCTAGATTGGATGCGAGTTCATCAGCACATGATATCTGGATTGAGATTCAGTGTATCCATAAGGATACTAGTAATGTCAAAGAGGAAAGATATTATGTGTTGAATAACAAGTATGATAATTTCACTAGATTGCCACATGAGACAACTAACACTATTTATTCTCGCTTTCATGTACTTAGTGGAGGAGATCAATGCTCTTGAGGATGACTTCAAGCTCAATCCTGTTGAGGTGATAAGAAGATTCTTGAGGCTATTCAAAGACCCCAAGTTTGAGTCCATCATCAGCTTTACCTTTCAAGGTGACCTCAAGACCAAGACTATAAAGGACGTACTTGGTAAGATCACTGCTTTTGAGAGCTATTAGTTGGGTATGGATGATTCACAACCATCCAACCTAGCTCTTCAAGCTGAGAAGCAAGAGCCTATCAAGAACAAGAAGAGCAAGAAGAAAGCAGTGATTGAAGATGATGATGATGATGATGATGATGACTTGAGTGAGGAATTGGCTCTTCTCAAAAAGAAGATGAGGACCTTCAAGAACAAGTTTGCTTTCAAGTCCAAGGGCAAGTGCATCAACTGTGGGTCCAAGAACCACTTTGTTCGAGATTGCCCCAAGCCAAAGAAAGAATCTTACAAGTCCCAAGACTCAAGTGATGATGATGATGATGAAGAAGAAGAAGACCCCAAAGCCAAGCAAAAGAAGAAGATGTACTTCAACAAGGACAAGAGCAAAGGTAAAGGCAAAGCTAAGACTATAAGAAGAAGTTCTCTCGTAAGGCCCTTGTTGGAGAGTGGACAAGTGACAACTCGAGTGACACATCCTCTTCCTCAAGCGATGATGAAGAAGTGGTTGGTCTAGCCATGATCAAGACCACACTTTCACGAGCTCTTCCTCCACCTCCCACGTGTCTTATGGCCACAAGCCAACTTGGGGAGAGTGAGGATGAGAGCAGCGATGACAACGATGACGAGGAGCTCTCCTGTGCCGAGCTTTGGAGTATGCTTGAGCAAGCCCGCGACATCGCCATCAAGAAATCCAAAATGCTGGATGTGGTAAGAAAAGAGTGTAAGTTGGCTAAGTACCGTATTGGTGAGCTTGAGAGTGAGCTCAAAAACCTTGTCCCATCTCATGAGGTCCTAAATAAGAGTTATGACAAACTCAAGGCTGATCATGTAGAGCTACGTGAGAAGTACGAGGCTCTTGAACTTACTTTTGAGGCCATCAATGTTTATAACCTTGCCTCTCCCTCCTCTAGTTCATCTAAGAGTGATGTTTCTACTATGTGTGATGAACTAACCACCTCGGTTGAGGTTTCTTCTCTTGAACCATTTGTTTTGGAGGAATATCTCAAGCTCCAGAAAGTGAGGAAGATGGTGATGGACGGCTTCGAGAGGCTCACACATGATAGAGCCATCCACAAGGAGATCCTTAGGATAAACCTTGTGAACAATGTCTCCCACCGGGGACTTGGCGCATATCCCGCCGCCATCGACATCATCGGGATGATCCCCACATTGATCAAGCCCCTACTCGCCGATGACTACTATTGTGAGAGGTGTTGCAAGGATGGCCACACTATCAAGGATTGTCCTATGGTGAGAAGTTTCATTATTTTATCTAATGCTAACTTGTTCTATGAGAACACACATTTCAAGCTTTTTAGGGACAAGAGTGGCAATATGAAAGCAAAGGCTTTGGGACCACCAAATAAGAAGAGAAAGGTCAAGAGCATATGGGTGTCTAAGTGCATTGTTGATCTTGAGAGGTCAACGAAATACAAGTGGGTGCCCACGAACAAGACCTAGAAGATGGTGGTGGTGTTGGACCGGGAGCTTATTTCAAGATCAAGTGAAGTCCACCACAAGTGACATGGACCTCAACGACATATCTACTCATGAGAGAGGTATCCGTGTTTGTTCTTGGTAGTAGTAATGTGTTCTTTTTTTTTCTTGCATTGCATGGTAATTAGGACTACTTTATGACTAATATATTTTGTATCCATGCATGTGTAAATAACTAAAAGAAAAACACGTACAAATTAGTCAATGTCTTACCCACTCAAGATAGCTATAAGCAAGGAGGAGTGTTGAGATAGTGGTTTGGCTTCTCCTAAGGCAAGGGTATGGCGTATAGTGAGTAAGCTTGAGAGGGGTTCAAACTTGACATTGTTAGGTTTCCTTTGTGTCTTGTTTAATATTACTTGCATTCATATGACATGTTTACTTTCAGTGCATATGTAAAATTCTTGTTGCATGCATCATACAGAAAATAACATAAAGGAGGCTTGTCACTTTTGGAGATATTTATGCCTCATGATCTATATGAGATTACATCTTTACAAGTGTGACCAAAGGAAAGGATTGTGCTTCATGCCCATTGAGCAAGCGCTTATGAACTCCGAGGTTAAACCCACTCACGCGGTTCATGGACTAAGGCCCATGCATACCCATTTGGTTCTTAGTTGCCTTGGTTCTTATTTGCTCGATTCTTCATTTGGCATTTTTGAAAATTATGAGGCCATATAGAGCCACTATTTGAAAAGAAGTGTTTGACAGTTCCCTTCATACTCAAAGTGCAGTGTTTAATTGGGTGTTAAGTGAGGGCACTTGGAAAATTAGAGAAATTCCTTGATTCAATGAATTCCTGATAGTGACCGTACGGTCCGGTCATTAGACCGTGCAGTCCGGTCTGTGCCTTGTGCACAGTGCTTTGGGAGACTGGAAATGGAGACCGGACGTAACTGGCTCTGAAGACCGGACAGTCCGGTCTACGCGAAGTTCTGTTCATCCAGAACCTTAATTTGTAGGAAACTTCTTTAAAGACCGTACAGTCCGGTCTGTGCTTTATGTATAATGCTTCGAGAGTTTGGAAATGGAGACTGGACAAAACGTCTTTAAAGACCAAGAAAATACGGTCCGGTCTGCACGCTGTTCTATTGTCCAGAACCCTGATTTCCATAATCCACAAAGTGACCGACGGTTCGGTCCAGTGAGCGTACCGTCCGATCACTACATTGAAAACGCATGCTTTGCTTTCAATCATGACCGCTGATCTTTCCTTGATGGATCTCGGTCATCCGTTCATCAGACCTAGGTCAACATTGAGAGGACCTTTGTCCTCATCTTCGTTTGACTCACGACGCCGAGAGCTCGCCCTGCACGTCGCCCCGCTCCTTCCGTCGTCGAGCTCCCTCCATCGAGCCACCGCGCCACCTCTCCCCATCTGCGCTACCGCTCGCCGCACTAGCGCAGCCGTGCCGCGCTCCTGCAAAACCCTTGGTAGAGCCGCCACCGTTCCAGTGCTGTCGCCTTCACCTTAATCGCCGCTGCCGCTTGCCATCGCCTCGTCGCCGAGCAGCGCCGCGTCTACGCGCTTCCACTTCTTCTCGCGCGCGTACATCCAGAGCAGCACCCACCTCGCCGAGCTCCACCTGTCTAGGGCAAAGCTTACCCCTTTCCCCCACCTCCATTGCTGGCGACCTCATAAGCTCAAGTTTTTTTCCACAATCGGCAGCGAGTTCTTCTCGGAATTCGACTTCCCAATCCCAGGGTATTGTGCTTATCCTCCATTCATCATCTTACACCCTGAATTTCGAGCAATTTCCGTAATTGGTGCAATTTGATCAATGTCTATTTGTTAATTACATTAATTAGGTAATTATCTCAACCAAGGATGCAATTAATTCCCTGTTTTATCTGTTAATTGCAATTCTAGGGTTGTCTCTCAATTAATCTACAGTTAGATTAATTGCCTATTGTTTGACTATACACTAGATGACTTGCACCAGCCACTTATAGTCGATGATCACTGTTGTCACATTGCTTTATTTGTCTAGTGATCATGTCCTTCATCTCAGTGCTAGCATTTCTATTGCGCATTCATACCTAGCGGTGCTTTGCTTCTAGATTTATACAGTTTCTATGATTATCCTTTCTATACCTACGTGCATGCAGTGACACTTGACAGGAGCAAAGTTGGCAGGAACAGGTGATCAGGACAAGAGAAAGGGCAAGGTGATAGAGAAGCCCAGAGGGAAGAAGAGGAGTAGACTGGACCCTGAGTCAGAGAGAGCCAGACGGGTGGCCAGACACTTAGAGGCTATGGAGACATCTCGTAGGACACCAGGGACACGATTGATCATAGAGTAGACATGTGACACTTAGGGACTCAGGAGGAGTACTAGGACAAGGACACCAGCCTTGGCCATAGGAGTTGTTCTAGCACCTTGGTCGCAGTGTACTCTGACTTCTCGTCAAGAGAGGTCGTCGAGAACTGTAGAGCAGAGATCCTCCAGGCAGTAGGAGGAGTTCGAGGAGTTAGAGGAGAACAGTGAGTCTGAGTCTAAGGAGTTTGAGGAGAAGGAGCCAGAGCAGCCAACGCAGACAGGACCCTAGAGGTTAGCTCACTAGATAGGAGACCCGTAGTGCACATGTGACGTGTGCACCAGGAGGCTACAGAGGCTGGTAGCCGTAGCTGGAGAGGGAGACATACTTAAGGTTCCTGCCAAGGATCTTAAGGTGAGTTGTCTCGTACCCTTCGAGCAGTGGGTTCTAGCTCCCAGGGATCCTGCTGGAGGAGAGAGGTACTGGACTGGTCTCCAGAGGAGGATTGGTGAGGGATTGAGATGCTACCTGGCCAGGAAGGCAAGGCTGGACTGTTCATGCCACAACAGTACACGACGTACGTGGCTATGACGAGGGCCACAGGCATGGACATGGAGCAGTACTTCACGTACTTGCCTGGACTTGCAGACTGAGTCACCAGCCCCTACACACACCGAGAGGACATAGTGATGGAGTTCTACGCTTCACTATGGGTGGTCAGAGATCATTCTGAGATCTGGTTCATGTTCAGAGGAGAGCCCCAACGCTCGACTAGAGAGGATCTGATAGCTGCACTAGGACTTCTTGCTTCATACCTACAGTTGTATAGGAGTGCCTACGGGACATTCGGTTCACCCCATAGACCACAGGGAGGGACACTACCTCCAGATGACATGGTGTAAGTTGCTTTTCCACCACCACACACTCCAGGCTTTGACAGACGCCCTGCGAGCCTTATCGCAGAGGCAAAGGTGGTATCGCCATCAGGACTATCATACCAAGGTCAGGGTACAGAGAGGAGTTCACACTCTTGCACCAGTGGGTATACCTAACCACTTGGGCCAGGTTAAACGGGCCGGCATGAAGCCCGCCATTTTTGGCCTAGCCCAAGCACAGCCCAGCACGGTGGCCAACGAGCCGTGCCAGCATGAAGCCCGTGACAGGCCATGCTTGGGCCTGGCCTCAAGCCCATCGTGCCGGCCCAAGCACGGGCCATTAGCGTAGACCCGCTCGGCCTGTCATATAGTTCGTTTAGCCCGTGATGGCCGGCCCGGCACAAGCACGGCCCAAGTGGCCCGTTAAGGATTTTGGCCTGGCATATATATGCCCCCACTCGATCGATCTCCAAACCCTAGACGGTCTCATTTTTCTTCCTCCCCTCCTCGCTCACCCCGCCGCCACCGCAACCCCGGCCACCGCCCGGCTCCGCGCCTCCGCCTACCTCGCGACCTCGCCTGGCCTTTGCCTCCATCTATCGCCGCGGGCGCACGTGGCATGCCTTGGAGGCCTTGACATCTCGCTTCTTTTCTTGCCCCGTCGTGCGCCTTGGAGTTCATCGCTCGTTGCTCATTGTCCATGGCCGGTAGCATCGCCAACCACGACCTTCACCAGGCTCGTCGCGTTGGACTCTGATGACATGTACCGCAGGCAGCAGATCCGGCTTGCTCGAGCTCGTCGGCGCTGATGGCTGAAGGAGGCTCCATCAACGACGATCTCCACCTCCAGGGCGAGCACGGCGATGACGAAGATGCCGCCGCCATTGCAGATGCAGCCGACGCCCTGTTCGTCACGAGTGCCTCGACTCCAGTCGACATCGACGCGAGCCCAACGACAAGCACCGCCGCCGGCAACAGGACGAGGGCTAGAACATCGGGCGTCTGGAATGACATAGAGGAGCTCAAAACAATCGTCCATGATAAGGAAATCAGGTGAGGTGCTCGCTGTAACTACTGCAAATCTAAACTCTCTGCTAGCTCTACTGGCGGCATTGGTCATTTGATTCGCCATGTGAAATCATGCAAAAGGAAAGCTCTCGCTGCTAGTTCATGTTCTCAATCTCAACTACAATTTAGCTTTGATGGTCAGGTTCACAGTTTTATTTATAGTCTTGAAGTAGCTAGGACAGAGCTTTGTCGATTGATTGCTAGACTTGGTCTGCCTTTAAATATTGGTGAACAGCCTGCATGGGAGGATTACATTAGGATTGCTCATAATCCTAACTACAGATATGTTTCTAGACAAACAACTACTAGAGAACTTGAGCACTATTTTCAGCTGAAAAAAACTGTTGTGGCTGATTTATTGAACCATGCATCTTGTGTTTGTTTAACTTCTGATATATGGTCTGGAAATGCTAAGGAGGACTATCTTAGTGTTGTATTTTATTTTGTCACGGATGGTTGGGAGTTGGAGAAACGTATTGTTGGTATGAGGTTGATTGATTGTTCCCATTCTAGTGTTAACATAGTTGAGCGCATTATGCATCTTATTTCTGATTATGGCATGACATCAAAAGTTTTATGCATTACACTAGACAATGCTTCTGCAAGTAGTAGGGCTGTTGATCATTTGACTCCTTTGATTTCATCATATGTTGGTACTAGTTTGTTGCATCAGCGCTATGTATGCCATATTGTCAATCTCATTGTGAAATCTGGACTCAAACGCATCAAGAAATACCTTGAGGATTTTAGAACTGCTATTTTCTTTCTCAATTCATCTAACCAACATATTGCTTCTTATAAGACATTTTGCTTATCTATGGGGGTACGTCCTCGCAAGTTTGGTTTGGACATGGATGTGAGGTGGAATTCAACTTACCTCATGCTTGAACATCTTGTGCCCTATGAGGACACCTTCTCTGTGTTCATCCGTACTCATTACAAGCCTAATCTGAACCATTGTTAACAGACAATCACTGGTATATTGCTAAAAGAATCTTAAAATTTCTTGAACTATTCTATAAGTGCACTGTTTCACTTTCTGGTGTCTATTATCCAATATCTCCTTTAATGATGCATGCATTTATTGAAATTGTTGATCAGTTAACCTTATATGAGAATGATGATTTGCTAAAAGATATTGTTGTTCCAATGAAACATAAATACCTCAAGTACTGAGGTGACATTCCTTTGTTGTACTCTTTCGCATTTATCTTAGATCCTAGAGGTAACATGTCTGGTTTCAGGAAGGCAATTGTTTATCTATCAAATTTATACCCCCTTGATCATAATGCTTATGAAACTAATGTAAAATCTGAGTTATATGCATTGTTTCATAAATATGAGTCCAAATTTGGTTCTGTAAGGTTGCAGAGGCCACAACAGGATAATAATGGAGCAAGTAAGAAATTATGTTCATGGAATAGGATCTTTGGTAGGCCATCAACTCCTACTTCTACTGATGCATGTGCTTCTCCTTCTAATCCTGTTTCGTCTATTTCTGAGTTAGCATCTTATTTGGACAGTGATCCTATTTCTGAGTTTGATGATTCCTTTAATTTGCTTCGGTGGTGGAAAGATCACAAAAGGACCTATCTTGTTCTCTCAATTCTAGCTAAAGATATCATGAATGTTCATGTTTCCACTATCTCTTCGGAGTCTGCTTTTTCTTTGTGTGGCAGGTTGATCGATGATCGTCGCCGAAGCCTTACATCAGAACATGTGGAGATTCTGTCCCTCATAAAGGATTGGGAAGAAGGTGATGCTCGACAACAACACGGCATGGTGAATGCAGAACTTGTGGACAAAATGGCGAACTTGTACCTGGATGGCGGCGTTGCACCCTCGGCTGCGGGTGGAGGTAAACATAACTGCATTGTTTCAATTTCTAAATTTGCATCTGTTTTGCAATTTCTACTTCTAAACTGAGGTGCATCTTATTCATTAGGATGAGGAGCCGAAGATGGTGGACTGGTGAGATCACTAAAAGAGGCATGGCTATACTCTTTTTCTCTTTAGGGTTTTATCCTCATGTAGTTGATATGAGGTTTTACCTAAAGGTTTTTAACGAGGCAGCCACTTTTGTAATGTAATCGCCTCTTTCTAAAGCTTGGTGATCTCTATTTTGGAGCATGGTCACACATGAACTTGTCAGTTGCCACTAATGTAGTTGTAAATCTGTAAATTGTAATGTTGTGACTTGTGACTTGTGAGTTGTGACAATCTATGAATCTGTGTTCTGTGATCATCTTCATGATTTCATCTATAGGCTGGCTATTTTGTTAAGTTGTGATTTTGTTAACTTGTTCAGCTGTGATTTTGTAATCTTGTGAGAATCTGTTCAAATATTTTATAGTTGACAATTGAAAATTTTGAAAGAAATAATGTGGCTAATTTTTTGCTTATTTACAAAGGCGGACTCGGGCTGGCCCGACACGAAAGACCTGTCATGCTAACGGGCCGGCCCGGTCCGTTTAAAACACTCTGTGTCGTGCTTGGGCTTGATCACAAGCCCGTCGTGTTGGCACGGCACGACTCGTTGGCAAGGCGGGCCGTGCTGGCCCGTTAAGCTATCGGCACGGCCCGTTGCGGGCTCATGCCGGGACGGCCCGGCACGGCCCGTTGGCCAGGTATACCAGTGGGCAGTGATAGCTATACTGAGTAGATAGCAATTTGACCTTGCAGACCTATTCATTGCTAAGATGGAGGAGGTTATTTCTGAGAGAGTCGGATAACGACACCTAGTCTATGGTCCATATATTTGCTATCTCTTAAGGAGACTAGGGCTTGTGATAGAGGAGTAGTATGAGGCATTCCCTGAGGTGACCACCAGCTATGCACCTCGAGTTCCCAGGGGATCTCAGACAGCCTCGAGTCAACAGACGGACAAGCAGGACTCGCCACCAGTCACTCACGAGCAAGAGACTCATCCAGAGAGGGCGGTTCCTGAGTCATCTAGTACAGGAGCTCCACCCCAGCCAGCAGTTTCAGAGACAGATCACGCAGCCTCCATAGCAGTGCTTATAGGATGCCTGGGTGACTTCATCCAGAGCTTAGCTGAGGAGAGACGTCAAATTATGGAGGTGATCAGAGGTCAAGCAGAGCTTCAGAGACAATAGATGATGCTGATGACTACACTGATGACTTAGATGGCAGAGCTTACCAGAGGACAGTCTAGTCAGCAACCAAGACCTTCTTCACTTCATGGTTTCAGCCGCTGCCGACTTAGATAGGCCCCTTCATTGCGATGATGACAGTCCAGTCTTCAGGACTGCCTTCACTTTCAGGAATGTTACCAACAGGGGGAGCAGGATAGTCTCTCTCTTACGCACAGTTCTCCCTCGTGTCCGCTTTCTCAGTATCTGTGTTATTTACTTCACCAACACACTTTTCCACTTCTCAGATGGAAGGACCCTCCATCCCCTAGCAGCTGCCAACCAGAAGACTAACCTTCTCAGAGATTGTACACACCACATGGACAGCCCCTCAAACAAAGATTCTCCCAGAGACAATTACAGCTCTACCTTCTTCTGCTACAGACTCTACGCTCATTACACCTCAGGTAGCAGAGGATCTTGTCCATAGAGGCTTTATTCAAGAGGATGTGGATGACCTTGCTCTTCTTCAGGCGACAGTTGCTAAGGAGACATCCACAGTCACATCAGCAGGACAGAACAGAGGGTCTGAGTCACCACTAGACCTTGAGTACTTTAAGTAGCTCGACGCTCAGGTGACACAGGCTTAGGGAGAGCAGCAGGATTCAGCATATGAGCAGCCCAGATCAGAGCCCGTAGAGGACGTTGCTGCACCACCTCCTTCGACCATGAGCGCTTAGTTGTTTTTCCTTCTCTTTTGGCGCTTGTTGCCAAAGGGGGAGAAGACATAGAGATAGGGGGAGTGTGATCCTGTGACGATCGAGACATAGTAGCATGTATCTAGGGGGAGCATACGTGTACATGGGTTTTAGGAGTTAGATACATTTGGATCTTATTTTGATGGATTTATCCATGTTTATGGATTTTGATGAGTCATGATTTTTTATTCGCTTGTGTTTGACTCATCATGATCTCACTTGGTTTATTTTCATACGCAGTGCTTTGTCTTTCCTTATTTATCGTGTTTGCCTGTGTATGATGCCATAATGATGATTGTTTGCTTTTCATTCCTTGCATGTTCATGCTATCCTGTTGCATATCATCATTCATGTCTTGCATTGCATGTCTTTATGCTTTCGTTAAATATCCTATCATGACATGCATGCATATCATCTAGAGTGTGTTTTTCTCTTTTCATTCTCTTAGCTCTTGATGATACTTGATTGAGTAGGACCTTGTTTGTTCTTTGCTTATGCTTTTAAGGTTCCTCTAGATCGTAGTGTAGCTCTTTTAGCCTTGATGTTATATGATAAGTAGTGGTTGTCATCAATTAGTAAAAAGAGGGAGATTATAAGCTTCATGATCATTAATGATTGGATCTCCGAGGTATGAATGCTTTGGTGATTAATTACAAGTATGAAATTGTGAGCTAATATCTATACGAGTGTTTTCTATGCAGATATCATCTCCAAACTCTACTACAAATATTATTGATGATGATGATTGCCTTGGCGATGGATGACAATGACCACAAACATGAAGGCTTGATGAGCTTGACAGAGTACAAGGGTTGATGGAGATGGATCAAGGCTAAGGACAAGCTATGAAGAAAGTGTTTGGAACACTTATCTAGTTGTTAGGGCTTTGAGTTCATAGGAAAAACTGAACTATCAAGGGGGTTTAGGTCATGTCTCTTAGGTCACGACTAGTTGGTGATGTGCATGGATGTTCAGTGAAATCACAGACACTAGGTGATAGTAGAGAAGCCTAGGAGCTGTTCGGAGAAGCCGGAAAACAAAGTCAAGCGAGGACGAGAAGTTTCAACTTCTGGACAGAGTGACCGGATAGAGGGGTCAGTGGAGACCGGACTGTACGGTCACTAGGAGATCAGAGAGCAGTTTGCGAGGAAGTCTGTCAGCGCGAGGACCTGTAGAGACCGGACAGTCCGGTCTGTATGGAGGTTGCTCGAGACAAAGAGGTGTAGAAATGAGTGCTCTTTGGAATGGAGAGAGAATGTACAGACCGGACGGTCCGGTCTAAGGTGATCAACTAGGCAGGAAGCCAATGGCTCTGGAGGAGCCGATCTGTGGAGACCATACGGTCCGGTTAGCCAGTGACCGGACTGTACGGTCACTAGGCCCAGAAAGCTGATTTCGTGGAGCAACGGCTAGTTGGAGGTTGGAAGCCTATATAACTTTGTTGCTGGAGTCTTGGAGACCTCTCTTGGCCAGTGGAATATCTGAAAGCATTTGGTAAGATCCAAGAGGAAAAGAGGAGAGCACTAGGAGGAGTTATTGCACTTACAGCGGTGACGCAACCGTGTCTTTACTCCGAGAGTGATTACGGGCTCGTGTGCGAAAACTCCACTTGGTGGCGGGAGGGACCGGCACTCCGGCGGGAGTGGTCCAACGAGGAGTAGGAAAAGGTGCCAATTGTGTGCTCTAGTGAGTAAGTTGAATTATAGTTTGCATAGGCTAGTGTGTTTAGCTTCCGCTTTTGCTCTCATCACGAACACTAGCATGTAGGGTCTTGATCTCGTAGAATTTCTTAGGTTGCAATGACTGCTATGATCTAATGGTGTGAAATTAAAGTATTCAGATTTATGGTTGGCTTACCGATTCAACCCCCCCCCCCCCCTCCCCCAGCCCCTCTTCTCGATACGTCTTCGATCCTTACACGACTTCCAGAGCTCCCCACCAAGCTTCGCCCTTTGTTGATGTCGCTCGATTAGCCCAAGCAGCCGAACTCCATCCTCGACACTGGCCTTCCCGGTAGCGAATTTGGTGTCGGGTACAGTTGGTTTCTAGCCCTTCCTTCCTCAATATTCTCTCCGGTTGAGTATGGACGTTTCTACCTAACTTAATAAGAAGTAGAGGTTATATAACAAACTCTTCATGATCCCGACCTTTTGGCCTCACTATAGTTTCCTAATCCGATGCGTCAACTCCCATCTCAGCGATATCTCTATTTGTTTTCATTATGTTAAAACACCTAGCGCTTTCATTAGGACAATTTTCTCCTAACCTTATTGGGTCTCGCTTGACACAACTTCTAAAAACCAACTTATTTGAAAAGTTGGTGAGAAGTTTTTTAAAAGCTGTACTAAATGAATAAGTTATTACAGAAAATTGTTATTAGTACAACTTATATTTACTTTTGTGAATAAATTATGAAATAAGTTGGGCGAAGCTCATCGTTGCCATGAGAATTAGGATATACACCTAAAGATATAGCAGCTCACTTGGTGTCTAGGCTTTGTAATACGTGGATATAATTACCAACAAGTTACAATTGTCCCTTGGTCAATGCCGACAGGCCAAACATCTATATGCTTTTTTAGTAAGCAAAAGAAAAAAAACGATATAGTTAGATCGGAGTGAGATAATGTCTATAGGAGGAACTGGATACTGCTGCTACTGTATCTAAACCCGGATGATAAGTAGTTTTCGTGCCTATATCAGCGGTGCTTATAGCAAATCTACAACGATTAAAAGGTACTCCTTCCCTTTTTAAAATTATTGTCATTATTGATTTTTTTTAATTAATTTTAACCATTCATCTTATTTAAAATATTATTATAAATGTAAAATTATAAACTACATATAAATTTTCTTTTTAATAATAAAACAAACCAAGAAAATATATATAATATTATTTAAAAATAAATAAGATGAATGATCAAAAACGCAAAGTTGACTAAAAAATATAACAGGGAGGAAGCACACAAGAAGAAAAATCGACCCCTCTGCCTATGACAAGGTTGAGGGTATGTTCGTTTTCTGTCCTGTAATTTAATTTTTAGATCCGTCTCATCAAATATTAAGATACTAATTAAAAGTACTAAATATAAATTATTGACAAAACTCAGTCCATAACCTATCCTTTAAATAACGACATGAATTTATTAAGACTAATTAGACCATGATTAGATAATATGATGCTAGAGTGAACATTTCTTAATAATAACTTAATTAACCTTAATAAATTTGTCTCATAAATTAATATCCAACTGTATAATTAGTTTTATATTTAGTTTATTTTTAATCCATGTATTTAGCATTCGAAGAATTGATACGACAATACTAAAATTTAAACCCAAGAAACAAATACACTCTGAATCTGTGAACACTTTGCTACATGCACCTCCCGTTGATTCAGAACCTATAACGCTTGCCCTTGACAGCGACGGGAAATTGTTTGACCTATACCCACCCCTCCATGCTGACTTAACAAATCATGCGCGCACGAAAATCCTCCTATTGCTTAAGCGTATGACGCGATAAAATTGATCCACCAGTACAACAGAAAAATACGAGAGGCCGTGTGAATGGAAAAAGAATAGTACATCGACATCATAGCTCCCGTTAATTTTGTCCCCACATATTTTCAAAAAATTAAATTTTTATCTCCACATGCAAAAAAATTGTTGACATCAATCTATATACATGGGAATAATACAAAAACATGGACAACAGAAATCCACATACTGGAATGCTTGTGTTCCCTATGCAAGTCGCTGGATTCTTCTTCGGCCTGCAGTACTACTGTGTAGTGTGCAGAGTCCGACACAGTAAACCCGTGCACAAACCATGACCGCAAAGGAACCCATCATGCAACTTTTCTTATCAATGCGAAGCGAACAGGTCATCGCCCTGACCTACCAGCAGCAACTGCAGAGTTCCTATAACTGTAAAGTGAACGGTTCTTCCCATGATTTAGAGAGCTTACAGGAAGATCAGCAGCGGGCTCATTTCATGATATATAAAGTGCTGTGATACCAGAGTTCAATTTTTCCCAGCAAAATTTACAAAGCTGCATCCACTTCATCTTCTCTTCCAAAAATTGAAACGAAGTAACGTCACTGCAGAACCCAGACCTGAATATCACATAATAATGATTAGGGTCAGTGAACAAATTATCTTGTGAATGAGGGATGAAATAAACGCTTGCTGTGGGCTGTGGTCACAATGCTTAGTTCATGACTATATATAGATAACTACCAAGCTAGATGTAATGTACGAGAATATGATATCTTAAAAAATGCTAAGTTCAATGGCAACCTACTTAGGAAAATTAAGGGAACAGCATGTAAGAGGTAATCTAGCACTATACTATGAAAATGTTCCAAAATTTTCACAACAATACCCATGTCGGAGATAAAGTTCATGGTTAAAAATCAAGTAATTGTAACCACAAGAGTTGAAATGTTTGGTAACAGCAACAACTAAAATAAGAGGATTTGAAGGTTTAAAAAAAGTTGTTCATACTGGATCCTACCATACTAGCGTTTGTGCAGCCAATAAATAGAATGAATGAAGCTCAGGTCAGTATTGAACAAAACTGAAATGCTCGGATTCATCGCCATGGTTGTGAAAGTGACATGACAGGGCTTGATGCAGCTGCTCCATGATCTCTAAAGATAGCAGTCTTGAGCACATTATATTGATTAACAACAGAGTCGTACAAAGTCTTCGCAAATAACTCCCTTCCCTGCATAAAAAGAAAGAGGGGAAATATATTCACAACAAAATTTCCAAGAATAAAACAAGAATGTTAAGCAAAGAGGTACAGTGCACCGAATCTATATGAGCAACAAGCTGACACTAACTTGAAAATTTTACAAGTACCATGTAACATATCCTTTAGACTGATTTTTAAATAAAAAGCTTTTGTCGGCTCAACAGAGAAGACATTGAAGACTGACATACAATCCAGAATTTAGCATTACAATAGAAGAATCGAACGGCTAGTCACCAGTGAAATTGATAAGGTTGGTGAATACATAGAAAAGGGAAATTCGTTGGCAACCAGATTGGACACCATCTCCAAACTAAAATAAGATCAGGTTGAACACCATCTCCAAACTAAACAAGAATGGATCAGCTGTTCATGAACAGAGAGATGAACCATGTACATTTATGCTAAAGGGGCCTATAATTGTTAACTTCCACTACAATGGTTCAAGTGTATGACATCTAGCAACGATCCATTACCATAACTTCTCATAAAGAAGGCACAGAGAACCATGCCAGCTTATCTATTAATTAATATACTATGGTCCAATTGACTATTTGTATAGTGCCTCCCCCACCCCCAAAACCATATCGTGAAAACATAAAGTACACAAAGTAGCTTTGCTAAAATAGATTAAAGACTAGCACAGGATGGTCAACGAATGGCCTGTTACAATACAACTATTGCCAAAGCATGGGCGGAGTAGAGAAACTGAACTTGACCTGACACAATAGAGAACAGACCTCATCAATGTTCTTGGTGTTTGCTATTTCCTCGTACTTCATTTCTTCAGCTGCTGATAGGCCTACGCCATGGAAGGATATCATCCTTCGCTCACCAATCTCTTTTTCAACCTATTCAATTTAATGAAAAGAAAGTCAATGAATTTTTACGATAAAGATTCCAAACTACTATGATGTAGCGACAAAATTAGACCTGTTGTGGTGGAGGCATAATTTCATAGCACAGCAATGATAGTGGATATATGTGCCCAGGAGTGCCAGAATGCTCCAGAAGCCTCCTCATATTGTCCACTGAGGATGTATCGAATGGCGCCTGCCCTTGTTTTTGTAAGAGGTAGACAAGGTAAACATAAGGAAACTTAAGTTGTAAAAGCTAAAGGCTTGTCATTGTCTTTGATTTTCTTGTCAGTTGACACTGTAACTGTGTCATCTACCTTCCTTTGTTTGATATCAATGCCACTAAATTGGAAAAAAAAAACGTATGTACCAAAATGTATAGCACGATTGGAATGATAAGCCAGTCAAGCAATAGAGCAGAAATAGGAGGAAGAACAGGACCGGTAGGCAAGAGAACGTACCGGGCACCATTCTCCTGCCAAAGGATCCGGGCGGTCTCTACCACCACTTGGTGCTATCCAAATTATCTGTGAACCACCACTGCATGACGTTGCAAAAGAATAAACATGATCAAGCCTAAGAGGACAATAGATATTATATATGACCTCATGCAACTAACTATTGACACCTTTCTAACTTCAATAAAACTGCAGTAGGAGAATCCCAGCCTATTTTCCCTCAAAAACAAATATAACATCATGCACTAAATGGCTCAACTCCATATAATTGCCTCACAAGAGAACAAAAGTCAACTAACTAATGGTTTTCAAATAATATAGAAAACGGTAGTCACTGTTTTATATCTAAATTCATTTTAGTACAACAAATAATCTTCACTGAGGTAACATTAGGTGCTAATTTTCATATGTCGCAAAGTGTTTCACATGCATAATATTTTGACTGAAATTAATTGTGAGGTCATTAGGCACCTGCTTGTGGCACAAAACAGAGCTGAGTGGAAGGGACTCAATATATACATAGGGAAAAAGAACCAAAAACTAACATGTTACTGTAAGGGAAGAATACCGTAAAAGCAATGCCATTTCCTTGAGGCTTCGAGTATTTGATCTCCTTTTCATCTCAATTAGTTCAGGATAATCATTCATATGCTTTTTGGAGTACACACAAATAAGATTTCTGCTGGAAGAAAATGCTTCATTAACAAATCAGCAGGAGTAGCAGAGATAGCATTATCATGTATTCATAAGTTTATCAGGTGAAGAAAAAGACCTTCCCATGCTAAATGGCTTGCAGAGAGGATCTGTAACAACCCTATCGCCAGCTATGTAAACCTACAGCAGGTTGCAAATTTAAACCGACTTGATGATGTCATGTGATTTGCTAGTAACTTGAAAATATGTTCACCGCCTTACTATGTTTTCACTAATCCACGGGTTGGTTTTTTCAAGCAGCAGTGCAATAATTGCTGGATCTGCCTCTGTCTGATGGTTAGACATCAAAACAATATTATGACCCTGCAATAATGTAGAATACTTTTCAGAAAACATTGCTAATCACCATGATTGAAATATAGGAGTGTGTCAAGACAACTATAACTTAAATATATTGTTCCAGATGTGTTTCATGTGGGAAAGTTCTATAAAACACAAAAATTATAGATCACAACAAAAAATTTATTAGTTATTTACAAATCTGCATCACCTTCCATCAGGTACCTGAAAGAATTCTAAAATAAATGAAACACAAGAACTAACTCGTGTAATTCCTTAGACAGATATACACCAGACATTTGAGAACGTTTTGTGCTAAAACAGGCTAGAAACTGGAAGGCACAGAAGGACACAGCTAGATGAACTGACCTGCCGGAGCTTTTCTTCCATGTCACGGAAAACGGAAATATTACCCACAAAGGAGTTCCTGAGCATATGAAGTTAACAACAGATGAGGGAACCATAGCAAGTCAATCTACAATACACATCAATGGAGTCTCGAGTGACATGCAATAGTAACATAGCAAACTTAACTATTTTAGCAAATAATCCTCTATCGAAAAAAATATACTACTCTCAGTCTCTCACTAAACTAATAGTTAAATAAATAACTGTATGCTGCAAAAGAACAGTGACAAGTATCTTCCAGAGCTTGAATTGAAGATCAGATACTACAAATTCCTTCCTCTATACACATCTTCCAAACAAACAAAACACTCAACAAGTTAGAAATATGAATGATTGTGCTATGTATACTACGGTAGTAGTAGAACATCACGAGAAGGGAGTTAAAAAGGACCCTTGACATTCAACAGTCTACCTTCTAGACACTTAACGGATACCAACTGAAAGGCGCGAAGAGACTAAATGAATATAGCTGACAAGGCATGATTCCCCTCTCCAGTTTAAATGCATGATCTCAACAAAAAGTACAAAAGATTGTGAAATACATTCATTCCAATCAAGATTCATAGATGTTCTCAGGTCAGGTTTTGCATTACCTAAAATCGACCAATGGCCTAATGTAGTTCTGACCGAACATGTAATAGTCAAATGGTTCTCTGATAGCTTTGTGATAAGGTGGGAAGGTAAATGGATTCTGCAAAAGGATAAATCTCAATATTAAAAGGCGCCTTGGAGCATGCAATAACTTGCCAGAGCAAAAAGGAAATGTCAATGGTACAGGAATAGAAAGTAGCAACCTGACAGTCCAACAGCACGCGATCAAACATAGTCATCATATTTGAAATCATAATCTCGTATGCATTAGGGTCTCCATTTTGCAGGACCTGACAGAGCAAAATACAGTCGATATATATGAAGCTTGACGACACAATACTAGTAAACAACAAAAGATGCAAATTATTTACCGCATTTTTGTAATTGTAATACAGCTCTTCCAGGTTGCTCGCAACATCTGCTGGCAGTTTCCCATTCTCCAGTTCCTTTCTTACTCCCAGAATAAACTCTGCGTCCACGATAATAATGAACAAATCAGTCTCTCCATTAACCAATTATTCCCTGCTAATGGCACTGCACAATTATTAATTCCTACTAGGTTCGCTCAAGTTGACCAATGCGACTGCAAGCAACTTTGTCTGCGCTACTACTAAAATGCAGCTGCAGCATTACTAGAGTAAATCCATCGGTATTCAATAGTAATAACAGTGAAATGAAGTAACTGGTGTGAAACAAAAGAAATGATTGAAAAACTGCTGGGGAATAAATACATAGGCAAGGCGAACGGCATTGAGAAGCAGCATCAGCAGCAATCCAAACCTTCGTCATCGAGCTGCGGCGAAGGACCCACCACTTCCTCTGCGCCCATGTAGGAGGCGAGCACGGCGCCCTTGGCCGGGACCCGCGGGCCCCGCCACCCTCCGGCCGCCCTCCACGCAGCCTTGGCTTCCAGCCGGAGCGCCCCGCGCCCGGACCGTAGGAGCCTCGCCGGCGCGGTGAGGATGGCGGCCCGCGGCGCGGTCCACGGGGACGAGGAGGAGGAGACAGCGGGGCAGGTGCCCCCGGCGAGCACGACCAGCGGCGGTGCGTGCATGTGGTACGGCGGCGGCGGAAGGTTCTAGAAGCCTAATCCGAAAACCCTAGTGGGGAGTAGCGGGGCGTCGGGATTTGCGGAGGAGTCCAGCTGGTGCTGTGGGCGGAGAGGAAGTAAGCCACGGACGGAGAGGACGAAGCATCCACGGACGGCGCGCAACAGCCCTTGGCCCACCCAACTCCCTGCGCTTTTCTCTTGTTTTTGTTTTCTCTCGACAGAAAATTAAAAAAAAAAAGGAAAATGTGATGATATTTATTTATATACACCTATCGTGTGTGGGTAAGGATTGTCGCGCGACCTCATTGGATTGGATGACATCGCACCTTCTATTCTGTTCCCTTCCTTTGGTGTTTGCACATATGTCCTTGTCCATGCTCTATCAGTCTATCCTCTATCCACCACCTGTAGAAAGAAGCATATTGACGTCATTTATAGGCCTTCCTCTTCATATTTATGATATATATAAAAGGGTCTATTACATTTTTACAGTAGATTGTGGTTGCCTAGTAAAAAATATATATATTATATATTTCTCTATTTTGTGTAGTGACAAGAAAATATTGTTAATTGAGTGATATTAATAAAAGGAGTTAATTTTACAAGCCCATCAATACTTTGGATTAATAGTCACAAAACTATTAAATACGGGACCTATTTCACATACCCATCAATACTTTGGGTCATGGTTTCACAAAATCATCATTTTTTATACTATACGTATTGGATATACATGGTCTCACATGTCATTTGCAACAGTTGAAACTGCAGATCTGTAAGTTTCATGATCACTGATGATTGGATCCCCGAGCTATGGATGTTTTGATGATTAATGACAACTATGAAATTATGGGTTAATATCTATATGAGTGTTGTCTATGCAGATATCATCTCTAAACTCTGCTATAAATCCTATTGATGATGATGGTTATCTTGATGATGAATGACAATGACCACAAGCATGAGCATGGAGATTTGATGAGTTTGATGGAGTCCAAGGGTTGATAGAGATGGATCAAGGCTAAGTACAAGCTATGGAGCAAGTGTTTGGAACACTTGTCTAATTGTTAGGGCTTTGAGTCCATAGGAAAAAAAATAGACTATCAAGAGGATCTAGGTCATGTCTCTTTAGGTCATGCTAGTCGGTGATGTGCATGGATGCTCGATGAAATCACAGGCACTAGATGACAGTGGAGAAGCCAAATAGTTATTCGGAGAAGCCGAGAAACGAAGTCAAGCGAGCACGAGTAGTTTCAGCTTCTGGACATAATGATCGGACAGAGGGGTCATGGAGACCGGACTGTACGGTCACTAGGAGATCAGAGAGAAGACTTTGCGATGAATCTGTTTGGGCTGGAGTCCATAGAAACCGGATAGTCCGATCTATGGAAGATTGTCCAGAACAAAGAGGAAGCAACTTCAGGAACTCTCTGGAATGCACAGGATTTGGAGACACCGGACGGTTCGGTCTACTGACCGGTCGGTCCGGTCAGTACAGGAAAATTGCCTAGAAAGAGCAGCCAACGGTTCTGAGAACCATTTTAGAGAGACCGGACGGTCTGGTGTGGCAGTGATCGGACAGTTCGGTCATTGGAGTCCAGAAAGGTGAATTCATAGAGAAACAGATAGTTGGAGGTTGGAAGCCTATATAACTTCATTGTTGGGGTCTTAAAGACCTCTCTTGGCCAGTGGAATACCTGAGAGCATTTGATAAGGTCTAAGAGGAAAAGAGAAGAGGATATTGGATATCTTGAGAGTGCTAGTAAGAGTAACAAGAGCATCTTGCACATGTAAGGCTAGGATGTACTTGAGGGTGTGATCTAGGTTGTTACTCTTGGTCTATGGTAAGATCTAGATCGGTTAGTTGTCGGTGATCGAGCTTATCGTGATCGGTTGTGAAGGTCGTCACACGTTGTTTGAGCCCGTCATTGAAAGGGGCATCGCTAGTGAGCGCCCGTGTCGTCTCGGATTGTCCGACAAGTTTTCGAGGGAGGCGAGCTTGTGTCTTGGTGGCAGCAGTGACGCAACCGTGTCTTCACTCTAGGAGTGATTGCGGGCTCGTGTGCGAGAACTTCACTTGGTGGCGGGAGAGACCGACACTTCGACGGGAGTAGTCCAACGAGAAGTAGGGGAATATGCCATCCTTTCGAGACCTTGAGAAAAAATTATGAGTATTTTTTGACCCTCTCTTTACTATTTCGCAGTTGTATGATCTAATGAGTAGGTTGAATTATGGCTTGCATATGGTAATGTGTTAGATTGCAATAATTGTCGGGTTCTAGTGGTGTGAAATTGAAGTATTTGAATTCGTGATCGGCTTACCAATTCAACCTCCCCCTCCCCCCTCTCGGTACGCCTTTGGTCCTTACAAAGATTGTATTGCCAATTTGGCCCAGCTCGCGTCACATAATTAAGCAAAGATAACATGATACAATAAGTATGAGCTGGCATCCTAGACAAAATCCATCGCAACGATGTCACCCTCTCTTAAACTCACCACCGACATGCTACCATGGTCGTGATTGTGTCGTCTCCCTTGTCAGCCTCTGTCGAAGCACCCTTGCTCGCTATCACTAGCTCACTATCATCTGTCATGAGGACCCGATGAGATCCGCAAGGGGTGGCTAGGGATGAACTTTTGCCCGACAGGGTAATAGGGATGAGGATGAGGTGGGGATGGAGACTGTTCCCTTGACCTTGCCCATCCCCATTGCCACACTAACTATTTATTTCTCTTGATTTTATCTTTCTATTTCATCATTTGACCTAGTGTTTGTCTTCTAAAACCAAAATAGGGCACTAAAAGACACTAGCTGGCATACGACTATGTTATTTAGATGGACTATTTTACCACTTTTAAGATAAGAGAAGATAGTGGAGTATCTATTCTAGCCGCTTACATCTTAGGTACACAACCATGGAGGTTTAGTGCTTGTCGGTGTTTCAGTTATCGGCTAGTAAAATTTGTTCAGGGGATGCGCCCTTGAGCTCGGTGATAGCTATGCAAGAGAACACAAAAGATTATACTAGTTCAGGATATCCCCTATGTCCAGTTCGAGTCGCTGCTTGGGGTTACTTGCACCGGAGTGTATAAAGGCTGTGAGAGAGGAGAATTCTCCAAGTCCCAAGTGTTGTGTACGTGAGTGTTGTGTGTCCCATGTCTTCAGGAAGAAGAAGGGCCTCCCTTTTTATACTCCAAGGGGTGGACCCACTTTACACACACACACAGAGAGAGAGAGAGAGAGTCGCTGAAACAGTGTAAGGGAAGTGTGGTCTTCAAGTTGATGGCATGGTCTTGATCTTCATAGGTCCCACCGCCCAGATCCTAACATCACCGCGCATTGTGTCGAGGCGTGCCAGGTTATCCGTCGATGGTCAAACTCCTTTGTCCCTGTTGCTGGCGTGTTCCGTATAACCCAGATGGTGAAACATGGGAGATCATTACGGCGTCGTACATCATCCTGTCACGCCTGTTTGTCAACAGGTCCTCAAACGCCACTGTTAAGGACGTCGTCATGGTGTCAGGAGCCATCCCATCGGGCAGGGAGATGATGACGATAGGGGTAGTTTTGCAGTGTGATTTGATCCCCTGATACTGTTGCCGCATGCTCGATACGATATTTAAGGTGGGACAGAGGAGGGGGGGGAGTTGTTGACTTTCGTCCCGCTTGACCCCCTCCGTCGGGGGTCGGTTTGTCACGTAGTGCTCGACATAGGGTGCTCGGACACTATCCTCATCCTAGCACATTCATTCGGATCGAGTTTCTCCACTCCGCTACTCCCGTGGAGTCAACGACGCGGTGGTTCGTCTCGCCTCAGTGGAGTGGACCACTGTCAGGAGTTGACGAAGGCGGCAGGTGCGTCAGTGTTACTGTGTCCACATGGACGGGCGTCGTCACTGTAGGGATGGAACTGACAATCTTATCTGCAACTACGTCGACCTTAGCTATGAGTCAAGCGAGGCGGGGCGGGCCCTACCTCCCTAGGGGTCGGATGAGGTGCAGTTTGGTCGACCCTCTCCGTAGGGGTCGAGGGAGGCGTAGCGCGTTCGACCCTCTCGACAGGTGTCGAGCGAGATGGGGGAGGGGGGGGGGCACCATACCTTTCCTTTGACAGTCGGGCGGGACGCGGTCTCATTTGACCGTGCGGACTTTGATTTGCTTAAGTCGCGGTTCTTGGGCCCGCCGTGGAGCTTAGGTACAGTTATCTTTATTCTTAATCATGGGGGTAATCGTTGCCATGTGATACTGGAATTTGATTCAGAAATACGTCTACCCCCCCCCCCCCCTCCACAATGTTGACATAGTAGTGTGTTATCTGCCATCATATAAAATTTAACTTATAAACTCAAAAAATACGTGGAGAAATACAAATTACAAATTGTATAAGTGGTCCTTACATTGTTTGAATAGTTTAATACGTCGAGTCAACATTTTGTTGAGGGACAAATCATACAAAATCAATTGTTGAAGAGAGCAAAATATATTTTCGTTCTTTAATTTATAAGGAACTATCGAATGTACTGTACCCTAGGTTTGTTGATAGTCTTTCGCTGTGCTATATTACTTCGTTTAGATTTATTAATTTATCAAATTACTTGTTATTCTTACTTTTAGTAGTTTTTTTTCTGTGTATTATACTTTTTCCACCTCTCTTTTCTATATTAAAAGCTAAAACGACAAATAAATATGAGACCGGAGGAGTATCGTTTTGCTAAGAAATAGGGATGGCAATTCGGGTCCCGGGTGCAGACCCCGCCGGGTTTGGCACCCACCGGGTGTGGATGTGGGTGCACTTTCTCACCCGTGGGGCTCACCCGCACCCGCCCCGCATAGTCGCGGGATAGGTGCGGATTTTTTCTCCCACCCGCGGGTGCCCCGCGGGGCCCTGAAATAGACTTAATTATTAAGTTATAAATAAGTTTTTATTTTTTAATTGTGTGAAATATGCTAAAATCATATAAAATAAAACTAAAAGTCTATTTTTTCATACATATGAAAAATCCGCGGGGGACCCGTCACCCATCCGAAACCCAGCGGGTGCGGGTGTGGATGGGGATTTCCACCCGCAACATCTCTTCGCGGGTGGGCTTTTGCTTCACCCGTCCCGAACCCGCCCCGTTGCCATCCCTACTAAGAAATAAGAATGGGAGGAGTTTTATTCCCATGCTTTTATTTATTTTGTGCTAGACATCAGAAAGACTTGCAACTCCTAGAATCAACGATTGTTAGGTAAAGTATGACTTTCCCCAATATGCAATGAAAATGGAGAGTATTTACACAGCGAGTCAGAGTTACATATGTATGGACACGATCTTTAACTTGAAGTCAGTCAGCAGTCAATATTTTGTCATGACCCGAAGGTCAAGTTCGTAAAGTCATCAGTAAACAAAGGCTTGTAGCAGCAAGATAATTTAATTACACATAAAGAAAGTTCGACGTCGCTTTACAATCTAATGCATCGAAAAAGTCCAGGAGATTTTCTTTAGCCGCCTAGGTATGGAGTAGGAAGTCGCCTAGAAACAAAGGTATGGTTTCATCTGCAACTTCATCAATCAACCATATAAATAAGCTCAGCAAATCCCCAATATGATGACCATGTATTTGTTCGTGAATCATGAAGTGAAATTCGCCGATTTATTTAAATACCCAGTTGTTGGTCCACATGAACATGAACAAGAACAAGAACGTGTTAGGCCTTCTTAATTAATCCACCGATGAATCTAAAGCCAAGGCAAATCTGAACTGTGGGAAAAACACTTTCAGAATCCGGCACCACCACGTCCCCTTGTGCTCCAGGAACGCACGCAAACGAGTCCATATAGAAAACGAAAAATCTGGAGCCATTGGACGGTGGCGATGCGGCCGCAGAGACCCTTGACCGGCGGTGTGAACCGTCAGATGAGACGGACGTCGGCATCACGCCGTCGCCATTTTGCTTACGGCGCAAGGAAAGAGGCGGCAACTTGGCATCCAAGTCAGGTGCACAGCGTACCCGCGTCCAGGGTGGGGTCGGCCCCGCGTGTCGGTGAGAAGGTTGGAGCCGTAGGGCGGTGGGTGGAGGAGAATAAAGAAAAAAAACGGTGGGGGCCAGGCACGACAAAGGCGTGGACCTCGCTCTCATCCCCCTCCTCGCGTGGTTGCCCCAATAATTCCACCGCCGCACGGCTCCCCTGCCTTCCTCTCGCCTTCGCCCTCCGCCGCCGCCGCTCTGACCAGCAATTCATCTCGCCGGCGAGGAAGGTAGCAGCAGAAGAACAAGAATCAGCGCGGGCCACCGACTCCGGCCGTCGCCGGGGCTAAAGTGGGGTCCGTAGGGGAGTCCTAGGGGGGACAAAAGGGATCGGACCGGAAGAGATGAAGATTTCGGCTTCGTCCGCCGTGACTCCTGCTAACATCCCTTCTACTAACCCTCGGTAAGCGTCGACGCTCGGCGGATCTGCTTGTCTGGTTGACTGATCCCTTGCGGAAGAAAATCCCCTTTGTGTATCTGTTCGATCTGGATATTTTTTTCCTGTACTCTGTAATCTGTGTGTGATCGAGAAACCGATCATGGTGGACTGTAGTTTCTGGAGATTTTCATGTTAATATGTTATCTGGATGTACTGCTGAATTTTTAAGTTTGCAACTTTGGGACGTGTGATCGCAATAATGTTGAACTGTTGTTTACTCCTCAAATTCTTGCCTGTCCATGCCTGCGGCAGACTTTTATGGGATGGAATTTAGTTGATTTAGATTCCCATGGTGTTAGTTACAAGAGAATTCTGGTTAATTTTACTCTCATGGAGCATATGCCTTTGTAAACTCTCTCTTCTACTAAATTGACGATTATTAGCTATTAAATGGCAAAAATATGTGCTTAGTTCATATATTATATTGGATTTAAATTGGTTGAAGAACATGTTTGTGGTCCTTTCTCAGTTACTACCTGTTAGTTCTGTTCCTGTGATCATGATTGATACGTTATGGTCTTCAGTTCTTGGGTTTATTCATTCGACGAGAAGTTGCTGCCTCATCAACTCGCCAAACAAAAGCTCTTACTTTTGTGCAATTCTGTAAATTTATTTTGCATGGAAGGACACTGTTGTTCAACACCACCAAAATAAATCTTCACATTTATCATCTATCTGCCATGCTGAATGATATCTTTAGATGTTTCGATGGGCATTAGTTCTTTTCTCATATATATATATTTTTGTTGCGTCTCTAATATGCCGTGACAGTATATCATATTGTTGTGCTGATAGCCGTTAATTT
Organism: Eleusine indica; assembly: GCA_030378355.1. Classification (NCBI taxonomy): domain Eukaryota; kingdom Viridiplantae; phylum Streptophyta; class Magnoliopsida; order Poales; family Poaceae; genus Eleusine; species Eleusine indica. The sequence goes on from CM059495.1 coordinate 45,808,418, forward strand.
TCCAAAAAAAATTTCAGGACCATTCTGCCGATTCTCCTTTCTGACCGTACTCTTTTTAGTGTTAGCATTGTGGATATGGAAGTTGAGTATCTTCAGAAGCTTCTTTATTAGAGTAGTGTAAATAGTAGTCTTGTTCAGGTTCAGTTTGGTTGGAAGAATTACTCTCTGGTTAGTGTTTGTTTCTGCTGGTAATAATGGCTGCGATGAACGAAAAGGTATTGGGTAAATGTGGAAGGAACATAAGTAGTCTCAAGAGAAAGCGAGACAGCCCTGCTGTAAACCATGCTGGTGCCTGCCACACCTCTGAACTGCACCAGTCTCCTGCCGAAGTCTCTGCTGTTAGGTTTCACGTTGATGAAGACCGCAAGGCAAAAGTCATGTGCCACTTAAACAGACAGATCTTGCAGGGCTATCAGAATTTCATGTCTAGTGCGCCACCAAAACGCATTGTACTCCGCCAAGGTGGTGACTGGAAAGACTTTCCAGAAAAAATTGTCAAGCTGGCCCAAGCCGACTTCAGGGCAAGAAAGACAATTACAGAAACAGGATATCAGAACCAGGTTTTTTTGCTGGATTTTGTGCATATGACATTCACAGACTTGAAGACAGGTTTCCAAAGGCCAATAGCTTGGGTTGATGAAAATGGAAAGGAGTACTTTCCGGAAACATATATTCAAGATCAGAAATTGTTTAGGAAGAAAGATATTGGCCTCGGAACTCATGAGTACGTTAGTGTTGAGCCGAATGGGTCACGAGAAATGAATGGCAACCTTCCATCAGAAAGTTCTGCAGAAAGCTCAAACTATGACTCCAGTACTGAAGATGTTTCTACTCCGAAGAGAGTTAAGGCTGAAAAGAGCACAATTTGTAAATATTATGGTGATGTGAGAGAGGCTACTGGAGAAAATGAGCCATGCTTGTTGCCTATAGCCTTCAATTGTTTACCACAGGAAGATAATCTGGGTGAGCTATCACGAGCTCAACGCACTAACGAAGCTGTGGAGAAATTGTTGCTGCAGGGGATGGGTGGTATTATTGGGTCCAAGGACATTATTGGAATATACAGAACCCCAGTACTAGACGATCGTGGAGAAGTCCGTTACCATCTTTTCCAAAAGCAAGTAAAGGCTGCTGGATGTCTTCGTGGAAACGCAAATGTCCGTTACGCATGGCTTGCTTGCTCCAAAAGCACTGTGCAGGAAATGATGCTGGGCGGCAGCTTGCAAATTTGTAAGCCCATTAATTGTCCGACCTACGGTAATGGAACCCTCCTGGCACCAGCAACTCGCTCCGGCACCTGGTACGTTCATAATGGGCTCCCCTTTCTTTTTTCTTCTAGTTATTTGTGGACTTGCATAACTCATTGTTCTCTCGAGATGTAAATCTATTCACATGTTCCTGTATTCAATATTTTCCTTTTATTGGCATGATCTTCACATGCTGAGCTTTTAAATTACTGATTCATTTTCCTATTCTCTCTCATTCCCTAGTTTTATTCCCCTTTCTCTAACTGTAGTGGTGTTCAATATTTCTATTACTCTGCAGTGTGAATTACTCTGATGTTGATGAAAATGGCATCATCCATATGATGTTGTGCCGTGTTATAATGGGGAACGTAGAAGTAGTTCACCCTGGATCTAAGCAGGACCGACCTAGTAATGACTATTTTGATAGTGGAGTAGATGACCTAAAAAACCCACAACATTACATTGTTTGGGATATGAATCTGGATAGGCACATCTATTCTGAGTTTGTAGTCACCATCAGATTGCCTTCTAAAACAAAAGGTAACTAATCATAACATCCTGTCAATTTGTTAGCTTGCATGCTTGATATGTGCCAACCCAAATTTTCTCAATACTTGTCCGTTTCTGCTCCAGATTCAGTTGTCACACAAGATTGTTACATTTCATCTGACGTTTCATTGGTCATGAGTTCTAGTTCACCTGACCATACATCAGAGGTAAGATGCTTTACATCGGGTGTCATTAATATACTTTCATATTAGGTTCAGTTTTGTTGTCATACAGACAATTTCTGGTTGGAGCAACAAGCGCAGCAGTAAATCAGATTGACTTGACTCAACAGTTCACTTGTGATTGCATTATTGATATTATAACTTCGAGCTGACTATAGTCTTTAATAGAAACCTCCAAAATATGATAAGTTTCCTTTTGAAACCATGTTATGTTACTTATGTTGAAGTGAGAGCATAAGTTTAATATCATTTTATGCGCAAACAGGAGATGAAAACCCATGCATCTCCAGCATCGGGAGGTCCATGTGCAGCCCCCATGCTAGGAGATTCAGTGGACAAGGCTCCAAGCTCACCTTGGATGCCCTTCTCCATGTTGTTCGCTGCAATTTCAACCAAAGTATCTCCTGAAAGTATGGACCTGGTTGTTAGTTGTTATGAAGAATTCAAGGTCTGATATTGGTATTAATTTCTTGATTGGATTTGTCTACCCTCTAGTGCTATTCCAACTGACATTGCATGTATGTGTGCCAGAGCAAGAAAATAAGCCGAGCTGAACTAGTGAAGAAGCTGAGGCATATAGTTGGCGACAGAGTGCTGATCTCGACAATAATGCGGCTCCAAGATAAGGTACGTTCATGTGGAAATTGTGATTGGCAAAGGTATTAGCTGTGGTCTTGTTATGGATGACTACAGTCTCATAATCTGCAGACATCTCAGTGCCCAATTTTATTATTTCAAGAGCAACAGGACAGTAGTTTCGTTATCTGGTTTGTTGCACATTGTGTTCTGAAGAAAAACCCTGTGTTTGTTGTTCGTCTGCAGGTACCCCCAGTGGGGAGGCATGAGGCATCAGCCAAGATGGTGGTGAAACCATGAAGTTGGTGGGCGAGGAAACGGAGGTATTGGCCGGCTTACATGAACTGGAGGCAGCGATGAAGCCTCCAGAGTAGCTGTGTCTGTGTATGGTTACTGGTTCTTTCTGTCGTAGGATTTATGTTTTTGAGTGTTTGGTCGCAAATGGGAGCTACTTGTGGATCCAACCAAAGGCTGCAAGAGAAAAATGCTTCTTGTTTACCCCCCCCCCCCCCCCCCCCCCCCCTTTGAGAGGACGTCGAGTAATTGTCAACGTGGGTCTTATATACTATATATATAATAATAATAATTAATTTTCGTTTATCAATCTTCGGGAATTTAGCACGTCTTCGACCTTTCTTTTCCTGCTGTACGTTGTTGCCAGCCTATTAGCTCGTTACCGTACGGCAGCTACACAGTTGCCGTTTCACTTAACTAGCCTATTCGCTGTCCAAATGACAGATAAACTCTCAAACAAGAACATGAAGGAGTTGCCAGCAAGGCTAAACTATTGGTGGGGGAAACAGGTGGTTCTTGAGTCCTTCAAACCAATAGATGACATGATGATGATCAGACGTTTGTGGGTGGAGCGTCCGATTCAGGGTCCCAACCGGGTGGCTCAATGTTGGGCCAGTCCCCTCTGCAACCTAGCCTGATGTAGAGGCTCTTCTTCCCTGCAATGCCGTTACACCAAACCACCATGTCATTAGTATTGTATAAGAGCAGTCTTGCCTGAAGTAGAACACCTGAGCTACATTGGAAAGTTTGCTATGCTTGATCACCCGTTCTATTACTCCTTTATCTGTTACTGATGTTGTTGGGACAACCATTGTTGCTAAAAAAATGAAATAAAGTTGGTGTCCTAATGTCATCAATCAAAAACCAAGAGTATGAAAGTGACACATAGGGGATGAAAATTTTGAAATGATGGCATGGAAAGGAAGAGGTAATTTTGGATGGTTCACAAGAGAATGGTATAACTTTCGATGGCACATAATAAATTTGTTCATGAAACAATGGTCATTTTTCGTGGCCAGGATTACTATGTTCAGAAAGTCATTGCCTCCCTAGAAGTATTAAGGTGGGGATCGTTTTTTGTTCAAAGACTGGCAAGGAAACTTATGCGTAACCTGAAGGATCCTCTAGCTTATTAGTTTGTACCTGCTAGCTTCTTGTCTGCTAAGGTTAGCTGCTTCAGGGCAACAAGGCAGCCCTGCGCAACAGCTCGTGTGTACTCAGGATCCCATCCACCCAGCTTCACCACCACATCAGCCTTTGCATAAGCAACGCTTCCGGAACTAACACTTTTCCGGGCTTCCTCCCTAGCGGAAGCTTCATCTGGATTAAGACACCACAGGAGAAGAACCTCAAGCTGATGAAATGAAACCTTCAGATCAGTGTATGCTTCCTACAGATGAAAAAGGCTTCCCTACCAGTAGCATCGGACACCGACAACCAAACTGTAAACCCAGAATGAAGATACTGCCATTTGTCAAATCTGCTAGCTGCTCCTTGTTTACCCCCTAGAGTCGCAACTACGGTGCGGACATGGCTGCAACAAACATAATATTTCAGCAGAAGCTTTGTAAAATAAGTAACCAGGAGTAAAGAAAATGCTAAAAATACAACCTGCTAAGACTTTCCAGGACAACACATTCTGCTTCAGCTACAGAGTCCACTCCTTCTGAAGCCACCCCTACAGGTAACTATTTTGTGACTCACTGCAAGAAATGAACTATGCGTCTATGCATGACTAGACGACTAGCTACATTCATATTCTGTTCTTTTTTTTCTCTTGGGGGGAGGGCACGGAATTCATATTCCAATTTCAATGGTCCAAGAATCTAAATGTTTACAGTTCTATTAATGAAACGAGGCAAGAATATTACATGTATCGATAGACTTTTGAGTTGCACTCTCCAGCAGCTCACTTGTGCAAACTGGAAGATACCTGCAATGTCATGGTATATGGAGGATACACATTTCAGGGCCATTTATTTTCTGAAGAAGAGAACCAGACAGTAAATTCACAAGTAGATCATCAATTTTACCAAGTTATATGTTGCTTCTTGACAGTTGGCAGACAATGGTGTAAAATATTGTCGTACAAATAAGAAATTTGCAAACGGTAACTAAAGAAGTGATAAAGAAAATAAGACACGCACCCGATGCCCTCGGCTATCTCTTTAGCAACTGCTTCATTAATGTCCGTGGAATCACCAACAATGTGGACGCTAATCCCTGTCAGTAACTGAGTGATCCCAGAAGTAAGGGATTCCCAAGATTCATCTATGTCAGGCCATTTCAACTCTTGTTCAACTTTCTTCAGATTGACCACCAACTGATCCTCATCAATGAACCTATGACACTAACGTGAGTAAAGAAATACGTCTTTACAAATAAGGACATAAGGCAGCAGTAAAAAACTGCTAGCACATACCATATAGTCTCAGAAGCCTTAATCCTGTCAAAAAGTGTGGCAACATTGATCAAAGTTCTCAGTGTCCCATCAGACTTGGCTCTGATCAATAGGGATGTATCGTCAACATCAACAAAAACATCTCGTGAAGTCTCAATGCCAAGGTTTCCAATGTCCAGCCTCAGCTCCACTTCTCCGTTGCCATCAGTGAACTACACAGATAATATCGACTGATTATTTTTAGCAGCATACGAGTATCCAATAGAGGCCTCTTTAGCATGACGTGGAATGTGGATTTACAGCAGGAGTTATTCATAGCGCATTAACCAATAAATTCCTGGGAGCACACTAGACTCGCTATTCGATTGACTCTTAAACGGGTACATAGGTCCTATGTCAAACATATGATACAGATTTTCAGCTGCACTAGAACACATCCCAAATTAACACTACTCATACTCTATACCAAACATTCTTGCAGTGGAATACTGTGTTTTAGCTCAGGATCAATAAATTAGTACGGCCGCAGCGGAAGTATTTGTACTATGTCGCAAAAAAAAAATGCACTTAAATCTACTGACTCTAGCACATAACAATTTTTGTCACGATAGGTCTGTCACGGCTAGTTTGGGCGGCACAAATGCAGGAAATATAGTTAACAAGTAGCAACTTATAGTGATACGATACAGAAGCTGAGGACAGAATTGATGTGAAATCAGTTATTTCAGCAACAAATTGAAACTGAACTATTAAGAACTGGCTACTGGGCAGTTGGCCATGAAAAGATTGCGACGGACAGGTGCGGTAAGCAAAACACAAGCAAGGCAAAGAAGAGATTAGGGCAGGAACAGCCGTTTCTTGCCTCGTAGTCCTTCGTCGGTGCCGCAGACGCGGATGCGGAGGCGCGGGGCAGGATACGGAGGCGGCCCGCCGGTGCGGCGGAGGCGTAATGGAGTGGGCGGAGAGGAGAAAATGACGGAACAGGGAGGCGGAAGAGGCGAGGGCTGGTGAGGCTGCGCCGGCGAGGGCCAGTCTTCGTATGGAAGGAGCAGGGGATGGAGGAGCAGGCGGCCATCACTGCTGCTGCCGCTGACTCTATCATCATCACGGCGACTCGCTCTGTCTGCTGCCTGCCCAAGTGTGCTCAAGGAGATGATAAACCCCGTTCGTTACCAGACGTGCTAGAGTGATGGGCCGAGCCCGTTTGGGCAAGACCGGGCTGTGTTTTGCACGAGCCGCGTATCGTCTCGATTTTTTTTTTTTTTTTGAAATTGGTGCTGCCATTAACTACTGGCTCCAGGCATCTCGCCGGAGACAAAGCCAGTTACAAAGCACGGTGCCAGGCACCAGAACACGCACTCGCCAACCGGCAAAGTGCTAACATCACGGGAAGCGAAACAATCTGCAACCTTGTTACAGACTCTAGGATAAACAGATACGTTACAGAAGACAAAGTTCGCCATCATGAACGCTCGAATTGTCCTAAACAAGCCACCCTACGGGCTCTGATCCATGTCCTCCGAGGTGAGTGCATGCCCGAGGTTAGCAACATCTGTTTCTATAATAACTCAAGACATTCTCACAAAACATTTCAAGAAAAAAAAAAGAAGACATTCTCACAAAAGCAGCTCGCTCCAACCTTTGAAGTGCAGCAACGGCTTCAGCATAAGTACATATAGCGCCCTTAGGATATTCCCCGCACCCCTATCCAGATAGTTGCCAGCATGATCTCGAGCAACAAAGCCCCAACCTCCCCTGCCCGAGGACAGGAGTGAGGCATCAACATTCAGTTTATAAATGTCAGCCGGTGATGCAATTCACTTCCTCACATTTTCACCAAGCTTTTCCTTCATCAGTTTCTTCAGTTTCTCACACTCTATAAGATGGTAGTTGACCGAGCTACAGATCTCGGATGTGCTCCATAGCCGTCTTGTTCCTCTGTCCACCACCTCCACAGAAGTAGTAGCACTTGTTTTGCAAGTCCGACTCCAACCTCCAGATTTTGTACAACACTTCTTTTCTAGACTGACAAAGGTTTAGCTCTGTCCGGATGTGGTCGAGGTTCAACACTCGCCAGACGTCTTGCACATGCTTACACTTGAAAATTAGATGGCCATAGTCTTCATCCAATCGCCTGCATACAGGGAAGATTGACTCCTTTTCCGGCATTCTTCGTCTGAGATTTCGACCAACTGGAAGGATGTTGTGAGCAAACCTCCATAGAAACATTTTTACTTTGTTGGGCAATCTTATTTGCCAGATTTTGTGCCACTCAAAAGACAAATTACTTGTTTGTTCAGATCTTGAAGACGATGATGAGGCGTCATTACCAGCTGACGGTCTCTATTCAGCACTGCCAGTTTGTAGGCTGACTTGACTGAAAACCGGTTGTTGGGATCAAAGTGCCATGCCGGCCAGTCTTGCATTCCCTCACCAATTGACAACGTTAAAATCACCTCCGCATCCTCCGGACAGAAAGTATCCCTCATCAGCAGCTCATCCCATCTTAAAGTTCCTGGGTCAATTAACTCCTCAACTCTAGTTAGCAAGGATGATCCCCTCGGTGTGCAGGCTGACGTGTTTTCCCCTTAGGAAGCCATGGGTCATGCCAGATGTGAATTGACGCCCATTTCCCACCCTTCATATCAGGCCCTCTTTAAGCAGATAGAGCCCAAGTAGGATGCTCCCCTAAGAGTGTGAAATATCAGTTGTCGGCTAACAGGGCAATCTTATTTGCCAGATTTTGTGCCACTCAAAAGATAAATTACTTACTTGTTCAGAGCTTGAAGACGATGATGAGGCGTCATTACCAGTTGACGATCTCTATTCAGCACTGCAAGTTTGTAGGCTGACTTGACTGAAAACCGGTCGTTGGGATTGAAGTGCCATGCCGACCAGTCTTGCATTCCCTCACCAATTGACAACGTTAAAATCACCTCCGCATCCTCCGGCCAGAAAGTATCCCTCGTCAGCAGCTCATCCCATCTTAAAGTTCCTGGGTCAATTAACTCCTCAACTCTAGTTAGCAAGGATGATCCCCACGGTGTGCAGGCCGACGTGTCGTCCCCTTAGGAAGCCATGGGTCATACCAGATGTGAATGGACGCCCCATTTCCCACCCTTATATCAGGCCCTCTTTAAGCAGATAAAGCGCAAGTAGGATGCTCCTCCAAGAGTATGAAATGTCAGTTGTCGCCTGACAGGACAATCTTATTTGTCAGATTCTGTACCACTCAAAAGACAAATTACTTGTTTGTTCAGAGCTAGAAGATGATGATGAGGCGTCATTACCAGCTGACGGTCTCTATTCAACACTGCCAGTTTGTAGGCTGGCTTGATTGAAAGCCGATCGTTGGGATCCAAGTGCCATGATGGCCAGTCTTGCATTCCCTCACCAATTGACAATGTTAAAATCACCTCTGCATCCTTCGGCAAGAAAGTATCCGTCGTCAGCAGCTCATCCTATCTTAAAGTTCCTAGGTCAATTAACTCCTCAACTCTAGTTAGCAAGGATGTTCCCCTTGGTGTGCAGGCCGACGTGTTGTCCCCTTAGGAAGCCATGGGTCATGTCAGATGTGAATGGACGCCCCATTTCCCACCCTTCATATCAGGCCCTCTTTAAGCAGATAAAGCCCAAGTAGGATGCTCCTCCAAGAGTATGAAATGTCAGTTGTTTGACAGTGCAGAACATTGGTGTTTTGGTAGTACTTTGCTTTAAGGACTTGAGCACATAGTGTGTCCGGACATGAAAGGAGCCTCCAAGTTTGTCTAGCCAACATGGCCTTGTTAAAAAGGTGGAGGTTTCTAAACCCAGTCCGCCCCTCTTTTTTGATCTTGTTAGTTTCTCCCAACTCATCCAGTGGATTTTATGCACTTTGTCTTGTTGGTTCTACCAATATCTCCCTATCATAGAGCTAAGCTCATCACACAATCTTTTTGTTACATCCAAACAAGACATAACATAAGTCGGTATGATCTGTGCTACCACCTTAATTAGGATCTCTTTGCTTGCCTTGGACACGAGCTTCTCTTGCCACCCTTATACCCCAGACCAAATTTTGTGCTTGAAGTACGAAAAGTTGTGTTTTCTTGACCTGCCCATAGACACCAGAAGGCTTAGGGTGTGTTTGTTTCGCTAGATTGGATTGGATAGGCTTGGACATGACCATCCAGTCCAGTGTTTGATTCACCATCAGGGTGGACAGGGATGGACTGAAATGAAAATATTCTTTTAAGATGCTAGATGAGTCTCTCTCACAAAAATGGCCAGATGAGCCTATCCAACTTATGTATCGATGATGATAACTAACATAATTAGACATTATTAGTATGATTTACTATGATATTATTATTGATAAACAATAAGATATTGATTAGTGCATGATGAGAGCTCAATCATACTAAAATTAATAATAATTAATATTTTTATTACAAATTAAAAATATTAAGATATGATTAAGACCAACAAATATTAGATCATATTAATTAGTATATAATTAATTAATATTATTTAATAATAAAATATATAATTTCATTATTTTATCTTATCCTATCCATTCTTATCCATCTAACCAAACAGGAAACTAGATTATCTCATCCATCCAATCAAACACATAACTTAGATTATCCAATCCAAAAAAATATGGATGACCATATCCAATCCAATCTTACCCTTGAAACAAATACACCCTTAGGTACCTCTCACTATTGGTCTCATGTATAATTGATAATGTACTCCTCATCTGGACCCTGACTTGGCTTGACGTATTGGGGCTAAATAGAATAGAAGATTTTTTCTTGTTAATCATTTGTCCAGACACGCCCTCATACACATCGAGGATCCTCTTCAATTCCATTGCAGTCTCATTATTGGCCTTCATTAGGATTAGAGAGTGGTCCTCAATTCCATTGCAGTCTCATTATTGGCCTTCATTAGGATTAGAGAGTCGTCCGTAAAGAAGAGTTTTGTCTCGATTAACAACACACTGGTGTGGACATCAAGTCAGCAATTGACTCGGTCTGTTTAGGACCGAGTGCATTTTCCATAACTTCTCATCACTGTTCCCTCAAAGGACTTGCAAGTCCCAACAGAACACGTCAATCAATTATTAAGAAAAAAGGCCTTCACAATAAGAGAGGCAAAACTACTACTTCATCCTATCGAGTGATTGTAAGTCCCAAAAAATGATGTAAAGAGTCAAGATCCTTCATACAAAATTCCTGTTGAAGTGCTGCAAGTCTGAGGAGACAGTTAGAATAATATCATTAACATATAGGAGCAAGTAGACTGTCTCACTACCGGACTGATATATAAATAACGAAGTGTCGGATTGAGCACTCACAAATCCAAGAGAAAGAATATGAGAGGCAAAACAATTGTACCAGACACGTGGAGCTTGCTTTAAACCATATAGAGATTTATTCAGGCGACAGACATGATCAGCACGGGAGCTATCAACAAAACCAGCAGGCTGCACACAATAAACTGTCTCATCAAGTGTACCGTGCAGAAAAACATTCTTCACATCAAGTTGATGAACATGCCAGTTATTAGAGAGAGCCATAGTGAGAACTGTGCGGATCGTGGCGGGCTTAACCATCGAACTGAAAGTCTCATCAAAATCAATGCCAGGACGCTGAGTAAAGCCACGAGAAACCCAACAAGCCTTATATCTCTCAAGACAGCCATCAGCACGGAATTTATGATGATACACCCATTTGCCGGTTACAATATTAGCACGAGATGGACGAGGAACCAAGTCCCAAGTATTATTGGCAAGCAGAGCAGAAAACTCCTCCATCATCGCACCTCGCCAACTAGGATGCGCAAGAGCCCCACGATACGACTTCAGTATTGGAGACAGAGCAGTAGCATGTAAGTCAAGAATTGGCTTCGGTTGACGGAAGCCGTGCTTACCGCATGTCACCATGGCATGATCATATGCTTCTGTTGGAACAGGGACTGCATTAGCTGGTGGCAGCCACGATCCAAATGATAGCAACGGAGCGCCAGGCAGCTGCTATCCAGGAGAAAGCATGCACGGTCCAGGCGACCGAGGCCCAGAAGCACTAAGCGCAGCATGGTAATCCAGCCCAGGAGACTGAGGCTCAGGCACAGCAGGTGACACCAAACCAGGGAAGGATGACCCAGGCGATTGAGGCCCAGGAGTGTGGGGCGTGCAGGGAGATCGTGACCCAGGTCGAGTAGTAGAAGGAGAACCAGGTGACTGCAGCCTAGAGGCATCAGGTGCACCTGACGACAGCCCAGTAACTCTGGCGGGCCGAGTAGCAGGGGCATAGGCTGGAGGCCCAGGAGAACAGGCCGCATCACGTCTAGGCAGAGGGAACAGCGCTGGGCGAATTAATCCAGGGGCACCGCTAGCAACGTCTTGTGGCGAGGTGCCATCAGGGGCAGCGGTGCGCGACGAGGAATTTGATGGGGTATCTAAAATATAAGAACTACTAATAGCAATAACAGGTACTACATCAAACTTCGATAAAAAATCAAAGTCAGATGAAAGAGATGATGAGACCTCGGAGAAAGGAAACGAGGTTTCATCAAAAATCACATGATGAGAGATGATAAGGCGATTATTGGATAGATCAAGACAGCGATATCCCCTGTGTTTAGAGGGATAGCCGAAGAAGACACATTTCACAGATCGAGGAGCAAGCTTATGGGCAGCAGTGACAAAGAGATTGGATAACAACAACACCCAAAGACTCGAAGATGACTGTAGGATGGGTGAGACCCGTATAGTGCATAATAAGGTGTGGCGTGAGCTAAAGTTTTAGTGGGATGACAATTAAGCAAATATGTGGCAGTTTGAAGTGCCTCAACCCAATAGGAAGGGGGCATGCTGGCCTGAAAAAGAAGGGAGCGAATGATGTTGTTGGTAGTGCGAATAATGCACTCGGCTCTACCATTCTGAGGTGAGGAAAAGGGGCAAGACATGCGTAGCGTCACGCCATGTGAGAGGAAGAACGTGCGGGCGGTAGAGTTGTCATACGCACGACCATTGTCACACTGAACACTCTTGATGGAAGCAACAAACTGAGTGGAAGCATAGGCAAAAAATTGAGCGAGTGTAGAAAAAGTGTCGGATTTCAGACGTAAGGGAAAAGTCCAGAGATAATATGAGCAATCATCAAGAATGACTAAGTAATATTTATAACCAGAGATGCTAAGAACAGAAGATGTCTAGAGATCAAAATATATTAAATCAAAATTATTGATCGCTCGCGAACTAGACTGACCAAAAGGGAGTCGTATATGACGACCTAACTGACAAGCATGACACAAATGAGTAGACTCACTCTTATTACAAGAAATAGCAGAAGATGACACTAAATGAGAAAAACCATAAGGGTCAAATTCAAAGAACAACTATTTTCAATGGTGAACTGACAGATAGAAATAAGATTTTTAATTAGCTGTGGAGAAACAAGAACATTGTTTAAATGAAGGGAACCCTCGGCAGTGGGAAAGGGGACAGAGCCAGTCCTAGTAATGGGTAAAATAGAGCCATCACCGACAACTATGTTGGACGAGGTAGAAAAAGAAGGGGGTTGGGAGGCACACAGATTACCAGAGTTTGATGTCATATGAGTTTCAGCACCAGTATCGAATTACCATTCATTTGTCGGTGGTGGTTGAAGCATCATTGTATTGTAGGAGGCGGCCAACGCGTTGGGATCCCAACAAAAGCCACCAGGATAGCCAACCCAGCCTTGTGGAGCGGGTGGGTGTAAGCTTCATGACCATTGATGATTGGATCCCCAAGGTATGAATATTTTGGTGATAGAGGACAACTCTAAAATTGTGGGCTAATATCTACACGAGTGTTGTGCTTGTAGGAATCATCTCTAAACTCTATTATAAATCATATGGATGATGGTTGCCTTGGCGATGGATGAAAATGACCGCAAGCATGGAGGCTTGTGAGCTTGATGGAGTCCAAGGGTTGATGTTGATGGATCAGAGCTAAGGACAAGCTATAGAGAAAGAGTTGAAAACACTTGTCTAGTTGTTAGGGCTTTGAGTCCATAGAAAAAACCGGACTATCAAGGGGGTCTAGGTCATTTCTCTTAGGTCATGTCTAGTTGGTGATGTGCAAGGTTGCTCGGTGAAATCACAGGCACTAGGTGATAGTGGAGAAGCCAATGAGTTGTTCAGAGAAGCCGGGAAACGAAGTCAAGTAAGGACGAGGAGTTTCAGCTTCTGGACGAAGTGACTGGACAGAGGGATCAGTGGAGACCGGACTGTACGGTCACTAAGTGGACAGAGAGCAGTTTGCAAGGAATTTGTCTACGCAAGGATCAAAAGTGACCGGATGGTCCGGTCTGTATGAAGACGCGCCGAGATAGAGAGGACCCAAATTGGGAGCTCTCTGGAATGGAGAGAGAAAGTATGACTGGATGGTCCGGTCAGTAGGAGTCAGCAGAGGGGCAGAGCCGTTGGAGCTGAAGACTACAGTGACCGGACTGTCCGGTCAGTATGCCTAGGAAGTTGATCTCGTGGAGCAATGGCTAGTTTGAGGTTGGAAGCCTATATAACTTCGTTCCTAGGGTCTTGGTGACCACTTTTGACCAGAGGAATTGCTTGGAGTATTTGGTGACAACTAAGAGGCAAAAAGGAGAGCACTAGGAGGAGATATTGCATATCTTGAGAGTGCTAGTGAGAGTAACAAGAAGTGCTCTTGCACATCTAAGGCTAGGTGTTCTTGAGGGTGTGATCTAGGTTGTTACTCTTGGTCTATGGTGAGACCTAGACTGGTTAGGTGTCAGTGATCAAGCCTATCGTGATCGATTGTGAAGGTCATCACATGTTTGTACACGGTTTGAGCCCACCGGTGAAAGGGACATTGCTAGTGAGCGCCCGTGTCGGCTCGAGGAGTCCGGCAAGTTCTCGAGGGAGGAGAGCTTGTGTCTTGGTGGCAGCGGTCACGCGCACCGTGTCTTCACTCCGGGAGTGATTGCGGGCTCGTGGGCGAGAACTCCACATTGGTGACGGGAGGGATCGGGACTCCGACGGGAGTGGTCCAACAAGGAGTAGGGGAAGGCGCCATCCTTCCGAGAGCTCGGGAAAAAATCATGAGCATTTCTTGACCCCCTCTTTACTATTTCACATTGTGTGCTCTAGTAACTAGGTTGAATTGTGGCTTGCATAGGCTAGTGTGTTTGGCTTTCGTGCTTACTTTCATTATGAACACTAGCATGTGTAGGGCCTTGGCCTACTAGACTTGTTAGGTTGCAATGATTGCTAGGCTATAGTAGTATAAATTGAAGTATTTGAATTTGTGGTCGGCTTACCGATTCACATCCTCCCCTCTCAGTACGCCTTTGGTCCTTATAAGTGGTATCAGAGCCAAGTGCTCCTCTTTAAGGCTTCACCGCCTTGAGTAAGTATGCCGAGATAGGTGAGGAGTGTTCTCATATTCAATGGGGAAGACTATGGGTATTGGAAGGCTCGTATGGGAGCCTACTTGGAGTCCCTTGATCCAGAGATATAGATGGTGACTCATGAGTTTGATACGGATGTGAACCTACTTGAGCCTGATTTTATTAAGTGTAACGCTAAGGCCAAGAATGCTCTGTTTTCATGCATATCTAAGGATGTCTTTGCTAGGTTGGATGCATGTTCCACAACACATGGTATATGGACTGAGATTCAGGGTCTCCATGAGGGTACCAGTGATGTCAAAGAGGATAGATATTATGTGTTGAAAAACAAGTATGATAACTCACTAAATTGCCACATAAGAGAGCTAAAACTGTTTATTCTTGCTTTCATGTACTAGTGGAGGAGATCAATGCTCTTGGGAATGACTTCAAGCTTAAGCCTGTTGAGGTGATAAGAAGATTCTTGAGGCTATTCAAAGACCCCAAGTATGAGTCCATCATCACCTTCACCTTACAAGGTGACCTCAAGACCAAGACCATGAAGGATGTACTTGGTAAGATCTCCGCCTTTGAGAGCTACCAGCTGGGGTTGGATGATTCTCAACCATCCAACCTTGCTCTTCAAGCCAAGAAGCAAGAGTCTATCAAGAGCAAGAAGAGCAAGAAGAAGACAGTAATTGAAGAACAAGATGATGATGATGAAGATGACTTGAGTGAGGACTTGGCTCTTCTCATGAAGAAGATGAGGACCTTCAAGAACAAGTTTGCTTCCAAGTCCAAGGGCAAGTGCTATAACTGTGGGTCAAAGAACCACTTTGTTTGGGATTGCCCCAAGCCCAAGAAAGAAGCTTTCAAGTCCCAAGAGTCTAGTGAAGAAGAAGAAGAAGATGAAGACCCCAAAGCCAAGCAAAAGAAGAAGAGGTTGTTCAACAAGGACAAGAGCAGAGGCAAAGGCAAAGCTCAAGACCACAAGAAGAAGTTCTCACGCAAGGCCCTTATTAGAGAGTGGACAAGCGACAACTCAAGTGACACATCCTCTTCCTCAAGCGATGACGAAGAAGTGGCCGGCCTAGCCATGATCAAGACCACATAACCACAAGCTGTTCCTCCACCTCCCACATGCCTCATGTCCGCGAGCCAACTTGGGGAGAGTGAGGATGAGAGAAGTGGTGACAGCGTTGATGAGGAGCTCTCCTGCGCTGAGCTTTGGAGCATGCTTGAGCAAGCCCACGACATCGCCGTTAAGAAATCCAAAATGTTGGATGTGGTAAGAAAAAAGTGTAAGTTGGCTAAGGACCGTGTTGCTGAGCTTGAGAGTGAGATCAAGGACCTTGTCACATCTCATAAGGCCCTAAACAAGAGTTATGAAAAACTCAAGAGTGATCATGTAGAGCTACATGAGAAGTACGAGGCTCTTGAACTTACTTTTGAGGCCATCAATGTTGATAACCTTGTCTCTCCCTCCTCTAGTTCATCCAAGAGTGATGCTTCTACTATGTGTGATGAACTAACCACCTCGATCGAGGTTTCTTCTCTTGAGCCATTTGTTTTGGAGGAATATCACAAGCTCAAGGAAGAGAGGAAAATGGTGATGGATAGTTTCGAGAGGCTCACACGTGGTAGATCCATCTACAAGGAGATTCTTGGGAGAAACCTTGTGAACAATGTCTCCCACCAGGGACTTGGCTCATATCCCGCCGCCATCGACATCATCGGGACGAGTGACTCCGTCCCCGCATGGATCAAGACCCTACTCGCCGATGTCTACTATTGCGAGAGGTGTTGCAAGGATTATCACACCATCAAGGATTTTCCTATAGTGAGAAGTTCCATTATTTTACCTAACGCTAACTTGTTTCATGAGAACACATATTTCAAGCTTTTTAGAAACAAGGATGGCAAGGTGAATGCTAAGACTTTGGGACCACCGAACAAGAAGAGAAAGGTCAAGAGCATATGGGTGCCTAAGTGCATTGTTGATCTTGAGAGGTCAACGAAGTATAAGTGGGTGCAGAAGAACAAGACCTAGAAGATGATGGTGGTCGTGGACCGGGAGCTTACTTGAAGATCAAGTGAAGTCCACCACAAGTAACATGAACCTCAATGACCTATCTACTCATAAGGGAGGTAACCGTGTTAGTTCTTGGTAGTTGTAGTGTGTTTTTCCTTCTCTTGCATTGCATGGTAATTAGGACTCTATTATGACTAGTATGTTTTGCATCCATGCTTGTGTAAATAACTAAAAGAAAAACACATACAAATTAGTCAATGTCTAACCCACTCAAGATAGCAATAAGCAAAGGGGAATGATTGAGATGGTGGTTTGGCTTCTCTCAAGGCAAGGGTATGGGTTATAGTGAGTAAGCTTGAGAGGGGTTCAAGCTTGACATTGTTAGGTTTCCTTTGTGTCTTGTTTAATATTGCTTGCATTCACATGATATGTTTACTTTTATTACATATGTAAAATGCTTGTTGCATGCATCATATAGGAAACACAAAGGAGGCTTGTCACATTTGGAGATATTTGTGTCTCATGTCCTATATGAGATTACATCTCCGCAAGTGTGACCAAAGGGAAGGATTGTGTTTCATGCCCATTGAGCAAGCTCTTATGAACTCTGAGGTTAGACCCACTCGTGCGGTTCACGGACTAAGGCTCATACATATCCATTTAGTTCTTATTCGCCTTGGTTCTTATTTGTTGGATCATTCATTTGGCAATTGTGAAAATTATAAGGCCATAGTGAGCCACTATTTGAAAAGGAGTGTTTGAGAGTTCCCTTCATATTCCAAGTGCAAAGTTTTATTTGGGCGTTAAGTTAGGGCACTTGAAAAATGGAGAATTTCCTTGGTTCAGCGAAATTTCTAAAGTGACCGTACAGTTCGATCTTCGGACCGTATCGTCCGGTCTGTGCAGCAATGCATAGTTGCTTCGAGGGATTAGAAATGGAGACCAGACGGAATGTCTTTAAAGACCGTACGGTCCGGTCTGCACGCAGTTCTAATGTCCAGAACCATGATTTCCTAATTTCCTGAAGTGACCGGATAGTCTGGTGTAGAGAGCGGACCGTCCGGTCACCTCATTTGATCGCACGATGCTCTTCAAAATCAAGATTGTTGATCTTGTCGTGTTGATCTCGGCCATCGAGCATTTTGACTTAGGTCAAAATCTCTTGTTCTCTTCCTCGTTAGACTCCCGACGCCGAGAGCTCGCCCCGGACGCCACCGCCGTCGTCCGTCGTCTCCACCTCGTCGTTAAGCTGCCGACGCGCCGCTCCTCGCCCTCTCCAGTGCCGACCCTCGCCACACCCGCACGCAGCCGCCTGCCGCCACGCTGCCACCGCTAGCTTCGCCGTCACGCGTCGTGCGCCTTTGCTGCTGCCACCGAGCTCGCCATCGCCCTTTGCTTTCCCTCACGCATGCGCCCAGAAACCCCCTAGCTGAGTTCCACCGCAGGCACTAGGGTAAGGCTTTTCCCCCTTCCTCCACCTCCTTGCCGATGACCCTAAAAAGCTCCAATTTTCGGCAATCGGTCGCAAGCGTTCCTCGATGTTCGACTTCTCTGCCCCCAGGGTATTGTGCCTGTCCTCGATTCATCGATCATACCCTGAATTTTGAGCATTTGTTCTTAATTGATGTAATTAGATTAATTGCTTATGATTAATTGCATTTATTAGGATTAGTTAGCTCAACCTAGTTTGCAAATTCCATGCCTATATATTAATTGCATATCTAGGGTTGTCTCATGTCTAGTCTGTAGTTAGATTTATTGCTTATTATTTGACTACATACTAGATGACTCGCACCAACCACATAGTCGATGATCATTGTTGTTACCTTGCAAATTTGTCTAGTGATCATGCCCTTCATCTCAGTGCTAGGATTTCTATTGCACATTCTTACCTGTCAGTGCTTTGCTTGTAGATTTATATAGGTTCTATGTTTATCCTTTCTATACCTATGTGCGTGCAGTGATAGTGTCAGCAGTCAGCAGAGATGGCAGGTTCTGGACAGGATAAGGGCAAGGGTAAGATGCCTGAGAAGCCCAAGAGCAAGAAGAGGACCAGGCTGGACCCAGAGTCAGAGAGAGCCAGACGGTTAGCATAGCACCTGGATGCCATGGAGGCTTCACGCAGGATACCTAGATCACTGTTGATCACAGGTACTCAGACAGACAACCAGGGTCACAAGAGGAGCACCAAGCAGAGGATAACAGGGCCAGAGCTGTACATAGGGATCAAAATGACACCATCATCGCAGGGTACTCCAACTTCTCGTCAAGAGATGTCGTCGAGACCTGCAGAGCAGGAATCCTCCAGGTAGCAGGAGGAGTCAGAGGAGGAGGAGTCAGAGTCAGAGGAGAGCTCAGAGTTCGAGTGTGAGGAGCTCGAGGAGACAGAGGAAACTGAGCAACCAGCATGGCCACAGCAGCAAAGGACTGCTCACCGGGTAGGAGACCCTAGGTGCACCTGTGTAGTGTGCACGAGGAGGCTGCAGAGACTGGTACAGGCAGCCGGTGAGACAAACATTCTTAAGGTTCCTGCAAAAAACCTTAAGACGCGTCATCTGGTCTCCTTCGAGCAGTGGGTCCTAGTCCCTAGGGATCCCGCTGTAGGAGAGAGGTACTGGACGGGCCTCCAGAGGAGGACTGGAGAGGGCCTGAGACGGTACCTTGCCAGGAAGGGCAAGGTTGGACTGTTTGTGCCCCCGCAGTACACGTTGTACCCGGCCACGAGGAGGGCCACAGGCACTGACATGGAGCAGTACTTCACGTACTTGCCAGGGCTACCAGAGCTAGTTACTGCTTTATTTAGGTACAAGGATGATATTGTGCTAGAGTTCTATGCTACACTATAGGTTGCCAGAGACCGCTCAGAGATTTGGTTCTTGTTCAAAGGGCAGCCACAGCGAGTGACCAGGGGGGATCTCATAGCCAACTTCGGACTTCTTGCTTCAGATTTCTAGCTATACAGGAGTGCCTATGGGACCCTCGCTCTACCCCGCAGACCACAGGAAGGAAAGCTACCTCCAGACGATATGGTGTCGATTGCCTTTCCACCATCGCACACTCCAGGCTTTGAGAGAGGCCCTACAAGACTCACTACAGAGGCTAAGCTGGTAAGAGTGATAGTCACCAGGACTATCATTCCTAGGTCTGGATACAGAGAGAAGTTTACACTTCTACACCAGTGGGCAGTAGCAGCTATATTGAGGAGATAGTCGTTTGAGTTGGCTGATTTGCTGATTGGTGAGATGGAGGAGGTTATCTCTGAGAGGGTAGGAGTACGCCACTTAGTCTATGCTCCTTACATCTGCTATCTTTTGAGGAGGAGTACAATGCGTTTCTTGAGGTGACCACCAGCTACTCACCTCGAGTCCCCAGGGGTTCGCAGTCAGCCTTGAGTCAGCAGACAGGAGAGGAGGAGGAGGAGGAGTCACCGCCAGTCACAGATGAGCAGGTAGCTCATCCATAGATGGTGGTTCCTGAGTCAGCCAGTACAGGAGCACCTCCCCAGCCTACAGGCACACAGATAGAGGACGCTCTTACTGTAGCAGCACTAGCAGGACGCCTGGGTGACTTCATCCAGAACGCAGCTGAGGAGAGACGTCAGATCATGAAGGTTATCAGAGGACAGGCAGAGCTTTAGAGACAGCAGATGGCACTGATGACCACTCTCATGACCTAGATGGCTGAGATGACTCAGAGGTAGGCCAATCAGCAGCCAGGACCATCAGCACTTTCATAGTCTCAGTAGCTGCCGACTCAGCCAGGAGCCTTCACCGCTATGATGACAGCCCAGTCCTTTGGACTGCCTTCACTCTCAAGGGATCCTTTCAATAGGGGGAATAGGATAGACTCACTCTCCAGCTCAGTTCTCCCCTGTGTCTGCCTTTTCAGTGTTTGCGTTGTTCACTTCACCGACACACTCTTCCACTTCATAGATAGCAGGAACTTCCACCTCTCAGCAGCTTCTAGTTACGAGTCTGTTCTCAGAGATAGTGTACACCACTCGTGCAGACTCCCAGACAGTCCTAGAGTCAGCTACAGCTCCACCTTCCACTACTACAGTCAGCACGCTCACACCTCAGGTAGCAGAGGATCTTGTTCGCCGAGGTTTCACTCAGGAGGATGTGGATGACCTTGCTCTTCTTCAGGCGACCGTTGCCGAGGAGACATCCACAGTCCCACAGTAGGGTAGGACAGAGGGTCTGAGTCACCTGTAGACCTTAAGTTCTTTGAGTAGTTGAATGTTCAGGCGGCACAAGCTCACGGAGCACAGCAGGATTCAACACTAGAGCAGCCAGGAGCAGAGCCTTCAGAGGACGTTGCTGCACCACTTTCTTCGACCACGAGCGCTTAGATATTCACTTTTCCCCGCTTTTTGGTGCTTGTTGCCAAAGGAGGAGAAGTAGTCATAGGTCTAGGGGGAGTGGGAGTGCGATCCTGTGCGATCGAGAGTAGCTTGTATCTAGGGGGAGCATTCGTGTATATTAGTTTTGGGAGTTAGATACATTCAGATCTTATTTTGATGGAGTTATTCGATGTTCATGGATTTTGATGGGTCATGGTTTTTCATTCGCTTGTGTTTGACTCATCTTGATCTCACTTGGTTTATTTTCATACGCAGTGCTTGTTTCTCTTCTTTATCCTATTTGCC
This sequence comes from Eleusine indica, assembly GCA_030378355.1. NCBI lineage: Eukaryota > Viridiplantae > Streptophyta > Magnoliopsida > Poales > Poaceae > Eleusine > Eleusine indica. The sequence goes on from CM059495.1 coordinate 45,829,727, forward strand.
TGTGTATGATGTCATGATGATGAGTGTATGTTCTTCAATTCCTTGCATGTTCATGCCTATCCTATTGCATCTCATCATTCATGTTTTGCATTGCATGTCTTTACGCTTTAATTAATATCTTCACATGACATGCATGCATATCATCTAGAGTGTGCTCTTCTTTCTTTTTCCTCTTAGCTCTTGATGATGCCTGATTGAGTAGGACCATGTTGTTTTATTGCTTATGCTGTTGAGGTTCCTCTCGATCGTTGTGTAGTCTTTTAGCCCTGTTGTTTTATGATAAGATTATGTTAAATAGTGGTTGTCATCAATCAAAAAAAAGGGGGAGATTGTAAGCTTCATGACCATTGATGATTGGATCCCGAAGATATGAATGTTTTGGTGATAGATGACAACTATGAAATTATGGGCTAATATCTACACGAGTGTTGTCTATATAGGAATCATCTCTAAACTCTACTATAAATCATATGGATGATGGTTGCCTTGGCGATTGATGACAATGACCGCAAGCATGGAGGCTTGTGAGCTTGATGGAGTCCAAGGGTTAATGGAGATGGATCAAAGCTAAGGACAAGCTATAGAGCAAGTGTTGGAAACACTTGTCTAGTTGTTAGGGCTTTGACTCCATAGAAAAAAATGGACTATCAAGGGGGTATAGGTCATTTCTCTTAGGTCATATCTAGTCGGTGATGTGCAAAGTTGCTCGATGAAATCATAGGCACTAGGTGACAGCGGAGAAGCCAAGGAGCTGTTCGGAGAAGTCAGAAAACGAAGTCAAGTGAGGACGAGGAGTTTCAGCTTCTGGACGAAGTGACCGGACAGAGGGGTCAGTGGAGACCGGACTGTACGGTCACTAAGTGGACAGAGAGCAGTTTGCAAGGAATTTTTCTACGCAAGGATTAATAGTGACCGGACGGTCCAGTCTGTATGAAGACGCGTCGAGATAGAGAGGACGCAAATTGGGAGCTCTTTGGAGTGGAGAGAGAAAGTCTGACCAGATGGTCCGGTCAGCTGACTGGACGGTCCGGACAGTACGAGTCAGCAGAGGGGTAGAGCCGTTGGAGCTGAAGACTGTAGTGACCGGACGGTTCGGTCAGGCAGTGATCGTACTGTTTGGTCAGTATGTCTAGGAAGCTGATCTCATGGAGCAACGACTAGTTTGAGGTTGGAAGCATTTATAACTTCGTTGTTGGGGTCTTGGTGACCACTCTTAGGCAGTGAAATTGCTTGGAGCATTTGGTGAGAGCCAAGAGGCAAAGAGGAGAGCACTAGGAGATATTACATATCTTGAGTGTGCTAGTGAGAGTAACAAGTAGTGATCTTGCACATCTAAGGCTAGGTGTCCTTGAGGGTGTGATGTAGGTTGTTACTCTTGGTCTGTGATGAGACCTAGACCAGTTAGGTATCGGTGATCGAGCCTATCGTGATTAATTGTGAAGATCGGCATACGTTTGTACATGGTTTGAGCCCGCCGGTGAAAGGGGCGTTGCTAGTGAGCGCCCGTGTCGGCTCGGGGAGTCCGGTAAGTTCTTGAGGGAGCCGAGCTTGTGCCTTGCTGGCAGCGGTGACGCGCACCGTGTCTTCACTCCGAGAGTGATTGCGGGCTCGTGGGCGAGAACTCCATATTGGTGGCGGGAGGGACCAGGACACCAGTGGGAGTGGTCCAACGAGGAGTAGGGGAAGGCGTCATCCTTTCGAGACCTCGGGAAAACATCATGAGCATTCCTTGACCCCCTCTTTACTATTCCGCATTTGTGTGCTCTAGTAACTAGGTTGAATTGTGGCTTGCATAGGCTAGTGTGTTTGACTTTCGCGCTTGCTTTCATCATAAACACTAGCATGTGTAGTGTCTTTGCCTATTAGACTTGTTAGGTTGCAACGATTGTTAGGCTCTAGTAGTGTAAATTGAAGTATTTGGATTCGTGATCGGCTTACCGATTCCCCTCCCCCCCCCCCTCCCCCTTTGGTTGTTACAGTGGGTTAGCAAACCCCGGTGGACACTGCAGGCCCATGGGAGGCAGCACAGGTAGGGGGGCCAATAGAGGCGGCGCAGGAAGAGACGCTAGAGGCGGTGGCCTAGGAAGGCGTGTCGTCACAGCCTGGCTCGCATAGAAACTGTGCGCCCGCGGAGCATTGGCAGGCCGCTAAGGGAGGGAAGGTGGACCAGCCCAGTAGGCCTAGAAGGTGCCCACCGCAGGCTGCCACCCCGGTTGAGGAGTGGGCCGCGAAGTGAAGCCAACCCATGTAGCTACGGGAGGCACAGAGCTAGAGGCCCCATAGCCAGGCTTCTTGCCACCATGTCGATTGGGCTTCTTGCCTGAATTTGGTCCAGCAGCGGGAATGAATGACGGTGGCGCACGAGCACGCGGAGTCGAGGCAGTGAGAGCCTACGCTGGAGCCATAGGCCTTGTCATCATGGTTATGTCTTCAAGATCCAGATCAACATGCACGTCAGCATACTTCGGGAACAGTCGTTGCCGCCTGATCAAAGCCGCCATGTGAGCATACCGGTCGTTGAGACCGCGTAGGATGTTGAGGACGAGGGTACGGTCACGAACCAGCTCACCAAGGTCACCCAATTGATCAGCCATGGCCTTCATGCGACTGCAATAATTAGATATTGACAAGTCACCCTGAACAAAGTTTTAGAATTTGGCGTCAAGATGAAGAGCGCGAGTTTCCTTGTTCCCGATGAATTGGTTTTCCAAGCCGAGCCAGATAGAACGTGCGGTCGGCGGTCCATCTTCCCGGGTTGTCACCACCTCGAGAAGATGAGGGGTGATAGCACCATAAATCCAGGAAAGCACGGTGGTGTCGATGCGTTTCCATGAGATGCCCTAGGAGAAGTCATCGATCGTCAACTGAGTACCGCTCGAGGGCGTTGATGAAGAGGGCACGCCACCGATTAAAGTGCGGCGACGTCGTGTCAAGGATGATGGGGACCAAGGCCTTGATGTTGAGGACGGCTATGGCCTGAGCATGGAGAGCCATGGTGGCCGCAGTGACCTGCGCAACATGGGCTGCGGCGCGAGCTTTGGCATCACGGCGTTCGGCCTCGCGGTGAGTAGCCGCTTCGCGTTCGGCCTCCTGGCGAGTGGCCTTTTGGCGTTCTACGAGAGTTAAGACGGCGATCCGGCGCACGAGTTCTTCGCGAGCAACCTCGGCTTTCTGGCGCTCTGCGTCGAGATCGATGTCACTTGGGGGCGGCGACATGAGGAAAGCACGCACGGCAGCAGCAAGGGGATGGCAGCGTCGGCGCTGCTTCGTTAGAGCAGAAGCGTAGGAGATCAAAACTTACTGATGCCAAGTTAGACGATAGAACACATATCTATTAATTGTAATTCCATCATACATATATGGAGGCCTTCAAACCGTATCGTAACAACCATGGATAGGAAGGAGGCCAGCAGAATCGGAAGCTTCCTAAACCTGTACCATGCACACACGGGAATAGTAGCATGCAATAGATAGGGTTAATGAGAAAAGTAACCATCTAAGTTAGGTAGTCTAAGAGTGGGTTTGGTACTGCTTATGCTCAAAATGCTTATAGTGCTTGTTCTCTCAAAACTGTTTATCTCTATACTATAAAGATTAAATTTCTAAAATCTTTTAGACACCAAACAAATATGTACCCGCTCTAATCTCAGTCGTTGATCTAAACCCTCCAAACCATCCACAACACACGATCTGTCCTGGTCCCATCCACAGGAGGATTCAGGGACGGAGGAAACGCTAACTACACTAATACCTGTTCGTTCCATCATGGAAATCGCGATTTTTTTCACCCACCGCTGATCTAACCCGAGCGAACACCCGCCCGCCTCTTTCGGCCATCTGAATCCTACGCGCTCCCGTAATTTCTCCTGTTTCCATAATCTGTTACGTGAAACAGGGTCCCGTATCATCCTTTCCTTTCTCCTTCGATCGATGCTACGGGAACCGGACTCGGAGGCTGGAGAGGAACCTCGCGTGAAGGATAGGCGGCACGAAGGCGAGGCCGCTCAGCGGGGACGAGCTGTTGACGACGCCCTGCTTGGCGCCGCCGTGCCGCGCAGGAGCAGCGCTCGAACGAGGGATATGCGGCACAGAGAGAGGTGAGGCCACCCGGCGAGGACGAGCTGTCGACGACGACCTGCTCGGCGTCGCCGTGCCGCGCAGGAGCAGCGCTCGACCGAGGGATAGGCGGCATGGAGGCAAGGCCGCCAGGCGGGGATGAGCTGTCAATGATGTCCTGCTTGGCGCCGCTGTGCCGCGCAGGAGCAGCGCAATTCTGAGCGCGAAGAACAGCGCTTCGGAGATGGGTTATCTCTGGTACATTGCTTGCCTGTCAACTTTCAGATATGTCGATGTGTCAACGGTTGATGGTGCGACATCGAAACTGATAGGTGAACGTATTACAAGTACGGGAGCATCTTTCGCCCCAATATTAGTGATGCTCAATATACTTTTTAAATGCTACTGTACTACTCTCGGCCATGTCTGTTTCTGGCACCCTCATCGCTTTGGTAATAGAGGAAGACATGGATTATGTTGACCCAGACAAATTCAAGCATGACGAATTATTTGAAGATGAAGATGATTTTGTTGTATAACAGGAAAGTTAGATTTTAAATGAATTATGATATTGGTATATTTGCTTTTGACTGCTAAGTTGAATGCCTTGACACCTTCTTAATTTTTTTAAGAACTTATCATGTAGATAAATTTTCGTATGTACATGTCGCACATGCCCAGCTACTAGTAGTGCTTATAATATATAAGCAGTCAATTCGTTTAATAAAACTACTTATTATATTTTTTAAAAACTGCTTATGCTAAGAGAAAGGACCACCATAAACACTATAAGCTTTCTTTTGCTGCTTTGCCTAAAGTGTCCTTTTACTGCTTTACCCAAAATGCTTATGGGTAGTATAAAATAACGAAGTGCTTATACCTCATAAGCACTTCTCTATTTTATTGTTTGACAATTCAAATTGCTTATTAAACATAAGCACTTCCAATAAACAATGTCAAACGCACACTAACACTTCATTTTGTTGACGTCCGGACATCACAGGCAGTTCAAATTTGGCTTAGGATTGATGTCCGGACGTCGACAATTTAGATGTCGGAGGTACCACAACAATTTTACAAGAAACTCATCATCCAGAAAGAAATAATGATTCACTGTTGAATTGAATCGAATATCCAGCAGCATCAGGAGGTTGAAGCAACAAAAGAATACAGTTAACCAAGTGAAGCAGCTAAGGTTGCTGACGAGAAAAAAAAAATGGGAAAGGACGTCCATCGTGGAAAGAGAGATATACAGCTAGACTAATGCTAAACAGTTGCAGAAACAATGGTAGCGAGGTTCTCTCTGGGGTCACAGGCAGGCAGGCATCAAAGAGCGAGCGGAGTGATCCGAGAACCTCCGGCACCAAGAATATTGTCACGTGTATCTGTCTTCTAAGCGTGCCCTGGACCTCAAATTGGAGGCCCTGCAGCACAAAGAATCGATTAACCAACCACTTTTGCTGCCAATTCTAAAGTCAGTCAGCAGTGCTAATCAGGCTGATCCCACCCTCGTGTACTTAAGAATGTGCCTAAAACAAAGAATTCATCTCTTGGAGGTTAGCACCTGTGCGTCAGCGATTTTCCTAAAATGTACCAGGACAATCAAGCGACTTGTCATCCCTTGCAAATCTCTGCCCGGGGTGCTGCTCAATCTGTCTACTGGCACTAGAAGGCAGTCGGATTTTCACTCGTTTTGGACGGAGCTCTGCAGCTGCATCTCTTGAGGAATACATGAACTCTTCTCGAGAACTGCTGGAAGTGGAAGATGCATACGAATTAGGTTGTGCACTTTGACTAGTCTCATGCCATTCAGTTTCCAACTGGCGCCGCTTCATCCTCCAAGAAATGGGAAGGGTGTCCTCTTTTTCGTCGGAAGAGGAAGAATACGAAATCTTGTGGCTATTACGGACCAAAGGAACTGAACAATGATCAGACTCTTCCAGTAGCTTACTGTCCCGTTGCATTTCTGGGCCCATCTTCTTCAACCGCCTCAGAACCTGGTGAAAGCATTGTCAGGTTTCCATTAGAAATAGGTATGCAAAAGGTATTAGAGTATTATGCGCTCAGTTAGTATCATCAGTAGTCAATTCAATTCTTCAGTCCAATTTCTGTATATGCCGCATGTTACCAACTTGTATAGCAATTGGTGGAAACTGTGACAGACGATGCATAATGTGACCGACTCCATTAGATATATCTATACAAAGCATGGATGGCATCAACGATTTATAGGCACATTAATTAGTCAGGTAGAGCCAGGATCACACTCACACATCACTGCCCAACAACAGTTCAAGAGTGTTGCCTATATACATAAACTTTTAACTAGTCACGTGTGAACACAGAATAAATCAGCTCCCTCACATTTAATACCAAATATAGAGCCAATAGGATTAAGTTTTACCATACCTGTTGTTCAGATAAGTTTGATGTCCTTGAGTCAGAAGCAGGTTTGACATTCGTGGTAGACCTGCGCTTGACTCGGAAGATTTCATGTTCTGAATCGGAATTGTCACTGAACTCTGTGGCTGAAGCATTACATGAACCAGGTTCATTACAACCATCATCTATACCAGATGTACTTTCATCCACGACATAAGTTCCTTTCTTCGTTGAGTTTATATCCTGTTTGGAAGTAGAGTAAATCCGCTAAGTTTGTGGGACATGTACTTCAACCAGCAAGAATATTACTTAATAACTGGAAACTGGAAAATAGCAATTGGAGAGAGCAATTAAACTCACCCTTGCTTCTGCAGGCCTAGGTGCCTCATGATACGATGTCAAAATTGACGCTGGAGAACTCTTTCCATTGTTAGCTACTGAGCTTGAAATGCCATCTTTATTATTGCTGATAAAATCCTGTCTAAACCCAAATTTTGGGACAGGCTCAACACTAATATCAATCATCTCAGCCTCATTATATGAACCAGTTCTCCTTTCCTTATCGAAATGGATATCCTGCTCAAATTTTCTTGATAAAGCATCTAGTTCTTGTATGTCCTCTCTAACATAGAGAACACGGTTGGACTTGCAAGGGCAGCTCCGCATTTCTTTTTCTGCATTCCAATTGAAACAATCAAATAAGGCAACAAAAAACGCCAACAAAAAGCTACAAAGTAGCAGTGTTCACTGTTGTTACCGTGATGTAGGCAGACAGGATCAAAGTTACATCCACACAGCACATGCGTAACGTAGCAATCGCGCCGGCACATGCTACAGGACAAATTTGGAAATGCTTTTGGCTTGTAGCATATTTGAGAACCCATTTTAGCAAGGAGGCCACGTGCACGTCGATGAAACCGCATCAATCGCACAAAGCAGGATTTCACACAATATTGGGAGTATGGATGTTCCGATTTAACCAAGGACTTCAGATCACAGCTCAAAAGTTTTTGGGACAGAAGGACAGCAGAACGACAAAGTAGCTCCTCATGTGCAAGCAATGGAGTTCTGTTCAGAAGGGCATAGCGCTTGCTAGCTAGAGCACCAAGAGGAAACCAATCGCCAATAGCGAAATTGACAGCTTCTCCACAGTTGAAGCCTGGGTAATTCACACATTTCTTAGAGTGTATAAAACTAGAACGCAGCAAAGAACATTAAGAAAAAGTGTGAGAAGTACCGTGGCTGAATCCTGCATGGTAAGAACGAGGGAAGGTAATGACAAACTCTCCAGGTTTCTGTACAGCTCTATATACAGGAACATTGTGGCCTAGCAAGATATTTGGAGGGAACAATGTTGTCTTCCCCAATAGAACATCAAACGCTGCATCTTCACCATCACCAACCAAAATGTCCTTGTTATATACATACTGGCTAGCGACCCTTTCAAACCCAGGAGCTGCATCACCTGGTATCCCATACCATGTCTTAAAAGCCCCACAATGGTGATAGTTGATGCTGGTCAAATGACCCCCCAAAAAAAAAATGTCAGACACCCGAAGCTTGAAAACAAGGTGATTGTCTCATTGTCATATCTGAGATTTAGGAAATTTTACCTGTACAAATAGTGATCTTCCACATGCCATGCAAACATGCTGAAGAGCATTCCAATATAAAGCATTGGATCTGTCACTCCCTGTTTTCAATGAGGACATATGCAATCATGAGTTGTGCCATTGTAAAGAATATAGATAACATAAATGGGAACCATTAAATTACTTACAGGAATTGGTGCCTGAAGAAGTCGCAGAACAGAATTGGGGAGCCGTGAGAAATTCTACAAGTGCATAAAAAACATCAATTAGGTCCATGTGGCAAATACAACAAACAACAACACAACCAAGTTAGAGAGGAAAAAAAATATCCACCTTGAGATTCCAGTTGCTTTTCCCTAATTGGTCGTGAGGAGAAGAAGAGAAGGCACTCCCATCAACATCACAAGCATATTCCACAAAATCCATTTTGCCAAAAGCAATTTCACGCCAGAATTCCTCCTCCACATACCTAGCTGGTAGACAGCTAGTGCTGGAGTATTTCTTAGAGAACACTTTATTGGCCATTTTCTCATAGTCTCGGAAAGAGTACTTTCTGCAGATTCATGTCCGTCATGATGAGTGTTTTAGGAGCATAAAGGTAAGCAGGTAACGGAAATAGAAAGACGGTTACATACCTTCCACTCATATAGAAAGTGACAGTATCATCTTCAGCCCATTCAGCGAGGCGAAGGGGTTGAACTCTGGTCATGAACTTAAAATTGGGCTGTTCCTTCATCAGTACGGCACCAGCAGGAACAGAAGCACTTACAGGAGACACGATTTTGCAAATCCCTGATATCCAAGAGCAATGAAATGGTCAGGATCCAAGAAACAATACTCGAAGTGAGGCTGTTGGACCAAAGAGTGATGCATCATGTTAAAACAAGTGATGTTAAAGGGAGATGTACCATATTTTGAGGCCTCAGGAGCAATCTTCTGTATATAAGCAATGGGATCATCAAATTCCTCCTTGGTGGGACAATACACAGGGCACTCTGGTATCTTGCCAATCCATTCAAGGTTGGACATATCGAACTTCTCCACCTTGCGCTTTGCAAAAGGATCCTTGTGCTGGACATTCCCTGGGAAACCTGTACCATTGTTCGAATGCAATCTGACCCCACAGTTAGCAGGACTCCGCAAGGCATCCCCGCCACTCCTTGCAGCCACTGAAGGACTGTCACCTGCTTCATTCTGAGTGCTCAAGCGCATTCTCTCGAGCCTCCTCCGCTTCAGGGTCTCGAGGCCATTCCTGACCTCTGCAGGAAGGTAGCTCCTACCCTCCACCTGTAACATAGCCAACCGCGTCAGTTTTGGAATGGTACAAGAGCATCAGATATCTATTGCAGCATTTTGCAAGTAAGCATTGACAAACAAAGATGGCAGGCCTAACGAGCACTAACAGTTTGGATGCCACAAATCAGTCGCACATAACACCAAAAGAACAGTAACTCACAAACAAGTCAAGAAAGCTGCAGGTATTGAAACCAAACACGCCACATCGATATTCTCAGGGTTGTTCCACTACCACGGCCCTGGAGTCACAATCAGTCGGCCATCAGATTTTTGCAACTACATCCCTTGTAGTAGTAGTTTTTTTTCCTTTTCCACAGAATTATTCGCTACCTTTTCACGTAATTAACCAACAATTCATAGCATCACCAAAGGCTTATAATAAATCTAAGAATGATTCCAACAGACTGTGAACCCAAATGTGAGAACGCAAAACAAAAAACGGCGCGAGTTGGCCCTCCTTTCTCTGAAGAAAGCAAAAGAAAATGAAAAGACGAGACGAGACGAGAAATCAACCAAGCCGACCCGGTCAAAGTGGGGGCGGCCGAATTACGCACATGCGTTATGACCATCGCTGAGCTTGTTGACGCAGCCGAAATCGTCGTCCAAAAGGGGGTGCCGCACAAACTCGACGGAACCTAACTCCACACGTCAAGAATCGTTCGGGAAATGTTAACTTGCACTACCAGCAAGTAAAACTTGAACAGGAGTATATATACTAAATTTTTTACACACATTTATAATTTAAATACACATAATAATGGCCCAGAAGAAAAGAAAAGGAACTGAAAACTTGGAAGGCGAGAGATACTGCTGGGGAGGCGTACGGGGAGGCGAGGAAAATTCCTTGTTACGAGAGGTGCATCTTCCTCTCTGCTTACCAAATGAGGGCAGAAATAAGAAAAAACTGGGACGCGTTGACTTGGTCGGCCTGCGTCACGTAAATCCAATCCTGGCGGAGTAAAACTGGGGAAGGGAAGCAGGGAGGAAAGAGGAAGGAAAGGCGAAAAGGGTCCGAGTACTTTTCCCGCACTGATTGACGCTACCCAATTAATTTAGCAAAGGACCAGCAGCAATTGTCGGAGATTGCCAAATTGGGAGGAAGAAAGGGTTAATTCACGAGCAATTGCAGATTAATTGGGAAGTCGTAGCGAGAAATTAGCGCGGAATCTGTTGGTTGGCTCACCGCAAGTCGATGCTACGGTGCGAATTTGACGCCGAGTTTAATTTTATTTATTATACCGCTAGAACGAAGAATTTAAATTCGTCGAACCAAACAGAGAGAGGACACGAATCAAACAGTAGTAACTGACAATTGTAACGGCTAATTAAGTTTCGGGAAGCGGTGATGAACGCAACATCAAAAAAGGTAAACAAAAAGCGCGCGAGAGCATGGGAGGAGGGAATCACAGAGAGGCAGATCTGCGGCGAGGCCAGAAGAGGCAGAGGGAGGACTCACCATGTCGCCGGCCGGCCGAATCGGGGCGTGTCTAGGGTAATTGACGGCGGCGCGGGTCCCACATTCCCCTCCGGGGGACGCTCCGGCGAGCAGGGCCGGGGGATCCGAGGCCCTCCTGGGCACAGGCGCGCGCGCGCGAGGGAGAGAAGGAGAGAGAGAGAACCGCTCTCTCCTCCTTCTGTTGCTTTCCCGCGCGACGCCGGACACAGACAGGAAGGGAAGAGGCGGCGGTTGAGCAATGGGGTGGGTCCCACGGGCGGTGGTGGTGGTGGCCGGCGAGAGGCCGGCCGCCGCCGGAAGGAGGTGGAGGCGAGGGGAGGGGAAGGGGGAGGAAGAGTAAACGGGACGGAACGGAACGGAACGGGGGAGGGAGGGGCGGACGCGAGTGTGGTGGTTGTTGTTGGTATTTGTTGGGGAAGAGAGAGGGCGAGGGCGTTTTGGGGAAAGCGGCGTACTCTGCACAGATACAGCAGCAGCAAGAGAGACCTGTTCGTTTCTCGTCTCACACGCTCGGGCCGCCCCGTGGCTCGCTGCGCTGCTTTTTCGTCTACTTGTTCATTCACGGCTATGTGGAAGAATGAGAGAGCCTTGCTTTCGCCTTGCGTGTGTGTGTGTGTGGTGGTGGTTGTGGAATGATGCCTCAACGGAGTCCGCTGGAGGATAGAGAAGGATTTGTTCCACCAAACGCCACCGCTAACGGAACCGCGTTGTTTTCTTGCCGCCATCAATCCATCCCCAACCGAACAACCGCCCCTTCTCTCTCTCTCTCTCTTCCGTCCGGTGCCTTGCCCTTGCTTGGCCACCTCGTCTCGCCAGGGTGGTTGCTCTTTTAATTTTTTTTAGATAGAGAAAGTGAGAGAGAAGGATGGGTGCCACCTGCGTGCATGTGCAGCGTTTTTACAGCCTACTTCTCCACCTGGCTACCCGCGGCAGTTGGCCTAAAAGCGTGCTACTAGTAGCCTACGGCGCGCTATACACAAGCCACCGGTACGAGCGCTATTCGCTTCTGCGTGCGCGCACAGACACTCTGCTCAGGGGGTGCCCATGGTTAGATCACCAGCAGCTTTCGCCAGTGTCTTTGCCCTGATGGGAAAAATGTCATGTTTTTCCACAGGTTCCTAGTCCTACGTTTGCCCCCATGATAGGAGGAACCCAACTGGATAATTTGATCGTCCACCATTCTAGTTCAGCTTTGCATTTGGGTCTTACAGTACTGTATATTTTTGTGAAAAAAGAGTAAAGATAAAAAGATCGAGGCAAGTAGCGCTACTTTTTAGGGCTGCTCTAGATTGCAGCTACGAGTACACCAATTTAAGGTTAACCCGCGATTTACCCACCAAGAATTAGTAGTACTAGTGTACTGGTACGTACGTGCACTGCCTTGACAACAGTAGGAGCCCGTGCGGGGCACTCTGTAGGCGCGAGGGCAAGAAAAGACTCGACTGTTCGATTGATGACGCTCTGTGTTGTACAGTAGGATTGATTAAGGTTAGGTCACCACCCCCTCTTGGCTGTGGCCGCCGCATGACACCACCTGGAACAGTGCAGCGCCCGTGCGGTTGAACTTAAACCACTCCGCGTATGCTCGCGGCTGGGATTGGAAGGAAGCCAACGGCGAAACGGATCCAACGCGGCGGCTTGGCATGGGCATGGCACACACAGGTTTCCCGCGGCCGTAACCGTTCGTTTGGATTGGGGGGTCATCGTTATCCGGTCGGGCGGCTGGCTCGCGCGGCGACGAACACGAGGTGATCGTCGGCTCCGGTAGCGTGGCCGGGCGGTACTGGTAAGCCGGAAAGCGTGCTGCTGCGTTGGCCGCTGCCGCACGGTAAAAGGTGACACGCACGGTAGTAGTAGTAGTAGTAGTAGTAGTAATAGGAAGGCGTGGAAAGCAGGAACCGCTCCTGGCCGTCAGATCCGCGGCGACGCGGCGGGATGCCGAAAGGTGTCCCCGTACGGACGGCAGGGGACGCGACAGGTGAGTGGGGCTGGTTACGCGGTTCGGCCCGGCGGTAGGGAGGGAAGACGAAACGGATAATCAGAGTACTTCCATGTGGGTCCGGACGCACAGCCGCGCTGACTCGTCGTCGTCGATTCTTTTCTTCCACATGTGCTCCTCCTCCCCTCCCACCGTCGCTTTCTGTGACCTGGATGCTGGATGAGATGGAAGCTGCAGAGTCAACTGCCCTCCCCTGCCTTCACGCCGGTGGGTCATCCACTGCTCTGCCCTCGCGGTTGCCACGCACCGTACTACAGCCATTCTAGTAGTACTAGATTCTACAGTACAGCAAATGCGAGGACGGTGAATCTGTGCGGGTACAACCCGGTTGGTTGGTTAACTGCGTATCCAGATCAGCTGATCAGGGGAGGAGTTCCGGTTCCGGTTCCGGTTCCGGGTGACCTCGTGGTCGTGCACCAATCCCTTGTTCCAAATGTTAGGGTAGGGACTGGGTGGTTGACCTCATTCCTCTCCACTCACGTACACGTCGCCTAGTTAATGCGGTATGTATTCCTCCGGAATACTGTAACAGTCTAATTAAAATCTCCGTCGTGCATTAATCTACTGACTGATTCAACGTGCGGAGCCTCTCTCTCATAGTACTACTCCCGTCCCGTTGACTAACATTATGAGATGGGACTATACGTGTACAATACTCGGATCGGAGTACAGAACGTGAATTGAAGTAGAGAAATTACTGAAGTACTAGTACTCCACCAAATGGTGCGACGTTGCCAGATCAAGACCCTGGCAGTGTAGGTGTAGAGGATTGGATAGCCTTGATTACGGCTGATTGCCAAAATCAATTTTTCTAGAAGAGTTGTTGTTCACTTGTTCAGGAGGGACTGGAAGAGGACGACAAACGACCGATGATCTGCCCAGCCCGGTCACCAACTGCAAAACTGGACGAGGCCTTGTACTTACGTTGTCTGTGGGTGAAGCTGACCCAGATGCTCACTGCAAAAAGTTTTTGATTAATCGGGGAAGCCAGCAGCAACAACATACACCAAGCAACGTTAGGGAGGGGGGCGAGACTGGAGAGTGGAGACAGAGAAAAGAAAGCGAGGAGGAATGTGATGCGCAGAACTGCCCCGACGTCCGTGGCGTGGTCACGTCTTTTCTCTCTTTCGGCAGGCGGATGCAAGGGACCGGCGACCAGCCTGACGATCCGGTGGACCACCACTGTCCGTGTCCTCTTCCATGGCTCGGCGGTTGGCACCTTGCGCTGCACGTGGTCTAGTTGGCCCTTCCGTTCCGCCCCATTGGATTCCCGTCTGTGGGCGCCTTAACTAGCTCGCTAATTATAGTACTTACTTATTACTGCGTAGTAGAGTAGTAGTACTACGTATCCAATTTCTTGGAGAAACAGCAAGGGATTGGGAAGTGACAAACAGGAGCGCCTACTGTACTCATCATTAGGTAGCTTATTTTAATTACTAGGAGTATTACGTGCCTGTACTTGCAAGGATTATCTCAGCCAGCCTAGTGGGAGTTCTAATAGCATTTCGTTGAAAGGGACCTGCGAGGTATCTTCTGTAGAGGAAAAAAAAAAGCCAAAAAATGCTGACTAGCTCTAGGTCAGTCGCAGGTCGCTCGTGTAAAGACCACCCAAGGATGAGACGGGTCGATGCTGAATCGTTCAACAAAAGTGCTGTGCTTCGAAAGGCGGAAGCACACACGCGCCTGACACGCGGCGGAACTGCAGGAGAAAGGAGCAGGTCCGCGGAATCGCGCGAGCGAAGACGAGTCGTATTCCAGCGCCCAAAACTGCGGACATTCAAGGGAATAATATGCGTGGACCGCGTTCCCGATCGGCAAAGTGCGCGCGGACCGTTCAGAGCGTCACAGTTCACACGCTCATCATATACACGCCACAGGACGCCAAAACTGCGGTCTCACTCACTGCTCCTTCTTTGAAATTTGAAATAACGGCAAGGAATGCTGATGCCATTGCCACCAATGGAGATTAGAGAGATGCTGCTGGGATAATAATCTACTATTGTATTAGGGGAAACCGGGCCCGTCCGGAATCTTCCTCTTTCTGTGGCTAATCACGCGCGCACTTGTCTCGCAACGTCTCCACGCCTTTCCGACCACTGGCCCCAACTCATCAGCTTGCCGGCCGGGGAGCCCAGCCGATAAATAAACAACGAAACGGCTATCCGGTATACTTACTATATAATTCTTCTTGATTGTAAATAGTAAATGATTAAAACGTACGTACCACTGGTGCTTGATGTAGGCATAACGACCGATTCTCTGTCATATTTTTTACGATCATTATTGTGGCTACTTGTGGAGTTTCAAATTGAAAGTGGATATATGGTCCAAGACGTTTGGTAGCAGGTGGTACGTTTAGGAAAAAAAAAAACACCAATATTTGTGTTATTCTAGTACTTGAAAATGTAAAGAAAAAAAAGTGCCGCGCCTCGGCGGACCGCGCACTCGTAGGGCGTGAGCAGTGGAGTAGCTGACTCGTACTAGTACTGTTTGCTGGAGCACCGCAAAACAAACAACGCGTTTGAGCCGGCCCCGGTGCCGGGAGGCCTGAGAGAGATCATGCGGGCATCATGAACATCATCATACCCACCGACGGGCTACCGTCTGCGAGCACGAGGCAGTGAGGCACTGACAACTGAGGCAGGGGCACTGGGATTTGGCGAGATGGGCGCAAGCTGGGATTTGCAGATCAGAACAGAGAGGAGAAAAAAAAAATGATACTAGGATGTGTTTGTTTTCTAGATAATAATTTTTAGATTGGTGAATATTATGATATTAATTAGGAGTACTAAATACTATAGATTACTGATAAAATCCAGTTTATAACCCACCCTTTAAATGACGAAACGAAACTATTATAATTAATTAGATCATGATTAAATAATATGATGTTATAATAAATATTTTTTAATAATAATTTAATTAACTTTAATAAATTTATCTCGCAAATTAATATCTAACTATATAATTAGTTTTATATTTAGTTTATTTTTAATCTATACATCTAATATATAAAAAAATTGATGTCACAGCAATAAATACATGAGTGAAGTGGACGTGTGACGCGACATGAAATATGCGTGACACAACAGCCGAGACAGCCCGGTCTGGTGCCTGGGTGTTGGTCAGGCACTCGCAGGGTGTGCAGAACCGGCAGGTGAGCGGACGTGTCAGCCATGCCGCGCGCGATCTGGAACCATCCACAGACCACAGCTATACCCTACTCCTAGTATCTAGAGCGCCGAGCCTGCCTAGTCGCTGACTCGCTGCTGCTGCTGCTGACCATGCTGCGGACTCGCTTCGCCAGTTGCAAATTCAAACCGGCTCCACGGCTCCGTTCCGTTTTGCGCCCAAAAAAAAAAAAAGAAAAAAAAAAGGAGCTGAGCTCTGTTGCATGCTGCCGGGAACAGAGAATGCATCAGTTGCCCTCGCTCGGCGCGACCATACCGTGCTGCTCGCTCTGCTACCCTTGCCTAACGAAACATGAAGAGGTGATTCTCGACGAGGGGTGCGTGCGTCCATCTTCGTTAAATCAAATCAAATCAAGCTTACGAAGAGGAAAAAGAATGCAAGAGACACCCCACTGGCAGGCGCATCGCATCGCATGCAGATGTGGTGGATGATCACGGGGTAAGCATCTGCGTAGGTAAGCATCGCACGTTGCGAATCGCCGACGCGTCCGTCGCCTTTTGGGGCGTTGGAGATGCGAAACCATCGCGTTATTATTCCTCGGGTTTGTTTTTCTGGCTGGCCCGGGCCCTGATGATATCCTCCCGTATCCAGGCCGTGATGCAGGAGCAACGACACGTCAACATCCCAACGCCAGCCGCTCGCTTTGTTAACTTGTCTTCTTTTTTTGTCTGTATTAACTAGTAGCCACTTTTATTCAAAAAAAAAAAAACTAGTAGCCACTTCTATTTGAACTACTCCCGTCACCCACCGCTGATCGATCGATGTGGACGTAAGCAGGCGCACGAGCAGCTCGGCTCACTCCTTCCGATCCACTTGGGGCAGGTGATGCATTTTGTTTGCATGATATCCGTCCCAAAAGGGGAAAGAAATAGATATGGGCCGCCTTGCATCACCGATCCATCTGTACGACGTGGAAGTAGCGTCTGTACGTGCGGCGGATCAATCAGGCACACGCATCATCCACCTCCCTTCATGGTTGGTCGCAACATAAATCAATCACCACCTCGCGACATGAGCACCCATGAACGATACACACGGCTCTCCTCCATGACCTTTTTGTTTCATTCGGATTACGGAATATAATCGTTCAAAGGCGGCTGCATCTTTCTTCGAACCTTTTTTTGTGTGGTATGTGTGTGGATCTGAGGATGCACGTATCTAGCTATGATCATGGTACGGGGTAACTTGTATGGATCTCCATTCTCCAATCCCCACATGAGGAGAATCGTGGACGATATTCATGGCTGCCACGGAGATTATTCGCCCCATGAGGAATTGACCCAAGTGTTTCACGTCTCTCGTCCAGTAACCGGAGGGAGATTCTCCGGTATGCATCACCAGGAGCATAGAATCTGTGGTGCCTTTTATTTTCTTTTGAACTCGAATCTGTGGTGTTGGTCACGGACTCTGCATCCATGCTGTGCCCTGCTTTAACTTGCTGTCTTGCTGTGTCACGTGAGCCGTGCGGTGACGCTCCTGGGTTCAAACGAAACCCATGAATTCAGTCAGATATGGTACGGACAAAAGCCAGTCAGTGTTATCCATACGGCCTGTGAAATTAACACCTGATTTAACCTGTGAGCATAGTACTACCAGTAGTTGATTAATGGTGGTGTGTCATCTAAACGGCGTGCGTCGCCTGCAGCCGGGCGCGTGACGCTTGCGTTTGGCCACCTACTCTACTCGTAGAAGCTTCCGGTCTCGCTGCCGGTCAACAGCGGGTCTTCTCATGGGTTGGTGCGACCGAAACACAAGTGCTAGTAGCAGAAGTATCTCTCTATATATCAAGGCGTGTTGGACGTGTTCATTTCCCTTTTTTTTATCGGCCGGCCTCCCAAAAAGTGCTCCGTGACCGTCGAAACATAATGTTTGTAACACAGACGACAGAGGCGGAGAAAGCAAAAAAATGGGCCGACACAAATTGAACAGGAAAATCAAGTGTAGTACCTCAACTCCCCAGCCGCGGTTTTGATTTGCTGCTTCCGTTTGCTGAATTGGGAAATAAAGCCAGCGAATGATTAGGGAAAACAGCACCGGGAGTGTGACAGGATCATGCCACCATCGCGTGCTGGCCCTGAAGAAGTCAGGCCGCTATCCGTCTCGTATATCTGTCGCTTGCACCGTGTCTGTCTTTTAGCTCGATCCGTGAGTCTGGTCATGTCTTTCTTTCGGCAGCTGGTGATGAGCATGACCCGAGTGGACCGCCACCGCCCGTGGCACACCTCCCTCGCTCGCGCTGCTCGTGGTCCAGTTGGCCTGCCAATTAATCAACCTGTCCTTCGCTACTGCTTAATAATTACCGATTGCTCACTAATCCAATCCGCTGATGGATCTGTGCAACCGGATTAGATAAGCTGCCAATGCGTCAAGCCAAGAGGAGGGGACACGTTGCTATCCGTCCATGAGTCCACACGAAGATTCATGTACAGGACCCGCTTGCCTGGTCATCGTTTGGTGGCCTACACATGCACTGTGATCTTTGATGCTAGTACAGTGCCCTTTCTCTGGTAACAGTTTGATCATGCTGCTGACGTCATTAGTTGAGTCGTCACACGACCACTGATATGGTAAAGTAAAGTAAGCATGATTTACACTTGCTAAGTCGAGCATAAAGCCTTTTCCCCAAGTACTCAAACAAAACGTGGGAAACGGCGAAGATAATCTTCCCCCAAGTAGCACTGCTTTTCGTGATAGGTACATGGCATGCACTTGTTGCGTCTTCTTATCCTTACAAGCCTGCATTGACTCCGTTTACACGGCTGCTTAATTCAACCGATATATATGATTGGCATGGCTAATGAATCGGTCCTTGTGTATGGTATTTTTCTGAAAGAGATGCGCGAGGCGGCAAGGGGGTATCTGAGATGTACGACTGGATCAGCTCGTGGAAGAATGTTTCAACTGAAGAATATCAGAAATATGTGGACGTGGTCAGCAATATGAAACAGAGCGCTTTTTTTTTTTTTTTGGGAATGAAAAGGCGGCGATTCGTTGTTCACGGACACGTACGCACAAGAAGCGAAGTGTCTTCTTCGTTGTTTCAAAATTCAAATGGAAATACAAATCTCCACTCTGTTTTAAATCTTCAGCAGTCTCTCTTGGTCGGAGGTTAGTGATGGTTCCGGCTTAGCATGCCTGTCCGCTCGTGGATCAGCTCTTGAGGGCAAAATCGTGTCCGCGATACCGTTGCGCGAGATTCCGCCGGCGGCCGGTACACGAGAGTCGGGTCAGCACCAGTATCGAATTCAGTCACATCTACTGCATTCTTTATACTATCTTTTTGATACGCCTCTGCTGCATTCTACGTATTGCACGTCTGATTTGCGCTCGAGGTTTCAGGATTCAGGGGAGCGCCACGTTCGGTTCGGCGCGGCCATGCCCTATCAAATTCCTCTGGTCTCTTCCACCACCTGTCCTACGATACGGGGAATTCATGGTGTAGAATGTCGGCCGGAGAGAGCACCTGCTTCACCGAATAAAAAAGAAGTGAAAAGGGGGAAAATATTCTATTCTCGTTCGTTCCCTGGCAAAGTGGCAAGCACACAAACGATGGCTGTATGATCGGAGAAAAACGAAAGAACCTCGCATATGGATTACAGGCCAGGAGGACAACAAGTTACTACTTGACCAATAAGCCTTGTGTGGACCTTGCGAATCGCATGCCTACGTCTACGTGTCCCCGTGTCCCATTTGCCTGCTGATGAGCAATAGTACAGCGGTAGTAGAATATCCATCCAATCTGTGATGCAGGAGCAACCGCATGTCAACGTCCCAGTATATGTAGCTTTTGCTGTTGTTTGTGGTTCAGTCCCATGCGTATCCCTGTGGATCACTCGATCTGGCCGCTGCACTGTTGAAGCGGACGAGGGCGTAGCTCGTCTCCATCGTCTGGCTCTCGCGTGATGGCAGGTGTGCGGCGGAATGAGTACGTGCATCTCCCAACAAAGTGGAAGGAAAAGCAAAAGTGCATTGCATTGCAGTCCTGGAGATGCTGCTATTTGGCTTCGTCACCTCCCGCAAACTCACCGGCCATGCTCTGCACCCGTCACGCTGACGTTTGAAACAGCTCGAAGCTTCCGTCGTTACATTAATCACCGACTAGTACTGTATTTGCACGGGTGCGCCAGTCAAGCATGCTTGCGACTCATGGCGTGCCACGTGTCAGCAACTTGTGAGAGCTTCCGTATATAGACCAGCGCGTTGACTTGTTCTTGTTCTTCGATCCGAACCTCCTTTGATGGACAGACGACGTGTTCTCCTCGGGCGGGTGCGTCGCCGTGCCTTTCGATTACCAGTCAGCAGCTAGCGGTGCTCTCTCGGGATGAAAAGGATCACGACCGACCGACCGACTCGTGCAGGTTATGCTTTGCCGTGCCTTTATTTCTGTCTTTGACCGTCATAAGATACGGCTTGCCACGCAGCACGCGCCAGTCGTATGAACAAGTGGGGAAAGGTATGTTTCCTTATTATGTTCCGACAGCCAGAAGAAAGCTTAGCTTGATGCCCAGACTTTTGGCATGCGATGCTACCGTTTTGTTCACACCTTTTTTTGCATGATGAGATGACACGTAAAGAGAGCCGGGAAAACTTTCGGCGACCAGATGCCGGAACGAGTTGGGCTGTTCAAGAGGAAATGAAGCATGCAAGCAAAAAAATTTGATCCGTCAGCCCGTATAAGACATTATAGGCCTCTTGGGCTGACCACTCAGATCCAGCCTTACAATTCAGAGACGCCCTCATGTCTCCCGATGGAGCTTTACTAGTTAGTTACCACTTCGGACGTACCATGATCGTCGAGGAAGCAGCTGAATGCGGTTGAAAGGATGGCCAATGGCCATGGCGCGCACGTGGTTTGTTGAGACGGAGCGCCAGGTGCCAGTGTCACTCTCTGCCAGTGTCACGCTCGGAACAACACCACACTATTCTCGAACCACTACACTTCCAAAGCAGAAATCGTCAGGATTACGCTGCTGGCCACCCCACGACATCACCTGTGTCATCCTGGTGCGACGTTGCTCCGAGCGATGCACGCCGCAACCGCCTCAGCACCCAGCTTCAACCAACGCATATACTGCGCCAGAGGGGCCTGCGGCGAGTGCTTGTTGTTGGTGTCACTGAGCATAAACCTCGATGACACTAACAGAAAGAATTAATATAAAAAGAAATTACGAAGGGTATAAAATAGGGTAAAAAGGACTTTTCTCATGTATTTTTAAAAAGATTCATCCCGTTACAAGTAAGTAGGAGTGTTCTTTTTATGAGCCCGTACTTAGGCCATGTGCAAATGACTATTTTATCCCTAATTACCTACTATATTCTTCGAATACTCTGTACAAAATGGTCACAAAGGATAAATCAGTTATTCGAACGCTCCTGGTACCCTTCCTTGTTCCGCACGCCACAACACGTGCCGGTGCCACGTGTTGCCCTCTTCGCGCCAACCAGGCTTTTGGTATTGCCCCGCGCGCTGTTCCCCGAAGAATGATGACTTTATCCTCCGGGGGTGCGGAGGTACCGCTCGAAGGGTCTTGGCTTCGCTGTGGCCTCCGATGAACGCCTCTATCTCGAAATTACAGTTAATAATAAATAATAAATAAAAAGGATGATAATGTGTTAACTTTGACTTTTATTCGTAGCCTGACTTTGAAGAACCCTCGAAGGGTGGCTTGCGAAGTGATCCCCCCAACAGTAGCCCCTCGAGGGGTGGGTCCAACTTTGATGGGCCAAAAGCCTAACTTCGCCGGGATCTCTTATCCAAACGCCACCCTTCGAGCGTCAAAGTTGGGTTTTTCGAACGAAGCTACTCGGACTTCTACCTATAAAAGGAGAATAACTGCAGTGGAAAATTATTATTATTTACTAGTTACTTGTCCGTTGAGCTTTCACCATGACTGCGATTATGACTAGGGTTCGAACAGTAATTGTTTCGGAAAGCGAGTCATCTTCTGGGAGCTCGCCCAACTCTGTCGAAGCTAACACTTGGCAATGTTAGGTGTCATGGCTTTTTGTTTTCCGCTTTAAATTTTGTGTTACTATGGCTTCGACTCTCGAGGCTCTATAGTAAACGCTGGTCCGTTTTTACCTGACTATAAGCGGGGGGGGGGGGGGGGGGGGGGAGGGGGGTAAAGGTCTTCGAAGCTTCTGTTGTGATTTGCTTTTTAGTACTCTAGCCTCCCCTAGCTTTGTGCGCTCACGCTGCTGTTTAGTTGCTTTTGCTTTTGAAGCTGTGTTTGAGCTGACTTGGTATGCTTGGGTACTCGCTTCGAAGTGTTCTTAATAATAGTTGGGACTAGTTTTCAGGTTCCTACGGATCTCACCCTTTGCGTTTATTTGCAGGATCTAAAGACATGGCTCGGGTTAAGCAAACTGCTCAACTTGATGACGCTGCCACTGAGGAAAACCTTCCTTCGACGGCTGTCAACACCGTTGCAAGTGAAGGCAACTCTGAGGCAGAGTTTGCTAAAAGTTTGGAAGACAACCTGCTGAGTCATGGCCATGGTCGGGAACTGTCGAGAGAGGTTGAGGATAACGAAGAAGAGGACGATGAGGAAGAGGAGGATGATGAGGAGGACGATGAGGAAGGGGGTGATGACTGAGATTTCGCTCCTCGAGGTATTGGAAGTGTAGCCGCCGACACCCAAGGGCAAGGTTCGAGTCGTCGGGCTCAGAGCTCTGTTCTGGTGGACAAGGACCTGGAGGACGTGGATGTAGACATCAGCGATCTATTGCCCGTTGATGACTCTGACCTGCCGAAGGGCCGAAAAGGGAAGGGGAAAGACCATGATGGATCCAAACCTCGGACCTTCGCTTTTGGGCGCTCTCGCCTCGACGCCCCCAAGCTACACAGGCTTGCCGAGTTGGGATGTTTTCCCTCCGGAGGAGCCCGACTGGCTGGTCAGGAGGTTACTCCATGCCCTGCTGAAGACGAGGCCGTGATTTTTGAAGACCACTTCACTGCTGGCCTTCGTTTTCCTTGCTCAGCTTTCATGAAGGACGTATTGAGCAGGTTCAACGTGCAGCTGTATCACATAAGCCCCAGCGGGATGGCAATGCTAAGCAAATTCGCCTGGGGAGTGCTAAGTTACCAGGGTCAGCCAGACATCAAAGTATTCTGCAAATACTACTGCGCTCACTATCAACCAAAGACTATCAAGATTGATGGCGTGGTGCACGAGGCTGACTTTGGCTGCGTAACCTTCGTGCCTCGTTTCAAGCGTGATAACCAATTTGTTAAGTGCAGCCGAAACCGTTGGAGTGACAAATGGCATGAGTGCTGGTTATATGTGAAGGTTGCCGCAGAAACTGTAGAAGAGGGAGGGGCCAAAACTTTTCCGTTAGCTTCAAAGCTAACTCAATGCGAGCCTCAGTCCATGGAGGGCAGGGTGCCCAAGGGTTGTAAGAACGAGGCTGCCTTTCGCGTCGCTACCTTCAACTCGAGCGGCCGGGACCTCGTTGAAGAGTCTGTGGCTGCGAATATGTGGCCGCTACGCGAGGGGTGTTTAATTCCTGGATTCATTCAGAAGAAGATTCCCTCATGGCCCGATATTACAGTACCTTTCCCAGAGGTGCTCGCGAACAAACGGGGTTTTGGTGACGAAGAATTTTTGGTTTTTCTTCAGTGCGCCAGCGAGGCTGTAGTTGGACCTTACACTCGCGAGGAGCACAAGCACACCTGCGAGCGGACTTCGCACAGTGGCCAGCTTAACCGTATCCTAACATTGGCCGGTGTGAAGTACCCCACTCGCATCGCGCCGGGCCCTCGTGTGAAGCGGAATCGGCCCCCTGGAAATGTTGGTTCGGATGTTGCGAAGGCGACGGGGGCCAAAAAGATCAGGAAAGAGAAGTGTCCGTCGAAGCCTCCCCTGCAGATTGGGAAAAGGAAACAGGATAAGGAGGCTTCGAAGGTCCCCCTGAGGCGTGCACCGGCTAAGGAACCCCGCTGAGGCTCTTCGAGCTCGTCTACCCCCGACCTCCGTGCTGTTGGGACGTTGGTGTGCACCGGCGCGATGGCGGACGCCTTCGACGGCGACGACGAGGAGGAGGATGACATGGTGGTGGTGTCTCCCCCTGCTGTGGGCGGTGCTGCTGATGCGCCGGCCTCGAGTCCCTCCGCTGTTCCCGTGACGAGTCATGCTGTGGATACGGAGGCCGCGGACACCCTTGCAGGCCTCAAGGAGAAATTTTCTGCTCTCCCTGGACCTTCGAGTCCGAGTCAATTTTTGATTGGGGCTGGAGCTTCTGGAGGGTCTACTGGCGGAGGCTTGGGGCTACCCAAGGGGTACGAGGGTTTTGCCGATCCCCAGGCTTGGGCTAACCTATGCTCAACTCCTGACGCTTTCATAGCCGAAGGGGCACAGCTGCTTGGAGCCGGGGACTTGCGGCGTTATCTCTGCCATGTTTTGAGACATGTAAGTATGTTTCGTTTTGATGGTGTATGAAAAACGCTGTAGTGCTTTTATTGAGTTTTATGTCAGGGCTATCTTGACTAATGTTTTGTTTCAGGCGCACATCCTCGCGCGGATTTCTTCTGAGAAGACTTGCATGGAGCTAGCTTCGATAGAGAAGGAGAAGAATTCGCTCGCTACAGAGAACATGTTGCTGAAGGAGAAGCTTAGCAGCCTTGGGTCTACGAAGGATGAGGCTACGCTCGAAGCTAAGCGTATGCGAAAGGAGCTTAATGCTTCGCGGGCTGAGGTTGCTGAACTGAAGACCGGACTAAGTCGCCTGGAGGCTGCTAAGGCTAAGATCGCAGCTCTGGAGAAAGAGAACGCAGCCTTGAAACATGACTGATCGACTCGCAACTATGGTTTTGCTGCCCAAGCTATATCCGCACACCAGTAGTATTGCGAGACTTTAGGTTATGTTGGTGCTGAGCCGATGTCGTTGACCGATGGGGCTGCGATCACCGAAGCTGTTTTCTTCGGGTGGCTAAAGTCTGAGTTCGAAGCTCTCCCGGGGGTGATGGACAAGCGCAGCAACTTCGGCGCGCTGCACACTGCGGAGGCCGCTTTTGGGCTGCTAGAGCGCGAAGGCTGCGATCACTTCCATGCTCTGGGAAGGCGCAACTTTCCAATTAGGGCAGATGCTCGGGACGACTTGTCGTCGGAGGCCGTCGCCGCGGCTAAGCGCGCCGCGATGAAATTCTGGCACGATCACGGCCGCGAAGCCGCTCGACAAGCTGCAATTGAGAAGCTAGCTCAAGTTATACTTTTGTTTGCGTATTGTATTTTCATTTATTAGCGCGACATTTGAAGTTGAAAATAATTGTGCTTGTGCATATGCGTGGCTCTTCGAGGAGCGGTGACGGCCAGGCTGAAGATCCTTCGGGGGGCCAAGGCACTTCGAGGAGCGCCGTCGAGAAGGCTGGGACTTCGGCGGGTGCAACAAGGGCCGCGCTGAGCGAGGTTTAGGATCGTTTGTAGTTGTAGTGTTGATGTAACGTACTTTTGGAAGGTTCTGAGGGGAATTTTGTAACTATAATTTTGACATGCCTACTTGACCCCGCGTAGGTGTTCTTTGTGTCGCCTGCACGGGAGTCAGAAGAGAATGCTTTTAGTGGATCTTCCGCGTTGCGCATGTTGGGCCTGATGAGCGAAGGGTCTCAATCTTTGAGGGATGATGCTTCCGTACCGATGCCTACCTCGAGTAGTTCGGAGGCTAGTTTGAGCGGCTTCGAAGCGTTAGATGTTGCAGCGGAGGCTAAAAGATTCGAGCACCCCGAACGCGCATCTTAGTCCGGAGCGCGCTTGGTGACTTTGGACTCCGGTGTGGTTTGTGTGGGAGATTATTCCCACTTATTCGCTCGTGGCGCTTTGTCAAGCGCGTCATCCACGCTTGGCCGTCGGGTTAGGGGTGGGTCCCGTGGTGGAGGATGTTGACGGTCCTTAAATGCAAAATATGACCGTCGTTTACCCGCAAGAATCACACAATTTGATCACAACCTTAGTGGTAGGAATTTATTGCTAATTATTTCCACAAGTTTTGGTGACTTTGTGTATGCAGGTAGCAACCCATGGAGTTTAAATAAAATTTAAGGAAATTCAAGGAGAAAGCACACTTCCGGCCAATCAGGAGCAAGCACACGGATTAAGGAGCCCACCTTCAGCGCTTAACCGACGTAACTCCCCGTAATACCGCGCAAACCGTTGTCAGGGCCCACAGGACATCCACCTGGAGAAAGCACAGGCCAGGAGGGGCCACCCCCAGGTCGGCCGACCTGGTCAGGTCGGGCGACCTGGCTGGGCGCCCTCTCCGCCTGGGCTTCCACGTGTTGGCTCCTCAGGACTCCCTGATGGCGGTTTGGGGGGATTCCGTGGCGGTTACTCCTCTGAAACCGACGTTAGGAGGCTATAAATAGAGGGTGAGGGCCTTCACTCCAACACACACTCAAGATTGAAGATTTAGTGCTCCTCTTGCAAAAGGCCAAGTGCTACTTAGCTAGTGCTTAGATTAGGAAGAGAGTGGAGTAGAGTTCGGAGGAGGCTTGGGCTTGTCTTCGCCTTCTCCCCGCTTGTACTTCGACGACATTTGCCAATCATAGTAAGTGTCGAGATTTCCCCTCTTGCAGTTTACTTTTTACTTTACTTAAGTTATAGTTCTAGCTTGTGAGCTCGTTCATCGCTCTAAGTTCTTAGGGTGCCTTAGCCTGAATATTCGTTGCTAGAAGGTTAAGGTAGTAATCGATCGCATAGACGTGGTGTCTAGGCAGGAGGTTACCTTTGATTATTCATTAGTCTACTGGTTCGTTGAGGTAGGCGGCAGGTGGTGACAGCTCTGTCCGTCCTCTGAAATCCTCCCCGCTAGGCTAGTGCGTAGGCTCTTGGCGGAAGTCGCCTGTGGATGCAGGGGTAAGTCCGTGCCCAACGCGAGCAAACTAGAGCATAGCTTGGTTAACGTAGGAACCTGACTCTTGGGACATCCTCTCTGTCCTCTGCCTGTCTTAATCAATCTCTGTGTCCTTGGGTGATTTAGTCCAACGATAGACACACACGTTCCTCGTGATTCGACACCCCGGAATACTCTGGGTGAAGTGCTACATCGGTCTTCCGTGCGCTTGCGGATTTATTCGTAGACGTAAGAAAAACCAACAAGCATTTCTGGCGCCGTTGCCGGGGAACGGTTGCTGTTTTATCTGCGGACCCTAGTCACCCTCGTATCCTTTTTTATCTTTCTTTTATTTCTTTCCTTATCCCTACCATGGAGCAACCTTCTATCCAATCCTTCTCTGCTCCAAGGGGCGAGTTCTACGAGCCACCTTCATCTTCAAAACGAATCCTTTCTGATGGCTTCGAACTCCGCCCAGGCTTTATAGCCATGGTTCAGGCACAACCTTTCTCGGGGGTAGAAAACGAAAACCCACACCATCACCTGCGAGAATTTGAGCAATTGTGCTCGTGCATCCAAATCAGGGGTATGACACAAGAGACTCTCAAGTGGAAATTGTTTCCCTTTTCTCTTATAGAGAGGGCGAAGCAATGGTACACTCACACGGCAGAAAGCACGAATGGTGACTGGAAAGAGCTCCGGGACAAATTTTGTCTTGCGTTCTTCCCAATGTCACGAATCGTTTCTCTCCGTAGAGAGGTCTTCAACTTCGAGCAGGCCGAGAAAGAATCCTTAGGCACAGCTTGGGCTAGGTTCTCGCTTTTAGTGAAATCCGGTCCTGACTTGTCTATACCCGATCCCATGCTGCTACAGCATTTTCGGATGGGTCTCGACAAGGAATCTGCCCAATATCTCGACATAGCCGCCGGAGGTTCATTCATACACAAAACGGTCTCAGAAGGAAGAACCATCCTAGAACGCATTCTAGAAAATACCTCTTTCCTTGAGCCCACCAAACCCCCCTGCGAAGAAGCTACGCCGAGCCAGGAGACTCTCCAGCTAGCCGAATCTGACCCTGCTTCTTGCACATCTCAAGACTTAGCTAGTGAGCCTCCTCCTGAACCAGGAAATTCGGATGATGAAGAAATTCAGCCGTCCGAATTCCCTTTCATCATCGAGGATGATCTTTTCAAAGATTTCGGTAACACCTCGATGTATGCCATCCAACGAAAGCCTCAAACACCAGTTCCTACCCCTGAACCTATAGAAGAACAATTCCTTAGGGACTCAGTGAAAGAACTAACAGCCATCATGAGTGATGAGTGGTCCCGAGAAAATGAGCAATGTTCCGAACTTGTTCGGATTATCTCATCCTCTACTACCATTCCTTGTATGGTTAGAGGCAAAGCTGTGGATGTCTGGTATAATCCCGCCGTAGGAATAAACATCGTTTTCGACTCCTTTGCCTTTGAGGTATTAGGAGACGAACCTCTGCTTCCTACGCAAAAGACCTTCAAAAGCCCTACCGGAGCCATCCTAGAAGGTTACGGGATTCTAAACAATGTGTCGATACGACACAAAGACGCTGAGGCCCTTCTGAACTTTCATGTCTTTGAGGTCCCAAGCTTTGATGTCCTCATCGGGCTTCCTTTAGAAAAACTCTTTACGGCAGCCTCATCCGGTAACCTCAGTGTCAACATCGGAGGAAAGGCTCTCTCAATCCCAATCTCCCGTTCGCGAAACACCATCGCTGAGTTTCCTGATGAGAGAGACCTAACCGAAGAGGTGAAAGTGATTTCCCCTTTCGACCCTCCTGATACCCTCCTTGACCAAGACGCCGATCTTTTTACAGAAGAGGAGGATGATCTACAGGAAACTCTCGAGCTTCCTGAAGATGAACCACCGACTCGACCTCCCATCGAGTTAAAAACCTTACCCCCTGGCCTACGCTACGCTTTCCTACATGGTGACACGGAGTCCCCTGTCATCATTAGTGATAAGCTTTCGGAGGAGGAAACCAAGAAGCTGATCTCTGTCTTAGAGAAACATCGCTCTGTCTTTGGGTACTCCCTCCAAGACCTAAAGGGAATTAGTCCCACTCTCTGCACCCATCGCATCCCTCTTGACCCCGAGAGTACACCTTCTAGGGAACCTCAGAGGAGGTTAAATAATGCTATGCGCGAGGTTCTGAAGAAGGAAGTTCTAAAACTTCTGCATTCAGGGATCATATATCCCGTACCTCATAGTGAGTGGGTGAGCCCGGTACAAGTAGTGCCGAAGAAGGGAGGTATGACGGTCGTTAAGAATGATAAGAACGAGCTTATTCCCCAACGTACCGTCACGGGATGGAGGATGTGTATCGATTACAGAAAACTCAACAAGGCAACAAAGAAGGATCATTTCCCGCTGCCCTTCATCGATGAGATGTTAGAGCGGTTGGCAAACCATTCCTTCTTCTGTTTCCTTGATGGGTATTCTGGTTATCATCAGATTCCTATCCATCCCGATGATCAGAGTAAGACCACCTTCACGTGCCCGTATGGAACGTATGCCTACCGTAGGATGTCTTTTGGGTTGTGTAATGCACCCGCCTCTTTCCAACAGTGTATGATGTCCATATTCTCGGACATGATCGAGGAAATCATGGAAGTCTTCATGGATGACTTCTCAGTCTATGGGAAGACCTTCGATCACTGTCTCGAGAACTTGGACAGGGTCTTGACTCGATGCCAAGAAAAGGACCTGGTACTTAATTGGGAAAAGTGCCACTTTATGGTCCGAGAAGGCATAGTGCTAGGGCACTTAGTGTCCGAGAGAGGGATCGAGGTGGATAAGGCAAAAATAGAAGTTATCGAGCAACTTCCACCTCCGATCAACGTCAAGGGTATTCGTAGCTTTTTGGGGCATGCTGGGTTCTATCGACGATTCATCAAAGACTTTTCGAAAATCGCTAGACCCCTCACCAACCTCTTAGCTAAGGATGCGCCTTTTGACTTTGATGATGAGTGCTTGAAATCTTTTCATCTCTTGAAAAATGCACTCATCTCAGCTCCCATCATCCAACCCCCTGATTGGAAGCTGCCCTTTGAAATCATGTGCGATGCTAGTGACTATGCCGTAGGGGCCGTTCTTGGCCAAACTAAGGACAAGAAGCATCACGCAATAGCCTACGCTAGCAAAACCTTGACAGGAGCACAGCTCAACTATGCTACCACAGAAAAGGAGCTCCTGGCTGTGGTTTTTGCTATCGATAAGTTTAGATCTTATTTAGTTGGAGCAAAGGTAATTGTTTACACTGATCATGCTGCACTAAAGTACCTGCTCGCTAAAAAAGATGCTAAACCAAGGCTCATCAGATGGATCCTCTTACTCCAAGAATTTGATCTTGAAATAAAAGATAAGAAAGGAGTAGAGAATTCCGTAGCAGATCATCTATCTCGTATGCAAGTCACTAACATGCAGGAACTACCAATCAACGACTTCCTACGAGATGATATGCTGTTAAAGGTTGCGGACTCCACACCCTGGTATGCAGATATCGTGAATTTCATGGTTACAGGGTATGTTCCGCCGGGGGAAAACCGAAAGAAGCTGACCTATGAAAGTAGGCGACACCTTTGGGACGACCCATTCCTCTACAGGGTCTGTGCTGATGGTCTGTTGCGGCGATGCATCCCCACCATTGAGGGTGCACAGATAATTGAGAAGTGCCATGCAGCTCCGTACGGAGGACACTACGGCGTGTACCGGACGCAAGCAAAAATCTGGCAAAGTGGTTTCTATTGGCCGACGATGTATGAGGACACCAAGGAGTACATCAGGAGGTGCAGGAGATGCCAGAAGCATGGAGGAATCTCATCTCGCAATGCGATGCCCTTGACATACAACCTGCAAGTCGAACTTTTCGACGTCTGGGGCATCGACTTCATGGGACCCTTCCCAAGGTCCTATGATTGCGAGTATATCCTGGTGGCAGTCGACTACGTGTCAAAGTGGGTTGAAGCATTGCCATGCAGAGCTGCAGATGCAAAGAGCGCACGGAAAATGTTCTATGAGATCATTTTCCCACGCTTTGGGGTACCAAGGATGGTGATTAGTGATGGAGGTTCACACTTCACGGACAAAGGATTCCGACACTTCCTGAGGGAACTCGGTTCCGACCATAACATTGCTACTCCATACCACCCCCAGACCAGCGGTCAGGCAGAGACCTCGAACAAGCAAATCAAGAACATCCTGCAGAAAACAGTGGAGGAAATGGGATCGGGATGGAAGAATAAGTTGCCAGATGCACTATGGGCATATCGCACTGCATACAAGACCCCCATAGGCATGTCTCCATTCCAGCTGGTCTACGGCAAGACTTGCCATCTGCCGGTAGAACTGGAACACAAGGCATACTGGGCAATAAAGAAGTGGAATATGGATTCCAAGGAAGCAGGAAGGCACAGGATGAAGCAAATTTCTGAGCTGGAGGAATGGAGAGAAAAGGCGTATCACAGTGCCAAGATCTATAAAGAAAAGACCAAGAAATGGCACGACAAAAGGATACAGCCAAAGGAGTTCAACCCTGGAGACAAGGTGCTACTCTTCAACTCAAGAGTGAAGCTGTTCGGCGACGGGAAGCTGCGAAGCAAATGGCTTGGGCCATATCTCGTCATCGACGTCGCGACACATGGAGCGGTCACACTCTAGGACAAGGACGGGAACGCGTTTAAGGTAAACGGCCATCGACTTAAACTCTTTTACGATTCTATTAAAAGTATAGGAGTTGAGGAGGACGTAGTCAATTTAATTGACTTCCGGGCCTACCCATAGCCTTTACGGGCACCTAAACTTAGAATCAAATTAAATTGCCGTACTTTTCCCCCTCCTTGGACCTCCCTTAGGCAGCCCACGAAGCAGCAGCCCCAGGGGGGCCCACCACCAGGTCGGCCGACCTGGCCAGGTCGGGCGACCCCCTGGTGGCGCCGCCGCTTCCCGTTTTTCTCTCACGCGTTCCTCCAACTTCCCCCTTCGCCCTAATCGGAGATTCTCGCGGAGAATCGCGAATATACCGTCGGGGACTCTCCTTTTAAGCAGAGGGGAGCGATGCTTTTCTCTCATCCCAAACCTTCCTGTGAACCTCTTCCAGAACCCCCAACTTCGTCATGGCTGCCAAAAAGAGCACTTCCCAGGCTTCCTTGACCAGCTCCGCCCTTGCCCTTAGCGGGGAAATCACCCCTGCGAACCAAATTGTCCCGACCAACCTCGATCTCACCCTTGCCGAGATCGTTGAGCCTCTCGCCATTGAGCCTCCCCTGCGCCGCGAAGAGGAAAGGACAGGCCGTACACGGTTTGCTGAACGGCGCAGCCCTTCCGCCACCCGCACATCGCAGCGGGCACTTTCGCCGACCCCGGCACGCACCATGAAGACGCGGGGAACGTCGCCTGTACGGCGTCCTACCCCCGACATCAAGAGGCCAACGACGGGCGCTCTGGTGCCCCGCAAGACGACACCCACCCATCGTCTCCACAACGGGGATCCCTCTGCTCTCCTGCCTGGGGAACACCTCGTGGAGACGCTACGGGGCAGGGATGGGTCGCCATTCGGGTACAAGTACCGGATGGACTACATCCCCACGTCGCCAGAGCGGAAAGGACGGTTCACCAGCACCGGACCGTGCATCGGACCGGGCAAGGGGAAAGTGCTCTTCCCCAAGCTCACTTCGGAGGACAAGCGGGAGATGGAGGAATCCATCGACTCCTCCCCGCGGAAGACCATCAGCCGCTTCCTCGACCCCCCGCCAATCACAGCGGAGGGCGGCCACTACCAGGACAGCGGGGACGAGGCGACAGGTCCCTCCAAGGCCAAGCTTGCGCAGGACGTTCTCCTCCTACGGGCGGAGAATAAGACGCTGGCCAACAAGTTGGCGGAGGAGTTGGTTGATCGTGCTCAACTTGAGGATCGTGTGCAACGCCTCGAGGAGGGTATGAAAGACCTCCGCCGTGGCTTATGCGCTAAGATGGAGCGCATTTGTAGCCACATGGGAGAGCCCGACTTATATAAGGGCAAATGAATAGGCTCTCGCATATAGTTTAGGAAAACAGGCGCTTAGTTTCCCTTTTTAGATTTTCTTCGTTTATTTCATTAAAATGTAATGCGCCTATAATAAAGAATTGAATAATGGAACCCACTGAGCCCATAAAGCCGGTGGGGTCCACCTTTGCTTTCACACTTTTCCTTTTTGTTTGTGTCAAATAAAAAGAAGTCAGGAAACAAGTGTGGAGGAGGATTTGCGAAGTACGAACGCGCAAACGGACGGTCTACCCTAAGAAATATGTTGCACAGGGCGACACGAAGCGACACGACGAACCAGGGGACCAGAGGAGCATCTCCCAGGCCGGGCGACCTGGACAGGTCGGCCGACCCAGGCCTGGCTCCCCTCGGACCCCCACTTGGTCCATACTCTGGTTTGCACGTCCACTTCCCATTCCTCCCTGCCTCTCTGCTTATTTTCTCCTTGAATATGGAAAAATTAATAAATACTAAAAACCTGAATTTTCTCCATAATTCATTCTTTTTGATTTATCATCTTGCATGCTCCTTATTCCTAGAATGTTTGCCTAAATTTCCATGACTATATCTTTAGGAAAACATGCTACCTAGGACTATTGATTTGTGTGATATGAATAGACTTTATGAATCTTCACTCTTATGCTTATAACTTGGGATTTTCTTTTGAAAATGATAAATTTGAAAGCCAACTCCTCAATGATAAAATTTATCCTACCAAGGCCAAATTTTGCTTACCAAAGATTGTGCCGTTTTGTGCTACTTATTAATTTATTGAGCCTTGTCAAAATTTTGAGACCCAAATTGAGATGCCTGTTATGCTTCATTTATCAAGTCTGTGTGCACATCCACCCCTATGCTAAAAACTTCTACACTGGAAGTTAGCATCTCCACCATCCATGAAAATAAAATACTCTGGAAGTTATGGGCTATCTAGTATGCAAAAAAAAAAAAAAAAGAGAAAAGAAAAGAAAGAAAGATAGCCCATGATCTCATTTCAATGAGGGAATATTCAAA
This sequence comes from Eleusine indica, assembly GCA_030378355.1. Lineage (NCBI taxonomy): Eukaryota > Viridiplantae > Streptophyta > Magnoliopsida > Poales > Poaceae > Eleusine > Eleusine indica. The sequence continues at coordinate 45,863,596 of CM059495.1, forward strand.
GAAGTATCCATCTTCCATCTACCAAATAAATGTGCACAGACTTGACTTATGAATCATGACTTGTTTTTCTCTTTGGATCCGAATTTTGACTTAGCAAGATATGAATTATAAGTATGCCACCATTTCAATCCTATTCTTGAGCTCCACATATACCATATTTAGAGATAGGACATGAAAGGCACAATGCCTTGGTGAGGAAAAATACACCTTTGAGCGACTGAGAGAATCATTTGAGGAGTATGGCTACTATTCTTTGATTGTGAAAATCTTTTCGAAAACCCAAGATACATAAGCAGAAGGAGCTGAGTTTTCGGAGTCAAGATTCGTTCCATTCATCAATATCCAAAGAAGGCATGCTAGACACTTCAAAAGCTCATGGAGATACAAGGTAATGCCTGGAATAATTTGCATGCTAGATTTGATTTATCAAGGTTTGAATTATCACTTAGTCCTTAGTCTTTAGTCCTTTACTCGAGGACGAGCAAAGGCTAAGTGTGGGGGAGTTTGTTGACGGTCCTTAAATGCAAAATATGACCGTCGTTTACCCGCAAGAATCACACAATTTGATCACAACCTTAGTGGTAGGAATTTATTGCTAATTATTTCCACAAGTTTTGGTGACTTTGTGTATGCAGGTAGCAACCCATGGAGTTTAAATAAAATTTAAGGAAATTCAAGGAGAAAGCATACTTCCGGCCAATCAGGAGCAAGCACACGGATTAAGGAGCCCACCTTCAGCGCTTAACCGACGTAACTCCCCGTAATACCGCGCAAACCGTTGTCAGGGCCCACAGGACATCCACCTGGAGAAAGCACAGGCCAGGAGGGGCCACCCCCAGGTCGGCCGACCTGGTCAGGTCGGGCGACCTGGCCGGGCGCCCTCTCCGCCTGGGCTTCCACGTGTTGGCTCCTCAGGACTCCCTGATGGCGGTTTGGGGGGATTCCGTGGCGGTTACTCCTCTGAAACCGACGTTAGGAGGCTATAAATAGAGGGTGAGGGCCTTCACTCCAACACACACTCAAGATTGAAGATTTAGTGCTCCTCTTGCAAAAGGCCAAGTGCTACTTAGCTAGTGCTTAGATTAGGAAGAGAGTGGAGTAGAGTTCGGAGGAGGCTTGGGCTTGTCTTCGCCTTCTCCCCGCTTGTACTTCGACGACATTTGCCAATCATAGTAAGTGTCGAGATTTCCCCTCTTGCAGTTTACTTTTTACTTTAATTAAGTTATAGTTCTAGCTTGTGAGCTCGTTCATCGCTCTAAGTTCTTAGGGTGCCTTAGCCTGAATATTCGTTGCTAGAAGGTTAAGGTAGTAATCGATCGCATAGACGTGGTGTCTAGGCAGGAGGTTACCTTTGATTATTCATTAGTCTACTGGTTCGTTGAGGTAGGCGGCAGGTGGTGACAGCTCTGTCCGTCCTCTGAAATCCTCCCCGCTAGGCTAGTGCGTAGGCTCTTGGCGGAAGTCGCCTGTGGATGCAGGGGTAAGTCCGTGCCCAACGCGAGCAAACTAGAGCATAGCTTGGTTAACGTAGGAACCTGACTCTTGGGACATCCTCTCTGTCCTCTGCCTGTCTTAATCAATCTCTGTGTCCTTGGGTGATTTAGTCCAACGATAGACACACACGTTCCTCGTGATTCGATACCCCGGAATACTCTGGGTGAAGTGCTACATCGGTCTTCCGTGCGCTTGCGGATTTATTCGTAGACGTAAGAAAAACCAACAGAGGAGTCTCCGTAGAGAGATCTCGCAGGGAGCGAGGACCAGGTTCTCGGCGTCTGAAGCAACGCCAGAAATCCTTGAGCACTGAAGGTTCCGGCGCCTCGATTCCGCGGCTATCCCGTCCGCGGCTTGCTGTCACGAAGCGGTCAATTTGCTCCGTGCTGAATTCACCGACGAAGATTGGTAGATCCTTTTCACAAGCTGCAGTTCCAATTAGTGGAAATGCCCAAGATTCGGGTGCCCTTGGTTCCGAGGATTCGAGGCCTAATCCTTGCCCCCTCCGCTTGGTTACACTGCCGATGAGTGGTTGGTTTTGCTTCCCCAGTTGTTGGCTTCTGGGGTTGTTGTAAAAGAAGATCCCATTGATTATGATTTCTGATGTAAACATTCGTTAGCTGCAATTATAATAAATTATGTCTTGCACGGTTTGAGTTGTTATGATTTGCTTAGCGTTGTCGTCGAAATTTGAAAAACGTCACCCTTTCCCTCGAATTGCTAAGGGCGAGGTATTTTAGGACGAACCCTTTGACGGGTTTGGGCTGTAGCGAGCCCCTTAGCATTTTTTTTGTTAAGTTTTTGAAAAACGTCACCCTCCCCCTCAAAGTGCTAGGGGCGAGGTGTTTTAGGGCGAACCCTTTGACGGGTTTGGGCTGCAATGAGCCCTTTAGCATTTTTTTTGCTAAGTTTTTGAAAAATGCCACCCTCCCCCTCGAAGTGCTAGGGGCGAGGTGTTTTAGGGTGAACCCTTTAACGGGTTTGGGCTGCAGCGAGCCCCGTAGCATTTTTTTCGCTAAGTTTTTGAAAAACGCCACCCTCCCCTTTGAAGTGCTAGGGGCGAGGTATTTTAGGGCGAGCCCTTTGACGGGTTTGGGCTGCAACGAGCCCTTTAGCATTTTTTTCGCTAAGTTTTTGAAAAACGCCACCCTCCCCCTCGAAGTTCTAGGGGCGAGGTGTTTTAGAGCGAACCCTTTGACGGCTTTGGGCTGCAACGAGACCCTTAGCATTTTTTTTGCTAAGTTTTTGAAAAATGCCACCCTACCCCTCGAAGTGCTAGGGGCGAGGTGTTTTAGGGCGAACCCTTTGACGGGTTTGGGCTATAACGAGCCCCTTAGCATTTTTTCGCTATGTTTTTGAAAAACACCACCCTCCCCCTCGAAGTGCTAGGGGCGAAGTGTTTTAGGGCGAACCCTTTGACGGGTTTGGGCTGCAACGAGCCCCTTAGCATTTTTTTCGCTGAGTCTTTGAAAAACGCCACCCTCCCCCTCGAAGTGCTAGGGGCGAGGTGTTTTAGGGCGAACCTTTTGACGGGTTTGGACTGCAACGAGCCCCTTAGCATTTTTTTCGCTAAGTTAGCTAGCTGTACTGGTCTTGGCTCTTCGGGCTTGACCAGTGCAGCAGCTATGGCTTGAGAGCTTTTTGCTCTTCGTCGAATGTTTCAATCTCCATGGTGAGAGTTGTTTCGACGTATTCTACTGAGCGAGGCTTTCCGCTTTGGAGAAGGCAGATTTATAGATTTAGCTGGGGTTTACATAGGATCCGCCTCGTTAAAAACCTCACCCCTATGAAGGGTTCCCCTTGTGATGAAAAGAGTACGGTCCTTTACATAATTGCTTAGAAAAGAAAAGCCTGAAAAAAGAAAATCTATGAACTAAGCTCAAGGTAGCACTTATAGCTTCGTGCTACGCTTGGCTTTTTACATGCTTCGAGTGATGCTTTTTCTTATACGTAGAACCTTCGAAGGTTGTCCGCGTTCCAAGAATGCGGCAACTCTTCCCCTTGCGAAGTCTGGAGCCTGTACGCTCCGAGCCTGTTTGATTTTGCCATAATGTATGGACCCTCCCACTTTGACTCTAGCTTGCCTTTGCTTTCTGTTCTGGGGCTTCGGAGTAGGACTAGGTCTCCTACTGCGTAGGCTCGGGGTGCAACTTTTTGATCCCTCCAGTGGCGTGTTTCTGATTGGTACTTTTCTAGGTTGATAACTGCGTCCAGTCTGTCGACTTCCATGAGATCCTTCGATTTGTCCTCTACTGGTTGTGTCGATTTTGCATTGAAGGTTCTAGGACTTTGGTGCAAAATCTCCTCGGGCGTGACTGCCTCTTCCCCGTAAAGTAACCTGAAGGGCGAGTATTTGGTTGCCCTAATTTCGGTCGTGTTGTGCGATCAAATGACCCTTGGCAGTTCTTCTGCCTATTTTCCTTTCTTGTCATCGAGGAGTATCTTTTTGATTGCCTTGAATATAAGGCTGTTTGCTCTTTCGACCGCTCCGTTCGACTGGGGGTGGTATACTGACGCGAAGTCAACTTTGGTTCCGATGGAGTGAAAGAACTCTTTGAACATATCGTTCTCGAATTATTTTTCGTTGTCGACTGTTATGTCTCTTGGCACTTCGAAGTGGCAGACGACGTTTTGCCAAAAGAACTTTCTAATTGTTGCTGCCGAGATGTTTGTGATTGGTTTTGCTTCGATCCACTTGATGAAATATTCTAGCGCTATGACTGCCCACCTGTGATTCCCCGGTGCTGTGGGTAGGGGTCCAACGATGTCAATTCCCCAGCGTTGGAGAGGCCATGATGGGGCTATGAGTTGCATTGGCTGCGATGGTGCTGACTGCCTATTTGAGATTTTTTGACAGGCTTCGCACCTGGTTACTATTTCTACGGCGTCCTTGACCATAGTTGGCCAAAAGAAACCTTGCCTAACTGCTTTTGCAGCTAATGGCCGAGATCCAACATGCGCTCCACAGATTTCCTCGTCTACCTCGCTAAGTAGCTGAGTACCTTCCGTTCTGCTTACACACTTGAGTAGTGGAGCGCAAATTCCTGACTTGTACAGCTGACCCTTGATGATTCTATAGTTACTGACCCCTTGTTGCATTCTTTTAGCCTCTGACTCGGTGTCTGGCTCGTACAAACCCTTAAGGTACGCGATGATTTGAGTTCTCCAGTCTTTGCTGGTTACTGCATGTATTTGCTTTGATCGAAGGTTCTGTGATTGTTTGAATGAACACATCCTGTGGTATTGCCTCTTGCCTTGCTGCCAACTTGGCGAGTTCGTCTGCCTCCGTGTTGAATTTTCTCTCGATATACTGTATATCGAAGGCTTTGAAGTACTTTTCCATACCTCGGATGGTGCTGTGGTATTTCTCAAGCAATGGGTCCCGGGTTATGAATTCTTTGTCGTATTGACTGGCCACGATCTTGGCATCTGTTCTGATTCTGCACCTTTGGACTTGAAGTGCTTTCAATTTCTTGAGCCCCAGCAGTATTGCCTCATACTCTGCTATGTTATTGGTGCACTTGTCCATTTCTTTGCTGAACTCGAGCCTTGCGGCGTATTTCATTTTCGCGCCCGTGGGCGAGGTGACTCTTGCTGCTATTCCTGCCCCGGCCAGTCCCCAGGCTTCATCGCAGTGCACTATCCATTCTGGCTCAGACCATGCTTGATATTTTACTTGTTGTGGAGCTGTCCAATCTGCTATGAAGTCAGCAAGTGCCTGGGACTTGATTGCACTACGTTTCTCGAAGTCTATTACATGCTCCAAGAGTTCCATGGCCTATTTGCTGATTGTTCCCGAGGCTTCTCGATTGCCGAATATTTCATTAAGTGGCTGGCTGGTGAGTACTTTGATGCAGTGAGCCTCAAAATAATGTCGTAGCTTTCTGGAAGCCATGACTACCGCGTACGTGATTTTTTCCATCTCGGAATACAGCTTCTTGGAGACAGACAATGCCTCGCTGATATAGTATACCGGTAATTGCACCAAGAATTCCTTCGGCTCCCCTTTAACCGTCTTGATTAGTTTCTTTTCCTGTACGAGGACTGCACTGACCGCCGAGTGAGACGCAGCCACATATAACAAGAGAACAGCCCCTGGCTCTGGGTTGGTGGGCTTTGATTGCCTTACGAGGTAGTTTTTTTAACTCTACGAAGGCTCTTTGCTGCTCTGGACCCCATTCGAAGGGTTGAGCCACTCGGAGTGTTTGGAAGAAGGGCAAGCTTCTCTCGGCTGATCTGGATATAAAGCGATTTAGTGCGGCCATTCTGCCTGTGAGTTTCTACACATCTTTTCGGCATTGGGCTCTTGCATTTGGATGATTGCTTTGATTTTGTCTGGGTTGGCTTCGATGCCTTTGGCTGACATTAGATAACCGAGTACTCTTCCTTTTTGGATGCCGAAAACACACTTCTCCGGATTCAGTTTTAACCTTGCTGCTCACAGCTTTGCAAATGTTTCCGCATGGTCTGAGATATGACAGCCTTTTGCTTTTCTTATTACTATGATATCGTCCACATAAGCGTATACACTTTTTCCAAACTGCGACTCGAAGGCTTTTTGAGTCATGCGGCAAAATGTAGGGCCGACATTTTTCAGTCCCTCGGGCATTCTTACAAAATAGTAGGTGCCAAAGGGTGTAATGAAACTTGTTTTTTCCTCGTCTTCCCTCCTTAGCCATATCTGATGGTATCCGGAGAAGCAATCGAGCAGTGATAACAGCTCACTCCCAGCTGCTGCATCCACAATTTTGTCGATTCGGGGCAATGGGAATCATCTTTGGGGCATGCTTTGTTGAGATCTGTGAAGTCTATGCACATTCTCCACTTCCCATTCTTTTTCTTCACCATTACGTAGTTTGCCAGCTAAGACGGATATTTGACTTCGTGGATAACGGAAGCATCAAGGAGCCGTTGGACTTCCGCTCTGATAGCTTCTGTTTTTCCATCTGACATCTTTCAAAGTCTTTGTTTCTTTGGCTTGGTCTTTGTGTCGACTTCTAGTTTGTGCTCTATAATGCTTCTATCCACGCTTTCGAGGTCTGCTGAAGACCAGGCGAATATAACTTTGTTCTTGCTGAGGAATGCTAACAACTTTTTCTCTTCCTCGGAGTCTAAGCCAGAGCCCACTGTGACGAATTGGCCCAAGACTTTCTCATCAAGGAGTTCTTTTTTGGTTACTTCGTCTGGCTGCACTGCGACCTTCTCTCTATCGAGGCATCGTGTCTCTTCTTTTGCATTCGCTTTATGCTGCTCACGAGCTTTTCGAGCTCGCTCTTCATCCTCTAGCTGCACTTGGCTGGAAATGTGTATGTTGTTGCAATTCCTTTCCCCAGGTGCATAACCTTTTTCTATGTCTCTTGCCATTTGCTGATCTTCTTTGACTGTGATAATCCCTCTGGCTGCTAGGATCTTCATACATAGATATGCACTGTGGATGATAGCTTCGAAGGTGTTAATTGTGCCCCGGTCAAATATGGCGTTATATGGGTGGCAAAGATCCACCACATCAAATGTTACATACTCTGTTCGAGGGTTTTGAGTATTGCCAAACGATACCGGTAGGAAGATTGTGCCCATGGGAGTGATTCTTTTTCCACCGAAGCCAATGAGTGGTATATTTGACGGCTGTAAAGAACTTTTACTGAGGCCCATCTGCTCGAAGATGTTTATGAACAGGATGTCTGCCTGGCTGCCGTTGTCTACAAGGACTTTGTTGACCATCCAGGTATGGATGTGGGCTTCGATTACAAATGCGTGGACATGCGGGTAAGCTTTGAGGCTGAGATCTGACTCGGTGAATGTGATGGGAATATGATACCACTTTGACTTGATGACAGGTCCTTCTGTGAAAACACTGTTTACCATCCAAAAGTGATCTCTTCTTCTTCTTTTGTTTTCGAAGTCTGAAGATGACCCTTCGCATATCATTCCAATGTAACCTTGTACTGGGAAGGTTGCGGCTTGGCTTGGGGTAGGTTCTGGTTTAGGCTGTGGTAGGTGTTGAGGCTCTTGCTTTTGCCTTTGCTGGTCTTGGTTGGGTGATGGTTGCTGGATTTGTTGTCTGGGTTGGGTATACTGGCTGGGTGGTTGTGTAGGATGAGTTGGATGAAAGTATGGGGACTGTGCGTAAAGTTGATGGTGGTGGGTGCTTGGGTAGTGATAGTTGGGTTGAGCGGGCTGTGGATATGGTTGCTGGGGCCATGGGTTTGGTGATGTATAATTGATGGCTTTGGGTAAGGATGAAGCCTTCTTTTCTGCTTCAATCCTTTCTTGGATTTCTTTTGCTTTGAAGCATGTGGAAGTTTTGTGCCCCTTGTACTCTCCACAGTAGAAATAGTACGGCTTTCTGGCCGGCCGAGTCTGGGTTTGAGGGCCTCGGCCTCTGCCCCGCCCTCATTGGCCGCTTCCTCTGAAATCATTGCTCTGGTTGCTTCTGCCACTAGTGTCTTCTTTTTCTTCCTCAATGTGACCAATGAACGAAGGGGAGGGCTCGACGGGTTGTTTGGTTTTTCTGTACTGCCTTTCTTGATAGCCACCTTCGCTGTGTGACTGGTTGCGGCTCTTACTTTGACTTTGCTTGCGTCTCTTATAATCCATGTCCGATCTACTATACTCTTCGAACTTTATGCATAACATTTGCATGGTGTGCGGAGGTATTCGCGCGCAGTATGAAGACATTTGGCATGCTCGCATGCCTCTGAGTATAGAGTGTATTGCCGCCTCGTCTGTGACGCTCGGGGCCTGGGCTCGGAGCGTGAGGAATCTTCTATAATACTCATGTAACTACTCAGTCTCTTGCTGGGCGATATTTAATAGCTCGTGCGATGGTTCCATAATGGTGCGGAACCCTCGAAAACTTGCGACCACCTTATCCCTGATGTTTTCCCAGCTGTACAAAGACCCGGGAGACAGGTTGAAGTACCAATTGAGGGTGAACTCTTCGAGGGCGCAGACGAATGCCTTTGCTAATGTTACCTCATCTCCTCCTGCTGATATGATTGCTGCTTCGTAGCTCATGAGGAATTGCCTTGGGTCAGAATTTCCCCTGAATTTGGCTAGCGGTATCATTCTGAACTGCGATGGGTACGGGGCTCTTTGCAATCCCTTGGAAAGAGGTGAGCCTTTGTCAATTATGCTCGTTGTGCTTGATCTTCGAATTGGTAGCACTTCTGAGGCTACTGGCTAGTGGCTTGGTGTGAGTGGTACTTCTTGCTCGAGGTGCGAGTGGGCTTCGGGCACTGGGTTTGATTCCTGGTGACTTGCCCTGCCGATGGTTCTCTGGAGCTCTTCGACTTATTTTGCCAGTTGCAGATTCTTGAGTCTGAGCTGTGCTATGTATTCTTTCTCTTGTAGTGCTTTCTCTCTCTCTGACAGCGCTTTGCTTCTTAGCTCTTGTTTCTACAACAGCTGTTGCTTGAGTTGCTCGAGGTGCTCGGCTCTTTGGGCTAACAGTTCCATCTCTTGTGCTGCTGTCATCGAAGTTGGGGTGCTGCTTCCCGGAGGGTTTGAGCTCGACGATTGTTCAGGACATTATACTGGGTCTTTTTGGCCGCCCGCTGCTTCTGTCTGAAGCGATGGTTGCATTTCGAGGGTGTTCTCTTTTGTTACTTGCGATGAAGACTGGTCGTCAGCCGATTGGGGGTATCTCGGAACGCTACTTCGTGAGGGCGGTGTGCCACTCGAAGACAGCGGTCCATGGAGTTGAGTCATTGTGAGATTGTGTACGAGCTCACAACACGGTGGGCGTCACTGTTGGTGTCACTGAGCACGAGCCTCGATGACACCGATGGAAAGAACGAACATAAAAGGAAATTGCGAAGGGTATGAAACGGGGCAAAAAGGGCTCCTCTCACGTATTCTCAAAAAGATTCATCACGTTACAAGTAAGTAGGGGTGTTCCTTTTATAAGCCCGTACTTAGGCCATGTGTAAATGACCATTTTGTCCCTAATTACCTACTATATTATTCGAATATTCAGTATAAAATGGTCACAAAGGATAAATCAGTCATTCGAGCGCTCCTGGTACCCTTCCTTGCTCCGCACGCCACTACACGTGCTGGTGCCACGTGTTGCCCTCTTCGCGCCAACCAGGCTTTTAGTATTGCCCCGTGCGCTGTCCCCCGAAGGATGATGACTTCATCCTCCGAGGGTGCGGAGGTACCGCTCGAAGGGTCTTGGCTTCGCTGTGGCGTCTGATGAACACCTGTATCTCGAAATTATAGTTAATAATAAATAAAAAATAAAAAAAGATGATAATATATTAACTTTGACTTTTATTCGCAGTCCGACTTTGAAAAACCCTCAAAGGATGACTTGCGAAGTGATCCCCCAAGACTTGTTACTCAGGTTTACACGCCAGTAGTGTTGGTCGGCAGGGCTACTGAATACTGTCTAATCACGCCCATGCTGGATAGCCAAGTGTGAGTAAGCGGTAGGACATGTCCATCCAGACGCTTCCTATTCCCAAGTCCCAACGGCAACGAGCAGTGGACGGACCTCTCTCTGAATACAGTATGCGTCAAAGTCCACCCTGTAAATTCAGTCTCCCTCTCTCACTACACGCTTTCTCCACCTCCCATTTCCATAGGTATGTTGTATTGTTGTGTCTGGTTCCGCCTAGTACACAGAGTTACTGGGAGAAGACCCGTCATATATATACTACTGTTTTCGTGTATAAATGTTGGTGGGTGATTATGTTTCTCACTGAACAAGGGAGGTTGGTGAGTGCTCAATGCCACCTGCGCGCGACTGCGCTACATTAAACCTTAAGATATGATCGTCTCATCAAACCTTAATAAACCAAAACATCTCTCAGCTTTCATCTACCAATCAATTTCCTATCTGACGCAATGAATCAATGAACAACGAATTGCTGAAACTTGTTGCTTGATTCTATTATTACCGTACCCATGACACATCATTTTCTCTAGCTACTCCCTTGTTTCTGAATATTAGTTCTACAGGACACGCGATTCCTGATTGCACACGAACTCAACTTGACCTTCCGTTTTGGCAACTATATAAACCATTCACTTTGGTTCCAAGCCATCTACAGAATTTGAGTGGAAGAAGATCCTTATGCCTCTCCTTTCTAAGTCCTAATCTAGTGTAGTAGCATACTATACTATAGCAAAAGTAACCCACGCGTTGCTGCGGATGCAATATGTACAATGCATTAGAATCAGTGATAGTAACCGAGAATTCATGATCCTATTGGAGCAATCCAGTCATAGCAAGAATCTGAAATTCCAGTCAAAGGAACATTAGTTACCTCATACCTTTTACAGTTCATCTCAATAAACCTACACCTGGGGTTTGTGCAAGAACTTGCTGCTATCTGTTACTGCACTGGAAGGCTACTATCAAGTAGAATAAACGAACATGCTTCCATTTTTTCTCATGTTTGTTACGTTTCATAGCTGATTAACCATACAAATAAAATGATCGCAATTTGCAAGAATATATCGTGCAACTGAGCCTAAACAAAAGCATTGAGATATGGACTTGACATGTTGACTGATTCATGATAACATGATGGCAGCAAAATTATCTTTGGTGAAAAAAAATTCATTCTTTTCCCTGAACAATTGTGAGATCGTTGCTCTGACATGTCAGATGTGGCAATTGAAATGTGAGGAAAAAGGGTACACACACTACCTCTGTAACATGTCTTATATAATGTAATTAAATCAAGTAGAGGATTTTTTTTGGATAGGTTATCTTGTAAATGTCGTCTGGTACTACATAGATTTTTTTTTTGGTAAACTGTGGTTCCAGAAAGGCAGGCGTTGAAGATGCCATGTAAGGCAAGTGGGAAAAAAGAACATGTCCTACAATAGAGAATAGAAAACATTAGGTAAATGATAGGTATCACAAACTCAACTCTTTGTTAAGAAAAGATAGTATATAGTGCGCCTTTACAATACTGAAATGGTACAGAGACTACTAAATACTTCCTCAGTTTTTTTAATACTGTTGTTCGGACAATAATTTGTAGTTGTTTGTAGGTCAATTTCCTTGTCTGAAGGGAGTAATACATTTTGCCTTGAGTAAGCTAATGTATTATATGCGACATATATATCCGGGATACCTAATCACTCGGCTACATGGCCGAGTGCGCCGGGGGCTCGGTTATGAAGTATTGAAAAATAAGGCCCAGAAGATAACTATTCAGATATTGGTTTTGAGTAGGCAGCAAGCTAGGTTAACAGATATGATGTATAGATAGAATCAGATGTTACCGACTGGTAGATTACCATGTAAATCGCTACCCTTCGGATATATAAGAAGGACAGGGGGTCTTTGACATGACGAGAACTCACATTGGGTAACCTTAGCCCTAACGCGAACCCTATCAATACAAAAACACCAAACATGACATAGGATTGTTATCCTTCAGAAGACCCGAACCTGTCTAAACCCTTTGTCCTGTGTCCATCAACTTTCATACTCATACGCATATCTAAAACTATTATTGAGAATATCTCTCGACATATTACAATTTACAACCACTAGTCCCGTGTGAATGCACGGGCTAGTATAACAAATTTGCAATTTATCATGTCTTAAGATTTTTAATATGAAAATGAGCAATTCTTTTATTAGAATAATATATTCTAATAACAAATATAAATAGAACTTTGAGAGAAAAACTTATTGTCTTGATTGAAATGATTGATATACACACCATACTAAATGGAAACAATATGTCTTTCGATTTGACAAACATTTGTTACTAATCAAATTTATTTTACCTGTCATATACCCGTCGTTTACGTTTGTGATGGTTTGTAGGACTCTAGATCAGATTTACTTATAAGATTTTTAATATTCTTAGATGATATGTTTTTATCAAATTTAGTCTATTTTTCTCATAATGGCAAGATTTGTAATTCAGAAATAAGTTTTAGGGGCACCTATGACTAATTTTATTTATTTTGAATTTAAATTTTTTTTGTTGCATAATGGCAAGGTGGGTAAGTCAGAAATAAGTTTTAGGGGCACCTCTGACTAATTTTTTATTTCGAATTTAGATTTTTTATTACATAATGGCAAGATGGGTAATTTAAAAATAAGTATTAAGGGTATTTTTGACTAATTTATTATTATTATTATTACAAATTTAGCTTTTATTTGCTCATAATGGCAAGGCGGGTAATTAAGAAATAAGTATTAGGGATATTTTTGACTATCTTTTTATAGTGGCAGAGGTGGGTAATTTTAAATCATATTAGATCAAAAGGTTATTATTCATCTTATTTTAGTTTGTACGGCTGGATGTTTTGCTTTGTTGTGAGAATTTCTATGATTTTTATCCGATTAATGTGGAGGTCTCAAAAGGAGCCTCCAATTAGTAAATATAAGATAAGATTGGAGTGAACTACGGTACATCTTTAGAAATATAGATTTAGGTAGATTATTCATCCTTAGCAAAATATAAGCTTTATTATTCAGATTTGGCTGAAATATGTGCAATTTTGGGCGTACTATATAGGCCGTTAGATTGAGCAATGAAGACATGTGCTGCTCCATCCATTGTTAGTCTGTGACCACAACCGTTTTGTTCACACCTTTTTTTACATGATGCCGGGAAAACTTTCGGCGAGCAGATGCCGGAATGAGTTGGGCTGTTCAAGATGAAATGAAGATGCAAGCAAAAAATTGATCCGTCAGCCCGCATAAGAAATTATGGGCCTGTTGAGCTGAACACCGAGATCCAGCCTACAGTTTAGAGATGCTCTCATGTCCCTACGGAGATTTACCAGTTGCCTCTTGTTTTTTAGATAATGGAAATTTTTTTTAGATAATGGACCAGTTGCCTCTTGTACCATGATCGTCGAGGAAGCACCTGAATGCGGTTGAAAGGATTGCCAATGGCCATGGCGCGCACGTGCTTTGTTGAGAAGGAGTGCCACGTGCCAACGTCACTCTCGGAACAACACCACATTATTGTCAACCCTCTGCACCTCCACAACAGGAATCGTCAGGATTACGCTCGCAAACGTCTCAGTACCCAGCTTCAACCAACGCATATACTGCGCCAGAGTGGCCGGCGGCGTGTGCTTGTTACTCAGGTTTACACGCGAGTAGTGTTGGTCGGCGAGGCTACGGAATACTTTCTAATCACGCCCATGATGTTGAGCAAGGGGCCATGAACCGATAGGACATGTACATCCAGATGTCTCCTATTCCCAACGACCAGCGACCTCTGTGCATATAGTAGGAGTATGTGACAAAACCGACACGGTAAATTCATTCTCCCTGTCACTACATGCTCTCTACCTCCCATTTGAATAGTTGTTGTGTCTAGTTCTGACTAGTACAACAGAGTCACTAGGAGGAGAAGACTACAACGACGCCCGTCATATATGTACTACAGTTTTCGTATATAAATGCTGGTGGGTGATTATGTTTCTCACTGAACAAGGGAGGTTGGTGAGTGCTCAATGCCGCCTGCGCGCGACCGCTCTACATTAACCCTAAGATATGATCGCCTCATCGTACCTTAATAAACCAAAACACCCCTCAGCATTCATCTACCAATCAATTCCGGATCTGACAACTGACGCAATGAATCAATGAACAACGAATTGCTAAAATTTGGTGCTTGATTCTAATATTACCGTACCCATGGACACATCATTTTCTCTACCCCATCGTTTCTAAAGATTAGTTCGACAGTACACATGATTGCTGATTGCACACGAGCTCAGGTTGACCTTCCGTTTCGGCAACTATATATATCCCATCCACTTTGGTTCTAAGGCATCTACAGAATTCGAATGGAAGTACATCCTTATGCCTCCCCTTTCTAAGTCCTAATATAGTGTAGTAACACCTCCAGAATTTAATTGTTAATGTTAGGACAGTGCTAGCTTCTAGTTCATTTTTGAACTATTAATCCTGTCCTAAAATCAAGAATTAAAATACGGAGGGAGTAACATATAATACTAGCAAAAACAACTCGTGCATTCACTACTACAATCGCGCTCTGTAGTGACGGACATTTTGAAAAACCGTCACTAATCTGGACTAGGGACACCGGCCGCGACTAAGATTTTCAGACAGAGGCGGATGCATTTGACCCACTACTAAATTTAATTTTGCAGTGGCGGGCATAATATTTAGTGACGGTTTGATGATATCATCGTGCCTGCCACTAAAATTGACTCAATCGTGACCGTTGAATGAAAAATCAAAGGCTGAGATGAAATGTAGGGCATATAAAAGAAAGACTCCACCCCTAACCCTAAACACACTCCACTCCTCCCCTCTCTCAGCCACCTCTCTCTATTTTCCTCTCTCTCTTTCTCTCCAGGAGCACAAGGTCGACGCCGACGACCACGTGTGGCACCCCATTCCGGGGTGACTCGTGATTACCGTGCCAATCCCTGGATCAGTAGTTGGTACACACGTACAAATGATACACAGTCAATTTATGATATTTATTAAGTTCACGCAAGGACAATACAAACATACAAGTTCTAATTTACAAACAAAAGGAATTGATCATGCCAATCCAAACTAAAGAAAATACAAGTAAAGCTTCAATGACTCCATAAGCAAATTCGAGCATAGGACATGATCTCTTCATCGACTTCACGGGTTCTCCATATTCGACAAATTAAATAAAATAAGGCAAGAGTGAGTACATAAGGTACACCGCAAAACCTACTTGTAATAAGAGATATGTTCATGCATTTGGGAGAGAGGTCAAGGAATAGGGTAAGGTTCAGAATTTTGCGGAAAAGCACGGATGCAAGGGCTCACTATGGAACAAAAAGGTTTTTGAGTGAGAAAAATAGTTTTAGAACTTTTAGTTGGATGGACCTGAGGGTGATTCAATCGATCCCAACAGTTCCCATATTTTAGTTGTGCCTTCCGATACACAACCATAATGACTCTGGCATACCTTACCAACACCTTTCACCAAAACATGGGCGTCTACTACACCCACTCACGCATCAAGGAATTGTTATGCCTATCTCAAGAGCCTAGTGATTTGGGGTGTCATGACCAGTGACAACAGACATTCGAATAAGTTATAAATAAATCTACAGAGCTTAGTACGTTGTACCCATAGCCTATGCACTCTTGCGCGCGGAGATACATAACGCTCCCACTTCACCCAAGCACGATCACATGCCCAATACGGATCTCAGGGGTTTAGTGACTATGACACGTGCGTCATATCACCATTCATCATATAATTGCCAAGTACTGGACTTATCACCATGCGCATATCAACCAACCCCTGAGTCCGCTCCTACTTCGTCGGGTGGCATTTCCTTGTTGCATAACCCAAGTTCCACGTCAGTCCTGCCTAGACAGGTTATGTGGTCGCACTGAAAATATCACCAAGTTGAGGTCTTGCTAACTGCTTCTATGCGGCCGGGCAACCACTCATCCACGATAGGTGGATCTACAC
Source organism: Eleusine indica (assembly GCA_030378355.1). Lineage (NCBI taxonomy): Eukaryota > Viridiplantae > Streptophyta > Magnoliopsida > Poales > Poaceae > Eleusine > Eleusine indica. The sequence continues at coordinate 45,879,519 of CM059495.1, forward strand.
CGAAGAAACCATCACCAAGTACTCTGCACCAGTACTATAGAGTCTCTCCCTCAACCAAGTCTATCCCATCCACTTCACTTTAAACATAGTTGGTCTAACACCCACCCGCTTACGCACACCACCAAACATATTTTCACACATTTTGCAAATCTTGGTAATGTAAGGGTATGGTGATATTCACACAAATCCTAAGCGTGTGCTAAACAAGGATGGTGTTATTGTTAGCAAAACTAACGGTAACTTCCTAGGTTGATCAAGGTAGTGGGATAACAAATACGACCAATCAAGGATCTAACATCCATATCTTATATAGGCTATAAGAACGCTAGTTTTCACGTAAGTGGACTTTAACTAAGCAATTATGAAAATATAAAAGAATAATGCAAATAAGAAGTAGGCTCTAGTTTGGGTGCGGTTTTGAAATCATAGGATCAATCATGATCAAGGAATTAGTAGAGCTTGCCTCAAAACTCTATCCGTCTTGTCCAGTCTTCTTGTTTCTGATCTTTATGCTTTCTCAGCAGAGTCCGAGTCTTCAGGTTGTTTCCTGTAGCTTGTGCTTCGGGCTCGTGCGTAGATACCGGGTCTCCTAGTGCTTCCTTGGTCTTCGCGTAGCCTAATGCGTATAACTACGTCTCATAATAAACTATCGCAAAGAAAAGAAAATAAATGAAATAAAAATAATAACCAAATAAACTACAATTAAATCGAGCAAAAGAAACTTACTATGAAAATAATGTAGGATTTGGGCTAAGGACGACTTAAGAGGTCTTGGGGAGGCTTTACGGGCAGTACCAATGGGTACTACTCACTGAGATGAACCCGTGAGCAAAAGAATCGCTCAAAACGGAGCTACAGTTGGAAAGATATGGCCTTTTAAAGGTTCTAGGAGCTTTTCTATAATTTTCAGGAAGTTATAAGGACCTTTCTATAATTACTAAAAAGTTTAGGGGGTTGGTTGTAAAAGTGAAGGGCTGAAATGTAATTACAGGAAAGTTGAGGGTCTTTTCTATAAATGTTCTTGACTATAACATAATTAGGTAGAAGGTTAGGGGGCTCCATGCAAAATGGCAGCGTTCTGGATTTTTATTAAATTTCTAGAATTTTTTTTTATAGGAAATGGGTTACTGCATCATGCTGGCGCAATAAAGGGGCTGCGGGATTTGTTTTTGCATTGGAAATTCTGTGGAATAGGTCTATGGTTCTGTGGACCGGGGTTAGGGGCTGGGTCTACGGGTCCACCGTGAACCGGTTACACAAGGTAAGATCCAGATCGTAGATCTGGATTTGGACGGCCAAGGATCAGGCGAAGAGGTACACGGCGTCTAATCTAGACCGTTGGCTAGCAGATGGACGACCGAGGGCGAATGAGGGTGGCGCGCGGCTGCCGGAGTTGGGGGAGGCGGCAGCGCCATGGGCGGAGCTCGCCGGCGCATTGGTTCTCGTGCTCTGGTAGGTGAGCTTCGACGTGGCATGCTCCGGAGGGCGGCGCATGGTGTGTCGCGCTTGACTAGGAACACAGGGTCGACGGGGATGGCTCATAGGTGGCTTGCGACGTGCGACAAAGGAGGCGGAGTGAGAAAGGGAAGAGGGGAAGGCATGGCGTTAGGTCATGGTGGCTGGTGAGATGCCGTGTTGCTTGGGAGGGGAAAGGAGGCGGTGCTCGGTGCAGTGGCGAAGGGAGGTGTGTTGTGCGGCTATTTATAGACGGCGGAGGGGGGTAGGCGACAAGGAAACGTGGAAAACACGGGGTCGACTTTTTGTGCGCGTGGCCGGAGCAGTGAGGCGAAGGGACGGCTCGAACAGACACCTAGGACAACATGAACGCACTCGGGGTCGCCTTTAAGTGCTCCACGACAGCGCCAAGGAGAGGTCGTGGTGGCTCGTGGCTCAGGATTTAATAGCTAGACGATGGCATGGCCAGGAAGAGGTCGCGTCGATTTGATAGGAAGGGCGGCAGGATCGACTTGCTCATTTGCGTTGACGCGTGCATGGCTGAGGCAGTGGGGTCGACACAGCGGAGGCCAAGCGGAGCGTTGCGCGCGGCGGTAGCGAGTGGAGGCGCTAGGAGGGGGGGGGGGCGGTTTGAGGTGTCGTTGAGTAGGAGGGAGTTGAAAGCCACGGGGCCCGGGCAACGATGGTGGTTTGGCATCGGGTTGGTGAGGTAAATTTATTGGGGCCGAGGTCGGGGTCCAGGCGGGGTCGCGAGGCAATGGGCGGCAACAGGGCGGCGGCGGGGCCGGAGCAGGTAGCTCCGTTCACAGGCGCACGTGCGCGTGGCTGAAGGAGGAAGAAGGAGAAGTGGAAGGGCGATGCGGGCTGGGTTGAAAGAGGGGATATGGGGCGCGGAGGCCAGTTGGGCCGGGGAGGCGGCACCAGCCCACACGGGAAGAGGTGAGGAGAAGGAGAGGAGGGAGTGGGTTGGGTCGAGAAGGGAGGGATAGGCGGGTTTTGGCTTGGGAAGGGGGAGGGAGAGTAAATAGGTTTAAACATTTTCCTGGGTTTTGGCTTTGGGATTAAAAGGCAAATCGACTTTTTTGGGATGTCAGAGATCTAACCCACTTAAAAGAATCTCATCCTTGAGATTAGGGTAGACGTCAGTTGTTGACGATTTTTGAGCTTCTTTTCTACCTTTATATTCCGTACTAATTCTACTCGGAGGTTTCCCTGTTGGCTTTCATGCTTCATGGTACTTCTATACATTGGCAATTCTTTGGGCAGAGTCCTTCGGTTTATAAGGGTTCGAAGATATATGATGATCTTATCCAAACTATTTGTATCTGCCATCTGTAATAGGATCATCTGGGACACCATCTATGGTAGCAGGTAATAGCTCTGGATGGTCCTGATTTGTCTATTCCATTGGGCTACTTAACCTGGTCTGATCTACCGCACTTAAAAGGATTTTAAGTGGGTAAAGAGCAGTCTACCCATTAGGGCGATAAGATCTAAGACTCTGAAACAACTTTATTCGATTAATATTGAAATACTGATGTTACAATTTGCTTCACCACACGAGGCATCACTGGTCATGATCAGTTGAATAACAATCAATCGGTGGGCGATTGACGTAACACCCCATTAGGCGGGCCATGACGGCGAAGAACACTATGTACGTCCAAAGTATCACATCCCAACGAGAGCACATTGCTAGAATGGTTTGATGACGACTCTAATTTCTCTGAAGGCTTGGCTGAAAATGGAGCTGGGTAGCTTGCCGGATGAAACAATGAAGATTCTCTGGTGTGGGAGGGGTGTTTGCTGGGGTGTTGCGGCGACAGGACCAAGGGTCGCATTTATAGTCAAAAATTGAGTGCCGTTGTGGAATCTCAGCGGTGTCGCTAAGAGGATGCTTCTATGTATTTTTAGCCGTTGTTCTGAGCATGCGTGCGCCGGTGAATGTTGGCGAGTTGAAGCACAAATTCCGGCTTTAGCAGAGTGGGCATCACATTCATGATTGATAGGAGACGGTTGATAGCTGCTACGAGTAGTGGGTATGATTGCTACATGGATTGTCACTGGTGAGCTCAACGACGAAGGTCTCAGTGTTTTAGTGGGTTCAGACATCGAGCGGTTTCCTTCCCATTCCTCATGATTATGTGTCGAATGCTCAATAGTTGAAGTCGCTTATATAGGAAATTTTGTCTGTGATTGGTCGATTTTTCTGCAGGGAATCCCTTTACTTGAGCTCCGATCATGGTGGTTTCATTGCAGTGACGGGGAAAAGCAAACAGTTGGAGCACTGAAGGCGGGGCGAAGTTTCAAACTCTGTGGACCTCCTATTATCTCCATGGGGACCTGTGGGTCATGGGCCTTTCATCGATAGGGTTGACGGAGCTGGGCTGGAAAGAAGCGGGTATGGTGCCAGGTCTATAGCTAGATTCAGCCTTTGTAAAGAATGTTTCTTTTCCAATTTGATAAGGATTTTCTAGAGATTTATTTTGTCGTGCTAGTCATCTGATAATAATTAGTTATACTTCTCTTGATCATAAAATCATCACTAGTCCAAAAGTGTGATATTGACATCCCTTAGTTGGCAAGGATTTCTTCATCCCTTAGTTGGCAAGGATTTCTTCTGAGGTTGAGAAATTTTCTAATTTGCTTCGGTATCCTGGGCGGGCTGTACTTGAGTGGTCTTCATAGAGGGCCCTCAGGTTTTCTTGTATGCAGAGGGGGGTATTCTAGGTGATTTCTTTTTATTTTATAGTTGTTTGGCTGATCTTTAGGTTGTTTAGAACACGCAGTTCACTCAAGCAAAATCTCCAAATGAAATCAAGGCAAATGCACCAAACAAGTTCTACATTACACACCGATTACTAGCACGATACAAACGGCTTGTAGGGCTACTGCGAGTCTAGGATTTTAGGATACAAGGTGCGCTATTGCATGATACTAATGTGGAATCGGACCATGTAGCTTCACTCCATGTTGGTGACACTGGTAGTGCTTCTGCAAAACTGTGTCCATACGGTCATGCCTTTGTGGTATCCTTTGCTGGGGAGTTTTAACGAGATGGAACATGAGTATTACCTCCTTCTTCCTTTGTTGGCTGCTGAGTCAGGGGGGGGGGGGTGGGTTCTTCTTCTTCTTCACTGGATGAGGAAAAGGTAGATGTAGCCCCCTTAAACTTCCTCTTTGCATTGGTAGCTTGATGCACCCGAACTCCATACAAGATCGTGCTTCCTTGTGCTTCATGGTGACGTGGGGATTTCTTGTGTGCACTACCCGTGAGGTATACTCGGCGAAGCATACGGCTATGGCGGTTCTCTGTATCCTTGAGGGTGACGTTCTTGAAAACGACATGACTTTCAGCTTCTGCGGCTCTTATTTTGGTTTCTGCTAGCTGAACACGAAGGATCCGGTTCTCTCTTTCGACTTCTACGCACTACTGAATACACTGCTTCAATCTCTTGGCTTGTTGGTCAGGCAACTCATCAAGGGAGAGAAGATGACGGGCCAAAACAATGGTGGGTGGATCATTGGCGCGGATTCCTTAGGAATCTAGGGCGGTAATCCGTTCCTTCCAGGAAGACTGATCTTTGACCAAAGGCGGGAAAAATCTCATACTGGAATTACTGAGAGACTCTTGGAATATTTGGCATAGGGACCTTAGGGCTTTGCGAGCAACAGGCTGGTAGGTATCTGAGAATCAGAATCCGGTGGTGGACATGCTCCAAGGCTTGATGTTTGGGTGGTCTTTGTGTTGGAGATATGCCCAAGAGACAATACGGATTTGATCCGTATGTGAGGGTCATACGGATATTGATCCGTGAGGAATTAGTCCACTAATGGGCCAACTAGTCGAGGCCCATTAGAAGGGTCTATTTAAGGGAGGAGGGGCTTAAGGCGCAGGTGATTTCCACCAGTCCTTAACCCTAGCCACCGTGCTCCTCTTTCTCGCCCACAAAACCCTAACCGTGTTGCCGGTGGTAGCACGCCGCGCACGGTGTTTTAACCCCGTACGTGTGGATACCGCGAGGAGGCGCTGCTGCTGCTACGGTGCCGACGGCTGGACTAGAAGGAGACGATTGACGTGATCGACTACTTCCTCTACACCGACGCGCGACTACGTTGGATCGAGCTGCTCCAACATTCGCTTCCCCTCCGCCTGCGCGTCTAGTGGTAACGATCCATGATCCTCTCTTGCAAGGTTTCCTGGTTGAACGGTAGAAATTATTATATGCTATCGTAGCCTACCCGTTCCCCAACAGTGGTATCAGAGCCGACCTTGTGTAGTTTGTGATCTAGATCTTGTGCATATAGTTGATATGTTGATGTACTAGATGAGATCTATTACATGTTTTTGTGTTCGGATTGATTAGATCAATGATGATAGGGAGGTTCACAAGGTAATGGGCGGATAGCAATACATGCATCATTAATTTATTTGTGTTCCTTCTCCGTGCGCGCGCGACTTGTCCCTACCGTCTGGAATCACCATCGAGACTAACTGCGTGCGCCAGTAGAGGAGCCAATAGTATCATAATCATGTACCGCAGTCTACTCATGAAAACCTAATGGAAAACTAAGTCATTGTGAATGACTCAAAATCGGGCAAATATGATTTTCCCGATAGGATTTCCATTGCGATTTTATAGACAAATATGACCGGCCAGCAGGACCGCCGTACAGACACGCCTAGATTGTTACAACCCTTTTTGGCCACATGTTAGCATTCACTTCTCGTCTAACTTGTTTTTACAGAGAATGTTGTGAATGGTATGGCCCAAAAGATGCATGTGATGTATATATGTGATTTGCATGGCCTGCGTGCCATGATTAATTACAGCTGGGTTGAGGCTGTCATATTATTGTATAACGGCCTGCGTGTCGACCTGTGATGCTTGATATTCTCATGTAATTTATTACTAGCTATTAGTTGTAGTAGCTAAGTGTTAGTTCATGGAGGCCTCAAGCATGATGGTTGAAGGGACGGGAGACATGGCGATGACAATGGAGATGGAGATCACCAATTGAAAGGGGCCATACTATTTCACAGTTAATATGATTGCCTGTGATGATGTTCCTATCATCCTATTCTTTCATGTGTTATTTATATTAGATATGATTAACATGCTAGAATAGGTTCCCTCAAGAAAAATTAAATTATATGCCCTTCCAATAGCTGCACCTATTAAAATTATGATCGTTGTATGGTAGGTCTGCCAAAGTAGAGTACCTCAACTATTTTAATTATTAGGATAAATGTCGGACATTTATATGCATAGTATTGGTTTAATTAACAAAGCTATCAAAACGGTTTTGGGCTTTGGGGCATGGTGTTGGCGCCGGGGCATGTGATGCCACCCAACAAACAAGAGTCACATAGGGATGTGATTAGCAAAGTGTTGCTTACCTATGTCACTAGATTTCTAGCGGTGATGCCAAAGCTCACTAGGATCTAAGTTGAATATGGATCTTGAACCACTATGTGTCGTTTTGAGGGAAAACGGTTCCAAGCATATAGTGGAATAATGAACTTTTGTTAAAATGTTTATAAGAGTTTTATATTTACATAGTGCTTATATTTGCATATTTTCTGTTGTAGATCATGGCACCAACCGCTAGTAACACTTTCAATTTGCGCTCAATTCTTGAAAAAGAAAAGCTTAGTGGAACAAACTTGAGAATTGTTCTCAAGCAAGAGATAAAGGAATATGTTCTAGAGCTTCCCTATCCTGATGATCTGCTAGAAAATGCTACTGCCACTCAGAAAAGGGAGTATGAGAACGCGGATGCCCACAATATGATTGATGTTAGCTGTCTCATGCTTGCCACTATGTCCTCTGAGCTTCAGAAGCAATATGAGAACGCGGATGCCCACAATATGATTGTGGGACTTCGTGACATGTTTGAGAACCAAGCAAGGTCTGAGAGGTACAACATCTCAAAGTCCTTGTTTGCGTGCAGGCTAGCTGAAAACGGTTCTGTCAGTCCTCATGTGATCAAGATGATTGGTTACATTGAGAATCTTGAGAAACTTGGTGCTGCTTTACACCCTGATTTAGCCACAGATGTGATTCTCCAGTCGCTTCCTGCAAGCTATGAGCCTTTCATTTTGAACTTTCAAATGAATAGCTTAGAGAAGACATTGGCTGAGTTGCATGGGATGCTTAAGACAGCTGAGGCAAGCATCAAAAAATCTGGTCCAAGTCAAGTTAACTTGGTTCAAAAGGATAGCAAGAAACGAAAGCGCAAGACTAAGGCTAAGGCTACAGATGAGATCTCTAGCACTAAGCCTAAGCCTGCAGCAGCTCCTAAGCCTAAACCGGCGGGTAGTGATCCTTGTTTTCACTGCAAGAAACCCGGTCATTGGAAGAGAAATTGCAAGCTTTATCTGGAAGAGCTGAAGAAGAAGGGTGGAGACACTTCTAATTCAGGTATCAATGTTATTGAAATTAATAATGTTGCTACATGTCCTTATAATTCATGGGTATTTGATACCGGATCGATGATTCATACTTGCAAATCGTTGCAGGGGCTTAAAGAAGCAAGGAAATGTGCAAAGGGCGAGGTGGATGCTCGCGTCGACAATGGTGCAAAGGTTGCTGCGTTGGCCGTCGGAACTTATCCACTTTCATTACCATCAGGATTAGTTTTGGAGTTAAATAATTGTTATTATATTCCCGCCTTAGGCAAAAACATTATTTCTGCAAAATGTTTGGAGGAAGATGATGGTTATGAGGTCATAATAAGGAACAAGTATTGTTCCATTTATTTGAATAATATTCTCTATGGTAATTGCCCATTGGTGAATGGATTATATTACTTAGATCTTGAGAATAAGCCTATTTATAACATTGATGCGAAAAGGCTCAAGCCTAATGATTTGAATCCCACATATACTTGGCATTGTTGTTTAGGTCATATAAATGAGAAGCGCATAAAGAAGCTCCATACAGATGGTCTTCTAAGTTCTTTTGATTTTGAATCAATTGATACATGTGAGCCTTGTTTACTTGGCAAAATGACTAAGTCGCCTTTCACAGAAAATAGTGAGAGGGCGAGTGAACTATTGGGACTTGTACATACGGATGTATGTGGACCAATTAGTTGCACAGCTAGAGGTGGTTTTTAGTACTTCATAACTTTTACCGACGACTTTAGTAGATATGGTTACATCTACTTAATGAGGCATAAGTCTGAATCCTTTGAAAAGTTCAAAGAATTTCAAAATGAAGTACAAAATCAATTGGGCAAGACTATTAAACTTCTACGATCTGATCGTGGTGGTGAATATTTGAGCCATGAATTTGGTGAACATCTAAAGCAATGTGGAATTGTTCCACAATGGACTCCGCCAGGAACGCCCCAATGGAATGGAGTATCCGAACGGAGGAACCGAACCTTGTTAGACATGGTTAGGTCTATGATGAGCCAAAGTGATCTTCCATTGTCCTTCTAGGGATACGCTCCAGAAACTGCCGCTTTCACACTTAATAGGGTTCCATCTAAATCCGTGGAAAGGACACCATATGAGATATGGACTGGGAAGCGTCCCGGGTTGTCTTTTCTTAAGATTTGGGGATGTGAGGCTTATGTAAAACGTATGACATCTGATAAGCTTTCTTCCAAGTCTGATAAATGCTTCTTTGTAGGATACCCTAGGGAAACCAAAGGTTATTATTTCTACAACCGGGAAGAGGGCAAAGTGTTTGTCGCTCGTAATGGTGTTTTTCTAGAGAAAGAATTTCTCTCCAAAAGGGTAAGTGGGAGAACGGTGCAACTTGAAGAAGTTCAAGAAGCTCCAGAAAATGTTTCTTCTTCCGCTATACCACAATTGGATGAACAAATTGTTGTTGAACCAATTGTTGAAACACCAGCCCCACGTAGGTCAGAAAGGGCACGTCGCGCTCCTGAAAAGTTCACGCTCCTAACCACGGGGCAGCGAGACATATTATTGTTAGACAATGATGAGCCTAAGACTTACAGTGAAGCAATGATGGGACCAGACTCTGAGAAATGGCTTGGAACCATGAGATCCGAATTAGAATCCATGAGAGAAAATCAAGTTTGGAACTTGATAGATCCGCCTGATGGTGTAAAAACCATTGAGTGTAAATGGGTTTTTAAGAAAAAGATAGACATGGATGGAAATGTTCACATCTATAAGGCACGATTGGTGGTGAAAGGTTTTAAGCAAATTCAAGGGGTTGATTATGATGAGACCTTCTCGCCCGTCGCTATGCTAAAGTCTATACGGATCCTTCTAGCAATTGCCGCATTTTATGATTATGAGATATGGCAAATGGATGTCAAAACGGCTTTCCTTAATGGAAACCTAAGTGAGGATGTGTACATGACACAGCCTGAAGGTTTTGTCGATCCACAAAATGCTAGAAAGATATGCAAGCTTCTAAAGTCCATTTATGGACTAAAGCAAGCATCTCGGAGTTGGAATCTTCGCTTTAATGAGGTAGTCAAAGGGGTTGGCTTCATTAAAAATGAAGAAGAGCCTTGTGTTTACAAAAGGGCTAGTGGGAGTGCGCTTGTCTTTCTGGTCCTTTATGTGGATGACATATTGCTGATCGGTAATGATATTCCAATGCTTGAAGCTGTTAAGACTTCTTTGAGAAAGAGTTTCTCAATGAAGGACTTAGGAGAGGCAGCTTACATTTTGGGCATTAAGATCTATAGAGATAGATCAAAGAGGCTAATTGGATTAAGCCAAGACACGTACATTGACAAGGTATTGAAACGGTTCAATATGCAGGATTCCAAGAAAGGTTTCTTGCCCATGTCACATGGGGTTTCTCTTAGCAAGACTCAGTGTCCCTCGACACCAGATGAGCAAGAGAAAACGAGAGCGATTCCATATGCTTCGGCTGTTGGGTCCATCATGTATGCCATGATAAGTACTCGCCCAGATGTAGCCTACGCTCTTAGTGCTGTGAGCAGATACCAGTCAAATCCAGGAGAAGCTCATTGGGGAGCTAATAAGAATATCCTAAAGTACTTAAGAAGGACTATGGGTATGTTCCTAGTCTATGGAGGTGAGGAAGAGCTCATTGTAAATGGTTACACTGATGCTAGCTTCCAAACCGACAAAGACGATTTTACCGGCGTTGATTGGTATGATTGGGTAGTAGTCTTTGGCGACATGAGGCGTGTCTGATTTATCATATCAGCCTTGGTGGTGTCGGCAGAGTAAATTTTCCAATATTTATTACTGCTATACTTGTCCAAGTGTTTGAAGACACATTAACATTCCTTAATGAACCCTTCTGCTGATTGTTCATGGATAGGGCACACATGATACATGTTACATGATATATGGTACATGACATAAGTTACATCATACATGACATATAGTACATACACATGACACATGATGCAATACATGGCACATGGTACTGAAAGTGCATCTAGGCCCCTAATTTTATTTTGGTGAATGGTATCAATACAATTAAGAATGGACTAATGCTTTCATTGTGTATGTGTCTAGATGACTATCTCAATTGGTGAATGAAATGCATTAAAACAAAAAAGGAGAAAAGAAGATGTCATTTGCCTCAAATTGAAAGTCCAAAATTCACTCAAGAATGAAGGATTCATGTTGTTTTTATTTCTAATCTTGAGTATAGGTAAACCGTACTATTAAGAGGGGTCTACTTTACAAATTTGGTAAAGTCAAATGCTCAAACTTCCCATAAATTTCATTTTGTTGCCCTCTGTTTTTACCTTCATCGACAGTGCCGGTAGTCCTCACCGTAGTGCCGATCCACTCTCCCAGAGGCGCTGTGATGCCCAGACACTTCTCTGGCTTCTGTCTTGTCAGCATAGGCAGTGCCGATGGCCTCATCGGCAGTGCCGATTGCTTCATCCAGAGAAGGCTATTCTCTCTGGCTCTCTGGCTGTAGCTCATCGATAGTGCCGATCATCCTGATCGGCAGTGCCGGTCGGTTCTACTAGAGAACCACTCTTTCTGTTTGGCTCAGCCTGTAGCTCGTCGGTAGTGCCGGTCCCCTCTCTACAGAGACTGTCAACCCTCGGGCTCTCTGGCTGACTGCGGTCGGCAGTGCCGGTCTTCTTGATCGGCAGTGCCGGTCAAGGTCTCCAGAGATGACTTGTCTTCTTTGTGGCTGCGTCATCGGCAGTGTCGATGTCTTGATCAGCAGTGCCGGTGCGGGCTGAATCCTTGCCTACAGATTTATAACAGTGTGTCAGAAACCCTATCGGCAGTGCCGATGGCACGATCGGCAGTGTTGGTGCGGGCGTCCAGATAGGCCAACGACTGTTTTTGAGCCCCCTTATATAAAAGGTTCTCACCCCATTTCGTGCCCTAACTCTAGAACCCGAAAATCATTTGGCACTTTTGAGCTTCACTCTCCTCACTCTCCCTCTCCAAGTCCAAGCTGTATTCCTTGAGCTAGGGTTTGAGTGAGTCATTGGTTTCTAGTGAAAAGAGCACTCCTCCACTCTTGAGCATTCGATTTAATCATCTTTGTAACTTGTGCTTGTTACTCTTGGAGCTTTGCTCCTAGACGGTTAGAGGTGCCCGTAGAGCTTCCAACTTGTGTGGTGACGCCTCGGGAGTTTGTATCACCAATCCCGCAAGGGATTTGCTAGTGGAGAACTTGAGCTTGATCTTTGTGGTCGCTTGAGTGAGAATAGGGTTAAAAGAGACCTGGTCCTTTGTGTACTTCTCAACAGAGACGTAAGGTTCTTTGTGAGCCCGAACTTCAGTAACAAATCTTGTGTCTCCGTGTGCTCTTTTATTTACTTGTTGTTTAAATACTCATTATCTAGGGTTTGTTCTCGTATTTTCTTAAATTGCTAGATCTACTTGAGTAGCTCTTGTTTTGTTATTTCCTATTGTCATAGTGTTCCTTTTATTCTACTGTTGTAGTCAATTATTACATAGTAACTGCGGAACCACTTAACCTAGATTTCACACGACTGTCTGTTCATCCATCAGCACTACCGATCGCCCATCAGCAGTGGCCATCGGCACTGCCGATCACCGTTACCGGCACTGCCGGTCAGTCTAATAAATTTGTTTAAGTCTAATTTCACAGGGTTTTTAGATTTGCCTATTCACCCCCCCCCCTCTAGGCAACTTTCAATTGATATCAGAGCCAGATTCTTCTTAAAAGCTTAACCGCTTGAAGATAAAGATGACAAAGGGAAAGGAAATTCCACCTAGTGGAACATCCGGAGCAGGGACCGAGGATGATGTATTTGGAGAAAATCCAAGGACTGAAGATATTGATAAAGATGGGCTACCAAAAACCTACAACAATGTCACGTTTGATTATGATAATCTCAAAGAAGATCGCATTGGGCAAGGGTCCGGTAGAATCCCCTACTTTGATGGACAATTTTATGATCATTGGAAATGCAAGATGATGATGTATTTGGAATCCATGAGTCCTCATGTTGCAAATATAACCGAGAATGGTTTCTTGTGGGAAAATAGAGACAATCCAACCCGTAAGGATCAAATCAACATTCATCGCAATGGCGTGGCTGCTAGTGCAATTGTTTCCACACTTAGTGCCACCGAGTATGACAAGGTAGCCGGAATAAAGAATGCCAACCAACTATGGAGAAAACTTGAGGTTATCTATGAGGGCATTGATTCCGTTAAAGATGCAAGACTTGAAGAATTACAAAATGAGTTCAACTTGTTCATCATGGGTCCGGGAGAAGGCCCAAAAGAAGTTCATGATAAGCTCATGAGAATTGTGAATCAAAGAAGAGCACTAGGAGCTAGAATGACCAACTTGGATATCAACAAGAGACTACTATAAGCATTGAGACCTTGGGATAGCAACATTTGCTCAAACATTAGAGAGAAGGACAACTTTAAAACATTCTCCACCGATGAAGTGCTCAGGAAGCTTCTTTCCCAAAAGCAACAAAATGATCAAGCCAACAAAATAAATGCCTTGATCAAGCAAATTGAGGGAGCAAATGGTGACAAAAATAATGTAGCACTTAATGCTACACGAGAAAAGAAAGAAAGGAAGAAGAAGAAAGTGGTTGACTCTAGTGATAAAGATAGTGATGATGAGATGGCTTTACTTGTGAGAAGATTCAAGTCATTCCTTAAGAAAGATGGCTATAAGAAGAAAATTCGTGTTATTGGCAAAGCAAGAAAATCCAAGAGAACTTGCTATGAATATGGTGATGAAGGACATTTCATTGCGGAATGTCCAAAGAAGAAGAACAAGGAAGAAAGAAGGAAGGACAAACATCACAAGAAAGACAAAAAGTACGAGAAGCATAGAAGAGGTGAAGCTCATATTGGCCAAGAATGGAATTCCGATGACTCATCCTCTTCATCATCTTCCTCCTCCGAATCCAACTCGGATGAGGGAGGCATTGCTACACTTGCCATTGGCGTCACTCCCACCAACACTTCTCTATTTGGGAGCTTGAGTGATGATGATGATGATGACAACACTCACAAGTGCCTTATGGCATGAGTGACTTGAATCATGAGAACGCTTGTGTAATTCTCACAACTTGTTCCTCTTATGCTAGTAGTAGTGATGATGATGATGATGATGATGTTAATGCTTCACTTCTCAAAATGCTTGAATTTATGGAATTACTTGAAAAACAAAAGGAAGAAAATGATAGGCAAGAGGAGCTACTTGAGAAACAAGAAGACTTACTTATTCTTGAAAAGAAAAGAAACCTTGAATTAGAGAAGCTCCTAGAAGAAGAGAGAAAGAAAAATAATGATTTAACTATGTCTCTCACTAAAATTGAGAATACTTGTGAAAATGTTAAGAGCACTATAAGATGAACTTCAAGAGAAGTATGAGGATTTGGAAAAGACTCATAAGTCTCTTGAAGAACAATATAGGATTCTTTCAACTTTCACATCCTCCTCAAATAATTCCTCTCATGCTTCCACTAGCAAAGGATGTGATAGATGCTATAATATTGATGTTGATGCTTGTGCTTCTGATATCAAATTGATTGATGATTTGAACAAGCAAGTAAAAGCTCTTGAAAGCAAAATACAACATGAGAAAAATATTGTTGATGATGAGAAGGCAAAGTATGCAAGAGGTGCATACTCATATACTAGAATGCCACATGTCATGGATGGCATTGGTTATGTTGAGGGTGCTAAGCACAATGCTAGGGAGAACAAGAAAGGGAAGGAATTCCTCAAGTTCACCAAGGAAGGATCTTATCAAAAGAAGCAAGCCAAGAACAATGAAACTAACCAAACTTCTTTTGTTAATGATTTTCATGCTAATGTGCCTAACACCTCATGTGCACTCTTTCATGATTTTGATGCCTCTTATGTGCTCATGAGAAACATGCATGGTCGTGTCTTTGCTAAATATATTGGGCCACACAACAAGAGGCCAAAGACTTGTGCGTGTCCAAAGTGCTTGTGACTAACATAAAAGGACCCAAGCAAATTTGGGTACCTAAAAACAAAGCTTAATTTGTTTTGTAGGATTATGTCTCTGGAGGATCAAGCTCATGAGTACATCACATTTGGTGACAATGGAACAGGACAAGTACTTGGTTATGGTAAACTCCCTCTCACTCCTTCGTATTCTCTCTCTAAGGTTATGCTTGTTGATCACGTTGACTTCAATATTTTGTCCATTTTGCAATTTTGTAAAACGGGCTATGATTGTTTGTTCAACGAATGTGGTGTGACAGTCTATAAGAGGAGTGACGACTCGGTTGATTTTAAGGGTGTGCTTAAAGGAAAGCTTTGTGTTGTGGACTTCTCCACGGATGAAGCTATACTTGGTACATGCTTATTAGCAAAGTCCAACATTGGGTAGTTGTGGCATAGAAGGCTAGCCCATGTTGGTATGAGAAATCTTCACAAACTCCAAAAGGGCGGCCACATCATAGGACTAACCGACGTTTTCTTTGAGAAGGTTAAAATTTATAGTGCATGCCAAGCGGGAAAACAAGTTGGAGTATCACACCCCGCCAAGAATGTGATGACCACCACAAGGCCATTGGATATGCTGCACATGGACCTCTTCGGTCCCGTCTCCTACATGAGTATTGGTGGTAACAAAATATGTCTTGTAATTGTTGATGATTTTTCTCGCTTCACGTGGGTATTCTTTTTGCATGATAAAGGTGAAGTAAAAGATGTGCTCAAGACATTCATGAAAAGAGCATAAAATGAATATGAAGTCAAGATCAACAAAATAAGGAGTGACAACGGCACCAAATTCAAGAACACTCAAGTTGAAGAGTATCTCGATGCAGAAGGCATCAAGCTTGAATTTTTGGCACCCTACTCCCCTTAACAAAATGGGGTGGCCAAAAGAAAGAACCGCACGCTCATTGAGATGGCAAGAACAATGCTTGATGAATACAAGACGTCTGACCGCTTTTGGGCCGAAGCCGTCAACACCGCATGTCATGCCTCCAACCGGTTGTATCTCCATCAAATATTGAAGAAAATACCATATGAGCTACTAACCGGGAACATGCCTAATATTTCCTACTTTTGTGTTTTTGGGAGCAAATGCTTTATGCTAAACAAGAAACCCAAGACTTGTAAGTTTGCTCCAAAAGTTGATGAAGGTTTCTTGCTTGGTTATGGGTCGAATGTTCATGCCTATCATGTGTTCAACAAAACCACCGGTTGTGTTGAAGTTTCACAAGACGTGATATTTAATGAATCTAATGGCTCTCAAGGGGAGCAAGTTGTTAATGATGGTGTAGATGATGAAGCTTCTAAAAATGTAATAAAAGGATGGTCATTGGTGATGTGAGACCACAAGAAACATCAAGTATTGAAAATCAACCCTCTCCCTCAAGACAAAACCAACATCATGAGAATGAAGAAATATGTCACGCAAGTGGTCAAGATCAAGATGTTGGGGATCATGAACAAGCATCAAGTAATGATTCTTAAAGACATGATGAAGAGGTTGATAAAGATGGTGGTCAAGAAAGCTCACATCCACCACACCCAAGAGTACATCAAAATGTACAACGTGATCACCCTGTCGAGCAAATTCTTGGAGATATTGACAAGGGGGTAATCACTAGATCTCGAGTTAGTAGTTTTTGTGAACATTACTCTTTTGTCTCTTCTATGGAGCCATTTTGGGTAGAACAAGCACTTGAGGATGCGGATTGGGTGATGGTCATGCAAGAAGAATTGAACAACATCACAAGAAATGAAGTGTGGACATTAGAGGAAAGGCCAAAGAACAAGAATGTTATGGGCACCAAATGGGTGTTCCGCAACAAACAAAATGAAGATGGTGTTGTGACAAGAAACAAGGCAAGGCTCATGGCAAAGGGGTATTCACAAGTGGAAGGTTTGGATTTTGATGAAACTTATGCCCCCGTAGCAAGGCTTGAGTCTATTAGAATATTACTTGTTTTTGCTACTCACCATGATTTTAAGTTGTACCAAATGGACATGAAAAGTGCATTCCTAAATGGGCCAATCAAGGAAGAGGTGTATGTGGAGCAACCACCGGGCTTTGAAGACTCTAAGTATCCTAACCATGTTTGTAAACTCCATAAGGCGCTCTATGGGCTTAAGCAAGTCCCAAGAGCATGGTATGAATGCCTTAGGGATTTTCTTGTTAAAAAGGGTTTTGTCATTGGCAAGGCCGATGCAACGCTCTTCACTAAGCGTTTTGGTGATGGTATCTTTGTATGCCAAATATATGTCGATGACATTATATTTGTTTCTACTAACCAAACCTTTTGTAATGAATTTAGCAAGATAATGACCAAAAGGTTCGAGATGTCCATGATGGGAGAATTGACATTCTTTCTAGGCTTCCAAGTGAAGCAACTCAAGAAGGGCACCTTCATATGTCAAGCAAAGTACACACAAGACTTATTGAAGAAATTTGACATGGACAAGACAAAGCCCATCAAAACTCCCATGCCAACAAATGGCCACCTCGACCTCAACAAAAAGGATAAACCCGTTGATCAAAAGGTATATCGCTCCATAATAGGCTCTTTGCTTTATGTTTGTGCATCGAGGCTTGACATCATGCTTGGTGTGTGTATGTATGCACGTTTTCAAGCCGCTCCTATGGAGTGTCACATGGTGGTCGTTAAGAGAATATTGAGATATTTGGTTCACACATCCAACCTAGGGTTTTGGTACCCCAAGGGCTCAAAGTTCAACCTATTAGGCTATTCCGATGCGGATTATGCCGGGGATAAGGTATATAGAAAGAGTACCTCCGGTACATGCCAATTTATGGGCAGGTCTGTAGTGTCATGGTCATCCAATAAACAAAATTCTATTGCACTTTCCACGGCCGAAGCGGAGTATGTTGCAGCTGGTAGTTGTTGTGCACAACTACTTTGGATGAGACAAACTCTAAGGGACTACGGTTACAAATTGAGTCGTGTTCCTCTCCTATGTGATAATGAGAGTGCCATAAAGCTTGCTTATAACCCTGTTGAGCATTCGCACACCTTTTCTTGAGAGATCATTCTATAAAGGAGGATATAGAAGTTAATCATGTGTGAACCGAAGATCAACTAGCCGATATATTCACCAAGCCCCTAGATGAGAATCTTAGGAGTGAACTAAATATTCTCGACTCTAGCAATGTGATGTAGAGGATGTTGCACATCTGAATGGTGATTGTTTCATTATTGCAAAAATCATTATCAAAAAACTATTATTTTTGCTATTGGTGCTAAGTTTTGATCTCTAGATCAAATCTTGTCAAAATATGGTCATTGTTATGAGATATTGATTGTTGGCTGACCATAGGATGTCAAGATATTCCCTTATCCATCAAAAGATTATTTTGAAAATCCCCCCCTTCTTTCCTCTGTCCTGTCTGACCTTCAGAGGATCAGCACTGCCAGTGCCTTCATCGGCACTGCCGATCAAGTGTCCAACAGAGAGAGCCCTATGCCTGGGATTTTTGTCCCTCAGGAAGCCCTCATCGGCACTGCTGATCCTCACCATTGGCACTGCTGATGGGGGACTGGATCTGTGCATCGATCCGCACCAGCACTGCCGATTCTCAACACCGGCACTGCCGATGCGGGGTCCAGGAGTTTGTAATAGACTCGGTCCCCTCAAGGGACCGAGCCCTCCTCTCAGTTTCTAGACCCAACTCGCCCCTCTCTCCTCTCTAACCCTAACCCAAGTCAATCCACTCAAAAACTTGCTAATCTTCATGGAATCAAGCGGGGAGGGGATCAAATCATCTCTTGGGCCTTCCCTCCTCCATCTCCTTCCGGATTTGAAGGACCATATTGAAGGTACTTTTGAAAATCTTCATCTTTTGAATCTTGCAATGCCTTATGTTTTTGCATAATTTCACTTGATAGAGATGTTCATCTAGGAGTAATTTAGTCACCCATGCAATTTGGTAAAGTTTTAGTGGCTAAATCTCAATTTTTAGTGGATTTAGGGTTTGATTCTCCCTCGGTCGGCACTGCCGATGGCCCCCACCGGCACTGTCGATTGAGAGATCCAGAAACCCTGAGTGACCATTGCAACAGTCGGTTTACACTGATCGGCACTACCGATGTCAGTCATCGGCACTACCGGTTGGGCCAACCAAAGACTAGTTTCACTCGGGCTGCTTTCTGCTTGACCCACCGGCACTGCCGATCAGAGCAAACCAGAGAGCAGTTCAGTACTGTTTTTGTTGCAATCTTTTCACACCACTTCTTCTCTCCTTGACAGATGGCAGGTGGCAAGCGACAGAAGCATCCGGGCACTCCCAGCGACTCGGATGAGGACTTTGATCCTGACGTCCCCCCCATTGCTCGTCGTGGTGGGGGAGGCAAGCGAGGCTGAGGCGGTGACTTCAGGCAAACCACCTCCCGTGGTGTTGGCCTTAGGCATGCCAAGGGCAAAGGAAAGGCCCTTCCACCATGGTAGCCTTCCCCTAGTGAGGAGGAGGAAGAGTCAGAGGAGGCAGAAGAGGAAGAGAAGAGTGAGCAGCAGGAGGAGGAGAGTGATGGAGAGGGTGAGGAGTCTGAGGATGAGGTCTTTCGGCCTCAGCCTAGACTTTTTCGCTCCTATATCACTTATCAGATGTTGGCACCTCAGGTATCTGAGGACTTCAGGATCCCTGTACCTCTGTCCAGGGATGAGATGAAGGAGTACAGGCATACCAACCCCTGGACCCAGCCCAAGCATCCAGGGATTTCAGATATCAGATTTTAGGACACTGTCCTTCTGAGTTTGGTTCATATCATGGCATGAAGCCATATTTTCGGGTTCTCAACAATATGCTCAGGGTGACCTTGACTCCTAAGGTGGGGGACCACACTCACATTCTCAGTTCCACCAAGACCTTGATGTTTGCTATGAAAGAGGGAGCAGAGCCTTTCAGTGTGTTTGAGTTCATGTGGACAGAGATTCTCTACAACTCCTATACCAGTAAGGTCTCTTTGATCTATGCTCCTTACATCATGAAGATGATTCTGCGTATTGTGGGCTGTAAGTTTATTTATGATCACAAGCATCCCTCAGTCACGCCGAAGAAGTTTCCTCTTATTGCGTCTCCTCCCCACGGTGGCACCCCTCCAGCTGCAAATGTGCCTCAGAGTTCAGCAACAGCAGTAGCAAAGGGAGAGGCAGCCGGCACTAGTGCTGCCCCTCCCCCTCGCCGTCAGTCTTTGAAGGTCTCCCGAGTCATCAGGTCTATATTTTGCATATGCCGGGACACTGCAGTGGCAGTTAGAGTCCAGCAGCAGGCTCTTTCTCAGATCCAGACCGATATGAGGACCATCGCTGCCACCACCAGTGTTGAGCTTCCACCTCCACCTCCAACTCAGTTCACTCCTCTGCCGGACATGGGTACTTATAATGATCCCTGGGGTATCTACACTCAGGCTACACAGGTTGTCCAGGAGGCTCAGGATGATGAGGAGGAGGACGACGATGCTTCCACGGATGAGTGAGGCTTGAGGTGGTTCTTTTCCTCTTTTTCGTGTTGTGATGCCAAAGGGGGAGAAGAAGATTGGATTGGTTCAGTTAGTTTTCTTGTTTGTTTTCATTTTATGAGTTGTGAGAGTGATAGACAATTTGTACTTGCTTGCTTGTGGTTTGTGGTTTGTAAAACTCTTTAATCTCCACATGCTTGTAAAACTCTCTATTTATGCTTTATAAGTTATTATGCTATTCATGATTCGTGTGATGATGTATTGCTGGTTTTCACTTTCTAGATGCATTTATGTGAAAATACTTGTCATATGCATTGTCTCATGTCTTATGCTTAATTTTTGCAAATTGTCTCACGTGCACGGTGTTAGGGGAAGCTCTCACACTTTTCTTTAAATATGTGCATTGTTACTCATTGATTATTATTTCTCATATGCACATATTTAGGGGGAGCTCCACATATCTTTTATATCACTAAATAAAATTTATTGCACATTTTTATGAAATCTAGTTGTATTATCATCAATCACAAAAAAGAGGGAGATTAAAAGTGCATCTAGGCCCCTAATTTTATTTTGGTGATTGGCGTCTATACAATTAAGAATGGACTAATGCTTTCATTGAGTATGTGTGTAGATGACTATCTTAATTGATGAAAGAAATGCATTAAAACAAAAAAGGAGAAAAGAAGATGTCATTTGCCTCAAATTGAAAGTCCAAAATTCACTCAAGAATGAAGGATTCATGTTGTTTTTATTTCTAATCTTGAGTATAGGTAAACCGTACTATTAAGAGGGGTATAATTTACAAATTTGGTAAAGTCAAATGCTCAAACTTCCCATAAATTCCATTTTTGTCGCCCTCTGTTTTTACCTTCATCGGCAGTGATGGTGGTCCTCACCGGCAGTGCCAATCCACTCTCCCAGAGGCGCTGTGATGCCCAGACACTTCTCTGTCTTCTGTCTTGTCATCATAGGCAGTGTTGATGGTCTCATCGGCAGTGCCAGTTGCTTCATCCAGAGAAGGTTGTTCTCTCTAGCTCTCTGGCTGTAGCTCATCGGCAGTGCCGATCACCCTGATCGACAGTGCCGGTCGGTTCTACCAGAGAACCACTCTTTCTATCTGGCTCAGCCTATAGCTCATCAGCAGTGCCGATCCCCTGATCGGCAGTGCCGGTCCTCTCTCCACAGAGACTGTCAACCCTCGGGCTCTCTGGCTGACTGCGATCGACAGTGCTAGTCTTCTTGATGGGTAGTGCCGGTCAAGGTCTCCAGAGATGACTTGTCTTCTCTGTGGCTGCGTCATCGGCAGGGACGATGTCTTGATCGATAGTGCCGGTGCGGGCCGAATCCTTGCCTCCAGATCCATGACAGTGTGTCAGAAACCCTACCGGCAGTGCTGATGGCTCGATCGGCAGTGCCGGTGCGGGACGTCCAGATAGGCCAACGACTCTTTTTGAGCCCCTTGTATAAAAGGCTCTCACCCCACTTCGTGCCCTAACTCTAGAACCCAAAAATCATTTGGCACTTTTGAGCTTCACTCTCCTCCCTCTCCCTCTTTTTGAGCCCCTTGTATAAAAGGCTCTCACCCCACTTCGTGCCCTAACTCTAGAACCCAAAAATCATTTGGCACTTTTGAGCTTCACTCTCCTCCCTCTCCCTCTCCAAGTCCAAGCTTCATTCCTTGAGCTAGGGTTTGAGTTAGTCATTGATTCCTAGTGAAAAGAGCACCCCTCCAGTGTTGAGCATTTGATTTAATCATCTTTATAACTTGTGCTTGTTACTCTTGGAGCTTTGCTCCTAGACGGTTAGAGGTGCCCGTAGAGCTTCCAACTTGTGTGGTGACACCTCGGGAGTTTGTATCACCCATCCCACAAGGGATTTGCTAGTGGAGAACTCGAGCTCGATCTTTGTGGTCGCTTGAGTGAGAATAGGGTTGAAAGAGACCTGGTCCTTTGTGGACTTCTCAACAGAGACGTAGGGTTCTTTGTGAGCCCGAACTTCGGTAACAAATCTTGTGTCTCTATGTGCTCTTTTATTTACTTGTTGTTTAATTACTCATTATCTAGGGTTTGTTCTTATACTTGCTTAAATTGCTAGATCTACTTGAGTAGCCCTTGTTTTGTTATTTTCTATTGTCATAGCGTTCCTTTTATTCTACTGTTGTATTCAATTATTACATAGTAACCGCGAAACCACTTAAACCTAGATTTCACACTACTGTCTGTTCATCCATCGGCAATGCCGATCATCATCACCGGCACTCCCAGTCAGTCTAATAAATTTGTTTAAGTCCAATTTCACAGGATTATTAGACTTGCCTATTCAACCCCCCCCCCCTCTAGGCAACTTTCAGGTACATAATACATGAAGCATGATATAGATACTTGGAACATGATGCATTATTCATGATACATAGTACATGTGCTCATGACTAACAATCCATGCTAAATCTCCAATCCTATGAGGCTAGATCTGTGTGGTGTAGACTTTTACAACATCCTCCTGAGTGAGGTGCTTGGTGTTGTGGGTTGAGCTTCCTTTTCTTTTCATTGGTGACCATTGTCTTCTTGAGTGCCTTGAGCTTTACGTTTGCTTCAGTGACCTCTTTGCGATACTCCACTAATTGCCTCTCATACTTCTCTTTCTGCTCTATCATGTTTGTTCTTATGTCTTCTAGCATGGTTTGTTGTTTCTGGAGTGCCTCTACATCCATGGCATGCTCTTTTTCCAGAGTTCTAGCTCGTTCTTCATCCTTCATGTGAGCTGATGCAGTCATTGATTGGGAGGCAGCCAACTTGGCCTTGTAATGGTCTATTTCAGCTTGGGCATCAGCAAGTTGTGATAGTAGGCTCCTGACGTCCTTTCATGTGGAATTGTGTTGTTTCTTCTAAGTGTTTCCTTCCGCTAAGGCTTCTTTTGCACGATCCGCCTCATCCATCCATAAATCATAAATCCTTCTATAGTGCCATTCTAGGACATGTAGATATGTGGTTGTCTCAATCATTGCCTTACTTTCTCTGCAGTTGGGATTTTCTAGGTTTTCGAGTCGTTCATGAAATCGTGGGTCGTTGTGAAGGATGGAAAGTATATCATTGGCGTCCTTGTTGTTTGTCCTATGAGTTGCCCGCAGAAATGGAGAAGGGCACCTCTGGCGGCTATCTGGAGAGTGTCGTCGTATCAGGTGCCTTCCCGATAAACTGTAATGGGTGTCACTGGAACATCCTTAACTTGCTTTTTGATGGTGACCTCCATATCACATCTCGGAATTTCTCCTTCCGTATAGTACTCATGCCAACGATATTTCAGTAGCTCCTGGTATCCATATGCTGATAAGGCTCTGCGAAGGAATGCTGGAAATCTAAAGTCAGCGTCTGCAGCAGTGGTTTCCTTCCACTCATCTTCAGCCATCTGTAAAACATCATCATGCCGGTGTGAGAAGGGAAAACTGTTTGTAGGAGAAGATAATATTTTATTAACAAAGTAAGACGAGGGAGAGCGTTGTGTTTGTAAGATAAGGCTTAGAGGTGCGTGCAGTCTTAGAAAATGTCCTGGTGGTCATAAATCCTACGAATCGCATCCTACGGTCGAGTACCGGCTTTGATACCATTCTGTGGCACCCCCTTCCGGGGTGACCCGTGATTACTGTACAAATTTCTGGATCAGTAGTTGGTACACATGCACAAATAATACACAGTCGATTTATGACCTTTATTAAGTCCATGCAAGGATGATACAAACATACAAGTTCTAATTTACAAACAAAAGGGATTGATCATGCCAATCCGAACTAAAGAAAATATGAGTAAAGCTTCAATGACTCCACAGGCAAACACGAGCATAGGACGTGATCTATTCATCGACATCAACGGGTTCTCCATCTTTGGCTGATTAAATAAAATGCGGCAAGGATGAGTACATAAGGTACTCTGCAAACCCTACTTCTAGCAAGAGATATGTCATGCATTTGGGAGAGTGGTCAAGCAATAGGGTAAGGTTCAGAGTTTTGCGGAAAAGCATGGATGCAAGGGCTCGCTATGGAACAAAGGGGTTTTCGAGTGAGGAAAATAGTTTTAGAACTTTTAGTTGGATGGACCTGAGAGAGATTCAATCAATCCTAATAGTTCCCACATTTTAGTTGAGCCTTCCGACACATAGTCACAACGACTCTGGCACACCTTGCCAACACCTTTCACCAAAAGACGGGCATCTACTATACCCACTCATGCATCAAGGAATTGTTCTGTCTATCTCCAGAGCCCAGTGATTTGGCGTGTCATGACCAGTGACAACAGACATTCGAATGATTTATAAATAACTCTATAGAGCTTAGTACGCTGTACCCACAGGCTATGCATTCTTGCACGCGGAGATACATAATGCTCCCACTTCACCCAAGCACGCCCACAAGCCCACCACGGATCTGAGGGGTTCAGTGACTATGACACACATGTCATATCACCATTCACCATATAATTGCCAAGTATTGGACATATCACCATGCGCATCACAACCAACCCCTGAGTCCGCTCCTACTTCGTTGGGTGGCACTTCCTTGCTGTGTAACCTAGGTTCCGCGTTAGTCCCGCCTAGACAGGTTCTGTGGTCGCACTGAAAATATCACCAAGTTGAGGTCTTGCTAATGGTTCCTATGCGGCTGGGCAAGCACTCATCCACGACAGGTGGATCTACACCGAAGACACCATCACCAGTACTCTACACCAGTACTAAGGAGTCTCGCCCTCGACCAAGTTTATCCTATCCACTTCACCTTAAACACAGATGGTCTAACCCCCACCCGCTTACGCACACCACCAATCACATTTTCACACATTTTGCAAATCTTAGTAATGTAAGGGTATGGTGATATTCATCACAAATCCTAAGCATGTGCTAAACAAGGATGGTGTTATCATTAGCAAAACTAACGGTAACTTCCTAGGTTGATCAAGGTAGTGGGATAACAAATACGGCCAATCATGGATCTAACATACATATCTTATATAGGCAATAAGAACACTACTTTTGACATAAGTGGGCTTTAACTAATCAATTATGAAAATATCAAGGAATAATGCAAATAAGAAGTAGGCTCTAGTTTGAGTACGGTTTTGAAATCATAAGATCAATCATGATCAAGGAATAAGTAGAGCTTGCCTCAAAACGCTATCCATCTTGTCCGGTCTTCACATTTCTGATCTTTATGCTTTCTTAGTGGAGTTCAGGTCTGATCTTTATCCTTTCTTGTAGCTTGTGCTTCAAGCTCATGCGTAAATACCAAGTCTCCTGGTGCTTCCATGGTCTTCGTGTAGCCTAACGCGTATAACTACGTCTCATAAATAAACTAGCGCAAAGAAAATAAAATAAATGAAATAAAAATAATAACCAAATAAACTTCAATTAAATCGGGTAGTCCCACTGGGTAGTACTCACTGAGTTGAACCCGTGAGCGAAAGAATCGCTCAAAACAGAGCTACGGTTGGAAAGATATGGCCTTTTAAAGGTTCCAAGGGCTTTTCTACAATTTCCAGAAAGTTATAGGAACCTTTCTATAATTACTGAAAAGTTTAGGGGCTTGGATGTAAAAGTAGAGGGCTAAAATGTTGAGGGTCTTTTCTATAAATTTTCTAGACTATAACATAATTAGACGGAAGGTCAGGGGGCTCCGTGCAAAATGGCAGGGTTCTAGGTTTTTCTATTGAATTTTTGGAATTGTTTTTGTATAGGAAATGGGTTACTGAATCATGCTGGCGCAATAAAGGGGCTGCGGAATTTGTTTTTGCATTAGAAATTCTGTGGAATAGGTCTATGGTTCTGTGGACCGGGGTTAGGGGCTGGGTCTACGGGTCCACCGTGAACCGGTTACACAAGGTAAGATCTGGATTTGGACGACCAGGGATCAGCGAGGCGAAGGGGTATGCGGCGTCTAATCTAGACCATTGGCTAGCACATGGACGACCGAGGGCGAAAGAGGGTGGCGCGTGGCTGCCGAAGTTGGGGGAGGCGGCGACGCCATGGGTGGAGCTCGCCGGCACACTGGTTCTCGTGCTCTGGTAGGTGAGCTTCGACGTGGCGTGCTCCGGAGGGCGGCGGAGGGTGTGTCACGCTTGGCTGTGAACACGGGGTTGACGGGGAGCGTCGAGTGGATAGGAAGGGCGGCAGGATCGACTTAGGCGCGTGCATGGCTGAGGTAGTGGGGTGTTGACGGCTGTTAAGTACCATTTTCAACCGTCAACTATACTCAAAAAAAGGAGAATTTGGCATTTCATACACGCATGCTTTATCACAATAATATAGTTCCACTTGTACTTGGAGAACTTTGTGCTTGCAGGAGGAAATGTGAAGGAAACACTTCAAAAGGCAAGAAAACACACTTTCGACCAATCAGAGAGTGCCACATGGACGTCACACGGATTGAAGGGCCCATTTTCAGCACTTAACCGACGTAACTCCCTGTAATACCGCGCAAACCGACGTCAGGGCCCACAGGACAGCCACCTGGAGAAAGCACAGGCCAGGAGGGGCCACCCCCAGGTCGGCCGACCTGGTCTGGCGCCCTCTCCGCCTGGCCTTCCACGTGTAGGCTCCAGACGACTCCCTGATGGCGGTTTGGGGGGATTCCGTGGCGGTTACTCCTCTGAAACCGACGTTAGGAGGCTATAAATAGGAGGGTGTGCCTTCACACTCAACACACACCACAAGAAGCATTTCTCTCTTGCTAGTAGTAGTTCTTGGAGTTTTAGTGGAGTTAGGCTGAGTCTAGAGCTCTCTAGTCCCAAGTCTTCACTTGGAATTGGTATGGCTCTTGTATCTTTTCCCTTTTGTAAGACTTTGCTCTTATCAATATATATATTTTTTCTATATAGTTGTGCTTGGGTCATGAGTTTCTTGTTTGATATTGTGATCCATATATGTGATAGTATAGTCTACTTGTGTGATAGTAGTTTATATTTATTATACTACTATTGTCATGCTAGTTATATACCGTCACTATAGTCTAGTTTATATGTTATAGTCTCTATGCTTAGTTTTAGCTGATAAAGTATAGCATGGGTTTGGTGATCGTATTCGTACGGTAGCTCTGCCTCGTTAATAGTAATCGCGGAGGGGCAGAGTGCTCTTTGGTCATGCAAGTATGGTACTTGGGTGACTGATTTGCATCAATTATTCGTTAGTCTACTGGTTCGTTGAGGTAGGCGGCAGGTGGTGACAGCCCTGTCCGTCCTTTGAAATCCTCCCCGCTAGGCTAGTGCGTAGGCTCTTGGCGGAAGTCGCCTATGGATGCAGGGGTAAGTCCGTGCCTGAAGTGCTATACTATTGACTGCTGAACCTGAGTGTGGGTCTGTATGTATTCTACTTAGGCTATGCAACTGTATAGGAATGTATAGTAGGAGTAGCTTAGCCTAGTCTTTCCTACACTAGACTTTATTTATTTAGTAGGAATCTTCTGTGTGTGTCACACTACCCGGTTATTATCATGTACCCGCCTGTCTTGGTTAGATATCCTTGCTAATTGTTAACATGATCTTATATGTTAGTAACGCTTCTTGATCATAACCTTCCTCTGAGATAAACAAATACGATACCCTGAATACTTCCGGGTGAAATGCTACAGCGGTATTCTCCGTGTGCTTGCGGATTTTACCTACTTGACTCTGGGACATATTAGTGAACCGTTTCTGGCCCCGTGCCGGGAATGATTTATTAATATGGCTTAGCAAAAGTCAACAAGCATTTCTGGCGCCGTTGCCGGGGAAGGCGTATGATTTAAGAAAAATTACTAATGTATATAGTAGTGTTGCAATTATTAAGGCTATCTCCTAAGCAGGTTAACCTTGCTTTGTTTTCTGCATTTTGTATGAAAACAGGGTAGTGTATGACTGGTTTCGACTTGCCGACAAACTTCACTGAAGATCCTGAGTCACTCCTGAGAAGGACACGAGCTAGGCTCACCCCTCCTCGTAAGGAGACTCGGCCAATCGAACCTGTCATTCCCGCACCATCAAGCTCTGAGCAAATGGCCGACAAGACCCTCCGCGAGTTCTCCGCTCCCTCCGCTGCCAACATCCCTACGGGACCAGCTGGCAATGTGGGAGATGCGAACTTCGAGATCAAGACCGGTCTCATCACCATGGTGCAGGCTAGCCCATTCTGTGGGAAAGCCAATGAGGACGCTAGTGCTCATCTCCAGCAATTCCTGGAGATTTGCAACACGTTCAAAATGAAGGACGTCACCCCCGACGCTATTCGCCTTCGATTGTTCCCGTTCTCTCTCCTTGGGAGAGCGAGACAGTGGTTCTACGCAAACCCTGAAGCTGTGAACACTTGGGAGAAGTGTTCAGCTGCGTTCCTTGCAAAGTTCTTCCCGCTGGGCAAGACCAATGCCCTCCGCGGAAGGATCTCAAGCTTCCAGCAGGAGTCGAAGGAGTCGATTCCTGAGGCATGGGAGAGGCTCCAGGAGTACATCCTGGCATGTCCCCACCACGGGATGGATGATTGGCTGATCATCCAGAACTTCTACAACGGGCTTACTCCATCGGCCCGCGACCACCTCGACGCTGCTGCTGGTGGAGCCTTCTTCTCGCTCACTGTGAGCAAGGCAAAAGATTTGATCGAGAAGATGGTGTCCAACCAAGGTTGGAATGAAGAGCGCCTCCAACCTCGCCAGCGAGGCATGCACTCCGTCAAGGAGGTTGACATGCTCGCCGCCAAGATTGACCTTCTCATGAAGAAGATGGACGACCAAGCCAATGGAGAAGTGAAAGCCCTAGACGCTCGTATGACTTGCGAGGTCTGTGGCAACACGGGACACTCGGGCAATGACTGCCCTGAAACCCGTGAGGACGCAATGTTCATGGGCAACAACAACAACAACGGCTACCGTCCACAAGGAGGTCAAAGTTGGGGTCCACCACGTCCCAACTACCAAGGAGGTAACTCTGGCAACTTCTCTGGTTTTAATTCCGGTTATAATCAGCCCTCCTTGAAAGATCTTGTGCTTGGTCAAGCTAAGGTTAATGATAACATCAGTAAAAAGCTTGCCACCACTGATAGGACTCTTGAGAGCATCCACACTAAGATAGAGGGTGTTTCCTCTGCTCTCAAGAATCAGCTGAGCTTTAATAAAATGATAGAAACCCAATTAGCTCAGTTAGCTGCTGCTGTTCCTACTGCTGAGTCGGGGAAAATCCTGGGGCAACCCGAGACCCCCTTAGAAAATGTTAATGCGGTTACCACGAGAGGAGGTAAGTCCACTCGGGATCCGCCATACCCTAACCATGCAGGAAAGGACACATCAGCTGAGAAGCCGGCAGAAGAAGAAGAACTGCCGCCCAGGAAAACGGCCCCACATGAGTTCTATGACACGAACCTCATGTCGTTTCCTGAAAGAAGAAGGAAGCCCACCGTGGACGAGCAGTTCACACGCTTCGTTGAGGTGATCCAGAAGCTGCACATCAACGTGCCCTTGCTGGATGCGATACAAGTACCCACGTACGCTCGCTACCTCAAGGATCTTATCAGCAACAAGCGCCCACTACCGACCACAGAAATTGTCAAGCTGACGGAAGAGTGTAGCGCTGCTATACTCAACCGGCTTCCTGAGAAGAAGAAAGATCCGGGGTGTCCCACGATCACCTGCTCAATCGGGACACAGAACTTCGACCATGCCTTATGTGATCTTGGGGCAAGTGTGAGCGTCATGCCGAAGGATGTCTTCGACAAGCTCAACTACACCACACTATCCCCCACGCCGATGCAGCTGCAGCTGGCCGATTCAACGGTCCGCTATCCGGCGGGGATCGCCGAAGATATTCCGGTGAAAATCCGGGATTGCTTCATCCCCGTCGACTTCGTAGTGCTTGACATGGACGTCGGGAAGAGCACACCGCTCATCCTGGGACGCCCATTTCTCAGCACTGCGGATGCTCGCATCGATGTAGGAGCTGGAGATATCCGCTTCCACATCAATGGCAAGGAGGAGAAGTTTGACTTTCGGCCACGGAAAGAACAGTGCAACATGATCCGTATCAAGTACGGGCCGAACCCAAGCAACATCAAGGAAGTGGAGGTCACTCCGCCAAAGAAGGACAGCCTCATCACATTCATGAAGAACTTCCTTGAGAAGGAAAAGGTTGCACAGCAACAACTGATGAAGGCAAGGAGGCAAAGGTCACACATTAAGCAACAGCCTCCGAAGTCCACAAGGCAGCAACCTCCAAGGTCTGCAAAGAAACAGGTTGTGAAGCCTGCAAAACCGCAGCCTCCGAAGCCCGAGAAGCCACCGACCGCAACAAAGACCAAGAAGGTGTGGCGAGTGAAACAAGAAGCATCATCCGTGTCTTCATCTCCGGGACCGAACAACGCTTCATCGAGCTGAACGCCGGAGAAAAGTCCCGCTCGTCGGACTTTAAAAGGTGAGTCCTTGCCGGGAGGTTAAACCGGTAGTTATCCATATTTGCTCTTTTAATTGCATATTTGCTTTCCACCACATTTTGATTTTTCCCGACCACTGCATTTCTGCATTTTTGAATTTTTCCAGCCACCTTGGAATTTTTCAAAACTCATTTGCATTTTTGAAAATTTAGAAAATAGGTTTTTGGGCTTTCCATTTTGAAAAGATTTTTTTGTCGAGCTTTTTGAGCAAAAAGGCAGCAGGGGACAAATCCCCTAGCCGTTGGGGAACACATAGGAAAAAGGGGCCTGCCAGGAGGCCCACCTGCCAGGTCGGCCGACCTGGTAGGGTCGGCCGACCCCCTGGCCCCACCTTTTCCTGTGCTCCTTTCTCCCAACGGCTATATGGCCGTTGCTCTGTCCCTTTCTAACGGCCATCTTGCTTCCTTGGCTATAAAAACCGCCCAGGAGGAGGAGCTTCACCATTCCAAGCTCATCTTTCACTCCCCTCCTTTGCTCACTTGTTGCTCTCCCAAAATTTCGTGTTCTTCAACTTTACTACAGCCCCAAAAACCCAAAAAAAAATATTTCCCCTCTGTTTTAGTGTATTTGCAAGTTGTTGTGAGAAGAAAACCAATTTCGGAGAAGCTCGGGTTTGTCGTTTTCACTAACGCTCACCCGAACACTTGTTCGATCTTGTTTTTGTTCTTGTCTTGTGTTTGTTCTTGTGTGCAGCCATGTTCAACCGAATGAAGCAAGTCGCCGGAATCAAGCGGAGAAAAAGCACTCGTGCAAGCACGAGTCAAGCATCCTCCGTCGAGCTCACACCAAGTCCGGGGCATGGTGACCCCGAAGCTGAAATTCCGGAGGAAAGGCCGGCCTTGCTCATCACCGAGGAGCATCTCGACATCAAGGACGACCGCGAGGGCCAAGCCATCGCGCTCATGAGAGAACGGCCATTCGCCCACACCCGACGCTTCGATCCGGACTTCCTCGAGAAAATAGGTATGAGAGAAGAATTTGCCTCTATTTTTCGCACTATGGGTTGGCTAAATTTCGTAGAAGTAGATGAGCCGGGTTCTCGTTTGCTTACTATGCAGTTTTTATGCACCCTTAGAAAGTATGATGAAGGCATTTCTTTTCGCTAGTTTGGGCAAGAGCGCTTGGTCACATGGGGTGATCTTCATGCTATGCTAGGTCTAAATCCTAAATGTAGGCTAGACTTAGATAAAGCGCTAAAGGGGTTCCATAAAGAAAGTTTTTGGAAAAAGATTTTCGGAAACGAGTGGGGTCCCAAGCCTAGAACAAGTGCCATCCATAATCCTACACTTAGATTTATGCATGTGTGGTTGGCTATGACCTTGTTTCCTCGAGGTGACATTAGGGTTGTCCGGCAAGATGAATTGAAAATACTTTATGCCATGGTTAAGAAAATTAGGGTGTCACCCGCGGAATGCATGATTGATCAATGGTTAGACAATATAAAGTTGACAGGACCAATTGAGTGCACCTCTTTAGTTACTCGCATTGCGCAGAAGTGTGGTCTACTTGAGAATGTTCATGTTGAATATTTGACGGTAGATAGAGAATTTCTAGGCGAGGACTATTTTGTGCAAGGACATACTTTGAAACATGGTCCAAATAATACCTTGATCTATCACTTTCCCGGGTATACAAATGAATTCCCCTTACCTAACCCGGGTCTTCGTTTGTATCACTGTCGGGCACTAACCCTCCCACTTGAGCCAGTGGGAGAAGTTCGCAGGCATAGTGTTTCAGGGCGACCGACACGTTCCCGTAGGCATATGGAGCCTACACCGGAGTTTCACACTCCGACCGGAGATCCTGTATAGGAGCAGCCCCCGCCACAGGACGAGGCGGGTGCATCAACATGGCAGGCCGGAGCATAGGAATCTCAGTACGATTACCCCATGCAGACGTCATCAAGTTCAAGCGGACCGCCATCCTTTGCCACTCAGTCATTCTCATCCCGTGGGTTCCGTGAACTCAACTATGGGATGGCCGAGTTGACAA
Source organism: Eleusine indica (assembly GCA_030378355.1). NCBI lineage: Eukaryota > Viridiplantae > Streptophyta > Magnoliopsida > Poales > Poaceae > Eleusine > Eleusine indica. The sequence continues at coordinate 45,912,288 of CM059495.1, forward strand.
GGAGGGTGAACGACATTGATTTGCGCACCGAGAGCATGCAACAAACTCTCACGCAACATGTCGCCGACACCCAGCAATGGCAGAATTTCAGCGACAACCAATTCCGCCAGCTGAACGCGATGATGGCTCAGAATCAGAGCAATTGGGATGCCTTCTTCCGCTCCCAAGGCTACGACCCGAACCAGCAGATATGAGCAAGAACAAGCTTGGGGGAGGACCTCCCTTCTCACGGTAACTTGTATCTTTCCCCTTCCCTTTATTTCTTGCATTTGCTAAATCTGAAAATCCAAAAAAAAAAATAAATTAATTAAAATCGGAAAACCATAAAAATTTGCAAAACATAAAAAGAACAAAAATATTTCCCTTTTTCATGCGCGGTATGAATGTGTATAATTTTCCTATGTTGAGATGATGAATAGTTGCTCTGTCCTTTATTCCTCTCTAATGCTAGTTTACAACTTAGTACTCTCTCAAGAGTTAGGTTTGTTGGTAAATCTTGCCTTGAACTTGAATCTTGTGGGTAGCATATGCATTCTCTAGTTCTAAGTTGTTGAGAGGTATGATATGATAGATAGGGCTGCTATGATCTTGCTCAACGTAAAGCTTGAATTCCGGAGTTTTATTTTTCAAAATGACAAATTGATAAGTTCCTCAATGATGAAATTCCCACCACAGCCATATGTAGTGTTTATGATGAGGACATCACTCCTATGGATACACACAACACTCCTCCAAATCTGGACTTGCAAGGTCCAATGACTAGAGCTCGTGCACGACGACTAAATTTAGAGGTGAGCTCGTTCCTACGTTCTTCGCTATATGTTACTTTTGAGAATGGTTTGCTACCTAATGATTATTTTATGATTAGAAACCATGGAGAAGACCAGGAGATGATGGGAGAAGGAGCTGGGAACGTGGAGGACCAGCAAGAGCTTGGAAGCCAAAGTGGAGGCCCAATCAAAACCGACTTTGAGTCTGTTTCGGGGGCCAGGACCAGTCTGTACTAAAACAGTTGCCCAGGACGCATACGGACTCGGATTTGGACGTTCTACATATGCACGGAAAGATAAGGAGAAGACCTTTCCAATGCCGCCGGCCTCATGTCAAAATTCATCCGGAGTCATCGGGAATCGGCAAAACAAGACAGAGTCCAGAATCTGTGTCGGTGCTGCGTCGCCTATTTTTGGCCTTTGGGCTTTGTATCTAGTTGAGCCCAATTAGGGGCGCGTCCAGAGGGTCTTGCACGACCCTAGGGTCTTTATATACAGCCGCCGCCGCACCATTAGGGTTTAGGGTTTTGCTTAGATCAATTCTGTTCATAAACAGTTTCGCCGTTCATCGGTTTGTGAGACCCCAACTTCGAGAGTTTAATCATACATCTGCAATTGTGTTGCAATCTTCGTTGTTCTTGCTTGTGTTCTTGATTCGCAGGCAGGGATCAGCCTTCTCGGCGAGGTCAATCGTCTTTTGGACGGTTGATAACCAGAGGAGACGTCGTGCTGCGATTGCGGGGTTTAGAACGTGCTGTTCTGAAGCCGGATCGATTTGTGTGTCGCCTCCGACCAAATCAACTTACCAAGAACCTTTCGGAAGATCGGGAACCCTTGTCCACATCAGTTTACATTTGAAAACCTTTACACATATGCTGCTTGTTTCACATTGAGCTTAGTCAAAATTGTTGTGACCCTAGTAGAACTCTTTTCATGCTTTCTTGATCAAGATCATATACACACATCCACCGTCATGAGCTATCCTTCTAAATCAAGAAGATAGCATCCACCATATCCACCATATCCACCGTGAGCTATTCTTCTACACCGGAAGAAAGCCACTATCCATCCATCCATCCAAAGAAACACTCCATATATCCATTGCAAAATTCCTCTCTCAAAGTATTCATTGCAAACTAGGACTATGGCTATGCAAAAAGAAAAGAAAAAAATGCTCAAAAAAGAGAGCAAGCAAAAGATAGCCATAGCCTAGAAACTCCAAAAGAGAGAAAGAAAATTCAAAAAGGAGTTATTTCTTCCCATCCACCATTCCTCCGTTCTCCCACACACTTGCACATCTTGATCAAGATTGTTTGAATTGATGTTTTTCTTGGATCCGGTCTTTTGACATAGCAATATTATGTGAACATGAGTGCCTCATATATCCCTACCTTGAGCTCCACATAAAGCCTTATTTAAAAGTAGGTGATTATAGGCAACACTTTGCCTTGGTGAGGAATCATACACATATTGAGTGATCCGAGAGAATCATTTGAGGAACTTGGTTTTTATTTTCAAAATCTTTTGAAAACCTCCGGAATAACATAGCGGAATCTAGAGCAAGTGATTGGTGCCCTGCAATTGTTCTATCTCTCAACCGCCCAAGACAATGAGGTGTAAAAGCCCCATGGATCGAGGTAATTGGGTAAGTTATGTGCCAACATATTTAATTCTAGGAAAAGTACTTTGTTGTGCGCATAGTATTATTGAGGAGTAGGACATTGTAGCAACTCCTGATCAACAACTTAAGTTTATCTTTGCTTCGGAACGAGCAAAGGGTAAGCTTGGGGGAGTTTGTTGACGGCTGTTAAGTACCATTTTCAACCGTCAACTATACTCAAATAAAGGAGAATTTGGCATTTCATACACGCATGCTTTATCACAATAATATAGTTCCACTTGTACTTGGAGAACTTTGTGCATGCAGGAGGAAATGTGAAGGAAACACCTCAAAAGGCAAGAAAACACACTTTCGACCAATCAGAGAGTGCCACACGGACGTCACACGGATTGAAGGGCCCATTTTCAGCACTTAACCGACGTAACTCCCTGTAATACCGCGCAAACCGACGTCAGGGCCCACAGGACAGCCACCTGGAGAAAGCACAGGCCAGGAGGGGCCACCCCCAGGTCGGCCGACCTGGTCAGGTCGGGCGACCTCGTCTGGCGCCCTCTCCGCCTGGCCTTCCACGTGTAGGCTCCAGACGACTCCCTGATGGCGGTTTGGGGGGATTCCATGGCGGTTACTCCTCTGAAACCGACGTTAGGAGGCTATAAATAGGAGGGTGTGCCTTCACACTCAACACACACCACAAGAAGCATTTCTCTCTTACTAGTAGTAGTTCTTGGAGTTTTAGTGGAGTTAGGCTGAGTCTAGAGCTCTCTAGTCCCAAGTCTTCACTTGGAATTGGTATGGCTCTTGTATCTTTTCCCTTTTGTAAGACTTTGCTCTTATCAATATATATATTTTTTCTATATAGTTGTGCTTGGGTCATGAGTTTCTTGTTTGATATTGTGATCCATATATGTGATAGTATAGTCTACTTGTGTGATAGTAGTTTATATTTATTATACTACTATTGTCATGCTAGTTATATACCGTCACTATAGTCTAGTTTATATGTTATAGTCTCTATGCTTAGTTTTAGCTGATAAAGTATAGCATGGGTTTGGTGATCGTATTCGTACGGTAGCTCTGCCTCATTAATAGTAATCGCGGAGGGGCAGAGTGCTCTTTGGTCATGCAAGTATGGTACTTGGGTGACTGATTTGCATCAATTATTCGTTAGTCTACTGGTTTGTTGAGGTAGGCGGCAGGTGGTGACAGCCCTGTCCGTCCTTTGAAATCCTCCCCGCTAGGCTAGTGCGTAGGCTCTTGGCGGAAGTCGTCTGTGGATGCAGGGGTAAGTCCGTGCCTGAAGTGCTATACTATTGACTGCTGAACCTGAGTGTGGGTCTGTATGTATTCTACTTAGGCTATGCAACTGTATAGGAATGTATAGTAGGAGTAGCTTAGCCTAGTCTTTCCTCCACTAGACTTTATTTATTTAGTAGGAATCTTCTGTGTGTGTCACACTACCCAGTTATTATCATGTACCCGCCTGTCTTGGTTAGATATCCTTGCTAATTGTTAACATGATCTTATATGTTAGTAACGCTTCTTGATCATAACCTTCCTCTGGGATAAACAAATACGATACCCTGAATACTTCCGGGTGAAATGCTACAGCGGTATTCTCCGTGCGCTTGCGGATTTTACCTACTTGACTCTGGGACATATTAGTGAACCGTTTCTGGCCCCGTGCCGGGAATGATTTATTAATATGGCTTAGCAAAAGTCAACATGGGGTCGGCACAGCGGAGGCCAAGCGGAGCGTTACACGCGGCGGTAGCCAGTGAAGGCGCTAGGAGGGGGGGTTTGAGGTGTCACCGGGTAGGAGGGAGTTCAAGGCCGCTAGGCCCGGGCGACGACGGTGGTTTGACATCGGGTTGGTGAGGGTATAGGTATTGGGGCCGAGGTCGGGGTCCAAGCATGGTCGTGAGACAGTGAGCGGCAACAGGGCGGTGGCGGGGCCCGAGCAGGTAGCTCCGTTCACGGGCCCATGCACGCGTGGCTGGAAGAGTTAGAAGGAGAAGTGGAAGGGCGACGCGGGCTGGGTTGAAAGAGGGGAGACGAGGCGCGGAGGCCAGCTGGGCCGGGGAGGTGGGACATGGCCCACTCGGGAAGAGGAGAGGAGAAGGAGAGGAGGGAGTGGGTTGGGCCGAGAAGGGAGGGACAGGCGGGTTTTGGCTTGGGAAGGGGGAGGGACAGTAAATAGGTTTAAACATTTTCCTGGGTTTTGGCTTTGGGATTAAAAGGCAAATCGAAATCCAAATTCCAAATAGGGTACTGAATTCTGATCATAAATAAGAGCATACAAGCTAACAACCACTTGAGCACTTATTTTCTTTTACAAAATTTCTTCTCTACTTCTGGTTTTTATATTTAGTGTCATTTTTTTATCTTGAAAGTTTAGCTAAGAGATGAGATTAAGAGGACAATTTTAATTAACTCGGATTTTTAAGTTGCTTAATTTTTTGGGGATGCCACACCACGATGAGGGACGGGTCGTCGAGCGCTGACGCAAATGTCATGCCGAAGTAGGCGCACACGTCAACGATGTGGGCGCGGCAGAGGCACGCGTTCGCAAAGGTCACGTCCACGCGGTTGTGGAACTCGAAGTCGTCGTTGAGGTCGCCGGAGGGAGAACAGAGGGACAGGAGCTGCCGCCCCTCACGCGCCCCTTCTCCCCCACGTCGATGTGGGCTCGACGCCCTCCCTCGCGCGCCACCGCTGCTATGCCCCTTATCCCCCCTCGGCACAGCCGACGGCGGGACCTCTCCCCCCTCAACGCGGGCGGCGAGCGCCGCATCTTCTCCCCCACCTCACCGCGGATCTGATGCCAAGGCGCGGGCGGGCTAGCGCGGCCCGGGCAGATCCACGGGCCACCCTCTTTTTTTCTGTTGCAAAATCAGTGGCGGGCCTTTAAGCATTTAGTAGCAGACTTTGCTCGTTGCTACGGATTTATGTAGCGACAATTTTTTTTCGCTACTATGATTTCTTGTTCTTAGTGATAGTGGCTTAGTGATGAAAATTGATTCTGCCACTATGACCACTTTTAGCCCGTCACTTCAGAGCATGATTGTAGTAGTGATTGCTGCGGATGTAATATGTGCTAGTGTGAGAATCAGTGATAGTAACCGAGAAATCATGATGATTTGGAGCAATTCAGTCATAGTAGAAATCTGAAATGTCAGTCAAAGGAACATTATGTACCTCATACCTTTTACAGTTCCTCTCAATAAACCTATACCAGGGGTTTGTGCAAGAACTTGCTGCTATCCGTTACTGCACTGCAAGACTACTATCAAGTTCCTATTGCTTGATGGGTTACATATAGAATAAATGAATCTGCTTCTATTTTTCTCACGTTTGTTACGTTTCATAGGCTGATTAACCATCCAAATAAAATGGCTGCAATTTACAAGAATAAATCGTGCAACTGTGCCTAAACAAAAGCATTGGGATATGGACTTGACATGTTGACTGATTCATGATAACATGATGGCAGCAAAATGATCTTTTCCCTGAACAATTGTGAGATCGTTGCTCTGACATGTCAGATGTTGCAATTGAAATGGGAGGAAAAAGAGTATACCATACACTACCTATGTAACATGTTTTATTGGGTAGGTTAACTTGTAAATGTCGGCTGGTACTACATAGATAAAAAAATTCTAAACTGTGGTTCCACAAAGGCAGGCGTTGAAGAAGCCATGTAAGGCAAGAGGGAAAAAAAAGAACATGTCATACAATAGAGAATAGAAAAGTTTAGGTAAATGGTAGGTATCACAAACTCAACCCTTCGTTAAGATAAGATAGTATAACTTTTATACAATACTACTGCAGTGGTACAGACAGTACTAAATAAATACATTTTGCCTTGAAGTTTAGGTAAATGATAGGTATTACAAACTCAACCCTTCGTTAAGATAAGATAGTATAACTTTTACAATACTACTGCAATGGTACAGACAGTACTAAATAAATACATTTTGCCTTGAGCAAGCTAATGTATTACTACAAGCATTGGAGGAAACTATGGTACATCTTTAGGAATATAGATTTAGGTAGATTATCCATCCTTCGCAAAATAAAAGCTTTATTATTCAGATTTGGCTCGAGCATACCAGTGCTGAATCTAACGGCCTATAGTACGCCCAAAATTGCACATATTTCAAATTTCAACTGCACATAAGGTGTATACGTCATTATCATTGTACTATTAAAGAAAGACAAAATTATTGAAGAACTATTGTACATATACAATACAAGTTGGGGACCAATGGAGACATGTGCCTGCTCCATCCATTGTTAGTCCGTGACCACAGCCGTCGTTATGCCAGTGCAGATAGAAGGATATACTCATGTGCATACATAGAGCGAGAGCCTGTCGAGAGGCTTTGCATTGTTGGGAACCAAACATGAGAGTTGTGGAGCAAGAAAATGACCTGCATCAGTAGTAGCTGTGGACAGCCAAACAGGCGGCTCAGATGTGTAGCTTATTATCAAGACACATACATACATTCGCTCGGCATCATTCTAATCTTATCCGCATAGCATATAGTACACACTTTGCTGCGACGCTTGTGGTCTCTGAATTTCAGATGCGTACAATGCAGGCACAATATTTTGCCGGCACTTGTTTGTTTTGCTTGGCAAGGCAGCCGTTGCCGTAGGGCCAAATCCCCTAGAAAGCAGCCAGCTGATGCCCAAGGAAGTCCGAGAGAGAAGGGAACTAGGGAAGGGGGGCAGCTTCAGTTCAGTTTAGGGCAGGTACAATGTTACACGTAGTCAGTTTCATAGGTCGTCTCATGTATTGACACATAGGATTTTTGATAATATGGAAGAGAGAGAGGGTGGTGAGAGAAAGAGGTGGTTGTTTCGCGTAGCAACCACCTCATGCGCTTAAATTTAAGAGTATGAGACGGCTCTCATACCATTATACGGGTTCTAATAATCTTTTAATCTATAAGTATTCCCTTTTATATCTACAAATTAAGAAGTCATAAGTGATGTGTTTTCATCCAAGACGTCAGTATCTCGGACTACTTAATCCATAACCTTCCTCTCATCTCAGCCTGTAGTGCGCGCCTTGCCTTAGTAATTCGGCTGTGATCTATTTACTAGTAGTTCAATGCTGCCTTCACAATCACACGTCCGTCTGTTTTGTCACTTCAATCAAAATTGTAGTATCCTGTAAGCAGAGTCAAACTATTTTGTTGGTGTCTTTTGTTTCCTTTCCTTTATACATGGTGTGAGTGGGAGGCTGCTGATTTTTTTCAGTAGTTTTGTAACCGTTGGCCATATCCCTTGAGGTGAAGGCCGGAACTTCTTTATTCCATTATCGTGCAGAGATGGAATTTCATTCGGAGGTGCATATCGTCAGCAAAAGGCCACATCGATCGGTGGCCAACTCGCCATACGTACTTAAAGCACGTAGACGTTCCAGTAACCAATTAACGCCGGAAATGTGTGGGCAACCGATCGGTTCCTTTTTGCCGTCCATATTTCTTCTATTAATCTCTTCTCTCTCTAGCTAGTCTCTATCTACTTTTTAGTATATTTACGCTTGTTATTTTAAATTAATTGGCGCATACGACTTGATGGGCGAGCTTCTGGAACATTAACCTAGTCATGACATACTTTTCATGTGATGTCATCGTACAAAAGTATAAATCGATAACAACGGGAGGGTGAAACATCGTACTCAAGCACGGGCTGATCTACGGTGAAAGGAAAGCTATCACCAAATACCAAACCCAGCCAGCCTAAACAAAGCCCAGTAAGTCTTCAGAGAGCAATATATAATGCAGATGAAACATAGCTAGGATTCAGTACATCACTGTTTGCTTGGTCTATACTCATCATCGATTGAATATGTGCAATCTGTTGACAAGTTAACCACCAAATCCCTTCAGCTCAGTCTAAACCTGAGATCACAGATTTCATTGAAGAAGCAACGAAGGGATTGGCTAAAGAGCTTACCGACCTTAAAGGAACGAGTGGTTCAACAACCTGTTACGTACATTACGAGTACGACAATGGTAGCATTTTCCCAGCATTTCAGAGCATACCACACAGTTCATTTCCATGAATAACGACGAGAGGAGAAAATGCGGCCAGTGATCAGGCGATGATAGTACAGGAATTACAGCCAGTCAGCCATCCAAAACTTCGCTGTCAAATTTTGCACCAAGATATCGGGTTGATTTGGAGGGTGGCGTCGTTCTTGATGATACCCCGTCTCTTCCGTCCACAAATGCCCTTTAATTTTCCCATTCGCGCGAGCCCTATACACGTAAACGTAATACTTCACAAGAAAGGGAAAGCAACAAGAGAAATGCAAACTGAATAACGCTGGTGCATCTATAGCGTTTTATATACATACTCAAACTGACAACAGGTGGTGCGCCCGGTCAGACGACACATCAACACAGGGTCAGGTGCAGCTACCACCAGGGAGGGAGGAAGCAACAAAGAACGAGCGAGCGAGAGCCGGGAAAAAGGATCAACAAACCAAGCTTGCTCTGATCGGCCGGCCCAAGCTATCCGCAGCCATGGCAAGTGCTCTTGTACTGATGGCAAGCTGGGCGGCGGTTCTCGTCGCCGCCGCCGCGCTGGACGTGTCGCCGGTGCCGTTCCATGCCGGGTACACGCCGCTGTTCGGCGACGACAACCTCGTCCTCTCGGCCGACGGCCGCTCCGTTCGCCTCAAACTCGACAAGCGCACCGGTAATCCCAACTTTAATTTATTTTCTTCTTCTTCTTGATCGCTTTCAGGGCTATAATAGCTTCATCAATTGACTGATGGAGGATGTTGATCATATTCATTGGTGGCCAGGCTCCGGGTTCGTATCCAAGTCGGCGTACCACCACGGATTCTTCAGTGCTTCCATCCAGCTGCCCGATGATTACACCGCCGGCGTCGTCGTAGCCTTCTACGTACGTTTCTTTCCCCCTATTGCACTGAAATCTGTCAACAATGGTTCGTGGAAAAATATCTCTGTCAACAGTTTTCTTGCAAAAAGAGAGAAATCCATCAATACTTATAGGATAACAGCGCCAAGCATCCAAATTAAAAGCACTTTTGCTCAATGTCAAAGTGGTTCTTTTTCATGCGCGCTGTAAAAAAATTTCACGTGAAATTGAGAGGACAAAAAAGAAAAAAACTTGTGAAAAAAAAAAAGGAGGTCTCCCGTCCCGGCCCATCAGTGAGTATAAATCGTCCTCCAGAAGTTTTCTTGTCGACATGTAGACACCTGGCTACTTTTGTTCGACTTTTTTGGTTTGCCAACAAATTGATGAGCCATAGAAATTGTAAAAGGCGGCACGGGTAGCTACAAAGGTCCTCCATTCGTTACCAGAAAGTAGTCTAGCTAGCTACAACGCGGCAGCATGGAAGAAAAATGTCAATCCATCAGCCCCCTTTAGTTTGCTTTCTTCTTCCTTGATTGATGGCAGAAGGAATCACTTCATCTTTGAAAAGTTCCAGTAGAAATACACTAGCATCATATATTAGGACACTTTTTTTCTTTTTTCTAGAATACCTAAGAGAGCTACATATTATTGTATGAAGGGAGAAAAAAGGTTGGGTCACATAATTACACCATTACCTCTCTAAGGACCGGTATAGAACAAGAGGTTATATAATAAGTTACATGTAAACGAAGGTCACGACAGAAACACAAGACCCCACAAAATAATCACTTGCTAGGATTTCTACGCACCGCCCTGAAGAGACTATGAGCGTGCATATGTTGTTCATAATGTTGTAATGACCGTACCCAAAAAAACTATGTGCTTGATTAGTGCTCATCGCACTACTATCATCTGGATGATTTGTATTATGGATGGATTAGTTAGCCATGCATGTACATGTCGACATGACGCATTCGTCTCGCAATTCTTTTGATTTTATAGCCTGAAAACTACTATTAGGACACCACATCATTGCAGCCTTCGTACGTAGTGGTTAACGGTGGGTTATAATTTGTTGCGAGTGGCTGTTGAAAGCAAAAAGAAAAGAAAAACATCTGTTGACGATCAAATGGGTGACCCCTTTACGTTGGCCATGCATTATGATTTGTTAGTGGATGAAACGATGGGAGACTTGTACCTGTCATAACATTTTACTAGTTCCCAGAATCAAAGATAAGAATTGGCGGCGCACACAAATTTTCTTGCCTGCTACCCGCTCGTAGGCATTACATGTGTCACATTGTCATTGCTGATGTATTGCACTCCGATCATAATAAAAAACTCGACCTGCCGGAGAAGAAGCCACCCCGACGGTATTTTACTAAGAAGAAGAAGCCTTCTCACGTAGACCGAGAAAACTTCCGAACCCTCTCCCCAATCATATATAGGAACTCAGCTGGTCGTGTAAGCTGTGGCGCGAGTCTTTATCATATGCTTTGGTCTGAAAAAGGCGAGGGGATTTTTTTTTCCGCGGTACGACACCGCGAGCCGATCCTGGAGATCGAACCCGGGCGGGCGCGCAGCCACTGGGGCGTGCTGCCACGTTCGCATTCCGATCATAATAATCTAGCTAGCCGCCAAACGATCCGGCAAAATCGTCGATAATACAGATTCCATGAGTTCCATTTGGAGTTTCTTCATCAGTAAGTAGTGCTTTTAATTTGTTATTAATCAAACTGTGCTTAATCATCATCGAATATATGCAGCTGTCGAACGGCGACGTGTTCCCGCAGAACCACGACGAGGTAGACTTCGAGCTGCTGGGCAACCGTCGCGGGCACGGGTGGCGCGTGCAGACCAACATCTACGGCAACGGCAGCACCTCCCGGGGCCGAGAGGAGCGGTACCTCCTCCCCTTCGACCCCACGTCCCGGCCCCACTCCTACGCCGTCTCGTGGACCCCCACCGCCATCGTCTTCTACGTGGACGGCGCGCCGGTCCGCGAGGCCGTTCGCGTGCCGGGAATCGGCGGCGACTTCCCGTCCAAGCCCATGTCGGTGTACGCCACCATCTGGGACGGGTCCAGCTGGGCCACCGATGGCGGGCGGTTCAGGGTGGACTACGCCCACGCGCCCTTCGCCGCCGACTTCTCCCACCTCGCCCTACGCGGATGCGTCGCCGCCGCTGATGATCATCAGTTGACCGACGACGCGGAGTGCCAGGTGGCGGTGATGACGGACGAGCCCGCCGTGATGACGCCGGCCAAGCGCGACGCCATGCGACGGTTCCGAAGGCGGTACATGATCTACACGGTATGTCACGACAGGGTGAGGTACAACGGCACCGTGTTCCCCGAGTGCGACGTCGTCGACGGCGCCGAGCGTGATCGGTTTCACGAGTGGGGCGAGTCCAAGCATATCGTGCCGCACGGCCGCAAGGACAAGCAGCAGGCTACGGCGGCCGTGGACGGACGGCCGAGCACGTGGCCGGCCGGAGCTCTGCGTGCCGACTAGATATGAGCAAGCTAAGCTGTGAACGATATGTGATTGTTGGCTCAGAGAGTTGCATACAAATGAGTTCTACTGTCACACTATATCACGGTGCAGTTTTAACAACTGAGCATAGGTCCGTAAAAGTGCTTTTATCGATATATATTTATCGATAAAATTCTTTACTGACTCACCTAAAGAAAAATTTGTGCGCTCAAAAATACTCTCCAAAGCACACCCTTAAAAAATTAGTCGCAGGTCAATTCGTCTTGTCGGAATGATACCAAAAGCGGAAGGAAGTACAAAATACACCACTTTCTTCTGTCTATAGAACAAGCACATACGTGTACATGTTTGGCAACGCTGATATGCTTGCATTGCATACTTTGCATTCATTTTAAAGGTGTGCTTAGTTTGATTGTGGCTATGAAAAAAACTGCTATAAGCTATAAGCTGTGAAAAAAACTGCTGTGAGATATAAGCTGTGAAAAAGCAGAAAGTCGTTTGATGAAAACGACTGTGAAAAAGTGACTGTGAGCTTATAACTATAAAATAATATGTTATTCATTCAAATTTATATGTAATTTAAAAGCTCCATCTTAATTTGTTTAGATTTTTTATTACTAAATATTTTCTCAATTTAAAGTTTTCTAAAAATTTTAAAATTGTTTAAAAATTTAAAAGTTTTTTAAAAATTTAAAAAGTTTTTTAAAAAAATAAATTTAAAATATTTTAATAAAAAAAATTTAAAACGTTTTTAAAAATTTTATTTTTTTTTTAAATTATGAAAGAAAAACAAACTTATAAAAATCAAAACCCAAAAAAGCACCTCTCTACCTATTTTTAGAAATTAACTAACTAAAAGCTGCTTTTGACTGTGACTTTTTCTGAAAGTCAACCTCTTTGATTGGGTTTTTGTCTTTTCTAAAAAGTAAAAGTCAGAAAAACTCAATCAAACACACCCTCAATTACCATTATAGTCGTTGTGCTTCATATTTTACATGTCCGTTACTAAACTATATTGCTTGTGATGCGAGTGGTAGGAAGACATTACAAAGAAAAAAAACGTCAACTGTGCGGACAAGCAATGGCGGAGAAACTGAGTTCCACGGTGGTTAAACAATGATTTTCTACTTCATGTCTTGCACTCTTCATCTCATTGAAGAAATGTGTAAGGGTTGTGTTGTGGTTACTAGGTCAGAACAAACACTAGAGGACCTGTCGAAGAGGTCCTAGTTCGAGCCTGAAGACCGAAGGTTCTTCGGACAGGCCTAGGGGAGTAACACTGGGTGGAGGCACAAACAGTGATGCCGAAGCCCCCATGAACTGGGTTCCTTCGAATATGATTTGTATTACTACCTCGAGTCTGTACCGAATGACCGGTACTTGAAATATGATGGAATGACTTCTTACCAGTGAACAGGGAAACATTTATAGATTCATGCTCACCTGCTCCCGCTAGTGTGTTTACATGTTTACCCTGAGTCTATGTTATATGCTTTATACTTTTGCCTAAGAGTACTCTGCTACTTCAATCATTATCCAGTACACGCCCCTAGGAGTCAATTTTCGGTACTTGTGTCATGGGGTCCGCTTTGCCCATACGTTCTCCGATCGTAACGCGTTGTGTCCGTACGCCCTTCAGCCATACAGTGCGACCGAATGGCTGTTGGGTCGAATCCCCTCTGAGCTTTCGGTTCATCTTCAACTTTGACACTCGCTAATGGGCTCTAATTAGACTCAGAGAAGACTAGGAGATGGGTTTTCCTTGAATAGGTTGTTCTTAAACTGGCTCTATCCCTGCAGACAAAGCGACAAACAATAGAGGTTCATGTGTTACATGTCGGTTAGATGTTACCTGAATTAAAGCGCCTGTAATATCTTAACGTTTTTCAAGTAGGGTGCTAATAAACCACGACGCCCTTACACGACTCATTTTTTAACAATTGTATGGACTAACAGACTAGCAGCCAAAGAGGCCTAGGCAGTTAATGGGATTTATTTTTCTGGTCATTCTTCAATTGCCACATTTCTTTTTATCACCCAGCTTACTCCCTTTAAATCCAGGCCAAATATAATGCCAGTTTTGATTCTACGAATGCCTTATTTTTACTAATAAAACAAGAATATTCGTGTTATGTGCATATTTGTGAAGTCTGCAAAAATATGATATATATTTTATCTAACAAAACAAATACACGCCCCCCCCCCCCAACACAAACATCACTAAACCTGTATTAAATAAACTATAAAAATGCTACCATTCATGATATTTAAGTCTAACACAATGTGTATCTTTGGAATCTACGTTGCTAGTTGTTATTTTGTGTACATGTTTGTTATTTGATCACTCCTTTGGGAAGAAGTAACAATATGCTTGCAATGGACAATAGACCGCCAATGATCACATTGTGGTTGGATCACATTATCTATTCTATTGTGCAATTTTTTTAAAAAAAAATCAACGATGCAGAACTTTGTGTACACTAACATATATTTGATTTGAAGTCCAACTTAGGTGTGCGCTTACTCTTGCTAGTTCTTTTTGAATTAATATACCGTTCAGTTCCATTAGGCGTTGGGTATGACATTTTGTATTTACCTTTATTAAGTGCTACAAATTACAAGAGTAAAACTGCCGAAACAGAGCATATGAAAACTCCTACTTCTTTCTAGACAAAAAAATCGCATATCACTTGAGTCTCGAGTACGAAAAGCATTTGGCTATTATGAATTTATCCTAGTGATCGCAAATATGAAATCCTTAAATTTAACTTTCTTTGAGCTAAATCCTTAAATTTAGCTGAATCGAAGTTAATGGACCTCTTTGACCGCAATCAAATCCTGGTCCTCGGGCGCTCGTAGAATGGTCGCTGCCACGGCATGCGGGCCTCCGCTGAATGTGGTCCACTTCAGAACGCACGGCCACTGAGGCCCACCAAGCAGGCCCGCCCCAACTCACCCGCAGCTGGGCCACGCGAACCAAACAAACGCCGTTGCCGTGCACGGGTAGCCCAGCGCAACGGCAAATCAAACTAACGGCTAGTCGAGCGAGCGCCGCAAACGGCTCCTCTCCTCCGCCGTCCCGTCTTCCGCCGGCACAAGCAACGGTCATATTACCGTTGTACTGCCACCCAACCCTTTAAAGCTCCCTCGCCACGCGCGCCGCTCCGCCGCCTCCAATCACTTTCGCCTCTCCCCTCCCCCCCAATCCCCTCGCCCCCCGCTCCATCGTGTTCCTTGCGCCCGCCGCCTCAGCAGCACGTCTCGCCCCGGCACAAGGAAGAAAGCGCCGCGCCCCTCGCCGCACCGATGGAGACGCCGCTTTCAAACAGGAGGATCACCCGCTCGCTCGCCGCAGCCGCCGCCGCCGCCGCCTCGTCTGCCCGTGAGTGATTTTCCCCCATCTCCTCTCGCCTCTCCTTCTCGCCCTACGATTCAATTCCCCCGATCGCGTTCCAAGATCGTTTCCTGATCCGTTCTCGTGTGTTTTATCCTTACGAAGTGACGATTTCTTGATTTCTCCCCCGCAGAGAAGAGCGCCGCCGACCACTTCACCCGCTCCAAGAACGCCGGCGCCGGGGAGTCGCGCGCCGTGCTGCACGATATCACGAACGACTCGCCTATCGTGGGCCTCGCCTCGGGCGGCCTCCACGACAAGACCCCAGCCGCCACCGGCACCAAGACCCGCCCCAGGCCCCGCCGCACGCCGGGGTCAGGGGAGGCGCTCCTGCGCGGACAGGTCAAGGCGCTCCTCCACAAGGTCCACGAGGAGCAGGGCTCCGCCGCCGCGGCCGCGCTCGCCAGGCCGCCCGCGCGCATCCAGGCGCTCCTCGGCGTCGCCAGGTCGCCCGCGCAGCTCCTCGCGCCCACGCCGGCCAACACGCCGCAGATCGGCGCCGCCTCTGCTGCGGCGGCCAGGGAAGGCCTCCTGCTGCCTGATGTGATGCCCTGCGTCCTCGAGGAGGAAGGATCACTGATTCCTAAGCTGCAGGTAATTTAATCGCCCGTCAGACAAGAACAAAACTTTACTGTTCTGATTTCATCACGCATGCTTCAGCTGTGATCCAAGATTACTGTTCTAGTTGTCGAATTGTGTAAATCCTATCAGGAAAAGTCCTTACTGCTCCTTCTAGATTTGATGCAGTGATATATCTTTAGGCATCTTGCTGAACATACATTTTGTTGTAAAGCTTGCATGATGCCCCTAGTGTTTGACAGTGCAAAGATTCTTGCATTTGCTGAATTATCAGATCTTAGCAGGCTGAATTCCATGAATTTGCTATAACTTGTTTTGAATTCCATGTTCAGATCTTAGCAGGCTGATTTTTGCCTTGTTAACTGAACCTTTAACATGTTCTGAATTCCATGCCAACTATGTTCAGAACTTGCAGTTTTAAAATGTTCTGAGTTCCATGTTAACAATGTTCTAAATTTCATGACATTTGATGCTAGTGTTCATGCTGCATTGTCAGATCTTAGTAGTGTAACTGAATATTTAGTTCTTGTTATGCACTTGTTAGCTGCACCTCGCCTGTGTTGAATGCCATGTCAACTCTGTCCATAGTGTCAATTCATATGCTGGCTGTACGGTAAGGACCCCGTCCTTGTACTTTGCCCTGAATTAGCTTTCCTTTTCTGTGCAGGTCATTGCTGCCTCGCTGCCACCCTCTCCTATGGAGGAAAATCTGAGCGAGGGCCAGCTGCACCGTGCGCTGGTATTTGACGATTCCCCTGGGAAATCCGACTCTTCCAATGGGTCGTCATCCCTCAAGTATGACAGCAGCAGCGGCAGCAACATGGACAAGCCATCATCATCAACAGAGGACGACAGCTCCTCCATCTGGTCCATTCAGGTCCATGCCAGCTCCGAGAAGGGCGACGAAGATCTTGGTGAGGACCTGGGAGAGTACACTGAAGAAGAGGACTGGGAAGAAGGCAGTGATGATGACGAGTGCTTCGATGATCTCTGCGAGGAGATGAGCAAGATGACTGTGTTCTATGAAGTGGAGGAGAAGGCTGGCCTTCCGCAGTTCGAGGGGAAGCACACCCGGTTCATCTACAACAGCGACGACGAGATCGACAGGGAGGAGGTGGCGCCATCGGCCGAGGCAAGGGCGGAGCTTGGCGCCTTGCTGCTCAGGGGCCTGCCGGTGCCCGAGGGGAGGCATCTGCGCTTCCATGAGGATGATGAGGAGGACGAGGACTAGATGAAACAATTGTTCGGATTTGGTATCTGCTGCAGTGGTTGTCATTCCCTGACACCAGCCGAAATTCTTTTGGGGAGGGGGCTCTGTTCCTACTACATTCTGCTTCTGTTCTTTACCGTTTCAGTTCTTCTTTCAAAGAATATTCATGTTCCAGTTCTTCCTTCAGAGAACTAACAATGTCTTTGACAGAAATGCATGCAATATATTTCAAGTTACTGAATAAATCTGTTATGTGATTGTTGACTAAGGATGTCTTCTTTTTTTATTGCTATGTGATAATATTTTTTCCTTCAGAGTAAAGTTTCAGTGTCTTTGCCGCATGCACTATATATGAGTTATTGAATAAATCTGTTATGTGATTGTTGACTAAGGATGTCTTCTTTCGAGTTACTGACTAAACCTAGCTTGCAGAAATCACTTGAGATGATAATCAATTAAATCATCGAATCCGGTTGAGTTACTGAATAGGTCTGATATGTGCTGTTGGTAGCTGGCCTAAGTCTTCTTTTGAGTGCTATCTGATGTTTTGTTTTTTGTTTAAACCTGGCTTGCTGAAATCACTAGAGATGATTTGATAATCATCCAATGAATATGCAGAAATCAGGTTTATATTTCAAGTTACTGAATAAATCTGTTATGTGATTGTTGACTAAGGATGTCTTCTTTTGATTGCTATCTGATGATATTTTTTCCTTCAGAGTAATGTTTCAGTGTCTTTTCCAGAAATGCATGCACTATATATGAGTTATTGAATAAATCTATTATGTGATTGTTGACTAAGGATGTCTTCTTTCGAGTTACTGACTAAACCTAGCTTGCAGAAATCACTTGCGATGATAATCAGTTAAATCATCTAATGAATATGCAAAAATCAGTTTTATATAGAAGGCCTTTTCTCTGACCTGGTTGAGTTACTGAATAGGTCTGTTATGTGATTGTTGACTAAGGATGTCTTCTTTTGATTGCTATCTGATGATATTTTTTCCTTCAGAGTAATGTTTCAGTGTCTTTTCCAGAAATGCATGCACTATATATGAGTTATTGAATAAATCTATTATGTGATTGTTGACTAAGGATGTCTTCTTTCGAGTTACTGACTAAACCTAGCTTGCAGAAATCACTTGCGATGATAATCAGTTAAATCATCTAATGAATATGCAAAAATCAGTTTTATATAGAAGGCCTTTTCTCTGACCTGGTTGAGTTACTGAATAGGTCTGTTATGTGCTGTTGGTAGCTGGCCTAAGTCTTCTTTTGAGTGCTATCCGATGTTTTGTTTTTTGTTTACACTAGAGATGATTTGATAATCATCCAATGAATATGCAGAAATCAGGGACGCCCTTTCTCTGACCCGGTTGAGTTCTAAGTCTGTTGGCGTATTCTTTCTAATGCTATCTGATGGGTTTCTTTTGTTTTAAACCTGGCTTGCTGAAATCACCTGAATGGACAGAAAGTGACATGGTCACATGAATAAGCAAAAATCAATTTATATAAGAGGTCCTTTCTCTGACACGATCAAGCTAATCATTCTTAAACTCAAAACGATATTTTAGTTCCACTTCGAATTAACTGGGACTGGCAGGATAACGAACTAGGTATGGAGGAGTAGGAGAAATCAAGACACCTACAGATAGGACAGAAAGTGACATGTTCGGATGTACAGATGACTTGTTGACACTCAATTTGTTTGCTTCAATTTCCCAGCGTCGCGTTAAAACTTTGCTTAATTCTCTGACTTTTGCGCTCCTGTGCCCATCCGTGATTACGTATTGTGCATTTCACGGTGGCTTCGGTTTGGCTTCCCGTACTAAATCGTTATTCCAACAGTCCTGCATTGTCTAGCGTTGGGCATTCATCTGAACGAAAATATCAGGCTGATGGCGACTGAGTTTACATCAAAATTCACTTTATCTTGTTACAAAAGTTCTTACATTCCTGACAATATTTTTTAAAGAAAATTTCTAATTTACAATGCATAATCTTTTGCCATGAGGTTAAAAAAAAGGATCACCATGAAGTTAAAGAGAAAATTGCTATGCTACTAAACATGGCCATGAACAAACAACACATAGGAATGGTTTGGGTAGTTTGAAGACTTTGGCACATCTTCAGCTATGAGATTCATGTTAGATTTAGGTTTATAAGTTGAAATTAAAATATCATTTACAGAAATGATAACTGAATTTAAAAATAAGAGTAAAGTGGCTCAACCAAAAACATATAATCCATCTAAAACTTTGAATACCTTGATTTTTTTAGCTATATATGTCGATATGGGCCTTAATGTCATGCTTATTATGTTAATCTTTTGTCTGAGATAGTAACAGAGGTACTACTAGCTCGGTCCATAATATATAATATTTTCAGATATTTTGACCAATAATACAAAAAAAAAATGTATTATTTCAAGCAGGAGGAGGGTTACGATTTTTCTTCAATAAATTACTAGTGTCCTTTTAATGTTATTGGTCCTTATAAATAATAAAATTGGGATGTTGAAGATCCCTCTAAAGATTAAAATCTTCCTTTGATACCTCTCTAAAGGGGTTATATTGACAAAAGATAACTTAGTAAACCATCAGTGGGATGGTAGTTAAAAATGTTGTTTCTGTAATGGTAATGAGACCATTCACTTACTTTTTTATTGTCACCATGCTAAGAACATTTGGAGGGTGGTATTGGTAGCTACGGGGATAAACCCGCCTAGTTCTGTAGCACATATGCTTGGTAATTGGCTAGACGAGGCCAATTCTAAAGAGCACAAGCTTATACTAGTAGGGACAACCTCATTGTGTTGGGCCTTTTAGCCATACAGAAATGATATTTGTTTTAACAATGTAAAATATACATCTTTCCTGCAGGCTTTTTTCAGGGGAGCATATTGGTTGTGGTACTAGGCGCTATTGCAGCCTGAGGAGACAAGGGAGAACTTCAATTCTATCAGTGCAGCTTTGGAGGTGACTGCGTTGGAGCTTTTTTCTAGTTATGGATGAAGATTCAATAATAGACTTTGCCCCTTTTGATATTCGTGTTCTCTTTTGTGGCAGTTGGATGGCTGTATTGATGTAATAAAAACTAAAAACTAGATTACAGAGACCAGAAACTTTGTTTCCATTATTTAAAAAAAAATAAACAATAAAATTACTAAAGCCACAACTTGAAATGTTCTTGAAAGTTCTTAGAACAACAAATGTTTTAAAATGACTCCACAAAATCTAGGACAGCAGATGCTTTAAATCAATTCCATATTATAAAAAAAATTACAGATCCTTTATATTTAGCTTTTGGTGCTTCATATTTACAGCACGAGCTGTTTAATGAAAAGTTCCAAAGAGAATGAGAAATATAGAGCACTAGTTTTACAACATATATATGTTGTAGTACGAATATTTAAATCTTTAAAATTGAGGTTTACAAATCTCTAAAACTGGATATAAAGCACAAGTTTTAGAGCATGTAGTGAAGATGTTCTTATACTAATACATACTAGTGTATGTGAAGGGAGACAGTATGTTAAAATTGGGGAGCTCAAGTTGAGTGAAGTAGGTGGGCGCCAACACGCTCTTATAAAAACGAGACGGCTAGGTGGTAATTGATTATGCCAAAGACGGAAAGACCGGTGGCAGGAAGTGGCCGGTAATTTTGGGCTCTACTTGTTCACTGTGTGCTGCCCTCCCCTCGCCGGCAAGGAGATCTCGAGCGAGCGTACACACGCAACGTCTCAATTGCACAGCCAGAGAATAGAACCGATCAAACCCCGCGTCGTCTCCCTGTCAGGTCCCATTGGCACTAAATAATCAGGTCTGTCTGCGCCCCTCATCCGATCGGCACAGACGAAGTCGACGCGCCGTGGAAAAATTCAGCAAGCTCCACGCGCGGCGCATCTCAGCGCATTTTATTTTAGTAGTAGTAGTAGTAGTAGTAGCGTAGTGATAGAGCAAAGCGTTTAAGGAGAGCCTCGCTGTTGCAGTGTTGATCCGCTCGACGCTCGTCACTTCGTCAGGTCAGGTGTTACGGAAATGGCGCGAGGGCGAGAGCCTCTTTTGGTTGTTGGTGCAGCGGCGGCGAGATGCAAGCTGGATACGCGTTACTAGTTCGAAAACAGAAACTTGGGTACGTCAGTCCGTTACTGGAAGGAAGCCCTGGGGAGTGATGATGAGTCAGATGAGATGAGAGTGGGAGATTCCCCATTCGCAGCAGCAGCCTGCCTGCCGCTGGGGCCGGCCCTTGCTTCGCCCCTCCAAAAAGTCAAGCTCGTCTCCTCCTCCTCCTGTCCTCCTCGCTCTCCCCACCCAGCCGCGGATTGGTTTCGTTGAGTTCACACGCTGCTGCTGCACCCCCACAGCTCCTCCCACTTGCGCCTTCACCCTTCCGTGTCCGCCCCGTCCTCTTCTCCTCCGCCCAAATCACGCACGCCCACCTCCCGCGGCTGCGCCCATGCCCACCTCCTCCCCCCGGAATTGACCACCCACTTCTCCTCCTGATCCCGATCCGGCGCGCCATGGATCGCACCACGAGCAGCGGAAGCAGCTCCTCCGCTGCAAGCCAGAACCCGCACCTCGGGGTCAACAAGCTCGGCCGCTCCATCCGGAAGGCAACGCCCCCTCCGCCGCAGCCGCCGCCGATGCAGAACCAGCCCGGCGCCGCCCGCCCGCCGCAGCCGCAGCCGCAGGTCTACAACATCAGCAAGAACCAGTTCCGCGACATGGTGCAGCAGCTCACCGCCGGAACTCCCTCCCCGTCGCCTCCTCCCCCGCAGTACCAGCAGCAGCACCACCGCCCCTACCCGCCGCCGCCGCAGCCCAAGCCGCCTTCTATGCGTCTGCAGAGGATCCGCCCGCCCCCCATCGCCACCCCCGTCGCGCGGCCTCCGCCGGTTCACCCGCACCAGCACGCCGCCGCCGTCCCCAACCCTAACCCGGCCTTCAACCGCCCGCCTCACCCGCACCCGCACCCGCAGCAGCACGCGGCCCCCGGCCCCGCCTGGGCCGACTCCCCGGTCTCCGCCTACATGCGCATCCTCGAGAATTCCCTCTTCAGCGCCACGCCGCCGGGAGCCGCGGCCGCGGCCGTCGCCGCAGCTCACGCTCAAGCAGCCGCGGCGCAGGCGCCTCCGCCGCAACATCCTCACCCCCCGCCTCCGCCGCCGGTGCCGTCTCCGGGAATCCTGCCTTCCCCGAGCGGCTTCCTCAACCTGCTCTCGCCGACGCCCAGGTCGCCGTACCCGCTGCTCTCGCCAGGGTTCCAGCACCCGCCGCCGCTCACGCCCAACTTCCCAGCGCTGTCGCCGCTGCCTGGGACAGGTATACTTGGGCCAGGCCCCATGCCGCCGTCGCCGGGGCTCTGGTTCCCGCAGTCCCCGTCGGGACTACTTTCTCCATCCGGATTCTTGCCGATTCTCAGTCCAAGGTGGAGAGATATGTAGCCATGATTGCTCGCCGCAACAGCTGCTGCCAGAGCGAAGCTGGCCGTGTAACATTTGACGGTAGGGAGGTAGCCATGGTGAGGTCAGTTCGAGTTGCTTGGACCTTGGAGGAGGACGATACAGGTGGGTACAATACTGCTTGTGTAATTGATTAGTCACACTGTCTGTAAGGTCTTTTCGGTAAAGGAGATTTGCTCATATATTTGTAATTGTATAACTGGGGAAAATTTCAATTCATTCCTCTCTCTTAGCTGCAATATCCGGACAGGTTAAACTGCCCCTCTTGTAGTTTAGATTCTTGGGTGACTAGGCTTTAAAATCTGTAATTGTAAACCGTTAGTTCAAGATTGCCTCTCTCTGACAAATTCTGCTGCTTGTTGTAATTGTAAACCTTTAGTTCAAGATGGATCCTGTTCCTTTTCTTTCTTATTGACGAGATAAACTTCCTGGACAGTAGCTGGTCGGATAATCATAGTTAACAGTTTTGGTGAGATAAATTTCCTAGGCTATATGTTATCACATTATTACATTATGTTATCTTGTGCTGATTATATTCACATGCAAGATAACAGTTGCTTTTTGTGGCAGTGTGGCATAACCATTTTCTGATCTCCAAATGGGTCATGTGCATTTCCATGTTGCAATGGACATAGAAGTAATACTACTAAGTGTTTTGGTGCAAATTCCACACTTTTTACCTGTTCAAACCAGACCAAAATGTCACAAGTTTGCTGCTGTAAATTCAACATTTAAACTACTGGTTCGCATCTAAAAAGAAAAAAAATGGTTCCTATTTCTAACTAGCATAACAAAGTTTTTATTCATTAAATGGCAGGATATAAAAGCAGTTCTACTTCATAATACTATTTTGGGATCATTTAGTAATTTTATTTTCTTCCCTACATACAATGGTTGTTCGACCTGCAAACCATGATTAGAGACATACTACTTCTTATATAGCTTACACTTGGAAGTTTTGAATGCACAAAAATTATCTGGGTCGATTGATTTTTTCCCAACTGGTGTCCTTTGATGCACACTGTGCTGGGAGTCTCTGAAGTGCAATTGTTTTCTTATTTTAAAGTAGGGAATAATTAAAGGGTGGTTCTTATTGTTCTTCTGTAAGCAACATATATTATTTGTGCGCAGCATCTCTTAAGTAAAGATTGTCTTTTTTAAGTATTCTATAAACTTGATATCATACAAATTGGCCCTGATTTTGTTTCATTTTTTTTATTTTAGTGTTTATTTTGTAATTTATCTTTGTTCATGTATAGGGGCAAATTTTAAAACTCTCTATCTGAGTTAATTCAAATTAATCTGGCTGAGATGGTTGAGATCCTGCACCTATGGATGTCACACTAGATTGGATTTTATCCTAGATTTGCTCGTTACTAAATCTATAGCATTTTTCAAGGAAGTCCTTGCACAGTTGTGATTCTTAAACAGCTCATGTAATCTGGGTTGAATGTTTCAAATCTTTATAAATTATGGTTTCTGTGTGAGCTGTTTGTCTCACCATCAAGTTATTTTTCTGTGTTATCTTGTGTAGGTTTGTTGCCATGATATTTGTATTCATGCTCATGGTGTGCCAGCCAAAGAAACCTATGTTATATGAACACAACTGTTTGTGAATGTCAGTCCTAAGTTGTAATGTTTGATGTTACAACCATTTCGAATATTTGTTTGCTTTGCTTTGCCAGCCAAAGAAGTACTTTAAATTCTTAAATACTCCACACTTTCTACTAATGCTGCCGGTGCTCCCTTCCTTGATGTGTCTGATTTGTATTGAAGCCAACCGGTTCTGTACAATTTTCTATTGTGCCTTTCTGGTTGGCTAGAATAGGTCAGGATAATATTCTGTGCCTTCTGTTCTGTTGATATTTATGCATTTTTTTATGTATTGCTTTGGGAGGATTTGCTAATTAGCAAGTAGGTGCTGCGTATGTTATCTTGGTTGACTTGCAAGCATTAGTAATGTTATAAATAAGGTTTAAAATCTTCTCGAGACTATTATCGATTGATTGGGAAGCATGTGCTGCATCGTGTCCTTGTCTTATTAGACCTGGAAGTTCTATCATCAAGGAGAAAACATGGAACATGTGCATCCATCTTCGGTCGACGATTATATCAAAGAAAATTCGGTTGAGCCAAATGCTTGCTGCTGTTGCGTGCCTTCATGTATTAAGGGAGCTTTCTCAAGCCAGCTGAAAAATTCGGCACTTACGTGGACATTTGTGTAGTCAAGCAAGAAATGGAAACGATGTGGCACATTCGTGTTAAAACTCTGTGAGATCACGTCTTTATTTTCTTTTCCATGGACCCCATGGGCGTTGACCTGGAGAGGAGAGATCTGGCTCCTAGTGAGGGTATATGCTTGCCTGCTCGATCTAGTCAATAAAATCTGAAATGGTCTGCTTGCTGAGGCCGGCCAGCTGCAGAAAGAAATTTATCTGTTGATCCGGCACTAGTAATCTGAGTAAACTAGCTCAAAGTGGATGTCACGGTCTCATCACCATCATCATGCTTGTTACTTTTCGTCTCTCGTATTCTTGTGGAGAAATCAAATCCGAGAGCACTTCCAAAAGACGATGAAGAATATGGGGAAAGCATGGAACCGGAATGATGGTGATGTGCTGCCGGTCCACATCCTAATATGTATCTCATTTGCTTGCTTGCCTGCCTGTTTGTTTGGTTTCCACTCGCAACCCACAAGAATTTAACCGTTGGTTGTACCGAAAGTTTCATGACCGGGTTTGACGGTATATAGCAAGATTGAATAACCATTGCTAACACTCGTCAGGCCGTATTACTCGGTGGGGAATCCACAAGATGATTTGTGTTCCAGTCCATCCCAATATATCCAGTGCAAATAATAATGCTTATGTACATGTAGTTGCAGGAGAGGAGAGGACTGGAACATGACATCCATCGCCATCTCGGATGATGAAATGATTGGTTAGTTGGCATCTCAATCTCATTGGACTGCCCGATTGCGACGCCACGGGATGAATGCAGAAATCTTTGACCTGCTGGACTGGAGGTCGGAGCAAGGTGAACGGTTCCTCAACTATATCAGGTGCCCTTGCACGGCTAACTCAGTTTCTACTACCTCCAAGTTCCCTTGGATTAACACCCCTTGGTTCTGTCATCCATAGGATAGAAAGAGATGGAAACTAGTGATACATATTCTATTGTTACTAGAGTCTAGAGTTACATCCTCGTCGCATCATTCACTAGCACCAGACCATGTCAGAACATTATACATCATTAATCATGCATCCTGTAGTTTACAAGTATTCTCACTCAAGAGCCAAGGCAAAGTAATACGAAAGAGGATGTCAGCACTCAGCAGTAGAGCCTTACGTGGCATTTAGATAAATATACTATGATCATAGCAATCCAGAACACGGTTCAGCAATTCCATGGTACAAACACTGATAATGATTGGTATAGCATTTCGCAACAAAAAATGATTGCTGAATATTCAGCAACAGTACAGAAACAGCTAACTGACAGGGATGCAAGACAGCAAGAGGCTTCTTTGCATCGCTGGGTAGTGGTTTCGGCTGCTTACGTAGCACTCACTATTTTACATTCAGACAGCTACTTGCTACAACCGAAAAAAAATTGTCCCAAAACCAAAACCTTAATAACATATGAATTATAGCGAACGGAAAATATTACTTGTGCCCAAATCACCTCAGGAAATCAGTTAGGGATGGCTGCTCAATTTGGTGAAGTGTGCTTTCTTTTTTAGAAGGCTCCCAAATTTCTTCAGCAAAGCCTTCTTCTTCTTATGCATGTGCTGCTGCTGGTTGAACGACGACGTCGGACCCTGAATCAACAGTCCATTCATTTGATCGGCAAGTACATCATCCGGTGACTCGATGTCGTCATCACTCGACTCGGAGTCGTCGTCTCTTTCTTTAGATAGGTCGTCCTCTATGATCTTGCTGTTCTCCAAAGAGTTGGCATCCACTTTTGATATATTCTCCTTTTCGTACTTGACCTGCTTGACCGTCTCCACTTCGACATGCTTGATTTCCTCCATTTGGATGGTCCGATCGTTGCTCTCGCAAGGTTCATCATCATCATAAACGTTATGCATAGGCGAGCACATGAGCTTGCGAAGCACGCTGGGCTGCTTCTCTGGGCTCCTGGCAACTACTCCATTCGACTCTCCTCCTTTCTTGGATGTGGCCTCTGCAAGAAGCGCGGCTAGTTCATAGATCTTCGCTTGAGCATCTTCTTCTCTCGCCCGCAAATTGTGGTTCTCCTGTGCAATGCTTGCTAGCTCGCTCTCCTTGTCTTCCAGCATCTCCTTCAACCTCAGGCTGTTGAGCTTTGCCTCTTCTGAAGTCAGGCTGGCTTCAGTGATCTTGGACTCTAGTAGCCTCAGCCTGTTCTGCAGGTGAACCTTGTCATCCTTGGCAACCTTCGCTTCACACTCTGCGGCTTTCAATGACTCTTGCACCTTGTCCATTTCTAACTTCGTAAGCAATGTCTTGGCATCGTCGGTGTTTTTTGCAGCCTCTTCCTCTTCAGCTTTTGTAGCTGTCGCCTCTGCTAGCAACTTGGAGAGCTCATTAGCTTTCTCCAAAGCTGCCTGCTCTCTGTGTCGCAGGTTGGTAACTTCATGGTTCAGAGCAAGAACCTCCTTCTCCTTACAGGACAATAGGTCTTTGAGCTCTGCCTTTGCTTCTTCAGCTTTTGTAGCTGTTGCCTCTGCTAGTAACTTGGAGAGCTCATTAGCTTTCTCCAAAGCTGCTTGTTCTCTGTGTCGCAGGTTGGTAACTTCATGGTTCAGAGCAAGAACCTCCTTCTCCTTACAGGACAACAGGTCTTTTAGCTCTGCCTTTGCTTCTTCAGCTTTTGTAGCTGTTGCCTCTGCTAGCAACTTGGAGAGCTCATTAGCTTTCTCCAATGCTGCCTGCTCACTGTGTCTCAGGTTGGTAACTTGGTGGTTCAGAGCAAGAACCTCCTTCTCCTTAGAGGACAAAATGTCTTTGAGTTGTGAGGTCTCGGCCTTTGCTTCTTCAGCACTTGAGCTAGTATTCGTCGCCTTATGTTCAAATTCTTTCAGCTTGGTAAGCAACTGGGCTTTGTCTCCCTTGAGCTCCTGCACTTGATTCTCTGCAACTCGTAGTGACTCCGTCAGCCTCTTCATCTCTGACTGAACAGAGCTTATCCCATCATCCGATCTCTTGAGCATATCGACAAACCCAGCCTCTTTACATATCCATTCATCCTTTGAAGACTTAGCCTCTGTACTCATTTTGTCAATTGTTTCCCTGAGCCTGGCAGCCTCACGCTTGGACTCATCAAACATCAACTGGTACTTGTCCTCTGCATTCTTCATCGCCGCCTGCAGTTCTGAGATCTGAAGCTGCGCATTATCTAGCTCCGACTGTTTTGCGAGCACTCTTTCCTTGGCCTCCCTCGCCTCTGACGAAACTTCACGTAGCGCCGATGCTAAATCTTCCACAGCTTTCTTGACCTTGTCCCTCTCTTCTCTGGTGTCAGAAAGTTCTTTGAGCAGCTTGTTCTTGTCTTCAGTGAGCTGGCCAACCTGTGCACTCGTTGTCTTCTCAGAGGTAACAGTTTGCTGATGTGCCTCCTGCAGAAGTTGATGTTCGGATCTCAACCTGTCGAGAGTCGCGTGGAGATCAGATGCCTCCTTCTTTGCACTGTCAAGGCGCCTGTTCGTCTCAAGGAACCCTTCCTTGTACTCACTAGCTTCCTTCTCCAAGGACGCGACTTTTTCTTTGAGCTGGAGGGTCTGTGACTGTTTATCTTGCAGCATGGACGTGCAGTCCTCGAAGCTTTTCTTCAGGGACGCCAGTGACTCCTCGTTGCTTCTGTTCAGCCGCGAGACTTCTTCAAGGCGCGTTTGAAATGATTCCGCCTTCCTCTTCCACTCCTGCGCGGAGTGGTTGGCATCCGCTTCGGCCCTCTTGGAATATGCGATGTCAACTCTGAGCCCCTCCACAACTTTCTCTGCTCTCGCTAGCTTCTCCTCGAACGCCTTCGCCTTCTGAAGCTCCGCTCTTAACGCCGATGCTTCGGACTCCAGCTTGTCGATAGCTTCCGCGGCTTCCTTCGCTTTGATCTCCAGCTGGGTGTCATGGTCCGACTTGAGCCGGGCCACGTCAGCCATGAGCACCTCCACCTTCCTGGCGTTCTCGTTGGCGATCCTCTGCACCTGGTCGACTTGATCAAGAGCAGCGTCCCTGGCCTGCACGGTGGCCGCCAGCTCGTCCCTGACGCCGTCGATCTCCCTTGTCGCGGCGATGAGCGATGCCACGTCCTCGGCGTGGCGCTTCTTGACGTTGTCGCACTTGCGCCGCCACTCCTCCTCCTTCCTCTGCGCCATCTCGATGCCCGACTGCTCCCGCTCCGTGGACTTGAACCGCTCCAGCTCCAGCGCCTCCTCGACAACGCGCCGCGCCGCCAGGGCGTCCTCGAGCTTGGCGTGGGCCTCGTCGGAGAGCCGCTTGGCCAGCGCCAGGTCCTCGAGGATCCCGGCCTTGTCCTGCTCGATCGCGGCCAGGTGCTCCCTCGCGCTCTTCAGCTCCTCCTGCACCAAGTTCAGCTCCGCCGTGGCCTTCGCGTTCCTGGCCTGTTTCTGATTCTGACAAGAACGACAAGAAGAAGATTTTTAGCATTACGAACAAATATTGGCTCATTATTAAGCATGGTTGATGTAGGATTTGGGTGGCATTTCTCTCTTACATCGTTGGTGGCGGTCCGGCCGGTCGCCGCGGCCTTGAAGGACCGGCGTTCTGGTGCCTTTGCCGGCAGGTCGATGGACGCCGAGGACCTGTCGAGCGGGACCCAGGCATGGCTGTGCAGCGGCGACGGCGCGCGGTCGGCTGCCTTGTTGCCTGGTCCTGCAGGTTTTGCTAGCCTGCTCACACGGGGCGCCGACGTCGCCCTGCGGGTTGTGGACGGCTCCTTGTTCTGGTTGGAAGACGATTCAGAGAGGCTGTTGTTGCTATTAGCCGGCCTGCTTTTCAGTGCACACGTTCAGATTAGTGCCATGCTTATGCGAACTTTAGAATGTACAGTTTCAGATTTTCCATTTCTGTGATTAATTTGTGTTTCCCAAAACAAAAATCTGAGATTAATGCAGGGTGTTAGTGGAACAGTCGATGGTCAAAAAGAATTCAGATGCATAACTTTTCTCCATTTACAAAAGAAAACTTGAAGGAAAGCCTTAAGATTGTATGCACAAAATACAAGCAAGATGCTACGTACACAGAGATTCAGCATTGACAAGAGCAATCTGAAAATACGTGCACAAGATACTAATAGTAACCAGGCAAGGAAGAATGAAACAGGGTGCTTACTTGGGCTTCGACGCCAGCATTGTGGCCTTGTGGGTGATACGGAGCGACAGAAACCGGAAGAATGTCAGGAGCAACTGAATTTACGAGGTTGGGAATGCAGCAATTAGAGAGCAGAGGAGAAGAGGGATTCATGCTCGGTATTATGACGTTGGAGAAGTTGAGATTGAGGTGGGCGAGTCGTGCAGCGCATGCATGCTCAAACACACGCACACTAAAAAAATATATCAATCATTTCATTTGTTAGTAGTCTGGTAGACACTGATTATCCCTCACTAACCTGGACTACAGCGCGTGCCAACGTGCAGCGCTGTTCTGCTGAGCATGGCAGCCCACTCCAGTGCTACGCCCCGACCAGATTGAAGCACGATTCGTCTTGCACGAGTCAGTCTTTTGAAGAAATTTCAGTTCTCCGTTTTCTTTTCGTTTTTTTTTTTTTGACAATAGCATTTCAGCCACAGTTTTGAACTCTAATTGTGATCTAAATCTTGATTTTATTTTTCAAATTTTGTGTATTTACCACAGATTTGGGGAAAAAAATGTAGTAAAAACGCAATCAGAAATTACGTTTTTACGACAGATTTAGAAAAGTTATGGTAAAAATGCAAAATTTGAAAATCAAGGTCTAGATCACACTTCAAAATCTGTGGTTAAAACATAATCGTTCCTTTTTTTTCATGGAATACAGTGTTGCTCAAGCAGGCCAGGCCTACTTTTATTTTCGCGGGCCTTCCTGGTGTATTCTTTGTGGAAATTCTTCTTCGTCTAAATGGCTCTTAGTTTAGGCCTGTTTGTAGGGAGGGCTTCGGCTTGGATCCCTCCTCATTTGTCCAGAAGAAATGGCTAAGGCCCATGGTGAAACGACGATGACCGAGGAGACAGGAGATTAACTAAAAATCGTACTGATCATAAATGGATAGAAGATGGATCCATAGTGGCTAACCAGAAGTCCAAAATGTTGTTCAAAAAAAAAAACCAGAAGTCCAAAACAAATCAGATGACAGTAAAAAAAATGTCACATGACTGATCAATTTCTCTGCTCTGCTCTAATTTACTACTCCCTCCGTTCCTTTATATTAGGATTCCAAGCGTTTGAATGTTGTTCCTAATTATAAGCATTCGGAGGTCTGGTAGACTCCACACGCACGTCCTCTCTCCATTCTCCACCCAACCTTATCTCTTCCGCCACTCATCTCTCCCACGGAAGCACCCGTCGTCGCCACCCCTCCCCGCACACTCACATCAAACAAGCCAGCCACAATGGTTGTTGTTGTCCTTTTCAGTTTTTCTAGCCTGGACCAATAAAATAATTCTTCATAAATCCATCGCCTTACTTTTACTGTCTGATTCTTTCTTCTTTTCACAACATTTGTATTTTCGACCTGACTGCCTACTTCCTCAGGATGTCCTATATTACAAGATCCATGGTGGTTCCCTTCCCCGAAGACCACATGAAAATCTTCGACATACACAAGGTCCTCTGCATCTTATGGCACATCAAAATAATTGTAAGATTTAATCTGTTTCGTAGTGAAACTTTCAAATTTGATCAGTTTTTATGTTATACCTGAATCAAACTCATACAAATTGTTGTTTAAATCAAAGCTTTCAAATTCAGCATTTATATTGAAGGCATCATCATCAATATCAGCATCACCATCGCCATCTGTATGGGCGAATGCATCCAATTTTAGAGGTAACATGGTCACCTAAGGCTATATTACTTTATCTAGATGTGGTTCTCATTGATGAAATAGAGGTTCTTAGCAAACTAAAGTTTGTGTTACCTGACCCATAGGTCTCCACGTTCAAGTCCAGAATGGTTGCTCCATGTTGACCTCCCACTCCCACATGATGGCAATGGTGTGACATCCCATGTCATAAAAAGTCAATTAACCTAGCCCTAATGCTAAATTGCTGGCTAATTAAATTTTTAAGTAATTATGTTGCCAAAGAAAAAGGGAATTGAGTTAATTAAATCCAAATTTGGCCAAATGATAGCTTTTCACAAACTTTACAAAACTCAATGGAAGTGTGCCAATGTTTTTGCATATTCCAGTGGGTCATGTCAAGAATGAATTTTAGGGAATTTTCCAGAATTTTTGGTAAAGTATTAATACCCCTAAAAATTCCCTAAAAGCAGAAAAAGTTTCTCTGTTCCAGGATTTCTCATAATTTTTCCAGCGGGAATTTTAACTTGAGGCCAAAAGAAAACTTGGAGGACATATTTTGCTGACCATGCACAAAAATTGGCACAAGGTTTGGAGCATTATAACTTTGGAAATTTGGCAATATACAGTGGTACTGTTTCAGTCAAGAGAGAGTCAATAGAGTCTTTTTCCTTTGACCATTTGCTGATCGACACCGCACCGCCGTCCTCTCCCTCTGGCCGGCGATCGGCGCCACCTGCTCCCTCCCCACTCCATCCACTGTTCCGCCTAACCGCCCCTGTGCCACCGGCGCAGCATTGAAGCCGCCGCACCGCCAAGGCTCTCTCCCCGGTTCTCTCTCCCTCCCTCGGTCTCTCTCTCTCTCCCCCGCTACAAGTGCAGCAGCGGCAGGAGCCCTCTCCCTCATTCTCTCGGCGCCTGCACACTCCCACACTTTCCCTCTGCCCTCTCTCAACGCCCCAAGCTCCCCAGTATCACCTTTCCCTTTTTTCGACGAGCGCAGCAGCAAAAAAACGAGCCGCCCCTCTGTTTCCACCCGCCATGGGTGCCGCCGCATCAAGCTCCAACTAGGAAACGCCCCCTCCTCTGCTTCATCACCAAATCGGTGCGCATCGACCCCCTCTAGCAGCCCCCTAACCCTCTTCCCCTATCTCGCAGAGCCCTCGCCGGAATTTGGAGAAGAACGGAGCCTCGCCGCCGCCGGAAGTCCACCCCCGTGACGAGAACCCCGCTCCGGCCATCTCCATCGATGTCTTCCTCGACGCCGGTGACCCCCGCACCACGGTGAAGCTCCTCGACCCCCCTCCCGACCCCTCTCGACCTCTGTGCGCACGCGCGATGCCGCCGAAGCCACCCCCTGCCTCCGCCGCCGCCGCTGACACCGCTCCAGTCGCCGTCGTCGGAGAGTGCACGGGTTAAGCCTCGGATACGAAGTACTGTATCACGGGGAAGGACGTGTACTCGGGATCGATGGCCCCGGACCGACTTTATAGCAACTTTATGAATGGTGGCCATACATGTTCTTAAATGATGCGTATGTCGTGTACTTGGGTTGTCTCCTGCAGGATGTAAATCAATTCGAATTATCGTCCCTCGCGGTTATGAGTACCTCTTGTTTCGAGCAGTTGGCAGTGATAATTAAGTAGAGAGGATGGATTATGATTCTGAATTTTATTACTCTATGTCTGTATATTACCATGATGTATTGTTTTTTATATTTGTACAGCCTCAGTAGCTAGTCAGGTGCAACTAAAGTTACTTTCCGACATTAACAATTAAAGATCGGCTAAAGGATCAACTTGCAAGCATAGAGCCAATAGGTGCCTTTTATGCAAAACACCAAATAAGCCGGGTCAGCCCCCTGCATATTAGGAGTCGGTTTTAGAAAACCTTTTATCGGGTAAGTCTTGCGGAGTATATTAGATGCTCAGACTTTGCGATTTATGTTACTTTCAGGTTTTTCCCAGACCACTTATTGTGATTATTGTAACAAGATTGTGTGGGAAGGCGAAGAACCACAGGAATGGACCATTGAGTGGGTTTCTAGTTCGCCTACCCAAGACGAGTGAGCCATTGCCCTAGGGCCGGCATGATTCACTTAGGCTATATGTCGTTGAGTGTACCGTGTCTCATTTTCACTTATTCATGTATCGAATCAAGAACATATGTATTGTAACACAACTTAATTTGCTTCCGCTATGACTCTGAAACTTGTAATATGTAATATTATGCACTTAATGATGTATCATTGTAAATGATGGATATTCATGTGTGTATGCTATGTATGGTTATCTCGATAATCATCTTCCGAGGTGATCCTGTACGGCACACTCTATATTTCGGTATAGGGATATGACAAATGGCCGCCAACAGCCTCATGCACCATGTCCTGGCCGGCAGCAGCTTCGCTGAGCATCTCCTGGCCTCCTAGTCCATCACCTTCGTCTTCTGGTGCTGCAAGGTTTAGCTCCACAGCCATGGTGGAGCAACTGTATGGTGTGATCAGTGTGTGTGTTGTGTAGGAGATGAGATTATATAATCTGGTTTAAAATTTGAATTTTTCACATTTCACATTGGCGCCAGCATTTTCAGTGTGTTTGTCACAGCTGTGGTAAAAAAATTAGTGCCTCTGTGGTCCACATAAAGCATTTTACCACTAAATGTAGTGTTGGACTAGCATTAAATGCCATTATGTGTTCACACTACTCCCTTGTTAACATCACGTTCTCACAGGGACACAGATCTTTACCTCTACCTGCTACTCCCACCTTCAAATGCTTGGAATGCTAACATAAAAGAACAGAGGGAGTACCAACGACGCAAATCTGCAGCGCAGAAGTATTCATAGGTTTGTGACAATTACTTAACCTTGGCCGGGGATGTTTGCTCCCTTTTTTTTGTTAAAAAAAAACAGTTTCTGACAATTACTCAACCTTGGCTCAAGTACATTGCCGTACCATTTTTTCGAAAGAAAAAAAAATGTACACATTGTCCGATATGTTGCCAGACCATGACGGGTAAATTAATTGAATTCAAAATATGCGGTCAGGTAAATCATAAAGCAGATACGTTGAAACTGGACCGGCAGCAAGTAAAGTGAGTCGAATTGAAAAGGTATAGTGAGCTGCGTGGGTCGGTCAAAAGGATTGAGTACCGTGTCCTGCCTTTTATCCTTCCTCGGATCCGGGTAAGAGTTCGTTTGTAAAAACACTAGTATTACATCACAGATCTAGCTGTCAAAGTGGAAGCTTTGCGGTGACTCTGGCCTGCGCGAGACATTCCCATTCCTACCTCTAGTGAGGAGTGCTCACAAGAAGAACAGAATAATATCCTTCATACAAGCTCTAACTTGAGCTGATCCATCCCTCCTTTTAATATAGGTCCCTAGATATAGCTTACTAGTTAAGAAAGCACATGCACCAAAGCATCATACAACTAGTTTAATATTCAGCACATGAAGATTCCCATTCTCCCTTCCCGTTTCAGATGGCCAATTTTGTGTTCCCTTTAATCTGTATTTGCGTGCTTGTTCAGATTTAGTTTCCCTTTAATAAAACCCTATTTGGATTCAGTCCAGATTCTTAAAATCTGATTTTAATTTTAAGATTTTAGAATCCAGATTATAAATAAAATATGTGGTGATGTTTGGATACCGATCAGATTATTAAAATTTAGCTCTAGCTAGATATAATCAGATTATGAGATTCTTAAAATCTAAGGTTCTAGATTTTAGAATCTGAAAAAAAATCTATCCCGTTTGAAGGGCTTATAGATTCTAAAATCTGGATTTTTAAAATCTTAGTGGATCCAAACAGACTCTAAGTAGCTTGAATTCTCTTTAGGTTCATTGTTGGCGCTTAGTTCGTTTCAGACGCTAGTTAACACAAATAACATAGTGGTAAAAAACAAACTAGTGCTTGTGATCTTCATTTAGGTAACGCTACACCTGCAGAATATCTACATATCTTTCGGCTCCTGTGCGTACGTTGCGGTTGCAACTAACCTAGTGGCTAATGGAAGTGTACAGGTCTGTTGTAAGATCCTCAAATGTCACCCACATGCCCAATAAAATAAAAAGACAGGTAGGCAAGTGGTCAAAAGGAAGGTGTGAAACGTGCATGATGCTCTCGAAAAGGGAAAAGAGGACACATACAAAGAAAACACGTATGTGTAGTGACTGACGGGTGCACCTTACCTAGCTTTACCTTGCCTTACCAAAAGGCTAGGGAACAGCAGCATTCAGGTTCAGAAGTTGCTGGGTGCAATATGTCACTGTCTGGCTACTAAACCACCGAGAAGATTATGGTTGTTGATTGGACTTAGGAACTTGTCTCTGTGAGCGAAGGTTCAGCTTCAGAAATGGCTCTGCTGTCTTCCGCATGTGCAGCAACCAAGCAGGGAAGGAAGATTTTGGGCTGATGCCGCGTCGCTGTCGGCGCTTGCTGTTGCTTCCCGGACTTCGCCGCCGCCGCAGGCGAACCGCGAACAGCTCAGAAGCAGGATGCTAATAGTACGAAGCAAAACTCCAAATGCAGCTGATCAGTCGCCTGCGATCCGTCGTGTCAGTATGCATGGCCCCCGGTACCATTATTCTCTGTGGTTTCCCGGTCGCCTCTGAAACAAACCGGAAATGGCTGCTGCTACTAATATTTGTGACCACTTGATGCCGATGTGGCTCCTGCGACTGACGTGGACCAGACCACGTTATGCATGATGCACTACAGAGACTAGACATATACAGTATAGCATAATGATCTTGATCTAGTCTTAAAGCTGCGTGTCAGGAATCAGGAACTTCACTGGTTCTCTCCAGTGAAAGTAGAAAAGAAACCTCTGCAGCTGAGAAGCATTTTTATTTCTGCAGGTGGAGTGAAATTACGTACGAAAATTCTTCATAACCTGGGATCGAGCATAAATGCTACAGCGTGCTCTCAGGAGCAGGTGATCACAATTACTATAATTGTCACGCACGCTGTCTGTATCTGGACAGAACAGTACAAGATAGATTGTCAAAATAGTTGGCGATGCCAAATTCAGATCGCCAGTCGCCATCGGCATCAGATATCCCGGCCGGACAGGGTCTTCACCACCCTTCCATACTTTGATTTTGATCCAATGCCATATTGCCATTGCCTCCACTCCACAGCGCCAGCGACGTCTCAGGCAACTGTTCCTTGGAAGGTTGAGCCGTTCCTGTCTGGGAAATCACTGGTGCACGAGAGACGACGACCGGACAAGAACAGGTGCCCAAACAAAGCGCGGCGACACCGGGCAAAGCAAGCTCCAGTCCCATGACTTGTATGGACTGGAACCATCCAACAACACAGTTCACACACCGCACATGATGACCCCTGCTCGTACGCAGTTGAAACAGCTCACGGCTCGAACCGACAGCCAACCAGCTCGCAACATATAACAGGCTGAGATAGCAGAGCATGGCAAAATGTCATAATGCACCGGACAAAGAACAAGGGATTAAACAAACCATGGAAAGAAATGATATGATACCTGTGCTGCTGCTTCTGCTGTCAGTGCGGTAAGAGTAGATGGCAGCCAACCCCCATGCCTAATGATTCCAACCGAGTCACACCTGCTCTACCTTTTCTTCACCTGATTTGATTCATGCCAACTTCTTAAGCAACCAACCGAGATTAGGAGACTGCAACCACAGAAGGACATATACAAAAATAAACAAACTGGTTTCATCACAAAGGCTCAACAATATAATATCAGCTGCATGCCAACAAATATTCTCAGATAAAGGAGCTGATCATATCTTGGTCACCGACACAGTGCACTAGGTTACAATTCAGGGAGTTGCACAGTTTCAGGAATGAAGAATAACCATTCTGATTAGGAGGAACTACATTTACACACAGGGCACTGCCACAAACGTGTAGATAACAGCCAACACCATAAAAAGTTCCAAGTAAAAAAGGAACAAAAAAAAAGGGGAAGTCAAGATACACACAACTTGTGCAATCACCTCAGGTACAATACCTCGTCAATGAAAAAACAAAAGGAGGATCAAAATAATGCTAATAGTACAGGCGTGTTCAGAAGCTACTTGCTGTTCTTCTTTTTCAGTAAGCTCCCAAACTTCTTCAACAGAGGCTTGTTCTTCTTCTGTTGCTGCTGCGGTTTTGTTGGAGACATTGTCACCTTACTCGTTTCTTCAGATGACACCATCGTCGTCCCATTTGCATTTTCAGTGCTGCTGTCCTCCTTCTTGGAGTCTACTTCGTCGTTGGACTTGGACGATTCAGTTTCTTGTTTTCTGTCTGACTCTGCTTCTCTCTCGACGACTTTCATGGCCTCCTGTGAGGCTAACTCGGTTTTCACCGCCTCTTTTTCGAACTTGCTGTCATATTTCTCTTCATGATTCAAGTCCACGTTAGAATTCCCATTAACAGCATCAACTTCCAGCTTCAGTTTTCTATCGTCGTCACCCTCTGTATCTGCATTTTCTGCACCTGAAGGGATGACAGCTTCTTCACGCGCAGAAATGTGTGCCTCGTCAACAACCACTAACTTCTCTTCCTCCTCAGGGTGCTTCTTTGTCATGGCTTCAGCAAGCAAGGCAGACAGTTCATCGATTTTCTTCTTAGCTTCAGATTCCCGCGTCCTGAGTTCATCGTTCTCCTGGGATATGCTCTGCAATTCATTCTCTTTGTCTAGCAACCTCTCCTTCAGTTGCACATTCTCAGCTTTCGCCTCCTGCACAGCCTTGTTGGCTTCAGCAACCGCTGATTCAGTGCACCCAAGTTTCTCTTGAAGCTTCTCCGTTTCACCCTTTGCCTCCTGCGCAGCTATGTTGGCCTCCTGCACAGCCTTGTTGGCTTCAGCAACTGCTGATTCACTGCACCCAAGTTTCTCTTGAAGCTTCTCCATTTCACCCTTTGCCTCCTGCGCAGCCATGTTGGCCTCAGCAACTGCTGATTCCATACACACCAGTTTCTCATGAAGCATCTCCTTCTCAGCCTTTAGCTCCTGTACAGCCTTGTTGGCTTCGACAACCGCTGACTCTGTGTATGTCAATTTCTCTTGAAGCCTCTCTTTCTCCTCATTGACAACTTGAAGTTCATGCTCCGTGTCCCGCAACGACACAACTACCTGGTCAGTTTCTGCTTTAAGAGCAGCAATTTCTTGCTCAGATTGCTTGTTGGCCGTGATAATGTCGAGCTCCTTAGATTCACACTCTTCTCTGTACTTGCTCACCTCACCCTCCAGCCTCTCAATGGACTCCCTTAGGCAAGTGATGTCATGGTTCGCCTCATCAAGCATTACCTCATAACTCTCTTTGGTACTCTTAAGGGCCATCTTCAGATCACCTATCTGAGCTAGAGCATGCTCGTAATCATCTTCTTTCTTCAGAAGCATCTCGTGTGCTTCCTGTGCTTCGTAAGATGCCTTGTTCAATGCAGCAGTAAGATCCTCCACAGCCTTTTTCTCTTTCTCTTCTCTATCTCTAGCATCATTCAGCTCACTAGCTAGCTTGATTTTCTCCTCAGTCAGGCCTTCAATCTTCAAGTTAGCCGTTTCCTCATTGTTTAAAGCCTCTGAAGCAGCTTGTTCTGCAGTCTCAAGTTTGTTCCTCAGAACATCT
Source organism: Eleusine indica (assembly GCA_030378355.1). Lineage (NCBI taxonomy): Eukaryota > Viridiplantae > Streptophyta > Magnoliopsida > Poales > Poaceae > Eleusine > Eleusine indica. Next base: position 45,951,328 of record CM059495.1, read on the forward strand.
ATTGTTGTCTGCAGTCCAAACACCTCCTGTTGTGATGCATCCAACTGGTCATTGGTATCATTTACATCTGCCAAAAGTCTTGCCACTTCAATTTCCAAGGCAGTTGTCTTACCCTTGAGAACTTCAATTTCAGATTCTCTATCTTGCAACATAGATTGTATCTTGCCCAGCTCTTCAGTTGTAGAAGCAAGACAATCACTTTTGAACTTCTCAGATAGGGTAATTTCCTCCAATTTCACTTCCAGCAATCCTGTCTTTTCCTTCCATTCTTCCAACTGCTGACGGATGTCTGCCTCAGTCTTCTGTGCCTCAGCTACCTCTGATTTAAGCTCCCCAATCAATTTTTCCGCCTCAGCCAACCTCCCTTCGATGAGCTTTGCCTCCTCAAGTTTCTCCTTCAGAGACGAAACCTCAGACTCCAGATTCTTAACACGAACCTCAGCTTCACGGTTCTTGCTCTCTTCGCTTGCAGCACTTGAATCAAGCAACCCTTTCAAGCGCACAACTTCGTTTGAGAGGATCTCCACCTTCTCTGCATTAACCTCTGCGATCTTCATGGCGTCATCTGCATGGCCAAGTGCTGCCTTCTTGGACTCGTTTGCCATCGCAAGATCACGCCTGATCCTCTCCAGCTCCTCCGTGGTGTTGACGAGTGTCTCCAAGTCTTGAGCGTGTTGGCTCCGCACACACTCAAGCTCCCTCTGCCAGTCTTCCTCCCGCCTCTGCGACTCATCAATGCCTGCCTGCTCGAGCTCATCGGCCCGGAACTTCTCGATCTCTGTGGCCTCCTCAGCCCATCTCTTGGCCATGAGCGCATCCTGGAGCTTCTCATTCGTTTCATCAGCCACCCTCTTGGCCTCATTCAGTTCCCCGACAAGCCGGTCCCTCTCTCCCAGGGTGAAGGCCAATTGATCCTTGGCCTTCTTGAGGTCTTCCTGGACGCACTCAAGCCGCGCCTGCAATTCGAGCTCCCTCCTCGGATGCTTCTGCAATCCCAGAAAAAAAAAATAACAGTTTGCTTCATGATAATCCAGCACAACGGTAACCTTGAATACTCAATTGCACTCTTCAGATACAGAAGAATCCCAGTAGAGTGTTGCACTTACATCAGGAGGCGTGCCAATCTTGGGCACCCGGCGCTCGACGACGGGCTTGGAGTCCGCGGATCTCGGTGAGCGGTCGAACGAGAGGCGGGGCCGCGCGTTCTGAGCTGCCGACGGTGGCGAGTTGGGCTCTGACTTGAACGGGCCGCCGTTGCTGCGCGAGCGCGGTGTGGACGGCGTGCCGACGCTGCTCCTCCTGGAGCCGCCCGGCGTCGAGGGGCGGTGGTTGGAGGAGGGCGTGGAAGGGCGATGGTTGGACGACGGCGTGGACGGGCGGTGGTTGGACGACGGCGTGCTCGGCCTGCCCCTGCCAACGGGGGACTCATTTGGCCCAGATCTGTCAATGGCGACACCGTCGAATTAAAAACCGAAACTTTCCAACTTTCGCTGAATTCAGCGAGCGAAAAAAATGCGGGGCCAAATCGAGAAGTGAAATCACAGTTCAGTTACTCGCTGGGATCAAACAACCCAAAAATCAAAGACGAGGCTGTGAATTGCTGGTGACAAGATGGCATCTGAACACACGGTTGCGCAGAGAGGAGAACGCAGAACAGTGTGACCAACTGAACGGCAGAGAAAATCTAATCTCGCGAGAAGAACTCGAGGAAATCCAAACGCTTCAAAACCAAACAGAAAATAAACAGTAACCGCTTTAGATCTGACATCGAGAACAGAGTATAGAACCGAACCCCCAAAAGAAGAATCAAAAGAAAACACAACGAAGGGGAACGAGCAGAGAAGAATGCGAGGTCACCTTGATCTGGAGGGCAGCATTGTGGACATGTGACGCTCTGGAGAGCCCGGCGTGGTGGAAGAGGAGAGAGTGGGGTGCAGGGGAAGAAGAGGAAGAGGAAGAGGAAGAAAGTGGGGCGAGTCTCACATAGCAGGAGCAAGCAAAAAGGCTGCAAAGGCAAAAGGCAAAGGCGGCCAAAAAGGAGCAGAGGGGAGGCACGGCAGCAGATGCCAAGACCCCTCTCGTCTTCTCTACCTCCCGTCTCGTCGTCTCCTGCCCCCGCCGCTTACGAAAACGAAACCGCTGCTCCCTTCTCTTCGCTTATCAGACGATGGCCATACCCTCTTCACTTCCCCCCCTCCTTTCCTTCCTTGCCTTTCACTTGCCAACCGCAGCAACTACCACTCCATCTTTCTCGCTCTCTCAGAGTGAGCGAGTGAGGAGGAGAGGTCGTTCGTTTCTGGTGGTGGTACACGGGATGCACTGGCGCCGTAATGCAGTGCAGTGCAGCGATCCTTGTGCGTGCGCGGATTATTAACTCTGCTCCTCTCTTGGGAGGTGAGGCTGGTCACCGGTGAATTGCGCCCTACTTACGCCACCTACTCCAACTGATTGCCCTGTGCAAATTATGGATGCCACCGTGGCCAGCACATGTCTACAGTCTAGCCGGGGTCTCCTGATGAATGATGATAACACACTATTTTGTGAACGAAATTTCGTGATGACAAGTTGATTATCTCGTGACGTGATGGTTTTATATAAACTCTGACTCTGCCATAAGACAATAGTAACCAAAAAGCCAAGAGAAAAGGATGCATCATCGATCGAGCCCAGCTCAAGCACAACCTGCTTTTCGATGATCATACAGTCCTGTAGTACATTGATAGGCTGCGTCATTCTTGGCGCGCATGGACAAAAGTCTCTTGGTGACAACGAGACAAAGTAGAAGGAGCTGGTACGTAGGAGTACGAGCTCCTAATTTATGCAGCAATTTTTCTTTGAGGGCATAATTTATGCAGGAATACGTCACCGAGCCAGCGACGTAACGCAAATGCAGCCGATGGTGACCTGTACGGATGCGAATTAGTGGCGGAGACACCATGTCTGGTTTCTAAGCAAAGATATACTAATATACTGTTACGTACTGATTCGAGGAGAAAACTTGTAGGTCAATCACAATTAAGCAAGGCTTGGTTGCTACGTTGGACGATCATGTGGGGTACGGGCAGACAGATTGATTCGAATCAAGAGAAGAGGGGTGAGCTGTGGTGTTGCGGCAAGAATCAAGAATGTTAATACTGTTTTTTTTATTTCACCTTCTGTGCGAGAACATAAGAAATTAAGAATACTAGGTTTCGTTTGTAAGGCTTTTGTTCTCTCGAGAAACTATTTCAGTTACGCTAGTGTTCCTAGTTTTTGAAACAAAAAGAATAAACAAAAACAGATGACATCGTTGGACACAAGTCGCACGTTGATGGTCGTACAGACTTTTGTTTTAAAGAAAATCAAGATTTATTGCTTCTAGTCTATGTACTTTAAATATGATATGATATAAACACTTTCATAAGTATCTATTTTCCCCATAATCTCCTAGCGGTTTTGTAATAAACGGTCATAATCTTCTAGCGGGATAAAGGCTGAGTGCTCTTTCCCATTATCTAAAAAATAAAAATATGTTTTTGTTTTCTTATTGTTTGTTTTCAGTTTCTATGGTTTATGATAAGGAAATGGAACTGAAACCCAACCAGACACATCACTTGTTGGTTCTTCAACAATATAAAAATAGAAGATATAATTCATGGATGAAGCTTGATGCGACCGTCGATCATCGTTACCCATGCATTTGCGGTGGCTCCTACGATCTAGCGGAACCCAGGTACATACACCCGCCATTCTTGGTCTCTTGGATTCCAGCGGCTAGACACGACGCTAGCAAAATAGCAATAGACCGCGACGCCGATCGAATTGCTCTACGGCGGCGGAAGAAGAGGCTCCACGGTCCACGGCCTGCGCCTTCGCCGCGTCCGTTTTCGCAAGCGCATGCATGGCCCGCTTGGAGCTTCGCGTTGCGTGCTTTGGACGCCTGCGCCGTGCATCCTCTTCTCATCGAGCGTGGGCCCCGCAGCACGGCCTTCTCTCTCTTTCCCAAAAGAAAGCGCGAAAACGCCGCCACAACCGACACATCTCTTTCTACATCATCTACTATTGGCTTGGCGCCATCCCCGGCTCATTTGTGATCTGACGTGTGGGTCCACTCCTCTTCGGCCCGCACGTCCCCAGCTCATTTGGATTTTTTTTTTGAGCAAAAACCGTAAGGATATATGGAGCCGAAACGGGACGCGTTCCCCGGCCACGACCCATGGAAACTACCTCAGACGTGTTTAAGCCCATATCAGCCCATGTAGCTGTTCATTTTTGGGTCCAAGCCGACCGGGCCCTCACCGTCGTGGTGCGTTTGGGCTGTGGTTGTTGCCCGTCACGAGGCACGGCCCGTTTAATATATATTATAAATATATTTTTAATTCACTCCGGAGTAAGAAGGAAAACTAAATCTGGTGTAAGTCTGCTCATTCTCATGCATGAGGTTGCACGTTCAATCCCCTATCTTTCCCTTTTTTCACATATTTAGTGTCTTTTTTCATCTTTTTGTACACGGATAGGCCAACCGGATTGGTGTGTCATAATATTAGTGGTGTATGAGCTAATTCGATCGAATTGAGTACTATAAGAGCAACTTTATGTACTGAAATTTTTGAATCAATAACGTTGAATTCAATAATTTTAGGTTGGACATAGATTTAGATGAAATAGTTTAATAATTGAATTTATATAGATGACGTTATAATGTTTAGAGGAAACTATCTTAATACTTCAATAAAAAAAATTATATAAATTAGTCGCGTAAATGCGGATTGACTAGTTAAATATATTAGGTATTAAAACTTGAAAACCACAAAATAAGGTGTTGAAACTGTAAGCAAAAAGTGAAATGATTAACAAATAGGTAGCATAACCATTGTTGATTTTTTTTCTAACATTAATCTAATTTGCATGATGTTAAACGTAGCCCAAGGAATGGAAAAAGTCAAATTTGTTTCTTCAATGGAAACACGTCTATTAACAGTGTCGGTGTTTAGATCACCAGCTAATAGAATTTATTCATAGGAGTGCGCGTTTTGGGTTCGGTGATGGCTAAGCAAGAGGACACAGGGGGTTATACTGGTTTGAGGAAGCCCCCTACGTCCAGTTCTCAGGTCTGCTCGTGTTACTTGCTCCGATAGTGGGTACAACGGTGGTGAGAGAGGAGGAGACTCCAAGTCTCGGGTGCGAGTGAATTATGTGCGCTGGATGTGTGTGAGTGCCTCTATTTGCCCCTCTCTAAAGAAGAGAGTGAGTCTCCTCTTTTATACTTCAAGGAGATGGACCCGTTTACACACACACATACACACACACACACACACACAGAGAGAAAGCAGGGTTCTACACGTGTGGAGTTGGTGGAGGCGTGCGGAAGAAGGCGAAGTTTCTGATCGATGGCATGGTCTTCGGTCCTTGCGGGCTCATCGTCCTGGCCTCGTGTTAGGAGGAGGACACTGTGCTTAAGCGTGCCCCCGTTTCCCGTTGTTGGGTCGAGCTCCCCTCGTTACTGTAGATGACGTGTGCGCCCATACGTGGGATGGTGCATCATGGGCGCTGTCACGTTATCAGAGTGGTGATCAATCCTGTTGTCTATCAGTTCGTCCTGTATCACTATTGTTAGCGATGTCATCATATGGTAGCATTACAGGCTGTCCTGTTATGTCTGCCTTCGTCAGCAGGCGCTAGTGATAATGAGGACGACAGATATACTGGGGGATTTAACCTCTTGATACTGTGCGTGCGTAATGAGTATGACATTTAAGGTCGGGTGGTTAGCGGTTGTTGTCCATTGGCTCGCTCGACCCCCTCCGTCAGGGATCATCGCGTCGGGTTGCGTCTGTCCGGACCTGCCCGGAGTTGGAATTCGTCCCGTCCTGACAAGGCAATCGAGCTTCTCCGCTCCGCTATCTCCGGCTTGGTCAGGGTTTCGTCACTCCGTCCTGTCTGGGCTCGGATACCACTGATGGGAGTTGACGGAGGTAGAGTTTATCTGGTTATTACGGGGGGGCCATACTGTTGTCATGATTGTAGTGGCAATGGAGCGTCCGTCCTTGTCCCGGAGTGGATAGGCTCGGATGAGTGGCTGAGTCATCTGCTTGGAAGGGCGAGCCGTGCCCGGATTCTGTCAGGCAGGACGACTTGTCCTCGACCTCTCGGGAGGGGTCGAGCGGGGCGTAGCGAATCCTCGACCCCTATTGAGGGGTCGAGCGGGACGCGACCGACACTCTGACCTATCAGGTGTCGAGCGAGTCGGGGCAGTGGCGCGACCTTTACGACTAAGACTTAACTGCCACGGGGACGCTTCCTGTGAAGGCCTATGCTAGTGGTGCTTTGGTGGCGATCCAACGGATCCTTTTGAATCGGACGCATATGAATCCTTAGAAGGTGTCACATAGCACCCCGATCCTTACCCTCGACAAACCAGTGAGAGCACCTCTTACGTTCCGCCGAACCGAACGGCTTCGGTTCGGACCGAACAGAAGCATCGTGGTTCGCTTTCTCTAGTGTGAACATCGCTTCGTGGGTCCTTGCTTTTGAATAGAAAAAGTCTCTCAACTCTTAATGTTTTTTACGTCTTCTGGTTAAGTCCGTCATGCACTCAATTTTTTAATCGCTATGGTTCACTTTAAATCGAACATTACACACTATGGACTTTGAACCGTAAAAAAAGCGGCACGGTTCGGTTTTGACCAACGTTGCTGGTGCTGGAAAACACAGGATTCCAAGGAAAACGAACACCAGTACACCACCTGAGAAAGTACAACGCGCCAGGGAAAGTTCTTTGCTTAGTGCTTAAGATTCCAACCATGCTATTCCCTCGGAAATCAGAACACTTCTACCCACAATAATCTATTGTAGCCAGATGAAACGAAATTTCTTGAATTGCAGAAGAAGAAAACTGAAAAGATAAAAGACAAAGGGGAAATAGAGAAGGGAAACACAATAGTTTCTTGCTCTAAACATTCGTTTCATTTCGTTCGACTTGGTTCGTTGGAGCGTGGTAGATCGACCTGGACTTCGCTCCAGACTTACCTGACTGCACCGCCGCCCAGGCGCCCACAGATCAACTTGCTCACAATTCCAAGTAGCGCCTGCTCCTTCTTCGAAACGAAGCGGATCGGCACCGAAGCGGCGATGTGGGTGGAGATACTGTGCGGCCTGGTGGCCTACAAGATCATCCGCCGCGTCTTCTTCGCCGACGACGGCGACCCTTCCTACCTCGCCGACCTCGACTCGTCCCACTCCGACCTCTGCTTTGCCGTCGCCGCCAGGTCCGTTCCCATTTCTTCGTCCCTCCCTTTTTGTCCCCCTCGCCCCTTCCTCTCCTCGTCATAGATTTTAGGTTCCGAAGAGGAGAGGGGAAGCCGTGCTAACTCGTTGATTCCAATTCCACTCCAGGCTCGAGAAGCTCTACGCCGGGCGATGCTTCGTCGGCCTTCGCATCCCCGACGCCGACGCCGGCGCGCGTCTACACATCGACGTTGTCCTCGTCACCAAGAGGTCAGCCTGCCCTTCAGACTCTAACTCTGGTATTTCTATGCTTTGTCCCCGCGGCGTGGGTAGCATACATATCTGCTACGGAAACTATTGCTTTTTAGAGGTTAGCAGACTTTCTGCTGTTATAATGTACTAGGAAGTACCGCCTTGCAATTTACAGCTAGGGGATTCATATTGCAGCCTAATGTATTACAGCGTAAAAAAATTGGCACTGACAATCGTTTCCTGTCTGGAATATTAGCCTTAATTGCTACACTCTCAGTGTTGAAAGTCTTCCTATATATCCACCAGAAAAATGTTTGGATGTATTGTTCGTCAAGACCAAGTATAATTAGATAAAGAGGTAGGCCTGCTGCGATTGCTTGTATTGTACCTCCTCTATGCCTGCAGTAAAATGGAATGCTTCACCTTCCTCTGTCTGTGATATTTCTTTAGTTTATTTAGATAATGGAAAAATTGTTCTGGCCTTGATCTCATGAGAGGCTAGAACCAGCAATTACTATAGTGCTACCGAAACAACTTCAGTAGCTCACATCTACACACCATGCTTTAGTAGTAGGAAATAAACGACACCCACAAAGTTTGGATGGCAACATTATGTTATGTTTCTGTGGTATAAATTGCCTCTGTAACTTGCTCGATTTCAGTTTAACATTTGTCGCAAAAACAAAATCAATTAATCTTGCTTGGAGGTTATCAGTTATCGCTGCTGAAAAGTACCATCCATCCTAGCACAATTGAAAAAGGGGTATAGTGGGTCTTCCATGCTACTCATTTATGCATGCAATTTAATTCACTTCAGGGTGTGCCCTGGAAATCAAGGGTTTTGATCGTCTTACTGAACAGGGAGGTGATGGTAGTGGCGATCAAGAACTTTTCTGGTTTTATTGAGGTCGACAAGGATGGCAATTGGTCATGTCCAACTGACAAGAAGCGGAAACAAGAGATAATTCCAAACCCGGTATGTGATTGAGTACTCCTTTGTAATGAACTGTCAATTTTGTGGCATTGCTAAGTGTTGTTTGGATCTTGTGTTACTTTTTAGTGAACTTAATTCGCTCGAACAAACATAACATATTGTTGTTGTAAAACACCAGACATGTTATTGCTACTGTTGTTCCTCCCAGTGTTATGTTCTGAGTGAGAAAAGACATTTAAGGTGCATATATGGTGTTTGGAAGTTGGAACATTCTAGCACAGTAATGCATGTAATGTCTAACCATCATACTATTACCATCACGAATGAAATCCTTCGTTTCAAGTATTCTTTGACAATATAATTTATGTTAAGTATTTATCTGCTATTGTTGGCTTCCAAATCATGGAGCCATATGCATACTGAACACATATTCCAAGTTTTATTAAGTCAAACATTCATGGTCAATAGGATCTTTCAGATTGCATTTCCTTTGTTATTTATGAACTTACTGGTTTGAACCGTGTTCTGTCCATTTATTTGTTATATTTATTTGCTAGGTTCTGGAAGTCAACAGACTAGCTGCCAGTCTTCAATCATACTTGGAGCAGAGAGGAGCAAAACTTCCAGATGGTCATGTAACTGGCAGGGTTGTATTGCCAAATCCCAACTGCAGGTTACTTTTGAGCCTATATTTTGTTTTCTTTGCTCTTGTTTGGGTGTTTTTTTTTCTTGTTTACAATCATTCTTTTAACTATTAACTCATTCTTCATCAGGCCGTCATATACTATAACTCTTCAACCGGAGGTTATACCTTATGAACAATGGCAGGAGCTTAAGCCAGACTCAAAGAATGGACTCTCGACATGGATTAAAGGCGCATTGAGCAAGAATGACATGCAAGATTCGATTCTGCAAAATCTACATTTTATTCTCAGTACTTCACCTATGTGGGACAGGTAAATTATCAGTGGAAGATCCACTGGCTTTCCTCTTTATGATTCCTGTTGCTTTGTTTCATTTTTCTTTGGTCTATCACGGTAATGAGAAGGGAAGAAACAACCATAATGTAGACAGTTATGAGGGTTTGTTGGAAGAAATAGGAGTTTAAAGGCATCCGAGAAAGTTGTATGTAGAATATGTTACAGTTTAGTGCAAATATATCACATCTTTTTCTTATTTGTTCTTTCCTTTTGTAGGGTGGAGCTCAAAGGTGACAAAAATCTTCTTGGTGAATTGATTGAGTTCAAAGGCAGGCATGAGGATGTTCAACTTCTGAAAAATCTGAAGAGGTCAAAAGTCAGTCGATTCATCGTCCAGAAATCTACACTTTTTGGTGGTTTTGGTAAGTTGTATGCACTAGAATTTTTGCCTCTCTTTTTTGGGTTCCTTTTCTTTCTTTTGGCTTTTGTTCCTTTGTCTCTCCTTTTTTGGGTTCCCTTGGGTTTCATCTCTAGCCTACCCCAACTTGCTTGGGATAAAAAGGCTTTGTTTTTGTTGTTGTTGAAGTGAGAGCTTATGGGGGTGTTAATCACTTTAGGCTAACAGATCAATGCATTTGCTGCATAGGGTTTTGGCAGCTATGTTGTGCAAGGGACTAGGGTCGATAAAATTAGGGGAATAGTTCAAAGAAGGGAAATTGGGCCTAGGACATTTTTCAATCCTAGAATTTGCTAGGGGACACGATTGTTATGTGGTTTAGCCACTGCTCCTTGGTGGTAATTCGTTAGAGAACACAATAGCCAATAAGTATTCACTTTCATCTGACAATGAGATATATATATGCTGAATGGACTGAAATATCTATGGTCTGCCCTTCCTAATGGCCAACATGCCAGCACAACCATCCCAGGTATCTGGCTGGCCATGCCTCTTACTCATGCATCCTCCTGACGCTCCACCTAGTCATCTGCACGTTCACCTTTCCTCCGCTATCTGGGATGCCCAGAGCCCCAGACTTGGGTATAGGAGATGGCGGTGGCTTGGTGGGCTCTCCACCATTGCGGCAATCTGCAGCTTATTACATGTTCTGACCCCCGATAAGCAGTGTCCAATCTGCTGCATCCTGCAAGCCTGCAAATCGCTCCCGTCCAAATTGAATAAAAAGCATTGTTTGTAACTGTAATTGCTGAAGATTAAGGCAAATTCTGAGCTCACAAATGAGAAAAGCATCAGCGATAATGTGGATTGAGCACCCAACATGTTGATTCCCAATAGCAGCTATGAACATCGAATTTTAGTGCCTTGTGCGGAAGATTGAAAGCCGAACAACGAAGTGCACGTGTGAGACAGACCCCAGACATTTTTGCTAAAAGAAGACCTCACTCAGGTTGAGAAAAGCCCCGAACCATGTCCCTCCCTTACACAGCGGCACCATGACCCTTGTGAGATGACCAACGGCCTGGGTTGGACCTTGGACCTGTGCTTTGGGCATGGGACAGACGAGGGGATTTTTTAACCCCAGCATGAAATTCGAGTCTAATCCAGGAGGAGTGCTACTAGAGCCACCAAACCAACTCAGCTAGAGGCCTGTTCTCAGTTTTGTCCTTTTGCCACACCTCAGTTAAGAGTAGAAGAAGAAACTAAGGGGAAAAACATTCTGTTCTTTTGTCCTGTCTCTCTCACCTCCGCTATACCAATGTTGAATGGTATCTGCTGGCTGAGTTCATGTTTCTAGAGTGTCCAAGAGCAAATTTTGCCCCAAAAAAATAGACATGTATAATGCTTATTAATCGTGGTCCCTGAGCATCTTGGCAAAATGAAGGGAAATTTATAAGAATTGGTAATGGCCAATTGAATGCTATAGGTCAAAAGGCTTGTTGCACTTCCGTTGTAATACAGAGATATCTCACAAAATGCTGTAATTAATGTGCATGACTTGCATCTCTCTGATATGATATTTATGTGAATGCAGGTAGGTCACGAGTTCAAATACTGTATTCTCCTCGAGATTATCGAGCCGAGGGAACTTCATCTTCAGAATGGAAAGAGATATCTGTGAAGCAATATACGGAGATTGTTTTTCAGCCATTGCACTCCAAAAAAGTTAAGAAATTCAAACTGTCAAGTGTTGTTTCAGTGACACTGAGTGCCTGATAAGTAACTCTTGCACAAAGCATTTAGGCCACCAGTTTTCTCTTGCGCTGTAATACTTTTTAACTGTGTACCTCAATGGGACTGCTGTTTGTATAGATCGATCTGTGTTTCTCTGTGATGATCTGGAGGAAAGGAACTTATATCAATGCTTAACTGATTGCATTTCATACCGTTGTGATTCAGTTGATTGTGTAGTCTGGACGAATTGGTACCTGAATCCTCCAGCTGTATTGCTGGTGAGGGATTGTCGGCCCCGTTTTCATTTGTACTTTCCTGAATCTTTGGGCATTGATTTGAATGGTTGCTTTCTCTGGACCACCTCATTTTGGTGTGCAAATTGACGTGCAACGTTTCTTTTTCTTATATTTTCGGGAAGCCTCCAGCGCTTATTCGTTATTCATATTTATTGAATCTTTTTTTTTTACCACAAAAGCTTATTCGTTACTTATGCATGTAAATCAACACTTGCGTATGACAATCGACGCATATGCCTTCCTGCTTCTTTATGACCCGTGAGACATGAATATAACTGATAGTCTGAACCTGTGTTTTATGTGCAAGTTTAGGACACACCGGAAGCTACTATTTATTCTCTTTTTCGAATGCCAGAAGCTAGAATTTGTAGGTGCAAGTTTAACTAACCCCACTCATTTCGTGGTCAAAATAGCAAAAAATCTCTTCAGATTTCGTGGTCAAAATAGCAAAAATATTGATTTTTTTATTAACTGAAACCAAATACTGTACAACACTGCTGTAGAGGGTTACTCCCAAGTTTGCCAACATCTTTTTGGCCAAGTCCAAACATATCCTCAACATATTTTCTGTACAGACACTAACATAACTGCAGATTATTTTCCTTTTTTTCAGCCTAGAGATATTTTGTTGGCAACCAATCACTGAAATGCTTTTTTCCCTTGGTAAGGGCGTAATACATGCTACATGCTTGGCCATGCGCATACCGCATATGCACATCTGACCAACCAAGTTTCCCCCTTTTGGGGGGAAAAATTAATACAAATATACTAGATACAAAAGAAAACAAAGAATACAAGCCTAGTTTGCTTCTGTGGGATGAATATAAGTAAGAATGGGATCCCTAATCCAGCTCCCCGTATATCCCGTTGGCAAACTCCACCATGAGCTTGCTGAGCTTCTTGTTCTGGATCCTCTGTGGGATCACCTTCAGCTCATCACTGCAACCAAGCAGTTCATTCATCATCGATCAGTCAATACAAAAATCATTCACGCATCTTGGTTTGTGTATGTAAAAAAAAAAATCCTACTAGTCTCTATCAGTAGTATAATGCAAACACGTTATATAGGTGGTACCTTGGTGGTGAGCGTGGCGCGGACGGCGAGAGCATCTGCGCGAGCTTGACAGCGTCCTCGGGCCGGCACACGACGTTGTCGAAGCAGAGGTACCGGCCGTACGCGGTGGGTGACTCGTAGGCCGCCACGTGGGCGTCAGCGAGGAAGTCCACGTCGACAGTGACGAGGACGCCGTCGTCGTACATGTCGGGTGCGCCCTTGAGGTAAGGTTGGGCCGCGGTGAGGCCCGGCCCGGTGACGAGGCCCGCGTTGATGGCCACCATGTCGACGCCCCTGTCCATGGCCAACGCCCAAGCCGTCTTCTCCGACAGCGTCTTGGCCAGCGCGTGCCACAGCTGCAGAAGAAACAGAGAGACAGGTTAGAGTGAGCTGTGTATGTGCTTGTTTCAGAGACCGTTGCAGGTGTCAGGAGCCCGGAGTAATGTTTTGTTTAAAAGAAAGAAAAAGGCAAGTAGGAGTACATGTTACTGCTGCTAATGTGGACAACCATGTTCTATAGCAGTTGCAGGCTTGGAGTGACATGACACCACCAGGCGAGATGCCCGGCGCCTGAACTTAGCACGAGGAAATTGAGGGCCCAAAAACTAATGATAACCCGTGTTTGGCATCTTGCTTAAGATGTTTTCAACTCCCGGCATCATGAACCAATGATGATTATCCGGTACGTATTTAATTTATTAATCAGTAGTATATAATCAAAGAACAGGACGGATAATCTTTGTGTGATCAGCGACGTGGTGAGTGATACTGCATACTACTCCTACTCCACTCGCGTTCTGATCCTGATCCAAGAAGCACAGTTGGAGTTGAGAAGTCGTCCTCAGCGGTCCCATTCAATCGCCTTCTTGCGGCTGACACGCATAGGCTTGGACTTTTGACAGGAGCAGCAGTATCTCCTAGACGCCTAAACTGGCCTCTTGTGATGAAAGGGGGAGCGAAAGTTGGTCACCCGTAACCCGGATTCTGAAGCACGCCGCATTTATGCGGACAGATTTTGTTTTATTTTGTTACTATCCTTTTATTATGTGATTTCAGTACTATGCCTGCAGAATATGACGGCAGGCAACGAAATAAACTTGGATTTCGTGGCTTGGCAGGGGACGGCATCCGTGCGCGGACATAGCGCGACTAGACGACAAGTCAAGTTTGTTTAGGCTTAATAACGTGACTAGGAGCTTATATCAGAATGTTTCTCTGATACTATACTATGGACGATGACGCTATCGGATTGCGGTGTTTGGACTGAACAGAAAAGATATTGCTCTCTCACCCCCAACGCTCCACGGCCCAGGGCGCTGACCAAACGTGAAGCCGAATCTCGTTACTTGCCCCGGCTTGGCACTAAAACAGCTACACGCATCACTTGATAGGGCAACAACTTCTCGGCTACCGCTACGCTACACTTTTGTTAACCTGACCGCAACGTCTAACGCCCCCCGCCGCGACGGCTCATTACACTCATCCCGACAGAAAACGATTCCATGCCAACTTGCCCAAAGAAATGATGAATCAGATGGATACGGATGACGTGTCTCAGCGGCGTACCTTGAACTTCCTGCAGAAGGCGAGGTCGCTCCAGCACTTCTCGTCGAGGAGGAGCTGCTGCTGCTGCTTCTTGTGGTCGGCGTTCCAGACGACGGCGGTGACGGAGGAGGTGAAGACGACGCGCTCCATGGTCTCCGTCTGCGCGCACGCCTCCAGCACGTTGTGCGCCGCGCGGACCTCCGTCTCCACAGTCACCTCCTGTTGCACGGCACAGTTTTCAGTGCACCAAAGCATCATCAATTTTATTACTCTATCATACAGTACACTACTCCTACAGTGCAGAACAAAATAGAGTACTCCTATGAACATAACAATGACCCTGGGCCTGCACTGCTTGCGGCGCGAAACAGAGCAAGTTGGCTCGTCGGCCTCTCTGTTTCTGTAGAGCTTGTCCAGTGACCCCAGCAGAAGCAGCCATGTGCAAACAGAACCAGCTGATGATGACAGTAGTGAGCAGGGGCCAAGAGTAGAGCAGACTAGGGGCTCAACTCAAGGCGCCTCGCCATGTGGCGGCGTTAATGTCGCACGCGGAAAGGGCTGCGGTAGGTCGCAAACTGGCGACACGGCCAGCTTTGTAGGAGTAAGAGTTAATGCGCTGGGATTGATGGGAGAGGACCTGGATGTTGCTGGACGAAGTAAGAAGAAGAAGAAGAAGAACGCACTCATTCATTCACAGCCACACATGAGCTGTGGCATTAATGAACCCCAGCTCACCACCACACACAACCATGGAGGGAGAGAGAGAGAGAGAGAGAGAGAGAGAGAGAGAGAGGCGGCGGTGGGGAATTCAAAGGGAAAGGCAAGCGGTGGGGTGCTTTGATCCGATTCTACTTAATTCTGATTGATTGAATTTAATCATGCGCCTTTTGTGACAAAACGAAAGATTAATATAATACGGAGTAGTAGAAAACAAAACAAAGAAAGGAAGTGGTGCTCACATCGCATTGGTCCTGGTCCTGCGGCGTGTTGAACATGCAGAAGACGCCTGCGCAGCCGCGGACGGCGTCGGCGATGGCGTGGTAGTCGAAGGGGTCGGCGCGGAACACCTTGAGCCGGTGCTTGTACACGTCGCTGCAGCCGCGGAACAGCTGCTCCTCTTCTTGTTCCTCCTCGTCGTCCTCCTCCTCCGGCTGGCGGCGGCAGTCGCAGTCGCAGTAGGTGGCGGCGTGGACGGTGTAGCCGCGGCGGAGGAGGCGGTCGACGAGAGCGCGGCCCAGCGGGCCCGACGCGTCCATCACGCACACGCTCTTGCCGGAACCCGGCGCCGGAGACTCAACCGACCCTGGACACATCTTCCGGCTAGCTTTGGTTTCTTCCCCTTTCCTTCCTTCCTTCCTTCCTCTGTGCTGGCTTCTCTCTCTCTGGTTTGTCCCTTGAACAGATTACTACTCTTAATTAACGATGGAGAGGAGAAGCAAGGATTCTACGGGTCGGATTTGCAGAGGGAAAGGTGAGGCGCGGGCGTATATAAAAGGCAAAGAAAGGGAGACGGAGTCCGAGCCGGGCGCGGAAAAACTGGAGCAGCTAGCTACTCTCCTCTGCTCGGCGGGGCATTCAAAGGGCGTGGCGTGCCGTGCCGTTGCTTGCGATTGCGCCTCTTCTCTGCTCTGCTCGGCTCTGGCTTTTATACGGACGGAAGATCCTCTTCGGAGTTCGGAGAGAGAGAGAGAGATGAAGCCTCTTCCAAAGAAGCGCGGATGAGGCGCACGGTTGGGAGGGGAACGCGCGTATGACCAGCAGTTGTTGTTGTTGTTAGTTGGTAGCTGTGGCATGTGGTTTCGCTTCGCCGACCCGGCCTCTACCCGGCGGTGGTCAGCTCCCGCCCGCACCGCACCACGCGTACGTGCGCGCTTCGAATCACATCAACGTGATTCTGGAGGAACGAACGAGAGAGGAGGGGAAATTAGTTAGGCCCTGGACGTCCCAGTTCCAGCGCGGCATGTGTCTAGAAACTTTGGGTTCTGTTCCTGCCTGCCAACGCTACTACGAAAATAAGTTAGGCCCTGGGCTGATGGATGGGGTTGGGTGAGAAAAAGGATGGACGACGAGCCGCACAGCACAGCGTGCGTGCTCCAGCGTTGGCCAACCGTTACAGCTGCCAACCGGTGCCGAATACCTCCACTCTCCTCCTCTCTCATCTCCCGCTACCGCCTGCCTCCAAGGATCCAATCAAGTTTGACCTCTGCTCTGCCTTCCTCCTCTCCCAGTCTCCCCTCCAAGGTTTAAAAAATCGCTGGAACCGGTCGGCTCAATTTGGCCAAAAACTGTCCGGCTAACCGTTTAGCTACAGTAACGGTTAGCCGGACAGAACCGGCCGGAACCGATTCCATGGTTAACCAGGATAACCGGTCCGTTCCAGCCGGTTCTTTAAATGCTGCTCCTCTCCCCATATCACCATACAAACCCTTGTGCCTGGGACCGTACGGTGCAACGCGGACTGCGCGTAATCAAAATTCAAAATTCAAAATGCGTCTTATACGTCATATATGTAACTTTGGATATGTTTGTTTTCTGGGATCTAAATTCTACTGTTTTTATATTATTTTTTTAAATATTAAATAAGATAATTAAATATAAAACTAATTAAGTTATAGACTAATTTGTTTGTCTATAATCACAAAAGTTTTCTGCCTCCATCGACCGCACTTTTTTCAACAATACTGTACACCGGGTGGGAGTAAAGATTATTCAGTGCATGCACCTACTATTTGTTTCTCTGTATCTTGCAGTTGTGCCGTACCCTTCTGATAGTTAAAAGATTTTTCAGAGCATCTATCTCATCAAACAGATTAGCCATAAGCACAGCACAAACTCTCTTCAGCTGTGACAGCAGACACTACCCCAGTAAGTACAACTCCTTCAAAAAGTGACGGGAATTAGGAATCCACATGTTTTTCCTTTTGAAAACTAGGGATTTTACTACCCCGACTTCTAAAGAAGATAGAACCAAGGTCCAACAGAGTTCAAACAAAGAAAAAACAAAAGGAAAAAGCCAAGCAATTTGCCATAAGCGATACAGTCTAATCACACGAACAGAGTTGAAACAAGAACGTGGAAGATTGGCTATAGGCATGCTCGATTCCATTAATTTT
Organism: Eleusine indica; assembly: GCA_030378355.1. Classification (NCBI taxonomy): domain Eukaryota; kingdom Viridiplantae; phylum Streptophyta; class Magnoliopsida; order Poales; family Poaceae; genus Eleusine; species Eleusine indica. The sequence continues at coordinate 45,968,779 of CM059495.1, forward strand.
CCCATCTTCTCGTCTCCGGAGAAATGATGTGTGCGCTTTGTTGATCTTTAACCTTTCACTAATTGAACTTCAAGACCGGCCGCTTGTTTTCGTTCGGTTGCGTCCTAATCAGTCGCCATGCATATCGTCGTCTCATTTCTTTTTGCTCTCGTTTTCTTTTATTAGATAGATTCGTGTTCGTCGTCCCCCGTCCTCCTCTCTCTGCCTCTTCCCAAGGTCGAAGCAGCTCCTTTATTTCCTAATATTGTGCCCCGGATCGTACAGTATATCGTTGAGCCCGGTTAATTGAGCGTAATCTCTTGGCCATGTACACCTTTCGGGGCAGTGGCGGAGCTAGGAATCAAAGTTAGGGTGGGTCACCAATTTTTTTCCTATACCACAAATAAGTATAAGTACAAAAGCTCCTAAAATAGTATTCAAACACAAAAAAATTAGAATAAAACTATAATACAAGTACAAAATTCTACTTTGATGCAGTTTTCTTTACGTTTCAATAATACTGATATAGACAAGGCTGTTTGAAAAAGAAATTTGTAACATTTTAGTGACGAAGAAGCTCATAGCAGCCATCTAATTATGTACTTATCGCCTCCATGCATGTTGAAGATTATAAATTATTGCTTATTGGGTTTTAAATTGATGGATAATATAGCTATGGACCGACCTCTATGCCTACCACTACTAGAAACATACTCTTGTAAATACGCTTTATTTAAGTGTTAGATATGTTTATTTTATCTTTACTATAAAATAAAGACGTTTTCACAAAACGTGTCGGAGACGTCTTCGCACGGACCGTGTCATGTTCTTGTAGACATGGATTTTACAAACGTATCTAGAATAAATGATATGTTTTATTGAGATAATAAAAACATGTTTACACGTCTACCTACGCTTTCATAGTTACGTTCTGTGACATGTTCATTATTCTAGACATATTTTTATGATGTGTTAATAAAGCTAAACATGACTTTCATTGATATATTTTATATTACGAATCTACTAACATAGACACGCTTTGCATAATATTTTAAAAAATATTTTTTAGTTGTTGTTGAAAACGAGTGAGTTATTTCTGCAAGTATTAGGATTTGAACCCATGACCTATTATTTAGTGTAAACTCATTTAACCATCTCATCCTGCAAGCAATTTTGATTGTAGTTAAGACATTTTGCCTTTTGTTTTCATGTCTTCTAAGTCTTTTAACGTCTCTAGAGTTCTTAATAGCATGTCAAAAATATCTCTTAATAAAAGTATATACGATTAATGTGTGTTTAATACTATCTCACTTTTATACGTTTTGAATAACATGTCAACAAGCGTCTTTACTTGAGGCTAGATATGATCAAAACGTGTCTAAATAATGTATCACATTGAGACATTCTCAAACCACGTCAAGAATCATATTCGGCGGGCTTGTGATGGTCGAAAGCGTGTCTAATATCGTATCATCTTAAGATATTTTCAAAATCATGTTAAAAAAGCATATCTATGATAGCTATATACAGTTCAAAGCGTGTCTATATCATGCCACTCTGAAATGTTATAAAAAATGCGTCAAAAAAATACGTTTATATTTTTACCAATGTTGAAGTGTATCTCATATCATGTCTCATTGATATATTTTTAAAAATATATCAAAAGACGTTTTTAGGTATTAATGTAGTGATGTTTATAAAAATGTAGCTACATAACCGTGTCTAGAAGGTCTTTTTCTTGTAGTGTACATTTGATTTGTAAAATTTTCTGCTTATTTCCTTTAGTAACATCTGGTATATGTGACTGTATTTTCTCCAATCAGCAGCAAGCATGAAACAATACAGGCAATGCATGGGAGTATGGGACGAGAAAAAAGTTGCGCCAGCTAAAGAAGGCCAAATGGTTGGCACGGTCCTCCAGCTCCAGGGGATTTGACGGATCCATGTACCGATCCTCTGACTAGCGCTACGATGGCCGATTCTCAGGGTGGGCCAGGGCCCACCCTGCCCACCCTCTAACTCCGCCACTGTTTCGGGGTGTAGAGGCTGTGACTTCGGTTTCATTATTAAAAAAAATTGAGCCTAATCTCTAACAACATGCACTTTCTACGCTTATATATACGGAACTTTATTTACCATCAAAAGAGTTTCTGGCTCCATCGACTACCACTTTTTCAAACAATACACCATGTGATCGTTAAGATCATTCAAGGCACGCAGTATCTTGCAGCTGTACTGTCCTTCCCTGTTTTAATTACTAATCAGACGCCCCTTGGCTTCGCCCAACTCATGAAACCAGATTATGACACAAATAAAGGGCCTCTTCAGCTGGGACAGCTTGCGCTGTCTCCGTACGGTGCTCTTCAAAAGGTGACGGGAATTAGCTAGGAATCCAGTTAGTTGTTCATCCGTAAGTCAATACGTGAGCGTTGACGATTTGGCAGGATGCACATGCTCTATCCCATTTTCCTGTCTTCTCATCACGGTAGCAGTGACGTCATGTGGGCACTTTGTTGATCCTAATTTTTTCAGAATTTCCTTTCAGAGGGGCTATGTTTATTGAAGTCCAGGACCGGCCGCGCTTGTATTCTTCCGGTGCGTAACATATTTTATTGCATTCCTTTCTCTATCTTTTTTTACTTTATAATCACATTTTTTTTAAAAAAAGAATATATTAATCAATATCCCAACCTCTGTATCTCCTGATACATGTAGCATTCAGTTAATACAACCAAAGAAACCGACAAGAAACAACACCATAAAATCTGGAACATAAAGTTTTTATTCATTAAAATTAAACTAAGACATTATTCTGTTGGAGAAGCGCCACCCATTTACAGCAAAAACTCCATTGCTACAAACTCAAGGCGCCTGCAAACCGTCCTCATGAATGGGCGCTCCTCTGTCTTCAATAGGAGAGATTAGAATCTCGCCTAATAAATACCTCTAAAAATAACCTGAAGAAACGAAGGTATTTGTGTTTTATCAATACGACACAACCAAATTGACTAAAACAAGCTAGATACGTCAAACACTCTCCACACGAAGGCGAGCCAGTGCACAATTAAAGAATAAGTTATTGGCTGTCTGTTGTGAAGAGTCAGAGACGTGGCAAGACTAGCTGAGAACGATGATGGGTGACTCGTGCATGCATTCTCATTTCTTTACATTTTGTTTACAAATAAGTCTATCTACTGTCTCTCTCGCCCTCCCATAATAATTTACCAAGGGTGATTTTGACTAGGGCCATCGAGAGATTTGGATTTTTCATACGATGAATGGTTCGATTACATTTTCTTTTGACGAGGAAAATGGATTCGTGGACGTAAACTTTTGATAGCCAGCAAACTGAACATATTCTTTGCATGATATGATTTGATTAAGATATATGTGGCGGCTGTAACAACTACCATGAGGTTTCTGCTGATGAGCTCACTTCTTGCATCATCGTCATCGCCGGTTTTAATAAGTGATATGCTAATTTTTAGATCGCTTTGAGTTATTGGATCTAGATTCAATAATTTATAATTATTATATAGATAATTCTAAAAAAATCAAAATACAAAGTAATAAACCATTAACTAAAAGCGATTAAAGGTTAAAAAATATATTTTAATAATTCATCTAATAGTAGTCACTTTACCGGACTGCGGGTTTTCAGATATGACAAAGATTACAATTGATCACCTGTTCGATTGGCATCACAGCCAGTAGAAGATCGAAACACGAGAGGTCCGAGCTCATATCTCCTCTCTTGCACACAAGTGTGACCAGAAACCTTGTTCGCAGGCGTATCTGACAGTGTGAAAATATTTTCGAATTGACACCACACCCGGCTTGGGATCAAGGAACGGATCATGCAACACTGGACCGCTACATCGACGATCCAGTACGTTGTGCCTGTGCATTCTGGGTGCTTTTTTCAATTATTTGAGACGATCGACGTGTACATTCTAGATGTTGGTTGGAGCGGGGGCTTTATGCCAGGGCAGAGCAGAGCATAGACAGGCCCACCGCCGGTGGCCGGCCGGCCGGCCGGTGATCAGGTCGGTGGACCAGCGGATAGCTAGCTGGAGCTTGATGATACCAGTGGTTACCAGCATCATGTCGCCGTCGAGCTTATAAATGCCAAGCCCACCTCGCTCGCTGCCCACCTGCATTCGCTACAGTAACAAGCAGACCACTGCAAAAGGTGGAGTATACGTGTGCGGCTAAGTCAAATCATGTGTGCTTCGGTTATTAGGGCGTGTGCATGGTTATTGGTTAACCAGTGAGATAAAATGCTACAGTAGTATTAGTATATATAGCACATATGCACCGTGTGCATATAAAACAATCTTCAACACAGGTTGACGGTCTACATGATTGTGGATAAGCTAGCAGGGTGACTGAAGAAGACTCAGTGTTGCCTGATCCATCAATCTGATCTTTTTTCTGCTTTCTCGTCGATCTAATATATAATGTTGATGTGCCGTGACCTAGTTGCACAACACCTTGTTAGCTTTCTTTCACACTCTCACCTGCTCGCCATGACCACTACTAGTAACATTATATGAACTGTACGCTAAGTAGTTATTCAGTGGGTGCTGATAGATGGATTCATCAGATCCATAAATGATCGATAGCAACCGTCCATCTTCTCCCTTCCGACCTGTTGATCGCTCATCGCAAGAGCTTTCCTTTGTGTCCTGTTTTCTTTCCCCCTTCATTGCGCGCACCCTGACCAAATCAAGTACTGCTTTTCTTTTTTTTAAAAAAATCAAGTACTGCTTCCTTCTAGATGACACGTCACTGCCTGCACACTGATCAAAGTGTTGCTTCTCTTCTGCGCGGCACGACTCATGAAGGTCAATTAGAACTACTGGGCCTAAACGGGCCATAAAAACTACTCGCACCACTGGATCAGGCCCAATTACTCGCACCACGTTCATCATGGGCCGCAGCTCTTCTCTCTTATTATAACTTCCTCCACGAACTCGAACAGAGCCCAACCAATCCAACAGCCGAAGCCCGAAGCACCCGCAGCAGCCATGGTGGCCACCGCGACACCGACGACCTTCACCAACACCACGCCAGGCCTCGTCGTCGCCGCCACCGATCCCATCCGCTCCTTCCTCTCCTCCGCCGCTGCATCCGAAGACCTCGCCGCCGACATCCGGGACCTCGCGTCCGCCCTCTCCTCGGAGCCTGCCATCTCCTACCGCTCCCTCCGCGCCATCTGGTGCGCCGCCTCGCCCGACGCGCGCCCGCCCCTCCGCGACCTCCTCCATGGAACCGAGTTCGTGCTGCGCAGCCCCAAGCCCCGCGAGAAGGTTCTTCGTTTTCTTTTGCCCTTCGTGGTGGTGTCCAGATTCCTGCGGTCCGGCGAAAGCGTGGGTTCTGATTCCGATTCGGCTGCCGTTGTTGCAGAGCGCTGAGCTGAAGGCGAGGCTGGAGAAGCTCCGGGAGATGCAGGAGAGGAGGGAGTACGCTGAGCTCGTCAAGGACGTCGTGCCGCCCAGCAAGGACGACAGCCCCGAGCCTTTCTCCTCCTACAAGGACCAGATCGGATTCGGTAAGGAACAGCTGCTCTACTCTCTCCTTACAAAACATGTACTAACCAACTTCACAACAACTGGAATATTGCTCACACTAACGCTAAGCAATCTTTAAAATTTGAACAAAAATGCAGATTGATAGCTCTTTGATTGTAACAGTGCTACAATGAATACAAACCAAGGGCATACAAGTGGCTATTGGAGCAGTCAATCACTCCAAATTGCACATAGCTTGCGTTTGCAGCCTGCGGTTTTTGGGTTACGTTCGATAAATCCGTTGGCATCATACATTTTTTCACTATAAAACATTTCTTCTCTACCTACTGATCTTTCTTCATTTTTGGGAGCATAACGAAATTAAATTCGTTTCTTCATCTACTACAATCTGTTTATAGTTGTTAAGAGCATATAATTACCCTCATAGTGTACTGTACTGTTTGTATTTACGCGTAGGGAGTACCAGGGTACTTTTGCTTATATTTCTCAGTTCCATTGAATAACGTGTCATATTTCAGGTCTACATGTTGTGGTGGTAATGTTCACGGGTTACTTGGTTGGATTCGCTGCGTTCAGAGCTCTGTTCAGCAATAGTCCTGTACTGGTAAGCCCATAAGATTACTGCAACTGGTGCTTTTGGCATGTAATCCTATACTGTTCTTCGTTGTCTGGGAACTTCAAGTTGGTGATTCTGTCTATATCTACTATGACTGACCTCACAAGATAACACCTGGTTGTGATTATTCAGAATGCTGCTGGAGGTATCTTGGGACTAGTTGGTGGCATGATGGTGGAGACAATGCTTTTCATCATTAGATCATCCAGTAAAGAATTGGCTTCTGTTCCAAGATCAAAGAAAGTTCAGTAGATGCTTGAAGTGCCTTCATGAGTCTCAGTGGTGGAGAATGAAGAGAAGCTTATCCTCTGAACATTATGAAGCATTAATCTGAGACCATAGTATATAATACATGGATGTAGATGCTGTTCAATTTCAGGTGTTTAGGGTCTGTTTTCGGGGGGTTTCAGGCGTGACCCAAAGGAGGACTTTAGATCTTCGATAGGACCGATGAAACATCAGGACAAGTTTCCCCAGCCAGTTTTCTTTCAAAATCATGCTTCTGCCCTACATGTACCACCGTTGTAAAGATAATATTAGATTGATAACTTACAGTAGCACCACTGTTGTAGTTTGTCTTCATCAGGCAGGCCTTGTGTTTTGCCAAATAATTAGCCTATTTAATACAAGTCGTATATAAAGGTGAATAATGCCTTCACTCGTACTTCTGTCTGGTTGAGCGGCCATGGTTCTTATTCCTGCCTAACTATGCAATTTCCCAGTTTAGGTACCTACTTGACAATGAGTGAAACGCTGCAGTGCGTACATGAACACGGGGCAGAGTCGCCTATTCTGCGGTCCTAGCTTCTACCTGTTGTGTTGCTAATTGCTATGCCATGCCAACGTACCCTGATGGTGAACCTGTCGAAATGGCACACCACGTCATGCCCGGATGGTCACAATCATACCTTCCGCCAATTCTTCTGCCTGGCATTACGCCATCTACAAGCATGACAACCACACAGAATCCGCGCTAGGCTGTTGGCTACCATCAATACCTGCAAAATTCCTTAGGCTACTCTCAATAGAGGTTTCATTTTCAATAAATGATGTGTCACGTAAGCAAATTAGGGGCTATTGAATTTGAACACCATGAAACTAACACTAGAGCAATGGAATTTCATTTCATCCAACAGGTGACCAATAAAACCACATGAAAGTGTCATAAAACACCTGAATGAATCTTCACATTGTAGGTCTTGTTTCATTCGTGATTTCAAACCATAATAGATGACATGACATTTTTGGACACAATAATATGAAACACTGCATTGGAACTAGCCTTATGTGAGAATGCAATAGCACAAGATATGGAGTGTTCAGTAAGCTTCAGGGCCAACTGATACTGCAGATCAAGAGCTTGATTCACATGGCAAAACAAGCATCGGAATGGTTGTGCTGTAAATTATAGATGCAAATCTAACCAGCTTAACAAGGAGCAACTTGGTCAAAATTCTGCAGGCTATGCCCAGCCAAATTCACGCATATCACCAGAAAACGATACTTTAGCTTTAAGACACGGAGGCCTACAAACTAGAGCACCATGCAAAACAACAAACCAGATGGAAATGGAGCATCAATAGCATAAAGCAACATGCATCATTATGAGAATACGATAATTAAGTCTAGCAAAAGCTTCATTAAGTGAAAAGGCCAGTTCCCAGTACTTAAGTCAAATTACGTCCCTAAAAGATACGACTAATACTTGGCAATCCTAATCCATAAAACTGGATGCAACAAATTGGAATTCAGTCATCCACTGCTCATCTTGCTGAAGAATAATCATGCTGTCCTGGTGCCACCCTCTATTTGATGTGCCTCTTGCCTAGCAAGTGTGCTCAAAATTAGAAAAAGAGCAAAATAATAGTTACAGCTTTAAGAAAGAAAAATAATTTAAGCAAAATAATAGTTGCAGAATTTTTTTCCCATTACTCTAATTTTTTACGTATGATGTTGGTTAGTTCAATTTTGCACTAACTAATGTAATATAAAAAAAAACCCCGGAGAGTAGCAATTCCTCCCATCCCATTGCTATCTTCGTTTCCTAATATACCATTTTCACTCAAAAAAAATTTATTGCATTGCACCATACACTGCCAGATTGTTCCATACATTGCAATAAATACATAACAATGCTATATTTGAATGGTAAACCATCTGAAGGCTGTGCATTTTCATCACTAAAGTGACATTATTCATCATGGCACCAAGTAATAATATGATGAGAGCAATCTAGTCAGCTTGGTCCCTGATGATGGTGATATAGGTAACAGAAGGCTGGACAGTAAGTCATATTGCTAATTAGTGGTGCAGGATGACTAGTGAAGAGGAAAGAAAACCCTACAACCTGTGATAAACAAATTAATTTACGAAACTTTGGTGACACATTTTAAATTAGAACGGTATTAACCAGATGCCCCAACTAAACTTGGGGTTAAGTATCTCATCTCTGCCCTTGTAACCTGAACTCTTTATCTGCTATCAAGGAAAAGCTTTCTATATATATATATATATATAAGTATGTACTGCAAAGGATTCTTGCGCTAAATTGTATCGCTGATACTCTTGATGTATCAGAATGTGCCTTCTCTCACAATTTATATTTGCTGCTAATAAGAGAAGCAATTTATGACATGGGTTTGCAGACTGTTTCACCATGATTAAATCATGCACATTCACTGTTACTATTTCCTCCAATTCCGTACATGTGACCCCTTTACTTAATCAAAGTCATCAATACATTTGATCTTGACTATGTTTGACAAGAATACCAAACATTCCTCAACTCTAGTAACAAAATATGCATGTGCCCAATGTAGCTATGCTTCTATAGTTCTATACAGATATGTGATGAAACTGGATAAAATTTAATTGCATGTATCATGCACTCATGTATGGCAAAATTTGTTCACTACATATGTACCATTCCATTAAATGACATTGAAGTAACATTCAATACTGCCACATTCAAATTCTTATAGATTTATAAGAAATATAATAACCTTGGCAGGATTTAATTCCATATAGAATATTTGAAGATAAGAAGACCCCTGAAAGGTCTAGTCTGCCAATCCAAGCAACAAAGTGACAGCCGCCTTCTTTAAGTCCGCTCGAGCATTGTTTGCCTTCACCTTAGATACTCTCAATGATTTGATCTTGGATTTCAGGGCATTTGCTTTCGCACCATCATGGTGAGAAAGCAAATGCCCTGGAATCCAAGATCAATGCATCATCAATGAAGCCAGATGCTCACTTGGCACGACACCTGTGCTCACTGTTTTCTCATACCGTCTCTTCAAACTTCGAAGCTTCTCATACAGATCCATAGGGCTGCAGTTCTCCCTGTCGAGGCGGTCACAAACAACAGCAAGAAGAACATCAGTCTTTGGCCGCGTACCATGACTCTTCACATGTGCCACCATGGCCTCCAAGATCATCATCAAATCCTCTTTCGACCATGTGCGTTGAGTCCACGAAGGTGTCCCCAACTTGCTCGAGGTGTGGGATCGATCCCCGGCTTGCCCAATGGATTCTTGGCCTTCGCAAACCGAGTTTGCACAGGTGCCACCTTCTTTGGCTCAGCCTTAGCCTTCTTCCCCTTGCCAGCCGAGGTGGTCTCAGGCATCGCCGTCCCGACCTCAGTCTTGGCCTTCTTCGCCCTGCCAGATGGAGCAGGCTCTGGCGCGGGCCTCTTCTTGTCCTTCGGCTCCGCGGTCTTGGCCTTGTTGGTCGCCACAACCTTCTTCTACATCTTCTACACCAGCTCTGGGCCCTTGGGCTCCGACTCCGACGACTCGTCGTCATCGTCATCAGATTTCGGCTAGGGGACCGCAGCCACCGACTTAGCGGTGAGGCTGGACACTGGGCGCATCTAAAAGTCTTGCGCATCGGCTTCTGTCGGTGTTTAGATCACCGGCTAGTAGAATTTGTTCTAGGGGATGTGCGTCTCAAGTTCGGTGATGGCAATGCAAGAGGACACGGGGATTATACTGGTTTGGGGTAGCCCCCTATGTCCAGTTTTAGAGTCTGCTCGTGTTACTTGCAACGGGATGGGGTGTACAAAATTCGTGAGAGAGGAGGTGGCTCCAAGTCTCACTGCACGGTGTGTTCTGGAGTTGCAAGCTACGTATGCGCTACTCGCTGTTGTTGTTTCTGCGGCTTGTGTTGTTTTTTTGTTGTCCGTCCTAGGAGTGTGGAAAGCCTCCCCTTTTATAGTCCAAGGGGAAGGGCCTGGATTACAGATGGAGCGAGAGAGAAAGAGACTAGCAGGAGAGTGGTGGAGGCGTGCAGAAGGAGGCATGGACTCCGGTTGCCGACGTGGTCTTCAGTGCATGTAGGGTCCATTGACGTGGCTTCCGCATACGGCGCGTCCGTGCTCCTCCGTCGTCGGTCATAGCCTCCTTTCCCTGTAGAAGTCGTCTTCCGCAATCGTCGGGCGGTATGGCGGACGCGCAGTCATGCTTCGATCACCCCGGAGACATGCCTTACCGGCCTTGTTTGTTACGTCATCGCGGGAGCGATTAGTGGGTGGAGGCTTGAACCGCCTCGTTGGTATGGGCCAGCTCCTGTGGGTGACGCGTCTCATGGTAACGGGATGGCTCATAGCGGCCGGCGTGACGTTGCCGGGTACGGCCTCGTCACTCCTGTCCATCGAGTCGTCCTTGAGTCACTATAATCAGCGTGCTCTTCCGAGCGGGTCGAGGAATGTGTCGCGTGCACCCCCACGGCATCAGGCGGAGTAATGATGATGTGGGTGCAGGCTCACAAGGGGATTTAACCGTCCGGTACTGTGGCTGCATGCGCGGCGTGACCATTTAATTTTGGGCAGGGGTGGTTGAACCCTCGCCCCGTTCGACCCCTTCCACGGGGATCGACTTGTCGCGTGGCGCTTGTCTGAGCGTATTTAGGGGCGGGACCCCGTTCTGTCCCTAAGGGGTGACCGGGCCGGATCGTACAATCATCCCTGCGGGGCTGGTGCCCTCGGTATGGCCCCACCTCGGGACTTGGGTCCCCCCGTCGTGGACGGCAGGAAAAGGTAATGACGCCTCGACGCGTGCCCAAGCGGCGCGGGTACGGCTTCCGTGTGAGCCAGGCTGGCGCCCTTATCACCGAGGCTGACACCCCGTGTGGGGCAGACTTGACCTTCTACGTGGTGGTTGGCGAGGAGTAAAGATGCTTTGATTCCTTGGGGGTCGAGTCGAGCAGAGCGGAATCCATCTGAGCCATGCGCGAGTCAGCCGAGTCGAGTGAGGGCCCTTGACCCCTGGGGGTCGAGGGCGACCCCCCCCCACCCCCCCGTCGGGGGTAGGGCGAGGCGGACGTCGGATCCGACCCCCTCGAGGGAGGTGTCGGGATCCTTTTTGTCGGGAACCGCATGGGTGCGTACGGACTGAACTTCGCGGCACGCGCGATGGCTTAAGCTTTGAGAGGGACATAGCTCCCTGGCCCTGCGATGGGCTCCGAAAGTCTTTGGGTCCAGGTTTTTCTGTTTAGGGGGTATACCGACGCCACGTGGCATTGTGGATATTTTTCCCCGACAGTAGCCCCCGGGGCATTGGGCGGGTCGGAGAACCGCTCGAGGGCCTTTGCTGTCGGTGCCTCTGGTTGGAGGGGATCGCCTCCCGGCCGCTTGCCTTCCGGAGGAGGTGTGCGCGAGCGCACCCAGCGGGTGTAGCCCCCGAGTCGGAGGTCGAGCTTTAATAAAAACTCGTGCTTCAACTTTCGTCCAATTGCAGCAGTCGGTCCTTGTCCTTGGCGGGGGGCGCGAGAGTGCACCCGGCGGGTGTTGCCCCCGATCCAAAGGCTGAGTCTTGTATGGGCTCGCGTTTTGGCTTTATTGGTTCGAACGGCCTCACGGGATCACTGTTTCATCCTCCCTGGCCTCAGCACGCGAGTGAGCCAGGGGGGCCCTGCACGCCGTACTGCCCTAAGAAGAGACGTATCATGTACGGCTTTCGTCATTGGCGCGCCTGCCTCGAGGCGAATCTTTCTTTTCACGGGGAGTGGAGCGAAGTACCACCAGGGTGCCAGGCCCTTGTCCCCTTGTGGCGTGTAAGGCGTCCTGGTGTCTTTGTGTTGGGCTCGGTGCCCGTGCAGGGTATCCAAGGCCTGAGCCCAGCTTGGTTATTTAAAGGCACAACCGGACAGCGTTCCGCTTCGCTCCTAATCCTAGCTTGAACCATCGAGCCCTGAACTGCTTGGCGTAGGACTGGCCTTTGCTTGGTGTCTTGCTGTTGCCATGGCCGCTGGGTGCGACAATGCTCCCTCTGTAGGGGTCCCGAGTCTCAGGAGGCAGCCCCAGCAACACCCGTACGGTGTGGCCGAGCTGCTCGCCCTCTTCGTTGGGGGAAAAGGGTAGCCTCAAATAAGGGCATCTTTCCCTGACGACAAAGCACTACAGGTGCTTTACCCCGTATGTGCTTGCCGAGGTGCGGGTACCGCCTTTTGCTTTGTAGTAGACCCTTTGGGTCGATCTTCCCTTTCTCTTTTTCTTGTAGCCCCGAGTTGTGGACACTCGTTTTGTAACAGAAAGTTTGTAAGAGTCGGCCTTAAGGGGTCTTTTTAGCAAAGATATGTGAGTGCGACCCCGTCGTTGGGTCTCTATTGGCGATGCCGGTTCTCGCATCTCCGCTCAGTGCGGACGGAACGGTCGAGTGACCGTTTCGGCTTTCTCGTTTTCTCCTTCCATGTCTTGTTCGTGAGACAGAAGATAGAGTCGGGTCATGCTTTTGCCTCGGTGGCTGAAATGTGGTTCTCGATGAGTTGCTATCGGGTTTGTTCGAGTGAAGACTCTGGTTCCCCGTCAGCGGGGTTCCAGCAAACCAGCTGGTGGTTGACCTCATAAATCCCTCGGGGGTCAGGGTACTAGCCGCTAAGTGTGCCCATTGCTCGTTCCCCTTGCTCCGTCTTGTGCTCTAGACGGCTATCGAACCCTCCGAGGGGCCAGCCTTAGATCCTCGGCGCCATCGGGCCGTCGAGGCAGTTTTCAGCCTCTTATCCCGTCTTACCTGCGCCGCTCGACCCCTGGTGTGGTCGAGCGACTCACCTTGCGCTCCCGTCCCATTGTCGCCACTGGTCGGTCGAGCATGTCTTGGTCGGCCGAGTTGTCGCTGCAGGGTCTGGATAGTAGAGGCCGCATGGGCCCCAAACGGCCTTCTCTATGCCGCCCTCGCTGCAAATTTCAAGGCGCGGCGCGGACCTTGAATCAGCTCTGTGCTGCTAGCCCCACTGCCCGAGAAAGAAGGGGTTGAATGATTACCTAACACGTGAGCATCGTGGTGGTCCCGGACGGGGCGCGGAGTCGCTCCGCCTCCCGCGGCGCGGCAATCGAAGGGGCGTCTTTTTTGTCGTGGCGGCAGTAGAGGCGAGCCCACGGCGCGCGGATTTGTTCGTGGGAGTTGAGGAGTTTGCGGGATAGTAGGAGGAGTGGAGTTATGGATGAGCGTGGGGTCCCCACGTCCGCGCGTTAAGCGGGGTGAGGGGTTAGGAGACTTATCACCTGGTGGATCGTGGGCGTATTCTTCACAGTCAGCTCCGATTGTCTGCCCCTGGCCAGTCCTCCTATTTAACCTTCAGGCGCCGAAGTCCACACCTTCCTTCCGCCTTTCTCGTCTCCACAACTTCTCTCCTTCTCTGCCGATAAGTTCTCGTCGTCGCCTCGGGACGCCTCCCCTGTTGAGATGTCGGTGTTCTCCCGCTCCACGGTGACGAAGAGGGAACTGGACGCGTTTGTCAGCGCCGGACTCCTAGTTCCTCTCACCGCGGTGCAGGAATGGCTGGTGCCGAGCGATGAGATCCAGCCGAATCCCCCTCGCGGCTACGTGGTGTCGTTCGTCCCCTTCCACGAGCTTGGGCTTGGGCGGCCGGCGCACGACTTCCTCCATGTGCTGCTGTTTCACTACCGTGCGGAGCTGCAGCATCTGAACCCCAATGGGATTCTGCACATCTCGGCCTTCGTGGCCTTGTGTGAGGGATTCCTGGGGATAGCGCCCAACTTTAATATGTGGTGCCACTTCGTCCTTGCGGCCTGCATTTAGCGCAAGGTTGGCGATGACCCTCTCCCCTACACCATTGTGTGCATCGGTATCCGACTTCACGGCGAGCGCGCGGGGGAGTACATCCAGATGCTCACCCCGACCAATCACAGGGGTGGCACAAGAGATGGTTCTACCTGCGCAATGATGAGCTTCATCCCCTTCCCGACTACACCGACCGAGACATCCCTGTGGCTGGATCCAACTGGACCTGAGGAAGGGGAAGCACGGCAAGCGGTGGATCAGGGACGCCCTCGATGCGATTGCTCATCTCAAGCTGTGCGGCCTTGACGGCGCCGGGGTCATCGGGTGGTACCATAAGCGGCGGTTCGCGCCGCTGTCGGCACGCCGACTCCCCATGTTCCTGATCGAGGGCAGCAACCGCGTTGTGCCGGATAGCATGATGGCGGAGGAGCTGCTGCCCGACGACGAGGTCACGAAGGGGGTGAGGGCGGCGCTGGAATCTTCTGCCCGGCCCTGGCCCATTCTCGACGGACCAGCGATGCGTCCGGACCCTCAGGCGGTCGACGTGGTAAGAGGCCCCGTTCTTCCCTGCTCTTTCTCTCACATTTTTGGCTTCTCAGTTATTGCAGCTGCCGGTCTCACCTCCGTGCCCCTGCCCTCAGTCCCAGTGGACGCGTCTCATTCAGACCCCTCGCCTCCGGCTGTCGGAGGGTCAGCCTCTGCGGACAGCCAACTGCTTTAGGAACGTGGAGCAGCGGGACGCCATGAGGGAGGCGAGGAAGAAGAAAGACGCCGACATCCTGACGAGGCAGGCGAAGGAGGAGAGGTCGCGCCGTCGGTAGGCACTGAGGGAGCAGAAGAAGCTGCGAGGGAAGAAACCAAACACCCCCCCAACCGACTACGTCGACGAAGGACGAGGATGAAGATAAGGATGATGATGTGTCCGACGGCGAGGATTCCGTCAGCAAGTTCGTGGACTTCGAGGATGGCAGGGACGATGACGACGACGGCGACGGCGACGACGGCGATCTCGACGGTGATTTTGGCTTGGTGGTCGGGCTCAGCTATGCGCCGTTTATGCATCCGACCCTTGGGATGGGGTCGTCCCTGATCTCGTCGCCACCTTCCGGGCCAGGGGTCTCTGCGGGCTCTCACCTGGTCGAAGAAGTGGCGCTGAGCCAGTCGGGCTCGGGGGAGGGTCTCCGCTCGCCGACGTCGGTCGAGACCGTCGTCGGGGAGTGGGCCTTGCCAGCGAGATCCCTTATCGAGGGAGTGGTCAAGCTGGTGGAGCCGGCGCAGGAGGTCGAGCCGGCGCGAGTCGAGTCACCGCCCATCGTCGGTAAGGTCGAGGTCACGCCTTCCGTAGCGACTGCAGAAAAGCGCCCGCGCGATGACGCGACGAGCGGCGATGCGCCGATCGAGAAGCGACGAGCCTTGGGCCTGGATCCTCACCGGCCCAAGCTAACCATGATGAAGTTGCTCAAGGTGAGCGCCGCGGAGGAAGCACAGGCACGTGACACCGCGGTGGCTGCCGCGGCCAAGGCGGCCTCCAGAATAGTCGTGACAGAGATTGAGGGCGCCGGTGGTGGCACTTCGGGAGGCATCGTGGCGACGGTCACTGGGACCAGTGGTGGTGATAGGACTGCCGCTCCGGGGTCTGTTGAGACTGCGGCCCCCGCTGCCACTGGCGTGGGATCCGCTGTGGCCTCAGGCGGATGTGGAGTCCCGCCCCTGACAGCGGCCGAGCGCGTGCTAGTGGAGGAAGAGCTCAAGTCGATGGAGGATTCGTGCGACCTCGTCGGGCTTCAGGTCCTTGCCGCGTGTCGAGCGCTGAGGCTCGAATGTGAGGCCTCGGCCATGGCGTCCCTCCGGGCCTTGGCCGGTGCTCGTCGGGAGCTGGAGGTGGAGCACCAGCGTGGGGAGGATCTAGGCACGAGGATAATGGAACTGGAGGCCTCCATGAAGCAGGCTGACCGCTAGCTGAGTCAGACAAAGGACGACCTCGCCGCTACAAGAAAAAACGGGATGACACCGTGGTGAGGGCTCTGTCCAGCGCCGCGGAGGTCAACAAGCTTGGCGTCGCGTTTCAGCAAGAGAAGCTACGTCGCGTGGAGGCGGACAAAGCGGCCAAGGATTCTGCCGAGGCAGCGACTAGCTACCTGGCGCAACTGCAGAGCTCCCACCAGAGGGAGGAAGGTAAACTTTTTCCCTGCTTTCCTTTCCTTATGCGTCATTCCTTTTTGTTCGCTGGCTTTGGTGGGTGTCGCGCAAATGTCGGGTCGAGGCTGGCAGTGCCCGAGGGCTCCCTTCGCCAGGAGGTCGAGGAGAGGGACGCGCTTCGCGCCGTGATGAGTCGAGCGACGCGAGAGCTTCAGGTGGATCTTCCTTCCGGCGTCGCTCTCACCGAGCAAGTCGGGAGGCTGATGGAGGCGGGTCGCGCCTGGATCAGGCGGGCTGTGCGTTTTGGCGTGCGCACCGCCTTCAGCGTGTTCGCTACTCACTTCGACGTGGTCGAAGCTGAGTTTGAGGCCATGAGTGCGGGCCACGTTGAAGGGCACACTGCCGAGCAAAGGGAGGCGATCCGTGCCCGCACCGCCCCTTATGCCGACGTCCTGACTCGCGCGCACAAGGAGGAGGCGCTCCCTAAGGCTGAGGAGGGAAATTAGGTAGTGATTGCTTTAGTTATTTTAGTTATTTTGGTGGGTCATCATGCCCATGTAATAGTTTAAACTTGAACTCGTGCTTGTTTAATTTTGTTGGCCCGTGGTGGCCTTAAACAGTTTTGGTTCTTGTTATTAAACTACTTTGTGTGCTCGGCTTGTTGCCTCTCCTGTTTTGGCTCACAAAGTCTGAGCCCCCGAGTGTTTTGGAAGTTTAGTCTTGCCGGTGATCGCCGTTATCGTGGCCGCTGGGGCAAGCACGACGTTGTGCCGTCCGACCGGCTCGACTGTGAACTCCTTTTCTCGTGGCTTACTTTGTTGTCAGCGTAGTGAGGCTCGAGGTTGAGAGCGGCAGAAAAAAAGGAAAAATTTTTGAGAAAAGAAGATACGTGTGGCGTGGGCCTATTGTGCCTTTCCAGCCCCAGAGTGACGCGTCACTTAGGAGCGAGCGAGGCGTGCGAGGAATACGCAAAACAGAGAGCTAGGGGTAGAATTTATGTAGCTGTGAGATGTTTCATGCGTTCTTCAATTCTTCGCCCTCCATGGTCCTAAGCTTGTAAGTCCTGGGCCGGATGACTCGGGAGACGACGTACGGTCCTTCCCAGGGGGGGACGAGAGCTTGTGCCGACCTTGGTTGTCCTGACCCCTGCATGAAACGAGGTCGTCGACGAGTAGGCCTCTGCCCCTTATGTTCGGTCGTGGTATCGACGGAGCGCCAGCTCATACTTGGCCGAGTGGAGGAGCGCGACGTCTCGCGCCTCGTCTATTTGATCCATTGCGTCCTCGAGTGAGGTTTCGTTGCCCTGCTCGTCATAAGCGTGCACTCGTGGCGCGCCATAGTCAAGATCCGTGGGCAGGATCGCCTCAGACCCGTAGACCACGTAGAAAGGCTTGAAGCCGGTCGCCCGACTCTGGGTCGTGCGAAGACTCGAGAGCACGGCGTGGAGTTCGGCCACCCACCGACCGCTGAACTGTTTCAGGCGGTTGAAAATCACGGTAGGGTCGAAGATCCTGGATTTCAAGCCTTGAAGTATCATGTCGTTTGCTCGCTGGACTTGACCGTTCGTCTTGGGATGGGCGACCACGGCCCAGTTGACGCGGATGTGGTAGTCATCACAGAACTTCAGAAACTTCTTCCCTGTGAACTGCGTGCCATTATCCGTGCTTATGGAGTTGGGGACTCCGAATCGGTGGATAATGTCGAGGAAGAATTCGACCGCTTCTTCAGAGCGGATTTTAGCAAGCGGGCATGCTTCGATCCACTTGGTGAACTTGTCAACAACAACAAGCAAGTGGGTGTAGCCCCCGGGCGCTTTTTTGAGTGGCCCAACCAGGTCTAGCCCCCAGACTGCAAAACGCCACGTGAGCGGGATGGTCTGGAGGGCCTGAGCCGATAGGTAGGTCTGCCGCGCGTAGTATTGATAGCCTTTGCAGGTCTTTACTATGGGTGTGGCGTCCGCCACCGCCGCCGGCCAGTAGAAACCCTGGCGGAACACATTGCCCACGAGGGATCGAGGCGTGGCGTGGTGGCCGTAGACCCCGCCCCCCCCCCCACCCCCACCCCCGCCCCCGTGGATGTCAACCAGTATTCTGATGCCCTCGTCGATCGGGATGCAACGCTACATTATCTTAGTAGCTTGTAGAGGTCGTCGATCAGGACAAAGGATTTGGCGCGTTGATAGAGCCTCTTGGCCTCCGCATCGTCGACGGGGAGCGTGCCTCGGGCGAGGAATTCAATGTATGGGATCCTTCAGTCAAGTGGGGGCTCAACCTGACCATCTAGCGGCTCCACCCGCTTGACGTGGGGGTCGAGCGAGTCGTTCGGCAGGTCGATTTCCATGACATCGACTTCCTCACGGGTCGCGGGCTCGCCAGCCCCCGAGTCTGTGTCGCCCGGCTCTTGAGTGGGCCCCCCGGGACCAGTAGCCCCTTCGACGGGTCCTAGGGTTTCCTTTGGGTGGATCGGCGGCTGGTACTGGTCGTTGGCAAAGACCCCTGGAGGGATCATTTCCCGGCCGAACGCCATCTTCGCCAACACATCGGCAGCCTCATTGAGGTGCCGCGGGATGTGTTTGAGCTCGAGCCCGTCGAACTTGTCCTCAAGCTTGCGGACTTCCTGGCGATAAAGCGCAATGGAGTCACTCCGACAGCTTGACTCTTTCATGATCTTGTCGACCACGAGTTGAGAATCTCCTCGGATCTCGAGCCCTCGTATGCCGAGTTCGACGATGATCTTGAGCCCGTTTACAAGGGCCTTGTATTCGGCAACATTATTGGATGCGGGGAAATGTAAACGAATTGGGTACTTCATACGTACCCCTAGTGGAGAGACGAAGATGAGACCAACGCTGGCCCCCGCTCGCATGAGTGACCCGTCGAAGCATATGACCCAGTACTCCTGGTCGACCAGAGCGGGAGGGAGTTGTGCCTCCGTCCACTCGGCCAGGAAGTTGACCAACGCCTTTGACTTGATGGTCGTCTGGGGGAGGTACGTGATGTCGTGCCCCATCTGCTCGAGAGCCCACTTGGCCACCTTGCCTGCCAAGTCCCTGTTTTGGATGATTTCGCGAAGCGGGAAGGAGCTTACCACGTGAATCGGGTGGGAGTCGAAGTAGTGTCATAGCTTGCGTCTCGCGGTCATCACGGCATAGAGGATCTTGAGGATTTGCGGGTACCTGGTCTTCGAATCCGACAGGACCTCGCTGACGTAGTAGACAGCTTGCTACACCTTGAGGACATGTCCCTCCTCTCGCTCGACCACTAGCGCGGTGCTCACGACCTGAGTTGTCGCCGCAATATAGAGTAGCAGAGTCTCGCCGGGCAGCGGCGGGGTCAGCATCGGAGCATTACTCAGGACCCTTTTCACGTCGTCGAGGGCGGTCTGGGCCTCGGGCGTCCACTCAAACCGGTCGGATTTCTTGAGGAGCCTGTACAAAGAGAGAACCCTTTCCCCAAGACGTGGGGGAACGGACCCCTAGGGGCCTGGCCAACAAAATGCGGGGAGAGCGGCTCGCTTCCGAGGAGCTGGCCATGGACATTCGCAAGGGTGAACGCTATGAGTCGGAGGTCTTCCGGTGTCGGGACGAGTCCCAGGTATCGCTCCAGATGGAACCACAGCTGGTCGCTGTAGTTTACCACGGGGGGATGATCGTGGGTGGCCCGCCGAGTCGCGGACTCCAGCCAAATGGCCTATAGCGCCTCGGTGGCTGCGTCCGTGGCTGCAACAATGGGGTCTGGGAGGGACTCGTCGACGAGCCTCGGAGTCCCGTTCGCCAGCACCCCAAAGTCCAGCGCGTAGCCCGAATCCTCCAACCACCATGGACGTGGGAGGGACGCGGGCCTACTGGCACACAACAGCTTCCGATCCGTCGTCATGATGAACTCTAAGCTCCCGAAGAAGACGCTCGAGACGGAAGCCCAGAAGATGGAGGAACTCGCCATCCGAATAGAAGAAAAGGCTAGGAAGTGAGACGCGCAAAGCCCCTACCTGGCGCGCCCACTATCTGTGTTTAGGTCACCGGCTAGTAGAATTTGTTCTAGGGGATGTGCGTCTCAAGTTCGGTGATAGCAATGCAAGAGGACACTGGGATTATACTGGTTCAGGGTAGCCCCCTACGTTCAGTTTGGGAGTCCGCTCGTGTTACTTGCATCGGGATAGGGTGTACAAAAGTTCGTGAGAGAGGAGGTGGCTCCAAGTCACAGTGCGCAGTGTGTTCTAGAGTTGCGAGCTACGTATGCGCTACTCACTGTTGTTGTTTCTACGGCTTGTGTTGTTTTTCTGTTGTCCCTCCTAGGAGTGTGGAAAGCCTCCCCTTTTATAGTCCAAGGGGAAAGGCCTGTATTACAGAGGGAGCGAGAGAGAAAGATACTAGCGGGAGAGTGGTGGAGGCGTGCAGAAGGAGGCATGGACTCCGGTTGCCGACGTGGTCTTCAGTGCATGTGGGGTCCATTGACGTGGCTTCTGTGTACGGGCGCGTCCATGCTCCTCCGTCATCGGTCACGGCCTCCTTTCCCTGTAGAAGTCGTGTTCCGCAAACATCGGGCGGTATGGCACCCCGGAGACATTGCCGGGTACGGCCTCGTCACTCCTGTCCATCGAGTCATCCTTCAGTCACTATAATCAGCGTACTCTTCCGAGCGGGTCGGGGTATGTGTCGCGTGCGCCCCCACGGTGTCAGGTTACGTCCCGTCAAGCAGAGTAATGATGATGTGGGTGCAGGCTCATAGGAGGATTTGACCCTCTAGTACTGTGGCTGCATGCGCGGCGTGGCCATTTAATTTTGGGGAGGGGTGTTGAACCCCCGCCCTGTTCGACCCCTTCCGAGGGGATCGATTTTTCGCGTGGCGCTTGTCTAAGCGTATTTGGGGCGGGACACCGTTCTGTCTCTACGGGGTGGCCGGGCCGGATCGTACAGTCATCCCTGCGGGGCCAGTGCCCTCGATATGGCCTCGCCTCGGGACTTGGGTCCTCCCACCGTGGACGGCAGGAAAAGGTAATGATGGCTCGGCGCGTGCCCGAGCGGCGCGGGTACGGCTTCCATGTGAACCAAGCTGGCGTCCTTATCATCGAGGCTGACACCCCACGTGGGGCTGACTTGACCTACTGCGTGGGGTTGCCGAGGAGTAAAGACGATTTGATTCCTTGGGGGTTCGAGCGTAGCGGAATCCATCTGAGCCATGCGCGAGTCGGCCGAGTTGAGTGAGGGCCCTCGACCCCTAGGGGTCGGGGGCGACCCCCCCGCCAGGGGTCGGGCAAGGAGGACGTCGGATCCAATCCCCTCGAGGCAGGGATCGGGATCCTTTTCATCGGGAACCGCGTGCGTGCGTACGGACTGAACTTTGCGGCCCGCGCGATGACTTAAGCTTCGAGAGGGACGCAGCTCCCTGGACCCGCGGTGGGATCCGGAAGTCTTTGAGTCCGGGTTTTTCTGTTTAGGGGGTATACCGATGCCACATGGCATCATGGATATTTTTCCCCTGACAGCTTCCGAGTCGGATTGCTCCTCCTCCGAGTCGATGCTGTCGGCCGCAGCGGTCGCGATGCGGGGTTGAAGGTTTTGCGACGGCTTTTGGGTTGCGGCAACGCGTGGCGGTTCCTCCTCCTCCTCGTCGGAGCCCGACTCGGAGGACTCCTGCGCAGGCAGAGGCGGTGGCGGCGGCGAAGATCCGGGGCGCTTGCGGGCCATCGCCGCTAGTGTTTGGAACTAGGTAGTGTCTCGCGGTTGCCGCGCACCTGCTGTGAGCCGTTTCTGGTGGGCCCTTGGGCTGGTCTGTTTTTGGCCAATTAGCACAAGAACATCATTTGTTGTTGATTTTTATGCAATTTGTTGAGCAATATTATTGTTGAGCCATATGTATAGCATCTACAATTTGGTTGGCTTACTGAGCTTGTCATGGAGAAGAAAACGCAAGAACATCTTTAAACGATAAATGACCTTGTTTTTGGATTGTTTTATTTTCTACCACAAGCACACGCGTGGAGGATTGTTGGGTCTGATTGATTGTCTTCTCTCCCCAGCCTAGCTCGCATTAGGAAGCCAGGCTCCCGCTAGCTAGGGCTGAGTTGGTGCAAGAGGACCATGTTTGGTTACCGTTTCTAAGCATGCAGGCTGGCTGGAGATGGTGATTGGTTTCCTAGTTACATGCAGACATTCAAATATGAGAAGTAAGAATATTATGATTGGTTGGCTGCATTAGGATGGTGTGTTCATCTCATGCATGGAATTGTGAGATTACCACGCAACAAGTTACATATATCATACACAAAAGATGATCCAAAATAAGAAGATAATTACTAAAATTATAAATATTTTAAATTACTAACTTAGAGGGGTTTTCTATTAAAGAGCAAAGACATAAAAATTATTAAAATATTACACAATTCTTCAAGGACTCTTTTGTAAAATAGTGCAATCTTATCTGCTGCCCAACGCCCCAACGTCGCCTCTCCAACAAGCCGTCATTCTCTCCAGTGGGGGAGCGCCTTTTCCAAGAGCACATCGTCCTTGCTGCCCGCCAGAGGAGGATGAGGAGGAGCCGCCTTACCCAGCGCACTGGAACCGCCGTCGACGCGCGCAGCATGAGGGCGTGAGTTGTCCGCATCGCGGTGGTGACCGAGCGGGATGGCCAAGTCCTTGCACCAGCCGATCGGGACCCGGTATTCCTCATGCATCACCCTCCGCTTGGGCGGCTGTGTCTTGGGCAACAGCAGCAATCGGCTCTTCCTCCCCTCGCCGTCGACCACCTACTCCCTAATGTGGTTTTCCTCAATCGACCGCATCTCCTCGATCATGGCCTTGCGCCAGTTCGGGTCTCACTCTGCCACCGAGAACACCATGTGCGTGCTCCTGTCCTCCAGCTTGCTGGGATGTGGCTTCACCGTCTTCACATGCGTCACACAGCCGAATGTCCTGAGGAAGGAGACACTCGACTTCTTGCCATGCCATGCCTCATATGATGTCTTCCCAGCCACACTTTTCGTCGTAGACCGGTTGAGGATGAACACTGCCATGCTCACTGCTTCCCCCCAAAACGCCGCCGGCACACCTCTGGCCTTCATCGTGCTCCTGGCCATCCCAACGATGGTCTGGTTGCGCCGCTCCACCACCCCATTCTGCTACGGCGAGTACGGCGCCAAGAGATGGCGCTCCACCCCTGCCTCAGCATAGTTCCGCCCGAATTCCACTGAAGTGAACTCGCCGCCGCGATCCGTCCTCAGCCGCGTTGCCCAAGGCGCAAAGTTGGGTCAGGAGTAGAGATGGTTCCACTGCTCTCGCTTCCTCGGTGATGTTGGCCTGCTCTTGCCGCCCTTGCCGCCTTGGTGCTTTGCAGTCGCGCGCCCAATGGCCCTTCTTGCCACAGTTGTGACACTTGTTGTCTGGGCGCGGGCCAGCTCTCCCCTTCTTGGGCTTGCCCCGTCCGCGCCCACCACCCTGGCTGCCGGAGCCGGATGCACCATCGCCGCTCCGCTCCTTGCAGCGTGCTGCCCACTGCTCCTCAGTGAGCAGCAGCTTGCCGCCTTCTCCTCTTGACGCCGGCGTAGCCTTGCGGTCCTCCACCGTCTTGAGCCGCCCGGTTACGTCCTCCAACGAGAGTTCGGACAAGTCGAGCAGAGTCTCGATTGACAAAGCAATCTGCTTGAACTTGGGAGGCACAACACGGAGGAGCTTCTCAATCGCTTGCTGCTCGCTGACAGTCTCGCCGAGCGTCGAGAGCTCGGTGATCATCGCTCCAAGACGCAGCGAGAAATCCTCCACTAGCTCGCCGTCACAGAATGCGATGTTCTCGTAGTCCCGCCGCAGTTGTTGCGCCTTCCCCTTCCTCGCCTGGTCAGAGCCAATCCTCATGGACTTGAGCTTGTCCCAGGCTGCCTTGGTCGTCGCCTTTGACACCAAGGTAGATATGAGCTGCTGTGGTACAGCGTGCAGGATGACCTCCATGGCCAACCTGTCCTCCATCTTGTCTTCTGCTCCAACGTCGACGGCCTCCCAGAGGTCTCGCGGCTCGAGCATCACCTTCATCATCAGTGCCCAGTCGGTGTAGTTCGTGCGCGTGAGCGTGGGGAACGTCGTGGCGCCACCAAACTTGCGCACCGTCTTGTGGACCACCACCGGGCGCGAGCCAGAGCGCTCCCTGCTCCTGCTCCCCCTTCCTCTGCTCCGCACCGGGGAAGCGAGTCACCACGGCGTCGTCCGTGACGACCTCGTGGGCGTGGTCTAGCAGACGGCCGCCTTCCATTGGCGCCATCAACCTCTCTCTGGTCACCACCGCCATTCTCCCGCTCGCGAAGGCAGTGGCGTCACCATTGTAGCTGACGCTGATCACACGGCTCTGGTACCAATTGTTGGCCCTAAGATCATAGCACCAGCACACAATTCACACTCACACTCGCAAACACGCACAAGAATAGGCACACAAGCACTTTGTTGCAGCTGAGCTGCTTTTGGCTGGGCCATCTGCCCTTTATTTATAGCTGAAAGCATTACAAGGCAGCAGCCCTAGTGGCTTGCTGGACACATCAAAGACCTTGACTTGACTTGGGTTGACTGACCTTGCTGTCCAAGACAAAGACTTTGACTGACTTGCACACTAAGCTAAAAGAAACTGCTAGGAAATTGCTAGGAAGCTGTTAGGAAACTACCTACTACTTTACACTAGTGCTGAGTAAGTGCATTTGTCAACAGTTTTCTCTCTATTTGCAATGAAGCGCAGTTCTCCTGCATTTTCAAAAAAAAAAAGACTGAATAATTCGTTTGATTTTTACTCATCAATTTTGTAAAACTGTGTCTCATATTTGGTCCCCGTATGAGATCGATGAGGATGTAATGGGGACTATTTTTCTCTCTCTAATACAAAGAAGTGCAGCTCTCCTACGTTTTCGGAAAAAAAAAAGATAAAAAATGACTGAATATTTTTATATGGTAAAATGCATATTTGGCTGCACAATGTAACAAAGCATTCTTATAGTTGCTGATGAAAGTAGAAGATATGTACCTACACTAGCGCAACACCAAGCTTAGGGATATCAAACTGAACCTTGCAACAGTCCAGCTTCACCATCACCACTTTGCCATCATAAAATTCCCCAGATTTTGGATGATGAATAAAGACCTGCTGACCGATAGAAAATGGCAAAACTAAGTCTGATGGTAAAGAATCCAGCAAACCACCATTTAGTTGAGCATAGTATTTCCTAACTTCCTTACAATAATCCTTAAGGTTTCTGATCACCAGAAAGTGATCAGAAAAGCGTCAGGGCTTGCCAAGAGGACTGCAAGGGCAAAATATCATGTATACACCTTAAACAAACAAAGTATAAACAAAACTGAGAATAAAAAACAGATACCATGGCTTCTAATGTTTATTAGCTATTACCTTAGAAAATAGTGATCCACTCAGATCTAGTCAGCCTTGACAGATGACTCAAATTCAAATGATTCAAATACTTCAGAACCTCATTATGAGTAAACCAAGGAAGATCAATTGCACTGCACAACCACTCATATGTACACCATTGCCGAAGCGATTCAGATGACAAACAGTGCAGCAATTTCCTTGCCTGGAAATAGTGGAGTTAGGGGAAAAAAATCCAAGTGAACAGTAGTTTTTGGTCTTGAAATTTTGATGAATCATCCATATACTGTACCCGTAAATTATCTTAAATTATGTTGCATGACACAGGCTTCCTTTTACTATTTGTTTTAGATTTTTACTTTGCTGCTTCTTGACTTGCTTCTTTCAGGTTTGATCTCCCTTGGTGCATAGGGGCACATCTCATTGGGAATACTCGCAGTTGATGGTAGTAAGTCCCTTGTCCCCTTCTGCTGACTCAGAATTCAAGGAAACCTCAGTGATACCAAGTCCATGTGCCTCCTTTGTTCCTTCAGCAGGCATCTGCAAGAGTATATCATGAGAGTGTATGAACCGCATGTACTACATTTGTTCCATTGCATACTTCAAATTGATATATTGATCAAATGGATATCCGTCCAGAAAAGAAAATAGGAATGACTTTCGAACATCATTTAGGATTCTGTAAATTTAATGCGATGCAACTGACATACAAAGTTCAGAAGTGCAGAAATAACTTTGGACTTCCAAATGCAAAGAACTTCAACACATTAAACAGTTTCAATTGATTCAGTGGCAAAGAAACATAGTTCACTATCCAGAATAAAAATACCTCTCTGTCTAATGACTTCTCTTGTCTGTTATGACATGTCTTGGAAGCACTGCATTCACCAACCGGCTTCCTTTGTTCAGACAGGTCAAGCAGAGGATGCCCATGATCCTCTCTGTGAGATAATACAGACCCACTTTTTTCAAGTGTACCTTGATCAGCATGGCTGAGATAAATATCTTCATCTAGTAGAGAGAACCCAGTAGGAATGGCTGAGATAGAATATAACATGAACAAATGAAACAAACTAGACGCTGAATTAGAAGGTAACCTAAAGGAATATTTGTCGTGAGTTTTGATGTTTCATCACGAGTATTTACCAGACTCTGTAAGACATCGAACACCAAGATATTATCTGCAAACAAAAAGAAAAAAAAGTAGTCAGATATTTACACTGCTTGTTGATCTTAGCATTAAAAAGATTCTCAGAGCGGATTAATTTAAGGTCAAGCAAATAAGTAAGAAACTCCTTTTAACAAAATTATGTAGATGGCAATGAAATTCCAGTGAACAGCAAATCAAGTAAAGAAGAATGAAATTTGATAAATATTCTATACATCAATACATCATGGAAGTATTCTCACTAAGATTGTACTCTTATCCCCACTTTTAGACTGCTAAATTTGTATGGTAATGACTATCTAATTGTGCCAGAGTTCCATTTCCATTTTTCAAGGGTAGGCTGGGTAATACATTTAAGGGAAATAAGGTATGAATCTCCTTTATTTCATATGATTAGTAGTCATACATTATGCTAATAAATGTTACAATGTTGTCCTACATTATTTACAACCTGCACAAACTCTACCCATGATTTCAAATTCAAGAAAGCAACAACCTTTTTTTTTTCACGGACATGTAGGACAGTTGGATATCATTTCATTTAAGGAAAAAAAAGTACAAAACCAGTTCATCACCAGCACATCTGTTAAACTTAAAACATATGTGCCACAGAAATAGGAAAAACATGACCAGAGCTACAATGAGGAGGCCCTATGGTACCTTGATAACTGACTCTGGTGACTACTAATCATTATGATACTAAGGGTGCTTGCAAGAAGCTAATTTTTAGCAAGCCTATATGTATGAAGTATTAGTTGATAACAAGCCTTTTTGCCAGTATGCACTATGATGTATGCATAGGCTCTCAGTATTGCCCCAAAACTGATCAGGACAAAGTGGCTATGTAGATCTCATGGACAAACAGTATAGGGTGAAAAGAAATATAAATATCATAAACAGAAATGTAATTGGAAGCTAAGGTCATAGAAAGTTTTCTCAATAATGAGTTTATTTCCCAATGTCAGGAAGGAACAGGACCATTGTGGAAGAATTACCTACAGAAATAAAATCACTATGTATCTGTTGTTGGTTCAGTACACTAACATATTTATTCCCTTCTTTACCAGCCCCCATGGTTTTATGTTCAACTTTGCTCATCCTATATCCATCCATAGTATGCTCAATTCTTCTTCTTCTTTAAATGTTGCTGAGTCTGACATATCTCAGCGTCTGCAGTTCCTTGGATGTCCAAGAAAGTCTGGCCTTGAGCAGCTTCAGTTGCTTCCGTGACTACAGAGCTTCCACCCGGAGAGCTCTAATTCAAAGTAAGATTAGCGCCATCATTACTTATTGCTTCATTAATATATTTGGTAGAATTGATGGTGCTTCTACTTCGTGGTGTCGCATCGCATCTCTGTCTGCATGAACTATAACCGGTATCCGAAGGGTCAACTCCCAACAATATGACTTTGACTGTTCCTGACCAGTAGTCAAAACTATTCTTAGGCAACAGAACTATCCAATGGAATACCTTTCGACCTTTTTCAGTTAATTTGTCCATCTTATTTGGCAATCTACCTCATGAGACAGGCCAAAATATCACTAAGGGGGAAAACAAAATAAGTGTGATAAAGCATCTGCCACACAATACTTGCCTCCATACTCCATTGTATCTTTTCTTGAAGGACGGTGAAAATCCTGAAATCGCCCCTTCAGGACAGGAGTTGTCAGGGTGAGACTCTTCATGTACTTTCTGTAGTGTAGCTTCTCCTTGTTTCATTTCATACCCAGATGTTTGAACTTTATGATTGTTCCCTCTATTAGGATTGATCTGCCATTTCAAGCAATTAACAAAATGAATATATAGAAAATCAATGTGATTTATACAATTTCTGCTTAGCAGTAAATAGTAATAGAAGAATCTAAACAGAAGAAGCTAGCAGAAGCTTACCAGAACATTGTGATGGCCAGTCACCGATGCAATAAATCCCATGGCAGTAGCTTGATGTTTCGGAAGTGATAAGAAAGTCTACCAAAAGAAATAAAGCATGTTAATCTACAAAATGGTAGTGTGAGACATGAATTCAAGCTGAACTGTAGGTTAGGTCCAAATAATTAACACATATTGAAACATTAACTTCCAGAAATAAGTATCGTGCCTGAGACTATGTACTGTTTGATACAATAAACATATTGATTTTTAGCTTTGCCAAAAAACAGTTAAAGGTGGAGGACGTAGAAATGGTAAACTTTACAGAGAGGTTAGGGTATCTTAACAATAGGCTACTTACTCACCCGAGGTTAGAGTATTGTATAGAGCTTCCACCATGGCTGATGATTTCCAACCCACCCTCTCGCTGATCTGCATATTTGTATCCACCAATCAGCATTTAGACATTCATTTAACAGAATTCTCATTATGCCTAAAATATACTTATGAAAGAAAGGGGCAAAAAAAGAAAAATTGGCAACCCAAACCTTTTTCCAGTCTTTTCCATATCGATGATAGGCTTTATAGAATTGTGTCAGCTAATCATAGCTCCAGTTGACAGCTATCTTTGTGATTTCCCTGTCCTACAAATTTATATATAAAAAAAAATTATGAATAAGGGAGCAGCTGAGTAGTACTCCTACATCATTGCAGACAGGACTCATTTTTTAGAGAATATGGTAAACACAAGAAAAGGTCACCACATCTGATGTGTCAAATATTAATCTTCATAAATAAACTTATAAAAGAAACAAAGCTTGATTTTAGTTTATACCTTGCTTGAACTAGTTGAATTTTTATTTTAATCCTGTTAGTTTTTCGAGGAACTTTTGCTGGACCCATAAGACTGTCCTTAGCTTTATACCGAACAAAATTTTCTGCAAGTGAAAATTGTAAGATCAACAAGAAACAAGTTAATATCTCTTAATTTTGTATAAATCGGGCGTTTGGGCTATAACTTCGCACACATGAGTAGTTGTAGAACAAAGTACTCTAATCTCCTGAAGCATTTAAATATGAGGCTCCAGATACTTGCTTCAACCTAAGTCAAAAAGTCAGTTTAAATGATGTGATTGTTTAAGTACTCGTTTTACAATTGTTAATTTACTAATCAAGTTTATCAGAGTGCCATCTGAGTTGTACCCATCATAGTTGCACTTGATAGTTTCCAACAAAAGTCATCTTGATTTCACACCGACATTTGGGTAGGTTGCTACTGGTGGCAGATCAAGATTTTGCTCCACATAGAAACAGACACGAGGCATCCATCTGGCACGCACACACTCATCCCATCTGATTCAAATCATCCAATGCCATGGAAAACTCAAGAAAAGAACAGGAATGCACATAAGAGGAGCAGATAAGTACTTTCGAGAGCATAATACTGTAACTATTCCACCTTAGCTGTGCATAATTTCTAGCCGCATGCTCGCATCTCACGTAATCACCCAGTGATCTCTCTGGGACACCCAGTATACATGGCGGCAATCGGGACATCCTACAACATCGCTTGGTCTGGCAGCATCGACGGTCACTCTAACAGAGCACGGGGACTGGGATTTCACCTTATCCGACGGTCGGCGGGTCGAATTGGATTCGGCGGCGTTCTCCATGAAGCTACACACATGGCACAGCTGCTCGGAGGCTTGGCTTGGTCGAGGTTGCCCGTGGCCGCTGCACCCGGGTCCCGGACAGTTGAGGGAGGATCACCTGATCGACCAGGCTAGGGCAGGGCTGCCGTCGAAGAATACCGGGGAGTGGGACTGGTCACTGCCAGGTTACTGGTGATCAGCGGCAAACCCCGCCGATCAGGTGGGTTTATTCTTTTTATTTCTATTTTATTTTAGGCAACATGGGCTTATTTGGTGGGTGGAGAAGGAGAGGTAGCCAGACTGCCAGAGCAAGAGAGAGAGGCCTAGGCTGGATTTGCTTTAGATTATTCGGCCTAAGTATTTGACTCCCCAATTCTGTTTATGGGCTTTTTAGGCCGGGCTCCACAGTTCTCTTCCGGGCTTTGTTATTCCGCTGGGCTTCCAACGTCTCGAACCCAAAAAAACAAACAGTGCGTTCGTGGTATTTTACCATGATGAACTCGGGGGAAAAAGGCATATCGGCATTGGATGGTTCGTCCTATGAATGCATGAACCGATGAACGAATAAACATATGTGTATGTGTACACTAGTACTCCCTTTATTCTTATATATAAGTATTTCTATAAGAGTATAGGAATATTTATAAAAAGGAACGAAGGGAGTACAAATTAACGTTTGGTCAAAGTTTCGTCATGAGACGGAGCCCCTGAGAGGGTCAACCAATCTGATGCATGCATGTTACAATTAGCATTCAAAGCATATGGTTGCTTGCTTCCGCCTTCCGCGCTTCGTGTCACTGCCGGAGGACTCTGTTCACGTGGTGCCTGTGCTCTCTTGAACGTAAAAGTAGGTCACCTCCTTCTTCCTTGGTTCCACAATACTGTACTATTGCTGTACCGCTCCTTTAATCACCGATCTAATTAACTCTCCCTTTTTATCAGGACGGTTCTTGGAGGGGGTCATAGGCGGTCAACAATTAGTAGATTGTATATATAAGCCAGACCATGACTAGGACGGGAGCATTCATAATTCAAGTTGTCTATATTAGCGTTTAATGAAGAATATCTAAGATCTTGTTTGTTTTAGCTTTAGATAACTATGTTACGAACATAAAGCTGGAGCTGCCAGCGTCCACGTTTACAAGAGCGAGCAGAAGAAAACCGAACTTGAATGGCAATCTTAGAAAAACTTGTACTTAATTATATCGTGCACTAGTTCAAAGGCCTTGCAACTTATCCGTTCTATGCTTAATTAATGAACAGGAGTTGCAAAGTATGCAATGACGACGCGAGAATTAAGGCAGTCAGTGCTTGCCAATCAAAAAAGTTAATAAAATTATCGTTGATGAACGTTTGCTACGGTGTGCATATGCAGATTTTAGTGGATCTCCCTCGCTCGCGCGCTATTTACGTTGGTAATAGATATAGAGGACTAGGAAGAGATGTAATTAGGAAGAAGGGAGAAAAAAAATGAAGGGTGCACCGTACCCCCTGCATCTGCTCATCTTGCTTTGCGTCTTTATACGAACGACAACGCCGGTTTTACTTAATTAACTGATCATTTTACTAACATGAACAACCGCAATTAATTTCTCGAACATCATATACATACTCCCTGTTTAATTTTTTTGGATCCACCGTCTCTTGTTTTCCGACCAGCCGTGTTGGTACTGTGCAGGTGCAACGTACGTACGACGTAGCTGTCCACACAAAAAGCGACACTGAAGTCTCGACCACACGCGCACACCGTCAGGCTCACCCTGCACGCTACGAGAAGGTGGGTCAGTTTGTCCGCGCGTGGCGTGTCTCATGTAACAGTGGAGTATGTGCACACAACAAATAGCTAGGGCTGTCGTCGTCGTCGCAGCCCCCGGATTCGCTTGTGTCTCGCAAACCCACGAGCGCTGCCGATACGACTCGGTTCAGGGCTTTAGGCCGAGTTACCATGCATGCACCTCCCCGTCAGCTGATGCCTCGTATACGTACTCTGTTTCTGTAATATGTACGGAGTACGTATTCTCAGTAATGATGTGCTTTTAACTCTACTTTCTTTATTTTTAAATTATTGTCGTTATTAATTTTTTAAATTAATTTTAATCACTCATCTTATTTAAAAATAAATAAATAATATCACATATATTATTATAATTTATTTTATTATCAAATAAAATTAAAATATAACTTAAAATTTTACATATTTAAAATAATATTTTTGGTCAAAGTTTACTAAAAAGTACAACAACGATAACAATTTAAGAACGGAGAGAGTAATCTTTTTCTGTTGTCGAAGGAAGGTTTGTGTCTAGAGTGTGTTTGTAGCAGGGTTTACATAATTAGAAATAACCAGTCGGTTATCCCGATTAACCGAAAAACGGTCCCGACCATCGTGCTAACCGATCGGTTAACCGAAGAAAACTGATTTTAATACTATAGTAATTTAGTTAATCGGTCGGTTTTTTTAGTTAACCGACCGGTTTTTTATCGAGTCGAGCCGACCGGTTAATCCGGTTATGCGAACCCTGGTTTGTAGTAGCTTGACAGAAAGAGCAACACAGGGCAAAAGGATGAGATAAACTTGAGCAAGCGGCGACAGAAGAAATGCAGTCGCTCTGCCGCCACCGTGCGCATGCGACGATCTGGCATCGATCGTACGGAGATCAGATTAGATTCCGTTGATGAAGGGATAAGGTTTTTCTTTTGTACTGATGGGGCCCCGCCGGTACTAAATAATGGTGACCGCCTCTGACAGCCTCACGAGTGAGGAAGATATGTATGGGTTGAGGCGGGAAGGGAATGGAATGCTACCACGTCGCCTACGTACGTGTCCTGCATGCGTCTTCCCGGTCTTAAACAGAGCTCTGGCATAGCTGTATGCACGCTGTCTACAGATGGAGAGTCGATCGAGATTTTTTAGCTGCAGAGAGTGTAGCGGTGAGAAAGTCCAAATAATTCGCCTGGATATGGTGAAGTCCAAGGTTATCCTACTATTAATTAATTTACCACAAGAGTTTTGCTGTGTAGTAGTACTATCAAGTAGTGCAGTCCATGCAGCAGCATCCCAAGCGTGCCATCCATCGGCTAGCGTCACTTGTACGTGCCGACGGTTCATAAGCATCCATCAGACGTCTCCATCGAGCGACCGACGGCCACCATACTTCCATGTACAGGGATCCATGAGCGACGTTATCAGCACGTACTGCTGCCCAATGGGCAGGATCCATGTTTACACTAATTTGGACGAATGTGATGAAGGATCGTCGTCCGGCGTAATAATTTGATTGATGATGATGAGTACGGGCGCGCGCCGCAATCTCGAGCGCCCAGGGCCGTCCGCCCCTCCATTCCGTCCATATATGGGAGCTTTTGGCCCCATGCTTATTGTTCTGTTCTCTGCATAAACTAGAGATCGAGATAGTAGGATTGCAACGTGCTGGAGTTTCCTTTTTTTTTAATTCATTCTTGGTCTGGCACCCATGCTGGGGCTTGCACACAACCGCACTACTGGGAACGTAGCTGCTGGATTGAAGCATCAAAACATTTGGCTGCAATAATGCACACGACGTAGGTTCGTTCTGTATAGGCAACCTGCTGCACAATGGACGACACACACGCTTGGCACCAAAGCTGCTGAAACCCGTGCAGAATGTACGCGGCCGTTCGTTGGGCATCTTCACTCCACACGTACGAGTAGTGATTGTCAGATGTTTTGTCGTCTTGTGGTATTCCGAGCTGGAGGGGCAATTCGGACTTTGGGCATAAGGAAGGAAACCAGCGGCGGCCCAGCCCAAATACCAGCTGCGACAAAGTCGCGCGCGGGTTCACGGCGGGCCCAACACGCGTCCGCCCGCTTCACGTGCTCCGCCTCTCGTTTCTTCGGACCTCCTCGTTCGCCGTGGCCGCCCCCACATGCCCAGTTGCCCACGCCGTCAATCTCGCCGTCAACCCTGCCTGCCTCTCCCTTCTGTTTCCGGCCTTCCTCTTCCTATATAAAAACAAGCGCGCAGAGCAGAGGGAGGAAGCCAGCCAGCCAACAAATCCTCCAACGCCGGCACGGCAGGATCTTCCGACCGACCATGGAAGCCGCCTCCACCCTGACGCGCTCCCTCTCCCTCAGCCCGCGCGCTCGCACCGCCAGGTTCCCCTTCCCCAACAACCACTGCCCGTTCTCCTCCTCCTCCGCGGCCGCCCCGCTCCGCCGCGCCAGGTCCGACCTCGACGCCTTCGCTAGATCCGCCGTCCTCCTCCGCCCCTCCCCGGTCCCGCCCATCCTCGAGTCCCCCGGCGACGACGAAGAGGATGCGTCGGCCCTCCTCCTCGACGGCGCCGGCGCCGGCCGGAACGGCGGTCCCGGCGGCCCTGGCGGCATGGGCGGCGGCGACGGCAGCGGGAGCGGCAAGTGCGGGATGGGCGAGTACTACCGCCGCGTGCTGCGCGTGGACCCGGAGAACGCGCTGCTGCTCCGCAACTACGGCGCCTACCTGCACGAGGTGGAGCGCGACCTGGCGGGCGCCGAGGCCTGCTACGCGCGCGCGCTGCTCGCCTCGCCCGCCGACGCCGACCTGCTCAGCCGCTACGGCCGCGTCATCTGGGAGGCGCGACAGGAGAAGGACCGCGCCGAGGGGTACTTCGAGCGCGCCGTGCAGGCCGCGCCCGACGACTGGTACGTGGACCGTCATCGTCACAATATTGTTATTGCTCGTAGTCGGTCGATTGGGTGGTTGATTGATCGGTATATATGTGCAGCTACGTCCTCGGATCGTACGCGAGCTTCCTGTGGGACGCCGAGGACGACGACGAAGAAGCGGCACCGGCAGATCAGCAGAAACAAGGGACCGTGACGCGTGAATCCCCGGCGCTGGTGCCCGCGTGCTGAGCTAAGCAGATCGGCCGACGCGCCGGCTGTTTGTTACCTGCTCTGCTCCGCCGTTGATGTGTAACCGTGTACAGTACATAGAAAGGGTCATAACCGGACCTATCGGCGGCTGCGGCCAACAATAACGAGGCGCCGAGACGCGCTCTGATGCTAGGCGTCGCAGGGGACGTTTAACCATCGATGTTCAAATGACAAGGGAGGCATGAGGTGGTCGGGTTCGTGACGAACGATCCCCTGCCGCGGTCCATCCAGCCCAGCTAGTAATAATTTTGCTAAGTACTTGTATAATTGTACTATATCATTTCTTATTATAGAGTAGCTCTGTACTCAGCGATCAATAACATCTTCACATATGTATAGGGCTCGAGATTCTCCCTCTATTTTTGGCACTATGTTAATTAGTATACTGATGATGCCGTAAGTTGGGCACTTGTATAATTGTACTAGTTCCACTAATTATTACTACAAACCATGTTCTAGTATCATCACGTGCCCACCTTGTGCCTGAAAATCTAATTGATGAATTGGCACCACTGAGGTATCAATCGCTCTGTTCAGCACTAACGGGGAGATTCACCCATGAGCAGCATGTTACTAGTGCTCATGAATACCAGTCCTCGGTACTTCACTATTTACTCAGTCTGAGGTACTCTCTATCTCTATCCAATGCTTACTTGTCTCCATCGAGCTACTGATAACGAACTGCCAAAATCGTAATGATAATGGCTCCATTGGGCGATGTGTTTGTTTATCAGTTCGATCCATGGGGCGTGCAGTACACACTGACGTGTGGGGCCACTGCTGACCCGGTCCCACATGTCAGTGGCTACTGCACGGTGCAAGCCACCTAACCCTCCGTTGGTGCTGGATCGGCAAATAAACTAGTGCAACGAACGGAATTCAGCGTGCAGTCGGATCGCGTGCAGAGCCGTCGGCGTCGGCGGTGGCTTTGTATCATTTTCTTTTCTTTGGCTTCATGTAAGCAAGATATTATATTAAATACTCCACATCAAGCTCCATGATGTATAATATGCAGCAAAAAGAGCCAATAAAGCTATTATCTGCTTGGGCACCCCTGCTTCGCTCAGAGTCAAACTTTCGTTGTTTCACATGGATGCAGTAGCATCTACCGCGCACCAGAACGGTTGCTGCTCACGTCTAAATCAGGCTGTACTACCACCTGAGAATTATCGCGGCAACGAACTGTTGATCATTATCTACAAACAAACTGCTGATGGAAGCTAGAATCCCTCAATTCTTCACATCCGGTTACTGATCCGCATCTGAATGGGTTTCTAACTTGTTAGCACGCATCCTTCCAGTTACGGGCCGCAATTAGGTATTTGCGGGCTATTATGCCTGACACAACTATGGGCTGGGCTTATATGCTCCGTACTCGTGTTCTGTGTAGAGCAGCCCATGTGTGGATGCAACCATGGATGATGCCCAAACGATGTGTCTTATCAATCCCCACCCAAAAGGCCGAAACCCATGGAAAAAGCCCACCCAAAAGCAGTAATCGATCATTTGGGTATTAGCACTTTCCCTAAAAAAAAAAGAATTTGAGTATTAGCACTAGCGCCATAACAGTATTAGCACACATATGCTACTCTGACCAGGTACCATAATAGCAATAGCACTAGCAGATTGAAAAGGAACAGATGCTTCCATGCAACTTGCTGAAATAGAATATATACTACTCTGAAATAAAGCCACCGACTGGATCAGAGCACACCAGTAGGCGAAGAGGGAACGGACAGATCCTCTCGTTATACATGCCATCCATCTAAATTTTTTTTAAAAAAAACTTGCTAAGAAAAAGGGATGAACGCATGAAGATTCCCTGCTGGCTGGTGACCTGGTCAACCAACTGCCGCCAGTACCAGATTCCACCTTTTTTCATAGCCCGCTTAGCCACTCCTCTCACCCGCACACACACATATCTGTGAGAGTAATTAACAACAAGCATCGTGCTAGCTGTACTAGCATCGATTTTAGTATGTGACATTAACGATTGACCAGCAGTCATGTGGCCGTGCCTGACGCCTTCGAAGATACTCCCTGGAATCTCATTCTCACTGTGATGTGAAGTGCTAATCCTTTTCTTTTTTCCTTCTTTCTCTTGATGGAGATTCCATGTCCCGTGATTGATATACGGCTGCAGATAGAGGAAAGATTCCGTGGGCCATGGTCGATAGGGCCCATGCGCGTGGAGCACGTGCTCCTACAGACGTGGCACGTGGAGACATACCCCTGTCCCTCCGTTTCCATCTGGACGGCTCTATGCACGAACCACGAGAGGGACCCATAGGCGTCATCAGGAGCCGTCCGTTCCGCGGCGCGAAGCATCAGATGGCAACGCGACGCGGCGCTGGGGGAGCTGCCACGTGTTCCGGACGCGACGAGCGAGTACCGCATCTCGGAGCCGCCGAAACGGCCTGACGCGCTCATCTGTTCCACCACCATCGTCCACCTGATCTGTGACCACGAGAAAGTCACATGGACCAGACCTACACACACAACACCGAACCAGGTGCTAATCCAAAACACACCTACGCACACAACACCGAACCTTTGCTTGTGCTTTTCTTGGTCTAATTATTCGGCTAATGATATCATATACTTCCTCTGTTCTAAAATTATTATTACCATTGACTTTTTTCGTTATCTTTGATCATTCGTCTTATTTAAAATATTTATTTAAATATAAAAAATTATAAGTTTTATTTAAATTTTGTCTAATAATAAAATAAATTATAAAAAAATACATGATATTTTTTAAAATTTTTTGAATAAGACAAATGATCAAAGTTAGTAAAAAAAGTCAATAACGACAACAATTTTAAAACAGAGGGAGTATTCATATAGAACAATATTATTTGGCCCTTTATTCTCGGTAACTTATTCGCCACTTTACGACGTAGTCGCACAACAGATAGTTTTTTCTCAGTCTATGTCAAAATTTGGTTAAAAGTAGCAGCACATAAGTGAGACAAATGACATCTTTAGTACTTCTTTTTTCTTTTTGACATTGAGATAAAAATTTTAGTATAAAATTAGTTTAAAATAGCTGTCTGAACATCAACAATTTAAATTCAGAGGTAGCATATTATTATTAACATATGCTACACTTAGTTTCTGACCATTGAATCCACTTGTTGAAATTAAAGATTCTGTACTCCACTTTTTAATATATTATTTATATTTTTTAAAAAAATTAGAAGATTTACTTAATACAAAACACATCTAATGACAAAACTCGGAGAGAGAATGCAATGCTAATGTCCAGTGGCAAAATCAAGACAAACTCATCTCCTTATAAAGAGCATTTTAGCGAACCTTGTATTTAAGGTCCTACCTTAGTTTTTTAGATAGCGAGGTCAAAAAATACACTCTAAAAAGACCCTTACTTTGGCTCTCTTTTTGGTAGGTTTCTAAATCAACCTTCTAAAGTTTATTTTTTTAAAAAAACCAACCTTCTAAACCATTAAGAATGGAAGCCCTTTGTTTCAAGCTCTCAAATATTTCCCGTCATGGATCCATATTTCCTCGTCGTCCCTCCTGTCCTGTAGCCCATGCCCATTGTAAAACCCACCTAGACAAGTTGTGGTCAACCGTTCGATCTCCAGCCTTCCATCCTAGCCGTGAGCACTCTGTCTCAGTGGGATGTAGGCCTGCATGGGGTCAGATGGCATGTTCTTATGCCAAATGAAGGCAGGGAGAGTTCATGATCTCCATGACTGCAACACCAAGCTTCACCAATGGTATTCGTTGCCTCACATGTCTACCAGAATCTCTGCTTCTCCCATTCGAATTGAGGCGCTCGATATCAACTTTCCTTTTTCAGATCCCCTTCCTGCCTCTCTCAAGTTCTAGAAAGTAAGATGATAGGGACTTAAGCACTCCCTCTCCCCCACATCGTCATCGTTGGATCTATCCATACTAGTGTATCCTCTTATGACAAGGTGAGATCCAAATAATGAAATTGATAACTATAATGTTACTAATTTGGATCCTATGAGTCTAAAGCTTTTCAATTTAAGTGGATGTAAAAGATCATCCATTTTTATTCACACATTTTGTTGACTTGTCCAACTTGATCGTGTCATATTAAGGGTGCTATCTAGATTATAAATAAAACAACAAACATATTTCTTGTGTCCATAAGGTATTTGATTGCAATATGTAAATGGATAAAAACATATAAGATCTTGATTCTTTTTTCTTTATTTTTTTTGTACATGGCATATCCATGAGATATAATTCTTTACAAGATTAAACGTTATGGCATAGAGGGGTGATTTAAAAAATCTAACTACGAAAATTTGTATACGGATATGAGTTGAAAATGTTGTTCTCGAGATTGATTGAGTTGTAATCGAATCAAATTGAACTGAAATTATGTGTAAAAATATCAATCTTACAAAAATCGAATTAAACAATGACGATTTCAATGATAGCTAGAATTGGAAAGATGAAACCAAATACATCAGGTGATGATTGAACGTTGAAGTTTTGCTAGAGGCGGCGATCCGAGTCCACGGAGAACCTGGTTCACAGGAACCGGAAAAGCGAAAAGCGCTATAAAAGACGGTTGGACAAGGCATCACATCCGTCTCTTTGCTTGCTTTATTCACCACCTAATTCCAAGTTTCCAAGGGACCGGATTTCCATCTCCATCGATTTCTCCCAACCCGATGGCCGCAGCCGCCGCCGCAGCCGAATCCTCCTCCGGCGATCCCACCAACCGCCGCTACGCCATCGGCTACGCACTCGCGCCCAAGAAACAGCAGAGCTTCATCCAGCCCTCGCTCGTCGCGCAGGCGGCCGCGCGCGGCATGGACCTCGTCCCCATCGATGCCTCGCGCCCCCTGGCCGAGCAGGGCCCCTTCCACCTCCTCATCCACAAGCTCTACGGCGACAACTGGCGCGCCCAGCTTGAGGCCTTCGCCGCGCGCCACCCTGGCGTCCCAGTCGTCGACCCGCCCCACGCCATCGACCGCCTCCACAATCGCATCTCCATGCTCCAGGTCGTCTCCGAGCTCGAACACGCGCCACTGGACGACCACCGCACCTTCGGCATCCCCAGCCAGGTCGTCGTCTACGACGCCGACGCCCTCGCCGACTCCGGCCTCCTCGCCGCCCTCCGATTCCCCCTCATAGCCAAGCCTCTCGTCGCCGACGGCACCGCCAAATCACACAAGATGTCCCTCGTCTACCACCGCGAGGGCCTCCGCAAGCTTCGCCCGCCGCTCGTGCTCCAGGAGTTCGTCAACCACGGGGGCGTCATCTTCAAGGTATACGTCGTCGGCGGCCATGTCACCTGCGTCAAGCGCCGCAGCCTGCCCGACGTCTCCCCCGAGGACGACGCCTCGGCCGAGGGCTCCGTCTCCTTCTCCCAGGTCTCCAACCTCCCCACCGAGCGCACCGCAGAGGAGTACTACGAGGCCATGAGCCTGGAGGACGCCGTCATGCCGCCAACCGCCTTCGTCAACCAGATCGCGGGTGGCCTTCGCCGCGCGCTAGGCCTGCAGCTCTTCAACTTCGACATGATCCGGGACGTCCGCGCCGGCGACCGGTACCTTGTCATTGACATCAACTACTTCCCGGGTTACGCCAAGATGCCAGGCTATGAAACTGTCCTCACCGATTTCTTCTGGGAGATGGTTCATAAGGACGACGCAGGCCAGGAGGAGGAGAAGGGGATCAACTATGCCCTGGTGAAATAAGGCGTTGGTATGATTGCAAACCTGCAATTCTGTGAAATCTGTGGAAATGTGGGGTAGAAGGCTGGTCCTGGGCTTTGAATTTGTTGGGATTTAATTGGATTTCAACCAGCAGCACTTGCAGACCCTGCGGTGTGAATCCTTTCTCCTAACTCTCTCCATGCCAATTGTTTAGGTATCTTTCGGTTCTTCCTAAGTCTGCTCATCTAGTTTAGTCAATGAGAACAAATAGCAGAGAGAACTCAGACCGGAATTCTAAACAAAATGTGCTCTCTGTATGCGAAACTTTCGTTCTTGGGCAATGGATGAATGACAATCCAGTGTCGTATTGGAATGCTGCTGCTAGCTTGTGTTATATCTCCGATTTAGTTGCTTGCATTCGGCACCTAACTAGGAATATTAAAATTAATTTAAAGCAAGAACCTAGAGATGCTGCAGTATCATAACCCTGATTAAACATCAGACGTTGACTCCTTTCTGGTGCCTATGAATATGTTCTATGTAGGCAATGCAGCTCCCTGAATTTTGCAAGAGAAGAGATGGATGACGTGACCATCTGACATTTTGTTATTCACATGCAGAGTAGGAATAGAACCACACTACTACACTAGTTTATCATCTGCATTGTTGTTATATCAATTCCCACATGGTTGAATATTTGTTTGCTGTGCACAGGGTTGAATATTGACATAGTGCCACCTCTTTGAGTATTTATCAATTAAGTTGGCTGTACATATGAGAAGGTATCTGCCCATCTTATTTGTTTTTAAACAATTATGTGCATTTCTGAACATAGTGCCGCTGCTTTGGAGTGCCAATCAAAACTTGGTGTCAAAGGTTGCGTAGAGATAAACCACCCCATCGACCATCATTGCCCTTTGATAAGAGTGAACGTATAACATGCCAATTTTGACTAGTTGGCATCATTTGACTGGGGTACACATCATCCCTTTATATTTTGAACAAGCTTTCTTTTGTTACTGTTTTTGTTGGGTGATTGGAGTTGAGCTGCTGATGTTTTTGCACGGGCAATAGTTGGGAAGAATTGAGAAGCTATATTATTACTTGATCCTCTTCAGTAGTAGATGTGTATATAAAATAAAGATTCTGCTCTGCAAACTTCTTGTGGTACTTCCTTTTTTATCAAAATGATATAGTGGTTAGAATTGTAGATTGTGGATTTTTTTTTTGTATCATTATTCAAAGCAGTTGATTTTACGAAACAATAACACTGGACTTCCTTCCTGTGAGCTTTATGTTTATCATCTCTAGTTTATCTTGTGATTTGTTTCTTATTTATGGATCTTTCAAGGTCAGTCCTTGTTCCTGGTCCTAGCCTTTGCTCTGCCACAACGTTGTGCACTTAATTGCTTAAAATATAGTCTGGTAAATTTAAAGTAGTTTGATCAGGAGATACTCAGTACCAAAACTGTTGCAGCTCAGTGATGTTTGCCATATGTTGTGAGAGGCTATGAGCCTTGTTTTCCTGCCCGTCTATTGCTTCTCCTTTCCCAGGAATGTAGTCTGTCCCAAGGCACTGCCTGAACTTTGTGTGTGTGCGTGTTTTTTTTGTTTCCCCTGTCAGCAGTACTTTTGGAGTTTCGTTTGGGCTTTGGACATGGTAATTTGAGATGCTGTTTTAGTGTCGATCCATGCTGCAGATTCATTCCTCAGCTGGTGATGTATTTGTTATTTGTGGGACATTTTATTGAGTACAATACTCTGTCTTACTTGATTTTGATAGTGATGTTTCCTCGATTTGCATTGTCACATTTGGATGAGCCTTAATTTATATGTAAATTTTCAATTTCGATAGTGGTTTTAGGTGGTAGCTGCAAACAGAATATGTCTGCACCCCTTTGCAGTTCAGATAAGATCTTTTGGTTCAGAGGGAACGCCGTGGGGTACCTGTTTGGTCGTCCTGATATGTGATGTGGGGCTCCTTATGAAATATTTGCAGGGTCAATCCATATATTTTCCACAGCATCTGCCATGTTGGAATGTTGGACTTGTATCATTTGTTTCTGTTGGCTATTCATACATGAGCAGTTATTCCTGTGCGTGTTTCTTTGTATCCTGGTTTTCTTTTCTTTCCCAAAAGCCACAAACATGAGGGCACTTAATTAGGAAGAGGACAAATGCATGGGGTGTGCTACATTGTATCACTTTGTCGTTAGGATAACAACTCTAGATCAAAATTGTGATATCCTGACTTAGGGTTCAATAGGATTGATAGAATACTTATGTCAATAAGTTGTAACTTTTTTTTTTGAAAGCTCATCTCTAAAAACCTCTAAGGTTAAACGTGCTTGGTCTGAAGGATGGGTGACCGACTGGGAAGTTATTCTCGGGTGTGTACGAGTGAGGACAAAGTGCGTAGAAAAGACTTGTGTTGGTCTGTGAGAGTAGTCTTGAGGTCCTAAAGAACTGGTAGGTGTAAGTGGATCCAACCTTGGAGGGGCGGGACGTTACAATTGGTATCAGACCGGGCGCGTGGGGTCGTAGTTACGCAGACATGGTGTGCATGGCTGATGTGGGTCCGGAGTGGTCATACAACATGGCACATGCGTTGGCACTGGGCATACGGATATGGTTAGGAGGGGAAGTTCTTGATCTGGGGTTGAGCGACGAGGGTGTTGGTCTTCTAAGGGGATGAGAGTGTGATATTCTGGCTTATGGTTTAATAGGATTGATAGAATATTCATGTCAACAAGTTGTAACTTTTTTTTGAAAGCTCATCTCTAAAAAAAACTCTTAAGGTTAAACGTGCTTGACGTGAAGGATGAGTGACCGACCGGAAAGTTATTTTCGGGTGTGTACGAGTGAGAACAAAGTGCATAGAAAAGACTCGTGTTGGTCTGTGAGAACAGTCATAATGTCCTAAAGAGCTGCCAGATGTAAGCAGACTCAGTCTCCGAGGGACGGGACGTTACAAAAACAAACTAGAGTTGTTGACTTAACATCAATCTAAGTACGGATAGAGTGTAGACTAGCCTGAAGTTAGGATTAGGACCCGTGGAGCTTTGTTGTGAAGCATAATGGAGTTTCTGTACTTGGTTGAGACCAGCCTGACCTTTGCCCGTGGCCGTGGTGCGAACGGATTGCAAATAGGTAACCAAACCAAGGATGGACGTCGAAACATGGCACATTGTATGCCTATGGTCGCTGGATCTTGTCCGGGAAATGGATGCGTACACCGCATACCTATCTGCTTGGGATACGATTGTCTTACTGTCCCTCGATCGAGGCCTCTGCTTGATCCTCCAGCAACCGCGTCCTGCTTGGCTCCGGGTCCCATGTTCTGATGATGTGAAGATTGCAGGAGAGAAATGTGTTGGTTAAGGTTGAAGTCCTTTTGCCGCCGGAGACGCGGAAGTGCTCCAACCGAACAAAACTGAACCATACTTAGTGCAAGTTGAAACGATCTAGTATACGGTAGATAGATTTGGCTTTAACCTTGAACCTCGCAAGTCACAACACATTTTTAAAGGTGGAATTGTTTGCCGGGGCTGCTGCTAATCCAGGAACAGGTGGACAGCGCCGTCTCCATGTGGCAGATCAGCTGGGACCTGCGTGCATTTGGACCGGTGTCAAAACTTCGAAACGGCCGCGTGTGTTGCGATCGATCCCCTGCCGTTTGAAGGCTGCACGCACCTAAACCTGCATGTCTGTTGCCCTTGTTGTCATGTTGTGCTTGGAATTTGTGACT
Source organism: Eleusine indica (assembly GCA_030378355.1). Classification (NCBI taxonomy): domain Eukaryota; kingdom Viridiplantae; phylum Streptophyta; class Magnoliopsida; order Poales; family Poaceae; genus Eleusine; species Eleusine indica. Next base: position 46,013,416 of record CM059495.1, read on the forward strand.
ACAATATCATGCTTTGACTCCAACAGCTATTGCAAAAGGAGAGGCAAAGGCTTCAGATGTTACTGTTCACCATGTATTCCTCTTCAACTGAGGAGACGTCTTTGAGGACGGAGGTGATGTAAAAATGGATTCTCTCTTTCCTCCAATGCATCTTACGCGGACGCGCGGTACGTGGGGCTGACAAGGTCGAGGGGGGTGGCTCGCGCACGGGGGCGAAGTTGTAGAGGGACGCGACACGGTGGAGGGCGGCATTGGCGAACGGCAGGCGCGGGGCACAAGGCGAACGGCAGGCGCGGGACGGGTCCACTCGAGCTCGAGGACGTCGGCTAGGGGCGGAGCGCGATGCTGCTCGAGCTTGGGGGCGTCGGCGTGCACGGGGGGATGGCTCAGCAAGGACCTCTCCTTGAATGCATTTGACTCTCTACCTGTTGGAGACAGCACAAAAAATAACCTCTTCCAACCACTGTACACGGAAGATAATTCCCATTTGCCTCTCCAATTTACCTCTTTGCTGTTGGAGTCAGCATGAGGTTGCTTATATGGAGGATGAAGGTACTGGCACTAGTTCTAGTTGGTATAACAGTACACGCTCTTCTGTATTATATATTTGTACAAAGTAGGTCGGGATTTCCCAGAAGATATTGTGTGTCGGTGAGTGGAGTATGCAAGAAATCTGGTCCATGGCGCACTCCATCCACACCGGACTTGCCGTATAAGGTTGTCAGCCCTGTGGAGGAACGTTCTTGAATCTTCAAAACACGAACTCACCCTTCTGACCCCAAAAAAGCTTGGGATGGCAAGGGCCGCCGCCACGAGGCCAGGGCGGCATCGTGTGCATCGCAGTCGCGCCCTGGTGGTGGTGTACGACTACAAAGTCGGCCACCTCGTCTTCAGGTTCAACCTGAAGCGCCTCTTCTCCGACCACGCCGAGAGCACAGCACAACTGCAGGATATATACTGCTCCGTCGCTCGCTTCGGCCGCGACAGTGTTTCGCCCTGGCCGTCTCTCCCGGTGGCACGAAGATCTTCGCCACAAATACCACAAGGTTCGAGTGCTCTCCCCATGTCCCTGGCTGGACAAGGACCACGGAGGGAAGCTGCTGCTGCTGCTCAAGTGCAAGTCTAGCTGCTACAATACCGTATGACGCCGGACCAAACAACTTCTTCATCTAGCTCAAGTACTTAGCTAAACAACCACAGCCAAAACTACTTAGTGGTACAATTCCAGTTAACTGTAAGCTTCCAATACCCCTTTTCGTGGACTGTTACCTCGATTCACTTTAGTTGGTAATAGTACACGAATATTGGTTGACATTTTGACACAACCTTTCATCCTGCTAAGCAGCACTGCAGCTTCCAGCCCTGCTCTACTCAATCCTCTATAGATCCTGCATATTCGCTCCTAGGACATGAGGCTGTATAGTAGACTTCACAAAGATGCAAGGGAAACACCATCTGTATAAGCTTAACAGTAGGAAACTAAAGAACAAATTACAATGTTTAAGCAGACAATTTGCTCAATTTCACAAGAGGATAAGCAAGAAGTACAACAATGTTTCTTGGACATTATTATTGGGAGTCTATCATCAACTTAGAACAACAGCAGTTCCATGGTACTCCTTTCGATGCAATGGAAAGGTCACCTGCACACCAATGAGACAAGACCGATGTAGTTATTCAGGTAGTTCCACACATGTATCCAGCACTAATCTACTCTTTATTTAGAAATTCCAGTAGTTCCACATACAATTGTGAATTTGCCATATATACACATAAGGATCATCATGATAGATGGATCAGTGCAGTCGACATGTCAGAAAAATGATAACATATTTCCATAAAACGCACATTTGAAACAGATAAATAAAGAACCTAGTATTTGAGTTAAATATTGCACTCCGCTGCTAACAAAATATATTTGATCAAAGTAGACACCAAATCTACCTCAAACTATAAACAATTATATCTTCTCTATTCACAAAACATGAAAATAATATAGGCAACTTCAGTACTATATTGACATGAATCAAATCAAGCTTAAGAATCTCGTAAAGATTGTAAAGATACTAAGATATTCTTAAAATAAAACAATTGAGAGTTGGACAACACGCACACACTTTCATGTCAAATGATGTCTTCTTCTTATTTCAATTGTTAGGAAGTACTGCCATGTACTCATGTGTTTTCAGAAATTCAGCCCAAGGATGTTTTAAATATATAGTTTTCTAGATGCTCTCACTTCAATCACTGACCTCAAACGAGTAGCATAGAATGCCTTCCACTGCAGTAATCACATACAATACCAACTATAATCAACAATACGTATAGCTGGGATGGACCTTTAAAAGCACAATATCCTTATATCTCACTAAGTCAAGTTGTTGAAATAAAATTACCACAAATGCTAAGCAGGTCTAACAACAAATGATAAGATATACATGGTTCTTGATTTCACATAAATATTCATTTGACAATGCAAAATAACTTAAGGTTGACTCCCACAGAACCTTTGACAAGTCAAGGTGGACAAAAGTTAAATGATGCAATAACAGAGTTGACTGCCTATCTTATAGACTCAAGGTACAGGATTACATATGTTATGTCTAGGAGAATACATATGCTAGGTCTAGTAATACATATATGGGAACACTGGCTTGAAATCTTATAGACTCAGATACGAGATACATATGTTAATCTAGGAATTAACAAGCTAACAGGAGAATTAGAGGCAGACGCTGCTGCCACCATCACAGTTATCTGCGGAGACGAGGAATTATGCTCAACAACAGAAATCCATTCAAAGGCTTAAGGCCATCTGACACACAGTTAGCTGAAGAATTTTTCGTGCATTTGTTCTAGTTTATTGTTCTACCTATTTCCCGTTATCTCTGTCTGGTTACTAGTGTCCGAGAAATGGACTACTAAAGGGATGACAGTATATTTCCAGCATCACCAATAAATTTGGAGTATGTTTCTTTGCACATCATAAAGAGCAATGCATTTCATATTAGGCTGCATTTTGATTTTGCAGGCATAAAGGAATTGGCCTCACCTCTCCAAACCAGGAACATCAGCATGAGGAGGAGCACCACTACTCCGCTTCGACCACCTTCTTTGGCTCTGCGCATAAGAGACAGAACAAGCATACCATAAATCAGTAAAGATAAACTCGGATAGAACGAATAAACGAAAGGAATGGATGTGCTTAGATCAGACCGTGGAACTCCGGCGGGCGGGCGTCCTTTCCCCATCCGACGCCGCGGGTGGCCTCGAGGTACTGGTCAACGAGGTGGCGACACTTCTGGTGGTGGTTGATGCCCTCGATCCGGTAGCACCAGCGGAGGCGCTCGCGGATGATCTTGGCGGTCTCGATCTGGATCCATTTCTCCCGCACCAGGTGCTCCCGGTACTCCAGCATCGCCACCGGGTCCCCATACGGGTTCTTCGGGTCGAAGTCATCCGGAGGACGCTCATCGAACTCGACCTTCGCCTTCCGCACCATCTTCGACGGCCTCTCCTTCTCTCGCCGCCGCCGCCGCGGAGGTCGCTCTCTTTCGCTCGGGTTGGGGGGGATTGATGTGCTCGCCTCGATCGGGTGAGAACGACGAGGCTGATTGGATTCAGTTTACCCAAGCAGGCCTGTGGGCTGGCACTACTTGGGCTGGCCCAGACATGGGGCCGATGGTGTTTACTGTGAAGGAATGAGGCTGCATATTTCTTTAGTCACTGTCCACTGAGTAGAGAGCCATTGTTGCCCAAAAAATAAGTAGAGAGCCGCTTATGGTGAAATGCAACATGTCGAACATGTGATAGCTAGTTTAGGGATCTTTGTTTTAAGATAGGTTTGGTTGGTCACTGTATGCTTTGTCATGATACTTCTGTTTGTAACATTTGGAAATGCATATGTATCATATTATATGTGGAGTAATATGGATATCTAGCTTCTTTATTTTCTTAACTTTTTATTAGTTTTCTGGGCACTTTTGAACTCAGTGAGCTATGTCATTGCAACATCTCAAACTATTTCACATGTTATATTAGTTCTCTGGGTTTTCTGTTTAAAAAAACTTGAAAAATTCCCTCACTATGTTCATATAGGAACATATACATGTATATGAGTATCAATATTGACTCGTAACTCGTAGGTTATATAAATATAAATTATCTAAATATATTTCAGTTAAGAACCGATATTAATACTCATTATCTGTACGAGTTTTATCAACATTGAGTTTTCTGTACCAGATTGAGAATCGGTCTAGATAGCTATTATGAAGGGATATCCGGTACATATGACTATTTTTGTTGTAGCAACACATTGAAGATTTTGATGCAATACACGCGCAACCTTTTATATCAAATGGTTTGTAAGTTACAATCACCTCGCAAGTTGTAAGTTTATAGGAAATGCATGGCTACCAACAGTGGCGAAGCTGGATTTAACATGATGCTGGTGCTAGATATATAAGTTTTGGGCAAAAATGGATATGTATGGTCAAAATTAATCTCATTAGCGTCAGAATTTAAGTTTACCTGGTGAGGTCGACGAGCAGGATTGGTATTACTAAATTATCCTCTCTCCTATCTGATCAAAACTAATTTTTTAGTCAGGTGCAGTGTCTGTCATACAAAATCATATTTTTACGGTGTCTACAAAACAAAATAGCCCCGTCTCGTGTCTGTCACACAAATACACATATTATGAGTGTTCCATTATTTTTTGATAGTGCTCCTAGTCTTTCAGAAACTGGTTTCAAAGTAGCACTATCATAAGTATTTTGGAGAGCTTCAGCCAAAGTCCACACGGAAGCGGATTGCATTTTGTGGAGCTTCAGCTATAACATAGGCAAAAGCCAACCTGGCTGATGAACTTGATGGGCGTACTGCAATAACCATGTTGAATTAGTTTTTCTTGATACCTCCCAGTCATACTTGTAATGTCTAACAGCTTTGGAGCTTTGGAGAACGTCCATTCAATGTCACACTAGTTGGCGGCAAGTTTAGATGTTACTGTTGCTAGCATTGTCCTCTTATTTTGCTGAGGCCCTGGCTAGACCGTCGCAGCCTATTTGGAGGAGACCAGCGATCCTGTTTGGTGCAACAATGAAATGATGGAATTAGACTCTCCGTACTCGTGATACTCTAAATTTATCTTCTAAAAAGAATATTCTATTCTAGTCAGTAAGATTTTTTTTTTCTATATCAACTTTTTCGATACCCGTCATACTCTATTCCATCCTCTATATCAACTACTATGTATTATTATATTCAACCATCTCCAACTACTTCATATTTTATTTTCACTTTCTTCTCACTTTAATTCCTTTGGTCCCATCGAATAACTGTTATGGACCCCAGCAAAGAACTGAAGCGAAACATAGCGGACGGCCTGGACACCGCTAAGTTTACCGGAGGCGGAAACCTCCGCTACCATCCAGAATGAGATAGCGTATGCCGCTGCAGGGAATTTTTCCGCTATCCCGTCCTGAAGGAAGGAGTCCCGGATCACGGTGCGGATAGCCTTACATTTGTGTGCTTCAAGTTTATCGATAATTTAAGATGTACAACTATATATAATGAATTAAACATTTTAGTACTACTTTTAGGAGGTGTTTGGTATACCTTTTGATCTAGCTTATGGAATAACTTATGGTGTGATAAGCAATAAGCTGTACCAAACACTCTGAACCTATAAGCACTTATTGTCATAAACAACTATAAGCACTTTGTTACTTTGTACTAGAGAGGCAAAGCAATCAAAACCTTGCTTTTCTAGCTTATGGACCACTTATCCCTATACTTCCACAAGATAAGCATAAGTATAAGCACTTTTATCAAACAGTTGGATTACTTATGCTTTAATAAGCTAGATAAGCTGAATAGACACTTTTGATACATAAACATAAACATAAGCAGTTTGAAGTATAAGCAAAAGCTCTACCAAACATATTCTTACTATAGTAACATTGACCCAGTGTTAAGTGTTACCCGTGCTAAATGATAATATGTTGAATGCTCGACGTCTGAGTGGAGAGCTACCATCTCCACTGCCCTGAACACGTCACCCAAGCCATGTGGTAGTGAGAAAAGGTGGGGACAGCGACATGCTACTTCTAGCTTCATGTGGGGTATGGTGGCCTCCACAGCAACGGACTTGCCGTCAAATGAGGGAGAGAAGGCGAGGAAGAGAAGGTCACATGATAGAATTATGTTAAAAATTGATTATATTCAAATCACTATATTGGCATGAAAAGAATATAATTTTAGTATAAATAACATATAAGGGATATGATTTCATTAATAATGATCAGGATTAAAATTTATACCAATGACATAAAAGGAATACTTGAGAAATAGTCAAACATTATGACATGGGCACCTCAGCCTTCGATGGTGGCTAGAAACACATATACAAACACATATCCTAGTATCCTATAGGCATTATGTGGAATAGCAAAACGACAAATTGTCTAGCATATTGATGCAATTTTCTCAAGAAAATATGGAAAAGAAACACTTCTCAAACATTAGTTAGGCTTTCTACAAAAACCTCATTATCTTTCTCTGAAGCATTATCTTTCTCTTGCTTCAGAGACTAGCCCCCGCCTATAAGTTTCAGGCATTCATATGCATCTACCATCCTAATCCTAGCCAACAGACGAGGTCAACATGCCCCTTTCCACCATAAGGTCATTTGAAATTAAAGATACCCCTAAAGATAAAAATCTTCATGTAGTATCTCCAAAAGAGGTGGTTCTCACTAAAGATAATCTAGTGAGAAAAAATGGAAGAAAAGTAAAAAATGCGTCTTTTATAATTGTAATAAGACGATTAAAATCTCTTCTTTGATTCCCATCATGCTAAAGAGATTTGAAGGATTGTCTACTTAGCTACTGGAATAACCCAACCAATTTCTATTGCCCATATGTTCGGTTCTTGGCTTGGTAACGCAGATGTCAAAACCAAGTCTGATATTTTGGTGGGGGTTGCTGCTATTTGTTGGGCTATTTGGAGATGTCATAATGATATCATATTTGAACAAATTAAATATTAATAATTTATGCAGACTCTTTTCAGAGGAACATATTGATTGCGGTTCTGGTTGCAACTACAGCGGGATAATGATGCAAAGGACATGTTTATGAAGACAAGCACATCATTTGAAGTCATTGCATTGGAACAGGTCAATCATATATGGAAACATAATAATAGATTGGCGTAGATTTTTCTCCTTTGCTTTCCTCTCTTTTTCTACTGGCTAAACATTCTTTATAAAACCATTCACCTTTTTTTATACCTATTTCTAACCTATTAGTGAATGATTGGAACCTAATTGCGGGCCGTTAATCTGATCCCTCTAACGACAAACAACAATTGGCATATGATTGGTGGGCCTTGATTTTAGAGAGCGTAACATCTTAGACTGTCCACACCGTTGTGCGGTAAAACTACTGCAGGAGCGTTTTAGCGGATTGGAATGCTTCAATGCGGGTCGCTATCGCCTCCGCTATACTCCAGGATGATCCCATGTCCACTACTCCTAGGGGACGTACGGCCGTCCGCTATCACCACTCGCGCGCGAGAGAAGAAGCAAGGAGAGCTCGGGAGGCCGGGTCGAGCGCACCACTCGCCGCCGTCATCCTCCCCTCCACCCGAGCTCGCCGATGTCCTCCTCCACCCGAGCTCGCCAACGTCCTCCCACTCCACCTGTGATGAGGAACAAATCGGTGGCGGCGGTGGTGCCCTCGTGCCCGCGCCCGGTGGCGCCGCCCTCCTCCGGCCGACGACGATGCGTGGGGATGAGAAGGAGGGGTTCGACAGCGCGGCGGAGGCTGCGGGCTCCGACGGTGATGGCGCGTGGGGAGGAGAAGGAGGGGCCCAGTGGTGCGGCGGAGGCTGGCAGGCCCCAGCGACGATGGCGCATGGGGAGGAGAAGGAGGGGCCCAGCGGTGCGGCGGAGGCTGGCAGGCCCCAGCGACGATGGCGCGTGGGGAGGAGAAGGAGGGGCCCGACGGCGCGACGGAGGCTGGCGGGCCCCTGCGGCGACGCCGCGGCAGAGGATGCGCGTGGGGTTGGTGCGGTGGAGGCGGGCGACGCACGCGGGGGTGGAGGAGGAGGGGCGTGGCGGCCGAGCTCAACGCGGCACGCGCGGTGGAGGAGGAGGCCCCACGGCGGAGCTCGGCAGCGACGGCGTGAGCGGGGAGGAGGAGGGGCGTAGGTGCGGCGTCGCGGGTAGAAGAAGAGAGAGAGAGAGTTGGGAGGGAGGAAAGAGAGAGAAGGGAGGAAAAAAGAGAGAGTAGAGACTAACGTGTGGGGTCCATAAAGAGGTAGTTGAGATGGAGAATGAAATATAGAGTATGACGGGTGCGGAGAAAATTGATATAGAGAAAAGAATATCGCTGACCAGGACATAAGATTCTTTTTACAGGATGAATTTAGAGAATGACGAGTGTGGACAGTCTTATGTTTTTCACATTGCGTGTCCGCCGCCTTTGGAAAACTTTTCTCATCGGCTGCCTCCGCTACCCGCCCGTACATCCCCGCCCGCGATTCACGTCCTCTTTACTCTCTTCGTTCCTTTTTTCATGGATCGTGCTACCGTCGCCTCCACTCTCTCGATCTCGATTTTGATCTCCATCTCTGCGGCAACACTGTCGGGCGTGGAGGCTCACCCGCGGTTGTCGATCTCGAGCGCGGAGGCGGCACGATCTTGGGCGTGCAGCAGTGGCAGCCTCTGGCGGGCGCGGTGGCTCCTCCGTCTACAGCTGCCCCTGTTGCGGCGGCCGTCCTCGAGCACGGCAGACGGCGCGGGCTCCAGTGTGCATCGGCTATAGCTTCCAGCGGATCTGAGCCGAGGCACGGTGGCTCCTCGCACATGTCGCGGCATCTTGGTCCTCTGAACACGGCTCCGCCCTCTGCAACGCAGTCAAGGCGGTGCTGTAATGTGGTCTGGGGCTGAAAGACGACAGAGCCGCATCACGGTTGTTCGAAGCACTCAGCCCGGTGGTCCAGCTTCTCGATCTGGCTTGTGCAATGATCAGGTCCATCTGCTGCTGTTCCACGATGGACCTGGCCTAATCCCCGCCGTCTTGCACCTCTCTTGCCCTCTTGGTAGGCTATTATTTCCACCCCTAATTTCCTGTATGCCAATTGCTTTCATTTTTCTTCATTTATTTTTTCAACAACGTTGGGAGTTTGATCTACAAATCTAATATGCACACAGCACACAAGTGCATCAATGTGTATATATATAGTTTGTCATGTGTCCAAGGTGTTTAATAAAATGGCAGTAAAGTGTATATACTCTTGTTGTCTGTCTTTATTTCTCATCTTATATAGAGTTAGCTAAATATTTGGGATCAGTCTGAAGGAGATAGAGTTTGTGTGTTTGATTGCATATACAAAATAAAACATTCAACTTTTGAATATTATTTACTGACACCAGTGCTATCAGTTAATCACGTATAAGTACTTGCTTGACAAACAAGGGAAGTTTCTCGAGCTATTTCAATATACTCTTCATATTTCATTTGCAGTGTTCCTACCTTAAAATGAGTAAATTGATGCTCCCTTTCCTGTTTGTACTTTACACTTTTTTTAATTAGTGCCTTATATTTTTGTTCAAGCAACAGATAACGTCCCAGCAAGGCCCAAAGAAGAGTTGCACATAATTTTTGCTAACACTGAAAGTTGCACTGCTTAGATAACAGGTAGGTACAATTATGTATTTGGGTTAAGAATTTGCCTGATATCATGAATGCATAAGTTGGAATTTTGTTTCTTTTTCTATAATTTAATTCACCATCTTGTTGCACCTAAGCCAAACGAAAATGATGGTGCTTTTTTGTTCATATAAAGAACAGATAGCTAACTCCAGTTTTTTTTTATCTGGTTGTTTGTGGTATACATTAGTAGTGCGATTGAAGCTCGGATCATACAACCCAATTCAGCGTCACCGCCTCCTCTCCATCGCAAACCGTGTCTTGGCTCCCCATGGCCCCGTTCCTCTCAGTGCCGCCACCCAGTCGCTGTACGCCCCCCGATTGCACTGTGAGATGGTGTTGTCCGCCCTTGGAATATGCCCCAATGTTGCAGAGGCAGCAGCAGGCAAGCAAAAGCACTAACAGAGCACTCGATGATGGTGTGCCTGATGTTGCATCATATGGGAATTCAATCAGGTAAATCAAAAATCATTATTGTGCTATCATATCTAAATATCTAATAGACATCCCTTTGATCCATCCTTTTTTGGTTCTATTCGATTCATGCTAGCAGGTTCCAGTGGCTGTATGCTGGACTCGAATGCAAGAACTAGAAAGGAAGGGGATGTTTGCCGTTGATATGCTCAAAGTGCCTCTTACCTGCTCGGTGGAATGGCTATGCAGACTGCTAAGTGCCATCTTTAGTATAAAAAAAAATGCTCATAGCATGTAGAGTTTCTATTGGAAGGCTGCAATTGGAATTTTTTTAATTACAGTATTATGGCTGCCCTTGAATCCTTTCTTACCCATGAGTACTTCACTGCTGCTCAACATTGCAACATCCTTTATATTTGCCTGAATTGCAAAGAATAATTTGGATAGAGTCTTGGTAAATCATGAAACATCAAATGAGTTCAGTTTTCTCATTCTTTCACTTTGCTAACCATTGCTAATTTGCCACTTAGATTTTACCTTGTATATAGTTTATACACCAGTAGCATAATGATAAAAAGGTAGGAAAAAATAAGAGATTTTTTTAAACTAAAAAATGAGAGATACATATACTGAATAATTATGGATTATGCTCAAAATAACATGATTGCTTCAAAATAATAGTGGCTTGTATGGTGTTTACACCAGGATTTCTTAATGTCATCTATTTTGTTTGATTCAGGAGTGCATGGATGTAAAATTTGCTAGCATGTGTAACAGTAACATGTAGACTGATCATTATCTTGGCTCATGTTGATTATCCCTGGTATTGATGGATGAAGGTGCCAGTTGACTAGCGTTGACAAGCATGGCAACAGGTCCTTTCTCTATTTTTTGATCTGATTTGCAGTTGTTTTTTGCTTCTCCTTTCCTTATTTTTATAAGGCATTTATATTTTTTCTGTGTTTTGCTCCTTGAGTTCCTGCAGATAAAGAGCGACGGCCACAACTAAGATGCAACCATGCTGTCCTTGGTAAAAAAATGGTGTATATTTTTCTCTGTTTTGTTCTGTAGTCAGGCAGCAACAATCAGGTTAGTTGCTAGTACAAGTTTTACTGGCTACTTCAATTTGTTATTCAATCAGTTCTGGCTCATTTGGTTATTCAATCAGTTCTGGCCTCGTTCCTATTTCTTGCTTGTTAATAGCAAACCAAATATCATGTAGTTGTCCAGCTGCTCAGACTATTTTTGCTCTGTTTGCTGACTTAGCTAACTGGATTCCTTGTATCATTGCTCGTCCTTAGGAATTATCACTGCTCGTCCTTAGGAATTTTAGCTTACTTTAGAATGTGATATTGCCTTGTTTACTATTTATCTGCTAAGCTGCTATATATCTACATGTCACTAATTGGATTCATTGATTGGTTTAGCTGGTGGATTTTCTTTGTTATTTTTCACTAGATTTCCTTATTGAACCCATCTGTAATGCACTTTTTAAATTATAGGTCCGTAAGAGACTATTGAGCTGTTCTATATCATGGAGGGGTTAATGTGATTTTGGCAGCAACTTCCATAGATAATATTGATTTGGATGAAATTTGGTAAAGCCAAGCTTCAGTTTGTGGCAACTAAACGAGGATATCTGGAAGAAGATACCCTGGTTATTTCAAAAGGGTAACATACCATTTGGTGGACAGAAAAGGAGGATTTATGGGACCATGACTCAAGATTGCAAAGACAAGTAAAATTATTTCCACTTCTACATTATTAGCTGATGAATTATTAATAGTACCTTGACATGCTATAGGTTTATCAAAAGTATTGAGTATTGACTTTTCCAATGCTCAAATCATGCAGCTTGTGCAGATTTGAAACATATTTCCAAAACAAAGCTATTCCAATGCAGCTTTCTGCTTTTATATAGCATGGATAAAAGGAGGGAATATGTACGCTGGTTAGCAGTGAACTTGCAAGGAGCTCTTGAGTGCTAAATAGGATATTTCTATAATTCTCTTGTTCTCTGGCAAGTTAATGAATACCGGTGGAATATTGACTGGCAATTCAAGTGAAGATTTCCTTTCGTTGTCGAGAGGTCAGGGCGTGGCATGGTAACACATCCCTAGAAAGCAAAAAAAAAAAAAAAAAAAACTATTAGACTGGTCTTTTCTCCATTCAGGAGGTCAGATTGTGCATTGTAATCTCATTTGCTCTGGACTAGATTGAGTTCCTGTAAGATTCACATCCCTAGAATTCAAGTTGTTTGTTTTATTGCTTCTGCAGAATGTTTCATCTGCTTTGATGCTAGAACGATAGTGCATCTTAAAACTGAGCATCCATGTAAAAACGACCAGAAATTTTTTATTCCTCCACATTCTGAATTAAGAATTGACTATAGCTATTTTTTTACTGTCATATACATTATCGATAAGAAACCAGAAAATGATTATATATAGATTATTGTTTTTTTAAAGAACTGCGTGTGCTTATTATTTCTTCGTTCTGATCAATGCAAAGATTACTTGCTGATCAAGGGTGCTCATCCTAGGTGCAGCAGTACCCAACAAGCCATCAAAATAATCAAATATTACTTGCTGCTTGTCGCTCTGTGAAGTAAACACATGATCATCAGAGATCAACTTAGGAATAAGAGGGGCCAGTTTGAAACAATTGTCAGTGCAGGATCTGGTTTGTCGACTGGATGTTTGGTTCCTTCATCTGTAGGATCCTAATTTACGGCTGAATGCATTTAGAGTGAGTCATTTCTTCATAGTTAACAATTGTTTTCTCATCTTCTATACTGATTGGGCAATTCTTCACAGTATCAAAAACATCACAATTACTACATGGTGTTGCTGCTCGGAACCAGAAGCATAGCAAGACATTTGGAGGTTTTGGGTATGGAATAGATGCTCGAATCATCTGCTCACGCTTGCAGAGTCTCATGTAGAGTGTGTGATCCTTTGAGTTTATAGAAGTACTGAAAAGGTACAAAACAGCATTATGTTTTTTTTTGGGTCTACTTGTCCTTCCTTTGAGATTTTTACTGTATTTATTTATAGCACCATAAAAATTGTTATGCAGCGTGTATCATAAATATGTACTTTGCACGTATGAGGCCTAAGCGAAAATGATGGTACTTTTTTGGTCATATAAAGAACAGATAGCTAACTTCAGTTTTCTTTTTTTTTTAATCTGGTTGTTTGTGATATACGTTAGTAGTGGTGTTGAAGCTAAAAGTTTGCATGTGCAGAGCTACCAAGTTGAGTAAGACGCTTCGTTGTGTGCTTTGATGGCAGACTCGGTGGATTAAGATGGCAGGCAGACCTGGTGAAGTTCCTCCGGCACGAGAAGTCCAATATGTAGTGGTAGAATTTTTTACTTGATGCAACATGTATGACTTCTCTATCTCTTGCATGACGCTAGTCAGGTGCTAAAGCCAGCCTCCGTCGATTGTAACAAAGATTTCTATTGAACATAAAGCATCATGTTTTAGATTTTAGAGAGCTTTATTATTTAATATTCTTGTGTCATGTGTTTTGTAACAAAGATTTGTATCGAACATCATTAAATCCAATAAAGTCATAAAGCTTGAGAAAAATATGATTATGAAGTGGAAACCTAGAGTTGAATATTATCTTTCAGCAATATGAAGTTGAAAATTGATTCTAATAATAATACATATCTTTATTAAATATTTATGACGAATGAATAGCACATGCGTGCCGCACGTGCAAAGTACTAGTTTTAGTAGTGATCGATGTTGCGAAACTGTAATAAATTGGAGGCTATATACATTTGTAGAGGCCGAAGTTATATCCATTATCTAAAAAACAGACGAGGTCAAGTGGAATCTCACTATTACCTCTATCTTCTCCTTTTCATGAGACCCGCCTCTATGTCCCTCATGTCTTTCAATCATACACTTGTTGCATTTGGTTTCCCAATTATCAGCTACGTGAAATGCATGCAAGATCTCTCGAGTCCATGGCTTATCTTTCCACCATCCTATATAAGTTGGATGTAACTCAAAATCAAGTTAAAATTGTTGCAGAGCAACAACTATATATGAATTAATGTAGTAGGAGCGGTAGGTAACTCTGGTGTCCGGTCATGTTCCATTTTGACCTCGGGAAAATTTAAGACCAAAGTAAACCAATGTTGCCTATGGACTTACAAAGCTTTGTTAAAATATATAAAATTTATAAGATAATAGATTGGTTAGAATGGTGTATGAATAAATGGTATACATTAAAACATTTATGCAGCAATGGTGCTAGACTTTATGTTTGTATGTATAGAAAAGATCTGACCTTTTGGTCCATATATACTGTTAGCTGTCAGTGCCATCAACAGAACTGATCTTTTGGTCCATATATTTTTTTTTATGGATGATCAAAGTTATAAAAGTTTGACTTAGGATAAACCCAAAACTAGCTATATTTTAGGACGGAGGGTACGATATTAGCACTTCAATTTAAATCTGAAGCTAAATTTGCAAATGTTGTGTTTTTAGGGGAAGAGTCTGCAACCTTCTCCCGTTGATGAAATGAATCTTGCATAATGTAAAAAATAGGAATTTGCAGTGGGAGTGGATGAAAATGTGTAAGCACTATATTTTCAATTTGTGGAAGAACGTTGTATTACTGTATCTTTGTAGGATGATCGTGAAGATCTAGTGCATTGTTCAGATTACTATAAATTTCAAGTACCTTCCTCAGGAACGTGCATTGTTCAAGGGTTATTTTGATTCTTGGAGTCCACACAAGCTCAATTTGTTACAGTAATTCTTATGTTAACACTTCAGGAACTAAAATTAAATCTATGACACAAAGGTAGGTAACGAATGGAACAAGGGATTTCTTCAATCATTTGGCAACTGCAGCAAAATGTTTACTAAAAAATTACACATCTTATTAACATATTGCAACAGTGATGGCTTAAAGTATTGGGCTATTGGTAGGGTTTGCAAAATCGGGAGCGTACTGGTTTTTGAATCGAACAAAGCCCAGCCGGTTAATTGGAAAAACTACCGGTTAACTGTTTTGCTACAGTACACAAGTTCGGTTTTCATCGAAAACAGTTTAAAAAACTCTGGCTATCGGCATCTCCTCAGCATCATCGTTGCCCATTCTTCGTTGGAAAAAAAGGCCCTATCACATAGATATGAGGCAACATGGCCAAACAGAATAATGTGCAAAATTGAAACAACCAACAGATCTGAACAATAGTAAAGCTTTGTTCCAGTGAAATGTTGTTAGGCAAAGGAACACGTACATCAGTGCGGAGAACCAGACTCTTGGAATCTATTGAACACAACAAGTTTCTGTAATCCATCTGGATCCTTAACAAAGTCTGGACTCACCCACATATATAGATGGGAGAGCAAGATCGTTCTTATTGCCGTCTTCTATCATCAAGTGCGCATCTGTTTTCCCAATGCCTTCTAAATATACTGTTAAGCTATTATGCACCAACCAGTTCACCCATCAACCTAAGCTGATAGGAAAGGGTGGGTAATTCATTTATGGTTCAACATTCCCATCACATGCAGCTCCTTTGGAGGCACAAACGTAGAAATAGGAGCGGCGCATCGGAAAATGCGGTTGCCATGACTTAAACTCAAGACCTCTGACTTGATACCATGTAAAGTTACTATGCACCAACCAATTCATCCACCAACCTAAGCTGATGGGAAATGGTGGGTAATTCACTTATGGTTCAACACATACAAATACAGATCCCGAGATGCGTCTGGCTTACCCACCACATACAAATGCAATCAATCTGAGTAACTAGAATATTGCGTTGCATTGCATATGGATGCATAATTGTTTCATCACGATATTGATAAAAGGGAGAGGCGAAGGAGGCCTACTGTGATATGCTCGCTCGGTGTCGGTTGATCTTTATCTTTACCAATATATAAAGAAGGAGAAGGTCGGCATCGCCTCCACAGCTAACCCATCGCCCTCCACTAATACGTCGCCCCCTGCTAACCCCTCGTCCACCAACGCACCATTGGATTTCAATCCAACGGCCCACGGTTAACCCACCCCACGCCTCAACCTGTTGCTCCATCACCCAACGCTGATAGGTGGGACCCTAGGTGGGACCCATGCTCTCGCACCAGCCGCTCGCCCAACTCCCCTACCCTAATTCTCGGCCTCCTCTCCCCGCTCCTCCGCTTCCGCTCCTCGACGCTGAGCCGCAGCCGCCGTCACCACCGCTGCAGCATCGCCCACCCGCTCGCTCGCCCACCAGTTCTCCCCAACCCTAATCCTCCGGCCTCTGTCTGTTCCTCCTCCTCTCCCCGCCCCGACCTCGAGCAGCAGCCTACGCACCTTCCTCCCCCTCATCCAAGAATCACCTCACGCCCGTCCACCTCCTCTCCCCTTCACAACTCTAACGGAGGCAACCGCCAAGAGGAACACACCCAGCTCCACGCCATGGTGTCGATGCCTCCCTATGTCGCCTAGGCATGAAACACATCGATCAAGTGGGATGTGCTCGGGCCTGCACCTTCCTCGCTGCTAGCGCTTCGATCTGCTTAGGGTCACACTCTGGTTCTAGATCCGCTACACACGATGGAAGACCAAGCAGACCGAGTGTGATGTCTTTGTTCTTCAACCCAGCCACAACGTCGCTTCATAGAGTGCGACGACCTCCGCCATGACAAGGACATTCTCGTTGCCGAGGTACCCTCCCCCTCTCATTTGCAGGGCATTTTCTCTCCAAACCTCTAATTAGAGTTTGAGCTTGTGTGTTCACTTCGACCAGATCTGGTAGAAGCGGCTCCCTATTCCTCTCCTCCGCCACATCTCCATTCGCGCTACGACAAGGCCGTGGCCATCGAGGACAACTCCGATTCGTGACCATGGAGGATGAGTCATGCCAACACGGGCCACAGCCTGAAGGTGCTCAATCTTCAGGAGGTCACAACCACGGATCATGGTCGAACCAAGGTGCTGCTGCACTGGAAGTCTGGGACTCGATCCTACAACGCAGCTCCTCGATTTGGCCTTACAACAACCAAATCAAGGGAGCTCGACGGCTGCCTTCGTGTGCAGGAAGCTGGATGAAGAAGGAGGCTTTGATTGGTGTTGAGGTTTGTGCTATGCCTTCTGCATGCTTATGTCTATGGGATTACTTTAATTTATTTACATCTCTGAGTCACTTGATAATCACAGGAACAATGTAAACTACCTAGGCCGCCATGTAGTTCTTAATTGCAATGCTTTTTTAAATTCTTCAAACCATGTTTGGAATCTTGGAAAACAGAGATCAATTTCATAGGTTTGTTTGCAGATTATATTGCAGGCTGGACGCCCCCCAATTCTATTAATGTGAGGCCATCTGATGTAGTTTATTTGAGTACATATCGTAATAATTTATTAGTAACTCAAGGAAACTCACACATGACATTTACTAAGATATTATTAACTCTGAATATAAAAGATTACTTAGAAGTCTTCAACAGCTTGATGTACTCTCTGTCATCTATATCTTTTACAAATACCCAGTTAATAATTGTTATATATGTACATGCAGGACTTTCAGTTTGGAAAAATAGCAGGTAAAAGTGAAAGACACAGGTGAAAGTGTTGGTATATGGATAAGTGAACAGATGATTTCTTCTCGCTTTGGTTATGCGATAACAGTTTGTCTCCTTCCTGATCTTTTGAACTTATAATCCATCTGTTCACATATATAACAACAACTCTGGGTGTATGAATAAATAGGGTGAATCGGGAACTCAAACTATGTACCTATTTTGCTAACTACTGAAACCGACCACTCAAAACAACTCCTATACAATTCTAGTGATGATCACACTAACAAGATAATCTTATGAAAGGAAAAATAACCTAAACATACTAGTTGATCACACACGAAGAACACAACTCCTATGCAAGCTAGTAATCAAAGAGCACGTGGAAGCACACAACAAGCTAGCAAAGGAGCCTACTCATGCAAAGTTACTAAATCAACAAGTACATAAAAGGCACACAAGCATGAGTAACACGATACATACTAGGGTGATCAAACAAGCCAAAGCAACTCCTATACATGCTAGTGATCAAGTATGAAAGCTAAGCACTACTAGCAAGTAAAGAAGCCTATTCATGCAAGTCTACTAAGTAGTCAACTAGAGCAAGGTAAGCACATAAGCATGAATAGCACGGTATATAAGTGCGAAAAGTAAAGCATCATAGTAAGGAGTAGAGTAAGAGATGGTTCATGATTTTTTCCCGAGGTCTCGGAAGGATGACGCCTTCCCCTACTCCTCGTTGTACCACTCCCGCCGGAGTCCCAGTCCCTCTCACCATCAATATGGAGTTCTCGCCCACGAGCCTGCAATCACTCCCGGAGTGAAGACACGGTGCGCGTCACCGCTGCCACCAAGGCACAAGCTCACCTCCCTCGAGAACTTGCCGGACTCCCCGAACCGACACGGGCGCTCACTAGATATGCCCCTTTCACCAGCGGGCTCAAACCGTGTACAAACGTGTGATAACCTTCACAACCGATCATGATAGGCTTGATCACCGACACCTAACCGGTCTAGGTCTCACCATAGATCAAGAGTAACAACCTAGATCACACCCTCACGGACACTCTAGCCTTAGATGTGCATCAATGCTCAAGTTACTCTCACTAGCACTCTCAAGATATGCAACATCTCCTCCTAGTGCTCTCCTCTTTGCCTCTTGGCTCTTACCAAATGCTCCAAGCAATTCCAGTGGCCAAGAGTGGTCTCCGAGACCCCAACAACGAAGTTATATAGGCTTTCAACCTCCAACTAGCCGTTGCTCCACAAAATCAGCTTTCTGGGCTAACTGACCGGACTGTCCGGTCACTGCAATCCTCAACACCAACGGCTCTGCCCACGCTGATCTTCATACTGACCAGACCGTATGGTCAGTTGACCAGACCGTCCGGTCTATTTATCTCTCCAGTCCAGAAACATTTCCTGCGCAGCTTCCTCTCTGCCCAAGTCTCAACCCTACTGACTGGGCCGTCCGGTCACTAGACCGTACAGTCCGGTCTCTAGGGATTCCAAACCTGACATATTCCTCACTCCTCTCTGGAAGTCCCAGACAACTCTTCTTAGTGACCATACAGTCCAGTCACCATTGACCCCTCTGTCCAGTCACTACGTCCAGAAGCTGAAACTCCTCGTCCTCGCTTGACTTCGTTTCTCGGCTTCTCCGAACAACTTCTTAGCTTCTTCACTGTCACTTAGTGTCTGTAATTTCACTAAGCATTCATGCACATCACCAACTAGTGTGATTTAAGAGACATGAACTAGACCTCCTTGATAGTCCGGTTTTTCCTATGGACTCAAAGTCCTAACAACTAGACAAATATTTTCAACACTTGCTCCATAGCTTGTTCTTAACTTTGATCCATCTTTATCAACCCTTGGACTTCATCAAGCCCACCAAACCTCCATGCTTGTGGTCTTGTCATCCATCACCAAGGCCGCCGTCAATAATCATCATAGAGTAGAAAAGGTTTCCTACACGAACAACACTCGTGTAGAGATTAGTCATATTTCATGTTTGTCATTCATCAACAAAACATTCATACCTCGGGGTGATCTCAATGGTCATGATCCTTACAATCTCCCCTATTTTGGTGATGGATGACAACCACTACTTATGATGATCCAAAATAAACGAACAACAAGGAACCAAAGGAAAAGAAAGGAATGAAAGGATTACCTTGGAAGTAGTCTCCCCCTTGGAATGTGCTAGGTGTTGAGGGAGAACTACCCAATTTACGTAGCGCACTTGATATCGATCATGAGTTGATTTTTGCACCCATCTTGGTGTCATGGTTGATGATGTTGTTGAAGTAGATACGCACCAAGGACGTAGATGTTCGTGTTGGTGTAGACGTTCATTGTTGTTGTAGACATACACCATCGTTGTTCTTCTCTATGTCGGTGTAGATGTTCATCTTGACATGATCTTCATGTGTACTCCAAGTGAACATGCACCATTGTCTTGATCATCTTCATTTGATCTTCTTGTTCTTCTCCATCTTTCCTTCTCCTTTTGACTTGGCTTTTGGATCTTCTCTTCATGTTCATCTCCTCTTTTGTGTTATCGATCTAAACTTGTCTTTTGGATCTTCATGTTCCTTCTCCCCCTTTGTCACCTATCACCAAAAACCAAAGACAAAACACAAGAGAACCAAAAAGAAAATGATAAATGGCAAGAGTTAGCAAATGATAAACTTGGCTTTTGGATCTTCATGTTCTTTCTTCCCCTTTATCTTTTTTTTATATCTGCGATTCACACTAATTTGTGCTCACGAGGGCCATAAAAAAATGGTCGGTTACTAGAATATTGTAGGCTGCTGCTTTTGAACTCTGACTTAATTCTTTTATAAGCCAAAACCTGTTGAGTAGACCAATAGAAAGCAACCTAAATGAAAATACTAGAAGCATTGGAGCCACTGATGTTTTTCTGTTGCTTCAATTCCATCAGTTTTGTCACTATCGTGAAACATCCTCTCACAGCATATTTATGTTATTGTCGCTTTCATGAGTTTCTTTTTTTGGTGCTTTAGATTGGTGTAATGGGCATCCTGTATTATTGCCTTTCGAAAGAGTTGAGTGAAGAATTTGTTCTTAAAGTGTTGGGTACTAAAAAAGTTTGTAGATAACAATATGTTTCTGCTACCTGGGGAAAGTAGCTCTCTGGAGTGGTTCTTTTAGGACCATTTGTTCCATACTTACATCACAAATAACTATAATTTCATTTAGATTATCAGTACAAAGGATTCATGTGACATAATTATTATTTTCTTGAGCTAGAATTTTGCTCTGCTGATAGATTGTGTGTGTTTATTAATTTAGGTTAAAATGGACCGGAGGAGCAAAATGTGGTTGAGGGAATAAAATCTGGATGAAAAGTGTTAGCAAGAGTTGGTGCAACAAAAAGGGATAAGACAATTGAAAAAAGACTCTTTCTGTCAAAAGGTAAGCATTGTTTTCCCATATTTGTTGTCACACATAAATAAATCTTCATTTGGTTATGTCAATGATGGCTTATAGTTTTGCTTTATATGCAGGTGTTTGATATCCTAGAGAGGGCATCAGCAGCATGCTCACATTGTAATGGTATTGTGTAGGAGCAAGCGCTCTCTAAATGTGTATATTCTTCATTCTTGTCATGTTAAAAGTATCCTTATTTATACTATAATAGCTGCAATAGTGCAACCATCATTAAAAAGAATAGATGTACTCAAGGAAATAACATGCACATAAATTTTGTTATAACTTAGTCTTTAGTTAACTTTAAATTCTTAGTGTACTTCTTACCTACTGTGTACACAGGATTTATCTACAATATTTTACTCTATTATTTATTTCAGATATTTCAATTTTATTCCATGGTGCCACAAGGAGATCAGGAGGAATCACATAAGCTACTTTCACTGCAGAGGTGGTGATGATAGTCAACAGGAGGATTTTTTTTTTCTAGCAACTATTCTTAATGAATATTACAATAGTTTCCTTTGGAAAGATGGATTAAAAGTCACCATTATTTTGTCGCCTATGAACTAAATATAAGTACAAAATTATAAGTCTTATTAGAATGTTTAGAGTTCTATAATAAAATATGTTTAGAGTTCCCTTATAGAATCTGAGGCACCATCTCGTTCAGGAAGAATGTATACTTGTATGCTTGAATTATTATTGTGTAAGAATATTTTCATGTATGTCTACTTGGTGAATTTGTATTGTTTCGAAAGAATATTTTTGCATTACATGCATGTTTTCTTGGCCAATTTGCATTATTATTCCTAAGCGTCAGGTCATGAATTTCTTACATGTTTGTTAGGCGTTGTTTGGTAACTTCATTTGGAATAAATTTAAGAAAGAAAAGAAATAGCTATTTGTATTATTTGAATAATTGCTTTGGAATTACTTGATAAAGATTTAGATTATAGTTGTACCTTCAATTGGTGATAAAAGTTTAACGCCCATAACAACGCACGGGTATTCACTTAGCATATATATAGTTTGGTGGAATTTATAGATAATTTCTATTCTTCTGCAGTTCTAGCAACATTGGTTCCATGATAAATCTCCATCTCCTGAAGCTTGTGCGGTGGATACCCTAGAGACTGGATAGGTATCTGTGCTTATTGCCAGGTGCCAACGCCGACGCTGCCATAACGTTTCTTAAAAAAAAACATGTAATTTGTTGATGAACAGGTGGTCACAGCATCTCAGGTGGAATTGATCCACTGACCATGCATGCCTAGCCAAAAGTAAGCAAAGACGGGTCTACATGCACATTCTAAGCCAAGAGTAATAGGAAATCAGACAAGATCCAACGACCTCATTGGACTGTCTACCTTTATTTGTGTTGCCTCTAGGTTCCCGATGTCTTCCAATCCGACGCTTGCAGCGTTTGGTTCAGCTTTGGTTCTCCATGCACAATCTATCTAAGCATCCTGAGAACGTCGCGCTGCATCGCGTCATTGGAGTCCATGGTTCAGCTTTCACCACTACCCTATATATAAGTGAAGTGTAGTGGGAGTAGATATATTCAAATAATTATGGCACAATAACTGCATATGGATGTAATACAAGGAGCAGATTACTCTATGGCCATGTGACGTATATTGAGCACAGGCAAACAAAATAACAAAGGCAAATAAATGTTGCTGCATACCATGCACTCGTTGAATTCAAGAACGCACTCCAACTCCATGCGTACCCGATCGGCGCTCCCAAATCCCGATGCCTTATAGAGTGTACTTCCTCCATATTAAAAAAAAACAATTCATTTTGAACATCATTTAGAATACCATTTTCTATATCTACCCTATTAAATAGAGTATTGGTTCTACTTTATTCACAACCATTTGTTTGCCCTATTGGTTGCTTGTGTCAAAGTCCAGGCTGGAGATTGTGGGTTTGACTCCTATAGGCCTTATTTTTTATGTCATTCTTCTTATTTACTTGCTATTAAACCAAAATGAATTCATTTGATGATAATTGATATTAAGCCAAAATGAATTCTTTTCTTAATATGAAGGGAGTAATCTTTAGCACTAGTGATATTGTTCAAATTAGTTTCCAACATTTTTATATGAGAGCTCGCTTTCACTTTTTCCAACTCTAGCAGTACTATCCAAATCAAAGCCCTTATTTTTTTTCTTCTCGCAGGTTGGACCTGTTTGTCAGTGACTAAAATTATTCTACACGTGGACCCAGCTCATCAGTGATGGTCGTTGTGGATGGCGACGCTTGGGCGCACTCGATGGCAGGGCAGTCGGCATGGGAATGAACAACGTGAACTCGTTCTGGTCTGTCGCGACGGACTTCTCTCAGCAGCCACTGCAGCTGCCGGCCCAGGCCTGCCGTCGTCATTGCCGCTTCCTGTCGCGCTCCGCTTGTCTCCTCCCCCTGCCGCGCCGCTCCCTCCGTCACCTTCTCCTACCGCCGTGCCGCCCTTGCCGGAGTAGGAGGAGGAAGATGCATGTGATGACTCGTGCCTCCTTGTCTTGCGGTGTTTGTCGTTATCGCCTCCCGCACGCAGGGCTCATTGCCTTCGTCTCCTCCCACCGCGTCTCATCCCCCTCTCCCTCCCCCCACCGGAGCTGGATGAGGGTGTGTGCCTCGTCACCATGCTACGCGACAACGTGAGGTGCGGTGCTAGACGGAGCATCATCTACCGGAACTGTACAACCGCCCTTCTCGTGGTGGTGGAGTGATTGTTTGCGGTCTTAGACCCGATACACGAGAAAACCAAAGCACAACGACAGTGACAAGAAGACCAAGCTGCTCAACGAGGTGGTCAAGACGGAGACTAGGGATGACAGTGGGTCGGATTCGGGTCGGGTGGAGCAAAAACCCATCCATCACGAAAAACGTTTCGGATGGAAATTGACACCCATACCTGCACCCACGGGTGGGAATTGAGACCCACACCCGCACCCACCGAGTTTCGGGTGGGTGTCGGGTGCCCATCGGGTTTCATATGTAATATAAAAAATATCTCAAAATAAGTATTTTAACGGGATCAACACAAATACACAATGTCTATATATGTCACAACAATCAATAAAAATAAGTCATGGATATGTACTTAGGTAATTGTACATAAAATCTTAATAATTTAGTCATTACTCTCATCATATTTATATTTATTTAGGGTTAGCTTATTATGAAATGATAATAAATTTTATATTTGAGTATGTTTCAGGGTCCAACGGGTCATCCATGGGTGAGAAATAAAACCCGCACCCACATCTATGTTTGTCGGATCGGGTGCGGGTGACACCTATTGGTGAAAAATTAGACCCATGCCCGCACTCGTCGGGTGTAAAACCTATCGGGCCCCGCACCAATGGGTGAAATTGCCATCCCTAACGGAGACAAAAAAATAGAAAAGGAAGCGTGTGGCGATCAAGACCAAAGAAGGCAATAGGAGAGGTCTAACAGCTGGGGCACAGATGGGTGGCCAACAACAGTGGACATGGGATATAGAGAGAGAGAGAGAGGAGGAGGAGGAGGAGAGGATTTGAAAAGGTATGCAAAATGAGAGGGAAACAGGGGGTGTTGGAGTTGAAATTTTTTTTATCCAAACTTTTTAAAAAATAGTGTAAAAGATTTATTTGAGAATCCTACTTTACATGCTCTAACTCGGTTATTTGCATGCGTTTAGTTCAGCTTGTTGCTTGCAATGTACTGTTGCATTTTCATGTGCGGCTGGTTACTCGTTCCTTCACCACGAGGCAGTCGTGGGTAGCTACCATCAAATGATCATATGGTTTATACGGTCTTCTATACTTCTATAGGTTATTCGTTCCTTCCGGAGATTTTTTTTTAGTCAATTTCAGAAAATTCTGGTTGGGCTTGGGCACTGTACCTAGTGTCGATCTTTTGACGAAGCAGGCCGATGAGCCCGCTCTTATCTGTGCCAGCCCAGTAAGAATGTGAGCTCAGTTAATAATGTGAGCCTAGTCATCGGCTCATCGCACCACCAGTTTCGCCATCCGAGAGCAGCAGTCTCTCGCCAATGAGCTCCCCGGCGAGGTCGACGGTCTCGGCGGCGAGTGGAGGCGCTGTCTCCGCCGGCGAAGCAGTGGACGTCGCCGACTCCATCGAAGCGCTCTACCGCAAGGACGAGGCCATGGTTGGTAAGAACCCACTCTTCGCCTTCCTCGTGCAAACCCTAAGATGCCTTAAGCGACTAATTCATTGGGCGCGCAGAGCTGAAGTCAGAGGTGATGGAGGCGCTGCAGAAGGAGGTCAGGTCGCTCGACGACGACAGCTGGATGTTTGCCGCACCGCGGTCCCGCATCAACCTCGTTTCCAGGCCCGGTAGGAATACAACTCCAGTAAATTTGTCATCAAATTGAACACACATCGAAATCCATTGTGATGCAAACTTGGATTCGTCAGCTGTACATGTTGTTTTCCTTAAATTGACTGTAACTCGGTTAGTGTTCTTGCTTCAGTGAACAGTACATGTTCCTTAATTGATTGCTGGATTGAGTGCGCTGCTGCTATATGTTCACGTTGACTTATCGATTTCCTTTGTTACCCATTGGGGGCATGTGCTTATCAGGTGGTTACCTTCCCAAGCACCAAGGGAAGCTTGTTGAGCAAGGTCAAGCGTCCAAAAAGACAAGGAACTTCTAGTGCACGATGTTTCTGCTTGCAGGAAGCCTAACTCCATGTGGATTAATGAAGTCTGGAATTCACATAGGCTCTGTAGTATCGATGATGGTTTGATCAGGTTCCTATCTCCTATAATTGGTTCCTGCTAATCCAGTTCATCATACATGTTAGGATATTCAAGTGATTGAGGTGGTATGGCATGTTCATGACTGGTGCCTTCCCAATCTCTTGCAAATTCAGCCTGCCTGGTTTTCCTCACATTATTGATTCATCCTTTTATGAAACAAGGATTTATATCAGAGGTATAATCTGCCGCCTTTGTAGGGGAGACAGAAAAACATGTTGTTACGTGTTAGATTTATTGAGCCACCATTAGGTTCATTACCATTGGAATACATGAACATATTATCAGTTTTGAAATGAAAGTTTGCAAGGTAAAAACTCATCTTGGCATATTAGCAGTTTTGTGTCCTTTTCAATTGGGTTGTGTTTTTCTATGGCAGTGCCCCATGCCTGATTGTGAAGTAACACATGCTGAATACGAGCTTATAAATTTAGAGATCCTGGTAGCTTGCTCTTTCATTAAACTGTCTTACCTACCAACAACAAAAGAGTCAGACTTCTGTTGCCGTACATACGGAGGAAGACTGTACACCAGCTGGACTATGCAATGAATATGTTCTGAAGTAATGTGTTTTTCTATGGCAGTATCCTGTATTTGAGCTATGTACCATTGCTTTAATAAATTGCCGTATTTAATTGAGAATGTTGGTGTGTAAAATACTTGTTTCTCTTGGTTGAAATGTGGATGCTGCAATGTCCTCAGTACTCCATACTAAACATATGCATTGCATACGAACAAAACTAGATGAATCTATATAGATAGTATCAGGAGCTTAATTCCATGCCCCAGAACTTAGAAATACATGGGATTCAGATATGTGTGAATGATGTATGCAGTATGGTCCGCACTATGACTTCCATATAGAGACCATGCTTTGAGGCCTTTAGAAAGAACTTTTTTGCTAGTGCCTAGAAAAGAAGTTGGTTTTGCCCTCGTCATTTCTTCTGGAAATTTTTGTTCATTTTCACTAGCCAGTAGCCATGTTCACTGATGAATGATGCTTCAACTTGAGTGTGAGGTTGACATTTTATTTGCCATCATTGTTATAGAATATCAAAGAAAGCAGTTGAAATTGTATGTAGTTATTTATGCTCTTAATGTATTTTTCCATATTAGATAACGTATGAGTTTTTATGATTCTGCACCTCTGCTATAAAAGTGGGACATAATCAAGTACTTTTTAGATGCTTTTGCTTGCATCTGTACTAGCAAAAGTACTGAAGAAAACTATAACCTTACCTAAGGACACCTTTCCTTAAATGTTCATCTTTTTCTTTTTAGCCATTATATGGGAACCTAAATTCATTGGATGTAATCATGCATAAATTGCAGCTCAATATTTCAGTGGTCTGCTGGTTTCTTTTGTGTGACTGTTATCAGCTTATGACAACATTTATAGTCAGGCGTTCTGTTTGCCAATGTATTGTGAAATGAATAGACCTTTCTCTGTTTGTCAAATATACTGCTTTTTTTTCAAGGAGTCATGTACACTCTGCCAATTGTTATTTTGATTCTTTGTCGGTGTGTTAGCTGCTATTGAGCATTTGCTTGTTGGGAGATCTCAGGTCTGCTTGTAGCTGCCTTGTGCCTTGAGTCCATGTTAGATGTGCTATGGTTGCTGGTGGGTGTTATTTTACTTCCAGTTTCACTTTGTCGAGGTATCTTTATTGGCTTTCAGTTGAAGCCTTCGTGAGCCATTTAGTTGTGCAGTACTCCTCTGTTTTTAAATTATTATCATCGTTGACTTTTTTAGTTAACTTTGACTATTTATCTTATTTAAAATATTATTTGAAATATGTAAAATTTTAAGTTGTGTTTAAATTTTCTTTAATGACAAAACAAACTATGACAACATATATGATATTTTTTAAAATTTTGTAAATAAGACGAATGGTTAAAGTTGATTAAAAAAGTCAATGACGATAACAATTTAAGAACGAAGGGAGTAGTAAGTTTGTACAGTATAGTTCAAGAATCCATATCGTTTTGCGGCTGCATTTGTAAGGGAAATGGCGTGATATGAGTCCTTTGTGTGATATGCTCGGTGTCGGTGGAGAATAGATCATTTCTGCTCCCGCACAGTATAGCCGAAATGATTTATAGTGGGTTCGTGAAGCTTGTGCTATCCTGGGGGTTGTCGACGGTTGCCATTTAAGCCTGTTTATATTTTCTTTTTTATAGGAGCATGTAGTAGGTGGTCACGGTATCCATGGGCCCAGTCCTGCTACCCGTCCTGACTGTGTTAAACCTGATGCCCTGCCGATGCATGATCTGGTGAGATCGCAAATGAAATGCTAGAAATGTCCTTAAGACCTACCGACTATTCGGACATGGGGTTGCTGGAAAATTTGCAATGCGAAGGATTGCAGAATCGATAAACATGTAGCAGCGTTCATCTAATAGAACTAGAATTGTGACTGAGTGTATATATGGTCTTTCAAGGATTTGCATGATCGCTCGAATATTCATTGTACCTTCAAAAAATTGTTTTTGGTCCTCTGACTGGCCACTCTACTCGTGCTTGATGACCCAGTGCAGGGAGGACCGTGGGCCGCAGCAGGGAAGCAGGGGCCATGAAATATCACAAGCACCTGCTCGCTGGCTCGCCTTGCACGCACACATGTGTTTGCCTGGAGCCAGCTCATCTCCCATCCAATACTGTACCTGTTCTTCTGAGTCAGCAGCACTATTCCAAGTACTACTCCAATAGACAAACTACTCACAGTGGAAATACGTCGAGCGCATCAAACTATGAACACATGATTTGTCAAATAATACCAATGATCACCCGTGCGAAAAGGAAGATGATGACACAACTACTAAATCCATCACAACAATCCTGACATCATCCCTTTCTCACCGTTTACCAAAAGAGGAACGAGAAAAGTCGACTGGCCGCAACGGAAAAAGTGACGCTCCTCGTCTCGTCGTCCGCATCCACCGCCGTCGCGCTCCAACTCCAACGGTTAGCTGCTGACGTCACCGCCGCCGCGCCGGCCCCAGCCTCCGTCCGCGCCCGCGGTCCTCCTTCAGCCGCCGGTAGACGCCGCCGCGGGCTCCGATGGACACCGCCGCTGAAATGCAACAACAAACATCCGCCGCGAAAACCGCGTAAGAATCAAACGCCACGAAATTCTCGGGGGTTGTCAGGCGGCGTGAGAGAGAGGACGGAACCTACCTCCTCCTCCGCCTGTGGCGGCGGCCTCGAGAGAGCGGGCGGTGGCGGCCAGCACCGGCGAATCTGCAGGCGCGAAAACAGGGGAGAGGCGGCGGCGTTAGGCGCGGGGACGCGAGAGGGCGAAGGAGCGGGCATGCGCGCTGCAAGGGAGGAAGGACGTACCGGTGAGCGCGGCGGAGGGGTCGTGGGAGAGGAGGAAGAGGACGAGGAAGCAGAGCAGCGTGAGCACGGGGACGAGGTGGATGGACTTGTCCGGCGCGGCCGCGGCCGCCGCACGGACCACAGCCTTCGCCGCTTTCTCGTCCGCCCCCTCGGAGCCCTCGGCAGCCGCGCTTAGGCGGGGCCTCCCGGCCGGCGAGCCCAGGGAGAGGCGCTGCATTGCGGAGGCGGAGATTTTGTTTTCTTTTTTTGTTTTTCCCTTTCTGTTGGTACGATGCGTGTGGGAGGAGGCGTGCGGGGTTTACAGCATCTTTTATCTCGCGCGTGGGAAGGGAAGCTTTAACTGATTTTTTTATTTTGTCTCAGTCCGGTTTTTAGAACAATAAAAATATACTGCTGGAATAATTAATTTTTAATTACACATTTTTGTTTTTTAAAACTCTTTTTATTTTTGTATAGTGAATGAAAAATATGGATAATGGAACTAAGAGCGTATAAATCTATGATCTTAAATGGTGACTTAGAGATTAACAAAATCTAAATCACCTTAGAATTTTTTTTTCTTTCTGTTTTTCGTTTTACATGTGCACATATAAGGGTGTTGTAGCATCTCGTGGAACTTCAACTACGGGCTGGCGGGACAAACATCGCAGGCTGGGCGACCTCAACACAGTGGCGTTCCGATCGGTGATCCGTCCCGAACATGATATATATGTAACATATTATACCAATATGATTCAAATTCATAGGAATAAAAGAAATACTCCTCCGTATTTTTATTCTTGATAATGTTTTTAAAAATTGGTTTTTAAATAAAAATTAAACATGATGGTTGGATCTTAGTTTTTATAGTATATAAATTAGCTTTTGGATATTTAATATATTAGAATAAGTTAAAAACTAGTATTATTTAAATTAAATCAGATTATGAGTTTCTTACTACCTCCGCCCCTCAAAAATTGTCAAAAGTTGTCGTCCTGAAAATTTTCAATGGAAGCAAGCCAAGTGACAAAAGACACTACTGCCTTTATTTAATAGAGCTTAATCCATGACATCCAGCCAGGTAGCCGCTGCTCCTTCTTGCTGCATGCTGGTCCAAAGGACAAATTCAGATTTTTTAAATTTTAATTCGAGGACCACATAGCACTGTTTTTCTTAGGCCTCTCCATGGCAGTGCTATTTTGTGCAAGGATGATAAGTTTTTTTGGGACAGAATTTTGAGGCCAAAGCGACAAGCTTTCACGAACGAAGGGAGTGGTTCATAAAAACTGACATAAAAACTAATCTATTTGAAGATTTTTTATAAAAAATAGAGAAATTTAAACAAGATCTCACTCATATGTTGATGTGGATAAGACACTAGCATACCTAACCATTTTATAAACTTTTAATAGCAGCGCAATAATAAGTACTTAGTAAACTCTCCAACTAAGCTCTTATCAGTATGCCGAACACCGATCAATGCCTCTGGTCTCTTTCTCTCTCTCTCTTGTTTTGAAAAAAGCCTCTGATCCTAGTAGGGTTTCAATAATCGGCAAAATCACTCGGTCCGAACTGCTGAAAAATCAAACCAGTTAACTGAAAAAAATAATGGTTAACCGATTTACTTTTTTTTAGATAATAGAAATGAGTACCAGCCTTTTCTTTCTTAGAAGATATGACTCATTATTACAAAAATTTGCAGCACATTCGTCTGCCTTAATAATGAGAAAAACATCAACCTAAAAACAGTTTGGATGATAAGATACTATAAGCAAATTCTATTGCTAAATCTCCATCTATGGTCGACGAAATTTTGCATCGCTGCCGTCTCAATCTTTTGACATGCAGTCTTTATTCTCCTCTTATTTTCTTCATGCTTCTCCAGCTGTCCCCGTGCCCAGAGGCGAAGCCAATGGATTCCTCTGTAGAGTACCTATATAATTTTAGAAGATTTATCAAAAAACAACATCATTCAGGTGTAGCCGGCCCAGACATATTTTCCTGACTAACTGATTTACTATAATACATAGTTTTAGTTTTTCCTGACTAACCGGGGTGTAGCCGGCCCAGACATATTTTCCGTTTAACCGGGACGCTTCACCGTTCCTCGTCCACCTCTGATGGCCAGCGGCAACCTCGCCGCCCGCGCAACGGCGCATCGTGTGGGTCCAGGATACGAATGAACGACTGGCCCAACCTAATCTGATGATCCACGAACAAACGGCCCAAGACCAACTGATAGGCCTTTCCCATCCAGGATACGAGCCCGTGAGTTCCTGCGGCCGTGGCCCACCACGGCTCGCAAAGGCCCAAACCCCATACGTCGGCGACCTCCCTCCGCTCCACCGCCGACCCAAACGCCGGCGAACCTGTCTCCACTTGGCCACGGCTCGCAAAGGCCCAAACCCCACACGTCGGCGACCTCCCTCCGCCCCACCGCCGACCCAAACGACGGCGACCTGTCTCCACACTCAACCCCCAACCCTCCACTCCCCTAGCGGCAGCTAGCCTCCTCCCTCTCCCTCTCCCCCTCCCCCTCCCGGTGCTATCTCCAGCGCCACCAAAGCCTCGGTCGCGAGCGTATCTCTAGAACGCAGCACCGGCGGTGAGGAGAGGCGATGGAGTTCACTTATGATGACGCGAAGTAGCTGTGCGCCCTTCTCACGAGGCAGGAAGTCCTGGTCGACAAGAAGCGAAGGTGGGTCTGATTTTTCTCCTTCCGGCGTACCTCTGAACAGTTAGTTGTTGCCGTCGTCGAATGCAATTCGTTGTTCCGCCCTATGTTCAGCTACAATCCGAGGCCTATTGATTGTCTGCAGGTGGCTGACGTCGATGATCCACAAACCGGACAGCCACACAAAGAAGGTGAAGCGGCCAAAGTTTTTGAGTGAAGCGTAAGTCCCTATCCCTCTTCCCCCACCCGACTTCGGGGAACGTTAAGGGTGGAGACTATGAGGCTTTTTGCTTGGCTCCTTGGTTTGTGTTCACCTAATGTAGAGTTATGGCTCCAAGCCGCCAACCAAGCTCGAGACTTTCTCATAGGGTTCACTATTGCTATTGATTTGATTTAGCACACTGAGCAGCTCTTTGTATTGATGGAACGTAGGGAAACAGATGGCCATTTTTTTTTAATTTCATTGTTTAGGGGAGTCTTTTTCTTGAAACTTTGAGGCGCACCACTACTGAACATTTCATTTGTTTAAGATGTTCATATTCTGACACACCAAATAGGATTGATAAGTTGCGTATCCTGTTGAATTGGTCTAGGTGCCTGTATGGGATCTTATATCTGTAGGACTGTCGTGCGAAGCTTAGCTCTGAAATGGGTTCTTATGGGTGACAATTTTTTTCTTAATCGTTCCCTGCATCATACATGCCCTGAAAATGCTTTGATGAAAATGATTTTAATAAATGCTAGCATTACTGTAATGACATTGGGTTATATTCTGCTTTGCAATGTTTTCGCACGCAAGTCTCTCTCTCTCCGTTCCATTCTTCCAAAAAGTTGTTGGGAAACTGCATTGCAGGTTAGTGTTTTGATTAGTAGTTAGGCCAAATTTCGCTGATCAGATTGGATGCCCTGCTTTTGGCGCCACCACTGATTTCAGTCGGGTAGATAGTAGTAGATGGTGCTAGTTATTGCACCCAAGTGGGAAATGGCCTATGTCATGGCCGGTGGTCTTAGGGAGTGGGTAGCATGGCTGCTATAGTGTAATAGTACTAGGAGTTTGACTCTTTTGCTATGTATAAAGTAACTAGGAGGTGTTCCTCCTCAAGCAGCTCGGCTGCACCCAAAGACCTTGTGTACAAGTGTTGCCACTTACCTTCTTCGTCTCTCCCTGCCCGAGTTGTGTGTGAGTGAGTGCTTGTGTGAGTGTGTGATTGCTGACTGCTGTGATTCCGGGGCAACATCTGGTATCAGAGCCGTGGTTGATCAGCAGCAGCGGTAATGATGGTGACGCCGCCGGAGACGCCGCGCACTGATGGTGCCAATGGCTCGAGGCCAAAGCAGCCACGAGGAACTGCGATCGGAGGAGGCGAGAACCGGGGACGGCAGCCACGCCGAGGAGGCGGGAGCAGGAGCCCAGGACGTTCTGTCTCGCGGCCGGTGGTGGTGCACAAGACGGTGCGCAAGATCAGCGGCAGCACCACGTACCCGACGCTCACACGCACGAACTACACCGACTGGGCGCTGATGATGAAGGTAATGCTCCAGGTGCGTGGTCTCTGGGTCCTGTCGACTCCGGGACTGACGACGAGCTGGAGGACAGGCTGGCGTTAATGGCCATCCTGCATGCGGTGCCGCCGGAGCTCATCTCCACCCTTGCGACGAAGGAGACAACCAAGCTCGCTTGGGACAAGCTCAAGTCCTTGCGAGTTGGCTCGGACAGAGCAAGGAAGGGGAAGGCGCAGCAGCTCAGGTGGGACTATGAGAATATCCCATTCCGCGACGGCGAGTCAGTGGAGGACTTCGCGTTGCGGTTGAGCTTGCTGGTGACAGAGCTCTTGACGCTCGGGGTGGACATTGACGAGCAGCAAGCGATTGAGAAGCTGCTGCGGGTGGTGCCACCCAAGTTTGAGCATATTGCTATGTCAATCGAGACTCTGCTCGACCTCTCCGAGCTCACGCTGGAAGACGTCACCGGGCGGTTGAAGACGGTTGAGGACCGAAAGGCAATGGCGCCGGCAGCGGAAGGCGGAAAGCTGCTCCTCACTGAAGAGGAGTGGGCTGCCCCCTGGAAGAAGAAGAAGGGTGGCGCGTCAAGCTCTGGCAAGAGCGGCGGGCGCGGAAGGGGGAAGCCAAAGAAAAAGGACAAACCCGGACCGCGCGCCGACGACAAGTGCCACAACTGCGGCAAGGAGGGCCACTGGGCTAGGGACTGCAAAGCCCCGAAGCGCCAGGACCGCGGCCGGCTGGAGCATGCCAACGTGGCGAAGGAGGACGACGACGAGGCGTCTCTACTCCTATAGTAGGTGTGCGCACTTGGAGTTGTCTTGGTGGACGACAAGGTGACACTGAACGAAGTGCGCGCAAAGGCCCATCTTGGCCAAAAGGGAGATGCCCGCGATGACCTTTGGTACCTCGACTCCGGAGCAAGCAGTCACATGACTGGCAACAAGGCGGCGTTCATCGAGCTCGACACCGACATCACTGGCTCGGTGAAATTCGGGGATGGCTCCGCGGTGCGCATCGAAGGATTTGGCTCAGTGACCTTCCGGTGCTTGAACGGCGAGCATCGGACGCTGGGAGGGGTATACTTCATTCCCCACCTGCACAACAACATCGTAAGCCTGAGCCAACTTGACGAGCGCGAGTGCCAAGTGACGATCGACAACGGCGTACTGCGCGTCCGTGATCAGAAGCGGCAGCTACTGATGAGAGTACCGCGCGCGAGCAACCGCCTATACACCACAAGGCTGGATGTGACGCAAGCGACGTGTCTGGTGGCGAAGCACGACGAGGATTCTTGGCTGTGGCATGGACGGTTTGGCCACATCGACTTTGAGGCTCTGGGGAAGCTTGGGCGCGAGGACATGGTCCGCGGCCTGCCCAAGATCGAGCACAGCAAGGAGCTGTGCGACAGTTGTCTTGCCAAAAAACAGAGGCGACTCCCGTTCTCGCAGAAGGCGAGCTACCGAGCAGAGGGGCTGTTGGATCTCGTGCACGGTGACTTGTGTGGGCCAATCACTTTGGCCACACATGGGGGGCGGCGCTACTTCCTTCTACTGGTCGATGACTGCAGCCGATTCATGTGGATCCGGCTGCTGACCAGCAAGGACGAGGCGTCGCGAGCCATTATCGAGTTTCAGGCGCGCATCGAGACGGAGACCGGACGGAAATTGAAAGTGCTGAGAACAGACCATGGTGGCGAGTTCACCTCTGCTGAATTCGGTCGCCACTGTGCCAAGACGGGCGTGGAGCGTCATCTCACGGCGCCGTACTCACCTCAGCAAAACGGTGTCGTGGAGAGGCGAAACCAGACGATCGTCGGCATGGCTAGGAGTATGATGAAAGCCAAGGATATGCCGGCAGCGTTCTGGGGGGAAGCAGTAACCACTGCTGTGTTCATACTCAACCGCGCACCAACCAAGAGTGTGGCGGGAATGACCCTATTTGAAGCTTGGCATGGGAGGAAGCCAGATGTCTCCTTCCTAAAGGCATTCAGGTGTGTGGCTCACGTGAAGATGGTGAAGCCACATCTCAGCAAACTGGAGGACAGGAGCACTCACATGGTGTTTGTCGGCTATGTGCACGGCAGCAAGGCTTTCCGGCTCTATGATCCGTCGGGAAGGAAGGTGCATATCTCTCGGGATGTGATCTTCGAAGAAACAGCAAGCTGGAACTGGACGCCTTCAACCCGGGGTTTAGAGGCGGGGTCGAGCTCAAGCAGTTTGGTCTTCTATGTCTTCGCCATCGAGCGGGAAGAGATTGCTGATCCAGGGGGAGTAGATCAGGCAATGGGAGATAAAGAGGAGGAGCCAGCTCCAGGGGGAGTGGTGACACCTCCTTTCCCTGCTTCTCCGGCGGGCTCCCCTGTTTCGGCGGCATCAACACCAGGTTCAGCAGAATTTGTCTCGTCCCCACCGCATCCTTCACCAGATCTTGATGCAAGCTATGAAGGAGAACCACTCAGGTTCAGGCGCCTCGACAACTTGGTTGGAGAGGGTCCAAACCCAGGCCTGGCCGAGCGCAATGTGGTAGATCAACAGCTACTGATGGCAGCAACAGAAGAACCAAGCATATTTGCAGCAGCAGAACAAGACCCAAATTGGCGCAAGGCCATGATTGAGGAGATGAGATCAATTGAAGACAATCAGACCTGAGAATTGGTTGATCCACCGAGGAATTGTCGTCCAATTGGACTCAAGTGGGTGTATAAGGTCAAGCGTGATGCTGCGGGCAGCCTGGTGAAGCACAAAGCAAGATTGATAGCCAAGGGGTATGTGCAGCGCGAAGGGATCCACTTCGAGGAGGTCTTTGTGCCGGTGGCACGCATGGAGTCAATTCGACTTGTACTTGCACTGGCAGCACAGAAGGGTTGGCTCGTTCATCATATGGATGTCAAGTCAGCATTCCTGAATGGGGAGTTGACAGAAGAAGTATTCGTGCAACAACCGTCTGGGTTCATCGTCGGTGGAAAGGAGCAGAAGGTGCTCCGACTGCGCAAAGCCTTGTATGGGCTGAGGTAGGCAGCCCTAAGGGCCTGGAACACCAAGCTTGATGCAAGCTTGAAGAAGCTTGGCTTCGCAAGTTGTGAGAATAAGCATGCGCTTTACAACAGGAAGTCCAAGCATGTGTCACTGATTGTGTGGGTATATGTGGATGACCTCATCATCACCAGCGGCAGTTAGAGGGGCATTGAAGAATTCAAGAAGGAAATGACCTCACTGTTCAAGATGAGTGATCTTGGGTTGCTATCATACTACCTCGGCATTGAAGTAAAACAGGAGGAGGGGAGAATCAAGCTCAGCCAAAGCGCATATGCGCTGAAGTTGCTTGAGAAGGGCGGCATGGAAGATTGCAAGCCAGCCCAATCGCCCATGGAGGACAGAATGAAGCTGTCCAAAAGAAGCACAGCGGCAGCGGTCGATGCGACGCGCTACCGAAGCCTCGTGGGTGGCCTGCGATACTTGGTGCACACAGGGCCGGATCTCGCATTCGTCGTGGGCTATGTGAGCCGGTTCATGGAAGATCCAAGGGAAGATCATCTCGTTGCTGTCAAATGAATCCTGCGATACATTGCAGGAACCAAAGAGTATGGCATCGTCTTCAACAAGGAAGGCAACGAGGGAAAGCTGAAACTGACTGGGTTCAGTGACAGCGATATGGCCGGCGACATTGATGATCGGAAGAGCACCACTGGGGTGTTCTTCTGCCTTGGCCACAGTCCGATCAGCTGGCAGGCGCAAAAGCAGAGGGTAGTGGCGTTGTCCACTTGCGAGGCCGAGTACATCGCCACCGCCACTGCAGCTTGTCAAGGGGTGTGGCTACATCGGCTGCTCTGCGAGCTCATCAGAGAAGAGCTGCAAGCACCAATCTTGATGGTGGACAACAAATCTGCCATCGTCCTTTGCAAGAATCCAGTCCTCCACGACCGCAGCAAGCACATCGACGTGCGTTATCATTTCATTCGTGATTGCGTCGAGGAGGGTCTGATTGTCCTCGAGTTCATCGAGACCGGCAAACAGCTCGGGGACATCTTCACCATGTCACTTGGTCGACTCCGGTTCAAGGAACTCTGCTCAGCTATTGGAGTGATCAAGGTATGAGGAAAGAGGCAATGCAGTTAGGGGGAGAATGTTGGGAAACTGCATTGCAGGTTAGTGTTTTGATTAGTAGTTAGGCCAAATTTCGCTAATCAGATTGGATGCCCTGCTTTTGGCGCCACCACTGATTTCAGTCGGGTAGATAGTAGTAGATGGTGCTAGTTATTGCACCCAAGTGGGAAATGGCCTATGTCATGGCCGGTGGTCTTAGGGAGTGGGCAGCATGGCTGCTATAGTGTAATAGTACTAGGAGTTTGACTCTTTTGCTATGTATAAAGTAACTAGGAGGTGTTCCTCCTCAAGCAGCTCGGCTGCACCCAAAGACCTTGTGTACAAGTGTTGCCACTTACCTTCTTCCTCTCTCCCTGCCCGAGCTGTGTGTGAGTGAGTGCTTGTGTGAGTGTGTGATTGCTGACTGCTGTGATTCCAGGGCAACAGAAGTTAGAACTATAGTTATCTAATGAAATGAAAATTGTAATTATTATCTTTCTCTGCTTATGCAGGTACTTGCCTGAATTATATGTCAGGAGTGAAGAGGTAACTGCTTGGCCCTCTAGAAAGAGCTATAGCTTATGGATGGTTTCTTCTCAGTTCTTGCTTAGTAAGAACTGCTACCATATTCACTGCTTATATATAACGTGGGCAAGCGCTTTCTCCGATTGAGTATGTAGTAAGCCTCCTATCCATCTCCCTTAATAGTATACGACTGGCCAATAGATAACCATTTCTGGGCTCAGATGATTAACGTGTTGAGTAATTAAATGCTCCTTTTGTTCATGCATACTTGATAATCAATAACAAGTTAGGAGCCTACTCAAATGAGTTGACTTTAAAAAACAATATTGTGCTTATTGCTTAGCTACTTATTCAAGAGCATGTTCTGTTGACTAATTCGGAACTTATGTACATACTATGTCTTTGTGCTCTGTATGGTTTATCCTTAGTTATAAATATGGTTTCACTGTATTACTTCGAAATGTATTTCTTGTTAGCATGACAGGATTGTTCTTCTTTTTTTCTTAAACAATCCAGGGTTGTTATTTTTATGTTAATTTTCTTTATGTTGCATTATACCTACAGTTGTATGGTGAGGAACCATTTTTCAGTTCCTGAGTTGCCAATTATGCATAACAATAGTTTCTGTTGTGTATAATTGTCCATGTGCTCATAACTAAAATGTTATTTGTGGGGTCCATTTTCTATTTTCAGGCATCTTGCAAGAGAATGAGAGCTACTATTGAAAAAAGTTTGAGTTCAGAGCACAATGACTATACCCATCACTTAGTACGGGATGGTCTCCGCCTTTTTGACTTCCAAGAAAAGCAAAATGTTGCAGTGGATCCAGAATCTCTGGATATCATGCGTAGCACAATCAGCAAACTAAACTATGAAGCACTTCGATCAGTGGCCTGTATTGTCAGCCATAACAAGTCTAGTCTTGATAACTCAAGGCAGCTAATGGAAGATATAGTAAAATCTCACCTTCCAAGGTACCTGACCAACTTGGACAATAAAGATGCCACAAGTCAGTTGTTCAATATCTTTAGAAATCCATGCAGCTATCAATCTGGTTCTGTCAGCCTTGTCACACCCTTTTCGTCAGAACTTTTGACTGTTATCCATCATGCTTTGGATGGACTTGACGGAATGCCCACACAAGTTCTTCTTGCAATGAACAGGAAGCTTAGAGAAAAATCTTTTACTCCAAAATTCGGGAAAGTCGCTCGCTTTTCCAAAAGAGGGCATGTTGTCGAAGCTGTGAGGAAAAGATGCAACAAGATTTTAACAGAGCTTGAAGAAGGTAATTACCTGCCAAAGAAATTAGCAAAGGCAATGTCAGTGGTTAACCTATATCGGAAACAAAAGCTGAGAAGCGCGGATTTTTCGCTATCTGAGTTCTTCCCCTTTACAAAAGAAACTTTAACAATGCACAATGATACCCTGAATGCTATTTGGTACGTTCAAAAGCTCAGGCATGACAAGCTGAAATTGGCACGTCCCATTCTGGATCAATATTGTATGGTTGAAAGGACTCATTTCAAAGTAGCTTTGAGGAACTACTTGACAGAATGTTTGTTTGAATGTGATGAAGCTGGTTTACCTGATGAGGCCCTTCGAGCCATAGCATTTATAAATCGGATTTCCCGTCATCAAAAGGCTGTGTCCCCAGAGGAGAGAATGGAGGCAGAGGTAGATGCTGTCTTGGACTTAAGTAGTCACCTCAAAGCTTTAGCACATTATTGTACAGGAGAATGTTCATGTGATGAAGAGTTTATTAGCTTAGCAAATGATAGCTGCAATGATGGTAATGATTTTGTGCTCTCAGAGACGAACTACTTAAAATTTAGCTCCAGTCAGCAGGAGATGTCCAAGCCTTGTTGTTCAAATAATATACCCGACACTGATCTTGTGAGAGGGTGTTTTGGGAGTTCAATTGTTGAAGCTACACATAATGTCTCTAGACCTGAAGATCCTGATTCTAATTCAGCAGAGGTACTTAAGAAACCATGTGAAAGGACTGAAGATTCTGGAGGCCGTGGGATGGAACCTGACTCAGAGAAATCTGGCAATGCCAACAACTTGAAAAGGTCAAGATGTTCGGAGATAAATGACATCTGCGATGAAACTTCAATAGTGGTTCATAAGCTTATTGGTCAGATGTTGGATACATGGTTGTTTGTGGAGAACAACGGAATGAACGAACTCACTGGAGACCCTCTTGGAGGAGGTTTAGTTTCTCAAGATCCCCAAGGTACGCTGAACCGTTTGTTTTATCACACATGGATCTAACAGTTTGCAGTCCTTTTGTAAGTTGATAGGTTTTCTTATTCCCCTTTGTTAGATGATGATGGATCTCCGAATTCAGTAGAGAACCTGGAACGTGACATTGTGATTCATGCTGTGAAACGCATCTTGCCTAATGTGTCAAAAAGGTTTGCTCCTTCATTTTCCCTACTATTTTGTG
Source organism: Eleusine indica (assembly GCA_030378355.1). NCBI lineage: Eukaryota > Viridiplantae > Streptophyta > Magnoliopsida > Poales > Poaceae > Eleusine > Eleusine indica. The sequence continues at coordinate 46,053,877 of CM059495.1, forward strand.
CAGACACATCCTAACACCTTGTGTTTGTGCAGTTGCATAGACAGAGTCAAGAGGATAATGAGCCAACAAGCCATGTGATTTGGAGCTCGGTGCGGAGAAGTTGCATTGACTGATGATTGAGGAACTCTATAAGCTCATAGCTTTTGTTTTAAATGTTCTACCATGCGAGCTCAGGACTAGAATATCGCTTGAAGCATGTACTATTATCAGAAAATTCTGGCAGATCTCTTGATCGTTCTTTTGACATGCTCACAGATGTGTCCACTTGATATAGGCCTAAGGGGGAATCATTTGAACGTTTCTACCGTGTTATAACCAAGCATATATGACTGTAAGATCATTTCGAGAAGCTCCACGTGTAATGGTTCGGAAATGAGCCGCCCTCTGCCTGGGAAGTTCAGCATTCTTAATTTTGCTTCACAATTCCCAAAGCCTAAGTCGATCATTCCAGGAGTTCATGACGAACCCACCTATGGCCAAACATAATTGAGACAAACACATAATACAATGGTAAAAAGGTTGCCACAGGCCCAAAGAGGATAAATGTGACAGTCGAAAGTACTCATAACAAGCGAAGCAACGGACAGATTTGTCACTGGCAGTACATCAACTTTGAATGCGCACTGAAAGATGACACAACACTACTTGATTTTGTTTATACCAGAAACACCAGCTAGTGTTACTACATGATTAATAACCAGAAACACCAGCTAGTGTTACTACATGATTAATAATGTAAGATTGTGTCAGATTATATCTATCCCTTAGTTACGTACTCCATCAGGAAGAAGCAGATGCCTTCCTAAAAGTCACAAGGTAGTCACCTAAATGATACCCCTCCGAGAATTCCTGAACTGTGCAAGGTTGATACACACTGCATGCTAAACTCTCAAACTTCGAGGAACAAGCTTGTTTGAATCTAGTAACGATTTCCGCGGTCATGGCGTACTGCTGCGTAGAGATACAAAACAACGTCAGAAGCAACCAAAACCATGAGCAAGATAAACTTCTTTCTACAATAAACTGTTAAGGTTAACTTTGCAATAGGATTAATAGTTACATTGAGCACAGTAATGAACTAAACCATTTAAGTTACAGTTCATTTAATATATACTGGTTTTTAGAAGCGGATAAAAGGTAACGTTTCTTCATCTGACTATCTGAGAATTCCCAGGTTGAACTTGTTAGTATTGTTATAGTAGTTGATGATAAATATTCACATTTGTAACTAAATCTCATGATAGCATGAAATGACAGAAGAAAACATGGCTACTGGAAATTTTATTTTCCTGCGATAGATAGAGAAGTTAGCAATTAAGATACCCATATCGATCATAATCCCTAGAACTGATCCTGGGGAAACATGACCTTTGGTGGCTTCTTGAATCATAACGACTAGATCTCTCCCTGATCGAGTCTCTATCTCCTTCTGCGGTCATAACTACGAGATCTACCTGAATCTCTATATCCCTGCCATGGCTGCTGCCCCGGTCTCCTCTATAGCGGTCCCTGCTTGAAAGATCTCTCTCGAGTTCTAGACTCCTTTCCCTAGACCTGATGTTACAATATATAATGTAGTTTTAAAACTATGATAATGACAAATACAAAGAACTGGTACTTGCAAGCCTCTGTTACCTTCTGTCATACTCCCCTCGGTCTAACTTGTTATTTTCTTCCTGTACAAATAGAGGAACATAAATAGGATCTCATCAAACTTTGAAATACATACAGCAAGGTGCTAGTATAACAGGTCAAATTCAAAATGCTAGTGGAATCCTTCTCATAAAGTGTAAATCTACATGACTAACCTGCAGTTTGGACTATCTTTCACGTATGAGGATATAACCCACATGAAGTTTTCCTCCAAAATGATCTGCCAGACGACGGTCACTGTTTGGGAGAAGAGAAGTTGGCCATGCTAGTAACTTTAATCATGTTGTCATCAAACAGAAGTTTGTGTTAATTACTGAAACCCTTAACAACTATAGTCAACATGATAAATATATGTATAAATATCACACACATTCTTTAGCTGCAAAAGTAATCCTTGTACGTAAAACTGGGTCCAAAACCCTGTTGGTGACAAAAGAGGTACAGGTGTCTGTCAAAAGCTGAAGAACTGGGAACATCAAATTCTGCTATATTCATAATCCAAATGGCAGAGAATGGTGGACATGCTAAAGATGAGGACTTTACCTATCATAGGCGCTCAAAAACACTCCACATATGTCACACAGACGCAACTTTTCATCAGTCTAACAAAACATAAAAGATGGTTCACCAAGGTAAAAACAATAAAATAACGAAAAACCCAAATTGTTGTCCATATTTGGATTCACAAAAAGAAAACGTAAAAGTAATCAAAAGTAGAGTCCATCATGTAACAACAGTATGGTATAAATGAGTTTATTGTGACATACAAGAAAAGAGAAGGTTATAAGAATTTCGAACATAAAACTACTACTAAGAAAATAATATGCTCTTTCTTCGCAGGAACACAAAATGAAATTTCATCAAACTTACAATCTGCATGTGAGTTGTCATTTTTGCAGAGTTTGGGACAGGCTGTGGCCACGCGCTCAACAGGTTAATTGAAATGATAAAATAAAGTCTTGGTGAGTTGAGCTAATACAATTCCAGACAGTTCCAACTAAGTTATTAAAAGCAAGAGAACACTAACCTTTTTCAGATCTTCTGCTTCATCCAACAATTTAGAGCTTCATCAATCATCCCATTCTCATCTGTGTTCAACACAAAATTGAGACTATTATGTACTTTATCAAATGACGAAGTATATACGCAGAAGATTTGCATTTAGAGTAAAAATACAACAACAAATCTCTTAAAGTCCCAAGAAATTTACAGCAGGCTATAGGTGACATCCATAAAAAACAGGAAGAAAATACTACTGGAAGTATAGATAAAAAAAAATACATACCCAGTTCTTCTGCCTTTTTAAGTTTCTCATTTATAATTTCTTGTGTCCGGTCTCGCGTCACAGCTCACAGGCCAGCTGAGTCCCGGTGTATGACCTGGGAGTGGGGTTCGGGGGTTTTCTCGACCTACGTGAGAAGATCTTCTTCTTAACAAAATACCCGGGGCCATCATACCCCCCGCAGGTCGAGTTTTTATTTCTTGTGTCGGGTGATTGGGGGACCAGGAGCAATTAAATTCATCAAAGAAACACTGTCTTTATTGAAAGCTTCAAGCAACAGCTTGGAGTGAAATAATGTAACAAGGAATATAATCCTTGATACAAGTGTATGGAAAGAAACTAAGCTATGCAAATCCATGCTCCTCAGCCCTCTGTTCCTTAAGCTCGACTTCTTAAGTTATTTTGTCTTCAGTGTTACCTTCGAGATCTATTTATGTGGTGATGTTAAAGTGTGAATACACAAAAAAGGCTAATAAAAGGCTGATCTTACATCAAGCACGAATAGTTCAACACAAAAAAGTATATATTGTTACATAACTTTATCAAAGTTTTTCACAAAAGAAACATCGAGAGAAACCTAAAAAGACTTGCAGCAGCCAAAAATAAAAATTCCAAAATCAGAATGATTAGAAAAACAAACACATGCTTACTCAATTAAGCAACCTTATTCCACGCGTATTTCTACGAGAGAATTCCTTCATTGGACCTAAAAAAGTCACCTCTTCTTTTCTTGGTCCCTTTTGAAATAAACTTCCCTATGTGGATGCTAAGTTAATCATTGTACCTTTTTTGACCCTTCTGTCAGATTTGGCCACTAATAGTGTTAAGAGATAGGTGAAATGACTATTTTACTCCTGGAAGAAAATCAAATATTAGCATTTTAGTTTGTTTTTATGACAATCTCAAGGATATTATTTTTATTTCATAGTTACAAAAAACATTAGTATTTTATTCTTCAACTAAAATTAAAATATTTTATTTTGACATGAATAAAATATATTTCTATTATATTTAATAATTTTAAAAATCTATAGATTTATGTAGAACTATGAAATAAGTGATTTTCTTAGGACCAAGGACGGAATTGTCTCTACTTCTGTAGGGATAAAACAAGCAAATTACTTGAAAAAGAAGTGGAGTAGGTTGAAACATATGGAATTTTATTGATCAAATTAATCTTCTATATATTCCACGGTGAGTTTGGATTTTTGAGGACACACCACATGTACTTAATAAGGTCGTTCTTTTGCTTGTTTATTTTATTTAGACAATTTTTCTATTAAATATAATAATAAGTAATAAAAATTTCAGCCATGAAAAAAAATTGAGTCAAACTGCCATCGGAAACCTGGTTATCTCCAAACCTAGATAAAGTATATATTAGATCATCCAAGAAAACTTACATGCTAAGGATATATGGTGTTTAGTTTGCTGAGCAAAGCATATGGGAAAGAAATGCTTTAGGAGAGGAGCAGCGAGTTGTGCTATTTACCAGGGTTAACATAACGGTGTAACCGGTTGCGACCGGTTCACCAGTTAACTAAAAAACCAGAATAACCAACTGGTTAACCAAGAAAAATTCGATTTTAATGACTATTGGTCAGGAACCGGTTAACCAACTTGTTAGTCCGGTTAACCGTTCGGTTTTACTAGTTTTGTTGATTGATTTTCAAATACATATTTTTTAAATAATTATTTATTGATTTTTTGGTTAACCAATCAGTTTCATCAGTTAGTCGACCAGTTTTACAGGTTAACCGACCAGTTTTACGGATTTTGTTGGATGTAAATTTTTTCAATTTTTTTAAAAAATTCAAATCATAACCAGATGTTAACCGGTCGACCGGTGTAACCGGCCCGGACCAGTTTACTGATTAACCCCAATTATGTTAACCCTGCTTGTCATATACTCACGTGAACGAAAGCTTGGTGTATTTGTGAAATGGATGTTGATTAATAAATCACTATGAACTAATGTGTTTTTATTATCAAGATGTTTCATATTAATGCGTTACAAATTTCTGCATTTCAGTAATTTGCAATATCACTTGATGAATGTCTCTACTACATATTAGTTACCGTGAGGTTGTCTACGCCAGTAGCTTATTTCACCCATACTAATTCAGTTCCATACGTGGTCTACATGTGTTTCGACATCCAAGCCCCGTTTAGAGGACCCGTAAGCTTTGATTCAAATTATGTAGCATTATCCTTTTAAAAAATACATACTCTATCTATCAAATATATTGGTGTGTATAGATTTTTGTATTTTGAGTGACAATAGTCTGAAGATGTCGAGTAGTGTAAACTTAACCAGAACCTCTCTACTGCATATTGAACTCGATAAAGTCATCTGTGCGTCAAGTGCTTACTGTTTAAATTTTCATAATATTTATAGGTATTGAAATTTCTTGAAACTTTTCTTCGAACCTTGAAAAAATTCTTGGAACTTTTCGTAATCTGGCTTCAGTTGAGGTCACCTATAACCCCTCTAAAACTCACTTGGTTGTTAAGCGATCTTGTTGAGAAATCGCCTCTCGGTTCAAGTGCCCACCTAATTTTATGTCTGTCTTCAGTTGAGGTCACCTGCCTCCGTACGCTCACCCATGCACAGTGAGCGTACGAAAGCTCGGTGGCAGTTGGGTGGGAAGCTGCAGCATGGGTGTATGTGCTGAGGCCATACGCTTACTCTGTCATCCTTAGTCACCCTATGCTCTGTCCGGGAAGAATAAGGAGGACATTATCCTTATGGATACAACCATCACTCTGTCAATTAAAATACAAGTTCATGTGAGATAACTGAATTTACGGGTAAATTTATTACTAATAATTTTTATGTGATTTTAAGAATATATGATTATTTAATAAATTAATTATTGTTAGTAATCATAGAGATGGTGATGAGATAGCTGAAGAGGTGATTGTAGCAGTCATAGGCCAGTAAGGACATCCAAACCAAGATGAAGACCTAAATAATATCAATCTAGAGTCTGACTCGGAGTTCAGGAGCAGACTGCATTAAAATGAATGTCCAAAATGCATACGGACTTAGGTTATGAAGGTCTCGGTTGGACATATGAGAAGAAGGTAGCGGGTGGTTCTTTCTGCTAGGTTTGGCTAGACAGGGGACTGGCTTCAACCGAGGGCGCGCTTCCTATGGGCAAAGGTGCACCACCTTACAGCAGTTGTGTCTAATCATGAACCGATTCTGCTGCAGTGGGAAGAACAACACCACAAAACCCGTGTGAGAAGGAAGAAATCTTTTAAGTACGAGATGATGTGGGAGACACATGAAGATTTTATTCCTTTAGTCAAGCAAGCTTGGCAGACAGAAGGAATGGCGGACACAGTTCGGGGTATGGAGGAAAAGCTAACATCTGTAGCGGTACACCTCTCGGCATGGGGCCTGAACTCGTTTGGCCACGTACGAAAGGAGCTTCGCCGTTTGAATGAGAAGCTAAACATCCTGAGATCTGATCCACAACGGACAGCACCGATACACACGGAGAAAAAAATTATCGACCGGATTGTTGAAGTGAACCACTGTGAGGAGGTTATGTGGAGGCAGCGGTCACGTATTATGTGGCTCACTGCTAGAAATCAGAATACTCGTTTCTTCCACATCCGGGATAGCCAACGGAAGAGGAAGAATAGGATTACCAAACTGCGCAAGCAGGATAGACAAATGAGTGAAGATGTGGACCAGATGGGCCAAATGATCATGGAATTCTACAAACAGCTATACACATCAGAGCAGCAATAAACGACAAGCTGTTGGCACCTTTTACGGGAGAAGAATTCAAAATTTCTCTTTTCCAGATGTTTCCCATCAAGGCCCCAGCACCAGATGGGTTCCCTTCCCATTTCATTCAGAGATACTGGGAATTCTGCGGCGCAGAGGTGACATCAGTAGTTTTGAGAATACTACGGGGGGAGGAAGACCCGTCAGAGATCAACAACACTTGTGTGGTTTTGATCCCAAAGGTGGAAAATCCGTAGGAACTGGGACAATTTAGACCGATTAGCCTACGCAATGTGATTTATAAAATTGCATCCAAGGCTATTGCAAACAGACTGCGAGTCTGCCCACCGGATGTTATCTCTGAGGAGCAGTCAATGTTTGTTCCAGGACACTTAATCACAGACAACATCATCATGGCCTATGAGTGCTTGCATTTTATGAAGAAAAAATGCGGCAAGGACCGGCGGTGTTGTGCTTTAAAGCTAGATATGAGGAAGGCCTACGATCGGGTCGAGTGGGACTATCTGAGAGCAGTAATGTCGAAACTTGGGTTTTATAACCTTTGTGTAGACATGGTAATGAGGTTGGTCACAACAATCTCTTTCTCAGTTTTATTCAATGGTAAACGAATTGAAAAATTCAGACCATCAAGGGGCATCCGGCAGGGTGATCCCATTTCTCCATATCTCTTCTTGTTAGCAGCAGAGGGCCTTTCGTGCCTGTTAAAATCAAAAGTTCAGTCATCGAGCCTCAGTGGAATCAAAGTGGCGCCAACTTCTTTGGAGGTCAGCCACCTACTTTTTTCTGTTTTTAAGGCAAATGTGGAGAATGCAATGGTCGTTAAAGAGGTTCTCTAGACTTATTATGATGCATCGGGACAACACATCAATGTGAATAAATCTTCGATTCACTTTGCAAAGAGTTGCCAACAGAGTGTTCGGGATTCTATCATGGATTTGTTGGAGGTCCACAATGTGGCCTTAAGTGAGAAATATTTGGGCATGCCTATGGATGTGGGGTCCTCGCCTAATGGTGCGTTCAAATACCTCAAAGATAGGGTATGGAAGAGAGTCCAAGGATGGATGGAACAATGTCTCTCTGCAGGAGGGAAAGAGGTTCTCATTAAATCGGTGGCACAAGCTGTACCGATATATTCTATGGCTTGTTTCAGACTTTGCAGGGGTTTATGCCAGCACATCGATGGGTTAATCCGTGCTTCTGGTGGGGAAGCAAGGACGGGAAGAGAAAGACATGTTGGGTTTCATGGGAGAAGATGACCAATCCAAAATACCTTGGAGGCATGAGATTTCGGGATATTGATATGTTTAATCTGGCCCTCTTGGCGAGGCAAGCCTGGAGGCTGCTTCAGGACCCTAGGTCCCTCAGCGCCAGAATACTGAAATTAGTATATCACCCGGAGTGTGGCGTGCAATTCTGGATGGTCATGATGTCCTCGAATAGGGTCTCATTCGAAGAATTAGCAATGGGGAGACAACTAATATGTGGAGTACAAATTGGCTTCCTCGCGATGGACCTCTTAGACCTATTTGTTGTCTCAAAAATGACCATCTACCTAATCTAGTAAGTGAGCTAATTCAGCACGACACCGGACAGTGAAATCGAGACCTGCTGGATCAGTTTTTTACTCCAATGGATCGAGAAGCTATCCTAAATATTCCCTTGAGTACGTGGCGCCAGGACAATTTCTGGGCATGCAACCATGAGAAATCTGGTGTATTTTCAGTGAGATCGGTGTATCGGATGCTTGCCAATAACATACATGAAAGAACAACTTATTATGAAATGAAGCTCAAATATCCGTGAGCAGCAGAAAGATTGGATCATGTTATGGAAGGTCAAGGTACCTGCGAAGATAAAGGTATTTCTATGGCGTTTGGCAAAGAAGACAGTATCTACAGGAGATGTCTTACATCATAGAAACATGGTGATTGTAACACCCCAACCTATGTGAAGCCTGTAGTAGTGGATGGGGCCCAAGTGACCCATGAAGTGAAGTGGAGGTGGGATTAGTTCCACATTGGAAATTTAGGTGGGTGCGGACCAGCTGGGATTAGTCTCACATTGGAAATTTAGATGGGTGAGAACCAACATAGAACCTTCATTGTTCTAACCATAGCACCATCGGATTAACCCTTTTACACGAAGCGAGAACAAAAGCATAAGAGTGGTGTTATGCATAAATACACGTGTCCGTCCCTACGGGAGGGCTGGACGGTAAGCGGACTTTGGACATGGAGCATTACTTGCTTATAATAATAGTTATCAAGACAGTATTAAGATGGCCCCATATGAAGCTCTGTATGGACGGAAGTGTATTTCTCCATTGTGTTGGGAAGTAACAAGTGAGCGTTTGTTGGTTGGTCTAGAATGGGTACAACAGACTCATGATAAGCTACCTGAGATCTGCCAAAATATATTGACTGCTCAAAGTCGGCAGAAGAGCTATGCAGATGTTAGGCGGAGAGATTTAGAGTTTTTAGTAGGTGATGAGGTTCTTCTCAAGGTGTCTCTCACAAAAGGAATTGTTCATTTTGGAATCAAAGGGAAGCTTAGCCCGAGATATATTGGACCCTATTTGATTATAGCTCGAGTTGGGTCATTGAAATATTGTCTGCAATTGCCTGAGTCTATGGCTGGAGTACACCTGGTGTTTAATGTTTTTATGTTGAGAAAATATTTGAAGGATCCAGAGTAGAAGATTGAGGCGGAACCAGTCATTATTCAACAAGACTTGACTATAGAATCCCAACCAGTGCGTATATTGGATTCCTCATAGCGTGTTATGCGCAATCATACAATCAAGTAAGTGAAGATCTTGTGGACTAACCAAACGGAGCGAGAAGCCACATGGGAGCTTGAGGAGCTTATGCGCAAAAATTATCCGGACCTTTTCGAAACCGGTGAGTTCTAAGTTGTTTGCTTCATTTAAATTTTAGTGGTTGTCATAGGAGCAACAGAATTTGAGGATGAATTCATTTTAGGGAGGTAAACTAAAATGTCCAGTTTTAAATTTAAGTAAATGACAGCGTTATTTGGAATTGTTGGGCTTAATGGAGCACAATTATGGCCTAATTAGAGTCCAGCTTGAAGGAGAGAGACGAGAAACCATCCAAGACCTATCCCCTACCCACGTTCTTTAGCTGCTGGCTTCATCTTCAGAAGAGCATGACTGCCTTGGCGTCCTCCTTGCTGGGGTGGATGATTTCCTTTGGTAGATTTTCTCTTCCAACTCCATGTGGTGGGAATTGAGTTTCTGATCAACGGCCACACAAGGAACTAATTGGATTGCACCGGTACAGTATAGAGAGAGAAGGAACATGATCTTGCTCAGGTGAGGAGAATACGATTCCTTTTCTGTTATACCTTGATTAGCTCTGGCCATTAGGATCTTAATCCCTAGGATCAGAACGTCTTGGTCACCTCGTCAATCTACTGTTTTCCTTCAGCCTGTGCAGTGTTGATTGAACCCTGTTTTCGAGGCCCTTAGATTTCTAATATCACTTTTGCTAAAAAACAAAAGTTGTAGAGAATTTGTTTGTCTTTCCAACAAGTATTTAAACGTAATTTTTGATTGAGTATAACAGGAGTTATGCTTCTCTGAATTTCACTATTGAAATTTTAGTCTTTCGTCAGTTTCAGTTTTGACAGTCAGTGTTGTATGAATGTTTAAGGTATACTATAGGCCGAATCTGTACTTTAGGTTATGGAGGATTTTGTAGTAAATTTGATAACCTTTCCATGAAATATTCAATCACTGTTTTTTAAGGACTATTCAGGGAGATATGAATTTTTGAAGTTGACTGTCCTGTAGTACGAGGACAGATTACAGTGCTGTTTTATAAACTATTTTACGACCAGTAAATGTTAAAATTAAATTTTGTCTAGAATATCAAACTTGTTGGTTTTTCTGTGTATATGATCATAATGTATTTACTTGCTAGCATACTCTTTATATTTTTAAAGTTATGAAAATATTAAAGGACAGTGCTGCTGAAAATTGGCTTTATGCTTGTTCTATACTATCTTTTGACGGGCGTGGGGACGTAGGACATTTTATTCATGCTTGTTTGATATATATGTATGTATTAGTGCTGAGAATTATTTATGATCAGGTGGTGCTCCTTTGGAGCATGCTTTGCTCTCTTTTGATCATTGATTGGTAAAGGCAAGTAAACATAGCGTTGTGACCCCTTACTTTAACTTTGTTATTTGAATTGTCTCCATTAAATTTATATCATTCACACTAGACAGATATTATGCTAAATGGATGTTTATCTCTTTGTCTTGAAGTATTTGTGATCATGTTTGGATTCTATGTATTTAAAGCTGAAGTATATGATGAAGTGCATTCATAACAATTTTACATTTTTGTATTTTTCATTGGATGCATAAGAAGACACCATAGCCTGATGTTGGTGCGGTAAGTACTAGCACAATAACGCATAATGAATTAAGCAATATGGTTGCAGCCCTCACTTCCTTTTGGTTGGATTTGAGGGTAGAAGTGAAGACATGCATTGCATTGAATCATTTGCATTAGCATTGCATGGAAGTTCCACATTATGAATTTATTAATATTTTATCTCACCAATCGGAGTTATAAATCTGTTCATACTATATTTTTGCTGCTGCTATTTAATTTATTGTTTAACTAAACTATGATTCAAATAATATTATTAAAGCTCATGCGCTTTCATTTTCTTCCTCAGGTGCTTGAGTTTGGAGGACACGAATGTGCGATGGGCAATAGCAGCACACACATTCTCTTTCAACACGTTTCTAGTTGAATCTTGTAGTTACAATAATGAACTTGTGTCCTCTTAGTTGGAGTCTATTGTTTGAGTGGTGAAGCAATGTTTAAACTTAATAATGTTTTGAATAATACTGCTGGATTTTTGGATGTTAAAGTGATGCTCTTATTGTTGAATTATCATTTCATCAATCTTGTTTGATGCTTTTGTGTACTCTGTTGTTAATAATTGTCTTGCTCTTTGGTTTTTTGATGTCTTGCTAATTGTGGTAGTAGTGTAGTTGTGGTAATACCCTGAAGTGTTTTTTAGAGTGTTACACGACTAGTAGTGTGTGTGCGCTGTGCGGGATGCCAGACTCATGGCGGCATGCTTTACTGGACTGTCATATGGCTCGCTGTGTTTGGACGCTTGAGGCCGAGGACATACTGGAGGTGTTATGTCAGCATCAGATGGAGGATGCAAGAATGTGGCTTCTGACGGTGATGGACACCGTGCCACACCGGGAACTGACAAGAGTGTTGGTTACCCTCTGGGCTACCTGGTATGCTCGGCGCAAAGCCATTCATGACCAGATTTTTCATAGCCCACTCTCGACAAATTGCTTCATCAATCGATTCATTGAGGAGTTGTAACTGACGGAGAAGAAACCAATTGAGACAAGTGTTGGACATTCCACATATGTACCTTGGTGGATCCCTTCTCTAGAGGGGTGGATGAAGGTGAACGTAAATGTTGCAGTCTCCAAAAATTGCACAGTTGGGACGGCAGTGGTTGTGGCTCGTGATCATGGTGGGTTGTTCTTGGGAGCATTGGCGATTGTGGTTGCCGGTCTCATAGAACCAGAACACATGGAGACGTCGGCATGTCGTGAGGCTTTTGCTCTGTCCGCTGATCTTGGACTTCAAACCTTTAGAGTGGCCAGTGACTGCGCTAACCTTGTCAAGAGTATACAGGGACCAAACATGCTTTCCTATGGGCATATTTTAAGGGAGATCAAAATGACGAGGGAGAGTTTCCCTTTGGCAGAACTGGTTCACAAAGGGCACAAGTCGAATGTGGATGCGCATACTCTAGCGAAAAGTTGTATTCATAGTTCAGTTGGTAGACACATTTGGCTTTTAAATCCGTCCGAGGGCGTATGTAACTCCTCCTCCATATCTTGAATAAAGCAAGGGGTTGAGTCTAAAAAAAAAGAATGTATACGGACTTGGATTGGGACATTCTATATATGCTTGGAAAGATAATGAGACAACCTTTCCAGTGCCACCGATCTCATGTTAAAATTCGTCCAGAGTCATCGAAAATCGTCGAAACAAGTCAACATCTAGAATTTGTCTAGGTGTTGCGACACCGTTTCGGTCTTTGGCCCATGTATCGAGTTGAGCCTAATTAGGGCTGCGGTCAGGGGGTTGTGCATGACCCTAGGGTTCTCATATACATCCACCGCCTCTTCATTAGGTTTTGGGTTTTACTTAGATTATTCTGTTGATAACAGTTTCATCGTGTCATCAGTTTGTAAGACTCTAACTTGTGAGATTCATCATACATTTGCAAAGTTGGTTATATTCTTCTTTGTTCTTGTTTGTATTCTTGATTTATAGGCAAGAATAAGCCTTTTTGGCGAGATCAACCGTGCAATAATGGTTGATAATCAGAGGAGACGTTGTGCTATAGTTGTAGAGTTCAGAACGTGTCATTCGGGAGTCGGACCGACTTGTATATTGCCTCTGCCTTAATCAAGATTATCAAAATCTTTCAAAAAAATCAGAAACCCTAACCATATCATCACTTTTTTTTTCTCTGCCTTCAGTTGAGGTCACCTGCCTCCATACGCTTACCCATGCACGGTGAGCATACAAAAGCTTTAGTGGTAGTTGGGATGCAAGTTTTGCATTTTGTAAAAATAGTAAGATATTTTTCCTTCAATTTTATATTTGCACCTTATACAAATTAAATTATTAAACTATTTCATAAAATCTTAAGTCTAACACAAAAGTTGAGTACCTTATTTTGCAATTATTCTATCAATAATCGTTTAAGTTTATTTGGTTCGTGTTTCTTGTTTGAGGATTAAACACATCATATCTTTTTAGATGATGGAACATAAAATCCCGGCTTTGACCCATAGGCCTACGGCCACAGTTTACAAAATTGCTGCTTAATCAGCAGCTCACACTAACACACCAAATTCAAATGAAAGGGAAAACACCAACATCGTTTGGATGAATATTATTAGACAACAATCCTATTGCTAAATCTCCATCTGTGGTTGGCGAACACTTGCATGACCATCATCTCGAGAGACCGACATGCTTCCTTTATTATGGTAGTGTCTTTTTTCACACCTTTGTAGCTGCGCCCAAACTCACAACCAGTGTGTTCTCCTGAAGAGTACCTGTATATAAGTTTTTATAGGATGTTTGTCAAAAACCATATCATTTCGACTAAGCCAAAACGCCCAGCAGAGAGTGGAAGCACCAACAAGATACAATCTTTTGATCTTAATAGGAACACTGTGTAACCAATCATGAAACATATGATCAACACTAAGCGGGTTATTGACACCAAAAGCGAATTGCACCGCTCTCCACATGAATTTGGCAAAGTGGCAATAAAAAAAAGAGGTGTTGTATAGTTTCATTACTAGAACAGAACACACAACTTTTGGAACCATTCTAGTTCCTTCGTGCTAAATTATCTTTAGTGAGCACTTCTCCTCTTTTTAGATACCACATAAAAATTTTTATCTTTAGGGGAGCCCAGATTTTCCACAAAGTCTTGTTATGGATTATGTTGCCATTAGACATTAAAGCTATGTACATCGAATGGACATAAAATAACCCATGTTGATGTAAATTCCATCTAAAAGTATCCTCCCTATCATTGAATTGAATATGAGCAAGTCTACTCACTAGGTTATGCCAAAGAACTAAGTTCTGACCCACTAAACCCCGTCTAAAAGAGATATTTAAGGGTACAAAAGAAAACACCTTAGCAACCGATGCATTTTTATGCCTCACAATGAAATAAAGAGCCGGATATTGTTGTTTGAGTGTATAATCGCCCAACCACTTATCTTCCCAAAAATGGATGTTATCTCCGTTATTAAGCTGTAGTCCACCAAAGCTAAGAAAGAAATCCTTAACTTTCATAAGCCCCGACCAAAACTGAGAATCTCCGGGTTTCTTTTGAGCTTGGACAATTGTTTGATTTCGTAGGTATTTCTTTCTGAGGATAGTTTGTCATAGGTCATCCTCATTTATAAGTTTAAAAAGCCATTTGCTCAGCAGGCATTGATTCTACACATCAATGTTTTTAATTCCCAACCCCCGTATTCCTTCGGTTGACAGAGAATGTTCCATTTAGCTAGCTTGTATTTTTTTTCTTGTGTTGGTCACTTTGCCAAAAAAACCTAGATCGATAGTAATCTATCTTCTCAAGAACTCCTCTTGGAACCTCAAAGAAAGATAGCATGAACGTTACTAGGTTAGTCAAAACTGAATTAATTAGAATCAGTCGATCCCCTATAGTGAGGTGTTTTTCTTTCCAACTACTAAGTTTCTTTTCTATCCTTTGTTCTATAATTTTCCAATCGGTATTATTTAATTTTTTATAGTGCATTGGTATTCCCAGAATCCTGAATGGGTATGACCCACTTTTGCAGCCAAATAGTTGAGAATATTGATTATCTGTATCTTTTGTCTCGTCAAAATAGAAAATTTCTCTCTTATGGAAATTAATCTTCAGACCCGAAAGCTGCTCAAAAGCTACCAGAAGTAGCTTTAAGTTTCTAGCTTTTGCTAGGTCATATTCCATAAAAATTATTATATCATCCGCATATATTACAGGATCGTTAGACCCTCATAAACCAAGTGTGGGATCACCCCACCAATATATCCTGCTTCCTTTGCTCTTTTCAGCAAGATCGCCAGCATGTCGACCACTATGTTAAACAAGATAGGAGTAAGGGATCCCCTTGTCTTAGTCCTTTCTTAGTTTGAAAGGAGGCCCCCACCTAGTCATTAATCTTAATTCCCACATGCCCCCCTTGTATGAAATTATCAATCCACTGACACCATTTTGTAGAGAAACCTTTCATCTCTAAGATTTGTCTCACAAAAGGCTATTTAACTTTGTCGTATGTTTTTTCAAAGTCAATTTTAAATATGACTCCACTTTGCTTCTTCCTGTGAAGCTCATCTATTGTTTCATGTAATATAACTACCCCCTCCATAATATTCCTTCCTGGGATAAAGGCCGTCTATGTGGGATGAATTACTTTTTGGGCTACTGTTATTATACGATTAGTGGCCACTTTTGTAAATATTTTGAAACTCATGTTCAACAGACAGATTGGTCTATACTATTATATTTTATAGGCTTCACTGCATTTCGGTAATAGAATTAGTGTACCAAAATTTAGACTATATAGAGGAAGGTTCCCTTTATGAAACTCGTGGAACAGGGCCATCAAGTCGTCTTTTATCAAGCCCCAGAAAGCCGGATAGAACTCCGCTGGGAAACCATCAGGATCTGGAGCCTTATTATGTTCTATTTGGAAGATTGCGTGTCTTACTTCATCTTCTGTAAATTCCTGGGTCAACACATTATTTTCCTCCTCCGATACCTGAGAGATATCATCAATGCATGATGTATCAAGAGTAAAGGAGTTTTCTTGTGGCGGTCCAAAGAGATTTTTGTAATAAGTGGTGATATGCCTCTTTAATTTTTCATCTCTACTTATAACATGATCTCCTTCTTGAAGCTAGAATATTCTTGTCTTTCTATGTTTTCCATTTGCCACAAGTTGGAAGTATTTCGTATTTGAGTCTCCCTCAAGTAGATCCTTAGTCTTTGCTCTTTGATACCACTTAATTTCTTCATCTCTTAGTAATTGTCCTAGACGTGCATGCAAACACTGTTTTAAGTCCAATTCATCCTTGGACAAAAGTGTGTGCTCCGCCTTTTTATCCAAGGAATCTAATTTGTTTAAAATATCCTTTTTTTCCCTTCTTGTACGCCCCACTTATATTCTTTTCCCACCCACATAAATATTGACCAAGTCTTCTTATTTTAGACTGCAGCGTTCCATAGGTGCCCCCCCCCATTCACCTTGCCACACATTCCTAACTAGTTCTAGGAAATCTTCTCTCATTAACCAGCCTAATTCAAATTTGAACATAGGTTGGTATGAGCTTGACGATTTTTCGCCAGAGTTTAGTAGCAACGGTGTGTGATCTGAGATGTCCCTAGACAGAGCTATCACGGTGGATAAAGGATACTTTTGTTCCCATTCCGTAGATAGGAGTATTCTGTCGAGTTTCTCATATGTGGGTGAGATGTGAGAATTAGCCCAGGTGTATTTTCTACTAGACATTTGTAACTCTCGAAGATTGAGCCCATCTATTACAACGTTGAATAGAAAAGGCCATCTATCATCATAATTATCATTGTTTTTATCATTCGGGTTTCTTAAGATGTTGAAATCACCCCCCATTAGGATCGGGTAGCGTTCGTGGCTACACATGCTTACTAACTCCGCGAGAAATTGTTCTTTGTGTGCTGGTTGAGCGGGACCATAGACCACTACTAAAGCCCACTTGAAATCATCTATTTTATTACACAAGTGGAATTTAACATAGTAATCTCCCTCATCAATTGCCCCAATGTCATATATGCTTAAGTCAATTCCCATGAGAATGCCACCTGAGTCTGAGTGCCCTCTAGGTTCTTTGACATGCCATAGAAAATCTCTTCTAACACATAGATTTTTTAAGAAAAGATTTGTGAAACTCTTCCTTTCTATTTCAGAGATTGCTATAAAGCTTAAGCTATGTTCCTTTGTGAGGTCTGAAATAAATTTGTGTTTCTTTGGGTCCTTAAACCCATCACTATTCTAAAATATTGCCTTCATTTTAAATGGAAGATTACTTATTTTCTTTTCTTTTTCCCTTTTTCTTGTTGCTGGGTTTTTTTGTGGGTGATAAGACAACCAAAGGGTCATCACCCTCATCCATAATGTCGCTACACAAATGGTTGAGTATTATTTTTTAGTTGTTGCTCCTCCTCCAGTTCTTCTTCTTCTTCTTTATCTAATAGATCAATTTTCATATCCACTCTGTCGCCACTAACCGTTTGCCTATTCTCTAAATCTTTCAGCAAATGAATTGAACGAGAAACACTATTGGTGTCAGCGCCTAGTAAAATACCGATACTATCCAAAGCAGTAATAATCAAAGCATCAGGAAAGAGTAAGGCGGGGGTAGCGGGTTGAGAATTACCTTCATTAACAGAGCCTTGGCCTTGGATGCTTGCTCGGTGGAGTCGACATTAACCGAGTCTGCACGTCTCTTGCTACGGCGTGCTGACGATTGTGCCGGCGCTGCCTCTGGTATAGCTGCCAGGCGGTCAGCTAACTGCGGCGCACTCTCGCCTTCAGACTCGCTCAGAACGACACCGTGCTCCTCAGCCATGGCCTGAATGTCCCGACGCAGCTGTTCACTATCAATGGACGAATCTGAGACTTGCAGTGTCCCAGAATCACCTTGCACACTCGCAGCTTTTGGTAACGGCAATGAAGCAGGGACCATTTGCGACCCAGCAGGAGCAGTAGTGGTGAGAACGCCACTTCCCACAGGCACCCCATCGAGAGCATCAGGAATCACACAGGCATCGGGCATGCTAGCGCCATCAGGCGCTATATGCGGTACAGGCATGAGTGGTTGCCCTGCCGTGGTTGCCACCTCCGAACCGGTCGACGTCATGGAGGCCAAGACAGTAGCTGGAGAAGCAGCTGTCATTGTATCATCATGGGCATCGTGAGTCATGGCCGACAGCATGGTACTAGCATTAGGAACATGGGAGGAGAACTGGCCAGAGAAACCCGGCAGGCTAGTCACCGTGGGGAGTGAGTGCGGAGCAGTAAATCCTGGCAACTGAAGGTAAAATACCTTACTCCTTCCGTTCTAAATTATAAGTCATTTTGTATTTTAAGATATTATGTTTAACCGTCCGTCTTATTCAACAAAATTTATTTAAATATTATTTATTTTATTATAGTTTGTTTTATCATTAGATATACTTGAAGTATATCACATGTATTTTTATATTTATATAAATTTTTTAAATAAGACGAATGGTCAAACGTCAGTATCTAAAAATCAAAAACGAATTATAATTTGAAATGGAGGAAGTATTTATTTTGCCAACTGGGCCACCACTCGGTTCTTTGCCAGCTCCAGGTGCGCCCTTCATACCCAGCTTCCCATTCATTGCAGCATTGTAGTTTTTGTCCCTTATATCACCCTGTTGCTTATCCTTAGTATCATCCTCCCGATTGTTGTCATCCATGTTCATAGGTTGTGGATTATTGTCGTCTGCACTGATCTCCACTCGGAACTGGATGTTATATAAATAGTCGCCGATGACGACATTGACATATTGCAGTATAAGGTTAGGATCCATGACCATTACAAGCATACGACTAATGTCATGCTTCCTGGTAAACATCATGTCAACATCTTTGGTGACACCCAAAATTGATCTGATGGCCCAAATGATCAAGTATTCTCTCAACTCATCCGGTAAGCCAACAAATTGCACCCAAACTTTTGGAAGGGCAACCTTATTCTGATGTCCAGTCGCCCGATCTAGGATCTGCAGTTTTGCATTATGGACTTTGGTATGGACAACCCCCCACTCTACCATCCTTTGCAATTCTGCCTTGGACGGAAAGATGGTTTTGAAGGTATTATTCCCCAGGGCCTCCACATTCCATGTCTACGTGGTAGGTATGAGCCTGACTAATTCAGAAATTACATTTGGTATGGTTAACTCACCATGTGTAACTTTGATCAGTGCAGACTTTGAGTCATTTCTTTGCTTCTGGGTGACAACGTGAGGGATATGAAAAAATCCCAGGCCCTCGACTGCATAACCACTTGGAGTAGCAGCCGGTTTGTCACCTCTGTATTTGGGGCACCTCACCTTGACATGACGTTGACCAACGATGTCACAAATGGACTACTGTAATTATTTGAAATATATTCTTTTTTTTCCTTCAACTTTGTTGATTCAGGGAATTGAATATAATTGTTTTATCTCTACTACTCGGGGGATTCATTGTTATATTTTTTTCTTTTTGCCTTCAACTTTGTTGATTCAAGTACTTTGCTATCTTGTTACCTAATGTTACTCTCGAAGCACTTGATTCAATCGAGCTCACATACCACTAATACTTTGTTGATTCAAAAATATCACTTTGTTTTCACTGTCCTAGCTTTTTCTAGCACTTCGTCATCTCTTTGCTTTCTTTTCTGTTGAGAAGAAGATATAATCAGAGGAGAGGCAGGAGTGTCCACGTAACATAGGAGGAGAAAGTTTTATTCAACATTATTGAACTAAGGCAATATGAGGATGGAGTTCCACCTCCATACAGTGAAGGTTGTCGTGCGACATAGATGACAGTCATCGGAGAAGAAAAAGAGAAAATAAGATCTAATGGCTAATAGAAAATGAATGAAACTATCATTCAATATGTTATTTTGACCGTTGGTTGGTCGGAGAGGAATTCAGCAAAAAACAGAGAAATATGATATGTGAGAAAATTTGCAACTGTCAAATAAAAGGGAATGTAAGCAATCTTGAAAAAGATAGGTAATTAAAAAAACAATATATAGTTATTTAGTGTAATAGTGTTGCTGGTAATTTTAAAAACATGTCTAAAGGTATTTTGATCTAATTATTTTATAATGATAGTGGTTGGTTAATGTCTCTTCTTATTATTTGTAGATTAACATGAAAATTTCTAAATCTTGATAGTGAACTTGAAGACTTTTTTTCTTGGTCAAATATATATGTGTGTGAGCAATTCTTTCGAAAAAAGTAGGTAATTTAAAAAACAATATATAGTCTATTTAGTTTAATGGTGTTGATGGGTAATTTTAAAAATATGTCTAGAAGTATTTTGGTCTATTTATTTTATAATGACAGTGATAGATAAGTTCTCTTTTTATTTTATCGAATTAACATAAATATTTTTATAAAATAGATTACTTAAACTAAAAGAGTGTATCGTGACTTAGATTTTGCTAATCTCTAAGTCATCTTTTAAGGCCATATGATCTTGATCCAGCCAGACATATTTTTCACTCACTTGTGCAAAAAAAATGTTCTATGGAAAAACAAAAATGTTTCGTCTAAAACTAATTATTCTTACAGTATATTTTTGTTGTTCCAATAGAATATTTATATTGTTCCAGCAATACGTTTTCATTGTTCTGAAAATCTGATAAAAGAAAATAATCAGTTAACTCTAATGAACAAATCTGTTAAAGTAATGTTTACTGTGTATGCAGCGTTAAAGTCGAATTCGACGTGCTGTCCTGTCTTTTTCAACTTTTTAAGCTGAGTTCGTCTTCTTAAAAAAAATTTCGTCTCAGCTCACGTCCTGTCCTGCGAGAGCAAAAGCCACACCACACGCATAGCAGCAGCTTATTCGAAAAAAAAATAGCAGCAGCGCAGTTCTCCATGCAAATGCAATGATGACGCGCCGCGCTCCCGGCCTGTGGCTTCCTGTGCTGCGATCAATCTTGGCTGCAACCCTCTCTCAAATATAGCAAACAAAAAGCCAACAACTAGAAAGATTACTCCAAAAAACGAAGAGAGATTGATTGATATTTTCCATAAATATAATATTATAATCTTGTATTTTGTAAATTTATTTTATAAACTTGTATGAGAAGACATGTAAACAACCAGATCATCCCTTCTATTGTTATTAAATTTTAGATCATGCCTTCTATTGTTATTAAATTTCAGTGCTTGCAAGATATAATTATTATATGTCCCTAAGCGTAGAATATTGTTTTATTTATAAAGATTTGTTGCTAAATATTATGATCAGTTGCTTATGTCTATTTTTTAAAATTTTTGAATTTACTTTTGGCTGATCATGTGCATAAGGGAGAAAATATGCTCTGACTTATGTGTGTGAGTTGAAGGGTATTTCTATCTTTGCATATCTGTTAATAAAGGTTAAAATACTAATACTATAACATTAAGCAATGGTAAAAAAAGGAAAGAGAATAACTGTCTAATAACAAAAGAGAAAAACCTATTATTTGAATTAGAGAAAAGCCCTCTGGTACCTGTCCCGTCCCCTTGTCCACCTTTCAACCAAAACCCCCCCATCGCCAATGCCCCCCGGGCAAATCGCAAGGGCCCGCCTTCGCCAGCGCTAAAAGAAGAAGATACTGTCTCAGAAGAGCGAGGCAATGCCATTGCTTACGAGATCGGGGACAAGGTCGCGGTGCCAATTGGATCGGACATGTACGGCCGCTGGCACCCAGCGACGGTAGCGGCGGTGTTTGCGGACCAGCAAAAGTACCTGGTGCTGTACGACGACGACGGGGCCGTGTGCACGGTGGATTGGTGCGACATCATGCCAAGGCCGCTGAGCGAGTTCTCGGAGTCGGAGGAGCTGGAGGAGGATGAAGACGACGACGACGAGGAGGAGTATCCTCTGGCGGCGAGCTGCTTCTTCAAGCCCGGCGACAGGGTCGAGCTGCTGCGGTGGCACCCCGACTACGGCGAGGCCTGGTACCCCGCGACTGTCAAAGGCGGGCTGGATCCCGACACCTACACCTACGTGGTCGAAAAGATCGTCGAGGACAAGGAGGAGGACGAGGAGTACCAGGAGGAGGGTCTGGAGAGTTTCAGGCCGCGAGTGGTGGAGAAAGAGTGCGAGCAGCTGGATCTCCGCCGCGGGGGAGAAGTGGAGGTCCTGTGCGGCGGGGTGTGGGCGATCGGAATCGTGGTTCAGGCAGTGGGCTGGTCGCAGTACGAGGTCGCCATTGGCGAGAGCAAGGAGATTAAGACGACCAAAAAGATCGATGAGTTGAGGCCACGGTACAACTGGGAGTGGGATAGCCGGGAATGGAGCGTCGTGACTGCTTCCAAGGTATACGTGATTTATCCTAATCCTGGTTCTTGATTTCGATTTGGGGATTCACAGTTGTTTGCTGCCATATTCCTGTAATCCTGTCGCATAAGCAGCACTTCTGTTTGTTGGCCCAAGCATTGAAGCATTTCTTGTTCAGTTCTAATTGAAACTAGCTAGTTCAGTTTATCTTTCCCGTGTGCTTGCTTTGAACATTTGTATAAGCCATTAGATTTTAGATTCTTTTTTTTTTATGTGTGTGTATTCGGCATGCCTCTGCGTTGACTCTCGGCCTTATATTTCAGTAGTGGCAACATTGCCAAAAAGTTTTAAGTTAGTTCCTAATGATTCAGCTGAAATCTTTTACCCAGGCTTTGAATAGCAAGGCTCTACATGATATTTGTTCTGTGGCAGCAGTTTCTCCATAAGGCAATGCAGCAAATTAAATTAGTACAACTATTGTCTTTTGAGAGTGTACAATCACATTGCTTGTAATGATTGTTGAGATTATATATATATTGGTCATAAATTTGGTGCATACTATCGTACTAATAGTAAACAACCACGATTGTTTCGGTGCATACTATTGTAGTATTGCTGAGATTACATATTAGAAATATTGGATTACTGAACTGGGCAATAGTGGGTATGGAGTTATTAAAGGCAACGTTGTTCAGTATTGTCTGAAGGCCAAGTTGCACTTTGGTCAACAAGTAGAGACAAGATAAACCCTATTGTATTAAGTCACGTACACGAAGATCTGTCATTCCTTTTGTTTTGCATACATTATTTTTTGTTTCTGACATTCTCTTGTCTGCTTTATTTTCTTTTTATGGAGCTTGTGTGCTTTCTTGAGTATGGATTTAAGTATCACGGCATGTACAAATCAATGAATTACCTTAACGGTTGTAGTGGGCATGTCTTGCAGGTGCAACAACAGACATAATCAGGCAACAATGGATTAAAACACTTGAATATCGATCTTTAAATGGCACCATATCTTGCTTGATTGCTATCACAAAGTAGTTTGTTACAATGGATGGTTAGTAATAGTCATAATGGTTAGCGATCCAAGTCTATGAAAGCACTTTAATATTGATTTCTAAATGGCATCATAGACTTGGATCGCTAAAATAGAATGCATTGGTTCTTTTTTTTCTTACTTCTCAACGTTGCATCAATTTCTTCCCCTAGCATGATACATTCTGCTATTTCATAACTTATGACGGGACATGCAATTGTGGTGGCAGTCTCCATCTGAGAAACGCCCATGCTCACCCATTGACAAGGCATCCGATGACTTTAAAAACAGTTATGATTCTGAATCTTCTGCATGCAAAAAGCGAAGGCTAGAATCTCAGCAGCTAGATGTCATACTTGAGGGTTCTGAGCATGCTTTAGTCTCCAACATGGATGATGTGAGTTTCCTGTACGAACCTCAAAACTTCTCCGCCCAATATACATATTCTTGGGCTTCATCTGTTCTTTGCAGTCAATCTATTTGAAGGTGACAGGAAAAACTAGTTGCAAACATAGGAGAAAGGTACTTGCCAGAAGAAGTAAGTTGAAATTTAACTAGTCTCCCAACCATGAATTCGTCAACTTAATATGGTGCCCTAGAATCCAATAATTTTTTGTACAACCTGCAGCTAGTATAAAGAAAAGACATGAAGGACAATGTACTCCACATAGCTCGTTGGATGCAGGTACTATGCAATTCTCTGCCAAGGGTAAGATTTCATCATAGATACCATTTTGATCCATTTGGATTTGGAGCTTGATGATCCCATTATTGAAGGTCCCTGATAAGTTACTTCATTTACCTTTACCTTAACTTCATTTACATTAATCTTATTCATCTTTTTACTCTTGTACTGTACTCCATCCGTTTTGTGGTAGGTGTATATTTCATTTGTTAGGATAAACCTTTGACAAATAATTAGTTGTAACACATACATGTTTGTAACACAAAATTGGTGCAATTAGATTCATATTGTAAAAGACTAGCTTATGAGTTTAGTGTTTTTTTACATAATAAAATTGACATATTAGCAGAAAAATTGCTGGTGAAATGCTTCTCTTAATGAAATGAAATATGACTACTCTGTATGGTAAAGCCACGATCTTCTTACTTGAATTTCTCTCTTCTGTACAGCACTAATACCTGTATGTGCACATGTAGCATATTTCTAATGACTTGATCTCTGGGCAGATACAGATGGTAGTCTATTAGATGGAAAGCTTACTACTACAATCAGCAATAGCTGTTAAGCACCCCGAAATGAAGATGCTACACAGATTCCATTCATCAAGAGCTTGCCTGCTTGGTCCACGTTTGAGGAAATGGAAGTTTTTAAGAAAATGCCACAGCGACCACATTTTTGTCCACTTCAGAAGGAATGGCCTGTAGAACGTGAAGGAATTGCTCTTGGCCTGATGGGCTTGTTTGCCAATGTAGTGGAAAGTATAACGAAATCAAGCATAGAAGACACTGATGAATCATTTGAAAAGAAGAGGGGTCTACTCTCTCAACTGAAGGATAATGGATTCAGTGTTGACAAATTGCAAGCATGCTTGAATAAGTTCATTGAGATAAAATCTGAATATGCAAAATGTATCAAAGAAAACAATGTTCTCCAAGAGGAGTTGTTGAAGGGAGCTTTCTACTCGAGAATTGATTCATTGCATGCCGAAAAGATGAAAGCCGCTGCCGATCTTGAGAAGATTCTTGGGCAGCATCGCCAGGAAATACAGCAGCTGAAGGAAGAAAAAGAACGCGGACAAGCAGAGTTGTCAGAACTGCACAAGGCGAAAAGAATGGTCGACAAAGCATGTTACGACATCAGAGAACGGTTTGGCCACACCTTAGCTGATTATTTGGCTAGCTGAATGGGAAGCACATCTGACAAAATCTATGGTCCTTCCTGAGGGGAAATATTCTAGTATGATCTTTTGTACTAATCATTTTGATGCGTCTAGCTTGACACCATGCTACCTCATGTTAAGGGCCGTAGGTGGTACGGTTATCTATGTACCGATGTTGTTTCAGACGAGCTTTGCCCCTAGGCCCATTTGATAAGAGTCTTGTGCATCTACAAGATGCTCATGAATTCATGATTGCTGGCTTATTAGCTTGATGCAATTTAGATAATATATTACTAATTGGATCGAGATTATCATCTCATAGCTCTAAGGAATCTCGCTGCTACTTGGTTTACAGAATTTTATGGCGATTGATCTCTTTTCTTTTTGAAACAGAACAAGTAGTACTAGCTTGGCAAGGGAACCAGCTCCTCTACCTTCAGGGGTAAAGATACAGGCATGCAGTTAGAGCATCTCCAACATTCTCCCAATCTCCCTTTCAATACCGAAAAAACTGTAGTATTGAGAGTGAAAGATGCTCCAACAGTCTCCCAATATGGCTTCCAATACTATAATTTTTTTGGATCCTTCAAATATACATCCCTCTCCTCCCAACAGAATGGGAGCCTCCACCTTCCTCCCAATAACTAGATTACACAAGAAACAACACTTGGAAACTCCATTTGGTAGTAGATACTATAGCTGGGTATCCGGGCTAGCCAAATCGGTCCGGCACACAGCCCGCTGGAAAAAGCACAGTCCGAGCATGGAAGTAACTGAAGGTCTGTAGCACGGCATGGAGCCCGGCGCGAAAAGGGTGTCGGTCTGATAGGTCCGGTAGGCCGGTAAGCTGGCCAAAACCCCTGCCCTCGCCCCCATCTATCATTTGCCTCATGCCCTCGCCAGTCACCTCCCTCCTCGCCACCCACCGCCGAAACCCTAGCGCGTTGCGCTTGCGGCCTATGCCACCGTCCGCCGCCACCGCGAGCTCTCAGCGACTCCACCTCTCCCTCTCCCTCTACTCCTCTCCGGTGCGAGCTCGCGCGGCCATGCCCAGCTCCCGACTCTGCCTCTCCCTCCTCGGCCGTCATGAGCTCGAGGTCAAGGCCCACGCGGTCGCGCCCGGTTCCGCCTCTCCCCAACCCTCTCCCTCATCGGCGCGCCCGACTTCGCTTCTCCCCATCCCTCTCCCTCCTCGGCCAACACGGTAGCGCTCGGTGTGCACCATTTTTGCTTCCTGGACGGGCCCATGCCCGCAGCGACCACCATGCCACCGGGTTCACGGGCCAAACGGAGCGGCACGGTACCGTTGGCCCCAGTCCGGGTCGTGCCTCGGGCTCCACCCCAAGCCTAGAGCATGCTACAACACGGCCCACATGGCCCAGCATGCCTGAACGGGCTGAGCTCAGAAGCAGGCCGGGTCGAGCCGTTCTAGGGAGCCCAGATGCCCAGCTATAGTAGATACACATGCTAGATTGTGTTACTTTTATTTTTTATATCAGTTCACTAATATCAAAGAAAGATATTTATTACAAAATAAATATACATGCTAGACTGCTACCTAATGTTGACGTTATGAATTGTAGTAAACCATATTTATCAGACAAAATTAGTAGCTTCTTTCGGAGCATATTGACCAATGCTTACACTTGAATTACTATTATTTATAGTTGATGTCTTAATATAGTTTATATGATGAGAAATAAAAACTAGAGTGGATAAGATTATTGAAAGCAAGATATTAGGAGACTACAGAATCATCTCCTTCTAATACACAGAATATGGTATTGGGATGTTCCCAATAGTCAGTTTTTGAGAGACTGTTAGAGATGCTCTTAGTCCTAGAGATGCTCTTAGCCCTAGTCTCACCGTCCAACTCATCCTACGGTTCATCTTCTGGCTTCGCTCCTTTTCTACTCAACAACATACTCTTAGCTACTGAATCTAGTCAACAAAATATGATAATAAGTACTCTCTCCGTCCCCAATTACTTGTCACCTTACACTCCTTCAGTTTTCTTATTTACTTATCATTTTCGTATCCCAATACATCTTTTTCTCTTCTCAATAATCTCTATCTCTATATCTCTCCTTCTCATTTTCTGTGCATTTACCTTTTTTACTTCTCATTAATCTCCGTGTCCAAATCTAAAATAACATATAATTGAGGACGGAGGGAGTAATATAAAATTCAGTCATGAATAAAAAATGAGTCAAACTGCCCTCAGAAACTGTTATCTTCAAACTTGATTAACTATACAGTAGTAGATCATCCAAGGAAACTTACATGCTAGGATACTCGTGGTGTTTAGTTTGCTGAGCAAAGAATGGGAGAGAAATGTTTTAGGAGGGGAGCAGCGAGTTGTACCAGTAACATACTCACGTGACCGAGAGCTCTGTACATTTGTGAAATGGATGTTGATTAATAAATCATTATGAACTAATGTGTTTTTATTAACAAGATGATACATATTCATGCGTTACAAATTCCTTTAAGTAATTTGCAATCACTATTACAAAAGTGTCTTTCCTTAATCACCGCACCATCGCAGGAAAAAAGGACCCCACACCAAATACCACGTCACTCGCTGCATCAACACGTTAGCTTTCTTCATCTGCACCACTTAAGCAAAAACACAAGAATAACTCAAACACAGATTATGTGTTAGCAAAATAAAATCTGTCATCCGTATTGCTCTTGCCAAGCTTGTCAAAGAAACTCGAACAATCCAAAACAAAGCAAACTTTAAAAAAGGGAAATATTTTTTGTGATTTTTGAAATGATAACTTTGGAGAAACGATGTGAGAGCACAAGAGCAAATGAGTAAAGGGGGAGTGAAATAAGAGATGATCTTTGGATGGCAAAGCACTCTCCCCAGGCACTCTTTTTATAGGAAAAATTCCTAACGGTCGAAAACGGCTCGTAGAGAGCCAAATCTAACCATTGGCAAAAGACCAAGGTTGGTGGGGCCCACACCCCTTCGGCCGAACATAGGGTGTTAGGCCGACCATGGGTGGGTCCCACTGGTCACCCACTTTGGCCCATAACTCTATAATAGCTATATTTCTTGAGCTGCAGAGGTTAGGTCCAAAGTTTTGATAAAATTTTGCTCACAAAAATATTTTCTCAAAGTTAGAAACTAAAACTGATTTTTGTATTGTATTGAAAGAAAGAAAATGTTAGAATAAATTCCAAGATGCAAGTATGTGAAATCCAAATATGCAAATGCAAGTGTAAATTTCAAAAATCCAAAAAGTTGGAAAATCCAAATGTGCAAAGATTTAAGAAATCATATATGAAATAAATATTAATTTACCTTTGGCAAGCACTCACAATTTTTTAAAGTCCAACGAGCGGGACTTTTCTCCATCGTGTTTAGCTTAATGTCTGAAAGGACTGAGTGACCGAGAGGCGGTGGGGGGGGGGGGGTGAATCGGGAACTCGCTATATGCACCAAATTTGCCAATTACTAAAACCAAATGCTCAATCAACTCCTATAGCAATTCTAGTGGTGATCACACTAACAAGATCACCATATAAAAGGAAAGACAACCTAAGCATACTAGTGGATCACACACAAGACAAAGCAACTCCTATGCAAGCTAGGAATCAAAAACACGCGAAAGCACACAACAAGCTAGCAAAGGAGCCTACACATGCAAGGCTACTAAATCAAGCATAAGGTAAGCACACAAGCATGAGTAGCACAATACATACTAGGGTGATCAATCAAGTCAAAGCAACTTCTATACATGCTAGTGAACAAGTACGAAGGCTAAGCACAACTAGCAGGTAGGGAAGCCTATTCATGTAAGTCTACAAGATAATCAATAAGAACAAGGTAAACACACAAGCATGAATAGCACGGTATGTAAATGCAAAAAGTAAGGCATCATAGTAAGGAGTAGAGTAAGAGATGGCTTATGATTTTTTTTCCGAAGTCTCGGAAGGATGACACCTTCCCCTACTTCTCGGTGGACCATTCCCGCTGGAGTACCGATCCCTCCCACCACCAAGTAGAGTTCTCGCACACGAGCCCGCAATCACTCCCGGAGTGAAGACACGGTTGCGTCACCGCTGCCACCAAGGCACAAGCTTGCCTCCCTCGTGAACTTGCCGGACTCCCCGAGCCGATACAGATGCTCACTATTGATGCCCCTTTCACCGGCGGGCTCAAATCGGGTATAAACGTGTGATGGCCTTCACAACTGATCATGATAGGCTCGATCACCGATAACTAACCGGTCTAGGTCTCACCATAAACCAAGACTAACAACCTAGATCACACCTTCAAGGACACCCTAGCCTTAGATGTGTATAGATGCTTAAGTTACTCTCTCTAGTACTATCAAGATATCCAATATCCTCTCCTAGTGCTCCTCTCTTTTCCTCTTGGCTCTTACCAAATGCTCCTAGGTATTCCACTGGCCAAGTAGGGTCTCCAAGACCCTAGCAACAAAATTATATAGGCTTCCAACCTTCAACTAGCCGTTGCTCCACGAAATCACCTTTCTGGACGTACAGATCGTACAGTCCGGTCTCTGCCAGATCGGACCGTCCGATCACTCTGTAACGGCTCCTCCAGAACTAACAACTCCCTGTCCTCGGGTGAGTTCCACACTGACCGGACCGTTCGGCCTCTTCATCTCTGTCCATTCCAGAGAGCACCCATTTCTACACCTCTCTGTCCCAGCTCCCATCCATACAGACCGGATCATCCGGTTTGTATGGGCCTTCGCGTTGATAGACTCCTCATAGACTGCTCTCTGATCTCCTAATGACCGTACAGTCCGGTGTCCACTATCTGATCACTCTGTCTAGAAGCTGAAACTTCTCGTCCTCGCTTGACTTTATTTCCCACCTTCTTTTAATAGCTTTTTGGCTTCTCCACTGTCATCTAGTGCCTATGATTTCATTGAGCATCCACACACATCACCGACTAGCATGACCTAAGAGTCATGATCTAGACCCTCTTAATAGTCTAGTTTTTTCTATGGACTCAAAGCCCTAACAACTAGACAAGTGTTCCAAACACTTGCTCCATAGCTTGTCCTTAGCCTTGATCCATCTCCATCAACCTTTGGACTCCATCAAACTCATCAAGCCTCCATGCTTGTGGTCATTGTCATCCATCATCAAGGCAACCATCTACAATCATCATAGAGTAAAAGTAACATCCTACATGCACAACACTCTTGTAGGCATTAGTCACGTTTCATGTTTATCATTCATCACCAAAACATTCGTACCTTGGGGTGACCTCAATGGTCCTTCACTCGCCACACGTTCTTCATCTTTGATGCAGTCGGTGGCTTTTTGGATTTAACAGGTTGTGGCTTTGCCCACAGTCCTGGCCTCGCCGTAGGTGGGTTCTTCTTCTCAAAGTGGTACGAAATATCTTTAGTCATGATCTTCTTCATGTAGAGAATGAGGTCATCCTTCTTTAGGGGTGTTACTTCGACCTCTTGAATATTCTTTGGGTTCGGCCTATACTTGATCTTGATCATCGAACATTGCTCCATCCTTGGCCGAAAATCAAACCTCTCTTCCTTCCCATTGATGAGGAAACAGATTTCTCTAGCTCTAACATCAATATGTGCATCTGCGGTGATTAGAAATGGGCGCTCAAGAATGAGCGGCGTTTCCTTCTCAACGTCCATGTCGAACACCACAAAATCCACGGGGATGAAGCAATCCCGGATTTTCATTGGAACGTCTTCTGCAATTACCTCCGGATAGCAGACCGATGAATCAGATAGCTGAAATTGGATCGGCGTAGGAGATGGAGTTGTGTAGTTCAGCTTGTCAAAGACCGCCTTGGACATTACGCTTACGCTTGCACCAAGATCGTACAAGGCTTTGTCGAATTTCTATGTCCCGATCGAGCCAGTGATCACGGGACACCCCAGATCTTTCTTCTTTTTAGGAAGCCAGTTGAGTATAGCTGCGCTACACTCTTCTATCAACTTCACAACCTCTATGGTAGGCATCAGACACTTGTTGCTTAGGAAGTCCTTGAGGTAGCGAGCATAAGTTGGAACTTGCCTCGCATCCAACAAGGATGCATTGATGTGGATCTTCTCGATCACTTCAATAAAGCAGGCGAACTGCTCATTCACAATTGACCTCCTGTTCCGACGGGAAAACGGTATGCCGGTTGTGTCAAAGAACTTGTGTGGAGCCGTTTCCCTGTCGTGTATAACTTCATCCTTGCTAGAAGGTACTTCCTTTTCTACTTCCTTGTCCTTCCCACAGTGTTAGGATAACGTGAGTCCCGTATGGTCTTGCCCCCTCTTATGGCCACCGCATTAATATTTTCAACTGCAGACTCGGATTGCCCCGGAATCTTCTCCGACTCTAAGGGAGGAACAGCACCAGCTAGCTGGGCTAGTTGAGTTTCTAGCATATTATTAAAGCTAAGCTAATTCTTAAAGGAAGAAGCAAGACCTTCTAGCTTAGCATTAACACTTTTTAAAGTCTTATCATTGATTGAAAGCTTTTTAGTAAAGTTCTCATTGATTTTAGCCTGGCCTAAAACAAGATCTTTCAAGGTGAGTTGACTAAAATCATTGGAAGAGTTGTAGTTGTTACCGCCTTGATAATACGGGTGTGGTTGATTCCACCCGTTGCCTCCTTATGGACAATAGCCGTTGTTGTTGTTGTTCATGTACAACACGTCCTCACGAGTCTAAGGGTAGTCATTACCCGAGTGACCCGTGTTGCCGTAGACCTCGCACATCATGCGAGCGTCTAAGACGTTGACGGTGTCGACTTTATGTCCTTTGGCCTGCTCGTCCATCTTCTTCATAAGGAGATCCATTTTAGCGGCTAGCATGTCCACCTCCTTAATGGTGTGTATGCCCCGCTGGTGTGAGTGAACATGATCTTCACTCCATCCTTGGTTGGAGACCATCTTATCAATAAGTTTTTTTTCTTTTTCAATGGTCAGTGAGAAGAAGGCTCATCCCGCAACAACATTAATATGATCACAAGCTGACGGAGTCAGTCTATTGTAGAAATTCTAGATGATAAGCCATTCATCCATCCCGTGATGAGGACAGTCGGCAATGTATTCTTGCAGCCTCTCCCAAGCCTGTGAGATAGACTCCTTGGACTCCTGCTAGAAGCTTGAAATTCTCCCATGAAGGGCGTTGGTTTCGCCCAACAGGAAGAACTTGGTAAGGAACGTAGTTGAACACTTTTCCCAAGTACTCACAGCATCCTTGTTTGCGTAGAACCAATATTTTGCCCTCCCTAGAAGGGAGAACGGAAATAGACGAAGGCGAATGGCGTCTTGAGAGACGTCCTTCATCTTAAAGGTGTTGCAAATCTCCAGAAATTGTTGCAGATGGGTGCTGGCGTCCTTATTGGCCTTCCCACAAAATGGGCTTTTCTGCACCAATGGTAATGAGACCCGTCTTGATCTTGAAATTCGCATCTCCCGTGACATTGGGTGCAACAGGAATGTTGGACACCGAGGGACCGGAGAAATCACGAAGACTCTTCTGGGCCATGACCTTGAAGCTTGATGGTGTGGAGATGACTGGTTCACTTGCAGATATGAACTTCTGAAGAGGGATGAGACGTGCATGTACCCTTCTCAAGAGTTGTTTGGGATGTTCAATATAATTTTTAGGCAAGGTGAAGTCGATGATGCACTACCCTGTTTTCACACAAAAGGAGAAAACAGGCAAGTTTAGCCTGTTTGGGCGAATGCCAAATAATCTCATATGCAAGAATAGAACATAGGTAATTCTTTTGATCTATCGCCTTCCTCGGCAATGGCGTCAGAAATGCTTGTTGATATTTCTTAGCGTCATTACTAAGTTGCCTTAGCAATGAAGCTAGAAATGTGTGTTGGTAATCTTTAACGAATGGAGGTAATCCGCAAGGGCACGAAGAATATCGTTGTAGAATTTCACCCGGAAGTATTTAGGATATCGTATTTCAAAGGAAGGCGGGGGATTGATCAAAGTAATTATCATGTTCTAAACATTGCATAGTAGATTATAAGACAAAGTCCTTACAGGGGTAAGGATAAAGATAATCATGGATAGTAGACACACAGATAACATACTCAAGATAAATAAACACTAGTCTAGTGGAGAAGGACAAAGAAAGAGCTAAGTTCCTATGTTGCTTAGCCCTTTTGGATGTCGGTTTGGTGCTGCAGGTGGGCTAGTTGATCCGTGGGAATGACCATTGGCGTGCTTTGATTGGTGGAAGTTGTATTTCTTTGCCAAATAGGTGTGTTTCCTCCTCCATTTCATTGTTTCTCCTGCATGTGAGCATTTCTCCGAGCACAAGTGGATATATATTATTTCTAACTAACATGCATGGTGGGAATGTTGAATCCTTCTTTATTTTGAGTAAAATTGATGGTCGGAAATGGTATTTAACAACCGTCAACAAGATGCACGTGACATGGAGGCGCACCCTGACTGCAGTCACTCTCGAACGGGTAGGTGGGGCAGCGGAACCAATACTTGATGGAGGGGGTGATCCTTATGCGGATGCGCGTCTGGTCCGCGTCGTCATCGGAGTCGGAGTCGGAGTCCACCTGCGGAACCGAAGCCAGAGCCGTAGGAGGATGCAATGGAGCCTCCATGAAAGCATCGTCATCAAGCTCCGGTGGATTCTCCTCATCGTTGGTGTCCACCTCTAGAGCCGCAAAAGGAGATTGCGGCGTGAGAACGGAAGCCCTAGTCGGGGCCATCGGCTGCGACAGGGGAAAGTTCGGCAACGCCGGTTGCGATGGCGACAAGTCCGGATCTGTCAAGTCTGCTCCAATTCGAGCCCGCTTGGGAGACGATGAGCGCGAAGCAGTGATGAACTACCATTAAATAACACCATGAACAACTAGAACAAAAAAACCTAAGAAGATGTATAGACTTACCGACGATGAACCAAAACCAGTGGGAGCCATCATCGTCGAGGAGCGGCAAGGAGGAGACAAGGCGGTGCACGGCGAGGAGGAGAGAATCGAAGGCGGAGCACGATGAGGAAGAGAGAAGGCGTACATACAATGATGATGAGTAGTATAATAATCAAAGACATTGTTGAATCTAGTTTCAATTAATTAGGGAAGAAATAAAACATAGAGCTTGCACAAGTTACTTACATATGTCTGAAACCATTTTGCAAATCCTTCTGCAAGCCTTTTGTCCATATCATCAGCATGTACCCCTTCTTTCGTTAATAACTCCTCTTTGTATAAGCTGCAAAGAAATAAATTAAAGTACAAAAGGTGATTTATAACGCGTGATCTGTAATAAGGCGATTTATAACACGCGATGTGCAATCTCAGCATGTGATATACTTACTCGACATATGCCTCAACTTCTTCACAATAATTTAGCACATATCAAACCATCTTCTCAAATGCTTTCTCATCGATTGTTTCAACCTTTGCCTTGCCTTGTAGCTCAACATCATGCAAGAACACTAAGATCTCATCATTTTCTGCCCCATTATTATTTTCATGCACCGTGTACGGATTGAAATCAACATCAATATACCTAGAACAGAATGCTAAAGTTTCACTTGCTATGTGAAAGTGCATCTAGGCCCCTAGTGGGTTTTGGTGAGTTCATTGATAAAACGATTAAAGGTCTAACCTATTTGTTGAGATGATGAGCAGGAATTACATTGTAATACTACTTTGGACAATCATTCAAAGACAATCTTATGGATATTATTTGTATAAGATTTCATGTTCCATAAGACAGAAATTTGTGATGTACAACATACAAGTGAGCATGAATGAGAGAGAGACATGGTTGTATGATCATATCTTGATATGTCTCTCTCATGATTATTGTGAAATGAAGATGAACATCACTTACCAAGGAAACACTAACAAAAAATTCAACAAGACAAAAGAAGCTAGTCAAAAGTGGACATATTGTAGGGCACAAGGAAATGTGTTGATAAGAATGGCAAGTTGATGAAGGAATAACATATCTTGGTTGCGATGGACCAGACATTGGAGAAGGGCAAGCAAGAGGCTTAGCGCCAAAGGACCTATGTGATGGAGAAGAGCAAGTAGAGTTGATTCCGATGCATCGAACTAGTCATGAAGAGCCATATATTTCTAAGTGTCAATCATTTTTTGAAATAAGAAGACAAGGTGATCTATGGATAAGAAGTGAAATATTGACTAAATGAATTCATTAATCATAGTCATCAGCTCAAGATGGATGTGCTCAAATACTACTCATGTTGACAATTCTGATGAAGCAAAAATGTTAAGACAACAAGTGAAGAAGACAACATGATCTATGGATGACACTTCAACTATAGTATTGATCAAATGAAGACAAAATTTATAGTCATCAGCTCAAAGTGAATATGCTCTAAGTGATAAACATGTTGACAACCCCGATAAAGTAATAAATGAGCAAAAGGCAGGTATGAAGACTACAAGCTCAAGAAACGTGACATGTACTTTTATTTTTATCTTGAGTATATATTTGCCGTTCTATCAAGGGGGATGCAACATAGGTGTTTTAACAAAGTCTAAAGTGCTCATTTCCTATGATAGAAGCCATGAGAAAAAAAAACCTTGAAACATATCCCTGTTAGAATGTTGGTCTATGCAAAACAGGTCTAAACGGTTTGGCAAACATGTCAGACCGGTTTTGGGCATCTAGGGTTTTGGCTCTGCTTTGAGTGTGGTAGTCTTGTAGACTTTGTTTAAAACCCTTTTTGTTAAGTTTTCATGAGCTAAGATCTAATAGGTTGGAGTGGAGTGCTTTGTGAAGCTGTGCTAGTATGCTGGTCAGAAACAGGTCAGACCAGCACCTAAAACAGGTCAAACCGGTTTTGTCTGACAATACCAACGGCTAGTTTTTGGGAAAGGGTTTAAATACCATTCTCCCCCCTCCTTCGTGAGTTGCTGGTTCCAGAACATCTCAAAGCATACCAACAACCATATTGATCTCTCCCCAACACCTCTTCGTGAGACTTGAGTGATTTTGTGAAAATCTTTGAGTTGGGTTGAGAGATTTGAGCTAAGTGGGCATTAGTGAGCAATCCAAGCCTTGAACACTTTGTGGCTGCATCAAAGCAATTCGTGAAGCATTTGTTACTCTTTGAGGTGAAGCCTCCTAGACGGCTAGACGTTACCCACAAGCTCCCAAGTTATGGTGAGTCATGGGTCAGTTTGTGAGGGCCTCGATCTTGCCTCCACAAGGAAAAAGATCAAGCTAGTGGACCGGGAAAAGTGGTTGAAAGAGACCCGGCTTGGATTTGGATTTTGAGTGGCTCGTTTCCTCAACGGATACGTAGGATTCATGGGGTGATCTGAACTTCGGCAAATAAACACTTGTGTCTCCTTGTTCGGTTTGCAACCCTTGATTGTTTTCTAACTCAAATTGTGCTTCCGCTTTCGATCTACTTGGGTGTGCTTGTTTGTGTTGTGTAGAGGCTCATTGCATCTGCAAGGAACATCTACTGGAGCACTACTTTGAGTATTGGTTTGAGTCAGAGTCAACAAATACCTTCTTCGTATTCCTTGTCTAAACCAGCCTGACCGGTTTATCTAACAGGTATGACCGGTTTTGTACTGATTTTTGTTTTAAGTTTTAAAATTGCAGGATTTGCCTATTCACCCTACCCCCTCCTCCTCTAGGCGACATCAAGGCCCTTTCACTATGTAAGCCTCAACAATCGATCCTTCGGGCCTAGCCCTGTTGCTTACAAAGTTTTTCAATGTACCTAGTCGCCGCTCTATTTGGTACATCCACCCGTACTACACAGGACCTCTAAGCAAAACCTCATCAGGATGATGGACAGTTAAGTGAACCATAACAGTGAAAAAGGCCAGAGAGAATATTTTCTCAAGGTTGCATAGGATGAGTGGGATCTAGGGTTTTAGGGGTTGGATAGCATATTTTCAAAGAGTTTTGCTACACAACTTCCTAAAAAAATACCGAGTTGGGCAATTGTGTTGTATACATCTGGGTGTGCAATTTTTCTTAGCCCAACAGAAAGAAGGCAACCTCCATCTGCTTGAAGTCATCTGAGAAGTCGATGAGCATTTGTGTCGCAATGTGGACGATGTTGCCGACCACCGTCAATGTTCTGGGCACTGCCCCCGTGATGTCGACGGTGGCCTTGGCGACCACAACCATCACAATCGTCGTGGTGGCCACCATTCCTCCCTTAGATCCGTCCTGGAGGAGGTTGGGAGAGTGGGGAGGGGAGAGGGGAGGCAGCAAGGATGACGCCGATGCCTCCGCGGCCATCGTCGTCGTTGTGGCCATCACGATGCGTGGATGGCCGATACCCGCCAGAAGGCGGAAGTCCGGCCTTCCGCTTCTTCACACGGGCTTCCTCCATCCATGGCGTTGTGCCTAGATGTGGCACAACCGGTCAAGGACATTGACGAGGCAGCGCACACGGGCCATGAGAGCAGAAGAAGGGGTGGAAGGAGGAGAGCGGAAGATGGGAGCGGATCTGACGGCGGAAGAAGGGGTGAAAGGGGAGCGGATAGAGTCCCCCCCTCCCCCCTCGCCCTCCCCCTTCGAACCTTTTTTTTTATAGGTGGTGGTGGAACTTAGTGGTGAGATATATTTTTGGCCTGCCACTAATCTGTCCCGCCCCATTTAGTGGCGCGCAAAAACGTGTCTATCACTAAGTTATAACACTTAGTGACGAGCACTACACTCCGGACCCATTTTGATGACGGGTTTCTTCGTGCCCGCCACTCATGATAATAGTCTTTTTGTTGTTAAAAATGGTTTTTCTAGTAGTGAATATCACTTGATGAATGTCTCTACTACATATTAGTTACCGGTGGGGTTGTCTATGCCAATAACTTATTTTGCCCATATTAATTCTGTTACGTACGAGGTCTACAAGTGTACATCCTAGCCTCGTTTAGAGGTCCCGTAATCTTTGATTCAAAATTATGTAGCATTATCCTTTTAAAAGAATTACAAACTCTATCCATCAAATATATTATTTCCTCCGTCCCAAAATAATTGACGTTTTAGCTCCGAACACGGGAATTAAGCAGAAGTATAAAAAATAATTGCACAGAAAACGAGGAGGAGAGAGATAAAGATATGGATGTGTTGGAAAGAGGAAAAGTTATATCGGGAAGTGAAAATGACAATTATTTTAGGATAAATAGAGTTGGCTAAAGTGTCAAATATTTTACGAGAGAGGGAGTAGTGTGTATAGATTTTTGTATTTTAACTCACAATAGTCTGAATATCGTGTGGAGTAGTGTAAACTTGAGTCTACTGCATATTGAACTCAATGAAGTCTGTGCGTCAAGTGCTTACTATTTAAATTTTCATAATCTAATAGACATTGAAATTTTCTGAAACTTTTTTTCGACCCTCAAAAAGTTCTTAAAATTTGGCTAGTTTTAAATGAATAGCACCTTTTTTTAGAGCAACCATAATATAGCAAAAAGTAGTCCACAAGCATACAATTGCTATTACAGGTCCATATACATTGTGGAATTAATCTATCGTAGAGAAATAATATCATCTATCCATAGTGCTATGGACTACTCGTAAGAATAAACAATAAGTTTTTCTCATCTCTTTTACCTCTCTCTCACTTACTGCCATTGGCTTGGGGGGGCGGGGGGGGCGGAGGGGGGAGCTGTTGATGGTGAAAAAAATTTGGTTTTAATTTCTTTATGAGCCCTAGTACATTGCCGAGATTGTAATAATAATAGGCCATTGTCATGGAACCTATCTATTTGACATGGTTAGAGTATCTCCAACTCTTACTTTATTCAGCTCCTTATCCTCTTATTTGAAGAATATGGAACAAAAATAGCTCCAACCGACTCTTTATCCTGTTCTTTATCATCGTAGTGTTCTTCATTTGCTCTAGTCGGCTCTCTAATTTTAGAGATCCTCGATCCTCCAATGGTTCTCTATAAATAATCACTGCTATTGACAAATAGATCCTACTATCACTACTACAATAAAGCTCCATATTAGCGGATGTCATTTTTATCTTAGTAGCGGTCCTCTAAAAACCCCGTGACTAAGTGTAGCACAGTTACGTGACCGCAACTACATTATAAAAATAGTTACGGGCATAAGAAAACCACAACAAAAAATCAACTTAACCGCTACTAATCAGCAGAATGTAGTTACGGTTTCTGTCAGGCCTGCAACTAACACCTAAAGCCCATTTAGTAGTGGGCCAGACAACGAGGCCTGTAACTGGCAACCACATGCTACTATAAAAAGAAGAGGGTGTGGCGCGGCAGTATCACTTTTGCTCGCGTCGCACCGCCCCCTTTTAGGGTTAGGGTTCTTCCTCCGCCGCCCTTCTTCCTCCTCCGCCTGCGCCTCTCCTCCACTGAGCACGGTGAAGACGTCAAAGAGCCGTCGCCATTGGGGCCGCGCGCGGTGCATCTGCGCACCTAGTGCCGACGCACCATCGTCGTCGCCAACACGCCGCCGCCTGCTACTCCGTCTGCCGGCTGTTGTCGCACACCGCTGCGTTGGCCCATGGGTGGATCTGGGGACAGGAGCGCGTCGGCGGCGACGGTGGCGCCTAAAACGGGAGCGCACTCTCCCTCCTCCTTCGTCGGCTCCGACGGTGGCCGTGGCGTGACGTGACGTGACGCGGCGGACAGGCGCGTAGCTAGGTCACCGACGTTTGGGCGTCGGCGGTGACGCGTTTATAGGACGAGTCCCGGCAATAATAGCTGGGATCCACCCTTTTATTTTGCTATGTATTAGGGTGTCAGTAGCGGTCCTTAGACCGCTACTAAGTTTATAAATAACTAGTGAGAAAGGTCCAGTGGCAGTTTCGTGTTTCGCCACTGAGCCTCCTTTTAGGCTGCTACAACAGAGCGTAATTATAGTAGTTTATGTATAGAACTATATTTGAAATACTTTAATTGGAGTTGCATATCACTATTCAAAACTCTATTTGAAGAAATAGAGAGTCAAATTTGAAAAACAGTTGAATATATTGTGGTTGACCTTGAGTTACGATACAGTAAAAAGTGGTTGACCTTGAGTTACGATACAGTAAAAAGTGGGACTAAATAGTAGCTATTGCTGAGAGAGAAAGAAAAAAAACACTTGACCTAGGGGGGGGTGGTATGACGGCTCCCGGGCATTGCATTTAAGGAGAAGATCCTCTCATGCAGATCAAGAAAATCCCCAATCCCCCCTTACATTGGGGCCACTAGCCTTGTGAGAACCTAGGCTGGATCCACCATGGGCGTTGTTGCTTCCAGAGGCGAGGCCTTAACCAAATGCTTTGGTGCGGGGAGAGGCAAGGGAATTTTTTTAATCCAGATCTCAAATTCGCTCCCACTAGGAGTCGAACCTGGGACCTGGAAGGTGCTACTCAGGCACATTACCAGTGAGCACCTCTATTTCCTAACCTTGTGTATTCTCTCACTCTCAGTTTCTTCAACCACACTGATACTGTGCTCCGTTGTCCGTTTGTGCACAGTCGAGACTTAGACTGACCTCACCGGGGTACTGGAAACCATCCTCCCGTACCGCGATAGCGGATTGGCAGCTGCACCGGGGTACTGGGAGGCCTACGCTAAATTCCCGGACGGTATCTCGCACGCCAAATATGGCGCGGTTCCGGACGTCCGTGACGTGCCGACGTGGCATGGGGCCCGCGCGCAGGCGCGCCATCCCAACCAACCGGGTACTCGACCGCTCGGAGGAGGCTGGAGGAGAGCATGGACGGACGGCCCGTGATGGCGATGCCGCCGGACCCGAGCTGCTTGGCCGATGTTGGACGTCCGCGACCCGCCTCTGTTTGGCCGGATGTCAACCGAATCTATAGGAGGGGGCGGCGCGAGAAGCTCGAGGAGGGGGAGGCGCACCGGATCCAAAGGAGCTTGGAGCAAGGAAGGAGGAAGGAGGAGGGCGCGTGGCGGCAACGAAGGAGGCAGGAGGGCGCGTGGCGGAGGAGAGGAGGGTCTGGATCCGACGCGGCAGCGCTTGGGGGAGGCGGGCCTAGCGGCGACGTCACAGGCAAGGAGGGGTGCTGGATCCGACGGGGGCGGGGGAGGAGGAGGGGCCCGGCGGCGGCACGCGGGCGAGGAGGCGGGCGTCGGCGGCGGAGACGCACGGGAGAGGGGGAGGCGGGCGTCGGTGGCGCGCAGGTGAGGAGGAGGGGGGCGTCAGCAGAGGAAGAAAAGAGATTTGGGAGGGAGAAAAGAGAGAGAGGGAGAGAAAAAGAGAGTGGGGAGCTGACGTGTGGGTCCCACAGAGGGGTGGTTATGATAGAGGATAAGATATACAATATGACGGGTGCGAAAAAAAATAGTATAAAGAAAAAAATCTCGTTGACCAGGACAGAATATACCTTTTAAAATATGAATTTAGAATATCATAAGTACAATCAGCATTAGAGAGAATAAACCACACGCTATCAACTTGTACATGCTCAGATATTGCTTGTTTTCATTTATTTATTTTTTTGCGGGTAATTGCTTGCTTTCATTGCCACGGAGACGCGGGAGGAGAAGAAAATTGGGCACTTCTTCCTTCTCCATCAGTCACCGTTCATCAGTCAAGTCAGTAACCAGTTTGCTACAGGCGCAGATGAGGAAAAAGAGCCTCGCTAGCACTATGCACCCACACTGGTTTTGGAGTGAAGTTTGCACAAAGGATACTATGTGTAACCTTTTCACTCTCCTTTTCAATTGATCAGCAAATTGGAGTTTAGCATGAAATATTTGTCAGATAAATATCTTAACTTTTAGTGGGATTTTTGCTCTCCAAACCTCCATCATACACCTACTTATAACCCCTCCAAAACTCAGTTGGTTATACAGCGATCTTGTTGAGAAATCGCCTCTGGATTCAAGTGTCCAGGGTGGCAGTTCACCCATGCACGGTAAGCGTACGAAAGCTCTCGAGTGGCAGTTGGGTCGAGGTCGAGGCCGTCCGCCACAAACCTTGCTAGTGTGCTGAGCTAGGCTGAGCTACACTGTGCATGGGTGCATGTGCTGAGCTAGGCTGCAGGCACTCCAGAGAGAGAGATGCCTCGGGAAAGCAAGAAATAGCGCTGGACCCTGCTGATAGGAAGGGGGAGCAACTTGCTAGTGGACACTTTATAAAGATGTTATTTTCTGTAAAACATGACTCGACGATAGGCATTCAAGTTATTAAAATACTTATTTTCTTATAGAAGATAGAGATGAACTTACAACTGACGCTAATGTCTGTATTATGTAGTTGAGTTAGAACAAATCAATTTTGCTAACCACATTATTTTTTAAAATAAATTACCCCTCCGATCCCAAAATACTTGAGCGTATGCAGAGTACCATTGGCTTTTGCTTATGAATTATAATATTTATCAAATACATTTAATGAAACTAAATGTTTACCGCCCAGCTCGTTCTCACCTCACGTTCTGTCCTGTCACCCTCAAAGGCCACACCACACGCATAGCAGCAGCCGCAGTTCTTCATGCAAATGCAATGATGGCTTCCTGTGCTGCGAATGCGATCAAATCTTGGCTGCAACTTCGCTCACTCTCTCTCAAACCTCAATCCCAGTCCCTGTCTTCTTTCACACATAACTCTGTTCCTTCACTAACCCCCCCCCCCCCCTCCCCCCACACCCCCCACATCGCTGCTCCCAAGAAAGTCCGAATCGCCATGGCCGACGACCGGCGCCGCAGCCACGGCGGCGCGAAGATCAGTTCACCGGAGAAGAAGAGGCCACCGTCGCCAGCGCTAAAAGAAAAAGATGTTGTCTCAGAAGAGCAAGGCAATGCCATTGCCTACAAGATCGGGGACAAGGTCGCGGTGCCGATTGAATCGGATATGTACGGCCGCCGGCACCCGGCGACGGTGGTGAAGGTGTTGGCGCACCAGCAAAAGTGCGTGGTGCCGTACAACTACAAGGACGGGGTCGAGGACATCATGCCAAAGCCGCTGAGCGAGTTCTCGGAGTCGGAGGAGCTGGAGGAGGACGAAGATGACGACGAGGAGGAGGAGTATCCTCCGGCGGCGAGCTGCTTCTTCAAGCCTGGCGACATCATGCCAAGGCCGCTGAGCGAGTTCTCGGAGTCGGAGGACGAAGACGACGAAGAGGAGGAGGAGAAGTATCCTCCGGCGGCGAGCTGCTTCTTCAAGCCTGGCGACAGGGTCGAGCTGCTGCGGTTGCACCCCGACTACGGCGAGGCGTGGTACGCCGCAACTGTCAAAGCCGTGCGCGATCCCGACACCTACACCTTCCTCGTGGAAAAGGGCGAGGAGGAGGAGGACGAGGACGAGGAGTGCCAGGAGGAGAGTCTGGAGAATTTCAGGCCGCGAATGGAGAGGGAGGGCGAGCAGCTGGATCTCCGCCACGGGGCGGAAGTGGAGGTCCGGTGCGGCGGGGTGTGGGCGATCGGAGTCGTGGTCGAGCCAGTAGGCGGGTCGCAGTTCGAGGTCACCATTGGCGAGAGCAAGCAGATTAAGAAGACCAAAAAGATCGATGAGCTGAGGCCGCGGTACAACTGGGACTGGGATCGCCGGGAATGGAGCGTTGTGACTGCTTCCAAGGTATACATGATTTATCCTAATCCTGGTTCTTGATTTCGATTTGGGGATTCACAGTTGTTTGCTGCCATATTCCTGTAATACTGTCGCATAAGCAGCACTTCTGTTTTCCGCGTGCTTAAATGTTATAAGCCATTACATTTCAGTTTTTTTCTTTTTTGTGTGTGTGTGTGGGTGGGCGGTGTTATTCGGCATGCCTCTGCGTCGTCTCTCGGCCTTATATTTAACATTGCCAATAAGTTTTAAGTTAGTTCCTAATGATTCAGGTGAACTGAAGTCTTTTACCCAGGCGTTGAATAGCAAGGGTTTAGATGGTATTTGTTCTGTGGTAGCAGTTTCTCCATAAGGCAATGTAGCAAATTAAATTAGTACAACTATTGTCTTCTGAGAATGTATAATCACATTGCTTATACTGATTGTTGAGATTATATATTGGTCATAAATTCTGTGCAGGCTATCGTACTAATAGTAAACAGACGATTGTTTCGGTGCAAACTATTGTTGAGATTATATATTAGTAAGATTGGGTTACTAAACTGGGCAATAGTGAGTGTGGAGTTATTAAAGTCAATGTGGTTCAGTATTGTCTGAAGGCCAAGTCGCACTTTGGTCAACAAGGAGATAAGATAAACCCTACTGTATTAACTCATTTACACCATGATCTGTCATTTCTTTTTTTTTTTTATCTTTGCATACATTATTTTTGTTTCTGACATTCTCTTGCGTGCTTTCTTTTCTTTTATGGAACTTGTATGTTTCCTTGAGTATGGATTTAAGTATCACGGCATGCACAAATCAATGAATTACCTTAAACGTTGTAATGGCATGTCTTGCAGGTACAACAACAGACATAATCAGGCAAGAGTGGATTAAA
This sequence comes from Eleusine indica, assembly GCA_030378355.1. Taxonomy (NCBI): domain Eukaryota; kingdom Viridiplantae; phylum Streptophyta; class Magnoliopsida; order Poales; family Poaceae; genus Eleusine; species Eleusine indica. Next base: position 46,098,512 of record CM059495.1, read on the forward strand.
ACACTCGAATATCAATCTTTAAATGACACCATATCTTGCTTGATTGCTATCACAAAGTAGTTTGTTACAATGGATGGTTAGTAATAGTCATAATGAGTGTGTAGCAGTAATATCAAAAGTACTATAATATTTTGATCTGTAAATGGCATCATAGACTCGGATCGCTACAATAGAATGCATTGATTTTTTCTGACTTCTCAACATTGCATCAAATTCTTCCCCTTGCATGATACATTCTGCTATTTCGCAACTTATGATGGGACATGCAATTGTGGTGGCAGTCTCCATCTGAGAAACGCCCACGCTCACCCGTTGACAAGGCTTCCGATGACTGTAAAAACTGTTATGATTCTGAATCTTCTGCATCCAAAAAGGCAAGGATTGAATGTCAGCAGCGACATGTCATGCTTGAGGGTTCTGAGCATGCTTTAATCTCCAACACGGATGATGTGAGTTTCCTATATGGGCCTCAAAACTTCTCCGTCCAATATACATATTCATGGGCTTGATCTGTTCTCTGCACTCAATCTATTTGAAGGTGTCAGGAAAAACTAGTTGCAAGCTTAGGAGAAAGGTAACTACGAGAAGAAGTAAGTTGAAATGTAACTAGTCTCCCAACCATGAATTCATCAACTTAATATGGTTCCCTAGAATCCAATAATTTTTTGTACAACCTGCAGCTCATATAAAGAAAAGACATGAAGGACAATGTACTCCACATAGCTCGTTGGATGCAATTACTATGCAATTCTCTGCCAAGGGTAAGTTTTCATCATAGATACCATTTTGATCCATTTGGATTTGGAGCTTGAGGATCCGATCATTGAAGGTCCCTGATAAATTACTTCATTTACTTTTACCTTTACTTTATTTACATTAATCTTTTCCATCTTTTTACTCTTGTACTATACTCCATCCGTTTTGAAAGTAGTAGGTGTGAATTTCATTTTGTTAGGATAAACCTTTTGATAAGTAATGTAACACATACATGTTTGTAGCACAAAATTGTTGCAATTAGATTCATTTTGTAAAAGACTGACTTATGAGTTTAGTTTTTTTTAATCACAAAATTGACATATTAGCAGAGAAGTTGCTGGTGAAAGGCTTCTTTTAATGAAATATGACTACTCTTTATGGTCAAGCCACATTCTTCTTACTTGAATTTCTCTCTTCTGTACAGTACTAATACCTGTATGTGCACAAGTAGCATATTTCTAATGACTTGATCTCTGGGCAGATACAGATGGTAGTCTATTAGATGGAAAGCTTACTACTACAATCAGCAATAGCTGTTAAGCACCCCGAAATGAAGATGCTACACAGATTCCATTCATCAAGAGCTTGCCTGCTTGGTCCACGTTTGAGGAAATGGAAGTTTTTAAGAAAACGCCACAGCGACCACATTTTTGTCCACTTCTGAAGGAATGGCCTGTAGAACGTGAAGGAATTGCTCTTGGCCTGATGGGCTTGTTTGCCAATGTAGTGAAAAGTATAACGAAATCAAGCATAGAAGACAGTTATGAATCATTTGAAGAGAAGAACTGTGTACTCTCTCTTCTGAAGCACAATAGATTCTGTGTCGACACATTGCAAACATGCCTGAACAAGTTGATCGAGATGAAATTTGAGTATGCTAAACATATCGAAGAAATAGATGGGGTTCAAGCACAGAAGCGGTTGAAAGAACAATCCTGCTCCAGACTTGATTCCTTGCGTGGCAAAAAGATGAAAGCTATTGCCAAGCTTCTTCAGGAAGTGCGACAGGTTGAGGAAGAACAAAAATGTGTGTGGGCAGAGTTATCGGAACTGGATGATGTGGAAAACATGGTCGACAAAGCATGCGATGACATCGAAGAACGGTTTGGCGACACCTTGGTTGATTATCTTGGCTAGTTGAAAGTTCTGTCTGGTCTTTCATCAGGGGCAATATTCTGCGGTCTTTTGTAAATCATTTTGATGCATCAAGCTTGTTGACATCCTGTTACCTCATGATACAGGGCTGTAGGCACTGGCGGAGCTTCCCCTACGGCAGGGTGGGGCAGCTGCCCCAGCTAGCCGCAGCAAAAAATTTTATCCCCTCAGTCCTCTAATCTAGCGGCTAGCTGCATTCTGGCGGCCAGCAGTGGAGCTGCGCTGTTTCTTTTTTGTGTTGCTTGTTGTGTCGTGGGAACGTTCAAAATGCTAGCAGCACTCGTCAAGCAAGTGACTTGGTGGGAACAATAGAAAGATTTTTCTTTGTGTTAAAATATGAAGTTATTGATGTTGAAAGTGCTGCACATTACCAATGAATTATCTCAGTTAATTCGAAGGAAAGATCAGAATATTCTTCAGGCTATGTCATTGTAGATTGATGTGAAAACACGACTAATTACAATAATTCTAGAAGGTTGGTTCTAAAAATAGTTGAGACGGAGAAACATAATACATTTTCAGATTTTCTTTGATCTACAGCCTTAATAAAATAGTTTTTATGTCGGTTTATATTACTAGATTATTATAAACCTATAATCTACTTCACCCTAACTAAAACCATACTATAACCTCTAAATTACTGTCTGTCTTTTAACTTTATTGAATAATGATCTAGTATGTCACCGCTTCCAATAAAAAATGAGGGGTAGATATGTCATTAAGTAGTTTAAATAGCTGTATTACGATTTTTATAATCTGGTCTCCAAACACCCCCATCCAGTTGAAAGAGCCTTCTTGGCTATGAGTACTGTCAAAAACAATTTGCGCAATATCCCATGATTAGCTCGATGAGTTTAATAGTTGCTATTACATTGAGATATATTTTTAAGGGCTTGATCCGAATAAAATTACAAAGAGATTTCAAGTCATGAGACATCGTAATATAGACTTGACAATGCAACCAAGAATATTTAGATGAAAAAATTTCTGAATTATTGGTTGTTAATTTATATTTGTATTCAAAATTGTATAATTTTCCTTCACAAAAAATTATATAATTTTAATTTTTAATATATATCTGGTTTTTGGCCCACCAAAATTTTCGGCTGTGCTCCGTCACTGGCTGTAGGTAGTAATATTATGTATGTACGAATGTTGTTTCTGATGAACTTGCCCATGGGGCCATTTGGTACCTTAAGCATCTGTAAGATGTTCATGACGGCAAGGTGATGCAATTTAGGCATATATTACTAACTGAATCGTGCTTCTCTGATATTGTGAGGAATTTCACAGCTACATTTTCCTTTTAGTGAAGGCGCTACAGAATTTATTGGCGGTGATCTCCTTTACTTTTTGAAACATCAATGGCGCAAGTAAAACAATGTAGGATTCTTTTTTTTTATGTGACCCGGATTTTTTTATATATATGTTAAGACAATATATCATGAAACATACAAGACTTGCTAAGTTTCAGCTTATTGATAGCGCTTTGAGTCATTGGATCTAGATCATCAAATACCACGGATAATATTATAAAAGAAAAATAAAAACACAAAGTAACACACCATTCACGGAAAGCTTTTAATTCATTATTAAAAGTTAACAAATATGGAAACATATAGATTTGAGAATGGCGTAAATAACAAAAACTTGGAATGACTTATTTTTTAAACAATGTGAGCTGGAGAAAATGATGTACGGTCTTTCAATATAGGATTCCAGATAGAGCGAAAATACTGTAAAACAAAAAGGAAAAAAGAAACGTTGAACAGTGTAAAACTTGGCGGCGCAGTCAGCCAGGGACTTGGCAACCATGTCCTGGTTTGGTAGCACGTCTCGCCTCTGCCGCCGCGCGCGACGTGCCTCCCAACAAGTATTGATCTCGCTCTCACGGACACCTCCCGTCTCGCTTGGTCGCCCCGGCCGGCAGCCACGTCATCGGAGCGGTGCCGAGCGGCCCGAGCCGCGGCTTGAAGAACAGAATAGCTGAGGCGGCACCACCAGTAGTGGTACAAAAACACCGCGATCTCCCGTCATTCACTGATCTGACATTCCGGGGCACCTCCATCTGAGATCCGCCTTCTCCGGCCGCACCACCCAAATCCGCGACGACACCGGCCGACCTCCTCGCCTCCCCTCCTCGACGACATGACCGACGCCGCCGCCGCCGGAGACCCCGTCGACGCCTCCGCCGCCGCGCACAAGCCGCCGCCCGCGCCGGAGGCAACGGTGACCCGCCGCCGCGCCGCCGTGTCCGCTACCATCAGCGGCGCGCAGCAGCAGCAAGCGCGGCTGGACGACGAGCAGCTGGCGGAGCTGCGCGAGATCTTCCGCTCCTTCGACCGCAACGACGACGGGTCCCTCACGCAGCTGGAACTAGGCTCCCTGCTCCGCTCGCTGGGCCTCAAGCCCAGCGCCGACCAGCTCGACGCGCTCATCCAGCGCGCCGACACCAACTCCAACGGCCTCGTCGAGTTCTCCGAGTTCGTCGCGCTCGTCGCACCCGACCTCCTCGCCGACCGCTCCCCTTACTCCGAGGACCAGCTCCGCAGGCTCTTCGGCATCTTCGACCGCGACGGCAACGGCTTCATCACCGCCGCCGAGCTCGCGCACTCCATGGCCAGGCTCGGACACGCGCTCACCGTTAAGGAGCTCACGGGCATGATCAAGGAGGCGGACACCGACGGGGACGGCCGGATCAACTTCCAGGAGTTCTCGCGCGCCATCACCGCTGCCGCGTTCGACAACATCTTCTCCTGATCCGAAATTTTCGATCGTCCATTGGTTTCTGCTTCACGAGTGGGTTTTATCATCGCTTGATATTTTTTTTCTTTGGGTGATCAGGTAATCAGATTAAGTAATTTAGGAAGATGCAGATGAGATTATGTGCTCCATCTTGTGAATAAACGAAGGGAATTTTTAGGGACAGATTACATGGTTAATTGTCTTCGCTCTGTTTCTATCAGTGTCTGCTTGCACTGCATTGCATGTTATGCCATGGAATGGTTACATGGTGTTCGAGGATATAATTAGGAGACCCTACTGATTCTGTGAATATGGATGCACACCAGTAAACATAAAGTATGGGAATGAGCGTCCTTGTGTTTGTTATTTGTTGAATGTTGATCGTAGGGGTAGTTGCATGCGGTGAATCTGGGCATCTTTCTTGCGCACTTAATCATCATATCAAATAATTGAGCTCATGGCTGGAAATCATCACCAGTTACTGTTAGGTGCTGCTTAAGTTACGGCCTTACGAGGGTATTGACAGGAAAGGAAAAAGGGTTTAAGAGATGACAGGAAGTGTTAACATGGTTGTCCTCGACTTTGTCGACGGACTTTTTGTCAATAGCATTGGACAACCATGCAAGCTATTATGAATCCACGCGTCCTCATCTTTCATGAACTCTTCCTAGGTGACAATATGCTTGTTGTTGAAGATCCAATCCGAATGAAAGATTACTTAGTCTCAAGTCTAGACTTTGATTTGGTCAGATAGCTGTCAGCCTGTGTTCGTTCTGTTTTGATCTGGAGCCGAATTTTATGAATTATGTAAAGGCGAACCTTCGGTAGATTGATTTCGATGTTAGTATGTGACAACCCAAGAGTTCCATCTTGTGTTTTAATCAGTCACAAGTGCCATCTGAAACATTGTCGTCTATTGGTGTGCCTGCATGGAACCTAACGGCGAGTACAAGCATAGACTTCAATAATTCAGGATATGACTGGTAATCATTTCTCTTGCGTTCTGTTTAAGTTATTGACGAAGTTTATGTATCGTTTGAATTGGACAGCTAGGCCAGCAATCAATAAATCAACTCTTGTGGTAAGATTATCCATATTCTTTGACCTTTCCACATGAAAAGGTCGAACACTTACAATATTCAGCCGCTTCACTTATATATCATGTAACGAATCACGAAGTCTTGCGTCTTCTTTTTATGCAGGCCAAATGTCATTTGTCCTTCCTGTTAAAGCATGTAAAGTGTAGGAAACAGAGCAACTTTTTAGTTTTCAGCGCATAGTTGCAAAAAACGGACGATACGAAACCATCACAGATTTCCAGCGTCATTTGTCCTGGTTGTTAACAGGGGCCGTCTCTAAAAATTTAAAAGTTCATACAATCAAAACACTTTGTTAGTGAATCAAAGCACACTTTCAGTTAATTACCTAACTTCAAACATGTTATTCCTTACAATTAATACTTAGGAATTAATCAAATGTTAATGCAAAAAAGGTTAAGGTAGTAGTACGTCCTATTTATCAATTTATGGAAGACACGATGATTGATGAGGATTGACGATCGTCTTCCTCTGTTTGATAAACCAAAGTAAAAAAATATTAACAACATCCTGTAGGTTAGGCTGGGCACTTAGCATAGCAAGATACTCTAACAAAAAAAGGAAAACCTTAAGAGTAGTGATGTCGTGATGAGGGAATTGGCAGTTCGAGACATTTGCAGTAGCAGGCAGCAACGCGGACGGCAGGCAGAGCTCGTCCCCCCTCGCATCCGGAGCGCGGACGATTATTGGAAAAACGAACAAACCAGGCATTTTTTTTAACTGTCCAGACATTGTTACGAGTACGAGAGCAGAGCACAACCATACGTCCATACCAACACCACAACAGGGACTGCCTCGCTCCGTCAGTCGTCATTGCGCTCACTGAGAGGCTGAGTCTTTTTTTTTTTTGTCAAGCTAGATTCACTAAGCCTAAGGTAATTAAAATTTGGAGGCCCTAATCTTTTGAGGCCCCCTGTCCCATGTGCCATCATTCAGTTTGCCCCTGCTGATCAACGGACCTGCTATTAAAATGTGTAAACCTATTGTTACTCTAATTGTGATAATGCCCTGCCTATAAATTTTTTTTCATATTTTCTAGTCTTCAATTGACTGAAAGTTTTAAGTCAATGGCTTGTTATTTTGTGTTTTGATTTTTCTTTTTATAATATTATCTATATAATAATTGTAAATTATTGAATCTAAATTTGATGGCTCAAAGCGGTGATTGAAAGCTAAAAATTAGCTAAGTCTCTTTTTCTTTTAGCGTGGACAATTGTCAATGTGTCGAATCATTGATTGCAGTTTGAGAGGTAGCAGGAGGTTAGGATTGTATACTCTTTTAAACAATGATATAGGTTGAACAAAATCTAGAGGGACTAATGCTAAATCTATACTCCATTTTTAAATTGTTGTCATCGTTGATTTTTTTTAGTTTCTTTAAATCTTTTGTCTTATTTTTATAAACTTTAAGAAAAAACATATATTTTGTTATAATTTATTTTATAACTAAAAAGAATTAAAACATAACTTATTTTTTATACATATTTAAAATGAGATGAACAATCAAACGTAATTCAAAAAGTCAATAAAGATATTTTTAAAACAGATAGAGTATGAATTAAGCAAGCTAGAGTAGGGCCACTTTGATACTTAATCAAAAGTGCTCATGCACAATTTTTTTAGCTTATCTTTTCTAAAAACTAGTTTTAAATTGGAAAAGTCAACGTTCAAAAAGCATACAATCAAAAGCCAAGAATACTACTTTAGTCTAACTGAACGTCCTACTCGTGTACTACTCAAGTCGATCATCTGGGAAAATAAATACCATCATTTGAAAACTTTAAGCACCCACTGCCATAGATTTAGCAGAGTCAAAATGTAGTCGGACAATATGGTTAAACTTTGTAAAAACCCAATCAAACAAGCACTTAGTTATTCTTATGTTTTGACTTGATACCACCGGCGGACAGGCCAGCCAAATTCGCTCGCACATAGAATGCCATAAGGTGAGACATGCTATTCTTGCTAGTCAATTACATAGTTGTTGTTTGTAGATTTTAAAGCTAAATTGCTATGGCTGGTCCCTACTTTTTATTTGTAGCTCCGTCACTGTCTCCATAATGGTAGTGTAGACTTCCACTCGAACATATGTAAACCCCTATCGCGGAAGATTTCCCTCCCTTGTGGTTGATTTGGGATTTTTAACCGTCTGATTATTTGGCATCTTCTCTTTTAACCGTTAGATCTTAAACATGTCGGTGGGCTGCTGGTTCCTGCTTGCCGTACGCTGCGGTGCCTCGGCGCGCGCGGTGTCCCGGTTTCCGTGCGTGTGGCCGGCGCCACGGTGCCTGATGCTGGTCCATACGGTGCCTGCGTGCGCCGTCGACCTCTTCCATTTCAACGCGCTGTTCCTTCGCTGATTCTTGGTCCCGCCTAACCGGCCGACCGTGTCCTACACATCCAGGGTACGGCTGACTGCCTGTGGGCCGTCCGTAGCTGTGGACGGATTCGGCGTCTCGTGGACCAAGGGTTCAAAAACCGTTGGAAACCGGTCGAAAACCGCTGTTTTCGACAAAACCGGTCTGGTCCGGTTTCACCGGACAACCGGTTTTCGATCGGACAAAATTCAAATTTTTGAAAATTTAAAAAAATTTGTATTAAAAAATATGACAAAAAACTAGAGGGAAACCTTTAAATTATGATGAAACAACCTTATAAAATTAAGAAAGTTTGATAGAAAAAAAATTACAGAAAGATGAAATATAAAAAAAAAGAAAAAGAAAAAAGAAAACTCACCTTATCCTCTTCTCCCTACCCCCCACCGTTCATTCTTTCTCTTCTCCCCAACTCCCTGCGCGGTACCGAAGCTTGCTCCTCACCAAATCGCCATCCCCTTCGCTCATCCTCCTAAATAATCCGATTTCGTGTCGGTTAGCAGGCCGCAGCACCGGCAACCGCCGAGTTCACTGGCTAGCCGAGCGGTTTCAGCGGCTAGCCGGGCGCCGAAACGGCTAGCCGAGGTAGCCGAGCGCCGGTGGAGAACCGCTCGGCTAGCCGGTTATGGGTGGCGATTAGCCGCTCCCGTGCGGCGGTTTACCGAACCAGCAGGGCGGTTAGCCGCGATTTGCATCGGTTTACAGGAAGGTAAGTGTTTCTTTTTTTTTAAGATTTATTTCTTTTATTAACCAGTAGGTAGCTAGATAATTTAAAGATTTTAATTAGAAAATGCACATGTTATATGGACAGGGAAAATAGTCGTCATGGGGGATCGTAGTCAAAGCGATGAGGTTTGGGAGCATGGAGAGAACATATATCCAGGCTTTGCATGCAAGTATTGCAAGACACGGAAGAAGGGGGGGTGGTGCCACTCGTTTCAAAGAACACTTGGCAGGACGTGGAAAAAATGTTGTGTCTTGCACTCTTGTTCCGGCAGAGGTTCGTGATTATTTTCGTCGTGAGTTGGATAGAACTGCCGATAAGAGGAGGGGCAGGCAACATGAGAGATTGAGAAGAGAGAAAATTGCCGCCGAAGGGAATATGGACGATGAGGATGATGAGGAGTTGCAGCGTGCCTTGCATGAGTCACGGGAGGAGGAGGCATACGCGAGGCGAGTACGTGAGCAAGGTGGGCAATACGAGCACGGTGGTGGATCGTCTCAACCTAGGAGCAGTGAAGGTGGTGGATTAATGGGGATGTTGAAGAGGTCCGTCTCTGGAAAAGGAAAAGGTGAGAAGGTGCAAATAAGGATTGACACTGGGCCGTGGACAGCGAAGAGTAGACTCGCAAGACGGGCAATTGGCAAGGCTTGGTCTAAATGGTTTCTAGCAGAAGCCATTCCTGGTAAAAAGGCCGATAGTCCTTATTTCACTAGCGCTGTGAAGGAGACACAAAGATGGGGTAAGTTTATTTCATTGGATTGTAACTTATCATTCAGTTTATAACATATGAGATCTTATAATGTTTAAATTTGTAGGTGAGGGTATCCCCAGTCCAATGGGTCGAGAAATAGATGGTACGTATTTAGATGCAAATGAGGAAGACATCAAAAAGCAGTTTGCAAAGTTCAAGCTAGATTGGGATATGCATGGTATTACTATAATGTGTGATTCTTGGACGGGACCAACAGGGATGAGTGTCATCAATTTCATGGTATATTGCAATGGGATCATGTTTTTTTACAAGTCAATTGATGCCACCGGTCATAGCCAGGATGCAAATTTCATTCACACGGTACGATCATAATGTTGTAACTTCATACTTATGCTACATGGTATTAATCGATGTTGTTATTTGTAGGAAATTAGCAAAGTGGTGAAAGAGCTAGGGCCAGAACATATTGTGCAGATAATAACTGATAATGGAGCAAACTATAAGAAGGCTTGCAAGATGTTATTTCATAAGTACCGGATTGTGTGGCAGTCATGTGTGGCTCACACTATCAATTTGATGTTAAAGTCCATTGGGGAGTTTCCAGAGCACAAAGCTATGATCGAGGCTGCTCGAAGGATATGTCGATGGCTTTATAACCACAACAAGTTGCATGCTATGATGCGAGTAGCTATTGGTGGTGAGTTAGTGAGATGGAATGCTACACGATTTGGCACAAACTACATGTTTCTAGAGAGCATGCTTCGTAGAAAAGATAAATTCATGGCATGGGTGGCCTCTCCATCGTTTTTGGAGAGTCATTTCAGCAACATGGATGAGGGAAGGTATGCTCATTCTTGCTTATCCAGCTTGTCGTGGTGGGACAACATGAGCCATGTCGTCAATGCAGTACAACCACTATATGCATTTCTGCGCTTCGCGGACCAGGATAAGATCCCCAATTTGAGTGAAGTTCTCTTAAGGTTCAATATGCTACGTAGTGAATATGATAGTCTATTTCATAATGATAGACACGAGTTTGATCGCTACATGACGGTGATAAATCCAAGGATGGGTGACATTGCAAGTGACACTTATGTTAATGCAGGTAACATTTTTTTTTCATTGTTACATAAATCCAATTGCTGAACATTGCTATTAAAAGTATCATTTTTTTAACAGCTGCGGGATTGCACCCAAGAACTCATTATGCTTATGGCACGACGAATAACGTCCTTCATGATCTTCGATCAGCATTTGAGACGATGACGGACACAAACACGTGTGTAGCAGCACTCCAAGAAGCTGAAAATTACAGACGTAAGAGTGGTTCCTTTTCCACAGAATTGGCTCAGAAGATGGCATATGATAGTAATACTTCTCCTGGTACGTTCCGTGGTGATACTTATGTTTCTTTCTAAGTCATGCCTACTTTTTCTCAGGCTCACTTTTTTTTACACTTCATGATATAGCGCAATGGTGGGCTATGTTCGGTGCTGACACTCCACGTCTTCAAAAGCTTGCACTACGACTTGTGTCCCAATGTTGTTCGTCAAGCGGATGTGAACATAATTGGAGTACATTTGCATTGATTCACACAAAGGTCCGTAACAAGTTGTCTCATAAGAAACTAAACAAGTTGGTGTATGTCAACTACAACTTGCGCATTCGCATGAGGGAAGCGGGATTATACAAGCCACCAGACGAAGATCCATTCCATAAACTTATGGAGCTTTCTTTGTATGATGATAAAAATCCTATACGAGATTGGATGGAGAATGGCCGATCAAATGCCGATCCAGTACTTGATGAGGAAGACACTGAGAGTGACACCCCTCTTCCTTCCCACTTGGTGACTGAGAGAGATGATCCAAAGGAATTGCAAAGGATTATTGGCAAAAGTTCTCTTGTTGAGTGGGCAGAGGAACATGTGGGAGATATACACATAGGCAAGCGGAAATATAAAGCTGTTTCAAGGAAACCTAATCCAAAAAAGAAGAAAATTGTTGATCCACAAGGAGTTTCCAGTGATGAGTCCAATGCTAGTGAAGATCCAAGGAAGAGCCCGCCGTACCAAGAGTCGGACGATAGTAGCTCCAAATCTGATTCAGATGACGACGCGGGTGATGTGGGTGGTAGGACGATTCCACCGTCCACTCTTCAGTTTACAGGTCAAATATCTTGTTGTAATATTTATTAAGTTCATAAGATTAATCACTAACTCCAGCCTTCCATTTATAGGTGAGGAAGACTTCACACATGCTACCCAAGATCAAGATCATGGCGCTCCACAATCACAAAGGATGATCATTACGGATCGTGGCAGAGGCAAGGGTAGGCAATATCATTACGGATCCTACCTCTCCCCTGTCGAAAGTGAGTCTTCATTTACCCCAACTAGTGACACAACGCCTGGTTACATTCATTACATGCTTCCTGATGCAACCCTTGAACGACCTCCAACATGGGTCTATGAGTGGCAAGATCCAGACTTTTATAACCAGATATTTTCACAATGGCAAACAACTTCACATTGGACGGGATTAAGTTGGCAACAATATAAGGCGGATTTGTTGCGAGAACAAGGGATTGCGGTCATGTCTATCGAGGAGTATAACCGGACATGTTACAATTGGAATGAGGCACCATGGTCTTGAGTGTAGGCCATTGCATCACTTGTATTACTACATAAACTATGTTCTATTTACCTATGTAATTTTAAAATAGACATGTATGAACTATGTTTGAATCCTTGTGAAATTTATATTATGACTGTTCTATGAACCATATATTGATAATGTTTGCCTATGCCTGCTATAAATACTTAATAACTTAATGTCAAAATTTTCAGCATTTTTGCACCATTTTTTACCTCATTTTTCATTTATTTACTTCAATTTCGATTTCTGTGACTTTACTACCGAAAACCGACAAAACCGTTCGGCTAACCGGCAAAACCGGTTGGCTAGCCGTTTTCTTATTCAAACGGTACTGTTTCCAAATTTTGGCCGGTTAGCCGACCGGTTTTATCGGTTTTCGCGGTTTTCGCAAAACCGCGCCGGAGCGGTTTCACCGGCTCAAACGGTTTTTGAATCCCTGCTCGTGGTTAGCTGCGCTTCTGAGCCTTTTCGCTCCGCCGCATCGCGTGCGTCTTCGCCACTGTCCTTTTGCCATGCACCGCTCCGTTCTGGTGTGTTATCGGACGGAATCTTTATTTTTTGCCTCTCCAGATTTCTCTGCCTTCCTTCTTCCTCCCAGGCTGTGGCTGTTTGGCTTTCTTGGTAAGCTCCGCCTCTTTCTTCCTTCCTCGACCACTCCTGTATCCTGCCTCTGCCTGCTGCTGCTGTTGTGCTGTGCTAGGGCCGGCGCGGTGCAGTGCCTGCCCTGTGCCTGCTCTGCTCTGCTTTTTTTCCCGTGCTTCATGTTTCTTCCTCCGAGATCTACTAATCTACTAATGTTGCACTCTGTCCTGTTCCACAGGTGATGCTGCTGCTGCCTCCTGCATCTGGTTGTCGCCATACACGTTCCGCTCTAGGCATCGGTTGCAGCTTTCGTTCGCTCGCCTCGGCGCCCTTTCTATACGCCGTTGCAGGTTTTTCCCTTCCCCTGACTGTTCCTCTCTTTCCTGAACTCGCTTTGTGCGTTCTACGCGTTTCTATTTTTGTCCTGTTTTCCCTTGCCATGTTCTCTGTTTCAGCAGAGTCAGCTTTTCTTCTTTCTTCGATCCGTTGTGCCATTTTTTTCATGCTCCTCCTGTCGCTTTCTTTGCTATTTGCTTTTGTGCCTCTGTTCCTTCTTCTCTTTGTTGGTCTAGCTGATTGGTTATGTTTCTTTTACATATGTTTTCGCCGTCAGTTTTTTCCCCCTCACGAAACAGGGTTCCTGCTGTTCCTTTTTATTGTTTTTCTTTGCAACACAGCCTGGTTGCTTCTGCCGCTATTTCTCTTTAATGTTTTGTGTTGTTTGTGCTTTGTTATTCTACAGCTTTCGTGGCTCATGCCTCCCAGGAGGCCGCCTGTTCCCGACCGACGCCGCAACGTGCTGTCATCGGTTGGTTCTACTTCTACTTCTACTTCCTGCAGCCACGGTGGTTGTCGTCATGGCCATGGTCGTCGTGCCGCGGCTACTGTCCGTGGTGTTTCACGATCCCGCCTTCCTCTGAATGGTTATATCCCCGCATGGCTAACTCTGCCGTTAGATACATTTTGGCCAGGGGTTCCACAATTTCCCTTCCTTTTCAGTTTCGTTGTCATGCGTTTGCCCGTTCTCGCCCATCGGCTGCTCGGCCCCGGCTGCGTCCTCCTGTGTCCGTCTCATGCGCACAACCAAAAAAAATGTGTGCCCTCATCTTTTCCCTGCTGTTTGCCATTTCTTACTTTCCCTGCATGTGAATTAGGTTCCCCGGGGTATCAGCCACCGTCGTGGGCCTTTGTTACCCGTCAGTTCCTTCCTCCCTTATGTTTTCCATTTTTCTTTCCCCTTGCTCTTCTTTCATTCTCTTATTTTGTTTTGCCATCCTGCCGTATCCTTTGCTCTTTTGCTATCCTTTCGTCTAGGCGACCATTTCTGTCCTCTGGTTTTCACAGCGTCCTCCCGTCAAAACCGTGCTCGGCGTATGCAACTTAGGAAATCACATGCTTCAGTCGGACAAGGTCGGTTTCTGCCCTGCCAGTCCTCTTTCTTCTTCAGTTGTCCCTTCGTGCGCGCCTTCTCTTAATGTCTTCGTACTTGTGCTGTTGCAGTTTCTCAGGAATCTTTCATGCATGCGATAGAGCCTTTCTCTGATGAATACGGCGCCCATCTAAAAGGTACTGCCTCAACTCTGCTTTTAGGAATTGTTCTCTGTGCTCCTTGCTCTTATTGTTTCCAATTATTCATTGCTCATTTCTAACCCGTGCTTCTGTCTCTTTTTCCTTTTCTTTGCCCATTGTTTCCAGCAACATATAATGCTGTCTCTTTTTATGGAGGCCCAGATTATGAATGCTAGTATTGCTCTGCATCTTTCTGGTTCGCCGAGAGGATTCAGAGCCAAAGTTTTGTTAATCAGCAATGTATTGTTTACAATGGATGCTGTCGTGGAGGTCGGGTCTCTTTGCCGTCTTATAGGCCTTTTCCACCTCCCTTGCAAGATCTGGTTTCGTTCAGCGGTGGTGCACACTCAAACTCTTTTATGCGTCTCAGAAGGCATTACAATTCTCTATTTGCATTCACATCCCTTGGTGTCCATGTTGACAAATCCATCAACACCGGGAGTGGTCCTTATGTGTTTCGCATAAATGGAGTAGTTCATCACTAGATTGGATCAATGTTACCTCAGCCTGGCAAGCGACCTGAATATGCTCAGTTATATATCTATGACACTGAACATGAATTACAGAATAGGCTGCAGATCTTCTCTGATGAAGGTCATGACCGCCCTGATCCACAGGTGGTTCAAGATCTCATTGATATGTTGAATCAGTCCAATCCATTGGTCTCGAAATTCAGAATGGCACGTGATCGTTTGCTATCACCGACTGCACCAGATATTGCTATTAGACTTCATGGTACTCTTAACAGCCATGGTGATAGGTACTGCCTTCCCTCTGCGCCTGAACTTGCTGGTTTGTTGATTGGAGGTTTAACTACTGAGGTCAGCTCCTTTGATGTTATTGTTGAACCATACTCTTCAGTCCTTAAACAGATATCACCAGTTCATCCTGCCCTAATGTCACTACAGTATCCTTTGCTCTTTCCATATGGTGATGCTGGGTTTCATACTGGTATAAAACTGAAACTTTTGGATGGTGACAGTGCTGGTGGCAGAGAAGATGTCTCCATGATGGAATACTATGCTTATTATATGTACTACAGAAGAAGCCAGCCCAATCCTACCATTTGTTGTGGCAGGTTATCGCAACAGTTTGCTGTCAATGCCTTCTCCTGTGTTGAAAGCAACAAGCTCAGCTTCTATTTCTACAATCAGAGTCTTCTTAGAATGGAGGCATATCAGGGCATATCAGATGCTATTGGTAAAGGTGCCTCTACAGGAAAGGATGTTGGTGTGAAGAAGCTGCTTCCGGCCAGTCACATTGGTGGCAAGTGTTATATGTAGACTAATTACCATGACTGCATGGCAATTTGTTGTGCATATGGCCCACCTGACAAGTTTACCACCATGACGTGTAATACAAACTGGCCCGAAATTTCAGAGGCTCTACGGTGTGAGCCAGGGCGGAGACCTTCTGATAGAGCTGATATTGTTGTTCGTGTCTTCCATATGAAACTAGAAGAATATCTTGAAGATATCAAGGAAGGCTGCATATTTGGTCCTGTTCGTGCAGGTCTGTTTGTTGTCCTCTTTGTTACATTTTCCCTTTCCAATGCATTTATGCTACTACTGTAATGTGATTTTCCATGTCATCCTTTCACATTGCTTCTTTAAATTTTCTTTGTTTCCTTTCACAGTTGCTCATACAAATGAGTTTCAGAAGCGTGGTCTTCCTCATTCACACATCTTGGTTTGGCAAACTAATACAGGGAGGGAACCTTCTGTAGCAGAGGTTGACCACTATATTTCAGCTGAGCTTCCTGATCCATCAGTTGATCCCTTGGGTTACTTTTTGGTGCGAGAGTTTATGATGCATGGTCCATGTGGCCCCGCTAATAGAAATAGCCCATGCATGAAAGATGACACATGTTCAAAATGCTATCCAAAGCAGTTTCGGTCTGAGACATCGTTTGATGCTGAAGGTTATCCCCTTTATCGTCGGCGTGACAATGGTGTTGGTGTCTGGAAAAATGGGGTGTGGTTGGATAATCAGTGGGTTGTTCCCCATAACCTTCCTGTTCTTAAAAGGTTTCAAGCTCATATCAATGTTGAAGCATGTAACAAAACTTACCTTATCAAGTACCTTTTCAAGTACGTCAATAAAGGCTTTGATTCAGCTAGAGTTGGTTTCAAAAAATGGTGCGTCCTCCACCCTGTCATCTTCGTCAGTACCTGAAACAGGCAACGTTGAGCAGCACACTAATTCTGATGGTGTCGATGAGGTCGATGAGTATATTAAGTCCCGGTATCTATCTTCATGTGAATCTATCTGGAGGTTATTGGGTTTTGAGATACATGGTAAGTTCCTTGCTGTTGAGCGGCTTTATGTGCATCTTCCTGGACTTCATTTTATGACCGTGCATGAACGGAGTACCCTTCAGGCTACCATTGATGAGCCAGGATCTGACAAAAGTATGCTGACTGAGTGGTTCACGGCCAACCAGAAACCCTCTTTTGGGCATGATGTAACATATTCTGAGTTCCCATCCAGGTTTACTTGGGACCCTGATTCAAAGGTGTGGAATCGCCGGAAACGAGGCTTCAAATTAGGGAGAATCAGATATGTGCATCCTACAGCTGGTGAGACTTATTATTTAAGGATGCTCTTGATGGTTGTCCGTGGAGCTAAGAGTTATGAAGATGTGAGAACATATGAAGGTGTGCTGTATTCTACGTTTAGAGAAGCATGTCAGGCTAGGGGCTTGATAGGTGATGATACAGAGTGGATTTCTTTATTTGATGAGGTTGTTGTCTGGGCAATATCGTATCAAATACGCAACATGTTTATCACAGTTCTAGTTTACTGTGATATAGGAAATATAAGATCTCTTTTTGATAAGTATTGGAGATACATGGCTGATGACATTGCTCGCAAATTGAAGCTTGCATTTGGCAATCCTTCTTATCAGATGTCTGATACTGTCCTACAGAACGCCTTGGTGCAGGAGCTGGCTACTATGTTTTCTAATAACGGTCTGTCTATTGCTTCTTATGATCTGCCCCAACCAGCATCTTCTTCGACGGCTGTAAGTGCAAACAGGCTCATCATCGAAGAAATGTCATACGATAAAGCGGCTTTGTTAGCTGATTCAGTTAGGCTATCAGCATACAACTCAATGCTGATCAGAGGAGTGTTTATGACACTGTGCTTGGTTCTATATCCCGAGGAGAATCCTTTTTGTATTTTGTCTCCGGACATGGAGGCACGGGAAAGACATTTCTATGGAATGCTATACTTGCTACCTTAAGATCCAACGATCACATTGTGTTGGCTGTTGCATCATGTGGCATTGCTTCTCTGCTGCTGCCAGGAGGCTGAACTGCTCATTCAAGGTTTAAAATACCGTTGGATATTCATGAGAATAGCCAGTGTGGCATAGGAAGAGGGACCAATTTAGCTGGCCTGATCTCTCGCACAACACTCATTATATGGGATGAGGCGCCTATGTCTCATCGATATTGTTTTGAAGCTTTGGATCGAGCACTCTGTGATGTCCTCTCTGTTGATAATTTGGTGAACGCAACTAAGCCCTTTGGTGGAAAACCAATATTATTTGGAGGTGACTTCAGGCAGGTATTGCCGGTTATTCAAGGTGGAAACCGAGATGATATATTAAAAGCATCCTTGCTTTCTTCTCATATTTGGAAACATGTTAAGGTACTACACCTCTATATTAATATGCGACTCCAGAATCCCTATCTGTCACTAGACCAGAAATGTCACATGGAGAAATTTGCAGCTTGGATACTTGATATCGGTCAGGGTCGTGCTATAGCCCATGGCAGCGCAGCTGATTCGGACAGAAATTGTGTTACAATCCCTGGGGATCTATTGTTACAACCAAAGGGGCTCAAGATTCCAGCAATAACAGAAGCTATATATGACAATTTCCTATTGTCATACCAATCTACTGAGTACCTTGCTGGTAGATCAATTGTGTGTCCTACAAATGTAGTGGTTGATGAAATCAACGATTTTATGGTCAATAAAGTACCCGGCTACGTACGAGAGTACCTAAGCTATGACACAATTGCTAACCCATCGGAGCAGCCATCTGACTTTGAAATGCTATACCCTAGCGAATTCTTGAATTCGATATGCATTAATAATTTCCCACAACATCGTTTGGTGTTAAAAATTGGTATTCCGATTGTGGTACTCCGGAATATCAATTCGTCTATTGGGATTTGCAATGGTACTCGGTTGCTTATTGAGAGATTGGGTGACAGAGCAATTGAGGCAACAATAATGATAGGGAATCATGTTGGAGAGAGTGTTGCAATTCCACGAATTGTGCTTAATGCAGTTAGCCCTAAATGGCCTTTCACTCTCCAACGTCACCAGTTCCCTATTAGGGTATGTTATGCTATGACAATCAACAAGTGCCAAGGACAGACTCTAAGCAAGGTTGGAGTGTACCTCAAAGAACCAGTTTTTACTCATGGGCAGCTCTACGTGGCAGTTTCTAGGGTCAGTCGAAGGGAAGGGCTGGTTATGCTTATAGAGGACAGCGATGGTGAACCAACTGCTATAACAAAAAATATTGTCTATGAAGAAGTCCTTAACTATGTCTAGCCTCTTCTTCCTTATGTCGGGAAATTGTTCCTGTTCATGCCTATCCTTTGTGTTCTCATTCTCTCTATTCTGTATCCACGGTTTGACATCCTCAGAGATTATGTTATTGTACCTTGGTTTTACCTGTGTTCTTATTTTTTTGACGGCTCTCTTAAGTTGCGGTCTCTTTCAATTTTTTTCGACCTCTTATTCAGAATTACCTACCCTGCCCTATGCCCTTTGGCTCAACATCTTATCTTCCTTCTTCGAAATAGGTCAATCGTTTTTTATCATCATACGCACTAATTTTATTTTTATCCTATACAGAATGCAACATGTTTTGCTAAAAAACGTTACTTCTGAGTCCCACCAGTGGACTGTCAGGACATGTGTTATCCGTTTCTCTGAATATGTGAGCAATGATGTGCCGCCAAGAGTCCTTAGGGTTGATCTTATCTTACTTGATGAGGAGGTGAGCTCCATGCTTATTTTATCACTCTTACACTGCAAAAACATCTTTATTGATTGGTTCTTATTGCATTTCTATAGGGAAAATGTATGGAAGGTCAGATTCCAGAGCATTGGGTCACAAGGTTCAAACCACTCTTGAAAGAAGACCATGTCTATTACATTCAGTACTTTCAAGTTCGAAATGCTCGCCCTACCTATCGGCCTGTTGATCATCCTTACATGATGCGCTTCACTGCCCATACCACAGTCTTTGAAATTAATCCTGTTCCAGATAGTTTCCCTTTCTATGCACATAGTGCTGTTCCATTTGAGGTCCTGCGTGGAAGGATAGGAATCAGTGAGTACTCATCTGGTATGTTTCTTCTCTATATTCAGTAGCTTATTCCTTTTTCCCTTCATTTTTATGCCATGCTGGCCAAATCTAACAAATGAAAT
Source organism: Eleusine indica (assembly GCA_030378355.1). NCBI lineage: Eukaryota > Viridiplantae > Streptophyta > Magnoliopsida > Poales > Poaceae > Eleusine > Eleusine indica. Next base: position 46,118,344 of record CM059495.1, read on the forward strand.
CAAATATTCTGGAATAGATGTTATTGGAGTTTTCACTGGTTGCAGCCATGTGAGACTACAGAATACTCATGGTGGTCCTAAGCCTTTGCGCAATGTCTATATAACAGATGGGAGGTATCATATATACATTTATCGCTTTCTAATCGTTAACACTGATATATCCTCCTTTCAGTACCCTCAGCTTCCACTTTTAAAAATAGCAATAAACAGCTGTGTGTTTTTCAGACTGCAGGGACACAGCCGTTGTTGCCCTATGGAATCAGCATGCCACGACCTTTGATGTAGAAACATACCTTCAGCTGGGACAAGATCAACCATTGGTGTTCCTTTTTTATGCTGTAACAAGTCGTATGTTCCAAGGTTTCGTATCCTCTATCCTAAGTACCCTACCTGTTTCTGCATTTCAGATTCTATGTGGGTCATAACATTCGACATCTTATACGCATTCATTGCTCAAAAATAGGAAAGCTATCCCTTCAAGGTTCTACACTGTGTAAATGGTATGCGAATCCGGCACTTCCAGAGGTTGCTGCTCTTCAGGATAGGCAACAATCAAACAGTTTCCTCATAACAAACACTCTTTCCCAACAATACTGATGCTTTAAACATAATGCATTATGATCACCATTTCCACACAAATCAGCTGCTTTGGCCGGCTACCGCCCCCTGCAGTGCTTGGACCTGATTTCTTTCAGAATGAGCCTGAGAGGATTTCGGTGGCTCAGCTTTCAACATTCACCAACCCTCATATCATATATGTACGCTATACCTATGCAGTTCTGTTTTCCCAATATGTTTCTGTTTCGAATTCTCATGTCCTGCTACTGATTTCTTGGTATCCTTACCTTTTTCCCCTCTCCAGAACAAGAGATATATCATCACCGCTAAGATAAAGCAGGTTGTCCCCAATCAATCCTGGTGGTACCTTGCTTGCGATAGTTGCAAGAAAACAGTTCAGCAACAAGGCGGTGGTTACAAATGCAGTGGTGCCGACCGTGCATCTACAGCCGGTTCACCAAGGTATTGTTATCCGCACAAGAATCTATGATGTCGTCATGCTTCGTTATATACTGATGCTTCCTTTCGTGCCTCCATATAGATATCGTGTGCCACTCATGGTAGTAGATCCAGCCCTTCCACCAACAACGTCCAATGCTCCATCAGTTGAACTGGTGTTTTTTGGTCCAACAGCAGAGGAGATAATCGGTGCACCTGTCGACGCACTCATTGCGACATCATCTAGCATTGGTGCTTTCCTTCCAACAAAAATAACAGCTCTATACGGCAAGGTGTATGAACTCCGTGTCAGTGTGTCACCTGGATCCCTCCAAAGAATCAACATTACCTATCAGGTTTATGGGATTATAGGAGTGGCCCATCCAGCCCTTCCTGCTGCCCAACCAGGTACGAAACACGCATTCTATTTGGACTCATGCGCATATACTGATTCTTTATTTACACTCATGTTCGTAAATTTAACCCCTTTTTCAATTGCTCAACAATCAGATCAACTGCAGCAAACAACTATTTCAGTTGGTCAGAGCAGTGGGGCAACACAACAAGAATCCCTTATCTCATCGTCTGCTCCAACTGAAACATCCACTAAAAAAAATGTACCTCTGAAACCACCCATGGAATTATTTGCCTCTGATATGATTGTGTCCGTTTATCGACATATCGGTACTAAAACATTTTTTTGCTTTCTCATATATAAGGACCAGCCAACGCTTCTACCTCAGACAGAGCCCCATGAAGGCCCAGTGGCGGCTCCTGCAACACCAGCTCCTGTAGCAGTGCCACTGAAACAGGTATATAGAGTTGCATGCCTTATGAGTCTTTGCAACTTTAGTTCTTTCATGGTCCACGTTCTTTCATATTGCACATAGTCAATACAAATTCATTATGGTTGCAAACGGTGTTCAGGTTGATAAAGGCGAACACACTACTCCTATAACAGAAGCAAGCCAGGCAGGCTCTATTTCGGTGGTACTACATGCCTAATCTAATTTCTCTTTTTATGCCCTCAGCACATTTCGTAATCATGCTTTAACAATTTCCTTTACCATGCCTGATCTAGACAACCCAGCTGTCCAATACACCACCACCTCCTACAACACCAATGGCAGAACAAGTGAGTAATATATATACCCCTCTATTGCGTTCTGAAAAAGTATCGATCCAAAAAATCAGTTCTTTACGCAGACTCCTTCTTTTACTATTGAGGTACCTGCAAACACAGACTCAATCAAGGCCACAGAAACGCAAGGGCGATGATTTAGAGGATGCTGACTATGAAGCAGGCAGAGTGTATGTTTCCTGCCTTTAAAAAAAACACATAAATATTTACCATTTCATCAAGCTTTTGTATTACGCATGGTCGTCGTTTCCTTCACAGGAAGAACACCTCTGTCAGAAGGAAGCTTCGTATGCCAGGTTCTCTTCCTGATGAATAGGTACTATTATCATATAAAAGGCACTCTACTAATGCACAATGTTTGCTACTTTAAAAACACCATTCTCATTATCAGTTCCTCTCCTCTACAGACCAACACTTTCCATGCCACATGAAAGTGATGGGAGAATCGATGGAGTCTCAGTTGCTGCACCTTTTGAGTTTTTCGTTCGTGCATGTGTCTCCAACGTGCCTCAACTGTCAAGGCTGTGTTATGTACATAGTTTAGCACCGTGTCTCTAAGACTTTACTCTACCTTTCCTACCTGCCTAAAGTGCCCCCAGTATGAGGCTTCTATAATGTAAATAGTTCCTCATGAAACCTCTCAGACTTTATCTTATCTTTGCAACTGAACAGAGTAATGTACGGTATCTATCTATCCAGATATTCAGCCAACTAACAGTGGCACCTATGGGTATGCAACTCTGTTCATAAGTATGAACTTGCGCATGGATCATCATATCCAATTATGTCTGTATTGTTTTCTTCGTTAATCTAATTCCTTGCGTGTATTTACAACACATATTTTATAGAAAAAACATATCGTCTGAGACACATATCATAAAACACACCCCTCCCCCCCACTCAGCAAATTAGTCGGCAATACACTTGGACAACCCATGATCATCTAGGTGATCGATATAGATATTACCATCTTCGTATGTTTAAATCATGCTCCGCCAAAACAATGTATAGGAACCAGAAACGGCTCAACCTTTTACAGCCGCATCCTACCAAATTTTGGGCACCAAGAAACACCCTACAAAATTTTAATGCAGATGCCTTACATAGAGCACAGACAAAACAAACATCAGCCACATAATATAACCTATTTACATCTTACATCACCATTGAGCATTAGCAATTAAACATTATTCCCCACTACTAAGGTTCAGCCATAAAAACCAACTGTTTAACAAACATGCTACCATAGACTATATACATTGTTCATCTATAGAACACCAGGGCTTCAATTATTTATACTACAAGCTCTATGCCTTCCAGCCCTGTACTACCCATAACACTAGGTTACCATGGACCTACGCCTGCTCAAAATCATCCACCCACAACTGTCATCTGTGCGAACACTTGAAGGCCATCTCCAAGCTACACCTGCAACGTCAAACAAAAAAACACACATGTTTTCAGACTAAGCAAAACATATAAGGCACTTAACATTACTCCGCGCCCTTCCCAGGAACCCATATATGAACATACTGACTTACCGCCTTTCCTCCCTCCACCACTAGATCAGAGCCCTTCCTGATAAGAGAAACAAGCACAGCAGCAAATTCATCAATTCGACTTAGTGGAGGTTTAGGTCCAGCATAGATCATCTTCAAATCTGTTCCCTTGGTTGAGCACCAATCTACAGCAATTGTTTCTACAAGAATCACATCGCTGTACTCCTTGCACAAGGTTTTCAAAGCATCCAACACATTTACATACCGTGTATGCATAGTGCTTTCATGTTTATCCCTGTCAGTCACCATATCCATAAACATAGAAGCATAGTCCTCGACCATTTTAACCCTTTCTTGTGCTGCTTGCATATCTTTGTAATTTGCATCCACCACGATGACATCACAGCACCGGCGGAGGTACTCCATAGTGGACCTACAGACGTTTTCCATGGCATCATACCGGCAATAACCAGGAGAACCAACGAATGTCTCCAATTTGGTCTTTGGTGTGCCGCTTCTCACAGGAATCTCCAAACGAATCCATGCTTCCATGCCATTTCGAGGTGTAGCCATGTAACCAAATCCATGCACACGAAAAGGCAGCCTCTTAACAATCTGCTTTAGGATACACTGCCATGGCAAATGAACATACGAAGCAGCCTGCAATACAGGATCAGCCAAGCAGGATTAATGACAAGAAAGCAAAAACTACTTTTTATTAGTTTTTTTGTACTCTACCTATGCACTAATCAACATTGTAAACTATCCTAAGGAACTACTACATCATACAGATCAGCCGAAAAAGAATACCGACCTAGGAATCCAAAGCATTGCAACCAATAATCTGAAATGCATATAAACCCTACAGCAAATATGTTCATATTTACCCCAGGAACAAAAATGTCTGCTGGCGAAGGATGATCTGCTTCTTGTGACTGCACCGGTTCATCTCCATCTACCACCTTTGTGAACTCCGCCGAATCAAACTCTATGGCCAAAACATCACCACCGCATGCCTTCACAGGAGCACCGAGCAATGATTTGTTGCCAACAGTCAAAGACAGCGTCAGATCAACATCGGAACCGCCGGACGGACCATCACCTCCCCCGCTGCTCTATTCTCCACATCGGTAAACCCACCAACACAAAAAAAGAGAACCAATCAACAATGAGAACCCTTCCTTAACACTCATGTAACAAGAAGATAAGATCATCTTCCTAATCCTCTGGAACCGCACCTGACGCCAAAGCTTGGATGACCCTCCTTCGTCGGGAAACAAAGCAAACCTCTTCTTCCCTGCAGGAGTCCCCTCACCTTCCATCGCTCTGTCCAACAGTCGATGCCTGTTTGGTAAGAAGAGTAGGCAGCAGACCGAAGCACATATATATAGCCACCGTACAAACGAGAGGACCAAGCAACCTTTCGACTTCTTACCTGACGCGAAAAAAATAGCCTCTTTCATACCTTGCGACCTCAGATTTCCTTTTCTTTCTTTGGCCACGTAGCCTTCTATGAAACAATAATACGTGCCCCCCCTACTAGGCCCACTCACAACACAACAACTACATTAACATCTGCAGCGTGTTGCATATAGCAAAACAAGGAAATGACATACCTTATTTCGTGTACTAAAACAGACACAGGCTCTTCAACAGTTCTAAGAGAAATCTCACAGCATATATACACATAGATTATAACATATATAATTATATAGACATTATTGCTGCTCACCCAAATTACATAGAAATAATAAATGTTTGTTTCAAGGTGAAAAACTCAATTATGCCGACATGAATATGGACGGGCGCGGCGTTAGCGCGCCCTCCTTCCTAGTAGGAGCCATGGTTCCAAGTTTTACGAGGCGAGGAGAGACTAAGACATGAACATTATTATTACCCTATATCAAATTTTGGATTGGGATCGTCGGCAGTCAGCCTTCGTGCAGTCGACCTAGAAGCCAACTCCTATGCCGTGTGTTCTGAACAAACAAATCCGACGACTTACAATAATCTCGAACATTTGTTCATCCCGTACAAGCACAAGCCGGAGAGCTAGCAAAAAAATTTAGACAATTCTCAAAACGAAAGATGGAAATCATCCTCTAGACAAGGTGTAAGCTATGCGTCATTCCATCAATTGATACTAGTAGCTTTGGTGAATTTAGACCTGGCCAACTAATTCTTCTTCAATTCCATTCTTTTCTTTTTCTAAATCCTAGCCCCAAAATCACGAAATTCACCACATATCCATGAAATTAAATAAAATTGGTCCAACCGCATTATTCAACGAATCCGTTTTGATGCTCGAGGACACCTAGCTTATTGGATCTCCTTGGAGGTAGTTGATTTTCTTCGAACGGTTGGAAGAAGAAACGAGGAGTTGTTTGACTGATGGTGAGCTGTCAGATTGATTTTTTTCGGAACGAACGGCGTAGGAGTCCACTGCTGGGGTTGACTGTGCAAACCTCGACTGCCGATGATCCCGATCCTTAAATTTCGGTCAGGAGTCCACTACTGGGGTCGACTGTGCAAAGCCTGACTGCCGATGATCCTGATCCTTAAATTTCGGTCACGTACTCTACTTTTTACGATATTCTATCCCATAAAACGTATTCTCTCTGTTCTAACATATTTAACATTTTAACCAACTTTATTTATCCTAAAATATTTGTCATTCTTATTTACTAATACAATTTTTTTTAATACAACTCTACCTCTATCTCTACTCTTCGTTTACTGCATACCCATTTTTTACACTTTCTTAATTCTTGTGTCCAGAGCTAAAACATCAAATATTTTGAGACGAAGTCCTTAATTCTCGTGTGCAGAGCTAAAACATCAGATATTTTGAGACGGAGGCAGCTCTAGCATTTTACGCCAACTAAGTTCTTCTTGGGTCGCCTTGGCGCTTCCAGAGAAACCCCGCAACAGCGTCTCGTCTTCTTGAACCCTTTTCTCTCGAAGCCGCAACCGCCTCCGGCAGCAGAGCAAAGCGCACCCCACTCTGCAGAAGCGATCCCGCAGCTCGGCTCCTGCCCACGTCGACTCCCGTCACCGTCGCCGCCGAATTAGACGGACATGGAGGCGGCGGCGGCCTCCGATGAAACCCTAGCCGTCGTCTTCGCCCAGCTCAAGCCCCACACCGTCGCCCTCCTCGATCTCCTCCGCAGCCGGGGGGGCTCGCGCCCCAGCCTCGCTGCGGCCGCGTCCTCCCTGCGCTCCATGACCGCTTTCCTCCGCTCCGCCCCTGCACCGGCCCTGCAGCTCTGTTTCGAGTACTCCCCCTCGCCCCCTCCCTTCTCACCCCCACCTCCTTTGATTTTGGTTTCAGCCTGCTAATGTAGGGCTTGGTTGTGATTTCTGATTATCCCCGCCTTGCATTGTAGTTATACAGTATTCCCACTGCTCCTGCTCCTGGATGCGGCGGTGCAGTGTAGGAAGAATGGCAATGCGCCAGGACGGAGTGCAGGGGAGCTTGACATCACTGATGCTATCGCTGAAGGTGGCCTGGCCTGCCTCGAGGTGCTCCTCACCAAGTGCCGCCTCACTTCAGTCAATCAGGTGAGGTGTTTCACCCTGCTCCACTGATGGTTGCTTATTCCCCTGCCAGTCAGCTGCTTTACTGAAACCTGCTGATGACTTGGTATAAATAGCAACATTTGATTTCACTATTGACAACGGAGGTTGGTATGAAAATGACGCCCATTGAATGTTTAGAGTATGTTAGGTGCTGCATGTGGATTTCGTTTTATCCCTTTTTCAATCCACTCAAGTTACATATGTAACTCTAGCATAATCTTTTGTCTATGTTAGATGGTCGCTATGCTGAAAAAGTTGACTTCTGGGGCAATGCTTTCACCTTCCGAGGCTTCAGAGGAATTTCGTGGGGGAGTTATAAGATGCTTTAGAGCCATGATTTTGCAGTTACAGCCATGCTCGGACAGCTCTTGTTCTTGCAACCAGGCAACAGTGTTGCCTACAACCCCAACCGTTACAAGCTTGGAAGTTGGAAATGTGGTTCGCTCAAAGTACTCTGCACAACCAGAGGAGTGCTTGCTTGCATTTCTTCGGTCTCAAAATGCTTCAGCTGCTGTAGGACATTGGCTCTCACTTCTTCTCCAGGTATTGCATTCATTCCTGAATTTATGTGTGTATACATTTTCTGCTCGGGATGCCTTTTCTGATTTTGGTCTGTTTTCATATGAAGGCATCAGAACTTGAGGCATCAAGAGGGCACCGTGGCAGTGCAGATGTTAGAAAGGAATCACTGTACACACTGCGCATTCTTATTGCTAAGGTGAGAAAGATTCATACATGGTCTTGTGATGCATCCATGCAGAAATGCTTAAGCATAGATATCGTCTAAGCATATTATGATTTATATGAATATCATTAGTTACCACACGTTGGTTAGTATATATCGTGAAAGGCTGAAACAACTCCTGGCACAAAGCATATAAGCATGAAATAGATCGAAGGTACAATAAACAAAATAATGCTATGCAGTTGGCTGTGGTCTGTGGATTCAACAATTGGCATAATAACCAATGTAGCAATTTTTAACTAGCCTTAAATTAAACTGACATGATATAGACCCACTTTCAGATGTATATTAAACCAATTTCCTTTTATGCATTTATTGAATCAGCCTTGTTGTGTTCTTGGCCTATCCTATCCTAGTACCTTTCTTGTGGGCGGAATTTGTCTTGTATCAAGATATTGCTCAATGGTTTGTTGCATACATGATTTGTCCTGATACAGTTCCTTTTATTCTTTTCTTGTTTAGATAGGTTCTGCTGATGCTCTTGCCTTTTTCCTTCCTGGTATTGTCAGTCGCCTTGGAAAGGTTCTCTACACATCTAAGACTATGATTACTGGTGCTGCTGGTAGTTCTTGGAGCATTGAGCAGGCCATTCTTGGAGTGACTGAAGCTTTGATGATAGTCCTAAATGACAAGGAAAATTTCAGCGTTCTTGCTACACCTAATGATACGTGTGCTCGTTCTTCTGGTGACTGCAGTTCAACTGAGCATGTATTGCAAATGCTTCGCCAGTTACCAAATAAAAGTCTATCTGATCTAGGCCATGATGAAGTTTCAGACGACTTTACTTCTGGTACCAATAAGTCATCTGTGGATAGAAAGACACTACATGTAAAGCGGACCAAAAAGTGGCTTGATGAAACATCTAGTAATGTCGATAAGTTGCTTTCTGCCACATTTCCAGACGTATGTTTTCCTTTGCTTGTCATTAACGTGAAAAGTAAGGTGTGAGTACAGTGGCTTATTGTGTCAATTTTGCAGCTTTCTATTCATTCATCTGAGAAGGTGAGGAGGTCTCTGGTTAGTGGACTCAGAGGGCTTTTGTCTTGCTGTGGCTGTACATTAAGGGGAAGCAAGACACTACTTGTGGTATGTGAACTATAACTTTTTGTCTCCTATGAATGCATGAAGGGATTGGGATATGTAATTATGCTAATATATCCTATTCCTATAGTTGTATCATCATAGCTGCATCTTTTACGTTTTGAAATTTGTTTACCAGTTTACCTTTCATTCATATTTTTTACCTCCTGATCACATTATCCTAGTCCTTATTGAGCGCACTTAGTTTTTAACAGCGCTAATATTGCAGGAATGTTTGTGTGTTCTGGCATGTGACGATGCTGCGGCTGTGTCTGAGAATGCACAAGATGCCCTCGATTATCTTTTCAATGAGGGCAATTATATAACTGAAGATGATATTTCTGATATTTTTACCAGGTTTGTGCTATTTTATTTTCTGAAATGACAACAGTTGGCCCATGAGAGAAAGCTTCTCACTGTTTTTCATGTTATTAATCAGGCTAGTTGAGAGGCTACCGCAAGTGATACTTGGAAGTGAAGAGACAACTGCGCTTTCACATGCCAGGAGGCTGTTGGCTCTGATTTTTTTTGCAGGCCCTAAGTTTCTGATAAATTATCTTCACCGTTCTCCCGTGAGATCTCGTTCACCTCCCTCCCTATCCCTTTTGTTCATCTATGATTCTTCTGTTGAATCTGATATTGATCCCCCTGGCAGATTATTGCAACACGCTTCTTTGATTGTTTGAGTTTATGCATAAGCCATAGCTCACAGTTTTCTGGTTCTATGGACAAGCTAATTGTATCGAGGCCGCTGTCTGTTGGGTTTCTTTATTCAGTTGCTGATTTGAAAAGTAGTTCCTGGTCTAAAGATACCACCCATAGTTTTCTGCATGCCACATCTACATCTGCATCCTCCAAAATATCCTTTGTCCAAGATAATGGTTTGTCAAATGCAATACTCAATGCGGCTGAATACGAGTTGCCTCATATGCCACCGTGGTTTGTTCACGCTGGTAGTCAGAAACTTTACTTGGCTCTTGCCGGAATGATTAGGCTGGTTGGTTTATCAACAGTTTCAGGTACCTTATGAACTACTTAAAATGTTTATCAAAATTTATGACTTATGAGATGCTCAACTTGTCATATTTTGTGTGACTTCGTTTTATGCTGTAATTGTGGCTCATCGTATTTATTTGCTTGTATTGGTGCTAGGGGAAGAAACTGCTGCATCCTTATCTGTCTTTGTTGATATTCTGCTCGAGCAATTCAGGACATTTAGCACTGAGCTTCTTGCCAAAGATATATACAAAGACAATTTTCAGAGGTGGTACATGAAAAGTGAGGTTGGGCAAAAACTTCGGCAGGCAAGTTCAGCTGTTTGCATGCTCAATGAGCTTATATATGGTTTGTCTGATCAGTCCCTTGGTATGTTCTTACAACTGTTCAAGAAAAGTTCAGCTGGGAGGACAAGAACAACTTGTCACAGTGATCAATTAAGAGCTTGTGCCCAACATAATGGACTTACTAATGAGAGAGAAATCTGGGGGTTTAATGAAAAGAAAGGCACTAAAGACAACATTCTTTATTGTATTGGCAGTGTTCTGCATGAATACGTATCTCCTGAAGTGTGGGATCTTCCAACTGAGAAAGACGGGAAACTAGGCCTAGCAGAGTTGAACCTTCCATTGCACTTCTTCCGTGATACCACTGCATTGCACACAGTAATAACTTTTTTTACATTATTTATTTGAAATATCTTGTTTTCTTCAAGTTTTGAGTTCTTTTTCTTTTTCCCATTTCAGGTAATAATTGAAGGAATTGGAGTCTTGGGGGTTGTTCTTGGTCAAGATTTTGCACGTAGTGGATTTATGCTCTCTTCCCTTTATCTTCTGCTCCGCGAGCTTATCAGCTCAAGTGCTCAGATAAGAATTGCATCAGATGCTGTCTTAAGAGCACTTGCTGCTGCTGGCGGGCATTGTTCGGTAGTAAATTGCCCTATCTTATGCTATATTTAGTTGTATCACTATTGGATTTTGTATTTACAATATGTTCTTCTTTTACAGGTTGGTCAATTTGTTGTCGCAAATGCAGATTACATTATCGACTCTCTTTGCAGACAGCTACGTCATTTGGATATGAACCCCCATGTCCCTGATATTCTTGCTTCCATGCTGAGTTACATCGGTGCTTCTCGTGATATTTTACCTTTCCTAGAAGAACCGGTATGGTGTTTAGTCAAACTTCCCATTTCGTTAATGATTTTTCTTCTTTTTGAATTGGGTGGAATCTTTGTACTTATCCTGTAAGAATTGGTCACTTCTCTTTTGGAGGCACATTCAGTTTACTATATTTAGTTGATAATGAGTACTAGTATTATAATATAGGGTGAAGTAAGGAACAAGGGTTTTCATTAGGAAAAAAAAAAAGTAATGCTGCAAGTGAGTTTGATCTGTGATTTGACAATGATGCATTGATGCGTGTAAATTCTTGCAGATGCGAGCGGTTTCCTCTGAACTGGAGGTTCTTGGCAGGCATGAGCACCCACATCTAACTGTTCCTTTCCTGAAGGTATTATGATATTCAGTGTTGCTTTTTTTTGTTCATTTTGACTGAAAAGGGGATTGTCTGAGCTTAGATGTGTCAATTTTACATTATTGTTTTGGATTAATATTTGTATTTATTGACCATTTAGCTCTAAGATAAGGTCATCAAGTTTTGATATCTTACAGTAGGACTTCTTTTTTTTTCCCTAATACGCATTATTGAGTCCACATGTTGGCATGTAGTAGCACAGTAATATACGGACCTTTTTAGACAGGTTTTCTAACAAATGGTGTGCTATGCTCGTTAATCTCTTAAATATACAAACATCTGTGAAACCCACAAAAATATTAAACTAGGTGTTCTGTGTGAATTGAAATGCAGATAGGGTAATCATGGTATTGTTGATTCTCTCATTGTCATGTCATGTCATGTGTGCAAGGCTCTATTTCTTGCATTACCTGTGTACTTGCTCTCTTCCTCCCTCCCTGAATTACTGTTGTTCATGTATCATCAAGCAAGTTACTTATTTTAACGCTCCTTTTTGGTTAATCTAGGCAGTTTCTGAGATTGCCAAGGCATGTGGACATGAATCTAATAGGTTGCCAGATGAGGCTCAGTCATTTTATGGGAAGGTCAGTTCTGAAGGTCAAGCTGTTCAAAATATGATTGAAAAGAGAAGGGAATCCAATGCTATGTCTGGTAATAGCTTGACATGAGCCATTTGCTTCTTGTTCCTTTTTGAATGTATTTCACGTTATTTGCACTTGTCATCCCATGGTATGGGTGGCGCCGGGTCCCCTGGGCAAAGATTTCACGTTCTAATGGCAATGCATATCGAGTTTTTTGGAATCACTTATCCAAGGGACTTATATATTGCAGACTCACTAATGTCCGGTCCTTTTTATTTTGGCATCAGAAGGACTGGGTGTTGATGCTGAACCTGATTTTATGAACTTGGAATATTGGGAGGATTTATTTTGCAAGTTGAATGAGATGAGAAGATATAGGAGAATAGTTGGATCTCTTGCTGGATCCTGCTTATCAGCTGCTACTCCACTTCTATCTTCAACAAAAGAAGCGGCCTGTCTTGTAGCCCTTGAAGTCATGGAGGTATTTCTTTTTCTGTTAATAGGGTTAACACGTTAACAAGTTCATTTTTTTTTTCATTTTGGAAAGCAAATATTATCTTCATTTTTATGCCTTACGTCCTTTGTTTCTGTATTTTGTTTGTCATACTTTTTCCTCCATCATTTGCAGTTATATTCCAAATAGCGGTTTTTTTATTAAGGTAAAAATAAAATCGTTGGTCACCAATGGTTTCAGTGTCCCAATTAGTGAATTCAGCATGCTGCCATGTGTCATAATTCATTGCATTGCTTATTTCTGTACTTGCAACCTTTCTTGTTTCAATCCAAGAAACTAATTCGTACAGATGTAGCTGTTATTAATAATGTTATCTATTGTGTCCAGAATGCTATTATATGTATCGCCAGGGTTGAGGAGGCTTTTAAGTGTGAAAACCAGAGCAAAGCAGTTATTGAGGAGGCTATCCAATTTCTGTCATTTGATGAACTACTTGATGGCACAGAAGTCACTGAAGATGTTGATGAGAATAGATTACTCCCAGCTATGAACAAACTATGGCCGTACTTGATCATCTGTCTAAGGAACAAGATATCAGTGGTATGGTTTCTCACACCTGGTTATTTTCCATTGTGTAAACTAATGCCCATATTAAGTTAGCTTGTTCGTGTTTTTATTTTGGTCTCAAACAGATAATGGTAGATCTACCAATTTTTATTGAATTAGCTTCTAGAAAATTAAGTTTTCCATGAAATCACAGCCGAGGGCTTGATCTACAATACAAGAACATATTTATTGTTCCACTAGTCGTCATCATATTCTTAGAGTTTATGCACTTGATTAGTTTGCAAGTGAAATAGACGTAATATGTATGTTGAGCTTGAATCAGAAATTTTCGGGTCATCAGATTAGGGATTCCTTATGCTGCAGCTTATTAACAATGAATTTATATGTTTTGTTAGAATTGATAGTCACACATAATTGTTATGTATTGATTGTGTACAACGGGTACATATATATACAACCAATCAACCATAGCCGGAGGGCCTCGATGGCTGTGCGGTGTGACATAGGGCGCCTGCCCTAGGTGGGCTGTGAGGACCCACATGTCAGGAATACAAACATTCTAACATGACTGTTCTTCCTAAACTGTTGAACTTCTTTTTTGCTTGCAGTTATGGTACTTATTTTTGGCTCTAATTTGAACCATACTGTAACGTGTCTCTCTTTTGTGTAATATTTCCTTGACTGTAATATTGTCTTGCAGCCGGTTGTTAGAAAGTGTACTGAAGTATTGAGCAGAGCAATCAGTATATCTGGTGGTGACTTTTATGTACGCCGGTTTCATAAGGATGGATCTATTATTTGGAGACTATTAGCTTTATCTCCTTTCAGTAGAAAACGAATGTCAATGATGGATGAAAAAGCAATCATCCTACCATATAGGGATACCTCACTTACATCATCAGAACCTATGGCTGAGATATCCAGCCAAAAAATTCAGATTGCTGTCTTGGACTTGATTGCTGAATTGTCATCTAACAAGAGAAGCGCTATTGCATTAGGAAGTGTGTTAAAGAAGGCTTGTGGCCTTGTTGTAGGTATTGCCTACAGTAGTTTGACAGGTCTGCGAGAAGCTGCTATAAGGGCATTGGCAGGACTTGCCAGTATTGATGCTGACCTTGTCTGGCTTCTCCTGGCAGATGTGTATTATTCACTAAACCAAAGAGAGATACCTATGTCACCCACCCATGATTTGGCAGAGATATCTGATCTTCTACCACCTCCAATGTCTTCAAGAGAATACCTTTTTGTGCAGTATGGAGGTGAAGGTGTCAGATGTGATGTAGATCCCTCATCTGTGCATGAGGTGTTCAAAAGGATGCAGGATGCTGTCTTAACATGAAATTGTGAGTCCACCGTTTTCTTGCTGCAGTAGAGGCTTTCTGTTGCCATAGTATATGAAAATTCTGCTTTGTTAACTTTGTTTTTCAGGTTTGTTGATGATTTCTTTGTTTGTAACCTTGCCGAGGACATTTTTGTGTCACGCTGACAGCCTGTCACACATCTGACAAATCACTGCCTGCACTGGCACGGGTAAGCATTTTGTAGTTTTGCTACGGATAAAAAAGTACATACACATGAGAAGTTAACCATAAAAGCTAATTATTGGTATATAGTTATTGGGAGTAAACTTTGGCTTATTTTTGCATTTGCATCCCAGATCTGTAGTATTATCTTTCATGTGCTTTATCACCACTGGTGTTCCTTGTGGTTTTGCAGTTTATCTTGAATGTCCATATCTAATCATACAGCCAAATTTTTGCCCCCCCCCCTCCCTGTTTGTTTATTCCCATAGTACAAGGTAGAAATGGTATTATACTGGCGTCATCTATTCAAAACTGGATCTATTTGGTATTTACATAATAGATATCTTTACGTATACTTTGACAAACCACAGGTCTAACCTTGATTTCCCTTGTTTTCTTAAAAACACCAGATTAGAAATGATGATGATGAATTGGAGTTACCAAGGAACATATCTTCGAAATACTGCTATCAGACTTTTCAGCGTTAAGCTTTTTGATGGAATATATTGAAGCAGTGAACTGTTTGCATCAAGCAATCAAATCAGCATGTGTAAATGTCCTCTACGATTTTTTGGACTAGAACGGCAACACTTACAAAATGCAAGCAACTGGGCAGTTCTGATAGGGATAGTTGTGTTGTAGGAAACGTGTGTATCTTGCGTGTAGAGTCATGTAAAGAGATTTCATGTGTATGGAGTATCAGAGTTGACAATTTTTCTGTTGAAGCGTTTTTCCTTCTCCTTTTAGTCTAGAATAATTTATATCTGATGTCTATAAATTCGTTGGAACCAAGTCTTCCCTATATCTAATATCTATATGCCGTGGAAATTCTTGTCACACTACCGTAACCATGTGTCGTGTAGACATGAACACTTGGGTTAGAAATCGTGCATGTATTTCAGAAAAGCAGCAAAACGACATATGTTGAGAACCGGCCATGTTGCTAATGCGCTGGTATGTTTCTCAGTTTTTCACTTACAAAATCATGTACCGTTGTAAGACTATATTTGTATAACACAAGAAAAGACGGTTAATTTGATACTCGATAGCTATCAAACACCAATGCGAAAGAGGTAAAGAATGCAGTACTCTCTTCTATTAGGTTCTCTGCATTTTTGAGTACTGACTTCTGAGTGATAACAATTTTCCTTTCCCATCATTACAGAATTATAATTGATCTAGCAACGGGCTCCCCTCTTTCACAAGAATAAACAAACCTCCATCACCTCTTGAGATCCTCAAGTCTTTATCCAGGTAGGTTGTCAAGAGCCAAGAGCGGCCTCTGCTGTTGCCGGGAATCGGTACCTTGAGGGGTGGTTGCCCAGAAATGGTCCCTGCGATGCTAGCAAAGGCTTGCTGCAAAGGGTTCAATGCCTGCTGTACTGGCCCCAGGCTGATCTTTTGTCCAAATATATCAACCTGTTCTGGAAGATCTACTGATGATGATACTGCAGGAGGCTGAAAGCTCCCTTCCTTGAATTGAACCTGCATTGAATACGTCATTAGCATGTAAGTTTGTCCACCTACACACTATCATGATAGCAACTCACAAATTATCACAAGAAACATCAACGTCTGGTGTGCACACTAACGAATCAACTGTGAAGCATTCAATAATGTTCATGCATATTCCATATGTCCAGGCCAGTACAAAAACGAATAAGAAAATAGTAACTGAAATAAATGAGAATATATCCTTATTAGGAAGGCGAAACAATTGCTGTCTCACTCTATAACTTTCAGCACAGTTAGTTCCGTACCTCTATCCTTGATGGACTTTGAACCTCAAAGGAAGCAGTTGCACTGAATGAAAATGAAGCGAATGGAGTCGAAAGGGTTGATGCATTGATAATGTTCATGCTTTTTGAATCAATTTCCTGAGATATCTGCTTTACTTTGACGAACGGTGTCGCCCCAGCAGCTAGAATAGGCAGAAGCTCAGAATATGCTGTATATCTGCAAGTCAAACAACCATACACTATCAATGCAGGTATTTTACGTTGAGAGGGGTTGAGCATATCAAATTATCAAGATTCAAGACCAAAAGATTAAGGGCCAAAAATTATCAAATTTACATGAAACAAATAATAACAAACTTGAGAAATAAAGCATCAATGAACTCAAAGATCAGAAGTAGAACATGACCTCTTGCAAGGAAAACAATGGTCACCTAATGGTACTCCTAATGGAACTCTGGTGGTGCTTGATCTCTTAACAAGAGGTCAAGCTCAAGCACCAATGAACTCGAAGGTTAAGGGCAATAGTACGACTTCATTCAAACAAACAAAACAATGGTCACCTAATGGTACTCCTGAAGGTCCTCATCAGTCATCACCTCTAGCAAGTGCATTTCTCAAATACGCCTCAACACTGATCTCCTTCACTCATTAAGGTTGTGCATGCAAAAGCTACAGAAATAGCTCGGCTTATTATATCGCTATAGGATTTGCTCAGCTTTGAGTACAGTCTACTTTTGCAGGTGCATTTGAAGCTAATAGCTCAACCCCCAATCTAATCATTCAACCCCCAATCTAATCATCAACAGAATTCAGTTCAGCACCTTATCATTTGAACTAAAACTAGGCTAGTTATCAGTTGCAAGTTCATCATTCCCAATTTCCCATTCAGTGGCCGATTGGTCAGAGCGAAACATATATTACAGGCTTAGGCAAGGAAATAACTCACAGAAGGATCCAATTGCCGTCGAGGAGTTCTGGCGCCTCGACGGGCGCGGTCGTGGGGTTGGCCGCCTCGAGCTGGGTGACGAGCTCGACGACCTCCCCCCTGACCTCCGAGGAGGCCCGGAACCCCAGCTCGGAGCCGTACACCGTGTCCACCAAGCACCGCTTCAGGTCCTCCCTCCTCTCCGTCGCCTCATCCTCCTGCGGCGCGGACGCCTCCGCCGCCGGCTGCTCGTCCCCCCACTCGTCGTTGATCCCGGGGCTAGGCGGGTCCGCGGGGGCGGGCGGCTCGGGCTCGGGCTCCCCCGGCTCGCCCCACTCGTCGGCGACCACGGGACGGGAGTTCTCCGAGTCGGCGCCGGGGCCCCACTCGTCGTCGTCGATGGGCGGGTCCGGCTGCGAGGGGGGCTCCGGCGCGGACGGGAAGCGCTCGCCCCACTCGTCGGGGATCCCGCCCTCGGGGCCTCGCCCTTGGCCCCGGCCTCGGCCTCGTCCTCGGCCCCACCCCGGCCCCCCTCGCGCGGCGCGGACGCGGAGGCCGAGACCGCGGCCCAGGCGTGGGGTCCGGGAGCTGAGGCCTTGGGCTAGGCGGCCGGCGGCGGCGGGGTAGGGGGACGGCACGGGGTGGAGGGAAGCGTCGGCGAAGAGGGGAGCCATTCCCCTTGGCTGTTGGCTCTCGGTTTCAGGCAGCAGCAGTTCGGTCCAGCTAACGACAGCTGCTTTCCTTTGGTTTCTTTTCCGCCTGGCGGAGGGCGGTGGCGGTCCGACGAGGCGAGTGACAGCGGCAAGAGAGAGAGACTAGAAGAGACCCGATGCGAAGCGCTACGCCACGTGTTTGTTTGGATATTATCTGTACGCCGCGACAAGTCACAAGTGCATGGGCTGCTCCCAGGGATGGAAGAACCGGGTTAACCGGCCGGTTAACGCGGTGAACCGACCGGTTAACCCAGTAACCGACAAACCGTGAGGACCGATCGGACCGGTCGGACGGTTAACCTTCGGTTCGGATTTGAATTTTTTTTGAATTTAAA
This sequence comes from Eleusine indica, assembly GCA_030378355.1. Taxonomy (NCBI): domain Eukaryota; kingdom Viridiplantae; phylum Streptophyta; class Magnoliopsida; order Poales; family Poaceae; genus Eleusine; species Eleusine indica. The sequence goes on from CM059495.1 coordinate 46,136,753, forward strand.
AAATTTTATGTCTAATTTTTATAAAAAACTAGAGGAATTGTAAGTATATTTGGTGAAAAAATAAAATCAAACCGAGGTGTTTTGAGAGAGAGAAAAATAAAAGGAAGGAAAAAATAAAAAAAATAAAAAACCTAACCTTATCCCTTCCCTATCCATCCCGTGAGGACTCTTGCCCACTTTTCCGAGCGCACGCACCCGCCCGAGGCCTTGAGGTCGCCGTCGCCCAGAGCCCAGCGTGCAGCGTCGATCTGCTGGTGCTAGCGGCTCTGCCCCGAGGTTCGTCAGTTAGCCGGAACGATCGCCCGGTTAGTCGGTCGAATTGGCCGGTTAACCGACCTCAGCCAGCGGCTAGCCGGGTCGGCCGGATGGGGTCGCGCGCGCGGTTAGCTGACGTCGAGGACGGTTAGCCGTCCGGCCGCACTGGTTAACCGGCGTGTGCTGACGGCCAGCTGCGCCGGCAGAGGCAGGTAAGATTTTTTTTTGAAGTCAATAGACAATAGATGTACAACTTAGCCTTTGAAACATCGGTAATTTAGATAGGAAAAAAAAAGTAGTAAACATTTAGCATCGTGATTTATTTTATTATGCAACTTGTTGTTAAGAACTTGAGATGAACCACCTCGATGGAAGTAACAAATTTTGCATATTATTGTTATGTGGGGAGATATGACGGATCGTAATCAAAATGATGGTGTGTGGGAGCATGATGTAAACCAATATCCAGGATGGTCATGCAAGTATTACAAGATTTCAAGAAAAGGGGGTGGTGCTAATCGATTGAAGCATCATTTGGCAGGAAGAGGTGGTAACGTGATACATTATAGTAATGTTCCAGCAGATGTTCGTGACTACTATCGTCGTGAGCTGGATAAAATTGTGACCAGAAAGAAAGACATACAACGGGATAATTTGAGAAAGGAGGAAGTTGCTAGAGAAGGAAATATGGTCGATGATATTAATGATGATGAGGATGAGGTGTTGCAGCGTGTATTGGATTTGTCTCGAGAGGAGGAGGCATATGTGAGGCGCGTTCGTGATCAAGGTGGGCAATATGAGCATAGAGGTGGTTCATCTCAACCTCAGGGTGGCGGATTGCTAGGTATGCTCAGACAGTCCACGTCCGTGAGGGGAAGGAAGGAGAAGGTTCAAACTAGGATTGATACTGGATCATGGACAGCAAAGTGCAAGGTTGAAAAAAATATAATTGGCAGGGTTTGGTCAAAATGATTCCACATTGAAGGCATCCCTAGTAGGAAGGCTGATAATCCTTATTTTCAAGTCGCCGTCAAGGAGACTCAAAGATGAGGTGAGCAGATTTTTTTAATTTTTGTTGAACGTGTGTCTAAAGCAGTGAACTAATTTATATATATTTGATGTTTCAGGTGAGAGCATTGCAGTCCCAACTGACCGTGAGATTGATGAAGTATATTTAGATGAAAACGAGGCCGAAATAAAAAAGCAGTTTGAGAAGTTCCAGCGAGAGTGACTAACTCACGGTATTATAATAATGTGTGATTCATGGACGGGACCAACAGGGATGAGTGTCATCAACTACATGGTGTATTGTAATGGGATAATGTATTTCCACAAATCAGTTGATGCCACTGGACATAGCCAGGATGCAAAGTTTGTTTTTGGGGTAAGTCAATGTCATTTGATGACCTTCGAGAGGCATTTTAGTTTATGGCAGACACCGACACATGTGTTTTGGCGTTACATGAAGCTGAGACTTATAGAAGAAAAGAGGGCTCTTTTGTTTCAGAGTTGGCTCGTAAGATGGCCTGTGATAATAATACTTCACCTTGTAAGTCATTGTCCATTTGCTTCAGAGTCATCTACATTTTATGTGAAATATTCACTTATGTTATGTTTTTTTATTTGTTGCAGCACAATGGTGGGCTATGTTTAGGAGTGACACACCAACTCTCCAAAAACTTGCACTACGTCTTGTGTCTCAATGTTGTTCCTCTAGCGGCTGTGAGCGGAATTAGAGTACGTTTGCTTTGATCCACACAAAGGTGCGCAACAAGTTGTCATATAAGAAACTCCACAAATTGGTGTATGTGAACTACAACCTATGCATTCGTTTGAGGCAAGCTAGATTATACAAGCCACCAGAAGATGATCCATTCGACCGATTAATGGAACTTTCTTTATACGATCACGCAAATCTGATACGGGATTGGATGGAGAACGATCGGTCCAATGCTACGCCATTACTTGATGAGGAGAGCACCGAGAGTGACACCCCTATTCCGTCAAGAATGGTGATCGAAGATGATACTCCTGGAGAGTTATAAAGAATTACTGAGACTACTTCTCTTGCTGAGTGGGCGGATAAATATGTGGGTGACACACATATAGGAAAGCGCAAAATGTTAAACATGAGGAGGAAGGAAAAAGGCAAGAAACAGAAGAAGACAACTAAAAGAAAATCAGTGCGTAGTGATGATTCTACTAACAGTGACAATGGCAGTTCGACCTATCAAGAGTCAGATGATAGCAGTTCTGCCCCTTCTTCTTAACTCAGGCGACCCTGGTGCTACCTCTGTTCCACGTTCAACAACTGTCCACTTCATAGGTAATAAAAACAATGATTGCTCTATCATATCAATTGATGGACTGTTCACTCACTCATCACCTTGTTTTACAGGCGAGGAAGATTTCACTCATGCTATCCAGGATCAGGACCATGATGCTCCACATTCTGAGAGGACGACCATGCGTGAGGGGGTAACTACAAGGGGTAGGCAACATCATCTAGGAATCCACTCTTCTCCTTATGCAAGTGAGTCCTCTATCAGCGCAGGTAGCTCTTCTCTCTATGTCCATGGTTATGACCAATACATTGCTCCGCCGCCAGACACCCAACCTCCTCCACAATGGGTTTATGAGTGACAGGATCCTGATTTCTATAACTTGTTGCTCAATGAATGGCAATCAACTGCGACGCGGACTGGACAAACTTGGAATAAGTACAAGGCGGCATTGTTGTCTACTCGTGGCATTGCGCTCATGTCAACCGAAGAGTATCACTTTGCATGGTACTCGCGACCATGGGTGTGAGTGCAATTATTTAGATGCTATGTATTCAATAATTATATTTGTGGAAAACTATTGTATAATTATTTATAGAAAACTATATGTGGGACAACTATATTGCTTTGATGTTTTGTATAGCACAATGTAGTTGTGCTATATTGTATGAAGTCAATATATTATGTATTGGTGTTTAATATTGTGCTTCATATTTAAAAAATGTCATGCCTAATTTTTCCCTACTTTTCGGAGCAATTTTCTATTTTTTCCCCTCGACCGAGATGGTAACTACTTTCACCGGTTAACCGGCCTAACCGGACGGCAACCGCGTGCGTCCAAAAACAAATTTTATCCGGCTAACCGGCCGGTTATACCGGTTAACCGCCGAACCGAGCCTGACCGGTTATGCTTGTTCGGTCGGTTATGTTAACCCTGGCTGCTCCCTCTAAAAAAAGAAGAAGTCCTATTTTTCTCCTTCAACTATTGAGGGAGGTGCAGATTATGTCTTTAATTATAAAATCGAGTACTCTAACCCCCTCAACTCTTAGATAGGATGTAAGTTCCCTTCCCGGGTGGTATTTTGAGTGGTTTTTACTGACTAAGCACGGTGGGGCCCATATGTCAGTTGCCACGTAGGCATGGTGGGGCCACATGTCAGTTGCAACTTTTTTTTTTTCCTTTCTTTCTTTCTTCTGTCCTCCCCTCTCTGCTCCTCTCATCTCCCGACGGCGGTGCGACAAGTGGCGTCCTGGGCGAGTTTGTCAGTGGCGGTGGGGAACCCGATGACGCGCTTGTGGCCCGCCGACGAGGGGACAACAAACCCGACATTGATGGGGTAGTAGCCGTACGCGGCGGGGGAGAGCGCCGCGGGCGCGGCGAAGCCGGCGGCGCTCCCGGCGGCGGCGACGAGGGAGGCGAGGGAGGGCGGGATGAACTCCTCCGCCCCTTATGCGGCCCCGCCTCCCGCCGTCGGTTCTGCGCCTCCACCATCCCGCGCTCGAGCTTCATCGCCGAGCTCGTCTGCGCACCACTGCCAGCGCCCGGTCTCCGTCGATCTGGGGACCCCGCCCCGTCGCGACCGCGCGAGGCCCGAGCCGAACCGGCCGTCGTCGGAGCATGCCTGGAAATGAGCAGAGAGGAAAAGAGAGAAGAAAGGAGAGGAAAAAAAAAGTTGCAACTCACATGTGGGCCCCACCATGTCTACGTGGCAACTGACATATGGGCTCCACCGTGCTTAGTCAGTTAAAACCTCTCAAAATACTGCCCGGGGAGGAAACTTGCACCCTATCTAAGAGTTGAGGGAGTTAGAGTAACCAGTTTTCTAATTAAAGGTATAATCTGCACCTTTCTCAACAGTTGAGGGAGGAAAATAGGACTTCTTCACTAAAAAAACGTGATGGGCTGCCTGACTGGGCCTTTGCCAAAACTGAACATGGGTCGTGACGAAATTTGGACGGGCCGACAAGTGCCTCGGCTGAACAAGAATGCGGGCCCAAGCCAAGAGGTATGAAAACAACAGGCGTGTTTGATTGACGGCCCAAATGAACCTAGCAATTTTCACCATGACAATTAGTATCTGTGTATCACGCTCAAAAAGTAAACAGTGAATTCCCCTTAAAAAAAGGTAAACAGTGAAAGAAACGTTTCACTCACGACCGAGTGAAGAATTTTGGGCAGTAAAAGTTGGGGCGGCTACTCACTCTGCTCTCCTACTAGTTTTGCCGCTGCTTTTCATTTCGGACCCTAACCTTCAGTTATTTAGTTGATGCTTTTCACTTCGCGGTTAGGAAACACATAAACTTCACGGGAATTGAGTGCTTAATAAAAAAAAACGTACACAAACCAGAGATGATTTAATAAGTGATTAAGTCACGAAGCCCGTAGTCCATCCACCATGCCGTGCAGGCACCCGTCAGGTCGGTCGGGCGGGGGCCGGCGAGCTAGCAAGACCGGACCACGTACATGTTATGGCCGTACGTACGGGCAGTATGGCACCCGAAATCACATGTCTCGAGTAAATGTGTTCTGCGCGACGTCTACTGTGCAAAAGAACCCCCGTCGATCGAGCGCTCACAGCCTCACGCGCTACGTCTGGCTTAGCGGTTTTCGCACAGTCGCGCATTACTACTGCTCCGAGACTTGGCTACTAGTGTGACCGGGCGTCTGTGTGCGTCAACACCGCGGGCATTCAGTAGATCTTCAGCACGTATGTTTCTCGTCATGTCCAGCGTTCCATCAATCCCCTAATTAAATATCCGGTTAAAACACTACCTTAAAAAAGACCTTTAGAGACGATTTTTTAACACTATCAGTGATCAAAACCAAAACCGTCACTAAAAACGCATCAGTAAATTTGGTGACGGTTTCTTTACCCATCACTAATATGGTTTTGACGGTTATTTGAGAAACTGTCTCAAAAATTAGAGATGGTTTTTAGAAACCATCAGAAATCATTTGAACAGTTGCAAAAAAGTTGTCAAAAATCTTTAGAGACTGTGTAAGCCCGTCAAAGACTATTAGTGATGGTGAAAAGAGACATCGTCACAAAAGTTTTTATGATGGCTTTTTTCACAACCGTCCCTAATATCTTGTGACAGCTTTAGATATAACCGTCCCAAAAGTATTTTGACGGTTTTTCATCAAACCGTCCCTAAAAGACTTGTGATGGTTTTTGTCATAACTGCCACAACCATTTTGTGACGTTTTTACCATGCCCGTCACTAAACAGTTAGTAACTACTATTGTCTCACTAATTCAGGGATAGAGGACAACCATCAATATTGCAGCATAATTCATGCAGCAAGCATTTTCAAAACGATACTTGCTGGCAGCAGGGGCGGAGCTAGAGAAAAATAGAGGGGGGTGCGACTACGCGCGCTATCTTGATTAATCATAGCTAGTATATATGATATAATAAACCAATAATAAAATAGCAGCTATAGTACATACCTTTTACCAAAATATAATAGACATTAACAAATTGTAATTCTCAACCAAACAAGTGACATTGACCTAAAAAAACAAATAATTCAATTTAAGTAAAAAAATCTATAAAATGTATCATAAAATAAAAAATAGATGCATTACCTCTTATAGATTAAATCTACGTCCCTTTCCTTCCATGTTCATGAAACGATGAACCACGGCTTCATTTGTAACTTCACAAATAAGTCTATTACTCAAGTGTTTATTACCCATACGGTTACTAAGAGTTGTTTTCACAATCTTCATGGCCGAAAATATTCTTTCCACTGTTGCAGTAGCAATTGGTAATACCATCACAAGTTTAAAAAGCCGATAAACCAATGGATAAGTGAGATTTTTCCTTGCCTCTACCATCTTTTGTGAAAGCTCACTAATAGTATTTATGTTGGAGAATCGATTATCTTCTCTCACATCAGCAATGTAGAGGCATAGGTAGTGTCTAAGATCCCTCAACTCTCCATAGCTAAAATCATCAGGATATAGTTTTGCTAGGTTTATCAAACTCTCCATATTAAAATCATAGAACGAATCTCTTGGATTGAAAGCTGCCGAACAAACAAGCAATTGAGAACTTGTCTCATTAAAGCGACCATCAAGCTCTTGAACTAACCAGTCTATAACCTCATTAAAACAATCCACTTCATAGTGATGCTTATTTGTAATTCCAGAATTCTTCCTAGATTTCTTGGGATCAACATATGTATCTTCCATTTCGAGCCTTGCAATATCATGCCTCTCACAAAACTCATTGACTTCATCTAATAATTTGGCCCACCCATCTCTTCTAAGGTTACACAAATGCAATCTAGTTGATTTCAAACACTTCATGGCATTAACAATGTTTTGATCCTTGTGTTGCAATGCTAGTGACAATATGTTTGTGATGGTTAACGTGGTCAATAAGAGGTGCAAGTAAAATACAAAGTCAAAAGATTGGAAGTAGACAAGAATATTTGATGCTTGGTCTCTATTTTTCCAATCCCTGTCATCCTTTTCCACAAATTCTAGCACTTTAACAACTGTTGAAAACATGTCAACCAGACTTTTTAGAGTTCTATAATGAGAACTCCAATGTGTATCTCCAGGTCTTTGAAGACATTGTTCTTGATTTAACCCTTTTGCAGTTTCTAGCTGCCCACAACCTAAGGCTTTCTCCACTTTTTCATGATTGATATCTCTAATCATGTCCCTTCTTTTGGCTGATCCACTCACCACATTTAATAAGTCATGAATCTTGGTTAAGAAATTGCTAATGCCTTTATGCTTTCTCACAACAGCCACAATTACTAATTGAAGTTGGTGAGTAAAACAATGAACATAATAAGCTGACCTACTTTCTCTCATAATCAATGATTGCAGCCCATTCAACTCACCTCGCATGTTGCTAGCACCGTCATATCCTTGGCCTCTAACTTGTTTTAAGCTCAGCTTCAATTTTGCAAATAGAGAATCAATAGATGACTTGAGACAAGAAGAAGAAGTTTGAGTCACATGCTCAAGGCCAACAAATCTCTCTTTCACAATTCCATATTTATCAACATATCTCAGGACCACAGCCATCTGTTCTTTACAAGAAACATCCCTTGATTCATCGACTAGTAAGCAAAACACATCATCTTCAAGTTCTTTAAGAATAGACTGTAGAATTTCATTTGCAAAACACTCAACAATGTCTGTTATGATTTCATGAGCCACCATACAACTATTACCTCCACTTCCCACCGCCTTCCCCAAATCTGGATCTTGGTCTGCTAAGCAATCAAAAAACTCCAAAAAATTTCCTTTGTTCAAAGATGTCATCGACTCATCATGCCCACGAAAAGCCAAGCCTTGCTTTAATAGTAACCTAGCAGCATCAATGGATCCATTTAATCTAGTAAAATAAGCTCTCTTAGATTCATCACTTTTCTTCTCCAAATATACATCTATGTGTTGTTTTCTCTGTAACAAATCATCACACCTCTTCATAGCAACATAGTGTGCTCCACCTACATCGCCAACATGCATCTTTAGTCGATCTTTCCTGTGAAAACCATTCCAACCCTCAACAACAAATGCTTTATATCCTGCATCCTTCTTTTCTCTAAACAAGAAGCAACATAAACAATATGCTCTATCTTTTGATTCACTATATTCAAGCCAACTTCCAAACTCATCAAACCATTCAGGTTGAAAGCTTCTTGGATTATTTGTTTTTCCCCAATCTGTATACAGGAAAAATTACATGTGCGAGGTTGGCATGGCCCATTCTCCAAATATTTCCTCCTCACCCTCTCTCTTTGGTTAGGATGGTAAGAATCAATTTCCTTTCTTAAGCCTGGATCAAATTTGATCTCCTCTTCCCAATTAATATCATCTCGATGACATAAATTCCTTGCACTACCACTGTCTGGTGCTTTTCTTTTGTAAAATCTTTCCATGTTATTCCTAGGATCCACAATAACATTTAAATTTTAGTTACTTAGATTGCTTTCATAAATATCAGTTATCACATATCACATAAGAAAAGAATAATCATAAAATTTGGACACATTAATGGAAACTGAAAGAATAAGAACAAAAATTTAAAAGCATTGGACGTTGGACAACAATTGCAATTGTTGGCAATTGAAGATTTGAACTTGCTTACAGAGAACAGGAGACCGGCGTGTGTGTGCACCCCCTGTACTGCGCCTAGCAGCTAGCAGGCAGGCAGGTGAGGACGTGCAGGCCTGAGGACGTGAGGTGCAACAGCTCGCTATTTGATTGGATGATCTGTTTTTGTTTTGTTGCGGCGTCCTCGTCTCGTCTCGCGGCGGCGGCGGCTTGTCTTGTGATCAAGGGAAGCGAGAAGGAAAAGGCATAGAAAGAAAGGATACGGTGTCTTCGCGTACGAGCGACGAGCGAAGCCGCCGAGCCCACACGTATGGGCTGCTGTTATGTGGCCTGTGGGCTTTCTTCGGCTCGGGCTCTGGCCTACGGGTGCCGGGTGCGATCAACTGAACCCAAGGGGTGCGAACATGGTGAAAATATAAGTACTTGTATTTTTCTCTGGGTGCGGCCGCACCCAGTCCACTCACTGTAGATCCGCCCCTGGCTGGCAGGGCATACACATGCATTTCAAAAACCTAATGCTTGCACCAGAATACATACAACACAACATGTCAATAGTACGATGCATACATAGGCATTTCAGAAGTTCAGCAGCTAGCATACATAGGCATTTCACGATATAGCTTCAGTCATACACATCTAGTTCAACAGCTAGACAAATGCTAGTTCAGAAGCTCCAGACATACAAATGCTAGACATAGTTCCAAAAGATGCTTTGTTCATCAAATTCACCTAGTTAATCTATTTCAACTACCAAATGCTAGATATAATTTAAAAATATGTCACTAAGTGCTCCAGGAGTTATTTCAGTAGGTAGTAGTAGCGAGACGGAACTCCCCTTTGGGAGAGATGACCTGTGTCATTAAAAATGTACATATCCTCTCCCGAAGACGAGCAAGCACCCAATTATCAAGGGGACATGTCAACAGATTGATGTCCTGCACATCGAATAGCATGGGATGAATGTATCAATGGTTTGCATATTGATTTACAAATTAAAAGAGATTTATTTTTTGTCACATACTCATCATTTCTTTTTTTCTATATCAGCAGCAAACTCAGTTTAGAAAAAAAAAAAGATTTCCAGACATACACAACTAGTTCAGTAGCTAGACAAATGCTAGTTTCAAAAACTCCAAGAAAAACTACTATAGTTTTGGAGATACTTCAAAAAACTGAGCCTGGTGGAAGGACCGAGTGACCGAGAGGGAGGGAGGGGGAGGTGAATCGAGAACTCGGTATATGTACCAAATTCATCAATTTCTAAAACCGAACACTCAAACAACTCCTATAGCAATTCTAGTGGTGATCACACTAACAATATAATAGTCCTATGAAAGAAACAACAAGCTAAGCATACTAGTGGATCACACACAAGAAAATACAACTCCTATGCAAGCTAGTAATCAAGGATACATGGAAACAAACAACAAGCTAGCAAAAGAGCCTACTCATACAATGCTACAAGATAACGAACTAAAGCACACAAGAATGAGTATCACAATCCATACAAGGGTGATCAATCAAGCTAAATCAGCTCCTATACATGCTAGTGATCAAATACGGAAGCTAAACACTAATAGCAAGTAAAGAGGCTATTCATGCAAGTCTATAAGATAATCAACAAGAGCAAGGTAAGCACACAAACATGAATAACATGGTATCTAAATACGAAAGGTAAAACATCATAATAAGGAGAGGGTCAAGGAATTCTTATAATTTTATTCCCGAGGTCTCGGAAGGATGGCGCCTTCCCCTACTCCTCGTTGGACCACTCCCGCTGGAGTACCGGTGATGTGAACAAGAGTTCCCAATCTTCCGATAGGTTATGATAATCTTAATTAAAGCGGAGGTGATACACAAATCGATTCGGCTTCTGAATGACACGTTCTGAACCCCGCAATCACACACAACGTCTCCTCTAGTTATCAACCGGTGTTGCACGGTTGACCTTGCCGAGAAGGCTTATCCTTGCCTGCAAATCAAGAACACAAGCAAGAACAAAGAAAAATACAACCAAATTTATAAGTATATGATGAATCTCACAAGTTGGAGTCTCACAAACCGATCAAACGACAAAACTGTTCTCAACAGAATAATCTAAACAAAACCCCAACCCTAATAAAGAGGCGGCGGTTGTATATGAGGATCCTAGTGTCGTGCACCACCCCCTGGATGCAGCCTTAAGTGGGCTCAACTCGATACATGGCCCAAAAACCGATTATGGTGTCGCGGCACCATGATAGATTCTGGACGTTAACTTGTTTGGGCGATTGTCGACGTTTCAGTACGAATTTTGACATGGGACCTCTTGGATTGGAAAGGTGTTTTTGTTATCTTTCCAGGCATATATAGAATATCCTAATATGAGTCTGTATGTGTTCTGGACGTCTGTTTTAGTACAACCTGCTCCTGGACTCCGAGTCAGACTCTAGATTGGTATTATTTGGGCCTCCATCTTGGCTTGGACATCTTTGCTGGCCCATCACGCCTCCAATCACCTCTCCAGCTATCTCATCATCATCTCCATGGTTCCTAGTAATAATTAATTTATTAGGCAGCAATCTATTCTCAAAACCACATAAGCAAAACATTTGAAACGAGTTCACCTGTAAATTCAGGTGATGCGTATGAACTTTCATCTTAGTTGGAGGAGTGTTGTGTGTATCCATAGGTGTGATGCTCTCATCAACCGGTCCCTCCCGTCATCAAGTGGAGTTCTTACATATGAGTGTTGACGATCGTTAAATACTAATTCCGACCATCAATATAGTCATAAATAAGGGAAGACTTAGCATTTCATACACGCATATTAGCTAGAATTAATAAGATTTTACTTGTCCTTGAAGATTTATGTGCATGCAGAGAATATATATATAAAGAGTAGAGAAATAGAGCAAGATCCGTGAAATAACATTCTGACCAATGGGAGAGCGCCAGCCGGACTCCTCACAGATCAATGACATGGCTACACAGGATTACACAGGAGAAAACCGACTTAACAGAGGATGGGACCCACCAACCAGTCACCCCGAGGAAGCACACCTCGAGGGGGACCACTTGTAGGTTGGCCGACCTAGAGGCTTGGTTGACCAACCAAGTCTTGAGGCGGTTCGCTCCCCCCTTCAACGTGTTGCTCCCTCAGCCCTTTGCCAACGTCGGTGCGTAGAGGTTCCGTGGTGGTTACTCCTAGAAACCGACCTTTGGACACTATAAAGGGAGGGGAGTGCCTCTCACTTCAACACACACCAAGAATAATTCATTCTCTAGCATTACACTAAGTCTTTAGGTCCTAGTGGAGTTTATGATAGAGGAGAGCTGACTAGAGGTCCTTGATCTAGTCTTGGAGAGCTTTCGGGTTAGTTCTACTCTAGTCCTCTCTTGTAACAGTTATTTACTTTATTAATATTATTATCTTCTTTATTCCTTATGCCTTATCCTTGTACTAGTGTGATAGTCATGTGCCTTTTATATGATTGTTGCCTAGTCATGTTTGGTTGCTTTATGCTTCATATACTTATACTAGTCAATCTATGCTTTTGCACTCATTTAATGCATGTTGTGGTTAGACATGCTTTAGTCCATAACTTGTTAATCCATAGGGTTCATGTTCTGTGTGCTATAGTCTTTAGCTTGATGATCCATAGGGTCGAAGTTATGCATGTCTTAGCCCTTGACTTGTTGATCCGTAGGGTCGGAGTTATGCATTCTCTAGTACTTGACTCATTGATCCGTCGGGTTGGAGTTAAGTGTATTCTTGCTCTCGTCTTGTTGGTCTGAAGGGCCGAAGTCCCATGGGAATCGAGAGTATTATTTAGAAACGTAAGCATGGTGCTTAGGTTGGTAAATATCTTTGAGTGCTTGGTTGTCCCACAAACAGGAATAGGTGTGGCGATAAGGACTTAATTGCCTTTTGTCGTGTGTCCTAGTAAAGGATTAGCTGTAGGTGGTGACAACCCTGTTGTGCTTATTAATCCTCTCTGTCTTGTCTTGGCATAGAACTTAGGCTTGTATGTGTTGCATTTATCTAACATATAGACAGTAGTATAGAAGTACATAGGGACCCAACTTAACTCTTCCTAACCCACTTAACCTAGACTTTGGACTCATGTTAAATTGGATTATTTTGTGTGTCACTACCCTTACCCTTATCTATGACTTTGGTATATTATTAGTTATATGGTTATGAACATGTTATCTCTTTACTGCCGTCTTCCCTTGGGAGAACTATAAATGACAACCATTAGAGTAATCAAGTGGTGAAATGCTATAACGGGATGTCCATGCGCTTGTAGATTTAACTTGCCCACACTAACCATCTGTTGAGTTCTACTAACAAGTAGTTCTGACGCCTTGCACAGTCTATTTATTTGGTGTGACTTAGCAGATGTCAACAACGAGCCGTAATCCTCCAGAGTGAAGACATAGTTGCGTCACTGCTGCCACCAAGGCACAAGCTCTTCTCTCTCGAGAACTTATCGGACTCCCCGACCCAACACGGTCACTCACTATCGATGCCCCTTCCACCAGCGGGCTCAAACCGTGTACAAACGTGTGATGATCTTCACAACCAATCATGATAGACTCGATCACCAACACCTAACCGGTCTAGATCTCACCATAGACCAAGAGTAACAACCTAGATCACACCCTCAAGGACACCCTAGTCTTAGATGTGGATGGATGCTTAAGTTACTCTCACTAGCACTCTTAAGATATCCAATATCTTCTGCTGGTGCTTCTCTCTTGCCCTTTGGATCCCTACTGATGCTCCTAGCTATCCCATGGGCCAAAGGTGGTCTCCAAGACCCCAACAACGACCTTATATAGGCTTCCAACCTCAAACTAGCCATTGCTCTATGAAATCAGCTTTCTGGATGTACAGCTCGTACAGTCCGGTCACTCCTGGACAGCTCCTTCAGAGCCATTGCGCCTCTGTCCCTCACTGATCCGACATTGACCGGACCATCCGGTCTCTTCAAACTTTGCTCATTCCAGAGAGCATCCAAAACTGCTCCTCTCTATTTCTGCTCCCAGACCACACTATCCTATTCCTATGGGTCTTTATGCAATGGACTTCTCACAGTTCTGATCTTCTAATGACCATACAATCTGGTCTCTCTAGACCCCTCTGCCCGGTCACTCTGTCCAGAAGCTGAAACTCCTCGTCCTTGCTTGACTTTGTTTCCTAGCTTCTTCCAAAAGCTCCTTGGCTTCTCCACTGTCACCTAGTGACTGTGATTTCATTGAACATCCATGCACATCACCAACTAGTGTGACCTAAGAGACATGACCTAGACCCCCTTTATAGTCCTATTTTTCCTATGGACTCAAGCCCTAACAATAAGATAAGTGTTTCAAACACTTGCTCCTAGCTTGTCCTTAGCCTTGTTCCATCTCCATCAATCTCATCAAGCCTCCATGCTTGTGGTCATTGTCATCAACCACCAAGGAAACCATCAACAATCATCATTAAGTAGAAAAGGTTTCATACACGCACAACACTCGTGTAGACATTAGTCACATTTCATGTTTGCCATTCATTACCAAAACATTCATACCTTTGGAAGAACCTCAATGGTCATCAACCTTACAATCTCCCCCTTTTTGGTGATGGATGACAACCACTACTTATGATGATCCAAAATGAACGAGTCCTAAAAGAATAAGAAGGAAAAGACAAAAGACTCGAACGAAAACAAGGAACCAAGAGAAAAAATAGGATTGAAAGGATTACCTTGGTCCTTACCTTAGAAGTAGTCTCCCCCTTGGAATGTACTAGGTGTTGAGGGCGAACTATCCAAATATGTGGCACACTTGTTTTTGAGCTTGAGTTGAATTTTGCGCCCGTCGTGGTGTATGATAGTTGTTCTTGTTGAAGTAGACACACACCATAGATGTAGATGTTCATGTTGGTAAGGATATTCATTGTTGTTGTAGCCATGCACCATTATCTTCATCATCTTCATGTTCTCCACATCCATCTTCGTTTGATCTTCATGCTCTCCTTTGTCACCTCATAGCTTCCCTTGTATCTTCATGTTCTTCTCATCCTTTGTGCTATTCTCAATCTTGACTTGGCTTTTGGATCTTCATGTTCTGCTCCCCTTTTGTCACCTATCACCAAAAACCAAAACAAAACACAAGAAGACCAAGGAGCAATAATAATTGACAAGAGTTAGAAAACTCCTCCTTTCATTGTGTGCCTCCTTGGTCATGATGGCGTTCCACCATAACTCACCCTACACACATGACTCAACAAAAGATTTTCTCAAGTATGCGATGGTTAGTCATTAATGTGTTGGGAATGTATCAGTCACTTGTCTTTAATCTACACGAGTAGATTTAACCTTGGAGCTCGTTTGAACATGACGCAATGGGCATGAAGCACAATCATCACTATATGATCATCTAGAGGGTCATATACTCACATTGTAAATAAGCAACTCCCCCTAGAAACATGCTTGGAAGCATGTAAGGTTTCACGATGCAACAATGCATGAATGCAAAGAATGCAAACACAATAAGTATACAATGCATGATGTGATGCTAAAAGAAATAAAGAGAAAGGCTACAAACTAAAATGCCAACGACGAGTTGTTCCCTTCTCGAGCTTACTCATAATGGATCATTCTTCAAAGTCTTGGACACACCATAAACCACCTTCCCAAGCTTAACCCGTGTCAATTGCTATCTCAAGGAGGTCCAAAGTCGACCTACAAGAAGAAGAAGAAGAATCACAAAACAAAGGCACAAACAACAAAACAAAGCAAATAAAGACTATACATATTCACAAAGAGCTAGCTTCAAGGATACGTCATGTGAAGTTCGAAAGGTCGAGAACATTAAGTTCTCCCCTTAGCTTGTTGAAGGTCTTTTCGCCAAGGGGCTTGGTGAAGATATCCACCAATTGTTCATGAGTCCGCACACTCACCAATTCAATATCCTTCTTCTCAATATCCCTTGTGAAGTGATGCTTGACTTGAATATGCTTTGCATGACCATAATCTCCTGAGTTGAGAGCCATCTTGATTGCCGCCTTACTATCACAATATAGTGGCATTTGAGTGTAGTTGAGGTCATAATCCGAGCGAGTTTGCCGCATATAGAGAAGTTGTGCACAACAAGCTCCTGCTGTCATGTACTCCACTTTAGCTATTGATAGAGCCATCGAGTTTTGCTTCTTTGAGCTCCAAGATACAAGAGATCTTCCAAGAAATTGGCAACCTCTTGATGTGCTCTTCCTATTCACTTTGCAACCCACGAAGTCAGAGTCCGAATACCTAAGTACCCAAGTAACTCAAAGTTTGTTCCTCTTAGATACCATAATCCCATGGTGGATGTGTACTTGAGGTATCTAAGTATCCTCTTCAGCCTTCAAGTGTGACTCCTTTTGGATTAGCTTGGTAGCGTGCATACAAGTACACACTAAACATGATGTCCGGTCTTGAAGCGGTGAGATAGAGCAAAGAACCAATCATTGATCTATAGAGCTTGGGGTTCACATATTTTCCCTTCACATCATCATCCAGAGGTTTGCTTGTCTCCATAGGTGTATGCTAGGGCTTGCAAATATCCATGTTGAATCTCTTGAGAAGATCCTTGCTGTACTTCTCTTGATAGATGAAGTTTCTCTCTCTCTCAAATACTTGACTTGAAAACCAAGGAACACATGCAACTCTCCAATCATTGACATTTGGAATTCCTTTGCCATCATCTCCCGAAACTCTTCATTGAACTTCTCATTGGTTGAATCATAGATGATATCATCCACATAGATTTGGCACATAAAGAGATCCTTCCCAACTTGTCATAATATTCCTCAACTGTTGTGTTCTTGAATTCAGTCCCATTGTCACTCCTTATCTTCACAATGTTAGTTTTGAATTCATTCTTTGCTCTCCTTGCAAACTTCCTGAAGATATCACTTGCTTGAGACTTGTCCACAAGAAAGTGATCCATGTGTACCTTGTCAAGTCATTCACAATCACCAAACAATATAGATTGTCTTCTAGACTCTTGTAATGTGTTGGCCCAAACAAGTCCATGTGCAAGAGCTCTAGAGGACGAGATGTTGACATCAATGATTTGATAGGGTGGGAAGATGCAACTTGTTTTCTAGCTTGACAAGCACTGTACAGTTTGTCCTTCTCAAATGTGACATTTCTTGATTTCTTCAACTAGATTCCTATTGACCACTTTTCTAAGCTGACTCATCCCAACATGTGCCAATTTTCTATGCCACAACCATCCCTTTGTTGCCTTAGCAAACAAGCAAGTACTTGGTGGCAAGTTGTTTGACTTGAAGTCCATGACATACAAGTTCTCATGTCTCACTCCATAAAACACTAGCCCTTTCTTCATATTTTCAATTGTTGCACCATCGTCATTAAATGTGCACTTGAGTCCCATGTCACACAGCTAACCAATAGACAAGAGGTTGAAATTGAGGGTTTTCATAAGAAAGACCTTGGAGAGATGGAGATCATCCGTAATGGCTACCTTGCCCGAGCCTCTAACTCTCCCTTTTGAGTTGTCCCCAAAAGTCACCTTCTCATTGTCTTTGTCTTCATCAATGTTGGTGAACATGGTTGGATTCCCGATCATATGTTGGGTGCACCCACTATCAAGTATCCAATGGATGCCTCCACTCTTGTAGTTGACCCTGATAGTAGCCATAAGACATGCACTAGAGGAAGAAGGGTTAGTATCCAAAACATTGCTCAATTGACTTGCACTAACCTTGTCATGTCGAGCGATGAGACCATCCTCATAATTAGGGATCCTTGCAATTCGTTCTCAAAGTCTTCTCCTTATAGGATGGTGGGGAGCACGATACCTTCATTGTCCATAACCATCCCCCATATGCACATTGTCAAGGTTGATGTAATAGTGGGGAGGGTCATGAAGTCCAGTGACGTGCTTAAGCACATGTCACACTTGTGTGTGAAGCACAAGTATCATCTTCATTGCTCTCTCGATTGAGAGCACATGCCTTTGGTTGATCACCTCTTCAAGCAAGAAACCCCCCTCAGGAGTTGTGATTTCCAAGAGGCACTTGTCAACCACATCATATGATTTGATCCTCTGTAGGCCTTGAAAGGAGTTTATCCTACACACAAGATCATAAATGCTTAGTCTCACAAAGGTCATCATTCAGATTCCTCACAAATCCATCAAATTGAAAGAAGAGATCCTGTTGGTGAGCCTGACGAAGATGTCAATGTCAATCTTGCGATAGAGGAGGTGGAGGCACTAGGGCTGTAGTGGTGAGATTGATCATCTCAAATGATTCTGTGAGCATTGTTGTTGGCGCTCCCCCTACACCAATGTGTGGTCCACCCAAAGTGCTTGGAGTAGAACTTGGAATGACACTTGAGGTAGAGCTCGACGAAGCACTTGATGAAGGGCTTGGTGTAGGTCTTGATCCGAAGGGGTTGTAGAAGCTGTTGCAAGGCAATCTTATGGAGGGATCAAAGAAGTTTGAGCTTAAAGATACTTCTTTCCCTTTGCTTGAAGATGCTTCATTGTTTGCCTTGAATGTTTTCTTTCCCGTCAAGCTTGTGGTGATCTCCTCATCCTTGAAGAGTAGCCCGATCATATCATCAACAGAGAGGTTTTTGTCCATGATGAGATCAAGGGTGATGTAGAGGAGCTTGCTGCTAGGGAGCAAGATGAGGATCTTCTCGACTATCAATATCTTTGGAAGCTCGAACGGCCTTCTAGTTGCTGCAATTCCATCCACAATACCTCGCAAGCGAATAAGAGAGTCAAGTAAGTCTTTATTATCATTAGCATGAAAAGAAAAAAAACTCCTCAACAAGAGAGTCACTAGCATGATCAATAAAAGTCTCACAATCATCATCAATACTAGTCATGCTAGAAGAGCAAGCAAGATCAAGAGGTACATCATCTTCAATCATCACATTAGGCACACTAGTAGAGCAACCTATCAAGTTATCACTAAAAGGATCTAGGCACTCACTAGAACAAGGCACATCCACACAATCATCATCATACACATGATCATCGGTAAAGATATTGGAAAAGTCCACAAGAGTATACATCAACTCATCCGGTATCATGACATTTAGATAGCTTTTCAAGCGATCCTTCCATGTGCCATGACCCGGCCCCGAATGAGATGGCATCCCAACTCAATACGGTCACTACTCAAGACGGTTAAGCCCTATAATGATCACTTGGCTCTGATACCACTTGAAAGGACCTAGTGATCGAGAGGGGGGGGGGGTGAATCGGGAACTCGCTATATGTACCAAATTTACCAATTTCTAAAAACGAACACTCAAACAACTCCTATAGCAATTCTAGAGGTGATCACACTAACAATATAATAGTCCTATGAAAGGAATAACAACCTAAGCATACTAGTAGATCACACATAAGGAGACACAACTACTATGCAAGCTAGTAATCAAGGATACACAAAAGAAAACAACAAGCTAGCAAAGGAGACTACTCATGCAATGCTACAAAATATTGAACTAGAGCACACAAGCATGAGTATCACAATACATACAAGGGTGATCAATCAAGCCAAAGCAGCTCCTATACATGCTAGTGATCAAATATGAAAGCTGAACACTACTAGCAAGTAAAGAGGCTATTCATGCAAGTCTATAAGATAATCAACAAGAGCAAGGTAAGCACACAAGCATGAATAGCAAGGTATGTAAATACGAAAGATAAAGCATCATAGAGAGGGCCAAGGAATGCTGATCATTTTTTTCTTGAGGTTTCGGAACGATGGTGCCTTCCCCTACTCCTCGTTAGACCACTATCGCCAGAGTACCGGTCCCTCCCGTCACCAAGTGGAGTTCTCGCATACAAGCCCGCAATCACTCTCGGATTGAAGTCACATTTGCGTCACCACTGTCACCAAGACACAAGCTCGCCTCCCTCGAGAACTTGCCGAACTCTCTGAGCTGACACGGACGCTCACTATCGATGCCCCTTTCACCAGCGGGCTCAAACTGTGTACAAACGTGTGACGTCCTTCATAATCAATCACGATAGGCTCGATCACCAACATCTAACCGGTCTAGGTCTCACCATAGACAAAGAGGAACAACCTAGATCACATCCTCAAGGACACCCTAGCCATAGATGTGGATAGATGCTCAAGTTACTCTCACTAGCACTCTCAAGATATCCAATATCTTCTCCTAGTGCTCCTCTCTTTCCCTTTGGCTCCCTACTGATGCTCCCAGCTATCCCATGGGCCAAAGGTGGTCTCTAAGACCCCAACAATGACCTTATATAGGCTTCCAACCTCAAACTAACCATTGCTGCATGAAATCATCTTTCTGGACGTACAGACCGTCGGTCCCGTCACTGCTTGACCGGACCGTCCGGTCACTCCTCGACAACTCCTCAAGAGTCGGTGCACCTCTGTCCTTCGCTAATCCTACACTAACCGGACCGTTCGGTCAGTAGACCGGACAGTTCAGTCTCTTCAACCTTTGCTCATTCTAGAGAGCGTCCAAAACTGCTCTCATCCACACAGACCGGACCGTCCGGTCTCTATGGGTCTTCATGCAACAGACTTCTCGTAGTTCTGATCTCTGATCCTCTGATGATCGTACAGTCCAGTCTCTCCAGATCCCTCTGTCCTGTCACTCTATCTAGAAGTTAAAACTCCTCGTCCATGCTTGACTTCGTTTTCCGGCTTCTTCCAATAGTTCATTGGCTTCTCCACTATCATCTAGTGCATTTCACTAAGCATCCATGCACATCACCAACTAGTGTGACCTAAGAGACATGACCAAGAACCCCTTGATAGTCCAGATTTTCCTATGGACTCAAGCCCTAACAACTAGACAAGTGTTCCAAACACTTGCTCCTAGCTTGTCCTTAGC
This sequence comes from Eleusine indica, assembly GCA_030378355.1. NCBI lineage: Eukaryota > Viridiplantae > Streptophyta > Magnoliopsida > Poales > Poaceae > Eleusine > Eleusine indica. Next base: position 46,157,248 of record CM059495.1, read on the forward strand.
CTTGTTCCATCTCCATCAATCCTTGGACTCCATCAAGCTCATCAAGCCTTCATGCTTGTGGTCATTGTCATCAACTGCCAACGCAACCGTCAACAATCATCATTATGTAGAAAAATTTTTCTACACGCAGAACACTCTTGTAGACATTAGTCATATTTCATGATTATCTTTCATCACCAAAACATTCATACCTTTGGGGTAACGTCAATGGTCATGAACCTTACACCTGGTCTGTTTGGATGCTTAATTTTTTCTTAGTATTAGACATATACAACAGTTTTGACAAATATATAATAGTTTACACCAGCTAATTAAGTTTTTGAACAAGATATGCTACTACAATAGCCAAACACATCATGGTTTATTTCAAAACATAAAAAAAAACTATGGTTTCTAAGTACTACAATATTGGCAGCTCATGAATGTGCATCTCAATTATATGTTCATGAATTCTAGTTGCTAAGTTTTGTCCAAAGTTTCTTTCGTGCTGAATACTACTGTCACAAAAATCTCTAGTTTCTGATTATCAAAGTTTTGTCCAAATAGAGCCAAAGTGATAAAAAAAAAAGCAAAAAAAACTAGGTTAACAAGAACCATTGGAACAAGACAAAAGAAAAGGCCATATATGGGGATTTGAGATGTTCTTGATTGTTGCAAAATATATCATGTGGTGGCTGCAATAAAAGCCACATGCATTGTCACCTTGCTGCTGGTAGCACTGCATATACAAAGACCATAGTTCCAAAGTTTATAGAGGGAGTCATAAGTAGTAACATTTCTATTGCTAGTGAAATACAAGGTCACCTACCTCAAATTTGATAAGATGCCTCAATACAGCTCCATCATTCTTCTTTTTTGGATCACTTGCAATGTAGACTGCAAAAGGCCTACAATACAAGTACCATCATTATGTATAGAGCTATGGAGCAACTTATTATCTGTACACAAATAACAACAACCTACTATGTCAAGCAACATATACTTACTTCTCAAGTATATAACAACAACCTACTATGACAAATAACAACTAGCTGACTGGCCATCACAAGGGCTAACAGTATGCTCACAAATTGCATAAAAGAATACAGGATGAATATATACTTACTTGTTATGCAACTTTGTTATCGTTGTGACATCATAAATCATGTCAAACATTGAATCCAGATACTACACGATGTGCCATTTTGGGCTTATGATCATAGTGATCCAATGGTTTCCGGTCATGGAAGGAAACATCACAATCTCTTTGTCAACCCTCATGCATTGGCTTATTACCTTCACCACACAGCAGTTTACCAAACCAAAGTATTCCCAAAACTGCTGCTTTTTGTAGTTTCTAAAACTCCAGTTTGGAGTTCTTTTTTCTAAACTAAGTTTGCTGGATGCATGCAGTTGTTTCATCTCATGCAACATGCCCTATTTTCCATGTATTATGGATAATAGTCTATGTACATGTCAAGATCCAGATTAAACATTTATGTTTGCGTCCAGCATATATGTTATTTGAGTAAAACAAAGACTACAAAAATGCATGTATATTATTTGAGTAAAATAAAGACTACAAAAATGCTTCGACAGCCAAACATGTTACTCACTCCGTTCAACATAATATAACACTCTGGACTTCTCAAGTTTTCTCAGATTATATGACACTCTCGCATCCCAATGCATCTTTCTCTCTTCTCAATACATCTCTATCTCTCTCCTCCTCATTTCCTGTGCAATACACCTTTTCATCCCTCCTTAATTCTTGTGCCAAAAGCCAAAATGTCATATATTGTTGAATGGAGTGAGTAGCTTCTTTTCACTAAATAGAAAAAAAGCAGCTCGTTCTACTGACTTCTCTGCATTTCCACATTGGTTCAGACACGCATATGTTAAAACAAAACACGAAAATTGACTAATTCCTCTCTACATGAGCAGATATTTCATAGAATTCACCAACAATTGTTGAAAATTTCATTGAAAACAAATTTCAGGAAACATATAGATTGGCGGTGAGGTTGCGATTGACCTCGGTGGAATTCGCGACGGAGGAGGAAATCGGCTCCATGAGGCGGTTGTCGGTGCATCGAGCTGCTGCAGCACAATGAAGTTCCCAATGGAGGTCGGGATAAAGCCGAGGGCAGAGGGGATCTGACCAGAGGGAGCACAAAATGGGGTACGCACGAAGGGAGCATGAGCTGCTGTTGTGGTGGCGGTGGCTGCAGCAGGTGAGCGGGTCCAACAAGAACGCCCACGTGTCGGTGAAGGCGAGCGAGTAGAGGCAGTCGAGGTGGGAGCGGTGGAGCAGGAGGGAGCAGGGTCGTTGAGTCAAGGCGGAGCCGGGCGCCGACACCGGGCAGCGAGGAGGACGTCGGCCGGGGCGAGGAGGACGGTCAAATCCCCTACGATGGCTCTAACGGAGGGCGGAGGGGATTTGGCGTGCGGAGAGGGGACCAACAAGGATGCGCGCAGGAAGGCGACTGACGGCGATGCGCCCAGGAGGAGCGAGGGCGCCACCGCCAACCAGCACACCGACAGCCAGGGCCGAGCGCTGCGCCACCTACCAAATTGCAATAGCAAAATTGATCTTTCTTTTAGCTAGGGCGGAGTGTTGTGACGGGCAACTGAAAACCGTTTGAAAAAATCTGCTAACGACGGTTCTTCAACTAACCATCCCCAAACTTATGACGGTTTGAAGAACCACCGCAAAAATATACCGATGGATGCCAACACCTCGTCTGAAAGAGTTAGTGACGGTTCCGAGAAAACCAACACAAAATTACTGATGGCTTTTGTTACTGTCTGAAAAATCTGTGACGGATGTAGGAAAACATGTGACTATTACTAAAGCCGTCACTATATTACTAAAGGTCTCCGGGAGAGCCATCACAAAAATGAAAAACTGTATGTAATCTAGTGACGGCGTCTACAAAACCGTCACTGCTCTGAATAGTTGTGACAGATTTCGTAATATGAGTCACTACTTGTGCCTCGGGTGCAAATAGTAGTGACGGATTTTATAAAATGTGTCACTGTTGTTTTATTAGTGACGGTTATCTAATCACCGTCTCTAACAGCGTGTCACTAAAGATCATTTCTGAGGTAGTGCAACAGCGAGAGAGTTTTTGCTAGCTTCACGTTGGATTTTGGGTAAAAATGTGTCTCTGTCAATGTTGATGGAGCAACCACAGTGGCACTTGGGCTTCAAGCGTCACTTTGGTAGCACATCATCAAGGTGCTTTGGTTTTTCATCTTTCTCACAGTGTGTGACCATTGGAACCCCAACCAGGAAGGATTACCGGACATATTATCAGAGAAGAAATAATTGTGCACTCTCTACCACGGTTCATATAACCGACTGGACCGGTATAACCGGTCGAGCCTGGTTCACCGGATAACCGGTATACATAACAACAACAAAAAATCCTATAGCGGCGGGCGTTTGTAGGGGCGGGTGGTCTGGCGTCGAAACAAATCGCCGCTACATACGCCTTTGTAGCGGTGGTTGAAGATGTCAACGCTCTACAAATAGCGGCGGTTGACTTCATCAACCGCTGCTACTTTGCTCTACAAGTAGAGGTGGTTGACATCTTCAACCGCCGTTACTTGTTATTTTTTAGAAAAAAATAAAATTCAATATATATATATATATATATATATATATATATATATATATATATATATATATATATATATATATATATATATATATATATATATATATATATATATATATATATATATATATATATATATATATATATATATATATACAGAGAATATGCATCTCATGACAGTAAATTTACAACATGTCATCACACAAATTTACAACATATCATCATAGAATATATACAATATCTTAAAATATTCATGCATTACAAAATATCTTATATAAACCCTAATGCATAGTTATCATCTTTCTTCGACATATTGGGCTCATATGATACTCTCGAACCAGCCCACTCATAAAGGGACCTAGGTTTGTTGCTAGTTTACCGTTTGAATGAAAACACTTTCCTTCTGAACTAATTACCTCTCTCAAAAGAAAACGACAAAGAGAAGCTACAACTAGATACATATTATTTGTACTCAAATGAACGCGTTCTTTAGAAATCATACCCTTTCTGATCTCGTCATTCTTTTTCATCTTTGCTTTCCATAGTGCCTTTTCTCTTATGGCTTTCTGTGTCACATGAGTAGAGTATGTTAATATAAGATCTTAAAAATCCTCTGTAGAATAAAATAAAATGGACATAAACAAAATTAACTTACCTCTTCATCGGACTTCTCAATGATATGTTCCAGGTAAGTGGTCGAGCTAGACGCGAACAAACACGTATAGTAGCCACAATGCACACTTCCTCGTATTTGCTTATAGCACTATGTAATAGAGAACACAAGTTAGTTACACTTTATATGATGGATATTATGATAAATACATGTATGTGATGCATATAAATCGTACCCAAAAAGATAAGACAGAAGTACATCTTCTTTTTCCGTCTTGGATGACAGTCTCATCCCGCTTTGATATATTTCTCGTAAGCACTAAATGATCGACAAAAGCATATCATTAAATGATATTAACATTATCAAATCATATACACATAGACTAATTTATTACCTATCTATGAGTTCCACAATGTCGTTATACAACTCTTCTCGTAGTCCAGACTATCCAGCATCAGAAGGTACCCATTTTTGGGAATTATCATAAGACAGATCCAATAATCGCTATAACAATATTGACAACAAGTTACATATGATTGGATTTAACTTTAACATATGATAGATGACAAAGACAGTAATGGTCCAACTTACTTGAAGTTGTAGGGGGCCAAAATGCATTCTTGGTCTTGCCACTTCAAGTGGCAGTCGCATAAATAATTTATAACTTGAGTCCTTGCTTCATTTTGTAGGACCGCATTCATTGCAGCTATCTCTGCCACTATCTTATCCGGATAGTTTTTCGGATTTACTGTTGGGTTGATCGTGTTTTGGTTGATGCGGTTCGGGTTGACGTAGGCCACCTTCCAATCTTTTCTATTGACCGTCTTTCTTTGGAAAAAGGAGTTCATGCTACAAAAAAAAGGCATAAGCTAATATATTGAATTATGATTGAAATACGAAGTAGATCAAACATGAAACTTACATGCATCACAATGTGATGAAGGTGACGTCCATCTTGCCTAGGCGAAACATTTCGTGGACATCCTCCCAAAATAGGCCTAAGGTTTGTTCATCTTCTTCAGTGAACACCTCAGTTGGAATCCTACAAGTGATTGCGGAGACCCATTCCTTCGACGCCATCATGTATCAGTCATGCAACTTCCGCATCTCCAACGGGAGGTTCTTGTACATGTTGTTTGATATAAGGGGCTTACCGAATTTGAATGTCGGGTAGTCCACATCGTCTCCAGGATTGTGCAAAATTAGATCGTCGTACGACACTTTATCTCGAGGATCTTGTTCTTGCAGGATGAGCTTACTGGTGCTTGCTAGACTTTTTTCAATCCAGCCAAGTACTTATCAATATCATTTTTTGCTTTTAGGTCCTTTGGCTCTTTGTCAAAACCGGTAATCGTCTTTGGGATTACCGGAGCCTTCACAACAACTGGTGCAGGCTGGACTTGAATTATTAGAGCCTGAACTTGAACTGTCACAGTCGCTGTTGACGGAGGCTCGACGACAACAGGGGTAGCCTATACTATTCCTTCAACGATGATCGAAAGAGGCTCGTTTTCACTATAGCTTATAGGACTGTGAGTCGAGTCGGCTTCCGCATACGGAGATTGAGGCTTGTTTCTCGAGGCTGCCGCAGACATAGGAGACGGTTGTCCACCTGCCGGGAGTGGCTGGCTCGCATGATAGGACCTATGCCCAGACAATGGGGTGGAGAAACTCGTTTGAAGAGTACAACATCACGACATTTCCAAATAATGAAAGAGCTGAGCGCATCTTGAAGAGTTTCTATACCCGCCTCAGGTATCGGGCATTCAATCTGGTTGTCCTCATTGCCAGGTACTATTTCTGACACGGTGACACGCACGTAACCTTAGGGGATATCCCTGTTATCAAGCGTCTCTCCTGGAAATTCCATGCCGGATGCAACCTTCATCGTCTTCCCCTTGTAACCAAATGGCATATGCAACTCGCAAGGAGTATCCTCAGTGATGTCCTTTGTTTCTGGTTGCATGGAGACAGATGGCTTGCATGGATGTGGACAAACCACGTAATAAGGCATCCATAGCAGCATGCAGGTTGGGGTCCAAACAACCGCTTTCTTTGTCGATAGCGAACATAAGAAGTTGTCACCTCCAATCGTCCTTGGCTTTCTCTTCTTGATCTTTTCTTGTGCAAGATATGCTTCTTGTACAGGTGTGAGGATGTTTCAGAGAAACCTTCTTTCCATGTTGCCGATGCTGACACTCCTCGTACCCGACCACCATGTTCCTTGGTCCCAATCGCCTTCGTTAGCTCGTCCTTGTGATACTCAAGTGTAAGCAGACCAGATTCCGTCTACGTCATGATGGGACCTTTCAAGGCTTGCATGACTTCAACTGTCGCGGGATCCTTCACAATAATCTCTCCTTCATCGGTTAAGTCAGAGCGACCATATGCCCAATTCCTGGTACGCTCATTGGTGTTTGGTAACGGATCAGGTTTTCCTCCCGCGCGGAGCTTGGCTTCCATCTCTCTCCAAATTGGAATCTTCTTTTTTATCCACCCGGACCTAACCGTGGCTTGAAATTGTTCCGCTTGTTGAGCTCAACCATCTTTTTATTGAGCTCCTTCGAAGCACTTCTCATCTTCTGCTCAACAAACTCATCCCATTCCTGCTGACTAATATTTCCATGCATGTCAAATAGGGTTCGATTTTTCTTGACATATTGGCACTTGAGCTTGGACTTATAATCTCAAAAGATGTGATTGAGAGTGGACATCGTGGCCTTCTTGGCTCTCTCGAGATCTGATGGCTGGAATCGGATGGTTGCGGTGATGTCAGCCCACATATCGTCTTTTCTGCCATCCGGGACTTGGCGCCAATCTTGCCACATGATTTTGCAATGGTCCCTCACCACTTTGCTGCAACAGTTCTGCCATTTGACGTTGACACCAGCGGGTTCAATCGGTTCTCCATCTTTGGGGTCTAGTACAGTAACCTCGTAGATGTCCTCTACCTTGTTCGCTCGCGAAGCGCTGACTACGCTTGCGTTTGTGTGTGGACACTTGGGCAGGCACCTCTTCCACTTGCTGGACGAGGGCCTTATCTGTCGCAGCCTCTGCTACAAATAGCCGACTGACACTTCATCGAGGGCCGTAGGATATAAGTAGTAGATTTTAGTTTACAAATTATTTGAACAAATGAGGAAATTATCTTTGACAAAATACCTCATCTTCAGGCACGTAATCAGAGTCCGGGCTCCTCAATCGACGTTCCTTTGGTAGTGGAGGATGCGGAACTTCTAGTTATTCCCAGTGTTCGCATGATTCTTCATCGTCTGAAGACGATCCCCCTTCCAAGGGCGCCTTGAGGGTGTCTTTATCATTCGTTGCTTCTAACAAATGTTCCTCTTGAGAGGGCATCTCGGTCGCCATGACGAGAAGACTTTGACACTTTATATTAGATATGATGACTAGTTTAGAAAACAAGGAGTATACACCTTTCATCATTGAGCATAGAGACAAGAAAAAGAATAGAAAAATCAAAATTTGCTCTCAGTGTGGGTTGCCGAATCAACGGCCCTCCAACGCTCTAAGATCCTTGACTTGTACAACAACATATATCCGATATCCTAGGATATGGTCTATGTCATCGGACTAGTCTCACTTAACCCGCTTTTATCATTGAGCATGGATCGATTGCCTACGTAGAATAGATAAGTAGTACAGAGAGACAAGGAGAAGAATAGAAAAGTTAAAATTTGCTCTCAGTGTGGGTTGCCGAATCAATGGTCTTCCAACGCTCTAAGATCCTTGACTTGTACAACAACATATATCCGATATCCTAGGATATGGTCTATATCGTCGGACTAGTCTCACTTAACCCGCTTTCATCATTGAGCATGGATCGATTGCCTACGTAGAATAGATAAGTAGTACAGAGAGACAAGGAGAAGAATAGAAAAGTTAAAATTTGCTCTCAGTGCAGATTGCTGAATCAACGGCCTTCTAACGCTCTAAGGTTCTATGTTTTGTTGCTAGTAATATGGCATATATATGGCCACAAGTTATATGGCATATATATGGCCACAAGCAACTATGTACTACAAGCATATAGGGTAGTTAGTCTCACTATTTGCATGTTATTAGAACACTAATAAATATATGGCAGCAACCATATCCAACAACAATGCATTGCAGACAACTCAACAAGTGACAGGAATAGATAAGCAGACAAGCAGTAGTTAAAAAAACATGTTCAGACCAGCCCAATTACTTCATGCTCATTCTGGGAACAAAAACATCAGTAGTAACTCAAAGGCTAAAAGAACAGTGATCATCACAGCACACAGTTAACATATTCTTGGCACAGATATATATCTACACAGGTCATGAATATACTGCACCACTCTACACTATCACAGTTACATGATCCCAAGTTCCTTTTTATGGTTGTGCCGAATGGTAAACATAGGGAGCTAAAATGACGATCACAAAATAGGGCAGCAACTAAATTGATCAAGGCAACAATGAGCATATGAGCATGAAAATAAGCTACTTTGATTTAGCTAACATCATCATGAAAATCAATCACATTTACATCTAAGCTAAAAATGAGCATAGGGAATATAGGTATGATGGGAAAAAAAGCTAATAAATTGAATTATGCCATTCTAAGCTAACAGTGAGCATAGGGAATATAGGTATGATGGCAAAAAAAAAAAAGGGTAATAAATTGATTTGCCATTCTGAGCTAACAGTGAGCATAGGGAATATTAGATCATCCTAAGAATAGTCTAACCAGAATTGAAAGGTGCATGATATTAAGCACAAATTGCAAGAAAAAACATGACTACAGGTTAGAGACAGGATTATTAGATCATCCTAAGAATAGTCTAACCAGAATCATCTTACATGATGCATAAATATATGACAACATATCAGCAGACACACATTTAGAAAATATGCATTCCTATTGCAAAGCTGGGAGGATAAGCAATAGTACACTGTGACATAGAGGACACATTATGGCAAGCAAAAGGAAGCTAGAGGACAGAACTTGTACAAACACATGTAACTGAATTCTGCAGTCTCGTGTGACGAGTGATGACCAGTTTATGAATGCAGGCTGGCCAAAGCACACACCATTGCGCCAGGTAATCCAGAAATGACACAACCACATGCAATGCAGCACTGCTCCATAATACTAGCAATTGACACCATGATAGACAGAATTCACTAGTGCAAACTAGGAACAAATTCAGCAAATTAGATATGGCAGCAGAATAAAAACTAGGACAGCAAGGTATGATGACAACCTAGGACAGCAGAAAAACTAGGATCAGCATCAGAGAGGGAGAGGATGGCCTGACGCGGGGAGGAGGAGGAGGAGCAAGCGCACTTACCGGAGCCCGACGTGGCGGCGCTCGGGGATGAGGAGGGGTCCTGCGGCGGCACTCAGGGAGGACCGGAGCCCGACGCGGCGGTGCTCGGGGACGAGGAGGGGAGCCTGACGCTGCGGTGCTCGGGGACGAGGAGGGGGCCCGTGGCGGCGGTGCTTGGGGACAGAGGAGGGGGCCTGCGCGGAGGCCGTCGACGAGTGGAGGAGGAGGAGGCACGATGCGGCTCGCTCGAGGAGGCGTCCGAGACGGAGGGCATGAGGAGACGGCGCTCGGGGTAGCCGGAGGGGAGTAGCACAGGATGGCGCTCGAGGAGGCATCGAGGAGCCCGTGTGACGGCGGTCGAGAGAGACGGAGGGGAAGGGCGCGACAGCGCTCAGGGAGCCGGAGGGGAGGAGGGCGCGGCGGCGCTTGGGGAGCTGGAGAGGGGCACGGTGGCGGCACTCAGGGAGATGGCAGCTGAATTGGGCAGCCTCATAGCGTCACAAAGCAAACAGTTGGGATAAAGGTTAGGGGCCCGCCGCACCCGTGCTTATATAGGGGAGGTCTTTTAGCGGCGGTTCACAAAGCAAACCGCCGCTAAAAAGGAATAGCGGCGGTTGGCATTGTGAGCCGCCGCTACAAAGCTTATCATTTTTTAGAAAAGCCCTTCGATGTAATCTAAATTCTATTTTGGTACTGTAGTTTTGCAAAAATACCCCTATACTTTCTCAAAATTATATTTTTAGTCCTCATATTTTTTTCTTTTTAGCCCCTATATACTATTCTATTATTACAAAAAGGTCCCTATAAAGTCTGTTTCAAGCCATTCTTGCACTCACGCTTTTGTTAGGACATGTACTATTATTTGATCGCATCTCTAACTCTTTATCTCCTCTTCCCGTTTCAATCATATCTTTCTATTTAAATAACTTACAAAATCTTTATATTCAAATAAGCATAAGTTACATAAAACATAATACAAGGTTCTCCTAATGAACGATACTTCAAAAATAAAATTACATGATGCTTGAGTTAGCCTTGAACGATTTTTCCTTGGCAGTGATCGGTGCGCATGTAGGGCATTCCGTCGGCAAAGGAGAATCTTGCTTCAAAGACTTTAAAATTTTTCGGATCTATGAAACATGACACCTCGTCATATTGACTGTAGTCATCTCGATCCTCCACATTCTCCACTTCAACGATTATTTGTTTAACTGGAACAACAATATATTTATTTTCGTTCTTTGGATCAAGTACATAAAACACCTGTTTCATGGTCTTGGCAAGTATCCAAGGCTCATCTTTGTGACCAACATTGTTAAGATCAACAATTGTGAAACCATATTCATGCACCTCGATGCTATTAGGGTGCTTCACCCATTTGCATTTAAATATGGAAACCTGTAAATTTGCATCGTAGTCTAGTTCCCATATTTCCTTAATGTCCCCGTAATACGAGGTCGTTTGGTCCTCTTCATCAATGGCTTCTACTCGAACACCGCTGTTTTGATACTTGCTCTTCTTATCCTTCTGTTGGGTGTAGAAGGTAAAATCATTGATGTCGTATGCTGAAAAGTAATCACGGTTCTTCTCGGACGGTTAGCTAACTTTCTCAATATTTTCTCTTCTACGGACTCGCCACTTGGAAGGTCTAGGGAGCTAAACCATGATGTGAAAAAGAGCGCTTATGCTCGTCTATGATCCATTTATCCGTCGCATCCTTGTTGTTTCGACGGAGCTTTATATATCTCTCTCTGTGTGTGTGTGTATGTGTGTGTGTGTGTGTGTGTGAAGCAATTTGGCTTAAAAATCAACCCTTTTTTAGTGTAAAAGAATAGAAACTGAAGACCAAAATACATTATGAACTATCAAATTTTATTGCTAAACTTCTTTTGCCACTTGCATGTTTGAATGTCCAGCTTACAAACTCCGGGTCCGCCACTGACGCCATGTTCAGGGTTCCATCAATCCCCTAATGAAATATCGGGTTACAACAGCGAGAGGGTTTTGCTTCAAATTGATATTGGGTAAAAACACGTCTTTATTAATGTTGTTAGAGAAACCACGGTGGCACTTGGGCTTCAAAAGTCACTTCGGTTCGGTGGCACATCATCAATATGTGCTTCGTTTTTCATCTTACTTACTCCCAGCGTGAGCATTGTAGTCCCATCCAGCAAGGATTACCGGCCCATGAGAGAAGAAATAATTGTGCATTCTTCACACTCATACACTTCAATCCGAAAATGAATCATTAATTTATTGATATGAACTGCTTGCTTCTATGCCTGGTTTTTGGGTTCAGGCACCATACTACACAATGAAAGGCACCGATGCCTAAAAGGAAAAGATTCCTTGGCTCTGGCTCAGGACTATGGTTGGTTTTATATTGCACTTGCACGATATAATAGTTAATATAAGCCTACAATCACTACTATAATAATTACTTTCAGTTAACATTTGTGATGGACGGGTTGTTCGTTACAAATAATTATTACTGATATTGATATTATTTTGTGACGGATTACATGTCTGCCACTCAGGACATATTTAACAACATAAAAAAAGTGCAGTAGTGAAAGATACTGCACCATTAGCTGACACCAAAAAAACTGGCCCCACACCAAAAAATGCTTGACCCGCCTTCAAATCCTAACCATAGACCACCATGGTGTAAGCTGTCATTGTCGTGGCCACGTTGTAGACCTCAGTGTCGACGTGTCTGGTGAGGCAGAGGGTAGCCACCATCTGCTCAAAGCCGTTCGAGAGGTCGTCGAGCGCCCGCATTGTGATGCAGACGGCATCGACGGCCACCACCACCTCCCTCAGATCTGCAATGGAGGAGGGCAGATCTAAGGCGGCATGGACTTCGCTCGTCGTGACGGCCATTGCGGCGCCTGGACGGCCAACACCCGGTAAAGGACGGAGGCACAATCTTCTGCATCTTCACGCGGGCCTCTTTCGTCAGCAGCGTGCATCAGGCCATGGCCCAACAGAAGGGGCATGGGCACTACGTCTAGATGTGGCGCAGCCAGCCGAGGATGCTGACAAGGCGACACTTGGGCAATGGGAGTGTCGAAAAGGCGAGAAATTGACGGTGGAAGAGGAGGGATGGAAGGGGAGACGAAAGTGATTACGGAAGACAAGGGGCAGAAGTGGAGCGAATAGGATTGCACTCACTCCGCACCTCTTCTTTTATAGATGGTGGCAAGTGTCAGTGGCAGACCATGTTTTTTAGCCCGCCACTTATCTCTTAGTGAGCCCCCCCTCCCCCCCCCCCCCCGGCTTAGTTTTGTAGCGGGTTTTATAGTGCTCTCCACTAATGTCAATATTCTTTTTGTTGTTGAAAATCATTATTTGTAGTAGAGAATCGTTTTTCTCTTTCAGCACAAGATGAAGGGTGTATTTGAAAACTGTTTGGTTTGTTTCTGATGCTCTGACATGTCATAATTTTCTGTCGTTTATTTTATTATGTTCTTTCATAGCCTGCAAACTATTTTGTTTGTCAAACTTACGATATGATAAAATTATTTATCAGACATTAAGCAAGTTTTAACAAGTGCCATGTGAATCGGTGGTAGTGAACTAAAACAACCGTAATATCGTATTAGTAAATAACCTGGCCTATAATTATATGCATAAAAAAGCCTCGCATATCCGTTCCCTTCACTTCACTGCTTTATCTAGCTTTTTTTTAGATAATGAAATATAAAGTCTCCGCCTGTACACCGTTAAGAGGTGTATACAGAACATTACAATGGAGAGTACTTATTAGACTCACAAATCCGACACAACGAAAACAAAGTGACAAGAGACACAAGTTCGAATCAAAGAAACTAAACTTCAATTCTATTTGAAAGGCTCCATCCAAATCTAGCAAAGACTCCCATAATCACTGTTTCCAACAGGCTAGAACTATCCTTGATCGTTTTCCTATCCTCCTCTTATGAAGCGAAGATTGTTCGAACTGAATAATAAGCTGCTCCGAAGATTACCTAGCTATAAGCTATGTGCCCAAGCCCTTGGTTATGCGCTATGTGACACATGCATTTTCTTTCCCTACTGAACTACTACATGACAGTACAGTATATTGCAAGATTGAAACCAGGACATAACATAACACAGAAAATGGTAAGGAAGAACCTAATACAATGGTGGTGTTGACATGAAAGTGAAGAGTGCAGGATGCTGGAATGGCCTGTTTATATTTGAATCCGACTGATGAATGAATCTGACGCAGCATCAATTTTACTACATACTGACGGTGGTGATCGGACGTACGGGGAGACTGGCATACATGCACGAGCGAGCGACCTCGATGTTTCTACACGACGCTGACATGCGCGAGGCGCCGCACCTTTTGCTCCCCCGTTTTGCATGAATCAGGTGGGTAGCTCCGTTTTAATTTCTCTAGAGGCAAAGAATCGGAGGATAGTGATCCCACATGCCTCGCTGCCAAGTGCCAAGAGAAGGTGAGAAGATACCCGCATGATCTCGCGCATTGGTTGCTTAGCAGCAGTAGTACCGGGCTTGATACGATCCTTTTCCCTTCTCTGTGGTGCAACAATTACTGGCGCAAATCCGCGTCGCCCGAGCAGTACACATTCCTGTGACGACGTGTGATGCGACGTGATCGCGACACAGTTGCATGCATGCGCGCGCCATCAACCTAGGCACGCACGGGCAGCAGGGCTAGCGCCACACTGTGCACGACCCACGTGAGCGCGCAGTCCGAGCCCGATCTCTCCGGCGTCCGGGATCGGACGGACACGCGCACGGCGCCGCGGGCGGGAAGCAACAAGCTGGAAAGCACGCACAGGCCTCAGCGCGCTTCGTCTTCCCGCAAAAGGCACAGCAGTGTTGACTTTGTCGACGCCTTTTTCTTCCTCCCGTCGTCTCGGCAGTCAATCGACACAGCGACACCGGCACGAAGATTTTTGCGAGTCCAGTCCAGTCCACCACCACCGGTCACGGCGGCTCCGGGGACCGGCACGCGTCGGTTGGATTCACTGGCCCGTTACTGCGCGCGCAGTTAATACCGCACTTACTGCGCGGCTCACCACCCGGCTCCTGTAGCTGTAATCCGTCCTGTAATTACCGCATTTATTTGTACCACCCGCCCACGATACGCTCGCGCTGTGCTCTCTGTCTGTGCTTGGCGGGGCGCTGCTGACCACGTTGCCCCCGCCTACCCACTCGCTCAGTGCGTGACACGCGGTAGAGCCGCTGCCACGTGGGGCCCGGGACCCCTGGTTGAACGCATGGACCCCGATTTCAGTGAGGTGACCCTTGGTTGGTCGCGTCACGTCGCGGAAGGGAAGGCAGGAATAAAAGAGGAGAGGTCAAAGCGCGCAAACAGCAACGCCTCCCTCTTGTTCGCTCTCTTTTCCCCGGCCTCCCGCCGCGGTTGCTGCTTCCGTTCCGTTGCGAGAGGAAAGCGGGGGCAGAGAGAGAGAGAGAGAGAGAAAGAGGAGAGGAGCTGGCTGGAGGTAGAAGAAGACGACGACGAGCAGCACCTCGGACCTGAGCATTGAAGAAGAGGGGGAAGCAGGGGGTACACGGAGCCACAGAACTACCGACAAGGTATTTACTGCCGCCATTTACTCCGCCCTCTTCTCTCCCTCTCCTCCACTTCTCCTCCCTCCTTTCCTCCCTCGAAACAATCTTTCCCTTTCTTGCACCGCCCGCTAAATCCTCTTCCTCTCCCCGCTGTACTACTCGCCCTATACCATGCTGATGATGATGCTGCGTTTCGTCGTCTGTTTTTAATTGCCTTGCCTTGCGTCTGTTCTGTTGGGGCCATACTCACCAGATCATCAAACAAGGAAGGAAGGAGTGAGTACCGGGGAGCTGTTTGTTTCCTTGTTTCTGGATCGGGCGACGAGACAGGGAGGAGCATGTTTGGGGACTGCCAGGTCCTGTCGTCCATGGCCGCCATGGCCGGCGCCTCCACCTCCGCCGACGGGCTCTTCATCCCCAACCCCGGCGCGCTCGCCAGCTTCATGTCATCCTCCGCCGCCTTGCCCTTCCACCACTTCTCCACATCCACCGCCATAATACCGGTGAGTACACGCCGAACTATTTTCTTCCTTTTTCTTTTCCTGTTTGCTTGCATGATGTCTCTACAACTACAAGAAAGTTTGAGTCTGACAAAAGAAAAAAAACTCTGATGATGCAGAAAGAGGAGGGCGGTTTGATGGGCGCGCTCCATCCGGCCAAGGACGAGGAAATGGAGCTGGAGATGGACATGGAGCTGAGCGGCGGCTCCGGCAGCGGCCACCTGGACGGCTTGCTGGGCTTCGACGACGACCGGGCGGAGCAGAAGCCTCAGGACATCACCCCGGCCGATGGCGGGAAGAACCAGCTGGGCGTCAACGGCAAGAAGAAGCGGTACCACCGTCACACGGCGCACCAGATCCAGCAGATGGAAGCGTAAGAAGGGATTCCTTTTCATTCCATTCTATATGCATGATTTTCTTCTTGTTCCTGCATGTTGAATGGATTCATCTAACCATTATTGCATTATTATTGGATTTGTTGCAGTCTGTTCAAGGAGTGCCCTCACCCCGACGACAAGCAGCGTCTGAAGCTGAGCCAGGAGCTGGGGCTGAAGCCCCGTCAGGTGAAGTTCTGGTTCCAGAACCGTCGCACGCAGATGAAGGCCCAGCAGGACCGCGCCGACAACGTGCTCCTCCGCGCCGAGAACGAGACGCTCAAGGCCGACAACTTCCGCCTCCAGGCCGCCATCCGCAACGTCGTCTGCCCAAGCTGCGGCCACGCCGCCGTCCTCGGAGAGATGTCATTCGAGGAGCAGCAGCTGCGCATCGAGAACGCAAGGCTCAAGGACGAGGTCTTTCCTTTTTCCCCTACCTACCAAACTCTTGCTTCTTAAACCCTAAACACTTCCTGCCTGCTTGCTTGTTCTGCAACACCCAACCGTGCACGAGCACCGCTTGATTTTCCATTTTTATTTTTCTTAAAAATACTATATTAAATAAAAAATATTGGCATGTATTGTGCGTGCAGCTGGACCGCCTGGCGTGCATCACGACGCGGTACGGCAGCGGCGGGCGGCAGCCAGGCCTGTCGGGACTGGGCTGCATGTCAACGCCGCCGGCGCTCCTGATGCCGCCGCTGGACCTGGACATGAGCGTCTACTCGCGCCACTTCACCGACCACCAGTCCTCGTCGATCATGGACCTCATCCCGCCGGTCATGGCCCAGCAGCAGCAGCATCAGATCGCCGACCACCACAACGCGGCGTCGCCGTACATGGGCGGCGGCGTGATGGCGCCGGTCCAGGAGCAGGACGGGCAGCTGGTGCTGGAGCTCGCCGCCAACGCGGCGGACACGCTCGCCAGGATGTGCCGCGCCGGCGAGTCCCTCTGGGTGCGCCGTGCCGGCGGCGGTGCGGGTGCTGAGGTGATGGTGGCGGAGGAGTACGCGCGGATGTTCAGCTGGCCGGGGGATGGAGGGAAGCAAGGCGTGGTTTCTGTGGATGCTGCGGCCAGGACGGAGGGGTCGCGTGACAACGCGGTGATCATCATGAACAGCATCACGCTGGTGGACGCATTTCTGAATTCAGTGAGTACTTCGATTCATTTTATTTATTTTTTTATCGTGTCAAATTGTCAAACATTGCTCTGTTCTTTGTTTTTTTTATGGTGCCATATCATGCATTAATGCTGCTTAGGACTTATTTTTTTCTAGCTAGTTACAAATTAATAATGATTTCCACGCCAAAATTACCTAATTACTGATCGTCGTGTTGCAGAACAAGTGGATGGAGCTGTTTCCCTCGATCGTGTCCAAGGCAAGAACCATTCAGGTGATAAGCCACGGCGCTTCTTCTGGTCATCTGGGCAGTGGATCTCTCATCTTGGTAACTCCCTTTGACTAACTCATCGGCCACCCTTGTTGTCGTAAATTCTGAAAGATGGAACCAACCTTGATTTGATTTCGTTGAACGTAACAGATGCAGGCGGAGGTCCAGTTCCCTTCTCCTCTTGTGCCGGCGCGCGAGGTGTTCTTCTTCCGCTACTGCGTGCACAACGGGGACGAGGGCACCTGGTCCATCGTCGACTTCCCGGCGGAGGGCTTCGAGGTGGAGGCGCTGCAGACCTCCTCTTTGGTCAAGTGCCGGAGGCGCCCTTCTGGCTGCATGATCCAGGACATGCCCAATGGCTACTCAAGGGTGAGCATGCCTCGGCCTTATGTTCAATGTCAAAATGTTCATTAATCTTTTCGTATTACGGCAATCCATCTGTCCATCATGCCACCTGCATGCCATGCCATCGGTGATGCTGATTTTTGGCAATTCTTGGGTGCATGGTGCCTAATCAGCACCCTTGTGGGCCTGTGAAGGCCTACCTTGTTTACGCGTGTACTTTGCATGCGTTCAGGTGGTGTGGGTGGAGCACATGGAAATGGTGGGAGAAGAGAAGCCGCTGCACCATGTTTTCAAGGATTACGTCGCTGGCAGTGCAGCCTTTGGGGCCACGCGCTGGGTCTCGCTCCTCCAGCGCCAGTGCGAGCGCATCGCCAGCGAGCTCGCCCGTAACATCCCTGACCACGGAGGTATGTATGCTCCCCTATCTCAATTCTGTATTATACTGACATCCAGACTACCTGGTTGCTGTTACTGATTGCATATCGTACCTGTCATTTGCTAATCCTGAGTGCTTGTGCGTCAGAACCGTGATCACAAGCTGTATTTGTATTTGTACATACCCAATTATCATGCCATCTGTTTCTGTCATCTTAATCTGTCAGTTGCTGTATGCGACATTGCTTGCCAATTGTTTTGATCTTTTGCCTTAGAGGGATTTTTGTGTTGTTCCATTCTGACAAGATGTCATTTATGTATCACCATAATCAGTTTTGGAAAGAAATATGATTTCTCAATTTAGGACCTTTGATGGTTATGCTAATATGACAGTATGGTTATTCTTCCTCTTCCAAACCCATTTGTTGCCTTTTGATGGTAAATATTAAATAGCCCTACAAGAGTCCGATAATTATTTTCTGAAAACTTTTCTTCGTAATTCTCAGTGATACGCACCCCAGAGGCGAGAACAAATATGATGAAGCTGTCTCAGAGAATGATCACAACCTTCTGTGCCAATATTGGTGCTTCTGGGAGCCAATCTTGGACAGCGCTCTCTGATTCTACAGAAGATACGATCAGGGTTGCTACACGGAAGAACACAGATCCAGGGCAGCCCAGCGGAGTTATCCTCACTGCTGTTTCCACAAGTTGGCTTCCATTCAGTCATCAGCGGGTCTTTGAGCTTCTTGCAGATGAACAACAGCGCTGTCAGGTAATGCTAGGTTGTTTGGATTTTTAAATTAGCTGCACCCTTCTATTTTCCGATATTGTTTTTGTAGAGTCTTGATAGACCTTTTGCTTGCAGCTTGAGATTTTGTCTACTGGGGGATCGCTTCATGAGGTGGCACATATTGCAAATGGATCACATCCAAGGAATTGTATTTCCCTTCTTCGCATTAATGTGAGTACCTCTTCATCACATCTAAATGTTGGAGCTTGCTGTTGTTCTCAAATTTCCTGCTGCTAGTGCATAATCACACTATGTTGGCTCTGTTATTAGGGTGTAAATCAGACACAATTAGTACATATCAGGGTTCTATTTAGGACCTGTCATGTATGACTGTCGTAGTTGGAGAATTTTTTATACGGATATGTGAATAATTTGTTCTTGAAGTAAACACGTGAGCAGGAAAACATACTGCATTTATTTAGCCTACTGTGAAGTTTGTAGTACCAAACTGTAGTTGTTACTTCTGTTGAATTACTATAGTAATTGTGTTCTGGTATGGAACTATTGATTTTAATGGCGGACTATTTGCCACTTAGTACCATTGGCAAGGACAGGAAATTAAACATTGTTACTGTACAGTACTCAAGATGCCACAATAAATGTGATTTGATCGATGGATGAGGCTAAGCACATGTGCTGTGAATTTCAGTTATATGTGCCCTGAATCGTCATACCTTAACATTTCATCTGGAAAGAAGCGAAGTTTTTTTGAATAGATGTTAATTGACTGAAATCTTTCTTGTGCTTAGTTCATGCGTTTCAATCTTGTCTTGTTGGCAAATCATATGCTTGTGAGCCTGCGCAAATTGTACATGCCTCAAAGTGTTCATCTTCTGAATAGAATGAACCCCTGTAGTTTTCATTTTACACTTAGTACATTCAAGCAAGTGCTTTGGCTTTGCCTGATTATACATAAAGATGAATACAGTGCCTGGATGCATTCTTCCTATGTAATTTTATTTTAATTTGTTGTTCACTATTTCGAATTAATTTAGTTTGTTTTTCTATATATTGTATTTAATATTAATTTGTTTAACTGTAACTGAAGATTTATATTGTTACTGTAAAAGATTACTTTGATTCCAAGTGCTGACACTTTTGTAACTGAAAAAACCACAGGCTGCAAGTAACTCATCACAGAATGTGGAGCTCCTACTGCAGGAGAGCAGCACCCACCCTGATGGTGGAAGCCTCGTGGTGTTTGCTACTGTGGATGTCGATGCCATCCAAGTGACAATGAGCGGCGAGGATCCTTCCTACATTTCTCTCCTCCCACTTGGTTTTGCCATCTTCCCAGCTCCGAACCCTTCGCCTGCAGCAACTAGCGCAAATTCGGGTGATGGCGAAAGCAGCAGCTCAGGTCACACAGATGAGCCAGCCAGTGGCTGCCTCCTCACCGTTGGCATGCAGGTGCTGGCTAGTGCCGTGCCTTCAGCAAAGCTCAACCTCTCAAGTGTTACTGCAATCAACAGTCATGTCTGCAATGCCATTCACCAGATTACCACCGCACTCAAAGGTACTGGAGCTAGTCGGGCTGAGTCGCCCCATGCAGGGTCCGACTAGTTGCCAGAATTGCGCTGACCAAAATGCCTTCCCCAGTCCAGTTGGTTTTGCTACTCCCTAACATCTCAGGTATTCTATCAGCTTAAGGTGCAAGGGAGGATTTGACAAGAACCCAACACTAACACATGAGAAAAAATGTTTCAAAACCCCTTTCTTTCCCGCCATGTGCCTCCCAAAATGACAAAAATACCCCCGACAACTCTAGGGGCATTTTGATCATTTTGGGAAAGCTAGTGCTGTTTACAACTAGGAAGGGTCTTGTCAAGCTCTCACTTGTGTCGGCTGAATCACAACCTCAACCAAGGCATTTTGGTCACGCAGTTCTTGCTATTCTAGATTCTCTTAATCAGAAACCGCAACTATGAAGGTTTAGGTTGGTATGTTTCTGTGATTTTGTAATAAGCAGGAAGAAGATTATCTAATAGTTTGTGATGATTTATTAGTAGACTTGTATGACTTTTTTTAAAAGACTTCTGGATTGTATTGTACGAGAGAAGAGTGTGAAAGGAGGAGTCAAGAGCGAACCAGTTGTGACCCTTCCTGGCATAGGAGGGTCATTGGTTCGGGAATTGACTTGTTCCCTCTTTGCACTGCCTTTGTCGTTCTGTAAACCTGGTTGTTTATGTTGCTCTATCAAGTTATTACTCTAGAAAGCATGGTGTTTTGCTTAGTTGCAGTTTTCTGGTTCTACTGTCTATGGTTTGTGTTGTGTGGGCGTGGGGGTGCCCGTTTTGTTTCTTTCGTCGTCCCAATCTCGGCAGGGAAATTGAATGCCCTGCCTTTCTGTGGCATTGCATTGGATCCCCTATGTTTTTTTTTTTTTTTTTTTTGCTTTGCTCGAGATGTGGTTAGTGCTGACACGCTGGAATACTGTAGAGCGTGGAGGGCCAGCCAGTTTTTGAGCTGCAAGGTCCATGCAACGCACGCATCAGCTGCTGCTCCATATTTATTCCTCTGTACCACGCATGGAGATGCTGTGTCTGGCGTGCTCTGTTGGGTGGTTGGGGCAGTGAGATGCCCCTCATAAATAGCTCTACCTAGTTGTGCCGTGTCATTTATCAGATCCTCTGTGTGTTGTTGAGCAGCATCGCTTGCATGTTTGCGTTCAGTTGGCTGCTGATCATGACATGGAGTACGCTAGTACTACAAGTACCAGGGTTTAAGCTGCATCAGGAGTTGATCCCAGTATCTCTTCGCAGCTGACATGTTAGAACTGTGATAGGGACAAAACAGATGGTGTTGTTGCTGGTATACTACATGTTCTTTCATGTTGTGCTGTCAGCAAGGAACGGACTATTGGTTGGAAAAACAAGGGACTGACTAGCTAGGAAAACCATTGTTTGGGACAGCAATTCTTACGAATGTCAGCTGCAGATGCTGCTGACTTCCTGGCTGAAGATGCTGTGTGCTGAGCAGCGAGTCTGGGTCTCCGAGTGAATGAACGTCATGCGAGTCTCTCTGTCACGGGGGTGGGGAAACGGTGAGGTGATATGAATACATGATGGTCAGGCGTTGACACTGCTGTCAGTGAACTGCGCGTTCCTAGACTACCAAACGAGACTGACGAATCATTGGAGTCTCATTGTCATCTCATCAACTGAAACACGAGCCAAAGATCTATGCAGTCATTCATCCATGTCTAGACTGACGACGTTCTCAACAAATTAGTATTACGTGCGGCGTTCTCAACGGATTCGAGTGTAATGGGCCGTGGGCCTGATGACGTCTAATGTACATATGGCCCAATCTCATGTTTAGGATCCAATTCCACGTAACTTACGCTAATGTTCCTGGATAACGATGGTAGCGCAACAAGTCCAAATTACAGGGGTTTGCCGCTTGGTGTTATACCTGGCCATCCGGGCCGTGCTAAACAGGACGGCACGAAGCACGGCCATTTTGGCCCGGTCCGAGTACGGCACGGCACGAAAGCTTGCGGGCCGTGCCGGCACGAGGCCCGTTACGGGCCGTGTTTGGGCTGGAGCGTGGGCCGTCGTGTTGGCCCGAGCACCGTTCATTTAGCCAGGCCCGATTAGGCACGACGTGTGGCCCGTGTAGCCCGTCAGGCATGGCCGGCATGGCACGGCCTGTTAGGCCAACTCCCTCACTCGTCCTCAGAATGGCCTGTTAGGCCCACTCCGAAGTCTAGCTCAACCGCTCAATTTCTCGACCGCCTTAGCCCACTCCCACTCGTCGACCTCCTCGATCTCTCCTCTCCCCTCTCTCTTGCAGTCTCGCGAATCGTCGCCGCCTCTCACGACGCCATCGCCCTCCCCGCCTGAGGCTGTCGCGCCTCCGCCTCTCCTCTCACCCCGCCACCCCGCATCGCTCCTCCCGTCCTCTGGTCCTCCCCATCCCTGCCTGTCGCCTCTCCTCTTATGACGCCGCCGCCTCCCCCTAACCCTACCCCAATCGACCTACTACAGCACCGACACTTCGTCGCCCTCCCCGTCTCTGGCTGTCGCGCCTCCGCCTCTCAACCCCATTCCCGGCTGCCACATCCACCGGTTCTCCTCTTCTCTCTCCCTCCTATTACCTACTTCGTGGATGGGGAACATTGCCGATGTTGCCGTGCTTCGAGCCGGCACGACACTGGAGGCCCGACGGGCCGACACGGTCCGTTTAAAATTAACCGTGCCGTGCTTGGGCTTGGCCTCGAGCCCGTCGTGCCGGCATGGCATGACCCGTTAGTGAAAAGGGTCGTGCCGACCCGTGAAGAAAACGGCACAGCCCGTGACGGGCTTATGCTAGGCCGGCCCGGCACGGCCCGGTGGCCAGGTATACTTGGTGTGTGTCTCTTTCCAAAATGGAAGCCGCCGTCCAATAATGCCCCATCTCCAACGGGTCACCTATATGGTGACCTATACTCAAAATGGGTCCTAAAACATAAAAAAACAGCCTCCAATGAAGGATACAAATACCATACTTTTTGGAGCCGTGCCACGGGCGACCCATAAATAGAGCACGGACGTGGCTGACCCAAATGTTCACGCCCTCCTTCCCCTTCCTCCCTGCCCCCGACGCCAGCTTCTTCTCCACTATCTGCCGAGCTCAAGCTCCTCCTCCGCCCGCCCGAGCTTCTCCTCCGCTCCTCCCCCCTCCCCCCCCCCCCCCCCCCCCCCCTCCCGAGCTCCTCCCCGCCGTGCTCCCGAGCTCCATTTCACCGCGCGAGGGCAGCGGCGGCCGGAGCGTGGGGCAAGGCAGCAGCGGCCACGCGAGGGCGGCGGTGGCGGCGCAAGAGCAGCGGCGGCCGGAGTGTTGGGAGAGGCAGCGTTGCACTATACATGCTCTTCCTAGTTCAGATCTAAAAATTCGCCTGTTCACGGTTCTGAATGGCCAACATCAGCTCATACAAATCTTATTTACAGATGTGTCTCAATGGCCAACATACTGAACCAAGGTTCAGAAGAGCCTTTTCTATACATCAAAACGATTCTGTCTTTATTAACTATATGGAATGCTTATCAGCTTGTTGCACTATACATCTATGCATGAAACTTGGAGCGTTCGCCATAGTCCGGAGCTGAAAATGAGTCTTTTTCACTGCTCTGAGCTGAAAAAACTTCTCTATCTGTTTTTTCTTTCTATTCTACGGATGATCGAAACAGTCTGTGAAGGTGAATGCATGTCAGGTCCTTCCATCCGTTCGGACGCATGGAAGGCAGATCGGGCGTGACTAGCTAGCAAGCCCAGGAACCCTGCATTGCTCTGCCATGATCCAGAATCCCGTTAGCTTCTGCGCAACCACGGCGCCGCCGTGTGGATCTGCGTCCTACAGGCTTGCCATCCAGGAGCAGGGATGTCCGGGGCTCGGGTTCCTTCTGCTGCTCCTGCGCGTGCTGATCCTGATCCATCTCACGCCTCTTCAGCTGCAGCGTGCTCCGGCTCAACAAGCTCTCGATCGCCTTCTGCTCGGACTTAGGTGTCCCCTTCTGGTTACAGTCACCCATCCCCTGATTACCTGCATGATTCAAAAGTTCAGTTCATGTTCATAAACTGCACTGCAGATTAAGATTAGCAATAAATTGAAGGAATGGTACTTAAACATTTCAAAGAGGCAAATTCCTGACAACACCCTGGAGCCTATGCACAACTACTGCAACCCTCTGGTGTTTAGTTGTTGCAGCATGAACAAGCAAAATTTCAGTTTCTTTGTCAGATGCTGAAGCTGTTTCTCGAGAAATTTTGTCAGAATATCTTGTTCAAAAAGACTAGTGAATTTAAGGATTACTGATTAACTGGTCAGGTCCTTGTTTCATCGATTCCATAAAAGGAACATGCATATATAGAAAGACGCAAGAAAGTCTTGTCTTGTCAGAATTCGTTGGCATGTTCTTGTTCAGTCCCTGGTAGTATCTCTGCTTGATTTATTAAATAGGAGTCGAAGTTCAAAACATGGGAAATTGCAATTTCATGAGCAGATACTGAAAATGAAGCATTGATGACATGAAGGTAATGCAAATGAAACCATGAAGCCGGCAAGTAACTACTCATTATATTACAGTATGCGCATATTTTCAGTTTCCAGTATGCACATATTTTCAGTTTCCAGTCAGACACTGTTGCTTGACAAATATAGTCGCCAAGTGTGTTCAAACGGATTTACTGAAGTACTGACATGAACCAAATGCATAATGGCATTCTGGAAGCTTATGTACACTGTAACTATGGAACTTCATAGACATAAAATTCTATTCACATGTCAACTGTAAGCTTTAGCATGCTTACCTCTGAGTTTGTTCCGAGGCAATGTCATAGCATTCTGCTCTGGCGTGCACTGGTCCATCGCACACCTTTCCAGCTGTAGCATGCTCCAGTTCAGGAAGCCTTCACTCGCCTTTGTGTCTGCCTCAAATGTCACCTCCGGGTTACTGTCTCTAATCTCAAGATTGGCTGCATGAATCAAAATACAGGTTCTTGTCATAATGTATGGAACAAGTACTCATACATTGCACTGCAACAACAATGAATGGAACAAGTACTCCATGGCTTCCAGCAAACAAGAAAAAACCGACACATATGTGGCAACACCTTGAACCTGAACCTGTGTTATTGCACGATGGACATGCATATATTCTCTATTTCTCTTCAAATACTGTTTGGTGACGATTTTTGCCAGAAGTCATGTGCAAATAGCTTCTTCTGGCTCACTGCTTGTCTGTTTTTGTTCATATCTAGGATGAATTTGAATAATGTTTTTGCAACTCTACAATCAACTTTGTCTGTACAACGTACATGATGTTTTGTCAAACGTGTGAAACATTGTAGCAGGCTGAATTTGCTAACGATGGATATATGACAACTCCTGGATACAAAATCCACATTCTACTGATATCAAGGTCTACTGGTCTAGTGATAAATCCATCAGACATTAGTTGTCTAGTTCCATGGTTTCCCTAATTCTACATGATTAGGCATCTTCCCATTTCTTTTCACACTGGCAACTTAATGCAAAAATAAACAACGTCTGTGATTGCATATGCAGGCAAACACATAAATACTCGTTTTCTACTGACAAATTATGTCACTACAGCCTGTTCTTATTCAAAACTAGCACAATCTCTGCAGATGTATCAAAGAGGAACGGGAGTCCAGAATAAGGATCTAGTGAGGAACAGACTTATGAGCTGTATGTTGTCACAGCTCACAGTATATAGAATTTTCAGATTCTAGTCAGATACTGCATTTCTTAAGAAATTTTGTCAGAAAGTGTGCTCCAATGGTATTACTCAAATTAAGTACCGAGGCTGAATCAATCACATAATGGTGTGGACCATGGAAGTTCTACAGTTCTACACTGTAACTATTGAATCAATCCAAGGAAGTTTCTACACTGTAACTTTATCATGCTTACCTTGAAGCTGCTCGGGAGGCCAAGCTTCAGCATGTTGCTCCTGTGTGTCATGGTCCATCGCATACCTCTCAAGCTTGTCTGTGCTATGGTTCAGGAAGCTCTCGCTGGCCTTCCTGTCCGCCTCAAGTGTTGCCTCCGGGTCACTGTCCCTCATCTCAAGATTAGCTACATTAATCAAACGTTCAGTTTGTCAGACATTGTGCTTCAGCTGCAGCAACATTCCTCAAAATAGATAACAGTTATGCATGTAGTCCTACTTCCATGACTTTGCAAACTTAACAAAAATGGCAAATAATTGATAACACCCTGAACCCAGTATGAACATAGCCCATGAAAACATTTCAGCTTCGTGATGACAGAAATTGCATGAGTAAAAATGCACTAAAATGGCAGTACTAAAAGAACTGAATCCATCAACTCTAACTGCAAACTGTGAAACCATGGGTTCAGTGTCTTGTCAGACATGAAACTGTTCAGAATTTGTTAGTAACTGAGAACTGGTGAATTGGTGAAATTTTACATGCATGTTTTCCATGCAACTTTACTAGATGTGCATCTTCTTAGCACTTCTCACAGTGTTAGTTATATGCATATAAACAACTACGTTTCAGTTTCCTGTCAGAGACTGCGTTTCTTGTGGAATGTTGCGAGGAACTACTGAAATGTCGTTACTGAAACAACATGTTCAGGTTCTTGTCAGACATTCTGTTAGTTAAGAAATGCGCCATAAAATTGTAGTACGAAAAAATAAAGATGATCTATTTGCTGCTTGTTCCGAGATCAAAAGAAAAGGTTCACTTAAGCTATTCCGTGTTCAGATTCAATGATCCATCCAATATGCAATTCTGGACCATTGCACACTCCATGCACTTTCAGGCAGCTATCAGGTCAACGTAATTCAGATAGTAACGCAACGAGAGAAATTGAGTTTCTTCTCAGAGTTACGCTGCTAAAGAACCACGAAGATTCATTCAAAACCCAGCATGAACCCAGTTCACATTTCCGTCCAGATACATACCGTTTCTCTTTCAGTACAGGTAACTAATCATGAACCCAGTTCACATTTCCGTCCAGATACACGGACCAATCCGTATCAGCCAAGAGAGCTCGAACGTGCTCACCGTCGAGGCGGTCGTGAGGCCAGGCAAAGTAGCCCCAATCCCATATCTCGAAGTCGAACTTGGGGCGCTGCAGCCTCACCAGCGGCTCCCGCACGGCGGCGGCGAACCCGTAGCCCGGGCCCCTACCGAGCGCAACGAAACAAAGACGACGGATTCAGAATTTCAGAATTCAGAGTAGGACGCAAAAGAAAGAAGACGGATTTCGCTGCGACAATATGGTTTCAGCGAAGCAAACACGAACTGTGAAACCAAACAGGCAAGAATCCAAAGGATGCGAAAGAAGGTGGCAAGAAAGAATCCATGGATCGGAGCAACAGGCAGGAGAGGGCGGGTTGGGTTTTTCTTGCTGGTGTTCGATTACCTGGAAATGGAGGGTGAACCCAAGTCCGTCTCGATCTCCGCCCTGAAACGGCTGCCTCCACTCCAGTGCTCTCGCCGGCGAGGCTGACCCTCCATGCACGCCGCGATCTCCATGGATGCGCGCCGCCTCACATGCGCTGGCAGCTGCTCGATGGCGTAGTGTCGTGCGCTAGTGCTCTGTGGAATCGGGAACCGAGAGAGAGGGAGGGAGGACAGCGGGGTGAGTGAATTCTCGGAAGAAACGAGTGGGGTTGATTCGTTTTATAGGGGAAAAATGCGAGGTGAGGCCGGGAAAGTGGGGGAAGAAGCAGAGCAATAGATAGGAGGGGGAGGCCGGGAGGGAAGGGGAAAGGGGAAAAGTTTGTTACGCGTTGGGGTAGCCGTTGCTGCTGGATTGCGCCCGTGTCTTTCTGTGGCGTTGCGTCGTGTGGCCACTCCTGTGTATGTCCGCGTTGGTTCGTCTCGGCAGGTCACACGTCAGGCACCCCGTACGCCGTATGCGCATTGGATCCGTGAACAAATCTGGATGGGTTGGTGGCTTCAGTTAATGTTTTCTTTTATTTCCAGAATCAAGAAGCATATATTACACCATTAAGACGGTTCATATCTCATTTCAATACAATTTCAAGAAAAAAATACAGTGTCTGATAAGAAATTGTAACTGTGTTTTTTTCCATGTTGTAACAAAATAATATTGAAGTAGGTGTGTAGACTTGAATGTATAGCCGCTTTATTTGTTGGCCATTTACCTTTCTTTTCAACTCCTCCAAAAATTTGAGATGGAAGTTTTTATATTTCACCTATCCGATGTTCATTCCTGATCCATCAATGCTGTTAAAACACGATTGTCTGGCATGTTATTTACACAGAACAATTTTGGTCTGTAAACACCAGGCAAGTGTTTTTGCTGCAGGAGAGGTACTTGAGAACCGAAGAAAAAGAGATTGAATCGCCTCATATATGCTTGGACTTCTGTAGAGAGAAGAAAATATATTTTAATATGACTTGTACGAGCCATTTTTAATCATCGTTTTGAACCATCAGATCTGAATTCAACGGTTAATTATATAAAAAATCAAAACACTAAATAACAAACCATCGACTGAAACATTTTAGTAGATTGAATATTAGAAAATATGTACTTTAATTCGCACAAACAATAAAGAGATTCAATGGTGTGTACTCGTGTTACTTATCTGATGATTTGGTTTTTAATACTTTTTGAATATATCGGCATGACAATATGCCCATTTTATTGGTAAAAAGAGTATTACAACAAACAACACCTGGAGGTTCTTGACTATGTTTACATAGATGTTTGCTGGCATATCCTGATGTCGAAATAACCTCACATTCGTGTAAAAAAAATTCATGCTTTGCATTTGTTCTAAGCCTTGAAGAAGACGAGATAAGGCCAGTGAGGTAGGGGAAGAAGCAGAGCAAAAGAGGGAGGGGGAGGCTCGATAGGGAAGGGAAAAGGGAAAAAGTTTATTAAGAGTATACATCTATTGATTTTCATGTGGACCCTCATACTAATATATTAAGATAATTATATAAACCATCCTATATATCACTTGAATTTGAAATTCTCACCTATAAGTGATCTTGTTACAAATAACCATTTACCTATTGAGTTTTGTGTAAAAATCACCTAATTTATACATTTTTAATTGATTCAACCTATTTTTGTTCTTTTGAAACAACCAATGATGTTTTTATCAAACATTAATTTTTTAAAAGTATAATCTTCATGTTTTTTTAGATAACATGTAGAAAATTTTATATACTTTTTAGAATTCGAATGATGCCTCACAAAGTTTAAAATTTAGGATTCAAACGATGTCTCACAAAATTTAAAATTTAGATATACTTTTATGAAAATAAGATGATTTAGACTCAATAAAAATCTTTAATAATATAAAAATTAGTTTTTTCTAAATTTATATCATAAAAATATATAAATGTTTGAGATGTTTTTTACAACAAAATATAATAGCATGAAGGATTTATAAGAAAAAAAAATTGTAGTGGCAAAGTGATTTATGTGGTGTTTTGTGTAATTAACCCTGATATATTTGGCAGAGAATCTTCATAAATTGATTACCACTATGCATTCTTGATGGAAGTCTTGCTTCAAGATGGGCTTGATGGCGGTGGCGGAGACTGCTAATGCGTCGGTTGGCACACGGCCTATGCCATCGACACAAATGCTTCTAACCGTGTCTCATTGGGTAGTCTATAATCGTCCATTTCACTTGATGTTCTAAGTATACCGGGCATTTTGGCTGTGTTAAATAGGCTGACATGAGGTCCGGTAATTTTGATCCAACACGGACCCAGCATGGCACAATCAATAGTGGGCCCATGCCGACCTGGCCTGGTCCACATATCGTGCTTGGGTAGACCCGCAAACACGGGGCACGACCTGAAATGGGATGGCCCAATTATGGCCTGAAAGGATAAGGCCTAGCATCATTTTCCTCCATAATGTTCAGTGTCCTAGTGCCATACGCCCCATCTTTCCTCCCTCACTCACGGTCTCACCTTCCTTACCCACCTCGCTGCTTAGCACGTGTCGCCTTCTTCCCTCCCTTCCTCGCCAATCCGACCACCCCACCGCTTAGCGCGAGCGCTGCCTTTTTCTCTCCCTCGCTCGCTAACCCAACCACCCCATCGTTGTGTTGCCTCGCCGACTTGGCCACCCCACCGCCGCGCTGCCTCGCCACACCCTAGCGACACGTCTCTCTCTCTGCTTCGATTTATGGCCTGAGAGGCTGAGATTATGATTTGCACCCATCTTGGTTCAGATCTTGGAGCTTGCCATTGTGCTAGCTCGCTGCCGCTGCCTCCGGGCTCTGGCATAGTGCCGACGTGCCACCAGGATGTCGTGCCATTTGGGTCGGCTCAGCACGACGAAGTCAATTTTGTGCCATGCTATGGACCGACCATCGAGCACAAGCATGGCCTAGACACGACCCAGACATCTCATTGTGTTGTGCCTGCCCGGATCTAGAGCGTGCCGGACCTAAGCGGGCTCGTGTCGAGCGGCCCGAATGTCCAGGGTATATCTGTAATATGGGACTTGCTAATTTTCAGCTGACTGAAAATATAGGTAACTTTCAGTCACCTTTTTAAGCCAGTAAATCTAGATCTAACAATTTATAATTATTATATAAAAAATCTTAAAAAAGAAAAATTAAAATACAAAGTAATAACTATCAACTGAAAGCTTTCAGTCAATTGAAGGCTAGGAAATATGTTCTAATATAGCACAAGATACGAAAAATATGAGAATCAATATTAGGATGGTGTTTATGCTATAAGTAAGATATATTAGTGCGAAAGGGCCTGTAGCTTAGTGGTTAAAAGAGTCTTAGTAGCATCTCAGGTTCTGGGTTCGACTCTTCGTGGGAGCGAAATTCCTAGGATTTAACGACATTGTGCTTTCAGTGATATGCGACGCTCCCGTCGATAGCAAGGCGTCAATAGTAATTTCGTCAATCTCGAGGATGTGCCGGCTTAATCTTCAAAGATTCTCATAGGTGTAGAGTTTGTGTACGTATGTTCATAGGAGTGAGTATGCGTGCGTTATGAGTGTTTGAGTTATACTGTGTAATAAAAAAAAAGTAAAATATATTAGCATTATAAAGTGAATGACGTTATATTTAAAGTGAATTATTCTTTGAGTGAAAGGCAACGTCGTGGTTTATAGCAAGACATCTGCAGTAATCAATTGATCTAGTCTTTCAGATATGCTTATAGAGACAGGATGTACACCAGGCAAGTTCGCATATCATCACAACCAACAGTTTGAAACTGTAGAAGATAGTAGATAAGGGTAGGAATTATAACCATAATATTATGGCATATAAGAGATAAATATTCTGGAGATTGTAAATAAAAGATCAGAGAAAATTACATTAACAAATAAGAAATTGAGTAAATTTAAGATCTAATAGTTTGAATTCTTACATAGACTTTGGTAAAAATTTAGGAGAGATTTTGGTGCGCACAAATAAATCGACTCGGACTCGCTCCCGCATTAGCTCTCCTCTATAAATATTGATTGAATTCTCAAGAGCAGAGGAGCCGCCAAGCAGGTATTTGCTATATTCCGGTCACCAGAATTTGCAAATCTTCTGGTCGATTCCTATTTTAGGATTTTTTTTCCATTTTTGAACTTTCCTTTTTTTGACTCGCCGGCGTTAGGGTTAGGGTTAGAGGATTTGGTTTTCGGGGGTGGGGATCTTCATGGCCGTCGGATATGGAAGGTTTGGGGGGGGAGGTGTCTGGACCGGTGGTGGTGGCGGTCGGTGGGCGGGACGGCGCGACGGCGATGGCGCCGCTGGCCCCGGTGGCGGTGGCGGATAGTTGGGCCGGCGATGGCTGGCGGTTGGACCGGCGACGACGGCGGGGACGTTGGAATTGGACGAGTTAGCGTGGAGGCGGTGGTGGGTGGCGGATCCGAAGGCGGGAGCCGCCGGAGACGGAGGCGGAGGTCGACGGCGGAGGCGTCGGAGTTGGACGAGTTAGTGTGACGTCCCACCTCCAGGGCATCATGTGCATCCTGTACCAATCCCTGGATCAGTAGTTGGTACGCACCATCAGATTATCTCAAATCCATACAGTACTAAAATACGAGAATATACGGATGACTTACCAAGCATGGCTAAATTATAATCCAGACGAGGCAGCGGAAATTTGGGCACGGTAGACTGGTTTACTTCAATTCATCATATCGCTTCTATCCACAGGCAAACTTGAGCATACGACGAAACCCTACTGCGGTTACTCCTCTGGAGTTCGTTCACGAAAAACCACAAATAGCAAACCGTGAGTACATAAGGTACTCAACAAGCACTAACACTACTCAAGGGTAAAGTCATGCAATGAGGTTGTAGCGAGGATGTAGGTCAGGGGTTTAATATCTGTGCTAGCAACTAAGCAGGCGGGGTTCACTAAGAGTAGATTTCAAGGAAAGAGGGGACCTGTCAATATTATAGTAGGTTGGTACGGGAGGGAGTATAAACCATTCCCACTAGTTCCTAAATTTTAAAAAGAATGGATCTCCATATCCAAACCTTGCACTTTCAAAACACGGGTATCACATCACCCACTCACACATCAAGGGTATTGGCTAATCAACGAGAGCCTAATGATTGGTGTGCCATGACCAGTGACAACGGACATCTGAATGATTTAGGGTTAACTCTGCAGAGCTTAGTACGCTGTACCCACAGGCTATGTGCTTCTTAGCCTCGGAAACACATAACACTCCCATTTCACCCAGGCACGCCCACAAGTCCACCACGAAGCTTAGAGATTCCACCATCATGACACTTAGTCATATCATAACAAAAGCACACAACCAACAATTTTGCCAAGTACTAGATTTATCATTACATCACCACTCCAGTCCCTGAGTCCGTTTCTACTTCGTGTGATACTTGCTTGCTGCGTTACCCAGGATCCGTGTTAGTCCTGCCCATACAGGTTCCGTGGTCGTACTGAAATACCACCAAGTTGAGGTCTCGCTATCGGTTCCTAGGTGGCCGAGGAAGCACTCATCCACGACAGGTGGATCTACACCGAAGACACCATCACCATGTATTCTGCATCAGTACTAAGGAGTCTCGCCCTCGACCAAGTACGTCCCACCCATCTTCATCATCACACAGTTGATTTAACACCCATCCACATCGTACTTACACGCACACCACCAAACACATTTTCACCCATTTTTGAAATAGAAGTATGTGATATGGTGTTGCGATGAACCTCATCGCGGGGTTCCTAAGCGCTTCTAAGCATAGCAGCATTTTGGACATTAGACATCTAATGTCGGTGTATATAGGGCTTACGAGGTGGTAAGGTAAGGTGGACAAGGAGTGGTTGCGGTAATAACAATGAAATTACCGATACTCAAGTAGATAGCAATCATGCAAGCAAGTCACACAATAGCACTCAAGAGAGCATGCAATAGAGTAGGCTCTAAGTAGGTTTTATAGACTACTGTGACAAGATGAATATGATCAAGGGGATGTTAGAGCTTGTCTGACATCGCTATATCCTTAACGTCATGGTTTACGTTGCTTCGCGTAACGGCGTCGGAGTCCATCTCGAGACTTGGGCATTCGGGCTTCGTCTCCAGCATCGGGCTCCTCAGGTTCTTCGCGTGCTACGGTACGTGATGCTAATGCGAAGAAAATAAAATAAATAAGAAATAATCAATACTCTAATTAAAACTCCAGATAGATTATTTGAGGTGATTTGGTGTATACTAGTGGAGGTATAGGTAGGTTGGGTCTTAAAAGGCTGACGGCGGAAGAATCATTGTTCGGACGGTGAATATATGGTGTTTAGAGGGACAAAGAAAATATCATGATAGGAGCGGAGCTATGGTGGGTGGCAAAAGATTTCTCATGTCGGAACGATCGCGTGAGCACGAGAATCGCCCGAAACAGAGCTACGGTTAAAAAGATATGTACTAGTGATAGCTTATGTGGTGTGGGTAAAATATTGCGGGTAGTACCACTGGGTAGTACTCATCGAGGCGAACCCGTGGGCGCAAGAATCGCTCACATCGGGGTTACGGTTTGAAAGTTAGGGGTTCTGGAAGTTTTAGGGGCTTTTTTGTAATTTCAGAAAGTTTCAGGGACCTTTCTGTAATTATAGAGAAGTCTGGGGTTTGGTTGTAAAAGTGGCAGGGGCTAAAATGTAATTTACAGAAAGTATGGGGTATTTCTGTCAATTATTTAGGCTGAAACAGAATTAAAATAAAGGTTGGGGACCTTTCTGCAAAAGGGCAAGGGTGTGGGATTTTCTGGAATTATTTTTGTATAGGAAATTATGTGGACCGGGTGCATGGGAGCGTGAACCAGGGGTGTGGACTTGGTCTATGGGTTTACGTGGACCCAGGGGGTTTAAATGAAAATACGCTTAACCAATAAAGGAGGGGTAGATTTGACAAAAGGAGAGGGGCTTTTGTAAAACTCTCTTCTTCTCACGTGAAACAGGGATTTCTTCTTTCTCTGGACGCTGGCCACAGACGAGCACTGAGCTCGATCGCGCGCCCCAGGGAGAGGGGGAAAATGGCCGGCGGGTTGGGCGAAAAGGGAAAAAGGCTCTCGCGCGTCCTCCTGGGGGAGATCTGGGGAAGAGGCCACAGGGAGGCGTCGGATTTTGGAGGAGAGCAAACCATGGCCGGAGCTCGGGAGCGAGGGAAAAATCGGCAATTGGAGCCGCTCGGACTGAGGGAGGAGGCGGTGCTGGTGTTGTTGCAGAGAGGAGGAAGTGGCGCGCCCGTTTTATAGGCGGAGGGGAGGGAGTAGAGGGCGGTGAGATACCGGTCGGTGAGCCGAGCTCCGGGTGCCATCAATGGCGGCACTGGTCTGCGCGTGGAACGTGTGCGGCGTCATCGAGCGGGGGCGGCGCGTCGCGGAGCGGGGGAGGCGCGATGCAGGGAGAAAGCGACGATGACGGAGCAGGAGACGTGACCTCTCGAGCATGGTTGGATCACATCGCGCACAGGGAGGCAGCCATGGTGGGATGCTCTTGAAGATGGTGGTTGGCACCGCGACGTCCGGCCAAGAGCGGGGGGGAGCGGGGGAGATGCGGCGTGCAGTGGGGGAGGTGGACCTCGGAGCCAGCTGCGTGGCCGGGTGGACGCGACGCGTCGAGCGACCAAGCGACGAGGCTTACGCGCCTTCAATGGCGGTTCTGTGCTCGATGTGATGCCATACGGCAGCGGGGTCCGGCGGAGCTGTGCGACGTCGCGACGTGCGGTGGTGGATTCAGGGCGGTTGGGATTTGAGCGGCGCGTCATGGAGTTGGTGGGGATTGAAGTTCGATGGTGCTGTGGCGTTCTTCCGTTCTGTCCAATGAACGGGACGACCGGGAGGAGGGGGGCGACGTCCGCCTGTGCTGCGTCTGGCTGGGCCGCGCGCACGCGCGAATCGGACCACGCGGGGAGCAGTCTGGGCCGGCAGGTCCTGCTGGCTCAAGGAGGAGATGGAGGCGGCCTGGGTTGTGCTGGGCTGAAGGAGCTGTGCGCAGCCCAGAAGGGAAAGGGAAAGGAGGGGGCGTGTTGGGCCGGGCGCTAGAGCTGGGCCAAGGAAAAGGAAGGGGCAAGGCCCAGTCGGGATGGGGAGATGGAAGGGAGGCCGAAAGGAGGAGGTGGAGGCTGGGCTGGTTATGGGCCGAGAGAAAAGGAGGGGAAGGGGGATTCGGCCCGGGAAAGGAAAAGAATGAAGACAGTTTAATTTTTTCTGGATTTTGGGCAAGGGAATTTAAATGGCTTTGGAGTTTTAACTTGGAGCAACATTCAAAAATAAAGAGTAGAAGAAAATAAACAATCACACACTTCGACAAGGTTCATTTTATTTGTTCCAAAAATTTCCATTTTCTCATTTCTCTAGTTTAAGTATTTGGTGAGATTTTATTTTATTTTTCGAAACAAAATCATGAAATCATATTAACTTGAAAATTAAATTTCCCCGTGATTTCTTTCAATTAATTTAGTATTAAAATTTTGGGATGTTACAGTTAGCGTGGGAGTGGTGGTGGGCGACGGATCCGGCGGCGGTAGCCGCCGGAGACGGGGGCGGAGGTCGGTGGCGGGGACGAAGGTCGCCAGAGAAAATAAGGGAGGAGGAGGGGAGGCGGTGCATGTCTCGCCGGCACGAGAGGCGAAAGTACGGCTGTGAGGATCGAGGATGAGAAAATGGAAGAGGAGGGGAGGTGGAAGAAGAGGTTACGGTCAGCTCCGCCAAGCAGCGCCACTTTTCCATCATCCCTCCACGGTCCATCCATTCTTTTGTTTTCCACGATGGAAATCACACGGGCGTGGTGGAGGACGAGAACTGCAGAACGTGGAGGTTCTTTCTCCTGAGGCCGTTGCCTGGGCAGAGGGTGTGGAGGGCACTGCTGCGCGGGTGGTCGAGTCCATGGGCGCCCTAGCGGAGGAAATCCGACGTGGCATGGCGGTGTTGGCGCAGAGGCCGGGGGAGGTGGCCTTTGTCGAGGCGATGCGAAAGCAGGCCGCGTCTACCGACGCCGAGGACTTGGCCGCCGCCACGAGCCGACTGTGGGAGAAGGACGTGAGGAGGCTGGCGGCGTAGGAGGAGCTCATCGATCCCGAGGTCTGTCGGCATCCGCGCACGTTACCGGGCCACCGTCGGCATTGCCGAGGCAGGGACGGGACACGCCAGGATGTTATTCGTGATGTCATCCTTTTATACTTTTCATCGATCTCTCTTCTCTGGTTAGTTTTTATAGGTGTTTGTTTTTATGAGGTGTTAATGTTTAGTCCCTAAAATTTGCACTAAGTTTTGGCACCTCTTGGGACTAAACTTTAGCATCTCTTGCCTTTTAGCCTTCTTTTCTGTTTTGTGCTAAACTTTAGTTTAAACTTTAGCATATATGTTCGTTTTCTTTGTGCTAAACTTTAATCTAAAATTTGCTTTAGCCCTTTAGAACATCTCTAACAGTTTATGTATAATGTTAGCTAAATTTGAAGATTTTACCTCTTTTATAAAAATAGAAAACCTGCTAAAAGTATAGGGTATTTAAAAGACTCTTCAAATCTTGAGACTCCATATTCAAACAATAGCCACGTCGGATCGAATCGTTTTTCTTTCTTATTTTGCACGATCAACGATCCCGGCGTGATGCTCCAGAGGTCGTTCCTCCGTTCCTCGGCTTGGATCGTGCGCGCGTGGGAGCAGGAAAAGGATGTCATGAAGCTTGTCGATGAGCATCGAGTCTAGACCCTAGAGCAGCCATCGAACAAGTCCTGGTTGGCTTCTGCTCGCCCGCACAACCTTGAAACTCTGAGGACGGAAGATCCAGGACCACGCCTTCTCAGTGATGGTCCAGTCGTTCTCGCCTCGTGCGCCAGAGTTGGGAGGCCCGCATTGCTGGAAGCCACGCAACAAGATCTCAACGTCTCAGGTGCTGCACATGTAGCGGAGCCGAGCGAGCGACCTCGCTGGCAGGAGATGATGGTCGTTTTTCCCATCTTGGTTTGAGGGGATGACATGGTTCATGGTTGACGGGCGCGGCGGCGACACGATGTTGCTGTAAGAATCTGCGGAGTAGGCCACAAGCTAGAGTAGGGCGCACGTACACGAGGAGGAGGGCGAGCGCCATGGGCTCGGCAAATATCGCGAGCGGGGTATCCGGAAT
The DNA here is from genome assembly GCA_030378355.1 of Eleusine indica. Classification (NCBI taxonomy): domain Eukaryota; kingdom Viridiplantae; phylum Streptophyta; class Magnoliopsida; order Poales; family Poaceae; genus Eleusine; species Eleusine indica. The sequence continues at coordinate 46,195,196 of CM059495.1, forward strand.
AACGAGCGAGGAAATTTACAGCATACGATGACGAGTCTGTTGGATCAATTTTTCTGTCTTTTTTCTATATTTAGCCAACACCTCTTATTTATAGAGGCCGTTGGAGATGCTCTTAGCCCTAGGAAACGAACATCCGCTAAAGAACACAGTGTAGTCCTGGATGTAACTGGAATTACGCAGATGGCGTACTAAAGATTTGCTTGTTGTATTGCATGGATTGGATTTATCACTTACGATTAATTGGAACAACAGTATCACAAAAATCTTTGTTGACTCTCATCACAGATCGCATCCCTGTCAATCCGTATTTGGAAGGCTCCAGGTTTTTTAGGCCGCGGGACGAAATACTATGGAGGCTCTAAATTTGGAAAATTCACATTGCCAAAATATCTTGTAATTAACTACATTACTTGCTATTTTTCATAGCATATAGCAATTAGAAATGTATCCCGAGTCCCGACTCCCAGGTGAGGATGTGAGGTGGAACCGTCGGCACCGCCGCCGATTCTCTCTTCCTCCCTATCATTTTCCTCCTTGCTCACTGCTTTCCTCTCGCAAACACTCTTTTGAGGTCAATTTTTTGGAGAACTTTTAGAGATGCTATAAAAGAGTGTTTTTGAGAGCAGCCTAAAAATTATTAGAAAGAAATTTTCTTGTCTCCTCTAATAGTTCTTCCTAAAAATAGATTAGGAAAACTTTTGATTGGCCCATGTCAGCATCTAGAATCACAACGATATTAATTTCCTTCAAAATACAAGTATTGAAGTCCTCAATTTTTCCCTCGTTTCTAGCTACAAATGAAGAGAATAGAAAGAGAATAAATCTGTGAGTTGTTTAGAGGAGCTATTGGAGATATTTTTTTAGACTAAACCCCATTAATTTGATTTAGGAAGAGTTTTTAAAAACCTTTTGGAGATGCTCTTAGGTCATCACCGATTAGATGCAACAACTACCAAGGAACCAAGCTTTTAATCTCAAGCATGATGCACAGGTGCTGCAGGCTGCAGCACCCCTTTGTCCCTCAAATCCTTGCTCGGCCAGATTCACAATGGTGAAAAAAAAATCCTTAATATCACCGTTGAAAATGCACACAATATAGCACGCATGACAAAAAAGCTAGCGGCAAAGCCGATTTTATCATGTGTCTTCTATCGAGCGCACGACAAAGGCTTTGCCGTGTACCCCTATTGACCCATAGTAAAAAAAGACGCCGCTACCTACCACAACGGTGACGACGCACTTTGCCGTGTGCCCGACGGCTGACACACGGTAAAGCTGAATCTCCTTTGCCGTGTGCCCTTGTCTCGGCATACGACAAGGCTTTTAACTTTGTCATGTGCCCTGGTCTTGGCACACGGAAAAACTTCCAATATTGTTGTGTGCCTTGGTCATAGCACACGACAAAGCATAGTTCCAAGGTTGCCAGATATCCTATCTTTGCCGTGTACCATGACCAAGACACATGACAAAGCCTATGAAACCTTCGAGAAAAACATTCAAATTAGTTGTTCCCAGGCAAAAAAAAAAAAACACACCAATATTCATTATATCATAAATATCATCTCAGCCAATATTTAAATATCATCACATGCATTCAAATATCATCCCCGAACATCGACAACACAAATATTTCACAATAACCATCATAGGAGGTTCACAAACATAGTATCATCCACAGTACATCCTAGGCAGTTCACAAACACAAGAAAGAAAATTATTACAATAGAAAGTTCAGTAACACAAGAATCATGGCAAACAACGAGAGCATTGCCCAACAGCTGGCGACAAGTCTTGATCTTGATCCCTCTTAGGCCATTGACTCCTGACATTTGATCCCACCGATTGATTCTGCACAAATGAGAGATGTTCTGATTAATCTTTTAATAAGTGAATGCTCTAGTATGCCAAGGAAGGCGCTAGTATTGAGTTTGGTTATTATAATGAATGCTCTAGTATGGACAAAACATAAAATAAAATGTTCATATTCACAGTAATACTAGTCGGAGTTGGTGGCCGAGGAGGTGGAGCAAAGGATGGCATCAGTGGCAGGGGCGTACCTAAACTCTAGCCAAGTGTTGCCATCCACTGAGCCAATTGCTGCTGCTGGTGCTCAGAGCCTCCTCTCCAACTCATGTTGCATGTTCTGTTCCAGGTCCTCCATTGCCTTCCTCTCTGCTTCAAGCTGGGCCTGCAACATTTGATCTTATTATTGCAATGCAAAAAAGTCATGTGTAAAACCTGTTAACCAACGACAAATGTAACTGAAATTACCTCAAGTGCGTCCACCTGGGACCATGTAGTGTTTGGTTGAGAGCATATAGCCGGGCTTGGGCTCGTGCTCCTCGCTCGTATGGCAGAGAGAGTGGGCATACTCGCTGTGTCGAGTGAGCCTTCTCCAATCCAGTACGGCACATGCTTCCTGCCTCCTCCCACCCTCATCACGACTTCCCCATCAAGATCCTGGGTGGTAGGATCCCACTCAGGCCCATTGATCTCCCTTTCCATTGATGTGTACTCAGTGAGGCGGGTGTGGACGAACGAATTGTTGTACGCCATGGGCGGGGCCTCCGGATTATACTGGACGTTAGGCATCGTCACCTTGCCCTGGCGGGCCATAGCAAATGCCTCAAACTAGCTGCAAGGGTGGCCATCATGTGCCGCTGACTGCGAAACAAAATAGAAAGATGATTAGAAATTATACAGTATTGAGAGTTAGAATAAATAAATGAATTCGCGTACCCATCTCATCGTGTATTGCTTGAGGGAAAGATTCCTTGATGGTGTGCTGGACCTGGCATCATCAAACGGCGCTCTCGACAATCATTATGCGTCTCCTCCCAGCCCTCCACGCACCACTTGTCCACAACAGTTTCCTAGGCAGGCGTATTGCTAGCACACCACCACGCAGGCACCTACACGTCATCAAGTATATGACATATAATTAAGAAGAGCAAATTAAGCATACTTAATGCTAGAAAAATTATTAATATTAATGTTCTATATTTACCATCATGTATTCTTCTTTGGTAAGCTTCATGTTTCTCGCTTGAGATTTGGTGACCTTAACTTTAAGGTGTTGGGCGTGGTACACTATTATAACTTGGATACGTGCCTCGCAAAACATGTCCCTTATGAGCTTAGGACATGCAAGATGAGCCACGATCTTTGCCCCGTCCTCATATCCCGCCTGACATCTGAAGAAATCCTGTAAATAGATTTGATGTATAACATCATTATTTCAAGAATGTCCTATGAATGCGATGTATTGAGCAATGCAGTGCGAGGAAGAGTTACCCAGCACTTGCCACACATGCTCAGGGACATACCCTCAGAACCATCACTGGAAGAAGCATCTCAAGCCACAGGTGGTACTTATGACTCTTGAGCCCACTGACTCGCATAGTAGAAAAATTCACTCTCCTCTTCGAATTTGCTGCAAAGCCATCAGGAAACATTAGTGTTTACAACCATTACAGTACTTCCTTCTTTTCAGCCACCGTCAGGACGAAGTCGGCCTTAGGCTTCTTCCATGACTTGGTACCCACTCCAGGAGGCACCATGTTAATCCATTCTGGCTTTAACGTTATCCCTTGTCTTATGAGGAATGCCCATGATTATGTGAAAACCCACCACGCCGATGTTCTTTTGTGTGTGTATTGCATCAATGCAATGTGGAAGAATAATGTCATCCATATATCCAAGCGGACACAAGGCCGGTTTTTGAGTTTAGGCATGTACCTCACCATATTCGACAAAACAATTTTTTTCTTTATCAAACTTTAGTGACTCTAACTCAACACGAACCATGGCACCTATCATGAGGGGCGGTTGATGAGGACATCACCCTTATGGATACACCCAGCATTCCGCCAACCAAAATGCAAGTTTATGCGCGACAACTAAATTTACGGGTGAGCTTGTTCCTAATGATTCCTTTATGTGATTTTGAGAATAGATTGCTACCTAATGAATTAATTGTTGTTAGAAATAATAGAGATGATGATGAGATAGCTAGGGAGGTGATTGGAGACGTGATGGGCCAGCAAGGACGTCCAAGCCAAGGTGGAGGCCCAATCAAAACCGACTTCGAGTCTGTTTCGGAGCCCAGGACCAGTCTGCACTAAAACGGACGCCCAGGACGCATACGGACTCGGATTTGGACGTTCTATATATGTCTGGAAAGATAACGAAAAGCCCTTTCCAACCCAACTGGCCCCATATCAAAATTCGTCCCGAGGCGTCGGCAATCACCGAAACAATTCGACTTCCAGAATCTGTCCTGGTGCTGCGACACCGTAATCGGTCTTTGGGCCATATATCGAGTTGAGCCGACTTAGGGCTGCGTCCAGAGGGTCTTGCACGATCCTAGGGTCCTCATATACAGCCGCCGCCTCTTCATTAGGGTTTGGGTTTTTCTTAGATCAATTCTGTTCATAAACAGTTTCGCCGTTCATCGGTTTGTGAGACCCCAACTTCGAGAGTTTAATCATACATCTGCAATTGTGTTGCATGTCATTTGTTATTGGGTAAACCTTGGATTTGTACAAATAATATTTTGCACAATACCATTACTAATAGCTACTCATTTAAATACAATGGTAGAAGGGTTACTCTTACATCAATGACCACAGCTGAAATTTTAGAAGAGGATCAACAACGATTTGAGAGAAGAAAGAATGAACCGTTTAGGATAGAATGGGCTGTTTCAAATGTCGCAACACTTTCATCAAAATCTGAGTTGCTAGAGGATGAACATATTTCTTTGCCTCTTGTTATAACTAATATTTTTCAACATATACACAAAGAAGATGATAGTGGGAACGATAAAGAACAGGTTGTTGCTTCAGGTAAGAGCTTTCTTGATATGATGGATTGTTCCAATAGTCTTGCTATATCGGAACCTTATGATCATGTTCCTTTGTCACAAGTTGATTTACCTAGTGGTCCATGTGATAAAGAGGAGTTGTGTGTCAATGCTTTATTTATATCTTTGCCATAACAAATGAATGAGCTTGATGCTTTTGCTTATGATTCACCCACTAGTGCTGAAATTAAACGTTTGATTTTAGTTACATGTCAAAAGGATGAGCAGAAATTGTTTACTTTAAATACTTTAGGTTATATTGAATTTGATGTTCTTTGTAATCTAAGTACTTTAGAGAAGCAAATGTTTTCTCAAATTAAGTTGACTTTATTGATAAGAAACATTTTTTATGCTATTGGCAACTATGATCATAGAGGTGTATTTATGGTACATAGAGTTTATGTTTGTTAAAATCTGAAACATCCTCTTGGTTTGCAACTAAATGACCAACTAGAAAACTTTAATATCAACTACCATGTCATGTCATCTTTTTCTAGTATTTCTAAGATCACACATTGTCTACCTTGTGATAAGAGTGAGAATGATGCTCATATTGCCGACCAAGTTTTCAAAGAGATTATTAATTTGCACGGAATGCCTTCTACTGTAAATTCTCATTGTGATGACAAATTTCATAATGCACATCCCAAGTTTGGGAATAGTTGCACAATTAATATTTCAGATTTGAGACCATACATGGGAGAAAGAGATGAGCTCGAGTCGAGGACGACTCTAATTCAAAAGGGGGAGAATGATGAGGACATCACCCTTATGGATACACCCAGCATTCCGCCAACCAAAATGCAAGTTCATGCGCGACAACTAAATTTACGGGTGAGCTTGTTCCTAATGATTCCTTTATGTGATTTTGAGAATAGATTGCTACCTAATGAATTAATTGTTGTTAGAAATAATGGAGATGATGATGAGATAGCTGGGGAGGTGATTGGAGACATGATGGGCCAGCAAGGACGTCCAAGCCAAGGTGGAGGCCCAATCAAAACCGACTTCGAGTCTGTTTCAGAGCCCAGGACCAGTCTGGGCTAAAACGGACGCCCAGGACGCATACGGACTCGGATTTGGACGTTCTATATATGCCTGGAAAGATAACGAAAAGCCCTTTCCAACCCAGCTGGTCCCATATAAAAATTCATCTCGAGGCGTCGGCAATCACCGAAACAATTTGACTTCCAGAATCTGTCCTGGTGCTGCGACACTGTAATCGGTCTTTGGGCCATGTATCGAGTTGCCCACTTAGGGCTGCGTCCAGAGGGTCTTGCACGATCCTAGGGTCCTCATATACAGCCGCCGCCTCTTTATTAGGGTTTGGATTTTGCTTAGATCAATTCTGTTCATAAACAGTTTTGCCGTTCATCGGTTTGTGAGACCCCAACTTTGAGAGTTTAATCATACATCTGCAATTGTGTTGCATTCTTCGTTGTTCTTGCTTGTGTTCTTGATTCGCAGGCAGGGATTAGCCTTCTCGGCGAGGTCAATCGTCTTTTGGATGGTTGATAACCAGAGGAGACGTCGTGCTGCGATTGCGGGGTTTAGAACGTGCTGTTCTGAAGCCGGATCGATTTGTGTGTCGCCTCCGACCAAATCAACTTACCAAGAACCTTTCGGAAGATCGGGAACCCTTGTTCACATCAGCGGTGGAGGGTCGTTAACTTCTCGACCTTTCATGATGTTCTTCTTGTCCTTTCCAAATGGATGGTCAAGAGGGAGGAATTGTCAGTGTTGGTCGAACGAAGAAAACTTGCGACCCTTCAGCTAATAAATAAATTTCATAGTTCCCTTACATACTGGGCATGGGATCTTAGAGTGAACTCCCCAGCCACAGAATGTCCCATACGCCAAGAAGTCATGCAGAGAGTAGTGGAACCAAACACGCATTTTGAAGTTGTGCCTTGTAGCTTGATCGTGTGTCAATACCCCATCATCCCAAGAACGTTCCAAATCATCAATCAGAGGCTCCATGTACACACTCATGTTATTCCCTGGGTGTCCAGGAATTATCAATGATAAGAATATGTACTGCCGTTCAAACAGTACACCGGGAGGGAGATTGAGGGGTATAACGAACACGGGCCAACAAGTGTATGGGGCAGCCCCCATGCCATAAGGATTGAACCCATCTATTGCCAGTGCCACACATACATTACGAGCCTCTCCGACTTCGCACTGATGAATCCCATCAAAATGTGTCTAGGATTCACCATCAGCTAAATGTACAAGCTTCTCAAGATGGTATCTATGTCTGTATTTGTGCCATGTCATCTTTTTTGCGGTATCCTTGGTCATGTAAAGACACTGAATCCTCGGTATGAATGGAAGGTATCGTAGGATTTTCACGAGAATCATGAGCTGCTTCTTAACACCATCACGGATATCTACCTCTAGGTACCTAGAGGACTTACACTTTGGACAGTGCGTTGCTTTTGCATGTTGTTTCTTAAATAAGACACATCAGTTAGGACAAGCATGTATCTGCTCATACGGCATCTTAAGCACACTAAGTAGTTTTCATGTCTCGTACATGCTCTTTGGCAGAATGTGGCCTTCTAGAAGGAGGCTACCAATGACTGTCAACATAGCATCGAAGGCGCCTCGACTTAGGCTAAACTGGAACTTTATGATCATTAGGCGCGCAATGGCATCCAGTTGACACACCTTGGTATGCTTGTGAAGGGGTTGTTGTGCCGCCTCCATCATTTGGTAATATGCCTTTGCAGTTGGCTCTGGCTCCTCCTCCCTAAGTACTTCATCCCCGTTTGCTTTATGATAGTCATTTAACATGTCTCCTACACCGGCATCTGTATCATAATCCTCCATGTGTTGTCTCACTACCTCGTGTCTTGGACGCTCGCCTTCACCATGGAGGGTCCACCGGGTATAGTCTGGCATAAATCCATTCTTGCAAAGGTGTATGCCTTTGACCTCTTTATTGTGTTGATGCATGTTTCTACAATTGTCACAGGGACACCAAGTGACACTTGTTCCTTTAACCTTGGCAAATGATCGTTCCAAGAATTTGTTGGTCTTTCGAATCCATTCACTGGTGTACTTTTTGTTCTTTGCCCAGCCTGTGTACATCCACTCACGGTTCGACATCCTCTAACATATCAGCAATTAATATTAAAAATATTTTCATCTACATAATGTTTATACAGTCTAATACGTCAAGATAGGTTCTAATCCCACCCAAGGATCCACAGTTGAGGTTAGTTTCCACGGTCTACTCCTCTCTCAGATAGAATTTCGGCAGCACCTCCCCGCTGTTCTCCAAATACATGTCCTGCAAAAGAGATTGTGTATCCAGAGAACAATGGGGAGATGGTGCTAAAAATCTATCTCGGATTGGACTAGACCATGGAAACTAACCCCAACTACGCATCCTCGGGCTGTCCATAAAACCTGGACAATTCAAAACAGATATAGTCGTAGATATGTAAAGATCTGCATATCTCCAATCGTATCTCTTTCGAATAGGAGACGACTACCTAGGTTACGTGGAATTATGTTTCACTTGTACCTGATATGTCAAAATCATTATTTAATTCTACTTCAGCAATCAATAATACTACTTCGACATCACTACAATCATGAAACAAGGGATCTGTGGGCATCACATTGGAAATCATCAGTGTGTTATTATCACTTCTTGTACCACACCACTAAACTAGACAACTATACAGGTGTGGAGATGATGTGGAGAAAATGACAAAGAAGAGAGAGAGGACAAACAATACACCAAATTGACCAGATTGGTGCCTTAAGCAGCTGGAGGACGGTCAGATTTGATTGAGAATAGCGTCGGCGGTGACCTCCGGTTGATCGCTGGTCCGCCAGAGCCGAGTTCTCGGGGAGGCAGCAGTGGGCGCCGGGAAGACAGACCTGCTAAGTCACATCAACATATATCGGCATCAACCTGCCAACTTTAAAGTTCTTATATGCATCGTTCAAATCAAATGTAAAAGTATAATACTAGTAGTAGCAAATGATTTCATAGAAAATGAACTAGTATAACGGCAAAAGAAAATTTAGTGCTAAAGATTAAAAGTTTAGACATCCTGAGCCGAGATAATAGTACTACCGTTTAGTGCACCTAATGTTACATAAACATTTATTTAGTCTACATATAAAAACATAATAGTAAAAGAATAAAAAATCAGAGAAGGTTCTGGTTCACTTGATAGCAAACAACATACAAATGCAAGTAAATTTCAAGAAAATATCATAGTAAAATTTCAAGTTGGAGAGGGGGTGCAATGGCGGGTGACCTGCTGCATTGCTGGCAGAAGCGCTGTTCGAGGCCGCCGGCCACGCCCTTCCCCTTCCTGCCTCCACCAGCGACGTCCTTACCCTTCCTTCCCCTTCCTTCCTCCATCGATCGATGCCCTTCCCCCGTTGCCGCCACCGCTGCTGCCGATGATGAACCCCACTTGGGCTTCCACCGGTGACGCCCTTCCCCTTCTTGCCTCCACCAGTGATGCCCTTCCCCTTCCTTCCCCTTCCTGCCTCCACCGATCGACACCCTTCCCCCACTGCCGCCGCTGCTGCTGACGACGAGCCCCACTTGGGCTTCCGGAGAGCAAGAGGAGAGCGCGAGCTAGCGGCGGCGGGCGAGGGCAGAGACGCAGTGGTGGGCGTGGGAAGAGACGCGGCGGCGGTGGATGCAAGTGTTGGTACTTTTAACGAATGCAGATGAGTCCGCAAGCGCATGAATAATACTGCTGTAGCACTTCACCTCTGGAGTATTCCAAGGGTATCGAATTCACAGGGAACGTGTGGGGTAATCTTCTACTCTAGTCGTCCAAGGACACCAAGATAATTATGGCAATGGGTAGAGAGGATTCTAACTGGTAAAAGAGTCCTATTCAGAATAAGTTTGACACTAAGCTGCTTGCATTGGGAATCCGGTTTTCCCCTGCATCCATAGTGCGATTCCGGCCAAGAGCCTACTGCGTAGTCGAACGTGGAGGATTTTAAAGCATAGATAGGACTTTCACCACTTACTGCCTACCTCTAGCAACCCATGGACTATGCGATAAGTAAAGGCAACCTACGGCCTAGACACCATGTCTATGCTTTCGATTACTCCCTTAATCTCTACATACAATGGGCCAAGACTAAGGTCTCTAATTAAATAGAGCGATGAGCGAGCAAAGTAACTAAGCACTAGAACTTACTTAAAAAGGAAACTAATAACCAGAAAAGAATCATGAAGACTTACTAAATAAGGTAAGCATCCGTCGAGGTACAAGCGCGGAGAAGGGGTTGGACAGGCCCGAACCTCCTCTCCTAGACTCCTCCTCACTCTCTCCCTATTTTCTAAACACTTTGGCAGCGTTGAGCCTTTTGGAAATGAAGTACTAATTTTATTTTGAGGTGTTGAGAGAGTGAAGCCCTTGCCTTCCTTTTATAGCACTAAATGGCGGTTCCAGGATCGATAACTCCATCCTAAGGGGGGTAACCGATGTAGGAAAGGCGGTGGAGAACTGACCTCAGAAGATAGGCCCCACTGGGCTCAGCCCACGTTCGGCCGAACACCCTTGTTCGGCCGAACAGGGGGTGGGGCCTAGTGGGTCCTGCCTCTTCTGGGTCCCTGGTGACTGGTCCCTCTTCCCCTTTGACACCATAGGGTTTTTGGTTATGTCAGTTGTTTTTTGGAAGTGGGCCACTTGATCCTCGTGCTTGGTTGTGATTGGTCGGAAGTGTGCTTTTCTCCTTGATGATGTGGATTTTCCACTAATTTCGTGGAATAATTACGTGCAGCTTATATTTACCAACACTTGTGAAAGTTGTTAGTAATAAACTCCTGCCACTATGTCGATTATTCACTTCATTGCTTTTATGTAGATAATTGGCGGTCCAAATTAGGCATTTAGTGACCGTTAACAAACTCCCCCACACTTAGCCTTTGCTCGTCCCTGAGTAAAGGATGAAGACTAAGGTGGACTTAAAATCTCCAAATGGTATGATGCTAGCATGTAAATTATTTCAAACCATACCTGTACCAGTGGATTTGCAGTGTCTACCACATTACCTTGGGTGATTGAAGAGTGGAACGGTGCAGACTTTGATCTTCTTGACTTCCCTTGCTAAGTACTTGGATTTTTGAAAAGATTTTCAAAATAAATGCAGGCTATACTCCTCAAATGATTCTCTCAAATCACTCAATATTTGTGTACGTGAATCCTCATCAAGGCTTTTATCTTTTGCTTCTTTCTATTCCTACATCTAAATTTGGCTTTTTGTGGAGCTCAGTGTAGAAATTAAAGAAAGGAGCATACTTGTGCTTTATATCTTACCGAGTCAAAAACCAGATCCAAGCAGTAAACAAGTCATGAATCAATAATCAAGTATGTGCACACTTTTTGGAATGGATGGTGGAAATAAATGGATACTCCTTTTCATGTAGATTCTCTCTTTTTTTTAAACAATCTTGGGCATGGCTATCTCTTTTTTTTTTCATCATGCTCTTGATTGGGAGCAAGGATTTATTTTAATTTTTGATAGCCATGCCTTCTAAAGATCAAATGAGAGAGAATCATAATCAAGAATTTCATGGAGTGTTTGGTTGGATGGATGGGATGAGGGTGATGCTAACTTCTAGGGTAGAAGTTTTAGCAGTATTTGTGTGCACAATACTTTGATTAATAAATCATAACAAGCAACTCACTAGGGTCAAGAGTTTGACAAGGTTCAATAAAGTTACAAGCAACAAATGTATAGGATATTCAATAAAGTTTATTATTTGGCTCTGGTGGGATTGCACTTTTCATAATTGAGGAGTAAGCACTAAGTTTTAAATTTTCAAAGATAAATCCAGAGTACTTTATGCAAGAGAGAGCAAGAATCACATTGTCAAACCATATCACACTAGTCAATAACTTAGGTAACATGGGTCCCTATAATTTTTTTTCCACTAGCATTGGTATGAAGGTTAGGAATAAGGAGGATGCTTGCCAACCATGGAAAATTTCAATATAAGTGGGAGACATCATAAGGTTGATTTTAATTTTCTTGATTGATTTTATCATTTTAACTCCGAAAAATTAAATCAAAACACCTAAGAGGGAGATTAAGGGATAGGACGCGCAAACCATCATGCCAGAGAAAATAGGGGCCGAGGGGGGCCAGGATCTGTTCGGCCATTTTTTTAACTAATACTTTTTTCAACTAGCACTTTATTTTCCACGTGGAGTTTTTCCACCTCTAGTGCTAGTTGGGCATTACGAATCTCTCTATAAAAAGAAGGAGGAACAAAATGATCACACATTCCTACCTTAAGTTCTTCCTAAGTAGTAGGCAAATCAGTTTTAGCAGCTAGACCACTCCACCAAACAATAGCAAAGTCCTTAAACTCACTAGTGGCTTGTCTAACTCTATGTTGTTAAGGAACAAGGTGAGCATTAAATTTTTGTTCTACAGTCATTTCCCAATCAAGGTAAGCATCACCATCGTACTGACCCGAAAATGAAGGAATTGAAAACTTAATTTTAGCATACGGGTCATCTGGAGCATGGTTACCTTGTGTGCGACGGTTGTGATTGTGGAAACCACCCATACCTTGAGGGTTATGTTGCAAACGATGTCGTAACCTTGCGGTCCTTGTAGCTGACCTATCGATGGTGCCATCAGCCTTAAACACCATTTCTTCATCATGATCATCTTCAACATCGTTGTTGGTGTTGGTGGTCTTGTGAGCGGTCTCCAATTCGACAACCTGATCGGTTAACTTGAGACTCTCTTATCCAACCGCTCAATGCTTTCTCCCAGGTGAAGCTTGGTGACGGCGTCGGTGATGGCCCTAGTGATCGTCTCTGCCAAATCACTCTGAACTGCGTGCAAAGCCTTCTGTAGCTGACTTTGGCTCACACACTCATCAAATTTTGAGGGCGAAGCACCCTCTCCATCGCTTCCTGACATCAGAAACACCAAAATAGGAAATAAAAAGTGAAGGTTATCCCTACAAAACTACTAAGTAGTGGTGCCTCTCAACACAGCAAAAGGAAGCTTCTTGCAAAGCTCTTACAAAGTTCTGAAAAAAATAAAGCAAAGGATACCAGGGAGGTGTGTTCCATGATTGCAAGGGTTACAAAATAACCTGTGTGCTGTCCAGAAGAAATATATGTAGAGCTAGGAAGGCCAAATATATATATGTGAGTGGCACACAAATCAAAAACAGATAGTAAAGCTGAATAAGTGCCCAAGTAACTTGTCCCTAGTTGCTGGTCTAACTATGTCCTAGAACAGTAGTGATAGCAAAGAAGAAACAAGGAGACAAAGGCACACAGTCGATAATAAGTGTAAAACAGCCAAACTCAGAAATTCCAGGGGGCTAGATGGAGCACTAGTAGGAATCCCAAATTTCTTTTTTTTATTTTATTTTTTGATATTTTTTTCCAACTCACTAGCAAAGGGGGAGGAACCACAAAACATTTCAGCTCAAACAGAGCTAGGACGTGGCCTACAGAAAATCTTGAAGTTTCAAAAAACGTCGGGTTTCAACTTGAATAAATTTTTTCTTTATCTTCCTAATTTTTTTTGAATTTTTTGACGAGGGCACACAAGGCGTAGTTATGGATGTTATGGCTATTTTAGCCAAAAAATTTTTTGTCAAGAATCTCCTGTAAAATTTTTTTTGTCAAGAATCTCTTGTAAAAATTTCAGCCAAAACGGACAACCGAGCGAAAAGTTATGGCTTTTAAAATCCAAGAAGCCACCAACCGCACCAAAGATGAAGAAGTTGTGACGAGTGAAGGAAGTGCAGCCATCCGCGTCCACTTCTCTAGGACCGGACGCCGCAACATCAAGCTAAATGCGATGGAGAAAAGTCCAGGTCGTCAGACTTTAAAAAAATTGGTGAGCCCTTTCCAAAGGTAAATTGGTATTTATCCCATATTTTTATTTTCCTCAATTTTTGCACATTTGAATTTTTCCAAACTTTTGGATTCTTTCAAATTTGCCTTTGCATTTGCATATTTGGATTTCACACATGCATGTTGGAATTCATTCCAACCCTCTTCTTGTTTGATAAAAATACAAAATTTTGATTTCGGTTTTTCAACTTTGAGAAAATATTTTTTGAGCAAAAATTCTGTCGAAACTTTGGACCTAACACCTGCAACTCTAAAAAAGTAGCTGCTAGGGAGTTGTGGGTCAAAGTTGGGGACTAATGGGACCCACCCATGGTCGGCCGAATACCCATGTACGGCCAAAGGGGTGTGGGCCCCACCAACCTTGGCCTTTTACCAACGGTTGGATTTGGCCCCCTACTAGCCGTTTTCGATCGTTTGGGAATTTTCGTATAGATTGAGTGCTCGGGGGAGAGTGTTTTGCCATTCCAAGATCACTCCTCATTTCACTCCCTCCTTCACTCATTTGCTCTTGATGATGAGTACATCACTCCTATGGATACACACAACACTCCTCCAATTCTGGACTTGCAAGGTCCAATGACTAGAGCTCGTGCACGACGACTAAATTTAGAGGTGAGCTCGTTCCTACGTTCTTCGCTATATGTTACTTTTGAGAATAGTTTGCTACCTAATGATTATTTTATGATTAGGAACCATGGAGAGGACTAGAAGATGATGGGAGAAGGAGTTGGGAACGTGGAGGACCAGCAAGGGCTTGGAAGCCAAAGTGGAGGCCCAATCAAAACCGACTTCGAGTCTGTTTTGGGGCCCAGGACCAGTCTGCAATAAAACGGTCCCCCAGGTCGCATACGGACTCGGATTTGGACGTTCTACATATGCACGGAAGGATAAGGAGAAGAAATTTCCAATGCCACCGGCCACATATCAAAATTCATTAGGATTCATCGGCAATCGTCGAAACAAGAGAGGGTCTAGAATCTGTGTTGGTGCTGCGTCGCCTATTTTTGGCCTTTGGGCTTTGTATCTAGTTGAGCCCAATTAGGGGCGCATTCAGAGGGTCCTGCATGACCCTAGAGTCTTCATATACAGCCGCCACCGCACCATTAGGGTTCGGGTTTTGCTTAGATCAATTATGTTCATAAACAGTGTCACCGTTCGTCGGTTTGTGAGACCCCAACTTCGTGAGTTTATTCATACATCTGCAATTGTGTTGCATTCTTCGTTGTTCTTGCTTGTGTTCTTTATTTGCAGGTAGAGATTAGCCTTCTCGGTGAGGTCAATCGTCCTTGGACGATTGATAACCAGAGGAGACGTTGTGCTGTGATTGAGGGGTTCTGAACGTGTTGTTTAGAAGCCGGATCGATTTGTGTTTTGCCTCCTCCCAAATCATGATTTATCAGAACCTTTTTGAAGATCGAGAACCCTGCTTCAGGTGCACCATCAGGTTCGCACTACCCTTTAGTTTTGTTTTCGTGTTCTTCCTATCGTCCACAGAAAAGCCAAAAAAAATTTCCCCTGCCCATAACCATATGTTTAGCCTTTGCATATTTCAATTTCAGAGTCCGTAGTGTTGATTTTGTGCCCTAGTTCTTGTTTAGTTACTGGTTTAGTTTGTGTTTTTGTCGTCAATAGTGTTTCCCTTGCAACCCTAGCCGCCATCCCCTCCACCACCCTCGGTTTTATCGGTTTTGTATGCTAGGGTTGATTGATTTTAAAGATGTATTGCTGCACTGTAAAGGAGGTCGTGCTTGGAATAAATTTGTATTGAATGATGGTTTCTTGTTTAGAGCTAACCGCCTATGTATTTCAGTTGGTTCCGTTCGTCTTTTGTTGTTGTAGGAGGTGCATGGAGGTGGATTGATGGGTCATTTTGGTGCTAAGAAGACGGAGGATATATTGGCCACACACTTCTTTTGGCCAAGGATGAGGAAAGATGTTGAGCGTTTTGTTGCTCGCTGCACTACATGTCAAAAAGCTAAGTCTCGCTTGAATCCACATGGTTTATACATGCCACTTCTTGTTCCTTCTATTCCTTGGGCGGATATTTCTATGGACTTTGTTTTAGGACTGCCTAGGACTAAGAGGGGGAGTGATAGCATTTTTGTTGTTGTGGATCGTTTTTCTAAGATGGCACACTTTATACCATGTCAAAAAACTGATGATGCTAGTTATATTGCTGACCTCTTTTTCAAAGAAATTGTACGTTTGCATGGTATGCCTTCTACTATTGTTTTAGATCGTGATGCAAAATTCTTGAGTCATTTTTGGCGCACGCTTTGGAATAAGTTGGGTATAAAGTTGCTATTTTCTACAACTTGTCATCCACAAACTGATGGACAAACTGAGGTTGTGAACCGCACTTTGGGCACTATGTTGAGAGCTATTTTGAAGAAAAATTTAAAGCACTGGGAAGAATGCTTGCCTCGTGTTGAGTTTGCTTATAATCGGGCAACACATTCTACTACCCAGGTAAGTCCCTTCAAGGTAGTGTATGGTTTTGATCCCCGTACTCCACTTGATATACTTCCTCTACCTATTAATGAGAGAGTTCATGTTGATGCTAAGGAGCGTGCTGAATTTATTTTACAAATGCATGAGACCACTAGACTTAGCATTGAAAAGATAAATGAAAAGTATAAAATTGCTGGTAGTAAAGGTAGAAAGCAAGTAAAGCTTGATGTAGGAGATTTAGTGTGGTTACACTTGAGCAAGGATAGATTACCAGAGTTGAGAAAGTCTAAACTAATGCCTAGAGCTAATGGTCCATTCAAAATAATGGAGAAGATTAATTATAATGCGTACAAACTTGAGTTGTCTCCCGAGTTCGGGGTTAGTCCTACTTTTAACATTTCAGATTTGAAACCATACTTGGGAGAAGAAGACGAGCTTGAGTCGAGGATGACTCCACTTCAAGAGGGGGAGGATGATGAAGACATCACTCCTATGGATACATACAACACTCTTCCAATTCTGGACTTGCAAGGTCCAATGACTAGAGCTTGTGCACGATGACTAAATTTAGAGGTGAGCTCGTTCCTACGTTCTTCGCTATATGTTACTTTTAAGAATGATTTGCTACCTAATGATTATTTTATGATTAGAAACCATGGAGAGGACCAGGAGATGATAGGATAAGGAGTTGGGAACGTGGAGGACAAGCAAGGGTTTGGAAGCCAAAGTGGAGGCCCAATCAAAACCGACTTCGAGTCTATTTCGGGACCCAGGACCAGTCTGCACTAAAACGGTCCTTCAGTATGTATACCGACTTGGATTTGGATGTTCTACATATGCACGGAAAGATAAGGAGAAGAACTTTCCAATGCTGCCGGCCTCATATCAAAATTCATCCGGAGTCATCGGGAATCGTCGAAACAATAGAGGGTCTAGAATCTGTGTCGGTGCTGCGTCGCCTATTTTTGGCCTTTGGGCTTTGTATCTAGTTGAGCCCAATTAGCGGCGCATCCAGAGGGTCTTGCACGACCCTAGGGTCTTCATATACAGCTGCCGCCACACCATTAGGATTCGGGTTTTGCTTAGATCAATTCTGTTCATAAACAGTATCGCTGTTCGTCGGTTTGTGAGACCCCAACTTCGTGAGTTTAATTATACATCTGCAATTGTGTTGCATTCTTCGTTGTTCTTGCTTGTGTTCTTGATTCGCAAGTAGGGATTAGCCTTCTCGGCGAGGTCAATTGTCCTTGGACGGTTGATAACCAGAGGAGACGTTGTGCTGCGATTGCGGGGTTCTGAACGTGTTGTTTAGAAGCCGGATCGATTTGTGTTTCGCCTCTGCCCAAATCAAGATTTATCAGAACCTTTCGGAAGATCGGGAACCCTTGTTCACATCACTTGAGCTCTCACATTGTTTCCCCAAAGTTATCATTCCACAAACCACCAAAAATATTTCCCTTTTTAGTTTGCTTTATTTTTGGATTGTCCAAGTCCTTTGCAAAGCTTGGCAAGATCAACATGGCCGACAACTTTTATTTTTCTAACCCATAACCCGTGTTCGAGTTGTTCTTGTGTTTTTTCTCAAGTGGTGCAGATGAAGAATGCTAAGGCATTGATGCAGCGGGTGACGCGTTCAGGCTCGCGCCATTCACATGGTAGCTCGAGCACAAACTTCTCCATCAAGGATGAATCAACGAGGCACACGCCTATTGAGGACAACATGGAGGAGGATGAGCCACACGTTCTTCTCGCCGACACCGACCTCAAGCTGCTAGATGAACAGGAGAGATGAGTCTACCATCGCCTACGCAATCGCAGTTTCATCCACACCAGGGCGTATGACGACGACCTACTCTCCATTATAGGTATGGATTCTGAGTTCCTTTCTATTTGGAAAGCATTAGGTTAGACTGAATTTGCACACATCACTGAGGCAGGTTCACGCCTCCTCACTATCCAGTTTTTGTGCACTTTGCTAAAAGATAACAATGGGGTACTTTTTTGCTTATTCGGGAAGGAATACCGTCTAACCTGGAAAGAACTCAGCATCATTCTTAAGTTTAAAAGTTATTGCAACACTAACTTAGAAGGTGCAACCACGGGTTTTGAAAAGGGATCTTTTTGGCAAAGGATTTCAGGGGAGTTTTCTTATGAACGTTTTAGGATGAGTGACATTCACAACTGAACTCTACAACAGTGGCATAGGTGGCTTGCTATGACTTGTTTCCCTAGACAAGACACTAGACCTATCCGTAATGATGAATTGCATGTCTTTTTTGCTGCAATTACTAAAATTCCTATTGCTCCTGTTGAAGCTTTGCTTGGCCAATGGCCAGATTATATTAAAGGATCAGGACCTATTGAATGCACTTCTTTAGTGACCCGTATTGCTGCAGGGGTCTGGGCTTTAACCAATACTAGATTTGATTATCTTTTTGAGCCCCATCCCATAATAGACTATAAATTTCTTGAGCAGGGTCACACTTTAAAGAAGGGTCCCGATGGTTCTATTATCTTTTATTACCCTGGCTATACAAACGAAATCCCATTGCCTAACCCGGGATATCATTTGTATAGTTGTTGGGAACTAACCATATAGCTGCAGAGAGAAGGAATGCCTGACAGGTCCGCTGATCGACGTACATGAAGCACGAAGTGTGCTACCACTAGCGCAGGCAGAACTACACCACCAGTCCATGATTACACTGCAGGCTCAGAGCATTCCGGCGACTCCGCTTGGATGTTCACGCCGTAGCAGTATAAGACTAGAGGTTCGTCTTGGCAGCAAGCTAGTAGTGCACAATAGGGACAAGGCCCCGAGTCGATTGGGACTTCATTCATTTTTGGGCTTTAGTCATCATGACTATGGTTCGGAATTGAGAAATCTTACAAGGAGGATGGACGATCTGGATGTCAGAACAGGAGAAATGCAAAACACCCTTTCTACTCACGCCCAGACCACCAGAGAATGGCAGTAGCACAATGGCAACCAGTTTCGTCACCTCCAGTAACAGCTACGAGAGCACCACGACTACACGGCAGCATACTACCGTTGGAGAGGATTCAATCCTAACCAACAGCCGTGAGCAAGAGCAAGCTTGGGGGAGCACCCCCACCAAAGTGACTTGTATCTTTCCTTTCTTTCTTTTTATTTGTCGGAATCACCCTCATAAAACCAAATAAAAATTTGCAAAACTAAAAAGAACAAAAATAATAGGTTGTCATGCATGTTAGGGATGTTCATGCCTTCATGTTGAGATGATGAATAGTTTCTCTGTTTTGTATCTTTTTATAGTCTCTCGTATACAACTTAGTACTCTACCAATTTTTGAGTTTGTTGGCTAAACATGCTTGCCATGAACTTGAATACTTGTGGGTTGCAAAGTGCATGATCTAAGTCTAGGTTGTTGTGAGGCATGATATGGTTAGAATAGAGCTGCTATGATCTTTGTCCCAAAGTGAAGCTTAACATCTGGAGATTTTGTTTTTCAAAATGATAAAACCAAAAAGTTCCTCAATGATGAAAATTCCTACCACGGCCATATGTTATAATTCATTGCAAAACCTTGCACATATGCTGCTTGTTTGCACATTGAGCTTTATCAAAATGCTTGCAAACATTGTGAGATTCATTTCATGCTTTTATGATCAAGATTCATGTACACATCCATCATCATTTGCTAATCCTCCTACACTGAGAGATAGCAATATCATTCTATTGCATCCACCACCATATGCTTAACTTCTATTCCGGAAGTTGGCAAAATAAATACTCCATGAATATCATGTTATGACTCCCTCTCAATTGGTTGCATGGAAGGCATGCCTATCAAAAATAGAATAAATGCTTGCTCTTAATCTTGAGCATGATGAAAAAAAGAGAGAGAAAATAAAAGAAGAAAAAGAAATAGCCATGCCAAAGTGGTAATTAAAGAAAGAGAGAGTCTACTCAAAAAGGAGTATCCACCATTCCACCATCACTCCACCAAATTCCACACACTTGCACATCTTGATCAGATTGTATGACTTGTTTCTCCGTGGGTTTAGTCTTTTGGTTTAGCAATATCTGTGTTACGAGTATGTCTCATTTTATTCCTACCCAGAGCTCCACATAAGCCTTATTTAGAGGTAGGAACAAAAAGAGGCAACTTCAATGCCTTGGTAAGGAATTATACACATTGAGCAATCAAGTGAATCATGAGAGAATTGTGTCCTATAAAAGACCATTCTGTCTTTCAACCACCCAAGATGAAGAGAAGACAAAAGCCCCGTAGGGACTAAGGTAAAAAGGGCGAGTTACCAAATGCTGACTTATTCAACTAAAGGTAGAGTATTTTGTTGTGCACTTGGTACTATGGAGGAATATAAAACATCGTAGCAACTCCTGATCAACAACCTAAAGTTCTATCTTTGCATCGGGACGAGCAAACGTTCAGCTTGGGGGCGTTTGTTGACAGTCGTTAAATACCATTTCTGGCCATCAACATTACTCAAAATAAAGAAGGATTGTACATTCCCACCATGCATGTTAGTTAGAATTAATAAATATTCACTATTGCATAGAGAAACACTGACATGTAGGAGAGTTATCAAAAAAGAGGAGAAAACACACCAATGTGGCGAAGAAACACAATGTCGACCAATCGGAGTTCGCCAACAGAGATTCCCACGGATCAACTGGCCCACCTATAGCACTAAACCGACATACAGAAGGCCTAAGACGTGGAGAATCAAAGAGGGGCCACGCACCAGTGTGCCAGAGGCGGCAGGACCGCTATGGGCCCACCCCCTGTTTGGCCGAATAGGGGTGTTCGGCCGAACAGCGGCCCAACCCACTGGGGCCCAGCTTCCTCAGTCGGTTCCCCACCGACTCCCAAAAGGCGGTTGGCCCCCTTAGGGAGGGAGTTACCAACCTCAGAATCGCCTTTGGACAGCTATAAAAAGAAGGGTGTGGCTTACTCTTCAATACACACCAAGAAGCATTACACTCTTTACCATTTCGTGATTCTCTTTAGTTTTAGTGAAGTTAGGCTTAGAATAGAGTCTTCTTTAGTTCCCAAGTATTCCTTGGAGTTGTGGTATGGCTCTTGTATCTTTCTCCTTTTGTAAGACTTTATTATATTTAATATATTTAGTCTTTCTATATAGTTATGTTTGGGTCGTGTGTTTTTTATTTGATTATATGATCCATTCAAGTATGTGGATGTTATGCTTGCATGTTAGTGATGTAGTCATACTATATTACCATGTTAGATATAAGCCCTTACTATAGTCTTTATTTATATCATTATAATGATGCATGACTAATGTGTGACTTAGATCATTTCCATGTGCTTAGTGTTCACTTAAATGTTATTACTCCTTTTCTGATCCACCACTGAAGGGATTAGGAGTATTGTTCTAGAGATGTAAGCGTGGTGCTTAGATCAATAGAATGCATTATTTGTCTTGTAGCCCATGGATTGCTAGGGGTAGGACGTAGGTGGTGACAGTCCTATTTGTCCTTTGAAATCCCCCACGTTCGGCTATGCAATAGGCTCTTGGCCGGAATCGTACTATGGATGCAGGGGAAAACTGGATGCCCAGGGTGTGATGATCTGATTGTCTTGCATTATCATTGTATCTGTATAATTGAATATAATGTAGACTATGTAATTATATAAAAGCAACAGAGGAAGTTAGCTCTTTCTCTGTCCTTCTCCACTAAACTAATATTTATCTAAGTTGAGTGTGCTATCTGTGTGTCCACTATCATGTTTATCATTATCCTTACCCCTGTGAGGTTTTTGTCTCATAATCTAATGTACAATGTTTAGAAATATGGTAATTACTATGATCAATCAAATGGCTTCCTTTGGGATAAATCTAATACGATACCCTAAATACTTTCGGGTAAAATGCTACAACAATATTCTTCTTGCGCTTGCGGACTCTGTGCATTCGTTAAAGATTACCAATATACATTTCTAGGCTTCGTTGCTAAGGCAACTTAGTGACGACGCTTAAAAATGTCAACAAGCATTTCTGGCTCCGTTGCCGAGGATAGTTATATTCCTAGAGAGATGTTAGAGATGTCAACAAGCATTTCTGGCGCCGTTGCCGGGGATAGTAATATTCCTGGAGCGACGTTTGAGATGCCAACAACCTGCCCAGGAATAGGCAAGTCCTAGAGGTACTCTTCCTATCCACCTTACATCCGGCGTAGTCGGCATCGGAGTAACCAACTAACTTGAACTTGGAACCCTTTGGATAACACAATCCTAGGTTTTGTGTGTGAACTAAATATCTCAAGATTCTTTTGACAACCACTAAGTGACTTTCCTTCGAAGCGGCTTGAAACCTTGCACATATGCACACACTAAGCATAATATCAGGTCTAGATGCACAAAGATAAAGTAAGGAGCCAATCATGGATCGATATACCTTTTGATCTATGGGCATACCTTTTACATCTAGTCCAAGGTGTCCATTTGTCTTCATGGGAGTCTTGTTGGGCTTTGCCTTTTTCATGTTAAACTTCTTGAGTATATCTTGAGTGTACTTGGTTTGACTTATGAATGTTCCTTCTTCAAGTTGCTTGACTTGCAACCCTAGAAAGAACTTCAACTCTCCTATCATGGACATCTCAAATTTCCTAGTCATAATCTTAGCAAACTCATTGCAAAAATATTGACTAGTAGAGCCAAATATAATGTCATTGACATATATTTGACACCCAAAGATATCATTATCAACTTTTCTTGTGAAGAGAGTAGGATCGGTTTGCCAATAGTGAATCCTTTGTTGGTCAAGTATCCCTTGAGGTGTTCATACCAAGCTCTAGAAGCTTGCTTGAGGCCGTAGAGAGCTTTGTGAAGCTTGTAGACATGGTTTGGCTTCTTTGGTTCTTCAAATCCCAGAGGTTGTTGTACATACACATCCTCTTGAATGGGTCCACTGAGAAATGCACTTTTTACGTCCATTTGAAATGGCTTAAAACCATGGTGAGTAGCAAACGCAAGTAAAATACAAATTGACTCAAGCCTAGCTACGGGTGCATAAGTTTCACCAAAGTCCAAACCTTCAACTTGTGAGTAGCCTTTTGCAACAAGTCTTGTTTTGTTTCTTACCACCACACCATACTCATCTTATTTATTGCAGAACACCCATTTTGTACCTACAACATTTTACTTGGGCCTTTCCACCAATGTCCACACCTTGGTTCTTTCTAAGTTGTGTAACTCTTCTTGCATGTCCACCACCTAATCCGAGTCTTGTAGTGCTTGTTCCACCCTAAGAGGTTCCATAGAGGAAACAAACGAGTAATGATGACAAAATGTAGCCATTCAGGATCGAGTAGTTACCCCCTTTCTAATATCACCAAGAATGTTATCGATGGGGTGATCCTTTTGAATGCTTTATCAGACTCGTGGGTGGATTGGTCTAGATGCATCTTCTTCTTCTTGATTGTTGTCATCTTGAGTGTCTCTTTCTCCTCCATCTTGAGCATGATCTTGGTCATTGCCTTGAGCATGATCGTCACCATGATCTTGGTCATTTCCTTCATCTTGTTCATCTTATGGATCTTGTGAAGGAGAGTTATCTTGATTTGAAGAAGATGGTTCATCTTGATTTGAGTCTGGCTCTTGTGGTCTTATCTCACCAATGGCCAAATTTCTTATTGCATCACAAGGAGCTTCATCACCTACATCACTTGGATTAACTTGCTCTACTTGAGAGCCATTACATTTATTAAATTGCACATCATGGGTTATTTCAACAACTCCGGTGTCTTTGTTAAAGAAATGATATGCATAAACATTAGTTCCATATCCAAGAAGAAAACCTTCATGAGTCTTGGGAGCAAATTTAGAAGATTTGGGTTTCTTGTTAAGAATAAAGCACTTCCTCCCGAAGACCTAAAAATAAGAGACATTTGCAAGGTTACCAGTAAGTAGCTCATATGGTGTCTTTTGCAAAATCTTATGAAGATACAACCTTTTTGTGGCATGGCATGCGGTGTTGATGGCTTCAGCCCAAAAGGTATCTGGTGTCTTGTACTCATCAAGCATTGTTCTTGCCATTTCTATGAGTGTGCGGTTCTTCCATTTGGCTACATCATTTTGTTGTGGATTGTATGGAGCTGAGACTTCATGCTTGATGTCTACTTCATCAAGGTATTCTTCAACTTGAGTGTTCTTGAATTTGGTTCCATTATCACTCCTTATCTTCTTGATCTTCACTTCATACTTATTTTGTGCTCTCCTCAAAAACCTCTTCAGTATTCCTTGTGTTTCACTTTTGTCCTTCAAAAAGAATACCCAAGTGAAATGTGAATAATCATCAACAATTACAAGGTCATATTTGTTACCGCCAATGCTTATGTAGGTGACCGGTCCAAATAAGTCCTTGTATAGCATCTCCAATGGTCTTGTCGTTGTCATCATGGTCTTGGATGGATGTGCAGCTCCAACTTGCTTTCCGGCTTGACATGCGCTGCAAATCTTGTCCTTCTCAAAAGTAACACCCTTTAGTCCGACAACGTGACCATTCTTTAGAAGTTTGTGAAGATTCCTCATTCCAACATGATCTCGTCGGCGATGCCATAACCAACTCAATGTGGTTTTAAGCAACTAAGCAAGCATTTGGATTAAATCCTTCATTGTTGCTAAAATCAACAAGATAGATTTTGTCCTCTAAGTATCCCTTGAAAGCTATTGAGAAATCATTCTTCCGAAAAATAGTCACGCCATCATCGGTAAAGAGACAACTATAACCCATTTCACAAAGTTGTGATATGAACATCAAGTTGCATCCTAAGCCTTTCACAAGATAAGCATTACTAATTGAAACGTCATGGGTGACGGCAATCCGACCACGACCAATTACCTTTCCTTTGTTGTCATTTCCAAATGATATGCCTCCACTTGGTAGATTGTCATGATCAAGTGTGGAGAACATTGATCTCTCTCCGGTCATATGATTTGAGCACCCTCTATCAAGCACCCATGTTCCACCACCGGAGGAGTATTCCTATAACAGAAATTAAGCATGTGTTTTAGGGACCCAAGTTTGTTTAGGTCCCTTAACACTAGTAACAAGAACTTTGGGCACCCACACACAAGGCTTCCACCTTGCATAATGTGACCCAACGAACTTAGCAACTACTCTACCATAAGCATTACGGGTTAGCACATAGGTTGCATCAAAATCATCAAAGGATATGGTAGATCTTTTGTTGCTCTTATTGAATTGAGGAGAAATCTTTAGTTTGTTGTACTTTTCTTGAGCTACTTGCTTTCCCTTGTTCTCGGGTACTGTTGACGTGAAAATCACACTCGTGACCTGGGAGATGTGCTTAGCTCAAGTGCAGACTCAATACGGAAATCGGGGCGTGCCAGTCAATTTCCCCTGCAAATCAACAAAGAAAATAAACGTCCAGATTCCACGAGTCACCGGCCCAGGACAGGTGGATAAAGAAAGCCGAAGATCACTATTAGTGAAAACCAGCCAATGGCTCTAAACAGCAAATAATATTAAAATAAACTAATCGGCTGATATCGACTTATCAGCAACTCAATAAATTATTATAAAATAAAGCATAAATGGTGCCAATAGGAATCGAACTAAAAGAACAGAGTCGATGAACTTATGATAGATATGCTAAAACATGCTCTGTTGCTGAAGTGAAGTCGATAGGCCAGAGTCGATGGAAGTATAATAATCATGCACAGAACTCTGCCTATTGATAGGTGCTAAGTCAATAGATCTGATAGCTAGTATTGCAAATATGCTTTAAATCATAGATCTAACTTATTTCAATAAGGGGGCAATCGACTAACAAAATATGTAAGAAATCAATCATAAACTAAAATTCGATCGAACCGTGATAACCTATCGGCTAAACGTCCTGATAGAACTCTATCGACTCTACCTATAAACGACTCGAACCTAGCCTTATCAACCCAGCAAGAGATCAACACTGATACAGCCTTGCTGATTCGAACAGATCAAACCTAATCGAGACAGTGTTCAAACACGGTAAAAAGAGCTAGATTCAAGCTATTTATAGATAAAATCAACAGAGTGACTCGAGTAAAAGATCTAAACAATACTCATAAAACCTCCTAAAAATTGCAATAGGGCTCAGCCAAGACAGTACTGCAATCGAAAGTCGATAGAATAAGCATAATAAAGATCTAATTACCGGATAACTAGCAATCCTAATGATAACAACTAGAATATCAAACAAATGAGAAAGTTCTAGTTGAGATTGATAGAATTACCGAAGTTGACTAATCCAAGTCCCTCGCCGAGATCGGAGCCGATGCAGCCCACGCGAGACGAGGATTTTGTCGAGTAGGAAAGGTTGGCGATGCACCAAATTGTATTGAACGAAGGTGTTTTTTTTTCGTACAGACCCTATTACATATTTATAACCCTATGCAAGGGGTTCTGACCTGATTCGTTCAGGACTCTCAAAACCGACACAATCTATTTCTAAACAAACTCTGAACTGAAAATAGAAAAAGATAAAATAAAACTATTGGGCCCACTTTATTTCCTTCGGCCATTGAGCTTCGCTAATCTCCAGCCGATTCTTGCCTTCGCACCGCTGACCACTAGGATCGGTCAAAATTTGGTGTCAACACATGCCCCCCGAGTCCGGGGTATGAAATCCTTCATGCACCGGATTTCATCTCCTCGTTTACCACGTGCTTTTATCGCAACCTACCGGTGTCCCATCCTTATAAATGCATCATCTTCCTTCTTTTACTTTCACCCGAGCTCAAGTTTTTCATCCTTCCCTCTCTTTTTCTTCGCCGACACCTCGTTCGCACTGAATCGTCTTCAACCTCTAGCGCAGACGAACACCCACGAGTTCTCCTTCAGCGATGGCAACTTCGGAACACATTCCTGAGGTAATTCTTCCCCTCTTCCTTCTGCTTTTAGGTTAGATCCAATCTGTTATGTCCTTTATCACTGTAGCGTTCTTGATATCCACCATAATGCTTTCACTTCTTCACCAATAGATCCAGCACCTTTTAGAGTTATTAGTTTCCATTCTTAATAGTAATTTTATCTTTATGCTTGTACTAGGAACTCAAGAACCAGATCTACATACCCATCAGTGGGGATCAACACCATTTTTACCTCGGCCCTTGTACCGATTTTGACCCCACGGAACTCATTAACTGTGAAACCAATCGGATTCCCTTTAAATCGACTCTAGCTACCCCGAACCTTGGAAAACTATTTTTAGGTCATGGCCGTCATTGATTCCAGGTTGGACAAACTCGTACCGCAGGATCACCACCGCTCGGGCTTCCGTCTTTCATGATGCCCAAATTGACATAGCGCTGCCTCTCTCGTTAGTCGATATGGCCAAGAACGAGCCACTACTGGCGGCAGCTTCCTACTTCTGGTCTGACGCTCTGAACGCCTTTCTGTTTAATCAAGGACCCATGGCGCCTTCTCTTATGGATGTGATGATGCTGACCGGCCTAAACGTCGACCAATATTATGATCCTTTCTGCATCCAGAACAATCACAAAAAACCTAAGTTCGATTGCAAAGATTCGAACACCTGGCCCAAGTATATCATTGCTCATCATAAAATCGAGCCCATTTCTAGCCGAGAACTATCCGCATTTTTAAATCTTTGGCTTGAACATTTTATCTTCTGTGGTTCATCTTTTATGGCCACCACCAACTTCTTGGGCATAGCCGATATCTTAGCCGAGGGTAGTAAATTCCCTTTGGGCAGATTTCTATTGGGATCTATGTCTAAACTCTTGCATCGCACCGATGTATGCCTGCAGACCAATCAAACCATTCCCCCATGGGGCCCATGGTGGTTTATACAATTGTGGCTCACTGTCTACTACTCCCAGGCTATGGAACTAGCCCCTTTTTCAGAGAACTCATTCCCATCCACAAACGCAGTAGAAGGCGAAGAAATCCCCACTCCCCGCTGTACATCGCTTGGCGAGGCTGCCATGATGATTCCTGGACACTGGATGTACATAGAAAATTTCAACATTTTCTTTACCCTTTTTTATAATGGCCTCCACAAAGATAAACGGATATGGTTTCCCTATCATGAACTGGAGTTCTAAAATCCTTTCATCTTCCGCCCAGATAACCCCTTGCAAGATAAGGAATCGACTCTCATCTTTGAAACCTGCATCAGACCAGGAATCTTGCCTGTAGACTTTCATGGTGGTCAGTGCAGGACTCATTCATATGAGTTCTCCAACCCTGCATCGATCCCTTGTCAACTTGGCTTTGGTCGGTTGCCTGCTGGCTCCTTTTATATCGGTCGTCTCCGGGCTAGAGGAGAGCTCAAGAGCCCGCTAGAATACAAGAAAATTTACGACATGGCCTCTAAAATCCCTATGGGCAACCCAGCTGATATTCAATTAGCTCCCCTTAACTCTGCCCTGTTCAAGTCCTGGTGGAAAGAGTGGAAACATCTCTTCTGCAAGCCACTGACTGATCGCTGAAGACACAGTAAGTTTCCTTCATTTGACATCAACTTAAATCATGCTCTCATCGACTTTACAATTAATCCCCTTCTGATGCAGGATCCGGCCATACCTCCTCCAAATATCAGCAACAGCGGAATGCCGATTGCATATTATCGTTCGGCCAGAAATCCAAATATTGGTTGCGACGCCCCAACCCCTGCACAGCTCCTTAGCGGTCGAGGTCTAACAAAGTCAATTCGACAAGCTATGGCCAAAAAGAAAGAGCGAATCTTCAGCTTCCTCAACCCAAGCCACCAAACAGCAAAAGAAAGCCAGACACGCAACGACTGTACTGAATCCCGGCAATCTCCACCTCAACTACTCAAGTAATAATTTTTTAACCTTTTTCAATTTATATGCAAGTCCAAGAGATATTGTGTCTTTTGCTCAATTTCACTTCATATTTAGACCCTGTCATCAACTCTCACAGCTTCATCGACTCCGTCTATACTCCCAGAAGTAGCCCAAGAAGTCATCACTGGTCTTGCTCATGCTGCACAGGTACTGTTTTTGCATTCATATCGCCTTAACTTCTCCTTTTGATCTCTTGCCCTTTTTCAGAACCCTCCATCGACCCTTATGGGTTCATCGACTCCTACATCAACAGAGTCGATACCCCTCGAACCATCAAAGCTACCTTCTTCGGAGACCATGTTAATAAAACCTTCCACCTTTCCATTTGATTTCTCTCTTGAACTATGTCCTATATCCAAATTTTTCTTTCAGGAAATCATCCCCAGCCCCAAAAATCAGTTCAGTGGCACAACACTGTCAACCTTTTCATCAGTGCGCACAATTTCCGTTGATTCTGACGATGACGACACCGCGCGCTCCGAAGAAGCAGAGACACCAACTATCGATCCATCTTTAGCCATGGTGCTTTGGGTCGATCCACAGGTAAGACTTTTAAAGCTCCATTACTCAAACTAATAAATTCTAACATTTCAATTTTTCCAGGCATCCTCGTCATCGGCCATCCAGGACCCAACTTCTGTCGACTCTTCGACAGCCGATGCCCAAGGATCTCCCCTCCCAGAAACAACAGTAAAATCGATTACCTTTCAAATCATCTTCTTTGTGTTACCATTATTTTCTAACATTTCCTTTTCAGGCTCAAATCTCTAGGCGTACATCTTCCATCCATCTTCTTCCAGATATCCGTGCCACCCTCCAGCAAATATGTCAACGACTTGATGGGATTCCAATTGAATAACTCGTGTTGGATGCAACTCCTATTAGGCAACAGTATTTGGAAATCAAAGACAAGCTGCCACCTGGCCTTGCCTCAGCGCTGCATCTGACAGCCTTCATCGAGTTTCATCAACTCCGAGTGCTTGAAGCCAAAACTCGCATTGAACAAAGGTTGGAGCAAAGAAGCCAAGCAGAAGCAGCAGATAAGAAGGCAACTGTGGAACAAAACAAATATACTCTTCTGATTTCCAAGTCGACTGATCTTGAGGCGAAGTTGGAGGGCTTCAGGAAAGAACGGGACGAGATCCAGGCAGCACTGGAAGCAAAGAACAAAGAAATAGCTGATGTGAAAAGAGCTCTTGCCCAAGTACCGAATGAGATCATGGTGCAAGAAACTATCATCACATTAGCTTATAAACAAGCCATCCACTTGTGGGACATAGCCTCCAGTAATCCTGGGTCGATTGAAGAAGATGCCCTTATCATCACAAAAGTTGATCAGCTTCGCTTCCGGGCCATTAACCTCATCGACTTCTACTGTCCCCAAGAGTAGATGTATACCAGCGTCCTGTATGCAAAACACAATATTTTGTCTTGTAACATTTTTTGAACTAAGGGCGATATCTGTGATATCGGATATCTGAAGACGATGACAACTTCATCGGCTATGAAACACCTCCCTTTTTTTTAAGGGCGATATTTTTCACATTGGCCATGATCAAGCACTCGAGATCATGAGATAACCCAGACGTTTGAATGATACTTCTTCAAATATTTGCCATTGAGTGCTCTCCCAATTAATGATAAATGTCAGCCTTGGTTTGTCACCATCTCCTATATCGACTTCTTGTAGTTCATCGGCGACATGAATCCCTTTCCCAACTTTCCGTCTTCTACAAATTCCATTAGGGTGCCTGTCAGAGAAACAGTTTTGAATTTGACTGATCCACTACTTCAAGGCCCTGGGTAGTAATCTTGATGTAGTCTCTATCCCAAATCTTGCCAGACAAACACTCCATATCATCCGCATACCATGGAACTAAATCGACCGATGCGACATTTGACGGTTTCATCGGCCAGGATCACCTCTACTTGATCACCAGTCCATTGGGCCAGAGACTGGTGCATTGTTGATGGAACACAACAGTTGGTATGTATCCAATCACGACCCAACAGAAGGCTATAGGTTCCCTTACCATCAATAACAAAGAAAGTAACTGGCAAAGTTTTACTGCCGATCGTGAGCTCCACATTTAAGACTCCCTTGGCTGCTGCAGTATGACCACCATAATCTCTCAGAATCATATTCGTGTCAATCAAGTCATCCTCAGTTTTTCCCAACTTTCTGACAGTAGTGATCAGCATGATATTCACTCCAGCACCTCCATCGACCATCATATTTCCCATCGGCATCCCATTGACGAATCCCCTAAGGTATAAAGCTTTTAAATGCTGATGCTTAGATTCATCTAGCCTATCAAACACTGCTTGCTGTGCATCAAATATCAGCTGTGCTGAACTCCCTTCATCAGCAAACACTTCTTCTTCTTCCAAGGCCATGAACTCTTGTGGCAACATCATCACCATACTCACTATAGCACTTGACACCTGTACTTGTGATTTCAACTTTGGCCTCTAGACTTTCTTTGGTGGCTGATCATCTTCTTCATCATAATAATATTTGCCAGCCCTTATTTGTCTGCACCGCATCCTCTGCACCCTGCGTTTCTAGCTTCTAGAAAAAATGCCAGATGGAGACCATTGATCATTTTGTTCTTGCTCCTACATCTCTTCATCGATTTCTTTGTCAAACTTAGCCTCTTCACCCACCGTTTTTGTTCCAATTCGATCAAACACGGAGGCCCTATGATGTCGATCGGCTAAACCCACTATCAAATCTTTAGAATCGTTTGCACGATATTGGTGCCGATGACCTGCTGTAGCTTCTCTATACATCTGCTCTGCGCATCTATTACATCCAGGACAGTTGTCGATTGATGGCAGTTTCATGTTGTTATCCTAGCAGTATTGAAAGAAAGGGCACTCCCAATGTGGATCGAACTATGATTCCTTTACTTCTCTGTCCCTCTTTTTCTGATATCGCATAATAAAGGCTTCAACATTACTGATACCAGCCATACTGACATTTGCTGGGAAAGAATGTCCATCTATCTTTATTTCACCTTTGGTAAATTTTATGTTACCCCTGCTCGATTGCCATCTGAATCTGCCTCCTGAAAACTTTGCCATCATTAGTATTATGAGATGGCGAATTATGCCACTTGCAATACCTCTTCTTCTTCAAATCTTTGGCAGGCGGGATCACATGGTTAGGTGGCAATTGAATATGTTTCTCCTGCAGCAACATATCAAATATCTTATCGGCCTTGGTGATATCAAAATCGTATTTTTCTTCTGGCTCGTTATGCTGCACCCATGGGCACGACAACACATTCTTGTTTCTAGTCCATTCAGCCATATCGACCTCTTCAGCTTCTTCACCGGACTCAGATTCATAATCATTATAGTTGACTTGAATCACCCTTGATCATGCCCCCTGAGTCAAATTCTCCTGGATTGACACCTTCTGCACTAACTGGGATGGGCTCTCAAATTCAGCCGAAGGAAACTTCTCTCTTAGCGGTGCAACCAGACCATTGAATGCTATTTCTGCCATCTAATTATTAGTCAATTGTAGGCTAAAACACTTGCCATGCACATCTCTAAATCTCTACACATAGTCATGTACAAACTCCCCAGCCTTCTGCCTCACAGCAATTAAGTCGGACAACCTCAACTCTCTAGTCTCAGCAAAGAAGTACTTATAGAATTTTTGTTCAAGATCGGCCCAAGTAACAACTGAATTTGGGGGCAATGATGCGAACCAAAAAAACGCCAATCCAGATAATGATAATGGAAACAACCTGATTTTCAATGCTTCAGTATTACCAACTTCATCACATTGTACTGAAAATCGGCTGATATGCTCAACAGTGGTAGTACTATCTTGTCCAGTAAACTTGGTGAATTCTGGTGGCCTATATCGACTCCGCATAGGTATCAAATCATAACTCAGCGGATATGGGGGTCGATACATATATGTTTGTTGTTTCGGCTTTAGTCCAAACTGTTCCCTCATTACCTCAGCAATCTTGACAGCCCAATCATCAGTCGGCACATTGATATTTGGGACAGTCGATGCGGGACCAGATGCTGGCGTTGGCGAGCCAAAATTAACAACTGTTTGCTGGCCTCCTAATTCTCCTGGCAGATAAGATGATGATGGCATCCCAAACATAATAGGCTCAACATTGGGCGCAGTGCTATATGTGACATTTGGTTCTGTTACTTCTTGTCTATAATGTTGTGGCTATGTTTGTGGAGTAGTCCTTTGTAATATTATCCTCCGAGGTGTTCTTTCCCACTGTACCACCATCAACGCTCTTTAGAGGTGGAGTATCCTTAGAAGGA
The DNA here is from genome assembly GCA_030378355.1 of Eleusine indica. Taxonomy (NCBI): domain Eukaryota; kingdom Viridiplantae; phylum Streptophyta; class Magnoliopsida; order Poales; family Poaceae; genus Eleusine; species Eleusine indica. The sequence continues at coordinate 46,228,570 of CM059495.1, forward strand.
CATGTCTTTGAACCCGTAACGAGATCTGACATGTTCGCACTTGGCTGCTATGGACTGGATGTTCCTATTGCAGGCTAATGAGTATCCCCAGGTACGCGGAAATATACCGGCCCACGAGGTGAATCTTCATATAAGCACCCCACAATCAAGGTCCTCAATGTGTTAACCAATACAGGTGACTGGTTAATTAATGCATGGTGTATAGCTGTATGAATCATATTGTTCAAAGCTGCCTCATCGATAACTTCCATTGGCTTGTTGGTGAATGATTCTTTTGTTCCATCTTCAATCAAGACGGCAACTGGTAACTTTCCTTTCTGAACGATCTTGCCATGCCTTGTCTTGCTAAATGTCCCTAATAGAAGGTTTACATACTCAGCCATTCTCTGATTAATTTATGTTTTTGTCTCATCACTCAGATCATCTTTATTGACCAACAGCATATTCTCCGTCTTTAGATCCGCATTGAGGTCATGCTTAGGGAGAAGATTGTCGTCTTTTGGCATTACGACATGTTGTAGATCCTTGGAGTTCTTTGGTACCACTGGGCGTGCCAAAAAGCGCGTTGACGTGAAAATCACACGCGTGACCTGGGAGATCTGCTTAGCTCCAGTGCAGGCTCAATACGAAAACCGGGGTATGCCAGTCGATTTTCCCTACAAATCGACTAAGAAAACAAACGTTCAGATTCCACGATTCACCGGCCCAGGACAGGCCAATGAAGAAAGCCGATGATCACTATTAGTGAAAACCAGGCGATGGCTATAAACAGCAAATAATATTAAAATAAACTAATCGGCTGATATCGACTTATCAGCACTCAATAAATTATTATAAAATAAAACATAAATGGTGCCGATAGGAATCGAACTAAAAGAACAGAGTCGAACTTATGATAGATATGCTAAAACATGCTATGTTGTTGAAGTGAAGTCGATAGGCCAGAGTCGATGGAAGTATAATAATCATGCACAGAACTCTGCCTATTGATAGATGCTAAGTCGATAGATCTGATAGCTGGTATTATAAATATGCCTTAAATCATAGATCCTACTTATTTCAATAAGGGGGCAATCGACTAACAAAATATGTAAAAAATCAATCATACACCAAAATTCGATCGAACCATGATAATCTATCAGCTAAACGTCCCGATAGAACTCTATCGACTCTACCTATAAACGACTCGAACCTAGCCTTATCAACCCAGCAAGAGATCAACACTGATACAGCCTTGCTGATTCGAACAGATCAAACCTAATCGAGACAGTGTTCAAACACGGTAAATAGAGCTAGATTCAAGCTATTTATAGATAAAATCAACAAAGTGACTCGAGTAAAAGATCTAAACTATACTCATAAAACCTCCTAAAAATTGCAATAGATTGGGCTCAGCCAAGACAATATTGCAATCGAAAGTCGATAGAATAAGCACAATAAAGATCTACTTACCGGATAACTTGCAATCCTAACGATAACAACTAGAATATCAAACAAATGAGAAAGTTCTAGTTGAGATTGATAGAATTACCGAGGTTGACTAATCCAAGTCTCTCACCGAGATCGGAGCCGATGTAGCCCACGCGAGATGAGGATTTCAGCGAGTAGGAAAGGTTAGCGATTCACCGAACTATATTGAACGAAGGTGTTTTTTTTTCATATAGACACTATTACATATTTATAACCCCATGCAAGGGGTTCTGACCCGATTCGGTCAAGACTCTCAAAACCGACTCGATCTATTTCTAAACAAACTCTTAACTGAGAATAGAAAAAGATAAAATAAAACTATTGGGCCCACTTTATTTCCTTTGGCCGTTGAGCTTCGCTAATCTCCAATCGATTCTTGCCTTCGTGCCGCTGACCACTAGGACCAGTCAAAATTCGGTGTCAACATGTACAAAGTTGGTTATCTTGTTGTAGCTCTTCTTAGGTGCACTCTTGTTGTACCCTAAGCCTCTCTTGTCATGAGCGGATCTTGGCTCACCAAGAATCGTCCTTGTGGCTTCAACTTGAGCCTTCTTTTCAAGTTTTGACTTGCTTGTTGAGATCCTCAATTATTGTATCTTGCTTAGCAATCATCTCAATAATGATGTTGTGGCACCTTCCACAACCTTTGCTTGTTGAAGCTTGGGAGGATTCCAACCTCTTCAACATTGAGCGGGAACTCAACTTGAGATCCTTGATTGACTTCACAAGAGCCTTGTTTTCTTGTATCAATGAGTTACACCACTCTTGAAGCTTTTCACTAGTTGAGGTGCATGATTCACTTGACTTATTGACCTTAACAAGATCCTTGGTCAACTTCTTGTTCTTCTCCTTTTCTTGCTCAAGTTGCCTTGTCAGCTCAAGATTCTTCTGTCTTTCTTCATCAAGCAACTCTTCTTGTCTCTCAACTATTCTTTCTTGATTATATTACTCCCTTTGTAGCTTATCTAGCATTTTCACCATTTCTTGCATAAAGGGGACCAAATCCTCCTCTTCATCACTACAACAGGAAATATTGAAATCAAATTTTGGAGATACCTTGCTTTCTTTGGCCACGAAGCATCGTGGGGCATCATCCTCATCGTCAGTGAGATTGTTGAAGAGTGACTTTTTTGCTAGTGGTAAACCATAAGCAAGGTTAGCAATGCCACCTTCATCATCATCGAAAATGTATTCTTGGCCAATGTGAGCTTGCTTCTTGTATGGCTTCTTGTTGGGCTTGTTCTTCTTGTTGTATTTCTCATTCTTCTTGCCCTTTCCATGAAGCCTTGGACAATCGGCTATCATGTGACCTTGTTCATGCCACTCATAGCATCTTCGATTTGTCCTTCTAGCTTTTGCTTTATGAAAGCTCGTCTTTGTAAAGCCATTCTTGATCATATATTTGCCAAATTTCTTCACAAATAAGGCAAACTGTAAGAGTGCTTTCTTGTCCTTGAGTGCTATGTCCTTCTTGCTTGACTTTTCATCACCAATAAGCACATTCACTCTCTTGCCCTCATCATCGTGACTTTTGTGGGCATTAACTCTTCCAATGACTTCATTCGTTGTGAAGCTCTCAAATCCATCTTTCTCTTTAAAGATGGTGCATAGAGTTGGATTCTAAACTCTAAGAGACATGAGAAGCTTATAGTTGACTTTCTCATCCTTGATATTGTCTCCATAAGATCTTCTCTCATTGAAAACTTTCATGAGCCTATCATGTGTTCGTTGAGGATCTTCTCCCTTATTCATCACAAAGAAGTTGAATTGATTCTTGAGTACTTGAAGTCTTGACTTCTTCACCACATCTACTCCTTGATGAGCACGTATGAGTTTCTTCCATACCTTGCGGGCATTCTCAGTTCCAGAGAATCTTGAATACTCTTTAGGACTTAAGGAAGAGAGGATCACCGACACCGCTTGAGCATTGCGATGTATGTTGAGTTAGTCCATAGTTGTAGGATTATCCTTATCCGCTAAGGTGTATCCTTTCTCAATAATTTCCCAAATTGGCAGACCAATTGACATTAGGTACATCTTAATCTGATGTTTATACCAACTAAAATCTTTGCCTTCAAAGTAAGGCAATCTCCCACTTCTATTTCCAAGGATGTTTGCCACATCATTATAGTTGAAGGGCATGACAGTGTGCAAACCACTTTTGGATGCAAGATCTTGAGGTTTATCACCTTCTCCTGGTTTCGTCATCTTTTAATCTTCAAGTTATTAGACCTTGTAGAAGATCCGAGCTCTAATACCAATTGAAAGTTGCCTAGAGGGGCGGGGGGGGGGGGGGGGGGGGGGGGGGAGGGGGTGAATAGGCAACCTAAAAATTTTAACCTGAAAAACAGCCCTTCAAACTGATCAACCAGAGACTGACTGAACTTTCGTGGTGATAGAAGTTCCTTTAGTAGGAAACAAGTGCTGATTGAAATGTGGAAAGTAAATAAGAGAAGGGATACAATACTTGAATAGTAGTGAAGCTAACACAATAAATGGTTCAGGTCCTACAATAGATAGCTAGCAACACAATACACAAGTAGATCGAGCACAATATATAAAGGAAATAAACAAGCTTAATAACAAGTGTGGGAAAGTAAAGAGAGCCACAAAGATTTATCCCGAGGTTCGGCAACCACACTAAGTACTTCCTACGTCCTTGTTGAGGAGCCACACAAAATAGTCGGGTCTCTCTCAACCCTTCTCCCTGCCAAGCAATCACACAGATCGAGCTTAGATTTCTTCCTTCACTTGATTCTTTTCCACCAGAAATGAATCACACCTTCACAAATGTCCTCGTCTCACCACAACAATTTGAGAGCTCAAGGGTGACGCCTAGCCGTCTAGGAGACCAAGTCTCTAAGAGTTACAAGTAAATCAATTCTTGAAGTGGAGGGAAAGATGTGCTTAAGCTTTTGAATGGATGAATTGAAGCCTTTTGTGGCTGGATCTCTCTCACAGAGGATTGGAATGTCAAGAACAAGTGTGTATGAGAGAGAGGAGAGCTCTAGCTGAAAGAAGAGTGAAATTGCAATGAGCCCAACCCTTTCCACGGGTGAGTGGAAGGGATATATATAGAGCAGCTCCAAACACTAGTTGTTGTAGTGTATTCTGGTTCTGACGGAACTTCCATGGTGACCCATAGAACTTCCGTGAGTTCAAAAAGAGCCACTGTGCGGGATTGTTTTTAACCGAGTCAAGGTGTGACAAAACTTTCGTGATAGGCCTCAGGGAACTTCCGTAACTCTCGGGTTGCAACACCCTAGGATTTGGCACAGATGGAACTTCTGTGAATGACTCACGACACTTCTGTGGTTCTCTGTTTGGCTCAGATTGAGTTGGTTCTTTTTGGGCTTTTTGTGGCTAGTTTGCTCCCAAAGCTTTTTGGGTGGCTTGAGCACATTATTTCCCTGCAAGCAAGATTAGTTTACCCCTCTTACTAGTTTGGCATGCCTTTGACTCAAAAATATTAAGAAAAACTAAACTTTGAAGCACTTGAGTCTTTTCTCTTTTCTTCTTTTTGTAGAGGGAAGAATAATCTCAAAAGTGTGGGTTATAAAACTCTTTTGATAATCTGAACATTTGCTTCATATACATGTTAGTACATTTTTAATCCTATGTCATCGCACACCAAAACCTACTAGGGGGTCCTATTTGCCTATTAATATTGCCAATACTTTATAAGTTTTATCAAAACCATGGTCCCTATCCCTAGTCCTAACGTCCAATGCCTATTAATATTTGCATATTTTTTTTGGCAATATTAATAGACAAATAGGCAATGGTCTCTTTTGAGGTATTTAGTGTGTTGCTTGCTATATTTTCTTGTAAATTAAATTGTAAGATAAGATATTTCTATTCTAGATAACATAAGAATTTCTGGCAAAAATAAGTAACCACCAATGCGAAAACGGGATGTGCCAGTCGATTTTTCTTGGAATCCGATGAAGAAAGAAAACGATTAAATTTATTGGGTCACCGGCCCCAGACAGACCGATGAAAAAACCGATAGTCACTATGAGTCAAAACCAGCCGATGGTTATTAAATTTAGTAAATGAGGCAAAATCTACACGGCTGATTGTATCGGCTTGACGACAAGCTTTAAATAAATAAATATAAATACTACAGAAACTAGTGCCGATAAACACCAAGTCGATAGAGCAAGGTCGATAGATCCAATAACTGGTATTGCGATAGAGTAAAGTCGATAAATCTGATAGCTGGTATTGCAAATATGTCTTATTTAAATTGATCTAAATCCCATAAGGGTTTAATAAACTATTAAAAAAATCAAATATTTGAGCAAAGCATAGTGAAGTCATGATGAGGACATCACTCCTATGGATACACACAATACTACTCCAATTCTGGACTTGCAAGGTCCAATGACTAGAGCTCGTGCATGACGACTAAATTTAGAGTTGAGCTCGTTCCTACGTTCTTCATTATATGTTACTTTTGAGAATGGTTTGCTACCTAATGATTATATTATGAATTAGGAACCATGGAGAGGACCAGGAGATGATGGAAGAAGGACTTGAGGATATGAAGGACCAGCAAGGACTTGGAAGCCAAGGTGGAGGCCCAATCAAAACTGACTTCGAGTTTGTTTTGGGGCCCAGAACCAGTCTGTACTATAATGGACGCCCAGGACGCATATGGAATCCGCTTTGGACGTTCTACATATGCACGGAAAGATAAGTACAAGACCTTTCAAATGCCATCGGCCTTATGTTAAAATGCATCCGGAGTCATCGGGAATCGTCAAAACAAGAGAGGGTCAAGAATCTGTGTCGGTGCTGCGTCACCTGTTTCTGGCCTTTGGGCTTTGTATCCAGTTGAGCCCAATTAGGGGCACGACCAGAGGGTCTTGCACGATCCTAGGGTCTTCATATATAGCCGCCGCTGCGCCATTAGGGTTTGGGTTTTGCTTAGATTATTTTGTTAAGAAATCGGTTTGTGAGATCCCAACTTGTGAGATTCATCATATACTTGCAAATTTGGTTGCATTCTGTCACACCCGGTTTTAAGGATAAAACCAAGTGCTTATTATATGTGTGCCCAGGAACAAGTTTCACACATATCGATAGTATTTTGAATAACAGAGTAACCAATGTCATTATTACAACGTATTATTATTACATAAATAATTGTCTTCAAAGACTAAATCGACACTCTCGATTATTAGCAGCGGAAAAAACATCATAACACCAAGGGCAATGGATCGGGGGCACGCTCGCCTAGTATTAGTCTTCATCAATGTAATCCATCTCTCCATCTTTTGAGCAGTAGTTTATAGTACAACAACAAAGGCAAATAGCAAGGGTGAGCACATGTCGTACTCAACAAGTGGGGGAAAATATGACATGCAGGCTTAATAGAAGAAAGGCTAACATAATGGTTCATTTGCATAAATAAGCACTCCACCTAAGACCATTTGAAAAGCAATCCTATTTACTAGGTGAAAAGTTATCTCATCTATCCAACACTACAGGTTACACCGCCTGTAGCCAACCATGGGTTAAACCGCCCATAAGAAACCACACTACAGGTTACACCGCCTGTAGGAAACCAAGGGTTACACCGCCCAAACCAAACCTGGCTACCCACCAAGTTCACCTATAAACAACCCTCCTAAATGTGTGAGGATCCATATTGCTCATGACCGTGAGCATGGCTGTTATAACAATTTGACACTCTACAGAGGTTGTACAACTTTACCCACAGGTTAGTGATTTCATCACTATGCAGTGACTAGAGAGTCTCCATGTTGCCCAAATCACACTATCGTAGGTGTGAGGCCAAGAGATCACCACAAGGTCTTTCAAAGAGCTTCCCAGCTTGCAAACAATCCACACTAAGGTTTCACCACTACGGAATTAAACCATTCCTACAAAAGCCCCATCCGGCACCGTGGCTAGGAGTGAACCGTCCATCGCCTGAGTCCGAGAGTAAACCGTCCTGTCCTCATCCCTCGACTGTCCGCAAAACTGGAAAGACATCTTGATACTCAACTAAGCCTACCCATATTAGACCTGTGCGTTGTATTGTTTTCCTGGGTGGCCGCTCCACAAACTAACTCTTGTGATCCCAAGCAGGTACCACCACAATCCCACAGTACTGTACCGAGTACACGTGCATACCCGCACCATCCTTGTCATCCTCCTGCTTGGATCACCTAGGTTCCATGTTTCTAAAAAGGATTACCCATCCCTCATGATCATTATGTTAAAGTGAACCATTAGTCAAGATTAACAATAGACACTTCCATTCCCCACATAGCAAACTAAGCACGACGTACCCACACTATAAGCTACACCAGAACCCAGGCGACAAGGAATAATATGGAACAGGATGATGACACATAGGATTCAGTATTAACAAGCATGCATAGAAAATAGAGGGGAATGTAAAACATAGGTTTAAAATGCATCAAGGACACTTGCCTGGTTTCCCTTGCTGCTACTCAAAGTCTTCTGGTTGTAGGTCCTGAAAGCCCTCCAACTGTTGGTCGTCTACTTAACGTCATACCGGAAAGACAAGCATACAACCACACTAAGAAACAACACATCACATAGTAACAAACAACAATGAAAACAATACTATGAAAAAGTACGTGTTTCTACGATCGCGTGAGCGCAAGAATCGCCTCAATCCGAGTTACGAGTAAAAAGTTTTGAAGGTTTAAAGGTTTAGGGTTAAAATAGTAAAATCAGCAAAAATCTGTAAGACAGTACGAATAAATAATATTAAACATTACGGTCGCACTGGTGCAAGAATTTCTCAGTTCCGAGCTACAGGTGAAAAGTTATGACGATGTAAAGTTTTAGGGGCTAAAATATAAAAACAGACAAATTTAGGGGCCTAAAAGTAATTTTAGAAAAGTATAAGGGCTAAACTGTAAAATGTAAGTATAAAATATAATTTTATAAAAATATCAGGGACCAAAATGTAATTTATTAAAAGTATAGGGCCTAAGTGTAAAAAGACAGGACTAAAATATAATTAATAATAAGTTAAGGCGGTTTTCGGTAAAATTATAGGATTAAAATATTATTTAAGAAAAGTCTAGGGGCTTTTCTCCAAAAATACAGAGCTAGAAAATAATTATATAAAAGCTTAGGGTTCTAATTATAAGTTTGTAAAGGTTCTTCAAAATTTTTAGGATTAAAAAGTAATTACAGTAAAATACAGGGGCCTAAACGAAAATCTAGAAATTACTACGAATTTAAGGAATTAAATTAAACCCTAAAATTCCATTGACCGGGTCCATGGGTCTTTGGACCATGCAGATTAGAACCAAGGGCCACGGGGGTTCCGGCGGGGGAGGCGGCGGCGCCATGCGCGACTCGCCGGAGCTTGCGGGGAGGGAGCTCCGGGGCACGGGAACCGACGGGGAATGGATCAGGAGAGGCGGCGGCGGAAAGGGAGCTCCTCGGGGTGGTTGCGCGGGCGCGGGAAGTGTGAAGGAGGCCGGTCGACACCGACGAAAGGCGGCGGCGGCGGCTCCAAGCGGCGGCGGCGCGCGAGTCACTGAGCAAAGCGGCGGATGGGGGAAAAGGCAGCGCGGCGGCATAGGGCCCGCTATTTATAGGGGCGTGCCCCCTGGGGAGGCCTTGGCGCACACGCCAAGATCGACGGCGACAGCGTCTAGACCTGGCTAGGGTTTCGGGGCGCGGCGCGGGCTGGGCTAGCGGGGGAGAGAAAAGAGGGGGAGTGGGAGCTGGGCCTCGGGAGAAAACCGGCCCAAGTCGAGAGATAGGGGAAGGGAGGGGAGAGTTGGGCCGCGGGAAAAATGGCCCAAGCGCAGGGCTTTGCCCTTTTCTATTTCTTTTCTATTTCTAATTCTATTTCCTAAACAAATCTAAAACGATTTCTAATTGAATTTTCAAAAACCTTTTTTCAAACAACAAAGCCTAGTGCAAACTATGCAGCATGAATGCAATTAACCAAAAAGAAATTTTGTTTATTAACTAATTTTCTTTATTCCAAACTTTGAAAAATTAGGGTGTTACACATTCTTCTTTGTTCTTACTTATGTACTTGATTTGCAGGCAAGGATAAGCCTTCTCAGCGAGGTCAATCGTTCTTGGACGGTTGATAACCAGAGAAGACGTTGTGCTGTGATTATGGGGTTCAGAAAGTATCGCTCGGAAGCCGGATCAATTTGTGTATCACCTCCGCCTTAATCAAGATTATTAGAACCTATCAGAAGATTGGGAACCCTTGTCCACATCAAGTCGATCGAACCGGGATAACTAATCAGCTAAATGCTCCGATAGAACTATATCGACTCTGTCTAAATCAAACCAAACCTAGTTCTATCGACTCAGCAAGAGGTCAAGAGTCGATGTAGCCTTACTAGTACAAGTACATCGAGCATAATCGAGATGGTACTTATGACGAAGCTAATAGAACTAGATTTAACCTAATTATAGGTAAAGTCCATAAAGTGACTCGAATAACATATCTAAATCAAATCTATAAAATCTACTAATAACTGCAATAGATCGGACCTAACCAAGACAATATTACAGCGATGAGTCGATAGGATAAACCAGAAATAGATCCAGTTACCGGATAACTAGCAGTCACAATGATTATAACTAGAATATCAAATTATTGAGAAAGTACTAGTTGAAGTCGATGAGATTACTGAAAGTGATAAATCCAAATCTCTCACCAAGATCAGAGCCGACACAGCCCGCTCGAGATGAGAACTCTGTTGATGGTCACTAAGTACCAAATCCGACCGTCAAATACCTACATAGTGGTAGGAGTTTATTACTAATGGAATCCACAAGTGTTAGTGAATATTTGCTTGCAAGTGATTTACTCACATAATTGAGGTAAAATTCATGTCATCATAGGCGAAAGCACACTTCCGGCCAATTAGAGCACATCACAAGGATCCATAGGCCCATAAATAGAGAAAACCAACATATCAGAAGGCCTAACACGTGGAGGGGCAAATGGGGACAGTAAGTCAGTGTCCCGGTGAAGGCTGTGACTGAAAGGGGCCAGTTGATATTTGATTGAACATCTTTGGGTCCCACTTGGCCCAAACCTGCTCGGGGAGTCTCCCATCGCCTTTCCAAAGCCGGTTTCTGCGCTTAGGGTAGGAGTTACCACCTTAGTTACCGACTTTGGGCCCCTATATAAGGAGGGGAGTGCCTCCACTCCAACACACACAAGAAGAAGATTTAGAGCTCCACTCCAAAGGGTTAGCACTGCCAAAGTGCTTAGAAAATAGGGAAGCGCCAAACTTGACGGTGTTCTTCCACATGCTTGTACCTCGATGGTTGCTTTCCTTTTCTTAGTAAGTATTCGTGATCCTCCTTTGTATTTAAGTTTCCTATTTAAGTAAGTTCTTTCCTTTATTGCTTACGGGATCATCGCTCTATCTAGTTAGAGTATCTTAGTCTTCTATAAGCGTGGACCCGAGACTAGGATAGTAATCCATAACATAGACATGGTGTAGAGGTTACCTTTGTTTGCCGCATGCCCCACGGTTTGTTAGAGGTAGTCGGTAGGTGGTGATAGCCCTATCCGGCCTTAGTAATCCTCCACGTTCGAGTACAACATAGAGTTGTTGGCTGGAGTCGCCTGTGAATGCAGGGGTAAGCTGGTGCCCGAAGTAAGCACTTATAGAACGAACCTATCTTATCTTAGGATACTTACCTTTAGGAATTCTCTCTACCCTTTGCCTACCATATTCTAGTTGTCGTTGGATGGATTAGTTTAGAAGACCGAGACACACACGTTCCCTATGATTCAATAACTTGGAATACTCCTAGGTAAAGTGCTATATTTGTATCCGTGCGCTTGCAGATTTATCTATGATCGTAAAAAATACCAACAAGCATCTCTGGCGCCGTTGTCGGGGAATAATTGTTGTATCATCTTCAAACCTTGTTCATCGTCCTATCTTTTCCTTTTTCCTTTCATTTTATTTCTTTCCTTTTTCCACCATGGAGCAAACTTCTATCCTAACCTTTTCTGCTTCGAAGGGCGAGTTATTTGAGTCACCGCCGTCTGTAGACCCAATTCGCACATCTGGCTATGAACTCCGCCCTGACTTTATAGCCATAGTTTGGGAGCAATCATTGACTGGTCTAGATGTTGAAAATTCTTATCATCATGTGCGAGAATATGAGTATCTATGCTCATGTTTGTTCATCGACGACATGACACATGAAACTCTAAAGTGGAAATTGTTTCCCTTCTCCCTCAAGGAGAGGGCACAACAATGGTACACTCATAGTTGGGAGTGTACATGGTGATTGGGAGAAGTTGCGGGATAAATTTTGTCTTACATTCTTCCCACAATCCCGTATTGTCTCCCTTCATGTGAAAATTCGCTGTTGTTGCCAGAGTGAGAAGGAATCTATTGGAGCAGCTTGGGCCAGGATCTCTTTGCTATAGCAATCTAATCTAGACTTGTCTATACCCAATGAAATGTTGCTTCAACACTTTTATTCAGGTTTAAACAAGGAATCTGCCCAATACATCGACATTGCCGCAGGAGGATCGTTCGTCCACAAGATTGACACAGAAGGAAGAGCAATCCCAGACCGTATCTTTGAAAACTTATCCTTCTTAGTGGACCTTAGTGAGCCCCTCCAGTTGGAAGCTACATCGAGCCGCACGGACCCCTCAATAGCCAAATCTGAGCCCATACCTTGTCTATCCCTGGATATGACTTTTGAGCCGTCCCCCGAACCTCGAACACTGGTAAGAAGAAATTCAACCTCCAAAGTTCTCTTTTTAATTCGAGGAAGGTCTTTTTAAAGTTGGGAACACCTCGAATTATTGTTCTCAAAAGAACCCACCAGTTCCCGCCTGTCTTCCGGATTCTCGAGAGGATGGAAATCCAACCCATGAGGGTCCCTCAATAGCTAAATTCGAACCCATAGCTCTCTCATATCTAAATTTTGTTGTTAATACCTCTCAGAAGGAAGAAGAAATTCTACCTTCAGGGTTGCCAGTTGAATTCGAGGAAAGCTTACTTGATTACATCTGGCACCTATGGTATCCACTTTGCCTCCTGATCCTTTCGAGAAAGAAATTCCAAAGAAGGCCAAGAAGAAGTATTGGTTTAAGGAAGAAAAGCGCCACTTCAAAGCTATCCAAATCTATTCACATTCCACAACCATTCCTTGTCATATACGGGGAAATACCTTAGAGCCACTTCATGATCCCATCATAAGAACTAATATCATTCCTGCATACATAGCAAGCTAGCTGGTGGGTGATATACCTCTGGAGCCGATTGACATACTCTTCAAAGATGCCTTGGGAGTAGCCTTCCCATGTCAGGGGATCGCAAGGGCTATACCAATAGAGATAGGAAAAGATGAGCTTCATCTAGACTTCTATATTCACTTGAGTTGTCACTTGTCCACTCTCTAACAAGAGCCTTGCATGAGAACTTCTTCTTGTGCTCTTTGTCTTTGCCCTTGTCCTTGTTGAAGTAACTCTTCTTCTTGTGCTTGGCTTTGGGATCTTCTTCTTCATCATCATCACTTGACTCTTGAGCTTTGAATGCTTCTTTCTTTGGCTTGGGGCAATCTCGAACAAAGTGATTCTTGGAGCCACAGTTGAAGCACTTTCCCTTGGACTTGGAGACGAACTTGTTGTTGAATGTATTCATTCTTCTCATGAGAAGTGCCAAGTCCTCATCTTCATCACTCACCACGTTCTTCTTGCTCTTGATAGCTTCTTGCTTCTCAGCTTGAAGAGCTAGGTTGGATGGTTATGGATCATCCAAACCCAACTGAGAGCTCTCAAAGGCAATGATCTTCCCAAGTACTTCTTGGATGGTCTTTGTCTTGAGATCACCTTGAAGGGTGTAGGTGATGATGGACTCATACTTGGGGTCCTTGAATAGCCTCACAAATCTTCTTATCACTTCAAATGGCTTGAGCTTGAAGTCATCCCCAAGAGAGTTGATCTCCTCACCTAGCACATGAAAAAGAGAATACAGAGTGTTAGCTCTCTCATGTGGCAATCTAGTAAATGTATCATACTAGTTCTTGAGCACAAAGTACTTCTCCTCCTTCACATCATGAGTGCCCGCATGAATACTCTTGATTTCATTCCAAATACTATGTGTTGTGGAACTAGCATCCACTCTAGCAAATACATCCTTAGTTATGCATGGAAACAAAGCATTCTTGGCCTTAGCGTTATGCTTAATGAAAATAACATCGAGCAAATCAACTTCCGTGTTTGCCTCATAGGTCACTCTCCATATCTCCGTATCAAGGGACTCAAGGTAGGCTTGCATGCCAGCCTTCCAATAGTTGTAGTCATCACCATTGAATATGGGAACACCCCCCATCTCCTCTGGCATCCTTACTCAAAGCGGTGAAGCCTCTAGATTGAGACTTTGGCTTAGATACCAATTGTAAGGATCGAAGGCGTACCGAGAGGGGGGCGGGGGGAATCAGTAAGCCGACCACAAACAACAAACACTTCAATTTCCTTGCTCAATACTAGCAGTCATTGTAACCTAAAATTCTAGGAGACCAAGAACCTACACATACTAGTGTTTATTCCAGAGGCGAGACAAAACTGCTTCCTCTCTGCCCTGTGCCCAACCATACAGAACGTATTGTCCGATCTATAGACAGGACTTTGCACTGTTGGTAGCCTTCTTAAGGATGATTTATGACATGATTATGAGAACATCTGAAAATGATATTAGACACTTTCAACCATCAGTAGCCCTTTAAAGAGGATTCTTGACATGCCAGCTAGAATGCTTCAAGATGATATGACATTTAGTGACCTTTATCCGTGTCTAGCACCATTAAAAAATGCTTCTTAACATGTTATTTTAAGATAATGGAAACAAGTTTCCAGCTTTTTGCATTGTTCATGCATACAACTTGGTTCTCTAATAATTACAGGTCTTGTAACCAACAAAACCGACAAAGTAAACTAACTAATGTGATAAAGAGTCGACCATCCCTTCTTAGCAAATATGTTCATGGCCACCACCTCTGCTTGCTGACACGCTTTGGTAATGGCATCCCTAGCCTCCTCTTTTTGCAACTGTTTCCAGTGCCTTAACCAATAAGAGCCCCTTAAGATAACCTCCATCAAGATTGCATCTTGCCACCATCGCAAGATTGCACCTTGCCACCATCGCTTGCGCCTTGAGCATCATCGTATCTTCATCATCCTTCTTCCCAAGTTGGTGCCGTTGTCCCTGATCATGTAGAAGCGGCTTGTGTGATGAATTCTTAAGAATGGCCTCCGACACTTGCAGCTCTATGTCCTCATTTACTTTGCTTACCCCTCGAGTGTTGTAACCATTTCAGCAGTTTTGATATTAGCATGAATACCATTAAGGTTGCATACCTCCTGGAGGACACAGCGCGGGAGCTTGTCAAAAGCAATCTTCGAAGCCCCATGCTCCTAGAGGATTCTATGACCAACACCGCATGCCCGTGCCGGCACGGAAGAACAACAACACAGCCCATTCAAGAGCAGCAGGGCCTTACAATTGTCCGTCTTCTTGGACGCCTCCACTTAGGTGAGAATGGAATCCAGTTGGGGAGTCAAAGGTGTCGACAGAGTAAGGTCCATGTTAATCATCCCCGGTGTAGTAGAATCCTCGGCCGTTGAGTCCGCTCCGAGGGGCAACGCACGTCGGTCGGGGGCGCCACTGGCAACAACTTGATCAAACTCAGGGGCGACAGCGTCCTTGCCCGATGCCACATCCTCAATGGCCCTGGCGGCCTTCGCATGGAACATGTGCGAAATGACATGCACAGGCTCATCATGTTCCGCAGACAGGTCAGTCCCAGCCATTGGCTCCAACACCGTGTTAGGCGGAGTAAAATCTCCGCCCTCAAGGTCGGGCACCAAGTTAGCAGCCGTCGAGTCACCTCCAATGGGCAACACACCCCGATCGAGAGTGCAAATGGAAACAATTTGAGCAAGCTCAGGGACAGTAGCGCCTATGCCCAACATCACTTCCTCAAAGGGCTCGGTGGCTTCTACATGGATAGCAACGGACAGAGGCGTAGCAGCCTCCGCATGGTCAGTCTCAATCCCTGGCTCCAGTATATTGTTATGTGCCACGATGCTCAGTCTGGGGAGCGACCCCTGTTCCGACTTAGTAGCCGAAGATTGGACAAGAACTGCAGCAGCAGTGGTCGTTTGGACAGCTTCACACGAAGGCATCAGATCAGCCACTGCATCAGCGATGAGAATGGTGCTAGCGGCAACATCCAGAGCAAACTTAGGGGCAACAACACCAAAGTTGCGCTCCCCCAAATTTGTGGGAGTCCCCGAGTGGTCGCTTGGATTGAGTGATCTTCCTCCATAACCTTGTTTGCCACTTCAACAACTAGCTTTTCACAAACATTGTCAAGGATCACCTCAACCATGACCCTGAGCCTTTGTTCAGTATGATTTTCGCTCATAGGCGTTGGCTGCTCTACTCCCTTGTTCATTTCTGGATGGTCCCCATCAGTAGCAATATTTCCCTGAGAAGTAGGTTTTTCATTCCCCCAGCAAGTCGTCCTCATCCATATTATCACCCTCATTATCATCATCCGTGTAGTCAACCCACGCTCTGTCCCGGCACACTTTATCAATCTTGAAGAAGATATCGTGTGAAGTCCCTCACCAACTGCAATCTCGGTAGAATCTGGAATGCCTTTGAGATCAACTACCACAACCAAAAGTTGAACAACACCCATCTTGAGATACTTCATATTCACTTTCTGTGTTGTCCAAATTATGGTGCCTACAGCCCACACAGAAAGATATGATCTAATTTCATAAGGGACCCCATACACATTGACCCACTAAAGCTCAATCTTATGATTCCACTCACTAATTATCATTATTCCCTCTCCTCCGAACGTGTGTATGAACCTAGTAGCCACCATCTGATCAGGCTCAACTTTGCTAGGGAATGGAACTAGGAATCCGTCCCCTTGTTGTTGGACTGTCCATGCCCACTTGATTGGAATCAACTGATGAAGTTCACTCTTAATCCATTTTGGCTGTGATGTTCCCTTCCTTGATAGTGATGGAACTGTGGGAATAGGAAGAAACCACCCACTCCTCCGTCAAAGCCACAAAAAATAGCATGTGGTTTAGGTCCCAAAGAAGTTGGGCATTTCGAGGTCACGTGTTCCTCCTCGCAAATATCACAACAGAAATCCTCTTTTTGGTTTTTGCCCTGCTCTGTCGTCTGATCCGACACAGTAGTATCCCCTGCCCTTTTCCTTCCGTGCTCAGCATGCACGCCCTCTTTGTGTGATCCTGAAGCCAAATGGCCATCGAGATTTTCGCTGCTCCACCCATGGACATCACCTCCTCGGCCTTTGTCCTCACTGCCTCTAGCCGCGCCTTCACCTGCTTGGCCAGCCTTGTCACTGTCCCGCCCGCCAGCTTCTCCACGGCCACGGCTGCCCCTGTCTCGATGGCCAGTAGGATCGGTGGCCCCTGCCACCGTAGCCCGCATGTCCACGGCCTGCTTGCCCACGATCGCGATCACCTCTACCACCTCGTGCCCCTCTAGGTACAAAACTAGAACAGAAGTGGCACCTATCCCTATCACAAATGATGTCCTTTCCACTGCCCATCTCCTTGTTTACGTCGTCACCAGCCATCAGCGCAGCCAGGTACGTAGGGTGGGAAAGAGCAGAACGATCAAGTTGCAATCAAAGGCGTGCCACCCTAGGCAGATCGTCAAACCTGGTTTTCATGTGGGCCTTGGGATTTGGCCCATGACGGACATGACTGAGTCCAGAGAAATTCAAATTCAGAAATCCTACTGAATCCCGATCGGGATTGGAGATCCGATCCTGATCACTGGAGACCTCATAGGCATCAGCGGCGTGAATTGGCATAGAAGAATCCTTCTGATTTCCACGATCTGCCCACTTGAACTCATATGGGAAGAAATCCCCTACCGTCTGAGACGGGGAGATCCTGGGTCTTGGCAACGGGCCTATCCATTGCTTCATGAGAGAATTTTGACGATGTTATGCAGAATGATGCTCCGTCGATCGATGGCTCCGCTTCATTTGATCACGCTCCGATGAGGACACCGCAAGAGCAGTGGCGCCTGCGGGCTGATCACCGCTTGAGGACGCTGGGAAGTCCACCACGGGGACATCCTCGATATGCGGCACCTTTTCATCAGATGTGTTGCTTTCCGTTTCATCCGTCTACGTCATCCAGGACTGATGAACATTCTTTAGATACTGGTGGCGGAAACCCAAATAATAGCTTTAAAAGGTAGAATCTTCTTCCTGCTTGCGCTTTGATTACCTGGCTGCCCTTTCTTCTCTGCGAATGATCTCTGTACTTCTGACCGCAGCCACAGTCACCCCAGACCACCGGAGCCGTGCCTTCGCCGGCATCCGCTCCGACGACTCTCCTCTATTTAATCCCGTCTTGATCCCAGCAATCTTGCTTCTTGCACATCGTTTTTACATGAACTAAAGAACGTGATGCCCATTGTGAATGTAACTGACTGAGAACGTAGAAGAAATGAGACGATGTTAAACACGCTTTGATTGTACATACCCTCTCCTAAAAATATTTTTGACACGTTACTAAGAATGCTAGGAACATCAAAAGAATAGAAAAACATGACGATTAAAAAAATACATGTTTCAATGTAATCAAATTTGCTTACAAGATGAGATGATTAGACAAGGTTGCAAGAAAAAAAGAGGCCACAAGTTCAATGTCTTCAAATTGCATGAATAAATCACTCATTCGGGAGAGATGACAAAGAATAATATTTTGAAGCATTATATACAACAGCTCTATACTAGCAATTGACCGTGCGTTGCAACGAGCGCTAAAGAAAAAAACTATCATGAGAAAGTATTGTTTCTTTTTTATATACTTATCTAGCAAAATGGCTTTTCAAATAATTACAAATACCTAAATTATACGGATCTACTCAAATTAATTCAAAGGAACAATTGGAATAGTTATAGATGGAGTCATCATTGACACAGATATTCTAAAAGTAATCATGCTATTTAACACACCAACTTGATAAAGAATTATCGTATCATGCTATGACGGATCCCTCAAACCGTGTAGTTCATACCTTTAAGTGCAACATAACATGTGCAATAGCCATGTCAATATGCACCATTCTCGTAGCTATTACTCCACATGGTGTCAAGGTTCTTCTTGTCTCCTTTGTCATCACCTATAATTTCAGACCATTATGACTAAATGATACATACATACGTAAATGAATGAAGTATAAAAATTAAACTGCAAGCGCATGTGAAACCTTGTACCTTCTTTATTTGGTAACCATCATGACATTTCTTGTTTCCTGCTGTTCCCTCTTCATTAGTCATTTGCTCTTTCTTCCACAGCAGCCGTTCCCGATCCTTTTTGCTTCTTTCGTTCTTTAGAATCGATTGCTTCTATATGGTGTTTTCGGTGTTGTTTATTTCCTAGGTCTGCAAATAGAGCTCGCATGTCGCCAGTCTACACATGATTACGGTGCACTGAATCACGACGTCAAGTCATTGAAATTATAGTAGGTAGATGGGGCAAATGAAAGACACATGATTGCAGTACAAATGGAGCTTCTCACCGGCAATGTGACCCGACGTTGGCCTGAAGTATCACGACGTCAAATCATTAAAACTGAAAATCCATTTGATACATTGTAAAACTGCATTAAATCATAAATAAAAAATTATATTATATATAAAGGCTGCTTAGTCACCTTCTGCATTCTTATGGGCATGAAAGACTCAGACTACGTCATCCTCGCATACCACAGACTTATCCTTCACTAAACGCAATGTGAAACCTGAGCAATTTAATGATTTCTCATTGATTTTCCCACAATTTAGTTCCTCATGCCCAACTGTTGATCTGGGAAAGAGAAACAAATGTCAAAACCTAATAAGAACTAATGGCCTTTAGATAAACATTATAAATAAGAGAGCGTCTAATTTTCAATTGATTGAAAATAGGGGGTTTTTTCAATCACCACTTTTAACCCTTCGATCTAGATCCAATGTATATAAAAAGACAAAATTTTTCTATAGTCTATACATAACACTAATTAATACAAATAATCCTATAAATAAAAAATAACAAATAAAATAATATTTCTCTCTCTCTCTCTTTAAAATGCTATTGATTGAAAGGGTGCTCTCTTTTCAATCGATTGAAAAGAAGCATTCCCGTATAAACAAACCAATAATTCCCTTGATTAGAAATTACTTAGCTAGAATTACATATATATTAGCTGGAGTAGGTTCATATGCCAGTAGCTGAAGTATTTTTCTTCATGCACTGTCATGTTGGCCGCTAGAGATAATAAGCACCAGCGCAAGGCTGATAGAGACTAAGCCGATGTACAGGAGATAGCAGCATGGACTGCATGCTGATGGAGACAAGCACGAAAACACGGTATCAACAAAGGCATTGTGTGTGTCCTAGGCAGTCAGCATAAGCTTTTATCGGCAAGTCAAAAACATGCACTTGTGCTGTGCTTAGGAAAAATATCTAACAATTCATTCAGATCACTGCACAAGTGTATTTGAAGGCAGTCACCTGCACCCTTTGGCAGTAGTGCCTACTCTGCTCCCCGCCGCTGAGGTACAACGCGAAGGCGCGTGGTGCGAGTGCTCCCTCCTGGTCGATCGATGCTGCCGCCTAACAAAATCTAAAGTGCGTGCACCACACGACCAGCATGGGGATCACTCGTGGTGCGTCTGCTCCCTCGTCGCTGATCACTACTCTCGCCTGCAAAATAAATCACAAGCGCGTGCTCCACACAAAACAACCAACTACGATCGGATCGTTAGTTTGGGCCCGGAGCCTTAAGCAGCAAAGGAGACGCCATCAAAGAAGCCCCCACACATGTGTAGAGAAGATGGTGAAAATTGCACTACCACAAAACGGGTCTTTAGTGGCGGCAGCCTAAAGGCCGCAGCGGTGTGGCCCAAAGTGGGCCGCCGCTATAGGGCCTAAGGGGCCTGCCGCGGCTTGAGCCGTCGTAAAAGACACCTCTATAATGGCGGTTGATAATGTCAACCGCCGCTATAAAGTATCCAGGCTATATAAGCCGTGTTCGGACAGCTCTGGCCCTCACTCGAACAGTGGCGGCCTGAAAATTTAGGCAAATCACGAAAATCAAGGGGGGAAGGTTTTGAGTTTTTTTTCTTTTGCAGATTTTTGCTCTCTGAGGTAAGTGGAACTCATCCCATATATTTTTTTGTGCTATTATTTTAAAATAAAGTTGACTTTTGCATTTCAAGTTTGTTAGATTTTCATCAAATTTTAGCTAAATTCGTTTGATTTGTATGGTTCTATTGGGTTGTAGTTGAAGTTTTTGAAGGCATACATCATTTATTTTCATCAATATACAAAAAAGTTATTATATCTAGCGTCTTTTTATGTCAATGGGAATCTATATCTAATTTCGTTAATAGAAGAGAGAGAGTGTTAGGGCAAGAGGGATATTCATTTTTATTATTTCTCGATAAAAGTTAGATAATATATAGAATAATTTGAAGCTTGTTTCATTTTAGCTTGCATAATATTTCTCACCTTATGTATTTATTATTCAATATATATATATATATATATATATATATATATTTAATAAATGTTTAATATTTTTGTTACATATAATAAATTAATTAATTTTAATTTATTTTGGTTCTCGTTCAAGGTCGTTCGTGATTGATAGATCTTGGATGTAAGAGTCACCGAGACCGGGTCCAATATTTTTACGAGAAGTCTCTAAATTTGTCGACGGGTCGCACAACATGCTCGACGTGAAGGGACGACTGATATATATTGTCCATGTTTTGATTGCAAGAATCAAAAGCTGGAGAATGATATAGAGAAGTAATCAACTCACACTTGGTGCGGAGGGGTTTCGATGAAGGGTACATAAGATGGATAAAACATAGTGAGAACAGTGTCGTCGATATGGAATTTGATGAACATATTGAAGTTGAAGTCGAGGCTGTCAATTCGCCTAGTGCAGATGCGACGGAGTCGCCTGGTGAAGCTGATTTTGATGTTGAGGAGTTGTTATGTCATATTGAGCCGTAGGTGTTGATCAATGTCGGTACAACTAATGGGCTTGATAATTTTCATAAAATAGAGAAGGCATCAAAGAATCCATTATATGAGGAATCTAAGGGATGTGGTAAAGAGTTCACCGTGTTGCGTACTATATTGAGCTGATAAAGCTGAAGGTCATGCATGGTTGGTCGGACGCTAGTTTCACGGATTTGTTGGAACTTATTTCAAATACGCTGCCAAAGCCCAACTTGTTGCCAAGGACAACATACCTTGCTAAGAAGCTGATTTCACCACTTTTGTTGGGTGTGCAAAAAAATCACGTGTGTCCAAATCATTGCATATTGTATCGAAAGGAGCATCAGGACGCTGTGAGATGCCCAAGATGCAAACGCAGTCATTACAAGAGGAACAACAATTGTGATGCCGATGGTGGCGTGAAGAATACCAAAATGGGAAGAAAGAAGAAAAGAAGTTCTATCGTCGATCACAGTGATGATAGTAAGGTTCCTGCCTTAGTCATTTGGTACTTACCCGTGGTCGATCGCATCAGATGCTTGTTTGCTAACCCTAGGGATGCGACAATGATGACATGGCATGCACACAAGGGGGACGGTAAGTTCAGGCATCCCGCAGATGGAACGTAATGAAAAAAGTTTGATGAAAATCATCGAGACTTCTCTGATGAGGAAAGAAACCTACGGTTTGCATTGAGTACAGACGGGATGAACCCATTCGATCAAATGAGGAATCTGCATAGCATTTGGCCAGTGATACTAGCAATGTACAACATTCCACCATGGTTATGCCATAAGCGTAAGTACCAACTGCTGACCACTCTTATATCTGGGCCCAAAGAACCTGGAAACGACATAGACGTGTTCTTAGTACCATTGTTCAAAGACCTGCAGAAACTATGGTTGGAGGGGGTCGTATATGGGATGAGTATCGAAGAGAGTACTTCACGCTCAGAGCAATTATTTTTTGCACGGTTAGTGATTCCCCGACACTAAGGGACCTATCAGGGCAGGTCAAAGGAAAGGCGACATGTTTCGTATGCGTTGATGATACACCCCATGTGTACCTTCCAGCATTCAAAAGCTAGTGTATACACGAAACTGTTGATTCTTACTAGCAAAACAGAGGTATCGTGCAATGGCTAGACACTTTGATGGCAAATTCGAGAACGACAAAGAACCTCGACGTTGGACTGGTTGTGTCATGTTTGACCTTGTTAAAAACATCAGTGTTGTTTTTGGAAAGCCGATGAAGAGAGTCAAAAAGGCAAAAGGTCCCATGCCTTTTAAGAAGAAATCTATTTTCTTCGTATATTTCAATTATTGGAAGGAATTGGAACTGAATCATGCCTTTGACTAGATGCATATTGGGAAGGGTGTATTTGACAGTAGTAGCGGACTTATGTTCGACCAACCTGGTGAGACAAAGGATGGACTCAGGGCACGTAGAGATCTTGTAGTGATGGGAATAAGACCAAAGCTCCATTCGCAAGAAAGAGAAAATGGAAAGTACTTTCTCCTCCCAACAGCCTACACACTTACGATTGAGGAGAAAACAGCATTCTGTAAGTGCCTCAGTGGGATTAAAGTACCAATGGGTTTCTCATCGAATATCAACAATCTTGTAAACATGAAAGAGTTAAAGATAAGTGGGTACAACACTCACAATTGCCACATAATGCTTTTAGTGTTTCTCCCTATTGCTATCAGAGCTGTTAAATCGCCATGGCTGAAGTTTGCTGTAACTCGCCTTTGCTACTTCTTTAACGTGGTATCGAAGAAAGTGATAACTGAAGACGAGTTAAATGACCTATGGACCCACATGAAGAAAACAATATGCATACTTGAGATGGTCTTCCCTCCATCCTTTTTTGATACAATGGAACACTTCATGATTCATATTATTGACCAGATCTCTACATTGGGCCCTATCTACCTGCATCAGATGTTTCCGTTTGAGAGGTTTATGTATGCATTGAAATGCTATGTACGTACTTGTTCACATCCAATGAGTTCTATGATTGAGGGCTACAGAACTGAGGAGATCATCGAATGTTGTTCAAATTACATTAATGATGATAGCAGATCAATTGGTTTCCTCGTGTCTCGTCATAAGGGTAGATTATCTGGAAAAGGTACCAAAGGACGTACATCGTTCGTCGACCGTGACTTCAAACGAGTGGACCAAGCACATTTCAACGTATTGCAACAGACGCAGATTGTGGGACCGTACTTTGAGAAACATCTATTAGAGCTCCACCGGAACAACAAGGATGCGACGGATGAATGGATCATAGACGAGCACAAGCGCTCTTTCACATCATGGTTTAGCTCCCTAGACCTTCCAAGTGGCGAGTTCGTGGAAGAGAAAATGTTGAGAAAGTTAGCTAACTGCCCGAGAAGTACCGTGGTTACCTTTCAGGCATACGACATCAATAGTTTTACCTTCTACACTCAACAGAAGAATAAGAAGAGCAAGTGTCAAAATAACGGTGTTCGAGTAGAAGCCATTGATGAAGAGGACCAGAGGGCCTCGTATTATGTGTACATTGAGGAAATATAGGAACTAGACTATGGCCCAAATTTGCAGGTTCCCATATTTAAATACAAATTGGTGAAGCACCCTAATGGCATCGAAGTTGATGAATATAGTTTCACAAATGTTGATCTTAACAATGTTGATCACAAAGATGAGCCTTGGATACTTGTCAAGACCGTGGAACAGGTGTTTTATGTACTTGATCCAAAAGATGAAAAGAAATACATTGTTGTTCCAGGTAAACAAAGAATCATTGGAGTGGAGAATGTGGAGGATCGAGATGACTACAATCAATATGACAAGGTGCCATGTTTCATGGATCCAAAAAATTTTAAAGTCTTGGAAACAAGACTCTCCTTTGCCGACGGAATGTCCTACATGTGCACCAATTACTGCCAAGGAAAAGTTGTTCAAGGCTAACTCAAGCATCATGTAATTTTATTTTTGAACCTTGTATTATTGTTTATTAGGTGAACCTTGTATTATGTTTTATGTAATTTATCCTTATTTGAATGGAAAGACTAAAAATATAATTTTTAAAAAGAGTAGGGTTGTTTTTGCAAAAAATCTAGGGCCAAAACAAAATTTTGTTTACTTCTAGGGTTTTTTCGACAAGCATACAAACGGAAGGGCATGAGTTTGTTGAGCAGAAGACGAGCAGTGCTTTGAAGGAGCTCAGTGAAAAGATGGTTGAGCTGAACAAGCGGAACAAGTACAAGGCGACAAGCATACAAAAAGAAGATTCCGATTTGGAGAGAGAGGGAAGCCAAGCTCCGCGCGGAAGGAAAACCTAATCCTTTGCCAAACACCAATGAGCGTACCAGGAATTGGGTATATGGTCGCTCCAAGTTAACCGATGAAGGATAGATTATTGTGAAGGATCTCACGATAGTTGAAGTCGTGCAAGCCTTGATAGGTCCTATCACGACACAGACGGAGGCTGGTCTGTTTACACCAGAGTATCACAAGGATGAGCTAGTGAAGGCTATTGGGTCCAAGAAACATGGTGGTCGGGTACGAGGAGTGTCATCATCGGCAACATGGAAAGAAGGTTTCTCTGAAACATCCTCACACCTGTACAAGAAGCATACATTGCACAAGAAAGAGCAAGAAGAGAAAGCCAAGGAGGATTGGAGGCGGCAACTTCTTATGTTTGCTATTGACAAGGAAAGCGGTCGTTTGGACCCCAACCTACAGGCTGCAATGGATGCCTTCTTACGTGGTTCGTCCACATCTACGCAGCCATCTGTCTCCACACAACTATCAGTCTCCGGTCAACCATCACTCTCCATATAATTAGAAATAGAGGACATCACTGAGGATACTCCTTGCGAGTTGCATGTGCCATTTGGTTACAAGGGGAAGACGATGAAGCTTGCATCCGGCATGGCATTTCCAGGAGAGATGCTCCATAACAGGGATATCCCCCCAGGTTACATGCATGTCACCGTGTCAGAAATAGTACCTGGCTATGAGGACAACGAGATCGAATACCCGGTACCTGAGGCGGGTATAGAAACTTTGCAAGCTGCGCCCAACTCTTTCATTATTTGGAAACGCCGTGATGTTGTACTCTCCAAACAAGTTTCTCCACCCCCGTTGTCTAGGCACAGGTCCTTTCATGCGAGCCAGCCAATCATTACAGGTGGACAACCGTCTCCTATGTCTACGGCAGCCTCGGGAATAAAGCCCCAATCTCCTCATACGAAAGCCGACTCAACTCACATTCCTATAATCTATAGTGAAAACGAGCCTCTTTCGGTCATCACTGAAGGAATAGTACAGGGTACCCCTGTTTTCGTCGAGCCTCCGTCAACAGCGGCTGCGACGGTTCAAGTTTAGGCTCTGGTAATCGAAGTCCAGCCTGCGCCAGTTGTTGTCAAGGCTCCAGTAATCCCAAAGACGATTACTGGTTTTGACAAAGAGCCAAAGGACCCAAAAGCAAAAAATGATGTTGATAAGTACTTGGCTGGATCAAAAAAACGTCTAGCAAGCACTGGTAAGCTCATCCTGTAAGAACAAGATCCTCGGGATAAAGTGTTGTATGACAATCTAATTTTGCACAATCCTGCGGACGATGTGGACTACCCGATATTTAAATTTGGTAAGCCCCTGATATCAAACAACATGTACAAGAACCTACCATGAGAGATGCGGAAGTTGCACGACTGGTACATGATAGAGTCGAAGGAAGGGGTCACCGCAATGACTTGAAGGATTCCAAATGAGGTGTTCAATGAAGGAGGCGATGAACAAACCTTAGGCCTATTTTGGGATGATGTCCACGAAATGTTTCGCCAAGGCAAGATGGACGTCACCTTCATCACCTTGTGGTGCATGTATGTTTCTCATTTGATCTACTTCGTATTTCAAGCACAATTCAATATATTCTCTTATGTCTTTTTTTGTAGCATGAACTCTTTTTTCTAAAGAAAGAGGGTCGATAGAAAAGATTGGAAGGTGACCTACGTTAACCCGAACCGTATCAACCAAAGCACGATAAACCTAGAGGTAAATCCGGATAACTACCCCGATAAGACACCAGCAGAGATAGTTGCAATGAAGGCGGTCCTGAGAAATGAAGTAAGGACTTAGGTTATGAATTATTTATACGAGTGCTATCTGAAGTGGCAACATAGACAGTGCATTTTGGTCCCCTACAACTTCAAGTAAGTTGGACCACTACTGCCTTCATCATCTATCATATGTTAAAGTTAAATCCAATCGTAAGTAAATTGTTATCAACATTCTTATAGCGATCATTGGATCTGTTTTATGATAATTCCCAAAAATGGGTACCTTCTGGTGCTGGACAGTCTCGACTACGATAAGAAGTTCTATAGCGACATTGTGAAACTCATAGATAGGTAACAAATTAGTCTATGTGTATATGATTTGATAATATTAATATCATCTAATGATACGCTTTTCTCGATCGTTTAGTGCTTATGAGAAATATGTCAAAGCGGGAGAAAAATGTCACTCAAAATGAAAAAAGAAGATGTACTTTCATCATAATT
Source organism: Eleusine indica (assembly GCA_030378355.1). Taxonomy (NCBI): domain Eukaryota; kingdom Viridiplantae; phylum Streptophyta; class Magnoliopsida; order Poales; family Poaceae; genus Eleusine; species Eleusine indica. The sequence goes on from CM059495.1 coordinate 46,255,675, forward strand.
TTTGGGTAAGATTTATATGCATCGTATACATGTCTTTATCATAGTATCCATCATATAAAGTATAACTAACTTGTGTTCTCTACTACGTAGTGTTATAAGAAAGTAAAAGGAAGTATGCATTGTGGCTACTACACATGTGTGTTCGCGTCTAGCTCGTCAACTTACCTAGACCATATCGTTAAGGAGTTCGATGAAGAGGTAAGTTGATTTTGTTTATGTTCATTTTACTTTATTCTACAATAAATTTTTAAGATCTCATATTAACATACTCTACTCATGTGACGCCGAGAGCCATAAGGGAAAGGGCATCATAGAAAGCAAAGATGAAGAGGAACAAGGAGATCATAAAGGGTATGATTCCTCAAGAACACATTCATTTAAGTACAAATAACATGTATCTAGTTGTAGCTTCTCTTTGTCATTTTCTTTTGAGAGAGCTAATTAGTCCAGAAGGGAAGTGTTTTGATTCAAACGGTAAACTAGCAACAAACCATAGGTCCCTTTGTGAGTGGGCTGGTTCAAGAGCACCATATGAGTCCAATGTGTCGAAAAAAGATAATGACTACGTATTATGGTTCATATATGACATTTTGTAATGTATAAATATTTTAAGATGTTGTATATATTCTGTGATGATGTGTTATAAATTTCTGTGATGACATGTTCTAAATTTACTGTGATGTGATTTCTGTATATATATATATATATATACTGATTTTTTTTTTTGAAAATAACAAGTAGCGACGGTTGAAGATGTCAATCGCCGCTACTGGGCTCGTGCAGTAGCAGTGGTTGACATCTTCACCCGCCGCTATAAAGTGATCTGTGTGGCGGTTTGTTTATTCGCAAGACCATCCACCGCTTTAACACTTATTTGTAGTTGCGTTTGACTAGCGGCTGGGTGACCTGCCCACCGCTACAGGGCTTTTTAAACCGCTGTTACAGGCCTTTTTTGCTGTTGTGTTGTGTTGAGGATGGAGACACCGAGACAGGACCTTGCAGGAGCAAATGAGATGCTTTCTCGGTGGCGAGCTCATCGCATGAGGGAAAAAGATGCATTGAACAAAGCGGACGACGAAACGAACCCAAAGGCCGCGACTGTTAGGTGTGGAAGCGTAGGACTGTTACTTTACATATAAAACAGAAACAAACCATGTTACGTATAACCACGGACTCGAAAAAACCTGCTAGACGACTGCACCTCAATTACGTATTCTGTTTACCAGGTAATCTGTTTGGGATTTGTATTCTGAAACAACCTGGTTTATCTCTACGTAACAGACTCATGTAAACAATTCAGGTTTCTGTTATGGATATGAAAAACAAGATGTATCGGATTTCTACCCGCCTGAGCTGGAATTTACGTAAAAAAATAGGCGTACAATAGAATTTTTATTGCATGAACGTTTTCACCATAAATAATAAGGAGTAGAGATAATGTAAATAGATAAATGAACTCATGTCTTAATTTGCTAACACGTCACAAAGACTTGTCTAAAATGATAGACATGTAATATAACATAGAAATAAAAGCATATATAGATGTGTAAATGCGTACATGTCGACATTGCATGCTACATGTCGTCCTCATACCTCACTCGAACAGTTATGTGTTCGGACACGTCCCGTTTCTTATTCAGCTCCTCTACCTCCTCCAGTGCATGCTTCATTTGGTCTCTCCAACCATCGAACTGTACCTCTTTAAGGTTCGTCAAATGCTCGATGCCAACAATTTCCTTGGGCTGGTCGCCGAAGTACACCACTAGAGTCTCGAGCTTTGGCATGGACCCTTGCTCAAATATATAAACTGGAGGAACTTCAGGAGAATAGCCTAGAGTCAGCTCCTTAAGCTCCGGAAAGGACTGGCTACAGTGTGCAACCATATTTTCTCCTTTCCGAATAAAGTATGGCCCCAGGTACACCCTCTTCAGGTTGGGTAACTTACACATGACGTCGAATAGTTGGACACCATTAAGGTACGTCCACCCTATGTCAAACTCGACAAGATCGGTGAGTGACTCCACCCAGTCAGGCAATCTGTCGATGCAGCCACAGATCTTAAGGTATCGGAGCAGCCGTGGTGGTGACTCTACATCATGTAGAAATTTCATTATCGGATTAAAAGGCCATTTGTCACAGCCGAAATTGCCAATGTCAAGCCATCGCAGGGAGTACATCTTGCTAAGGGAGGAGGCAAGATTTTTGACAACCTCTGGACCCATTTCCTTTCTCGTGTCGACATAGATAGCTAGCTCTTGCAATTGATCCAATTCACCTATCTCCTGGGCGACCTTGGGGTCATATATCACTGCTGCTTTATTCACCTGGCGTAGTGCCTTCATTTTATTAATCCCTTGGGGCAGCATCCAACCAGACCACGACTCACCCTTGCCAGAGAACAAGAGGTGCTCCAGCTTCTCTAACTTTTTGATTGTCTTTGGCAGATCCTTGAGGTCTGTTTGACGTACATCAAGCGTCTGCAAATGCTCGAGATCACCCACTTTTGGAGGCATGGCCTTGATATCTGTACCTTTCAAGCTCAAGAACCTTAGAAGGTACATCCGGCAGATACAGCTCAAATGTTTTCCTCCTAGGCCCTTGCAGTCTTCTAGATCAAGTACCCTTAGCAGGGTAAACTCGCCTAGTCGACCAAGCAGCCTGTGTGGTTCAGAATCAAACACGCCCAGTGATCGGACGTGCTGCACCATCATTCCATTGATGCCATTCCCCGTACCACGGCGTGGTGCCACCATATTCCTGTCTTTGTGTGCCTCTACTCCACCGTGTATGGAGAGACGGCGAATCGTCGTGTCATAAGACAACCCTTCATACTGCCCACCTACTAGGCTAACAAAATTAGCCTCTAGGGATTTGGACACCAGGATCTCAAGCATCATGTCGTGCACTCGACACCCCTCTTCTCTCCCTTCACGCAAGGTGACTTGATTGGTGGCCCGATCAATCATGCTTCTACTCATTAACTCACTGAAGTAGCCTTCCGCAACCTCCATCTTGGTCAACCCCCGCTTCTCAACAACCAATCCTTCAGCGATCCATCTTTTCAAAAGCCGGTCCTTGCGAATCATATAATCCTCTGGGAAAACGCTAAGATACATTACACAAGCCTTGAGGTGATGAGGTAGGTGGTTATAGCTCAGTGTGAGTATTTGTCTCATCCCCTCAAGGGTAGGGTTAGTCTCCATCTGTGAACCAATGGATTTCTGAACTTTTTCCCACATATCTTTGCCTTCTGGAGGTTTATAGGTTGCCAATAGGCTGGCAATGCTAACAATGGCCAACGGTAGCCCAGCGCATTTTTTTAAGATACTTCTCATTGCAGCTTCCAAATCCTGGGGGCAAGAGCTTCCGGAGCCAAATGCTTTGCTGACGAACAATTGCTCCGAGTCTTTCTCGTCCAGCTTCTTCATACGATGGATGTAACCATCATTAGCAGCACTGCATGCTTTTGCCACATCATCCATCCGGGTGGTCACAATGATTCTACAACCGCAGTTGCTGCCTGGTAACTTGGATCGGATCGCATCCCAAGCAGCTATGCTCCATACATCATCAATCAAGATGAGATATCTTGATTGTGTAGACATGCAATAGTTAGAGAAATTTGCCCGCACAAAACATTCATTGCGTAAAAAAATGTGTTCCATTTTTACTTGATGATTATTGAAAGGGAAAATTATACCATTGTTCCTGTTTTGGGACCCAAACATCTGGCCTAAAATCATAGTTGGCACCATTGTCCCTGAAATTCGAAACTGACGATTTCGTTTGCCCTTGTTTTCCCATTCTGTTAGGTACTGTCCTTGTTTTCCCACCTAATCCTGAGACTTGGTTAGCATTCAGCTGAGCTCTGACTCAGAGTTAGGGAGCACAACTGTCATTGTTTCGCTAAACTCACTCAGTTCACACTTTTAAGTGACTGTTAAAAATCAGGGGCATGTCTATGACTCAAATTAAAAAAACCAGGGGCAATGATACCAACTAAAATATTATGAGAGCATCTCCAATCATTATGTAAAAAATTTACTCTTTAAAGACAGGATTTAGGAGGTTTCTAAATCTGTTGGGAGTAAAAAATTACGTCCTCTAACAACTTCCTATAATTCGTTTTCTAAAAATTAAAATCATATCACATATGACGTAATAATCTGTTGGAAATAAAAAAAACCATAAGAATCTACCTTTAACGAGTTCCAATCAAGTTGCTAAATGTGGAGAGTCATATACCTTGTTTTAAGAGTTGCTATGTTTAGATACCTTATTTAGAGAACGGTTGGAGGTTATTTTTTTTAGTTTAGGAACCTCATTTAGATAATGGTTGGAGATACTCGGAGGTCAAATTTGGCATTAGAAACCAAACCAGGAGAACTGACGCATTTCACCCTTATTTAAACTTATATTTTTCAACCTAGCCGCCATTATTTACAAGCTCATCGAATCCATAAGTAAAAATACTATAGGAACTGCCATGACAAATTATAACTTAACTTGACGAATATGAACTGAGAACCTTGTGCTATTTAAAAAAATTACATGTTTGTAGTAACAAGTTTGCATGCAGAGTAGAGTTTGTATCAAAGTATGTACAGTTATAGGGATGATCCACTATATGTAATAAAGACAGATGGATCTGCTACAGACCACTAACAAATTAAGCGGTTATGGATAGGTAATTTATAGATTATTACTAGCTATGTCCAGCATGCATGTGCTACATTCTAATTTCAAGAGAGAACCGGAAAATTGGTGGTACGGTAATAGCGAAATATATTGTAACCATGCATCTAATCTCTACTACTATTAATTTCGATACGATCGTCTCTTCCACACCAAATCCTGCCCCCTGTCCCGTCCCCCAGTCCCGTTAGAAATTAGGAGTAGTCGTACGCAATGCGGAGAGTCACGACGAGTTTTTTTCCATGTCGTCTTTAGGGTGTTTTTGATTGCACACGTCTCAATTGGTTTTACACGTTCTCTCATGCATTCAGGCAAAATCATTGTCTTCCGAGTTTTCAAAGCCCTCAACCTGAGTCCTGAGCTAAGTGGAAGTTCAACGTCGTCCTACTAAGACACTGGAGCTTGAGTTTCCTGATCGTTGTTCGTTTTATGGCGCCAGCCCATCTCCGCCTCTCATCGACGACAAAAACGCCCCAAGTAAGATTGCAGTCCTTCACTTATTGTTCGGGACCTTTCCTCTTCGAGATTGGGCCACCAGAACGCTCTATACGCAGCTCTGCGAGCCCCTCTGATGGTGTTGCTATATCTGCCAATTCCGTGCTCGAGGTTGAAGAAGGCACGTACAAGTATGGGCTAACTTGGGCCAAAATTTGCTGGCTTGGGCTAACTTGGGCCAGATGCAAAAGGATGTGAAGACGAATGGCCTATTTTTACATCGTTTTTTCTATTTTTATTTCAGCAGTAGCATGTACGCGAGTAGTGCAAAGGTTGTCCGCGTCCTATCTATTATTGACGATAGTGTACACTTATAATAGGGGAAGAACATACGTGTACCAAAATGAAAACATTATGATGCTAATGGTTTTGTGAACATAAAATATTTCCGATGCTAGCTGATGCCCATTATTAGTCTTGATAAAGTAAATCAATATATTAGACAACATGAGTGACCTGCTTAGGCGGAAATTGTGGTTTTATTTTAAATCTATATATGCTGCTGTTGACCTCTCGATGAACACAAAAGAGATCACTTCCACAACTGGAGCACCATCCATCAGCTCAAGTTTGTCGTTGTCTTATATTCTCAACTTATGTCTCAGTATATGTGTTTATAGTCTATTGTATTTTCTTAAAAGCCCGTAACAACGCACGAACACTTTACTAGCAAATTATATATTTCCAGAAGTGGTGCTTGAAAAAAGAAATTAAAATAATTAATCCATTGTGCCGACTTCACGCAAAAAGGAAAAGAAATATGTTGAAAGTAGTAACTGCTCGTACCTCTTGTTCTCAACTCTCTTTTGGAGCTCGCGTTCCAGGTCGTCGACAGGCATGGTGTCTATGTTACCGGCCAGGGAATCCGCTTGCTCGTTGCTAGGCTGTGCGATCTGCTGAAGCAGGCGCTTGAGCAATGCGTGGAGGTCCTTGCTGCTGAATGTCTGTGACACGGACACTTGCGCCTGGCGCGGAAACTCTCTCTCCAGCTGCCGACAGATCTCCACTGCTAGCGTTGTCTTGCCGAGCCCCCCGAAGCCCACGATGGAGAGCACCTTGAGCTGCTTATCACTCTCACCATTTAGTGCCTTAACCTTGGTCGCTAGGAAGATAGCCTGAGCCTTGTTACCAATGAATTGATGATGATGATTTGGGTCATCATCGGCGTTGTCCGCGGAGCGGAGTGGGCGCGCCGATTGCGCCAAGGGCTGCTGCACAGGGCCTGAAGCAGCCGTGCGTCGCAGTGGCTCGAGGCTGAAGCCGTAACGAGCATGATGTTCGTTGATGGAGGAAGCAAGCGCACGGAGCTCCCTGATGTCACCGGCGAGGCGATGGCGAGCCATAAGAGTCGTAAGGAGGCGCTTGCAATTGACGAAGAAGTGGTCACCCTGCCGGCGCCTGACGCGGAAAAAATAGAGGTGGACGCAGTCCTCGGCATCGTAGGCAACCTCCCGTAGCTGCTTCATCCACTCCCGGACGAAGTGGTCCACGGAACCCTCGTCGACTTCAGATTGCATGCGCAGGAGGGCGTTGATGGTGGCCAGCTCGTTCCTCAGGCAAGCGACCTTGCCACCCACGCCGCGGAGATGCCGAAACTCCTCCCCAACCAGCTGCCCAACATTGCTCACAAGAGCCTGTGCCGCGCCGTCCATTATCTCAATCTCTCCGTTGTATTTTTCACATAGGAATGAAGTAGTGCAAATGGCAACTGTACATGCTGGACTTCTCAACAGGCGTTTGTATTTCCACAATGAGGTCACAGCTGCTATATATCAGGAGATTATAATTTAATTTTACGACATCCAAGCAGATATTCAAATAAGAAAACAGCACGTCTCAGCAGAAATACAAGCATCTACCTCAAACATTTTGACATACACCCACATTAAGAACCAAAACTTAACAGCTCAGATTCTCTAATCAGTATATCGTTATTACTAGTCATGATCCACTCTACATATATAGGTACGTATCTATTAATAGTTTAATACCACCACAACAACAATAATAGATCTGAACATCTCAAACATAATCACATTTCTAAGCAGTAGTTATACAGACCGTCAAATGACAGGTCCAAAAACAATGCCTAGGTAATTTCCATGACAGATTATCCATGACGATACAGATGCCCAGAAACCTTTAAACATTGACAATCTAGTACATAGTTGCAACGAATTATGAATCTGGAAACTAGAATAAACCATCACTAGCAACAAGCAATATACAGAATATAAAAATGATTCCAAGCAGCGCAATCTGCCATACCAAAAAAGAGAGAAATAGGGACCTTGGCCACAAGGGAGATCCCCGCGGAAGTATGGCCAGCTCCTTTGCTGAGTACGAATACAGGCCCCAATTCCTAGCAGCTTGCTTGATTGACGGAACCGGGCAGATCCCTCTTCTCTGTCACAGCCCCAATTATCTGGTGAAGGCCACCGGGCCACAGCTAAAAAAAATCACGGTGAAAAAGGTTCGAGAGAATCCAAGATCAGAGAAGACGAACAGGAGAAGAGAAAAGGAAAAGTGTAAAGCGAGGTCAACTTCCAGTCTTCCACACCAATAACAGCAGAGGAGAGACCAACCCGGTATGGTATATTTTCATGACCAATATACCCTTCCCGGTGATGACCAACAAGGAGCATTGCAAAATAGTCCACAGATGACAACCGAGCTGAGCTCGGGTGACTAGGAGCGCTGGTGTACGCCCAGCTCACTTGCGTATCTCACCGGGATTTATTTCCCAGCAGGTTCCTCCAGGCTTAGGAATGACAACGGGTCGGGTTCGGAGCGGGTAGAAGAAAACCTCACCCGACAGTCCATGGGTAAAATTTTAGACCCAAACCCAGACCCATGGGTAGAATTCCAGACCCGAACCTGGACCCATCAGGTTTTGAGCGTGTCTCGGGTACCTGTCGGGTCCAATGCATCCTAGGTAAAAAACATATCAACAGAACCAAAATTCAGAAAACCAGCAATATAACAACCTTATTGTACTAGTATAACATGATACACAATACCTAAATATTCAGACTCAAAATTTAGCAAACAAGCAACATAACAATGAAATAGCTACATCAGTACATCACAACTCACAAGTTTATAGTTCACAAAGATTCAACATCATCCTAGCAAGTACGAACAGAGAATAAAAAGAGAAATTAGCACAGAAGTACCAATAGAGAATAAAAAGAAAAATTAGCATACAAATAGTTAAAGATAGTGAGATGTTACCATTCTTCCTCTTCATCCTCCATACAAGTCATTAGAGCATTAATAAAATAAGACTGATCCCCGAACATGTCACCATGGGATCAAGCTTGCATACACATTAAACCTTCAGCAGTTTTTGGAGCAAGTCTACTTTGATGTGGGCTGATAATCCTTCCTCCGGTACTAAAGAACGACTTAGATGCAACTGTTGTGACAGGAATAGCCATGATATCTCGAGCAATCTTTCTCAAAGTTGGGTAATTGAGACGAACATATTCCCATCAATGAATGATGTTGAGCTATTGAGTTCTTGGTAGTGTTGGCTCCTCCTCGAACATAAGTTGAACTCTCACTACAAGATTTTCAGTGTTTTGCAACGCAGTAAAAACGTTGAAATAAGGGTATATTCATTGCAATATTACGTTATCGCAACGACTTGGTCGTTGGGAGGCGTCGCAACTGCAGCCGATGCGATAGCATATTGCATCGCTTTTTTTTATCGTTGCAATAGCTATGACGTCTTGCAATGACATGTGGCGTTGCGTGTAGATGATATGACAACGACGATTGTGTTGCAGTAAAGCGGATTCACAAGTACGCTCCATGGTTGCTATAATGACTATTACATCAATGGAGCCTTGTTGCAAATACATGATATTGCAACGTCTGCAAGGTGTAGCAATACCCGCAATTGCCACGCAGGTGCTCGTCGCGATATGTGACCCCCTACTGCAACCATCTTATCCTCGTTACTATATGTTCCATTGTAATCGCAACACGTCGTGTCGTTGCTATATGCTCAACTGGAATCACGATGACGAACGTGTCATTGCTATATGCTCAACTGGAATCACGACAATGAACGTGTCATTGCTATACGTTCAACTACAATCACAACGACGTACCTGCCATTGCTATACGTGTAAAGGGAATTGCGACGACATCTGTCATTGCTACAGGTTTAATGGGTATCGCATCAGAAAAATAGCCGATGATATATATATAGAGGATATCGCATCAAAATACTAGACACTGCTATACATATAAAGTGTATCACATCTAAATATCAGTCGTGGCAATCTGCATTTACTGTATCGCAACGAAATGAATAGTGTACATCAATCCAATAGTATTGTTAGTATATCAATACAATATTATTATTGCTATGTACATCAATCCAATATTCACTCATACAACTAATTGAAATCAAGAAGTTCTATTGTATCCACAAAAAATTATGCATGGCAAAATAATAACAATAAAGGGAGAATGAAGGTTGCTTCGCACCTAGGTACTAAGGAATCTTGAACCTTTTATATCGCCCTGCTAAAGCTTAAATGTAGTCCTGCCAAAATAAGACAAACATATTAGGTTTCTAGTGAGATGAGAATTATAGCTGGTAGAGCTATATAGAAATGCATTGATAAAAATTAACGCTAGTATGAATGAAGGTAATTTTCTAGTTCTTACATGTTGTTTCCTTTTGACTGCTGCTGGTGTTCTAGATTGAGCTACCAACGATCCTAAAGAAATGTAACTTCTTGATGACTCATGATCACGATATTCATTCGGCAAATTCTTTGACAGCTTGGTAGATTTTTTTTTTGGAATTAGGTCGAACATTTTCTTTGTGTGTTGCGATAATGCTTCTTGACTCAATCTGGTATAAAGATGTTGGAACATTGTTAGCTATAATACAAGCACAACATCATCATGATTGCCATGCTTGTTCAAAACCATCACCTGCTCTGGCTCAGGAGTTCGAACACTGTTATGCACTGGTGTTGCATCAATGTTGCCCTCAGTGTTCCTAGCTTCGCGTTTTGTTGTATTGCTGCTTACATTGATCATCCCTTCATTGGTCTCCTCTGCAATGATCCCTTCTGTCGAGAGATAATCTCGATAGTGATTCTAGGTATGCGTATGAGTATGAAAGCCGATGGACACATGACATAGGGTTTATACAGGTTCAGGCCTCCCGAAAGATAACAACCCTACGTCCTGTTTGGTTTTCTTGTATTTCTAGGGTTCGCACTGGGTTTTGATTCCCAATACGAGTTCTGATGATCTCTGAGGACCTCCTGCCCTCCTTATATAACCGAAGGGCAGTGGTTTATATCGTAACCTATCATTCGGTTACATTTGATTCTATCTATACATCATATCTCTTGACCTAACTTGTAGCCTACTCTAAACAAATATCCGAGTACTTATCCTCTATGCCTTAATCTCTAATGCTTCATAACCGAGCCTCCGGCCCACTCGGCCATATTGCCGAGTGATTAAGTATCCTGTATATATATGTACCACAGTAGCCCCCTAGAACTTCTAAATTTTGAATACAAATCTTCAACTTATCTTGATACTTTTCAAAACTGAAAAGTGCTTCTCTTGCTATACATAAAAATACTTTAAAGGTAATTGTAAAGGCATATTCCATGAGCATAGCTCCCAACTCAGAAGTATTGAAATTTTTCTTAAAATTCCTTGTGAGTTCGAAATTAACAATCTCAATCGTCCATCAGATTTTCTTATCCGATTATAGCCCCCAGTGATGGAGTTATTTAAAGAAAATAACTTCTGAAGTAACACTAATAGGAAACCGCAACCCCGAAGACTGGTGCTACCACTCCCTCCGAGTGATTAATAGAGCTTAATACTAAACAAGTGTACTATAACCTCGAAGCTTAGAATCATTAGTCGTCTGAGTGATTTTAATGAGAAATCACAAAACAAAGGCATTATAGGCCCCCGTTATGGGACTTATATGCTATCCGAGTGATTTCAATATTAAATCACCAAGAATCTAAATTTCGGTACGCAATAAATGCTATGAACGGTATTATCATATCAGGGCGACAACCGACGAACCATGCCTGCCCACTAGGTCAACTTATTAGTATATACATATATATACGCCTGCACCCCTTCACCTTCTTCACTCAGCATTCCAGCCGCCACCATCGCCCCCACACAAACCCTAGATCTTGGATCCCCATTTCCTCTTAGAGATTTCTGCTCATCTCCATTTCTCCAGACACCAATTCCAATGGCGCCCAAGCACACTTGCTAAAGCAACAAATCCCAGTCAAAGAAGCAAGCTTCCCTTGGTAAAACCGACGATGAGGCAATCTTTGACATCCCCGTGGGGATCAAGGAGTTCCTGGTTTCTACCATGGATGTGGAAAAAATCAACGGGCTCGTGATTGACGGAGTGCTCCAAGATCAGCAAACCAGGGACTGGATTGAAGCAATAGGTCAGAAGTTCCCGCAACCTCCAGTAGATCACATCACTGTTTTTGCATCCTTTTTATATCATGGATTTGGGATTCCGTGTAGTGATTTCTTTCGAGGGCTGCTGTTCCTCTATGGAATCTACCTTGTGAATCTAAATCCAAACTCGATTCTCCATATCTGTATCTTTATTCATCTGTACTAGGTATTCCTGGGGATCGCCCCCCATTTCGATACTTTCAAAGAACTGTTTGTTCTGAAATCAAACAGCAACAATGTGATTGGAGGCACAAGATTTCAATTGAGGAATAAGTCGAAATATATCGAAGTTCCTCTTCCTTCAACGAACAAAGGGTGACACGCAGATTGGTTTTACCATGGAAACCATGCACCCCCTTTGTCAGAGTTCACTACTGAAGCTCCTGTGCCCCGGCCTGAATGGTCCGTGAAGGCGTCCCCGAACAAAAAGGCTCAGGTCAACGCAATATTTAGAACAAATTGCTGAGCTGAAATCAAAGGGATATAGTGGAGTGGACGTTGCCTTGAGCTTCATATATCGCCAAGTCCAACCCATCAAGAAACACCATGTCCCTGGTTGGAAGTTCAATCTCAACAGAGATCTCACCATGGAAGTGTCTGAAGAGTTGTCAGAATGGGAACTAACACTCCGGCTTGAGAATATTTTTTCCTCCCTGCTTGATTGGACCCCGGGGTCTGTGAAAGCCGGACATCATTCCAAGATCCCCAGGAATGAAGTAATCACTGCCAAATCTATTATTCCCAATATGTTGGTGAACATAAAAAATGAATAACATGTCATATGAATTGCAGAACCTCAACATATGTTCCTCAAGCCCCCTACTGCCTCCAGTGACGCGAGAAAAATCACCAAGTCAACCGCCAGCTCACAAGCATCATAAAGCCCATATTGAAGAATCTGACGAAGATGAGTCTTTGGCGGAAAGATCTGCTAGACTCCAAGAAGGGGCAAAGAAAAAAGCTGCAGCCGGGTCATCAACCACTCGGGAAGGATCTGGAGGTAATGCAGAAACCAAGCCTTCAAAAGTGCAGAGGCACCCGAGTGACAAGAATACGAAGCATGCCTCAACTAAGGATACTTCTGATGTTGCGAAGGATTCTAGGCCATGGAATCCCCCACCAAAACTATTAGGATTGAAGTTTAAACGCCGACCAAGGTAAGAATGTTTAATGGCCATGATTCTAATTTGCTATAAAACGACTCTGCTAATGGTTATATGTCCTGTAGATCATTCGACACCGCTTCTTCGGGCAGCGCAACGCCTTAAAGCACTGTTCTCAAAGAAGATCAAGCAAAAGTAAAGTCAGGGACATCCAAGGATGATGCCTCTGATCACTCGGCTAAGAGGCCGAGTGATGTTAATGCTGCCCCAACATCCCCCCAAACAAGAAAAGAAACCAACAGGTCAGAGAGCCCTTCTATGCCAGATCTAAATGTTCCAGGGACAACCACATCCCCTGCTACCTCTTTCCCAGTTTTTGCAGAAGAGCCTACCTTGGTTTTTGAAAAGATGCCAGAGCCAGCATATGATTATCCCATCGGCCCTGATGAAGATGCCACACCAACTCCAATTCACCGAGTGGTAAAGGAAGGAATCTCGGAAGAAACTATCCCCACCAGAACGTTATACCATATTGGTAAATTTGCTATTGCGGGCTTTGATGAATCTGATGAACAAGAAGAACTGAAGACATTCGAGGGCTTAACCGAGAAAGCTTACCACTCGTTCTAGGTAAAAAGTTGGATTTATGCTTATTTTTTATTATCACTCAAGGAAAGGATGCACCTCTTTCTCTTACAATTTTATTGCAGCGCTTGAAGTCACACATGGCTAATAAGAGCAAACTTCTACAACTTGTGGAGAGGACTTGTGCAAAATCAATGGAGACCGAAGATCAGCTTGCCAAAGAGAGGCTTGAAGTCAGACGTCTATCTCTCGAGTTGAAGACGTGTTCATCCCAGATGGACAAACTTCAATTTAAATTGTCAGGTGCGTTGTCAATAATTTACATGACATAAACCGAGTGACTTGTTATTGCACCACATTTTTCAGATTTCCTTGTCGTAGAGTTATCTTAAGAGCTTTCTTCTAAATGCAAGAATGAGGCTGACTCGACAATAATGATTGTGGAGTTGAAAGATCATGCGAATTAGGAAAATTGTCTCGGTCCACAACAGACGACATGAACCCTGGGGACTAAGAACCCAGTTGGTCAACATGTGCGAGTTGTGGTAATACCAAGAATCAAAATTTGAGTCATGACTATATTTAACAAGGTAAGAGATTATTTCACAGAAATTGTAAATTGTATGACAAATTATCATGACCACAAGTTATATGTATTTATTAAAAATACAGATGTGTATAAATATAAACAAACTGTTGAAGCTAAGCATAGAAACGACGTAGCTCAGATATGTTCCAAGAACTAGGAAGGTCTGACCCATCCTCGTGCATCAACCGATATGCACCTGGCCGAGTGACCTCCTTTACGATAAAAGGTCCTTCCCATGGAGCCAACAGCTTGTGCTTGCCAACCGTAGACTAAACTTGCTTTAAAACTAGATCACCTACTGTGAAATCTCGTGACCTGACATTTTTATCGCGATACCGCCACAAGCTTTGCTGATACTTGGCCGACCGAACCAGAGTGGCATCACGTTTTTTCTTCCAGCAATAGGAGGTCGTCACACCGATGTTCGTTGGAAATCTTTTCTTCATATGCTACCACGCGTGGCAAGGTAAACAATACTTCGGTCGGCAACATAGCTTCGGATCCATAAACTAACGAAAATGACGAGTGCCCCGTGGCTCGACTGATATTGGTTTGAAATCCCCACAGTACTGATGGTAACTCTCGAACCCAACGTCGAGCGTACTTCTCTAATCTGTCAAATATGCGAGGCTAATTCCGAACAATAGGAGGCCATTTGCCTGCTTGACCTGGCCGTTACTTTGTGATGGGCGGCAGAAGCATAGCCAATCTTGAACCCCACCTGATTCGCGAAGTCCTTAAACTCTTATGCCGTGAACTGACTACAGTTGTCAGTGATGATCTTGTGTGGGGCACCAAACCGAGTTACTATTTCGGTCATGAACTCGATGGCCTTTTTTGTGGAAAATTTTCCGACTGGTTTCGCCTCAATCCATTTAGAGAATTTGTCCACTGCCACGAACAAATGAGTGAAACCTCGTTGAGCCTTCTAAAAAGGGCCCATGATATCTAAACCCCAGACTGAGAATGACCACATTATCGGGATATTTTGAAGTTCGGTGGCAGGTACGTGCATCTGGCGGGCGAAAAATTAGCAACCTTCGCATTTTCGAACAATATCTTTGCGTTGACAATTGCTGTGGGCCAATAAAACCCTTGTCTTATTGTTTTGGTTGCCGTCCTCCCGTGATAAGCACTTTAACAGTACCCTGTATGGGCTTTGTTTATACAAGAGATTGTCAACAATGCAGTATAGCCTTGACTTGCGGATGATACAAAGGGCTTCTTCTTTGTTGACAGGCAGTGTTCCACCATTTAAATACTCGATGAATGGAGTTCTCCAGTCTATTTCTATTAAAACAACTTGCGGTGTTGCCTCTTTGCCTGGGATAGCCTGCACCACAGTTTGCTGGATCAATAGATGGCTTGTGTAGATTATTGAGAAATACTCCATCGGGTATTTTAGCTCTGCTGGACCCAAGCTTGGCCAGCACATCTGCAACCTCATTGAACTTTTGAAGGACGTGCTTGTACTCGATGCCATCAAACTTGTCTTCGATCTTCCGAACTTCAGCGTAGTATGCTATCATGCTTTCATCAGAACAACACCATTCTTTAGTCACTTGATTGATTACAAGCGCCGAGTCGCTAGAGATACTTATCCGTCTGACGCCGAGTGATATGGCCATTCGCAACCCATGTAGGAGAGCCTCGTACTTCGCTGCGTTGTTAGATGCACGAAAATGCATTCGGAGGACATGGCGCGTCTTGACTCTGTCTGGGGATACTAGTACTACCCATGCACCGGCCCCATCCAGTTGTAAGGACCTGTTAAATGACATGGTCCAGTAGCTTGTTTCCTGTGGTGTTGGCGGTAACTCGGACTCAGTTCACTCGGCGATAAAATCGGACAACGCTTGGCCTTTGATTGCGTCACAAGGCTTGAAGGTAATCTCATATGATCCAAGCTCAACAACCCACTTGGCTATTTTCCCGGTTGCATCTCGGTTGTGTAGCAGTTTGCCCAGCCCGAAGGATGTATGAACTTCGATCGGGTGATCTTCAAAATAATGCTTCAACTTACGAGACGTCATCAGTAGTGCGTACACTAGCTTTTGGAGCTGAAAGTACCGCATTTTAGAATCTGATAAGACCTCGCTGATGAAATACACCGGACACTACACCTTTTGAACCTTTCCATCTTCCACTCGTTCGACCGCCAGCACTGTGCTGACAACGTGTGTGGTTGCGGAAATGTACAGCTGCAAAGTTTCATTTGGTTCAGGGGGTGTCAACACCAATGGGTCACTAATGTAGGCCTTTAATTCTTCCAAGGCTTGTTGGGCTTCGTCATTCCAGGCAAATGAATCCTGCTTCTTAAGCAGTCAGAAGAAAGGTAATCCCCTGATGCCGAGTCGTGACACGAATCGGCTAAGTGCCGCCATGCAGCCGGTCAACTTCTGGATGTCTTTCTGAGAGTGCGGGCGTCCTATCCGCAGTATGGCGTTTATTTTCTCTAGATTTGCCTCAATTCCTTGGTGTGAGACCAAGAAACCGAGTAGCTTCCCTGATGGGACACCGAAAACGCATTTCTCGAGGTTCAGCTTCATGCTGTACTTTCGAAGGTTGTCAAATGTCTCGGCCAGGTCTTGTATTAAGTTGGAAGTGAAGCTCTTCAGCTTGAAGCATTCTTTGGCCTTGTGAGCACCGTCATGCAGCAGACAAGGGCCTTCAAGCATTTTGTCAAAGTCATCCTAAGTGACCTATCTTTTCCGGTTGGGACGCTCGGTGTTGGCAACCGTACTGTCCTGCTTTCGCTTCTTGTCATCGTCCTTATTGTAATTGGCCAGGCCCGACTGACCGTGATTGCACGACACCTCATCCTTGTATTGACGAACTTGGAAAAGCGATGAATTGCCAACTGCGTACTTATCGGCCATGGTGAACAACTCCTTGACTGTCAGACTTCCGGCAGCATCCAATCTCTCGATCTTCTTGATTAAGTTGTCATTGCGAAGCCCGCTCTGGAAGGCAGCGACGACCTGAGCATCTAAGATGTTGGAGATGGTGTTCTTCACTCGGCAGAAGCGCTGGATGTATTCTCGCAACAGCTCCTGGTCCCGCTGCTTGATCTTGGCGAGCTCCCAGTGATTCCCGGGCCTACCGAACGTTGCCTGAAAGTTGGTCGTGAGCTACTTGCACAACTCCGCCCAGGAACTTATGGAATTGGTAGGCAGATTAGTGAGCCAGGTTCTGGCTGGTGGGGCCAAACATACATGCAAATAATTGGCCATAACAAACCTATCGCCGCTAAGTGCTCGGATGGCCGTCGCATAGACATGGAGCCAATCGCACGGGTTTGTCTTGCCGTCGTATTTCTCAATGCCGACTGGTTTAAAGCCAGCCGACCAGTTGACAGTTCGCAACTCTCGGGTGAAGGCCCTGATGCTGGCCTCATCATCGTAATCCTCGAAGATGGGGGTTCGCTCCCATTCATGACCAGCTTCTTGGTGATGTCTGTCCTCGTGCTGTCCATCGTTCCATCGATCGTCTCGGGGCGGCTCTCTTCTGTCGTTGCGCTCGTAGTACCGGTCATCAACGAAGCCACGGCGACGTCGTTCATCTTCATATTCTCGACGGGCCGCTTCATCCCGCTCTTGATACCTGTTGTTCAGCCGGACCCGGGCGTCACGCGGTGGTATGCCGCTATGAAGATCAGCATGTGGGTTCCGGTCGTGGTAGTCCATGATAGGCCGCCACCGTGGTTCAGTCAGCGGGGTCGCCTGCTGGTCGGTTCGTTGCCTATCTCTTCTTTCCTGACTAGGCATCGAGCTAGCAGCACCTGACGCTGATTTACTCGGCGTAGAACGTGTGTTATGCATCTCTAGTACCGCTGCCGCTTTAATGTGCACTTTCAACTTGTTGACCTGTGGTGTCAACTCTGGGCTTACTTGGAGCATAGGCTCTAACGAGTTCAGCAGGGCTGCCGCAGCTGTGATGTTGTGCTGCGGGGTCTTGAAGATCTCCTCACCGTCTAGTTGTAAGGTAAGGTCACCCATGTCCAAGTTCTGCACGACCCGGGATCTGTTTTGACGAGCGTCCGGTCGTCAGAGCGGAGGAGTGTTGGCTTCTGGGTCCTCGTCTTCAAGCTCGGTCTCCTGCCCATCTCGATGATCTGCTTCTGCTGCTGCCCCCCTTACGGCGCCTGCCGCAGATGTCTCCTCAACTGTGCCTCCTCCTAGAGCAGCCGGTGCTACCATGAAGACCTCATAGTAATCCGACGAGCACCTTTCAGAATTACTCGGCTCTTCGATCAAGTCCAGGATTGCCTCATGGTTGACACCAATTGTAGCTACTAATCTTGACCCGAGAAAAAAATTGGGATCTTCATCCGACTCTTTGGTGTAAGGAGTCGGGAGATTGACCGCTGTTGGATCCGAGTCGACCAGGCTTGCCAATCGGTCCAGTATGGGCAATGCTGAGAGGGAACCCGGGAGGGTTTCCCCCTGGAGAACCGCCGCTGCATTGTTGAGGCCGAGCGGGAGCCGGCAGATTGGACCGATCCCATGGTCGGCCGAAGGGGCTTTGCCGACCCCTAGATCTGAAGGCGTGGTGGCTACAGGAAGTTCCGCCAAGCATTGCTTGACGAGGCTCCTGTTCTCATCAGTAATGAAGCTGAAGGCGCCGAAGCGGATCTTGTCTCCTGGGTGGAACTTGACATCAAAGAAAGCCATCTATTTCAATGAAGTTAAACTCAATGCTGCCCCTTCCTGGCACGCCAACTGTCGAGAGATAATCTCGATAGTGATTCTAGGTATGCGTATGAGTATGAAAACCGATGGACACAGGGTTTATACAGGTTCGGGCCTCCCGAAGGACAACAACCCTACGTCCTGTTTGGTGTTCTTGTATTTCTAGGGTTTGCACTGGGTTTTGATTCCCAGTATGAGTTCTGATGATCTTTGAGGACCCCCTGCCCTCCTTATATAACCGAAGTGAAGTGGTTTACATGATAACCTATCATTCGGTTACATTTGATTCTATCTATACTTCATATCTCTTGACCAAACTTGTAGCGTACTCTAAACAAATATCCGAGCAGTTATCCTCTGGGCCTTAATCTCCAATACTTCATAACCGAGCCTCCACCCCACTCGGCCATATTGCCGAGTGGTTAAGTATCCCGTATATATATGTACCACACCTTCATTGTTCTCTACTGCAATGTTGGTTTCATTGGTCTCTACAGCCATGTTGCCTTCAGCGCTTCTAGTGTTTGTAGCTGCATTGCTCTCTAGTACATTGTTGGTTTGGAGGGTAGTAGCCTGCAAATTACAAAACATGGCACAAATTATGTAATACGACAAATTTTAGGTGCTTTATGAATCTTGAATTGGCAATAAATTGGTAGTGGCGGGGCTAGGCCCAAGCTCTAGGTTGGGTCGAATGCTATCGGGTTGGTTTGGGTGGGCCAAAGAAGAGAAAAATGCCAAAAACAGATGCAAAAAAATTGTATCTTTCTAAAAAATAGGCGAAAATATGATCACACTGTTGTATGCCTATGCCATCATTGTTTGAAACTCTTGCATCAATGATTCATGAACTGAGGTCACGAGTTCTTGCTTCTCTACTTCCTTATCGGCAACTTGCTTTGCAAGAAGCTCTTTTAGTTGCTGAAGCTCATGCGCTTGTTATTGAACTCTCTCCTGAAGCAGTTGCTTTTTGTTTGTATTCCACATGTAAACTTGGCCACGTAACCTGTTTGACTTGGCACCGATTGTTTCCCTGTACGTTTGCTGAAGAACAAGATCCTCTTTATTAGATCTAGATGTGTTACTTCTTGCGTCGTGGACCGAATTCAGATGATTCGATCATATGCAATCTCCTGGCTGCATTGCTCTGAGGAAAAGAAACAAATGTATGCAATCAATGTACGTACTGTTGTGATAAAAAGAAAATTAGTTCACAAAGTTTATAGCACTCACATAAATACTTTCAGACATCTGATTTGATCATTGCCCTTGCTTCGTGTGAGTAAACTTAAAGAGTTCCATAGGGCCTGGCTCAGCACCAGTTTCTATATCCCTCTACAAATGCAAGTGTACACATCACTAATATATCAGAGTAATGTGTTACAAGCAGAGAACAATCATGACAATGTTTACCGTTTCCCAACTACACTGAGAGAAAGGTTTCAAACCCATCACAAGCTTGGTTTTCATTTCTTGATGATTCATAGAGTTCTGGCTACTGATCTTCTATGGAAAGTTAACAATTAATATCAGAAAACTCAAACTACCACTGCAAAATAGAGAAGGTTAGAACTTTCCAATAGTTCAATACGCAGATGCTACACTTCTAATAATGGAAGCATATCTGTAGTGGCAACTTCTAAATGATCATGTTAATGGCATTGAGCTTATAGCATCTCCTGATGTTTGGAAACATGTGGGGCAAAAGTAACAAATACTCTGCCTCAAAAGTATATGAGTGACTAATAGGTCAATCCTGGTGCACCCTGTTTTTAGGTGGATGTGGCATTGTTTTTGTCAGCCAAAGCACAAGATTTTCTTCTAGTTATTGTTGCAGGACAGACTGAACACTGGAAATCTGTTGCGAAGAAGAAACGTGCAATTGGATTCCTACACCTGCGACATGTGTATTGTACAGAGAGAAGAAACACTCAAGCACTTATTCATAAGATGCAGTTTAGGATTCAAGAATTAGCAACACAGAATGATTCTCTCCTAATAATGTAAGCTTCCCAAGACGATATCTCTGAATGCCCTACTACACACATTTGTTGAATCAACATTCTTTAGAGAGTAATAAATCACAACAAATCAATCATAGTTCCAATAAATGTCAGCAACGACAGAATGGAGGTCTTGGCTAACATAGTTGGGTGTAAAGTGGGAAATTTGCCATTCACATACTTATGATTGCCATTAGTTACCACAAAACCAAGATTAGAGGATTTCATCCCACTTGTCCAAACAATTGAGAAAAGACTCACAAGTTACCTTGGAGCATTTGGACTACAAGACATGAATATTGTGTTACCTTGAAATTTGAAGTTCCAAAGTACTTGATTAAATACTATCACTCTACAATGTCTAGGTCTTCAGGCTTATGCTTCATTCTTGCACCATAACTCTTGTATGTTTATATGTAGCACTAAAAGTGGCTCTCCATCCTTTGTAGTGCTCTTGCACAATCTTCAATATCTTTGCCTTGGCATCATCAATGTGATCCATGTCCCATAAATCCTATTGTAAGCCACACATGTCAATATATTGTGAACAATAGAAAAATGGTTTACGAGGAAATTAACATACCATAATGCTTTCTACAATGGAATTCTTGACTACTTCGCTTACAACTTTCCACTGTCCAACTCCAATTAGTGGAGTCCTTAACCTTGTAACCGTAACCACATCATCCACAAATATACGCCTACTTTCTCCACAGGGACCACCCAGATTTGGTGAAAAATCAACTTTCAGTTTATCACCAGTACAAGACTTCATTCTCTTGTTCACTATAGTTATACGTACTTTCATAGCACCACGACCGACAATCTTGCCATTTCCTAATAATCATAAAACAAATGGCTATGAGATATAGTGTGTATACCAAAATACAAGGTTTCAAGGCTAATGCTAGAACAATAGCTATGGTTACTTATTAATATTCAGGACACTATTTAAATTTTGGTTACTATTTAAATTCGAGACACGATTCAAATTGCTCTGTTACTATTCAAATTCTAAATTTCTACAGTGTTATTCCACTATCCAGGTGGAATGTGCACTCACTTAGTGCTTTAAAACTATTCTGAGCACTTCAAATATATTCATTAACTTCGAATATTAATTATGGTTGGTCTTAATCTTCTTCTTTTAGGATCGTTCTTTTGACTGGCGAGGCCAAACAGACTGTCGGGCGGTATAAGTTCTCAGTTGTAAAAATCCTACTCGGTACTCACCATACTTATCGCTAATTTGTTTCAGAAGTAACAAAATCTTTTCCTATATAGGCCAGTCACAAACATATGTAGGAAGTTTTTATCATCTCCCCAGGCAGTTCCACCTGAAGGGAACACTTCTCTGCAGCAACACAGGGCCTCTCTAACGCCTTAACTAGGCTAAATCGAGGACTACGCTGTAGAGGCTTCTCCTATAGGGTCCCTAGCATAAAAACTTAATTCATATGCAAGAACTAGATCATATCAAGGGATTTTCAAAGACGACATTACTTTATTTCCACAAATATAGCTTACATATGGTTTTCCCTTTTGGGAACCCCCAAACACTTAAACACACAAGGAAGGATTACCTTACAGGCGGTATCTTACAGCGGAATTACACTCTCTATTTTACAAGTGGACTACTACTACTACTTGGTGGTGGAGGCGGAAGAGCGCTCTAGAGGATTACTGTGGATGGCTGGGTGACTCTATGATCCGTGTCCTTTTTCCGAAGCCAAGGTCCTCCTTTTATAGTCGAGCGAGCGGTACTCTCTTCCTGTTTATTCAGCATACGTAACCTCCTTTTTCTTGTAGCAAGGACACCAGGTGTCTCACTTTTCCTTAAGTCACAAACACCAGGTGCTATGTCTTTTGGCGTCATCTTCGTGTGATTATTTCCTTCTTGTCTTCGCATGCATGGGATGCATAATTGGTGTACTATCAACAGTAATCTTTTGCCTTTTATTCTTTTTGCCTCATGATTTGGTCGCATGGCCGTGTCTTGCAATATCATGTCAGCATGTCATTATTTTGAACTACTATGGTATTCGGCATTATTCTTTCTCTTATAGGGTCACACCACACTTCCCATTTGAGAGTATTACTCTCAATATTTTCATTTTTTTCATTTGAAGGGGTCTCACCACGCTTCTGATTTGAGAGTATGGCTCACAATTATATTTTAATCTTCTTTGGTATTTGATGGACTTAATTTTGAGGTGATTCTGGAGGTCGCCCATGTCCTCCAATATCCATAATGTCTTCGTCTAAGAATGAACTGGTAATTTTGTCATCAAATGACTTCTGCATTTCTTCAAACTGTTCATTTATTTCTTTTTTCAGCTCTTTCAAAATGTCTTCTCTTATCTCTTTCTTCCATTGTGGTGCTAATGATTCAAATTTTTCTTCCAACTTCCAGTCAATGTATTCTCCATCCAAAGGATCAACTCCTTTTATTAAACTTGTATGTCATTTTCATAGAAGTATTACCTTCTTCTTTTAGTCAATGTATTCTCCATCCAAAGGATCAACTCCTTTTATTAAACTTGTATGTCATTTTCATAGAAGTATTACCTTCTTCTTTTACCTTGAACCCAACTGGTTCTTTCAATTTTGTAATTATTGGTTCTTCAGAATTTTTCTTATTTTTTTGTACCAGTCTATAATTCTGAATATAATCTTTTGCAGCTGGTTCTATATAATAATTTGGCCGTATGGCCATTCTAGCTTTGGCCAATGCTTCATCTACATCCATATATTTTGAAAATGATGGAGATCCCTTTCTTCTTTCCATGTCTTTCTTTAGGATCACTATATCTTCAAAGGATGTATATATTCCCAACCTCTTTCCATTGAATATTACATATAAAGGCCTTGACTGTATATTTTCTAAGTATTTTGATGATGGTAGCATTTCATTGATCATATGAAAGTATTTAGAAAGGCTATTTAATACGGCCAAATAGTACTCTTTGTCTTCTTTCTTATTGTTATAATGGTACCAAAAATTATCTAGTAGACATTGTTGAACTTCGTCCACAAAAATATGATTTTTGGGCTTGAATTTAAAAGTATTCTTCGAAAAAACCTTCAGCTTATTATCTAAACCAAAGGTATAGTATTTGACTTCGGGTGCATTCATTGCTTTCTTCATTCCTGCAAAATGGAAGAGAGTGAAAATAAGTCAGGCAACATGTTATCTTTACCCTTTATATGCTCAAAATGAACTTTATAACCATTTCCAGTAATGATATCTTCAAATAATATCCACCTTCTAGTCGAGCTTTTCTTACTACTAATTTGATTGTAATATCTACAAATTACTTCACAATCTGTTCGTACGGTAAATTCTTTGAATCCAAGATATAAACGAAATGCGTTTATTGCGGAAATTGTAGCTAAAATTTCTCTATCAGTGTTATTCATAGTTTTTAATTTATAACTTCCCGAAGCATATCGACATATTTTTTCTTCTGTCTTGGGGGAATATTTATTAGGTTTTTGTTTTAATATTGCACCCCAACCTTCCTTAGAGGCATCAGTTTCTATAATAAAATAATTATCATCTAGAGGTAACTCTAGTGGTTTTAAATTCTTCACTTTTTCTTTTATGGTTCTTACTAACTTTATGTCTTCAGAGTTAAAATGTTTTTGGCCATTTTTCCTTAATTTTGAATATAGTAGACCTGCAAGCTTTGCTAAGTTATCTATGTAATTTCTTGCATAGTTGACAATTCCTAGAAATTTCTGTAAAACCTTATATCATTCATGGTATCACGGAATTGTAATATTTTGTTTGCAATATGTTCTTGTAAATATATTTTCCCTTCTCCTATTTCATGACCAATAAAATTAATTATTTCTTTGCAAATTTCCATTTTCTTTTTAGATAATATTAAACCATTTTGTTCTACTTTTCTAAGGAATACTTCAAGATGGGCTATATGTTCCTCATAAGTTTTGGAAAAAAATAGTATATCATCTATATATACCAATATAAATTCTTGAGCTTCATTGAAAATATTTTGCATCTTTCTTTGAAATAAAGCAGGCGTATTTTTTAGTCCTAATGGCACAACAAGCCATTCAAAATGACCTTGAGGACATGTAAATGCAGTCCATTCGATTGATTCTTCTATCATTTTAACTTGCCAAAATCCGGCTTTTAAATCAAATTTTGAAACATATTTATTACCTTGTATACTATTAATTAATTCTTGTTTATTTGGAATATTGAAAGCATCTTCTACTGTATTGTCAATTAATCTTTTGTAATTAATGACCATTGTGGACTTTCCTCTTACTTCTTCAGCATGATTTCTAACTATAAATACCGCAGATCTATGTGGGCTTCTACTTTCTCTTTTGGCTTTTAATTTTAATAGTTCTTCAATATGTATCTTAAAGTCTTCTATATCCTTTGGAGTGGCCTCAATATTGGAGCTGTTTTGATTATATAGTTTGGGTTTATTATATTGATCTTGCATACTATACCATTTTTCTTCCAATGCTTCATAGGTATTTCACCAATAATTTGAATATCTTCAAGCCTCTGTACTATCTTATCTATATATTTTTTAGACTTTATATCTCTGTACCAATTTGGTGCAAATGATTGTAACCCAATGCATTCTAGGTTAGAATTTTCTATATAATATTCTTCTATATTTGAGCTCAGTTCAGGGTTTGTGTGTACTTTAGGTAATGCAGTATCTAGGACTGGACTAGAAGTATCTATATCAATATTGCAAATTTGTTGTGTCCCATGGCGCTTTTTAACTTCAGAAATGTATGGAACATTATCTTGTCGTGGGATAAATGTAATTCCATGTTCATGTATAATTGTTGTTTGTACTAATTGTTGTAAAAACCTTAGCCCAATTATCATTTCATCATTTATCATAGATAGATCTCTTATTGTAATTTCGTCTATTATGTATTTTGTATCATTTATGTATGCTTCTATATTATAAGCTAATTGATTATGGACCTTTCTTATTCCTGACATATCTGTGGAGACTTCTGCCTTATTATCATCTATAGTATGTACTATTTCAGGGCATCTAATAAAATATTTGTCATCGATGATATTTTTAGTGCATCCTGTGTCTACTAAGGCTAGTATTTTATATGTAATATTTGGTCTTAATTTTATTTTTACTAGGATCCTTATGCCTAATATTTCTTTGAATGGCAATCTTACTATGTATTTATTTCCAAAGTTTATCAAAGCCTCTCTTAATTGAATAATCTTATTATTCTTATTGTCTTTTATAGTTAAAGTTTGTTCCTCATATTCAATAATTTCATCTTCTTTTGCAGTGTTGTTTTCAACCATTGCTTGTAATATTTCTAATTCTGCTTCTAACTTATTTATTCTATTTTCTAATATTCAGACTCTACTAGATAAAATTTTATCTTCTGGTTCAAATTCTACTTCATATCTCCAAACTTGTTTCTTTGTTTTCAGACATTCAAGATATGCTTGTTTAAGACAGACACTACATGTGGCTCTATTATCCTGACTTGGGTAATATATGCAAAAAGTGCACTTTATATTATAGTCTCCTTTTCCTCCTATCCAGTCATGTTCACACTCTATTTGATTCATCATTTCAATTTTTAATCTAGCTAAATCTTCTATTAAATCTGATTCCTCATCACTTGATTCATATTCTGTTTTAATATTTTCTATTTCATCTGTTTCTATGATGGAGTATATAGACTCATCATCTTTTATTTCATCATCGCACATTAGGATATTCTCATTGACACTATCCACTATAAATACCTTCTCTTGTTCTTCATATTTACTAGAGTATCTTTTCTAATCTTTATTAGGACAGGTTTTACTTAGATGATCGGGTGAATTGCATATAAAGCATCTACATGTCTTATCATAATTCTTCCTAGGATTATATCGTCTTACATTTCTCTTATGTAAGAATGGTGGCCTATTATCAGATCTTCTTAAGAAATATCTTCTCTTTGTTCTAGGATTATTGTACTTTCGCTGAGGTTTTCTGAACTTTTTACTTCTATGTCTTTCTTCTCCATATGTTAAAGGTATTTGAATTATATTATTACAAAAATTATAGTCTGAATGCTTCATGGATCTTTGAGCTTGTATGCTTGTACATATTTTCCTTAACTGTTTGAACACAAATGTTATGGCTTGAGATATATTAATGACTTGTCCTATTGTTTCTTTTTTATATTCTTCAAATATCATACTGCCTAAGGGATCTGGTAGCTTATTAAAATACCTTTCTACTACTCCTTGATTAAATCCTTGCTTAGCAGTGGTTGCATTATATAAATAATGTTGTGAAAATTTCTTTATACCTTTCCAATTTGTTAGTGTTAATTTTTCTATCTCTCTTAATCTTTCATTTTGCAAAGTAGTATTACCTAATTCTGGATCTTCTGCTATATTAAGATGTGATATTATATTTGCAAAATTATATGGACTGCTTCTAGCTCTTTTCAACTCTTCATACTTATCTGGACATGATTCTACTCATTGTTCCCATAGAACCCTTGCTGCTTCACCTAAAAATGTTTCTAAATATGTTATCATATCTTCTACCCTATTTCCTATATTATGCTGATTTTGTATGTATTTTTGAACTATTAATTCTTTCCAAACACTTAGCACATTTGGCCAATCTATTGGGTCATATGCAGATAAATTTAGTATTGCTCCTTCACTCTTATAATTTTGGAATTTTACTGGTTTTTCAAAATTTCTCTTTTTGGAGCCCATGTAAGCATATTGACCTGGGATGTAATTATATAGGAATTCTTCTTTTGGTGGAGGCCAAGTTCCAGCTGATCTAGATGGTCTTTCTTGCTCCCCCTCACTTTTTACTGAGTCATCACCATATCCTTTTCTTTTACTAACCCCTACATCCATTGCTTCCATGGCATTTTCTAAGTTATGAATCCTATATCATCTAAAGAATCTATGAAATCATTATGATCTTCGGCATCATTTCTAAGTTGTTCTTCATTATAAATTTCATTTACTAACTCTTCTTCTTCCTCAAAACTTTGTTGTAATAATTTCTCATTCATGCTCCATTGTTCTTCTTCACTTATTGGCGAAGTATTTTCTTGAGCCATATTCTTTTCTTTAGTAATTAATTGATTTTCTTTGTAAGTGATATCTACCTTATTCTTAACCTCTTTCTTGATCTCTGAGCATCTCGTAGAATTTTCTTTTTTTTTTAATTCTTTTTAACCTTGCTAGTTCTCTAAAAAAGTAAAGTTCTTTTTCTCTAATTTTTGGCCATTCGTGTAACATAGAACTATTATATTCAGCATTTATTTGTTTTAATTTGTCTTCACAATAACTTATTTATGTGTCTACATCAAGTTTCTCCATGAATTCTGAGATACTATGTCTTCTACTATTATCTATTTCTTGTTCTGTCGCAACAGAAACTGAATCATCTAAAGATCTTGTCTTATAATTTATAAATCTAATACCGGTGTTTTCCTTATTATTCTCATAGCTGATATAGTCTTTAGTTATGTGCAAAATCTCCTTCTTTTGTACTAATTCACCTATATTCCATTCTTCTCCTGCTCTCTATTCAGAATTTATTTTTAAAGGACTCATAAAATTAATTCCTTTTGATTGCATATGTTGTATTACATCATTAACATTTACCTTACATTTTAACCTGCTATTATTTGTTAGTCTACCGATAAATTCTATGCTTACTAATAAATTTGTTCCTTTAAATTTTTCATATCCTTTGGTTTGGAAACCAAAACTCATTTTTTCTATAAACTCTTTTATAGGCATAATTAACTCTGGAGCTATATAAGTTATTAAAATACCTTCATTCATGTCTCCTTCTAAAAATCCTAATTCCGCTTTACTAATTGTGTCCCATCTTTTGTCTAACAAAGTTATTAAAACTTTTGTGCCTAATTTCTTTCTTGTCATACTTTTGATTCCAATTATATACATTCCTTGATGAATGTATTTGTAACCTGAATATTTCAAACTATTTTCAATTTGTCTACTTACAATTTTTAATTCTACTGGTTTTGTCAAAACACTTAATTCAACTTCCCTGGATATTCTATATAAACCACTTCTACTTTCAAAAAATCCCATGTGATATATTTGTTGTGGCTTTATTCTTCTTAAGGTATCCTTCTTATATTTTTCCAGATCAATTTCTATATTAATGATTTCATCAAGATTTTCTATATCCTCGCTTTTATCTTTTAGCCTATCCATTAAGGTTAAAGGTCCTATGTCTTTATTTACTATTTGGAGGGATTGATCTCCTCTCCAAACACCTTTAGGTAAGTCCATTTATCTGAATTTATGGATGTAGTGGAACAAACTATTCCGGCTGATGATAGTACAAGTTTTTTTCCTGTGGTTTCGGTATTAACCTTTTCAAGGATTTGAGTTAATAGCTGCACTATTGAATTATTCTATTTTATTAGTACTTTTGATTCCTCTTCTTGTAACTTGATATCTTTTTTGTTCTATTATAACTTTTTTAGATTCTAACTTTTTATAAATGAGAGAGACTTGTTCTTTGATATAGTAACTATTTTGACAATATTTTATTTGTTCTACTTTTCCTTCCTCTAACTTTTGTAACGTGAGATTTATTTTATTCAGTATTGAAGAAATATTTTCTTCAATCTCCTTGTGGTCTTTATAAAGTTTATCTAGCTTTATATTTAATTCGTCTTGCCTTTTACCCCAAGTAATATAAAGATTATGTATTAAGTCCATAAGTAAGTTTAACTGTCCTTGTGAATTGTGCCAAGTATGTTCTTGTGGAAAATTAAGTCTGCACCTTATATTGATATTTTCTTTTGTATTGATAATCTTTCTAGTATTTATTTCAGAATTCAAATACTTAAACTTCTCAATTGTATCAGGCTCTGATACCACTATTCACGAATATATTAATTATAGAACAATAGCTATGGTTACTTACTAATATTCAGGACACTATTCAAATTCTGGTTACTATTCAAATTCGAGACACTATTCAATTTGCTCTGTTACTATTCAATTTCTGAATTTGTATAGTGTTATTCCACTATCCAGGTGGAGTGTGCACTTACTTAGTGCTTCGAAACTATTTTGGGCACTTCAAATATATTAATTAAATTCGAGTATTAATTATGGTTGGTCTTAATCTTCTTCTTTTAGGATCGTTCTTTCAGCTAGTGAGGCCAAACAGACTGCCGGGCGGTATAAGTTCTCAGTTGTAAAAATCCTACTCGGTACTCACCATACTTATCGCTAATTTGTTTCAGAAGTAACGAAGTCTTTCCCTATATAGGCCAGTCACAAACATATGCAAGAAGTTTTTTATCATCTCCCCAGGCAGTTCCACCTGAAGGGAACACTTCTCTGCAGCAACACAGGGTCCTTTCTAACGCCTCAACTAGGCTAAACCGAGGACTACGCCATAAAGGTTTCTCGTATAGGGTCCCTAGCATAAAAACTTAATTCATATGCAAGAACTAGATCATATCAAGGGATTTCCAAAGACGACATTACTTCATTTCCACAAATATAGCTTACATATGGTTTTCCCTTTCGGGAACCCCCAAACACTTAAACACACAAGGAAGGATTACCTGGCAGGCGGTATCTTATAGTGGAATTACACTCTCTATTTTACAAGTGGACTACTACTACTACTTGGTGGCGGAGGCGGAAGAGCGTTCTGGAGGATTGCAGTGGATGGTTGGGTGACTCTACGATCCATGTCCTTCTTCCAAAGCCAAGGTCCTCCTTTTATAGTCGAGCGAGCGGTACTCCCTTCCTGTTTATTCAGCACACGTAACCTCCTTTTTCTTGTAGCAAGGACACCAGGTGTCTCACACCTTTCCATATATCATAACACCAGGTGCTATGTCTTTTGCCGTCATCTTCTTATAATTACTAGGTTCCTTAGCATGCGATTCTTTCTTTCTTGTCTTGGCATGCATAATTGGTGTACTATCAACAACAATCTTTCTGCCTTTTATTCTTTTTGCCTCATGATTTGGTCGCATGACCATGTCTTGCAATGTCATGTCAGCATGTCATTATTTTGAGTAAGATATATTATAGCAAAATACATTATCTTATTTATAGGGTCACACCACACTTCCTATTTAAGAGTATTACTCTCAATATATTTGAAGGGGTCTCACCACGCAGCCCATATTTAGAAGTGTTCACAGTTGGTTAAAAGCGCAAGCTAAACTTGCACCGCTTTAACACCATTGTTAGTAACTTGCCATTTTATTGCGGCACTAGCAAAAGTCCTATTACGGTGAAAATATTTATGGTTGTGGATAAAATTTTATGGTCACGGGTGTGAAATTTTAAAGTTTTATGGCCACAGATAAAATTTTATGGTTGTGAATGGAAATTTATGGTCGCAGTGCTAAATAACTATTTAACGCGCTACGCGTTAAATATGTATATATATATATATATATATATATATATAGATAGATAGATAGATAGATAGATAGATATATAGATATATATATATATATATATAGATAGATAGATAGATATATGTATGTAGAGGTAAAGCTGAAATATATGAACATTTCAAACCGTTCGCCTTCTTCTTTATTCTCCTAGCATGAATTGGCCATTCTGATGATCTTGATGCGCTGCAACCAGTGCCCTCACCTTCTACTTCTATAGGCTCACTATAATATTTATAATACATTGAAATATTGCAAATATTGACGTCTTAGTAAAAAACATGTTTATAGAACAAGAAGTCTGAATGAGAAAAGAGTTACTTATTTCTCTCTGGGGGCCTTTAGCCCTTAGCCATGTAGTGTATGCTGCAATTGAGTCATCCCTGTCTACATCAGAAAGACCTGCAAGATACCAACAATAGGACTACGTAAAATAGGAGAAAAAATATAGTTTATATATGGTTTGTGAAGTACAAAAAGAACTTGTATACCTATATCAGATCCTTGCTTCTGAAGCAAATCTTTGTAAGCAGCAACATTCTCGTCACCATGAGTATCGTCATCATCATTATCATCATAATCAGTCTTGGACTCCCTCACTCATTTCAGGGGTGTAATGTTGATGTCTCGATTATCTAGTTGATTACATGTTGTCAATAACAATCTAACTTTCTTCTCGACAGCCATGCAATCAACCATCTGTTCCACATCATCGTCCAAATCGATAGCCTCAAGAGTTGCGGAGATATTTCCAGTTCTCTTCTTGTAGTACATGTAGTCTAGCATTCTATAACAAAGCTGTTGTTTGATTGATGCCAAGGCATGAAATGTCAGTTCATCCTTGCCCATAGTAGTCTCAATGGTTTGATGTTCCTTGTTTCTTCCATGACATTCGATTACTATAGTCCAACTTTCACCAGTCAATGGGAGGGGGGGGGGGGGGGGGCTGCGCATGTGTACATAAATATTGTCAATACTAGGGGCATCTTGATTTCTAAGCTGTGTATACGACCCTGTTTGGATCCTATACATGGCTAAACATTAGCCAACTAAATTTTAGTCATTGGCTAAAAAAAATATAGACATGTCTGCCGTTTATTAACTAACCAAAAAGTGAACTTATGTGTGGGTTGAAGGAAAATATTACTTGTAAGGAGGAGTACTAGTACATACTATAGCAAGTGCAAGTAATAAACCTTAGTGCAAGTTACTCACCGTTCACATGATGGATCAATGTGATCTTCTTCACTGCCTCGCCGTTGACTCGTGGCTGCGCCATCATTGCTGGATTGGTTGTTGGAGATAGTCATGGTTGAAGAAGTCGCGTGGTTAGTGCTCAGAGCACCGCCACGCAGCAACCAGCCGTCTCTCCTTGTTCGTCTCCAATAGATTATGCCAAAAGGTAACAACGGATGTGAGTTATCTCCTTTTGAGATGGCGCTGTGAGTTTTGGGTAGGTGGGGGCTGAACCACATTAATTTGAAAGGGTTGTGTTGAATTAGGCGGGCTCGCCAAAAAAATTCACCCACGCGCGCCAAAAATTTGGAGGGAAACGTTCCATCTAGTAATAAAACTCGGACCATGCTATGTTTCAGTCGTTTGAGAGTTAAGGAACCTTTCAAGCAGCGCTAATAACCATTTGAGATTAGTAAAAACTTGTTTGATGCTAATAACCGCTAAAACCTTTGAAGTAGCGCTAACAACATGATTGAAAGCAACTGATTGGTTTTCAATATTTTGGCATTGTTTTGAATCACTTGCAAACAAAAGTAAACATGGGCGAAGCTACCTTGTAGCTAGTGGGTGCTAATGCACCCACAACAAAATGAAAAATCAGTTGTAATCCCATATTTTCCACCATATTAGCACCCAAGAAAACTCTAAAAAACAACAGCTAGCTAGTTATTTCAGCTTATAATCCACCCAGATTATATAATCTGGAGTGAAACAAATAAGCAGATTATATAATACAGCACCAATAATCTAGATTGTATGATCTGGCCAGGAAACAAACAGGCCTAGCTAGCAGCACCCCCCTGATTTTGCACCAGCTAGGTAGAGCTAGCAGTTAAATATGTATAAACACCAATCCTGACCCAAACATACATCAGTGACGAGGGGATGATGATCAAAACACATAATACATTCACAAAATAATGCAGTTCATCCAGTTCAACCACAAGTGTTCAACACAAATATACTAGTACAAACAAAGAAAAATAGCGACGATGACAACGAGACTTGAAACTAGCTACACGACAAGGATGAGGGGACGATGAGCATCCACAGAGGCGAGCGACGACGATGACGAGGAGGGGACTCATTAGTCCACTCGAGCAATCTTGCGGTACCATTCAACGGCGTCGGGCCTCCCCGCGTTGTCGGGGTTGCTAATGAACCGGGACGCGTGCATGACAACCTCCATCCTGGAGCCGTACTCCTGGTCAACATTGCAGACCGGGCGCCGGTACCAGTACTTGTCGGAGGGGGTCTGCTGGTAAGGAAAGTGCAAGCCGGCGGCGAAGGAGGGCTCTTCGTCGCTATCATCGGCGGTGGTGGTGGTGTCATCGCCAAAGATCGCCGTGACGACCTGCTTTGGCAGCGCCTCCTCTGCTACCGCCAGGACGACCACCTCCTCCTCCTTCGCAACCGCCAGAATGACCACCTCCTCCTCATGACCTCCTCCTCCTCTGCTGCCGTCGGGACAACCTCCTCCTCCTCTGGCGCCACTGGGATGACCTCCTCCTTCTCCTTCGCTACCGCCACGCCGACCTCCTCCTCCTTTGCCACCACCGGGACGACCTTCTCCTCCTCTGCCGCCACCGAGATGACCTCCTCCTCCTCCTTCACTTCCGCCGGGACGACCATCACCACCTCCTCCTCCTTCGCTGTCGCCGAGATGATCGGGGCCAGAGCACCGCGGATGTGCTTCGGTGAAGGCGAGCGCAACTCGCAGCAGCATGCACGAGCCACGGAAGAAGACGAACCACCGGTATGTAAAGAGTCGATGAAAAGTGAAAAATCCCCATTCCATAAATCGTGATATAACGACTCGATAACTAAATTGAAGCACAAATGGTACCGATATTGGCCTAAAACAGTCGAGAACTATCGAGAATTGTAGAGACATTGAGCAAATGAAAAACCCCTAACCCCTAAAATTGTACGAAAATCATGGAACATGGGCAGGAACATACTGCGGACACCAGGAGGAGAGGGGTGCAAAGGTTGCGGTTACGAGCGACCTCACTCAAGTCCCCTGTGGGCTTCATGGCAGTTGAGCTTGTCGAGCGGCGAGAGCGAGGGTTTGAGCACAGCGGCGAAGAGGACAGAGCAAGAGAGTGGAGTGATGACAGAAACGGGAGTGCACCCCTAATATGGGCGTCAGGTCAAGAGGCGCCTTTTCTCATACTAGCACACTTGATGTCTGATATGCTAACACACTGAAACATCGGACGCGTAAACTCGGGCCAACCTGTTATTGAGTCCTAAGTATAACTTCAGCGTATGTCGTAAAAAAATGGAAGGCGGAAAGTTTTTCTTTTTTTTTTAGTCAGGAAAATAGAACATTGGAATGGATACAGATCAACATATTCTTCTCATCATTATCTTTCCTATTTCTCTCTAAAAATCAAGGGATGTGATTGAACCATGAGGTCGAGAGGTGCCGTTTCTCATACTAGCACGCTTGGTGTCTGATATGCTAACACACTGAAACATGGGACCACGTAAACTCGGGCCCACCTATCATTGAGTCCTGATTATAACTTCAGCGTACTCATTCCGGTTCTAGATTTGAGGTCGTGTAAGAGGTGTAGTCAGATTTTAAAATTATGTTCGCTTAAGGAAAACTAGTTGTTTTGGACTTGTTTGCCCCTTTTTTTAGTTAGGAAGGCAGACGGTTGGAATGGATAGAACTTCCCGCTTCTAGAGACCGCCACTTTCGAATGATACGTTGCAATCCTATATTTTTCACCAAAAAAACACTGAAAACCCGCAGCTAGGTAGTAGTAGTAGCACCCCCTTGATTTTGCCAGGAAACAAACAGGCCCTTAGCAGCAGTGCAGCACCCCCTTGATTTTGCTCTGGCCCTTTATTTTGCTTTAGATAGGCACCACCTCCTCTAGATTTTGCACTAGCTTCGCCACAATTAAATATGTAAAAACATCAATCCTGACCCAAACATACATCAGCAACAAGGGGTGACGATCAGAACACTTACGTTCACAAAATAACGCAGTTCATCCAGTTCAACCACGAGGATAATAAAACACGATCAGAAGTGTTAAACACAAATATACTAGTACAAAGAAAGAAAAAAAAGCGACGATGACAATGAGACTTGAAACTAGCTAGACGACGAGGACGAGGGGACAACGAGCATCCACAGAGGAGAGTGACGATGACGACGAGGAGGGAACTCATCAATCCACCCCGAGCAATCTTGCGGTGTAGCTTGACGGTGTTGGGCCTCCTCGTGTTGTTGGGGTCGCTGATGAACGGGACGCGTGCATGTGGACCTCCATCTTGGAGCTGTACTCCTGGTAGTTGTTGCAGACCGGGCACCAGTACCAGCACTTACTTGAGGGGGTGCGCTAGTAAGGAAAGCGCAAGCCGGCGGCGAAGGGGGGCTCTTCATCGCTGTTATCAGCGTGGTAGTGTCGTTGTCGCCGATGGTCACCGTGACGACCTCCTCCTCCTCCTATGACACCGGGACGACCTCCTCCTCCTCCTTTGACACCGAGATGACCTCCTCCTCCTCCTCTGACGCCGGGACGAACTCCTCTTCCTCCTCCTCTGACGTCGGGACGAATTCCTCCTCCTCCTCCTCTGACGTCGGGACGACCTCCTCCTCCTCTTTCACTACTGCCAAGACAACCGAGGCCAGAGCACCATGGACGCACTTCAGCGAAGGTGAGCGCGACTCACCGCGGCATGCTCGAGTCACGAAAGAAGTCGAACCACCAGTCTATAAAGAGTTGATGAACCGTGAAAAATCCCCATTCCAGAAATCGCGATATAACGACTCGATAACTAAATTGAAGCACAAATAGTACCGATATTAGCCTAAAACAGTCGAGAACTATCGAGAATCATAGAGAAAGCAAACAAAAAATCCCTAAAAGTTTACAAAAATCACGGAACATGGGCAGGAACATACCGCAGACGCCGGGAGGAGAGGGGTGCGGGGGTTGCGGTTGCCAGCGGCCTCACTCGAGTCCCCCGTGGGTGCCATGGCAGTTGAGCATGGTGAGCGAGGGTTTGAGCATGGTGAAGAAGACGAGATCAGGAGAGTGGAGTGATGGTGGAAACGGGAGTGGGCATGGGCATAAGGTTGAGAGGTGCCTTTTCTCATACTAGCACGCTTGGTTTCTGATATGCTAACACACTAAAAAATAGGACCACATAAACTCAGGCCCACCTGTCAGAATTTCAGGGTACTCCGTCCGGTTCTCAATTCCTATAGATTTCTTTGTTTTTCCTATGAGACTACCAAAGACCTTCTCATCCAAATTCCTATGTTTTCAATTCCTATAGGATTTCAAAAGCATACCATCTCAATTCCTGTATTTTTCCTATTCTTATGTTTTTCCTATGCTACATTCCAAGGGGGAAGGAGGTCGGCAGTTTCTACAACGTGGCCCTACAAGTCAGTATGATGGAATGAATGCCTCCATCAATGTATAATGTTGAATGATGGATACTACTATATGACATGGTCACTAGCCAAATTCAAGGTGAAACATAATGACTGATCTTAGAATCTGATTTGCATTGCCTTTCAATTGCTAATGATCTATATTATTTTTCCGGCAACATGACGTACATGTGCTATAGAATTTTTGCTTCTGTTTGTACTCCTAGAATATTCTACTAGCATAACACATACTTCCTCCGGTCCACAATATAAGCATTCTAAGCACTCAAACTTCAAAATAGTCAAGAAAAGTCATATATACTCCTTATTTTACACTACCTCATCAATTCCTCACCCACCCATCAACCCACCAGATTTTGTCTTATCCGTACAAATGCTTACATTGTGGACAAATTTTTGAATGCTTGGAATGCTTACATTTTGGACCGGAGGAAGTTGTATCAGGTGTGTGTTGGGATATTATTAGCACAAAAGTTTCTTTAATTGAATATTCTAGCCATTTGCATGTCATACTTCATTGTTGTTATAATTAATCACAATTACAAATTAAGTAGAAGGAAAGAAAGAAGGATCATATCTACGCATCTCATGGAGCTTGCCCTAGATTGTTTATTCCCTAGTTTGCATGCACTCTTATCTTACGGTGCATTTTTTTTAAACTTCTTATGGTGCATCTAGAATAGCATAACATGTATTGTCAGCTTTGATTGCTTTCCTGCATCCCCTTGCAATTAACAACTTTAGCAACGCCGTGTTGGAATGAATGGATGGCGTCAGCAGTTCGAGCACACAACCATTGTCGTCCGTGATGTGCCTGCAGATCGATGACGACATGCATGCAGATGCAGATCGTGAGCATGTTTTTACATAGACGTTGTGGCCAATGCTAATTATAGATGTGAAAGGGAGTTACCGGTTGGGGCATTAGATGGCAAAGGGTGGCTGTTTTGCTCATGTAGATCGGTGTCCTGATGCACCGTGTCCTCTCAAGCTTGAACGGTCTCCAAAAGTATGCAGAGAAAAGATCTCATATAACGGGTTGGCTATTTAGCTAGCGATTTAGTTTGTCTCATTTAAGATTCAAATATGAAATGCTTGTATGCCCTTGCAAAAAAAAAACATGCTTGTATGGATGGTTTGTGCATGGTTCAGATAAAAGTAAGATCAAATTGGATTTTCATGATGTGAACTGATCCATGTGATAGCATATACTAGTTGCATAATCATATAGAAAAAAGGAATCATGTCATTTGGGTAGAGAAATATATACACAAGTTTATAGGTTTTACTACTATAGCTACTAGAATCAAAAGACCAAATACGAAGAACACGTAAACACAACTTTGCGGCTAGCGAATCCATTGCAACGTAGGGCGATGTGAGTCAGTCAATTTCAACATGGGCGGCACCTCTCACCTCGATTGAAGTCAAGCGATGTGACCATTCATAGCTGCTACTATTACTCGATGTGACGTGTGTATTCACAGCTGCCATTTACTCCGCGCAGATGAGACCGGAATTGAACAAAGTCAAGCGATGGGAGTTGGGTAGCAGAAGCTCCAAACTTTAAGCGGTGATGGAAAAACCTCCACGGAGTCCAGATTGAGATCCCCATGGCCACGAGCAAAGCTGCAGAGAGGTAGGAATTTGGATAGTAGAAGCGAGAAATTTGGGCGCCATGCACAGAAAAAGGGAAAAAAACTTGTGTACCCTACACGTGGACGGTAAACAGAAAATACAAGTGTGAAATTAGGAAAAAAGTGCACCATACATATACAGAACCATGCAAAGTAACAACGGAAAAAAAGAAGCAGAATGCAGGATCAAAGAATCAAGCTCGCGACCTACAGTCTCGAGAGGTGAGTAGATAGCTAGCCAAACAACGAGTTAAAGTTGAGAAGAGATGGAAAACCATCATTCTAATTAATAACTCATTGGTATGCTAAATGTTATCTAAAACAAGTTGCATTACAAAACGAGAGCGAGTATATGACTCATACCAAGCGGTAGGTAAATAGGATTTTTTCCTCACCTAATACCAGCTTGGGGCCCCTAGTCCATCCTCAGCTCCAACATTGTCAGTCAACCTAGAACAGTCGCTGGTGACGCGGCCAAGGCATTCGGTGGTGGGAAGACTGCAGCTTACGCGACCCGGCCTATTGGTGATCTTCTAGTACGCTCACTGGGGACGCGCGGCTACGATTGTGGATGTCGGCCTTGTCCCGCACCTCGCCTCCTGAAACAGGTGCCATCCATGATAAGGTTGAGATCTTCTAATACTTTTTGTTATTGGGGCTTATTAGTAGATTATTTAATCTGAGTAGTTTCGTTATTTTAGGAGAGTAGTTTTGATCGTTTGTTTATTAGTCCACCATCAACAACCTTTTCTCCTGTTTTAGGAATTTGTTAATTAGTTCCTTTGATTTGGCTTTAATTTCAGTGATGGCGGCCGGGAACGATCAGAGTTGGATGCTATCGACACAAAAAGATCAGGCTTGGCGGGATGGAGTTGAAGAATTCCTTAAAAACACCTTTGAGGGCACTTTTCCAGGAGAGACTGGGAAATGTCCATGTACTATGTGTGGCTGCATGGCATTCAGAACAAAGGTTGAGGTTGAACAACACCTT
Organism: Eleusine indica; assembly: GCA_030378355.1. Lineage (NCBI taxonomy): Eukaryota > Viridiplantae > Streptophyta > Magnoliopsida > Poales > Poaceae > Eleusine > Eleusine indica. The sequence goes on from CM059495.1 coordinate 46,295,082, forward strand.
CTTAGCAGAGGGTTTGATAAGGATTTCATAGCACAGAAACATCATTTTCATCGTCGTGCTGCCGAGCCTATGGTTCTGGATGATAATCAGGATTTTACTGATGAAAGGTAGTTCGAGAACTTGGCTTGGACTATGTGAAGATTCATGCTTGTGTCAACGACTGTGTGTTATTTCATGGAGAATGCTAGGAGCTGCATGAGTGTCCAACATGGGGACAAAGTAGGTGGAAAAATGCTGATCCAGAGGGTGGTGCCACTCATGATGGTGGAGTAAAGAAGAAGAAGATCTTTCCTCAAAAAATACTGAGGTACTTTCCACTTATTCTTCGGCTTCAAAGATTATATATGAACACGACCACATTGAAGCAAATGCTTTGGCATGCTACTAATGAACTGGTTGAAGATGGGAAAGTTCGGCACCCGGCCAACTCATTGGCTTGGAAGCATGTAAATGACATGTATAAGGACTTTGCGTTTGAGCCACATAATGTTAGACTGGGACTTGCATCAGATGACTTCAATCCATTTGGGATGTTGAATGTGAATTACACTACATGGCCAGTGTCCTAATTCCTTATAACCTGCCTCCATGGTTGTGCTTGAAACAGTCTTATTGGATGATGTCGATGCTCATTCCAGGGCCTAGATCTCCAGGAATTAACATTGATGTGTATTTGCAGCCTCTGATCAATGAGCTGAAAGATCTCTGGATTAAAGGAGTTGTGACTTGGGATGCAAAAGCGAAGAAGAATTTTAATCTACATGCAGCTCTACTTTGGACAATAAATGATTTTCCTACATATGCGATGCTATCTGGTTGGAGCACAAAAGGAAAGTTTGCTTGTCCTTATTGTCACAAGGATACTGATTACTTGTGGTTACAACATGGTAGAAAGCAGTGCTATATGGGGCATCGCCGTTTTTTCCCTTCAGGCCACAGGTGGTGGATGAACAAGGTGAGCTTTAATGACAAGGTTGAAGAGAGGGAGCCTCCAGTACCGCTAACTGGTGAACAAGTTTTGCAGCATTACGAGGGCTTTGAGCAAGTATGTTTTGGAAAGACTACCACAGAGAAGAGGAAGCAGCGAGATGAGGATAGTAGATGGCACAACTGGAGGAAGAAGAGTGTTCTTTTAGCTTTCTTACTGGAAAACATTGCTGATACGCCATAATCTAGATATCATGCACATTGAAAAGAATATTTGTGAGAGCTTGATAGCGACTTTGCTTGGTTTAGCTGGTAAATGTAAGAATGGTGAGAAGGCTTGACTTGATCTGCAAGAATTGGGTATAAGGAAGGATCAACATCCATTGCAAGATAAAGGTAAATACACTCTGCCACCAACATTGTACACGTTAGGAAAAGAGGAGAAGGAATTTTTTTTGCAATTTTCTACAACATATTCAGATGCCAGATGGGTATGCCTCCCATATCAGGAGGTGTGTTGATGTCAGTGGCTACAAGGTAACTAGACTTAAAAGTCATGACTACCATGTTTTATTACAAAAACTTCTATACTTGGTGGTATGCGACATATTGCCTGAGGATGTAGTGGCCGGGATCATTGAACTTAGCAGGTTTTTAACGTAATATGTTCAAAGGAGCTTGAGGATGCTGAACTTGAAAAACTTGACAAATCTATTGGTGAGACCCTTTATCGCCTTGAGATGATTTTTCAGCCTGCCTTTTTAGATATTATGATGCACTTACCAGTTCATCTTGCTTGGGAGGCTAAGTATGGTGGCCCAGTTTGCTACAGATGGATGTATCTAGTTGAGGGATATATCTTGGAGGAGTGCCTTACATTTTGTTCTCGCTTCTTTGAAGATGTTAGTACAAAGCTCGATCGGCCAGAGCGTCAAGAAAAGAACGCTGTTAGTGAACCACCTTCTGATGGTATAAGCGTATTCTACGGTAGGAACAACACTAAAAAGACTCCTTGTCAGCTCGAGAATGGTGAGCCTCGAGAATTTCAGAAGATGAAGCACTACATATTATCCAATAGTGATGAGTGCATTGAATCGATAAAGTAAGTCGTAGCATGTCACATATGATTTTTTTTTGGAAACATGCGTTGTCTTCTACTAGGTAACTGATTATTTGCCTACTGTTGTAATGAGCATAAGGAGGATTTGAGAAATTCCGACTCACGACATATTGACAAAAGGCACAAGGAACAATTTGTAGGATGGTTTGAGCGAAGTGAGACATATTCCTCTATTTTTGAATACATGATATTTTAATTTACAATGTGTTCCTAACATATTCTCCAAATTATTTTGAGATAGATAAGGAAACTATTTGAAAACCGAGAAGTAGATGACATGATGTGTGCTCTATCTCATGGTCCAGATCCTCATATTCGTGTGGCTAACAAGTGCTCCATCAATGGATTTCTCTTTCGGACAAAAGAAATAGAGAAAAACTTAACCACATGGAACAACAGTGTTGTCGTCCAGGGGGATGGCATGGAATGGTATGGAGTGATTAGAAGAATAATCATGCTAGACTATCCTAAGAATAAGGAAGTCATTTTGTTCGAGTGTGATTGGTTTGATGTTCCAGCAGCAGACAAAAATAAATCTAGAGAGTACATTAAGGATAAATATGGCATTGTCGACATTGATACCAGTCGGACGCGATATTTAGAGAAGCCGTATATCCTGGCGATCCAAGCAGATAAGGTGTGTTATGTAAAAAGTGCCATGAGAACGAATTTGTGTAGTGTCCTTAGAATGAAACCTAGGAACCTGTTTGCCATGCCTGAAGGAGAGGAGAATGAAAAAATGTTTGCTGATATCGATGTTGACTCGCTCGTCGTAGGAGTGGAACATATAAATGTTGAAAGTCGACATGAGGAATTGACAAGTTGGAGCAGAAATGACGTGGAAGGGTTAAGTGTCGATGTTGCTGTACTTGTAGAGGCGCGTGCTGCCTCCATGCAAGAACCGGATGATGAGGACATACTACATGGCCACAATGATCCAGATGATGACATGTACACTGCTGATGGAGTCATACCTATAGTCGATTCAAATGATGATGATGATTTTTTTGTGTAAATTTGAGTTGCACTTTGGATCCTCCAACTTTGTTACTGTATTGTGTTTTCTATCATCAGCTTGCATCTACACATCAATAGTGCACATAACTGTGGATAGCCAACGAGATAACCAACATACATTTGACACATGAACTTAGTTCGGAGACATAACTAGCATACATGCAGCTGAAGCTGCTTAACTACAACACAACACTAACTGGATACATGCACCTACTAATTGTCAATCCTCCACATGAACAACACCACGACAACAAAGAACATATAGAATGCCTTTAGCCCAGTCTTCTACACCTCCACCTTCCTGACTTCTGCCTTGAGGTCCTCTTTTTTAGATTTCAGAGCATCCACCTTGTGCTCTTCTTTCTTCACCACCGCCACCAGCTTCTTCTCCAATGAATCCACCCTAGCGGTTGCCTCACCGAGAGCTTCGTTTAGTGCCATTTTCTCCTTCTTGAGAGACCACACGACATTGCGCAGATATACGAGCAGCGTCTTCATGAATGCATCGTGCGGGCCCTCATACCAACACATGAACCCGCAACCTCCAACCTGACGAATAAATAGGGAGGCCAAGTAAACCAACCGCGAATCCAAAATCAATCAAATGGGAACAAAACTATACTCACCGAGCTCTGTAGCACTTGAGGTAGTGCCGTCCAAGGTTGTCGTCGCTCCACGAGATCCACATCACCGCCTGCTGCTTGTTGTCGCAGTACACGGGGGGGGGGGGGTAGTTCAATGGCCCGATGCGGTAAGGGATGGGGAATGGCTCTTCTCCTCAGGCTCGCCCGAGGGTGGGGTCTTGGCGGTGGTCCTCGACGAGCTCGAACTGCCGGCCATGGTGAAAGCTCAAGCTAGGATGACACGCTCCACCTACTTGACGCAACCAACCCCTATACTATATATACTTTTAGGCGCTATAGCGATAACATTTTCTCAATAGATTTGCTTTGGTTGAGCTTTTTCCTAATGCTGGATTTGATATCTATGTAGGCTGGCGGTAGTCGCCGCCGTTGTCCCGCGCCTCGTCGCCTCCTCCTCTACTAGCGGTGAACCACCACCAGAGAATTGGAATGGCCCTGATGCTGCTTCCATCGGGCTCTGGGGTGATGATGCCCTCGGACAAGCGGTAGACTGCCATGGCTATGGGCACGGCGCGGTTGCCATCTCCGATGCCGCCCTCCTGGACCAGTTCACCGACTCCGGCGGCGCCCCGTGTCCCCGCCCGTTCACCTTCTCCAGCCTCGGCATCGCCGCCCGCCCACGCCCGTTCTCCTTCTCTGGCTTCAGCGTCGCCACCCGCCCGCGCCCATTTGCCGTCTCCGATGTCGCCGCCTGACCGGGCCGGCCATTCGCCATCTCCGATGTGCCGTTCCTGCTCCCCATCATTGGAGCGGTCTTCCGGCTACGTCTCCACCAACTCCGACGACCCCCTCGCTGGCCAGATCCCAAAGGGCACCAACATGCGCATCAAGTTCCTCTACACGGCGGAAGATCGCAGGGCCATCTTCTGGTGCCCCATCTGCATCGGCAATATGCAGCAGGAGACGGACTATGCTAGCATGCAGTCGCACGTCCTTGGCATCGTGAGTTCCAACTGATGGAAGCATGATGCGAAGAAGCTCAGCCGCCACCGTTGTCTCGCCAGGAACGAAGGCTGGATGTCAAGTGCATGCTCGTGGTGTCTGTCCCTTGTTCTCTCCATGCATGGTGGTGATGGTGTCAGTTACTTATTATGCTATTGTTTTTATTTGATTTATGTCCTTTTATGTTTGTGTTGAACTATGGTCATTTAATTATGCCGAACTATGTTTATCTTGTTGAGTTATGTCTAATTTATATCTCTTGTGCATTAATTTTTTTTCAATTTCATGTGCTGCTGTGATGTAAAATGGTTAATCTCATGTGCTCAACATTGAATTGTGTGGGTTCAAAACGGTTGCCTTTGTGGGTCGCATAGCCGTTGTTGGAAAAATTGCATTAAGGCCTTCCTCGGCCTAGTGTTGACGGTCCTTAAATGTCAAATCCGATTGTCGCTTGCCTACATAAAACATATAAAATAAATAACCACTATAGTGGTAGAAGTTTATTACTAACAATTCTACAAGTGTTGGTGAATATTTATATGCAGGTGATTTACAACCAAATTCGAGGGAATATAATAGTTATGAGAGAATATATCAAATAAGCCCACAAACATGAAGTGTGAAGTGCTCAAATAATATATTAGACCGCACCATGTTGAAGCTCTTGTGTGTTGGGCTGAACTGCAGCTGACATCAGCATGACATCAGCACACACGGGAGGGGAAGAGAATAGCGGTTCACGTTGCTTGGCTGAGTGCCGAAACCTATTACTTGGCCCCTAAGGATGAGAAATAGTCCAAGGAATATTCCCTTACTCTTAGAAAGGCTTCTCCACACCCCAAGTCACCTCCCATTATAAATAGAGCCCCTCTCTCTCTCATTTGAACACACAAGAAGAGTTTAGAGCTCCATTTCAAAAGGCTTTAGCACTGCCAAAGTGTTTAGAAAATAGGGAGAGAGTAAGGGAGAGCTTGGGGAAGTGTTAGGCTTGTCGGCGATCTTCCCCACGCTTGTACCTCGGTGGATGCTTTCCTTTTCAAGTAAGTGTTCATGTTTTCTCTTTGGTATTTAAGTTTTCTATTTAAGTAAGTTTTTTCCTTTATTGCTTACGGGATCATCGCTCTATCTAGTTAGAGTATCCTAGTCTTCTATAAGCGTGGTATCAAGACTAGGATAGTAATTGATAGCGTAGACATGGTGTCTAGGTTAGAGGTTACCTTTTTTGCCACGTGCCCCACGGTTTGTAGAGGTAGTCGGTAGGTGGTGACAGCCATATCCTGCCTTAGTAATCCTCCACGTTCGGGTACATCATAGAGCTGTTGGCTGGAGTCGCCTGTGGATGCAGGGGTAAGCCGGTGTCTGAAGTAAGTAGGTATAGACTAAACCTACCTTACTATAGGATCTTTGACCATAGGAATCCTCTCTACCCTCTACCTACCATATTCTTGTTGTCCTTGGATGGATTAGTTTAGAAGATTAGTACACACACGTTCCCTATGATTCGATAACCCAAAATACTCTTAGGTGAAGTGCTACTTCAGTATCCGTGCGCTTGCGGATTTATCTGTGATCATAAGAAATACCAACAAGCATTTCTGGCGCCATTGTCGGGGAACAATTATCGCATCATCTTCGAACCTTGTTCGTCCTTGTCTCTTTTCCTTTTATTTCTTTCCTTTTTTCCACCATGGAGCAACCCACCATCCTATCCTTTTCTGCTCTGAAGGTCAAGTTCTTTGAGCCACCTCCGTCTACGGACCCAATTCACACTCCGCCCTAGCTTTATAGCCATGGTTCGGAAGAAATCCTTCTCTGGCCTAGATCTTAAAAATCCTTACCATCATTTGCATGAATCTGAGTATTTGAGTTTATGTCTATTCATTGATGGCCTGGCACATGAAACTCTAAAGTGGAAATTGTTTCCCTTCTCCCTCACAGAGAGGGCAAAGCAATGGTACACTCATACTGTTGGGAGTGTACATGGTGATTGGGAGAAGTTGCGGGATAAATTTTGTCTTGCGTTGTTCTCACAATCCCGTATTGTTTCCCTTTGTATGGAAATTCTTCGCTTTTGCCAGAGTGAGAAGGAATCTATTGGAGCAGCTTGGGCCAGGATCTCTTTGCTACTGCAACCGGTCCCAGACTTGTCTATACGTGATGAAATGTTGCTTCAACACTTTTATTTGGGTTTAAACAAGGAATCTGACCAATACCTTGACATTGCCGCTAGAGGATCATTCATCCATAAGACTGCATCAGAAGGAAAATCAATCCTAGACCGTATCTTAGAAAACTCATCCTTCTTAGCCGACCTTAGTTAGCCCTTCCAAGGGGAAACTACGTTGAGCCACACGGACCCCTCAATAGCCAAATCCATGTCCATACCTTGACTATCCCCAGATATGACTTTTGAGCCGTCCCCCGAACCTCGAACATTGGAGGAAGAAGAAATTCAACCTTTAGAGTTCTCATTTATATTCGGGGTAGGTATTTATAAAGACTTAGGGAACACCTCGAATTATTGTTCCAAAAAGAACCCACCAGTTCCCATCCGTCCTCCCATTTCTTTAGAGTAGGACAAGCCAACCCACGAGGGTCCCTTAACAGCCGAATTTGAACCCATAGCTCCCTTATCTCTAGATTTCACTGTTAATACCTCTCGGAAGGAAAAATAAATTCTACCTTCAGGGTTGCCAGTTGGATTCAAAGAAAGTTCACTTGATGATCATGTCAGATCTTCGAATTGCATCTGGCAAAAGAAGCCTATGGTATCTGCTTTGCCTCCTGGTCCTTTCGAAGAAGCAACTCCAAAGAAGGCCAAGAATAAGCAGTGGTTGAAGGAAGAAAAGCGCTATTTCAAAGAAATCCAAATCCATTTGCCTTCCACAACCATTCCTTGTCATATATGGGGAAATGTCTTAGAGGCCCTTTATAATCCCACCGTAGGAGTTAATATCATCCCCGAATACATAGCAAGCTAGCTTGTGGGTGATATACCTCTGGAGCCGATTGACATACTCTTCATGAATTCCCTGGAAGTAGCCTTTCCATGTCAGGAGATTGCATGGGCTATACCAATCGAGATAGGAAAAGTTGAGCTTCACCTAGACTTCAATATCTTTCCTATCGTCGATTTTGAACTCCACCTAGGCTACCCATTAGAAAAGCTTCACCTTATACATGCATCTCAAGGGAGCCATACTAAAAAGCTTAGGGAGACTGCTTTTGCCACCAAGACCTTTTGCTCAGAAAATCCTTTGGTGAGGCCTCATCTCAAGCACTCCCCGCTCGAGAAAGTAATGTTTGTTTCCCAACTCGCATTGCCGAACCCTGTTCTTTATGGGAACACGAAGTTTTTCACCCAAGATGGAGACGATTCGGGAGAAACTCCAAATCTCTTTGAAACTAAACTGTCATCTTTCTTGCCTAAGCCTTTTTCCTCTGACCCTCAAGTCTCCATTCTCGATGGTGATCAAGAACCATCCATGACCTTTATCGATGAATTTCTTGAAAAGGAGAAACTTTGGGGCACTGGAATAGTTGTGCCATTGACTCTAGAAAGAGGAGAAGATTGAATAGGTGAGCATGAGAGCTTCTTTCTTGAAAACCCTCGTGAAACATGCTTACTTAATGAATCTATAGAATGAATTAACCTTTGTGCCAATCACAACTACGAGGCTACAACCACCTAAAGAGCCTCATTAGTAAAATATTTATTAGGACGGTTGTAGATGCTTTTGTTTACCATAAATATTACAAATCTCGTAGTTGTACTTTGGATCTAACCTTGCAGCAAGAGCTTTAATAACATATCAAAAATTGGTGGTGGACTGGGAGCTACATCGTCAATAGCAGCAGCAACAGGAAGTCCCCGTGGTCGAGCTTCTAGCCAAAAACAAAGCACTGCTGGGAGATGGCCCGGATTATCATTTCCTTTTTCTTCAATAAAAGCAAGAGAATGTTTTTAGGGTATGTTTGCCTTTGGGTATTTTTGGTTGCTAACCATTTCAGGTTTAGATTAAAAAGAACGATGGTCGCTCTATGCCCGAGAGCTACATCAACTTGAACACCATGGTACTTTTGGCAATGGAACCCACTACAAGAAGGCTGCAGCACTACACATTTGATTTTCAGCATCTCACGATACAAAAATCGAAGTGTGGGGGGAGTTTTGTAAGTATCTCATAGCAAGTTCCATTCTTACCAATTTTATCTCGGTTTAAAGGAGTTGCTAGTTCTTGCTTTCATACCTTGCTGAAAAATAAATAATAATAATAGAAATATTAAAAGGCGCTTTAATTTATTTTTCCCTTTTTATTTCCTTTCAATTCAATCTTATAGTGCGCCTAGAAATGAAAAAAAATAAAGTTGTGACTCTATCGGGCCCATAAAGCCAGTAGAGTCACTTTTGCTTTTCACCATTTTTGTTCTTGTTTTTGTTTTTCTTTAAATAAAGCAGCCAAGTGCAAGATCAAGTGTGTGGGAGGCCTTCAAGATTTTCAACGCACAAATAATAGAAGGCCTCCCACCAACACGTTGCACATCGTCGCTGAAGCAACATGTCAAAGGTCGAGGTGACCGGGCTCCAAGCGACATCGACCAACCTACAAGGACAGTCGACACAAGCATGGTGCACCTAAGCTTCCACATCTTCCATAGCGACGGTTTGCACACTCTATCCCTATCCTCCTAGTCTCCAAGTTAAATCAAATTTATCCTGAGTCAATCAATAAATTTAACTTGAAAACTAAAAGCAATTTTCTTGTGAACCCTCTTCATCATGCTTCTCTTTGATTGACTTGCATGCTCCTTATTCCTAGTTCACTACTTGCTGCTTGTGAACTACATCTTTAGGAAAGCATGTCACCTAAGTAGTTGACTTATGAGATATGGTGTGATGAAAGAAATCTTGCTCTTATGCTTGTAGTGCTTGGGAATTTTTTTTTCAAAATTAAAATGAATGGCCCTCTCCTCAATGATGTGAATTTCCTACCAAAGCCATATGATAACTTTTTTGAAAACCTTATGCATATGATGCTTGTTGTTTCATTGAACTTTGTCAAATTCTTGTGACCCTAGTGAGATGCTTGTTTATGTTTTGTTGATCAAGATCATGTGTGCATTCCCTTCATATGCTAATCTTCTACATGGGAAGGTAGCATTTCCATCATCATTCATCCATCCACCAAAAGAATTACTCCACGATTATCCTGTTATGGCTCTCTCTCAATTGTTTTTGTAGAACGCATGGCTAAAAAAAATGCTCTCATCTCTGGGCAAAAAAAAAAGAAAATAAATAACCATGCCCAATATCATTTTAAAGAAAGAGAGAGTCTACACATAAAGTATTATTGATCCACTTCCACCATCCATATGTTACTCTTCTACACCGGAAGATAGCATCATCCATATTCATCCATCCACAAAATAAAGTGCTCCACCATGCTTTGAGAAACTCCCTCTCCAATTATGCTTGTAGAAAGAGACATGGGCTGTCAAGTATTTAAAAAACGAAAAAGAAAAAAGAAATAAATAAAGAGAGATAGCCCATGTTCTCAAATATAAGAGAGGGAGGATTTCAAAAGGACCATCCATCATTTGCATTTCCATACATCCAATCCATTCATGTGCACATGTTTGATCATAATTCATAACTTGTTTTCTCTGTGGATTTGGTTTTTGACTTAGTAATATATGAGACACAAGTATGCCTTCTTTATTCCCCTACCCTAAGCTCCACATAAGCCATATTTAGAGGTAGGATGAAAAGAGGCAAAGTCAAATGCCTTGGTGAGGAACCACACACATATTGAGTGATCTGAGAGAATCATTTGAGGAGAATGGCTATGATTTGTTTTTGAAATAATTCAAAACCCAAGTTACTCAGCAGAAGGAGTGAAGATGACTATAGTCAACACCGTTCCATTCTTCAACTACCCAAGGTGATATGATAGACACTTCAAAGTTCATGGGTACAGGTATGATTAACAGACATTTAAACAAAAAATCTTCCCCAGTTAGAATAATTTGCATGCTAGTCTTGTTTCGAAGGAAGTTATGATCCATCTTAGTCTCTAATCCTTTACTCAAGGACGAGCAAAGGCTAAGTGTGGGGGTGTTGTTGGCGGTCCTTAAATGCCAAATCCGATCGTCACTTGCCTGCATAAAACATATAAAATAAATAACCAATATAGTGGTAGAAGTTTATTACTAACAAGTTCCACAAGTGTTACTGAATATTTGTATGCAAGTGATTTACAACCAAATTTGAGGGAATATCAAAGTTATGAGAGAAGATATAAAATAAGCCCATAATCATGAATTGAGAAGTGCTCAAATAACATATTAGACCTCACCATGTTGAAGTTGTCATTGAGCCAATCGAAATGCATATATCATTTGCCTAAATCGGACTTCAGATGACAGAGTTATGAGGCACAGAAGATGCAGCGCTAGGCTAAACCAACGCTAACATCAGCATGATATCAGCACGTGCGGGAGCAGAAGAGAATGGTGGTTCAGGTTGCTTGGCAGAGTGGAGAAGCCTATTACTTGACCCCTAAGGATCAGGAATAGTCCAAGGAATATTGCCTTATTCTTAGAAAAGCTTCTCCACTCCCCCAAGTTACCTCCCATTATAAATAGAGTCCCTCTCCCTGTCTTTTGGACACACAAGAAACGTTTAGAGCTCCACTTCAAAAGGCTTTAGCACTGCCAAAATGTTTAGAAAATAGGGAGAGAGTGAGGGAGAGTTCGGGGAAGCGCTGGGCTTGTTGGCGATCTTCCTCATGCTTGTACGTTGGCAGATGTTTTCCTTTTCAAATAAGTGTTCGTGTTTTCTCTTTGGTATTAGTTTTTCTATTTAAGTAAGTTCTTTCCTTTATTGCTTACGGGATCATCGCTCTATTTAGTTAGAGTATCTTAGTCTTCTATGAGTGTGGTACCGAGACCAGGATAGTAATTGATAGCGTAGATGTGGTGTCTAGCCTAGAGGTTACCTTTGTTTGCCGCGTGCCCCATGGTTTGTAGAGGTAGTCGGTAGGTGATGACAGCCCTATCTGGCCTTAGTAATCCTCCACGTTCGGGCACGTTGTAGAGCTGTTGGCCAGAGTCGCTTGTGGATGCAAGGGTAAGACGGTGCCCGAAGTAAGTAGTTATAGACAGAACCTACCTTACTATAAGATCCTTGACCATAAGAATCCTCTCTACCCTCCGCCCACCATATTCTTGTTGTCCTTGGACGGATTAGTTTAGAAGATTAGTACACACACGTTCCCTCTGATTTGATAACCTGGAATACTCCTAGGTGAAGTGCTACTTCGGTATCCGTGTGCTTGCGGATTTATCTATGATCATAAGAAATACCAACACCTAGTCAAAATGTCCCTTGTACCCTTATAGATGGTGGCAAACCTATCCGCTTATCCATGATCGCCGTCCCCATGTTCCTGCAAAACCTATCTGCATCCACCTCCCCTTTTGTTGTTAGTCTTTATTGGTGTTTAGTTTAAGTTTGTTGGATCACTTGAACACTTGTAATGATGTATGGACACTCAGACTGTACCAAAAAAAAAAAGAGCTAGCTACGAGGGTCTGTAGTTTTGAAATCGCAACATCCAGCATCGTCGACCACATCGCAGGTAACCATTAGAGCAAGGAAATGGTAGTGAATGAACTTGACCCGGTGCCCTATTTAATGAGGGTATAGAGGGAGTAGTTGCCAGTAAGAGAGATCTTTTTTTTTAAAAAAAATCTCCCCCTGTTTCATTCCCGATGACATGCTAGTCAAAGCTAAAGTGCGACTCCCGTATAAGTTGGAGGAGGTAAATAGGACGTTTTTTCCCTAATATAAGCAAAAAAAGGGCGTACAACATTGTGTCAGAAGCCCATTTAGAGGCCCATGAAATGCCTCTCCATGAGACGCCTCCCCCATTCGTATCCTGGTCTAAAAAACCCTTGACGTCTCGTCTCCCCTCGCTCTACAACCATCATACATCTCTCACTTCTCCTCCTCTCTCGTTATCTTTCAACCACTTCTCTCTCGTCGTCTTTGTCTCCACTTCCATCTTCTGCAGAGGCCGAAGAAAATAAGGGTAAAGGAGTGATCCTAAGATCCCCGACCGGTCATCGTCATGGCAAAGCACGTAGATCCTCACATGGCAAAACGCTGCAAATTGACTTCGAGCGGCCTCGGTGTAGAGGAGTCTGAAGCAGAAGGATCTGGTCATAACTCAGAGCAATTGTATGTTACCTTTTCCATTGTACCCCTTCTTAATTTCCATTGGGTTGTTTTAGCGGATGCAATCTCGCGCGTTCCTTCCCTCCTAGACCATGGTGGAATTCGTGCCAGGGTCATACCGCAGATTTTGGAGGACCGATCGACCTGTGCTAAAAGCAAAATTTGGCCCTCAGTTCAAGTATATTAATATAATTAATATTCTTTTATTTTGTCCAATTAATTACGCATTTCTTAGATATTCTATCCATAGTTACAAGCATATTCTTGTTTGCAAGGAAGACGATCGATATATAGGTTGCCGCATCGTTGTTTTATTTTTTCATGGGCTGGTTTGTGGGCTGCCTGTTGATGTTGAGGCTTAATACCTTTAATTTCTATGATGAATCTTTTACTCAAAGAAGAATTGGTCAATCTATTTTCTATAGTCAAGTATTATTGATTTATCTCTTTTGAGTATACTACTCCATTGACCTGTGCACATGCATGGGCCAAGCATTTTGAGCTTAGTTTTGTCTTGATCAAATTTAGCAAATAAAAAATTAAACACCACAATAATATAATGTGATTCGTGGCATTATTCTAGGGTCAGCCGGGGGCGTTCGCTGCCTCTTGCTCTTTCAGAGACTATTGTCATATTGGTGTACGGGATTGCAGCCATCAGGCTGATGACTATTGGAAAGCAAGAACTCAATCAAGTGAAAGATCAACATGGCTTGGTACCTGGTGTCCCTATGCTATTGATGTCGGCATCCACATCAGAAGGCCAGATAGAAGATGAGCCTAATGTAATTTCTGGATTATTTGGGCTCCATATTATCGGAGAATAGACGACCTCACATCAGTCAGTTCTTGAGGTGCTGAAGGGACACAGTTGGTTGGCTTGGAAGGATGACTGGCTCATCACTATTGATCGGGAGTTGTCCCTGAGCTTGGTCAACCTAATCACTGGCAAGAGTATTCCAGTTCCACCGTTGTCGTCAAATAACGATGGAAATGAGGAGTTGTTGTATGATGTCGTGAATGATGTTGGTGGTCGTGGACCTCTGTTCATCGAGCGCACAGTCCTTTGTAAGACACTCAGGAAAGATGGTGGTCCCTTTGTGATCCTTCTGTTCTCTTCAGAAAACACCATGTACCACGAGAAGACTGATGACATGTGGACGGTATTACCAAATTCAGACTGATATGTGACAACATTTGTGGATGCTGCTTACTGGGAAGAGCAGTACGTGGTGGCAATCGGTCGGTGGGGTTCCATGACGGTTTGGGACCTGTACATGAAGCCCATTATTACGGAATCTCCTCAACGGGTCAAGGGTCCCCCTTATGCTCGTCCAGTGTACTCCAGACGTGACCGTGAGGCCATGATATTTCTTGTGTGGTCAGCTCGTATCCGGCCTATGGTCATCCAGCTGTGGGGAGATTTTTGGGGAAGACGAACTTTAAGGCAACTACAGAGCCACCAGTCAACATGCGGTATAGTGGATAGCGTGGCATTACGTGAGAGAGTAGACGGTCGATGGACGGAGTTGACAGGTTTGCAGGGTGAACGCTCTCTTTTTCTGGGAGCTAATTATCCATTTTAGTTTGTTGTACCGGAAGGAGACAAGAAAGTCGGTCTGCCACGTCTATATGTTTCGGACCATATATTTGGAGAAATTGTGAAGATCCCTGGTGATGATCGCCATGGTCATGTCAGGCACTATGACAGGTTCGATTTCACCTGGCGTCGTTCTGAACCACCTCTACAAGCCCCTCTATTTATCCGCCCCTACCCATCTGTCAAGTAGCCACCCCCCACCTTTTATTGTTATTAGTCTTTGAGGTTTAGAGTTAAGTTTGTTGGATCACTGTGGAACACACTTGCTTAGTCTTTGATGTTTAGTTTTAAGTTTGTTGGAGTACAGTGGAACACACTTGACTTGGACAAACCAAAAACTAAAGAAAACTAAAAAGGGAAATATTTTTTGTGGTTTTTGGAATGACAACTTTGGGGAAGCAATGTGAGTGCTCAGGAGCAAATGAGTGAAGGAGGGAGTGAGATGAAAAGTGAACTTGGGATGGCAAAACACTCTCCCCCGGGCACTCAATTTATAGGGAAAATCCCAACCGGTCAAGAACGGCTAGTGGGGAGCCAAATCCAACCGTTGGCAAAACGCCAAGGTTGGTGGGGCCCACACCATTTCGGCTGAACATGGGTGTTCAACCGACCATGGGTGGGTCCCACTAGTCCCCCACTTTGGCCCACAACTCCCTAACAGCTATATTTTTGGAGCTGTAGATGTTAGGACCAAAGTTTCAGTGAAATTTTTGCTCAGGAAAATATTTTCTCAAAGTTGAAAGCCGAAAATCGAATTTTGTATTTTTTTTCAAAGAAAGAAGAGGGTTGGAATAAATTCAAACATGCATGTGTGAAATCCAAATATGCAAATGCAGAGGCAAATTTGAAAGAATCCAAAAGTTTGGAAAAATTCAAATGTGCAAAAATTGAGGAAAATAAAATATTAGATAAATACCAATTTACTTTTGGAAAGGGCTCACAAATTTTTAAAGTCCGATGAGCGGGACTTTTCTCCATCGTGTTTAGCTTGTTGTTGCAGCGTCCGATCCTAGAGAAGTGGACGCGAATGGCTGCACTTCTTTCACTCGCCACACCTTCTTCATCTTTGGTGCGGTCGGTGGCTTCTTGGGTGAAGGATTCCTCTTTACCGGCTGCTTCTTTTTTCAAAGTCCGGGCGTGCCTGTTGCCTTCTTTACTAGCTCTCCATTTCTGAATAGCCAAATAAATACCACAGATTTTTGGAAAAAACAAGTTTGCTTTAGCATAACTAGTGCCTGGTAGTAGCTTGGTTGCATCAAAGAATACCTTTAACCTACCACAAAGCTCCTTAGCAAAGTCCCAATCTTCTGTCGGCGGCTTAACAGGACTACAAAGGCTTTCTTGGTGACTGAGACGTTCAAAAACTGATTGTTATTCTAGTGCAGTGCTGAGCATTAGATAAGTTGAATTCCATCTACTTTTACAATCTACAGCTATTCTTTTGTTGTATTTAAGGTGCATCTGTGATACTGTTCGCTCAGCCATGCCACCACGACCGCGAGATGTCGTGAGGAACCACAACATCTTGGGCATGCCGCCTAGGCATTGCCCTTGGGCATTGCTGGAACGTAGATCCATGGTCGATGGTTGGAGGAGCAATGGTCGGTGCCGGCGACGCGCTGCTGCTGCAGTAGGATGTGCGCCGGCACGCGGCGAGCAGCTATGACACGAGAGGGTATGCGGAGAGCGCCTGTGACGCAGGCACACAGCACACGAGGCGACCTGGCATCTGTGCCTCTGTCCTCTGCGACGTGCTGGGTGCCCGCGCGATTGCGGCACCGTTGTTGACATCTCTAAGCATCGTCACTAAGTTGCCTTAGCAACGATGCCTAGAAATGTCTATTGGTAATCTTTAACGAATGCAGAGAGTCTGCAAGCGCACGGAGAATACTGTTATAGCATTTCACCGGAAGTATTCAGGGTATCGTATTTGTTTTATCCCAAAGGAAGGCATATGATTGATCATAGTAGTTACCATATTTCTGGACATTCTACATTAGATTATGAGACAAAGTACTCACAGGGGTAAGGATAAAGATAAAGATGGTAGTGGATACACAGATAGCATACTCAAGTTAGAAAAATATTAGTATAGTGGAGAAGAACAAAGAAAGAGCTAAATTCCTATGTTTCTTTTATATAGTTACATAGTCTAATACAGATACAATGACAATGCAAGACAATCAGATCATCACACCCTGGGCATCCGATTTCCCCTGCATCCACAGTACGATTCCGGCCATTGTATAGCCGAACGTGGGGGATTTCAAAGGACAGATAGGACTGTCACCACCTACTGCCTACCCCTAGCAATCCGTGGGCTGCACGACAAATAATGCATTCTATTGATCTAAGCATCACGCTTACATCTCTAGAACAATACTCCTAATCCCTTAAGCGATGTATCAGAAAAGGAGTAATCACATTTAAGTGAACACTAAGCACATGGAAATGATCTAAGTCACACATTAGTCATGTATCATTATAACAACATAAATAAAGACTATAGTAAGGGCTTATGTCTAACATGGTAATATAGTATGACTACATTACTAACATGCAAGCATAATAACCACATACATGAATGGATCATATAATCAAACAAGAAACACATAACCCAAACATAACTATATAGAAAGACTAAATATATTAAATAGAATAAAGTCTTACAAAAGGAGAAACATACAAGACCCATACCACAACTCCAAGGAAGACTTGGGAAGTGAAGAAGACTCTATTCTAAGCCTAACTCTACTAAAACAAAAGGGAATCACAAAATGGTAAATAGAGTAATGCTTCTTGGTGTGTGCTTTGGAGTGAGGCATCTCCCTTCTATTTATACTGCCCAAAGTCGGTTCCTGGAGTTATTAATCGCCGCCAAACATGCACAACCGCCATTGGGGAGCCACCAGAAGCCAACACGTGGCAGTCATGCACCAGGGGGGCCACTCCTCGTTCAGCCAAACACCCCTGTTTGGCCGAATAGGAGGGAGCTCCCTTGGGTGCTGCCGCCTCTGGTGGCCTTCTAGGTGGGTCCCACTGCCCGATGACACTCTAAGGTCGGTTGTTAAGTCGGTTTTCTTTTGTAAGTGGGCTAGTCAATCCGTGGGAGTCCTAGTTGACGAGCTCTCATAGGTAGAAGTTGTGTTTCTTCACCAAATGTCGAGACTTAATCTCGGCACTAGACATAGGGTAGTTCACTTATGAGGATATATATGTAGAATAGGGGTATGCACGAGATCAAGAGATGATGGTAACACAAGATGCTGATTTAGACAGGTCCGGGCCTCTCGGAGGATAATAACCATACGTCCTGTGTTCTTGGGTATTTGTATTCATATGTCTAGATCATAGATCTAGACGAGGAGGGTTGCCCTAGACAAAGAAGTCTAGTTGCGGGATCTGTCTAATTGAGGACTTGTCTCCTGAGGGGAGTCCCTGCCCCTTCTTATATATTCGTGGGCACAGGGTTACATGGCGGAGTCCTAGTCGGTCTACTATACATATCATAGTAGGAGTTTATCTCCACTTTCCTTCTATATGAGGTACCCCGGGTACATGTCATCGACAGTAGCCCTCGAGAGTCTTGCAAGCTTGATGATAATCTTTAGTAGCTTCCCAACTGGTTTATACCATGTAGATTGCTTCAGCTTTATATCAGCGAGCTTGTGAGAGTCTCAAAGATCCAAAAATGTCTTCGAGAAATCAATTGGTGCGTCGAATAGGTGCACCTAATTAGGTGTAGCCCTCGACTCTTGTATTATTTGGAAATTGCATATAATGCAAGAGTCCAAAACAAGAAAAGTCGTGTTGGCTCTCTTTAAGGAAAAATCGCTCAAATTATCAAATCCGAGTAATAAATAACTCAGTAGAATGACATCAATTATTACCGAGTGATAAATAACTCAGATGAGTGACTTCAATCACCGCTGAGTGGTAGATGACTGCAACCAATGACCGAGTGGCAGCCGCGCTCAACTCAAAATATCATGTCCAAGAGGTAGCAGCGCTCAACTCAAGCCGATAAGGTCGAGTGAAGAAGGCAACCGAGATTGTTGTAGCTGTCGACCGCTGATGAAGTGATGTCCGAAAGACACTGATAGTCTGATATGTGGCCAACTGATGGCAGCGGTCAGATGTGATGTGGCAGACCGATGGTGGCAATCAAAGCTGGTGTAGCCGACCGATGAAAGCAGTCAGAACTGGCATGGTCAATCGATGAAGGTGATCGGACACTCTGTATCGAGTAATGTATCCGCCTATCCATCATAAATGTTCCTGATAATAAAGGAAACAAGAATAATTAGTTATAATTAACATTGTTTGTTTAAAAACTTATTTTTATAAGCCAAACAAATCAGTCAACTAAAAAGTCAAGTCTGTATCCATTTTTCTCATTTAAGTTGATCGAGTAGCGCATAGCAGCGTATTCGCGCGTTAGCAAACAGGCTGATCCACCGTAGGATACTTAGGACAAAATATAAAAAGCTCGGAGCTCAGTGTGCTGCAACAATATTGGTCATAATTATTCTTACATAGCAATCAGAACCAGTCGACATATGACCTCTCACAACTTTAGCTTTGGGTTTAGTGTAGTGGTAGTCTGATGCGTAGCTAAGAAATTCTATGACTTAGTTGTTTGTCGGTGTAAGACCAAAAACAAGACCAAATCGCAAAAAAAATGCAATGTATCGGTCGAGACTAAAGCCAAAAAGAGTGAAACTAGAACAGACGACATGGGTCATATGGTGTCAGGGCTGAAGCACTACTGAAAGGTCACCGACTGACATAGGTCATATGGTGTCAGAGCCGAGGCACTACTGAAAGATCACCGACCGACATGTGTACTGCTAGATTCACAAAAAAATGGAGGAACACATGTATAGATACACAAATAGCCCCCTGGTTTGATTGTTTAATGCGAAGGATTAAAGAATCGAGGCAATAAAAAGATGAATAAAGCCACAAATAAGAGCATTGATTTAAAAGCCCAACTTTACTCATAAAAAATTGTACGACCTTCTACTTACAACACAGAAATAAGTGGCCATGGGGAAAAAAGATAGAGGACCTGAGCCTAAAACCTCAAAAATAAATCGAGAAAGTATAAAGATACTTAGCTTTGCAATTCAGCAAATTGAAGAGGAGCCCCCGAGTGTGCCGATGTGGTTGGCGAGTGGTCGAATGACAAAGTCGAGCCATCATGTCACCGAACATTGAAGCTCAGAGTGGTTGGCTTGTGTCGCCAAGTAGTCGAGTTTCAAGCCGCCAAGTGGCTGACAAACACGCCGAACTGTCAAGTCGTTGAAGGCGTCGCCGATTAACCCAGTGGGTGAAAACCCAAAGTGCCAAATCATTGATGGCATTGCCGAATAGCTGAGTGGCCATCAAATCGTCACGGTGCAGCGATGTCGCCGAGTGTCCGAGTTGAGGCGATGTTGCTGAGTGGTGTAGTCATCGGGTCGTCGTCGAGTAGCCCCCGGGCATATCCATGTGACCGCTGAGCGGTCGAGTCGTCCAGTCACGGCGATGTCACCGGATGGCGGTCACCCTCGTTGAAAGTGTCATCGTAGTAGACGGTGTCATTGGAGGCGTCATCGTAGTGAATGGTGTGGCCGAGTGACCGGAATCGTTAGGTTGATGACGAGCCCCCGAGCGTGTCCATGTAGTCACCGAGCGATCGAGCCGTCGAGTCGTGGCGATGTCGCCGAGTCGTTCGAGGCATCATGTCGTGGTGATGTTGTCGAAAGGACGAGTCAATGTCGTTGAGTCATGGCGATATTGCTGAGTGACCGACCGTTGAGTCGCGGCGACGTTTGACCAAACACTATGATGACGAAGCCATGCTATGTGAGAGCTGACCTCCAAGAGTTCACGTTCATACAAAAAGAAGTATTACGTGATTAGTATTCTATGCTAATCAAATAGATTAGTATGTATAGAATAAAATAATGTGGCATGAATAGAAAAGGAAAGAAACTTCCCATGTTACATATAACTTGGATTGGCTTTCGGAAGCCAAAGTCAGACTCGATCTGGCTAGTATGGGCGCTGCCTGGACTCGCCGAAACATGATTAATCCGCCGAACTAGTGCCACGTAGGATTCGTCGACTTTGACCACTAATCGATCTTGATAAATCCAAACCAGCTAGTAGCATGTGCTACGACAAAGACATGGACCAATGACGAGCGTGAAAAGAAAATCACTCGGATTGAGTCGGAAGCCTTGCAAACAGTCGCCGCCCCCAAACTTGATGATGTATCAGGAGACTTGCCGACTTCTCGTCACACAAGAAGCAACCGTCTGTCATCGCATGAATCTTGCGCGATTGACACTTTGTGAAGATGTCACCGTCAACTCTGCTAGGAGCCGCTTGACGAAGACGTGATGACACGTGCGCTTCAACGCCGGTGAGATCACGGTCAAATCTTGAAGTAGATAAAAACCATCGAACTCGACATGTCGACCGTCGTGCTGCCCCTTTCTAGCGCGCCAAATGTCGAGACTTAATCTCGACACTAGACATAGGATAGTTCACCTATGAGGATTTATATGTAGAATAGGGGTATGCGCGAGATCGAGAGACGATGATAACACAAGACGCCGATTTAGACAGGTTCGGGCCTCCCGGAGGATAATAACCCTACGTCCTGGGTTCTTGGGTATTTGTATTCATATGTCTAGATCATAGATCTAGACGAGGAGGGTTGCCCTAGACGAAGATGTCTAGTTACAGGATCTGTGTAATTGAGGACTTGTCTCCTGAGGGGAGTCCCTGCCCCTTCTTATATATTCGGGGGGACAGGGTTGCATGGCGGAGTCCTAGTCGGTCTACTATACATATCATAGTAGGAGTTTATCTCCACTTTCCTTCTATATAAGGTACCCTGGGTACATGTCATTGACACCTCCATTTCGTTATTTCTCCTGCATGTTAGTGATTCTCCAAGCAATAGTGGATATTTATTCATTCTAACTAACATGCATCGTGAGAATGTTGAATCCTCCTTTATTTTGAGTACTATTGATGGTCGGAAATCGTATTTAACGACCGTCAACAACCGTCAGGTGAGGTGTGGACCGGTGGTCAGTGGCGGCTGCAGGCTGCTGGGTGGTGGTGGCACGGCTGGCCGCTGGTGAGTGGGAGTGATGGGGTGCTCTCTGCTCTGAGACTGGGATGGTAGTTGCGGGCTGCCGGCTTGGTAGTGGGTGGGATAGATAAGGTTAGGGTTAGCCGGTAGGTGAATCTAGGGTTTTCAAATGGGTTGGGCTCTTGCATGTTACAAGTGTTGGGTTGGGCCAAATCTAGGAATAGGCTAGAATCAGCTACCCGATGGGTCACCCATGGGTTAAAAAAAACCCGCCCCAAACCCGACACATTTTGAGTCGGGCATAGGTGCGACCCACGGGTAAAAAATGTGACCTATACCCGAACCCATCGGGTCGGGTTCCCATCGGGTTTTGAGTACCCGCCCCGAATTGCCATCCCTATCCAGGCTTAAAGTTTGGGTGTCCATCTCCTTCTAAAGTTAGTATTCGACATAGCTGGTCTCGTGATTTTTTTTACTTCAAATAATTATTTTTAATCTATTATTTCAAAAAAATCTATTTAAAACTAAAATTTCAGAATCTAGTCATTTTTAACACGTCAATCACTTAGGCGTGTTCCATACACAAAACATGCCATACTGATTGGTGTTATTTGGTTCATGTCAGCGTCGACCATCACGTCGAATCCGAATAGGGACTGGGTTGATCGCAAACGTTATCAATCTGTTTAGCGCGTTTTATGCATGAAACATGTCATACTAATTAGCATGTTTGGTACTTAATCCTTTTTGGATGACCCAGACGTGAACTGAGGTTCTGGGTCGATCGACACTGCCGATCACCTGGACCGGCACTGTGGTGGGTCAGAACCCAGATTCGCACTGCCGATGGACATGATCGGCACTACCGATGCCAGTGATTGACATTGCCGATGGTAGTCCAATGCGTCTGTTTTGTGTGTGTTTCTTTGATAATCTTTTGTCCTAGTTGTTTTCTTATGCTTCTCCTATCCACTTCCACTGCTACTAGTCATTCCTAGGGTTAGCACATCATAAGTTACTGTGTGTGATCTTGGTGACTTGTTTTAGGGTTGGGTTCGGTTGGAATTTGGATATAGGCCAAGTTCATGTGACGAATTTTAATTGGCTCCCATTCACCCCCCCCCTCTGGTCGCCTTCTTGGTCCTTCAATTGGTATCAGAGCCGATTTGATCACTAGTTGACCTTCACCGGGTTTGTGATCCAGAGGCAACATGGAGAAGTGTGCAATCAAGCTTTGGATGTTTGATGGGGAAGACTTTCCCTATTAGAAATCTCGGACCAAGGCTTATCTCTTGGGTCAAGGACGTCCTATCTGTGACATCGTCGAGCAAGAGTACAACATACCTGCCAACCTCGACACTGCACCCATTGGTGAGTTCAACAAGTATGAAAACAACTCCAGTGCTATCAATATTCTACTCTCTGCTCTTGGTAGGAATGAACATGATCATGTTGCACATCTTGACACTCCACATGCAATTTGGGAAAAACTTTGCACGTACCATGAGGGAACCAACCAAGTCAAGTCTATGTGTAAGAACTCTTACAATAGACAGTATAAAACCTTTGCACAAAAACCTGGCTAATCACTAGATGATACCTTTTGTAGGTTTGAGGCTATTGTTTGCAACTTAAGTGCTTGTGGTAACCTTGTGTACAACGATAATGATAGAGCCAAACAATTGTTGTATTCTCTTGATGAAATGTTTGGGGGGGGGGGGGTTTAAGATTGCTGCTCTAGAGGAAACTGCTGATTTCAATACCCTGGATTGTGAGCAACTATACAACAAGCTGAAATCTCATGAACTGTCTAGGAAATGTCATCCTAATCATGCTAATCCTGCCTCTAGTATGGCTTCACTTTATAGTTCTCAAAAGGGTAATCATGGTGGTGCCTCTTATGGAACTAACCCCTCACTTGACAAGTCTTCCTTGGAGTTTGCTTTGTCTTCTCTTGTTGCAGCTTCCGATGAATAGATGGTGTGCATTCCTGATGAGGAGTTGTCCTTGCTCACAAGGAAGTTCAGGAAGTTCTACAACAACTGCAAGGAGAGAAGAGGAGGTGGTTTACATACCTGCTTCGAGTGTGGCGGCCCTGCACACTTCATTGCTGATTGCCCCAAGAAGAAGAAGAAGGTCGAATACCACGACAACAACTCTGAAGATTTCAAGAAGAAGAAGAATTGCTTCTACAAGAAAGGCAAGAACTCCAAGAAGTTCACGAAGGCGGTCGCACGCGCCTGCATTGCCGCTCTAAGCGATGTCGACCTCACATCAAGCAAAGGCCTTACAATCTCGGAGGAGGAGGTTGAGAAGCCTCGAATCAAGAGGAAGGACGACTTCACCGGACTTTGCTTCATGACAAAGAATGATCATGACACCGACTCTGGCTCCGACTCTAACACAAGGGAGGTACCCCTCACTCTTGATGAGCTCTCTTCTGAACTTGATCATTTGCATGATGTTTTGCTCATGAAAGATGATAAGCTTCGCAGTGCTGTTCGTGAAAGTTGAGAGCTTATGTCTAAGTTGGAGAGTGCTGAGTATGAGATCACGTTGCTTAGGTCTAAGCTTGCTAGAGATGATATTGTTGTTGAGTGTGAGTCTTGTCAAGTTGTGATGAATGATCTCAGTCAGAGGGAAAGTGTGCATGCTCAAGTTGCCGGTCAGCTTGAGAGTTAGTTCCCTTAAAGAGCTTGATAAATTCAATGTTAGGCCAACTCTTTTGGGTGCTTGTCAGAAGTGCCCCAAGCTCACAAGTGAGTTGGAAGCTCAAACGCTCAAAGTCAAAGGGCTGGAGTCCAAGCTGCTAAATGGGACTTGCTCGAAAGTTCTCCCACCATCATATGTAGTGTGTGGCTCTCTCAAAGATAAGCTTGCAATCACTAGAGAGGAAAACAAAGTCCTAACTCAAGAAAATGACTACCTTATCTCTCATCTCAGAAGAACCCTACTGAGCGAAGAAAAGATTGAGAGTGACTTGTCAAGAGTTAGGGAGAGTGCTTGTGAGTCAACCAACAACTTGGGGTTGGGATATGAGAGGTGTGACAAAGAGAGTGCTATTGTGGGTAAGTTTGTGCCAAGCTCCAGCTACAAGGATGAGGAACAGTCCATCAAGCCCACTGACACATTTTATCCACCAAACCCAAATCCCTCATTCAGCCCTAAGCAAGCTGAGAAACCAAAACCCAAACCTCCAATGCAATCAAAGCCTAAATTGAGAGAGTCTACATTTGCATGTTCTGTGGTCGTAAGGGTCACTTGGATGAGGACTGTTATAGGCGTAAGAGGATTGAGAGGATGCAAGCTGAGTTAACTTGAAATGTGCATCATGATGATTTTGTTGATTTTTAGCCTTGCTTTTTTTCTCGTGCCTATCGTGGACAAGGTCATTCCTCATATGGCTTTGATTCATGAAACAGAGGCTTTGCGCAACAGCGCTTTGGTGCCCCACATTTTCCCCATCGTGGTGAGTGTCGCTTATGTGGCTTTGACTTTCACACAGATGATTTCTATCCTCACAACCCCAGGTTTGAGTCGAGACGCTTTGACAGGCCATTCTTTCCCCATCGTGGTTCTCGTCCCATGCGTTCGAGTTGTAATGTGCAAAGAACTATGATAACTCCTGTAGATCGCGTGGTTCAGTTCTGGCTTCCTAAAAGCTTTCTTTCTAACCCCAGCACTGAGCCATCGATCTTTCCTTCTCGTTCTTTGTAGGTAGTAGGTGGAGGCTTGGAGAACAAATGGTTGATGGACTCCGGGTGTTCGCGCCACATGACCGAAATTGCAAAGTGGTTCTCCAGCCTCACTCCCTTGAAGCACCGGGAGTATGTGACCTTTGGAGATGACAAGAGAGGGAGAGTTAGAGCAAGAGGCGCGGTAAAGGTAAATGAAAACTTTACTCTCAAGGATGTTGGTTTGGTTGAGCATCTCAAGTACAATCTCCACTCTATCTCTCAGTAGCTTGATGTTGGTTTGGAAGTCCGCTTTAAGAAAAATGCTTTTTGTGTTCTTGATTGGAATGGTTTTTTGGTTTGAGGGATCTCTAACATTGGAAAAGTTTTTCAGGATGATTTTGCTGTTTCTCCTGGTTCTCATAAGTCCTTGTTTGCTCAATCTTCTTCTGAGCTCTGGACGTGGCATATGAGACTAGGTCACATGAGCTTTGACTTGCTTTGTCACTTGAGTGTCCTAGGTTTGATTCGAGGATTGGCTAAGCTCAAATTTGTGTATACCAGAGACTATAAAAATATAAAACAGAGCAACTATTCATCATCTCAACATGAAGGCATGAACATCCCTAGCATGCATGACAACCTAATAAATTTGTTTTTTTAGTTTTGCAAATTTTTATTTTGTTTTATGAGGGTGATTCCAACAAAGAAAAAAAGAAAGGAAAGATAGAAGTCACCTTGGCGGGGGTGCTCCCCCAAGCCTTGTCTTGCTCATGGTTGTTAGTTAGGATCAAATCCTGTCCAATGGTAGTATGCCGTCGTTTAGTCGTGGTGTTCTCGTAGTTGTTCCTAGAGGTGACGAAACTGCTCGTCACTATGCTGCTGCCATTCTCTAGTAGTCTGGGCATGAGTAGCAAGGGCATTTTGCATTTCCCCTGTTCTCACATCCAGATCGTCCATCCTCTTTGTAAGATCCCTCAATCCCAAACCATAGTCATGATGACTAAAGCCCAAAAATAAATGACGTCCGTCATGATGTGGAGGCGTCCTGATCAGCTCAGGGCCATGTCCCCATTGTGTACTACTAGCTTGCTGCCAAGACAAACCTTCAGTCTCATACTGCTATGATGTGAACATCGAAGCGGGGTCACCGGAATGTTCTGAGCATGCAGTGTTATAATAGACTGGTGGTGTAGTTCTGGCTGCGCTAGTGGTGGCACGCTTCGTGCTTCTTATATGTCGGTCGGCGGACCTGCTAGGCATTCCTTCTCTCTGCAGTTGTATGGTTAGTTCTCAACAACTAGACAAATGATACCCCGGGTTAGGAAGCGGGATTTCGTTTGTATAGCCGGGGTAATAAAAGATGACAGAACCATCGGGACCCTTCTTTAAAGTGTGGCCCTGCTCAAGAAATTTGTAATCTATCCTAGGACGAGGCTCAGAAAGATAATCAGATCTAGTGTTAGATAAAGCCCCGACCCCTGTAGCAATACGGGTCACTAAAGAAGTGCATTCAATGGGTTCTGATCCTTTAATATAATCTAACCATTGACCAATCATAGCTTCAACAGGAGCACTAGGAATTTTAGCAATTGCAGCAAGCAAGACACACAATTCATCGCTACAGATAGGTCTAGTGTCTTGTCTAGGGAAACAAGTCATAGCAAGCCACCTATGCCACAATTGTAGGGTTGGGTTGTGAATATCACTCGTCCTAAGACGTTCACAAGAGAACTCCCTCGAAATCCTTTGCCAAAAAGATCCCTTTTCAAAACCCGTGGTTGCACTACTTTTCTTAGGAGCTTAAGCAAAAACACAAGAACAACTCGAACACGGGTTATGGGTTAGTGAATAAAAGCTGTTGATCGTGTTGATCTTGCCAAGCTTTTGCAAAGGACTTGAATCAACCAAAAACAAAGAAAACTAAAATGAGAAATATTTTTTGTGGTTTTTGGAATGACAACTTTGTAGAAGCAATGTGAGAGCTCAAGAGCAAATGAGTGAAGGAGGGAGTAAATAAGAAGTGAACTTGGAATGGGAAAATACTCTCCCCACGGGCACTCAATTTATAGGAAAATCCCAAACGGTTGAAAATGGCTAGTGGGGAGCCAAATCCAACCGTTGGCAAAAGGCCAAGGTTGGTGGGGCCCACACCCCTTTGACCAAACATGGGTGTTCGACCGATCGTGGGTGGGTCCCACTGGTCCCCCACTTTGGCTCATAACTCCCTAACAGCTATATTTTCTGAGCTGTGGGGATTAGGCCCAAAGTTTCGACAGAATTTTGCTCAAAAAAAATATTTTCTCAAAGTTGGAAAAAGAAAACCGAATTTTGTATTTTTATCATGCAAAGAAGAGGGTTGGAATAAATTCCAACATGCATGTGTGAAATCCAAATATGCAAATGCAGAGGCAAATTTGAAAGAATCCTAAAGTTTAGAAAAAAATCAAATGTGCAAAAATTGAGGAAAATAAAATATGAGATAAAAACGAATTTACCTTTGGCAAGGGCACATCAATTTTTTAAAGTCCGACGAGTGGGACTTTTCTCCATCGCGTTTAGCTTGATGTTGCAGCGTCCGGTCGTGGAGAAGTGGACATGGATGGCTGCACTTCCTTCACTCGCCACACCTTCTTCGTCTTTGGTGCCGTCGGTGGCTTCTTGGATTTAACAGGCTGTGGCTATGCCCACAGTCCTGGCCTCGCTGTAGGTGGGTTCTTCTTCTCGAAACGGTATGGCATATCTTTTGCCATGATCTTCTTCATGTAGAGAATGAGGCTATCCTTTTTCGGGGGTATTACTTCGACCTCTTGAATATTCTTTGGGTTCGGCCCGTACTTGATCTTGATCATTGAGCACTGCTCTCTCGTTGGCCGAAAATCAAACCTCTCCTCCTTCTCATTGATGAAGAAATGGATTTCTCCGGCCCCAACATCAATGTGTGCATCAACGGTGCTAAAAAATGGGCACTCAAGAATGAACGACGTTTCCTTCTCAACATCCATGTCGAGCACCACAAAATCCACGGTGATGAAGCAATCCCGGAGTTTCACCAGAACACCTTTTGCAATCCCCTCTAGATAGCGGACCGAGGAATTGACCATCTGAAGTTGCATCAGCATAGGAGATAGAGCTGTGTAGTGTAATTTCTCAAAGACTACCTTGGGCATCATGCTCACGCTTGCACCAAGGTAGCACAGGGCGTGATCAAACTTTGATCCCCGATCCAGCAAGCAATCGTGGGGCACCCCGGATCTTCTTTGCTTGAAGGTACTTCCTTTTCTTCCTTATCCTTCCCTACAGTGTTAGGATATGGCGGATCTTGAGTGGTCTTACCCCCTCTCGTGGTCACCATATTAACATTTTCAACGGGAGACTAGGGTTGTTCCAGAATCTTCCCCGACTCTAAGAGAGGAACAACAGTAGCTAGCTGGGTAAGTTGGGTTTCTAGCATTTTATTAAAGCTAAGCTGATTTTTAAAGGAAGAAGCACGACCTTCTAGCCTTTGTTGTTGTTGCTCATGTACAACAGGTCCTCACGAGTCTTTAGGCAGTCATTGCCCGAGTAACCCGTGTTGCCGTAGACCTCGCACGTCATGCGAGCGTCTAAGGCGTTGATGGTGCCGACTTCATATCCCTTGGCTTGTTCGTCTATCTTCTTCATGAGGAGGTTCATTTTAGCAGCTAGCATGTCCACCTCCTTAACGGCGTGCATGCCCCGCTGGCACGAGTGAAGACGATCTTCACTCCATTGTTGGTTGGAAACAATCTTCTTAATAAGTTCTTTAGCCTAATCAATGGTTAGTGAGAAGGAGGCTCCTCCCGCAGCAGCATCAATATGATCACGAGCTGACGGAGTCAGGCCGTTGTAAAAGTTCTGGATGATAAGGCATTCATCCATCCCGTGATGAGGATAGGCGGCAATGTACTCTTGCAGCCTCTCCCAAGCCTCGGAGATTGACTCCTTGGACTCCGGCTGGAAGCTTGAAATTCTTCCACGAAGGGCATTGGTTTTGCCTAGTGGGAAGAATTTAGCGAGGAACACGGCTGAACACTTTTCTCAGGTACCCACAGCATCCTTGTTCGCGTAGAACCACTGCTTTGCCCTCCCTAGAAGGGATAACGGAAACAGATGAAGGTGAATGCCGTCTTGAGAGATGTCCTTCATCTTGAAGGTGCTACAAATCTCTAGAAATTGTTGCAGATGGGCGCTGGCATCCTCATTGGCCTTCCCATAGAATGGGCTGGCCTGCACCATGGTAATCAGACCCATCTTGATCTCGAAATTCGCATCTCCCATGGCGTTGGGTGCAACAAGAATATTGGACGCCGAGGGAGTGGAGAAATCATGAAGACTCTTCTGGGCCATGACCTTGAAGCTTAATGGCGCAGAAATGACTGGCTCACTTGCAGACACTGTTAACCATCGTTAAATACCATTTCCGACCGTCAACATTACTCAAAATAAAGAAAGATTGTATATTCCCACCATGCATGTTAGTTAGAAATAATAGATTTCCACTATTGCTTGGAGAAACACTGACATGCAGGAGAGTTATGAAAAGAGAGGAGAAAACACACCAATGTGGCGAAGAAACACAACATCGACCACTCGGAGTTCGCTAACATGGATTCCCACGGATCAACTGGCCCACCTATAGAAGGCTAAACCCACCAGTGTGCCAGATGCGGTAGGACCCCTATGGGCCCCACCCCTGTTCGGCCGAACAGGGGTGTTTGGCCCAACAGAGGCCCAGCCCACTAGGGTCCAGCTTCCTCAGTCGGTTCCCCATCGATTCCCCAAAGGCGGTTGTCCCCCTTAGGGCGGGAGTTACCGACCTCAAAACCGCCTTTGGACAGATATGAAAGGAAGGGTGTGGCTCACCCCTTAACACACACCAAGAAGCATTACTATCTTTATTATTTCATGATTCTCTTTAGTTTTAGTGGAGTTAGGCTTAGAATAGAGTCTTCTTCAGTTCCCAAGTCTTCCTTGGAGTTGTGGTATGGCTCTTGTATCTTTCTCCTTTTGTAAGACTTTATTCTATTTAATATATTTAGTCTTTCTATATAGTTATGTTTGGGTCATGTGTTTCTTGTTTGATTATATGATCCATTCATGTATATGGTTGTTATGCTTGCATGTAAGTGATGCAGTCATACTATATTACCATGTTAGACATAACCCCTTACTATAGTGTTTATTTATATCATTATAATGATGCATGACTATTATGTGGCTTAGATCATTTCCATGTGCTTAGTATTCACTTAATTGTGATTACTGCTTTTTTGATCCATCGCCTAATGGATTAGTAGTATTGTTCTAGAGATGTAAGCGTGGTGCTTAGATCAATAGAATGCATTTTTGTCGTGTAGCCCATGGATTGCTAGGGGTAGGCAGTAGGTGGTGATAGCGCTATCTGTCCTTTGAAATCCCCCACGTTCGGCTATGCAATAGGCTCTTGGCCGGAATCGTACTATGGATGCAGGGGAAAACCGGATGCCCAGGATGTGATGATCAAATTGTCTTGCATTGTCACTGTATCTATATAATTGAATATACTATATACTATGTAATTATATAAAAGCAACATAGGATCTTAGCTCTTTCTTTGTCCTTCTCTACTAAACTAATATTTATCTAACTTGAGTATGCTATCTGTGTGCCCACTGCCATGTTTATTATTATCCTTACCCCTGTGAGGACTTTGTCTCATTATCCAATATGCAATATCTAGAAATAAGGTAATTACTATGATCAATCATATGCTTTCCTTTGGGATAAAACAAATACGATACCATGAATACTTCCAGGTGAAATGCTACAACATTATTCTTCATGCGCTTGCGGACTCTCTGCATTTGTTATAGATTACCAACAAACATTTTTGAGCATCGTTGCTAAGGCAACTTAGTTACGACGTTTAGAAATGCCAACAGACATGAACTTTTGAGGAGGGACGAGGCGTGCACGTACCCTTCTCAAGAGTTGTTCGGAATCTTCAATATAATTTTCAGGCAAGGTGAAGCCGGTCATGCAGTACCCTGTTTTCACATAAAAGGAGAAAACAGACAAGTTTAGCCTATTTGGGCGAATGCCAAATAATCTCATATGCAAGTATAGAATATGGGTAATTCTTCTGATCAATTTGCCTTCGCTGGCAACAGCGCTAGAAATGCTTATTGACATTTCTAAGCTTCGTCACTAAGTTGCCTTAGCAAAGATGCCCAGAAATGTGTATTGGTAATCTTTAACGAATGCAGAGAGTCCGCAAACGCACGGAGAATACCATTGTAGCATTTCACCCAAAAGTATTCAGGGTATTATATTTATTTTATCCCAAAGGAAGGCATATGATTGATCATAGTAATTACCATATTTCTAGACATTGCACATTAGATTATGAGACAAAGTCCTCACAAGGGTAAGGATAGAGATAAACATGGTAGTGGACACACAGATAGCGTACTCAAGTTTGATAAATATTAGTTTAGTAGAGAAGGACAAAGAAAGAGCTAAGTTCCTATGTTGCTTTTATATAGTTACATAGTCTACATTATGTTCAGTTATACAGATACAACACAATGCAAGACAATCAGATCATCACACCCTGGGCATCCGGTTTTCCCTTGCATCCACAGTTCAATTCCGAATAAGAGCCTATTGCATAGCTGAACGTGGGGGATGTCAAAGGACAGATAGGGCTGTCACCACCTATTGCCTACCCTTAGCAATCCATGGCCTACCCGACAAATAATGCATTCTATTGATCCAAGCACCATGCTTACATCTCTAGAACAATACTCCTAATCCCAAAAAAGGAGTAATGATTTTAAGTGAACACTAAGCACATGGAAATGAACTAAGTCACATATTAGTGATGCATCATTATAACAATATAAATAAAAACTATAGTAAGGGCTTATGTCTACCATGGTAATATAGTATGACTACATCACTAACATGCAAGCATAATAACCACATATAGGAATGGATCATATAATCAAACAAGAAACACATGACCCAAACTTAACTATATAGAAAAACTAAATATATTAAATAGAATAAAGTCTTACAAAAGGAGAATACAAGAGCCATACCATAACTCCAAGAAAGACTTGGAAACCTGTAAGCTTCATGACCATTGATGATTGGATCCCCAAGGTATGAATGTTTTGGTGATAGATGACAACTATGAAATTGTGGGCTAATATCTACATGAGTGTTGTCTATGCAGGAATCATCTCTAAACTCTAATACAAATCATATGGATGATGGTTGCCTTGGCAATGAATGACAATGACCACAAGCATGGAGGCTTGTAAGTTTGATGGAGTCCAAGGGTTGATGGAGATGGATCAAAGCTAAACCTATAGAGACCAGACAGTACGGTCTATAGACCGGATGGTCCGGTCTATATGGAGGTTGCTCGGGACAGAGAAGTGCAGAAGATGGTGCTCTTTGGAATGGAGAAAGAAAGTCTGACCGGACAGTCTGGTCAACTGACCGGATGGTCTGGTCAGTACGAGGAGATCATCTGGACAGAGCAGCCAATGGCTATAGGAGCCATTTCAAAGAGACCGGACGGTCCGGTCTTGCAATGATCGGACAATCCGGTCAATAGAGTTCAGAAAGATGATTTCGTGGAGCAACGGCTAGTTAGAGGTTGGAAGCCTATATAACTCCATTGCTGGGGTCTTGGAAACCTCTCTTGGTCAGTGGAATTGCTTGGAGCATTTGGTGAGAGCCAAGAGGAAGAGAAGAGAGCACTAGGAGAAGATATTGCATATCTTGAGAGTGCTAGTGAGAGTAACTTGAGCATTGATGCACATCTAAGGCTAGGGTGTGCTTGAGGGTGTGATCTAGATTGTTACTCTTGGTCTATGGTGAGACCTAGACCGGTTAGGTGTCGGTGATCGAGTCTATCGTGATCAGTTGTGAATGCCGTCACATGTTTATACACGGTTTGAGCCCGCACGTGAAAGGGGCATCAGTAGTGAGTGCCTGTGTCAACTCGGGGAGTCCGGTAAGTTCTCGAGAGAGGCAAGCTTGTGCTTTTGTGGCAGCGCGCAATGTGTCTTCACTCCGGGAGTGATTACGAGCTCATGGGCGAGAACTCCACATGGGTGGCATGAGGGACAGGCACTCCGGCGGAAGTGGTCCAATAAGGATTAGGGGAAGGCACCATCCTTCTGAGACCTCAGGAAAAAATAATGAGTTGACCCCCTCTTTACCGTTTCGCAATCATGTGCTCTAGTAAGATGGTTGAATTGTGGCTTGCATGGGCTAGTGTGTTTGGCTTTCGCGCTTTCTTTCCTCATGAACACTAGCATGTTTAGGGTCTTGGCCTACTAGAATTATTAGGTTGCAACGATTGCTAGGTTCTAGTGGAGTGAATTGAAGTATTTGGATTCGTGGTTGGCTTACCGATTCACCCCTCCCCCATCGGCACGCCTTTGGTCCTTACAAGTGGTATCAGAGCCAAGTGCTCATCTTTGAAGCTTCACCGCCTTGAGTAAGGATGCCAGGACAGGTGGGGAGTGTTCCCATATTCGATGGGGAGGACTACGGGTATTAGAAGGCTCGTATGCAAGCCTACCTGGAGTCCCTGGTTCCAGAGATATGGATGGTCACCCATGAGTTTGATGTGGATGTGAACCTGCTTGAACCTGATTTCATTAAGTGCAATTCTAAGGCCAAGAATGCTCTTTTTGCATGCATATGTAAGGATGTTTTTGCTAGGTTGGATGCAAGTTCTACAACACATGGTATCTGGACTGAGATTCAGGGTCTCCATGAGGGTACTAGTGATGTCAAAGAGGAAAGATACTATGTGCTGAAGAAAAAGTATGATAACTTCACTAGATTGCCACATGAGAGAGCTAACAGTGTTTATTCTCGCTTTCTTGTACTAGTGGAGGAGATCAATGCTCTTGGGGATGACTTAAAGCTTAATCCTATTGAGGTGATAAGAAGATTCTTGAGGCTATTCAAAGACCCCAAGTATGAGTCCATCATCACCTTCACCTTGCAAGGTGACCTCAAGACCAAGACCATGAAGGATGTACTTGGCAAGATCACTGCCTTTGAGAGCTACTAGCTGAGTTCGGATGATCCTCAACCATCGAACCTTGCTCTTCGAGCCGAGAAGC
Organism: Eleusine indica; assembly: GCA_030378355.1. Classification (NCBI taxonomy): domain Eukaryota; kingdom Viridiplantae; phylum Streptophyta; class Magnoliopsida; order Poales; family Poaceae; genus Eleusine; species Eleusine indica. The sequence goes on from CM059495.1 coordinate 46,329,493, forward strand.
AAGAGCCTATCAAGAGCAAGAAGAGCAAGAAGAAGGCAATCATTGAAGATGATGATGAAGAAGAAGATGATGACTTGAGTGAGGACTTGGCCCTTCTCATGAAGAAGATGAGGACCTTCAAGAACAAGTTTGCTTCCAAGTCCATGGGCAAGTGCTTCAACTGTGGGTCTAAGAACCACTTTGTTCGAGATTGCCCCAAGCCAAAGAAAGAAGCTTTCAAGTCCCAAGACTCAAGTGATGATGAAGAAGAACAAAATGAAGGCCCCAAAGCCAAGCAAAAGAAGAAGAGGTACTTCAACAAGGACAAGAGCAAAGGCAAAGGCAAAGCTGAAGACCACAAGAAGAAGTTCTCACGCAAGGCACTTGTTAGAGAGTGGACGAGTGACAACTCAAGTGACACATCTTCTTCCTCAAGCGATGATGAAGATGTGACCGGCCTAGCCATGATCAAGACCACACTTCCACGATCTCTTCCTCCCCCTCCCACGTGCCTCATGGCCGCGAGCCAACTTGGGGAGAGTGAGGATGAGAGCAGCGATGACAGCGATGATGAGGAGCTCTCATGTGCCGAGTTTTGGAGTATGCTTGAGCAAGCCCGTGATATCACCGTCAAGAAATCCAAAATTTTGGATGTGGTAAGAAAAGAATGTAAGTTGGCCAAGGACCGTGTTGGTGAGCTTGAGAGTGAGCTCAAGGACCTTGTCACATCTCATGAGGCCCTAAACAAGAGTTATGACAAACTCAAGAGTGATCATGTAGAGCTACATGAGAAGTACGAGGCCCTTGAACTTACTTTTGAGGCCATCAATGTGGATGATCTTGCCTCTCCCTCCTCTAGTTCATCTAACAGTGATGCTTCTATTATGTGTGATGAACTAACCACCTCAGTCGAGGTTTCTTCTCATGAACCATTTGTTTTGGAGGAATATCACAAGCTTAAGGAAGAGAGGAAGATGGTGATTGACGGCTTCGAGAGGCTCACACATGGTAGAGCCATCCACAAGGAGATTCTTGGGAGAAACCTTGTGAACAATGTCTCCCACTAGGGACTTGGCTCATATCCCGCCCACCGACATCATCAGGACGAGTGACTCCATCCCCGCATGGATCAAGCCCCTACTCGCCAACGACTACTATTGCGAGAGGTGTTGCAAGGATGGTCACACCATAAAGGATTTTCCTATGGTGAGAAGTTCCATTGTTTTATCTAACGCTAACTTGTTCCATGAGAACACACATTTCAAGCTTCTTAGGAACAAGGATGGCAAGGTGAATGCAAAGGCTTTGGGACCGCCAAAAAGAAGAGAAAGGTGAAGAGCATATGGGTGCCTAAGTGCATTGTTGATCTTGAGAGGTCAACGAAGTACAACTGGGTGCCCAAGAACAAAACCTAGAAGATGGTGGTTGTGGTGGACTGAGAGCTTACTTGAAGATCAGGTGAAGTCCCTCACAAGTTACATGGACCTCAATTGCATATCTACTCATGAGGGAGGTATCCGTGTTAGTTCTTGGTAGTTGTAGTGTGTTCTTTCTTTTCTTGCATTGCATGGTAATTAGGACTCCTTTGTGACTAGTATTCTTGGCATCCATGCATGTGTAAATAAATAAAAGAAAAACACATAAAAATTAGTCACTGTCTAACCCACTCAAGATAGCTATAAGCAAGGGGGAGTTCTTGAGATGGTGGTTTGGCTTCTCTCAAGTCAAGAGTATGGCTTATAGTGAGTAAGCTTGAGAGGGGTTCAAACTTGACATTGTTAGGTTTCCTTTGTGTCTTGTTTAATATTACTTGCATTCACATGGCATGTTTACTTTCTATGCATATGTAAAATGCTTGTTGCATGCATCATATAGGAAACACATACGAGGCTTGTCAAATTTGGATATATTTGTGCCTCATGTTCTATATGAGATTACATCTCCGCAAGTGTGATCAAAGGAAAAAATTATGCTTCATGCCCATTGAGCAAGCTCTTATGAACTCCAAGGTTAAACCCACTCGCTTGGTTCATGGACTAAGGCTCATACATACCTATTTGGTTTTTAATTGCCTTGGTTCTTATTTGCTCGATTGTAAGCTTCATGACCATTAATGATTGGATCCCCAAGGTATGAATGTTTTGGTGATAGATGACAACTATGAAATTGTGGGCTAATAGCTACATGAGTGTTGTCTATGCAGGAATCATCTCTAAACTTTACTACAAATCAAATGGATGATGGTTGCCTTGGCAATGGATGACAATGACCGCCAGCATGGAGGCTTATAAGCTTGATGGAGTCCAAGGGTTGATGGAGATGGATCGAAGTTATGGACAAGCTATGGAGCAAGTGTTGGGAACACTTGTCTAGTTGTTTGGGATTTAAGTCCATAGGAAAAACCAGACTATCAAGGGGGTCTAGGTCATGTCTCTTAGGTCACACTAGTTGGTTATGTGCATGGATTCTCAGTGAAATCACAGGCACTAGGTGACAATGGAGAAGCCAAGGAGCTGTTTGGAGAAGCCGGGAAACGAAGTCAAGCGAGGGCGAGGAGCTTCAGCTTCTAGAGATGAAGACCGGATAGAGGGGTCAGAGGAGACCGGACTGTATGGTCACCAGGAGACCAGAGAGAAGTTTACAAGGAAGTCTGTCAGTGCAAAGACCTGTAGAGACTGGACGGTCCGGTCTGTATAAAGGTTGCTCGGGACAGAGAAGTGTAGAAGACGGTGCTCTCTGGAATGGAGAAAGAAAGTCTGACCGAATGATCCAGTCAGTAGGAGGAGATCATCTAGACAGAGCAGCCAACGGCTCTGGGAGCCGTTTCAGAGAGACTAGACGGTCCGATCTGGCAATGACCGGACAGTTCAGTCAATGGAGTCCAGAGAGATGATTTCATGGAGCAATGGCTAGTTGGAGGTTGGAAGCCTATATAACTCCGTTGCTGGGGTCTTGGAGACCTCTCTTGGTCAATGGAATTGCTTGGAGCATTTGGTGAGAGCCAAGAGGAAAAGAAGAGAGCACTAGGAGGAGATATTGCATATCTTGAGAGTGCTAGTGAGAGTAACTTGAGCATTAATGCACATCTAAGGCTATGGTGTCCTTGAGGGTGTGATCTAGGTTGTTACTCTTGGTCTATGGTGAGACCTAGAACGGTTAGGTGTCAGTGATCGAGCCTATCATGATCGGTTGTAAAGGCTGTCACACGTTTGTACTTAGTTTGAGCCCACCGGTGAAAGGGGCATCAATACTGAGCACCCGTGTCGGCTCAGGGAGTCTAGCAAGTTCTCGAGGAAGGTGAGCTTGTGCCTTGGTGGCAGCGGTGACGCACACCGTGTCTTCACTTTGGGAGTGATTGCGAGCTCGTGGGCGAGAACTCTACATTGGTGGCGGGAGCGACCGGCACTCCAGTGGGAGTGGTCCAACGAGGATTAGGGGAAGGCGCTATCCTTTCGAGACCTTAGAAAAAAATCATGAGCATTCCTTGACCCCCTCTTTACTATTCCACAATCATGTGCTCTAGTAACAAGGTTGAATTGTGGCTTGCATAGGCTAGTGTGTTTCGCTTCCGCGCTTGCTTTCCTCATAAACACTAGCATGTGTAGGGCCTTGGCCTACTAGAATTATTAGGTTGCAACGATTGCTTGGTTCTAGTGGAGTGAATTGAAGTGTTTGGATTCGTGGTTGGCTTACCGATTCACCACCCCCCCCCCCCCCCCCCCCGTCTTGGTACACCTTCGGCCCTTACAGAACCGAAGAGGACTCTATTCTAAGCCTAACTCCACTAAACCTAAAGAGAATCACAAAATGGAAAAGAGAGTAATGCTTCTTGGGGTGTGCTCTGGAGTGAGGTCTCTCCCTTCTATTTATACTGCACAAAGTCGGTTCCCGGAGTCGGTAACCGCCCCTAAACGTGCACACCCGCCATTGGGGAGCCACTAGGAGCCAACACATGGCAGCCATGCACCAGGGGGGCCACTCCCCATTCTGCCGAACAAGGCGGGAGTCCCCTCCGGTGCTGCCGCATCTAGTGGCCTGCCAGGTGGGTCCCACTGCCTAGTGACACTGCAAGGTCAGTTGCTAAGTTAGTTTGCTTTTGTAAGTGAGCCAGTCAATCCGTGGGAGTCCCAGTTGGCGAGCTTTGATTGGTAGAAGTTGTGTTTCTTCGCAACATGGGTGTTTTCCTCCTCCATTTTGTTATTTCTCCTGCATGTCAGTGATTTTCCAAGCAATAGTGGATATTTATTAATTCTAACTAATATGCATGGTGAAAATGTTGAATCCTCCTTTATTTTGAGTAATGTTGATGGCTGGAAATGGTATTTAACGACTGTCAACAGTTAGTCAATACAAAGCCTACCCTAACACACTTAGCACTACATGCACGGATTAATGTACTGAACGCATTGTTCAGGACAACTCTGCCTGAAACACATATCTCCCGACCGGACATGGAGGATTACAGGGAATTCTAGGGCTGTCACTTCCTAGAACCTACCTCTCTTCCGTGGGAAAGGCAACGATCAAATGTAACTTCTAACCCAAGCACCATGCTTAAGTTATTATGTTACTACTTAGCTTAAGCCGTCACTTAAACTAAATATCCTAGATATGTGTATAACTGATATAACTATCTATTAATGATCTATGAGACTTTGAACCCATGCTAAGTTATTATAACTATACTATGTATTTACTAACAAATAAAGACAAGACTATAGTCTAGGTATATGCCAATCATAATAATAAGGTAGCAAGTCTATACTATTACAAAGGCTTACTAAGGTCCTATGACATGAATATGATATATAACCAAATAAGGCAGACATATCATAAGCATAACTATATGGAAGAACAATATAACTTGAATAGAATAAAGTCATAAATATGAATAAAGGGAATAGAACTAGAGTCATACCAATATTGCAAATGACTTTGGAGACTTGAGCAGGGCTCACACTAACTAAAAACCACTAGGACTTGAGAGACTAAGTGAGGAGGAGAATGAATACAAATGTGAGTGTGTGTTTGGAGTGGAGAGTGACCCATCTATTTATATTGGTCCTAAGGCAGTTGAGGAAGAGTAACCGCGAAGGAACCATCAAGCAACCGCCATGAGAAAGCCACCAGGATCTGCCATGTTGAGGCGGTGGCCGAACCGTCTTAATTCTAGGTCAGTCGACTAGAGGGGGCTCGATCGACCGACCAAGAGGTGGGCCCATTTGGCCTATGCTTTCTCCTGGTCCCTTACAGGTGGGTCTTCCCTCCATAGGTCAGTGATTTCACGAAGAACTCCTGTGAAGCCATGTCAATGATCCATATGATGCTTATGTGTCATCACACCATTGGCCGAAATGCGTATTTTTGTGGATCTGTGCACCATTCTTCACTCCTTTTGTATAGAATCTGATGTGAACAAGGGCTCCCGATCTTCCGAAAGGTTCTTGGTAAGTTGATTTGGTCGGAGGCGACACACAAATCGATCCGGCTTCAGAACAACACGTTCTAAACCCCGCAATCACAGCACGACGTCTCCTCTGGTTATCAACCATCCAAGGACGATTGACCTCGCCGAGAAGGCTAATCCCTGCCTGCGAATCAAGAACACAAGCAAGAACAACGAAGAATGCAACACAATTGCAGATGTATGATTAAACTCACGAAGTTGGGGTCTCACAAACCGATGAACGGCGACACTGTTTATGAACAGAATTGATCTAAGCAAAACCCAAACCCTAATGAAGAGGCGGTAGATGTATATGAGGACCCTAGGATCATGCAAGACCCTCTGGACGCAGCCCTAACTAGGCTCAACTCGATACATGGTCCATAGACCGATTACGGTGTCGCAGCACGAGGACAGATTCTGGAAGTCGAATTGTTTCGGCGATTGCTGACGGCTCGGGACAAATTTTGACATGGGACCAGTTGGGTTTAAAAGGGCTTTTCGTTATCTTTGCAGGCATATATAAAACGTCCAAATCCAAGTCCGTATGCATCCTGGGCATCCGTTTTAATGCAGACTGGTCCTGGGCTCTAAAACAGACTCGAAGTCGGTTTTGATTGGGCCTCCACCTTAGCTTGGACGTCCTTCTGGCCCATCACGCCTCCAATCATCTCTCCAGCTATCTCATCATCATCTCCATGGTTCCTAACAACAATTAACTCATTAGGTAGCAATCTATTCTCAAAACCACATAATAAAAACATTAGAAACAATCTCACCTGTAAATTCAGGTGATGCACATGAACTTTTATCTTAGTTGGAGGAGTGTTGTGTGTATCCATGGGTGTGATGTACTCATCAGAATCCCTGCATACACTAATTCTACCAAGGATATGTGGACTTTTATTATTATTGACCATCATGCGTATATGAAATGCAATATCTTCTCACTTTATGGATCATATTGACGATTGAAATTGGTGTATAACGACCGTCCTGAGTAAGGCTGGAGACTTAGATTTGTGTTGATCAGGAGTTGTTGCAATGCCTCTATTGTTAACATATCCTTGAGTGCACAACTAAGACAATCTTCCTAGAATTGAATAAGTTGGCACGAGTACTTTACCCTTACTTTACCTGTGGGGAAATGTAACTTCACCCAACCTTGGGTTGTTGGAAAATATAATGGTTGTAGGTCTTCTATTTCACCTACTCTTTTTGAGCGACTTTAGCCCAGGAGTTTAATTCATTATGACAAATATAAGTTCCTCAAATGATTAACTTGGATCGCTCAAAGTGTTTATATTCCTCACCAGGCTGGTGATGCCTCAAAATCCTATCTCTATAAGGCTGATATGTAGAGCTCAGGGTAAGGATACATGTTAAATACCTGAGTTTCATATGTTGCCGAGTCAAAAGAGTGGATCCATGGAATGAAAATTTCCTATAACCATGATCAAGACATGCATGTGTGGTGGATATGGTGGAAGGAAAATGAAGACTATCTTCATGACAAGAATAGGCTATCTTTATTTTTGGGCAAGCTCTTCATGGAGCAAGCATCTTTTCATCTCTTTGTTTTTATAGCCGTATCCTTTGATTGCTTTGGGGGAGAACAATTGAATGACAGAGTCATTTATTTTGTGGATGGTTGGATGGATGAATGAATGCTAATCTCTAATGTAGAGACTTAGTGTGTGGTGCACGGACTTGATCATGAATGCAGCAAATATTCTGTCACTAGAGTCACACAATTTTGACAAGGCTCAATGAAAATTCAAGCAGCATATGAATATGGGTTTTGCAAAGATAATCATCATATGGCTGTGGTAGGAATTTATATCATTGAGGAACTTGTCATTTTTATCAAATTAAATCTCCGGGTTTCAAGTTTAACAAGTTGAGCAAGATTATAGCAGCCCTACTAACTATATCATATCTCACAACAAGCTAGGCAAGGCAAAGTTTATGCTACCCACTAGTGTAGTTGAGGCAAAGATTAATCATGCCAACAAACCAAAACTAGATAGAAAGCAAAGCATGCACAAGTAGGCATAGGAGAAGACTTAAAGGCAGAGCAACTATTCATCATGTCAACAAGGGATAATGCTTGCATTTATACCGCGCATGGAAAACTATTTATTTTATTTTTGGGATTTTTAGTTTATAATGCATGTGAAAGGGAAAAGGATCTTTTTGTTGTTTTTAGTCTTTATCTTGCATGTGGTGATTGGAAAGGGAAAGATACAAGTTACCTTCACATTGGGGGACGAACTCCCTCCAAGCTTGCTCGTTGCTCACTCAAATGGCAGCGGTCCTCCACCAAAGTAGCCTTGAGAATGAAAGTTAGAGTTCAGTTGGGATTTAGCCCAAGCAACTCTATCTTCAATTCTCGAGAGTTGACCTTGGACGTAGTCTCTCACTCAGTTTCATGCTGGATATGAGTGTTGAGAGTTTGGTCCAGTTGGTCAACACGAAGGGACATGTTGTTGACTTGGTGTGTGATGTCATCCGTTCCTCTCCATGAGCTACTGCGTGAGTGGTGTGCACTGAAGGGTGGAGGCAGGCCACTTGAGCTTGAACTACCGGAGGTGACCCAATCAGTGGCGCCCCAGGACATGCCTTGCGGAGCATTGTCCCAAGTTCCTGTGCTAGGTCCTCCTCAGTGTTGGCCCGTCGGAGGAGGTGGCTCATTCCTCCATGACCTATTCCTGGTAACAGGCCCAGAAGCACTGTTCCTGCGTGCACTAGCATTCGTCTACAGAGGAAAGGTTAGTTCATCACAATTATACAAATGATGGTCCGGGTTAGGTAACTTGATCTCATTTGTATAACCGAGAAAGAAATAAACCAAAGAGCCGTCAGGTCCACGCTTCAGAGTATGTCTGGCTATAAAGAGCTATACGCCTACTTCCCGTTCAGAGGTAAGACCACCAGGCTGGGCATTGGCAAGCAAACCTAGGTTTCATGCAAGGCGAAAGACCAAAGACGTAAATTCTAAAGCACCCTTATGGTTTATCATATCGGCTCACTGATGAACCATGGCTTTAACAGGCATGACATTGATTTTATTAACCATGCAAAAAAATATAAACAATTCATTGGCTCGCACGGTCCTAATATAATATCTAGGAAACAAAGTCATAGCCAACCTTTTTTGCATAAAATGCAACGTAGGATTTTGAATGTCGGTGTTTCTAGGTGATGAGAGAAAAGATTGCCCTGTTATTTCTTCCCAAAAATTATTCTTGTAAAAACCATTAACTGGTTCTAAAAGAGTAAAAGGGGAAAAACCTAGCAAAACACCAAATTGCTTGCAAGCAAGGGTGATAAGTGTCCCGCCTAAACGGAACGTAACCGCACTTTCATCCCATTGCAAGGTGCATAAAAACTGTATAGTAGGTGAACGAGAGCTTGGCTCATCTACTGGTACTATATCGTCCCACCCCACAGTGTGAAAGATGGTAGCAAATTCATAATCCATACCTGTCGTAGCCAGAAAGTCCGGATCATACACTCGCGTAGGAGCATAAGACCGGTCAGCGAGCATGTTGTGAATGTCGCGTTCTCTCTTGCTAACCAAGTTGAGGTCATTGTTGTGTTGAGTTGGGACACAACATGGCTGAAATTCAGCGTGGCTACCAGTTCGTCCTCCATAGGTTCCTCGACTGGTGCGCTTGTGCGTGGTTCTTCCTCTGTACATGGTCGGCGGGAGCGTGTATTGTACACCCTGGATGGTGTAGGGCTACTCGGGTTTCCCGTCACCTTGTCCTTTACTTTTCCTAGTGTGCGCTTCACCTTCTTCATAACTGCACACTTAAGCAAACAAAAACACAAGCACAACTCGAACAGGGGTTAAGGTTAGTGAAAACACCAAACGAAAACTCCGTTAAGAAAATCTTGCAAATGTGAAACCAAGTTGCAAATGCAAATTCTAAGAAAATCTTTTTGGTGGAATTTTCAAAGCTTGAATTCTTGAGAGAAATGAGAGCAAGATCCTTAGAGAAAAGTGGGAGAGGAAAATGAGTGAATGAGTGAATTCTTCCTCTCCCGGCCATTCCCTTTTATAGCAAAGTTGAGCAATGGTCACATTTGAATTCGGTCGTTGCCACCTAGCCGTTGGAGGAAGGGGGGCCAGAGAGCCGTCGCTCTCTGGTGGGCCGACCAAAGGGTGCCAGGTGGTCCCTCTGGTCCCCTACTCTAGCCGGTGGTCCTACTGATGGTGGCCCACAAGAATAAAAAGCTTTTTCGAAGAAAGTCATTTTTGTTCTTTTGCAAAAATTCATTTTCTTAAAAATCAAAACCTAAAATTCCAATTTTTTTATTTGAAAATGTTAATGGATTGAAAATAAATTTTCAGATTCAAAAGCAAATTCAAAGATGCAAATGCAATTGAAAATTCAAAAAAAAATTATTTGGAAAGGGAAACATAGGTAAATACCGTTTTTACCTGTCGGCGAGGATCCGTTAATTTTGAGTCCGACGTACGGAACTTCCTCCTGTCATGTTTATTTTTCTTTCAGCGCATCCATGTTCGGAGATGGAGACGAGGATGTCTTGTTAGGCCGCCACACCTTTTTCACCTTCTTGGGTAGTGTGGCTGAAGGGTCCTTCTGCTGCATTGGCTTCTTCTTTGTCCAGAACCCATGTTTGGCATTTACGTTTTTCTTCGGAGTGTAGAGAATTGGGTCCTCTTGTGTCAAGAAATTCATCATGAACTCCACAAAGCTGTACTCCTTCGGCTGCTCTTCAATTTGCCTTAGGTCTGGTCCATAGTCGTTCCTTACCACCGGATATTGATCTGTTGGTGGTTCGAAACAGAACTGTTCCTTCCTCCCAATAAGGTCAAGGGAAACTACCTCTCCCCCAATGTCGATGAGGTTCGATGTGGTGTTCAAGAATGGCCTCCCAAGAATGAGGGGCGCTCTTGCATCGACGGTCATGTCGAGCACCATGAATTACACAGGGACAATGCATCCCCGGATCATGACTGGGACGTCTTTGGCTATGGGACAATGCATCCCCGGATCATGACTGGGACTTCTTTGGCTATTCCTTCTGGATGACGTAAGGTTGAGTCCGCCATCTGGAGAAAAAAGGAAGTAGGGACTAAGGCTGGCAGGTTGAGCTCGTCAAAGATGGCCTTGGGCATGACACTGACATTGGCTCCGAGGTCGCAGAGTGCTTCCTTGAAGAAGACCTTGTGTCCAATTGAGCACGATATGATTGGGCAGCCTAGATCTCCCAGTATTATTGGCACAACATTGTTGCAGAACGCCTCCTCTTCTTCTATTCCTGCATTGTTAGTTTATGGCCACACGCTAATGGGATAACCCATAATTGTCATGACTGCATTAACTATCTCAGTGGGTGCCTCGAGTTGCCCTAGGATCTTTCCACTTTCATCGACAGGTAGGGAAGCAACGATTTGTGCTAACTGAGTCACAAACATCTTGTTGAAACTCAGATGGCTTTTAACCAAAGAGGAAAGGGTTTCTAACTTAGCATGGATGCCTCCTAAGGTCTTATCATAACCGACAAGCTTTTTACTAAAGTTACCATTGATTTTAGCCTGGTCTATGACAAGATCCTTCAAGGTAGGTTGATTCGGGTTATAAGATTGATAAGAATTAAAGTTACTTGAACGACCTCCTTAATAGGGGCGCGGTTGCCACCCCTAACCTCCTTGAGGGCGATATCCGTTGTTGATGAAGGCACCACCCTCACGGGTCTCAGGGCAATCATTACCCGAGTGTCCCGTGTTTCCACATACCTCGCACGTGATGCTATGGCCCATGCATTGCACTGTTCCACGCAGGCTGGGTTCGTCGTTGAGCCGCTTCAAGGTAGGTCAAATTTAGCGGTGAGCATGTCTGCCTCCTTGACAGTGTGCATGCCCCGCTAACGTGGCTGGCTACGCTCTTCAGTCCAGCATTGGTTGGAGACCATCTTCTCTATCAACTCCATTGCATTTGCAACCATGAGCGAGAAGAAAGCTCCTCCAGTAGCAACATCAATGTGCTGACGGTTTGGAGCCGTCAACCCATTATAGAAATTCTAGATAAGGAGCCACTTATCTATTCCATGATGGGGACATGCCAGGATGAATTTCTAGAACCTTTCCCACGCTTTGGGCACACTTTCTCTGGCTGTCTGCTGGAAACTCGAAATCCTTCCCCGTAGAGTGTTGGTTTTACCCAACGGGAAGAACTTCGCGAGAAACGTGGCAGAACACTTGTCCCAGGTGTTGATAGCATCCTTGTTGGCATAGAACCACCGCTTGGCTTTGCCTAGCAGTGAGAACGGGAACGGATGGAGCTTAATAGCATTCGGGCTCGCGTTCCTTATGGTAAAGGTGCTGCACAACTCCAGGAAGTTCTGTAGGTGAGCATTCGCCCTCATGGGCTTTCCCACAAAATGGGCTAGCCTGCACCATTGTGATCAGATTGGTCTTGATCTTGAAGTTTTCTCCGACATTGACCACGGATCTAGTGGGTACATGGCTGGTCGAGAGAGCAGAGAATTCCTTCAAGGTCTTCTCAGCCATTGGCTTGGATCTCGGTGGTGTGGTGATGACTGGTACACCAGCTTGCTTACAGGTTTTCTGAGAAGAGACTGAAAGCCTGCTTCTCTTCAAAACTCTTTCTGGATTTTCAACAAAATTTTTAGGCAGGTTGAAACTAGTCATGCACTACCCTGTTTTCAAACAGAGGAGAAAACACAGCAAGATTAGCCTACACAAAACCACAGCTATAGTGTCATGCCCAAGGCCATCTTCAAGGAAGCACTCTGCGACCTCGGAGCCAATGCCAGTGTCATGCCCAAGGCCATCTTTGACGAGCTCAACCTGGCAGCCTTGGTCCCTACTTCCTTTTTCCTCTAGATGGTGGACTCAACCATACGCTGTCCAGAAGGAATAGCCGAAGAAGTCCCAATCATGATCCAAGGATGCATTGTCCCTGTGGATTTCATGGTGCTCGACATGACCTTCAATGCAAGAGTGCCCCTCATTCTTGGGAGGCCATTCTTGAACACCACGTCGGCCCTCATCGACATTGGGGGAGAGGTAGTTTGCCTTGACCTTGACGAGAGGAAGGGAGAGTTCTGTTTTGAACCACCAACAGATCAGTATTCGGTGGTAAGCAATGACTATAGACCAGACCTAAGGCAAATCGAAGAGCAGCCCTAGGAGTACAACTTTGTGGAGTTCATGATGAATTTCTTGACACAAGAGGATCCAATTCTCTACACTCCGAAGAAAAAGGCAAATGCCAAACATGGGTTCCGGACAAAGAAGCCAGTGCAGTAGAAGGACCCTTCAACCACACTGCCCAAGAAGGTGAAAAAGGTGTGGTGGCCTAAGAAAACATCCTTGTCACCATCTTCAGACAAGGATGCGCCAAAAGAAAAATAAACATGACAGGAGGAATGAGCCACCTTCTCCAACGGGCTAGCACTGGGGAGGACCTAGCACAGGAACTTGGGACAATGCTCCGCAAGGCATGTCCTAGGGTGCCAGTGATTGGGTCACCTCCGATAGCTCAAGCTCAAGTGGCCTGCCTCCACCCTTCAGTGCACACCACTCACATAGTACCTCACGGAGAGGAACGGACAACATCACATGCCAAATTGACAACATGTTTGTCCGTGTTGACCAACTGGACCAAACTCTCAACACTCATATCCAGCAGGAAATTGAGTGGAGAGACAACATCCAAGGTCAAACTCTCAAGAATTGAAGATAGAGTTGCTTGGGGTAACTCCCAAATGAACTCTTACTTTCATTCTCAAGGCTACTTTGGTGGAGGACCACCGCCATTCGAGTGAGCGACGAGCAAGCTTGGGGGATTTCCTCCCACAATATGAAGGTACTTGTATCATTTCCCTTTTCAATCACCACATGCATGATAAAAACTAAAAACAACAAAAAGTTCCATTTCCCTTTCACATGCATGATAAACTAAAAATACCAAAAATAAAATAAATAGTTTTCCATATGCGGTATGAATGCAAGCATTTTCCCATGTTGACATGATGAATAGTTGCGCTGCCTTTAAGTCTTCTCCTATGCCTAGTTGTGCATGCTTTGCTTTCTATCTAGTTTTGGTTTGTTGGCATGATTAATCTTTGCCTCAAATACACTAGTGGGTAGCATAAACTTTGCCTTGCCTAGGTTGTTGTGAGATATGATACAGTTAGTAGGGCTGCTATGATCTTGCTCAACTTGAAATCCGGAGATTTAATTTGATATAAATTCCTACCATAGCCTTGACCTGTCAATGATATAAATTCCTGATCACTGATGATTATCTTTGCAAAACCCAAATTCATATGCTGCTTGAATTTTCATTGAGCCTTGTCAAAATTGTGTGACCCTAGTAATAGAATATTTGCTACATTCATGATCAAGTCCGCGCACCACACACTAAGTCTCTACACTGGAGATTAGCATTCATTCATCCATCCATCCTTCCACAAAATAAATGACTCTGTCATTCAATTGTTCTCCCCAAGGCAATCAAAGTATACGGCTATCGAAAAAAAAGAAAGAAAAAGATAGCCTATTCTTGCCATGAAGAAGGGGAGGCAAAATAAAAAGAGTCTCCTTTTTCACTCCACCATATCCACAACACATGCACGTCTTGATCATGGTTGTAGGAAATTTTCTTTCCATGGATCCACTCTTTTGACTCGGCAACATATGAAACTTAGGTATGCCACATTTATCCTTAACATGAGCTCCACATATCAGCTTTATAGAGATAGGATTTTGAGACATTACCAGCCTGGTGAGGAATACAAACACTTTGAGCGATCCGAGTGAATCATTTGAGGAAATTAGATTTGTCATAATAAATTAAACTCCTGGTCTAAGGTCGATCAAAAAGAGTAGGTGAAATAGAAGACCTACAACCATTCTATCTTCCAACAACCCAAGGTTGGGTGAAGTTACAATGTCCCACAGGTAAAGTAAGGGTAAAGTGCTCATGCCAACTTATTCAATTCTAGGAAGATTCCTTAGTTGTGCACTCAAGCATATGTTAAGAATAGAGGCATTGTAGCAACTCCTGATCAACACAAACCTAAGTCTCTAGCCTTGCTCGAGACGAGCAAAGGTTTAGCTTGCGGGGTCTTGTTGACGGTCGTTATACACCAATTTCGACCGTCAATATGATCCATAAAGTGGGAAGATATTGCATTTCATACACGCATGATGGTCAATAATAATAAGAATCCATATATCCTTGGTAGAATAAGTGTATGCAGGGATTCTATACAAAAGGAGTGAAGAATGGAGCAAAGATCCATGAAATACCCATTTCAGCCAATGGGGTGACGACACGTAAGCATCACACGGATTATTGACATGGCTTCACAGGAGTTCTCTGTGAAATCACCGACCTATGGAGAGAAGACCCACCTGTCAGGGACCAGGAGAAAGCACAGGCCAAACGGGCCCACCTCTAGGTCGATCGACCTGGCCCCCTCTGGTCGACCGACTTAGAATTTAGGCGGTTCGGCCACCGCCTCAATATGGTAGCTCCTGGTGGCTTCCTGATGGCGGTTGCATGATGGTTCCTTTGCGGTTACTCTTCCTCAACCGCCTTAGGACCAATATAAATAGATGGGTCACTCTCCACTCCAAACACACACTCACATTTGTATTCATTCTCTCCCTCACTTAGTCTCTCAAGTCCTAGTGGTGTTTAGTTAGTGTGAGCCCTGCTCAAGTCTCCAAAGTCATTTGGAATATCGGTATGGCTCTACTACTATTTCCTTTATTCATATTTATGACTTTATTCTATTCAAGTTATATTGTTCTTCCATATAGTTGTGCTTATGATATGTTTGCCTTGTTTGGTTATTTATCATATTCATGTCATTGGACCTTAGTATGCCTTTATAATAGTATAGACTTGCTACCTTATTATTATGATTGGCATATACCTAGACTATAGTCTTGTCTTTATTTGTTAGTAAATACATAATATAGTTATAATACCTTAGCAAGGGTTCAAAGTCTCATAGATCGTTAATAGATGGTTATATCTATTATACACATATCTAGAATATTTAGTTTAAGTGATGGCTTAAGCTAAGTAGTAACATAATAACTTAAGCATGGTGCTTGCGTTAGAAGTTACCTTTGATCATCGTCGTGCCCACGGAAGAGAGGTAGGTTCTAGGAAGTGACAACCCTAGAATCCCATGTAATCCTCCACGTTCGGCCGGGAGATATGCGTTTCAGGCGGAGTTGTCCTAAAGTATGCGTTCAGTACATGAATCAATGCTTGAAGTGCTAAGTGTGTAAGGCTAGGTTTTGTATTGACTAACATGTTTATGACTGACTATGCAGCTATGTGTGTAGAATACATTAGAGATTACGGTATAGTCCCTCTAACTAACCCACTAGGCACTAGGATTTATTTGTTTAGAGATGAATACGTGTGTGTGTCCATTACCCCTTATCATTATTATCCTTACCCCTACACAAAGTCATAGGCTATGAGTACCAATCTATATCTTAGCTCTATGTTTTCTATTAATACTCTATTCTAATCCTTACCATGGGCGAACTATAAATGACAGTCATTGGAGTAATCAAATGGTGGAATGCTACAATGGTATGATCCGTCCGCTTGTGGATCTATCTTCAACAATGAATCATACCCCAACACTCCTTGCGTTGTTACTAAGTCTAGTAATATTCTTGGTGCGATGTTAGATTTGCTATAAGCATATCTGGCGTCGTTACCAGGGATAGTAATATTCTTAGTACAAAGTTAAGGAGTGTCAACAGTGGACTTTCCTTTCAATTATCGGACAAGTCTGACACTGTGCATTTAACTTTTATTATTGAGTCAATTTTAGGAATTATCGCCTATTCGCCCCACCTCTAGGCACTTTCAGCCATCGTAGAGCCTATTCCCACGTCAACTCTAGCCATCATCCCTTGGGTTGAACCTTAGGTAACACAACTTCTCCTTCTCATTTTCACTACTTTGTTGCTTCAAATCCTGACCCATTATATCTTTAGGCTTTCCTTTCATCGGCCATCCACGCCCATGAATCAAACACCAATATGATGGCCGATGCTCCAAAACCTGTCCTGATTTTAGAAACAGTGGTATAAATTTATTTCTTCCAGCATTATCAATATGTTTCTTCATTATCCCATTAACCTAGCTCTTCTCTTTTCAGGCTCAAGTCTCTAGACGCACATCATCCTTGTAACTTGCCCCTGAGATTCGAGCCACACTTCAAGATATTTGCCAGTGCCTGGACAAGATCTCCATTGATCGCCTCGTCATGGATGTTAACCCCATCAGAGCATGCTATCTAGAGGTCAAAGATCATCTACCTACCAATCTTGTCTTTGTGCTGCATCCAGTGGCATATATTGAGTTCCATAAACTCCTAGAAATTGAAGTACAATCTCGCATTAAGTGCCGATTCTAGTAGAGGAGTCAAGCAGAAGCTGCTAATGTCAAAGCAGAAGAAGAAAAGAACATATATGCTTCCCTGCTCTCCAAATCGGCTGACCTCGAGTCGAAACTTGAGGACTTACAGAGGGAGATGGATTAAATCCAGGTGGCACTCAAGGCAAAGAATAAGGAGATAGCCGATGCAGAAGCAGCTCTTGCTAGAGTTCCACAAGAAATTATGGAGCCAGAGAATGTAACATCATCAGCCGATTCCCAAGCCCACAGCTTCTGGGATATTGCCTCCATTGAACAAGATGCCTACGCCATTGCCAAAGTCGATGAGCTCCGCACTCACACCATCAACATCATCAACTTCTACTATCCTCCAGAGTAGACATAGGAGGTCTTGTCTCCGTAATGAACAATACTTTGTTTTGTAATATTTTTTGAATTAAGAGCAATATTCTCAATATTGGTGATGTGAACAAGGGTTCCCGATCTTCCGAAAGGTTCTTGGTAAGTTGATTTGGTCGGAGGCGACACACAATTCGATCCGGCTTCAGAACAGCACGTTCTAAACCCCGCAATCGCAGCACGACGTCTCCTCTGGTTATCAACCGTCCAAAGATGATTGACCTCACCGAGAAGGCTAATCCCTGCCTACGAATCAAGAACACAAGCAAGAACAACGAAGAATGCAACACAATTGCAGATGTCTGATTAAACTCTCGAAGTTGGGGTCTCACAAACCGATGAACGGCGAAACTGTTTATGAACAGAATTGATCTAAGCAAAACCCAAACCCTAATGGTGCGGCGGCGGCTGTATATAAAGACCCTAGGATCGTGCAAGACCCTCTGGACGCGCCCCTAATTGGGCTCAACTAGATACAAAGCCCAAAGGCCAAAAATAGGCGACGCAGCACCGACATAGATTCTGGACTCTCTCTTGTTTTGATGATTCCTGATGACTCCGGATGAATTTTGACATGAGGCCTACGGCATTGGAAAGGCCTTCTCCTTATATTTCCGTGCATATGTAGAACGTCCAAATCCGAGTCCGTATGCGTCCTGGGCGACTGTTTTAGTACAGACTGGTCCTGGGCCCCGAAACAGACTCGAAGTCGGTTTTGATTGGGCCTCCACTTTGGCTTCCAAGCCCTTGCTGATCCTCCATGTTCCCAACTCCTTCTTCCATCATCTCCTGGTCCTCTCCATGGTTTCTAATCATAAAATAATCATTAGGTAGCAAATCATTCTCAAAAGTAACATATAGCGAAGAACGTAGGAACGAGCTCACCTCTAAATTTAGTCGTCGTGCACGAGCTCTAGTCATTGGACCTTGCAAGTCCAGAATTGGAGGAGTGTTGTGCGTATCCATAGGAGTGATGTCCTCATCAATTGGCCATCTGAAGACGATGTTTATAAATTGGCTGTAAATATCTCTTTTCCTTTCTCTTCAATTTTTTTTACTAAGGGGGTATTTGACATATCAGCCATGATCAAGCAATCGAGATCATGTGCCAACCCAAACACTTGGATGATACCTTTTCAAATATTTCCCACTGATTGCTCTACCAAATTCTTCTCCATCTAACTCCTGCAAGAAATAAGCATTGCCTGGTGCACATGAGCTTACTTTAAACGGTCCCTCCCATGTTGGTGACCATTTTCCAAATCTGTTGTATCTAGAACCAATTGACAGAATTAACTTCCAGACCAAATCCCCTTTTGAATATATTTTAGGAATCACCTTCTTATCATAATATCTGGACACATGAGCTTTATTTTCTTGTATTTTTTCCAGGACCCTCATCCGACACCACATGACATCTTTCAACTCGTCGACCATAATTTGCCTATAGTCATCGACCGATAGCTGATCCTACAATTCAATTCTCCTGGACCCCAAGTTTGTCTCCCAAGGTAAAACTGCTTCATGCCTAGACACCAATTGATAAGGTGGTACCTTAATCGACCCATGACAAGCTAGTCTATACGCCCACAATGACTCAGCCAATGTCGTATGCCACTTCTTTGGTTGCTCATCTATCTTTCTCTAAAATAGCTTGATCAAACTGTTGTTAGAAGCCTTTACTTGACCATTGGCTTGAGCATAATAAGGCGATGAATTCAACAATTTAATTCCCATACTATCGGCAAAGCTTTGAAACCCCTCCTAAGTAAACAGAGAGCCTTGGTCAGTGGTAATCGTCTGCGGCACACCAAATTTGTAAATTATACGCTCTTTGACGAAATTGATGACATCATTAGTCATCACATTTCTCATCGGCACCGCTTTAACCCACTTGATGAAATAATTCGTCGCCGCCAGAATGTACTTATGACCTTTGCTTGATGCTGGATAAATCTGACCAATCATATCCATCCCCTAGCCTCTATACGGCCACAACTTAACAATTGGATTCATAGCTGATGCCGATGCTCTCTGGACTGCTCCAAACTTCTGACAATCTTGACACCCCTTGTAATACTTGAAGCAATCCTATAGCATAGTAGGCCAATAATATCTTGTCCTTTTCAATAACCAACACATGTTATGGGTCGATTGATGTGTGCCACAGAATCCATCGTGCACCTCGCACATAAAAACCATGGCTTCTTCTCGATTCAAACATCTCAACAACACACCATCAACTATCTGATAAGAAAGATTCTTGTCTAATAAAACATACATCAACGCCTTGTATCTAATTTTTCGAGGGGTACGCTGCATTGGATCTTTAATATATTGAGTAATCTTGTACCTCCAATCCACTTCATCAACATCGGCTATCTCAACAATCACAATGCTATTATTCAACTGATAGCCTAATGCCTTCCGAGCCAGATCATTTGCTTCCATATTCTGCTCTCTTGGGACGTGCTTGAAATTCACCGCTTTGAAGCAATGGATCACTTCTTGACACTCGGTATAAAATAACCTCAAGATATCATGTTTGCACTCAAAATCCCCAGCTAACTGCTCGAGCACCAATAATGAATCACCAATGACTTCAACAAAATCGGCTCCAGCCTCTCGCAATATTTGTAACCCCTTGAGAGCAGCTTGATACTCCACCTGATTATTAGTTGAGGTCTCTACAGCAAATGCAAACTCAAAACTTGCCCCCCTGAGTCAATATGACCACTAGTCCCATGCCGCAACCATTCTTGCATACAGAACCATCAAAGAACAATACCGATGGCACCGGTTCAATCATCTGTGCACCTGATCTACAATTCTCCACTACCAGATTGGCCAGAACTTGACCCTTTATTGCTTTAGCAGACTCAAAAGTCAAATCATATTCAGCCAAAGCCAATATCCACTTTCCAATCCTGCCTTTCAAAATTGGAGCGATAGCATGTACTTGATGACATCGGCTTGACATACTACCACACACTTGACCGATAACAAATAATGCCTCAACTTCACACATAAGAAATATTAGCACATGCATAATTTTTTCAATTTCAGCGTACCTGGTTTCGGCATCAATCAAACATCAGCTCAAATAGAATACGACCCTTTCCTTGCCATCCTACTCTTGAATTAAAGTCGATCTAATCGACTTCTTGTCTTCTGCAAGATATAGCTTAAAAGGCAACCGTTCTCTTGGTGGCACCAACACTGGGGGCAAAATTAGATATCTTTTGATGTCATCTAGGGCCTTCTTATGTTCAGGCAACCATATGAACTCCTGATTAGCCTTCAACTTTAATAATGGAGTAAAAACATCAAAGCTTCCTAATAAGTTAGATATGAACCTCCTTATAAAGTTAACTTTGCCGATCGAAGACTGTAACTCAGTCTTGTTGACTAGAGGTTTCATATCATTGATAGCCTTAATACTTTTTTGGCCAATTTCAATTCCTCTCTCATGCACAATGAAACATAAAAAGGGTCAACCGATACACCAAAAGCACACTTTTTAGGATTCATCTTCAAACCACACCTCCTGGTCCCTTCTAGCGCTTCCCGCAAATGAGCTATATGATCTTCTACCCTTCTGGATTTAACAACCACATCATCAATATAAATTTCGACTAACCTGCCAATCAAGTCATGAAATATGTAATTCATAGCTCTCTACTATGTGGCTCCAGCATTCTTCAACCCAAAAGTCATGACGACCCATTCATATATGCCTATAGCCCTACGACACCTGAAAGCAGTCTTCGGTATATCCTCTTCTGTGATAAAAATCTGATTATACCCATTATTACCATCTATAAAACTGACAATCTTATGCCCAGCTACTGCATCAACCAGAAGATCTACTACTGGCTTGGGATAATTATCTTTAGGGGTGGCCTTGTTTAATGGTCTGAAATCAATACACACCCTAAGTTGTCCACTTTTCTTGCACACGGGTACAATGTTCAAAACTCACTCTGGATATTGGCAAGGCCTACTAAATTTAGCATCATATAACCAAGTGATTTCTGCCTTGATCTCATCATAAAATCTTCAGGTCTATTCTTCTCGGTGGCTGCTTGTACGGACGATATACAGGCTTGGTTGGAAACCAATGTTCAACAATGGATCAGCTAAGGCTAGGCATCTCAGTGTAATCCCAAGAAAAACAATCCTGATACTCTCTTAACAACTTTATTAATTCAACTTTAAAATTTTCATCTAATTTCTTACTGATAAATGTCGGCCTTGGCTTGTCGCCACCTCCTATATCGACTTCTTGTAACTCATCGACTGACATAAATCATTTCCCTAATTGGGGCGCCTATCAGAGAAAGAACTTCAAGTTTCACTGGTCCACCACTTCAAGGCCCTGAGTGACATAGTCTCCTTCCCAAACCTTACCAGACAGACACTCCATATCATCTGCATGCCATGGCGCTAAATCGGTCGATTCAACATTGACAGTTTCATCAGCTGGGCCACCTTGACTTGATCGCCAATTCACTGGACAAGAGACTAGTGCATAGTTGATGGTATACAACAATTTGCATGTATCCAGTCACGGCCCAGTTGTAAGCTGTAGGTCCCCTTTCCATGAATGACAAAGAAAGTAACCGGCAAAGTCTTGTTGCCGATTGTAAGGTCAACATTCAACACACCCTTGGCTGTTGTAGTACGACCACCATAATCTCTCAAAATCATGTTGGTATCAATTAAATCCTCGTCAGTCTTACCCAACTTTCTGACAGTAGTAATCAGCATGATGTTAACTACATCGCCTCCATCGACCATCATCTTTCCCACTGGCATCCCATTAACAAAAGCTTTTAGGTGCTGATAATTAGACTCATCTGGTTTATCAAACACCATCTGTTGTGTATCAAATACTAACTACGGTGCACCATCTTCATCAGCAAACAGCTCTTCTCCTGAAACCATGAATTCTTGAGCCAGAATCATCACCATGCCTACTGTAGCACCAGGAACTTGCACTTGCGACTTCACCTTGGGTCTCCATTCTTTTTTCGACGGCTGATCATCATCTTCATCATAATAGTATCGGCCAGCCCTTATCTTCTTGCAGCGCATCCTCTGAATCCTACATTTCTGGCTCCTGGAGAATATACCAGATGGACACAGTTGAGATCTCTGCTCCTATTCTTCCTACAGCTCTTCATTGACTTCCTTCCCAAAATGCACTGCTTTATCTATCTTCCTTGCTCCAAGACGATCAAAAGCTAACAACCGACGCTGCCTATCGGCCGATCCCACTATGTTCTCTCTATGCTCAGACTGTCGATGCTAGGGCCGATGGTCTCTAGGGGCCTCTCGAAACATCTGATCCGTGCGCCTGCTGCAACCGGGACAGTTATCGACATAGGGAAGCTTCATATTATCATCCCAACAATATTGAAAGAAAGGCCACTCCCAATATACATTAAACTGCGACTCCCTAGCTTCCCTATCTCTCTTTTTCTGGTATCTATTAATGAATGCTTCTACATTGTCAATACCAGCCATATTAACATTTGCAGGGAAGGGAATGCCTGTGAATATTCATGGTCCCCTTGGTGAACTTGATCTTCCCTTGCTCAATTGCCGACTGAATTTGTCGCCTGAACACCTTGCATTCATTAGTATGATGAGACAACGAATTGTGCTATTTACAGTACTTGCTCTTCTTTAAGTCTTTGTTGACAGCTGCTAACATTTACTAAGTTGCATCGATATAATCATCCCCGGCTAGGCGCCAAAAATGCTTGTGACACTTCTTAACGCCGCACCAGACATAATTATAAAGATGCACTTAAGTGTCAATATAGTAAGACCCGCAAGCGCACGGATAATACCATTGTAGCATTTCACTATTGGATTGCTCCAATAGCTTGTCATTTATAGTTCTACCAAAGGAAGTCTATAGCATAAATATAAGATTGTTAATGATAATGTAGTCATAAAGATTCGTATGAGTATTTAGAGTTTATACAGGGGTAAGTATAATAATAATAATAGGGGTAGTGTGACACACATAGCAATCATTCCTAAAGATAAACAAGGATCCTAAGTCACTAGGGAGTTTTAGTTAGGCAAGCAAAGCTGCATCTCTAATGTTACTCTACCTATATAGTTACTTAGTCAAACAATTATAAGCAAGGTTATACTAGTCATAGTCTAATGCATTCAACACTTCATGTACGGATTCATGCCCGGCATACACAAGGCAACTCCGTTTTGGACACACGTCGTAACCGAACATGGAGGAGTACAATGGACAGATAGGGTTGTCACCACCTACTGTCTACCTCTACAAACCTTGGATTACGAGGTGATCAATACTACCTAGCCGTTTAAGCACCACGCTTAGACATTTAAGTAGAATCCTAGCATTGATCAAACACTAGAATCACCATTTGGATAAACAAGTACTAAAGCATACATAACCCTAACCCTATGGATTAACAAGTCATGAGCTAAGCAATTGCAATCCAAATTGGATATCAAACCCATGTTGAATCATAACAACTAGAATAAAGTACAACTAGCATATAGTTAAGGCATATGACAATTATGACAATAAGGTAGCAAGTCAAAATCATCATGAAAGCATAAAGTCCTATAACATGAATATGATATATAACCAAACAAGGAACACATATCATAAGCATAACTATAAGGAAGAACTATATTAATGGAATAGAACAAAGTCATAATAATAATATAAAAGAATAAAGGTAAAGATACAAGAGGCATACCAATACTCCTATGACTTGGAGACTTGATCAAGGCTCCTCCAACACTAAACTCCACTAGGACTAGGAAACTACTAAGTGAAAGAGGGAAATGACTAGCTCTTGAGTGTGTGTGTTGGAGTGGAGCTCTCTCCTTCTATTTATAGGGGGGATAAGTTGGTACTGAATAGTAACCGCCACGGAACTGCCATGCACCAACCTTCCAAAAGAGCTCCGGAATCGACACGTGGGAGCCCGCCCGAAAAGGGCTCCGGACCAGGTCGGCCGACGAAGTCCTTAGGTCGGTCGACCTAAAGATGGGCCTCCTCGGGGTGTACTTTCTCGGGGTGACTGGTAGGTGGATCCTCTTCTGATTTGAATCGGTCTTCTCCGGAGGAATCCCATGTAGCCACGTATGCAATCCGAAAGAGGTCCAGTTGGCACCGTCTTATTGGCAGGAACTGTGTTTCCCCAGATTGTTCTCCATTTCCCCACATATATTGTATCAAATCCCTGCATGCACATAATTCTTCAAGGACAAGTGGAATCTCATTATTCCTAACTAACTTGCAAGTATGAAATGCTAAGTCTTCCTACTTTTATAGGTATATTAATGGTCGGAATTGGTATTTAACGACCATCAACAAACCCTCTAAGCTGAACCTTTGCTCATCCCGAGTAAAGGCAAAACTCAGGTTTGTGTTGATCAGGAGTTGCTACAATGTCCTATTCTTAACATATACCCAAATGCACAACTACGACACTCTATAATGAATTGAATAAGTTGGCACGAGTACTTCACCTTTTATTACCTGTGGGGCGTTGTAGCTTCTCCAAATCTTGGGCAGTTGGAAGACAGAACAGTTTGTAAGACCACCATTTTATCTACTTTTTTTGATCGACTTTAGCCCGGAGGTTAATTTTAATGATAAATCTACATTCCTAAAGTTATTCACTCAGATCATGCAAACTATATATATTCCTCACCAAGGCTTGTGATGCCTCAAAAATCCTACCTCTAAAGGCTAATATGTGGAGCTCTAGGTAAGGATAAATGTGGCATACCTGTATTTCATATGTCGCCGAGTAAAACGTGTGGATTCATGGAGAAAGTATTTCCTACAAACATGATCAAGATGTGCATGTGTGGTGGATTTGGTGGAGTGGAATAGAGACTCTTTTCATTTTATCTCTTCCTTTATTTGGTAGTTTTGGCTATCTTCCTTTCTTTTCTTTTTCTCTCAAACTCTTCATGGAGCAAGAGTTTTTTTTGTCAAGCTCTTCATGGAGCAAAAAAATTTTTCTCTCTTTTTTTTGATAGCCATAACCTTTATTGCCTTGGGGAGAGATCAATCATGAAGACAGAGTCTTTATTTTGTGGATGGATGGTGTGACATGAATAACTACTAATTTCCAATGTGGAAACTTAGCGTGATGTGCGCGGACTTGATCATCAATGTAAAAAATATTCTTCAGTAGGGTCACACAATTTGGTCAAGGCTCAATGAAAATACAAGTTGCATATGTAGAAGGTTTAGCAATGTAGCACAACATATGGTTATGGTAGGAATATATATCATTAAGGAATTTGTCATTTTTATCAAATTAATTCTCCGGGTGTCAAGTTTCACAAATTGAGAAAGATCATAGCAGCCCTAACTAACCATATCGTATCTCCCAACAACCTAGAAGGATAATACTTATGCTACTATTGGGTATTTTAATGATAGCAGAATAAATCCGCAAGCGTACGGATACCGCAGTAGCTTTCACCCAGTAGTTTTCTAAGGTATCGAATCCACAGGGAACATGTGTGCCTAATCTTCTGTTCTAGTTCGTCCAAGGACACCAAGATAATTGTGGCTTTGGGTAGCAAGGATTCCTAATGGTTATAAGGTCCTAATCAAGATAAGAGTACTACTAGGTTGCTTGCATTGGACATCCAGTTTTCCCCTACATCCATAGTGCGATTCCGGCCAAGAGCCTACTACATAGCCAAACGTGGAGGGTTTCAAAAGACAGATAGGGCTGTCGCCACCTACTGCCTACCTGAAGCAATTCGTGGACTATGCGATAAACAAAGGTAACCTACAGCCTAGACACCACGTCTATGCTTTCAATTACTCCCTTAATCTTTAGATACGATGATATAAGACTAAGGTCTCTAATTAAATAGACTGCTAAGCGAGCAAAGCAACTAAGTATAAAACTTACTTAAAAAGGAAACTTAAATACCAAGAAAGGAATCACGAAGACTTACTAAATATGGCAAGCATCCGTCGAGGTACAAGCGTGGAGAAGAGGTGGACAGGACCACTCCTCCTCTGAAATTCCCCTCACTCTCTCCCTATTTTCTAGGCACTTTGGCAATGCTAAACCTTTTGGAAATGGAGCACTAAACTCTAATCTTGAAGTGTTTGGAGAGTGGAGGCACTCCCGTCCTTATATGGGGGCCCAAAGTCTGTAACTAAGGTGGTAAATCCTACCCTAACCGCGGGAACCGACCTTGGAAAGGCGGTGGGAGACTCCCCGAGCAGGCTTGGGCCGAGTGGGCCTAATCTTTGTTCGGCCAAACAAGGGTGTTCGACCGAACATGGACTGGCCCCTTTCGGCCACAGCCTTCTCCAGGTCTCTGACTTACTGTCCCTATTTGTCCCTCCACGTGTTAGGCCTTCTGGTATGTCGGTTTGCTCTGTTTATGGGCCCGTGGATCCTTGTGATGCGCTCTGATTGGTCGGAAGTGTTCTTTCTCCTATGATGACACAGATTTTACCTCAATTACGTGGGTAAATCACCTACAAGCAAATATTCACCAACACTTATGGAATTCGTTAGTAATAAACTCCTATCACTATGTTGGTTGTTTACTTTTATAGTTTTATGCAGATATTTGATGGTCGAATTTGGCATTTAGTGACCGTCAACAAACTTCCCCACACTTAGCCTTTGCTTGTTCTCGAGTAAAGGAAAAGGACTAAGATGGATCATAATCTCCAAATAGTATGACGCTAGCATGCATGTTATTCCAAGCCATACCTGTACGAATGGACTTTGAAGTGTCTACCATGTCACCTTGGGTGGTTGAAGAGTGGAACGGCTCAGATTCTGGTCATCTCTGCTCCTTGTGCTAAGTAACTTGGGTTTTTGAAGAATTTTCAAAAGTAAAACAAAGTTGTACTCCTCTAATGATTCTCTCAAGTAACTCCTCTAATGATTCTCTCAAGTGACTCATATATATGTGTGTGGATCCTCACCAAGGCTTTTTTTTGTTGCCTCTTTTTGTTCCTACTTCTAAAGATAGGCGTATGTGGAGCTTAGGGTAGGGAATAAAAAGAAGGCATACCTATGCTTCATATATTACCGAGTCAAAAACTGGATCCAAGGAGAAAACAAATCATGAATCATTAATCAAGTATGTGCACATATACGGATGGAATGAATGTAGTGGTGGATAATGGGTACTCCTTTTGATATCCTCCCTCTCTTTTATTTGAGAATATGGGCTATCTCTCTTTCTCTTTCTTTTTTTCTTCTTTTTTAAACTTGACAACCCATATCTCTTATAGCAAGGATAATTGGAGAGGGAATTTCTCAATGCATGGTGGAGCACTTTATTTTGTGGATGGATGATGGATATGTGTGATGCTATCTTCTGGAGTGGAAGAGTGGCATATGGAAGGAGATGGCTAATGGAAATGGATGAATACTCCTTTATGTGTAAACTCTCTCTTTCCTTGAGATGATATTGGGTATGGCTATTTTTTCTTTTTTTCTCTCTTTTTTTCATGCTCAAGGATTGAAAGCGTGTTTTTTATAGCCATGCCTTCTATGGGAACAATTGAGAGAGAGTCATAACAAGATAATCATGGAGTAATTCTTTTGGTGGATGAATCGATGATGACGATGATAGTTATGCTAACTTCCAATGTAGAAGATTAACATATGAGGGAAATGTGCACATGAACTTGATCAACAATACATAACAAGCATCTCATTAGGGTCACAACAATTTGACAAGGTTCAATGAAGGCACAAGTAGCATATGCATCAGGTTTATCAAATGAAACAATCATATGGCTCTGGTGGGATATCTCTAATCATTGAGGAGTAAGCTTATATATTTATAATTTTCAAAAAGAATTCCCAAGTACTTTATGCAATAGAGAGCAAGAATCACTTCATCAAACCATATCACACTAGTCAACAACCTAGGTAGCATGTGGTCCCTATGAATATAGTCCACTAGTATTGGCATAAGAGCAAGGAATAAAGAGCATGCAGGCCGACCATGGAAAGCTTTGAATAATTGGGAGGTCATCAAGATTGATTTTAATTTTTGAGTTTGGATATTATCATTTTGTTCTAGGAAAATTAAATCATTGAACAAAATAGGGAGATATAGGGATAAGATGCGCAAACCGTCACACTAGTAGATGATGAGGCCGAGTGGGGCCAAGGTGGGTCCAGTCGATTCAGAGGGTTCAGCTGAATCATCCTGGTGTCTAGCTTGGTAATCGTATGGTGTGTTGCTCTGCGTGGGGTTGTTCATTATATGTTGGCTGATGAGGTCCTTTGTTGCGCACCGGGAATCCTGGGGATCTCCCCCACACTTATTCACTTGCCTACACTTTTATTTGACACACGAAAAACAAACAAAAGGGTTAAAAGTAAAATAAACTCTACCGGCTTTATGGGCCCCATAGAGTCACAACTATATTAATAAGTTATTTATTTTATTTATCTTTTTTTTTCTAGCGCACTTACATAATTGAATTGAAAGGAAATAAAAGGAAATGAACTAAAGCGCCATTCTTTTTTTTAGCAAGGCATGAATGCAGGAACTAACAACTCTAAACCAAGAGGCAAGTTGGCATGAATGGAAGTTAATACGTGATACTTACAGAACTCCCCCACACTTAGATTTTTGTATCACTTAGACATAATAAATCAAATATGCAGTGTTGCAGCCTTCTCGTGGTATGTTCCATCGCCAAAAATACCATGGTGTGAAGCTGATGCAGCTCCCATGTTCCCAGGCATAGTGTGACCATCATTCTTTTCAATCCTCACCTGAAAGGGTTAGTGACCAAAAATACCCTAAAGAAAATATATCCTGAAAACAAATGTTTGCAATCATATATTAAGGGAAAAAATGAAATGATAATCCGGGCCATCAGCCGGTAGTGCTTTGTTTATAGTCAGAAGCTTGACTACAGGGACTTTATGCTGCGGCTATCATTCATGATGTAGTTCCCATCTTATCGCCAATTGTTGATGTATCAAATGATGTCTTAGTTGCAAGGTTAGTGCCAAAAAGCAAATACGAGATCTGCAAAACTTATGATAAACAAAAGCATCTAGAATTATCCTTCTAAAAATTTTACTAATGAGGGCCTTAAGGTGGTTGTAGTCCTTGTAGGTGCTTTTAGCAGAAAGAGCGATCAACTCTAGATTTTTGTTGGATGAGCATGTATCTTGAGGTTGTTCAAGGAAGAAGCGCTCATTCTCATCCATGGAAATATTTTCTTCTAGAGTCAACTCCGCAAGCAATCCAATGGTCCAAAGGTTCTCCTTCTCAAGAATTTCATCAATAAAGCTCATGGTTGATTCTTGATCACCATAGAGAATGGAGTATTGAGGACCAAAGGAAAAAGGCTTAGGCAAGAAGGATGATGATTTGGTTTCAAAAAGATTAAGAGTTTCTCCAAAATCGTATCCTCCTTGGATGGAATGCTTCGCGTCCTCATAAAGAACAAACCTCGGTGATGCATGTTGGGAAACAAACATCACCTCCTCAAGCGGGGAGTGCTTGAAGTGAGGCATCACCATAGGATTTTCTAAGCAATTGGCTTTGGTGCCGAAAGCAGCTTTCCTAAGCTTTTCATTTAGGCTCCCAAGAGATGCACCCTTATAGCGAAGGCTTTCTAGTGGGAAGCCTAGAGAAGTTCAAAGTCGATGATAGGAAAGACATGGAGGTCTAGGCGAACGTCGACTTTGTCCAACTCAACTGGTACAGCCCTTCCGATCCCCTGACATGGAAAGGTTACTCCCAAGGCATCCTTGAGCAGTGTGTCATTTGGCTCAAGAGGTATATCATCCAAAAGTTACCAAGCTATGTACTCAGGGATGATATTGGCTCTTATGGTGGGATCGTGAAGGGCTTCTACAGCATTTCCCTTTATATAACAGGGAATAGCAGAAGAAGGAGAAGAGATTGGATTTCCCTTCAAGAGTGCCCTTCTTCCTTCATCCACTCCTTGTTCATGGCCTCCCGTAGAGTTTCTTCTTAGAAAGGCTTGGGAGGTGAAAGAGAGGACGTAGGCTTCTTCTGCCAGAAGTAATTCGAGGTGTTTTCATGTCTATCAGATAGTCGTTCCTCGAACTCGACTGGCAACCCTGAAGGTAGAATTTCTCCTGCCTTCTGAGCAGTCTCAACAGTAGAATTGAATTTTGTTGTTGAGAGACCCTCGTGGGTTGACTTGCCTTCCCCCTGGATAAATGGATGGTCTCCTTCCTTAAGAATGGATCCAGGGGGGTCAAATGGGAATGTTGCCACCACTTCATTGAACGGCTCACCCCTTAGGAAGAGATTGTGTCAAAAGATTTTCTGATTTATAGATTGAGACAGAAAAGGTGTCTCTCCCAAGTCTTGTGTCGAGACTTCCTAGCTTCGGCCCATCATGGAATAGCTCGTCCAACGGATGCCCGATCAAAATTTGGAAGTCATAGACTTCAACTACATGGAAGTCTAGGATAGTCTCAACACTTTCGTGCTTTATAGGCATGTTTTGCAAGGTCCCAAATCCTTCTAAAGATTTTCCTAAGGTGTCCATGAAGGATTTGCTAATCGGTGCAAGGGCTCACCACCTATGAGGGCTGGTGTAACGGATTTTGATATGATATTTGTATCGATTATGGGACTAAAAAGAACGTTCACCTTCGTCTCTCTTATATGGCATTGAATGGTTGAATAAGGAGGCTTAATCCAAATTATATCAGGAGAATGTTCTCCCTCATTCAACCATTCGTTGCTTGGCATCGAAAAGCACTCCCTCTCATTCTCTTGGAGGAAATTGTCCTCTAGAGGATCAGGAGGAAAGATGAGAAATGGTGGGTTCTTCTTGCAAAAATAATTCAAGGTGTCCCCATGGTCTTTCGAAAGACCTTCCTCAAAATTAATAGAGAACTCAGGGAATTTTCTAATTGAGACATAGGGACAGAAAAATGTCTTCCCCTGAGTTCAATGTTTAACATCTCCTTGGTCGGTGCATCAGAGAAAAATCTCTCCATGGGATGCCCGATTAAAATTTCAAAGTCATGGACTCCAAACACATGGAAATCAAGGAGAGTTTCGACATCTTTGTGCCTTACAGACACATTTTGCAAAATCCCATACCCCTCTAAAATGGGTCCGGAGGGACATTGAAGAAATTTACAAGTCGATGCCAAGGGTTCCTCACCCAAAATGGCAAAACCACAAGCATCAGAAATGATGTTGGCACCAATGGTGGGATTATAAAGAAGATTCACCTTCACCCCTCTTATGAGGCATTGAATAGAAGAGCAAGGGGAACTAACCCGAATTAGGTTCCGAGAAAGCTCAACCTCTCTGGACCACTCATTGCTCATGCTTGAAGTTAACTCCATCATCGTCTCTTGGGGCAAAGGCTCCCTAAGAGGATTGGGAGAATATACAAGAGTTGGTGATATCCTTTGATAGCGACAACTTGAGGATTTCCCACGATATTTTACAAGATTTTCCTCAAATTGGAAAGGGAGCTTTGAAGGTTGAATTTCTTCATCCTCCATTGCTCGTGGTTCGGTTGAGGTGTCTCACTAGATGAATCAATGGATAGGCAAGGACTTGGCTTAAGTTTAACTAGTGGGGTTGCCTCAATGCTCGACGAAGCTTCCTCCCGAGGGGGCTGTCTACAGTCGGCTAGGAAAGAATAGTTTTTTTGAAACAGGTCAAGGATAGCTCTTCCTTCAGCAGGCATTTTGTGTACGAACAAACCTCTAGCGGTGACGTCGAGATATAGGGCAGACTCCTCGCTTAAACCCAGACAAAAATGTTGCAACAACACATGGTCGGGCAAAGACAAGTCAGAGCCGGAAGTGGTTAACAAGGAAAACCTGGCCTAGGCTGCACCTACGGATTCCTTCTCGCTTTGACGAAAGTCGAGAATCTCCCTTCGTAGAGAGATGATACATGACGTAGGATAGAACACGACATAAAATTTATCTTGGAGTACTTTCTAATCACCATTCGTACTCCC
The DNA here is from genome assembly GCA_030378355.1 of Eleusine indica. NCBI lineage: Eukaryota > Viridiplantae > Streptophyta > Magnoliopsida > Poales > Poaceae > Eleusine > Eleusine indica. Next base: position 46,361,771 of record CM059495.1, read on the forward strand.
AACAAAATGAGTGTACCATTGTTTCGCTTGAAAGTATCTTGATTCATGCCTTTTATCGATAGGCATGAACACAAATGCTCCAACTCTCTCAAACCATGGAACGGGTTTTCACTATTTAAACCCAAGAAGGATTGTTCCCAAACCATGGCTATAAAGCCAGGGCGGAGTTCAAAGCCAGATGAATGAATTAGGTCCGCCGAATGTAACGGCTCGAAGAACTCGCCCTTTGGAGCACAAAGGTTTTGAATTGTAGGTTGCTCCATTGGAAAAAAGAGATGAGAAGTAAATAAAGTGAAATAAAAAGATACGAGGGCGAACTAGGTTCGATGATCAAACAACAACTGTTTCCGACAACAACGCCAGAAAGCTTGTTGGGTATTTTAATGACAGCAGAATAAATCCGCATGCATACAGATAACGAAGTAGCTTTTACCCAGGAGTATTCCAAGGTATCGAATCCACAGGGAACATGTGTGCCTAATCTTCTTTTCTAGTTCGTCCAAGGACACCAAGATAATTGTGGCTTTGGGTAGCGAAGATTCCTAATGGTTATAAGGTCCTAATCAAGATAACAGTACTACTAGGTTGCTTGCATTGGGCATTCAGTTTTCCCCTACATTCATAGTGCGATTCCGGCCAAGAGCCTACTGCATAGCTGAACGTGGAGGATTTCAACAGACAGATAGGACTGTCACCACCTACTGCCTACCTCAAGCAATCCGTGGACTACGCGATAAATAGAGGAGAAGAAGTGGACAAGCCCATTCCTCCTCCAGACTTCCCCTCACTCTCTCCCTATTTGCTAAGCACTTTGGCAATGCTAAATCCTTTTGGAAATGAAGCACTAAACTCTAATCTTTAAGTGTTGGGTGAGTGGCGGCACTCCCCTCCTTATATAGGGGCTGAAAATTGGTAACTAAGGCGATAACACCCGCCCTAACCGTGGGAACCGACCTTGGAAAGGCGGTGGGAGACTCCCCAAGTAGGCCTGGGCCGAGTGGGCCAATCTTTGTTTGGCCGAACAACGGTGTTCGGCCGAACATGGAGTGGCCCTTTTCAGCCACAGCCTTCTCCAGGTCTCTAGCTTACTTTCCCGATTCGTCCCTGACGTGTTAGGCCCTCTGGTATATCGGTTTTCTCTGTTTATGGGCCCGTGGATCCTTGTGTTGCACTCTGATTGGCCGGAAGTGTGCCTTCTCCTATGATGACATGGATTTTACCTCAATTACGTGAGTAAATCACCTACAAGCAAATATTCACCAACACTAGTGGAATTCGTTAGTAATAAAATCCTACCACTATGTTGGTTTTTTAGTTTTATTGTTTCATGTAGGTATTTGACGGTCAAATTTGGTACTTAGTGACCGTCAACAGCTACCCACTATTGTGTTTGAGGTGATATTTAATCATGCCAACAAACCAAAACTGGATAGAGTACTATGTTGTAAACTAGGCATATGAAAGGAATAAAAGCCAGAGCAACTATTCATCATCTCAACATAGGAAACTTTATGCATTCATACCGCGCATGGATTTATTCATTACTATTATTATTACTAGTTTTTTTTCAGTTTATCATGCATGTAAAAGGGAAACAAATCTTTTTTCATGTTTTTAGTTTATCATGCATGTGTTGATTGGAAGGGGAAATGATACAAGTTACCTTCACATTAGGGGGAGGAACTCCCCCCCCCCCCCCAAGCTGGCTTGAGCTCACTCGAATGGCTGCGGCCCCTGACCAAAGTAGCCTTGAGAGTGAAAATAAGAACTCATTTGGGTGTTACCCCAAGAGACCTTATTCTCAATTCTCGAGAGCTGTTGTTGGACATCATCCCTCCACTCATCTTCTTGATGGATATGAGTGTGGATGGTATGGTCCAATTGTTAGATCTGGAGGGTCATACTGTCCATTTGTCTTGTAAGGTTGTTTGTGCCCCTTCTTGAACCACTGCGAGAGTGATGTGTGCTGAATGGTGGTGGTAAGCAAGTTGAACTCGCGCTACCGTAGGCTCCCCCAGGCCATTCACCGGTGTCCCAGGATGCACTGACGCTTCCGTGAGGAATGACGTGATCCCAAGAACCTGTGCTTGGCTCCTCCCTCGGGAAGGATGCCTCGGTGTTCCTCCATGATTTGTTTCTGGTTATAGGATCGGAAACACTATTCCTTAGAGCTGCAAAGCCTGTCTCTAGAGGAATGGTTAGTTCATCACAGTTATAGAAATGAAAATTCGGGTTAGGTAACTAGATTTCATTTGCATAACCGGGAAAGAAATAAACCAAATAGCCATTGGGTTCTTGTTTCAGAGAATGTCCTGATCTAAATTCTTCGCCTAGGACAACCTGTTCAAAATTTAAATCATAGATATGGGCATTTCTAAGTAAACCAAGATTGTGCACAAGGCGATAGATCAGGGATGTGAACTCAAAGTCTCCTACTTGTTTGATAACTTCGACCCATTGATTAACCATGGCTATAATAGGCAAGACTTTGATTTTATTAACCATGCAGTAAAGAAGAAACATTTCATCCCCCCCCCCCCCCCCCCCCGCACAGTTCTAACATCCTTTCTGGGGAACAAAGTCATTGCTAGCCATTTATGCAAAAAAAGCAAGGTAGGATTATGGATATCCATATTCCTAGGTGACAGAGCAAGGGTATGCCCTGCTATTTCCTCCCAAAGCCTGCTTTTGTTAAAACCAAAATGTTCAAAAGGAAATTCCAAAGCAGTAATAGGAGAAAAACCTAGCAAATCACTGAATTGCCTCCATGTGAATGAGATTTTCATTCCATTGAATCAGAACGAAATCCTATCACCTTCCCACTAAAGGGTGCATAAGAACTGAATGGTAAGCAGGCGAGAGCAAGGCTCAACTACCGAAACAAAACCATCACATCCCACAGCATGAAAGATGGAGGTAAATTCAGTATCCATACCTATCTTGGAAAGAAAGTCCGGATCATACTTTTGTGTAGGAACGTAAGACCGGCCTATGATCATCCGATAGATGTCACGTTCTCTCTTTCCAACCAAGTCAAGGTCACGGTCGGTTTTGAGTCGGAGTTGAACATTGCTGAAATCCAGCAATTGCTCTGGCTCTACTTCTGAAGGTTCCTCAACCGTTGCGTCTTCTTGTGGCTCTTCCTCCAGACGTTGGCGACGCGAGCGAGTGCTATACACTGTTGAAGGTGTAGAACTTGCATTGCTTGGGCTCCCCATCACCTTGTTCTTCATTTTGCTTAAGGATCGCTTCATCTTATTCATTGTTGCACACTTGAACAAACGAACACAAGAGCAACTCGAATGGGGCTTAAGGTTAGTGAAAAACACCAAATAGAAACTCCGTTGGAAACTCTTGCAAATGTAAAACCAACTTGTAAATGCAAAAGAAACTCAAAGCAAATATTTTTGGTGGAATTCCAGAGTATTGAGCAACGCAAAAGCATAGAGAAATTAGAAGCAAATGGCTAGAGCAAAGTGGAGAAGTGAAAAATGTGAATAGAGTGAAGAACTCCCTCTCCCGGCCATTGCCTTAAATAGCAAAAGAGCAATGGTCTCATTGAGACATGGTCGTTGCCTTCTAGCTGTTGGGACAAGTAGGGCTAGAGAGCCGTTGCTCTCTGGTCGGTCGACCAAGGGGTCAGGTCGGCCGACCAGAGTCTGGCTCCTCGGGTCCATAGCTCTAGCCAGTGGGCCCCACTGGTGGCGGCCCACAGGAAAGAAAATATGTTTTGAAGAAAAACATTTTCAAACATTCTGCAAATCCAAAGTCTCAAAAAGATAAACTCTGAAAAAATCCATTTTATAATTTCTTTTTTGAAATTGGGTTGGAATAAATTCCAACATACAGTGAAAAATCAAATATGAAAATTGAAATAAAAAGTTTTGAAAAGGGAAATATGGATAAATACCATTTAACCTGCCGGTGAGGGTTCACCAATTTTGAGTCCGGTGGACGGAACTTTCTCTCCTTCGTCGTTTAGCTTGCTATCGGCGCATCCTTGTCTGGAGATGAGGATGTGGATGTCTTCTTTGGCCGCCACACCTTTTTCACCTTCTTAGGCGGTGTGGATGAAGGATACTTCTATACCGGCTGCTTCTTTGTCCAGGGCGTGCTTGTTGCCTTCTTCTTCTGAGTGACAAGAGTGGGATTCTCTTGTGCCAAGAAGCTTAGCATGAAGTCCACCAGGCTGTCTCTTCTTGGCCTCACTTCTACCTCCTTTATGCTCTATGGGTTCAACCCAAACGTGTCACAACCCCCTTGGACCAAGGTTCTCGAGGTGCTGATTAAGAAGACACAAGATAATACAGCAACAGACCAAAGTGCAAATTTACATAGAAAAGAGTATTAGTTATATTATATTAGAGTTCAAGTGTGCAGCGGAAATATTATAGAAATCAGTTTTAAAACACGCGGAAGATAACGTGATTAAGCATCTAAAATACACAACTCGACGATAAAAGCAGTTGTGATAAATCTGAGCCCATATGGATCATCACCTAGCCAAACACAACAACAACGGCTAATCAGCCTCCTAGTGAGCAGACCAACCCACTGGAGTAGAAATATCCCAGGGAAGGACACCCAAAGGTAGCTCATATGCATCAACATTATTACCTAAAATAAATAAAACCACAACATGGCAAAGCCAGAGCAATTATGCTCCACATAAATTAACTCTAGACATGCATAAGCTCAAAGATGGACAAAATAAATTTAGTGATAATTATAGCAGCTAAGCATTTGATTATTATCTATATAATCCATCAATCTATGCTAGTTAAAGAACTACAAAGTATAACAAGCATATCAGAAATTTAAGACAATTGCTATACATAACCATTTCAGATTTACTAAAATAGCAACAATCTACATATCACACCATATGAATGATTATTAGTGAGTTTATTAAACTACTTTATGACGTAGTGAACAAGCGGTACTCATTACTGCGAGGGACAGCAATTGCAATCGTTTTACACCAGTTGGGAAAACCCGAAGTACACATGGCATAAGCACCATTTAAGAACACATATGACAACTTTTCACAAAGTCATAATACAAGTCGATCCGGGTCCAAAGTCCCCATTGGGCAGCCATTCCACACTACCTCGAGAATCTGTCCACTCCTACTTGATCATACCACCAAGAATTTGGTTGCCGTCAAACATGAATATGATAATGTTACATTAGTTTACTAGTTCCCATATACTAGCATGTATTCGGTATTGTTCAATACTTGCTCAGCAGGGCCGACAACGAACGGGTCCTAGGTCAACACAGACAGGGCTACAGCCTTGCAAGACAAGTCCTTTGAAGACACTTGATCTTTACCCTTTCACTTAAGGGGCCTGTCCATCTCTCAAATTTGAATTACTGACATAAACGGCCTGCCACCTTGTGAGACAAAAACCTGTCAGGTCCTTTACCTTCGCCCTTTCCATTATAGACCCGTTTAGTCTCAAATTAAATTTATTACTTAACCATGTGAACATCATCATTCTTTAAATATTCCCAAAATCATAAGTATTGTTGACCCTAAACTAAACATAGCAGTTATTTTATCGAACTACCTGTACCTGTATACCATGTGTACTGAACAATAGGATTTATCTAGGAAATGCAGGTGGGTTTTCAATCAACTCCTAAACTTAATGCACAAATCATCTTTACACATCTAGTAAATTAGTTATTGGAAGTAAATCATGTTAAGTACACGGAAATGTTCCGAGGCTTGCCTTGGGCTTCAACTACTGGGTCAGTAGGATGGTTAGAATCTTCTTGGGCTGGAGACTCCGAGAAATCCTTCTAAATATCCTCCTCTGTCGAATTAACGTTCCCTATAGTAATATCGATATGTCAATATAGAAGAATGCATAGAATATGCAACGTATGTAATGCACATGATAAGTTACATTAAATCAATATTCGTTCATCAACATTGTTCTCAAATACATATGCTTTAGAGTATAACATGAAAGTAGTAAAATTGCATATTAAGCATTTCTTAATGCATTAAAACAGGATTATGTAAACATAAAATGTAATTAACTCATTTAATATACTAAAAGCATACTATTGGACATGTGTGACCTACTGATGATGACTATATGCATGACCAGCAAATTTACCAAATTTCATCAATATATCATGAGTAAAACAATAATAAAGCATTTAACAAGGTTTCTGACTCAATAAATTCTAGTAAAATATGTACAGAAAATATATTCCTAGAAAAATTCGTGGTGATACAATATGTGAAGAATAATTTTTTTGCACAAGTGCAATATCTAAAAGTTTATCGAAAATACTTTAATGCAACTAATAGTATTTCAAAGATAAAATCATGTAGAGGTATATGTACAGAAACTAGAGTTAACAAAATATGTTCTGAATAGAGCATGCCATGAGGAGTTCAAAACAATTGGGTTTGCTAAGTTTACATGTCTAAAAGTAGGGATATGAATCTATTAGGGTTTGCAAAAAATAAATCATATACAGAAAACCTATACGTAAAGACTATGCAACAACATGCTCAGTGCATAGATCTCATCACAAGTAAACCAACAAAATTTAGTTTGCATAGATCTCGAGATATGATTTTTACAAGACTAATCAATCTCCTAGAATTTCATTTGAAACTCGATTTATTTACAAGAATGCCATCAGTTTATTTGAACTGGGCAAACGCGCGCGCGGCGGCGCTGGCGGCCAGAGCGGTTCTCGGGCTCAACGCCGGGCCCTGTGAGTGGCGGAGCTCGGCCAACTGCTAACGCTCACCAGAAATCACCAATTTCTTGGAGACGCGGTTCAGGTCACCGGAGATGAAGAACTCTCCATTTCTTCGATTACTTAGCACTCTGATTAGTTAATCGTGATGAGATTTTGCAGAAAGGTGAAGAGGATATGCGTGCAGCTTCTAGTCGTGTTGGTTTGGTTGGGGAGTCAACAGAGCGGCCATGTGATGGGATTCACTGGCCTATGGCCATGGCGGACAAAGCCGCCTTGGGAGAGAAAAACAGAGAGAAGGAGAGCAAGCTGGGCGAGGAGAGCGAGAGAGGAATGGCGAGGAGGTCGAGACGACGGGTTCGAGTCATCCAGGCGCGGGCGGTGATGGCCGGGCGGGCGACACGCGGGCACGGCGTGTCCTGTGCATAGGGTGTTTGAGCACCAGCACGAGAGAGAGAAGAAGAAAGGGAGAAGGGAGAGTGATAGGTGGGTCCCACTAGAATTTTCCATTTTTTTTATTTTTCTTAGCCACATGTTCAACTGCCCAAATAAAATGGCCCGCAACTTAGAAAAATTCAAGGAAAAATTGTGTGCACTCTTTGACACATGTTCAACACAATGGAACAGGTTTCAAAGTGCAATTTGAATTGGTTTGGTTTTGAAACATATTTGAATGTGAGTGAAATTTAAACTTCTAGCAATTATTTAGGGTATTTCCATTTTATGAAAAATTCCAGGAAATTCCCTAAAATTATCTCTTGGCATCACCTATCACATATAGCTTTGGTTGCACCCTGTTGTATAGCAAAATTATGAGTTGCTTCACAACCTAGCCATACTTTGGTTTGAATTCAAATTCAAATTAATTTGAAATGCAGTCAAAATTGAGTTATGACTTGCTAAACAGGAATTAGGTGCAATCATGTGATGAAATTAAGTATAGTGACACTAGGGTGTCACAGGCCTCCCTTCTTAAGAAAATCTCATCTCGAGATTTAGAGTGAACTCGAGACAGGTTAATAGGTAAAGTTTATTACCTAGGAATTGATGCAAAAAATCCGGATAATGAGTATTAAGAAATTCTGCAGATTCCTAAGTTGCTTCATCTCGGATAGTAGAATGGATTGTTAAATTATATATGGCTGTTACCGGAGGAATATGAACACTTGGCTCAATAAAAAAAGTGTCAAGGCTGCGGTCCCAAATCAATAAATTCAGATTATTGTAATGCTCCTTTCGTCTTAAAGCATCAGCTACGACATTGGCTTTACTGGGTCTTAGTTACGGTAATCAAACAATGAGAGTTAGGTCTATGTACCACACACAAATAAGGATTGTAGCTTTGGAGTTTTAAAACGTACATGGTTAGAGTTGAGTATTTGTAAACAAGACCGTGTCAGAAAATCAAAATTTGAAGTAAATATAACTACTTTTAAGATGGTCTCAGTCTAGGTATTGTCATAGTTTAAGAGAAAGAAATGACTAACGGTATCAACAAGAGACTCCATGCATTACATTTTCTTTTTGGTTGCGTACTGGACAATATGTCATCCGTCCAAAAGAATGTTATACTGGATTCTCTTTATCAATTCCAATAAGAGGTGCACTTTTTGCTATCACAATTCTAAGTCGAGAAGCGTTTGGACGAACCGGCACAATTCAAAATAAAATTGTAATTTAGAAAAGCACGCCATCCAATTGAAATTGGTTGATCTGGGTCGGGTTACAAACATAATAATGTTGTGGTTAGTCTTCTAATGGTAACAAATGATCAAATATTTAGAGTAAAGTCTCAGCGGTTCATAAATGGCAGTATATTTACAAGGGTAATAAGTATGATGGTCCTGTACATAGGAGTGAAATCACCTATAGGGCATCCAAGATGGACAAAGTCAACAATAACTAATTTATCTAGGTTTCTAGTAGCCTTCCATGCATCAGATAGTCTTTGACTAGGTTAGTATCTGAGTGAAAATTCAGCTACAATGAACATAAGCTGTAGATGGTTATATGGAGTCAAGGTAAGCTTTTTATGAACAGGACCATGATGGCAGTTCTTTCGGACAGTCTCTAAAACATATTTGTTTATCGTACCTATATCCTTCACAGACATCATATCTAATGTAAAAGTTAAGGTCCAAGGACGTTAGTCATCAATAATTCACCTAAAAAATTCAGTCAAGGTCAGTTATATATGATTGGTTGATGAGTTTTGATCCTTTGACAAGTATCACCTTTAGAAATATACAGGAAACGTACTGTATGACTTAGTCAACCTTCTGGGAGTACTTTAAGGGCAGTCCTCCCTCCTTAATTTAATTTCATATCTTTTGAAAGATTTCTCTCTATAAAACTAGCAAGAATATGGTGTGCAAGTAACGTAGCCTTATATTCCTTCCACTGGATTGGATGACAAGAGTCAAAGATGTCACATAATTAGCTCAAAGCACAAGTGGATACTTGAAGTGGTGAATCTGTAAAAAGAATCTTTCAGACAAGGGTGAGATTTAACTTGGTGCTACGAAGTCAACGATTTGCATCCAATTGCTCTATGGCGTGCTCAAAGATCACATAACCATTTTCCTATTAAGCTTACAAAATACACTGGTGGTTACATGATAAGATAATCAGGCTACTTATCTATACACCATGTCGATGGTTAACTACGGTATTCCGGACACGACTAATATGATACACCAGTCTACTACAAGTCAGCTACTTACTGTTGTACATATATCACACAAACGTTACATGACCACTACTACTCAGTCACAACCAGGGACATACGGTGTCACACAGTATCCCTACTTCCTAAGGGCATGACACATGACACTGGCCATGCGTGCAACGTCCAAATCAGCTAAAGGAGCTATTGCCGGCTGCGATGTCACGAGAGTAGGAACAGCACTGTCATCGTCAGAGTGGATATTCTTCTCCATAGGTGTAGTGTACTGCTGGAAATCCATCCCTGACTCCGCATGACTCTCCTCAGACTCAACAACAAGCACAGGAGACTGGTGTTGTACAGCCTGAATCTGAACCATCACATGGAAGTTATTTTGGACATCCTCAAGCTCTATCTCCAGATCATGAATTCTCTCGTGAGCATCATAAAACTCATCATGGTAATGGTCAGCCAACAGACGAGCCTCGTCACGCTCCTCCTTGAGATTAGTCACCTGAGTCTCAAGCGAGATGACACGGTGATGATGCTGCAAGTCCATGCTAACCAACATGGCCTCTAACTCCGCAATATGGGCCACAAGATCATCACCCATCTACAGGAAAAAGATTGAATGATCGAACTTCTTCCTATAAGCAAAAAAAAAAAAAACCATTCGCGGAAGCTACATAAGATCGTTAGCACAAAATTGATTTAACCAAATAAGAGAAATTTTGATGTGTGTGTAGCACAACCAATCCTTTCATGTGCCATACACACAAACCCACCTGCTTGCATATTGATACCTTGCATCTTGAAGTATTTCTCTCTTCTCTTGCTTCTACCTTACTAGCCCTCTTGATGATTAGAGAACTAATCTACTCTCATGTGTGTTTCTTTTCTATACTGGCTCAAGTGCTTTTCAGTGTACCGAATGCCTTGTCAAGGTCTTCTATTTCTATACCAGCTACGGATCAGCTAAAGCGTCAAACGTGCTGCTTGCTATTCCATTCGGAACTCAGCAGTCTTTGGCCTATTATGGTCATTAGTATATGGCCAAATATCAATGCTTTGACGCTAATTGAAGCCACCATGCAACATCCACTTAATATCCATGTACATGCATACTAAGTTAATGATACTTAGTGGATCAATAATTATAGCATTTGGCTGCATACACGCACACATGTTTCATGTTTGCATGAGTTTGATCTTTGGATCAACTTTGGAACATGCACACATTTTTTTTATTCAGGAGAGAGGAGAGGGTATTTCAACCCTTTGATTCTTTATCTTTGAGTCTAGCAACCATCACACATAGATCTTTTATATAAGAATCATTTTTCTTAAACACATGGGCCACTTTATTTAGTTATTTCTAACATTCTCCCACTTGGCCCATGTTTTTCACCACCCCAAGAAGGAACATCAAATGGACTGCAAATATCAGTGTATATCAACTGTAATAGTTCACTACTTCTTGTAGCAGGGTATTTTGATATGTGTGACGTTTGCTTACCCTTAAAGAAATCTACACACACAAGCCAATCAACAAAATCCAATTGAGGTAATAATTCATTTTTCATTAGTCTCAAAATCCTTTCTTTGGATATGTGACCCAATCTTTTATGCCACAAGAAAGCAGATCACTCATTAAGTGCACTACGTTTATTTCCAATAATATGCTCAACATGGAATAGGGATTTCAAAAAACCATGATCAAGATTAAAGCGGTACAAACCATCAACTAAATACCAGAACCATAATAGTATTTATTCTTATATAGTGAAAAAATGCCGCCTCCAACCATAAACTTGAAACTTATTACATCCAACTTGCTCATAGACATTAGATTTCTAGCACATTCGGGAAGATAAAGACACTCTTTCTAGTCTAAGTGTAGACTGGTCTCGAGTTTTATTCTACAAGTCCCGATCCCCTCAATTTGTGCCTTCATACGGTTCCCCATGTACAAGAACTTTTCAGGTCTGCCTGTGGGTTGGATTGTAAGGAATCCCTACATTATATGTAAAACATGAGTAGTAGCACCAGAATCCAACCACCAGGTATTATTAGGAACTTCAATGTGATTTGATTCTAAGCATATAGAAATGTAATGTATACCTTTCTTTTCAAACCATTTCTTCCTTTCTGGACAATCCTTCTTGAAATGACCGTCCTTCTTGCAGAAGAAGCATTTCATTTTATGGATTTTTCCCTCACTAACATGAAGTGGATCCTTCCCCTTCTTTCCCTTCTTTCCTGGCTTCACCTTTCCTGGCTTGGCTTCCTGTATGTTCCACTTTTCTTTGATGGTATTGTAAGTCACCTGGAATGAGCCAAAATCAGAAGGAAGGGAGCTCATAATAACTTGAACTAACAAGTCAATCACATCCATTCCCATAGAGTTTAACTTTGTAGAAATATTCGCCATACTAGTTACATGATCATGCATAGAAACAGACCAATCAAACTTCTTGCATGTGAATTCACTCAAGAGACTACTCACAACGGACTTGTCAGTAATGTCCGAGTGAGAGTATTCTTTTAGCTTCTCCATGAATTCCCTTGCGTTCTCAGTGTTGGGTAGTGATGGCTTGACATTTTCAGAAATGGTCATACGCATTAAGCTCAAGCAAAGCCAGTTCGACCTTTCCCAACTATCATAATTTGCCCGATCATCATCACTACTCTCATCGGTAACCTCTGTCGGCTTTTCAAGGATCAATGCAACATCAAGATCCATAGCCCCTAAATGAAACCAAATTTTTTCGGACCAATCAGAATAATTCATGCCATTGAACTTGATAAGCCCATAACTTTGATTCATTAGGTTAATGGAGGCTGCAAATATTTAAATATACCCACCTGTTAATACTTTGAGTAAACATAAAGGATTCAAAATTCAGAACTTTAAGTTGTACCTAAAAAACATCTTTGGATGAAATTTAGATACATGGCTGGAACATAGATGATGCTAAATAAACACATTTATTGGATAATCGAACACACACAAAACAATATGCATGCTATCTTTGGATAGACTAACAAATTTATCAAGTGTGCCGATTAGTCCCTTTTATGCTACTAAACATAAGCAATGATCCACCTTTGGACGATCTCCTAGCTTATAATTAGTAATCTCAATTGTTCAACTCAATTTTCTATTATTAGCATCGAATATTACATGAACGATAAAAATGCACAACTGAATATTGTACCATCTATCCACGTAAGTCACTTTGGTGACTAACATGCATATTATAATGTCAATATTTAGTTGTAATACTATTCCTTACTTTATTTTCAATATCCTACCTCATAGAAAATAAAAATATTAGCTATGTCATAGTATGCATCGCAATTACTTTTATGATGCATATATCTTTTCATGACATAAGGAAGTAACGATAATTATATTATGGTAAATCAAAAGCGCTAAAACCTGGCTCTTGATGGCAAATGTAAGAAAAAAAAACCATTCGCGGAAGCTACATAAGATCGTTAGCACAAAATTGATTTAACCAAATAAGAGAAATTTTGATGTGTGCGTAGCACAACCAATCCTTTCATGTGTCATACGCACAAACCCACCTGCTTGCATATTGACACCTTGCATCTTGAAGTATTTCTCTCTTCTCTTGCTTCTACCTTACTAGTCCTCTTGATGATTAGAGAACTAATCTACTCTCATGTGTGTTTCTTTTCTATACTGGCTCAAGTGCTTTTCAGTGTACCGAATGCCTTGTCAAGGTCTTCTATTTATACACCAGCTGCAGATCAGCTAAAGCGTCAAACGTGCTGCTTGCTATTCCATTCGGCACTCAGCAGTCTTTTGTCTAATATGGTCATTAGTATATGGCCAAATATCAATGTTTTGACGCTAACTGAAGCGACCATGCAACATTCACTTAATATCCACGTACATGCATACTAAGTTAATGATACTTAGTGGATCAATAATTATAGCATTTGGCTGCATACACGCACACATGTTTCCTGTTTGCATGAGTTTCATCTTTGGATCAACTTTGGAACATGCACACATTTTTTTTATTCAAGAGAGAGGAAAGGGTATTTCAACCTTTTGATTCTTTATATTTGATTCTAGCAGCCATCACACATAGATCTTTTATATAAGAATCATTTTTCGTAAACACATGGGCCACTTTATTTAGTTATTTCTAACACTTCCCACAGTCAAGATACAAAATTATGTCTTAAATAAATCATACACTTCATGAGATAGTATACTGACTATTTAAGAATAATTTTTAACTAAGAAGATCACGCATCTTAACAACCACAATCCAAAGTTCTGAACAGCAATTAAGGAAATATCCATTTTAATTATTAAGATGATAACTATTTGTTCCAACCGAATGAACAGAAACTGTTTCTACTGAACAGTCAGTCAAAACTCACAATTCTGGAAAACTCAAAGTCAACTCAAAAATTATTCTTAGCACGATCTTATAGAGGACTTCATAAGATTTCCATCATGTACTCATACATGTTCATCATATGAACGAAAATAAAGATATGAAATTTTCAAGTTGATGTTTACACATGAAGAGTTTCATTGAGCAGTGTACAAACTTTGGCATTCTGGGGCCATATTGAAAAGATTTAAATTTACAATTGAGATATAAATTGAAGATAACTTCAATATCTTTCTAACCCATATTGGTCCAACAATTTAGCCAATGTAAAACTGGAGTTATGAACTTTACAATCAGCCCATGATTCTGTCAGACTAAACAAAGAGCAGAATAACAGATTGAAATTTATCGACTGATCTGACCCAAATTCATGCTAAATCATGAAACACTTATACTAGAAATATTGTAGCGCATCAAAATATCTTTCCAACGGCTACTCATGGGAATTTTTAGGATACCAACATCAGGAGATATGAATTTTTACATCTGACCTGTCAGGTTTTGATCAACAGGAAACAGATTTATAATTCCTCCATTTCTGAAGCATTTGCCAACAAACTTTCATTTCTCCAAGAGTTGAGTCATCAAGAGGACTCTCAACTTTTCTCAAAAACTCTAGAAGATCAAAAGGCTATGAATTTAAAAAAAAAAACAGGTCAGATTATAATCGAGTGTTCACATCAAAATGGATTGTTTCTAGATTATCAGAACCTTTCAAAAGATCGGGAACTCTTGTTCACATCAAAATGGTCAGAGAGGTACAAGAAGGAGTTGCGCTTGCAATAGAAAAGGAATTAACTGCTAACGCTCACCAGAAGATCACCAATTTCTTGGAGATGCGGTTCAGGTCACCGGAGATGAAGAACTCTCCATTTCTTCGATTACTTAGCACTCTGATTAGTTAATCATGATGAGATTTTGCAGAAAGGTGAAGAGGATATGCGTGCAGCTTCTGGTTGTGTTGGTTTGGTTGGGGAGTCAACAGAGCGGCCATGCGACGGGTTTCAGTGACCTGCGGCCATGGCGGACGAAGCCGCCTTGGGAGAGAAAAACAGAGAGAAGGAGAGCGAGTTGGGCGAGGAGAACGAGAGAGGAATGGCAAGGAGGTCGAGACGACGGGTTTGACTCATCCAGGCACATGCGGTGATGGCCGGGCGGGCGACACGCAGGCGCGGCATGTCCTGCGCACAGGGTGTTTGAGCGCCAGTGCGAGAGAGAGAGAGAAGAAGAAAGGTAGAAGAGAGAGTGATAGGTGGGTCCCACTAGAATTTTCCATTTTCTTGATTTTCCTCAGCCACATGTTCAACTGCCCAAATAAAATGGTTCCCAACTTAGAAAACTTCAAGCAAATATTGTGTGGACTTTTTGACATGTGTTCAACATAATGGAACAGGTTTCAAAGTCCAATTTGAATTGGTTTGATTTTGAAACTTATTTGAATGTGACTGAAATTCAAACTTCTAGCAATTATTTAGGGTATTTCCATTTTAAGAAAAATTCCAGGAAATTCCCTTAAATTATCTCTTGGCATCACCTATCACATATAGTTTTGGTTGCACCCTGTTGTATAGCAAAATTATGAGTTGCTTCACAACCTAGCCATACTTTGGTTTGAATTCAAATTCAAATTAATTTGAAATACTACCAAAATTGAGTTATGACTTGCTAACTAGAATTTGGTGCAATCATGTGATAAAAGTAAGTATAGTGACACTAGGGTGTCACAAAACTTAACTCTGACCATGGAGCATTGTTCCACTCTTGGTCGGAAGTCAAATTTCTCCTCCTTGTTAGTGATGTTGAGCCAGATTAGTCTAGCCCCAACATCAATTTGTCTGTCTATGGTGCTTAAGAATGGCCGTCCAAGGATGAGCGGCATCTTCTTATCAACGTTCATATCTAGCACCACAAGTACCACTAGGACAAAAGACCCATAGATCTTTACCAAGATATCTTCTGCAATTCCTACGGAATACCGCATTGACGACTCTGCTAGCTGTAGCTGCATAGGAGTGGGGGTTGAGTCTGTGAAGTTCAGCTTGTCAAAGCCGGCCTTTGGCATAACACTGACACTGGCTCCAAGATCACAGAATGCTTGATCAAAGAATTTTGTCCTAATTGAGCATGAGATTCTAGGACAGTCGGGATCCACCTTCTTCGCAGGAAGCAAGTTGAGTATAGCGGTACTACACTCTTCTGTAAGCTTGATGACCTCTGTGGTGGGCATTGAATGCTTGTTGCTCAACATGTCCTTGAGGTAGCGGGCATAGGTTGGAACTTGCATTGCGTCCACCAAAGGCATGTTGATGTGGATTTTCTTGATAACTTCAACAAAGCGGGCAAATTGCACATCCACAGTTGGCTTCCTGTTTCTACACGGAAACGGCAGAGTGCTTGGGTCATAAAACTCCTGCAGAGTCGTCTTCCTATCATGAACCACTTCATCTTCAATGTCGTCAGAGGGTCCATCCTTCTTCTCACTAGTTGTTCCTACATGGTTCGAATATGGCAGGTCGCGAGTGGTCTTACTCCCACACGTTGTCACCATATTAACATTTTTTATGGTAGATTCGGGTTGCCCTGGAATTTTCCCATAGTCCAAAATAGGCAAAGTAGCGGCTATTTGAGCTAGCTGAGTTTCAAACATTTTATTAAAACTAAGTTGGCTCTTAATGGAAGAAGAAAGGCCTTCTAACTTAGCATTAATGTTTTCTAAGTTCTTGTCAGTGGAGACAAACTTTTTACTATAGTTTTCATTAATTTTAGTTTGGCCTAAGACAAGATCTTTCAAGGAAGGTTGGTTAGGATTGAAAGAATTATTACCATAGTTACCTCCTTGATAGGGACGTGGTTGTCACCTCTGACCTCCTTGAGGGCGATACCCGTTGTTCACGAACGCAACCTCCTCACGAGTCTGCGGGTAGTCGTTGCCCGAATGTCCCGTGTTGCCACAGACCTCACATATCGTGCGATGGTCCAGAGCTTGTGTTGTGCCCTTCAGGCTGGGGTCGTCGTGGATGTCAAGCTGCTTCAAGATAAGGTCCACTTTTGCGGTGAACATGTCTGTTTCCTTGACGGTGTGCATGCCTTGTGCACATGGCTCGAGTCACTCATCATTCCAACCTTGATTGGAGACCATCTTCTCAATTAAATCAGTTGCCTGTTTGACGGTGAGTGAGAAGAAAGCTCCTCCAGCGGCGGCATCAATGTGCTGAGGGCTTGAGGCTGGCAATCCATTATAGAAGTTCTGGATAATAACCCACTTATTCATTCCATGATGGGGATAGGCCAGGATGTTGATGAGAACATCAATCCTATGGATACACACAACACTCCTCCAAATCTGGACTTGCAAGGTCCAATGACTAGAGCTCGTGCACGACGACTAAATTTAGAGGTGAGCTCATTCCTACGTTCTTCGCTATATGTTACTTTTGAGAATGGTTTGCTACCTAATGATTATTTTATGATTAGAAACCATGGAGAAGACCAGGAGATGATGGGAGAAGGAGTTGGAAACGTGGAGGACCAGCAAGGGCTTGGAAACCAAAGTGGAGGCCCAATCAAAACCGACTTCGAGTCTGTTTCGGGGCCCAGGACCAATCTGTACTAAAACAGTCGCCCAGGACGCATACGGACTCGGATTTGGACGTTCTACATATGCACGGAAAGATAAGGAGAAGACCTTTCCAATGCCGCCGGCCTCATGTCAAAATTCATCCGGAGTCATCGGGAATCGTCAAAACAAAACAGAGTCCAGAATCTGTGTCGGTGCTGCGTCGCCTATTTTTGACCTTTGGGCTTTGTACCTAGTTGAGCCCAATTAGGGGCGCGTCCAGAGGGTCTTGCATGACCCTAGGGTCTTTATATACAGCCGCCGCCGCACCATTAGGGTTGGGGTTTTGCTTAGATCAATTCTGTTCATAAACAGTTTCGCCGTTCATCGGTTTGTGAGACCCCAACTTCGAGAGTTTAATCATACATCTGCAATTGTGTTGCAATCTTCGTTGTTCTTTCTTGTGTTCTTGATTCGCAGGCAGGGATCAGCCTTCTCGGCGAGGTCAATCGTCTTTTGGACGGTTGATAACCAGAGGAGACGTCGTGCTGCGATTGCGGGGTTTAGAACGTGCTGTTCTGAAGCCGGATCGATTTGTGTGTCGCCTCCGACCAAATCAACTTACCAAGAACCTTTCGGAAGATCGGGAACCCTTGTTCACATCAGATGTATTCCTAAAGCCTTTCCCATGCTTCTGGTATTGTTTCTCCAGCGGCCTACTGGAACCTTAAAATTCTTCCCCGTAGAGAGTTGGTTTTACCCAACGGGAAGAACTTCACGAGGAACGCAGTGGAGCATTTCTTCTAGGTATTGACAGCCTCCTTGTTGGCATAGAACCACTGCTTGGCTTTACCTAGCAGCAAGAATAGGAACAAACTGGGCTAGTCTGCACCATCGTGATCAGACTGCTCTTGATCTCAAAGTTTCCATCCCTGATGTCAATCTCGGGCCCAGTGAGCACGTTACTAGAAGAGGGAGCAGAGTAGTCCTTGAGAGCCTTCTCAGCCATTGGCTTAGATCTTGGTGGTGCGGTGATGACTGGTTGATCTGCTGGCTTAGAGTGTCAAGGAGAAGAGATGTTAAGTCCACTTTTTCTTAAAACTCTTTCTAGATTGTCGATGAAGTTCTCAGGCAGATCAAAACCGGTCATGCACTACCCTGTTTTCACAACAAAAGGCAGAGAACATACAAGGTTAGCCTGCATAAACAATGACTACCATACAACCAATATGCTTACATCATTATTAACAATATATATTTGTCTATGCCTTCTCTGGAAACGGCGCTAGAAATGCTTGTTGACACATGCTAATGTTTACTAAGTTACATCGATATAATCATCCCCGGCTAGGCGTGAGAAATGCTTGTGGCACTTCTTAACGTCGCACCAGACATAATTATAAAGATGCACTTAAGCGTCAATATAGTAAGATCCGCAAGCGCATGGATAATACCAATACTCCTATGACTTGGAGACTTAAGAAAGGCTCCTCCTAGACTAAACTCCACTAGGACTAGGAAACTACTAAGTGAAAGAGGGAAATGACTAGCTCTTGAGTGTGTGTGTGTTGGAGTGGAGCTCTCCCCTTCTATTTATAGGGGGTTTAAGTCGAACTGAGGAGTAACCGCCATGGAACTGGCATGCACCGACCTTCCAAAATAGCTCAGGAATCGACATATGGAAGCCGGCCGAAAAGGGCTCAGGACCAGGTAGGCCAACCAAGTCCCTAGGTCGGCCGACCTGATGGTGGGCCTCCTCGGGGTGTGCTTTCTCGGGGTGACTGGTAGGTGGGTCCTCTTCTGATTTCAGGCGGTGTTCTTTGGAGGAATCCCATGTAACCACGTATGCAATCTGAGGGAGGTCTAGTTGGCACCGTCTTATTGGCTAGAACTATGTTTCCTCAGATTGTGCTCCATTTCTCCACATATATTGTATCAAATCCCTGCATGCACATAATTCTCTAAGGACAAGTGGAATCTTATTATTCCTAACTAACATGCAAGTATGAAATGCTAAGTCTTCCTACTTTTATAGGTATATTGACGGTCGAAATTGGTATTTAATGACCGTCAATAGTCTTCAGCAGGCGGGATCACATGAGTGGATGGTAGCTGAATATGCTTTTCTGATCAAATATCTTATCGGCCTTGGTGATGTCAAAATCATACTTTTCTTTTGGCTCATTTTTCTTCATCCAAGGACACGACAAGACATTCTTGTCTCTGGTCCACTCAGCCATATCAACATCTTCTACTTCTTCATCAGACTCAGACTCATAGTCATTATAGATAACTTGTGTTGGCCCTGACCATGCCTTCCTCCCCCCCCCCCCCCCCCCCGAGTTGGATTATCCTAGATCGACACCTTCTGCACCAGTTGAGACAAGCTTTGAAACTCTACCAAGGAAAACTTCTCTCTTAGGGGCACAGCTAAGCCATTGAATGTGATTTCTACCATCTGAGTATTGATTAGTTGTAGGCTAAAGCATTTGCTATGTAATTCTCCAGCCCTCTGCCTCACAGCAATCAAGTCTGATAGCCTCATCTCCCTTGTTTCAGCAAAGAAGTACTTGTGGAACTTCTGCTCCAGATTGGCCCAAGTAATGAAAGAGTTTGGAGGCAATGACGCGAACCAAAAGAAGGCTAATTCGGATAATGATAAGGGAAACAACCTAATTTTCAAAGATTCTGTGGCACCAGCCTCGCCGCATTGCACTGAGAATCGGCTGATATGCTCAATCGTCGTGGTGTTATCCTGCCCAGTGAACTTGGTGTACTCTGGTGCTCTTTACCGGTTTGGCATAGTGATCAGGTCATAACTGGGCAAATACGATGGCCCGTACATGTAAGTCTGCTGCTTTGGCTTCAATCCAAACTGTTCCCTCATAACCTCAGCAATCTTGACTCCCCAATCATCAGTCAAGGCATTGGCATTGGTTGTAGCGGTGTAAGACCAGATGTCGATGCTTCTGGAACAGTTTGCGAACCATAATTAGCCACTAGGTGTCAGCCTCCCAGCTCTCCTAGCAGCGCGGCTGATGACGGCATCCCAAACATGTTTGGCTCCATATTTGGTGTCAAGTCATAAGTAACATTCAGTAGGGTCTATGTCTCCTGTCTGTAATATTGTGGCTGTGTCTGTGGTCTGGTCCTCTGCAGAATTAATCTGTTATTAGATCCAGGCGACCTCCCTATTGTATTACCATTAGTATTATTTGGAGGTGAACTAGTAACAATAGGTGTTGGCCCTGCACCCGTCACAGGGATCGAAGTGCTCGTACTGGGCTACTGCTGATTAGTAGCTTTAGTGGTTTGATGAGAAATATACCACACCGTGAACAGGATCATCATATATGCAGCCCTCCATCCTTTGTATAATCAAAGTCCTCAAAGTGTTCACCAGCATGGGAGATTGATTGATTAGAGCATCATGAATAGACATATGTATCATATTGTTCAACTTTCCTTCATCAATGGATTCCACATGATCTTTCGCCTGTGGTTTCTCTGTTTCATCTGTCACCAGAAAAGGATCCGGCAAGTTACCCTTCTGTATGACTTTGCCATGCCTTGTCTTGCTAATGGTACCCATCAAGAGATTCTCAAACTGCGCTAGTCTCTCCTCAACCTACGCTTTCATGTCATCATTCAGATCCTCAGGTCCAACAGGTAGCATATGCTCTTCTGCCAACTCGGCACTGACATTGTTCTTCGGCAGAGTAGGATTTTGTGGCGGCTCAGACATGATGCTAGGTTGAAGTTCCTTTGTCCTATCGGGCGTGCCAAAAATCATGTTGGCTAAAAAAATCTACACACGTGACCTGGGAGATTTGCTTTAATCTAGTACAGGCTCAATACTAAAACCGAAGTGTGCCAGTCGATATTTCCTCCAAACCGACAAAGAAAAACAAACAGTCAAATTCCTTGGGTCACCGGACCTAGACCGGCCGATGAGAAAGTCGATAGTCACTATGCGTGAAAACCAGCCAATGGTTGCAGGATGTAATAAATAGAAATAAACTACTGGGCTGATTGTATCGGCTTACCGACAAGCTTCAATAAATAAATATAAATACTATAAAACCAGTGCCGATAAAGACTAAGTCAATGAAGCAAGGTTGACAGATCTAACAATAATCATGCAACTACTTGCTCAATCGATGGTGAGGAGTCGATAGATTTGATAGCTGGTATTATAAATACGCCTTAAAGTAATAGTGCTAATCTACTCAAATAAAGGGTTCGATGATCTATTAAATATATGAAATAATTGAGTATGACACCGTGAAGTCGATCCAACCGTGATAACCTATCGGCTAAACGTCTTGATAGAACTCTATCGACTCTACCTATGATCGGATCAAACCTAGTCCTATCAACTCAATGAGAGATCAAAGTCGATGCAGCCTCACCGGTTCAAGCAGATTGAACTTAATCGAGGCAGTGCTCAAACGAAGTAAATAGAACTAGATATGGCCCAATTATAGATAAAATCAACATAATGACTCAAATAATAGATCTAGATCAAGTTCATACGTCCTACATATAACCATAGTAGATCAGACCTAACCAATACAGTACTGCAACGCAAAGTCGATAAGACGAACACGATAAAGATCTAATTACCAGATAACTAGCAATTTCAAAGATAACAACTAGAATATCAAAATAATGAGAAAGTACTAGTCGAAGTCGATGAAATTACTGAGGGTGATGAATCCAAGTCTCTCGCCGAGATCGGAGCCGATGCAGCCCGCATGAGATGAGAATTCGTCGAGTAGAGAACAGAGTGGCGATGCGCCGAATTGTATTGAATGTGTCTTAGTGTTTCATACAAATCCTATTACATATTTATAACCCCGTGCAAGAGGTTCTGACCAGAGTCGATTAGGACTCTTCGTCTTCCAACTGGACAAACCGACTAGATTTTATCCCTAAACGAAATCTATCTAAAAAGAAAAAAAGATAAACAAACCCTAACAGGCCCACTTTATTTCCTTCGGCCATTGGACTTCTTTGACTTGGCTGATTCTAACCCCGCACCGCTGTCAACTTGACCCTGGTCCAAATTCCGGTGCCAACACTCTTTTATATAACTACTAGGGATGGCCTTAGTGACAGTCTTATGGTCCATTACAAAATTAATATGATATTAGCATCATATTCATAGCAACAGATAAAATGTCTGCCGCTAAGATCGCTTTCGGCTCGTTGCTATAAATGTATTTTACAGTAGTGCATCACTGTGAGGGAGTTCAACAATGAGCACCATCTGTGGTGTCTGGCTGCAGATCACTCTTTACAAGCTCTAACCAGCATTGTAACCCAACAGTAAAGTGTGGGTTAGTTTTCTGGTCAGGTCCCACCCTTCTGTTTTTTCATAAGAACGCGTTGTATTGTAACTCAACCCTCACAGCATAGTCCATAGTGAGGTGGTGCAGTTTGTAAGAGACCATTTCTCTTCTTCTCAAGTACAAAGATACACAATTCTCCTATGTATTCGAGAAAAAAAAATAAGTCTTTTTCATGTCCGTGTCATCTGTGATTGATCTAATGAATTTTTTCTCTGTTTCATGTGCACATGTATAGTCAACATCTGAAATTTCTCAAGATGCTAATAGGGTATGATAGTGTTGGATAAATTAGCACTTTTGGTTTTATATTAATCCAGAAATAAATCATAAACATGATTTACAGATTGCAGGATGAATTAGACGCGTCAACGCAAAATCTAGATACGTCTATAACGGCAGTCAACATCATAGCATCTACCATACTATCCACAACTATCAAAGACAAATAGATCATGATAGCTAGTATGGAAGACATAGTTTGAGATAAGAGTATATACGTTTCCTTCTGGATAGGGTAGAGTAGGCGGCGACGATGTGCAGCACCGTCACGTTGTTGGCGACAGCGAGTGAGACCGACTCGACGATAAGGAAGACGAGCTGTGGTGACGAGCTTGATGAAGACGAGAAAGCGATCGAGTAGTCGCGCAGAGCACTTCCCAAAAACCTTATTCTCCCTCTCCCGGTGCAGTTTCCATATTAATACATCAGTTTCTATATCCAAATATATGGAACACGTAGCAAAACAAAAGTGCAAAAGGAAGTCGCGCCCCCGCAAGGCAAGGGACCGAATTTCAACGGATCATTCAGCAGGTGATGCTCAGCTGCAACATCACCCACGCTCCGCCCGCCCCAGCCCGATGAGGCATGGCGAGGCAAGCGCGCACGTGTGTTATTCCTTTCTCCCATCCACACACTTACAAGAGATGCTAGAGCAACCAATCTTATAAGTTAAACTCCCTCCACCTCCACTAGCAATGTGGGACTAAACTTTTACACTCTCACCACTCATGAATGGGCCTTTGAGATTTTTCCAGGAATTATTGAAATACTAATGGGCCAAGCCCATATAATTCCAGTAATCCCCCATCAGATCTCAAAGTCCCAGCTAGACTTTGTCTCATCCCACTACTATTTAATATACCAGTGTTTTCAGTAGAGACTATTAAGTGGAACTTCCACCGAGAACAATAAGCTACACTCTTTCACAACTTGAACAATGGACTATGCCTTGAATTGCAAGTTTTGTGCAAACAAGTTTCACTTACTGTCGTAACCGATACTAGACCTCTAGTAGGCTTCTCCGCAGGTGGAGCATATAGGTCATACTCCCTTGGTCTTTTATGAGCTTAATATAGATCACCCAAATCTCACAGATTGCGACCTTACAACAATCAGGCTCATATAGGTGTATTCATTCAAGAATGTTCTGTAGGACAACATCTTCGCTATTTAAAGCCAATTGAATACATTAAGGCAACAACCAACCTGCCATAAAAATATCGAGAGTAATGCATCGCTTCTCGAGTGGATTATAAAAAGGTTACTCTCATGCTAACCAATAGCTTGTTCTTCTTAGGTCCTACTTCACGGGATCTCCGATCACATAGGTTGGGCTACCACTATGGAATAGCACATATGGGTATCATACCCATCTCCTTCGATGCATTATCTATCACATTACGTGACAGCCCCTTGGTAAATTGATCTGCCAGGTTCTCACCAGTTGAAATATATTCTACTGATATAACTCTGGAGTTTCTCATTTTCCTGACAGACTTTAAACGACTCTTAATATGTCTTGATGACTTCAAATTGTCCTTAGAATTATTCACTTTGACTATCACAGTTTGATTATCATAATTCATGAGGATTGCCGGCACAGGTTTCTCAACAATAGGCAAGTCCATCAAGAGCTCACGTAGCCAATCAGCCTCAACTATAGCTGTATCCAGTGTGGTAACCTTTGCTTCCATGGTAGACCTTATCAAGATAGTCTGTTTGCAAAATCTCCATGAAACAGCAGCACCACTGAGAGTAAATGCATATGCACTTGTGGCATACAGCTCACCAGCATCAGATATCCAATTAGAATCACTATAACCCTCTAGTACTGCTGGATATCTAGAATAATGAATTCCATAATCCATAGTACCAACTAAGTAGTGCAGTACCCGCTCAAGCGCACACCAATGGTCATCTCCCGGATGAGAGGTAAACCGGCTCAATTCGCTCACAGCAAACAAGATATCAGGCCTAGTAGCACTAGCTAAATACATAAGTGATCCAATGATCTGAGAATATCTCAATTAGTCTCTACCAATTCTCTTATTCTTTCGAAGGATCAAGCTGGAATCATAAGGTGTTGGAGAAGGCTTATTGTCCTTATAACCAAAACGGCTCAGGAGCTTCTCAACATAATGAGATTGCGTAAGAACAATCCCATTCTCTCCTTTGATTAGCTTGATGTTCAAGATAACATCAGCCTCACCGGATCCTTTATGTCAAAACTTTGGCATAGAAAAGTCTTGACCTCAGTGATCACGTCAAGATTTGTTCCAAAGATAAGTATGTCATCAACATACAAGCATAGTATAACTCCCTGACCCCCACCATGGCGGTACTATACACATCTATCAGCCTTATTGACTAAAAAGCCTACTGCTAGAAGTGTTGAATCAAATTTCTCATGCCACTTCTTAGGAGCTTTTTTTAGACCATACAAAGACTTCAACAACTTACACACCTTGGTCTTATTGACCCTTTATTACAAATCCATCAGGCTTATCCATGTAGATTTCCTCATCCAACTCTCCATTAAGAAAAGTTGTCTTAACGTCCATCTGATGAATGATAAAACCATGTGAGGCAGTCAGAGCAAGTAATACATGAATAGTGGTCAATCTAGCAATAGGTGAATAAGTGTCAAAGAAGTCTTCGTCTTCTTTCTGGGTATAACCCTTGGCCACAAGCCGAGCCTTATACTTGTCAATAGTGTGGGACATATGTAATCGGGACACCTAATCACTCGGCTACATGGCCGAGTGGGCTGAGGGCTCGGTTATGAAGTATTGAAGAATAAGGCTCAGAAGATAACAATTCGGATATTTGTTTTGAGTAGGCAACAAGCTAAGTTAATAGATATGGTGTATAGATAGAATCACATGTAACTGACAGATAGATTACCATTTACACTACTGCCCTTTGGGTATATAAGGAGTGCAAGGGGTCTTTGACATGACAAGAACTCGCATTGGGAAACCTTAACCCTAACACGAACCCTAGCAATACAAGAACACCAAACAGGACGTAGGGTTGTTACCCTTCAGGAGGCCCGAACCTGTCTAAACCCTGTGTCTTGTGTCCATCGACTTTCATACTCATATGCATACCTAGAACTACTATCGAGAATATCTCTTGACAATTGGCCTGCCAGGAAGGGGCAGCATTAAGTTCAACTTCGTTGATATCGATGGCTTTCTTCGATGTCAAGTTCCACACAGGAGACAAGATTCGCTTCGGCACCTTCAGCTTCATTGCTGATCAGAGCGGGAGCCTCGCCAAGCAATGTCCGACGGCCCATCCAGCAGCCGCCGCGCCTTCAGATCCAGGCGTCAGCAAAGCCTCATCGGCCGATCACAAGATCAGCCCGATCTGCCGACTCTCACTCGGCCTCAACAACGCGGCGGCGGTTCTCCAAGTGGAAACCCTCCCGGGTTCCTTCTCAGCATTGCCCACAACTCCTTACACAGAAGAGTCGGATGAAGATCCCAATTTTTTTTCTTCTTGGCTCAAGATTAGTAGCTACAATCGATGTCGACCACGAGTCAATCTTGGACCCGATCAAAGAGTCGAGTGATTCTGAAAGCCACTCGTCTGACTACTATGAAGTCTTCATGGTAGCACCGGCGGCCCTAGGTCGAGGTGCAGTCAGGGAGACATCCACGGCAGCTGCTGCACAGGGAGCAGCAGCTGATACAAACCGTCAGGACGAGAACAAAACCGAACTTGAAGATGATGACCCAAAAGCTGAGACCCCTCAACTTTGACGACCGGTCGCCCATCAGAACAGATCCAGGATTGTGCAAAACTTGGATATGGGTGACCTCACCCTACAACAAGATGGTGAGGAGGTCTTCAAAACCCTGCAGCACAACATCACGGCTGCGGCAACCCTATTGGACTCACTAGAGCCTATGCTCCAAGCCAACCCGAAGTTGACACCACAAGTCAACAAGCTGAAAGCACACATCAACGCGGCAGCTGTACTGTAGATGCACATGACACGCTCTATGCCGAGTAAATCAGCATCAGGCGCCGCTAGCTCGGTGCTCAGTCAGAAAAGAAGAGACCGGCGACGGAACAATCGGCAGGCTACCCTGCGACCGAACCACGGCGACGGCCCATCACGGACTACCATGACCAGAACCCACACGCTGATCTTCATAGCATCATACCGTCGCGCGATGCATATGTCCGACTGGGACATAGGTATCCGAAGCGAGATGATGCGGCCCGCCGCGAATACGAGGATGAACGACATCGCCGCAGCTTTGTTGACAACCGCTATTACGAGCGCAACGACAGAAGGGAGCCACCTTGAGACAATCGGTACTATGATCAGCGGAGCGATGGGCGGCGCAAAGACAGACATCATCAAGAAACCGGTCACGAACAAGAGCGGACCCCCCCTCTTTGAGGATTACGACAACGAGGCCAGCATCAGGGCCTTCACCCAAGAACTACGCAACATCAATTGGCCGGCTGGCTTTAAACCAGTCGGTATTGAAAAGTATGATGGTAGGATAGATCTGCGTGACTGGCTTCATGTGTACGCAACGGCCATCCGAGCACTCGGTGGTGACAGCTGCGTTATGGGCAATTATCTGCACGTATGTCTGGCCCCTGCAGCCAGAACCTGGCTCACCAACCTGCCTACCAATTCCATCAGTTCTTGGGCGGGGTTATGCAGGCAGTTTACCACCAACTTCCAGGCGATGTTCAATAGGCCCGGGAATCAATGGGAGCTCGCCAGGATCAAGCAGTAGGACCGAGAGCCGTTATGAGAGTACATCCAGCGCTTCTGCCAAGTGAAGAACACCATTCCCAACATCTTAGATGCTCAGGTCATCGCCACCTTCCAGGGCGGACTTCGCGATGACGACTTAATCAAGAAGATCGGGAGGTTGGACGCTACCGGTAGCTGAACAACCAAGGAGCTATTTACCATGGTAGACAAGTATGCAGCTGGCAATTTGGCCCTCTTCCAAGTACGTCAATACAAGGAGGAGGCACCGTGGAATCATAATCAGTCGGGACTGTCCAACTACAACAAGGACGGTGATACGAAGCGTAAGCAGGACAGAATGGTTGCTAACACTGAGCGCCCTAACCGGAGAAGACAGGTCACGCAGGACAACATTGACAAAATGCTCGAAGGCCCCCGTTTGCTGCATGATGGCGCTCACAAGGCCAAAGAATGCTTCAAGATGAAGAGCTTTGCGCACCATGCTCTGAAGGTCTGCAAAGAACACCCCTGGATTCCGAAGGGTGGCAAGAAAGATACGAACAAGGAAGACAAAGACAAAGAAGAATTTCAAGATCCCTGGCGCGAGGTCAACTATAGTTGTGGTAGATCCACAGCCAACTCGAAGCGTCAACAGAAGATCCTTTACCGAGAGGTTCACTCGGTTTCACCAGCAGTGCCACACTACCTTCGATGGTCCCGATAAATTTCGATCGGTCGAACCACCCAGGTCACATCCCTAGACCCGGCAAATACCCTCTAGTATTATCGCTGACTGTCAATAGAGTACGGCTCGATAGAGTACTAGGGGACGGTGGAAGTAGCCTGGACATCCTCTTTGTGAAAACCTTCAAAGAGCTCGGCATACCTCTTACCGACCTCAAGCCCAGTAGATCACCCTTCCATGGTGTGATCCCTGGCATGCAGGCAGTCCCACTGGGACAGATCACTCTACCAGTGACATTCGGCACTCATGAAAACTACAGGATGGAGCGCATCACCTTCGAGGTTGCGGGTCTGGATTCCACTTATTGCGCCATCATTGGGCGGCCGGCCATCGCCAAATTCATGGTTATACCACATTATCCATACATGATGATGAAGCAGCCAGGGCCAAATAGAGTCATCTCGCTACACTCGGATGTAAGGACCTCCTACAACTGCGACAACCAGAGCTGCAAGTTGGCGAAAAATAAGGTGATGGCGTTGGAGCTCGTCGAGTTAAAGCTGGAGGTCGCAAAGGCAGAGGAGGCCAACCTCGATCCCCCTCCCAAGAAGGTGCGGAAGGCCACGATGTAGGCAGAGATCGTGGAATCCAAGAAGATTCAATTAGATGATAGTAATGTATCCAAGACCACCAATATTGGGGTCAATTTAGATACTAAATAGGAAAGTGCGCTCATCCTTTTCCTTCATTATAATAAATATATATTTGCATAGAAACCTTCTGACATGCCGGGTGTTGACGGCTGCTAAGTACCATTTTCAACCGTCAACTATACTCAAATAAAGGAGAATTTAGCATTTCATACACGCATGCTTTATCACAATAATATAGTTCCACTTGTACTTGGAGAACTTTGTGCATGCAGGAGGAAATGTGAAGGAAACACCTCAAAAGGCAAGAAAACACACTTTCGACCAATCAGAGAGTGCCACATGGACGTCACACGGATTGAAGGGCCCATTTTCAGCACTTAACCGACGTAACTCCCTGTAATACCGCGCAAACCGACGTCAGGGCCCACAGGACAGCCACCTGGAGAAAGCACAGGCCAGGAGGGGCCACCCCCAGGTCGGCCGACCTGGTCAGGTCGGGCGACCTGGTCTGGCGCCCTCTCCGCCTGGGCTTCCACGTGTTGGCTCCTCCGTGACTCCTGATGGCGGTTTGAGGTGCCTTCCGTGGCGGTTACTCTCCCTTGCCGACCTATTGAGGCTATAAATAGAGGGTGAGGGCCTTCACACTCAACACACACCACAAGAAGCATTTCTCTCTTGCTAGTAGTAGTTCTTGGAGTTTTAGTGGAGTTAGGCTGAGTCTAGAGCTCTCTAGTCCCAAGTCTTCACTTGGAATTGGTATGGTTCTTGTATCTTTTCCCTTTTGTAAGACTTTGCTCTTATCAATATATATATATTTTCTATATAGTTGTGCTTGGGTCATGAGTTTCTTGTTTGATATTGTGATCCATATATGTGATAGTATAGTCTACTTGTGTGATAGTAGTTTATTTTATTATACTACTATTGTCATGCTAGTTATATACCGTCACTATAGTCTAGTTTATATGTTATAGTCTCTATGCTTAGTTTTAGCTGATAAAGTATAGCATGGGTTTGGTGATCGTATTCGTACGGTAGCTCTGCCTCGTTAATAGTAATCGCGGAGGGGCAGAGTGCTCTTTGGTCATGCAAGTATGGTACTTGGGTGACTGATTTGCATCAATTATTCGTTAGTCTACAGGTTCGTTGAGGTAGGCGGCAGGTGGTGATAGCCCTGTCCATCCTTTGAAATCCTCCCCGCTAGGCTAGTGCGTAGGCTCTTGGCGGAAGTCGCCTGTGGATGCAGGGGTAAGTCCGTGCCTGAAGTGCTATACTATTGACTGCTGAACCTGAGTGTGGGTCTGTATGTATTCTACTTAGGCTATGCAACTGTATAGGAATGTATAGTAGGAGTAGCTTAGCCTAGTCTTTCCTCCACTAGACTTTATTTATTTAGTAGGAATCTTCTGTGTGTGTCACACTACCCAGTTATTATCATGTACCCGCCTGTCTTGGTTAGATATCCTTGCTAATTGTTAACATGATCTTATATGTTAGTAACGCTTCTTGATCATAACCTTCCTTTGGGGATAAACAAATACGATACCCTGAATACTTCCGGGTGAAATGCTACAGCGGTATTCTCCGTGCGCTTGCGGATTTTACCTACTTGACTCTGGGACATATTAGTGAACCGTTTCTGGCCCCGTGCCGGGAATGATTTATTAATATGGCTTAGCAAAAGTCAACAAGCATTTCTGGCGCCGTTGCCGGGGAAGGCGTATGATTTAAGAAAAATTACTAATGTATATAGTAGTGTTGCAATTATTAAGGCTATCTCCTAGGCAGGCTAACCTTGCTTTGTTTTCTGCATTTTGTATGAAAACAGGGTAGTGTATGACTGGTTTCGACTTGCCGACAAACTTCACTGAAGATCCTGAGTCACTCCTGAGAAGGACACGAGCTAGGCTCACCCCTCCTCGTAAGGAGACTCGGCCAATCGAACATGTCATTCCCGCACCATCAAGCTCTGAGCAAATGGTCGACAAGACCCTCCGCGAGTTCTCCGCTCCCTCCGCTGCCAACATCCCTACGGGACCAGCTGGCAATGTGGGAGATGCGAACTTTGAGATCAAGACCGGTCTCATCACCATGGTGCAGGCTAGCCCATTCTGTGGGAAAGCCAATGAGGACGCTAGTGCTCATCTCCAGCAATTCCTGGAGATTTGCAACACGTTCAAAATGAAGGACGTCACCCCCGACGCTGTTCGCCTTCGACTGTTCCCGTTCTCTCTCCTTGGGAGAGCGAGACAGTGGTTCTACGCAAACCCTGAAGCTGTGAACACTTGGGAGAAGTGTTCAGCTGCGTTCCTTGCAAAGTTCTTCCCGCTGGGCAAGACCAATGCCCTCCGCGGAAGGATCTCAAGCTTCCAGCAGGAGTCGAAGGAGTCGATTCCTGAGGCATGGGAGAGGCTCCAGGAGTACATCCTGGCATGTCCCCACCACGGGATGGATGATTGGCTGATCATCCAGAACTTCTACAACGGGCTTACTCCGTCGGCCCGCGACCACCTCGACGCTGCTGCTGGTGGAGCCTTCTTCTCGCTCACTGTGAGCAAGGCAAAAGATTTGATCGAGAAGATGGTGTCCAACCAAGGTTGGAATGAAGAGCGCCTCCAACCTCGCCAGCGAGGCATGCACTCCGTCAAGGAGGTTGACATGCTCGCCGCCAAGATTGAGCTTCTCATGAAGAAGATGGACGACCAAGCCAATGGAGAAGTGAAAGCCCTAGACGCTCGTATGACTTGCGAGGTCTGTGGCAACACGGGACACTCGGGCAATGACTGCCCTGAGACCCGTGAGGACGCAATGTTCATGGGCAACAACAACAACAACGGCTACCGTCCACAAGGAGGTCAAAGTTGGGGTCCACCACGTCCCAACTAGCAAGGAGGTAACTCTGGCAACTTCTCTGGTTTTAATTCCGGTTATAATCAGCCCTCCTTGAAAGATCTTGTGCTTGGTCAAGCTAAGGTTAACGATAACATCAGTAAAAAGCTTGCCACCACTGATAGGACTCTTGAGAGCATCCACACTAAGATAGAGGGTGTTTCCTCTGCTCTCAAGAATCAGCTGAGCTTTAATAAAATGATAGAAACTCAATTAGCTCAGTTAGCTGCTGCTGTTCCTACTGCTGAGTCGGGGAAAATCCCGGGGCAACCCGAGACCCCCTTAGAAAATGTTAATGCGGTTACCACGAGAGGAGGTAAGTCCACTCGGGATCCGCCATACCCTAACCATGCAGGAAAGGACACATCAGCTGAGAAGCCGGCAGAAGAAGAAGAACTGCCGCCCAGAAAAACGGCCCCACATGAGTTCTATGACACGAACCTCATGTCGTTTCCTGAAAGAAGAAGGAAGCCCACCGTGGACGAGCAGTTCACACGCTTCGTTGAGGTGATCCAGAAGCTGCACATCAACGTGCCCTTGCTGGATGCGATACAAGTACCCACGTACGCTCGCTACCTCAAGGATCTTATCAGCAACAAACGCCCACTACCGACCACAGAAATTGTCAAGCTGACGGAAGAGTGTAGCACTGCTATACTCAACCGGCTTCCTGAGAAGAAGAAAGATCCGAGGTGTCCCACGATCACCTACTCGATCGGGACACAGAACTTCGACCATGCCTTATGTGATCTTGGGGCAAGTGTGAGCGTCATGCCGAAGGATGTCTTCGACAAGCTCAACTACACCACACTATCCCCCACGCCGATGCAGCTGCAGCTGGCCGATTCAACGGTCCGCTATCCGGCGGGGATCGCCGAAGATATTCCGGTGAAAATCCGGGATTGCTTCATCCCCGTCGACTTCGTAGTGCTTGACATGGACGTCGGGAAGAGCACACCGCTCATCCTGGGACGTCCATTTCTCAGCACTGCGGATGCTCGCATCGATGTAGGAGCCGGAGAAATCCGTTTCCACATCAATGGCAAGGAGGAGAAGTTTGACTTTCGGCCACGGAAAGAACAGTGCAACATGATCCGTATCAAGTACGGGCCGAACCCAAGCAACATCAAGGAAGTGGAGGTCACTCCGCCAAAGAAGGACAGCCTCATCACATTTATGAAGAACTTCCTTGAGAAGGAAAAGGTCGCACAGCGACAACTGATGAAGGCAAGGAGGCAAAGGTCACACATTAAGCAACAGCCTCCGAAGTCCCCAAGGCAGCAACCTCCGAGGTCTGCAAAGAAACAGGCTGTGAAGCCTGCAAAACCGCAGCCTCCGAAGCCCGAGAAGCCACCGACCGCAACAAAGACCAAGAAGGTGTGGCGAGTGAAACAAGAAGCATCATCCATGTCTTCATCTCCGGGACCGGACAACGCTTCATCGAGCTGAACGCCGGAGAAAAGTCCCGCTCGTCGGACTTTAAAAGGTGAGTCCTCGCCGGGAGGTTAAACCGGTAGTTATCCATATTTGCTCTTTTAATTGCATATTTGCTTTCCACCACATTTTGATTTTTCCCGACCACTGCATTTCTGCATTCTTGAATTTTTCCAGCCACCTTGGAATTTTTCAAAACTCATTTGCATTTTTGAAAATTTAGAAAATAGGTTTTTGGGCTTTCCATTTTAAAAAGATTTTTTGTCGAGCTTTTTGAGCAAAAAGGCAGCAGGGGACAAATCCCCTAGCCGTTGGGGAACACATAGGAAAAAGGGGGCTGCCAGGAGGCCCACCTGCCAGGTCGGCCGACCTGGTGGGGTCGGCCGACCCCCTAGCCCCACCTTTTCCTGTGCTCCTTTCTCCCAACGGCTATATGGCCGTTGCTCTGTCCCTTTCTAACGGCCATCTTGCTTCCTTGGCTATAAAAACCGCCCAGGAGGAGGAGCTTCACCATTCCAAGCTCATCTTTCGCTCCCCTCCTTTGCTCACTTGTTGCTCTCCCAAAATTTCGTGTTCTTCAACTTTACTACAGCCCCAAAAACCCAAAAAAAAAAATATTTCCCCTCTGTTTTAGTGCATTTGCAAGTTGTTGTGAGAAGAAAACCAATTTCAGAGAAGCTCGGGTTTGTTGTTTTCACTAACGCTCACCCGAACACTTGTTCGATCTTGTTTTTGTTCTTGTCTTGTGTTTGTTCTTGTGTGCAGCCATGTTCAACCGAATGAATCAAGTCGCCGGAATCAAGCGGAGAAAAAGCACTCGTGCAAGCACGAGTCAAGCATCCTCCGTCGAGCTCACACCAAGTCCGGGGCATGGTGACCCCGAAGCTGAAATTCCGGAGGAAAGGCCGGCCTTGCTCATCACCGAGGAGCATCTCGACATCAAGGACGACCGCGAGGGCCAAGCCATCGTGCTCATGAGAGAACGGCCATTCGCCCACACCCGACGCTTCGATCCGGACTTCCTCGAGAAAATAGGTATGAGAGAAGAATTTACCTCTATTTTTCGCACTATGGGTTGGCTAAATTTCGTAGAAGTAGATGAGCCGGGTTCTCGTTTGCTTACTATGCAGTTTTTATGCACCCTTAGAAAGTATGATGAAGGCATTTCTTTTCGCTTGTATGGGCAAGAGCGCTTGGTCACATGGGGTGATCTTCATGCTATGCTAGGTCTAAATCCTAAATGTAGGCTAGACTTAGATAAAGCGCTAAAGGGGTTCCATAAAGAAAGTTTTTGGAAAAAGATTTCCGGAAACGAGTGGGGTCCCAAGCCTAGAACAAGTGCCATCCATAATCCTACACTTAGATTTATGCATGTGTGGTTGGCTATGACCTTGTTTCCTCGAGGTGACATTAGGGTTGTCCGGTAAGATGAATTGAAAATACTTTATGCCATGGTTAAGAAAATTAGGGTGTCACCCGCGGAATGCATGATTGATCAATGGTTAGACAATATAAAGTTGACAGGAACAATTGAGTGCACCTCTTTAGTTACTCGCATTGCGCAGAAGTGTGGTCTGCTTGAGAATGTTCATGTTGAATATTTGACGGTAGATAGAGAATTTCTAGGCGAGGACTATTTTGTGCAAGGACATACTTTGAAACATGGTCCAAATAATACCTTGATCTATCACTTTCCCGGGTATACAAATGAATTCCCGTTACCTAACCCGGGTCTTCGTTTGTATCACTGTCGGGCACTAACCCTCCCACTTGAGCCAGTGGGAGAAGTTCGCAGGCATAGTGTTTCAGGGCGACCGACACGTTCCCGTAGGCATATGGAGCCTACACCGGAGTTTCACACTCCGACCGGAGATCCAGTATGGGAGCAGCCCCCACCACAGGACGAGGCGGGTGCATCAACATGGCAGGTCGTAGCATGGGAATCTCAGTACGATTACCCCATGCATACGTCATCAAGTTCAAGCGGACCGCCATCCTTTGCCACTCGGTCATTCTCATCCCGTGGGTTCCGTGAACTCAACTATGGGATGGCCGAGTTGACAAGGAGGGTGAACGACATTGATTTGTGCACCGAGAGCATGCAACAAACTCTCACGCAACATGTCGCCGACACCTAGCAATGGCAGAATTTCAGCGACAACCAATTCCGCCAGCTGAACGCGATGATGGCTCAAAATCAGAGCAATTGGGATGCCTTCTTCCGCTCCCAAGGCTACGACCCGAACCAGCAGATATGAGCAAGAACAAGCTTGGGGGAGGACTCCCCTTCTGACGGTAACTTGTATCTTTCCCCTTCCCTTTTTTTCTTGCATTTGCTAAATCTGAAAATCCATAAAAATTTGCAAAATATAAAAAGAACAAAAATATTTCCCTTTTTCATGCGCGGTATGAATGTGTATAATTTTCCTATGTTGAGATGATGAATAGTTGCTCTGTCCTTTATTCCTCTCTAATGCTAGTTTACAACTTAGTACTCTCTCAAGAGTTAGGTTTGTTGGTAAATCTTGCCTTGAACTTGAATCTTGTGGGTAGCATATGCATTCTCTAGTTCTAAGTTATTGAGAGGTATGATATGATAGATAGGGCTGCTATGATCTTGCTCAACGTAAAGCTTGAATTCCGGAGTTTTATTTTTTAAAATGACAAATTGATAAGTTCCTCAATGATGAAATTCCCACCACAGCCATATGTAGTGTTTACATTTGAAAACCTTTACACATATGCTGCTTGTTTCACATTGAGCTTAGTCAAAATTGTTGTGACCCTAGTAGAACTCTTTTCATGCTTTCTTGATCAAGATCATATACACACATCCACCGCCATGAGCTATCCTTCTAAATCAAGAAGATAGCATCCACCATATCCACCATATCCACCGTGAGCTATTCTTCTACACCGGAAGAAAGCCACTATCCATCCATGCATCCAAAGAAACACTCCATATATCCATTGCAAAATTCCTCTCTCAAAGTATTCATTGCAAACTAGGACTATGGCTATGCAAAAAGAAAAGAAAAAAAATGCTCAAAAAAAAGAGAGCAAGCAAAAGATAGCCATAGCCTAGAAACTCCAAAAGAGAGAAGGAAAATTCAAAAAGGAGTTATTTCTTCCCATCCACCATTCCTCCGTTCTCCCACACACTTGCACATCTTGATCAAGATTGTTTGAATTGATGTTTTTCTTGGATCCGGTCTTTTGACATAGCAATATTATGTGAACATGAGTGCCTCATATATCCCTACCTTGAGCTCCACATAAAGCCTTATTTAGAAGTAGGTGATTATAGGCAACACTTTGCCTTGGTGAGGAATCATACACATATTGAGTGATCCGAGAGAATCATTTGAGGAACTTGGTTTTTATTTTCAAAATCTTTTGAAAACCTCCGGAATAACATAGCGGAATCTAGAGCAAGTGATTGGTGCCCTGCAATTGTTCTATCTCTCAACCGCCCAAGACAATGAGGTGTAAAAGCCCCATGGATCGAGGTAAATGGGTAAGTTATGTGCCAACATATTTAATTCTAGGAAGAGTACTTTGTTGTGCGCATAGTATTATTGAGGAGTAGGACATTGTAGCAACTCCTGATCAACAACTTAAGTTTATCTTTGCTTCGGGATGAGCAAAGGGTAAGCTTGGGGGAGTTTGTTGACGGCTGCTAAGTACCATTTTCAACCGTCAACTATACTCAAATAAAGGAGAATTTGGCATTTCATACACGCATGCTTTATCACAATAATATAGTTCCACTTGTACTTGGAGAACTTTGTGCATGCAGGAGGAAATGTGAAGGAAACACCTCAAAAGGCAAGAAAACACACTTTCGACCAATCAGAGAGTGCCACATGGACGTCACACGGATTGAAGGGCCCATTTTCAGCACTTAACCGACGTAACTCCCTGAAATACCGCGCAAACCGACGTCAGGGCCCACAGGACAGCCACCTGGAGAAAGCACAGGCCAGGAGGGGCCACCCCCAGGTCGGCCGACCTGGTCAGGTCGGGCGACCTGGTCTGGCGCCCTCTCCGCCTGGGCTTCCACGTGTTGGCTCCTCCGCGACTCCTGATGGCGGTTTGAGGTGCCTTCTGTGGCGGTTACTCTCCCTTGCCGACCTATTGAGGCTATAAATAGAGGGTCAGGGCCTTCACACTCAACACACACCACAAGAAGCATTTCTCTCTTGCTAGTAGTAGTTCTTGGAGTTTTAGTGGAGTTAGGCTGAGTCTAGAGCTCTCTAGTCCCAAGTCTTCACTTGGAATTGGTATGGTTCTTGTATCTTTTCCCTTTTGTAAGACTTTGCTCTTATCAATATATATATATTTTCTATATAGTTGTGCTTGGGTCATGAGTTTCTTGTTTGATATTGTGATCCATATATGTGATAGTATAGTCTACTTGTGTGATAGTAGTTTATTTTATTATACTACTATTGTCATGCTAGTTATATACCATCACTATAGTCTAGTTTATATGTTATAGTCTCTATGCTTAGTTTTAGCTGATAAAGTATAGCATGGGTTTGGTGATCGTATTCGTACGGTAGCTCTGCCTCGTTAATAGTAATCGCGGAGGGGCAGAGTGCTCTTTGGTCATGCAAGTATGGTACTTGGGTGACTGATTTGCATCAATTATTCGTTAGTCTACAGGTTCGTTGAGGTAGGCGGCAGGTGGTGACAGCCCTGTCCATCCTTTGAAATCCTCCCCGCTAGGCTAGTGCGTAGGCTCTTGGCGGAAGTCGCCTGTGGATGCAGGGGTAAGTCCGTGCCTGAAGTGCTATACTATTGACTGCTGAACCTGAGTGTGGGTCTGTATGTATTCTACTTAGGCTATGCAACTGTATAGGAATGTATAGTAGGAGTAGCTTAGCCTAGTCTTTCCTCCACTAGACTTTATTTATTTAGTAGGAATCTTCTGTGTGTGTCACACTACCCAGTTATTATCATGTACCCGCCTGTCTTGGTTAGATATCCTTGCTAATTGTTAACATGATCTTATATGTTAGTAACGCTTCTTGATCATAACCTTCCTTTGGGGATAAACAAATACGATACCCTGAATACTTCCGGGTGAAATGCTATAGCGGTATTCTCCGTGCGCTTGCGGATTTTACCTACTTGACTCTGGGACATATTAGTGAACCGTTTCTGGCCCCGTGCCGGGAATGATTTATTAATATGGCTTAGCAAAAGTCAACACCGGGTGTTCCAAGGGAAAAGGCTAAGCACAAACTACATGTTCGACCGAATGCTAAACCTGTGAGGCAACGTCTTCGACGATTTTCACAAGACCATAAGGACGCGATTAGAAAAGAAATTGACTGATTACTGGCGGACAGTTTTAACAAAGAAGTATTTCATCTCGACTGGTTAGCTAACCCAGTACTAGTACGGAAAAAGAATAAGGAGTGGCTGATGTATGTAGATTACACCGGCCTTAACCAAGCATGTCCAAAAGATCCTTTCACCCTCCCCCTGTATTGATCAAGTGGTCGACTCAATGGATGGTTGCACTTTATTATGCTTCTTAGACGCCTACTCAATGGATGGTTGCACTTTATTATGCTTCTTAGATTACACCGGCCTTAACCAAGCATGTCCAAAAGATCCTTTCACCCTCTGATAGGTGAAGAGTGCCCGATCTTTCGGCGAGTGGAGATAACTTCGATTTGGTGGATGTCGACCCTCACGATCCGACTACGACGAGCAAGCCGAAGCGCCAATGCAATCGCTGAACCAACTTCCGGAGGATATTAACCTTGTGGTAAACAAGATCAACCTGATCACGAGGATCAATTCTTACGCGCAATCGAAGAACGAGCAAGAATTAGAGGCAAGCAATCTGATGTATTGCACGAAGGTGGAGTTCTGAATTCACATCGAGAGACGGATGTATAGCTAAGCTAAACTTAAAACAAAACTCCAAGATTACAAGGGGCGCAGCCCTTGACTATATAGGGGGAGGACGAGGCATCTAGGGCCGGCTGAAGTGGAGAGGCGCGCGGTGGAGAGGGAGTCGTGCGACTTGGGCCACGTGGGCCTTCGGGCGACATCATCCTGGGCCGTCGTTCCTTAGCATCAAAACCGTCTTCAATTCCTGGGCTCGAGCTCTAGTGATTGGGCCCTTGTACGTCGTCGTCTCGTTAGAAGATGGATCCGTAACTCGAGGAGGCGCGACGACGAGAGGTGGAGGCGTGACAGCTTGGTTTGGCACGCCATCTTCCATCGTCATTATTCGTATGTCGTTGATGTCCTCATCATCCTCCCCTTCTTGAAGTGAAGTCGTCCTCGACGGCAACTCATCATCCTCACCCAAGTATGGTTTCAAATCTGCAACATTAAAACTAGTGGAAACACCAAACTCCATGGGCAAGTCAAGAACATAAGCATTATCGTTAATCTTGGTTAGCACTTTAAAAGGACCAGCAGCATGAGGCATCAGTTTAGAACGACGCAAAGTAGGAAATCTATCTTTACGCAAGTGCAACCAAACCAAATCACTAGGTTCAAAAGAAATATGTTTTCTACCTTTACTACCAGCAACTTGATACTTTTTATTAGCAATGGCAATGTTGTGTTGTGTTTCTTCATGCAATTGTTTCATGTGATCAATATGAGCAAGAGCATCAAGATGTGGTTCATCCTCAAAACCGTACTGGGGTAAACTTTTTTTTTTGTAGTTTCTGGTTTATGTGGACTTGGATAAAACTCACCGAGAAACACTGGAATCTAATACCACTTGATAGGTGTAGAGTGCCCGATCTTTCGGCGAGTGGAGATAACTTCGATTTGGTGGATGTCGACCCTCACGATCCGACTACGACGAGCAAGCCGAAGCGCCAATGCAATCGCTGAACCAACTTCCGGAGGATATTAACCTTGTGGTAAACAAGATCAACCTGATCACGAGGATCAATTCTTACGCGCAATCGAAGAACGAGCAAGAATTAGAGGCGAGCAATCTGATGTATTGCACGAAGGTGGAGTTCTGAATTCACGTCGAGAGACGGATGTATAGCTAAGCTAAACTTAAAACAAAACTCCAAGATTACAAGGGGCGCAGCCCTTGACTATATAGGGGGAGGACGAGGCATCTAGGGCCGGCTGAAGTGGAGAGGCGCGCGGTGGAGAGGGAGTCGTGCGACTTGGGCCACGTGGGCCTTCGGGCGACATCATCCTGGGCCGTCGTTCCTTAGCATCAAAACCGTCTTCAATTCCTGGGCTCAAGCTCTAGTGATTGGGCCCTTGTACGTCGTCGTCTCGTTAGAAGATGGATCCGTAACTCGAGGAGGCGCGACGACGAGAGGTGGAGGCGTGACAGCTTGGTTTGGCACGCCATCTTCCATTGTCATTATTCGTATGTCGTTGATGTCCTCATCACCCTCCCCCTGTATTGATCAAGTGGTCGACTCAATGGATACTGTTGAAGTGTTTATCACAGGAGGAGGGCATAGTTATCTTGCAGGAAATCCACGCTCACATTTGTGGTAACTATGCAGGTCCTTCAACAAATAGCAACCAAAGCAATGAGGCAAGGGTTTTATTGGCCAACTGCGGTTGCTGACGCCAAGGATATCGTCCGAAAGTGCGAAGGCTGCCAATTTTTCGCCCGCCAGATGCATGTGCCCGCCACCGAGCTTCAAAATATCCCGATAACATGGCCGTTCTCAGTATGGGTTTAGATATTGTTGGTCCTTTTTAGAAGGCCCAAGGTGGCTTCACTCATCTCTTCGTGGTGGTGGACACGTTTTCTAAATGGATTGAGGCGAAACCAGTCGGAAAAATTTCAGCAAAAAGGACGTAGAGTTCATGACAGAAATAATAACTCGATTTGGTGCTCCACACAAGATCATCACTGACAACAGTAGTCAGTTTATGGCGCAGGAGTTTAAGGACTTTGCGGCAAAGGTGGGGTTCAAAATCGGTTATGCTTCTGCTGCCCATCCGCAGAGTAACGGCCAGGTTGAGCGAGCAAATGGCCTCCTGTTGTTGGGAATTAAGCCCTGCATATTCGATAGATTGGAGAAGTCTGCTCGACACCATGTTCGAGAGTTACCATTGGTAATGTGGGGGCATCGGACCAATACCAGTCGAGCCAAGTGGCACTCACCATTTTTGTTAGTTTACGGGTCCGAAGCAATGTTGCCGATCGAAGTATTATTTGCTTCGCCGTGCGTGGTAGCATACAAAGGAAAGGTTTCCAATGAGCTCTGACGTGATGACCTCCTATTGTTGGAAGAAAGACACGATGCAACCTTACTGTGATCAGCCAAGTATCAGCAAAGCCTCCGGCGATATCACAACAAGAAGTCCGATCATGGGACTTCGCAGTTGGCGACCGGGTGTTAAAACAAGTTCAGTCCACTGTTGCCAGGCACAAGCTATCGGCCCTGTGGGATGGGCCTTATATAGTCAAGGAGGTCACTCGGTCAGGTGCTTATCGATTGATGCGCGAGGACGGATCAGACTGTCCTAGTTCTTGGAACATATCTCAAATACGTCACTTCTACGCTTAGCTTCAGCAGTTTCTTTATATCTGTAAAATTTTATATTTTCAGATAATATATACTATGCGGTCATGATGTTTTGCTATAAGATTTATGATTTTTGTGAATGATCTTTTACTTTCTAAAATATAGTCATGACTCAAATTTTGACTCTTGGTATTACCATAACTCGCACATGTTGACCAAGTGGGTTCTTAGTCTCCAGGGTTCATGTCATCTGTTGAGGACTGAGTCAACTTCCCTAATTCACATATGCTTGACCGAGTGGGTTCTTAGTCTCCTTGGTTCATATCGGTTATTGGGGACGTTGATTAGAGTGCTGACATGCATTGTGTATTGGTTGTGAGTGTTTAGCACGAGTTCATACAATACATAAACAAAGCAGCATGGCCCAAGAATTCATTACAAAACTGGTAATGAATCTAGATCCTAGAGGTATACTAGATTAAAAGATTTCATTACATGATTGGTTGTGAAATATTGTCTATCAGATATGCTACAATCCATTACACTCTTGGTAACGGATCCAGCTCTATCTGGTCAATCAAAATGTTAGCCGTTTTCTAGGCTTTTGCTACCAGAGCTTCACATTGCTCGTCAGACAGGTCTTCCTCGAAACCATCATCAATCGCATCTAGTTTTACTTCTGGAATATGGGATTTGGCGATAGCCAGTACTTGATCACCCGCCAGTCCTGCAATATGCCAAGCATGCTCTTTTACTTGGCTTGGAGCTTCTTGTAGCCGAGTGAGCAGATCCCGACATTTTGGTGGTCTCTCTTCCGGCCTGATGTATTGGGCAACCACCTCAGCATCTTTTTGCAAAGCTGCAAGAGACTAGCGAAGATTTTGATCATCTTCAATAAATTTCTTTTGTAAAAGCTCATAAGCCCTTTTTGATCCTACAGGGATGCAATTATCAAACGTTTTCCCACAAATATGGACTCGGTGGTGCAGGTAATGTAGGAATAATCATTTACCTCTTAGACATTTTTTGGCTTCGGCTTTCTCCGCTTCAAGAGTGGCTGCTTTCTCCTTAAACTCGTCCTTGAGCTATTTTGTTTGCTTAAAGGTCTCTCTAAATTTATTTAGTTCATCTACAGTCTTCTTGAATATTTTTTCACCTCGGCCAGCCCTAATTCCAGCTAGGTGTTTCTCTTGTTTTGTATCTTGATTTTTTCTTTGGCATCTGTTATATATACCGAGTGAGTCGGTATTCAGGGTTAATAGT
The DNA here is from genome assembly GCA_030378355.1 of Eleusine indica. Lineage (NCBI taxonomy): Eukaryota > Viridiplantae > Streptophyta > Magnoliopsida > Poales > Poaceae > Eleusine > Eleusine indica. The sequence goes on from CM059495.1 coordinate 46,404,935, forward strand.
ATGAAGAGTTTGTAACATTATACCTTCAGCTTTCTTTTTCCATTGAGCCCAAGACTCATCCATCGTTTTGAAGCCGTCCTTTAGTTTTTCAAAATTGCTTTTAAGTTCCTCTGAAATTTGAAGTTGTTTTTTCAATTCTTGGTTTTGTCTCTTAAAATCTTCGATGGCACCAGAGGACGACTCCAAAGTCGTCACACGCTCTTTCAACTCGGCAACAAGGATTGCCGAGTCAGCCTCATGCTTGCATTTGGAAGCAAACTCTTGTGATAAAGCTACAAGAAGAAAAAAAATGAAATTTTGGTGAACTTACGGGTCACTCTGTTTTTGTAATATATCTTATTGACAACATACCTGTTATTTTAAATCAAAGATCGTCCATCTACGATGAACGTGTTTGCAATTCAAGAGAAAGATGGCCGACTTCAAGCCTCTCTTTGGCAAGCTGATCTTCGTTCTCCATTGCTTTAGCACACTTCCTTTGCACACTTTGCAATAGTTTGTTCATGATGGCCATGTGTGACTTTAATCGCTGAAATGATAGCATAACGGGGAGATGTGTGTTATTCCTTGAGTACAAATGAAGTAAGATGTGTAATTTCAACTTTTTACTAGAAACGAGTGGTAAACCTTCTCGGTGAGGTCCTCGAATATCTTTAGTTCTTCCTGCTCACCAGATTCATCGAGGCCTGCGATGGCGTATTCGTCGATATGATAACGGTCCTGGTGGGCCAGTTTCTTCCGTGATTTTTTCTTTCACCACTCGGTGAATTGGCGTTGGCACGACATCTTCATCGGGGCCGATCGGATAATCGTATATTGGATTTGGCATCCTTTCAAATACCAGAGTAGGCTCTTCTTCGATGATTGGCGGCGAAGAGTTACCACGGGTCGTGGTTGTCTCTGGAATATTAAAATCTGGCACAAAAGGGATCTCTGGCCTGTTGGGTTCTTTTCTTGGCCGAGGGGACGTCGGAGGAGCATTAATATCACTCGGCTTCTTTGTCGAGTGATCAGGGGTGTCATCCTTGGATGCCCTGCTCTTCGTCTTCGCCTGCTTTTCTTCAAGAACAGTGCTCTGAGGCGTGGTGTTGCCCGAAGAAGCGGCGCCAGATGGTCTGCATATCATATAACCATTAGTGGAGTTGTTTACCGCTATATTACCATACGGAACTATGGCCATATAGCCCACTTACCTTGGCCGACGTTTAAACTTCAAGCCCGAAACCTTCGGTGGAGGGCTGGATGGTGTCGCATTCTTCACAACATCAGGGATGTCTGAATCTGGGACTTGTCGAGTATTTTTCTCACTTGGTTGGTCTTGTTCCTTCGAAGTTTTGGTTTCTGCATTAAACCCGGACCCTTGCCGAGTGGCTGATGACTCGGCTGAAAATTTTTTCTTCGCTTCTTCTTGCAGTCTGGCAGATCTCTCTGCCAGAGACTCTTCTTCATCAGAGTCAACAATTTGAGCTTTGCGACGCTTGCGACCCGGCTGGCGACTTGGCGATTTTTCTCGCACAGCAGAAGGCAATGGTGGGCTTGACCAATATATGTCTAGTTTCTACATTTCACAAGACATGTTAACTCTTCATATTTCAATTACTGGGATTAATAGGATCAGCAAAGTTTACTTACATCGTTCCTGGGGTTCTTGGAATGATGTCTGGCTTTCGCAGACTCTGGGGTCCAATCAAGCAAGGAGGAAAAAATGTTCTCAAGCTGGAGTGTTAATTCTCGCTCAGATAATTCCTCAGGCACCTCCATGGTAGGATCTCCTGTAAGATCAAATTTCCAACCAGGGACATGGCGTTTCTTGATAGGTTGGACTCGGTGATATATGAAGCTTGTTGCGACAACAACTCCACTATACCCTTTGGTTTTCAGCACCGCAATTTGCGTTAAAATTGCTTCAACCTGAGCCTTTTTGTCTGGCGACGCTTTTGCTGACCATTCAGATCGGGGTACAGGGGCCTCAGCGGTGAACTCTAACAGAGGGGGCGCATGGTTTCCATGGTAAAACCAATCTGCGTGCCATCCCTTGTTTGTAGAAGGGAGAGGAACTTCAATATATTTTGACTTATTCCTAAATTGAAATTCCGCACCACCAATTACACTGTTGCTATTTGATTTTAGAACAAACAATTCTTTGAAAGTATCGAAATGGAGAGCGATTCCCAGGAACACCTCACACAGGTGAATAAAAATAGCAATATAGAGAATCGAATTAGGATTTAGATTCACAAGGTTGATTCCATAGAGGAAAAGTAGCCCACGAAAGAAATCAAAACATGGAATCCCAAATCCACGGTAGAAAAAGGAGGCCAAAACTATGATATGATCTACAGGAGGTTGCAGGAATTTTTGACCTAGCACTTCAATCCAATCCCCTGTCTGCGGATCTTGAAGCACTTCGTCGATCACGAGCCCATTGATTTTTTCCACATCCATGGAGGAGGCCAGGAATTCCTTGATTCCTACTGAGATGTCGAAGACTGTATCATCTTCTTCTTGGATAGGGGAAGCTTGCCCCTTCAATTGGGACCTGGTGCTTTGGCGAGTGCGCTTGGGTGCCATTGAGGTCAAGGTTTGGTGAAAATGGAGATGAACAGAGATCGACAGGAGAAAATGGTGATTGGAGATCTAGGGTTTGTGCTAGGCCAACGGCGGCAGCCAAAATATTGAGTGAAGAAGGTGAAGGGTTATACGCGTGTTGAAACAGATATATACTGATAAGTTCGACCTAACGGGCAGAAATAGTTAATGGGTTATCGACCCGATATGCAAAAGTTGTGATATTGTTTGCAGAATTTATTGTTCACTGTAAATGGGTCTTTGTTGATTTAATATTGGAATCACTCGGATAGCAGGTAGTCTCATCACTGGGGGGTTATAATGCCTTTGTTTTTTGTGATTCATCATTGAAATCACTCGGATGACAAATGACCCCATGCCTGGGGGCTACAATACACTTGTGTTGGTACTTTGTTGTTAAAATCACCCGGAGGGAGTGGTAGCACCAATCTTGGGGGCTACTATTTTTAATTTCATAACAAGCCACTCGGAGGAAATGATAGTATTAATCTTGGGGGCTGCATTTTCATTGTATGTCCCAGTTTATTTTAATGTCGTTGGCTCATAAGCTATTTTCTTTAAATAACTTTTGAGTCGGGGGCTATAACTGGTTAAGGACATTTGATGATTTTTTGAGATTGTTAAACTTTTTCACTCACAAGGCATTTCGAGTAAAGGCTCAACACCTTATGAGTTGGGGGCTATGCTGGTGGACTATGCCTTTTTTAAGCGTCTAATAAGGAAGGGAATTCTTATATGTGACAAGAGAAGCACTTTTCAATTTTGAAGAGTATCAAGATAAGTTGAAGATTTGTATTCAAAATTGGAAAGTTCTTAGGGGCTACTGTGGGACATATGTATTTGGGATACCTAATCACTCGGCTACATGGCCGAGTGGGCCGGGGGCTCGGTTATGAAGTATTGAAGAATAAGGCTCAGAACATAACAATTCGGATATTTGTTTTGAGTAGGCAACAAGCTAAGTTAACAGATATGGTGTATAGATAGAATCAGATGTGACCGATAGATAGATTACCATGTACACCGCTGCCCTTCGGGTATATAAAGAGGGCAGGGGTCTTTGACATGACAAGAACTCATACTGGGAAACCTTAACCCTAACGTGAACCCTAGCAATACAAGAACACCAAACAGGACGTAGGGTTGTTATCCTTCAGGAGGCCCGAACCTGTCTAAACCCTGTGTCCTGTGTCCACCGACTTTCATACTCATACGCATACCTAGAACTACTATCGAGAATATCTCTCGACATATAGTACCATCAGGCTTAAGCTTTTTCTTAAACACCCACTTGCAACCCACAGGTTTGCAACCATATGGTCTATCAAAAACTTCCCAAGTTTCATTAGAAAGAATGGAGTCCATCTCACTATGGACAACTTCTTTCTAGTCATCTGCATCAGGAGATGCATATGCCTCTGAAATGGTTCTAGGAGTGTCATCCACAAGATAAACAATGAAATCATGACCAAAAGACTTTGCAGTCCTTTGTCTCTTACTCCTCCTAGGAGCTTCACTATCAATCTAGTAATGGATTGGTTCAAAAGTTTGTTCAGCATGATTAGAAAATGCACTAGGTTCAGGAGTTGTCTCAGCAATCACATCAGAAGATAATCTAGACATGCTATGTAAATCTTTCATAGAAAATATGTTCTCAAAGAAAGTAACATTACGAGACTCCATTAATGAATTAACATAAACATCAGGCACCTCTGATTTAACCACTAAAAATCTATAGGCAATGCTATGAGGAGCATATCCAAGAAATATACAATCCACAGTTTTAGGTCCCAACTTACACTTCTTGTTAATTGGCACGTTAATTTTGGCCAAACAACCCTATGTGCGTAAGTAAGAGAGTGATGGCTTTCTACCAATCCATTCCTCATATGGCGTCTTCTCCTTATTCCTCATGTGAACTCTATTTAGGACATGACATGATGTCAATAAAGCCTTCCCCCATCATGCCTTAGATAATCCAGCCGTGTCCAACATGGAATTAACCATGTCAATCAAGGTGCCATTCTTTCTTTCGGCAACCCCATTTGATTGGGGCGAATAGGAAGGCGTCCTCTCATGTATCATACCATGCTCCGCACAGAATAAGTCAAACTCATTTCAGAAATGTTCACCACCACGATCAGACCTAATTCTTTTGATCCTTTTCTCTAGTTGAGTTTCAACTTCAGCCTTATAAATTTTAAAGTAGTTTAGAGCCTTATTTCACAAAGATCTGAATGTATACCATTCATTTCACAAAGATCGAATGAACTTATACCATTTATTTCACAAAAATCTGAATGTATAAGTTCTAGCGGTGCTAAGTGTCTCTCCTCTGCAGCCTTGTGAGGCTTTCGAGGTTGCTTAGATTGCACACAACTTAAGCATTTAGAACCTTTAACAATGAAAAAATTCGAAATTAAATTCAAGCTGGAAAGTTGAGACATCGAACCAAAATTTAGATGACATAAACGTGAATGCCAAACGCTAGCATCACTCTCATTAACACCATCACAAATATAGTTCACAGACTTATTGTAATAATCTGAAAGGGAAAAGCAGAACAAACCTCCGCACTCATAGCCTTTACCAATAAATCATCCACTCTTAGACACAATAACTTTATTCGATTCAAGCACTACCTTAAAACCATCCCTGCAGAAAAGGGAGCCACTAACAAGATTCTTCTTGATAGAAGGGACATGTTGTATGTTCTTCAATTGGACAATCTTCTCCGAAGTAAACTTTAGCTCGACCGTGCCAATACCATGAACGGGAGCATGTGACCCATTCCCTATTAGGACGGAGGAATCTCGGGCGACCTGGTAAGAAATAAACAAAGAAGAATCAGCATACACATGAACATTAGTACCAGTATCAAGCCATCAACTAGTATATTGAAATACAGAAAAACATATGGTAAATTACCATACCCACTATTTTCTCTAACACTTGTCACCATGTTCGCAGACTTCTACTGTGGAGGCTTTCTTCCTTTGCGTTCTGGCCACTTCTTTGCCCAATGCTCATTAGAATCACAAACAAAACATGCTCCCTTCTCCTTGTTCTTCTTCTTAAAGGTAGTGGTCTGCTTAGGTTTATTGTTCTTGCCCTTGCCCTTACCACCACTGCCATGAGACTGTTTTGGATGATGCACCATATTGGCATTAGTGTGTTCCTCGTCAGCTTTAGAACGTCCATCCTTCTCATGAGCTTTCTCCTCAATATCAAGAGATGTGATCAAATCTAAGACAGATATGTTCGTCCTCTTGTGTTTAAGAGTAGTGGCAAAATCCCTCCAAGACGGAGGTAATTTGGCAATAATGCCCCCAACCACAAGCTTCTCAGGTACGGCGATCTTAAGAAATTCGAGTTCCTTCATAATGCATTGTATCTCATGAGCCTGCGCGACGACAGATTTGTGATCTACCATCTTAGAATCATGGTACTGCTCAATGACATACAGTTCAGCGCTAGCATCTGAACCACTATAGTCAATGATCAGAGCGTCCTACATATCCTTGGTGACTGTATGATGAATGTAGATGTCCTAAAGATGATCTACCAAAATTCCAATAACAGCACCCAAGAATATTGTGTTGGCTTCGCTGGAGGCCTTTTCCTGATCTTCAATGAGATCGCCTACAGGTTTGCCAGAGAACACCCAGAACATATTCATGACAGTAAGCCACAGAGTAAATTTTACTTGCCATCTCTTAAAGTGCACGCTAGTGAATTTCTCTGGCCTCAGTGCATCGATAAATCTAGCCATAAAGCAAAAGTGCCTACAATAAGGTTTTTAGATTGTTGGATAAATTAGCAATTTTAGTTCTATATTAATCTAGAAATGAATCATAAACATGAATAATAGATTGTAGGATAAATTAGATAAGTCCACGCAAAATCTAGACAGGTCTGTAAAGGCAGTTAACATACAACATCTGATGTGGACAAGGGTTCCCGATCTTCCGAAAGGTTCTTGGTAAGTTGATTTGGTCGGAGGCGACACACAAATCGATCCGGTTTCAGAACAGCACGTTCTAAACCCCGCAATCGCAGCACGACGTCTCCTCTGGTTATCAACCGTCCAAAAGACGATTGACCTCGCCGAGAAGGCTGATCCCTGCCTGTGAATCAAGAACACAAGCAAGAACAACGAAGATTGCAACACAATTGCAGATGTATGATTAAACTCTCGAAGTTGGGGTCTCACAAACCGATGAACGGCGAAACTGTTTATGAACAGAATTGATCTAAGCAAAACCCGAACCCTAATGGTGCGGCGGCGGCTGTATATAAAGACCCTAGGGTCGTGCAAGACCCTCTGGACGCGCCCCTAATTGGGCTCAACTAGATACAAAGCCCAAAGGCCAAAAATAGGCGACGCAGCACCGACACAGATTCTGGACTCTGTCTTGTTTTGACGATTCCCGATGACTCCGGATGAATTTTGACATGAGGCCGGCGGCATTGGAAAGGTCTTCTCCTTATCTTTCCGTGCATATGTAGAACGTCCAAATCCGAGTCCGTATGCGTCCTGGGCAACTGTTTTAGTACAGACTGGTCCTGGGCCCCGAAACAGACTCGAAGTCGGTTTTGATTGGGCCTCCACTTTGGCTTCCAAGCTCTTGCTGGTCCTCCACGTTCCCAGCTCCTTCTCCCATCATCTCCTGGTCTTCTCCATGGTTTCTAATCATAAAATAATCATTAGGTAGCAAACCATTCTCAAAAGTAACATATAGCGAAGAACGTAGGAACGAGCTCACCTCTAAATTTAGTCGTCGTGCACGAGCTCTAGTCATTGGACCTTGCAAGTCCAGATTTGGAGGAGTGTTGTGTGTATCCATAGGAGTGATGTCCTCATCATCCTCCCCCTCTTGAAGTGGAGTCGTCCTCGACTCGAGCTCATCCTCTTCTCCCAAGTATGGTTTCAAATCTGAAATGTTAAAAGTAGGACCACGATCCAAAAGGTCTTGGACTTGTCGTTGTATCTCCTTAGTCTCCTCAGGGTTGGTCCTATAAGCAGCACGGTTTGGCAAAGTAGCACCAGGAATCAAATCAATTTGATGCTCAATCCCTCTCAAAGGTGGCAAGCCCGAGGGTATCTCAGCTGGGAAAACATCCTCATACTCCTGCAAAAGGTTAGTGACAGCAGGAGGCAAAGCACTAGAAGCAATATCACCAAGCAAAAACAAGGCTTGTTTGCATATCAAAGCATAGCAAATATCATCAGTAGAAATTTCAGCAAGCTCAGATTTTGTGGCAAGACATGAACGACCTTGTAATTTAATTGCAGCACCCTTAGAACTTGAAGAATCATTAACATTACTTGGTGTAGAAGCAGAATTAACAGGTTGCTGAATTTCAGGGCTTTTATTTTTCAAACTAGCAGCTCGTTCTAAATCAGCTTGTACAATTTCAGCAGGGGTCATTGGTAACAAAGTAATTTTAGTTCCTTTATGCATAAAAGTGTACTTATTACTTTTACCATGGTGTACAGCATCATTATCAAATTCCCAAGGTCTACCCAATAAAAGTGAACAAGCTTGCATGGGTACAACATCACAATCAACAGAATCCACATAGGAACCAATAGAAAAAGGAACTCTGCAAGTTTGTGTTACCTTAGCTTTTCCAGAGTCATTTAACCACTGAATGTAGTATGGATGTGGATGTGGGCGTGTGGTCAAATCAAGCTTCTTAACCACATCAGAACTCACCAAATTGTTGCAGCTTCCTCCATCAATGATGACACGTGCCCGACGGTTCTTGATGACGAAGAAAATCTGGAACAAGTTATGTCGCTGCATCATCTCGGGCTGCTGGATTTGTGTGCTAAGCACACGCTGCACAATAATATTCATGTAGCCCGTGGTATCTCCGCCTCCAAGGACGAGGTCACCGCTGGTGGCAGCGACATCCTCCACCTCATCCTCCACATCGGAGGTGCTCATGTAACCGCCATCATCTGTCGCCACATATGCTCGCCTACTTGGGCAGTCTTTCTGCACATGGCCAAGACCATGGCATCGGTGGCACTGAATCCCTGTAGTGCGTCCCGTCGAAGCAACAGAGGAGGCACTACTAGCCGGTACCTGCACAGAATTTTTACCTGAGCGCGTAGAAGGGGCAGGGGCTGATCTTGGTGCTGCAGAAACAACACTAGCTGGTGGGGGCGGCCGGAAAGATGGCTTGGGCAACCCCGAAGTCCCCGTCGGCCGTGGTGGGTAGAAATTCCTGGACTTGCTGTACTCCTCAAAAGCCTGGAAAAGTCCCTGTGATTCTTTCTCTGCAAGCATAGCATACTGGAAACACTGGTTGAGGGTATAAAATTCTTTATAATCAAGGATGTCCTGAATTTCTTTTCTCAAACCAGAATAAAAGCGGCAAATCTGATCCTCTACTTTTTCAACCACAGCACAACGAATCAAACCCTTCTGAAGCTCACTAAAATACTCCTGAACAGTTTTATCTCCTTGATCTAAACGCTGCAGTTTATTACGAATTTCTCTATAAAAAGAAGGAGGAACAAAACGATCACGCATTTCTACCTTAAGTTCTTCCCAAGTAGTAGGCAAATCGGTTTCAGCAGCTAGACCACTCCACCAAACAATAGCAAAGTCCTTAAACTCACTAGTGGCTTGTCTAACTCTATGTTGTTCAGGAACAAGATGGGCATTAAATTTTTGTTCTACCGTCATTTCCCAATCAAGGTAAGCATCACCATCGTACTGACCCGAAAACGAAGGAATTGAAAACTTAATTTTAGCATACGGATCATCTGGAGCATAGTTACCTTGTGTGCGACGGTTGTGGTTGTGGAAACCACCCATACCTTGAGGGTTACGTTGCAAACGGCGTCGTAACCTTGCGGTCCTTGTAGCTGACCTATCGACGGTGCCATCAGCCTTATACACCGTTGCTTCATCATGATCGTCTTCAACGTCGTTGTTGGTGTTGGTGTTGGTGGTGTTGTTGTTGTTGTTGTCGTTGGTCTTGTGAGCGGTCTCCAATTCGACAACCTGATCGGTTAGCTTAGAGACTCTCTTATCCAACCGCTCAATGCTTTCTCCCAGGTGAAGCTTGGTGACGGCGTCGGTGACGGCCCTGGTGATCGTCTCTACCAAATCACTCTGAACCGCCTGCAAAGCCTTCTGTAACTGATCTTGGCTCACGCACTCATCAAATTTTGCGGGCGAAGCACCCTCTCCATCGCTTCCTGACATCAGAAACACCAAAACAGGAAACAAAAAGTGAAGGTTATCCCTACAAAACTACTAAACAGTGGTGCCTCTCAACACAGCAAAAGTAAGCTTCTTGCAAAGCTCTTACAAAGTTCTGAAAACAACAAAGCGAAGGATACCAGGGAGAAGTGTTCCACGATTGCAAGGGTTACCAAATAACCTATGTGCTGTCTAGAAGAAGTATGTAGAGCTAGGAAGGCCAAATATATATATATGAGTGGCACACAAATCAAAAACAGATAGTAAAGCTGAATAAGTGCCCAAATAACTTGTCCCTAGTTGCTGGTCTAACTATGTCCTAGAACAGTAGTGATAGCAAAGAAGAAACAAAGAGACAAAGGGACACAGTCGATCACAGGGGGCTTAGTGTAAAACAGCCGAACTCAGAAATTCCAGGGGGCTAGATGGAGCACTAGTAGGAATCCCAAATTTCTTTTTTTTTTATTTTATTTTTTTGATATTTTTTTCCAACTCACTAGTAAACAGGAAGAAACCACAAAAAATTTCAGCTCAAACCGAGATAGGACGTGGCCTACAGAAAATCTTGAAGTTTCAGAAAACGTCAGGTTTCAACTTGAATGAATTTTTTCTTTATCTTCCCGATTTTTTTTGAATTTTTTGACGAGGGCACACAGGGCGTAGCCGAGTGTGGGTATGCTCAACTTTTCGTCTAGAATCTCCTGTAAAAATTTCAGCCAAAACGGACAACCGAGCGAAAAGTTATGGCTGTTTTACCGAAGGGGTGTCGGAATCGGTTATGAAGAACCCGGGGTTTTGAGTGAAATCCGAGTCGGGCTTGGGGTCGGGTAGGGAGTTTTTTGGCAAGGTGGATGCAGCGGAAAGTGGAATTTATGAAAAGTGGTCCGAGGTGGTGAGGGTAGGTTTAGGGTGAGATTAGGGTGGGCGTGTTGATCAATCAACCCTAGCACACAAAGCCGACAAAACCGAGGATGGTGAAGGGGATGGTGGCTAGGGTTGCAAGGGAAACACTACTGACGATAAAAACACAAACTAAACCAGCGACTAAACAAGAACTAGGGCACAAACTCAACACTACGGACTCTGAAATTGAAATATGCAAAGGCTAAACACGTGGTTATGGGCGGGGGAAAATTTTTTTTTTGGTATTTTCAGTGGACGATAGGAAGAACACGAAAACAAAACTAAAGGGTAGTGTGAACCTGACGGTGCACCTGAAGCTCTGATTACCACTTGATGTGGACAAGGGTTCCCGATCTTCCGAAAGGTTCTTGGTAAGTTGATTTGGTCGGAGGCGACACACAAATCGATCCGGTTTCAGAACAGCACGTTCTAAACCCCGCAATCGCAGCACGACGTCTCCACTGGTTATCAACCGTCCAAAAGACGATTGACCTCGCCGAGAAGGCTGATCCCTGCCTGCGAATCAAGAACACAAGCAAGAACAACGAAGATTGCAACACAATTGCAGATGTATGATTAAACTCTCGAAGTTGGGGTCTCACAAACCGATGAACGGCGAAACTGTTTATGAACAGAATTGATCTAAGCAAAACCCGAACCCTAATGGTGCGGCGGCGGCTGTATATAAAGACCCTAGGGTCGTGCAAGACCCTCTGGACGCGCCCCTAATTGGGCTCAACTAGATACAAAGCCCAAAGGCCAAAAATAGGCGACGTAGCACCGACACAGATTCTGGACTCTGTCTTGTTTTGACGATTCCCGATGACTCCGGATGAATTTTGACATGAGGCCGGCGGCATTGGAAAGGTCTTCTCCTTATCTTTCCGTGCATATGTAGAACGTCCAAATCCGAGTCCGTATGCGTCCTGGGCAACTGTTTTAGTACAGACTGGTCCTGGGCCCCGAAACAGACTCGAAGTCGGTTTTGATTGGGCCTCCACTTTGGCTTCCAAGCTCTTGCTGGTCCTCCACGTTCCCAGCTCCTTCTCCCATCATCTCCTGGTCTTCTCCATGGTTTCTAATCATAAAATAATCATTAGGTAGCAAACCATTCTCAAAAGTAACATATAGCGAAGAACGTAGGAACGAGCTCACCTCTAAATTTAGTCGTCGTGCACGAGCTCTAGTCATTGGACCTTGCAAGTCCAGATTTGGAGGAGTGTTGTGTGTATCCATAGGAGTGATGTCCTCATCAACATCTACCATACTATCCACAACTATCAAAGACAAATAGATCATGATAGCTATTATGGAAGACATAGTTTGAGATGAGAGTACGTATGTTTTCTTCTGGATACGGTAGAGTAGGCGGCGACGACGTGCAGCACCGTCACGTTGTTGGCGACGACGGATGAGACCGACTCGACGATGAGAAAGACGAGCCGTGGTGACAAGCTTGACGAATACGAGGAAGCGATCGAGCAGTCGCATAGAGCGCTTCCTAAAAACCTTATTCTCCGTCTCCTAGTGCAGGATCGTAGAGGACGACGGTTCCGAAGACCTGCTCTCCTGTTCACGGGTGCACGCCGACGATCGGGGTGGAGAAGTCTTGGCGGCACAACAGTAGCGAGAGCAAACCCCTAGGCGATTGCATAGTTTGATTTGCGGCGGTACCCGCACGTATTTATAGGGGAAACTGTAAGGGTTGGACGTCCCGCAACCGAGTCGGTTTTCATATTAATACGTCGGTTTCTATATCGAAATATATGGAACACGCAGTAAAAATAAAGTGCAAAAGGAAGCCACGCTCCCGCAAGGCAAGGGATCGAATTTTAACAGATAATTCACGCAGGTGATGCGCGGCCGTGCCCATCGCCTATGCTCGGCCCGGCCCGGCGAGGCAAGGTGAGCGCGCGCGCGTGTCCTTTTTTTCTCCCATCCACACACTTGCAAGAGATGCTAGAGCAACCAATCTTATAAGTTGGACTCTCTCCACGTCCACTAGCAATGTGGAACTAAATTTTTGCACTCTCACCACTCATGAATGAGTTTTTGAGATTTTTTCAAAAATTATTAAAATACTAATGAGCCTAACGCATATAATTTCAGCAGATAGATGCACCCAGACACGTACACCACTGAATATTTTCAGTCTCAAAGATGTGCAGAAGGCTCCGCACAGGGCATCGTCCTTACTCGCTTTGCCGGTAATTTCTCGGGGATTTACTTGGAAGCATAATTTTGGTTCAGTGTTCAGTATTAAGACTAATTATCTATTTCTTCAACTTTGTGTCATCCCTTTGGATTGCTTTTTGTAGTATTCGATCAATGCCGCAAGAAAGGATTCTGACTTAACGGTAGTTCCAGTAGTGAAGAAGCTGGTGGAAACAGGGAACCGTATATGGATTCTCAGATAAAGATTCTGCCCGTCCAGATTAGTGTTTGTCGCTTGTTGTACTAGAGACTAAGCATATAACAATACAGAGATGAGCATTTTAATGGCAAAACACAAAAAGGCAACATATCTGACATGAATATAGTGGTGACAGAGATGTAAGAATCCCAACCACTTCAACAAGATATACACTGAAAAATCTCGGCCTACCCACCAACCGGTTTGTTTTCTCTTATAAGTGCCTTCTCGGTGAAAATAAGCGATAATCCTGTCAAACGTCCTACTTATTCCTGCTTCTGCTGGTGCTTCACAGTTCTACATTACGAAAATTAAAAAGTATGAAGTGAGAAAATTTTCGGTTTACTTATAATCTGAGCGTGGCCCAGAAAATCAAATAAACAGGACCAAAGAGGACTGGTTGATCGCCTTGGTACCGTCACAAGCAGAAAACGTAGTGCTCAACAGAGAAAGGAAAGGATTTTTTTTTGCCACGACTGTCCATATGTCACCATCTAACACATCACATAGTATTAGTTCTAATACTGCTTTGTGTTGTATCTATATTATGTGTAGGTTGGGTGGCTGGACCGCGATATACGACGGTCTGACTCTGATATTTGTCACCGTGAGAGGAGCCGGGCAGTACATGGTCCCCCTCTACCCAGCCCGAGAAAGCTCTCAAGCTCTTCAAGCACTTCCTTGCCAATAAAAAGCTTTCCTCCAAGCCGTTCTAGAAGACGTGATCAGCATTTGAAACTTGCGTTTCATTTGTGTTCGTCTAATCACACCATATTATTCAGTCCATACCTTGTCGTTGGGCAGTGTAATTATTTGAAATTAAAATAAAATATACTGTATTGAAGTAGCATGATTTTGTTGCATTAATTGTAAATAGCATTGGACTTCAAACGTATTAAAACTAGATGCATGCTTTAAAAAAACAAGTTATTATGGGATGTTCTAGTGACAGTCTTAGCGCAAGGCTTTTCTTATTTTTGGTGCCGGATAAACATTACAGGGGGGCGAGCAGGGAATAATTAAGTCGGCGCCGCTGCCCTGATCGTCCCGCACGGGGTGATACAGAAGCAACGAAGAAAGAGACCGAGACACTTGCCGCCAGTGTACCCTTTGCCCTCCTGCATGCACGCGTTCGCGCAGCGGTCCGAGTTGAGGCACAGTGACTCCCGGATCCTAGGGTGCGTTTGGTTTGAGCATAAAGTGAGATGGGGCAGGATCATATCTTTTTTGGGGACGGAGCAGCCCCTATTTTCGTTTGTTTGAATAAATAGGGTGAGCTATTTTTTTCTGTTTGGTTGAGAGATGATGATAAATAGGGCTGCCTCAATATCTGTTTAGATGGATGAATGTGGATAAGAAAATTGATATGGTTACCTCCTCTCAAAAGTGGTGAGCATATCTTTTTATTGTTATAAATATTAATTTATATAACTGTAAAATTATATTTTGGACTATCAAATAATATATTATTTTAACTTGTGAGATTATACTATTATTATTTAAATACTTTATAGTTATACTGATAAAGTATCAAATAATATATTATTTTACGTAGGGTCATGAATTGATTTTGATGCGGCTGTTCTCGTCCCACGTCTCCTTCGTTCTCTCTCTCTCTCTCTTCAAGCAAATCCTCCCTCTCTTTGCTCACCTCCGATCTAATTCGATCCAAAACTGAGGGCATTGCTGCTCCAACGGCATCGCTGCTCATGCCTCTGCACTGAGGGCTCGTGCCTCCGATGATGGAGATCCCACCGGTGCTTCTGCCTCTAGTTCGCCAATTGGGGAGACGGGGGAGGGAGAAGGGAGCAGGGAGAAGGGCGCCAGAGGGAGAAGGGAGAGAGCAGGGAGAAGGGAGGAGGGAGGATCCACCTCGCCGATGCCGTTGGTGGTGGAGATCCCCGACGACGTCTTCGCCTCCGCTCTTTTTTCTCTGTGTTTTGTCTGGAGAGGTGAGGATAATGCAGAGGAGGGAAAAGGTCAGAACGCGCGCGGGAGAGCGTGCGCGAGGACCGGGGGCCACGCCGTCCGCTCGTTTTCGAGGGATGGCGCTGCCCCCGAATCTGGCTGAATATTCGGTGAGTGGTCACCCCGCCTCCGCTTGACTCTGAAGCAAACAAGAGCAAAAAAGAGACCGCCCCCTCCCATCCACCTTGGTACACCAGACCAAACACACCCCTAGTGCTCAGCGTCAAGCACTCGCCAGAACCGGCCCTGCAAGCAGCACACGAGCGCGTGGACAAGCATGTACAGAAAACATTAGGCGAAATCTGAAACGAGATAACAGATTTTTTAATGATGTTGCTTCTTAGATCAGGCATCTTGCATATGCACGTACCAGCGGCCATAACGAGCAATAGGAGGATGGCTGCAGAAAGCTTCTTCCATGAAGGCTCCATGGATGGAGTTGTTTAGTAGGTCGAAGAAAAAATGGACCGCTAGACCAGTCGAATGTCACACCCGACCTTCAAATCGATATATATATAGAACATCTAACAGATGCGAAATTAAAGAGAAAACTGCCATGTCCAGGCAATATATACTCCAAATCTTTTTTGATATAACAAATAATGTAGCTACTGCCTTGTAAACCTCTATAAAATGTTCTTTTAATCAATTTTTTTTAATTCAGTATACATACAAGATCTGGCATATGGGAAATTAACGGGAAAATTGATATTCCCAGGCAATATACACTTCAAATATTTTTTGATATAATTTACAAGATCTGGCATATGTAAATCTTTTTAATCATACTAGTGCAAAGGCCGAACGTTTTCCACATTTCCATATAAAAAGATCTTTTATTTGAATGGAAGATATGCTGATGGATGTCATTAAAAAATAGATTTTAAAAACTAAAATGCTTCCAAACGGGTTAGTTTCTTTTCCACGTTCTAACAACCAAATATCTAGTTTCTAAGAGACCAAGCAGCTGGCTCACCAACCTAAAACTTGTTTTTGACGATTAACTACTAAAACTTTGGACTACATTTTTTTTAAGAAAACAATCCAAATAGCCACACCTGGTTTTTTTAGAAACAAGTTTTAGAAACCTATCATCATAGGCCAGTTTTTTTTAACAAATCAAAGGGATCCAAACCACATAGTGAAATTGATAAAATAGACCGTAAGTATAGAGATAATATTAGAATATAGACTGTTTTTTTTTTCATATTAAGGACTTGTTTGGATCCACTGAGATTTTAAGAATTCGGATTTTAAAATCCACAAGACCTCCAAATATGACATATTTTTTTTTCTAGATTCTAAAATCTAGATTCTCGGATTTTAAGAATCTCATAATCTGGTTCTACCCAGCTAGAGCCAGATTTTATATTTCAAAGACTGAAAGCTCTTCAGATTTTAAAAATATGATCAGTATCCAAACACCACCACCTAGATTTTATTTAGAATTCAGATTTTAAAATTCTAAGATAAAAATCAGATTTTAAGAATCTAAACAGTATCCAAATAGGGCCTAAGTAATCATGTAATCGGATTGCAGCCATAAGTGATACAACAATGTTCTAATATTAATTGTTGTAGATATGCCATTTAGTCGTTTGATTCATGACATCTAATACCTAGGCATTCGGGCCGGGCAAATCAGCTCGGCACGTAGCCTGTTCAAAAAGCCTGGCATAAGCACAGCCCGGCACGGAACAAACTGGGCCCAACCCGGCCCATGGCATGATGCGGGCCATGCTACGGGCTGACCCCAGGCCCGTAGCATGGCACGAAGCCCGACCATAAAGGGCATCAGCCCGATAGGCCCGGTAGGCCAACGCCCACCCCAGTCCCCACTCGGATCCGCCCCCCCCCCACACCGTGTCCCACACACCGTCACCCCACATCGTGCGTCGTCTCTCTCTCTGGCTCTCCCTCTGGCGATTTCCAATGATGAAACCCTACTACACCGCCGCTCCCTCTCCTCCTCCCCCTGGCGTGGCGCGGCGCGCCGACGCCTCTTTCCTCTTCTCCCTCTCCGGCTCTCCCTCTCTGGCGCGGCGCGACGACGCCCCTCTCCTCCTCTCCTCTCCGGCGTGGCGCCTCTCTCCACCTCTCCCTCTGTGCCGGACACCCCCTCTCCCTCTCCCTCCTCGGCTACTGTTGTGGCGATGTCTGGGCCTCCACAGCCCGTAGCGGGCCACCGTACCATCGGGCTCGCGGAGCAAACCGGTCGACACAGCACGGTGCTGGCCGTTTTGGGCCGTGCTGCGGGCCTCACCCCAACCCTGGAGCATGGTTTAGCACAACCCATAGGGGCCCGTGTGCCTTACAGGGCCGTACCTAGACAGACCATGCCCAGAAGCGTGCCGGGCCAGGCCATTCCAGGGGGGCGGATGCCCAGCTATAATGACATCTAACCTTGACAATATCTTTGCCAAGCCTACCTGGCCGTTAGGAGACGTGCACCTTTTAGAGCCTTTTTTCTTATTTCGTTTTACGAAGCATATTATAGACACGTACAATCCACACCTAAGTTCTCATCTTTAAGAGACGTGCTTTTGGATAATGAAAAAAAAATTCCCAGCCCTGGTCTTAAGACATTATGACCTGGATAGCGTGTGCTCTACGCCACGATGGAGTCCGACGTGTCAGCGGCAGCAATCTAGATGTTTTTGAATGCAACTGGTCGGTGGCATACTAGTTTAATATAATACCAGAGTTAGAGGTCTTGAGTTCAAGTCCTGATAACCGTATATTTCACTACACCACTCTTATTTCTAAATTTTTATATTTCAGCCAACATGTGTAAATGCTCAAGAAACATTTAGGTTTAGGGTGTTGCCAGTGAGCCCTGATGGCGAGGCGCAGATAGGGCGAGTTGGCACAGTGGCGAGCTCGATGAGGAGGTGCGGGCCAGGGCAAGGCGTGATGGCAAGGTCGATAAGGAGGTATGGGCTGGGACGAGGAGGTGTGACGACGAGCTCAACGCGGCGCGGGGGCGAGGTGCAATAGGAGCACGGGGTGGGGCGCCGCCCCGTCAAGTTGGAGGTTGGAAGGAGGAAGAAAAAGAATTCGTAGAGGGAGGAAGATGACACTTTTACTGTAGTGGTCAATTCCAGATAGTCGTCCTTGGCTTCACTGCTAACATACGAGGTATGTGCCGTTATTGGGCTCACACCTGATCGACTCCGTCCGGGTCTTGACACTCTATTTCTTTCTTGCCATTGTTTTTTCTCTTCTTCATGTGAAAATTTCCTTCCACACTTTTACTTGTGGTGCGGTGCATATATATGCAAGAAAAAATTACGCATGCGTTAGCCAACATATCATGGTCGCCGGTACCGGTGTCTTCATTGGCTCCGTGTACTTCCAGCATGCGTCTGATGCTCAGACAGCACCAGAGACTCAGCAACATCCAGTGAAGCCTGAGTACCGCATCGTTGGCACGCACGCGCGTGAAAATAACTCGATATAGGCACGCCGAACTCTGGTACACGAGGGACGCGTATGGTGGTGGCCCGGGCGCCCCGCACAGGGCAGAGTCTGATGTGAACAAGGGTTCCCGATCTTCCGAAAGGTTCTTGGTAAGTTGATTTGGTCGGAGGTGACACACAATTCGATCCGGCTTCAGAACAGCACGTTCTAAACCCCGCAATCGTAGCACGACGTTTCCTCTGGTTATCAACCGTCCAAAGACGATTGACCTCGCCGAGAAGGCTAATCCCTGCCTGCGAATCAAGAACACAAGCAAGAACAACGAAGAATGCAACACAATTGCAGATGTATGATTAAACTCTCGAAGTTGGGGTCTCACAAACCGATGAACGGCGAAACTGTTTATGAACAGAATTGATCTAAGCAAAACCCGAACCCTAATGGTGCGGCGGCGGCTGTATATAAAGACTCTAGGGTCGTGCAAGACCCTCTGGACGCGCCCCTAATTGGGCTCAACTAGATACAAAGCCCAAAGGCCAAAAATAGGCGACACAGCACCGACACAGATTCTGGACTCTCTCTTGTTTTGACGATTCCCGATGACTCCGGATGAATTTTGACATGAGGCCGACGGCATTGGAAAGGTCTTCTCCTTATCTTTCCGTGCATATGTAGAACGTCCAAATCCGAGTCCGTATGCGTCCTGGGAGACTGTTTTAGTACAGACTGGTTCTGGGCCCTGAAACAGACTCGAAGTCGGTTTTGATTGGGCCTCCACTTTGGCTTCCAAGCCCTTGCTGGTCCTCCACGTTCCCAACTCCTTCTCCCATCATCTTCTGATCCTCTCTATGGTTTCTAATCATAAAATAATCATTAGGTAGCAAATCATTCTCAAAAGTAACATATAACGAAGAACGTAGGAACGAGCTCACCTCTAAATTTAGTCGTCGTGCACGAGCTCTAGTCATTGGACCTTGCAAGTCCAGATTTGGAGGAATGTTGTGTGTATCCATAGGAGTGATGTCCTCATCAGAGTCTCTGGTGGACTAAGCAATGGATCATATATGGAGAAACACAATCTACTCTGCAACAAGGACATAGACACAATTGTGGATTTACCTGTATTATATGGAAGCCTTGGAGATTATTAAGTTAAAAGAGAACCATATTATTAGAGAAGTTCTACGTTCAAAATATTGAGCAGTAGTTTTAAAAATTACTAACCAGTAGTTTGATCTAATGGTATAGATTTCATAATTTAATATTATAAGTACTGGCGTTTCTTAATTTGAGGGTAATATAAAAAAAAACAGATTTGCTCACGGCAGTTAACTAAAATCCTGTCTTTGTGTCAGTCAGATTTTGTCACCGATGGATTTTGATCGTGCGGCCGACAGCGGGATCGGTATTTTTGTGGTCGCGCGCTACCGACGTACCGCGCTGGGTCCGTTGTGAAACCCGTTACTTCTTCTTAACGGGCGGGGCCTGATTAAAATCTGTTTGTTTTGAACCATACGCAGCAGACTTGACGACGAGTCCTCTTCTAATTCTTCAGTCTCTAGTTTTTTAAAAAAATTCTTCAGTCTCTCACTCGTCTTTGCTCTGGCGTCTTCTCAAATCCCCCGCAGCGGCAGTTTCAAAAAAAAAAAAAAAAAACCCCCGCAGCGGCATCTCCATCATCGCCCCCGCCCCCCTTCCTAGCAGCGGCGTCTCCGGTGCTGCTTCCTCCCGCGCGCCGTCAGCGGCATCTCCATCAACCCTACCGCAGCGCGCAGATTGGCTCCAGGTGCTCCCTCTTTCTCAGATGTTCTGTTCACATGATGTGCTATCTGGGATTGAGTCGTCCGGCTTTTGTGCTATTACGTTCTGCTGTTTTTGTAGTGTTTTAGCGGCGAGTTGAATAGAAATGTTAGGGTTGGATCTGCGCCTATAGGGTTCATATTGTTCAGTGCCGAAATGTGATTTAGGGTTGACTGAAATGTGATTAGGATTGCTAAGGAACTAGGATTCGTGATTGTTTTGCTGGTGAGGCCGCCTGGTTCTGTGGTACTACATAGAATCTTTGGTGCTTTCTTTTGCTTGCTGATGATGAGAATGGAAGGTTCGACGAATGAGGCCAGTGTTCTTTGCTTAGCAAGTTGTTTTCGGATCTTGGGTTGCTGAGATATTGGGTGGGAGATGGTGCCGGCTCTGGTGGAGCATTTTTCTTTAGATCAGATTTAAGTTACTATGTTTTTCTTTGCATATGAAATCACTGCTTTGATTTGAAGGTGAGCCAGCCTAGCTCTGTAGTAGTATCGATTTGTGATGGTTTCATCAGCAGCAACTCCTGTGGGGTTTTGAATTTTGTCTCTGAGTCTCATCTGCTAGACTGCTTTTTATCTGACCTACTGGGGTTTAGTAACTTCTATTAGTGTGGCATCTCATCCATGCTCAGAGAAGCATGTTTCCTCAGCAGCAACCCTAATTGAATCACATGTTTCAGTTAGCATTGCTTGCCTCTCGATTGCTGTCACCTGCACTAGTTTGTTGTTTGTGCACTGTGGTTTACTGAGAATATGTTACAAAGTAGGTGGACATGCCTCTTATGGTATATCTCCGTTGTTAATGTTAAGTTGCATTTGTAATGATAGTACTGCAGATCATTAGGTGACAGTATGTGTGTCATCGTTAGGGTTCATAAGTGAGTGGTTTCCATTTCTGAAAAAAAGACATCTAGTGATGTGCATAGGAGCTATGTTTCATGCGTCATTTCTGTGACAGATTATATGTTTTCATTTCACACTATAAACGAAAAATTGCAGTTGTACTGGGTAGTTCCGAGTTTTAATTTTGAGAGCAAGATTTTTAGTTATCTGATTTCGTGATTCATAACTTATATTACTGCCACTTATTTTTTTCACCATACTTGGTCTGAATTTTTCACCATTACCTGATCTATTGCTTTTTTTCGCCATTTTTTATGCAGTATGTATGATAATATTATGACCATGTTTATTTGTTATGAAATGTTGTGTACTACTTTTTGTGGTGCACACCAGTAATTACCTGAAATACGTGCACTGTTTTTTTTTTTCTCTAAAAGACAGATACTATGGTTTTTCAGTTCACACTTGTATAATTACTGGTACTTATGTGTTTCATAAAGTAAGATACAAAGGTAGTTTATTTTTGTTTCCATTCTGTAAGTTATGTTTTATCTAGGTTTCACCATTAATATGATCTATAACATTTTTCATCTTTCTTTGGTTCATGTTTATTCGACATTATTCTTTTTTTGTACCATTTGTGTGGTCTACCCGAATTGTTCATAGTACATATTGTTAGACATCTAAGATCGACTAGATTCATATTGAATCACAGCACATACCTTCTTTAGAAGGATTAGCCATCAAAATAGATTGATGCTATGTCTAGTTCTTCCCTGAGCTTTAACTGGGTATGTAGATCGGTATTTGGGAGATAGCAGAAGATTATCTTGCTTTAAATCTATCTGAAGTTCTCCTTTTATAGACCCAGGTAACACAGGGGGAACCAACATTAGTAGGTCGGTTCTCACCTACCGATCAGGGTGAAAGCCAACAGTGAAAGCCAACAGTAAAAATTAGGTGGTTTTGACTTTTGTCAAAAACAGATACTTCAGTTCACTGTTTTGAATTTATTCAAAACCACTGTTTGAGCTATGTATAATCTGTGTGCCTTTTAAAGTTTTGACCCACAGATCATTTTCTACATTCTCTCTCTTGATGGTAAGGTTAAAACAGTAAAAGCTTATTTATTAATAAAATAGTATACAAAGACAAAAGAATTACAACGGTTAATTATGCAGTACCGAAGCAATCCAGTGACTATTGCACACTATCTCACAACAAAAAAAAAACTTCATTATCTTTAGGAGCTCCATTAACTTTATTCATAATATAAAACATATCGGTTCACTTCTTGATAAATAGTACACCAAGACAATAGATTACAACAGTTAGTTAAGTACTATTGAACCAATTGACTATGGTTCCTATTACATCTCAAAATGAACTACCATAATATTATGGAGAGATGATGTCATCGCAGTTTCAATTATTCCAAGATCATAGGTAGTTCTACCAAACCCATGCTGGCAACATCATCTTTAAATATATTGGGTGGTAGACCTTTAGTAAGTGGATACGCCAACATGAACTTCGTGTTCATATACTTTAAACTTATCGTCTGATCTTGAATTCTATTTTTCACAACATGGTACTTAATGTTAATGTGTTTGGCAGCACCACTTAACTTGTTGTTACTTGAATAGAACACTGCAGGCTGATTGTCGTAGTACAATATGAGTGGTCTTGATATAGTATCTACCACTCTCAATTATGGGATAAATTTTTAAGCCATACTGCCTGTCCAACGGCCTCGTAACATGCTACAAATTCTACCTGCATTGTGGCTAATGCACTAACAAATTGTTTGGAGCTTTTCCATGAAATTGCTCCTCCAGCGAGTGTGAAGATATAACCTGATGTGGATTTCTTAGTATCGACACAACTCGCAAAATCTATATCTGACTATCCAACAACTTTCAGGATATCAGATTTCTTATATGTGAGCATGAAACTTTTAGTGTCTTGAAAATACCGTAAAGCTTTCTTAATGACCTTCCAATGATCAAATCCTGGATTGGATTGATATCTGTCAAGCATCCCAGTTATGAATGCTAAGTTAGTGCGAGTGCACACTTGTGCATACATTATACTTCCAACTGCCGATGCATATGAAATTGATTTCATTTGCGTAATTTCATAATCATTTTTTGGACATTGAAATGTCCCAAACTTGTCGCCCTTGACAATAGAAGCAGGCGAAGCTGAACATTTATGCATATTGAATTTCTTCAATACCTTCTCAATATATGTCTTCTGACTCAGCCCTAAGATCCCATTGGATCTATCTCGATGAATCTTTATTCTTAAAACATAAGAGGCTTCACCAAGATCTTTCATATCAAACTTTCGGGAAGGAAACTTCTTGGTTTCTAACAATATATTGATATTGTTGCTGGCTAAAAGGATATTATCAACATAAAGGACCAAGAATGTATAATTACTCCCCCTGAACTTGGAGTATATGTAATTGTTCACTTTATTTTCCTTAAAACCAAATTGTCTGATAATTTTGTCAAACTTAAAATATCATTGTCTCGACGCTTGTTTCAAGCCATAAATTGACTTCTTAAGTCGACATCCCAAATGTTGGTTTTCTTCCACAACAAAACCTTCCGGTTGAGTCATGTACACATCTTCATATAAATCATCATTCAGGAAAGCCGTTTTTACATCCATCTGATGTAATTCCAAATCATAATGTGCCACAAGCGCCATTATTATTTTGAATGAGTCTTTCGAGGAAACACGCGAGAAAGTTTCATTATAATCTATGCCTTCCCTCTGTGTAAGGTCTTTTGCTACGAGTCTTGCTTTGAACCTTTCTATGTTGTCATCGGAGTCATATTTCGTCATGTAGACCCATTTGCACCCTACTATTTTAGCTCCTTTGGGAACTTCTACTAGGTCCCAAACTTTATTTGTACTCATAGACTTCATTTCTTCTTTCATAGCATTATGCCATTCAGAGGCATATTCACTTTTCATGGCTTCTTTAAATGAGGTGGGATCATCATCCAACACCAACTCATTCATATTTTTACTCATATAAGTGATATAATCATTTGAAATAGCAGATTTTCTAACTCTCTGTAACATTCTCAATGGTTCATTATTATTAGTCACAGGTAGAGATTGCTAAGTCTCATCAAGAGGTAAAGTACTTGGTGTGGCATTTGAAGTGACCACACGAGTCTCAGCAGGAACTGCATCAACAGTTGATAGACTGGAGGTGCAACATTAGTATGTATCGGGAAAAGAGATTCCTGAATGATAGGCATTAAAGCACAATCACGTTTTTCTTCAAGATCTCTTTTCCATGATATCATATCTGTTTTCGTCATTTCATCTTATAAGAACACAACGTGTTTTGTATCAATGAACTTAGTAACTTTCTTTTGGACAATAAAAGCAATATGCTTTAGATTTGTCAGGATAGCCAATAAAATGGCAGCTGACAGTCTTGGGGTCCAACTTGCCCATATTTGGATTGAAAACTCTAGCTTCTGCAAGACATCCCCAAACATGAAGATAATTCAGGGTTGGTTTTCTCCTTGTCCATAATTCATATGGTGTCTTGGGAATAGACTTACTGGGGACTTTATTCAAAATATGGCAAGCTGTTTTGAGAGCTTCCATTCATAAATTAACGGGCAATATGGAGTGACTTAACATACTTTGTACCATATCCATAAGTGTTCGATTTCGTCATTCAGCCACTCCATTTTGTTGAGGTTCTCCATTTTGTTGAGTATTGAGCTTTTATGCCATTTTCCTGTAAGAACTTAGCAAATGGTCCAGGAACTTGGCCATATGGAGTATGTCTCCCATAATACTCTCCACCACGGTCAGATCTCACAATCTTGATCTTTAAATCATGTTGATTCTCCACTTTAGTCTTAAAGATCTTGAACTTATCGAATACTTCAGCTCTATCCTTTATAGGATAAGTGTATCCAAAGCGGGAGCAATCATCAGTGAACATTATGAATGAACTATAACCATCCACTGAAGTAACATTGAAAGGTCCACAAATATCTGTGTGGATAATTTCTAAAACCACTTGGGTTCTCATTGCACTTTTCTTATTTTTCTTGGAATATTTTTCTTTGATGCAGTCAATACATTGATCGACATCCATAAAACCCAAGGGATGGATTATTTGTTCTTTAATGAGACGTTCCATTTTTCCCCTCGAAATATGGCCTAAACGATAGTGTCATAATTTCGAAGAGATCTCATTATCATTTCTTTTACGTTTAAAGCCTCTTTCAATACTTAGAGTGGAATTAACATTATTGATGGCATCATTCATGGAATAAGGTAAAGTTTGTCTTGTCGGATGGCAAGATCAACATTATTTTTATTATACATAATTATACATTTCTTATTTCTAAAGTTACATACAAAACCATCATCATCCAAACATGATACAGACACTAAGTTTCTCCTTATAGATGGTACATATAATACATTATTGAGTTAAAGCTTAAAACTAGTATGGAGTGTAAGTATAACAACACCAAAAGCTTTAGCTTTAGCTTCAACTCCATTTGCCACCCTAATTCTTCTTTCCCCTTTTTTTAGGGTCCTTTTGGTATTGAATCCCTATAAAGAGTTAGCAACATGAACGGTGGTTGCACCTGAGTCAATCCACCATGTACCGGTGGCATAATCAACATCTAAGGATTCATCTATAAAAGTAATAAAATTATTACCTTTCTTATTTAACCATTTGAGGAAACCAAGACAATCCTTTCAAAAATGTTCAGATTTGCCACAAAAGTGACACCCATCATCTTTCTTCTCATCATCATTATCTTTATTGGGATTTTCTTAAGGTTTTTTCTGTTGGCTCTGTTTTAAACATTCCCTTTTATACTTGAATTGAGGCTTTTTAGGTTTAAGTATTTCCTTCATGGATTTCTTATATTGCTTTTTCTGAGAGGTTTTGAATTGATTGATATGATCTATCCTCTCAGCCTTAAGCCTTTCTTCCTCTTGTACACACATGGCTATCATTTCATCAACATCCCACATAACTTTCATTGTATTATAATTGATCGTAAAAGGAGAAAATTTAGGGGGTAAAGATGACATTATGAAGTGCACAAGAAAACCCTCAGAAATTTTCATCTCTAAGGATTTAAGCTTTGAAGCCATGTTGTACTTTTTCATAATATGCTCTTTTAAACTTTCTGTTCCATTATATTTTTCATCTACAAGCCTCTTTATAAGAGTGCTTGCATAAACTTTAGAGGAACCTTTAAACTAATCCTCAACTTTAGTAAGATAATCCTTAGCTGATTGAGAATCATGAATCGCACCTCTTATAGTTTCATTGATAGAACTTTTAATGACCATGGGGCATTTGTGATTTGATTGCTCCCATTCTATCTTATTCGCGATATATTTTTCGCGAACTGCTTGAGGTTCCTCAAGAGCATCATTATTGAGAGCATAATCGAGATTCAACAGAGCCAGAGTAATTTTCAATTTTTCTTTCCAAGAAACATAATTACTCCCGTTAAGTTGCTCAGTGTCGTTTATTATACTGGCAATATTAGCATTAAAGATGCTGCATACATAAAAGGGACAAAAAACATTAATGAGAAACATCAAAACTTCTTTTATTAATCAAATTCAAATCAGCTATGACCATAAATGAATAAGATCAATAAAATTATGCAAAAATTATTCATTTATTAGCTTTGGCCAAATAAAATGAATAAGATTCACACTTAACGAGTTATCTCAAAACCTTCTTTTATTTAATCAGTCCACATCACCTTTGGGCAAAAATAGGCCAGAAAAATAAAATTTCATAAAAAGTATTCATTTATTAGCTTTGGCTAGAAAAATAAATAAATTTTACACTTTAAAAAAAGGCATAAAAGACATTTAATGAAAACAATATTATTGCAGCAGAAACGTAAAAATAATTAGGGAAAAACTTAAAGACATAAAGCAATGCCCAACTTAAATGTTGCCCAAAATTTATTCATATTTTATTCAAAACATAAAACCTTAAATTTGAATTCAAATTCAAAATCTAATTCATAATTAAATACTGAAATTCGCAAGAGAAAATAACAAGTATACTATTCTTATTGGGTCGCAGCCAACGAATGTTGCCACATAACTTTTCCGGCCCACCAGCGGTTCCTGGGCTCCCTACCTGGGCCAGTAGCCCAGCTACCTGAGCCTGGGCCCGGATTTCTTCTCTCCCGCACAGCTCGCCTGGCCCAGATCTCCCACCGCCTCTTCCTGACCGCTGATGCAGATCTGACGGTCATAACTCATTTCGGCGCGATATATAAAACTTCTTTTCTCTCCCCCACCCGAAACCCTACTTCATTTTCTTTCTCCCCTCCTCTCTCCACTCCTTGGCGGCGGCCAGGCGGAAGCGAGGAGCGGGGCGCGCGGTGGCGTCCAGAGCGGGAGCACGACGGCGCCGGTGAGCTCCCCTTGCCGGAGCACGCGCGCGCCTTCGGCTGGCACGCTGCTCCGTCGAGCGGCGCTCATCGGTGCCCATTTGTCCGCCGGATCCAAGGCGAGGCGGCGGCGGCAGCAAGGCCTACGGCGGCTTCGCTCGCACGGCGCAGCAGCGACGGCGACTGCAAGAGGTCGCGGCGGTGCATCCACGGGTGGAAGCCGAGACGCACGCGCGCGCGCTTGCGCGGCAAGCAACAGTGAGAGGCAGCCACGGGGCCGCCGCTGAAACCGACGACGGCGAGCTTGGCTGGCTTCTCCATTAGGTAATTCCGCCGCCTTCATCTTTAGTGTTAGGGTTCTTCGCTTATGGGGAAAATATTTTGGGGATTTGTTGATAGCTAGGGTTAGGGTTCTGATATGGGGAAAGCTTTGAAATTTGAAACAACCCGATGCACATCCCTCCTTCTGCATGCTTAAAAACATAAACCCGAACCCCTAGCACATCACTTTCACATGGACAAAGCATGCTACTAAGACTTTAGCATTAAAACAGTAAACCTTTAGACATAAACATGATGACTGGATGGAAACTAGGAACAAGTATTGCATCCAAACACATAGCATGCTAACATAAGCCATAGTAATTTGGGCATCTATACATGTAGTTGGGCACAAATAGGATTCAAGCTGAACCTAGCATGGCTCTGGTGCCACTGTTAGACATCTAGGATCGACTAGATTCATATTGAATCACAGCACATACCTTCTTTAGAAGGATTATCCATCAAAATAAATTGATTCTATGTCTAGTTCTTCCCTTAGTTTTTACTGGGTATGTAGATCGATATTTAGGAGATAGCAGAAGATTATCTTGCTTTAAATCTATCTGAAGTTCTCCTTTTATAGACCCAGATAACACAGGGGGAACCGACATCAGTAGGTCGATTCTCACCCACCGATCAGGGTGAAAGCCAACAGGAAAAATTAGGTGGTTTTGACTTTTGTCAAAAACAGATACTTCAGTTTACTGTTTTGAATTTATTCAAAACCACTGTTTGAGCTTTGTATAATCTGTGTGCCTTTTAAAGTTTTGACCCACAGATCATTTCCTACACATTTCATTTTTTTATATATTTCGAACATCAACAAGGGAGCCTGTTTTGTATTCATAACAATAAATCCTTTTTTTGTGCAGGTGTCATTATGCCAAAACGGAAGTCATGCTACACTGCAGAAGATGAGGGAGATATGGTTTTGCTTTAAATTTAAACGGGATGATGCCATTAGGTCCCAGGTTGATGATAATTTTGTTTCTGAAGATATAGACAACTCGACCTCAATGAATGCTGTTAATGTATGTATACACAATTACAAATGATAATGCTGCTAGTCATGCATATTTTTATTCACATTTTTGTTGACTGTAGGTATATTTTTTACTTGCAGGAAGCCCGGACCCTTGTTGAAGGAATGGATGATGATGCTTTATTATCCTTTTTCAAGAAAATTGTATGTATAACATCTATCTATTTTATTTCTGGTCTTTATCCATCTAGTTTTTCCTTAGGTAAATTACTCTATGGTTATGCTATTTTTTCAACCCAATTTGTGTCCTGTCATACCGATTATGTTTTTTCTATTAGTGTTAATCTGGCAAGCTGCTCTATTTTATCAATGAAATCATTTTACAATTCGGTTTTGTTGGCCATATTGAATGTTGTATTCATTCCCAAATTCTTATATTATGAAAAAAACTTTGAAGTCTCATATTATGAACTTTTGATTCTGAAATTCAAGTGACTGTTGGATTAGCTTTTGTCTCTGCTTCTGCCTAATTCAGTTGGGTTTTGATATTTTTGTAGGAATCTAAAAATGTTGTTTTTTTTTGTTTTTTTAGGCTTGCACTACTGTTAGGCAGGTTTTGTCAAATCTGGGAGGTACTGCTGGTAGCAAAAGGAAGAGACATGTTAGTTATTTCTTAACACTTGTCACTTTTGTTTCATCGTATTATTTATGTTTATTGCATAGCAAATCAAATATGATTTCTGTTGCTGTAGGAAGTCAGTAGTATCCCTGGTGTCAGGAATTCTATTTCTATTTCTGATATTGCTGGCAGCAGCAGAACTATCACTAAGTTTAATGTGACATACTTTTCAGATATTATTCATAGTTTCGAGGAACCAAAAAAAAGTCATCAGGAGATATGGTTTTGGTATTTTACTGGATTTTGATAGATGTGTTATCTCTCTACCTTTCGCATGTTGGATAGCTGATCATGTGAAAGTTAAGACTGGTGATATAGTTGTCAACAATCGTTCTATCCCTTTGAGCCCTGAGTCAGTCCACGTTGTCCTTGGGACCCCTCTTGATTTTGTTATGTTTGTCTGATCCAGGTTCGAGGGATTGAGTACAGGGCAGAGCTAATGTACTACATGATGTTCCATAAGTTGAATCAGGCTCCTTGACCTTTCCCAGATCACATAGAGGCTCACAGTACAGATAATGGAGCTTAGTGATGTTAATGACAACTGATATGGACATGCTCATTAGAAGATGTGATGATGCACTTTTCTTTTTTGAAGTAGGACTCCAGAATGCTCACTTAGCTGATGACCTGATGTAGGAGCTTATTCAATTGTTAGATTGGTCTTATGTAAAATCTAGTCAGGAATGGAGGCTGTATATTTTGGGATGTGTACACTCTTTACTTTTTATGAATTGCACACTCATGTTTTCAGTATTTCTTAGGATTCGTTCAGTATTTTTGCAAATACTTTTCAGTAGTTTTGTTGTTTTCAGTATATTTCAGTATTCTTTTATCATATTTGCAAGTATTTTTTAGCATTCGTTCAGTATATTTGCAAATATTATTAGTATTTTTTAAACGTTTTGCATTAGTATTTTTTAGATGTTTTCAGTATTTTTGTTGATATATTTTTAGTAGATTTGTTCCTTTCAGTAGTTTTGTTGTATGTGTCAGTAAATTTTAGAAGTATCGGTAATTTTGTTGTGTGTGCAAAGGTTTTTATAGAATCAAGTGTGCAAAGCATTTATAGAATTTAGTGTGTAAAGCATTTATAGAATTTAGTGTTTATTACCACATGATTTGGGCCCTAGAATCCAACATCGTCTCCTACGGTGATAGAAATTGTAGGCTCATTGGAGAGTTTAGTGTGTAAAGCATTTGGAAAATTTAGTGTTTATTGTCACATGGTTTGAGCCCTTACAATCCAACATCTTCTCTTTTGATGAGAGAAATTGGCGGCTCGTCGGAGAATTTTGTGTGCCAAGCATTTGTAGAATTTAGTGTGTCAACCAACTGGAGAATTTATTGTGCTAAGTATTTGTAGAATTTAGTGTGTCAAGCATTTATATAATTTAGTGTTTATTGCCATATGATTTGGGCCTTTACAATCCAACATCTTTTCTTTTGATGATTGAAATTGGCGGCTCGTCGGAGAATTTAGTTTGTTAAGCATTTGTAAAATTTAGTGAGCCAAGCATGTGTAAATTTTAATGTGCCAAGCATTTGTAGAATTTAGTATTTATTGTCACATGGTTTGGACCCTTACAATCCAACATCTTCTTTTTTGATGACAGAAATTGGCGGCTCGTCGGAGAATTTAGTGTGTCAAATATTTGTAGAATTTAGTGTGTCAAGCATTTGTATAATTTAGTGTGCCAACTAATTAAAGAATTTAGTTATGTTATATGGGTTAATCATCATCGTAACTTTCTTTTTTTTCTACTGCTATGGCTATTTTCTGAATTTTGTTTTTTTGTCACTGTTGTTACTTCTTTTTTTGTCAATGATTCTGTCAAAGTTTTTTTCCTTCATCCAATAGTACATGTGGCTACGCCAACACAAATATTTGTGTTTGCAAATGGTAGTGTTTCATGGTACATAATTCAAGTTATAATTCATTTCCTTTTTAAAGTAAACATTTATTTTGTCTTATCCTCGTGAGCAGTTTTCTTTATTAGTTTTGCAGGTTTCATACTGAGTTTAGACCATGGCAGCATAAGCATACAACCAGTGAGTCACACTTACTACATGTTAACATAGCCACACATAACTTGATATAACAGTCCTTTTTTGCTTCATTTCAGTGTCATACATAAGTTTAGTAATTAAATCATACTTTTTATGCAATAAATTACATAACTTAGTCATAAATAACAATCTACTTTTCATGCTTCTCTATTTCTTTTTATTTTTTGCAATATCTGAGCACTTATACACTTCTGTACTAGGATCCTGTGTTTCCTACAGTAGGTTTTGCCACTCTACCTTTATCTTTCTTCCTTGGGAACTCAATATGCAAATTTGTACACGTAGTTATGTAGTGGTCATGACCACCATAGTGGCTACATGTAATTTTACTTTTTGTTCTTGCTATCTCAGCCACCGGCATCATTCTCCTTGTGTTTCCTACTTTCACAGGCCTTCTTTTGATTTTATGAAAGCTGGGTTTTTTAGCTTTTCTATGTTACTTTGATTTATGGAATTTGTCGCCCCTATACTTGTCATATCAGTGCTTGCAAGCAATCCTGCTACTGTGCTTCCTCCATTGATGGGAATCAATCCATCTGTGTTCATTTTAATCTTGGAACATTGCCTGCATTTCTATCATTGCTAGTTGTTGCTGTTTCTGATGTTGACGTTACATTCCCTGTTTGATGAGCACTGAAATTTGCAGATTCAATCATATCATCATCAGCTGCCATAATGTTTACTTCCATGCTAAGTCTGCTGGCTTCATCACACAGGTATTTGTATCTTTTCACACTTTTTGAGCCATCTGATGATAATTTGACTAACCTTCTTGAAAGAATGTTATACCTCAGCGAACTATTGCCATGAATCATTGCATCTGCATTGGGTACCCCATTTATTCTTCTCTAAGGTTCTAGGTCTCCAGCGGCCTATTTCTGCTCCTTTTGATGTTTGCGATCTTCTTTTTGATATTTACGGCGGCGGCCTATTTCTGCTCCTTTTGATGTTTGCGATCTTCTTTTTGATATTTACGGCGGCGGTCTAGTCCCTAGGTTTTGGCGGCGAGTGGTCATGTACTCCCGCCCAACCCCGCGCTCGGCCACAAAATAGGCTTTCGACAAAAAAGAAACAGATCGAAAAAAAGTACACAAAAGAGACAAAATAGGCCCACAATAATGCAGCCTTGTATTTCAAAAATGATCCAACACTACATCCGTTAAAGCCCAGAGATGGGACAGAAGATGGACTTTTTAGTCATTTTGGCTTTTTTGCACAGTAAAAAAACATGTAGACAAAAGGTCCACAGCAGAAATAAACCGAAATAAACACAAATTAGGGCCGCGAAAACACAGACCCATATTTACAAAATGATCCAACAGTACGTCTGATAAAAGCACACGTCACAAAACAACTGTCGAAGCAAATGCACTTCACAAATCTTGCCCGATCTGTTAATCCGCAAAACGGGTATGCTTTTACTAGCAAAGACCCGATCCACCTAATCTGTGGTACCAGAACCACTGGCCCGCACTAGTTGATTTTTATTTACTATCAAAATCGAGTTGATTTGTATTTACTATCTTGGAGGACATTCTCTCCTTGTTCTATACACATGTCTCTATACTTCTCCCCTTCTTATTTTCATCTGGGACTTGAGTGGTTTTTTATCAGGTACCTCCACTCATTTTTGGCACATTGATAACGGGAACTTCAATTTAAAGACACCTTTATGACAAGTAAATGATTTGACAGATAATTTACAAGAGAAATTAATCTCAATTGTAAATAGTCAATATAGAATTTTTAGTACGTGGATATGAGGACTGAATATGACATTCTCTTATATTCCAGGCATTCTTTGTGGTTAAATCTCCCTCTAATGCCTGGAATTGTCCACCATATACAAGCATATAAGCAATAAACTGTCTTGGCATTATTGAATGGACGTATAATGATGCCTCAGAGATTTCTAATTTAATGCCTTTGATATATGTTGTAGGGTGGTGATATCGGTATATGTAAATACTCGATATTTGTAGATGGGAAATTCTTTGCATTCGCCAAATCTACCCACATACTAAATGCAACGGAGGGAGCCATTTTTAGTGCAGTTCTATGAATCGGATTAAGCAGTTGTGTAAAGCCGCATGTTGCCAACAAGATGTTAGCAAATCATAACTCAATATCAGTCATTTCTTTCTCTTAATGAGAGATTTCACAATCCACTTTAGGTATGGTCACTTGTGATGTAGTGTTGGACCTGAATTCCTCAAACCTTACAGTCGTCATTGTAATCAGGTGAGGTGAATTCGGCAACCTTGTCCTATTGGATTGATCGAATTCAATATTCAGGGTGATAGCTCATCATTTGAACAATCATCTTATCATATTCATAGTTCTTTTTTCTATAAACATGAAAAACCTGATCAATCCATATAATGGTTTGTTAGTATTCTAAGGTAATAAGAGGATCTTAAAATTAATTTTCATGTGACACATGTAGTGCTCACTATCCAATCGAGAATATTGGAATTTTTTATGACCCGTAGAATTGACAATAATTTTCTCTTCATCCGTACGTTCGATGACCAAGACAATCAAGCCAAGTCTTGATGTGATCAAGATAGAAAATTATCTCTACGCAATATGTAGTACGGGTCTGATTTAGTATAAACCAGATGATTAGTAGGAGGATGCCATATCCATTACTCTATGGAAGAAAACTTCCTCAATGTTTTCATCATTTGTTTCTTCGTGGAAACAAGTTTCAACGGATATCTCTATAGTATGATACTCTCAGAATGAGTACCAATGGGAATGATGATAGTGGCATGACATGAGCCTTCTATCAATGCGTCAAGCGATTCCCTAAACATTTCCTCTTGTTTTTATAAGAGTAGGAAAATTGTTTCTTCCCAAATTATAGAGTTTGTGGCGCATCGACAAACAAGGCATTTGTTTCACTACCATTTCATTCATCTCGTACTAATGTATATAGATGATGAATTTCAAAACAATTCTCATTATCAGATATATAGATTATATACTACTCTGATGTATATCAATGTATTGATACATTCTTGTGATATACAATGTAGTATAGTGATGACAACTTTTTATATTACAACATATTATAGGACATGAATCGCATATTTTTAGGAGCAGGTAGGACCTCATCATGGTCTCCAAGCATGATGTTCTCTTTCAATCAAAGAGATGGGTTGTTCTTTGTTTCTTTTAAAACTCATTGTGAACATCTGATCTCCTTGTTCATTGTCTCTTTATCCTTGACCAGGTTTGCCTTGTCTCATGAATTTGTGATGTAGATCAATACAATCAAGTATTTGGGCATGGTATTATTCTATGGGTTGCATAAAGCAACCATACTTATAATATGCCATTGCCTTTATTTGGTGCATGGGATACTCTTTTCTTGTTGCATTTTATGTTTCTTTACCAGTAAAGTTTTAGTTAAGAAACCATCAAACTTGTCTCAGTAAATACTTGCATGGTCTCCATGCTATAAGATCCTTTGGATGAGAAGTGTATATAGGGATATCTCTATCATTCTCATCTCTATATGTTCTTTCACAAATGCAATCCAGATTATATGAACAACATGTTCGTCTTCTTCATAGACATGAGGTTCTAGAGACGATGATGTGTCTAATCATGAATTTGTTCATGAGAGTTCTCTCAAAACACTTAAACTTTCTGCATTAGACACTCATATAAGATCCGCCTTATGTCGTATAAGACCATGAGTCTTGATTGCATCTTTATTGTTTGTTCAACACTTACAGAGGATACAAATCACATTCATTTCATGAGACATCAAACTATGTTTAACGTACTTTCCACATGTTGGATAGCTATAGCCATATATTGTAAGTTTATCAAACTCACATCTAATCATCTTTGACTAACATGGATTAGACAGAGATTTAATTCAAAATCATCATGACAATGTTGTAATAATCTTACAAAAATTCTTCCTTGTGTGTAAACCTCAGCATAGTTATTCGAGAAATATAAGTTTTCTAGAATACAAGGGAAGTGGTCACACTAAATTTTTGCATGTAGTTTAATCTCTTCGGATTAAACTTGATAATTTACGAGAAATAAAATCTCAATTACAAATAAGTGGCATTGTAAGAAAACTTAATCTCGATTGCAATAAATGATTCCCCAAGAGAACTCAATTGTGGATAATGACACTACAAGAAAATGTTGTAAACCTTCTTGTGCTTATCTTTCGGTTCTACTCAAATTAAGCAAATAGTGCCTAATGAGATTGAAGAGAGCATGATCTTGCAAGAAAAATTTAATCCTCAATTGCAAGATTTCGATTAAACAAATGGTTATGTCATATATGATGCACATCAGACAAACATATTAGACATATCTTATTTCACCAGTTTCTGAGAAACTAGAATTTTCTTTACAACATTTATTGTCTTTTTATACATCAGTTCCATTATAATTATTATACAAAATTCAACTCTTGCACCTATGCCTCACCATAGATATTCGAGAAATACTAGTTTCTTAGAACATAATGGAGGTATTGGCACTAAATTTTGCATTCTGGATTTGCAAGCAACGAAGTCTCGTTTGCAAATTCTCGATTTTTCAATAATAATAATTATAAATCTCTATTGCAAATCATTAATATGTAAAAAGAAATCTCAAATGCATATCAATATGGAAGAAAATTAATTCTCAATTGCATAGTCATGTTGTAAAAAGTAATTATGTATATTATTTTTTTTCTGAATGAATGAAATATGATCTTGTAAGAAAATTTGATCTCAATTACAAGCCAAATGTTATAAAGGTTGGCAGTGTTAATTCATCAATTCTACTCGAATTAAGTATATAATACTTAATGAGATCAAATGGTATTGCAAGAGAAAATCAATCCTCTATTACAACACATCATCATGTCATAGGGTAACCCATTCAATATAGTTAACCACTTCATTATGTCATAGGAGAACCTATTCAACATAAATTACAACCTAAATAACATAATACACAATTGCAGAAAACATCAGGGTCTAATCTGGCTTTTACATTGTTCTTTGTCGGAGAAGTACATTCAAGTAAACTCATGATGAAATTTTAATTTCACATAGTGCAATTATTGTTAAAGCCGAGTGGCTAAAACATCTTAGTAGAATTTACATCAAAATTCTACAATTACAGGAATGTTAAGGGCTCTACTGTAAAACGGTCAGAATACATCAGCCTGAGCCGCCTAGTCGGCCTATCCATCAGGCGCGATCCAGTCACGGGTGTGGCGACATCCCGGCCCATGCAACCGGGAGCGGTTGCCTCGGTTACGGTTACCCCTAACCCACCGTCGCCACCAACCCCTCCGTCGAGGCCGTCTGTCTCCGGCGAGCCATCTGCGTCCAACAAGCCATCTGCAGAGAGTCGCGCTCGCGCCTTGGCTAGGTAGCGGCCGCCTCTCCGGCCTTCCTGCTCCAGTGAGCCACCTGCCTCTCCGGCAAGTCGCCCGCCTCCGACGACCCCTCTGCTCCGGGGAGCCGCGGCTTCGAGTGGGTCCGCCGCCGTAGCAGTCGCGCAGCCGCATTCAGCAGGGCCGTCAAGGCACCATCTTCTCCGCTTCTCCGAGCGGGAGCAACCGCTAGGAACGCTTGCGGGTGCCGTCGTCCCCCATCTTCTGGCGGGCAATGTCCGGTGGATGGCGTGCCGCCTTTTGGGGGCTCAGCTTGGCCGTCATCCGGGCGCCGAATTGTGCAACCGCCGCAGCCGCGCAACCCAGTGGCCATCACGTGCCACTGCAGCTGCATCTCACGCCGCGACATCCAGCGGGGGCGTGAAGGCTCATCTCCGCTGCCGCGTATCGTCACTCATCTCCGCTGCCGCCACCGAGTCTTGGTGATCGTGTCATCGCGCACTGCATTGGAGTCCAGGACTGGCCGCTTCGGCGCAGCCGCCGCGATCGTTCCGCCCCAATCCGCCGCCACTGCGGGCATGCTGTGCGCGCGCAGCCGGGCGTTATCATCGTGGCCATGAAGCCAAGATGGTTCGTGGGCGCCTTCGACGCTGCCGCGTTTGCCGGGTCAAAACTTCGTCACGTCCGCATGGGGACGCGATTGCCGCATCTGTCATCCACCGCTTCATCGATGTTGACAAGCCCTTCGTGCCCCT
The DNA here is from genome assembly GCA_030378355.1 of Eleusine indica. NCBI lineage: Eukaryota > Viridiplantae > Streptophyta > Magnoliopsida > Poales > Poaceae > Eleusine > Eleusine indica. The sequence goes on from CM059495.1 coordinate 46,442,711, forward strand.
GTTCTCGCCGAGTAAGTGGCGGTTGATGAGTTCTTCCATTCTCGTCGAGATCAGAGCCTGAACGAGTGCCCAGTGCAGAGCATGTTTGATAACGTGTTAAAGTAAATGGAGACAGAATGTAGTCGAATGAATCGTTGTTCTTATTATCACTATAGAGTTTATAATTTATACGTAGAGGGGACCAAGAGACGTGTCTGTTTGGACACGTGTGAACACACATATAACTTAACCATTAAATTTCCTAATGTGAATACGAATATCAACTTGATCATCAAGTTTTCTTCTTAACAAGGTCTACTCTCTCCGTATTTTTATTGTTGATGCTGCATAGCTCAAATTTGTACTAACAACGTAAAAAAAAGTTCGGAGGTAGTAGTTACGTAGTTTATCAAAAGAACTCGATCTGAATTCCGGAGCGTGCTGGATGCGCATCAAAGGCGCCCCTAATTGCCGCCTTCACAGCTGGCCTCTCTGCTTCATCACAGTTACCATAGCGTAAATTGACTAGTACCTTGTGAAGCTTTGGTAACTGCTCGATGCCGATAATTTTAACACCATGCCGTTTCACGTCGTCCGCCGTTAACGTAAACCTGATGGTTTCGACCTGGGGCATTGATCCTGCCTCGAAGGTGATACCGGCTTCTCCCACATAAGGGATCCTGATGTAACCAAGAACCTTGAATGTGGTGCCAGTGCCACAGCTGAAGAGCAACCCTTCGCCAGGGACATTACGAGCTTCCAGAATAAGGTGGGCGAGGATCGGTAGCCCTGTGAGAGCGGCAACATCATCCATGCACAGCTCCACAACACTGATTTTCAGGCTGCTGAGAGTGCGTAGATGATAAACCCACACAGGTATCCTTGGGAACCTAAAATGCAGGTGAAGTTCATCAAGATGACAGGAGGATATGCAAAAAGAGCTCCACCTGCCAGGGTTACCCATATTGTCGCGTGCCGTGATAGATAAAATCCTCAGTTTGCAATTGATTAACTTCTCCAGGGAGGACAGCAGGGCTTCCGTATGTGTTCCTTTCCTAGCAAAGCTTACATCAGTGATCAACAAGTCAAGCACTCTTAGGTTTAGCAATTCACCAAGGTCCCTTATATTCTCCATGGACTGCCTGCTAGGGTCTAAGTGTCGCGAAGTATGTAGATATTTCATAACGCCAATTCTGTCAGGATAAGCAAATTTCAAAGGAATAACATGATGTGACAGAACAGGCAAATAAACAATATCATGTGGAACAACCGTCAAGCCTGGTATAATCAGGCTCTCTAGATGCTGTAGCCCACTAATTTCCGTAGGCAACTGAACCCTTTTGCAGTTGCCAGTAGGCCCCCGAATGCATAGATATCTCAGGTGAAACAAATTGCAGACTAGAGTGAGATCCAGATCAACTGCAAGCCGAATGAATAAAACTCGGAGAAACTTCAGTTCAAACAATCCAAGGTTGCGAAGAGGCCATCCAAAAATAATCAGTGATCGAAGATGAGGCAAACCTATGCGAGCTGCACTTTCAACTGGGCCTATTATATCATGAAACTGCAGGGAAAGCCGGCGGGACTTGTACTGCTGCTGTGTTGTCATGACTAACTGTAGATTTCGTACTGTAGGCAAAGTTCTGCTCTGTAGACTTATGCAAAATAAGATCGAGAACCATATCATGCACTTTGTAATTGATACTCTCACCATAAAAACCGTGTCTTACAGCTTGTATGATCAAACTCCTATTCACAAGTTCATTCAAATAATTCCCTGCCACTTCCACAGCATATGTCCCATCTACTCCACGGATAAAACCTTCAGCTATGCATTGCATAATAAAATCATCCCTCTCAATTTCATAATCCTCTGGATACATTCCAATATATAGCAAGCATGCCTTAAGATGATGTGGAAGATGAGTATAACTAAGATCCAATATCTGTCTCGTTGCTTCTAAAGTTGAACTTGACCCCTGATTATGGCGTAAAGAATTAATGACATTATTCCAAGGCTCTATTGACCTGGTTGGTTGACTAGCCAAAAGGCTAGCTACAGTGATGATTGCTAATGGCAGGCCACCGCATTTTTGTAGGATCTTCTTTCCCGGTTCTTCAAATGCGTCAGGAAATGCACTCCCAAAGCCAAGAACTCTACCATAAAACAGCTGCTTTGAATTATGATCATCAAGTAGTTTCATCTTGTAAACGAAATGCCACCGATAATTACAACATGCCACAGCCACACTTTCAATTCGTGTAGTCGTTAACACTCTACTGCCACAGCGACTGTCTGGAAAAGCACATTTTATAATTTCCCAGGCTGATGTATCCCATATGTCATCAATTACGAGCAAATACCTGAATTTCGTGCATTTCAAGCATTGAATTAGTAATTACTTTAACACAAACTGGTGAAGATATTACTCTTGTCTATAATACTGTAGTTAAGACTTCAAAACTTGGAGAGAGTAACCCGAAGGTAGGTGCTCCAGGTGAGACGATTTACATTCCATTTTATTTAGTATATGGTAGACTGCTCTAGGTTTTTGATTGGGCTGTTTCTCTATAGTGATATATATTGGGTCCAGGTAGAGCTCCAATTGAGCTCTAATTTAGTAAAATACTTCGCTTTTACAGGACATAAAAATTATCTACATTCCATTGTAGATTGAAAAAAAGAACTTGACCTCCTGGGGGAAGAAGCCCCCCCCCCCCCCCCGACGGCATTATATTAAAGAGAAGAGCCCCTTATACAGGTCGAGAAAATCCCCGAACCCCCTCTCCGATCCTAATCCTACACAGGGACTCAGTTGACCGCTATGAGCTACGACGCGAGTCTTTATCATGTGCTTTGACCCAAGGAGAGCGAGGGGATTTTTTTTTGTACACTGCAGCTACCAATAGCAAGCTACAGTGCCACGGGTGCCGCGGCTCGAACCCGGGTCGACAGGAGCAGCGCTTCCGGAGCCAGAGGCTCTGACCGCTCGGGACAACGAGCGTTGGCTTCCATTGTAGATTGCAAGACTGCTCTAGTATGAAAACTTTGTGTTTACTCGATAATGACCTAGAAGTGATTTAAGGATAAATATCTCCACTAAAAAGCTTAAATACTAACTAGCCACTACAACAAAATGGCTCAATAGCCGCGGACCGAATTTCAATAACCGCGGTCTAAAAATAATCCACCGTTACAAATAAAGATGCCAACCATCGCTACAGTTCTATTTTTATGGCAGTTGCATTGGTCTGATCTATTTTAGACCCGCCGCCACAAATCTTTGATTTGCAGTTACGGAAGCATAGCGGCGGATCTGATGCCCGTTGCTACAAGTGCTTTTCAACCACCTCTACAAGGCCTTTTTGTTGTAGCAAGTTTTATAATAATTACTCTAAAAATTTTAATCTCATCTCTCTAAGAAGCTTAAAACAAGGCTCCAATTTTCAACTAATGATTTAAGAACAAATGTAAGCTTTTTTTATAGTATGAATACATAGATTAAGGGAATATTTTTTAAAAAATAGTAGTGATCCGGGGAGAGAGAGAGAGAGAGAGAGAGAGAGAGAGAGAGAGAGAGAGAGAGAGAGAAGGTTTAGGGGTTACTTCAAGTTTTATATGGTGAAACTGATTGGGCCATGATACGAGGTACTGGTTAAATAAATCGGCCACAGATTTCCAGTGATGGACTGCCACTGACATCATAAAGGCCCGCCATTGCTAGGTAGAGGCTGCTGACATCACCAGGCCTGCGAATGGTGGTGATTTCCACGGCTAAAAAAAAGGCTACTCTTACCCGTCATGTTTTTCTTGGCTTGACACTGACCTATGCAAGTTGTGATACTAGACGGGGCATGTGTTGTGGCATGCCAGTCGACATCTTCACTGCTGATAATGTGGGATCTTACCATTCTCTCCATGTCCTTCTTTTATGAGGGCACTGTGCTTTCTTGATAGGCCTCAAATCTGTATTTGCAACTCAAAATTCTATGACATTTGAAGTGTTGCGCAACGTGCCATGGATGGAGCCATGGGAACCTACACTACTTGTTGGAGGGGGACGACAAGCACCGCATTGACGTGATGGCGACATGCCCTCCTACTTGGTGATGCATTGATGTTGGTCTTGTTGGGTTTAGTCCCACATCGAATATTAATGATGGGAAAGCCCAACTTATAAGGTGGCGGGAACCTCATCTATAAGATTAGTTTTTTGGGTTGAGGTGTCCCAGAACCTTGATTGGGTTTCAGTTGGGACGAGCTGGGCCGCATTCTAACAAGTGGTATTAGAGCTATAGTCAGAAACCTTGAATATCTCATGGGCCTCACACAATTATCAGACCGTCGGATTAGGTCTCGGGCCACACGGTTGTCAGGCTGTCGGAGGGGTGTCCAACCGGGTGTGAAGGGGATATTGGACCATCCGATGTGTGATAGGGGAATATTGTTGGGTTTCGTCTCACGTCGGATATTGATGATAGGGGAGCTCAATTTATAAGATGGAGGAAACCTCACCTATTAGGTTAGCCTTTTGGGTTGAGGTTGCACATGACCTTAGTTGGGGCTCTAGTTGGGCCTGTGATTTGACAGACCTATAGTGACCTGGGCTGGCGGCAGGGGCTCCTGTGCGGGATGAATAGGGCTGCATTCTAACAGGTATTTGATGGTTTTCTCCTTCCTAATGAGGAACTCACCGATGCCCAATTCCTGACAGTTTGAGCCCAAGTCCTTCACCATCGACAAGAGAGTGTTGTGGGCTGTGATGACACATCAGGGATGTCACGCACACCATTCTCACTACTAGCTTCACGGGAACTCTTGCCTACTCCTTAATGTTCCCTGTAGACTGCACAAGATGCACCCTCCTCAATGGCTATATTGTCATCACTCTTCAGCTTGGTACTACATTGGCATCGGAAACTCTGATTTTTTGTCCTAGATGGAGAGCACCCAAACATGAGAACCCGGTTGACTTAGATGGCTAGGATGTGGAAGCGGCGACCTTTAGAGTTAGGTTTGACGCCGCCTAGGTACGATGTGTGGCTAGGAGGACGGGCAGTTGTGGGACTGCCAACACCTTTCCAAAGTGGCTAGGTTGAGTTGGATTTAGTTTTGGAATAAAATATTAGATCAGATTTTGAGTCAGTTTATAAGGGCAAGTACAACGGTATAGTTATATAGGCCGTCTTGACATATCATCTTAAGAATTTTTGAGACTGTCTACCAGACTACTTGTACAAGGGTCATTGTTTTAATTGTCTCATAATAATTCCATCATCCCTTAATTTGTGGATAAAAACAGAAATATTTATGAGTTGCATGACAATACAACTCGTACAATGATATATAAGTCGTCTCATACTCCTAAATTTTAGTGTATGAAGTTATTGCTTCGTGAAACAACCACCTCTTTCTCTCATCATCCTCTCTCCCTTCCACATCATCAAAAATCCTATGTGGCACTGCATGAGGCGGTCTATAAGACTGTCTACGTGTAACATTGTACCAGCCATACGGAAGATATCTTCAAATTTGATTCGGCAATTTAGAGGGGTGTAATATAATCTAAGTAACAAAAAGAGTGAGCCATCTAAGATTATCTAATATTGCCTTTTAGATACCCTCAAAGGTTTATACTAGGTACCTTTTGTTTTCTAGATACCCTCTAAGAGGTTATCAAACAACAGAAAATATATATGTAAATTAAAAAGGAGGGAGCAAAAGAAATAATAATACTACCTCTGGATTTTATTTGTTGACGTTGGCTAGTGTAAATTTGCACTAGCCAACGTTAACAAAATAAAATCGGAGGGAGTACTTAGGTACCTTTTGCCTTCTAGATACCCTCTAAGTTTATCTATGTGATCTTGGAGATCATGAGTGTGATCAACTTCTCGCCCAGAAACTTTTGTGAACAAGTTCTTGAGAAGGCTTATCATGTCAGGTCTTTGAGAAACGGATATGAAAGCCCTGCAACTAAAGCTATCTGCAAGCCAACGGTAGACTTCATTGGCCAATGTAGTCTTTCCTAAGCCACCAAATCCAACAATAGATACCACATTTAGCTCTTGCTCTGACATATCGTCCACCCTTTTTCAAGAGATGACAAAAGGACCCATGGTAAATCACCACCTTTATTCGAATGAGAATAACAACATAGCAAGTGATATGATACCAACCTTTGTCAAGAGCTTGATAACCTCTTCCTTTGGGCCATCAATACCAACAAGACTCGATGTTTGCACATAAAGTGCAGTGATTCGAGGATCAATAGTAACATGAGCAGGTCTAGATGAGCTTTCATCAAGTCTGTACCTTGTATGCCGGTCACTGGCATCCTGCACACGGGTCTTGAACTCTTTAATTTTTGTAGCTATTTGATAACGTGCCATTAGTGTCTTAAGAAGATGAACAGCCTTGTGGATCAATCCTTGCCCATCATGTCGACCAACCACTCTCTGTCTAAAATCATCAATGCAATCCTCTATGTCATAGGCTAATTGTCTCACTTCGTTTCTCCACACCGTAGTTTGTTTGCTAGAGCCCTCTCCATCGTCTACATCTTCGAGAAAAGCACGCATACTGCTGAGTTCATCATGGAGAAACTGTAACTGCATTTTGGATTTAAATATCAGGGTTGATTCATAATGCGCCGACGAAAAGTAACTGGTTAGAAGAAATCGAGATAAACATACAAAAATATACACTGAAACTCGTAATTGTGACGGCAGCTGACTGCCTCTTCGTACCTGTTTATGCACACGTATGAGCTTGGTGGATTCGTCTGTCATAAGGGAGGCAAGCTTTTCAAGGACTGAGTTCATCACTTCTGTGGAAGCACTCACCAACATCCCCGCCATACTTGACCCCTTGTCAACCTCTCACGCACTTGAGGCTACTTTGGTTGGGACCTTGGAAAAACTGCCTGGCGCGGGCAACTACTCCCAGGCCAGAACCAAACAGACCCTTAAAGCACGTTCCACTGGGCACTGGTATTGGTAGAGTGGAGTATGCCAATGAACCTATGAGGATCTGTTGTAGTCTAGTGCAAGCACCAAGAAAGAAGTGCAAGTCATACCGTTCGGCTGCTGGGCTGCTGGCAGGCGTTGGAGGAAGACTTGTCTCCCGGCCACACGCTTAGTGCGGCCACTCGCCGTGATGTACAGGGTAACGAGCAGAGCTTATGCCTGAGGACAGAGACTTGCGACAGCAGAATGCTTGACTTGAAGTTGAACAGAGCTAATTAGCAGAAGAGGCACAAACTGAGCTATTTCTCAGCGAGCCCAAAGGGGAATCTCAGCAAGAAAGAAGATGAGGAGGATGGCGAAGTAGATTAGTGACCTCGGAGCCTATTAAGCTCCCCGGGAAATATCTTGGTGCCTATGATAGTTAGTGGAAGCTCCACCGGAAATTGTTAATTGGGACCTACTATGAAGCTCCACCGGAAATAGTTAGTACTACCGGGAGTTGGAGGGTCACGAGAAATTTCTTGGAACCATGGTCATAGGAAAGGCGACGACCGACTTCTGTCGACGCTAAGAATTCATATTTCCACTTCTTAACTGCGCACGTACAGGAGTCGATGACGCATGGGGCCGGACCCGTGTGTCAGCGATCGGAGCTCGTTAATTGTGTTCCATTAGCTATCGACCTCCTCCTCGAGCACCGAGTGACGGCCGCCGCTTACAACAACCGGTACTCGATAATTGAAATTACCATACCGCAGGGACACATTCAGTGGTTCTCGTACTCTGTACTTCTCGAGTTATATGATTTTTTTTTTAACTGTACTCCCTCGGGTTCTAGAATAGGCACCGAGGTCGTCCAACCACGCTAATGTGAACAATGGTTCACTATCTTTCCAAAGGTTTTGGAAAGTTAATTTCATCGGAGGTGACACATAAATCGATTCGACTTTAAAATAACGCGTTTTAAATCCCGTAATCGTAACATAATATCTTCTCTAGTTATCAACCGGTGGTGCACGGTTGACCTCAATGAAAAAGCTAATCCCTACCTGTGTATGAAGAACACAAGTAAGAACAAAGAAGACTGTAACCAAATTTTAGAGGTATGATTAAATTCATAAAGTTAGCGTCTCACAAACCTATGAAAACGATAAACTATTCCTGATAGAATTAATCTAAGCAAAACCCAAAAACTAATGAAGCGGTAGCAACTGTTTATAAAGACCCTACGGTCGTTCAAGACCCTCTAGACATGTCATGTAACGTCCTAGGGTTCACATCCGGCTGGGCCTGACTCACATTATGAGTGGACCCCACACACCCACCAACCTATTTATGTTTTCGTCTTCGCTTCGCTTAAAAGGTGTAACCGAAGGTTAGTGGTGGTGGAGAACCAAGGAATATATGTTGGTCCTCCTTCTACTAGACTAGCAAGGTGATACTAAATTCCCACCTCCTCATGAACATAACTGCTTATTGGCCACTATGGGCCTAATCTAAATGGGCTGGGATGTTACAGACATCCCTCCCTCAAAGGAACGACATCCTCGTTGGAACACAGAGATAAGATACTCACACTGGACAAGGTACCAGGAACATTCCCCTCTTGGGCACGCCCATATCTAGTCCCGGCTCATATGTGATGTCGTGCCCCATGCATGGGCCTACACGCATAATGCACCATATATCCGAACCTCCTGGCCACCATGCGCACCGTGCCCACGAGGGTCGGTTCTGATACCACTTGTAATGCCTTAGTATCCACACTCGACTGGACCCGACTTACATTTTAAGTGAATCCCACACACTCACCAACCTGTTTACGCTTTTTTCCTCGCTTTATATAAAAGGGCTAACTAAAGGTTGGTGGTGGTGGTGGATAACCTAGGCATATATGTTAGTCCTCCTCCCACTAGACTAGCAAGATGGTACTAGATTCCCACCTCCTCATATACACAAGTGCTCATGGATCACTATGGGCCTAATGTCAATGGGATGGGATGTTACATGTCCTTAATTAGGCTCAACTGGATACAAAACCCAAAGGCCAAAAACAGACAACGCAATGCCAGAACAGATTCTGGATCTCTCTTGTTTCAACGATTCCCGATGACTCTGGACGAATTTTGACAAGAGACCAGTGCAATTGGACAGCTCTTATCCTTATCTTTTCGTGCATATATAGAATGTCCAAAAATAGACTCGAAGTTAGTTTGAATTGGACCTCTAACTTGGTTGCACGTCCTTGCTAGTAGGCATGTATATGTTTGAAAGGATCAAGTGACCGAGAGGAGGAGGGGGGGGGGGGGGTGAATCGGGAACTCAAACAACTCCTAAACAATTCTAGTGATGATCACACTAACAAGAGGATAATCCTATGAAAGTAAAGATATCCTATGCATACTAGTAGATCGCACATAAGACACACAACTCCTATGTAAACTAGTAATCAAAGATACATGAAAGCACACAACAAACTAGCAAAGAAGCCTACTCATATAAAGTTACGTATTGATATGTTAACATCTTTTAACTAAGAGTAGAAATTCAAACCCGTAGTAACGTATGAGAACTTTGCTAGTTAAGGAATAAAGAAAGATACCAAGGCTGGCTGCGCTACATTTATATACATACTAGCCAAATGTCTGCGTTTCACTGCGGGGGTTAAATATTCACAAAGTAACATGCATGATTATTAAACATAGTGTATAGGTGTGCAAAGTCACAATAATACCTAGGTCTCAATTACCATTGCTTAATAAACAACGCTACTGCTAGCATAAAAATTAACTCATTTGGAAAGCATGTAAGGAAGTACTCATACTTGCGACTAATAAAAAATTCGATTGTCACATGCATGCTAATATTCAGAGGTGGAATGGCTGATTGCAGTCCAATCCAAAAAAAAACTTTGAATATCGTGTTGTACAAATCAGATCCTAGATAGGGTTTAGAGGCAAGGAACAGAAAAAGGAACTTAGGTGTGCATGTTGCAAGATAATGAATGAAGGTCTAGAATGAGAAAGTAGGCATGTATATGTTACTACCTTGCAGGGGATGAATATCTTGTTGTACAAATCAATGCTTGCTATGATCAGGACGAGAACCATGCATGACTTGATTGCTCTGTTGTGCTCCTTCCGCACACACCAGGCCGGTGCTTGGGATTAGAGAAAAAAAAGATGTAGCTGGATAGCAGGTGTTTGTCCCTAGCCACGTGCATGCGATGTTGACGAAAGCAGGATATTGGTCACTCAATCATTTGACGGCCCTCCTCCAAAGCAAGATGGAGAATGGAGGCACGAGCATGATGAAGGTTGTCTAGAACAAAAGTTATCCACAAGTAGTGACAAAGTTCACCAGGTCCGTCGCATGTCGGCATGTTCCAGCACTCACCAAGGTTCCATTGGTGTGACTATTAAGCGGCGGTGAAATCCCGTAGATATGTCGCACGGTAGCGGACTGTATGTGAGACAAGGTAGCGAATAACAAATCACATTAACTTGTATTTGACGAACACCAGGACGTGACCAACGTAGCTACAAATAAATGAAGTCCACCTCTCACAGAAAAGGAAACCAACAGGGGCATAGTCCACCTATCGTACGTGAACGAAACCGAGCTATGGATGCATAGGGGGCGTACGGCAGAAATTGAACGTGGGAAAAGGAAAATACAAAGTTCGATTAGCACACGCTCCAAACGATCGACAGGGCAATACTACCATGATAACAAAGATCAGGTGTTTAGGTGTACGGCAGAATTGGATATGTTCACCTGACTTATTAAGGAGTAGAGACTCCTCCCTCCATGTCGAAAATATTGTTGTTAGGTGAACTAATCTTACTGTCACCTAATGACAACATTTGCAGACAGTAGAGAAGGTAGCGCCATATGACATATAAAGCTGCAAGTACTTCAGCAAGAGCATGGCCGCCACCATGGCATCCTTGGCAGCAATGAAGTGGAGGGCATCGTTAGCCCCGCTTCCTCATTATTAGAGCAACTCTAGTGGACCATGCCAAATTGAGCCTCAAAAATCTGTTTTTCCAGACCGGTTCACAAATTTTAGGAGCCTAAAATTGCTCTCAACTCCACTAGAAAAATCAGTTCAAGCCCCTACTTTTGGTGGGTCTCAATTGTTAGTGTCTAGAACTGTTCTTTTCTCCGACTCCTCCCTTCCTCTCTGCTCGATCCCCCGCCACCGGCTCCAGCTCTAGCACCGCCGCGCCCACCACATCAGCCCCCGCCCCTGGCCGTGCATCACACATGGCCCGCCCGTGCAGTGGCGGACCTAGAACATTTGCACTGGGTGTGCATTAGTGCACTGAAGTACTAAACCATCTACCACTTGAGCCACATACATAGAAAATCTTCATTGATTTCTTCCAAGCTGGGGTGTGCAACGGCATACCAGGACCCCAGCTGGGTCCACCACTGCGCCCGTGACCACTGCCCCTGACCCCGTCGCGCCCAGTCCGAGCATTCCTGTTGCCTCGTAGCACCCGCCCCCGACTCCATGCCCCGTCGCGTCGTCATGCATTCGTGCCCGCCCCCGACTCCAAGCTCTCGCCGCTCCGTCATGGTCGCTCCCGGCTCCAGGCCCTGGCGCCGCCATAGAGGCCACCGGTTCCGAGCCTGCGGTTGTGCCACCGCCACACGGGCGTCTACTCGTGCCTGCCACGACACCGTCATGCCAACTAGCCCGCGTTCGGGAAGACGGCGACTTGTCAAGCTTGCCCCCGCCACTATAGAGCATCAAATCGGCCGGAACATGGCCCAGACGAGTAGATCTAGAGGTGTCGGGCATCGTCTCAGTGGCGGTGGAGTCACCGTGCGTCGGGCCGGCAGCGGAGGAAGCGAGGCAGTGGCACGGTGCTGCATCGGCAAGAGAGAGGGAAAAGAGAGAGAAGGGAAGAGAAGAGAGGAAAAGAAAAAATAAAATAAAATAAAGGTAGGGCCCACGTTAGGAAGGGAAATTAGAGGCTCTAAAATTTGGGGCTGTGAGGGGGAAGTTTAAGAGTCCATGCAAAATACATACTCAAATAGAACCCATGCTGAAACAGGTTTTTTTTGTTTGGCATGCAAATTTTAAAATAAGGGCTCGGATGCATGCCTCCACTGAAGATGCTCTTAGAATGATACTATTCAAATTCAAAATGGTTAAAGAAGCAACAGAAATAATTAAGCACTTTTCTGGTCATTGAATCTAGGAAATTGTTCTGACAAACTTCAGGATCACCGTTCAGGTCTTAGAGCATCTCCAAAGATAGAGTTAGCTAAGAGCTAATTAACAATAAGCTCTTACAAATGATTGATAAGGAGTGGATTCATAAAGAACCAGTTGTCTTTTCTCTCTTCTTTTTCTCCAATAAATGATTCTAAGAGCCAGTTTAGAATCAGACTTTGAGGACGCACTTATAAAACTAGGACCGTGAGCATGTTAGCTCCCATGTTCGGTATGAGAGACACTCGTTGTTTTGTCAAAGAAACTAAGTTACAATCAAATACGACCATCGACAGTATTCGACCTTCACTGAAGTAAAAAAACATTACACTGATGGAACATAAAACAAAAAAAGGAAGAAAAAAGTGAGGATGAGATAGTCAATGATATATCGGAGTAGCGATCCCCTGCCCCATGAGAAAGCGAGCTGCTGGCCGCCCGGAACAGGCTCCACCATGTCGAGCGCCACGTCCCGGTTGTCACCCTACCTAATAGCATCTCTAGTGTAACATGTAAATTTAGGTTTTTAAATCATGTTTTGCAAGCCTGTAAAGTTTAAGAGCCCAAAATTATCTAACTCCAATGAAGCATATATTTCAGACTCCTATTAGTCATGAAACCCACATGTCAGATAAAAAATGAATTGATTTCTTCCTGACTCCTCTAGCGCTCCGCACGGGCCGCCGCCCTTCTCCCCGTCGGTGCCGCTGCCCTCGACCTGCTCGCGGCCGCCCAAGCTCTTCCCCCACCCGAGTTCCCGCCCTAGGCGCAGCCTGAGCCCACCCGAGTGCATGTCGCTGCCTCGCTTGCTCCTGCCGTGGCTACGGCCTGCTGGCGCCCGACGCCGCGAGTCGCCGGCGCCGGTGAGCACGCCCTCGAGTGCCCAAGCTCGTCGTTGGAGGAGACAGGCAGCATATTCCGACAGTGGACAGTAAACAGTGCAACATTTTATAAATAAAAAAACAAGCAAAAGAGGACATGCACACATGGAAATCAAGCAAGCGAGTATATGCAATCCCCATCACCACATTAATGAGAAAAAAAAAAGCAATCAGTTGGGTGTAGGAATATGTCAAAAGAAAGCTAAAAAAAGGCGTAGATAACTATGTGAAGAAGCAAGATCCATTCGTTCCCTGAGAAATGCTACAGCGGTGATGCTCTCACTCACTGTTCAATGTCATGCGCACACAGCCAACAGGCAGGCTTTCTTACGTACTGGCTGTCCCCTTAACTCTCTCGTACCTACCAAAACATGTCGTTTCCGTTATCTCAGTTGCTCTTTGCAAGAAAAGGCCACAAGGTGGTCGAGGTTCATTTGTTCACCAGTAGCAGCCGTCTCATCCCCTCGTTCAACCTCATCACAGGCGCTGCTCCAATCGATATGGCTTAGCGCTAGATTCGATGGTGGCATTCGAAAATTATAGGTCACTTTCGCTTTGTCCTGGCTCATCCGATGACTATCCATAGCACTGTTTGTTTATAATTCTATCAGCCACGCTTTGATTATATATAAGCAGCGGCCTGAAAAAACAAAGATTTTTTTGCTTCTCCTTTTTTGCTTTTCGTAATTCAAACTGTGATGCAATGGTCAAAATACGCGAGAATCGATGAATATAGGCAAAAAGTTTGACAACATTATCGCTTATTTTCATAAGAAACACTACAACAGATATGGCCTGTAGCGGTGGGCTAAATGGTACTGTCGTGGCGGGTCAACAAGTCCGCCGCTATGATACCGCAGCTAAAGATGAAACAAACTGCCGGTAAAGATCATATTTTAGCGGTGGTGACATTATCACCCACCGCTACGAATTTCCAAGAAAACAAATAAAAAACCCACGGCCCGGCCCTTCCGCCAGGCCCTCCCGCGCTGAATTCACGTCGGATCTGCGCCGCCCAGCCGCCCTTCGTCGGAGGCAGCGCTCGCCGCCGTATATCCGCCGCTGATCCACGCGCCGCCGTAGATCCAAATCCTGCCGCTGCCTCGACCACCGCGCCTAAATCCGCCCGCCGCCATGCCTCGAGGGGCCCGAATCCGGCGCGGATCCAGCGCCGCCGCCGTGGTCCTAGCGGATCCAGCGCCACCACGCCTCGAGGGGTCTGGATCCGGCGCAGATCCAGCATCGCCGCTGCCGTTCTAGCAGATACAGTGCTGCTCGCTACCGTTCTAGCGGATCCAGCACCGCCGCCACCGTCCTAGCGTCGACGCTGCTGTGGATGAGGGGATCTCGTGCCGACGACTGCCACCGCCCGTGAGGACGCCGCCGCACGCCGAGGAGGGGGTCTCGGAGAGGGTCGCCTGGGAAGGGCGGCGCGGAGAGGGTTACCGGGGAGGAGGCGGCGGGTAGGGGCAGAGGGGTCGCGTGGAGAGGGTCACCGGGGAGGAGGCAGCGGGTAGGGGCAGTGAAAGGACCGAGTGACCAAGAGAAGGGGGGGAGGGGTGAATTGGGAACTCGCACTATATACCAAATTCGCCAATTCCTAAAACCGAACACTCAAAACAACTCCTATCACAATTCTAGTGGTGATCACATTAGCAAGATAATAGTCCTATGAAAGGAACAATAACCTAAGCATATTAGTGGAACACACAACGCAATACAACTCCTATGCAACCTAGTGATAAAGTCACGCGAAGGCAAACAACAAGCTAGCAAAGGAGCCTACTCATACAATGCTACAAGATAAGGAATTGGAGCATACAAGCATGAGTAGCACAATACATACAAAGGTGACCAATCAAGCCAGTGTAACTTCTATACATGCTTGTAATAAAATACAAAAGCTAAACACTACTAGCAAGTAAAGAAGCCTATTCATGCAAGTCTACTAAGTACACAACTAGAGCAAGGTAAACACACAAGCATAAATAGCACGGTATGTAAATGCGGAAAGTAAAGCGTCATAGTAAAGAGAGAGTCAAGAAATGCTCATGATTTTTTCCCGAGGTCTCGGAAGGATGGCGCCTTCCCCTACCCCTTATTGGACCACTCCCGCTGGAGTAACGGTCCCTCGCGCCACCATGTGGAGTTCTCGCACATGAGCCCGCAATCACTCCCGAAGTGAAGACACGGTTGCGTCATCGCTGCCACCAAGGCACAAGCTCGCCTCCCTTGAGAACTTACTGGACTCCCCGAGCCGACACGGGCACTCACTATTGATGCCCCTTTCACCGGCGGGCTCAAACCATGTACAAACATGTGACAACGTTCACAACCGATCACATTAGGCTCGATAACCAACACCTAACCGGTCTAGGTCTCAACATAGACCAAGAGTAACAGCCTAGATCACACCCTCAAGGACACCTGAGCCTTACATGTGTAAGATGCTCTAGTTACTCTCACTAGCACTCTCAAGACATGCAATATCTCCTCCTAGTGCTCTTCTCTTTTCCTCTTGGCTCTCAGCAAATGCTCCAAGCTATTCCACTGGCCAAGAGAGGTCTCCAAGACCCTAGCAGCGAAGTTATATACGCTTCCAACCTTAAACTAGCCGTTGCTCCATGAAATCACCTTTCTGGACACCATTGACCGGACTGTTCGGTCACTGCTAGACCAAACCGTCCTGTCTCTTCTGGAACAGCTCCTAGAGCCGTTGGCTTCACTGTCCAGGCGATCTCCTATACTGACCGGACCGTCCAGTCAGCAGACCGGACCGTCCGGTCTCTTCGCTTCCTCTGCATTACAGAGAGCTCCGAAAGCTGCTTCCTCTCTATTCTGGGCAAACTTCCACAGACCGGACCATCCAGTCTGTACACCAGACCGTTCGGTCTCTATGGACTTCAAACTAAATAGATTCCTCGCAAGTCTTCTCTATGATCTCCTAGTGATCGTATAGTCCGGTCTCCACTAACCCCTCTGTCCGGTCACTGTGTCTAGAAGACGTAACTCCTCGTCCTTGCTTGACTTCATTTCCCTGCTTCTTCGAACAGCTCCTTGGCTTCTCCACTGCCACCTAGTGCCTGTGATTTCATTGAGCGTCATGCACATCACCGACTAGTCGTGACCTAAGAGACATGACCTAGACCCCCTTGATAGTCCGGTTTTTCCTATGGACTCAAAGCCCTAACAGCTAGACAAGTGTTCCAAACACTTTCTCCATAGCTTGTCCTTAGCCTTGATCCATCTCCATCAACCCTTGGACTCCATCAAGCTCATCAAGCCTCCATGTTTGTGGTCATTGTCATCCATTGCCAAGGAAACCATCATCAATTATCATAGAGTAGAAAAGGTTTCCTATACGTACAATACTCGTGTAGGCATTAGTCACTAAAACATCATACCTTGGGGTGACCTTAATGGTCATGATCCTTACAATCTCCTCCTTTTTGGTGATGAATGACAACCACTACTTATGATGATCCAAAACGGATGAGCAACAAGGAACCAAAAGAAAAGATAGGTTTGAGAGGATTATCTTGGTCGTTACCTTGGAAGTAGTCTCCCCCTTGGAATGTGCTAGGTGTTGAGGGAGAACTACCCAATATACGTAGCGCATTTGATGTTGATCTTGAATTGAATTTTGCGCCTGTCGTGGTGTCGTGGTAGTTGATCTTGTTGACGTAGACATGCAACCACGACGTAGATGTCCATGTTGGTGTAGATGTTCATCTTGATATGATCTTCATATGTACTCCAAGTGAACATGCACCATTGTTTTGGTCATCTCTCCTTCATGTTCTTCTTTGTCACCTTATTTCTTCAATCTTGACTTAGCTTTTGGATCTTCATGTTCTTCTCCCCCTTTGTCACCTATCACAAAAAACCACAAACCAAAGGCAAAACACAAGACAACCCAGGATCAAATAATAAATGGCAAGAGTTAGGAAAACTCCCCCTTTCATGGTGCTCCTCCTTGGTCATGATGGTGTTCCACCATAGCTCCCCCTACACACATGACTCAACAAAGTATTTTCTCAAGTATACAATGGTTAGTCATTTGTGTGATAGGAATGTATGATCCACTTGTCTTTGAGACACACGAGTAGATTTAACCTCGGAGCTCGTTTGAACATGACTCAATGGGCATGAAGCACAAAGATCACTATGTGATATCTAGAGGGTCATATACCTACATTGTAAATAAGAAAGTCCCCCTAGAAACATGCTTGGAAGCATGTAAGGTATCACAATGCAAGAATGCAAAGAATGCAAATGCAACAAGTATATAAATGCATGATGCGATGCTAAAGGAAAGAGAGAGAGAGAGAGAGGCTATAAACCAAAGTGCCAACAACGAGTTGTTCTCTTCTCGGGCTTACTCATAATGGACCATTCTTCAAAGCCTTGAGCACACCATGAACCACCTTCCTAAGCTTAACCCATGTCCATTTCTATCTCAAGGATGTCCGAAGTTGACCTACAAGCAAAGAGAAACATACACGAAGCTATACATATTTACAAAACAAAGGCACAAACAACAAACAAAACAAACAAAGCTATACATATTTACAAGAGGCAAGCTTTAGGGTTACTCATGTGAAGTTTGAAAGGTCGAGAACATTGAGTTCTCCCCTTAGCTTGTTGAAGGTCTTCTCGTTGAGTGGCTTGGTGAAGATATCCGCCAATTGTTTATGAGTCCGCACACTCACCAATTCAATGTCCTTCTTCTCAACATGGTCTCTTATGAAGTGATGCTTGACTTGAATATACTTTGCATGACCATGATCTCCTGTTTTGAGAGCCATCTTCATTGTCGCCTCACTATCACAATATAGTGGCATTTGAGTGTAGTTGAGGCCATAATCTGAGAGTGTTTGCCACATATAGAGAAGTTGAGCACGACAAACTCCCGCCGCCATGTACTCTGCTTCAGCTATGGATAGAGCCACCGAGTTTTGCTTCTTTGAGCTCCAAGATACTAGAGATCTTCCAAGAAATTGGCAACCTCCCCATGTGCCCTTTCTATTCACTTTGCAACCCGTGAAGTCCAAATTCGAGTACCCAAGTAACTCAAATCTTGATACCATAATCCCATGGTAGGTGTGTACTTGAGGTACCTTAATATCCTCTTTACTACCTTCAATTGTCACTCCTTTGGATTTGCTTGATAGCGTGCACACAAGCACACACTAAATATGATGTCCGGTTTTGAGGCGGTGAGGTAGAGCAAAGAACCAATCATTGATCTATAGAGCTTAGGATTCACTGATTTTCCCTTCACATCATCATCCAAGGGTTTGCTAGTTGCCATAGGTGTGAGCAAAGGCTTGCAATTCTCTATATTGAATCTCTTGAGAAGGTCCTTGGTGTATTTTTCTTGATAGATGAAGTTTCCCTCTCTCAATTGCTTGACTTGAAAACCAAGGAACACATGCAACTCTCCAATCATTGACATTTGAAATTACATTGCCATCATTTCTCAGAACTCCTCATTGAACTTCTCATTGGTTGACCCATAGATGATATCATCCACATAGATTTGGCATACAAGGAGATCCTTCCCAACATATCTTGTGAACAAGTTGCTATCAATGCTTCCAATCTTGAAACCATTCTTGAAAAGGAAGTTACTCAAATGTTCATACCATGCCCTTGGTGCTTGCTTGAGGCCATAAAAAGTTTTCTTCAATTTGTACACATGTCTTGGATGTTTAGGGTCCTTAAACCCCGGAGGTTGTTTCACATAGATTTTCTCATTGATTTCCCCATTCAAGAATGCACTTTTGACATCTATTTGATAGAGCTTAAAGCCATTGTGTGATGCATAGGCAAGTAAGATCCGAATCACTTCAAGACGAGCCACATCAGCAAATGTTTCTTCAAAGTCAATTCCCACCACTTGAGAATACCCTTGGCCATTAGACTAGCCTTGTTATTGACAATTGCCCCTTTCTCATCTTGCTTGTTCTTGAAGACCCACTTGGTGCCAACCACATTATAATTCTTGGGCCTCTCAAAAAGTTTCCACACTTTGCATCTCTTGAAGTTGTTCAATTCTTCTTGCATAGCCATTACCCACTTGTGATCATCCATAGCTTCATCAACGGTAGTGGGTTCAATCATAGAGACGAAGGAGAAGTTCTCAATTGCAACATTTGCCTCATCATCATTCTCTTCACTCACATAGTTGGGCTTGTATTGATTCCTCCTTGAGATGGACTCCCAAGGATCAAGTCACGTAAGTGATTCTTGTTGATAGCTTAGGGTCTAGGAAGAGGTTTTTCTAGAGTGGGTGGAGCTCTAGGTGAAATATCTTATGCATCATGGATTGTTTGTTCTCTTAAGATATGAGTGTATTGAATTCTTAGTGAGGTGGGGGAACCACTCATATGCTTTGCTATCTTGGAACTAGAGCTTGGTGTGGATGTGGGGGTGTTGTGTGAAGAGCTTGGAAAAGTGGCTCGAGGTGAAGTATGTGGGGAGGCTTCTGGCTCACTTCTCTCTTGGGTTTTGTCATGAGTAGGTGGATGCACTCTCAATGAATCTTGGGAGAAGCTAGTGGGTGTGTCAGTTGCATCTTGGGTTGGTTCTTGCACCTCGGAGGATGAGGTTGGTTGAGGTAGTGGAGTAGAGGGCTCACCAATATCATCATTGACCTCGTGGGGTAAAACCTCTGATAAGAACACGACGACGGTGTCCGGATTTTATCCCAATCTTTCACGGTACAGCAAGTACTAGCAAGTATATATAGGTATTGAAACTTGTTATCTCAGCTATGAATAGATAGAACAACAATCTCAAGCTCAATGATCCAGCAACCACAATAAAATAGACACCACAGATTTGTTATCCAATAGCAATCATAAACCAGCTAGAACACGATAGGAAAATACCGGCTTACAAGAACTTGATGTAGATGCAAACCAATAGAGATAAACTCTCCAACCCATTACTTAGACAAGCATGATCTAGAGATGGGGAACCAGAAGTTCCAGCACGCACCCAAGGGAAGAATCACTTGATCACGCACTTCAGCGACCGACAGAGGTCGGCGGCAGCAACCGTATAGGAGGGCAACACCTCTAGGGTTTCTTGGAGAACACATGACCAAAAACACAATACAATCACGTCCTAGCTTACAGGGGCGCTGGCCCTAGGCTATATGGCACGCAAGCCAGCCAAAAACCCAGTTCGACTCGAACACATCTAAAAACAGACTCGGACTCAACACAACCCAGCATTGTTTTGATTATTGCGACCACTAGAGAACTTATTTGACTATGGGGCCAGATCCGTTGTAAAGGTTATCAAATTATCTTTCCAACGAGTATTTACTCAGCCCAATCCGACTCCGTATGGCCCAGTTATGCTACTTTTACTCCGCACCTGTCTGGCTGATCCTAAACCGAGTCCGAACTGATTTGGAGTTTCCATATCTTCTGATTTCGTGACTGGGTGGACTTGAGACCGTGTAGACTTTGAAAGTAAAGTATTGCATACCTTTGGGAAGGCCTGTAACACCAATATATGTTCCTTACTTTTCACAAGTGGCACAACCATTGATCCAATCATAACATATTCCTTCGTTTCTCCTTTCTTTTCCTCAACCTTCAGATTGGTCCCAATAAAAACATTGCATGGCATAGAATAATTGGCTAGCAAATCCTCACTTTGCTCTTCATTATTCATAATATTTGTCAAAGATCCAAACTGAATGTTAGAGTATTTTGACACATCATGTTCTGCAATATGTGTAAAATCATGCTTGTTTTCAAAATACGTAGTTTTAATGACTCGATGAGCCATGGGCTCATCATCCTCCCTTCCTTGAATCAAAGCCGTCCTCGGCTTTGACATAATTTGACGAGCTCCTCTACTGTGCAGATCAACACCAATAGCACTGTTTAGACAATTCTTTGCATCACTATTATTTTTCCCTTCATGTAATTCATCTTTGACCAAATCACAATGAATGGTACTATGTTCAGGAGCAACAACTGAAAGAATTTCAGAAATACTAGGTGCACTTGCTACAGCAGGAACTACCACATCATTCTCTCCCCCTTGAAACAAAGCCGTCCTCGGCTTTGAGGTAATATCGGCACCATGTTTCTTCTTTGTTGCAGCAACAAAAACCTCAGCCTTAATATCACATTCCTTCATTGGCTTTAGAATGTGACGAACACCTTTATGCATGAAAGAATAATTGTTTGAACGACCACCATGTGTTGCATCAAGATCAAACTGCCATGGTCTTCCTAACAACAAATTGCATGCACTCATTGGTGCCACATCACAATCCATAGTGTCAACATAATCTCCTACTGAAAATTTTACTCTGGCCCTGTGGGTAATTTTCAGCGTGCCACTTTTATTCATCCATTGCATGTAACGAGGTGTAGGAAGCCGCCATGTAGATAAAGATAATGCATGTACCAAATCTGAACTAATCACATTATTGAAACTTCCACCATCAACAATTAATTTGCATATCTTCTTTTTAATCTTGCACTCTGAATGAAAAATATTACAGTGCTGCCCCTTGACATCTGCAATGACGCCATCTGAATTTACTTCCCGAGACATCAAAGATAAACCCATATGATCTGTAGCTTCAATTAATGGTTCGACCTGATCAGCACAAGAAGACTCAAGAACTTCCAACTCTACATTTGATTTGTGCACATTCAAACACACCTCAGCTTGCTTGGGTTTGGACAAAACAGCACTAACAGCCTCCTTGACACAATGATGAATTGTATCATAATCTAGCTTTGGAACATCGAAGGTCTCAAGTTCAACAATCTTCTTCTTCGACTCAAGTGGGGGATCAAATCGGTGTCGTAATTCCGACTTCATCGCTGCCCAAGATGTGCAATAGTTATCACCTTGGTATGTAAGATCTTGTTGCAATTGCCTCCACCATAGCAAAACAGCAAAGGAGAATGTTTGCTTTGCCAAATTTACTAATTGGTTTAGTGGCAATTCACCAATCCTATAGAAAGCTTCTATATCATCCTCCCACTCATATTACTCAGATCGAAAACTTGTTGTATATAGTGTTGGCACAAACTTCAAGTATAGGTCAAAATCGTAGGAATCCATCACCACAAATCAGCAGCAAGTACCGTGAGCAACCCAGCAAAACTGATACCAAATGATAAAAACACGACGACGGTGTCCGGATTTTATCCCAATCTTTCATGGTACAGCAAGTACTAGCAAGTTCATATAGGTATTGAAACTTGTTATCTCAGCTATGAATAGATAGAACAACAATCTCAAGCTCAATGATCCAGCAACCACAATAAAATAGACACCACAGATTTGTTATCCAATAGCAATCATAAACCAGCTAGAACACGATAGGAAAATACCGGCTTACAAGAACTTGATGTAGATGCAAACCAGTAGAGATAAACTCTCCAACCCATTACTTAGACAAGCATGATCTGGAGATAGGGAACCAGAAGTTCCAGCACGCACCCAAGGGAAGAATCACTTGATCACGCACTTCAGCGACCGGCAGAGATCGGCGGCAGCAACCGTAGAGGAGGGCAACACCTCTAGGGTTTCTTGGAGGACACCACAACCAAAAACACAATACAATCACGTCCTAGCTTACAGGGGCGCTGGACCTAGGCTATATGGCACACAAGCCAGCCAAAAACTTAGTTCGACTCGAACACATCTAAAAACAGACTCGGACTCAACACAACCCAACATTGTTTTGATTATTGCGACCACTAGGGAATCTATTTGACTATGGGCCAGATCCGTTGGAAAGGTTATCAAATTATATTTCCAACGAGTATTTACTCAGCCCAATCCGACTCCGTATGGCCTAGTTATGCTACTTTTACTCCGCACCTGCCTGGCTGATCCTAAACCGAGTCCGAACTGATTTGGAGTTTCCATATCTTCTGATTTCGTGACTGGGATGACTTGAGACCGTGTAGACTTTGAAAGTAAAGTATTTCATACCTTTGGGAAGGCCTGTAACACCAATATATGTTCCTTACTTTTCACAAGTGGCACAACCATTTATCCAATCATAACATATTCCTTCGTTTCTCCTTTCTTTTCCTCAACCTTCAGATTGGTCCCAATGAAAACATTGCATGACATAGAATAATTGGCTAGCAAATCCTCACTTTTCTCTTCATTATTCATAATATTTGTCAAAGATCCAAACTGAATGTTAGAGTATTTTGACACATCATGTTCTGCAATATGTGTAAAATCATGCTTGTTTTCAAAATACGTAGTTTTAATGACTCGATGAGCCATGGGCTCATCAACCTCGCCCACGGGCATGTTCCTCAAAACTTCTCTTATTGGCTCATCTCCAATTTTGAGTTCATGGAATTCATCTTTCTTTTGAGAACCCTTTGACTCATCAAATTGCACATCATAAGATTCCTCCACACATCCTGTGGCTGAGTTGTAGACTCGATATGCTTTAGAAGTATCTGAATACCCAACAAGAATACCTTCATCAGTTTTGCTCTCAAACTTCCCGGGCTTCCTCTTCTTCTTGAGAATGTACCAAGTACAGCCAAAGACCCGAAAATAGGAAATATTGGGGTCCAACCAATAGCTTATATGGTGTCTTCTTCAACAACCGATGGAGATAGACATGGTTGGAAGTATAGCAAGTTGTGTTGATTGCTTCAGCCCGAAACGTCTCATGAGTCCCATACTCATCTAGCACAGCACGAGCAAGAGTGATGAGTGTCTTGTTCTTCCTCTCCACTAATCCATTTTGCTCGGGAGTATATGTAGCGGAGAATGCATGCTTGATTCCCTTCTTGTTACAATATTCCTCCACTGTTGTGTTATTAAACTCAGTACCATTGTCACTCCTTATCTTCACAATGCTAGCCTTGAATTCATTCTTTGCTCTTCTTGCCAACTTTCTATGGACACAAGCCCTAACAATTAGACAAGTGTCCCAAACACTTGCTCCTAGCTTGTCCTTAGCCTGGATCCATCTTCATCAACCCTTGGACTCCATCAAGCTCATCAAGCCTCCAGGTTTATGGTCATTGTCATCCATTGCCAAGGAAGCCGTCATCAATCATCATAGAGTAGAAAAGGTTTCCAACACGCACAACACTCGTGTAGGCATTAGTCACATTTCATGTTTGTCATTCATCACCAAAACATCATACCTTGGGGTGACCTCAATGGTCATGATCCTTATAGGTAGAGGGACGGTGTGGAGAGAGAGGGGAGGGGGGGGGGGGAGAGGCGGCGGGTAGGGGCAGAGGGGCTGCATGGACAGAGAGAATGGGGAGAGGTTTGAGTGTTGGTTAGGGTTTACTTAACTTTATATAGAAAAAAAATCAACTTCATGGTCCTGGTGGGTTGGATTGATCAAAGTAGCGGCGGGCTTTATTGTGAGCCGCCGCTACAAATGCTTCTTTTATTTGTAGCAGCGGCCCATATTGTAAACCATCGCTAAAAAATAGTATTTGAGACGAATCATGTTTTAAACCACCGTTAAAAATATCTGAAACACTATAGCGGTGGGTGATATATCAACCGCCGTTACACTCAGATTCTAAGTGCTGCTAAAAATTTATTTTGTGGTAGTGAAAAGTGAGAATCAAGAAGAATAAGCAGAAACAAACATGGTCATAATTTTGGTCAGCTTCTTCTCTCCCCAAACCCTCGAGACCTGTCTTGACTCTTGAAGGGGCCTATAGCAAGCCAGGCCCAGCCATCGTGTAAGGATCATGACCATTGAGGTCACCCCAAGGTATGAATGTTTTGATGATGAATGAAAAACATGAAATATAAGTAATGTCTACATGAGTATTGTGTATGTAGAAAAACCCTTTCTACTCTATGATGATTGTTGATGGTGGCCTTGGCAATGGATGACAATGACCACAAGCATGGAGTCTTGTAAGCTTGATGGAGTCCAAGGGTTGATGAAGATGAATCAAGGTTAAGGACAAGCTATGGAGCAAGTGTTGGGAACAATTGTCTAGTTGTTAGGGCTTTGAGTCCATAGGAAAAACCGGACTATCAAGGGGTCTAGGTCATGTCTCTTAGGTCACGACTAGTCGGTGACGTGCATGCTGCTCAGTGAAATTACAGGCACTAGGTGACAGTGGAGAAGCCAAGGAGCTGCTCGGAGAAGTCAGGAAATGAAGTCAAACAAGGACGAGGAGTTTCAGCTTCTGGACGTAGTGACCGGACAGAGGGGTCAGTGGAGACCGGACTGTACGATCACTAGGAGACCAGAGAGAAGTCTGCGATGGAAACTGTCAGCATGAAGACCTGTACAAACCAAACGATCTGGTCTGTATGGAGGTTGCTCGGGACAAAGAAGTGCAGAATTGGATACTCTCTGGAATAGAGAGAGAATGTATGAACCGGTACGTCCGGTTAGTATAGGAAGTTGCAGGCATAGCGAAGCCAACGACTCTGGGAGCCGTTCCAAGAGTGACCGGATGGTCCGGTTAGGCAGTGATCGGACAGTCCGGTCAGTGTGTCCAGAAAGGCAATCTCATGGAGCAATGGCTAGTTTGAGGTTGGAAGCCTATATAACTTCACTGCTAGGGTCTTGGAGATCTCTCTTGGCCAATGGAAATTGCTTGGAGCATTTGGTGAGAGCCAAGAGGAAAAGAGGAGAGCACTAGGAGGACATATTGCATATCTTGAGAATGCTAGTGAGAGTAACAAGAGCATCTTGCACATCTAAGGCTAGGGTGTTCTTGAGGGTGTGATCTAGGTTGTTACTCTTTGTCTATGGTGAGATCTAGACCGGTTAGGTGTCGATGATCGAGCCTATCATGATCGGTTGTGAAGGCCGTCACACGTTTGTACCCGGTTTGAGCCCACTGGTGAAAGGGGCATCGCTAGTGAGCGCCCGTGTCGGCTCGGGGAGTCAGGCAAGGTCTCGAGTGAGTCGAGCTTGTGCCTTGGTGGCAGCGGTGATGCAACTGTGTCTTCACTTTGGGAGTGATTGGGGGCTCGTGTGCGAGAACTCCAGATTGATGGCGCGAGGGACCGGTACTCCGGCAGGAGTGGTCCAACGAGGAGTACGGGATGGCGCCATCCTTCCAAGACCTCGGGAAAAAAATCATGAGCATTCCTTGACCTTTTCCTTACTATGATGCCTTACTTTCCGCATTTACTTACCGTGCTATTCATGCTTGTGTGCTTACCTTGTTCTAATTGATTACCTTGTAGACTTGCATGAATAGGCTTCTCTACTTGCTAGTTGTGCTTATCTTTCATTTGATCACTAGCATGTATTGGTGTTGCATTGGCTTGATTGCTCACCCTTGTATGTATTATGCTACTCATGGTTGTGTCCTCTAGTTCCTTATCTTGTAGTTTTGCATGAGTAGGCTTCGTTGCTAGCTTGTTGTTTGCTTCCACGTGTCTTTATCACTAGTTTGCATAGGAGTTGTATTGCCTTTGTGTGATCCACTAGTATGTTTAGGTTGTTGTTCCTTTCATAGGTTCATTATCTTGCTAGTGTGTTCACCACTAGAATTGTATAGGAGTTATTTTGAGTGATCGATTTTAGAAATTGGCGAATTTGCTACATAGTGTGAGTTCCCGATTCACCCCCCCTCAGTCACTCGATCCTTTCAAGTGGTATCAGAGCCAAATGCTCATTATAGGGCTTAACCGCCTTGAGTAGTGACCGTATTGAGTTGGGATGTCATCCCATTCGGGGTCGGGTCACGGCTCATGGAAGGATCGCTTGAAAAGCTACCTAAATGCCATGATTTCGGATGAGTTGATGGATACTCTTGTGAACTTTGCTAATACCTTCACCATATTCATGTTTATGATGATAATGATGATTGTGTGGATGTGCCTAGTCCTAGTGAGTGCGTAGATTCTACTAATGATGATTTGATAGGTTGCTCTACTAGTGTGCCTAATGTAATGAGTGATGATGATGTTTCTCTTGATCTTGCTTGCTCCACTAGCATGACTAGGATTGATGATTGTGAGCCTTTTATTGATCATGCTAGTGAGTCTCTTATTGAGGAGTTCTTTGCTTTTCATGCTAATGAGAATGAGTACTTACTTGACTGTCTTACTCGCTTGCGATGTACCGTGGACAAAATTGCGGCGACTACTTTTGAGCTTCCCAAGATTTTGATTGTTGAGATGATTCTCACCTTGCTCCCTAGCAGAAAGCTCCTCTACATCACCCTCGATCTCATCATGGACAAGAATCTTTCTGTTGACGATGTGATCGAGCTACTCTTCAAGGATGAGGAGATCTCCGCGAGCTAGGTGCGGAAGAAGAAGTTCAAGGCGAATAATGAAGCACCTTCAAGCAAAGGGAAAGAAGTAGCATCGAGCTCAAACTTCTTTGATCCCTCCACAAGATTGCCATGCAATAGCTTCTACAACCCCTTCGGATCAAGACCTACACGAAGCTCTTCATCAAGCGCTTCATCAACCTGTACCTCAAGTGTCATTCCAAGTTCTACTCTAAGCACTTCACATGGACCACACATTGGTGTAGGGGAGTGCTGACTACATTGCTCGCACGATCATTTGAGATGATCGATCTTACCAGTCCGGCGCCTCCACCTCCTCCACAAGATCGGCTCTGGCGCATTCGTCGAGCTAAATAATAGGAGCTTTTCTTTCAATTTGATGAAATTATGAAAAATCCTAATGATGACCTCTGTGAGACCTTCTTGAGCATTTATGATCTTATGTGTAGGATAAACTCCTTTCGAAGCCTACGGAAGATCCCAACACATGAAGTGATTGACAAGTGCCTCCTACAAATCACCGCTCCTGAGAGGAGCTTCTTGCTTGAGGAGGCAATCGATAGAAGATATGAGCTCTCAGTTGAGAGGGCCATGGAGATGATACTTGTGCTCTACTCACAAGTGGGACACGTGCTTGAGCACGTCACTGGTCTCTATGATCCTTCCTACTACTACATCGATCTCGACAATGTGCACATGGGGGATGGTCATGGACAATGGAGGTATCATGCTCCTCACTATCCTATACGGAGAAGACTTCATGAAGGGATTGCAAGGATCCCTAATTATGAGGATAGTCTCATGGTTTGTCATGATGAGGTTAGTGAAAGTCAATCGAGTAATGCTTTGGATACTAACCCTTCTTCCTCTAGTGCTTGTCTTATGGCTACCACCAGGGTCAACTACAAGAGTGGAGGTACTCATTGGATTCTTGATAGTGGGTGCACCTAACATATGACCGGGAAGCCAATCATGTTCACCAATATTGATGAAGATGAAGACAGTGAGAAGGTGACTTTCGGGGATAACTCAAAAGGGAGAGTTAGAGGATCACGCAAGGTGGCCATTACCGAGGACCTCCATCTCTCCAAAGTCTTTCTTGTGGAAACCCTCAATTTCAACCTCTTGTCTATTGGTCAACCTTGCGACATGGGATTCAAGTGCACATTTTATGAGGATGGTGCTTTGATTGAGAATGAAAAGAAAGGGATAGTATTTCATGGAGTGAGACATGGGAACTTGTATGTCACGAACTTCAAATCAAGCAACATGCCACCAAGTACTTGCCTATTCTCTAAGGCAACAAAGGGTTGGTTATGACATAGAAGACTGGCACATGTTGGAATGAATCAACTCAAAAAAGTGGTCAAGAGGAATCCGGTTGAAGGAGTCAAGGATGTCACCTTTGAGAAGGACAGACTGTATAGTGCTTGTCAGTCTGGAAAGAAAGTTGCATCATCTCATCCCACCAAGTAATTCATGTCTACATCTAGCCCTCTAGAGCTTTTGCACATGGACTTGGTTGGGCCAACACATTACAAGAGTCTGGGAGGGAATCTATATCGCTTGGTGATTGTGGATGACTTCACAAGATACACTTGGACTTTCTTTCTTAAGGACAAGTCTCAAGCAAGTGACATCTTCAGGAAGTTTGCAAGGAGAGCAAAGAATGAATTCAAGGCTAGCATTGTGCAGATAAGGAGTGACAATGGGACTGAGTTCAAGAACACAACAGTGGAGGAATATTGTGACAAGAAGGGGATCAAGCATGAATTCTCCGCTATATACACTCTAGAGCAGAACGGAGTAGTGGAGAGGAAGAACAAGACACTCATCACCCTTGCTCGTGCCATGTTGGATGAGTATGGAACTCATGAGAGGTTTTGGGCTAAAGCAATCAACATAGCTTGCTACACCTCAAATGGTGTCTATCTCCATCGGTTGTTGAAGAAGACACCTTATGAGCTATTGGTTGGACGAAAACCCAATGTTTCCTATTTTCAGGTCTTTGGCTGCACTTGCTACATTCTCAAGAAGAGGAGGAAGCTCGGGAAATTTGAGAGCAGAACTGATGAAGGCATTCTTGTTGGGTATTCAGGGACTTCTAAGGCATATCGGGTCTACAACTCAGCCACAGGATGTATGGAGGAATCTTATGATGTGCAATTTGATGAGTCAAAGGGATCTCAAAATGAAGACGAATTCCATGTAGTCAACATTAGAGATGAGCCAATGAGAGAAACTTTGAGGAACATGCCCGTGGGTGAGATTTTACCCCACGAGGTCAATGATGATGATATTGGTGGGTCCTCTACTCCACCACCTTAAACAACCTCCTCCTCCAAGGTACAAGAACCAACCCAAGATGCCACCAACACACCCACTAGCTCCTCCCAAGATTCATTGAGAGTGCATCCACCTACCCATGAGGAAACCCAAGTGAGAAGTGAGCCACAAGCCTCCCCACATACTTCATCTCGAGCCACTTCTCCAAGCTCTTCACATGATACTTTCTCATCCTCTCCAAGCTCAAGTTCTAAAACAAGAAAGCATATGAGTGATACCACCACCCCACTAAGAATCCAAGTCACCCATATCTCAAGAGAGCAGGCAATCCATGATGCATAAGATACTTCACCTAGAGCTCCTCCCATTCAAGAAGAACATCATACTAGACCCAAAGCCATCAGCAACGATCACTCACGGGACTTGATCATTGGGTCCATCCCAAGTAGTTAGGACAAGGAGAAATCAATACAAGCCCAACTATGTGAGTGAAGGAAATGATGAGGAGGCAAATGTTGTAATTGAAAACTTCTTTTTTGTCTCCATGATTGAGCCTACAACAATTGATGAAGTTATGGATGATCACAAGTAGGTTATGGCCATGCAAGAAGAATTGAACAACTTCAAGAGATGCAAAGTGTGGAAATTGGTTGAGAGGCCCAAGAATCATAATGTGGCTGGCATCAAGTGGGTCTTCAATAACAAACAAGATGAGAAAGGGGCAATTGTGAAGAACAAGGCTCGTCTAGTGGCCAAGGGGTATTCTCAAGTGGCGGGAATTGATTTTGAAGAAACATTTTCTCTCGTGGCCTGTCTTGAAGCGATTCGGATCTTACTTGCCTATGCATCACACAATGGCTTCAAGATCTATCAAATGGATGTCAAAAGTACCTTCTTGAATGGAGAGATCAATGAGAAAGTCTATGTGGAACAACCTCTGGGGTTTGAGGACCCTAAACATCCAAGACATGTGTACAAATTGAAGAAAGCTCTCTATGACCTCAAGCAAGAACCAAGTACATGGTATGAACAATTAAGGAACTTCCTTCTCAAGAATGGTTTCAAGATTGGAAGAATTGATAGCACGTTATTCACAAGACATGTTGGGAAGGATCTCTTTGTGTGCCAAATCTATGTGGATGATATCATCTATGGTTCAACCAATGAGAAGTTCAATGAGGAGTTCCAGGAAATGAGGGCAAGGGAATTCCAAATGCCAATGATTGGAGAGTTGCATGTGTTCCTTGGTTTTCAAGTGAAGCAATTGAGAGAAGGGAACTTCATCTATCAAGAAAAGTACACCAAGGACCGTCTCGAGAGATTGAACATGGAAGATTGCAAGCCTTTGCACACACCTATGGCAACATGCAAACCCTTGGATGATGATGTGAAAGGAAAACCGGTGAACCCAAACTCTGTAGATCAATGATTGGTTCCTTTCTCTATCTCACCTCCTCAAGACCGGACATCATGTTTAGTGTGTGCTTGTGCGCACGCTATCAAGAAAATCCAAAGAAGTCTCACTTGAAGGCTGTGAAGAGGATTCTTAGATACGTAAAATACACACCTACCATGGGATTATGGTATCCTAGAGGAACAAGCTTTGAGTTACTTAGGTATTTGGATTCGGACTTCACGGGATGCAAAGTGAATAGAAAGAGCACATCGGGAGGTTGCCAATTTCTTGAAAGATCTCTTGTATCTTGGAGCTCAAAGAAGCAAAACTCGATGGCTCTATCTACAGCCAAAGTAGAGTACATGGCAGCGGGAGCTTCTTGTGCACAACTTCTCTATATGTGGCAAACACTCTCGGATTATGGCCTCAACTACACTCAAATGCCATTATATTGTGATAGTGAGGCGACGATCAAGATAACTCTCAAAACCGGAGATCATGGTCATGCAAAGCATATTCAAGTCAAGCATCACTTCATAAGAGACCATGTTGAGAAGAAGGATATTAGCGGATATCTTCACTGAGCCAATCGATGAGAAGACCTTCAACAAGCTAAGGGGAGAACTCAATGTTCTCGACCTTTCAAACTTCACATGAGTAAACCTAAAGCTTGTATCTTGTAAATATGTATTGCCTTGTTTATTTTGTTTGTTGTTTGTGCCTTTGTTTTGTGCTTGTTTATCTTTGCTTGTAGATCAACTTCGGACCTCCTTGAGATAGCAATGGACATGGGTTAGGCTTAGGAAGCTGGTTCATAGTATGCCCAAGGCTTTGAAGAATGGTCCATAGTGAGTAAGCTCGAGGAGGGAACAACTCGTCGTTGGCACTTTGGTTTGTAGCCGTTCTCTCTCTTTCTTTTAGCATCTTATCATGCATTTGTATAGTTGTTGCATTTGCATTCTTGGCATTCATGCATTCTTGCATTGAGATACCTTACATGCTCCCAAGCATGTTTCTAGGGGGAGTTGCTTATTTACAATAATAAGTATATGACCCTCTAGATGATGACATAGTGATTGTGGAATACTTACCTTACCGGTATCCATAGCTATGCTAAAGTCGGTAGATGACTGAGTATCCACTAATAAGGAACCGACCCAGACGGCTTGGAGTACAAGGCAATTAGAGATAGATTTACCATGTTTATCCTTATAGACTACGAGTAGGACTCTTCATGTACCCCCTACTGACCAGATATATAAGGCGGCAGCGACCTCGCCATTGAGGGCACCAATTCACATCGCAATACAAACCACAAAACACAGTACGTAGGGTTTTTACTCTCATCAATGTACCTGGCCAAGTGGGCTGGGCTAAATGGGCCGGCACGAGGCCTGCTTATTTTGGCCCGGCCCGAGCACGGCTCGGCACGAAGCTTGATGGGCCGTGCTGGCCCGTGGCCCATCACGGGCCGTGCCTAGGCCTAGCCACAGGCCCATCATGCTGGCCCAGGCACGGCCCATTTATTGTGGCCTGTCTAGCCCGTGCAATAGCCCGTTTAGCCCGTTAGGCATGGCACGGCCCAGCACGGCCCGTCACAGCCCATAAAATAAAATGATCAAAATTTTAATATTTATACTAAAAATCATGTTTTTTAGTTCAAATTTATTGATAAAAAATATTTTTTATATATAAAAATTCAAATTTTGAAGAAAAATTGCGCATATAAAATTTAGTTGGGCTTCGAGCCGGCATGGCCCGGATAGCCCGTCGGGCCGATGGGCCAGCACGGCCCGAGTAATATGACCCGTGCCGTGCTTGGGCTTAGGCACAGGCCCATCGAGCCAGCACGGCACAACCCGTTAAGCAGACGGGCCGTGCCGGCCCGTTAAGCCAACGGCCCAGCCCGTTGGCCAGGTATACTCATCAAGAGGGCTCGAACCTGTATAACTCTGCGTCTTGTGTCTTAACCATCAAGTTCTTAATCCCGACGTAGCCCTATAAATATATTGCTGAGATCAAGTCTCGATAGTTGGCGCGCCAGAAAGGGGGCAAGGCACGCCGGGACTCACCGTCGACTTTGATGGCAGAGATTTCGATCATTCAGTGCTCATCGGACTTCAAGATCTCCTTTGGCTCACTCGACTTCTCGGTCGATGACACCAAAAAAGTTGGCCGGGCAAATAACAGATCCGATCCAACCACGGCCTGCTCCATGGAGTGACAATCGGTTTTGACAGATCTGATCCCGTCTCCTATGCCACTCGGATCTGGTGAGACAGACCTACCCACCGGGTACGACTATAACTCGATTGTGTCCTTTGATCAGGACTCTGATGGATCTTCTTGTCCATATCCACACACCGTATACATGGCAAGCGTAGTGGAAGACGGGGCGGAGGAACCAACCAATGGCAGCGGGGCCAATAGTGGAGAAACTCCATCAGTTGGGCATTAACCTCGCCGACCGAGAAGATCCCGAGGGGCACACAACATTGCACGAGAACTCAACCTCGGTGACTTGGAGATCGAGATGGATGGTGAGAAGGTTTACACCACTCCTCAGAATAACATCACGAGGGTGAAGACCCTTCTCAACAGCTTGATGGCCGATGAGGCAAACCAAACTCCCGCGATGAAGAAAGCTATAGCCATGCTTAAGGCTGCAGCAATTCAAGACCAGGCTAGGGGTCAACCACTCTAGTCGGTGGCTAGCTCCAGCCAGGCGACTTCACAACACCGTCATGGACGTCACAATCTAATAAATTCTCTCAGTGTACGAGATGCTCTGATGATTATCAACTCTCATTACGAGGAGAAAACCCATGACAACATTCATCACGAAGAGGGAGTGCCACGGCCGGAGGGATGACTGTCGCCACGATGACCGCTACAAGCGACACCGTGAATCGCCGCGGAGGAACGACCGTGACACCTGGCACCAGAATGATAATCGAGACTATTGTGAGGATCACAATGAAGACAATTGGCGCCACCATTATGATGACGTGGACCCTGCCATCGGCGTCAAACACTTTCTGTCTCCCGATCGCCTGACCGATGGTGCAAGTCTTCTCCGAGCGACGACAGATTCGATGGGATAAAAGCATATGTGCCTGAGCTCCGTATTGTCAGATGGCCGAAGGGTTTCAAGCCCAACGCCAACAAAAAGTATGATGGTACAACTAACCCCAAGGAATGGCTTTATCTGCCAGTCTGCCAGTCTGCCTTGAGCCGACAGTACGAGTACGAGTTTGGCGGAGGAGATACGTTCATGATGGCCAATTATCTGCCAGTCTGCCTTGAGCCGATAGTACGAGTTTGGTTCACGTCCCTCCCGGAAAAGTTGATCACTTCCTGGGGAGACTCAACAAAATGTTCATTGAGAACCTCCAAGCTATCTGCAACCGGCTGGGCAATCACTTCGACCTCATCCGACTCAAGCAGAAGTCCGACGAGTCCCTGCGTGACTACATCAAGCGTTTCTATGCTAAGAGCACCAAGATACCCAATGTTCCAGATCAGTAGATCATTACCGCCTTCTAAGGAGGAGTGCAGAGTGATGACCTGGTCAGGCAGATCGGTTGGAGGAACCATAACCTTAATCTGACCGCTCGGGAGTGCTTTGAAATTGCTGACAAGTTTGCTTTAGGAGAGTCGGCTTTGTATGACATCCGGGGCAAGGGAAAGGAGAAGTGCCAAGACAAATCAGACTCCTCCAAGAAGGACAAAAATAGAAAGACCGACAACATGGTCACTGTGGTAGACTGATCACGGAAGAATCTGCGGATGAACCAACAGACCATGGACGACTTGTTGAGTGGCCCGTGCCTATGGCATCCTAAGGGTAACCACAAGGCAAACGATTGCTACCAACTGAAGGGCTTCGTGACTACCACGCTATAGGTGGCTAAAGACCCACCCAGGCACAACGGTAAGGACAAGGCCAATGACGATGACGAGAAGGACGAAGAGGAAAATTCTAGGAGCCCCAAAAGGAGGTTAACTTCGTCTTCGGAGGACCGGATGCCTACACGTCCAACCGTAAGAAAAGTTGGAACTACAAGAAATCATTTTGGTAGAACCTACTGCTCCCAAGTACATGAACTGGTCTGAAATTCTGATTACTTTCAATCGGTTGGATCACCCCAGTCATCTACCCAAGCCGGGCCACTGCCCACTTGTACTTGCGGCTACCATAAAGGAGGTCAAGTTCAACAAAGTACTCATTGATGGGGGAAGCAGCCTTGACTTGATCTTCACCAAGACCGTCTGAGAGCTAGGTTTGACGGTCAATGACCTTAAACCTAGTACATCTCCCTTTCATGGGATTGTGCCAGGCAAGACCTCGATTCTGATAGGGCAGATCACTCTGCCTATTACTCTCGGCACCCGAGAGAACTACTGGACCGAGCGCGTCGTCTTCCAAGTACCCGACTTCAAGTCAGCCTACCATGCTATCATTAGCAGACCGGCAATGGAAAAATTCATGGCAGTCCTGCATTATCCATACCTCACCTTGAAGATGCCACGACTCAAAGGAATTATCTCCCTCCACTCTGATCTTCAGAACTCTTTTGATTGCGATGTACAGAGTTCTAAGTTAGCCGACCGACAGTTGATGCTGTCCGACTGGCTGGAGATCCAGAAGGCAGTGGGCAACAAGGTCAAGACCAATGCGGAGATCCCCTCTAAGAAGCCCGACAAGGAAAAGCTCCAGGCAGACAACGTGCCAACCAAGGCGATCCCGCTCGACCTTGAAGACCCTGTTAAAGTCACTTATGCAGGGGTAGGTCTTGGGGAGAAGGAACTCGCCCTCACTCTTTTCCTCCAGGAAAATAGGGACATCTTTCCATGGAAGCCTTCTAACATGCCAGGAGTTCCAATGGAAAAGATTGAGCATGAATTAAGGGTGCCTCCTAGGGCTACACCCGTCAAGCACGCCTCAGAAGATTCGCTCAAGACCGCAAGGACGCTATAAAGGATGAGATAACTAGGCTTTTAGATGCTAAGTTTATCAAGGAAGTGTATCATCTAGATTGCTGGCTAATCCAGTCCTTGTACCTAAGAAGAATAAAGAATGGCGTATGTGCGTTGATACTACTGATTTGAACAAGGTCTTTCCCAAGGATACTTTCGCTCTGCCATGCATTGACCAGATCGTAGACTCAACAGCCGGGTGTGAGCTTTTAAGCTTTCTGGATGCCTATTCAGGCTATCACCAGATCCCACTGAAAGTCAAAGATCAGATCAAGACTTCCTTTATAACTCCTTTTGGCGCCTATTGCTACATCACAATGTCGTTCGGTCTGAAAAATGCTGGCGTGACTTACCAACGTGGTATTCAACACTGCCTCAGAACTCAGATCGGTCACAATGCAGAAGCATATGTTGATGATATCGTGGTAAAGACTTAGAAAGTTGAAGGACTTCTCTCTGACCTGGCAGAGACGTTTGACAACGTGAGGCAATATTCGATGAAGTTAAATCCCAAGAAGTGTGTCTTTGGGGTGCCTTCGGGAAAGCTACTTGTTTACATCATTTCGAAATGAGGTATAGAGGCTAACCTAGATAAGATCAAGGCGATCCTTGATATGGGACCACCTAACTCTCAAAGCGACATACAGAAGCTGACCAGATGTATGGCATCCTTGAGTTGCTTTATCTCCCGATTAGGGGTCAGAGGTCTACCGTTCTTCAAGTTGCTCAAGAAGCAAGATAACTTTGTCTGAACAAAAGAGGCGCAAGTGGCTTTGGATGAGTTAAAGGTTCACCTCGGCAATATTCCAGTCTTGGTGCCTCCGGAGCCTCAAGAAAAGCTTCAACTTTACGTTTCGGCTACAAAACAAGTTGTAAGTATTGTTTTAACAGTCGACCGAGGGGAAGAAGGTCATGTACAAAAAGTACAACACCCAGTCTATTTTATTAGTGAGGTCCTTAATGCCTCCAAAACACGTTACCACCAGATCTTAAAGCTGCTTTATGCGCTTGTGATCACCTCAAGGAAGTTGAAGCATTACTTTCAAGATCATTCGATTGAAGTCCATACATCCTTCGCCCTCGGACAAGTGCTTCATAATCGAGAGGCGGTCGGCAAGATTGCCAAGTGGGCGGTCGAACTTGGTTAGTATACCATAACATTCGTACATCGCTCAGCAATCAAAGGACAAGGTCTGGCGGACTTCGTCTCTAAGTGGACAGAAATTCAACTGCCACCTGCACCACAAGACCTTGAGTATTGGAGGATGTACTTTGATGGGTCACTCCAACTACAAGGCGCGGAGGCTGGAATCATGCTCATCTCACCTCAAGGAGAGAAGGTCAGATATGTCCTGCAAGTTAATTTTCGCGCATCCAATAATGCTGCAGAATATGAAGCCCTCTTACACAGTCTACGCATTGCCATATCACTCGGCATCCAACGTCTTGACATCTTCGGTGACTCGGCGCTGGTTATCAACTAGGTCACTAAGGACTGGAACTGCGTGGATGATAATATGGCAGCTTACTACCAAGAAGTGAGAAAGTTGGAGAACAAGTTTGATGGACTCAAGTTCACGCATCTTCTTCGAGATAACAATCAAGTTGTTGATGAGTTAGCGAAGATGGGATTATCGTGATCGATTTTCCTTCCTGATGTCTTTTTACACACCCTTGATACCCCTACTATCCCTCCTCGTTCAGACGTATTGACGACCGATGTTGCCGAACTGGTAATGGACCATAGTATGGAGGCCGACTGGCGTGACCCAATTGTCCAATTCTTTACTATGGGAACATTGCCTATGGATTCCAAATAATAGTAGAGGTTGCAAGCAAAATGTCGACGATATTTGATGGTGGATGACCTCCTTTATCGAAAGGGAGAATCAAATATTTTGATGCATTGCATCTCGATTCCTGAAGGAAAGGAGTTGATGGAAGAAATTCTTGCAGGAGTGTGTGGTAACCATGTGGCTTCCAAGACTTTGGTCAGCAAAGCTTTTCAGTACGGGTTCTATTGG
Organism: Eleusine indica; assembly: GCA_030378355.1. NCBI lineage: Eukaryota > Viridiplantae > Streptophyta > Magnoliopsida > Poales > Poaceae > Eleusine > Eleusine indica. The sequence continues at coordinate 46,480,720 of CM059495.1, forward strand.
CCTACGGTGGTCGAAGATGTGATGGTTTTCAATTCTTTGCCTAGCAAACACATGTGCCTTCGCAGCAACTTCAGATGATACCCATGACTTGGCCCTTTGCAGTCTGGGGGCTTGATATCGTTAGATCTTTCAAAATGGGACCAGGTGGGTTTACTCATTCGTTTGTTTCTATTGACAAGTTCACCAAGTGGATTGAAGCTAAGCCGATCGGCAAGATAACTTCAAAGAAGGCAGTCGAGTTTGTCAAGGAGGTCTTCACTCAGTTTGGAGTTTCTCATGATGTCATCACCGATAATGGTACTCAGTTTACATCTGAGTAGTTCCGAGACTGTGTCGATGAGATGAGGATAAAAATCCACTTTGCATCAGTGGCTCATCCTCAAGCCATTAGGCAGGTCGAACGGGCCAATGGTATGATTCTTTAGGGGTTGAAGCCCCGGATTTTTGACAGGCTCAAGCCGTATGCTGGTTGGTGGGTGCGTGAGTTACCTTCGGTACTCTAGGGGTTGTGCACTAATGTTAGTCGAGCTACCGGTCAGACACCTTTTTCGTTGGTCTACGGCTTTGAAGCCATGTTACCGACCGAGGTAAACCTTGTTTCAGCACGAGTTAAGGGTTATGACGAGAAGCTTTCTGAAGACAACTGAGAGACTGAGTTGATTGCGGCAGAGGAGATGCATGATCGCGCTTTGTTTCGGTCAGCAACTTACCAACAAGGCTTGTGACGCTATTATGACAAAAATGTTCATAGTCGACAGTTTCAAGTTGGAGAGTTAGTAATGCGCCGGGTGCAGTCGACCAAGAATCGGCACAGGTTATCCCCAAAATAGGAAGGACCTTATGTGGTCAAAGAAGTCACTCAGCCGGGGGCTTACCAGCTGATGTATGAAGATGGCGATGACGTACCAAACTCCTGGAATATTAACCAGCTCTGTCATTTTTACACTTAGCCTTTTTATGTATTCACATATATATTACTTTTGAATAAAACTTCAGTCTTTTTAATGAAAGATGTTTTGATAATTTTCATTCTTATTTGCCTTGATTTCTTAATTTATATATTAAACAATCGAGCCAGAGGGCTAGTAATAATATCCCACTAATCCTTAACCTTGATAAATTCTAGTTTTGGGTCTTCTTGACCAATTTCTCATAATTTGACACGGTCTTATCTTTTTGGTCTAACGCTGACGATGACAAGGTCTTACAATTTGGATCTTTACAACAGACTACCACTACACTAAACCTAGAGCCAAAGTACGAGAGGTCATTTGTCGACTGGTCGACTCTGATTGTTACGCGATAATAAATTATGATCTTAAGTGTCAAGGCAGACTGATTCATACTTTGTTATAATCTCAGGAGTTTGATCATTTGACTTTTTCAATCAGCTTTTACTCGTTTGGTGGTTATTTAACTAGCTAAGCAAGACAAAATATTTATCTACATATGAAACAAATGTTTCTGCATCAAGATACTACTAATGTATTTCATTATGCAGATGTTTACATTTATTGTGAAGGAGAAGAGGCGTCATCCTCCAATTCTACATCTAGTGTTGCTAGAAGAGTTGGGATGGCCGGAGAGATGTCAACGTTCTCCACCAAGGCTCAAGAGGTCTCCACCATGGAGTCGAGTAGTAGTTGGCATTGGTCGACTGTCTTCTTGGGATTGAAGCCCTCCCTGATTTGATCTTTGTAGAGTTCAGGGTTCCAAGATTTGCAGATCGCCAACACCTGGCTCCCGGCTTCGATTGCCACTTGCCTGGTATGCTGCTCGATCGCCTTAGGGGCGTGCTCCAGCAAGTACTCCAGAGAGTGCCTGGTCTTCTCAACATGGTTTGCATGAATGTAATCCAATGCCTTCTGGGCGCCATAAGATAAAGCTGCAAGATTCACGTAAATACCAGAAGATAAAATCTATAAGATGGATGACAAAGGCAATGGGAAGAGCATACTAGCAAGATTACATTTAAAGGTTTTCTCGGAGCTTTTGGTTTGTTTCAGCTTCTCCTCGGTCTCCTCCAGGTTCTTCTTCAATTGAGCATTCTCGACGCTCTACTCTTTAAGTGACTTGGTGAGGTCATTCTTCTCGGCAGTCAGAGTGTCTAAGTACCTCTGCTAATTCGAAGTAAGCTTCTCCAAGTCAATTGCTTTCTTCTCATGAGCCGAGGACATATATCAAGTTTTTAGCATGGGAATAATGAAGCTAGAAGGACTTATTAGTTTTTTACCTGCGCTGTCGAGACGGCTCTGCTCCAGAGAGGCGTTCACCGCTCTGAATTTGGTCAGCAGTTTGTTTACTTGTTCCTTGGTCTTGGAGTACTGCTGACCGGTGACTGGAATTAGAGTGACATCGTGTCAGTAAGCAGGAATAATATTCTTTCAATGAAGATTCAGACTATGTTACCAAAGCTTTCAGCCTCGAGGAATTCAATCTGCACTTGTTTTCTCTCAAGAAGAGAATACATTTGTTGGTCAAAAAGAGGCAGAGTGGTTCACCACTTTATACAACTTAAGAAGGACAAAAGCCTTGGTATTGATGCACCTTGGAAGCTTCACGGTGCTGACGGAGGATTTCTAGATCTTCAGTTTCTGGCCGACCCACTGGTTTCTCAACTAGCACGGTTTTGTCTTTGACAGGAGCCAGCACAACGGTCTACGGAGGGGCGGCGGTCTTCGGCGACGCTGGGGTTTCTGGAGACTTCGCCGGCTCGGTCGGAATGCTTGATGGTGTATTAACCGATTGAGTCGGATTGGTTAGACCGTGAGCTAGAGTCTGCACTATGTCTTTAGACGTGGACCCGCTTGGTGTTCTGGTCGACTGAGAGGCATCCCCACTACAAACAAAAATCTGGAGGTCAGATAGATTCTTGTATCAATCAATCAAGATTGGTGATGAAGAAATTTACTTGGAGGCTTGCTTAATCTTGATCCTATAGACCCTCCTTTTCAAAGAAGTGGTCTGCGAATCAGATTGCTTCCTCTTCAAAGAAGGTTGCTTCACCACCTCCGCAGTCTGTTCTTTTGCTCCAACATCAGCAGCCACTTGGCACGGGAGTTCCGACTGGCTTGAAGGTTGGTCGGTGGGAACAGAGGAGTGTTGACCGACGCCTTGAGGATGCTCTCCCTGGTCATCATCATCCTCACCATCTCCTCGGTATTGTCTCCGACGGTGGGCGACCAGCTTGACTCGTTGACCGAAGGAAGGCAGATTGACGTCAGGGACAGTAGAGCCGCCTGCATTGACCGAATCGGTCTGAAGCATGCCCGCTAATGAGCTCGTCCTAGAGGGGTTGGTCTACGGAAGTGGCTTAGCAGCATAGTCCACTCCTTCCGTGTCAGTCGGCGGGAGTGGAGGGTGAGACACATAAGTGTCAAGTACCTGCACATGTACATGAAGATAGTATTGGCAAAGCCTTTGCTAAACTAACAATTGAAGATGTAGTGAAAGCTATTGCATACTCGGCCTTGGTGAGTGCCCCTGTTGTATGCCTTCTTGATCAACTTATGATCTTGAGGACCGACCAATGTTGACTTTTGCTAAGCCATATTAATAAATCATTCCCGGCACGGGGCCAGAAACGGTTCACTAATATGTCCCAGAGTCAAGTAGGTAAAATCCGCAAGCGCACGGAGAATACCGCTGTAGCATTTCACCCGGAAGTATTCAGGGTATCGTATTTGTTTATCCCAAAGGAAGGTTATGATCAAGAGGCGTTACTAACATATAAGATCATGTTAACAATTAGCAAGGATATCTAACCAAGACAGGCGGGTACATAATAATAACCGGGTAGTGTGACACACACAGAAGATTCCTACTAAATAAATAAAGTCTAGTGGAGGAAAGACTAGGCTAAGCTACTCCTACTATACATTCCTATACAGTTGCATAGCCTAAGTAGAATACATACAGACCCACACTCAGGTTCAGCAGTCAATAGTATAGCACTTCAGGCACGGACTTACCCCTGCATCCACAGGCGACTTCCGCCAAGAGCCTACGCACTAGCCTAGCGGGGAGGATTTCAAAGGACGGACAGGGCTGTCACCACCTGCCGCCTACCTCAACGAACCAGTAGACTAACGAATAATTGATGCAAATCAGTCACCCAAGTACCATACTTGCATGACTAAAGAGCACTCTGCCCCTCCGCGATTACTATTAACGAGGCAGAGCTACCGTACGAATACGATCACCAAACCCATGCTATACTTTATCAGCTAAAACTAAGCATAGAGACTATAACATATAAACTAGACTATAGTGATGGTATATAACTAGCATGACAATAGTAGTATAATAAATATAAACTACTATCACACAAGTAGACTATACTATCACATATATGGATCACAATATCAAACAAGAAACTCATGACCCAAGCACAACTATATAGAAAAGATATATATATTGATAAGAGCAAAGTCTTACAAAAGGGAAAAGATACAAGAGCCATACCAATTCCAAGTGAAGACTTGGGACTAGAGAGCTCTAGACTCAGCCTAACTCCACTAAAACTCCAAGAACTACTACTAGCAAGAGAGAAATGCTTCTTGTGGTGTGTGTTGAGTGTGAAGGCACACCCTCCTATTTATAGCCTCAATAGGTCGGCAAGGGAGAGTAACCGCCACGGAAGGCATCTCAAACCGTCATCAGGAGTCGCGGAGGAGCCAACACGTGGAAGCCCAGGCGGAGAGGGCGCCCGGCCGGGTCGGCCGACCTGACCAGGTCGGCCGACCTGGGGGTGGCCCCTCCTGGCCTGTGCTTTCTCCAGGTGGCTGTCCTGTGGGCCCTGACGTCGGTTTGCGCGGTATTACAGGGAGTTACGTCGGTTAAGTGCTGAAAATGGGCCCTTCAATCCGTGTGACGTCCGTGTGGCACTCTCTGATTGGTCGAAAGTGTGTTTTCTTGCCTTTTGAGGTGTTTCCTTCACATTTCCTCCTGCATGCACAAAGTTCTCCAAGTACAAGTGGAACTATATTATTGTGCTAAAGCATGCGTGTATGAAATGCCAAATTCTCCTTTATTTGAGTATAGTTGACGGTTGAAAATGGTACTTAACAGCCGTCAACAAACTCCCCCAAGCTTACCCTTTGCTCGTCCCGAAGCAAAGATAAACTTAAGTTGTTGATCAGGAGTTGCTACAATGTCCTACTCCTCAATAATACTATGCGCACAACAAAGTACTCTTCCTAGAATTAAATATATTGGCGCATAACTTACCCATTTACCTTGATCCATGGAGCTTTTACACCTCATTGTCTTGGGCGGTTGAGAGATAGAACAATTGCAGGGCACCAATCACTTGCTCTAGATTCCGCTATGTTGTTCCGGAGGTTTTCAAAAGATTTTGAAAATAAAAACCAAGTTCCTCAAATGATTCTCTCGGATCACTCAATATGTGTATGATTCCTCACCAAGGCAAAGTGTTGCCTATAATCACCTACTTCTAAATAAGGCTTTATGTGGAGCTCAAGGTAGGGATATATGAGGCACTCATGTTCACATAATATTGCTATGTCAAAAGACCGGATCCAAGAAAAACATCAATTCAAACAATCTTGATCAAGATGTGCAAGTGTGTGGGAGAACGGAGGAATGGTGGATGGGAAGAAATAACTCCTTTTTTGAATTTTCCTTCTCTCTTTTGGAGTTTCTAGGCTATGGCTATCTTTTGCTTGCTCTCTTTTTTTTTTGAGCATTTTTTTCTTTTCTTTTTGCATAGCCATAGTCCTAGTTTGCAATGAATACTTTGAGAGAGGAATTTTGCAATGGATATATGGAGTGTTTCTTTGGATGGATGGATGGATAGTGGCTTTCTTCCGGTGTAGAAGAATAGCTCACGGTGGATATGGTGGATATGGTGGATGCTATCTTCTTGATTTAGAAGGATAGCTCATAGCGGTGGATGTGTGTACATGATCTTGATCAAGAAAGCATGAAAAGAGTTCTATTAGGGTCACAACAATTTTGACTAAGCTCAATGTGAAACAAGCAGCATATGTGTAAAGGTTTTCAAATGTAAACACTACATATGGCTGTGGTGGGAATTTCATCATTGAGGAACTTATCAATTTGTCATTTTGAAAAATAAAACTCCGGAATTCAAGCTTTACGTTGAGCAAGATCATAGCAGCCCTATCTATCATATCATACCTCTCAACAACTTAGAACTAGAGAATGCATATGCTACCCACAAGATTCAAGTTCAAGGCAAGATTTACCAACAAACCTAACTCTTGAGGGAGTACTAAGTTGTAAACTAGCATTAGAGAGGAATAAAGGACAGAGCAACTATTCATCATCTCAACATAGGAAAATTATACACATTCATACCGCGCATGAAAAAGGGAAATATTTTTGTTCTTTTTATGTTTTGCAAATTTTTATGGATTTTCAGATTTAGCAAATGCAAGAAATAAAGGGAAGGGGAAAGATACAAGTTACCGTGAGAAGGGGGGTCCTCCCCCAAGCTTGTTCTTGCTCATATCTGCTAGTTCGGGTCGTAGCCTTGGGAGCGGAAGAAGGCATCCCAATTGTTCTGATTCTGAGCCATCATCGCGTTCAGCTGGCGGAATTGGTTGTCGCTGAAATTCTGCCATTGCTGGGTGTCGGTGACATGTTGCGTGAGAGTTTGTTGCATGCTCTCGGTGCGCAAATCAATGTCGTTCACCCTCCTTGTCAACTCGGCCATCCCATAGTTGAGTTCATGGAACCCACGGGATGAGAATGACCGAGTGGCAAAGGATGGCGGTCCGCTTGAACTTGATGACGTCTGCATGGGGTAATCGTACTGAGATTCCCATGCTCCGGCCTGCCATGTTGATGCACCCGCCTCGTCCTGTGGCGGGGGCTGCTCCCATACTGGATCTCCGGTCGGAGTGTGAAACTTCGGTGTAGGCTCCATATGCCTACGGGAACGTGTCGGTCGCCCTGAAACACTATGCCTGCGAACTTTTCCCACTGGCTCTAGTGGGAGGGTTAGTGCCCGACAGTGATACAAACGAAGACCCGGGTTAGGTAACGGGAATTCATTTGTATACCCGGGAAAGTGATAGATCAAGGTATTATTTGGACCATGTTTCAAAGTATGTCCTTGCACAAAATAGTCCTCGCCTAGAAATTCTCTATCTACCGTCAAATATTCAACATGAACATTCTCAAGCAGACCACACTTCTGCGCAATGCGAGTAACTAAAGAGGTGCACTCAATTGGTCCTGTCAACTTTATATTGTCTAACCATTGATCAATCATGCATTCCGCGGGTGACACCCTAATTTTCTTAACCATGGCATAAAGTATTTTCAATTCATCTTGCCGGACAACCCTAATGTCACCTCGAGGAAACAAGGTCATAGCCAACCACACATGCATAAATCTAAGTGTAGGATTATGGATGGCACTTGTTCTAGGCTTGGGACCCCACTCGTTTCCGGAAATCTTTTTCCAAAAACTTTCTTTATGGAACCCCTTTAGCGCTTTATCTAAGTCTAGCCTACATTTAGGATTTAGACCTAGCATAGCATGAAGATCACCCCATGTGACCAAGCGCTCTTGCCCAAACAAGCGAAAAGAAATGCCTTCATCATACTTTCTAAGGGTGCATAAAAACTGCATAGTAAGCAAACGAGAACCCGGCTCATCTACTTCTATGAAATTTAGCCAACCCATAGTGCGAAAAATAGAGGCAAATTCTTCTCTCATACCTATTTTCTCGAGGAAGTCCGGATCGAAGCGTCGGGTGTGGGCGAATGGCCGTTCTCTCATGAGCGCGATGGCTTGGCCCTCGCGGTCGTCCTTGATGTCAAGATGCTCCTCGGTGATGAGCAAGGCCGGCCTTTCCTCCGGAATTTCAGCTTCGGGGTCACCATGCCCCGGACTTGGTGTGAGCTCGACGGAGGATGCTTGACTCGTGCTTGCACGAGTGCTTTTTCTCCGCTTGATTTCGGCGACTTGCTTCATTCGTTTGAACATGGCTGCACACAAGAACAAACACAAGACAAGAACAAAAACAAGATCGAACAAGTGTTCGGGTGAGCGTTAGTGAAAACGACAAACCCGAGCTTCTCCGAAATTGGTTTTCTTCTCACAACAACTTGCAAATGCACTAAAACAGAGGGGAAATATTTTTTTTGGGTTTTTGGGGCTGTAGTAAAGTTGAAGAACACGAAATTTTGAGAGAGCAACAAGTGAGCAAAGGAGGGGAGTGAAAGATGAGCTTGGAATGGCGAAACTCCTCCTCCTGGGCGGTTTCTATAGCCAAGGAAGCAAGATGGCCGTTAGAAAGGGACAGAACAACGGCCATATAGCCGTTGGGAGAGAGGAGCACAGGAAAAGGTGGGGCCAGGGGGTCGGCCGACCCCACCAGGTCGGCCGACCTGGCAGGTGGGCCTCCTGGCAGCCCCCTTTTTCCTATGTGTTCCCCAACGGCTAGGGGATTTGTCCCCTGCTGCCTTTTTGCTCAAAAAGCTCGACAAAAAATCTTTTCAAAATGGAAAGCCTAAAAACCTATTTTCTAAATTTTTAAAAATGCAAATGAGTTTTGAAAAATTCCAAGGTGGCTGGAAAAATTCAAAAATGCAGAAATGCAGTGGTCGGGAAAAATCGAAATGTGGTGGAAAGCAAATATGCAATTAAAAGAGCAAATATGGATAACTACCGGTTTAACCTCCCGGCGAGGACTCACCTTTTAAAGTCCGACGAGCGGGACTTTTCTCCGGCGTTCAGCTCGATGAAGCGTTGTCTGGTCCCGGAGATGAAGACACGGATGATGCTTCTTGTTTCGTTCGCCACACCTTCTTGGTCTTTGTTGCGGTCGGTGGCTTCTCGGGCTTCGGAGGCTGCGGTTTTGCAGGCTTCACAGCCTGTTTCTTTGCAGACCTCGGAGGTTGCTGCCCTGTGGACTTCGGAGGCTGTTGCTTAATGTGTGACCTTTGCCTCCTTGCCTTCATCAGTTGTTGCTGTGCAACCTTTTCCTTCTCAAGGAAGTTCTTCATGAATGTGATGAGGCTGTCCTTCTTTTTGAACGTGTTGCAAATCTCCAGGAATTGCTGGAGATGAGCACTAGCGTCCTCATTGGCTTTCCCACAGAATGGGCTAGCCTGCACCATGGTGATGAGACCGGTCTTGATCTCGAAGTTCGCATCTCCCATATTGCCAGCTGGTCCCGTAGGGATGTTGGCAGCGGAGGGAGCGGAGAACTCGCGGAGGGTCTTGTCGGCCATTTGCTCAGAGCTTGATGGTGCGGGAATGACAGGTTCGATTGGCCGAGTCTCCTTACGAGGAGGGGTGAGCCTAGCTCGTGTCCTTCTCAGGAGTGACTCAGGATCTTCAGTGAAGTTTGTCGGCAAGTCGAAACCAGTCATACACTACCCTGTTTTCATACAAAATGCAGAAAACAAAGCAAGGTTAACCTGCTTAGGAGATAGCCTTAATAATTGCAACACTACTATATACATTAGTAATTTTTCTTGATCATACGCCTTCCCCGGCAACGGCGCCAGAAATGCTTGTTGACTTTTGCTAAGCCATATTAATAAATCATTCCCGGCACGGGGCCAGAAACGGTTCACTAATATGTCCCAGAGTCAAGTAGGTAAAATCCGCAAGCGCACGGAGAAAACCGCTGTAGCATTTCACCCGGAAGTATTCAGGGTATCGTATTTGTTTATCCCAAAGGAAGGTTATGATCAAGAGGCGTTACTAACATATAAGATCATGTTAACAATTAGCAAGGATATCTAACCAAGACAGGCGGGTACATAATAATAACCGGGTAGTGTGACACACACAGAAGATTCCTACTAAATAAATAAAGTCTAGTGGAGGAAAGACTAGGCTAAGCTACTCCTACTATACATTCCTATACAGTTGCATAGCCTAAGTAGAATACATACAGACCCACACTCAGGTTCAGCAGTCAATAGTATAGCACTTCAGGCACGGACTTACCCCTGCATCCACAGGCGACTTCCGCCAAGAGCCTACGCACTAGCCTAGCGGGGAGGATTTCAAAGGACGGACAGGGCTGTCACCACCTGCCGCCTACCTCAACGAACCAGTAGACTAACGAATAATTGATGCAAATCAGTCACCCAAGTACCATACTTGCATGACTAAAGAGCACTCTGCCCCTCCGCGATTACTATTAACGAGGCAGAGCTACCGTACGAATACGATCACCAAACCCATGCTATACTTTATCAGCTAAAACTAAGCATAGAGACTATAACATATAAACTAGACTATAGTGATGGTATATAACTAGCATGACAATAGTAGTATAATAAATATAAACTACTATCACACAAGTAGACTATACTATCACATATATGGATCACAATATCAAACAAGAAACTCATGACCCAAGCACAACTATATAGAAAAGATATATATATTGATAAGAGCAAAGTCTTACAAAAGGGAAAAGATACAAGAGCCATACCAATTCCAAGTGAAGACTTGGGACTAGAGAGCTCTAGACTCAGCCTAACTCCACTAAAACTCCAAGAACTACTACTAGCAAGAGAGAAATGCTTCTTGTGGTGTGTGTTGAGTGTGAAGGCACACCCTCCTATTTATAGCCTCAATAGGTCGGCAAGGGAGAGTAACCGCCACGGAAGGCATCTCAAACCGTCATCAGGAGTCGCGGAGGAGCCAACACGTGGAAGCCCAGGCGGAGAGGGCGCCCGGCCGGGTCGGCCGACCTGACCAGGTCGGCCGACCTGGGGGTGGCCCCTCCTGGCCTGTGCTTTCTCCAGGTGGCTGTCCTGTGGGCCCTGACGTCGGTTTGCGCGGTATTACAGGGAGTTACGTCGGTTAAGTGCTGAAAATGGGCCCTTCAATCCGTGTGACGTCCGTGTGGCACTCTCTGATTGGTCGAAAGTGTGTTTTCTTGCCTTTTGAGGTGTTTCCTTCACATTTCCTCCTGCATGCACAAAGTTCTCCAAGTACAAGTGGAACTATATTATTGTGCTAAAGCATGCGTGTATGAAATGCCAAATTCTCCTTTATTTGAGTATAGTTGACGGTTGAAAATGGTACTTAACAGCCGTCAACAAACTCCCCCAAGCTTACCCTTTGCTCGTCCCGAAGCAAAGATAAACTTAAGTTGTTGATCAGGAGTTGCTACAATGTCCTACTCCTCAATAATACTATGCGCACAACAAAGTACTCTTCCTAGAATTAAATATATTGGCGCATAACTTACCCATTTACCTTGATCCATGGAGCTTTTACACCTCATTGTCTTGGGCGGTTGAGAGATAGAACAATTGCAGGGCACCAATCACTTGCTCTAGATTCCGCTATGTTGTTCCGGAGGTTTTCAAAAGATTTTGAAAATAAAAACCAAGTTCCTCAAATGATTCTCTCGGATCACTCAATATGTGTATGATTCCTCACCAAGGCAAAGTGTTGCCTATAATCACCTACTTCTAAATAAGGCTTTATGTGGAGCTCAAGGTAGGGATATATGAGGCACTCATGTTCACATAATATTGCTATGTCAAAAGACCGGATCCAAGAAAAACATCAATTCAAACAATCTTGATCAAGATGTGCAAGTGTGTGGGAGAACGGAGGAATGGTGGATGGGAAGAAATAACTCCTTTTTTGAATTTTCCTTCTCTCTTTTGGAGTTTCTAGGCTATGGCTATCTTTTGCTTGCTCTCTTTTTTTTTTGAGCATTTTTTTCTTTTCTTTTTGCATAGCCATAGTCCTAGTTTGCAATGAATACTTTGAGAGAGGAATTTTGCAATGGATATATGGAGTGTTTCTTTGGATGGATGGATGGATAGTGGCTTTCTTCCGGTGTAGAAGAATAGCTCACGGTGGATATGGTGGATATGGTGGATGCTATCTTCTTGATTTAGAAGGATAGCTCATAGCGGTGGATGTGTGTACATGATCTTGATCAAGAAAGCATGAAAAGAGTTCTACTAGGGTCACAACAATTTTGACTAAGCTCAATGTGAAACAAGCAGCATATGTGTAAAGGTTTTCAAATGTAAACACTACATATGGCTGTGGTGGGAATTTCATCATTGAGGAACTTATCAATTTGTCATTTTGAAAAATAAAACTCCGGAATTCAAGCTTTACGTTGAGCAAGATCATAGCAGCCCTATCTATCATATCATACCTCTCAACAACTTAGAACTAGAGAATGCATATGCTACCCACAAGATTCAAGTTCAAGGCAAGATTTACCAACAAACCTAACTCTTGAGGGAGTACTAAGTTGTAAACTAGCATTAGAGAGGAATAAAGGACAGAGCAACTATTCATCATCTCAACATAGGAAAATTATACACATTCATACCGCGCATGAAAAAGGGAAATATTTTTGTTCTTTTTATGTTTTGCAAATTTTTATGGATTTTCAGATTTAGCAAATGCAAGAAATAAAGGGAAGGGGAAAGATACAAGTTACCGTGAGAAGGGGGGTCCTCCCCCAAGCTTGTTCTTGCTCATATCTGCTAGTTCGGGTCGTAGCCTTGGGAGCGGAAGAAGGCATCCCAATTGTTCTGATTCTGAGCCATCATCGCGTTCAGCTGGCGGAATTGGTTGTCGCTGAAATTCTGCCATTGCTGGGTGTCGGTGACATGTTGCGTGAGAGTTTGTTGCATGCTCTCGGTGCGCAAATCAATGTCGTTCACCCTCCTTGTCAACTCGGCCATCCCATAGTTGAGTTCATGGAACCCACGGGATGAGAATGACCGAGTGGCAAAGGATGGCGGTCCGCTTGAACTTGATGACGTCTGCATGGGGTAATCGTACTGAGATTCCCATGCTCCGGCCTGCCATGTTGATGCAACCGCCACGGAAGGCATCTCAAACCGTCATCAGGAGTCGCGGAGGAGCCAACACGTGGAAGCCCAGGCGGAGAGGGCGCCCGGCCGGGTCGGCCGACCTGACCAGGTCGGCCGACCTGGGGGTGGCCCCTCCTGGCCTGTGCTTTCTCCAGGTGGCTGTCCTGTGGGCCCTGACGTCGGTTTGCGCGGTATTACAGGGAGTTACGTCGGTTAAGTGCTGAAAATGGGCCCTTCAATCCGTGTGACGTCCGTGTGGCACTCTCTGATTGGTCGAAAGTGTGTTTTCTTGCCTTTTGAGGTGTTTCCTTCACATTTCCTCCTGCATGCACAAAGTTCTCCAAGTACAAGTGGAACTATATTATTGTGCTAAAGCATGCATGTATGAAATGCCAAATTCTCCTTTATTTGAGTATAGTTGACGGTTGAAAATGGTACTTAACAGCCGTCAACAACCAACTCAAACATTTTGCCCAGACGAGCCTTGCGCAAAGCTGAGTTCAGTGGCTCGGGAACTTCCCTAGTCTCATCGTCAGAAGTGTAATCCCATCCAGGATGGCATTGCTGTTTGAGGGGTTGCACGCGACGAATGATGAAACTCTTGGCTATGGTGACACCATCACTTCCCTCCTTCAGATTGGCAATCATCCCCAAGAGCTCCTAAACTTGAACATCGTTCGGGTCAGGCTTCTCGGTCCAAGAGGACTGGGGGCTAGCCTTGGTGCCAGTAAAATCTGAGATGGCGGGGGAGGATTGTCGCAGTAGAATCACTCATCCCGTCATTTGTTGTTTCCTGTGGCCAAGGGAACATCGATGTATAGGTATTTCTTCCGAAGTTGGATGCCTATGCTCCCAATGGCTTCTTGATTGACGGCGTATGGCAAGGGATGGAGGACAAAGAGGTGGCATAACAGAGTGAAGTGGGGAAGCACACCCAAGAAAGCTTCACACATATGCATGAAGATGGTGATGTGCAGAACAGAGTTGGGACTGAGGTTAACTAGCTCAATCCCGTAAAAGAAAAGGAGCCCGCACAAGAAGCTACAGTAGGGACTCCGAAGCCACGCTCAAAGAAAGAGTAGAAGACTATGATCTGATTACATATTGGGAGGGGATGAGGTTCGGAACCAGGTCCCTTCCAGTTTAGACGCGCTTGCTCCGGAGGGTTGCTGTTGACGACCATGCCCATCGGTGTGTTGGTGCTGATGGTGCTCTCGAAGAACTCTCGGAGCTGTTCCGGGATGTCAAGCTCCGATGAGGAAGACTCGACGATGGCGGTGCCCTTTGACTTCTTCACCAACTTGCGTGGCATCTTGGCAATGGCGAGGAATGTGGCAGATCTAAAGGCAGAACCTGACCCTAGCAGAGTCTCGGGGGCTTGGATGCGTCGAGGATCTGCGGCGGCTACAGCAATGAGCTAGAATCCTAGAACAGGGAAGCGGAGAAGTAGAGGAGGCTGGTGGAAGACGAAAGGTTTAAACAAAATGATGGCATGGAGTCATCGTTATTCCTCCCTCGCTTTTTATACTTCCACGTTGACCTAGTAGTGACACATTGCCTTTTTGGTTAATTAAGCAATGGTCTTTAGAAAGATTTTTTGCTGATTCTAAATAAACCTGAGTATTTACGTTCGAGGGCTTCATTGATGAGAAGCTGTGATAAAGAATCCTTATCAGAATATCTCACATTTGTGTGATTTGATGATCACATAGCAGAGGGCTTGATGGTCGTAAACAAATCTTGAACTTATGCCATTGATTGAAGTCAGTCACATAAGCTAAAAGTCTGATTTATGGTGTCCGAGTGATAATTATTAGGGGAAAGATTATATAATGATTGATGTCATTATAGTTTAGTACTCAGTCATGATTGATGTCATAACCTTTCTTTGATTTCTAACATGATTGATGTCATTATATTGGAATCAAAGGTCACTTGGCAAAGGGTGTGTAATACTCTGCTTTTTGTAGTCGATCGGCTCAGTTGATGTTGTGTAGACCGATTGCTTGGTTTTATGACCAAGTATTAACTGCTCAAATTTGATGATTTGAGTTCATCTTTTTATAACAAAGTGTGAAGAGCTAAAATTATTAGACTCTTGCATTATTTGTTAGTCTCTAAATTATACAAGAGTCAGGGGCTACACCTGATCAGGTGCACCTAATCGGCGCTCCAGATCTATCAGGAACTTCAATCAAGAAGTCTTCCTAATTTGTGACCTATTCACAGCAAGCATTGGAGAAGAATCACTCGTCAAGTCACAGCTCCAAATCAGAAAGCACTCAGGGGCTGTTGTGGAATACTTACCTTACCGGTATCCATAGCGATGCTAAAGTTGGTAGACAACTGGGTATCCACTAATAAGGGAACCAACCGAGACGGCACGGAGTACAAGGCAATTAGAGATAGAATTACCATGTTTATCCTTATAGACTATGAGTAGGACTCTTCATGTACCCCCTGTCGACCGAATATATAAGGTGGCAGGGACCTCCCTATCGAGGGCACCAATTCACATCGTAATACAAACCACAAAACACAAGACATAGTGTTTTTACTCACATCGAGAGGGCCCAAACCTGTATAACTCAGCGTCTTGTGTCTTAACCATCAAGTTCTTAATCCCAACATAGCCCTATGAATATATTGCCGAGATCAAGTCTCGATAGTGATCTTTGTGCTTCATGCCCATTGAGTCATGTTCAACCGAGCTCCGAGGTTAAATGTACTCGCGCGGCTCAAAGACAAGTGACTCATATATTCCCATTACACAAATGACTAACCATTACACACTTGAGAAAATATTTTGTTGAGTGATGTGTGTAGGGGGAGCTATGGTGGAATACCATCATGACCAAGAAGGAGCACCATGAGATGGGGAGTTTTCCTAACTCTTGCCATTTATTATTTGCTCCTTGGTTATCTTGTGTTTCGCCTTTTGGTTTTTGGTTTTTGGTGACAGGTGACAAAGGGGGAGAAGAACATGAAGATCCAAAAACCAAGTCAAGATTGAGGATAGCAAAAGGGCGAGAAGATGAACGTGAAGAAATGAAGATCCAAAAGTCAAGTCTAGTAAGGGAAGAAGAACAAGAAGAACATGAAGATAGATATGAGGTGACAAAGAGGAAAACATGAAGACCAAATGGAGATGATCAAGGAAATGGTGCACGTTCACTTGGAGCTCACATGAAGATCATATCAAAATGAACATCTACACCAACATGAACATCTATGTCTTAGGTGCGTGTCTACGTCAACAAGATCAACTATCACGATAACACGACGGGCACAAATTCAACTCAAGCTCAACATCTAGTGCGTTATTGTATAGTTCTCCCTCAACACCCAGCACATTCCAAGGGGGAGACTACTTCCAAGATAAGGACCAAGGTAATCCTTTCAATCCTCTCTTTTCCTTTGGTTGGTTGTTGCTCGTATGTTTTAGATCATCATAAGTAGTGGTTGTCATCCATCAACAAAAAGTAGGAGATTGTAAGGATCATGACCATTGAGGTCACCTCGAGGTATGAATGTTTTGGTGATGAATGACAAACATGAAATATGACTAATGTCTACATGAGTGTTGTGTGTGTAGAAAAACCCTTTCTACTCTATGATGATTGTTGACGGTAGCCTCGGTAATGGATGACAATGATCACAAGCATGGAGACTTGTAAGCTTAATGGAGTCCAAGGGTTGATGAAGATGGATCAAGACTAAGGATAAGCTATAGAGCAAGTGTTGGGAACACTTGTCTAGTTGTTAGGGCTTTAAGTCCATAGGCAAAACCGGACTATCATGAGGGTCTAGGTCATGTCTTTTAGGTCACGACTAGTCGGTGATGTGCATGATGCTTTGTGAAATCACAGGCACTAGGTGATAGTGGAGAAGCCAAGGAGCTGTTCGGAGAAGCCAGGAAACGAAGTCAAGCGAGGACGAGGAGATTCAGCTTCTCGACATAGTGACCGGACAGAGGGGTCAGTGGAGACCAGACTGTACGGTCACTAGGAGACCAGAGAGAAGTCTGCAAAGGAAACTGTTAGCGTGAAGACCTGTAGAGACTGGATGGTCCGATCTACAGACCAGATGGTCTGGTCTGTATGGAGGTTGCTCGGAACAGAGAAGTGCAGAATTGGATACTCTCTGGAATGGAGAGAGATTATACAGACCGGACCGTCTGGTCTACTGACCGGACGGTCTGGTCACTACAGGAGGTTGCAGGCACTATGAAGCCAATGGCTCAGGGAGCCGTTCCAGGAGTGACCGGACGGTCCGGTCAAGCAGTGACCGTACAGTCCAGTCAGTGTGTCCAGAAAGGCAATCTCGTGGAGCAACGACTAGTTTGAGGTTGGAAGCCTATATAACTTTGTTGCTGGGGTTTTGGAGACCCCTCTTGGCCAGCGGAAATGCTTGGAGCATTTAGTGCGAGCTAAGAGAAAAAAGAGGAGAGCACTAGGAGGAGATATTGCATATCTTGAGAGTGCTAGTGAGAGTAACAAGAGCATCTTGCACATCTAAGGCTAGGGTGTCCTTGAGGGTGTGATCTAGATTGTTACTCTTAGTCTATGGTGAGACCAAGACAAGTTAGGTGTCAGTGATCAAGCCTATCGTGATCGGTTGTCAAGGCCATCACATGTTTGTACCTGGTTTGAGCCTTCCGGTGAAAGGGGTATCGCTAGTGAGCGCCCGTGTCGGTTCGGGAAGTCCGGCAAGTTCTCGAGGGAGGCGAGCTTATGCTTTCGTGTCAGCAGTGACACAACCGTGTCTTCACTCCGGTAGTGATTGCGGGCTCGCATGCGAGAACTCTACATTGGTGGCAGGAGGGACCGGAACTCCGGCGGGAGTGGTGCAACGAGGAATAGGAGAAGGCGTCATCCTTCCGAGACCTTGGAAAAAAAAATCATAAGCATTTCTTGACCTTCTCCTTACTATGATGCCTTATTTTCCGTATTTACTTACTGTGCTATTCATGCTTGTGTGCTTATCTTAGTCTAGTTAATTACCTTATAGACTTGCATGAATAGGCTTCTCTACTTGCTAGTTGTGCTTAGCTTTTATTTGATCACTAGCATGTATAGGAGTTGTATTGGTTTGATTGCTCACCCTTGTATGTATTGTGCTACTCATGGTTATGTGCTCTAGTTCCTTATCTTGTAGCTGTGCATGAGTAGGCTCCTTTACTAGCTTATTGTTTGCTTCCTGATGTCTTTATCACTAGTTTATATAGGAATTGTATTGTCTTTGTGCGATCCACTAGTATTTTTAGGTTGTTGTTACTTTCATAGTTTTATTATCTTGCTAGTGTGATCACTATTAGAATTGTGTAGAAGTTACTAGTATTTTTAGGTTGTTGTTACTTTTATAGTTTTATTATCTTGCTAGTGTGATCACTATTAGAATTATATAGAAGTTATTTTGAATAATCAGTTTTAAAAATTAGTGAATTTGATATATAGTATGAGTTGCCGATTCATCCCCCTCATCCTCTTGCTCGCTCGATCCTTTCACATCGGCTGTTCTCGACACATCTCATTCTCTCCGAGCTTGCGAGGCCGACTCGTCGTAGGAACCAAAAGCGAGGAAGGAACTTGCAAGCCGCCGTGCCGTAAGTCATGAAAAGGAAGGAGAAAACCCGACAACATGTATGTGTCGGCTCGTGCATATGTCGGACTGACAGGTCGAATGACGACGGAAAGCCAAGGAAAGACCCATAGATAGGTCGTTTAGTGCAGGAGCAACTGTGGTCAGGGAAAGATAGGTCACGTGTGTTGGCGACCATGTTGTTCCAAACAGACGTGAAAACTTCACAACCCGTTCACGTTGTATAAAATATCATGAGAAATGTTACTTCTTCACAACACCGCTACTGAAATTAAGCAAAAAGTTAATTAGTTTCTTTGCTTATTGTCTGATATGAAAATAGACTAAATCGCTTGGAGAAGACACTCAAATTTTTCTTTTGTGTCATTACGTGTCACTACGTGATTGGTTTTAAAATCTACCTGAAATGAAATAAAGAAAATGATGACTATCATGTAGCAGATGACTATATGATTGTCATATAGTGAATGACAATTATATAATAAATTTTAATTTTATGTTAATATAAAAGAACAACTTTTAACAATGATAGTTTTAGAAACATCATGTAGAAGCAATATTAAATTGATAGACGGATACTATATTGAAAACTATAGAACATATATTTTTCCGCTGGTACAATGAGCATTTATACACATTTTTCTAAAGTTTGCATATAAAACCAAATCTATTTTTTCTTTTATTTTCACTTGTTGCCACACGAACAAAAAGGCCCTGGAACACAAGAAGTTGGCCTCACGATGCATTAAATGGTTGGAAAAATTGGTTCCACCTCTCCGTAGGATTGCTCCTCTCTCTCCTTTTGACTTTTCTGGATGGTACAATTCTTTGACCAAACTGTACATGCACAGCTAGCTCTTGATCTCTCTCATCCTCTCTTTGTCTCGGTCCGATGAGACATCACATGAAAAAGAAGATCAGACACCGGCTATTACCCACAGCAGGAGCAATGCATTAATGTTGCTCGGTGTTGCACATATGTGACAGAGAATGCACCACATTACTCAAGAGATCGGTGGCCACGTCATTCAGAATGAACCTGTCATTTCCAAATACTGTCCACGTTAGTCAAAATTGTGAGTGCAAATCCTTTATATGTCTACTTAATTTAGACTACTAGTACTACTATACACTCACAAAGGCTGGCCGTCCTACTTAGGCCTGTTTGGTAGGGCTTCGCTATGTCAGCTTCAGTTGTGGCTGTGGTTATGACTTTTTTAAAAATCCAACTTCCTCCTTTTTTCGGAGAAGCAGTTGAGGGAGCATGTTATTTGATAAATTCTATGACTTTTCTGGCAGCTTTATAGAAGAAAGAGATAAACAATTCAAAAATGATGACCCCACGGAGAAGAAGCACCCGAAGCTACCTCAGACAGCTCCTGTCTTTGGTGTTTTTTTTGGTTCAGCTCTCCCTTTTCTTTTTTCAAAGAAGCAGTTGAGAGAGCACCCTATTTGATATTTTTGATGAAGCCGCAGGAGAAGCTATGGAGCATGGCCGTCACGATGACATCCTTGGCAGCAAATGAAGTGCAGGGTGTCGTTAGCCTGGTTTCCTGATTATTAGAACGATACTATTCAAAATGGTTGGAGAAGCAACAGAAGTTAAGCATTTTGAGGTCATTGAATGTAGGAAATTGTTTTCGCAAGCTCTGGGATCACCGTTCTCGTCTTATAAAACAGGGACCGTGACAAGAACCAAGCAAGCATCCGGCCACGACAGCTCTGATGTTAGGTATCAGATCGAGACGCTCGTTCTTTTCTCACAAGATGTTGTCGCCTGCAATGGCAAGATCTTACCTTGGACAGCAGTCATAAAAGCATCTTTTGCAGCTGGCATTGTGCATCTGCATATTCTATTCCGTCGTGAACGTTGTCTGACACTCTGAGTAAAAAAAAAAAACGTGTTGTGCGCACTGAATTTTGTTTTGTTGGTTTATTCTATATATTCCCATGCTTAATTAGCTTAGTATGTGCACTTGGTTGCAGATGTTTATCAGCATCGGGTTGTTGCTCGGCTACGTGTCGAATTATGCCTTCGCCAGCCTGCCAACACACCTCGGCTGGCGCGTCATGTTGAGAAGCAGACGGGAAGTCTCTACTTCTTCGTCTCGGAGATCCAGAAGCATCTCTAGCAGATGGGATCGACTACATTGCATTTCTCAGATCTAGTCCTCACATCGACTGTAGATCCGTCTCCGGCATCGGCTGTCGCCCACCTGACAGCATCCGCTTCTGTTGCGACGTCAGGGCCTAACGACCACCGCGTCGACAAAATCTACCAGGGTCTGGTTCTGGGGCACTTGGTGCTCTAGAACAGCCTCTGGTCACAAGAGTGAGGGGTTACTCATCTTACAACCCTGTTACATTTCAATTGGAGTTTGCACCTAGTCATGCCTACAGTTCTCCCTCTGTTGCATCTAGTATAAATTTTTCCTATGTGAATTTCCCGCAATTTGATGTCTCAAATCCCAAGTTGTGAGTTAGATGATGTGAGACCTACTTTTAATTGTATGTCGTGCCTCTTGGACATTGGCTTAAGTTTGCCAATATGCACTTGAAAGGCCCTGCTATGTTTTGGTTATAGTCGGTAGAACATAGAATTAAAAAGATGCATTGGGATGAGTTTTGTTGCCTCTGTTAGTGCTAGGTTTGGGAGGGACGAGTACACCAACTTGATTAGGCAATTTTTCCACATATCCAAGACTAGTTCAGCGGCAGAGTACATTGAGCAATTTGATGTTCTAGTTCACCAAATCTTAGCACATGATGCTGGCATGAACTCTGCTGATGGAGGTCTATTAAGCTGTGACTCAGAGATACTACACTAAAACTGGTTATGCTAGGGCCATACCTTCACTAACAACTTTAAGGTACTCCCCTTAGGTTGCTATGATATGGTTCTTGGCATGGATTGGCTAGAAGCTCACAGTCCCATGCAAATTGATTGGGTTGCCAAGTGGATGCCATTTTGGCATAAGGGTCAACACATCAAACTGCAAGGCATCTTACTAGTTATAGAGCAACGTATCTCCCTATCCACAGAGCAACTGCAGGGATTGATCAAGCATGATGTTGTATAACAGATCTTTGAGTTGTGTGTCACTCAGGAGATATCACTTCCAAAAGACTTACCAGTAGCTATCCAAGCAATAGTAAAGCAATATGCCCATGTTTTTGAGGAGCCAAAAGGATTACCCCCAAAAAGAGCTTGTAATCTCCCTATCCCTCTGTTGCCAGGAAACAACACCATTCATGCTCAGAGCCTGTATATATAATCCTGCTCAGAAGAATGGGATAGAGAGATAAATTGCAGAAATGTTGGATAATGGGACAATACATAACAGCTCCAGTCCCTTTGCATGATCTGTCCTTCTAGTCAGGAAGAAAGATGGTGGTTGGTGGCTATGTGTTGATTATCAAAGGCTCAATGCTTACACTGTGAAGAATCAATATCCTCTTCCATTAGTTGATGACATTCTTGATCAATTGGCAGGAGCAGCTTATTTTTCTAAGTTGGATCTTAGGTTGGGATTTCAAAAAGTTAGAGTGAGAGCAGGAGATGAATGGAAAACAACATTCCAAACACACCATGGCCATTATGAGTACAAAGTATTGCCTTATGGCCTTACTGGAGGACCTGAAACATTCCAAGGTATCACGAATGCAGCTCTGGCTCCCTTGTTGCGATAGTGTGTTGTGGTATTCATGGATAACATCATCATTTACAGCAAGAGCTATGAGGAACACTTGCACCATCTACAACAAGTGTTTGAAATTTTGGCGTCAAACCAACTGCATGTGAAGTTTAGTAAATGTTCTTCTGCAAAGCAGGAGCTGGAATATTTAGGACACATCATCAGTATACAGGGAGTTGCAATAGATCCCAGTAAAATCAAAAGTGTTACAAATTGGCCTACTCCTTCTAATGTGAAAGAGATGAGAAGCTTTCTAGGTATGGCAGGATATTGCAGGAAGTTCGTTAAAAACTTCAGCATTATATCCAAACCATTGACTCACCTACCTAAGAAAGGGGTAGTATATGCTTGGATAGTGGAAACACAACAAGCATTTGATACATTGAAAGAATCCCTGGTATCTGCCCGGTGCTAGCCTTACCGCAATCCTCCAAACAATTTGTTATAGAGACAAATGCTAGTGAGAAAGGGATAGGAGCAGTCTTGCAACAAGATGGGCACCCAATAGCATACATCAGTAAAGCATTGGGATCCAGAACCAAAAGGTTGTCCACCTATGAAAAGGAATGTCTAGCCATCCTTTTTTGCTATGGAGCACTGGTGACCTTATCTCCAGCATGTAGAGTTTGTCATCAAAACTAATCAAAAAAGTCTTATACATCTTGATGATCAGAGACTGTCCACACCATGGCAACAGAAAACACTAACCAAATTACTACGCATATAGTACAATATTATGTCAAAGAAGGGACCAGAGAACAATGTGGATGATGCTCTATCCAAGAGGCGAAATTAGAACAAAGACCCTTAGGCACTTGACTACTTTGCAATATATGTAATTAAACTAGTATGGCTTGAAGAAGTGGTGCAAGATTATCTATTGGATGCTTCTTCTTCTAAGCTTATTGCTGAATTTGCCCTTGGCAAAGAAATGAAGGATTTTACCTATAAGATGGACTCCTCAGACATAAAGGGAGCAATGAAGCTCTGCAGCATAAAGTAGCTTAAAGTGAACAATGAAGCTCTGCAGCTTAAAGTACTATAAGCACTTCATGCTAGCGGTTTGGGTTGTCATTCTGGATTTCCAGTATCCCATAGAAGAGTTAAAGTAGTGTTTTCTTGGCCTGGCATGAAGAAATTCATACATACTTTTGTCACTTGCTGCACTGTTTGCCCGCAAGCTAAACCAAAGAGAGTTAAATACCCAGGTTCGCTCTTACCCCTCCCCATCCTAGACCATGCTTGGCAAGTAATATCACTGGATTTTATTGAGGGTCTGCCATAGTCAAAACACTATAATTGCATTCTGGTAGTTGTGGACAAGTTTTCTAAATATGCCCATTTCATACATTTATCTCACCCCTTCACTGCAAGATCTATAGCCTTAGCTTATATGGATAATGTGTTCAAGCTGCATGGGTTTCCAAAGGCTATAATCCCTGACAGAGATAAGATATTCGTCAGTCATTTCTGGCAAGAGTTATTTAAACTGGCCAAGACTAAACTCCAAATATGCAGTGCATATCACCCACAAACTCATGTGCAGACTGAAAGAGTGAATCAATGCCTAGAAGCTTATCTGATATGTTTTGTCCATTCTTCCCCAAGCAATAGAGTTCTTGGTTATCTCTAGCTGAACTATGGTACAACACTAGCTTCCATTCTACACTGAACAAGACACCTTTTCAAGTATTATATGGGTACATGTTTGATGAGTTAGGCCTTAACGCAGTGAAAGCATGTGAATTGCCAAAACTATCAGACTGACTATCAGAAAGACAATTGATGACATGACTATTGCAGCAACATCTTTAGGGTGCTCAACAACATATGAAGCATCAAGCTGATAAAAAATAGGTCTGAACGATCATTTGAAGTGGGTGACCAAGTGTTCTTGAAGTTACATCCCTATGTTTAGAGCTCTGTCACCTCTCGAGCAAATTATAAACTATCCTTCCGCTATTTTGGGCCATATAAAATTATTAAAAAAAATCAATGATGTGGCATACAAGCTTCAACTGCCCCCTTCTAACCAGATTCACCCAGTCTTCCATGTTTCCCAGCTGAAGAGAGTCGTGGGAACACAAGCTAAGGTCAGTAGTGAATTACCTATCCATTCTGAACGCTCACTTGTTCCTGTTGCTTTCTTTCACCAGTGCCTTTGTCACCAAAAAGGAAAAGCTATTCCACAAGTGTTGGTGAAGTGGTCCTCTTGGCCACTAGAGATGGCCACCAGGGAAGATGAAGCACAACATTACTTGCAATACCCCGACGCTCCAGTTTGGGGACAAGCTGATTTTCAAGAGGGGAGGGAGGGAGGGATATCAACATCCTAGTAGGATATGGCAAAAAGACAACATCGATTAAGGAGGCGTCTTCAAGGCTCGGAAGCATACACGAGAAGAAGACGTCAAGCGAGCACCTGGGTTGCGGCATGAAACAGAAGAAGCACAATTCAAAGTATAGTACGCTAGCTTAATTGGTAAGCTCATCGGTCCAAGCGGCATGTAATCCTAGAGTGCGGTATAAGTTAGAGGTGAGAGAACAGGGAGATTGTCTTTTGGCTTGAGGAGGGAGCTGAACTCTTGTAACTGGTGGCGTTGTCCAGCTCATCATTGGCGACGAGAACCTTGTACCTGCCACCTATATCATCTGTAAAACTCATATCCACCACTACTTCCCTCACATCCAACTCCACGGTGAGCGCATCTATGCTGACAGTAGAATGCTCTACATGCGCAGTTACGGTGCATGCCAGATTCATCCATCACGAACATCAAGCGTGGATTGGGAAGCCGTAGGGCTAGAACACGAGCTTATTTGCATTGCGATGTGCAAATTATATAGGAAGACAAGCACAAGAATTATAGGCAAGACCTCCCTACGTACTAGATTGGATCATAACAACTAATCAGAGATGTAAAATATGGGTGGGGATTGACGGATGCGATCAGTGATGAAAGTGAACAATAATTTCTTTTGTAATACAACAAACAAATCTTTTTTATGTCATCGGTGTTCCGGTTCCAGTTACATCAAGGAAGACCTTAATTATTACGAGGTAATAATAATGTACTAACTAGAGATGAAAAGTAAGGGTGTGTTTGGTTGGGCGTCAACGAGAGATGGGATAGTGTCATCTTGAATATTCAGGATGAGTTCATCCCTAGTCGTGTTTGCTTGGATGGATGAATACGAGGGATAACGAAAGTGCATCTAGGCCCCTAATTATGGTTTTGAGTGATTGACGTCAATACAATTAATAATGACTAATATTTCCATTGAGCATGTGTACAATTTCTGATTATCGATGTATATGAGAGCAAGGATATTAAAAGATAAAGAAAAGAAAAGGCAATAAAGTGAAAATCTTGGAAAAGGAGTCTCTACGATCAAGAATCAAGGCTTATTATTTTTTATCTTTTATCTTGAGTATAGAAACACCGTACTATCAAGAGGGATACAAAAGAAATAAGTGTTGAAAGACCAAGTGCTCAAATATTGTTCCAAGTATCAAAAATTCCATTCCAAAATTCTTTTCGTCGGTAAATGTCCGACTAAATCTGATATTGTTGTCGGATTCCAGAAAGTCGCACATCATTTTCATGTCAGTCGAGTCGGACAATGTCCAACACAGTTGGACAATCCTATCGGACTACAGAATCGTGGTCACCACACCGAATAAGATGCAGTCGGACATTATCCGACTCCATTGGACATTATTCGACTCCCAGAAAATCCGACCCCATCGGTCTATCCTCTCGGATTCTAGAACATTGTAAACTTCGCAAATAATAGAAGAGTCGAATAATGTCCGACTTCATCGGACAATGTCCGACTATCCCATACCTAGAGCAATATCCGAGTCTATCGGATATTCCCATCGGACTCTAGAGCCATGCACATCATTGAGTCGGATAATGTCTGACTCCCTGCCAGACAATGTCCGACAATCATTGTCTCCAACGGCTCTTTTTCAAGCCCACCCCGATTCTTTTTGGTCGGTTGGCCACTCCCACAACTGAAAAATACACTCCAACTCATCTAAGCACTCCCCTTCTCCTCCCTTGATTCCTACTCCAATCTTTGTTGGGTTTGAGAGAAGATTTGAGGAGATTTGATTGAGCAATACATTCCTCTCAAGGGCACTTGGTTCATCCTCAACACCGACATCTTTTGTGTTTGTTACTCTTGGGGATTTATCCCCTAGACAGTTAGGGGTCGCCCGGAGAGCTCCCAAGTTTGTGGTTGAGACACGGGACGTTTGTATTGGCCCCTCCTTTGTGGAGATTGATTGTGAAGCTCAAGCTTGCCTTGGTGGAAGCTTAAAGAGGTTTAGGGTTGAAAGAGACCCGGTCTTCGGTGGATCCCTCAACGGAGACGTAGGCTCCTTGGTGGAGCTGAACTTCAGTAAAAATCCTTCTATCTCCTTGTCTCCTCTTGTTATTGATTAAATCCTACTTGTGCGCTTTGCTTGTTGATTATTTTCTAACTTGTTGTAGTGCTTACTTTGCTAGATTTGCACGTTTAGGTTGCTTGCTAGCTAGTGCCCCTTCCATTGTTGCTTTCTTGCTTGCTTAGCTGCTTGCTCCTAGCTTGAATCATGCTACTTTGTCCATTTTGATGGCTGATCTGTTTTCCGCTGTGAGGTTGTTGGACATTGTCCTACTTAGTTAGACAAAGTTTTCCTGTGTTACTAATTATTGGAATTAAGTAATGTTCAGGGATAATCACCTATTCACCCCCCCCCCTCTAGGCGACTTTCAATTGGTATCAGAGCGGGTATCTTCTACAAAGCTTAACCGCTTGAAGATTAAAGATGATAAATCCAAAAGAACAACCACCTCGCACTCTTCCCGCCAATGAAGGTACTAGTGATCCTCAAGGAGGAGATGATGCAAAAACTGAAAAAGGCAACAAGGGTGTTCCACCAAAAACATATCACAATGCCATGTTTGATTATGAAGATCTTAAGGAGGATCGCATTGGACAAGGATCCGGGAGACTCCCTTATTTTGATGGACAATTCTATGATCATTGGAAATGCAAAATGATGATGTACTTGGAATCCATGAGTCCGCACGTTGCAAGAACTGAGACTGGTTTCTTATGGGAAGATAGAGATAATCCAACCCACAAGGATCAAATCAACATTCACCGTAATGCCGTGGCGGCTAGTGCAATTGTTTCCGCACTTAGCGCTATCGAGTATGACAAGGTTGCCAGGAACAAGAATGTCAATCAGTTGTGGAGAAAACTTGAAGTTATTCATGAGAGCATTGATTCCGTCAAGGATGCAAAACTTGAAGAGCTACAAAATGAGTTCAACTTATTTGTCATAGGTCTGGGAGAAGGCCCAAAAGTAGTTCGTGATAGGCTCATGAGGATTATAAATCATGATATTAACAAGAGATTGCTACAAGCATTGAGACCATGGGATAGCAACATTTGCTCAAGGACAACTTCAAAACCTTCTCCATCAATGAAGTGCTTGGGAAACTTCTATCACAAAAGCAACAAAATGATCAAGTTAACAAGATAAATGCCTTGATGAAGCAAAATTGAGGTAGCAAATGGTGGCAAAAGTGATGTAGCACTCAAAGCTACACAAGAGAAGCAAGAGAAGAAGAAGAAGATAGTAGAAGAGAGTGATGATGAGATGGCACTCATTGTGAAAAGGTTCACAAGGTTCTTGAAGAAGGATGGATCCAAGAAAATGGATCATGACAAGAGTAAGTCAAGGAAGTCAAAGCATCTTTGCTACATTTGTGGAAGAAAAGGGCATTACATGGCGGAATGTCTAGAAAATCCCAAGAACAAGGATGGCAAGAAAAGTGAGAAGCATCATAAGAAGTATAGAAGAAATCACCGGGGTGAAGCTCACATTGGTCAAGAGTGGAACTCCGATGGATTATCATCCTCCTTCGAATCCGAATCCAACACGAATAAAGGAGGCCTTGCTAAACTTGCTATTGGTGTCACTCCCACCAACACTTCCTTGTTTGGAAGCTTGAGTGACGATGAAGATGACGTCGGCCACAAATGCTCCATGGCCAAAGGCTCCAAGGAATACTCCTTTGGTGGGTCAAGTTAGGTGATCGATAGTGGATGCACCAATCATATGAACGGAGACGAGAAAATATTTGACTCCTTTGAGTCAAGCAAAGAAAAGAATGAGTACATAACTTTTGGTGACAATGGAAGAGGTCAAGTTTTAGGCTATGGTAACATTCCTTTAACTTTTCCGCATTCGCTTTCAAAGGTTATGCATGTTGACAAGGTTGACTTCAATCTATTGTCTATTT
This sequence comes from Eleusine indica, assembly GCA_030378355.1. NCBI lineage: Eukaryota > Viridiplantae > Streptophyta > Magnoliopsida > Poales > Poaceae > Eleusine > Eleusine indica. Next base: position 46,509,140 of record CM059495.1, read on the forward strand.
CACAATTGTGTGGGATGGGCTTTGATTGCTTGTTCAACGATAAGGGTGTGACCGTCTCAAAGAGAGAAGATGGCTCAATTGCCTTTGAGGGTGTGTTAAAGGGAAAGCTTTATGTTGTGAATTTCACTACGGATGAAGCAAAACTTGACACATGCTTTATAGCAAAATCTAACATGGGTTGGTTATGGCATAGAAGGCTAGCCCATGTTGGTATGAGAAATCTTCACAAACTCCAAAAGGGCGGCTACATTCTTGGACTAACGGATGTTTTCTTTGAGAAAGATAAAATTTGCAGTGCTTGTCAAGCGGGAAAACAAGTTGGAGCTTCTCACCCCGCCAAGAACATTGTGACAACCACAAGACCTTTGGATATGCTACACATGGACCTTTTTGGTCCGGTGGCCTACATAAGCATTGGCGGTAACAAGTATGGTCTTGTAATTGTTGATGATTATTCTCGCTTCACGTGGGTATTCTTTTGCAGGATAAAGGTGAAGTGAAGGATATGCTCAAGACCTTTTTGAAGAGAGCTCAAAATGAATATGAAGTCAAAATCAAAGAAATAAGAAGTGACAATGGCACCGAGTTCAAGAACACTCAAGTAGAAGAATATCTTCAAGAGGAAGGCATCAAGCATGAATTTTTAGCACCCTACTCCCCTCAACAAAATGGGGTAGCTGAAAGGAAGAACCACATCATAGAGATGGCAAGAACCATGCTTGATGAATACAAGACATCCGACCATTTTTGGTCCGAAGCCATAAACATTGCATGTCACACCTCCAACCGATTGTATCTCCATCGACTATTGAGAAAAACTCCATATTACCTACTAACCGGTAACAAACCTAATATCTCATATTTTCATGTTTTTGGGAGCAAATGCTTTATGCTTAACAATAAACCCAAAACTTTCAAGTTTGCTCCAAAAGTTGATGAAGGTTTCTTGCTTGGGTATGGATCAAATGTTCACGCCTATCATGTGTTCAACAAAACCATCGGTTGTGTTGAAATTGCACGTGATGTGACATTTCATAAATCTAATGGCTCTCAAGGGGAGCAAGTTGCTAATGATGTAGATGATGAAGCTCCTAGACACGCAATAAGAAGAATGGCCATTGGTGATATGAGACCACAAGAACCAAGAAATGATGAAAATCAACCCACTCCTTCAAGTCAAGACCAACCATGCACAAATCATGATCCAGATGATCAAGATCAAGGTGTTGGTGATAGTGATCATGAGCAAGCATCAAGTGATGATTCTCCAAGACATGATCAAGAGGTTGATAAAGATGGTGGTCAAGCAATCTCACATCCACCTCACCCAAGAGTGCACCAAAGTGTGTAACGTGATCACCCCGTTGAACAAATTCTAGGGGACATTAACAAGGAATAATCTTGAGTTTGTAGCTTTTGTGAACATTACTCTTTTGTCTCTTCTTTGGAGCCATTTAGAGAAGAACATGCACTCGAGGATTCATATTGAGTGATGGCCATGCAAGAATAATTGAACAACTTCACAAGAAATAAAGTATGAACATTGGAGGAAAGACCAAAGACCAAGAATGTTGTGGGCACTAAATGGGTGTTCCAGAACAAGCAAAATGAAAATGGTGTTGTAACAAGAAACAAGGCAAGGGTCATGGCAAAAGGATACTCACAAGTAGAAGGATTGGATTTTGATGAAACCTTTGCCCCCGTGGAAAGGCTTGAATCAATTAGGATGCTACTTGCCTTTGCCACTCATCATGATTTCAAGTTATACCAAATGGATGTCAAGAGTGCTTTCCTCAATGGGCCAATCAAGAAAGAACTGTATGTGGAGCAACCACTAGGCTTTGAAGACCCCATGTATCCTAACCATGTTTACAAGCTCCATAAGGCGCTCTGTGGGCTTAAACAAGCACCAAGAGCATGGTATGAATGCTTTAGGGATTTTCTTTTAAGAAAAGGTTTAAAAATGGCAAGGCTGATGCAACCCTCTTCACAAAGCGCTTTGATAATGAGATATTTGTGTGCCAAATTTATGTCAATGACATAATATTTGGTTCTACTAATAAAACTTTTGTGATGAATTTAGCAAGATAATGACCAAGAGGTTCGAGATGTCCATGATGGAAGAATTGATGTTCTTTCTTGGCTTCCAAGTGAAGCAACTCAAAGAAGGCACCTTTCTATGTCAAGCCAAGTATACGCAAGATATCTTGAAGAAGTTTGACATGGACAAGGCAAAGCCCATCAAGACTCCCATGGCAACAAATGGCCATCTCGACCTCACTAAAAGGGACAAGCCGGTTGATCAAAAGGTATATCGTTCAATGATTGGCTCCTTGCTTTACCTTTATGCATCTAGGTCCGACATCATGCTTAGTACGTGTATGTGTGCATGTTTTCAAGCCGCTCCTATGGAGTGTCTGAAAGGATCGAGTGACCGAGAGGGGGGCGGTGAATCGGGAACTCAATCTATGTACCTAATTTGCCAATTACTAAAATCGACCACTCAAACAACTCCTACACAATTCTAGTGGTGAACACACTAGCAAGATAATCCTATGAAAGGAAGAAAAACCTAAGCATACTAGTGGATCACACACAAGGGCCAATCAACTCCTATGCAAGCTAGTAATCAAAGACAAGCAGAAGCACACAACAAGCTAGCAAAGGAACCTACTCATGCAAAGCTACTAGATCATCAAGTACAAGATAAGCACACAAGCATGAGTAGCATGATACAAACTAGGGTGATCAATCAAGCCAAAGCAACTTTTAAACATGCTAGTGATCAAGTAAAAGCTAAGCACAACTAGCAAGTAAAGAAGTCTATTCATGCAAGTCAATAAGGTAATCAACAAGAGCAAGGTAAGCACACAAGAATGAATAGCACGGTATGTAAATGCGGGAAGTAAAGCATCATAGTAAGAAGAAGGTCAAGGAATGCTCATGATTTTTTTCTCGAGGTCTCGGAAGGATGGCGCCTTCCCCTACTCCTTGTTGGACCACTTCCGCCGGAGTCCCGGTCCCTCCCGCCACCAATGTGGAGTTCTCGCACATGAGACCGCAATCACTCCTGGAGTGAAGATACGGTTGGGTCACCGCTACCACCAAGGCACAAGCTCACCTCCCTCGAGAACTTGCCGGACTCCCCGAGCCGACACGGGCGCTCACTAGCGATGCCCCTTTCACCGGCGGGCTCAAACCTGGTACAAACATGTGATGGCCTTCAAAACCAATCATGATAGGCTCAATCACCAACACCTAACCGGTCTAGGTCTCACCATAGACCAAGAGTAACAACCTAGATCACACCCTCAAGGACACCCTAGCCTTAGATGTGCAAAATGCTCTTGTTACTCTCACTAGCACTCTCAAGATATGAAATATCTCCTCCTGGTGCTCTCCTCTTTTCCTCTTGGCTCTCACCAAATGCTCCAAGTAATTCCACTGGCCAAGAGAGGTCTCCAAGACCCCAACAACAAAGTCATATAAGCTTCCAACCTCCAACTAGTCGTTGCTCCACAAAATTAGCTTCCTGGGCCAATAGACTGACTGTCCGGTCACTGCCTAACCGGACCGTCCGGTCACTGCAGACACGGCTCCAACGGCTCTGCCCACTGCTGATCTCCTTGTGCTGACCGTACGGTCTGGTCATAAGACCGTACCGTCCGGTCTATCCAACCGTCAGACATGTTCGACGCGTCGGACAACTCTGTCGGACTCCAAAGAGCTACTTCCTCTCTGCCCTGTACTGATCCATACAGACCGAACCGTCCGGTCTCTATAGACTCCAGCACAGACAGGTTCCTCGCTAAGTCTTCTCTCTGATCCGCCTGTTCCTCTAGTGACCGTACAGTCTAGTCTCCACTGACCCCTCTATCCGGCCACTTCGTCCAGAAGCTGAAACTCCTCGTCCTCGCTTGACTTTATTTCTTGGCTTCTCTGAACAGCTCCTTGGCTTCTCCACTGTCACCTAGTGCCTGTGATTTCGCTGAGCATCCTTGCACATCACCGACTAGTCGTGACCTAAGAGACATGACCTAGACCCTCTTGATAGTCTGGTTTTTCCTATGGACTTAAAGCCCTAACAACTAGACAAATGTTCCAAACACTTGCTCCATAGCTTGTCCTTAGCCTTGATTCATCTTTATCAACCCTTGGACCCCATCAAGCTCATCAAGCCTCCATGCTTGTGGTCATTATCATCCATCGACAAGGCAACCGTCTACAATCATCATAGTATAGAAAAGGTTTCCTACACGCACAACACTCGTGTAGGCATTAGCCATATTTCATGTTTGTCATTCATCACAAAAACATTCATACCTTGGAGTGACCTCAATGGTCATGATCCTTACAGTGTCACATGGTGGCCGTTAAAAGAATCTTGAGATATTTGGTTCACACACCAAACCTAGGGCTTTGGTACCCTAAGGGTTCAAAGTTCAACCTAATACGCTATTCTAATGCGGATTATGCTGGAGATAAGGTGGATAGGAAGAGCACCTCCGAGACATGCCAATTCTTGGGTAGGTCCCTAGTATCATGGTTATCCAAGAAACAAAATTATGTTGCTCTATCCACAGCCGAAGCGGAGTATGTAGCAGCCGGTAGTTGTTGTGCACAACTATTATGGATGCGACAAACTCTAAAGGACTATGGTTACAATTTGAATTGAGTCCCTCTCTTATGTGACAATGAGAGTGCCATAAAGCTTGTTTATAACCCCGTTGAGCACTCGCGCACAAAGCATATAAATATCTGCCACCACTTTTTGAGAGATCATTCCATTAAGTGGGATATTGAAGTTAGTCATGTGAGAACCGAAGATCAATTGGTCGATATATTTACCAAGCCACTAGATGAAAAGCGTTTTTGCTATCTATGGAGTGAACTTAGTATACTTGATTCTAGCAATGTGGTTTGAAAGCTTGCACATCTGTGGTGACATGGAGTAATCTTTTTCAAAAATAAAAATATTGCAAAATGTTGATTGGTTTGTTTTTGAAAAATATTTGGTTCTTGATCATTGGATCACGTTGATGTGAATGTAATCATTGTTCGAGTGATTGTTTGTGACTGATTATATTCATTGAGACTTTTTCAAAATTGAACATTTTCATGAGGTTAGCAAGATGTTTATCAATTCATAAGCATAGCTAAAGAAGGAATGACAAAAAATCAGCAATTTCAGCCAAAGGAGGCAAGCCAGTTTTACCAAAGTTGGACAAAATCCGACCCAATCGGATAATGTCCAATTTCTAAGTCTAGTCGGATAATGTCCGACCCAGTCGCACATTGTTCGACTAGGTGGAATTTTGCCCATATCAGGGCCCGAGCCTACCCCTTCGTTTCAAACCCCTCATTCACTCAAACTCTCTCCCTCTCATCTCTCAACCGACGACCAAGGCTCCTCTGTGGCGATCTCCCTCTCCCACCATTGAAAGGAGAAAGTTTGAGAGGGAGGGGACTCCCTTCATCGGATAAAGTCCGAGTACCTCCATTGTTGTAAGGTATTTCCCTCTTTTCTCTTCTCCCTTATTCTCTTACCATTGTAATGCTAGGGCTAGGGTTTGACTTTGCAATGCTAGGTTGTATCCTTATTCTCTTACCATTGTAGTCCATGAAGATGTTTCCTAAGATGCTATAGATGCCTTGTATGCAATATGGCTAGGAGTTGTGGTCAGATTTGAGAAAGCACAAATTTTTGTGGAAATTTTGAGGGAGTCGGATAATGTTCGGGTCAGTCGGCCAATGTCCGACATCGGACAATATCCGACTCAGTCAGACAATGTCCGATTTCACCCAAATTTTTCTGAAAATTTTTATTTTCTCTCTTGTGGCCATGTTGTCTTCAAAAATTCTATATCTCATTATGCTCCTCTATCTCCTTTGTCAGGATGTCTGGCACTTGGTCTCAGGGGGAGAAGCGATCTAAGTTTGTGGATGATGCCGAAGGCAGCAAAACCAATAGAAGGAAGCCACGCACTATGCATCTTCGATATGCTGAGCACCGAGAGGAAGAAGAACCCACTGAGATCACCCGTGTCATGCGTACTATGACGATTGATCCTAATTTGGACAGGCAGCCCATCAACTATGTGAAGGCCATTGAAGAGGCATGTCGTGAGGCTAGGGAAATAAACTACTATGAAGTTGAGAAGGAAGCCATTGATGCTAGATTCTAGTCTCACTTTCACATGGATTGGTACATGTGTGCCTACAAGAGGAAGAAGCATCCAACTATAGCAATGCAGTATATTGACTGTGAGTACATGAAACACAAGAAAAACCTAGTGTTTAAGGAAATCATTGAAGCTTGTGAGTACCATGGAATCAAGGACATTATGAGGTTCGGGTACAACTGGAATCAAGAGATTGTGTCACAGTTTTACTCCACTGTGTATTTAGATGAACCAGCAAAGAAGTTGACTTGGAAGATAGATGGCGAGAGGTATTCTTGCACTTTATCTCTCTTTGCTTCTTTGCTTAGTATAAGGGATTCCTATGAATCAAAGTGTATTCATAATAGACGCACAATGCTCCCCTCCGAAATGAAGTACATGTATGTCAATGAAGATGATTGCAATCCACCATATGCTATCGAGTTTAAGCCCTTCTACAATGTGCTTCATAGGATGGTAAGAGTCTCCATTGCACCAAGAGGAGGAAATGCTGATCATGTTCTAGGGTTTGAGAAGGACCTTCTTGACTGGATTGGGGGCTCTGAGAAGTTTAATGTATTTGACTTCATCTACTCAGAGATGTGGCATGTGGCTATTACAGCTAGCCATGGCTGTGGTTATGCTCCCTTCATCATGTTCATGATTGAGAAAGTGACAAAGAAGACCTTCAAGAAAGAGTGTGAACACAAGAGTCTTAGGCCTAATGTTCCTCCAACTGTTGCTAGTGGTGGTTCCACACCTAGGTCAGCTCCCCCCCAAGTGAGCCTACTTCTCCACCAGTTCCTCCAGCCAGCTCAACTCCAGGTCCTTCCCACCGGTGCAGAGGCAGAGGTTCTAGCAAGAAAAGGGGAGGCCTTTTCAAGATGCTCAGGGGAATTTTTAGTATCTGCAACAGACTTGATGCCAGGCTTGACAACATTGAGAAGCATCAAGATGTGTTGAACAAGTGTCAGAAGGCCATATATGATCACCTCGCCATTCAGCCTCCCCAGTCTTCATCTCCAGATCTCGCACCCTATCCTCCTCCAGTTGAGAACCCTTGGAATAACTTCACTGATGAGAAGTCCCAGTACCTTGGTTACTATCCCTCATATGCTTATCCTACTAGTACAGCTGGTACTAGTGGTGTTGGACCCTCCTACACTAGGTTTGATGATGAAGATGGTAATGGCGATGAGATTATCGATGAGATACCACCACGCGAGAGGAATGATGAGGATGATGAAGAGGATGAGGACAGTGACTATGATGGCAACGAGTGATTTCTTCCCTTCCTTTTTGGTGTCTTGATGTCAAAGGGAGAGAAGAAGAGTCAAGAAATTCAGCTAGCTATGTTATCATTATGTATCTTGTGATCTCGTTTTGGACATGCGATTTATGTGTTTTCAAAACTCTATTGCGTGAACCTTATTTGTGTCAGACTTATTTATGCTATCTATGTGATGAATTTTGTGTTATGCAAATATGGCTTGATGTAATGTTATTTGTTTTCCTTTTTAGTTACATTTGTGTGAATCACATGTCATATGCATTGTTGTTATTCTATTTATATTGATGCTACATGGAACAATGCAAAGAAAGAGGGGGAGCTCTTCTATTTTTCTCTCAATATGTGCACATTGGTTGTTAATTGCCAATTGGAATTCAATTCATGCACATATTTAGGGGGAGCTCCTATATATTTGTTCTCTCTTTTAATGCTCTTTTATCTATAAACTGTGAACTTTAGTTGTATTGTCATCAATCGCCAAAAAGGGGGAGATTGAAAGTGCATCTAGGCCCCTAATTATGGTTTTGAGTGAATGACGTCAATACAATTAAAAAGGACTAATATTTCCATTGAGCATATATACAGTTTCTGATTATCGATGTATATGAGAGCAAGGAAATTAAAAGAGAAAGAAAAGAAAAGGCAACAAAGTGCAAATCTTGGAAAAGAAGTCTCGACGCTCAAGAATCAAGGCTTAATATTTTTATCTTTTATCTTGAGTATAGGAACACTATACTATCAAGAGGGATACAAAAGAAATAAGTGCTGAAAGACCAAGTCCTCAAATATTATTCCAAGTATCAAAAATTCCATTCCAAAATTCTTTTCATCGGTCAATGTCCGACTACATTAGATATTGCAGTCGGATTCTAGAAAGTCGCACATTATTTTCAAATCAGCCGTGTCAGACAATGTACGACACAGTCAGACAATCCTATCGGACTATAGAATCATGGTTACCTCACCGAATAAGGTGGAGTCAGACATTATCCGACTCCATCGGACATTATCTGACTCCCAGAAAATCTGATCCCGTTGGTCTATCCTCTCGGATTCCAGAACGCTGCAAACTTTGCAAATAATAGAAGAGTCGGACAATGTCCGATTTCATCGGACGATGTCCAACTATTCTCTACCCAGAGAAATATCCGAGTCTATCGAACATTCCCATCGGGCTCAATAGTCAATACTGGTATTATGATTATTTGTGTCTATTAATGATATCCAACAAACGTAAATATCCGATTTCATCGGACATGCATGAATGATATCCAACAAACGTAAATATTGCATAAGAAGTAGACCATTACTTGATGTGTTGTATTTTCTAAGATGAACAATACTCAATACTGGTATTATGATTATTTGTGTCTTACAATTGAACATAGGATTCAAGATCAGAAACACATGTCCGATATTCGACTCTGTATGGCAGGTATCCTGTTATTGAATAAGGGTACAATATCCATCCGCACATGCATGACAACCAGCTTTGATAAATTATCATATATGTTGCAGAGTAGAGAGCACATGAAAGAACTTTTGCTGCACGAAGTATAATTAATGCACCAAATTTGATATACCCCCATTTCTAAGAAAAAAACCTATCAAATTTGATAGTCTGTACCACGGCTTTGACATTTTTGACAACACGTAACTGCTAGAATTAACGTTTGTTGGATATCATTCATGCATGTCATGTCTGTCACTGCTAATCATGGAACTCTCCCCCGGCTACGAACACGGAGCACACACAACACATATACTGGACTAGCGGGAACACTAAAACATGTGTTCGAGGAACTACATGTTTATTTGAATAAGAGAACAGAAAAATAAAAATAAAGAGCCAGATTTAATCTCCATATATGATTTGGATCTGTTCTCTCCTCGCTCAGTTCGAGGATTTGATACCATCACATCCGTAAAGGGCTTTATCCCTTCGGGGGAGTACAGCCTCCGGCTCCGGGCGGTCGCCCCCGAGGGTTTGGTGATTCGCAATCTGTAATACCAGCGAATGGTTTCAGTCCAACAAAAAAAAACATATAAACCCGTCATATAATTAATTCATGCGAGGAGCTCACATTGGGCGACAACACTGATGGCCATCAGAGCGGACACCCAAAAGCATAGAAGCACAAGAAATCTAACGACTCTCAGCCTCAGATTCATGCTTTGAGACGTGTTTCTTTCTAGTACTTGGTACTCACAAACGGTGATCTTTGTTTCGTGCTGAACTGTAAATTATACCTCATCTTCGCAGATTTTATAGCCAAAGCTTTGATTGTGTGTGGCGTATATTGCAGAGTTTACTTTCCAGTTGGCTAACCGGAGAACTTTGATGCCGTTCCGCCGTGGTCAGCTGGTCGCTAACCGTGCACTGCACGCCACTGGGAACTCTTCAATGCCTGGCTTGTTTCATTCATCAAACCTATATATAAGCAATGTTAACCTGTCAATCCACTCAGCGAAGGCGAATGGTATGCGCATGTGAGTTTGACTTCCTCGCTCTCGTGTCATCACTCAACTGCCCCGTCGTCGTTTCACGGTTTTAAGTTTTGGAAATGAACTTATAGCTTGTCTAAAACGTCATCAGAATCGATGATTACAGATGGGGCACAACTACCATTACAGATGGGATAACGCCCCATCTGTCCTAACACGTCTGTGATGAGGTATCAACTCAGAAAGGGCAGGAAACCATTTGTGAAACGTGTTGAGTTATCGATGATCGAAGGCACGTAGATCGATATAGAGAACGAAAACTAAAAGCAACAAGAATAGAGGAGACGAAATTCTTTATTGAATACTTCTAACGAAATTACAAAGGGGTGTCTCCTCAACTATTTATAAGGCGGAAACCCTACTTCGTTTTGGGTCCTAATTCGATAATGAGCCCACATGGGCCAGGAAACCTTCTTCTAGAAGGTGGGCCTGGCCCAACAAGCGTTTTACAACACTCCCCCTTGGGCTCTTTATCACGATAAATATGCCTCATAAAAACTCCTTAAAAACCTAGTGGGAAAAATGGAGAAAAGAGCACATATTACCGTTACTTGTATTGTACACATTGCCTCACTAAAAACCTTAATGAGAAAACTTCATATGAAAAACTCAGAAGGAAAAAAGAGTACAATGGTTTAATCTTCATGATTAATGCTTATCGATCTTCATGAACGACACGAATTATCTTCGAGATGATTCTTTAATTCAGAACGTGATGTACTTATGGAAGTTCTCCCCCTGTTTCAAGTACTTCTCTAAGTCTTCTCATGCCAATACCATGCCGACACTTTTCAAGAGTGCAAGCTGGTAGTGACTTTGTGAACATATCTGCAAGATTATCACAAGATCGGATATGAGTTACCAAAATTTCTCCCTTCTCTTATAATTCATGCGTATGGAAGAATTTAGGTAACATATGTTTTGTCCTGTTTGACTTTATGTATCCCGATTGTATTTGTGCAATACAAGCGTTATTATCTTAATAGATAACTGTAGGGGATGGAGTATACGACACTCCACAACTCTCCATTATATGTCTTGACATCCTTCTAAGCCAAGTGTATTCCTTGGCGGCTTCAAATAATACGATGATCTCTGAGTAATTTGTTGATATAGCAACAATTGTCTGCTTCATTGACTTCCATGAAATTGCCGTTCCACCAAATAAGAATACATATCCAGTCTGCGAGATTGACTTGTATGGATCGGATAAGTAGCCAGCATCAGTATACCCAACTAAGGTTACTTCTGCATTCTTCTTAAAAAATAATCCGAAATCTTCAGTTTCTCTCAGATATCTTAATACTTATTTAATGCCTTTCCAATGTCGCATAGTTGGTGCCGAGCTGTATCTAGCAAGTAGATTAACAGCAAAAGCTATATCGGGTCTCGTATCATTTGCAAGATACATTAATGCTCCAATAGCACTGAGATAGGGATATTGAGGTCCCAATAATTCCTCACCTTCCTCCTTTGGTCTAAATGGATCTTCCTCTGTATTGAGTGATCTCACAACCATGGGGGATCTAAGTGGGTATGCATCTTTCATATTAAATCTTTCTAATACCTTTTTGGTATAGTTTGATTGATGCAATAATATCCCTTCGTGGGTATGCTCAAGCTGCAAGCCTAAATAATATGTAGTCTTTCCTAAATCTTTTATTTCAAATTCAGACTTTAAGTAAGAACATGCATCTTCGACGTCCTGTGTAGTACCAATGATATTCAAATCATCAACATAAATAGAGATTATGCAATAACCTTTCTTTGATTTCTTAATGAATACACAAGGACAATCATCATTCTTCAAGAATCCTTTTTCCAGTAAAAAAGTTACTGAGCTTGTTATACCACATTCTTCTAGATTGCTTTAAACCATATAATGACTTCTGAAGTTTGACACTATACAATTTGCATTCTTCTTCATTCGGGACTTTGATTCCTTCTAGAACTTTCATATAGATTTCTGTATCTAATATTCCATATAAATATGTTGTGACGACATCCAAAAGTCACATTTGCAAATTCATATTCACTGTCAATGATATTATATACCGGAAAGTAATTCCATCCATTACAGGAGAGTAGGTTTCTTCATAGTCAATTCCTAGTCTCTGCGTGAAACCTTGAGCTATGAATCTCGCCTTGTATCTAGTCACTTCATTTTGAGCATTTCTCTTCCTGACAAACACCCATTTGTGACCCACTGAAAAGATACCTTTTGGTGTAAGGCTTACATTGCCGAACACTTCTCTTTTCTTTAGAGAGTTCGACTCTGTACAAATTGCTTCTTTCCACTTTGCCCAGTCAGGACGCTTCTTGCATTCCTTCATTGACTTTGGTTCAGATTCCAAGTCAATCTGTGTTGCAATTGTGTCAGCAAAATATGAGTCGACTTTCATTGTTTTTCTATTGTATACTACTCCCGTTTCAACATAATTCATTGAAACTTCTTCTATTATTTCATTTTCTTGATCCACATCACTCAGAGGTGTGTTTAGATCAGGAATTTCCGGTAACCCGTCATGAGTTTCATGTGTGCGCACATTCTCACTTGAGATTTCTTCTTCAATGCTCACCACTTCGTATGGTTTGCTTTCACCTTCTATATTCATCTTTGGAGTAGTTTGCTTCGGCTTATTCTCTGCAGGACGTCTCCTAGGAGCTTTAGCTTGAGCTTGTACTCTAGGCTTCTTTGGTGCCCGTGTAACCAGATCGCTCCCCCTCTTCCTAGCATTCGTTGCTTTTGAGGAAGGAGGCTGGAATTACATATAGTCATCTTCTTCAAATGGGATGCCTTTTCTTTCAGGTGCATTTGCAGCCGGTATATAAGACTTTACAATGTCTCTTGTATTGGTGAAAGCTTCTAGCAGTTCATTAGCAACCCTCTGTAGATGGAGGATGTTCTGAACTTCGAGCTCAGTTTCTGTAGTGCGAGGATCCATTCCTTGAATTCCTTTAGTTTCCCATTCTATTTTACGACATTTGTCCCGAGAGAGATACTTTCCTCCCCCTAATGCCGGAAAATAATCTTCATTAAAGATACAATCAGCAAAGCGAGCCGTGTGTAGATCCCTAGTGGATGGCTCTAAATACTTGATTATAGATGCACTTTCATATCCAACGTAAACTCCGAGTTTTCGTTGTGCACCCATTGCAGTTTGCTGAGGCGGAGGGATAGGGACATACACAACATATCCAAATCTCCGCAAGTGAGAAACATTTGGTATTGTACCACGCACCATTGCTAATGGTGATTCTTCATCTGTAGCAGATGACCTCAATTGAATTAATGCTGCTGCATGCAACACTGCATGCCCCCAACAAGAAATAGGCAATAAGCAATTCTACAATAATGGTCGTGCTATCAACTTGATCCTCTTAATTAATGATTCTGCAAGTCCATTTTGTGTATGCACGTGTGGTATAGAATGTTTCAATTTGATACCCATACTCATACAATAGTCATTAAACACCTTCGAGGTAAATTCTCCGGCATTATCCATCCCGATGGATTGGATTCTGTGATTTGAAAAATTGATTTTCAATTGTATGATCTGAGTTGTCAATCGTGCAAATGCATGGTTTCTAGTAGACAATAAACATACATGACTCCACTTCGAGGAAGCATCAATCAACACCATGAAGTACCGAAAAGGTCCTGACATGGGATTAATTGGTCCACATATGTCTCCTTGAATTCTTTCAAGGAATGCCATCGATTCTGCTTGAATCTTCAGCTTTGAGGGTCGAGTGATGAGCTTCCCTTTTGCACATGCAACGCACAAAAAATCTTCGTGATTTGGGAAATCTTTTGTCTTCAAGTTATGACCATTTGAATTCTTCGTGATTCTTTGCATCATGTTGAGGCCTGGATGACCAAGTCTATCGTGTCATGTTCGATAGGCTTCTTGGTTGCTAAATACGGCCTTGAACGCAGCAAACTCCTTGTGTGGTTTAACATAAGTGTAGTACATGCTTTCTTTAATGGTTGGAAAACTTTTGACGATAGTCTTGTGTTCTCCATCTTTCTTGGTCATAATGAGACATTCTTCGCCTTTATCATCATTGGTTTCTACGTGAAATCCATTTGCACGGATGTCCTTGAAGCTTAACAATGTCCGAGTAGACTCGGGATAAAGCAATGCTTCATGGATTACTAGCCGCGTACCATTCGGTAGGATGATTATGGCCCTGCCTGTGCCAATAATCCTAGTGTTATTGCCAATGACAATAGTTATATCTTCGTCATACTTTCGAAGTGTTTGGAAATAACTAATGTCCCTTAGAACGGTAGCGGTAGTACCACTGTCTACGAGACAGAGCTCCTCTTGAATAGCCATGTACTTCACGATTCTGTAATCATGTATAATCAAAAGAAATAATAATATAAACAATTTCCACACCAATATGATATATTATTAAACAAATGTCTTCTCTTTATGAGATTAAATAAATAAACCACTACTAAAACTTAATGCACCCTTATTACTATTGCTTAATTCTAATGGAGAACTTTCGATTCTAAATAGTCTACGAGACTAGTGGGAATCTCCATGCAGGTCCTCCTCATCCTCTGCCATGAGGTCGTCATCAAATTCAATATCAGAGGCCTTGCTTGATTCTCCATAACCTTGAGCTTTGTCTAATGTACCAGAATCCATCTTCGTGATGTCCTCTTTGGTTTGTGGAGCTTCAACATAGTTGGCTTCATGCTCCGCAAGCTTCTTCCTGAGTTCTTGGTATATGTTGACGACGTGCTTAGGCGTGCGACAAATTTTGGACCAATGTCTATTCATGCCACATCTGTAACATTTCTGGTCCTGCTTCCCATATTCTCCCCCTGAAGGCGTCTTCTTTGACTTCCCTTTATAGTTCTTCTTGAACTTGTTAGGGTTGTTTTGCGTCTTCGGTGGTGCCTTCGGTGCTGCTTTACCCTTGTTGTTATTCGTCTTGAATGACGTGGCATTTGCTTCTTGCGATGCCATGGAGCCAGTAGGACGAGACAAATGATTCTGCTTGATCAATTCGTCCCCCCCCCCCTGATCTTGCTGCAATGCATTGCTCAGGACGACATAAGAGTCATATTTGTCCTTCTTGTACTAGCGGCTCACATGGGTGAGCTTAGGGTGAAAGATGGAGAGAGTCTTGTGGATGAGGTAGGGATCTTTAAGATCTTTGCCACATAGCTTCATGTGTGACACAATACCATAAAGCTTGGTATTGTATTCCTTAATAGTCTTATAATCTTGGAAGCGTAGATTTTGCCATTCGCGCTCCACTTTAGGAAGTAAGACTGCTTCAATTTGCTAAAAGCGATTACGCAGTGAGTTCCACAAGACCTTTGGGTTTCTTTCGGTCATGTACTCATTTTTCAATGTAGTACATAAATGATGCCTCAGGAAATGCAGGGCTTGAGCTTGCTCCACTGTTGTTGCAGTAGGTTCCCCAGTTTTAGACATAATTGTCTTTAAGAGATTTTTGCCACTAAGGAGAATTTCAGTATCAAGAGCCCATGACAGGTAGTTACTTCCATGGGGGTTAAGCACATCAAATTCTCTCTTCATAAGGTCAGACATCTGTATGATATTATGTTACAAAAATTACTTCGTGTATATGCAAATAATATCTCCAAGTAATATGGGGCATAAGTAAAGTGGTATAACAAAAACTACATGTTTAAGTTATTTTATTGGTATTTCTGCATAAAAATAACCAATAAACCATGAAAATGGAATAATATAATGACTATAATCCATATTGATATAAATCTGGAAAAATCTGGGGTGTTGTATGCAAAATAACACATTTTCGTGAAATTTCTATTTTTTTTTAATTTTCTGGTAATTTTCATAATTTACAGGGGCCTTTTGCAAAAATTAGGTTTGTTTATGCGAAAAATAAAAAATTCTAAAATTTTGAGGACTTCTTTACAAAATTTCCAGATTTTTTTCTAATTCAGACTTCTAATGTACCGAAACCCGACCCAAAGATTGAGCCCAGCCCGTTTTATTGTGTGAGAGTATAAATAAGATGAAACCCTAATCTTCTTCACTCTCTCCCTCATTTTATTTCTCTTCAGCCTCCCGGCCGCCACTTTCTTTCTTTCTTCTTCCTCCCCACCGACACTCCTCCTTCTTTCTTTCTTCCCCATCTGCCCGATTAGATCCAGAGCTCTGAGAGCTTGGGCGTCAGGGAGCGCCTGGGGGCCTCGGTGCTCCTGCTGGCACTGCTTGCGCGCGATAGTATTGCCAGGGTGCTGCCTTCGTGGCTGGACGGGGTTTCTCTCGCCGAGCGCGTCGTCTGATTCGCTCTGCCTTCTTGGCGGGCAGGTGGGAGCAGGCGTAGACGTATGCTAGGACTTGTGCACGACTATCGTTGGAGGCCGAGCTGCCTTCGAGGCTGTCGGGCGGGGCTGGCCGGGTGCACGCTGTCGTAGGCGCGCTGCTTGCGCGGAGTCATGCGCTGCCAGCTCCCGGCGGCACTTCTGCGGCTGGCAGGGCCAGCGCGTGTCCAGGCGTGTTCACGTGGGACACGCATGCGCATGGGACTAGCTGCTTGTGTGCACGTGGCCAGGAGACCAAGCCTTCGTGGCTATTTTTCCTTTTTTCTTTCTTTGCTGCTTTGCTCTATCTCATGTGGGACTAGCTCTTGTTTTTTTTTTACTTTCACGGAATGATGAGACTTTGGCCAAAGGCTAGATCTTAGCACCGCGCCGCTGCCTACGTGGCATGGCCGGCCCAGATCTGCTTCGTCTTTTTCGGTTTGGTTCAACCGATCTAGATCAGCCCTTCTCTGATCTGGTCCGGGCCTCCTTTTTATTCTTTTCTTTCTTTAACTTTTTGTGATGAATATAACCCGGTACGGGGTTTAGTAGGGCCGGATCTGGACTATTAAGGTCTAGATCTGAGCCGTCATGGGATGGATCTCGAAATTTTTTCTTCTTGTTTTTTTAGATCCGGTCATCTTCATCACTAGGGTTGGGTACATCCGGTCTTTTCTTTTTGTTTTTCTTGTAGATCCGGTCATCTTTACCACTAGGGTTAGGGTAGATTCGATCTTTTCTTCGTCATCTTCTTGACCCTCTCTCGTTGGGATTAGGGTTTGGTGGTCAAGTCGTCGGATTTCAAGATTTTTTTTCTTTCTTGTGATGTTGTATCCGGTGGCGGCGGCATCGAATCTTGAGATTTTTTTTCTTGTGGATCCGTTCGTAGAAGCCCCTTACGGGTAAGTCAACCGCCGAATCTGATCTTTGTACGCGACCAGATGGCTCTCACGCTTCTTGGGCGCAGGTCGCAGGGTGCGTCGAGCCACGCGATGCTCGACGCTGCCACTGCAGTTTGCTTATTTGTTTTTCTTTCTTAGATCTAGACAGCAACGTGTCTGGATCTTGATTTGCATGGCGAATTTGGACAGATCTTGACTGTATCGAGTCAAGATAAAAATTCATTCGAAAACATACCTTAAATCACCGATTAGATGCGTCGGCTCGATTAGAGCGTGCTGATAACGTGTTGAGTTATCGATGATCGAAGGCACGTAGATTAATGTAGAGAACGAAAACTAAAAGCAACAAAAATAGAGGAGACGAAATTCTTTATTGAATACTTTTGATGAAATTACAAAGGGATGTCTCCTCAACTATTTATAAAGGGAAAACCCTACTTCGTGTTGGGTTCTAATTCGATAACGAGTCCACATGGGCCAGAAAACCTTCTTCTAGAAGGTGGGCCTGGCCCAACAAGCGTTTTACAACAAAACGAACTTCCAACAAGGACAAGGTATAATCCGTCTGTATTTGTTGGCCAAAGCCATCTCAAATATCTTAGCGGGACCGTAGACCTAGTTAGACATAATATATCACAGGCGGGATTCTCTAAGTATTACAGATGGCTCTTATCTCAGACGGGATTTGTGCACTGTCTCACATAGTTCATATGTTAGACGGTGGACTGGCCCGTTTGTGCTGTGTTTTGTTATAGACGGCGTCTAGTTATCTGTCTCTGTTATTTGTGGCCTAGGACACACGCTCTACCAGGAGCCCTGTCTGTAATGTAGAATTATGCTAAAATTCGTTTCAGCGCATCTGGAAATAGGGTCAGGATTTGGCAGCCATGAGTTAGTCCCTGCATGATTCACTGGCAACATTGCTTAATTACAGACCATATAAAATTGAGTCTTATACCTCAACACACGGACTATAAGTATTGGTTCACGACAATGAATTACTTGACAGTCAAGAACAAATTTCCTATGCCACTAATCGATGAAGTACTCGATGAACTGGCTGGTACTCGCTATTTCACCAAGCTTGATTTATATGCAGGTTTCCACCAGATTCGTATGACCCCTTTTAGGATGAAGCCAAAACAGCATTCAGAACACATCGGCCACTATCAATTACGGGTGATGCCTTTTGGTTTAATGAACACACCTGCTACTTTCCAATATACTATGAATTCAGTGTTGGGTCCCTACCTCCGGATCTATTGTCCCACTTACGACCCAATATTTATATCACAGTTCAAATGTATTTTATCTCTCACCTGCGATCTTCGTTCAACCTATGATCTATTGTCCCACTTACGACCCAGTTGTATCCCGTAAATCGATACCCCGCCCCCGACCCCATTCCTCTCCACCAGCTCCCCCCCCCCCCCCCCCCCGTGCCTCTCCTTTGCCTGCAACTCGCCGGCCACCTTCCCGCCTCCTCCTACGAGTCGCCGATGCAGTCCGGATCCGCACGGGGGCCGCCACATTCGATGCCCTCGGGTGCCTCCCCGCCTGCCCCGGTCGCCTCCGCCTATGACTCACCGGCACCGTCCGGATTCGCACGCGGCCATCGCATTCGTCACCCCCGCGTCAACGTTCGTCGCCCCCGGCCGCCGTTCGGATCCGCACGTGGCCGCCGCGTGCGTGTCACCCTCGGAGGCGGCCGCCTGCCCAGCCTCGCCTCCGCCCACGACTCTGTTGACGGCTGTTAAGTACCATTTTTAACCGTCAACTATACTCAAATAAAGGAGAATTTGGCATTTCATACACACATGCTTTATCACAATAATATAGTTCCACTTGTACTTGGAGAACTTTGTGCATGCAGGAGGAAATGTGAAGGAAACACCTCAAAAGGCAAGAAAACACACTTTCGACCAATCAGAGAGCGCCACATGGACGTCACACGGATTGAAGGGCCCATTTGCAGCACTTAACCGACGTAACTCCCTGTAATACCGCGCAAACCGACGTCAGGGCCCACAGGACAGCCACCTGGAGAAAGCACAGGCCAGGAGGGGCCACCCCCAGGTCGGCCGACCTGGTCAAGTCGGCCGACCCGGCCGGGCGCCCTCTCCGCCTGGGCTTCCACGTGTTGGCTCCTCCGCGACTCCTGATGACGGTTTGAGATGCCTTCCGTGGCGGTTACTCTCCCTTGCCGACCTATTGAGGCTATAAATAGGAGGGTGTGCCTTCACACTCAACACACACCACAAGAAGTATTTCTCTCTTGCTAGTAGTAGTTCTTGGAGTTTTAGTGGAGTTAGGCTGAGTCTAGAGCTCTCTAGTCCTAAGTCTTCACTTGGAATTGGTATGGCTCTTGTATCTTTTCCCTTTTGTAAGACTTTGCTCTTATCAATATATATATATATTCTATATAGTTGTGCTTGGGTCATGAGTTTCTTGTTTGATATTGTGATCCATATATGTGATAGTATAGTCTACTTGTGTGATAGTAGTTTATATTTATTATACTACTATTGTCATGCTAGTTATATACCGTCACTATAGTCTAGTTTATATGTTATAGTCTCTATGCTTAGTTTTAGCTGATAAAGTATAGCATGGGTTTGGTGATCGTATTCGTACGGTAGCTCTGCCTCGTTAATAGTAATCGCGGAGGGGCAGAGTGCTCTTTGGTCATGCAAGTATGGTACTTGGGTGACTGATTTGCACCAATTATTCGTTAGTCTACTGGTTCGTTGAGGTAGGCGGCAGGTGGTGACAGCCCTGTCCGTCCTTTGAAATCCTCCCCGCTAGGCTAGTGCGTAGGCTCTTGGCGGAAGTCGCCTGTGGATGCAGGGGTAAGTCCGTGCCTGAAGTGCTATACTATTGACTGCTGAACCTGAGTGTGGGTCTGTATGTATTCTACTTAGGCTATGCAACTGTATAGGAATGTATAGTAGGAGTAGCTTAGCCTAGTCTTTCCTCCACTAGACTTTATTTATTTAGTAGGAATCTTCTGTGTGTGTCACACTACCCGGTTATTATCATGTACCCGCCTGTCTTGGTTAGATATCCTTGCTAATTGTTAACATGATCTTATATGTTAGTAACGCTTCTTGATCATACCCTTCCCTTGGGATAAACAAATACGATACCCTGAATACTTCCGGGTGAAATGCTACAGCGGTATTCTCCGTGCGCTTGCGGATTTTACCTACTTGACTCTGGGACATATTAGTGAACCGTTTCTGGCCCCGTGCCGGGAATGATTTATTAATATGGCTTAGCAAAAGTCAACAAGCATTTCTGGCGCCGTTGCCGGGGAAGGCGTATGATTCAAGAAAAATTACTAATGTATATAGTAGTGTTGCAATTATTAAGGCTATCTCCTAAGCAGGTTAACCTTGCTTTGTTTTCTGCATTTTGTATGAAAACAGGGTAGTGTATGACTGGTTTCGACTTGCCGACAAACTTCACTGAAGATCCTGAGTCACTCATGAGAAGGACACGAGCTAGGCTCACCCCTCCTCGTAAGGAGACTCGGCCAATCGAACCTGTCATTCCCGCACCATCAAGCTCTGAGCAAATGGCCGACAAGACCCTCCGCGAGTTCTCCGCTCCCTCCGCTGCCAACATCCCTACGGGACCAGCTGGCAATGTGGGAGATGCGAACTTCGAAATCAAGACCGGTCTCATCACCATGGTGCAGGCTAGCCCATTCTGTGGGAAAGCCAATGAGGACGCTAGTGCTCATCTCCAGCAATTCCTGGAGATTTGCAACACGTTCAAAAAGAAGGACAGCCTCATCACATTCATGAAGAACTTCCTTGAGAAGGAAAAGGTTGCACAGCAACAACTGATGAAGGCAAGGAGGCAAAGGTCACACATTAAGCAACAGCCTCCGAAGTCCACAAGGCAGCAACCTCCGAGGTCTGCAAAGAAACAGGCTGTGAAGCCTGCAAAACCGCAGCCTCCGAAGCCCGAGAAGCCACCGACCGCAACAAAGACCAAGAAGGTGTGGCGAGTGAAACAAGAAGCATCATCCGTGTCTTCATCTCCGGGACCGGACAACGCTTCATCGAGCTGAACGCCGGAGAAAAGTCCCGCTCGTCGGACTTTAAAAGGTGAGTCCTCGCCGGGAGGTTAAATCGGTAGTTATCCATATTTGCTCTTTTAACTGCATATTTGCTTTCCACCACATTTTGATTTTTTCCGACCACTGCATTTCTGCATTTTTGAATTTTTCTAGCCACCTTGGAATTTTTCAAAACTCATTTGCATTTCTGAAAATTTAGAAAATAGGTTTTTGGGCTTTCCATTTTGAAAAGATTTTTTGTCGAGCTTTTTGAGCAAAACAGCAGCAGGGGACAAATCCCCTAGCCGTTGGGGAACACATAGGAAAAAGGGGGCTGCCAGGAGGCCCACCTGCCAGGTCGGCCGACCTGGTGAGGTCGGCCGACCCCCTGGCCCCACCTTTTCCTGTGCTCCTTTCTCCCAACGGCTATATGGCCGTTGCTCTGTCCCTTTCTAACGGCCATCTTGCTATAAAAACCGCCCAGGAGGAGGAGCTTCACCATTCCAAGCTCATCTTTCACTCCCCTCCTTTGCTCACTTGTTGCTCTCCCAAAATTTCGTGTTCTTCAACTTTACTACAGCCCCAAAAACCCAAAAAAATATTTCCTCTCTGTTTTAGTGCATTTGCAAGTTGTTGTGAGAAGAAAACCAATTTCGGAGAAGCTCGGGTTTGTCGTTTTCACTAACGCTCACCCGAACACTTGTTCGATCTTGTTTTTGTTCTTGTCTTGTGTTTGTTCTTGTGTGCAGCCATGTTCAACCGAATGAAGCAAGTCGCCGGAATCAAGCGGAGAAAAAGCACTCGTGCAAGCACGAGTCAAGCATCCTCCGTCGAGCTCACACCAAGTCCGGGGCATGGTGACCCCGAAGCTGAAATTCCGGAGGAAAGGCCGGCCTTGCTCATCACCGAGGAGCATCTCGACATCAAGGACGACCGCGAGGGCCAAGCCATCGCGCTCATGAGAGAACGGCCATTCGCCCACACCCGACGCTTCGATCCGGACTTCCTCGAGAAAATAGGTATGAGAGAAGAATTTGCCTCTATTTTTCGCACTATGGGTTGGCTAAATTTCGTAGAAGTAGATGAGCCGGGTTCTCGTTTGCTTACTATGCAGTTTTTATGCACCCTTAGAAAGTATGATGAAGGCATTTCTTTTCGCTTGTTTGGGCAAGAGCGCTTGGTCACATGGGGTGATCTTCATGCTATGCTAGGTCTAAATCCTAAATGTAGGCTAGACTTAGATAAAGCGCTAAAGGGGTTCCATAAAGAAAGTTTTTGGAAAAAGATTTTCGGAAACGAGTGGGGTCCCAAGCCTAGAACAAGTGCCATCCATAATCCTACACTTAGATTTATGCATGTGTGGTTGGCTATGACCTTGTTTCCTCGAGGTGACATTAGGGTTGTCCGGCAAGATGAATTGAAAATACTTTATGCCATGGTTAAGAAAATTAGGGTGTCACCCGCGGAATGCATGATTGATCAATGGTTAGACAATATAAAGTTGACAGGACCAATTGAGTGCACCTCTTTAGTTACTCGCATTGCGCAGAAGTGTGGTCTGCTTGAGAATGTTCATGTTGAATATTTGACGGTAGATAGAGAATTTCTAGGCGAGGACTATTTTGTGCAACGACATACTTTGAAACATGGTCCAAATAATACCTTGATCTATCACTTTCCCGGGTATACAAATGAATTCCCGTTACCTAACCCGGGTCTTCGTTTGTATCACTGTCGGGCACTAACCCTCCCACTTGAGCCAGTGGGAGAAGTTCGCAGGCATAGTGTTTCAGGGCGACCGACACGTTCCCGTAGGCATATGGAGCCTACACCGGAGTTTCACACTCCGATCGGAGATCCGCTATGGGAGCAGCCCCCGCCACAGGACGAGGCGGGTGCATCAACATGGCAGGCCGGAGCATGGGAATCTCAGTACGATTACCCCATGCAGTCATCAAGTTCAAGCGGACCGCCATCCTTTGCCACTCGGTCATTCTCATCCCGTGGGTTCCGTGAACTCAACTATGGGATGGCCGAGTTGACAAGGAGGGTGAACGACATTGATTTGCGCACCAAGAGCATGCAACAAACTCTCACGCAACATGTCGCCGACACCCAACAATGGCAGAATTTCAGCGACAGCCAATTCCGCCAGCTGAACGCGATGATGGCTCAGAATCAGAGCAATTGGGATGCCTTCTTCCGCTCCCAAGGCTACGACCCGAACCAGCAGATATGAGCAAGAACAAGCTTGGGGGAGGACCCCCCTTCTCACGGTAACTTGTATCTTTCCCCTTCCCTTTATTTCTTGCATTTGCTAAATCTGAAAATCCATAAAAATTTGCAAAACATAAAAAGAACAAAAATATTTCCCTTTTTCATGCGCGGTATGAATGTGTATAATTTTCCTATGTTGAGATGATGAATAGTTGCTCTGTCCTTTATTCCTCTCTAATGCTAGTTTACAACTTAGTACTCTCTCAAGAGTTAGGTTTGTTGGTAAATCTTGCCTTGAACTTGAATCTTGTGGGTAGCATATGCATTCTCTAGTTCTAAGTTGTTGAGAGGTATGATATGATAGATAGGGCTGCTATGATCTTGCTCAACGTAAAGCTTGAATTCCGGAGTTTTATTTTTCAAAATGACAAATTGATAAGTTCCTCAATGATGAAATTCCCACCACAGCCATATGTAGTGTTTACATTTGAAAACCTTTACACATATGCTGCTTGTTTCACATTGAGCTTAGTCAAAATTGTTGTGACCCTAGTAGAACTCTTTTCATGCTTTCTTGATCAAGATCATATACACACATCCACCGCCATGAGCTATCCTTCTAAATCAAGAAGATAGCATCCACCATATCCACCATATCCACCGTGAGCTATTCTTCTACACCGGAAGAAAGCCACTATCCATCCATCCATCCAAAGAAACACTCCATATATCCATTGCAAAATTCCTCTCTCAAAGTATTCATTGCAAACTAGGACTATGGCTATGCAAAAAGAAAAAGAAAAAAAAATGCTCAAAAAAGAGAGCAAGCAAAAGATAGCCATAGCCTAGAAACTCCAAAAGAGAGAAGGAAAATTCAAAAAGGAGTTATTTCTTCCCATCCACCATTCCTCCGTTCTCCCACACACTTGCACATCTTGATCAAGATTGTTTGAATTGATGTTTTTTTCTTGGATCCGGTCTTTTGACATAGCAATATTATGTGAACATGAGTGCCTCATATATCCCTACCTTGAGCTCCACATAAAGCCTTATTTAGAAGTAGGTGATTATAGGCAACACTTTGCCTTGGTGAGGAATCATACACATATTGAGTGATCCGAGAGAATCATTTGAGGAACTTGGTTTTTATTTTCAAAATCTTTTGAAAACCTCCGGAATAACATAGCGGAATCTAGAGCAAGTGATTGGTGCCCTGCAATTGTTCTATCTCTCAACCGCCCAAGACAATGAGGTGTAAAAGCCCCATGGATCGAGGTAAATGGGTAAGTTATGTGCCAACATATTTAATTCTAGGAAGAGTACTTTGTTGTGCGCATAGTATTATTGAGGAATAGGACATTGTAGCAACTCCTGATCAACAACTTAAGTTTATCTTTGCTTCGGGACGAGCAAAGGGTAAGCTTGGGGGAGTTTGTTGACGGCTGTTAAGTACCATTTTTAACCGTCAACTATACTCAAATAAAGGAGAATTTGGCATTTCATACACACATGCTTTATCACAATAATATAGTTCCACTTGTACTTGGAGAACTTTGTGCATGCAGGAGGAAATGTGAAGGAAACACCTCAAAAGGCAAGAAAACACACTTTCGACCAATCAGAGAGCGCCACATGGACGTCACACGGATTGAAGGGCCCATTTGCAGCACTTAACCGACGTAACTCCCTGTAATACCGCGCAAACCGACGTCAGGGCCCACAGGACAGCCACCTGGAGAAAGCACAGGCCAGGAGGGGCCACCCCCAGGACGGCCGACCTGGTCAGGTCGGCCGACCCGGCCGGGCGCCCTCTCCGCCTGGGCTTCCACGTGTTGGCTCCTCCGCGACTCCTGATGACGGTTTGAGATGCCTTCCGTGGCGGTTACTCTCCCTTGCCGACCTATTGAGGCTATAAATAGGAGGGTGTGCCTTCACACTCAACACACACCACAAGAAGCATTTCTCTCTTGCTAGTAGTAGTTCTTGGAGTTTTAGTGGAGTTAGGCTGAGTCTAGAGCTCTCTAGTCCCAAGTCTTCACTTGGAATTGGTATGGCTCTTGTATCTTTTCCCTTTTGTAAGACTTTGCTCTTATCAATATATATATAGTTTCTATATAGTTGTGCTTGGGTCATGAGTTTCTTGTTTGATATTGTGATCCATATATGTGATAGTATAGTCTACTTGTGTGATAGTAGTTTATATTTATTATACTACTATTGTCATGCTAGTTATATACCGTCACTATAGTCTAGTTTATATGTTATAGTCTCTATGCTTAGTTTTAGCTGATAAAGTATAGCATGGGTTTGGTGATCATATTCGTACGGTAGCTCTGCCTCGTTAATAGTAATCGCGGAGGGGCAGAGTGCTCTTTGGTCATGCAAGTATGGTACTTGGGTGACTGATTTGCACCAATTATTCGTTAGTCTACTGGTTCGTTGAGGTAGGCGGCAGGTGGTGATAGCCCTGTCCGTCCTTTGAAATCCTCCCCGCTAGGCTAGTGCGTAGGCTCTTGGCGGAAGTCGCCTGTGGATGCAGGGGTCAGTCCGTGCCTGAAGTGCTATACTATTGACTGCTGAACCTGAGTGTGGGTCTGTATGTATTCTACTTAGGCTATGCAACTGTATAGGAATGTATAGTAGGAGTAGCTTAGCCTAGTCTTTCCTCCACTAGACTTTATTTATTTAGTAGGAATCTTCTGTGTGTGTCACACTACCCGGTTATTATCATGTACCCGCCTGTCTTGGTTAGATATCCTTGCTAATTGTTAACATGATCTTATATGTTAGTAACGCTTCTTGATCATACCCTTCCTTTGGGATAAACAAATACGATACCCTGAATACTTCCGGGTGAAATGCTACAGCGGTATTCTCCGTGCGCTTGCGGATTTTACCTACTTGACTCTGGGACATATTAGTGAACCGTTTCTGGCCCCGTGCCGGGAATGATTTATTAATATGGCTTAGCAAAAGTCAACAGACTCGCCAGGGGAGAGAAAGTGCCAGGTGTGTCTGCGGGCGAACCGTCACTGCCGAGGCGTACTTCGACGACTATGACCCCTACGTGGCCTACGTGTGGAGCCTCGGCGTTGCCATACTCGAGCAACCTATAATTATATTCGCAAATCTGAAGATGTGATTCTCATCCCTGCCGTGAAATGTGATTCCCTGCCCAGCTGAGGCCACGCAATCTGCTTCCAACCACCGCATCGCCGCTGCAGGCCGCGTACAATCCATCTCGCCACCGCCCTCCCGTTTGTGCGTGGCTCCGCCGTAACCGTAGTCGTTTGTGTTTGGAGTTTGCCCATGTGCTGCTTGGACACATCGACGGTAGGTCCTGTGACAAGGCACCCTCCACACCTCGCCGCTGGAACGCGACGAGCCGGCTGGTAGTTGAGCGGCCCTGGAGATACATCAGCTCCGGTGTAACGCATCTCCTCCTGCCATTTCACTTGCCAACCGGCTGCAGTTGCACCCGCAGAGCTCCTGCTTTGTCTGTCTTCTAAATCATTGTAGCAAAAGCAGAGGATAAGCTTTTCACCATGAGGTATAACTTGAGGATTCTCAATTTTTCTGCCAGTCTTTGTGCCAAGTCAGCTGTTCTGTTGTTGACGTGAAAACACATCGTTAAACACGAGCACGCAAACGTGTAGCAACGCGTAGGTGAGTCTGTCAAAACTGGACCCTCCGGTTTTGGAAACTGGAACCTCTGGTTTTCATGGGCTCGTAGCAAAAACCAACGAACGCCTGCCCGGGAGGGACACCGCCAGGACAAGCGCACTCTTAGGTTGTGCTAACGTCGGCACACCGGCTAGAACGCCTTCGAACGCCGTAGAGACGTAGAAGAACGGAAATTAGGATTTGGAGATAAAAGTAAATTATGAGTTTTTGATGATTGGAGGTTGCCTCAATCGGTCACGGCCCTTTGTTTATATAGGGTAGGAAGGTATAATCCCATTAGAAGTCAAAACTCTTATAATTTCCTTGCATAACATGAAATTCTGACTCGGATTGTCAAAACCGGACCCTCTGGTTTCCAAAATCGGACCATCTGGTTTCCCTCTAGTGCAAACCATTAAAAACCGGAACCTCTGGTTTCCAAAAATGGAATGTCTAGTTTTGCAGCGTGTGAGCATCTTCTAAACGCCATAACTTCTTCATCTGGACTCTAAATGAGGCGTTCCATAGATCTATTTTGATCGGCTCGACGAGGGCTTCATTATGGACACTTCAAATCTGCAGGTTGGCCTCTTCTTAATGGACTTTGAAGCTCTTATTTACTTCTTTAGGAAAAATCAGCCAAAATGCGTAGAAAATACTCCTACAGCCTGCAAAACTCATCTAAACACCAAAATCATGAAATAAAAAGTATTAGCCTCAATTTAGACAACTTTGGCCGTATCAAACCTGCCAAAACCGGATGCTCCAGTTTAGCAAACCAGATGGTCCGGTTTTCTCAGAATATTAATTTTGGTCATCAACACATGCCCCTCTATTTTTTTAGCAAAGCTAGCATGCTAAAAATATATTCTCCTGGACCAAAATTACCTGAGGACGATGATTTCAATCAATTCACCGACCATATCATTTCTAAAGGTGATATTCAAACTATCGGCCATATGAAGTCAAGCATCTTGCCATACACTTGCATAATTTTTATTCAAGTACCGACCAGTCAAAGCTCTAAGAAAGCGCTCACCTTGTAATGTCTCCATCGTATAGGAATTTCCAGTAATGACTTTCACAACCCTATACAGGCCTTCCCAACTTGGAGACCACTTCCCAAACTTATTACTCTTTGATCCAATGGGCAAGATAGTCTTCCATACCAACTCTCCCACTTGGAACGACTTTGATTTCACTTTCTTGTTGTAAGCTTTTGCAACTCTAATTCTGTCCTTCTCAATCTCTTTTAGAGCCTTTAATCGATTATCAGTGACCTCATCAACATTGTCCATCATTGAAATATGATAATCTACAGGAGAGAGACCATTTTGCTTGGCTAATCTATAAGCGCACAGATTTACCTCTATGGGTAAAACGGCGTCTTGACCATATACAAGCTCAAAAGGAGTAACCTTAGTAGCACCATGTTTAGATATACGATGAGCCCATAAAGCTTCGGACAAAACCTCATGCCATCTCCTAGGATTATCATCTATTTTCTTCTTGATGAGCTTAATCAAACTTTTATTACTTGACTCAGCCTGATAATTGGCCTGAGCATTATAAGGAGAATAATTTAGCAACTTAATTTTATTGGATTCAGCAAACTCCCTAACTTGACTTGAAATAAATGAAGTACCTTGATCAGTAGTCAAAGTTCATGGTATGCCGAACCTATGAATAATATGCTCAGTAATAAAATCAATTACCTCCTTATGTGTCATATTCTTGAGAGGAACAACTTCGGTCCAATTAGTAAAATAATATGTAGCCACCAGCACGAAGTGATACCCTTTTGATGCAGGAGGATGTATTTGACCAATGAAATCCAATCCCCATCCCCGAAATGGCCATGGTTTAATAATAGGATGCATCATAGCAGTAGGTACTATATGGATGTTCCTAAACTTTTGACACTCCTCGCATCCCTTATAATAGCGAAAACAATCAGCAATCATACTAGGCCAATAAAAGCCAGCCCTTCTCAATAACCACTTCATCTTAGGTGCCGATTGATGAGTACCACCAATACCCTCATGAACTTCACCCATGGCCACGTTAGCTTGCTCTGAATCTAAACATTTTAGCAACAAATCTTAAGCAGTTCGGCGATATAATTCACCATCAACCAAAATATACTTGAATGCCAAATGTCAAATCTTCCTATCAACTTTCTTGCTTGGATCCTGCAAATAATTGAGAATATTGACTCTCCAATCAATCAATTCGGCTTCCCCAAGCTTTGGATGAAGAACAACCGAATCATCACACTTTCTGTCAAAACCCAACCCTCCGGTTTGGCAAACTGGACCCTCCGGTTTTTCAAGGTTCCAATATTGGCAATTTCAAACATCGATTTCTTGTTAATTAAAAATTTTCCTCCACTAACATTATAACCAGATGCTTGTTGTGCCAAATCATTAGCTCTACCATTTTCAATCCTAGATACATGATTGATAGCAAATTCATAAAAATAGGATATAAACTCTAAGCACTTATCAAGATAAACTCTTAGTGACCCATCCAAGCATTGAAAAATTCCAGAAATTTACTGGAGAACTAATAATGAATCACCAAAAGCATTAACATGCTTCACATCCATGGATTGAAAAATTTCTAAGACGAATAAGAGAGCTTCATATTCGGCTTAATTATTAGTGCAAAAATACTCTAGTCGGCTAGAAGCTTCAAAATAAGCACCACTAGGGGAAATAAGAACAACACCAATCCCTTGACCCCCTTTACAAACTGATCCACCAAAACACAATTTTCATGGTGTGACAAAAACATAACTAACTGTAAGCTTCATGACCATTGATGATTGGATCCCCAAGGTATGAATGTTTTGGATCCCCAAGCTTCATGACCAAGACACAATTTTCATGGTGTGACAAAAACATAACCAAGGAGCTATTCGTAGAAGCTGGAAAATGAAGTCAAACAAGGACGGGAAGTTTCAACTTCTGGATATAGTGACCGGACAGAGGGGTCAGAGGAGACCAGAATGTACGGTCACTAGAGGAACAGGCCGATCAGAGAGAAGACTCAGCGAGGAATCTGTCTGTGCCAGGGACCATAGAGACCGGACAATCCGGTCTACAGACCGGACAGTCCGATCTGTATGGATAAAGCACAGGACAGAGAGGAAGCAGCTCTCTTGAGTCCGACGGAGTTGTCCGACGCATCGGACATGTCCGACGGTTGGACAGACCGGACGGTACGGTCTTATGATCGGACCATACGGTCAGTACAGAGGATCAGCAGTGGGTAGAGCCGTTGGAGCTGGATCTGTAGTGATCGGACGGTCCGGTCAGGCAGTGACCGGACAGTCCAGTCAATACGCCAAGAAAGCTAATTTCATGAAGCAACAACTAGTTGGAGTTTGGAAGCCTATATAACTTCGCTGCTAGGGTCTTGAATACTACTCCTGGCTAGTGGAATTGTATGGAGCATTTGGTGAGAGCCAAGAAGAAAAGAGAGGAGCACTAGAAAGAGATATTGCATATCTTGAGAGTGCTATTGAGAGTAACAAGAGCATTGTGCACAACTAAGGCTAGGGTGTCCTTGAGGGTGTGATCTTGGTTGTTACTCTTGAGCTATGGTGAGACCTAGACCGGTTAGGTGTCGGTGATTGAGCCTATCGTGATCGGTTGCGAAGGCCGTCACACGTTTGTAGAAGGTTAGAGCCAGCCGATGAAAGGGGCATCGCTAGTGAGCGCCCATGTTGGCTCAGGGAGTCCGGCAAGTTCTCGAGAGAGGCGAGCGTGTGCCTTGGTGGCAGCGGTGACGCGCACCGTGTCTTCACTCCGGGAGTGATTGCGGGCTCATGGGCGAGAACTCCACATTGGTGGAAGGCGCCATCCTTTTGAGATCCCGGGAAAAAATCATGAGCATTCCTTGACCCTCTCTTTACTATTCCGCAATTGTGTGCTCTAGTGAGTAGGTTGATTTGTGGCTTGCATAGGCTAGTGTGTTTAGCTTCCGCATTCGCTCTCATCATGAACACTAGCATGTGTAGGGTCTTGGCCTCCTAGAACTGTTAGGTTGCAATGATTGCTAGGTTCTACTGGTGTGAATTGAAGTATTCGGATTCGTGGTCGGCTTACCAATACACCCCCCCTCTTGATACTCCTTCGGTCCTTACAAGTGGTATCAGAGCCAAGTGCTCATCTTTTGTCACACCCGGTTTCAAGGACAAAATCAAGTGCTTATTATATGTGTGCCCAGGAACAAGTTTCACACATATCGACAGTAAAGTGAATAATAGAGTAACCAATGTCATTATTATAGCGTATCCTTATTACATAAATAATTGTCTTCAAAGACTAAAATGACACTCTCGATAACTAGTAGCGGAACATTCCATAACACCACAGACAATCGACCGGGGGCACGCTCACCTAGTAGTAGTCTTCATCGATGTAGTCCATCTCTTCTTCTTCTGAGCAGCAGTTTATAGTACAACAATAAAGGGAAATAGCAAGGGTGAGCACATGCCGTACTTAGCAAGTGGGGGAAAGTATGACATGCGGGCTTAATAGAAGAGAGGCTAACACAATGGTTCATTTGCATAAATGAGCGCTACACCTAAGAACTTTTGAATAGAACTTCTATTTACAAAGTGAAAAGTTCTCCCAAATTATCTCATCTATCCAACATTACAGGTTACATGACCTGTAGCCAACTATGGGTTAAACCGCCCATAAGAAACCACACTACAGGTTACACCGCCTGTAGCAAACCAAGTGTTACACCACCCAAACCAAACCTGGCTACCCACCAAGTTCACCCATAAACAACCCTCCTAAATGTGTGAGGATCCAGGCCGCTCATGACCGTGAGCTTGGCTGTTATAATAGTTTGACACTCTGCAGAGGTTGTATAACTTTACCCACAGGTTGGTGATTTCATCACTATGCAGTGACTAGAGAGTCTCCATGTTGCCCAAATCACACTACCGTAGGTGTGAGGCCAAGAGGTCACCACAAGGTCTTTCAAAGAGCTTCCCAACTTGCAAACAATCCACGCTAAGGTGTCACCGCTGTGAAATTAAACCGTTCCTACAGAAGCCCCCTCTGGCGCCATGGCTAGGAGTGAACCGTCCATCGCCTGAGTCCGAGAGTAAACCGTCCTGTCCTCATCCCTTGACTGCCGGCAAAACTGGGAAAACATCTTGATACTCAACCAAGCCTACTCATATCAGACCTGTGCTTTGCGCTGTTTTCCTGGGTGGCCGCTCCACAAACTAACTCTTATGATCCCAAGCAGGTACCACCACAATCTCACAGTACTGTACCGAGTACACGTGCATACCCGCACCATCCTTGTCATCCTCCTGCTTGGATCACCTAGGTTCCATGTTTCTAAAAAGGATTACCCATCCCTCATGATCATTATGTTAAAGTGAACCATTAGTCAAGATTGACAATAGACACTTCCATTCCCAACATAGCAAACTAAGCATGGCATACCCACAATATAAGCTACACCAGAACCCAGGCGACAAGGAATAATATAGAACAGGATGATGACACATAGGATTCAGTATTAATACGCATGCATAAAGATAGAGAGGAATGTAAAACATAGCTTTAAAATGCATCAAGGACACTTGCCTGGTTCCCTTTGCTGCTGTCTCAAAGTCTTCAGGGTGGAGATTCTGGAAGTTCTCTAACTACGGATCGTCTACTCAACGTCACACCCAAAAAAACAAGCATATAAATAAACTAAGAAAAAATACACCACACTGTACAAAACAACATTGAAGGCAATACTATGATAAAGTACGCGTAGCTACGATCGCGTGAGCGCAAGAATCGCCTCAGTCCGAGCTACGAGTAAAAAGTTACGAAGGTTTAAAGTTCTAGGGTTAAAATAATAAATTAGCAAAATATTGTAAAACAGTATGAATAAATAATATTAAACATTATGATCGCTTTCGTGCAAGAATTTCTCAGTTTCGAGCTACAATTGAAAAGTTATGAAGATTTGAAGTTTGAGGGGCTAAAATGTAAAAACAGACAAGTTTAGGGGTGTAAAAGTAATTTCTAAAAAGTATGAGGGCTAAACTGTAAAATATAAAATATAATGTATGAAAATTTTAGGGACCAAAATGTAATTTATAAAAAGTATAGGGACTAAAATATAATTAAAAATAAGCATAGGGTTGTTTTTGTAAAATTTTAGGACTAAAATATTGTTTAGAAAAAGTCCATGAGCTTTTCTATAAAAATATAGTGCTAGAAAATAATTAATTACAGACTGAGAAACATAAATATATAATTATAAAGGTTCTGTAGAAGAAATCGGTCAAAATTATAATTTTAGTAAAACTCAGGGGCCTAAATATAATTAAATAAAAGTTCTGTAGAAAAATTAGGATTAAAAATATAATTTAAATAAAACTCCGGGGCCTAAGCGCAAATTACGCAATTACAGGGAATTTTACTGAATTAAATTAAATTATAAAATTGTGGATCGGGTCTATAGGATCTGTGGACCGGGGTTGACTCAGGGGTCCACGGTCCATGGTGGGCCCGGAGCATACCCCTTTAGGGGCTCTAATCTGGACCGTGCGATCTAGATCTGGCGACAAGGGGGGCTCCGGTGAGAGTGGCGGCCGCCGGCCACGGGGAAGACGGCGGCGCCATTGAGGGGCTCGTCGGAGCTGGCCACTAGGGCACTCTAGTAGTCCTTTCGTCGCCGCGAGAGGTCCAAGAGAGAGTGGGGAGGAAGGGGAGGGTCACCGTGGGGTTGCGCGGGGCCAGTGAGCGCTCGAAGATGGTCACCGTCGACGAGGAGGCGACGCAGACCTTCGGCAATGACGGGAAGGCGGTTCAGGCGACGGATCTCGTCGTGGAGAGGCTCTGTGGGGGCGGTGCGGTCTTCTGGTCCTCGGCATCCCGTCGGTAGGGCTTGGGGAGGCTTCGACGCGCATCGGCCATGATCTAGCCGTGCTCGGCCATGGCGGCGGCGACACAGAGGCGAGGCGGCAGCGGGGAGCAAGGGCGGTGCAAGCAGGGGGGTGAGGAAGGGGGGCGCGGGGGCTGGGGCCTGCCTTTTTATAGGGCACTGTGCCCTAGGGGGCTGTGCGCACACGCCGAGGTGGTGGCGGTGGCGGGGCTGGCTGCCGGCTAGGGTTTCGAGGTGCAAGGCAGGCTAGGCTGAGTGGGCTCACGGGGTGGGCCGTGCGGGGCGACTGGGCCAAGGCCGACTAGAGGGAAAAGGTGAGGGGGATGAGCGTGGGCCGCGGGGAGGCTTTTGGCCCAAGGCCAAGAAAGTGAGAGAGGGAAGAGAGGGGAGGAAGGGAAGGCTAGGCCGCGGGGCTGTTTCGGCCCAGGTGGCCGGGGTGGGGGAAAGGAGGGGGAAGAGGGGGTGCGGAGTGGGCCTAGTTGGGAGGTTTTGGCCGAGAGGCTTGGGTCCTCTTCTTTTCTCTTTTGTACTTTCTAATTCTATTTCCTAAACCAAAACAAATCGATTACTAGTCGAATTTTCAAATAGTGTTTCATGCAATAAAAATCTAATAAATTTAATGCAATAAATAAAATAACAAAGATCATAAAAACAAATAATACAATAACCAAAATTAATTTATTATTTTATAAAATAACTCTTTTGCTTATAATAAAAGATTACATTCTAATTAATCTTTACCAATATATAAAGAAGGAGAGGGTCGTCATCGCCTCCACTAATACGTCGCCCTTGCTTAACCCGTCGTGTCTCTGTGCATTGTCTGATCTAGATCCAACGCTTGTGACCAGCCTCATCTCACCGTAAAAATTTAGCGCCGACAAGTGGGCCATGCGAGCTCTCTCATTCCCAACTCCTCCTCTCAACGACTCCTCTCTCACGTTCTTTCCTATCCTCCTGAGCTCCCTCTCCCTCATCAACCCTAGCCGCTGCCCCTAACAAATCCGGCCGCCGCTGCATTGCCGTGTCCTCCTCCTATTCCACCCCGAGTAGCCGCCGTCATGGCGCTGTGCCTTCCTCCTCCGCCCGGAGCAGAAGCTGAGATCGTGCCTCGTGAGCAAAAGCCAACGCGGTGTTGCGCCCTCCTCCAGCTCCTCCTTTGAGCAATAGCAGAGCAACTGTCGCGCCCTTCTTTTCCTCCTCCCCGTCCAGCCGCCTCCCGCATGGCAGTCAGGTGCCTAGCGCCCCTCCCCAACACCCTAATACTCGCCGCCCACACCCTCCCATCGAGCCAAAGCGACCGTCTGCCTCTCCGCGCAGATGCCGTAGCCGACGTCGCAAGCGCCACCGATCTTGCAGCAAGTGCCTCCACTCCCCTACCGATCTGATGGCAATCGAAACAGGGGATCTCCCTCGCCTCTCTTTGCAAGGTCTACAAGGAACCACAACAGGAACTCGGTCTCCATCACGTAACTGCCTGAATCCTCATGGCAACAAGATAGCGGCAAGGTGAGCATCTGTCCTTTCCTCGGCACACAACACCGAATCCTCAAGGCAACAGGACAGCGACAAGGTGAGCATCCATACTTTTCATGTTTTTTAATCCAATTAGGTTTTGTGATGAGCGATGACACAAGGCTAACTTTGCCGCATTTCTTTAAATGTAAATTGGATTTAAAAAAATAAAACTTTGGAACAACTAACGACTTGATTAACTTCTATTGATTTTGGATTAGAGATTCACCTTCTATTCAAAACATTAGGCAAGGGGTTTGAGGTGGAATTACTTTTTGAATTTAGATTGCTGTGTCAATTTGTTAAAAACATATTGGTCTCTCCTTCCTGGTATAATTGGCGTTGTTGATCTTCAGGTTTTATCTAGGGAGGTGGTGGATGTTGGTGACAAGCCAGAGCCCACGACGCGGAAGTCAGCGGCAAGGGCGGCATAAGCAAGTCCACCTGCAGCTCCATCTCTCTGTCTTCATTCTTCAGTTCGTGCTCATATTCTCCAGTTCTCCACGAAATTACAAGGTTTGGGACTTTCTGTCTCCACGAAATTACAACCCTTGGTGATTGATGACAATGACCGCAAGCATGGAGGCTTGTGAGCTTGATGGATTCCAAGGGTTGATTGAGATGGATCAAAGATAAGGACAAGCTATGGAGCAAGTGTTGGGAACACTTGTCTCGTTGTTAGGGCTTTGAGTCCATAGGAAAAAACGGACTATCAAGGGGGTCTAGGTCATTTCTCTTAGGTCATGTCTAGTCGGTGATGTGCAAGGTTGCTCGATGAAATCACAGGTACTAGGTGATAGTGGAGAAGCCAAGGAGCTGTTCGGAGAAGCCGGAAAATGAAGTCAAGCAAGGACGAGGAGTTTCAGCTTCTGGATGAAGTGACTGGACAGAGGGGTCAGTAGAGACCGGACTGTACGGTCACTAAGTGGACATAGAGCAGTTTGCAAGGAATTTGTCTGCGCAAGGATCAATAGTGACCGGACGGTCTAGTCAGCAGACCGGACGGTCCGGTCTGTATGAAGATGCACCGAGACAGAGAGGACGCAAATTAGAAGATCTCTAGAATGGAGAGAGAATGTCTGATCAGATGGTCCGGTCAGCTGACCAGACGGTCTGGTAAGTAGGAGTCAGTAGAGGGGCAGAGCCGTTAGAGCTGAAGACTATAGTGGTCGTACTATCAGTTGGGTATGGATGATCCTCAACCATCCAACTCTGCTCTTGAAGCCGAGAAGAAAGAGCCTATCAAGAGCAAGAAGAAGGCAGAAATTGAAGATGATGATGATGATGAAGATGACTTGAGTGAGGACTTGGATCTTCTCATGAACAAGATGAGGAGCTTCAAGAACAAGTTTGCTTCCAAGTCCAATGGCAAGTGCTTCAACTGTAGGTCAAAGAATCACTTTGTTCGAGATTGCCCCAAGCCAAAGAAAGAAGTCTTCAAGTCTAAAGACTCAAGTGATGATGATGAAGAAGAAGACACCAAAGCCAAGCAAAAGAAGAAGAAGTACTTCAACAAGGACAAGAGCAAAGGCAAAGACAAAGGCAAAGCTCAAGACCACAAGAAGAATTTCTCATGCAAGGCACTTGTTGGGGAGTGGACAAGTGACAACTCAAGTGATGAGTCCTCTTCCTCAAGTGACGAAGAAGTGGCCGGTCTAGCCATGATCAAGACCACATCACCATGAGTTCTTCCTCCACCTACCACATGCCTCATGGCCTTGAGCCAACTTGGAGATAGTGAGGATGAGAGCAGTGACGACAACGATCATGAGGAGCTCTCCTGCGTCGAGCTTTGGAGCATGCTTGAGCAAGCCCGTGATATCACCATCAAGAAATCCAAAATGTTGGATGTGGTAAGAAAAGAGTGTAAGTTGGCTAAGGACCATGTTGGTGAGCTTGAGAGTGAGCTCAAGGACCTTGTCACATCTCATGAGGCCCTAAACAAGAGTTATGACAAACTCAAGGGTGATCATGTAGAGCTACGTGAGAAGTACAAGGCCCTTGAACTTACTTTTGAGGCCATCAATGTTGATAACCTTGCCTCTCCCTCCTCTAGTTCATCTAAGAGTGATGCTTCCACTATGTGTGATGAACTAACCACCTCGGTAGAGGTTTCTTCTCTTGAGCCATCTATTTTGAAGGAATGTCACAAGCTCAAGGAAGAGAGGAAGATGGTGATGGATGGCTTCGAGAGGCTCACACATGGTAGAGCCATCCACAAGGAGATTCTTGGGAGAAACCTTGTGAACAATGTCTCCCACCGGGGACTTGGCTCATATCCTGCCGCCATGGACATTATCGGGACGACTGACTCCATCCCCGCATGGATGAAGCCCCTACTCGCCGACGACTACTATTGCAAGAGGTGTTGCAAGGATGGCCAAACCATCAAGGATTATCCTATGGTGAGAAGTTTCATTGTTTTGCCTAACGGTAACTTGTTCCATGAGAACACACATTTCAAGCTTTTTAGGAACAAGGATGGCAAGGTGAATGCTAAGGCTTTGGGACCACCGAACAAGAAGAGAAAGGTCAAGAGCATATGGGTGCCTAAGTGCATTGTTGATCTTGGGAGGTCAACGAAGTACAAGTAGGTGCCTAAGAATAAGACCTTGAAGATGGTGGTGGTGGTGGACCAGGAGCTGCATGAATATCATGTGAAGTCCACCACAAGTGACATGGACCTCAACGACCTATCTACTCATGAGGGAGGTAACCGTGTTAGTTTTTGGTAGTTGTAGTGTGTTTTTCTTCTCTTGCATTACATGGTAATTAGGACTCCTTTATGACTAGTATGTTTTGCATCCATGCATGTGTAAATAACTAAAACAAAACACATAAAAATTAGTCAATGTCTAACCCACTCAAGATAGCTATAAGCAAGGGGGAGTACTTGAGATGGTGGTTTGGCTTCTCTCAAGGCAAGGGTATGGCTTATAGTGAGTAAGCTTGGGAGGGGTTCAAACTTGACATTGTTAGGTTTCCTTTGTGTCTTGTTTAATATTGCTTGCATTCACATGGCATGTTTACCTTCTATGCATATGTAAAATTCTTATTGCATGCATCATATAGGAAACACAAAGGAGGCTTGTCACATTTGAAGATATTTGTGCCTTATGATCTATATGAGATTACATCTCCACAAGTGTGACCAAAAGAAAGGATTGTGCTTCATGCCCATTGAGCAAGCTCTTATGAACTCCAAGGTTAAACCCACTCGCACGGTTCATGGACTAAGGCTTATACATACCCATTTGGCTCTTATTCGCTTTGATAACTATTTGCTCGAGTCTTCACTTGGCATTTGCAAAAATTATAAGGCCATAAAGAGCCACTATTTAAAAAGGAGTGTTTGAGAGTTCCCTTCATGTTCCAAGTGCAAAGTTTTATTTAGGTGTTAAGTGAGGTTACTTGGAAAATGGAGAAATTCCTTGTATTAGCAAAACTTCCAGTAGTGATCGTACATTCCGATCACTGGACCGTACAGTCCGGTCAGTGCCATCGTGCACAGTGTCACGAGTCAGTCTAGTCATAGAGACCGGACAGAACGATTCTAGTGACCGTACCGTCTGGACTGTATGGGTCGCCAGCAGACTCGGGACCTAACCGGACAGTCCGGTCTAGAGACCGTACCGTCCGGTCACTATGTCAAAAATGTGGAAATCGTTTTCCTCAATGACCATTGATCTATCTCTTATGTGATCTCTTTCGTCCGTTTCCTTTGACCTAGGTCAAAATTGTTCTTCCCGACCGAAGCCGAGAGCACGAACTCGCCGTCATCACCCTCGCCTCCGATGCCATCACGCATCTCGCCGCCGTCGAGCCTCCCCTCGCCACCATGTCCTAGCGCCCCCGCACATGCGCACCTGCATGCCCCCGCGCTCGTGCACTCGTGAACCCTAGGCAGAGCTGCCGCCGCCGCCAGGAGCTAGCGCCGCCGCCTTGCCGCCTACCTCCGTGCGTCAGTGTCCCACGGCCGCAGCCTCCACCCTTTTGCATGCGTGCGCACACCCCCGAGCTCCCCACAACCGATTACTAGGGCAAAGCTTGCCCCTTCCTCCCCTTCTCCATTGTTTCGATTCTCGACTTTGGATTCTCTAGGGTATTGTGCTTTCCCCTATTCATTGATTCATGCCCTAAAATTCGAGCAATTGACTTTAATTGATGCAATTAGAAGTAAAATGCCTAGTCTTTAGTTGCATTGATTAGTTAATTGGCTCAACCTAGGTTGCAATTAATTCCTTGCTTATTTATTAATTGCAATTCTAGGGTTTGTCTCTCGTTTAGTCTATAGTTAGATTTATTACCTATTACTTGACTGCACACTAGATGATTCGCACCAGCCACACATAGTCGATGATCACTATTATTCTTTGCATATTTGTCTAGTGATCATGTCCTTCATCTTAGTGCTAGGATTTCTATTGCACATTCTTACCTAGTGGTGCTTTGCTTGTAGATTTATATAGGGTCTGTGCTTATCCTTTTTATACCTACATGCGTGTAGTGACACTTGTCAGCAGCAGCAGAGATGGCAGGTTCTGGACAAGATAAGGGCAAGGGTAAGATGCCAGAGAAACCAAAGAGCAAGAAGAGGACTAGACTGGACCTAGAGTTAGAGAGAGCCAGGAGGGTTTCACAGCACATAGAGGCCATAGAGCAGTCACCTAGGATACCTGGATCACTATTGATCATAGGTACTCAGACAGACGACCAGGGTTGCAGGAGGAGCACCAGGTAGAGGACCACAGGGCCAGAGCTATACACATGGATCAGGTTGCCATCATGGTTGCAGGGTACTCTGACTTCTCTTCAGGAGAGGTCCTCGAGACCTGCAGAGCAGGGATCCTCCAGGCAGTAGGAGGAGGCAGAGGAGGAGGAGTCAAAGTTAGAGGAGAGCTCAGAGTACGAGTCTGAGGAGCTCGAGGAGACAGAGGAGACTGAGCAGCCAGCACAGCCTCAACAGCAGAGGACTGCTCACCGGGTAGGAGACCCGAGGTGCACCTGTGCAATATGCAAGAGGAGGCTACAGAGACTTGTACAGGTAGCCGGAGAGACAAACATTCTTAAGGTTCTTGTGAAGGACCTTAAGTCGCTTTGTCTTGTCTCCTTCGAGTAGTGGGTTCTAGTTCCCAGGGATCGCGCTCTAGGAGAGAGGTACTGGACAGGCCTCTAGAAGAGGATTGGAGAGGGCTTGAGATGCTATCTTGCCCTGAAGGGCAAGTCTGGACTGTTTGTGCTGCAGCAATACACTACTTACCAGGGTATGAGGAGAGCCATAGGCACAGACATGGAGCAGTATTTGACTTATCTACTTGGTCTGGCAGAGTTGGTCACGGAGCCCTACAGATACAGAGAGGATATAGTTCTGGAGTTCTATGCTACACTGTGGGTAGCCAGAGATCGTTCTAAGATCTGGTTTCTATTCAGAGGAGAGCCCCAATGCATGACCAGGGAGGACCTCATAGCTAACCTAGGACTCCTTGCTTCAGATTTCTAGCTATACAGGAGTGCCTATGGGACTCTAGTTCCACCTCGCAGACCATAGGGAGGGTCGCTACCTCCAGACGACATGGTGTCAGTAGCTTTTCCACCGCCGCACACCCCAGGATTTGACAGAGGCCCTGCGAGACTCACCGCAGAGGCTAAGGTGGTTAGAGTGATAGTCACTAGGACTATCATTCCTAGGTCTGGATACAGGGAGGAGTTTACACTCTTGCACCAGTGGGCTGTAGAAGCTATTCTGAGGAGATAGCCGTTTGACTTGGCTGATTTGATGGTTGGTGAGATGGAGGAGGTTATCTCTGAGAGGGTAGGAGGACGTCACTTAGTCTATGGTCCATACATCTGCTATCTTTTGAGGAGGATGGGACTAGTGACAGAGGAGCAGTATGACATGTTCCCTGAGGTGACCACCAGCTACTCACCTTGAGTCCCCAGGGGATCATAGTCAGCCTCGAGCCAACAAACGGGAGAGGAGGAGCAGTAGTCACCGCCAGTCAGTCACGAGTAGGTAGCTCATCTAGAGACGGTGGTTCCTGAGTCAACTAGTACAGGAGCACCTCCCTAGCCTGTAGAGAGACAGTTAGAGGATGCTATCACTATAGCAGCACTCGCAGGACGCCTGAGTGAGTTCATTCAGCGCACAGCTTAGGATAGACGTCAGATGATGGAGGTCATCAGGGGATAGGCAGAGCTTCAGAGACAGCAGATGGCACTGATGACCACTCTCATGACTTAGATGGCAGAGTTCTCTCAAAGGAAGTCCAGTCAGTAGCCGGGACCCTCAGCACTTCCACAGTTTCAGATGCTGCAGACACAACCAGTCCCATTCACAGCTATGATGATAGCTCAGTCTAGCGGGTTGTCACACTCAGGGGTGTTACCGACAGGGGGAGCATGACAGACTCGCTCACCAGCTCAGTTCTCCCCTGTGCCCGCCTTCTCAATTTCTGTGTTGTTCTCTTCACCGACAAACTCTTCTACTTCGTAGATGGCAGGACCTTCCATCTCCCAGCAGGTACCAGTTAGGAGTCTGTTCTCAGAGATAGTGCACACCACTCGAGCAGATTCCCAGACAGCCCCAGAGACAGATACAACTCTACCCTCTTCTGCTACAGACACCCCTCTGATCACACCTGAGGTAGCTAAGGATCTGGTCCGCCGAGGTTTCACTCAGGAGGATGTGGATGACCTTGCTCTTCTTCAGGCGACTGTTGCCAAGGAGACATCCATAGTCCCACCAGCAGGGCAGGACAGAGGGTCTGAGTCGCCTGTAGACCTTGAGTTCTTTGAGCAGTTGGATGTTCAGGTGGTATAGTCTCAGGGAGAACAGCAGGATCTAGCACAAGAGCAGCAAGGAGCAGAGCCTTTAGAGGACGTTGCTGCACCACTTCCTTCGACCACGAGCGCTTAGATGTTCACTTTTCCCGCTTTTTGGTGCTTGTTGCCATAGGGCGAGAACTAGTCATAGGTCTAGGGGGAGTGGGCGTGTGATGGGTCATGTTTTTTCATTCGCTTGTGTTTGACTCATCTTGATCTCACTTGGTTTATCTTCATATGCAGTGCTTGTTCTTATTTCTTTATCCTGTTTGCCTGTGTATGTTGCCATGATGATGAGTGCTTGTTCTTCCATTCCTTGCATGTTCATGCCTATCCTGTTGCATTTCATCATTCATGTCTTGCATTGCATGTCTTTATTCTTTAATTAATATCTTCACATGACATGCATGCATATCATCTAGAGTGTGCTCTTCCTTCTTATTCCTCTTAGCTCTTGATGATATCTGATTGAGTAGGACCTTGTTTATTCATTGCTTATGCTTTTGAGGTTCCTCACGATCGTTGTGTAGCTCTTTTATCCCTGTTGTTTTATAATAAAAATTATGATAAGTAGTGATTGCCATCAATCACCAAAAAGGGGGAGATTGTAAGCTTCATGACCATTGATGATTGGATCCCCAAGGTATGAATGTTTTGGTGATAAATGACAACTATGAAATTGCGAGCTAATATCTACACGAGTGTTGTCTGTGCAGGAATCATCTCTAAACTCTACTACAAATCATATGGATGATGGTT
Source organism: Eleusine indica (assembly GCA_030378355.1). Taxonomy (NCBI): domain Eukaryota; kingdom Viridiplantae; phylum Streptophyta; class Magnoliopsida; order Poales; family Poaceae; genus Eleusine; species Eleusine indica. Next base: position 46,552,284 of record CM059495.1, read on the forward strand.
GCCTTGGCAATTGATGACAATGACCGCAAGCATGGAGGCTTGTGAGCTTAATGGAATCCAAGGGTTGATGGAGATAGATCAAAGCTAAGGACAAGCTATGGAGCAAGTGTTGGAAACACTTGTCTAGTTGTTAGGGCTTTGAGTCCATAAGAAAAACTAGACTATCAAGGGGGTCTAGGTCATTTCTCTTAGGTCATGCCTAGTCGATGATGTGCAAGGTTGCTCGGTGAAATCATAGGCACTAGGTGACAGTGGAGAAGCCAAGGAGTTGTTTGGAGAAGTCGGGAAACGAAGTCAAGCGAGGACAAGGAGTTTTAGCATCTGGATGACGTGAACGGACAAAGGGGTCAGTGGAGACCGGACTATACGGTCACTAAGTGGAGAGAGAGCAGTTTGCAAGGAATTTCTCTATGCAATAATCAATAGTGGCCGGATGGTCTGGTCAGTAGACCGGACGGTCCGGTCTGTATGAAGATACGCCAAGATAGAGAGGACGCAAATTGGGAACTCTCTGGAATGGAGAGAGAAAGTCTGACCGGACGGTCCGGTCAGTAGGAGTCAACAGAGGGGCAGAGTTGTTGGAGCTGAAGACTGTAGTGATCGGACTGTCCAGTTAGGCAGTGACCGGACTATCCGGTCACTATGCCAACAAGCTGATTTCATGGAACAATGTCTAGTTTGAGGCTGGAAACCTATATAACTTCATTGCATATCTTGAGAGTGCTAGTGAGAGTAACAAGGAGTGATCTTGCACATCTAAGGCTAGGGTGTTGTTGGTCATATCTACGCACCCACTTGTATACCGCAAGAGGACGGTGTATGATTGTAGCAGTTTTTCCCTTGAATTGAGTATTCCAAGGTTTATTGAATCCACGGGGACCTTAGGGATTTATTAAACAATGTTAACAGTAAAAGATCTAGTCAAGGCTACTGTCAAGGTCAGGTTGCATGAGGGGGAGACTGGCCAGCGCAAGGGTGCGCCACATAGTAAATCTATCGTTGCGCCGATCGGCGTAGGAGTCGAGCCGATCGGCACACTGGTGAAAATAAGTCAAAGTGCACGAGATCTATTAAATCTAGGGTTGCGCCGATCGGTGCAGGAGTCGAGCCGATCGGCACACTGGTGAATCTAAGCCAAAGTTGTTGCGTCGATCGGCGCAGGGGTTGAGCCGATCGGCACACAAGTGAATCTAAGCCAAAGTGTTCTAGATCTTGTAAACCTATGCTGGTAAGTGAGTAGCCAGATATCTACTAGTGAGATCGTAACCAGAAAGTCTAATTGAATAGCATCATAATGGGTAATTACATAGATCAATGAAAACTTATAATGAGTAAGACCACCCTGCTTTCCGAGCGGCTCCCTATTTATCGCAGCGGGGAGGAAACCCTTGATCGCGCGAGTATCTTACCCTACTCAACTATCCAATAGTGTTGCGCAGTCTTAGTGATGTCACCGCTAAACCACACTACTGGCATCATCAAGCAACCATAATCAATACAATGTCCGAATACTATCCTAATCACCATGATTAAGATAATATCTACTTACTTAGCCTAGAACGAAGCAATTGGAATAAGCACATGCATGACTATAGAATCAAGATAGACAAATCACCAAAACCATCATCAACATATTCAATCATCCTTGAGATACATGGAGTAAGATTCATCCCCGTCGAGATGGCCTACCATGACGGATCAACTCTTGACTCTAATGGTTCTTGAAACTCAACTAGAGATCTATTCTAACGGGGCAAGCCTCGGTGGCTCTAACTCACGGATCTGGTGTCCCTCTATCGCCCCCCCTTCTGCGGTGAGGGTTTACAAGTATTTATAGGGGTTCTACTCGTAAAGGACTCGGTTTCTAGCAAATAAGGCGGTTGCGCCGATCGGCGTAAGCCGTGTCTTCTCTGATTTCTTCCCTGAGTCGATTCCTTTGTCTTCCACAGCTGCCATGTGGGCCTTTTCCTTCGAGATAAAATCTTGTACTGCACGTTAAGATCTTGGAGTTCCATAAATCTTCTTGAAGTTCCATAATTTTTCTTTGGCAAATATCTTCAAGTGTCTTGCGTAGATAAACTTCCATAAACATGTGGAATGGGCCTCGGTCACTTCTGTGGGTCAAAACACCGTTGCGCCAATCGGCTCATGGACTGCGCCGATCAGCGCACTGGGCTTCTTTAGTGCTTTTCGTCGGTACTGGACTCCTGTCCTCTCCATCATCGCATTAATCACAAATTTTACCTGTTTCTGCAATAAAGCTCCAAAACAACGCATATACAAATATATAGGCAATATCAGAGGTAAATGGCCTAAATTAGTATCAATTATGATCTAATTGGGGTAATATTCACATATAAAAGGGGCACTTGGGAAGTGCCAACAGGTGTCCTCTAGGTTGTTACTCTTGGTCTATGGTGAGACCTAGACCGGTTAGGTGTCAGTGATCGAGCCTATCATAATTGGTTGTGAAGGTTGTCTCATGTTTGTACACAGTTTGAGGCCGCTGGTGAAAGGGACATCGCTAGTGAGCGCCTGTGTCGGCTCAGGGCGTCCGGCAAGTTCTCGAGGGAGGCGAGCTTGTGTCTTGGTGGCAGCGGTGATAAGCACCGTGTCTTTACTCCGGGAGTGATTGCGGGCTCATAGGCGAGAACTCCACATCGGTGGCGGGAGGGACCGAGACTCCTACTGGAGTGGTCCAACGAGGAGGAGGGGAAGGCACCATCCTTTCGAGACCTCGGGAAAAAATCATGAGCATTCCTTGACCCCTCTTTACTATTCTGCATTTGTGTGCTCTAGTAACTAGGTTGAATTGTGGCTTGCATAGACTAGTGTGTTTGGCTTTCGCGCTTGCTATCATCATGAACACTAGCATATGTAGGGTCTTGGCCTACTAGAATTGTTAAGTTGCAACGATTGCTAGGCTCTAGTAGTGTAAATTGAAGTATTTAGATTCGTGAGCGGCTTAACGATTCACCCCCCCCCCCTCTCGGTATGCCTTTGGTCCTTACAAGGACCCTAGAGGTCAGCTCACCTTGCAGGATACCCGTAGTGCACTTGTGAGGTGTGCACCAGGAGGCTGTAGAGAATTGTAGCAGCAACTGGAGAGGGAGACATTCTTAAGGTTCCTGCCAAGGACCTTAAGGTGAGTCGTCTTGTCCCCTCAGAGCAGTGGGTGCCAGTCCCTAGGGACCCTGCTGGAGGAGAGAGGTACTAGACCGGTCTTGACAGGAGGATCGATGAGGGCCTGAGATAGTACCTTGCCAGGAAGGGCAAGTCTGGACTGTTTGTGCCACAACAATACATGTTGTACCCGGCCATGGGGAGGGCCATAGGCACTGACATGGAGCAGTACTTCATGTACTTACTAGGACTAGCAGAGTTAGTCACTGCTCCATACAGATACAGAGAGGACATTATCATGGAGTTCTACGCTACACTGTGGGTAGCCAGAGATCGCTCAGAGATCTGGTTCTTGTTCAGAGGAGAGCCCAGCGATAAACCAGGGAGGATCTTATAGCTGCACTGGGGTTCCTTGCTTCAGACCTGGAGCAGTACAGGAGTACTTACAAGACCTTCGCTCCACCCCACAGACCACGGAGAGGGATACTACCTCCAGACAACATGGTGTCGATCGTCTTTCCACCACTGCACACCCCAGGATTCGACAGAGGCCCTGTGAGACTCACCACAGAGGCGAAGGTGGTCAGAGCGATAGTCACCAGAACTATCATTCCTAGGTCTATGTACAGAGAGGAGTTCACGCTATTACACCAGTAGGCAATGTCAGCTATCCTAAGGAGACAACATTTGACCTTGTACATCTTTTTATTGCTGAGATGGAGGAGGTTATTTCTGAGAGAGTCAGAGGACGACACCTAGTCTATGGGCCATATATTTGCTACCTTCTGAGGAGGCTAGGCCTTGTGACTGAGGAGCAGTATGATGCATTCCCTAAGGTGACCACCAGCTACTCACCTCGAGCCTCCAAGGGATCACAGTCAGCCTCGAGTCAGCAGACAGGAGAGGAGGAGCAGGAGTCACCGCCGGTCACTCACGAGCAGGTAGCTTATCTAGAGACGGTGGTTCTTGAGTCAGCCAGTACAGGAGCACCTCCCCAGCCTATTGGTACACAGTTAAAGGACGCTGGTTCCATAGCAGCACTTGTAGGACGACTACGTGACTTTAGTCAGAACTCAGCTGAGTAGAGGCGTTAGATCATGGAGGTCATCAGAGGACAGGCAGAGCTTCAGAGACATCAGATGATGCTGGTGACTACATTGATGACTCAGAGGCAAGCCAGTCAGCAGCCAGGACTTTCTACTCTTCCATAGTTTCAGCAGCTGCAGATACAGCCAGGACCCTTCACTACTATGATGACAACCCAATCTTCTGTACTACCTTCACTTTCAGGGGTGCTACCGACAGAGGGAGCAGGACAGACTTGCTAACCAGCTCAGTTCTCCCCCGTGTCTACGTTCTTAGTATCTCCGTTGTTTACTTCATCACCACACTCTTCTTTTTCACAGATGGCAGGACCCTCCATCCAGCAGCACTTACCAGTCAGGAGTCTGTTCTCAGACATAGTGCACACTACTCGAGCAGACTCTCAGACAACCCTAGAGATAGCTATAGCTCCACCTTCTTCTGCTACAGACTCTACGCTTGTCACACCTGAGGTAGGAGAGGATCTTGTTCGTAGAGGCTTCACTTAGGAGGATGTGGATGACCTAGCTCTTCTTCAGGCGACAGTTGCTGAGGAGACAGCCACAGTCCCACCGGTAGGACAGGACAAAGGGTCTGATTCACCAGTTGACCTTGAATACTTTGAGCAGCTTCATGCTCGGCTGACACAGGCTCAGGCAGAGCAGCAGGACCCAACACAGGAGCAGCCCAGAGCAGAGTCCTCAGAGGACATTGCTGCACCACCTCCTTCGACCATGAGTGCTTAGTTGTTTCTTTTTCCCCTTTTGGCGCTTGTTGCCAAAGGGGGAGAAATAGTCATAGGTCTAGGGGGAGTGGGAGTGTGATCCTGTGCGATCAAGAGTTAGTAGCATGTATCTAGAGGAGCATACGTGTACATTGGTTTTGTTGGGAGATAGATACATTTGGATCTTATTTTGATGGATTTATCGAGATGTTCATGGATTTTGATGAGTCATGGTTTTCATTCGTGTGTGTTTGACTCATCTTGATGTCACTTGGTTTATTTTCATACGCAGTGCTTTGTCTTGCTTTATCTATCCTGTTTGCCTATGTATGATGTCATGATGATGATTGCTTGCTGTTAATTCCTATGCATTGCCATGCTAGCTTGTTGCATATCATCATTCATGCCTTGCATTGCATGTCTTTATGCTTTCTTTAATATCCTATCATGACATGCATGCATTATCATCTAGAGTGTGCTTCTCTTTTCTTTTTCATAGCTCTTGATGATGCTTGATTGAGTAGGACCTTGTTTGTTCTTTGCTTATGCTTTTGAGGTTCCTCTTAATCATAGTGTAGCTCCTTTAGCCTTGTTGTCATCAATCACCAAAAAGGGGAGAGATTGTAAGCTTCATGATCCTTGATGATTGGATCCCTAAGGTATGAATGTTTTGGTGATAGATGACAACTATGAAATTTTGGGCTAATATCTACACGAGTGTTGTCTATGTAGATATCATCTCTAAACTCTACTACAAATCTTATTGATGATGACAGTTACCTTGGTGATTGATGACAATGACCACAAGCATGGAGGCTTGATGAGCTTGATGGAGTCCAGGGGTTGATGGCGATGGATGAAGGCTAAGGACAAGCTATGGAGCAAGTGTTGGGAACACTTCTCTAGTTGTTAGGGCTTTGAGTCCATAGGAAAAACCAGACTATCAAGAGGGTCTAGGTTATTTCTCTTAGGTCATGACTAATCGGTAATGTGCATAGATGCTCAGTGAAATCACATGCACTAGATGATAGTGGAGAAGCCAAGGAGCTGTTCGGAGAAGATGAGAAACGAAGTCAAGCAAGGACGAGAAGTTTCAGCTTCTGAATGTAGTGACCGCATAGAGGGGTCAGAGGAGACCAGACTGTACGGTTCTAGAGGAACAGGTGGATCAGAGAGAAGACTCAACGAGGAATCTGTCTGTGCCAAGGACCATAGAGACCGGATGGTCTCGTCTATAGACCGGATGGTCTGATCTGTATGGATGAAGCACAGGTTAGAGAGGAAGCAACTCTCTGGAGTCCAATGGAGTTGTTCGACGCGTCGGACATGTCCGACGGTTGGACAGACCAGACGGTACGGTCAGTACAGAGGATTAGCAGTGGACAGAGCCGTTCGAGCTGGATCTGCAGTGACCGGACGGTCCGGTCAGGCAGTGACCGGACAGTTCGGTCAGTACACCCAAAAAGCTTATTTCGTGGAGCAACGGCTAGTTGGAGGTTGGAAGCCTATATAACTTCGTTGTTGGGGTCTTGGAGACTACTCTTGGCCAGTGGAATTGCTTGGAGCATTTTGTGAGAGCCAAGAGGAAAAGAGAGGAGCACTAGGAGGAGATATTTCATATCTTGAGAGTGCTAGTGAGAGTAACAAGAGCATTGTGCACATCCAAGGCTAGGGTATCCTTGAGGGTGTGATCTAGGTTGTTACTCTTGGTCTATGGTAGGACCTAGACCGGTTAGGTATTGGTGATCGAGCTTATCGTGATCGGTTATAAAGGCCGTCATACGTTTGTACAAGGTTTGAGATCACCGGTGAAAGGGGCATCGCTAGTGAGCGCCTGTGTCGGCTCAGGCAGTGCAACAAGTTCTCGAGGGAGGTGAGCTTGTGCCTTGGTGGCAGCGGTGACGCGCACCGTGTCTTTACTCTAGGAGTGATTGCGAGCTTGTGGCTGAGAACTCCACATTGGTGGCGGGAGGGACCGGAACTCCAGCGGGAGTAGTCCAATGAGGATTAGGGGAAGGCGCCATCCTTTCGATATCTTGGGAAAAAATCATGAGCATTCCTTGACCCTCTCTTTACTATTCCGCAATTTTGTTCTCTTGTGAGTAGGTTGATTTGTGGCTTGCATAGGCTAGTGTGTTTAGCCTCCGCATTCGCTCTCATCATGAACACTGGCATGTGTAGGGTCTTGGCCTCCTAGAACTATTAGGTTGCAACGTTTCCTAGGTTCTAGTGGTGTGAATTGAAATACTCGGATTCGTGGTCGGTTTACCGATTCACGCCCCCCTCCCCTCTTGGTACACCTTCGGTCCTTACACCAACATCTAGATCATGCTTAATATCAATCCGATGCTCAACAATAAAATCAGTAATGACTTGGCCTTTCATGGAGTTTAAAGGTTCATAAGCCAAGTCATATTCCATCAAAGCATATACCCACTTACCAAGCCTACCACTCAATATTTGCCGATACAACATATGCTTAATAACATCGGTTCGACAAGCTACTATGCAAGTACTAGATAATAAGTAATGCCTCAACTTAGTACAAGCATCATATAGTGAGAAGCACAATTTTTCAATGAAAGTGTACCTCGTCTTAGCGTCCAATAATCGTCGGCTCACATAAACTATGACATGCTATTTTCTTTGGTTTCTTGTGTCAAAACATCACCAATCACATCATCTTTTGCTGCAACATAAGCCTAAAATGGACACCACTCCTAGGTGCCTTTAGCATCGGCGGTGTAGACAAATATTGCTTGATCTTCTCAAAAGCCTTCTGCTGTTTTGCCCTCCAAGTAAATTCAGTTTCATCTTTCAACTGACGAATAGGAGTAAAAGCATTAATTTTCCCAGATAAATTACATATAAACCTTCTCAAATAATTCACTTTACCTAGGAATTTTTACAAATCTTTCTTGCAAGTAGGTGCCTGAAGTTTTCTAATAGCTTCTACTTTCTTAGGATCTATGTCTATGCCATTCTCATGAATAATAAAGCCTAAGAATTTACCAGCTAATACACCAAAAGCACTCTTAAGTGGATTCATCTTAAGACCATACCGGTGCATTCTCTCAAAAGCAAGGTCCAAATCAAACAAATGAGGATCTAAACCAGCTGATTTAACCACTATGTCATCAAAAACTTCTAAGATAATGCCAAGCAAATCATGAAAAATTAAATTCATAGCCCTTTGATAAGTAGCACCGACATTTTTTAGACCAAAAGTCATAACAACCCACTCAAACAAGCCTACAAATCCTGAACATCTAAAGGCTGTTTAAAACATGTTTTCTTCGGTCATGAATATTTGATTATAACCAGCATTACCATCAAGAAAACTAATAACTCTATGCCCAGATGCATCATTAATCAACATATCGGCTATGGGCATAGGATATTCATCTTTAGGAGTGGCTCTATTCAAATTTCTAAAATCAATGCAAACTCGTATCTTACCAGAATCCTTTTTCTCAACTGGTACAATGCTGGAAATCCATTCATCATACCTGCAAGGTCTAATAAAATTAGCATCAAGCAACGGATTAACCTCCTCTTTAACTCGGTCATATATTTCAAGATTATATCGCCTTGCTGATTGCTTGTATGGCCAAAAACCGGGCTTAATAGGAAGCTGATGCTAAACAAGATCACGGCTTAAACCAGGCATTTCACGATACTCCCATGCAAAACAATCCACATACTCTTTCAACAGCTCGATTAACTTAGCCTTATAATCAGCTTTCAAATTTTTGTTTACAAAAGTCAGCCTTGGAATAGAACCATCTCCAATATCTACTTCCTCTAAAGGATAAGCCGAAGTAATCTCTTGTCCTAGCTTATCTAAATCATCTAACTCTTCAATGGCTTCGCACATATCGTTCTTATTTGACTGATATTGCTCAACCCGCTATTGTAACCTCTCTAAGTTTGATGCCATTAAATTTACAAGATGTGATATAGCCGATTTTCAATCAGCTTTACATTGACAGGTACAAAACCATCCTTGGAAGCACTAAGAAAATCATATTCTGACAAATCTAATCTTGTTAAGCATTTGACATTGTCATGAGTGTAAATAGGAGAATCGGCTATAGCAACACAAGCCAATGCATCTGCATGCACAACCTCAATATCATCACCAACCCACTGAATTAAAAACTTGTGCAAGGTAGAAGGCACACATTGATTTGCATGAACCTAATCTCGCCCCAATATGACACTATAATTACCTCTCACTTCAGCGACAAAGAAAGCGGTAGGCAAGGTTTTACTTCCAACAGCAAGCTCCATAGAAGCAACTCCTTTTGCAGCAATTGGTTCATCTCCTCCTACACCATTGATGGTCATGTTGGTCTTGATAAGCTCATCATCTGACCTACCAAGCTTCTTAAACATGGAGTAAGGCATTAAATTAACAATAGCTCCATCATCTACAAGCATTCGGTAAATCGGTGAACCATTGATATGTCCTCTCACAAATAATGGTTTTAGATGGTTATCTGATTCCTTAGGCTTCTCGAATATTGCTCGCTGAGGTCCAAAGTCCATTTGAGCCACTTCCTCATCTCCACCAATTGAAGTATAATCCGTAGAAGATAAATAAATAACATTAACATCCATACTCTCATGTGTTGGTGATGGCTCATAATCAACTAGCTCCTCCTCATCATCTTCTTGTGGCTTTGGTAGAGGGGTTGTAGAAGAAGACAACAAACAAGAAGGAACTGCCTCTGTTGCTGAATCTGCTGAAACCGGACCCTCCGGTTCTGAAACTAGACCATCCGGTTTTGGAACTAAAACCAGAAATTCCTTATTAGAAACTAGAACATCTGTCTTTTCCAGATCTTCAGTTGTAGCTTTAACTCTCCACTCTTTCTTCTGAGAGGTCATGGGCCTTGCCTTCTTAAAAGATTCATCCCTTTGTCTTTGAAGCTCCCGATCCCTTTTCTCTTGATTGCGTAAATGTTGCAACTTCCTCTTTTGAGTGCGAGACAAGCTGGAGGGACAACACCTTGGCTGTAAATACTTAGATGAAATGCCACTGCTACCAACTTCATGATCATTAGCACGAGGAGCCATCTGAATAAAACTACTAGCATTTTGAGAATTGATCGAATCACCTATAATAATCGGTCCTTTCAAGCTATCTCCAGTAATCACCTCAGAGCTACCAATCTTAATCACATCTCTATTGGTTGTTCTCTCTGTATCTACATCCATATGTGAAGATTGATCAACTTTCTCTTTGCCCTTGATGCTATAAACTTGCCTTGCAGGAGTCTTCTCTTTTTCTGGTAAAATCGGACCATACGGTTTGCCAAACTGGAGCATCCGGTTTGCCTAGTTAGCAAAACTAGAACCTATTTGCCTTGAATCCGATTGTGGAAAACTCAATTGGTCATGTACAGGATGCGACAACCTATCAAATGTTGATTCTCTTGGAGCAGCCCATCCCGGATGAAAAGGTGGAAATTGCATTGGAGGGTATGGCATCCACATCCCATAATAGTCCCAAGCCAGATATGGAGAATAGTTGACTGGAGGACCCCATGGCATTGGAGCGTAAGGCCCACTCTGCGGGTGTACATAATACAACTCACTTCTATGTCGAATAGCTTCCCTTTGAGGTGAATCTTGTCTCTCTCGCCTTGATGGCGACCTTGGACGCTTATTAGTTGGCCAATTCATAGAATTGGCCTTTTGATTCACATATTTATTCAAAAGATTATCAAAAGTAGGCTTGAACTTGACCCTTTTGTCTTGCACCTTGCCCCTGTTAACTTTCCATTGATCCACCTCGGGATTCTTGGGTTTTAGCATTTTTGGCTTCTGACTGCCAAAACTGGAGCCTCCGATTTGGCAAATCGGACCATCCAGTTTTTCCTGAACAACAGGATGAACTGGAATCTGAGTCTTGCTTGCTTGCCCCCCGTGTCCAGAGGCCTTTATAATTATCTTCAGAGACTCTTTTCCATCGGAATCCTTTTCGAGCATCACCTTCCTTGACAAAATTTTATCATCAATAGTTATAGACCTCTTATCACCAATGATCACATTCTTGCCTTTAGTTGATTCAGCTTGCTCCGACCGAATCAGCACCTTAGCATTCTGCAAATCAATGGTGTTGACAGGAAAGGGGTTCTTATCCACTTGCATCTCTCTAAGATTCAATCGTCCCTCATTAATGGCCGATTGAACCTGTTGACAAAAAACATTGCAATCATTAGTAGCATGAGAGAAAGAATTATGCATTTACAATAAGCTCGCTGCTTTAACTCATCAAGCGGCGGTATGGAATGAGACATCCTAATGCAACCAGCTTTATGCAGCTCATCAAATATTCTATTACATTTAGCTACATCAAAACTTAATTTTATCTCTCCTTGCTGAATTTTGTGAATTGGTTTGAGGGAATCACAACAATAAGATTTAGCATTAGATGGCCATGCAAATTCAGCAGCATACACATCATTAACCTCATCACTAGATCCATCAAGATGCACATTATGACGAGTAGACCTATGACTTTCTTTAGACTCTTTACCTCGATTTTCTTGAACCGAAGCCTTTTGTTGTAACTGAGTTAGAGTAAGAAAATCATGACCTTCCAACTTTTCTCTAAGATAAGTGCGCAATCCGCTAAAAGCTAAATCAGCCAAATCTCTTTCAGAAAGTGTAATATTAAAACATCAGTTTTTTACATCTCTAAATCTTCTAAAGTAATCAATAATAGATTCATCACGACCTTGCTTAACCGATGTTAAATCAGACAATTTTAACTCACTATCTCCATTGTAAAAATGATCATGAAACTTAATTTCCAATTGTTCCCATGTGAAGATAGAATTAGGAGGCAAAGATGAAAACCATGAAAATGCAGTTCCAGTTAAAGACAATGCAAATAAACGCACTTTTAAAGCATTATAAGCATCAACTTCTTCTAATTGAGCTAAATATTGACTAACATGCTCCCTAGTAGTTCTATCATCATCTCCATTGAACTTTATAAAATTAGGAATACGCCAATCATTAGGATAAGTATACATATCAAAATGTGAAGGATAAGGCTTTTGGTAAACATGAGTTATATTTTGCAGGATTATACCAAAAGTCTCCCTAATTTGTTTATTGAAATCATCCCTCATGGCAGCCATGCGTGATTCAAAATCAATTACAGAAGTTCTTTGAGATGTAGTTTGTGGTAAAGGCGCCCTATCAAAGTGTGCATCAGGAATAGGACCATGAGGAATGCCATCACCGACAGGCGGTTGTGATGGAGAAGAACTATAGGTTACTGTTTTATATGGAGCAGTAAAATTAGCAACTTCATTGGTTCGGTTATTAGCAGCCAAACTAGGAGGCACAGTAGATAAAGGCTCAACTGTGGGAGTACTCAAAACAATAGCATTCCCTGAAACATCTTTATTAATTGAACTAGCTTGAGCCATAGGTGTCTGACCATTATAAAAATTCAACAGCATGCCATATGGAGGATTCTCTAATGGTGCACTACGTAAAGCCGATGAATCTTGAGCATTGGGACCAGCACTAGTAGAACCTACATGCATGTTTCTTTTCATTTTTTCAAATCTTTCATTAATCTTTTGCTCTATACTATTATTAGCATTCTTAATAAGATCATCAAACATCTTAGAAACATCTTCAGGAGCAGCAGTAAGAGATTTGCTACTAGATGTTACCTCTTATGAAGACAGATCGGGTTGCTTGATGTGAGTGATTTTGCTATGCCGATCTTTCTTGAAGCATGAAAGAAATACTTGACATAGCTCAGCTTGAAATGCCTTCAACTTCTCTTGCATGTGCTCCTGAAATAACTTGTGATGGTCCTCCGTCAACTCCTCCATCGATCTCGTGATGATATGATCTTCTCCATCGATCTCGTGATGATATGATCTTCTCCATCGATCCCGTGATGATATGATCTTTGGAAATCTCAGCCGGAGAAGACATTACTAAGGGAAATAAATTCGGTTTTGAATAACCAGAATTTTCTTTTCCCCAGCGGAGTCGCCAAAAACTGTGTTGACATGAAAACACGGTGTTAAACATGAGCACGCAAACATGCAGCAACGCGCAGGTGAGTCTGCCAAAATCAGACTCTCCGATTTTGGAAACTAGAGCATCCGGTTTTTATGGGCTCACCGCAAAAACCAACGAATGCCTGCTGTTGGCACTTCCCAAGTGCCCCTTTTATACGTGAATATTACCCCAAATAGGGCATAATTGATACTAATTTAGGCCATTTATCTGTGATATTGCCTATATATTTGTATATGCGTTGTTTTGGAGCTTTATTGTAGAAACAGGTAAAATTGGTGATTAATGAGATGATGGAGAGGACAGGAGTCCAGAACCGACGAAAAGCACTGAAGAAGCCTAGTGCGCCGATCGTCGCAGTCCATGAGCCGATCAGCGCAAGGGTGTTTTGACCCACAGAAGTGACCGAGGCCCATTCCACATGTTTATGGAAGTTTATCTGCACAAGGCACTTGAAGATATTTATCTAAGCATGTGTCCCGATCGTCGCAACAACTTTGGCTTAAACTCACCAGTGTCCCGATCGTCTTGACTCCTGCGCTGATCGGCACAACCCTAGATTTAATAGATCTCGCGCACTTCGACTTAGTTTCATTAGTGTGCCGATCGGCTCGACTCCTGTGCCGATTGGCGCAACGACAGATTTACTGTCTGGCGCATCTTTGCACTGGCCAGTTTCCCCCTCATGCAACCTGACCTTGACAGTAGCCTTGACTAGATCTTTTACTGTTAACTTTGTTTAATATAATCCCTAAGGTCCCAGTGGATTCGATAAACCTTGGAATACTCAATTCAACGGAAAAAGTGCTACAATCGTACACTGTCCTCTTGTGGTATATAAGTGGGTGCGTAGATACGACCAACAAGCTTCCTTTTTCTAGCGCCGTTGCCGGGGACCATAGCAGGTTTTTAAACATTGTTTGATGTATTAGTGTTTAGTCATTGTGCTTTACTTGTCTCTCTAGTACATATATTCTGTTAAGTGAAACTAACAGGTATGGACGGTCCTAAGTTAAAAAAACCCTCTAATTACGCGGATGATCCAGAAAGACTCTTACACAAGAAGAGAACAGCAGAGAAGAGAAGCAAGTCACTTGGAGATTTGGAAGCAGTCCGCGCAACACCTCGAGTATTATTCACAATAGAAGACTCAGTTCAAGAGCAAGAAGAAAAGGAGATGGCAGAGGTGCCTATGGTTAATCGTCTCAAGTCACAATTAATTAGTATTGTCAAGACAGATTTCCAAGAAGCTCAAGATCAACTTCCGTATCAATTGGAGAGATATGTTGGAATAGTGGCGCAACAACCGTTCACAGGTTCAGAAGATCCCAATCATCACTTGCAACAGTTCCTTGAAGTTTACAGTACATTCAAGATAGCAGGATTGACAGGAGATCAAGCGCGTGTGCGGCTGTTCCCCTTCTCTCTAGTTGGACACCCCAAGCCATGGTACAATGGATTGGAAAATATAGTGAAAACGGTGTGGAACACATTAGCAGCTGAATTCTTGGCCAAATACTCCCCCCCCCCCTCCCCCGGTAAGACTCAAGCTTTGAAAAATAAGATTCTTGGATTTACACAGAATATTGATAAGAGCATTGGAGAAGCATGGGAAAGATACAATGAGCATATGGATGCATGCCCTCATCATGGTCTGACGGTTGGAGAAGTTGTTGAAAAGTTCTACACAGGATTGAATCTTTTGTCACGTCAACATTTGGACGCCTCAGCTGCAGGATCATTCATGTCAAAAACCCTCACCGAAGCTCAGAATTTGATCAAGTTGTTAGTTGAAAATCAATCATGGGATGGTGAGAGAAGCTCAAGGAATTTGCAACCTTCAAAAGGAGTAGCGAAGAGTGTGATTGAGAAGACTCAGGAAGAATTGATTATAGATCGCCTCGATGCCCCATGTAGTGAGTGTGGAGAATTTGGTCATGTCCCTCGATCGCCTCGATTGCCTTCATATCCCTAAGGAAGAGATACTCAAGCTGGCGGAATCATGCTCAACATGTAGTGAGTGTGGAGAATTTGGTCATGTGCAGAAAGATTGCCCTGATGCGATGAAGATGTTAGAATATATGAAGAATAGTGGATGGAAGCCCCAATATCAACAACAAAGGAGTTCTTTCTCTCCTGGTTCATCCATGCAAAACTCTATCCCACTTCGTCTCCAATGTCATGAGTTCTTCCAAGCTCAAGAGAAGATCAACAAGGACAATCAAGCTAGATTCAAGGAGATTGATCGTGTCCTTGAGAGAGTTAATGACAAGGTGATAGAAATTGGGAGCTCCAATGAGCAGATTTTGAAGCATAGCAAGATTATGGAGCAACAGATGGGACAGCTATCGCAAGCCATTCAAGGCAATAAGGAGGCTATTCCTGGCAATACGATGTCTGCAGAACAGTTGAAGGCAATAGCTACACGATCAGGAAAACAAACAGAAGATCTAGAACACTCTGCGGGAGCAAAGAAGCCCCGCGCCGATCGGCGCACACCCGGCGCCGATCGGTGCGACGACCCTGTCGGAGCCGATTGGCTCCCTGAAAGCGCTGATCGGCGCAAGGAGGATGATGACCTATCTAGTCTGAAAATGGGCATGGAGACAGAAGAGCATGGCCCTGCCACGTTTCTAGATACTCAACTACTAACGAAGACAGAAAGAGCGCGACAACACTACGAGCAGTTTGCAAGATTCGTTGATATTATGAAGAAGCTTTACATCAATGTCCCTTTTGTTGACGCTATCCAAGTTCCCACCTATGCCAAGTACATTAAGGACATGATGCAAAACAAGAAGTCTCTAGTTTCTGAGGGGGTTGTGAAGGTCACTAAGGAACTAACAGCGGCAATCAATGATGTTGCACTGGAGAAGAAACCCGACCCTGGATCACCAAGCATCAAATGCATGATTGGAACAAGGATGTTTGAGAGGTGCTTGTGCGATCTTGGAGCAAGCGTAAGTGTTATGCCCCGTCATATATTCACAAATCTCAATTTTCCTAAATTAGTGCCTACGGGTATGTGTTTGGAGTTAGCCGATCAATCGGTACGCTTCCCTGATGGAATTGCTGAGGATGTGCCTGTTCAAATTGGAGATCATATCGTCCCTGTTGATTTTATTGTGCTTGACATGGATAAGAGGACGAGGACCCTATTGATCTTAGGCAGACCCTTCTTGAGGATAGCAAAGGCAAGTATTGATGTTGGGAGTGGTAAGATAAGCTTCGATATAAGTGGGACTCCCTACTCTTTTTCAAGTTTCGCCCAAAGGGAGAAGAGTGCCGTGCTATTGATGAAGTGAAGAGATACAAGACACCATGGCATCAAGACGTCGAAAGTAATTGAAGGGGATGTATGCATAGGTCGTCCAAGCTATATGAACCATGGAGATAAGATAACCTTGTAGTGTCGCGGCCTCACATCCCGCACCGCGACACTAAGGATTGATTGTTTGCGGGGAGGTCAAGCTCTTTGACCTTTAAATAACTAGAGCGCTCTTGAGAGGCAACCCAATGATCGGGGGATTTAGAAGTTATTTAGTGCTTATGGGAGGGCAACCCATTTCATTTAGTTAATTAGTGCTGGCCGGGAGGGCAACCCGGTGTTTTTAAAATTTGCTTGCTTGTGATAAAAATAATCTCCCGAATAAAATAAAAAAAAATTAGAAAAGTGTGTGCTTAATTCTTGTGTGCTCTTGCATTGTCTGTTTATTCATGTAACACTGTGTATATACATACTGTAGACTAACAATGTAGGAATAAAAAAAGGCCAAAAACAAGAAGGAACAGAGCTTGCGTCGATCGGCACACATCTGCGCCGATCGGCGTAGTATTGCCCAAGTCAGGACAGAAGGCCGACGACGCTCAGAATTGAAGGAGTGCTAAACCAGCACAATAATTTTCGGAGACAGAGCTATTTTCAAGGATGAAGACAACATCTAGCTAAGAAGCGAGGGGCCAGAAGCAAAAATGGACGTCGCGCCGATCGGCGCGAGTCAGCGCCGATCGGCGCATTCACCAGATGAGCCCCGACATGTATGCCAATACTACAGGAACATTGGAGAAGTAGAAATTAGGTGAAAGAGATGAATACGAGGCATCAGAATCAGCGTCGGACCTAAAGACGAGGTGCAAGGGACTTGCGCCGTTCGGCGCCCTACTGCGCCGATCGGCGCGGGTACCCATGATGTTCCCAAATGGGCGACAAAAGTGGCAGGCATTGATTTTGAGGAACAGGTATAATTATTATGCAGGTGTGCAGTGCAGGGCAGACACGGAATTGACCAAAGGCTGAAGAAGAGACGGCGCGCTGATCGGCACGGGCCCGCGCCAATTGGCGCCGCCAACAAGACATCAGGAATCTGTGCTGTTCCCCTGCAAACCAACATGATGTGCCAGGAAGCGACATGAAGGAGGGGAATCAAGCATCCGAGTGATCAGAGCATTCAAAATTTGAATTGTGCCGATCGGAGCAGTATCCGTGCCGATTGGCGCGCTCTCAAATTTTCAAATTTTATGGAGTTTCCTTCTCCTGAAAGTTTCCCACACTATAAAAGGGAGGCCAGGCGCCCCCATTCGGCACACCATCCCGGTAATCTCTCCACCTTCCCCACTACCCACGATCTCGCACACATTCTGCATTCCTCGTAGATGGATCGTCTCCGCTCCTCCGTCGGCAAGTTGGGCAAGAGGCTACGCCGGGGGAGCAGTTCCGGCAGTAGCAGCGAGTCGAGCGGTAACTCCTCGGCGAGGGGTGGCTCTGACGCTTGCGATGACATGTCAGTGGGTGGTGCATCCACCGGCTCGGCGGCGGCGACATACGAGGTCCGTGCCCGCCACTCTGTCTCCGACGCGTCCCTTCCAACAGGGTATGCAACGAGGAGCCAAACGACGGCAAGACGTGGGGTTCCCACATCACCACCACCGCCGGCATTCATGCCACGCACGGTGGAGAAGGGCTTCACCCTCCTGAGCGTGGAGGAACAACGGCACTACCTCACGGTGAGGGGAAGGTTTGTCCCCAACTTCGACTTGGACGAGACCTTCCTCACCTTGATCGGCATGTGGGAGGACTTAAGGAGGATGCTAGACAACCTCGGCTCGGTGGATTTCCACCTCCTCCCTATGCACTACAACCTCGACGTCGTCACTGAGGTTGCTTCTACGATGAGGCTTGGCACCGTCGAAGACAGTAGCGAGGCCGTCAACTTCCGCGTCGCCACACGGTGACCATGGAGGCGGCAGCTCAAGCCCTCGGCTTCGACGCTGACGCCGACGTCACCGGCATCTTGGGACGTGGGGAGTTGGACTCCTTTTGGAGGCGGCTCTCGTTCATAGAGGAGATGAAGCGCGGAAACATCCGCAACCCGACCATTCAAGTCTTCCATCGGTGGTTGGCGGCGCGCATAGGCGACAAGGTCGACTCTAGCAATGTCACCGATGCGGACTTGCTGTGGCTCTTCAACGCCATCGTGAGTCCGTCTCATTGCAATCCCATGTGCGGGGTTGGCTCGACAAGAGGGGCAAGGCAAGCAAGAAGTTGGCCTTCGGGGCCTATCTTCAACGCCTAGCAGCCCTCGTCTGTGACAGCGACGGACCGGGAGGGCGCGATGACAAGTGGGAGTGCGCGACGGAGATCGGTGAGAATATGACTCGTGGCAATATTGTCACGGGAAGTGTTCGCGTCGGCTTCCATGTCGGCGGCACCAACGTAAAGCTCCTATGTGCGGAGCTAGGAGTTTTTCTCCCTCTCAAGGTAGAGGGAGGAAATTGGCTTGAGGAAGGTCTCTTGGAGGAGGGCCGAGTTCTTAAGGACCGCCGTGGGCAGGTTCGATAGCCGGACACATCTACAGCAGCCGGAGGCGAGTGGGACTCCTGGGGGTCACGCCAGTAGTACAAGCAGTACCAGTCAGGGTGGAGCGACGCAGCAGGCGGTTCACAGCCCTCTGCGCCGATCGGCGCACCCTACTGCAGCGCGGGCATTGACTACAGGTACCAAGGGCGTGTATCAGTGGTGCCTCCTGTGCCCGGTGCAGACTCTTTCGTGCCCATGCAGGGGTACCTCGACAACAACATGCACTACATCGAGCGCGTGGAGGAGGCCACGTCCCAATGGAGGTATAGCCACGATGCAATGGTGGAGGAGTTCGAGCGACTCAAGGCGCCGTGCTATGGCTTTGATCAGCCACCGACTCCACTTTCGGATGACTAGAGTGCCTAGGAGTTGGCACGTGTATCAGTTTCCCGGTTTGCGTTTTCTTTTATCTTTTGCAGTCTTTTTCTTTATTTACTTATGTGTGTGTGAGCGGGTTGGGAAACCATGTATCAGGTGTGTTTACTTTCATGCAAGTGTGTTAGTAGTAGTTTTATTTTCATGCAAGTGTGTTAGTAGTAGTTTTATTTTCATGCAAGTGTGTGCAAAAATCATCGTCATGTATTCAAGTTTCGATCTTAATATAATGGTGGCGGTTATGCTCTATTACGAGAATTGAATTATTTATTCTTTCTTAAAAAGTGTTGATGAAGATCAAATTGTGTTGAGCATCGAATAAATTTCGAACTTACACTTAATGATTATTCGGCAAATATGTCTTATGTGGAGCAATTTTGAGTACCCATGTGCTTCATTTGTGTTGTTCAGTTTGTAATGATAACTTAGTACCAATCTTTTCAAAAATAAATTTTCATGTTGTGAACTTTAGAATTTATTATTTTTCAAGATCCTTACCTACCAATGCCATATTTTGAACAACACTCATGAACCTTTGATATGTAGATAAACATTAAATTGATGGTTGAGTTCGGTTAGGATTTAATTCTTTTTGGTATGAACTTTATTAAGATGGCAATTCTTTGTGTATCTTTTTCTAGCCTTGAAATTACTCATGCAAAAATTCAATTCCGCTGAGTACACTACCATAAACCCAAAACATCTTGTTGAGTATCATTCCTTGACCACATCCTATATTTCTGGCTATATTTAATTCTTGAATAAATGTTGAAGCCAGACAAATCAAATACCAACAAATGTTAGTAAATTTGGGTTGAGAGCCGATGGGCGCAGCAGAGATGGTGAAAAAAAAACTCTGCTGTTTGCTAAGGGACTAGCAAAATTTTAAGTGTGGGGGGATGGTATATGACATGCTTATTCTCGAAATTCAATATAGCCATGAATCATTCCAACCATGTGCAATCTTCCAATATCAAATTTTTGCTATGCATATGTCCACATATCCAAAGTCTGAGTCCTTTCTTAAATTTTTCTTTCTTAATTGTCATCTTGATAAGTTTCTATAATTCCAATAAAAAATAATCTCCTAGCTTTACAATATATTATTGATTTATGTTTGCAATCCTTGAATTACCTCACCTAGCTACTCATATAAGCCTTACACTAATATTATTTGATCATTATGATATAGAATATAGGTTAAGTGATTTGAAAGATGAGTTGTTACCTTGGATTATTTGGAAGATAGATTCTCTATGTTCACAACAATCTTTTAAGTGATTCTTATGTGTGGAAAAGTTATAATTTATGAATTAGACATGATCTTTTGCTTTGGGGTGAACTTTAAGCTCATGCCCATATTTGATCTATTTTGCTGAATACCAATATAAAATACACCACAATAGAACAATGCTCAACATTTGCTGATCTGAGATATCTTTTATGATAGAAAGAGTATGTTTTTTTATTTTTCTTTCTTTTACATTACTCGGGACGAGCAAAGGTTTAAGTGTGGGGGAACTGTTGGCACTTCCCAAGTGCCCCTTTTATATGTGAATATTACCCCAATTAGAGCATATATGATACTAATTTGGGCCATTTACCTGTGATATTGCCTATATATTTGTATATGCATTGTTTTGGAGCTTTATTGCAGAAACAGGTAAAATTGGTGATTAATGCGATGATGGAGAGGACAGGAGTCCAGAACCGACGATCGGCGCAGTCCATGAGCCGATCGGCGCAAGGGTGTTTTGACCCACAGAAGTGACCGAGGCCCATTCCACATGTTTATGGAAGTTTATCTGCACAAGACACTTGAAGATATTTGTCTAAGAAGAATTATGGAACTTCAAGAAGATTTATGGAACTCTAAGATCTTGACATGCAGTACAAGACTTTATCTCAAAGGAAAAGGCCCACATGGCAGCTGTGGAAGACAAAGGAACCAACTCGGGGAAGAAATCAGAGAAGACACGGCTTGCGCCGATCGGCGCGATCCTACGCCGATCGGCGCAACCGCCTTATTTGCTAGAAACCGAGTCCTTTACGAGTAGAACCCCAATAAATACTTGTAATCCCTCACCGCGGAAGGAGGAGGTGATAGAGGGACACCAAATCCGTGAGTTAGAGCCATCGGGGCTTGCCCTGTTAGAATAGATCTCTAGTTGAGTTTCAAGAACCATTGGAGTGAAGAGTTGATCCGTCAAGGTAGGCCATCTCGACGGGGATGGATCTTACTCTATGTATCTCAAGGATGATTGAATATGTTGATGATGGTTTTGGTGATTTGTCTATCTTGATTCTATAATCATGCATGTGCTTATTCCAATTGCTTAGTTCTAGACTAAGTAAGTAGATATTATCTTAATCGTGGTGATTAGGATAGTATTCGGATATTGTATTGATTATGGTTGCTTGATGCTGCCAGTAGTGTGGTTTAGCGGTGACAGCACTAAGCCTGCACAGCACTATTTGATAGTTGAGTAGGGTAAGATACTTGCGCGATTAAGGGTTTCCTCTCGGCAGCGATAAATCGGGAGCCGCTCGGAAAGCAGGGTGGTCGTACTCATTATAGGTTTTCATTGATCCATGTAATTATCCGTTATGATGCTATTCAATTAGACTTTCTGGTTATGATCTCACTAGTAGATATCTGGCTACTCACTTACCAGCATAGGTTTACAAGATCTGGAACACTTTGGCTTAGATTCACTGGTGTGCCGATCGGCTCAACCCCTGCGCCGATCGGCGCAACAACTTTGGCTTATACTCACCAGTGTGCCGATCGGCTCGACTCCTACGCCGATCGGTACAACCCCAGATTTAATAGATCTCGCGCACTTTGACTTATTGTCATTAGTGTGCCGATCGGCTCGACTCCTGTGCCGATCGGCGCAACGACAGATTTACTGTCTGGTGCATTTTTGTGCTGGCCAATCTCCCCCTCATGCAACCTGACCTTGACAGTAGCCTTGACTAGATCTTTTACTGTTAACTTTGTTTAATAAATCCCTAAGGTCCCAGTGGATTCGATAAACCTTGGAATACTCAATTCAAGGGAAAAAGTGCTACAATCATACACCGTCCTCTTGCGGTATATAAGTGGGTGCGTAGATACGACCAACACCTGCCCAGGAGAGACCCCATCGGGTCAAGCACACTCTTGGGTTGTGCTAACATCGGCAAGACAGTTAGGACGCCTTCGAACGCTGTAGAGATGAAGAAGAATGGAAATTAGGGTTTGGAAAAGTAAGGTTTGGAGATAAAAGTAAATTATGAGTTTTGACAATTGGGGATTGCCTCAATCGGCGATGACCCTTTGTTTTTATAGGGTAGGAAAGTCTAATCCCATTAGGAGTCAAAACTCTTACAATTTTCTTGCGGAATACAAAATTCCGATTCAGACCGCCAAAATCAGACCCTCCGGTTTCCAAAATCAGACCATCTAGTTTCCCTCTAGTGCAAACCATTAAAAACCAGAACCTCCGGTTTCCAAAAACAGAAGGTCCGGTTTTGCAGCCTATGACCATCTTCTAAACGCCATAACTTCTTCATCTAGACTCTAAATTAGGCGTTCCATATATCCATTTTAATCGTCTTGACAAGGGCTTCATTATGGACACTTCAAATCTGCAGATTGGCCTCTTCTTCATGGACTTTTAATTTTTCTTTGCTTCATTAGGAAAAATCAGCCAAAATGCCTAGAAAATACTCCTACAACCTGCAAAACTCATCTAAACACCAAAATCATGAAATAAAAAGTATTAGCCTCAATTTAGACAACTTTGGCCATATCAAGCCTGCAAAAACCGGATGGTCTGGTTTTCTCTGAATTTTAATTTTGGTCGTCAACACTGTCAAATCCAATTAGTTCCCTCTGTTCAGTAATTGAGTTTCCCTGACGTTGATTGCACATAGGTATCTACTGTATTTATTTTATTAAGGTTCTTATGGTTAAACAACAACCCTTCTTTATATATATAGTGTGCCAAGCCATTATTGAATTTACTGTGTCAAGTATTTATAGAATTTAGTGTGCCAAGCAGTTAGAAAATTTAGTGTGCCAAGCATTTGTAGAATTTAGTGTGTCAAGCATTTGTAGAATTTAGTGTGTCAAGCAGTTGGAGAATTTAGTTTGCAGGATGCACTAGGTTGGTGCGGGTGTAGAATAGCGCTTTAATATATATATATATATATATATATATATATATAGAGAGAGAGAGAGAGAGAGAGAGAGAGAGAGAGTATGATTTGCCTCATTCATATGGTTTAATTCGTTTCGGGCTTATAGTAGTCTAGGCTCGTTCAAGTCTCACTGTACCTGAATATAAGTGGCCAAACTCTGAAAAAAGAATGTCATAGTGGAGATTTATGTGTCTGGTTCTTTGCATGTGTTGGTTGGGAAGTATCATTTCAAGATGCACCAAAGTGGATTTGTGTGCTGGTTCTTTGCCCGTAGTAATTTAAGAAATGTCATTTGTAGAAGCATCAAATAGCTTCATTGCGTGCAAGCTCTGATCAAATGACGATTGTGCTTTGCTTTAAGTAGAAATTCTCCTTTGTCTGATGTTTGCAATTGATCATCCAAGTATTAATGCATTGATTTCTACGCAGGAACTAGGCACAGATTCTGCCTTACATCTCTCTTCATAAAGGTACTTTTGATCAAGCACAATGTTGTTGGTTGCATCTCATTCAGTTGCCCATTATAAAAATTGTTGCATGTGACTGAAACCAATTGTTTGTTAGTGATAACGGACACAATTTGTCTGCTAGATTATAGCTTTTAGCGGTTGCAAATTTGCATGATTGCCTAGATTTATGCCACAAATAGATTGGCACAGTAAGGCTATCAAAATTACAATGGTTCGC
This sequence comes from Eleusine indica, assembly GCA_030378355.1. NCBI lineage: Eukaryota > Viridiplantae > Streptophyta > Magnoliopsida > Poales > Poaceae > Eleusine > Eleusine indica. Next base: position 46,576,382 of record CM059495.1, read on the forward strand.
ATGAACATAATTTATATATTCTGATTTATAGTGGCCTCACTGTCAAAAGTGTTCAGTTCATAAAAATTATGGTAGATATATAATTGGTGTCACTGATACAAAAAAAATACAACAATAACCTCTGCATTTGACTTATTGGCATTTGCTATATAAGCTTCAGAATCTTTTTTTTGGGAAAGGGCCTTTACCTCACTGGTGAGGTGTCTGAGTACCACCTCCTAGGTCCCAGGTTCGACTCCCAGTGGGAACGAATTTGCGATCTGGATTAAAAAAATTCACTCGCCTCTCACCGCACCAAAGCATTTGATTAAGGCCTCGTCACTGGAAGCAACGGCGCCCATGGTGACCCCGGCCCAGGTTCTCACAAGGCTGATGGCCCCAATGTAAAGAGAGAGAGGAGGGTTCGGGGGGTTTTCTTGATCTGCATGAGAGGATCTTCTACTTAAAATGCAATGTCAGGGGCTGTCATACCCCCGTAGGTCAGGTTTTTTCTTTCTTTTGATAAAGATTGTCAAAATACGCTAAAACCTATGTAACGCCCCAAATTTTCATAATGTAAAATGAGTTCGAATAATAATATAATTCCAACTTTTATTAGCTAAAATTTATCTAAGGCTAACTTGCATCATAATTTCCTGTTGCATTTGTATGGAAAATAAATTCAAATTTCGTTAGCAGCTCGTATATAGATTTTTTTTAAGCTTGACATCCCACGTTCAACCATTTATGGAAACCAGCATGTCGTTCCGATGCTACCTCTCGGTGGAGATCGAACAAGAGTCTATTGTGTGCCAAAAACTACTCCGTGGCCTGTTCCTATATAAACCAGCGATTAACCCTAACCTGCCCATTACCCGGCCCAGAAAAACCTCACGCCGCCGCCACCTCGGTAAGTTGCTGCTTTGGGCGATTCTCTCGTCGAGCAGCAGCCGGCGTAGCTGATCGTAGCCTTCACGCTGCAGGTCAACCCGGAACTCACGAAGGTGATCCCCGTCGTCTCGCCGTCCCGAAACCCCGCCTACGATTCCTGCCTGCTCTCCGACGAACGTCGAGGACCGTCGTCCCTCGTCGCTGCAAGTCATGAAGTCCCTAGGTGAGACAACATAGAACCCTGCCTTGTTCAATGCTTTGCGTTCGTCAAGTTTCGTAGACACAGCGAGCTCGCTGCCGGCAGTCATGGCGTCGCTGTCGTAGTAGCTTCTGGCATTATTTGCTTGCTTCTTGCGATCTTACGTTGCAGAAGCAACCCACGGCCATGCATAGGCAGCAGGCAGTACCTTAGGCCCTGTAGATACGTACTCTGAATTGATACAAATTAGTTTATGCTATTCACGTCAGCATGGCATCAGGCTTATGCAATAGTATACGGTGGCATGTAAATCACGTATAGGATTATTATTGTTTTTCAGAAAAGCCTGGTAGGTTGCTAATCTTATTACTTTTTCTCAGGAGCTTCGATTTATGTAATTCTTGCGCTCAAGCGATCGTTACAAACGTAGGCCTTTTAATGATGTATTTTATTTATTATGATGTAACGATTTGGAGTGTTTTTAGTGTATTTATTGATTTCTTGTCGGTACGATTACATGAAATAGAGCGGGATCAAGAAGTTGCGTACAATCTTCAAGACCAAGTGTTTGAGCAGCAACCGGAAGAAGGCAAGTGTCCATTGATCATTTCGAACCCTCTTCTTCAGATCTCTTCTTTTATAAATTGCATGCATGTCAATATAAATCCTATGTTATGGTTTACTAGTTTTTTCATATTATTCCTTGAAGCCATTTCATGGGTAGCGTGTCTATGGTTTTGGGTAGGATAATGCTTAGCTTGCTGTCATGTGAATAGAGACCAGTTAATTAACATGACTAATGCTCTACTTAATCATCTTGGGTTGGTAATTTTTAGCAACATAGAGCATAGGAAATCTGGACTAGCAGGATGGTTTGTATGGTGCCGAGTGCACGAGATTTTGGTATGTGCTAGTTGCCAGTCTAGATTCTAAGGACCGGTTCGTGGACATGTAATCTGGTTGAACAGCGCAATCACGAGACTTAAATGGGTGCGACTTAGCTAATTCAATAGTTGTTCTTTTATTTACTGTATCACCATCTGACTCTTATATGGCGTAAGAGGGGGCTATGCGATGGAGGGAAAATAAACTCCCCTGTTTTAGCAAATCTTTAGCGGGTGTTTATAGGGTAGGAGACTCTATTGAAAGGCTATTCAATGTGAACCTGGCTGCACACCACGAAAGTGTGAAGCGTAATGGAGATTATTGACTCATGGTGAATGTGTGCAAACCTTGCAAGGATAAAACTATCATGACAGCCGTGCTCACGATCAAGTGTGAGCTTGGACTTCTTCACGATTAGAGGGATGGTTGGTTGCTGGGTGGTTTTGGTAGCCAAGTGGTGGATACTTGGTGAGTCGGTAGTCAGATTTGGGAAATCCGATGAGCTTGTGTCATCCTTATTAGTTCTGTTTGGAGCTTGGAGATTACACTTAGTAAATAGGTTGCTTCTTTAACTGTGTTCTGCGTAGTGCATTAAACATGAGTCAAGCCTTTCTTGATATTAGCTTACATGTCATTTATTTCTCCTACTTGCTGAGTACGACAAGTACTCACTCTTGCTATATTCTGTTGTTGTTCGATATACTCGCTGCTCAGACTTTGGAGGATAAGAGGACTTCAATGATAATGATGACTTCGATCCAGATGCACTGTACTAGGCTTGTGTTCCGCCGGACAACGCCTGTGGCGAATGGAAGCCCTGCTTTGCTAGTTAATCGTTTGCTATTGTTATGTTATTTAATTGAGACCAATGAGTCATTATTGTAATAATAGTATAACGTTTACTTGGCTTTTATTAATAATGGTACATTATTTTGTCGTTATATGTATGGTTTTGATCCTGGCATACATGTGGAGTGCATCTGATTTTGCCTTAATAAAACCGGGTGTGACAAGCTACAGCTATATGGTCAGGATTATCTGGTTAAATAAAACTTTTTGTAAAAATGTCATATGTACTCTCTATTTTAACCTTTCATATGTTGATTAAATGATAGCAGAAATTTCAGTTTACGATGCAAATATGAGAGTTCAGTTCTTTTCTTTTGAACGAGTGAAGTGACTATAGATCTGTTTGGCACACAAATTCATGCCTCCTCCAAGTCCAGGATAACTGCTTCATGTGTTATTTGTTTAGAGAGCAATTTTATGGAATTCTTTTCTCCAAGCATCCTAAGTTGTTTGACTTTCTGTCTAATAAAAAAAGTATAAGGCTTATTCTGTTTTGTTTCTTCACATAATAACATGTTTCGGTAGCTTTTGTATAGTACTGGCACACACAAATATGCAACCATATTTTATTTGTGATACCCTACTAATGAATGAGTTTATTGATCCAAGTTCCCCAAAAATAGATTTGACATTGTTCTTTCTTTCCCGTTCAATGCACTGGCATGTTTTCACTTGCAGTTTCATGCTACACAAGTATCATATCAATTTCTTGGTTTGAAACCTGATGTATATCTGAACAATAGTACTGGTATGTACAAAGTTTGTTCACGATTTGTGCAAGTCTTCTGTCCAATTAGTTGGGTTATTAGGTGTATAACCCATGCATAAAGGGGACATGCACTGTATAATTTTGTTAATTTTTTTTTGTTTGCGTGAGCCATCAGATTCCAATGATGCAAAATTGTTGGTTTGTATAAGATCATTACATCTTATAATTAGGGACTGAATTGGTGTTGAAATAACTGATTCAATAATATTGTATTGTTATAATTAGGGAGAAGAGCATGTGATTGTTCCAGCCATGCATTGCTTTTGGTTATCATACTTTTCTGATTTTGTGGAGTCCGTGTATTTTTTTTGGGGGGGGGGGGGGGGGGGGACGAACTTCTGGTTATTGTTATGCCTAATCATTTCCTTTCTGTCAACTTTTCAGCACTGCTGAGTGAGGTTCCTGCTACTCCAATAATTTTCCAGATGTGCTATGCCTAGGCCAGTGCAGGTGTGTTGACTTTGTCTTGTAACCAGTCTTGTGCTGCATGCTCTGAGGTGTGCATCTGAGCGTGCCACTAATTTTAATGCTATGCAATCTGAAGCTCTACACATTCTATGATCAAGTAAAAAAATTCAATCTGTTTAGTATTTCTCTTTCAGTTTATTGAAACTCTTTGTTGTGAGGAAAAGTCTGCATGTTGAGCTTTACTATTGGTTTCAACAAAAGCAATTTCACTCTATTGTGATCCAATACATGGGAGAGTATATGATAGTTGTTTTAGCTATGGTAGAATGGGAGAATTTTACTTTGCTGTGAGCCATAACGCAGAGCAAGTCAAAGTGAGCAAGTCATTCAGACATTGGGATTGGGGAATGGTGTGCCAGTTTGCTGGTTTATTTTTTCACTGTTTTCGTCCAGTTTATCCTGTGATCAGTATACACTATAGCTTCCTGTACAGCTTTAGTTAACTTTCATTTAGTCTGTTAACTTGTTCCATCATGTCTACTTTGAGTCAACCCCAAGCTAACTCATTCCATTTCATCTGACCTTTCTATCAACTGATATCTAACACTAATTGTGCTTGGATTACTTCCATGGTCGTACTCTGCTGAACTGCTATACTAATTCCTAAGTCAGGTCTTAGTGTATAGTGATACTTATAGATGGATAAAAATTTGACTTCTATACAATCCGTTAGTGTTCCACTGTTGCTTACTGTTGTGAGTCTCAGCTTTTTCTAATTGTTTTCATCATTGGTACCAATGCATGATAAGAGTGAAAGAATACTGGATAATGCAAATGAACCAAGCATGATCAAGACTGGGTTGGTGCTAAATCTGGATATTCTATCACTGCAAATGTTTTGTTGTTCTATGATTGTTGAATGCAACTACCTATACCTTCGTAGGAGGTGAATGATAATTAGATGAACCTGGTGATTTATTAGGTTGTGTGTAGATGGCATCTTCGAGGGGACATAGGGACAATAATCCGTTCAGGTACATAACCAACATTGCAGGCACTTGTAATGTTGATTGACCACGGTTTGAATATCGTGCCTGATACCTCACGATATATCTTGTTGTATCATTGCTTTCTGAGTATATATTAGACTGAAGTTAGCAGAGGTAATGTTGACCAACTATGGGTATATATCATTGATGGAATATTTATTGGGCTGGTTTATCTACAGATGAGCAAGAGCATACACAAGTCACGGATCCAAAAGGGCACAAGAGACAAAGAGATAGGGAATGGTATGAAAACATGCCGGCTGATAAGAAGAAAGAGTTACGGTGTGAATACTATCATGCTAATAAGTGCTATGTCAACCCTTGGAAATGATGACTGCGAGCAGTCAGCGCTTCGCAATCGCGAAGCAGGTTCTACACAGTCTGATGCACTAACTGAACAAGGTGTCACATTCAGTCAGTCTGTCAACAGTACCTAAGCTTGATAGTATTATAGTCCTGCTGATCGTTTAACTTGATTTTACATTATGGTTGCAGGCGGACGCCATGTCTTTGGGCAATCTTGCTCTTCGACGTGTGGCAAGGAAAATGTTCCTCCACAGAGTCAAGAAAACCTTGATATATATCAGGGACATGATAACATTATGAGTAGTGGCCAGGGAACAAATTTCATAGCTCGGTTGCTGAGTAGTTTGATGAGAGTTTTTTACTTAGACAGAGCATTGGAATGAGTTTATAGTCATCGTAGTAAATGAAAAGAATGTAGCATACACTTTTTTTCATAATAGCTCTCTGTCTCCGCCTCCACTTTTTACTTTCTTAGGGAAGGTTTTTTTTTTGTTACATTGTATATTATTACATACTTATGCATGTATGATATGGAATGTCTGTATTGTACAAATATATATATCATTAAAGAATGCAATGTAGTGGCATCATAATGTGTTTCTTATATTGGCATGCATCTTTATTCTAGGAGAGGAGTGTGGTTCTAATGATGAGTGTCATATGGCCGTGGAACATAGTCTGTCACATACTAATTGTGAGAGTGCTGGTTCGCTGGAAAAAAGGAGGGCAAGTAAGCGTGCAAGTGATATGGCATGTTATGCTAATATGACACCTGAACAGAAGCAAAAAGTACGGGACTGTCAAAATGCACGAAATGCCTTACTGCGTGCCAACCTGGATCAAGATGCAGTCCAGTTGCGGCGTGCAAGTCAAAATGCGCGTTACAGAAAAATGTGACACGTAACCACTTATACAGAGATAGCTGGAATTATTATACACAGGGGTGAACTTGAGCATATGGAGACCTATCCTAATCAGAGATAGTATAGAGAGATCATACTAATGGATGATAGGTACCTCCAATGTTGTTAAATAATACAAGTTGAACTTGATTCATTTGCAAAAAAATATTTACATGTCTTGCATATCAAATTTGTAGGTCCAACATGTTGACCGTTCGCATTTGGTCTGAGCATTTGAGACGGCATGCGATCAGCTTGCCAACTGCTGCTGCTGATAAACAGATTATTATTGGAACTATGCATAAGAACAATTATAAACACCGTAATTGACTGTACAACTTGATTTGTTAAATCTGACACACTTGTTTGCATGATATAACATGCATATAGATTGTATTTAGCATATAGATTGCATGCCAAATGAATAGAAAGTCGTCCCCTCCTCTGGTTTGAAACAATGGCTGGTCACATTCTATATATGATCAAAATTATAAGTTCGATTGCAAGATGTCATGCTGTCACTAAGAGGTCTTATAGTTTCGTTCAGAAAAGAAAATTAATACATAATAACACTAACATAATCATCTTTTCAAGAATTACAATTTAGTTCCATGCCCGAGAGACAATCCCTCATTTTGCTCTGTGTGAATCTATAACAGCAATGTGCATGTTTGATGTTTCCACTGTCCGCGTGATGGGGTTTCAGGGCAACTCATTGTATTTTTTCTTTGTAATAGTATTATGCATGTTGCCTCGGAAAGACAAAATTCTACAAATAGAAATGAAACTATTTACAATGTCTATTGATATTACCAAAGACCGCTCATCCAGCTTTGGTTTTTTATTGCATTACATAACTATATTGTTCTTTGCTCACATAGACATGCATATATCAGAAGTTATTTGGTAGCTGCATCCAAGTTCATTGTGATTATCGGGGTGGGATTGAAGCCACTCCACACAGAGTGAATCCGTGGTTTTCACCACCTTCACTGGCATTAGCTTGTAGTAAGATTTGTGGTGGTGCTGGTACCACTGTGACAACAAACACCAAAATAAAATAAATCATATGTTAAACCTTTTTTTTCTTTCAAATCATCATGTGTCAAACCTTGATGGGCACAGTGAAGATCCAAAATATATTTTGTGTTATATTTCTTTTATATGAGACCATGGCCATAAGTAAAGAAACAGTTAGGAACGGTAAACTTTTGTTTATTATTTTCAAAGGGAAAAAGGACAGTAAAGTCTGCATTGTAATTGACTGCATAACTTAATTTGCTAAATCTGACACACTTGTTTGTGTGATATAAAATGCATATAGATTGTATTTGTACTAACTGTAATCTTTTAATTTGATGGCAGGGTGTTTTGAAACATCAAGTTACACAAAATTTGCATTCAAGCCAATGCATCATGCGACAAGTGAATTGCAAGGTGAGTAGTCATTTACATTCAATTATATGAGACCAAAATGCATATTATTAGAGGGATGATATTGTCTTTCACTTCATGAAGTATGGTAAATGATGACAACACTTAGACAGTGAGAAACCGATCAAACCAATCACTTGCTTTCTTCATGATGTTTTCTATCATTTGATGGTCGATTCCACAACTGAATAGTAGAGATAAATATGTTAGCATCCCAAGAGCGATGAAGTTTTCTCAAATAAGCAAAGTACATGAAGAGTAACACAAAAGTGGGTTGTACTCAAACAAAAAATATGAAATAATATTGAGTGTTAATGTTTCCTTCTAATCTATAAAATGCAGGCTTTCGATGAAAATTAATCATGGGAGCTTTTGATATTAGCTTTGTCGGAAAGTTTCTTGAAAGACGATGGGAGTACCTGGCCATTGTGCTCTGAGATTATAATGAATAAATAGTGACTGTATGCTCTTTTAGAACATGATAGGAGGATGTTTAATTGGTTTTGTTGTGACGTAAATATTTGTTTTGCCTAGAGTATAAACATTATTATCAACTTAATGAAAATGTTTATGTCATTTTTCTATCTTCATCCCGTGTTCTCATGTATTAGAAGTTGTTTAAGGAGCTTGAAAAATCTCTTGTTAGGTGTCTCTTTTGCAATGTTGAAATAATATGCATCATAAAATGACATATAATATGAATATAAAATCATTTATTGTGTTAGACTTTTCATTTGAGTTCCTAAAAAGTATTATGTGTTGTACATAATTTTGTGCCCCCAGTGAAATGCACGGCCATGCAACTAGTATACTATGAATTCGATGTTGGGTCCCTACCTCCGGAAGTTTGTGATGGTCTTTCTTGACGATATATTGGTTTATAGTCCCTCCTTGGAGCTTCATCTTCTCCATTTTAGGATTGTGCTGGTTAAATTACTTGAGCATAAATTCTTTGTTAAGTGGTTCAAGTGCCTGAAAAGGAAAAAAAGTGAGCTCCTGCTGTGATTTGAGAGGAACAAAGGAGGGCTCCAAAAGGTTAGAGACTGGAGGGGAGATTTGAAAGCCCTATCAAAATGAGACGTCAAGTAGTTACCCTGCTGGAGTTGATTTTTTAGACCAATCTCTTAAAAGATATTTCCTCTGTTCCATAATATAAGCATTTCTAAGATTCAAATGCAAATTTAGTCAACCTAGAAAAAGTCATATATACCCCTCATTTTATACTACATCATCAATTCCACACCCACTCACTAACCCACCGGATTTTGGCTTATCTCTAGAAATATTTATATTATAGACAAATTTTTTAATGCTTCAAATACTTATATTGTGGACTGGAGGGAGTACTATAGAAATCTACTAGATCAAATAGATCGATGAAAAGTAAAAGAATTAAATCACGGATCACATCCAGGCGTGTCCTGTCCCTGCCTCAGAAATGCCAGTGGCGGCCCGGTAACGTGCAATGGACGCCTTGAACGCGTAGGCCATCTCCCGCACAACATCTACGTTGGTCGCTTGACTCTGCAGCGCGCAGGCGAGCGCCTCCTCACCAGGCCTCGCCATGAACATCGCCGAAACTGCCTCGACCTTCCTGCCAAGCTAGCCATTGTCTCCTCGAACCAACTGATCTCGCTCTCCAAGTCGGCCACCGAGGCCACCTCCTCCGGCGTCGGGACACCACAGCCGTCTTCCTCCAGCGATGAACAGATATCCTCGGGCACACACCTGTTGATGCGAAAATCACACGCATGACCCGAGAGATTTGCTTAACTCTAGTGCGGGCTCAACACAAAGAAACCGGAGCGTGCCAGTTGATTTTCCCTACAAATCGACAAAGAGACGAACAGTTAAATTCCACGGATCACCGGCCAAGGATAGGCCGATGAAGAAAGCCGATAATCACTATTAGTGAAAACCAGCTGATGGCTATGAACAGCAAAAAAAATGTTATTAAAATAAACTAATCGACTGAATTATATTGGCTTATCGGCAAATCAATAAACGAGTATTAAATATTATATAAATAATACTGATAAGAATTAAATTGAAAGAGTAGAGTCGATAGATCTATAATAGACACGTTAGACTTGCTCTGTTTATACCAAAAAGTCGATAGGGCAGAGTCGATAAAAGTACAGTAAACATGCAAAGACTCTCCCTGTTGATAGTGTTAATTCGATAGATCTGATAGCTAGTATTGCAAATATGCCCCAAAATCACAGATCTAATCTTATCAAATAAAAGGGGCAATCGACTTCTATAAGTGTGATGATAAGCAATTAAGACGCTGAGAAGTCGACCGAACCATGATAACCTGTCGACTAAACGTCCCGATAGAACCCTATTGACTCTACCCACGACCGGTCCGTATCTAATACTATCGACTCAGCAAGAGATGGAAGTCGATGCTGCCTCGCTGGCTCGAGAAGATCGAACTTAATCGAGACAGTGCCCAAACAAAGCAAATAGAACTAAATATGATCCAATTATAGATAAAATCAATAGAGTGACTCAAATAATAGATCGATATTAAACTTATAAAATCTCCCAAAAGTCATAATAGATCGGACCTAACCAAGACAGTATCACAACTCGAGGTTGATAATATAAACATAATTAAGATCTAATTATCGATAACTAGTAATTCTATAGATAACAACTAGAATATCAAATCAATGAGAAAGTACTAGTTAAAGTTGATAGAATTATCGAGGGTGACTAATCCAAGTCTCTCATCGAGATCGGAGCCGATGCAGCCCATGCGAGACGAGGATGTTGTCGAGAAAAGGTTTGTCAATGCACCGAATTATATTGAATGAAAGTGTTGTGTTTCTCGTACAGACATTATTACATATTTATAGCCCCGTGCAAGGGTTTTGACCTAATTTGGTCAAGGCTCCTCGGTTTCCAAACAAACAAACCGACTCTATTTATTCCTAAACAAAATCTAAACTAAATAGAAAAAGACAAAATAACCCTATCGGGCCCACTTTATTCCTTTTGGTCGTTGAGCTTCACTGACCTTGGCCGACTTCAACTCTCTGTCTCTGACCAATAGGACCGGTCCAAATTCTGGTGCCAACACATGCCCCCCGAGTTCGGGGTACGAAATCTTCATGTGCCAAATTTTATTTCCTCGTTTACCGCGTGCCTTTTTCACAACCTACTGGCGTCCCATCCTTATAAATGCATCTTCTCCCTTCTTTCATTTTCACCCAAGCTTGAGCCTTTTCACCTTCTTCTCTCTCTTCTGTTTCACCGGCGCACCTCTTCTATCTCAGGAAACCCCGGACTCAATCATCGACGAGCGTCGACGGCTTCAACCTCCCATCTGCTAATGGCAACCCCCGAGAATGTCCCAGAGGTAAACTTCTCTCCCGCTTCCTTCTGCTTTTAGATCTCATTTTCAGATTCACCTTGCCATGTTCTTGGTTGCTGTTCATAGACTCATACTTACTGTAGCTATTATGAACTTGCAGCAATCTCTTGCATTTCCCTCTCATGCCATATTTCCTATTTATTGATTTCGGCTTGCTTCTGCATCTGTATCTAGTTTTCCCCTTTTTTAATAATAGCTTCATCTTTCACTCGTACTAGGAACTCGAGAACCAGATCTGCATCTCCTCCGGTGTTGAGCAAAACCATTTTTATCTAGGCCCCTGCAATGATTTTGACCCTACGGAACTTATCAACTGTGAAACCAACCGGATTCCTCTCAAATCAACCCTGGCCATCCCCGAACCATGGAAAACCGTTTTAAAATCATGGCCATCATCAATTCCGGGCTGGAGAAATTGGTATCATAGGGTTATTACTGCTCGTGCCGCCACTCTTCTAGATGCCCAAATCGATATGGCACTGCCACTTTCGCTAGTTGATATGGCTAAGAATGAACCGATACTGGCGGCAGCTTCTTATTTTTGGTCTGATGCTCTGAATGCCTTCTTATTCAACCAAGGTACTATGGCACCCTCCCTCATGGATGTGATGATGCTAACTGGTTTGAACGTCGACTAGTATTATGATCCCTTTCTTATCAAAAACAACCACAAACAACGCAAGTTTGACACCAAGGGGTCAAACAGCTCGCCCAAATATATCCTACCCACCAGAAGACCGGATCAGTCTCCAACTGAGAACTATCTGCATTATTAAATCTTTGGCTTGAACATTTTGTCTTCTGCGGCTCATCTTGCAAGCACACCACCAACTTCTTGGGCATAGCTGATATCTTGGCTGATGGTAGCAAATTCCCCCTGGGTAGGTTTCTCTTGGGCTCTGTATACCATCTCCTACACTGCACTGCTGTCAGCCTCCAGACCAACCAAACCATTCAAGCAGGGGGCCCATGGTGGTTCATACAGTTGTGGCTCAATGTCTACTACTCTCAGGCCATGGAGTTGGCCCCCTTCTCAAAAAACTCATTCCCATCGACAGATGTGGCAGAGGGTGAGGAAATCCCAATGCGTCGTTGCACATAACTGGGCGAGGCTGCCACGGTAATTCTCGGATGCCGGATGTCCAGAGAAGATTTCAGCATTTATTTCACCATCTTCTACAATGGCATCCATGCGGAAAAACGGATATGGTTTGCTTATGGAGATTTGGAGTTTGAGAACCCTTCCATATTTTGCCCAGACAATCCTCTGCAAGACAGGGAATCAACCCTCATCTTTGAAGCTTGCATTAGACCTGGCATTTTGCCCATCGACTTCCATGGCAGACAGCTCAGAACTCGTTCATATGAGTTTTATAACCCTGTAGCAATTTCCTATCAACTCGGCTTTGGTCGGCTTCCCGCTGGTTCTTTCTTTTTCGGTCGTCTCTGGGCTAGACAAACACTCAAGAGCCCTCTTGAATACAAGAAGATCTTTGACATGGCCTCAGAAATCCTGATGGGCAACCCGACCGATATTCAACTGCTGCCCTCTATCTCTGTATTGTTCAAGTCCTAGTGGAAAGAATGGAAAAAACACCTTTTCTACAATCAGCTGACCAACCATCTCGTTGAAGTCGGGGACATAGTAAGCCTCTTTCATTTGATATCAATTTGAATTATACTTTCATCGACTTTCATAACTAATTTCTTCTTGATGCAGGACCCGGCCATAATTCCTCCAACTATGAGCAACAGTGGGAAGTCGATCGTATATTATCGAACGGCCAACAACCCCAACATTGGTTGTGATGCTCCGACTCCTGCTCAACTTCTCAGTGGCTAATGCCTGACGAAGACAACTCAAAAGGCTACGAGGAAGCAGTCAGCAAAGCGGAAAGACGGCACTAAAGCCCAATCGACTCAGGCAGTCAAACAGCAGAAGCGTGCCAGTATCATAACCCCTTCACCAATTCCACCAACTTCAACGGATCTTGTATCGACAACTCAGGTAACAATTCTTTAAAAATTCCTTGTAGTTTTATCAACTCCAAGTACTAGAAGCCCAGGCCCGCTATGAACGATGATCAGTGCAAAGAATTCAAGCAGAGGCAGCTGACAAGAGGGCCAAAGAAGAGAACAACAAGTATATGGCCTTAATCTCCAAGTCAGCCGATCTTGAGGGCAAACTTGTTGATTTGTAGTGAGAGCGAGATGAGCTCCAGGCAGCCCTTGAGGCAAAGAACAAGGAAATAGCCGATGTGGAAGCCATACTTGCTCGGATACGAGAAGAAATTGTTGAGCAAGAAGGCATCACCACATCGGCTTATGAAGAAGCTTCTAACCTGTGGAGCATCGTGTCCGGTATCCCCGGCACTGTCGATGAAGATGCTTGCGCGGTAGCCCAAGTCGACGCTCTTCGCATGAATGCAATCGAGATCATCGACTTCTACTGCCAGGATGAGTAGTCGTTAGGTGTGATTTGTCTTGTAAATCTGCGAACAATATTTTGTTATGTAATATTTTTTAAACTCAGGGCGGTATCCCTGATATCGGCCATCTGAAGACGATATATAAACATCGGCTGAATCATTTATTTTTCTGCTAAGGATGATATTCTTCATATCGGTCGTGATCAATCACTCGAGATCATGTGCCAATCCAAACACTCGGATCATACTTCTTCAAATATTTCCCATTGATTGCTCTCCCAAACTCTTCCTCATCTAATCCTTGTAAAAAATATGCATTACCTCGTGCACATTTGCTTACTTTAAATGGCCCCTCCCAAGTTAGAGACCACTTTCCAAATCGACTATCTCTGGAGCCGATGGGCACAATCAACCTCCAAACAAGATCTCCTTCTGAAAAACTTTTGGGCACCAATTTTTTATTGTAAAATCTGGACACACGATCCTTGTTTTCTTGAATCCTTTTGAAGCCCTCATACGATGCTGCATGACATCTTCTAATTCATCAAACATAACCTGTCTGTAATCATCGGTTGATAACTGATCTTGCAACTCTGTTTCCCTGGACCGCAGATTTGTTTCCCAAGGTAACACTGCTTCATGCCCATAAACTAACTGATACGGTGGCACCTTTATTGACCCATGACAAGCCATCCTATATGCCCATAATGATTCAGCCAATGTTGTATGCCACTTTCTTTCTTGATCATCTATCTTTCTCTTAATTAGCTTGATCAAACTCTTATTGGATGCTTTTGCTTGACCATTGGGTTGAGCATAATATCGTGATGAATTCAACAGTTTAATCCCCATACTATCAGCAAAGCTTTGAAACTCTTCCGAAGTAAAAAATAGAACCTTGGTCAGTAGTAATAGTCTGCGGCACACCAAACCTGTATATAATATGCTCTCTCACAAAGTTGATCACGTCGTTGGTTGTCATATTCTTCATCGGCACTGCTTCAACCCATTTCTTGAAATAATCTGTAGCTGCCAAAATATACTTGTGACCTTTTCTCGATGCTGGATACATTTGGCCAATCATATCCATACCCCATCGTCTAAATGACCACGGCTTAATGATTGGACTCATAGCCGATCTTGGCGCTCTCTGAATTGCTCCAAATTTTTGGCAATCCTGACACCCTTTATAATACTTAAAGCAATCTTCTAGCATACTTGGCCAATAATGCCGCACCCTTTTTAACAACCACCTTATTTTATGGGCCGATTGATGTGTACCACAAATGCCTTCATGGACTTCGCACATAACAACTTTTGCTTCCTCATGATTTAAACATATCAATAGCACACCCTCAATCGTACGATAATAGAGCTTGTCTTCTAATAAAACATACCACAACGCCATGTATCAAATTTTCCGAGAAGTACGTTGAGTTGGATCTTTGAGATATTGAACAATCTTAGATCTCTAGTCTTCTTCATCAACATCGGCTACATCGACAATAACTCCACTGGTTTTTAATAGATAGCCCAATGCTTTCTGCGAAAAATCATTTGCTTTCATATTTTGTTCCCTCGGGACATGCTTGAATTTATTATCTTGAAGTGTTGCATCATATTCTGACATTCAGCATAGAACAGTTGCAATATATCATCTTTATATTCAAATTCTCGTGCTAATTGCCCGAGTATCAATAATGAATCACCAACAACCTTAACAAAATCAACTCCAGCTTCCCTCAAAATCTGCAACCCTTTAAGAACAGCTCTATATTCCACTTGATTATTAGTCAATGGTTCAACAGTAAAAGCAAATTCAAATCTTGTCCTCCGAGGCGATATAATCACAAGCCCTATGCCACACCCATTCTTGCATACAGAACCATAGAAAAACAGTAACCATGGCATCGGCTCCACCATCAACATATCGGAACCATAATGTTCAACCACCAAATCAGCCAGAATCTAACCCTTGATAGCTTTAGGAGACTCATAAGTTAGGTCATATTCAGCTAATGCTAGCATCCATTTTCCAATCCTGCCTTTTAGAATCAGAGCCGATAGCATAAACTTGATGACATCAGCTTTGCATACTATCACACACTCGGTCGATAGTAGATAATGCCTTAACTTCACACATGAGAAATATAGACATAAACATAATTTTTCAATCTCAGCGTACCTGGTTTTAGCATCAATTAATCTTCGGCTCAAGTAAAACACAACCCTCTTTTTGTCATCTTGTTCTTGAATCAAAGTTCATCCAATCGACTTCTTATCAGCCGCAAGATAAAGCTTTAAAGGCAATCCGTCTCTAGGTGGTACTAGCATAGGAGGAGAAACCAGATACTTCTTGATGTTGTCTAGAGCTTTCTGATGTTTAGGTTCCCAGACAAACTTCTGATCCGCTTTCAACTTCAATAATGGAGTAAACACATCAAGCTTTCCTGATAAATTTGAAATAAATCTTCTAATGAAATTAACTTTATCGATCAAAGATTAAAGCTCTGTCTTATTGGTCGGCGGCCCGATCTCGTTGATAGCCCTCACGCTCTTTGGACCAATTTCAATTCCTCGTTCATGCATAATAAATCCCAGAAACTGACCAGCCGACACACCGAAAGCACACTTCCTTGGATTCATCTTTAAACCATATTTTCTTGTTCTTTCGAGTACTTCCTGCAAATCGGCTATATGATCTTCTACTTGTCTGGATTTAACCACCATATCATCAATATAAATTTCCACTAAGTTGCCAATCAGATGATGGAAAATATAATTTATGGCTCTCTGATACATGGCTCCAGCGTTCTTCAATCCAATTGTCATGATGACCTAAAAGTAGTCTTCGGTATGTCTTCTTCTGCCATAAAATTTTGATTATATCCAGCATTACCATCCATAAAACTAACAATCTTATGTCCTGCTGCTGTATCAACTAGAAGATCTGCTGTTGGCATTGGGTAATCATCTTTAGTAGCTTTATTCAATGGTCAAAAGTCGATGCAAACTCTCAACTTCCCACACTTCTTGAAAACAGGCACAATATTTGACACCCACTCTAGATATCGGCAAGGCCAAATGAATTTAGCATCATATAACCTGGTAATTCATCCTTGACGTCATCATAAATCTTAGGATCGACCCTTCGTTGTGGTTGCTTGTATGGTCGATATCCAGGTTTGATGGGTAGCCAATGCTCAACAATAGATCGGCTGAGACCGGGCATTTCAGAATAATCCCAAGCAAAACAATCCTGATACTCCTTCAATAATTTTATTAATTCAAATTTAAAATCTTCATCTAATTTCTTACTGATAAATGTCGGCCTAGGCTTATCACCATCCCCTATATCGACTTCTTGCCACCCATCGGCCGACATAAATCCTTTCCCCAACTTGCCATCTTCTACAAATTCCATTGGGGTGCCTGTCAGAGAAACAAATTTGAATTTGACTGGTCCACCACCTCAAGACCCTGAGTAGTAATCTTGACATAGTCTCCATCCCTAATCCTGCTAGACAGACACTCCATATCATGCGCATGCCATGGCGCTAAATCGGCCGATGCAACATTGATAGTTTCATCGGCCGGAACCACTTCCACTTGATCATCGATCCACTGGATCACAGACTAGTGCATTGTAGATGGTACACAACAATTCGCATGTATCCAATCATGACCCAGTAGAAGGCTGTAGGTTCCCTTTCCTTCAATAACAAAGAATGTATCCGATAAAGTTTTGCTGCCGATTGTGAGCTCCACATTCAAAACTCCTTTGGCTGCTGCAGTACAACCACCATAATCCCAAAAAATCATGTTAGTAATAATTAAATCATCATCGGTCTTATCTAACTTTCTGGTAGTAGTGATCAGCATGATATTGACCGCAACACCTCCATCAACCATCATTTTCCCCATCGGCATCCCGTTGACGAACCCTTTTAAATATAAAGCTTTCAAGTGCTGATGTTTTGCTTCATCTGGTTTATCAAACACTACTTGCTGGACATCAAATACTAACTAAGGCACCTCATCATCAGCAACAGCAAACAACTCCTCTTCTAAGGCCATGAACTCCTACGCAAGCATTATCACCATGCCCACTATAGCACGAGACACTTGTACTTATGATTACACCTTTGGTCTCCAAACCTTTTTAGGTGGCTGATCGTCATCCTCATCATAATAATATCTGCGAGCCCTTATCTGTTAGCATCGCATCCTTTGGACTCTTCGTGATGCCCTTAACTCCTTGTCCCTTTTCTTCTGATATCGGCTAATAAAAGCTTCAACATTGTCGATACCAGCCATGTTGACATTTGCAGGGAATGGATGTCCATCGATCTTCATAGCACCTTTAGTGAACTTTATCTTGCCTTGCTCAATTGCCATCTGAATCTGTCTCCTGAAAACTTTGCAATCATTGGTATTATGAGACGGCGAGTTTCGCCACTTGCAGTACCTCTTCTTCTTCAATTCTTCAGGAGATCGAATCACATGATTAGGTGGCAATTGAATGTGCTTCTCCTGCAACAGCATATCAAATATCTTATCGGCCTTGGCAATATCAAAATCATACTTTTCTTCCGGCTCGTTCTACTTTACCCAAGAACACGACAAAATATTCTTATTCCTAGTCCACTCAGCCATATCGACATCTTCAGTCTCCTCTCCGGACTCAGAATCGTAATTATTATAGTTGACCTGAATCGAGGCATAGATTGTGCCCCCTGAGTCAGGTTCTCTTGGATGGATACCTTTTGCACTAACTGAGACAAGCTTTCAAACTCAGCCCAAGGAAACTTTTACCTTAGAGGCGCCACTAATCCATTTAAAGCAATTTAATGGATTAAAGGTCTAGGTCTCTAGCCTTAAATTAATGATGAGTTTTGGTGATAAATGACAATGCATATGGGAACTAACCTTTTATATAAGTTTGTGAGTTCAATGTTAGGTTATGTTCTGGCATCAAGCAAAGGTCAAGAATAACATATTCATAAAGGCTATGGACCCATTACAAGATAATTGATTGATTGTATGTTGGAAATTCTCATATTATATGGTGAAGCTGCTTGACAAAGGATGATGGTAATCAATGTGTTGACAAAGGTGTCAGTGGGCATAATCAACACCCATGCTTAGAATTGAAGACACATCACATGTTCAAAGGTCAAACATAACATATTATTGATTCATGACAAGGGATGATATTGATGATTGTGTTGATTGTTGATACAAGCAACACATATACATAAATAAAGAAGATCAAGGCACTTCATGAAGGACAATTAGACATCCCTATAGTTGATGATGTCAAAATAGTTATGTTAATACTTGGTATTAAATGGAAATATCAATGCAAGTATTAGTTCGAATCCATGAGCTAATAAGTGGCGATGATCAAAGCAAGGATGTTATTATTAAATTAGAACATGGATTTCTAGTGACCATTTACAAGAAGATAAAAGTCATGAATTTGGAAATATCATCTTGGAGATCAAATTGATAAAGTGGATACATTGTTGATGTTGGATATAAAGTAGTGTTGCATGGAAAGGCGGTGAAGGTTAGGCAAGACCCGGCTGTGATGGACCATGTGCGAGGGTGAAGGGAAAGCAAGAGGCTTGGCGCCGAAGGACCAAAGGCAATGGTGAAGAGTGAGTTAAGGCTTAGCGCAATGAACCGTGCAAGACCATGTAAAGCTATGGATTATCCATATCACTCATTTAACAGAATAAGAAGATGATGTTGATATGTCACAACGAGTGCAATTGACAAAAGAGCTAAAGGTGAATACACAACGTCAAAAGAAGATCAAGTGGCTTGAATATAATAAGTTGTAAAACTTTATAAGTGGATGAACATCAAGTCTATCTCATATGGACATTGCTCAAGCCAAAGGTATAATATTGGATATATATGCTTATTGATGACTAATCAAATAAATATTGAAAATGATCAATTGCTTATGGAGTTGGCGACTCTCATAAGGAAGAATGAAGATGATATGAAGGTGTTCCTATTGACATAGATTTTCTTATTGCTATTGAGTATAGGAACATCGTACTATAAAGAGGGATGCAACTTTGATAGTTTTGCTTATGTCTCGGTGCTCAAACTGATCCAATAATCTTTGGGGGAATGTTTAGGAAACCTATGTGTGATTTTGGAGCTTGGTAATAGCTGGGATGGATAGCCCTCTAAATTATCTTTCTGTAGAGTCCAAGATCACCTAAATCGGCCTTCGGAGTCAAACGTTATGGGCATTTCTCTTTTGGTTGTCCCTCTGTTTTTTTTTCAGTCGGTAGTGCCAATCAGGGCATCGGCAGTGCCGATCCGAAACTCAACAGAACGTCTTTTTCTTGCCCTCTGTGACTTCCTCATCGGCACTGCCAATCAGTGCCGATCCCGGCATCGGCAGTGCCAATCTGGAACTCAACAGAACATCTTTTTCTTGCCCTCTGTGACTTCCTCATCGGCAGTGCCGATCCGGGGATTGGCAGTGCCGATGCAGGACGTCTAGAACCCCAACGGCTTGTTTTTGAGCCTATCCTATCGCCAATGCTGATCCGGGCATCGGCAGCGCCGATGAGGGGCGTCGAGAGCCCAAACGGCTAGTTTTTGAGCCTCCCCTATTTATACCCCCTTCATTCCCAATGGTTGGGGTGCCAAAAACACATCAAAGAAACATCCATTTGAGCCAAGAAAACACGTCTCCACTCCCCATTTCTTAGTGCTATACCTTGTGGGTGAGATTGAATGAGAGATTAAGAGAGAAAGAGCAAAACTCCATTGTTGAGCACTTGAGCAAGAGGGAAATTGTTCTGGCATTTGTTACTCTTGGGGATTCATCCCCTAGATGACAAGGCGTTGCCCAATGAGCCCCAAGCTTGTGGTGAGCCGTCGGAAGTTTGTGAAGGTTTTGATTGACCTTCGAAAGTAAAGGAATCAAGAGAAGGAAATTCAAGGAAAATGGTTGAAAGAGATCTGGCTCATATGTGACCGAGCCCCTCAACGGAGACGTAGGACTCATTTAAGGAGTCCGAACTTCGGTAAACAAATATTGTGTCTCCGTGTGCTCCTTTATTACTTGTTACTTTTTCATGCTCTAGGGTTTGCTCTTGTGTTTGCTTAAATAACTAGATCTACTTGTGTAGCTTGTGTCTAGTAGGTGCTATATTGTTGTAGTGCTTCATATTAACTGTTGTAGTCTTTCTATCAATCCAGTAACTGCTAAACCAACTCAGATTTACTTTTACGCGAATTTCTATACCACTATCGGCACTGCCAATTGAGCATCGGCAGTAGCCATCAGCACTGCCGATCGGTCCCATCTGCGCTGCCGATTGTATTAATTCTTTTTATTAAGTCTAATTTTGTAGAAATTTATAGAATCGCCTATTCATCCCCCCCCCCTCTAGGCGACATCAAGGTCCTTTCAATTTGTATCAGAGCTTAATTTCTTGATTAAGCTTAACTACTTGGAGAGTTGATGATGTCGCAAGGTAAAATATGTCAAATTCCCTATGGTTGTTCTAGCGCCTTATTTTCTATCATTTCACAACCTTCATACGAGGCACCATATTTCGATGGCACAAATTATGCTCGTTGGAGATCACAAATGATTTCATATTTTCGGGAGATGAGTCCTAAAATTTGGTGGGTTGTAGATGTGGGCTTTTCTCATGCCTAGGATCGTGATTCTCCAACACTAGGGCAAGAGAAATGCCTATATCTCGAGGCCGAAGCTACTAATGCTTTATTTGGTGCTTTGAGTAGGGATGTTTTCAATGATATATACAAGTTGAAGAGTATTCATGCTATGTGGATTTGAATTCATGAAATATATGAAGAATTTAACATGACATGTGATATTTCCAATAATGAGTTGTTAATTGAGGATGACTGCTCCACCTCAAGCTTACATGATATTGATGATCATTCTCTTTCAAAGGAGTATATTAATGAAGCATCAACTCTATCGACATCATCACGTTGCCTTATGGCCAAATGTAACATGCAAGTAAAATTCCATGAAAATTATAGTGATGATGATGATGTTGTTATTCTTGATGATGATGATGATGATGATGATGATGATGATGATGATGATGATGATGATGATGATAGCAATAGTGATGATGATGATCATGAATATACATATGATGAGCTTGTTGCATTGTTGCATAATATGGAAAAATATATGAAACAAGAGAAGTGTAAAATGAGAAATTTACATGATGAAAATTCTTCTTTAAGAAACTCATTAGAGGATCTAAAGCGGTCTCATGAGAATCTTAGTAAAACTCATGTGAAGCTTAAAGAAGCGTATGATTCTCTTGCTTCTAATGTTTTGGAAAATGTAAAATAGATATAAGAATTACATATGATTTAATTGATAATGCATCTACTTGTTGCAATGATTTATGTGATAATCCTTGTCGCTCCAAAGCAAATATTTCCCCGAGCACTACATGTGACTTGGATTGCATAGGTGAAAAATTGAAGCATAAGGGTCATGAATTGAAGAAAAATTGCAACAAGAGGAGCAAGTCCAAAATGAGCAATAAGCAACAAAACAAAAAGAAGTTAGCTCATGTCAAGTGTTTTAAGTGTTCAAATATGGGACACTATGCCTCAATGTGTTCCATGAAGATTGTTGACAAAACCACACTTCAAAATAAGAAGACAAGGAGAAGTAAAAGGAAGTGTTATAGATGTCATGAGAAGGGTCATGAAATTATTTCATGCCCTAACATAACAAATGATGACTTTAAGTCATCCAAGAAGTGGCTCGCCTGCAAGGAAGCAACAAATAAGAAGCAAGATAAGAAAGTGTCTTGCATGAATAAGAAGCGTATTTGCTACACTTGCCGAGAAAAGGGACATATTGGTAAAATTGTCCCATGGTAACATTCCTAAGTCTATTCATTCCAATGATAATCAATTACTTAAGAAAGCTAGAAGTGGTAATATTATTGCAAATGTTGTTAGATCACACAATGCTAATGCAAAGGCCATTTGGGTGCCTAACCTCTTGTGACTAACAGCCTTGGACCCAATATCACTTGGGTACCATGAAATGCTTTATTTGCTTAATAGGTACATGGAGATGCATTGAGGACTTGACACTCTTGATATGATTTATGTTACACATCTTAAATCAAGATTCTTTCAAATAAGTATTCCTCATCATATATGGAAAGATGTCAAGTATGAAAACTAATGGTCTACAACCTCAACCAATGTCATCTCGGTAACAAGTATTTACATTGAAAGTATCTATGTTCTAACCTTGTGTACGCTTAATTTATTGTTCATGCATATCATCCATGTATGTTGCTTGCATACTTCATTTGTATAAATTTGAGAAAAGTGATGGTTACCATGTTTCGGGAGGTACTATATCATTCCATATATATTGCAACCTCAAAATGAGAATGAATTCTTATTGATGCTATAATAGTTTTTGAAAATCTTTTTAAGTAAACTTCAAAATATTTAGAATGCTTTGCAAAATTGCTAAAAAGTGTTTGAACATATTCATTTGTGAAAACAAAAATGTGATTTGCAAACAAAATGTTTTATTATATCAAAACAAACCGTTTATAGAAAAACTTTCAAAATAAATTATTTTGCAAATTTATCTAATTGATTATTGTCAATATTTTGGTGTTTAAAATTGTTTTACAAGACCAATGGTTTTAAAAATGGTATTCGATTTGAAGAATTTCTCGAAAAACTATCTTGACCAATTTCGGCCCTATTATAGCATCAAGTGAGTGTTGTCACTAGTGCCACATATTTTGTATATGTTGGCTCATGGTGGTATTTGTGACTCATAAAAGAAAATCAAGTGACTCATCAACTTACTCAAATTTGTATCAATGGAGCTTTTGTTTAATTATGAGCATTCTTTTGATCATCCTTGAGATAATGAGATACTCATGCTTCTTTTATTACTAAGTGTAAAGAGTTCGTCTTTTTAATTTGTTTAATTAAGGAGCATGAAGAACTTATTTATCTTCTCTTTGCAATGAAAATATTGTTGTTAAGACTAACCATGTGCAAGGGAATTGAGAAGATCAAACATGAATAGTAAAGCTCAAAAAGACTTGGTGGAAGAAAATTTGAAGCAATGTCAAACCTCTTCAAGATATTGGTAGACATGGGCAAGAGCTTGAGCTGATGGTATTGGGTTGCTCAAGGCAAGATGGCGGGTCTACCATGAATAAGCTTATGAAGGGATCAAATATGACTTGCTATATTATAATGATGATGACTAAGTCCTATTAGTGCAAGTTCAACATGAATGATGATTGTGTGACAATAAAGAGGAAATCCAACTATGACCATGCATGAAAATTTTATTGAAGATTTTGCATGTACCATCTATTCTTGTCAATGGTTGAGTTGGACATCATGGAGAATTTTCGAGCTTGGTATATATTTTTGATGGTTTGCACAAACAAAAGATCCAAGCTCTCGAATTGTTGTGCACATTTGAGGTAACTATCTCTATGTCTTATATAAGTTCTCTCTTTCCTAATAACAAAGAGCAACTAGATTTCATTCTATTTTTTTTTGCATGTTGCTCTATATCACCAATCATGTCTTGACGCATGCACTAATTGTTCTTTATAATTATTCCTTTATGGTCTTGGATGCAAATTTCATATGCTCATCATGATTGTCTTGGTATATATTAGCATTTGCTCATACGGTAAATTTTTGAAAAATCACTAAGTCCATAGTTTCGCTTCATATGGTAGATTGCTATGCTTCATGTTATCTTCTTTTTAAGCAATCTACGTGATTTAATATTCTTCTTCATATAGAGGGGAACAAATTACATGTTTTGGTAAAGTCAAATACTCAATATCCCAACTAATTTTATTCTATCGACCTCTCTGTTTTGCACTCATCGACAGTGCTGGTGATCTCCATCGGCAGTGCCGATCCTCCTATACAGAGGCGCTGTAGAGCACAGACATCTCTCTATTTTTGTCTTGCCAGCATCGACACTGCCGATAGCTCCATCGGTAGTGTCGGTCATGACATCCAGAGAGCACCTTTTCTGTCTAATTTCCATCAGTAGTGTCGATCCCCCCTTTCACAGGGAGTTAAAAAAAGGGTTAAAATCTTTTTTTCTTCATATGGCTTATGGCATGCTGCTTCTCTCAAATTCATTTTTTTTTCGCCATAACCCAAGATATAGGATTTGTTCCCTCCCTGATTGTTTTGACTATGTGCATGTTTGTCAAAGTAATTCAAATACTTGTATGCAGAAATTTAGGGGGAGAACATACTATGTCATTGGTACATGAGACTAACATGTCTATCAAGTATCTTAGTAGTTTCTTTGTTTTCCCTCCATGTTTTAGAAACTTTTCCTATGTGGTGGATAAAGACCAAGGAAAACAAAATGTACCAAATGAATTGAATATCAAAAGGAACAAAGGCAACATATACTTGAGGAGAATAATATTGTGAAAATTATTGCTTACAATATCAACATAGCAAGTGATGAGGAGGAATTACAATCTATTTGGATGCCCATGAACCGTCATGGACAATCTTTGAAAAGGCTCCAAAATATTTATTTTCTCATCATGAGTATATTGGCTTTGAGAGGATTTGAAGATTTCGCTTTAAAAAATAAAGAGTTGAAGCAATGAGAAACAAAGTTTTCCAAGGATATCAATCTTATGAGTGGTATTTCTTGAGCATCTATCCTATGCCCACATTCTTCCCTCATGTCAAATAGATTAGAATCAATTTCATGCATGTGTTGCTTTGTGCCTCTTTGTGTACGATTAGGATTGCATGAGTTTGTCAAATCTTTTTTCTATATCTTTTTCTTGGATGTAAATCAAAGATGCATTTTATGGTGATGGATTGTTTTTTTTACTTGTGAATCATTTCATATGTAACCATGTTGAAATTGTTTCATATCATGTTGTCTTAAATCCTTATCTTTTATCATGATATGTTCACTTAGTCGACTTATGCCTTATCTATTTATATCCTTCTAAGCCATCACACATGTTATGTGTTTCTAAGTTTAGATATTCTATCTTGACATATTGAAAACTATCTATGTGCTTTTATATCCCTTGATGACATAGAAATAAAATGCATGTGTGCTTATGAACATACCTTGACATGCATCAAGTCTTCAATAATATTATTTATGACATATGCGTGTTATTCTGTAGCATGTGCTTTCATGGTCATGAACACTTGACTTGTAGGATATTCTCCTTAATTGTTATAAATAACAAGTACATGCCTCACACAAGTAATTAAAATACTTGTATGCACAAATCTTGCAAGAGATTATCCTTTGTTTTTAAGAAGTTGAGACTAAAATTTTGGCAAGCTTATTCTTTGGTTTAGTCTCATCAAGGAGAAGTGATGGATTAAGGGGGAACCTTATATTCATATTTATTATGAAAGTAATAAAGAATGGTGAAAATATCCTACAATCATTCAAGGATATCATTTTCATAGCATCGTGAGTACATGAGTTGTTTCTATGCCTACCTATCTGTTACTCATGTTTATTGTGTTGTATAATGTAGCTTTTTGTAATCTACCAACTTATATTCTCTTTGGTTCATGAAAGTTTTCTTTCATATAATTTGCACTTCATGAAAAATCTTTTATAATATATTTGCCTTCTTGGACCAAACAATATAGTACAAATTGCTCTCTTGTTTGTTACATTATTAATGCACATGTGTATGTTGAATATTCTACTATGCATAGTTTAAGGGAGAGTTGCACTATGTTTTATGAGACTAATGAGGTTGCTAAGTTTTCACATGGATACATAGTTGTTTTTGTTAAGATGGACATTTCAAGGTATGTATTCATGTTCTTGATTTATCTTGTTAAATTGTTTTCGTTTGTTATTAAGCGCATATCATGGAATGTATTTCCTTCTTTACTTTTTTAATTATTATATACATTTGATTTTATTGAATATCTATGTATGCCCATCATATGAAGGAAATTATTTCATGTTTTTGGTATTGAGACTAACTTTACTTTGAGCTTCATATGATTTAGTCTCAAAGTGTGATAAAAGAGTGACTCTAAAGGTATGCTTGCTATTATTGCCTTTTATTTGAAGATGAATTCTTTGGATTGTACTTTTATGTGATGAACTCCCTATGGTCATATCACACTCACATGTGCTCATAGTCTTTGTCATGAGATTCTTGCCCTTTTCGGTGCTTGATGCCAAAGGGGGAGAGAAAAAGAAGGATATACAAAAAAAAGAAAAAAAACTCTTATGTGTATATGGTTGTCCTGCCTTATTATTGTTAATATGCACATATGCAAATAAAGTTTTTTTATTATCATTATTTGATAGTGTTGTCATCAATCACCAAAATGGGGGAGATTGAAAGGTCTAGGTCTCTAGCCTTGAATTAATGATGAGTTTTGGTGATAAATGACAATGCATGTTGGAACTAACCTTTTATATAAGTTTGTGAGTTCAATGTTAGGTTATGTTCCAGCATCAAGCAAAGGTTAAGAATAATATATTCATAAAGGCTATGGACCCATTACAAGATAATTTATTGATCGTATATTGGAAATTCTCATATTATATGGTGAAGATGCTTGACAAAGGATGATGGTAATCAATGTGTTGATAAAGGTGTTGGTGGACATAATCAACACCCGTGCTTAAAAATGAAGACACATCACATGTTCGAAGGTCAAACACAACATATTATTGATTCATGACAAGGGATGATATTGATGATAGTGTTGATTGTTGATACAAGCAACACATATACATAAATAAAGAAGATCAAGGCACTTCATGAAGGACAATTAGACATCCCTATAGTTGATGATATCAAAATAGTTATGTTAATACTTGGTATTAAATGGAAATATCAATGCAAGTATTAGTTGGAATCCATGAGCTAATAAGTGGTGATGATCAAAGCAAGGATGTTATTATAAAATTAGAACATGGATTTCTAGTGACCATTTACAAGAAGATAAAAGTAATGAATTTGGAAATATCATCTTGGAGATCAAATTGACAAAGTGGATACATTGTTGATGTTGGATACAAAGTAGTGTTGCATGGAAAGGCGGTGAAGGTTAGGCAGGACTCGACTGCGATAGACCATGTGCAAGGGTGAAGGGCAAGCAAGAGGCTTGGTGCCGAAGGACTAAAGGCAATGGTGAAGAGTGAGTTAAGGCTTAGCGCGATGAACCGTGCAAGACCATGTGAAGCAATGGATTATCCACATCACTCATTTAACGGAACAAGAAGATGATGTTGATATGTCACAACGAGTGCAATTGACAAAAGAGCTAAACGTGAATTTACGACGTCGAAAGAAGATCAAGTGGCTTGAGTATAATAAGTTGTAAAACTTTATAAGTGGATGAACATCAACTCTATCTCATATGGACATTGCTTAGGCCAAAGGTATAATATTGGATATATATGCTTATTGATGACTAATCAAATAAATATCCAAAATGATCAATTGCTTATGGAGTTGGCGACCCTCATAAGGAAGAATAAAGATGATATGAAGGTGTTCCTATTGACATAGATTTTCTAATTGCTATTGAGTATAGGAACGTTGTACTATAAAGAGGGATGCAACTTTGATAGTTTTGCTTATGTCTCGGTGCTCAAATTGATCCAATAAACTTTGGGGAGTGTTTAGGAAACCTATGTGTGATTTTGGAGCTTGATAATAGCTGGGTTGGATAGCCCTTTAAATTATCTTTCCTTAGAGTCCAAGCTCACCAAAATCGGCCTCCGGAGTCAAAAGTTATGGGCATTTCTCTTTTGGTTGTCCTTCTGTTTTTTTCTAGTCGGCAGTGCCAATCGAGGAATCGGTAGTGCCGATCCGGAACTCAATAGAATTTATTTTTC
Source organism: Eleusine indica (assembly GCA_030378355.1). Lineage (NCBI taxonomy): Eukaryota > Viridiplantae > Streptophyta > Magnoliopsida > Poales > Poaceae > Eleusine > Eleusine indica. Next base: position 46,604,793 of record CM059495.1, read on the forward strand.
TTGCCCTTTGTGACTTCCTCATTGACAGTGCCGATCCGGAGATCGGCAGGGCCGATGAAGGACGTCCAGAACCCCAACGGCTAATTTTTGAGCCTATCCTATCGGCAGTGCCGATGCAGGACGTCTAGAGTCCAAACGGCTAGTTTTTGAGCCTCCCCTTTTTATACCCCCTTCATTCCCAATGGTTGGGGTGCCAAAAACACATCAAAGAAACATCCATTTGAGCCAAAAAAACACCTCTCCACTCCTTATTGCTTAGTGCTATACCTTGTGGGTGAGATTGGGTGAGAGATTGAGAGAGAAAGAGCAAAACTCCATTGTTGAGCACTTGAGCAATCAAGCAATCGTTGTGGTATTTGTTACTCTTGGTGAGCTGTGGGAAGTTTGTGAAGATTTCGATTGACCTCCGAAAGGAAAGGAATCGAGAGAAGGAAATTCGAGAAAACGGGTTGAAAGAGACCCAGCTCAAGTGTGACCGAGCTCCTCAACGGAGACGTAGGACTCATTTGAGGAGTCCGAACATCGGTAAACAAATATTGTGTCTCCGTGTGCTCCTTTATTACTTGTTACTTTTTCATGCTCTAGGGTTTGCTCTTGTGTTTGCTTAAATAACTAGATCTACTTGTGTAGCTTGTGTCTAGTAGGTGCTATATTGTTGTAGTGCTTCATATTAACTGTTGTAGTCTTTCTATCAATCTAGTAACTGCAAAATCAACTCAGATTTACTTTTGAGTGAATTTCTGTACCACTATCGGCACTGCCGATTGAGCATCGGCAGTATCCATCGGCACTGCCGATCAGTCCCATCTGCGCTGCCGATTGTACAGATAAGTCTAATTTCGAAGAAATTTATTGAATCGCCTATTCACCCCCCTCTAGGCGACATCAAGGTCCTTTTAGATAATGGGGTCGATACAGATAAGTCTGTTGTTTTGGCTTCAGCCCAAATTGTTCTCTCATTACCTTAGCAATCTTCACTGCCCAGTCATTGGTCGAAATATTGATATTTGGAGTAGCCAATGTAAGACCATTTGCTGACGCTCGTGGGGTCGTCTGTGAACCAAAGTTGATAACCATGTGCTGGCCTCCCAACTCCCCAGGCAATGCAGACGATGATGGCATCCCGAATAGGCTTGGCTCTACATTCGGTGTTGTACCATATGTCACATTTGGTTCTGAAGTCTCTTGTCCGTAGTACTACGGCTGTGTCTGCGGTGATGTCTTCTGTAGAATAATCCTGGGACCAGACCCAGATGATCTCCCTGTAGTGCCACCATTGTTATTCTTCGGGAGTGGAGTGGCATTTTCTAGCACTGGCCCCAAGCTTGTCATAGGAATTACAGTACTAGTACTGGGGGGGGGCTGTTGCTCGAGTCCCTCAATTGCAAGCCGAGGAATATTCCCCTGAACATGGAAATACATCGACCCATGTTCTGGATCATCATATACACACCCCTCCATTGTCTGAATAATCAAAGCCCTCAAAGTGTTCACCAACACAGGTGATTGATTAATCAATGCATGATGTATAGCTGCATGTATCTTGTTGTTCAATGTAGCCTCATCTATCACCTCTATTGGCTTATTGGCAGGTGACTTCTCAGTTGCATCTTCATCAACCAAAGCAGCCACGGGTAACTTTCCCCTCTGTATGATCTTGCCATGCCTAGTCTTGCTAAATGTGCTCAACAAAAAGCCTTCATACTCAGCAATTTTCTGATCAATTTGCGTCGTTGTTTCATTGCTCAGATCGTCTCTGTCAATGGGCAGCATGTTCTCCATCTTCAGATCGACACAACATCATGTTTTGGTGTAGGGTTCTCAGGAAGCTTGGGATCTTTTGGCATTCCAACTTCAACCATGTTGTAGGTCTTGAAGTTCTCGGTCCTATCGGACGTGCCAAAAAGCGTGTTGACACGAAAATCACATGCGTGACCCGAGAGATTTTCTTAACTCTAGTGCGGGCTCAACACAAAGAAACTGGGGCATGCCAGTCGATTTTTCCTACAAATTGACAAAGACACGAACAGTTAAATTCCACGCATCACCGGCCTAGGACAGGCCGATGAAGAAAGCCGATAATCATTGTTAGTGAAAACCAACCGATGGCTATGAATAGCAAAAAATGTTATTAAAATAAACTAATCAGCTGGTTTATATCAGCTTATCGGCAAATCAATAAACAAGTATTAAATATTATATAAATAATATCGATAAGAATTAAATTGAAAGAGCGGAGTCGATAGATCTATAATAGACACGCTAGACTTGCTCCGTTTATACCAAAAAGTCGATAGGGTAGAATCGATAGAAGTATAGTAAGCATGCAAAGACTCTCCCTGTTGATAGTGTTAATTCGATAGATCTGGTAGCTGGTATTGCAAATATGCCTCAAAATCACAGATCTAATCTTATCAAATAAAGGGGGCAATCGACTTCTATAAGTGTGATGATAAGCAATTAAGACGCTGAGAAGTCGATCGAACCGTGATAACCTATCAGCTAAACGTCCCGACATAACCCTATCGACTCTACCCATGACCGGTCTGTATCTAATTCTATCGACTCAGCAAGAGATCAAAGTCGATGCAGCCACGCTGGATCGAGTAGATCGAACTTAATCAAGACAGTACCCAAACAAAGCAGATAGAACTAAATATGATCTAATTATAGATAAAATCAATAGAGTGACTCTAATAATAGATCTATATTAAACTTATAAAATCTCCCAAAAGTCACAATAGATCGCACCTAACCAAGACAGTATCACAACTCGAGGTCGATAATCTTTCAAAAATCTTTCAAAAAGTCACAATAGATCGGACCTAACCAAGACAGTATCATGACTCGAAGTCGATAGTATAAATGTAATTAAGATCTAATTACCGGATAACTAGTAATTCTAAAGATAACAACTAGAATATCAAATCAATGAGAAAGTACTAAGTCGATAGAGTTACCGAGGGTGACTAATCCAAGTCTCTCGCCGAGATCATAGCTGATGCAGCCCACGCGAGACGAGAATGTCGTCGAGAAAAGGTTTTGCGATGCGCTGAATTGTGTTGAACGAAAGTGTTATTTTTCTCGTACAGACCTTATTACATATTTATGGCCCTGTGCAAGGGTTCTGATCTAATTCGGTAAGGACTCCTTGGTTTCCAAACAAACAAACCAACTCTATTTATTCCTAAACAAAATCTAAACTAAACAGAAAGAGATAAAATAACTCTATCGGGCCCACTTTATTCCTTTCGGCCGTTGAGCTTCGCTGACCTCGGCCGACATCAAGTCTTCGTCTTTGACCAATGGGACTGGTCCAAATTCCGGTGCCAACAGCACCTCGGATGACCATCCTCTACGGGAAGCAAGAGATTTGTGGTGTGCCCATAGCACATAACAAAGAAGGAAATACCCACTACAACATCTTTGTCGTGGGTTGTACATGACATAGCTCGCACGGTAAAAAAGCTATCGGCAAAGCCAGTTTTGTCGTGTGCCTTCTGTCACGCACATGATAAAGGTTTTCTCGTGTGCCTCCACTTACCCATGGTAAAAAAAAAGACGTTGTCACCTGCTAGAACGGTGACGGTGCGCTTTCCCGTGTGCCCGAAGGCTGGCATACGACAAGGCTTTCAACTTTGTCATGTGTAGAGCAAAGGCACATGACAAACACCTCCTCTTTGTCGTGTGCCCTGGGTCGGGCACATGGCGAAACCCGTCTCATGCCACGCACTCGCGATGGCCCTGCCCGGTGGGGACGGGCATTGTTTGTTTGTCTTGTGCCTCTGCACTGGCACATGGCAATTAGCTAATAGCCATCATCATCGGGCAGGGCCGTCGTGTGTGCGTGGCATGTGGTGGGCTTTATCGTGTGCCCGACCCGGGGCACACGACAAAGATTATTTTTGTGGTGTGCCCTCCTGATGACTCACGGCAAAGCCATTGTTAGCCGTGTGCCTTATTTGTGTCGTGTGTCTTCTGTGTGCTACACCACAAACCTTATGTTTGTTGTGTGTCCGAAAGAAAGCCCACGACAAATACTTTGGCACATGCCAAACTTGTCGTTTCTCATAGTGATCACCCCGGGATCGACCAGGTGCTCCTGCGCTGCCAGCCTCCTCATGTCCTGACATCTCACGAGTCACTCGCCTGAAACAGCATAACCGAGGCATAGGCGCCAGCTCTCAGACTATTGTGGGCAATGAAAACGGTGCCTTCTTCCTCAGACAATCTCCTATATCCACTCGTATCCCCAACCCAAATCCTATGTCAAACCGATCCCGGGAAACAGGCGGTTTGCCGAGTGCCCCAGGCACTCGGCAAAGGCTTTGCTGACTCCTGGCACACGGCACACGGCACAGTGCCCTCCGCAGCAACTCTGCGGACATAGTACCTTTGCCGAGTGTAAAATATCGGGCACTCAGCAAAGCATTTGCCGAGTGCTTAAGTGTTCACTCGGCAAAAAAAAATTAACTTGATGGCACAAACGGTGGATGGACCGTTTGCCAAGTGCCCTTTTGACCCGGCACTCGGCAAAGGGTCTAGGTTTCGCCGAGTTTCCTCTGACGGAGCACTCAGCAAAGGGTTCAGGTTTCGCCGAGTATCCTCTAACTGAGCACTCGGCAAAGGGCCCATGTTTCGCCGAGTGCCCGATGAAAAACACTTGGCAAACATCTAGCTGTACTTTTGGACTTATTTTGTATTTTATAAAATTGAAATAAATTTGGACCAGAAATTCATGGTGATATTTCATGTATAAAATTCACGAAAAGTTTCTTTCGTTACTTGGATACCATCACATTAAAGTCACTAACATGAATATTAATTTTTGATTCTATTTATTCCACTATTTGAGATCGCTTATAGTTAAAATTTTATATTTCTCGAGAAATATATTTAATGAAATAAATATATTAAATATAATAAACTTATGTTGAAGAATATCAAATTTCAACATTAAATACCTTGAACTCTTTGTGGCCCATAAAAAACTGTGACAAGAAAATAAAAAATTATTATTTTTTAATTTTGCCGAGTGCCTACCAAGAACACTCGGCAAAAGGTTTTCTTTGCCGAGTGCCTACCAAGAACACTCGGTAAACAACTAACGGTCAGCAGCAAACGACTAATGGGGAGCAAAAACGTGACGGCATTACTTTTTGTAGAGTGTCGGCGCTACTTTTTGCCGAGTGTTCGTAGTCACGAAGCTCGACTTTTGCCGAGAGCTGCGTTTCTACCGAGTGTCACTGGTAGAGGCACTTGGCAAAGGTCCCATGTGCCGGATGTCTTATATTTGCCGAGTGCCTCTACGGATACACTCGGCAAACAAGCATGTTTGTCGAGTGACTGAAATTATGCACTCAGCAAAGAACGGGGCACTCGGTAAACGCCCAGTTTTCCGTAGTGCCCCGCATGCCAAATCAAAGAATTGAGCCTCAAATCCCTGCCTTATATACTGAACTAGCGGGAACACTAAAACATGTCTCCGGGAGCTACATGTTTATTTAAATAAGAAAACAGAAAAATAAAAATAAAGAGCCAGATTTAATCTCAATTATAAGCTTTGGTTCTCTTCTCTCGTCACTCAGGTCGAGGATTAGAGACGATCCACATCCGTAAAGAGATGATCCACATCCGTAAAGGGCGTTATCACTTTGGGGGACCACAGTGACCCGGTGGTTGATGCCCCGGAGGGTTTGGTGATTCGCAATCTGCAATACCAGCAAATGGTTTCAGTCGAAATAAAAAAATACATCTAAAAAACCATTGTACAATTGATTCATATGAGATTGAGGAGCTTACAGTCGGCGACAACACCTACGGCCATCAGAGCAGACACCCAAAAGCATAGTAGCGCGAGAAAGCGAACAGCTCTCGGCCTCAGGTTCATGGTTTGTTTCTCTCTAGTACTCAGCTCTTTGTTTCGTGTTGAACTGAAAAATTATACTTGTCTTCGCTGATTTTATAGCCAAAGCTTTGGTTGGGTGTGGTGTATATTTTAGAGTTTACGTTCCAGTTGACTGAGATCGGAGAACTTCGATTTCGTTCAGCCGTGGTCGGCTGGTCGCTAACAGCACGTGCACGCCGCCGGGAACTCTTCAATGCGATCGACTTGTTTCATTCATCGAATCGTGTATATATATATATATATATATATAACTACTATTCAACACGCTAGGTGCTAATAGCTTATTTAGCACCCAAACTTTTATGGTTGTGGAGTGAAAGATTTATGGTTTGGAAAATGAATTATATATTTTTATATATTTGCATGTGAATAATTTTATGGTTGCGTTACAAGTTTTATGGTTGTGGGTAAAACATTTATGGTTCTGAGCAAAAACTTATGGTTATGGGTGAAACATTTATGGTTATGTCGATAAAACAAATATGGTCGTATGTGCGGTGCTAAATAACTATTTAGCGCGCTACGCGTTAAATAGTTGATCCCTATATATATATATATATATATATATATATATATATATATATATATATATATATATATATATATATATATATATATGCCGTCATCGTATTATATTGTTTTAAGTTTTGGAAGACGAACTCATAGCTTGTCTGCAAAGTCATGCCGCCTGTGGAAAATGTATGTTAAACATTAGGCTAAACTGGTATGTTTTCTCCGGCATGTAGTCTAGTCATCGATGTCGCATTGTACTATTGTTAAAAGTTGAGCGTTCCTTGTCATTTGGTAGATCATGACAGTCCCACTACGTGGTCTCTCGTGTTGTACAATGCAACCAGATGAGGAGACACAATGCAACAGGGGCCAAACAGACTCGTAATATCAAAATCAACTAGCTCAATTCATAATTCAACTATTGTCATTATTGATTCTTTTCGCTATCTTGAATCATTTATTTTATTTAAATTTTTTTAAAAAATATTATGTATTTTTTTATGATTTGTTTTAATACTAAATAAAATTCAAGTATAACTTATAATTTTTTATATTTAAACAAATATTTGAATAAGATGAATTATTAAAAATAAAAAAAAGTCAATAACGATAACAACTTTAAAACGGGATAAACAGAGAGTAGTACATTTGTAGAGAACTTCCGTGTCCTCCAGCTCTGCTACCTTGGCCTGCAAGGCCCTGAAATCTTCCTCAAGTCCTCGATCTGTCTCAGCGGCGTTGTCATACACCAATGATTTCAGGGATGACAGCTCTGCCTCGTCGAAGCGGTACGCCCGTGTGGCCATCGATGTGGATGGGATCCGAGCGATAGGATGGAGAACGATTTGGGTGTGATCGGCTGCCCGGATGGGGGCAGGGGTGCCTTCCGTCAAATATATGGACAAAAACCAAGGGATCCGAGTCCGATGCGTTTATGAACCAATAAATCCGAGTCGGCTTATTGATTTCACGTTTCTGCGCCAGGTTACTGTTAGGTTCCGACTCGGACGATAGCCCCGAGCCTCCAGGGGAGCACTTTTAATGTAGACCATGATACCAGAGGACTAAAGGTGTCATAGATAGAATCTGACCGTCTATTTTGAATGATAAATATTGTAATTATCCACTAATTTTTGGATAATATATAGTGACATACCTCTAGGGTAATTAGGCGGATAAGCAGAAAAATCCTTTGGTTTGTTTCTTGCATGAAGGTTTGTCGCCGCAAGAAACTTTGGTATGCGCCATTGCTGGCCATTGTGATCTAGATAGGAGCGAGATCATGTGCTGCAATTTATAACGCGTATTCTTGAAGCAGGCAGGCAGGTAAGTCAAGAGTTCATCGCCGGCTCGTTTGCTACCGGGTGTCATCCAAACCACCTGTTGGGTTACAGCTCCAATTAAGAGTCTAGTTACAGGAATCTTCCTGTAGATTCATATAGAATCAACGTCAAGATTACGAGTATAAATAATTCTGGAGCGTATCCAAATTTCATGCAAAATGAATATGTGCGCCTGGCTTCGTTCATACTTCTCTGCTCCAAATTAAATCAACACTTGATGATGAGCAGGCAAATCGAAAAAGGAAGAAAACCCTGCCTCTTAGCGTTCGTCTGTTGCACTACAGGCCTGCAGCCAGTGGCATCACGGTTCTTCAGATGTTAGATCCGGTTGGCCCAGCCATGATAATGATTAGGGGTTCCTTCCAATCGTCGCGGCTAGATGAAACCTCTGGGCGGAACTAATAATGACTAATAGAATTCTGAATAAATAACTAATTACAAGTATTTATTTTTTCTAATAATACCCATATGATACACAAGATATCTCATCATGATACTTATGATTCTTATAAGCTAAAGCGTATCATGATTAAGATCTCAATCGTTAGATGCAGAAAATGAACGACGTGCAGGGTAAATAACAAACTCTGGAGGGCAGTACAGCACAGGACCCCGCGTCGTCTCCGCCCGAGACGACTCGGTGGCGACTCCAGCCCTACCCATCGGTACCCCCGCCGCCACCTGCATCAACGGCCGCTGCCGCAGCTGACCGGCAGCGATGGCGCCCAATGGCAGCCGTCCGCGAGACCCGTTTTCCCCAACCATCCCCCCCCCCCCCCCCCCCCCCTCCTTCCTCCTCACTTTCTCTTCATCCTACGGCCATGGCTGGCGCACGGGCTCATCGGATCCGAGCTCCGACTCGTCGGATCCAGGCTCTGTTGAGTCGGATCTAGTGGTGGAGAGGCGCACGATGCTTGTGTGCTAGGCTAGGGGGCGGCAGGGGCATCGACGGTGTCCAAGGCTATGGTCCCCCCCCCCCCCCCCCCCACATCTCCCACGGCAGCGGGTTCTGCTGTAGCTACGACAAAGCAGGGCCCATGGTACTTCGGGTGCCACAGCTGCAAGCTCAACATCATCAACGTCTCCCCGTGTCATTGCTGCTCGGCTCGTCCGACCGTCCATAGGCCAGATCTGGGGGCACAACAACCCCAACGCTCAACCCGTCGCCTGTTCCTCTTGCGGCGGGTTGGTGCGTCCTTCTGGAGCTCATATGCTGCCATCTTCATCTAGCAAGTGCTCCAGGATGGTCCTTCTGCAGGTAGACTATAGCAAGAAATCGAGGAACAATGGAGCCCTGGGCTCTACCATGGGTGAGTTCCACATGTGCTTTGTGGAGTTGTAGGGAACCGAGCGAAAGCCTTCTGACAGCGATGACGCTGTACAACGCCATTCATCTCCCTAGAGACGTTGTTGTGGTACCTGCTTCGCCAATCTCAAGCTTCTCCAGGTGAAGACCTAGATTGAGCATGCGCTTGATGGGGCAATGGTGGAATCTTCGATGCCACATCCCTCTTGAAGGCATTGCTATGGAGTCGCTGATTTGGTGGTGGAAGTCTAGCTTAGGCTGAAGTTTGTTCACAATATGATCCATGAGGGCGCAGCTAGGTGTGTTTCCCATGCCTAGTGTTTGTATTTCTCCCCATGTAATCAATTTACTCATGTCCACTTTTCAAATGTGTTGTAAACCTTATTTGGGCCATTATGGGGCCATCACCATTATTAATAGAATGGAATCAGGTGGGGAGTTCTCCTCCTCCCCCCCCCCCCCCCTCCCCTGACCGTCAAAAAAAAAATCACAAACTCTAAAGAGGCCGGGCGTATGTGCGTGCCAGTCTGTTGAGAATCCCGCTTACACCTGAGATCAGTATAATCTATCGATCAGCTTCGCTCGAAGAGACGAAGATGGTTGCCAATCGACCGCTTCTGGTGGTGCACGACGAGAAAGAGGGCCAACTCATCTACGACCTTCACCTTGAAGATGAGACCTTGCTAGCCTGCCTCCCATACCCTATTGTGCGCTTTCCCTTCTCTCTTGAAGGTAGTGAAGCCTTTGCCGTCTCTGGCGGCAGCATCCTTGGACCTGTCCCATATGATTTCTGGGAAGACACAATCTTCAATGGCACGGGCATACGGGTCATCAGCCACTACGACTTACTTAGGAGCGGCCCTAATCCCACGCGTGACCTCAAGGGCCGCATCATACCGTGGTTGCCCAACAGGCCCGCTGCTTTGCGAGGTCACGAGAATTGGGCACCTACAAGAACATGCCAGCCATGCTCCCTGTTGGAGATGCCATTGTCATCAGGATGGATAAAAATCTTTTTGACAGCATCTACAGCTTTGAGATGCTTCGACAGCTCCCTGATGGAAGCTGGCACGCCACCCCCTTACCAAAGCCACCAATAGGGCGCTTGGCTAAGGACGAACTCGTGTTTGTCTCAGCATACTTTGTCGTGGGCACACGAATATGGGTCTCTGTGACCCGCAAGGGCACCTTCTCTTTGGATATCCAGCGTGGCACATGGCAGATGGAGGGAGCCTGGCAGCTACCATTCGAGGGTCGCGCGTTGCACGTGCTAGAGCTCGACTCGGTTATTGGCATCACACCAGAGAGACCCAGTTCTTGTGCGCGTACAACTTCAAGACCGGGACACCATCGCTGATGTGTCACGTGTGGAAGAAGACATTCTCACTTCGTCATCGGAAGAATGCATTAGCGACGACCATCATCCGGAACCAGGACCAATTGCCTATTTTGGCGTATTTAGGCCACGGTAAATTCTGCATATGCAGACCAATAAGCACAAACCCAGATATTTGGGCCTCCCGTATTACATATGACGCTAGCTCCTTCTTGATTCTGAAAGTGAAGCGCCTACCTGGCGGGGAGCTTCAACTTGTCAAGGGACAGAAGATGAGCTACATCGGGCCACCACCACGGTTAGGGTTTACATAACCGGAGATAACCGGTCGGTTATCCCGGTCAACTCGAAAACCGGTCCCGGTCGGTCGCGCTAACTGGCCGGTTAGCCGGAGGAAACCGATTCTAGTATTATAGTAATTCGGTTAACCGGTCGGTTTTTCCGGTTAACCAGTCGGTTTTTCACCGAGCCGAGCCGGCCGGTTAATCCGGTTATGTGAACCCTGGCCACCACATGGCCAGAAATGGCTATACATCGGCTTTATTCAGCTTGCCACATAAGGGAATATTAAGACTTGTAAATTAATTTGGGAAAAGTCCATTTTACTCCCCCGAACAATTCACTTTGTCCAATTTATACCTCGAATAAAATCTTAACTTAATTTACTCCCTCAAACAATTCAAAACAGTGCAATTTACTCCTTCATGTAATTTTTTTTGGTTTCTATTTGTACAATGTGAATCTAGTGCTAAAATTTTGCACAATGTTAGTTTTCATAGAATTTTACGTGGGGCCGCGGAGGCCCATCAATATCCAAGACAACAGATCCGCTGAAGCACCGCGGAGGTGTCACTTGCATGGGCCCCACGAAGGGAATCTCCGTGCCAGCCAAATCTCGGGGGCAAAGGTTGTGCCACTCCTGATTCACTCGGCCCTCTGGGAGTCGAAGGTCGGCCGCACTCCGTCCTCCCTCCCCCCTAGGGGGTGGTCGAGGGCCCGCAACGTCCCGCTCGACCCCGTCGATGGGTCGAAGCCAAACTGGTCCGCCCACCGGGGCTCGGATGCAACTCGTCCCCCTGAGCTGGTGACTCGACCGCTCGCCCAGTCCCATTATCTCCAGGATAAGGACAAACGGTTCATCTTCACCGCAGCCCCAACAATAGTGAGCGGATCCTAGGACCCGCGGATAAGCATTGCCTCCGTCAACTCCCATTAGTGGGACTCGTACCGAGACAGGACGGCCTGGCGAATCACTGACCGAGCCGAGACTGGTGGGGTGGAGAAACTCGATCGCTCTGCTGAGACAGGACGAATCCCAACTCCAAGCGGGTCCAAACAAGCACAACCAGACGCGTCAACCCCCAACGAGAGGGTCGAGATGGACGATGGTCAATAACTACCAACCGTCCCGCCTTAAATGCCGAACCCAGCCCGAATGCACAGTATCAGGGAATCAAATCACTCTGATACCTGCTCCTCTCATCATCACTAGCGTCCGTTGACGATGGCAGGCGTGGGAAGGCTCTTTGCACTGCAATCGCCCGATAATGCCCCTATAGCGGTGATGCAGGACGGTCTGATGGACCGGTATATTGAACCTAGCCTGAACAACGTGACAACGCTCATGCTGCACCACCCCACGTATGACGGAGCATGCCGTCTACAGGAACAAGGGGGCTCGACCTAACGACGGAAAACGGGGGCACGCCCGGACACAGTGCCCTCTGACGCAAGACCAGGATGACAGGGCCCGCAAGGACCGAAGGCTACACCACCGACAGAAGTCCTCGTCTTCCCTAGCATGGCTTCACCAACACCACCCGTGTAGAAATCTCTCTCTTTCTCTCTCTCACTCTCTGTAATATGGGCCCCGCCCCTTGAAATATAAAAGGGGGAAGAAGAAACACACACACACACACACACACACATACCGATTCGCATGCTCACCAACAACTAGAGACTTGGAGACTCCTCCTCTCTCGCCACCATTGTACACCCCAGTGCAAGTAACACGAGCAGATCTGAGAACTGGACGTAGGGGGCTTCCCCGAACCAGTATAACCCTTATGTCCTCTTGCATAGCCATCACCGAAACTGAAACGTGCACCCCTAGAACAAATTCTACTCGCTGGTGATCTAAACACCGACAGTTGGCGCACCAGGTACGGGATCTACGCGTTTCACTCCAAAACAACTCACCGTTTCGGATGGCCACTTCCTTCGCTTTCTGGGCTCCGGGCACCAGCACCTTCTTTGGGAACCTAGAGTCCGTCCCCACTGGGGACCAGAAGCTGTTGTCCGTTAGCATCCCCGTGTCCTCACGACCCTCAGTCCCGGCGCCGCCATCGCTGCAGCGTGTCCGTGGTGGCTGGAGGATTTGGGCGACACGCTTGACTTCATCATCATGAGGGACGGGACGTTTGAACTCGCCGACAAGTCACTCCCGGACCCCATTGTGGCGGCCACAACCATCATCGATGAAGCAATGCGCACGGTTTGGCTCATGCCGGCCAGACCACAGGTCGCGGACATTTCTGCGCCATTTACTGGCTCTACTAACCAGTTATGGTTCCATCTGGAGTGCTACTTGGGCCCCGTGCCCGACCAGGATGACCTCCGATGGTTTGCGTTCGCCCTAGCGAACGTCCACGGACACCTCCTCGGTGGGGAACCCCTCCTTTCGGACCGCCTCAACGAAGCCACCTCAGAGAGCTACCCATACGGCCTATGCAACGTCACAAGGGATTTCCAAGATCTCTCCATCCATCGCGGCCTCCCTGCCACCGCGAACACCGGGTTCGTCGGCGTGATCGAACACCCGAGCAAGTCCCTCTTTGACCTCCTCGACATAGGTTTCGTGGGGCATTCAGACTCTATTTCTAGAAGCTGCGACGAAGGCTTTAATCCCTTATGCGAATGCCACATGACGCAACTCACGCCCATCCTGGCCACGGGAGGTGCCAGAACCTCAGCCGTGGGGGCAATGGCGAATCTCGGGGCTCACACTCCTGCGAACCCGGTGACGGGTGCAGCGGCGGGGGAGACGCTCGTCGACATCCCCATCACCACAGCCGATGGGACGCAGCCCACACCTCGCCCGGAGGACCCTCAGCAACAGCTGAGGGCTAGATGGGCAGACATGGAGGAGACCAGACGCCAGCTTGAGCACGAGAAGGAAGAAATAGATCATGAACTGGCCCGCTCCGGCATGGGCAGACGCGCTCGGGCCATGGCTCCTGATGCCCACTAACGCATCCTCGCCGATGACCAGGGGTCCCCATAATTTGCTCGTGCGGGACAGAACATAGCGGCAGCCGTCATGCTGCTCAAGACTCTCGCCAAGCCTGTGACGCCGGAGGCACAGCAGGCTCAACGAGAACTCGCGACTCTTCTAGCCAAGGCCGCCGAGCGCCAGGCGAAGAGCTCGCAACGATGCGCCACCCAGTCTAGCCAGCAGATTTCCACCTCCAGACATGCTGGAGGGGGCAGCGTCGCCGGGTCCCAGCAGCAATCAGTTCAACAACCGCCCCAACCGAGGGGCACGCCCAAGAAAGCCTCGGTTCACTACCGAGTCGGGCCACACCGTGATGCGCATCACACGCTCAAGGTGCATCAATGAGAAAGGGAGCGGTTGAACCAGGAAAGGAGTCATCAACTGCGCCATGAAAGCCGGTACGACAACACCGATGAGGAGAGGAGCCAAAGCCCGAGCCCTCCCGAGCCATGGGTCTTTGGTTCGTGTATCCGCAGCGCCAAGTTCCCGCAGCGCTTTTGAGCGCCAGTGACCATCACCAAGTACGAGAGTGAGACGGACCCCAAACTCTGGCTCCAGGATTACTGTCTCGCGTGCCAAGCGGGAGGCGCGATCGACGACCTAGCTGTCATCCGTAATCTTCCGTTGTACCTCGCCGACTCAGCCCATGCTTCGCTCGAGCATCTTCCCGAGGGTCGGATTTACGACTGGGGTGACCTGAGGGACATCTTTGTCAGAAACCTCCAGGGGACCTATGTCCGCCCGGGCAACCCCCGGGACCTCAAGAACTATCGGTAGAAAGCTGGCGAGTCCCTTCGGGACAACATTCAGCGCTTCAGCAAGAAGTGTAACAAACTGCCCAACGTGGGTGACGCGGACATCATCGGGGCCTTCATCTGTGGCACAACCTTGGAGTAGCTCATTCACGAGCTTGGCCGCAAGGGTCCGCGCACAGCCCGTGAGCTTCTGGATATCGCAACTAGCTTGGCCTCCGATGAAGAATGTGTGGGGGCGATCCTCCATTGCACACCGGAGGACAAAGGCAAAGGCAAGCGAAAGGAAGGAGCCAGCAAGGGCCCCATCGACCGTCCAAAGAAGAAAAAGAACAAGTCGCGGGCCGGATGTGGCCCCGTCGTGGCCGCCGCTGAACGCAAGCCACCGAGGCCCACGACAGGAGAGGCATCGAACTACTTCGAGAAGAAGTGGAATGGTCCATGCCCGAACCACGGATTCCTCGTGAAGCACCTCCTCAAGGACTGCTCTATGATGAAGAAATTCATCCGAGAGGAGGTGAAGAAGGGAGAGCCGGAGAAAGCTCCGGAGCCTGAGGTGCAAGGCACACATACGGCGATGATGAGCAAGGGGGACCAGTGTTCCCTAACACTAAGGCCTGCCACATGATCTTCACAGGGCCCGAGGCCCGAGGGAGCCGACGCACGGCCAAGGTCGAACATTGCGAAGTCTTCACGGCCGAGCCCGCCATGTCGTCCTTCCTCAAGTGGTCTGACCTACCGATCATGTTTGATCGGTCGGACCATCCACTTCATGTGCCGCGACTGGGTCGGTATCCACTCGTGGTCAACCCCGTCATCGCTGAGGTCCATCTCACAAAGGTGATGATGGACGGAGGCAGCTGCATCAACATCCTATACACCAACACCCTTGATCTGCTCGGGATTGATCGGTCGCGTCTCTAGCCGACCGGCGCGGACCTTCCACGGGATTGTTCCAGGGAGACAGGCCATTCCCCTCGGGTGAATCGGCTTGCCCGTCACATTTGGGACCCCGTCCAACTTCAGGACCGAGACCCTCATCTTTGAGGTCGTCGACTTCCTGGTAGTGTATCATGCTATCCTCGGGCGTCCATGCTACGCCATGTTCATGGCTGTTCCTGATTACACCTACCTAAAGCTCAAGATTCTAGGACCAAAAGGGGTCATCACCATGAGCGCGTCGCTCCAGTGCGCCTTCCAGTGTGAGACAGAGAACGGTGACCTCTCCGCTGTGACGGTAGCCTCCGCCGGGGAGCTCGAGGCTATCCGTGCTCACCTTGAGGAAGAGACCACTGACGCCAGCCACAAGAATGCCTCGTTCAAGCCTATGGAAGACACCAAGTAAGTGCAGATTGGCCCCGAGGGTGACAAGGAGAAGACGGTGAAAGTGGGGACATCCCTCACTCCCAAATAGGAAAGCGAGCTCGTCGACCTTCTCCGTGTGAACGCCGACGTCTTCGCGAGGAGGCCCTCGGACATGCCTGGAATACCGAGGGAAGTCGCCAAGCACCCCTTGAACATCAAGTCAGGCTCCAAGCTGGTGAAGCAATGTGTGCACTGCTTCAATGAGGAGAAGCGCAGGGCGATCGAGGAGGAGATCACAAAGCTGCAGACCACCGGGTTCATCAAGGAGGTATTTCATCCCGAATGGTTAGCTAATCCCGTCCTTGTATGAAAAAATAATGGGAAATGGAGAATGTGTGTTGACTATATGAGCCTGAATAAGGCATATCCGAAGGATCCTTTTCCTTTGCCATGCATAGACCAGATAGTTGACTCAACGGCGGGGTGTGAAACCCTCTCCTTCCTAAATGCGTACTCGGGATATCACCAAATTGCGATGAAAGAATCCGACCAGCTCATGACATCTTTAATCACACCGTTCGGCTCTTACTGCTATGTGAGAATATCATTCAGGCTTAAAAATGCCGGCACGACCTTCCAGTGTTGTATGCAACACTGTTTCGATCATCTCATCAGTGGCACAGTCGAGGCGTATGTGGACGATATCGTGGTCAAGTCCAAAAAGGTGCACACCCTCGTGGCTGACCTCGAGCACATCTTCGCCAAGCTGCGCACAAACGACATCAAGATTAACCCCGAGAAATGCGTTTTCGGGGTCCCAAGGGGCATGTTTCATGGGTTCATCATTTCCGAACGTGGTATTGAGGCCAATCCTGAGAAGATTTTCGTGATCAAACGGATGGGTCAAATTTAGAACCTAAAAGGGCTGCAACGGCTTGCGGGCTGTCTGGCGGCGCTGAGCCGCTTCATCTCACGTCTTGGCGAGAGAGTGCTCCCGCTATACAGGCTTTTGAAGAAGTCCGATTGGTTTGACTGGACCTCCGAGGCGCAATCCGCACTCGACGATGTCAAGCGCATTCTAACCAGCGCTCCGGTGCTGACGCCCCCGCTCCCTGGAGAGGTGTTGCTGCTGTACACAGCGGCAACAACACAGTTCATGAGCTCGGCACTCGTAGTCGAGCGAGAAAGGGAAGGGCACGCCCTCAAAGTGCAACATGCCGTTTATTACGTTAGTGAAGTCCTATCCGACTCGAAGGCTAGATCCGGTCAAGATTGCCATCGAGCTTGGTATCCGACGGGTTCAAGATTGCCATCGAGCTTGTTATAACAGGTTCAAGATTGCCATCGAGCTTGGTATCCGACGGCTGGAGATCCGGGGCGACTCCCAGCTTGTGGTCGACCAGATCATGATAGAGTCTAGCTGTCAAACCGACACCATGGCACTCTACTACCAGGAAATTCGCAATCTCGAGAGCAGATTCCCCCGAGAATCTTCACAAACAACCAACACCAGCCTTTGGTTTGGCCCAAAGAGCCCGTGGGGCCTAAGGAGGGCCCGGGCAATCCCATCAAGCTCGACCCAAGGGTCGACAGATCACCTCCGGAGACGGGGTCGCCTTCAACCCCGTAGCACGCCGATGTCATGGAAATCGATCGACCAAGCGACTCGAGCGAGTCGGACGACCCCGAGGTCGAGTGGATCGACCCTCGAGTCGAGAGAGCCGAGCTGCCTAGCGACTAGAGAATTCCGTACGTCAAGTACCTGGCTCAGGGCATGCTTTTTGTCGACGGGACCGAAGCCAAGCTATTCTATCAGCGCGCCAAGTCTTTTGTCTTAATCGACGGGGAACTTTACAAGCGCAGCATCACCAAAGTCGTGCAACGTTGTATCCCCATCGGCGAGGGCATCAAGCTGCTCGTCGACATCCACGAGGGGGTCTGCGGCCATTATGCCACGCCTCGAACCCTCGTGGCAACGCATTTCACCAAGGCTTTTACTGGCCGACTACCGTGGGCAATGCAACCCGTATAGTCAAAACCTGCAAAGGTTGCCAGTACTACGCCCGGCAAATGCACAGGCCCTTCAAACGATCCCCCTCATGTGGCCCTTCGCGGTGTGGGGATTGACCTGGTTGGCGCGCTCAAAAAAGCATCCGAGGGCTACACCCACTTGCTTGTCGCGGTCGACAAGGTCACCAAGTGGATTGGAGCACGCCCGCTCGTCAAAATCCGATCCGAGGAAGGGGGTCGAGTTCTTCATCCACCGGTTTGGAGTCCCCAACTCCATAATTATAGATAACAGAATACAGTTCACAGGAAAGAAATTCCTAAAGTTCTGCGACGACTACAACATTCGCATCGACTGGGCCGCCATCGCCCATCCTAAGACGAACGGCCAGGTCGAGCGGGCGAACGGCATGATCTCCAAGGATTAAAACCTCGGATTTTTGACCCGGCCGTCATCTTCAACCACTTGAAGCAGTACAGTGGACGATGGGCGGACGAACTCCATGCCGTACTCTGGAGCCTGTGCACGACCCAGAGTCACGCGCCAGGCTTCACGCATTTCTTCATGGTTTACGGGTCTGAGGCAATCCTGCCCATGGACCCAGAATATGGCGCGCCGTGAGTACGCGCATACGATGAGCAGAGCAATGAGGTGGCACTCCAGGACGCAACGGATCAAGTAGACGAGGCGCGAGACATCACACTCCTCTACTTGGCTAAGTACCAACAAGCACTCTGCCGCTATCACGATCGAAATGTAAGAGATAGAGGCCTCCTCGTCAACGATCTCGTTTTATGCATGGTTCAAGACAACAGAGGCCGACA
The DNA here is from genome assembly GCA_030378355.1 of Eleusine indica. Taxonomy (NCBI): domain Eukaryota; kingdom Viridiplantae; phylum Streptophyta; class Magnoliopsida; order Poales; family Poaceae; genus Eleusine; species Eleusine indica. The sequence goes on from CM059495.1 coordinate 46,623,362, forward strand.
CAAGCTCTCACCGCCCTGGGAAGGACCATATGTTATCTCTCGAGTAATTCGACCCGATACCAACAAGCTCAAGACCATGGAGGGCAACGTGCTCAAGAAGGCATGGAATATTTCACAACTACGTAAATTCTACCCTTAAAGCTTCCAATTAATTCAATTTCCATACGTTTTCGCCTGCTCTCAAGCGATCCCCCCCCCCTCTCCGGGGGACGACCATCGCTCGGGGACTACAAGGCACACGGCGCCACACACCTTTCTTTTGCAAAAAAAAAAAAGGAAATCGCAACTTCTTGGCCCTAAGCCTCACAGCAGCGACAAACAAAGTAAGCCACGAGTAACGCAGGTTCATGGCCGAGTCGGTCGGACGGCACAACATCGTGCTAGCCCCAGCGGCCACAACAACGGCGATCACTGATGAGGCCAAACCTTGAAAGGCTCGGGGCCTCAAACTTTGTAAGTCAAAATAGGAGGCGCAAAGGGCCAACCTCTTGAATAATTGAACTAAGTGTGAATTAAAATTGTTTAAGGCCACCACGGGCCAACGAAATTAAACAAGCACGGGTTCACAACTTAAATTATTACATGACTCCGAGCATGATGAACCACAAGGCACATAGCTAAAACCTTGACTAATTACTTCTCTTCTCCAGCCTCAGGAAGAGCTCCCTCCTTGTGCGCACTCAACAGGACATCTGAATGAGGACTGGTGCGGGCACGGATCGCGTCCAGCTGCTCAGGACTGTGCCCCTCGATGTGGCCTGCTCTCACCGCCTTGAGCTCGGCCTCCTTCAAGTCGAACTGGGCCGTGAACACGCGAAAAGTGGTGCGCACGCCGAAGCGCATGCCCCGTCTGATCCATTCGCGACCCGCGGTCATCAAGACCCCGACCCGCTCGGCGAGAGCGGCGCCAGGAGGCAGATCCACACGGAGTTCCCGGGCGGCCCGCCCCACCACGGCGCGCAGCGTGTCCTTCTCTTCGACCTCCCGGCAGAGGGAGCCCTCCATCGCCGCCAGCTTCAACTCCAGATCTATTCAAGACCGATGGAGGTCGGCAAACCAAAGATAAGAATCTACAAGCCCGCATAAGCTGGGAACAGTAGGGGAGAAAATACCTGCTTCCTTCTAGTGGTCGCTCTGCAGCTGCGCCAGGTAGCCAGCCGCCGCCTCGGCGGAGGCCATCACCGCCTAGTCCGCCTCCTCGCGACGTGATTTCGCTTGCTGCAGCGCAACACCGAGCTCCTCGACCTCCGCAACGCGGGACACAGCCCTCGCCACTGCCTCGTCCCGCTCCTCTCGTGTAGAGGCCAGGTTGTCTTCTGCCTTGCCCAGCTGAAGCCCGACCTGCTCCAAGGAGACCTCTAACTCCGTCTCCTTCGTGCCTAACTCCCTGCTGTGACGATGCTCCTCCTCCAACTGCTGACGTGCGGCAACCAAAGCCCACAGTCCGGTGATGTGTGAGGCCTCGTAATTTAACCTCAATGCCCAGCATGCAACAAGGACCTGGAGCTCGATAGAATCGCGCAAACTCCTCATCCTCTCTAGCTCCTCTCCAATGCGTGCACGCTCAGCTTCCATCAGAGGCACAACCCCTCGGCCGCCCGAGGTCGTGTCGGGCGCAGCACCAGTGGCTTCGAGGGCCGCGGCGTCGGCAAACCTTTCGCCTCTACCGGTCACGATGATCCCGGCTACGCCGCTTGAAGCACGGATAATTAAATCACCACCGCTGGCATCCCTGACCTCTGCCGCCGACGCACGCGCGCTAGAACTCATCGCGGTCGCTGCAGCCGTAGCAGCATCGCGTGCCCTTGCTTTGGCGGCGGCACTCCTCTTGAGCTGATTCACCAGCGTAAGTCACGGTCGATGAGGCTTCGGGCCGACCGCCTGTCGCTGCTACCTGTCCTGACACGCGCTCATTTCTCTGCGGCTGCCATGCAGGACGCCGCCCCGGTCTCGACGCCCTCTACGGACTTCGATGGCTCGACCGCCACCTTGCCCGCATCGCTCGGCCGAGGGCTCCTCGGTGCCCCACCGCCACCACCGTGCTGGCTGGTATCGCCGACCGGTGGCTCCTCGCATGGGGCCCGTACATGAGTCGTGACCTCCACAGGCGGCAGCAAGCAAGGGTCCCCCGTCGAATCTCCTTGCACCGATGCCGCCTCTTCGACCAGTCGAGGCCCCACATAAACCTCCGACCGGGCCGGCACCACCGAGACCAGCAACGACCCCATCCCCAGGGTCGGTCGCACGAACAGCACATAGACGAGCCCGGCGGCCAACCCAGGGTCACCGCCAAGGTCATCATTGTCGCCGTCGTTGTCACTGTCGTCGTCAACACTAGCGGCGCCCTCGAATCCCTCAAACCCCTTGTGGACCTCCCAGTCATCGGACACGTCGTTGTCCCCATCTTCATCCTCCTCCTCTGTCGACTCGGTCGACAGGGTGTTCGGGTTCTCCCCCCTTCACTCTGTCTGTTCCCTCAGTGCCTGTCATCGTCGCGACCTCTCCTTCTTCTCTTCCCTCGCCCGGATGTCGGTGTCCTTCTTCCTCCTCGCCTCCCACTTGGTGTCCCATCACTCCACATCCTTGGAACGGTTAGCGGTCTGCTACGCCGCTCCCTCCAGCAGCCGAAGAGAAGGGGTCTGGATGAGGCACATCCACTAGGACTAAAAACAAGACGCAACTGTAAGACTGCCCACGATCATGACTAAAAAGGCAAAAAACAAAGAACGAGTCCGAGGGACGGGGCTCCTTACCACATCAACCGCCTGAGGGTCTGGGCGCATCATCGGCCAGTTTGAATAGGCCAGGCCTGGGTGCTGGTCCCCAACGCCGCCTTCACCCGCTTTGCGACCTCGTCGTCGGGCAGAAGGTCCGCGGGCATCATGTTGTCTGGCACGGCGTGATTACTGTCCTCAACGAGAAACATGGGGAGCCAACGAGCGGACAGCAGCGCGAACTAACGCTTGTGGTACCACCCGACGACCCCGACGTCATCAAGGCCACGCTGCTTGAGGTGGGCGATCGCATCGAGAGCGTCCCTGATCTACCTCTTCCCGGACTTCCCCATCCCATAGTGCCAGCTTTCCCGGGCCTTAGGGATGTCCCGACCGGTGTAATCAGGGAGGGGGTGGATCTCGTTGTTGCGTAGGTAGAACCACCTCTTATGCCACCGCGAATGGTTGGTCGGGGTGGGCATCGGGATGTACTTTGCCGCGCGCTCCCCTCGGAGCCGGATCCCAATGCACCCGATGGTGCAGGGGAAGGTCTCGCCTCCGATCTTGCGCCGAATGCAGGAGGCGAGAAAGAAGTGGCACCACCGGTCGAAGTTGGGTGTGACACCATGGAACCCCTCACACAAGGCCACGAAGGCAGAGATGTGCTGAATCCCGTTAGGATTCAGATGCTGCAACTCTGCGCAGTAATAGAAGAGCAGCGCGCAGACGAAGTCGTCCGCTGGCCGCCCAACCTCGTGCTCGTGGAAGGGGAAGAACAACACCACATAGCTCTGAGGGGGCTCCGGCCGAATCTCGTTCCCCGGCACCAGCCACTCCCTCGCCCCGATGAGGGGGGCCATGAGCCCGGTGTGGATGCGTCTCTCCAACTCCTTCTTCATCACCGTGGATCAAGTGAACACAGACATGACGAATGAAAAAGCAACCGTGGTGAAGAGGAATGGCAACGATCGCTGAGATACGTAGCAGGCAGGAAGGCGTGAAGGCTAGAATAAAAGAAGAGGGGAAGACGGACCGGGCAGGACTTAAATAGGCCGCATGCCCCCAAGAATCGCGCTCTGATTTGACCGCAGGGCCCAGCTACGACTCGCTCGAGGTAAGGGGTCTAACTCCTCCCTGCATCACCTGCGGTTTAAATCCTGCCACATCCTCACCTGCTCTCTCCATATCCCGACGACTCTCCGGCATTTGCTCCACTCCATGGTGCCCAAGCTTGGTGGCCCCACTACCCTCATTATTCTGGCAGGGAATACACACCCACGATCGCCATGTCACAGGAGATGAGGCGTCGCGATGGTTCAACCGGGGCCACCGCGACGCACATGCAAGGTAAACACGCCACCCCTGCCTCAGGCAGTGGGAGGACGGTTCGAAACCAATCAAAATCTTGCGCCCGCTTTTATTCCCTCTAGACTTAAGGGAGTGGGCCCATCCACTTGAGGCCCCTCGTTTTTTGTGCCCGAAAGATCCTCCCCTAAAAGCCCCTGTGTTCACGGAAAGGGTGCGGGGCGATTGAGGCAAACCTCGACTAACCCTATCTTGCAGCAACGACTCGATCGACCCCACGGGGTTTGATCGGCGCCTACCCCAGCATTGGTAGGGCAAATCATGACTCGATCGACCTGATCCGAGACCTACGGGCGCAGGTAAGACGGGATAAGAGGCCGAAAACTACTTTGACTGCCTGGCAACGCCAGGGTCCTAAGGCTGGCCTCACGGAGGGGTTTGACAGCAGCCCAGTGCATGAAACAAGAGCGAGGGGAACGAGCGATGGGCACACCTAGCAGCCAACACCCTAACCCCCAAAGGTCGAGGGCATCACAGAGTCCGCGCTTGAGTCCTATTCTGACCAGTCCATTGGGATCTCCCTGAAGAGAGGCAGCTAGCCGCCACGAGCCATCGAATGGTCGGGGTAACTAGTCAGGTCAGAAAAACGGATTTATGAAGCGAGCCACCAAGTGGTTCACTGGAACCCTATCGACAGGGAACCGGGGGCTTCACTTGAATGAACCCGATAGCAGCTCAACAAGCACTGCGTTTCAACCATCTAGGCAAAAACGTAGCTCGGCTCTATCCTCCGCCTCATGAACGGGGCGCGGAAAGAGAACACGGTAAAGCCGAAACGGTTGCTCAGCTAGTCCGGCTGCATCGAGCAGGGACTCGAGAACCAGCATCGCCAATAGGAATCCAATGGCGGGATTGCATAATAGGTCTCTTTTTTTATACGTGCCACCTGGGGTCGATAAATCTCTTACAGATGAATGTCTACCATTCGCAAAATACAAGAAAGAGAAAAATAAAAATCGACCACATAGAGCACACTACAATGAGAGTCGGTACCCGCACCTCGGCGGGCGCATACGAGGAGAAGCAGCTGTAATGCTTCGTTGTCACAGGAAAGATGCCCTCATTCGAGAGCGCGGAATCCCTCCAACCAACGAAGCTAGCAGATTATTTGCGCCCTGTGGACGCAAGTGCCACTGATCATGGGGACTAGGGTCCCCACAGGAACAAGAGGGCCGGTGTGGCACCTCTTCCTGCCCCCGTCCTTACTGACGCCATCAAAGGCGCATAGGGGACCGGCTGAGAAACCATCTAGGCCTTCCATAAGAGGGCCCCTTACTTCTCACCAAACGTCGGTAACTGGTAGAGAATGCAGGACTCAAACCCACAAGCTTGTCGCCTTCGCTACAAGCAACGATTATAGCGACGGCCTCTTCACAAAACATCGGACCACTCTCCGTCCTACCATGTCGGCTGCTGACGAGAAGCACCAAGCCATGCAATTTCAGGTCATCATCCTCGCCCTCGTTCTCATCCCCGTCACCCGATAGGCAACCGCTTCGGGCGGCCATGCCGGCACCAGGAAGTTCCACAAAGAACTCACTGAGTGGCAACAACTCAGAGATGTAATGAAATCTAGAAGGAAAGGAGGCTTTAGTGTGAGCAAGGATAAGGGTGCTACGATCACCTTAAATAGCCGCACCGCCTCAGCCCATAGCCTCGGATCCCCCCAGACGCATAGTGCGGCGGCGCTGAGCCCGATAGAAAGCAGCTCTTGCACATCGCATGCCAGAAGAAGACAAAAACTGCCATCTCGTCAGCGCCATGTCTCGCCTTTGTAGGAAAAGAAGACTCCCCTCATCACGAGGGCACTATAGACAAACCCTCCTCTGCGACACCCTGAACCACCTGCTCGGTCCAAAAGATGGAACCCGAGGGACTCGGGTGCGACAACGTCCCCGTGACCGTTTTAAACGAATAAAGCCATAGAACAAGTCCATCTGGACTCGTCCCCTAGCTCAGGGGCTACACCCGACGGGTGCGCTCGCACACACCGCACCCGAAGAACAAGCTAACCATCTCACGCCGAATCAAGCCAAAGCGCACGTTTCACCGAAACTCGCCCTCTGGCTTAGGGGCTACACCCGTCGGGTGCGCTTGCACGAATCTCTTTGGCAAGACAGACGGCCGTGAAGTAACTCCGCACTGTCCGCAAACATCGGCGTCAAGACACCCCGAACGACTCTCCGATTCGCTCAGGGGCTCGGGGGATACTATCGGGGGTAGAAAATTGGGGTGCCACATGGCACCACTCGGAGTCCCATCAATATCCAAGACACCAGATCCGCCGAAGCACCGCGGAGGTATCACTTGCATGGGCCCCACGAAGGGAATCCCCGTGCCAACCAAATCTCAGGGGCAAAGGCCGTGCCACTCCTGATTCACTCGACCCTCCGGGAGTCGAAGGCCGGCCGCACTCCGCCTGACCCCCCCCCCCCCCGGGGGGGTCGAGGGCCCACAACGTCCCGCTCGACCCTGCCGAGGGGTCGAGGCGAAACTGGTCCGCCCGTCGGGGCTCGGATGCAACTCGTCCCCTCAAGCTGGTGACTTGACCGCTTGCCCAGTCCCATTATCTCCAGGATAAGAACAAACGGTTCACCTTCACCGCAGCCCCAACAACAGTGAGCCGGTCCCAGGACCCCCGGATAAGCTCTGCCTCTGCCAACTCCCATCAGTGGGACCCGTACGTGACAGGACGGCCTGGCGAATGACTAACCGAGCCAAGAGTGGTGGGGTGGAGAAACTCGATCGCTCTGCTGAGACAGGACGAATCCCAACTCCAAGCAGATCCAAACAAGCACAACCAAATGCGTCGGAGCGGGACGATGGTCAACAACTACCAACCGTCCCGCCTTAAATGTCAAACCCAGCCCGAACGCACAGTATCAGGGAGTCAAATCACTCGGATACCTACTCCTCTCATCGTCACCAGCGTCCGCTGACGATGGCAGGCGTGGGAAGGCTCTCTGCGCTGCAATCACTCGATAACGTCCCTAATAGCGATGATGCCGGACGGTCTGATGGACAGGTAGATTTAACCTTGCCTGAACAACGTGACAACGCCCATGCTACACCACCCCAGGTATGGCGGAGCATGCCATCTACAGGAACAACGGGGCTCAATCTAGCGATGGAATACGGGGGCACACCCGGACACAGTGCCCGCTGACGCAAGACCAGGACGACGGGACCCGGAAGGACCAAAGGCTATGCCACCGACCGAAGTCTTCGTCTTCTCCAGCACGGCTTCACCAACTCCACCTATGTAGAAATCTCTCTCTCTCTCTCTCTCTCTCTCTCTCTCTCTCTCCCTCTCTATAATATGGGCCCCACCCCTTGAAATATAAAAGGGGGAAGAAGAAACACACACACACACACACACCGATTCACATGCTCACGAGCAACCAGAGACTTGGAGACTCCTCCTCTCTTGCCACCATTGTACACCCCGGAGCAAGTAACACGAGCAGATCTAAGAACTAGACGTAGGGGGCTTCCCCGAACCAGTATAACCTTTATGTCCTCTTGCATAGCCATTACCAAAACTGAAATGCGCACCCCTAGAACAAATTCTACTTGCCGGTGATCTAAACACCAACAAATAATATCTAATATTACCTTAACTATAGAGCTCTAAAATTATATATAAAATATTTAGATAAAATAGAATATATTTTTTACATAGTGATTATTGTAATATTTCATAATGCAAAATTTGAGCATCAAAATCAAATTGTATGAAGAGAAACAAAAGAGGCAAATTACAACACGGAGTAAATTGCACCGACTTGAATTGTTTGAGGGAGTAAATTGAGTCGAGATTTTTTTAGGGGAGTAAATTGAACAAAGTGGATTGTTTAGGGGAGTAAAATAGACTTTTCCCAATTAATTTTATGTGTTAAATATTATAAAATGACTAATTTCCTATATTTTTCTCTCAGGTCTTTTTTTTAACTCCTCTCTCTTTTTTAAATAATAGAAAAATTGTTCCGACCTTTACTCAATAGAGGTTAGAGCCCACCATTACAATATTGTTGATACCATGTCATCAGCATGACAAAGCGACACCATCACAGGAAATGTACCAAAATGAAAACACGCCAACAAAAGCTAGGATGCCGACGATTATTACAAAGCAATCCGATTTCTAAAATTCCATCTATGGTTGGTAAAAATTTGCATGATCATTATCTCCAAGGACCGGCATGTATCCTTGATCGTGGTCATGTCCTCACCGTGGTTATGGCCTAGTCGTGAAGCCAATAAGTTCCCCTATAGAGTACATGCGTATATATTTTCATGAGTCATTTGTCAAACACAATATCATTTCTACTAAACCATATTGTAGTAGTCTGAGGTCAATATTTTAGCTATTTCTTGGAGATGCTCTTAAGGTCTCATCACAAATACATGGATAATAGGCTTGGATCGTAGCAAGTCGTGGGCTTGTGGCTATAGATGGCCAAACGAGATCTGTATATAAAGCTTTTGAAAAAAGTCAAACGTTTAGCAGTTTCTACACAAAAATACTATTATTTCTTTGTTATATCAATAGAAGTTTGTTAGAGATGATTTAACAAAACACAAAGCTATTTCTGCAGAATATTAGGCTGAAGTCATCGATTACCAAATTTCTATACCCAGAATTTCAGCACCCTCTTTGTGCAATAAAACCATTTGTTGAATAATGGAGAGAAACTTGTTTGTGATTTAACTCTGCAAATTTACGATGCTAGGCCGAGACTTGATAGAAATTTTGTTGGACATCGTTCATGCATGTCATGTCTGTCATTGCTAATCTTGAAACTCTCCCTCGCCTACGAACACGAGCACACAAATGTACTAGACTAGCGGGAACACTAAAACATGTGTTCGAGGAACTGCATGTTTATTTGAATAAGAGAACAGAAAAAAAGCCAGATTTAATCTCCTTAGACAAACTTTGGTTATATTCTCTCCTCGCTCAGGTCGAGGATTAGAGATGATCCACATCCGTGAAGGGATTTATCGCTTTGGGGGACCACAGCCTGAACGCGGTGGTAATTGTCTCGGAGGGTTTGATGATTCGCAATCTGCAATACCAGCAAATGGTTTCAGTCCAAATAAAAAAAATACATATACGAAACCATCATATAATTGATTCATTTGAGGTTGAGGAGCTTACAGTCGGCAACAACACCGATGGCCATCAGCGTGGACACCCAAAAGCATAAGAGCGCGAGAAATCGAACAGCTCTCAGCCTCATGTTCATGGTCTGAGACGTGTTTCTTTCTAGTACTCAGTACTCACGGTGATCTTTGTTTCGTGTTGAACTGATAAATTATACCTCATCTTGGCTGATTTTATAGCCGAAGCTTTGTTTGGGTGTGGTGTATATTTTAGAGTTTACTTTCCAGTTGACTGACCGGAGAACTTCGCTGCCGTTCCGCCGGTGGGCTGCTGCCTGCTGGTCGCTGACCATGCAGTGCACGCCACCGGGAACTCTTCAATGCGTTTGACTTGATTCATTCATCGAATTCCATAAAGTATATAGGCGTTGTTAACCTGTCGAAGTGTCAATACACTAACCGAAGGCGAATGGCACGTGCATGTGAGTTTGACTTCCACGCTCTCGTGTCGCTCAACCGCCCCATCGTTGTTTTATGGTTTGAAGTTTTGGAAATGAACTCATAGCTTGTCTGAAAAGTCATGCCGTGTGGAAAATGTATGTTGAATATGAGGCTAAACTCATATGTTTTCTCTAGCATGCGGTCTGGTCATCGATGCTGGATTGTACTATTGTTAGAAGTCTAACGTTCCGTGTCGTTTGGTACATCATGACAGTCGCACTAGGGGCCTCTCGTGTTGTACAATGCAACCAATGGAGCCAGACACAACATGCAGAAGGGGGCCAAATAGACTTTGAAAATGGATCGTTCGTTTCTGTATCAGCAGTAGTGTTACCTTAAATCTCAATTTGTCAACACAGTACATGTAAATCTCACGGTCTGATTATGTAGTCAACCAACTGATTCAAGGATAATCAGGTAATTACGTGTGGATTCTGAGAAAAACAAGATACTCGATGGGAACAAAGGAGCTGGTTAACGAGCAGACGGAGCATGGGAATTGTGATGAATGTAGAAAAAGAAGGCGTAGAGTTTGCTGTGATGAAGTCTTACCATGTCGAATGCTCGTGATCAATTTTCTCAACACAAAATGAGATTAACCATGTTGAGTGCTCTAATAATGAAGAGGCGCCATGACAATGGGAGCGCCTATGTCAAACCGATCTCCCGCATGACAAATCAAAGAATTGAGCCTCGAATCCTTACCTTACTAGTTTTCTGCACGTGCGACACGTACGTTGTCATTATTCTACAATACTATTATGTACTAATAGAAACATAAACAATTGAGAAGTGAAGAGAATCATAAATACACAATTAGGTAAAAACTCTTTTACCTCTGATGTTGAGAGGTGTAAATAGGTAAAGTTATTTTTTTTACCACTAATTAGGTACACATAGTCGACTATATAAAAGAAGCTGCTAATACAAAGTCAACTTCACGAGTAAAATGAGTTAACGTTGATATTTCAAGGCAATCGGTTTAACATGTAAATAATTCAATCATACCTATTATTAATAATTGTATGGTTGGTTAGAACAGAAACATCACAAGCAAAAAAAACAATGATCAATGATATTTAGTTTCCACGTATATCGTATAAAGATGAAATGTTAATATGTAAATCGTTGACCATATGTCCACCCGATGACATGCATGTATGAAGATTTATCTAAAGGATATACTATGAAACAATTGACATAAAAAATAACAAGATTCATCCAAGCGACTCTAAAATGATAAAGTACTGTTTTTATGGCATGAACAACAATAACAAAGCTGCTTTGCATTGGTCAAATAAGAGAATAGCAAAATGCAGAAAACCTCTCTTTGTGTTCTGGAGTCTAGAACTGTGAATTATCTTCTTTATAACATAATGCTCAAGTTTACTAAATGTTCAACAAAGCATCACTACAATAACTCACTCTAAATACGTGATTTCAACAAAAAGTTGGGGCTACTGTGTTTGTACCCGCCACCGCCTAGCGTAAAGCATCACCACAACAACTTCTGCTTCATTGTCGCAAGCCCCAATCATGAGCCTATTCTTCCTTGCCTGCGGACCAGAGTTCACCCGCCACCGCGACACACACGTTGTCATTGTTCTGCATTAAATGGAAACAAGTATCAAAGCGAGGCTAATGGTGCATCTTTATTTTGGGGAAGAGAATCATGAATATACAAATAGGCATGATTTTCCTGAGGATCTGGTTCTATGACAACATTTGTTGGTAATGATCATTCTTCTCAACATAGTGTGGAAATTAATTTAGTATCATGTTTTAATGGAAAAATAATAGCAATCAATATGGGCACAAAAGTAGGCTTGATTTTATATTTTGGCTTACTATATGGTGTAGCTTAAACTGCCGACTTCACTCCAGGGATACTCCAAAAGTTCTAATTAGCACTGACAGAAGATCATATTCTGATTGTCACCAGAAAAGCAATGGCAAAATTATTTCACATGATGTCATTCGTGCTACATGCAAGACCATTGCTAGCTAGGTAAAAGATAATTCTGGTATGCTAAAAAAGCATTTGATTGCACCCAACACTTGATGCATATACTGATTTATATTCAGTAAAAGAGGGAAATATCATGGGGTCACAAATAGGCCGGCTACTCTACAGTTTCACACCAATCTTGATGCTCAAGACTGAAATATAGAAAAGGTGTCACTTTGGACACCTTGACCATCTAGGTTGAATAGCAATCCATCGGTCGGTGTTTAATTTAGTAATGTGTCCAAAATTTGAAGGAGAAAAGAAGGAATTAAATTAGCAATCATTGGTTTATCTACCTGATAATGAAAGAAATATCTAGAGATAAAATAAAAAGTTTTGCAAAGATCATGTCTGAAAGACATATCTATAGCTTACTTCGCCCTCCTGAAACATCAACAGAAATGTTATCAAATATTCCAAAAACTTTTCCATCCTTCCCCTGTCAATAGGTTACAAAAGAAACTTATGGTCACTAAAATAGGAATGGGATGGAAAGTGCACAAATATTGTTTAATTGAATGAACTGCTGCAAACCTGTGACAACCATGGTTTTGTCATAGTTTCTCCGAAGAGCTTCACCGTAGCAGGCATTTGAGCTACGCAAGAGCCAAAACAAAAAATATAATTTTTTAATAACCGATGAAGCACAAATTTGTAATTAATTGATATTGATATACACATCCCAATAGACAATAAGATATCAGTATCAACAAGAAATAGTTCCATGGCCAGACCAAAAGATTAAAAAAAATGAGAAAAATGGCAATTGATATAAAAAATTAAAGGATATTACAGTTTATGTCATATGCAACAATCAAGTTGGATTTCAGATTTTTAATTGAGCATCAAAGCATAGAAATCCTATCCTATCATAGTCATTAGGCATAAAAGGTCGAGCAGAGTGCATGCGTTCATCATGAATCAACAAGGATTAACAAATCAACACCATGTATACTTCTTTTGAGCTATCAGTTTTTATTTATGTGATGCACTTGATAACCTTTTTTTCAAAAGTGAATTTTTATTACCGTTATATGGTCTCAATATATTTTTTAACCTCTAGAAATACACCTTAAATAATATCCTCGCCTGCAGTCCATCTTAGGCTTTTTTTAGATAATGAGTCTATCTTAGGATAGTGGTACTAAATATAATGAAATCGATAACAATAAAGCAGCTAATCTCAGCACAATGAAATACACGTGCGTGTGCAAGAGAGGTAGTATGTGAAGAAGAGCGCTACGCACCTAGAGCACATTCCACTGCTCGTTGTTGCATATTGACGCCGAGCATATTGTGACCATTGCTGCAACTGCATCCAGGGACCAAGGGAACCAACAGAACCAACACATCGACAAGCAAAAATCAGAAAACCAGAAAAACAAAATTCCTATGCAAAACACATCCTTCGAGCTGAAGAGGACCAACACTGGTTGGAAGAAAGTAGAGGAGACCTTCAGAACGGAACAACTGTAGGAAAACCGAGCCAGGACCCCAGCTTCACCACAGCACAACATCGATGGCTCTAGGACAAGGGATGAGCAATGAGGTCTCTGGATGAATCAAACAAGATCTAGAAGCGGAAGGCATCGACGGTTGATTCTGCCATCATATTGTTCACTACCTCCTTAGTGTGGTTGTCGCTATCGCATTACCGTGCGACTGTTGCAAGCCTGCAACAAACATCGGTTGTACATCCATCACAACGGTAGATATAAGACAGCTAGTGTAAGCCATATACTAATTGAATTAATACGACAGGAAGTAAACTACCAAACCAATAATAAACCTTTTAAAAGGAGGCAGGCAATGTTGTCAGGCGCACATGAATTAGAAGTACCTGTTGCTTGCAGAGGTGCTCATCGATCGGGAGGATCTTGTTCATGAGAGCGACAAGATCATGATGATATCAATGTATCCACACAGAGCTTTGTGATCAGCTTCGGCTTTATATAGCGGCGTAGTTTTCAGTCAGATCACGGCAATAGAAGGCAGCCAGGAAAAATAAAAAAGGAGATGCATCCACGGCTACGAACCCTGATCTTGACAAAGCATCACAGTTCCTGCAGGCAGAAACAAGAATGGGAGAGAATTGGGAGGCGCCGAGATGGCTGGGTGACCCAGATTATGGTGTGCGGTAGCTCGCGTTGAACCCCAGCGATGGTGATTCTGACGGTTCTTCAGATGAACCAATGAAGTATCATAAGGAAAAGTTTTTTGTTGATTGCGTAGGATGTCGTGGACTGCGGAAGGTGCCGTGAATTTAGGGTGGGTATGTGCGGGCGGGGTGAGCCTCTGTTGGCACTTCCCAAGTGCCCCTTTTATATGTGAATATTATCCCAATTAGAGCATAATTGATAATAATTTAGCCCATTTACTTGTAATATTGTCTATATATTTATATATGCGTTGTTTTGGAGCTTTATTGTAGAAACAGGTAAAATTGGTGATTAAAGTGATGATGGAGAGGACAGGAGTTCAGAACCGACGAAAAGCACTGAAGAAGCCTAGTGCGCCGATCGGCGCAGTCCATGAGCCGATCGGCGCAAGGGTGTTTTGGCCCACAGAAGTGACTGAGGTCCATTCCACATGTTTATGCAAGTTTATCTGCGCAAGACACTTGAAGATATTTGTCTAGAAGATTTATAGAACTTCAAGAAGATTTATGGAACTTCAAGATCTTAACGTGCAGTACAAGACTTTATCTCGAAGGAAAAGGCCCACATGACAGCTATGGAAGACAGAGGAACCGACTTGGAGAAGAAACCAGAGAAGACACGGCTTGCGTTGATCGGCGCAATCCTGCGCCGATCGGCGCAACCGCCTTATTTGCTAGAAACCGAGTCCTTTACGAGTAGAACCCCTATAAATACTTGCAAACCCTGTTCGTAGAGAGGGGAGGCGACAGAGGGACACCAGATCCGTGAGTTAGAGCCACTGGGGCTTGCCCCGTTAGAATAGATCTCTAGTTGAGTTTCAAAAACCATTGGTGTTAAGAGTTGATCCGTCAAGATAGGCCATCTCGACGGGAATGAATCTTACTCTATGTATCTCAAGGATGATTGAATATGATGATGATGGTTTTGGTGATTTGTCTATCTTGATTCTATAATCATGCATGTGCTTATTCCAATTGCTTAGTTCTAGGCTAAGTAAGTTGATATTATCTTGATCGTGGTGATTAGGATAGTATTCGGACATTGTATTGATTATGGTTGCTTGATGATGCTAGTAGTGTGGTTCAGCGGTGACAGCACTAAGCCTGCGTAGCACTATTGGATAGTTGAGTAGGGTAAGATACTCGCGTGATTAAGGGTTTCCTCTCGGCAGCGATAAATCGGGAGCCGCTTGGAAAGCAGGGTGGTTTATTCATTATAGGTTTTCATTGATCCATGTAATTACCCATTATGATGCTATTTAATTAGACTTTCTGGTTACGATCTCACTAGTAGATATCTGGTTACTCACTTAACAGCATAGGCTTACAAGGCATCAGGCGCACTTTGGCTTAGATTCACTAGTGTGCCGATTGGCTCAACTCCCGCGTCGATCGGCGCAACGATAGATTCACTAGTGTGCCGATCGGCTCAACTCCTGCGCCGATCGGCGCAACAACAGATTTACTATCTAGCGCACCGTTGCGCTGGCCAGTTTTCCTCTCATGCAACCTAAACTCGACAGTAGACTTGACTAGATCTTTTACTGTTAACTTTGTTTAATTATTCCTAAGGTCCCAGTGGATTCAATAAACCTTGGAATACTCAATTCAAGGGAAAAGTGCTACAATCGTACACCGTCCTCTTACGATATATAAGTGGGTGCGTAGGTACGACTAACAACCTCGCCTGTTGAAAAAAGAAAGCGCTTTTAGGAGGGGGGAGCTGTGTTAGAGGGGACAACAAAGGCAAGTGAATTAACCAGTTGATAACGTGCGATCCCGGCGGCGTCATTCCAGGCATTGGGTATGCGCGGGCGGGTCGATTTCATACGGTGACAAAATTTAGAAAAACGGTGGCAGACGACATCGGTTTCCAACTTGAAATGTTGTAATTGTCCTATGTCATAGTGGGTCCGGAGTTAATCATAGGGTTAAATTTAAACAAGATTAAAAATCAAAAGCTAGGATGTGGTGGGTATATGAATTTCGTGATGGGTTTAGATAGGTAGGTGTTTAATCTTTATAGTATAGATATACTAGACTAGATCGCATGACAAATCAAAGAATTGGGCCTCAAATCCTTGCCTTGTATATATTGGACTAAATAGATTGACATGCTACGCCGCATCTATTTGACATCAATAAATGATTTTATATATTCAGCCCCATAAATTGAAAATTTCATATAAATTATAAATGATAAAAGTTTATCCTAGTATAATGTGTAAATATGATAACATTTGGGGAGTGAACGATAAGTATGCAAAATATGAACAATAAGAATAAAAAGACACAACACAAAAAGATCATATTTGTAAAATGATCATAGCCTTATCTTATCCTGCCCAACATTCATTCATCCTTTCTTCTCCACCATTTCTCTCTCAAGGCTTAAGCGCAGCTCCATGTCGCATCCTCACCACTCTGTGTCTCCATTTGCGGCAGACAGTGCTCTCCCCATCCCCCTCACGCGCCGCCACGGCAGCAACTCCGTTCTCACGTGTCATCGTCGCGACCTCGTCGCACATCGTCGCACCGACATGCTTTTGGGCTCCCGCTTCCCTCACGTCAAGCCCCCCTCGTCCGCCTGCTGTCCCGCACGTGTAGCTACCCCGCTGTAGCTCCTCCCCGTGCCCAGCACAGAAGCTGGTGATGACCGCTCCATCTCCACAACGGTGAAGGACAAAGATGCCCACAACTAGATGTAGCTAAACAGGCGGCCCGGCCTGGCCCGAGCCCTAAATAGCCTGGCACGTTTAATTTCAGGCCAATACGGCATACGGCCATGCCGTGGCAGCCACTAGCTCGGCTGCCGGTCCACGGCACCGAAATGATTAAATGTATCGGCCGCCCCCAATAGACCCACTAGCACGGCGGCATGTTATGACCTATTTAGCTATATTCTTGTCTTTAAGTGCTAAAAATAGAGAAAAAATAGTGTAGAAGTTGAGATTTGAAATATAGACTTCAAAGAATTGAACCAACAGCCTTACCACTAGATCATAATAGCTCTTTGTTTATAATGAAGACTAAAAATATATTTACTATTTTGTTAAACGGTTCGCGTCGTGCCAGCCCACATGCCACAAATTCCGTCCAAGCACGGCCCGTATTATAGTGTCGGACCGGTCCGGGCATGAAATAACATGGGCCATGTCATGCTCCGACTGGGTTTTTTTTTTTTTGTGCTTCGGACTAGCACACACTACTACAAAAAAACGCCTATAGCGGCGGCTTAAAATATACTGTAACAGCGGGCATGGGCACTAACCGCTATGTTTCTGCAGCTAAAAATAAAAGATTTAAAACGGCGGATGACCAACAGACGACGGCACAAATTGCCGCTACAGAAACATTAGTAGCGGCGAGTGACATCTTCGCCCGCCTCTACCCTTGAACCTAAAAAACAAAAAAAAATGTCGACCCGCTTGTAGCCCATCAGCCCGCAAGCGAGGCCACTGCGCATGGCGGCGATAGCCGAGGGCGCCGACACAGCCCGCGAGGCAGCCGCCACCCGCCCATGAGGCCACCACCTGAAGAGGGGATGCGGCCAGATCCGGCCACCATACGTCGCGTGCCGCCGCCTAGAGAGAGAAGGCAGCCTGATCCGGCCACCATACGTCGCGCGCTACCGCCTGCAAATGGAAGGCGGCCAGATCCGACTACCATACGTCACACATCGTCACCTGGAGAGGGGAGGCGGTCGAATCTAATCACCACGTGCCGCTGGGACGCAGTCGTTGAGGGCCCTGCGTGGAAGCCTCTCCTTGTTGGGCCGCATGGGGAGCTCAGAGAGGAGAGGGCACTGCCATTAGATCTGCTCGGAGCCATAGCTTCCTCCGGAGGTCTGGGAGAGGAGGGCGCCACTTGGGGAGCCAGAACGGAGGTCGGGGAGGAGGGCGCCGCCAGGGGAGCCGGAGCGGAGGTCGAGGAGGGGAGGGCACCGCCCGAGAAGTCGGAGCGAATGTCGAGGAGGGGAGGGGAGGGCGCCACCTAGGGAGCCGGAGCGGAGGTCAGGGAGAGGAGGGGCTGAGTGGGGAGAGAGAGGAGGTAGGCGATGGCGGGTGAGGGTGCGCGGGGAAGAGAACTAATGGGTTAGGGTGTGTGGAGTAAACCCTAGCCGGTCTTATATAGGATTGCTGGTCTAGGTTGGATGAACTAGGCCAGGACCAGCCCATTCGGTGGTTCATAATATGAACTGCCTCTAAAAAGATTTTTAGAGGCGGTTCACAATGTAGAAGTGATAAATTATACCTCATCTTCACTGATTTTATAGCCAAAGCTTTGGTTGGGTGGTGTATATTTTAGAGTTTACTTTCCACTGAGAGCATATCTAGCTTGCCTCTCAAACAGGACTTCTACTCCATATTTGAGAGTCTGGTGCAAAAAATCAAACTCCAGCAGACCTCTCATTTCCCCTCTCATTTTAGTAGGTCTCTCAAATCTCTCCTCTAGCCCCTCAGGTTTTGTCAAAACTGGCATTGGGGCTCACCTCTCCTCCTCCACAATCTCCCCTACACCCCTTCTCTCTCTCTCTCTCTCTCTCTCTCTCTCTCTCTCTCTCTCTCATCGTTCCTCTCCATGTGCGTGAAAGCTAGCTACCTCGTCTCTGACCACCGTGCTAGAGCTCCGTCTGAATTGTCCGCGTCAGGATGGGTGTGCAATGTGGCCGGATCTACGCTCGGACACCATAGGCGATGCGATTTGGCGCCTCATGACAATAAATTGAGCTTGTAATATCGCCACCGTGAGCGTCGCCTCCCCTACGAGAGGGTGCCAAATCTAACATTCTGAGGTTGTCTCCAAGCCGGTCGAGTCGAGCTCCACCTTTGCCATGCATCATCACGAGGGCGCGTCGATGGGTGAGACCAAAATCGGATGGTAGGGAGCAGAGGCGCCATGCATGGAAGGGAGCTCGAGATCCCTCCAAAGGGAAAGAAGACGGTCAGGGTGGGGCAGCATCTTTCATGTCCCACAGCGTCGAGGCGAGCTCGCCAAGGTCGAGCGAAGACAGTGTCGCCGCCGTTGCCTCGTTGGGGATAGAGCACAGGTGGGATGGTGTCGAGATTAGTTATAACGTTCTTTAGATAGGTAGGAAGAAAGCAATGGATTTAATATTTGGGGCTTTGGAAGATAGTCTCGGTTCCTTGTTCAATTTTAGGGCTGAATTCCTTAAATGGTCTCCTGATTCAATTTTTGAGTTGCCGTCAAGCTAGAGGGTGATGGTGTGATGTTTGATAAGCTATTTACTACTATGAAACCATGTGTTGATGGATTCCTTCAAGGGTGTCGACCATACCTTGGTGTTGACTCAACAGCCTTGAATGGAAAGTATAAGGGGCAGCTACATCTGCAACAGCTATTAATGGAAATAATTGCATGTATCCTGTAGCTTGGGGGACCTTTGAGACAGAATCTTCTGACAATTGGACATGGTTCTTGAAGCAATTGGAGAAGGCAATTGGACATCCAATGTCTTTAGCAATATCAACAGATGCATGCAAGGGTTTCGATGTTGCTATGAAGAAAGTGTTCACGGATGTTGAACATAGGGAATGCATGAGGCATTTTTGGACAAATTTCAAGAAGTACTACCATGGAGAAGTCTTTGACAAGAACATGTCGCCAGTGGCAAGAGCTTATAAGATGAAGAAATTTAATTTCCATTGGAATCAAATTATTGTTGCATGTCTAGAAGTTGTAACATATATGAACCAGCATCACAATCACAAGTGGAGCACGGCAATGTTCTCAACCAACTCTAAGTGTGACTATGTGAACAACAACATTACTGAGAGCTTCAATAGCTGGATCAAAAAAGTCAAGGACTTGCCTATTGTTGACCTTATTGATATGTGAGGCAAATGACCTTGGACTTGTGGGACAAGAGAAGAAGGATTGCAAATAAGCTCGAGGGTAGCATTCTTCCAACCATAGTTAAACAATTCAAAGCCAAACAAGAGGATTGGGCCACATGAAGGTATCTAGAGGCAAGGACACTGCCGTAGTTTTTGGATTCTATTATGATATGACACTATGGAGACATATTGTGGAACTAAGCACTCACACTTGCAGTTGTGACGAGTGGCAAATAACCGGGAAGCCATGCCCTCATGCATTGTGTTTCATTCAAATGTTTCCAAATGTTGACATGGCTTCTTATGCCCATGAGTACTGCAGCGTAGATAGATTCAAGGCAGTCTGCAATGGTTCTATTCCACACATAATAGATAAATCTCAGAGGCCTCAAGTGGCCATGGGTTTTCAGCTTCTTCCACCCCTATTGAAAAGAGGTGCAGGAAGACAAAAAAAGAATAGGTTGAAAGCTAGCCATGAACTAGGACCAAGAAGACAACAAAGGTGTAATAAGTGTGGAGAATATGGACATCCCGATAGTGGGAATTTCTCGTTGAATGACCCCAAAAAGAGGTAAGTTGATTCTGATTTCTTTTTATTTCTGCTACCATGCAAGTGCTTAGTCATTGGCTAGTAATTGTTTCATTTTCATATGTAGGAAGAGGAAGGTCCAACCAAAGACAAAACCCAAAAAGCCCAAGATTGTACCTAATGAAACCATCTCTCTGGCCTCAGTCACTCGACAACTTGTGCCTTTGGTGCATGGAGATGGTGATGCTGCTACATCCAGCTCAAGTCATTCAACTAAGCGGTTGTTGATGCTTCTGGATGATGAAGGAGACGATTCAGCATCTAAAAACACCATTATTATTGTTGGTGTAGTTGTCATAATATGTACTGGACATGTCATGTTTGGGACATGTACTATTTGTGATGCTTTTAGATCTTATTGATCATATTTCTGGACTATTTGTTGATAATCTATTACATGTGAACTCTGCTGGCATCTTTTATTTTTGTAATAACTGTGATGCTGGAAAAAAAAATTATACCTATGCTCCTGGTCGTTCACAAGCCAAAAAGGTCATGGCAAAATTTTATTTTTTGTTTTTTATAATTACAGTAATTATTTGAGTCTAACGGCATGGGAAATTTTGATTTTCAATTCTGATAATTACAGTAATTATTTGAGTGTTTAAATATATTTATCAAGTTTGGAGTGTGTCAAAGGTCCTGAGGCGCGTCTTGGAGAAAGTTTGGAGCAGCAGGGGGCAGAACGGTCCGTTCACTTGCGGTTTTCGGTGAAAAGAAAAAGAAAATGTTTTTTCCTGGTCAAGGTGGCGTCGTTGGAGGGAGGAAGCAGCTCGAGGGTGGTACTTTTGGGATGTCGCAGTTACGGGGCTTGTTTTGGGGATGGCGTTCCTTATGGGATGGCCTTTAGATGATTCTGCCCATCTTGTGTGGAGAAAATTGATCGGTGCATTCGACATGGTTAACTTCATTAGATCGCACCCATACGCCTACTTTCTCTCCAGTCATCTCGATTCCCTTGCTCTGTCTGCTCGTTAACCAGCTCCGTATTGTTGCCATCAGGTATCTTGTGTTTCTCAGAATCCAAATGACAACCTGTTTATCCTTGAATCAGTTGGTTACCTACAGAATCAGACTTTGAGATGTGCATGTTCTGTGTTGACAAATTGGGATGTATATCTAGTTTGTAATTTTCTAAGGTAAAATGCTGATACACAAGCCAATGGGTCCATTTTCCAAGAAATATACTAGTTGAATTATGAATTGTGCTAGGTGATTTTGATATTGCGAGTCTGTTTGGCCCTTGTTGCATTTTTTGTCTGCTCCACTGGTGGCATTGTACAATACGAGAGACCTCGTAATGTGACTATGATGATCTATCAAATGTTAGAAATAATAACAGTTTAATAATGATAAATCTAATTTAAGTAGATATAAATATAAGACAAAATACACGTAATCTAAGCATACATATCATCATAAAAACTCCTATCTCAATGACAATGTTCACAGAGGCTCTTTTCGATGTTTTGAAGTTAACCACTGATCAATTTTTTTCACACAAGATGAGGCTAACCATGTCAAATGCTCTAGTGAAGGCGAGCAATGACAATGAGGGAGCGCCTACTCGCGTCTCAGTCTAAGATTACAGCGGCGACATGATTTCCGTGGCTGCACGGATTTCATCAAAAAAAGAGTGAGGTACAACTACAACTTAGAATCCAAAACAATTCGGATGATGATCCAACTGAACACAGAGGAAGAACAATATAACTAGTAATCGAGATCATCAGATGAACCAAGTAACGGCAAATATCCAGTGAGGATGAGGTAGTTCATTGATATGTCGGTGTGGCCACCAGCTCCTGCCCCATCAGAAACCAAGCTGCCGCTGCCGCTGCCGGCCTTCCGGAACCGGCGCACCGACGCCGTGAACGCCTCCACCGTAACGCGCGCCACGTCCGCGTTGTCCGCCTGCCTAATCAGGCCGGCAACTAGCGCCGTGAGCGACGAATCGATCTCCTCAGGCACGCACCTCGGATGACCATCACCCCGGGATCAACCACGTGCTCCTGCGCGGCCAGCCTCCTCAGGTCCTGACATCTCACGAGTCACTCGCCTGAAACGGCATAACCGAGGCATCGGCGCCTGCTCTCAGACTGTTGCGGGTGATTAAAACGGTGTCTTCTTGTTAGGAAACGGGGAGCTATGATAGCTAGAAATAAGTTCTACCGTTTAACCAAAAAACCTTATAAAAGTGGATCATAGATCATTACTATTAGACGCATAGACGGAGCAGAAGCAAGATTGGAGAAGCAACGTCCAATGTAGTCGCGCGTCGATATAGAGGATGTAGTCGTTTTCAGCAACTGTTTCCTCCTGATCCAGCCAAAGCACCACAGCTGCAGCGCCTCCTTACGGTATCCACACGTACAGGACAGAAGCCCGTACGCGGTGTGCTAGCACCGACGGCATGATTTAGGGTGACATGGGAGAAAGAGAGGGACGTGACGACGGCTAGAGTTTCTAGACTGGATGATTACTTGCACCTTAAGCTCCTCCTCCACTTAAATAGTCTCTTCTAATGGGTCTCGACTAGTTGACCCATTAGTAAACTAATCTCTCACAGATCAATATCTACATGACCCTCACATACGGATTAAATCCGTATTGTCTTTTGAACATATCTCTAACACTTCTTCCTCAGAAAATCTTCTATCCTATGTCCGCCCACATCACTCACCCAAATCTCTACCGCTGCTCCCACCAAGATAATCTCCTATGTCAGTCAAACCGATCTCCCGCATGCCAAATCAAAGAATTGAGCCTCAAATGACTCAAATCCTTGCCTTATATACTGAACTAGCGGGAACACTAAAACATGTCTCGAGGAGCTACATGTTTATTTAAATAAGAAAATAGAAAAATAAAAATAAAGAGCCAGATTTAATCTCAATTATAAGCTTTGGTTCTGTTCTCTCCTCGCTCAGGTCGAGGATTAGAAACGATCCACATCCGTAAAGGGCTTGATCACTTTGGGGGACCACAGTGACCCGGTGGTAGCTTCGGAGGGTTTGGTGATTCACAATCTGCAATACCAGCAAATGATTTCAGTCGAAATAAAAAAAAATACATCTAATAAACCATCGTGCAATTGATTCATATGAGGTTGAGGAGCTTACAGTCGGCGACAAAACCTATGGCCATCAGAGCGGACACCCAAAAGCATAGGAGCGAGAGAAAACGAACAGCTCTCGGCCTCAGGTTCATCATTTCTCTCTCTAGTACTCAGCTCTTTGTTTCCTGTTGAACTGAAATTATACCTTGTCTTCGCTGATTTTATAGCCAAAAGTTTTGGTTTGGTGTGGTGTATATTTTAGAGTTTACTTTCCAGTTGACTGAGACCGGAGAACTTCGATTTCGTTCAGCTGTGGTCGGCTGGTCGCTAATAGCATGTGCACGCCGCTGGGAACTGACCTGTCAACCTGTCACCAAAGGCGAATGGTATTCGCATGTGACTGACTTCCTTGCTCTCGTCTCTCTCAACTGCCCCGTCATCGTTTTCTATCGTTTTAAGTTTTGGAAGACGAACTCATAGCTTGTTTAAAAAGTCATGCCACGTGTGGAAAATGTGTGTTGAACATGAGGCTAAACTCATATGTTTTCTCCGGTATGCAGTCTAGTCATGGATGTCGCATTATACTAATTTTAAAAGTTGAGTGTTTCTTATCATTTGGTAGATTATGACAGTCGCACTACGTGGTCTCTCAGACACAATGCAGCAGGTGCCGAACAGAATCGCGAAATCAAAATCACCTAACTCAATTCATAATTCAACTATTATCGTTATTGACACTTTCGTTACTTTAGACCATTTGTTTAATTTATAAAATTTTAAAAAATCAAGTATTTTCTCATAATTTATTTTATTACTAAATAAATTTGATAAAACTTATAACTTTTTATATTTAAACAAATATTTTGAATAAGATGAATAGTTAAAGGTAATAAAAAAAGTCAATTACGACAACAACTTTAAAACAGGAGGAACGGAGGAGTAGTATATTTGTTTGAAAATCAATCCATTGGCTTGTATATCAGCATTTTAGCTTAGAAATATATAAATTAGACATACGTCTCAAATTCTCAACACAGAACATTTACATCTCAAAGTCTGATTATGTAGGCAACCAACTGATTCAAGGATAATTAGGTTGTTGTTTAGATTCTGAAAAACACAAGACATACATCTCAATTTCTCCACACAAGATGAGGTTAACCATGTCGAATGCTCTAGTGAAGACGAGCAATGACAATGGGGGAGCGCCTACTCGCGTCTGAGTCTAAGATTACAGCGGTGACATATTTGTGGCTGCACGGATTTGATCAAAAGAGTGAGGTACAACTACAACTTAGAATCCAAAACAATTCGGATGATGATCCAACTGAACACAGAGGAAGAACAATATAACTAGTAATCGAGATCATCAGATGAACCAAGTAACGGCAAATATCCAGTGAGGATGAGGTAGTTCATTGATATGTCGGTGTGGCCACCAGCTCCTGCCCCATCAGAAACCAAGCTGCCGCTGCCGCTGCCTCTGCCGGCCGCCCGGAACCGACGCACGGAACGCCGTGAACGCCTCCACCGTGACGCGCGCCGTGTCCTCGTTGTCCGCCTGCCTAAGCAGGCCGGCCATGAGCGCCTCCTCGTCGGGTCTCGCCGCGCCGTGCCTGAGCCGGGCAGACATCGACATTAATCCAGTTAACCAGAAAACCGGTCCAGACCGGTTATCCCGATCGGCCGGTTAACAGCCGGTTTTGATTTAAATATTTTTAAAATTTAAAAAATTATATATATTAAAACCGGTGAAACCGAGCGGTTAACTGGAAAAATCGATCGGTTAACCACCAAATATGAATTTAAAAATTTATTTTTAAAATTCTATGATAAAAACCGGTGTAACCGACTGGTTAACCGTTAAAACCGGTCGGTTAACCGGTGCAACCAGCCGGTTAACCGGTTATCGATTGCCGACTCTCCAAATCAATTTTTGTCCGGTTAACCAGCTGGTTATTCCGGTTTTCCAGTTAACCGATAAACCGGTCCCAACCGGTTTTACCGGTTCATTCGATTATGTAAACCTTGCCTACAAGAACATGCAAGCCATGCTCCCTGTTGGAGATGACATTGTCATCAGGATGGATAAAATTCTTTTTGACAGCATCTACAGCTTTGAGATGCTTCGACAGCTCCCTGATGGAAGCTGGCACGCCACCCCCCTACCAAAGCCGCCAATAGGGCGCTTGGCTAAGGACGAACTCGTGTTTATCTCAGCATACTTTGTCGTGGGCACACGAATATGGATCTCTGTGACCCGCAAGGGCACCTTCTCTTTGGATATCCAGCGTGGCACATGGCAGCTACCATTCGAGGGTCGCGCGTTGCACGTACCAGAGCTCGACTCGGTTATTGGCATCACAGCCGAGACCCAGTTCTTGTGCGCGTACAACTTCAAGACCGGGACACCACCGTTGATGTGTCACGTGTGGAAGAAGACATTCACTTCGCCATCAGAAGAATGCATTAGCGACGACCATCATCCGGAACCAGGACCAAGAGATGTGCCTAGTTTGGCGTATTGACGCCAACAAAAGTTAGGATGGAGACGTTTATTAGAAAACAATCATATTTCTAAAACTCCATCCATGGTTGGTACAAATTTGTATGATCATCATCTCCAAGGACTGGCATGTATTCTTCATCGTGGATATGTCCTCATCATACTTCTCCAACTACGCCTAGTCGCGAAGCCAATGAGTTTTCCTATAGAGTACATACATATATATTTTTATGGGTGATTTATCAAGCATAATATCATTTCTACTAAGCCATATGGACCAAAGTAGAGCAGAAGCACCCGTTAGCATAATACTCCTAGTTTTTTATTATCATCTTAGTATCCAGCCATGAAAAATATGGTCGATACCAGTAGAAATATCAATACCAAAAGTAAATTGCACTGCTCTCCATATAAACTTAGCAAAATGACAAAAAAAAAGAGATATTATATTGTTTTATTATTGGAGAAAAACACACATTACTTACTTCCGTCCAATTTCTTCGAACTAAGTTATCCTTAGTTAAGACAACCCTTCTTTTTAAGTACCACATGAAAAGTTCTATTTTTAGAGGTACCTTTTAATTTCCATAATTATGTCTCACATTATCATTGCACACTAAGGCAATGTACATTGATTGGACCGAGAAATTACTACTTTGATGAAGATTCCACCTACATCATTCCGATTGTTCAGATTAACATGTACAATTCTTGTTACTAGATTGTGCCATACTACTAGGTTTTGTCCTACTAAACCCCTTCTGAAGGAAATATTTAGAGGAATGGTGCTAAAGAAATTAGTAGCAGTGATATTTTTCTTTCTAGCAATAAAATAAAGGGAAGCATATTATTGTGTTAGGGTAAAATTACCCAACCATTTATCTTCCTAGAACCAAATGGTAGCCCCATTATTTAAATGAAGGCTCCCAAATTATAGGAACCGTTTCTTAACCTTCACAAGGCCCAACCAAAAATGGTAATCCCTAGGTTTTCTCCAAACCTAGTTGATGGTTTGGTTTTTTAGGTATTTCCTACGCAACATATTTTGCCATAAGCCCTCCACCAGTAGAAATGTCCACATATATGTCAATTTGGTAGTGCGTTCTCAAACAGTGTCATACAACATGACCCATCTATAACAAAGAAATGATCTGTTTTGAATCATAAGTGGCATTAAGCGTCATAGAATAGAAAAAATGTCATATCTGGCCCTCCACGTGGCACATGTGTGACACTTTGAATTCGTCATAAAACTACACCCTGCGACACGTGTACCATGTGTGGATCCAACGTGGCTTCGATGTGCGACTACTGGGTCCACATATAAGGGCTGCGAGTCCCATTGTGTTAAGTGTTCCACATGTATGGGTTACCGGGTCCCACATGGCATAATTGTAGGTCTGTTGGGTCTATATGTAAGGGCTAATGGTTCAACCGGTAAGTTTGGCTCACATGTAAGGGCGAGGTTGGTCCCACTTTTAGTGTAGGTCTATGTTGGCACTTCTTAGCTATACATTTTATATGTTAAAAGCAGCTATTTTCTTATTATATTCTCATCAAAAGCATGTGTTATTACCTCTAATATTGACGAATTTCATATATAGTGTCGTTTGAGTTCTATGTTGCAGAATTAGATGAAAAAATACTAAAAAGGCTCAAATATGAGAAGTATCAATGTGAAGCCCAAATCGCCATGCAAGGTGGGCTTCTCAGAAACCCATGGCGTCTACAAGACTCCTCTTGATGTCTATAAAGTCCAACATACAAGCCCAAGTTCATGGCCCAATGACTAAGAATTTCTAGAAGGTTTTTCCGGAAGGAAAGTTCAATTTACACAATCCAGAAATAATAATGCATTACAACGCAGTTTTAGAGTTCCACACATGCTCTAGTGAGAAACTTTAAAACATGAAAATTGTAGATATCGTTAAGAGCTTTTTAGAATATGTGTGGATCATATTATTTGGATCTAAAGCTATAAGATATGGATATTATAAGGAGACCTGCGTAGAAGAGTTCAAATGAGAACAGATGTTCCTGTATCGCATATTTGGCAAACAAGATGGCCGAATCTGGACTTCACATAAGTATCAAAGTTGTAGAACGTTTCAGGGATTTCAGGGAATACAGCTCCGCCTCGTCGAGGCGGTACGCCGCCGCGTGTGTGGCCATCGATGTGGATGGGATCGGAACGACAAAGGGTGATGGATGAGTCTTTCCGCTAACAATTTGCTCAATATATAGACGGAGACGGACCAGGGACAAAGGCCGCTCGCTCTCGCTGTATATACATCCGAATCGGTTAATAATTGGGCTGACGTAGTGACTTGACCGAAATCGGATAGTATAGTACTTCTTTATTTCTTCGTATTCGTGTACGCAGCGGAGTCGGTCCGTTGGTTCGATCGACTATATATATATATATATATGGAGTAGATGGAGGGGATGCGGTTCCGATCCCGTACCACAATTCGTTAGTATAGTATGGCGATGCCACCGGAGCGATGCCCTGAAGAAGAAGAAGAAGAGGAAGAGCTGTTGTCACTGAGATCATTGGTGGCTGACGATGCCGACGAGATCGATGGACGTCTGGCGGAATACTTGAGTGCTTTACGGGCTTGGGCGGCAGAGCTGGTGAAACTCGATGCTCTTTCTTCCGAGTGGTGGGATTGGGCAGAGGACATCGAAGCCATTGCTCGCGAGACGGCGGAGGGCATGACGGAGCAAGCGGAGGACATGCGGCGCGGCGCGGCGGCGCTATCGTCGCGGCGTCCCGGCGAGGAGGCGCACGCCGAGTCGCTACGGAAGCGCGCGGCGTTCTCGGACGCGCTGGGCGCGGACGCGGCGGACGTCGCCGCCGCCGCGCGCCGGCTGCAGGAGAAGGAGCTGAGGAGGGTGGCGGCGCAGGAGGACGTGGTCACGCACCAGATGGCAGGGTTCCTGGGGTACATTGCGGCGGAGACGGACGCGTTGCTGGAGACGGGCCACGTCCCGACGCCCGATGAGCTGGCGGCGGCTGCCAGGGTGGACGGCTCGGCCGCGGGAAAGGAGCAGAGGATGGCTACTTTGGCAGCAAGGCTCACGCGCGGCGCGGCGGCGTTCGCGGCGAGGCCCGGAGAGGAGCCGCTCGTAGCCGCGCTGCGGAGGCAGGCTGCCAACGCGGACGCGGCGCGCGCCACCGTGGAGGCGTTCAGGGCGTCCGTGCGCCGGTTCCAGGCCGCCGCCGGACGCAGCGCGGGGCATGCTAGGATGTGGTCGGCGATTCCTAGGCCTGCCCGAAAATTTTGTACCTACTAGATTGGTTAAGGCGGGTGCCGGGTTAAAATCTTATTTATTTTTAACCTAAATAAAATTATATAAGAGTATGGTTAATGTCCTCTTAGGATCCGTGTGCCATGATCCATTACCACCCTAGCGATGTCATCTTTTCACTATTCAAATCTCTGGCTAGTTTCGATATACTAGTCCCTTAGCAACCAGTAACGGAGCAATGCCAAAATTTTAGGTGGGGCAAACATGCCGGATATTTTTAATTAAATGTATCTTAAAAATTTAAAATCACATAATTTAGAATGCAAATGTGAATAAATTGGTGCTTTGTTATTCATGGCATTAGCACATGTACAACTGACGGAGGAGAAAGATGACATCGTCTGGCGTTCTAGTGGTTCTCTCCTGCTATTGAACCATGGCAAGCATATGCAGAAAGCCAGAAACCAAATGTTTCTTTACTTGGCTGGTCATGCACAACAGAGCACTAACAACATGCGAGGTGTCATCTAGTTACAACTATATCTGACACCTTTCTAATTAGCAAACAACTAATTGTTCAGATGGGAAAGGAAGTCCAAATAATAAAACAAAAATGAAGGGAAAAATGATTTCATTGACTGAAGCTAATTCATATTGAAACTACTACTTAATTGCTTAGATGAGATATTATTTACTCGACCAACGGACATCCACCTGTGCCTCCATTCATTGAAAAAAATAAAAACGATACACATAAGTTTTAACAACTGTTACAGAAATTCTGGCTACGAAAGCCAAGGTTCTCAAGATGCAGACTGAAATCTTTTCAGACTAGTCAGAGTACAGGAAGTAAAAGAACTAGTACTAAGCGATAGATGGTTTGAATTGTCACACTGATACCCTTCCATGCGATTTTCTCCTCCCCTTCTTAGCGCCTCTTTCCTGCCTCCACTTCTTCCATCTACTTAGGCACCACCTCCATCATGTTCTGTTGCTCCTTCATTTCCTCTCTTCCTCTTTTTCGCAGATATGTTGCTCCCTGGCCTAATTTTGTTATGTTCTTCAATCTTCTGCAATGTTAATAAGATCAAAAAAAAAAAGAACACATTTTATAAAGAATAGACAGCGGCTCTAGCAGTTTGAACTGATCAAAAGCTATGTTATTCCTTATGTTCCAGACCGCCCAACACAGTGCTGCCAAACCAGAGTGTCATGCATGTGTTCACTGCCCAGCAAATTTTGAGGTGCCCACGAAACGAACTCCATAAAAGATCTCGTCTTTATCCAACATCTCTGCTTGACAAATTACACTTCAGATGTATGACACCACTGGACATCTGAAGAACAGATGTGTCACACATATGACTGTTCTTTCTCCGAATACGTAGGAGAGCTGCGTATCTTTGTATTTAAAAGAGAAAGAAAGGGCAAGATACATTAAGCCCCCCAGACCCCATGCCCATAGGTTTGGGGAGTTAAGAGTACAGAGCTTACATAATCACAGTTAACAAAAACAACACAATACAACCCAGCTTTGAAGGACTAATCTTCACTTCCTACTCAACCCATGCAGAGTTCCTGCAACTTCTTCGCACCAGTGGTGTCATACATCTGACTGTAACTTTGATAAATATACCTCGAAAGTCTAAACCATTGGATGAATACTGGAATCATCCAATAGTATGGAAATGCTTAATGGCAAAGGGCTGTAGTAAACAATATGCAATCCAGAACAAAGAAAGCACAAAAAGAAAAGGTGCCAAATTGTATAATGGAAATATGTCATTTTTTGCATTTGTGGCTGGCCTTCTCTAGTGTATTGTGAATAAGGCTCACTCCCATGGACTCTTTGAGCTTCCCATCCCATCTTACGATTCAGCAGGCCCTATAGCACAGCACGCTGATGACAGTATACTGATAATCAGAGCTTCACGAAGGGAATTGTTCAGCCTGAAAAGCATTCTGGAATCCTTCTCTCAAGTCTCAATCCACTGTGCTAAGAGTAAACAATAGCAAATCCTGTTTAGCCCCATTAAACATGGAAGATCACAAGGCCCAGCAACTAGCAGGAGTTTTTGGTATAGCAACGAAAAAAATATAAAATCTGTTAGCAGATAAGGATAATGCTTTGCAAAAATCTACACAAACTTAAGGGTACAGAAAGTTGATAGATTTTATATTTGCGACACAGATACATATATCAGTTTTCTTTTTTTGAAAGTCAATAAAAGAGGATGTCAGATTTACCGAAAATTTATGTCTAGAAGATTGACTGAAAGTTTGGGGTTCAGTGTGAATCTGCAAATGACAGCATGTATTAAGACATGTGTGATGGTTACTCAATAGAATGCAAAAGTGTCTGATTAACGGGTGATTATTATGTCTAGCAGGTTTGAACAAAATGGTGGATTACGAGTCGATCCACAAAAGACAGGCCATACGTAGTGGTTAAGTTACCCCACTTTGCCAAGAGGTCCTGGGTTCGACACAGCATCTCTGCATTGCACATTGAACAGGGCTGACAACCAGTAGTAGATAGAATAGGACAGTAACCCATACCCCACCTTGTGTGGGAGCTTCGAGCACTGGCCGATCCTTTTAAGAGTCAATCCACAGGAGACAGAATTTCACATCAACAGAGATACTGTATTTTGTCCAGTATTTTAATTTCGTACCAACTAATGTTGTGTTGGTATTACGCAAAGTTTACAAAAGGAGAGTAGATAAATTTTGAAGTTAAGAATGGAGAGAAGAACTGGCATCAGGAAGCAATGTTTGACTAGAATGAAAGTCAAGTATCTTTCAAACCGTACCTTCACACGATGGCCAACAATACAAGAGGGCGTAGTACATGTTACACATAAATTCCTGACCTGAAAGAAAATTCATGTCATCATATGCATAATATCTGGGGCAAGAACTTCATTATTTTACATCGTATCGAACATAAGCACTGCAAAAAGCATAATATGGAAGATGTCTAGAGCTGCTAATGGATCAGATTAGAATAACAGGTGGAATATAGAGATTTTGCAGCCACTACAGTAATCTATACTCTGTAATATTAGTACATTAATTAGCCATGTAACTTGAGTCAGCATAAATGTTGTGTACAAGTTCAGGTTGGTCGGGACCCATACATACGTAGGCTATGAACAAGGACAACAGAAAAGTGCACTATCTAAAACTTGAACGAATGCACTATCCAAAACTTGCATTAAATCTACTATAGGTGCTGATCTCTTTTAGCCATCTAAAGAACAAACATAGAGTTCAGAAAGAACAAGAATAGCAATTGAATGGATAACATGTTGATGTGCACATATATTTTAAATAATCCCCATCTCTTGCATGAGAAGCAAGGGAAATTTCTATTACAAAAAGAGAAGATTGAACTAAGAAATTCAATACTAGTAGTAGTAAATAAATAAAACAACACTAGTTATTTCAGCTGCTGTCAACATGCCTTGATCGCTTGATCGCAGACATGTAACAGTAACCATTTGGACCCAGTATAGCTGCTAGAACCGGAAGACTTCCATGATCCGTAACCTGAAATTTCAGTAATAAACAGTAAACGTGGTCAGGTTTCAACCAACCAAAGAATCAGCTCAAGATCAGTTTATTCCAATACAACGTTCAGTGTGAACTTTCAAGGACCAGACTTCAGTGTAAACTACTCCATTCTTGTGCTTCAGAATCTCTTCTAACCATACTTGGGTAAAAAAAACATATATATTAATATTAGGACACTCCATATCATTTGGTAGCACATGAAGGGCAACGAAAAGAAATTAAGTTTGCATATTACCATCCGGGGAAAACCTCACAGAGCAAGGATATATAGACTTTCCTTTGCGCTGGAGATGTGCTCCATGCCTGCACAGCACAGCAAGGGTGGAACTCGAAGATTCTAAGCCACCCTTTTCAACAAAGGGCACAAACTTGTAAGCAGGAATGCTTGTCCCCAGGTGGCTAAAACTTGCCAAGGAGCAATGGGTCCATTGCTGGACACAGGGGGGCAGGGAGCTATCCATGAGCCGGCACAGACCTGGTCTTAAAGAGAAATACTTGAATCAAAGCAAAAAAGATAACATGGAAAAACAAGCAAACACCTAATATGGCGCCTTCGGGTTAATTCTTGAAACCAGCGTGATAATCTTAACAGTGAAGCTACGTCTACTAATTTTGCATGAGTGGCACGTGCCATCAAAGAAGAACACATATTAGATTATCTTTTCTTATTTTCAGCAGAACATAATAAGAAACCATAAAATTATACCCAATCTGATATTTGGACGCCTTTATTAATTCAAAGGCACGAGTAGCACCTACAGAAAAAGAAGCCTTTATGTGTGGCCAAAGAAGTAGCCTAAGTAGGACGCAGCAACAACCGTTTCATTTATACCAAAATAACAGCTAAATACAAGCAAAAGAGATGAGTCTAACTGCTTAGAAATACTGAGCTGGCCAGCACAAGCGGTTCCAGCGGCTGCGGCATTCTGCCGAACACCTTCTCTACGAGAAACACAACTCCTTCGGACAAGGGAAAAAATCTGCCAGCAATCTCGAATTAAAATCATCCACCACAGAATCCAAACATATACAGCACCAACTGATAATCCACTCCAGTTGAACTCAAACTCACGAAAAAACAAGCAGCAGTTCGACGAGTCACCACTCCTGAATTCGGACTATCTCCATTTCCCAAAAAGAAAAAACTACCTGGGCGCATGAGTAACACCATGTCGCGGGACGGGATGGCCTCGACCTCTCCGTCTCTTCTGGAAGGTAAAGATAGACATTGCCGCCGAGGAGCCGACCTCCTCCCCTCCATTTCCCCTCCCCCTCTCCCTTCCTTTCCCCTTTCCCATCTCCTTTCCTTTCCCTTCCTTTCCCGCTCACAGAAGGAGGCAATATCAGTAATCACGAATCTCAAAGCAATGGATTGACGGATAAATTGTATCTGTTCCTTCAGTATTACTATTACGTTTCACTCCACCCAAAGAGGCAAGCCACAGAGGATTCAAAACAGAACTACAGTTGCAAAGGTTTCCTAATCTAAACTAAACTAATCAACTGTTCTTGAAAAACTCGTCCGCGGCATTATAGAGGGGGCCAGGGCCAAGTACTCCTCTCCCCAATTTTGTGCCATGAGGGAGAACCCGCCTCAAGGACTCCTCGCCGCTTAGGTTCTCGATGTCAACGGACGTCCCTCTCACTGCTTGGATCCCCTGCCTGCAAATGCTTTCGTCGCTCACGAGCAGAGGACCCTGAGGGTGCCGAGGGTGTATCCTCTCGAGCACCGCAGACCTTCGGCTATGACATGGCGGCTTCTTTTTCTCCGGAGCACCGACTTCCGCCACTGATGCTGTGGACGCCGCTGCTGGCGCCTGTGCCAAGGAGGAGGCTGTGGACCCGTCCCGCGGCGCCGCCGCCGGAGCTGAGGAAGAAGCGGTGGCTGGCTTGGACACGTCCAGCGCTGCCATTGTCGACGAGGAACGGGCGTCGCCGGCTGCGGCGGCAGCTGCGGCGAGGGCAAAGCCATATTCCTCAATTCTGCGATCCCTACATGCGAATTGCCAAGCGATTAGTCAGAATACTGAAGCAACGTGTGCAAGAAAATTAACGAAAGACCAACTACTAACCTAGGTAGTGAGAATTTTCTGCCCCAGGCAATCTGGCGGTCGACCCACGCCTTGAATTCCGCAGCATTCCCCGTTCTTTGCTGCCGAAGCGGCCGTCCCTCGCTCGCCGCCACGGCCTCCTTGCGGCCCTTGCCCCGGCTGCTGTCACCCCCCAGCTCTGGCCGCAGTGGCCCCTCCTTCCTCACCTCCTGTGACTGCCTCGAGCCACCATCAGCAATGTCGTCGTTTCCCTTCTCAAGCTCAAGCATACCAGGCCTGATCAGAAAACGGATGATCGCAACGCGAGCAGAACCAATGCAGGAAAAGGCACCAACAGGGAGCATCAAAGATGCAAGAAAAGGCCTCGAATTTGGCTTGAGCGGCTTACCTGCGTGTCGAGATTTCCGTTTTATCTCCCGCATTGGTGTCACTTCCGCCGCCGCTCCCCTGCCCCGTCCGCGGCGGCCCCTCGTTCCTCGTATCCATACCCCGACGCCTCATCCCGTCATCCTCATCGAGTCCCTCCGTTGCCGCATGGACCTCAGGTGACCTGTTCCGCCAAGAACGAGTTGGTGACAAGAAGAAACAACAAGAAAGAATTGAAAGCAAACTGGAAAGAGGCGCATCCATAAATCAAGAAGCGGCGAGTTTCCTGCTCGTTGATCCACTCACCCGGGGATGGAGATTTCGGGGGCTCTGCCGCTGCTGGTGACCCGTCCGCAGCCTGGCTCGCCTCTCCCTCTCCTCTGCTCATGTTGCGGTGGACCTTTCTTCCTCTGATCCATCCCTCGCCGCCTAACGGCGTCATTCTCACGGTGCCCCTCCATCGCCGTATGGACCTCGGATGGCCTGTTCGATCAAGAAAGACGACGAGATAAGAAACTCACGACTGGAAAGAGGCGCGTACACTAAATCAAGAAGCCGGCGAGGTTCTTTCTCTGTGACCAATTAACTCACCTGGCGCTGGGGACTCCGGGGGCTCCGCCGGCGTCCCGTCCGTGGCCTCTCCCCCTCCCCTGCTCCGGCCGCGGTAGCCCCTTCTCCATTGCTGACACCTCTGGCCTGGCGCCGCGGTGAAGACCTTGCACTTTAATTTGTCCTGATGATGTCGGGCTAGAACTAGAACTTCTTGGTTGGTTTCAGGGATGCGCCGGCGCTCGACGCTCGGGGACGAGAGCTATATAGCCGAAGCGGGAGTCCCTGGGGGAGAGGCAAGAAGAGGGAGGCAAGCGGGAGGAAAATTTTCGTTAGTTTTGGATGGCTTTGAATCGCCCCGTGGGCTTGCTTCTTGTGGCCCTTGGTGTGTCCGGTCAATCTTGGGGGTACGAC
Source organism: Eleusine indica (assembly GCA_030378355.1). Taxonomy (NCBI): domain Eukaryota; kingdom Viridiplantae; phylum Streptophyta; class Magnoliopsida; order Poales; family Poaceae; genus Eleusine; species Eleusine indica. Next base: position 46,659,433 of record CM059495.1, read on the forward strand.
GCCGCACATATATATGATCAATCAGTTTTCAGATCTTTTCTCAACAACAGCATAACATAATCCTTGGTTCTTGATCGATCGATGAGCCGTGGTGGGTTTGGCTCCTGATGCTATCAATGGCTTTAGAATTAAACTCTTAGAATTGATGCTAATTACAGTGGAGTGTGGATAATTCAGCTGATATAATCTGAGACACAGGCCTGCTGACCATTTCTATCAGAGATTAATTAGGGTGCTCGTGCTCCTGATCTAGCTCACGTGGTCGAGTGCACACAGGATTGAACCTGGAGCAATGGCGTGTTTGCCGTCAAGGTGGGCGTGTTTGCCATGGCCGCACGAAGGTTTCCACACCCGCAACAAAGGCCAACGCACTGGATACACAAAAGGCTTTACCTATTTTGATTCAGCATTGTCAGTTGAATTTATTCCACGGAAACACGAGCAAGCACAAACAAATAACGCTCAAACACGTTATGTTTCGTGCAGGTACACTTGAGGCCACGCACTAGTATTTATTCCCTAGCTTTATTATTCCCCTCCACAGCATCTCGTATATACTAGCAAAATAATAACGAGTCATTTTTACGAGGCGAGTCTGTGTGTCGTAGCAGACTGCTGTCAGAAAATCATTGTAGGCCCCACGGAATTCCTCCCCCGTTCCACACCTCCTCCTCCGTTTCACTTGGGGTCTGCAAATGGAGGAACCAGGCTCGTCGGGTCGGGTGCAGTTACGCCATGATTGGATGGCTGGAGAGCGTAGCGGTCTGGTTTCCGCGGTGCAAAAGTTGCTAGTGAGTCTGGCTTTCGAGATGCGTATTTTTTTGTTGTTTTCAGCGAGTCTGGCTCGTGACGTGCAGCCTGACCAATGTTAAAGAACATATGTGAGATGACAAGTTGAATCCACATCAGTTGAACAGGTAAACAATCAACTGCTCTACTCAGCCTCGCTAGATTCATATAGCAACCAAACAAAAGCCTCTTGCACCTGACAACTCTCGTCAACGAGAGCCTGTATCTGGCATGCGAATCAGGTTCTCCTGCTAATGAGAGCATGAAGAGGAGCGCACGTCCCCGATGACCTGTGAGCAGCGACACGGCGTGTGCTTGCTCGGCACGGTGACCATGGAGACCGAGCATGCCCCCCATCTCCCGTACGTGTCGTCAGCTTGACAACGAGTGCACGCCAGGGAGGGATGTCGATGCTGGCATTATTGGTGGGGACGATGCCGCCGTCGGGAACTGGTTCGCTCCGACCCAAGGGAATGGGCTGAGAGGAACCCAGGTCGTCGCACTGAGAGGAACCTCCATGTCACACGGTTGGTAACGGGAAGAGGAGATGCGGCGGCCTTGGCTGCTCGTGCCCCTCCTCTGTAGTTGCTGCACCATGGCGTGCCGTGACTAGCACTGCCACCGAGAGCTATGACCACGGTGGGGGTCCGCGCGCCCCCTCACATCAACCAACAACAATTCGAGCTGATTAGTAGTAAGAATTTGAGAGGCAGAAAAAAAAAGAGAGTAAAATTCTAATTTAACGAAGCAATCGTAAGAAAATAATGACCTCCTTGGTTCACTGATAAGTGATATGCAAACATTATCTAAAAAACACTTGTGAAATAAAATCATTAACAATGATTAGTCCAAATCTAGCCCAGCATAAGAATACACCTGTGACGGCATGGTTGCTGATTGATCAGCTTTCTCATACTTCTCTTCCCACATCGATGTAGCCATCACAATCCACATGCATAAGGTGAGTGTGCTTTGTGCAACGACACAATATGCATGGAGTGCTCCTTAACGACCCAGACCTCGAACCTTCGTCTTCGGGCGATCTCGTCTCGACGCTCCCAAGTTGCACAAGCTTGTCGAGTTAGGGTGTTTTCCTTCCAGAGGAGCCCGACTGGCTGGTCAAGAGGGGACTCCTTGCCCTGCGTAAGATGAGGCTGTGGTTTTTGAAGACCACTTCACTGCTGGCCTGCGTTTTCCTTGCTCATCTTCGTGAAAGATGTACTGGATAGGTTCGACGTGCAACTTCACCATATCAGCCCCAGCGTGATGGCCATGTTGAGCAAGTTTGTCTAGGGCGTGCTGAGTTATCAGGGCCAGTCTGATATTGAAGTATTCTACAAGTACTATTGTGCTCATTACCAACCAAAGACCATTAAGATTGATGGTGTGACACACGAGGCTGACTTTGGTTGCATTACCTTCGTGCCCCGCTTTAAGCGCGATAACCAATTTGTAAAGTGCAGCAGAAACCGCTGGGACGACAAGTGGCACGAAAGCTGGCTATATGTGAATGTTCCCGTGGAGACTATTCGTGCGGACGAGGGAGAGACAATAATTTTTCCACTAGCTTTGAAGCTATCTCCCTACGAACCTCGATCCACGGAGGGTAAGGTGTCTAAGGGCTGCAAGAACAACGCTGCTTTTCGCGTCGCTATATTCAATTCAAGCGGCCGGGATCTTGTTGAAGAGTTCGTGGTTGCGAATAAGTGGCCACTACATGAGGGGTGCTCGATTCCTGGGTTTGTTCAAAAGAAAATCCCCTCAAGGCCTGACATTACAATACCCTTCCTGGAGGTACCCGTGGACAAATGGGGTCTTGGCGATGATGAGTTTGTGGTCTTCCTGCAACGCACTAGTGAGGCTATAGTAGTACCCTATACGCGTGAGGAGCACAAACATACCTATGAGCGAACTTCTCATACCGGCCGGCTTAATCGGGTGTTGACTTTGGCCGGTGTGAAGTATCCGGCTCGTGTTGGCCAGGGCCTCGCATGAGGCGAAATCGGTGTCCTGATAATGTTGGTTCAGATATTGGCAAGGCTATGGGGGCTACAAAGGCTAAAAGGGAGAAGTATCCGATGATGCCCTCCTCACTGGTTGGTAAAAGAAAGAGGGAAGAGGAAACCTCAAAAATCCCCTCGAAGCGCGCGCTCGCAAAACAACCCCGTCGGGACCCTTCGAGCTCTTCTGCCCCTAGCCTTCGCGCTGTTGAGACTTTTGTGCACGCCGGGGCGATGGCAGACGCTTTTGATGACGATGATGATGAGGACGATGACATGATGGTGCTTTCTCCCTCTGCTACAGGCGATATTACTAATTTGCCGGCTTCGAGTCCACCCATTATCGTCACGAAGGGCGATAGCATTGTTGGCGCGGCGGGTCGTACTGTAGACGCGGAGGCCGTAGATACCCTTGCTGGCCTTAATGGAAAGTTCTCTGCCCGCTCTGGAACTCTGAGTCCGAGCCGAGTTTTGATTAGGGCTGAAACTTCTGGGGGGGGGGGCTATGGATAAAAACTTGGACCTGCCCGAGGGGTACGAAAATTTTGCTGACCCCAAGGCTTGGGCTGATCTGTGCTCGACTCCGGATGCTTTCATAGCCGAGGGGGCTAAGTTACTCGAAGCGGGGGACTTGCGGCATAATCTTTGCCATGTTTTGAGACATGTAAGTGTGCTTGGTTTTGATGGTACATAAGAAAAAACATTCTACTATTTTTCTTGAGGTTTCTGACAGAGTCATTTTGATTGTTCTTTTGTTTCAGGCTCACACTCTCACGTGGATTTCTTCTGAAAAGACTTGCACGGAGCTGGCATCTCTGGAGCGAGTGAAAAATTCGTATGCGACAGAGAATATCTTATTAACAGCCTTCAAGCTACACTTGAAATTGCGCGAGTGCAAAAAGAGCTTGATGCTTCGCGAGCGGAGGTTGCCGAGCTGAAAAACAGCTTAACTCGCCTGGAGGCTGCTGAGGCTAAAATTGCAGGTCTAGAGAATGAGAACACAGCCTTGAAGCATGACAAGTCGACTCACAATTATGGCTTTGCTGTCCAGGTTGTATCTGCACACCATCAATATTGCGAGGCTGTTGGCACTTCCCAAGTGCCCCTTTTATATGTGAATATTACCCCAATTAAAGCATAATTGATACTAATTTTGGCCATTTACCTGTGATATTGTCTATATATTTGTATATGCGTTGTTTTAGAGCATTATTGCAGAAACAGGTAAAATTGGTGATAAATGCGATGATGAAGAAGACAGGAGTCCACAACCGACAAAAAGCACTGAAGAAGCCCAGTGCGCCGATCGGCGCAGTCCATGAGCCGATCGGCGCAGGGGTGTTTTGGTCCACAGAAGTGACCGAGGCCCATTCCACATGTTTATGGAAGTTTATCTGCGCAAGACACTTGAAGATATTTGTCTATCAGATTTATGGAACTTCAAGAAGATTTATGGAACTTCAAGATCTCAACGTGCAGTACAAAACTTTATCTCGAAGGAAAAGGCCCACATGGCAGCTATGGAAGATAGAGGAACCGACTCGAGAAAGAAATCAGAGAAGACACGGCTTGCGCCGATCGGCGCAATCCTACGCCAATCGGCGCAACCGCCTTATTTGCTAGAAACCGAGTCCTTTACGAGTAGAACCCCTATAAATACTTGTAAACCCTCGCCGCAGAAGGAGGAGGCGACAGAGGGACACGAGATCCGTGAGTTAGAGCCACCGGGGCTTGCCCCGTTAGAATAGATCTCTAGTTGAGTTTTAAGAACCATTGGTGTTAAGAGTTGATCCGTCAAGGTAGGCCATCTCGACGGGGATGAATCTTACTTTATGTATCTCAAGGATGATTGAATATGTTGATGATGGTTTTGGTGCTTTGTCTATCTTGATTCTATAATCATGCATGTGCTTATTTCAATTGCTCAGTTCTAGGCTAAGTAAGTTGATATTATCTTGATCGTGGTGATTAGGATAGTATTTAGACATTGTATTGATTATGGTTGCTTGATGATGCTAGTAGTGTAGTTTAGCGGTGACAACACTAAGCCTGCGCAGCACTATTGGATAGTTGAGTAGGGTAAGATACTCGCGTGATTAAGGGTTTCCTCTCGGCAGCGATAAATCGGGAGCCGCTCGGAAAGCAGGGTGGTCTTATTCATTATAGGTTTTCATTGATCCATGTAATTACCCATTATGATGCTATTTAATTAGACTTTCTAGTTACGATCTCACTAGTAGATATCTGGCTACTCACTTAACAGCATGGGTTTACAAGATCTGGCACACTTTGGCTCAGATTCACTGGTGTGCCGATCGGCTCAACTCCTGCGCCGATCGGCATAACAACTTTGGCTTAGATTCACCAGTGTGCCGATCGGCTCAATTCCTGCGCCGATCGGCGCAACCACAGATTTACAAGATCTTGTGCACTTTGACTTAGTTTCACTAGTGTGCCGATTGGCTCGACTCCTGCGCCGATCGGCGCAACGACAGATTTACTGTCTGGCGCACCTTTGCGCTGGCTAGTCTCCCCCTCATGCAACCAGACCTTGACAGTAGCCTTGACTAGATCTTTTACTGTTAACTTTGTTTAATAAATCCCTAAGGTCCCGGTGGATTCGATAAACCTTGAAATACTCAATTCAAGGGAAAAAGTGCTACAATCGTACACCGTCCTCTTGCGGTATATAAGTGAGTGCGTAGATACGACCAACAAGCTCCCTTTTTCTGGCACCGTTGCCGGGGACCATAGCAGGTTCTTAAACATTGTTTGATGTATTAGTGTTTAGTCATTGTGCTTTACTTGTCTCTCTAGTACATATATTCTGTTAAGTGAAACTAACAGGTATGGACGGTCCTAAGTCAAACAAACCCTCTAATTACGCCGATGATCCAGAAAGACTCTTTCATAAGAAAAGAACAGCGGAGAAGAGAAGCAAGTCACTTGGAGATTTAGAAGCAGTCCGCGCAACACCTCGAGTATTATTCACAGTAGAAGACTCAGTTCAAGAGCAAGAAGAAGAGGAGATGGCAGAGGTACCTATGGTTAATCGTCTCAAGCCACAATTGACTAGTATTGTTAAGACAGATTTCCAAGAAGCTTAAGATCAACTTCTGTATCAATTGGAGAGATATGTTGGAATAGTGGCGCAACAACCGTTCACAGATTCAGAAAATCCTAATCATCACTGGCAACACTTCCTTGAGGTTTGTAGTACATTCAAGATGGCGGGATTGACAGGAGATCAAGCGCGTGTGCGGCTGTTCCCCTTCTCTCTAGTTGGACGCCTCAAACAATGGTGTAATGGATTGGAAAACACAATAAAAATGGTGTGGAACACGTTAGCAGCTGAATTCTTGGCCAAATACTTCCCTCCTGGTAAGACTCAAGCTCTGAAAAATAAGATTCTTGGATTTACACAGAATATTGATGAGAGCATTGGAGAAGCATGGGAAAGATACAATAAATATATGGATGCATGCCCTCATCATGGTCTGACGGTTGGAGAAGATATTGAGAAGTTCTACACAGGATTGAATCTTTTATCACGTCAACATTTGGACGCCTCAGCTGCAGGATCATTCATGTCAAAAACCCCCCACCGAAGCTAAGAATTTGATCAAGTTGTTAGTTAAAAATCAATCGTGGGATGGTGAGAGAAGCTCAAGGAATTTGCAACATTCAAAAGGAGTAGCAAAGAGTGTGATTGAGAAGACTCAGAAAGAATTGATTATAGATCGCCTCAATGCTATTCAAAGAAGGTTGGACAATAATCTTCATATCCCTAAGGAAGAGACACTCAAGCTGGCGGAATCACGCTCAACATGTAGTGAGTGTGGAGAATTTGGTCATGTGCAGAATGATTACCCTGAAGAGATGAAGATGTTAGAATATATGAAGAATAGTGGATGGAAGCCCCAATATCTGCAACAAAGGAGTTCTTTCTCTCCTAGTTCGTCCATGCAAAATTCTATCCCACTTCGTCTCCAATGTCATGAGTTCTTCCAAGCTCAAGAGAAGATCAACAAGGACAATCAAGCTAAATGCAAGGAGATTGATCGTGTCCTTGAGAGAATTAATGACAAGGTGATAGAAATTGGGAGCTCCAACGAGCAGATTTTGAAGCATACCAAGATTATGGAGCAACAGATGGGACAGCTATCGCAAGCCATTCAAGGCAACAAGGGGGCTATTCCTGGCAATACGATGTCTGCAGAGCAGTTGAAAGCAATAGTTACACGATCAGGAAAACAAACAGATGATCCAGAGCGCTCTGCGGGAGCAAAGAAGCCCCACGCCGATTGGTGCACACCCGGCGCCGATCGGTGCGACGACCCTGTCAGCACCGATCGGCTCCCTGAAAGCGTCGATCGGCGCAAGGAGGATGATGACCTCTCTGGTCTGAAAATGGGCGTGGAGACAGAAGAGCATGGCCCTGCCACGTTTCTGGATACTCAACTACTGACGAAGACAGAAAGAGCGCGACAACACGACGAGCAGTTTGCAAGGTTCGTTGATATTATGAAGAAGCTTTACATCAATGTCCCTTTTGTTGACGCTATCCAAGTTTCCACCTATGCCAAGTACATTAAGGACATGATGCAAAACAAGAAGTCTCTAGTTTCTGAGGAGGTTGTGAAGGTCACTATGGAACTAACGGCGGCAATCAATGATGTTGCACTGGAGAAGAAACCTGACTCTGGATCACCAAGCATCAAATGCATGATTGGAACAAGGATATTTGATAGGTGCTTGTGCGATCTTGGAGCAAGCGTAAGTGTTATGCCCCATCATATATTCTCAATTTTCCTGAATTAGAGCCTACGGGTATGTGTTTGGAGTTAGCCGATCAATCGGTACGCTTCCCTGATGGAATTGCTGAGGATGTGCCTGTTCAAATTGGAGATCATATCGCCCCTATTGATTTTATTATGCTTGATATGGATAAGAGGATGGAGACCCCGTTGATCTTAGGCAGACCCTTCTTGAGGACAGCAAAGGCAAATATTGATGTTGGGAGTGGTGAGATAAGCTTCGATATAAGTGGGACTCCCTACTCTTTCAAGTTTCGCCCAAAAGGAGAAGAATGTCGTGCTATTGATGAATTGAAGAGATACAAGCACCATGGCATCGTGGCGTCAAAAGTAATTGGAGGGGATGTATGGATAGGTCGTCCAAGCTATGAACCATGAAGATAAGATAACCTTGTAGTGTCGCGACCTCACATCCCGCACCGCGACACTAAGGATTGATTGTTTGCGGGGAGGTCAAGCTCTTTGACCTCTAAATAACTAGAGTGCTCTTGGGAGGCAACCCAATGATCGGGGGATTTAGAAGTTATTTAGTGCTTACGGGAGGGCAACCTATTTTATTTAGTTAAATAGTGCAAGCCGAGAGGGCAACCCGGTGTTTTTTAATTTGCTTGCTTGTGATAAAAATAATCTCCCGAATAAAAAAACAATAGAAAAGTGTGTGCTTAATTCTTGTGTGCTCTTACGTTGTATGTTTATTCGTGCAAAACTGTGTATATACATACTATAGACTAACAATGCAGGAATATAAAAAAAGACCAAAAATAGGAAGGAACAGAGCTTGCGCCGATAAGTTAGGACAGAAGGCCGACGACGCCCAGAATTGAAGGAGTGCTAAAAATTATAGAGACGGAGCTATTTTCAAGGTAATCAAAAATCTTTTTAAATTAATTTTTTGTGTGCAAAATGGTTGCTAAATGACGCAGGAAAGGATGAAGAACAACATCTAGCGAAGAAGCGAGGGGCCAGAAGCGAAAACGGACGTCGCGCCGATCGCCGCGGTCACCAGAATAGCCTCGATACGTATGCCAATACTACAGGAACGTTGGAGAAGTAGAAATTAGGTGAAAGAGATGAACACGAGGCATCAGAATCAGCGCCAGACCTAAAGACGAGGTGCAAGGGACTTGCGCCGATCGGCGCAGGTACCCATGCGGTTTCCAAATGGGCGACAAAGGCGGTAGGCATTGATTTTGAGAAACAGGTATGATTATTATGCAGGTGTGCAGTGCAGAGGAGACACAGAATTGACCAAAAGCTGAAAAAAGAGACGGCGCGCCGATCGGCGAGGGTCCGTGCCGATTAGCGCAGCCAACAAGACATCAGGATTCCGTGCTGTTCCCCTGCCAACCAACATGATGTGCCAGGAAGCGATATAAAGGATGGGAATCAAGCATCAGAGTGGTCAGAGCATTTAAAATTTGAATTTTGCCGATCAGCGCAGGTAGCGGTGCCGATCGGCGCGCTCTCAAATTTTGAAATTTTACGGCGGTTCCTTCTCCTGGAAGTTTCCCACACTATAAAAGAGAGGCCAGGCGCCCCCATTCGGCACACCATCCCGGTAATCTCTCCACCTTCCCCACTACCCACGATCTCGCACACGTTTCGCAATTTTCGCAGATGGATCGTCTCCGCTCCTCCGTCGGCAAGTTGGGCAAGAGGCTGCGCCGGGGAAGCAGTTCCGGCGGTAGCAGCGAGTCGAGCGGTGACTCCTCGGCGAGGGGTGAATCCGATGCTCACGATGACATGTCGGTGGGTGGTGCATCCACCGGCTCGGCAGCGGCGACATACGAGATCCGCGCCCGCCACTCTGTCTCCGACGCATCCCTTCCAACAGGGCGTGCTACGAGGAGCCAAACGGCGGCAAGCCGTGGGGTTCCCACATCACCACCACCGCCGGCATTCATGCCGCGCACAGTGGAGGAGGGCTTCACCCTCCTGAGCGCGGAGGAACAGCGGCACTACCTCACGGTGAGGGGAAGGTTCGTCCCCAACTTCGACTTGGACGAGACCTTCCTCACCTCGATCGGCATGTGGGAGGATTTAAGGAGGATGCTAGACAACCTCAGCTGGGTGGATTTCCACCTCCTCCCCATGGACTACAACCTCGACATCGTCACCGAGGTTGCCTCTACGATGAGGCTTGGCACCGTCGAAGATGGTAGCGAGGCCGTCAACTTCCGCGTCCGCGACATCAGCTACACGGTGACCATGGAGGCGGCAGCTCAAGCCTTCGGCTTCGACACCGACGCCGACGTCGCCGGCATCTTGGGACGTGGGCAGTTGGACTCCTTTTGGAGGCGGCTCTCGTTCGTAGAAGAAATGAAGCGCGGCAACATCCGCAACCCGACCATTCAAGTCTTCCATCAGTGGTTGGTGGCGCGCATAGGCGACAAGGTTGACTCCAGCAACGTCACCGATGCGGACTTGCGGTGGCACTTCAACGCCATCGTGAGTCCGTTTCATTGCAACCTCATGTCGGTGATGCTGCGGGGTTGGCTCGACAAGAGGGGCAAGGCAAGCAAGAAGTTGGCCTTTGGGGCCTATCTTCAACGCCTAGCAGCCCTCGTCTGTGACGGTGACGGACCGGGAGGGCGCAATGACAAGTGGGAGTGCACGACGGAGATGGGCGAGAATATGACTCGTGGCAATATTGTCACGGGAAGTGTTCGCGCCGGCTTCCATGTTGGCGGCACCAACGTAAAGCTCCCGTGTGCGGAGCTAGGAGTTTTTCTCCCTCGCAAGCTGGAGGGAGGAAATTGGCTTGAGGAAGGTCTCTTAGAAGGGGGCCGAGTTCTCAAGGACCGCCGTGGGCGGGTTCGACAGCCGGACACATCTACAGCAGCCCGCGGCGAGAGGGACTCCTGGGGGTCACGCCAGGAGCCTCAGCAGTACCAGTCAGAGTGGAGCGACGCAGCGGGCGGTTCACAGCCCTCTGCGCCGATCGGCGCAGGCGACGTGCCGGTCGGCGCACCCTACTGCAGCGCGAGTATCGACTATAGGTACCAAGGGCATGTACCAGTGGTGCCTCGTGTGCCCGGTGCAGACTTTTTCGTGCCTACGCAGGGGTACCTCAACAATAACATGCACTACATCGAGCGCGTGGAGGAAGCCATGTCCTAATGGAGGTACAACCACGATGCGATGGTGGATGAGCTCAAGCGACTCAAGGCGCGGTGCTATGGCTTCGATCAGCCACCGATTCCACTTTCGGATGACTAGAATGCCTAGGAGTTGGCACGTGTATCGGTTTCCCGGTTTGCGTTTTCTTTTATCTTTTGCAGTCTTTTTCTTTATTTACTTATGTGTGTGTGAGCGGGTTGGAAAACCATATATCGGGTGTGTTTACTTTCATGCAAGTGTGTTAGTAGTAGTTTTATTTTCATACAAGTGTGTTAGTAGTAGTTTTATTTTCATGCAAGTGTGTGCAAAAATCATCACCATGTATTCGAGTTTCGATCTTAATATAATGGTGACGGTTATACTCTTTTAGGAGAATTAAATTATTTATTCTTTCTTGAAAAGTGTTGATGAAGATCAAAATAGTGTTGAGCATTGAATAAAATTTTGAACTTACACTTAATGATTATTCGGCAAATATATCTTATGTGGAGCAATTTTGAGTACCCATGTGCTTCATTTGTGTTGTCTAGTTTATGACGATAACTTAGTACCAATCTTTTCAAAAATAAATTTTCTTGTTGTGAACTTTAGAATTTATTGTTTTCAAGATCCTTACATACCAATGCCTTATTTTGAGCAATACTCATGAACCTTTGATATGTAGATAAATATTAAATTGATGGTTGAGTTCGGTTAGGATTTAATTCTTTTTGGTATGAACTTTATTAAGATGGCAATTCTTTGTGTATCTTTTCCTAGCCTTGAAATTACTCATGAAAAAATTCAATTCCGCTGAGTACACTACCATAAACCCAAAACATCTTGTTGGGTATCATTCCTTGACGACATCCTATATTTCTAGCTATATTTAATTCTTGAATAAATGTTGAATCTAGACAAATCAAATACCAACAAATGTTGGTAAATTTGGGTTAAGAGCCGATCGGCGCACCCTAAGCCGATCGGCGCAGTAGAGATTGGTGAAAAAAAAAGAAAAGAAAAAAAGCTCTGCTATTTGCTAAGGGACTAGCAAAATTTTAAGTGTGGGGGGATGGTATATGACATGCTTATTCTCGAAATTCATTCTAATATAGCCATGAATCATTCTAACCATGTGCAATCTTCCAAGATCAAATTTTTGCTATGCACATATCCAAAGTGTGAGTCCTTTCTTAAATTTTTCTTTCTTAATTGTCATCTTGATAAGTTTCTATAATTCCAACGAAGAATAATCTCCTAGCTTTACAATATATTATTGATTTATGTTTGTAATCCTTGAATTACCTCACCTAGCACCTCATATAAGCCTTACACTAATATTATTTGATCATTATGATGTAGAATATAGGTTGAGTGATTTAAAAGATGAGTTGTTGCCTTGGATTATTTGGAAGATAGATTATCTATGTTCATAACAATCTTTTAAGTGATTTTAAGTTATAATTTATGAATTGGACATGATCTTTTGCTTTGGGGAGAACTTTAAGCTTTATGCCCATATTTGATCTATTTTGCTGAATACCAATATGAAATACACCACAATAGAACAATGCTCAACATTTGCTGATTTGAGATATCTTTTATGATAGAAAGAGTATGTTTTTTGATTTTTCTTTCTTTTACTTTAGTTGGGACGAGCAAAGGTTTAAGTGTGGGGGAACTGTCGGCACTTCCCAAGTGCCCCTTTTATATATGAATATTACCCTAATTAGAGCATAATTGATACTAATTTAGGTCATTTACCTGTGATATTGTCTATATATTTGTATATGCGTTGTTTTAGAGCTTTATTGCAGAAACAGGTAAAATTGGTGATTAATGCGATGATGGAGAGGACAGGAGTCTAGAACCGATGAAAAGCATTGAAGAAGCCCAGTGCGCCGATCGGCGCAGTCCATGAGCCGATCGGCGCAGGGGTGTTTTGGCCCACAGAAGTGACCGAGGCCCATTCCACATGTTTATGGAAGTTTATCTGCGCAAGACACTTGAAGATATTTATCTAGAAGATTTATGGAGCTTCAAGAAGATTTATGGAACTTCAAGATCTCAACGTGCAGTACAAGACTTTATCTCGAAGAAAAAGGCCCACATGGCAGCTGTGGAAGACAGAGGAAGCGACTCGAGGAAGAAGTCAGAGAAGACACGGCTTGCGCCGATCGGCGCAATCCTGCGCCGATCGGCGCAACCGCCTTATTTGCTAGAAACCGAGTCCTTTATGAGTAGAACCCCTATAAATACTTGTAAACCCTCGCCGCAGAAGGAGGAGGTGACAGAGGGACACCAGATCCGTGAGTTAGAGCCACCGGGGCTTGCCCCGTTAGAATAGATCTCTAGTTGAGTTTCAAAAACCATTGGAGTTAAGAGTTGATCCGTCAAGGTAGGCCATTTCGACGGGGATGAATCTTACTCTATGTATGTTAAGGATGATTGAATATGTTGATGATGATTTTGGTGATTTGTCTATCTTGATTCTATAATCATGCATGTGCTTATTCCAATTGCTTAGTTCTAGGCTAAGTAAGTAGATATTATCTTAATCGTGGTGATTAGGATAGTATTCGGATATTGTATTGATTATGGTTACTTGATGATGCTAGTAGTGTGGTTTAGCGATGACAGCAGTAAGTCTGCGCAACACTATTGGATAGTTGAGTAGGGTATGATACTCACGCGATTAAGGGCTTCCTCTCGGCAGCGATAAATCGGGAGCGGCTCGGAAAGCAGGGTGGTCTTACTCTTTATAGGTTTTCATTGATCTATGTAATTACCCATTATGATGCTATTCAATTAGACTTTCTAGTTACGATCTCGCTAGTAGATATCTGGCTACTCACTTAACAGCATACGTTTACAAGATCTGGCACACTTTGGCTCAGATTCACTGGTGTGCCGATCGGCTCAACTCCTGCACCGGTCGGCGCAACAACTTTGACTAGATCTTTTACTGTTAACTTTGTTTCATAAATCTCTAAGGTCCTAGTGGATTCAATAAACCTTGGAATACTCAATTCAAGGGAAAAAGTGCTACAATCGTACACCGTCCTCTTGTGGTATATAAGTGGGTGCGTAGATACGACCAACAGAGGCCCTGGGTTATGTTGGTGCTGAGCCAATATCGTTGACCGATGAGGCTGCTATCACTGAGGCTGTGTTTTTTAGTTGGCTTAAGGCTAAGTTTGAAGCTCTCCCGGGGGTGATGAATAAGCGCAGCAATTTTGGCTCGCTTCATACCACGGAGGCTGCATTCAGGCTATTGGAACGCGAAGGTTGCGACAACTTCCATGCTTTAGCGAGGCGTGATTTTCCGATTGGGGTGGACGCTCATGACGGCTTGTCACCAGAGGCCATTGCCGCAGCTAAACATGTTGCTATGAAGTTTTGGCGCAATCATGGCCGCGAAGCTGCTCGACGAGCTGCAATTGAGAAGCTGGCTCAGGTTATATTTCTGTTTTTATATTGTATTTTCATTTAATCGCACGATGTTCGAAGTTAAAATTGATTGTTCCTGCACAGATGCGTGATTCTTCGAAGAGCGGTGGTGGCCAAGTTGAGGATCCTTCGGGGGGCAAAGACACTTCGAGGAATGATGCCAACAAGGCGGGTACTTCGGGGGGTGGATCAAAGGCTGCACCGGGCGAGCTTTAGGATTGCTTGCAGTTGTTATATTGATGTAGTATACTTTTTGGGAGGCCTTGAACGATATTTTGTAACTATAATTTTGACATGCCAACTTCAACCTGCGCAGGTGTCCTGCGTGTCGCCTGCGTGGGATTCTGAAGATGACACTTCTAGTGGATCTTCTGCAATGCGCATGTTGGGCCTGATGAGCAAGGGGTCCCAATCTTTATTGAATAATGCTTCTATAACGACGCCTGCTTCGAGTAGTTCTGAGGCCAGCTTGAGCGGCTTCGAAGCGTTATATGTTGCGGTCGGGGCTGAAAAGCTCGAGGACCACGTGCGTGCTGCTTCACCCGGGGTACGCTTGTTGACTTTAGATGCCGGTGTGATTTATGTGAGAAATTATTCCCACTTATTTAGTCATGGCGCTCCATCGAGTGCGTCGTCCGTGCCTCGATGTTGGGGTAAAGCTAAGTCTAGTGGTGGGGGAATCCCGCTTGACACTAGCATAGATAGACTGCACAGGAAGCGAACACCCGGACCTTCGCTTTTGACACGAAGCAAGAAACCCCTGGACAATGATTGCTAAATCTTTTTCACAAGCACCGATTCCTTTTTGTGAAAATTGCTGGTCGTAATTACGCACCCACTTATATACCGCAAGAGGACGGTGTACAGTTGTATCTCTTTTTCTCTCAGAGTATTCCAAGGTTATCGAATCCACAGGGAACGAGCAGAACTAATACTATTAAAGGGTTACTAACAGATTGCAATGGGTTGGTTGGTGTGAATGATGACGGTGAGAAAAAGGAAGGTGAATGTTATTGAAGAGGCAATAGAGTAATGAAGGATTCTCTCCTTCGGATTGGTTCACTAGCATGCAACCTTATTCTTATCAACTCAAGTGATAACTCTAATATTCTACAAGACATGGTGGTTTCGTTCACCCATGCTGTCACTACAGAGGCTATTAGCTCCCCACTGTTTTGTTGCACTATGTAATAGGCAAAAGTGTATTGGCCGATACACTAATGAAAGGGATAGATAGATGCGCAATAAAGTTCATCACATAGATTAAATTCATCGAGAGAGTATCAACAAGTATGAGAGTTACATGACCAGATCCCCGCACCAGAGAAGAGAATATGACACTACTCACTTCTGGTGGATCTCGTCGGTGTTGACGAACCTCCGTCGCTAATATCCTGGAACCCTAGTTTTAATAACTGGTTCTCGCGATTGCCGTCTCCCCTTCGTTGTTC
The DNA here is from genome assembly GCA_030378355.1 of Eleusine indica. Classification (NCBI taxonomy): domain Eukaryota; kingdom Viridiplantae; phylum Streptophyta; class Magnoliopsida; order Poales; family Poaceae; genus Eleusine; species Eleusine indica. The sequence goes on from CM059495.1 coordinate 46,675,039, forward strand.
TTGGCTTTTGATAATTATCTTCCTTTTATACTCGATGGGATTAGGTCAACTTCCACCGACTCTAACTCATACTGGGCTGGGCTTTCGTCTTTCCTGGACCGGATCATGTTTTAGTCATCTTTTCCCCCTGCGCCGATTGGCGCATGGGTCGCGCCGATCGGCGCGGCTCCGTATCTGGCCAATCTTCATTACTCTTCAGCTCTTTATCCATAATTGCCCTGTTTTACACCTGTTTCCTACGATTACATCCAAAACAGAACAACTACAAATATATGCAAATATGGGGTTAATTGTTAGTCTAAACCACCAAATTAAGACGCAAAACATCCCTTTTTGGTAGATAAAATGGGCACCTAGAAACCACCAACAGTTCCCCCACACTCAAATCATTGCTAGTCCTCGAGCAATACAAAATCAAATATGTAATAAGAATTATCATACCATCTCTCATGCAGTAAATCTCAATCATCATTTTTACTCATTATCCCACCACAAAGATTTTCTCTCATCTCCTTTTAACCAATCGGCATATCATACCTGAACTTAATCAAATTACCACAGAACCTTTTCAAAAACAATTTTAGTTCTCCTCAACTCATCTTTTAGCATGAAACATCAAGCATTTGATCTTCTCTAGGTCTCTCAAGTGTATTTCCTTCCCTCTCCTATCTAATCAAGGATTGTATGTGGATCTTGGAGGGCTATATAACTACATTAAACCATAAGATTAACCAAGTCAACAATGTGCTCAATCATGCCTATTAAGAAAGAATTTTCTTGGAAAAGAACTTTAAATGTAAAAGAGGAATGTAGAAGATCTAAAAGAAAATTCGATGAGAACAATTGGCAAAGAATGAGGAATAATCAGAAATCTGCTTTCTTTGATGACCTTACTGCCTCTCAGGTAATTTTTTTTTTCTTTACCCTCTTCTTTTTTTCATAATAACCCCTTTTTTTCTTTCTTTTTGCAACAGCGCCGATCGGCACAAGCGTCGCGCCGATCGGCGCGACCTATTTTTTTTCTTTTTGTTTCACCTCTTTTATATATATATATTCCCTAATACGATCAGCAATTTCTGTCTTATATCAGCAGCGGAAATTTTCTGAATTCCCTTTTATTGAGAATATAGGTTGTATCAAGGAGGAGGGAGAAATAAAGATATATGGTTTTCATGATAGCAAGGAATTTAATGGGATAAGAATGGCTAGAAATACAGAGATAAACAAAATAGATCATCCTTTCCTAACTTGGTCGAAATCATGAGCAAAAAGTTGACAAAGTTACTTACAATCCACTTAGTTAAAATATGTAGCTTGCTCTCATTCATTCGGCTATGTAGGCATATTTAGACCCTGCTTTTGCTTTAGCTTATGATGAGTCAAAAGAAATTTTCACAAATATAAAGCTCAAAAGTTAAGTGGTAACCAACAAATTCAAGTAATCAACCAATCGATCATCAGAAAGACAAGATAAATAGCATGGAGCACTTTCAATTTGACAATCGACACTAACTTTATTAAAGACAATGCAAGAATTCAAACTACATAAAAAACCTAGAAGCAACTCTCAACATGACTCGTGACTCTCTTAAGCACACACACAAACTTAAATAAACACTCATCAAAAACACTTAAAAAATTGAGAAACTAGACTCAAAAACATTTAAAAAAACTATGACTAATGGCAAAGCCCTTCCCCCACACTCAAAATTTGCAATGTCCTCATTGCAAGAGAAGAAACTCAACACACTAATCATGCAGACCATGCCTGTTCAAGACTCGGAAAATTCGTCTTATATTCCTTATGAGAAAAGTGTAGTCCGCTTCGTTCATCTCGATCGTATCCTGTATTCTGCGGTCCACATCTCTTTGATTCCTGTAAGCACGCTCTCTGTCTAGATACAGTCTCTCCATGTTTCTTCGGGAGACAGGACAGCAAGCAGACGGTTGCAGGTTATGATTTTCAACGCTGTAAGGAGAGGCACTATTCAAATTCCTCCGAGCTGATCAGCACATAGGCTGAGCCGATCGGAGCAGTGGTGTTCTTCCACCATTGCTACTTCCTCCACTTTCCTCTGCATTATCATTAACTCTTGTTGAAGTTCCTGCTGCCCTGTCATTACTGCATTCTACAAGTGTTTCCTAATTTTCGAACTTAGCACTACCAAAGCTTCCTTGCATATCAAAATCATCACTAAAATCTCCAGGCACACTAGGATCACCGCTTTCCAAAGTTTCCAAATAGTATGACGTATAGTCGCTATCCTATTCAGAATAATTCTGAATTGGCTTACCCGATAGTCTAGCGGATCTGCGAACCTCTGGTGTAGTCTTACACTTCCTTACAGCAGTTTCTTCGTCTTCACTTGGCAGATCCGTCAGATCAATAAATTCAACCATCTTTAGATCGTGCCGATCGGTGCAGCCAGCAGCTTCCTTCATATACTCATCTAACTGCTCTAGATTACGCTCACGGATCACCTTATTCTGCTGCCTTCATAAAATCTCATCATTAATCTCCTCAGGTGTCCTTCTTCCAGGAACTGCGCGACAGCCATCATCATATATTAAATCTCTAGGTATGAAAGTTGGATCTTCTACCAATTGGAGTTCAACCTTGCGTTGAAGATTTTTAGCACAAAAGAAACACTTGCAACCCTCAATACAACTGCTCCTATGAATCTTATTTTCTTGAAAACTTTCTCAATCGGTAAGAACCTTGGGAAAGGATTCATCCCTTCTAGCTTGAAGATCCGTCTCCGCATCCTGCTGGTGCATAGCTTCTTCGACTTCCTCTTGCAGCTTGAGTTCATACTTGGCGGCAATGTCATGTTCACTATAAAGTCGGCACCTATGAACTGTGAGGGCACTCTCTTCATCTAGCCCTTCCTTCTCTTGCTCAGTCAATGATCTTTCAAAAGATAGGAAATCCTCATACGACAAGGGCTTAGCAAGATCAAGAAGATTTTCCATGGTATACCTTTAAGAAACTACTTCACTTTCAATAATACTCTATTCATCATCTGCCGAAGTTCATTGTCCATCTTCACCTTGTCGGCGTTCCACGCGTCAGCTTCGCTTTTCTTCATGAATTTCTTCCGCAGATCTGACCAGATGAGGGGATCATCTCGTGTTGGCATCAACACTTCCTCGACTTCTTCCCAGGGCCAATTCGCAGAGGGCTGAGGAAATCCGCCGCCGAGCCGATCGGCTCCAGACTCGCGCCGATGGGCGTAGAGGTCGCGCCGATTGGTGCAAGGGTCGTGTCGATCGGCGCCGTCTTGGTTTCTGCCTGATGTGCCGCCTTCCATCGCTTCTGCTCTTAGGGTTTGTTCTGGTGATGATGTAATACGAGTTGATCCATGGGTTTGCTGTCGCCTCATATTTATATCCCTTGATTTCTAATTGAACTAGGACTCTGTCTCTTATTCGTGGAATTTAACAAGTCTTAAAAAGGCAAGATAAGGTCCCTCCCATTTGCTTCGCAGTTTGCCTTTATCAAATAATCTAAATCACGAATTAAGTAGGAGCACCCGATCTCCTTCCTTGAATTCCTTCTTCAAAAGCTTCTTATTGTACCACTTCTTTGTTTTCTCTTTGTATATGGCTACATTTTCATATGCACGCAATCTCATCTCTTCCAATTCACTTATTTGTATCTTCCTTTTCATGTCGGCGGCATCAAGATCCAAATTCATCTCCTTTATAGCCCAATAAGCTTTATGTTCCAATTCCACGGTAGGTGACACGATTTCCCATAGATAAATTGATACGGTGTCATACCAATTGGTGTCTTAAATGCCATCCTATATGCCCATAATGCTCCATTAAGCTTCATGGCCCAATCTTTTCCTTTCTTTGTAACAATCTTCTGCAGAATTCCCTTTAATTGCTTATTTGAAGTTTCTGCTTGTCCATTCGTCTGGGGATGGTAGGTTGTTCCAATTCTATGTTCAACTCCAGATTTGGTTAAAAACCTAGTAAATTCTCCTCCTGTAAAATGGGATCCTCCATCTGTAATTATTATCCTCGGTACCCCGTACCTAGGAAATATCTTCTCCTGAAGTATACTCCTTGATTCTTTTGTAGTATTAGCCTTGCATGCCATTGCGAGATATAATCAACGGTGACCAATATGTACTCGAAACCATGAGAATTCACAAAGGGTCCCATAAAATCCATACCCCAAACATCAAAGATATTGACTTGAAGATTGTGCTTAAGAGGCATTGCATTCCTACTGTTAACATTCCCTATTCGTTGGCATTGAGCATATGTTGCAACATACCTTTTTGCATCTTCATGCATAGTAGGCCAATAGAATCCACTCGCCCATACCTTTGCCTGTGTTCTGAAGTAGCCATAGTGTCCCCCATAATCCGAAGAATGACATTTTGCTAAAATGCTTGCTCTTTCTTCTCTGGGTACACATTTCCGTACTGCTCCGTCCTCGCAATACCTATACAAGTATGGGTCGGCCTATATGAATTTTCTCATTTCACTCTTAACTGTTTTCCTTGTGTTCATGTTCATCAGATCAGTTTGTTCCTTGTGTTCTTGTTCATCAAATAGCGCTGGAATGCGCACAAGCCGATCGGCGCAAGCGTTGCGCCGATCGGCGCGACCTCCCTTCTAGTGGATCTCGTCGGTGTTGACGAACCTCCCCCGCCAATATCCTAGAACCCTAGTTTTAATAACTGGTTCTCGCGATTGCCGTCTCCCCTTCATTGTTCTTAGCTTTTGATAATTATCTTCCGTTTATACTCGGCGGGATTAGGTCAACTTCCACCGACTCTAACTCATACTGGGCTGGGCCTTCGTCTTTCCTGGACCGGATCATGTTTTAGTCATCTTTTCCCCCTGCGCCGATCGGCTGGGTCGCGCCGATCGGCGCGGCTTCGTATCTGGCCCATCTTTGTTACTCTTCAGCTCTTTATCCATAATTGTCCTGTTTTACACCTGTTGCCTGCGATTACATTCAAAACAGAACAACTACAAATATATGCAAATATGGGATTAATTGTTAGTCTAAACCACCAAATTAAGACGCAAAACATCCCTTTTTGGTAGATAAAATGGGCACCTAGAAACCACCAACAAAAATATGCAAAATTCAGGTGTCACTGGTGTCGGGAGCTTGAGGCCTGATCTTGGTCCACCTCCACCTGGTTATACTGCCGACAAATGGTCCGTTTTGCTTTCCTAGTTGTTAGTCTCTAGGGTTGTTGTAAAACAAAAACCCGTTGATCATGATTTCTGATATAAACATTTGTTAGTTCTGATTGCAATAAAGTCTGTTTTGTCAAGTTTGAGCTGCGACGAGCCCTTTAGTATTTTACATTAAGTTTTTGGAAAACGCCACCCTCCCCCTTAAAGTGCTAGGGGCGAGGTGTTTTTGGGCAAACCCTTCGACGGGTTAGGGCTGTAACAAGCCCCTTAGCATTTTTTTCGTTGAGTTTTTTAAAAAAAACGCCACCCTCCCCCTCGAAGTGCTAGGGGCGAGGTGTTTTTGGGCGAACCGTTCGATGGGTTTGGGCTGCAACGAGCCCCTTAGCATTTTTTGCTAAGTTTTTTGAAAAAACGCCACCCTCCCCTTGGAAGTGCTAGGGGCGAGGTGTTTTTGGGCGAAACGTTCGACGGGTTTGGACTGTAACGAGTCCCTTAGCACTTTTTGCTAATTTTTCTAAAAAACGCCACCTTTCCCCTTAAAGTGCTTGGGGTGAGGTGTTTTTGGGTGAACCCTTCGACGGGTTTGGACTGCAACGAGCCCCTTAGCATTTTTCGCTAAGTTTTTTGAAAAACGTCACCCTCCCTCTCGAAGTGCTAGGACGAGGTGTTTTTGGCGAACCCGTCGACGGGTTTGGGCTGCAACGAGCCCTATAGCATTTTTTTGCTAAGTTAGCTGACTGCACGGCTTTTAGCTCTTCAGGCTTAGCCAGTGCGGCAGCTATGGCTTGAGAGCTTTTTGCTCTTCATCAAATGTTTCAATCTCCATGGTGGGAGTTGTTTCGACGTGCTCTGCTAAGCGAGGCTTTCCGCTTTGGGGAAGGCAGCTTTATAGACTTAGCTGGGGTTTACATAGGATCCGCCTCGTTAAAACCTCACCCCTGCGAAGGGTTTCCCTTGTGAGGAAAAGAGTACGGTCCTTTACACAATTGCCTGAAAGGAAAGCTTGAGAAGAAAATCTACCAACTAAACTTAAGGTAGCACTTATAGTTTCATGCTATGCTTGGCTGTTTACATGCTTCAAGTGGTGCTTTTTCTATACATGAAACCTTCGAAGGTTGTCCGCATTCCAAGAATGCGGCAACTCTTCTCCTTGCAAGGTCTAGAGCCTGTATGCTCCGGGCCTGTTTGATTTTGCCATGATGTACGGGCCCTCCCATTTGGGTTCTAACTTGCCTTTGCTTTCTGTTTTCGAGCTTCGGAGTAGGACTAGGTCTCCTACTGCATAAGCTCGGGGTGCGACTTTTTGATTCCTCCATTGGCGGGTTTTCAATTGATACTTTTCAAGGTTGACAGCTGCGTCCAGTCTGTCAACTTCCATGAGATCCTTTGATTCCGCCTTTGCAGGCTGTGTTGATTTTGTGTCGAAGGTTCTGGGGCTTTGATGCAAAATCTCCTCGAGCGTGACTGCTTCTTCCCCGTAAAGTAACCTGAAGGGCGAGTATTAGGTTGCTCTGGTTTCGGTTGTGTTGTGCGACCATATGACCCTTGGTAGTTCTTCTGCCCACTTTCCTTTCTTATCATCGAGTAGTATCTTTTTTATTGCCCTGAATATAAGACTATTTGCTCTTTCGACGGCTCTGTTCGACTGGGGGTGATATATTGACGCGAAGTCAACTTTGGTTCCGATGGAGTGACAGAATTCTTTGAACATATTGTTCTCGAATTGTTTTTCATTGTCGACTGTTATGTCCCTTGGCACTCCGAAGTGGCAGACGATGTTTTGCCAGAAGAACTTTCTGATTGTTGCAGCCAAGATGTTTGTGATTGGTCTTGCTTCAATTCACTTGGTGAAATATTCTAGCGCTACAACTGCCCACCTGTAATTCCCTGGGGTTGTGGGCAGGGGTCCAACGATGTCGATTCCCCAACGTTGGAGAGGCCATTATGCGGCTATGAGTTGCGTTGGCTGTGAGGGTGTTGACTGCTTATTTGATATTTTTTGGCAGGTTTCGCATCTGGTTACTACTTCTGCGGCGTCCTTGACCATAGATGGCCAAAAGAAACCTTGTCTGACTGCCTTTGCAGCTAGCGGCCAAGGTCCAATATGCGCTCCACAGATACCTTTGTGTATCTCGTTGAGCAGCTGGGTGCCCTCCATTCTGCTTACACACTTAAGTAGTGGGGCGCAAATTCCTGACTTGTAAAGTTGACCCTTGATGATGTTGTAGTTCCTGGCCCTTTGCTGCATTCTTTTTGCCTCTGACTCAGTGTCTGGCTCGTAAAAACCCCTGAGATGCGCAATGATTTGAGTTCTCCAGTCCTCACTCGTCACAACGTGTATCTGCTTGGGGTCCTGGAGGACTGCTTTGATCAAAGGTTCTATGATTGTTTGAAGGAACACATCTTGTGGTATTGCCTCTAGTCTTGCTACCAACTTGGTGAGCTCGGTTGCCTCTATGTTAAACTTTCTCTCGATATACTGTATATCGAAGCCTTTGAAATACTTCTCCATGCTTTGGATGGTGTTGTGGTATTTCTTAAGTAGTGGATCCCTGGTTGTGAATTCTTTATCATGTTAGTTGGCAACGATCTTGGAATCCATTCTAACTTTACACCTCTGGACTCTGAGTGCCCTCAATTTCTTGAGTCCCAGCAATACTGCCTCATACTCTGCTATATTGTTGGTGCACTTGTCTGTTTCCTTGCTAAATTCGAGCCTTACAACATATCTCATTTTCACACCCATGGGCGAAGTGACTACTGCTGCTATGCCTGCCCCGGCCAATCCTCAGGCTCCGACGCAATGTACTGTCCACTCTGGTTCAGACCATGTTTGATTTTTTGTGTGTTGCGGAGCCATTCAATCTGCTATGAAGTCAGCAAGTACCTGAGACTTGATGGCACTGCGTTTCTCGAAGTCTACTACATGCTTTGAGAGTTCCATGGCCCATTTGTCAATTGTTCCCGAAGCTTCTCGGTTGCCAAATATTTTATTAAGTGGTTGGCTAGTGAACACTTTGATGTGATGAGCCTCGAAATAATGCCGTAGCTTTCTGGAAGCCATGACTACCACGTATGCGATTTTTTCCATCTCAGAATAGAGCCTTTTGGAGGCGGACAGTGCCTCGCTAACATAATATACTGGTAGTTGTACCAAGAGTTCCTTCGGTTCCCCTTTAACTATTTTGACTATTTTCTTTTCCTGCACAAGGACTACGCTGATTGCCGAATGGGACGCAGCGACATATAACAATAGCACAGCCCCGGCCACTGGGTTGGTTAGCTTTGATTGCTTCTCGAGGTAATTTTTTAGATATGCGAAGGCTTTTTGCTGTTTTGGACCCCATTCGAAGGGTTGAGCCCCTCGAAGTGTTTGGAAGAAGGGCAAGCTTCGTTTGGTCGATCTGGATATGAATCGATAGTGCCGCCATTCTGCCTGTGAGTTTCTACACATCCTTTCGGCACTGGGGCTCTTGCATTTGGATGATTGCTTTGATTTTGTCAGGGTTGGCTTTGATGCCTTTGGCTGACACCAGGCAACCGAGTACTCTTCCTTTTCGGATGTCAAAGACGCACTTCTCTGGATTCAGTTTTAACCTTGCTGCTCGAAGGTTTGCGAATGTTTTTACGATGAGATGTGGCTGCCCTTTACTTTGCTTGCTACTATGATATCGTCCACATAAGCGTGCACGCTTTTTCCGAACTGTGACTCGAAGGATTTCTGAGTCATGCGGCAAAATGTGGGGCCGACAATTTTAACCCCTCAGGCATTCTTACAAAATAATAAGTACCAAAGGGTGTAATGAAACTTGTTTTTTCTCATCCTCCCTCCTTAGCCATATCTGATGATAGCCGGAGAAACAATCAAGCAATGACAGCAGCTCGCTCCCAGCCGCTGCATCCACAATTTTGTCAATTCGAGGCAATGCGAAGTCATCTTTGGGGCAAGCTTTGTTGAGGTCTGTGAAGTCTATACACATTCTCCACTTCTCGTTCTTTTTCCTTACCATTACACAATTTGCTAGCCAGGACGGGTATTTGACTTCACGAATGACAGAAGCATCGAGGAGCCGTTGGACTTCTACTCTGATAGCTTCTGTTTTTTCATCAGACATCTTTCGAAGCCTTTATTTCTTTGGCCTGATCTTTGTCTCAACCTCTAGCTTGTGTTCTATGATACTTCTGTCCACACCTTCGAGGTCTGCTGAAGACCAAGCGAATACATCTTTGTTCTTACTCAGAAATGCTAGCAGTTCTTTCTCTTCTTCAGAGTCTAAGCCAGAGCCTACTATGATGAACTGGCCAAGGACTTGTTCGTCGAGGAGTACTTTTTTGGTTTCTTCATCTGGCTGAACTGCAACCTTTTCTTTGTCGAGACATCATGTCTCTTCTCTTGCGTTCACTTTATGTTGCTCACGAGATTTTCGGGTTCTCTCTTCATCCTCCAGCTGCTCTTGACTGAAAACCTGTATGTTGTTGCAGTTTCTTTCTCCCGGTGCATAACCTTTTTCTATGTCTCTTGCCATCTGCTGATTTCCTTTGACTGTGATAACCCCTCCGACTGCTGGAATCTTCATGCATAGATATGCACTGTGGATGACAGCTTCGAAGTTGTTAATTGTGCCCCGGCCAAATATGATGTTAAATGGATGGCAGAGATCTACCACATCGAATGTTACATATTCTGTTCGAGGGTTTTGGATGTTGTCGAACGATACTGGGAGGGAGATTGTGCCCATGGGAGTGACTCTTTTTTCGTCGAAGCCTCTGAGCGGTATGTTTGACAGCTACAGGGAATTTTTGCTGAAGCCCATTTGCTCGAAGATGTTTTTGAACAGTATGTCTGCCTGGCTGCCATTGTCTACAAGAACTTTGCTGACCATCCAGGTATGGATGTGAGCTTCGATTACAAACGCGTCAACATGTGGATAAGCTTTGAGGTTGAGATCTAACTCGGTGAATGTGATGGGAATATGAGACCACTTTGACTTGATAACAGGTCCTTCTGTGCAAACATTGTTTACCATTCGAAAGTAATCTCTTCTTCTTCTTTTGTTTTCAAAATTTGAGGATGACCCTCCGCATATCATTCCAACGTAGTCTTGTACTGGGAAAGTTGCGGCTTAGTTTGGGGTAGGCTCTGGTTTAGGCTGTGGTAGGTGTTGAGGCTCTTGCTTTTGCCTTTGTTGGTCTTGGCTAGGCGATGGTTGTTGGATTTGTTGTCTGGGTTGAACATATTAGCTGGGCGGTTGTGTGGGGTGAGTTGCATGAAAATTGTCACAACCCTATACCGAAGTATGGATTGTGCCGTACAGGATCGCCTCGGGAGATGGTTAACGAAGTAACCAATCATAGCGTTCACACAGGACATCCCTCATTTACAGAGATACATCATTAAGGGTATAATATTACAGCTCAAGAGTCGTAGCGGAAGCAAATTTGGTTACATTATTATACATATGTTCTTGGTTCATATTACATAAATATGCGGAGGCGGGAGATACGACAAACACTCCGCCGAACCTAAGCAAGCCGTGCCGGCCCTAGGGTAGTGGCTCACTCGTCTTGATTAGGGGAGCCGGGGACCCATTCAATGGTCCAGTTCTGGGGCTCCTCGTCTTCCCACACAATTTTGTTACAGCAATCGCAATAAGTCGCTTGAGGCAAACCTGAAAACCACATAATCGCAAAGCCTGAGTATCTAGCATACTCCGCAAGACTTACCCGTCCAAAGGGTTACTAAAACTGACTCCTAGTATGTAGGGGGCCGACCGGGTTTATTTGATATTTGCATAAAAGCACCTATTAATTCTATGCTACGATGCTTATTCCTTAACCAAGATTTTAATTGCTTGTTGCGGGAAAGAACTATAGTGGACCCTAGCTAGCTGTTAAGACTGTTCAAATATAAAGAACAATACAACATAGCAATTTGTATCCATAGAGTAAATAAGTATCCGCATCCTAAACAAATCTCTCTACTTAAAGTATCATTGCCACGGCTCGAAACAAGAGATACTCATGACCGCGAGAGACGGCAATTCGAATTGATTTACATCCTGCAGGAGAATAACCTAAATGCACGACATACGCATCATTTAAGAACACGTATGGCCACCGTTCACGAGGTTGCGATAAAGTCGATCCGGGGCCATCGATCTCGAGTACACGTCCTCCCCGCGATACAGTACTTCGTATCCGAGGCTTAACCCGTGCACTCTCCAGCGGTCCTCGACCCGTGCATCCACCGTGCCATTCACATCACCTCTGGATCGATGAGTAATACCGTCCAACAATACGGCGCCCAAGTTACTAGGTTTACCAATTCCCATATAGAGGTATGCACTTGGTACTGTTCAATACTTGTCCGCGGGGTTGCAACGATAGGTTCCCAAATTTCATCCTTCGCGTGGATCCTGATTGAATCAAGTGATCCCATAGTCTACCGCTGACTCCACTAATTTAAGCTGAGCAGTTGCTAACGAAAGGCTTACTGACGTAACTGTGTATAGGTCACAGTGTGTTTATGCAAGTGGGTTTCCATCCAAGCCCTATACCTAATGCACAATACAGTATCCCTCTATGGTGACAAAATAAAAAGGACTCGTAAATCAGTAGGTGTGCACTGGGGCTTGCCTTGGGAGTGATCGTAGTTAAAGTTTTCGACGGGGTTGAGCTCAACTTCGGGCTCCTCAGGGTTGCTTGCCACGTCCTTGCTCCCAGTCTCGCTCCCTAGTCAATGCAGTGCAATGCATGGTCAGGAGTTGGACGATGATGCATGACACTTCCTCAATAAATAGGATTTGATGGAATGATGCTCATGCATGAGATGACATGTTTGTACCACACTCTGGCAATTATTAACTTTCAGGGGACAAACTTCTAATTAGGAAAATGGGAGGCATGGTAATAAATGAGCATATCACCTATATCCAATTACGAGTATACCATCGAGGCCCACTTAGCAAACATGCAAAGCTCCTTGCCTTCCCACTTACCCAGGGCTCATTCCCCAATTAAACTACCTATGCAAGAGAACATAGAAATTTTTATTTTGCAAGGTTAATTGCAACCTCCTAGAGTTTTACATGTTCACTTTTAATTATAGCCCTGACTAATCTAGATATATACATTACTTGTGAATCATTAGCATGCAAAAGAAAATCATAACTTCACTGTAAGTCAAGATTAACATGTTGCCTGGGCTGTCCCAAGGATGGATTTACCACTAATAATAACCATATGCATATATTAGGCAACAATTATTGAAATTCTTAAGTTAATTAGGAATGAGTAACTTTAACAGCCAAAAGCACACTGATGGTGCCCAAACATTTTTCATGGAGATTTTATACTTATGTAGAAATGCCCAAAGAGTAGGAATGCAAAATTTCAGAATTAAAATCCTACCCAAGCATTTATAGAAATTTATTTACTAAAAATGGGGATTATGCAATAACACTAAAATTTGCATAAAAGATGGAAATGTGCTTTAGCAGAAAGTTTAGGAGTGACATGAAGTGCTTACTGACCAAATCCCATGATTTTATCAGTTGTAGATTTTGAATTATGAATTTAATACTCTTAGCAAGGTTCTAACTTTGGTGATTTAATTCTACTAACCTACTGCATAACCCTGGATCTCATCTTGTTTTTCTGGTAGAGCAAGATTTTTGGAGTCAAACAAAATTAATTTCACATTTTTAGGCCTCTTATTTCTCGAGTTATTGAATTTTAAAGTTTTAATCGAAGTTCACCCTTATTTACAAATCTGCCACTGGCCATTTTCAAATTTCCCCGCGCGTGCGCGCGGCGGAGCGGCGGGGTGGCTCTGCTGGCTCGCCGGCGGCGATCGGCGGCGAGGCACGGAACTTGGTGCTGCTCTACATGATCAGTGACCCAGGGCGGTCACGTGGGTGGTGGTGGCCGGAGCGGGGGCTGTCGGAGCTCTGCCGGCGACGAGCGGCGGCGACGCCGGACGGTGGCCGACGGCGGCAGGCACGCCCAGAGATGGAATCGGCAAGGGGGGAGGTCCGGAAGCATCACCTGGGTGCCGCGGTGCTCGTCGACGCGTGGGCTGGAGTTGGGGTGGCCGGGAGGGTCGTCGTCGCCGTGAGCCCTTTCCGCGTGGTGGCCGACGGCGGCTCGGGTTCTCCAAATTCCGGCAACGTCTCTGCACGAGGGAGGAAGAGGATCAGCAGGCGGCGAGAGGACTCCTTAGCGCGCTGATTTGCGAAAGAAAGAAGAAGGGAGGGGCTGCCTGGTCAGGGCTGGACGCGGTGGCGCTCACGCGACCCGGAGCAGGGGAGCTCGCCGGGTTTCCTTGCGGCAGAGGAGGAGCAGGGCGGTAGCAGCGCTGCACGACCTTGCGGGAGCGCCTGGGGCGTGCGGGAGTGTTGGCGAGCAGAGAAGGAGAGGAATGGGGGTGGGTGAGCCGCTGCTGCCCTTATGTTGTGGCCGCCGGAAGGAGGAGCCGAGAGAGGGAAGGAGGGAGGACGGCGAGCTGTCGGGCAGGGAGTGGCTCTTCCGGTGGAGCTTCAATGCCGGCCGGTGGCACAGGCGCGATTTGGCGGAGCAGTGACCGTGACGGGGCTACAGCGATCGACGGTGGCTCGTACGGGCGCGTCGGTGTCGGGCGGAGACTGGCCGGAGAGAATGGGAGAGGGAAGGGGCGGTTGACCCGGCTTGACCCAGAACTTGGACTCGGGTTTGGTAAATTCCGACACGTTCCCGTGCTCCAAATTTGACGCAACTTTTTGTGTGCATTCAGTAAAACGTGTGCTCCAACTTTTCTGTTGGGTGCACCTGTTAGTTTGCCTTTGAGAATTTATGAAAATTCTAAACCCGAAATACACTTTTCTGACTTTGGGGAAATTTTTAAGGGTATTAAATGGTTACCAAAAATTCTGGACAAATTCTCAAAATTCTATTTTATTATGGCCATTCAGAATATGTAAAAATATTTGGGTACTTTCATGGATTTTGATGATGTTTGTGAGTGACCCATATTTGAATATTTTTGGAATTTAATTAACTAGGTTTCTTTTCTTTATCCTTTAGCACATGGATTAGTCATACTCCGGCTTAGTCCTTAATTGAGGTTAGGCTTAGTTAACTTCATGTTGTGACATGGGATGTCACAAAAATATGGGGATGGTGCGTAAAGTTGATGATGGTGGATGCTTGGGTAGTGGTAATTGGGCTGAGCGGGTTGTGGATATGGTTGCTGAGGCCATGGGTTGGGTGATGTATAATTGATGGCTTTGGGTAAGGACAAAGCCTTCTTTTCTGCTTTGATCCTTTCTTGGATTTCTTTTGCTTTGAGGCAAGTGGAAGTTTTATGCCCCTTGTCCTCTCCGCAATAGAAACAGTATGGCTTTCTGGCCGGTCGAGTCTGAACTTGAGAGCCTCGGCCTCTGCCACGCCCTCGTTGGCTGCTTCCTCTGAAATCATTACTCTGGTATCTTTGCCTATGGTGTCCTCTTTCTCTCCCTCGATGTGATCGATGAACGAAGGCGAGGGTTCTATGGATTGCTTAGTTTTTCTGTACTGCCTTTCTTGATAACCACCTTCACTATGTGGTTGCTTGCGACTCTTATTTTGACTTTGCTTGTGTCTTTTGTAATCCACATCTGATCTACTGTATTCTTCAAACTTCGTGCATAGGATTTGCATTGTGCGTGGTGGTTTTTGCGCACAGTATGAAGACATCTGGCATGCTCGCATGCCTCTGAGTACAGAACTTATTGTCGTGACGCTTGGGGCCTAGGCTTGAAGCGTGAGCAATCTTCTGTAGTAATCATGTAATTGCTCATTTTCTTACTGGACGATATTCAACAGCTCATGCGATGGTTCCATAATGGTGCAGAACCCTCAAAAGCTCGTGACCACCTTATCCCTGATATTTTCCTAGCTGTATAGAGACCCGGGGGACAGGTTGAAATACCAATTGAGGGCGGACTCTTCGAGGGCGTAAACGAATGCCTTTGCCAAGGTTGCTTCGTCTCCTCCTACTGATACGATTGTTGCTTCATAGCTCATGAGGAATTGCCTTAGGTCAGAATTTCCCCTGAACTTGGCTAGCGATATCATCCTAAACTGCGATGGGTATGGAGCTCTTTGCGGCCCTTCGGAGAGAGGTGAGTTTTTGTCGATTATGCCCATTGTACATGCTCTTCAAATTGGCAGTACTTCTGCGGCTATCGGCTGACGGCTTGGTGTAAGTGGTACTTCTTGCTCGAGGTATGGGTGAGCTTCAGACGTTGGGTTTGATTCTTGGCGACTTGCTCTGCCAATGGTTCTCTGGAGTTCTTCGACTTTTTTTGCCAGTTGCAGATTCTTGAGTCTGAGCTGGGCTATGTACTCTTTCTCTTGTAAGGATTTCTCTCTCTCTGACAGCGCTTTGCTTCTTAGCTCTTGCTCTTACAACAGCTGTTGCTTGAGTTGCTCGAGGTGCTCGGCTCTTTGGGCTAACAGTTCCATCTCTTGTGCTGCTGTCATCGAGGTTAGGGTGTTGCTTCCCGGAGGGTTTGAGCTTGACGTTTGTTCGGAACGTTGTACTGGGTCTTTTGGACCACCTACCACTTCTGCTTAAAGCGAAGGTTGCATTTTGGGGGTATTCTCTTTTGTTACTTGCGATGTAGATTGATCGTCAATCAGTTGAGGGTCTCCCAGAACACTGCTTCAGGGGGGCGGGGTGCCGCTCGAAGACAGCGGTCCGTGGAGTTGAGTCATCGTGAGCTTACGTACGATCTCACAACACGGTGGGCGCCACTGTTGGTGTCATAAAGTGTGAGCTTCAGTGCCACTAACAGAAAGCGTAAACAGAAATAGGAATCACGAAGGATACCAAACGGAACAATAGGCTCCCATCACGTGTTCCTAAAAAGATTCGTACTGTTACAAGTAAGTAGGGGTGTACTATTTATAGGCCCATACTTAGGTCTTATGCAAATGACCATTTTGTCCCTAATTATCTACCATATTCTCTGAATATTCTGTACAAAATGGTCATAAAGGATAAATTGGTCATTTGAGCTTTTCTGGTACCCTTCCTTGTCCCGCACGCCACAACACGTGTTGACGCCACGTGTTGCCCTCTTCGCATCATGCTGGTTCTTGATCTTGTCCTGTGTCCAGTCCTTCGAAGGATGATGGCTTCGTCCTTCGTGGGCGTGGAGGTACCGCTCGAAGGGTCCGCTGCTCTGTCCTTCGAAGGATGATGGCTTCATCCTTCGTGGGTGCGGAGGTATTGCTCGAAGGGTCCGCTGCTTTTGAGCGTGCTTGCCTCCTTCTGCTAGGGTCGAAGGGTCTTGAATTTTCCGAGACCTCTGATGGACACCTGTACCTCGAAGTTATTGTTAATAAAAAGGATAACAATGGTTAACTTTGACTTTTATTCACACCCCAATTTTGATAAACCCTCGAGGGGTGGCTTGCGAAGTGATCCCCCAACAGGTAGTGGTCCAGTTCTCGTGGTGCAAAAATTGCTAGTGAGTCTGGCTTTCGAGATGCGTATTTTTTGGTCGTTTCAAGCGAGCCTGGCTCGCGGCGTGCAGCCTGACCAATGTTGAAGAACATGTGTGAGATGACAAGTTGAATCCACATCAGTTGAACAGGTAAACAATCAACTGCTCTACTCAGCCTGGCTAGATTCATACGACAACCAAACAAAAGCCTCTTGCACCTGACGAGTCTGGCCAACGAGAGCCTGTATCTGGCATGCGAGTCAGGCTCTCCTGCTAACGAGAGCATGAAGAGGAGCGCACGTCCCCGATGACCTGTGAGCAGCGACACGGCATGTGCTTGCTCGGCGCGGTGACCATGGAGAGACCGAGCATGCCCCCCATCTCCCGTACGTGTCGTCAGCTTGACAGCGGGTGCACGCTAGGGAGGGATGTCGATGCCGGCATTATTGGTGGGGACGATGCCGCCGTCGGGAACTAGTTCGCTCCGACCCAAGGGAATGGGTCGAGAGGAACCCAGGTCGTCGCACCGAGAGGAACCTCCATGTCAAACGGTTGGTAACGGGGAGAGGAGATGCGGCGGCCTTAGCTGCTCGTGCCCCTCCTCTGCAGTCGCTGCACCATGGCGTGCCGTGACCAGCGCCGTGCCAAGAGCTATGACCACAGTGGGGTCCGCGCACCCCCTCACAGCAACCAACAACAATTCGAGCTGATTAGTAGTAAGAATTTGAGAGGCAGAAAAAAAAAGAGAGTAAAATTCTAATTTAACGAAGCAATCGTAAGAAAATAATGACCTCCTTGGTTCACTGATAAGTGATATGCAAACATTATCTAAAAATACACTTGTGAAATAAAATCATTAACAACGATTAGTCCAAATCTAGCCCAGCATAAAAATACACCTGTGACGGCGTGGTTGCTGATTGATCAGCTTTCTCATACTTCTCTTCCCACATCGACGTAGCCATCACAATCCACATGCATAAGGTGAGTGTGCTTTGTGCAACGACACAATATGCACGGAGTGCTCCTTAACATCCAACAATTGTAGTACTGCTTAACAAAGGTTGACCCTGGACTGGCGTTACCTTTACAGCCATTGACTTATCAAACTAGACAGGCAGCGCAGAGCTTTCAAATTTAGTATAAAACGTTGCAAATGATTTTTTTTAACAAAGTCAGCAAGGGAGCCCCTACCTATTTTTATAAATTTTGCAAAATGTTTGTGTACATTTTACAAGATGTTGCAAATGAATTGAAATTCTCATTTTTGTTTTGAACATATATTTTCTTATTGATTCGAAATCTTTTGTTTAGTCCTTTCTAAGATTCAGCATTCAATTTTTCATACAAGGTCAAACCGTTTTACATTTCTGATGGTCTTCTTCCTTCCTTTTGTTTTTCTTCTCGTTGCACCGCCTTGTGAGTGTAAAAGGGCCTGAAGCAGAATCGCCAGCTACCGGTCCAAAATTATGGATGGCACTGCAGTTCGGTTTTAGAAACCATATCAAAAAACCAGTTTACAAGAAACTAAAATTAATCCAAACAGGATTTAGTTGGAGTTCGTTTTCAGAACCATTCATAAGTATCGATCAACTTGTTAGGCGATGTTTGAATCAGTTATAGTTTCTTAAACTTGTGTTTTTTATATGGTTTATAAAAAACTAGTTTCTAAATAAAAACTAAATCGGGGTGTTTGAATCATGATTTTGATAATTTAAAAACCTAATTTTATATAGTTAATAAATTAGAATGAGGCAAAAACTTGCATTTACCGGGTTAGACCTGATCATAAATTGTTAAATCTTCATAATTTGATTTATAGAAACTGATATAAAAATTGTTATGTCGTAAAATTATGTGCCGGTTGTAAGATTGACATAAATTGATGCATTATCTATAATTTTTATCACCGAAATGCACATATGTACGGCGAAATTTAACTTTTGCCACAGATGCGAGCAATACGTCACGAAGGTCACCAATAATTTGTATAATCTAGATAAAATATACAGATCATCCTTCCATTCTAAATTAATGTCATCATGGAATGACGTCAAACGAGAAAGCGGGCAGTATTTACCAAAGAAGCCAGCGTACGTAACCTATGATTAATAACATTCACAAAATCACAAAGGTGAGCGCCGCGCGCGACCTTTGCCCTCGTTGGGTCGTCACCGGCCACGAGCCGCTAACCACCCACCTCCCGTAACGAAATATCCCGGCATGCACTGCGCCCCCGCCTCCCGGCCACTGCTATTTATACACGGCCACGATCCCTCCCTCTCCGCGGGTCCAAGGCATCCCATTATCGCCAGCCACCCACTCTGCCCCCATGAGCCCCACATCCCCGCGGCCGCCCGGCGGCGCGGCGCGGCACGCCAAGGTCCACCGCGACTCCCGCGGCATCCAGAAGCCGTCGTCGCCGCCGTCGTCGTCGTCCACCAACTCGTCCGTGTCGTCGTCGTCCACCAACAGCCGCCCGGCGCCGCCACCGCGGCAGAAGCCGGTGATCATCTACACGCACTCGCCCAAGGTGATCCGCACCAGCCCGCGCGACTTCATGTCCATCGTGCAGAAGCTCACCGGCCTCGACAACGGCCCCTCCCGCACCGCCGCGCGCAACAATGCGGGCCCACCTGCCGCGGCGGCGGCGCAGGACGAGTCGTCGTCGTCCTCGTCCGAGAGCTGCCCGCCCAACGCACACGCCCACGCCCACGCGGTGGCGCCGCATCCGTACGCCGACCCGCGCCTGATGCCGCCGCCGCCGCCAGCGCTGGACGCGCACAGCTTCGTGGCGGCGGCGCCGGACATCCCGCTGTTCGCGGCGGGGCCATCGGAGCTGCAGCTCTGCGTGCCGCAGGGGCTCTACGACCACTTCCCGCCCATCGACGCCGCGCAGCTCGGCCCGGCGATGATGTCGTCGTCCGCGAACAACATGAACAGCGGCGCCGCGGGCAACGGCGGGCCGGTATTCTCGCCGTCGATGGTGGAGGCGATGCGAATGTTCCCGGACTATTGACGCGCGGCTGGATCGGATCAGATCACGAGTCCCTGCACGAACGTGGCGGTGATGAGCCTAGCGAGCGATGCGTGCAATAACCCAAGGCAGGCTGTGTTGAGCTTGATCGTTTTCAGATTTTTCTCCTCGCGCATTTGGTTGAATTCTTTGCAGAAACAGAAAAACAAAACTGGGGTTGGACAAGGATCGCTGCCCCGTCCACACGCAATGTTGCCTGACTTGGATGTCAACCCAGCTGATAATGAGCTCCTCTACTAGATCCACCCCTCCTGGTTTATTCTCTTCTTCTTAGGAATGAAGTTTTAGTGGATCACTCGAATTCCATTGCATGAATCCTTTGTAATTCATTTTTGTTCCAGTTCCCCTCTCTTTCTGCTTCGCTCATAAGACGGGTTTGTTCCTCGGAATGCATGTGATGGGCGTGAACTAGTTTGCACTGTGAATAAATAAATTGGACAAATTTGTACGCGTATGCATTAGCAAAAAAAAAAACAAAATCAAATGTGCTCATTAACATTCTGGTGAAACGGAATCAGATGGCGACGCTCCTGTGCGTGCGTTTGCGTCCTCTGTGCACTGACTTTGTACGCTTCAACTTGCGGAAGGACGCAAATGGAGTGCACGAGGTATGGCCCATGGTGAGTGAGACTCCCGGAAAGCCTTCAGATCACTACTAGGCCCATATCTTAATGCGTCCTCTTTCCTGGAATCCTAGCGTACGTTTTACAGCTAATTAATACCGTTTTTTTGCTTTTATAACGTCTATCGTCAACTGCGAAACAGTCCAGTTCTAACCTCTGAAAACACTTCCTTAAACATGTCAGTTTAATTTTTCCCAGTCTGTGGTCATGTACTCCACTAATCATACAAGTCTTTTCGAACTTCACAAGATGTCAATGCAACAATTGCTGGGGATAAACGTCATCATTTTATAGTATACTCTGCTTCAGAGTTCAGATATGAGGCATCAGAACAAGAGTAATCAGAACGCCTCAAACTGAAAGCAAGGTTGTTTGTCATTGGGATCTGAAAATGGAGACTGACTCTCACTCTCCAAAGATAGTATATTAATATTATTTTGTCATGTCTTCTGTATGTAATGGGGGTAATGATTTTGCTAGTTAAGATTTAGTGTTTGCTAAATCCTGCAAGCTTCCGAAGCGCACCTAAGTTTTACTCCCTCCGGACTTTATTTGTTGATATTGGCTCGAGCAAATTTGCATTAGGCAACGTCAATAAAGAAAAATCAGAGGGAGTAGTATTTAGTATGGGACTTGCTACTTTTTAATTGGCTGAAAGTTTAGGCAACTTTCAGTCACCGCTTTGAGTAATTAGATCTATATCCAATGATTATAATTATTATATAGATAATTTTATAAAAAAATCAAAATATAAAGTAACAAACCGTTGATGTTAGAAAATATGATTTAGTATTTGTTGTTCCATTTGAGGACTTCTTCGTCGGTTAATAGTTCACGTTGTTGAATCAGCTCAATCTGCCCATCTTCTGAAATAGTATAATTTTGTGCTGACTGAAATCTTGTTACCCTTTTGTTAGGAGTGCACAACATTGCCTGCAATGCTTTCATTGGTGGCTAAGTAATTCGTACTAATGGACACGTTCTCTCTTAGCGGCGCCCTTAGCATGCTCATCCACTGCCACCAGTGCCAACAGCTATTGCGGCGATAGTAGCTCAGAACATATACAAGACAGAATTATTGGACATAAAACTATATCTTGGACAAGTATCTTGGACATAATCACAGAAACAGACAGTAGGTTAACAGTTTGTTTTTGTGATTCTCTCCCATCTCCTGTCATATCACGCGGAGCCAAGAGCCGAAGACGAGCAGCAAATTAGCACCCTTGTATAATTCCAGAAAAGAATTAGCACCCTAGTAGTAGCAGCATAACGTGCCACCTCAGCTGTTTTCTGACTCCCCCACGTGAAGAAAATTCACGAGAGGGCGCCAAAAAAGAAAAAAAAATGAAAACAAAGGACAAGTTTTCAAAGGCCAATGAAACATGCTTTTGGCCATTTGGGACATGAGCAGTGATGTCATTTCTTAACGTCTTTTCCGATTCGTCACGAGGCACTGTTTCTTCAGAATGCAACTAATTGTGTTACTATTTCTACGGTTCCTTTCAATTAACGTGAATATTGTTCAGGAAGAGAAATAATGTTTTGTGACCCCTGTAAATGGAAGAAAAATAAACATCACCGCTTCTAAATCTATCCTACCACAACCACAACACTTTTTGTACGTATAACAATCGAACAAGCAGGTCAGCATGAAAATTTTCCTTACAAATATAAATACATTTTCTTGAGGGCAGGCAATTTTTTTCTTACACCTCGACAAGTGTTGTGGTTATGCAATAAGAGGGAATTTGCTCCTGGTAGCTCAAACTTCTTGGAATAAAAATCAATAGACAGTACCAATGTACCATTATCTTCCTTTCTGATTTTTTTTCGAACAAATTTCATCAAATGCGCTGGGCTGAAGCAAGAGTTCCTCTCCTGACTCCCCCTCCCTCTCCTTCATTGCTACGACTACGATGCCTTGATTAAGGCCACGTAGACAGCGAGGATAATAAAATCGAGATCGATTCAGGAACAGCTTGTCAAAAATAAGCAGCTTGGAAAAAGAGCCACCCAATTGATCCCTCGATCGATCGATCGATCAATCGAGGTGGGAGGAGACACCCCGAGACAGCTTGCCCGGTACAAAATCTCCCGCAGCGCCGGCGAACCACCTCCTCCGGCGACCGGCGAAGCAGCGGCAGCTTTACAGCAGAAGGGGGATCTCGTCTCGCTTCAGGATCGGCCGCCGCGCTGGGGGCGACTCACTCGCGCCACTCCTTCCCCTGGTGGCGGAACCCTAATGCCGGCCCGAGCCTAGCCACCATGGACTTCGCCAGCCGCCACGCCGCGGCCGAGGCCGCTCCGCCCCCTGCCTCCTCCGCTGGCGCCGGCTCCGAGGAGCCCGAGTACCTCGCCCGGTACTTCGTCGTCAAGCACTCGTGGAGGGGCAGGTACCGCCGGATCCTCTGCATCGCCTCCTCCGGTGTCGTCACGCTCGACCCCGCTACGCTCAACCTCACCAACTCTTACGACGTCGGCACCGAGTTCGACCGTGCTGAGCCCCTCGCTGCCTCCGACGAGTTCACGCTCGCCGTCCGCACCGATGCCCGCGGCAAGTTCAAGCCCACGCGCTTCTCCTCCCCGCTCCGCGTTGGGATCCTCACCGAGCTCCACCGCCTCCGCCCGGTGCACCCCGTACTCGACTTCCCCGTCCTCCACCTCCGCCGACGCACCCACGAGTGGGCCCCCTTCGTAAGTTCCCGCCCCTCCTCCTGAATCATCCTCCTTCGCCCTCCGCTTCACAATCGGCTAATATCTACTTTGTCGTCCTACTGTCACTAAGAAAATAACAATGCTAATCTCTGCAAGTAGTTTTACTTCAGAATTCTGTGCTGATTAGTTGATGTTCCATGCCCAAACCCATCTACATGAAGCATATATTATACCCTAGTCACTGATTGTTTGTTCACTCCTTGAGATTGTGTCATAGCACCCAATTTAGTTCTGTATAATCTACTGATTGTAGTAGAATCCGTATTGAAAATAATGTGTTGACATGCTTGCAGAATAATCTTCCATACCAATATACTACGTTCTTTGTACCTGTAGGCTAAAAGGGAAATTTGAATACTTATACTTCTCATTGTGCCAAAAAAATGCTTAAAACAGTTTGAACCAGCTATCAAGATGGTTCCAAGGCACCACTGAAATGATGAATAGAGAATAATTAGCTGATTGAAGAGCACCTGTACTGTAGCATACTTACCAAATGCTGTAGTGAAGTAAGCTACTGTCATGTACTTACCAAAGCTGCAATGAATCCTATCAGTTGTCTGATAGCTAATGCTTGGCTTACTGAATGCGAAAAAAATATCCTGTAGAGACTCAAGGTCACTTCGGTGGGTGTTGAGCTCCTTGAGGCTTCTGGCCATCTGCGCTGGTGCTTAGACTTCAGAGATATGGCTTCTCCTGCTATTGTGATCTTGGCGGATAACTATGGGAACAGGACTGCTGAAGGTGGTGGGTTTGTGCTATGTCCTCTTTATGGTAGGAAATCAAAAGCATTTATGGCTGCTTCAGGCAGCACAAACACCACAATTATATCACATCTGGTACACCCTTCTACCCTTATGTTTTGCCTCCTACTTGTTCCACTCATTCCTAGTAATGCACATTTTTTTAGGTTAATATAACTTTCTGATGTTTACTATCTTTCAGAAAAAAACTGCCAAGGCAATGATTGGATTATCTCTATCTGTGGAAAATTCAAAGTCGATGACAGCTGCTGAGTTTATAGCAAAAAGAGGTAGGCATTATCTATCTAATTTTGATGAACATTACTTGTACCGCTATTTTATATTGAGAAATATGCTGAGTTTGTTTGTGATAACTGAACTTATAACGATGAAGGTATGTAGCTATACTTCACAATGTACTTGTTGCTTGCAAGTCGATTCGGTGCGGGGTAGGGAGTGCAGCCTTTCCATCCACGAGCTTTTGATTTTGAGTTATGATTACAAAATAAAATAAATTGGAGTACAACTTTCAACTATCTGATTGATAAAAAAAAAACCATTTATGTCGTGTATTAGTAACAGTTTATCTATGTCACGATTGAAATTTACACATAGCCTATGAGCCTGTAATTATGACTTCCTTTGATTTTTAATTGCCTGTGGGCTTCTTTCCCAGCTATGGATGCCGTTGGAGCTGCTGAAACTCGACATGGAGAATGGTCAGTAACAAGATTACGCCCAGCTGCACATGGCACTGCTAACATTGAGAGCTTGAGTTTGGGTGTTGGACCAAGGGGAGGACTTGGAGAGCAGGGTGACTCTGTTTCTCGATTGCTTGTTCTTACAAACACTTCTCTGGTTGAAAGACGTCCAGAGAACTATGAGGTACATTTTCGTCATTATAGTATGAATTATCCATTCTTTTACACATGGACATCCTGACACCATTTTTAGCCATTTATCATAACCAAATTATCGGAAATGGTAGTTAGTTCAAGCGAAAAGGACAACTATGATTCTACACCTTCAATGTGATTTCTTTCCTTGGATATGCTTTTCCTATGTTGACTGTCATTTCTTTTCTATTTGTGTTATATCTTCTATACTGTGGCTCTTGTTCTCAAACGTACCCCCAGCTTGTTTGGGACAAAAGGTTCAATTGTTGTTTTTTGTTGCTGCTGCTGCTTATCATTTGTTCTTCTATAAGCCAGGTAGTTTCTTACTTACTTGCTCTGAATTGTCTTTCCAGGCTGTCATTGTCCGACCTCTCTCAGCAGTAAGTGCCCTGGTTCGATTTGCAGAAGAGCCGCAGATGTTTGCATTTGAATTCAATGATGGCTGCCCGATTCATGTAAGTATGGCATTACTATCCCAATAGGTAATATAGTGCCTTCTAATGCATCTATGTTTTTCTCACTCAGGTATATGCGAGCACATCTCGTGATAATTTACTTGCTACAATTCTTGATGTTTTACAAAACCAGGTACCATTTCTGTAATCCTTCTCAATTGTGCACCACTTGAGCTCAAGTGGTAAAAACCTCAATGTGTACTGCTTTAATTCATTTTGACACTAAATTTTACAGTGCCTAGCAAACCGCTTCACTTCTACTTTAGCCCAGCTATAAGCCATCCATTTTAACAAAAAAAAAAAGGCATGAATTCTGGTCAGCGTTCTAGGAAGGGTATATCTTCACCTTCGTGCTACATGTATGGCTTGCACTTATTTTTTCAAGTACCAGTATACTTTGCTAGCACCAGAAATGAAATGCCCAGTTTTTTTTATTTATTTAAAAAATGCAATGCCCAAAACACCTGGATAAGACCTTACATGTTACATGTTCCCATTTTAATGTTTATTCTTTATTTATTCTCCATGGACCATCTGCTGCATAGCAAAGCAAATTTAAGTATTTGGATTGGTCTGTTTCATTTCCTTGAAACTGTTCGTATGTAGTAGAGAGTAGATTTGAATATTCGGCGCCGATAGTATGCAAAGTCTAATGTATTCTGATGATGCATGTCTTTTCTCACCTTAGTCTTTGTGCCTCACATTTCTTTTAATTTTCTTGTTGCTTTCAGAGACAGTGTGCAATTCCGGTGCTGCCAAGGCTAACAATGCCCGGTCATCGCATAGATCCACCTTGTGGTGGAATTCATCCTCAGATACCTCATCATGACATTGAGGCTGCTACCATGCATATAAAACATTTAGCTGCAGTTGCCAAAGAGGCTGTAGTTTCTTCTGACACTATTCCTGGAGCTAAAATCAGATTGTGGCGTAGAATAAGGGAATTTAATGCATGTGTACCCTATACTGGAGTGCCTGTCAATATCGAAGTACCTGAAGTCGTCTTAATGGCTTTAATTAGTCTTCTACCAACCACACCACACAACCTCCCTGCTGATGCTCCTCCTCTTCCGCCTCCTTCTCCAAAAGCAGCAGCAACAATAATGGGATTTGTTGCATGCTTACGCAGGCTACTTACATCAAGAAGTGTGGCATCACATGTGATGGCATTTCCTGTTGCTGTAGGGAGAATAATGGGTTTGCTTAGGAATGGTTCAGAGGGAGTGGCAGCTGAAGCTGCCGGGCTTGTGGCCATGCTAATTGGTGGTGGTCATCATGATACATCCACGTTAATGGACACGAGGGGCGAATCCCATGCTACCTACATGCATGCAAAATCTGTACTTTTCTCGCAATCAATTTATGTTCCAATCCTTGTTAACAGATTGAAGCCAATATCAGTTTCACCATTATTATCTCTATCCATTGTGGAAGTCCTTGAAGCTATGCTTTGCGAACCCCATGGTGAAACAACTCAACATGCTACTTTTGTTGAGCTACTGCGTCAAGTTGCTGGTCTGCGCCGTCGTTTGTTTGCATTATTTGCACATCCATCAGAAAGCGTACGAGAGACTGTTTCTGTTATTATGCGTACTATCGCTGAGGAAGATGCAATAGCAGCAGAGTCAATGCGTGACGCAGCATTGAAGGATGGTGCTCTTCTGAGGCATTTGTTAAATGCATTCTTCTTACCAGATGGTGAGCGGCGGGATGTTAGCCGGCAGCTTGTTGCACTTTGGGCTGATTCTTATCAACCTGCTCTGGACTTGTTGTCAAGAATACTCCCTCCTGGACTTGTTGCTTATCTTCATACTAGATCAGATGAAGATTCACAGAGCCAGTATGATGAGGCACTGTTAAGCAGAAGGCAGAGACGGATACTTCAGCAGAGGAGGGCTCATACTAGTAAAACTATGGCAGCACCAGAACAAGGAATGTCCCCGAATAGCATTGATGATGGAGAAATTTTCAGGCACACCAATGTGGGTACTTATGGAGGAGCAGATGCCCATCAAAGGAATGGTGGTCAGTACCCTTCTGTCCACGCCCCTTCTCCAGGTATAAGCATTGATCCTTCTCATGCAGTTTCAGTTCCACATGGTTCTGTACCTGAGGGCCTTTCCGAAAATAATCATCCAATGGGGGCACCACAACTGGATTCACATGTTTATTCAGTGGACTCCAGTGCTAATGGCAACCTTGTCAGCTCCTCACATTCAGATTTCTCAGTCCCTGCACAGGTTGTGATTGAAAACACTCCTGTTGGATCTGGAAGGCTGCTGTGTAACTGGTATGGATTTTGGAAAGCGTTCAGTCTGGATCACAACAGAGCGGATTTGATATGGAACGAACGCACAAGGCAAGAATTGAAGGAAGCATTGCAAGCCGAAGTTCATAACCTTGATGTAGAGAAAGAAAGAACTGATGATATCGTCCCTGGATGCTCAGTCACAGAGGACGCTGGTGGTACTGATAGCTTACCTAGAATTTCATGGAATTATGTTGAATTTTCAGTTAGCTACCCTAGCTTGTCCAAAGAAGTCTGTGTGGGACAATACTATCTGCGATTGCTACTTGAAAGTGGAAGCAACTATCGAGCACAAGATTTTCCGCTACGTGATCCTGTTGCCTTTTTCAGAGCTCTGTATCATCGATTTTTGTGTGACGCAGATATTGGTCTTACTGTGGATGGTGCGGTGCCTGATGAGCTAGGTTCATCTGATGATTGGTGTGACATGGGTAGACTGGATGGCTTTGGCGGAGGTGGAGGTTTTTCTGTGAGAGAACTTTGTTCTAGGGCAATGGCCATAGTTTATGAGCAACATTATAAAGTTATTGGGTCTTTTGATGGCACCGCCCATATTACCGTTCTCTTAGACAGAACAGACGATAGAGCATTAAGGCATCGTTTGCTACTCCTGTTAAAGGTTGATTATACTGTGCTAGTTTCCTCTTGCATTTCCCTATTTTATAGTGCCCACTGTCCAGTATGATGTTTAAGATAAACGTCAAAATGCTTTCTTTATATATTCTTGTTTTGGGTATATCAGAATACATAAATCTCTTGACAAGCCTTTGGGACATGGACATGAATTTTGATTGATACTAACCAATTAGGAAATTGCTGATGTAATTTTTTTTGTTGCTGATGTGACATATCTTCAAAATGCTGAGGAAAGTGCCTCTTCTGCTTGTTTTTGTAGGCGTTGATGAATGACCTTTCAAATGTTGAAGCTTGTGTTTTGGTTGGAGGTTGTGTTTTGGCTGTTGACTTGCTTACTGTTGCTCATGAAGCATCTGAGCGGACTGCTATTCCTTTGCAATCTAATCTCATTGCAGCAACTGCTTTTATGGAACCTCCAAAAGAATGGATGTACATTGACAAGGATGGTACGCAAGTTGGTCCATTTGAAAAGGATGCTATCCGAAGGCTGTGGTCAAAGAAGTCAATTGATTGGACAACAAAGTGTTGGGCTTCTGGTATGTCTGACTGGAAAAGATTACGTGACATCCGAGAACTGCGCTGGGCACTATCTGTCAGAGTTCCTGTTCTGACACCTACTCAGGTATAAAACTAAAAGCTTGTGACAAGACACATCGGGAAACATGCCAATTGTGCTTCCTTTTCTCCCTTTCAGTAGTTAGCACAAAGTAAGCAAAAAGATATTTTTGAAATTTCTTATTTTGACTCTCTTTGACTCACACAATGAATTTCTGTTTACAGATTGGGGATGCTGCACTATCCATACTGCATAGTATGGCATCTGCACACTCTGATCTTGATGATGCAGGCGAAATTGTAACTCCGACCCCAAGGGTGAAACGTATACTGTCAAGTCCAAGATGCCTTCCTCATGTTGCTCAGGTCTTCTTTAGTTCCAATTGTTTTGTTTTTCTTTCTGTCATCAGCTTGAGACTAGGTGTTGTGGCTAGGCTAAGGTTTTAATGCCCAAAATTATAGATGTGATGAACAGGATTGTTCTCCTGTATTGTGGAAGTCACCTAGTGCTGTCTGCTGTGGTCTTAGAGCAACTCCAACAGTTCCCCAATAATCCATCCCCAATATGGAGCTATTGGGGATGGACAAAAACCATTTTCTGAATATTGGGGATCTCTGCTCCATCCGGTGGCTAGATGGCCGGTGGCGCGACCGGCTCGGGGCGGAGGGTAGAGAGAGTTGGCCGACTTCGGGCGGAGGGGAGGCATGGTTCTGACGGGGGCGGCGAGCGGCAGCGAGGTGAGCACGCGTCGTCGGCGGGCGGGAAAGAGCTCAGGCGAGCGGGAGCGACGCGGAGAGAAAAACTGTTCACGCCAGAGAAAAGAACGACGGTTGGAGAGCAAAATAGGTGGGTCCCAGCTAATGGGGATGGGTGGGAGATCGCCACTATAGTGGGGATGGAGGGGTGTTTTGGGGGGATGGAGAATTATTGGGGATGGGATTGGGGAACTGCTGGAGCAGTTTTTTGGCCCAGAACTAGCTATATTCTGGGACAAGGGGAGTACTATATAAAGGTGTATGGACATAGCGACATTGTTAAGCTCAGATGATGGAAGCAATCATTAAAATCAATAAATTGTGACTCCTTAATAAAACTGTTAGTATAGATATCAACAATACAATACAGGCAATTGTTAGTTGTGTAGGATAAGCTATTTTTCAGTAACATTCATTACTCAGATTATGATAAATTGATTGAACACTTCAATTTTCTGTTTTAACCTTTTTGTTATGGTTTTTCTTTGTTTTGAATATTTTCATTGATCATACACGAACAGAGAAAAATTAACACTTTGAAATGGTACAGGCTATGCTTACTGGAGAACCAGGCATTGTTGAAGTTGCGGCCTCATTGCTCAAGGCTATTGTTACTAGAAACCCTAAAGCTATGATTCGATTATATAGTACTGGTGCCTTCTACTTCGCGTTAGCATATCCTGGTTCAAATCTCCTATCAATTGCACAACTCTTTTCTGCTACACATACTCATCAAGCTTTTCATGGTGGTGAAGAGGCAGCAGTATCTTCATCTTTGCCTTTGGCAAAGCGTAGTGTACTAGGTGGACTGCTTCCAGAATCTTTGCTGTATGTCTTAGAACGCAGTGGCCCTTCTGCTTTTGCGGCTGCAATGGTGTCTGATTCAGACACACCAGAAATTATATGGACTCACAAGATGCGGGCAGAAAACCTTATCCGTCAGGTCTTTATCCAATCTTTTGTTACTATATGTTCAGTCTTCAAATTTTAATCATATTTATATTATTTTGTTAATCCAATCTGTTTTTGCAGGTTCTGCAGCATCTCGGTGATTTTCCTCAGAAATTGGCTCAGCATTGCCATTCTTTGTATGATTATGCCCCTATGCCACCTGTGACGTACCCGAATCTGAAAGATGAGATGTGGTGCCATCGATACTACCTTCGTAACCTTTGTGATGAGATTAGGTTTCCAAACTGGCCCATTGTTGAACACGTGGAGTTTTTGCAATCATTATTGGTAATGTGGCGTGAAGAGTTAACTCGTCGTCCAATGGATTTGTCTGAAGAAGAAGCCTGCAAGATACTGGAAATTTCTCTTGATGATCTTGTACTTGGTGAAAATGGTGGTAGTAAACAATCATCGGAGTCGAGTTCGACCGATTTGGGAAACAAAATCGAAAACATTGATGAGGAGAAGCTCAAACGCCAATACCGGAAGTTGGCGATTAAATACCATCCAGACAAAAACCCAGAGGGAAGAGAGAAGTTTGTTGCTGTGCAAAAGGCTTATGAGCGATTGCAGGTGCACCTTTTTGTTCCATTTCCATTTATACAAAGCGGCATGCCTTCTCCTTTTGTTTTATATGATGTTTTATTGACATGTCTGTTTTTTAAATTGGATGACTTGCACAATCTTTTATTTCCCCTTGTACACACCTTTTCCCTGGCAACACCCACTCTACAAATATAACCATTTTTAAAACTGAGATATTTATCCCATTTATGGTAAATCTATGATCTACATATGCAGGCAAGTATGCAGGGATTACAGGGGCCACAAGTCTGGAGGCTGCTACTCTTACTAAAGGCACAATGCATCTTGTACAAGAGATATGGACATGTCCTGGAGCCATTCAAATATGCTGGTTATCCCATGTTGCTAAATGCAGTTACTGTAGACAAGGATGACAGCAACTTCCTTTCATCTGATAGGGCTCCTCTTCTGATAGCTGCTTCAGAGTTAATTTGGCTGACGTAAGCTAATACGAACTTAAGCAATATTTTTATCTTTTCCTAAAATTATTCATTTTGATTAAACATCCATTATCTCATATTCTCGTTGTAATGTTCTGTTAGGTGTGCATCCTCTTCATTAAATGGAGAAGAACTTATACGAGATGGTGGTATTCCATTGCTGGCAACTCTTCTTTCACGTTGTATATGTATCGTTCAGCCGACAACTCCGGCAAATGAACCATCTGCAAGAATAGTCACCAACATAATGCATACATTCTCAGTACTCAGCCAGTTTGAGTCAGGGAGAGCTGAGATTCTTAAGTTTGGTGGCCTTGTGGAGGACATCGTGCACTGTACAGAACTTGAATTTGTTCCGTCAGCTGTAGATGCTGCTCTGCAAACAGCTGCTAATGTTTCAGTGTCCTCTGAGTTGCAAAATGCTCTTCTAGCAGCTGGATTTCTATGGTACTTGCCTTCCATCCCTTGCACTTGCTATATTTACATGAAAATTAGATATTTAATGACTCTTTTCTCTGCATGTTGTACTTGTTTACTGAATCGAAATAATGCATTAGGAGAAAAAAAACAGGCATATCTAAATGCATAGTTATATTAGTGACATATGTTCAACAATTTACTTGCAGGTATGTGCTGCCCCTACTGCTTCAATATGATTCAACAGCAGAAGAGAACGAAACTAGTGAGACACATGGTGTTGGGGCAAGGGTGCAGATTGCTAAAAATATTCATGCTGTTCGTGCAACTTATGCTTTGTCAAGGCTTTGTGGTTTCAGTTGCGAGGGAATGCCAAGCCCATCTAACCAAGCTGCATACAATGCTCTAAAGGCACTTCTTACTCCAAAGCTAGCTAACATGTTGAGAAATCACCCACCCAAAGAGCTATTATCAAATCTGAATTCAAACTTGGAATCGCCAGAGGTAATGAGTTCTATTGGCAATTGTATTATATGCCTAAAACATTGCAAAAATATCATTTGAGCATATGCACATTGTAAGGCTCTTGCCATGATATGCATTATGATAAGAAACTTGCTAGTACTTACCTGTAACAGGCCAAGGTAATTTCTTTTTTGTGACTTCTTTATCACATGCACATACACAGGGACTTATGCGTAAGGCTATATGTCTTTATGATCATAAACACTCAGACTTAGTTTTGGGAGTTGCCATCACAATGGATCTATTTCCTACTTAGAAATGTATCAAGGACATCTTATACCCACAACTCACTTTCTCCTTA
Source organism: Eleusine indica (assembly GCA_030378355.1). NCBI lineage: Eukaryota > Viridiplantae > Streptophyta > Magnoliopsida > Poales > Poaceae > Eleusine > Eleusine indica. The sequence goes on from CM059495.1 coordinate 46,707,622, forward strand.
GTCCTTATAGTAAAGTGTGAATGATATATCATATTTGCCTATCAAATGAACTGGCAATCTTGAAATGGTGATGCATTTCATTGCTTCATCAATAGACATCATGTCATGGCGTCACAAGGAGCAAATATAAGCTGTTACTTATGGCACACCTTTTTGCAATTATTATTCAATAATATACTATTAAATGATCGTATATGTGCAAACTTACATATACGTTCTGTTATCGTCTTTCACAATGAGAAATTATATACTGTTTTCCATGTAACACTAGAGAAAATTATTTTAGAACAATCCACTACTATTCGATTGTATGTGCAAAAGATTACCTTGAGCTTAATAAAATTACCTTTTTCAGATCATATGGAATTCTTCTACAAGAGGCGAGCTCCTCAACTTTGTAGATGAGCAGCGTGCTAGTCCAGGCCCTGATGGTTCATATGATTTGACAGAATCACAATCTTTCACCTATAAAGCTTTGTCAAAAGAATTGAACGTCGGAAATGTGTACCTGAGAGTTTACAATAATCAGCCAGATTTCGAAATCAGTGATCAGGAAGAGTTTTGCATTGCTCTGCTTAATTTTGTAGCAGAGTTGGTGCAAAAGTGGAATTCTATTCATTTGAAGGAAACAATGACAGATCAACATAGTTCAGTTGTTGACACTTCTACTTTTGAAAAAGTCAGTGATTCAACTAGTGAAGGTAAAGAGGATAATTTATTTGAAGAACAAATTAAGGAGACAGATAAAGATTCTGAAGTTATAATAGCAAACCTCCAAAGTGGACTTACATCACTTCAGGTACTTATATTTGTTGGGGGCTTATTAAATCTTTTCTTTATGAATACAGTTTCTGATGTTGTCTTTTTTACTGCAGAATCTTCTGACAAGTAACCCAGGATTGGCTGCTGTTTTTGCTTCCAAGGAACGGTTGATACCTCTTTTTGAATGCCTGGCGCTGCATGTTCCCCCTGAAAGTAACATCCCACAAATATGCTTAAGTGTTTTGTCTCTGTTGACAAAGCATGCTCCATGCTTGGAGGCTATGGTTGCAGAAAGGACAAGCCTCATTCTACTATTTCAGATACTCCACTGCAATCCTCCTTGCAGGGATGGAGCACTTTCTGTATTGTATTCTTTAGCCAGCACACCAGAGCTGGCTTGGGCTGCTGCCAAGCATGGTGGTGTTGTCTACATTCTCGAACTTATGTTACCTCTTCAAGGTCTGATCTTTAGTTTATACACTGTGACCTGTCCAGTTAGTCATTATTTGCATACTTTACATGTTTAATAGGTTTTGCTTACTCATACTGCTTATTTAGTTTTAGTTGGGAAATTTTGGCTGAATTTCTTATGCTTACAACTTCCACTGAAGGTCCTGATGTGTATAGAAGGATTTGCTTCGTTTTAGCTGCTCATCACTTGGATTTATTTGGTCATGTTTTGCTTTCTACAATGACTTCAAAGTCTAGTTGTGCACATTATATTAACCTAATTTTTAATTATGTAGAGGAAATTCCTATGCAGCAAAGAGCTGCAGCTGCATCCTTATTGGGCAAACTTGTTGGGCAACCAATGCATGGTCCCAGGGTGGCGATTACACTTGCCAGATTTCTGCCTGATGGTTTGGTTTCTGCAATTAAAGATGGACCTGGTGAAGCTGTTGTTTCATCTCTGGAACAGACAACAGAAACTCCTGAACTTGTATGGACGCCTGCAATGGCAGCTTCTCTTTCTGCGCAGTTGTCAACCATGGCATCAGACCTCTACCATGAGCAGATGAAAGGACGTGTTGTTGATTGGGATGTACCTGAGCAAGCATCTGGACAGCATGTGATGAAGGATGAACCACAGGTAGTTTTTGTTCTAGCACTATCTGCCCTACTGACTGGATGCCATAACTTTGATTTAGATGTAAACGTAATAACATATTAACATACTGCACCAATTTCAGGTTGGTGGAATTTATGTAAGACTCTTTCTGAAGGATCCCAAGTTTCCACTGAGAAACCCTAAAAGATTCCTTGAAGGGCTGCTAGATCAGTATGTCTCCTCTGTTGCTGCAACACATTATGAAGCAAATGCTGTTGATCCCGAGCTTCCTTTGCTGCTTTCCGCTGCATTGGTGTCTTTGCTGCGTGTTCATCCAGCACTTGCAGACCATGTTGGTTACCTAGGTTATGTTCCAAAGCTTGTTGCAGCTATGGCCTATGAGGGAAGAAGAGATACTATGGCTTCTGGACAGACCACAAGTGGATCACAGGAAGAACCTAGTGAGCACGACAAATCTGATGGTCACTCTGAGACCACTGTGCAGTCTCCACAAGAACGTGTTCGCCTTAGTTGTCTGCGTGTACTACATCAGTTGGCGTCTAGCACAACTTGCGCTGAAGCTATGGCAGCAACAAGTGCAGGAACTCCTCAGGTATTGAATTATTTAATTCATTTAGGTACTTTTATGCTTTTTAGAAATTCGATGTTCAATTTATTTATTTTTATATAGGGAGTTTTTACTGATACAGTAACATAGATTCTTTTGATTTAGTTGTCTTATAACACTGATCTGTGATCAAGTTTGCTAATACCAAGTTCAGCATGAACCTTGGATTGCATTACATTCAAACTTATAAATAATTAAATACTATATCGAGCCCTGTACCATTCAAATAGTTAAGCCATGAGCCCATGAGGCTGTCATATTTCTGATATCTTAGTCAGTTTTGTCGACCATATAAATGTGGAAAATTCTGTTGAGACCATTCCATTGTTATTGCCTATTATGAATTATGATCCTGACTGTCACATGACTTCGGAAATCACCCTTGTACCCTGCCTGGACACTAGGTGCCACCCTGCCACTCATCTAGCATGTTATAAAACACTTGTATTTACCTCCTTGTTTAAATAAACTTGCTTATCTGAGGACTGAAATCTGTGAGTTCTCACAAAACCAAGACAGAACCAATATGACTAACACGTAAAACGATATTTCAAGATTGACATCTGAATACACATCTTATTTCTTTCTTGAATCGCCTTGCAGGTTGTACCACTGCTTATGAAAGCAATTGGATGGCAAGGTGGAGGTATTCTGGCATTGGAGACCCTAAAGCGTGTTGTTGGTGCTGGTAATCGGGCTAGAGATGCACTGGTTGCACAGGGTCTAAAGTAAGCATCCCAAATCCTTAAATAGCTATTAGCACATATGTTCTGAAAACGAAAAGTTGAAATTTTACGCGAAAACTTAGATTTAGATAGAAGTTTTACTTCTGTTATAGTATATATAATGGCAGAGAATAGGGAATAACATCTATAGCCATGCAAGATTTGAAGACCAAACTCAACGCTATTTGCTTGATACCAAAAAAAAAAAAAACACTACTGTGAACCATTACTTTTTTGAAAAAAAATAAAGTATATATATAATGGAGAATAGTGAATGACATTTATAGCATGCAAAGATTTGAAGACCAAACTCAAATCTATTTGCTTGATACAAAAAACACCACTGTATAATTGCAATGTGCAGTTTCCGATACTTCGTAGAATCTTTCTACCTTTTTCTTCCATAGTTAGATAGTTACTGAAGTCATCCATTTTATTGCTTTTCTTCTTTTCTGCTTATTAAGCATGGAAAAATGCCTTTTTATTGTATTAAATCAGTCTTTTTAAACAAAAGGCATATTTGTGCAGTTGGCAAAATTTTATTCTTATCATATTTTCAGGAAACCTAGTTTTTCTTAAATCTTGATTAACTCCTGTGAGAGCTAATTGTATTTCACAAAATGAAACAATATAGGGTTGGTCTAGTTGAAGTGCTCCTTGGTATTCTTGATTGGCGTGCTGGTGGAAGACAAGGACTCTGTAGCCAGATGAAATGGAATGAATCAGAGGCTTCAATTGGGCGTGTTTTGGCAGTGGAGGTAAGATAAATTTGCCTGTTGACAATTTTAGTGTCCATATGACAACTTGATTGATGCAATCAAACCAAAATCGGATCTCCTTAGGAAAACAAAAACAGAACTAGATCAATGTATTTGGGCAGATGATATATAATGAATTGGGGATGTTATATAAAGTAGAAGTTGAGCATCCATTTTGTATGTTTTGGGTATCTAGATTGACTTGTGAAAAATGGCATATGCGGCATTCTTAGCTTGCCTGATATGAGTATGTTTTAAACCTGAGAATTATTCAGATGAAAGAATTGGCACAGCATCTTCAGAACATAGATCTGTTGTTTCGTGCTGCTTTAATTGTTCTGTTGATCATTGTCTGTTTGTCTGTAGATGTCTTATTTACTGGACTCTGTTTGATTTATGCAGGTGCTTCATGCTTTTGCAACAGAAGGTTCACATTGTGCTAAAGTTCGTGAAGTCTTGAATTCCTCTGATGTAAGCAATTCACCTGTGAACTATAATGCATTGAACATTACAGTCATGGTTAGCGTATGAAATTGGAAAACAACATTGCGACCATCACTAGTGATTCACCAAATAGAAAATTGAAAAGAAAAATAGTGGCTTAAATTACATTATCCTTCTATGTAGGTATGGAGTGCTTACAAGGACCAGAAGCACGATTTATTCCTCCCATCCAGTGCACAATCTTCTGCCGCTGGAGTTGCCGGGCTCATCGAGAGCTCATCATCACGGCTTACCTATGCCCTCACAGCACCCCCTCCTCAACCTGCATTGGTCCGTCTACCATCTTCGGCTCCCTCGCCACCATCAGCTCCTGCAAACCCTAGTGGACGGCATTCTTATCAGCATTCATAGTGGGGAAAGTGCAGTTTATGCCAAGTACATAGCATGTACAGTGTTCCGTTACATAGGGTTTCACGTTTGTTCCTTGTATACATGTAGAGCATATGTTTTTTTTTGTAACATAGATGTCCATAGAACATTCAAGCAGAAAATGTGATCGATTTGATATTGGGTGAATGAATTCTTTGTTTTCTCAAGATAATTCTCTTCTTCAGATGATAGAGGAATGAATATTAGTGAGCCTTCTCTTCTTCAGATGACAGAGGAATGAAAATCCCTATGTTGTTTATCCTTAGTGATACCATGAGTGCTCTGTTGTAGTGCACGAAACGCTCCGATGTCATTTTGGTCTGTCGGTATATTTGAACTTTATTTGTGGTTTTGTTGTCAATTTTTTAGTTAAGCTCTCCTAAAAATAAACATATTTAGATACTGCTCATGATCTGAATTAGTTTTATCAGAAAATTGAAATTCATCCTAAGATTAAAGTTTTGCCTTGCTCATGGTTTCCAAGAAATAATAATAATTCACGAGAAGCAAATCGATTTTGTCACTTATCAGCTTCAAACAACAAACATTTTTATCTGGCACATGGAAGTTGGAATTTTATTTGGTGTTGAAGTTATCACTTAAAAATTCTCCGAGATGGAATGCCTAAGAACAGGAGTGAACCTCTCGGGGGAAAAACGAATAGAGAAAAATAGTAGTAGTGCACAAAACAAACGAAAAAAAACATGCACCAGCCGGGAATCGAACCCGGGTCTGTACCGTGGCAGGGTACTATTCTACCACTAGACCACTGGTGCTTGATGCCTTCGGCAGCATCAAAACAATTTTGTAGAATTCAGAACACAAATCTTATTCTCATGTGCCAATCCTATTTTGAGAGACCTGTTCCACTTTTCCTCATTTTTTCTTTTTTTCTGTACCCAGAATAGACTAGTATGGTTTTTAATCCCCTGTTTCTTGCTTACCATACTATGACAAAAGAAATACTTTAAATAATTGGATGCAGTACAAGCAAGCAAATTGGAGCGAGGACCATGGAGTGCGCGGCAGTGCAAGCAATGCAATGGAACAGATTAGGAGGTACATGTGGAGATTGAGGAGCAAACGGCAAAGCTTCTTTTGTCGCCAACGATGGCCGGCCCGGAACGATGTTTGTTAAATCACATGGACGATAGGTAAAGCCGCACGCCACTCTTGTCCCCTCCAAAAAGATTAGGAGCACTACGAGATCCTTTTTTATATACAATAGAGAAACGCCATGTGATATGCGCCTCTGGCTCATCCATGGCGACAACATATATATTTTGGCCTTTCCTAATTCACTGCCATGAGCCCATGAGGTAGAGGTCGGTCCGCCTGAGCTTGCTTCGTCACTGAAATGGTAAGGATAATCGCGTAAGTCCAGGGCTTTCGCTCGAACACGGGAGCTTTTTTATACGACTGAAAAGAAAATTGTGCTGCTATCCCCATGAAATTCATGCGCGATTAGGCGTCCTTTCAATTTGATTCTCCTCCACTCGCCTAACACCCTCACTTGATCCGATCCGTAGTGCTTGCACGTGCTTGATGTGCAAGTCTACCCACCCAGACCAAACTCATGTCCGCACCGCGCGGCTCTGCCCATCCACGTCTCTATCATCTCAAGTTAAAAAAAAAAAAAAAAAAAAAAAAAAAAAAAAGAGGAGTTCTCCATCCTATTCTCATGTGCCAATCCTATTGTCACTCGTGTTAAATTCAACAGGTCCAACAAGTCTACCAGCTGAAAATTCTCAGCTTCTCAGCACAAGCGCTAACAGAAAAAGAAAAAAAGAGGAAAAAGGATATAATAAGATCGACCAAGGCAGAAAAGTGTCGACCCATTATATATTCAATATGAACCAACTGTAAACCATCCAACCTTATGAATTGTAGTATGAGATCAAAAAAACTGACTTCGGTTGAAGCGAAATCCTGGTGTGAAGTACATACATCAGGGCATCGCCCGCCCAATACAAGGACGAACAACCCATCCTATATACAGTTTCGATTCGATCGACGCTAGCATCGATCGAAACATGATCACAACTCATAGCCACAGGTGATTAACAACAACAGATGGATGGATGGTATGCTTGCTTAATCCTGCTATAATAATAATTAAACACGCTACTAGCAAAAACACAACGAGGACGACGAACAACAACAATAGCTAGGTATCATCGTCCATCCTTCTTCCTCCTAAAGTTTACAACAACACAGTTGTCTTCCTCCTGAATCATTCAGTGCCTGAGGTGGAGGGTAAGAGTAGTAACAGTATCGTCCCTGTCTGGCAACCAGAGATGATCCCTCTCGATTACCTTCCCATGACGGTGCCGGGCTCGGCGAGGCGGCTGTAGAGCGCGGCGTTGAGCTGGTCCTGCGAGTATATCCGGCTTGCCATCTTGACGGCCACCTGCTGGATCATGAGGTCCTTGACGACGGAGACGCTGGCGTGGTACACGTCCAGGTCCAGCTCGCGCAGCGCCGTCATGAGCCTCGCCGACGGGTGGTTGCGCTTGTGGCACTGCACTCTGATCATGGCCTCGAGACCCAGGATCTTGGCGTCGATCTCCACGGCGTGGCAGCGCGGCCCGGCATCGTGCCCGAACCCGCCGCCCTGCGGCGCGGCCGGCCTCGCGTCCCGCTCCTTCTTGAGCGCCTCGATCTGCGACTGCATTGTCTCCTTGTCTGACTCGAGCGACGTGAGCTTGCCGCGCAGCTCGTTGATGTAGGAGATGGCGTCGCCGAGCAGGGACGCCTTGTCCATCTTGGACACGTTGGGCACCACGGCGCGCAGCGCGTAGAACCGCTGGTTAAGCTTCTCACGCCGCTGCCGCTCCGCCTCGACGTGGTTGAGCGGCTCCTCGCGGCCGTTGGCCGGCTTCCGCCCGCGCTTGCGCGGCCGCTTCTCGGCCTCGGGCGGCGGCGGCGCCACGACGCGGCTGCTCTCCACCTCGCGCACCGACGCGTCGAGGTCCGAGTGGTCCGACTCCGACTTGGCCGGCGCGCCCGTGGTGCCCGTGGAAGGCCGCGTCGTCGGCGCCGACGAGAAGGACAGCATGCCCTCGTTCGCCGTTGCCGACGGGTGGTGGAGGTTGTTGGTGTTGCTGGCGCGGGAGGTGGCCTCCATGGAACGCTTGTTGTTGTTGTTCTTGGCGTCGTTGGCCCCCACGGCCGCGGTCATGGTCGCCGCGGTGTGCTGCGAGAAGAGGCTCCCCGGCGCGGTGGTGAGGCTGGCGGGCGGCGCCGGCGAAGGGTTCCTCCGGCTGGTGCTGTCGGCGCCGAAGCTGAGGATCTCGCCGGACTCTGGCTTGAAGAAGGGCGGGCCCACCGAGGCCATGGACGGATTGGACGCGAAGTCGGAGAAATTGAGCTCCCGGCGGAAGGGCCCCTGCTGCTGCTGCTGGTGGTGGTGGCGCTGCGGAGGCACGGGGACCGAAGGCTGCGGCGGAGGCGGCGCCTGCACGGAGGGGCTCGGGTTCTCCGTGAGCGTGCTAGTGCTCCCGTTCTCAAAGTGGATCTGCGCCGGCGCCGGCGCCGGCGGCTTGGATACGGAGATCTCGGCCGACGCCATGGTGTCCTTCATGTCCATGACCGGCGTGTCCGCGAGCCAGAGCACGGAGGGATCCGTCTCCGCCTGGTCCGCCGCTCCCTGCTGCTGCGGCGGCGGCGGCTGCTGCTGCACGAAGCCCGCTCCTCCGCCCCCACCAAACAGGGACCGGATCTTGGCCATGCTCTCGGCGGTGTGGAATACGACGTCGGTGGAGCCCAGCTCGAGCACGCCGGTCCCCACGGGGACGCAGACCATGGTGCGGAGGCCGAAGACGTAGGCCTGCCTTGCGCGCTCGCAGGGCGCGGAGGAGAGGCCCGACGCGATCCAGGTGGGCTGGCCCGCGAACAGGGCCTGGCCCGGGAGGCCCGACCCGTTGGGGAAGGACTGCGTCATCGACACCAGGAAGAACCACTCGGTGTCCGTGACCTCCTCCTCCACGGCCTCGTCGGGCGCGGCCGCGGCGCCGGAGATGAGCGAGTTGAGCTCGCGGAGCACGCGCTTGCGGTGCTCCTGCTCCGCCTGCGCCTGCGGCGTCAGCGGCTGCTGCTTGCGCTTGTCCTCGTCGCAGCCCTTGTAGTAGCCGTCCCCCCACCCGAGCAGCGACGCGCCGGAGGCCGCGTCCACGGAGGACTGCCAGTAGATGGCGTAGGTCCAGGTCTCCCTCGACCCCTCGATGATGGCCTGGAGACGCTGCTGCAGCGTGTCCTGGTTGAACCCGCCGGGCGCCGCCGCCGCAACAGCCGGCGCCATCTGCTGCTGCTGCGGAGGCGGCGGCGTACCCGACCCGCCGCCGCCCATGGCGCCCCAGGGGAGCGCGGGGAGGTCGGCGGAGGCCATGAAGGCCTCCATCATGGAGGCGTTGTCGTCCGTCCACAGGTTCATGGAGGGAAAGGAGGGGGGATGGATTGGGGAAGACGGACGGGAGAGACGGGGGAGGAAAAATGGTGGGCGGAGGAGAAAGGAGAGGGGAAAGCGAAAGAATAACACGTTTCCTCTAAATTAACGGGGGCAAATACGGAAACATCGCTTCGTCGCACCAGCAGCGCTCGGGGCAGTCTCGTAAATTCGCGCTTTGGAGGGGCTAACCCCACAATTCAAGGGCGGGTTTGTGTAACTGCCGGGTTTGTAGCCTCCTCCTCCAAAGTGGGGTCCGCTTCTCAGTGAGCGGTTGTGGTTCCTTAACAAGCCATTTTTTTCTTGTCAGTTGCTGGTTCATTTCTTTTTATTTTCAGCCAATTTATACATTTCCAAATCCGATATCCAAGCAAGTCCAACTGCTTCTCACGAGGCGATGTAGGGTCATGCATGGGAGCGGAAGCATGGGGCGGAGCATGAAGAAAACGCGTTGAGATGGACTGCTATAAATATCGTGTGTTATTCTTTAAAGTAATGAATTGTTGGAAATTAGATTGTCCCTCAAAAAAATAATATTTCTTATATTAGTTACATAAAAATCACATGCTGTGACAAGTCATTGCCACCATACATTTCCTATAGCATTGTTGCATGAATGTCCTATCACAGATGTTCATGACATTTTAAGATTTAGCCATTATTTGTTCTTTTACATGTTTTTAAAAAGCAATATCTAAGGGATTCGATAGTTTGATGATCAAATATATGGATGGAAGGACGTTTGATCATCAAATATATGGATGGAAGGACGGGAAGAGATGAGAGATGTCTATCCACTAGATTGCGTCACTAGCCTTATGCTACCAAGAACTTATTGCATATCTTTGATCTTGCTTCTTGTATCCTTACAGAATGACGCAAATACTAGAAACAATCTTTCATGATACGATAAGTGATTAGGGCATATACAATGCGTATCGGCTTGATTTGTTATTAACTTTCTATATAAAATATGTTTACTAATTGATTTTTCTTTTTGGAATTGTCGTAACATATCTTTTTAAAAATCTTTCATGATACGATAATCAGTGGAAGTTAATTGTTCGATACTTTGTATGATCGATTCGTGTGTTAGTTAATAACCGGTTATATAGAAACCTATATGCTTTAGAAATCAATTGTCAATTACTTTATATTGTATGATTATTCGCTCACTATATTTACTATATTCTGAGCTAGAAATGGTTGGTGATCTATGTATAAGTAGAATGAATGTAAATAACTCATGCCACACAGAATTTAAACATTGTTTTTTGTTCTATGGGATAGACATTCTCACATAATAAACTGGCGACTAACATTTATGGATGAAAGCATAGGGTGAGCGTGGGGAATATCACATCACTAACTTGATGCATATGATTTTTTTTTTGTTATATGCACTGTCTTGAATTTTTCTTGTGCTTATCTTTGGATGATGTTGGCTAATATTAGCATCTCTAGTGACAGTAAAACGCATGAGAGACGGGCTCATGGCCTTGTGACAAGTTGCTCGACTCGAGCGCTGCCCGTCCGAGTTCATCGCGCGCTGAAGATCGGATGGTTTTTCGGCGATCTTTGAAAGGACACATTCTTCATTGTTGAGTGTAGTTGTAGTACTGATTGTGTGCATGGATGTGTATAGGTGTGTATGAGTGAGTTTGCACATCAATAAATACTTTAATTATATTATGTTGGACAGGTTAAAAAAATACATTAGCGGTGCTTAGATTCCATGCGTTTACTTGTAAAATATGTGGGATCTTGATGATCATTATGTTAACAAGTCCGATAAAGTCGGCGGTGTTGGGATAATGCAAAACACATGATTTTGTTTCTCACTGCATACTCGTATCTCATATTCCGATTGGAGTATCACAATACCTTGTTATAGTTACCGGCTGCACACGTGCACGGGCATACGCACGGGAAAGGGCGGGCTTGAAACTTCGCGCCAAATGAAGTGAGGTCGAGCACGATCGAATGGCAACGAGATGGCCTCCCCAGCGCAGGCTTGTTTGACCGTTGACTTGGCCATTGATCCATTCCTCCTCGATTTCGATAGAGTGAGTGAGCTGGTCCCACGTGAAAGAGGGTGGGAGGTACTGTAGGAGGATAGGGCTCCGTCGGTGGGCCCACCAAGCAGACAGACGAATAAATAAGGCCCAGGAGGGCGGAGAGCGACCCGGCGTAACCTTATCGTTTAAAACCTGCCTCATGATCTGGAACGTCCGTCTTCACGTGTTTTGCGAGCCTCGCCGCGTGTTTTTGCATAGTAGTTTTTTTATCGAACAAAAACAATGCTAATTTTTAATTAGCGTGAACATGATTCGGTGATCTCGAATCAGCGTTTCAATACGCGGGGCTGGGCCCGTTCAAGGAACGCAAAGGCAGGTGGCCGCCAGGTCGTTGTCGCGGCTCACGATTTTCTCTAATCTACTACCGCAACTTGATGCACGGAGACGCCACTACGCATCCATCCGCTTTTTTTTATTTTTTTTTTATAACTCATCCATCTGCTTTTGGATTCCTCCGGCAAATGCTACACCCACTCGAACAAGGTGTGTGTGTGTGCTCATCGCAAAAGGACAAACCACTCAAACTAATGCTTACTCATTTCTAATTTGATGTTTGTAAACATATCTTGGATACAAAAATAACAATATAATTAGTCATTAGTACGTTCAAGAATATCATATATTGGTAAAAGCGGATCCAATACACACATCCCAGCCTGAAAACGGAACGGTTCGGGGCGACATGTTTCTCGACCCTATGATCCCTTCGTCCATAGGAGAGGTTAAGGATTGATCGGCACTTGTTCTATGTCTCGAACCTCCAAACCACGAATCAGGCACACCGGGTCATCGACCAGTCGACCATCACGCTTGAGCATGTCCATCTCCCTTGCTCGTTGTGTGCACTTGTGGACTTGTGGTGCTCCTCATCTTCCTCATCGAGCTTGGCAATATATCATATCTCCCCGCACCCCTCCCCCCCCCCCCCTTAAAACCCTGACCCTTCATTCAATTTCCCTGCTCTCGCTTCTGGACTTGGCGAGATAGATACGGATTGTTGGTGCTCGGCTGGCCACAAAAAATTGAGAAAAAAATGCTAAAACCAAATACGCATTGTCAAAACTGAAACAAAAATAGTATCTTCGCTTCCATTGTTTCTTCTTCCTGAATCACTGTTGCATAAGGTCGACTGCTTGTAGTAAGGATAAACAGGATTGGTGACCGCTAAAATGGATGCGTGAGGTCTTGTAGAAGGAAATTTTTATTATCAATTTGGTCTATTTCATAGTTTATGTCGCAGATTTTGCGGATTTGCAGTGGAGGTCTGGAAAGGGAAAAAATAAAATCAATGAAGCAACTATCATAGTAGGTTACGCCATGGAAACACAAACTCTTGGAGCTCATGGCAATGGCGGGATTGACATCCGTAGTGGCGGGAGGGAAAGGCGTGAGGGAGGTTTGTGGTGGTGAGTGGCTGCTCAGCGATGACTGCTTGAGGAATCGTAGAAGCGAGGAAGACGATGAGAAGCGCCAGACATGGAGAGCTGCGAACAGAGGATCGATTCAACCCTGGGGTCGATCGGGTCACGCCCCAATTGCAACCTCTTTGATTTCGGGTCGAGCGAAATCGGACCTAATGACAATCTGAGGTGCGGTTCGTCCGGTTCCACGGTTCGACCTGAGCCGGTTTCAGGCTGACACACACCATTGCTCCATGTATGAATACTTGGTACGTTTATATGTAACAACTAAAGAGTCTATGAACTGCTATGAAATAGTCTATGAACTGCTATGCTAATTTAGCTATTGTCTTCCCTAATCAAGAAGATGTCAAACCTCAATACCTATTGCATCGTGCATACTTAGCATCATTGGCACTGTAAACAAAAGGAAAACAACTTGGCAAGCTCACGTTAAGATGTGAAGGACCTTAATTTGTATTGTCTAGACGTTATATGCTCTCTAAAATCTTGATGCATCTAATATTTCCAAGAAGATTGATGAGTGACCTTTTCATTAGTGTAGCATATTGAATTCAGGGCCTGCTCCATTTGTGGAGCGTAATAAAAAGGTTAAATTCAGAGTTTAGTGTACGCGTAGCAGGATGGATAAGTTAACCACATTTTTATATTCCAACGAGCATGAGGAGGGCGGAAGGTTCACGGCAAGTGGTGGGGTGGAGCACGTTTTGCTCGCGTGGTGGGCCGCCCGCCCGCCTGTCCGAATGCAATGTTTTACCCGCACTCGAGTTGTCGTCACGTGGTCGAGGGCCCTGCGCCCATGTGATTGTGATTTCGGGCGCGGCAGCAGCACGCGTTCCCCGCCTTTCTTTATTTCTTTACGCACACTTGCACTGGCACCCCTTCTTTTGTTTATCTTTTTATCCTTATTATCTACGTGTAGTATACGTACTACTATAGTATAATATTTCTCGTTGTTTGTTTTCTCATGTAGTATTTGACTCGTAGCACCTCATGCTTAATCACGATCACTTCTCCATTATTAATTTCTCTATATTATTGTCTGGAGAGGCTTTAAAAGCCAGTTCTCGACCCTTCGACGTGAGATCTATATATGTCTACTCCATATCCAAGACTTGACATTATGGATCGAACTCTGACCCACCAGTCGTCGTTATTATTCCATCGCTCGTAAGTGCACTCACATCATCGCTGCCGCATCCAGGTGAATTTGAGAAGACCTTCCTCCTTCATACACAGTTATTGTCTTTGTCTACTACCATGGTCCATCATGTTGCAATGGCTATCGAAGAGGAACACTTAAATAAACACCCAAGTGTCTATGACACTAATTACATCAATAGAGCATCAATTTATTCACGATGTCCTTCACTGGGAATAAGAAAGCCCGTCTTCTATCCTCAAGCGACTGTCACAATAGGTCATAAGGGTTTGTTCATTTCCGTTCAAATCTATGTTTCCCATAAAGCTATGGAGGTCATGTCGTCTAGTCGTCTCATCCATGTGCAATGGTCGAAGTTTCGTTGACTATTTTCCTTGATATGGGGGTTCTAGTGTATTTTACTTATTCGAGATGTGTCTGATTCTAACGTGTGATTATGTAATCGAAACTTTTATGTATTATTATTACTATGTCCATTTTTTAATTGGTCATGTTAGGACAAATAATTTAGTTCAATTTGTATTAAAAAAATATGACTAAATTGGACCAATTCTATTACTAATTATAAAGAATAGTGTTTTAGAGAACCTTATGGGACGGTTATGGAGCAGAGCTCAAAGACAAGAGGGAGGGCAATGATTAAATCGGATGGAAATTGAGGGACGTGTTTGCAATGGTAGAGAGTGTGGCCAAGTGGCCCAATTGGAATGACGGTCGGGACAACGTTGAATGAATGAATAGGGTGGTTTTGTCTGCTATTGCAGCGATGGTGGGGCCACCGGGCAGGGAGGGAGGGACGTGTTGGAGAGTGAATTGATGGGTGCGCCATCCGTGCATCGTACGCGTAGGTAGATTGGATTGGATGTGGGATGATGGAGGCGATGAGCCAAGTGAGCTGAGCTGAAGAAGAGAGAGACTCTAGTCGCGTGCAAGGAAGAGAAGATAACGGATAAGGAATAACCCGTGTGGTAAAAAGGAAGGATAATCGTCAGCAGTAGTAAAACGTGTTACGTGTGTAGTACTCCTTTCATTCTAAATTACATGACGTTTTAGTTTTGGGCATAAAAATTAAGGAGAATTGAAAAAATTAGTTACACAAAAAACAAGAAAGATAGAGATAGAGATAAGAATATATTGGAAAGAGAGAAAGATGCATTGGGATACGAGAGTGTCTTATAATTTGAGAAAACTGGAAGAAGCTAAAATGTACTCCCTCCTTCCAGCTATATAGGGCGTATTAGAAGAAAATCGAATTCCAGGTATATAGGGCACATTTCAGTTGAAGGTTTCGTGTTGTGTGCGTAGTTGTTGGGTCTTGGAAAACCTTAATTACGTTATTAATTTACATGTTGCTTTGATTCTGTTGCTACATCTACATATTCACCTGGCTAGCTGTTGTTGGCTAGTGTCAGGCCCTTCACGCGAAGTTTTCATGCAGAGTTTAAGAGACGTAGAAATCAAAGCATTCATAGAAAAGAGTTATAACTGGTAGTTGATTTTGTTGATCTCGGTGTCTCAGAAAAATACGTCCTATATAACTAGATAGAGGGAGTATATAATTTAAAACGAAGGGAGTATAATAACAGAAGTAAAACGTTCGTGCCCGCGGCGAGGTCGGAAAGAAAGTGTAGAACGCGTCGCATCCATCCATCCATCGTCCCACGTGATACATGCGCACACGAACGGTGTTGGTGTCGGTCGTGTACACGAACGGGCCGTTTAGCTTGTCAGAGCACTGCACAGCCGCTCAGTGATCTGAATGGGCGGTTTGCTGCAATTTTTGGAACCTGATATCCTCTCCAGCGACCGACAATTTGCTTTGCTAAACAGGAACCAGTACCGTACTCGTCATCCACATTGGACGGATGAATGAACGGATTGGGATTACCATAAACAAATAGACAGTGCGTGGATCACGTTTCTTCCTCAGCTCTGGTCTCCTCTTTTACGGGTACATAACTTGTGGTACCGTCTGTCTATGGGTACGGGGTCCGCATCACATGACGCCCAATATAACCCCTGTTGCACTGCACGGCGAGAACCAACGGTCCTGTTTGTCAGCTCACCCAATGGACGAACCAGGAGCTCGCTTAGTTGGTCGGTCCATAACTAATTACAGTACAGTACTCTAATGAGTACAATACTCCAAAACAGCAGGAGCAAATACTATTACTATACTGCTACTCTTAAAATATTTGACACTTTAAACAATTCCATTTATCCCATAATACTTATCATTTTCATTTCTTAATATAATTTTTTCTTTTTCTAATATATCTTTATCTTTATCTCTATCTCTCTCCTTCTTATTTTTTATGTATCTACTTTTTACATTTCTTCTTGGTATAATATTACCGTGTTCGGAGCTAAAACGTCAACTATGTTGGAACACAGAGAGTATAATATTACCAGTAACAACATTTCCAGCAGCTAAAACATCAACTATGTTGAAACACAGAGAGTATAATATTGCCAGTAACAACATTTCCATAAGCACTTCCCAGCAGCACTTCCATAAAGAGATGCGCAGTCGTACACTTTGTCTTCAATTAGTCAATGTAGGATCATATACCTATTCCATTACTCCTTCCATCCCATTATATAAGCATTCCTAGCATCTCAAGACAAAAATAAGAAAAGAGCAAATCGATCATATTGCCTTTAATAAATATATTTTTTTCTTCTCAAATTAAAATCATTTGGTGTATTTAAAGGAATCAAATTGTAGTAGGTTGTAGTCACATCACTAGAAATACTTATATTGTGAGAAAATTTTGAATCTCTCAAACGGTTATTATAGTATATTGGGATGGAGGAAGTATTGTTTTCGCCATTTGCTGCCCTGCGTTTGGAAGTTGGAACGGAGAATTTTCCGCGTCTTCAACCGGTTCATCCCCCATCAGCCCTGTCGTAGTGTCTCGTCACTCAATGCCCCTGGAACTTCACAGGGTCTCAGACTCTTTGGCACATCTGCCTGTCGGCCAAAGGTAACTTTCTCGGGAAAGAGCATGAAAACTGAACCCAAAAAAACGAAGCGAGCACGCGTCCAGCGCGTGGATCACGCGCGTTTACTTGTTTCTGTCTTTCCTCGATTCCTCGGGGACGAATTGGAGTGGACTTGGCGATCCTGCTTCCATGGAAGAGGATCCAGCACTTTTGCTTCACCACCGGACTGGAACTGCGCTCCAATACGATCAGTAATCCAGGAGTAACACGTCCGTCAAGGTACTTACACCTTTTTTTAAAAAAAAGAATAATTATTCGCACACATTCCTTCAGACCCAGCACGTGTTTTATTCAGCTAGCCAGAGCCAGCACGCGACGGAACGGTCCTATCATGATGCCGCTTGACCTTTCGGCCGCATCGTTTTCACCTCTCCCCGGATCGACCTTTTTCTTCGCCTTTTCCGGCCTCCATTTTCTCCTCTCTTTTCTTCAACTTGTCAAACCATCAATCATTCTGATGTTTACTTGTCAGCCGAGAGGCGCGCGCGTCGTCGCTGGACATCACCACACAAGCAACGCGGTAAGTATATATATATATATATATCCCCTTACTAGTACTACCAGTGTTATCCCGTTTTGTAACACGTCATCGTCATCTTCCTCTCTGGTCATCAGGTTGTCTGCGTCGTCGATCGTGCGCTTCGCTCGTTCACCGCCTACTTTAATTAGGCATGCATCCATTCATATCCAGAACTACCAATGTCGTTGAGTCAATTCCGTTTTCAAGGATATGGACAGAAGGCGTAGTAGTCGCAACTTTATTTTCTCAATTTTACCTCAGTCAGAGATTCTTTACTTTCTCATCGTCCTCTCATCATCAGACCTACAGATTAGTACCAGAGGAGGTCACTTCCTCTACCAATTACGACAAGACGACAAGTCACCTGAGACTGAGAGTGGGGGAGAGAGTAACTTGAACCTGAACTTTATATGCATCCATGACCTCAACCACCGGTCCACCATAACCTGATGCTCTGCTGCACTGCACGCGTATAGTAATCTCACGCGCTGTTTTGATTACCCTTGCGTTTGCGTGTGTTAGCTAGTTTGCTTTTCATTAGATGCTAGATTGTTTAATCAAGAGTCCAGTCGAGCTATATAGCTGACGCATATGCCCAGCAAACAGTCCAAAGGAGAGCGTGTCGTTATTAAGCGTAGTCTGCGACTTTCAAAGTAGAAGACGAGTAGTGGTGTATACTTTGCCAAATAAGGCACCCGTTACCTGAACCACCACCACACAACACGACCGTATATGATCTGTTTTTACGTACTAGTAGTATAAAGTAGACAGCGGAAAGATTTTCGGCTCCCTCAGCAATTTCACTATCGTGGACACCGTAAAAACACGTCATATTAGTTTTAACTGATGTGTTTGTCTTTTGTTACACATCGTGGCACTCTCCTCACCACTTGTGTGCAATCCAGCCCGTGTGCGAGCCTCGCTTTGACCCTTCCTCCTTCGACGTCGTGGCCGTGGCAACCTTGTGTAGCGTCACCAACTTGTGAGGATGAGATGGCGGTCGACCTGATGACGGCGCGCGAGGAGGGTGATGTGCTGCCCGGAGCCGATATGCCGCCGCCAGACGGCATCGGTGTGGACGATAGCTGTCTACGAATCTTGTAGCTGCATCCTTGTCAGTCGAAGAACAGAGGACAACATCAGAAGGAAAGCTATCTGCCTTGATTGCTAGAGGATGGCTTACACGACGAGCCCCATAGATCGGTCCTTCAACTCACAGCCGACAAGGACGAGCTACCATGACGGATTTGAGGGCCACCAGATACCCAACCATCACCACTCTCCAACATGTGTTGACTGGAACTGCCTTCATGGATTGGGGAATTGTAAAACGCTGCACGCATGGATCTGGCCGGGCAGGCGGGCACCCTATGCACGACCTTCTTGTGCTCTAATGCATGTGAGACCGTGAGATGCAGCAGCAGGCAACAGCTATAGGAGACGAAAAATCTTCCTTGCTTGTGGCATTGAGCATTGGCGTTGTGGAATGGTGATGGATTGATGGAGCCGAGCTATATTGATTTGAGATTGAAAAATGAAGTTGTGTTTGAGGACTGAAAAAGATCAAACATTAGGAAGATTTTCTCCCTTGGCGAGAGTGTGAGAGAGATAGGCTGATGGGGATAAGATAGGCAGCGACAGAGATAACAAGAAAGAAGAGGCTTCTGGACTGGTGTTCGACTTTTGCTACGTGTACCAAATTGTTGCACATCACTGAAATTTAACTTTGCACCAAAAACTTGCAGGTGCTGGTGACCCCATCTGTAAGTGGCATATATATAAATACCTAGCAAAAGAATTATTTTTCTTTTTCATATGTTATACAATATCACTGTTTATATTTTGGACATTCATACAATAAAATTTTTAACTATACAAAAATATATACGACATTGTAACATAAGGTGATAGAGCTATATTTTTTATGTGAGTTTTAGAAAACATGATTTAAAAAAGATAGATAACCATTACAACTCTAACAGAATAAACCTTCACGATATCTTACATTAGAGGAATATACTTAGACACATGAACGCGGCGGAGCGCGCCAACTTGACTAGTATAGTATAGTGTACGTACTGATGAAAAAAGCACTCAAGAGTGGTGCATACACATGCCAACACGCACTGAACGCACGCCGGTTAGGCTAGTAGAATATGCGTTGGAAAGTAAGCCCAGCTAGCAGGAAAAGGCTGCCTGAATTGGCCTATATAACCTGGATGATACAAACAAGACTATACGTATATGTTAAAGAAAACAGAGGTAAGTGCCAAACTAAACGTGCATATGTTGCCTGATCCAGTTAGACATCAACAGTGACAGGTGTTTAGCACTGAAGAATAACATGTGTTGGTACTGTTGCCAATGCAATGCGCAGCTGTTCATCTTGATCAGAGGTAGAGAGATGCCTGTTCTGTTGCCACATGATCTAGCTAATCCAAAGAAGGGGAAGGAAAGGCTACGACAGCAAATAAAAAGCTCAAAAGCAACTCGCCGACCTAGCAAAATCTTCATCGCCAGCTAACTGCTTTGTCGGGCGTGGCAGCCGGAGCGAAACTGAAACGTGTGCAATTATGCATGAGGACTTGATTTTAGTGGATCGAGGTGGCTTCTTGCTCGATCGATCGGGTGTTGCATCGTGGCATGGTCTGAACGAGGCAGCATGAAGCCAAGCGACACCAATGCTACTTGCATGCAATTCGACGCAACCACAACCAACTAAGAGCATTTTTAAGAGAGCTTTATAAATTCTTTTTAAATTAAATTAATAAAGTTTAATTTAAAAAATAATCTTCAACAGCTCCCTAAAATAATTTATAGATTTATTCTCTCTTAAATTTATCTTATTTGTAGCTAAAAATAAGGAGAAAGTTAGAGGACCAATTCTTATATTTTCAAGAGAATTGATGTCGTTGTGGTCCGAAATACTGACATGACCTAATCAAAAAAAAATTACCTATTTTGTGGGAGAACTATTGGAGAAATTTAAAAAAATTATTCCTAATAAATTTTAAACTGCTACTAAAAATACTCTTTTAAGATTTATTTTTTAGAAGCTTTTAGGGATGCTCTAAGCCAACATCAAGTCAGCCCGCGACGGGCCCAAACTGAGCTCAGGCGGCCCAACAAACAATTTCTAGATCGTCAGCTGCAGCAAGTTCAGTAGATAATTGAGCATCAGAATGCTGACATCTCTGCTAGAACTGCCTCCCTGGTCCATGTTCGCGTAGCATCAAACAACCAGTTTCAGATTCCTGTATCATATGGTACACGATTTTTTTCTTCTTCTTTTGCACGAACAGAATGTGGATTGATTTTTCCTGATCTGAATAATGGAAAGAAAATGAAACATGATGGCAATTTGAAACTCTCGATCAATATCCGAACTGGACTATTTGAACATAATTCTCTCCTATATCGGTTCTCCTTCGACCGGTGTGATATTTTTTGCAGTTGTTCTGGATTGTAACCGGATGACTTGCTTTTGATAATGGGAATTGCTGGCGCAGCACAAGCTTCTTTTCCTTCAAAACTTTGCAGCAGGCAATAAACAAAGATCAGCTTATGTTCCTCCGCAATTTTCATTTTTTTAGGAGAATAAAACTCTTTATTCATGGGACTGAAAGTACGAGTTATAAACGCCATAAGGGGGATTTAGAAACTAGACATGCCGGCCATTCTCCAAACAAACACTACTTCTATTAGCTACTAAATGAGTGTCCCAGTTTGATTGCCTGCCTTCATGAACAAACTCAACCAAACTCTGTCGATCTCATCCTGACTTCCTGAGCAATGTGTCCATAAGCCCGAGTTAGGCTCATATAGGTTTTCAATCACACACATTGTCTGAAGCCAGTCGGAACTTTGTCCGCAATTTGCAAGCACCGTGGCAGCTCGGTAGAACAGCAGCCTATGATGGGCCGAATTGGCCGGAACACGAACTAGGAAGCCAAAGAAGAAAATGGCCCAACACACGGAGGCACGTGAAAGGTTAGTCCACTCCTCCTCCCCCATCCTCCCACTAGCTTCCATCGGGAGACGCGCGTGCAGGCTGCCACGCACGCACGCAAAGCGGCGAGGGGCAGCACCGTCCACCACCATTTCCTCCTCTTCCTCCTCGCCTCCATCCCATCCCATTCCGTTTCGTTTCCTCCCCCATCCGGCCACCTCCCTCGCTGCGTCGATCGATCCTTCCATCGATCGATCGAGCGGAGGTCAGGAACAGCTTCCGGCCCGGGAGCAATTCCGCTCGACTCGATCACGTTGTGAGGTCCTGTCTCGTGTGGTCGGGTTCGGACGCGATGGCGACGGAGGCCCTCGCCGACAAGAGCACCATCTTCCGTAAGCTCCGCGCAAAATCCGACAACAAGGTGAGGGGAATTCGATCCCTGTTCCATTTGATTTCGTTGTGGATTCGGTACGAGACGCTGGCCCCTTCGAATGTTTTTTCTTTTCTCACCGTTGCAATTTCCGGTGGTGATGGTGCGTACAGATGTGCTTCGATTGCAACGCCAAGAACCCGACGTGGGCGTCCGTCACCTACGGTGTCTTCCTCTGCATCGACTGCTCCGCGGTGCACCGCAGCCTCGGCGTCCATGTCTCCTTCGTCAGGTCACTTCGCCTCACCTCTTTCTCTCTCTTTTCACGGCCCTTCACGTATGTGGACGCGTGGCCAGTGCCTTTGAGCCTCGGTTATATTGTTATATTTAGTCTAATTTCCCCTGTTGCAGTGGATGACTGATTATCGATCAGACGATCACGTGCACATGTGCACAGCTGGGCATTTCTTTTTTATATAAATAGATATACATGGACGCAGGCTGAATGTAGGCCTGACTGAATAGTATTCTGTTGTATATATATGTGTCTTAATTTACATGGATGGACCGAGTTTAGGATGTTGAAAACTGTCAAGTTAAGATGAAGCACGTATGCTAGTATATTTCTTTTTGCATTAAATTGACAAATGTCTCATGTATGTGTATAAGAATTGGTTTCTTTGATGATCCTGAGAACATCAGTATCAGAAACTTACAGTCTTTGAAATCAGATTTGCAGTACATGAGTTTTCAGATCACCTCTGTCCATGTTGACTGAGTCTAGTGTTTGTCACGTAGGTCTAACTTTTCTGCCACTGGACTTTTTAACTGACCCACAAGTACATGAATATGATATCTGTTGTAGCCTCTTTTCACTCCTGATCCTGATAGCGTCTTATCAATCAAAATATCCAAAAAAGTTTGATGTATCTTTTAGCAAAACATTTTTGTGCTTCGTGCTAAAGCACTTTTTTTTATCGGAAAGTGCTAAAGCACTTCACTTGTGTACAAGTCAGCTCCCCTACATTGGAGGTGTTCGGGGAACGAAATTTCTTGGCAGCCTTCCCGTTGCTTAGTTTGCAAGGAGGTTGATTTGAACCCAGGACCTCCAGGACACAAATGTAGAGACTCTACCACTGCGCTTGGCTGATTGTACTGAAAAACAGTACTGTATATGCAGGTTGACAAATTTGGATTAATCAAATGAGTTGCTCGGTACTGAAAAACATTACTGTATATGCAGGTCGACAAATTTGGATTCATGGACTCAAGAACAATTGAAAATGATGGTTTATGGAGGAAACAACCGTGCACAAGCATTTTTTAAGCAGCATGGCTGGACAGATGGTGGGAAAATTGAAGCAAAGTATACTTCACGAGCTGCTGGATTATACCGGCAGTTGCTAGCTAAAGAGGTTGCTAAAAGCTCAGCCGAAGATGGCAACAATAGCTGGCCATCCTCACCAGTTGCAGGTTCGCCGGCTTCGAATCAAACTTCTGCATTTTCAGATCCCAAGCTGACAGAGGCAGCAAAAGAAAAGGCAAATGAGAAGAATGAGCCTGAAATTGTTCGTTCACCTAGATCACCGATCCATTCTTTCAAGAAGCCAATTGGTGGTTCAAAGAAGTCTGGAAGTAAGATTGGTGGACTTGGTGCACGGAAGCTTACATCAAAGGTATGCTCTATTGCTCTCTGCAGTGTAAATGGAGCATAACTCTTCCTTAAGTCAGTTTGTGTTCTTCGCAGTTGTGTTCATTGGAATGTAAGTCATGTAGTCTGCTTTCCCTAGTTTGTCTTGAAAAGTAAGAGAGAAATGACTAGATATATTAACATACTCATTTTCTATTTTCCCAAACGTACCTCAACATCCAGGTGTTCTTCTTTTATATATAAAATAAACTGGAATTTTCGCTGACAAACTTCATTTTTTTTCATAGCCAAGTGAAAGCTTGTATGAACAGAAGCCTGAAGAACCAGCTCCTGTCCTGCCTCCTGTGACTGAGACCACTACATCTAGGAGCAAATCTCATACTTCCCGATTTGAATATATAGAAAATGCACCTTCTACTGGGAATCATTCAGAAGATAACCAGATTATCGGACATGTTCCACCCCCAAAGTCCTCAAACTTTTTTGCTGAATTTGGGATGGACAGTGGATATCACAAGAAGCCTACATCCACTTCATCCAAAGTGCAGGTAGTTTATGTTTTGTTCAATTAATTGTAGTTGTAGCAAAAGTTCATCCAAATAAGTTCTCAAAAGAAAAGATGAAAACTTAGGTCCACCTCTGGTACATTTAAACTTCATGTGGAGGCATTTGTCTTTGATCCATGTAGCATCCGCTCGGCATGGTGTATATCAGTATAGTTTACATTCTACCAATGAGTTGGCAAACAGAATCCAAAGGATTATTGATCTATTAGTTAACCTCTAGCTGAAAATATTACTAAACAGTTGCAGCATGTAGATAACCTATGCGTATATTATGTTGGTCAAAATATTAGTCGAAGTTTTTATAGATTTCATGCTGTTTTAGAGAGCTGTTCCCTCTGAAAAGGATGAAATTGATTGCATGTAAAGATAGTAACATAGCATTGCTAACATTTTCTTCCATTGAGTTTTTATTCAAAGTGTTCTCTGAAATAATTGATTTAAATGATCTCTAGGTTGAGGAAAGTAATGAAGCAAGGCAGAAATTCTCAAATGCGAAGTCTATTTCATCTTCCCAATTTTTCAGTGACCAGGGAAGTTTCGAAAAGGAGGCTCAACTCTCACTCCAAAAATTCTCTGTAAGTATATTACTGTCACTTTTGATTATGTTATATATTATCATGCTAATCCGTGATTTTGTGAAAACAAGTCGATGTATGTTCCTGGCTATGCATCTTTTTAAGCTTGATGGGGTCCATTTCTTAAGGCCAGGTTGGGTTATTTACATACACCTGAACATTTGTTGACAATGAGAGAATATATTGTCCTTTTGTCTAGACAAAGAGGGAATATATCATTCTACATGTCCTTAGTCATTATTTTGGATAAGCATTTAAGCCTAAACCATTTGGACCTTTTATCAAAAAAAAAAAACATTTGGACCGTACTGCCTAAGAGCTAAAAAATGCTCAAGCTTTGTCTATTCACTATTCTTATGCCTGGCTGTGGTCCAGGCCTTGTAGTAGCAGCATAGGTCCAGTTCAATGCTTAAGAGGTGTGCTGCTGTGTTGTCAGTACGATTTGAATCCTTTGAAGTTCGAAATCACTTGGCTTGTTGGTACTGTATTGAACTTTTCGTTCTGCTTATCATGTTGTAGGGTTCCTCTGCTATATCAAGTGCTGATCTCTTCGGTAATCAGCCAAATAATTCAAATTTGGATGTAAATGCTTCAGATTTGATTAATCGGATCTCATTCCAGGTAAAGAACATTGAGGTAGCATGGTTTTATTTCCTTGATGAACTTATGCAAACACTTTGTTGCTTTGTCCCCATAGGCCACTCAGGATCTGTCTTCGCTCAAGAACATGGCTGGGGAAACGGGGAAGAAGTTGACTTCTTTGGCATCCAACATAATCACTGATCTTCAAGACCGGATCCTCTAGTTTTGATTGTAGTTGAGCCTCCTTTACTTTTTTTGCAGTGGCAGGCTTGCCCAATGAACTGGGTGACAAAGTCGCTGCCAGGCAGATTTGTTTAGGAGGTTCTAGGTGTCTAAAAACTTACAGTGAAACTTAATGTGAATGCTGTACTGGTTAACAGTGATTATGATGAGCTGTAACAGAAGTATCATCGGCAACCGCCAGTGATTTTTTTTTTCTGTTTCAGACAAGGGAGTCGGATATAGTATACCTTCGCTTTGTAAACCATTTCAGAACCTGGTTATTTTTAGACTCTTGATCAGCCCTGAACCAGAACGTGGCCAAGCTACACGTTTTAATCTGGTCCTGTTGTTGGTTTGAACATTCACAGTATAACTTTAAATCACACAGGAAAGAGCGCAGTAGGTGTAGGTCATCTTCTTTACATATGTATGATATAAAACTCCAGCTGATAGGCAGAACACTAAGACGTTCACAGCGAATTTTTTTTTTACTGCTCCTGGATATGTTTTTACAAAAATAGGGCTGTTTGCCGTCGTCACTTCCTCCTCGTCTGTCTTCTTGATTCTTTGCAGAACTCGTCATCTGCGGACCGGGACTTACTCTGCTTCCTCTTCTTACCTACTCTGCCTTCTTCTCCAACACCTGCAAGCACAAGAACATAAATGAATAATTTTTGTAGAGCAATGTAAAAAGAAGTGCTGGTGCATTGTATCATGGTAAATTGACAATAGATGTTTCTTTGTTACAGCAATGGCTGGATTACAGACTCGAATGTTTCCGCTAACCTACTTATGAACTGAGTTACCTACTAGTACTCACTATAGCTGTTTGCACTTGCCCTTTATGCCGTTGTTGATGATCCTTGGCTCATCCTCTTCGTCAGAGCTGAACGTCCAGAAATCGGATGGTGCTTCAGAAAAAGAAACCTTTTGATCCTCTATCAAAAAAACAAGGACGGTAAGTTTAAACCGATTTTTTTTCTTTTCTTTCTAATAAAAAGATTCAAAGCCATCAATTACCCTGCAAAGATGTTTTTCGGAGTAGGCTGAAAGTGCTGTCATTGTTACCTGGTGAGCTACCCTGGTTGCCTGCACTATCACCTTGTGTGCTTTCTTTCATTTCCTTATTGTCCAGCAGTGATCCCGGTGGGCTGCAATCTTCCTTCGTCTCTAATGGTTCCGAGAGCCTGTCAATATGTCCATTTTCTCCGCCTGATACAGTAATGCAGCTGAGCTCCTGTGATCCTCCTGATATTCCACCCAGGTTGCAACCTTCCAGTTGCTTTAGTGCATCCGACAAGGTATTGCCGTCCAGGCTAGGCCCATTCCCGTCCTCTGCCGGTTCACCAAATCTATCTGAACCTTCTTGGCCACCAGAAGATGTGGTCTCATCTTTATCCTTGACAATTTCGCCAAGACCTAGTTCTGCTAAACCATCCGCTCGAACCTTGCTCTCTTTCTCGAGCAAGGAAGAGAACCATGGAGACGAACCTTGCTTCACATAAAACAGAAGATATGATGTAATGTCCAAAACTGTTTCCTCAGAACACACAGACACCTGCATAGCGAAAGGCCACAAGTGTTAACTGTGACTAAATGACAACATTGACTTGAAGAAACAATAAATAACATGCGAATGCCAGCAGTTGGTTACTTTAGCGTCATCAAATTGGAACCAATCAGCCTGCGACGACCGGATATAACAAACATAGTGACCTCTACCATAAGCGCCCCAGTGGTCCACAACTCCATACAAATCATACTTTTGGGGTGCCTGAAAAAAAAATGTCAGCATATATGATTTGAAAATACAATCAAACTAGAAGAAGCAGGAACTCACATTGTCCACAGAGCACATGAAGGGATCTATATCCAGCTCTAATGTGTATTTCACCTTGTCAGAAATCTTGGTTATATCGTGACCAGAATTAAGGAACCGTTTGAGATGGACAACAAGGACTTCTGGCGCTTGCTCTATCTTGAGGTGCTTCTCCATGTTCACACGAGATTTGCATCCGTCACACATTACGCCTTCAATCAACTCGACTTTTGTGAAAGATTCCAAAGCATCGACCAGAGTTTCTACCATGTTGATCTCCAAGCTAAGATCAAGAAATGGCTCAGATCTATCTGACCAGTGGTCGCACTGTGGGCAATGCAGCTTAACAAAAAGAGTAATTAAGGTTATTAGTCTCTGGTAAAAGTAGAGGAATAGAGAAACATCATGATAAAAAAAATGGAACCAAGGATCAGTAAGCATACCTGACTTTTCAGACGGCCACCAAAAATCTCCTTCGCAATGCCGCCTTCGATGGTCGGGGGTTCCTCCGATGAGCTGGGAGCGATAGAGGCCTCATCCAATTTATCAAGCAAGCAACGGAGGAACTCTTGCGCATCTTGTTGTACTCCCTTCTCAAAATCTGACGATATTGCTGCAGAATATTTGTAAAGTACTATGTTCAGTTTAAACAATCATTACCCTTCAAAGTGTACTTGAATCAAGCACTTCAACTTTCAAGTAATTTTAAATGCAAACCCCATAATCATGAGTGATGAAAAAGAATTAAATAGAAAAGATGGAGCATGCACAGACAAATGAATAGAAGGGTCAATCAAGGAAACATACAACTAAGGTTATCAACGAAACTCATGGGATAGATAGCACTTCCAGAACGCTTGATAGACTCATTAGCGTGCTGTTTTAAGGAGCAGTAACAGCAGAATCCGACTGAATCACCTACAAAATTATAATTAGAATAAAAAAATTGAACGGAGAGGACGTGATGATGTATTGTAATAGAAGACATTTATTATTGAATCTAGAATTCTAGATGTCTTACGAGGACAGGGATCAGGGTGATCAGCTTCCCGAAGCTTCAACACAAGAGGAACAGTGTGAACCATACACTGGAGAATGCAATTGAGGAAACATGTCCACCGGTTAGGATTGAATAACGCAGCACCCTGCAGAAAAAAAAGAATTAATAAAAATGCTTATGACTTTAATTTAAAGATAAAAAACTAAGTGCAAAATAATCATGCTTACCACATTGAATTTTTCCTTTACAAGGTGTTCAGGAGGGGACCAACGTTCTCTTGCTATATCCTATAACAGAAGAAAGAAGTGCAATATGTCAAAAAAAAAAATAACTAGTAAAAAAAAAAAGAAAATAATAACTAATTGAACTATCACAGAGTAAATTTAAATTTGTATTCTGTACATTCCTCAAAAAAGAAAAGATTGTATTAATGAATCCAAAATTGAAATGCTACAAGACATGACAACGGTTTGAAAGAAATGTAGTAAAATCATAGAAGATTATTCCCAATCAAATCATAAGATATGCACACAGGGCCTTGTACAAAGGAAAAAAAAAAAGATGGATTACCATGGGACTGTAGGGATTGAAACCATGCTGATATGGATAGCCACACTGTCTATGATTTCTTCGTCGATCATTAAAATGACATGGACATTCACTTCTTTTAGCTCTTTCATGGAAAAATTGATAGGGATAATGATAATCAAATATGCCATAATGACTTGCAGCGTCATCATCATCAATGTGATCACTTCCATCACTCAGGGATGGATCAGAAACATCATCCATGTCCTGAAAAACATATAGAATAAATATATAATGCTCTATATCTCAAGAAAATTGAAGAAAAAGTGCATGCAAGAAACAGAGTGTAAAATTAAGGTAATGTATCCACCCTCTTCGTGGCGTTTAGGCACTGAAGATGTGCAGAGAATAATGTTATAGACACATACTACCTACTAAGGTATCAAATTGAATCACAGTAAATGATTGCAAATGTAAGCAAGAAAAAAATTAATATTAAGGGCATCTGAAATTGGAAATCTACAAGTAGATATGACAAAACTCTAATATGAATATGTAAGAAACACGGGCTTTGTACAAAGGAAATATGGGTTACCATGGGACGGCGTGGACTAAGATCAGTCTGACATTGATGGCCACTATTTCTATGATATCTTTGATCACCACAACGACGACATGGACATCCAATTCTTCTACCTCTTCTACGGAAACTTGGAAACTGAGCATCATTATGATCATATTGGTAGTCTAAATGACATGCATCACCATCATGAATGTGATCACTTTGATTGCAATGACCAATGTCCTGCAAAACAAATAAAACATGAATTATCTACACTATTGTATTTTGCTTGCAGAGTTGAATATTTTCACTAAAAGAAAGAAACAATATTTAGTGGAAACTTAAATCAATATTTTAGCATCATATCCATACCCTAATGTTGTCAAATCCTAAGCCCATGTTGTACACGTCCTCCATATAGCGGTCTCCCATCACTAGTCTAGGATCCACAAACCTTGCAAGTTAAACACATTACCTTTTGTAATAAGTAACACACAAAATAATATACTACAATTAAACAGCAAATATGGATTGGCATACTGCATACCCTCTCCGACACAGCCTCATGTTTCTCATCTCCAAGGAATTAAGCTGCACACGAGTAAAGAGCAATGTAAGGCTAGCTAGCCACATCAAACAATGATACAAGTCACTCAAAAATTTGTCAGATGCTATTTAATTTCCATTAGCAGGTGTACAAGGGGGAAAAGAATGTGGGAAGCATGGGAGGATATGATAAACCTTTTCAACAGATTTGGCTCGTGAAACATCCTGGCTTTTGTCATTTCTCTCACAACCCAACTGAAGACAAAAACATAGTTAAAGAAGAGTACAACGAAGTTCAGAAGGACAAAAGCTCCTCATCATTAGAAGATATTGAAATATTATTTTGACAAATAAACTACACCAGAAGACGCACCATGAGATTTTGCTGTTGGTCAGAAGGACATGACAATGGTGGCTGTGTCCCACTTTTCTGGACGTCCTCATCTTCAAAAATAGCCTAGATAACCGTGCAGAGAAACACAAAGAATATGGGTGAATGGATTAAAGTCAACAATCAGAACTAGATGGCTGCATTTGTGGTAAAAACGAGAGATGGCAGAGGATGAAACTGTAATACCATAGGGTGCTGATTGCCTGACACTGAATGGTCCAAAGGATGAACAGTTTCCACAGTCTGCTTGAGAAGGGCCCAATATTAATAAATATAAAAGGTGAAAGAGAAAGTCAAAGGAAAACAATGGACTTAGAACTTGTACATAGGGAGTAGAAAATAAGATGGTGTAAATTTACCGCATGATTGGATTCACCATCGTCATTTTCCTTCATGTCAGTGACCATAGAGCAATGACCAGTTTCATTTTCCTTCATGTCAGTGACCAGAGAGCAATGACCAGTTTCATTTTCCTTCATGTCAGTAACCTAAATATAGAGGAACGAAAATTTAGTCTCCAGCTGCGTTGTAAGTCATTATTCATACAGGAATATCATAGAAATTCCTAATACAACTTGGCAATCGTCTAACCCCGTAGTAATTTGTAATGTTATAAAAAGGAATGAGCACAATTTACCATGCCACAGGACTTCTGAAGCGTAGGAAGAAGCATAGCATTCATGTATTCACTAACCTGCAGGAATTGAGTAACCGATAAAAAAGATGAATATGATTTACCAAACAAAAAACCAGAAATCGAAACGTGAGTACAGTCTAATCGATCTAGGCTATCCTCCGCCTCATCCGCCGCCATGGGAAGCACGGCGAGCGGCGTCGGCACGAGGACGGCCTCCGCGACGGCGTCCGCGGCCATCGGCGGCGGCATCGCGGGGGGGAGAGCTAGGGTTTGGGGGCTTGCGAGCGAGGACGATCGGAGAATGGGGGATTGGTTGGGGTTGATGGAGAGATTGGAGATGAGTACAAACTCCCAGCCGATGGAGAGCTAGGGAGGGGAGGCGTGGGGCGGGCGGCCTTTTATGCGCACGCACGGTGCACGGACGACGGCGTGGATCAACGATGGGTCGCGCTCGGTCTCCTCGGTCCGCGTCTTTCGTACGTGTTGGGCTTGGATTTGGGATCGGGATGGTGGGATACATGCCGACCAGTGGGGCCGAGCGGTGTGATGCCTTGCATTTGCATGGAAACGGCTCCAATCCCGTCCGGTACGTCGATTGTTTCGGGTGCGTGCACCATCCACGCCCCCCGGGCAACTTCGTGGTGGACCAATGCATTATCCTGTACTCAGAGTTGTGTCGATTCAAGGGTATCCTATTCTGACGTTTTTTTAATGCATCATGATTAACGATGAGTTTCTCATCCGAATAGCCATTAAGCGGAGCTGGTAGTGTTTTTTTTAGAAATAGTAGTGATCTTGTGTTTGACTCGCGGTGGCATATTTTTTCTTTTATATTTTCTAGGCTTCAATGGACTAAAAGCTTGTGAGTTTCGTACTTTGTATTTTTTTAAATTTTTCATAGAATTATTTGTATATATTGGATTTAGATCCGATAGCTCAAAGAGTCTTAATTTCAGTTAGCTAAAAATTAGCAAACGTCTTTTTCTTTTCTTTTCCAACAAGGAAGAAATCGCTCGTAACATGTCCTACATCATCAAAACAGAACCAGCTAGAACAATGCATATGTTTGTGGTAAAAAAAACTAAAAAATCATGATAAAGAATAGAACAATGCATATATTCATGGACCATTGGTAACTGTTTCAGCCGGTTTGTTTTCTTTCTGACTATGAAAATAGTCTAAAACATCCATAAAAAAGTACATTGATAGACAATGGAACAGTGCATATATTTTTGTGTAAAGTTAACATTTTGTCTATTATAGTGTACTGCAGGCAAGAGTAAAACAAATGTAGTGTGTTGTTACAACTAATTGTGTTTATAGTGTGTTGGAGATGAAAGCCATGTGTTTATATTGTGTGATGGACAAATCTTCTCTATTATATATTTATGTGTGTTGAAAGTACACACAACATTAGATGGCATTTGTTTTACCTTAAGTTGGCAAGTAAACTGTCCAATATATCTTTTATGAGGACATCCGAAGGGGAGGTCCTACCAATATATTTTTCATTATGTTATAAAACCGTATATGAAATGCAAGGTTTTAAAAGCAGCTGCCTAGACCATTTAAGCACTAGGTGGAGCCCGATCACTTCACTTTCAACTATATTATATTTTAAAAACGTTTCTCCTATTTTCTTCAATTACTTGGTCTTACGCAACATTTTAATTATTTTTAATTTGTTTATATTTATTTACCAAAATTACGAACGTCTAGGACCGCTTAACTAATAAGTTGCTATAGACCATATCGGACCGTTCGCTTGGTTTCTCTGTTTTTTTTTAACAGCTGAAAAATTCAGAGTAGACTTACCTTTGAGGGGTGCTTTTCTACTCAATCGTTGATTTCTTTGCGGCACATTTCTTTTCTTGCTTGGAGTAACCAAAGTTGAATTGTGTCGATACAGTTTTTCCTGATCGAAGACTTTACAATGCTTGCTATAGCCTATAGCTGATAATTCCAACGATTGTGATGACGAAAATGGTTGGCCAAACATTTTTTTAATGCCAAAATTTGCTGCAGTGAAAACATTAGATACGTTGTGCAACACAGAAATCATGATGCAAATAATGCCTAGTCGTTGTCTCCAAATATCAGTTGTGTGTGAGAGCATGAGAATAAGATTTTTTTTTTTTTAAGAACAGCACCCAAAAGGGCAGGCAGCAGTCGTGGAGATCCAACACGTTTTGCCACATCCTGCAGTGCAAAAGCCACATGCAAATATCTTACATTTCCTTGGAGCCTATAGGAGTCCCATAGAGTTATGTTTGCTGAATTTTGGGCTCTACCAAAGTTAACGCTTGATAACATGCCTTGGTTGAAAATTGTTTGTGTGATCCAAAGCGCATATATATCCCTGTGTCCGGCTCGTTTGTCAAAGATACTCAGCCTCTCTAATAGTGATATGTCTACATGTAATCTGCCATTCATTGTCTGCGAAGCATTCTTTCACTGAGACGTTTGGGTGCTGAATACCTGAATGTGAGAGGAAAGGGCTGTTTCGCGAGAAACTTGTGGTACTGCCATTGCCTATATATTGCCCCCAGTACATGCTAATCAAAGGGATGAGTTTTCTCCATGCCTGACTGCAGTTTGTAAGCAGTTTCCATTACTGTGGTCGATGCCTTTGTGGGTAGTTCCTGGAGTTATAGCATTTTGCTATAACATGAATATATTTTTTCAGTTATAACATGCATGTGGATAGTTCAGATGCGTTTATCTATCTGGCCATTCTTTTCATTCACAAAAATTGATTCATCAGTGCTTTATTAAGAGGTAGGTTTCCTTATACAGATTTTCTAAATTGGAATCCTAGGCACATATCTAAGGAATATATATATCATTTCCAACAATGAACTCTAGCTGAGGCATTGTAGTATGCAATACTCTGAAGCTCGTTCAAGTAGAATGGTGGTTCTTCAATACAGTTGTGTCTTGTTTTGGGTTGTTTCCGAGCGTTTCCTTGGGACAAGAGTTTTTCAAACTCGTTGATCATTCCTTGGCGTTTGGGATGAGCGCTTGGAGAAGAGGGAAAATTTGAAAACTCCTGTCCCAAGGAAATAGCTGAAAGTAAATGTGAAATACTCACTTTCAGGAAGGAAAGTGTGATTTGTATTTCTTTGTTTTGTAAAATTGAAGTGTTCTGGGGCAATCAAAAGATGCACGAGCTTTCTTTTGGCAGATCTACATGCAGGACCTTCCTTTCCTGTAGCATAATAATCAACATGCAAGTTTAAGACCTTTCTTTTGGCTGGCCACTGGTGGTAGTAATATACATAATGGACGTCCTATGTTCTTCGCGTTGTAGAAAGTAGAAGAGAAAGAGGGTGAAAGCTTGACAGTGCAGTCTTGGACATTGCAAACGCTTGGTGAATAGGAGAAGAGGGACTGCAAGAAGAGAAATTATAACAAGAGATTTTGTAAATTGAAAACATAAAAGCAAGCATAGGTATATATTAGGATCCTTCTTGTGACAATATGCCTGGGTGGTACGACATGTTGTTCTATCAGTGGTGGAACCAAGGTAGATCCAAAATTCTTTTCTTCTTCTTCTTCTTCCTCTCTCATCCCTCTTCCTCTTCATCTTTGTGGTTCCCAGATAGCAAGTGTAGTCTATGAAGTTGTAAGCTTCATGACCATTGATGATTGGATTCTCGAGGTATGGATGTTTTGATGATTAATAACAACTATAAAATTATAGGCTAATATCTACACAAGTGTTATTTATATAGAAAATATCTCTAAAACTCTACTAAATCTTATTGATGATGGTTGCCTTGGCGATGGATGACAATGATCACAAGCATGGAGGCTTGATGAGCTTGATGGAGTCCAAGGATTGATGGAGATGGATCAAAGCTAAGTACAAGCTATGGAGTAAGTGTTTGGAACACTTGTCTAGTTGTTAATGCTTTTAGTCCATAGGAAAAACCGGACTATCAAAGGGGTCTAGGTCATGTCTCTTTAGGTCATGCTAGTTGATGATGTGCATGGATGCTCAGTGAAATCACATACACTAGGTGACACTGGCGAAACCAAGTAGCTGTTGGAAGAACCCAAGAAACGAAGTCAAACGAGGACGAGTGAAAGGATCGAGTGACCGAGGATGGGGGGGATGAATCGTGAACTCAAACTATGTACCTAATTCGCCAATTCCTGAAACCTACCACTCAAAACAACTCCTACACAATTCTAATGGTGATCACACTAACAAGATAATCCTATGAAAAGAAAAGCAACCTAATCATACTAGTGGATCCCACATGAGGTACACAACTCCTATGCAAGCTAGTAATCAAAGAACACGCGAAAGCACGCAACAAGCTAGCAAAGTAGCCTACTCATGCAAAGCTACTAGATCATCAAGAACATGAAAGACACACAAGCATCAGTAGCACAATACATACTAGGATGATCAAACAAGCCAAAGCAACTCCTATACATGCTAGTGATCAAGTGTAAGCTAAGCACAACTAGCAAGTAGAGAAGCCTATTCATGTAAGTCTACAAGTAATCAACTAGAGCATGGTAAGCATACAAGCATGAATAATACGGTATGTAAATGCGGAAAGTAATGCATTAAAGTAAGGAGTAGAGTAAGAGATTACTCATGATTTTTTTCCCGAGGTCTCGAAAGGATGGCGCCTTCCCCTACTCCTCGTTGGACCACTCCCACTGGAGTCCCAGTCCCTCCCGCCACCAATGTGGAGTTCTCGCCCATGAGTCCGCAATCACTCCCGGAGTGAAGACACGGTGCACGTCACCGCTGCCACCAAGGCACAAGCTCGCCTCCCTCGAGAACTTGCTGGACTCCCCGAGCCGACACGGGCGCTCACTAGCGATGCCTCTTTCACCGGCGGGCTCAAACCGTGTACAAACGTGTGACAGCCTTCACAACCGATCATGATAGGCTCGATTACCGACACCTAACCGATCTAGGTCTCACCATAGACCAAGAGTATCAGCCTAGATCACACCCTCAAGGACACCTAGCCTTAGATGTGCAAGATCACTCCATGTTACTCTCACTAGCACTCTTAAGATATGCAATATCTCCTCCTAGTGCTCTCCTCTTTTCCTCTTGACTCTCACCAAATGCTCCAAGCAATTTCACTGGTCAAGAGAGGTCTCCAAGACCCCAGCAACGAAGTTATATAGGCTTCCAACCTCCAACTAGCCGTTGCTCCATGAAATCAGCTTTCTGGGCCTACTGACCGAACTGTTCGGTCACTGCCTCATCGGACCGTCCGGTCACTGCAGACTTCAGCACCAATGGCTCTGCCCCCTCTGCTGACTTCCACTGACCGGACCGTCCGGTCAGTTGACCGGACAGTCCAGTCTGTTTCTCTTTCCAGTCCAGAAATATTTCCAGCGCTGCTTCCTCGCTGCCCAAGTCCCAGACCTACTAACCGGACCGTCCGATCTCTAGGTCTTCCAGACTTGGCAGTTTCCTCGTAACTCGCTGTAGGCTTCGGACAAAACCTCTCAGTGACCGTACAGTCTGGTCACTACTGACCCCTTTGTTCGATCACTTCATCCAGAAGCTGAAACTTCTCGTCCTCGCTTGACTTTGTTTTCCAGCTTCTTCGAACAGCTCCTTGGCTTCTCCACTGTCATCTAGTGCCTATGATTTTACCGAGCAACCTTGCACATTATCGACTAGACATGACCTAAGATAAATAACCTAGACCCCCTTGATAGTCCGGTTTTTCCTATGAACTCAAAGCACTAACAACTAGACAAGTGTTCCCAACACTTGCTCCATAGCTTGTCCTTCGCTTTGATCCATCTCCATCAACCCTTGGACTCCATCAAGCTCACAAGCCTCTATGCTTGCAGTCATTGTTATCAATCGTCAAGGCCGCCGTCAACAATCATCATAGAGTAGAAGAGGTTTCCTACACGAACAACACTCGTGTAGTCATTAGTCACATTTCATGTTTATCATTTATCACCAAACATTCATACCTTGGGGTGACCTTAATAGTCATGATCCTTACAATCTCCCCCTTTTTGGTGATGGATGACAACCACTACTTATGATGATCCAAAACGGACGAACAACAAGGAACCAAAGGAAAAGAAAGGAATGAAAGGATTACCTTGGTCCTTACCTTAGAAGTAGTCTCCCCCTTGTAATGTGGTAGGTATTGAGGGAGAACTACCCAATCACGTAGGGCACTTGATATCTATCTTGAGTTGAATTTTGCGTCCATCTTGGTGTCGTGGTTGATGATCTTGTCAAAGTAGACACGCACCAAGGACGTAGATGTTCATGTCGGTGTAGGTGTTCATTGTTATTGTAGATATGCACTATTGTTGTTCTTCTCCATTTTGGTGTAGATGTTCATCTTGTCATGATCTTCATATGTACTCCAAGTGAACATGCATCATTGTCTTGATCATCTTCATTTGATCTTCTTGTTCTTCTCCATCTTTCCTTCTCCTCTTGACTTGGCTTTCGGATCTTTATGTTCTTCTCCTCCTTTGTGTTATCGATCTAGACTTGGCTTTTAGATCTTCATGTCCTTCTCTCCCTTTGTCACCTATCACCAAAAACCAAAGACAAAAACATAATACAACCAACGAGCAAATAATAAATGGCAAGAGTTAGGAAAACTCCCCCTTTCATGGTGCTCCTTCTTGGTCACGATAGTGTTTCACCATAGCTCCCCCTACACACAAGACTCAACAAAATATTTCCTCAAAGATGCAAAGGTTGGTCAGTAGTGTGTTGGGAATGTATGAGTCATTTGTCTTTGAGCCGCGTGAGTAGATTTAACCTCAGAGCTCATTTGAACATGACTCAATGGGCATGAAGCACAAAGATCACTATGTGATAATCTAGAGGGTCATATACTTATATTATAAATAAGCAACTCGCCCTAGAAACATGCTTGGAAGCATGTAAGGTATCACAATGCAAAATGCATGAATGCAAATAATACAAATACAAATGCAACAAGTATACATATGCATGATGCGATGCTAAAGGAAAGAGAGAGAAAGGCTACAAACCAAAAAGCCAACAATGAGTTGTTCCCTTCTTGAGCTTACTCACAATGGACCATTCTTCAAAGCCTTGTGCACACCATGAACCACCATCCCAAGCTTAACCCACGTCCATTGTTATCTCAAGGAGGTCCGAAGTTGACCTACAAGCTAAGAGAAACAAACACAAACCAAAGGCACAAACAACAAACAAAACAAACAAGGCTATACATATTTACAAGAGACAAGCTTTAGGGTTACTCATGTGAAGTTTGAAAGGTCGAGAATATTGAGTTCTCCCCTTATCTTGTTGAAGGTCTTCTCGTCGAGTGGGTTGGTGAAGATATCCGCCAATTGTTCATAAGTCCGCACACTCACCGGCTCAATATCCTTCATCTCAACATGGTCTCATATGAAATGATGTTGGACTTGAATATGCTTTGCATGACCATGATCTCCAGTTTTGAGGGTCATTTTGATTGCCACTTCACTATCACAATATAATGACATTTGAGTGAAGTTGATGCCATAATCCGAGAGAGTTTGCCTCATATAGAGAAGTTATGCACAACAAGCTCCCGCTGCCATGTACTCCGCTTCGGCTATAGATAGAGCCACCGAGTTTTGCTTCTTTAAGCTCCAAGATACTAGAGATCTTCCAAGAAATTGGCAACCTTCCGATGTACTCTTCCTATTCACTTTGCATCCCATGAAGTCCGAATCCGAATACCCAAATAACTCAAAGCTTGTTCCTCTAGGATACCATACTCCCATGGTAGGTATGTACTTGAGGTATCTCAATATTCTCTTTACGGCCTTCAAGTGGGACTCCTTTGAATTTGCTTGATAGCGTGCATACATGCACACACTAAACATGATGTCTGGTCTTGAGGCGGTGAGATAGAGCAAGAACCCAATCATTGATCTATAGAGTTTGGAGTTCACCGGTTTACCCTTTGCATCATCATCCAAGGGTTTGCTAGTTGCCATAGGTGTATGCAAGGGCTTGCAATTTTCCATGTTAAATCTCTTGAGAAGATCCTTAGTATACTTCTCTTGATAGATGAAGTTCCCTTCTATTAATTGTTTGACTTGAAAACCAAGGAACACATGCAACTCTCTAATCATTGACATTTGAAATTCCCTAGACATCATCTCCCGGAACTCTTCATTGAACTTCTCATTGGTTGACCCATAGATGATATCATCCACATAGATTTGGCACATAAAGAGGTCCTTCCCAACATGCCTTGTGAACAACGTGCTATCAATGCTTCCAATGGTGAATCCATTCTTGAGTGGGAAGTTCTTCAAATGTTCATAACATGCCCTTGGTGCTTGCTTGAGGCCATAGAGAGCTTTCTTCAATTTGTACACATGTCTTGGATGTTTAGGGTCCTCAAACCCCGGAGGTTGTTCCATATAGACTTTCTCATTGATCTCTCCATTCAAGAAGGCAATTTTAACATCCATTCGATAGAGCTTGAAGCCATTATATGATGCATAAACAAGCAAGATCTGGATTGCCTTAAGACAAGCCACGGGAGCAAATGTTTCTTCAAAGTCAATGCCCGCCACTTGAGAATATCCCTTAGCCACTAAACGAGCCTTGTTCTTGACAATGACCCCTTTCTCATCTTGTTTATTCTTGAAGACCCACTTGGTGCCAACCATATTATGATTCTTGGGTCTTTCCACTAACTTCCATACTTGCATCTCTGAAAGTTGTTCAATTCTTTTTGCATGGCAATAACCCACTTGTGATCATTCATTGCCTCTTCCATTGTTATGGGCTCAATCATGGAGACAAAATAGAAGTTCTCAATTGCAAAATTTGCCTCCTCATCACTTCATCAGTTTCTTCATTCACATAGTTGGACTTATATTGGTTTCTCCTTGTCCTCACTCCTTGAGATGGGATCCCAATGATCAAGTCACGAGAATGATCCTTGTTTATTGCTTTGGGTCTAGGATGTTGTTCTTGTTGAGTGGGAGGAGGTCTAGGTGATGTATCTTGTGCATCATGAGTTGCTTGCTCTCTTGATATATGAGTATCTTGGATCCTTAGAGAGGTGGGAGAGTCACTCTTATGCTTTGTTGTTTTGGACTTTGAGCTTAAAGTGGATGGAAGGGTATCTTGTGAAGAGCTTGGAGAAGTAACTTGTGGTGAAGTATGTGGGGAGGCTTGTGGCTCACTATTATGTGGGGAGGCTTGTGGCTCACTTCTCACTTGGGTTGCCTCATCACTTCGTGGGTGAACTCTCATTGAATTTTAGGAGGAGCTAGAAGGTGTACTTGGGTTGGTTCTTGCACCTCGAAGGAAGAGGTTGGTTGAGGTGGTGGAGTTGAGGGCTCAGCAATATCACCATCATTGCTCTTAGGGGGTAAAACCTCATCCACGGGCGTGTTCCTTAAAGCTTCTCTTATAGGCTCATATCCAATGTTCACTTTATGAAATTCATCTCCCTTCTGAGAACCATTTGACTCATCAAATTGCACATCATAGAATTCTTCCACATAACCTGTGGCTGAGTTGTAGACCCTATATGCTTTAGAAGTTCCTGAGTATCCAACAAGAATACCTTTATCAGTTATGCTCTCAAATTTCCCTGGCTTTCTCCTCTTCTTAAGAATGTAGCACTTGCAGCCAAAGACTCGAAAATAGGAAACATTGGATTTCCGTCCCACCAATAGCTCATATGGTGTCTTCTTCAACAACTGGTGGAGATAGACACAGTTGGAGGTGTATCAAGCTGTGTTGATTGCCTCCGCCCAAAACCTCTCATGAGTCCCATACTCATCTAGCATTGCACGGACTAGAGTGATGAGTGTCTTGTTCTTTCTCCCCACTACTCCATTCTGCTCTGGAGTATATGTAGCAGAGAATTCATGCTTGATCCCTTTCTTGTCACAATATTCCTCCACTGTTGTGTTCTTGAACTCAGTCCCATTGTCACTCCTTATCTTCACAATATTGGCCTTGAATTCATTCTTTGCTCTTCTTGCAAACTTTCTGAAGATATCACTTGCTTGAGACTTGT
Organism: Eleusine indica; assembly: GCA_030378355.1. Taxonomy (NCBI): domain Eukaryota; kingdom Viridiplantae; phylum Streptophyta; class Magnoliopsida; order Poales; family Poaceae; genus Eleusine; species Eleusine indica. The sequence goes on from CM059495.1 coordinate 46,748,479, forward strand.
CCACAAGAAAGAAGGTCCAAGTGTATCTCGTGAAGTCATCCACAATCACCAAGCAATATAGGTTCCCTTCCAGACTCTTGTAATGTGTTGGCCCAAACAAGTCCATCTGCAAGAGCTCCAGAGGATGAGATGTAGACATGAAAGACTTGGTGGGTGTGAAGATGCAACTTGCTTTTCAGCCTAACAAGCACTGCATAGTTTGTCCTTCTCAAAGGTCACATCTTTGATTCCTTCAACCAGATTCCTCTTGACCACTTTTCTGAGCTGATTCATTCCAACATGTGCTAGTCTTCTATGCCACAATCATCCCTTAGTTGCCTTAGTGAAGAGACAAGTACTTGGTGGCATGTTACTTGATTTGAAGTCCGTGACATATAAGTTCCCATGCCTCACTCCATGAAATACTAGCCCTTTCTTTGAATTTTCAATTATTGCACCATCCTCATCAAATGTGCACTTGAAATCCATATCACAAAGTTGACCGATAGACAGGAGGTTGAAGTTGAGGGTTTCCACAAGATAGACCTTGAAGAGATGGAGGTCCTCAGTAATGGCCACCTTGCCTGATCCTCTGACTCTCCCTTTTGAGTTATCCCCAAAAGTCACCTTCTCACCATATTCGTCTTCATCAATGTTGGTGGACATGGTTGGCTTACCGATCATATGTTGGATGCACCCACTATCAAGAATCCAATGAGTACCTTCACTCTTATAGTTGACCCTAGTGGTAGCCATAAGACAAGCACTAGAGGAAGAAGGGTTAGTATCCAAAGAATTACTTGATTGACTAGCACTAACCTCATCACGTCGAGCAATAAGTCCATCCTCATAGATAGGGATTCTTGCAATCCCTTCCTAAAGTCTCCTTCTAATGGGATAGTGAGGAGCACGATACCTCCAATATCCATGACCATCCCCCATGTGCACATTGTCGAGGTCGATATAATAATGGGGAGGATCATAGAGGCCTGTGACGTGCTCAATCACATGTCCCACTTGTGAGTGGAGCACAAGTATCATCTCCATTGCCCTCTCAATTGAGAGCTCATGTCTTCTGTTGACTACCTCCTCAAGTAAGAAACCCCTCTCAGGAGTTATGATTTGCAAGAGGAGTCTATAAATCACTTCATATGATGGGATCCTCCGAAGACCTCTAAATGAGTTTATCCTACACACAAGATCATAAATGCTTAAGAGAGTATCACAAAGGTCATCATTCGGATTTCTCACAAATTCACCAAGTTGAAAGATGAGATCCTGTTGGTGAGCTCGACGAAGATGCCAAATTCGATCTTGTGGCGGAGGAGGTGGAGGAGCCGGAGCCGTAGTGGTGAGATTGATCATCTCCAATGATCGTGTGAGCACTGTTGTTGGCGCTCCCCCTACACCAATGCGTGGTCCACCCGAAGTGCTTGGAGTAGAACATGGAATGACACTTGGGGTAGAGCTTGATGAAGCGCCTGATGAAGAGCTTAGTGTAGGTCTTGATCCGACGGGGTTATAGAAGCTGCTGCAACGCAATCTTGTGGAGGTATCAAAGAAGTTTGAGATCGAAGCTACTTCTTTCCCTTTTCTTGAAGATGCTCCATTGTCTGCCTTGGAAGTCTTCTCCCCAGTCCAGCTTGTGGTGATCTTCTCATCATCAAAGAGCAACCCAATCACATCCTCGACGGAGAGACCCTTCTCCATGATGAGATCAAGGGTGATGTAGAGGAGCTTGCTGCTAGGGAGCAAGGTGAGGATCTTCTCGACTATCACAATCTTGGGAAGCTCAAAAGTAGTTGCTCCAATCTTGTCCACAATACCTCGCAAGCAAATAAGAGAGTAAAGTAAGTCCTCATTCTCATTAGCATGAAAAATAAAGAACTCCTCAACAAGTGAATCACTATCATGATCAATAAAAGACTCACAAGCATCATTAGTACTAGTCACACTAGAATAGCAAGCAAGATCAAGAGAGCTAACATCATCAATCATCACATTAGGCACACTAGTAGAGTAATATATCAAATTATCACTAGTAGAATCTAGGCACTCACTAGAACTAGGCACATCCACACAATCATCATCATATACATGATCATCGGTAAAGGTATTGGCAAAATCCACAAGTGTGTTCATCAACTCATCCGGAATCATGGTATTTAGGTAGCTTTTCAAGCGATTCTTCCATGAACCATGACCCGGCCCTGAACGGGATGACATCCCAACTCAGTACGGTCACTACTCAAGACGGTTAAGCCCTATGATGAGCACTTGGCTCTGATACTACTTGAAAGGATCGAGTGACCGAGAGGGGGGGGGGTGAATCGGGAACTCAAACTATGTACCTAATTCGCCAATTCCTGAAACCCACCACTCAAAATAACTGCTACAAAATTCTAGTGGTGATCATACTAACAAGATAATCCTATAAAAAGAAAAGCAACCTAGGCATACTAGTGGATCACACACGAGGCACACAACTCCTATGCAAGCTAGTAATCAAAGAACACGTGGAAGCACACAACAAGCTAGCAAAGGAGCCTACTCATGCAAAGCTACTAGATCATCAAGAACATGGAAGACATACAAGCATGCGTAGCACAATACATACTAGGGTAATCAAACAAGCCAAAGCAACTCCTATACATGCTAGTGATCAAGTATAAGCTAAGCACAACAAGAAAGTAGAGAAGCCTATTCATGCAAGTCTACAAGCAATCAACTAGAGCATGATAAGCATACAAGCATGAATAGCACGGTATGTAAATGCGGAAAGTAATGCATCAAAGTAAGGAGTAGAGTAAGAGATAGCTCATGATTTTCTTTTTCCGAGGTCTCGGAAGGATGGCGCCTTCCCCTACTCCTCGTTGGACCTCCCCCACCGGAGTCCCGGTCCCTCCCGCCACCAATATGGAGTTCTCGCCCACGAGTCCGCAATCACTCCCGGAGTGAAGACACGGTGCACGTCACCGCTGCCACCAAGACACAAGCTCGCCTCCCTCGAGAACTTGTCAGACTCCCCGAGCCGACACGGGCGCTCACTAACGATGCCCCTTTCACCGGCGGGCTGAAACCGTGTACAAACGTGTGACGGCCTTCACAACCGATCACGATAGGCTTGATCACCGACACCTAACCGGTCTAGGTCTCACCATAGACCAAGAGTAACAGTCTAGATCACACCCTCAAGGACACCGAGCCTTAGACGTGCAAGATCACTCCATGTTACTCTCACTAGCACTCTCAAGATATGTAATATCTTCTCCTAGTGCTCTCCTCTTTTCCTCTTGACTCTCACCAAATGCTCCAAGCAATTCCACTGGCCAAGAGAGGTCTCCAAGACCCCAGCAACGAGGTTATATAGACTTCCAACCTTCAACTAGTCGTTGCTCTACGAAATCAGCTTTCTGGGCCTACTGACCGGACTATCCGGTCACTGCCTGACCGGACCGTCCGATCACTGCAGACTTCAGCTCCAACGGCTCTGCCCCCTCTGCTGACTTCTACTGACTGGACCGTCCAGTCAGTTGACTGGACCGTCCGGTCCATTTCTCTCTCCAGTCCAGAAACATTTCCAGCGCTGCTTCCTCGCTGCCCAAGTCCCAGACCTACTGACCGGACCGTCCGGTCACTAGACCGGTCCGTCTGGTCTCTAAGTCTTCCAGACTTGGCAGTTTCCTCGCTGCTCGCTGTAGGCTCCGGACAAAACCTCTCAGTGACCATACAGTCCGATCACCACTGACCCCTCTGTCCGGTCACTTCGTCCAGAAGCTAAAACTCCTCGTCCTTGCTTGACTTCGTTTTCTGGCTTCTCCGAACAGCTCCTTGGCTTCTCCACTGTCACCTAGTGCCTGTGATTTCACTGAGCAACCGTGCACATCACCGACTAGACATGACCTAAGAGAAATGACCTAGACCCCCTTGATAGTCCATTTTTTCCAATGGACTCAAAGCCCTAACAACTTGACAAGTGTTCTCAATACTTGCTTCATAGCTTGTCCTTCGCTTTGATCTATCTCCATCAACCCTTGGACTCCATCAAGCTCATAAGCCTCCATGCTTACGGTCATTGTCATCAATCGCCAAGGCCGCCGTCAACAATCATCATAGAGTAGAAGAGGTTTCCTACACGAACAACACTCGTGTAGTTATTAGTCACATTTCATGTTTGTCATTCATCACCAAAACATTCATACCTTGGGATGATCTTAATGGTCATGATCCTTACAACGAGGAGTTTCAACTTCTGGATAGAGTGACCGAATAGAGGGGTAAGTGGACACTAGACTGTATGGTCAGTAGAAGATGAGAGAGCAGTCTGTGAGGAGTCTGTTTGCGCGAAGGCCCATAAAGACCGGACGATCGGTCTATGTGGATGGGAATCGAAACAGAAGGTGTAGAAATGGGTGCTCTCTGGAATCGCAGGAGATGGACAGACCGGACGGTCCGGTCAGATGAGATTTCAGCAGTGGACAGAGAGCCGACGGCTATGGAGGAGCTGTTTCCGAGGAGACCGGACGGTCCGGTCAAGGAGTGACTGGACTGTACGATCAGTTGGCCCAAAAAGCTGATTTCGTGGAGCAACAACTATTTTGAGGTTGGAAGCCTATATAACTTCGTTGCTGGGGTCTTGGAGACCTCTCTTGACCAGTGGAATAGCTGAGAGCATTTGGTAAGAGCCAAGAGGAAAAAAGATAAGCACTAGGAGAGGATATTGGATTATCTTCATAGTACTAGAGAGAGTAACTTGAGTATCTATGCACTTCTAGGGCTAGGGTGTCCTTAAGAGTGTGATATAGGTTGTTACTCTTGGTCTATTGAGAGATCTAGACCGGCTAGGTGTCGGTGATCGAGCCTATCCTGATTGGTTGTGAAGACCGTCACACGTTTGTACCCAGTTTGAGCCTGTCGGTGAAAGAAGCATCGCTAGTGAGCGCCCATGTCGGCTCGGAAAGTCCGGCAAGTTCTCGAGGGAGGTGAGCTTGTGGCTTGATGGCAGCAGTGATGCAACCGTGTCTTTACTCCAGGAGTGATTACGGGCTCGTGTGCGAGAACTTTACTTGGTGGCGGGAGGGACAGGCACTCCGGCGGGAGTGGTCCAACGAGAAGTAGGGGAAGGCGCCATTCTTCCGAGACCTCGGGAAAAAATCATGGGCATTCCTTGATCCTCTCTTTACTATTATGTAATTGTGTGCTCTAGTGAGTAGGTTGAATTATGGCTTGCATAGGCTAGTGTGTTTAGCTTCCGCATTTGCTCTCATCATGAACACTAGCATGTGTAGGTTCTTGACCTAATAGACTTATTAGATTGCAACGATTGTTGGGATTTAGTGGTGTGAAATTGAAGTATTCCAATTCATGGTCGACTTACCGATTCACCCCCCTCTCGATACGCCTTCGGTCCTTACAGAAGTTTCACATTTCATTGATCATCGGGTTCTCGACATACCGAAGTCGACCTGTCACGAGCAAGGCTAAGCTGATGGTGACGCACGTGATCTTCTCTCCCCATCCTCTGACAAATCGCAAGTTGCATGAGAGTGTCATCCCCAATGTTGCACTAAACGCACAAGTGCCCCCCCCCTGCCCCCACAATGTTGCAGTCCGTTATTAGTGCAAAGCAGTTAATGAACAGTATTGACCAGCACCCAGCCTACCTGCTTCGTGGCCTCAACCACCGACAACATCATCGTGAGCGGCTACCAACGACGTGGTCGTTGAGCTGGAGCACAAGCGGGTAGAACCGACACGACGTGAAGCAAGCAAGGTTTAGGCCACGGATTTATGTTGCCCACGGCTGGCGTGAAGATCTAGCTAGGGCGCCATGGAGAGCATGCAGAAACACAGGAAAATGTAAGTAAAAGTCCTCTAATCTATGACTTGGATATGTCGGTTTCTTTTCTTAACTACAGGTGTGTTTGGTGTAACTTATGCACTAGCTTATTGGGCAGCTTATACTATCATAAACTCTATCAAACATGTTGGACGCATCAGCACTTATTGTAATAAGCATTCATAAGTCAAAAACTCTTTTGTACTTAAAGCTATAAGCAAGAAATTTTTTACTTTTCCAGCTTATAGATCACATCTTTTAAGATAAACTATAGAATAAACTATTTTATCAAACCTATTGACTACTTATACTATAATAAATTAAATAAGCTAGATAAGCATTTTGAATAGAACATAAATAATTTTTAGCATACGTAAAAGTCCTGCAAAACACACCCTAATAACGTTGGATGGAGCTGATTCGGCTGAACCTACTCCATGCTGTTGATCGATCGCCCGAGGGAACCGAACTGATCGTCGCATTTTTTTCTGAAAGAGATAGGCCGGCAGGGGGAGGCACACGGTAGCGGCGCACACGACGCAGCAGCTTTTGGCGCAACCTTGACCGCCACGTTTCGGCGCTATCCGGTCTCCGTAGACTCCTCTTGTCAGGCGGGCCTACATGTCATGGAGGTCACGCAGAAAATCTCGAGTACGAAAATGCGAGAGCGAGTCGTCCGCCGCACCCCTCCGGCGCAACATGCACCAGGTCCTGGTGCGCCCGCCCGGACGACCAACGGATTCGCAGGTTGCGTGCGCACTCCTTTACCTCAGCTACCGGTCTACCAACACCGGGTCCATCTCCACCCACGGGAGAAAGCAAATCACGGCAGAACCAAAGCTAAAACCCCACTCCACTCCGCAGCGGCGCAGCGCCGGGGTTTCCTTCCGCCGGAAGCCTTCTTTGTTTCTTTCCCCTCTTCCCCGCACACTAGAAGGCGAGATCGCGGCGGCGAGTCATGTCTGCCCCCTTCATCTACCACCCCACCTCCTTCAAGGGCAGCGGTACGTCCCCTCTCCACCCCCTCTCTACTTCTCAACTGATCGAGATCGCATTCTTTTTGACGGCAATCCGCCTCTCTTTCCGCAAATGTGGCTGCAGATTACCGCGCGCTCCTCAAGGCCGCCCTGGACGGCGACCTTCCCCGCATCAAAGGTACCCAGCCATCGATTTCCTCGTCGCAGCATCGAATTGGTCCTGAATCGTCCTCACCCCGTGCATCATAATGCTCCTGTGATGAACCCCCTTAACTGAATTTGGTTTTACCCTATAACTACTGACGCCTATGCCTTGCCCGTGCTGATTTGCGTGCTTGTGGTGTGCTGCGTGTTCCATCTTCCATGGGATGCAGCAGCATTGCAACAAGTCTAATTATTAGTGTTGTTCGGTGGTCAGTACCATGAATATTTGGTGATTAATTAGTATGTCATCTTCGTGTATTATCTGTGTAATTCCATCGTGAATGCTTGTACTTCCCTATTCAGCTGGCCCTGGGCAAATACATATATGCCAAACTTATCCTAATTTCAACCAAGAGCAGCGTTTCAGCCAATTCAGTGGAGGAAAAAATGATTTCATTATGTCACTTCTTACAAGAAAGAAACTCTCTTGGTATGTTTGGACGGTGGGATTGTTGCCATGCCGCATGTACGGATGTACCTACCTCATCTGGACTTGAAGTCACACTTGATTGCTTCTTGTCAGTTGTGTGCTTCTCTTTGGAGTGGCAGTCTGGCAGAAGCGGAACCATGGTTCCATTATCTAAAAGTTCTGATCTTATCATATTATCATGCCTTAATACTAGCCTTTGTTTACCTGCCATGCAAAATGTTGTGTTTCCTGCATCTTGCCTGTATGGTTGAAATTGTGCCTCATGTATGTTGTCTATTTCCTTCTAATTGTGCTGACATGTTGGTGTTTGCGAAAGGTATTGTAAAGAGTCTTGGCTATGGAAGCAGTGACCGAACTGCACTTTTTTCTGCCGACAAGTTTGGCTATGGGGTGTTGCATTGCGCAGCATGCGCGGGCCATCTCGAGGTCTGCAAGTACTTTGTGGAGGAACTAGGGGGTGATCCGAACATGACTGCAGCTGAAGGTATTTCCCTGGCTATCCCCACTTCTGGATACCTGTCGTACATGGTTACTTTGGCACTTGGCAGAGCTTGTAATGCCTAAAATGTGCCTCAATACACTTTTCTTTGCAGGTATGACACCGCTTATGAGCGCTGTTCAGTCTGGTGACCTTTCTACTGTGAAGTATTTTCTTGAACATGGTGGAGATCTAATGAAAGCAGATGAAAAAGGGCGCACGGTTCTACACCATGCTGCGTGCTCAGGTTGCCCTCCCTGCAACAGATGCACATGCCACTTATGTTTTGTTATACTCTGTTTGTTCTATTGTCTGTGATTTATGTATTCATCTTGCTTACTGCAGGGAGCTGTAAGGTAACGGAATTCCTCCTCTCAAAAGGAATACCAGTGGACATAGATCATGGCTATGGGACACCGCTCCATCAGGCTGTTATCAATGAGCAGGATAAGACTGCAAAAATATTGTTGGACCACCAGGCAAATGTACATAGCATCTCCTTTTCTTCTTTCACTTTCTTTTTCTTGTACAGAATTTTGGAAGATAATATGGACAAATATATGTTTCCCATGTTACTTAACTGGCCATTAATTACAGATGACACTATCCAAATTGTTTTCCTTTTTGGATAGACTCTCCTGACAGATTGTTATGAAACAGATAATACAAGACAAGATTCAAATTGTATTAGATGATCCAAGTATCCTTTAGGAAAATGGTTTTATAATTTAAATCTCATTGAGTTTTCTCTTGAAAGAATTGAGATGTGAAACTTGAATTTATAAACAAGTGTTCTACTTTCAGGCCAGATTTTTTTTAAACAAATACTATGTATCACTGTATTTTAATCACTTGATCATTTATGTTTTTTACCAGTACTTATTCAAGAGAATAGGTAAGACCATTTTTTTTTATGAGAGGCTGACTATTGTGTTCGAAATCTTGATCACTGCATATCTGTGGTCCAATGGCAACAGAAATTCCCATTATCGTATCTTACTGCCTCTGGTTTTAGTTGATGAAGTTAGGAAAACATTTAGCTCAAAAATGAACTTAAAAGGTTGTCCCGATGCCATCAATAATTGAAAACTAAGGGTTATTCGATGACAACTGTTAGGTGCATTGGAAGGTAGAACTGTAGAACTTTATTACCTCACAGTTTCCTCTTTGCGCTGCATAGTTGCCATTTCACTGAATTTTCTAGTTTCCTTGTCCATCGAGATACTGATGGGAAATACTCACATCTGCTTTCAGCCCAACACCAATTTCAGTGGCATCACTCCACTCAATGCTGCTGCTATTTATCGTTCAATGAAGTGCATGAAATTACTCATCAAGGCCAGTATTTTCCTTGACACTTTTTGTCCAGCTAATGTTGAGTGTTATTTTGCTTACTGAAACTATCTCTACATCTTTTACTAAACAACCCATTGCACAATTCTTTTCACAGGCTGGTGCTGCTGTTGATGGTAAGGGTTCTCTTTTGTCTCCTTTATTGTTCGCTACAGGGAAGGGAGGTTACACTGACTATGTCCGGTTACTATTAACTGGTGCAAACCCCAATGTTCCAGATGATGTATGTTTTCTCGATGTTGTATTTAAATTACTATTCAACTTATCTGATTTTTCTGGACAGCTATTTTAGCAGTGAGCTTGGTTCCTTTGTCCATGCATTAGACTTACACTACGAAATTGGGAATAACCTTTTGATCTTCCATCATATTAATCCATATCAATATGTGTTTTGTTGTTTACTGTTGACTGTTAGATTTTGAATCTGAAATAATATGACATGTTGTGTTGTGCAAGAAATATATGCTAGTCTGAAAAGTTGTGGATACCATGGTTGATCATGCAATCCACATGCTGCTAACTGTATCAATGCTATTTGTTGGTGAAAGAATATTGTGTCCATGGTCAGATTGCAATTTGTAAGATACTGAGATCTGTTCACCTCACACATTGTATACATTGAAATGATTTTATTTTTTTTTAGCATAGACTCGCTTTTCCTTCAACCTAACTGAACCATGAACCCTCAATTTATTTGTAAGTTGCCCGTGCATCAGTTTCCACTTCTTAATTTGTGACCAAAACATTTATGTCTACCCAAATTTATTGCCATCATATTTGTATTAAAAGTACTTTCACATGTTTTTTATTGTGTGAATATTTGAAATGTATCTTTATCGGAGAGTCCAATTTGAATTTCGGGGACCATGTAGCTGACCTGCCTTGTGTAAACATCAATCTGGGGACTATGCGGCTACCATGGACAAATCCATTAAAGCATGCTTTCTACCTGGTTCATGGACTGATAGATGTACTAGCTAGTTCTTGTGGTAGTCATGTCAGCTGCACTCTATGATGTACCATCTACCAAGTGTATCTGCATCATTTACTGATTTTCTTTTAAGCAAATTTGGAGTACATGTCTGCTGGGTTAAATCCTAGTTTATGCTTATTCCTACATCATCGTGATTCTGGTTCTTTCATTGCATTGTTAATTTTCAGAAATAATAATGTATTCATGTCTTGTTGCAGCTTGGTAGGTTGCCAATAGAGCTTGCCGCAGTAAATGATTCCAGGGAAGAAGTGGAAATGCTATTTCCCTTGACTAAACCAATTCCAACAGTCCCAAACTGGAGCATCGATGGAGTAGTCTCTCATGCAAAAATGGAAAATGCAAAGCCAGTGGTATGTTATGAGTAGCTTAAATGCTCATCACACAAAATATTATTTCAATGCTATAGGCTGCTACGCTTTTGAAATACAGAATTTCAGCATGTCCAAATGGTGCTTAAGTTTTGATTGGTGCTTAAGTTTTAGATGTCAAGTTGCTATAACTTTTCAAATCATACTGGAAAAATGTTTGGTTCTAGAATTCAAACATTTAATCTGTGTTGCAATAAATTCGTGTTTTATTGTTTAGGATGCACGCCATGTTAAACAAAGAAAAGCTTTGATCAAGCCACGGGCAGATGAGGCATTCAGGCGGAAGGATTATGAGACAGCGTTGAAAGGTTATACTTTGGTGAGCCTTTGCACCTTACCTACGATTTAGAAAGATAGGCTGTTCTGTTAGAAGGGAACCAATTGGGTTGGTTCTCAAAACAAATGGAGAAGACAGTACCTTGTCATGTGCAATGTACTCCTATATAGTTTCCATTTACTACCATTGAAGCTTTGGTTATAATTGTATAACCTGTCATGTTTGGCCATAGGTGATAGGTTTTGCACCAGACGCTACCTTAAATTCAAACAGGAGCCTCTGTAAACTGAAAATGGGTGATGGTGAAGGTGCTCTATCAGATGCTTACCAGTGCAGGATGATGCGACCTGACTGGGCAAAAGCTTGCTATCGTCAGGCTGCAGCCCACATGCTACTCAAGGTGACACAGTCTGGCTTACGAATCTATTTATTTGTCACATTTTGCTGAGATGTGTTCATGTCAAATGTCTCTTTGTGCCCTCTCTGTCTAGGAGTACAAGCAAGCTTGTGATGCTCTCCTGGATGCGCAAAAATTGGATCCTGAAAATGATGAGATTGAGAGAGAACTGCGGTAACCTGCTACATTCTGTGCATCTATTTCGAGCATGCGTCTTTTAAGAATGTTAGTGGATCGATGAAGTACTCGTGTTAAAAACAATCACAAGCGATTACATCTACCGGGCTTTCTTTTCAGTATTTATGTATGATATTCTGCTGTGATTGGCCGGCCTCACGGGTACACTTGAGTATTTGACACTTCTTTTAATCGTTTGATTTTTGCAGGAAGACTATGGAGTTGATGAAGATCTCTCCTGATAAAGATATGCAGTGAATCATGGCCGTGTGACTTGGCATGCGCTGGTTGCTGCAGAGTAGCGATCAGCAGGATTACTTGCATGCCTAGTTATGGACTGAACGGTGTAGCTATATTGAAGTTGCATTTTGATGTATTGAGGAATTGCAACTGTTTAAAGAGGAGCAGCCAACAGCTGTGGATGACTCCTAATGCTTATGCTTAGTTTATTTTTAGTTAATGGAAATATATTCCTGCCTCTACACCTTGCGGTGTACACAGCAAACGAAAGATCCAACCACCATAAAAACAACAAGAGTACTAGTAAATCTCTCACATGAGAGAAAATAAAAACAGGAGAAAGACAACGTGGGTGAAACAAAAAGAAGCCACATGAGCCCCCAAATGGACACAAAACTAGTTTGCTATTCTATTTGTGAACCTCCAACCGAAGTTTGCAAAAAGCTCCATCACACCGACTCAAGTTTCCGGCAGCCATCCTTGAAATCCCTTTGTTCCTCCTCCTTCTTATGCTTAGTTAGGGAGAAGCGTTATGGCTTATTTTGAAGTAGCATGCTGTTACGCTCACAGATACCTACTTGTAACGGCATGGAAATTTCTGGGAAGCTAGGTGTGAAATTGCCTGTTTGTTGGACAGTTCTTCTCAATTATTTTTCTTTTCTTTTCTTCTCTTTTTTTTTTTTTTGAAAAAGGCGTTCTTCTCCGATTCTTTCATCCTTTTGGCACATCGCTCTTCTCGTCCCCAAAGATTCCATTATCTAAATTTTCATTTTCATCTGACGAACGTTTAGTAGTGTCTGAAGTAACAGTGCATCTGTCAAGTTTTCAGCAGACCAGCCCAGATTGTCGTAACAGTGAAGTTGCTTGCTGCAATATTACGATGACTGGGACATGCTTTTGGCACGTCGCTCTGCCGGAGTACTTGTTAGCAGGAGAATGTGAATATTGTAGGACAGAATGATACTCCTTCCGTCCAGAAATATTAGTATTCCTATAATCTTAAGATAAAATAAGAAGGAAGACAAAAGATAAAAATACCTTTAATTAATGTCCACCGAACCACACCATCCATCCACTTTTCTCGCGTCTTCTCGCTCGAGCGTCTGCACCGAGCTTGCTGCTGGCGCAGGCAGCTCTGCCTTAAGCGCCGCCGTCCGCCTCAGCTAGCCCGCGCGTGCCATGGCAGCTCCGCCCTCAAGCATCAGACACCACGGCGACGCCATCAGCTTTGCCACTAGACGCCGTGGCAGGTCTGCCTTCCCTGGCCGTGACGGCGCCGTCTGCGGTCGACGCCGAGCTCGAGCTCAAGCTCGTCCGCCTCGAGGCCCGCCTCCGTCCATTGACCTTCTCCCCTTCAAATCTGAGGGACGAGCAGCTTCTTGGGACCGCAGCCCCACCAGCACCCGCTCCTTCTCCCGCGCACGGCGGCGCTCCGTCCACGCCGCCCCATGCCCGGCGTCCGACGCCCCGGCACCACCCTGCCTGCACCCTCTCCCGCGCCGTGCTTGAGCCATCGTCTCCATGCTTGCCTTCCACCTCGCCCAGATCTAGGAGCTCGCTTGGAGATCCATGTGCAGCCTCGACTGCTCAGCTTCGCGGTGCAGAGCGACAGGAGGAATCATCGGAGGGTGGCAGTGGACTTCATCGCCGGCGTTCTGGCGTCCTCGTCACATAGATCTAGAGCTGGAGGCGGTTTGCTGGCTGGTGCGAAACGGAGGGGGCGAGAAAAGGGATGAACGAGTGGGAGACAGAGCAATAAATGAGGTGGGTCCCACGTAGAAGTGCTAATATGGATGGACAAATGCCTCCGCACAGAAATGCTTATATTTTTAGACGGAGGGAGTAATGTCTTAGCCATATAAGCTCGGGTTGAGATCTTGTTAATTAGGAGTCGTAATGGAGAAAAGTTACTGGACCTGGAATTAGAAGATCATCGGATTAGAAAATCGATTGAACTACTCCCTCCGTCCCAAAATATTTAATACTCTAGCCAATTTCATTTGTCCTAAAATACTTACTCCCTCTGGTCCATAATATAATTATTTGAAGCATTCAAAAATTTATCCACAATGTAAGCATTTTTAGGGATAAGACAAAATTTGTTGGGTTGGTGGATGGGTGGGGAATCAATGAGATAGTGTAAAATAAGGGGTATATATAATTTTTTTATATTGACTAAATTTGTATTTGAATCCTAAGAATGCTTATATTGTGGAATGGAGGAAGTATCATTCTTACTTTCTGACTTTCCGATATAACTTTCTCTTTTTTCAATATATTTCTATTTTTATCTCTCTCCTCTTTATTTTTTATGCATCTATCTTTTACACTTCTTCTTAATTTTCATACTCAGAGTTAAAATGTTAATTATTTAAGACGGAGAGAGTAGATCGAGAGAGCTATTGTATGCGCAAACAGTAAAATGGCAGACAGTACCCGGACATCTGCTGCTGGAGCACTGTGCATCACTGTATCAAACGATAGAGTCTGTGTTGGCTGAAACAATGCAGAGGACGCACCTTAGAAGTTTGGAGAAATATATCGTCTTGTTTCTTTAGGAAAGATTATTACTCCCTTCGTTTTTAAATTATTATCGTCATTAATTTTTTTTGTCAACTTTAACTATTCGTCTTATTCAAAATATTATTTTAAATATATAAAATTTTATGTTATGCTTTAATTCCATTTGATAATAGAATAAACTATGATAACATATATGATATTATTTAAAAAAATTTTAATAAGATAAATGATCAAAGTTAACTAAAAAAGTCTATAGCGACAACAATTTAAGAATGGAGAGAGTACTAATAATTATTAGTTAAATTATTGCAATGGATGGAACATAACGTCTGAAACTGTCATGAACAATGCTACTGTTGCTACTACTATGCCTCACCACTTGTGCACGGCAAAAAGGCAGTAGCAATGGTATGAACAGCGAACGAACAAGCCATGTCAAGAGGATAACAAGTGCAGTGCAGTCACGAGTACAAGACGATAAATTCCATTGCCGCCTAGCCATCCTATTTTCGCTAGCATATCTTCTTAATAAGCTTCCGAACAAGACGACCCAGCGCAATATTACTACGCCCGATTGCAAGCGTTGTCAACAATACATTAGGAATGTGAGGCAAGCGTTTAAGCCACAGGCAAGACATTGTCGGAATCCGGTTCGTGGGATAATTAATTGTTAGTATCTTTCGCATATGTCCCCGTCATCGTCATGATCACACAAGAAATAAGCTGCTCATTTGTCAGCCCTAGCGACTAGTAATTGTATACTCCTATATCTCTCTTTTGTTAATCCGTCATAGGTCAGAGTAGAGAACCATCCATTTCGATCGGCATGTCTGCGAAGGCAGACAGCCCAACCAACGGCCACGAACGATTCCCTCTTTCTGTGCTCGTCTCATGTACCCATTTCTTCTTATCCTTTTTAAGTTATTGGCAGAGCGATGCAAGCTAAAGTTAGGACCTGTTCCACCAGATTGATTGGTCGTTAGCTGAAGGATTCGGCTGCGAGCGAGCGATCCTTCTGCATCATCGTCAGGGTTCACTAAGTCAGATGAGGAATGACGCTGAAAGTCTGAAATCTGGACCGTTTCATTGTTCCTCAGACCATACGGCAAAAGAAGTTCTTGGGAGTAACATCCAATTTTGTATGTAGGCAGGTACTAGTCTATAATATATAACTATACACGAGTTAGTAAAATTGCTAATCAGTGTAGGCTAGCAGCTAAACAAGTGGATTAACAGTCCATCTCGGCGATTGTTGCCCTGCTTGGTCACATGAACATATATTTAAGCTCGTGTCGTGGCAGTTAGCGGTTGTTTTCAGGCAGTAACGTGCTCGTCTTTCCACTGTTGGCTGGATACATACACCGCACATCCACACTGTTTTGCAACTTAATGTGTAATGTGTATGAGTTCAGTATACATTAGCAGCATTGTTTATGTCAAATAGAACTTTTATCAAACCTCATCTCCCTCATCCGTCAGCAACAGTCTGAACTTCTTCTTTTATTTTTATTTTTGATCCAAAGTAAATAAATACTTAGCTAACAAGCACCATCACAGCTAGGGATTGGAAGATTCCAAGAAATTTTCCAACTGCTAACCAACGCCCAGAGTCACACGACAGCAAGCTCTTGACGTGCTGATAGAAAACTTCCGGTGCCGAATCATTTCATTTTTCGGCCCGTTGCTTTCAGAAATTCCAACAGCATGATTCAGCTCCAGGTTATAAAACTGCAGCTCCATTTCTCAATAGGAAAGAGGGCTTACGGACTGAGAAAAGTTTTCTTGCAAAGTACTGAACTGAATGATCACGCTGCGGCCCTTGTAGGGAACGGAGAGACAAATTCCAGGTTACGCTGTCGATCTTCAGATGAAACCAAGCATGTGAAGGGGAAAAAAAGTACAGTATCCTGTTGGACCCAGCAGTCGTTGCGCAAGGAAACGAAACAATCACTGGCTCGCTTGGCCAACTTGTTCCAAGTCTGTCAGTCAATCCTCTGCTCATTTGCATATTTGAAAAACGAGATTCAGATTAGCTTCCAGAGCTCGTATCCCATTTGCATATTTGGCCAACTTGTTCGATGTCAGTCAATCCTTCTCATGACTCATTTACATGTTTGAAAGCTATGCCACTCCATTGTTCTGCATGAATCTTCTTGTTATTACCCGATCAGATTGCCATGAATGGGCTACAAGGGGCAACTCCAGTACACCACTCCATTGCAGAGCTTCTTTTGGTAATTCTACTGATTAGACACATTTTCCGGGCAAGTCTGAATCGTGTCTGGTCCACACACACTCGATTCCGGACATCATTTTCTCGTGCCAATTCCCGTCCACGCTTGGCAACAGATCTTTCTTTCGAGCAAGTTGCGAGGATGGGAGCAGCTAGCGACTTGTCATGCCAGTGCCAGATACTTTCCTTAGCTCCCCCCCCCCCCCCCCCCCAATTGTAAAAGGCTTGACTTGTCAATGCACACGCATTCCTCAGGTCGTTTTCAAGCGACCATTATCTGTTGAAATCATCGGTACAAACATACAGACACACATTGTACGAGTCGAAAAGAAAATCTTCTGACTTTGCATGGACATGGCGTATATTACCGGCAGGATTAGTTTCTTGTTGATGCTCATGGTCCCTTCCCTTCAACAGAAATGGAAGTGGCTGCCACATTTGAAAGCCACACTAATCTTGCAGTTGCAGGCGACAGTAGTGCAGCGGTGACTTGATACAATGCAACAGGTGATTGTGATTCCCTTTTAAAGGAAGGAGAGAGAGAGAGAGAGAGAGAGAGAGAGAAGACAGGATGGCTTGCTAATGACATGATTGGTAGAGTATTACAATATGAATAAGATTTGAAACCATGCTTTGGCTGCACTACACATTTTCCAAGCTGCAAGTAGCGTCAAGAACATGTGCCTGGCCCTGCATTCCTGGGCTCCTTCTCCCTCATGTCCTGATACTTGAGTGTACCCTACTACTAGCAGCGGATATGTTGAGGGAGATTAATGAATTGATCAAGGGCTCCACTCCAGTGCACAGGGGAGCGCCTGATTGGATCGCTTTAAGAAATGAAAGCAAGCAGAAGAATCAGAGGCATGTGATGTGATAACAGCATCTGAAAGCACGGCCGCAGATGTTCGGCGGATGAGGAATCTGACGGTCCCCAGCTCGAAATGCCCAGGCATGGTGGTGGAAAGCACCTTTGAGAGAGGAGAGAGAGGACAGGAGACAGAATCTTTTCAAAAATTCAAACTTGTGCCGTGTCTCGCCGTGTTGCTCTCAGCTCTTCTTTTCTTCGTTTGTACTAACTAGTAATGTCTTTCTTCCGTGGAAACCAAAGCCCAGAAAAAAAGGGAACAAAGTTGGTAGCTGGAAACAGATGACTGATGAGGAGAGTAGTTTCAAATTAGGGAGCAAAGCTGTAGTGTCAGTGGTTGCATCATTAGTAGAGTAGTTGCAGCGTTTGTTCTGGAAGAAAGTTGTCGCGGTACCATTATTGGAGACGGGTGTAGAGAAAAAAGAGAGAGAGAGAAATGTAATGGCGTTTTATCCCCGATTCGGCAGGGGGGGTGTTATGTTAAAGAGAAGAATCAATCAACACTGGTGGCGAAACCGATGATGGGGGGACAAAGAAAAGCCGTAGGCAAGTGATCGTCGATCCCAGCTAGACCGGGCTGGGAACAAACAAAGACGGGCGCATGGGAACAGTTGGCCAGAGAAATCGACCAGGTCGTGGGATGCGAGGCATCTGTATTTCGCTAATACTACTACCTCCGTTTTAAAATAATTGTCATTCTAATTATCTCTAGTTTTTTTAAAATAATTAAAATTCTTAATTTTTGATGTATATTTTCTCTCTTCCCAATACACCTATATTTCTATCTTTTTTTTTTATTTTCTGTGTAACTACCTTTTATACTTCTTTTTAATTCTCATGTCGGATTCTAAAGTATCAATTAAATTAAGACGGAGGGAGTACTATTGAAAGAAAACAACTGGAAAAACAAAGATGAGTGAGTGAGGCATCAGGATAGGTTACAAAAAGAAATGGGTAGCCTAGTAGTACCATGTCCACGGGAATGCAAGCAACACGGAGAGGTAGAGGATTTCATTTGCACGAAACTGCACATGCCGTGCGTGGTATTAATCCACAGCTGCCGATTCGTCAGCCGGCATGAAAGATTGAAGAATATCTATCTGCACAACATCCCCTGCATACCAGCTGCAGTAATCAAGGATCTGGCTGAACAAGCTTCAACTAGCACGAATTCCCTCAACTTGAGCAGGAAGTCAGTCATGGTCAACCGGTCAACTCCCCCTAGGTCCCACTGCAATGGAAACGGGCTCATCTGGAAAGTGAGAAAGCAACACGTGGCTGTGGAACCGTGGAGGTCAGTCAAGTCCTCCTGCTTGTCATGCCTGGGCCTCGTCGGCAGAGAGAGACTACTGGCGCACTTGACTCGCTTGGGTTTCCTCCTTCCACGCGCAACGGAATGGCTAGTGGGTGCGCCACGCATTTCTGGATACGAGTACGGTTTTTTCATATTTTTGGGGGTAAAGAAAAAAGAAACTGATGATCTGAGGGAGGAGGCGGCGGCAACCGCGCGCACCTGCCTGCCTGCCGTCTTCTGGGCCAGCCAGCGTTTACAATTAACAACGGGAGGAAAGGTCAGAACTCAGAAGGGCAACAGATAATTAGTGGCACTTAAACACGCGATATTCAATTGATTACTTTAATAAGTACTACTACTCTAATCCAGAGGGAGGGGCCAAGATATTAATGGATGGGGGTGGGGGCTGCTACTACCGCATCCCTCCACTAAACAAAAAAAAAAATTATGGCGTACTGTACCTCCTCCTTGTTGTGTGCAAATACTAACGCATCTGCTGGCAGTAATTGCCGAATTCGAATTCGAAATGGTTTTACGGATTGGAATTTGTACTGAAAATCAAAGTGGGAGCAAGCAAAGCAAAGAGTGTGGACTTGTTGCGCGACCTGACCCGTGGGCCATGGCTACACGGAACACGGTGCGTGGTCTCCTTGTGCCGCCGTTACTGCTCCGTGACGGCGAGCCGAGCATTCAACTCCCGGGCGGGCGGGTCTCGAGAGGCGGCTGCTGCTGGATTGGCAGGTGCGTGCGTGGGTGCGCATATAATAGCCCATTGGGCAGCCCAGTTTCCCCTCCGCTTTACCTTTCCATTCCATTCCATTCCATTCCCTAGCCTAGCTAGCCGCCTCCCTCTTCCACCCCCAATCAGAAAGAAACCGCCGCGCTCCTTTCGCTTCCTCCCCCTCGGTTTCTCCCCCCTGCAAGCTGCAACCCTCTGCTCTCTCTTTGCGTGCGTGTGGAACAACAAGGAGGTCGTCCTGCTTGGAGTGCGGAGGAGATGGCCATCGACCACGACTCCCCGTTCAAGGAGCTGCGCCTCAAGAACCGAAGGATCATGGTGAGCATTCCCTTCTTTCTCCTCCTTCCGATTTCCCTGATTAGTTTCGCTCTGATTGTTTCGTCTTCTTGTTGTGTTTATGGATCGAGAAACGCACGGTTTCTTGACTCATCCGGGAAACTGACTGTTGCATTAGACGGAAATGAAGGATTTGGTGTTCCCTTTGGTATTGGTGGTTGGATTGGATGGATTCAAACCGCATCCCGGCAATGGTTTTGTTTCTTGATTGTTTCGGCGCCCCCCCCTTTTTCTTCTTGGTCCTGGCTGGCTTTGGGGTCTCCGCATTCTTTGTCCCGTACGGCATTTGATTGTGATTTAATTAGATGATGAAATGAATGACGAATATCTATCTAATCTGACCGTGACTGATTTGAAATGAAACCATCTTTTTTTTTTTTTTTTTTTGTTCCTGCGTGCGCGTGCCTGTGCCCCATCCATTGGGATTTCCGTCCGCTACCAAACAAATTGTTCGTGTGATGGCAAAGAGGAAATTTAATCGTTCATTTTTCCACTAACTAATAGTACTAGTACTACTCTGCAATTCGTTGAACCTTTGATTGCAACTGCAAGTCGTCGAACCAGCAGCCTGGGAGGGAATGAGCATTGACTGACCAATTTGTTGTCTCTGCGTTTGGTGCGTGCAGGGAGGCGGCGGCCCTGAGGCGGAGGACGACGCGTCCGCCACGGCGCGCGGCGGCGAGGAGTGGCCGCGCTGGCTCCGCCCGCTCCTCTCGGCGCGCTTCTTCTCCCACTGCGGCACGCACGCCGACTCCCACCGCAGCGGCGAGTGCAACCAGTTCTGCCTCGACTGCAGCTCCGGCGCGCTCTGCTCCCTCTGCATCGCGCACGGCCACCGCGACCACCACACCATCCAGATCCGCCGCTCCTCCTACCACGACGTCATCCGCGTCTCCGACATCCAGCGCTTCCTCGACATCGCCGGCGTGCAGACCTACGTCATCAACAGCGCGCGCGTCATCTTCCTCAACGAGCGCCCGCAGCACCACAAGCCAGGGAGCGGCGGCGGAGGGAAGGCAGCATCCGCGTCCGCCAACCTCTGCGAGGTCTGCGCGCGCAGCCTACTCGACAACTTCCGCTTCTGCTCGCTCGGATGCAAGGTCGTCGGATGCTCGCCCGACCCGGTCAAGGCCAGGAACAGGCTCCGCTACCCCGACGGCTCCTCCTCTTCCATGCGCACTGGCACCAATGACAGGAGCTTCACGCCGCCCACGCCCCCAACATTGCCGACCAAGCGCCGCAAGGGCATCCCGCACCGCGCGCCATTCGGCAGCCTCATCGTCGAGTACTAGAAACCTTCCCTCCCCCCCCCGGCATTGGCATTCCCCATTCCCCTCTACGCAGTAAATTAGTAGTAACAAAAAAAAAAAGTACAGTGAAAGAGTATCCGAATCCATCCACCATTGTTGCCGCAACGCAATGGGAATATGGTGGAGAAGGAGGGGGAGCCACCACCATCTCTTCGATGGCCATGGCACTTTGGTTGGTGGTGCTTCTCGATGTGGATGCCATTTGCTTCGCTTTCCACAAAGCAAGACAAAGGAGAGGGTGCTGATGAATTTGCTATGCCTAAGTCCGTCAATCAAACTAGCTTTCCATTCAGAGTTGAGTTGATTACTGTTGTTAGGACAGGAGGAGATATATATTTCTCATAGAAATATATGTACATGTTTAGTCATGTTCTGCCTTTTCTTTTTCGTATCATATCAGCATAGTGGAGGAGTATACTAGCTTTTGTTAGATGATGGTGTCTTTGACAGTGCGTGTGTGTGTGTGAGAGCCAAAGAAGAAGAAGAAGAGTAGGTGACAGGCAGTACTACTCAGCAGTCCTAATAAGTGATTTGGAGGTGGTAATTTATGTTCTCATCTGCTTCCTTGCATTTGCTTCTGAGCTTTCTCGTAGTTCATCTGTTGCATGCTTGGATGAGAAGATAAACTGTGAACATGTTGCTATTAGAATATGATGGCTTTTTCCTCCTTATCTTTTTGAATGATATGCCTTTCTCGTTCAGCTCGGGTCCAATGGATAGCATCAGATGTTAACATTCTTTGCCATTTGATTTCGCTTAGCAAATGCCGTGACGCTACTGCCTTTGTTTTCGTCGGTAGTAGGGCATCGTGAATGTGATCGCATTGCTATGTATGATTAAGCAAGCCGATTATTATTCAAACGATTCCGTTGTTGTCCTCTTCATCTAGCATCGAGTACTCGTGACCTGATATTGATATCCGCGTATATGGTCAGTGACGGCATCGATGAACAAGCCTGTTTAGTGTTTAGTTTTAGTCTGAAGAGAGAGAGGAGATGAGCAATTAGCTTATGGAAGCAACCTAACCTACACTAATAAACTAAGCAGTGGCAAGGGACGACTTGCTCCATGAAAGCGACGAGGAACAGAAGCATCTACTGTAAATGCCAGGGCAGAGTATCATCAACTTTGGGAGGAGGAGCAGACGCAGCTGAAACTTATGCCGCTGCTGCTGTGCTGTTTACAAATTATTCTTTCTGGCTTCTACGCAACTTTGCGAGAGGAATCGATTAGGCTTTCGGGTTTCCCTTTCCTTGAGGGTATTCTGCAGAGACATAGAAAAGGAAAAAAAGGAAAGTGGGGTCGTGACATTTCCCTAAAGGACAGGGGACGAAATGAAAGCAAAGGTTAGGCTTATTTCCTGAAAGAATTTAAAGTGGTGGATGTCGACCTGGATGTGGACTGTTGAGGCCTTTGGGGGTTTGGCAGCAAGGGCTCTCTCTCAATCTCAAGATGCGAGATCTTCTTGACTCCATCGGATGTGCCTTTCCTTTTATTTTCTCAAGAAGTTTTGTTACCTGCCGCCAATTACAGTCTCCATTGGGGTGGCATCTTTTCTTCATGGAGAAGGCTACGCAAATTTGGTTGATCTCTGTAGTACTATGTTACCGGCCGCTCCAATGAATGGAGGGATCACATTCATACAAGTAGCTTTAGCTGCACACAGAAATTTAGCCGACCGACCGTACGGACTTTTACGGGTGGATTCTATGAGTAATTGTTATAAAAGGATCACGTTGCACGCTTCATTTTAGTATATCTTAGACGAAAGAAAAAGAGGCCGAATGTTATTTTCAAAAAAAAGAAAAAGAGGCCGAATGTTGTAACAACGTGTACCATCACGAGTGATTCGAGGTTTGGGTCACGTCAGCCGTGTTTCTTAACCGCGTGGCTCTGCATAAAGATTTGTTGCAATGAATTTTGTTCTTCTCGAGTTCATATCTTATTCTGCATCGTCATCAACGGAATGCCATGCCATGCGGCTTGTTCCTCAGTTTGCTATCTGTCGTCAAACTCGAAGCGAGAGAAATCAATCATGCAAGCGCACGCGGCGCGACCTGCTAGCAGTGGTAGCAAATCCACAGGCCCACCAGTCATGTGGTCCACACGTGTGGTTAGGACGTCAACGTGTCAGCTGCCCATTGGTCCCGGCGCCGCCGCCGTCTTTCCTTGACCCACCACCACGGCACCACCGGACGCGGACAGCAGCTTCTGGTCTCTTGTCTTCTCTCCCCACGTTTGAAAACCAAAAAAACTGGGCCGGGGCCCACGCGGCCGTGCGATCGGCGATTAGACGGCCCAGATCCCGTTACCCAGGTCGACGTAACCCCCACGCGCGCGCGACCCCACCTACAGACTCCAGGAGTGGAGAGAGGTGATGATGAACGGATGATGCTCGCGGTGACGTCACCCGCTCCTGTGGAGGTGAGGTCCGCTCCATGCTGTGTGATGCGGCGTGGTGTTGCCTGTTCCGGGCTGGTGGTGCTGCTGATCTGGGCTGGGCGGATCCTTTTTTTTTTTTTTTTTTTTTTTTTTGAATAAGGCTGGGCGGATCCTTCCAGAAAGGAAGCCGAGATGGAAAGCGAAACTACGGCTACGGCTACGCCTGCTTGGAGCTCACAGCGGCCCATACAGGGGAACAACGATGGAGGCGAGACTTCCTTCCTACATGACCACCTGTCGCTCGCCCCAGTGCTTGTTTATGCTACCACACGTATACGACGCCTCTGCCTGACAGAGAATGCCCGGAAGGATGTGCTATCAGTACTGAAGTATGTTGGTGCAATGCCGATTGCGCCAATGAATGCCCTATTTTGAGAGGATGGTCTGTCCGCGGGACGGCGGGAGTGGCAAAAGACAATGTGGTACTCCTATTACTAGGAGCCAGTGACATGTGGGTCATAGGATGGTGTAGCATGCAAGTGCAAGTGATAAGGTGATCTCTCTGCTCTTTCCAGTCGGGGGATCAGAGAGGTGCCAGGTTTCTTCTCTTGTTCACAAAAAGGAAGAGCCGCGTTCATGATTAGAGGAAGGGTGGTAGGCATATAGAACGTGGTTGGAATTAATGGTAGGGGATTATGAGATTAATTCGTTGCATCATTAGTTGTGGAAACTTGCTTTAATCATGCATGATTTGACGTCCAGCTGCTGGCTATGACAGGTGTCTGCTTGCCGACCGACCTCAATCATCACATCGGCAGCTGATAGTAGAGTACTCCTACTACCGTACAGAGGAAAATCAGGCACCGGGCACATAACATATACAAAAAGCAATGCCCTTCCTATATAACTCTACTGTTATGGTCAATAATCTAGCATTGACAATACGTACTAATTATAAGAATTCATGCGGACATTGCGTGCAGGGATCAAAGACAATGTCCTTTGTATTCTGAACTTTTTTTTTTCTGTAAAAAGGATTCATACGTCTCCTAGAAACAGGGAGATTGGTTGGAGGCATAAGACAGGTTGGCTGACACGGTTCTTGATTCTCCCAGAAACAGTTTGAATTCAATTTATATGTCCAAATGCTTCTATATTAAACCAGAAAGAATCATTCAGTGAAAATGTTTGCAAGTCGAAACAGGGGATAGAAACCTGTGGGCCAATTTGCTAATTGGGCTTAAAAACTGCTTGGTACAACATCCTTTTAAGGAGCCCAAAGATTCTCAACACATGTTGTTGGGTCTTACTATAGACTGTAGACGTTGCTAAAAAAAAACAAAAAAACTAGACTGTAGACTGAAGCGCGGTCGTGACGTACTGTACTAGGCAGGCAGTACTGTCTGTTCCGTTCCTCCGGAATCAAAGTCGCTTGCTATCCTATTAAAAAAAAAACTTGCCATGTAAATATTAGTACCCCACTACTTATGAAATTGCGTCGAAGTAGAAATGTCCAAGAAAAGCTGCTAGCATGGCAAGCAAAGTAGGCATGTGCAGTAGTTAACACTAGGGAGGTTGACGCGCTATGCCGCGTCGGGAGGAGAATGGACTTTTCTTTTCTTCATAGTTGTTATATCCGCATTTTGATTTCGTGTATACATATGTTGGAATATGTATCAGGTCAAATTTGTGTATAAACAGAGCCTGTTGGGTGCAGCAGTAGCCAAAGCCCAACCAAAAAAAGGACTGGACTCAACAGTCCGACCGTGTAGCCCGGTGTCGTGCGGTCATGTAAAATGCTGTTTTTTTTAAAATAGAAAAATAGAGATGGACGAATATGTTTGTATTGACCACTTTAAAACCTCCGTCCGTCTACAGGATAAGAAGCAAACATACTTGGTTCACTTGTTCTTATCATCTAAAAAAAACCTTGTTATTATCTTCTTTCCTATCGAAGCAGCACCCTGTGTCCAAGTTCCAAGCGCACACGCGCTCTCTCTCTCTCTCTCTCTCTCTCTCTCTCTCACTTCAGTCCGCCATCTCTCACATACTACTGCGCTCTAGCTGGTGCAAAGATCGTCGTCGCAAGAGAGCCATTGCCACAAAATCTCTTGTGCTATAGTGCAAAATTCTGGTCTTTTTATCTATTTATAGATTTTATTTTTATTTCTTGATGGTAGCCCACTAAGACACCATGGTCCGGCACCATCAACTCGAAGCAGCCACAGGAGGCGACCCTGTCTGGACTCTGGAGGCGTCGCCTGTCCTGGAGCATGCAAGGCTGCCACCTCCCAGTCGGCAAAGGGCCTAGCGGCGAGCCGGCAAAGGAGCCCGAACCACAACCACCAATAGCTACAGCCAACCACCGGTCAACCATGGGCTAGGCGGTGGACTACTGGACTGTCCTGGTCATGGATGCCATACGGAGCCGAGGTGGTGGTGGCGTTGAAGGCCGGCCAAATCCATGGCGCAATGGCCGTGCGGCGCCTCACCATTTATGAATCCACCAAGGCAGTTCCAAGCATTCATGTCGGAGAGTGGTGGTGGTCGGAGGTACCTATGCTTGACCTGGCCACCCTCAAATCTGACTTTATTGCAGCAGCTGGTCCTTGTCGGCTGTGAGTTGAAGGGCTGGTCGTCGGCAAGGCATTCACTAGCAATCAAGGTCAGTCACCTTTCAGTCGCATGTTGTCCTCTCTTCTTCGACCGGCAAGGAGGATGCAGGAAGAACTGACAAGATTCGAAGGGCACGCTCGTCTTGCGGGTGGGGCCGCTAGGTGGAGCAGCGGGGAGGCAGCCCAAAGAAGCTCGCACACGGGCCGACAATGAGCGGCAGAAAATCAGCCACGAGCCCATGACTCTCGGATATCCTAGATACAGTGAAAAAGGCAACATGCCAGGCTCTGAATGCATCTACGAGAGCCAGAATTACCATAGCTCCGCAAATCCTTCTGCATTCAGGTGTAGACTATGTTACTGCAGTCAGCATAAAGCCCTCGCGCCGATTCGCTGACCCTGCAGGTGTTCACTGCAACTTCCACGACTGCCGGTAGTGACTTGCCAAGCCATTTGTATTTGGACCATAATATTTGAACCATATATATTTTGCGTATAAATAATAAACCTATCAATTTTAAATAAAATTAGTCTTTGATGATATGTAAATAATCATATATTTAAAAAATAGAACATTGGTGCTTAGACCTGCATGACAATTATGTAATGTAACTATTCATCAATAGTCCATTTACCTACTTTATTTAAAAATATGCAAACGATAATCGAAATGTTGCTTTTTTTTAATAAGAAACACTACCGGTCTTGAATGATCAGTTTGTAATATAATAATGTTATATATGCCTTCTGGTGGTGAAACAACCAAATTTGTCTACCGTATGAAAATAGACAAAACTCCTAACTAACTCGCCTCTCTATTGGACCTTTATACACAAAAGAATTAAGGGATAATTATGTAAACCATCCCATAAGTCACTTACAGTTTGAGATTCTCACCCATAAGTTTTTTTTGTGGTAAATCTCCACTCACCTAATGTATTTTGTTGTAAAAACCACCCTAATTGACACATGTTTAATTGGTTTGATATGATTTCATCGATATAAATTTAAAACAAAGCTAATTTAAATAAGTTTAATATTGTTAGAGATTTTTAGTGTGTTTAATTTCCTCTTATTTTCATAAAGAATATATCTAAATTTTAAACTTCATTGTTAGACACCATTCAAACTTCAATTGATATTTTTGCTACATATTCTCTATAAAAACTTCTAAAGATTATACTTTCAAAAATTTATATTTTTGATAAGAACATCATTGGCTATTTCAAATAAAAAACATATGAAATAAATTAAACATATAAAAATTTGGATGATGTTTGCAACAAAACTCATTGGGTGTGTAAGAATTTGCAACAAAATAACTTATGGGTAGAAATCTCAAACTCTAACTGATTCATGGAGTTATTTTTATAGGAGATTTTATCTGATGAACACTCACAAAACGCGAATTTGTATGACAGACACCTGAATCGGTCATTTTGTCTGGCAGACACCGTGAAAACATGTTTTTGTATATCAAACACCGTCTCAGATTACAAAACTATTTCTGATCTGAGTGGAGAGAGAATGTAATGACAATACTGCCCTTATCTTCTTCCTCTCGACGGGTGGTGGGTGGCCAGACGAGTGGGATTGCACGGGCGGACGACCATCGACCGGGATTGCGCGGGCGGACGGAACTGCGAACCTGAGCAGCAGCAGTTTTTTTTTTTGAGACAATCGCAGCAGCAGGTGCACTGGTTACCTCCATGGATTCGAAGAACATAAGCAATTCTGAACTTGCAACCTCCAGCATTGACAAAATTCTGAGCTAGCCAGCAACTCGAGTGCCCGCGACAATGGCAGTCTCTGTTGAGCGTCACTTGGCGGCTCTCCACCCGGCCCTGGTCCGGCTCACTGACAAGCAACCGTTCAACTCGAAGCCACCCGTCCCGCGTCTCATGTCGCAGGGGCAGTGAAGGCGGGCAGGGGCGACGCAGGCGGCACGCGCTGGGGAGGCGAGCTGCTAGCAGCGTCGCGCGCGGGGAGGCGGAGCTGCTGGCGGGGGCAGCGCGCGGGGGAGGAAGAGTGGCGACGTGTTCAGGAGTGAGGGGAAGAAGAAGAACATTTTTTTTCAAAGATTGGTCAAAAGGGTATATTAGTCATTTTCTCACCCCTTCTAGTCAAAAAAGATTTTTTAATCGGGTACGGTGTCTACCAGACAATACCAGGTTTTCGCGGTGTCCCTCAGACCAAACGGTCGATTCAGGTGTCTGCCACACAAATACACACTTTGTGAGTGTTCTACAGACAAAAATCTCTTTTTGTAATTAACCCAAAAATTAAAGTCTCCCGCACGTGACTTAATCTTATAGACGTCGTGTGCATGTCCAAGCTAGCTCTTAGGCTCATCCCATTATCTCGTTAGTTCACTAATCCAACATAATTAAGGGTCTCTTTGGTAGTGCTTATGTAGCTGACTATAGCTCAGCTTTCGCTACTATGCTACTGTAGCAAGAAGCTATTTTTTCCCAACTCGACAAAGCTGGTATTCTCAATTTATCCCCGCTTATGGTACTTCTTTGGTACAGCTTATGCAGCTGACTATAGCTCACCTTTCGCTACTGTGCTACTATAGCAAGAAGCTATTTTTGCCCAACCCGATAAAGCTGGTATGCTCAGTTTATCCCCGCTTATGGTACTGTAGCTACAGTATCTACATTATCATGAGCTGTTTTTTATCAAGCTGTACCAAAAGGACCCTAATTCAGCAGGCCCATACGTCGTGTGCTTCTTCTTCCTTAGAACAAACACGAGCCGCACACGAGAAGCTACGTCACCGCGCCATGGCCGATGGCGAATAGCAGCGGAGCATCAGAGATAAGTGGTTGGGTGTCTTCCACACTGAGTGGTTAGGTATGGCGGCTGTCCTACCATATCCTATCCTATTGGACGATCCGTAGCTCGACTGGCGGAGCGAGCCGAACGAAGCCGGGGAAAAGGAAAAAAGAAATCCACGATCTGCTCCTGTCAACTGCGACGAACGACGTCGTACAACCGTGGCGGCAGTCCACGACACACGCACCTTCCTCCTCTGGCTATGGTCCATGACACTGTCACCCTCCTCCCAAATACAACGTTGTGCGCCTCCCGGCTGTTGGCGGCAACCGCTGTCGCCTGGCTAGCAGGAGCGACGTAGTAGGCAGGCGACAACGGAGGGTCGCTTCATCCGACTATGAGCAGCGGCTAGAAGGCTCTTCCCTGCAAGAGGTGTCCTCCATTCTGCATCGCCGGTTGGACGACAGACCTTAAGTACGGCCTCGACAGCGAGCATTATTAGCTTTCGCTTCTCTCTGCAGAGAATCAACTATGGTGTTATCTCTGAAGGAACTAGGACATCTCGCGTGACGTCGGTTCGTCGATCACATTTGTACTACGATGCGGCCATCGAGACATGGATTTAGCAGTCGCTTGCTTCTTCGCAGGTTCCTTTTTCTTTCGGTTGTCTAAGCCCAGTCGAGCCCGGGACGTAGTAGTGCTTCGAGCCGAGTTGATGCGTGTCTGGTAGCGAAGCCACCCGAGCCCACCTTCACGATCACGTGGCCGAAATCAAGACCGCCGGGTTCGCAAATTGCAGGATTACGAACCGTCCGCACACAGTTTTTTTTCCAAGAAAATACCCCACCCAAACTTCTCGCCTCTCACCATCTCGATCTTTCCGTCCTATTATCCAAAAAAAAGAAAAATCTTTCCGTCCTCGATGGAGCGGCGCCGAGCCTCTCCTTCGCCGACATCGCTCGCCTGATTAGGTGAGTCCCTGCCATTATCCTTGTCCCCACAGTTCCATGCGCATGCAAGGAATCTGGATTATATATACAGTGTGGATAAGCCGGATTGCGAGGGCGTTTAGCCTCAGATTCAACCGCATCTGAATAGGGTTTTTGTTTGACACTATGACTTCTCTGTAATCGCAGCTTCCAGTTTGGGATATGATGGGGTAGTCCGTGTGTTATTTGAGACGCCCTCTGGCTTCGCGATTCTCTCTCTTGACGGTCTTAGCCTTCTGCTACCAGATGCTATGAAGGTACCTGCTCTATTCTATTGTCCTTAGTATATGTGCTTGCTACTCTCCGTAATTGATCTATTTTTCTGGTTTCTCTCGTGCAGGATATTTGGGCAAACTTTGGTAGTCGATACAGGGCTAAATGTGTCAGTATCCCCCTTCTCGGTTTTTTTGACTTATTTCTGTGTGGCTAATCTACGATCCAACATGATGCATTTTTAAAACATCTATTGGGACGCTTACCTTCTTTATGCATGCTGATTTGTAGCAAAATGGTTATATTTAACATATTTCCTAAGCTTATCAACTGATTTGTTTTGATTTTTCTTTTATAGGATTTTGTGTATTATATGATGTATTAACTATAAAAAATTGTTATTTATAAACTGTTAGATCTGCGCAGGTTGATAGTTCATGAGAGTTATGCAGCAATTCGTAAGCAACAACTCATCTTAGGATAATTGTTCCTACTAGTACCCTACGAAAGCATGTAGTTACTGCTTACTTGAAAAGTCACCATTTGTGCAATAATTAATGGATTTGCCCAGGTTGAAAACCTATGGGAGAATTTGCAACTAACCGCTCATCTAAGTATTATTTCTCATATGGTTCCTGCTGCTACCGAAAACAAGATGTCTTCTACAGTTTGTTTTCAAAATACATTTCATGACCTTAACTATGTCTCACTTCCTCGTTGTTTGAGGGGCATTATATAAACTATAATTGTCTCTTTCTAATTTTAGCATGCCCTTTCATTTCCTTATCAGGTTTGGCTCAGAGATTTTCAATTTTTTGGGGACAAGTCTGGCGCCATTAATCCTGATACTGGTATTAGTGACAAGTTTAGTGAGATGCTCCGACGTTGGTGCCTTCCTGCGCAGAAACTAGCTGTTGGAAAGCCTGAGTATAAAACGATCATCGAAGACTGCTTGGTTGGTGTAAAGCTTACTTCTTTTGTTTTGTCTCTGAAAAATTCTTATTTCTGAGTACCACTTTTGCTGCTGCAATTATCAGGGAATACCTTGCCTGCATGATGAATTTGTGATGGAGGTGACGTGGGGCTTAAAGAATCTCATGTATAGTTTAGTGCCCGAGGAAAAATCGCAGCTGGCTAAGGGAGATCGCCTCCAGATGAGTCTAGGATTGAAAATGCTTCTGAACCGTTATGGGTTTGATGTCAAACCAGAGATGGTGAGCTTATAGCTTTCCCTTCTATTTGCCTTGCGTGCAATTCTCTCTCTTATGTTACATACTTATGATATTTTGTTCAGTGCTCTCGCAACGGTTGGCTGCACTTACAATCTCTATTACTTCAGGAGCAATGTTTTTCATACTATATTTGTATGGATTTTTTCTCCTTCATTTCTTCATCAGTGATGTTGCTGTTTTTTGTATGCAGGTTAGTGACCCTATTATTGTGGCGGCATGTGCCTTGTATGATAGTGATGATTGTGACAAGAAGGTTTCTGGGGCCTTGCGTGAAGCTGGTAACATCCTTAAGGATGTATCTCACATTAATTGTGATGATTGGGACCTTGTGAAACTTGCAACAGCTGTGAAGATGATATCTTTTCCCAAAGAGAGAGCTGTTGTGGGCAATCCTCATAAGGTAAAGGGTGTTGCCATGCATCTATAGATTCCCTAAGGTAAACTCCGCGTTCTCATCTTGTTGCCATGCATCTATAGACTATAGAAAATGGTTATTGGCGTGATTTGTCAACTTCTTTTCAGATGTTTTCAACAGATGAACTATCAAAGTTGGTGAATCATGCACCTAGATATAAGACAAGCTTCTAGAATACGATTGCTTGAGAGCCTACAACTTAGTTATGTCTTCCCATAAAGTTAGAACTGCAAAGCACAAGTTGTTGGGCTTCTTGATCAAGGAGGCCGAAAGGGCATGTCAAGCCGGACAAGGGGATGATCTAAGAAGCTGGGGCTTGTCAAGATTTATTCTCGGTATTAGACATAGGGTAGTTCATCTATGACGTTTTATATGTAGAATAGGAGTGTGCGCGAGATAGAGAGACGATGATAACATAAGAACCGATTTATACAGGTTCGGGCCCTCTCAATGAGAGTAATAACCCTACATCCTGTGTTCTGTGGTATTTGTATTCATATATCTAAATCATAGATCTAGACGAGGAGTATAGACCTAGACGATGATGTCTAGTTGTGGGATCTATCTAATTGAGCTTGACCCTTGAGGAGGACCCCTGTCCCGCCTTATATATCCAGGGGGACAAGGTTACATGGCGAAGTCCTAGTCGGTCTACTATACATATCATAGTAGGAGTCTATCTCACTTTTCTTCTATGTGAGATACCCGGGTACATGTCATCGACAGTAGCCCCCGAGAGTCTTACAAGCTTGATGATAATCTTCAGTAGCTTCCCGACTGGTTTGTGCCATATAGAATGCTTCAGCTTTATATCAGTGAGCTTGTGAGGGTCTCAAAGATCCAAAAATATCTTTGAGAAATCAACTGGTGTGTTGAATAGATGCACCTAATTAGGTGTAGCCCCTGACTCTTGTATCATTTAGAAATTATAAATAATGCAAGAGTCTAAAACAAGAATAGCCGTGTTGGCTCTCTTTAAGGAAAAATCGCTCGAATCATCAAAATCGAGTGATAAATAGCTCAGTAGAGTGACATCAATCACTACCGAGTGATAAATGATTTAGACGAGTGACTTCAATCACCGCTGACTGGTAGATGACTCAAACCAATGACCGAGTGGCAGTCGCGCTCAACTCAGAATATCATGTCCGAGAGGCAGTGACGCTCAACTAAAGACAATAAGGTCGAATGAAGAAGGCAGTCGAGGTTGTTGTAGCCGTCGACCGCTGATGAAGTGATGACCGAATGACACCGATAGTCTGATATGTGGCCGACTGATGGTGGCGATCAGACATGATGTGGCAGACCGATGATGGCAGTCGGAGCTGGTGTAGCCGATCGATGAAGACAGTCGAAACTGGCATGGTCGACCGATAAAGATGGTCAGAACAGTAAGCCGGTCGATGAAGGTGAGGAAATCACTCTGTGTCGAGTGGTGTATCCATCTATATACGTCATAAATGTTCTTGATAATAAAGAAAATTAGAATAATTAGTTATAATTTGTTTGATAACTTACTATTATAAGTTAAATAAATCAGTCGACTAAAAAGACAAATCTATATCTATTTTTCTCCTTTAAGTAGACCGACTGGCGCAGAGCAGCGTATTCGCGCATTAGCAACCAGACTGATCCACTGTAGGATACTTAGGACAAAATATAAAGAGCACGGAGCTCGGTCTGCCGTAACAATATCAGTCATAATTTACTCTTGCGTAGCAATCAGAACCAGTCGACATATGACCTCTCGTAGCTTTGGCTCTAGGTTTAGTGTAGTGGTAGTGTGACGCGTAGCTAAGAAGTTTTATACCTTAGTTGCTTGTCGGCGTAAGATAAAAAATTAGACTAAAATTACAAATAAAATGCAATATATCGGTAAAAAAAGGTGAAACTAGAACTGACGACATGGATCATACGGTGTCAGGACTGAAGCACTACTGAAAGGTCACCGACCAATATGGGTCATATGGTGTCAGGGACGAAGTACTACTAAAAGGTCACCGACCGACATGTGTATTGCTAGATTCACAAAAAAGTGGGAGAACACGTGTATAGATATACAAATAGCCCCCTGGCTCGATTGTTTAATGCGAAGGATTAAAGAACCGAGGCAATATAAAGATGAATAAAGCCACAAATAAGAGCACTGATTAAAAAGGCCAACTTTACTCATCAAAGAACCTATGACCTTCTGCTTAGTAAACAGAAATAAGTGACTGTGGGAAAAAATATGAAGGACATGAGCCCCAAACCTCAAAAATAAATCGAGAAAGTATAAAGATACTTAGCTTGGCGATTCGGTGAATTGAAGAGAAGCCCCCGAGCATGCTTATGTGGTTGGCGAGGAGTCGAATGTCGAAGTCGAGCCATTATATCGCCGGAACATTGAAGCTCGAAGTGGTTGACTTGTATCGCTAAGTCGTCGAAGGTGTCACCGAGTGACCGAAAACATCGAAACGTCGTGTCGTCAAAGGCAGCACCGTTCAGTGGTATTGCCGAGTGGCCAAGTCACTACGATGTTGTTGAGTGACGAAGTCGCCGAGTCGTGACAATGTTGTCGAGTGGCGTAGTCATCGAGTCATCGTCGAATAGCCCCGGGCATGCCCATGTGGTTGTGAGTGGTCAGACCGTCGAGTCGCGGTGATATTGCCGAGTCGTCGGTAGGCGTCATGTCACAGTGATGTTGCCAGGTGATCGAGTACGCCAAAGCATCGAGTTGCCGGAAGCGTCATCGTAGTGCAATGATGTTGCCGAGTGACCGGAGTCGTTAGGTTGATGACGAGGCCTCGGGCAAATCCATGTGGTCGCCGAGCAGTTGTACCATCGAGTCGTGGCGATATCGCCGAGTCGTCGGTAGGCGTTATGTCATGATGATGTTGTCGGATGGCGGTCGCCCTCGTTGAAAGCGTTGTCGAGTGCAACGATGTTGCCAAGTGACCGACCGTCGAGTTGCGGCGATGCTGACCAAACACCATGACGACGAAGCTAGTAGCTAGTGTCAGGAGCGTGTTGGAAACCTTGCAATGTTTGAAAGCTGGTCTCCAACAATTCATGTACATGCAAAAGCCATCTTGTGATGAGTATTGTGCTAATCAGATTGATTAGGTATATAGAATAAAATAACACAGCAGAAATAAAGAAGGAGAAAGAAAAATTCCTTCCCTGTTTGGTACATGCATGTACGACTCGGACTTGCATGCAAAGTTCCAATCGGACTTGCTTGCGGAGTTGTGATCCAGTACACTTGATCATTGCGACTAGAACTCGACGAGTTTGCCGATCGTGATCATCTTCAGAGATTGACTTGCCGACTCCATGCTTACTTGGTTCACACGGGTCTCCATGCAAGGTGAAAATGTCGCCGTCAACTTTGCTTGATGTAGCTTTGACGAAGACACGACGACTTGTGCGATGAAACAACGCTTCAATGTCGGTCTGCTCGCGATCAGATTCTTGAAATAGATTGAGGCCATCAAACTCAACATGCCGATCGTCACGCTAATCCACATGGACGGCGCCAAATGTTGAGATTTATTCTCGGTATTAGACATAGGGTAGTTCACCTATGATGATTTATATGTAGAATAGGGGTGTGCGCGAGATTGAGAGACGATGGTAACACAAGACGCCGATTTATATAGGTTCGGACCCTCTCAATAAGAGTAATAACCCTATGTCCTATGATATTTATATTCATATGTCTAGATCATAGATCTAGATGAGTAGGGTAGAACTAGACGATGATGTCTAGTTGTGAGATCTATCTAATTGAGCTTGTACCTTGAGGAGGACCTCTATCGCGTCTTATATATCCGAGAGGACAGAATTACATAGCGGAGTTCTAGTCGATCTACTATACATATCATAGTAGGAGTTTATTTCTATTTTTCTTCTATGTGAGCTACCCAGATACATGTCATCAACATGACAGGGCTGGATGAACAGAGTTGTGGAGAGGAGCGGCCATCCAATAGGTTCAAAATCCAAAACTGATCGGAGAGGCAATGCCGCGTCGGGACCATCAAGCATATTTCTAGGGTTGGACCATATTTTATACTACGTACTGTGTGTTATTTTGACTACTGTACCAGATTTTACGAGTGTTATTATATGTTGGTTTCCATATTATCTAAAGTCACAAAAGTGGCGTTGCTGTTATCGTTTTAAGTTTTTTTTTTTTGACACCGTTATCGTTTTAAGTTGCAGTTGAATCCCTTTCCCACACTGTCATAACGTGAATCGATTGAATTTGGCGCTGTTGTAAAACCGTGGGAAGGATGTGCCAGAAATCATGGGATTGGGATTAAGATCTTCCGGCTCAGAAGCCGACTCCCCTGTTGTGGGGCGCCTCATTCTCTCCTCGCGTCGCAACCAGGGATTGAAAAACCGATGATCTTTCATCCCCATGTGGAATCGGTCCATGTACTAAATATTACTACTACTCTACTCGTTATGAAACTGCGTGGAAGTAGAAATGTCCAAGAAAAGCTAGCTGCTAGCACGGCAAACAAAGGAGGCATGTGTAGCTGTTAACAACATGTTACTGTAGTCAGCAGGGCTTCACTTGAAACGAAGGCCTCGCGCCGATTGAATTTACAGGACAACTCGCTGACCTGCAAGTGTGTGTGTATATGACGGCCCGGCCTCAAGTCCATGATGATGTTCCCAAACATGAAGCACCCTGGCAGCCTGATGAAGTCCATGGTGGCGGCCGTCTTGATCAGCGAGATTTCCTTCCGGGACAGAGACCCGGAAAAATGTCTGCCGGCTGGCAGCCAAGATAGCACCAAACGAAACAACCGGCATCATGTGGCGTGTTGGGAGTGGCTATTACCGGTGTCTGCCGAGGTTTCGATATCGGCGTTCCTTGCGCACGGAGGATTGGTCTATCTCCAATATCCGCAAATTATCTACCAAGTATGTACTATTCGAGAACCGGAACATTCGTTTTGGCAACGGCACAACCCGATTTCAAAAGTCCCGCATCGCCACCATGTCGATCATGCTGCCAGGCCAGGCCGGCACGTCGATGTCAGAGGGAATGAAGAAGAAGAGATTCCGGAAATATTCCTTGGCCTCCGGCAGTACCCGGAGCGCGCGTGCATCATCAGTGGCCAGAGTCAGCGTCGTACGTCGCAGCCATCCGAGCGCAGGCACGGCAGGTAACCCGGTCGCGGGTAGCTGCTCGGTCGCGTGGGTATCCCCGTCAACCCGCCTCGGCTCCAACGCCCGCCCTCGTTGAAACCGCCTCTTATTATCTTCCCGTTCCACCCGCCGCGTCGGCGCCTCGTCACTCCTCCTCGACCCCACAGAGCGCCAGCCATGGCGACCACCAAGACCTCCGCGCCCGCGCACGTCCCGTCACCGGCGGCCTCGTCCGCCCCGACGCTCTCCGCCGCGCTCGCGCAGGAACGCCGCCGCGTTCATCATAACCAGAGCCGGCTCCACCTCTTCATCCCCGCGTGCGGCCGGCCCGCCGGGGCGGCCGCGTGGAACCGGTCGTCGTCGCCGCAGTCGCAGCTCATGGCGAAGATCCACCGCTGGGGCGCCACCCTGATTCCCAAGAGCGGCGCCGCCGTCGCGCGGGAGCTCGAGGCCCGCCGCCGCCGCACGCCCAGCCCACCAACGCCAACGCGGCCCGTAACGCCGCCGCGGCAAGATACGCCCGCCGTGACTGCCAGTGTCCCAGTGAGGAAGCCTTTGAGGGAGAGAGTGGAGCTCGCCACCGCAGCGTCGTCGGCCGCGAGACTCAAAGCCGGTGCCGGAACCGGGGCTATGGCCACTGTCCAGGCGCCGGCCGCGGGACCCGAAGAAGTCGCAGACGGGGCTTCTGCTTCTGCTGCTGGTGCTGGCGAGATCATCGCGGCCGCGCCGCCGATCACTCCCGTTGCCGGAAGAGGAGAAGGGACCTGGCTCAAGGCTTCGCCGAAGAAGACCGTGAGATCGTCGCTTCTGCTACAGGCGAGCGAAGAGGACAGCAACAAGTCCCTGGTCGGATCGCCGGCATTGCCGTCGTCGGTGGCGGTTGACGACAAGTTCGTGTGGGCCGACAAGTACCGCCCCAGCGTCCTCAACGAGTTCATCTGCAACAAGGGCGTCGCGGCCGAGCTCTACCAACTGGTCACCACTCGCTCGCAAGTTGGTTATGCTTGCAAGTTTTAAGATAGTACATGATGATCATGCATATTGCTAGTTTCTACTCCATAGTACCAACTAGGCAACTGGACATCTCACTCCCGCGCACTACAAATGTTCCCTTTGAAATTTCAGTTTTCCAGAGAAAATCAACTCTCACTCTGATTCATTTGTTTCATTTATGCAGGTTGTTGAGCAACACTGCAAACACCTCATATTCCAAGGGCCACCTGCGACCGGGAAAAGAAGCATGGTGCTGGCGCTTATAAGGGATGC
This sequence comes from Eleusine indica, assembly GCA_030378355.1. Lineage (NCBI taxonomy): Eukaryota > Viridiplantae > Streptophyta > Magnoliopsida > Poales > Poaceae > Eleusine > Eleusine indica. The sequence continues at coordinate 46,786,528 of CM059495.1, forward strand.
TTTCGGTCCTGACCGTGTCAAGGTCACTGTTACTAATTAACTCCTCCTGCACAACCTACTACTAGTACTTTTCATTCTTCCCTCAATAATCACAAACTCTTGTGTTTGTTCATTCTCTACGTGTGCCACAGATAGAGGAGCAGACAAAGCGATTCGAACTCAAGGTACGGTGCAGGCCTGCTCGCTTTCTAACTTATGATGACTCACCTTGTCACGATCAAGAAAGTTGCAAAGTTCCATTTCTTTCTTTGCTAGTATAGTTTATACTAGAACATTATTATTATTATTTACACTGTCTCCCTGATGATGACGTATTGCCGGACGTAACAATGTAGGGAGAAGTTAGAAAGCACATTGATGTCAGAGTCAAGATTTCAGGACATCACGTGGAGGTGAACTTGGGTGATTTACATGGATACGAGAAGTATGTCATAACTACTTTGTTGAATGAATCCATGCCATCACAGAACTCGGTTTGTGATCATACAAACTGCAGAGGTATCGGGCGATATCATCGTGTTACTGAAAGCGTGTTTTCTTCTCGTTGGTTTAATTTTCAAGTAGTTCTGTGCATGGTTGAAGCGTATGTGGTTTATATACATGCAGCCATTGTTCTCCATAACGCCGATAAACTGTCCTCCGACCTCCAGCATTACATCGGCTGGTTTTTGGGGAGGTATTCGGGGTGCAATAGAATCATTTTCTGCTGCTCGGATGCTTCAAATCTTGAAGCTGTGAAACATCTCTGTAAGGTTGTCACACTCCAGCCACCTTCGTTTGACGAGGTACTTGTTCATCAGTGCTAGACGCAGCATCTTTTCATCTATATTGCACTTTGACAGTCAGCTAAAAGATACTTTTCGCTTAGATAATCAAGGTTCTCGAGTACATCGCTACTCAGGAGAAAATAGACTTGTCTCGTGATCTTGCCAAGAGAATAACAGCAAGCGCAAGTAATAATCTCCGACAAGCAATACGCTCTTTCGAAGCCACTTGGAAGGCAAAGTAAGCAATTAAAAAGACTTTTTTTCCTCCTCCTTTTTATAAATTATAAAGATTTGAACAATTGAGCATGTTACAGTAGTAGGAATACTCATTATCATAGGATTTTAGTCCATTTATTTGAAAGATTGTGTTTCCCTTTTTATCACTGCCTATGCAGATATATATTGTGACTGTTACTATTTATGTTTAACATGGTATTAGAGTCAAGGTTAGACTTTTCTCTCTTCTAGCCTTTCTTTCATGCACCTTACACTTGCATGCTAGTTTTCCGCTGCCTTTGCCGCCAGGAGGAGCTGACTCAACTCCCCGGGAAGGCTTCTTTGACTTCATCGTGCTAGGATTTACTGTGGTCGGTTCGTCACCGTTGTGCGAACTTAGATTCAGCTAACGTCACTAGAAATGGTGAAGCCTAGTAGCAGATTCGCGCACCGTTAGTGGATACCAAAGCCTAGCGACATGTGGGAAGTAATATTGCAGAATTCTTTCCGCTCTCCATGACTTTGTATCTAAATGCTTTTCATTTCAAGCTAAGTGGTATGATGTTCTTTATGAGTAAATGAAGTCAATTTCCAGCTGATCTGTCAAGGTGAATGTTTAATTTCATCCTTGTTGAGATGAGTGCTTGCTGCAACTGTTCTATATTGGTATAATAAAGTGACCGCTGACGGATTTTACATGTTGATCAATAATCTTCTAACGAACACAGCTATCCGTTCATAGAAGGCCAACCTATTTTGACAGGATGGGAAGAAGACATCTCTAATGTCGCAAGAAATATCATGGAGGAGCCATGCCCAAAGCAGTAAGCTTTACATTATGATGCTTCATTTTTTAGTAAATATATAAATCTTCCTTAAACGTCATAAGAAAATATACTTTTTGCTTTGCCTCATATATAGACTATACGTCATTCGGGCGAAGATAAAAAGACTGATTGAACATGATATTTCGCCTCATTTCATTTTCAGTGTAAGCTCTACTCTGAGTTATGTCTGTGATTTGTACGTATTTCAATACCTTTCACTCTTGCCAGAGTTTATAACTACTATTGATTACTTGTTTTCTTTTTCATTTTTGTTGAGATGTAGCACCTGGTGGCTGAACTGAAAAGGGACAAGGATGAAGAGTTTCAGAAATACATTGATGAACTTGCATTGGACTTAATCCATGTAAGGATTTCAAAAATGTTAAGTGACTGTTAGCAGCTAGTACAGATAGTTTGAGCATAACAGTGCACTAATAAACATTTCTTGTGTTGCTGCTCCCCTATGGCAGTGTAAAGACTGCAAACTTCTAAAAGAAACGTGCAAAAATTGCAAATCCCGGGAGGCAATAAGTGTGAAAATGAGAAATATGAGCATCGAAGGCTTTGCTGAGGAGTCTCATGACCACGGCGAAACCATTCAGTGCTTCATAAAGATTGAAGGTAACGTCCTTGGTTTATATTTTCTGAGATATAGTGTTTCCTCCCCAAGAAAACACTTTTGAACTTTATTCCGCGGTGAGGTAACTAAACTTTGAAATCCTGACAGAATTCACTGTGAGGTTCATGGGCTTCTACAGATCCCTAATCTCAAAGAATTCGAAGAGGGCAGGTACTCCATGAAGAATGGCTCTATGCTCTTCTTAGCAAATACCTTACCGACGTAGACCTAAATAAGAAGCGATCCAAGTTCCCCCAGGAATGATAGTGGTCTCATTTCTACGTCCTGTACATGGACCCACTTGTATAATCTATCGCACATCTTATATTGTAATATTAATAATAACAAGAGTGGTTTGGAGTAGTTACTATGGACAAAAGCATAAAAAGTAGGGAGCACTACTCCCTTCGTTTGTACAGGCTTAATTTCTGAATTTGGCAGTGTCATTTTTTTTTTCGACTTTAACCCACAACATATAACAAAAGGGACAATTGTATTCTTACCCTCACTTTCAATTCTATACAAAATTAATTATTTCTAATTAAAAGAATTATGCATTATGATAGTTGGTTCATTTCACCATCAATCTAATAAAATTATTTCTATGTTGTCGACCTTCATGAAAATTTTGCTATTATAACATTTATAGTTAAAGAAGTTTGATTCTGAGCAGATCCAAACGGCATTATGTTTGTGAAATGAAAGAAGGGAGCATTCATTCTCAGTGAAAAAAAAAAACTAATGTTAAACGACACTCAATCCCATTGGCTAAAAAACAGCATTTCCAGCTCATGGGTCGATCGATCTTCTGCAATAAGTATGTTGTGAGTCGCTTTAAGTACAACAATATAATTTGCGTAGTTTTATTTGAGAAATGTTGTAGGTACAACTCACTCGTCAAACCAGTATTCAACCCAGACGCATACAATGTCTTTGGCCTCACATGCTGACATCATTTTGTATTGGTTAGACGATGTTTAGACAAATTAGATTGGAACTATAACATTGCTCGTTTTGTTTATAGATGGATGTGTCCACAGTTGGAACGAGCAATCAGTGCTGCAAAAATGCTAATTAAACATTTGCGGAGCGTCAATGTATGTGCCTGCTCTTTTATGGACGGAGGATGATAGATGTACAGTACAGGTGACTCGTTCAGCAATACAAAAACATGGTCACTCAACACACATACATGCACGAAGACGAAGCAATGGACCGTGGCCGCGAGCTAAGCTATCCATCCTCTCAAAACTGAACAGACCACCAAACGAGAGGGAGAGAGAAAAAAAAAGAAGAAGAAAGAAGTAATCTTGCCCGGGACGACGGCGACGTGTCATCTACAGTACGCCCACCGTGAATCAATGTCACCGGTCGAACAGTGATCGCGCTCCACCGTTCTCGCGGCTGGGCAACGCCGCGCCGCCAGCTCTGTCGTCGACGACCACGATCGCGAAGCGGCCGCCGTGGCCCCCTTGATGATGATGAGGAGCGCGCGGCGCATCGAGCTGGCACCGGCAGACGGGGCAGGTGGCGTGCGCGGCGAGCCATGAGTCGATGCAGGGCACGTGGAACGCGTGGCGGCAGGCCGTGAGCAGGCGGACGGCGTCGCCGGCGGCGAACTCCGACAGGCAGACGGCGCACTCGGGCGCGGACGCCGAGGCCGACGCCTCGAACCGCGCCGTCGGGAACGTGGCCAGCACCGCGGGGTCCAGCCCGGCCGGCTTCTGAGGCGCGTGCGCGTCATCAGGCGCCGCGTCGACGTTGGCGGCGTCGCGGAGGAGGCGGCGGCGGCGGCGGAGCCAGAGGGAGAAGAAGCGGAGGAGGTCGCGGATGAGGAAGACGGAGAGGAAGCAGAGGAGGAGCAGGAACAGGATGAACACCGGCAGAAGCTTCGGGAACGACGCACGCTGCTGTGCCGGCGGACTAGGAGAGAAAAGGGGCGCGCCGGCGGCGACGTGGCCGGCATCGTCGTGGAGGAGGAGGCGGCGGCGCGCGGCCGTGGCAAGCGTGTCCATCGGTACATGGGGCGGGACGATGTGCGTTTAGGCCTTTTAGGCGCGTGTATGAATCATGACATGTCGCGCGCAACCGAGAGAGCGAGAGAGAGAGGAACTGAGGAAAGGTTGATCGTTGGTTGGTTGGTTGGGCCGGCGACGTCGTCGGTGCGGTGCGGTGTGCTTGGCCTTGGCGGGTGGAGCCGTGGGCTTTACGGCGACCTGCGAAGGCGACGCCGGGACGGCACGCGACACCGACATGCGTTCACGCGCGCATGCGCTTGGCCTCGCTCCCGACCCGACGGCTTGGGGGCTACTTGTTGTGAAGGCGGCGGATCGTGGTTGGTTCGCGTCTTCACAGCTGCCGCTGCAATGTTTGCGCCGCGCCTTATTGTCTCCTCGCTTTTCGTTTCTTCTTGTCATGTTTGGTCGCTGCCGGGGCGGTCGTCTTGTCCACGTCCGAAAATGACCAGTAAGCAGAAAACAGGGCAGCCGCATCATGAACTCTTCATAACGTTCATTTGTTGTTGTTGTTTTTTTTTTCCTCTTCTTTCGGCTCTGTATCACTAAAACCAAATTAAAAGGTATGCGGATGTGGGATGTGCCGATCTAGCTCACAGGAAGTGAGCTAACTAATGTTGTCGAATGCATATGTAAAGAGAAACACAATAACGAGAAGAAGACTTTTTTATTTCAAAAAAAAAAACAAGAACAAGGCCTTGTGTGTTGTATTTTTTCACAAAACAATATCCACAAAAAACCATATTTTTTTTTTATTTGGAAGGAGTAGAATACCACGGCCCATAAAAGAACAGAGAAAATCAGCCCATATGTGTGAAAGTGAAGCCCACGTAGGAGACCTCGGCAACTTGGTGTTGGGAGCCCAGTAGCCCAAGATAGCCCGCTCCGCCCATCTCTCCTCCACCTCTCGGTTCGCCGGCGACAGGTCGGGCCAGGAGGAGGGAGCCACCGCGCGCCACGGAGGGGCGAATCGGGAGGCTTCGGCTGGAGGAGGCCCATGTTCACCAACGCTCAGCGCCAGGTAGAGCGCACCGGCCGCTCCGGCACTCCAAGAGAGCAGTATCTCCAGGTCAGTTCCGGCTCTTCCTGCCTGGCTCCCTTCCTTCCCTCGGGGACTGGTGCTGCCGAGTCGTCTGGTGCCTAATCTGTATCTGTCTGAGTAACCCGTTCCTGTTGATCTCGATTGACCAGGATCTTGTGACCCAGTTCCAGAACGCCACGGATGAAGGTTGGTTCTTTCTTCTTTCAGAGGCTGCAGCGGGAGCAGCTTTTCCTGTCTATTTTTGCAGTAGCTATGACTAGTAACTAGTTGGGGCGGGGCATCAACTGCTTCTAGTATGAACTGCACTGTTAGTTTTCGTTACCATAGTTGATGATTTTGTTCCTACTTGTTGATTGTTCATTGGAACCTACTAGTAGACAAGTACAGTGCAAAATGGATCGATTCAAAGCGGATGGTAGAGACATTGTATCATGGATTGTGTATTTGTGTTAGAGTAGCATATTAAAACCTGGTGATCTGAATAAAACAACCAACCTGGTGCAAGATTTGCAGGGCAACAAGGAAAATATTCAGCACGAATAAGTTTGACCAAAGCTGTAGGGTGGGACACCTTGCGGAGATAGATGCATTACCTTCTTTTTTTTTCCTTTCTTATTGTTGGACTCCATAGATGTGGTGCTGTATAATAAACTAGTTCATTTTTCTGTTTTGTTTCAGAGTCCAAGGAGAAGATAGCTGCAAACTTGGCGAATTTTGCTTATGATCCCTTTAATTATGCCTTTATGCGTCAGGTTGCTGATTCAGCTCAACTTTTTCTTTTGAATTGTCACTGCAGATTTCTTGTGAATACAGTCTTGAATTAGCTTTCCTGTTCAATAACTCTTTTTCCTGGCTTTCTCAGCTGAATGTTCTTGAGTTATTCTTGGACTGCATTACAGAGCCAAATGAAAGGCTTGTTGAGTTCGGAGTTGGTGGAATATGTAATTCATGTGTTGGTAAGCAATACAAAACCTTGAACTTTGTGATCACTTTTATTTAATGCGAATGGTGTGGAGTACTCACTCTGTCTGTCCATCTGTGTACACACAGATCCTGCAAATGCTTCAGTCATTATTCAGTGTGATGGGATCCCTTTGGTTATACAGTGCTTATCTAGCCCTGTGAGGAATACTGTGAGTACTTGAACCTTACATCAGTACTATTATAGTAACATTTCCATTTTCTTTGCAAGCATATTTTCTTCTTTCGGCAGAATATATTTCCTGCTTGACTTTATACTGTTTGGTGCTTCTGTATTTTCTCCTGTGAGCAATTTCCATTTTGATGATTACTTAACAGGTGACATATGCACTTGGGGCTTTGTATTATCTATGCAACCCGTCGACAAAGAAAGATATTCTGAAACCAGATGTAATCAGGACTATAAGAGAGTATGCTGCAGCCGGATCTGTTAACGTCAGCTTCAGCAATCTGGCTAATGCTTTCCTGGAGAAGCATGTTGATTCTTGACCTTCATGAGAAGTATTCAGTGTAATGCTTACACTATGTCATCTGGTTGTGCTGTTTTTATGTGATCTCATTATGAACTGTACAAATGAAAGTCAAGAAGCCAAGAACTCACCTGGTTTCAGTTTTGTGAACATATGAGCATTCTGAAAGAGCGAGTAAATGAAACGAAGCTTTGTGTTCAGACTTGAAGGCCTGTTGTATGGTGTGCATTCATCTGAAGCTTATTCAAGCAGCTAGCTTGTTTCCTGATGCAAAGACGCCTGTGGTAGGCTGAAAAGTAATCACCCACACCTCAGCAGCAACGCCTTCTGGGTCTCAGTTCAAAAGTTAGATCTTCACAGTTGCAGTCATGTATGGAAATACATCTGGATATTAATAAGAGCCATCTTGCTGCCACTGTTCTCGGGTTGTTGGCTCAGCAACTCCTGTAGTGAATCTTCACTGAAGTTTAAGCAATGCAGCAAAATTTATTTCCGCTTCTTTTTGATTGAATGTCTAACATTTGCTGCTAAGACTGCATAGAATGACACATGGCGATTTCTTTTTAATTTGGATGGTGTTGTACCCTTGTACATGTAAAAAAGTGAAGCGTTATGCTTTTGGTACTGTCAAAAAAATTCCATGCTTGAACTGTGTATGATACAAATTTATCTTTCTGTATAATGTATTTCTGGCACATCTGTATTTTTTATATTATCGTTTGGTAGCAACAAAATTCAGAAATGTACTGACGAGATCAGATTTCGCAGCATGTTCCTTTTCTGCCGTCCAAACTGCAGATCATGGATCCATGGACCTTACGGCCCACCAAGTAAAGAGGCCCACGAGCCCATAATAACCACCAGCACTAAGCGCAAGCCCAGGACCTTCGTCATCGCATTCGTCACTGGAGCCCTCTCCACCCCACCGCCTCGCCGCCGCCTTTGTTCCCCTGCACCTACAAAACCCTAGGAAAAATCTTCCGTCCAATTCATCCCAATTCCTCATTCCCAGGCCGTTCTTCCGCCGCCTCCCCGATTGCCTGTCGACCGAATCGAAAAACCCACGATGATGCCCGGGTCGGCGCCGGCGGCGAGTGACGCCGGGATGTTCGTGCCGGCGGCGACGGTGGGAACGGTGCTGTGCTGCATGTGTGGCGTGGCGATGCAGCCGAACCCGGCCAACATGTGCGCCCGCTGCCTCCGCGCGCGCGTCGACATCACTGAGGGCGTCCCGCGCCACGCCGCCGTGGTCTACTGCCCGGACTGCTCCTGCTACCTCCAGCCGCCGCGCTCCTGGCTGCGCGCCGGCCCGGAGTCGCCGGAGCTCATGCAGATCCTGCTTCGCCGCATCAACCGCCCGCTCGCGAGGCTCCGCGTCTCCCTCTCCGGTGCCGAGTTCGTCTTCTCCGAGCCCCACTCCAAGCGCCTCCGCCTCAAGCTCCGCCTCCGCCGCGAGGTGCTGCACGGCGTTGTCCTCGAGCAGACGCACCCCGTCGAGTTCGTCGTCCACGACCGCCTCTGCGACTCCTGCTCCCGCGCGCAGGCCAACCCCGACCAGTGGGTCGCCGTCGTCCAGCTCCGCCAGCACGTCCCGCACCGCCGCACCTTCCTCTACCTCGAGCAGCTCCTCATCAAGCACGGCCAGGCTTCCCTCGCGATCCGAGTCGCGGCTGCCCCGGGCGGCCTCGACTTCTTCTTCGGCTCGCGCTCCCATGCCGCCCGCCTGGTCGACTTCCTCAATACCGTCGCTCCTATTTCGACTCAGACAGCCAAGCAGCTCGTCTCGCACGACACCAAGAGCAGCGTCTACAACTACAAGTACACATTCTCGGTTGAGATCTGCCCTATCTGCCGTGAGGATCTCATCGCGCTCAGCCCCCAGGCGTCCCGTGACCTTGGTGGCCTTGGCCCTCTTGTCCTTTGTGTCAAGGTTACCAATTCCATTGCTCTGCTTGACCCTCTCACACTGCGTGTGCACCACCTCGAGGAGAAAAAGTACAGGGTGTACAACTTCAAAGCGGCCCTTACTAGCAAGCAGCTTGTGGAGTACATAGTGCTAGATATTGAGCAAGAGTCGCCGGAGATTTCCATAGATGGATCTCGGTACCAATTGGCATTTGCGCAGGTTGCCCGCGTCTCTGATTTTGGGAAAAATGACACCATATTTACAGTGCGGACTCATCTGGGGCACCTGCTGAACCCTGGTGACCATGCCCTTGGGTATGATCTGTATGGTGCCAATCTGAATGATGATGATATGGACACTGCTATGACTCGGCATAACTTACCTGAGGTGATTCTTGTCAAGAAGAGCTATGAGAAGAAGCCACGCACAAGGAGATGGAAGCTGAAGAGGCTTCCAGTGGAGGAAGATGCTGGAAACAAGGCCAAGGGTGAGGAAGAGAGGAGGCTAGATGAGTATGAGGCTTTCCTCAAGGACTTGGAGCAGGATGCAGGGATGAGGTTTAATATAAATCTGTACAAGAATGAGGACTATAGGTCAGAGATGGCGTCAACAATAGGTGATGATGTCCCTACTGTGCCACTTGAGGAGCTGATTGAGGACCTAACCCTTGGTGACGACGAGGAGGAAGATGAGGAGGAAGCTGGGAATACACAGGCTGGAATGGTGGAGTGAGAAAGAGGCCAACTTATTGCTGCATTGCTTAGAAAGGGTTGTGGTACTCATTACATAATAGGTCTGAACTGGTTCTGTCCAGTTGATATGCTTTTCTCTTTTACTGCTATAAGTTAAAAAGTTTTGATGGTGTTGCTTAAATATTTAGTTTCAATTTTCTGTTTGAAATCTACATTGTTTCAAACCTTATCTTGTATCGGGCTGCAACAAACGTGTCAAAGTTAAACATGTTTTATCAGGCTGCGACAAATATGTCAAAGTTAAACATGTTTTTAGGATATTGCGTAATTTGTGATATATATATTGTTGGAATGCCATGCTGTCACTCGTTAGGCCAATAGGACATCAGAGGTTGCTAATGAGTTTCAATGTTATAAAGTTGGGCATGTTTTGTTTCAAGCTGCACTGCCTATCCTGTATCTGCACTGATTGTCTTTAAGTTCTATGTGATCTTCTGCCATGTTTGTTAATGGTCCTACTATAGGATGCAGGACCAGAATTTGGGAAAATTGCTCTTGATCATCATAGTGTAATGCATGAGTCACTATCAGATTTTTGGAACATCTAGTTTGTTGCTGATTTCCTTTCGTAGCCTTCTTCCTACCTGAATATCTAGTTGTGCAGAAATTTCATAAGCTATTCATCTGACAGTCGGTATGTGTATTCATCTGACTCATCAAGTCATCATCATCCTGGTGACTGAATGTCTGATGGGGGCAATATATTTTACTTTTGTACCTGGTTACGATTAAGTGATCTCTTCACAGCCTAATGTCATGATGCAATTTAATGAGTCCATTCACTGAGTGTTGTTTGAATTGGTTGTTTTTATAGTGCTTATTTAGTGTTGATCTCATTTCTTCTAAGATTACCGTGTTGAACACCTATGGTCAGTGTAATCAAGAAATGTGAATAGGCATCCCTTTTAGCAGATTATTGTTGAGTGCTAGTTGCCAACATATGAGCATGTAGGCAATTGTTTAACCTCTGTCCTGTACCTGGGTGCAATGATTGTGTTTGAAGTAATACTTTTGTTATCACCTGTGCTGTTTTTTTTTTCAATATAATCTACTGGTAATTTGTAGTTATGTATTCTCGGGATATCCCTTGCTACTTTTTCCCAGCTTTTAGCATGTCTTGTGCTTTCAAGAATTCTGAATGAACCAGTAAGTTTGTGTCTTAACATGTCAGATATTTCATGGTTAGCTGCTAATCCTATGTTTAAGGTATTCAAGCTTACAAAGTGCAAAATGTTGTGGTGAATGGCTATTTGCTTGGAATTACATGAAAATCTACTTTCTTTAACTCTTACTTCAGTACCCAAAGTACCTTCTAATCATCAATTGGCTTCAGCATGCCCTACTGCATTAGCTTTGCTATTGTTTCCGTCACTTCATTTATGCTTTTGATACCATGATAATATTGGAACAGATTTAGTTGTGGCACTGTGATTTAGCTGTGTGATTAGATTAGATTGTTGTAGAGAGCTGTTTGCCTTTGCAGGTGAAGCCTGTAACAGCCTTGTGGCAATATTGTTGTTTTCCAATGTACTGGTACAGAGCTCGCCCTTTTCTCCATGCGGCACTTTGATCCAGAACTGATGTGAGGATCTTACTGGTTTAAAAAAAATGTAATTTATGAATTAAACCATAGCATACTGATGGATCTGCGTCCCATCTATTTTCAGAGTGATGAATGCTTAAATGGGACTTATTTGGAGCTAATAAGCCAGCAAGGTTATTCATGTATCACCGTGTATGCGTTTTGTCAACTTCTCTGGCTGGTATAATTCTTGGCTAAAACATTCGAACAGAACCTCTTGTGTTTGTCTTTCCTTTAGTAGTCAGAATCACCTTGTAATGCCTTTGGATTTATTTTTTGAACTTACGTTCCCATTACAGAAGATAACTGCTGAGATGGATAAACTCAAAGTTCTGCGCCTGTTTGAACTGATTGTTTATATGCTTGTCCGACCGTTTCGTTCAATATGCTTGGTTTTAACGTTTGCTGGGATATGCTGGTAAAATTTTGCAGAACAAATGACCTGTGAATCTGCAGACTAAAATTCTGCAGAACACGCTTGACTATGCAGTCTTCATTGGTGCCTGGTTCTGATCTGCGGTTTCAATTTGGCATCATGTTTGCTTCTCTGCTACACTAACATTATCAGCATGCCCAAGTAATTCCCTTCGCTTTGCTGGCTTTCGTACTGTGTGTGCAGATGTTTGTGACTTGAGCACACCAACTGATTACCTCAGCTAGTCAACGTTAGTTAGCGTATGGTTGCTGTTGATATTTTACGTAAACCGAGCCTGAGGTAACGCAAACTGTTAGGTTTTGTTTCTTGAAGTAATTGCGCTCGCCGGTATAGGTGAGTCACCTGTGCCACTGTGTAACTGATTCCTGTAACCGAAACCATCTCAAACAGTCTTGGAATGTTTTTGTTTTATTGGATTGAATTGAATTGGATAGATTTGGACATGATCATTTAATTCACTGTTTGATTCACAATCAGAGTGAATAGGACCGGACTGAAAAGAGAATATTCTCTTAAGATTCTAGATTAGCATAATTTAATATTAAATAATATTTATTACTATGATATTGTAATTGATAAGCATTAAGGTGTTGATTATTATATTACGGAAGCTCGATCATACTAGGGTTAATGATGATTAGTATTTTTTACTATTCATAAAAAATTATTATGATACGATTAAGATCAATAAGTGGTAGATTATATTAATTAGGGCATAGTTAATAATTAATAATCTCTATCTTGACGTTTGACACTTGATATCGGAATGGGTTATTAATTTACATATCATTGTAACCTTTTTCTTTCGTATTTTCTATCTTTCAATGAACTGAAAACTTTCATATAGTTGATTTGCTATTTTGTGTTTTGATTTTTCTTTTTATAGGATTATTTGAATAATAATTATAAAACCGTTGGATCTAAATTTGATGGCTCAAAGCGATGATTGAAATTTGCCCAAATTTTGAGTCAGCTGAAAATTAGCAAGTCTTTTTTCTTTCTCTCACTTTGCTTCACTTGTGTTTTCGACAGGTGGAGGTTTGCTCATGCTGCTTTTTGAGACCCGATTTTCTATTGTGTGGGGGTCAGACTCTACAAACCTGATGCCACGGAGGTGTGATACTTTAGTTTTTTTTCTCGAATAGGAGAGCTATGTGTTATTGTATTAAGGAGAAAAAAAAATAAAGTACAATGCCCCGACGTGACATGGGCCAGAGGCCCTGAGTCTTAGTTTATATTCGCGCCGGCCGACACTTGGAACAACCAGTACATCAAACAAACTGCGCTACCTAAGCAGCCCCTGCTCCGGAGCTCCAGACGCCAAAGCGCTGCCTCGTCCGCGATATCACGTAAAATTGCGCGTGCCGAGGGTCGGGCAGCGTCGAAAACGCAGCGGTTTTGCTGCTTCCACAAGGACCATGTAACCAATATGACGAGGGTGTTGAAACCCTTCCTTGATTCGCGCGGCAGCTGTTTGCTGGCCGTTCTCCACCACTCCGTAAGCGTTTCTTCTCCGTCCGGCGTCAGGGCCTGGAGCCCGACGGTGGGTAGGGCGAGGAACCAAACCTCTCGGTTATTAATATTATTATTCTTTCCTTAGTTACTCGGTTATATGGACTAAAGTTTTCTGGTTTCTCTCAATGATCTTCTGTAGAAACTATGGACAAACTTCGTCAAGGATTTCGGAGCAAAAGATGTTAGTGGCGCCTTGCGACCTTCATTACGATTGTTATCCTTAACTTTTAATTATGCTATCACCAACTTCCGTCAATAACTTTTATCCATGATTGCCATTTTTTTTTTTTGCGTTTGGGAGAGGAATGTGAACCTCCATTGTTTATGATGTTAAATTGCATTTTCTTTCTTTGAAAGCATATATTGTTTGATGCTAGTACACCAAATACACCTGGGTTGCCCAAAAACTTATTTTTCCGAAAGGACACCATGGAGAATCTTATTGGCATAGGCTTGAACCTGTGGGGTTTTGACTATGCACTAGCAATACTAGTAACTGTACTTGATCGACGCACACTACATGGTTCAAGTACCAAAGCGGCACAATGCTCTATTTTCTTTTTCTAAAATACTTCATTTAACTACATTTGGAAGAGTTCGATAAATGAGGTCCGCATCCTCTCGTAATTTACAGACATTGCACATTTGCACGATGTTTGACTCGTAGTATTGACATGTGTATATTTGTTCGTTCTCTTCAACAAATAATTTGGTTCAAAGATTTCCAAGTTTTCGAGGACAAGTATGACGCCATTAACCTTGAAACAGGTCTTAATGATCAGCTAACTAAGATGCTCTTCAAGTGGCGCCGACCTGGGCAGAAACTTAGCAGTTGGAAAGCCTGAACAGTGAACATAGATCCTCAGAACTTTTTGGAGGTCTCTTCCATAGATCCTCAGAACTTGTACTTGCTGAAAATTGCGAACTTTGCCCTGAAGATGGTGTGTTACCCTGAAGAAGATGTTGTATTCGGTAACCCTGAAAAGGTAATAAATCATAATAACGATCTTAGAAAATGATCTTCCGCGTTTGGTGGAAAATTAATCGCCACTCAAGTATCGGTCTAAGTGGCGTTTATTTCAGATGTTTTCAGCAGACGAACTGTCGAGGTTGGTGACTGACGTACAGAAATATGATGGCAGACTCCTCTTTAAGGGCACCGTTTTGAGACTACAATGAAATGGTGTCTGTCCATAAAGATAGGACTGCGTATCAAAGACTGTTGGTTTCCTTGGCGAAGGAGGCCAAAGAAGCTTATGAAGATGAACTAGCCAAAGTGCGTGAGAAGCCAGGAGATGAACATGCCAATGAAGAGTACTAAAAGATTAAGAGTATTTATGTGTAGGCTTACGGTTTCATTTGGTAGTGCAGGACTCCTCTTTGTCCCGCACTGACGATTCTTGAGGGCACAAAAATAATTCTGCCCTGGTAATGCGTTGCTACAGCAGTGGTACGTGACATGGACCCGAGAGCACCAACTGCAATGATTTGATAGGTTACCTCATCCGTTCCGTGTAAAGATAAAAGATTGCATTAGCATACGGCTCCATTGGATACGAAATAAACCTGACGTAATGCAAAGCGATGGCCTCCTAGTTGCAACCAGCCGTAGTGGTTCCCCGCCACACTCTGATATAACTTTGGGGCCGGTTTAGCTCAGTTTTCATCACACGGGTCATCTTCCTCTAGCATCTGCGGGTTTTGTGTTGCCAGAGTGACAGGTGAGCCGGTTGCTTCGGCAAACTGGAGCTTAAATTTGTGCTGGTTCTTTTAGACTAATATAAAATGGTGCTTGCAGTTGGCTGTTTGGTATGGACTATGGAGTGTGTGTCGCGTGGCACGCACTATGACTGAATAAAAGCCATATGGTAAAGCCCTGCGAAACCCCATTATCATTTGCTATACAAACCGATATGGCCTGATGGTTTATGCTGCCTGGCTGGACGGCCCTGAGTGGAATTTGGAGCAAGCAATGAATCTGGAGCTGCAATGGTAAGTTTGGCTGGCGGATCCGATGGATCAATGCTGCAAAAGAATGAGTTTGTCCAGGCAAATCAAGGAACTGATCAATGCAATCTTAAGTGGGTAGGTTGGTGGTGGTGGCCGCCACGCTTGGTCAGTAGCAGTTCGCATGTGCGATCTGGTCACGATGCCGGGCCGGCGACCAAACCAGAGGACGAGTTCCTTGCTTTGTTCAGCCGGGAGCAGGACGAGACGGGCTGGAAACGGTACGTGCACGGGGCCTGGTTCCCGTCCACATCCATCCGCCCGTTCATTTGCCCACCAACCAACCCCCGGGTCGTACATCCCCCGGCTCTGATGGGATCTCCATGGCTTCGCTTTCCATGGTGCGTGCAAAATGTGTGGGAGGTGCCTCATAAAAGGGGAAAAAAAAATGTGTGGGAGGCCTGTATAGCAGCCAACCAGAAGGGAGAAGCCCCACGCACACGACTTACTAGTATATACGGAGCGAATCCTTTTGTCGACGCGACCAACCCCGTGGCCCGTGAGGGAACGGACCAATCAACCCCTCCTGATTCGCAGCAGATTCCGTCAGCCACAGACAGACAGCACCCGCGATTCGAACCGGCTGGGCTCTCCGGCGGCGGCGGCGGCGGACCACCTGGCCTCAAGCTCCACCCACTTCCCCCCGGCACGAAGCGAGGTGAGTCCGCCAACCCCCGCTCCTCGTCTCACCCTCCGCCCGCATTGCCCGGCGGGTCGTATGACTCGCGTCGTCCCTCTCCCTGTTCCTCCGCTTCGCGGAGTCGTTTCGCCGACGTCTTCGCGACCGTCGCCTTGAAGATTTTCGGTGTTTTCTGAATCGTCTCTTGCTAGCACCGAACTGAACCACCGAGCGAGTAGTACTGGCTGTTGCGGTGTTCATGCGAGATTCATCGCGCCGTACCGGGGGCGGCTGCGGAATAATCCGGTACCGTCGATCAAATTGGAGCACATCAATCACCCGTCCTTTAGTTGCCGTAGCATCCGCGTGAGGATCACCCACCTCTCGGTGCCCTGATCCACTCCTCTGCTCTAGTGTACGCAAGCGCGGCGCCCCTGGTCCATGTACCAACCTTCCAATTTTGGTGCGATTTTGCAGTCGCAATCAGCATATGAACAGATGCGGATCTCGACTCCACATCGTCTTGCTTTTGTCCTCGAGTTACTAGGAAGGATGCATCAAGAGCCACTCGGTCAGGTGTTGCGCCCATAACTTTCAACTTTATTCGCAAAGGTTTTAGATTTACTCCTCTTCTGTTCGGCAAAATGGGCCACAGCGTAGCTAGAGTTATTTGGCATATCCGATTGTTAATTTGCCTTTCATGACACAGCTATGGTTTTTTTTTTGGCATATCTGATCATTGCTTGAGACAGTCTATAATTTATCAACCCCTGAATCTCCGCTAATATTGAGCCAACAATTAAAGTTTATCACTGCTATTGTCGAATGGTAACTGAATTGTATAATGTGCACTATGGTTTCAGGTTTAGAATCAG
The DNA here is from genome assembly GCA_030378355.1 of Eleusine indica. Classification (NCBI taxonomy): domain Eukaryota; kingdom Viridiplantae; phylum Streptophyta; class Magnoliopsida; order Poales; family Poaceae; genus Eleusine; species Eleusine indica. Next base: position 46,803,157 of record CM059495.1, read on the forward strand.
ATGGGGGACGTTGCAAAGGACTTGACGGCCGGGACCGTAGGAGGGGCTGCCAACATCATTGTCGGCCATCCATTCGATACCATCAAGGTGAAGCTCCAGAGCCAGCCTACCCCTGCACCTGGCCAGGTCGCCAAGTACTCTGGCGCCATCGATGCAGTCAAGCAGACCGTCGCGGCTGAAGGGCCGAGGGGCTTGTACAAGGGGATGGGGGCTCCGCTCGCCACTGTCGCGGCCCTCAACGCTGTCTTGTTCAGTGTGAGGGGACAGATGGAGGCTGTCCTCAGGACAGAGCCTGGTGCGCCATTGACGGTGAAGCAGCAGGTTATTGCGGGTGCTGGTGCTGGAATCGCGGTCTCATTCTTGGCGTGTCCAACAGAGCTGATCAAGTGCAGGTCAGTTGCACAGCACCAATGTTCATGTCTCTGGTCTTTACTTGAATTGTATGTTCTGGCGACTGCAATGTTGACTAAGTCGTGGCTTTTTCTTATGTCAAAGTCATCATGTTGTTCTATGAAATGCACTTTCCTGCTGATCATAGGCACCGCACATGTCAACATACTGAATTGCCATATACATTCAGGTGCTTCTCCATTTATCATCCCACTTAATGACGCCTGGCTGCATTAGACATAGGCTTCCTCCGCCTTAAGTAATGATATAGTATTGACGCCTCAATAGTATTGAGGTCATATTGACTCTATGACCTATGTAGAAGCTTTGTATTTTTTTCCTCTAGCTTTTCCCTGCAATTTTTGGGCACCATAAGGTACTAAATTGCCATGCATTCCGATGTTTCTGATTTTAGTTTACTTGAATGATATATGCTTAGCTGGATTAGCATGAGATTTTGCCGTTTATGAAACAGTGGTTAGTGGACATATCACTAGCTAGTTGGATTATTAGAAGCTTCTGCCATTTAAGTGATGCTCATCCAAATGCCATACAATCTGACTGCTGAAAAACTCATTTCTATCTATGCAAACACGCATCCATTCGGCACATACTTTGTGGGGTTATCTTTTTCAGTTTACAAATCAAATTGTTACAAGTTTCTGCAAGTCAGGTTGATATCAAATTAAAGGTGATTCAAACTAAATACAGGGCCTATGTTGTCACCTGTTATGCATTGTGCATTTGAAGTTTTAGAAATATTTTCATGAATGATAGTGGTAGGCGATGACATCAACGTTTTGACCATACCATTTCAAAGCTTTTAACCAATTTCCCCCTCTTGCAGGTTGCAAGCTCAGAGTTCCTTAGCAGAGGCAGCGGCCGCTTCCGGCATTGCTCTACCGAAAGGACCCATTGATGTAGCAAAGCATGTTGTCCGTGACGCCGGTGCAAGAGGTCTCTTCAAGGGCCTTGTCCCCACATTGGGCCGCGAGGTTCCGGGCAATGCGGTCATGTTCGGTGTGTACGAGGCTGCCAAGCAGTTCCTTGCCGGTGGCAAGGACACATCCAACCTCGGCAGGGGTTCCCAGATCCTGGCCGGAGGGCTTGCTGGCGCAGCTTTCTGGCTCTCGGTGTACCCAACTGACGTGGTGAAGAGCGTGATCCAGGTGGACGACTACAAGAACCCAAGGTACTCGGGGTCCATCAACGCGCTGAGGAAGATCGTCGCTGCCGAAGGAGTCAAGGGCCTGTACAAAGGGTTTGGACCTGCCATGGCGCGTAGCGTGCCCGCCAATGCTGCGACATTTGTGGTATATGAGATAACAAGATCAGCGCTAGGTTGATCGCTGATTTGAGTACCATAGCGTTGCCCACTGCCACACTGCCATTTCTTCCCGTAGCATGGATGCAGCAACACGCCTTAGGGGAGCATTCAGATGGCAGCAATTCTTTTTCAGAACCTTCTTGGCTGAAAGTTTTTATGTTTGGCAGCAATGGCGACACTTTTTAATAAGGATGCAAGCAAATTTGATGATGGCCTCCCCGGTTGATTGAATGTGTGGAGTGAGTGAGTGGCCGCTGATGGAGTGGTAATACGACCTTGTCGTAATGGTTGGCTGGGAGCGGATTGGCCTTCCGACAGTGTTCTGGTGGTGTTCATCTGTTGGGATGTGGTCGTCTGTTAAGATGTTCCGATGGTGATGGATTTTGGTACTGGTCGTTGTTGGGATATGGAGTCTGGTGGAGCGTGACCCTCGTCATCCTTTGTCTTTTGTCCTCTCTCTTTCGTGCTTCTTGCCGTGATTTTTATTCCGTGTCCTATACAGTTCTGTTTTTCTTAGTGGCATGTGTGCGGTCTGTGGTGCTGTCTATTTTAATAGCAATTTGCTGGCCTGGTTGTTGTGGAAGAGCCAGCTGAGTCATTCATGCTGCGGGGTGTACTTGTAAGGTGAGGAGGAAGAGGAGCGGAGGAAGCACACCCGTCCCAGGGCTTCGTCTCCATTGCATTGCTCCTTGCCTGGTCCAAGTACGAATCCTTTGCAGATTACTTTGTTTATTTTTCATACCCACGTATGTATTAGGCATTGGTGAAGTTCTCTGCCTTGCTCCTTAAGTGAGATAAGAGTCGGTCAGTAAGTGTTTGACAAATAAATTTCAACTTTATTCACAAAAGGGTTTAAGATTCTACTCATGTTCTGTTCTGCAAAATGGGGCATTGATGGATGTCACAGAAGCTCCTCATGAGTTTTGATCCAGACAATCTGTTGTTTATCGAACCTTGAACCTCTACTAACATTGGCCAAAAAAAAAAAAAAGAAGTTTATATAGTTTACCATACTGCTATGTGCTATTGGTGAATGGTACTGAACTGTACTATATGCACTACGGTTAAGATTTAGAATCAGATGGGGGACGTTGCAAAGGACTTGACCGCCGGAACCATGGGAGGGGTTGCCAACCTCTTCGTCGGCCACCCATTCGACACCATCAAGGTGAAGCTCCAAAGCCAGCCCACCCCTGCCCCTGGCCAGCTCCCCAAGTACAGTGGTGCCATAGATGCCGTCAAGCAGACTGTCGCGGCTGAAGGACCAAGGGGCTTGTACAAGGGGATGGGGGCTCCGCTCGCCACCGTCGCGGCCTTCAACGCTGTATTGTTCAGCGCGAGGGGACAGATGGAGGCCCTCCTGAGATCGGAGCCTGGTGTGCCATTGACGGTGAAGCAGCAAGTTGTTGCGGGTGCTGGTGCCGGAGTGGTGGTCTCGTTCTTGGCATGTCCAACAGAGCTGATTAAGTGCAGGTAAGTGGCACATCACCAATTTTCATATATCCGGTTTTTGCTAGATTTGTGTCTTCTGGCGGCTGCAATGTTTCGCGTGGTGTTTTTTTTTTTAAATGTGTCACAGTCATGATATTTGTCCTCTATAAAATGAACTTTCCTGCTGATCTTAGGCACCATACATGTCAAGATGCTGAATTGCGATACTTTTCGGTGCTTCTCAGTCAATCCACTTAAATCACTCATAATCATGACTGGCTGCATCAGCATAAGCATCCGCCTTAAGTAATGATATAGTGCTCTAGTGAGAAGTCATAAGTTGGACTGTTGAAACTGATTTCTCTCACTGAAATAAGGACACACTTTGGCAACTTTTTTTTTTCTTCGCTTATGTTTTCCTGTTTGATGTGTCCAACGGAGCTGATAAATGCAGATCAACGGTTTCATACCTATTCTCATTTCAGCATCCGTTAATTGAATTATTGGATGCTTTGATCTAGTGGGGCCAATGTTCATTGGTAGGATACTAAATTGCCATGCACCCCAGCAGTGTTTCTGATTTCATTTTACTTGCACGATATATCACGCGTAGCTGAATTTATCATGAGGTTTTGCCATTTATATGAAATAGTGGTCCATATAACTTGCTAATTTTCAGCTGACTGAAAGTTTGGGTAATTTTCAGTCACCTTTTTTAGCCATTAGATATAAATCCAATGATTTACAATTATATACAGATAATCCTACAAAAGAAAAATTAAAACATAAAGTAGTAAATCATTGATTGAAAGCTTTCAGCTGATTAAAAGGTAGGAAATATGTTTAAGTAATGCCCATCTAATTGCAATAGAATTGCACGGCTGAAAAGCTCACATTTATCAATACGAACACATTCTCTCACGTCGTTTTTATAAATCAGTACAAAAACTCATGTATCAATTGATGACTTGACGGCGATTCATACTGAATTCAGGGTTTATGCTGCCACCCATTCTGCATTGTGCATTTTATGTTTCACGAAATATTTTCAAGAACGTTAGTGCGAGCCAATGACATAAGCTTTTTTTTTTTACGGTACCATTTTAGTGCTTCTAAAAACGATTTTCCGCTCTTTCAGGTTGCAAGCCCAGAGTTCTTTAGCAGAGGCAGCGGCTGCTTCCGGCGTTGCTGTACCCAAAGGACCCATCGATGTGGCGAAGCACGTCGTCCGTGACGCCGGCGCGAGAGGCCTCTTCAAGGGCCTCGTCCCCACGCTGGGCCGCGAGGTCCCGGGCAACGCGGTGATTTTCGGCGTGTACGAGGCCGTGAAGCAGTACCTTGCCGGCGGCACGGACACGTCCAGCCTCAGCCGGGGCTCCCAGATCATGGCCGGCGGGCTCGCCGGCGCAGCCTTCTGGCTGACGGTGTACCCGACCGACGTGGTGAAGAGCGTGATCCAGGTGGACGACTTCAAGAACCCGAGGTACTCCGGGTCCATGGACGCGTTCCGGAAGATTGTCGCTGCCGATGGCGTCAAGGGCCTGTACAAAGGGTTCGGACCTGCCATGGCGCGCAGCGTGCCCGCCAATGCCGCGACGTTCGTGGCGTACGAGATAACGAGATCAGCACTAGGTTGATTGCTGATTTTTTTGGAGTAACATTGCCATTTGGTCTCCTGGCATGGATGCAGCAACTCCTTGGGAAGCATTCAGAATGGCAGAATTTCTTGGGTGAGAGTTTTTTGTGTTTGACAGCAACGACGGCATTGATCAATAAGCAAGCTATAGCAGCCTTGATGACAACCTCCCTTACTGATTGGATGAGTGAGTGAGTGGTAGCTGATGTTGTGCCTGGCTGGGAGCGGATCTGACGGTGATCCGGTGGCGCGGTAGTGGTGGTGGTGGCGCTGCGCTCTAAGCCCGGCCCGCGCGCAGTTAGGAGGATTGGCCGCTATTTTCCTGACTCTGATATCCTTTTTTGTAATCAAACATTTCAAATCAAAATTTCAAGTTGTGGTTGACGATATCCTGATGCGTTTGAACAATCGAAACCGGAGCAGTATGCAGTAGCTTGACCTCCATCCAAATTCCAAACTGCGATCAAGTGCAACCGACTGACTGAATTCGAAACAGTGCATGGCAGGCAGATGGGCGACGTGGCCAAGGACCTGGCGGCCGGCACGGCGGGCGGCGCGGCGCAGCTGGTGGTGGGCCAGCCCTTCGACACCATCAAGGTGAAGCTGCAGTGCCAGCCCGTGTCGCCTCCCGGCCACCCGCCGCGCTACGCCGGCGCCGTGGACGCCGTGAGGCAGACGCTGGCCGCCGAGGGCGCCCGCGGCCTGTTCAAGGGCATGGGCGCGCCCCTCGCCACCGTGGCCGCCTTCAACGCCGTCCTCTTCACCGTCAGGGGCCAGATGGAGGCCGTGCTGCGGTCCGAGCCCGGCGCGCCGCTCACCGTCGGCCAGGAGGTCGTCGCCGGCGCCGGCGCCGGGGTCGCCGTCTCGTTCCTCGCGTGCCCCATCGGGCTCATCAAGTGCAGGTCAGTTTTTTTGTAACCTCGTGCAGCTTATTCTGTGCTGATTAATATCTCCGTGCATTGTGCTCCTACTCATCAAATTTGAATTTAGTGTCCTTAGTGAACATTACACACTCAAAAAAGACAACAATTGCAAGTGCCATGCAGAATTCATGACAACTGTCATGTCAGGTTACAAGCCCAGAGCGTCTTGGAGGCCGCCGAAGCTCATGCCGGCGTTGGACCTGCCGCCGCCGCCACGTCGGCGGTGAAGTACGACGGCCCGATCGACGTGGCGAGGCACGTGCTCCGGTGGGAAGGCGGCGCGCGCGGGCTGTTCAAGGGCCTGGTCCCGACGCTGGCGCGCGAGGTGCCCGGCAACGCCGTCATGTTCGGCGTGTACGAGGCGACCAAGCAGGCCATGGCCGCCGGCGGCGACACGTCGGAGCTCGGCCGCGGCGCGCTGGTCGTGGCGGCGGGCCTCGCCGGCGCGTGCGCCTGCGCCTGCGTGTACCCGACCGACGTGGTGAAGAGCGTGATCCAGGTGGACGAATACAAGAACCCGAGGTACTCGGGGTCCATGGACGCGGTCAGGAAGATCGTCGCCGCCGACGGAGTGAGGGGGCTGTTCAAGGGGTTCTCTCCCGCCATGGCGCGAAGCGTCCCGGCCAGCGGCACGTGCTTCTTAGCGTACGAGGTCACCAGGTCGGCGCTGGGATGATGTTGGCCGCGCCAGATTCATAGCTTCGGTTCCTTCGTATATATACTAGTCTCAATAAACACTCGTACACACGCGCTAACCATCTGAGCATATTTGAGAGATTAGACCCACTCATAGTAACACTCCATGTGTTTGACATCCCATTCACTTGCCTTTCGAAATGGATATCCGAGGGTACTTTCGCCTTGAAAAGATGACAGGAGAAAGAAGTACACAAAAATAAAGGGTTCCTCGAAAAAATTCACAGTCCTGGTTCGTTATTCTTCTGCAAGACATGCGTGCGAATGCGGATAGGCGCATGGATCGTAGATTAAGAGCTAGTTTGGTTCTTGTCTTCCGAGGCAGGTCGTTCATCAGGCAGCAATGCCAGCCACAGACGTCTGAAATTGGAACGCCTGACATAGCTGCCTGACTCAGACGCCGTTCTCACGGTAAAAACCAAACTAACCCTAAGAGTCTTTTATGCTGAAAAATCCTGTAATTCATCTCTCTGAATTTGCATTTACTTGGAGCTTGGCAGCTGCTCGCTACAAGTATAATTAGTTAAGTGGATAAAGTAAAGCTCTTGCTGAGAGCAAGTATAATAAATCTTAGTCAGCAGGCTAAATAGTTATCTATGACATAAAAATTCTAGCTGGAAGAGTGAGAAAAGGAGAGAGAGAGAGGAGCTGGCGGCTTGGTGAAACGCCAGCGTGAAACGGACTGATGGACTCCTCCCGAGAAAAGTTATGCTTTATACCAATAACAGCCATTGCATAGGGACACACGCAGACATAAAATAGTTAAATATTAAAACTAGTAGCTCACTTAAGCACCAGCCCACTATACAAGTACAAATTAATGCTTACGTTTGATGACATGGCACAGCGCTTGCGCTGCAGCCGGCTACTTTATTAAACTTGCTCTGATGAGTAGATTTGGCGCCGTTGCGAACTTCGCGTTGCATTTATGGTGTACAACATCATATCCTGAAATTGACGCGCTGATGATACCGACAATACGATGGCAGTGGCAACTGATTTGTTTAAATTTTGAGTCTGACTTGTGTACTTCATTGCTGCGTTTAGTTTCAACTGTTTCCTGATGCTGGACGTTCAGAGACCTTCATCACAAAACCAAAAAAAAAAAAAAACAACGTTAACGTTTGTATGCATAAGAACGTGTTATATGTACGTATACCAGAACAAGCACAAAGGGGTGGTGGCGCAGTTGGCTAGCGCGTAGGTCTCATAGCTAATAAAGCGAGTGATCCTGAGGTCGAGAGTTCGAGCCTCTCTCACCCCAATTTTTTTTTCTTTCCAAAGTTCCTTTTTGCCTCTACACAAGTTTTGTGCACCCGGCACCCTGAAGTTAAAGAAATCTATTCTATTTTACCTCGTTTACTTTTATTTTTGTTAATATATAATAATTGCTCATCTGACCATCAGGCAGTGCTTTCTTCCGAGAATTTTGCCTCCATCAATTGAGTCCTACTGCTACGTCACATGATAGCCCGAAAGAAAAGGGTCTTTTCTTGCTTTGATTATCAGGGCAAGTTGGGCAAGTTGATGAGGGGGGCGGGGTCAGGTCAGTGTCCAAAAGACAGTGCCATGTGAGACTAATTGCTTCCCACATTCTCAATTTTCAGCGGCAGGTAGCGCGAAAATTGTTTGCTCAGCCCCTCCCTCTCTTCCTCTCTTTCACCGGCGTTAACAAATCTACTTCATTTCCATTTGAGTTACATACGCATTTGAATGTCACTTAAGAAAAAAAAAACATGAGGACTTTCTGAAGATTTATAGTCAGTGGCTGTACGAAATACGCGTATTCAGATTCATGGCAAAGAGGAGTCAAGATGATCATCAGCCAGTTACCTAGCTCCAACAAATTGTGTTCGGGTCCCGAGTCCCGACAGAGAATGATGAGAATCTCTTTCTGGCTCACGAGCGGCCTGGATCTCAACCAAGAGTTGGTAGAAATTCGAGCCCCGATTGCTGTGTATGTTCATGTCGCCAATGCCTCACAGGGACCACAGTTTCTGTCTATTGGTGAACTCGTACATGTGATTGCTGCATATTGTTCAGCTTTCAGATGTACTAGCAGCAAAGCAGGAGGAATCTGTATGTGGTGACGATGGAATTGGAGTGAAAAGATTGGGGGGAAAGGCCATGAGAAACGGGGCGCCGAATTAGGCCTTTGCTTTGGTGATGCCGCCGAATTGCTGATGAAGCAAAGGGATTGGTGAGAGGGGATCCTCCCCACTGACAGGAGCAAGTGGAGCACCAAAATATACTACTTGTTGTTCCAAAGCTTGCGAATCTCTTGAATTCTCGCTTGTGGCAGCGACGCTTTGTGGCGAAATAGGAAAAGGAATGCTCATTGGCCTACTCGCGAGCATCTTGCTCGCTCCCCTTGCCGCTTCAGTGTCTGAATCTTCAGGCACCTTTCGAATGGCGTTGTAAGATATGGCTTCTCGAAGGCTCGGCAACGTTCGGAAGGCACGAATTTTACAATAACAATTCTTAAGCTTATACAGGAATCAGAGAATTTCGACCCATTTTTTAAGGAGAATTTCAACCCATTTTTAAGGAGAATTATCAGAGAATTTCAACCCATTTTTTAAAGAGAATTTCAACGTTCGGAAGTGCACAACCAATTGAGCAGAGCTGAAAGAAAGGACAACTAGTGCATAAGCAGCATACAAACAATGGTCTGATACAAACAAAAGTTGCTTGGGAAGGGCAACTAGCGGCGATATCTATTTCCACGGCAAACAAAGAAACCGTCGCCGTATCATATTCAACGTTTCTGCCGAAACAATTATCTTGAGGGTATATACTGTACACGTAGCAGAAAAATATGGCAAGAAGAGACAAAAACAACCTGCACGCAAGTGCTTAGGACTACTAAACCAGCATCTCAAGACAATCACCAAATCTAGTAGTACTTGTATATGTACAATTCAAGGTGTCGACGAAACTTGCTGTTTCCTCATGTACTATGCTACGCTGCCTGCCGGCAGCAACTAGGAGTACAAATTTATTCGGAACATATATGCGATCCAACCTCAAGGCAAAACAGCTCCAGCTCTAAGATGAATTGGCAAAATACAGTGTCAGGCCAACAGCTCATCCAGAATAGTAACCAAAAAAAGAGAAGAAGATATCTGAATTCAAATTAAGAGAATCCAGCAAATTTTGTAGCAATCAGAGCATTTAATCATCCATACTCAAGAAGTCAAAGATATTGAATGAACTGGATACTCGACAGGCAACTTCGATCAGTGATTCAATGGACTAGCTATGACTTGCATTGTGGTCATAATGTATCAGAATCAAAATTTGAATATGCATGGATATGAACACATATAATCCACATGTGATGCAAGGTGAGAAGCAAGCAATTCCAATCACCATAAAGTTGAAATTAACCAAATTTCCGGAAGAAGTGTAAAGTCAAGAGGAACGGAAGGAATCCAGAAGAAAAGGAGCTTATTACAGGTAGCACCCTTGCAATGATACCTAATTCAAGCTGACCCCCTCCTTGCCCGGTCCAAGTCCATTGATATGATCAGATTCAATCCAAAACGACCCCTCCAAAAGAAACGAAATTACTGAAACCCCCCAAAACTTGCTGTTGCTTTCTTCCCTTTGCCCACCAATTGGGCCGCGGCTGCGCTACTCGGCCGGCGCCGTCGGAGGCTGCAGCGGGGCGGCGGCTGCGTTGGCCTCGGCGACGTTCTTGAGCTTCTGGAGGTTGAGCCTGATGACGGTGTCCGCGAAGAGGCGCGTGTCGTCCTCGGTGTTGCCCTCGGGGACGTCGACGACGTAGGACTCGAGCACGACGGTGCAGATCCCGGGCCCCCCGGCGAGCTCGGAGACGGTGGTGACGGAGCGGTAGTTGCGCAGGCGGTGCTCGCCGCCGGTGATGGAGAATCCGAAGACCCTGCCGCCGTCATCGAGGAGATCGAGGCGCTCGGTGCTGGTGCTGGCGGGGAGGCCGGAGATGACGCTGACCTCGCGGAGACGGCCGGGGCGGAGGACCTCGCCGGCGTCGGGGTCCGGGCGGAGCGCGCAGCTGCGGATGAAGTGCTTGTACACCTGAGGGCAGTCGAAGCGCCGGACGATGGCCCACACGGCGGCCGGCGGGGCGTGGATGCGCTGCGCGAGGAGCGAGGAGCATTGGCCCGCGCCCACGGCGTAGCGGTGGTGCGCGTCCACCATCGGCCGCAGCTGCTCGTACTCCGCCGCCGTCAGCCCCAGCCCGGCCGGAACGTCGCCGCCGTCCGCGCCCGCGCCCTGGTGCTCCATCGCCGCGAGCTCAAGCTTGAATTGGATTCGCTGCGGTGATTTGGGAAGGGGAAGGGGGGAGAGTGAGCTGGAGCGCGAGTTATTATATTTAATGCGGGAGCGAGAGAAGGGCGAGATGGGGAATTGGGATGTGGGCTTTCGAGACTACCTTGTCCTTTGCCTTGCCTTCACGCCCCCACTGTCCCCTCTCTCTCTCTCTCTCCTTTTTCCGAACATAGGTGTAGGTAGATTTCTTCTTTAATTTGACGACCCTTTCACTACGTGCTTTGCTATTTTTATAGTATGAATTTGCTGTTTCTACTTTTGGATTTTGGAGGTTTGTCCTTTTTGAATTGGCTGTGTTCTTTTGTAACTTGGAGTTATTCTATAATGGTTTTTACATGTTAATTTAAATTATTAGTATATTGCCCGTGCTAATGCTACGGTGACAATCAAAAGGCGATAAGATTACAATCAAAAGATAATAGACATTTTTATCATCAAATATGACATGAGGTAAAATTCAAAAGGATACACAATATATTTGATCAAAAAGTATATTAAATTATAATAACATTCACATCTCACTGGAAGTATATAAGCTCTTAATCTTAGTTTTCTTAGACACAGAGCCGTTATAGCATCACAATTTCCAAAATAAAAATAAGTCCTATATTCATATGATGCCAGCAGAGGTAACACATCCTTGGAGCATCCAACTATTGTTGCATTTTCAGTTCTAACCTGCATCCCAAAAGAACGTCCCATAAGTTTTATTATATTGACACAATTGATACTTAAAAATATAAACTATGTTGCACTTGTATGGATTTTATTATATTATTTCATTGTAATTATTGGCTTAGACCATTCTTGATTTAGGTTGTATTAAAAAATTAATCAAGTATGTTTTGAAAGGACATGAGAGATTACACAGTTCCTAACTTTTATAAAACAGAAGAAGAAAAGATACAAGCAAGCACTGAAATGAAATCATTGAATAGATAGATGACGAAACCTTGTTCAATGTAACAGTTAGTATAGTTTCAAAAAAAAATGTTACAGTTCTTGTGGTTTCACTCTAACTTATGGCCCAAAAAGAATAAAGATAACAATAGTCGCCTCCCTTTGTCAATACAGTTCAAAATAATAACATAATAGAATCTCATTAAATACTCTTTAACCTAAAAGTTAGAGTTCAAAATAATAACATAATAGTTTCAAAAAAAAATGTTACAGTTTACCTAATTCATGCACATGTATATCAGGTCTGGAAGCAGATCATGAGCCTTATTCCTAATCCTTTGAGTGCCAGATTGAAAATTAGATCAATGCACCATTGAAACATCAATACAACTCTTTTTCTTTTAGCAGAACATTGTGGCATTTTTTTCCTTTTGCAAGCTTCATTTCCTTCTTCCGTCATCAACAGAATGAATATCAAAGGGTTGTTAAGAAATGAATTATCTGTGGTGATTCAATTATCATCATTTTTTAACCACTACTTGAGGTACCTAAAGCAAAAACTAAAGAATTCAGAGGTACCCTTTAATATTACAGAGATCCCATAATCCTTAAGACACTTGCAAATGTTGACATTGTAGTAAATATACCTGTCAAAGAACTTTTATGTGGCGCACAACATGAACTTCTAGGCCAAAAGCAGAAGGAAATGATGGTCCTGAGTGGTTGTGTGCTCTCAGCCTCTGACTGCAATTCTGCAATAGATTCTCATCAATTCTAGCATGACATGTGAATTTGGTTTGGATCCATTGACTACAGAGCATCGGAGGTGGCAAAGGGTCTAGAATTTTTGGATAGGAGCCAAACTATCAAATAGATCGAGTGAGGGAACAGAGCTAAGTCACTGCCCTTTAAAGCAATCCATCAAACACTTTAAAGGCAACGGACTGCTCTATTCCATGAGCCATCAATTCTCGGCCTACAGGACTTCATTTAATCGCCAAATTAGAGAAACAATAGGACACTCAAAAGCCAACACAATCTGTAGCAACCAAAACAAATTAGACGCCAAATCATGAGCACGGATCAGAGAGAGAGAGAGAGAGAGAGAGAGAGAGAGAGAGAGAGTCATAGAGAAAGCCCGATGGCGGAGACGATGGCCCCGTTACATAGCAACGACGATGGAGGCGATGTCCTTGCTCCGTAGGATGCCCTCCCTGACGCTCAACTGGAGGGGGACCCGACAGCGTCATGATGAACCCAGGCCGATGAATATGTGGATGATCAAAACATTGGGAACCAACGCCGTCACAAGTGGATGGCAACACTCAGTGTTGCAAATCCACCACCGGCGGTGGCGGTTCGTCGAGGTTCATCGTTGGGGAGTTTTTTTTTATCTCTCGTCGTGAGGGAGTTGCTGCGGAGAAAATGAAACGGAAGGGGAAAATATTCATCACGAAGATTCTGGAAGCAAATCTACGGATTGTGCATGGGCGTGGGGTGGCCCACGTGTCGGCACAGGAAATACTAAGGGTGGGAGATCCGAGCATCTCTGATCGTATGATTTGATGTAGTCATCTGTAAGAGAATTTTGTCGATTGGATTTGTAAAAGGGACAATTCTGTGTGTAATTTTGTGTGTGTACTTAATTTAACCTGTGACTGACTGTTAGGGGTAATTAGCCATGTGAACGTAGTTAAGTTTTGACTCTTGCTTTTAAGGGGTAGAGATGAGTAGCGAGTTTCTTGGGAACAACGGTCTTTTGAGAGCCCAAAATATTATTTGTTTTTTGCGTAAGGATATGTTTGGATCCATGGCAAATGGCTAAAACTAATAGGTTTAGCCCTTCTTTTTACCAAATGGATCCAAACATGTGAGCAAATGAGAGCAAAATGAAATGGCTAAAAAAATTTGGCACTCAAGAGGCCTAAAAAGGTGCTAAACCTTTAACTCACTCACTCATGCGTGTATTAAAGTTTAGCCATTTGTTATGTATCCAAACATGTAGGGCTAAAGTTTAGGAGCTAAAATTTAGCCCTACACTTTTAGCCCCTAAACTTTTACCCATGGCAAATGGATCCAAACAGGCCCTAAGTGTCGTCATGAGATGTTAAAGATAAAGCAACAAATTTATTGAATCAACATTGGACAACAAATAGTCATGAAAATCATGAACCTCTGCTCAGAACCTTAGGAAGTTCTCTTAGCACCAGTAGTTTTAGCTTTACGATTGTCATTTTCTGCAGTGAGTCATAAACAGGTATAAGGAGAGCAAGTGTATTCTTGGGCATAAAAGAGAAACATTTTTGTTTCACATATCAATGGATAATGTGAGTAGAATGAGGAAAATAAGGAAGGTCTATTTAGTCCACAATTTTTTTAAGATGAAATAATTATCACACATATAACGTATGAGTCATAACTTACAAAATGTGCTCGTGAGGTTGTTAAAAACAGTTGTGGCAAAATTTAGAGTATAATAATCATCATTAGCCAATAAAACAATATTTGTCCATACTACTTGTTAAAATAATTCATGATGGAGGGAATTAAGAAATTGACACAATTTATATTGTGACTGAAGACATTATACAAGTTCGCTAACCATTTAAGAGAACTTTTAAACTTTTCTAATTGATTATCTAACCAATAAAGAACGAGTTCATAGACGCATACACTGACCAGACGTATTCACAAACCCATTAATCTGAGCCCTTTGATCTTGGCTATCCAAGATGGGACCACCCCATTCAACCATAGGATTTAAAGATGAAGGAAAAGTTATACAAAAAGGTTACACCCTAACATACAAATGAAATAATAAACAATATTTTTTGTACACACCATTGTCTAGCTCCCACCTATACCCGCGCACCAATCCCGCCCCAACAATCATGCGCTAGCACCCATCACTTGCTCGTCTTCCCTCCCCAACCCTAATCCTCCGTGTCCTCTCACCACACCGAGCCGTAGCTGCCGCCGCCGCAGCAGCAGCGTTGCACTGCGCCTTCCTCCTCCAACTCGAGCAGCAGCTGTAGCGACGCCACACTCTCCTCCTCCTCCTGCGAGACCGTTGGCTTCCTCTCCCCTTCCCAACCCTAAGGCCTCCTTTGGAAACTGAAAGTGTATCTAGGCTCCTAATTTTATTTTGATGATTGGCGTTAATACAATTAAGAATGGACTAATGTTTTTATTGAGCATATGTGTAGATGACTATCTTATTTGGTGAAAGAAAAACATTAAAACAAAAAGGAGAAAAGAAGATGATCATTTTCCTCAATTTGGAAGTCCAAAATTCACTCAAGAATGAAGATCATTGTTTTATTTTGTATCTTGAGTATAAGGAAGCCGTACTATTAAGAGGGATACTTTTTACAAACTTGGTATAGTCAAATGCTCAAAATTCCTATCCATTTCATTTCTGCCAGCCTCTGTTTTTATCTCCATCGGCAGTGCCGGTGCCCTCACCGACAGTGCTGATCTCCCGTTCCAGAGGCGCTGTAAAGTCCAAACATCTTTCTGGGTTCTGTCTTGGCTGAATTGGTAGTGCTGATGGTCGCATCGGTAGTGCCGGTCACCTCCCCTAGCGAGTGCACTCTTGCTATCTGGCTGTTGCCTGATCGGCAGTGCCGGTTCCCTGATCGATAGTGCCGGTCGTGTCTTCCAGAGAGCCCCTTCTCTGTCTGGCTCTAGCTGTAGCTCCATCGGCAGTGCCGATCATCTGATCGACAGTGCCGATCCCTCTCGCGTAGAGAGTTGTGTTTCCTTGGCCTCTCTGGTCGTCCTGATCGGTAGTGCTGGTCAGGGTCTTCCAGAGACCTTTGATCTCTATGTCTGCCTCACCGACAGTGTTGGTTCCTTGATCAGTAGTGCCGATGCAGGCCAAGTTCTCCTGTGCAGATCTATGATATTGTGTCAGAAACCCTACCGACAGTGCTGATGTGGGGTGTTCAGACAAGCCAACGACTCCCACTATAAAAGGGTTTCACCCCACTTCGTGCTCCCTCTCTTGGACCCAGATTTCAAAACACTCTTTTGAGCTCAACTCTCCTCACTCTCCAACTCCAAGTCAAAGCTTCATCCTTTGAGCTAGGGTTTGAATGAGCCATTGATTCCAAGTGATTTAGAGCAACATTCCACTCTTGAGCATTTGATTTAATCATCTTTGTGACTTGTGCTTGTTACTCTTGGAGCTTTGCTCCTAGATGGTTAGCGGTGCCCATAGAGCTCCCAACTTGTGTGGTGATGCCTCGGGAGGTTTATATCACCCATCTCGCAAGGGACTTGCTAGTGGAGAACTCAAGCTCGATCTTTGTGGTCGCTTGAGTGAGAAAAAGGTTGAAAGAGACCCGGTCCTTTATGGACTTCTCAACGGAGACGTAGGGTTCTTTATGAGCCCGAACTTCAGTAACAAATCCTGTGTCTCTGTGTGCTCCCTTTATTTACTTGTTGTTCCTTTCATTGTTTTAGGTTTCATACTTGTATTAGCTTTAATTCGACCGATCTACTTGTGTAGACTTGTTTAGTTGTTGCTAATACTTTATAGTGCCTTATTCAACTGTTGTTGTACTATTCATCAACTTAGTAACTATGAAACCAGCTTAGTCTTTATTTGTGCGTCTCTCTGTCACTTCATCGGCACTGCCGATTCAGCACCGACAGTGGCCATCGGCACTACCGATCCCAGCCACCGGCACTGCCGGTCCTATTGATAAATTTGTTTAAGTCCAATTTCACAGGATTTTTAGATTTGCCTATTCACCCTCCCTCTAGGAAACGTTCAATTGGTATCAGAGCAGAATCTTCTTGAAGGCTTAATCGCTTGAAGAAAAAGATGACAAAAGGAAAGGAAACTCCACTGGATGGAACATTCGGAGCCGGGACCGAGGGTAATAAAGATGTCTCGAGAGTTAGATGCAATGCTTTGCCTTTCAATTACGCCGAGCTCAAGAATGATTATGTTGGTAGTGGTTCTGGAAAGCTACCACACTTTGATGGAACATTCTATGACCATTGGAAGTCTAGAATGGAATTGTATTTGGGGTCTATGGGAAGACCAATATTGAGGATTGTGAAGCAAGGATTTGAGTTGGAAAATGAGGAAAATCCAACTCCTAATGATGAGGTCAAGCTTACTCACAATGATCATGCCGCATCTGCCATTGTTTCTGCCCTATCACCAAAGGAATATGAAAAAGTGATAGGAATCAAGAAAGCTCATGACATTTGGAAAAAGCTTGAGGTTATCTATGAAGGGATCGAGGGTGTTAGAGAAGCTAGAGAACACATCCTAAGAGAGAAATACAACTTGTTCATCAAGAAGGCCGGTGAAGGGCCACAAGAAGTTCATGATAGACTCATGGAAATTATGAACAAGAGAAGAGGTCTAGGAATCAAGCTTTACACTATTGAGGTCAACAAGAGGTTGCCGTGGAATCAAAATGCTTGTGACTTTGTGAGGGATAAAGAAAACTTCAAGAACTTTACCATGGATGAAGTACTAGAAAGATTGCTCACTTACAAAGAAAGAGATGAAGAAGCGAAAAGAGTAAACACCTTGTTGGGACAAGATGAAGAAGAGAAGAAAGAAATAGCTCTCAAAGCTTCACATGAGACTAAAGAAAAGAGAGACAAGAAGAAAAAGAAGAAAGTGGTTGACTCTAGTGATGAAGAGAGCGATGATGAGATGGCTCTACTTGTAAGAAGATTCAAGTCATTCCTTAAGAAAGATGTCTACAAGAAGAAGAGCTTTGATAAAGGCAAAGCAAGGAAGTCAAAAAGAACTTGCTATGAGTGTGGTGATGAAGGGCATTTTATTGTAGAATGTCCAAACAAGAAGAACAAGGATGGTAGGAAGAAATACAAGCACCACAAGAAAGACAAGAAACACAAGAAGCATAGAAGAGGTGAAGCTCACAGTGGGCAAGAATGGAACTCCGATGATTCATCCTCTTCTTCATCATCTTCTTCCTCCAAATCCGACTCGAATGAGGGAGGCATTGCTACAATTGCCATTAGCGTCAGTCCCACCAACACTTCTCTATTTAGGAGTTTGAGTGATGATGATGATGATACAACTCACAAGTGCTTCATGGCAAGAGGATCAAAGGTATCAAAATCTAAACATAAACGTTCCTCTTATGCTAGTAGTGATGATGTTGATGATGATGCTAGTTCTTCACTTCCTAAAATGCTTGAATTTATGGAATTACTTGAAAAAGAAAAGGAAGAAAATGATAGACAAGAGGAGCTTCTTGAAAAATAAGAGGACTTGCTTATTCTTGAAAAGAAAAGAAACCTTGAACTAGAGAAGCTCCTAGAACTTGAAAAAAAGAAAAATGAAGAACTAACAATGTCTCTCACCAAAATTGAAAATTCTTGTGAGAATGTTAAAAGCACAAAAGATGAACTTCAAGGGAAGTATGAGGTTTTGGAGAAGACTCATAAGTCTCTTGAAGAACAGTATAGGATTCTTTCAACATTCACATCTTCCACCAACAACTCTCATGCTTCCACTAGCAAAGGATGTGATAGGTGTTATAATATTGATGTTGATGCTTGTGCTACTAATGTGAAATTGATTGATGATTTGAACAAGCAAGTAAGGGCTTTTGAAAGCAAAATACAACATGAGAAAAATGTTGTTGATGATGAAAAGACAAAGTATGCAAGATGTGCATACTCAAACACTAGAATGCCTCATGTCATGGATGGCGTTGGTTATGTTGAGGGTGCCAAGCATAATGCTATGGAGAATAAGAATAGGAAGGAATTTCTTAAGTTCACCAAGGAAGGATCTTATCAAAAGAAGCAAACCAAGAACAAGAACACTAACCAAACTTCTTTTGTTAATGATTTTCATGCTAATGTGCCTAATAACTCTTGTGCACTCTTTGATGACTTTGATGCATCATATGTGCTCATGAGAAACATGCATGGTCGTGTCCTTGCTAAATATGTTAGATCACACAACAAGAGGTCAAAGACTTATGTGTGGGTGCCCAAGGTACTTGTAACTAATGTGAAAGGATCCAAGAAAATTTGGGTACCTAAAAACAAGGCTTGATTTGTTTTGTAGGACTATATCTCCGGCGGGTCAAGTTGGGTGATTGATAGTGGATGCACCAATCATATGACCGGAGATAGAAAGATGTTCAGGTCATTTGAGCCAAGCCAAAATCAAAATGAATATATCACATTTGGTGACAATAGTAAGGGACAAGTACTAGGTTATGGTAAAGTCCCCCTCACTCCTTCATATTCACTTTCTAAGGTTATGCTTGTTGATCACGTTGACTTCAATCTATTATCCATTTACGCCAGTCTCCCCCTCATGCAACCTGACTTTGACAGTAGCCTTGACTAGATCTTTTACTGTTAACTTTGTTTAATAATCTCTAAGGTCCCAGTGGATTCGATAAACCTTGGAATACTCAATTCAAGGGAAAAAGTGCTACAATCGTACACCATCCTCTTACGGTATATAAGTGGGTGCGTAGATACGACCAACAAGGGGCATCGCTAGTGATCCGTAATTGTGTGCTGTAGTTGATAGGGTGAATTGTGGCTTGCATAGGCTAGTGTGTTTAGCTTCCGTGTTTGCTTTGCATCATGAACACTAGCATGCATAGGGTTTTGGCCTACTAGAACTGTTTAGGTTATAACGCTTGTCGGGTTCTAGTGGTATGAAATTGAAGTATCCGGATTTGTGGTCGGCTACCGATTCAGCCCCCCCCTCAGTAGGCCTTCGGTCCTTTCAATTGTACCAGAGCCAAGTGCTCATCTTTGAGGCTTCACCGCCTTGTGTAAGAATGCTGGGAAAGGTGAGGAATGTTCCCATTTTCGATGGGGGAGGACTACGGGTATTGGAAGGCACGCATGCAAGCCTACATGGAGTCCCTTGATCCGGAGATATGGATCATGACCCTTGAATCGGATTCGGATGTGAACCTTCTTGAACCTGATTTCATTAAGAACAACGCTAAGACCAAAAATGCTCTGTTCTCGTGCATTTCTAAGGATGTCTTTTCTAGGTTGGATTCGAGTTCGACAGCACACGGTATTTGGACTGAGATTCAGAGTATCCACGAGGGCACTTGTGATGTCAAAGAGGAAATATACTATGTGCTAAAGAACAAGTATGATAACTTTGCTAGATTGCCACACGAGAGAGCTAACACTGTGTATTCTCATTTTCATGTGCTAGTGGAGGAGATCAATGCACTTGGGGATGACTACAAGCTCAAGTCTGTGGAGGTCATCAAAAGATTCTTGAGGCTTTTCAAATACCCCAAGTATGAGTCCATCATCACCTTCACCTTACAGGGTGACCTCAAGACCAAGACCATGAAGAATGTACTTGGCAAGATCACTGCCTTTGAGAGCTACCAGTTGGGGATGAATAATCCTCAACCATCCAACCTTGCTCTTCAGGCTGACAAGCAAGAATCAAGCAAGAGCAAGAAACATAAGAAGAAGGCAGTCATTGATGATGATGATGATGGTGGTGGTGGTGACTTGACCGAGGACTTGGCTTTTCTCATGAAGAAGATGAAGACCTTCAAGAACAAGTTTGCTTCCAAGTCCAGGGGCAAGTGCTTCAATTGTGGCTCAAAAAATCACTTTGTACAAGAGTGTCCAAAGCCCA
Source organism: Eleusine indica (assembly GCA_030378355.1). NCBI lineage: Eukaryota > Viridiplantae > Streptophyta > Magnoliopsida > Poales > Poaceae > Eleusine > Eleusine indica. The sequence goes on from CM059495.1 coordinate 46,823,418, forward strand.
AGAAAGAAGCCTTCAAGTCACAAGACTCAAGTGATGAAGAAGAAGAAGATGAAGACCCCAAAGCCAAGCAAAAGAAGAAGAGGTTCTTCAACTAAGACAAGAGCAAAGGCAAAGCCAAAGCCAAAGACTCCAAGAAAAGATTTACACGCAAGGCTCTTGTTGGGAAGTGGACAAGTGACAATTCAAGTGATGAGTCCTCTTCTCCAAGTGATGAAGAAGTGGCCGGCCTAGCCATGATCAAGACCACATTGCCACGAGTTCTCCCTCCACCTCCCACGTGTCTCATGGCCTCAAGCCACCTTGGGGAGAGTGAGGATGAGATTAGCGATGACAGCGATGATGAGGAGCTCACCTGCGCCGAGTTGTGGAGTATGCTTGAGCAAGCCCGCGATATCACCGTCAAGGAGTCCAAAATGTTGGAGGTGGTAAGAAAAGAGTGTAAGTTGGCTAAGGACCGTGTTGTTGACCTTGAGAGTGAACTCAAGGACCTTGTCACATCTCATGAGGCCCTAAACAAGAGTTATGACAAACTCAAGAGTGATCATGTAGAGCTTCATGAGAAGTACAAGGCCCTTGAGATTGCTTATGAGGCCATCAATGTTGAGAACCTTGCCTCTCCCTCCTCTAGTTCATCAATGAGCAATGCTTCTACTATGTGTGATGAACTAACCATCTAGAATAAGGTTTGTTCTCTTGAGCCATTTGTTTTGAAGGAATATCACAAGATCAAGAAAGAAAGGAAAATGGTAATGGATGGCTTTGAAAGACTTGCACGTGGTACAGCCATCCACAAGGAGATTCTTGGGAAGAATCTTGTGAACAATGTCTCCCACCGTGGACTTGGCTCATATCCCACCTCCATCGACATTATCGGGACGAGTGACTCCATTCCCAAATGGGTCAAACCCCTACTTGCCGATGACTACTATTGCGAGAGGTGTTGCAAGGATGGCCACACCATCAAGGATTTCCCTATGGTGAGAAGTTCCATTGTTTTGCCTAACCCTAACTTGTTCCATGAGAACACCCATTTCAAGCTTTTTAGGGACAAGGGTGGCAAGGTGAAAGCAAAGGCTTTAGGACCACCAAACAAGAATAGAAAGGTCAAGAGCATATGGGTGCCTAAGTGCATAGTTGATCTTGAGAGGTCGATCGCGTACAAGTGGGTGCCCAAGAACAAGACCTAGATGGTGGTGGTGGTGGACTGGGAGCTTCATGAAGATCATGTGAAGTCCACCACAAGTGACATGGACCTCAGGTATCTGTGTGTGTTTTCTTTGTTCCTTTTAGTTGTAGTGTGTTTTTCCTTCTCTTATATTGCATGGTATTTTAGGGCTCCTTTGTGACTAGTATGTTTTGCATCCATGCATGTGTAAATAACTAAAAGAAAAACACATAAAGATTAGTCAATGTCTAACCCATCCAAGATAGCTATAAGCAAGGGGGAGTGCTTGAGATGGTGGTTTGACTTCTCTCAAGGGAAGGGTATGGCTTATAGTGAGTAAGCTTGGGAGGGGTTCAAACTTGACATTGTTAGGTTTTTTTTGTGTCTTGTTTAACTTTGCTTGCATTCACATGGCATGTTTACTTTCATTGCATATGTAAATTCCTTGTTGCATGCATCATATAGGAAACACAAAGGAGGCTTGTCTCACATGAAAAAATTTGTGCCTCATGATCGATATTAGAAAACATCTCCATCAGTGTGGCCAAAGGAAAGGATTGTGCTTCATGCCCATTGAGCAAGCTCTTATGAACTTTGAGGTTAAATCTACTCGCGCGGTTCATGGACTAAGGCTCACACATACCCATTTGGTTCTTTATTGCCTTGGTTCTTATTTGCTCGATCTTTCATTTGGCATTTGCGAAAATTATAAGGCCATAGAGTGCCGCTATTTGAAAAGGAGTGTTTGAGAGTTCTCTTCATATTCCAAGTGCGGTGTTTATTTGAGTGTTTAGCGAGGACACTTGAAAAATGGAGAAATTCCTTGATTCAGCAATAGTTCCAATTGTGACCATATAGTCCGATCACTAGATCATACAGTCCGGTCAGTGGCTCTGTGCACAGTGCCTCGGGGAGTTTGGTCGTAGAGACTGGACAGAATGGTCCTAGAGATCGTATCGTCTGGTCTGCACGAAGGCCAGCAGACCTAAAACTGATCGGACAGACCGATCTAGAGACCGTACCATCCGATCACTATGATTGAAAACGCGATGCCTCTTCAATCTGTGACCGTTGATTGCGTCCTTGAGTAATCTCGGCCATTCACTATGGATTGACTTAGGTCAAAATAGAGTTCTCATTTTGTCCCTCGTTCAATCCCGAAAGCCGAGAGCTCGCCCTCGCCTCGCTGACTTTGTTGTCGCCTCGGTTCTCGCCGTCGCCTCCACTGCCTCGCCGATGTCGCCTCACTCTCATCGATGAGCCGCCGTCGCGCCGCCGCCATCCTGCTCATGTCCAGCCACATATAGCCAATGATCACTATTGTTACTTTGCATAATTGTCTAGTGATCATGTCCTTCATTTAGTGCTAGGTTTTCTGTTGCGCATTTTTACCTAGCAATGCTTTGTTTGTAGATGTATTAGGCTCTATACTTATCCTGTCTATACCTACATGCGTGCAGTGACATCAGTCAGCAGAGTCAGAGATGGCAGGATCTAGTCAGGACAAGTGCAAGGGTAAGATGCTAGAGAAGTTGAAGAGCAGGAAGAGGACCAGGCTAGACCCAGAGTCAGAGAGAGCCAGGAGGGTTGCCAGGCACCTGGATGCCATGGAGCAGTTACGTAGGACACCAGGGACACGGCTGATCCTAGAGCCGTCTAGTGACACTCAGGGACTCAGGAGGAGTACCCGGCAGAGGACAGTGTTGGCTACAGGTGTGACTCCAACACCTTGGTCGTAGAGTACTCCGGCTTCCCGTCAGGGGAGGTCGTCGAGACCTGTAGAACAGGGATCCTCCGGACAGCAGGAGGAGTCAGAGTCTAGAGAGGAGGAGAGCTCAGAGTACAAGTCAGAGGAGCTCGAGGAGACTGAGTAGATAGAGCACACACAGCTAGCTGGTCTTCAGATGATAGCTCACCGGGCAGGAGACCCAAGGTGCACCTGTGCAGTGTGCACGAGGAAGTTGTAGAGACTCATTGAGGTAGCCGGGGAGACAGACATTCTTAAGGTTCTAGCAAAGGACCTTAAGGCACTACGTCTTGTCTCCTTCGAGCAGTGGGTTCCAGTCCCCAGGGATCCCACTGTAGGAGAGAGGTACTGGACAGGCCTCCAGAAGAGGATAGGAGAGGGACTCAGACGCTACCTTGCCAGGAAGGGCAAGTCTGGACTGTTTGTGCCACAGCAATACACGACCTACCAGGCCATGAGGAGGGCCACTGGCACAAACATGGAGCAGTATTTCACATATCTACCAGGACTGGCAGAGTTGATCACTGAGCCCTACAGATACAGAGAGGATATAGTTCTGGAGTTCTATGCTACACTGTGGGTAGCTAGAGATCGTTCTGAGATCTTGTTCCTATTCAGAGGAGAGCCCTAGAGGCTTACCAGGGAGGACTTGATTGCTGCACTATGACTGCTTGCGTCAGACCTGTGACTATACACCAGTGTCTACAGAGACTTACTTCCACCTCGCAGACCATAGGGAGGGATGCTACCCTCAGACGAGATGGTTTCTATTGCCTTTTCACCGCCTCACACACCAGGCTTCGACAGAGGCCCTGTGAGACTCACTACAGAGGCCAAGTTGGTTAGGGCGATAGTCACCAGGACTATCATACCCAGGTCAGGGTATAGGGAGGAGTTTACACTGTTGTAGTAGTGGGCTGTTGCAGCCATCTTGAGGAGACAACACTTTGACCTTGCAGATTTGTTCATTGCTGAGATGGAGGAGGTTATTTCTGAGAGGATTGGTCAGCGACACCTAGTCTACGCCGCTCACATTTGCTATCTACTGAGGAGATTAGGACTTGTCACAGAGGAGCAGTATGAGACATTTCCTGAGATGACCAGCAGCTACGCACCTCGAGCACCCAGGGGATCTCAGTCGGCCTCGAGTCAGCAGACGGGAGAGAAGGAGTAGGAGTCACCGCCAGTCGTTCAGGAGCAGGCAGCTCATCCAGAGACGGTGGTTCCTGAGTCAGCTAGTACAGGAGCACCTCCCTAGCCTACAGGATCACAGACAGCAGACGCTATCACTATAGCAGCACTAGCAGGACGCCTGAGTGAGTTCATTCAGAGCACAACTGAGGATAGGCGTCAGATGATGGAGGTTATCAGGGGTCAGGTAGAGCTCCATAGACATCAGATGATGATCATGAACACCCTGATAGCCCAGATGGCAGAGGTGACTCAGAGGTAGGCAGGTCAGCAGCCAGGACCTTCAGCACTTCCACAGTTTCACACACTACCGACACACCCAGGCCCGTTCACTGGAGGACACTACCTACCTCCAGTCAGCAGCAGCACCCAACAGTCAGGAGTATGTTTTCTGAGATCATTCACACTTCCCGTATAGACTCCCAGACAGCCCTAGAGCTTCAGACAACTATAGATCCACCTTCCACTGCTACAGTCAGCACGCTCACACCTCAGGTAGCAGAGGATCTTGTCCATGGAGGTTTTAGTCAGCAAGACGGACCTCGCACTTCTCCAGGCCTCAGTTGCTCAAGAGACCGCCACAGTCATTACAGCAGAGCCGGACAGAGGGTCTGAGTCGCCAGTGGACCTTGAGTACTTCGAGCAGCTAGATACTCAGGCGGCATAGGCTCAGAGAGCACAACAGTAGCCAGGAGCAGAGCCCTCAGAGGACGTCGCTGCACCACTTCCTTCGACCATGAGCGCTTAGCTGTTCGTTTTTTCCCTCTTTTTAGTGCTTGTTGCCTAAGGGGGAGAAGTATGTCATAGGTCTAGGGGAAGCTGGAGTGCGATCCTGTGCGATCGAGAGTAGCTCGTATCTAGGGGGAGCTAGTGGGGTTTTGGGAGTTGGATACTTTTGATGATCTTATTTTGAGGATTTATTTGTGGTTCGTGGATTTTGATGAGTTATGTTTTCCATTCGCTTGTGTTTGACTCATCTTGATCTCACTTGGTTTATTTTCATGTGCAGTGCTTGTTCTTCTTTATTTATCATGTTTGCCTGTGTATGATGCCATGATGATGAGTGCTTGTCCTTTAATTTCTTGCATGTTCATGCCTATCCTGTTGCATCTCATCATTTATGTCTTGCATTGCATGTCTTTATGCTTTCCTTTAATATCTTTCCATGACATGCATGCATTATCATTCTTTGCTTATGCTTTAGTGGTTTCTCTCGATCATAGTGTAGCTTTTTAGCCTTGATGTTTTTAATATTAAGTAGTGGTTGTCATCAATCACCAAAAAGGGGGAGATTGTAAGCTTCATGACCATTGGATCCCCAAGGTATGAATGTTTTGATGCCAGATGACAACTATAAAATTGTGGGCTAATATCTACACGAGTGTTATCTATGCAGGAACCATCGCTAAACTCTATTGCAAATCATATGGATGACGGTAGCCATGGCGATTGATGACAATGACCACAAGCATGGAGGCTTGGTGAGCTTGATGGAGTCCAAGGGTTGATGGAAATGGATCAAGGCTAAGGACAAGCTATGGAGCAAGTGTTGGTAACCGTTGTCTAGTTGTTAGGACTTTGAGTCCATAGGAAAAACCAGACTATCAAGGGGGGTCTAGGTCATGTCTAGTTGGTGATGTGCAAGATTGCTCAGTGAAATCACAGGCACTAGGTGACAGTGGTGAAGCCAAGGAGCAGTTCGAAGAAGTCAGGAAATGAAGTCAAGCGAGGACGACAAGTTTTAGCTTCTGGACATAGTGACCGGACAGAGGGGTCAGTGGAGACCGGACTGTATTATCACTAGGTGAAGTTGTATGGGACTTCCAACAAAGCAGCGAGGAATCTGTCTGTGCAGGATCTATAGAGACCGGACGGTACGGTCAGTTCAGCTAAGGATGAGGGTAGAGAGGAAGCTAGCGTACTGGAGTTCGACGACGATGTCCGACGCGTCAGACTTGTGTGACGGTTGTACAGATCGGATGGTCCGGACTACTGACCGGACGGTCCGATCAATGCAAGTGTCAGATGAGGGCAGAGAGCCAACGACTCTGGAGGAGCCGTCCTGAGGAGATAGGACGGTCCGGTCAAGGAGTGACCGAACTGTACGGTCAGTTTGCCTAGAGAGCTGATTTCATGGAGCAACGGCTAGTTGGAGGTTGGGAGCCTATATAACTTCGATGCTGGGGTCTTGGAGACCTCTCTTGGCCAGTGGAATACTTGAGAGCAGTTGGTAAGGTCCAAGAGGAAAAGAGGAGAGCCCTAGGAGAAGATATTGCATATCTTGTGGGTGCTTGTGAGAGTAACAGGGAGCGATCTTGCACATCTAAGGCTAGGGTGTTCTTGAGGGTGTGATCTAGGTTATTACTCTTGGTCTATGGTGAGACCTATACCGGTTAGGTGTCGGTGATCGAGCCTATCATGATTGGTTGTGATGGACATCACACGTTTGTACATGGTTTGAGCCCACAGGTGAAAGGGGCAACGCTAGTGAGCGCCCGTGCCGGCTCCGGGAGTCCGGCAAGTTCTCGATGGAGACGAGCTTGTGCCTTGGTGGCAGTAGTGACGCGCACCATGTCTTCACTCCGGGAGTGATTGCAGGCTCGTGTGTGTGAACTCCACTTGGTGACAGGAGGGACCGGGACTCCGGCGGGAGTGGCCCAACGAGGAGTAGGGGAAGGCGCCATCCTTCCAAGACCTCAGGAAAAAATCATGAGAATTCCTTGATCCTCTCCTTACTATTCCGTAATTGTTTGCTCTAGTTGATAAGGTGAATTGTGCCTTGCATAGGCTAGTGTGTTTTGCTTCCGCGTTTGCTTTGCATCATGAACACTAGCATGCATAGGGTCTTGGCCTACTAGAACTGTTTGGGTTGCAATGCTTGTCGGGTTCTAGTGGTGTGAAATTGAAGTATTCGGATTTGTAGTCGGCTACCGATTCACCACCCCCCCCCTCGATAGGCTTCGGTCCTTTCAATTAGAAACATAGCAAGCAATGCTAATGGCCTCAGTCTAGAACCGCCTCGGAGTCCTATGCTCATCGAGCATCATCCGGACCATTTCCACCAAGGTTCTGTTCTTTCTTTCGATCACACCATTCTGCTGGGGAACACGAGGTGCTAAGAATTGATGCTCAATACCATGCTCAAGGCACGAAGCATTAAAGGAGCTGTTCTTGAACTTGGTGCCATTATCACTATGAATCGCTCGTAATGCACCAGGGAGTTCGTTGAACATCCTCAAAGGTAATCTCTAAAAGTGATGAAACACTTCATCCTTGCTTTCAAGAAAGTAGACCCAAGAATAGCGAGAAAAATCATCAACAATCACGAGAACATACCACTTGCCACCCGCTGATCGAACCAACATAGAGGTAGGACCAACAATGTCTATCGTTGACGGTCCTTAAATGACAAATCTGACCGTCAAATCCCTGCATAAATGATAAAGAAGGAATAACCAACATAGAGGTAGGTGTTTAATACTAACAATTTCTACTAGTGTTGATGATTATTTGTATGCAGGTGATTTATCCATGGAGTAAAGGGAAAACCAAAGTAATTAGAGGAAGAAACACACTCCCGACCAATCAGGATGCAGTACATGGATTTGTGGGCCCACTACAGGGTCTAAACCGCCTCAAGAACTGACCTAACCCATGTACATGACTTGGGGGCCCACCTAACAGTGTTCCAGAGAAGAATGGGGATCATTGGGCCCCACTTATGTTCGGCCAAACAAGGCACTTCGACCGAACAAAAAGTAGGCCCAATGTGGCCCATCTTTTTGTAACGGTGGCATCTTTTTGTGGCGGTTTGCCACTACCTTTCCAACGTCGGTCCCCCCCCCTAGGGTGGGAGTTATGGCCTCCAGAAACCGCCTTTGGTCCATATATGAGGAGGGGAGTGCCTCCACTCTCAACACAACACAAGAAGAGTTTAGAGCTCCACTTCAAAAGGCTTTAGCATTGCCAAAGGGCTTATAAAATAGGGCTAGAGTAAGGGAGAGTTTGGGGAAGCATCGGGCTTGTTGGTGATCTTCCCCACGCTTATAACTTGGCGGATGCTTTCCTTTTCAAGTAAGTGTTCGTGATTTATCTTTGGTATTTAAGTTTCCTATTTAAGTAAGCTCTTTTCTTTATTGCTTATGAGATCATCGCTCTATTTAGTTAGAGTATCTTAGTCTTCTATAAGCGTGGTACCGAGACTAGGATAATAATTGTTGGCGTAGACGTGGTGTCTAGGCTAGAGGTTACCTTTGTTTGCTGCGTGCCCCACGGTTTGTTAGAGGTAGTCAGTAGGTAGTGACAGCCCTATCAGGCCTTAGTAATCCTCATGTTCTGGTACGTCCTAGAGCTGTTGGCCGGAGTCGCCTGTGGATGCAGGGGTAAGCCGGTGCCTGAAGTAAGTAGTAATAGACAGATTCTATTTTATTATAGGATCCTTAACCATAGGAATCCTCTCTACCCTCTGCCTACCATATTCTTGTTGTCCTTGGATGGACTAGCTTAGAAGATTAGTACACACATGGTGATTCGATAACCTGGAATACTCCTAGGTGAAGTGCTACATTGGTATCCGTGCACTTTCAAATTTATCTGTGATCATAAGAAACACCAACAAGCATTTCTGGCCCTGTTGCCGGGGAAGGCACTGGTTACAAGAGAATCACTAGCATTGTTCGTAATTATATCTCTATTAATGACCATTGTCTAGATAGGTTTATCTTTGCTTTGTTTTCTCTTTATGTGAAAACAGGGTAGTCTACTGCTGGTCCTGACCTGTCGAAGAAATACACAGAGAATCTAGAAGTAATCTTAAGAAGAGCACAACCTCTAGTCATCCATCTTCAAGATACTCTCGACAGTCAAGTCAGCTACATCCTCACCATCAAGCTCAATACCAATGGCCGAAAAAGTGCTTCATGAGTACTCCGCTCCCTCTGTTGACAATATCGCTAGGGCCAAATATCAACACTAGGAACTTCAGTCTCAAAGCCGGCCTAATCTACATGGTGCAGGCCAACCCATTCAGTGGGATGGCCAATGAGGACGCAAATGCTCACCTTCAACAATTCTTGGAAATTTGCAACTCTGTGTCTATCGAAGGAGTCACTCAAGACGCCAGCCGACTCCGTCTGTTTCCCTTTTCCCTCCTAGGGAAAGCGAGACGATGGTTCTATGCCATCTTAAGTGTTGCGGCTACCTGGAATGATTGTTCCACAACGTTCATCAAGAAATTCATCCCGATAGGCAAAACTAATGCCCTTCATGAAAAAAATTTCAAACTTCTTGCAGGCAGAAGAGGAATCCATTCCTAGAGCGTGGGAGAGGCTTCAAGAGTACATGGTAGCATGCCCACATCATGGAATTGATGATTGGCTAATTTTGACCACCTTCTACCATGGGTTGGCATCAATAGCCCGTGATCATCTCGATGCTGCTGCCAAAGGAGCCTTCTTCTCACTTACCGCTGCTCAAGCAAAAGAATTAATTGAGAAGATAATCTCCAACCAAGGGTGGGATGAGAATCATTCGCAACTCTGCTAGAAGGATGAGCACACCAACAAGGAGATAGATATGCTCAATGCTAAGCTGGACCTCATCATGAAGCGTGTGGATAAATATTCCGAGAAGAAGATGGAGATGTACGACATGGTTCAAGCTGTAGAATGTATGAAGCGTGAAGTCAACCGTGACATGGAGGATGACCACCCTGGAGCATATGAGGATGTGTCGCGCAACACCAACTGGAGTTATCCACAAGATGGTCAAGGGTGGAAACTGTGACACCCATGGTGTCACCCTAGTGACTGAGTTAGTTAAGAAAAGAAATAAGAAACCAGAAGGGAAAAAATTTAAAGCTCAAATTTAAAATTAACTGAATTTGACTAAAATAAACCTTGAACTAGAAGTTCACAAATTTCAAAACAAGTGACCCAATTAAATTTCATAATCTCAATCCTTAACTCCAAATAGAATTTTAGAGAATTTTTGGTAATTTTACAACTTTTGGAAATAGGTCAAATAATTCAAACAATGTCCAGACAAAGGGTCACTTTATAAATTCAAATTTCAAATTTTGAAAAGAAACCATTAAACCAGATCATACCCATAATAAAGATCTAATCTTTAGGAGAAACATATAATTTTGGCTTGATTTAATAAAGTCAATTAGTTGCACTTTTGGAATTTTTGTTAAAAATCCCTTTTCTGGGAAGAATCTAATCTTAACAACTAAGCAAATTTGAAATTCTATAATTACTTCAGTAATACACTTCCAAAACTACATCATCAATTATTAGTTACTAAAAACATTGCTCTTTATAGATATACAATAATATTCTAAATTTGATCTCATTTCATGTCTCAAAGCAAATTTGCAAAATCCCTAAGTGATCAGGTTTCCAGTCAAACCAGCAATCTTCTAAGTGTTCTAATCAATGAGCCATTTTCAAAAATCAATATATCTTAGAATTTCCCAGTGCATGTCTTGCATGTATGGACCTTTGTAATCTACAAACTTTACTCTTTTAGATGGTGCCTTTGGATTGTGTAAGAAAATTCACCTAGTGCTTGAAATTTCGGCTTAAAGATCGTTGATCATGTTGTTTTCTGGAGATTTAAAAACCCGTGGGCCCCACCTGTCGGTGACTCTGAAGAAACACAAACCGTGTGCCGCCCGCGCTGCCCGTCTGCTCGCCACCGCATGGCCGCCATCGACCAGGCCGAGCCCTCCCTGGTCGGATCGACACCCCCACATCCGCGGATACACCCCCCTGGACGCCCTCACTCCACTCTCCCCCTCTCATTTTCGCTTTCCCTGCTCTCTCTCCCGCAGACGCCACCTCCATTGCCGCGCAAGGACGAGCACTGTCGCGCGGCCACCTCCATAGTGAGAATTTACTCGATTCCTCGCGCCAGGAACCCCTTAGACTCTGTGCGCATTGATTCGGCCAACTTAGGCTCCATGTTTTGGAGTGCATTGCCGGGAATGTCGTTGCCCGCCGTTGTCGTACGTCGTCACGGTCCACCCCGTGTCCTCCTTGCACCGGTGAGCCTTTCCTCTCTCGGCTGGTGCCCCTCGATGCCACGAAGGTCCGATCTGGAGTTGGGACCCCATACAGCCACCGTCGGCTCGCCATGGCCACGCCACCGAGCCACGCACGCACGGCCGCGGACGCCATGGCTGGCTGGCCAAGCCAGCAGCTCGGCTGGGCGATGCAGCCACCCGCCTGGGCCATGGTTTACGCCCAGGGAGGCCCCTTGCACCCCACCTTCTCCGCTAGGCCGAACAGGAAGCGGCCCAATAGCCAGAAAATCCATGATAATTAATTTATAGCCAAATAAAAGTGTTGTGACTTCAAAAATTCTCCAAATAAATAATTACTAGGAATAAAAATACACAAAAATACTTTTTGGACTCCTAGAACTGTATAGTATTTTAATAAAATACTGAGATACATCTTAAGCACATATTTATTTAGGCATGTATTTAAATGATTAAAAAAAGAAATAAAATCATAATTAATTATCAGAGCACAAAATAAATTTCCACTCTTTCATGTATGTTTATTGCATTATTTACAAGCATCTCATCCAGTGGCATGTTTAAATTCCAAGCATTTCATCTGTAATGAATAATTTTGTGTTTACACCATTTTAATTAATATAAATTATTAGTTCATGTTCTGGCCATCATATTGAGTAGATAAATCTCATGTCATGTCCTCTAAAACATATATTTTTCTCACTGGCTTTTATCTTTCAGAGCCCTATGTAATCATAGTAATTTTGATTTAATTCTAGTAATGGCATACATGTGAATATAACTATCTAGACATAGATGTTTATGTTGCAAATCATAAAATACTTTTTTTTTCTTCCTGTTATCTTAGGTTTAATTGCATTGCATTAACTCTGATCACCATGTTATGATCATCTAGTTGGTTAAACATGGATCGCCCTTTGCAAGCATCATCACTAAAACACCGTTCGCATTTCACGATACTAAAAGAAAGCAAAATAAGAAATCACTCATGTTCTTCTCTAATGCACCCCTGTATTTTATACATGCATCATGTCATAGCATACATTTGTTGAGGAAGTGCCATGAATCCTCTCTATCCTTACTTGTATTGCATTTCATCCAATAGGACTCAGCGACGGGAACGTGGAGGTGGAGATAGTTCCGGAGGAGCCCGGAGCTGAGGCAAATATTCTTGAGAGTGCTAACTGTGATCCGAACCAAGGCAAGCCCCGGTGCACTCCTATGATTTAAAAATTTTTATTTTGTATCACATGTATGTGTGTCATGTATTTTGCATTACGTGTAGGGATTTGATTGAAGCCTAGTTTCATGTAGCACACCAAATCCTATGGGTATGGGTCTAGTTTATACAAGCCCCATTAGAAATGCTAAGCTTAATTGGTGAGTCTCGGTAGTGAGCATCGAGTAGTCCAGGGATTACTTGATACCTGGTAGTTGATCGCTATTACCCTCTTATGATGAGAAAGAAATCAAATGGAGACTGAACAGGGAAGTGCATGTGTAGGACAAGGTGATAAGGTGGGGCCTTATTCGCCATAGTCCCGTTTGTGTCGATTAAGAACCCCTTCATATGGACCCGTGACCAAGTTTGAACAGTACCAAGTACATACCTTTATATGGGAACTGGGAAACCAACATAGCTTGATTATCGTAGTGCTGGACGGCAACCCGACCTCTCTTTTGGTGATGAAGAAGGATATGGTGGAGTTGGGGTATGTGTTGGAAGGGAGAGTGCATGGGCTACCAATGGATGGCTCTGACGGGAGCATCGCATGGGGTGACATGTACTCGGGAGAGGTGGCCCCGGATCGGCTCTACGGTGTCTCATGAAAGGTGGCCGTACGTGACTCTTTTTGAGTGTGCGTGCGTCATGTGCTTGGGTTTCTCCTGCAGGATTTAACTCGATTCGAGTCGCCATCCCTCGCGGTTATTGAGTACCACTTGTGAGATCGTTGTCATTTTGAAGTAAAACAAGTGAGATGACAATAATGATGTTATATTTCTATAAATTGTATGGCAACCATATTTGCTCTAGTATAGATGCACAATATTTATTTTATGCAAAAACTCTATTAACTTGGCTAAAATCTAAAAATAAGGATAAATCATTAGTGCTGTTTTTGCAATTATTTCCACAACCTTTGGTCAGCCCCCTGCATGTTAAGTGTCGGCCTTAGCGTGTCATTTTGACGGGTAAGTCTTGTTGAGTATTAGTTGCTCAGGGTTTGTTGTTTAAGTTTTTGTACAGGTATGTCACATGTTGTGTACATCGAGAGTGGTAATCATGTGGAGTGGGATGGTGAACCCCCGAAGGGATGGACCATGGAATGGGTTCCCGTTTTCCCTACTCTAGAGGAGCACGATGAATGATTCATGGTTATGGGCTGCCATGAGTTATTGTAAGATATGTATCGTCGAGATTATTCGCTTCCGCTAAGGCTTCGTTTCGAACTTCAAACTCTTTTATGTACCCTAAATTTGAACCTAAATTGTAATAACCTAAATTCGACATTGCATTTTATTTTCTATGTTCATTTGTGCATTGATGGACTCTTGCTTCATCAACTGTCATCCGAGTATCGATCCTTGACTAACCCCTCGTTTCGAGGTGGAGACGTCACAGCGTGGTATCAGAGCTTGCTCGGAATTAATATCATAAATGAACACTAATTTTCAAAAACCAATGCTTATGGTGAGGTATGAGTAGTAAGTCCTAATAGGGATGTTATTAGCAATGGTTCAGGTGGCAAGCTAACTGTAGGATGTTGTTTGTTTAAATACTTGCATCTACGGCATCATCAACCCAGGTATGTGTCCTGCCATGTGGACAGTAACATGGAAAGCTAGCACAATGGTGTGAACGCAGGCTGATTGTGTCGAACATCAGTGTCCGGCCCTCGGGCAATAATAAGGGATTATTTTTGGCTTGTTTCTTTTGAATTTGATGTATTATTTCTGGAATCCATTTTCTGCAGGTACGCTAACCACGAATACTTAGCTCGTTAGCAAACAACTAACCAAATGTTGAGAGATCGTGGTTGCCATCGAGGTCATGTATGGTCGATATATTGACCAATCTTTATGTTGGTGAGGACGTTAGGACGACATATTGACATGTCATCATGTTGCGCATGTGCATTCCTCATATCAACAAAAATGAAAGGTGAAAATTTTCAATGAGCCTAATGACCCTAATTGACCTCTACTGAATGTAAATAATCTCCTAGTACCTTGGTTAACAGCTTTGACCATGTAAAAATTTCAAATTACAAACTAACACACAATCTGAAAACTGCAGATTCAGAAATTTTGGTTAAGTTCAAAAATACATAACTTCTGAACTACTGAACCAAATTTTGTGTTCTAGTACTTTCTGGAAAGTTTATGAAATTATCTACAACTTTTGTCTTCTGAGATTTTTAATTTGGAGCTCAGAAACTTGGATTTAGGACCCATTTTCAGACAAACTTCTTTCTATCCAGAACAGGATTTCAGCAGTCGACCGGAATTTAAAAAGTCATAACTCTATGGTATGAACCCAAAATATTGATTATGCACCCAGAAAGAGCAGTTTGGATTTTTGTGCAGACTATCAGTAGGAAGATAGATTTTAGAAGTAGTTTTAGAATTGGTTAAGATGTGACAAATGATTCTTAAACAATTTTTCTTACTTACACCTCTCTTAATCTTAATATGCTAATCAATTGGCATGTTTTATGATAAACACAAAAGTTATGATCAATTTTTAACTTGCTCTCGCAGATGGCTACTTCTAAGGCTACCGTTGAGAGCGCCGCTATGGCTGCTCGTATTGAGGAGTTGGAGAAGCAACTCATACTCAGTGACCAAGAGCGCCTTGATGCTCAATTGCACAACGCTGAGCTGGAAGGGCGTGTCGCTGAACTTGAGGGGATGGTTCATGCATTATCCGTCAATGGTCACCAACTTGCGAGCCAAGCTCTTGAGTTGGGTGCGCAACTTGGCGAGTCCGCTGAAATGGTGGAGTTAGTAGATGACCAGCGCCTTGAAGCTGAGGATGAACTTGTCGAGGTGCGACAGCAGCTCGCCCAACGTGATGCTATGTTGGTAGCCAACCACCAGCAGATTTTCCAATTCCAAGCTCAGCTAGATCAAGCATAACAACAGATTCGATGCCTTCATGAGACTGTCATACAACTTGAGGACCACCTCAGGCATGTGCTCGGGCAGCAACTAGTCCAAGCAGCCCCTCCTAACCCTCCAAACGCTGAGGAAGATGAAGAGAACTTGGGACTTGACTATGAGGCACCCCCGACTCGAAGGATGAAGAAATGCTCTCCGATGGTGACAACCCCATGCCACGTGGAGAGTAGCTTTAGATGAGCTAAACTCCCATTGTTAGGACTTGTAATTATGGAACTATGGTAGGACTAACTTGTAGTGGACCTTGTCTCCATGAGACACGTGGCCTTTTGATTTCGGGATACACTGTGTTCGTTAGGAAAAATGTGTGCTTTTCCGAGCAACGTAGTGTCGTGGGAAGAACACTAGCTTAACCCTATTACGGATGTTCCCATGAGCTTGTAGCAATATGTTCGCTGCCATTTTGCTTTTGATAATATGGTTGTAACATCCTCCACTAAGTAAACCCTATGTATGATCTTTGGATGGATATTTTGGACGAGTATGAATGGAAATCGCTGCTGTTTTAATATTGTGTTCAGATCTACAATTTATTTACTTATACCATGGTCTGGAATTAAGCAATATTTTTCGCCTCATGTGACTTGATCTAATGGTGTAAATAAATTTTTGGTAGAATGGTGAACACTAGGAGGATAAATGACCTGTACGAGGACCGCCCTGAAGGTTCCCGCCGTGGTGGGCAAGATGGAAACCAAAACCAGAACCAGAATCAGAACCAAAACCGAGATCAAAACCTGCCACCCCCACCACCGTCGATAGACTTTGTGTAGCTCATTACCAATCAGAATCGGCTCATGGAAATACTAATTCAGAATAATAATCAGCTGCAAGGTGGGCGTAATGAAGCTTGCAATGCACCCCAGGAGACCACTTATGCAGATTTTCTAGCTACCCACCCTCCAGTGTTTGTGGAGTCTGGTGACCCACTAGAGGCAGATAATTGACTCTGCATCATTGAGTCAAAGATTGGACTCCTCCGCTGTACTGTGAACCAAAAGACCTTATTTGCAGCTCAGCAACTCCGGGGATCCGCGAGTACTTGGTGGGCAAATTACCTAGCCTCACTCCCAGCTGGACAGCAGGTGAATTAGACTATCTTCCGCACTGCTTTCCGTGGTCATCACATTCCCGCTGGCCTTATACAGCAGAATCTTCAGGAATTCTTGGATTTAACTCAAGGATCTAGCAACGTGCATGAGTACACCAAGAAGTTTAACTACCTCTCCCAGTATGCAACCTATCATGTGGACACTGATGAAAAGAAAAAGGACAGGTTTCGTCAGGGACTTAATAGTGAGCTCAAGAAGCATATGGCATTGTTCAACAGCTGCACTTTCAACGAGATAATGAGTGCAGCTATTGTCAAGAGGATGCTATTCATGCTCATCACAATGATCTGAAGAGGAAGAATATGAGTGGGAGTTCTTCTGGTGCCCCTCCCACCAAGTATCGGTTGGCCCTCACTTCACCAACTGGTCAGCGTTTCCGTGCTGCTATTCCCTCTGGAGTTGGATACCGTCCACCTAGTTCACAGCAGCAGGGAGCTTCTTATGGCTCTACATAGCAGCGCACACAAGCCTACCACCCTCCACAGCAAGCTTACCAAGGTGGAAGGCCTAACTTGCAGCCGTGCTACAATTGTGGTCAAGTGGGACACTATGCAAAGGAGTGTCGTAAGCCAAGACAGCAGCAAGGTAGTGGAGTTAACACCACCAACCAGCGCCCTCCGGCCCCCAAAAATGCAACTAAGACCGGCCGTGTCAACCATACTACAGCCGGGGATATTCAGGAAGGAGAAAATATGCTTGCGGGTATGTTCACTATACTCGACAACCCGTTCTTGTTCTTTTCAATTCTGATGCAACCCATAATTTCATTAGCATGGCATGTGTTGAAAGATTACACCTCACTCCCAACACTCTCAGAACACCTTATGTTATAACCTCTCCTGGTGGAAAAATAATTGCAAATCAAGAAATAAGGCCAACACACCTCACTCTAGCTAGAAAAATATACCCGTCACATTTGATAATATTAAGAGGGCAGGGTATAGATGTTATCTTGGGTATGGAGTGGATGAAAACAAATAAAGCTGTGTTGCACATAGACACCAGAGAAATTCATTTAGATTTCCCTCTCTACGGTCCTATCGTCATACGCTTATCCTGTCCCCCGATGATTGCACCTAAGGTCTATCATGCCACCGGCAAGAGCCTAGCTGAAATTCCAGTAGTATGTGAGTTTTCTGATGTGTTTCCCGAAGATTTACCCGGCATGCCTTCTGACTGGGAAGTGGAATTTAAAATTGAGCTTTAGCCCGGTATTGCTCCAGTCTCCCGCAGACCGTATAAAATGGCATCCAATGAACTAGCAGAGTTTAAGGAGCAACTTAAAGAGCTCATGGACAAAGGATTCATTCGCCCTAGCTCGTCACCATGGGGCTGTCCCGCTCTTTTTGTCAAGAAGAAAGATCACTCACTACGGTTATGTGTCGACTATCGGCCATTGAATGCAGACACTGTTAAGAACAAATACCCTCTGCCGCGAATTGACCTTCTATTTGATCAGTTGGTTAATGCCAAGGTTTTCTCCAAGATTGATCTTCGCTCTAGTCATCATCAAATTAGAATAAGAGTTGAGGATATTCCTAAGACAGCCTTCTCTAGGAGGTGTGATCTTTACGAATATCTTGTTATGTCTTTCGGGCTAACAAATGCTTCTGCCTATTTCATGTACTTGATGAATTCCGTATTCATGCCGGAATTGGACAAGTTTGTGGTGGTTTTCATTTATGATATTCTTGTCTACTCCAAGTCCAAAGAAGAGCTTGCTGAACATCTTCGGATCGTGCTTCAACAGCTTCGAGATCATCAATTGTATGCCAAATTCAGCAAGTGTGAGTTTTGGCTACATCAAGTTCCTTTCTTGGGCCACATTATTTCAGATAAGGGTATTGCGGTTGACCCAAGTAAAGTGCAAGATGTGTTGAATTGGAAGACTCCTAAGACTGTCAAGCATATCCGCAGTTTTCTTGGTCTCGCAGGATATTATAGAAGATTCATTCCCAGCTTCTCCAAGATAGCTAAACCAATGACAGAACTACTAAAAAAGGAATCAAAATTTGAATGGACTAGTGATTGTGAGGAAGCATTTCAATATCTCAAGAAGTATCTAACCACAGCACCTGTTTTAGCTCAACCCGACATCACCAAACCTTTTGATGTTTATTGTGATGCTTCTGGTACGGGCTTGGGTTGTGTTCTAATGCAAGAAGGTCGCGTCATTGCCTATGCATCCCGTCAGCTCTGATGCCATGAAGAGCATTATCCCACTCATGATTTGGATTTAGCATCGGTTGTTCTTGCTCTGAAAATTTGGAGACACTATCTTCTTGGAAACCTTGTCAATTTATACTCCGATCACAAAAGCCTCAAATATATATTCACTCAGCAAGATCTGAACATGAGACAACGGAGATGGTTAGAATTAATAAAGGATTGTGAGTTGGAAATTCATTATCATCCAGAAAAAGCAAATGTTGTTGCCGATGCATTGAGTCAGAAGTCCCAATGCAACCACACTTCGGTTCAGCCAATAACTGAAACCGTATGTTGTGAAGAAAGTGAACCAAGTCTTCATGTTGTTCCTCATGGTGCGTTATACAACTTAGCTCTCATTCCTACGCTTCAAGAAGAAATTGTGGCTGCACAAAAGAAAGACAAGGGTATGGCACATATTCGAAGAAGGCTAAAGATTGGAGAAGCCACATGTTTTCGGCAAGACGCTGATGGTGTCTTATGGTTTAAGGACCGCCTCATTGTGCCAAAGAATTTGGATCTATGGAAGAAAATTTTGGATGAGGTCCATTTATCTAAATACTCTATCCATCCTGGCTGCAACAAGATGTACCGTGGGTTAAAGGAAAAGTTTTGATGGACCCGCATGAAGCGTGAAATCACACGGTACGTGACCGAGTGTGATACATGTTAGCGTGTCAAGGCCGATTACTTGAAGAAAGCAGGTTTATTGCAGCCACTAAATATTCCGAAATAGAAGTGGGAAGACATATCTATGGATTTTATTGTTGGATTACCTCTCACTTTGTAGAAACATGATTCTATTTGGGTTATCATTGATCGATTAACCAAGTCAGCTCACTTCATTCCTGTGTGTTGCAACTATAAGCTTAAGAAGTATGTCCAACTCTATATCTCTCGTGTTCTATGTTTGCACGGTGTTCCAAAGACCGTCATATCAGATCGGGGAGCCACTTTATTGCCCGTTTTTGGGAGCAATTGCATGCTTGTTTGGGCACCACATTATTTTGAAGCTCTACTTATCACCCACAAACCGATGGTCAAACTGAACAGGTAAATGAATTCTTGGAAGACATGTTGAGGGCCTGTGTATTAACAAGTGGAAAGAATTGGGACGAGCATTTACCCTTCGTAGAATTTTCCTACAATAATAGCTATCAAGAGAGCATAAAAATGTCCCCGTTTGAAGCACTATATGACCACTCATGTCGTACACCTCTGAACTGGTTAGAATCCGGCGAGAGAACTATTTTTGGTCCTGATCTAGTAACCCAAGCTAAGGATAAAGTGTGTGCCATTCGAGCCAACATGAAGGCAGCACAATCATGTCAAATAAGCTACGCCGATAAGAGACGTCGTCCGTTGGAGTTTGAGGAAGGAGATCATGTGTATTTGCATGTCTCTCCAACTAAAGGCATGCAATGATTTAGAATACAAGGAAAGCTTGCACCATGTTATATCAGTCCATTCAAAATCACCGAAAAATGTAGTTCCGTTGCTTACCGTTTGGCATTACCGGCAACACTATCCAAAGTACACAATGTGTTCCATGTTTCTCAGCTCAAGAAATGTTTGAGAGCACCTACTAATGTCATCATTGATAGAATAGATCAATTAAAGGAAGACCTTTCATATCCCGAACGTCCTATCCGGATTATCGATCAAAAAGATCGGGTAACAAGGAACAAGACCATCGGTTTCTACAAGGTGCAATGGAGCAACCACTCTGAAAGAGAAGCTACATGGGAACAAGAAGAATTTCTGAACACACATTTCCCGGAAGTCCTAGCTTCGTACTTAAGGTTCGGTCTTCCCCCTCTTGCCGTCAATTAACCGTTTTAATCTCGGTACGAGATTTCTTTAATGGGGGAGAGCTGTGACACTCATAATTCAAACAATGTCCAGACATAGGGTCACTTTAAAAATTCAAATTTCAAATTTTTGAAAAGAAACCATTGAACCAGATCATACCTATAATTAAGATCTAATCTTTAGAAGAAACATATAATTTTGAATTTATTTATATAAGTCAATTAGTTGCACTTTTAGAATTTTTGTTAAAAATCCTTTTTCTGGAAAGAATCTAATCTTAACAACTAAGCAAATTTGAAATTCTATAATTACTTCAGTAATACACTTCCAAAACTACATCATCAATTATTAGTTACTACAAATATTGCTCTTTATAGATATACAATAATATTCTAAATTTGATCTCATTTCATGTCTCAAAGCAAATTTACAAAATACCTAAGTAATCAGGTTTCCAGTCAAACCAGCAATCTTCTACGTGTTCTAATCAGTGAGCCATTTTTAAAAATAAATATATCGTAGAATTTCCCAGTGCATGTCTTGCATGTATGGACCTTTGTAATCTACAAACAGCAATACTAATCAAATGGGTGTTGGAATTGTGGCCAGAAACCACAGGGGTGAATTTGTGGCAGCGCTTTAAGAATAAATAATTATTGATCCTGAGTTGGCGGAATCAATTGCATTCAGGCGAGCTTTTCTATTCGCCACTGAAATCGGGGTTAGCCAGGCCATTATTGCCACAGATTGCCTACAAGTTATCAGTAAACTTAAGTAAGAAAGATTAGATCGCTCTCATATAGGGAGCTTAATCAGGGACATCAAGACAGTAGCTCAAGAATCTCCTATAACTTTTTCCTTCATGCATGTTTCAAGAAAATGTAATGAGGTAGCTCATACTTTGGCTAAAACAGTTGATTGTTTATCTGAATCGATCTGGCATACTGTACCCCCAGAGTTCATCTGAACTGCACTTTGTAACGATTGTTGTTGATCTAATGAAAAGCTACTTATTACTCTAAAAAACTAAAATGATAGTAGTGGCAGGCTAGGGTTTGCTTTTAGAGCACCCACAGTCCATCGGTGCTTGGAGGAATATTCTGTAATGAAGCATCGGTGAGACTCGGTGAAACGACTGTGTGTATCGGTGCTTCGATCCAAAATGCTGGCATGGATGAATGTAGAAGCACCCGCTGCCTAGTAATAAAATATCATTTATCTCTCATGATAGTAAATGCTGCTTGCTTCTATCATGTGGGTCCATCCTTTTTCTAGCATCGATGCTGAGACTGTGGAGCAAAAGAAGAATGAAGCACCGGTGCTTAGCTGCCTTCGATTTGATGTTCAGGGCAACTGTGGGTGCTCTTAGCAGCTGCCGATAGTGGAGTGGGGTCCGGATGAGACTTAAGTTTCGTAGACGAGCAACTGGGCTTGCGACTTGCGTGGTTCTCCAATCAACGTGCCACAAACACGACACTGCCTGAAAGGTCCGCAATGGCCGAGCTGCGATTTGGACCCCCGAATCATCCGTCTTTCACGTTCAAATCAAAATTTCATCACGCTTTTCAGCCAAGTGCTCGCCTTTTATTCGCTTACTGCACTCTGTTTTTTTTAGGGCAAACAAGGAGCTTTCATTAATCAACAGCAGTATTACAATCTCGGTTCACAGCTTCCATCAAAACAGAAGGGAAGTCTGTAACCCACGAGCAAACCGGGAGAGAATCAGAGACAAGCTTAGCACACAGGTGTGCCACCTGATTTGCCTCTCGCTTTACAAACCTAACATTGAAATCAGAAAAATTCGTACTGAGCTCCTTGATCTCATGCCATAGACCTGAGACCGGTGAACGATCCTGTGACCCGTCCCGTAAAGATTCACAAGCGAGAGGTTGTCAAGCTCCAGCACCACCTTATCACAGTTAGCAGACAGTGCTAGTAGAAGTCCATCTCTCGCTGCCAATGTCTCCGCTATCAGTGCATCGGAGACCCTTCGATACCATCTTGCCTTGGCCTGCTTCAAACAGCCCCGATGATCCCGTATGATAGCCCCTCCACTGCCTGTAAATAGCACAGAATTGAAGGCACCATCAGAATTAACCTTATACCATCCTTCCTCCGGTCGCGTCCATAGGGCCTGGATTCTTGGTGCCTGTGGTGCAACAACCATTTTCGTGCAGATCAGATCTTCAAGCATTTTAGCCACATGCCGAAAAGATGCTTTTACAGACCAAGATTTCCTGCCATTCCTCCTGGAGTTTCTACCTGTCCATAGCGACCACATTCCACACACAAACAGGCATGCATCGTCGGAATTGCAGACCTGCCCACTCAACAAATCCATTGCCCAGGTTATAGGGTGCAGTATGGACAGTTTCTTCCCAAGCAGTTCCCGAACTTTGGACCAAAACTGCAAGGCAAAGGTGCATTAACCCCTTACAGCACTCGAGAATGTTGGATTTGCCCAGGAACGAACTCACACTCACGAGCGCAGCGCCGGCGAGGGAGACGATGCACACAAGAGATTTTCGGCGATGAACGTCGCGGAGCCGAATGCTCCTGTATCTTGGCTGTTTATTTCTCTTGGACTCGGTAATGATTACAGAGGAGCCCAGGGGCTTAAGTAGGCCAGGGACACCACGAAGCGATCCTCCGTGCCGGCCTTTGCGCCATGATCCGCAGGACGCGCTCAGCCATGCCGCGAGCCTCTGCTCGACGCGGACATGTCGGCTTCCTCCGCACGGAACGGTGCCACGCACACCGCTCCATCTAACAACCACCCAACGACTCGATCTATCTCCTCAAACGGTTGCGCCACACACCAGCACACACGTTTGACACGATCCTAGACTCAATTGACTACCAGCTGTGGCGGAACATGATCACGCTCACAACAGACTCAACAATGGTGCAACACGCACCAACACTGACTCACGGACCCACGACGCCTGCGCTCGACGCGACGCTCGCGCACTCCGCGACGCCATGACGCGTTTATTCCTAACAGAGAATGATATCAAAAGCGACATCGTTTTCTCTAGGTTGACGAACAGCTCAGTACAAACAGCTACTCCGCGATCCATGTAGTTTGTTCCATATCTTTAACTGACGAACACGATTACATGAACTTAATAGGCGTCGCATTGGCGTGCGTGAAGATTGGGTCTGCAGGCAGCCGAACGCGGCATCCCTCGGTTTGTCGCTGCTACACGGAGAGAAGGTGCGTCCCACGCCGTTGCAAGGCTAGGAAGAGCCAACCTGAGCTGACCTTTGCCCACGCCGCCGTCGAAATACCAGGGGCCGTTCCCACTGTTTTGCCCTGCTTCCTTTTATTTTGTTCCCCGGCCCCACCATCTCGAGTAGAAGCTGGGCGGTTCACCCATTGTGGAGTAAAGAATTTGTCAACCATTGGTGCAGTGCGACACAACACTGGAGCACGTACGGAAGCCGCGATGAATTAAGGGTGGAGAATTGGATTGTGGAAAAGCTTCAATCGGAACACTCGTCTCAAGTTGTGACAAAGAAAAAAAATAGGACAATTTAGGACACAAACCAAACGAGTCGATAGTTTCTTTAAGTTTTTCTTCATACCCCAACCCGACACAACCAGCAATCCCCCTTCCCTGACTAAATTTGAGCTCACGGGATAACCTATCATTTTTATCATTAAATATTCTCTTTTATTTAGCTCGATCATTTGCTTGTTCAGTATGAACGTATAATTAAATTGTAACTTAATTAGTAATCAAGCATAAACCTAAGCTTCCTTTAGTTAATTCTACATTAACGAGTTCATTCGTGTCAATTTCAACTATTCGAGTTTGTTTGATAGAAAACATACTCATTTAGTCATTTTTTCACACATTAGTCATTTAGATCTTTAATCTTTTTTCATTTTTATAATATTTGTCATCTATTCTCACATCTCACGTGTCTTTTTTTAAAATAATCAATTTTTATCTAAAATTATAAAAAGAAACTACCACAAACTAAATTTGTAGGATATAAACATTTTTTACACGCCAAATCCAATGGCGTGTTCCAGATAGATGACACGCCAGACCGGATGGCGTGTTATGTTGACCGTCAGCTACACATAAGCGTGACCAGCATAGGCAGAGTCCAGGTTGGGAGAAGACATGTCAAGCCATTTGGCATGCTACATGCATAAGACACGTCAAAGGGACTGGCGTGTCTCATCTGGACATCAAAAGCCCGCGGCTTCTTCTTTCTTCTCTTCTTTCCTCCATTCACTCTTCCCTTCTCCTTCTTCTCTCCCCGGCAAAAATTGAGAAATCCCCCACCCCCTCTCAGATCTGAGAATCATTGAGCTCATTTTCTTGAGGGATTCATCTAGCAAGGTTTGTCTTTTGATTTGGTCCATGTAAAACTTTGATTTTGTTGTTGATTTTGTTGGATTGTGGTTAGCTAGGGTTAGGTTTTGTTAAAGATTAGATTTTTTTTCATGGAGTTGGATGTAGACTAGATGATATCTAGGGTTAGGTTTTATTCTTGATTGTGTTAGAATTTTTCATGGTTTTTTGTACATTATTTAGGTAATGTTGTAACATAGCAATGGTTTCATGTTTCAATGTTTTGTGGTTAAGAATATGTGTTAGGACATAAGAAGATTAAGAATGAATTAAGCCACTGATTTCAGATATTAGTTTGATATAGTTAGTTCAGGTTTGGGGATATGGTAATTTCATTGTTGGAAATTACGGTTAGTTATGGTAATGACTAATTAGTTATATCTTGTAGATCATAATGTGCTGTAAACTCGAACGTCGGCTTCATTTTTCAGTGGGAGGAGTACCTTCCCACCCGCGCAGTTGATGGCCCTGTGCCGCCCCCGCTTCTGGTGCCAATGTGTGAGTGTGGAGAAGCGGCACAAGTGAAGCAGTCTCGACATCGAATGACAGCAGGACGTGCCTTCCACATGTGCAAAGATAAGGATACTCATGAGCTAGCGGGAGTGAGTTATTTCTTCGGAACCAAACATGATGTTGTTCTTAATATGTATTTGTGCTAGCTGAAACATTAATCCACTCTGTTGTAGTGTCATTTCTTTTAATGGATGGACGGTCCTGAGATGTATGATCCATGCATCATGTTGTTCCCGTACGACGAGAATGTGACGTCGCCATATGCGGAGTTTGAGCGTTGGGTTCCTCGATCGCTCGATCCAGAACCAATGACAGAAAAAGAGATTATAAAGGCTTTTGTCCAAAGTATGGATAGTCCACGTCTTTGTAAGTGTGGGCACCGTTCGGAGTTGGAGATCCCCCTGAGGAGTTGAGTTATATTCCATTCTTACATTGTCCACTGGTCGGAAACATAAGTCACAATTTTTTATGTCTTTCTAATTCAACTGTAGTATTTGTGGTTTATGTATGTAGAATAATGTTGAGGTTGTGTTGTAGAACGGGTGGCGCCTATGTGACTTTCAAGAGTATGTTTATGGGTGGAAGCCATTATGGGCGGAGGCGGGTGATCTTCAAGAATACATAGACCGAAAAAGAAGCGAACCACTCATTAAGGATGCAATTGCATTATGCCAGTGTGGGGTTGTGGCACGAAAAGGTGTAGTACCTTTAGAACTTGGGTACAGTTACTTTTGCGGTAAAACAATCGGTGAAATCAATGGGTACGTCTTATTTAAACTATTTTGTGTGAAATGTTGTTATGTTCATAGTGTATAGGCAACACATGTGAACTATTTTGTTAATGTAGGACACGCGGCGGTATCATTGGGAGAAATTTCATGGGCAACATAACATTACCAAGGACACGATGAGGACGGAACCGGTAGAGGAAGCAAAATATCTGCAAAAAAGGAGAGACAAAGTACATCGGGAATATGATATTAAAGTCCCACCGGAATGGATCTTGAATACCATTAAGGAAGAGATGAACTATGATTGGGAGGGTGCTTTGTTGTATCGGAGAAAAAATAAGGAGTTGTATCCGGCTCAGCCAGATTGGAAAACTCTAACGAATTATATTATTGATGATGGAATTGGAACTCAAGGCACATGGAAGGACAAGAATGAGTTAATGGGGTGGGCGGCGCGGACCTTGTTGGACATTGCAGATTCTGTTGTACAAGAGCAGCGGAGGGTGGAAAAGTTGAAGAGGCTAGGTAGCAAGAAGCGTCCTGAAAGACGGTGTATCACGAAGCATGCCTGTGTGACCCTTCTTCAAGGGAGAGTTATATGGCAAGGTTAAAGGAGAGTCGTAGGAAAGAAAAAGAGGAACAAGCTCGAGCTGCTATGTTTGCAGGGGTGAGTAATTTGTTTGCAAGACAAGAGGTGCCTATTGACGAAACAACCAATGAGTCGATGGACTCGGAAGGTAACAAATCCATTGAGGCTTGAAATATATTCAAATACCATTGGAGTAATTGAAATAACTAACAAATTTTGTTGAGATTGTAGATAGTTGTGATGGTTTAGGATTTTATCTTCCACCGAACAAGTTCTGGCCTACACCCAAGGAGAAGGCACCTATGTGCTGGTGTGGTGACCCTTGCAAGGTGGTCGGCGTTGGTTTGAATCTTAGTCGCAGAGGTATTGGATGCACGACAATGATGCATGTGACCACACAAAAGACAAAGATTGGGTATGGTGTCATATTGTCATATATATTGATTAATTTTTTATCAATTCACTTCTGATGCATAAACTATTTGCAGATTCCTCCACTATTCTATGACCTCACACAGTGGATCGATACTGAACGCTCCTAGGAAGCGCTTGAATACATAGAAAGTTACAAGCGTCGACGAGCATGTAGTCACAAATTTCACAAGGATATGGCCGCACTGAAGAGGGAGAGGGAAAGGGAGAAGAAACATGAGCGGGCGCATTGGGAGAAACAAGCCATGCTAGAGGGTGGTTCCAATACCTTGAGAAAGGGTAAATGGCCTTGTTGCACAAAATAGGTGCCCTAGTTCTGTTATTTGCTGCTATTGAACTATGTCATTCTAATGGTTGCCAAATTGCTTGTGATCACAACAGGCGAAGTAATGTTTGTGGATTTCTAATGTGTTGTACCTTTTCTTGAATTATACTGTGATGTAATGAACCACTGGTTATTGAATTGTATGTTCTATTATGTTATTCTTTGTGTTGTATGTACAAGCTACATTCTCCAAGTAAGGAGCTTAACGTTGGCATTCACTAAGTGTCAGACACACCATTGGACCTGGCATGTAACCTTCTACAAACACGCCAACCCGTATGGTGTGTCTCAGACCGATGACACGTCGAGCGAGGTGGAACATCAGGATGTTCCAGCGGGTTACAAAGCGAGGGTCGCATGGACTAAGGGTTAGACACGCCACATGGTATGGCGTGTCAGGGAACATAAACACGCCAACCCTCCTGGCGTGTCTTAGTAGGAAGACACATCGTCGCACCTTAGCTATCAGGGTGTTCTAGTGGAGTGATGGAATTGGCCCGCAACCATAAAGTACAAGACACGCCAGGCATTCTGGTGTGTGTTGTGCGTGAAACACGCTATTGGACCTAGTGTGTCTCATCAGTATAGCTCAAGCTGCAGTGAGTTTTTGGCACAACCCCATATCACATTCACATATCAACACAACGCATTTAAAATCACATTCCAAATCACAAACCCACAACTTAGGGACATCCCACATCACATTCAAATCACATGATTCATCCATATCACAAGTCCTTCATATCATAAATAAAACATTTGTTATGACAACTCCATATCATAAAATGCATCCAAATCACAAACAAAGGCATAGCATAGTTGTAGCATAAAACCTGAGGTAAATTCAAATAACTTCTTCGGCTTCTTCTTGTTGGTTACACCCGGAGTGTAGCGATCCTACTTACTCTTCTTACGCTCGGGCTGAGTTGGGAGGATGGAGCCACTAGGAACGTTCTTCCAGTGGCAGAAGACCCTGTCTTATGGAGTAGTGTAAGGATTATGATCATTGAGGCCACCCCAAGGTATGAATATTTTGGTGATGAATGACAAACATGAAATGTGACTAATGCCTACACTAGTGTTGTGCATGAAGGAAATCTCTTTCTACTGAAGATGATCATTAATGGTTGACTTGGTGGTTGATGACAATGACCACAAGCTTGGAGCTTGATGAGCTTGATGGAGTCCAAGGGTTGATGGAGATGGATCGAGGCGAAGGACAAGCTATGGAGCAAGTGTTTGGAACACTTGTCTAGTTGTTAGGGCTTTGAGTCCATAGTAAAAAACCGGACTATTAAGGGGGTCTAGGTTATGTCTTAGGTTACTCTAGTCGGTGATGTGCATGAATGCTCAGTGAAATCACAAGCACTAGGTGACAGTGGAGAAGCCAAGGAGCTGTTCGGACAAGACAGAAAATAAAGTCAAGTGAGGACGAGGAGTTTCAGCTTTTGGACAAAGTGACCGGACAGAGGGGTCAGTGGAGACCGGACTGTACGACCACTAAAGGAACAGGCAGTCCAGAGAGAAGACTCAATGAGGAATCTGCCTATGCTGGAGACCATAGAGACCGAACGGTTCGGTGTGTACAGGTGAAGCATAGGGCAGAGAGGAAGCGGCTCTGGAATGTTTCTGTAATAGAGAGAAACGGACCGTACGGTCCGGTCAGTATAGGGGTCAGCAGTGGGTAGAGCCGTTTGAGCTGAATCTGCAGTGACTGGACGGTCCGATCAGACAGTTACCGGATAGTCCGGTCAGTACGCCCAAAGAACTGATTTCATGGAGCAATGGCTAGTTGGAGGTTGAAAGCCTATATAACTTCGTTGCTAGGGTCTTGGAGACTTCTCTTGGCCAGTGGAATAACTGAGAGCATTTGGTAAGGTCCAAGAGGAAAAGAGAAGAGCACTAGGAGAGGATATTGGATATCTTGACAGTGCTAGTGAGAGTAATAAGAGCATCTTACACATCTAAGGCTAGGGTGTCCTTGAGGGTATGATCTAGGTTGTTACTCTTGGTCTATGGTGAGATCTAGACTGGTTAGTTGTTGGTGATCGAGCCGATCATGATCAGTTGTGAAGGCCGTCACATGTTTCTACATGGTTTGAGCCCATTGTTGAAAGGGGCATCGCTAGTGAGTGTCCGTGCTGGCTCGGGGAGTCCAACAAGTTCCCGAGGGAGGCGAGCTTGTGCCTTGGTGACAGCGGTGACGCGACCGTGTCTTCACTCCGGGAGTGATTGCGGGCTTGTGTGCGAGAACTCCACTTGGTGGCAGGAGAGACCGGCACTCTGGCGGGAGTGGTCCAACGTGGAGTAGGGGAAGGCGCCATCCTTTTGAGACCTTGAGAAAAAATATCATGAGTCATCTCTTACTCTACTCCTTACTTTGATGCCTTTCCTTTCAGTCTTTACATACCGTGCTATTCATGCTTCTGTACTTGCCTTGTTCTAGTGGATTATCTTGTAGACTTGCATGAATAGGCTCCTTGCTTGCTAGTAGTGATTTGATAACTGGCATGTGTAGGAGTTGCTTTGGTTGCTTTGATCACTAGATTGCATAGGAGTTGCATTGTCTTGTTTGATCCACTAGTATGCTTAGGTTGTCTTTCCTTTCATAGGATTATCTTATTAGTGTGATCACCACTAGAATTGCTTATAGGAGTTGTTTGAGTGTCCGGTTTAGAAATTGGCGAATTTGATACATGGAGATAGTTCCCGATTCATCCCCCTCCCCCTCTCGGTCACTATGATTCTTTCAAGTGGTATCAGAGCCAAGTGCTCACTATAGGGCTTAACCGCCTTGAGTAGTGACCGTATTGAGTTAGGATGTCATCCCATTCGGGGTCAGATCATGGCTCATGGAAGGATCGCTTGAAGACTTACCTAAATGTCATGATTTCGGATGAGTTGATGGATACTCTTATGGACTTTGTCAATATCTTTACTGATGATCATGTGTATGATGATAATGATTGTGTGGATGTGCCTAGTTCTAGTGAGTGCCTAGTTTCTTCTAATGATAACTTGATAGGTTGCTCTGCTAGTGTGCCTGATTTGATGAATGATAATGATGTGCCTCTTGATCTTGCTTGCTCCTCTAGCATGACCAGTGATAATGATGTTTGTGATGGTTTTATTGATCATGCTAGAGATTCACTTGTTAGGGAGTTCTTTGATTTTCATGCTATTGAGAATGAGGACTTATTTGGCTCTCTTATTCGTTTACGAGGTATCGTGGACAGGATTGCAGCAATCACCTTGCTCCCTAGTAGCAAGCTCCTCTACATCACCCTTGATCTCATCATGGATAAGAACCTCACCATCGATGATGTGATCGGACTGCTCTTCAAGGATGAGGAGATCACCGCAAGCTTGACCGGGAAGAAGAAGTTCAAGGCAAATAATGAAGCATCTTCAAGCAAGGGAAAAGAAGTAGCTTTGGGCTCAAACTTCTTTGATCCCTCCACAGGATTGTCTTGCAGTAGCTTCTACGACCCCTTCGGGTCAAGAACCACACCAAACTCTTCATCAGGTGCTTCGTCAAGCTCTACCCTAAGTGTCATTCCATGATCTACTCCGAGCACTTCGGGTGGACCTCACATTGGTGTGAGATAAGCACCAACAACAATGCTCACAAGATCAAATGAGATGATCAATCTCACCACTACGGCCCCGGTGCCTCCACCGCCACCTCCGCCACCACAAGATCATTTTTGGCATCTTCGTCAAGCTCACCAACAGGATCTCTTCTTTCAATTTGATGGATTTGTGATAATCTCTTGAGCATCTATGATCTTGTGTGTAGGATAAACTCCTTTTGTGGCCTTTGGAGGATTCCACCACATGAAGTTATTGACAAGTGCCTCCTACAAATCACAACTCCTGAGAGTGGTATCTTGCTCGAGGAGGTGATCAACAAAAGGCATGAGCTCTCAATTAAGAGAGCAATGGAGATGATACTTGTGCTCCACACCCAAGTGGGACACGTGCTTGAGCACGTCACTGGATTCTATGACCCTCCCCACTACTACATCAACCTCGACAACATGCACATGGGGGATGGTTATGGTCATTGGAGGTATCGTGCATCCTACCATCCTAGACGGAGAAGACTTCATGAGAGGATTGCAAGAATCCCTAATTATGAGGATGGTCTCATGGTACAAAGTGATGAGGTTAGTACAAGTCAATTGAGCAATGCTTTGGATACTAACCCTTCTTCCTCTAGTGCTTGTCTTATGGCTACCACCAGGGTCAACTACAAGAGTGGAGGTACCCATTGGATATACTTGAGAGTGGGTGCACCCAACACATGACCAGGAAGCCAACCATGTTCAACAACATTGATGAAGATGAAGACAGTGAAAAGGTGACTTTTGGGGACAACTCAAAGGGGAGAGTCAGAAGCTCAGGCAAGGTGGCCATTACAAAGGACCTCCATCTCTCCAAGGTCTTTCTTGTGGAAACCCTCAATTTCAACCTTCTATCTATTGGTCACTTGTGTGACATGGGATTCAAGTGCACATTTGATGAGGATGGTGCAATGATTGAGAATGCAAAGAAAGGGCTAGTGTTTCATGGAGTGAGGCATGGAAACTTGTATGTCACGAACTTCAAATCAAGCAATGTGTCACAAAGCACTTGCCTATTCACTAAGGCAACAAAGGGATGGTTGTGGCATAGAAGATTAGCACATGTTGGGATGAGTCAGCTCAGGAAAGTGGTCAAGAGGAATCTAGTTGAAGGAGTCAAGGATGTGACCTTTGAGAAATACAGACTGTGCAGTGCTTGTCAAGCAGGAAAGCAAGTTGCCTCTTCTCACCCCACCAAGTCTTTCATGTCAACATCTCGTCCTCTAGATCTCTTGCACATGGATTTGTTTGGGCCAACACATTACAAGAGTCTGGGAGGCAATCTCTATTGCTTGGTGATTGTGGATGACTTCACGAGATACACTTGAACCTTCTTTCTAGTGGACAAGTCTCAAGCAAGTGATATCTTCAGAAAACTTGCAAGGAGAGCAAAGAATGAATTCAAGGCCAGCATTGTGAAGATAAGAAGCAATAATGGGACAGAGTTCAAGAACACAACAGTGGAGGAATAGTGTGACAAGAAGGACATCAAGCATCAATTATCCGCTACATATACTCCCGAGCAGAATGAAGTAGTGGTGAGGAAGAACAAGACACCCATCACTCTTGCCCGTGCAATGCTAGATGAGTATGGGATTCATGAGACGTTTTGCGCTGAAGCAATCAACACGGCTTGCTACACTTCCAACCGTGTATATCTTCACCAGTTGTTGAAGAAGACTCCCTATGAGCTATTAGTTGGACGGAAATCGAATGTTTCCTATTTTCGGGTCTTTGGGTGCACTTGCTACATTCTCAAGAAGAGGAGGAAGCCCAGGAAGTTTGAGAGTAGAACAGATGAAGGCATACTTGTTGGGTACTCTGGAACTTCTAAAGCATATCGGGTCTACAACTCAGCTACAGGTCGTGTGGAGGAATGCTATGATGTGCAATTTGGTGAGTCAAATGGTTATCAAAAATGAGATGAGTTCCTTGAAGTGAACCTTGGAGATGAACCCATGAGTGAAGCTATGAGAAACATGCCCGTGGGCGAGGTTCTACCCCACGAGGCCAATGATGATGATATTGGTGAGCCCTCCACTCCACCACCCCAACCAACCTCATCCTCTGAGGTGCAAGAACCAACCCAAGATGCCACCAACACACCTTCTAGCTCCTCCTAAGATTCATTGAGAGTACACCCACCTAATCAAGAGGAAAACCAAGAAAGAAGTGAGCCACAAACCTCCCCACATACTTCACCTCGAGCCACTTCTCCAAGCTCTTCAAATGACACTACCTCATCCACTCCAACCTCCAAGTCCAAAACAAGAAAGCATAGGAGTAATTCCCCCAGCTCACTAAGAATCCAAGACACTCATATCTCTATAGAGCAAGCAATCGATGATGCCCAAGATACTTCACCTAGATCCCCTTCCACTCAACAATAACCTCTTCCTAGACCAAAAGCTATCAACAGGGATCATTCTCGTGACTTGATCCTTGGGAGTCCATCTCAAGGAGTTAGGACAAGGAGAAATCAATATAAGCCCAATTATGTGAACAATGAAGAAAATCTTGATGAGGCCAATGTTGCAATTGAGAACTTCTCTTTCATCTCTATGATTGAGCCCACAACCATTGATGAAGCTATGGAAGATCATAAGTGCGTGATTGCTATGCAAAAAGAATTGAACAACTTCAAGAGGTGCAAAGTGTGGAAACTTGTTGAGAGGCCCAAGAATCATAATGTTGTTGGCACCAAGTGGGTCTTCAAGAACAAACAACATGAGAAAGGGGCCATTGTCAAAAACAAGGCTCGCCTAGTGGCTAAGGGATACTCTCAAGTGGCGGGTATTGACTTTGAAAAAACATTTGCGCCCATGGCCCGACTGAAAGAAATTTGGATCCTGCTTGCCTATGCCTCACATAATGGCTTCAAGCTCTATCAAATGGATGTCAAGAGTGCATTATTGAATGGATAGATCAATGAGAAAGTCTATGTGGAACAACCTCCAGGGTTTGAGGACCCCAAACATCCAAGACATGTGTACAAATTGAAGAAAACTCTCTATGGCCTCAAGCAAGCACCAAGGGCATGGTATGAACACTTGAGAAACTTCCTTATCAAGAATGGCTTCAAGATTTGAAATATTGACAGCACCTTGTTCACAAGACACGTTGGGAAGGACCTCTTTGTGTGCCAAATCTATGTGGATGATATCATCTATGGATCAACAAATGAAAAGTTCAATGAAGAATTCCGGGAGATGATGGCAAGAGAATTCCAAATGTCAATGATTGAAGAGTTGCATGTGTTCCTTGATTTTCAAGTCAAGCAATTGAGAGAGGGAAACTTCATCTATCAAGAAAAGTATACCAAGGATCTTCTCACGAGGTTCAACATGGAGAGTGGTAAACCCTTGCATACACCTATGGCAACAAGCAAATCCTTGGATAATGATGAGAAGGGAAAACCTGTGAATCCCAAGCTATATAGATCAATGATTGGTTCTTTGCTCTATCTCACAGCCTCAAGACCAGATGTCATGTTTAGTGTGTGCTTGTATGCACGCTATCAAGCAAACCCAAAGGAGTCACACTTGAAGGCAGTGAAGAGAATACTTAGATACCTCAAGTACACACCTACCATGGAACTATGGTACCCTAAAGGAACAAGCTTTCAGTTACTTGCGTATTCGGACTCGGACTTCACAGGATGCAAAGTGAATAGGAAGAGCACATCAGGAGTTGCCAATTTCTTGGAAGATCACTTGTATCTTGGAGCTCAAAGAAGCAAAACTGGGTGGCTCTATCTACAGCCAACGCAAAGTACATGGCAGCGGGAGCTTATTGTGCACAACTTCTCTACATGAGGCAAACTCTCTAGGATTATGGCCTCAACTTCACTCAAATGCCACTATATTGTGATAGTGAGGCGGCAATCAAAATGGCTCTCAAGACTGGAGAACATGGTCATGCAAAGCATATTCAAGTGAAGCATCATTTCATAAGAGATCATGTTGAGAAGAAGGATATTGAATTAGTGAGCGTGCGAACTCATGAACAATTGGCGGATATCTTCACCAAGCCACTTGACGAGAAGACCTTCAACAAGCTAAGGGGACAACTTAATGTTCTCAACCTTTCAAACTTCACATGAGTAACCCTAAAGCTTGTCTCTTGTAAATTTGTATAGCTTTGCTTGTTTGTTTTGTTGTTTGTGTCCTTGTTTTGTGCTTGTTTCTCTTCTTCTTGTAGGTCAACTTCAGACCTCCTTAAGATAGCAGTGGACATGGGTTAAGCTTGGGAAGGTGGTTCATGGTGTGCCCAAGGCTTTGAAGAATGGTCCATTATGAGTAAGCTCAAGAAGGGAACAACTCATCGTTGGCACTTTGGTTTGTAGTCTTTCTCTTTCTTTTCTTTAGCATCGCATCATGCATTTGTAAACTTGTTGCATTTGCATTCTTTGCATTTATGCATCCTTGCATCGTGATACCATACATGCTCCCAAGCATGTTTCTAGGGGGATTTGCTTATTTACAATGTAAGTATATGACCCTCTATAAGATCACATAGTGATCTTTGTGCTTCATGCCCATTGAGTCATGTTCAACCGAGCTCCAAGGTTAAATCTACTCGCACAGCTCAAAGACAAGTGACTCATACATTCCTAACACACTAATGACCAACAATTGCATACTTGAGAAAATCTTTTGTTGAGTCATGTGTGTAGGGGGAGCTATGGAGAAATACCATCAGGACCAACGAGGAGCACTGTGAAAGGGGGAGTTCTCCTAACTCTTGTCATTTATTATTTGCTCCTTGGTTCTCTTGTGTTTTGTCTTTGGTTTATGGTTTTTGGTGATAGGTGATAAAGGGGGAGAAGAACATGAAGATCCAAAAGCCAAGCCTAGGTCGATAACACAAAGGGGGAAGAAGAACATGAAGATCAAAAGAAGATGGAGAGAAGAACATGAAGAATCCAAAAGCCAAGTCAAGATCAACTATCATGAAGGGGAGAAGAACATGAAGATACAAGGAAGCTACGAGGTGATTGAAGTACACATGAAGATCATATCAAGATGAACATCTACACCGACATGAAAATCTATATCTTTGATGCATGTCTACTTCAACAAAATCATCTACCACGATACCAAGACGGGTGCAAAATTCAACTCAAGATCGATACCAAGTGCGCCATGTAATTGGGTAGTTCTCCCTCAACACCTAGCACATTTCAAGGGGGGGACTACTTCCAAGGTAAGGACCAAGGTAATCCTTTCATTCCTTTCTTTTCCTTTGGTTCCTTGTTGCTCGGTTGTTTTGGATCATCATAAGTAGTGGTTGTCATCCATCACCAAAAAGGAGGATATTGTAAGGATCATGACCATTGAGGACACCCTAAGGTATGAATGTTTTGATGATGAATGACAAACATGAAATGTGACTAATTCCTACACTAGTGTTGTGTGTGTAGGAAATCTCTTTCTACTTAAGATGATCGTTGATGGTTGCCTTGGGTATGGTGTCATATTGTCATATATGTTGATTAATTTTTGATCAATTCACTTATGATGCATAAATTGCTTTGCAGATTCCACCACCGCTGTGTGACTTCAGACAGTGGATCGATATTGAACGCTCCCAGGAAGCGCTTGATTACATAGAAAGTTACAAGCATCGATGAGCACGTAGTCCAAATTTCACAAGGATATGCGTGCATGTAAGGATGAAGAGAGGCGACAAGAGGATTTTTTGGAAGAGCATCGTGCAGCCCAACGCAAGAAGGAGGAGGCACTTGAGCAGATGGCCGCACTGAAGAGGGAGAGGGAAAGGGAGAAAAAACATGAGCAGGCACATCGGGCGAAATAAGCCATGCTAGAGGGTGGTTCTGATGCCTTGAGAAAGGGTAAATGGCATCGTTGCACACAATAGGAGCCCCCATTGTGTTGTTTTCTAGCTGTTGAGCTATGTCATTCTAATGGTTGCCAAATTCCTTGTGATCACAACAGGCGAAGTAATGTTTGTGGATTTCTAATGTGTTGTACCTTTTCTTGAATTATACTGTGATGGAATGAACCACCGGTTATCGAATTGTATGTTCTATTATGTTATTCTTTGTGTCGTATGTACCAGCTACATTCTCCAAGGAGCTTAACGTTGGCATTCACTAAGTGTCAGACATGCCATTGGACCTGGCGTGTAACCTTCTACAAACACGCCAACCCGTATGGCGTGTCTCAGATTGATGACACGTCGAGCGAGGTGGAACATCAGGATCTTCCAGCGGGTTACAAAGCGAGGGTCGCATGGACTAAGGGCTGGACACGCCACATGGTATGGTGTGTCAGGGAACATAAACATGCCAACCCTCCTGGCGTGTCTCAGTAGCAAGACACATCATCGCGCCTCAGCTATCAGGGTGTTCCAGTGGAGTGATGGAACTGGCCCGCAATGATAATGTACAAGACACGCCAGGCATTCTGGTGTGTGTTGTGCGTGAAATACGCAATTGGACCTGGTGTGTCTCATCGGTATAGCTCAAGCTGCAGTGAGTTTTTGGCACAACCTCATATCACATTCATATATCAACACAACGCATTCAAAATCACATGATCCAAATCACAAATCCATAACTTAGGGACATCCCACATCACATTCAAATCACATGATTCATCCATATCACAAGTCCTTCATATCATAAATAAAACATTTGTTACGACAACTCCATATCATAAAATGCATCCAAATCACAAACAAAGGCGTAGCATAGTTGTAGCATAAAACATGAGGTAAATTCAAATCACTTCTCCGGCTTCTTCTTGTTGGTTACACCCGGAGTGTAGCGAACTGACTTACTCTTCTTACGCCCGGGCTGAGTTGGGAGGATGGAGCCACTAGGAACGTTCTTCCGGTGGCGGAAGACCCTATCTTGTGGAGGAGTGTAAGGATCATGACCATTGAGGTCACCCTAAGGTATGAATATTTTGGTGATCAATGATAAACATGAAATGTGACTAATGCCTACACTGGTGTTGTGCATGTAGGAAATCTCTTTCTACTTAAGATGATCATTGATAGTTGCCTTGGTGGTTGATGATAATGACCACAAGCTTGGAGCTTGATGAGCTTGATGGAGTCCAAGGGTTGATGGAGATGGATCGAAGCGAAGGACAAGCTATGGAGCAAGTGTTTGGAACACTTGTCTAGTTGTTAGGGCTTTGAGTCCATAGGAAAAAAAACCAGACTATCAAGAGGGTCTAGGTCATGTCTCTTAGGTTATGCTAGTCAGTGATGTACATGGATGCTCACTGAATTCATAGGCACTAGGTGACAATGGAGAAGCCAGGGAGTTGTTCGGAGAAGCCGGGACATGAAGTCAAGCGAGGACGAGAAGTTTCTGCTTCTGGACAAAGTGACTGGAGAGAGGGGTCCATGGAGACCGGACTATACGGTCACTAAACGAACATGCGGTCCAGAGAGAAGACTCAGCGAGGAATCTGCCTATGTTGGAGACCATAGAGACCATACGGTCCTGTCTGCAGACCGAACGGTCCAATCTACAAACTGGATGGTCTGGTCTGTATAGGTGAAGCACAGGGCAAAGAGGAAGCGGCTCTAGAATGTTTCTATAATGGAGAGAGAAACGGACCGGACAGTCCGGTCTACTAACTATACTTTTCGGTCAATACAGTGATCAGCAGTGTGCAAAGCCATTGGAGCTGAATCTGCAGTGACCGGACGATCCAGTCAGGACGTGACCGGACAATCCGGTCGTCACACGTTTGTACACGGTTTGTGCCCGCCGTTGAAAGGGGCATCACTAGTGAGCGCTCGTGCCGGCTCGAGGAGTCCGTCAAGTTCTCGAGGGAGGCGAGCTTGTGCCTTGGTGGTAGCGGTGCCGCAACCGTGTCTTCACTCCGAGAGTGATTGCGGGCTCATGTGCGAGAACTCCACTTGGTGGCGGGAGGGACCGGCACCCCGGCTGGAGTGGTCCAACGAGGAGTAGGTGAAGGTGCCATCCTTCTAAGACCTCGGGAAAAAATATCATGAGCCATCTCTTACTCTACTCCTTACTTTGATGCCTTTCCTTTCAGTCTTTACATACCGTGCTATTCATGCTTTTGTGCTTGTCGTGTTCTAGTTGATTATCTTGTAGACTTGCATGAATAGGCTCCTTGCTTGCTAGTAGTGTTTAAGCTTCTGCATTTGATCACTAGCATGTGTAGGAGTTGCTTCGGTTGCTTTGATCACTAGATTGCATAGGAGTTACATTGTCTTGTGTAGTCCACTAGTATGCTTAGATTGTCTTTCCTTTTATAGAATTATCTTGTTAGTGTGATTACCACTAGAATTTCTTATAGGAGTTGTTTGAGTGTCCGGTTGAGAAATTGGTGAATTTGGTACATAGAGATAGTTCCCGATTCACCCCCCCCCCCTCTCGGTCACTATGATCCTTTCAAGGAGAATGTTGTGTTCCCTCCACATCTGGTGCATCTGGAAGCTGGGGCAACCCTATGGTGTCCAAAAGAATTTTGGGACAAACAAGTGAATTAGGTTTCAAACATTGGAACTGCAAGAGGAAGGTATAGAAATATGCACCTGCATCGTGTAGTCATCGTCAGTTGGTTCATCATCGGAGCGTGGGTCGGTCGTTTGTTTTCCCTTATCAATGTGGGAACGGGTGGACCTGGAGGTTCCCCCTGTGGATGCCAAAGTAACTTGGGACCGAGGAGGAACCACTACGTCAGTAGGGGCGCGTATACAATTCATCTTCTGAGCTAGTCGGCGACACCCTTTCATCAAAACCTAACATTGAACATGTAACTGTGAATGCCTAGTAGTGTAACAAAAATGAATGCCAAATAAGTGTGAATGTCATGAATACCCTAACAGTACCATGAAGGGCTATAAGTTCCTCCGTTGAACCCTCCTGGAAGCCTAATGCAGTAGCAGCTTCATTCGACATGTGCATTAATTGTGTTGCCTGCATAGCACATTTCACCATTGCATGTTTCTATAAGTGGAACAATGACTTAAAATAGAGACAACTCAATACACTTACCACGTAGTCCTCAAATGGTGCCCTTTCCGGCTGTCTACCAATACGAGTAGCCTCGTCATACTCGTCGACAACCTCCTCGTCAGTGTCAAAGTCTGGTAGGTCGGCAATGAAGGGAGCATTCTGAGATGGATGGATCTTGAGCCTGCTCAATGAGTACAAACTAAGCAAGTACTCTTTGAACGGGCCATGACGATGCACGGGCCGCTAAGGTAATACGTGGCCTTCTCCTGGCGACTATTCCAAAGAAGCAACCAAACTTGGTGGGTGTTAGCCCACTCTACCCGACCCTTCTCTTTACGCCTATCAACCCTGTGATAAAACATGAGAACGATGATAAGTAACATATACGTGTAAACGAAATAAATTAAAACACAAGTAAACTCACTTGTGCAGATTCTGATTTGTCGACACGTGGTTACATGTCTGTTGGATGGAGGCGTCCAAATTGTCGCATAACTCTTGTGGCATGTGCCACTCAACTGCGAAGAAGAAGATGAGTGGCAACTCAGCCCTCTAGAGGTTACTGTCTTGAGTGCACATTGGATCTAGGCCCCTCATCTCTTTCATATGGCGTCCAAGTGACCTAGACGAAATGAAAGACAACATACGTATCAGGTTTTCATGGAAATATCATATAATGTAAAGAAGCCAATTAATTTACCTGCCATTGGGTGAGGACATTGAAGCTATTTGTGTACTCCAAGTACCGTCTCTCTGCGTTTCTCACTACATTAATGCAGTTCCTCCACAGGTAACCAACTATCGGGCGAGAATCCTCATAATCCCATGTCTGCAACATTAGACATAAAAACATGAAAGATAAATAGGATCATCCTCATAAGCAAATTAAATGGACCTATGTAGATGAAGGACCAATAAAAACATATCGGTACCGGTCCACGCGCTGGTCTAGCAAGCGGGAATCTCTCCCACAACCAAATCTGAAGTAAATAGGTGCAGCCACCTAGGTTGGCACTGGGAGTGTCTCTCTTGCATGCCACGCACAATTGCCGATACAACCAGGCCAAAACAGCCGAGCCCTAACTATAGTTGGGAAACTCCTCCCAGGGCTTGGTCAAGTAAGGCAAACATATCCAAGACACAATGTTCCCAGATCCATCCGAAAACAAAAAGCTAGCAACGAAGTGCCACAGCCAGGCTTTAGTAGTAGCCTGAAGATACACTTCGGGGTACTGCACTTTATCTAGCACTGAGAAGTTATCAACTAACCACTTAGAAGACACTCCAGCAGCCTTCTTGTCTCTCTCATCTTCCTCCGGCTCGGGCGGCTACAAGCCAAGCCACTCCTCCAAAACATCCCACATCCTTCGGGATCCACCGTGTCACCGATAGCGATGCCATCGATCGGGAGGGCTGTTATCATGGTGACGTCCTGAAGAGTCAAAGTAAGCTCACCACATGGTAGGTGAAATGTGTGAGTATCTAGCCTCCACCGATCAACCAAAACTATCAAAACAGGAGCATCCATGGATGGCAACCCTGAACT
This sequence comes from Eleusine indica, assembly GCA_030378355.1. Classification (NCBI taxonomy): domain Eukaryota; kingdom Viridiplantae; phylum Streptophyta; class Magnoliopsida; order Poales; family Poaceae; genus Eleusine; species Eleusine indica. The sequence continues at coordinate 46,864,983 of CM059495.1, forward strand.
GACAACGTGAGCCAATGGTAGGAAACTGGTTGGCTCGATGTACAAAGCCAGGCGCTCATCGAAACGCATAGGGTGATGCATTCATATCCTCAATGGCTTCAATTGCTGCATGACAAAAAGGAGATAGTTAGGGTTTGCACGATGGCTACAATACCCTCAAAGGCTACAATACCATAACAAAGCAAGAAGTCAATAAGCATTCAAATTTAATTACTATTTAAATAAGTACATACCTTGCCCTCATCAACCATCAGGTGGGCACAATGCTTCTTGTCGTAGTTAAGGTCAAGGAGTCGAAAAGATCGTGTGTGTGTGTGGGGGGGAGGGGGGATGTCCTTGTAAAGACAAACAAAAACATTGGTACAAAAATTGTATGAAATTAACTGAACGGTATTCAATTATTACAAATATTGCAAATAATGGACATGGTTACCTGACAATTACTAATGCCTGCTACTGGTAAGTTATTGTCCCCTACACCCTGCCCACTTCTAGCCCCACATTTCTTTGGACCCAGCTTGTGTTGTTCCATTCAGTGTCCTTCTATATTACATATGGAACAACGATGTTTAATTGGGTCCTCATTGAAGTCACCGGTTCCATACATGTCAGTCCCATAGCCCTTACTCATATGATCCATTTCATTTCTCAACAGTTTTGTCTTCCTTCTTCCTAGTTTGTCTTTCAATAGGCCCACATCCGGGATATAATTGTCACCGTATAATTAGTCCACTGTGTTGAATCCAAACATGGCTCAAATGTTGACTCCCAACACCTCATAGTTGATATTTTCGAGTAAAAAGGGCTCAAACAACTTGGAGACACATAACTCAATCTAGAAACACGGCATGCTATCATTACATGGGAGCATGGAACATGTAATAGCTGAGGAGTCATGCATGTGCATGAGACATTGTTTCCTACCTCCACCCCATACTCCCTCCCACTGGACCTCTCACCTCCAATGCCAGTATGGCTCACTGATCTCACATCATACACCAACTCACATGGGTTGAAAAGGTGTGCATCTTGATTCTTTGAAATATTTCGTGATCATGCAAATGCTTAGCCGTGACTGCTCCCCACAACTCTCCCTTTTCCACACATTATTTTGCCTTTAACCACCTATTGACAAAATAATAGTTGCACTTATGAAACATGAACTGAATGATCGTTGCTACAGGCAACCCTCTAATGCCTTTAAGAACGTGGTTGACCACCTATGCATGAGCGGAGGATAGCCATCTAAGTCCTCTCTAGCAGCATTTATAAGACTCTGATGATGATCTGAGATCATGCATATCTGTCTCTCAATATCGATCACATGTATACGAACACGTCTCATAAACCAGGACCAACTAGAGTTGTTCTCACCCTCGGTGAGTGCAAATGCAATAAGAATAAGTTGATCCTCCACATCATTTCCGACATCAATCATTAAAGCGCCCTTGTATTTCCCAGTCAAAAACATGTCATCCACACTCAACACTGGTCTGCAATGACCAAACGCATTAACACATTGTGGGAAAGACCAAAAGACCCGACAAAGGCAAGGTGCAATGAATCCTTTCCTGTCAGACCCTTGCATCCCAGAAGTATCAATGAGATACTTGGTGCTCGAATTGAAATGTTGAATTGCACTGAGCAACCTCGGAACTTTATTGTATGACTCCTTCCAATCTCTCCACAATTGTGCAATTGTGAAGCCCTCCATGCCTTCCCATAGTTTACACGATACCCGGTGAAACCATGGACGGCTTCAATTAGAGCTATCACATTCACTGATTGAACAAGCTCTATCCAGAACCTCACTAAACGACAGTGGTTTCACAAATGTGCCCGCTTCTTCAACCATATTAACAAATTCCCTATCCCCATTCACTAACCCTCCGTGAAAATAGTGTACAATTCGATTCATCTACAACAAACATCACAAAATTAATTACATTCTATCCATATTTCCTAAAATATTACAATATATGTCTAACCCAATACAACTAATTGAGGGAACACATGAATACCAACCTACATGTTAAAGAAATAATGTAACCTATTCATCTAGCGATCTCAAGTATCCGATCCATCTTCATTCATCCAATTGAAAAAAAAAACTCTACAACCACCACTACCAAACCCTAGCTACCACGAATCCTACTACAAATATTCAAAACCTACTCGGATGGGATTGATCTCTTACCTTCCTAGGGGCTCCCCCCACGAGCTTGGATGAAATGGGCAGTGGAGAGAGGCGGGGCGAGGAGGGGAAGGCGCGGCGGCGACCGGTGGCGGCGTTGGGGTCGGTTTTAGGAAGAAAAGGAAAAGAGAGAAGGAGGAAGAAAGGAAACCGACAAGTGTTGAGTATATAGACCAGAAATGTCAAACAGGTCGAGTGTTTTGTCTCGTAGACACGCCATAGAGGATGGCGTGCCAAAAAAGTCTAGATTTGGAAATTTAATATGACCTAGTTTTTTTATATAATTTTACATTAAAAATGATTATTTTATATTAAAAATTCCACATCTCACACCTTCATGTCTATGAGTCCGCCTTGTGCCAATCAATGACGCCGTCTCACACCACCCTTAGAGCATCTCCGTTAGGACCTGTAAAATTGGAAACTTGCAAATGGACTCCTATATCCACGTAAGACCCGCTGTCAGGAGAAAAAAAAATGAAACGTTGTCGCCTTCCTCCCACCCTGCAGGCCTCCCCAGGCGCTGTTCGAGCCCGCCTCCGGCTCCGCACGTTGGGGCACTGAGGCTGCCTAAGATCCAGGTGCTAATATGTCGCCCCTGGCTGCCACCCCGCCTACGCAAGCGCTGACGCCACCCTCCGCCTCCACCCTACCCGCGTGCATACCCAGCGCCGCTTCACCGCCTGCGGTCGCCCCGCCACCAGCCCACGACCGGAGCTGGTCCTCCGCCCCCAATGGCGCTTGTCAGCTCCAATCCTCCACCAGTTGTCCGAGAAAGAGGCGACGTGCCACGAGGTTAGGGGGGCGATGGGCAGGCGGAGAGGGGCGGCACGCTTGGACGTCGTCGGAGGGAGGGAGGCGCGGCGTTGGGCGTAGAGAGAGAGGGAGAAGAGAAAGAAAAATAAGAAAAAAATAGAAAAAGTGAAAAAAAGTGGAACCCACATTTGAGAGGGGATGAGAGGCTCCTATTGCTGGGGGACTGGAATTAAAATTTTGAAGAACATGTAAAATAAGAGTCGGTTTAGGAGCCCCTATTGAAATGAGGTTTTTTGGATGAGCTCCTAAATTTTAGAGTAGAGACACATTTAGAAACCTGCGCTGAAAATACTCTTACCCATCACCAACTTCCCCTCCTCCTGGAGGACCAAGCAAATGAGGACTCTCCATAGATGATATAGAGAAAGAGACTATAGGCGTAAGATTTGAAGGGCGACTGAGTCACCTCTACCTCTTTCTGATTTACGATACTATCTTCGTTCTGAAAATTTTGATGTTAGCAGAATTAGAATTCTTATACTAACAACATCAATTTTAAAATGAAGCGAGTAATTAAATTAGAACGAAGAGATATTGTTTCATAGAGGGCTAGCTTGTCATTTGTTTGGCAAAATAACAAAATGCAGAGTTGTGCCGTTGCCACTGGAAGTCTGGAACTACAGGCCCACGAAGTTTCTCTAGGCCCATCGGACATCAGCACGCCTGGTCCGAATTGCTCAAACAACGGGGGTCCACAAGTCAGAAAATCGCGGAGAGGGTCCACGCGCCAGTGAATAGTGCTGCTCCCGCATTTCGAATCCAAAATCAAAACCCTTGTCATCGTCTCCTCTCGCCGCCTTCGGATCCATCCCCAAATCCAACCAACGTTCCCCAAGCACACCTGACACAACCCGATCTTCCCCGCCAACGGCTAGGGTTTCGGCCCTCCCCCTCATGGCCAAGGTCAAGAGGTCAGCGACCGGGCCCGCCATCCCGTCCTCGGCGGCGACGGCTCCCAAGTTCAAGAGGTCGGCTCCCGCGGCTACGGAGGCGCCGACGTCTGATACGACTCCCGCCGCGAAGGACACCCCGGCGGCGCCGATTGTGATCGAAATCCCCTCGTCCCCTGACTACTCCACGGGGGGCAGCAGGAAGAAGGCGCGGAAGTGGTCAGCACCGCCGCTCGTCCTCGACGACGAGATAGAGATGTGGACCCCGCGGGAGAAGCGGCGCCTCGACGAGGACTGCCAGATCCTCTCCGGAGACCCGCTAGCCTCCCCAGAGATGGCCCCCGCTCCCACCGCCGCCGTCGCGAGCGATGACATCGCGGTCGTCGCGGAGCGCGGCAAGGTAAGCGCGCCACGGGCTTTCTTTCCCTCTTGTGTGGCGGCGCGGTTGCCGAGGCCCGTCGTCGGATCTGAAATATGGCATCTTTTTTGTGTGGCGTTGCAGGTGGCGTGTAGAGATTATCCCCATTCGAGGTTCGCTTGCGCCAAGAACCCGTTTAACAGCACACCTCATGAGCGCCACTGTGACAAGGTACCGGGGCGTCAATCCTGCTGCATTTTCTGAAATTCAATAGTAATTGGCTGAGAAAATAAGCTTTCTGTGTGTGTGCATCGTATTCATTTTTGTTTGGGGGATACAAAACAAATGGAGCCTTTTGCAAATACTATGTCATGAGCAACTGTTTGGGGGATACATAACAGTTGATTGCAAGCAGTTGTTAAACGGGCTCAATCACCACGTCGCCTTATCCAATCGCAGTCTTATTTTCTTTCTTTAGCCATATGTATTACAGCAGGGATGGACTAATGTCTTATTTGATTCTTTAAACCTATGTCATATTGTACTAGTGAGTTACAACACCATTGAAACATGTAGCTTTGTATCCCTCATAGGTCTCAAAATGGTAAACAAATTGTTCCTTGGTACTGATATTTTTTGGAGGTGTAGTTCATTGGGTCGGTCAGTTCTTTAGAAATGGGCGCACATGTAAGATACTAAGCCTTTGCTCATAACTAAAGTTCTATAGGTTTGAGGAAAGAACAAAGATATTTAGAGTTGCATTACTGTTGGAGAATTATCAAATTACTTTCAAACCATGTTAATCTTGCATTTCAGTGTTTCTGCTATGTATGCGACATTGCTACCCCATGTGTTTCTTGGAGGGGTCCTGGAGGACACTGCCACACCTCAGAAAAGAATATAAATTGGAAGAGTCTGAGATCGCTCAAGAGAATTGAGACAAAGAAGACCTAGCTAAGGTCACTCCCAAAGTCCAAATCTCATTCTCTAGCTATTGGCCATTTCAGAGCCACTAACTAGACTCTTGTAGGAAGGTTTTTTGTTTTCAGTGACTTCGACTTGGACAGGGTTAGTACTGGATATAGATCTGTCCCAATGCTTGGTGCATCTGTGTGCCACTTATCTCAAAATATACAGATATCTATAGAGTAGCATCAATCTTGTGTTTCATTTAATTTCTGCATATATACATCTCATTTTTCCTGAATTGTCCCCTCCATTTGCTTAGTCAATGTCTACTTCTTCCATCTGGATCTGCAAATGCATTCATATTTTTAAATGCCTATAATCCATTTAAATTATTTGCATTTATTATAGTCTCTTTGCTCATTTGTTTCCTAGCATGTCATTTGGGATCCTGCAGCCTTTTGATTGAGGAAAATGAATCACAGTTTTCATCATAAGCACGATTGCGAGCTAGTACTGTCATACCAAGTCTAGCGCTTGATGCTTGTGAAAATTTGTGGGAAAATGATCTGATGAATTGTTGCAAGCATAGCATTACACATACGTTTTTCCTCAAAAAATAAACTTTATGATTAGTCATTCATTTCTCCATTGTAATTCAAAGGGAAAAAAAATGCTGATGGGCACGTTGCCTGCCTGAATCTGGGTTCATGTAGAACAGCTGGTTGGATCCTAATATCATATCGCCTAAGCTCAGTTCCATCTAGTTTACTTTGATAGCTATTCAGATGGCATCATGGCAGTTGACATGATTTGTTTTTAGGGGAAAACAACTGGGTAAGCCCTTGCTGTAATTATTAGTGTATACACAAGACATGAGGTGTCCCTTGTGTGACTTGCAGGAATACCATGGGTTTTAAAACATGCTGCCTAGCGACCTTGTTTTGGCCTTTTTATAATTTTCAAAAATGCTACTAAGAGTGAAGTTGTTGCTTGCTAGACACTGCACAATACTAGTAGAATTGCAGCTCTGCTTATCAAATTTCCACTTAATCTTTCATTTTGTGCTGCAGTGCTTTTGCTATGTGTGCGACATTGCTGCCCCATGTGCGTCTTGGAAGGGTACAGGAGGGCACTGCCATGCTTCGGACAAGGATAAAAAGTGGAAGGTTATGAGGTTTGTAAGGCAGAAGCAAAAGAAATAGGGGTTAGTTAGGATGAAATCCGGAAGACTATGCAACTATCGAAGCAGAAACAACAGAAGTAGGGCTTAGTTAAGCCACTCATGACTCAGTCTGGTAATCGGCGAGTTCGCAGTTGCTTATCACATTGTTCTGATGAGATGGCCATCTTGCCATTGCTCATCACGTTGTACATGTTTCATAGCATTGGCTCTGAATGTGCCTATAGCTCATCCAATACTTGGTGCATCTATGCACAACATCGACCATGAACCTAATGTATATATATAATCAGGGGCGGAGTGCTGGGGGCCGCAGCGGGATCAAATCTTGTGACATTGTGTCACGGTGTGACTTTCCTCCATTTTAAACCACCCAATTCCAAATCTATGGCTGCGTAGTAGCACAGCAATTTAGCTATTAAGTGGCCTCTGTTCTTTTTTTATTTTGTTTTGACATGAGTTTCTTGGCGACAACGTACATTTTCTTACCCCTGCCTTTTTCATAGCTGAAAATGATGAAAAATGAAGTCGATGGGCTGCAACGATGTCACCGTGATGTCAAGAGAATTGATTAGCTCTTCAGTTAACCAGATGATTAAGAGTGGTTGCAACGGCGTGAAGTCGGTCATAGCAACAAAATACATCAACTTTTTCTTCTGCTCTGGCGTAAAAAAAGGGCTGAAAAAAAGGGCTGACAAAGTTCTTTTTTCTGCCCGTGACTGCTAGGAACTCTTACAAAATAGAGGCAAAATTAATTAAATTGCTGAGTTATTAGGCTATATACTAATTGGAAGCCGTAGATTTGGAGATGGGTGGTCTGAAATATAGGAATGTCACACGGTGACGTTACTTTAGAATGTTAGACGATCTGAACCCGGGCTGCAGCACCCCTTTACGCCAAAAAGTTCATGCATGTTTCAGCTTTTCGTTAGCCTTCAGGGCATGGCCACACCTATAGTAACGCACAGGCAGAACACAACAGCACAAAGAGGCAACGACACTGCAGCAGGAGCTCAGCGCTGGTCTCTCAATATAATAGTTTTTTTACGGTTTGTATTGTTCGTAGGTGATATTAGGTTGTTAACAACTATGCCCCCCAAGAATAAGTAATCAAAATTAGTGAATACAGACGATTTAATAGGGACATAGCTTGTGATTATGTCAGCACTCAGCACCCCCTGTGCTCTGTTCCTGGCTCCGACACTGTATATGATCATCTTGTGTTCCAACTTCCATCTAATTTCATTGAGGATGCATCTCCCTGTTCCGAGTAGACCCATTTAATTTCAATTCGCTTATTTAACCCCTTGCGATCTGCAAACTGGCTCAGATTTTTTAATGCCTGTTACTGTGATTAGCATTTATTTGTATCCGTGTGCCCCTTCGTTTCTCACGTGAGGCTCCTCGTTGCCTGGTATGCCACTTCGGATTCTGCAATCTGTTTTATTGGAGAAACGAATCAGTTTTGCTCTCTGCTTATATAAACGACCGTGCTGCATGTGGTAGTCTTCATATTAAAGTGGGGAAAGGGGGAAAGGAACACATCACTGTGGAGAAATGGTGAAGATAGTGGAGGTCGATGAACATCCTGATGCTGACGAAGAATGCTACGAGATAGACCCTGCAGAGTTTGCCAAGAAGGTGAATCTGAAGGAAACGGATGATGTCATTCTCGTCGCAGCAACTGGCAAGGTTGGCCTTTCTAATTTTATATATGCTCCTTTCTTTCATTTTTTTAATTATTTATATAGGTTTGTAGCTGCATGTGAATTGTGGTAGGAATTGTAAGATGCTTCAAAACTGATATCTATAAGAGAATTTTGCGCTAAAAAAACATAGGCTCATCTTGGTCCAACCATAAAGCACCACGACATCTTTCCTTTCATTTTCATGACCTGTAGATCAAACTGGAAATGATAGAGCCGGAGGACTTCGTAAAAGCTTCGAGTGGTGTCACTCATGACAGCCCGAATGAATTTGGCGCTGGTGACAGCATGGATCATCCTTATCGGATCGAAGAAGATGAGCCGATCCTCCTTCAGATGGAGATCGTTGAGGACAGGTTTGCACTTGACAAGTCGGCTCCTGAGTTTGCAGCTGATGACAACAACAGCGATAAGCACCAGACTGCAGTTACTCCTTACAAGATTGTGGTGAAGGCCGAACCTAATGACCTTGACGGTATTGGTCATGATGCGAACAACCACTCCGACGAGATGAACCCGGTGCCTAGAGCTGATGCTGACAAGGAGGGTCAATTCTTCCATGGCGACGAAGATACCATCGATGTTGTTTCTGACAAGTTGGGTGCGAAGCCAAGCGAACCTGTTCGCAACAATGGCGTCGAGGTCATCGCTGACAATTTGGTGGTGAAATGCGAGCCTGTTGACGGCGACAGTGTCAAAGGCGCTGCGGAAGATACTTATGACCACTGCCTTGAGATGATCCCTGAGCGAAAGACATTTGACGAGGAAGATGAAGACAACTTCGTTTTAGTCTGAGAGTGGCTGGCTGATCTTCTTGCACGAATTTGACTTAAATCACTACTATATATCCCGTACTTTTTGCAGAGAAAAATACTGTGTGAAGTTGTCCTGTGATGTTCAAATTGCTATTGCAAAAATATAATTTATCTTGAATTAAATCTTCCACGACCACAACTGCACATAGAGCATATTACATTTCTTTCTAATATTTACTTGGTGATGGTGAAAAACTAAACAGGTGGCACTTCGAGACTTTCCTCATCCACGGCACTTATGTGGAAATTTCCCCTTCGACACAACTACTCATGAGACTCGTTGTAGCAAGGTAATCCATCAGTCGTTTCATGGCTTTTCATCATCTTTCTTTTTGCAAGTACCTCTAATTTTTTGGGACATAACCGAGATGTCTGTGCACAACGCAGTGCTATTGTTCTTTGTGCGAGGTGCCTGCTTCCAGCTGTTTGAAATGGAAAGGAACGGAAGGACACTGCCACGCTACCGCGCGAACTGAGAAACCTTCATCGCTCATTCGGTTGTTGTCATACGACCGAATGCAAGTTCCCATGCATAATCTGGATGTAAGTTGACACAATATTGTCCGATTCCATCTCTCTTTGATTTACATGTGATAAAATATCAGATAAATTTAAGAATAGAGAATTCGAAGTCACTGAAATTATTATAGATGCACAGGATGACCAACTTGACCAATTAATTTCACCAGATAATTTGCACTTGAAGTTTTCAAGATACATAAGCATCATATCATATCAGGAATGACATAATTTCAGGGACTGTTGGTACAGCACTCATTTCCTATAAATGAGATGATGCCAGATCAATGAGCTATTAGAGGTGAGAACTTTTTACACAAATTCTCACCCAAAATGCTCCCAGATAACAGATATAAATAGTTCTTTCAGCTCCTGCAATCACGAAAAAAATCAATGACCTGTCTTGAAGCCATTAACTACAGGCAGCCCGTTAATTGCTGGGGCCGCACCTCTGTTTTTCTTGAGGTATGCTATATATTCACCATAATGCATGGTGTGCAGGGTGCTCTGGTAGCGGGTCACACGGATTTTCTTCCTCAAGGACTCTGTGATGTGACCGTTGTAACCTGCCTTCCTCATGAGTGAGTCAATAGTCTCTATGTGTGTCCATCCTGCCAGAGATGAAGCATGGAGTTATAAATAGTTCAAAACAGATGTTGTGTACTAACGGATGTTTTCTGAACAAATCTGAAAGATGATATATGCTTAAACTTAACCAGTTTCAACAGGTTTCAATTTCTGATTGTCCTTTGCAACAGTTTAAAAACTAAATAACTCAAGGTAACACGAAAAGTGAATGTAAACTGGTTACCTTCATGGCCAGCAACCTCAGGTAAATAGGTTGCACTGCGCCTTATGTTATAGTCTGGATCTGTAAATTCAATAATTAAACCATGCTTTCCAACCTGCAGTCACAGGAAAGAACTTCACCTTAGTGTGTAGAAGTGATGTGAAAGAAGAACATCTGAATATGCAATATGCTCAAACGAAAAATTGGAATAATGCGTAGAAGTAAACCTCCCAATCAAGGTAGTCCTGTGCTGTTTCGTAATCAGTCAGTATAGACACCGTGCACTCCAAGGATGGCAGTTCTTTTGACTGTATTGGGGGGAAGCGTCGGTCCCTCAAGGCACTGCAATAAGTACAAACATGACCATATACCTCCACAAAACTATAAGCAGCATAATTGTCTTTGTACTTGTTACAGCACAAACCTTCTTGTTCAGGTACTGAGCAGACATTTGTGCAAGCAAATAGTACAGAATGTCAATGGTGAAGCAATAGTTACCTAGTTAACGCATAGTCCTTGAAGCCACTGACAATCTGGCGGGGCTCCAATGTTCCAATGCATCCCCGGAGGCGTGGTTCTGAACCGTTGCTAGCCTTCTTCCATGTCACAAATAATGGGCTGAAATTACAAAAGTTGAGCATATACTTGAGCCACTGAAAGCTAAAAAACATAGCTTCACTTGGAATAACATTACAAAAGTCATTTCACAAAATAATCCGGAATCGATTCACCAGGCTGCGCTTTACTTTCCTCTCTGCTATCTGGCAGAAAAATCACAGAATATGCACCCTAACGTTCCCGACAGCCTCCTTTGTTCTATGTTTTTTAATTGTCACAAGATTTTCTCCAATGAAATCTATGCAACTGCTGTAAGATTTGTCTTCCTCTTCTGCCATGGGACAGAAAATTCGCATGAACAACACAGGCACTCTAATGAATATTAGTATCCAATTTGCTTCCCCACTGGTACTGAACTGAAATTAAGTATGCGAAGGGATCAGGCTTCACAATTAACAGAACCGTATATGTGTTGAATCGGGTCGAATAGAAAATCAAAATCTAATCCAAGAAACCGAAACAGAACCAAATCTACCCGCGCCAAAGGCTGAAGCTTCCGCCTTAACCCAAATCTACTACGAATTAACCTAAGACCATACCGAAATCACCGTAAACCCCGCTATTTTAGCGTCATACTGCACTAGGAGGACGATCGCGGAGGTAGGAAGGCTTACTGGTTGCCGTCCTCGAAGGCGGGAGGCGGCGGCTGTTCGCCGGTGTAGTGGGCGATGAGGGTGTCGAAGCAGTAGACCGCCATTTCCTCCGTGGCCACCACCATCCTGCCGATCGCTGCGAGATTCGCCCGTGATGGGCTGCGTCGTCTCTGACTGTGGCGGGGGCGGCGGCCGCCTCGGGAGTCGGGCGGTGGGGTGGGGAGAGGTTGGAGGAAGAAGGAAGCGAGCGATGCGTCTGTTTCTGTCCGTCCGGGCTTTTTGTCTTTGCGGTTTTTCCTTCCTTGTCAATGGACAGTTCTGGCCCTGAGAGTCGGGGGCATTTACGTCCTCTTATTCCAGAATCCAGAATCCTTACTAGTAGGACTTTGCAATTTGCATTGCTCAGACTCGTTGTCCGATTTGTAATGTGAGGAAAATCTAACAATCTCTTATTTAGAATAAAAATTAGAAAACTCCTATCTAATTTTTGTAGTATGAACAATGATTGTGTCTTTCAGAAGGTCGTTACAGGTTGGCGTTGTGCCTCAGCTCACGTCTTTCTCCGACATTGCAAGATTTTGCATTCTGGATCTTCAGTCCTCAGATGATGTCAGATTGGTCACTTCACACTTAACATTTGTCTGAGCTGCTATTTCGTGAAGCATCAAAGTGCATACTCTTGGTTGCGCGGGACTTTGGGGGCGTGTTCGTCTGCTTCTAGCCAAGTGTTTTGGCCAAGCATGGCTCACTGGCTCTCGAGCTCGGCAAGTATCTGATAGGAAGGCCACGGCCATGGCACGCATCAGCGGTACGCCACCACAACAACGGAGAAGAAAATAAAATCTGTGCAAACTCTAATGTCCCTGTTACCCATTACCTCTGTCCTGAATAGCGTACATAGCACAAGGTTAGAATCACGAACAAAACATATCTCAGCTCGACACGTCCTTGATAGGGCAGCCTGATTCACTTCATGATCCAGTTCGTGACCTAAACATCAGTCTAATGAATTGATTTGATTTTCCCTGGCGAGATGAATGTAGAATGTCAGCGTTCGTTTCCCCTTCGCTCTCCCAACTTCACCGTCGACAAAGGAAACCTTCGATCGTGACATTCTGCTTGATTCTTAGTTCTTTTCACTCTTATCAGTACTTCTTTCTAGGCTGCGTATGCTCCAAGCAGCATCTGAATGATCCTTTTAATATACTTGGAAAATATATAGTATAGACACGTAGAGAGGCCAAGACTCATGTGCCAGTAGAAAACTATAGATGGATAACAACACAATTGCCCCTTTAGGTGGACCAACGGATGTCCAGGAAATTATAGCAGCCCTACCTTTCCCGTGTGATAGCGATGTTTGACCCTACAAGATCGAATCCCATCCAAGAAAGTCGGATTGTACTGCAATTTCAGTGGACCACCAAGTGCTGCTCCACACCAGCATACCATTCATCGCATTTGTACACCGCAACTCATGTAGCCACGTTTCTTTGCGACGAAACATGTGTAATTCTTTTGTAAAAACTGTTCAGTGTAGTTCCAGTATTGAGCAATGAAAATGGTGATGAACATAAAATGGGACTGACAAGCTTACCTAGCTTGGCTGTCACTAGACCTACAAGGGAAAGAAATCGTACACTATATACAAATAGATGCCTAGGATTAATCAAAAGAAATAAGACGTTTGAAACATAATATGTTCAAACATCTGAGCAAAACTCTAAGCTATCAAGGTGAAGCGAAAATGATTCAGCCAATCTGTCGGCGTCCTGAACCCGTAGGCGCGTGCCTTGCTGCCCAACGACAACAGCAGCCACTCGCGAAGCCAGCAGGCCGATGCCCTTCAGGTCAGATGCACCCCGGAGAACGCCATACAGAATCCCTGAAGCATATGCGTCTCCAGCTCCACAGGTATCGATGGGAATGCAAGGTGGTGGAGGAATGTATATTGCTTCACCTTTCACCCCAATGTAGGAGCCATGTACACCATCTGTCACAGATACTAGAGGAACAGAGTGGCTCAAGTATCTTGTGGCTGACATGGGGCTGTCTGTTGAGGGTAGCTCGCAGAAAGCCCTTGCTTCATTGGCATTTGCAAACAGTATGTCAGCATAGTTTCCTACAATATCCCTGCAAATGATTTGGTTCATGATCATTAGAGTTAGCAGATGAGATAGTACATAGATGCATCACACATGGAGAAAATGTGCATTAAATAAATAAGAACGATTTATGCAATGATAAACATCATGATAGGTGGAACTAATTCATGTAGAATGATGCTTGCAGCACCAATGAATTCTATTGCTACTTTCAATGATACCACAACATATAGAATAATGCGCCTAGTGTAGGCCTTTAAGGTGGCTTTAGATGCTTAACACATTCTTTGTAGAGTGGACAAGCACTATCAATGGAAGCACATAAAAGAGGGTTCATGTCGACAGTAAAGGAAATCCTAGGCATGGGACTAGTCTCACCAAAAATCATTGTAGCAACGCTTAATGCAAGATACATCTGATGCTGTAACAGCAATGAGAGCACCATTCTTGTGAGCATCTTCACATGCTTGCTTGATAGCTTCAATCGTGTGAGGCAGCTCGAAAAGATAGCCTTCCACAATCAGTAGATTTGTTTTGGACACTAAATTAGCCAAGTCTGAATCATAACTCAGAGTTGATGATGTGCCCTGCAAAAAATAAAACTGTTAATTAGAGGCACATTTCATGTCTTTTGGATATGCTAAGTAGCCAGATAGTGAAATGCTATTCAGAAAAAAAATTGCAACCCTGTAGTACCCAAACAATGAGTATGGAATGTGAATAATAAGCATATAAACAATTAAGTGTAATTGGAGTACAGAAATAGAAGAGTTGCCAGTATATATAGGAACTGACCTGATATGCAAGCATAGTTCGTTGAGCATCTGGTGTCGTTAGAACAATGACGGTACCAGTAGTTCCATCTTTGACCGGCTTAGACAAGAAATGTACATTGGCACGACGCAATTTTGCCCTAATAGTGTGATCAAACAAAAACACTCTTAGTGCATACTAAAATAACAGGACAAATGCAATAAAAATGGAGCTACCAAATTAGTGAACTACCTGTAGAAACTACCTAGTGGGTCGCTGCCCACGCTGCCTGCCATGGCAATTCTAAGCTCAGGGTAGCTATCAGCCCGGCTACTGCCAAGTCTGGCCAGGGCCACAAGAGAGTTGGATAGGGAGCCTCCAGCCGCAGCCTTGTAGCTGCATCCGTCCATGGCACGCAATACCCGTCCCCTCTCCTCATGGTTCACGACCTTTCTTGTACCCTTCTCAATACCCAATCTCTCGAGGAATTCATCGTCTACCATCCCTGAGAAGTCCACCTATCGCCACACCAAAAAGGCCATAAATCAACACTGGACCTGACTGTGAATTAGAACGGAATGAAATTTGAACTACAGTATAACACCCTACATTTTTGCCTGCTGAAGAACAAATGGAGAACCGCTGAACATTTTAGTGTCACAATTATCAATGATCATGAAGCATGTAACAGGCCAACAGATAAATACTTCGTAAGCGAGTACCAGAAACAGCCACCGCGGATTAATCAAAGCACTCAGACGTTCTAGATTTCTACAGCGTAAACTCCCAGTTGCTTTGGGCGCGGCCACATAACAAGTAGTTACAGGACGCACAGAAAGAAGACGAGGAGGACGCACGCACCATGGCCTGGCCGAGGCCGAGCACGTCCCAGCGCTCGGGCCCCGCAGACGCCGCGGCGAGCTCGATGGCGTCCTCGTCCTCCCGTGGTCCCCCACCCCGAAGGGCGTCCTCCTCCTCATCGTCGTCATCGCTCTCGCTGACGCCAGCGTCCGAGAACCCACCTAGGAGCGCATGTACCCGGGCACGCGCACTTGCCCTATCCTCCCAGAGCACCGCGAGCCGGTGGTAACTGCAGCGGCGCGGCGGCCTCGTGGCCCCTGGGAGGGGGAGCTGGGACGGAGGGCGCGCGGGCGGGGAAGCGACGCGGGGGGCGAGGCGGGAGGCGGAGGATGTGCTTGCGGCGGAGGCGAGCGCCATTGAGGGGGAGGGCGCCGCGCCTGTGCCGTGCCTTGGCGACGTGGCTTGCCGTAGTTGAGGAGGAAACGGATTGGGGTTGGGGGAGGGAGATGAAGCAGGTCACGCGGCCGGCCAGGAGCCAGGACTCGCGCCTCGTTGCCACGCTCCCTATCACAAGAAAAGAGCAGCACTTTTATTTATATTTTCTTTTTCCAAAATATAAATCATAGAAACACGTTATTTTATTATACTTTACGGTAACAAATCAACGGGAAAAATGGGGGAAAATGCTTTCTTTCGCTTTGGCCGTGGGAAGCGAAGCTCACTATTTCGCTGAAGTGGGGCACACTTACTAAGTATATTGTCCATACTAACGCTACAGTAATATTTAGTAATACAAATAAAACAATCAATATATAATATTACTTTACCGCAATTATATACAACATGAGACTTTTTTAGTTCAGAGATGGATTTAATATTCACCCAAAAAAATAAAGATTTTAGTTTTATAATTATGAGTAAGTCTTTTTCATGCACAAAAAAGATTTGTTTTAAAACTACTGAATAAACTTTCATTACTCATTTACTCCAATTGAGTCGCGGGTGCCAAATCAACTATAAAATTTGAAGTTTGCTTATCAACATGTGATCAACATCTGCAAAATTACAGGCCCCATGAACGGCTAGTTTATCAGCTACAGAGTTACATGAGCACGAACAACCGAAATGAAACAATGATCAAACTGTGTTTTATCAATCTAATAAAACAGTTTGGACTTCATTCAATATCCTCTGAGTCAAGTGCTTGCCTAAGAGTGGTATCATTTACTTTTAAAATAACTCTCGTCACAAAAAGCTCTGCTACCCTCTCCTTAGCTCCAAAGTGCGTCTAGTGCTTGTGCTTTTTTTTTTAGACAAGTGTTTGTGCTTTTTTTTTAGACAAGTGCTTGTGCTTTTGCACTGACTATTGAATAATATTTTTTTCGAACAATGAGCAGGAACACTGCTCTTTCTATTAAGAAGGAAATAGAAGTACAAGATAGAAATACAATTTATTTGTTGCAGAATGAAGAGCGCCCTACTACACCATTATCCCTCAAGGTGCTCCTCTGCTACTGTCTCAACCTATGCGCCATATGTCATCTCTGGAACAATATTGCATCTGCATCTCTCCAGAAAATTTCAGTTTCTGAAGCACATAATTGTACTCACCATTCTGTCCCCACATCATGTTTTATTCCTAGTTGACCAATAATGTTGCCATAGCCGAATGAAACTTCTGCTCTGAACTTCATGTTCCAGCTCCCAAATATTCATGACGGTTGCCTGTCAAGACTTGCATCTGATAAGAGCTCAGACATACGTGTTTCAGGTTTATTTCCCTCCAACTCCAACAACCCCTAGTTAGCACCTTTGCATCTGGAAAATAGATGTCCTTATTCTTTATCAAAACGTTTGCATACTTAACCTAATAAATTTTGTTGGGAACCTACATTTATAAACTGTGCTCCTTTCAGCATACTACAAACGTATTTGCTAGTTCTATTTTACTTCTTGTATGCGGAAAATCATCTAGGACCAGCAGAGGGAATTAAGCAGCTAAATGTCGTAACTAACTTGATGTGATCTGGGAAAGGAATGATTAGGTGAACGAAATCTCACCTGCATCAAATAGTTCAACATCTGCAATTTTTTACTACAGAACTTAGCATATCACATAAGCCTACAGAGCTTATGTTATAAGCTTCGATGATTTCCACTTATTCTTTTCTGCACAAATAGGAACCTGCTATCAAAGTATAGACATCTAGCTTAATGGGGGACGCTCTCGCAACCCAAATCCATTACTGCAGATATCGAACAAGTAAGAACCTATTAGAAAGATCCACTAACCTGTCAATAAATTACTCCGATTGAAGTGGCCTTCTCAACGAGCAATCTGAATATCTGCACGGCATGATAATGTAGTAAACATCATGGTCATGTTATGGGATCAACAAAAGGATGGGAACTTTTCTACCGCAGCGATCTTCAGTAAAAGTCAAATTATCCATCATGGAAAGATTAAAAAAAACTCCCAGTTTGAGTGAACACAAAATATAATTTCAAGCATACATGGTAAATAATTGTGACTAAACAATATATCACTTATAGCCTGTTAAATGCATCTTCGACGTGCTTGTTATTACTGGATTGGTGCTACTGCTATGGTTACTGATAGAACAACATTTTCCCACTGAACCCATGATGTCCATTCCATGGCAAGTACAGTTCAACCAGTATTACAAAGTCAAACACCTAAAAATGGATGCAAATGAGTAAAGTTGGTAAAATAAAAAAAATCATATATTAATGAGTAAATTAAAACAACAATCCATGCCAAAAGCTTATGAGGAAATATGCACCTTATTACCACAAGATATTCCACTGATGATTGCGATAGGAAGATGCAATTCAGCGTTTTTCATAATATTGTGCATCTGAGTAGGTGATAGAATTGTGTAGCAAGTGAAAGAATTGTGCATCATGTTCAATCAACAAACTTAGCAAAGAGGGAAAACTTATTAAGTTTTACAATGAAATGACCCCGGTCAGACATGATGTCATTGTGTATTTCATCAATGGTGTCATCACAGTCCAAGAACAATGCAATTTTCTTGCCTTTGATATAGGCAACAATTTGGTTAAATGCACGTACAACTGAGGAGTAATTTTTCTGCACTTTGACAAATAAATGGGCAATAGCTGTTGGATAAATTAGCACTTTTAGTTTTATATTAATCCAGAAATAAATCATAAGCATGATTAACAGATTGCATGATGAACTAGACAAGTCTACGCAAGATCTAGACAAGTCTATAAGACCAGACAAAAGCATAGCATCTACCATACTAGCAACATCTATCATAAATAAACAGATCACGAAAACTAGTATAGAAGACATGGTTTGAGATGAGAGTACATACGTTTCCTTCTGGGCTGAGTAGAGGAGGCGGCAACGACGTGCAGCACCGTCATGTTGTTGGCGACGGCGGGTGAGACTGACTCGACGACAAGGAAGACGAGTCGTGGCGATGAGCTTGACGAAGACGAGGAAGCGATCGAGCAGTCGCGCAGAGCGCTTTCCAAAAACCTTATTCGCCCTCTCCCGGTGTAGGATCGCAGAGGACGATGGTTTCAGAGACCTGCTCTCCCGTTCGCCGGTGCACGCCGACGATCGGGACGGAGAAGTCTTGGCGGCGCAACAGTAGCGAGAGACAAAACCCTAGGCGATTGCATGATGTGATTTGCGGCAATACCCGTATGTATTTATAGAGAGGAATCGCTAGGGTTGAGCGTCCCGCAACCGAGTCGGTTACCATATTAATACGTAGGTTTCCATAACCAAATATATGGAAATATATGGAACACGCAGCAAAAAAAAATGCAAAAGAAAGCCGCGCCCCCGCAAGGCAAGGGACCGAATTTTGGCGGACCATTCACGCAGGTGATGCGCGGCCGCGCCCATCGCCCACTGCCCGGCCCGGCCCGGCGAGGCGAGCGTGCGCGCGCGTATGTTTTTCCTTCTTCTCATCCACACACTTGCAAGAGACGCTAGAGCAACCAACCTTATAAGTTGGACTCCCTACACCTCCACTAACAATATGAGACTAAACCTTTATACTTCCATCACTCATGAATGGGCCTTTGAGATTTTTCAGGAATTATTTTGAATATTAATGGGCCAAGCCCATATAATTCCAACAATCCCCCATCAGATCTCAAAGTTCCAGCTAGACTTTGCCTCACCCCACTGTTGTTTAATATACTAGTATTTTCAGTGGAGACTGTTAAGTTGAACTTCCACCTAGAACAATAAGCTACACTCATTCACAACTTGAACAATGGACTATACCTTGAATTGTAAGTTTTGGGCAAACAAGTTTTACTTACTGTCATAACTGATACTAGACCTCCAGTAGGCTTCTCCGCGGATGGAGCATATAGATCGTACTCCCTTGGTCTGTCATGAGCTTAATAGACATCAACCAAATCTCACAGATTACGACCTTACAACAATCGGGCTCATATATGTGTATTCATTCAAGAATGTTCTGTAGGACAACATCTTCGCTATTTAAAGCCAACTGAATACATTAAGGCAGTAACACCCCTGCCATATAGATATCGAGAGTAATACATTGCTTCTCGAGTAGGTTATAAAAGGTTACTCTCATGCTAACCAATAGCTTGTTCTTCCTAGGTCCTGTTTCACGGGATCTCCGATCATATAGGTTGGGTTACTACTATGGAATAGCACATATGGGTCTCATACCCATCTCCTTTGATGCATTATCTATCACATTACGTGACAGTCCCTTGGTGAATTGATCTATCAGGTTCTCACCAGTTGAAATATATTCTACTGATATGACTCCGGAGTTTCTCATTTTCCTGACAAACTTCAAAAGTCTCTTAATATGTCTTGATGACTTCATATTGTCCTTAGAATTGTTCACTTTGACTATCACAGTTTGATTATCACAATTCATGAGGATTACCGGCACAGGTTTCTCGATAATAGGCAAGTCCATCAAGAGCTCACGTAGCCAATCGGCCTCAACTGTAGCTGTATCTAGTGTGGTAAACTCTGCTTCTATGGTAGACCTCGTCAAAATAGTCTGTTTGCATGATCTCCATGAAACAGCAGCACCACCAAGAGTAAATGCATATCCACTCGTGGCATACAGCTCATCGGCATCAGATATCCAATTGAAATCCTTATAGCCCTCTAGTACTACTGGATATCCAGAATAATGAATTCCATAATCCATAGTACCAACTAAATAGAGCATTACCCGCTCAAGCACACGCCAATGATCATCTCCCGAGCAAGAAGTAAACCGGCTCAGTTTGCTCACAGCAAACGAGATGTCAGGCCTCGTAGTACTAGCTAAATACATAAGTGATCCAATAATCTGAGAATATCTTAATTGGTCTCTACCAATTCTCTTATTCTTTCGAAGAATCAAGCTGGAATCATAAGGTGTTGGAGAAGGCTTGCTATCCTTATAACCAAAACGGTTCAAGAGCTTCTCAACATAATGAGATTACGTAAGAGTAATCCCATTCTCTCCTTTGATTAGCTTGATGTTCAGGATAACATCAGCCTCATCCAGATCCTTCATATCAAAGCTTTGCCACAGAAAAGTCTTGACCTCATAAATAAACAGATCACAAAAACTAGTATGAAAGACATGGTTTGAGATGAGAGTACGTACGTTTCCTTTTGGGCTGGGTAGAGGAGACGGCGATGATGTGCAGCACCGTCACCTTGTTGGCGACGGCGGGTGAGACCGACTCGACGACGAGGAAGATGAGCCGTGGCGACGAGCTTGATAAAGACGAAGAAGCGATCGAGCAGTCGCGCAGAGCGCTTTTCAAAAACCTTATTCGCCCTCTCCCGGTGTAGGATCGTAGAGGATGACGGTTCTGGAGACCTGCTCTCCCGTTCACCGGTGCACACCGACGATCGGGATGGAAGTCTTGGCGACAAAACAGTAGCGAAAGGCAAAACCTTAGGCGATTGCGTGATGAGATTTGCGGCGATACCCGTACATATTTATAAGGAGGAACCGCTAGGGTTGGACATCCCACAACCGAGTCGGTTACCATATTAATACGTAGGTTTTCATAACCAAATATATGAAAATATATAGAACACGTAGCAAAAAGAAAGTGCAAAAGGATGTCGCGCCCCGCAAGGCAAGAGACCGAATTTCGGCGGACCATTCACGCAGGTGATGCGCGGCCGCGCCCACGCCACGCCACGTCCGGTCCAGCGAGGCGAGGCGAGCGAGCGCGCGTGTGTGTTCTTCCTTCTTCTCATCCACACACTTACAAGAGATGTTAGAGCAACCAACCTTATAAGTTAGACTCCCTCCATCTACACTAGCAATGTGGGACTAAACCTTTGCACTCTTACCACTTATGAATAAGCCTTTGAGATTTTTCAGGAATTATTATAAATATTAATAGGTCAAGCCCATATAATTTCAGCAATAGCAGTAGCACCGACCCGTACTATACACTAATGCCGCTGCAATTAGATTTCACACAATTGATATGAACTCAATGTTCAGGATCGGACACATCAGAACTACCAATATTATAACCCTGATTGTGATTGCAATAAGTAGGACTTCTTCATGTCATTTTAGCAAAACATTAGCATGTAAAGGCATGTAAAACTACAATTGTGGCAACGCTAATGATGTGCCAAAATCGTTTACATGTCTGCATCAATACGAAAATAAAGAATGGAGAAGACTGCACCTGAAAAAGATTGGTCCTGGAAAGGGAGATTGTCGTCAAGGGCAGTGGCAGCCTAAGAGTTGGCAGCACACGCTCAGACATGAAGACGACGACACCTGATGGCATCATGAGGAAGTGATGACCTTGTACAGGATGGGAGAGGGAACGCAGGATTGGCAACAACGACGAGCAGATGGGCGACTGCGATGATGGATCCCGTCGAGGTGCTTGATCATTATAATCATGCCTGCGGCAACGGCACTCAGCCTGACCTGACGATCGTGGACGATCCGGGATGTTACTCTCGGCGATCGTGGGCGATCTGTCGACTGCTGCTCGCCTCAGACCTACGGCAGCGATGCCCCTCAGCCTTCCACGATGTTCACCGGTGATCGGTTGTGCTGCTCGTCGACGATTGCCGATGCTGCTCATTGTCGATCCCCGACAAGTTAGGGAACCAAGAGGCGTGGCTGGGGAGGGGACAGAACGTGGAGGCGTTCTCCTCGGCGACCTGTGGCAGGGCGATCCGTTCCAGGCTCCTCCTCCTCCTCGGCAATCGCCGCTGCGGCAGGGAGTTGAGAGGCGGTTAGGGAGGACAGGACGTGGAGGCACGCATGCCTTTTTCTGTTTTTTTTTTTAAGAAAGGGGTACGCATGTGTTGCCTACGTGTGGATGGGGGATTGGAGGTGGGAGATCCAAACAATTTTAGACTTGGATATGATGTAATCATTTGAGGTTAATTATTATCTATCAGATTTGTAATAGGGATTCCTTTGTGTACAAATACTAGGGTGTATTTAGATTAGCATATGACTGTTAGGCTTAATAGGGGACAATTAATAGGATGGACACTGAAAAGTTTTAACTCGTGCTTTTAAGGGGTAGAGATCCACTAGTATCTCGGGAGTCTTTTTTTCTTTCTTGGGTGGGCCTCTCCCAGTTTTCCTGCGGGCTAGAGGGGCCTTTGATGGGCTTTCCACTCCATCTCTAGATTATATAATGGGCTCGAATATATGGACTTTTATTGAAGGAATCTCCATATCGGACACTTGCTCTGCCTAAATGTGGTGAGAAGACTAAAAGGGATTGACATGGGATCTTATGGTCAGGTAGTACAGGAGATCAAAAGTGAAAAAAAAAATACAGGAGATCAGTGCTGGGAGAAGACAGTTCCCTGAAGTCAAAGTTGTGCACGAGCGCAGTGAGTCTAATAGGGATATGCTCATAGGCTAGCTAAAAGCTTAATGTATGAGTTGTTAGGCAGACATGTTTGGTTCTTAACTCCCTTAAAGAGACTACCACCCTATCTCTGAATGCTTAATAAAACAACAGTTCTCCTAAAAAAAAGATGAAACCAGTCTCTCTCTCTCTCTCTTTTTGAAACCAGCCTCTTGCTCTATTCAAGCTGAAGAAGAGGGTCACCAAATCTGAGGCATGGTGGCGCTTTCCATGAATATAATAGATACAATAAGAAAGGTTTATGAGTCATGTTGGCACTGTAGATCGTATCATGTATCAGCACATAACTTTGGTTTTTGGGGGAGATATAGTATACGCAAGGGCGGACACTATAGCATGTATTCTTAAGTAAATATGAAAAATGCCATATGAATGATCTGATAAGAAGTTCAACTAGTTCTATTCTACAACAAGCAGTTAGCAAACTTAGTACCCCATACAGTCATGTTCTGGCTCCCCCTGAGTATACGTACGTACTCAGGTTGTATGAGCACGTCTCGCACCTCAGCTTATAATAAAGACGTATGGTGATCTGATGCGAAATATTTCTCGGCCTCTAGCTCGATCTCTTCGGAAGAAACAAAGCCTCTTGCTCTATTCAAGCTGAAGAGAGGGACACCAAATCTTCCTCAATTGTGCTTTTCATAACTATGATAAAGGTTTATAAGTCGTGACGAGTAAAACTGTAGCATCAAGAGTAGGCAGGTCGTATCATGTAGTTTTGGAGAGACATAGTGTTGACACCAAAAACGATGTCAAAATACACAGAACATGTTTGCGTGTATCACGCAGGGGCTCTCGAACATCGACAGCAGAGAAACTGGTTTGGACTGGATTTCAAGTGTTGTCTTCAAGAACTCGTTCTGGAGGGAACTCTAAGTATTGCCTTTAGATTCGATAGTCCAGCTACAATATCTAAAAACACCGTCGAAACGATAGTGGAATAGAATTAAGAGCATCTCCAGTAGATTTTGTAAAACTGGTGCTTTATAACCAGTTTTAGAGATCCTGTAAATGTTATTTTTAAAGATTCAGGGACTAGTGCTCCAGCAGTTGCTGTATAACAGCTGCTTTATATTTGCTTTCCTTCTTGAGCATTTTATCGAGCAGCTCGTGATCCTCTATGGCCTTCAGCGGCTTGTCCAGGTCCATAGGCGCGCCCCTGCTCCTCGGCCGCACCACTCGCCCCCTTCTTCCTCTTCATCGCGGGAGCCGCTCGTAGTGGCCGCTCGTGGGCGGCGGCGATGCAGATGGCAAGTACTCAAACGGCGGCAAGGTGAAGCAGGGAAGGTGCAAATACGGGCGACCTCCCCCACACCTGCACCTTCGCCGGCGGCTTCTCGCCGCCGCGGCCGTCTGAACCATGAAGCGCGCGCGGAGCTCCGTCATGCTCGCCGGCATCGGCGGCGCGGCGCCCGCCGTCGCGGCCGTCACCCGTCTAACTGTGGGCGAGCCGCTGCGGCGTCGGGTCGAGGAACCACCGCGGCCCCACTTCGCGGGCGGGGACGTGTCAGGGTACGTCCGCATCACCAGCGAGATCCTCCGGCGGAGTGAGGCCAACGGGGAGCGGAGGCGGTGGGGCCGGCTGGCGAACTCGACGGAGCTCGAGCAGATGGCGGCGCATGCGTGGGCGCTCGGGGCCGCGGCATGGGAGCAGCCTCCGCGATCGCCGGGGACGTCGACTCCATCGCGTCCCGCCAAGTCCCGTCGAGCTTTGGCATTTTGGAAGCGATGTCGGAAGGCTGAGCGGCGAGGTACGAGAGGCGAGGTCCACGGCCTCCTCCGGCTGCCTGGAGGCGAGGTCAGGCAGCAGCGAGAGTGGCAGTTGGCTCCCGCCAAGTGTGTTTTATGGATAAAGCACAAGATAGAGGATGAGGTAAATATACTCACTACATACTTCAAAAAAAAGTCATTTAGTATATGATTTAGCATATCAATGATTTATTAATTAGAAGTTATTTTCTCTCTCTGTTTTATTAAAGACGTTTTAAAATTAACCCAATCAATAATGTATGTTCATCCTAGTGGTTGCTGTTATGAAGCAAAATTATTCAACCTATAAGGTTGCTAGTTTAATTTCCCACGATCACAATATTTTTTTGCTTTTTGAGAAAATAACTTGCTTTTGTAAAATCAATTAGACCAGAACGACTTTTTTTTTAAGTATGGAGGGAGTACAACACAAGGGAGTCTGTAAAAAAAATTTAAAGCATCAGATTAGTTTAAAGCATCTGCCGGAGCACTCTCGTGCTTTATATTGCCAAATTTTAAAGCACGAGGTGATTTTAAAGCATCTGCTGGAGATGCTCTAAGATAAAAAGAAATTAGGGTAAAGAAAGATATAAAAAAATAAATTATATTGATTATTTTATGTTGGATCATGGTTGGTCATTAACGGACTTATTCTGTTTTAGAATTCAAAACTCTTAAAACAACTTGTGAAAGTTGAGTTTTCTTCTTGAACTCGACAAAACCGGTCAGTCCTATTTTTTTAATTTTAGAATACTTTAAAATATCATAATTAAAAGCACGAGGTGATTTTAAAGCATCTGTTGGAGATGATCTAAGATAGAGAGAAATTAGGGTAAATAAAGATATAAAAAAATAAATTATATTGATTTTTTTTATGTTGGATCATGGTTGGTCATTGACGGACTTATTCTGTTTTAGAACTCAAAACTCTTAAAACAACTTGTGAAAGTTGAGTTTTCTTCTTGAACTCGACAAACCGGTCAGTCCTATTTTTTTTTCTAGAATACTTTAAAATATCATAATTAAAAGCACGAGGTGATTTTAAAGCATCTGTTGGAGATGATCTAAGATAGAGAGAAATTAGGGTAAATAAAGATATAAAAAAATAAATTATATTGATTTTTTTTATGTTGGATCATGGTTGGTCATTGACGGACTTATTCTGTTTTAGAACTCAAAACTCTTAAAACAACTTGTGAAAGTTGAGTTTTCTTCTTGAACTCGACAAACCGGTCAGTCCTATTTTTTTTTCTAGAATACTTTAAAATATCATAATTAAAAGCACGAGGTGATTTTAAAGCATCTGTTGGAGATGATCTAAGATAGAGAGAAATTAGGGTAAATAAAGATATAAAAAAATAAATTATATTGATTTTTTTTATGTTGAATCATGGTTGGTCATTGACGGACTTATTCTGTTTTAGAACTCAAAACTCTTAAAACAACTTGTGAAAGTTGAGTTTTCTTCTCGAACTCGACAAAACTGGTCAGCCCTAATTTTTTTTGATTCTAGAATACTTTAAAATATCATAATTGTCTCGTCTAAAATTCAATTTGACCAAATCATATATTTGGTCTACTTGATAAGGATCACATATTGGTGAGGTCAAATCAATCATATGAAACTCACAAAACAGGTATGACCGGTTGTTCAAACCTATCTGACCGATTGTAGTCAATTTTAATCATCAACACATAGTATACATATTCTGGTTGTGTAAGCACTGTGTTCTGCTGCGAGATACTAGTTCATGGTCTTTTTCTGGGCTCAATTGATGGGCCTTCAGATACGCTCAGCTAAAACATTCCATCGCCATGACCACATTCGCTGGGCATGCTGATGGGTTCACTCTGGTTTCGGGTTGCGCCGCAGCCATCGCCGGCAAACCGAGCCAGCACAACAGTCATTATGGCTTCTGCGCGACGTGCATGTATCGCAGGCACATGCTCACGGATGCGGTGATCCGTACTCGAGCTACGTAACCCGTCGTACTAGTGCCCGGCCGGCAGCGCATTTACTTGATGCACTGGTGCCGGACTCCGGTCAGCGCGCGTCCACGTGACGTGAATAAAAACGGCCGATCCAGCGAGTAGTATAGTTTCTGCACCGGGCGAGCGTATGCTGCTGCACGGTTGCACCATTACTAGTACAAGTACTATAGTATAGTAGCAGCAGCCCTGCAGCTGCCGGTGATCCCCGTACAGTACTACCGAGTATAGCAGTTTTAGTTAGGAGCTTTCACTTTTCAGTAAACGATTGAATTACGTGGGCCTGATCCCCGTGTGGACGACCAGGGCCGTCGTTATGGTGGTGTTTGAATTTTCAACGCATAAACATGAAACACATAGGAGACCAAGCAGTCATTACTGTATTGTTATGGGAGATCACGTACGGCAGATTTTACGCACCTAAATGGTTTAAAACTGAGAATCTAAAGCAGCAGTTAGCACAAAGTCATCATATCTTCTTGCTCTGCGTACACCATGGCACTATATTCCGTACGTAATGATGATGTTAAGATCCATCTTGCCGTGCTGCATCTTGAATCTGTATGGACAACAAAGCTGATAGTATTCCCTCTAACCAGCAATTACTGACGTTCGTAGCTCAAATTAAGCGTAAGCGAGCTCGTACCCTCCCAACGGGTGCGAGGGCCAAAGGTTTTTTTTTTCTAATCAATTGTGGCGCATGCGCTTGTAGATTAGCATCAGGAGCATTTTGAAATTGTGGACGAGCAACACCCGAATAGGCTCGGCTCACCTCACCTCACCTCACCTCACCTCACATGCTCGTCCCATTACTTTTATTTTTTTTAACAGGAAAAAACAAGCAGGCTGCTCTGCACACGGAAAGGGAGAGACTCTAGCTAGAGAGTGTGCGAGACAGCGAGAGCGGGACTCTGTTGTCGTTTATTCCTTGTCGTATCCGCACGCTCGTGTACTAGCAGTCGGAGTAGTACGTTCGTTGCTGCCTCGAGACGGCACGCAGAATCTGATGATCCGATCCGTCCACATCGTCTCGTCGAGTAGCTGGTCCGCCCAACCAACTAAACCAGCGTGGCAGGGACAAGCGTGGACTTATTTCCCTCCGGTCAATGGACACGGACCCGCATGCAGAGAGTGTGGGGCATCCATCCGCGTCAGCGCACTCGCACAACGGAACGGGCTGTCGGCGTATATATCCACGTGCCAACCAAAGATGCCCCGTTCGTTATTATCCAAAAAAAAAAAAAAGAAGGCTCAGTCCATCCATCCGTGTACAGAAGATGCAGGTACAAAAAACTAATTCTCTCTTTTGCAAAAGTAGTGCAAAAACGAATTCTATTCCAAAGACGGAACCGATAAGTTCGTTGGCTCAAACTTGCAGAAGTTGGACACGCCTAACCCACCATACTTCTGGTTTGGTGTGCTGTGTCCATCTTTTGAAAGTACGCATACTCCGACTAGTACGTGTTACGGTGTTAGGTAACGGGGGGCCTGTTCCAAATTGTACCCCGAGAGGGTCGACTACCGTGACACCGTGTAGTCCAGTCCTTTTGAAACGACGCACAGGTCGCCCGAAGGCCCGACCACCCCAGACGCCGCGCCGCCTGAATATCCCACCCAAACGAACCCGCCTGACCCGATCCATCAATCAATTCCGCCGGTCCCTGCGGGACAGTGGCGGGCCCCACGTAGCAGCTGGTGAGCGGGAACGCTCCCGGCTCCGCCCGCATCCTCGGAAACCGGACCGCCCGCGGGTCCCGCACATGTTCCTCGGCGGGCGGGACTGTCACGTGACGATCCCTGGAATCGTGGCCTCTTGGTCCGAACGGGTCCACCGGTCAGCACCCTCTCTCTTTCTCTGCGTGCCCCCGTCCGCTCTGACCAACCTTCTTCCTCGCTCTGACTCTGACCATTCCCCCACGGGAAACTCCCACCACCCACCGATGCGCGCGCGTCGTCCGTCCACCAAGCTCACGTGCTACCCGCGCGCCTCACCGTGTCTCTGCCACGCGGGCCCCCGCCCGACGGCAAGCTCCGCTACGTGCCCGTCCAAAGACGCCACCCTTTTTCCCAGCACGAGAAATTTTAAAAACAAAAAAAAAGAGAGAGCTGTTTGGAGGAAGGCGGATGAGAAAAAGAGCGGCATGCGAAAGCAAAAAGAAATCCGCCCCAAAAGAAAAACAAATCGGCCCTCAGACCGATTGATTCCTACCGGCTCGGCACGCCGAAAAAGACAAACAATTTCTTTAATTACGCCCATCAATTAATACAGCTGTGCTGGCAGTGAACCGAGCTGGTTTGCGGGTCATCCGTTTCTTCCGTGATGTTGCTGCAGTGTCGTATCCACGGCTGTCTTCACCCATAAAAAAAAAAAAGATAAACTAATTTACTTGGACCTGTATTTTAGAACGTTGCGTTTAAAGGTGTCAAATGAGGTTTTATGCCTATGGCTATGCATTTTTTTTTTGACATCTCCTATTTTGCTTTTGGAAAGTTGCTTGCTAGAATCGCTAAGTTTAGAACCCTTAAATCAAATGCTAATAATCGAAGAAAAGAAGAGAGGATACAACGATTTTACCATTACATTCCATTGTGAATCATGACAAACTCTCATTGAATTCATTATGCATTGTTATCTTCATATAAACATATCATTGCACTGTGTTTATTGTAAAAACTGTTTACGAGTTCTACCTATCCTTTTCTCCCAATCCATCAACGAAGAATCCAATTTCGCTCATACCTTCATGCTTCGTAGTGCAAATTGTTTCTATCAAACATTCAGCCTTCACTTTCCTCTTATATGAAAATACAATATAATTTTACTTGCACGAAAAAGAAGTCCCATTAATAACTGTCTAGCCACCAAACCGAAGAACTTTCTCATACAAAAAAGCCAAATATAGAGCCAAATGTAGTTTTTCAAATTTTAGTTTTTTTTCTCCTATGCAACACAATGGAGTCCCATTAATAACTGTCTCTCTCTTTTCAAATCTCTTTATATTGTGTCCTCAAATACCATCAGTCTCATTGTCAAAAAAAAAAAAACCCATCAATCTCTTTCATCTCTCTCTCTCTCTTTTTTTTTCTTGATGGAGGTCCTCAATCTAGATCTATTTTACAATCTCTTTCTATTCTTTTCCAAATTCTCAACAAAAATTATAATTACCGGTAGGTAAATGTGTCGATCCACCTCTTTCTCTTTTACATCTAATTCGGTTGCATCCATTATTTTCATATAAACTTTGATCAATCAACGCCTTAACAGCCTTAAACTATTATACATCGGTCAGCGAGAAATTTTATAAAAATAGAGAAAAGGTAATTGTATATTTTTCTTTTCATAAATTATTTACGGCTGTGTCTTTATTTTTGTTTTTCAAATTCTTAATAGAAGTTGTATTCATCCATAGGTAAAATATGTCAATCTAGTTACACTTCTGTTACATTTTTTAATATCGTTTTCCATTATATTCAGATAAGTTTGCATGAACTGGTTCTTTAACCATATGGAACGGTATCAGCCCGAGTAAGCTCTATGATCAATAATTTGAGTGAATAATCATCTCGACAAGTGAGAAGTTTTACAAATCAAAAGAGATGGTAGTTTTTGTTTATTGTGGGAATTAAATTTTCTAGGACGTTGTTGCTAGCATGAAGTTTTAAATCGTTGTTCGAAGTTTTTCTTAAGATATGAAAGCATTTAGAATTAGATCTTTCTGTGTAATCTCCGTCAGTTTTAGAAAAGGCGTTTGCTCGTCTCACATGGTTCTTGTCCAGATTAACCGCGTTCACCTGCATAATTAATTTGAATATTAGCTGGTGTATCGTGGTAAACAACTGTTGTCTTTCTCTTTTTTTTTTCCCTAGAGACGAGTGTTTTGAATTTTGAGTACGCGCTGGTGGTGGCTTTTAAAACTTTATTTATTTTGTGGTAGCGGTGGAATGGTGGATGGAGGAGTAAAAAGGTGGGAAAGCGCAGTTATGACTCGTCCCTCTTTCTCACGAACTCCGAGCCAAAAAGCTTCCCCACACCCACAGCCCCGCCTTTATTGCTACCCTAGCTCAGCTCGCCTCCAAAGGCAGTAGCAGTAGTATCACTCGTCAGCCGTGGGGCGAGGCGAGATACACTGCACCCGTCTCTCTCTCTCTGTACAAGTGCACGAGGGTGGTGTGTGGACGCGTAGCAAATTTCTTTTTCGTTTCCCCTCTCTCTCTCTCTTTCTTTATTGGGTCCGCCTTTATTAATTTCCATTTCCCGTAATTTCCTCCCTCTTTTTCCCACCTCGCTTCCTTCCTCGCTTTGCCTTCTTCTCTCACCTAGGCGGAAGGCAGGCAGAGTAGAGGGAGGCTCCCCATCTCGTCCCATTGCATGCGAGCGGAGCAAGCAAAGCGAGAGGAGCAGCAGTGAGCAAGTGAGGAGTGAGTGGCGTTTGGTGTGAAGTGTGAGCGTGAGGAGAAGCCGAGAAGGACCGGGGGAAGAACGAAGAGGCATGGCATAAACCTCGCCGATCTAATCACTCTGCCCTCAGGTACCGTACAGGCGTGCGCGCAGGCATCAGTCACCTCCCCCTCCTAACTCCCACCTAATCTCCCTGCTCCTCTTTCTCCCTTTCCATACCCCAGCTTCTCTCTCCTCTCTCTCTCTCACTCTTGCTGCTTTTTTCTTGGTTTTTTATCTGTCTCCTAGCTCCAGATTTTTAAAAAATTATCTCTTGTGTTGTGAGGGAACAAGAGCTGAGACTAATAAGGGTGTGCTTTCTCGCTTAATTCCCCATGTTACTCCTAGTGCTGCAATAGTCTTAGCCTTGTTGGGTGTGCTCCTTTGCAGTGTCGTGAGGGGGGAGCAGGACAAGGAAGGGCCTGTGATCAGCTGAGATTGTATTTTTGGTCAAAAGCCGGGGGGAGCGTGGTTGTGCTGCGAGTCCAAGCTCGCGAGGACCACTGCCTGCCACTGCCGGCGCCCGCAACAAGAAGCCGGGGAGAGCAGCTGCCAAGTGGATAGATCTACGGGAATGGAGACCAAGGACGTGGCCCCGCTATCCGCCACCCCCGCCGCCGGCGGCGCGGTACCTCCTCCGTCGTCCCAGCCTCCGCCAGCCTCCATGGCTCCGCCGCCACCGCCGCCGCCGCAGCAGCAACACCAGCAGCAGGCGCCCTCGCCGTTCGCGCAGCAGCAGCAACCGGCGCCGCCCATGCCCGGCGGCATGCGCCTGTCGTTCGAGCAGATGACGGGGAAGTCCCCCGGGGAGCAGCAGCAGCACCACCACCACCATCAGCCCTTGATGTACGCTGCGCCGCCGCCGCCGCCTCAGCCGCAGCAAGGCGGCGGCGGCAATGTGCTGGGGATGGGCGAGCTGATGCGGAAGAAGCGCGGGCGGCCGCGTAAGTACGCGCCCGACGGGAGCATGGCCCTCGCGCTGGCGCCCATCTCCTCCGCCTCCGCCTCCCCCGGCCAGCAGCAGCAGCAGCCGCCGCCGCACGGGTTCTCCATCAGCAGCCCGCCCTCCGACCCCAACGCCAAGCGCCGCGGCCGCCCGCCCGGCTCCGGCAAGAAGAAGCAGTTCGAAGCCCTGGGTATGTTCAGTCTACCGCCGCCGTTACTTGCGCGCGCCTTCTTTTTTTGGTTAAAATCTCACCATGCGGCTTCTACTTCGTCCCGTGCAGGCTCCTGGGGCATTGCCTTCACCCCGCACATCCTCACCGTCAAGGCCGGGGAGGTAAGACTCACAGATCTCGTTTCAAAAATATTTTTCTCTGCATCAATGGCGTCCGCAACGTTGCGGATCTGCGAGTCCGTGCGCCTCCACGCGTGCTGTGGCGTCTCGCCAAGTCACGGCCACTGTTGTTGTGACCAGGGCTGTGGTTCTGCCATGCCGTTGCGAGCCCCGGCAGGTTGCGAGCTCTCGTGGGTGTCCGTCAGATTCCCGGCACTGCTGGCAGTTGACCGGCCCCACGGTCAGCGTCGGCAGAGGCTTGTACGTACGACACTAGTGGTTGACGATGCGCTCCTGACTGACCGATAGATAGATGGATGGTCTAGTCCTAGTGTACGAGCATGAAACCTGGTACGGTGGCTGCAAGGAGTGACGCCTTTTGGGTGTCCCAGTCTTTTGGTTCTTGATGAGTGAGCATGACGAACTGAGCGGTGGAACAGTTGCCCGTTGATAATGTTACTCCTGGTGCAACCGCGTCTGTAGCTGCTACACGATTTTGCATTTGTGGATCCTCATAGTTGGTTGACCTAGATTAGGCCACATGGATGCTGGGATGAGAATCCGTTTGCTACCATGGTTTTTTTTTTTGGTTTGTTGGATATCTGAGTAATTACTAGTTACCTGCATTTACTTTGACTGTTCAAAATACAGTAATTTTGTGCATCAACCTTCATCATGTCAACTTATACATTGTCTGTTTATTAGTAGTCTGTTTGTGCACCTGCATACAGTCATAGTATTATGCAGGGCCATTCGTTGGTTGTGCATGCTTTTGTTTTGATGTAGGTTGGATCTTTCTATTCATTATCAGTTTCTGGATATCACACATCATTTTTCGGTGATTTACAGCTTGTGTTTTTGGTCTGAAATGTCTGCTGCTTGTTTAACAGGATGTTGCTTCAAAAATAATGACATTCTCACAGCAAGGCCCCCGCACTGTCTGCATTCTCTCTGCAAACGGTGCAATTAGCAATGTAACACTCCGGCAGCCAGCTACCTCTGGTGGATTAGTTACTTATGAGGTATTGTATAATACTTTCTTGCATCTGTCTCTGAATACTAGATAATGGTTTTTTGTTTAATACTGCTACCTTTGTTAAGATCATGTTATTAATTGAAACATGCGTCAGAACATCACATCTGAATCTCAGAGGGATTTTCACCATTGTTCTGTTCAATATGTCACTGGTTCATCAATGCTTGCACTTCATTCCTCTAAAAAAAAGCTTGTACTTCAATTCAACTAACAATTTGGCGAGTTGATTGCAATGTCACTTGGTTGGTGGGAAGCATGGTCATTATGGCTTTCGGTTAAAGCATATATTGTTGTTGGATCTTTCATTTGGACTTGAATCCTCAGAATCTAGGGATTCACAGACACAATAACTGATTGGTCTTCAGTCCACCCTTTAGTTGTCTCATAACTGTGTTGTTATGGAAGGATAATTTTTTATGCATACAAATAAATCCAGGAGCTACTGATAATTGGTAGTACTGTCTTGTGATAGCTGGTAAAATGTGCTCTTTCAATTATCTGGGTTGCAACTTTGATGTGAATGCTAAGGACATAGGATGCTATCTGGCAGAGAACAGTAGGTTTAGTTGGCAGGTGTGTAACGTGCCACCTTACAGAAGTGCAATCTTTGAAAGTAAAGTTGTTACTTAGAACAATTACGAACAAGTTAAAGGTTAAATATGTTGTTTAATGCTCCATCGACTATTCTTTTCTTTCATTTTCTGATTGTATGAATAATTTCTTGTGCAGGGGCGCTTTGAGATCATCTCCCTATCTGGTTCTTTCCTGCTTGCAGAGGATGGTGACACTCGCAGCAGGACTGGTGGTTTGAGTGTGGCACTTGCAGGATCTGATGGCCGAGTGCTTGGAGGATGTGTAGCTGGCATGCTTTTGGCTGCAACTCCTGTCCAGGTTTGTGGATTTTCTTACTCCCCTAAACTGGCATGTGTTCAATTTCTTCATAATACTAATCCTTTGGTGCTTATCGTGTCATCAGGTTGTTGTGGCTAGTTTCATTGCAGAGGGTAAGAAATCAAAGCCAGCCGAGGCACGGAAGGTTGAACCGATGTCTGCTCCTCCACAGATGGCTGCCTTCGTGCCAGCTCCCGTGGCCACCAGCCCACCATCGGAGGGCACATCCAGTGGATCATCTGATGACTCCGGCAGCCCAATCAACCATAACGCGATGCCTTACAACCACTCGGGCCAGCACCAGCACCCTCAGCAGCACCAGCACATGCCCCCTTCGTATGCCTCCGGTGGCTGGTCGCTCTCTGCACACCAGCAGAACAGGCATGATTCTGACATGAAGATGATGTCGAACTAACAATGCTCAACCTTGGGTGCCCCATTTGTTGGTTGGACTGAGGAAGAAGCTGATGATGATGGTTGTTTCTGCACGGCGCTGCCTGCTTTGGGTCGGCTGTGATATCAATGACGGTGTATCTGCTATAGCTAAGCTAGCTAGGAGATTTAGGTTCATGGTCTCACCTGCTGTTTTCGTTCCTCCGTAAGATTAATTTAATTTTAGTCGCTATTGTAATTCTGTAGCCGTTGTTGCTCTCTTAAAATGAGTCGGTCAGCCCCCTAACTCGAGTTATGTCGGGTGCCTGACGCGATCTTCACCTCCTAGGCTAGTTAATTAGTATACTGTTCTCTGCTATGGATCATAAATTTACTTCATGCTTTGATTTCAATTTGAAAACAGATGGTGTTCTGTTGCAAAAGTGTGCTGTTTGTCTGCTGTTGTTGCTCTGATGGATCTTTTTTTTTTTCTGCTCTCTGGCATTCTGTGACGCTGCTTGTTTCATAAGAGTTCTTCATTATCCCAGAGAATAAGTTTGTCCAAATGTAGGGTGCTGCTCGAAAGAACTGTTTGAAACGTGGCCTTTTTTTTTTCCTGACCAAAATACATGCACGGTTTTGAGAAATTGCTCGTGTGCAATCAGCCACGTGGCTTATGGATTGGATGGCATGCTGACCAAAACATTTTGATTTCTGGCGTGTCATGTTGCGAACCTGCAATAGGTGATGTAGCCTCAGCCGCCGCCGTTGCCAACCCGTGACACGTTTCTCATGTGTCATGTGGGGCGTTGGCCCACGAGTCAGCGGCACTTGATCGTTCACCGTGATCCCGTGCAGAGTCGTCCGTCCAACTCCTGCTCCACCTGTTTTCTTTACGACCTGCGCCATACCTGCTCTCGTCTCGTCTTCCTCCGGCAGCTTGCTACCATTCACGTTCTGAAGCATCAGCCGGCTCCTCTTCAGCCCGGCGCCGAGGCACCGGTCTGCCCGCCCAGGACGACGAGATGGCTTCGAGCCCTCCCAGCGGCGCGGACACCGAGCAGGTACGGCTCCCCTTCGCCCCCTCGAGTCCCCAGTCCCGTTCATTACTCGCTCCGCGCCGCGCGCCCGCCTTCGGTTGGGTCCCCTTCCCTAGACATCGCCGTTTTCTGCTTGCTGCTGCTGCTCGATCGGTTCCGTTGGACTGGGTCCCCCCCTGCGCATAGGCTGGACTTGGATCGTAGGAGATTCTTCTGATGCCCCGTGTTTAGTTCTGAAACCAAGTTTACTTTTGTGGCGTTTATGAGACCATGTCATGGAACGGTTCTGCCGCTTGAAGTGACCATAAAGGAGTCCGTGCCTATCTGCAGTTCACAATTCACACCACTGGGTGGTTGTTCTAAATTGTGATTCAATGTATCGTATTTCGTCAGTCGCCAAATCCGTATCATTTCTGCACGCTGCCTAGGGATCAAAGTCCATTTTGCTGTAAATTGTGCTTGATGGTTGGGCTGTGCCATCTTAATTTAAAAGCCTCGTTGACACCTGCTAGGTTTTGGTCGAAGCAAATGGATCTACACGGACACTGATTCTGAATAGGCCAAAGCAGTTGAATGCACTCTCCTCCACAATGGTATGGTTTGCAAGATAGATATGCTAAAGTTCATACTCGTACAAAGCTTGCGGCAGTAGCTGCCAGAATTGCTTCTACAATGGCGGATGTGCCATGACTTTGCTTTCACGTTGCAGGTTATGGGCCTCTTGAGGTGTTTCACCGCATACGAGAGAGACGATGGAGTTAAGTTGGTGATTTTGAAGGTATCTGGTAGAATTGCATTTTCTGTTTTCATTTAATGCACAATTGGGTCTATCTTGAAGTCGGATATGTGATACTACATCATTTAAGCCTTTAAAGTTGAGGTGACCCCTTTGTTTATCTGGGTTACTCCTCCCCGCGCGTGAAAGTTTGAGGCTTTGAGTTTTCATGTTATTCTTATTTGAAGTGTGCGATTATCGTAGATTCCATGTGGTATTAAGCTATCGTTGCGCCTTTGTTCCATTTGTTTTTGTCTCAAACTTCTTTCCTTCTGTTGATCAAGTAGTCATAAATTCTTAAAACATACTGCCTAGATCTTATTTTATCTCGCAGCTTTTCCTGTTCAATCTATTTCTCACATGCTTCTATTAGCTTTCCCTTAATTCTGTTGATTTGGTACTATCAATTTCTTTTGTAGCATTCATTCATCACCTGTTTTTCAGGGGAAAGGAAGAGCATTTTGCGCTGGAGGTGATGTTGCTGAAGTTGTCCGGGGTATTATCAATGGTATTAACAGTTCTACTTTGTCACACAAAATATTTGAAGCTGGTTGTGTTTGTTTTACACTGTCTTCTGTTACTTTGGTTGACTTAACTATTATCTTGTAGCATATGGAGCTAGTGCTGTTCCACATGTTTGGTTGACTTAACTGTGTGTCTAATTCTTAAATCAGATAGCTGGAAGTATGGTGTTGATTTCTTCCGAAATGAATTTTCATTGAACTACATCATTGCAACTTATAGCAAACCTCAGGTGATGTGCCCCCTTTAAAATGATTGTACATATAACCGTGCACTTTGCTCTTGCCTCTAAAGGGTAGACCATTCGGTTGCAGGTTTCTCTTCTTACTGGAATTGTTTTTGGTGGAGGCGCTGGTGTTTCATTACATGGAAAATTTCGAGTTGCCACCGATAATACGGTATATTCTATGAATTGAACACAAAAACAATTTTGCATCTGTTGTTAATCGTTTATTTGTATCCTTTAAAAGGGCCTGTAGTGGGGG
The DNA here is from genome assembly GCA_030378355.1 of Eleusine indica. NCBI lineage: Eukaryota > Viridiplantae > Streptophyta > Magnoliopsida > Poales > Poaceae > Eleusine > Eleusine indica. Next base: position 46,902,538 of record CM059495.1, read on the forward strand.
TGCACGAAAAGTTTACATTTCATCATGCAGCTTGAGATCTGCTTGTTTAACGTTCTTTCATCAAGTGCCAAATTTCATAACATGCATTTCGAATATTTATGCAGGTTTTTGCCATGCCAGAAACAGCATTAGGACTCTTTCCAGATATAGGGGCCTCTTATTTTCTGTCTCGGCTACCTGGGTTCTATGGTTACCTTTTTTCTCCCTTCCTTATTCATCTGACGGTTATGTTAATTTTATCATTTTCATCTGTAGGGTGTTCCTGGATATTATTCACGATCCTGAACTGTCATGCATCTCATATTTTCTATTTCAAATTTAGAATTACTTCCTAATTGGTTTTGAGCTTATGCTGTTGATGAATGGAATGTGGAGAATAGTTATGTAAACAAACAGTGACCAAATTTCCTATCGTCATTAAATTTTATTTGTTCCACAATATTAATTAGTTGAAATGAATGGGGGCATTCTTTTAGTTTTTGGTAAAGCCATCTTGGGAGATTTTGTTCACTTAACTATTAATTATACCTTTCTCCAGGAGAGTATGTCGGGCTTGCTGGTGCAAGATTGAGTGGTGCAGAAATGCTTGCATGTGGTCTGGCAACTCATTTTGTCCCTTTAGATGTAAGTTCACTTGTAATTCAAATCTTAACTCAGTGCATCACCATGTACATTTTGGCCCATTCTTAGACTAGAGTTTTTTTTTACGGGAATTGGACTAAAGTTATCAATATAGCTGTGAACTCCACTCTCAATTTTTTTTTTAATCGGGAGCAGCGGGGGAGCCCCCCACTGCATTTTATTAAGACAAAAAACTGCCAGAGACACTGTACATCTCCCAGCGGAGACAAAAGAAACACAGAAAAAAAACAGGACTACTTATAGTACAACCCACTGTACAAGGGAAAAGGATGCAGTGAGAGGAAGTAGAGTACAACCCACTCTACTTTCAATTATTAGTGGCGCTGATACAATTTGTCATTATTATTTGTTAATAGATGCTAAGAGTATCCTGACCAAATTTATCCAACATTTTATTTTCAGAGGCTGCCGTTGCTGGAAGAATCACTTAAAAGGGTGAACACTTCTGATCCTTTTGCTGTGTGTAGTATTATCGACCAATTTGCTGAACAACCAACACTGAAAGAAAATAGTTCTCTGAATAGGTAAAATCCTCTGACTCAATAACTGAATTATGCCTTAATTCATCTATTCACTATTTTTTATTCTTTGGTGTTCTATAGGCTGGATATTATCAACAAATGCTTTTCGAAAAAAACAGTTGAAGAAATCATATCTGCTCTTGTGAGTTTGTTATACTTGACTGTGGCTTTCTATGGGTTCACTGCTCACTTATTTATTGGTGCTAAATACATTTTTGTTATGCCAGGAACAAGATGCCCCAACTAATGTGGCTGATGAATGGATTTCTGCTACAGTCCAGTCCTTGAAAAAGGCCTCTCCTACCAGTCTGAAGATCTCTCTGAGATCGGTATCCCCTAAAACTACAGCACATCTTAAAAAATTAATTATATATTGATCTACTATTTCAATTTCTTCATGTGATGTATTTCTAGGCAGCTTATACAAATAACAGTCATCATGCTCAGAACTGCATAGTAGAAATCAAACGTGGCATATAGTTGAAATTGCTGGCCTCTGAACGTGCCCTTATGTAAAAAGAGGAATCTATAGTTGTTTGATTCTCTGGATGAGACTTTCTAGACCCAAAAGCTTTTTGAAAATGTTGGCATGTGATCCACTTCATGTATTTATCTGAACATGTACATTAATAGCAGCTAAATGGTTTAATTTTGCAAAATTCAATCCCAACGAAATTGATTTGAGCAATATGGTTAGTTCATGTGATTTTTCTATCCTCAACTGCACTCACGCACCTTCATGATGCTTAATCCTGCTCTTGGATGTACTACGTTTGGTCTAACAGGAACCAGTCTACAAGTACAGCGGACCAATATCAATGCTGCACGGACTGATATTCCTATTGAATCTCTTGCACGATAATCTGAAATTGCCTGAAATTGCCATCCCCATAGCATACCCTTGGCGTGCACAGAAGTTCCTCAGCTCCACAAAATCACTAATACTTAGATATTGATGTCTCAGTTAGTACTTGGTAGTACTTGACTCAAAGTTTTTCAGGGGTCACACAATTTCTAGAACCAATGTTAGCTAGACTGTTACTTTCTAGCTTCTTTAGGTTTGAAGAATGTCTTTAGACCAATACAAGGTGGAAGTTACCATCAACTATCAGTGTCACAATGTTGAAGGTTATAACTTCACAAGGAAAGTTAAAAATTCACAATGAAAATTTTATCTTGCATTTGAAGTTTTGAATTTGTACGTCGGCAGAAATTTGATTGGTTTTGATCAATTTATGAAGCAACTTTGCTGTCTTCTAAAACTAAGTGTGATGTTGATCGTGCCTCATCTATCCATTGGTTCTTAATTTGCTCTACAACTCTGATTTCAGATAAGAGTAGGGAGAACACAAACTGTTGGGGAGTGCTTACGTCGGGAATATAGAATGGTTTGCCATGTTATGCGGGGTGACTTCAGCAGAGACTTCTTTGAGGTCAATATCAACATCCACAACACTGCTATGTTTATTCAAGTTCTCTGCACTTTCTCTTCTATTTTGTGGGGTAAGTAACTTTAGATCCAATGATCCTCTTGCAGGGATGCAGGGCTATACTGATAGACAGAGATCGAAACCCAAAGGTCAGATCATTTCATATTTATAATATTGATAATTATATGGTACTGATACCTTATTTCATATGATGTACAACCTCTGACTTCTGGTGCTCTTTTCCCTCTTTTTCGGTTACAATTGCAGTGGGGGCCTTCAAGGTTGGAACAAGTACATGATGAGGCAGTTGACAAATATTTCTCCAAAGTTGACGATCCACAGTGGGAAGATTTGAACCTACCTGACAGACGTTCACATGGACGAATCCTTGTTCCCAAGCTTTGATTGAAATCGTCGGCGACGAATTGAATGAAGTCTTGTAGTGGTCCAAAATCTCGCTTATACAATTAGAATCCTCACTGCTATGAACATTGGCTTCATCGCTCAATTAAACAGCAGCAGGATGTGTAGAATGTCATAGATAAGTTCGCATTCAACAACTTGTATGACGACGATAGGATATTCATGCATATTATTTTTTTGGCCTCGTCAGTATATAATAAAGCAGAAAAATAGTGGCCCCTGCTACAAATATCAACAAATTCCACTTTCTTGCTCCTTGCTTGCTTATACAGGAAAAAACGGCAAAACCTAGTGGACCTGTTACACGGCCCAACTCCAACTAGGCCCAATATTACCGGTATTTTGGTCTTATGCCCCCTGGCTTCTTCACTGTCATTTGTGAGCTGCAGTTGTTAAAGAAATCAACCCATGCTAATCTATCTCTATCCGGACCGGGGCCATCGTCACTTTATCGGCTACTTTTAACCGCGCCATGGTGGCCACTGACCACTCCTTTTCTGTTACCCAGTGCCAAATACAAGTCACGGCGGATTGGCGGCGTATCAAATATTCTGTATTTGTATGGTTTTCCCACAAGAAACCGTCAAAGTCACGAGATTTTAAAAACTCTTATCTTTATTTTTCCATGGCTTGTAGCTAGCCACCTCGTAGCCGACCTTTTTCCTCCCTCTGTGTTACTGTCGTCACCTCGAGTAGATTATTCCTTTATCTTATCCCATTTTTGCTTTTTTTCTCTAAATAAAGTGTATTCCTCTTTCTTTTTTCACTGTGGTTCATGCGATTCTCGTCCTTCCAACGTATCCTACTTGTCTCCTCATGCTCTGGTTTGCCTAATTTTGATTCTTGTGTTTTCTAACAGATGATGAGCTATCCAAACAATGGTAAGGGAAATGAAATCTGTATCTCTAAGGTCATTCTCAGTCCATGATTTTATTTTGTTGTTTTTAAGAGTGCCATGTCATTGTATAATTTTTGAAATGACAAATAAAATTAGATCTCTCAATGTAAAGTTTTATTTCACGGTTTCATATGTTAGTGTATCATTTAAATGTTTCATCCAAATAACCAATGAGAGTTGATAAATAAATAGAGATGAAACTCAAACACTCTCAATGTAGTTTCATTCAGTTTTAAGATTTTGGTAACCGTGTACATGTAGTTTCATCCATATGAAACTTATTTCTCCTCTCTCCTTATAAAACTCATACCACGTCATCAGCTTTGCTTATGTGACATATCATTTAATAAGAATGAAACCCAAATAAAACTACCACCGAGATTGGTCTAACCTCAACCTAACTCCTTATATCCCACCTCATTTCCATTTCCCCAACCCAATCAGCATCCAAACACCACCTGAAGTTACTCGAGAAAGGCTAGCTTGTTATTAATAGTGGAGATAGTTAACCTCCACTAGAAAAGTTGATGCCCGTGTAGTTAATGACCATGTCACCATATGAATAACAATATAGTGCATGAATTAACTTAATCAATCACCGCAAACAAAGAGCATGGAACGAAAAGCACCTCTCATTGATCCAATCGACTTAAATTTTCGGAGAGTTCCAACAACCACCACCTGGACCATCACCTACTAATTCCTTCAGTTAAACACTGCTTCGCTCCTCCTGCACCGAACACTGGGGATTGACGGATCCCTTTCAGCGTCTGGTCCTCACTCTTCTGCTGGCTGCTAGGTATTTCCTCTGTGCATTCATCACGGCACTGTTCATGCACAGTTGGGGTTCCGTATTCCTCCTGTTCGTGGTGTAAAAATACGTGCTATAAATTGTGTGCCTGTTACGACGTGAACAATAACACCGTACTCCAGTACTGTAGAATAGTTCAGGTCACATATTTGCAACGCAGACGATTCTACATCCGCAGGAAATTGTTAGTTTATCTTTTTCATATTCTTTTAATAATAAATGATTTTTATGAGGTGAGACGTGTCAGTGTTATCGTATGGCGGTGATCTTCTTTTTCCTTGTTTACCCTTGTTTTTTTCTTGGATGGTTGGATGAGTGATCCGAGAATCTTCAACCAGCTGATTATAATCTGCCAGATCCACATGACATGGTCATGGACTCATGATAGGTGACTAGGTGTTTAGGAATTAGGAGTCGCTTTGATTCATTTGATGCCAGAGCGACTCAACTGCTGCATGCCCACAGCCACACACACCACCAACACCTCCCTCGGTAGTACGTGTAACTATATTATATATATTGAGATAGAGAAAAGGGCAAGGTATATATGTAGCGTGTGAAAGCATGCTTGATTTATTTATAAAAAGACAGTTTTGTTTGAGAGTCAGATAGACATGAAGATTTAATTGTAAACACAAAAACTGTATGACGTAGCGTATGAAGTGTAAGCGGAGTAATGTCTTTAAGAATGCAGCTTCAGACTTTGAAATATTCTCTGAATAGTTACTCTCTACGTAAACTAAGCTGGACTCTAATGAAATCTATATGTGGATAGAGGTGCGTATCAACAATTTTTTGGAAATTTTTATGCGTTGGTTTGGCACTAAAAGAAGTTTAGTTGTGATTTTGCACCATGATATACCTGTATTATATTTGGAACCTTTTTAGGCCCACTCTACTGAAATGTATCAAGTGAAAGTATATTTATGTTTCATCTTTGATTTGTCTTGATGTGGATTTCTTAGCGCGATGTTAATTGACTAGTTTATGCATTATCGTCAGTACTATATCTGAACTTTGACCTCTTGCAAACACACTATAACTTATCAAGAGTCCACCCATGTTTGGGAGATGTAAATTCGACTCTCCGCGTCAGTTACTTTTATTTATTGGCACTTCTGTGACTTTAGTTGTCACCATGATATCCACACCGCGGTTTACATAACCAGCCGGTTATCCCGGTTAACCGGAAAATCCGTCCCGGCTGATCATACTAACCGACTGATTAATCATAAAAAACCAAAGCTATTACACCAGTTACCCGACCAGTTTTTTAGCGGTTCGTAACTGGCCGGTTGAGAGGTTATGTGAACCTTGATCCACACACCTATGGAAAGCATTGTTTTGTAATGTCAAAGTACCTAACTTGTCATACCCATACTGCCAGAAAATATGGTTTTGACAAATAATAGAAAAAGGTAGGCCATACATTCCTCTTCACCATCCCAAAGTGTGTTTTACCTACCTTGTTCTTTTGTTTTGCACAAAATTAAAGTAGAATTCTCGCTTTATGCGCAAATCAGCAAATATATTCAGGTTATTAGGCTGACCGCTGACACTGCATGCAGCCCATCATCATGAGCCTGCTTAGACTGACTGTACTCGTGGTCCTCTAAATCCATACTCTAAAACAGTAGAATTCTCGCTTTATGCGCAAATCAGCAAATATATTCAGGTTATTAGGCTGACCGCTGACACTGCATGCAGCCCATCATCATGAGCCTGCTTAGACTGACTGTACTCGTGGTCCTCTAAATCCATACTCTAAAACGAATATTCTGTCTTAGTCAGCAAGATTCTCTTCTCTATATCAAGTTTTTCCACACCTATTCATACTCTATATTCATCCTCTATATCAACTATCCAATACTTTATTCAACCATCTCCAACTACCATCTTCTTTCATCTCTCCTCCTCTTTTTTTTCTTTTCTTTTTACTTCTTTCCCTTTTACAATAGTTTAGCAATCCAATTTTTTAATCAAATAATAATAGTTTTTTATTCCTTTCATTTTTTCTTTTCCAATTTTCCTTTTTCTTTTTTTCTCTCTCTCCACTCTATCTCTCGGACTTTCCCCTGGCCCCCCCTTTCTCCACTCTCTCTCTCTCCCCCGAGCCCCTGCTCTCCTCCCCACGTGGCGTCGCCGCCCGCCCGCCTCCCCCGCACGCCGCCGCCGTTAGAGTCTGCCTCCCTCCCTCGTCCCTCCTCCCTCACGCGTTGCCGCACCCTCCTCTCTCCTTCCGCGTGACACCGCCGCCACGCCCTCCTCCCTCCTCCCGCGCGTCGCCGCCGGGGCCCGTCTCCGGTCGGATCCGGCGAGGTCCTCCCTCCCCCGGCCGGATCTGAAGACGGCCTGCCCTCCTCCGGCTAGATCCGGCGACGGCTCCACCCTCCTCGGCCCTCCACCCTCCACCTTCTCCACCCTGCGCTCGATCTCCGACGATGCGTGGACCTCGTCCTCCCCCTCCACCCCGACGCCGAGGCCCGCCTCGTCCTCCACGTCCACCCCGACACCGACAATCCCCTTCTCTCTCCCCTTCCAGTCATCCCCTTATCTCTCCCCTTCCGGCTCACGGCGCGGATCAACCATGGGCACGCAGGCCCCACGCCACGTCGAACATAGCGGAGGTCCTCTATCCCGCCATATTTGGCGTGCGGCCGGGGTTCCGCTATGCTAGCGTAGCGTTTACTAGACCACGGTGCAGCGCTCCCGTCCGGTAAAGCGGTACTCCAGGGCGTGGTTGCATACCGTGGTGCGGTCAGTCTTACAAACTCGTGACAACTGGAACCTTACCAAATTTTTAGACCTGCCCATGATCGTCATATTGTCAAAATGTTTTTATTGCGTCCACACTCGTGGAGGCTGCTCAGAGGCAAACAAGATTGACGGTTTCCGTGCACTGCATCTCTCTTGAATGCTACTACTACTTCCTCCATCCCAATATATAAGCATTCCTAGCATCTCCATAAAAATTTACCAGTAATAGTAAAAGATAGTTTTGCCCCTCATTATTGCTTAGAGTACATCCCACCGCACGCACGTGCCATTCTGCTTTTCTCAGCACAGCTCGCACCCTCGCACCTATGGTGCCACTTCGCACGGCAGCTCCTAGCCCGCGCCGCCGTTGCTGCCGCTCGCGTCGCCCTGGCACTGCCGCCACGTTGCACCACAGCTTGCAACCCGCGCCAGTGAACCTCGCACCGGCGAGCTTGTCCCGACTCCCGAGGCCTCTCCTCCATGCCTTCCTCTGCTTCAACCCCCCATTCCACTCCCTCTGCTCCATGCCACCTCGCCATGGCATCGCATCTTCGCTCCCGCGCTACGAACCATGGTGCGACCGTAGCTCCCACTTGAAGCGCTGCTGTATGCACATGCTTGCGCTCCCGTAGCTCCCTCTGTCACTGCCGCCTCCTCTATAGATCTACGGTGAGCAGGGTCGCGGGTTGAAGGCGAGACTGGCGGCGCAACGTCCTGCGACGACGGGCGAGCGGCCGGCACGAAGTGGCATTCTGTAAGGTGAGGTAGGCTGGATGAGTCGATTTGGGCACATTCGGTGGGGAAGGAATAATGGTTGTGGGACCCACTTTGATTCAAGAAATGCTTATAATCTAGGAAAATTTTGAATTCCAGAAATGCTTACATATTGAGATGGAGGAAGTACTAGTTAAAAGTGCATCTAGGCCTCCTAGTGGATTTTGGTGTTTAGATGATAACATGATTAAAAAGCTAATGTATTTGTTAAGTGGTTACAAGAATTATGTGGTGATATCAATAAGAATATTTATGTATCAAGACATGGTTGTATATGGATATTCTAAGTGCACATGATATATGCCATATGACAAAGCTTGTAATGAATGAGAAGAAATATGTCGCTATGTGGATATTCTCTACTACAAATCAAGTGACATATATGACTAAGCAATTGTTGATGATCAAGCAATGTGACAAGAAACAAAAGAATCTAGTTGATGTGTCAAGCATATTTTTACTATGATCATTGGTATTGAATATTGACCTTATTATTTGCTACACATCAAAAGGAATCCAATACATCTAAATAAAATATCAATTGTGTGCTTATGGATGATACAAGGAGATGTGTGAATCATGATGGTAAGTTGATGAAGGGTTGGCAAGGACTTGGCTGCGAAGGACCATACTTTGGAGAAGGGCAAGCATGAGGTTTGGCGCCGAAGGACCTTTATGATGGAGAAGAGCAAGTGGATGCTTGAATCCGATAAATCAAAGAAGCCATGAAGACTCATATGTTTCTAAGTGTCAATTATTTTTGAATCAAGAAGAAAAGGTAACATGGATGAAAAGTGGAGTTTTGACCATATGAATTAATACTCCATAGTCATCTGCTCAAGGAAGATATGCTCAAGTGCTAAAAAAGTTGATTACCCTCTTGAATAGAAATATGAAGAATATCGGCAAATGGAATTATCTCAAGCTCAAGCAATGCTTTTAGTATTATTTATTTATTTATTTCTTGAGTATAGGTTGTCGTTATATCAAGAGGGATGCAACATGTGTTAATGACAATGTCAAAACCTAGAGAGAAACCTTTTGAGAGACCTTAAATCCAACCCATAGTGTGCTGCAGTGCTTCAACCGGTCAGATCGGTCGAGCAAAACGGTCAGACCGGTTTGAATAGAGTTTTCGGGTCCAGCTTTTGGTTAGTGAGGTTTCGGGCTAGAAATTTAGTTGGGTATTTAGTTTGAGTTGTTTAGTATCCTAGTGGGTATCTTGTGGAGTCTTTTTGGCTAGTATGGTTGGGTGGCTTGTCTCCAACCGGTCAGACCGGTGTGTCATACCGGTCAGAGCGGTGTGAGTCTGACAGCCCCAATGGCTAGTTTCTGAAATCGTATTTAAATACCCCTCCACCTCTCCCTTTGGCTGCTGCTGGTTCTTGCCCGACTGAAAATCATTCCAATGGCTATTTGAGCTCTCCCTAACCTCTCTTTGTGAGATTTAATTGATTTTGGCAATATGTTTGAGTTGGGTTGAGAGATTTGAGTGTGTGAGCACAAGTGAGCAAATCCTAAGCCTTGAGCACTTTCGGTTGTCGTCAAGTAACTCGTGAAGCATTTGTTACTCTTGGAGATGAAGCCTCCTAGATGGCTAGGCGTCGCCCTAGAGCTCCCAAGCTTGTGGTGAGCCTTGGAACAGTTTGTGAGGGCTGTGATCTTTCCTCCGCAAGGAAAAAGATCGAGTTAGTGGAGTGGGGAAAGTGGTTGAAAGAGACCCGACTTGAACTTGGCCTTGTGAGCAGCTCAAGCTTCCTCAACGGAGACGTAGGGATCACAGTGGTGTGGTTCCGAACTTCGGTAAACAAATCATCATGTCTCCTCCTTGGTTTGCACTTTAGTTGTTTTCTAGTTCATATTTGTGCTTCCAGTTTGATCTACTTGGTAGTGCCATTTTGTGTGCAGGTACTGAGTGTATGTGCTAACCAAAATCTCCTGGAGCACTACTTCAAGTCTTATTTGAGCTAGAATTCAATTTTGGGGTGTTTGATCTGTTTCTATCAGTGCACACCGGTCATACCGGTAGAGCATACTGGTTAGTCCGGTTTAGTACTAATCTGTGCGAAATAGTTTTGTAAATTTTAGGTTTCACCTATTCACCCCCCTCCTCTAGGCGACATTAAGGTTCTTTCAATTGGTATCAGAGCATGGACTCACAACAAAGCTTAACCGCCATGAGTAAAGATGTCCTCGGAAGGTGAAAATTATCTAGAACTTTTGCTTGATGGCTCAAACTACATGTCTTGGCATAAATGCATGCAAGAAGTACTTAAGGCTATTGATCCTATTTTACTGAGCATTGTGAATGTAAGCATTTTTCCCACAAATTTCAATTGGGATAATTGCTCTGATGAGGAAGTAAAGTGCTTGCAACAAAATGCTCAAGCTACTAATACCTTGTTGAGTGCTTTAAGTGTAGATCTTGAGATGAAGATCTATAAGGAGCATGGTTTCCTAAAAGATGCTCATGTGCTGTGGAACACTCTTAGAGAAAAGTATTCGAAGTCCACAACAAGCCAAAACTATGCTGCAGATGCAAGTCTGATGCAACCGGTCAGACCAGTGTGAACAGACAAACAATTGCTCAGCTGAAGAAAAACAAGCGTCATCGACCAAGTGAAGAATCAACATCACAATCCTTGCACAAAGGTCATGGTACTTGTTTTATGGCTAAGCAAAAGAAGAAGCAAACCAAGAAAGATGATAGTGAAAGTGAAGATGATGACTTTGAGTTTGACAAGATAAGCAAGAAAGACTTGTCCAAAGTTATGAATCTCGTAGGAAGGATTCAAGAGCAAGATATTCAGTTAGAGAAGTAATAAGATTTTCTCATTGGCAAAAAATGGAAGAGCTCAAAGCTCTAAATGAAGAGCATGAGAAACTCAACAACTCGCATGCTTCCTTGGTTGGTAAACATGAAGAACTATTAAAGAAATATGCTTGTGCTACTAATGCTTCTTGTGTAGCAGCTCTAAAGAAAAAGAATATTGATCTCAAGTATGATCTTGAGGTGCTTACTAGCAAGCATGTTACTATGCAAAAAGATCATGAAGAGCTCATGTGCTCTCATGAAGCGCTCCAAGACTCACATGCTATGCTACAAGTTGCTCATGAGGTTGTGTTCACACTGGTAAAGTTTTATCAACCTCTTACACAAAACTGCACATGCTCACAAAAGTCTATTGAATTTATTTGTGTTAATCCTTATTGCTCTCAAAGCCAACATTCATATGTTAAGAAAATTGCTGTAGAATCTTATGATGACTTCATAGCTCAAGAAAATGATCAACTAAAGCTAGAAGTCAAGAGGCTTGAAGACAAAGTGGCAAGGTTGATGGGTAAGGTTCAAGTGCAACCATCCCAAGATAACCGTGACAACATGGTGAAGAAGCTTGAGATGGATACAACAGTCACTAGACCTGAACCTCAACCAAATTACAAGTCTCCTCGGCACAAGAAACAAGAAAAGAAGAATCTTGACCATACCCAATGCTTCAAGTGCTCTGATATGGGTCATTATTCATTTATGTGCTCTACCATGATTGAGAGCAAAGCAAGACTCTCAAGAAGACAAAGAAAGCTCATCAATGCCATTGTGTGCTTTGGATGCAAGAAGAAAGGTCATATGATTATGTCTTGTACATCATCCCCATCTGGACAGAAATGTGTAGGCCAAACCGGTCAGACCGGTATGTCCAACCAATCAGACCGGTCTAGTACTACTTCTGGTCATAAAATTGATATGATCACAAATGATTGAGTTGCATCGAGAACAAGGCAAGGATTGATAAAGGCACAACAGAAACAAGAAAAGGAGATCATCGCCAAGATCAAAAGAAGAACATGCTACACGTGTCGACTCAAAGGACACCTAAGCAAGGATTGTCCAAATGGTAACACAACTGAGTCTAAAGTGATCAATTCTGTTTCTAGTGAGCAAGGCAAAGCAAAAATGGTCAATGGTGCTACAAAGGTGATTTGTTCACCACATGTTGGCACTAAAGTCATTTGGGTGCCAAAATCTTTGTTGACTAATCTTGAAGGACCCAACCAATATTGGGTACCAAAGAAAACCTGATTGAGCTTGCAGGTACCACGAGATACATTGGAGGCTTGACACACACCAATAAATTGGAGTAACACTCAAGTTGTCAAGCATGAAATAAAACTTAATTATGATGATCCAATAGTATCTCAAAACAGATAAGTTCTGAACTATGTCTCTGCTCATGAATGTTTTGCTATAAATTATTCATCTTATAGACATTCATGCTATGAACATTCCTAGTATTATCTGTTTGTACCATATGATGCTCTTAATGGCTCTCTAGTTGAGCAAGGTATTCATCTTGATAGAGATAAAGCATCCCTTGAACATGTGGAAAAGAAACAAAGCAAGAATCAACAAAATGAAGAATTGACCTAAGAGAGACCGGTCAAACCGGTGTGTGTTACCGGTCAGACCGGTTGAAGTCAATTGAAAAGTTCTATGATTCTTGTATCCTGACAGTGGTGGTCAAGAAGATCAAATTACTGGACAATCTGAAATATTCTCTGTACGTTGACATCCACAACACCTGTGTGTATGTATGTTTATAAGTATCTCTTGTGTTTCCTCTACTTATACTTAATACACATTTGTGACCAAGTTATCATTTAGACTCCTTAACACTATTGATTGAGTAATCATGCTTAAACAAAGCAAATTCAAAAGCTTAGCATGCATCAAGGGGGAGTCTACTATATAACTTTGGTTTATGGGACTAATCTTCTCATCTAAGTGATTGCATAGTCTCATAATAAGAGGGTTCATCTCCACGGGAAGTAGAAAAGAATGCTAAATTCAAAATTTAGCAGCGGTGCCAAGCAATGCATGCTGATCCTTATTCTCTAATATATATAGTACATGCATTATACTTATGAGAGCTTGTGCCACTTGGGCCTCTCATCTTTCATTTAAGGAGTTAAATTTTAGTTGGATGAGATGGCAAGATCATTATTGAAAATGGCACAAGTTATTGGTTATTCTTCACCGGAACGAAGAAATTGTGACGTATGGCAAAGGTATGTCTTATAGTTCAGTTGCTTTTTAATATCTTGAGCATCTAGGCCTTTGCATGATTAGAGTGTGTTTTGAGCTTGTAGTTATCCAAGTCTTGTTGAGTGTTTGTCACTTAATGAGTTTGAGTAGTTTTAGATATTTTGCTTATACCTCATCCATGAAGCTTGACATTTGTTAAGTCAAGAGCTGTTTTGATAAAGAGGTATAAACTAAATATGCTAAAAAGACTTCTTGGATATTTCTTGCTCCTGAAGTGCTCTAGTATAAGTGTTTTGAAAAATCTATCTAGAACTGCTAGGTTGTGTGGTTTTTCAAAACTTTTGAAGTTTTTGGTCTCTCTGATCATGTCTATTCAATCATGGCCATTGTTATCTTTGGTGCGTGTTGGCTGGCCATGAGTAAATAGATTCTCTCAAGTTCACAAATCTATTCCTTGAAATATCATATCTTCAAGGTTAATCTACTATCTAATCTAAAGATGGCTGAATGGAAAGAATTGAAATCTCTCGATATGGTCCAAAGACGGTTGAATTGGAAGGACCTAATAATATTCAAATATGAGATCTTGTCCAAGAAGTGACAAATAAAAAGAGGAGAGGGACATAAAAGTATGAAGTGGAAGTGAACCAAGTGCTAAAAATTCTATAAGCTCAGCCAAAATCCCTTCTCCTGCTGCAAATCATCGGACTTGTCCTATGCATCGGATAAGTCCATCGGACTCCAAAGAGCATGTCACTCTAGAGCCGTCGGACATGTCCTATGATCATCGGACTTGTCCTATGCATCGGACATCTCCATCGGACTCCAGAGAGCTCATCATCCTATTTCATCAGACTTGTTCTATGAGCATCGGACTTGTCCTATGATCATCATACTTGTCCTATGATCATCGGACAAGTCCGATACAGATCTGAGTTTTTCCCTTTTCATTGCCTCTTTTGGTGACTGGGCTATAAATAGGACCCCAACTTGTCCCTTGAACGGTTAGTCACTCATTTCACTCGAGCTAGCATGGATATTGATCAAATAGTTGCTGAGGAAGATGAGGAAATACATGAGGCTTCCAGTGAGGAGTCTAGTGGTGATGATGAAGAGAATGAGATTGAGGATAAGACCTTTCGTGTCTCAATACAGGAGGAAGAGATGGCTGCTCAAGAGAGTGACTGTGACATAAATGATGACAACATCACTAATACTATCAAAAATGAAGATGATGAGGAAGAAAATGAGGATAGGGAGATTGCTAGTCAAGTTCAAAAGACACAATTTCAGGATAAGCTTTTTATAAGGACTCCATCTAAGGCTATGGGATATCAACCAACAAACTATAAAAGCAAAGTTGCAACAAAGGAAGTGAAAAAGGAAAGGAAGAAAAATCCTAGAAGGTTGAAAAAGAGTGTAATTGACTATCGGTTCCACACATTGTTTCAGCAGGATTTTTATGAGACTGTCATCATGACAAAGAAATGACAAGTGTCTGAATCTCAATGGGTGGATTAGGATTGGATAGCTCACTATGATGACCCAACCTTTAATCAAGTAATTGCAGCTTGTGAGAGGACACACACAAAGAAAATGATGGGTTTCAAATTTCACTGGAACAAGGAGACAATAGCCCAATTCTATGCAACCTTTTTTTTGATTGAACTGGAGGGGTCAGACCCCTATAGATTTATTGAAAAAATAGAACCAAAGCGTTATTCATAAGAGGAAAAATAAAAAAGAATAGTGAAAAAGCTATTACAAGACTGCATGTTCCTGAATCCATTGCTCTATGCCTTCCTTGTGCCTTAACTTGGCTCTATGCAGCATCAATCTGATTTCATCTGTGAACCTTCTCTTGCAATTCTGCATTGTGGGGTCAATATTTTGGAACAGCCATTCATTTCGTGTTTTCCATATACTCCATGATATTATTATAATTATGTCCAGGTAAAAAGGCACATTGATTTGTCTTTTAAGTCTTCTAATCAGAAGTGTCATTGGTAAGTGGGCTGATATGGTGATACCAATCGATGCCCAGCATGCCTTTGCAAAGTTGCATCTAAAGAATAAATGCATAGTTGTTTCTTCCCTCTGGAGAATGCACAATTCACAGACATATGAGTCAAGGTGCATGTTTCTCCTTCTCAACATACCTCTGCTATTTAGTCTATCCTTTAAAAGGAGCCAAAAGAATACTTGATGTTTAGGCTGCACATTTGCTTTCCATAACCATTTAAACACTGAATCTGCTTGAATATGCCCCTTCATGTGCTCATAAGCTTTGGAAGTACTATAGTATGCATTTCCCCATATATAGGTCCAGAGGTCATGTCCATCCTGTAAATCCAGTTGATCCAAGATGTTTGCTAGAAGGTTGAACTGTTGGAATGCTTGCTCAGTGAAAGGGAGATGAAATAGTTCATAAATATCAGGTGCTGACCAGACTATTTGTAAGGATAAGTTTTGTTTTTTCGCAAAAGAAAATAATTCTAGGTACTGGTGTATTGGTATATGACCATTCCATAAATCCTGCCAAAACCATATTGTGTCTCCTCTTACTGGCTGCACAGTTGCTAATCCTTTATATTGTGTGTTGAGCTTCATGATGTCTCTCCACCAGAATGATCCAACCACTTTATCTCCAGGCATCCTTCCATTGATGTAATAATTGTCCTATAGTAGATGGACCTAAGGTAAGTCAGCTTTGTTGTAGAACTTATGCAAATACTTCATCAGCAGAGCATCATTCTGTGTGCTTAGTTGTAGCACTCCAAGACCACCCTCTTTCTTTGGTCTGCAAACCATACCCCAAGCAGCTAATGGAACCTTCTTTGAATTAATGTCGGATCCTCTCCATAACAAATGCTTTCTATAGGTATCCACCATATGCACAACTGTCTTGTGCAATCTCAGTGTACTCATGATAAACATTGGCATTGATGTTAACACAGAATTGACCATCTCCAATTTTCCTGCTTGGGTAAGGAATTGTGCACAACATGTCAGCCTCTTCTCAATTCTTTGTACATATGGCAAGAAATCTTGAACTGAGGGTTTTGTTGTTCCCAATGGCAAACCTAAATATGTGAATGGCATTTGTCCAGTTTGGCATCCAAAAGTTCTGGTCAGCAGGTCAAGTTTTTCTTCAGTGATGTTAATTGGGAACATCATTGACTTGTTATAATTAACTTTCAGACCTGTTGATGTTGCAAATGTGTTTAGCAAAGCTTTTAGCACAAATAATTGCCCGGGGCATGCTTCCATTATTAGCAAGGTGTCATCAGCATATTGGATTATTGGGAAATCAGAGCCTGCTCTCAGCGGCAGTGGCAAGTGCAACAATCCAATTTTTTGGCCTTATTCACTATGGTTTGTAGTAAATCAGCTGCCAGTACAAATAAAAAAGGTGAAAGAGGATATCCTTGTCTTACCCCTCTTCTACAATAAAACACCTTTCCTGGCACACCATTAAGCAGGATTGAGGATGTGCCTGAGCTCATGATCATTTCCATCTAGTGCAACCATTTATCTCCAAAACCTTTGTTTCTAAGAATATCTAATATCACTTGGTGCTCTATTTTGTCAAAGGCCTTCTCAAAGTCTAATTTTAGAATGATGAGCTCTTTCTTCGATTTATGGCAGAGGTGTAGGTATTCAAAAGCCCAAGCTAGACAGTCTTGTATGGTCCTTGATTTAATAAATCCATATTGATTAGTGTGGACTAGACTTAGTATTACCATCTGAAGTCTGTTGGCCAGCAGCTTAGTGATGAACTTTATAGAGGAATTAAGAAGAGAAATTGGCCTGAAGTCTCCTCCTACTAGTGGGCTATCCTTCTTAGGAACAAGTGTAATTAATGACCCATTAATGCTTTGTAAACATAGATCTTCATCGTAGAAGGCTTCATACAGTTCATAAACATCTTGAGATATGATGGGCCAACACTTCTTAAAAAAATCACCATTGAAACCATCTGGGCCAGGTGACTTGTTTGATGGGAGGTCAGCTATCACTTTATTGATTTCTTCCTGTGTGAACGGGTTGTGCAACCAGTCCAAAATCTCTATCCTCTATAGCAGGCTTTGTAAATCAAAATGCATTTGAGTATACTCAGAGGTACCAAGTCTTTCTTTGTATGCCTGCCATAGTAAATCAGCTTTTTGCTCATGTCCAGTAAGTGCTTGTCCAGTTTGATCATGCAGTGTGGTAATTGAGTTGATTCTATTCGAAATTGATGCTCTGGCATGAAAAAAAAATCAGTCGTAGCATCTCCAAACTTGACCCATTTTATATTACTATGCTGCTGCCAGTAAACTTTCTATCTATGCAAAAGAATTCCAAGATGCTGCTGCAAGATGTTTTTGAAGTTCCATTCTTCTAAAGACAGATCCCTGAACTCTTCCATAATATCTAGAAACCCAACTACCATTTTTGTGTTAGCAATAGTGATTGATAAATTTGAGATCTTTGCTTGCCATAGTCTCACGACTCTTCTGAGATTCTTGAATTTGGCCATGAGTTTCTTTGCTTTATCTTGATGGGATACTAGAAGATTCCAAGCATGTTGCACCACCTGTAGGAAGTCATCATGGTCCATCCAAAAGTTCTCAAATCTGAACACCTTGGCTCTTGGGATTTTACTGCTAATGGTAATGACACAGGGTACATGATCTGAAGTATCTCTTGATAGAGTCTGAGCTGAGGTAGCAGGGTAATTTGTTACCCAGGCACTAGATGTGAAAAACCAATCCAATCTTTGTAGCAATGGGCTCTCTTGCTTATTTGACCAAGTGTATTTTCCACCTTTAAGAGGGATTTCGATCAACCTCAGATTACTGATGGCTTCATTAAACATCAGCATTTCATTTGCATGAACCCCTCGCTTATTTCTGTTTTCTGGACTTCTAATCATATTAAAATCTCCCACAATCAACCAATCCCAATCATCAGGCATTTCAATATTCTAAAACCAATGAATAAATTGTGGTTTTCTTTCAGGTTCACAGGGAGCATATATATTGGATAGGACCCATTTATGTCCAGATTGGAGAGAAGTGAATTCAACTGCCAAACCATATTCATTAATAAAAGCTAAAGTTCCATGCAATTTCCTGGTCTGCCAAATTGTGATACATCCTCCTGAAGCTCCTATGGATGGTAAATACTCAAAACCGTCAAAACTTGGGGGACAAATCTTCTTAATGAAATCAATGTCAAAATGCTCCTTTTTTGTTTCTTGTAGACAAACCACCTCACAATTTAGATGCCATCACTTTACTCCTAACAAAGTCCCATTTCCTGTCTGAATTTAGTCCTCTTATGTTCCAACAAAGTATCTTACTTTCTCTAAAGTTTGTCTGGTTCTGTTGATCCATTTACTGACAAGGGATTTGATTGAACATAACACATGCACAACATATGTATACAATAAGGACCAATATCTTCACTGGAGTAATCAGGGCATCCATGAATCAGGGGAGGACCAGTATCAGCACTGGATTATCAGCACTGGAAGTTACTAGATAGCAATAGCAAAATATAATAATTAAACCTATCTTTGTCTCTAGACAACCTAACATAGTACTAAGATAGCAGTCTTGGTTATAAATTAAAACAAAAGAAACACTCCTAGTCATAGTAGTTCCAATTGTCAGACTTCTTTGATGTCTTCCTTTCATTTCCAGAATTAGTGGCTTGACTGCTACTTGGGTCCTGATCCTCTTTGTTCTTCACCTGTTTCTTGGATATGGCAGTCTTCTTGATCTTCTTGGATCCTAATGCAGCATCAGTGAGAGCCTTAGGTCCCACTTTACAGAATTCTGTCCCTAATTTCCTAATTATCTTAGGGGAGATTGTTGGTGGAGCACCTGCGCAGGCAAAGCAGTCCTTGTGTGGACACCCACTTCTCTTGAAACCTTTATTCAACTCCTTTACCCTGTCACTCCTTCGGCAGTCAGTCTCTACTACATGACCTTTGCGCTGTCTTTTCTTACTTTTGTGCATGGCCGAAGTGGTTTCACTTGTTGCTGAGAGATTCTTCAGTGTCTTATTAGGTGTATCCATAATCTCTGCATTTGCTTTTTTATCAGGAACATCAATCTCAGAGTTTTCTTCCACTTCTGTCACAGAGAAAGAACAAGTATGTGATTCTTTAGCTGAACACTGGTTTGGTAGGACATAAGTCATTCCATCTGTAACTGATTGCTTTCTAAAGACCTGCCAAGCCTGAGATGTCAGAAAATCTTTGGCCCTGGTGTAATGGGTAGGAGATAGTAGGATGTTTGTGAAAAACATCATCCATTCAGTCGGGATAGACACAACTGCATTTTTAGACCCATCAGGAGAAAATGCTTGGCCCAGAGCCTTATAGTATCAGCATTATAGCTTTTCATTACTCTATCCAGGAATCCAGGGTCTACCATTGGCTCAACGGCAGTTGTCATATAGCCAACTTGCAGATTCTGATGTATCATTGGATGCTCATTCTCTTGATTCTCCTCCTCAACCTCTACAAAGCCCAGATTATTATGAAGCAGGTCCACATGTTGGTCCTGTATCCCTTGGGCCAACTGTCCCTGGTAATTCTCATCGCCAATCAACATATTCAGATTGATATTGGGCATGACTGCATCCAGCCCTTGAAGGTCTAATTCCTGCCCATGTTTAGGTACATTCGGTCTGGCAAGTTGTTTTGAAGCGCTAGAATATCGTCAGCCCCAACCTGTACATTTAGATCAGGGATGATAGCTGCATCCTGGGCATTGTTAGCAGGCAGAGCTAGGACCAACATCTATGCCACCTCATCATTAGCCTGAAAACTCTGACCCTCCACTGTGGACTCAGAGTTTACAGGATGACTATTGGATAAAGAGACTGAGACTTGTTGAATAATCTCTAGAACTTGTTTAGGCACTGGTGGCTCCAAGTTGATAATCTCATGTTGATGAATTTGTTGGGGCTCCTCCACTTCCATATCATCATTTGGCAGGTCCAGTGGTTGTTCATTGAGATCAAATCCCATCTGGTCTCCTGCAGCTGGGCCACCATTCTCAATGGCATTATTTACATTTGGCCATATGCCCCAATTGTTAGCTTCTGGCCCACCACCTTCCAATCCTTCCGGGATGGGCATACCAAATACATGCCCAGGCTCCATCTATCCATATCCAAAGAAATCAAATGGCTCCATGTCAACAATATCATTGGCCACTGGGATTGGGTCTTCATCTTGCGGCTGTTCACCAAGGAGACGTCAGTGAATGACTTCAACCTGCACTGTCCATGTGTCACCCTCAAAGTTTCCCCCTTCAGAATAGACTAACCATTTTGGCACCAAGACTAAGTCAATGACCTTGGTTTTGATTAAGACTCGAACCAGATTATCTAAGTCCTGCTCCCAAACCTCAAGTTTGCCAAAAGAGGAAATAGCACTAGCAATATGTTCTTTAGTACAGTAGTCTAAGGGGAAACCAATCAGAATCATCTAAGCTTGAGCAGGTCAAACTGAACCCTCCTATGATTGGGTCCCTTGTCATGCTTAGCCAGATAAACATTAACATCACCAAAGGGGTGTGGGCTAGTATCGATAAGCAAATCCCTCTCACTAATACGATCAAACCGAACATAAGCTTGAGCAAATGGACAGGACTGAATATCTCTAATTCTGACCCTCAGTCAATCACAAAAAAAAACTCACCCAAGACCTATCTGACATTGTTGAAGTTAACCTGGTGCAACGGCATGGGGTTGATGGTCGACCATCGATTGCTCGCACCATTGTTGCTCTCCCAGGTATCTCCATCCAATCAAAGCCTCGCGGGATGAAGGGCGAGGGGTCAATATGGTTGTACGCCATGACGGAATTCCAAACTTGCGGCTCCGGCAATGGCAGCGTAGGGTTTTTGCATTCAGAATTTGTTTGCTCTAATTGCTCTATTCGCAGAATAGATATTAGGGGATTGCCCAAACCGAGTTGGAGATCAGGGCAAAATCCGGAAGGCGAAGAGCTTCCATTCCGAGCTTCAATTTCTTTATTCCCCTGACTAGCTGACCCATTAGCTTCAATCCCAGTTGTCTGTGGCTCCTTACGACGGTAAATTTGTAACACTTTTCCTTTCTGTTTCGTGTGGGTAGACTGCCGATTACCGTGGCAATTATTCTCAATATGACCCCAACGGGAACATTTATGGCACCTGATTTGACTCCGACAGAATCGCCTGGTGTGGTTATTGCGAAGGCATCTACTGTAGTATTGGGCTTGATCCCTCTTGGGCTTTTGCTTGCTGGGCTCTACCTCCTTTCTCAACCCATCAGATTTTGAATTTTGAAAATCAGCAGAGCTGCCTGATTTGGGGAGCGATGAACTCACCTGGTTCATCGCATCTTGATTTTCCGGAAAGTCCAAACGATAAAAAACAGAAGCTTTGGGAAATTGTAAACGATCAAAAACTGATACCTGCGGGAGATTTGATTTGATATGTTGAAACACCTCTCTTGTTTTTACACTGGTTTGGGTTTTAGGGATCTGCGTGGTATTGGCTCCCGTCAGAGGATTAGACCTGCACTTTACTGTATCTGCAAATGATCGCTAAAGTTTCCTCTCTTTCTTCTTATTGACTACTTTTGTCCATTCAGCCTCTTGCTCTCGCTCCCAACGCCGTGATTCATCTTCTGATCAAGGACCCCCATCACTCCACAGGTGGAATTGAACTTTGAAAGATTCACATTCATAAGAACGCAAATTGTAAATGAAGAAACCAACCTATTTCGAGGAGACTGAAAAGCGATACACCCAATCTTGAAGATGCAAAACATTGAAGCATCTCGCAGAACCACCTAGAATTGATTGGAGAAAGTGACCAATGAAATCCTGAGATAGCCGGAATTTGCATCGGCCAACTAAGACTACCAAAAAGAATTCCTGAAGGCGACACCCCGGATCAAAAGCCACCGGGAGGCCAAAATGACGCCGGATCTCTGCCTGCTTGCCAAGACCAGGCGAGGGATCGAGAGACGGAAGATCCATGAAGGGGATTAGGAGAGATCATGGCTGGAGATCAGGCGTGAGGGAGGGGAGGGGCGGCGGCGTGGCAGATCTTCCATCGTCTCTCCACCGTTTATGATTCTGTGACTTTTACCGAAGCAGAACGATGGTGAGACAGAGCCAGCGAGAATGATGGGCCTCTGTGGTGTTTCTATGCAACCTTGTTCATTGAGGAGGTTGGAAATGTAAGAAAAATGCATTGGATGACAGAAGGTCGCTGGTATGAAATCTCTTATGCGGATTTTGCATATCTTTTAGGTTATGAGAAAGGAGATTACAACCGACAGAAAATACACCTTCGAAATTCACTTGATGTGAAAGAGATGAGCTTCATGTATCCATAAGGTGAAGTGGTGCATGCTGGAACCATCACCAACATGTACACCTTCTACTCGGTTTTAAACTGTCTTTTCAGAAAAACTCTTGCACCAAGAGATGGAGATCCTTCACATGTTTCTTCTTATGCAAGAGGCTTGCTAGCTAGAATGAGAGATGGGGCACCACCATTCAGTGTGATAGATTACATTTAGGAGGAGATCAAGAGCATATCCATGAACCCTCTCAAGACTTGTGCTTTTGCTCCATACCTTATGTTCATGATTGAGCAAGTGACAAAAATAAAATTTTCAAAGGAATACCCTCCTGCTCATACACCTCTCAAGCCAATACCATCAAAAGAACCAATAGTACCACTTCCTACTTCTCCACATCACTCAGATGAACCCTCAGAACAGTAGCACCAGCACCAGCAATCTCAACAGGTTGGTTATACCGGTCAGACCGGTCTGCCTGGCCAGTGGCAGACTCAGTCCTCCCAACGTCGAGAAAAACCCACCTCTCTAATTAAGAAGCTTTTCAACATGGTTTTTGGTATGTGCAGAACAAACTATGATGTGGAAACTCATGCTAGAAAATAGAGAGCAGATTTGTCTAGAAGATTGAGAAGAATTGAGAGAGCTTAGTTTCCTTTGGATCCTCCCTCACCACCTAGACAAGAAGAACGGGCACCAACACCTCTAATGGAAAGATATAGAAGATGACAAAATGAGGACTACTACACTCAGATTTATGGCTCTAGCAGCAGTAGTAGAGGACACATGGGAGATTCGGATACATTCATTGTTGGATATGTAGGACTTACTAATCAGCAGCAGTTTGGGCCACCACCAAATTTCTCACAACCTCCACCATCTCCTCCACTAGAACAGCCAAGGTGCAGCGGTATTGAAGACCTCGCTGCTAATATCTTTGGAGAATCATTCACTAGACCTCATTGGTCGCATCCGGATGACCTCACTCCCGGTGATGGCTAGAACAGCGGCATTTTACTCCTTCGGACTTCTTTTCTTCTTTTTGGATGATTGTTGACAAAGGGGGAGAAGAAAAGGATTAAAGCTTCAAGTTTCATCTAAAAGTGTGCAAGGAGTAGAGAGATCAGTTCAAGAGCAGTTAGTCCGGTTCTTGGAGTGAATTTGTCCAACCGGTCAGACCGGTATGTTATACCGGCCAGACCGGTGTGAACTATTTTCTGAACCACTTGGGTTTGTAATAATCATTGTTTCATCGTGTGAACTTGAGAACCATTATAATGTATGCTACTGTGTGCTCATGAACCTTCATTTATCTAAGTGATATTATGTTAGTGTGATATGAATTATTGGTTGATGACTTATTCTTTGCTGGAAATTTCAGTAACACCGGTCAGATCAGTGTGCCATACTGGTCAGACCGGTGTGAGTTTGGTTTTTGCTGGTTTTTCTTGTTTTGCTAAATGCTTTGTCATATGCATCACGTATTATCACTTCACACTTGTTTTGCACCCCACGAATGCAGAGATATAGGAGGAGCTCCATATTTTTAATTGAATATGTGCTTTTGGTATTTTAAAGCCAAATCTGAAATTTCAATCTCATGCACATCTTTAGGGGGAGCTTGAAGTATATCACTACATTCAAAACCAGTTTTGATTTAAATGTGAAGCTTTAATTGGGTTGTCATCAATCACTAAAAAGGGGGAGATTGAAAGTGCATCTAGGCCTCCTAGTGGGTTTTGGTGTTTGGATAACAACATGATTAAAGAGCTAATGTATTTGTTGAGTGGTAATAGGAATTATGTGGTGATATCAATAAGAATATTTATGTATCAAGATATGGTTGTATATGGATATTCTAAGTGCACATGATATATGTCATATGACAAAGCTTGTAATGAATGAGAAGAAATATGTCGCTATGTGGATATTCTCTACTATAAATCAAGTGACATATATGACTAAGCAATTGTTGATGATCAAGCAATGTGACAAGAAACAAAAGAATCTAGTTGATGTGTCAAGCATATTTTTACTATGGTCATTAGTATTGAGTATTAACCTTATTGTTTGCTACACATCAAAAGGAATCAAATACATCTAAATAAAATATCAATCGTGTGCTCATGGATGATATAAGGAGATGTGTGAATCATGATGGTAAGTTGATGAAGGGGTTGGCAAGGACTTGGCTGTGAAGGACCATACTTTGGAGAAGGGCAAGCATGAGGCTTGGCGCCGAAGGACCTTTGTGATGGAGAAGAGCAAGTGGATGCTTGAATTCGATGAATCAAAGAAGCCATGAAGACTCACATGTTTCTAAGTGTCAATTATTTTTGAATCAAGAAGAAAAGGTGACATGGATGAAAAGTGGAGCTTTGACCATATGAATTAATTCTCTATAGTCATCAGCTCAAGGAAGATACGCTCAAGTGCTGAAAAAGTTGATTGCCCTCATGAATAGAAATATGAAGAATATCGGCAAATGAATCTCAAGCTCAAGCCATGCTTTTAGTGTTATTTATTTATTTCTTGAGTATAGGTTGTCGTTCTATCAAGAGGGATGCAACATGTGTTAATGACACTGTCAAAAGTGCTCAAAACCTAGAGAGAAACCTTTTGAGAGACCTTAAACCCAACCCAGAGTGTGCTCAAGTGCTGAAAAAGTTACACTCAAGTGCTGAAAAAGTTGATTGCCCTCATGAATAGAAATATGAAGAATATTGGCAAATGAATCTCAAGCTCAAGCCATGCTTTTAGTGTTATTTATTTATTTCTTGAGTATAGGTTGTCGTTCTATCAAGAGGGATGCAACATGTGTTAATGACACTGTCAAAAGTGCTCAAAACCTAGAGAGAAACCTTTTGAGAGACCTTAAACCCAACCCAGAGTGTGCTACAGTGCTTCAACCGGTCAGACCGCTTGAGCAAACCGATCAGACCGGTTTGAATAGAGTTTCTGGATCCCGTTTTTGGTTAGTGAGTATTTGGGCTAGAAATTTAGTTGGGTATTTAGTTTGAGTTGTTTAGCAGCCTAGTGGATATCTTGTGGAGTCTTTTTAGCTAGTACGGTTGGGTGGCTTGTCTCCAACCGGTCAGACCGGTGTGTCATAACCGGTAAGACCGGTGTGAGTCTGACAACCCCAACGGCTAGTTTTTGGAATCGTGTGTAAATACCCCTCCACCTGTTCCTTTGGCTGCTGCTTGTTCTTCCCCGACTGAGAATCATTCCAATAGCCATTTGAGCTCTCCCTAACCTCTCTTTGTGAGATTTGATTGATTCTAGCAATATCTTTGAGTTGGGTTGAAAGATTTGAGTGTGTCAGCACAAGTGAGCAAATCCTAAGCCTTGAGCACTTTGGGCTATCATCAAGTAACTCGTGAAGCATTTGTTACTCTTAGAGGTGAAGTCTCCTAGACGGCTAGGTGTCGCCCTAGAGCTTCCATGCTTGTGGTGAGCCTTGGGATAGTTTGTGAGGGCTATGATCTTGCCTCCGCAAGGAAAAATATTGAGTTAGTGGAGTGGGGAAAGTGGTTGAAAGAGACCCGGCTTGGAGTTGGCCTTGTGAGCAGCTCAAGCTTGCTCAACGGAGACGTAGGGATCACAGTGGTGTGTTTTCGAACTTCGGTAAATAAATCATCGTGTCTCCTCCTTGGTTTGCACTTTAGTTGTTTTCTAGTTCATATTTGTGCTTTCACTTTGATCTACTTGGTAGTGCCATTTTGTGTGCAGGTACTGAGTGTATGTGCTAACCAAAATCTCCTGGAGCACTACTTCAAGTCTTATTTTAGCTAGATTTCAATTTTGGGGTGTTTAATCTGTTTTTTGTCAGTGCACACCGGTCAGACCGGTAGAGGATACTGGTTAGACCGGTTTAGTACTAATCTGTGTTAAATAGTTTTGTAAATTTCAGGTTTCGCCTATTCACCCCCCTTCCCCCTCTCTAGGCGACATCAAGGTCCTTTTACTAGTAAAGGCTTGTTGTTCCCGAAAATCACATTACTCCTTGTTGTAGTACAATATCGACCCTCAAGGCCTCAAATGCTTTGGAAATTTCCGGATGTCACTCTGAAAGTTTTAATGCGTTACCGAAAAGAACAAATAAATAAATAAATAAAAGAAAAGGCAGAACTAATAATACTACATGTTCCCAAATACAGTAATAATAACCGGTAGGCATGGATCCATATGGTCTTTATCAATACGAATCATGCGAAAGAGACATCCTTTTAGCAGCGAAATTTTAGCATGTCTCTGAATGGTAAATTGGTAATAGTATTTTTCACAAGACAACATTATTTTCCTAATGATGATGGCAACAACACACAAAGACAAATATGATAGTATCACATTATACGTTCATGAATCACTATTCCTATACATTATTGTGGTATATGCATATCTACACGGATATAGTTTTCTTTGCCAACAAAAGTTGGATGTTTTCCCAAAAGTCTTCGTCTTTTCGATGAAAAATCCTTTTTTTGTGTAATTTCAAATGTGAATCAAGTCTGGGTATCTTATTAATGAAACTGAATAGTTGAAATTTAATAGAAGCCATTGTTTTTCTTCTTTAACCATAAATAAATAAAAAATCAACCTCCATTCTTTTCATGTATTTTTCTGATTAGGAAAAATAAAAAATAATGTCAGTTATATCTTATAGAGATCAAACTCAAAGCCCACCGCCCTCTGGCATTTCTTCCTTTGGGAGTACATATAACTCTTCGAAAAAATCTGAACATTGATGTCGCATTAGTCAACGTTGTGGAGGAGGAAGATTTTTCTCCCTTGCATCAAATAAAGTAGAAGTATTATAGTATATATATATATATATATATATGAATAAAAATAATTTCAAGTCCAACTAACTGGTCATATATTTTTATCATGAGTCCAATTAGTTGCCCAGGTATTTCTAAATGTAAAATTAAATGTTAGCTGATGACCCATCATGAGGAATTATACGTGGGTTCTGTTAGGATCAAATAGGCACCAAAATTTGAAGAGTCCTCGCTCGAGTCTGGATATATAGTACTACCTCCGTCTCATATTACTTTTCGTTTTTGATTGAGGCATGAAAATTAAGGAGAAGTGAAAAATATAGATGCGGAGAAAACAAGAAGGAGAGAGATAAAAATAGAGATGTATTGCAAAGAGTAAAAAGTGCACTGTGATACAAGGATGACAAGTAAATTAGATAGAAGAGTATAGGATGAGAAGTAATATGGGATGTAGAGAGTATGTGTACAACCATACCTCCCATCAACTAATTAATCGAGATCAGTCTCTGGTCGGTCGAGTGTTTTGAGTATACGATCAAATCAATCAACTGTTCCTGTATCTACTCGTCTGAATAATTAGTGGTACGATTATGAAACCGTAAAGAAATTTTTATCATTACCCCACGTATAAATTAAAATGTGTGGTTTGCGTGGTACTACTAACTATGGTTTCAAAAAGAAACTACTACTAGGTCCAGCCACGGGCTGGTCGCGCGTCCAGCCAATCCAAAGCTGGGAATCACACACGCCCAGGAGTCGTCCATATGTATTCAGTTTTCTATAGCAGCCACTGCTTTCTCTGACCTGTCGCGCTCTTTTGTTTTCTTTGTCGATGGAGCAGTATCGGTCTTAACTATTTGAAGACCTAGCTGTCCTTTTCTTTGCAACCCCCTTGTTTAACACTCGATCGACTTGGTTATTAGGTTAAGCAATCGCATGCGCAGGCCATGGATTGGATTGTCGTTTGTTGGATCTGTATCGCTAGGTTTATTTATGCTAAACTAGCTGTTGATCGATTACTATCTTGGGAGTAATCAATTCTTGTGGAAATTTCCCGAATAGATTATGAATTTGCTTAATAATTATGTTCACCTTCGACATATATATTATGTGTAAAGGTATGTTTGGATTCGTTCACGAAGAAGTGCAAAGATGCATGCGCGGAGGCACAAATCATGCGATTGTTCCATCAGTGTTCATGGCGTGGTATAGTATCAAAGTACTACAGTATACGAGTCAAATGATCAGTGGACACTAACATGGCACCGACCGCATGCATCCGCCTATTTCCTTCTTGTTGGGGGGAGAGATATCGATCTTAATAACGTTAAGCTCTCTGTCGTATGTTATTCTCTTACTATGTCATTGTAGGTGCACCTCGTTGTGGCTACACGTACGTACTGGTTGATTCCAAACGGTTAACCAATAAGAGAGTAGCAAAAGAATCCGCAAAAAGTGTCATCGTGACTCAAACATGTAGTTGGATGATAAGAAAGAACTCAGTACTGAGGAGGAAAAGGGGATGCGAAACAGGCCCCATGCGTCATGAATATAATCCATTCTGCTGGACGAATTGAAGCTGTTACGTACCGTGCATGCAACTGTGGTCGATTATTGTTTCCCCGGAAACGCTACTAGCACACCGTTGTGGATAGAATCGTTCAAGAACGACATAACCGGCGACCAAATGGAAAAAGGTGAGTTGGCGTCAATCCAATCGCAGGGGGAAAAAAGCTACTGTTATGATGATGCATGCATGGGTTACTCGATGCTGAAAGGACTTGGACGGACATGCGTGCCCTAGCTGGTACTACTTGGAAGGTTGTCATGGTCGGAGGCTGAACTGATCGAGGAGCAGCTGGTTGCCACGCCCAATCTTATCACCGATGATGCATGTCTGCGCGCCAGGCTAGTGCAAACGTCTCTTCAGTGTGTGTGACAGGCCTTTTAGTCAGATGATAAGATGGACCCTCTTTTTTTCTCTCTCTCCCTTTTTCTTGGCTTGAAAGTTGGAAACAAAAATATGTCCACGATTAATTAAGACGAGACCATCCTACTAAACTTGTAGGCTGGACTAACAATCTTGTACTAAGTGGTGGTAGCTCGCACGCAATTATAAACAAATCCAAGCTAACCTCTGTGCGACTGTGCCCTCGCCGCCCGCGGGAGGAGCCGTTTCCTGCCTGCCGAAATGATGGCACGTAGCCTCCATGCGTGCGCTAGGCTCGTCGAGGACGTCCGTGCATGCGCTGCATCGTTCTCTCCAGCTCCCGTTCTGTACGTGCATGCATGCCCGGGCCACCTGCGCACGCGCGCGGAAGCGATTGGAAGTGGTGGTGGTCCCCTGTTCCGAGCGGCGCAGCGGATCCAGACGAGGCGTGCCCGTGCCAAGCGCGTCGTCGTGATGCGCGCGCCCCCTGCGTTGATTTGCGTGTGCAGGACGGAAGCTTCTAGACGAAGGCAGAGAGGCAGGGCAGGAGGGGCGCGGCGCTCGCGGAATGACAGCCGTCGGATCTCTCGGGAACCGCCCGTCCCATATTCGTGTCGGGGCTATAGCAGCGGCTGGGGGCGGTGGTGCGTGACTGCGTGGCCCAAGTGGCGCGACGGGGTGGGTGCTGGCCCCCGCCCACGTGTCACTCCCGAAACCTCGTAGCGCCGGGTCCCCGTGCCGTGCGAGGTCATCAACTGCTGCGTGACCTCCTTTAACACGCAATATACTACTCCATATATTGGGTGCACCAAGCGGCGACCGACCGACCGACAGACTCCAGGTCAATGAATGAATAACACTCGCAAATCGATCTTATATCAGTGTCAGTGGAGTGTATTTAGCTAACTCGTCGGTGATTAGGCTTCTAAAACATACTTTTCAAGCTAATAAAAAGTATCCCTTATATGTGCCAAACATCTCTCTCACGCACACATACACATGTACACCCACGCCCATAGTGGTTAATTTGTGATACAATTAAGTTAAGAAAATCATAATACCTCTAGAATTTGTATACTGATGACTGACAGTATATGTGATGTATGGACCACGGTTATCACACACGCTTACTGTAGCATTTGGTCACTCGGTGGTGCAAGTTCGCGTGCATGAAGCGTTTACGCTGCCCGGTACGAGTACGGCGTTCTTCCACCGCCCCCCCGGCAAATATCTCTATGCCTTCCGATACATCGCAGCCGGCCACGTGTCAGGTTGCGCGTCAGTGGTCTTCGAGATTTGTGCCGCAGGAATACCTTGTGAGGCACGTCTGAGCCCTGTCCCCAAATATTTTACCCGAACAAGCGTAGAGCAAACGAGGCATCGGTAGGAGCAACTGACGTTTGGTCCCATGGACCACGTGGGGCCAACCTGCCAGTGAGAGGAGCAACAGTGATCGTATGTATGAAACTGTTCAATTGCTATACTAATCGAAAAGCACGCGGACTCAGAAAAAAAAAATCAACTTGCTAATTCGGGAATGCCGTGCGCGAGAAAGCATCGAATTTTAACCTTTTGACGCAAATATATTATATTCTCTCACAAAGAAAAAACCCGGTAATTTTTCCTCTCCTTTGCACAAAGATATCGATATATACTTCTTCGATCTGATTGCGCTGAAAAGATATGCCTTCTTGCGAGGTACTGGAACTGGAGATAAAAAGCGACCGTCCTATCCTAACGTGTAAATTTCGTGTCACGTCTGTAGCTTGCATGTGACATGGAATCACTTCCACGTATATGTGGCCCTCTCTTCTCGGTCATGATAGGACCATGAGACGACTAGCTACGTACGTGATTTGTTGCGCTACTTTTGACCAGGTCTCGTTTAATGATACGATACTATATGAAGGTTTTTTTTTCACGTTTTCTGACGATGCAAGTTGTCATAATGTATTTTTGATGACCGTGTTGCACGATAGGGAATGCAAGTTGTCATAGTTCTTGAAGATTAAAACATGCATATTGTGAATGCGCTTTCACAGATGGACCTTTCGGCAAGTTGCTATATGAACATTTCTGGCATACATAGACATGATGAAAAACTCGAACAACCAGCGAGGTGGATTTCCAGAGCCATGTACGTATGAAAGATTTGCCCTTTTTTTTTTTCTTTCTTTTGAAAGTATTGCCGTTTTAGTCTTTAGCTGACCGTTGCTTTGATTTGCGGTATTCACGCCGCCACCATTGTCAACTTAAAAACCAGAGTGTGACGCATTTCGCATACATCATGCATTGGAACGATCGTACACTCCACGTCCCAACAACCAATCAAATCAAAGCTAGCTAGCACTATACGAATACCAGTTGCGCGCACGCTTTTTACATGCGATGGCAGACGTGTGTTTTGGCGTGCAAAAACACATTTACGTGTATACTGTGTACGTACCACCCGAAAATAAATCATCTGGTTTTATAATTTTATTATCTCACGACTCTCTTTGATAACGAAGGAATATGTGTTTTTAGATATGAAAACTACAGCTATCACCTTTCATCGCTACTACTCCCTCCGTTCTAATTTAATTGCCATATTAAAGCCCGATACGGAAATTAAGGAGAAATGTAAAAGGTAGTTGTAAAAAAAATAAGAAAAAAAAGAGATAGAGATAAAGGTATATTAGAAAGAAAGAAAGGTGCATCAGAAAGTGAGAATACCAATTATTTTGAAAAAACTGAAGAGAGCTAGATTGCCAATTATTTTGGGATGGAGGGAGTACATACTTTTCGCACAACACATGTACATAGTGCTAGAATAGTAATAAGTGCACCAGAAGATTACATATTTGTTTTATGATGATATTGTTAGAGAGTCAAATTGTAGGGTTGAGTGTTGACAAATGAAGTCAGACAACCTTATGCATAATAAATCATCACAGACGAACATCATTTTCCTCATAATAGAGATATCACTTGAAGCTCAGGAAACCTCCTCCCGGAAAAATTCTAGCATTGTGTTGTTGATTATTATTTGGATAGTGTCACCATAGAAGAAGCTAATGCTCGTTTAGTCTAAGTCGTCAATATAATTAGAAATTCATACTTCTTATTGGAAGAAATGCTATGAACCGTGCTATATATGAACAAAGATTCTACACATAATAAGGTTTTACACAACTACGAATTCTATAATTTGTCTCGTTGCTTTATCTCTGAGATGCTTGAGACAACGATGACCTACATAACCGATTGCCTTTGACTGTCCTGTTTCCTCGATGCACATGCAAAGTATTTAGATCATCCAATTGACGCACAAACTAACACATGTTTCCATAAACAAAATAACACGTACAATGTGTCGTCCATGTTCTCTCTGTTTTCAAGAACAATTCATGGATATGGACATGCTTCTCTATTGTCACTCAATCAATAGAAGGTCTGTGCTAATCTTAACTTACACGTCTGTCTTCTGACCAACTCATACTGAATTAATGAGTGGAATTTTAAGAAACAAATAACACTTAATTACTATTGTGAAAGCCCATAGGGGGAACTGTTAACGCAAAGAATAAATCCCTCTTACCAGGACGATCCCTGTGTGCGAATAATTAAAACATAAAGCTGTTTACAGGGAGTGAGAATAAACTAGTATTTAGCGAATATCAAATACGCGCCAAAAATTGGCTTTGGAAATAAGGAAAAAGGTAATCACAGTTTGTTACTACGTGTGCATGGTATCTGTCCTGTAGTGGTATGTCATAAATTGGCGTACGCTGTACCAGCGTATCTGCCAGTATGATGCATCCTCTACGCAAACCTCTGCAGCTCTAGCTGGCCGCAGTTACCACTGGCCTGGTCTACTCTTCTTTGCCCCGGCAAGCACCCTCGCCCACGACTCCGAGAAGAGAGTGGGTCCACGCAGTCAGTGGTTCAGAGTCACACCGTCTGGCGCGCTCCGTTCCCATCGCTCCCGTCTCCCGTCGCGTCACCGTCACGGCCCCCGGAGTCCAAAATTTCTAAAGCAGCAGCAGTACCAGTCTCTCTCTCTCTCTCTCCTCGCCCCCCCCCTTCTCTCTCTTCCTCTGCTCTCCTCCGCGGCGCTGCTGCTTCCTCGCCACGCCAGAGCGGAGCAAACTCCACCCAATCTCTCGCCGTCCCCGTCTCCGTCTCCACACCCGCCGTACCGCACGCCGGGCCCTCGTCCTAGAACCGCGGATGGAGAAGGGACGGGGCCCGTTCGCTGGGAGATAGGGGCGGCGGCCGATCGGCGGGGCGGAGGGGAATGAGGGCGCCGCAGGAGCGCACCATGAGGGATCTCTACGATCGCACGAGGCACAAGGATCTCGCGGCGCCCCAGGTGTGTATCGCATCCGCAACCGCCTATCGAGTACACGTTATTGTGGTGGTTGTTGTGGGTTCCCCCCCGCGTAAGGATGCGATGAGGAGATGGGATGGGGAGTGGGATTCGATTTACTGGATTGGATTCATGGTGTTGCGGTTTTGTTGATTCGAGGATTGGCAACCTCGCATGCGCATGCGATTTGGGTTGGGTTTCGTTACTCCTCTTTTCCACCTTCCATTTGAAGGTGACGCGATTAGGCGAATCGATTTTGATCGAATACTCTTGCTCCATTTTCCCGTTTGATTTTGTCGCTGTTTTCGCATCGATTTAGGTTTTAATCGAAGATATTTGGAGACTTTTCGATGCGATTTTGCGGTTAATGCTGTGGTTCCGAAGTTTTGGTAATTGATGCGTCTCTGTTTCTGCTCTCCAGGAACCAGCGGAAGGGTGCGTTGGAGGACGCGCGGAAGGGTCAGGGCGCCGCGAACTGGTCGCCAGGATGGAGGTGAGTTTTGAAGCACGTGATTTCCCTCTATATGCATGGAATTATTCTGCTCCAGAGAAATGCACCCTGTCAATCCCTATCCTCCCATGCCCAGAAGCAAATTCAGTGTAGATGGCTCCTCTTCGCTAGTTTTTTTGAGGCCTTAGCTTAGCTGTGATATGATGCTTGATTGGTGATTCGGATCCCATAATGCTGTAGGTAAAGCATATGTCAGTACATGACTCGTGCAGCTTCTACATTTTCTTCTT
The DNA here is from genome assembly GCA_030378355.1 of Eleusine indica. Lineage (NCBI taxonomy): Eukaryota > Viridiplantae > Streptophyta > Magnoliopsida > Poales > Poaceae > Eleusine > Eleusine indica. The sequence goes on from CM059495.1 coordinate 46,937,004, forward strand.
GGGAAATGGTCTATCAAGACATGTGGATTGCATTGATGATCGTTTTACATAGTTGTTTGATATGGTATTATGATGGTTTGTGTTTCAAGTGAACAAAATGTGTAAACAAATTGTGTATAACTCATGTCCTGTGGTCACATTTATACTTGTGGTCAAACAGTCCATTTTCTAAAATGCTTACATATTATCTTATCTTAATTGATGCGATTAGATTATGTAGTTGTGGGCAGCCTGCCTAATAGATGGAGTTGCTGTAATAAAGTAAAGGGTGCTTGGTGGTTCGTTTCAGGCATTCATTCTTGTTGGTTGCCATCCATGAATAATGATTTTTTGTAGGCTAATGTTGTTTTACATGTTCCAGGACAAGTCTATAGTAAGAAAAAAACTGGTATCAAATGATAACATTCGTGTCAAGGCAGAATCTGGTACATGTAATGTCTGTTGTGCTCCTTGCTCCTCCTGTCTACACCGAAGTCTTGCACATACGGATTCAAATATTGACTGTGGGTCATCTCAAACATGTTCCACAAGGTCAGAGATCAAAAATAATTCTCTCACTCGTACTGAGAAAGGGTTCCGCAATCGAGGAGAAAATGATGACGAATTCAGTGCTGCCTCCAGTAATGCTTCCTACTCTGAAACTGGGGGAAATAAAGTGGTCTCAAGATCATCCATTGCAGAGGATTCAGAAGTTGACATGCCAGCAAAGCGCAGGAGGCTATCAAATGAAGGTATGAAACTTTCTAGAACAGAATATCTTGATGACAACAACTCATGTGTTACTGGTATGCCAGCAGAAGGAAAACTTCTGAAGAAGAAAAAGCTGTCAACTTCTGCATCTAGTCGTGATTTAACTATCAAAGACCGCAAAGACAATAGCATTGCTAGTCTCAACAGATTAAGAAAGCAATATGCTGATGAATCGACAGAAAAGAACAGATCTGATGTTATGCATCTGAGCTCTTCTGTTATTCCCAAAAAGTTGATACGAACACAGTCCTCTGTCAGTGTTTCAAAAGGATTATCTCCTAAGAGGCAAGTTCATGAGCTTGGAGAAGCGCAAGAGAACTTATCTCGTGAACATTGTGAGAAGGCTTCAATTTCAAATAATATCGTGGAGCAAACACTTGATGGAACATCAAATCCTTTTGTAGATGCTGGTGACAATAATGTCATGCTAACTGGTTGCAGTGGAAGTATGAAAAATGAAAGAAAAGCTAGATTATCACCTAAAGATCTTGAAACTGACTCCTCATTCTCAAAAGATCAAATTCAACAACATGCCATCGTTGAGACTAATGATCATTCTAAGAAGAATGGGGTTGATAAACAAGAATGGGATCAAGATTCGTCCATGGATATATGTAATGATGGAAAGTTGAATAGACAGAATGATGTTATGACAGATTGTGGGAACTCAGAAGGCTTAATAGATGTAAGTAACTCCTTTATCCTTTCTTTTCCTCCAATGCCGTGCCCCCTAAAAACATGCAATTTTTATTATAATTTTAGTGGTTAGTAGTATTTAAATGAGCCTCAATTATCACTGAGTATAATGTTTAGGTAGAGATAAAATAATATAGACCATTGTATCTTATTCTTTTTTCCAAGTACTAGGTAAGCAGTGGCTTGGTGCCTATTGAGGTAGTGACTAAACACAGCTTAGTGGTGCACCTATGCAGGCTAGGTGGGCAAACCTAGCTATCTTTATTTAGCACGTATGTTGGCTTGTAAAGCACTGTTCATCGAGTTTTGAACACATTTCTTAATAGGGCACATTATATGTACAAGAATGGAACAGCTCTATTGGCAATTGTTAGGTTGTGAGATTAACCCTAGTCTCAATGCTTCTCTATTAGCCTTCTGGCATTTGCATTGTAGTTAGAAGAATGGCTGAGACGCCCTTTCTTGTGGAACTTAACATTGAATTGGTTAAGTATTTTGATGAAGCCTGAACTCAGATAGTCTTGTATATCTATAGTTCTGAAATGTTATCTTTCATTGCGCATTGGCAGTTGCCGAGTTATTTAATGAAATATTTATACATTGGTTCTCTATTTTGGCTAACATCATCTTACAAAATGAGAAAATCAAAGAATACAATCTTATGCTTGCAGTGGCATCCACTAGCAGCAGATCATCGAGAATTCAATGCCAAACCTTATGCAATTCCTTAGTGCACACAATATTAATATGATCCCATGTGGTTCTGATGATAAGCCCTTTCTCTCATCAGCATTTGGCAAGGCTCATGGCATAAGCCAGAGCTGAAGCTGCTTCATAAGCCCCACCAGAGACGGCCTAGGTTTAAGCTCATGGATTTGAATTGCTACCATCAAGCATAATAAATGCTTTCAAATTGCATACATTATGAGCTAAATATTTCATATTAGCTATAATCAACAGAAGAACACAGCAGTTTTTTTGTCAGAATTTCTCATTTTTATGTAACAGTGTGGGAATCCAACTGGTCTTAATATCTATATACTTATTGAAGTTGCTGCACTTCAATTAATGTTATGATAACATACATAATAAATATTTTCTTTTGCTTCGTTGCTGTCCTGCTTTGTGGCAACTGAGTGGTAACATGTCAATTCTGTTTGGTTACCACTTACCAGTCTTATATTCAAAACATTTTTTATATTTGACTGGTAGAAAAATAAAAATTCTGATGACCTGTACTGGCATCTTTTTCTTTTCTCCGAGTCTCATTTCCTAATCCCTGATTTAGGCAAGTTAGTGAACTAAAATGATTCAAAATTCTTGTATCAGACAGTGATAATTCTTCTTTAAACTCTAATAGTATTGCAGCTATCTAGTTGTAAATTAGAGCCAAATCAACTATCTACCTCAGTAACTGTTCCTGTTTCCTACAAGGAATAATAGGACTATTTTATTATTGCATTTATCTTAGCTTACTCTTTTTGAGGTCAAGAAATATGTTGTCTGATACTTGGGCCCTATATGCCCTATTTGTATTTAACAATATTTATTTTAGACCTCTTGTCAAAATTACCAATCATTTCCTACTATTTATAACTAGCATGTCTTCTTTTCGATCTACTTTAATGCTATTTTTGTTGGTCAAAATTTATATGTCCGGCTTACATTGACCCAGGTTAATGTTTGTGATATATGCGGAGATGTTGGTAGAGAGTATCTTCTGGCTACATGCACTAGATGCCTTGAGGGGGCAGAGCACACGTAAGTGAAATTCTGTCGCCACTTGTTGTATTCTATCAAATTATGTTATGCTGCCTATGGCCTTTTGTTCATGGATAGTAAACCAATTTTCTCTCAATAAAAGTTATGTTTGACTGTACTCACTAGTCACCAGTGATCATTTTAGTACATGCTTTAGTAAGGCACTATAGTTTATTGAATTGGGTCATTGACGTATACAAAATAATATGCTCAGAATATCCAAGCAACAGTCTTCATGCACAGAAGTCAGTTTCTGCTGCTCATGTTTAAACAATATTGCTAATTTATCAGGGTATATGAATTGTGAAGGAAATAAAAAACATTGTTGGGTTGTTCAGATTTTGACTATCCTAGTGGTTGTATCTTAAGTTTCTGTGCAACAATATCTCTAAGGTAAAATGTATAGGCAGCATCTCTATGTTACACTGATTGCCATTACTATCTGTTAATTTTTTTTAAACAGTTACTGCATGCGAGTGAAGTTGGATAAAGTTCCAGATGGTGAGTGGTTATGTGAAGAATGTCAGCTTAAGGATGACCGCAGCAAAACAAAATGTGAATATGATGTCCGAGCAGTTAGTATTTCAGAAGGAAAGAAGCAAAGTTTAGATAGTCAAAATAGCCATAAGACATTGCGAGTTGTTGTGCCTAATTTGGATACTCTGCAAATCAACTGTAACACACCAACAGCTGATCAGTGTGATGCTAAGAAGAAAAAATTGCATCTACCATCAGCTGATACACTACCACGACAAGTGAAGGTCACCAACCCAGCTGCTGAAAGATTGGAAGCAAGGAACAAAAATTTATTAAGTATGGCAAACCGTAAGAAACTGCAAGTGGTTACATCTGATTTGGAAGCACGATCACATACTAGTGGAATACCAACACCTGGCAGCTCGAACAGGAAAAATCAAAGTTCAGAATTTCAGTTAAACCGCAAGAAATTACGAGTTTCTACGGATATGGAATCACCACTGTCAAGTGAGGGACTGAGGAGTCCATCTATATCATGTAAAAGACTGGCAGAGAATACTTCGTCCCCTACTCCTAGGCTTTTCACGGCGAACAACCTTAAAAAACGTGACGTCTTTTCCCGTGAGAACTCGTTCAAGAAATCAAACGAGGGAAATTTAAGTTCACTTGATAATGCTTCAGCTAGGAATTCTCAGGCTGTCAAAAGTTCTCAGACCTTATCACGGTCTTATTCCATGGGAAGCATGGTGAATTCTAAAGCACCAGTTCCTTCGCCAAGAGGTTTGAAAGCATTCTTTTTGGTACTTCTTTTTTTTAAAAATATTCTTTGTTTCAATTGTTGTATATTTAATTCTGAATTGGGTTGTTTACTGCCTAAATTTTTCAACAGGCATTTTATCCAAGCAACTATCTTTTAACAGCTCCAATAATGGACCTAAGGTTAAACAATTGACGGAAGGTATCGCGAGCAAGTTGAAGCCTGTGAAACATTCCCCAAAAGACCCTAGAGATCAGGGGCCTATCAAAAAACTTATGAAATCTGGATCTTTTAAATCTGAGGGTTCGGTTTGTAAAGATGCTGGCTCATTGAAACAAAAACAGTCATTTCATGTGTCACAAGATGAAAAACCAGTAATATTGAAATCAATGAAAGAAAAGAATTTGATGGAAAAAAGGGCTTCCTTTAATTTTAAAAAACCAAACATTCCTTCATCTCCAAGGCCTGAAAGCTCCATGAAGCCAGGGGAAAGAAAACTTGACCAGGATATTCCCAGGCCTGGACCAAGCATACTTAAAAGTAGCAAGAGACCTGGTAAGATTGTCATTTGTCAACACTTTTTTTTTTCTGTGTAAGTTTTGGTCGTTTCCTCTTTCTGATGGTTTTCTTTGTGGTTTGTTTGAACTAGGAAATGTTGAAAAGGAGAGTTCTGATTTGTCTAAAACCGACAAGCGTGTGCAACAAAAACCAGCAGGATTAGGAAATGTTGAAAAGGGGAGTTCTGTTTTGTCTAAAACTGACAAGCGTGAAAATAGTGTGCATCAAAAGCCAACAGGATTAGGAGATGTTGAAAAGGAGAGTTGTGATTTGTCTAAAACTGGCAAGTGTGAAACTAGTGTGCACCAAAATGCAGCAGGATTTATATCTGCTAAAGCTACTTACGCTGTGAATATACCTGAGCCACCAGTTCCACCCCAATGTGTTAAAAGGGAAAGCAATGATAGTGAGGAAGAATCTTCCATTTCAGTTAAATATGGTAATGGAATGCAAACTGAGCCTCCTTCCCAATGTGTTAAAAGGGAAAGCAATGATGTTGAGGAAGATTCTTCCATTCCGATTAAAGATGGTAATGGAATGCCAACTGAGCCTCCTGAGGTCCTTCCCACAACATCTGATGCCATGTCATTGGAGTCAGATTTGCAAGATATAGCGCCAAGAGTAAGTGCCTCAGAAGAATTGCCTTCTAAAGTGTTGATCTGCCAGCAAAAGCCTTTGGAGAGCACTCTAAACAGCTGTAAAATTGTAGAGGCTGTTCAATTCTCAGATGACACATTGTCTGAGAGCCCCCATGGTCTTCAGATTATACATAATGGATACCCTACTGACAACAAATTGGATAAACCCAATTTGAAGCAGGAAGCTTTATTTGATCAATCTACTCCTGACAATCCTTCAAGAGATATAGTTATTCCTGAACAGTCTTACATCTGGCAGTATGATCTCTCCCCTTCTTCCTTTACCCGTTATAACTGGGTATAAATTGTTTAACTGTAAACTTCTTTTAATTCAGGGGTAGCTTTGAGGTTTCAAGACGTGGAATCCCAGAATTATTCGATGGGATTCAGGCTTACTTGTCTACTTGTGCCTCATTCAAAGTACGTGAAGTAGGCAAACAATTACCTCACAGAATTCAGCTAGAAGAAGTTCCACGCCATTCTTCATGGCCACTGCAATTTAAGGGGGTAAATCCGACTGAAGATAACGTTGCCCTTTTTTTCTTTGCTAAGGATGCTGAAAGGTATTACTTCTCTCATGTTTCACTGCTTAATTAGTTCTGTCCTCTATATGTTAGCTGACCTTTCCTGTCTTGAACAGTTATGAAAGAGCATACAAAAAACTCTTGGAAGACATGCTTCTTGGTGATTTATCACTCACAGCAAATATCGATGGCACTGAGCTTCTTATTTTCCCATCTGATAAATTGCCTGAGAGGACTCAACGTAAGGTTTATCTTTGTTGATGTTGCTATACCTTGTCAAGATCACTCATCTAACGGAATATGCCTGATATTATTTTCAGGTTGGAATGGCTTACTTTTCTTTTGGGGCATCTTTTATGCCCATAAAGCAAGTGGCCTGACAGAGATTCCGGTTTCAGGGACAAACAGTTGCCCACTAGAATCAGTGACTGAACCTGAACCTATTGTCCAGCATGATGTGTGTTCCCCTAAGGTGCCACAGCCTTTAGTTATAGATTTGAACCAGTGCCCTATTGATGATTTATCAGATCCAGCGGAACCACTTGGATCGGAGATGAAAAAGACTGCCACATCTATAGATCAGAATATCTGGTTCGAGTCCAAGCTTGAGGATAGAAAGCTGGATGCATGTGAAATACATCAGGAAGAAACTGCAGGCATCAGACAGATTGTTTCAGGTCATCCAACTGCAGCTCCCTGTAGAACCCATTTTCCCAAATTCCCAACAGACGGTCGCGACATGGTGAAGGATTATCCAAGTGCCGCAAAAGGTGGTGATATCTTGTCATGTAATGGGACTACTAATCAATGCTGCATTTTTTTTTGCTTGTTGTCTTATTTCTTATTTATTCATTTCAGATACCACAGGAATAGCAGGAAATAGCAATATGGAGGAAGAAGGCTTTTGCCAGCATGGAACTCTCTTTTGTGTTGCTCCACAAGCAGGTGAAACAAAATCAGTTTCAGGGGAAATGGTGGTTAAAAAGCAGGCTTTCCAGCTGTCTATAGAAGTATCTCAACGACATTTTAGTGGGTCAAAGATTTCTGATGAACCAAACAAATTAGCTCCAAATTTAGGCACAAGGTCATCAGATTCTGATTCCAGCTACAAAAGGCAAAAGACTTCTCATGGAAAATATTCTGCTTGCAGTTTTGAAGAACTGCCTAATAAATGCTTGTCCAAGATACACCCTTTACCAGATGGTGAGAGAAATCATGATGCACAATATATTTACAGGGGTCACTCTGATCCTGCCTTCCTTAGAAAACCCATCCCTGATCATGTCATCCATGTTCTTTCATCAGACGATGAAGACTCCCCAGAACCTAGTACTAGCTTGAATAATAAGGCATCACTGAAGGCAGATGCGGGCTCCTCCCCTTTATTGTCACTGTCCTTATCTACAGTGTCAACAAAGCAAAACCTCGCTGGTTCAGATATTGGAGAAGATGAACCGTTGTCCCTGTCTCTTGGGCTCCCTGGTGTTGTTGACGGGAGTCGAGTTTTGGAGATGAGGCAGTTTCTGCCGGAGAAGCCAGGCATAAACACTTAAATGTTTCTTTAGATTTGTGAGTGTACAGTTTTGTGTGTTTAGTTCTATTATCTAGTTTAGGCAGGGTAGAAGTATGGTATAGCTGTTAAATTATGAACATTTGTTTTCTTCACTGTTCTATCCATCTGCTGCTGGTATTAGTGATATATGGTGTTAGTTTTCATGGACTCGATTGGTATGACAAAGATAGATCATAATGCAAATGTCTTATAAATGTAATTATGCGTCGTTATACTAACACTTTATATCATAAGGTTATTCTTAGGTATATGGTTGTGGTCTATCTTGCAACAAATGTAATATGTGCAAGTAGCTCTTATCAGTCACTACAACTTGATGCTGCTTTTGTTATTTTGGTGTATTTTGCATTTTCATCTTGTCAAACAGGAAGTACCAACTAAATTCCAACGAGAGCTGAAGAGATGCATCTTATCCCTCCCCCCTCTTCTAGTATATGTACAGTGATTGTTCGAAGTCAGCAATTCATTAATCTTCTTTCACTAGATTTGTATTTGGAAGGTTTTACACTAGGAATTAAACGTTTGATTGGAGAAGGAATTGAATGTAAGTTCAAGTTTTTGTAAATTTCATCCATGGTAATATGGTTCGTTGTATTTTCCTTTTACAAAGGCTAACTTAACATTTTCTTTCCAATTATTATGTGACAGGTTGTTACTAGAGATTTTTGTTTGCTAAAGGGCACATTAGTCGCAGTCGGTTCTCTACTTTTAGCCTGTGCTCCTGTCTTGCCTTCCTAGTTCCTACAGGGACCATGAAAAAAATGAAATCATGTCTTTTACACAATTTGATATTCATTGTTTCCTCCAGCTCATGAGCATGGGTGCCGCACGTTGAGTCGTTGACACCATGCTTAGAGCCATTGCTCTTATGAGGATGGTATATGAACATTATTATTGATCACATAGATACTTTGGAGCATCACATTCCCCTTATTATGTTACTCCTGGCTCCAGCTTCTTCATTCCTAATCCTTAATCTACAGAAAGTAAGGTTTAAAGGTTTGCACTTCATTACTTCATTTACTCTTTTAATTGAAGCTGTTATGTCAATGTGCACCTTATTATGTTACTCCCCTTTCCAGCTTCATCATTCTCTTATTATTCAAACTGCAGAAAGTAAAGTATTTGCAATTTTGTTCTCATGCATGTGTCCCTTTTTGGTCTAATTTTTGGTATCTACACTCGTTTTGACATTATATTGTGGTGCATACGCTGGTACTTCTTATTGAAATATCTTGAACTGTGTTGCAACTTTATAGCAAACAGCTGGTACTCATATATAGTTGCATTTTTTATTCATTTCAATCGTTGCTTCAGCATTGCATCTAGAGCCTCTTTGGTTCAGACAGCACTCCCAGGCGCTCGATTTCGAGTGCCTGTGGCCCAGGCAGCTGCCTGTCAGGCAGAATCCAAACAGGCCCCTAGTACGATGGTACAGAAATCATAGTGTCACCTATGTAAAACCTATCCAACTTAATGCTGTGGTATCCTAGTATGGTGGGCATATGAATTAAGCCTTTGTTAATGCATATATTTCCTACAAATTGAGAATATAAATATTGTTGAGTTACATTGTGTGCACACCCTTTGCTATTGATATAGTTACATTGGGATGGTCTAATTGAAACAAAGAGGTTATCAAACATGTACAACAGGAGTTACCGTGCTGTGTTTCTAGTTTGATATCTCATGATATTTGTGAATCCCGATGGCCATGTTTTAAACAGGAGTTACCGTGCTGTGTTTCTAGTTTGATATCTCATGATTTTTGTGAATCCCGATGGCCATGTTTCAGTCCCAGCGCATACTAAGCTTTAATCTGAGCACTGCCACAAATTGTGGTGCTTGTTCTTCACATGCTATGTGTACTGACTTTGCTGAGTTGGGAGTGTATGTATATTCTAGTTGGATCGTTTACAACCTCTAATTATTGACATCTGGGTTCTTTATGCAGCTACCAACTTCAGATTGACGTCAGTGGCTTGATTATAAATAAACGTACTCCCACATAAATTCAGTCATTTGTACAATTTATTTTACATGTTTTAGTCAATATGCACAGTTTGTGAATTATTATTTTTCTACCAGCACTGGTGATACTAATCCGTGCAGCTACAAGTACAAGCTAGCCTTCAAACATATTGGATTCATTTTCATTATTTCAACTTGGCATTCTGTTACAAGGGTTAACATGTTCTGAACAATGTGTTTCATTACCTATTGACCTTAGTGGATCATCTGTAATCTCGTCAATTTTTGGTGGTCATGCCAGGTAAAACATGCTTAAATATCTGGCAAATGCTTTGCTCAACAAATTAAATCGCTATACCAGAGTCACTGAGCAAGTGGCTTCATGGATACATTCATTGGTAAGGATGTGATAGGAGGGAAATAAGATTTTTGAGGAGCGCACATCTTTATCTTTCTATAAAATCGGCGCGATTTCTCAGCATGACATCATCCCATGTCAGAATCGTTGATTTTAGCCGTCGGATGAATTACAAATTCGATCTGAATCGTAAACAACCGTTGCTGACGTTGTTCTGGACTCTTCTTCCGTCTTCCCGTCTTCCTCATACCCCGACGCCGAAATCTTTGCCTTCACCCAAGGCAACGCGAACGCCCGCCCAAAGCGCACATAGAGAAGAAAGCGCGAGCGCTGGTTCCCGCGCGGCACTCGGCCTCTCTGCCGTTGGTCGTTTGAGCTGCGACTGACGCACATTGTCAAGCATTGGCGCATTGCTACTTGTCAGTGGAGCGATTGGAGACGCGGGATTACGTGGAGACATTGGAGCAGCAAGCCATGCCAGATGCTCAGACAGTAGAAGGAGCAGCCAGCGGCACGTATCTATGACTAGGTCACAGCCTCACCGGATTCCGTTCCCTGCTATCCATCCGTAATCGAATGATACATTCACTCAGGAAGAATGCACATCATATGCTCGACGATTTGCCTGAGAAGACGTCCTAAGGCAAGACGATAAACCTGCTGATTTAGCATGCAATGTATTGATTGATGAGCCCACACTCCTCTTGTCGGATACCAGGTCAAAGCGAGATGCTAACCGGGCATGAGAGACGGAGATGAGGGTGCGGAAATTGCGGATCGCTCCAGTCAGCGAGATTCGCCGATGGTGGGCAGCATCGATCGCTTCTCTGGGTGATCAAGTCGTTCGGCATTTAGATCAAGGTGAGTCTGAAGAGGAGTTGGGTGTAGATAATACATCAGAGCCAAATGGGTCGGACGAGGATGAGATCGAGTGGGTGACTCCGGTAGAATCCTTACCAGGCAATGCCCATCCCTTTTTTGGGTGCCGCCCCATGGGATCGGCGTCTCGGTTCTGGGATGACGGAGACACTAGCTCTGATCTCTTGCCATCATCGACCACACCATCTACGTCTTCTCTGGTGCGGCTGGCTAAGTCAGATGGCTTCTCTGAGGAAGACATGGCCGCGGCGGTTGAAATGATTAAGAAGCCTGACGGATGGAATGTCACGGAACCGCCTTATCATGGAGACGGCTCCGTTCCAGGATCTTTCTCGGGCGGCGACACGCGCTGTGACGCCCAATAGTACAATACATGACCGGAACAAATAATTACAACAAGAGCATAGATGAAGAACAGAATTTTACATAAATCCGAAGTTATATTACAAACCAGAGTTTTATCAAAGTAAATTACGGAAGTGAATTGTTCAACAATGATTCATCTAGTTCGTCGAAAATAGATAAGATACAATCGCCCTCTCACGGCGACACACAGGGAACAACCCGGCCATAATAGATGCCTTGCCCAAGCACCGTAACCCGGCCATAATAGATGCCTTGCCCAAGCACCGTACCGGCAAGCAAGGAACTACTCCTCGTCTTCATTTGTGCACAGCTCCCACTCAATGTTCCAGCAGTCGGGGCGTTGGCCCTCCCAGTGGAATCTTCCACCGCAGTGGCAGTCTCCGCCCTGGTCATCTGAAAACCACATAGAGCTACGCCCTGAGTAACTAATTTACTCAGCAAGACTGACTTGTCAAAATGACCAACTACAGCCGATACCTAGAAATGCAAAGGCTAGGGATAGGGTTTATATTGCCAGAAAGCCAGCCTAAGAGTGGATCCTTACTTTTCACGTTTTAGCAGCAGGTTAAGTTATCACGTGAAATGTTAAATTTAGTTTGCACTAAAGTTATAGCAATCAAGGTTGCAAACAATTCTTAATAATTTCAAACAGCAGTATTAAACCCACTCATCATCTTAATGGCTTCCGACACTGTTCCGAAGCAGCGATCAAGTGGTACTCGTTACTGTGAGGGGTAGCGACTCGAATCGATTTACATCATGCAGGGGATACCTGCTTGCACGACCCATACCCGCTTCCTAGAAGCCGCATGGAGAAACCTTTCGCTTACGGTACCGCAGGGTCTTCCGAGTCCAGACTCCCCCGAGAAGGGTCCCCTAACGCGATGCGCCCCGTGCCGCCATCCGTGGTTGGATTGCTCCCTCCTCTCAGCCCCAGATCCACAAAAGAAGGGAGAAGACTATCTTCCAACTAGGCAGTAGTCGTAGCTATGTTGGTTTATTGGGCTCATATCTCCAGCATGCAAACAGTACGTTCAAACTTGATCCCATGGGCCGGACACGAGGTGTAGCCTTAGGCGACTCGGACGGGGCTACCTCCTTGAAGACAAACTGTCCTTCCCTTTCCACCTAGTTACCTGTCTGGTCTTTATTGTGATTCCATCCGCTCTCTCCTTCATCCGACATCATTTCCCAGTGATAGTATTTCCTGTCAACGAGTGGTCTCCATATCACTCGATGAGTAGTCGTACTAAATTAAGCAGTGCGACTACCGGCCTAGGGCTAAATATCGGGAAGGAGGAACCTACTGTATGCTAGGGTTTCAACCAACTCCTACCATTTAATGCACAGTCAAGCCTACATCCCTAACTAGTGATAGAGTAAAAAAATTTTAAAACGAGGATAATGCACTGGGGCTTGCCTGGGTTCTGCTCTTGCTCAGCTACGGCACCTCCGGCTCCTTCTGGATCCTGCTCCGGTCCCGTCTCCATGTGGTTCACTGCGTGATCTATATGATGCAAAAGATGATGCTTATGAGAGAAGATTCATGGCGCTTCCTTAATAAATACGCTAATGTACACTATTTCACATGGAAATGAGTGGGGTGTGTTGATTAGTTCAACAATGTAACGTATTTAGTGGAGGCACAGGGTGAGGACGTTTCATGTATTTCTTTCATGGACTCCAGTATTTAATCGCGACGACGTCGTACCAAAGTACGATGTATGTGTGTCGGCCGGGGTTAAGCTACATATGTGATGTCCATGACCAGTAGATGCTATTTAATTAATGTTTTAGTGTAACGAGCACAACCCTCGTAAAGAACTAAGTACCCACGACGCAGCGCTAAGGTGGAACCATATATACTAAAAGGTAATACTATTATACCTGAGACACAATTTATTAAATGGACATGGTTCTGATCATCAAATGAGCAAGGGTGATTTAATATAGTCAGGAAATACCAGGAGTGAATTACTGGCCAAGTTTCACTCTCATGCACCAAACCAATAATTTTAATTAATTATCATAAGGAAAAAGGTATTAAATTATTTACAGCTAATATAGAGAGACTCACCCTAAGACATTTTCCAGGGAGACTAGAAACTGAAAAACCCATTTGGTGGCCAAGTTTCAAGATTTTATCAGCTCCCTATAATTAGTTATGAATTTATAAGGGTTTTTATCATAGATTTTAATCCTAAAAATAAAACTAACATGCAATGTGATTTAGCATTTTTCCTTGCTAGTACTGATCCAAACAAAGCTAACAAAATTTATTTCTCTTCAAAATCCCTATTAATTACTTTACTATGCATTTTACAAGTTTTACCCTTTTCTCGAAATGAATAAAACGTGAAAAATCAGTTTTTTATAATCGCGGGCCGCATCCAGACAGCCCAGCGGCCTGAATCTTACGCGGCCCATCGGCCAAGCGTGCGCGCGGGGGTATCCTCGGGCCAGATTCGGCCCAAGAGCTAGGCCAGGCCCGAAGGCCATAGCGGCCCAGCGGCCATCGTGGCCATTGGCCAGCTTGGCCAAGCCGAGCGCGCGGCGACGGCGCGCTCGGCCGCGCGGTGGTGTGGGCGCGACGGTCGGCTGGGGTGGCAGCGGCGGCAGCATGACCGGGACAGCAACCGGTGGGTCCTGGCGGACATGCGGCGCGCGAAAGGAGAGGAAATGGCTCACCAGGCTAGTGCGGCGACGGCGAGGTGGAACTACGGCGGCCGGCGGCGGTGTTCAGGAGGATTGGCTGCACGGATGAAAGCCGAGTGAGGCTGGGGGTGTGCGCGGGGTGAACACGGTCTTAGCTGCCCGCGGAATCGAAGTGCGACTCACCGTGGTGGAAGAGCGATGGTGGGGGAGGGTGGCTGGGGTCGGGGAAGACAGCACCGATTCCCGGCGGCTCGAAGTCGGAGAAGGAAAGTGGCCTCGCGCGGAGCACCAGGGCCTCAGGGGGGGGGGCGGTGCGGCGGACGAGCGGGGAAGGCGACGGCGGAGCGGAGCTCTGCTCCGAGCGGCAATGGGGGTGCGGCGAGTGAGAGAGAGTGACAGAGAGAGCGAGTGGGGGGATGAGGCCGTTCGGACAGGGAAAGTGGGCGACAAGGCGGATGTCCGAACGGCGGATGGGGGAGTCGATCCGTGGGCGGGGCGGATGCCGAGTCGACGGCGCCCACACGGCGTACGGGCAGGCGAGAGAGGGACGGCGCCAGGTTGTGTTTGTTTGAAGTCGCTGACAGGTGGGTCCCACAAGGAGTTTTCTTTTTCTTTTATTTTACCAACCCCGACAGCCGGCTACCTTTAATCTTTTTGTGTGAATTAATCTAGAGTTGATAAAACTAAACCAAAAATAGGGCAGGCTCCTCATACCGTGGCCGAATTTATAAAAATGCTAACTACCAAAAATCTTTTATAAATTTTGAATGGGAATTTTGTAAAGAGAGGTGGTTTCTAGTCTTTTAACCATTTATTTGGGGCATCTATTAATGGAATAAAAATCTGAGAAAATCATCTAAATTATACTTGATCATGACCAACAACATATAGTTTTGGCAGTGGTGACTTATGTTGAAAAGTTGGGACTTGTAGTATAAGTATCATTCAAATTTGTTTGAATTTGGTTTAAATTGGACAAATTTCAGTTTAACCTTGCCATAAGTTTATTTCCTGGTGATTCTAACCCTAATTCGGTGGCAGGGGTATCACAGGCCTCCCCACTTAAAGAAATCTCGTCCCAAAATTAAGAAAAGTTTCTACGGTTTACCTAGGTGTTGGTCTAGGAAGTCGGGGTAGTGACTTCGTAGAAATTCTTCCGTCTCCTAAGTGGCCTCTTTTTTGGTGTGGTTACTCCATTGGACCTTGTAGAATTTGAGCGTCTTCTTGCGAGTAACTCTTTCCTTCTCATCCAGTACCTTCACCGGGCATTCTGAGTATGTTAAGTCCGGTTGCAGTTGTTCGGTGCTCTCTAGTGGAACGTCTACTGGTGTCCTTAAACATTTCTTGAGTTGGGACACGTGGAACGTGTCATGCACTCCAGTGAGTTCCACTGGCAGTTGGAACTGGTAGGCCACGGGTCCACATCTCGCAATGATGGGGTAGGGGCTGATATAACGAGGTGCTAGCTTTCCGCGAATCCCAAACCGCTGTACCCCCTTAGGTGGTGACACTCGGAGGTCGACCATATCGCCGACCCTGAATTCCAATGGGCGACGTCTTTTATCCGCATAACTTTTCTTCCTGGATTTTGCCGCTCGTAAGTTTGATTGGATTTCAAGCACTTTCTGCTCAGCTTGCTGCACTAGTTCCGGGCCAAATATTACCCTTTCCTCTGATTCTGACCAACTCAGTGGTGTGCGACAGTGGCGCCCATAGAGAGCCTCAAACGGTGCTATCTTGATGCTTTCCTGGTAACTATTGTTGTACGCAAATTCTGCCAAGGGTAGGCACTCATCCCATTTCTTGTTATGATTCAATACGTATGCCCTCAACATGTCTTCCACTATTCGGTTAACCCTTTCGGTCTGCCCGTCCGTTTGGGGGTGGTACGCGGAACCTCAAATCAATCTGGTGCCCAGTGTTTCATGTAGCTTCTCCCAAAAGCGTCCCACAAACTGGGAGCCTCTGTCGGAGACGATAGTCTTGGGCACTTCGTGCAAACACATAATTCGCTCAATGTATAGTTGCGCATATTTCTGCATCTTGAACCGCGTCGACACAGGGATAAAGTGGGCGACCTTTGTCAACCTGTCAACAATGACCCTTATGGAGTCGAGTTTATGTGCTGTCAGTGGTAGACCAACGATGAAATCCATGCTGATATCCTCCCATTTCCAGGCTGGAACACTTAAGGGTTGTAGTAGGCCCGCCTTCTTCAGATGATCGGCCTTGACTCGACGGCAGGTATCACACTCTGTGACATAACGTGCTATTTCCCTTTTCATACGAATCCACCAATATCTGGATCTCAAATCATGGTACATCTTGTTGCTGCCCGGATGCATGGAGTACTTTGTATTATGAGCCTCGTCCAGAATTTTCTTGCGGAGTTCCATATCCTTAGGCACCACCAGTCGATCCTTGAACCATAAAACACCTTCTGCATCTTCTTGAAAGCATTGTACCTTAGCATCGCCCTCTTTTAGTCTCCTTCTGAGATGCGCTATGCCTCTATCATTTTTCTAGGCTGCCACTATTTCTTCCCGTAAGGTAGGAATTAATGCTAGGTTACAGAGGGCTCCGTGGGGTGTTATTTGAACGTAATGACCATCTTGGACTTGCGGGCTGACCAGGATGTGGTGGCATTGAGCCTTATGGCTTAATGCGTCAGCCACGACATTAGCCTTTCCTGGGTGGTAGTGCACTTCCAATTCGTAGTCCTTAATCAATTCCAACCAACGGCGCTGTCTCATGTTCATGTGGTCTTGAGTGAAAATGAACTTCAAGCTTTTGTGGTCGGTGTATATATGAACTAAATTCCCAAGGAGCTAATGTCTCCACATCTTTAAGGCTAGCACCACTGCTGCTAATTCCAGATCATGCGCGGGGTAATTCTGCTCGTGCTTCCTCAATTGCCTTGATCCATAAGCAATGACTCTCCCATCTTGCATGAGCTTGCATCCCAATCCAATACCCGAAGCGTCACAATAGACATCGAACGGTTTCCCCAGGTCTGGTTGAGCTAATACAGGGGCCGTGGTCAGGTGCTTCCTCAAGGTTTGAAAAGCACTTTCGCAGCCTTCATCCCATAAGAATTTCTTGTCCTTCTTAAGCAACTCGGTCATGGGTTTTGCAATTTTGGAGAAATTGGGAATGAAACGGCGGTAGTAACCAGCTAACCCTAGAAAACTGTGTATATGAAATACGGTCTTCGGTGTCTTCCAATTCAGTACATCTCTTACCTTGCTGGGATCTATCGTGATGCTTTCTTCCGAGACAATATGGCCTAAAAATGGTACTTGCTTCAACCAAAACTCACACTTGCTAAACTTAGCATATAGCTGGTGCTCCCTTAACCTCTGTAATACAACACGGAGATGCTCTGCATGTTCTTCCTCTGATTTCGAATAGACTAGGATGTCGTCAATGAACACCACCACAAACTTGTCCAACTCAGGCATGAACACCGAGTTCATGAGATACATGAAGTGTGCTGGTGCGTTTGTTAATCCAAACGACATCACTAAATACTCATATAGTCCGTATCGGGTAGAAAATGCTGTCTTAGGAACATCTTTGGCACGGATTTTAATTTGATGGTATCTAGACCGGAGATCAATCTTGGAGAAAACCTTAGCTCCTATCAACTGGTCAAAGAGAATGTCAATACGGGGCAGTGGGTATTTGTTCTTGACAGTCACCGCATTGAGGGGTCGGTAGTCTACACACAGCCTCAAGGTCTCATCTTTCTTTTTCACGAATAGTGTCGGACAACCCCAAGGTGAGGAACTTAGTCGAATAAATCCCTTATCCAGCAGCTCCTCCAGCTGCTCCTTTAACTCAGCTAGTTCCTTAGGCGCCATTTTATACGGCCTTTTGAATATAGGTGTCGTCCCTGGCTGAAGCTCAATCTTGAACTCAATGTCCCGATCCGGGGGAAGTCCAGGAAGATCGTCAGGGAATACGTCCGGAACTTCCCTAACCACTGGAATATCCTTTATCTGCCCGGCGGTGGTGTGGTGAATGCTTGGCGCGGCCAGTTGGGGAGGTCGTACCCGGAAGCTTACGCTACCATGGGTGGGAGAGTTTAGGTGTACAGTGTAGGCGTCTATGTCCAATATAGCTTTATGTTGCCTCATCCAAGGCATGCCCAGAATAATGTCAATGTTGCACCCCTCTAAGACCATGCACTTGGTAGGGTAGACTTTTGCTCCTAGGGTTATTGGGAGTTTCTCAATTTCATATAGAGCAGGGGTTTGTCCACCAGCTGATCTAATGATGTATCGTGCTTTCATAAGGGTGCGAGGCAGCCGGTACTTATCAACAAAGAACCCACTAACAAAGCTATGTGGTGCTCCCGAATCAAACAGAACTAGTGCGGGTTGGTCTCGAACAGAGAACATACCAGCGAGGATGGGTCTGTTCTCCGGAATCTCCTCCAGGGTAGTGTTGTTCACGCGCCCAGCACGGACTGGCCCCCGTTTGTTACGGTTGTTGTTGCCGCTGTTGTTGTTACTTGGCGGGTTCTGGCCAGTGCTCTTCTTGGGGTGCGGGCACTCCCTCGAGAAATGCCCAAGACAACCGTAGTTGTAGCAGGGGAAAGGTCCGGTCTGTGCGTTTGGCTGCTGTGGCGGGCGAAATCCACCTTGGCCCTGCTGCTGACGTGGTGCCGGGGGTCGCTGCTGTGCTGGCTGAGGCGGGCGCACCATAGGTGCCAGCACGGGGGCAGAACGATACCTCTGTCCCGACGGGGTGGTGTACACCATGCAAAACTTTTGCGGGGTCCACTGGATGGCCCCATAGCACTTGCAGACCACTTCCGTTCTGCCATCACCCTGCGATATCCGTCTTCCGCGGCGTTGTTGACAAACTCAGCGAATGTGCCGCCCATGTTAAGGTTGAGGCGGTCCTGCAGCTCTACACTTAGCCCCTCCAAGAAACAGTCCTTGCACTTGGCGGGGGTGTCAACTTGTTCCGGGGCGTATAGCGCCAACCGGTTGAATTCTTCGTAGTACTCCTCGACGCTGCGGTTGCCCTGCTTTAGAGCGGTGAATTCACGTGCCTTCCTGCGGACGAGCCCCGCAGGGATGTAGTGAGCACGGAACGCCTCTTTGAAGTCGTCCCACGTAATCTGTTGGTCCGCACCCACAGAGGTGACATGGTTGGCCTGGTGGCGAGGAAATCAGCGTAGGAGCTGCTCTGCGGTGCGCCGTCATTGTGGCCCCTAGCATTTCGGGCTGCTAGGTTCTGCTACGCCAGCTCCCGCATGAATTCTGCCTGCTGCTGCTGGTTCTCCATCATAGTAGCGAAAAACTGTGCCATCATCTGCATGGGGTTGGGTGGCGGTGGTGGTGGTGGAGTCCCTCGTGGAGAGTCATTTCCTCTAGCCCTGGAACCTTCGGGCTGCTCGCCATGCAACTCATTGGTATTGCGGGTGCGCACCATTCGGAAATGTAAGAATAAGGATTCCCATTAGTCTCTTATCCAACATGATCATTACAGGTTACCAAATCATATAATTCAGCATCACGGGGCAGCAATTTAGTAGACATCACAATGCTGATAAATGCTAAAATTTCTCAATTACCATGGTTCTAATACAAGTCAATCGTTTCATGCTACATAAACTCGGAATATGTGGCCATCGAGTTTCCAAAAGCTATCCACGCGGGTGATCCCCAAAATACTTCAACCACGCGTGGAGCGTCCAAAAGCTACCCAACTACCATGCCCTACATGTGCGACCTAGTCGTGTCTACTACAACTACTACACCCTATCTCTGGCGGTGCTAGAGGGTCCTAGACGGTCTGCGCCTGTCGGAGTGGGTGGCTCGTAGTCCACGTCGGACTCCTCGCCCACGTCCTCCTCGAGCTCCTCCTCCACGGATGCTGCCAGCGATGCAGCAATCGTGTCCAAGTGATCCTGGAGGTCCTGGTTCTCGTGAGCCAGGGTCTCCAGGTCCTCCGCCATAAGGTCCATCTCCTGCCGGGCACTCGCCAGCTGCTGCTGCAGGTGCTTGTTGTGGTTGGCCCGCTGCTGCATAATCAAACCCTGTCTGTCCACCTCCTACGCGAGAGTGTCGCGGTGCTCAGTGACCTCCGACACGCGAGTCTCACTTGCCTCAAGAGCAGCGGTCAACCACTGAATCTCCCTCTGCTGTGCATCGACCTATGTCTGTAGGTTGTTCCTCTGCACCCACACCTGCTCAGCGTCCGCCAGTAAGATCCTGCTACGGCTGCTAGACTCCTTATCCAAGTTGAGGAGGTACTCGGAGTAGTGAGCTACGCGGTGGTATCCCGCGTGGTACTCCGGGTAGTCGTCGCGAGAGACGCGTCTGACGCTCCTCTGCCATACCGGGTCAGCCTGGTGCCAAATGGGGATCATCTCGAACGGAGTCCCCGAGAGCGCTGCTATGTTGTGCCCACAGAAGTGAGTGAGAATCCAGTGGGCAACTCTCTCCAGACCCTCCGTGAGGCTCCCAGCCGTGACTGTGCTCTCCATGCCCGCCAAGTCGGTGTTGTGCGGGTGTGGAGAGACGTTGATATGCACCTCTGCAATCGGCACACTATGGCGGCGGGTCTCACGCCCACGGTATGAAGGCTGCTTCTTGTAGCCCAAGGCGCGTAGCATCTCCCACAGAAGGGTGGGAAAGCCACGGTGATGTAGACCGGTGGTATAACGTCACCCGTCGTGCTGGAACACCTCAAACCCGTGCTCGTCCATCTGGAACACAAACCCAAATAGTGAGTACTCGTTCCAAACGCAGAGAGTGCAAGTCAAAATAAAACAATATGATGCGATGAGTGATACATGGAAGTTAACCACCGCGAGTGGTCACATACTCTAGGGTGGATTCGGTTATTCCGCTAAAGTGGTACGTTCTGTCCTAGAGTACAGCAGCCACTTCGTCGAATTTTTAGACAATCATACTTACGAATTCTGGACAGTGATTGAATACTAAAGTGGTAGGGTTTTTCACCACCTTTCCAATGAGTTCTTACTCATCCCCATCCGATATGGGAATCAGGAGTTATGAATTTTCTAAGGGACAAGGCAGAATCTGAAAATTTTATTTCTGGCATAACGGAGTTCACTCCGGAAATGTTCTGTAATCTGGAATCCTAGGCCAAAGTTTCTGAAGCTATTTACCCATATTACAGAAAATTTTACTACCTTTCTAACGCATATTTATACGCCTCCATCCAACATCTGGAACTCGAGATACAAAAATTTTAACCTACCCGACGAATTCCCGAACCGGTTTTCTGGACAGACCCGGTTTACTCTAAAGATTTGGTCCTAGCGCTGTCTCTCAGGTCTCAAACCCGAAATATTAAACTACCAAAGTTGCAGTATTTTTCGTAACCTTTCCAGGAAGTGCTCATACAGCCCTAGGGGTGATCGGAGCAAGGAGTTATGGATTTTACACGATAGGTTAAAAATCTGGATTTTAGATTAACCCGAGTTCGACGTGCTGACTCGGACGGCCAAAAATGGTATTGTTCGGTAATTTTTAAACCAAATTTTCTTGCTGGATGTACAGAGAGTTCGCTCGTGATTTGAATAGTGTTTATTTGCATGCTTTTGACTCACGAGTGAGAAGATATCGATTTTTATATGGATGACCTGTCTGCTAAAATTTTAGTTTCGTGTTAATGTTTTGATGCTTTTTAATATTTTTCATGTATGCATATGATTTCGGCCTACACGTTCTCACAAAATAAAATTTGGTCATGAATAGGACCATACGTATAGTCAGTGACAATCGAGCTCTTAAGTCAGTCGTATACTACCCGTTTCTTACAAGGATCGTGGTTAGCGTACCTGCAGAAGATTTATTCAAGAAACAATACATCAAATCAAAAAAAATAAGCCGAAAATAATCCCTTATTATTGTCCTAGGACAGGACACTGATGTTTTATGTAATCAGCCCGCGTTCACACCATTGTGCTAGCTTCCCATGTTACAGTCCACTGGGCAGGACACATACATGCGTTGACGATGCCGTAGATGCAGTATTTAAACAAACAACCTCCTACAGTTAGCTTTGCCACCTGGAATCATACTACTAATATCCTATTGGGCACGTTCTCACATGTTTGTTACGGGGTTTTAAAAAATATGTCTTTGAATGTTGCACTATTCTCAAGATAGCTCTGATACCACACTGTCACGGAACCACCTTACCACGGAGACAGCTCCGTTCCAGGATCTTCCTCGGGTGGCGACACGCGCTGTGATGCCCAATAGTACAACACATGACCGGAACAAATAATTGTAACAAGAGCATA
This sequence comes from Eleusine indica, assembly GCA_030378355.1. NCBI lineage: Eukaryota > Viridiplantae > Streptophyta > Magnoliopsida > Poales > Poaceae > Eleusine > Eleusine indica. The sequence goes on from CM059495.1 coordinate 46,959,260, forward strand.
GGTGGAGAACAAAATTTTACATAAATCCAAAGTTATATTACAAACCAGAGTTTTATCAAAGTAAATTACGGAAGAGAATTGTTCAATAATGATTCATCTAGTTCGATGAAAATAGATAAGATACAATCGTCCTCTCACGGCGACACACAGGGAACAACCCGGCCATAATAGGTGCCTTGCCCAAGCACCGTATCGGCAAGCAAGGAACTACTCCTCTTCTTAATTTGTGCACAGCTCCCACTCAATGTTCTAGCAGTCGGGGCGTTGGCCCTCACAGTGGAATCTTCCACCGTAGTGGCAGTCTCCGCCCTTGTCATCTGAAAACCACATAGAGCTACGGCCTGAGTAACTAATTTACTCAGCAAGACTGACTCGTCAAAATGGCCAACTACAGTCGACACCTAGAAATGTAAAGGCTAGGGATAGGGTTTATATTGCCAGAAAGCCAGCCTAAGAGTGGATCCTTACTTTTCACGTTTTAGCAGCAGGTTAAGTTGTCACGCGAAATGTTAAATTTAGTTCGCACTAAAGCTATAGCAATCAAGGTTGCAAACAATTTTTAATAATTTCAATCAGCAGTATTAAACTCACTCATCATCTTAATGGCTTTCGATACTGTTCCGAAGCAGCGATCAAGTGGTACTCGTTACTGTGAGGGGCAGCGACTCGAATTGATTTACATCCTGCAGGAGAAACCTGCTTGCATGACCCATACGCGCTTCCTGGAAGCCGCATGGAGCAACCTTTCGCTTACGGTACCGTAGGGTCTTCTGGGTCCAGACTCCCCCGAGAAGGGTCCCCCAACGCGATGCGCCCCGTGCCACCATCCGTGGGTGGATTGCTCCCTCCTCTCAGCCCCAGTTCCACCAAAGAAGGGAGAAGGCTATCTTCTGACCAGGCAGTAGTCGTAGCTACGTCGGTTTACTCGGCCCATATCTCCAGCATGCAAACAGTACGTTCAAACTTGATCCCATGGGCCGGACACGAGGCGTAGCCTGATGCAACTCGGACGGGGCTACCTCCTTAAAAATAAGCTGTCCTTCCCTTTCCATCTAGTTGCCCGTCCGGTCTTCATTGTGATTCCATCCGCTCTCTCCTTCATTCGACATTATTTTCCAGTGATAGTGTTTCCTGTCTACGAGTGGTTTCCATACCACTCGATGAGTAGTCGTACTAAATTAAGCAGTGCGACTACCGGCCTAGGGCTAAATATCGGGAAGGAGGAACCTACTGCATGCTAGGGTTTCAACCAACTCCTATCACTTAATGCACAGTCAAGCCTACATCCCTAACTAGTGATAGAGTAAAAAAAATTTTAAAACGGGGATAATGCACCGAGGCTTGCCTGGGTTCTGCTCTTGCTTAGCTAGGGCATCTCTGGCTCCTTCTGGATCCTGCTCGGGTCCCGTCTCCACGTGGTTTACTGCGTGATCTATATGATGCAAAAGATGATGCTTATGAGAGAAGATTCATGGCAGTTCCTCAATAAATACGCTAATATACACTATTTCACATGGAAGTGAGCGGGGTGTGTTGATTAGTTCAGCAATGTAACGTATTTAGTGGAGGCACAGGGTGAGAGCGTTTCGTGTATTTCTTTCATGGACTCCAGTATTTAATCGCGACGACGTGGTACCAAAGTACGGTGTGTGTCTGTCGGCCGGGGTTAAGGTACATATGTGATGTCCAAGACCAGTAGGTGCTATTTAATTAATGTTTTAGTGTAACGAGCATAACCCTCGCAAAGAACTAGGTACCCATGATGCAGCCCTAAGGTGGAACCATATATATTAAAGGGTAATATTATTGTACCTGAGACACAATTTATTAAGTGGATATGATTCTGATCATCAAATGAGCAGGGGTGATTTAATATAGTTAGGGAATACCAGGAGTGAATTACTGGCCAAGTTCCACTCTCATGCACCAAGCCAATAATTTTAATTAATTATCATAAGGAAAAATGTGTTAAATTATTTACAGCTATTATACAGAGACTCACCCTAAGACATTTTCCTGGGAGACTAGAAACTGAAAAACCCATTTGGTGACCAAGTTTGAAGATTTTATCAGCTCCCTATAATTAGTTATGAATTTATAAGGGTTTTTATCACATATTTTAATCCTAAAAATAAAACTAACATGCAATGTGATTTAGCATTTTTCCCTACTAGTACTGATCCAAACAAAGCTAACAAAATTTATTTTGCTTCAAAATCCCTATTAATTACTTTACTATGTATTTTACAGGTTTTACCCTTTTCTGAAAATGAATAAAACGTGAAAATCAGTTTTTATAATCACGGGCCGCATCCAGACAGCCCAGCGGGCTGAATCTTACGCGGCCTATCGGCAAAGCGCGCACGCGGTGGTGTCCTCGGGCCAGATTTGGCCCAAGAGCTAGGCCAGGCCCGAAGGCCATAGCGGCCCAGCGGCCATCCTGGCCATTGGCCAGCTTGGCCAAGCCGAGCGCGCGGCGACGGCGCGCTCGACCGCGCGGTGGCGCGGGCACGACGGCCGGCTGGGGTGGCAGCGGCGGCAACATGACCGAGACAGCAACCAGTGGGTCCGACGGACATGCGGCGCACGAAAGGAGAGGAAATGACTCACCAGGCTAGTGCGACGACGGCGAGGTGGAACTACGGCAGCCGGCGGCGTTGTTCAGGACGATTGGCTGCACGGATGAAAGCCGAGTGAGGCTGGGGGTGTGCGCGGGGTGAACACGGTCTTAGCTGCCCGCGAAATCGAAGTGCGACTCACCGTGGTGGAAGAGCGATGGTGGGGGAGGGTGGCCGGGGTCAGGGAATACGACACAGATTCCCGGCGGCTCGAAGTCGGAGAAGGAAAGTGGCCTCGCGCGGAGCACCAGGGCCTCACGGCGGGACTCCGAGGGGGGGGGGGGGCGTTGCGGCAGACGAGCGGGGAAGGCGACGGCAGAGCGGAGCTCTGCTCCGAGCGGCAATGGGGGCGCGGCGAGTGAGAGAGAGTGACAGAGAGAGCGAGTGGGGGGATGAGGCCGTTCGGACAGGGAAAGTGGGCGACAAGGTGGATGTCCGAACGGCGGGTGGGGGAGTCGATCCATGGGCGCGGCGGATGCCGAGTCGACAGCGCCCACGCAGCGTACGGGCAGGCGGGAGAGGGACGGCGCCAGGTTGTGTTTGTTTGAAGTCGCTGACTGGTGGGTCCCACAGGGAGTTTTCTTTTTCTTTTATTGTTTCAACCCCGACAGCCAGCTACCTTTAATCTTTTTGTGTGAATAAATCTAGAGTTGATAAAACTAAACCAAAAATAGGGCAGGCTCCTCATACTGTGGCCGAATTTATAAAAATGCTAACTACCAAAAATCCTTTATAAATTTTGAATGGGAATTTTGTAAAGAGAGGTGGTTTCTAGTCTTTTAACCATTATTTGGGGCATCTATTAATGAAATAAAAATCTGAGAAAATCATCTAAATTATACTTGATCATGACCAACAACATATATTTTTGGCAGTGGTGACTTATGTTGAAAAGTTGGGACTTATAGTATAAGTATCATTCAAATTTGTTTGAATTTGGTTTAAATTGGACAAATTTCAGTTTAACCTTGCCATGAGTTTATATCCTGGTGATTCTAACCCTAATTCGGAAGGCAGGGGTATCACATGGAAGAAGGTGGTAGCCGTTGAAACGCCACCATCTTTGGATCGGCCGATTGCATTGGCTCGAAAAATCAGAGTTGCGTTGATGGCTGAGCGGACAACTCATGTTCAACCGTGGCGAGGCCCTCTTCCTCAGAAGCGGATCTCACCGGCGTTGACGTTGGGTGACTGCCCGGTTGTGGACAAGTGCTCCGGCGAGGATGTCCGACGATCAGAGGTGGAAGACAAAGTTCAAATTTTGAATCAGGAGAAGTCTATGGAAAAGGGCCAGGATAAGCCTAGAATAATTTGGATCTCATCCGCCCCAAGGTGGGTCCAAGTCCAACTCAGATCGGGGGTGCAATCGCTTCAGGCTCGTAGGGGTACTCTTCCGACTCAATTTCGTGTTGCTGGCGGCGGAGAAAACCTACGGAATCCAGATCGCCCGACCTACGCTTAGATTCTCGTGAGAGACCTTGCAGCGATGGCCGACGGCGGGACTGGTAATCAGGGTAGTGCTTTCAACGGACGTGGTAATGGAAACTTCCACGGCGTTGCCGGGGAGGTTTTCAGAGCCAGTTCGACAACGGCAGGGGAGCTTTCCAGCAAGGGCAAGGTTGGGGTTCACATGGCCCCAATGGAGGAGCTTTCTTTGGCGGCGCGCCGAACTGGGGGATGAATGGGCAAGGTTGTCAACAACAACAACAGTTTGGGTTTCAGGCTCAGGGGGCGCAAGCAGGTTTCGGAGGCAATTTCCCACAATAGCATGGTAACTTCTTCCCGGACAATAGCAACCAGGGTTTTGGTCAGGGTCCTGGTTTTAATCCTAGGTATGGTGATCTGGGGGGAGGGGGCAGAGGCTGGCCTCGACAGAGGGATAGAGGCCGCGGCAGAGGAAGAGGGCGACATGGTGTTGGCAGAGGAGACGATCGGTTGGGCAATCCTGATGACACCGGTGTGGGTAGTGGTGCTGCGCAACTTCCGCAGGGCGTCGCGATCGACCATCTGCCGGCAATTACTGCGAAGGCGCAGCCCATGCCGCAACCTCATCCTCAGCAGGTTGTTGGCTCCCAGATAGACACCCAGCCCGGCTTGGTGAAACCAGCAGGCAGGCACAAGTGAGCGGAGCTCAATAGGTTATTGAGGTGCCACAGGAGGTTTCAGATTTGATTCCACATGCATCTGACGTTGGGGCTTCTTAGTTAGCAGGTCAGAAGAGAGAAAAAAGAAAGAAAGAAGGAGGATAAATGGTGTTTTCGTTGCTGCACAAAGGGACATGTTTCTGTTGAGTGCAACACAGTCCTCTTCTGTAACATTTCCGAGAGTGATGAGCATGTGGCAGCTCTGTGCCCTCTGAAGAAAAATCCGAAGCCAATAGCTCTCGCGATGGGCTATGCAGTTGACAATCTTGGGTTCTACCACATACCCCATGGCCCCATCCCGACTACTAAATCAACAGGCAATGTTGCATTGATCACGGTGCAGGGTGGTGATATGAAGGAAGAAGACCTTGTGGGGCATTTGAAAAGGCTTGTGTCACCGTCTTTTGCTTGGGATGTGCAACTTAAGGCGCCTAATAAGCGGGTGGCGCCTTTTCCTTCTAAAGAAGATCTACAACGGACTATGAACTTTGGTTCGGCCAACTTAAAGAATGGTATGAAACTAGTGTTTGAAGAATTTGAGGAACAGGAGTATTTCGGCCATGAGCTGCCAATGGTTTGGTTGAGAGTTATAAACTTGCCAAAGGTTCTTAGAACTTATGAAGTGCTGTGGGCAGTTGGTACTATGTTTGGGGTAACTCAACGCGTCGATATGGTTACTACAAGGAAGAATACCTTTGGAAGGTTCAAGGTTGCTGTCCTGAACCCTGCTCTTATACTGAGTAGTATGGAGGTGGTGATCGGCATCCGTTTCTTTGAGCTGAAATTTGAAGTTGATCCCACTGGTTCTGTAGATGGCGCTCTTGGGTCTGGAGATGGTGGCGATGATAATGACAGTAGTGGGAATAGAGATGGCGATACTGTGATGGAGGATTTTAACCAGAAATCAGGAAATCCACCAAATGCAACCTCTAGTGCTGGACTTAATCAGAGCAAGCAGTCGGAGGGACAAATGAAGGAGGATGGAGAAATAGAGGATTTTGATGATGATGATCTGTTGGATGAGAATTGGGATCATGGTGCAGATGGAGTTTCTGTCCGAGAGACTGCGTTCGGAGATAAGGATGTGGTGCTCCTATCAAAGCAACACGAGCTTGTGGAGACCGTCGCTGCTGGCCGGGTTGTGTCCCCCGTCAAGCAGACGGCGGGACAAGTTGCAGCTGCTATGGAGCCTCACGAAAGCGTTTCCGCCACTGTTGTATTTGCCTCGGCCACAACTCCGGGCAGGAATAGAGGTATGCATGCTGCTGAAGCGACCATGGGGGAGCGCTAGCTACGAATGCGACTACCTCTGGCAGCTTCAAAGCGGCGGTGTTGGAAACAGTGGGTGAAGCACTTGATTCTTCTTCTCCCAAAACTTTGGTGTAAGATGGGCCTACCTCGAATGCGCCTGGGCCGCTCCTTATGAGGGCTCTATCGGGGTTGAAGGAGGCATGCCTGTGCGCAAGGACCGCGGGGGAGCGAGATTTTGTGGATTCGGGTGGACAGGCGGCACCGCCACTCGATTTGCAACCTCTCTCAGCGTCACCTCGAGGAGAAGTCTCAGGAGTGCTACTGCTGATGAAGACTCTCTGGAGTGAGCTGAAAGATTGGTGGCTAAAAAGAACTTCGAAGGGGATCAAGGTAAACAAACTAGTAACTCTGTTCTTTCTTTCACTGATGAGCAAATCACAGATAAAATAACGACCATTGGTATTTCTTTGGGAAAGAATGATGGATCTATTTTTGATTCTGTTAAGCTTATCAAAGAAATAGAAAAAGAGAGATTTACTAACTCATTACCTTTTGCACAACCTGGTGAGGATAGCCATGAAAATGTTGAGGACTCTGATTGTGAAATTGACCGTTTGGCTCTAGGTAAATGGACAATGACAGTGAAGATCCTTTTAATTTGTTGCCTATACTTAAAAAAAAAGCCTAGTACTTCTAAAGTTAAGGGGTCCCGTAAAAGACCAGCACACAAAAAACAACTCAATTTTCAATGAGAGAAATATTTTGGAACAACAGAGGTCTTAGGGACTTGGCTAAGCTTAACTTTTTGCATGATCAATCTATTGAGAAGAATCTTGACTTTATTGCCTTACTCGAAACCCACAAGAAAACATTTTCGGATGAAAGTCTTAATGATTTTATGTGGGGGTAGAGAGTTCCATTGGCATTTGGATTCCTCCAAGAGGGCGGTCAGGAGGTATCTTACTAGGTGTTAATTTAGCTGCGTTTGCTGTAGATAAAGTTTTGCAAGGAGAATGTTTTCTAAAGTTTCATCTAACAAACAAGAGTGATGGTTTTAAATGGGTGTTGATGGTTGTTTATGGTGCAGCACAACCTGAGCACAAAGACTGTTTGCTTGCAGAACTGGTGAATACTTGCAGATGAGAAACTTTACCTCTAATGATAGGAGGCGATTTTAATATTATTAGAAACCCTTCAGAGAAGAACAACAATAGATTTGAGAGTAGATGGCCACTTCTTTTTAATGCGTGCATAGAGTCGCTGAATTTAAGAGAACTTGCGCTCTCCGGTCATAAATTCACTTGGACAAATTCAGCTTCGAATCCCACTTATGAAAAATTAGATAGAATTCTGGTTAGTACGGATTGGAAGCAAAAATTTCTGCTTTCAACTGTCGAGGCACTTACCAGAGAGTTATCAGATCACGCACCTCTTTTTTTTTTGGACACGAGGAATGCGTCATATGAAGCCAATGACCCGCATTTCAAATTTGAATTGGGTTGGCTCTTAAAAGACGGTTTTCATGATTTGGTCTCTCAGGTTTGGTTAAATGAGAATAGAGGCGCCTCACCTATGCAAAGATGGCAAAATAAGATTAGAGCTCTACCCAAGTATCTTAGGGGTTGGGCTAGGAACCAGGTTGGTGAGAATAGAAGAACGAAAACTTTCTTAATTCAGAATCTTGATCTTCTTGACATTAAATTCGAAAGTGTTCCTTTATCCCAAAGTGAGCTAGAGTACAAACAATGTCTCTCACGCGAGCTAACAAAAATGCTTATAGAAGAGGAGATATATTGGCTCCAACGCTCCAAAGCTACAAGATTGCTCAAAGGAGATGATAATACTAAGTACTTTCAACTCTTAGCAAATGGTAAATATCAAAAAACTAGATTTTGTCAATTAGAACAAGATGGTGTTGTTATAGTAGGCGATGAGAATCTTAAGAACTACATTACAAATTTTTAGAAAGATTTGTTTGGATCTCCTGTGAGTAATCATTTTCAGCTAGATGAGATAATAGTTGAGGATATCCCTCATGTGTCTGATTTAGAGAATGAAATACTTACTGATGCTTTTAGTGAAAAATAGGTTAGAGAGGCTATTTTTCAAATGGAACATAATAAGGCACCGGGTCCAGATGGGTTTCTAGCTAAGTTCTACTAGCATTTCTGGAAAACTATCAAGTTTGACCTCTTGGAGCTTTTTAATGATTTTCATAAAGGAAATTTACCTCTACAGTCTTAGTTTTGGGGTCATCACTTTGTTACCCAAAAAGGCGGAAGCATTTAAGATCCAACAATATAGACCGATTTGTTTGCTTAATGTTAGCTTTAATGTTTTTACCAAGGTTCTCACTAATAGAATAAATCTTGTGGCACATAAATGATTAGACCGTCACAAACAACCTTCTTACCTGGGAGATATATCTTAGAGGGAGTAGTAATTCTTCACGAGTCAATTCATGAATTTCATAAAAAGAAGAAGAGTGGTGTCATATTAAAATTAGATTTCAAAAAAGCTTATGACAAGGTGAAGTGGCCTTTCCTGCAACAAGTTTTGCGAATGAAAGGATTTTCACCAATATGGAATTCTTGGATTGAAAGAATCACTTCAAAAGGCAGCGTAGGGGTTAAGATAAATGATGATGTTGGTCATTATTTTCAGACAAAAAAAGGGGTGAGGCAAGGGGACTCGTTGCCCCCTATTCTTTTTAACATTGTGGTTGACTCTCTGGCCATACTCGTTGCTAGGGCAAAAGAGAGTGGACTTTTTAGAGGACTACTTCTAAGTCTTGTGGAGGATTGTTTGTCTATTTTGCAATATGCAGACGACACCATCATTTTTATGGAAAATGATCTAGAAGAGGCTAAGAACATGAAGCTCTTGCTTTGTGCCTTCGAACAGCTTTCCAGTTTAAAGATTAATTTCCATAAAAGTGAATTGTTTTGCTATGGAATTGCAAAGGAATTAGAAAAGGAATATTAAAAAAAATTTGGTTGTGAAATAGGTGGGTTCCCTTTTAGATACCTTGGCATTCTGATGCATCATAGAAAACTAAGAAACGCTGATTGAAAGGAAGTGGAAGAGAGATTCCAGAAAAAACTGAGTGAATGGAAGAGCAAAATGCTCTCTGTAGGCGGTCGGCTGGTGCTAACTAATTCAGTTCTTTCTAATTTATCCATGTTCATGCTTTCATTCTTTGAAATCCCAAGAGGAATCCTTAAGAAGCTAGATTATTATAGATCTCGTTTCTTTTGACAAAGCGATGGACATAGGAAGAAATATAGATTAACTAAATGAGACATAATTTGTGCACCAAAAGATCAAGGAGGACTTGGTGTTCTTGATATAGACCTACAGAATAAATGTTTACTTAGCAAGTGGTTATTTAAACTGGTTAATGAAGATGGAATTTAGCAGCAACTTCTTAGAAACAAATACTTGAGACATAGAACCATAACCCAAGTTGAATACATGCCTAGGGATTCTCATTTTTGGTCCGGCCTGATGAAGGTAAAAAGGCACTTTTTGAGAATGGGCAGGTTCATTGTAGGAGATGGGTCACAAGTTAGATTTTGGGAGGATGCCTGGCTGGATTCTACATCGTTTCAAGATCAGTTTCCAGACTTGTATAACATTGTGAGGAAGAAGAGTGCCACAATTGCAATGATTTTTTGATCCATTCCTCTTAATGTATCTTTTCGATGGTCCTTGGTGGGTAGCAACCTACCTGTTGGCTTGGCAGTTGCTAGTGGTCAAAATAGTTAACACCCAACTAAGCGATCAAAGAGATACTTTTAAATAGGCGTTACAACAGAATGGATTTTTACGGTTGGCTCAATGTATAGAGCCTTAGTAACTCCTAGTGTTACGCCTTGCAACCACATAATTTGGAAACTTAAGTTGCCGTTGAAGATTAAAATCTTTCTGTGGTATTTGATTAAAGGTGTTGTTCTAACCAAAGATAATCTAGCAAAAAGACAATGGAAAGGAAGTTTAAATTGTTGCTCATGCAATTTAAATGAGACCATTCAACATCTTTTCTTTGACTGTCCAGTAGCTAGATTTATTTGGAGAATTATACAAGTTTCTTTTAATTTAAACCCTCCGGTTAGTGTTGAGCATTTGTTTGAAGATTGGCTTAGAGGAGTACAAAAGAAGCTAATGTATAAGATTCTGGTTGGAGCTTCGACGTTGTGCTGGGCAATTTGGATTTCCAGGAACGATGCAATTTTTAACACTACAAGACTTCCTACTCCTATATAGGTTCAGGGGGACGCATTGGATTCGTTTTTGGTCTCTGCTGCAAACGGAGGAGGACAAACCCCATTTTGCATGGGGATGTCATGTGCTTGAATCTATAGTCATGGATTTTTTTGCATCAAATGGATGACCGTATAATAATAGAATTGAGATCTGAGTTATCTCAAACTACTCTGTTGGTTTTTCTTGTGTTTGTGTGGTCTTTGGTGTCCATGGTTGTAATAATGAACAGCTATATGCATTGGTCGATGCAGAGGCTGGAATATTAAAATATATTCTATTTTCTAAATAATCAAGACATCCCATACACTGTTGTAAGAAATTTGGTGGTGCAGATATTATGTAGGGGTATGAATATAGTGGCATGCACAATGATTCTCATAGCAGTTGGTGTTCTGATAAAAAAAAAACCTTTGAAGAGTATAAGCCCTATTGTCAGGTATATGCCCACACTTTGACTCTGCTTTACATGTGGTATTTTATCACAATGTTAATAAGTTCTTCGGCCTAAGGAACTGATATCAATATTACTAGATGATTTTTCAATGTAGCTGATAATATGAACCTTCCTCACCTCATCGAGTGTCACAACGGGCTTGTGTGCCAATCGTGACTTGAAGGTGAAGGTTTCCTACCTCGACGTTGAGCTCGTGGCACGGTGAGTTTGATGTTGCACTCTTGGGCGACAGTCGTGATGTCGTTTTGGCTCACGTGGCAGCTACGGGAACCCTTTTTCCTTATGCGGACGTATCATGGTGCTTTTGAGGAAATAATGTTCGGAACCGACTGGTTACAGTGGTTTATGTTTTGCTTTTGGTGGATGTACATGCTTTTTATTTTGTATTTTGCATTCCGATGCTGAATTGTTTTCGGCGTGAATGCTTACAGTGGGACCAGGCAATATTATGGCCAACAGTAACTTACGGTCTTTATACCAATTTTGAAGAGTATTTAAGAGTTTCACACTTTCACTTGATTCCCACACAGTACTCTACCAGTCCTCATTTGCCTTATAAATGATGATATTTATGCTTCTTATATCAGTTTGAAATTCAGCAGTGCTCAATATAACGGAAGGATTCATTGTGCCTTATGATGTATCTTCCATATATCAATATGTTATTGTATTTCTTGAAAAGAAATATTAGTCCTAATCCATTTAATTGATAGAAGGCAATCCGTGGCAATCTGTTATATAAATCTAAGTACTGATATGAAGCTATGATGCAACTTCAATATATATGATAACAGTCATATTTCTAAAGTGTTCCATTTTTATGCCTTCTTTTTCAGCAGTTATGTAGTCCTAAAAAGATCCATAGTGGTAATTATTTTTCCTAACCTGAGTGCACCAGGTAAGAATAAGCTGGATTCGCCACTGATTCTAATGTTTCCCAAGTTTTCGGTAATCTGATTTTGATACAAATGCTATGTCAATGTGCTAATTTGTAGTTAAAAATACGTAGTTGGCTTACTTAAGATCCATTTTCACTAGATTAGATAACCTCTTCGTTCAAACCTGGAATAGGTTCCACTAAGGAAGGGGTGCCACCAGTCATAGGTTACAAAAATAAACAGAACCTTCAGTGCATTTAAATTATCTTAATTCTATAAGTGCTCTTCAACTTTTAGTTTGAATGATAAAATTGTATACATTCTTTTCTTTTTATACTTTCTTAAAGTTTCATTATTTTAGAGAACTAATCAATCACCCATCATTTATTTATTTTCTGAAATAAATATACAATTTCCTATAAGGTTAGTTCCTATATTTTATTGGGAGAAATCATCCATTAAAAGCTGCTAATACCCATGGAAATTGTGTTCTGACTTTCATCACAAAAAAATGCTCATAAGCATCAATCTTTTTATTCCTAAAAAACTTATTGTATAATGTAAGCATATCCTTATCTCCCTTCAAACATTCAGTTTTGAAACAAGTTCACATCATTACTATTTTCCTAATGCTATTCTACATTCTCTGTTTTTACCATATAGCCTCAGAGTGGTACTCCCTTAGCACACTATTTTTAGTTGCTTTGAAGACATTCAATTCAAAAGGGTCTCTTATTTTGCCTTCGCACAAAGCGGGTGATCAAGCACTGCAAATGCCGCGTCATCTTTCTAGTCATGACTACTCGTTGGCGTTCGTGTTTTGTCTACGTCCCCTTCATTATCGTATGAATGACTATGTTGACTACTTCCAATATCTGCCTCGAACAGTGATGATGTGCTCAACGTGATCCCTCTCGCAACTCTCACTCGGTATGTTTTTTCTCACGTCTTCTTTCTTGTCAATTCTATACTTCCTTAATAAAGTAGACATGATGATGTCTGTGATAGTTATATTAGATCTTACACAACTCTAGTCATGTTTATGTTTTATGTCTTTATTTTTTGAATTGAATTTAGTAAATTTTTGCCTCTGATTCCAACAAGTTTCTCCTGCACATGTAACTCAGCACACAAAAGGCTTCGTGTTAACCTGCTTGGTTAGAAGGCTTAACTAGTTAAGACCAACAACAATGCTCATTGCTCAATCTCAAACCGGTTCATACGGGTGGGACTCACAATCAAGAGGCTATAGTTATGGTATGCATCATAATGGTAAATATAAGCAAGATTGATAGGTCAAAGTAAAATATACATCAAAGTCGGATGAAGGTCGACTCGCCATGGAAGAGAAGGGAAAGGTGGTTTCATCGAAAACAACATGGCGAGATGGGAACACGATTAAAGGAAAGATCAAAACACTTCAACCATTTGTGATCTGAAAAATAGCCAAGGAAAACACAGAGTGTAGAGCGTGGGCTGAGTTTATGGGGCATGGTGGCGGTCATGTTAGGGTAGCAAGCGCACCCAAATGCGCATAAGTGGGAGTAGGAGGGAGGAACACCATATAGAGCGAAGTGAGGTGTGTTAAAGTTCAAGGTTTTAGTGGGGTGCATGTTGATGAGATAGGTGGATGTGTGCAAGGCTTCAACCCAAAAAGATGGAGACAAATTGGCTTGAAAAAGTAAAGAGCGCATAATATTATTAGTGGAACGAATGATACACTTATGTGGGCACGACATGCGGACTAAACACGATGAGTGAGGAGGAAGGTGTGGGAGGAAGAGTTGTCAAACTCTCTACCATTGTCACATTGAACATGCTTAATGGTGCACCCAAATTGTGTGGCGACGTAAGCAAAAAAATGTGTGAGGGCGGAGAATGTGTCAGATTTCAGCTTAAGAGGGGAAGTCCAAACAAAATGAGAACATTCATTAAGAATAATGAAATAGTATTTATAACCCGAAACACTAGCAACAGGAGATGTCTAAAGATCACAATGGATTAAATAAAAAATTCTTAGTTTCCCTTGAACTAGATGAATGAAAAGGGAGGCACACATGATGTCCCAACTGACAAGCATGACAAAGAGACTCGGTTTCATTTTTATTACAAGAGATATAGCATGACTACTAACTAGGCAAGACAATGCCTCAGAGCCAATATGACCTAAGCGACGATGCCATAGGGTTGAGGAGGGGGCGACGACAAGAAGAGAACAAGGGGAGGGGAAGCCGACGAAGTTGACCTATCCACCAGAGAAGTTGTGGGGCCTGTTGCTGCTGTTGTTCCTCTTGTGGTCGTAGTTGTTGTTGAAGCCGGAGGGTGCACCCTATGAGCCATCATGCTGTGGCCCATGGTTGGTGGTGGCCGGGGCAGGGGGGCAAACTAGAGGGTAAGCAGGGCCACGAGCAGCAAAGGATGAGGAACCGGTGGTGGCGACCACAGCAGTAGAAGGCGTGTCAGGCTTCGTTTTCATCCTCAATCTTCTCAATCCAAAGATCAGCATGAACGTCAGCAAACTTTAGGAGTGGCTTGGCACGCTTGATGATGGCGGAAATAGTACTAAACTTGTCATTGAGGCCCCGAAGAGTAGCAAGGACGAGGGTGCGGTCGAGGGCGGGCTCACTCAAGCGGTTGCAGTATTCCATGATGGACACGTCTCCCTGGACGAAAGTGCAAAACTCGACATCAAGGATTATAGCACATGTCTCCTTGTTGCCGAGAAATTGATCTTCAAGATGGAGCCACGTCGTGGGAGCGAAGGAGCAGTAAACCATGACGTGTTCAAGCAGGTCAACGGTGAGAGTGGTGTAGATCGAATGCTTGACCACAACGTCCATGCGATACCACTTGGCATCATCGGAGAAGTCATCATCAAGAAGAATGTGGTCATCCAGGGCGTACTTATCAAGAACCGTGAGAAAGAGGTCGCGCCAGGCGAGAAATTGGTGGAGCTGAAGTCGAGGATGATCGGGACCAGTACTTTGAAGTTCTGGACGACGATCGCTTGTTGGTGAAGAAGCATCGTGGACTGGGCAAGGGCGGCCGCACATGCGTGCTCCTCCTCCTAAGGCTTTCTCGGCCTCAAGCTTGGCCGTCTCGGCTTCGACAACGAGACGAGCGGTGCACTTATCTTTAGTCTCCGCCATGGCAGATCGTGATCAATACCACGAAAGGAGGTGCAGTGAAGATCGGCGGTGGGGGTGTGGGATCGTGGCAGAGGGCCAACAAAGGGGAGGAGGGCGGGGGGGGGGGGGGGGGGGGGGGTAGAGGCTACACGAGAGAAGCTGCGAGTGTTGGCACCGGAATTTGGACTGGTCTCAATAGTCAGAGACATGGAGATGAAGTCGCCCAAGTCGAAGAAGTTCAATGGCCGAAAGGAATAAAATAGGCCCGCTAGGGCTATTTTATCTTTTTTTATTTTTAGTTAGATTTCGTTTCGAAATAAGTCTAGTTAGATTACTTGTTTGGAAACCGAAGAGTTCTGACCGACTCGGGTCAGAATCCCCTTACACGGGGTTATAAATATGTAATAGGGTCTGTACAAAAAATATTAACACCTTCATTCGATATAATTCGGCGCATCGCCACCTTTTCCTATTCGATGAAATCCTCGTCTCGCGTGGGCTGCATCGACTCTAATCTTGGCAAGAGACTTGGATTAGTCACCCTCGGTAATTTTATCGATTTCAACTAGTATTTTCTCAGTGATTTAGTTGTTATCTTTGAATTTGCTAGTTATCCGGTAATTAGATCTTTATTTGGTTTGTTCTATCAACTTCATATTATAGTACTGTCTCGGTTATGTCCGATCTTCTATGATTTTAATAGATTTCAGGAGTCTAGATTAGATGTATTATTCGAGTCACTTTATCGATTTTACCTATAATTAGGTTGAATCTAGCTTTATTTATTTCATTTAGGCACTGTCTCGATTAAGTTCGATCTGCTTGAACCAGTGGGGCTGCATTGACTTTGATCTCTCACTGAGTCGATAGGGCTAGGTATGATCTAGTTATAGGTAGAGTCGATAGAGTTCTATCGGGACGTTTAGCCGATAGGTTATCACGGTTCGATCGACTTCTTAGCGCTTTATTTGATTATTCTAATATTTTCGGTAGTCGATCGCTCCCTTTATTTTAATAGATTAGATATGTATTTTCAAGACATATTTGTAATACCAGCTAACAGATCTATTGACTGAGCGAGTATATGCATGATTGTAGATCTATCAACTCTGCTCTATTGACTTTGTTTTATTGGCACTATTTAAATGTGTCACTATCTTATATTTAATTAAGCTTGCCGATAAGCCGATTCAATCAGCCGATTAGTTTATTTTCTACTTATTTATTATCTGATAATACCGGTTGGTTTTCACGCACAGTGACTAGCGGCTTTTCTTATCGGCCTGTCTGGGACCGGTGACCTAGGGAATTTGACCGTTTGTTTTCTTTATCAATTTGCAGGGAAAATTAATTGGTACACCTCAATTTTCGTATTGAGCCTGTACCAGAGCTAAGCAGATCTTCTAGGTCACACGTGTAAATTTTCGCGTCAACAGCGAGAGGCAGAACATCACGGTGAGATGCTGGCGGTGACGGAAGCTAGGGTTAGGCAAGGTCCAGAGGATCGGACCTCTGTGATACCCTGTTAGCATAATAGAATTACATGATTCATTAATGATGACCAGGTATGGTACATATATAAGCGGAGTCATGATAGGCAGTCCCAAATACAAGAGATGGCCCATACGACCAAGTAATGTTAACCTAATACAATTAGGTGTCTAACAATGGGCATCCATTAATATGAGTAGTGTTAATTAATGTCTTTTTATTAACTCCAGTTGATGTGTACCCATATGGGTCGATGTGTACCATATGGGTAATTTTTGCTATTGTTTTACTATGAACTACTCTCTCCGTCTCATAAAGAGTGTTATTTTTTATTTTTTAACATTGTGTTTGACCGTTCGTCTTATTCAATTTTTTAATATAAATATTATTTATTTTTTTATAATTGATTTTATCATTAATAGTACTTTAATTATGATATATTTATTTAACATTTATATAAAATTTTTAAATAAGACGGAAGGTAAAAAATGGTGTTTTAAAGTCAAAAACGACACTCTTTATGGGATGGAGGTAGTAGTTACAATAGAAGTGATTTGTTTAGTTCTTATGTACCTACAATAAAGTGGTACCACTTTTGGACACCATTGTGATAGTCCTGCTAGGTACGGCGACTTGTTTACATGAGCGTCAATGTTTTTTCAAAACAATAATTAATAAAATTAAAAAAATTATAATATAAGCGGGGCTAATGTATTCTTACTGCTGTTCTCACTTTCAATGTGATTTTACCCTCACCTTTTAGGGCTGTGTGATTTTACCCTTATTCAAAATGAAGCAAGACTTTACCCTTACTCCATTAAGGATAGTTAACGGTGTTAAATGTGATGTAAAAAGACAAATGTACTCTTGTGATTTTGTTCCTACTTTTCTTATAGTTTGTGATTATACCTTTGTTTTGATATAATTAATTTAATATATTTTAATGTATTTGGACAACACAATATTAACATAATTATATACTTTTTAAAATGTTGCTGAACTTTTAAATATAAAAGTTTGACATAAATTGACAGAAATTAAATAGCTATAGTGAGATTCGACATAATATTTCAAATTTACTGTAAACAATTTGACTGAACTTCCAGCCATAAACATATGGAACGGGCTGCATGCCAGGAATCTACTGTTGCTACATTAATCAATTCCCGTAAGTGAGCAACATGGATGAAAAAAATATTGATTCGTGACAGTGTTCGATGAAGACAACCATTAAAGCTTTGTAGTGCGAATTACTGGTTCATTCGATTTTTACAAGAGGAGAAATGGAGGAGCAGATTACGAGTTTACGACTACTACGCAAGAGGGAGTTTCGGAGAGATGCAAGAATGGAGGCAGATCTTGTTTGCTTATCTATCGAAGAGCCGTCACAGCTGCCAACGCGAAGCTTTGTACACTCGTCTCGAAGCTTCTTCACGGCACCGCGCCTCCCTCGCTCACGAAGCCCTTGCGAGTGGAACTACTTCAACTAAGGACCACGTCGCCCCCCAATGGCTGCTGCTAGGTTTTGGTGTTAAAACTCTATAAACCATGTAGCAGTAGATCGATCGAGGGGGGGGGGGGGGGGTCTGCTGCTAGGTTTTGGTGTTAAAACTCTATAAACCATGTAGCAGTAGATCGATCGAGGGTGGGGGGGGGGGGGGGGCGGGGAGGTCTTTGGACGACGTACCTGGCCTGCCTCCTGTTGTCGATGCCGATCATGGTGGCGGTCGGCGAAGTAGTGACGACGACGATATTTCGGATGGCAGCGTCCTTGTGTAGTGGGTGACGGTGCTCGCTGGTAGACCATTCCGTCGCTGGCAGCATCTTCCTTTAGATCGAGTTAAGGTTTACAGGTGGAGAATTACTGTGACGGTGATGAACCTCGTGTCCAGTGAACGTGGTTCCCACCTCCTCTTACAGGTGTTGCGCGACAGGGGCCCATCAGCCCTCTTTGGGCTAGACGTCCCCGATCAGGGCGTGGTTCAAGGATTCAAAGGGCCGTTGGGCCTACTGATGGAGATCAATCTAACATTCTCCCTCTTAATCTCATCTTTATCTTTTTAACTTTATACTTTAAAATAACTCTTTTCAAAGTACTTGTTCCATTATAGACTTGTAGTCATCATGGTTAATCACCGATAGAATCAACAGCTACAACACACTTCTTTGTTTTGAAATAGATCATTTAACCTTGTGCCTCTTATTGTCCAGAAATTATAGACTATACCATAAAACCTATATTGACTGTGTGCTTTCCGAGCACACTGGACGGTAAGCCTTTAATGAGCAGATCTGCTAACACTTGTCCATTCTTTTTATGCTCCAAGCATTTTAACATAATTCACCACAATTGACTTGTTGTCACAGAAGTGAAATACTTAATGGTTATTGTTGTTATTAATCATTATCAATTCTAGGTACAGGTTTCCTTAACTATTTTGCCTATCCCTCAGCCTCATATCATGCTAAGTCATATCTTTTCATCATATTAATGATAATTCTTTGAAGTTTTTTCCAAAAACTCCAAGTATGTGTGACACCCCACTCTCCGGGGCATACTGTGCATCCTGTACCAATCCCTGGATCATTAGTTGATACGCACAATCAGATTATCTCAAATCCATATAGTACTAAAATACGAGAAAATACGGATGACTTACCAAATATGGCTAAGTTACAATCCATATGAGGCAGCGGAAATTGGGCGCGAAAGACAGGTTCACTTCAATTCATCACCTCACTTCTATCCACAGGCAAACTTGAGCATACAACGAAACGCTACTGTGGTTACTCCTCTGGAGTTCATTCCCTAAAAACCACAAATAGCAAATCGTGAGTACATAAGGTACTCAACAAGCACTAACACTACTCAAGGGTAAAGTCATGCATTAAGGTTATAGCAAGGATGTAGATAAGGAGTTCAATATTTGCGCTAGCAACTAAGCATGCGGGGTTCACTAAGAATAGATCTCAAGGAAAGAGGAGACCTGTCAATATTTTAGTAGGTTGGCCCTGGAGGGAGTATATACCATACCCACCAGTTCCCATAGTTTTAAAAGGTATGGATCTCCATATCCAAACCTTGCATTTCCAAAACACGGGTATCACATCACCCACTCACACCTCGCGGAGACTGGCTTGTGGCTAATCAACGAGAGCCCAATGATTGGTGTGTCATGACCAGTGACAATGGACATCCGAATGATTTAGGGTTCACTCTGCAGAGCTTAGTACGCTGTATCCACAGGCCATGCACTCTTTGCAAGTAAGTGCATAACACTCTCACTTCACCCGGGCATGCCCACAAGTCCACCACGAAGCTCACAGATTCCACCATCATGACACTTAATCATATCACAACAAAGGCACACAACCAACAATTTTGCCAAGTACTGGACTTATCATCACATCACCGCTCCAATCCTTGAGTCCGTTTCTACTTCGTCGGGTAATACTTCCTTGCAGCGTTACCCAGGATTTGTGTTAGTCCTGCCCATACAGGTTCTGTGGTCATACTGAAATACCACCAAGTTGAGGTGATGTGAACAAGGGTTCCTGATCTTCCGAAAGGTTCTTGGTAAGTTGATTTGATCGGAGGCGACACGCAAATCGATTCAGCTTCAGAACAGCACGTTCTAAACCTCGCAATCACAGCACGACGTCTCCTCTGGTTATCAACCGTCAAGGACGATTGACCTCGCCGAGAAAGCTAATCCCTGCCTGTAAATCAAGAACACAAGCAAGAACAATAAAGGATGCAACATAATTACAGATGAATGACTAAGCTCACGAAGTTGGGGTCTCATAAACCGATGAACGACAATACTGTTTATGAACAGAATTGATCTAAGCAAAAACCGAACCCTAATGGTGCGGCGGCGGCTGTATATGAAGACCCTAGGGTCGTGCAAGACCCTCTGGACGCGCCCCTAATTGGGTTCAACTGGATACAAAGCCCAAAGACCAAAAATAGGCGACACAGCACCGACACAGATTCTGGACCCTCTCTTATTTCGATGATTCCCGATGACTCCGGATGAATTTTGACATGAGGCTGGCGCCATTAGAAAGGTATTCTCCTTATCTTTCCGTGCATATGTAGAACGTCCAAATCCGAGTCCGTATGCGTTATGGGCGACCGTTTTAGTGCAGACTAGTCCTAGGCCCCAAAACAGACTCGAAGTCGGTTATGATTGGGCCTCCACCTTGGCTTCCAATCCCTTGCTGGTCCTCTACGTTCATAACTCCTTCTCCCATCATCTCCTGGTCCTCTCCATGGTTCCTAATTACAAAATAATCATTAGGTAGCAAACCATTCTCAAAAGTAACATATAGCGAAGAACGTAGGAACTCACCTCTAAATTTAGTCGTCGTGCACGAGCTCTAGTGATGTGAACAAGGGTTCCCGATCTTCCGAAAGGTTCTTGGTAAGTTGATTTGGTCGGAGGCGACACACAAATCGATCCGGCTCCAATCGCAGCACGACGTCTCCTTTGGTTGATAACCGTCCAAAGACGATTGACCTCGCCGAGAATGCTAATCCCTGCCTGCGAATCAAGAACACAAGCAAGAACAACGAAGAATGCAACACAATTGCAGATGTATGATTAAACTCTCGAAGTTGGGGTCTCACAAACCGATGAACGGCGACATTGTTTATGAACAGAATTGATCTAAGCAAAACCCAAACCCTAATAGTGTGGTGGCGGCTGTATATAAAGACCCTAGGGTCGTGCAAGACCCTCTGGATGTGCCCCTAATTGGGCTCAACTAGATACAAAGCCCAAAGGCCAAAAATAGGCGACACAGCACCGACACAGATTCTGGACTCTCTCTTGTTTTGATGATTTCTGATGACTCCAGATGAATTTTGACATGAGGCCGGCCGCATTGGAAAGGTCTTCTCCTTATCTTTCCGTGCATATGTAGAACGTCCAAATCCGAGTCCGTATGCGTCCTGGACGACTGTTTTAGTGCAGAATGATCCTAGGCCCCGAAACAGACTCGAAGTCGGTTTTGATTGGGCCTCCACTTTGGCTTCCAAGCCCTTGCTGGTCCTCCACATTCCCAACTCCTTCTCCCATCATCTCCTGGTCTTCTCCATGGTTTCTAATCATAAAATAATCATTAGGTTGCAAACCATTCTCAAAAGTAACATATAGCGAAGAACGTAGGAACGAGCTCACCTCTAAATTTAGTCGTCGTGCACGAGCTCTAGTCATTGGACCTTGCAAGTCTAGAATTGGAGGAGTGTTGTGTGTATCCATAGGAGTGATGTCCTCATCATCCTCCCCCTCTTGAAGTGGAGTCGTCCTCGACTCAAGCTTATCCTCTTCTCCCAAGTATGGTTTCAAATCTGAAATATTAAAAGTTGGACTAACCCCGAACTCGGGAGGCAACTCAAGTTTGTATGCATTATCATTAATCTTCTCCATTATTTTGAATGGACCATCAGCTCTAGGCATTAGCTTAGACTTTCTTAATTCTGGAAATCTATCCTTCCTTAAGTGTAACCACACTAAATCTCCTACATCAAACTTTACTTCCTTTCTACCTTTACTACCAGCAATTTTATATTTTTCATTCATCTTTTCAATGCTAAGTCTAGTGGTCTCATGCATTTGCAAAATAAATTCAGCACGCTCCTTAGTATATCAAGTGGAGTACGGGGATCAAAACCATACACTATCTTGAAGGGACTTACCTTGGTAGTAGAATGTGTTGCCCGATTATAAGCAAACTCAACATGAGGCAAGCATTCTTCCTATTGCTTCAAATTTTTCTTCAAAATAGCTCATAACATAGTGCCCAAAGTATGGTTCACAACCTTAGTTTGTCCATCAGTTTGTGGATGACAAGTTATAGAAAATAGCAACTTTGTACCCAACTTATTCCAAAGCGTGCGCCAAAAATGACTCAAGAATTTTGCATCACGATCTGAAACAATAGTAGAAGGCATACCATGCAAACGTACAATTTCTTTGAAAAAGAGATCAGCAATATAACTAGCATCATCAGTTTTATGACATGGTATAAAGTGTGCCATCTTGGAAAAACGATCCACAACAACAAAAATGCTATCGCTCCCTCTCTTAGTCCTAGGCAGTCCTAAAACAAAGTCCATAGAAATATCCGCCCAAGGAATAAAAGGAACAGGAAGTGGCATGTATAAACCATGTGGATTCAAACGAGACTTAGCTTTTTGACATGTAGTGCAGCGAGCAACAAAACGCTCAACATCTTTCCTCATCCTTGGCCAAAAGAAGTGTGTGGCCAAAATATCCTCCGTCTTCTTAGCACCAAAATGACCCATCAATCCACCTCTATGCGCCTCCTGCAACAACAAAAGACGAACGGAACCAACTGGAATGCATAGGCGGTTAGCTTTAAACAAGAAACCATCATTCAACACAAATTTGTTCCAAGCACGACCTTCTTTACAGTGCAGCAATACATCTTTAAAATCAGCATAAGCAACATATTATTCTTTAATTGCCTCAAGTCCAAAAATTCTACAATCAAGTTGAGACAACAGAGTATATCGCCTAGATAAAGCATCAGCAATCACATTATCCTTCCCTTTTTTATGTTTAATAATATAAGGAAAAGACTCAATAAACTCAACCCATTTAGCATGTCTACGGTTCAAATTGCATTGAGAACGAATATACTTAAGTGATTCATGATCAGAATGAATAACAAATTCTTAGGGCAACAAATAATGACGCCACGTCTCTAAAGAACGTACAAGTGCATATAGTTCCTTATCATACGTGGAATAATTCAAAACAGGCCCAGTAATTTTCTCACTAAAGTATGCAATAGGATTACCATCTTGCATCAAAACACCACCAATGCCTATACCACTAGCATCACATTCAAGCTCAAAAGTCTTATCAAAATTAGGTAATTGCAGCAATGGTGCATGTGTAAGTTTGTCCTTCAAAGCATCAAAAGACTCATGATGTACCTTACCAAAATAGAAGTCAACGCCCTTCTTTGTCAACTCATGTAATGGTGCAGCAATGGTGCTGAAATCTTTGACAAAGCGGCGGTAGAAACCTGCAAGACCAAGAAAACTCCTCACCTATGTGATAGTTTTTGGTACAGGCCAGCCCTTTATGGCTTCAATCTTCGCCTCATCCACCTCAATTCCTTGTGGAGTCACAACATAGCCAGAAAAAGAGACTCGATCCGTGCAAAAGGTGCACTTCTCAAGGTTACCAAATAAACATGCAACTCGCAAAGCATCAAAAACAGCACGCAAATGAATCATATGATCATCCATGGATTTGCTATAAATCAAGATATCATCAAAGTAAATAACCACAAATTTGCCAATAAAAGGTCTTAAAACCTCATTCATCAAACGCATGAAAGTATTGGGTGCATTATTCAACCCAAAAGGCATTACTAACCACTCATACAACCCGAATTTGGTTTTGAAAGCTGTTTTCCATTCATCTCCAAGTTTCATTCTAATTTGATGGTAGCCACTATGCAAATCAATTTTAGTGAAAATTATAGCACCACATAACTCATCAAGCATGTCGTCTAGCCTAGGAATAGGATGATGATACCTAATAGTAATGTTATCAATGGCTCTACAATCTACACACATACGTCAAGAACCATCTTTCTTAGGAACCAAAAGTATAGGAACAGCACAAGGACTAAGTGATTGACGAACATACCCATAATCCAAAAGGTCTTGGACTTGTCATTGTATCTCCTTAGTGTCCTCAGGGTTGGTCCTATAAGCAGCACGGTTTGGTAAAGTAGCACCAGGAATCAAATCAATTTGATGCTCAATCCCACTCACAGGTGGCAATCCCGGGGGTATCTCAGCTGGGAAAACATCGTCATACTCCTGCAAAAGGTTAGTGACAGCAGGAGGCAAAGCACTAGAAGCAATATCACCAAGCGAAAACAAGGCTTGTTTGCATATCAAAGCATAGCAAATATCATCAGTAGAAATTTCAGCAAGCTCAGATTTTGTGGCAAGACATGAACGACCTTGTAATTTAATTGCAGCACCCTTAGAACTTGAAGAATCATTAATATTACTTGGTGTAGAAGCAGAATTAACAGGTTGCTGAATTTCATGGCTTTTAGTTTTCAAACTAGCAGCTCGTTCTGAATCAGCTTGTATAATTTCAGCAGGGGTCATTAGTAACAAAGCAATTTTAGTTCCTTTATGCATAAAAGTGTACTTATTACTTTTACCATGGTGTACAGCATTATTATCAAATTCCCAAGGTCTACCCAATAAAAGTGAACAAGCTTGCATGGGTACAACGTCACAATCAACAGAATCCACATAGGAACCAATGGAAAAAGGAACTCTGCAAGTTTGTATTACCTTAGCTTTTCCAGAGTCATTTAACCACTGAATGTAGTATGGATGTGGATGTGGGCGTGTGGTCAAATCAAGCTTCTTAACCACATCAGAACTCACCAAATTGTTGTAGCTTCCTCCATCAATGATGACACGTGCTCGACGGTTCTTGATGATAAAGAAAATCTGGAACAAGTTATGTCGCTGCATCATCTCGGGCTGCTGGATTTGTGTGCTAAGCACATGCTGTACAATAATATTCATGTAGCCCGTGGTATCTCCGCCTCCAAGGACGAGGTCACCGCTGGTGGCAGCGACATCCTCCTCCTCATCCTCCACATCGGAGGTCCTCATGTAACCGCCATCATCTGTCGCCACATATGCCCGCCTACTTGGGCAATCTTTCTGCACATGGCCAAGACAGCGGTGGCACTGAATCCCTGTAGTGCGTCCCGTCGAAGCAACAGAGGAGGCACTACTAGCCGGTACCTGCACAGAATTTTTACCTGAGCGCGTAGAAGGGGCAGGGGCTGCTCTTGGTGCCGCAGAAACAACAGTAGCTGGTGGTGGCGGCCGGAAAGATGGCTTGGGCAGCCCCGAAGTCCCCGTCGGCCGTGGTGGGTAGAAATTCCTGGACTTGCTGTACTTCTCAAAAGCCTAGAAAAGTCCCTGTGATTCTTTCTCTGCAAGCATAGCATACTGGAAACACTGGTTGAGGGTATAAAATTCTTTATAATCAAGGATGTCCTGAATTTCTTTTCTCAAACCAGAATAAAAGCGGCAAATCTGATCCTCTACTTTTTCAACCACAGCACAACGAATCAAACCCTTCTGAAGCTCACTAAAATACTCCTGAACAGTTTTATCTCCTTGATCTAAACGCTGTAGTTTATTACAAATTTCTTTATAAAAAGAAGGAGGAACAAAACGATCACGCATTTCTACCTTAAGTTCTTTCCAAGTAGTAAACAAATCGGTTTCAGCAGCTAGACCACTCCACCAAACAATAGCAAAGTCCTTAAACTCACTAGTGGCTTGTCTAACTCTATGTTGTTCAGGAACAAGGTGGGCATTAAATTTTTGTTCTACCGTCATTTCCCAATCAAGGTAAGCATCACCATCGTACTGACCCAAAAACGAAGGAATTGAGAACTTAATTTTAGCATACAGGTCATCTGGAGCATGGTTACCTTGTGTGTGATGGTTATGGTTGTGAAAACCACCCATACCTTGAGGGTTACGTTGCAAACGACGTCGTAACCTTGCGGTCCTTGTAGCTGACCTATCGACGGTGCCATCAGCCTTATACACCGTTGCTTCATCATGATCGTCTTCAACGTCGTTGTTGGTGTTGGTGTTGGTGTTGGTGTTGGTGTTGGTGTTGTTGTTGGTCTTGTGAGCGGTCTCCAATTCAACAACCTGATCGGTTAGCTTAGAGACTCTCTTATCCAACCGCTTAATGCTTTCTCCCAGGTGAAGCTTGGTGACGGCGTCGGTGACGGCCCTGGTGATCGTCTCTGCCAAATCACTCTGAACCGCCTGCAAAGCCTTCTGTAACTGACTTTGGCTCACGCACTCATCCAATTTTGAGGGTGAAGCACCCTCTCCATCACTTCCTGACATCAGAAACACCAAAACAGGAAACAAAAAGTAAAGGTTATCCCTACAAAACTACTAAGCAGTGGTGCCTCTCAACACAGCAAAAGGAAGCTTCTTGTAAAGCTCTTACAAAGTTCTAAAAACAACAAAGCGAAAGATACCAGGGAGAAGTGTTCCACGATTGCAAGGGTTACCAAATAACCTATGTGCTGTCTAGAAGAAGTATGTAGAGCTAGGAAGGCCAAATATATATATATATATATATATATATATATATATATATATATATATATATATATATATATATATATATATATATATATATATATATATATATATATATATATGTGAGTGGCACACAAATCAAAAACAGATAGTAAAGTTGAATAAGTACCCAAGTAACTTGTCCCTAGTTGCTGGTCTAACTATGTCCTAGAATAGTAGTGATAGCAAAGAAGAAACAAGAAGACAAAGAGACATAGTCGATAATAGGGGGCTTAGTGTAAAACAGCCAAACTCAGAAATTCCAGGGGGCTAGATGGAGCACTAGTAGGAATCCCAAATTTCTTTTTTTTTTGATATTTTTTCCAACTCACTAGCAAACGGGGAGAAACCACAAAAAATTTCAGCTCAAACCGAGCTAGGACATGGCCTACAGAAAATCTTGAAGTTTCAGAAAACGTCGGATTTCAACTTGAATGAATTTTTTCTTTATCTTCCCGATTTTTTTTGAATTTTTTGATGAGGGCACACAGGGCATCGCCTAGTGTGGGTATGCTCAACTTTTTATCAAGAATCTCCTGTAAAAATTTCAGCCAAAATGGACAACCGAGCGAAAAATTATGGCTGTTTTACCGAAGGGGTGTCGAAATCGGTTATGAAGAAACCGGGGGTTTGAATGAAACCCGAGTCGGCTTGGGGTCGGGTAGGGATTTGTTTTTGGCGAGGTGGATGCGGCGGAAAGTGGAATATGTGAAAATTGGTCCGAGGTGGTGAGGGTAGGTTTAGGGTGGGATTAGGGTGGGCGTGTTAATCAATCAACCCTAGCACATAAAGCCGACAAAACCGAGGATGGTGAAGGGGATGGCGGCTAGGGTTGCAAGGGAAACACTACTGACGACAAAAACACAAACTAAACTAGCGACTAAACAAGAACTAGGGCACAAACTCAACACTACAGACTCTGAAATTGAAATATGCAAAGGCTAAACACGTGGTTATGGGCGGGGGAATTTTTTTTGGTATTTTCTGTGGATGATAGGAAGAACACGAAAACAAAACTAAAGGGTAGTGCAAACCTGACGGTGCACCTGAAGCTCTGATTACCACTTGATGTGAACAAGGGTTCCCGATCTTCTGAAAGATTCTTGGTAAGTTGATTTGGTCGGAGGCGACACACAAATCGATCCGGCTTCAGAACAGCACGTTCTAAACCCCGCAATCGCAGCACGACGTCTCCTCTAGTTATCAACCGTCCAAAGACGATTGACCTCGCCGAGAAGGCTAATCCCTGCCTGCGAATTAAGAACACAAGCAAGAACAACTAAGAATGCAACACAATTGCAGATGTATGATTAAACTCTCGAAGTTGGGGTCTCACAAACCGATGAACGGCGACACTGTTTGTGAACAGAATTGATCTAAGCAAAACCCAAACCCTAATGGTGTGGTGGCGGCTGTATATAAAGACCCTAGGGTCATGCAAGACCCTCTGGACGCGCCCCTAATTGGGCTCAACTAGATACAAAGCCCAAAGGCCAAAAATAGGCGACGCAACACCGACACAGATTCTGGACTCTCTCTTGTTTTGACGATTACCGATGACTCCGGATGAATTATGACATGAGGCCGGCGGAATTGGAAAGGTCTTCTCCTTATCTTTCCGTGCATATGTAGAACGTCCAAATCCGAGTTCGTATGTGTCCTGGGCAATTGTTTTAGTGCAGACTGATCTTGGGCCCCGAAACAGACTCGAAGTCGGTTTTGATTGGGCCTCCACTTTGGCTTCCAAGCCCTTGCTGGTCCTCTACGTTTCCAACTCCTTCTGCCATCATCTCCTGGTCCTCTCCATGGTTTCTAATCATAAAATAATCATTAGGTAGCAAACCATTCTCAAAAGTAACATATAGCGAAGAACGTAGGAACGAGCTCACCTCTAAATTTAGTCGTTGTGCACGAGCTCTAGTCATTGGATCTTGCAAGTCCAGAATTGGAGGAGTGTTGTGTGTATCCATAGGAGTGATGTCCTCATCATCTAGTCATTGGACCTTGCAAGTCCAGAATTGGAGGAGTGTTGTGTGTATTCATAGGAGTGATTTCCTCATCATGAGGTCTCGCTATCGGTTCCTAAGTGGCCGGGCAAGCACTCATCCACGACAGGTGGATCTACACCGAAGACACCATCACCGAGTACTCTGCACGAGTACTAAGGAGTCTCGCCCTCGACCATGTACATCCCACCCATCTTCACCATCACTTAAGTATATTCGTTTTAACACTCATCCACATTGTACTTATATGCACACCACCAAACACGTTTTCACCCATTTTAGAAATAGAAGTATGTAATATGATATTGTGATGAACCTCATCACAGGGTTCCTAAGTGCTTCTAAGCATAGTAGCATTCCGTACATTAGGCGTCTAATGGCGGTGTCTGTGGAGCTTACTGGGTGGTAGGGTAAGGCATACAAGGAGGGGTTGTGGTAACAACAACGGAGTTACCAGTACTCAAATAGGTAGCAATCATGCAAGCAAGTCACACAATAGCACTCAAGAGAGCATGCAATATAGAGTAGGTTGTAAGTAGGTTTTCTAGATTACGGTTGTAAGGGGATGCTAGAGCTTGCTTGGTATTGCTATATCCTTAATGTCGTGGTCTACGTCGCTTCACGTAACGGTGTCGAGGTCCATCTTGAGACTTGGGCCTTCGGGCTTCGTTTCCAGCATCGGGCTGCTCAGGTTCTTCGCGTTCTATGATACGTGACGGTAGCGCGAAGAAAATAAAATAAATAAGAAACAACTATAACTCCAATTAAAACTCCAAATAGGTTATTTAAGGGGTTCGATGTATACTAGTGGGATTATAGGTAGGTTGGGTCTCAGAAGGGTCGACGACGGAAGAATCAGTGAAAACAAAGTTCAGGCGGTGAAGATATGGTGTTTAGGGGGACAAGTGAAAATATGGTGGGTGGCAAAAGGTTCCTCGTGTCGGGACGATCGCGTGAGGGCGAGAATCGCTCAAAACGAAGCTATGGTTGAAAAGTTATGGGCTAGTGACGGCTTATGTGATGTGGGGTAATGTTGCGGGTAGTACGTCTGGTACTACTCACTAAGACGAACCCGTGGGCGCAAGAATCGCTGAAATCAGGATTACGGTTTGAAAGTTACAGGTTCTAGAAGTTCTAGGAGCTTTTCTATAATTTTAGAAAGTTTTAGGGATCTTTCTGTAATTACAGAGAAGTTTGGGGGCCTGTTTGTAAAAGGTGGAGGGGCTAAAGTATATTTACAGAAAGTCTCGGGATCTTTTCTATAAAAAGGCAAGGGCTTGGATAGAATTAAAAAGAAGATCAGGGGCTTATTTGCAAAAAGGCATATCTCTAGGATTTTCTTAATTTATTTTTGTATGGAAAAATATGTGGACCAGGCGCATGCGTCTATTTGTAGGTGGAGTCGAGTGGAAGGCGACGGAGCAACGTGTAATGCATGCGCGGGAGCAGGGGCACCATTAATGGAGTCGCTGTGCTTGAGCAGTGCATGGTCCGGCAACGTGAAGCTCGTGCGCGCGTCGTCGAGCACAGGTGGCGCGTCGCGGAGCGGGGGAGGCGTGGCGTGGAGTGGGGAGCTGGTTGCTTGGCCGGGCGGATGCGATGCGTCGAGCGACTTCAATGGCTAGGCGACGGCTGCAGCGTGCGGTCTTGTCCGACTGCTTCGGTGCTGTGCTCGTCTGGGTGCGCGTGAAGGCGGCGGACAGGTGGCTAGGATGAGGTGACCGCTCGGTTAGGTGAGCTTGATAGCGGTGGGGCTCGACGGCGGCAGGGTTCAGTCATATCGCGTGCACAAGGAAGGTCTCGGCCTGGTGCGTCGGTTCGTGCATGCGTGGGTAGCGCATGTGCGTCCGTTTGTGCCGGCGTCTTGACGCGTGGGCAGGGTCGGTGGGACCCACGGTGGCGCAGCGAGGCCAGGGCGAGATGGTGGTGTCGGTGGCAGTTTTCCTGGTGTCGATCTCCTCCCGTTCTAAGGAGGAAGACGACCGGGACGAGGGCAACGCCCAGGTGAGCTGGGAGCACGTTGCGCGGCCTAGGAGGGGGAGAGGCATGCCCGGGAAAATTGGGGGGAGAAGTAAGCGGGTGTTGGGCTAGGCCGAGAGCGGGAAGAGGGGTTTTGGCCCAAGGAAAGGGGAGAAGGGTTTTAATCTTTTCTTTGGATTTTGGGTGTATTTGGCTTTTATGCAAAATTTTCAAATGGCTTTGGAGTTTCACTTGGAGCATGAACACTCAGAATAAAGAGGGGCAGAAATAATAAAGAAAATAAACAATCACTTTTGGCAAGGTTGTTTTTAATCATTCAAAAAAAATCTTTTATTCTCTCTTGTTTGATTACTTAGTGAGGTTTTTGTTTCAAAAGAAAAATTAAAATCATGACATCGTATTACAACTCTAAAAATTTAAATTCGTAGCGATTTTTCCCTAATTAATTTAGTATTAAAGTTTCAGGGTATTACAGTATGAAAGTTAGCGATAATTGTGGATTTCGCTATATATTTGACGTGTTCTATCTTTGCGCTCACACCTTTTGAGAGCACTTGTTTCTTTTAGCATGAGGCCGATATCTCTAACTCTATTCCAGTGATCTATATCTGAACTGGACATTGTCAAAACAACCTGAATACATGAACTTCATTAGGGTAATATCAAGCTTCTAACAGCTGAAGCATATGGTATCATATTCATTTAATCCTTTTTATATTGACTCTTTTGGAACACTAAAGTTCCCAATTCCATTATCCTTGACTTTAAGAACAGACGTAGGTTTGCTTGCATCCATATTTTAGAAACTTTCTTATCATGCCTATGCAATATTTCTAATACCCCTTATCTTTATCCCGGTGAATCTCGTCTCTTATAATAAGAAACATTCAATCGAGATAAGAATTTCTTCTTCTTCTGTATTGGATTGACATCACCACTAGCAAGTAGTACATTATCCACATATACATGATTAGAAAATAAATTTCCCATTCTATATCTTTGGCATAAATACAATTGTCCTTTTACTCTTTAAGAAAACTCAAAATTCTTATTAATCTAACAACATTTAAACATCTCCTTTTAGAAATTTGTTTTCAATCCATAAATAGGTTTCTGCTAATGATGTCTAAAGTTTCTTTTATTTTCATGACAAACCTTTTGGTTGTGCCATGTAGATACATTTTTCTTGGATCCTCACTAAGGAGAATCGACTTTGCTTTCATCTGATATAGCTTAGGTCATGATGTGTCGTAAATGTCACTATAACTCTGAAGAAATTATTACACGAGACATCAGAAAATGTCTCATAATAATATTTCTCTTATTTTTGCGTCAAGCCTTTTATCATATATCTCTTTCAGAGTCACATTTAATCTTATAGATGCATAACAACCTGCTATTTTGATTCTATAAGGTTTTGTATTCCCTTTGGAGTCACATTCTATATTATAGACGTACGACAGTCTATTGTTTTGACTCCATTAGGAATATCTTCTAAATCCTAAACATCGTCAGATTTAATCAATTACAGTTCATATTTGCCATTCGAGCAAGTGAACGCTCATCATGGTCTCAATTTTTGGGTAGGATCACCCTTCTTCGTAATTAGAAAACTGATTTTCTTATTCTTTGAGACCTTTAGGTTCTCAGCTATTGACATTTCTTTCATATTGGGTTCTCTTTTATTGCCTAGAGGTAAAATTTGTTGATCTTAAAACATTAAAGTGGATACAGAGTCCTACTTCTCTTCAAGTCTTATACTCCCCCATATTACTGTCTTCTTCAAAGACGACGTGTCTTTGAATTCTTTAAACTATACGGGTTTACTCTGTTATAACTTTTCTTCTTTATGGCACTTTAAGCCCCATCTGAGTATTCTTTTATCAAAAACCAGGAATACATCTATTTCTTTACTCTGGGGTATCATTAATATGACCACCGTACTCTCCTAGACGATCACATTCTTCGTTAATAGATCACTTTAGATGCATAACTTGCATCACATTAGCTGAAATGTAGGGGAGTTTCTTTATTCTTAATTTATCTCATATTCTTTCTCCCCCTCGAAATATGGCACAAACATTTCTGCCATAATTTTGAAAAACATTCGAAACTCTTGTGAATTGATGAAACTTTGATAACATCATACGAAAGTAGTTATCTATTAACTCGTATGAGAGTACTTTTCCTCGTTTCATCTCAAAAACTCAATTGAGCTCTTTATCACTAATACATTTATAAGCCATACTTGCATATTATTCTTATCTGTTGGTTCGTCGGTAACTTTATTCTCTTTAGACTTATTTAGTGCTTAATGACTACGACACATAAAGTGAACGGTCGATACATGAAAAGCATAAGAGCTACTCTATACTTTTCTCTGAGAGTGAGATAGATTAAAAGCACATCGGTCAACACATCTCTCTCTCGTCAAGTAGGATAAAACTTTTCTTAAACTTCTCCCGCCATACGGGATTTTCTTGACATAAATATTATGCCAACGTACCCCGCCATGTGGGTATTTTCCCACACTATGCCCATCATATCATACGGATATAATCATAATCATCTCTTTTCCGTCATGCGGGTAATTTCCTCGAAGGGATATAAATATTTGTATTGGCTCATATTCAATCATCAAATTCAAAAATGAATCTGAATATTCTATGACACATACATACTTAATCCAATGTTGGTCAAATTAAACATATATATGTCTTATCATATCATAATCTTTAAAAATGATAATAAAATCTTGTTCATAGAGAGTATAAGAAAAATAATTTCTCAGGACTCTCAATAATACATCTGTTTCTTGAATTAATATATAAGAATTCTTTTCTTTTGAAGCCATTCTTTAGAGGGGGCATACTCCCTCACATTATGATCCTTTTATTAGTCATCTTTTCGGTCACAAGTGCCCAGTCTTTTGCTTTCACGAATGAGAGCATAACTATCTTTTGTTTGAGAAAATAGTCAACAACAACAAATAATAATAAGCATAAAATTAACACTATGTTGGTTTGATTAAAGATATGCACATTAAACTTTTAAAACTTTATCTTGTATTCTAAATCATCGTTGGGCAAAATTAGACTAAACATCAGCTTTATATATAAATTCTAAATCACCGTTGGGCAGAAAAAATAAATAAATGCATCTGAGTCTTAAAAAAAACTTTGCTAAGAAAGCAACATTATCATTAACTTAATTGTAGCGGAAACATGGAAAAACTTTCTCTTGTTCAAGAGCATTTCTTCATGTTTTATCTTTTCTCTGAAAAATTGATCACTATGACATAAAATTTATCATAGATTTAAACTTTTAAACGTAAAACTCATGAAATTATGTTATTGTGATCATCAATGTTGGCCAGAAAATAACAATACCATAATTAATCTTTAAACGAATATCTTTTTACCCCTCTAATCAAATTTTCTCTAATTTAATTAAAGGATAAAACTTTTCTTTGCAGCGGAAACTTTTCTTTCTTTAGAAGCAATCAAATTTCTAATCCTCTATGCACAGAGATTTAAAACAATTTCGGTGCATTCATTTCATCTTCAAATAATTTATCTCGTTGGTTCAAAATTGAATGGAGATTCTACTATATAATCTTTCACATGAATAAATTCATGAAAACAATACTTTCAGAAGCATTTCTTTGTTCTTATCTTTTCTCCAATCAAAAACATGAAATTTGAATGGAGATCAAACTTTTGACAAAAACTCATTGTCATAAAACATTTTTCTATCCTTTAATTAAATTCTTCTGTTGGTTCAAATTTAATCAAAGTTTAAACAAACACATGAATAATAGCAAAATTTCTCTTATTTACTCTCTGTAAAATTTATCTCGTTGGTTAAAAATTACAGAGGCAAATTCTTCAAAATTCATTCATAATCTATTCAAATGACCATAAAAAAACAGTCAAAACAAGATAACAAAATGCTACTATTCATTTTCTCTCTATTGGCCCGAAAACAAAAAACGGCCCAATTCGCGCACACGCCCATACACACATGTGAGCCCTCTGACCGGCCCATCTTCTCGAAAAGCCTACTGGCACCTTCCCCTTCTTGGGCCAAAAGATGGCCCATAACAGCTGCCGTTGAGGCCCACGGCGGCGCCGACCTCTGCTGGTCGTCCATCTCGACAGATCAAGATCCGATGGCTGACCGTCGCTTTTGTCGGTACAAAAAACCTACCGGCCGGCCCATCCCCTAGAAAAAACCCTAGATCATTTCTCTCTTCCCTTTCCTCTTTCTCTTCTTCACAGCAGCGCCGCAGGGAGGCTCGGTCTAGGCGGATTTGGCGGTGCGCCGCTGCTGGCTGCCAACAGCCAGCTCGCGTGCGTGCCCGACTCCGTTCGGCCACCACGGCTGGCCAACACCCGGAACATAGCATGGTGCCACTGCGCCTTCGTGCCCTTGCGGCCCTCCTCGCCGGCGCCAGCTCTGGCAAAACCTCCTACACGGCAGCGCTAGGTCCAGTCCCAGCACAAGGCCGCGGTTGGTTCCCCTTTGCTCCTTCTTTCTTCTTTCCCCTTTTCCTCTCCTCTCCTTAGCTCGGCACGCAGCGAGGTCCAGAGATGGTGGCCGTGTTCATGGCGGCCGGAGGATAAAGAAAGCATCGGTGCTGCCGTAGCCCCTTTCGCCGGTGAGCGCGTCCACCCGAGGGTGAGCGCGTCGCCATCGAACGGAACTGTGACGGTTCCCTTTGGCCCCGAGCCCGATGAGAAGACCGCGAGGTGGCGCGCCCTCATCTCTGGTGGCTTGGACTTGTCTTCCCGCGCTCAGCGGTGGTGGCGACACGAGGTAAACCCGAGGTAGGACCTCGTCCGCCGCCATTTCTTTTCTTTAGATCTAGGGTTAGGGTTTAGGTCTCTTTCTCTACTTTCTTTTCTATCTCAATCTCAATCTACTCGACTAGAACCTGGCTCTGATGCCATTGTTAAAACTCTATGGACCATCTAGGAGTAGATCGAGAGCGAGGGGGGGGCGAGAGAGATCTTTGGACGGCGTACCTGGCCTCCTATTGTCGGTGTAGACCATGGTGGCGGTCGGCGAAGTAGTGACGATGACGGCATCTAGGATGGCGGCGTCCTTGTGCAGTGGGTGACGGTGCTCACCGGTAGGCCATTCCGTCGCTGGCACCACCTCCCTTTAGATCGGGCTAGGGTTTGGAGGTGGGGAGTTACTATGGCGGTGATGAACCTCGTGTCCAGTGAACGTGGTCCCCACCTCCTCTTATAGGTGTTGCGCGGCAGGGGCCCACCAGCCCTCCTTGAGCTGGACGCCCCCAATCAGGACGTGGTTTAAGGGTCCAATGGGCCGTTGGGCTTATTGGTGGAGATCAATCTAACATTTGGCCGTTTGGGATGGTGGCGGCAGGGGAGATGAGGAGAGGGACGACCGATGGAGAATGGGGATCGAGGAAGACGAAAAGATACTGAGGATATAGTTCAGTCTTTTGAGAATTCCTAAGGTAAACATCCAACTCACTAGACTGCTTGCATTTCTGTTATCAAAACTTTCAAACTACTGCTTTTGATATTGGTAGCTCTAGTAAACGGCTGTAAAAGCTTTCCAAAAAGAAAAAGAATAGTTGTTTGGCAGGATAAAGCCATGAACTTTAAGTTTGGCACGGTATATTAAAAAATGGGAGCGTCTAATTTTCAATTGATTGAAAATAGGGGTTCCTTTCAATCAGCGCTTTTAGCCCTTGGATCTAGATCCAATGAATACAAAAAGACAAAATTTTTCTATAGTCTATACATAATACTAATTAATACAAATAATCATATAAATAAAAAATAATAAATAAAATAACATTTTTCTCTCTCTTCAAAATAATATTATTGATTGAAAGGGTGCTCTCTTTTCAATCGATTGAAAAGAAGCATTCCCGTTAAAAAATTGCTTGGTAACAAAAACAGGTGCACCCGCATTACCCGTCACCTAAGAAGTGGAAAAATGCAATAAGTCGAGGCAGTTTCTTTTTTGTGTGTGTAACTGACGGGCTTCATTCATAATCAACCGTTTGGG
This sequence comes from Eleusine indica, assembly GCA_030378355.1. Lineage (NCBI taxonomy): Eukaryota > Viridiplantae > Streptophyta > Magnoliopsida > Poales > Poaceae > Eleusine > Eleusine indica. The sequence continues at coordinate 46,995,725 of CM059495.1, forward strand.
TTACAAATCAGCCTCCACTAGGTCATGTAACATGTATATAGGTTGGGGTTGCTTGCCACTCCCCTATCGGCATATCTTAGCATGCCCTGCTTTGCTAGTTCATGTGCTATTTTATTACAATCCCGTCTGACACGAACGTAAATTTTGAAAGAAGTAAAACACCTATTGGTTAAGTTAATACTCTTGAAGCCCCAGTATAGATGATCTCTGTATCCTTTAGTTCCCAAAGTCGGATGAGCTCCAGACAGTCCATCTCTAGGTGTAGGTTATGCACACACTTCCGAGCTGCATATTGCACACCATCCCGACATGCTGAAGTCTCCATCATCACGGCATCCATGCAGTCCTTATATTTCAGAGATTGGTCTCCCAGAACTCATCTGGTTTCATCTGGCAAAATTACCCCCGTACCTCCTGCTCGTGTGTCCTGCACAAAGCCACAAAGGCACCATGGTATTGCATTTGGTCCAACCTCGATCAGGACGCACGCTAACCAGTTTTTACTTGTTTCTTCAATTCTTCTCCGGGCAGCATTGTGGATGATGGATTTGCTATAGATCATAGGCTGTATCCCACACCCATAGCACCGCCTGTTGCACTGGTCGCGATGGTTTCTTCCGCTGCATCCACAGCGATCACATCCCGCAGTATATGTCTGGCTGGCAGGAATTAGTGCATTACTCGAATGGAAGTTGAAACAAGACCACAATACTAAGTAGAGGACAGTGAAAGAACACACTCGTATGGAAGTCACTAGCATGACTCAACATCAAATTGCTAAATTTAACAGAAATGTTAGACCCTGAGAGTTCCATATTTCAATTCAATACATGATGACATGTTACCGTCATATACAAGAAACGAATATGAACTTGCATGAAACTTATATACGAGGAAGCTACATGAATATACACAATGATAAGTGGATAGACGACAAGAGCAAAATAAGATTAATATTCATGTCTCGTTTCATCGCGGGACCTGCAAGATGGGCCAACACCGGTACTGTAAACATTTTATGTCAGCACATACAGATGAAACACTGCAGCTAAGATGGAACCGATCCCACTCCTTGATCCTTTTTGCAACAGCCAAAAAGAGAGCAGAGCCAGACCCAGAAGCTCCTTCCGTCTGCTCCCTTCTGGCTTACTCCTCTTGAAGCAACCATTTCAGCCATATAATTAACCACCTCCTAACATGCAGAAGAAACGCCATTCAGCAAGTAATATATATATATATATATATATATATATACTTCACAATATTGCATTACATACCTGTGCGCCTAATTTAATAACTTCCTTTGGTGGTACTTCCAGTGGAGTTTCATCAGCATGAAATACACGTAGCTTTGAGAGAAGCCTGAACGAATCTGGCAATACATGTATCTGGTTACTACTGATGTCCAACTCCTCTAGCATCTCAAGATTTCCAATCGATCTTGGTAGTGCTCTTAAGTCAGCGAAGTTCCTGCTGACATTCAACTTTACAAGGCTGGTTGCAAAGCAAATATTCTCAGGGATCATTTCAACTTCATTGAAGCTGACATCCAGCTCTCTCAACCTGGAAAGCGAGCCAATTGTTGTAGGTAGGCCTTTGATTCTGTTGTAGTGTAACGTGAGGATTTCCAGTTTCTCCAACTTCCCAATAGCTTCTGGAAGGGCTTTTAGCTGATTGAAATCTAATCTGAGCTCCACAAGAGAGGTGCAAGATCCAATAGTATAGGGTAGTTCCTCAAGCTCGTTTGTCTCAACAAGTAATCTTCTCAGGTTTGTCAATTTTCCTAAACAATCAGGAAGAACTCTCAACATATTCGAACTAAGGTCAAGATTAGCCAAATTCGTTAGATTTCCAAATGATGTAGGAAGAGTCTTGAGCTGGTTTGAATGCAAGTCAAGATCAATTAGGCTTGATAGTTCCCCAAATGTATCTGGCAGATTGATCAGCTGGTTTGAGTGGAGGTCAAGCTTTGTCAGGTACCGAAGGCTACCAACTGTGGATGGCAGCGCCATGATCCTATTCTCAGATATATCAAGTTCAGTAACATCTTGTAACTTCCCAAGTGAGACAGGGAGCCACTCGATTTGGTCTACCAGCTTTCCCCTGAGATTGAGCTCTGTAGTCCCTTTCTTTGCCGAAGACTCTATAAGGCTTGCCACCTGGATAAGGCTCAACTTTTGCAGGTCACTGTCTGTGGTAAGTTGACATGATAAACGTTAGGATATAACAAATGTAGAATCCCAAAACATCAATTACAATTATTCTAAGGACAGATGGTCTTGCATTAGTTTCGACAAATTCAAGTGACTACCTGTTCATTCATATAATGGTAAGATAAATTACTCTCCTATCTACTCAAGATTATTGACTTGACACCATGAGATTCAGCAACATACAACAAAATAAAGGTACAAGCATTGCCTATGTGCTTATCTTTACATATCAGGAGTTCGAGAATCCCAAAATGTAGAAAACTAGTAGCATTGCCTATGTGCTGTGCCTCATATTTCAAACTTTCTACTAGTCATTACTGAGAGGGGAGGTATAACTCAATTAATACAGGCCATCTACAAATAGCCATGAGACAAAATACTCCCTCCATCGCATATTACTTGTCGTTTTAGCCTTGGACATGGAGATTAAAGAGTGGTGAAATAAGGTGGATCCATAGGAAATAAAAAGGTGAGGGATAGAGATAGAGATGTATTGGAAAGAGAGAAATGTGCATTAGGCTGCGAGGATAACAAGTAAATTGGAAAACTAGATGAGTGTAGGATGACAAGTAACATGGGACGGAGGGAGTATGATTTTACTGTTGTTCCAAAGAAAGCACTGGCAACGGCAAACTCTGTAGACTAACCGTTACATTGATTAAACTAATTGTTCTAGTAAAAAAATTCCTTAACAAAACTGTCTAGTGTGAAATCATCACAAATTGCACGGTTGATGCCCATATTTCCAGTTATTGTTAGTGATAAACTGATTTAGGAAATCGTAATAATTATAACTAAACTAATAATCGCATGGCATGCTATGAGTACGTCAATGTAATAATTATGACAAACTTCAGCATGGCTTCACGGGATGAAAAGATCAGCAGCAACAAATTAGAAATCCCTGTTTCACTGATTCAATAGTTACGTACTTCTCTTAACGAAACAGTGTGGCTTGACCGCTTGCACGACTCATCGCCTTTACACATTCCAGAATAAAATAGATACGGGTGAATACAATTCACAGAAACAAAAATCCAGACAAGTCAACAGGAGAAAACATCCAGATAAGTTAACAGAAAGCACAAGGTACGAACGATAACACTATAAATTTTGTACTTTAAGTGCAGGGGAATATAAATTTAAAAAAATCACAATACCTGTAGGCAGTAGGCAGGAATTGAGCTAAACTTTGGTGCCAAAATACAGTGAAACGGAAACGCGAATTACCTGCAGAACCAGCACGACGCAGCGCCGAGACGGCCGTCGATTCCAAGCCCAAGCCACCCTTGCTTCCGCGGTCTATTTCCACGGCCGCTGCCGCCACTGCAGCCTCCTTCCGCTTAGCCTCCACCTCAACTACCTCGTGGGTGGCCGCACCATCACGCCCGTCTCCGCCGGAACCGCCTTCTTCGCCGGAAACCACCCGCGACGCCCTCTGTATGAGGTCGTCGAACACCTTGAACCGCTTCTCGAGCTCAACGACGTGCGCGGCCTCCTTCCGCTGCTGCAGCGCGCGGAGCCGCACGGCGTTGCGCCTCGCCTCCGCCAGCACGGCGGAGAGCTCAGCCGGCACCCCTTCCTCCACCGGCCGCGCCCGAGCCAGCGCCTCCTCCCGCGCGATCTCGGCGAGGCGCGCCTCCTCCTCGGCGTCCGCCGAGGCCAGCACCGCCGCCGCGGCCTCCACTTCCTCCACGGCCGGCCGCGGCGGGAGTTCCCGATACAGCCGCGTGAGCTCCTCAACCGCATCCGCCGCCGCCGGCGTCATCCCCGCCGCCGCCATCGGCATGCTCCGCACGCCTCGGACTACTCGCAGAGAGAGACAGAGATGGTAGGAGCCGGGCTGGTAGTACTGACTCGGCGTTGGTGAGAGCGTGTATAAAAATGGAAACTAGAAGGGCTTAATTGCAAAGACATGTTTTTCGATTCGAAGAGCTGGAGAGGGCGGCGCTGCAGTTCGCACTAAATACGAGGGGTTACGCTCAAAACCGGCGGAGGCGGGCCGTGGGTCCAGTGATTAGCTGTCATCAAACCGGGACGTGTCTGGTAGGATCTGGAACGACGTGACGGGATTTCACCGTGCTGTGGCCATTCCTGTGGCTGATCACTGCGCTCGCTGCCAAAGTGAGTGACCGCACTTTTTTACAGATAAGTTCAGAGAAGATTGGATTCACTGCCACTTTACTGACTGTAAGTGATTTTATTTAAACTAATGAGTTCTTTTAGCTCTATGATTGTAGCAATATAGAGTACCACAAGGTAGAGGCTGTGCCACAAGGAGGCAAGGAGACACGTGCACGTAAGTGTGGAAGAGGTCTAGAAGCTCTGGCGCCTTCGTCGTTGCGAATCTGCTGCATGTTCTCTTGCTTTGTTTCCGCTTTTTATTTACATGTGTTACAGCCTGCCTTTTGAACGATTCGTGACAGAGTAATACGACGAGCAAGATTTCCTCTTGGGTGACATCGACGACAAATTGTCTACGGACGAAAACGGTTTTGGCAGACTCCTCGTGTGCATCGGGTGTTAAAACAAGAATATCCTAAGCAAAATGGTCTCGCGCTCTTTTGGTCAGAGGAGCAGGCAACATCGGCAGATGGCGCTGTCTGAGGACAAAAGATGCAGCATCGGATGTGTGCTTCTTTCTCCTCGAACGCGGTAGTTAGCCGCCTTCAGGTTGGTAAACTGAGCAGGGCTCTCTGTCAACGCTTGGATTTTTCGATACAAGAGGAGGAAAATACAACAAGGTCGGGTGCTTTGCTCATTGCTGAAATCACCGTGTTACCTTCAGTTCAAACATGACAGCACGGTGAAATTTAAGTAGACGAAGAGCAAATTACTTATCACCGTGTTGCTCTTAGACGAATATGACAAAAGACGAATTGGAGCAGGAGGAAGCAGCACACAGAACAGAGATATCCTGACTTCAGGATAACGCACCCAGGACCGGGAAAAACGTAACGCGAAAATGAGAAATAAAATTATGGAGATGCGGGGGATCGAACCCCGTGCCTCTCGCATGCAAAGCGAGCGCTCTACCATTTGAGCTACATCCCCTTTTACTTTAAATTCGGTTATGGTAACATTTATATATATTTGATACGAGAGCAACATGCCCGCTCGATTGGAAAGCTATACTGAAGTGCTTACCCTTTCTTAATTCTTTGGTTAGTCAAGCTTGCACCTCAGTCAGCTCGATTATGTATAATAACTTATCGATCCGGCAGCGCTTAAATAGACAAGCATGCCGGTGCAATCAAAAACGAAGCACCACCGGCACCTACCGAACCTCTCTTTTTCCTCTACGATAGAGCTCATGTGAGGTTTATAAGTCCACGGTCATCCTTGTTTGTTATGGAAGGCGCCAATAGAGAGGTTGCCATCAGCGCCACGTCGGAGCCTTCCAACGCGACGTCGCCGCAGATATCATGCATGATTAGCGGATCGCTTGATCAGTGCCACGTCAGGGTGCCAGTGGCGGCTTCTTCGTTCGCCAGTGGGGCATGAGATGGATCGGCCGGGCGTGTACATACAAGAACAAAGTTTAGTCTTCATCTTCTTATGTTCTAGAATACTGCCGGCGCCCACCGCCTCCTACAAAGGTTATTGATTTTTGGTTTTTGGAGAGAATCACATCACAACAAGTGAAATTTACAACCGCAGGATTCCGGATAGCACGGAACAGAAGGTCGCTTCTGTCTGCTTCGACACTAGCTCTGGTCTTTCGTCTTCCCGGTTATAAAATTTAAATAAGTTCTTCCTTTAATTTAATTTAATAAAAATATAATAAGGAGATATAATTGTGCTCAAAAGCCAACTCATCGATGACGAGACCAGCCCAAAGACACTTCCCACTCCATGCGTTGCTTTTGGGCCCAAAAGATCACCAGCGATACCGCCTTTCGAGGCGAACCATCCAAAACTTCGGATCCATCCGCTTTTTAGCCTCTATCTCTCGGAGTCCTTTATGACTATGTCATTAAAAAAGATGTCTTATACGTGTCTATTATAAAAAAGATTAAACTCACATGTGTGTCATGTACCGAACTTCTCTTTATCCGTATGCTATTCCATCCAACTTTTTATCACATTTTAATGGTTTTTTCGCTCTAACAGATGGGGCCATGTATAGAGATGACTAGTTTGCCCCTAGCTCATTCTACTCATTGCCTGCCCCTTCTCTTCTCTTCCTGTTCGCATGCCCGAGTACCCTCGCCGGAGTCGGAGCCGCCGTCGGAGCCGCCCAAATCCGGCGCCGCCCCCCCCCCCCGCGCCCAAATCCAGGCTGGCACGCCCCCCCGTGGCCAGGCCGACGCGCCCCATGCGCAAGCCGGCGCCTCCCCCGCGGCCAGGTCAGCAGGCCAGCCAGCCCTTGCGCCCCAGGTCGGCGCCCGACCGCGTCAAGGCCCGAGAACGGTGCGGCGTCCGGACGGCGCGTCTCGATCTTTCGAAAAGTTCTGATAAATCTGGATTTGGGCGGAGACGAAATACAAATCGATCTGGCTTCTAACAACACGTTCAGAACTCCGCAATCGCAGCACAACGTCTTCTCTGGTTATCAACCATTCAAGGACGATTGACCTCGCCGAGAAGACTAATCCCTGCCTACGAATCAAGAACACAAGCAAGAACAACTGTTATGATTAAACTCACAAAGTTGGGGTCTCACAAACCGATGTGATAATAAAACTGCTATGAACTAAATAATCTAAACAAAACCCGAAGCCTAATGGTACGACGACGGCTGTATATGAAGATCCCAAGATCGTGCAAGACCCTCTGGACGCACTCCTAATTGGACTCAACAAGATACAAACCCCAAAAGTCAATAACAGGCGATGCAGCACCGACACAGATTCTAGATCCTCTCTTATTTCGACGATTCCCGATGACTCCGGATGAATTTTGACATGAGCCGGCGGCATTGGAAAGGTCTTCTCCTTAGATTTCCGTGCATATTTAGAACGTCTAAATCCGAGTCCGTATGTGTCATGTGTGTCTGTTTTAGTGCATACTGGTCTTAGACCCCGAAACAGACTCGAAGTTGGTTTTGATTGGGCCTCCACCTTGGCTTCCAAGCCCTTGCTGGTACTCTACGTTTCCAAGTCCTTTTCCTATCACCTCCTAGTCCTCTCCATGGTTCCTAATCATAAAATAATCTTTAGATAGCAAATCATTCTCAAAAGTAACATATAGCGAAGAACGTAGAAACAAGCTCACCTCTAAATTTAGTCATCCTGCACAAGCTCTAGTCATTGAACCTTGCAAGTTCAGAATTGGAGGAGTGTTGTGTGTATCCATAGGAGTGATGTCCTCATCATCCTCCGCCTCTTGAAGTGGAGTCGTCCTCGACTCAAGCTCATCCTCTTCTACCAAGTATGATTTTAAATCTGAAATATTTAAAGTAGGACTAACCTCAAACTCGGGAGACAACTCAAATTTGTATGCATTATCATTAATATTCTCAATTATTTTGAATGGACCATCAGCTCTAGGCATTAATTTAGACTTTCTCGATTCTGAAAATCTATCCTTCCTCAAGTATAACCACACTAAATCTCCTACATCAAGTTTTACTTCTTTTCTACTTTTACTACCAACAATTTTATATTTTTCATTCATCTTTTTAATGCTAAATCTAGTGGTCTCATGCATTTGCAAAATAAATTCAGCACGCTCTTTAGCATCAACATGAACTCTATCATTAATAGTAGGTAGAGGAAGTATATCAAGTGGAATACGGGGATCAAAACCATACACTACCTTAAAGGTACTTACCTTGGTAGTAGAATGTGTTGTCCGATTATAATCAAACTCAACATGAGGCAAACATTCTTCCCATTGCTTCAATTTTTTCTTTAAAATAGCTCTCAACATAGTTCCTAAAGTGCGGTTCACAACCTCAGTTTGTCCATCAGTTTGTGGGTGACAAGTTGTAGAAAACAATAATTTGGTACCCAACTTATTTCAAAGTGAGTATCAAAAGTGACTCAATAATTTTACATCACGATCTGAACTAATAGTACAAGACATACCATGCAAACGTACAATTTCTTTGAAAAAAAAAGGCCAGCAATATGACTAGCATCATCGGTCTTATGACATGGTATAAAGTGTGTCATCTTAAAAAACGATCCACAACAACAAAAATGCTATCGCTCCCCCTCTTAGCCCTAGACAGTACTAAAACAAAGTTCATAGAAATATCCGCCCAAGAAATAGAAGGAACAAGAAGTGGCATGTATAAACCATGTGGATTCAAGCGAGACTTAGCTTTTTAACATGTAATGCAGCGAGCAACAAAGCGCTCTACATCTTTCCTCATCCTTAGCCAAAAGAAGTATGTGACCAAAATATCCTCCGTCTTCTTAGCACCAAAATAACCTATCAATCCATCTCCATGCGCCTCCTGTAACAACAAAAGACGAACGGAACCAACTGGAATGAATAGGTGGTTAGCTCTAAACAAGAATCCATCATTCATCATAAATTTGTTCCAAGCACGACCTTCTTTACATTGCAGCATTACATCCTTAAAATCAGCACCATCAGCATATTGTTCTTTAATTGTCTCAAGTCCAAAAATTTTAAAATCAAGTTGAGCCAACAAAGTATAGCGCCTAGATAAAGCATCAGCAATCATATTATTCTTCTCTTTCTTATGTTTAATAATATAAGGAAAAGACTCAATAAACTCAACCCATTTAGCATGTCTACGGTTTAAATTATATTGTGAGCGAATATACTTAACCGATTCATGATCAGAATGAATGACAAATTCTTTGGGCAACAAATAATGACGTCACGTTTCTAAGAAACGTACAAGAGCATATAATTCCTTATCACAAGTGGAGTAATTCAAAATAAGCCCAGTAATTATTCCGCTAAAGTATGCAACAGATTTACCATCTTGCATCAAAAAACTACCAATGTCTATACCACTAGCATCACATTCGAGCTCAAAAGTCTTATCAAAATTGGGTAGTTGCAGCAATGGTGCACGTGTAAGTTTGTTATTCAAAGCCTTAAAAGACTCATGATGTACCTTACCCTAATGGAACTTGACGCCCTTCTTTATCAACTCATGCAATGGTGCTAAAATCTTTGACAAATCGGCGGTAGAAACCTGCAAGATCAAGAAAACTACTCACCTGTGTGATATTTCTTGGTACAGAGCAGCTCTTTATGGCTTCAATCTTCGCCTCATCTGCCTCAATTTCCTGGGGAGTCACAACATAGCCAAGAAAAGAGACTCGATCCGTGCAAAAGATGCACTTCTCAAGATTACCAAATAAACATGCAGCTCGCAAAACATCAAAAATAGCACGCAAATGAATCAAATGATCATCCATGGATTTGCTATAAATCAAAATATCATCAAAGTAAACTATCACAAATTTACCAATAAAAACTCTTAAAACCTCATTCATCAAACGCATAAAAATACTAGGTGCATTAGTTAAACCAAAAGACATTACTAACCACTTATACAACCCGAATTTGGTTTTGAAAGTTGTTTTTCATTCATCTCCAAGTTTCATTCTAATTTAATGGTAGCCACTACGCAAATCAATTTTAATGAAAATTATAGCACCACATAACTCATCAAACATGTCGTCTAGCCTTGAAATAGGATGACGATACCTAATACTAATGTTATTAATGGCTCTACAATCTACATACATATGCCAAGTACCATCTTTCTTAGTAACCAAAAGTACAGGAATAGCACAAGGACTAAGTGATTGATGAAAATACCCACGATCCAAAAGGTATTGGATTTGTCGTTGTATCTCTTTAGTCTCCTCAGGTTTGGTCCTATAAGCAGCACGGTTTGGCAAAGTAGCACCCGGAATCAAATCAATTTGATCCTCAATCCCTCTCAAAGGTGGCAATCCCGAGGGTATCTCAGCTGGAAAAACATCCTCATACTCTTGCAAAAGGTTAGTGACAGCATAAGGCAAAACACTAGAAGCAATATCATCAAGCAAAAACAAAGTCTGTTTGCATATCAAAGCATAGCAAATATCATCAGTAGCAGAATTTTCAGCAAGCTCAGATTTTGTTGCAAGATATGAACGACCTTGTAATTTAATTCCAGCACCCTTAGAACTTGAAAAATTATTAACATTACTAGATGAATAATCAGAATTAACAGGTTGCTGAATTTTAGTACCTTTATTTTTTAAACTAGCAGCTCTTTCTAAATCAGCTTGTACAATTTCAGCAGGGGTCATTGGTAACAAAGTAATTTTAGTTTCTTTATGCATAAAAATGTACTTATTACTTTTACCATTATGTACAACATCATTATCAAATTCCCAAGATCTACCCAATAAAAGTGAACATGCTTGCATGGGTACAACATCACAATCAACAGAATCCACATAAGAACCAATGGAAAAAGAAACTCTGCAAGTTTGTGTTACCTTAAATTTTCTAGAGTCATTTAATTATTGAATGTAGTATAGATGTGGATGTGGACGTGTGGTCAAATTAAGCTTCTTAACCACATCAGAACTCACCAAATTGTTGCAGCTTCCTCCATCAATGATGACACGTGCTCGGCAGTTCTTGATGACGAAGAAAATCTGGAACAAGTTAAGTCGTTGCATCGTCTCGGGCTGCTGGATTTGTGTGCTAAGCACACGCTGCACAATAATATTCATGTAGCCCGTGGTATCTCCGCCTCCAAGGACGAGGTCACAGCTGGTGGCAGCGACATCCTCCTCCTCATCCTCTACATCGGAGGTGCTCATGTAACCGCCATCGTCTGTCGCCACATATGCCCCCCTACTTGGGCAATCTTTCTGCACATGACCAAGACCATGGCAGTGGTAGCACTGAATCTCTGTAGTGCGTCCCGTCGAAGCAACAGAGGAGGCACTACTAGCCGGTACCTGCATAGAATTTTTACCTGAGCGCGTAGAAAGGACAGGGACTGATCTTGGTGCTGCGGAAACAAGACTAGTTCCCTTGGCAGCTGCTGGTGGGGGTGGACGGAAAGATGGCTTGGACAGCCCCGAAGTCCCCGTCGGCCGTGGTGGGTAGAAAGTCCTTGACTTGTTGTACTCCTCAAAATCCTGGAAAAGTTTCTATGATTTTTTCTCTGCAAGCATAGCATACTAGAAACACTAGTTGAGGGTATAAAATTCTTTATAATCAAGGATGTCCTGAATTTCTTTTTTTAAACCAGAATAAAAGCGACAAATCTGATCCTCTACTTTTTCAACTATAGCACAATGAATCAAACGCTTCTGAAGCTCATTAAAGTACTCTGAACAATTTTATCTCCTTGATCTAAGCGCTATAATTTATTACGAATCTCTCTATAAAAAGAAGTAGGAACAAAACGATCACGCATTGCTACCCTATGTTCTTCCTAAATAGTAGACAAATCAGTTTCAGCACCTAGGGCGCTCCACCAAATAATAGCAAAGTTCTTAAACTCACTAGTGGCTTGTCTAACTCTACGTTGTTCAGGAATAAGGTGGGCATTAAATTTTTGATCTACAGTCATCTCCCAATCAAGATAAGCATTACCATCATACTGACCCGAGAACGAAGAAATTGAAAACTTAATTTTAGCATACGGGTCATCTGGAGCGTGGTTACCTTGTGGGCGACGGTTGTGGTTGTGAAAACCACCCATACCTTGAGTGTTACGTTGCAAACGACATCGTAATCTTGCGGTTCTTGTAGCTGACCTATCCACGGTGTCATCAGCCTTATACACCGTGTCTTTATCATGGTCATCTTCAACATCGTTGGTGTTGGTGTTGGTGTTGGTATTGGTGTTAATGTTGATGGTCTTGTGAGCAGTCTCCAACTCGATAGACACTCTCTTATTCAACCGCTCAATACTTTTTCCCAGGTGAAGCTTGGTGACCACGTCAGTGACGGCCCTGGTGATCGTCTCTGTCAAATCACTTTGAACTGTCTGCAAAGCCTTCTATAGCTGATCTTGGCTCACGCACTCATCAAATTTTGAGGGCGAAGCACCCTCTTCATCGCTTCCTGACACCACAAACACCAAAACAGGAAACAAACAGTAAAGGTTATCCCTACGAAACTACTAAGCAGTGGTGCCTCTCAACATAGCAAAAGAAAGCTACTTACAAAGTTCTAAAAAACAAAGCAAAGGATACCAGGGAGGTGTGTTCCATGATTGCAAGACTCACAAAATAACCTATGTGCTGTTCAGAAGAAATATGTAGAGCTAGGAAGGCCATATATATATATATATATATATATATATATATATATATATATATATATATATATATATATATATATATATATATATATATATATATATATAGATATATATATAAGTGACACAAAAATTAAAAACAGAGAGTAAAACTGAATAAGTGCCTCAAATAACTTGTTCTTAGTTGCTGGTCTAACTATGTCCTAGAACAGATAGTAGTGATAGCAATGATAGAAATAAGTGCGAAAGGAGAATAGAGCACAACAGGGGGCTAGGTGTAAAACAGCCAAACCTCAAAATTCCACAGGCCTAGATAGAGCACTAGTAGAAATCCAAAAATTTTTTTATTTTATTTTCTTGATATTTTTCTTCAACTCCATGATAATGGAAGAGAACTCACAGAAAATTTCAGCTCAAACAGAGGTAGGATGTGGCCTACAGAAATTCTGCAAGTTTTAGAAAACATCGGATTTCAACTTGAATGAATTTTTTCTTTATCTTCCCGATTTTTTTAAATTTTTTTGAAAAGTGCAAATGTTTGGGATGACCCCTTTTCAAGTCACGAAGCTCCTGTAAAAATTTCAGCCAAAATAGACAACCAAGCGTAAAGTTATGGCCGTTTTACTGAAGGTGTGTTGGAATCGGTTTTGAAGTAACCCGGGGTTTGAGTGAAACCCGAGTCGGGTTTGGGGTTGGGTAGGGAATCGGGTAAGGATTTTTTTGGCGGGGTGGATGCAGCAGAAAGTAAAATTTATGAGAATTGGTCCGAGGTGTTGAGGGTGGGTTTAGTGTGGGATTAGGGTAGACATGTTGATCAATCAACCCTAGCACTCAAATCTGACAAAACAGAGGGTAGTGGAGGGGATGGTGGCTAGGGTTGCAAGGAAAACACTACTGACAAAAAAAACACAAACTAAACTAGCGACTAAATAAGAACTAGGACACAAACTCAACACTATGGACTCTTAAATTGAAGTATGCAAAGGCTAAACACGTGATTATGGGCCGGGGGGGGGGGATTTTTTTGGCTTTTCTGTGAACGATATAAAGAACATGAAAACAAAACTAAAGGATAGTGCGAATCTGACAGTGCACCTAAAGCTCTGATTACCACTTGATATGAACAAGGGTTCCCGATCTTTCGAAATGTTCTGATAAATCTTGATCTGGGCGGAGGCAAAACACAAATCGATCCGGCTTCTAAACAACACGTTCAGAACCCCGCAATCGCAGTACAACGTCTCCTCTGATTATCAACCGTCCAAGGACAATTGACCTTGCCGAGAAGGCTACCCTGCCTACGAATCAAGAACACAAGCAAGAACAAAGAAGAATACAATAAAATTGTAGATGTATGATTAAACTCACAAAGTTGAGGCCTCACAAATCGATGTGACGGCGAAATTGTTATGAACAGAATAATCTAAGCAAAACCTGAACCCTAATGGTGCGGCGGCGGCTGTATATGAAGATCCTAAGATCGTGCAAGACCCTTTGGACATACCCTTAATTAGACTCAATTAGATACAAAGCCCAAAGACCAATAACAGGCGACGCAACACCGACACAGATTCTGGATCCTCTCTTGTTTCGACGATTTCCGATGACTCCGGATGAATTTTGACATGAGACCAGCGACATTGGAAAGATTTTCTCCTTATATTTCCGTGCATATGTAGAACGTCCAAATCCGAATCCGTATATGTACTGGGCATCTGTTTTAGTGCATACTGGTTCTAGGCCCCGAAACAGACTCGAAGTCGATTTTGATTGGGCCTCCACCTTGGCTTCCAAGCCTTTCCTGGTCCTCCACGTTCTCAAGTCCTTCTCTCATCACCTTTTGGTCCTCTTCATGATTTCTAATCATAAAATAATCATTAGGTAGCAAACTATTCTCAAAAATAACATATAGCAAAAAACGTAGGAACGAGCTCACCTCTAAATTTAGTCATTGTACACGAGCTCTAGTCATTGGACCTTGCAAGTTCAGAATTGGAGGAGTGTTGTGTGTATCCATAGGAGTGATGTCCTTATCAGTGGGGGGACGCGCCGGCCTGGGGTCGGGTCGGGGCGGGACTTCGCGCGCCATCTGGTGGTGACGGCGGGCCGGCCGGCGACTGGCGGCGCCGAATAAGGTTCCTGGTGGCGGCGGCGGCAGTTCTTGACCTGAGGCAAGAAGCACGGGGAAGGGAGAAAGAGAAAGGGAGAAAAAGGGTATGTGAATGTCTCAGGGGTAATATAGTCATTTTAATTTATGGATCTCATATATTAGAGGTACGGATCCGTTAAAATCTCATAGAACATGAACGGAGTGACATACGGGTCAATAGATCTTGGATTGATGGCACACATGTGACTGACAACTTTTTTTTTTTACACACACATAATCGTCATCTTTTTTAATGCATACGCGTAAAAGTGTCCATCTCTCGGCGCCGGCGCGTCTCTTTCCCCCGCCGGAACCCTTCCTTCCCGCCTTCGTGCCGCCGCCGCTCCACTGTTCCCCTGCCAAAAGCCCAAAACCCACGCGAGAGAAGCGGGGGTTGAGTAGACAATGGCGTCCGCGGAAGAGGAGACGAGCCGGCTGTTCCGCATCCGGCGCACGGTGATGCAGATGCTGCGCGACCGCGGGTACACGGTGCCGGACGCGGACATCGACCTCACCAAGGCCGATTTCGTCAATCGCTTCGGCAGCCCCACCCGCCGCGACGACCTCGTCTTCAGCCGCTGCTTGAAAGACGACCTCTCTGTCCAGGTCCGTCTCCCCTGTCGCGTTCCGTTCCGCTGCCGTGTGAGCCCTAGCCGGCTAACCGTGTTGCCTCCTTCCCCCTGCAGATCTACGTCTTCTTCCCAAACGAGGCCAAGCCTGGCGTGAAGACCATCAGGAGCTACGTCGAGAAGATGAAGTCGGAGCAAGTATTTAACGCCATACTCGTCGTGCAGCAGGCGCTAAGCGCGTTCGCCCGCAGCGCCGTGCAGGAGGTCTCGCAGAAGTACCACCTCGAGGTGTTCCAGGTTCGCCCCTGCTTCTGCTTTGCTTTGCCTCATCTACAAATGTCAGTAATATACTAGTATGTGCGCCTGCCTGTCTCCGTGGAAAGATGGGCTGATGCTAAATTCGCCCGTGGCAGGAAGCTGAGCTCCTTGTGAACATCAAGGAGCATGTACTAGTACCGGAACATGTGCTCCTAACACCAGAGGAGAAGAAAACGCTGCTCGAGCGGTACACTGTGAAAGAAACCCAGGTTGGATTGAGTTTACTTACCTCATTGCTTTTCAGTAGCCTGAATGTTTCCACAAACATAGACACTGACAGTGACATATACAGGATTGTGCAATTTTGCAATGGCACCTAAGAAATTATTCCAATGTTATCAGATGGTTCATATCATACGAAATTATGGTGGGTCTGCATATTGTGGAATGATTGTACTTTGTAGTTTGTACCAAATTTTCCCACCTCCACGTTAAGCTTTTTTTTTCAGCCTGTAGATACGAAGTAGTCTGTCAAAACAGATGTTCATTTTATTTGAATTATTTCACTGGGTTATTATCCATGTCAATTCTGATGAAATAGCGAAAGGATTTTGGCAAAACAATATTATGGAGACTGATATTGCTGATCAACTGGATATATATTGAAGGTTATTACAGCGTGTTTAGACAATTTTTTTGCTGACCTACCTGGAGGCCTAACTTTCCCCCTTATTTTGAAACAAACAAATGAAATGGTAGTTCATTCTCGTGAACCAGCTACTGCCACTGATTGGGAAAGTGGACCTGGACTTTTAACTTAATATTGATTCAAACTTCGGTATTCGGAGGAATCTGTATCATTAAAGAATCAGCATAAGCAATGCCTAGATAATATGTTTGACTATATCTGAATTGGTTTTATGTTAGGCACACATGTTAATAGCTAAGTTATCAGAGTGGAAGACTGAAAGGATGTGTCTATGTCACAACCGAACTAGGCGGCCCTGGACCCAAGTGGTGCGGCCTCATCAACAGGTGTCAGCCGCACTACAAGGGCAGGGATAGGAGAGTTGCGAACTCTTAATCTATTGTTCCTTGTTGATTCACATTGTCATGCCTCCATTGTTGGCCCAAGGGAGATCTATTCCATTAGTCTCAGCCCATTAAGGGGTTTAGGGTACATGTATATAGGCAAGATAGGGAATATTCCAAATAGATGCTAGATACTAGATAGGGTGCCAGACAAGTGCACCATGACCAAAATAACACTAAAGACTTATTCTATCATCCATTATATAGGAGTTCCGACTTACAATAGTATGGACTCCAACTCTATAACTAATATAATTCCGAAATTGACCTAAACCCTAAGCCTAACTGTAATTGAGCTCATGGATGGGCTTGCTTTAGGCCCATACAGTCTGTTGTATGAAGAAGATTTTTGGATATCTACTTTGATGTTTTTTTGTTTCTGATTATATTAGGTGGTTGACTGATAGCTGAATATAGATCTCTTGATTCATGTCAAAAATGCAATTATACTGACAAATGGTCAAAGTAGGGCAACTAGATAGTGTTGCAATTTTTACAATCCTTTGAGTTGTGATGAATTGTTATCACTAATATTATGTGTGGTCAAATTCACTGAACTACTTATAGTTTTGTGAAACTTAATGAAATGGCACAATGTGGACCGACCCAGTATTGTAAGCTCCCACGCTAGGTGGGGTCTGGGAAAGGATTATATGAGGCAAGCCTTACCCTTTATTACAAGGAGATTGCGTCGAACCCAGGACCTCATGGCACAAGTGGGGTGATTTTTTGTAGCCCTCATCTTCTTGATTAGCTCTATTGAGCATGTGTTTCTTCATTGCATTCTCTAATATTTTGAAGATTAATTCTGAAAGAATGATGTGTTTGTGCAGTTTATTCTTGGAGTTTTTAATATTGTAAAAGTATGAGCCTTATGATTACTATGAGAAACATCATCCATAGTTATCTTACAACACTATTGATTACATATACAGATGCCATTCTTTCTGATGATTTTGATACCTTATAATGCAGCTCCCACGGATTCAGATTTCAGATCCAATAGCACGATACTACGGAATGAAGCGTGGGCAAGTTGTGAAAATCACACGAAACAGTGAGACTGCTGGAAGATACATCACCTATCGATATGTTGTCTGAGATTCGCTACATCGTCATGGATTGTGATTTGCTGCAAACGCTATCATGTGGCAATGCTTCTGTAGTTGCTAACCTCTTTCTGCACTTGAAATGCATCTCTACTCTCTAGTTTCCATTGTTGAACCAACTGTTAAAGGGTCTGGTGCTCTTTTTTTCAGAGTTGGTGACATGCTCTGTTAGCATTAGGCGTAGGTGTCCACAGCTATGTTTGAATACTTCATTGGTGCCTAATTGAAAAGGCTAAGCACATCATTGGTACCTATTTGGGGATGCTTTTTATTTTCAACTTGTTGCTGGTAGATCTGCTCTGCCCCGATTGAAACTGATCTAAACATGGTTTCTGTTATCATTGCTCTTTTCTTGCTGATGAATTGTGTAATTGATTTTCAACATTAGTAGGGGGGGCCGTCGGGTCCTGAACTGATCTTGTTTTGAAATTTATTTCTATCTTTTAACATGGGTGCGTCATCGATAGACTCCCTCCATGGATTTGAATTGCTTGTTCTTTTAGAATATGCTAGTTAACTTTTATAAATCACTGTTAAATTATAGTTTGACAAATTGAAAATGGAGAAGCGGAGTTTCTGTTCCTAATTTTGGAAGATCTCGAGTCACGAGCCTTCGAAAAAGGGGTGTGGTGGCCAATGCAAGACTGCAAGGAGCTATGTTGCTTCATCTTGTAGCTATAGAAATCTTGGAACATCCTCAGGCAAAGCGCAGCACTACAGCACCATGTTCAGAACTACGGAGACGATGTTATCCCGTTGCACAGCCAGCTTGCGCAAACCAATGAAGGCCAATCTCAATTGTCAAAAAAAAAAAAATGAAGGCCGATCTCGTCTCCTCACATCTCTTGATGCCTCACATTCCATACTTCTGTTAACCCGACCCCCATCTTTAGCTAATACTACCTCCGTTCCATTGAAAATGTTGATTAGATTTTTTGACACAATATTTGACCCACTCGTCTTATTTTAAAAAAATTATACAAATATAATTTATTTTTTATAATTAAATTTATTACTAAAAATATTTTAATGATATCATCTTTATCTTAATATTTAAATAAAAAATTTGAATAAGACAAATAATCAAAGACGACTTTCTAAAAGTCTAAAATAACATTTTTAAAGGAACCGAGAGTGTAGAAGTGAACTCATTGTCACATACAAGAAGTACTAGCTGGACGGACTAGCAGTAGTCTGAACTGCCACAAGGGCATAACTGAGCTGCAAAGTTGGTTGAAGTCAGAGGCTTATAGCCGCGCAAAAAGAAATGATGAAATTGCTGTTGTGAAACATTCACTTACTGATCAATTAACTTAATTAATAATGTAATTAGTGATTAATTAGATAAAAAGACCACTTCATAAAACATCACATGTGTGAATGTTTCGGGGACCGCCACTCCAAGGAACGTGTCTGTACGTCTATACGGACGTCTTTTCTGACTGTTGGCTGGGTATAAATGTAATCCATCATTATCAATGAAAAAAACTCGACCTGCCGGGAAAGAAGCCACCCCGACTGTATTTTACTAAGGAGAAGAAGCCTTCTTACGCAGGTCGAAAAAAATCCCGAACCCCCTTGCCAACCATACACAGGAACTCAGCTAGCCGTGTGAGCTGTGGTGCAAGTCTTTACCATATGCTTTGATCTAGGGAGGACGAGGAGATTTTTTTCCGCGGTGTGACACCGTGAGCCGATCCTGGGAATCGAACCCGGGTGGACGCGCAGCCACTCGGGCGCGCTGCCACCGAGCCGAAGGCTCGTTCGCATCATTATCAATGAAGACACACTATTCATTCCCTAATCTCATTTGTAAACAATTGCATCATGACAGTCACATGCGAGATTAATGAAGACTCCGAAATCCCACAGAATATCAACAATTGAAGTATAGCAACCAAAATCGTTGGATGTGTACAAATATCTTATTTTCTTTTCATGATAAGGATTGTACTCTTCTGCCTCGCACTATGATTCATCGTTTGACCGAGCGATGAATGGTAGGAAATGCGATGTGCATGTGCCTTGTTACACTTCAGTTCTATCTATACACAAATTTATCATAACTCAGATAGTAATTTGAACGACTGTAAGGCAAATAGTACTGCAAGCACAAATATGTCGGAAGTGCTTTAGGAGGCTGCAATGTCCAACCGAGCTGTCCGACTAGTGTAAATCCCATTTGTGTTACCCGCTAATCTGTTGTGATATTTGTACTGGTGAAGCAGCTGGGTCGGACACCCCAGCGGTACAGAGTCGATGATTCAGGATCTACTGCTGCTAACATCTTGATGGAAAACGGCGCACACAAGACTACTCTAGTTCTCGGTGAAATCTCGCGGCTCTATACCATCTTCCTGACACCACTCACTCCGATCCTAAGCAAGCCTAACCAGCTACAAAATGGTTCATTATTACCAAGCAAAACTAAGATTACACGACGGCGATCAGATGATGTGTAGCGTGTATGCAGTGTGACAACTAAATGAGCTGATGAGGTGTACACCTTTTCTTTTTCTTCTTTTTTTTTGAATGGATGTATACTCTTTTATAGAGCAACCGTTTCTCAATGAAAAGCGAGCTGCTCTAGCATTGGAGCTACTTCCCCTTTACGCTTTGTTGTTTAGTCAAACTTTCAGAGCAACAAATTCGATTATGTATAACCAACAATCGTGGCCGATCTAAAAAAAATAGACGACCCACAGTTACTCCAAGGTACTGTAAAACTGGCCCCATATTATACTAATATAACATGCGAGAGTGGTTATGAACTGTAAAATGGAAATCAGAGGCAAGCAAAAGCACACACAAAAAAAAAAAAGACGAAGTTATTCATGGCATTCACATGCAAGGAAGTTCGCTGAATATTAACTGTATATGACTTGTAGCGATCACATCTTTGGATTTGTGATGCAATTCTTTTACCTCGCGACAAGCATAAGAGTGTACCTTTGTGCCTCCTTACAATATGTGGCATTCTATATAGCATCCACTCTTATGAAGAGTTTGGTAAATATAGAGAAATGCTGTAGTTACACCTCAAACGTTCAACTAGTGTCCAATCAAATCATATGTAATATTTTTAACCTCACATATGATTTTGTATTGGTTGGATGCTGGTTGGACAAATTGGATTGGATCTATAGCATTGCTCATAAATATAATCATAGCTCCTAAAAAATCTGGTGAAGAAGATCGTAGAGGTTGACCATCCATATAGAATTCCTTCTGTACACCCAATAGAATTCTTGATGGAATGACAAACATATTCCTCTTAGTATCGGTTAATGGAAACAACACATTAACCTGGCCTGATCGAATGATGCTTATGAAAGGAAAATGGAACTAAATGTTGTTAAAATTAAAATAGGAGTATTTTTCTCATCAACTTAAACTGTAGGGTGCAACTAGTCGCACAGTTCATTCTGAGCTTGGCTGATGAAAATGTGTGTCAGGATGCTAAGAATATCCACTGTTGAGGACATGGGCCTCCAGTTAATGATCAAAGTTGACATTCGGGAAAACTAGAAGTTCTGGTTTTGATATATACATTGTGTCCAAAATTGTCATTTTTTTCTGGTTTTGACTAGTTAACCGGTCAATTTCACGGTTAACCAACTGGTTTTAACCGTTAACCAGTTGGTTTTACTGGTTTTATTAACAGATTTTAGATACAAAATTTCGAATTCAAATTTTACCGGTTTTGGCGGTTAACCATCCGGTTTTAAACCCTGATTGGGTATGCTTCGATTGGTCATAACTCTGTCAAGATGGCTCACAGGCTGTAAAAAGAATAAAGGGCGGGGAGGTCTGATCCTATTAGAAGTCGGAACTGTGACAAATTTCTTGTCAAACACAAATTTTTTCTCCGAGTACCAAAACTGAAACCTTTGAATTCCACACCAAACCTCCAGTTTTTGTGTATTGCAAATATGTAAAAATCATAACTTCTGGTTTTACAGTCATGAGGTTTTGTTTTTCAAATGCCATAGCATTTTCATACGCGCTCTTGTAAGTGTCTGATCTTGCTAGGCTAGCAACTAGTGAGGGATCTAATCGTGTAGCAGTTGCTCTGGTTACGGATCTAAGAGGGAGAGAGAGAGAGAGAAGGGGTTGCACATACCGGGGTTGTGAGGAGGAGCGGGAGCCGGGGCTGACGTAGAGGCGGCGGCGGCGTCGGATCTGTCCATGGTGACTGTGAGGACCTCGTCGAGAGCGTCGACGAGATGTTGGGAAAGCGTGGATGGCAGTCGACGGGCTTCTGGTCTCCACCGGCTCTGGCCTGGTATGACGGCGTTGTAGGGCGTCGTGGCGGTGGCGGACTTCCCATCGTTGGTTGCGCCCCTCCTTGGATCGGATTAGGGTTTGCGGGAGCACTTGATGGTGACATTCAACTTGGGTAAACATGCCTCGACGGGGGCCCACCAACCAGAGGAGGGTTGGGGCACCCCGATCAGGGCGCGAGATCTAACTTGTGTTGTTGAGCCCAATGGGAGATCTACTAATATTCTTCTCTTAGATCTTATTTTATCATCACTTTATATTTTTTATTTCATCACGGATTTACACATAGAGCATGTTTCATCATCACAGCTAAACGTTGATAGATTCAACAGCTACTATACACATCCCCGTTCAGAAATAAATACTTTTCTTTGGCCCTAAGTCCAGAATCATAAGGCTTTCCTCAACCCTATATCGGCTACGTGCTCCTTGAACACGTTGGACGGTAGGCCTTTCGTCAGCGGATCCATAAGCATTTTTTTCAGTCTTGATATGCTCGAGACTTATAGTGCGATACT
Source organism: Eleusine indica (assembly GCA_030378355.1). Classification (NCBI taxonomy): domain Eukaryota; kingdom Viridiplantae; phylum Streptophyta; class Magnoliopsida; order Poales; family Poaceae; genus Eleusine; species Eleusine indica. The sequence continues at coordinate 47,018,127 of CM059495.1, forward strand.
GAACTTTGTTTTTTACAACATAGTACTTTATATTAATGTGCTTGGCAGCACCACTAGACTGATTGTTGTGAGCATATATTACTACTGGTTCATTATCGCAGTATAACTTTAGTAGTTTTTCAATACTGTTAACTACTCTTAATCCGGGTATAAATTTCTTTAGCCAGTTGACCTATCTCGTGGCCTCATAACATGCTATAAACTCAGCATACATGATAGACCTTGCTGTAATAGTCTGTTTGGAGCTTTTTTATGAAATAGCTCCTCCTGCCAGGATAAACACGTATCCCGATGTCAATTTCGTGTTATCTATAGCAAAGTCTGAGTCAGAGTACCCCACCACTTGGAGTGAATATGGTCTTCTGTATACTAACATGAGACCTTTCGTTCTTTGCAAATATCGTAAGACTTTCTTTATCAACTTATAGTGCTCTGGGCTTAGATTACTCTGAAATCTGCCAAGTAACCCGGTGACAAAAGCCAAATCAGGGTGCGTACATACTTGCGCATACTGCAAGCATTCCATAGCCGAAGCATATGGTTTCGTTTTTATTTCATTGAGCTCAAACTTATTATTGGGTTTTTGTCAATTCTCAAATCTTTCACCCTTGACTATAAAAGCAAGTGTAACACTGCATTTGTACATGTTAAATTTCTTCAACACCTTCTCTATATACGTCTTTTGAGACAATCTCAGTACGTATTTTCTTCTAGAAAAATACTTCCGTGCCCATGGAGGACCGTGCCCACCCGGGGGAAACTCCGGCGCGTGTACTTTAAAATGGATGCTGATAAATACCGTAACGTTTGCTGTTAGAGATTAACACGCTTGGTAGATCATGACGATGATCGATCGTAATAGATGATTAACAGGCTGTGTTCATTGCCGCATTTAACGCAAACGTTCACAGGGGCTACCGTACTAGTATCATTTGGCGCACACGCAATTATGAGTAGCCAGAGCAGCGCAGATGAGGGAGAGAACGTTTAATACGGTAGCTAAAGCACTACCTCAAGGAGGGGGAGGGGGAGGGGGGGGGGGAGTGGGTGAGGAGGGGCACTAGCTCAAGGAGGGGGGCGGTGTGAGAACGGTGACCATGGTTGGGCAGGAGGGTGGACAAGATTGAGATATGAAGGTAGAAGAGGTCGCCGAGCTCACGCGCGGAGTCCAAAACCATGTCACGAGCCCATGCCATTAGGGAGGACACAAGCAACGTTGACACAGCTTGGATTCGGGCAACAGGTTAGTAATCACTCCCGTCAAACAGCAGATGAACACACAGTAGAAATCATGTAATATGATACGATAATATTCCGCAGGCGTCGCCGGTACAAATGTTCTTCGCAGGCGTCCGGACCATAGATGCCGGCCGGATGGCGCACCACGCGCGGGTCATGCTTCGCGGCGAAAGTAGCAGAAACACAGGCGCTCACTGGTACACAGACGCGCAGGGACGTGCGCACCCCTTTGCGAACCGGAAGGAAACAAAGACGCATAGGTTAGACTGGTTGGGGAGGGGGGAGGGGGGGGGGCGGTGTTGTTAGTTTTCACGACTTCTTTTTCGTTCATGCGCCATGCATTTGGGTAGTTACGCTTTTTTTTTTCGGGCGACAGGATCTAAAGCCCCATGTCGGCACTTTGGATGAAGGAGCGAGCAAACAAATGGAGAAACAGGTGCCAATATTATGCGTCCATGCAACGATTCGTTTTTCCACATGTGCGCGTAAACCCAGCTGATGAGCATGCGTTTTCATCCACCCAAGAGATGGCTGCAGGATGTTTGCTCACGCGCGAAGAATGCTACTGGACGCACCAACCTGACACGGCCAAAAGTTTCATGCATGTTTTCAAGCTTCCATTCAAAAGACGCCTTGTATGCCCGACTGACGCAAACCAGTTCATATATATTTATTTTTTGTTTTCCTAAATACGATGCGAGAGGCCATACCAGATTTGCATCAGATTAACTGCTGAACGGCACTCTTTTCATGCAGGTGATGACGCACCCATTTTTCAGTCTGTTTAAAGGTGCCCTGTCAGGCCCCGCGGCCAATGCAGTTAGGCTCAGGGTCCCTAATGGGGTGTTCTATGATCTTGAGCTCACTATTCAGGGCAGCACGGCAACTTTCTCTTCGGGATGGAAAAACCTTGTGATCGACTCCGAGATCCGACCCGGCGACTACGGTGTATTTACCTTTGTTTGTCAGGTTTTAGCTTTGCCTTTTTTTTAAAAAAAAAAACTGGTTTTAGCTTTGCCGTGGCTGGCACACTTGGTGTCATCTCATCTCATCTATCTAGGAGCCAGCCATTGCATGATGCCAGATGCCACTCACGTGTGTTCAAGACAATGCAAATTCTTCTTTATCTTAGATACACATGCTTGTGAATGCAGCAAGTGCTACTAATTTACTACTCATGGTTGCTTGATTGCTTCAGCACCACATCATACAGGAATACCTTAAACAAAGCAACTTTTAAGCACCTATTTGAACTGGCAATCACGTTTGCCCTGTACTCGATGAACTACAAGTAACAATTATTCCTCGTGCTTGAGTGATTTCAACATGAAACTGAACATGCAGATGGAAGTGTAGCTCAAAGGAGGACTGCATGCTCTAAAAGCGTGTTAGCTTAAAGATGTGGCCAGAGGAAGTTATTGTATTGTAGAACGTTCATAACCTCTTCAGATGCAAATAAACATTTCCAACCACTTCAACACCTTGGAGAATCAGAGTATAAATACATTAAGTTAAATTGTACTCAATAGATTCCTTATTCATGATTCAATGTCAGTAATTCTGATGGACAATAACAAACTCAGGTAGTTCTGGAAAGAGATCACACCAGGCATCACAGATCACACCCGACATCACAGATTAACCTCTACATGAAACCTGATATTTATAACTATCTTGATAATGGAACATCAGCGCTGAACATTTTAATTTTTAACAATGATGAAAAAGGAGAAATGTTGTCACTCCTATTATGTTCAGTTCTTTTTTTTTTGTCTCATCTTAGTAGACCTACTCAGTGGCGGAGCCAGGGAGGAGCCAGCAGGGGTCGTGGCCCCCCTGACATCGAAGCAAAAATTGTTATCCCTTGGCCCTTACATTACTTTCTGCATGTTGACCTCAATTAGAAAGAAAAAAAACTTAGTTGCTGGTTTACTTAGCTTATCACGCAAGCGAAATTGAAGCCTTTCATTAAAAAAAAAAGCAAAGTTGAAGCCTAATCTGATTAGACTGTTAAATGAGATCTTTAACCCATGAGCTAATTTATATTTCTTTTCCTATCATAACATAAGCATAGTAGCTTAATATGATATTGAGTCAGAGCTTTTGAGTTCAAATTTTGATAACCGCATTTTTTGCCGTGCTACACCTATTTTCACGTTTGCGGCCCAAAGGAGCTGCATGTAAGAGAGAGTGTTGAACTACAAGTAAATTATTCATCTTTCCCTATAAGTTTAGGTTTTTAGATGTAACTGGTTAGTGCATAATAGCTTAACATTTTCAACCGGCGATCCTCAAGTGGCGCTAATCTTTGGTTCCTTGTTTCTGTAGTCCTTCTAGTACAGTAAGCGATCCTTTTCTAGTTTTCTTAAACAGCATTTCTTTATGGAACTAAGTAATAAAAATTGAATTTGGTGCAAAATGTAGTTGATATACCGTTTATTTTCTTAGGATGCCAATTAACTCAAATTATCCATTTTTTTACCATATTAGCACGAATTCTCTATTTTTTTGATGAAATTGGTTAGCAAGGAACATGATTTTGTTTGGTCGGACCCCCTATGTAGAATTCCTGGCTCCGCCACTGGACCTACTTATGTTGTTTACTAAGAATGGTTCTATTTGTGCCATTGAAAAGTAAAATATTGAAACAGAATACGGTGTGATATATAGTAGAAAATGATCATGACACCCTGGTAAATTTGGAGTCCAGTGATACTACACAACTAAACCGTAAATTCGGACCATCAAGGAAATACAAAAGTGGGATTGATTTTGTTTCCCAGAAGATAATGGAAAGTTTCTCAAACACATAAAAGTCGAATGTTGACAGAAATGACAACAAAATCTAAACTATTAAATCACAAGAGCTACATAAGTGAACATGTACATAACTTCACATGTATCTACACATGAAAGTCAAATGGCACAAAAACAAGAACTGAAACTTGATGAATGAATTTCACCAAAACAGTAATATTACCTCCACTTTATTACCAAGCCCATTTTGTTTTGAATACAGCAACCAAAAAATGTAACGAGCACCCCAAATCAGACATGACACATAGTTCCCCTCCATTGCCTGCTTGGAGATGAAAGGAGCTCCCCACTTATGATTATGAACAAGGCAACTATGAACATCAACAATAGCCATTGCTGCAGTCGGAAACTGAACATCTGCGCTGCCAAAAGTATGTGCTGAACCTTCATGAAGCATGAACTAAGCTCTAATTAGCTGTTGGCACCAACCTCACGGATATGGAACATTTGCTACCTCAGCCGTCCAACGGACGATTCCATCTCTATCCATCATCTTTAAACCATGTAACCAGAAATTTGTAGAAAACCCAAAAATCCACTATGCAACATAATTATTCTCAATCACTGGTTGTGTCCGTGTCCCGGACGCCACAGGTGCCTGCGAATGCCCGACCTGCGCCATCCGGAATGTCTCCCCAACCTCTGCATTCCGTTCCATCGCCTCAAGCTTCTTATGCCTTTTATGCATCACGAAACAGATCATGAGGGAAGCCAACAGCCCTAAACCAAGTGCGCCACCAACCACGCCGCCAACCCACCAACCAGAGGAGGGTTGGAGCGCCTCCAATCAAAGCGCGAGATCTGGCTTGGACCCACCAACCAACAGCTCTAAATTAAACATTTCATATGTTCGTTTCCATCATATCAACAAGGGCGTCATCATATACACTTTAAATAAATAATTTGGTTTCATCTTCTTATATTTCCAAGCTTTTTTTATTTTTGTTTCTTGAGTGAAAATTAGCTCATGGTCTATAAAACATGTCTAGGTATCAAATTTGTAAACCGGTGAACCCAGTCGGTTTGGTTATGTAAACCTTATATCCAATCAATCACGTATCTTCAGTCATTTTTTATCCCTTTACCGTGTTTCTAATCTTAATTCTATATTCCCTTCGTCTCGATGATGATTAGGTATCCTAGATGGCCTTCGATGCTAGGGCAAACCTATGCATGCGTGTGCTGACAAGGTCCTTCTCAGACGAGTGTTTATCCATTTTCGTCAAAACCAGGACAAAATTAGAAGTTCCGGTTTGCCAAACTGGAAATTCCGATTTTTTGCAGACTACGCGGCGAGGTGTATGGTTGCGAACTGTGTAAGGACTTACTCGTGTGTAATCGCGTCAACACCTCCACTGTTTATGTTTCATCGCGTGATAATATAATGCAAACAGGATAAGTTAGCCATACAAACAGGGATGAACATTGTTTTGCAACGCATAGTTCATCTTCTCTTCCTCCAGCGCGAGCAGAGGCTGCCACACGACAAACTTTTATGCAACCTATTTAATTTCGGTTGCCAACTGAATAAGCACAGGAACATCAGTGCGAATGCAACTGCAACAAATTTACTCTTTTGGAACTGAAATCCCCACAGTCGTGGCCATCCTGATAGAGCGAGGACCGACATCCTAGCTAGTACTTCATACTGAGCCGTCGCCGGCGTGAGGGGTGGGTTGTATCTTGGAAATCAGAGACTGATCACGCAATGTGGATTGTGGAGGGAGTTCATGCAACTGTAATACGTCTGCAGAAGCGATCCATTCCAATTGACCAAGCTCTGGGCTGGTGCTCACGATCGGTCCATGTAAGCGACAATGTGGTCCCCTTATGCTCGACTCTCATCTGTCTCCGGGCGACGTTTTTTGCATGCCAAACTTTCAAAAATGAGAAAAATCAGGTGGGCAATAGATTCCATGGAAAAAAAAAACTTGGTGTGCAGAGGAGCTCACCGTGGCATAGATCATTTTATCACTGATTCATAACTTTCTCCTGTTACTATTGTGATGCTACCACAAATGCCTAACTCTAACTTGTATTGTTATTAAACTTTATTGTCTTCCCGAACTAAAGAGGAGTGATGTACTACAACATTACTTCTGTAGTTCTGTCAGCCTAAACAGTTGACTTCAATGTGTAACAGCAGCATGCAGACTTGGACGTGAGCTTTGATCGTTTTCTTGAGCATGCTATACTCCCGCGTGGACTGCTGGAGCAACGAGGATTGCTAATGTCCAGATGAAAAGAAGCACACATCGCCGCTTATGCTGAGTCTTCATCAAACCTCGCAGCTACTTACTTCCTGACATCACTCAATCCCAAGCACGCGAAACCAGCTGCACGATGCTTCAACATTAGGAAGGTAAGAAAAGATCATACAAGAGCGATCAGAGGGTCTAGAGTATGCAGTGTGACAGCCAAAGGTGAAACTATAAAAGGATAAGGTATCTATGCTATTTTATTGAGCAACCGGTGGCCGAGTTGCTCAGTTAAGTAAATTACATACCTGCAAAATGCACGTGTCGGCATACAGAAATAATGGCCAACAACCGAATTCCTGAATACTGGTGCTGCACATTATCAGGACTCAAGTGTTATCCTAAACGGGATTACACGCATGTATACAACGCACAGAATGATACATGAGATATGAGAAGTTAGCGCACAGTTTAGGCCCTAATATGTGAATTACACGGCTAGCAGTTTACATGGTCAAAAACAGGCTACAGAGCCTACACGGCACGACAATTACAAGGTTTCGTGCGCCTATTAGAGCAGGGCTAATGGTTTAGCCTGCTGGTGACGGAATACAACAACCATGTCATCTTGAGCCTTTAACAAAGCAAGTTCATATAATGGAGTTAGCTCTTACGTTGGCTAAGAGAGTGAGGCATTAAAAAGCAACTAATTAATGCTTGCATGTAGACACAATCTGATGTAATCAAGATCTTTGCGGTCACTCATGAAACAACACCATATGAAAACTACACATGCTCATCCATGACACAAAAGCAACATTCCTACCAGAAATTCATTTAAGAAAAACAAGCCGCTTCTGAAGAAGTAATTTGCCTTTGTATCTGTTTGTCTGATTTCAATAGCAGCTTCGACAAAACACAAATATTGAAGGCTAAAATTATGATAGTCACGGGGCACGGTAATTTCGTTGCAGGTAATGTGCTATGGTTCTTTGAAACATGCCACTGAAATTGATTGTATTCACCACTCATTGACAGAAAGCAAGATGGGCAGGCAACTTCAGAGCTGTTGCTTTACAAGACACAAGAAGCCAGACCCAAGCCTTGTTTTGGATGGAGACGCCTCGCTTCGGCGCCACATGCCGGCTTGGTCACGCTCTTCGTCAGCGTCCTCTGCGTGGACCTGCTCTTTGATGCTGCCGGCGCCGGCGCCATGCCGCAATGAACGCAAGGAGTGGTCATCGCGGCGTACGGGGCCGCACACCCACCCGCCCGTGGCTGCAAGTCAGGAACTGGAGCATGAACGGCGTCGGCACCAGTGACTCGGTCTTTTGCCCCGACGATCGAATTGAAGCGCAGGAGATTGTTTTGGCCAGGAAATCGGCGCGAGGGATGCGAGTGAAGCATGGGATCGACGGGGCGGAGCGAGGCGCCGGCTCAGTCGCCCGCAACAGGCATACATCCTCGAGACTGAGCTGACCCACAAACGCTCACTCTTCTCTACGAATCAGAGTTACAGACTTCCTGACACCACTCATTCCCAGGCATGCCAAGTGTGCATGTAAACCATATGGTGCAGATATAGACATATAGTGTCAGCAGATATAGTGTGCATGGAAATCAGAGAAATAAGGTAAATGCCTAAGGAGTGGCGCCGTATACTCCCTCCATTCAACATTATATGATGTTTTGGCTCCAAACATAGGAATTAAGGAGAAGTAAAAAAGATGAATGCACAGAAAACGAGGAGAGAGATAGAAATAGAGATGTATTGAAAAGAGAGAAAGATGCATTGAAAAACGAGGATGTCTTATAATTTGAGAAAATTTAAGAAACCTAGAGTGTCATATAATGTTGAACGGAGGGAGTATATCAAACCCTCATAACCAAAATGTCTCGCCGTTATAAATGTTTAAACGTCGGCCTGGTCTCATTCTCCATAGTTTTCTCAAGTCTAATCATATACCTAGCCAAACAACACAGAAAATGTCGATGCAAAATGCCAGCTGACCTCAGACCAACAATAACAGACCAACAACAACGAGATCAGTCACTAGAAACAACAATTAAACCAAGAGTTGATGTGTTAGCTTAACAAGTCTGCATCCAAGCCAAAATCTCTCTATTGTGGGCTGCTAAATTTGGACTCCGTTTCAATTATTGGTTGAAGCTGCAATTCAAATCCAAACCTCACTCACAATACCTAAGAGGCTAGCATGTGTAAACTGAGTCTGTCCTTGATACGTAGGCATTGAAAGCTTCAATAGACATCGGCAACTAAGATTAAAAATCAAATGATAACCACCTAGGAAGTATTTAGTCAAGACTGATAATATGCATATCTGCAATGCGATGGCTGGCAGATCAAGAAAGTTCAAACATTACTGCAAGATAAACAGATACAATGTTTCAACGACACTCAATGCCTGTTACATTCCAAAAGTATGTGCAAAGCTCGTTCTGTACTTGGGCACTATGCATACAGCGTTGCTGCACTTCATCGTTGTCTGCAATCTCAGATTGTTTTGGCATATCCTAGAGTTGGCTGCAATCTCAGATTGTTTTGGCATATCCTTAATCAATATCATGTCAAGGCTTCTATCTGATGATTGAACCCATGTTCACATGGTTGATCTATTGATGTTTAAGACTCCACCTTCTGTCAGGTCACTATTCTAATATCCCTGCACTAGAGTTTCACGAGAAGTAGTCTACAAAAGCTTGCAGAAATCAGAAAAATGCAAGTTCTTATCAATCAAGTAAAGGAACTAAACAGAGCTGCAACTTCCAGAGTTCATTAAGCTCATCGGCCCTTGATCTGATAACCAAGAAAGAGTGAGAACGAACCATTAATGTTGTACCATTAAAAAGCAAACAGTTTTTACTGCTGAGTAAGGAGTTAATAATGGATCCAGGATTACAGGCAACAGGACATGAACCATTATGAAACGAGTGATTTATTTTTGTCGGAAAAAATAAATTGTGGGATTTTCTAATAATTGTTCTTTAAGTTTTTTAATGTAATTGAAAAGATTTCACCTACCACAATTATTTGTAGACGTCCCAATAACTGGAATGGACGGTTTCATAAGCATTGTCTTTTCTAATTTACACATATCCTTTTGTGGCATATGCACTAGGTAATGTCTATTTATGCAGCAACTTCCTGCCAATCATCTGGAACATGGTCCAAGGTATAGTGGCCAAGCCTTCCAGTACGATAGAGATTGAGTAGTTTCAAAGCTACAGATTTACGCATATCCTCACTCGACTCAGTGGAAACCTTGAAAGCCTCTTGCAAGGATACCATTTGGCAGTCTATCAAACTGCTGAACGCATCCTCCTTTCCTGGACCCCCCTTAAAAGATGATACTGAATCAAAAAGAATTTGACGAACGGATTTCACAACAAAATCCTGCACAAATGCGACAAATCAGTTAACATATGTCATATGAAAGTATCTTCTTCCCTCACAATAACTATGCATGAGAAATATAATAATCAACTTGTCCAAGAAACTGCAAAAAAGGAAGATAATGCTACACTGCAATCTATCATGTGTAAAACTCAACCCTCTGCCACACTCACCTGTGTATGATCTGATACATATTGCCGCTTCTTGTTTTGGCTCCTAGAGGTACTGGTGATACTGAAGGAAATATTAGCTCCTACTTGATTCAAGTTCTCCCACTTCTTATATTCATCATGTGAATTCACTAGTGCAAGAAGAAACTGGGCAATATCATACTCCTGTAACAAGGAATCTTTGATCGCTCCTGCAAAAGTGTGTGCATACCTCAGGAATACTGAACTTTAGTTAAAGTGAAGGCATATACTTCACAGTAATTAGTACCTGTCAAAGCTAGTCTGGAAACAAAATCATCATTTGTAAATCTAGATGACAGCACACCAGGGGTGTCTAACACATACATATTTGGATGACTTGCAACCTGTAGACCAGTAAGCCTTGTAAGATGTAACTGTCATCTGACTACCATATAGGCGGTTGCTGAGCCAAAACATGTTGAAGTGGCGGTTTCTACTGCCCACTTGGAGCAGGATAACACATGTTGTACTGTTATTTCCATAATTACTAGTAAGATGCCCGTGCGTTGCTACAAACCAAAATGTGTGATCGTAACTTGAATTTTGAAATAATCTGACATATTTTATTTTTGATTGCTAAGTCAATGAATATTATTTGTGGGCATAGCTTTCGGCTACCTTCACCTCATAGAGCTTTATCATTTTCTGCTGTTTCGTAGGAAAAAATAATACAAAACTGCTTTTAGCAAAATCCTAATAAGAATATATAAAAACATTTGATCTGTAAAAACAGTAAAGACTCATGTAAGGATTCTCGTCCATCTACAGTCTATCTTAGCCTTATCCTCCTTTAATGGATATGGAGCCTTATTTTGTCACGTCAATAAGCAAATAAAAGACATCCTCAAATTCAAGCTCATGTGTCATCTCTCTCAAACATCAGCAGCACAATAGATTTATTCCAAAATTATTTTTATGTGTTCTTTCTTCATATATACTGGCTGCAGCCTTATACTAATTTGGCTGAAGCTATCGTCTAGCCAGCAGAGGATTTTGCATGCAGCGCAGTAGCTTGCTACCCTGGCCAGTGGCCACCCAGCTTGCTACCCAATCTCTTCCTGCAGCCTTCATGTCTTGGAAGGGCAAACGTTAAGACGAAAGTACGTTTTATCAGCTGAAACACGTAAATTGCTGCTTCCTTCCCAGCAGCCCACAGCATATCACGAACGGCTTGCCTCGACAAAGATCCATCACCGGCGCCCATGTTCAGCCAGAGGGGTCTCAGTAGCTGCCAAAATGGATTCGTATAGGAGTGTAGAAACAAGTGTTGCAATCGATTTGATCTAGTTCTTGGAGAATATTGCAGATTTCATTGATTTACAGTGAGGTTTCGTGATGGGGAATAAGTTACTGGAACAAAAAACTGCTTTGATTGTCTAATTTAGGCCATGGTCCATGGGCACTGCATCCCTCCGGTTGTTGTCTCAATCTCGAGACAGAGCAAACTTCTCCGCCCAAGCTTTACCCGTATGGCTCCTGCCACTGCTCACATCCGCTTCCCACAGAAAAGGAAAACGGATGCACTGATTAAGTTTGTTCTTGGCGCCGTAGCTTGGCTGAAGTGCTTGGATGTGGGCGAAGGGAATAAAAACCAATGATCAGGGTGGATTTCTACATTGATCTGATTGGCAGAGGTTGGAGGGAGAAAACCTGCACTGTGACATTGCAAATGGACGACACGGGGCGATGGCGTGCTTCTAGGCCCATATGTCGGCGTGGGTAGGAGGGGACGACGAACAATGACCACCCATACAAGCCACCAACTCGCGTTTTTACTACAGTGGAGGTGGAGTATTTTAGTTCCAATCTTCACGAACAAGGGTGATGCTCAGAGTTGCATATGGTCTTCATTGACCTAGAGAAGACTTATGACAAGGTGCCTAGGAACATCATGTGGCGGTCCTTGGAAATGCACAAAGTCTCAACAAAGTATATCAACCTCATTAAGGATATGTATAATAATATTGTGACAAGTGTCCGAACAAGTGATGGAGACACCGATGCTTTTTCAATTAATATAGGACTGCACCAAGGGTCGGCTTTGAGACCTTATCTTTTTGGTGATGGATAAAGTCATAAGAGACATACAAGGGGACATCCCTTGGTGTATGCTCTTTACGGATGATGTGGTGCTAGTGCTAGTGGATGAGAGCAAGAAGGGGGTGAACTAGAAGCTAGAATTGTGGAGAGAGACTTTGTAGTCCAAGGTTTTTAGGCTTAGTAGGTCTAAAACAGAGTGCATGAAGTGTGATTTTAGTTCCACTCCATGTGAGGAGGGAGAGATTAGACTTGATGGCCATATAGTACCCATGAAAGACACTTTCCGCTACTTAGGACTGATGTTGTAGAAGGATAGAGATATTGACGAAGATGCTAGTCATAGAATTAAACCTGGTTTGTTGAAGTGGCGTCAAACTTTTGGTGTTCTATATGACAATAGGGTGTCACACAAGCTAAAAGGCAAATTCTATAGGATTGTGATTTGGCCTGCTATGTTATATGGAGCAAAATCTTGACCCGCTAAAAGGTGACATGTCCATCAACTAAGTGTAGCAGAGATGCGTATGTTATGATGGATTTGTAGTCACACGACTCACACAAGAAGAGATCATGTCCGAAACGATGATATACATGGGAGATTATGGGTAGCACTAGTTGAGGAGAAGCTTGTGCAATATCGTTTGAGATGGTTTGGACATGTCCAATGGAGGCCGGAAAAGGCACCGGCTGTGGAGCGGGGTAATAAGACAACCACATAATGTGAATAGATGTAGGGAAAGACCACATGGAAGGAATCCATGAAGCAAGACTTGAAAGATTGGAATGTCGTCAAGGAGCTAGTCATGGATAGGAGAGCATGGAAGTTAGCAATTCACATGCCAGAACATTGATTCTTTGTTTTTTCCACTTTTCCTTTTTTAGTTTTACATTGCCCTTTTCCCCACCTCTTTTCTATTTTTCTTCTTTTCCTTATTCACTTTCATTTCATCTCTTTTCTCTACTATTTTTTGTTTGGTTTTATATTGCTCTTCTCCTACCTCTCTTCTTTGTCTTCTTTCTTTTGTTTGTCTGCTTGCTCTTGTGCTTAGGTTCTTTGGGGTTTCATATCTAGCCTACCCAACTTGCTTAGTTGTTGTTGTAGTAGAGATCATTGTTCAGTTTCATTTTTGTTCCTCAAAAAGAAAAATAAAATTCCAACTTTTGGTTGATGTAACAGAATAGCATTTATGTCGGTTATGATGTGAATTTTGGGCTACTAAACTTCTCTAAAGAGTGGATGGATAGTATTACTGCATCACGGGCTCTGAAAAATCTGCATTTTTCGTTTCATGCATCATTTAAGACAATACACAGTACACAATGTGAACCAAATTACCTTGTATCCACTAATATCTCTAGTTTCTCCAGGATGACTGCTCACGATTGCATGCTTAAGCTTCCCCTTCTCTTGGACAGACAACAATTATTTGCAGTATATCAGAACCTAAACCAAGAAAAACACAACAGAAGAACAACAGATAGTCTCCATCACCTGCTGCCGCAATCCTCCCAATTTGATGCATCACGTTCACGATAGCTGACTTCCCAACATTAGGAATCCCAACCAGGAGGACAGTTCCCGTGCAATTGCTTTGACCATGTTTGATCTCCCTCATCCTCGATCGCACAATGTTCAATAGCTACATGCCCCAATCAGACATGAACATCTCTTATAGCAAAGAAACCGAAACGACCACATCCGATTGGTAAATCTACTATCCCCATGTACAAGCTACACTAATCTACAAACAACAGAGCCTACCTCCTTGATGCTTTCCATGTTGTGCGAATTAATCGCAATACAAGAGCAGCTCCTTTGCTTCATGTAGGCAATCCATTTCTGAAACCACCATCACAAACAACACTCGTATATCAGAACCAATCATGAACTTGCCCAACGTTCAGCGCAGGGTTCTGAGTCGATTACCTTGGTCTCCGATGGATCTGCCAAGTCGGCCTTGTTGAGCACGATGACCCGGCGGCCGTCGGGTTCCAGGGTGGGGCGGCAGAGGGGCTCGAACGCTGAGGAGGCGGGTATCTGCGGGGAGAAGGCACAGACCCGTGAATTTTGCGACGGCAAGCGTAGCAGTAGCAGATGGGGAGCGAGGGATGGCACCGTACGCGGGCGTCGCGGACCTCGAGGACGAGGTCGACGAGGGCGAGCCTGGTGCGGATAGCGCTTTCGGCGGCGGCCATATGGCGCCCGTACCACGCGCCGGAGAGACCCCGCACGGCCGCGCCCAGGCGGCGCGACAGGGCCTCCGCCGCCGCCGACGCCATTGCAGCCGACGACGAGGCGGCGGGAGTTGTGGAGTAGGCGGGCTGGGGGGGTGGCGGCCCACAGCATAACAGTCGAATGGGTTCATTTGCATCTATATCATGGGCTAGATCGGCCCGTATGATAGGATCCAATACCAGGCCCATGGATAGGCATGCAGCAAGGATTGAATATTTGAATGGGTAAAATACATAACAAGAATCAATAGCAGTTCGCTCTATCAATAATCGTAAATGGAATCCTCAAATATTTCACGAAATAGTTAAGTTATTTAGCACCCAGTTAGTGTTTTCTCTTTTGGAGGAAGATGGTTATTGTCTTTTAGCCCCAACACGTCCGGGAATACACGTTCGTGGACATTCCAATGAACACAGATATTTCACGAAATTTCTTCGCTTTTATTATAGTGGCCAGTGCTTATTGCGCGACCTGGACTTTGTGAGTATATACAGAAATAATATCAGGCTACGGCGACCTGAACACAGAAAGGGAAGAGCGCACTCGCGACCAAAAATGCATCAAAAACTAAAGTGGGGGCGGCGACGGCGCCACGGCGTCCTCACCTTTGGCCATCAGATTCCAGGAATCAGGAATGACGGTGCAATTTTCCTTGTTATTCCGATCCTGCAAAAATACACATATGCTTCGACCCTTTCTGTCGCGAATAGCGCCTTCCTCGCCTTGTTGGGTTCTTCTCTTTTCTGCAATAGCTATAGCTATTAGCTAGCTGCTCTTTCCTGGCCGGTCGGCAAGGCACTGGCGGCTTGTGCTTGTGTTCCTTGCTACGGTTTCGATACGTGTCGTGAGAAATTGTCACAGTTGTTACCTTGTTTTTAATTATACGTGAAGTGGACGGTCAGCTGGCACTTGGATCTTGGTTGCTAAGTCATTCCTTTTCTCAACCTAAAGAAACTGGCAAATCGTAGTACTTATATGCGAGTGCTATATCTAGTGATTAGTGAACAAATGCCATTAACTTTGCGTTTCCCTGGTTCATTCTTTTTTGAGTACTTGGTGGCGGCAGTCACTCTCTTCATATTCCCTGCCGTCGTTGTCAATGTCTAACTATCTCAATGGTCATAAAGTCATGTTTCCACCTAGTAGTAGGTGGTGTTCGACTGCATATTTTTCTCGAAAAACACATGGTGCTTCTTGGCAAGAACAATACTGTGTACTGTATATTGAGCAAACAGCTGGAGAGTTTTGTACATATCAAATGGTTACAGTACAAGCACAATTGATGAAGCTACAAATGAAGCACTGCGACATTACATTAAGAAGGTAGAACAGGACAAGTAGTACACTAGTAGAGGCACACGAAACGCAACACGACCCTGCTACGTACAGCGACGGAAATGCTAAAAAGGGTCCATCACTCTGTAGTAGCCAACGCCCTATAGCCTTTTGTAGCTTAATAAAAAGCGCAAGTATTCATACATGTATGTATATATATATATATATATATATACGCCCCCGTACCGTGGCTGAAAAATATACCGCCATTTGTGGGGGCAGTTAAGTTACTCCCGCGGTGAGTTTGTGACAGCTGGAAGAAGAAGCATGACAGTTGTGTCGTCAATGGGCCGCGCTGGTCCGGCCTTGAGGATCAGAAGACGACCCTGTTGTCGTCGGAGAAGAAGAAGGCCGCCAGGTCGTCGACGCCGGCGTCGCTGGCCTGCCTGCACAGCATGTCGGCTGCGGTGGTGGAGAAGGCGTTCGTCGTTGGTATTGCCATGGAGAAGTCGTCCCATTCGAGCTCCGAGACGCTCCCCATGTCGAAGAATGACGCGTGTCCTGCTGCGGAGAGACGCGATGAATCTGCTGCAGGGAAATCGTCGCCGATGAAGAACATGTCCTGCGGCGGCGGGGCGCACATCGTGTGAGACGAGTTATTGGTGGGCACGAACAGGGGCGGCGGCAGCCCGGAGGCGTGGCACACGTCTCCGCCGTACGCAAAGGAGTTCTGCGTGCATTACACACTGAGTGAGAACTAATGAAACGATTTTGTTCCGTCAGTGAGCTAGTGGCTTGACTGGTACCTGGAAATTGTTGCAGGATTCAGCCACGGAGGTGCGCATTCCTCTGCTCATCATGTCCGGAGGAGGAGGAGGCGGAGAGCCGGAGTTGGCCGACGTGAACGTGCTGACCTGCTCGCTGCTGACGAGAGACGAGTTGCTCGGCACCTTGCTCATCTGCGTTCTCGCGCCGCCGGTGATGGTCGTTCCTTTCGCCGGCGGCTCGCCCTGAAGCAGCCCGGCCTCGTGCCGCTTGATCACGCGGCA
Source organism: Eleusine indica (assembly GCA_030378355.1). Classification (NCBI taxonomy): domain Eukaryota; kingdom Viridiplantae; phylum Streptophyta; class Magnoliopsida; order Poales; family Poaceae; genus Eleusine; species Eleusine indica. Next base: position 47,034,587 of record CM059495.1, read on the forward strand.
CAGCGCGTAACCCCCCTGCAAGACATCCCAATGAGCGCAGTTCAGTAAAACGGCTGGCAAAATATATATGCATGGATTACGGCAGAAATCAAAAATCAAGATGCACTTACGATGAAGTTGGATGCGCCGTGTACGAGGTCCTGGCAGAGTCTGTACTCGTGCATGACCCAGTCTGTGCGCTCCCCGCCGGGTGCTCGACCGCGGTAGAAGACGAGCGTCTTTCGCACGCCGTAGACGCCGCCCTCGCAGGCGATGCGGCGGTCCTTGCCCGTGGCCTTCCAGTACCCCGTCGTGGTGGCGCGGTTGGTGCGGGACCCGTTGGGGTACTTGCGGTCGCGCGGGCAGAAGAAGAACCACTCCAGGTCGCGCTTCGGGAGAAACGACTTCTCTGCACAAGGACGATCAGAGAAAGAGATAGTGGGTTTGTGTGTACTGATTGCATCGAATATGCTTTCTAGCTTTGCTCATTGAGTTTTTTTTTTTTTTGAAGCAAGCTTTGCTCATTGAGTTGAGTTATATTAATTACACACGGAATGAAACTAAATGATTCTCTACTTTGATTCAGTTCTGAAACGAACAATATGTCTCTTTTCAAAAGCGGCGCTTATCTGCAACCGGCCTAGAGAGAAAAAAGGCCAGATGCCCGGGGCCTTTTACACTATCTGCCTACTACCCTGCAACGAAATTCTCTAGCAAGTGACAACTTCCTGTTTCAACCATAGTAGTACTTTTGTTTTTGTATCCCCCTTTTGCGAAAATAGGCCCCAAAAGACAAGCAAGTCAAATGTCCTGCAGAAACCGTTCAGGACAAAGCTCGCCACCGGTGACCATGGTGACACTTGGCCAAATTTAACTCTGAACAACTGAAACATATTATAGATGTGGAAAAGTTCAGAAGGTACGCACCTGGCAACTCCCATGGCTCGGACTTGTAGAGGTCGATGACGGGGATGACCTCGAGCTCGATCTTGAGGTTGTCCACCTTCCTCTTGAGGTAGTACCCGACTAGCTCGTCGTCGGTGGGGTGGAACCGGAACCCAGGCGGCAGAGTCATGGTGCCCATGGCTTTACTTTGAGTATAGCTAGGACGAATGAATGCGCACTTGCAAACTGTTCAAATATCAGTGGCAAGAGCACAACTAAGAAGAGGAAGAAGCAGACAATCGAGGCTATTGCTAGTTATACTGCTGTCAACTGCCAAGTAAATATTTGAGGCAGATGGACAGGTAAATATGATACAGGACAAGGAGCAGTCAGGTGCTGGTTTAGTGGTGGTGACGGCAATATCTGTTGAAGATCTGGAAGATCCAGAAATAGAAGCTTTTGAGCTTGTCGAGAACCAGCGCGGAGGTGCTGACGAATGCGATAATGTTCGAGCTGCCGGAACAATCCAAGATCATTATCCTCAAGGACAGAACCAAATTAATACAAGCAGACAGACAAGCAACGGCTACAACGGTTGATGAAGAGTGGAGAGGAAGTTCGATCAGGCTCTGCTCCGGTGGAGCACGGAAGCAGGTGATGCGTGGTTGGAGGCAAGGAAGAGGCCGGGAGGTGTGGTGGAGGTGGTCGGGGAGGGAGGAAGAGGGTGTGAGAAGCAGCAGGTTTATATAGACGCGGGAGCGGGAAAGGCGTGGCTGGGCGGCGCGCCGGTTCGTGTACTTGCGAAGCAATTCCAAACGTATGATGGGCCCTTGGAGCTTCGTTCTCGCGCCTCCAAGCCGCCGCCAGGAGCCGGCAACTGTTTTCACACTTTTTCTTTCGCGCCAGCCGATCGAGTCGGCATGCCCATCGAGCTAAGCTAAGACTAAGACTAAGACTAATACTAATCAACCGACCGCCACCGGGTTAACCATCAAACCTGGTAACCAACAAGGCACGCGATGCGGTGACGCGTTTCTCTTGCCTTTCTACGCGGATACCTGTGCTGTGCTGCCGTTCGGAGGGAGGTTTTCCATTCCGGGAAAGTCCGTTGCCACAGGTCTCTGAAGATGCAGCAGCGGCAGCCAGCCAGCCGCCCTAGAAAGCGCAATTTTGTTTGTTTCATATAAACTTTTCCCTAATCTAGGTGTTTATTTCCGCGTCAAGCAGATCCGTGCTTAGCCGCTTGGTTATTGGTTAGTCTCGCCGTCCCACATCGGATAAGTTTCGTTCTCGATTTTACTTGCTGCTCCGGATTTTACAGCTGGATCATGTTCATACTTGCACGCGATTTAAATTCAGCCGAAAAGACAAAATCCTGTTCGTCAAATTTTCATCACTTTTTATATATAGAAAATGCTGTGTGCGCCTTTCACGGGTCATTTCGTGTTCTTCTGAGGCCATGCATGTCTATATTAGCACTTGCACTGCTCTGACGCATGGTTCTGAAATCGACGTGCATATATATTCCTGTGCTAAAGCATGATGCACGCGCGCGGTTTTGGCTACTGCCAACTAGGAGTACCTCCGAAGCTAACATGAATGGCTCTCCAAACAGTGTCTCAGCACCATGCTGACGCGAACAGATTCACCTCAACTCAAAAACGACATTTTGTCAGCTCTTTTGCTCCAAATGAAATGTATCATGGGGAACAAACAAGTTGCGGGTGCAGATCGAATCAGGACAACCGACCAACTACTAATCATCTGGAACTTGGTTCTTCCACCTTTGACAAAAATGAAAAGGAAAGAAAATTAGGGTTCAGAAACCACTTCATGTTTCATTCTGACATACAGAAATTCCAGCTCCCTCAAGCTGCAAATGACTCAACACACATATAATGAACAACGACAGCTTCTTCTTAGATGCCTGAACCATGATGTCTACTTGCAGTGACCCTACCTCTGGAACAGCAATGACATTTCCAGGAACACATATTTCTGGAAAGTTAATTACTATATAAATACAGAAGTATGGTACTGATATAATCGTCTTGGGATACATGGCACTTCATGGTGCACTTTGCTCGGGAGAAATCATATTATAAGGTGGCTATAAATGAGTCATTGGTGACAAGAGATAGCGCGTATCAGGACGAAAGTACATGTGAATCCTAGTCATGCAGATTCTGAAACTGCTAACAATATATGCTTATAAGTCCACCAGAAAACTATAAAGTATGTGCAAGCTGTATACATATATAGGCACAGTTGATGCAGCCAAAACATCAGCTTTTCAAACAGCTTTCACGCGTGCAAAGCCATTTCAGTCCTGTTCCGTTGTATGACCTGAATCTCTTGAAACTTGTTTGCCGACAGCCTACCCTGTTGAAACACAAAAAAGTAATGCATCAGTGCATCTAAATAAAAACCGAGTTGGTTGCACATTTCTCATATCCACCAGCTAATTCATATTTTCTAAACATAACATAAACAATTAACGTTAAGTGGGTCTTTATCTCTTTGGGTTAAATTTTTTACTGAACCCACTAGCGACAAAATTTGGTCAAGTTCAAGTTGGGTATTATATTTTTTTTTGTCCTAAAGGACAGTTCAGTGGGCATTTGCTCGTGCACTTCAAGTGACATGCATCAAGTGTTGTGGGACAGAGATGCGATGTCAATCTTTGACGAAAACACATCTTTATGACCGTGGAAGATCAAGAAACTCTCCATCCTTAGTGACATAACGAGTGCCGCGCTACCTTTGTACAGTATGCCCTTCTTGCAAGCGCATGTGCACTTTAACAACGCCTTTCCCCTTTTCTCATTTGCTGAAACCTGAGAAAACCTGGGCCTATCTTGGGGTCCAAATGTACTTCTGCGCTGCCATTCTCCACCAAACGCCAAATCTCAAGTGCTTCAGTCAAAATTCGAAACAGTCTCCATCTTATCACTGCATGATTTGTCACTGTCAGCATGGGAGTTGGAGCATAACATTCTACACCTCTCTTGACCAAAAATGCCAAATACTAATGCTTAACCTCGGTAAGTACTACAGTATGTTCAAACATGAAGCACATGAGAAAAAGCTTTCATGGTTACTTTCTGACTACGCTTAAGCACATTAGAGAATCGTCATCGTTGCAACCGAACAACTCAATCTTTTTCTTAGTTAACGAGCTTATGATTCCAAATTCCACAAGTTACCAGTTTACCATTAGATGCTGATAAAAGAGCACATATGGGCCAAAAACATTTGAGGCCAATCTCAATGCTGGATTTCATCTCACTTTTTCTAAGAGTAATAACACAGCGGCTTTATAGCTTTATTTTGTAAAATGAACAACATCTCTTAGTGCCAAATTTTGTGTCACAGTTTCATAGATTTGCAATAGCATTAAATTATTGTATGAGGTTGCGATCAAATGATGGGGATTTAGGGTTGGGATGAAAAAAAAACTCTCAGACCACTTTCATTTATTTTTCACTGTGCTAGAAAGGATGTCCACAACCTTTCATAAAAGGCATTTTCTTTTTTCATAATAAATTACTTGTATGTCAATATTTTTGCTAATATGACATCTAAAATATTAATACAAAAGAAACGACCATTGAGACTGATCTAAGAGGTACTGAACTTAACCAGTTTCATTTAATTTTGATTTGAACTTCTGTAACACTCCGGAATCAGGCAGAATTTTGGTTGATTACGTCGGTCCAACTCAGTCCATGTCAGATGTTCCTAGTTGTATGTCCAAGAGGCACATCGTGCACAAGGAAACAATTCTTGCCTTTGTACTGAATGCACGCTTGACACTTTGATTAGCTTTCGATTAGTTTAAACATCTCGGACCAGCTCACTAGCATTCGTGTCAAGGCCTGAATTTAATGGTATTGCAGATGACGCAAGCGAAGCGAGCGCGTTTAGTTGCCTAGCCATATTCAGATGTGAACACAGTGGGCTCCACGTGAAGACTAGAACTGCTTTTATCTTATATGAATTGCTTGACCTGGAAGGCCCAAGAATGCTTTGGGAGGCATCTGCAGTTCTGCACTATCAGAGCCCCATCAGCATGGCACTAATGCCGGCTGGCTGGCCGGCCGGTCCCTTTTATCTATCCGTGAACTATTGAGCTAAGCCTACATTATCCTGCCATTGTTAATTCGGTTCAAAGCTAGTTTAAGTGGTCTGATAGGACGTCGACATTGGAAATTCTAGCAGTCTTGAAGGTATGAACACACACTTTTCATCTTCTTCGGTAATGATTTTCATAAATATTTAATGTAGATTAATTCAGTTGCAAAGCATATGGAATGATAAGACATTACTGCATCAACATTGGAGTTTGGAAATGCAACTGCTGGTCCTAGTTTAAAAGTGTCCTAGCCCAACCGATTGAGCGTGCCATGAATGATTGGATGTCAAAGAGATGACACATGCATCACCTTATCTTGACTGCAAGTCTCCAGCAACTTTTAAGTGCTCCACACCCACCAAGAATATCATGTTTACATTCAGTACTGGTAAAGGCTATAAGCATGGTGGGGTCATGAGCACCCACATAGACCACACAGAGAGTCAGTGACAGTACCGTTGTTTAATCCCAGCAACGATTCTCCCAGCAACGATAAACTAGGAGTGCAACTTCTCCTGGTCCGAAGATTCTGCACAGTGAATCATTGGCCTGTTTGGATACTCTAACAATGCTAGAGGTTACAGTTAGTTTCTAGCTCATGACTAACTTTAAATTAACTCTAACTCTTAAGATGTTTGGATGTAAGGGTTAGATTGACAATAAATGTATTAATGTAATCATTTGCCTCCTTTGAGGATGGAGAAAAAAATAATTTTTTTAGTGAACTCTACTCAAACTAGCTCCAATTAGCATCTCTTGGGTAGAATAGTTTTTTTGAGTGGGTTAGATACAACTAGACCAAACTAACCATTCCTGTTTGAAGATTTTAGGGCTAGTTGTGTCCAAACTAACTTAAACTAACTATAACCCATGGATCCAAACAGGGCCATTAGTGCTTTAGGTGGCTAGCTTGTACCTGACAAAATTGCTTGCAAAAGTAGTGTCCTGTAGTGTGTGTTTTCTTTGAGGTAGCTGCATGCCGATGAGGGCAGAAAGGCAGTGACCATGCATAGAAGAATAAGCCTAGAACAGAACAATTTAGAGGTCAAGCCACTAGGCCTAATCAGCAAAGCAATGACATTGCCAAAAAGAAATAAGAAAAATGGCAAAGGAGGCAGAAGAGAACCTTCTCCTAATTGTGCTAAACCGATCCCACCAATTAGCTCAAAGGCAATTATATCATAGTTAATGAAAAGAATCAACATAACAGGACGGAGCATCAAGCATGTAGTTACAAGATATACCTTTCCTGTCCTACTGGAATCCTCATGAAACGCATTTTTAATATTGTAAAAATGATGATAGGGAATGTTTATGCGAACGGTATAACTAGTAGTGCAATTAGGAAAGAGATGCAAAGCTTATGGTGCAAGAGACGAAATAAAAGAGATTCAAAGCGTCGCAAGGACCGCCCAGGGAAGGAATCGCTAACAAATTCTATTTTGGGACATTTGCTTGCTTGCATTGCATGTCAATGTTTCAGTAGACGAGAGACTTCGTTACTTCATTTGCTTATATCAGCATTTTGCTATGTTTTTTTTTTTGCTCGTTTTCCGGATATCAACATGACGATGTCTGTAATAATGCACGTCAAATTACGAGATAATAAGTTAGTACAATGTACCTACTCGCGATCTAACACCGCGCACGGATCAGAATGAGGTTACACCGACAGATCAGTGTGCGCGTTATTGTTCCTTTCTGAGCTTCAGACCAACTCCATTGATGACATCATCTACATATGATTTTTTTTTTCACAATTTTTAGCTGTAGCATTACTACTGCGTTTGTTTACCTAGATCAGTCATTGACAGGTGGGATAGTAGATGACGCGTGCAGGCAGACCTCGTGCTTGTCAGATATTCCTGGTTGTAAGGGCATCAACAATGTATATTTACCATGTGTTAAATATAGGTGAGGTCCATAGTAGTTGGCAATAGCAAATATTCAACTTCACAATGGTATTGTCAGATATACATATACGTGTAGGACTCATAATGAATAAAAAAAATCTTCAGCCCCGGTGCATCTCGGTGGAACCAACGGCTAGCAGTTTTTTATTATTTCGTGAACAGTGTATTGCATTGTTTATTTTCTATTGCTGGGTGGTATGACAAATACTCACATAAGCATTGAATGTTATAATACCCATCCTATAATGTTTATTTCACTCTCTATGTACTGCATTTATTGTTTATTATCATCTATATTTGCACATTGTGGCTGCTCTAAGTTGTAACCACCACAAAGTACGATAGCTGCCAGTCTGGTGATGAGGAAAAAAAAAACGCATAGGCGTGTTACTTGTGGGCTACTTGAACGGTGAACATAACCCGAACGTGCTTGCGAGTTGTGATTCGTGTCCCTGTTGTGGATGGGTAACCGGTGGTGGATTTGTTGGAGATGGTCGGCAAGAGATTGGGTGGTAAGTCGTCGCAGGATGGCGATCGGTCGAGAGAAGAATGGATTGCGATCGCCGTTCCTTGCTCGTCCGTTGAGGGAGGTATCGTCCTCCACCATGCCCGAACCGTCTTCGTCTCTCTGCTATCGTCCGTCCTCGCTGGCTCCATACATATGTGTCGTCCTCACCCAGTCCTTGTGACCGGTGCTTCCAAACTAAGTAAACCAGAAAATGCCTGTTGTCTCTGTTTCCTTGTCATTTTCGACGGTTTCTTTTTTTTTTAAAGGAATTTTCAACGGCTTCTTCTTGGCGTTTGGTAAAGATATTGGTTAGTGCTCCTATACTGATCGACTGTGTATCACGGGAAAAAGTGGTAAAAAGTCCGATAAAATGTTTCCTCTCGTCGCTTGAATCTAATACTGTAACAGTATATTTTAAAAAACTTGTACTCACCCAACGCACTCATGCTGATGCCTAGGGCGGGATGCAGATGCGTGGCGCTCTGCCCTCGGCTTTGTTGAGTGCTGAGTCAGAGACGACGACCCGGTGGAGAGCGCGCTCGCGCGGGCAGGTCGCGACGAGCAGTCGCGTGCATCACATCCGCCGCACCCGTCCGCGTCTAGCTAGCAAGGTTCACACGTTTCGCAGATCGTTCACTACAACTGTTGCGCTTGCGCCTCCGGAAATCAAACCAGATGGAATAATTTTTCAGTTGTCTAGCTAGCTGTTTCGGGTTGAGGCCATGCCGGGGTCATCGTCAAGCCGGAAAAAGACTGCAAGGCGCTAGTACTGTATAGTACTCGTGAAGAAATTCAGCGAATTGTTTGATGAATTGCCACTTTAGCCTTTAGGTATCTGTCGTCCAACTATTTTATATACAAAGAGCTTAGATAGTACATTTATTTATGAGCTTTTTTTCAATGCTTCAAAAGGTACCAGGTACCAAAAGTACCACGCTGAGAACCGTCGGATCTTACAGATCCTGTGGTGCAAAAATGATGGTACCGACAGTTGATGTTGGGTACCGGCCAACATCTTTCCGTAGCGAAGGGTAGGATGGTCATTTGAGCGTACAAAAAAATTTCATCCGTGGTCTGCTCGCCCGGGTCGCCCCTATACAGCAATTCGATTTCCTCCCAATCCTTGTCTTCTCCGGCCCGAACCTAGATCCTCTTAAACGGCGTGCCTGGTTGTCAGGCTCATGGGGCACAGGAGCGGTCGAGGAGGCCATTGCTGTTTCTCTTTGGTGGCAAGCTATGTGGCTGGAGCGCACGGGGAGGTTGGATTCGGGATCGTCAGCCGACGAGCACGAGCGAAACGAGGGTGACCTCTGACCTTTCATTTTTTCCATGCGGCGGCATGCCGCCTCAGCGCCTTGGCCTAGCGTTGGGATCCATGCCAGCAAGTGATCCTGATTGCCATGCAGAGCTTGGGGTTGAGCTTAACGTTCGTGTAGAGTATAATGACTTTACGGTTGACTTTATGGAAATGTCGTCTGCTCGGTCCAAATGGCGATGAGATGCTGGTCCGTGTGGCCGAGGGTGCTGCTGGCGACGAGGTGCGGTTCAGCAAGGCCGGCTGCTTGACGCTCGTTAACGTTGATGAGGTGCTAGTATGTCTGGCTGAGGGCGCCGCCGACAACCAGATCATGGTACTTGCAGCCTCGTCCTGATGGAGGCGAGCGGTGATGAGGACGGTGGGCTGCGAGTACCAAAGAGGGCGGTGACTGTGAGCAGCGATGGGAACGATGGGTGGTGACTGGCGAGACGACGACGATGCTCGAGAATTAGGCTGCGGCACCGTTTGGCCTGAGAAATTTGGTGAGACTTTCCTCTTGCGAGTAGAGGCACTGAGACAGGCAAATGCCAATCGTACCCTCGCGTGCATGGACGGTGGGATGGGTTTGGTACCTCTCATGAGGTGGTACCGATGGAGGACTGAAGAAAGACTCTTTATTTATAGTGTTTGCGAGGTTAGGTTTTCCGCATGTGTCTAAGGTGGAGGAGAGATAAAAAATAAAGAGAAAACAACAGAGAAGGATATTATGGTCTTTTGACTAATTTTTACTAGGTGTTAAGTGAATTTGTCTTAATTCAAAAGTCAAATAATATGTAATAGAGTGAGAAAACAAGGGCAAGCAGCAGGTTCGTATTAAAAAAAATCATTCTTACAAAGTTTAGATGAGAGGCCCATTTTCATAACTGAGAAAAAGAAAATAAGTCGTATTTTGCAATTGCCCCCATCTTCTTCCGGTTGCTACTGCTATTTTGTCCATGCACCACACTCCATGGTAATTGTTTCAGTCGATCTCAATGTCTGGCTACTGCTTTGTAAATGGTTTTCCATAGTAGATGCTGGAACAGAGTGAGGTGATACATTGTTTGCTCGGGAATGGAGGGCATAGGGAGAAAGCCTCAGCTTAAATCTAGATAGCTGTCAAGGGTGATAAACGTTCTGCGTGTAGTTCTCAAGGCGATGTGTGGTACAGGACGGTACCAATACGCATGTGCTTCAAGTGGTGATAAGTTTTGAACTTCATTTAGTGGAGACAATATCGCTGTATTGGTCCAGATGTGGTCGGATTGAACAGGAAAGATCGGAAGAACATGAGAAGGTCGCCAACACAAACCACAATGTGCTTGACATAACCAGTCTAGTACTATCAATATATTAGTACTAATCTATATATTTTTAGAAGATGCAGTCCATTAAAATTATTAATTTCTATTTCTCTCAACTCTCATGAAGCCACATCAACTGAATAGTTTTATCCATCAAATCATTTGTTAAACCACATCCTGTCAGTTCAATCTCAGTTCTCTATCAGCACGCAAATTGCCCCTAATTTATTTCATCCTTAAACGCTTCCAAGAAGCAGTGGAAACTCCTGCCAGGAATGACGGTTCAGTAGAGATATTTAGATTGTATTTGTATATCTCCCTTTACTGCACTGCCTTTACCATGAGTCGGTGCAGCACTATGCAGCGATCAGGCGACCGTGCGACTATAATCCAAAAACCTCAAAAGACACCCATCACGGTGGCCTTTTAGAAAACCTTCGCAAACATTTAGTTACGTATTTATTTTCCACTTATTTTCAATCCTACTCCCTTCGTGTTCTATTTTAATTGACACTTTAGAGTCTGGCACGGAAATTAAAAAAAATATAGAAGGTAGATTCATAAATAATGAGGAGGAAAGAAATAGAGATAAAGTTGTATTAGAAACAGAGAAAGATGCATCCAAAAACGAGAATGTCAATTATTTTGACAAGACTTAAGATGACTAAAATGCCAAAAGCTATTGGACACCGCTCTAAACCATAACCCTAACGTCATCGTCCGCCGCCACTGTCTTGAACATGTCGAAGACGGTGGACTCGACCTTGTAGGCCTTGTCTAACACCGTTGCCACCACCCATGCGGCCTCACTCGTCGCTCCCGCAAGGGCGCCGACTAGTTCTCCTCCATGACATGCTCCACCTGCCTCCGCCGCCTTGCAGATGACCTTCATGGCATCCATGCTGGCCACTAAGACTACGGTAGCCGCATCATAGATGACATAGGTGATGGTGGTTGTGTAAGCTTCATGACCATTGATGATTGGATTCTCAAGGTATGGATGTTTTGGTGATACATGGCAACTATAAAATTATGGACTAATATCTACATGAGTGTTGTCTATACAGAAATCATCTCTAAACTCTACTACAAATCTTATGGACGATGGTTACCTTGGCGATTGATGACAATGACCACAAGCATGAAGGTTTGTGAGCTTGATGGAGTCCAAGGGTTGATGGAGATGGATCAAAGCTAAGAACAAACTATGGACCAAGTGTTGAGAACACTTGTCTAGTTGTTAGGGCTTTCAGTCCATAGAAAAAACCGGACTATCAAGGGGGTCTAGGTCATGTCTCTTAGGTCATACTAGTTGATGATGTGCATGGATACTCAATGAAATCACAAGCACTAAGTGACAATGGAGAAGCCAAGGAGCTGTTCGGAGAAGCCGGGACACGAAGTCAAGCGAGGACGCAGAGTTTCAGCTTCTCGACATAGTGATCGGACAGAGGGATCGGTGGTGAACGGACTGTACGGTCACTAAGAGGATTTGTCTGGCACTTACAGTGGGCAACGAGGAATCTATCTATGCTAGGAGCTATAGTGACCGGACAGTCTGGTCCACAGACCGGACGGTTTGGTCTGTGTGGCTCCACACAGGGCACAGAGGAAGCAGCGCCGAGAAAGTTTTCGGACTGGAGAGAGAAATTGACCGGACGGTCCGATCAACTGTCCGGACAGTCCGGTTAGTTCAGAGGAGTTGTCTGGACAGAGCAGCCAATGGTTCTGGGAACCGTTCCAGAGAGACCGAACAATCCGGTCTGGAAGTGACCGAACGGTCCGATCATTGGGTCCAAAAAGGCAACTTCGTGGAGCAACGACTAGTTAGAGGTTGAAAGCCTATATAACTTCGTTGCTGGGGTCTTGGAGACCACTCTTGGCCAGTGGAATTGCTTGGAGCATTTGGTGAGAACCAAGAGGCAAAGAGGAGAGCACTAGGAGAAGATATTGCATATCTTGAGAATGCTAGTGAGAGTAACTTGAGCATTGATGCACATCTAAGGCTAGGGTGTCCTTGAGGGTGTGATCTAGGTTGTTACTCTTGGTCTATGGTGAGACCTAGACCAGTTAGGTGTCGGTGATCGAGCCTATCGTGATCGGTTATGAAGGTCGTTACACGTTTGTACACGGTTTAAGCCCGCCGGTGAAAGGGGCATCGCTAGTGAGCGCTCGTGTCGGCTCGGGAAGTCCGACAAGTTCTCGAGGGAGGCGGGCTTGTGTCTTGGTGGCAGCGGTGACGCGCACCGTGTCTTCACTCTAGGAGTGATTGCGGGCTCGTGGGCGAGAACTCCACATTGGTGGCGGGAGGGACCGGGACTCCGGCGGGAGTGGTCCAACGAGGAGTAGGGGAAGGCGCCATCCATCCGAGATCTCGAAAAAAAATCATGAGCATCCTTTGACCCTCTCTTTACTATTCTGCATTTGTGTGCTCTAGTAACTAGATTGAATTGTGGCTTGCATAGGCTAGTGTGATTAGCTTCCGTGCTTGCTATCATCATGAACACTAGCATGTGTAGGATCTTGGCCTACTAGAATTGTTAGGTTGCAACGATTGTTATGTTCTAGTAGTGTGAATTAAAGTTTTTGGATTTGTGATTGGCTTATCGATTCAACCCCCCCCCCCCTTCGGTACGCCTTCGGTCCTTATAAGTGGTATCAGAGCCAAGTACTCATCTTTGAGGCTTCACCGCCTTGAGTAAGGATGTCGAGACAGGTGGGGAGTGTTCCCATATTCAATGGGGCGGACTACGGGTATTGGAAGACTCGTATGCAAGCCTACCCGGAGTCACTTGATCCAGAGATATGGATGGTGACCCATGAGTCTGATGCGGATGTGAACCTGTTTGAGCCTGATTTTATTAAGTGCAACGCTAAGGCCAAGAATGCTCTATTTGCATGCATATCTAAGTATGTCTTTGTCAGGTTGGATGCAAGTTCTACAGCACATGGTATCTGGACTGAGATTCACGGTCTCCATGAGGGTACCAGTGATGTCAAAGAGGAAAGATACTATGTGCTGAAGGACAAGTATGATAACTTCGCTAGATTGCCAGATGAGAGAGCTAACACTGTTTATTCTTGCTTTCATGTACTAGTGGAGGAGATCAATGCTCTTAGGGATGACTTCAAGCTTAAGCCTGTCGAGGTGATAAGAAGATTTTTGAGGCTATTCAAAGACCCCAAGTATGAGTCCATCATCACCTTCACCTTGCAAAGTGATCTTAAGACCAAGACCATGAAGGATGTACTTGGCAAGATCACCGCCTTTGAGAGCTACCAGCTGGGTTTGGATGATCCTCAACCATCCAATCTTGCTCTTCAAGCCGAGAAGCAAGAGCCTATTAAGAGCAAGAAGACAGTAATTGAGGAAGATGATGATGATGATAAAGATGACTTGAGTGAGGATTTGGCTCTTCTCATGAGGAAGATGAGTACCTTCAAGAATAAGTTTGCCTCCAAGTCCAAGGGCAAGTGCTTTAACTGTGGCTCAAAGAATCACTTTGTACCAGCGTAAGCTTCATGACCATTGACGATTGGATCCCCAAGGTATGAATGTTTTGGTGATAGATGTTAACTATGAAATTATGGGCTAATATCTACACAAGTGTTGTCTATGCAGGAATCATCTCTAAACTCTATTACAAATCATATGAATGATGGTTGACTTGGCGATTGATGACAATGACCGCAAGCAGGAAGGCTTGTGAGCTTGATTGAGTCCAAATGTTGATTGAGATAGATCAAAGCGAAGGACAAGCTATGCAACAAGTGTTGGGAACACTTGTCTAGTTGTTAGGGCTTTGAGTCCATAGAAAAAACCGGACTATCAAGGGGGTCTAGGTTATTTCTCTTAGGTCATGTCTAGTCGGTGATGTGCAAGGTTGCTCGGTGAAATCACGTACACTACGTGATAGTGGAGAAGCCAAGTAGCTGTTCAGAGAAGCTGGGAAACGAAGTCAAGCGAGGACGAGGAGTTTCAGCTTCTGGACGAAGTGGCCGCACAGAGGGGTCAGAGGTAACCGGATTGTACGGTCAACACAGGAGAGAACAGCTCAGAGAGAAGACTCAGCGAGGAAACTGCCAGAGTCGAGCCTGTAGAGACTGGACGGTCCGGTCTACAGACCAGACGGTCCGGTCTGTACAAGATGATTTTGGGCAGCGAGCAAGCAGGAGCCGAAATGTTTCTGGACTGGAGAGAGAAACGGATCGGACGGTCCGGTCAGTACAGGATTTCAGCAGGGCAGAGCCGTTGGTGCTGAGGATTGCACTGACCAAACGGTTCGGTCAGGCAGTGACCGGACAGTCCGGTCAGTAGGCCCAAAAAGCTAATTTCGTGGAGCAACGGCTAGTTAGAGGTTGGAAGCCTATATAACTTCGTTGTTGGGGTCTTGGAGATCTCTCTTGGCCAGTGGAATTGCTTGGATCATTTGGTGAGAGCGAAGAGAAAAAGAGGAGAGCACTAGGAGGACATATTGCATATCTTGAGAGTGCTAGTGAGAGTAACATGGAGTGATCTTGCATATCTAAGGCTAGAGTGTCCTTGAGGGTGTGATCTAGATTGTTACTCTTGGTCTATGGTGAGACTAAGACCGGTTAGGTGTCGGTGATCGAGCCTATCATGATCGGTTGTGAAGGTCCTCACACATTTGTACACGGTTTGAGCCCGCCGGTGAAAGGGGCATCGCTAGTGAGCGCCTGTGTCGGCTTGGGGAGTCCAGCAAGTTCTCGAGGAAGGTGAGCTTGTGCCTTGGTGGTAGCGGTGACACGCACTGTGTCTTCACTCTGGGAGTGATTATGGGCTCGTGGGCGAAAACTCCACATTGGTGGCGGGAATGACCGATACTCCGACGGGAGTGGTCCAACGAGGAGTAGGGGAAGGCGCCATCCTTTCGAGACCTCGGGAAAAAAATCATGAGCACCTCTTAACCCTCTCTTGACTATTCCGTATTTGTGTGCTCTACTAACTAGGTTGAATTGTGGCTTGCATAAGCTAGTATGTTTGGCTTCCGTGCTTGATATCATCATGAACACTAGCACGTGTAGGGTCTTGGCCTATTTGAATTGTTAGGTTGCAACGATTATTAGGTTCTAGTAGTGTGAATTGGAGTTTATGGATTCATGAGCGGCTTACCGATCCCCCCCCCCCCCCTCCCCTCTTGGTACGCCTTCGGTTCTTCCAAGTTGTCGCCTGGGTTGCCACCGCCACCCCTATCCTTACATGCTCAAGCTCGATATGGCGATCGCGTGTGCCACCTCGAGCACTTCGGTGCTCGCCTCCGCCACCCCCTCCACCTTCCGCAACAGATCTGTTGCCGTCTTTAGGGTGGAGGTAAAGGCGGATGTAGAGGGGATGACTAGGGCGCCACCACCATCACATCCGTCTTGTCGTGGTGCCGGATGGTCTGACACCCGCCATATGCAGTTGTCGTCGTTGTCTTTCGCTTCTCGACGTGGGGCGCCTCCTTTGGTGGGGTACAACACATCACGACCCGATGAAGCCGGCTGCACTGCGCCAAGATCTAACGCATCCGGCTCACAAAGGGGTGGGTCCGACAAGAGGCAGCGGCCGTCACGGTGGAAGGGGAGCGGAAGGGGAAGGCGGAAGGCGAGAAGTGGCAATGATAGGAGAGAAGGAGGGGGGGGTGAGAGAGGGAGCGGATAGTGTTGCACTCCCTTGCACCCCTTCTTTTATGGGTTGTGGGCTGGCCACTAAGTGTCACCGCCTCAGTTAGTTGCGGGCAAAGAACCGCCCATCACTAATTTGCACTAGTTAGTGATGGACATGCCTTCGAGATCCAGTTTAATAATGGGCATTAAAATGCCCACCACTAAGGTCAAAACCTATTCATTGGTAAAAATGGTTTTGTGGTAGCGATGGTATAAATTAATTAGATCTGATGGCTGACAAGAAACAAGCTAATTATCAAGCCGGGAAGAATTGGTAAGTGATACTCCCGCTGTCCCCTATTACTTGTCATTCTAGCATTTTTTATTTTTTTTTTCAAATTACTACTTGTCATCCTTGTATTCTAATCCATCTTTTATCTTTCTAATATATTTTTATCTTTATCTCTCTTCTTCTCCTATTTTTATATACATAACGTTTTTATCTCTCTTTAATTTTGGTGTCCAAAGCTAAAACAAGTAAATTGGAAGGGAGTGAATAACATGTTACTGGTCATGATGACATACCGTATTATTTTTAGTTGCCACTTTACGTACGTATGGGTGTGTTTGGTTGGCTGGTTATCTCCTAGCCAGGCCAGCATAGTATATGATTTACGTTTTTGGTTGCCTACACAGCTCACGTAGCCAGGCCAGATCAATGCAAACCGACTCCTTTAGCCAGGCCAGCGGGAGACGAGAGAATTGGTGGTATATCTCTGGCCAGGCTCCAGCTAGCCAGGACCTACCATGTGAAACACTAGCTTGTGAGGTAGCCAAGACCTCTGGCCAAGAAACCAAACACGAACTATGTTGGCCGGGTCAGACTTAGCCATCCAACCAAAAACAAGTGATATAGCTAAATTTGACCTGGCCTAGACTGGTCATGGCTTATTCCTAGCCATGCCACGATTAAGCCAAGCAACCAAACACAGCCTATCTGTTGTCCATACATGTAATTACACTTGTAATCTTCTACGCCCACTTGTAGTGCGGATATTTTCCCTCTATATAATTTTACTCTCTCACTCCTTGCATAATTTCATCGCTCATTGCTCCTGCTACTTCTGCCCACAGTCCACACACCAAACCACCAATCCCTCCGTGCTACTGCTTAGTCTCAGTGTAAATGTTTGTGTTATATAGGTGACTGGAACAGAGTGAGATGATACACTGTTCGTTAGGGAATGGATGGCATCGGGACAAAGCCTCAAAGCTCCAAGATATGTCCCAGTAGTTGATCTCAGAAATATTGTACTGGAGAAATCCATTCCCTATAGGCATGTCACTCGTTAATTAAACAGGTATTCTCAACGAAATCATTCATTTGTTCCAGAAACGATTAACATGCTACAATACTGATCACAGAAGCAAATTTATGTTGCTCAGCCGAGTTTTCTTTAAACTGCAACTAAAATTGTTAAAAGCAAACTATGGTGCACTGGGAGGAAAGTTTGTACCTGGAAAATATTTTTTCGCTATACTCATTTCTTTTCATTTGAACCATCATAGATTTATATATATACATTCCTATTCAAAATGTCACCTTGGTTGCACTGATAGTTCCGTGTGGCAGTGGCAGTAAAAGAATTAATAATAAATTCCTTGATTAACCTGGTTAAACCTTAATTATATACATTCGTGTGGAAAAAGATAATATCAGGGCATGCAGTATGTAGTGCAAGATTGACTACATACGTACGATCGTAATGCAGACGGCATAAGTTCTCGCCATGGATGGCGTAAAACCTTCTATATATAATCGTGTGGAAGAAAATTGCGTCAATACAAAAGATTCTATGTTCATTTATAGGATCTGGCAACACTTTATATACTCGTGTGCAAAGAATAACATGCGCGCCGTTCGTGTCTCAAAGATTGACTGCACAGACCATAATATCACTGATTCACGGTGCACGCACTTATATTAGTACGAGTATTCAGTGCAATGCATGGCATCCCGTCGACCCGCCAGCTGAGGGCGACGAGACGCCAGCCGCAGTTGGCATCCCGGGGGCGGGGACCGCGGGATGCTAGCGCGACTGCGCGAGCAGACAAGTCGCGACGAAACATGGAGCATCCATCCATCGACATCAATCATCAACACGGACGTAAAGCAAAGATTAGTTTCAGTTTCACATGCGCAAATCACATCACATACCGGTCACACAAGACCATCGACCTTTTGACTTCGCTGTGCGGACGTTTTTTTTTTTAAATCCGGCATTGCCAGCATATATTGATAAGACGAAAGCAAGCAGGTTAGATGAAGTGAGTCAGAGGCGCACCTAGAGATTGTGAACTAGTTAGCCTAAGCTCTCTGAGTCTCCCAACAAGACCAAAAATTAAGAGAACAGGTTACATGAAGAGGAGATTAGCAACACGCACCTAGACGGACTTCAATGCAGCCAGACTAATGCTTTCTAGTATCACTTGCAACTTCTTTGCTCCCGCCATTTTTCATTATAGTGCCTCGTCTCTTATGGTCTCCATAATCCGTTGTATGCTCTGAAAGACGTCATTGAAAATTCTGTTATTTCGTTCCTTCCAGATTGTCCAAATGATCAACATTGTTGTTGTGCACGCTCCTTTTTTGTTTCCTGGATTATTTGCCAGATCCAGGTATCATTACGTGAGGGACGCGTTTGTTTTCCACGAGGATGGATGAAGACACCGAAGTTTGGTCCAATCACTAGCAGCATCCCATATGGCCTGGGATGTTGGGCATTCGATGAACAAGTGCTCTGGTATTTTCAGGTTATGCTCACACATTTGACAGAAATAATTGTTTGACCATCCTCTTACTTGTAATCTGTTGGCCGTCCAGATTCTCTTTTGCATCAGTAACCACATGAAAAATTTGCATTGCGGGGGTGTCCACTGTTTCCAAATCTGTTGGGCTGTGGACGATTGTTCCTTTCCTTCAAACTGAAAATTATATGTCGAGATGGCAGTGTACTCCACATACGGTGTGAGCGTCCAAGTGATCTCGTCTTGCAGTGTGGATGTTGCATCAAAAATTGTATCATCGATCAGGCTCCATAGCTGTATATAGTCTCGAACTAATGGAGACGTGATGTCGACAGCAATGTCATGGATCCATGCTTCATTCTGTAGAGCTTCAGCAACCGTTTTCTTTTTTCTCTTGCTGTGTTTGAAAAGGGCCGGGAACACTGCTGCTGGTGATTAGCCATGTACCCAAGAAGATGATCAGAAGAACGCTTTATGTCCATTGTGTAATTGTACTCGTGTTGTCGCAGCGAAGAGGGCTATGTCAGTGTCATCACCCGGAATGTCCATGCCAGCCCAAGGCTTTTGTTCTTCAGTCCAGGAGAACCACAGCCAACGCAACCGTAGCGCACGACCAAAATTACCAAAAATTTTTAGATTTGTGATGCCCAAGCCACCTAGTTGTGTCGGCATGCAGGTTTTGTCCCAATTTACTTTGTATTTACCACCAGTTAACTCTTGATCCCCAGCCCACATAAATTTCTTTCTGCATTTGTCTAGTTCTTGGATGAACTTTTTTGATACCTTCATGGCTGTCATCAGGTATGTTGGCATTGAGCTAAGCACAGTATGCACTAGTTCCCTCCTCACGGCCTGGTTGAGGAGGCGTCCTGTCCAGCCAACAAGCCTGGCACGACTCTTGTCCATGATGGGTTGTAGGTGTACCAAGCGGAGTCGGCCAAGGGTTAGAGGCATGCCCAAGTAGGTTAGTGGGAAACTGATTCGTTGACTCGAAAAATTCTCAAGCAATTGCAGGTCGATTGCACCACATTGAATCGGTGCAATCATGTTTTTTTCCATGTTGATGGTGAGGCCAGTAGCTTTGCCAAATTGGTCCATAATCTGGGCAATGAGATTCACGTCTTCCTTTTTTGATGGTGAACACAACCGCATCATCGGCATAAAATGATAGGCGAAGCCAGGCATGTCGTCCTCGTAGTGGAGATAGCAGGCCTTCATTTGTTGCTAGCTCAAAAATTCGTTGGAGTGTGTCAATGGCGAGAATGAAGAGGTAAGGAGAAAGCGGGTCTCCCTACCGCAGCCCTCGCTTATGCTTGATGCTTGGCCCTGGCACGCCATTGAGTAGGATGGAAGATGTGGATGAAAAGAGGGCAAGGGCTAACCAATTCCTCCACCGTGGTGGGAACCCGCGCTGCTGCATGAGCTCGAACATGTATTCCTAGGAGACAGAGTCAAAAGCTTTTGAGATGTCCATCTTAAAGAGTAGCGCTGGTGTTTTTGACCTGTGATATGATCGTGCCAAATTTCTAATATAAAGGAAGTTATCTTGGATGCATCGCTTGCGGATGAAGGCGCTTTGAGAGGAGGAGATGAGGTTGTCAAATGTGTTTGGCTAGGCGCCTTGCCAACGCCTTTGATAGTAATTTGGCAAAAGAGTGGATGAGGCTAATGGACCTAAAATCCTTGCTGAAAGTGCCAGCTCCTTTTTTGGAATAAGTGTGATTACTGCACTATTTAGCTGGTGCAGAGGAGCAGCGTGGAGAACATAGATTGCGTTGAAAGCACAACATACCTCTCCTTTGATTATTTCCCAGCAGCTTTTGTAGAAGGCTCCTGTGAACCGTCAGGTCCCGGCGCTTTTTCTGCTGGTAGCTGTGTGACAGCCTCAAGAATTTCAGCTTCCGTGAATGGTAGGTCAAGGGTTGGGTCGTGTACTTGTGGCAGGTTGAGTTCCTGCCAATCAAAGGTGCTCTCGCGTTGTTTTGCCGTCCCCAGCAAGCTCGTGTAGTATGAATGAAGTTCTTTTTCCTTTTCCTCGTGCGTCCAGAGGTATGTACCATCCCTTTGCTGGAGGTGGGCTATGTGATTTTTTCTACGTCGCCCATTTGCCTTAAGGTGAAAGAACCGTGTGCAAGCATCGCCTTCTTTTAGCCAAATGATCCTCGAGCTCTGTCGTCGCCTTGCTCTCTCCACTATGGCAAGGCCGAGGAGTTGAAGTTTAAGGGCTTGACGCAGTGCCCGCTCTTCCTCAGATAGCTGGCGATTTTCTTGGGCCTTGTCTAGGTTGAGAATGATGTTTTGGGCGATGTCCATTTGCAGATTTATAGCCCCAAACTGTGTCTTACTCCATTTTTTCAGTGCCACTGCTGTGTTTTTTAGCTTCTGATTCAAAATTACCAGGGCTAATTGTCCTGCAACAGGTTGTGCCCAGGCTTCTTTGACCACCTCCTGAAACCCAGGAACTCGTGTCCAGAAATTCTCAAAGCGAAATGTTGCCTTTCTAGGAGGTCCTTTCGTCCGGCCAAGATATAAAGGGCAGTGGTCAGACATAGATGATGACAACGCCTGTAGGTGTACATCTGGGAAGAGCACATCCCATTCACTGTTGCAAAAGAAACGATCTAACTTAACCAAAGTTGGATTTTTCCCTCTCATTTGACCACGTGTACTTTCTGTTCTGCAGGGTAAGTTCAATGAGTTCACTTCGATTGAGAGCTGCGCGAAACTGACCCATAAGTCTTCGGTTCAAATTTAGGTTGTTTTTGTCCCTGGCTTCATAGATGAGATTGAAATCCCCTAGGCATAGCCAAGGGATGCCGTTAGGTGGCACGAGAGAAATTAGCTCCTGTAGAAAAGTCGTTTTTTCTCCATCTTCACACGGTCCATAGACATTGGTTAGCAAGAACTGGTGTTGGGTGCCTCTGATATCCACCTTGGCAGTGTGTGGACGTTATTCATGCCACCAGATGATAAAGGATCAAATGAGAGAGCACGCAGGGAAAATTTTTGAAAAGAAAAGAAAAGGCTAGGTACAGGTTCCAGGCGCCACTACTGTTTTATTAGTTACGTTTTGAGTCGGACGGAGTAATTGTACGTTTTGTGCCGGACGAAGTAACGCGTGTCTTATGAAACCACTCTTCCATCTTCACGATTTCCTTGCGTCTATATATATGCATATTCGTAGCCCATTTCGCTCATTTTCATTTCACTGCGTTGACCCATAGTCTACAATCCTCGTACTATTTTAGTCTCAATGAACAAAATTCTAGAGAATGGAAGGAATCAGGAATCAGAAGAAAACGGCAAAGCTCGTTTCGAGGCACTGGTAGTCAAGATTTAAGCAGGGCACATCTCTGAAACAAAACATGAATGACGTACCAATGAATTATCACCCCCCTAAAACAAAACATCAGACATTGTCGGAACTTCCTTCAATGAGGATCAAGATTCAAAGTGACACATAATGCATATAAATAGCATGTGTGCCTACTATTAGTAGTACTTCATTCATTTTAAGTTGTATAAGAAATTTTACTTGATTCAAATTTATGTGTTCTGTGTTTGTCGTTGTATTGTACGTAGTATGGTGTAAAGTTGTCCTCATCTCTTATTCTGCCAAGTAGATGAGGATGCTCTCTCCCTTCTGAATGCCCTAAAAAATATCGCAAAAAAAAGGTCTTTGCAGGTTGCAGTATTCTAGACAATAGAACAATTAAATCCAGAGTTCTCTTTAGAACTTTAAAAAAATGCAATTATTAAATAAAAGTTTCTCAAGAATGGTCAACTCTAATACACAGCTGATGGCCGGGGGACAACTCTGTGGAAAGTTACATATTCATGACTTTTATGATCTAAAGTAATGGTCAATATTTTCTCAAAACAACTGTCCAATATTTTGGTCCAAACTTCTACTGACTAGTACTCCTTCTACCTAGGGTAATATACGAAAAAAAGAAGGATAAACTAGTATTTTTTATAAAAATGATTTCATTAAGTTTATTAGTTATCACTCACGTATTAAGGTTCCTCTGTTCTCATTTTCACTTTGCTGCTGCCAAATTCCCTCCATTTTCAAAACAACCCCCAAACTATTAACTAGTAATTTTGAGAGAATACTAGTCATTATAGACTGTAAAAGTTCTCCACATGTTATAACTTAACACTACTGGAATCCTCCAATTTTCCTACAGATTATTTCTTTCCCTACGAGTTTTGAAGCTGTTCTAGGGAAAATAGATTTCCCTAGGAACGAAACGAGGTGTCCAAGAGAATGAAGGCATATCCCTACCGTTTGCTTTCAAGTGAGTTGGTGTGATTTTTTTGTACATACACTCCCTCTCTCCGTTTTCTTAATTTGTTTTAATTATTCTTGTGTTTTGCTACTTTTCCAGTAAAAAAAAATATTTCTGAATTAGTAATGCTTAGCATAACGCAATGGTGTGCATCTGGTGGTGGTGCAGCCAACTTGCAATCGGATCAGGACTACGCAATGGATGTAGAGCAATAGAGTGAGACTTGCAAGTATATTAGTTCTTTTTTTCTAGTGTGAATCAAAAGCTAGAATCTGTGATGTTGTATGAATCTCAGTCTGTATGTTTCTACCAAAATAATTTTTCTCCTGATCTATTTTTGGTAAATGTGTGTTTGCTAACTGTGAAGTGAAACAAACATTTAGAAAGAAATAATAATAGTACAAAAACTAAATATAGTAATAAATCAATGTGCTAAAATAAAAATGGTAGGGGACATAGATTCCCTACAACCTTGTTTCCTAGGAAAATCATCTGGTTTTCTTGTAAAAACTGTAGGGCACTTTCTTGTTCCCGTCAACATTTTCCCTAGAAAGCTTTCCTAGAAAACAAATCGTAGGGGTAAGGTTTCACTAGGGTTTTTTGTTCTTTACCTAGTAATTCGGAGTCTAGGATTCTAGTAGTGTAATATAATGACCAACTGAGATGAGCAGCCAAATGGTAAGGAAAAGGGGTTTTAGAGATGTCTATCATATTTGTCAGTTTCTTACATAATTAGTCCTGTACTATGCCTGCTATCAGCATTCAGCACATGGTATCACTTGTTTCTTGTTCCTGGGTCACATCGATGTTCTTAAGTTCACATCTTCCTACCACTGTTGCCTAGAGATGGCAATTTCACCCATGGGTGCGGGGCCCGATGGGTGCGGGCGTAGGTCTAATTTTTCACCCATGGGTGTCACCCGCACCCGACCCGACAAACACGGGTGTGGGTACGAGTTTTATTTCTCACCCATGGGTGATCCGTTGGGCCCCAAAACATA
Organism: Eleusine indica; assembly: GCA_030378355.1. Classification (NCBI taxonomy): domain Eukaryota; kingdom Viridiplantae; phylum Streptophyta; class Magnoliopsida; order Poales; family Poaceae; genus Eleusine; species Eleusine indica. The sequence goes on from CM059495.1 coordinate 47,058,319, forward strand.
CTCAAATACAAAATTTAGTCTCATCTCATAATAAGTTAATCCTAAATAAATATAAATGTGATGAGTAATGACTATATTATTAAGATTTTATGTACAATTACCTAAGTACATATCCATGACTCATTTTTGTTGATTGTTGTGACATATATAGACATTGTGCATTTTTGTTGACCTCGTTAAAATACTTATTTTGAGATGTTTTTCATATTACATATGAAACCCGATGGGCACCCGACACCCACCCGAAACCCGGTGGGTGCGGGTGTGGGTCTCAATTCCCACCCGTGGGTGCGGGTGTGGGTGTTAATTTCCACCCGAAACATTTTTCGTGGTGGGTGGGTTTTTGCTCCACCCGACCCGAACCCGACCCACTGCCATCCCTACTGTTGCCAACCCTTGCCTCTTGTAGTTTCGATCTATCTCTATATACAAAAAATCACTGCTTGGCTTCTTGATTTGGCATCATATCCTTTGGTCGTATATATGAACCCAAAACTATGAATTCCACTATTTAGTTCAGTACTATAAATGGATTAAATGAGCTGAAAGTGAGTGCATGAGCACTAAAAAGGATATTCATTAGTTGGCTTGTAAATGCAAGATTTACTCTGACGGAAGGAAAAAGAGCTTCAGAATGGAAGGCGTCGAGAAAAATCCAATCGGATTATCATTTCGTTCATTCATTCGTGAGATACTCTTGTACAAGAGTAGATGTATACCTAGATATATATGAAGGACCATTTGTCTCGTCTCATAATTATTTTGCGTTTGTCCTGCCATATATGCTAAAACGTATATTATTATAAAAATTAGAATATTTGTCAATCTAAGATAAGAGGTTAGTTACGGCAGATGGTTTATTTGCAGCGCACCTCGAATCTTAGCATGCTCTAGAATCTTTAGGTGTAGATCGAGTGGGGAGGGTGATTGTATGCGTACCTTTTGCGTCGTGCTGACCTCCAATGCCGTCGGTGTAGAGGACGGTGTCGAGCTCGTGATGGTGGTCATCATCGGTGAAGGTGCTGGCGGCGCTTCCCGTCACTGGCAGCCCTCCCATGAGATCGGTTATGGTTTTGGAGGTGGGGAACAGTGGCGGCAACGAACCTCGTGTTATGTGCCCTGTGGTCCCCACCTCCCTTTTATAGGGCTATGCGATGGGGGCCCACCAGCCTCGTATTGGACTGGACATCCCCAATCAGGGCGTGATCAAGGGCAATTAGGCCCATTGGTGGAGAGATCAACCTAACATTCATTACCACATTCCTTCTGTCATCCACATCACACTACATGCTGTTATAAAAAAAAACTCGACCTGCCGGGGGAAGAAGCCCCCCCCCCCCCGCCCCGACGGCTTTGCACTAAGGAGAAGAGCCCCTCACGCAGGCCGAGAAAACCTCCGAACCCCCTCCCTAACCATACATAGGGACTCAGCTGGCCGTTGTGAGCTTGCGGCGCGAGTCTTTACCATATACTATTGGGAGGACAAGGGGATTTTTTTGCGGCCGCGCGCACAGCAGGCGCTGCTGGCCAACCGAGCTGAGCTTGGTTCTCACTACATGCTGTTATTTTTAGGGCTTATTTGACAGGGCTTTGGATTATGAAATAAAAAATAAGTTTAACTTTGGATTATATGTGAAAACAGTCAGTCTTGCTTATTTTCGATTATCTGAAAAATCATTCGACGAAACAGCTTCCTGTAATTTAGGATCACTTCATACTTGAGATGGAGCATAAGCTGATAAATGCAATTATTTTCAGCTTATGGTTTGTAGTACAAAAACGAAATATTAGGAATGTTTATGGTGCTTAAGTTATTTTAAACTTATAAATTTGAGGTGTTTGGAGCATAAGTTATAATCCAAAGCCTTAGCAGTTCAATAATCCTTACTAAGCATGCCCTTATAGTTATAATATAATCGGTTGCGCTATGAATGTTTGAAAAGACTGAGATAATAGGTCGTGGTTCACTTTGTCCTAATATATCATGCTACCTAACCATAGTAAATATTATAGCGAAACAGATCGATTTCACCTCAAATGTAAATGCAAGAAAAAAATCTACAAATAATGCAAACATAAAAAAAATGCAGATAATGTCCGCAAGGGAAAGAAAAATTGTACACTACTGTAGCAACAAACAGAAAAGGGGTGTTGAGAGATTACTTTGTTGGTTTTCTAATTGCTTGTGGTAATTCGGTCGGGCATCTCTTATGCTTACTCAAACAAACCTATGTTTTGAGAATGTCATGCAGCATTCTAGACGTTTGACGACTCAGCCTCTAGTATGTGCTCCCATATATTTGCAGAAAGAAAATACTTTGATACTAGAAGAGTCGATTCTGCATGCTCCTGCCGACGCGCGAGCGGCAACAAGACGCTAAAGCAGTCCGACATAGCTTGGAGAATGAAGAAGGCACGGTTTAGCTAGCGTGCACATGAGTAACGGCTCATGGAGAGCATGAAGCATCCATCCTTCATCTCACTATGGATAAGAAAGCGGGTTAATTTCCTCAGCACCACTAGTAAAGGGTGCCTTCTCCCTAACACCATTACAAAACAGACCTTCTCTCCAACACCACTGCCAAATGAAACTCACTCTCTCACATATAAATCTGAGGTTCAGCTCTATTTTTAGTACCAATTTTACACCTCGCTGTGGTTTGACCCATCCAAGTAGCAAAAAAAATCGTAAAAACTTAAAAAAAATCCAGAAATCAGAAAAACGCGAAAATGGAGAGAAAAAATTCCGAAAAATAAAAAACAGAGAGAAAAAATCCACGAAAATGAAAAAAATGCTTAAAAAAAGCAAAACATTTTGTTATGACCTCTTGACATGTAAATGATTCCAGGAACATGGTTATATGTAAAAATTCAATAGAATGGGTTGTTGTCCAAACATAGCACAATACAGATTATTCAACCATTCAACAATCAAACTTGCAATGCCAAATTAAACAAACCTTCCGGTGAAGCTTAGATTGCTCCCCGCTTCATCCATGTGGCTGCCTGAGCCGGTGTTGCCATTCCGTGCTGGAGGTGATGCTTCATCCATGATGTTGGCTGAAACCTGCATACTTGGCCTCCTCCTCTCTGCTCAAAAACCAGCAACGCCTGAGCCCCAACGTGCCTCTTGCCACTGGCCCCGACGCGCGCTGCCTGGACCCGACGCGCGCCGCGCCTCCTGCCGCCTAGGCCCGACGCGCGCTGCCTGGCCCTGTCGCGCGCCGCGCCTCTTGCCGCCTGGGCCCGACGCGCGCTGCCTGGCCCTGCCGCGTGCCGCGCCTCCGCCCGCCTGCTGCCGCGCGCGCGTCACCGCCTGCCTCCTGCCGCAAGCGCGCGCCGCCGCCCGCCTCCTTCCGCATGCGCGCGCCGCACGCCTCCTGCGAGATCCGCCCGAACCCCGATTTCCTCTGGTTTGACTGTCGATTGGAGAGACTTTGGTATTGTTGAAAGTTGGAGGAAGTAGTAATGGTGTTGGAGAGAAGGTATTTTGTAATGGTGTTGGGGAGAAGGCACACTTTACCAGTGGTGCTGAGGAAATTAACCTCTAAGAAAGCAACTACTCCCTTTTTTTAAAATTATTGTTGTTCTTAGTTTTTTAATATACATTTAATCATTTGTTTTATTTCAAATATTAATTTAAATATATAAAATTATAAATTATGTTTAGATTTTTTATAATATTAAAATAAATTATAACAAAATATATAATATTTTGAAAAAAATAAATAAGACAAATGGTTAGACGTACTTAGAAAATCAACCTTTCACTTTTATATTGGGCTGATGCTATTCATATAATCCCAAAGAATCAAGTAAGATCACGACATACAAGAATTTGAAGGAACTAAGAGAGGAATAATTATTTCTCTAGAACCAATTTTAGTAAAGAAGTAAGGTAGCGAAAAGCTGACCAATTACTAGTAAACAAATAATAAAAGAGAATATTAATTCCAAGCATCATAAAGGATTAGATCTTACTCGAACAGTTAATATTAATTTCAAACATCATAACAAATCTTTAAAAAATAAGCTAGAATCAAGTTTGATAGGATACAAAGTCTTGGACTAGCGGCTGATTGTCGGTGAACGAGTCTGTTGAAAGCTACATATCCTGGAAGAATAGACCAACTGACATGAGCAGCAAAACGGCTAGAAAAAAGGGTTTCAATCAGGGTTTGAAAAATAGAGTAGGTCGCTTTCTGCTGCTGCACTTTCGGCAAACAATCATTTTCTGAAATGTATTTTGTCTTGTTCGGATTTGACTCAAGTGCTCTCGAAACAGACAAACTACAACGTTCCGAGCCTTGCAACCAGCTCATTTTTCTTGACTTTTGTACATTTCCTGGACAAGACAGTGTCAGGAACAGCTTAGTTTTTGTCCCTATTTTCAGTGGCCAGTGTCAGGGATCATACCAGAAGTGGCTGAAATATCAGAAAACAGCTTGGCAATATGGATGATTTTAACTAAAACGGTGACAAAGCAGTTTGAATATTATACAGGAAAAAAAGGGACACGCTTCAGATACCAGAGACCACAACAAAACTATAGCAAATGACACCTGCAACTGGCGCTCCAAACGTAAGTCTGCGGTCTGAACTTCTGATACCAAAGAAACAGCTCATCAAGCCTAGGGAAGCAACTGACTAACAAGCTGAAACAGTTCCAGTCAAGAAACAAGCACCACATCATGATCATTTCAAGAAAAAAAAAAGGCCATAAGGTAGAATTGAATGAAATTTCAGATGGCTCTAGTTTATTCTCCATAGCTACACAAGGAACCTAACCCTTTTTTTGCACCTAGTCATGTCCCTGGGACCCAAAGATTCCAATGGAAACAAATAGGAGAAACAGTTAGAAAGCATCCTCTTAATTACAATAATCTTTCTCCGGAGAGGCACTACAACTGCAATGATCAGCTAATCCAGCTGCCATCACACGCCAACAAAGTGCAGCTCAGAGAAGAAATAGTACGTAATGCTTGCCCCTGCTCACCTTCCATTTCAGGTCGCAACATAAGTGCCACTCATTATCAACATTCAGGCAGATTGCACGATAAAACAGTGCATTTCAATCCCACATCTAGTACTGCAAACAGACGTCGCATTGAACCATTTTACTTTTTTTTTCAAATGGTAGCGGTAATGGGGAAGCTGTGACTTTTATCCCTAATTTCGCCAGCTGTTTTGCTTCTTGGCCTCAAATGTAGCTCCATCATTAAGCATGTCCTGTGCATCGGTTTCCATGCCGAGCTTTGAGAGAGCAAGAGCTTGGAGGTAAAAGGCCGTAGGCCACTCAGGCATGCAGACCTGGGCCTGCATCGCATCCCGGAGAGCAAGCTCTGCTTGCTCATTCATCAAGTAGGAAAAACTGCGCCTGGCATAAACAGTAGCTGAAGGCGTTGACATCATTGACACTAACTGCATAAAAGCAGAGAGACTTGTCACAAAATTGGAGAGACAGATTCTGAAGACAACGTAAATCACAAAGTTCGGTTTTGGGAGCATTGGGCAAGAATAAACAAGTAAGATTCATTTCTGGCTATGCACTTTGGCTGAGGGCCAAACTACTTATGATTATGACTGCTGTATTTTTTAGATGATTCTGTGTATAATAAAGCTAACAAAACGTTCATCAAATCTGAACTATTGAAAAGAAATAAGAAAATATGAATTTTGATAATCTTCTAGCTAGTAAGCAGAAATAAGAAACAGGTATTTTGCTACCTTGGAGTAGTAATCAATTGCAGTCTTAAAATCCTTATCTCTAAATGCAATGTCACCAAACTTCTTTGTGTTCAGCATCTCTTGCACTTGCTGAGTCCATTCTTGAAAGGATAACTTCAGGTTTTTCACCAGAACAAAAATGTTCATCAGATGAAATTGAACTATCTCAAAAAGCAAATAGTTAAGATTTTGTAATTTTCTAAACGTCAAGAAAGTGCAAACACAGAGAAAAGTTTTAAACGTTCACATCAGCTTCTAAACGAACACTTATGAAATTGAATTGCTTGGTTATTCAATACAAAATATTTTGTACAAGTTAAACTTCTCTCAATAGCCAAGAGAAGTCATGGGTACCAATTCACACCCTACAAGCATATTGATGTGACTTCAAAATTTTCCTTTTTTCTTTCTAATCATGCAGTCCTCTGAAGGTAAGCAGTATTGAACAAAAAAAACGTGATGAACAAGTATTCAAATCGAGTCAAGAACACTAAAAGCAAAGTGGATCAGAAGATTGAGGAAGCTTCATCCCAAACTGATGGTACAAATTAGATGCATCATAAAAGGGCTACTTAAATTGATTGTAACTTACCTCATTTTCTGCACCTTCGTCATCTTTATAACCTGTTTTGAGCAATATATCATGTACCACTGTAAGATCCATACTGGCACAGGCCTTCCCAAGTGGAGAAAGAATAGTTGGCAATACTGATGTGGCTTTTGTAATTCCCATTAATACATGTGATGCTACCTGTCATAATATGATGGATAATGTTACTAACCAATGAAGTGGGAAAAAACAACATCCGGAGAAAAAATCTAGCCATTGACCTCCTTTTGCTTCTGAAGAGGCCCAACGGAAGACAAGAGATACTTTATGTTGGGTCTGTCCCTAGCTTCAAGCTGTAAACACTTTGATGCAAGATCAACCAGCTTTGAAGCATCTTCATTAGCATATTGCCCTTCTAAAGAAGAATCCATCAGCAACAGTATATTCTTTCCTCTTATCAAATCTAGTGCCTGAAATTCCAGAAACCAAGGGAGAAATGAGAAATCTATTGACTTAACAATTTAACGTCATCTACACACACCAGTACAGCACCTAGATAGGTCTTCTTATCATTTTTCTGTATCATGTGTGTCTGACATTGTTGAGGATAGTAAAAAGAAAGCAATTTTGTGCTTTTCACATGAAATGGAAGTGTAGCACCAAGCAGTAGCTATTAGTTTATGGTTCAAAGCTCCATGCCTCACAGAAGTTTATCAATTCAAACATTTTGCCATCTAGAGAATGTGATGCAAAGAAGTTGCTAACTGATCTCCTGAATTACAATATTCTAGTGAAAGAGCAAAGTTTCAAATGAAGCATACATGACTAGGAGGAATGTGTTTCCCGCTCAAAAGATCCAACAAGACAGTTCCATAGCTATATATCACACTCTCAGGGATCACTCTGCCTGCCATTCAAGATTAAGGCATAGATTATCAGTGTGGTAAACATAGCAGTAGTAGGGAGTAAGATAAAGTCGAAAATTTTTTATCGTGACCCAAAAAGTATGTATTTGTTAACACTAGGGATATGAGAAACATCTACAAGTGCATTCTCAAAAGAAACACAGCTCACCAGAGACATAACTTAGTTTTATAAAATCAGAAATCAGTTAAAATGTCCTGATTTAGGCACACAATAAGTTTATATCTGATTGGCAAGGGCACCATTAACAGTATTACCTACTCGCGAATGTGATAGAGTGATAGTAACAAGTAACGATAGTTTCATAAAAAGAAACAAAGGAATCAGCTCTTACCAGTTCGTAGAAACTCTGGGGGAGTGTAAGCCAGATTGGTACTATAACTTTTGCCATCACGGCTATTCTTCATTAGTCCAAAACTTGACAAGCGAGGATCACCTTCCTAATAGGAAATGGAAACTAGTTACAACAGATGAAAATTCCTTAGGTGGCATTTAGGACATTTGTGAAATAGTAAACTTCACTGAGCACAGTTGATATTCAAAGAGCAGCAATGCAGCTACAATGCTACAACAACAAAAAAAAAGACTGCAGGACAATAACAGGAAGTTTGAAGAACCAAGAGCTGCCAGCAAACTGGTGCATACCTCATCAAAAAGTACTCTGTAAGCATTCAAGTCATGGTAGATTTTCCGGTTCTCCGCATTGCAATGGTCGAGTGCTTGCGCGATGTAATATGCGACCCTCAGTCGCATCTCCCATGGCAGTGGTTGCTTATCCCCTGCAGAAAGGCAGCCAACAGCAGTCAAACAAACAGAGAACATGGACTGGAGGACTGGACTGCGGACTCGAGACACCCGCCTAGTCCGTGTTAATCACAATCCGCTTTCCATGATTCGTGCCAGTCAAATGTGTCAATGGTTAAGGACAAAAGGTGCATTTAGCTGTTGAGTTAATGCACAGGGGATCCAAGGTTGGTGGGCGGATCATCAGTGCGTCACCACAGAGACAACTACTGTATGCTAGCAAGTGGTTATGGAGAAAGGCAGGGGGGTGAGCACGTACAGTGAAAGAGATGCTTGGAGAGCGTGTCGTTGGGCATGTACTCGGCGACGAGCAGCCTCTCGTCACCCTCGGCGCAGCAGCCAATGAGGTTGACGAGGCGCTTGTGCCGCACCTTCCCCACCCCCGTCGCCTCCGCCTGCAGCAACAACATTGCGTCACATTGCGAGATCCGAAAAGGGGGATGGAATCAAACGGAGCTAGCAAGCAATCAATGCTACGCGGCGTACGAGGAACTGCTGCGGGTCGGGCCATGAGAGGCGCGAGAAGCGCTTGACGGCGATGAGCCGTCCGCCGTCGAGGCGGCCGCGGTAGACGACGTTGGGCGCCTTCTCGCCGCTCTCGGAGACGATGAGGTCGGCGCTGAAGCCCTTGGTGGCGGCGCGCAGCTCGGCCAACGCGAACTCCCTGAACGCCGGCACCGCCCGCTTCGCCGCGTCCTTGTCGTCGCCGTCGGCCCCGCCGTCCGCGCCGCCGTTCGCGGCCTCTGCGATGGATTCCACGGGAAACAATGCGATTAGAGACAACGGATTCGACGGGGAAGAGGGGTTAGGGTTTATGCGGCAGCAGACGGCGGCGGCAATGGCGGCGGGCTCACTTACCGGGATCTGCAGGGTTGTCGGCGGGGAGCGCAGCAGCGTCCTTAGGCGGCAGCGGCCCCGCCACCTTGGACTGGAAGCAGCCCATGGAGATCTGAGCGAGGCAGGGATGGTCGGTGGGAATGCAAGCGCAGGTGCGAATGCGAGAGCGTGAAGTGAACCGAGTGTGAAGCGAAGAAGCAGAGTGAGGCTGAGGTGAGGTGGGAGGCAGGGCGCCGAGAGAAGCGCGGCAGCGCACACAGAGGTGGTGAGGGGATCTGGTAGGTGCGCCCGCAACACCAAGCACCGCGACCACCTTTTTTTTTTAATAATATTATGCAAAAGAAAAGCAGCTCCTATATTTCAGGCGACTCGTACAAAATTTACAGGTTAGTAACATTATAAGGATGCAAGTTTGTGATCTATTGGATAGTTGTGGGTTAACCTCTAGTTTATTTATTATACTAATTTTATGAGGTGGAGAAAAACGTTAGTTTATTTTTAAGAGTTTTGGACCGACGCACCGATCTAATAGGTCAAAACTTGCATTTCTATAGGTGTAGTTTTCGTGGTCCTGCTGACAGTTCGTTTCCACTATCGTCCCCTACCAGTGGTTAGTGACGACTGATGAGGCTGTCAACTCAACAAATACGGGTCATGGTACCATGCTCTTTGCCATAGGCTGTAGTCATGGTGTGGGACGGTGGGTCATGACTGCCGCCTCTTTGCCTAATATGAACCTGCCTATCCGCCGCTAACAACATCATTGTTGCCTTGTCGTTCTAAAAACGTTGTCAACTCTAAGGGTTCGTTTGGTATGGTTTATTGTGGCTTATGTCTAACTGGTTTATGTACTTTATGTTACTGTAGATATAGTAAAAACACTGTTCTATGTAGTCATAAGCTGTGATAAGCTATGTTTTTCTAGCTTTTTACAACTTATGACACTGTTGACACAGTAAAAACACTATAGCAAGGGACATAAGCCAAAGCACTATAAGCTGTGTAAAACGGACCCTAAGTTGCTTTGCACCATCACATGATATCATCTCCTAATTTAATATGAAACTCAAAGAGTGTCCATCATTAATGCACTACTAGCTCTTTTCGTCGGAAACTAAAAGGTTTTCATGATCTCATCAGCATTTTTTTGAATTAAGTCGGTTTTAATGTATTTTTTTATAAGCATTAAATATCATATTATATATGTAAATTTTTTTAACATGACAAGTTAATTATGAAAAAAAAGAAGAGAGACTTTTATCTCATATGAGAATCCTTTCATTCTAATAAAAAATAATATCTCACTTACCTAAAGCTTTGTATTAAAAAGAGTGCATTGAGACTGACTTATGGAAACTGAAGGTTTTCTATGACTGATGTTATTGCCTTCATATTTTCTGTATAACGCGTAGTACTAGTAGTCTTCAAAAGGAAGAGTGGTACTACTAAAAGCCAGGGACACGAAGTGGGCAGAGAAGTTTCTGTACCCTTGTTGCAGGGAAGCTGTTTGGACTTGATTGCGAATTTGAGCTAAAATAATGTTGACAAATAGTATACTGTACAAATGGAATCAGCGCCCCTCTCTCTCCCACTGATGTCATAAGAAAAAAAAAAGTTAGCGCAAAGGAGAAATTAAAAATGCTAGGCAAAAATCGAGGACAGCTTCAACTTTTGAGGTCAACTAAACTTGTCATGTTGCCATCTTTCGTTTACAACCAATCAGTTAACCAAATGTGAAACGCTAATACGGACAGAGGAGCCTTGCATTTGCATGGATGGATCATCTTCCTCCGCGCTAGGCAACATGCAGTTAATGGCCAAGAAACAGCAGCGGATTCAACTCTCGCGGCACCAAAGTCCGATCGACCCCATCTTCTTTCACCGGGTTCGCCCACACTGCCCGATCGCTGTCGCCGTTTAGTCGCGGAGACAAGGATCACGCGAAAATGTGGAGAAATGAGCGACCGAGCAACAACGTGTTCAGTCCCCGCAGCAAAATTCGTTGTTTCCCGTGCTCATCAAACACTCCGACCCTTGGCAGTGGAACTGCTAAAACAAGCAAACATTTAGTATTTTATTATTTGTCGAGATGCAAATCTGAGAGTGTATCAGCCGCAAGCGAGCAAACTTGCAAAGCCTGCACTCACGCACACACAGTGCGCGCAGGCAGGACACGGACACACGGGCAGGGCAAGGATTGACCGTGTTCGCCCGACCGACCGACCGACGGCATATGCATGGGAGAGGAGGCGCCGCGGCGTCGCTGGCTGTTGCAGGGGCACGACACGTTCTGGCGTCTGCCTTGCTGCTGCTGCCTCGCCACGCTGTTCGCTGTTGCGTCCGGTGGGCCCCGCGCCGCGCGGGCCTTGACCAACCGGGCCCGACCCATGGACGTGATGTGACGCCACTAGCTAGGACACGGACCCCGCGCCGCCTGCCACGACAGATACAAGTCAACTCGATGTCCACACTAGAGTGCTATAGTAGTGTCACTGGATCGGCTCTGATAAACTCGCTGGCTCTGGTCCCCCTCGTCGGCACCTAGGGATTCTTCGATTCCTGAGTCATAGGGCACCAAATACCGTTATCACGTAGTGCTAGGCTAGGCTTTACTTCTTCGAATCTGTGATTTCCTTTGGTTGAATACGAGTAGAGCCAATAATTCTGTCATAGGGCACCAAAGAGAGAAAAAAATATATATTGAAGGAAAGATTGATAACTAATTTTAAAAAATATAGAAGGTTAAAAAGATTCTAAATAAATAAGGACAAAGGGAGAACGAAACATGGGACCCAAAAACAAATAAGACACCTCGCCGCACATGCACATGTATTAGACAACTGATGAAGAGAAGGTTGGCAAAGCCTAAACAAGGCAACTGATTAATTTGAATCAAACTTGTCTGAAAACAAAGCCGCCCCTATTATTCATTTAAAGAAGAATCAAAGGCTCACTCTGCAGGAGACAGTACACCCTATCAGCTGAGAATTGCTCATGATGACATGAAGCGACCGAAGGTGACTGGTCCAGGGACCAATCAGCTGGGGCACCACATCCGCCCTGCCATGCTTATCACCTCGACATGATGTTGTGCGGCAAAGGCCACGAATCATCGTGGCACCACAATGACCATGACCACCTGCCTCGGCAGAAAGGAGTTCTGTTCCATGGAGTTACTGATAAACAAGAGGTCACGCAATAAAAGTGTCTATGATAATATCCAAGTTCATATCCCTGTTTGCTTGTTTTCAATACCAACTCAGCACGATTCACCTGGCACAGCTTAGCTCCAAGATTCATAAAGAAAATAATTCAGAAAACGACCTTTAATATATTTACAGCTCAACTCCACGGATTTCCTGAGCAAAACTTTATGATTTCTCTTGAGTACAAGCTGTGCCAAACAAGTCCTAGAAAGAAACATTAGTGGAACATGCTGGGTACACAACACTCGCATGGTGGAAGAAAGTTATAGTGAAAACGAATGAATACTTAGTTACTTCCGGAGTCTACATGTAATTTGACATAACAGGTAACAATCTTCTCGAGAAATTAAAACAATTCGTAGTATCATGATAACACTTCTGGGCGCTATCAAAATTTCTTCGAAGACCATTGCCAACACGACACATCAGCCCTGAACTTTCCTCACTTGGATGTGATGAGTAGATTCCTCTCTCCAAATTGAAGTCACTCCACTCTGGACGAGCGTGACATAGTCCCCCTTCTTAATATGTTTCCCTTTCTGTTCAAGGTTCGAACAATCAATCAGAAGAAATCAAAGAATCCAATAAACTTCAGTTACTGACAGAGAAGTCCAAGGAAGCAGCACAGGACTCTAAACAGTGATTAACAAAAGGTCAGCAGTGCCGAGCAAATGGCCTTACCAGCAAGCAGCTAATTGCTCTGGAGAAAGTTTCTTCTGCGTCGTCAGAGAACTGCATATAAATAGGAATGACGCCCTGATACAGTGCCAGCCGTTGCTTCACTCGTTCCCTGCAACGACAGTTTCCTCTGATTGTCAGTACTCCAAGCGTCTTTACACATTTGTACGGTGAAGTCTAATGTCGCATGGACAGCATGATTCAAAGTTATCTAAAAAAAAGTATCGCTAGAGATCATGGCACAAAAAACTTACTCATTTGTAAATGCAAATATGGTAGAAGACGGACGGTAGTGGCTCAGAAGGACAGCCATGGAGCCTGTCTGTGTAAATACAATGATTGGTGTTCGGAGGGTGTTAGCCATCATGGTTGCATGAGATCCAAACATTTTACTCAGCTGGCTTGACGAAAATTCCTCGTTGAGTAGAGCCTGCCAAAAGAAACATGGATCATAAGAAAACAAGATAAAAAAAGGATACAAATTATCAAAAATAAAACACAAAAGGCGGATGGTATATGTTTCTTTTTTAAAAGATAGCTAGCTACCTGTGTAGGTGCAACAAGACCGGGAGAGGCAGTTGGGTTATAAAGGCTGGATTCTGTTCTAAGGGCCACAGTGTGCATCACCTTGACTGCTTTCAGTGGGTACCTAAAAAGAAAGATATGTACAAAACAGTTAAGGTATGTCAGTTTGCAATATACAGTATGAACATGTTAATGTAGAAACTACACGTCGGGAAAATTCATGTCCTCTAAAAGGGGTCAATAAAATAACTCTGCACTGCACATCGAATAATACAACTAAAAGGGCAATTAATTCAAAGAAATGTTAAAACCTTACTTTCCATGAGCAGTTTCACCAGACAACATAATGGCATCAGAACCTTCCCGGACAGCAATTGCTATATCAGAAACCTCTGCCCTTGTAGGAGTAGGATGGTTTATCATACTTTCCAACATATTTGTAGCAACAATGACTGGCTTCTCCATGCTTCGGCATGTTCTGACAATCTCCGCCTGAAAAGGTAGAAAGGTGGCAATTTAAATGGTATTGCTACTTGGTTGCATTCACGCAAGATTCATTACTAAAGACAGCAACAGATGACAGATCTACTCTTCCTAAACAAAGCTATTATATGCAATGTAATCTCACCTGTAGCAAAGGAACATCCTCAATAGGAAGTTCAGCACCAAGGTCTCCACGAGCCACCATGGCCTATAAGAATACCAAGAAGTTCAGTACCTAGTATTAAATCATAACTCCATTACAGCAGCCTTTTTTTTCTCAGGCCTAGACCTGTAAATACGACCAATGGGCATCAAATAAACTAGGCATGCAGCTAGAGAAGAGCAGTGCTTTTAATCTACATAAAGAAATTTTCAAGGGAGATAGTAAAAGAGAAAGACAATGAAAGATCTCAACTTCAAATTTGCTTCACCTTCTGATCCTGAGTTTGTGAAAGCTGTCTAAAGAACATTTCAATATTTCAAATGCTCAACTATTTCTCTTATTTCACAATTTGCTTCTTTCTACAGTATCAAATAACCAATACAGCCAATTCTTATGGTCTTACCCCATCTGAAGCAGCAATAATGGATTGAAGATTTGGTATCGAGTCCGCACTTTCAATTTTTGGAATGACATGTATATCTGCATTAGCACCTGGATACAAAAAAAAAAAAAAACACAGCATATAAATTAAATTATCAACATAGCCAGGACTTTCATGGATGAAGAGAGAACATTACTTTTAAGGTAGTCCTTTAGTTCATGAATAACTTTGGCATCCTTCACAAAGGAAACAGCGTAGAAATCAACACCGTTCTCAACCCCAAATTTAATATCTTCCCAATCCTTCTCTGTTGGAACAGAAGCACATCAGGGTACTGGATGCAATTGTGTGACAATTAAATCAATCAGGGGAGATACAGACCAGTAATAGATGGAAGAGTAGCACTCTTCCCACGAACATTTAGGTGGCGCCTTGATTTCAGTTCCCCACCATCAACTACTTCACACTTGACTGTATCGGCTGTTTTAGACTTCACAGCAAGTGACATCATTCCTCCTGTGTAACAAACAGTAGAATCAAAGCTTAGTACCCACAACCATAGTCACCGGATTCAGGGACATGGCTACGAATCGCGACTCGGATTCGTCGTCCCTATTTAGGATTCGGGGACGGAAGGAGTCGACGTCCCCAAACGTGAAGATTCGTGACTCCGTTCCAGCAGGTGGCTAGGCAAAACGCGACCCCAAGTAAGATGCATCGCGACTCCAATGGCACACAGGTTGAGGAAGGGACGAGCTGCATGCTTAACTGACGTAGACGGCCATCTTCGGATCGATGTGCCAGCAGCAGCATCAGGGAGACCTCGCTTGGAGCCTTGGAACCTCCGTCGCCATCAGGGAGGCTGCCTTAGTATGCAACTCTAGACCCTTGGCCACGAATCGGATTCAGCGAATCCAAATCGTTGGAGTCACGTACCGAGTCATGTCGATTCATGCATAATAGGGACACCCCTCTCGTCCCTATTTTTCTCGGACACTGTCCCGCGTCCCGCGAACCCGGCAAATCGGGGACGCGGTGACTATGCCCACAACAGTTACCATATATTCTATAATGTTCAAATGCAAGCATATGAATGCTCAGACAACAGAAGATCTAGATATTTAGAGATTAGTCCTCACCATCCACCAGAAGTATGTCACCAGCTTCAACATCGTTTATGAAGTCATCGTAATTCACGCTGACAGTGTCTTCAGTGCTAACCCCTCTTTTTATTGTGAAATTGAATTCTTGGCCTTCTTTGAGCATGATTGGCTCTGGAACATCCCCACTTCTCACTTCCGGACCCTGCATCCACCAAATTAAGTCATAAGAACTCAGCTGAGGCTATTGTCTCCAATTTATTGCATTCAACCATGATGTACCTTGGTGTCTAGCATGATAGCGATGACATTCCCCTCAGTGTTCTGTGCATTATATTCCTTCACCAAATCAATCACTTTCTGGTGTGATTGGTGGTCACCATGGGACATATTCATCCGTGCAACATTCATTCCAGCCTCTGCAAGTTTCCAAATCATCTCACGAGTGTTTGTTGACGGGCCAATTGTGCAGACTATCTTTGTCTTCCTCCTAGAATTTGCGTCAACAGCCTGCGAGGTGATTTCTGTAGTAGCCTCGCTATGCATCTGCATTACAAATGAAAAATTTGTCACCATACAAGTAACAGCTCTAAAAGGTTGACTATCCTTTTGTTTATTACCATATTCAAAAGCAACGCTGAACGATTCCTCTAAATATTATTCAAAAAGTATATTGAAGGAAAAGGTTGCATCGAATCTGTAGCCAATTATTTTTCTCACAAAATAATAGCGCCAACCTGAAAATTTGTATTGAAACCGTCCTAACGGTGGGCATGTATTTATACAATCAATTAAGCACAGTACTAAGGCAGATACAAAGAGGGGAAGGCAGTGATTTACACCATTCTACTCAGATGGGGCTAAAGGGAATACAAAGTTTTCTAACTAAAAATGTGCTGCCGATTCAGTAGATTTTCAGAGAAAAGGCTCTTCGCTCTTCAAATGGCAAGGATCAATCGAGTAGTCCATAGCCACGAATGGACCTGGATAGAATAGCACACACTAAACAAAACCAGGTGACCGGGATCAGGCAACGAATCATTCCCAAATGTGCATCGACGGCCACAAAACTAGGATCACCAACGGGGAATCGCCTGGTATCCAAATATCCAATTGCCCAACACTAAATAGGCGCGCAAATGACGAATCCACTGCAGGGCCGACCGAAACGGCCGCACCATAGCTCGAGACTACTCTAGTCCAAACAACCGAACAGAGCACTACCAAGTTTGCAGGGACTCACCACAGCAGGGAGCGCGCCGTTGGTCGCGACGGCGAGATCCACCGCCTTCTCGGTGGTGGCCGTCCGGAGCGCCCGCGCCGCCACCGCCCTCCTCGGCTGCGGGGGCGCCGCCGCCGCGGCAGCAGGTGGAGCCGGCCTGAGCGCCGGCGCCGCAGCGAATCCTTTGATCTCCGCCGCCGCCGCCATTGGGTGCCCCGTGCTTCCTGCTTCCGCGCTCCAGAGGGTAGCGAGCGCTAGCACACCACTCGGTACGGGAGGCGGCGCGTGTGCGGTGTGGGGAGCACGCTCTTCGCCGCGCAAGGGTTTTGGTAATTGATATTCCGGCGAGCCGGTGGTGCGTCCGTGGGCCGCGTCTTTATACGCCGCAGGCGGAGAAGGAGGTGGAGGCGGGCCCCGGCGCCAGGTGTGCGGGCGCGGTCCACACGATGCGTCCACAGGGCCTCGGTTGCAACGCCCGACTGCCCGAGAGAACCGGAGCTCGCTAGCCTGGCACGAACTGGTTGCTGTGGGCCCGCCGATCTTCGAGACCCACATGTCAGTGGTTCCGATGATTCTCTAGGCCTGCTTGTCAGTGAGGAGATACTGTAACGTTGCATCTCTGGGCTCGAGGGGCGGAGGGGAATATGCCACGAGGACGAGATAGCGATTCCAACGGTGGAGTTGGGTACTGACACTGACACGCCGGGCCCGGAGAAAGGAGCGGAGAAAGCGAGGCCGGGCATGAGCATGACTCCAGCCCGCGTCGTTAGCCGTTAGTGTCGAGGCTGATCGGACGAAAGCTACCTCTTCTTCTCTACTACTAGTTCTCCAGTTCTCCTCGACGAGCGTCTCCATGTTTGGTGTTCCGCCGTGCGATTTGTGTCACGTGCGATTTGTCGGGCCGGCGACGGTTACGGGTCACCTCACCTGCAGCCAATGAAGATGATCGGCTGGCAGTGCAGCGCTGATGCTGCCGAATCGTCCTACCGGACCTGGGCCACAAAATGGTTGTCCTCATGTCTCGCGCTGGTAATCAGTAGGGCCATCCGATCTTCAAGGAGCTCAGCAAATCAAGTGAAGCCCACACCAAAGTGTTTTAGATGCAACGACGTTAATACAAGGGCTAGCGTCCAAGCAGCAGCTGAATACGACGGTTAAGAGAGTGTTGTTATCTCAGCAACTGAAAGGAAAAAGTACATACAACTTCAAACCTGACCGGTGAATTCTAAAACCAACAGGAGCAAACAACACAAGTAATAACACAAGAGGCCATCAAGCGCGACCCAATTATTCTGATGTACACCATCTGCTAGGCAATCTTGTTGCCCCACGATAACAAGAGAACAATATGCTACTACAAAACAAGCGGCCTTCCCTAGACAACAGCACTTGTCGATGTTACAGATTTCCAGCGTCCACACTTGTTAAATGTTTCGCAGAAAGGAGGAATTACTTGCCAAATTAACCTGCTTGCCGCTACAAGGTGTATGTACCATGTTTTAAGAAGTGACTCCGTATGGAAGAACAGCAGCTGCCACTGGTCTGCCCTCCTCGTTCAGAATGTTGTATGTGGAAGCTGCGTTCCTCTGCAAATAATGGAAGCATTACATATAAGCAGAGCAGTGACGGTAGAAGAAAAGATGATCAACAATGTGAGATTTTTGGTCATTAAAATGCATACTGAATCGACAGCTTCAAGTTTCATTCCAGTGGACCGAATGAACTTCCGCAGCTCAGGACTGACTTGTTGGATGTGTCTTCCACAACCAAGAATCAATATTTCTGTACAAAAATACCATAAAAATTGGTTTCAGCAACATCAATACTGATATCAGTGAGCATGACAACAGCAGCAGCAGCAAAAACAAAGCCTTTTAGTCCCAAATAAGTTGGGTAGGATAGAGATGACACCCACAAGACCCAATACAAAAAGACAAACAAAAGAAAAGAAAGCCGGAAAAGAAAAGGAGCAAATAAGAGAGGAAAAGAGCAATAGGCCAAGAAGAAAAGGTAAATATCAGCGAGGATAAAATTATATAGAAAAAAGATCTGGATCAATATCTTGCGCACATCAGCATAAAAAAGTTCTGGATCAATATAAAAAAACAAATGATGAAATACAGCACACTAGCATCATTGACTTAGAGAAAAAAATAAATACCAATCTTCTGCAAATTCATGCAGCGATTCTTAATAAACCTGCACCAAGGTCATTGGCCATTTTATAAATAAACAGAAATAACACAAAAACATCGGATGATGACATTAGCACAACATAGAAAAATTGCCTGAAGGTAAAAGAAAGCACTACTTTGGCCAGCAAAAATTTACCTGGGATAGGGTGCACAACTTTGAAGATTGATAAACTGCATTATCAAAGCAAGAAAAAGTGTCAGTATATAACATATGAACAGAAACAGGAACAATACCACCACCAAAGCACAAAGAAGAAGTAACGGTCATGCAGTGCAAAGAGAAGTACAGCAACAAAGGCATGAATCCTACCTTTCAGCACTTATCTCCGCGAATGTTTTCGGCACCCATGTCATTATCTTGTTTTCTACAATCAATAAGCTACCTTCGTATTTTACATTGTTAATCTTGAATCCAGTGTCATCATACCTACAAGAAGCTTAGCATGCTTGAGAAATCTGATTGGATATAGAAGTTCAAATAGAGGTACAGGGGAAATGGTACAGCTTATTTAAATGTCTTCAGTACAAGAACTTACAATACTAATGGAAACAAACATGAGAACATTAAGCCTCAACAAACGGTGAGTGGAGCATGTTCTAGAAAGTTTGTTCCATTGGTATTTATCTCGTATTGCAACAGTGAATCACATTACAATGAGGCCCATGGGTCGATTGTGAGGAAAGGTGGAAAAGCACGAAATTAGCAAAGCAAAGGGAGAGCTTAGGAATTTCAGTACAATCATGAACCACCCGTGCTTGTAAAAACAAGAGAATAGAACAACCTAGGAGGGACTTGGTGGTTTTTCATTAGAAGAAAATTAACCTACTGTCTTGGTGTGTTTGAGGGACATCAACCTACTGTCTTGAAGGCAGTAAACATGTTCAAGGACGAAGTTCATCTATGGTTCTTAGCTGGTGCGAAGAAACTACAAGAGCTTTGTCCAGGTCGTGTAAGTAGTGAAGCTTAGCTTCCTTTGGTTGGGTCGTGTTGTTAGTAGTAATCGGTAAGTCATGAACTGTGAACTGTAATGGTTCCCTGACCTATGGGCAAGGGTGGGGAACCAGTTTGTAATTTGACCTTTTCTCTCTCTACTAAATACAAAGATATGCAGCTCTCCTGCATGTTCAAGAAAAAAAATTAGAAGGAAATAGGCACCCACATTCGAGTTGAAGAAGAGTCGAACCTAGGTGGTAGGGGTGCACAACCACAACTCAACTCTGCTAAATGAACTAGGCTCACCTCCTTGCTCATACATGTAGTAGCAAATGATTTTTGGAGGAACAGCCAAAGATCTCTGGTGCTCAGTGATACTAAAAACAGTTCAGTACAATGATTACTTCAATCCTCCTATTTTATGGCTAATTGTAATCGCAAGCACCAGGACATCAATATAGAAAACATAGCAAGGTTTGAACAGGCTACGAGCCTTCATTCGTCAGTACACTACAATAAAGGTGCTAGAATCCAGATACACTGAAAGCTCTGAGATACACAGTAACCAACCAACCAAAATAGGGAAAGGATCACGCTTGTCTAAAAGCAATAATTAAAACCAACCCACAATAAATATTCATGTTCTTAGACGGTTTGTGGCTATGTGCTCTGTTTTTCGCATCATTCTGATGAATTGAACCATAGGTTGGTCTATTTCTCTAAAACAAACTGAGGAAAATGAGAATATTGGTGAAGCAAACGTATTTCAGAGATAAGGAAATGTAAGGTCAAATAACGTATTTTCCGCAGCAGAAAGAGGCATTTTGGGTACATTAGATGAATTCTGGAACCATGACAAAAACAAAAATGTGAAACAGAACATCATCTTTGTGGTCTCCATATTCATACATATGATGAATTCTAGCTATATTTGTTTTCTGGGAAACGAAGCGGCAGGATATTGAAAGAATGCAAGCCTTGATCCAAGAGGCTGACCCCCCCCCCCCCCCCTAGGACTGTTCAACGGCAGTCCGGTTAAACCAGCCACGAAACCGGCCGTGCTGAATACACTTAGGAATGAACAGTGATTAGTACAAATAAACAGTAATCCGTGTGCTAAAATAAATGAACTAACCGGTTTCTCATCAGTTCCACGGTTTCATCGGTGAACAGCCCTACCCCCCCCCCCCCCCCCCCCCCCCGCACCCACACCAACACACATCGCTGAAAGATAATTATGCTGGAAAATCCTTGCTTTTCGCTCATTCCATAATTGGTACTAGCTACAAGTATATATGCTTTTAGAGGTGAATGTACAACACAAGAAAGACGAGTTCTTTTATAGAGAAAGAAAGAAGGAGAGTACATCCATAGCAACAGACTTGGCCACGCATATCGTATTCCTCTTTGTTCAGACAGAAAGGATCACTTCATATTTTCAGATAATGACAATTGAAACAAAGGATTTAGTTATCAACAAATGTACAAAACAATTAGTACCACCAATGTCAATAGAAACCAAAGGGTCATGACATTAATTTTGGGGACAATAACACGTATAATCATACTTCCATCATCGATAAATCCCAAGCCTATACTAGAAAACAGAATTACACGCATTGCAAAAGGGTATCCCCAAAACATGCGATTATTGATCACAAAATCAGATATTAAAACTGTGATATGATGCAAAAGGAGGTTACGCACGATTGGAAGCGGAGCTGGTCCTCAGGGACGCTGTCGATGAGGTTGATCTGGTCGTACAACGAAAAGGTCCTCCTGATCCCATCCACAGACGAATCACATCAGACGAATCAATCCAAGCACCCACAAGCGTCTAGCACAGGCGAAGAACAACAGCAATGCATTTCGTCGGTCAAGCATGAAGCCGGCGAGTACCTGAGAGATGGGAGCTGCCTGAGCCTGGGGCCGTTGGAGACTGGCTCGCTGCGCAGTGACTTTACCAGCTGCGGCAGCGTCCCCAGCGCCTTGTGCCCCCGCGCCGCCGCCGCCATCGCCTCACTCGCGCTTCGCCGGCCGGTCGGTGTCTCGGTGGAATCGGGAGTTTTGCAGCTAAGACCTTGTGTTTCCTGG
Source organism: Eleusine indica (assembly GCA_030378355.1). Taxonomy (NCBI): domain Eukaryota; kingdom Viridiplantae; phylum Streptophyta; class Magnoliopsida; order Poales; family Poaceae; genus Eleusine; species Eleusine indica. Next base: position 47,080,143 of record CM059495.1, read on the forward strand.
AAAGTTCCGGAATGCCGTTGGCTGAACTGGGCCTTGGACCATGTAAAGCTGTTGTTGAGCTAGCCCACGCGCTATACTTCTGGAGAGTACTACTCCCTCCGCTAGGTACGAACGGAACAGGACGGACGCCTGGTGGCGATGACTGCGGCGTCTGCGGGCGGCGGGGGAGGAGCGAAGGTGGCGGTGGCGGAGCAGATAGCGCAGGCAGTGCAGTCCACCTCAAATCTTCTCCAGCTCATGGAGCAGTCTTCCCCCGCCCAGGTCTGCCCCCCTGTCCCCAGATTCATGTCACATTGACCAAGATTTTACACCCGTCTTGTTAGTAGTTAATTAAGGACGTAAATTATCAAATCTGCACAAATTTGTCTGGATTAGGGCTAATTTCTACATGGCATCTTTCCTGTGATGGATTTACTCACTGTTGAACTTACTTTTTGTTGTTATGCGTGAGTTGATGTTATTGTAATATTGGTCTTTACATCTCAATACATAACCTAAAATTTCCTACATTTAACTAGCGTCAATTGAATAGAATTTGCTTTATTGAGCACTGAGAAACTTTCAAAATGCTACTTTGAATGTCCATGCAGATGCCGGATGATATTGCACTGATGACTGAACCACTAGTCCATTAGACCAGGAATTATTGGAAGAGTTCGTTTTGATTCTAGTCATCTTCCATCTCTCTCATAACTTTTTTCTTGGATACACGGGAGAGCTGCGTCTGCATATCATTTCATTAAAAAGAAGAGTTGTAAAATACAACACACACCCCTCTTATCCTCATGTTACATTCGCACCTTTTACCTATATCAGTGATATAAAGTAGTGTTTACCTTTAAGGCTTTAATAACCAGCATGGTCATTTACCGAATTCAGGAATGTTTAAACTTTAAAGGTTTATGCGATTGCACTCAGAAGGAACCTCTCATGTGTTCTCGTGTTATAATTCTCTCATGTCTTGAAGATCCAAGTAATAAGTTCCTCTAGCTGGTATTCCGATTGTTGATTAGTTGTGGGTCCTTCTGATCGCAGGTTCATTTGGCAAAACTTCCCAAGAACCTCATGGCAAAATCATCTTTAGCAAAGAATACAGAGCAGGTAACAAATAAGATTAGCGTTGGATGCTGAGCTATTGGCCATAGGTAGATGTTAACATTCGTGCTCTGTTTCAGGTGCTACATCAACTACCTCATATAATTTCCTCCTTGGATGCATATATGGAATGTAGTTTGCAAAGGTGAGCATCGTCCGGTTAATGCCGTATGAATGTTTATTGTCTATTTATTAGAAATTTCATGATTTCTCCTTTTCTACCATGGATTGTTACAGATTCCAGCTAATTAGGTTGAAGTTTGTTTTCATCAGCATTTCATCTAATAAACTTCTATTAAAAAAACTATGCAGTGCCTCTCAAATTAAGACTGTCACCCAGGTCTTGTCAAACATGGAGAACACTCAGTTAAGATCCATCCCACCTTCCTCTCAGCTGAAGAAAGACCAAAAGAACACCAAACCTGAAGAAGCCAAGGTCGAGTGACATGTTGAAGAACTCAGTGTGCATCGTTCCTTGGTGTTTGTTCAATATCGGAATAACGCTTTTGGAGAAAGTTGACCCTTTACGTGTGATGCTATGGATGCATGGAATCTGTATCATAAGGAAGACATGTGTGTTAATTGTTGTGCTTCCTGCATCTGTAACAATATTGTTGACTTGTGATTGTAGTTATTGGCCTAATGAAAGAATCATTCTAGAAATGAATCTCCCTTCTGGAAAAAGAAGAAGAAAAAAGAAATGTTGTGGTGGCACTGATGTCTGATGTCGTAGTGCATATGCATCGGGTCAAAAAAATGTCGTCCCTGAACACCAGCTCGCTTATGAGATTGGTGGAAGTTGATGAAGATGAGCACTTGTACACTGACCATGGCAATTTTTCTGAACAGGAATCAGAAGCTTCTGAATTTGCTGGCTCAGGTTAGAGAATGTTGGAACAGAAGTCCAATATTTTGGTTATTGGCCTTTGGACAACAAGAGTATATGATTGAGTGATGTAGGCCTAAAGATGATCCTATGCTGGTAATCACTCCATTCATCCACTGCTATCACGTCTCGGAGCAACAGGAACGAAAAAGGTGCAGCAGTTATTTTGTATCATATGCTGGAAGCAATTTGATGAGGGCAATGAACACAGTCATTTGGCAGTGATTCAATGGCTTACGTTCAACAAATGGGATGTCGATAGGGCAAGATTGGTTGAAGATTGTTGCGTGAGGTTCAGTGTTCGACCATATAATTAGAAGCAAAAGGTGCTATAACATTCGTGAATCCATGTGGCTTGATATACGGTGGAGAGTTTCGAAAGAAATTTATGCATTTTTGAACAGGACTAATGTTAGGTGGTAGGTTCACACCTGGAGTCAAGGATGCCGCTAAGATTCCGGTGGTTCTAGCTTTCAGTTTATAATAACATTTTTTTTTTAGAAAAAAGGTTAGGATCAAGTATGTATGAAATGGAAGACCTAAGAGGAGGAAGTATGAAGGGTGCAGCACTAACACGGAGTCAAGGACCTCCTATGGATAGATTGTCCAATGCGGAGCTATAAATAGACCATCTGGTCAGTGGTCATAGTAGGCCAATTTCAACAAAAAGCCCAGTATGATGTGCAATGAAAGCCTACTTTTACGCCGTTATCTTGTTTCCTGAACATCGTTAGAACAAATAGTACTAGGTGATACCCCGCGTTGCCGCGGGATGTGTAAAGGATTGCATATTGAAAGAAATACATACCATGTTAGGATTTTACTTATGATTTATGATGTTCTTGCATGATGATGTTTTAAAATAGCAAAGGAAATCGGTTGTTTTCCTAATTTTGTAAAATATTTTATAAAAACAAATATACACAACACTTATAGGAATATATAGATATCGGATTTTGTTCCTGCAAAGGATGTAGCTATCCGAGTTGACGAAAACACAAAAAATATCATGCATGACATGTTTTATGAAAACAAACATGCATAACAATTCTAGGAATATGTAAATATGAGATTTTGTTCCTGCAAAAGATGTAGATATCTGAGTAGGCATGAAAACACAAAATACATATCATGCATCAAAGGCACAACTTCAGAAAAAAAACGTAGCAACATCATCTTGACTCTTGAGACATGAATGAGGTTCACATCTCTCGAAGCCACAGTAGGTGCATTAAAAATCATTGGAAGAGAAACTAATCATTAGTTCCTTAGGTAACCAACCACGTACAAAGGTTTTACAGACATTTGAGCGGGTGAAGCACCTCTCCCAGTACTTAATCCCTGAAACTCGATTGTACTCCTGACGGCTAATCAATGAAGCTAATCCTGATGATGGTTTAAATGGCACCATGACCATCGAGCATCGTGAAAGAGCCCTGTCTTTTACTCTTTTGAGCTATTGAGGGAATAGATGATAGAGATTTGGACTTGAGGGAACAGATGATAGAGATTTAGACGGCATTGTTGCTGACCGTGGAGGCCAGACGAAGCACAAACAATGTTTTGCTAGAAACATCCGACGGGGAATGCCAGTGGTGTCGAAATGATACTTTGTTGTCCCTGCACTTTATAACCTGGCTTGCCGTTTCGTTCAGGGAGACGTATCGCTTTCTCTACTTGCTTGAATGTTTTGTCAGTTACAACTCATACTACCAACGGCTTTAGATGCACCGTGGATGTGAATGATAACCATCAAAGAGCTGAGTGATGGAAACGAATCGGCTTAAATAACAGCAGGTTGTATTGTCGACAATTGTAGCAGTGCTGTAGAATCTAAAAAAGCAGAAAAAAAGTTGAGGAACTGCAAAAAATAAGTGTCGTCCTAGTAGTTAATTAGAAATTCAACTCTTTAGGTGGTGGGCAGGAGAGAACAAAGTTGAGCTCACAAGCATATCTCTACCGTGAATATGCAAAGAAGCGTCATCCTAATAGTTAATAAGAATTTCAATTCCGTATGTAGTGGGCAGGAGAGAAGTTTAGCTCACAAGTATATCTCTACCATGAATATAATTTTTTTAATGCATGCCGATAGAGAGGAGTGAGAATCAATAATGAGCCATTTGAAGTGATATGAAATGCAAGGGATGGACGGTTAGATGAAATCAAAATGTTGGGATTTGACGATGTGAATAATTAGGATGATGTGGCTGCACCACAATTGAGAGAAATATGAGTTAATGATTTGTAGTGGGTTGCACTTATAAAGATATAGTAGATAGTAGATTTTTTAATGCATGTCAATGGAGAGGAGTGAGAATCAATAATGAGCCATTCGAAGTGGATATGAAATGCAAGGGATGGACGGTTAGATGAATCAAAATGTTGGGATCTGACGGGTGAATAATCAGGATGATGTGGCTGCACCACAATTGAGAGAAATATGAGTTAGTGACTTATAGTGGGTTGCACTTATCTAAACTAATAAAGAAGGAGTTCCTATGACCTATGGCTCACCAACAATATACTAATACCCACTAATCTGGATCCTTGGATCTAAATGGGCCCAACTCATCTAGCTCTTGGATTAAAACCTGGTCCCACTAGATGTTTACATGTTATACCTCTTATACCTAATTAGTACTAGTAAATCACTCAAGGGATACTCGACTTTGAGATTTTTTTCACTCTGGATCCTACCCGCACATGTGTTTGTATAACAAACTGATTTTTCCTAAACTACGCATATACATTCCATATAAAAATATAAACCTTCCTTACCATCTAATAATTCAAATTTAATTCCAATAACATCGCCTATTTTTAACATGCACTTTCCATATTTATTATTATTATTATATAAACTAATATTCTTACCAGCCTATTGAACCAACTTTTTTCTTTCCTAGACGCTATTACTTTTCTGAAAATCATGCCCCCCAAATCATAAACATCATCCAATTTTGTTTCACTTTTCTAAATTCTTCCTTTCCCACCATACACTTTTTTTCTTTTCTAAACGCTATTAATTTTCTGAAATTTATGTTCCCATAGTTAAGCACCCCTTCCAAATATGAATTTGATCCTACACGCCTTGCTTTGATGTCGCGCATTTCGAATTGCACATTCCACAAATGCATTCAGCCTTCATTAATTTTCTTTAACCACGCCTCTTTCCTAATTAATCCCCTCTGCCCCAGCCCCAAATGCCGCATCACTTTCATAATACGAAATTTCTTTTTTCCAAACCGATACGCATCAGGAAGAAATGCCCATCTCTCTAATTGTTTCGGCGGCAGCGGGCGTGCGGCATGGTGTGTGGTGGCGAGTGACGACCTCCTTGTTTTTTTTAAAAAACATAGAATAACTACGTATCATTTTATTAAGAAGAAAAGCTATACAGAATAACACACACACCACACACCCGATTTACTCCCGTTCTACATTCGCGCCCGTGATTAAAGTTAACACGACCAGAACACCTAGACAGCCAACTAGGGCCTTGCTACCACTCCTGCAACTTCTGCCGCAAGAGCTCCTTTGCTCCAGCAAGGCTCCAGAGGTGCATTTCCTCCGCGATTAGAGACATCGTTCTCTGCACATTTGGTGAAGCTACATTGAACACCACATCGTTACGTTGCTTCCAAATCATCCATGCCCCAAGAATCATCCATGCCACATTGAACACCACATCCATGACGACCTCCTCGGTCCCTGCCCGCGCGCTCACAGGAGGCGACGAGCGCTTCGGTTCATGGAAAAGCACAGAGGGCACCACGGCTAAGGAAGAAGGAGCAGCGGCTGCAACCAAGGAATAAGTGGCCCCGGCGCGAAGCGCAATGAGCCACGGCGGTGGGTGTAGCCTCGTCCTTGGATGTGGCATTGCCGACGGCGGCGGAGGCCCGAACAAGGCCTTCCTGATCCTTTTGCCCTGCACGGGCATCTTCGAGGCGTCTCTGCAATCCACCGATTGAGTGGCCTTGTCGCCCGCCTGCCGCCGCCGCCGAGGGTAAGGTTAGGGTTCAACAAACTTTTTTTTTCCCTTTGTGTGTCCTTTCTAGAGATAAAGGATGAAGAAACGTTCAATCAATTCCCGTTAGCTTTATTGGATGGTTGTCACAGGTCACTTGCGGTTGCGTACGATCTCCAATAGGCGCGCCGCTCCGGTCTCCGGTTGTCCACTGCTCACGTAATGAAATGAAACAAGTGGCGTGCGGTGACAATCGACCGGACAGACCGTGTGTTTGTAAGAGGCAGGGGCACAATGATCTTTTCGTTTTTTATTTAAGGATATAAATGAGATGAGAAGGGATAATGGTTGCCTGATCGGATGAGAATACGGGCACATTTGATTCACAATTTGGTGGCAGTAGACAGTGTCTGGAACCCAAGGTCAGCTTCCTATTGTTTGTCTCTGATTCCAGATTTTACTTAGGTTTTGGTCACGTTTGATTAATTTTGTGTGCTTTTAGCCCTGTCCAGTATTCCATCTGTGGATTGCGTAAAAGTAATTGTGCAATGTTTGACTGTAAAAATCTATTGTCATTGTTTACCATTTTATTATTATGATAGTATATTTAATCGCTCATGCATCTGAATGCAAATTATAATTCTTTTATCAATAGTGCATTCATCACTAATTAAGCCCAGATGTTTTGCTTTTTTTTTTTGATGTTTTGTGTTGCCCAACACGAGTGGAATGCAGGAAAAGATGGTGGTTTGCTTGTGTATTGCACTACGTAAATGATTTTTTATCCTAATCTCTATAATTTTTTGTCGTTGAACGGTGCTGAAGAGGTTTCCTATAATGTGTTTGATAAAATCCGGTGATCCTGACGAGGACAACCGAACCTGGCGGCACTACTAAATGGAAAGAGGCGGCAACAGTGGGTTTATGGGCACCTCCCCGCAGCGAGGGCTCGAGGTCTCCAAGCGGTTGCCGCTATGCTTTCTTGAGGTGAGCAGGCTTCTAGCACTTCCTCGACTGTCTTCCTTCCATTCTGTAATTTCCTTGCTTTCCCTCATCTTGTTTCTTTGCAACCTTGGTAGATCTAGCATGTAGGGGAGTCTTGCCAATACAATCCAATCTTGTCAATCTTGCTGACTGACAACACGGCTCGTGGGCTTCATTTGTGAGATGACGTTCTGAGCCATGTGTCGACATTGTCGGGAGCTACAGGTTGTGCTGGCCCAAAGCCGTGGGCTGCCACCGTAATATAATAGTGTCCCACCGTAATATTTTGTTTCTTATTTTTGGTAATGCTCTGTATCTTGGAATTTGTTTTTTAGGTTGCTAGCATCCGGCAACTACATATGCTTCCTCTGGACAGATTAAATGAAGGTGAGATAATGGAAAGTAAGAAAAACATTAAATGCCCATGATGGGCAATCTCCTACTTTAATTGAAATCCAAGATAAAATTATTGTATTATCATTGATGCCTACTCCACCTTAATATAATTGTGTTGGCTCGATTAAGTATTTTCTTTCTTATTTTCGGTAATACTCCACTTTTCATTATTTGATTTTCAGGTTGTTGCTACCAGCACCCACGAATACATATGCTTCCACTTGTAGCTCATGAAAATTGAATGAAGGTGAGACAATGGAGAGGAAGAACAAATCGATCACCCGTGATGGGCAATCTGCTACTTTGACTGAAATCCAAGATAAGATTTCTGCCGTATTATAATTTGCCTGCTATTAACACTATTTTTTTAAAGAAGGGTCTTGTTTACTGACAAGTTGGTCCTATATTTCCTCCCTCACCAGTCAAAGGAGTTAGTGATGATTCTGCATTGGAGAACAGGTAACAAAAAACATACATTGACAGATGGAGAGGGGGGGGGGGGGGCTACACCTTAAGGTATTGAATTTCTCTAGACAAAGAGGCATGATCATCTCAAAAGTGTCTTTATCTAGGATTATAGAGTGTTACATTTGTCTACAAGATTTCATTGAGAGCCCCATCTGAATTTTCAACTATCTGTAGCTTAGTATTTTTAGTAAAATTAATATGTGTTAATGAGTTTTCAGTTGTTTCTAAACTGAAAATGCATGCTCAAAGTTTAACAAATAAGAAATAACTCATCTCTTTATAATTCAATTTGTCATTTGAAATTGAGTGTTTGCAAGAATGCTATTTTGTAAAATGAAATTCTTGTTTAATCTATAAATTATAATCCTGTGTAATTAGTGTTTGGTCTTATGCATGTCACTCATATGCTAGTAAATGCTGATTCAATTTATTTTTACTTCATGAAGAAAGGGGATGCTCAAAACATATATCTGTAATTATTGTTTGACGAGACCGTCATCTCTTTGTGTTATATTATTTGAAACCAGAGATAAGATGAGCTATCAGAAAGAGAACCTCCTCACCACACCCATAGCAACAAAATTTGTGTCTATGTATTTGTATTGTTTCATTTTCTTTGTATGCACTGTTGACGTCATCTTCTTCTAAACTTCCCTTTTTGAGTCACTAGAATAGTAGTCAATAGTTCGTTGTAGTCAACTATAATGTTTCACTATTTTCTGTATTCATTCATCCTATGTAAAATTAGTTAGATTGATAAGAACCTACTAGAGCGACATGATGGTTTTTGAACCATTGCATCCTTTGCTAAATTAGATTGGTTATACTATCAAAATTGTTCTAAACTACTTTAATGATTGAAAACTTACAAGAGTTTTTTGTCTAGAAGTTTTTGACAGACCACACAGACCTTACGTTGCTCTCCAGCAGTTACAAGTGGTTACAGTTGCTACAGTGGTCCATGTGTTTTAGATTTAGGAGTGGTTGATGTGTGGTTTACTGTTTTTATACACTAGGTAATATCTTTTTCTATAAGAATGCTAGCAAGTTGATGTTAGCACACAGTCTTCATTCTTTATAGTATAGATACTATTGGTAGGTACCTGATTGCCACTTCAATATTAATGGAATCTTAGTAAAATAGATTATGCTATAGGTGTCTGTGATTAGGCTCTCGGATGCTTGATACAAACAAATAACTATAGTGCATGTGACAACTGAATTGTTTGATACCTAATGGTGTTCTGATAGGGAAGGTAGTGATCACTTGCCAACATGTTTGTGGGAAAATGTTACTTTGTGTGTGGTGGAGTTGGCTAGAACTTCTACTGGACACTTTCATGTTGATTTTGTTGAGCAGGTGAAACCATGGACATTATGGCCTACCAAGGACGGTTTACTTTGAAGCAAAGTTAAAGTGGCATGAAGTTAACCAACCTGAACATTTCAATCTCTTAATTGTCATTCATGGAAAATGAATACATTAACTTTTATGCTAATTTTTTTACACCTAAGATCTAGATCTGTGATTTTTTAGCTTTTTATGTTTATCCTTTCATATACAAAATCTTGAGATGAAAGTGCAATTGAGGCAACAAAACATTATACAAAATGCTTTAGCATCTGAGGGTAGAGATGAACGATTTGACCATTGTATATGGAAATGCAAGTTCCTGTTTTTCCTAGATGAACGCTTTGGCCATTGTATATGGAAAGGCAACTTTCTGTTTTTCCTTGATTTAGCAGTTATTAACTACTTGCCAGAGGTTATGGCCTGATTTGATATGAAATTTTAAGTTGTCATGATATGTTGATTTTTTTTTTGGATGTGCATGGTGTTAGTGCGTGCACTGATTCAGTTTGAAGTTCACATGACTTATCTTCAAAGCACAGTAAGTCCTGCACGACCGCATGGTGTGTTCGTTTCCTGGGGTCTAAATTTTAGTGTTGTCATATCAATCCTTCAAATGCTAAATATGGTAATTAAATATAAAATAAATATAAAACTAATTACACAGTTGGATGCTAATTTGCGAGACAAATCTATTAAGCTTAATTAAGTCATCAATAGGAGATGTTTACTATAGGCCACTCATTAAAACAATCAAGATGTACTAAATTCTTTTATAGTTTATGAAACTGTAGGACAGTTTCTTAGAAATAACACACGTTGTTATTTTCTTATTGATTAGGAACTTTTCATGAAACTGGTAATGACTGTTGATCATATGACGAAACTGGTAATATGTCATGAAAGACAAACATGATCATTTATTTATTATAAATGTTTTTTTTGTGATTTCATTTTTGTTCTTTCTATTTGTAAGGTTGTAGTGAAATTGTTACAAACATATTGGAATCTTGTCCTGCATAATTCATAGCTTTTATGTGCCAGATCTCTTAGGCATTTTTATTGTAGGTGAAGCACTGATTTTTATTTTATTCTTTCAAAATTATGAATCCTTTAGAATGTCTCAAGAATTAATTCCCGTGCGTGATTTCCTAGCAATAATTTGCATCATGTTGAAGTGGTTTCCTAGCAACAATTTGCATGATCATTTGCATAAAACCTTTTTATTTGTATGACATAAATAATATAGTGGATATATATTCATTTGTGCAATTTATAACGCAAGAAATAACCTTTCATGTTCTTCGAGCAAAGGCTTTGATTTTTTTTGTTGAAGCACCATTTGCATTTGTAATCATCATAGGTCCTATGGGTTTAAAACATCTGTGTTTATACTTTATAAAAAGGACCGGATAGCTACTGATTTTTGCTTTATGCATTGGCATGTTCAGCGTTTGTATCACATGGTACCCACCTCTATAAACTTATTTTCTTTCTAATCATAGCCTTTTAGACTGCCTTATGGTAATTGGTAATATATGAAGCACAAGTTGGTACATTTGAGATAAGAACTTCTTCGTTCTTATGTTACGTAATATTGTGCTTTATTCTAATATGGTTGTGGTTTGCAGGAGGGCTTCAAGTCTTTTTGTTGTTTAATTCATGCATTTGCGAACTGGAGATAGGGTTGTATACAATCAACTGTGCAAAGTAGGTTGTTTTTTTAAAATATGTTATTTGTTTACCGAGTTTCACTGTAGAAAAAAATGCTCTTTTGGTCATCGCATGGCATAATTGCATCTGATTTGTGATGGTTCTTAAAATATTAGCACATACTCTATAATGGCTGAGTTTCTCTTTACTTTTCAAGAAACTATGTTTCCCTGAGATACACTTGCTTCAACAATGATGTGGAATAATAACTCTACCAGTATCAATATACTCAGAAGTTGATGTGAAATTATAATGAACTTTTTAGTATTGTAATAAACATTTTAATCTTTGATACCTGAATTGTGGGACCTGAAAGATTATGTCATAAATTTAGGGACTGCATAAAAAGTATATTTCTTTATATCCCCAGCAACATTTTGGGACCTCCATCTGTTTGGTTCAACCTTCAACCTAACTACCGACCATGCAATTGATTAGAGTTTGCTGGATAAACCAGCTTGTTATGTATTATACCCTGGTGTATATTGTACCAATGCAAACAAATGAACCAGTTTTATAAAACAAGCTGGTATTATTTTTATATTTCTAGCATTTTTTTTGCTTTGCTTAATGAGTTAGTATTGACAAGTCATTCATTTGGCTAAATCGTTTGTGGTTTTGAGTTTTGAGATCTTGTCATTTAGTGTTGCTTAAATGAGGTCTAATGAATTTCTGATGTGTTTTCTTTTTTAAAAAAAACATCCCTTTTAATCTTTTAAATGTTCATACAAATATCACACGGTTCTCTATTATTATCATCAGATTTATAGGACTATAATCAAAATTATGATAGCAACGGTAGTATGCTTGTATTTACAGTTATAGATGACACCTATCCTTACAGGTGATACAATGCTCTATTTTAGAGTCCTTTAATAAACATTAATAAACACCCAAGTATCATAGTGTCCATTGAGTCTGATTTATCAATCTTTTGATATTATTCTGCAGAACCTTGTTTTGGACTAGCTCCTTAGCTACTATGTTTATAGAAGCAATAACGGTAAATGCACCAGATTTGTTAGAGAATATTCAAATACCTTAAAGAACCAGCTATATTCAGGTAATTATTTAGAATTGAGACATCGCTTCTCACTTGTTATGGCTTGGGTCTTTTATGGCAATAAGTTTTAGGCAAGGCTCAAGCAGCATTTTAAAATGATCTGCATATATGCCTTTTAAGTCTAAATTTTCAAATATTTCAGTGTAAGTTGTATTTTATATGTTGTGGATAGTTATATATGTATTGTCTGAGTGTCTTCCTCTAACCTTTTAAGTTTTTTTTTGAGTTGCAATTTAAAAGAGCAAAAATAATGTCATAAGAAAAAGCAAGAGATCACACCAACCAACCTTAAGAGATGACCAAGTTTAGTTTCTGACTCTCAAGCTTTCAATACAAAGCATATAAAAGGTTTTACTGAAAATAGATTGACAATAGTAAGATCATATTACTTTTATATTTGTTTTGTTAGCTATTAATGCATCATTCTGACGCTCTCTTGTGAGGTGAAGCCGTTCTTATGTGCATCTGCATCACTGTCGACTACCATCAAAGACAAGGAGAATTGGTGGGATGAACTTGCTAGGACTTCATTTACATTTCCCCATCGAACATTTTTATTGCAAAGTATATATAAATGTTATTTTTAGAATTTTATACCTCGTGAGTAGATGCTTTTGGTTTAAAATCTTCTCTATTTTTCTATTATAAAAATTTATTATATTTTAATGAGTTGGCTGAAAGCCTCAAACAGTAGATTAACTATTTATCTGAACAATACAATACCAAATTTAGAACTATTCACATGTGTGTGCTGCATGGGAATTGTAACTAGATTGTCGAACATAATAATGTTATCTTCTTTAATAATATCATACTTAGAAGGAGCCTGTGCGCGGCATAGTAACTAGTAAAGATATAGAGTTAATGGCTTGTAGTGGGTTGCACTTATAAAGATATAGTAGATAGTACATTTTTAATGCATGCCGATGGAGAGGAGTGAGAATCAATAATAAGTCATTCAAAGTGGATATGAAATGCAAAGGATGAATGGTTAGATGAAATCAGGATCTGACGGTGTGAATAATCAGGATGATGTGGCTGCACCACAATTGAGAGAAATATGAGTTAATGACTTATAGTGGATTGCACTTATAAAGATATAGTAGATTAGAACGATTTCAATACTTTGAAACATCTATGTTAATACTTTTAATATATACTCTAACATTTTCAAACACTTTCAATGTCTTTTCAAAAAATTGATATAGAATATATGAAGCAACAACACCCTATAAATAAAATGTTGAAACAATAAATTCAAAACATTGATGAAAAATACTTATAAAAAATACAAAAATATTTATACTAGATATCATTTTGTAGAGTAAATTGTAATGATCACATAGGTTCAAATGAATTAAAAAAGGACCCATAATTTGAAAGAAAAATACATTTAAAGTTAAAAATTAGCACTCAATTACCTTCCACCTATCCCACGCCAATAAAACGTGCCACGTTGTTGCCTCGCTGAGCAATCTCCATCACCTCATAGTGCACGTCTGTTGTATTGCTATTTCTACACATATTTTAAATTGATCGATGTAGACTTCTATCCAACATTCTATTTATAGAAATTTGCTGCATTACCGGACCGCCACCTAATTTCCATTCAACAACATCAAAACCTCGCAACAACAACAAAACAATACTCCTAGCTAGAGATGACAAGAGGTCCATTTTCAGAATTGAGATATAAAACAGGTCCAGTATCGCAATTCCCTTCCACTCCAATCCACTCCACTCCCCAACACACACACACACACACACACACACACACACACACACACACACATATATATATATATATATATATATATATATATATATATATATATATATATATATATATATATATATATATATATATATATATATATATATATATATATATTTCACTTTTAGGTAAAGAAGACAAAATATCCATCCTAAACACACAAATATACTTACAATTAATATTGGAGTTGCTAATATGATGCATGTTACAAAAAAAAACTCAATGTATATCAATCGAATTTATAGAGCATCTGGATAAAACGGGTATTATGAGTTACAAGGGAATAGACTCATACAAGTAACCATAGAAAGAGAAATGACTCTAAATTGCCACTTCATAGCTAGTAATGCCACCGTGCAAAAATGAGTTAAGCTGGCACAAATTTTCTTTTCATGCAATACGCATTGATCGATCGTTGACATAGTAAATACAACACTAAAACTTCGATGCTCCGGATTTATTAAATCCACACGAATAAAGATTGTAAGATAGGGTGTGTTTGGTTCAGAGCATGGGGAGGGATGGAACTGGGCAGCCCCTCTTTTCATAGTGTTTGGTATGGGGTCAAGGTAGAGGCGAGGCGGCCACCGCCATTAGATGCTGGAAAGACTCGTCCCTCCGAATCGAGCGGATGGAGCCATCCACTCTCGCTCCCGTGGCTCACACGTCTCAGTATGAGTAGCTCTGCTCACCTCCGACTCTCCAACTCGTCGCTCACCCGCTTCTCATGCACCAGCATCTGAGCAGCAGCTGCAACCAAGACGGACGACGACCGATCCTCACCAGCAGCAGTCACGACGGGTGACACCGGGCGGATCCCCACCAACAACAGTCATGACGAGCGACAGCGAGCCGGCTCTTTAGCACCCATCGACGGATTGCTTTTTCCCGTCATCCATCTGCCGCACTACCTCCTTGTGCTGCCATTGGGGATCTTAGAAGCTTTTTTTGGACACCGAATCTCAGAAGCTGGACACGAGAACGAGAGAAAGACTACAACTGTTCTCTCTTGAGTGGGTCTGGGCCTCTGCTTGTTGGTCCATGTTGATGGGCAATGGGCCTTAGCCCATGGTCCCTAGATTAGATGTCTCCTGTATGCAAATATGATTGATGACTGTGATCGATGATGTGTTTTAAGTCGTATGAAAAACTTGTGCATGTATTTTTTTTAATAACTTGATCATATCTTGCTCGTATATTTATATGGGGTAAACTCACCACTATTACAACATAGGTAATCATATTCATTGTCTATCCAAATTCATCCATCCAAACATAGACTGGGACGGCCTCGTCCCTCATTCATTCCTCGAACCAAACAAAAAAATATGACTCGTCCCATCCATTCAATCAAACAGTAACAGAGGTGACCTCATTTCAAAAAAAAGGAGTAATCCCGTTCCATCCCACTTTGATTCGGAACCAAACACACCCATAATGAATCCGATTACGAGTTGGGCGTCATGGCCCGCAATTTGCTCACCTGATGGCCACCCCATGTGGCTGCCTATCATGCTTGGGCCTTGAAGCCCATGTCAACTTAGGGTTTAGCTTCCCACCGTTTCCACCTATAAAATGAAGGGCGCGGGCAGGGTTCTCCATCGGCCGCCGTTTCGTTCGCAATCGTTGCTGCTCGTCCTGGCTCTTCTTGCCTTCTCTTGATTTTCTCGCTTATCTCAAGTTTTCCGCTTCATTTTGAGCTAGCCGGGTCATGATGGTAGTAGTAGATTAGTATGTGGCGATGAGGAAAGAAATCCGTGTGCCGGAGGCATCAGCCAGTGTCGGTTGCACAAATCCTCTAAGAAGTTCTGAGCCGCATGTGGTTCTATCCATTCAGATCTGCGATGAATTTTTTTTTTTTTTTGCCTTTGATCGTGTCTTGTTCTTTGTTGTTGTTTCCTTAGCTATGCGAGGTGATGATGCATGTATGAAAGTCTGTCAATCCCCTGATGTCACAAAGTGATGACTCATCATACATCCCGACAGGCTCTGATCGCATTTTTTCTTGGGAAAATAGAGTTTTGACTCGGATGCTTGCTGTTTATTTGTTTTTTAGATTTAGATGTGAAACTCTTTAATCTTTATGTTCGCAATCTGTTTGTCTGAATTCATTGAGCTTTTGGTTTTTCCGCTTCACATGGTCCAATCCGTCTTTGCCATTGTTTTAGTTTGAGAGCTAACAGGATCAGAGCAACTGTCTGCTATTGATGACCTAATGTTCGAACCTGATGCATGCCTCGTCGCTGTTTCAGCAAAAATCAAGGCCTTTTGGTGGCGGGTGTGAAGCCCTGTGTCAGACGATAGGCCTAATGAATCGCTCAGCCGGATTCCATCAATCTGCGACTGTTTTCCCTTTGATCTGAAGCTGAACCTCATCCAAGAGTAGTTGCAGTACCCATTTATGTTAAATAAATATCATATTAAGAAAATATGGCCTATACAAAATTTAATCGTAATTCTAGCAATGTCAGTCATATATGTCATCAGTTTGTGCATACACCATATTGGCATCACAAAACTAGCAAATAGAATATTGTATTTGAAGACAACTTCTTTTCTCTTGCACACAGGCAGCCTGTGTTTGGAGACAAATGAGATTTAATCTGCAGAACATATCGACAGTTCACGAAGCAATCATGAGCCACCCTTTGTGCATACGGCAACTTATTTTATCTCAATGAAAATTTAGGTAGGGGCCTTCCCTCCCGATTTCCTAAAAAAAAAGAATATTGTATTTGAAAGTTTGCGGTATGCACAAAACTGATTATTATGAGAGTGAGACTACTGATTATGGACTAGTTCATAACATCCCGTGAACATGTACAATTATTATAATAACCTAGAGCAAACGTATCTATTAGAAAACAGTAATCATAAACTGAAGTCTTTTATACCCTACTTGGAAGAGAAGGTCAGTCAGCCTTCGGGTTATGTCTGCTTATATATTCGCTATCCATTTTTCTAGTACCATAGCGATGAAGGAAAATTAGAGGATACTGGCTTTTTTTTTTTTGAGAGACTACTGGGAGTCAGGGACAAAGCTGGACGCACGATGTGGCAGGCGGGTTGTCACTCCAGGGCTCCAGCATCGGTTGCAGGAGTTCAACTCTCGCAGGAGCATCACCATTTCATCTAGAGATGGATGGCGAACGATCAATACTCAACGAGGTGATTAGTGCGCAAGGCGTTGCACCATGGCATGGAGCCGTGGCGTTCCATGGAGCCAATCTCATCACTTAGAAGACCTGAAGAATCACCGACACGTGGCGGAGGGCAACGTACCGGTATCGGATATGGTGGGATACGACATACGGGTTCGATACACGTATCAAGAGGTGTCGGATAATTCTGATTTTAAAATAAACATTTTAATTCGGGATACGGTGGCCGATAGTGTCGATACGTTCTGGGCCGACGGATGCCTGTCGTGGCGAAGCGGAGCTGTGCAGCCGGATGCAGCTCCGCAGCTGAGGAACAGTTGGGCGACGCTGGTGCGGGACGGGTGGGCAGAGGCAGAACCGCGGAAGGGCGGCGCTGGTGAGTGAGCGGACGGGCGGAGGCGGTGCCCTGGTGGTAGCTGGCAGACGGAGTTGTGTCCGTCGTTGCCGCCGCCGCCTGCTCCAGTGCTCCTTCGTCGAGAGCGAACAGCGAGACAGGAACGAGAGAAGGAGAACGAATCATTGGACTTGGCCCATAAAGATGGAGACTGAAACATCGAAATGAAAAAAATGGACCTGGTCGCATGTCCTGCTGGGCTTTACTTCGTGGGTTGGAGTTTGGATAAGCCCCTCATTTAGCTTTATCTCTAGCATATTCATTTATTTTGGTTTTCTAGAGTATTTAAAATAAAGTAAAAAATATATCCCATGCATCGGACTATCAGTGTTTTTGGCCTATCACGGTATCGACGTATCGCCCTATCCGTATTGTCGTATCTGCACGCTGTATCGGTGATTCTTCATGCGAAGATCAAGATGTTCATTTGGCTTGCCACCCGCCGGTGCGTGGACTGCAGATCGGAGACGCAGACATAGTCGGGAAGCCCAGGCCACCCGTGTTCTTTGCGATCAGGAACCTGAAACCAGGGTTAACATAACTGAATTAATTGGCCGGTTAACCGGCAAACCGGTCCAGCCCGGTTATATCGGTCGGCCGGTTAAACCTCTGGTTTTAATTTAAAAACTTAAAAATTTGAAAAAAATTCGTATCCGATGTAACTATGAAATCGATCGGTTAACCGGTCTAACTGGTCGGTTAACCGATCTAACTATACAAAAATCGGTATATTTGAATTTAAAAATATATATTTAAAAATAATTTAAAAAACCGATAAAACTGATCGGCTAAACAGTCTAACTGACTGGTTAACTGGTCTAACTGGTCTGTTAACCGGTCCTTTACTATTTGCTTTCTAAATCGAATTTTGCTCAGCTAACCGACCGATTTTCCGAGGTTGGGTTATGTTAACCTTGCCTGAAACAGTAGAGTGGTGGACCATATCTTGGTCTCCTGCCCTTTTGCGGTGCGAAGGATAGGCTGCGCCTGCAATTTTCCTCCGGAGCTCACAACGCTGACGGATTTTGCATGCTGTTCATGATTACTGTGTGGCAGCTTTGGAAGGAAAGGAACGCGAGTGTTCTAACGACAGGAACAAAATCTTCTAAGAGACGAGCGGATCAAACAGGAGGTCCAGCTATGGTGCACTGCAGGAGCAAAGCACCTTGATTCACTACTGCCTTGGTTGTCATTTTTGCGAATAGTCAGGCTGGGAACTGGTTGTTTTTCTATTTGCTTTAGGGTGTGCTCTGTCCGGTAAAAATGATTGAATAAGCCTATTCAACTTATGTAACGATAATGATTATTAACATAATTAGATATTATTAGTATAATTTATTATAAATTTATCATTGATAAACTATAAAATATTGATTAGTACATGATGAAAGCTCGATCATACTAGAATTAATGATAATTAGTGTTTTTATTACTAATTAAAAATTATTAAGATATGATTAAGGCCAATAAAGGTTAGATCGTATTAATTAGTATATAGTAAATTATTATTATTTAGTAATAAGATATATAATTTTATTAATTCTCCTTGTCCTGTCCATTCTTATGTATCTAACTAAACACAAAACTGAATTATTCTATTTACTCAACCAAACACATAACTTGAACCATCCTATTTAAAAAAAAATATAAATAACCATATCATATCCAACCTTATTCTCAAAACAAACACATCCTAATCAATGCATACTGTCAAACAAAACAAATCTTTGGTGAATGTAGGTAGGTGGCCAGCCTCTAGCGAAGCGCTATTTTGTTTATTCTTTCAAATAGTTACTGATTCAACATGTGGCACCTCGCCATCAAAATCCTGTTGACCATACATCAGTACTACTGCCATACAGAGAAGGGCCTCCATAATGGTTAAATACAGCTACCGCTTGCATGTCCAATAAGAAGAAGAGAAAGAACATGTTCAAAATACAGCTATCTTTGCTGCCAACAACTATGTATAGGCAAGAAAAATGCTACTTGACGTCGAACTAAACGCTATTGTACGCATTTTGTAGGTCGGATTTTGTAGTTAAAATATTTGTGGTAGGAGCCACCTTTATGTTGGGCAGTATGCAACAGATATATGTTAAAAGAACTTGCTGTTTCACCTATCTTCAAAAAAATATAGATGATAAACTCTGTGGACGTCCTAAGAATCCAAAAGAGGTACAAATAGGCTCATGAATTTTCGAGCTCCTGGTCACAAGCTGGTTGTACTATTTCACAAGCCTCCAGTCACAACATCGAAAGAAACATAGACACCGTATTGTTCCATGAAGGGAGCAACTATTTCTCTTTTTTCTCTGATTTTGTTTATGATATTGGACTCATCAACCAGCATGCGCGTGGTAGAAAATATTAGCATTATGTCTTCAAGAACATAGCTCGACGATGATGTTTGCACGGTCGTATAATGAACGCATACAGAATTAATTTTTTGAGTTACTTTGGTGATTAGTTACCAAATGGTTAGATAAACACATCTGAAGAACGGCTGTTGCTTATCATTATCAATTTGGCCCAGACGGCTAATGTTTATCTGATTGTCTTGTGTATTGACAAATAATACTTAATTATTGCAGTCACACCTGAACCTACTATTTCTTTTCTTTCTGATGAAGATCAATCTAGCTAGACAGCTGAAAATATGAACAGACAGAAATGACATAATCAGATAATTTATATGTTCGAGGAAAGAGAGAATGAATGAACGTCTCGCTCCGACGCTCCAACAAATTTTTGGGAAATTAGCACTGAGCTACATGCTTCACGCCTTCACCCGCTTCCCACGTTTTGCAGAGTCCATATAGTGGCAGATGGCAAGGTAAATGAAATACCTAGGATAATACATTTTTGAGAGGAATGCGAGGCGCTTGGGAAGAATTGCAGTCTTAGGAATTCTTGTTCTGTCATCAGCTTAAGTGCTTGGGTGCAGTATGAGACTATGAGGTGCTAAGGTGCTATCTTCAAGTCCTACTAGCCGATCTTGATTTTAGTATATAGAGTACTGATTGGGTCAAACCATACTTCTTAGGTTACTTCTAATGAGAGTTTTATTTTTATTAAATAAGATGTCACATAAATAAATTTGTTGACATGACAAGAAATTTATGAAGAGAGAGATGGAAAGAGTTTCATCTAGATGAAACTGAGTTTACATGATTTTCTAAAATTGAAACACCATGAAACTAATATTAGAGAGAAGTAATTTCATTTTATTCTTTAGACAACCAACAAAACCATATAGAAGTAAGTGCCATAAAACACTAAAATAAAACTAGGCGTTGCAGGCCTGATTTTATTCCTGGTTTTAAATCACTAAAGATGATATGTCACTATTGGAAATATCAAAATAAAACTATCCACTAGGATTAGCCTTAGTTGGCAGGAAAAACAGAAATAACATGCCACCCGTCTTTAGCAATAAAAAATGCGAAAACATGGCCTATACAGTCACATGTCCTCTATATTGGGACGCATGGAAAAAAAATTCATACTATGATGCATTCAGAGTTGAACGAGAATTGAAACTCCAAACAATATTCCAGCTATGTATTCACAACAAAACAGATTCTAACAACTTATCTTCACAGCACTAACAAATCATAAAAACACAACGACATTGTCAAAATAAACAGATGTGCTCAACATTAAGAACTGAACACAGAAGGGACGGAATGGAAAGTAAAAGACCCATATAAACAATGAAATATGTCAATGGCTAATCGTACTTCATTCACAAGAAAAATTACATAAGCATAGTACATTTGTGGATAAGATGCTCTCTATTTCTTACACCATTCTGAACAAAGCCATTCAAGAAGATCCATCGTCAGGAGAACCTCCAGAAAAAACTCTTCACATTATGGTACAACGGCTCCTTTCTTCAGATGGAGGCGCACCGTTCTGCTGGAACCTATTTGTGTCAGAAGGGTTGTAGGTGAACTGGCTCGTGTCCAGACCATACTGCATAGGCATAGATACAGTGATTATCAAGACGAGAATAAGAACATGTGATCAGCGCTGCTGAAAATAGTCCATAAGTGATGTACCTTCTCTCGCATCCTTTGGCTCCACGCATCATGTCTGCTTGTACGCTGATCAAGTTGTGGGACGGGAACCCCGGTGGCTGGAACATTTTGGGCATGGACCAATGGTTGCCGAATGCTTGTGCTTCGCCCAGTGTTTCGGCCATAGCCAATGATGATTTCATCATCACTGTCATACTCAGCGGGTTTGTTCATTGTCCTCACAACCAGCGCTAACAGGAAAAGCAATGCCTGCATACCAGTAAACATTTTAGTTTACTATTTAAATATGTACCCTATGCTAAACAAACTACAGCTAAAGAAAAGACAACTAATATGAATCATTAACAGTTTTCAGTTCAATAGCTATAATCTGTTCTTCAAGAGCAGGTTACAATAAACACAATGGAAGAACAGCATATGCATCTGGCAAGCTTCCAGACATCTTTAGACAGCAAGCACCCATGCTTCCATACCATGGCAGGATAAAAATGCATAGTGCGGAATCGGAAATTGTAAATGGGAAGCTAAGATCAAAAGATGTAAGATTTGAGTGTTTCATCCCCTACCTCAAAAACAACAACACCGAGGGCAACCCATCTTGCAATCTCCCAGTTTTCCTTCAGAAAGTCATACATAACATCAAAGTTATGAGTCTTGTCGACAGGAATAACCTGCAATGGACAGTTATAATAAATCAAGGGAATAATAAGACACTTAGATAGTAGTATCAGCAGTTCTCAAAATAGCAGGAGACCGAATGCTCACATCTTTCCAGCTATGGTCAAAGAAAATGAATGCAGCAGCTCCAGCTTCAGCAAGGATCAACAATATGACCAAGAAGGCATACTTTTCAAAAGTCAAAGGAAACAAGAATGTTGAAGTGCTGAGTACTATCACTAAGGGCACATTACTGCCTTCAATGGAATATATTGTGGCTGCAGAAATAAGTAATAGCTTGTTTCCTAGTGGTATTCAGTGTACAACAGAGTACATACAGATCATAAGCTTAGCATGTTCAGTGCCTAATGCTGATGCCAAATTTGATATGGAACATAATAATCCAAATACGTTTTGGTGGCTTATGCATAACAAATGGCATCTTCCCAGAAAGGAGAACAAGGCAATGAGTTAACAGACACATTATCAGGATACGAAACACAAGCAGCAGGTGTTTCTTGTCCCTGCTCCGATGCAGCCAAACAGAGACACGAGGAAGACGATAGCTCCCACACCAATGAACAAATAAATAAACCTGCAGGGGCAGAGGTGATTCAATGTCAAGCACGTTCGCCTTATGCGGTAAAAATAAACAAAGAACACACAGATGATTGTCAAAATGAAGAAGCGGATTCCATGGATCCAGTTGGAACCCTCATTATAACCATTTCAGAATTTATTATTATCCTAATCCCTGCCATGGTCAAACTAAAGGCACGTAACATGTAGTAATTCATTACAGCGCAGTTTGCAGTGGTGGAATATGTCAATAACGGCACGTTTCACATGTTGTGACAAGTTAGAATAACACTTTGTCCTGACCCTAAGCCTAATTCTCTTGTAGCAGACGAACCTTCCAATTCGTATCGATCCTAATCGATTGCAGGGAAAAACATACAGTAACCTCAACGCATTGGGCATAGAAACGACAAATGTTCATGCATATGCAACCCTCTCACCATGCTTTAGGCAGGTTGTCGAAGAGGTCGCCGGCGTCACCGAGGGGCACGGCGGTGAGCAACGGTCGGCCGAAGACGAGCACATCCGCCGGCGAGTTCCCCCCACCGCCGCTGGATATCTTCATCCACTCGACGAGCAGGTAGATCCCGTACCCGACCATGGCGAGACCGGCGACGGTCAGGAAGAAATTGAGCAGCTTGAGCAGGCACTCAAAGAACCCCCTGCACGCCGCCATCTCCTCCTCCTCCTCGGATCAATCAATCGAGAACCAATCTGCCAACTGAAACGCGCCCAGAATTTGAGGACAATTCCAGCAAACGAATCCCCAACCAAACCGCGCCAGATTTCACGCGGCGATCGGCGGCGCGCGGGAGGGGGAGAAGGGATTGATTACCTGGCAGGCGATTCTTCTGGTGCCGTTCTTCCCGTTCGTAATTCCTCTTCGGAATTCGCGTGCGGATTAAACTATTCTGCGTGGACTGGGGAAAGGAAGGCAGGCGGTGGGGAGCGGAGGCGGGCCCACCAAGTGGCCTGATCGAAGCCGTCGGTGAACGCGATGGACGATGCAGATGCGTCAGGCTTGCTTATATTACTAGGAATTTCGTTGGCGAGGAGAGTTATTTTTTATCGCGTTCGGCGGCCGTGCTGACGCTGTACTTGGGGCCGGTGGAGCTGGCGGGTTGTGCCTGCCATTATCCTGGTGATGAGAGGATATGCGCTGGATGTCGGGGCACGTGAAAGGTCGGAACTGCCCCGGTTTCTAATGTTTAAACTTAACCTGGACAGTTCAGGGCAATTAGGACTTTAACTAGAGCGGATGATAGCATGTTTAGGCTGTAGCTTAGTGTTGGATTAGACTTCGTTGGAAGCTGACACCCTTGACGGCCTGATCTTGGAATTTTGCAGTTTGTTTGCGTTCTAGAGAACTCGGATAGAAACAACTGAAATAGGATATGGATTCGATGGAGAGTTCCCCAGGATGGCTACATGTACCTTCTCTATACCTGTCGTTTCTTATACCTGTCCCTTTATAGTTCTCATGTGAGTGCTTACTAGCACTTGTGTCTTTCTATTTTTGAAAATCTACGGTCTGCAACTCACTATTTTAACAACGAAACCATTAAACTCAAAAATGAAAGAAAAACTATGGTTCATGTCGTTCTCCATCACGATGGCAACTCTAATGTGCGCAAATGAAAGAGTTTTAACTAAAAGAAAAAAAGAAACTCTTGTTGTGTTTCTTCTCCATAACCTAATATTATGAGCTAATCAGCATTGTACAAGTATGTTGGAGATGGAACTCACTAATTTATATATAGGACAGCTAGAGCCCCCTACTCTAAACATATGTTTGGTTGAGACAAAACTCCTAAGTAGAAAAATGTTCTTCTCATGGATGGAATGATCCGGCCAAAAGAGCTGAATGGACGTCTGTTCGTGTCCTACTTCTCCTCACCCCTCTCCCTCATTGTCCGGGTTCTTTATTTGATTTATCCATCTCATCCTATTGACAACTAAAAGCGTTGGATATGTGGAGAAGTACACAATGCATTGATCATAGGGTATTGGTGTATATATATAGCCTTGAGGAGAATCATATCCAAGCCAGGTTTATGAAAATAATACCGGGAGGATCGAAACCACAATAGGCAAGAGATATACAATACCGTAACAGACTAAAAGTGTCTAACACTCCCCCGCAGTCTAAGCGTCACTAGCCACAAGGAAGAACGTTCAGACTGGACCTAAACTCAACAAAGACAGAACTCGGCAAACCCTTAGTGAAGACGTCCGCATACTAGAAAGAAGTCGGGACATGCAACACACGAACTGCACCAGTAGCCACCCGCTCGTGAACAAAGTGAAGATCAATCTCGATGTTTTTGGTGCGTTGATGTTGCATCGGATTCATCAAGAGATACACTGTACTGATGTTGTCACAGTAGACTATGGTAGCATGCTACATAGGCACAAACAATTCCAAAAGCAGCTGACGAAGCCAGGTTGTTGTTGACACTTCTTAACATCGTATCAAGAATATCACTATTCCTGGTACGACGTCAGAAATGATTATTGGCGTTTGTTATGCTTTAAGAATAAAGTGAATTAATCCGTAAGCGCACGAAACACCATTGTAGCATTTCACCTGGAAGTATTTTAAGGTATCGTATTTATTTTTCTCAGGGAAGCTAGGCGTAAGATTATCTTGGTTTAACAAAGATAAAACTATAAGAGTTATACGAACTGACTAAAGACGGGGGTAAGCATGTTCAATGATAAAGTGGGGGTAGCAACACAGGAGAAATCCATACTAAGATAAATAAAAAGATCGGTTAAGCTAGTCAGGAGGACAGCGAGTCTAAGTCTAAGATTCCTAAAATATATCTTTCTAATATATCTAAGTCAAGCGTCAAGTCCCAGTTACTCGGGTTGACCGCTTACACCAATTTCTTGGTATAGCCTCAAGTCTTTCACCTATTAGCTCACTTCGGGGCACAAAAACGATCCACTAATATGGATCGGTAACTAACCTCTGTACTAGTGGGTACGCTATCGCTAGACAACCCTGCTTGAGACTTCCCGAACGTGGTGGATTACTAAAGGGACGGACAGGACTGTCACCACCTGCCGCCTACCATACAGCTTGTGGGGACGAATGCAAATCCAACTAGTGTTAACTTAGGCACCGCGCCTACGCCTTCGCTACATATTCTCCCATTGGCCTAGCAGAAGAATAGCCGGAAAATAACCAAGTCTAAGTTACAGAAAGAACTAAACTTAATTAAATCCTAACCGAGAAACCCATGAACTACGCAACAAAGTTCCTTCCCGATAATTGTAACTTAAGGAAATGACTAAGTTAAGATAAACACTTGACAAGATATAAAGGAGAAGATAATTATATTGATAAAGGATAAGTCTTACAAAAGGAGAAAAGATACAAGAGAGATCATACCAAGACTCCGAGACGATTTCGGAATCTCGAGCGAGGCTCTCGACTAGACTCTAACTCCCGACTAACTAACCTACTCTACTAAGTAGCACAAGTAGTGGGAAATAGGCTCCTTGATGTGTTTATTGCTTGATTTCTTTTTTCTACCGAATTTCTCCTCTATTTATAGGTGGCAATGGGCAGGGGGTACTTGTAGGTGAAGAAGAGTCGACAGGCCGAAGTCGGTCCGCCGGGCGGCCGGGCATGCCGGGCAACATGCACCACCGGGTGGCAGCCCAGGTCGGGCGGCCCTTGGATCGTGTCGGTTCATGATCGACTCCTCTTGGATGGCTTGGATCTTGTCCCGATGTCAGTTATTTGGTCGGTTCGTACCGACTCCTCCATTTTGGGGCTGGTAGGCCTGTTGGGCTTCATGGGCTGGCAACCCCGGGTGGCAACCCGAGGCCGGGCGGCAGGCATGGCCGAGCGGCGGCCTAGGTCGGGTGCCGACCTCCTCCGGGTCGCCCCTTGACTTCTCCCGGTTAGGCCACTTGTTGGCTTTCTTTCCTTGGCTATATTTCGTCACTATTAGTCCGGTAGGAGAAAACGGCATCACGGTGAAGTGTTTTGCAAAATCAGCCGAGTTGGATGATCAGCCTGAAAACGACTCCGGTTGATCAGCCGGGTGGCTGATTTCAGCCGTAAATGACCCTGTCAACCGGTTCCTGATTTCAGCCTGAAAACGACCCTGTCGGCCGGTGAAAACAGCTGTTTCACAGTCATGATCGGTCAACGGGGTGTTTCTTCATGTTTTTGCATATTTTGGCTCTTTTATACCTGTAAACACATATCTCACCAAAACTCATCAAACTTTATTAGTTTAAACAAATATTTATTAAACTTTGATCTTTACCTTGCATTTCCTGACCGTTTGGTGGCCGATATTGGGTTCTATGGGCCAACAATAGTTGTCTCAGCAACCGCATTAGCAACAACACGATATTCCGCTTTGGCACTAGATCGAGAAACAGTAGGTTGACATTTGGAAGACCAGGACACTAGATTGTCGCCGAGAAAAATGCCATAGCCGGAGTTAGAGCATCTGGTGTTGGGACAACCAGTCCAGTCTGCATCAGAGTAAGCGACCAATGTAGAGAGATTAGTGTGATGAAGATGAAGATCATAGTCCATGGTGCCATGACGGTAGCAAAGAACATGCTTGATCAACACGTAATGAGGCTCCCGCGGATCATGCATGTGAAGACTAATTTGCTGAACAACATAAGAAATATCGGGCCGAGTGAAAGTTAGATACTGCAAAGCACTAGCTAGGCTTCGATAGTGTGTCGGATCAGAGACAGGAGTACCATCATGCGTAGAGAGCTTGGAACTCAAAGCAACAGGCGTGGAGCATGGTTTGCAATCAGTAATCCCAACACGCTCCAGAACCTCAAGAATAAAGTGGCGCTAAGAGAGGTGGAAACCATCGTCCTGGCGAGTGACAGAAAGGCCTAGAAAATGATGGAGAGGACCAAGATCCTTCATAGAAAACTCGCGCTGAAAGTCAGTGATAACTCAATGAAGAAGCTACTCGGACGATGTAGTCAAGAGAATATCATCAACATAGAGGAGCAAATATACTGTGTCGTGGCCTTGGCGATAAATGAAGAGTGAAGTGTCAGACTTAGCACCCACAAAACCAAGAGAGAGGATGTGAGTGGCAAACTGACTGTACCAAGCACGAGGAGCTTGCTTCAACCCGTATAGAGACTTATTGAGCCGACAGATGAAATCTGGATGAGCACTATCAACAAAACCAGGGGGCTGAGCACAGTAAACAGTCTGTCTCGTCGAGAGTGCCATGAAGAAAGACATTCTTTATGTCAAGCTGATGAATTGGCCAAACATGAGACAGAGCAACTGTGAGGACTGTCCAAATAGTAGCAGGCTTGACAACAGGACTGAACTTCTCATCAAAATGGACTAAAGTTCTCATCAAAATCAACTCCGGGACGTTGTGTGAAACCCCGCAAAACCCAATGAGCCTTGTAGCGATCCAAAGAGCCGTCTGGTCGAAACTTGTGATGATAAACCCACTTCCCGGTGACAATATTAGCACTAGAAGATCGTGGAACAAGATCCCTTGTATTGTTGGATATCAAGGCAGAGTATTCTTTAGTCATGGCGTCCCGTCAATTTGGATCGGCAAGGGCACCACGAAACGTCTTCGGAATCGGGGACAAGGGAGCAACATGCATTTCAAACGGGGTCTTGGGCTTATGGAAACTACGTTTGCCCTGCGTGACCATACCATGCGTGTTGTCCATAGGAGGCGTCGGTACTGCATTCGGTGGTGGTGCAGCAGAAGTGCTCGCGCCAGCACCAGGGAGCGGCACGCGGCCGACCCGTACAGGCGCAGTGCGAGGCGCGCGTGGAGGTGCCCACCAGGGCGCCTGGGCCACACTGTCCTGGGCAAACCAGCGCTAGCGTGGGCAGCACCAGCACCAGAGGCTGAGGCCATGACAGAAGAAGGCTGTCCGGTGCCAGGCTGAGGGACGACATTGGAAGCGGGAGCCCCGCTGGCAATGACCTGCTGCGAAGCAGCAGGGACAGCAGGAGCACGCATGTCTGCAGCAGCGACAGCAGGAGCAGTACCTGAAATAGAGAGCTATAAGGGGAAACTTGTACAACATCAAACTCCAAAAGAAAATCAAAGTCGGATGAAGGAGGTGAGGCGACCTTCGAGAAAGGGAAGGAGGTCTCATCAAATGTAACATGGCGAGAGATAAAAAGACGGTTGGTGGAGAGATCCAAACAACTGTAGCTCTTGTGTTCTGATGGATAGCCAAGAAAGACACAGGGGGTTGAGTGAGGCGCAAGCTTATGAGCGGCGGTTGAGAAGGTAAGTAGCTGCGTGAAGCGCCTCAACCCAATAAGAAGGTGGGATGCTAGCCTGAAACAAGAGAGAGCGCATAATATTGTTGGTGCTACGAATAACACGCTCAGCTTTGCCGTTCTGAGGGGAAGTGTGAGGACAAGACATACGGAGAGTGACACCGTGAGTAAGAAAGAACGTGAGAGAGGAGAAGTTATCAAACTCGTGACCATTATCGCACTGAACGCTCTTAATCGTGGTGTGGAACTCAGTGGAAACAAAAGCAAAAAAAAAAAAAATGAGTGAGAGTTGGGAATGTGTCAGACTTAAGGCGAAGAGGAAAAGTCCACAAGTAGCGAGAGCAATCATCAAGAATAACTAAGTAGTATTTGTAACCGGACACACTAACGACAGGGGATGTCCAAAGATCATAGTGGATAAAATCAAAAAATTTTGCTAGCACGAGAACTAGAGGGACTAAAAGTTAGTCTAACATGACGACCAAGCTGAGAAGCATGACACAAGGGTTCTAGCTTACTTTTATTACATGAAATTGCTGAAGAAGAAACTAAGAGTGAAAGAGTATCATAGCCTAGGTGCCCAAGATGTCGATGCCAAAGTGTAGAGGAGGTGACGCCAGCAGCTAGAGCAAGAGGCCGGAATGTCGATGACAAGAGGGTGTAGAGTGACCCAAAACTATTGCACCTGATGATCGTGTTCTTGGTTTGGAGATCCTTCATAGAAAAACCATATGGGTCAAACTCGATAGAACAATTATTTTCTATAGTGAATTGATGCACAGATATGAGATTTCTAAGTAAGTGTGGGGAAACAAGAACATTATTAAGATGAAAAGATCCCTTAGAGTGAGGAAAAGAAACAGTACTGGTGCTAGAGGCAAAATGGAACCGTCACCGACAACAATGCTAGAAGGAGTGGAGGAGGTGGGTGTAGAAACAACGGAAAGAGTTCCGGAGTTTGAAGTCATATGAGTTTCCGCACCTGTGTCAAAAAGCCAGTCCTGTGCCGACGGTGAAGGCTGAAGCGTCATAGTGTTGAAGGAGGACGCGAGAGCCTGTTGGTCCCATGATAGCCCAACAGGAATCAAGGCCCATCCTGGTGGAATGGATGGGCCTGGAAGTCCGGAGTTGGGCTGCTACGGTGCTAGCCCGTAACAGCCTCGAGAGGCCAGCGTCAGTGTTGGGCCGGGAGTTCTGGGTAGCGAGGCAAGCGGAGGCAGCCTAGGTACAGGCACAAGCAGGGGCGGCCCAGGTAGAGGCGTTGGCAGTGAGAAGCCTGGTGGCCCAGCGTAGAAGGCCTACAGGGGTCGCAGGGAGTTGGGCTGGCTGTGCACTGTAGCTTGGTGAGGATCTGGACCGGCCCACATCTAGAAGGTGCACTTGAAGGGATTATAGCCTGTCGGCCAGGTCGGAGCGCCTGGAGTGGGCCAAAAAGAAGGCCCAGGCCAAGAGGAGTTTCCCTGGAACGAGCTACCGCTGCCTGAAGGTCTCTTGGCGCCGCGCGACGCAACTTGTTGCGGCCGCTGTTGGAGCTAAACGGTGGTGGTTGTGGCGGGTGACTCGGGGCAGGCGGGCGGGACGCACCAGCAGCGAAGGCCTATGTAGAGTCTTGTTTAGTCTTGGACGTCATCTCGGAGAGCTGAAGATCGGCAAGAACACTACTGTATGGCGGGAGGGGGCGCTGGCGCTGAATGAGGTCGGCAAGGTGAGAGAACCGAGGGTTTAGACCTCGCAGAACATTGAGCACCAACGTCCAGTCGCGCACAGGCTCACCAAGGTCTCCCAGCTGATCAGCAATGGACTTGATGCGCCGACAATACTCGATGGCGGGCAGGTCTCCTTGAACAATGGTGCAAAATTTGACGTCCAGGAGCATTGCCCGAGTTTTGCGATTGCCGATGAATTGTTGCTTGGTGCTGAGCCACACAAGACGAGCAGTGGGAGGATCGTCGTCGCGGTTGAGAACGACCTCAAGAAGTTCTGCGGTGATGGTGCCGTAGAGCCAAGAGAGCACCGTGCAATCGAGGCGCCTCTAGGTGACATCATCGGAGAGGTCGATGTCGGCGAGGACATGATCAGCAAGAGCGTAGCGCTCTAGCGTGTTCATGAAGAGACCGCGCCATCGGTTGTAGTGCGACGAGATGAGATCAAGGAAGAGCGACACAAGGGGCTTGATGTTGAGGTTCCCCATGGTCTGAGTGTGAAGGGTGGCCATGGCGTCAGCGATCTGTGCGGCGTATGCTGCGGCGTGGGCTGCTTCAGTGCGGCGGGCGTCCTCGCAGTGAGAAGCATCGGCGCGCTCAGCCTCGAGGCGTTCAGCCTCTTGGCGAGCTGCCTCGCAGCGCTCCTCGGGGGTGAGTGCAGCCACGCGTTGACGGAGAGTTTCATCGGCATCGGGCTTCGTCATGATGCGACGGCGAGGAAGAAGAAAGAGAGCGGCAGCGGCACGTCGTATGGTGGCAGCGCACGCGGCTATGAGCGAAAGCGATGGATCGGGTCGATCCCTACTGATACCATGAAAGCGTTGGATATGTGGAGAAATACACAATGTATTGATCATAGGGTATTGGTGTACATATATAGCCTTGAGGAGAATCATATCCAAGCCAGGTTTATGGAAATAATACCGGGAGGATCGAAACCACAATGGCAAGAGATATACAATACTGTAACCGACTAAAACTGTCTAACAACAACAAACTTGGTAATCAAATCCATCCATCAACTAAACATCTATCTTAGTGGTCATGCCCACACAAATCTAGATGGTCATATCTCATCTAACACTGACATTATCCATCCTTTAGTGTGTGGCTCCCTTTGTTCGTCTAGGGGGCAATGCTCTAGATGTTACGAGGAAATGAAGGGATGGAAAAAATTGAATAAAGGAAAAGAAATAAGCATTAATATGGAAAAAAAAAATCTACTCAGCATTGCACAAGTGTGTTGAAAAGGGAGTTCACTTTAGATATCGGACAACAAGAGTCCTTTCTCTAAAGATATGTTTGATTGGCGACTCAAACTTGATGGAATATGATAGCCCATATTTCACTGTTGTTTGGTTGGTAGACGAAGCAGGATATAGCTGCCGAGTGGAGGGGATATTCTTCTAAGATGCTAGATGGAATGATACGATCAAAACAATCGAACATACACGCGTTTGTGTTTGCCTTATCCTCAATCCTCTCTCTCACTGATGAAAGTTCCGCTATTCAATTTATCCACATCTCATCCTATCTATCAAACATCAAACTTAGTGGTTAGGTCCGTTCTTCAACCAAACATCAATCTTAGGAATCATGTCTACACAAATTAGATGGTAATATTTTATTCAATATCAACCTCCAGCCAAATACACTTCAAAGCTTAGTACGAGGTCCTATTGCTTGCCTCATGGATTCCTCCTCCAAACAGGCAATAAGAACCCTCTGTTTGCAAACTTAGTGGTTAGGTCCGTTCTTCAACCAAACGTCAATCTTAGGAATCATGTCTACACAAATTAGATGGTAATATTTTATTCAATATCAACCTCCAGCCAAATACACTTCAAAGCGTGTTGGTGTGATGGGACCTATGCCTCCTCTATTGAGTACGAGGTCCTATTGCTTGTCTCATGGATTCCTCCTCCAAACAGGCAATAAGAGCCCTCTGTTTGCCTGGGCGGCGATGCTCTAGATACGAGAGAACAAAAAGAGAGGAAAATCAAATAGAGAAAAATAATGAACATTCGTTATTGATAGTTGATTAAGGGGACATAGTGATGCGGACATCATCCATATAGATACACATAACATTTCTCGAAGTAAAATGAAATGTGTGATAATCGAATGTACAGGTGAACTCGTTTCTAATATTTTGTTTATGCGTATTTGAGAATAGATTGCTATTTATTAAATTAATTATTATTACAAACCATAAGGATGATGATGAGATAGCTGAAGAGGAGATTGAAGACATGATGGACCAACAAGGACGTCCAAACCAAGATAGAGAACCAAATAATATCAAATTCGAGTCTGACTTGGAGTACAGGAGCAGATCATACTATAACAGATGCTCAAAACATATAGTAACTCAGATTGGAACGTTGTCTATATGCCAAGAAAGATAACTAGAAGATCTTTCCAATGAAATCAACCTCATGTTAAAATTATTTGGAAGCCACCAAGAATTGTCAAAACAAGTTAACATCTATGGTCCGTCCCGATGTTGCAACACCATATTCGGTCTTCGGGCCATGTATCGACTTGAGTCCACTTAAAACTGCATACAGAGGGTTTTGCATAATCCTATGGTTCTCATATACAGTCGTTGCCGCTTCATTATGGTTGAGTTTTACTTAGATTATTCTATCAAGAATATTTTATCGTTTCATCGGTTTGTGAGAGCCAAACTTATAAAATTATTCGGTTGCTTTCTTCTTTTTCTTCTTACTTGTGTTCTTAATTCATAGACAACGATTAGCCTCCTTGATGAGGTCAACCTCATATCATCGATTAAAATCATAGGAGACATAGTGCTGTGATTGTGGAGTTGGAGACGTGCTGTTCTGAAGCCAGATTAATTTTTATATCGCCTTCATCTTAATCAAGATTATTAAAATCTTTCGGAAGATGGAAATCCTTGTTCATTGAACAAGGAGGACAGCTTTTGTTTATTGTACAAGAATTATTGTCCTAAGATCACAGTTCAAAAATGGAGGTATCGTAGTTCTTTAGTTTGTTTGGAGGTGAGGAACTTAATATGTCGATTTGAAGTCCTCACCTACATCTCCCGCTAACTAGCCTTATTAACATTCAAAGATTTAGGCACACGTGTACATGATACTCGCACAATTAAGTTGCCTTGCCATTCAGCTAAGGCATTTGCTTACTATTTAATCTTTAATAATATTAGCCATGATGTACTGCTACCGTGGCTAATTGGAACAATTAGCTTCTCTTATTCTATTATCAAGCCGAGAGAATATAATCTCAGAAGGAAGCTGATCATTCTTCCACATGATGCCACGGCATTCAGACGCAAGACCAAACTCGCAGTCGCACATGCAAAGGCTGGATCACGGCACATGCACATCATGAGGCGGGTCGCACCTGTTCTTATAGGTGCATGGCCGGGTGTACGGACAACCTGGGCATCTACCCCTCGGTATGTTTGGGTTCATCCCATAGTCGTTGGTCTGCACCAGCGCTCTCCCTGCACGCACGCACGGTTAGTTAGGTAGTATTTTACTGATATTAATCATATATTTAGCGAAATGATGCCACTTTGTTGCGATTGGAGTTCGGAGGAATGAGGGTGGTACCCAACCTGCCACAGCCGGCACAGCGAGCATGGCAGAGACGACGAGGAAGACCATCAGGAGCAGGGCGCACAGGTGCAGAGCTAAATTCTTCCCCATCTCGATCTTCACCTGATAGATATAGATCACTCTCTTCTATTTGCTCGCTGGTTTACGCTTGACGACTCGACCGAGTCCGCTCTGCGGGATATGGATGGGCACACCGCGCATCCGCTTTATATAGAGCAATGGTTGGAGGGGGGTCTCCTCTAGCGAGAAGACGTCCGGCCTTGACCCAAGTCAACCATGGCTGTGAATTGTGACAGCCTCTTACTGATTTCTTGGTCGAGTTGGCCCACCACTGTGCCGCACTTGTTTTTCCAGGTGCAGATAGTGCCCCGGTTGTTATCATTCTTATCGGTCCTTGCTGGTGTGCTTGACTTAGCTTCAGTGAAAATCCACATCACAAACCACAAACAGAGCCATGGAACAACCAACTGGTAATTTTAATGAAGTCCCAACCTTTCCTCTCCAATCAATTGGTAATCTTCTGCCATTATCCAAATCTTAACATATTCACCGTCTGGTAAGTTGGTATTTGACAGATAAATATAGCCAATTCGTTTTTCTTGTCTGAAACGTCAAACAATACCTTACCGGAACTTAGTAGATTCACCATGATGATTGTTGTCTGCAACAATTATAGCTTCTCCCGACCTACACTACGGGAAACCACATATTTGCCGAGTGCCAAAGGCGCTCGGCAAAGCCTAGATTACACTCGGCAAATCGTTTGTCGAGTGTAACTCTCGGCAAAGAACTCATGGCAGCCTCTTATCGACAAAAGAGCTCTTTGTCGAGAGCCTTTTTTCGGGCATTCGACAAATGTTTTGCCGAGAGTTTCCGTGACTCTCGGCAAAATAAAACAGGAGGACGACACCAAACGTCCGTCAATCCACATTTGCCGAGTGCCTTGACGGGATACACTCGGCAAAGACTGATCCCTTTGCCGAGGGCCGCAACACAAGCTCTTGGCAAAGAGTGGTCACTTTGCCGAGTGTCTTAGTGGCACTCGGCAAAGAATAGTCCCTTTGCCGAGAGCCGCAATACAAGATCTCGGCAAAGAGTGGTCACTTTGCCGAGTGTCTTGCTGGCACTCGACAAAGACTGGTCCTTTTGTCAAGTGTCCAGGTTCTCGACAAATTAATTCGAAAAAATTCAATAAAATATTCAAATCGTGTTCAGCCTCGACCAAAATCACATCAAATTATACATACAAGATCATCATCATCACAGACACATATATATCATGATCACAGGCATTTAAATCTTCACAAATACATATATGTCACAACTAGTTGGTTCATGAAATACAAG
This sequence comes from Eleusine indica, assembly GCA_030378355.1. Lineage (NCBI taxonomy): Eukaryota > Viridiplantae > Streptophyta > Magnoliopsida > Poales > Poaceae > Eleusine > Eleusine indica. The sequence continues at coordinate 47,115,600 of CM059495.1, forward strand.
CAAGTGTATATCAAGTGTCCAAAACAGTTCAAATAAAAGTTGTCAATAACCACAAGTGTACATCCAGTGCAAGCAAGCACAACTAGTTGATTCATGAAATGGAAATAGAAATACAACTACAAGCCAACTTGGATGAGGATGAGTATGCCACGGCGACCAAGCATTGGGAGGGGAAGTAGTCGGATTGTTAGATCCTGCGGATTGATTCTGCAAAAAGGAAAAATTACATGTGTGTTGGCACCGGAATTTGACCTAAGAAGAAATGAGATGGAAGCATTGAAGCAAAAAACACAAGGATCTCGAGTGACTCACCGGAGTGCCCTGGGGAGTGACATGAGGGGGAGGGACAAGAAAGGGAGGTAGTCTCGGGAACAGTCCTGGAGGCAGCAGCGACGCCCCAGTACTTTGCATGTACTGGAACATCGCACTCATTTGTTGCGCCATGATCCCCTCCCACCTTTGCCGCTCTTCTTGTATCTTCGCCTCCAGCTTTGCCTCCATCTCATCCCGAAGCTGGGCCTATAATATTTCATCTCAATGTTACAATGCAGAGCAACCACATGTCAAGAACGGCGAATAAAATAAAACTAACCTGGACTTGCTCAATCTGGATCTGTGAAACGCTATGTCGTGGGCGGATGGGCGGGGCTGAGGCCGAGCTCCTTGCTCGGATCTAGGAGAGGGTGGGAGTAGAAGCCGTGTCTAGTGTGCTGTCAGCAATCCAGTACCGATCATGCTTTTTACCTCCATCCACCCTCATGACGATCTCTCCATCAATGTCCTCGGTGCTCGGGTCCCACTCTAGCCCGTGGACCTCCCTAGCCACCTCTGCGTATTGGCTCAGGCGACTGTGGATGGTGGCATTGATGTATGACTCAGGAGGGTCCTCCGGGTTGTAGTCGACCCCTGATGTCACCTTGCCCTTATGGGCCATTGCCCAAACCTTCAAAAGGGGGCAAGGCGTGCCACCATTCGCCACCGACTACAAAGAAAACATTAAGATGATTACAAATAATACAAAATTGAGCGCTATAATAATAAAATGAATTCACGTACCTATCTAGCCGCGTACTGGTCAAGGGTAATGTTGCCTTGATGGTGTGCTGGGCTAGGCATTATCAAACGCGGTGCACGGCAAGCCTCGTGCTTCTCCTTCCACTCGGGGTGGCATCACCTCTTCACAATTTGTTCCTAGCAATCCATATAAGGAGCGCACCACCACGAAATCACCTACAAGTGATCAAGTAATATGAGAAGATGAAATTAAGCATACTTAATCAACTATAGGAAATATGAGAAGATCAAATTACCGCAGTGTATTTTTCTTCGGTCAGCTCCATGTTTCGTGCCTCAGTTTTATCCACCCTGATGTTCCGGGCGGCGTAGTGGTTTATGACCGCCTGGATACACGCCTCGTAAATCATGTCAACAATTAGTTTGGGACAGGTGTTGTATGTCTGGGTGCGCGCCCGCTCCATATACTCCGGCTCGACCCTAAAGAAATCCTGCACATAGATGCGGTGTATACTATGATTATTTTAAAAATATCCAATAAATACGATGTATTGAATAATGCAAAAAAAACTTACCCACATCTCCCCCACCACCCGGTCTTCCAAGGTGGCAAACACCCTACCCTCCCGATTTGGAAAATCAGGGACGCGCTTGTAGTGCTCCCACGTGTAGGCAAGCTCCTGGCTTGTGCCAAAAGGCACCAGGCCAGGGAAGAGTTTGATGCACAAAAGACCCAAGATGCCATTTGGCAAACGAGCATGGTCACCTATAGCAACCCTCGTCCAACCCTTGCCCAAGTGATGAAGACAAATGATTAGTTTATATTATAATTTTTAAGATATCAAAAGAGTAAATATTTAAAGTTACTTACTTCTTCCCTATGGGTGGAACCAACGGGCGTTTCTCACTGGTATCGGTCACGTCGGGAGTTATGTGGGACCTCTTTGCCATACACTTTGCACGCTACCAGAACCAGAAGCGTCTAGCGCCTCCTCCTCCCCTCTCTCCGGCTCATCCAAGTCGTGAGCGAAAGGTACCTCCTCAGACTGCTGCTGCTGCTCCTCCTCCTCACTAGACTCGTGCACTGAAGGTGTTGGCGAAGGTTCTCTAACAACCTTCCCTCGACGCCTGCCACCACCTCTGTTGCCTCGACCCTTCATTCGACCCCTCCTGGACGCCTCAGCTGCACCGGACCTAGACCTTTTCCCAGTTGCACGTTTGTAAATCGACGTCACCGACCTCAGCATACCCTTGCCCACCATCTTTGATCGGTCACCTGCAATTAAAAACATTAAATTCATCAATATTTCAAAATCAATGCAAAATAAATAAAACATGTATTAAATAGTAATGCAAATATTAAATTAATTAGTATGGACCATCCATGTATTTTAGAAATAATCATCAAGATCGGGATTAGCTTCGTCGTATGTCTCATCATCATTATCACGGATGTCGACATCATCTTGCATGTGCACTGGAAGAGGAATGTCGTCATCATTGTCCATGCCTAATTGTAAACGCTCAAGTAAGTTCAAGTCGTTCACATTCTGAACCTCGTCTCCAGCATCGTCGTCATCAACCGTTTCATTATCTACATCCATTTTGATATCTTTGGTTAAGTCTATCACAAAACCTCCTTCTAGCCCATCTTCTTGGAAGAACTCTCTGTCAACATATGTGTTTGGGTCTATATTATAATCTTCATTGTTCGGAATAGGTAGTTTACTGTGTGGCGGTACGTTGAATACAACATCCCAACCCTTGAGACGGTCATCGGTTTGCATGGGTATGAGAGATAATAAACTTGTGTGGCCTGTTAAGCCGCAATATATACATCATCGTCTGAATACACGGATGACTATCGAATTTCAACTAGCCCAAGATTAGGGGTCCGTCTCACTTCTTATGGATCAAACCAATGCCATTTGAATATGACAAGAGAAAGATGTTTTCAACCATCAAACATGAGTTCGTATATTTCTTCAACTCTTCCGCAATACTCGACCCCATCGTCACCTTGAGTAAAAACTCCGGTATTAGTGGTTCTTCGATGAGGCCGTTTCTGCTCATAGCTTGTTGTGTGAAAGTGGTACCCAGTAACGTCATAGCTTCCGAATGACTTGACCCTATGGACACAACCATTGGCAACCTATCTGAGCTCGACATTCGTAGACGCATCGGTTTGGGCCTGCATGTTGAAGCAGGATAGTTAGCTATATTATTCGCACGTAAGAGCAATTGTGTAATGACATACTAAGAAAATGGTAAATACCTTCCGTTTCAACCAAGAAATGAAATCGGGCGTTCCATTTCCCGCACTATTGTAAAGAAGGGTATCAACTTCATATGGGGTTGGAGGCCTTGAGGCATGCCAGAATCCATCAAGAAATTCCCTATAGCAACGAGGAACAAGTGGGTTGGATGCAGAACAAATGGGTACAATGAGGAATTATGTAATTTGTTCATAACTTACTTGATATACAACACCACTTCGGTAAGGTTGGTCAATACATACATCATGATAGTGCGCCACTCTTGATATGTCAAGTTCTTGTTGGTCGCTTCACCTCCACATCTGTATTGCCCTTGGAAGAGGCTGAGGGTTGATTCATTTTCGCCAATGTTGTAACGAGGGGGTGGATAGTGCACACTCGGAAGGTTATCAAAATAGTATCTTGTTGTGAAGTTTGACACCTCCTCCAAAATATGTGCCTCTACCATGGAAGCTTCAATTTTGCATTTATTTTTACATTTAGTTCGAAGAAGCTTTAGACACCGCTCAATTGGGTAGCACCAACGGTTCTGCATAGGCCCTCCCATTCGTGCCTCATATGGGAGGTGCAAAATCATATGCACCATTAGAGTGAACAAGCCTGGTGGAAATATCTTCGCCAACTTACATTGCAACACAGGCGCCATTCTTTCCATCTCTGCCATCACAGTCTTAGATATCTCCTTATCACAAAGCTGGTGGAAGAAAAAGCTCAACTCTGCCAACACTTGCCACACATGATCAGGGAGATAGCCTCGAACTATGACTGGAACAAGCCCCTCAAGCCAGATGTGGTAGTCATGACTCTTGGTCCTGTTGATTCTCATAGTAGTCAAGTTCACTCCCCTACTCAGATTCGCTGCAAACCCATCAGAAAACTTTAACGTTTTGATCCATTCTAGTACTTCCCTTCTTTGGGGTCTCGTCATGACAAAATCAGCCTTAGGTTTTCTCCATGACTTTCCGGATGTAGGAGGCGCCATGTGAAGCTTAGGTCTATTGCATAAATTTGCTTGATCGACTCTTGCCTTAACATTGTCTCTAGTCTTATCAGGAATGTTCATAATTGTTCCAAAAAGTGGAACGCCAACGCCATGTTCAGTGTGCATTACGTCAATGTTAAATGGAATAAGAAGGTCGTCCATATAGGGAAGCCTATACAAGCCACAGATCTGAGTGAAGGCATGTAGCTCACCATATCGCACAAAACCACTTTCTTTTTCATCGACCTTGAGAGCGTCTAACATAGCACGCACCTGCGCACCTATCAAGAACTGTGGTGGAGGGTCGAGAACTGCGACACCTTTCGTAAAGTTCTTTTTGTCCCTTCTAAATGGATGGTCAAGAGAGAGAAATTGTCGATGTTGATTGAACGAAGAAAACTTGCCACCCTTCTTCAACCAAATCCACCTCACAAGATGCTTGCATACTGGGCAAGGAAATTTTGAGTGAACGCCCCAGCCGCAGAAACAACCATACGTCGGCATGTCATGTAGAGAGTAGAAGTACAAAGCACACATTCTGAAGTTTGTCTTTGTAGCTCGATCATATGTCCATACCCTTTCCTCCCAGCACGGACCAAATCATCAATTAGAGGCTCCATGTAAACACACATATTACTCCCTGGGCTTTTAAGAATTATTAGCGACAAGAAAATGTTTTGTCGTCGAAAAATGACGCCGGGCGGGGGGGAAGGGGGGGGGGGAGGAGATTGAGGGGTATAACAAACACGGGCCAACAACTGTACGGAGCAGACCCCATTCCATAAGGGTTGAACCCATCTGTTGGCAGTGTCACACGTACATTACGAGCCTCTCGAGCTTTTCTGTCATGAATCTCATCAAAATATTTCCACGCTTCGCCATCGGATGGATGTACAAGCTTATCGGGCTTGTATCGAACTCCATGTTTGTGCCATGTCATTTGTTTGGCAGATTCCTCGGTCATGTAAAGCCATTGGATCCTCGGTAAGAACGAAAGGTACCTTAGGATATTCACAGCGACCGTGAGCTGCCTCTTTTCTCCATCACCAGTGTCTACTTCCATGAACCTAGAGGATCCATACTTTGGACAGTATTTTGCTTATGCGTGCTCTTTCCTGAATAACACGCATTCTTTCAGGCACGCATGTACCTGCTCATATGGCATCTTAAGTGCACTAAGGAGTTTCTGTGCCTCATACATGCTCTTTGGCAGAATGTGACCTTCCGGGAGTAGGCTACCAAGAACTATCAACATAATATCAAAGGCATTCTGACTCAAGCTAAACTGAGACTTTACGACTATTAAACGTGCAATGGCATCCAGTTGAGAAACCCTGGTATGCTCGTGAAGAGGTTGTTGTGCCGCTTCTAACATGTGCTAATACGCCTTTGCGGTCTCCTCGGCTCCTCCTCCCTACATTGTTCATGGAATTGTGCTTCATGATAGTCATTTAACATGTCTCCTACCCCGGCATCAGCATCACAATCATTGACGCGTCGTCTCACGACCTCTTCCCTCATGCGATCGGCTTCACCATGGTAGATCCATCGGGTATAGCCTATCATAAATCCATTCTTATGAAGATGTGCACTCATCTCAACCTTTTTTTGTTTCCTTGTGTTGTTACAACGGCTGCAGGGACACCAAGTCTTTCCATCTTTTTTCACATTGACAAATGCTTGTTCCAAGAAAGCATCAGCCTTGTCAACCCATTCCCTTGTTTCAGAACCCTGCCTTGGGTGACCCGTGTACATCCACTCACGGTCATCCATCCCCTACCATATCAATGAGAAAATTAAATGCATTGACTTCTACACCATGCCTGTCTAATAGGTGAAGATAGGTCTTAATCCCACCTGACAATGCATATGTGGTGCTAGTTTCCAAGGTCTACTCCGGTCGGAGATAGAATTTTGGCAGCACCTCTCCGTTGTTCTCCAAATACACGTCCTGGGAGGGAGATTGTGTATCCGGAAAATAATAGGGAGATGATGCCAAAACACTGCCTCCAACCAGAATAGACCATGGAAACTAACACCACCTATGCATCCTCGGGCTGTCCAAAAAACATGGACAGTTCAAAATAGATACGATTACTAATATGCCAAGATCTGCATATTTCCAACCGTATCTATTTCGAATGGGAGGCATCTAACTAGGTTACGTTTGACCTATCACAAATAATTAATTAACACTAAATAGCAATTTTGTCATACCGCACGAGGTCGCGATGCGTGCAGGAGGGAGGACGGCCGGAGCATCGGGGGCCAAGGCGCCGGTGCCCTTGGGCCGGGGCGCTGGAGCCCGGCAGCGGCGTTGAAGCTGTTCGGCATAGGTGTCAGAGCCCGCTTGTAGAGGCCGAACGGGGGGGGGGGGGGGTTCCGGAGGCGGGCGTAGGGGAGGTGTCAAGGGTCCTCGGGCGGGGCCGGGTGCAGCTCCGGCGGGTGTCGCGGGCGGGGGAACAGGTCGCTCCGGCGGGTGTCATGGGCGGGGGTGGGGGCGGCTCCGCCGGGAGTCGCGGGCAGGTGTGGGGGCGAGGGCGGCTCCGCCGGGCGTCGCGGACGGCGGCCGGGGGCGGGTCGCCGGGAGGCCTCAGGCAGGCGGCGGATCTAGCGGGCGTTGGCGGGAGTGGGGGGGGGGGGGAGGCATCGGGGAGGCGGCGTCCGTGTGTGCGTGTGTTGAGTGCAGGTCGCCGCGTGATTGGTTTGCTGAGGGCCATGGATCTGGGCACTTAGCAAAAAGCCGTACAGATCGGATGATCTGTTGCACGCCTATTCAAGTGGACCGAATTATTTGCCGTTCACAGGATGTCTGTCGCAGGAACACCAGATCATCTGGTGCCCTAAAGGTTGGATAAAAGGTCCACGCAGAAACAATGGTTTGTTGAAAAGACAAATTTTCTATAAGACCGGAACATCCTGTGCCCTGACATCGGAGCTTTAGAAAAAAATATGCTAGGGTACCCGACAGCATGTCATGCGCGACATAGACCAAGTTTAAGGACCGGATCATCCGATCACTTGTCGAAGCATACATCTTATGAATTCTGCTTGTTGCAGTGACCATATTATCCGTCCGTAGCAACTAAGACACATAGGATCATCCGGTCTGTGGTAATTTTCAAGGCTGCACTTTTCCAACGGTTAGCACTTTGTCCCTACCCTATATAAACACAACCCCTTGGTTATTTGAGGTGCTCTTGACGCCCTGAGTACGCCGGATGATCCGACGTGCTCCTATTCGAGTAGAACAGATTATTGGTCGTGCACAAGATACCTGCCAAAGCAGCACCGGATCATTCGATGTGCTACATGTCGGATAAAACGTTCCACGCAGAAGCAATGGATTGTTGAAGACAAATTTTTCTATAGGACCGGATGATCCTGTGCCATGACATCGGAGCTTTAGAAAAAAATATGTTGGGGTTTAAGGACCGGATCATCCGTTCTCTCATCACAGCAAACATCCAATGAAACCTTCTTACTGCATTGACCGTATTATACCTTGCTAACAACTATGACACAACGGATCATCCGGTCCGTGATCCCAGCCTATATAAACAGTACATCCACTGCTGCCCTTCTCCTCCCTCACTTGATTTCTGAACCGCCGCTGCTCTCTCCGTCGGCGCCGCTCCACCTCGCCGTGTTCGGCCGCCTCCCGTCGAGCGCTGCCGCTACCGCTTCTCCATGCCTTGCCGCACGTCTGCCGCTGCTCCATGCCACCTCTAGATCGCTGCGCCATCCTCTTCTACAGCCACCGCCGCCCCTCACCCTAACCCTAGAGGGCCGCCGCCACTCGCCGCTGCGCCGCCTCTGCTGGCCAACGTGCACCTCTCCAACCCGGCGCAGCACCTCTCCGGCCAGTGGACGACCTCCTCCGCCCACCACTTCCCATCCTCTCAGACGAACATCAAGCAATGGTGAGGTTCCTTCAAATTCGGCCAAAATTGATTTATTTTGATTCAATTCAAGTTCAATTTTTTTGAAATTGGCCGTAGATTTGTCAAATTGGAGGTCTCATGCATGTTGTAGGGCTTCTCAATCATAGTTATCTTGCTTAGCGACACTCTAGTACATATCTTGATCACTCTTCACCAAGTGTCGAGCCCGATATCATGCATATTTTTTGTTTCTAGGTGTTTTAGGTCACAACACCTAAGGAATGTCCTAGCACTCTACCCTAGTTGTTGAGCATGTCATCTACTAGATTCACCATGTTTAGGCTCAATCGATCTTTTGCTATGCTTAAGAACATTGCTTTCCTTCAGATTATTTTCTTATCTCTCGTATCTTCGCCATTCTATAATCTTTTACCATATCTCTTGTAGATGGCCGGGGATAAGAGAAAGGATAAGGGGAAAGGCAAGGTTGTTGAGCAGCCGAAGAAGAAGAAGAAGAGCAGGGCTAAGAGGGAGGTCGAGCAGGTCCTTTCCGTGCTAGATACTCAGGCTCAGAGCTTACCAGGGTTCAATATTCCAGAGGGTGCCCAACAACAGTCAGCAGAGCTTGACGTTGAGACAACAGTGGCACAACAGAAGTTAGTTCTCCGACGCTCCTCTCGTCACCGCCAGCCTGCCACAGAGACTCCACCACCAGCTCACTCAGGTCCTTGTGTCCGAGGTGGTGGATTGACAAGGCCCGATTCATGCAGTGCAGGCCAGGGCAGCTTAGGACAGGGCAGTTCACGCCAGAGGCAACCCGAGCAGAGGCAGCGGTCAGGGTCACCAGATAAGGGCATCCATGAGTACGATGAGCCCGTAAGGATGGGTGTGGTGGCAGAATCACCACCACGAGTCGACTTCCTTCCTGACTTCCGAGGTCTACCTGCTTGGAAGGTTCAGAGGTTGAGGTGTGTGCCCATAGACAACTGGTTTCCGACCTTGAGAGAGGCACACATAGACCCCCGCTTCCTCACCAGAGTCCAGGAGAGCTTCTACAGTTCATATACACGGGGAGTGCACCCTTTCAGCGACCACCGTGCTCTCGACTTCATAGCTCTTCGTGTGGCAGCTGGTGGTGTGCTGATTCTTCCATACTTTGAGGCTTTTCCTAGTTTGGTTCCTCTTGTCACTGAGCATAGACTTGTTCGTCGAGATTGGGTTTGAGTCTTCTTTGCTACCTTGTACATTGATGATGCCAAGAGCTTCATTCAGTTCCTGCACGCTGGTGAGCCTTGGAGGTTCAGCAGAGAGATTTTGGCATGAGACCTTGGGCTCGAGCTTGGAGGGGCAGTTCTATATGACATCGCTTATGGCGATGAGGTGAGGAGCAGGTCCCATAGAGGACTATAGCTAGTGTATCCCTCTGATCAGCATATGCAGCCTTTCTTCCATGGCCCCCTGATTTCAGGCAGCCCGAGGACACCTGACAAGCTGACAGATGAGGCCTACATAGTGCACATGGCCCTGAGGAAGTCACTGCTGCCCCGGAAGGGGAATGCCAAGACGATCACAACCTCACAGCAGTGGCTCCTATACCACGTGATGTCACGTATTCAGTTTGATATTGTTGATCTCATGATATGTGAGTGGGAGGATTGTATTCTTGACGGGATGGGTATGCAGCGACAGCAGCCATATGGGCCCATCATTTGCTACCGCATCTCCACCTTACAGCAGGGCAGGTTTCACGAGCAGTATGCCCGGGCGAAGGTGTTGATTGACACCTACACTCCGTCGCTGCCTGGCGACAAGCGCTGACGCCCGAGAGCTCTATAGGCTGCAGCTGAGAGGGTAGAGGAGCAGGCAGTTCATGAGGCAGTGCAGACAAAGATTGAGCGAGAGGACGAGTTGCTGCCAGCAGCAGAGGCATGGCTCCCATAGTACTTCGATCACTCTGGCTCTGACTCAGATGATGACCCAGACTTCCAGGTGCGGGTCTTTCCTCAGTCGTGCTCTCATGACACCGAGGCTGGGATGTCGGCTGCACCACTTCGTGAGGACTCGCCTTCGCCACTCCCACCTCGGCTCAGGTCACTCGCCCCGACGCTCTCGCACAAATTCTTCAGACACTTGTTGAGCAGCAGCGTCGGGCCGACGACAGGTAGCTTGAGGTCCAGACAGAGCTTGCATGGCAGAGGGACACACAGACTCTCCTCCTTTGGGAGATGAGGCAGTCACAACAGGCTCTGAGCGCTCAGCTACTCTAGCAGCAGCAGGTCATGACACAGATGTTCACGTTCTTCTTTGGATGCTTCGGACTATTTTACCAGGCCACTGGACTCGAGCTACCTCGCCCTCCGACCTCTCAGCGGCTCCACTACGACCGTCTGTCTCCGCCTCCTCCTGCCGGTGGCTTCTTACCGACTCCCGTGTTAGTTACCGACTCCCGTGTCAGTTTTTCCACTCAGTCCACTCATATAGACCGTGATCTTCTCTGCGCAACCCCACATGACTCTCGAGCAGCACGCCTAGTACCTCGAGCAGCAGACCTTTCTTGAGCAGACCCGGTAGAGTCAGCAGCAGTCCTCCTCCATCTCCGCTATGCTCCCAACTGGTGTTCCCTCGTTCTAGATGTCACCTTAGGTCACCTCTGCTCCTACTATTGTGAACTCGCCACGTGTCATCGTCCCAGCACCCCTATTTGACTAGCTTGAGCAGCCCGACTCTAGACCCCGTGGCATCTCCGAGCATATTCAGCAGGAGTTGGAGTCCATAGCTACTCAGACGGGCGCGGGTGATGCGGCTGGTTCTGACATAGGCACCCAGGTCCTCACTGAGCCTCTTTCACCTCGAGTTCCTTCAGCGGACCCGACACCTGCCTCTGAGGACCCTGTCAGCACTCCAGTGGACCCCACTCAAACTCAGGGCTCTTCCTCGTCTTCTGACACCGACAACGACTTCACGGATCATTTCACGGTTTGTTCTACTTGCGAGGAGGCCCAGTCACCGCCTTCATCTCCGACCCTTGACTAGCTTTTGGTGCTTAGATGCCAAAGGGGGAGAGTGTTATGGGGAGTAGAGAGGGGGAGCTATTGGGAGCTTGATAGACTTTTGGCTTCTTTTGTATTTTACTTTGGACTTGTTTTGCTTGTTCTTCGTATGTGGACATGTCATTTGGATCTTGTGTATGATATGTGTTGTCATGTATACATATGTTTGTGTGCTACTTGTTTTATCCTTTACATGCATTAACTTTTCTTACACTTATATTTCATATCTTTGTCTCTACTCGTGTGTTGTCATCTATCACCAAAACGTGGGAGATTGAAATAGCTAGGCCTTATATGTGTATGTCAATGCGTGTTTTGTTGATAAATGATAACCGCATTATTGTAACTAACAAGTTGTTTTGAAGGTTTTATCTAAATTGTTAAGTTATGGCATTCAATATGAAATGAGACCCCTCAATTAAAATGGAATGAGTAAAGGAAATGGTCGTGAAGATTAAGGACTCTTTTAAAACCTAGTGTCACAAGGAGATGAAGGACACTAGCTGTAGTGTAGGCCTTATAGCTTTCTTAGTCTTTGACCGTACTATTAAGAGGGGCACTTGAACTAGTTGTTTGACCTAGCTAACACTAACCTTGAGAGAGATATACACTTTAAGTACTTAGCATATATGGCTCAGAGATAGCATGGCATGGGTTTGGAATCAAGGAAACACGCAAAGGACTCAAAGAATGATGAATTGGACGAGTCATAGAAAAATCATACGGACCGGATGATCTGATCCCCACCTATTTTAGTAAATCGTTTTAATGGCCATTCACAAGGTGCCTGCCACAGCCGCACCAGATCATCCGGTGATCTAAAGATGTATAAAAGGTTCTAGGAAGAAGCGAGGTTTTAGTGAAGACAAACTTTTCTATAGGACCGGATCATCCTGTGCCCTAACATTGGAGCTTTAAAAGAAAATATGCTAGGGTACCAGAGAGCATGTCGCAGCGCGACATAGTCCAAGTTTAAGAACCAGATCATCCGGGCCTGCAACGGAGCATACATCAGATGAGATCCGCTTGCTGCACCGATCGTATTATCCGTTCCACACAACTAAGATACATAGGATCATCCGGTCCGTGCTACTTTTCAACGCTGCACATAGTCCGTAGCCTATATAAACACCACCCCTTGGTTATTTGAGGTGCATCAATCTCTTGAGAGTTCTTAGTGAGGTTAAGTGAGAGTGATTGTGCTTGTTACTCTTGTTATTTGACTGCACCTAGACGGTCTTGTTGACCTTGGAGTTCTTGGTGGGCTCTTGGAGATTGTGGGAGCCCCAAGGAGGTTCTTGTACACAGCTCGAAGCCCGCCGTTCCGGAGATGGAGAAGGGGTATTCTTGAACAGGGCAAACTTTCTTCCCCCCCCCCCCCCCCCCCCCCTCATTTTTTTTTCATTTCGCATTAAATTGTTTCCCCAATCAACAAAGCAAATCACATGCAGTTTATATGCATCACAATAAACATCACAGGAAGGTTATATGCATCAGAGACATTTGATATATCACTTAACCAAGTCAAGCGCACCATAACCCATATAAGTCCATAGAAGTTGATACAAAGTTCATACAAAGTCCATACAATTTTATACTGAGTCGATACGAGTCCAAAGTGCATAACTAGTTCATACAGAGTCGATAAATAGAAACGGAGGCTGCGGCGGAGGCGGCTGCTACGAAGGCCAAGCCCAGGGAAGCATCTCAGACGACGGCGTCTCTGGTGTACTTTTCCTGAGTACTTGCCCCTTCCAGCGTCTCCTCATCTTTGGATTTATCTGTAAAGGAGGTGTGTTAGCAAAGAGACAGCTGGAATATTGTTTTAATTATTTCGACAGTTGTATACATAAGGATTGAAGTTCAATAAAATGTACGCTTCAATGTTGAGACATGATGTTATCTCCGGAGATGGTGTCTCCTCTACTACGGTGTCACTTGTTTTCAATTCTGTTGATGTTTCATTCGAACCATCGTTTGATGAATTGACGGGTGCTTCAACAAAGTAACCTGGTGCATGAGGATCCGCATGAGGTAGTGCATACCTGGTTTGTAGTTAGGGGGTGATGTATAGACTGGTTGTAGCATACCTGGTTGCTGACGACCTGCTTCAAGTGCACCTCCTCCGGAATGCCCCGCACCCTCGTCACCATTTTGTTGCGGATATATTGTGTAGCGGATTCGTTGGTTGGGGCGTTCTGCTGTAAGAGTGACAATTGTTAGAGGGAACAATGTAACACTATCAGAGCAAAGTCCTGTTGTAACTGCAGTTACCATTGGCTTGAACTCTCTGTAGATCACCCGGTTCAACTGGTGTTACATGAATCCAAATTGTCCATATGTTCATTACGTGACCACTACTTGCCACTGCTCTATGGATGCCCATAGATGCCATATTAGGTATAGTTGATCGGGATGCGTATGTTACCATGCTGAATGCGAGATCACTTGATCTATAATGGACATCACAAACATCACATATGTTCCTGAAGATTCTAGGTACTAGATCATGCGGACCCCAAAAGATTAATGGCACTCTGATTACTGTCAGCTTCAGTGGTTCTTGCAGTTGGTAATTTCTGGTATCTTGTGGGGCTGTAGGTTGCAACGTGGAGCTGGGTATTGCGGGATCAATGGGTACTTCGATGGAACCATACCTGAGCGTCAGTGGAAAGATCGCAAGGTAATGTACTCCAACTCGAAGGAACTCAGCACCCAAGATCTTATTTGTTGTCTCAAATAAGCTGGTTAGCACCACATAATCAGAGTGGTACCTCAATATCAGGTCTTGTGTAACATACACATCCGTCTGCTGCTGTATTGCTAACTGTATCTCCACGGGATTGATATCAATGTGGGCATGTGGAGATTCGGGCTTCACAAGTACTATGAGGCCTGAACTAGGTGCATTACTGTAATTGACCTCAGTCTCCTCAAAGATCACAAGGTGCCTACGATGGAAACTAGCCATCTTTGCCTGCAAAATAAGATTGATGTGTAACTATAATAAAATCTTCATGATTGATGTGTAACAAGAATAAAATCACAAAGGTCATCATTTGCGACAATGAAATTTGCTACACCTTGCTGATTTGAAGACGATGGCGGCTGCAGCTACGGACCCCAGGCGAAGGAAGGCAGCGGGAACCCGATGGCAGAGGTCGGTGCTTAACTCCTGAAAACAATGAACATAAGAGTGTCAATTAAAAATTTTAGCAACACCTCCCCTGCACGGTGGGGTTTCCAAAACCTGCAAAAAAAAGCCACAACACAAAGGTGAAGTAAGCTGTATCCAAAAATTCTAAAAATATATTTCTATACATCACTAATTCATCACAAATTCTATGTCTAAAATTTCTGTAATTGACAAGTAAGATCCAAATTTGATCTAACAAGGGGTGAAACAACAGCGCCCGATGCGGCTGCGACAATAAGTGCTCCTCGTCCTTCTCCTCCCGATGTGGTTGTCTCCGTGTCCTCCCTCTCCTCCTTCTATATGCGGCAGCGGCAGGGCAGGGCGGCGGTGGTCAGCGCTAGGGGCGGGGGCGGCTCTGGCGGGTGGTGGCATTCGCTGTGGGCCCTTCGTCTTCTTCGGTGGTAGAACACGGGGAGGGGTGCGGTAGCAGGGAGAAGGGAGGCGCGGGGAGGCATGCGGCAGTAGGGAGAAGGGCGGTGGCAGGGAGGCGCAGGGAGGTGCGCGTCAGCTGGGAGGCACGGGGAGGTGGGCCTCGACACTTAGCGGTAGGGAGGGGCGAGAGAGAGAGAGAGAGGTATGTATACGGGGTCAACGCATTAGCCCGATCTGGCATTTGCCGAGTGTCTTTTAGTGGCACTCGACAAAGAGTTAACGACCGGGCAAAATATTAACGGCTTCCCTCTTTGCCGAGTGTCGCCTGGACAGACACTCAACAAACAAATAGTTTTGCCAAGTCCTGCATATTTGCCGAGCGCGTCCACGGTAGACACTCGACAAAGGTGACCTGTGCCGGGTGCTTTTACTTTGCCGAGTGGCTCTGGCATTACACTCGGCAAATAGACTCTTTGCCGAGTGCCCGATATTTAGCTCTCGGTAAAACCATCAACACTCGGCAAAGTCTAGTTTTCCCGTAGTGCTATGTACCTTTTGTATAGTATGTTAGTACAATTAATCACAGACATAGTTTGCGCTCGGTTCGTTAGTGACAAGCGACGGAATATATAACTGTGTTCTTGGTTGTTTGCAAGTGAGGATGAATAGATATTTTTGATATTTCCGCAGGTGTCAGGGTGGATATTAGTGATGCCATGTGGAACAAGATCAATACCCAAGCAGAATAATTAACAACAGCCAATCAACCCTGCCTTGCTTGACCCTCCAAGGACATGGCCGAGCATTTCTGCTTTGCCCGACCCCTCGGATGGGGTCGAGCGCCTTCGCTTCATCCGACCCCTACGAACAGGGGTGAGTACATAGAACTTGTTCACCTCGCCCGACCCTTGCGAGCGGGGTCGAGTGCGCTGGCGACTTGACGCGGGCAGGTGGGACAAGGACGAAGCATAGATACCCACAATGATTAAGGACGCGCGTGCGCACACAGTGTCTATATCGTCTGACACTCTGCTATCCACTCATGTCAGACGTCCATTATGCCTGGACAAGAGAAGACAAGCACTGTGTAAGTTTCATGACCACTAGAGTATGAAATCACAAAGGTATGAATGTTTTGGTGATTAAGTATTAATATAAAATGTGCAGTAACGTCTACATCTAGTGCTCTGAATGTACAAACAAACTTCTTATCTTCACATGATCTCGGTGATTGGTCGCCTTGGTGATTGATGTGGACTCAGATGATTGCCATGAAGATTTTGATGGATAGTCATGGTGATGAAGATGGATCAATGCTAAGGACAACTAGGTCCAAGTGTGTTATGTTCACTTGGCTAGTGTGTAGGTTTGAGTCTATAGGAAAAATCGGACTATCAAGAGAACACAAAAATCAGCCTCATGTTAAAATTATCTCGAAGTCATAAGGAATTATCGAAGGAAGTTAACATCTATGATCTGTCCCAGTGTTGCAACATCATAGTCGGTGTTTGGGCCATGTATCGAGTTGAATCCACTTAAGACTGCATACTAGCCAAGTGATACTAGGGTTCTTATATAAAACCGTTGCTACCTCATACAGTTTGTCATTTCATTGATTTGAGAGAGCCAAACTTGTGAAATTATTCATACAGATTGGTGCTTTATGCCCATTGAGCAAGTTCTATTGAACTCCGAGGTTAAATCTACTTGCAGTTCCGCTGCCATTAAGCTGACCCTTAGCACTGCTGCTTTCGCTAACCTTCACATGTTTGCACGAGCCTACATGCCACCAAACTCTGAGCTGTTATCGAGTCGCTGCTGACGTGATTGTCCTATTCTCCGGGGATCGACATAAAAAAGCTGCCCTTTTGTGGTGAAGTCCTAATTCTCTGGGTACTATAGTATTGTGCCTATCTTGCTTCATCATTCATGCCTTAGATTATTGCAATTACCTAGGTTGTCATCTTAGTAGATTAAGTTTTTGATCTTTCATGCATGACTAGGTTAATTGCTTGATCAATATTGCAATTCAGGTTAACACAAATGCACAATGTCTATATATGCCATAACAATCAACAAAAGTGAGTCCTGTGTTGGTACTTGAGTAATTCTATAGAAATTCTTAATAACTTAGTCATCACTCTCATCACATAGATATTTATTTAGGGTTAGTTTATTATGAGATGGGGCTAAATCTTGTATGTGGGTCCAATGGGGCATCCACGGGTGAGAAATAAAACCCACACCACACCCATGTTTATCGGGTTGGGTGTAGGTGACACCCATAGGTGAAAAACTATACCCACGTCTGCATCCGTAGGGTACAAAATCCATCTGGATCCGCGCCCATGGGTGAAATTTCCATCCCTATTCTCATCCTATTGACAACACATCAAACTTGGTAGTTAACTCCACCATTAACCAAACATGGATCTTAGTGGTCACCCATACAAATCTAGATAGTCATATCTCATTTAACGTTGACATTATCCAACCTTCGGTGCGTGGCTCCCTCTGCTCTAGATGTCATGAGGGAACAAAGAAAGGGAAAAAATCCAATAGAGAAAAAGAATGGACATTAATATGGAAAAAAAAATCTAATCAACATTGCACAAGTGTGTTGGAGAGGGAACTCACTCTACATGTAGGACTACAAGAGTCCCTCCTCCTCTAAAGATATGTTTGGTTGACTACTCAAACTTGATGGAAGATTATATAGCCCATGTTTCACTGTTGCTTGGTTGGTAAACCAATCATGATATATGGCCGCCGAGTAGAGGAAGGTTCTTCAAAGATATGGGATGGAATGATACAACCAAAACAATCGGACGGGCGTGCGTTCGTGTCTATCTTATCCTCAGTCACTCTCTCACTCATGAAGCTCCCTTATTAGATTTATCCACATCTCATCCTATCGATCAAACATCAAACATAGTGGTTAGGTCCGTCCTTCAGCCAAACATCGATCTTAGTGGTCATGTCCACACAAATTAGTTGGCCATATTTCATCCAATATTGACCTCTAACCAAATACACTTTCAAGCATGTTTGGTGGTGTGATGGGACCTATCACTACTACAAAAAGCATCATCAGCAACAAAAGTTGGGTTCGCGTTTGTGACGGGCATCACGTTGCTCGCCGCCAAAGGTGGCTCGGGAGGCATGCCTCTCACTAAGTTGCTCTGATTAATTAGAGATAAACACCTCACAGCCCACCACAAATCAAGGAATGTGCAACTTAGTGGCGGATACGCCAGATCTTAGGGCGGATGCGCTAGATCTTAGGGTAGATACACCGTTGGGCGTTCGTGCGGCGGTCACCGTCAATCGAGGCGCCCGCGCCAAGAAGCGGAGGACGGAGCCTCTCTTAACCGGATCTATTGGCTGCCACCCCACCAAGCATCATGACGATGATGACGACGACAGCGGCGGTGGTGGGGCTGCCATGGTGGTGGCTGGTCATGCTGCATCGGCCATAGAAGTGGCTGTGGCGACGACGGTCAGGGAGGCAGTGGCAGTGGCCAAATCCGCCGCCATAGCAGCCACGACCCCTCTCAGGGCCCGCCGACTTGATCGAGGAGGTGGACATCACAGGCCCGCCGACTTGATCGACGAGGCGGACATCACAGAGGCACCGACGGCGGCCTTCGCAATCGAGGTGGCGTTGCTTGTCTGGTCAGCGACGCATTCGGCGGTGACAGTGGCCCGTTCATGGAGAATGTCGGTCGCAGCAGCGGCGAGCGACATGGCGGTGGCGGCAGGCGACCTGGCGGCGGTGGCCTAGGGTTAGGGTTAGGCGGAGCCTAGCACGTGTCGGTGCGGGCCACTTTTTTTGGGTCGGTTAGTCATCTGGTAGTGACGGGCGGTGCCTGTTGCTACCGCATTTTTTATTTTATTGCTACTGTGTAATTAGTGGTGAGCATGTAGCCAGTCATAAAAAAAATGTTATATCAGTAATGATTATTTTGCGATGGACATCGGCTTGTTGCTAATGACGGTTATGGTCCTCGGTCACTGTGTGTAATTCACTTATGGTTCAACAAGAGAATATCTTTTGTTTATTAAACAATAATTATTGTCCTCATACCACAGTTCAAAAGTGGAGGTATCATAATTCTTTTATAGTTTGTTTGGACTGTAAGGAATTGATATGTCGATTTCAAGTCCTCGCCTACATCTCCCGCTAACGAGACTTATTAACATTCGAAGATTTAGGCAAACGTGTATATGATATGATAGTCGTACAATTAAGTTGCCTTGCCATTCAGCTAAGGCATTTGTTTATTATTTAATTTCGTAATAGTAGCCATGATGTACTGCTACCGTGGATTGGAACATTTAGCTTCTCTTATTCTATTAATTAAAGCCGAGAGAATATAATCTCAGAAGGAAGCTGATCATTATATTCCACGTGACGCCACGGCCGTCAGACGTAAGACCAAACTCGCAGTCGCACATGCAAGGCTGGATCACGGCACATAAACATCGGGGCACCTATCCTTGTAGTTGCATGGCCGGGTGTACGGTCGGCCTGGGACTCTACCCCCAGGAAAAGGTATGTATGGGTTCAGCGGCTCATAGCTGGTCTGCGCCAGCGCTCTCCCTGCACGCACCCACGGTTAATTAGGTACAGTAGTATTTTACTGATATTAATCATATATATAGCGAAATGATGCCACTTTGTTGCCATTGGAGTTCGGAGGAACGGAGGTGGTACTCAACCTGCCTCGGCCGGCACAACGTGCATGGCAGAGACGACGAGGAGGGACGTCAGGAGCAGGGCGCACAGGTGCAGAGCTCGATTCTTCCCCATCTCGATCTTCACCTGATAGATATAGATCACTCTCTTCTATTTGCTCGCTGGTTTACGCTTGATGGCTCGACCGAGTCCGCTCTGCAGGATGGATGGGCACACCGCACATCCGCTTTATATAGAGCAATGGTTGGAGGGGTCTCCTCCAGCGAGAAGAAGACGTCCGGCGTTGACCCAAGTCAACCCGACGTGGATGTGCGAGCTGAGTATGTTTCACCATCGCTGTGAATTGTGACAGCCTCTTACTGATTTCTTGGTCGAGTTGGCGCTCCTCTGTGCTGCATTTGTTTTTCCGGGCGCGGATAGTGCCGCAGTTGTTGTCATTCTTATCGGTCCTTGCTGGTGTGCTTGACTAGCTTCAGTGAAAATCACATCACACCCCACAAATACAGCATGAAACAATCAACTGGTAATTTTAAGTTCCAACTTTTCCTCTTCATCGATGCTGACTTAGTAGGTAATCTTATGCAGGTATCCATGTCTTAACATCTTCACCGTCTGGTAAGTTGGTATTTGACAGATAAATATAGCCAAGTCATTTTTCTTTTCTGAATCGTCAAACAATACCTTACCACAACTTAGTAGATTCACCATGATGATTGTTATGCAACAATTATAGCTCCTCTCGACATTTTGTATTGTATTTAGCACAATTAATTACAGCCACAGTTTGCGCTCTGTGCCTCGGTGACAAGAGACAGAATAACCGAGTTTTTGTTTGTTTGCAAGTGAGGATGAGTATATAGTTTTGATATTTGTACCTAGTCGATCGTGGTAATCAGCGGAATAACCGAGTTCTTATTTGTTCGTACCATGGTTGTGCTCATGGTCTATGAGCATCTTTGGCTTTTGTTAAAATATTAAGTATATTTTGTTACCTAGATAGAACCCTTGAGTAAGGGCTAAACTCTTATATTTTTGTTGTTTCATATGTTGATGATCACGAGAACTTGAGCTTAAACCCCCTTTGTTGTAAAAGTTAATGATGAAGAAGGGTTGTAATGTAATGTAACAATCGCTCTCTATTTGTATCTTATGATGATGGTGGTCGCTTTTGTGGCATAGTGGTATGCACATCCACTACGGGAAATCAAAGGTTTGTCGTGTGCCCAATGCACACAGCAAAATCTGAAAAACTTAAGACAAAGTTTTTACCGTGAGTTACACATGGCAAAGCGCGTACGATAAAAAAAATCGTCGGCAAAGCAAAGTGTGTCATCTATCGGGCACACGACAAAGTCTTTGTCGTGTGTTAAAAATACACACGGCATAGCCGGTAAAATATAATTCGTAAAAAACCTCAAAAAAATTTTGGCGACCAACAACCCCGTCTAGAGGGTGGCAAGTCGCGGCATTTTTTCGCGTGCTACGCGATAATGTGTGTCCGCCAAGATTTGAACCCAGGAACTCACCTTTGCGCGTAAAGCCCCTACCAGTGCATCTCACATTGATTTGTGACTACACTCCATTTTGCTCTTTTTATATTTTATCTCTTTGTCATGTGTCTTATATCGGGCATATAGCAAAACCCATATTTGCCGAGTGTAAAATATAATGCACTCGGCAAAGACAAATTTTGCCGTGTGCCAAGAAAAAAAATACTCGGCAAAGACCTATTTATATATTTTCCAATGTATTTTTTGTTAACTAAATTAATTTAAATAAAAAAGTGTTGAACTACAAAGTTGTATAACTTATTAAGATCTACCACTTTTATTTTGGTCATTTGTTTATTTGATAAAGTGATAGTAATATTGTTCATGAATCTTATATGTCTCGTCGAATGTTTCATGAAACTATATGAGACTATTAGATTTTATGAATAATGTTTTAGATTAAATTAAGTAATGAGCAAATAATCAAAATAAAAATTATAGCTCTTTGAAAGTTATACAACTTTATAGTTCAAAATTTTTTGATTTGAATTAATTATGATTTTAAATATAATTTAAATTTATATTTTACCGAATGTTAGAAAAAAACACTCAGCAAAGAGCATGTTTGCCATGTGCCAAGAAAAACATACGGTAAGCATCCATCTTTATCGTGTGTCAATTTTTTTACACACGATAAAGATTTTACCATGTGTTTTATTTTAACACACGGCAAAGTTAGTTTTTTTCGTAGTGATCAATCTTCGAATGTTGAAAGGTCATGTCTAGAAATACCAACATTGTACATGTTTTAATTGAATATCGTTTCTACTGGGTGCTTAATTGGGTATTGACATGTTATGTGTCTAGTGATTGACGTGTGTTAATTATCATCTTTGGTTAGATGACATATTTAGGCCAAATTAAGTGTAACTTGGATGGCTCCTCCATAGCCAGAAAGAACATGGCCTAGCCATAACAATAGAGAATGAGGCTGAGCAGGGCCAGAGGTAATGTTGAAATTTCTATAATATTGTAAGTCACTGCCATGTATAGCATATTTCAGTGACGATTTTTACACTGGCAAAGGTTCACTGGGGCCATGGCCCCCTCTAGGTTTTGATATTTGTTCATATAACCAGTGCTTATGCGATGATGTTTTTCTATATTTTATCTCTTCATTACCCCCCCCCCCCCCCTCATTTACTTGAAAGCTTCGCCGCTGGATTTTTAATGACGTAAGGACTGTGTATGAACTCCACTTGGATTTCTACAAAGGTATTCTATTTTTTTTCCTTTGCATGAGATCATATTTTTAACCTCACGCAAGTACATTAAGGATTTTGCTTTTTCATAGGTGAAGGTCACATGTAAATTTTGCAGGGATTTTGGTTTAGCTCCAGTGAAAATTTTAATGTACCTTATTTTGTTCCAAACCAGGCTGGGATTTGGATAGCAACAAAATGTGCCTCGAAACATTTACTATAATTACTTTCCTAGATTGCATACACCCAAAATTGCCATACAATTGAACTAGTAGGAACTTTGTTTTACCTCAGAATCCATATCCATCCATGCACTAGTTTTAATGTTTAAGCTGATTTATACTATTCCAGATTTCCAGTCAACAATGTTTTTAGGCAAGTTCCACCCATGAGTCACAGAAGCACACGTGCCAGCATGCCGTTCCTCCATTAGCCTGGAAATCAGGAAATGGGCCAAACTAGTATACCACAAGGCTTTTGCATTTTGTTTGGACCATATGGGCACATGCACACAAATGATCGATACATACACACATAAGAAGCCATGCCATTCAGCTAGACATGCCTTTTTTATTTGATCTCATAATACATATCACTACAACAAAAGAGGACAGTAGCGGCGGCTAAAAAAAATACTATAGCGGCGGGTATGCCTCCCACGTCGCTACCAATGCGCAACTAAAAATCAAGATTTATAATGGCGGGTTTTTTACTCATCGAACAAACCGCCGCTGGAATGACTACGGTAGCGGCGGGTAGCAATGTCACCCACCACTACGAATTAATATAAAAAAATTAAAAAAAATCCATGAACCCTAGCCGCAAGCCCGTGCGCTGCCGCACACGAGCCTCGGTCGGATCCGCTCACCCGCCAGAGCCCGTGCCAGATCCGCCGCCGCCCGCGCTAGATCCATTGCCGCTAGCATCGGATCCATCGTCTCAGCATCGGAGGAGGGGTGGCGCGGGGCCGACCGGTGAGGGACCGTGCGAGCTCGCCGGGGGAGGGGTGACACGGAGGAGGGCGGCATGAGCCCGCTTGGGGAGGGGCAACATGGGCCCACCAGAGAGGAGAGACGCAGAGAGCAGGTGGCACGGGACCAACTAGCGGAGGGATGGCACGGGCCTGTTGGGGGAGGAGCGACGCGGAGGAGGGGCGATGTGGGCCCGTCGGGGGAGGAGCGACGCGGGGGAGGGGCGGCATGGAGGAGGGGCGGCGCAGGCTCGCCGGGGGAGGGGCGGCGCGGGCTCGCTGAGGGAGGAGCGACGCGGAGGAGGGGAGGTGTGCGAGCTTGCTGGGGGAGGGCGCGCGCGGTCGCATGAGAGAGAGAGAGAGAGAGAGAGAGAGAGAGAGAGGAGGAGGAGGAGCGGCTTGACATGCCTGATTTTTATAGGATTTTAGTTGGGCCAAAGTGAAATTGGACCTTATATTTTTATAGCGGCGGCCCATATTGTCAACCGCCGCTAAAAATCAATTTTTAGTGATGGTGACAATATGAGCCGTCGCTAAAAATAGGATCAATTTTTAACGGAGGTTCATCATGTGACTCGCAGCTAAAAATCAAGTTTTAGAGGCGGTTGACAATTCGAAGCGTCGCTAAAAATCATTTTACCACTATAGCGGCGGATTTCTTTATACCCGTCGCTACGGTAATTTTAACGCTACCGTTAAAAAGCCTTTTTGTGGTAGTGTATATTACCCATCATGTACCGCTAGTACAATAATAGATATGATCAATTGTATTATTCTATCGAAGTCGAAAATATAATCCCACGAAAGACCAAACTAATCATTTTTAGTCCCACATGACGCCAGGGAGTCCGCTTGCCCTGAACGAGGGATCGCATGGGGAAGGGACCAGTCGCGCAGAAGCTGCTGGATCACGGCACATCATTTGGCGGTTGCGGACAGTTCACCTCGTAAGTGCATCGCCGGGTGTATGGCTTGCCTGGAGGCTGGAGCCACAGGAAATACAGAGCCTGGGTTCAGCGGGTCAAAGCCGGTCTGCGCCAGCGGTCTCCCTGCATACACGCACGCACAGTTAATTCACAGATATGGCGAAACGATCAGCATAGCCGGCAGCTACTCAACAAGCATGCATGGAATGACCGCACATGCGTGCGCTTCGTGTGCAATCTAGTGGTAGATGAGCAAGTAGACATGATTATACTGTTTATTAGGACTTGGTAGCAGCGTATATATCTATATCGCCTCTGGAAACGCAGGTTCAGTCATTCAATTTTATAAGTCGGACTACGGATATGATGTCATCCTGCGTGTTTAGATTTAGTTTACCACTGAAGAGTATTAGTAGTAATTTTGTAAATGGAGCGAGAGTGAGCATGTCACTTTGTTGTGATTTTGGAGTTTGGAGGAATAATGGAGGTGTTACCAACCTGCCTCAGATGGGACAGCATGTATAGCAGGTTAGCTCGCTTCCCCATCTCGATCTTCTGCTTTGTTGGACTCTGCTCTGTGGGGTGGATGGACATGCTGCGCATCCGCTTTATATAGAGGAGTCGTTGAAGGGATCTCCTAATCTCTTCCACGGCGCTCGATCTGCTCTGCTATTGCGTGGACCCCGAGTCAACCCGATGTCAATGTGATAATGTGCGAGTGCCAGAGCTGGGTGCTTCACCTTCACCGTTGATGTTGTGACAGCCTCTTAATTTCCACGGCGCTCTCCTCTGCTGCTCCGTTTATCATAACGGTGGGCTAGTCTTGATCAGCCTAAATCACCCTTGTGTCGATCGGCACAGGCTCATGCTCATCAGCACTTGGGTCTTTTTTGTTACAACTTCTCTCTTTTGGGTCCAAGTTCGCTGCTATGTCCAAAATATCATTCTTTCTATATGTTTTTGTAATAAACTGTTAGAATGACATATATACGAATATATTATTATTATTAAGGATTAGTAACCTAAAATGATAGCATTTATGCTCTAAATAGGACGTTATTGACATAAAATGGTGACTGAAATGACTTCAACACTGTTTTCACAAGTAACTTTAGTTATTATTTGGAGCAAAATATGGATGTCACTGTTAATTCAGGTTCATAGTGCATGCAGACTGAGCAATATGGATTTGAAATCATCATTTAGTTCATGCATAACTGATTCTACTTTCTAAAGAAGTAGAGGATGCTGCTGAGGGGTCATTTGTTTCTATTTGTTTTCATGCTTGTATGGAGTAGCTATGGAGATGTATGCAAGAGATGAATGGTGCAAGGTAAGTAGGAATCTGCCTATCTTATGAACTGTTTCATTTATTGCATGTTAGATGATTTGAAATCTAGACTATCATTTGTAATGAACATAACGAGTATTGGTTTGTCTCTCATTAGATTTATATTTCTGTTTGGTCTTAATGGTTACAAATTAACTAGTGTCGTCCTCTGAATAGGAAAAAGAATTACTTAGGCCATGTTTATTTATCAAGCTAATAACTTTAATCCATGTCCAAGAGAAAGAAATAGGGAGAAGATGTTTTTAAATTTCTATTTCAGTAGCTCAGACGGACGGTGCAAGTTAATAAGAATCTGCCTATCCTATAAAATGTTTCATTTAGTGCTTGTTAGATTATTTGAAACTGCCATTTGTAATCACTATATTGATGTATTGGTTTCTCTCTCGTTGTATTTATATTTCTGTTTGGTCCTTTTTTAATGATCATAAATTAACCAGTGTCGTTCATACATTATCCTAAAAAATTGTTTCATGTATTTTTCATTTCTCGTCTTAATAACTATAAAATCACTGTACCATATATATACCCTTTAAAACATAGATCTTTAAAACTTGTGGTTTAAGTTTCCACGTGTCTCTGTAGCAGATAGAAATCCCTGGTGCGCAATCATCATATTCTGTTTTAACTTGATCGTGTGTTGCAAGTAACTTTTAGTCTCTATCCTTTTAATTTTTTCAATTTTCTTATTATGCATGTTCAGTTTAAAATTAAAATAGCTGGTCATTGATAGGTACTTAATATTTACGAGTCTACTTTTCTGTTTCTATGTTGAATACGAAAGATCATAAAAGGCTGTACTGTGCTAGATCTTGTAATGGCAATATAGCATGTAAATTTTCCCCTCATGCACCAATCATAAGTATATATAGTCACTTTGAATTCAACAAGATTGCTATGTGAAAATCATGTGATCTTTATGAGAGTTTTTTTATTGGTATTGAACATAACATTACCCTCAATTCCTTTCTCAAATAGGATGGGCCATTCTGAAGGACACTAAGCTGCTGCTTTAGCTAAATTCCTCGAGAGAAAACTCCAGCAACCTGATGGTTTGGACTCCCTGCATCCTGACCTTGTAAAATTGGCTTTGAAAAATGCAAAGGATACCATTAAAGCTAGCAAAGGTACATGTTTCCTACCATTCTGTGGTATATTTTATTCTCTAACAAACGATGTACTACATTGTAATCTCTTTGCAGAGCATGCTGAGTAAAGAAAGTCGTTCACTTCTTGAGTTCCTTTTGTCACCTGATGGAACATTTTTTAGAAAATAGGTCCCCCTGCTTTATTTCAAAGCAATTATTCGAGGTAAAGCAATTATTATTGGATAAATTAGCACTTTTAGTTTTATATTAATCTAAAAATAAATCATAAGCATGATTAACAGATTGCATGATGAACTAGACCAGTCTACGCAAGATCTAGACAGCTCTATAAGGTCAGATAAAAGCATAGCATCTACCATACTAACAATATCCATCATAGATAAACAGATCATGAAAGCTAGTATGAAAGACATGATTTGAGATGAGAGTACGTATATTTTCTTCTGGACTAGGAAGAGGAGGAGGCGACGACGTGCAGCACCGTCACGTTGTTGGCGACGGCGGGTGAGACCGACTCGACAACGAGGAAGACGAGCCGTGGCGACGAGCTTGACGAAGACGAGCAAGCGATCGAGCAGTCGCACAGAGCGCTTCCCAAAAATCTTATTCGCCCTCTCCCGGTGTAGGATGCAAAGGGCGACGGTTCCGGAGATCTGCTCTCCTGCTCGCCGGTGCACGCCGACGATCGGGATGGAGAAGTCTTGGTGGCGCAACAGTAGCGAGAGGCAAAACCCTAGGCGATTGCGTGATGTGATTTGCGGCGATACTCGTATATATTTATAGGGAGGAACCGCTAGGATTGGGCGTCCCGCAACCGAGTCGGTTACCATATTAATACATAGGTTTCTATAACAAAATATATGGAACACATAGTAAAAAGAAAGTGCAAAAAGAAGTCGCGTCCCCGCAAGGCAAGGGACCGAATTTCGGCGTACCATTCACGCAGGTGATGCGCGGTCGCGCCCATCGCCACCGTCTGGCCCGGCGAGGCGAGGCGAGCGAGCGCGCGCGTGTGTTCTTCCTTCTTCTCATCCACACACTTGCAAGAGATGCTAGAGCAACCGACCTTATAAGTTGGACTCCTTCCACCTCCACTAGCAATGTGGGACTAAACCTTTGCACTCCCACCACTCATGAATGGGCCTTTAAGATTTTTCAGGAATTATTATGAATATTAATGGGCCAAGCCCATATAATTCCAGCAATCCCCCACCAGATCTCAAAGTCCCAGCTAGACTTTGCCTCACCCCATTGTTGTTTAATATACCAGTGTTTTCAGTGGAGACTGTTAAGTTGAACTTCCACCTAGAACAATAAGCTACACTCATTCACAACTTGAACAATGGACTATGCATTAAATTGCAAGTTTTATGTAAACAAGCTTCACTTACTGTCATAACTGATACTAGACCTCCAGTAGGCTTCTCCGTGGGTAGAGCATATAGGTCATACTCCCTTGGTCTTTCATGAGCTTAATAGAGATCATCCAAATCTCACAGATTGCGACCTTACAACAATCGGGCTCATGTAGGTATATTCATTCAAGAATGTTCTGTAGGACAATATCTTCGCTATTTAAAGCCAACTAAATATATTAAGGCAACAACCAACCTATCGTACAGATATCGAGAGTAACGCGTGCTTCTCGAGTGGGTTATAAAAGATTACTCTCATGCTAACCAATAGCTTGTTCTTCCCAGGTCCTACTTCACGGGATCTCCGATCATATAAGTTAGGTTACTACTATGGAATAGCACATATGGGTCTCATACTCATCTCCTTCAATGCACTGTCTATCACATTATGTAACAGCCCCTTGGTGAATTGATCTGTCAGGTTCTCACCAGTTGAAATATATTCTACTGATATGACTCCGGAGTTTCTCATTTTCCTGACAGACTTCAAACGTCTCTTAATATGTCTTGATGACTTCATATTGTCCTTAGAATTGTTCACTTTGACTATCACAGTTTGATTGTCATAATTCATGACGATTGCCGGCACAGGTTTCTCGATAATAGGCAAGTCCATCAAGAGCTCACGTAGCCAATCAGCCTCAACTGTAGCTATATCTAGTGCGGTAAGCTCTGCTTCCATGGTAGACCTCGTCAAAATGATCTGTTTGCATAATCTCCATGAAATAGCAGCACCATCAAGAGTAAATGCATATCCACTCGTGACATACAGCTTATCAGCATCAGATATCCAATTGGAATCACTATAACCCTCTAGTACTGTTGGATATCCAGAGTAATGAATTCCATAATCCATAGTACCAACTAAATAGTGCATTACCCGCTCAAGTGCACGCCAATGATCATCTCCCGAGCAAGAAGTAAACTGGCTCAGTTTGCTTATAGCAAACGAGATGTCAGGCCTAGTAGCACTAGCTAAATACATAAGTGATCCAATAATCTGAGAATATCTTAATTGGTCTCTGCCAATTCTCTTATTCTTTCGAAGGATCAAACTAGGATCATAAGGTGTTGGAGAAGGCTTGCTATCCTTGTAACCAAAACGGTTCAAGAGCTTCTCAACATAATGAGATTGCGTAAAAGTAATCTCATTCTCTCCTTTGATTAGCTTGATGTTTAAGATAACATCAGCCTCACCCAGATCCTTCATATCAAAGCTTTGGAACAAAAAAAGTCTTGACCTCATTGATCACGTCAAGATTTCTTTCAAAGATGAGTATGTCATCAACATACAAGCACATTATAACTCCCTGACCCCCACCATGGCGGCAGTACACACATTTATCAGCCTCATTGACCGAAAAGTCTGCTTCTAGAAGTGTTGAATCAAATTTCTCATGCCACTGCTTAGGAGCTTGTTTCAGACCATACAAAGACTTCAACAACTTACACATCTTGTCTTCTTGACCCTTTATAACAAATCCGTCTGGTTGATCCATATAGATTTCCTCATCCAACTCTCCATTAAGTAAAGCTGTCTTAACGTCTATCTGATGAACGATAAGACCATGTGAGGCAGCCAGAGCAAGTAATACACGAATAGCAGTCAATCTAGCAATAGGTGAATAAGTGTCAAACAAGTCTTCGCCTTCTTTCTAAGTATAACCCTTAGCTACAAGCCGAGCCTTATACTTGTCAATAGTACCATCAGGCTTAAACTTTTTCTTGAACACCATTTATAACCCACAGGTTTGCAACCATATGGTCTGTCGACAACTTCCCAAGTTCCATTAGAAAGAATAGAGTCCATCTCACTATGTACAGCTTCTTTCCAGTCATCTGCATCAGAAGATGCATATGCCTCTGAAATGGTTCTAGGAGTGTCATTCACAAGATAAACAGTGAAATCATCACCAAAAGACTTTGCAGTCCTTTGTCTCTTGCTCCTTCTAGGAGCTTCACTATCAATCTCCTCATGGATTGGTTCAAGTGTTTGTTCAGCATGATCAGAAAATGCACTAGGTTCAGGAGTTGTTTCGGCAATCACATCAGAAGATAATCTAGACATGCTATGTAAATCTTTCATAGGAAATATGTTTTCAAAGAAAGTAACATCACAAGACTCCATTAATAAATTAACATGAACATCAGGCACCTCGGATTCAACCACTAAAAATCTATAGGCAATGCTATGATGAGCATATCCAAGAAAGATACAATCCATAGTTTTAGGTCCTAACTTATGCTTCTTGTTGGTACGTTAACTTTGGCCAAACAACCCCATGTGCGTAAGTAAGAGAGCGATGGATTTCTACCAATCCATTCCTTATATGGTGTCTTCTCCTTATTCTTCATGAGAACTCTATTTAGGACATGACATGATGTCAATAAAGCCTCCTCCCACCATGCCTTAGATAATCCAATCATGTCTAACATGAAATTAACCAAGTCAGTCAAGGTGTCATTCTTTCTTTTGGCAACCCCGTTTGATTAGGGCGAATAGGGAGGCGTCCTCTCATGTATTGTGACATCCCTTCCGGGATGACCAGGACCGTGTACAGGAGAACACTCGACGAAGCGAGTTACAACGGCACATACATTCTTACAAGTCCAGATATATAACATCATGGTATAATACAACCAGGTTTTCAAGAAGAATAGACAAGAGATCGCAGCAGAAAATATTTATTACAACAAAGGTGTTTGTACTTAACACAAGTTTGAACTCACATTAAAACCAAGTTTTTAAAACACGCTTACTCCAGCTTACTTTCTCTGAGACACACCTAACTTTCTACTCTTCCGGAGACGGAATGCGTTCCCACTGAAGAGAAACTCCCTCCGGCAGCGGTCCTTCTTTCGGCATGTCTTCTGACCATCCCAAGGAGTTTGGCTCTTTACCTAATAAAATCATAAGTCGAACAAACCCTGAGTATCTAATATACTCCGCAAGACTGACCCGTCAACGTGGCTCGCTAAGGCCGACATCTATAATGCTTAGGCCTTTGGCTGGTGAGTTGACTCAGACTTGCGAAAAACAGCTCTTACTAATGTATAGCTAATTCCAATTTTCAGCTCAAGAATATGTTCATTAATAACGAGGTTTGCATCCGGCAGCTATTGGCAATCATAAATTATCAAGTCAATTTAAATAATTTTAAATAATCCTTCTCGTTCTCGTTACACTCGATTATCTCCATTCGCGCCAAGCGAACAAGCGGTACTCATTGCTGCGAGGGACAGCGATTCGAATCAATTTCTACCAGCTGGGTAAAAACCCGACTACATGACATATACGCACCGCATTGGTCGTATACGATAACTTTTCCCACTAACCCCAACCAGAGGTTGATCCGTTTCCAACTTTCCCGGGAATATGGAGACCCCACTAGATACCCGTCCCGGACGTTATCCATGGGTGACCACCATTTCCCTCCCGTGAGACTTCAATCTCACTACCAGCCAGAAAAAGAAAGTTGGCTACGTCCTACCACTGAGGTAGTTAGGGTACATCAGCTTACTGGATCCCATATACCAGCATGTAGACGGTACTGTTCAATACTTGTTCACGGAGCCGCCAACAGTTGGTCCTAATTTGACGCGGACGGGGCTACCACCTTGCAAGACCCAGTCTTTGTCCTTTCCTCTACGGGGCCCGTCCGGTCTCATCATCATCATTATCATCTTTTATTCAAAATCTCAAGGTCTCATTCAACTTAAAGCCTCCATGCTTTAAGATTATTCTATGCAGTACTACCGATAATCCTACGACATAAGCATAGCGCCTATCGTGCTACCTGTACCTGTATAGGATAAACACATCATAGGATTCGGTAGTGATGCAGGTGGGTGTCAATCAATTCCTGGAACCTAATGCACAGACATGATCCGACTGACTGTGAATAAAGAAAGAATTTAAAAACATAGGTGGGATGCACCGGGGCTTGCCTCGGGTTTCGCTCGAAAATGACGAATCAGGTGCAGGAGCAGTCTCAATAATTATTGTCTCGGGCCCACAGTCAGCAGATGGCCCGATGGTCTCGGATCCTATACGATTCGTTGATATAACGCAAGTTAGTATTAACAGTGCATGAGATATAATATGCAATGCATTGGATGAGATAACTCCAATAATTATTTAGACTGAGAAATTTAATTACTCTTGTCTGAAGTATTTCCTTCATGGTAATAGTAATTAAGTTCATTAATGACAAGGGTTTATCATATTTTAATTCAAACTAATAACCCTTAAGTACCCCAATTATTTATGAAATAAATCTATTAACAAAATAAATATTAACTTAGAGAAAAAAAAATTAATTAATCAACAGTTAAAAGATACATCTATAAACTTACTTAAATATTTAAAATTCATTTAAAGATAATTTATAAATCTTACTAGAAAATCATATAAAATAATTATAAAATTTTATTGCACAAAGTGGTAAAGGAATTTATTTATAACTTAACAAAATTATTTTCAATATTTTAAGAAGTCTAATTTATTTTCTGGATTTTATTTAAACTTTAGAATTATTATTAATTGAAAAAACCTGAGAAAAGAAAGAATAAAAAAAACTGATTTCAGCCTTATGGGCTTTGGGGCAGCCCAGCTGCTGCTGGATTCAGCCCGGCGGGACAGCTGCGCAGCGCGGGCACGGCCCAGCTTGCGGGCGGCCCACTCGGGCGGAACGCGGCCCAGCACCGCGTCGGCCTGGCCGAGGCGAGACGCGGCCAGCGGCACGAGCGCGCGGGCCTGCGCGCGCGTGCGACCGCGGTTCGGCCTGGCGGCCCAGTCCCGCGAGCGCGGCCCAGCTGCTGGGAGTTCTCGCCTTTCTCCCGCGCGCGCATGGCGGCACGGCAACGCGGCTGCGGCGGGTCGGCGAGCACCCCGGGCACGGTCCGGCCAACCAAGGGCATCGGCGGGGGCGACGTTACGGAGAGGGCACAAAGGTGAGGTCATCGACGGTGGAAAACTCACCGGAGCAGGGCGATGGTAGACGATGGCAAGTTCTCGGACAGAGATGGCAGCGGTCAAGAAACTGCAAAATTCGAAATCATCAATCATCGGTTCTTGATTCAATCTTGTTCACGGGATACACATAGACCTAGAGAAACTTCCTCTGTAATGAATTGCAGTGAGACTCACCGGGAGTGAAGAAATCGAAAAGGGGGCGGAATGGAACTTGTTTTGGTCTCCACTGGAAATTGGCGGCAATCATCGAGGCTATGGTAAATGGCAACGATTGGTGGCCATGGGGTGGGAGAGGGGAAGGTTGCGCAACGTTTTGAGGGGTCGGCTCGGTCGAGGAGGCGTCGGAGCGACGAGGACTGAGCTCGAGCCGGCAACAATGGTGGCGGCCTGGTTTTTGGTTTGCAGCAGAGAGAATGAGAGAAACGGAGAGAGATGAATGACAGGGAGTAAAAGCTGAGGGATAACTCTCCCAGATCGAGCGGCGGACGGTGAAGCAGCCGAGCTGCCTGGCTGCGCGTCGCGCGGAGCGCACAGCGCGCGGCGGCGCTGGCCTCTGCGCTGGCAGCGGTAAAAGGAAGAGAGATTGACACACGGGTCCCACGCATGACAAATTTGTAGAAAAGCCCTCCCTATGAGAATTCTTGCAAACAGGCCCTTACGAGGTTAAAATAAAAATCCAAATAATTTAGGGAGGGAATAAAAGTATTTTAGCATTTTTTTTGAAGTAAAAGGGAATGTCACATGTATCATACCATGTTCCGCACAGAATAAGTCGAACTCATTTGAGAAAAACTCGCCACCACGATCGGACCTAATTCTTTTGATCTTTTTTTCTAGTTGAGTTTCAACTTCAGCCTTATAAATTTTAAAGTAGTTTAGAGCATCATCTTTCATTTTTAACAAATAAACATAGCAATATCTAGTCGCATCATCAATCAAAGTCATGAAATATCTTTTTCTACCCTTAGTCAATATACCATTTATTTCACAAAGATCTGAACATATAAGTTCTAGTGGTGCCAAGTGTCTCTCCTCAGCAGCCTTGTGAGGCTTTCGAGGTTGCTTAGATTGCACACAACTTGAGCACTTAGAACCTTTGATAATGGAAAACTTCGAAACTAAATTCAAACTGAAAAGTTAAGACATAGAACCAAAATTTAGATGACATAAACGTGAATGCCAAACACTAGCATCATTCTCATTAACACCATCACAAATATAGTTCACAGACTTATTGTAATAATCTGAAAGAAAAAAGCGGAACAAGCCTCCGTACTCATAGCCTTTACCAATAAATTATCCACTCTTAGATACGACAACTTTATTCGACTCAAGCACTACCTTAAAACCATCCCTACACAAAAGGGAGCCACTAGCGAGATTCTTCTTGATAGAAGGGACATGTTGTACGTTCTTCAATTGAACAATCTTCCCTAAAGTGAACTTCAGCTCGACCGTGCCAACACCATGAACAGAAGCATGTGACCCATTCCCCATTAGAACGGAGGAATCCCAGGCGACCTGGTAAGAAGTAAATAAAGAAGCATCAGCACAGACATGAACATTAGCACCAGTATCAAGCTACCAACTAGTAGATTGAAATACAGAAAAAACATATGGTAAATTACCATACCTACTATTTTCTCCAGTACTGGTCACCATGTTCATAGACTTCTGCTGTGGAGGCTTCCTTCCTTTGAGTTCTGGACACTTCTTTGCCCAATGCTCATTAGAACCGCAAACAAATCATGCTCCCTTCTCCTTGTTCTTCTTCTTGAAGGTAATGGTCTGCTTAGGCTTATTGTTCTTACCCTTGCCCTTACCACCACTGCCATGAGACTGTTGTGGATGATGCACCATATTAGCAATAGTGTGTCCCTCGTTAACTTTAGAACGTCTATCCTTCTCACGAGCTTTCTCCTCAATATCAAGAGACGCGAACAAATCTGAGACAGATATGTTCGTCCTCTTGTGTTTAAGAGTAGTGGCGAAATCCCTTCAAGTTGGAGGCAATTTGGCAATAATGCTCCTAGCCACAAGCTTCTCAGGTATGACGATCTTAAGCAATTCGAGTTCCTTCACAATGCACTGTATCTCATGAGTCTACGTGATGACAGATTTGCCATCTACCATCTTAAAATCATGGTATTGCTCAATGACATACAGTTCAGCGCCGGCATCTGAACCACCATAGTCAGCAAACAGAGCATCCCATATATCCTTTACAACTGTATGATGGATGTAGACGTCCTGAAGATGATCTACCAAAACTTCAATAATAGCGCCCAAGAATATTGTGTTGGCTTCGTTGTAGGCCTTTTCCTGATCTGCAGTGAGATTGCCTTCAGGTTTGCCAGTGGACACCTAGAACACATTCATAACAGTAAGCCATAAAGTGACTTTCACTTGCCATCTCTTAAAGTGCACGCCAGTGAATTTCTCTGGCCTCAGTGCATCGACAAATCCAGCCATAAAACTAAAGTGCCTACAATAAGGTTTTTGGATTGTTGGATAAATTAGCACTTTTAGTTTTATATTAATCTAAAAATAAATCATAAGCATGATTAACAAATTACATGATGAACTAGAGAAGTCTACGCAAGATCTTGATAGGTCTATAAGACCAGACAAAAGCATAGCATCTACCATACTAGCAACATCCATCATAGATAAACAGATCACGAAAGCTAGTATGAAAGATATGGTTTGAGATGAGAGTACGTACGTTTCCTTCTGGACTGGGTAGAGGAGGTGGCGACGACATGCAGCACCGTCACGTTGTTGGCGACGGCGGGTGAGACCGACTCGACGACGAGGAAGACGAACCGTGGCGACAAGCTTGACAAAGACGAGGAAGCGATCGAGCAGTCGCACAGAGCGCTTCCCAAAAACCTTATTCGCCCTCTCCCGGCGCAGGATGCTGAGGACGACAGTTCCGGAGTTCTGCTCTCCCTTTCGCCGGTGCACGCCGACGATCGAGATGGAGAAGTCTTGGTGGTGTAATAGTAGCGAGAGGCAAAACCCTAGGCGATTGCATGATGTGATTTACGGCGATATCCGTACGTATTTATAGGAAGGAACCACTAGGGTTGGGCGTCCCGTAACTGAATCGGTTACCATATTAATACGTAGGTTTTCATAACCAAATATATGGAACACGCAGCAAAAAGAAAGAGCAAAAGAAAGTCGCGCCCCTGCAAGGCAAGGGACTAAATTTCGGTGGACCATTCACGCAGGCGATGCGCGGCCGTGCCCACGCCCCGCCCCGCCCCGCCCGGCCCGGCAAGGCAAGCGAGCGAGCGCGCGTGTTCTTCTTTCTTTTCATCCACATTATTGTAAGAGATGCTAGATCAACCAACCTTATAAGTTAGACTCCCTCCACCTTCACTAGCAATATGAGATTAAACCTTTACACTCCCACCACTCATAAATGAGTTTTTGAGATTTTTCAGAAATTATTGTGAATATTAATGGGCCAAACCCATATAATTCCAGCACAGCTCACATGGTCCCTGGACTCACACCAGCAGAACCAGAAATCTCCTTTCTACAGGGAACACACACATCACACGTTTTACTACAACCCAGTTCATCACCATTACAGATATCATGTTCAAACACTCTATAGTCTGAAACTTGTTGCAGCCGC
This sequence comes from Eleusine indica, assembly GCA_030378355.1. Classification (NCBI taxonomy): domain Eukaryota; kingdom Viridiplantae; phylum Streptophyta; class Magnoliopsida; order Poales; family Poaceae; genus Eleusine; species Eleusine indica. Next base: position 47,152,217 of record CM059495.1, read on the forward strand.
TCCACCCAGGTCAGTAGCGGTGCTGCCAAGCTTCTTCCTTCTAGCACGCACACTCAATCGTCCAGTATCAGGTCACCTGATGGAACATTAGAGAAATTAACCTCTTCTTAGAGTTTCGTCTTCGGTTTTCTCCTTGTGTGCATGCTTTAGTGTTTTTTGTAGTAAAATAATATGCAATCTTGTATTATGTATAATAACTCATATATTTCTTGCGTGATTTGAAGCGCTTGATAATAGCATATTGCTCATGACTTTCAGTATAACCTGATGATACGTAAACAATAGTGAAATTTGTCTGTAGAACATTCTTCAATGTTGGTTTTGTCTCCTGGACACTGGATCGCTTCTTTTGGTCTCGTAGACATTAAAAAAATGCATCTTTTATCTGCAGGACACTATAACAGAAAAAGTGACTACTTTAAAAAAAATTATCTTAATATACAAAATATATTGTAACTTGAAATTTGGCACAATGTTACAGTCTTAATGGCCTATTTCATATTGCATATATTCCAACCACGGTCAAGGGAATGAAAAAAACTCGGGACAACTTTGAAATCAGACCAACAGTCTTAATACATATGCAATAAAATTCATTATTGCCACAAGATTTAGTTTTTATGAATCTCTGTATCCACAATTCATTTAGAGTTACTTAATGGCCTATTTCATATACTATATCTTCTGTAAAATTCTCAGGTCGAAAGATGACGCATATGTTGTGTTTTATTTTGCTAAATGATCCTGTTTGATCTGTCTTTACCTAGGATTACGATCCAGGGATCGGTCCATCCGTTATGACTGTTGTTTCCTGAGGAGTCCATATGTGTGATGAACAGCCATGCCGCTTGTGTAGCTCTAGGTGTTACAGTGAGGACCGTATAGCGGCATATTGGCTTTCGATTAAGGAGCAGGGTGAAGGGTATCAGGGGACCTGATTGTAGAAGGTGCTTAAACAAACATAAACTAATGTAATCAGTTGACTCCGTAATCTGTTTATGTTATAAGTTGGCCAACCAAACAGTATGTTACTGATTTGCAGGTTTCACACACATGTACTAAAAAAACCAGACAGGGTAAAAAAAAAAATGTTCATGGTTGCGTGGTAAAAATGGTGGTCATCCGACAATATTTTGAATGTGTACCTGATCCTTTTCATTTTGCGTGGAAAAGATCACTTACGTTGTAAACAATATGTGTGTTATCCATGTGTCATCGTTTTTTAATAATAATATGTTGCTATATTTTCTGGACAGAAGTTGCTTTAGTTAATATTCATAATACAAGAATAGTCACGCACGTGCAAAGTACTAGTTCAGATAAGCCTTTATTTCATTTCGTATACGAACTTAGAATGGGCTGTCATATCCTGCACCGAGCCTAGTCCCAGATGCCCGAGCAGGGGAACCGTCGCTGCACCAACGGAAGTGCTCATGGCGCTCCTCCAGCAGCTGGTGGTGGGTTGCACTGGTAGATATTCGGGCATCCCCCGTGGTACGGCTGGCCTCGAGGCACAGAAGGCGTGTAGCCGGGAATCAGCGGTCTGTACCCTATCGCCGCTTGCGCGAGTGCTCTCCCTGCATGTAGTTGTGCGATCGATTGAATCAGTCGTTTCCTCGCTTTGATACCAACGCGATCATGTCAGAGGTTCGAAAGTAACAATAGACTCTGTCCAACATTTATATAACTCCATTGTAAAGGTAAGCACATTTTTACCTGCCTCGGCCGGGACAGCGTGCAGGGCAGACACGACTAGGACGGCCATCAGGAACACCATGCAAAGCGGCAGGCTCTGCTGCTGCCTCCCCATCGCTTCGATCGTTCTCTCTTCCTTACCGGTCTCTTCTCTCGGTCGTGTGAGATGGTGAGAAAGCACGCTGGCCGAGCCTTTATATAGGATAGAGGAGGAGACTTGTCCACGGGCGTCAGGCGTGGACCTCGAGTAAACGCCTCAAATCTTCGAGCTGATTGCATCACATACCACCACGCGATTGGTGTATGAATTGGCACAGAACCATTGACGCAATTTCCACAGCCGAATTGGCAGGACGCGGTCTGTTTCCACGTCAAAGAGAGTGACGGCCTTGTGGTCCATCGTGAAAGCTTGACTAGCTGCAGAAAAAAAATCACTGCCGAAACATTCACCATACAATCAAGGCCAAGGTTTCAAGAGTGGTGTTCTTGCAGCGAATAGACTACCCCAGCCACCACACCCAGCATTGGCAACCGTCTGATCGGACTCGTGCTGTTTGGATTAGTTGATGAACTGCCCTCGGAGGTCCGGCGCAAGTGTTGGTCCGTCGATCTCCTCATCAACAGCATGTCATAACAATTTACTAACGTCTGTTTGTTCCTTACTTTAAAAAAAAAAACTTGTTTGTTCCTTACTAGAGAATGAGAAGATTCAGAAAACATGAACACTAGATTTGCCTCACACTGACGCTGGTCCACTGACAAGCAGCAATTGTATGTCAAGGAACCCTCACCTCTTCAGCTCTGCTCGCTCTGTAGGATCTTTCTTTTTCTTCTATACTATAAAGACTAAACATCTACCCGTTTAAACCCATCACAAAATACATTTATCCATAACATCTTGATCCTTGATTTTCTATCCCGTTTAATTTAGACCTTCAGATTAAACTGTGGCCACAATGACAAAGGACACTTATATCTCCCATAGTACAAATTTTATGTTATCTGCCAGCTATTTTGAAATTTTTTACATCCCACCTAATTGACTCGTCCAGGAATAACCCCTACTGTATCAGGGGACTTGATTGGTTTCTATTTTTTAGCCCTTTTCAAACGCAATTGCCTGCATCCACCAGAACCACGCCCAAAAATCTCGTGCTGCACAGCATACACGCGGTGGCTGAATTTCTTCGCCGAAACCCAGCCGCGACGGAAAGGTTCGTCATCGCCGTACAGTCTGGTGCTTGTACATTTTCTCCGTCCACGCCGTCGGTACCAGGTGCTGTTCTACGGCGCCGCGCTGAATCCTTGCCCTCGTCGGTGCCCGGTTGCTGGCTTGCTGCGAGTCTGCGACCCCAACATTGACGACATCAAGGAGAGCGCCCTGACCGATGCTATATATAGTCTATTTCAAGTGGCACCTATACCGCACCTTTTTCCGAGGAATAGCAAAGGTACGAGCAAATCATTTGATCTATCGTGGCCTAATCTTGATTGCCATGAATTTCTTCTGCACTTTCCTGATTTTGTAATTTTTCGTGTTTGCACATACACTTGGCCGGTGTTCGTCGTCTACACTCACGGCCTAACCATCAGGTTGTGTGCGTCGACGGCAACAAGTTGTTCCTGGTTACGTCGAGGTCGATCCGTTTCGACAACGTCAAGTTTGCCTACATCGATGTGCGCACTTGCTGTCGCTCGAGGTAGTATGGAGCAAAACAGACCTTCTTCTACCAAACATGGCGCATGCGGTTACAGACCAATGAGTGCGACATGCTCAAATTGGATGCTTCTCCGAGATTTGACTAATCTCTCTCCGTCTCCGCTGGGGGTGTCGAAACCTAGAGACGGTGGCCGCAACACTGGTTTGGTGATGGATTCCCAAAGTTCTGTATTGACCAAACGTTTTAGGCAGTGATGCTCACATCATGACTATGCCATCATATCTAATAGACATCCTTTTTTGGTTTCATTCGATTCATGCTAGCAGGTTCCAGTGGCTCTAAGCTGGATACGAATGCAAGAACCAGAAAGGAAGGGGATGTTTGTCATTCATATGCTCATAATGCCCGCTACCTGCTCGGTGGAATGGCTATGCAGATTGCCATGTACAATCTTCAGTAACAAAAAATGCTCATAGCATGTAGAGTTGCTATTGAAGGCCTACAATTGGATATGTTTTTTTAATAACAGTATTATGGCTGCCCTTGAATCCTTTCTTCCTCATCAGTACATCACTGCTGCTCAACATTGCAACATTGTGTTTACCTAAATTGCAAGGAATAATTTAGACATTTGATATTGGGTATCAATGGCCACACTGCATACAAAATTCTGCACTCTAATACTCCCTCCGGTCCGTTTTTGATGTCGTTTCCGACAGCTTTGACGAAATTAAGGAAAACATGAAATGACAATTTTGCCCCCGTCCTTCCGTACCGGTCTCTCCTCCCCCGATCCCGATCCACCACAGCTCTCCCGCCGCCTTGCCTCCGCCCCGCCTCCCCTCGTCGGCGACGCTTCCGCGCCGCTTCCCCATGCACTGGCGCACCAATCGCTCCATCAGTCCTCTCCCCAGCTTGCTCCGCTCCTCTCCGCACCTGGATCCACCGCCGATGGACGCCGCTTCCCCATGTTGCCATGACCTCCACCCCGCCTCCCCTCGTCGGCGCCTTCTCCGCCCCGCCTCCCCTCGTCGGCGCCTCCCCTTGTCAACGGCGCGTCGACACGTCGTACTGCACCTCTTAGGCGTGCGCCGCACTGGGCCGGAGCCGCCTCTGCGACCTGCCTCCCCATGTCGACGTCGCCTCCACCGCGATGCTGTGCCTCTCCGGCCCAGCTTCCCACCTCAACATTGCCTCTGCACGCCACAAGTCCATCCCCAAGCAACCCTCGATCTAAATCAAGAAGGGAGATGGTGGCAGAGGCGTCAGCGTCCGTCGAACCTTCAGCAATGACCAAGGGTGTTGAACATGAGAAGGATTGGAATGTGCAGGAGGAGCGGCCGCGCGTGCTTGTCCCGATGTCAGGTTTGCAGAGGAGAGACAAGACCTTTGTGACCAGCTCTGGCACCAGATCACCATGTATGCATCCCCGCAACAGATTGGTCATCTCCTTGCACGTGTGATCGATTACTAGTGTGGGATGTTGTCACACTCCTTGAACCTACATCAATCTGATCACTAGATGTTGGATATCATAGATGCTATGCCCTGGAGTGTTTTACCCCTATTGCAATAAGATCTTGCCCGTGTCATTATGGATATATAATGCTGTCTGTTTTCCTTATTGATCATTGTGTTTCCTGTTTTTTTCTTCTCAGGCTCTTTTATGGCCCTCATTGAGACATTGTACATGAGACATTTATTGTACTCCCTATATTCGTTCAGCTACTTTATTGAGTTGTGATAAGGAATGGATCCTTGTTTGTTCAGCTGCTGTTTCAATTTTGAGATACTCGTGGTGGTTTCAAACTGAGACATTGTGTAGAAACTGAGAAACACATGGTGCATTCATATTCTGCATACGTAATTGAAGTATTTTTTGAGTACATAGCCATCCATCTCAGTTTCTTAATTTTGCTACTATCCTCACATGCGTCATGCTACATCATTGTTTTTCTTTTCTTTTTGCTACTATCCTCACATGCTGTAGGCAAAACTGAGTACTGCACATCTCAGTTTCTTAATATCTGCAAAGTTTGGAGTGCTTTTAAAATTCAAATGTTCGTTCATGGATCAACAACTTCAGAAAATCAGTACTCAAACGAATCTTTCCTTCAGTAGACAACATCTGTACAGAACTTCTTGAAATGAAACAAAAAAAAAACGAAGACATTCTTCTCAAAATGAATCAACAGTCAAACAAGTAGTTTCATTGAACATCATTGGACACTAGAAGTATACAAATACTGGAATCAATGCATCGAGCATGACAGGAGTATTACAGTGGTGGTGGGGATATAAAGAGCAAAAGAAAAATCAGAGTGCAAGAGCTTTGATCTCAGCAGAGTGCTCCACGCACAGTTTTGTAGCTTTGATGTAAGCAACTGTAAGAGCTTCTGCTGCCCTCGCACCTTCTTTCTTCATCTTGCCTGCAATGCATCAGATCTCAGATGTGCTAATGCTGGCCTTTGCGTGCTCAATCTCTGCAGCCAAACCACAGCAATAGCTTCCGTATTTGCCATGCTCCTAAGCTGCTGCACTTCCGACGTCATTTTCTTGATCTCAATGAAAATGTTTTCAGGGTCCTTGCATATCTGCTGATGATTTTTCAGGGTCCTTGCATTTTCTACATTTTCTTGATCTCAATGAAAATGGAGTAACTTCCATGTCGTCTGATCCAGCTCCTCCAAAGAAGAAATGGAGGTATTGACAGAAAGCTTTCCTCGGCCTCATTCTCTAGTTGTGCAGTCTGCTCCTTCACGTTGCTAATACTACTTGCATATCTTCAGTAGTATCTTCAGGGTCCTTGCATATCTTCAGTACTCCATTTCTTCATCTTGGAGGTCAATAGTATGTTCAAAAAGTAGAAAGAATGATCAGATAGAACATTGTAAAACCAAATTTATGCTAAAATGAAAAAAGAGGAAATAAAACAATCTCATTTGCTATGCGCTCACCACCAGTACTGTATGCTAAAATGAAAAAGAAAGAGGAAATTGGATTCCAGTGCAAGAACGCTGCAAATAGCCAGCCACGAGACGAATCGGTTACAACATGCCAGAAATGAAATCCATCAACCAAACTGTTCGAGCACTAGCTAGCAAGGACGGAAGGAGATGGGAGGAGGAAAATGCGCTTGACGAGGCCAACGCTTCAGGCGGCACCCGCGGCGTCGCTGCCAAAGCAGTCGACGGTCTCCCGCATCAACTCGAACGCCACCGAGGCGTCGATCTCTGCTCTGCAGTCGCTCACCCATGGGGCCTCGACGCAGCAGAATGTGGTCCTGGTCTCGCTTGTCCTGGTCGACCAATTTTGAAGATCTGGATCTAGAAGCAGCAGGTCATCCTTCTAGTGCGGCGTTGACGGAGGAGGTCGAAGGAGAACGGAGGAGGCGGAGAAGGTCGGAGGAGGCAGAAGAGGTCGGAGGAGGCAGAGCAGCTATGTTGCTCGTCGGCAGCGAGGTAGACTCGGAGCTCGGGTGAGGAGCCGACGGAGAAAGCATGTGCTTTGGGGAGGTGCGGGAGAGCTAGGGGTAAAAAAGGAAAACGCCGATTTCGTTAAACTGCGGCGACAACAATTTCAGCGCTTTCTGAGTTGAACTACGACGACATCAAAAATGGACCGGAGGGAGTATTAAATAAGCAATGTTAAATTTTCTTGAATGTATAACAGACTAATGGATTACCTTTCACATGTTTCAAGTGTAAGGCTGCCCAGGAACGACGACGAGTACACCATTGGGAAAAAGATATGAAGAAATATGGTACTAACCTGAGGTATATCGATGGTTCTATAGATAAGTATTGAGGATTCACTATTCTCTAGAAAATCTGTATTGGTAGCTCATTAATCATGTTCAATGCTTAATTATTAATTAGATGTCTCATAATTCAAGGTGCCTCTTTTTATAAATGGTCTTTGTATGTCAAAACAGACTTACTGTGTTACGCTTGGTGGAACTGAAGGTGAGAAAACTATCAAATTTTAACACTATACATGTTTGGATAAGCTATGATTGAGATAGGCATGGATGTCGCCTCCTTGCACTGAATGGATGAAATGAGATACCCACCATATGTTGAATCAGTTATCTTTGCAATCTGCTACGGAAGAGGCTGGCGTGATAGGCACCTGAATTCATGAGTTCCTTTGTGGTATTAGAATCGCTAAAGTGTAGGCTGATCATTATCTTGGTTTATATTGATTATTCGTGGCGTTGATGGATGCAGACGATGCAGTTGACTAGCGTTGACAAGCATGGCAACAGGTCCTTTCTCCACTTCGAACTGATTTGGGGTCGTTCTTTACTTCTCTCTTTCCTTATTTTTAAGGTATTCACATATTTTTACCTCTGCGTTCTGCTCCTTGAGTTCCTGCAGATAAAAAACACGACGGCCACAACTTAGATGCCCCCATACATGGTGTCCTTGGTAAAGAATGATATATATTTTTCTCTGCAGTCTAGCAGCAACAACGCAAGTTAGTTGCTAATACAAGTTTTGTTGGCCAATCTTTGATTGCATGTCTGGCTACTTCATTTGGTTATTCAATCAGTTCTAGCACCGTTCCTATTTCTTGCTTGTTAATAGTAAACCAGGTATCATGTACTCCCTCCGTATTTTAATTGATATCGTCGGACAGATCAAATTTCCACTACCGAGCGACATCAATAAAAATATGAAGGGGTTAGTTGTCCAGCTGCTCGGATTATTTTTGCTCTGTTTGTTGACTTAGCTAACTATAATCCATGTATCATTGCTCGTGCTTAGAAATTTAAGCTTGCTTGGGAATGTGACATTGCCTTGTTTACTATTTATCTGCTAAGCTAGATATATACATGTTACTCATTGGATTCATTGATCGGTTTAGCTGGTAGATTTTCTTTGTTATTTTTCACTAGATTTCTTTATTGAACCCATATGTAATGCACTTCTTAAACTATATATAGGTCAGTAAGAGATTATTGAACTATTCCATATCATTAAAGGGTTAATGTGATTTTGCATAGGCAGTTGTGTGTTCTTTATAATTACCTCCATATTGCATATAAAAAAACTGTACATGTGCTACTTTTTAGTTTTGCTGAAATCATGGCATGATAGAAATATTCCTAGAAGACTTCAGTAAATTATCCTTGTTTAATGGTAACCGATAAGGTTTCCACTATATTTCATCTTTGCATAAGGTTGTGTACAGACATTTCATCTTTGCATCAGCTGATATAAAGTGACAATAATCTATTTGTTCCAGTATCATTTTGTTGATAGGAGAAAATCCAAGTGTGATGCATCAAACCACATGAATAGCAGCAGGTAACTGATTGCTGTCATGACATCATCTTCTCAGGTAAGCCAATTGATGACTAAAGCTTGAGTCTCTATATTTTTTCTTTGAAAGGACCTGCAGAGTTATATGTAATGTCACAACAGCCATTATTGTGAGGATGAAAGGCTTTCTATTTAGCACTTCTGATGAATTTTGGTGGCAACATCCATAGATAATAATGATTTGAATGAAATGTTAGGTGAATTTGGCAAAGCGAGCTTCAGTTTGTGGCAACTAAACAAGGATAGGAGCATTTATGGGATCATACCAATTGGTGAACATAATAGGAGAATTTATGGGATCATGACTCAATACTGCAAAGACAAGTAGAATTATTTCTACTTGCATAGCTGATGCATTATGAATAGTCTTGACATGCTTTGCCAAAAAATTGATTAAAAACTTTCATAAAAAAAGTTTGATACAAAAGTTAGTATCAAATACACATGCACATGCAATGGGTCCCACCCAAAGCTGTTGTTGACTTTTGTTGAAAAGTTTGTTAAAAAAATTTGATTGAAAATTTGTATCAAAAAGTTTTGTCCAATAAATTTTATCTAAAAGTTTGTTCAAAAAATTTGGAGAAAAACTTTCAAAAAGGGAAAAATGTGGGACAAAAACGTTTCAAAAATAAAAAGTTGTGGGGCTGTCAAAAGGAGGCCGCAGTGTTGATTCCCAGCTCGAGGGCGCTAATTAGCCATGCCCGGCAAGCCATGGTGGCGTCGTAAAATTGAGGAATGGATCGTGCATGGTCTATAGCCTTGCCCGGTGTTTTATCGATAAGAAACATTATTTAATAGTCTATGGTGATTTTAGATTCATGCTTCACTTTTAAATTACCTCTATCATGTATCACTGCTCATCCCAAATATTATATACATGGATACATAACCCCCTTATACATGCCATCAAATCTAATATACATGGAAACTACACGCTTGCCTTGCACCATATTTGATATATCCTTCTATGACACAGTACCAGTAATACAAGGTGTGATATATTCTAGCCTGCTGCGTGATATACTTTTTTTATATTAATTATGCTATTATCTATATATTAATTGGATTAGACAAATTATAATCAGGACACTGCAGTCACCTCCCATTTTATTTATCCTTGAGCCACCATTCATCACGAATCCTCAAAATATAAATATTGTTTCCAGTCCATCATGACGCAGGACTCATAACCCCCTTTTCGCCTTACAGTGGGCGTGAAGCATGTTTGGTAAAACACTGGATTGCAGGCTAGGCTTTGACTATAATGTTGATTCGTGTGAATGGGTAAGATTAGTGAATTTTCCTGTTTTGAAATCCTGTTAAACTTGGTAAAACACTAGATTGCTGGCCAGACTTTGACTATAATGTTGATTCGTGTGAATGAGAAAGATTAGTGGATTTCCCTGTTTTGAAATCCATAACTTTGTCCGTTCCTATTCAAACTGACCTCATATTTTTCAATAGATATTTTTGCCAACTAGGAGCCTTGGCTTCTACAGAGTTTATGCGCTCAATTTGCAGAAAAAGAGGTCTATATACTCAATGTCTCTTCCTATTTGACAGTTGAATAATATATCATGTATAAGTTCATAACTATGTATTTTAAATTTTAATTTCATAATCGGTTATTTTGCATACCGAACCATTAGCATGCTTTTCAACACAAGTTTTTATTAATACATAATGACTTTATATAACAATGATAACATGTGTGTCGCACGTGCAAAAAACTAGTCTTGATAAAGAACCAAAAACGATAAACACCTAATTAGACTTCTATTTATGACTCGATAACAGAGAAGACAAGTGGCAACTTGCGCTGAAAGGTTTTGGTGACAACTGCAAGGTACAGGACCAGGACCGACAGGAGATACAGATCAGACTCTTTACGGTATTGCTCCAAATTCAGTTACACAGCAAAGAATACTAGTGCCTGCAATCTACTGCGTCTGCACAGCTAAGCCAATGTCACTCAGACTTCTAAAATTTCACACGGGTCAATCTTCTGAAATTTCACAAGCGTCTGCACAGCTAAGCCAATCTTCTGAAAGAATACTACTGCCTGCAAATCACATCATGGACTCTGAATATTTTAAGGAATGGTCTAAAATTTCAAGGGATCCTGAACTTTCTGTAGGCATTTTCACAGGATATGCACTGACAATAGGGACAGGCCAAGTGGAAATGCCCAAAGACACCTCACGAGCTCAAGCAGACATAACATCATAAGCATATTAACTATGGAGAAGCATGCTCTCATGCTCAACAGATAGTTCGCACATTAATCTGTAGAATGAATATCCGCACAAGCTAGCCAGTAGCCAGCCATGTATTTTGTACTTTACCTACAAAATGTATTGGCAAATTACCAATGTCCATCAATGCTCTGGTACTATATATGCACAACAGACGTCTATGACGTCCAAGGAATGTCCGTATATGGGATCTGGATTGCGAGTGGTGAGGTCTGTACTCAGTACCTATGAAGTATGAACAAGATCTATCCACTAACAAAACAGCACCAGTGGTTTACATCACAGGGAAAGATGCTGTACTCGAGTGTCATCAAGGTTTTGTAGCTACAAACTGTTTCCTTCGTCGGCGCCAACCCAATACTCTTTCACTGCAATCAACACCTTTTCAGGGACCTGAGGCCCATCTTCGTGATCAAGCAACTTGGACTTCCAGCGCATCCCAGAAACTATGCTTCTGACCTTGTTAAGTACATCAACACTATCCCGCAGTATGACTGCACCCTCTGGCCGTAAAATCCTATCCATCTCCAGAAGAATATCTTCCACATCACACCTACCAGTTTTGACAAAGTCATATTACTGGAAGACACGATTTGTCTTTGTATTACTAAGCTGGCAGAAAGAACAGAGATAACTTACTTGTTCTGATATAGACTGAAGATGCCACTGGCATGGATCAGGTCATATGTCCTAGGGTATGTAGAGAAGGCTTCACACCTGCCAACAGCACAACATCATAAAAAATGGTCAGTTTCCACCCATCAGCATCTCATTTGATGGTGAATTCCAGAACAAAGGGAGTGACAAGACTCACCAATCATGATATATGCCAATCAGACCTCGCTCATATATGATACCTAGAGTGTTCCTCTCTGATATAGTGGGGACAACATTCATTACCCAGGACTTGGGAGAATCAAGCGCTGCAGCAAAACTTCCAAGGCCTGCATTCATGTCCATAATATTCCTATACCTTGAAGAACCTATCAGCTTGTTCACCCTCATGTAAGTTTTAACATACTTCTTCCACAACTTATTATCCTCCTCAAAGACTTCTTCTGTAACATCTGGGGCCTGACCCTCAAGAATTCTGGGAGGAATGGCAAATAGTCTATCTGGAAACTTCTTTAATTGTGTTGCGTCTCCAAAGGGTGTTATGCAAGATTCCATTTTCTTATACCTAATTAAAAACCATGCATAAAAAACTATTATTAAATGATGTAATTAGAGGACTAAAAAATCAAAAGTGAGCAGGCTGTCAAAGCAAAATAATTCCTAGACAGGCAATGTGTACATGTACTGTGAAGAGAACATTTGCATATATCAGTAATTATGAATCTAATATTAAATACATCTCAACTTATCTAATATGGATAACTGGATATTGATTTCAGATTGTAGCTGTTATATTTATGATTTTTATTATAACTGTGTATGATTATGGTGTAGTCAAGTTCACGTGAAAATGGAAGCTGCAAACTTTCATATTCAGATAACTTGAAAGAGTGCATAATTAGGTATAATCATACAGATAGAGAACATACCAGACATCATCTGCATCTTGAACTTTGCACATCATGCTATCACGAGCAGTCTTTTGATAACATGAATGTGTATTTGCCTTTTTCTGCCAAATAGCAGTATCCTCCTTCTCATATATTTTATTCCAGCAAAGCATTTCAGCAATGTTTTCAATTCCTCTTTGATCTTCCTGGGCATCTTGTTTAGACTGTTTCCATGTTTGGTAATATTTCCCCCAATTGATGGGAGGTCCAGAAAGTACCCAATAACCCCCAGGCCTCAGAACTCGGTCTACTTCCATCATGTAGATCCCACCTGCAGGAAGAGAGATTCTATAGTTCAGTATCTATATAAACAACAAGGTCAATACAAGTGTTGCACCCTATATGAATATTGAGTAGTCGATGTTACATACCATTTGACCCCCAAGGGATTAAGCAGCGTGAGCAATGGACCATATCAAAAGATCTAGAGGGGTACGGGAGCTTTATAGTTCCAAGTACTCCAATTACTGCAGGAACACCTCGCTCCAAAGCAAATTGCACCTGAGCTTCGTGTGAGTCTCGGGGTGCAAATGACATGGTTAATACATTTCTATCCATTAGGTAAGCTCCGAAGCTTGCAACCTGCACACAGTCAGAAATGTTACGCCCTGCAATAGAGTCCCAATAAAGATGTAAACTGTGTGAAAATGCAGAGAACTCGGACAAGAAGACTAACATCTCATTGCCTTGGAACTATGAAGTACAACATGTAAGCAAAAATGCAACTAGGACAATAAAAGGGGGGTTGGAAGTACAAGCTAAATGTTAATAAATCGTCAAGGAAGGAAATGATAACAAGATCCGATTAGAAGGCATACCCCACAGCCAGTATCAAGTGCAGTTCTGATGGTACCCTCAGCAAGTGGGATGATGGCTGCAAGTTCATCAATATAAGCACTTGCTCCATTTGGAAACATTGTTCCTCCCCCTGGAAATTTGAACACATCTCCCTGAAATTGAATCCAGTTCTGAACAGCTTTCTCAATTGTCAGACTCTTATACGGAGCATTTGCATATGGAACATAGTCACGGCTCTTGGGCCAAGGGAAAGGGCTGACATAGCCTTTTGGTGCTGGGATTAGGCAGTGCAGTTTCTCATTTTCTGCAGGACAATGCCGTTCTCTATAGGTCATATTTTCTCTAGGAAATTTCATTGCTCGGTTCTGATCTTGACAAGGAGTATAGTCACTGTACCACATGTGGCATGGCTCTATCACTTTATTGGTCATGATCAATGGATTGGCACCACGACTTATGCTATGATGGGTCTCAAAGTGCAAATTTGGCAAGATCGTACAGTCAGTTTCTTTTGTCACCCTCAGAGCTATACTATCACCTCTTCCTGTCCCACTTTTCTGCCAAGCGCCTAGTATGTAAAAGAAGCAGCACAGACCCATCACAATTACTATCTTCATCGTGCTCCGCGTCCCACGGTCACCTGGATTCATCCTTGAGCCCCTCATGAATCTGAGATTATTACAAGAAATGATTCAGTATAGTTAAATGAATTGGGCCATTAGTTGTATAAGGCGATCTAGTGAACAAGATATCCATATAAAAGAATTAGATGCCCCAAAGCACAACTGACAGGTCAATCAAATGAAACATGAACAAGCTACTGAATCTGAACTTGTAATGAGGCTTCATAGTTCATCCCCCTCTGACACAGCTCATGTTCAGACAGATCAGGGGCTCAGGGCTCATGAATCAGTGAATTATCATCATTAGTCAAAAGAATATACTATCAGGTAACATCATGAGCCCCTAATAAATTCAAAATCATCACAGGAATCACTAAGCATTTACTGACATCAACATTTGACAAATTGAATTTCAAGCACAAATGATGACAGGTCAGCCAAGTTGGTCAATACCTACCCTCTGGAGTTGAGATTTTAGGTGAGGGACGATCCCTTTGACCATGCTCTAGTTCCAACATAATGTGACTGACAATAAACTAGTGATAAATGCATTTTATCAGGTGACAGTATGATATGCTGAATCCCATGAACGCTCAAGCTCCAGTCTAGAAGGTTCCTGGTGTAACCCACAAAATGATAATCCACCAAGCCAAGCCCCGCACGCTAGTCCTACGCACCATGCCTCGCGCTCTGCCATGTGCATCAGCACCAATATCATGTGACCGCGCCTAACCATTTCAGATCCCTACCTGATTTGTTTAGTCCTGAATCGAGCAGTCCACTTCACCCCCGAAGCTTAACCCGGAGCACGAATTAGTTTACCCGTTGACATCCAGGGGAATTCGAATCGGAGGTAAGCATATGCGCCAAATCGCGGATACATGTTCCGCCGGCGATCGATCCCAACACAAACCCCGACTGGAACAGCAACCAAAACTACAGCACGGCGGCAGCTCCTCAACCCCGGCGATGCCCCCAGAAACAAGGCAAGAGACCAACCACGGGCAACGCACTCTTCCAAGTCGCGATTCCGGGGCAGAGGAGGGAAGTAGCGAGGCCAAAACGGGAGGAAACGCCTAGGCGACGCGCAGGCTAGAGCCCCCACCCGCAGAGGCAACCGAGGAGCGAAACGAAAACGAAGCGGATCGAATTCAAACCGCGCGGGCGGGCGGAGGAGGAGTTGGAGGAAGCGAAGCGAACCTGTCCGTGGAGGGGTCTGGCGGAGGCGCAGAGGGACAGCTTCAAGCTCGCCTCGATGGCGGGCGGCGGCGCGGGTGAAGGCCCGCCGCTTCTACTCCCGCCGTGTGGAGAGGCGGGGGCGTGGGGTGTGGACGTGTGGTTCAATGAGATGGAGGCAGCACGACGGGGTCGGGTCGGGTGGACTCGGTCGCTGCCGGCGCTTGATTTTATAGACCGCCGCAGCAGCAGAAGCGACAGCAGCGCGGCGTCATCGAGCGGGGCGTCGTGCTCGCTGCTCCCGTCCGAGACACGGGGGGGAAGGAAAAGGAAAAGGGGGAGGGAACGGGAAGGGAGCCAAACCCGAATTGCTCCACTTCGCAAGTAGCGGTACACGCGGGAATGGGGCAGAGAGAGGAAAAGAAGACGGCCCGGTCGTGTTCGGCCGGAAGGCACTGAATTTGGTTGGGTGCAGCCGGCTTCCGTGTCTCTTCAGCACACGCCGCTGCCTCACTCGTTGCAGAAACGTTCAGAAGCGAAGTCGCATTTCAAATCACGCCAACTGATCTGAACGCCCAACACGCCTCGCGCACCTCGGATGGCCGCTTTTGAACCTTTGCATTGGTAACTTGTGGTACCCTGCAGAGCGGCACCTGCTCTGCTTCTTGCGCCAAACTTGCCGATAGCTGCAAACACGTACAGTTGAGGAGCGAGCGGTCGGTGTCAGTTCGAGTTAGTCTGTCAGTGTAGTTGGCGACCTGCCGCTACACTGCATCAACGCAAAATATCGCGTTCTAAAACATCGCACAAATAATAAAGCCGCTATAGAGGAGATGGCTGCTATAAACATCTATGTAAAATTTTGCATCTTCCAAACGGCATTGATTTTATAGTGTCAAAATTTTAGGTACATCCATAATACTGCGTCAACTGTAGATGGTACTTACAAACTAAACATTGGTTAGGTTCGTTGTAGTACAACCTATCAATCTCAGATGTCAAACTCAAACTCGACATATGCATTGTATTTATGACTAATTATTATTTAAACATATGAGAGGACATCTTCATTAGATAATTGTAGGGAATGGTAACTTTATTAAAAGTAGTAATAGGTAAAACTATAAGTATACTTTTTAATGGAGTTTTTAAAATTTCCAACTTTTATCCACTATGGCATCGACGCATAAGAGTTTTATCATCATCTTTTATTTTCTGGTAATTAATAATTTTATAATTTAGTAATAGTAATCCTGACTAAGTCATTCATTTTTTTTAATAAAAATAGTAAGGACATTGTTTAGGTTAGCATTGATCATGCTAGCGTCTCGATATGAACTCACAACATGATCGAGCCAAATCAGATTATATTCATATGTCAGACCCAATGTGAGTGTGTGTTTCGTTCTCATCTTACTTGATAGTGCTACTTCTATCCCTTTTGTGATGATTTTTTATCGGATAGAAAAAACTTGTTGTTGCTTCATGTACGCTGAAATACATTCAATTTCCCCATCAACCTATAGAAACTATGGATAAACGATGTTAAATAGTGCTTCTTATTCAATATTTGATGCCCCATTAAAATTTTCAATATAATAAAAACATACAATTTCTATATTTTTTATTAAAGTTTCATAAACTTTTAGTTATTGCCAAGTCTATGAGATCCAGATTACGGTGCCAAGTTCTCTTGTCGAGGATCAAACGCGGTGTACGATGTCCATCTCATAATTTGTTGCTTCCAGTGCCGCACGAGTAGGTGCCTCAAAGATTTCCCCTTTGTGTACAAATTTGTGTTTGTGCATAACGTTTTTAGATTTTGATGTCAAATTATTTTACACATTAACCGTGTCTTTTATATGGAACATGGAAGTGCTGCCGATCACTTTAGGTGAGGTCGTAGTATACAGTATACACCATATGTGTTAGTACTACCAGCAACAAAAGATGTACTCTCTCTGTCCCTCAAAATATGTCGTTCGAAGGTTCAAATTAAGTCTAAAAAAATATGTTGTTTTAGAGCATCGTTAAAAGCTCTTTAAAAAATTGATCTTAAAAGAGTATTTTTGAGAGCAGCCCAAAAGTTATTAAGGAGAAGTTTTGTGTCTCCTCCAATAGTTCTCTAAAAAAATAGATCAGAAAAATTTTTGGGCCATGTCAGCATTTGAAACCACAACAACATTAATTTTCTTTTAAATATAAGTATTGAGGTTTTCAATTTTTCTTTTATTTTTAGCTATAAATAAGAAGAATTTAGGGAAACAATAAATCTGTGATTTGTTTAAAGGAACTGTTGAAGATGATTTTTTAAACTAAATTCTATTAGTTTAATTTAAGGAGAGTTTTTGGAGAGTTTTTTTAGATGCTCTTAGACGTGGGTCTCACTGACGCCCCCCATTCTTTTGTCTTTCTCCTCCTGCCACCATCGCCTCGACGAGGCGCAGTGACGCACGCTGGCAGCCGCGGATCTGGGCAAGGAGCGGCGACAAGAGTTGGATCTCGACGAGGAGCGACCGGATTTGCCATGCAGCGGCAACATTGGCGAGGGGATGTGGAGCACCGCTGGTTAGAAGAGGTGGGCAACGGGAGCTAGACAGGGTGGATCGACGATAGTGGGATCTGCGTGGCGACGCAGAGCGGCCTGGTTGCCGACCCCATCCGCCCTCCCTCCTTGCTAGTCGTCGGCCCTTGCGTTGGCGCGGCTGCGCGACAGCCTCAACGGCGAGCAACGGCTACGCGACGGCCCCAGCGAGGAGCAGCTAGCGCGGCGGCACCGATGGCTAGGAGCGGCATGTTGGGCGGTGAGCAGCTGCAACACGCATCTTTGGAGGCAGGCAGAGAAAGTTTGGGGACGAGCACTCAAATGGAGACGAACAGAAAGCGATTGGGATTTGGCAGTAGCTAATAGGGACATTCTTGTCTTTTCACCTCTGAGTTGTTCTGGCTGCTGGAATTCTATAGCGGCGGTTTTTTTAGAACAAAGGGAGTAGTAACATATGCGAGACAATATTATTATTATAAACTATAAGTATGATGTTTTAATTGGCAATTTGAAATAATTATTTGTTATCAGATCGATTTCAAAATATATTAATAAATATAACATATCTATATCTGATACTAATCGTGTCTGATTTTGATACTGATAAAAAATCTAAAATAGAATATGGATAGACCAATATCCGTCTGATGCTGATCCAATTTCACCTCTATTGCCATCCAAGAGCTACCTTTGAAAGCTTCTTGATGTTATTGCTAGATGGTCTCCAAGCCACCACTGTTGTTCTCAGCAACAGCCACCATCATTCCTCATGGTCATGAGTGGCTTCTCTTCGCGACGTTGTACGCCTCATCTTATGTTTCTAAAGATGCTCACCCTCACTCAGATTGGTAAGGAAAAAGGAAAAAGGGAATCTAAAAATGAGACCAGCTCTGATGATAAACACTGACAAATATGAGATGACGTCTTGTTCTCCACGGCCAAGGGCGGCTGCTAGCGATGCCAATGCCACAAGATCACACCGTGGTGCAGAGTGGCTACCACCCGTCACCTGCCATTGACATGTCGATTGGGTCTCCTAGACTTGGTGACACTGGTGGAGCAAAAGGTTGATCAACATTGCTCCCCGACCCACGTGACTGCCTTGCTAAGTTTTATGGTCGCTTGCTCCTCAAAATGCACTACAAAATAAAGATATGAAGTTCTTTCATAGGAGCATCAGGCAAGCACGAGGCAATGTGAAAACAAAGAGGTTAGGTTGTGGGCAATGGTAATAGATGACAGTCAACCAGATAATATAGAAATAAACAAAAAAATAAAATGACAATTTTATTTATTCAATATATTTGAGATATCCATACTTGTATTATTATCAAATAATTTGAAATAATTATATTTGTTTATAAAAATAATTTATATTAACAATAATCAAGATAGAGGCCATGAACAATACTTCTCTGTTCTTTTTTTCTTGTCGTTAGGACAAATTTCTTAGTGCAAATTTGTACTGATTTGCTTGTCCTAACGACAAGAAAAAAAGAACGGAGGGAGTATCATTTGTCTCCGTAGCAATGTCATAGTGGAAGGGGAGGGATTAATATGAGCTCCCAACAAAAAAGTTTTAAGGCCGAGATTAAGTAAGACATAATAGTCAACAAGTTTACGAAAGAATTGCATATAAAAACACATTTTTTTAAATTAAGCCCGGAGCAATATATATAAACATATAAAAGACGATGGATGGAAATTGAATCGTGACAAAGTTGGACTGGTTCCTAAAATCAATCAAGTGCAGGCCCTTAATGATGCATTGCTAATCGTGCCTAATGCAAATTGCAAAAATAACAAGGGGATTTATGAAATTGGTCCGGCGGTAGAGAATAGAATCCCTTGCAGGACCCACCTGTCAGCCAATGAGTCATAAGAAGGGTCGCGACTCCAACCAAAACCCCAGCTCCCCACCCTTGGCCTCCTCTCCTCTCCCCCTCCCCGCCCCGCCGCCGCCGCCGCCACTCCACGCGGGCTCCGCACTCCACATCTCTCTCGTTCTTGAGGAGTGCTTGAAGTTTATGTAGGAGAAGATGGCGCTGGCAATCTCCATGGAAGGTATCGAGGCGCGGGCCCGGGAACTCGGGGTCGACCTCTCCGCCGTCGATCTGGACTCCATCGACCTCCCCGCCGGCGAGGATTTCGGCATCCTAAGGTATCCGCACGCCCCGCCTTGTACATCCCAATCAGTCAAAGACTAGCTCCTCCCTTTAGTATAAGCCGCTCTCGGTTGCCCTAATTTTGCTTCACCCAGATGCGAGCCCTGGGGCACGATTTTGGATTTTGTGTAGTATCAGGGTATCATGACTCCCAAAAATATTGAAAGGAGAAGTTTTACGTTTTGCTTATCTTAGCCAGGGGGATATCTTCACCGATACTTGTGTTATAGTTTCAAAACCCGTTGGAGATTTGTATTGATTTAGTAGTTTTTGCCTGTCCACCTGTTGCATTTTGGTATACTTGAGTCTGGCTAGTACTTAAAGAATCATGGACTATGTCCTACTGTTTGTTGTTAACCTTTTGCGCACAGCTGCATATTTTGCTGGACTGTTGGTTTGACCTAATGCATTGCTCTTTCTTGGTTTGATGTGGGCAAGTATTGTTATATGCTACTGATTTTGTGTAGTCAGCATAGATCTCAAAATAGTGTGCCAACATCATGATGTTTAATCAGATAAGGTCAATGGCAGTAATGCTTTTCGTGCTCAGTTACTATGGTTTTTTTGGTAGCCATGGAACTGTGTCCACAACACTTGTTATATCTGCATGGTTCTAACCCTTCATAGTACTTTACAAAGTTTGGAGTGCTTCTTAATTTTACTTTCGACACTGATGATTGATCCTAACTTCTCACAGCGATGATGAAGAGATACTTCGGAATGAGGAACCTCCAGAACTTGAAATGGGTTTATCCAACATTATTGTTGTGGACAATCTGCCGGTTGTTCCTCCAGAAAAGTTTGAGAAGCTTGAGAACGTGATACGCAAGATCTATAGTCAAATCGGTGTGATAAAAGAAAATGGTCTTTGGATGCCTGTAAACCAAGAGACAAAGAAGACATATGGCTATTGCTTCATTGAATATAACACACCTCAGGTACTTTGCTTGTTGTCAGTTGCACCTATTTACCTGCACAGTGAAAAAATGGCTTAATTCTTTTCTTGCAACTCATTCATATGCATAGCTAGCGTTTATATAGTTTGTGTGGTGCCTACTTTATGCAAAGATTCTCATACTGTCTGCATTTTAAAATGCAGCACATAAGTTCTTTTTATTTGGAGTATAAAAAAAACTCGACATGCCTTCTTTTTATTTGTGTGGCCCCGGGCATTTTTGCTAAGAAGAAGACCTTCTCACGCAGGTCGAGAAACCTCCCGAACCCCTGTCCCACCCTTACACAGCGGCACCGTGGCCCGTGTGAGACGACCACGACCTGTTTTTTTTTTTTTGGAGTAGTGTATGCAACATTTTTAAAAAAACCATTTCTATAATTGGAGCAACGTTGTATTTGCACCATCATGTTTCTTGCCCTGCTTCTATCATTTCGATGCTCGTGTTAGATGATTGTTGGAGATTAGTGTTCTTCACTTACAGCAGTTACTAAGCTATATCCTTTTTTGTCACCTTTCCAGGAAGCTGAACTTGCTAGGGAGAAAACCAATGGGTACAAACTCGACAAATCACATATCTTTGCTGTTAATATGTTTGATGACTTTGAGAAATACATGAAAGTTCCTGATACATGGACTCCTGCTGAAATTAAGCCATACACTCCCGGTGTAAGTCTATACCTTTCTATTCCATGGAAGCTTACTTCTTTTTAGAGGTCAAGTTCTGACAGTTCTTTTGTCATTGCCTGAAACAATATCCCATCTTTTTGTTGCAGGAGAATCTTCTCAAGTGGCTTACTGATGATAGGGCACGTGATCAGTTTGTCATTCGTGCTGGTACGTACACAGAAGTTTACTGGAACGATGCAAGGAAGTTGGCTCCTGAGCTTGTGTTTCAAAAGCAGGTACTTGTGTTTTCTTACATTTAGTTCTTGCCACATTTAGTTTTGTTAAAACATAAGCTTATGGTCTGACATTTCCCCAAGTAAAAATAAGATTATGGTCTTCTGCTTCAGTTTAAAATTTTATGTCTATCTACTGACAGTTTACTGCATTTTTCTTGCCAGTACTGGACGGATAGTTTCATTCAATGGTCCCCTCTTGGAACATACTTGGCAACTGTTCATAGGCAGGGATCACAAGTGTGGGGCGGTGAAAGTGGTTTCGAGCGCTTAATGCGTTTTGCTCATGCCCAGGTATGGGTTGGAACAATACTAAACCCTACCATATGTTGAATGCCCTAGCTGACAGTGGATTGCAACAGGTGAAAATGATCGACTTCTCTCCTGGTGAGAGATATTTGGTCACGTACAGTAGCCATGAGCCCAGCAACCCAAGAGACACACATGTAAGGGACTGAGATAAATATATCTGCTCATAGTTCTTTTTTTACTCCCTTTCTCAGGATAGTATTTCCTTTCTGACCTCAGTTCTTAATAATCTTGTAGAGGGTCGTCCTCAATATCTTTGATGTAAGGACTGGCAAAGTGATGCGTGACTTCAAGGGAAGTGCTGATGAATTTACTACTGGTGGGCATACTGGTGTTTCTGGTGTTTCGTGGCCGATCTTCAGGTGAAACTCCTGTTACTGCAATTGTTATATGGTGCACAATTTGTATTTTTCTAAGCCTGTGTTCTTCCAATATTCTAATGTGGCTGAAGGTGGGGCGGTGGAAAAGACGACAAATATTTTGCAAGGCTCGGGAAGAATGTTATATCTGTCTATGAAACCAATACATTCTCCCTTCTTGATAAGAAATCCTTGAAGATAGAAAATGTAGTGGACTTCAGCTGGTCTCCTACTGATCCTATTATATCTCTGTTTGTTCCTGAAACGGGTGGTGGAAATCAGCCTGCGAGGGTGAGTATAAATCTTTGCATGAACCTCCTAGAGGATTTTTTTCAGTAGTAATGGGTCAAGCTAAATGTTGTTTTTCTAATGAAAGGTGAGTCTTGTGCAAATTCCTGGTAAAGAGGAGCTGCGACAGAAAAACCTTTTCAGTGTTAGTGATTGCAAGATGTACTGGCAGAACAATGGAGAATATCTTGCTGTCCAGGTCGATAGATACACAAAAACAAAGAAGAGCACTTACACTGGATTTGAGCTGTTCAGAATAAAGGAAAGGGACATTCCGATTGAGGTCTTTGAACTTGACAACAAGAATGACAAGATCATTGCATTTGCCTGGGAGCCTAAAGGCCATCGATTTGCTGTCATCCATGGTGATGGCCCTAGGCCTGATATTAGCTTCTACACCATGAAAACAACCAACAACACTAATCGTGTGTCCAAGCTCACAACTCTGAGGGCCAAGCAGGCTAATGCATTGTTCTGGTCTCCTGCTGGCCGCTTCATTGTCCTTGCTGGGCTGAAGGGTTTCAATGGACAACTGGAGTTCTTCAATGTTGATGAACTTGAGACCATGGCAACTGGAGAGCATTTTATGGCGACTGACATCATGTGGGATCCTACTGGAAGGTGAGCTAATCTTTGGGTTTAAAGATTTGTTGATGACTCCACTTTAGTTCTTTTCTCAAAAACAGAATCCAACGCACAGTCACATTGATTAGTGGTATACTACTTTATCAAGTCTTTGATGTGGTCATTGCTTCTGTCAACTTCAATTATATGCTTTGGGTAAAAGTTATTTTTGGTACTTATATACTCTTGTGATATAATTAATCTGAAATGGTTTTGCAACTCTCTTTGCCAGATATCTTGCAACTGCTGTTACCTCTGTCCATGAAATGGAGAATGGTTTCCAAATATGGTCGTTCAATGGCAAGCACCTTTACAAGGTGTCAAAGGATCATTTCTATCAGGTGAATGTTCAATCACGTGCTCTTTTGAACGTGTCTCAAATGCTTATTAGTTCATTTATTTTAATATTTTGTCATTTGGTACAGTTCATGTGGCGTCCGAGACCGCCATCGCTACTGTCTTCTGAGAAGGAAGAGGAAATCTCGAAGAACCTGAAGAAGTACAGCAAGAAATATGAACAGGAGGATCAGGATGCGTTTAACCAGTTGAGTGAGCAAGAGCGCAAGAGGCGGACAGAGCTCCAGGAAGAATGGGACTCATGGGTTGCCAAGTGGAAGCGGATGCATGAGGAGGAGCGTGAATATAGGATGGAGCTCAGGGATGGGGAGGCCAGCGATGAGGAAGAAGAGTATGAGGCCAAGGAGGTTGAGGTGGAGGAGGTGGTGAGCGTTGAGGAAGAAGTTCTTGCATTCGACCTGGATCAGGAGTGAAAGGCTTAGTATCTGCAGAGTTATTTTTTGCCTGCGATCATGTTAAAGTTAATTGTTGTGGCGTTCCATAATAGGCTCTAGTGATCAAGCGCACAATTTGCTGATCTTCTGCTTGTTTGTACACTCAGCTCCTTAAATTTACGGATCATGTATTCTGATACCAAATTTTGCTGCTGCGATACTAATCTTTTGTCTGGCTATCACCAATGGGATACTTATAGGTGCCATTGTGTCTGGCCACAGTTTAGGTACTTGCTTTTTAAATGCAAAGTCGCAATGAAATCTGAATATGATGGTTTTTTCTGATAACCAGGTCAGTCAAACATCCATGTTTTTACAAACTGAATAGGAGTATGTTGCTGTTTGGTTTCAAATACCTCAGTTCCCGATCCTCATTTGATTCCCAAAATCTGTACTACCCAATTGGCATACCTTGCTCTGTATTTCGTTGCCTCGGTTGAGTTATCGATGATCGTAGGCACGTAGATCGAAGTAGAAAATAAAAACTAAAAGTAACAAGAATAGAGGAGATAAATTTTTTTATTTAATAATTCTAGTAAAATTACAAAGGGGTGTCTCCTTAATTATTTATAAGGGTGAAACCTTACTTCGTGTTGGGTGAGAATTAGATAAGAAGCCCACATGGGTCAGGAGTTCTTCTAGAAGATGGGCCTGACCCATAAGTGTTTTACAACACTTTCCCTTGGACTCGTTATCACGATAAACATGACTCATAAAAACTCCTTAAAAACTTAGTGGGAAAAATAGAGAAAAAATTACATATTACCATCACTTGTATTGTACGCATTGCCTCATCAAAAATCTTAATGAGAAAACTTCATATGAAAAACTCATAAGAGTATAATGCTTTAATCTTCATGATTAATGTTTATTGATCTTCATGAACGACATGAATTATCTTCGAGATAATTCTTTAATTCGGGAACGTGATGTACTTAGGAAGTTCTCCTCCTGTTTCAAACACTTCTCTAAGTCTTCTCATGCCAATACTATGCCGACACTTTTTAAGAGTGCAAGCTAGTAGTGCCTTTGTGAACATATCTGCAAGATTATCACAAGATCGGATATGAGTTTCCAAAATCTCTCCCTTCTCTTGCAATTCATGCGTATGGAAGAATTTAGGTAACATGCTTTGTCATGTTCGACTTTATGTATCCTGATTGTATTTGTATAATACAAGCGTTATTATCTTCATAGATAACTGTAGGGATGGAGTATACGATACTCCACAACTATCCATTATATGTCTTGACATCCTTTTAAGCCAAGTGCATTTCTTGGCGGCTTCAAATAATGCGATGATCTCTGAGTAATTTGTTGATGTAGCAACAATCATCTGCTTCATTGATTTCTATGAAATTGCCATTCTACCAAATAAGAACACATATCCAGTCTGCGAGATTGACTTGTGTGGATCGGATAAGTAGCCAGCATCAGTATACCTGACCAAGGTTACTTCTGCATTCTTCTTGAAAAATAATCCGAAATCTTCAGTTCCTCTCAGATATCTTAGTACTTGTTTAATGCCTTTCCAATGTCGCATAGTTGGTGCCGAGCTGTATCTAACAAGTAGATTAACAGCAAAAGCTATATCGGGTCTCGTACCATTTGTAAGGTACATCAATGCTCTAATAGCACTGAGATAGGGATATTGAGATCCCAATAATTCCTCACGTTCCTCTCTTGGTCTAAATGGGTCTTCCTCTGCATTGAGTGATCTCACAACCATAGGGGATCTGAGTTGGTATGCATCTTTTATATTAAATCTCTTTAATACCTTCTTGGTATAGTTTGATAGATGCAATAATATCCCTTCGTGGGTATGCTCAAGCTGCAAACCTAAATAATATGTAGTCTTAACTAAATCTTTCATTTTAAATTTAGACTTTAAGTAAGAATATGCATCTTCGATATCCCCTGTGTAGTGCCAAAGATATTTAAATCATCAACATAAATAGAGATTATGCAATAACCTTTCTCTGATTTCTTAATGAATACACAAGGACAATCATCATTCTTCAAGAATCCTTTCTCCAGTAAAAAATTACTGAGTTTGTTATACCATATTCTTCCAGATTGCTTTAAACTATATAGTGACTTTTGAAGTTTGACACTATATAATTTGCGTTCTTCTTCATTCGGGACTTTGATTTCTTCTGGAACTTTCATATAGATTTCTATATCTAATGTTCCATACAAATATGCAGTGATGATATCCATAAGTCGTATTTGCAAATTCATATTCACTGCCAATGATATTAAATACCGGAAAGTAATTCCATCTATTACGGAAGAGTAGGTTTCTTCGTAGTCAATTCCTGGTCTCCGCGTGAAACCTTGAGCTACGAGTCTTGCCTTGTATCTAATCACTTCATTTTGAGCATTTCTCTTCTTGACAAACACCCATTTGTGACCTACTGGGAAGATACCTTTTGGTGTAAGGCTTACATTGCCGAACACTTCTCTTTTCTTTAGCGAGTTCAACTCTGCATAAATTGATTCTTTCCACTTTGGCCAGTCAGGACCAGGGTTCGAATAACTGGCGGAAACCGGCCGGTTATGCCGGTTAACCGGATAACCGGTACCGGTCGGTCGCGCTAACCGATCAATTAGCCGGAGAAAACTGGACCTGGTAATGTAGCAATATGGTTAATCGGCCAGTTATCCCCGTTAACCGGTCGGTTTTTCACCAAACCGAGCCGGTCGGTTATCCCGGTTATTTGAACCCTGGTCAGGATGCTTCTTGCATTTCTTCATTGACTTTGGTTCAGATTCCAAGTCAATCTATGTTGCAATTGTGTCAGCAAAATATGAGTCGACTTCTATTGTCTTTCTATTGTATACTACTCCCGTCTCAACATAATTCGTTGAAACTTCTTCTATTATTTTATTTTCTTGATCCACATCACTCGAAGGTGTGTTTAGATCAGGAATTTCCGGTAACCCGCCGTGAGTTTCAAGTGTGCGCACATTCTCACTTGGGATTTCTTCTTTAAGGCTCACCACTTCGTGTGGTTTGCTTTCACCTTCTATATTCTTCTTTTGAGTAGTTTGCTTAGGCTTTTTCTTTGCAGGACATCTCCTAGGAGCTTTAGCTTGAGCTTGTACTCTAGGCTTCTGTGGTGCCCATGTAACCGGATCACTCCCCCTCTTCCTAGCATTCGTTGCTTTTGAGGAAGGAGGCTGAAATTCCATATAGTCATCTTCTTCAAATGGGATGTCTATTCTTTCAGGTGCATTTGCAGCCGGTATATGAGACTTCACAATGTCTCTTGTATTGGTGAAAGCTTCTGGCAGTTCATTAACAACTCTCTGTAGATGGAGGATGTTCTGAACTTCGAGCTCAGTTTCTGTAGTGCGAGGATCCATTCCTTGAATTCCTTTAGTTTTCCATTCTAATTTACGGCATTCGTCCCGAGAGAGATACTTTCCTCCCCCTAATACCGGAAAATGATCTTCATTAAAGATACAATCAGCGAAGGGAACCGTGTGTAGATCTCTAGTGGATGGCTCTAAATACTTGATTATGGATGCACTTTCATATCCAACGTAAACTCCGAGTTTCCGTTGTGCACCCATTGCAGTTCATTGAGGCGGAGGGATAGGGACATACACAATACATCCAAATCTCCGCAAGTGAGAAACATTTGATATTATACCATGCACCATTGCTAATGGTGATTCTTCATGTGTAGCAGATGGCCTCAATTGAATTAATGCTGCTACGTGCAACACTGCATGCCCTCAACAAGAGGTAGGCAATAAGCAATTCTGTAATAATGGCCGTGCTATCAACTTGATCCTCTTAATTAATGATTCTGCAAGGCCATTTTGTGTATGCACGTGTGGTACAGAGTGTTCCACTTTGATACCCAGACTCATATAATAGTCATTAAACACCTTCGAGGTAAATTCTCCAGCATTATCCATCCTGATGGATTGAATTCCGTGATCCGGAAAATTGGTTTTCAATTGTATGATCTGAGTTATCAATTATGCAAACGAATGGTTTTTAGTAGACAATAAACATACATGACTCCACTTCGAGAAAGTATCAATCAACACCATGAAGTATCGAAAAGGTCCTAACATGGGGTTAATTGGTCCACATATGTCTCCTTGAATTCGTTCAAGGAATGTCATTGATTCTACTTGAATCTTAAGCTTTGAGGGTCGAGTGATGAGCTTCTTTTTTGCACATGCAACGCACAAAAAATCTTCTTGATTTGGGAAATCTTTTGTCTTCATATTATGACCATTCGAATTCTTCGTGATTCTTTGCATCATGTTGAGGCCTGGATGACCAAGTCTATCGTGCCATGTTTGATAGGCTTCTTGGTTGCTAAATACGGTCTTGAACACAGCAAACTGCTTGTGTGGTTTAACATAAGTGTAGTACATGCTTTCTTTAATGGTTGGAAAATTTTCGACGATAGTCTTGTGCTTTCCATCTTTCTTGGTCATAATGAGACATTCTTTGCCTTTATTATCATTGGTTTCTATGTGAAATCCATTTGCACGGTGTTCTTAAAGCTTAACAATGTCCGAGTAGACTCGGGATAAAGCAATGCTCTCTACGATTCTATAATTAATACAATAATATATAATCAATAGAAATAATAATGCAAACAATTTCCATACCAATATGATATATTAATAATAAAATGTCTTCTCTTTATGAGATTATATAAATAAATCACCACTAAAAACTTAATGCTCCACTATTACTAATGCTTAATTCTAATGGAGAACTTTTGATTCTACGTAGTCTACGAGACTAGTGGGAATCTCCATGCAGGTCCTTCTCATCCTCTGTCATGAGGTCTTCATCAAATTCAATATCAGAGGCCTTGCTTGGTTCTCCATGACTTTGAGCTTTGTCTAATATACCAGAATCATCTTCGTGATATCTTCTTTAGCTTGTGGAGCTTCAACATAATTGGCTTCATGCTCCGTAAGCTTCTTCCTGAGTTCTTGGTACATGTCGATAACGTGCTTAGGCGTGCGACAAATTTTGGACCAATATCCATTCATGTCACATCTGTAACATTTCTGGTCCTGTTTCCTATATTCTCCCCCTCAAGGCGTCTTCTTTGACTTCTCTTTATAGTTCTTGAACTTGTTAGGGTTGTTTTGCGCCGTCGGTGGTGCCTTTGGAGCTCCTTTACCCTTGTTGTTATTCTTCTTAAATGATATGGCATTTTCTTCTTGTGGTGCCATAGAGCCAGTAGGACGAGACAAATGATTCTGCTTGATCAATTCGTCCTCCCCCTGATCTTGCTGCAATGCATTGCTCAGGGCGACATAAGAGTCATAGTTGTTCTTCTTGTACTGGCGGCTCACATGAGGGAGCTTAGGGTGAAAGGTGGAGAGTCTTATGGATGAGGTCAGGATCTTTAAGATCTTTGCCACATAGCTTCATGCGTGACACAATACCATAAAACTTGATATTATATTCCTCAACAGTCTTGTAGTCTTGGAAGCGTAGGTTTTACCATTCACGCTCTACTTTAGGAAGTAAGACTGCTTCAATTTGCTCAAAGCGATTACGCAGTGAGTCCCACAAGACCTTCCGGTTCCTTTCGATCATGTACTTATTTTTTAATGTAGTACATAAATGATGCATTAGGAAATGCAGGGACTGAGCTTGCTCTACTACTGTTACAACAGGTTCTCCATTTTTAGGCAAAATTATCTTTAAGAGATTTTTGCCACTAAGTAGGATTTTAGCATCAAGAGCCCAGGACAAGTAGTTACTTCCATGGAGGGTAAGCACATCGAATTCTCTCTTCACAAGGTTAGACATCTGTATAATATCATGGTGCAAAAATTACTTCATGTATATGCAAATAATATATCCAAGTAATAGGGGGCATAACTAAAGTGGTATAATAAAAACTGCATGTTTAAGTTATTTTTATTAGTATTTCTGCATACAAATAACCAATAAACCGTGAAAACGGAATAATATAAGAACTATAGTCCATCTTAATATAAATTTGGAAAAATCCGGGGTGTTATATGCAAAATAACACACTCCCGTAAAATTTCTATTTATTCTGGTAATTTTCATAATTTTCAGGGGTTTCTGTAAAAAATTGGGTTTGTTTCTATGAAAAACAGAAAATCCCAAAAATTTAAGGACTTCTTTGCGAGATTTTCCAGATATTTTTGGAGCTAGGCTGAAAACAGGCAAAAAATCAGCCCATTCGGCCCACATCGTCTGGAGAGGTATAAAAACGGGTTAAAACCTTAAATCCCTTCACTTCCTTATTCTCTTTCTTTCTTCCTCCTTCCGGCCGCCACTTCCTCCTCTCCTCTTCTTTCTTCTTTCTCTTTCCACCGACCGCCTCTTTGTTCTCTGCATCTAGCCTCACGGCGCGGCAGGGCTAGGCACGGGCAAGCGCTTCGTGCGTAAGCGCCGCGTGTGCGGCGCTTGAGCCCGGTTGGGGCGTCGACGGGCGCGCTCAAGTCCAGCGCCGCTAACGCGCAGGCGGGCGCTGGAGTCTAGCGGCGGCCGGGGGGGGGGGGGGTGGATGGGGTGGGGAGACACGCCGGGCGGGAGCAGGCCGGCGTGCGTGCGTGGGCCCAATCACCACGCGTGCATGCGCTTGCTCAGTCGCGCTCGCGCACCGAGGGAGGCGGCGGGGTCGGGAGCAGGCGGCTGCCGGTGGCGCGCGTGCTCGGGTCTCCACGGCGGGGGCCGGATCTCGCCTGATCTGGTTGCCCTTTCCTTTCTTGTTTTTTTTTCAACTTTCTGTGATGTATGGAGCCGAGTCCAATGTCCGGTGGGGCCGGATCTGGGCTAACAGGACACAGATTTAAGCTGTCTCGGAACGGATCTCGAGATTTTTTCTTTTTTTTTCTTGTGGATCCGGTCAGAGGAGCCCCTTCCGGGTAAGCCAACCGCTGGATCTGATCTTCGTGCGCGGCTAGATGACTCTCACGCTTAACTTTGTTCTTTCGAACTTCTGGACGTACCCTGTTTTGGATCTGGATATCTCAGATCCGGTTAGTGTTGGTAGATCGCGAGCGCATAAGTGCCTTAATCTGATTTTGTTATTTCATTGTGCCGCCTGCTATGACGGGCTTTTGTTATTGTAGATCTTAACTGCAATGAGCCAAGATTTTTATGGCGATCTTCTGGACAGATCTTGACTGCAACGAGTCAAGATACAAATTCAATCGAAAATCATACCTTTAATCACCGAGTAGTTGACCGGCTCTGTAGAGCGTGCTGATAACGTGTTGAGTTATCGACGATCACAAGCACGTAGATCAAAGTAAAAAATAAAAACTAAAAGTAACAAGAATAGAGGAGATAAAATTCTTGATTGAATAATTCTGATAAAATTATAAAGGGGTGCCTTCTCAACTATTTATAAGAAAGAAACGCTACTTCATATTAAGTCAGAATTAGATAAGAAGCATATATGGGTCAGGAGTTATTTTTCTAGAAAATGGGGCTGACCCATAACCCTTTTACAACAACCTCTTCCCCGGCCTCGTAGTTTCATATGTGGTCTCGGCGTATGCGCTGTAGCTAGTTCTGCGAACTACCCGAGAACACCGTGTTTGGTAAGATGCTAAAACTAAAAGTTCTTAGCCTGCGGATTCGGACTTGATCCTGCTTTCTAGTTGGCATGGATGGTCGAATTGCAGAAACTGCCGCGCCAGACCTGTACGAGAAATAGCCCCCGGGAGCAGTGCGGCACCACGCGACGCAGAACCTCCCGCGCGCCTCCGCTGGGGTAAGAAAACATGAACGGACGGGTGGCGGTGCATGCCCCCATTGCCCCCTCGTGTTCCGTCGGGAGTAGGCCGCCCAGTCGCGCGCGATCGCTGGCGGCATGGCCGTGAGCCCGTTGGTGGCGGACTCGAAGACACCGGGCGCCTGAGGGGATTTTTAACTATTTACCATCCAATTTATTGATCTTTAAGGATTTATCATTAAATAGGATAACCTTCAATAAATTAACACCGGAGCGGTGAATTGTTCTAAATCATGCCACCGATCCTTTATAATCACTTTTTTCCCCTTTAACACAACTGGTAAGTGTCCAATTACTTGTTTCTTCTCTTTCTCTTCCTCCTCTCGCTCTCCTCCCATCTCTCCCCAATCTCTCTGGCCGCTGCTCCCCTGCTCCTCCTCTTCCAGCAGCGGAGAGGCATGGGAGCCTGATCAAGTTCCTTGCCTCGGTCCCCGCCGTTGTCGTCGCCACCTCAAGTTCTTCACCCGCCTTGTCGTCCTCGGCTCCCCGTCCGAGCTGCCCTCTTCGCTCTCCGACTTCAAGGTCATCCTCCTCGCAGTCTACTCCGAGGCGGTGGGAGAGCAGAGGAGTGCGCGCCAGTTGGTCGAAGTCGGCGAGCGCGGCCACGTCGTGGGTGCCGGGGGGGGGGGGGGGAGAGGATGGAGGAGGGCACGAGGGTGCGGGACCATGCTTGAAAGGCGTACTTCAACCGGAACGGGGTGGGGTTGGAGGACGTCGACAGGGAGCCGGATGGCCAGATGGTGCGCGCCGGCGAGGGATGAAGACGGAGGTATGCCTAGACTCCTTAACACTTGTATCAAAAAAGAAAGAATGATTATAAAGAGTGGAGTGGCATGATTAGAACAATTCGACGATCTGGTGTTGATTTGTTGAAGGCTATCCTATTTAGTGTCTAATGCTTAAGGTCAATGGAGGGTAAATAGTTAAAAATCCCGGCGCCTGAGCTGCTGCGGCGGTTAGGGCGGGGGCCAAGATCGGCATTGAGCATGACCAGGCTTCTGCCTCTCTTTTTCTTGTCGGTTGACGGGGTCTTGTTTTACGTTTGGGCTAAAAGCATGAGAGAGATTCGAGCTGGCATAATACAAGACGCGGGTTGCAAATTGTCACGGATGTGGATCGTTCGCAATTTCAGGCTCAAATAAGTGAAATCTAACCCAATTATCAGTTGCGCCAACTAAACCTTGAATTTCTTGGCAAGAAATTGGGTGTAGATATGCACACCCTTAACCCCAGAGCGCGCCTGCCCCATGTGTACAATGCATTCCGGTACGTCAGCACAGATCAAAATTTTGATTTAAAATTAAGACATCAACATATTGTGGGTGGAACTAACGCTCATCTACTTGTTCTGGTGCTCTCACCAGCTTACCCCTTTGTTTGTGAGGCTGGTTTAAACCACCATCACCTCCTCTCGTCTCTGTCCAATGGTATGCTGACTATCCAAGTGTCAGAGCTAATGCTTCTTTCTCTTCTTGCTTTTCTGGTGGGTTTTTCGTTTTCCACTCCTGGCATAGGGCTTGCCCGAACCGCCATCATCTTCCTTGTCTCCATCAAATAGCATGTTCATTCCAAGGTCAAAACCATCAGCAAGACCACGTAGCCTGTTCACAGACCAGATATGAGTAGGTTGTTTAAGTGGATAAGAAGGAAAAAAGTTAAATCCTTGACAGATCCACAGCTTAAAGTGATACTTGTGACTGACCAATGTCAACCAACTAGTTGTATGTATCTAGTAAAGTTAAACAGTGTGTCACAAGTTCAACCTTATAAACTCTGAAATGAAATTTACAACATACCCATGCATTTGTCTCATCATCTGTTTTTCAATCTGCTTATCACGTTTGGTTACTGGAGCTCGAGTGAACAGCTCTTCTTCTTGTCTCTCTTGCTCCTCTCTCTGTCGCTTATACCTCATAAATTCCTTGCTTTCATCACCCGCTGTTTCCTTCCACTGAAATATTGCATTCACAGACCATTCAGCATGAACGCAGAAATAGATTACTAATGATTTCAATGCAAAATAGATTAAACCTCTTCAGGTCTATCAGCAGCATCATCAATGATCTCTTTAAGGTATGGATTTTCTGTTGCCATTCGTGCCAGTGCTCTATCCCTCCTTGAAGCTTGTTTATGGCGCTTATCCTCATCATCCATGCTGGCAGGCATAAATTTCGGAGGACGGTAAATGCCATCATTGTCCTGAAGCCAATGAGAATCAGTTGCATAAACTGAACATGAAACAGAACATGGGAAATGAACCATATAATTCTGAAATTAAAACTGGAATAAAAGCACTTTGGTAGTAAGTCCCAAAGAAATGGAAATAATGATACATGTTAAACAAGATTCACAGATTTGCATGCCAGATATCACTACCATATCTCATAGTTGCTGTCATTTATGATTTTCCGTTCAAGATGTTGATTCCTTTCTCTTTTTTATTGGGAAAAGATGTTGATTCCTTATCATACTGACAACTACATTGCCAGCAGAAATGGGTCTAATGTGAATCATGTTACTGTAAACTATTTTGTATTTTCGCATTCAAGGATGTGGATTCCCCTATTGCACACAAAGAAACAGCCTGTATTGTCAGCAAAGATGGGTAAATTTAAATATTTCAATTGCAGAATGCAGAGTGTAATTAGCAAGGTAGAGTTCATGTAGGTTGGGCCATATACACACAAATACCCAGATAGGAAGTAAAAAGACATCACCTGCCCATCAGGAGCAGACTTTGTGTCCATCATATCTGGGTTTGGACGATACTTCAACGGATCTTCCTCATCCGAATGCTCGCCCTTGCGCTTTGCAACTGCACTTGGTGCCTTGTCTTGAGCAGCAGCACTGTCAGCAGCATTAGTGAGCTTCTGGATTTGGTATTCTGCCTTCTTGTCAATTGGACGTATCTACCGCACCACATCAACAAAACTCTATCATTAGTTAACCAACTGTATCAAGGCAGGCAACTTGATAAGCAAGCGGACGCATAAGCAAAGCAAACCTTCTCTAGGAACAGCCTGATCTCAACGAGGCTACGCACGACCGGGTGACCGTCCACCGAGAGACCCTTGGCCTTGCGGAGCAGGTAGTACACGATGTCCTGGCAGTAACCGAGAAGCAAGTGGTTCTTCGCCTCAAGGTACCCGACCCCGTTTGCCGTCGGCAGTTGGTTCTGCTTCACCTATCCATACACGCCACGAGAGAGAACAGAGACCAGCGAACAGAGCTTAATTCCCACATAATTTCGGCCATGGAGAGAGAGGCGGGCAAGCTAGAAAGGGGGAAGAGATGAGTACCTTTTGGGTGAGGGCCTCGACCTTGCCTCTGACGAGGTCGAGCCCGTCCTTCATCTCCCTCAGAGCGGCGAGCAGCTTCGGAGCGTCATCGCTGCACATAGAGTCGGACTGAGCAATAGGGCACGCCAGCATAGAGATGAGCTGTGTGTGGCGATCACCGCCTCAGGCACTCCACGCGATGCGTCCTGACGCGGAAACTGGCGGCAAGGAAGTGTTGGCGGCGGCGCGAGCGCTGCTAGCAGAGGGGCGAAGGTGCCGGCGGCGCGGGCTAGGGTTCGGGCGGGGTGGAGGGTAGGTGCCGAGCTGAGAATAGAATTTGAGGTCCGTCCGTAAACTTCTTCCCCATCGGACAGGGCCAATACAGCCCATCAGCATCAGCGCACGCAGCCCACATCAGGAGACATCAGCGAACAGCCCATCAACGCCCGCGCACATTCAGAATCTTTTTTTTTTTTTTTTTTTTGTGAAGGAAAGAGCTTTATTGATTAACTCGTAGAGGTGTTTGGACACAACCTGTCCCTCATTACATTAACTCTTTCCGAACCAGACCTAGGTCTCTCATTGTCTACCAGAGTTTCGATGCTTGGAGGAGGCCTTAATCTCCAGACTGCACATTCCTGCTTCAAGATGGCCTCCTGTGCATGTGCCACTCGCATGTATGGAATCATTCCTTAAGTGCCATGCTCTTCAGAATAGCAGTAGGATGTTTGCGCAGACCTCGTCAGACACTGAGTTGAGCAGAACCAACAACCAGTCCGGCCCTGTGTATCTAAACTCATGTTCAAGTGGGAGTTCCCATATTTCTCTCAGCTCCGACCTGAGGGCTTTAGCTTTTGTACACTGAACGACGGCATGATGCCCGGACTCCTCTTCGATTCCACATATCTGGCATTGTGCTAGGGATGCCATCTTGTTCTTCACCCTCTTTTGTTGTGTCGCCACTCGCCAGACCGTCCCGTGCTAATCGTCATGCAAATACCTTCACTTTCTGGGGGACTGTTGCTTTCCAGATGCTTTGCCAAATATTTCTGCTGCCATCTGCTCTACCGCTACTACTATATTGTCTTTCGCTTGCTTGCTTTTGGCTTAGCCCTAGCCGGTACGCACTCTTGACTGTAAAGATACCAGTCTTCTCATAATGCCATGCCAGCATGTCATCCTCCATTCTTGACGATAATCGGATTTTCCGCACCTCAGCTATATCATGTTCAAAGTTGAAACATGAACGTTTGAGGTTTGTTTAAATCCCAATCTTTCCCATCCGCTGTCATGAGATGGCTAACCCATCTGACTCGACTTCTCCCCTTCCGCCTGGTTATGCGTAGTGATGGAGGTCTGGGAATCCAGTTATCCCGCCAAACCTGCACCTTTCGCCCTGATTTTATTCTCTAGATTAGCCCCGTCTTTAGTAGTTTGAGGCCATGTTCTATTGCCCGCCAGCGGTTGGAGAAGCATTTGATCGGAACACAGTGTCCACCAACTCACCATTCGGATAATGCCTTGCCTTGAGCAATCTCGCACACAATGAGTCTGGCACTTCAATTAGACACCATGCTTGTCGGGCTAGCAACGCCTGATTGAAAATCTTCATGTCATGAAAGCCGATTCCTCCTAAGCACTTTGGCATAATCATCTTTTCCTAGGCTATCCAGTGTACCTTTCGCTGGCCCGTTTCATCTCCCCGCCAAAAATATCTGATCATTTGCTCAATGTCTTCACAAAGTGAGTCCGGAAGCTTGAACACCCCAATCACATAAGTTGGTATGGCTTGGGCCACTGATTTTATAAGCACTTCTTTCGCTCCTGCCGACATGTACTTCTCTGCCCAGCTATTGAATCTCTTAGCTAGTCTTTCTTTAGTGGATTTGTATTTTTTTTTCCTTTGTCATTCTTCCTTCTGGGGTAGGCAGACCAAGGTACCACTCCTCCAGAGTTACATGCTGAACATCCAGAGCCCCTGCGATTTGTTGTTTTACCATGTCCGAACATGATGCTCCAAATAGAATGGAGCACTTGCTCGGACTCACCAGTTGTCCCGTACACGTCTCATATAGCTTTATGGCTTCACACACTACTTCGACCTGTTGTGGTTCAGCCTTGAAGAATAGTAAGGTATCATCAGCAAACAACAAATGCGAGATGCCTGGCGCCCTTTGACAAATTTGCAATTCCTTTAGCTCCCCTTGTTGTACCTTATTCTGTAATATTGTGGACAGACCATCAATGACAAATAAAAAGAGATATGGAGATAATGGGTCACCTTGGCGAAGACCACAAGAAGGTTGGAAAAGCTCTAGTGAAAAACCTTTAAGACGGACCGAGTATCGTACAGTGGTGACATACTCCATAATCCATTGTATCCATTTTTTATGAAAGCCCAACCATTCTAGAGCACCTTCCAAAAAACCCCAATCCACACGGTCGTATGCTTTGGCTAAATCCAATTTATAAGCACAGAAATCTCTACAGTCCAGATTACCATTTTGCAGGGCGTGCAAGCATTCGAACGCTATAAAAGCATTATCCGAGATAAGTGTGCCTGGAATAAAAGCACTTTGATTTGGATCAATAAAATCATGTAAAAGAGGCCACAACCGGTTGACAAGACACTTAGACACTACTTTATAGATAACACTGCATAAGCTAATAGGGTGAAAGTCCTTTAGCAGTTCAGGGTTGACAAGACACTTAGACACTACTTTATAGATAACACTGCATAACACTGCAAAATATTACGAACAACAGTGATAACATCAGATTTCAATACCTCCCAGTTCCTTTTGAAGAACCGTGCCGGAAATCCGTCAGGGCCGGGAGCTTTCAAGGGCCCTATCTGAAAATAGAGCATCTGCTATTTCCTCATCCGAGAACTCCTTGCACAGCATTACATTCATCTCGTCACAGATTTTGGCTGGATCATTTTTAGAATATTCCCTGGACTCACATGCGGGTCCTTCCGATATAATTCTTTGAAAAACTGCACTGCCATACTTTCCATCTCCCGCCTATTCTCAGTGTATTCACCATTTTCTTTTCAAAGTCTTTTGACTTTATTCTTCTTTGCTCTCCAAGCTGCCTGCCTATGGAAATATTTGGTGTTCCGATCCCCTTCCCGCAGCCAAGTTATACGCAATCTCTACAACCACATCATCTCCTCCCTATAGAGGACATCAATAACCGGATGTCATTTTCATGGCCTTTCGGGACAGTGGATGATAGATCCTCAATTCTTTCTTTAAGCTCCTTAATCTGCTTGTTAACCGAACCAAACTTATCCCAACTCCATCGCCGCAAAGCGGCCATGACCAACTGTAGCCTCTGGCCTATGTCTGCCAGGTCCGACACACTACCCCCTTGCTCCCACGCTTTCCTAATTTCCT
The DNA here is from genome assembly GCA_030378355.1 of Eleusine indica. Taxonomy (NCBI): domain Eukaryota; kingdom Viridiplantae; phylum Streptophyta; class Magnoliopsida; order Poales; family Poaceae; genus Eleusine; species Eleusine indica. The sequence goes on from CM059495.1 coordinate 47,190,703, forward strand.
CAGGCAATGATTCCTCCCGCTCCCACATTATTTCATAGCGCAGCGGTTTACGTGTTGCCTGTTCTGTTTCCTCTTTCTCCACTTTTAGCAGTAGCGGACAATGATCCGATCTTGAAGACACTAGATGCCGGAGAGATGCATTAGAGAACTGCTCTGTCCATTGCGTCGATGCAACTGCACGATTCAGCCTTACTTTCACATTCTGCTCACCAGCCTGCTTGTTGATGTACGTCCAAGGCAGTCCTATAAATCCCAGATCATACATCTCATAATGTGACAGGACCTCCCGGAAATCCATCATCTGCTTCGTCGGCCTTCTTCTCTCTGAAAACTGCTCGAAACCCCACATAGTTTCATTGAAATCTCCTATCATCATCCACGGAGCTCAAGATCTAGGTTTTATGCGTTTGATTAGTTCCCACATAAGGGGCCGATCCTGCACTCTAGGTTCACCATAGACAAAGGTGCCCCTCCAGCTTGGGTTTTCGTCCATGCCCTTAATGAGTGTGTCAATGCGACACTGGCTATAAGAGAGAATTTATACATCAACACTCTCATCCCAGTATAGAGCCAATCCTCCTTCTTTATCTTCTCCCTTCACTATGAAACAATTCTTGAATCCTAGTCTCCATCGTAAATTTTCAACGCAGTTCTTCTACGTCTAGTCTCTGAAATGAAGACTAGCTTAGGGTCGTGTTCGGGCACTAGGCGCACAGGCTCTTGAACTGTCCGGGGTCACCCCAGCCCCCGGCAGTTCCAGCTTATGATACTCATTGTTCCTGACAGGGCTCCCCCGGAGCTCCCGTCAGGTTTTTGGGCATCGATCTTGGTGGCATAGCCTCAACAGTTGTGGCAACCGTCACTTCCATCTCCTCCCCTTCTTTGTAGTCCAATGGTTCAAGCTTCACCTCCTTTAAAGCTGTTGCAATCTGCAGGCCTTGGTTCAATAATGACTGCACCGCTTCTTGGATATTTGGCGACGGTGGCGCCTTTGCTTTCTTCACTTTCTCAATCTCCCGGCCTGTTCCAGCAATCCTAAGAGCTGCCTTTGAGACTCCGACAGCCTTTCATCCAAACTTACGAGCATGAAAACGATCTAATGCTGATGTTTGATTTTTTACCTCCTCCATGTTGGACGCACTATCAGAAGTCTCCCCACGTCATGAAAGTACCAAATGATACCCGTTCCTTACGAGTGTTGTTTGAGTTGTTCTCCTCTGTGCCCATATCCATTGCTGGGGTACCAACCTCTTTCTGTATGTCATCAACATTCATATTCTGCACATCACGTGCTAGACCTTCACTTATAGCTGTCGGGATTGAAACCTCTTGCTTGTTCCGTTGGTTTTGATTGCTTCTGGCCACCCTTTCCATCTGTACTTGAAGTAGCATCACACTTCTCCTTACTCCTCACACCAAATAGATTTTTGGCTATCTTTGAAGGACCCGCAATCACTGAAATATCTCTGGCTCTCTTAGGCGGTGATGCACGTAGCTCTTCTCCAAACTGGACGTTCTGCTCATCCCCATCCACCGCTTCACACTCTCTCACAATGGCCAATGCGCCCACAAGCAAAGCAAAAGTGAGGAACATTCTTATACCGTAGCACAATGTTCATGACTCCCCGACCCTTCACCTTGACTGCTAATTCTAGCATGAGGGCCTTTGTTAGCAGAAACAAGATCTTTACTCGTAGATACCCTGGTGTAGGATCTAGGATACCGACTAGAGGGGGGTGAATAGGCGGTTTTTGATAATTTGTAACCTGCAAAAATAAATACGGAAATAACATAAAAATAATATGCGCAGGAATAAAACTAACACCTATGTTGAAAGCTAAGGGTTCGCAAGTCTAGGTGATAAGCATCATTGATCTCTAGTAAAGACTAATAAATAAAAGGAAGAGAGATACAAATTTATCCCGTAGTCTCGGTGACTTGTCGATCACCCCTAATCCACGTTGAGGTGGATTCAAGCCTTCGATTTGCTTCTCTATCAAGTATACACTTCTCCAAAAAGAAGGGCTCACACAAGAGCAACTTGATCTTAAGCCAAATCAATCCCTTGAACCTCTCCAAATCTCGGTGTCACTAGAGTTACCCTTTGCCGCTCCAGCGAGGCGAGTACAAGACCTCTTACAAGAACACCGGACCTCCTTCACAATCTTCTTGAAGGGCTCACGGTTTTCCACACCACCAAGCCGATTAGGAGGCAGCAACCTCTAAGAGTAACAAGCTGACGTCGCTCGCTTGATGAACAACTAGTGCCACAATGCATGAATCACTCAACAACAAGCACTAGATTCTCACACACTTGCAATGTATCAATGGAAGCTTGTGTGAGGGTGGAGAAAGCTCAAATAGCTCAAAGATATATCTCAGGGTGTCAAGAGAGCTAAAAAGCACGAAAGGAGTGAGTATATATAGCCAAGGCATCAAAAACTAGCCGTTACAACTTTCTGCGCACCTAATGGTCAGATCGCAGCTCTCTGGCGGTCAGACCGCCAGCAGCCCAACGGCTAGGTTGATCGAAGATTCAAATCTCTGACTAGCTCGCGGTTAGAACGGAAACACCCGACAGTCAGACCGCGCGAGGCTGACGGTCAGACCGACCACACCTAGCGGTCAGACCACCACAAGCACCAGGAAAGAGAAACTTTCTGGACAATTGCGATCGGACCACTAGCAGGCCGCGCTCAGACCGCCACCACAATTGACAAGAATTTTTTTGTGGGGTGCTTCCAACAGAGATTTTTAAGGAATGTTGGACCTTTTTCAACAAGGATATTCAAGGGAATTTGTGGGGAATTCAAAAGGATTTGCAATGAATAATTTAAGTAGTATGCATAGGTTATGCAATGGGTATTTGGAAGTATATGACATTGGAAAATGTTTTTTTCACAAAGTGGCAACTAAGAAATCATCAAGTTACTAGAACAACGACCCCTTTTAATAGTGCGGCAATTATACTAGCAATCCGGTCATTTTCTCCTCTAATCTCCTTATGACCGGTAAAATAGAAAATCTATGTTTATACCTTTGCCTTGTGACGCCTTCTTAATCTTCATTAAAATGTGAATTTATGAATTGATCATCAGTGGAATATCATAAGCCATAAGACTTCATTAATTATCAAAACCCTTAATCTAGGGTCTAGATACTTCAATCTCCCCCTTTTTAGTAATTAATGACAATACAATGAAGTAAAGCATGAATGAGGTAGTAGCGGTCAAACATGGTACACGGTCTGTCTCCATCAGCAGTGTGCACCATACCAGACCAGTGTAACTTCAACAAGAGACCTAGAATAACGTTGGGCACGCGCGCTTCACCACTTGGGTCTTCGACAATTTCCCAGCTCCTGCGGAAGTGATTACAAACAATTGTTAGTTTCCGATGAGATTAACAATATGTGAAATAAAAAATGAATTAATAACAACTAAAGTTATGTACCGTGACCCAGCAGGCTTAATCATCGGACGTAGGTGCACAGGTATTGGCCGCCTAGGGAGGCTGGAGGGACCTCGCTGCCAGACAGAGGATGCACCAGTGGAACCGGACCCCCCCCCCCCCCCCCCCCCCCCGCCGCCGACTCCTCCTATGTCTCCTCCTCCTCCTCCTCCTCCTCCTGCTGCTGCTGCGGCTGCACCATCTCCTCGTCCTCCTCCTCCAGCTGTTGCTGCATCTGCACCACCTCAAGACCCTCCTCTGCGTTGTCAAACAAAGACGACGACTCAGCTGCTACTGTCTTCCCTCGACCTTGACCTCCACCCCTGCCTCCACCTCGACCTCCCCCCTCCCTCCACCTCGACCTCCACCCCTGCCTCGACCTCCACCCCTGCCTCTAGCTCCACCAGCTCCACCTTGCTCGGTGTCACCTCCCCCACCATTGTACAACGAGGTGATCTTCCTCGATAGCCTCCTCATTCCACCCACCATCTTTGCCAAATCACCTGCAATTCAAAGGAGCAAGAATATCACCATATATACTTTCAAAAGAGAGTAAAAATATAGTATTAGAAATCACATATATTATTAATTAATTAATATATAACATACATTTATCAAAAAAAAAATCATCAGGATTAACTTGATCAATCCTCTCATCATCACTATCTGCCATATCGACATCATCGAGGACGTTATCAACCTCATTTCCCTCGTCCTCATCAGAGCCCAATTGTAATCGCTCAAGAAATTGTATGTCATGTGCATTATCAACCTCATCTCCAACGTCCTCATCAACAACTCTTGCATTGTCGACATCCATCCTGAACATTTCATTTAAGTCCATCACAAAACTCCCTCCTGACTCATTGTCTTGAAAGAACTCATCTTCTTGACATGGGTTTGGGTCTATGTTGTAATCGGCATCGTTTTGAACAGGGAGTTTACTGCGTGGTAAATCCTTATATACAACATCCCAGTCTATGAGATTGTCGTCGTGTTGGCACGGGTATGAAAGGTAATAACATTGTGTGGCCTGTTGAGCCTTAATATAGACATAATCTCCTTGTAAGACGGATGACCGTCGAATTTCCACTAAACCAACATTAGGTTTCTTTCTCACCTGTTCCGGATCAAACCAATGACATTTGAAAATGACAGGAGTTAGAGGTTTGGAACCAGGAAAGTCGAGTTCATATATCTCTTCAATTTTTCCATAATAATCAACCCCATCAATGCCTGGTGTGAAAACTCCACTATTTGTGCTTATCTGTTTGGACGACTCTCCTCATAACCTGTAGTGTGAAAACGATATCCGTTGATGTCATATCCGTTAAATGCCTTGACCTTATATTTACAGCCACCGGCAACCTGTCTCAACTCGGGACTCATGGACGCATCGCTATAGCTCTGCAAGTTACCATTGGATAATTCATTAATTATGTGCAATTTGTAACACTAAACTAAGTACAAGATAAGTTGGACAGTATCTTCTATTTGCACCAGGAAATAAAATCGGGCATACCATTTCCCGCACCCTCTCTAAGTAGGGTGTCAATTTCGTTCGGTGAAGGATCCCTTGATTGACACAAGAATTGATGACTAAATTCCCTATTCGAACAAGGAACAATAAGGTTGGATGGAAAACTTGTAATATGTACTGCTCGAGAAAAAGTTTGTTGTGAACTTACAATATGTATGGCTCGACTTCGGTAAGGTTATTCAATACATATAGCATGATTGCGTGCCACTCTACAGGCTGCAAAGACATGTTGGTAGAACCACTTGACCTTCCGAGTTTCCCTTTAAAAAGACCGAAGTTCGACTTATCGGGGCCAGCATTATAACGAGGAAGTGGATTATGCACGCTAGGAAGGTTGTCAGCATAGTCATACGGAAGGTGCAATATCATATATGGCATCGATGTGACATCTCCCAATTGGATAGCACCAACGATTCTGCACGGGCCCACCCATTCACAACCCATACGGAAGGTGCAATATCATATGTGGCATCGATGTGAAGAAGCCGGGTGGAAAGGCCTACTCCATTTTACAGAGCAACGCAGGTGCCATTCTTTCCATGTCTTCAACCATTTTCTTTGATACTTCTTTAGCACAAAGTTGGCGGAAGAAAAAGCTCAACTCTGCAAGCACTTGCGAAACATGCTCAGGGACGTAGCCTTGAACCATCACCGGAAGAAGCCGCTCAAGCCATATGTGATAGTCATGACTCTTGAGCCCGTTGATTCTCATAGTAGCTAAGTTCACTCCCCTCCTTAGATTCGCAGCATACCCAACAGGGAACTTTATCGTTTGGAACCATTCTAGTACTTCCCTCCTTTGCACCTTCGTTAGGACAAAATCAGCCTTAGGCTTCTTCCATGAATTGTTGCCAGCACTAGGAGGCGTCATGTTTAGCTTTGGTCTATCGTATAACTTTTCTTGATCCACTCTTGCCTTAACGTTATCCCTTGTATTGTCAGGAATGTCCATGATTGTTGCAAAAGATATCACACTAATATTCGCCTTGGTGTGCATTGCGTCAATATTATATGGAACAAGGATGTGATCCATATATGAAAGCCTCCACAAGCCTGAAATTTGAGTCCAGGCATGGTGCACATTATATCCCTAAAAACAACCTTTCTCTCCATCGACCTTGAGAGCCTCTAACTCGACACGAACTGTGGCACCAGTCATGATCTGCGATGGAGGGTCATTAACTTGAACACCCTTCATAAAGTTTTTTTTTCTCTTCTGAATGGATGGTCAAGAGAGAGGAATTGTCGGTCTTTGTCGAATGAAGAAAACTTGCCACTATTTTTCAATCTATTGAACTCCACTTTTCCCTTGCATACTGGACACGGGAACTTTTCGGAAACATACCAACCGCAGAAGACCCCATATGCCAATAGTTCATTCAGAGAGTAGAGGTACCAAACATGCATTGTGAAGTTTGTCCTTGTAGCTCGATCATATGTCAATACCCCTTCTTTCCAAGTGAGGTCAAGATCATCAAACAGTGGCTGCATGAAAACACTCATTTTATTTCCTGGGTGTTCAGGAATTATCAACGACAAGAATATGTTGTGTCATTGAAAAAGGACGCGGGGGGGGGGGGGGGGGGGGGAGATTGAGGGGTATAACAAAAATGGGCCAACAAGTGTATGGGGAAGCCCCCATTCCATAAGGCTGGAACCCATCTGTTGCTAGTGCCACACGTACATTGCGAGCCTCTCTAGCTTTGTCAGGATTAGCATGATCAAAGTGTGTCCAGGATTCAGCATCGGATGGATGTACAAGATTGTCAGGATTATATTGAATTCCTTTTTTTGTGCCACGTCATCTGTTTCGCAGACTCCTCGGTCATGTATAGACGTTGGATTCTCGGTATGAATGGAAGGTACCGTAGGATTTTCACGAGAACTTTGAGCTGCCTCTTCTGACCATCAGCCGAGTCTACCTCCAGGTATCTAGAGGAAGAACACTTTGGACAATACTTGGCATTTTCATGTTCTTTCCGAAATAACACGCATCCATTTAGAAAAGCATGTATCTGCTCATATGGCATCTTAAGTGCATGAAGCAGTTTTTGTGCCTCATACATGCTCTTTGGCAGAATATGACCTTCCGGAAGCAGGGTGGCAATAACTATCAACATCACATCGAAGGCGGCTCGACTTATGCTAAACTGGGACTTTACGGCCATCAAACACGTAATGGCATTGAGTTGAGAGACCTTGGTATGGTCGTGAAGGGGTTCCTGTGCCGTAGACAACATTTCGTAAAAAGCCTTTGCAGTTGGCTCGGGCTCCTCCACCTCCATAGGTCTTTCATCGAAGTTCGCATCATCATAGTCATTTAACATGTCTCCTATCCCGGCATCACCATCACATGCATCAATGCGTTGTCTCACGACCTCGTCTCTCAAACGATCAGCCGGCTCACTATGGACGGTCCATCGCTTGTAGTTGTCCTTAAATCTATTATTGAATAGATGTTTTCCCATGACCTCCTTTGTTTGTTTTTTACGATTTTCACAACGACTACATGGACAGAAAGTATTTGACGCCCCATTAACATGGGCAAATGCATGATTCATGAAAGCCCAAGTCTTATCGATCCATTCCGTAGTAGCCTCGGCGGCACTTGGGCGGCCCATGTACATCCACTGATGGTCATCCATCCTCTAACATACCACCGAGTAATATAAACATCAAATTCATCTTTTAATAAACTATCGGGTATTATAAAAGTTATTTGCATCTACACGCTGGCTATCATGCTCTAATAGGTGAAGATAGGTCCTAATCCCATCCGAGGATGTGTAGATGAGGAAAGTTTCCACGCTCCACTCAGATAGGAGTAGCGCGTGAAAACTAACCCATCTACACATCCTCGGGCTGTCCAAATAACGTGGACAATTCGAAACCGATACGGTTATAGATATGCAAAGATTTGCATATTTCCAACCATATCTCTCTCGAACGGGAGACGTCTAATAGGTTACATGACCTACAAACTTGAACGGAAAGAATGGGTCTTTTTGCCTCACCTTGCTATCCTACAAAGTGACATGTCGACAGCGGTTAGAGCGGTCCTCTATGCCTCAACTTCCATCTCCCTGCAAAAAAATAAAAAAAATAATATCAAACCAAATTTCGGCAGCATCTCCCCTATACGGTGAGGTTTCCAACACCTGCAACAAAAACAACGGCACGATGGACGACATCCACAACATCAACCACAACGAAACTAAGGTCAGGCACGATGGCCGGCATCCACACCTACTTAAGATTTCTAAACCAACAATTAGAACAGCCAAATGCTAAGCATAAATTTTAACAAGCAACCTAAATTCTACTACCTCCCAGACCATAACAGCACTAGCAACACAAATAGCACCCAAACAGAAGACACCGGCACACCAAAAACCAGATTGCATCCAACCAGTAGACATTTTTTGGACTAAACATCTACCGACAGTCATAGCTACTCTTTTTTGGAGAAGACCGTGATCAATGAAATTGCACATTGGACTGTAATCTAGATCATGAATGAAGTGAAAAGAAGAGAGAAAAATCGAACCAGTGAGCCTCGGACGCCGTTGGTGAAGCAGGGGCGAGGGCAGGGGGTGGAGGCTGGGCAGCCGGGAGCTCGGGGACGGGCAGGGGCAGCAGGGCAGGGGGCTCGGTGCCGGGGTCAAGGAGCTCAGGGCCGGGGACCTCACAGCCGGGGAGAGCGGGTAGCTCGTGGCCGGGGTCGAGGAGCTCAGGACCGGGGTCGAGGAGCAGTGGGCGGGTGTGGCCGAGAAGGTCCCTGGCGGGCACGGCGCCTGGCACGACCGAGCAGTTCCCGAGCTGGAGCATCGGAGACGGGCGCCTCGAGGTCAGGGTCGGGGTGGTCCGGGGTCGCAGGCGGCCGGCGGGGTCGGGACGGCGCACCCCGGGGGCGTAGGTGGCCGGCGGGACGGGGCGGGCCAGAGGCGTCGTGGGATAGAGAGGGAGGCGGCGACACGAGTGGAGAGAGAGAGAGAAGAGAGTGAGAGAGAAGAGAGTAAGGGAGAAGAAGCCGAGCAACGGCTAAGACCTGGCGAGATCTGTTTGTCGAGGGCCAGGTCAACGGGCACTCAGCAAACAAGGCACTCGGCAAACAACTTCAGATCTGTTTGCCGAGTGCCAGCCTGGTGGCACGCTGACACTCGACAAACATTTCCGTTGCTGAGTGCCCGACAAGGCACTCGGCAAAGATTTTGTCCATCTATATTCTAAAAAAAATAAGAGTTATAAAATGAATTAAGAAAATTACAAAAACTTTAAATGGCATGATTTATCTTACAAATTACCAATACAAAATGATTTGAAGCAAGATTCAAAATTAACTTTCAAATTTATTTAAAATCTTAAGGCCTCATTCTTAAGTCTATGCTTCTTTTCTGAGGATTCTTTGTTCTGTGCATAGTATACGTGATAATTTTTACGGAATATTCTAAAACTTTTACTATAACACCTACATATAATATCATGATCTCATGACAATTCTCGTAATTTTTATACTTTGTTTGTTTTTTTATAAAATTTAAATAAATTTGGACACACATTCATGATGATATTTCATGTACAAGACTCACGAAATTTTCTTTTGTTACTTGAATACGACATCACTTTGGAGTCATAAATATGAACATCAAATTTTGGTTCACTACATTCAATCATTCGAATCACTTGTAGTTTAAATTTTATTTTTCCGAGAAAATAGATTTTATGAAATAAAATAAATAAATATAACAGACTTATTACTAAAAATAACATCTCAAAACATCAAGTACCTTGAACTATATATAAGCTCCAAAAAAAATCGGGTCAAGAAAATGAAAAAAAAAATTCTTTGCCGAGTGCCACTGGTAGGCACTCGGCAACGACAAAGGTTTGCCGAGTGGCACCTCCACACACTCGGCAAATAACTAACAGCCGACCCAAATTTAACGGATATCGGGTTTGCCAAGTGTTACTACGGTGGACACTCGACAAAAATAAAGGTTTGTCGAGTGCCTAATTGTTTGTCGAGTGTTTACGGAGGTGGCACTCGGCAAAGGCTCTGTTTGCCGTGTGCTTCATTTTTGCCAAGTGTCATCTTCTAGGCACTCGGCAAATATGCGTGTTTGTCGAGTGCCTGACATTTTACATTCGGGAAAAACATAGTCACTCGGCAAAGAACGATTTTCCCGTAGTATATATATATATATAGTTATTTATAATTACACTCACATCAAGTACACCAATCGCGTAGCGGAAGAGGCCGAGCTCCTGGCATGTAAGGAAGGTATCTATTTATTAGCAATGGAGTGGATAGCGCAACCTGTTACCTTGAGACGGACTGCCTTACGGTGTGCAACACGCTGAAGTTGAGAGGTGAAAATCGGTTTCATCATGGACTAAAAGCTTTCAACTGATTGAAAGCTAGAAAGTATGGAAAAAAAACTACACTGACCGATTTCACCATGGCCAAATAGAAAAAAAAAAACAATTACCAATCTTCCTCCAAATCATGGATCTTAAGCAACAAAAGAAATGGAAAGCATAATGGGCCTATATGACAATACGTCATGTAACAGTCGTATCTTCACTTTTGTGAGATGTATATGAAGCAAATATAAAGTTCGCCATTCAAATAGCATTTTTTTAAAAATAATTGTCTTTTTAGCTCTGTGCACGAGAGTGAAGAAGCAGTAGAAAATGTGGATGCACATGAAACGAGAAGCAGAGATATATGAAAATAGAGATTTATTGGAAAGTGATAATAATTACCACCCCTCGTCACCTCCACAGCCCTTATGGCGAACAGGCGAGGATCCAAGTTGTACTGGAAGCGGGAGCAGTACTGCAGCACGCGATGCAGAACCTCCCGCTTCCAAGCTAGGTAAGTCAGGCTGGGGTGCGAAAATATAACAGGACGACGATAACCCTCATGCTGTGTCGTAAGCAGGTCGCCCCACTCGTGCACGATCGCCGGCGGCGTGGCCGTGACGTCGCAAGCGCAGAGGTTAGGTTGCGGCAATTGGACGTGAAGCCGAAGAGGAGCATGCCGAGCTCCGGGACGTGCACCGCACGGTCGTAGAAGGGCAGGCGCCACGCGTGCACGGAGAACCAGGCGCGCTTGCCTGCCGCGAAGTAGGAGATCACTTTTGTCGGGTGGGTTTCTGAAGGGCTGGCTTCCTCGTCGAATGGCGGCGGAGGAAACTTGTCCTTGAGGGCGCACCACCGGCGGCGGCCGCCCTGATGGAGACAGCGGAGAAACTCGAAACGGGGAAGGGCCTGGTGCTGAATGATACTGCGGGTAAGTGCTCGTGACGAGCAGCATCTCGCGGCGGCGGCCTGATCCTTCTTCCTCCCCTTCCACTGGGACAAGGATGGGCCACAGTAACGTGGAGGCGAGCAGGGCCGGGCCAGGGGAGTACTCGGACTTGAGGGCGTCGTAGACGACGGTGCCGGAGTGCTCGGTGACGGCGACCATCTTGTTAACGCCGCCTAATGGTAATGGAGGAGAAGCGAAGAAGGCCATGTGCACGTTGCGTCGGGCGGGTTGGAAGCGGGCCAAGGGGTACGGTGGGAACGAAAGGATCTCCTGGGGCCTGCTGCTACTTGTCTCCTTGTCCTTATTAGACATGATGAAGAGGCGCTTGAGGTTCAATTTGAAGACCAAGTGGCCCTGCTTGTAATCGTATACCACCACCAGGGCACGGTCGCACCGGCGGTGGCATGGCGTGGTGCCATGAGACGGGATTATATTATATTCTTATTCTTATTCTAGCTATGTATATATAGCGAAGACAAATAGACAATACAGGAGCTAATAACCGAGTCCGTACATGATACATATTGAACTGAATGAGATATTTAGCTACAGCATATCCTTCTTTTTATGATGTCCATAAAAACGAATTCAACAACAGTACATAGCCATCAATATTATTCCCTGGGTTACAATTGTTTGGATCAAAACAAGATTTGCTCGTTGAAAAAGGTTACAAGCTTTGTTCTTGCGTGCAGTTCAGAAAATGAGTTCATGTGGATACCAAAAGCGACCCCAGCTTTAATTTACGTCATGCGTATACTTTAATGTACTACAAACTGCAAAATCTATCAATCCGCATTATTGGTGTTTATGAATAAGTCGAAATATCAGATAAGTACACAGATTTGGAAATAGTGGTGCAATCTCATGTACGGTCGATCAAAAAAGCACTACGGGAAAATCAATTTTTGTCGTGTGCCTGAAACTTTACCGTGTGTTTTGTTTCAGGCACACGACAAAAATGATATTTATCATGTGCTAAATTAAAATACACGGCAAAATCTTTCCCTAACACTCGGCAAAATCTTTCCCTAACACTCGGCAAAATATAAATTTAAATTATATTTAAAATCATAAATTAATTCAAATCAAAAAACTTTAAACTATAAAGTTGTATAACTTTTGAAGACTTAGAACTTTTATTTTGATTATTTATTCATTACTCAATTTAATTCAAAATATTATTTATAAAATTTAATAGTCTTATATAGTTTCATGAAATATTCGATGAGACATATAAAATTCGTGAACAATATTACTATCACTTTGTCAAATGAACAAATGACCAAACAAAAGTTGTAGATCTTAATATATTATACAACTTTATAGTTCAACATATTTTAATTTGAATTAATTTAGTCAACAAAAAATACGTTGGAAAATTTATAAATATGTCTTTGCCGAGTATTTTGTTCTTGCCACACCACAAAAATTATGTTTATCATGTGTCCAATATAAGACACATGACAAACATGATCTTTGTCGTGTGCTTTTTATAATGCACACGGTAAACATGATCTTTGCTGTGTGCCCGATATAAGACACACGGTAAAAAGGTAAAATATAAAAAGAACGAACACAGGATGTAGTCAAATCAATGTGTGATGCAGTGGTAGGGGGGCTCTACGTGCGAAGGTGAGGTCCCAGGTTCGAATCTTGGCAGGCGAGCGGACGAACTTTGTTACGTAGCACGCGAAAAAATGTCGTGACTTGCGGGCAGGTTCCTCGACGCGAAATTTTTTTTTGCTAATTTTTTGAGTTTTTTTCATGATTTAGATTTTGCCGAGTGCAAATATTTGCCGAATATTTTTTGACACTCGACAAAGTGTTTGCCGCGGTAAAACTGACTTTACAAATATCTTATCGTGTGAGAGATGTGGTGTGCAGTCCACAGTAAAGATTTTACCGTGAGTATTTCGCGCTTTGCCGTGTGTCCTAGACACACGGCAAAGGTTGAGTTTCCCGTAGTGAAGGATTAACAATATCTAAAGAACCAAAGAATACGGTACCAGAATAGTAAACTTTAGAAACTTTGTATCAATACTAGGTGTGTGCTCGTGCATTGCTACGGGAGGTGAAAGTTATATTTAAGAAACACTATTAACAAGTTCATGCTAATAATATAATATATACATTATTTTAAAAACAATTTAAGCAAGTCAAGACAACTGGTAAAACTCACAGTTCGATTTGGTAGAAAAACTCATCACATCCTTTAGTCAGCTCGTTATGACTAAACCAATTTAGTAGCAGTTAGTGTTGAGCAAGGAACGGTAGAAAATCATCGTGGCATCGCGTTGCACATACCTTTTTTTTTTCTGCCCACGTTCATATTACTATACTTGTTAGTAGCTCCATGCCTCACCCACCATGCGCACTTGCATTGCATGTTACGAGCCTTTGAAGGCGATCAGTACCTAGGCTTTTGCTTAATTAGTACTGACTCTGGTTTGTGCATGGCGCGTGTTTTCTACATTTATTTGTACATGAACTGGAGTCTAGCCAGATATGTACGTGGCTTATGGCTGAATTGTTTTTTGCACTTATCTGTACGTGAATTGGAGTCTAGCCGGATCGGGTCCGTATGTGAACTCGAGTCTGAACCTATACGGAAACTGGAATTTGTGTCTGGAGACAGAACCATGGGCAGAGCCAATGTTTGGCAGACTGCACATCTAAATCAAATTTAATAGATAGTAGAGATAATAAGATCAAAATTTTTTTTCTCCTTACATAGTATAGTAGTTCCTCAGAGAGGATACGGCTAGGGATAAAATCGGATCAAATATAGGCAGATATAGCTCATCCCATATCCTATCTTGTATTTTTTTTTCTCGGATTCAGAGTCAGAACGTATAGTATTGGATAATTATTTCTTGATCCCGTGTCATGTCCTATATTCTTGTTTCGAAGTCAGAATCGGACAAGGATACCATTATAAGATTTGATAGATGAAAAATTATATGATAGCAATGTAGTTAGAGTGACAATGAATATAATGATAACTAATATATGAAAATAAGGGTACTTTGTTTTATTATTTACATCTTATTTATATATTCTTTCATATTTACAATATCATAATCATTTAAAATTAATTAAATTACATAAATCTCGGATTTTGGATGGACCACTAGTTTTTTTCAGACTTGGATTTAGACGGTAGTGTTGGAGGATGGCTATTACTCTCATATTTGACCATATTTGTTTTCTTAATATTTAGATGGTTGGACGGTTGGATATTATCGGTACCTTTTTCATCCCTAGATACGACTGACCAAAAAAGGGAAGCCTAGGGGGACTAAAACTGGAAATTAATTTATCCTACCCAACTACGCTTATTCACAGGATCATATCGTTTTGGATGGGGTTGTCTTCAAGCCAATCTTCAAATGTATAGGTCTCCTCGTAGAAATATGATCCATAAACGTCAAACCATTCAGCATACATCTGCTTCAAAAGCTCAGGGCAGCTCTTAGCCGTATGCTCCCGTAACAAATCAATATTTGACGACGACATGGCCAAGTCCAGTAGTGAAGAAGTACATTCAAGGGAGCAAATGCAAGCCTCATGGAGTCTTTGGGCGTGGTGTTGGACAATCAGGTGAAACAATTCTGAGAAACCATGTGGATATGTGTCATGATTTACAATATGTGATGAGTAATTGATATTGGTTGAGTTGGTGTTTGAGTTAAAATGCGGGAATCTGGAGATTGCATGAGGTTGTGCATGTCATGGTTTTGACTAACCGGAGTTGGTGAGGATGTTGGAGAGTTTGCAGGAGATGAAAAATATGTTTGCTTGTCTCATGATGTGTAGGTCACTGGAGTCAACTTGGTGATCAATGGCGAGAGGATCAGGCACAAGTAGGAGACTTGGGGCCAGGCGATCAGGAGGCCGGCTGAAGTCAAGGGTGATCCACACCGTACACGTGGAGAGGCAAGAAGCACGGACGGTTTCACGGTTGAGCCTCAAAACCGTGGGTGGTGATCAAGACGGCGGGGTTGACCAAGTTAAAGGTGATCGGGCGTCGGTGCAAGTAGAGGCTTGCCGGCAAGGAGGATCACAGGACGAGGTGGCACGTGTCAAGATCATAAAGTCTTGCTTCGGTGGAAGTGAGCATGAAGTCGCGCTTTGAGAAGCGTGCAAGGCGGTTTCCCAATTTGGACCTCAAAACCGGTGGCGGTGATTAGAGGTGCACGTGGCACCATCGTGGATCTTGCGTCAAGACGAAGCAAAGTTGTGAAGGGCTCAATGGCGTTTTTTGCCCCTGATGGTAGGTGGCAATGAGTTATAGGTCAAGGGTGCAGTTGTCATGGACCCTAGGCGTATATAAGGCGAGGTGTGACTGGTGGGAGAGATGTCTCTTCCCATTTAGCCTTGTTAGGACTTCATTCAAAATGCTAGGAGAGGTCTTCATGTAATAGAGGAGAGGAGAGGGTGTGTGAGAGACATCTCTTTCTCTTCTAAATAGTGGGAGGAAGAGGGTGACTTCCTAGCCTTGTATCCATGGATCTTGTAAGCATGTTTCTATAATATGAGAAGTATTTTCGTGCTCAAGATCTTACTCTCTCCCAAAATCCTGAATTTCTCTTTTTCTCTATTTTCTGAGCTATTTTCGTGGGAATTCTCGATCTCCTTTTTTGGGCAAATTCTTGGGACGGATTACGTGGGAAACTTGGTGCTATGATGAGCTAAAACAAATCCCCATAGGTCCTTGACCGAATCCATAGCTCTAGCATCTTTGATTTGAAGAATTTCTCAAGTTTTCCTTTTTTGGTGTTCTTTGCACAAGATCTAAAATTCATGATGATTCCTTTAGCCAATTGAGTGGCTCTTCTAGGATTAGGGTCGTGATGTATTGAGGATTCACTAGTCCAAAAATCGCATCATTTGGAGTTCGTTTGAGTAGGTTTTGGTCAAGTCTTTGACTAATCCTGAAACATTTTTCTGTTCTGTCGGGATCGACCGGCACTACCGACGACCAGGACCGGAACTACCAGTGGGTCAGAACTCGGATCAGCACTGCCGATGCCACGACCGGCACTGCTGGTGGCTTGAGTCCGAACCCCGCATCGACACTGCCGATGGTCAGACCGGCACTGCCGATGAGCTCTATTTATTGCGTTTGAGAATCCCTCACCAGCACTGTCGATGGGCTTTACCGGCACTGTCGATGGTATCAACCGGCACTGCCGATGGTAGTCCAGTAAGGTGACTTGTGTGCGATTCTTTGACTGATTCAAGTCTTTGCTGTTCCCTTTTGTTTCCGCTGTGTTCCGCTGTTGATCACTCCTACGGTTAGCATATCACAAGTTAGTGTGTGTATGCTTGGTGATCGGGTTAGAGGTTAGCTTGAGTTGTAATTAGGACATAGGCCAAGTTCTTGTGAAAAATTTTTATTGCCCCCCATTCACCCCCCTCTGGTCGCTTCTCGGTCCTTCAAAGTCTGTAATAATGTCCTCATTTACATCGTCACACAGGATGTCCTCGGAAGCATGGTTCACAAATCCGGGGATCCCGGTCCGGGCCGAGTTCATCGGGAAACCGGGATCCCGGGTTTCAAAATTCAAATTTTTGAATTTTTGAAAGAATTTGTAAAAAATATGTAAAAAAACTAGATGAAAAATGAAGGTTAATGGTGAAATCAGATCATACAAATAATCAAATTTGATATAGGAAAAAATTGATAAAAAACAAAGGTGAATAAGAAATAGGAAAAAAAAGGGAAAAAACCTTATCCACTCGAACCTTCTCCCTATTCGCGACCCCCCCCCCACAGCCGCAGCCCCTCCCCCTGCGATAGCACCTCCGCGCCACCTCTCCCTCATCTGGCCGTCGCCGCCGGTGAGGCGCCACCGCGAGTGGGCGTCCCGGCCCTCGAGCTCGGGATCCCGGCCGGGATTGGCGGGAACCGACG
This sequence comes from Eleusine indica, assembly GCA_030378355.1. Classification (NCBI taxonomy): domain Eukaryota; kingdom Viridiplantae; phylum Streptophyta; class Magnoliopsida; order Poales; family Poaceae; genus Eleusine; species Eleusine indica. Next base: position 47,207,926 of record CM059495.1, read on the forward strand.
AGGAGCTCCGGGACGGGCGTCCCGCGCAGCTGCCGCGCGGCCGGGCGGCGGTGTGCGGTCGGCATCCCGGTCGGGATTGGCGGGATCCTGGTCAGGATTGGCGGGAAGCCATCTGGCAGTGGCGGGATCCCGACCCTCAGCAATCCAGCGAATTCCCACTCCCTCCTCTCCCAAAATCCGAATTTTGTTTTGAAGGTTAGCATCGTTGGATTTGTTCCTATTTGTAGCTATTAATTTTTGCTATCATGTTGTGAATATTATGCATATTTAGAATATGTAGTGAATGGAATGATTGATGTGTATGTTTATGTTCATAGGCTTAGGAACTTATGCATGATTTATGTTTGTGCAGTGAGCAATGTTGGATCATGGTCGAGGGGACACTGTTTGGGAGCATGGAGAGAAGAGAGGGTCTGAATGGATGTGCAAGTATATCAAGACGGGAAGGGGCGGAGGTGGTGCAACAAGATTTAAGGAACATTTGCCATGTAGGGGAGGTGAAGTGGTGCATTGCAGTTCTGTACCACCAGATGTTCGTGATTATTTTTGTGCAGACATAGATCAGACGGCTCAGAAGAAGAAGGATAGAGTACAAGAGAGACGCTGTAGAGAGGAAATAGCTGCTGAAGGAAATGTTCGAGAAGAAGATGATGAAGTGTTGCAACGTGTGTTACAGATTTCTCGGGAAGAGGATGAATTTGCGAGACGAGTCCGTGATGCAGGTGGCCACTATGAGCATGGTTGTAACGTCCCGTCCCTCCGAGGCGAGGCCCGCTTACACCTGGCAGCTCTCTAGGACCTCAAGACCGTCCTCACAGACCAACACATGTCTTTTCTGTGTACTTTGTCCTCACTCGTGCACACCCGGGACTAACTTCCTGCTCGGTCACTCATCCCTAAATTGCTCTGAGCCAAGCACGCTTAACTTTGGAGTTCTTTAAAGATGAGCTTTCGAAAAAGAAGTTGCAACTTGTTGGTATGAGTATTCTATTAATCCTAAATAATTATATTTAGGATCCTGACTTTTTATATAATTATTTTTCTGGACTGTATTTTTACAGAAAAGCTCCTAGACTTTTTCTAATAATATTTTAGTCCTATAATTTTACAAAAACACCCCTGTACTTACTTTTAATTATATTTTACTCCTATACTTTATAGAAACAACCTTGGACTTAATACTAATTATATTTTAGTCCTTTCATTTTACATTTTTGTCCATAGATTTTTCATAAATTATATTTCACTCTGATATTTATAATCTAGTCCCTGTACATTTTATAAATTACATTTTGGTCCCTAAAAATTTCTATAAGTTATATTTTATATGTACATTTTACAGTTTAGCCCTTATATTCTTTAAAAATTACTTTTAGGCCCTTTAACTTGCTGTTTTTATGTTTTAACCCCTAAAACTTCAAATAGCCATAACTTTTCAACCGTAACTCAGAACTGAGAAATTTTCGCACCAAAGTGATCGTAGTGTTTAGTATTATTTATTCGTACTGTCTTACAGTATTTTGCTGATGTTACTATTTTAACCCTAGTTCTTTAAACCTCCGTAACTTTTTACTCGTAACTCGGATTGAGGCGATTCTTGCGCTCACGCAATGGTAGTAATGCGTACTTCCTCATAGTATAGTTTTTATTGTTGCTTGTTACTATGTGGTGTGTTGTTTCTTAGTTTGGTTGTATGCTTGTCTTTCTGATATGACATTAGTAGATGACCAGCAGTTGGGGAACTTTCAAGACCTCCAGCCAGAAGACTTTGAGCAACAGCAAGGGGAACCAGGCAAGTGTTCTTGATGCATTTTGAACCTATATTTTACATTTCCCTCTATTCTCTATGCATGCTTGTTAATATTGAATCCTATGTGTCATCATCCTGTTCCATATTATTCCTTGTCGCCTGGGTTCTGGTGTAGCTTATTAGTATGGGTACGTCATGCTTAGTTGCTATGTCGGGTTTGGAAGTGTCTAATGCTAATCTTGACTAATGGCTCACTTGAACATAATGATCATGAGGGATGGGTAATCCTTTTTAGCAACGTGGAACCTAGGTGATCCAAGCAGGAGGATGACAAGGATGGTGCGGGTATGCACGTGTACTCGGTACAGTACTATGGGATTGTGGTGGTACCTGCTTGGGATCGCAAGAGTAGTTTCTGGAGCGGCCACCCAGAAAAACAACGCAAAGCACAGGTCTGATATGGGTAGGCTTGGTGGAGTATCAAGATGTCTTCCCAGTTTTGCGGGCAGTCAAGGGATGAGGAGGACGGTTTACTCTCGGACTCAGGCGATGGACGGTTCACTCCTAGCCACGGCGCCAGAGGGGGCTTCTATAGGAACGGTTTAATTCCACAGCAGTGAAACCTTAGCGTGGCTTGTTTACAAGCTGGAAAGCTCTTTGAAAGACCTTGTGGTGATCTCTTGGCCTCACACCTACGGTAGTGTGACTTGGGCAACATGGAGACTCTCTAGTCGCTGCATAGTGATGAAATCACCAACCTGTGGGTAAAGTTGTGCAACCTCTGCAGAGTGTCGAACTGTTATAACAGTCATGCTCACGGTCATGAGCGGCCTGGATCCTCACACCGTTAGGATGGTTGTTTATGGGTGAACTTGGTGGGTAGCCAAGTTGGGTTTGGGCGGTGTAACCCTCAGTTTGCTTCAGGCGGTGTAACCAGTTGTGCAGTTTCTTATGGGCGGTTTAACCCATGGTTGGCTATAGGCGGTGTAACCTGTAGTGTTGGTTTGATGAGATAATTTGGGATAACTTTTCACTTAGTAAATAGGAGTGCTATTCAAAAGGTCTTAGGTGTATTGCTCATTTATGCAAATGAACCATTATGTTAGCCTTTCTTCTATTAAGCCTGCATGTCATATTTTCCCCCACTTGCTGAGTACGACATGTGCTCACCCTTGCTATTCTGTTTGTTGCTATATACAATAAACAGCTGCTCAGAAGATGGAGAGATGGACTACATCGATGAAGACTACTACTAGGCGAGCGTGCCCCCGGTCGATTGCCTGTGGTGTTATGGTGTTTTCCGCTGCTATGCAGTGTCATTTCAGTCTTTAAAGATAGTCTTTTATGTAATAATCACATGTTATAATAATGACATTGGTTATACTGTTATGCACTTACTATCGCTATGTGTGAAACTTGTTCCTAGGCACACATATGAATAGCACTTGGTTTTGTTCTTAAAACCGGGTGTGACAATGGTGGTGGTTCTGGTTCATCGCAGCCTCAGGGTAGTGGTGGGGGTGGTTTGATGGGAATGCTGAGAAGGACTACAAGTAGGAGAGGTAGCCAGAGGGAGCCAACGGTGCAAACAAGGATAGATAACGGGCCGTGGACAAATAAGGCTAAGACTGCGAAGTGGGCAATTGGCAGGGCTTGGGCTAAATTCATGCACGCTGAAGCCATTGCTAGTGTGAAGGCAGATAGTCCTTACTTTATTGCAGCTATTAAAGAAACACAAAGATGGGGTAAGTGTATTTATTAGAATCTCCTTCTTTATGGTTCAATTGCACCTGAATGGTCAATTGATACACTAATTCTTTTAGGTCAAGGTGTTCCCTCCCCAATTGGACGAGATGTTGATGGAATATATTTAGATGAGAATGAGGCGGAAATCAAGAAGCACTTTGCAAGATTTAAGATGGACTGGCCTACACATGGTGTTACAATAATGTGTGATTCTTGGACAGGACCGATTGGAATGAGTGTCATCAACTTTATGATATATTGTAATGGCATCATGTTTTTTCACAAGTCCGTTGATGCCACTGGACAAAGTCAGGATGCAAATTACTTGTACAAGGTACTTGTTTCATACATTTATGTTCTTCCTTACTCATGTATGACAAATCGTAATTGACTATTGTTTGTTGCAGGAAATTGAAAAGGTGATTAAGGAAGTTGGCCCGGAACATGTCGTGCAGATCATAACAGATAATGGAGCCAACTACAAGAAGGCTTGCAAGTTGATTAGGCACAAGTATGCTATAGCATGGCAACCATGTGTGGCACAAAATGTCAATTTGATGCTGAAGGAAGTGGGAGAGTTTAGAAAACACAAAGTTGTGATAGAATTAGGACGGAGAATATGTCATTGGCTTTACAATCACAAGTTTCATGCTATGATGAAGGCAGCTATCGGAGGTGAGTTGGTGAGATGGAATGCAACACGGTTTGGCACCAACTATATGTTTCTTAAGAGCATGCATCGTAGGAGAGACAAATTCATGGTATTTGTGGCTTCACATTCTTTCTTAGCGAGTCGGTTCAGTGCCACAGTGGAGGGTAGGTGTTGACTTTTGCTAAGCCATACTAATAAATCATCGCTGGCAAGGTGCCATAAATGCTTCATTAATATGTCCTAGAGCCAATTAGGTAAAATCCGCAAGCGCACGGAAAATACCGTTGTAGCATTTCACCCGGAAGTATTCAGGGTATCGTATTTATTTATCCTAAAGGAAGGCAATGAATAAGAAGGCTTACTTATGCACATACTTACATTGCGAATTGATAAGGATCATCTAACCAAGGTAGGCAAGCAATGGATAATGACGAGGTAGTGTGACACATAGAAGATTCTATCCCAAATATAAATAAATAAATAAAGCCAAGTGGAGAAAGAACTAAGCTGAGCTACTCCTACAGTACTTTTATATACAGTTGTATAACCGATGTTTTATACACATACACGCTTACACTCAGGTTCAACAGTTATTAACATAACACTTTAGGCACGGACCTATCCCTGCATCCACAGGCGACTTCCGCCAAGAGCCTACGCACTAGCCTAGCGTGGAGGAGTTCAAAGGATGGACAAGACTGTCACCACCTGCCGCCTACCTCAGCTAACTGGTAGACTAACGAATAATATCCAAGTACCATACTTGCATAATACAAGAGCACTCTACTCCTCCATGGTTATATTAACGAAGCAGAGCTATCATATAAATATTATCACCAAACTCATGTCATGTCATAACAATGAATCCTAAGCATAAAGACTATATCATATAAATTAGACTATAGTGATGATATATAACAAGCATGACAATAGTAGTATAATAAATATGAACGAATATCACACAAGTGGGCTATACTATCACATATATGGATCACAATATCAAAAAAGAAACTCATGACCCAAACACAACTATATAAAAAGATGATATTTATTAAATAGAGTAAAGTCTTACAAAAGGAAAATGATACAAGAGTCATACCAATTTCTCTAACAGAAGACTTGAAGAACTAGAGAGCTCTAGACTCAGCCTAACTCCACTAAGACTTGAGAACAACTAAGTAGCAAGAGAAGGAATTCTTCTTGTGGTGTGTGTGTGAGTGTAAAGCCACACCCTCCTATTTATAGTCTCTATAGGTCGGCAAAGGGGAGTAACTGCCAAGAATATCCCTGCCCACCGCCTTCAGGGATCAACCAGGAGCCTCCACGTGCAAGCCCAGGAGGAAAGGCCGCATGCCTGGGTCGGCCGACATAGGGGGGTCGACCGACCTGTGGCTGGGCCCTCCTGGGTGGTGCTTCCTCAAGGTGGCTGCCAGGTGGGTCCTCATCCCAGATGTCGGGGTAGTTTTGTGTGTTTCTTCGGTGTGGTACTGAAAATGGGCCCTTCAATCCATGGGATGTCCAGTTGGCGCTCCCTCATTGGTCGAAAGTGTGTTTCTTTGCCTTTTGGGTGTGTTTTCTTCATATTTCCTCCTGCATGCAAATAATTCCCAAGTACAAGTGAAACTACATTATTGTAAACAAGTATGCGTGTATGAAATGCTAAGTTCTCCTTTATTTGAGCATAGTTGACGGATGAAAATGGTACTTAACAGCCGTCAACATTAGGTATGCTCATTCGTGCCTATCTAGCTTGAGTTGGTGAGACACCATGGATCATGTGCTAAAGAGTGTGGAGCCATTGTATGGATTCCTACGTTTTGCGGATCAAGATAAGAATCTGAATTTAAGTGAGGTTCTTCTAAGGTTCACAATGGTCAGACAAGAGTACGAAAGTCTATTCCATAATGACCGGCCCCAATTTTATCGTTATATGAATGTCCTAGAGCCTAGGATGGGAGATATAGCTAACGACACCTACGTTAATGTAGGTATGACAAAATGCATTGCTTTGTTATGTCTTTTAATTTGATGAGATAATGCTGACATGTTTGTCAACACCTGTAGGATTGAATCCAACAACTCACTATGCTTACACGGCGGGACAAAGCATTCTTCAAGAACTTCGTACTGTATTCGAGTTTATGTCGGACACAGAAACATGCATGACTGCACTCCAAGAAGCTGAGAACTACAAGCGCAATACTGGGCCTTTCGCATCTGATCTAGCGAGAAAGATGGCGTACGATAGCAAGACATCCCCTGGTATGTCCAACTCAAGTTTTTCTCTACTTCACATCCGAATGTAACATGCATGATGTACTTATATTTGTCTCTTCTTGACACAGCACAACGGTGGGCAATGTTTGGTACTGACACTCCAACACTACAGAAGCTTGCCTTACGCCTTGTCTCACAGTGTTGTTCCTCTAGTGGCTGTGAGCGTAATTAGAGTACATTTGCACTGATTCATACCAAGGTGCACAACAGGCTATCATACAAGAAGCTTCATAAGTTGGTGTATGTCAACTACAACTTACGCATTCGGATGAGGGAAGCTGGGTTATATAGGGTGCCTGAAGAAGACCCTTTCCACAAGCTAATGGAGCTTTCCCTATATGATGCAAGGAATCCAATAAGAGAATGGATAGAGAATGGCTTCTCAAATGCTGATCCTGTTCTTGATGAGGAAGCCACAGATAGTGATGTCCCTATACCATCAGAGTTGGTGACTCAGGATGATGATCCAAGGGTGTTGCGGAGAATTCTGGGGACAAGTTCTCTAGTGTCTTGGGCAGAGCATAATATCGGTGATACACACACAGGCAAGCGCAAACATAAAGCCGTTGCACGGAAAGCACCTACAAAGAAAAAGAAAAAGAATGTAGAGAAAGAGGTGAGAAGTGATGACAACACTGCGGATGACACGGACAGAAGCCCTAGTTATCAAGAGTCAGATGACAGTAGCTCACCATCAAATTCATATGGAAACGATGGTGATCCACCTCCGCAACAAACAATCTCTCCCCTCCGATTCATAGGTAACATAACCATATAAAGCATGTGCGCAATTTAAATTTCTCACACATACTTACTATTCCTTTGCAGGTGAGCCATAATTCACACACGCTACCCAGGATCAGGATCATGGTGTTCCAGCATCACAACGGATCATAATGGAGCAACATAGAAAATCCACAGCTGCACAACATGATCAAGGTAGCTACCTCTCACCTCAGCAAAGTGATAGTTCATATAGTTCAAGTTCTGTGCAGTACCCACATGGCTACTACAATTACAAATGTGATGATGCATCCACTGAACCACCGATTACTTGGATTTATGAATGGCAAGACCCACAGGCTTATAGTATATGGTACTCAGATTGGCAGTGCATCACAGATTGGACTGCACTAAGTTGGAACCAATATAGGGCACAATTATTATCTAACAAACGGATTCAACTCATGTCAAGCGAGGAATACAGCCATGCAATGTACAATTCCTTTAACGAGCCATGGTCTTGATTTCATGTTTATATGTCATATTATGTATGTCATGGACTTATTAGTTGTGAACTTAATTTATGTGCTTGTAATTTGTGGACTTGAACTATGTGTGATTTGTGAACTTGAACTATGTGTGATTTGTGGACTTGTAATTACCGATGTTTCATGTCTTCTCTCATGGATTTGTCATTTTACTTCAGTTTTTGTCATATTTTTCATTTGATTATATATATCATAAATGATGTAACAAGTATTCTACAAAATTCATGCCAAAACTTCTAATTTTTACATATATTTTTTTTGTTTTTTCAACAATCGGTTTTTGAAACCTCGGGACCGGAATCCCGGTCATCTTGACCGGGATCCCGGTGATCCCGGCCGGTTTCTCGGTTCCTCCTGACCCCGGCCGGGATTATCAGAAACCGTGGTTTCCGGCGTTCCGATCTCGACCGGGATCACCGGGACATTCGGGATTGTAAATCCTGGTGGTCGCCAATTAGTAGGAAACTCCACTACACGTGGCCAGCGGTGACGGCGAGTCAGCCATGCCGTTTCACTCTACTACAGGAAATATGATCTTCATGATTATAGCGTGATATTTAATCAAAACGTCACAGAGCAATTTAGTTTATGACGATCCATTTACTTCAGTGATGAAGATTTCAGACACGGTGTAAAACTAGAAAGAAATCCTTACAAACTAATGTGGTATTGTGACGAACGATTATCTGTCACAAGAGACAAATTAGACATGTGTCATTTAAATAAAAAAATAGAGGTATAATATAGCAAGACTTTTCGTACTCATTATTTTCTCTAACTAGTTTGTATGGCCCGCGTAGTTGCACTGGTATATATGTGACCTGTGATTAAAATAAAATATAATGAAATAAGATAAACAATATATTATTATGAAGTATAAGGACTATCTAATATTTGAAATGATGGGCTACCGTGCTAATTTAAATAAAACTAAGTATTCATCACTATCTGTAGTCTAGTGTTGCACTATACAAAATATGGAAAGCAAATATTAAACTAAAAGAGCTATATGATAAGCGTAATACTCTCTCCATTTCAAAATTGTTGTCATCGTTGATTTTTTTCGCTATCTTTGACCATTCATTTTATTTAAAAAAATTCAAAAAATATCATGTATTTTCTCATGATTTATTTTATCACTATATAAAATTTAAATATAACTTATAATTTTTTATATTTGAATAAATATTTTAAATAAGACGAATGATCAAAGTTAACGAAAAAAGTCAATGACGACAACAATTTTCGAATAGAGGGAGTAATAAATTTATATACCGGACATTCTAAAAAGTATAGAGAGCACGTAAGGTAATGTGCATATTAAAAATATTAGATGCATTTCTTCATTTTCATGGACTAATGTATGTTCGTAATGTGACATGTGAAATCTATTCACCTATAACACAACATCAATGGCCAAATATAAATACAATTTAAGTTTATTTTGTAACTATATAAGCTCGACATTATTCCATATTTAGATATAGTTAGTTAGGAACCTTACAGTTATAATAGATTTAGGTATGTATATTTATACTATAAAGGCTAAACATCGTGAAATAAGTAGGCTACTTAGATATATTTTTTAGAAAATGGAAAAAAAAGGTTCCGGCCTTTTGCATGTTTGCATACAGCCAACAAATCACTCATTATTACAGCATTTGACGCACACAAGCGCAACAGGAATAAAGGATAAAACACTAGTAACTCCACCTATACTATAATGGTCATCCATTCTTGGCAAAAACCTCCATGGCGACCACCTCCAATGAAAGACATGCCCGCACAAAGGCCTCCCTGAATGAGTCCTTCTGCAAGACTCGCCAAAGACGGCACCAGTAGGTTTCTTTGAAAATCACCTGCATAAAAGTGATCATTGGTTTTCTATTAAACACTATATCATTCCTGCATAGTTAAATGGACCAGAATAATGCGGCCACGCCAGCAACGATCAAACTTTTATGCTTAGCTCTCTTTGAACTTAGCCAAACCCCCGCAATATGATTAGAATTTAAAGGTGTAGGAAGACTAGTAGTAATATTAAAAATCCTCCAAACATTACAGACCAAATGACACTCAAAGAATAGATGTTGTATGTTGCAAAAATAATATTTTTAGGATCCTTTTCAGTTCTTCTTGGCCAAATTATTTTTGGTCAGGGTACACCTCCGTAAAGGTTCCATAAGATATATACCCAACTATAAACATGAAACCTTGATCTAATCTCCAATTTCAATCTTAACCCTAGAACTAGTGGCTGGGCACGTGCGACACGCACGTACAAAAATATATCATCGTGATTTTGTTCTTAGGCGTATTTTTTCTTATGATAGAATTGATATATTCACGTAGCTTTATATTTGTTATTTCCAAAAGTAAAAAGTAATAACATCATGAAACCAGATAGGTTTCTAAATAGGGATGGATAATAATGCAGTCATTGTCAATGAATCAATTTAAGCATGATGTCACACATAGTTGATGAGGACATATAAAAGGACAACCATGAGCATGAAGGAATGTTTCCAGTTATAATAATTTTTTTTGAACATAATCAGGGTATTTCTGTCTCATGGCAAACCTCATATTCAATTCAGTCTGCATAATAGTGGAAACATAGCATTTCATTTGTGTTGTTTTAGTTGCAACTGTACTTTCTAGAGTAACGGAAACGGTGTTACCTGTGACGATCTCGGTGTGTTTGAAAGCAATTCCAATTCTGGACTTTTTGCGTTTGGACAATGCTATATGCGCTGGTTACTTGGCTCTTGTAGACATTGACTCTCGTGTTGAACTGGATAGTGAGAACAATTGAACATAAAGCTATGTTGATCTGGAGTGAAAAACATTTAAACATAAAGTTCACATGATGCTATATAAAAAAACGATCGTAAAAAACTCACCATCATTGGTGATGTTCATTCGATAGCAAAAGGACTAGCCTTAAAACCTTTATTACTTTGTTTGTCCAAACGGTCACGCCCTAAACCACAAGAGCAGGGAACCAATAACGATTGTTCAGAGTTAAATAAAAACAATTGTTCAGTCTTTGGTAACAGACAAACTTAGGTCTAAAAGGGAACCATAGATACAACAATACGCAAAGACACCATGAGACCATCTGATGCCGACAGTGCGACCTGACACGATGCTATCTAAAAAATTAACCACACCAAACCAAATACGACAATGAGAACATGGATTCCAAAACTGAACCAGATCAACTGACGATGAAGCCGCCTCGAGGCTATCTGACACGAAAACGCAAAGAATAGGATGCAAAACATGGACGAATTAGGCTGGAAAATTCACCACAGTTTTACTCACCTACGAATCCATTGACAACCGCTTGCGGCGAACGATCACACAATATTCTTCTAAAATACTTCCATGCGATCAAAAGGGGTCTCGATGGACGTCCTGATCAACCAGCGACGAATGCCTCTGTGTGATAAAAAAAAAAAAGGGTCGCATCCGCTGATCAGCCAAAAACAAGGCGGAAACCAGAGCGTGATTAATGGCCTCCTGATCAAGCACTCTTCTTCTCTAATGTCTCCTGGTCAAAAAACAGTACGGTCTACTATTGATTAGAAGGAAATCAAAATTCAAAACCCTGGCCTGCTATTAACGGAGAGGAAGGAAATAATTAGGATGTGGGAGCTGTTCAGGGAAGGGAAGGTAAAATTGGAAATTGGAAGCGCTGTGTGCCTCAGATTACGCCAAGTAAAATGGAAAGAACGCAATTACCATTCTGCATGCACATTTGTCATTAGCGGAAATTCTGGGCGTGTCTACGTGGGGGTAGATCGAGGGCTGGTGAGAAAAAACGGATTTTGGAGGACGGAACGACCGGCGATCTGCATAGACAGCGTTTCACCCGCAACCAAATCAGCGAGGACGCGGGCCCGACGTTGATCGTGCGTTTCTGGATGGATTAGGTGATTTTCATCAACGTCTGAGATTAGAGCGGCTAGATGGTTGTTTAGTGTGTAGAAAATCACATGAAGTTTAATCTTTATAGTATAGATTAAGATCAGACCCAGTGTAACGTTGTCCACGCTCAATTGCATGTGTGTCGTCCAGAATTCTTTTACTTTTTTCACCTGACACAAGGCATACCCGCCCGCAAGGATTAAAAAACCGTTTCTATCGTAGAAACCGGAGCCAACCGGTTTGACAAAAACCAGAAAAATCGGGCGATAAACCGCTTAAATAACAAAACACAAATTTGAATATGATTTGAAAGGAAGCCGGTCGGTTTTCTCGGTTTATTGTTTGGTTTTTTCGGTTTATTGTTCGGTTTTTTGTTTACCGCTCGATTTTCTCTGTTTTTTATGGGTTTTCTTAGTTTAAAAACAAACCATTCGGTTTCTCCGGTTTATCGTTCGATTATCTAGTTTACCGCCGGTTTTCCCGGTTTTCATGATTTTAAAATTTTTTGAATTTTTAAAATTTTAAATTATATTATACCGAAAACCGGTCGTTCAAACCGGACCGAACGAGTTTGGTCGAAAACCGCGAAAACCGAGCGGTTTTCGACGGTTTTTAAATCCATGCCCGCCCGCGCGTACCCACCCGCTAATCACGCCTGTGCCCGCTGGCTCTTCTCTCCTTTCCCTCGTCTTTCAGATTTTCCTCATTCCCTTCCTTAATCTGCTCCGTCACCAAAATTCTCGTTCCTTCCCTTCCTTCTTTCGAATCCGTGATCCAAATCTACGGCGTGGGCGAGTATGAGATCTAGAGTGACGGCCGGCGGGCCGAGGAGTGCGCACGGCACGAATGGCAGCGTAATGAAGCTGTCGAGAGCTGCAGCCAGAGTTTAGGCCACGGTCGACAACGACGGCAACGGAGTTGTCGCTTCAGTCTCAGCGACGTCGTCCTCATCGGCAGGCGCAGCGGCAACCAGGATGACGGATTTGGGGCGGAGCAGCAACTGGCTACGGTGCTGGTGGTGGCGGGCCTGGTGCTCCAACAACTCCGACACCGCCATGACAAAGAAATCTGGGTGCTGAAGCTGCACGACCAGCAGCAACCGAAGTCGCTACCGTGGCTTGCATGTAGTAGATCATCCAACTGACTTACAGTCAAGCGGTGTAGGGGGAGGCTGTGTGGTGCTCACCATTTCAATCTTGATGTACAATGTCTGTACACCTGCAGCGCGCGTCTTGAACCAATTCCATCCACCGTTTGGATGTTGGATGTCACTGGATGCGTGGATGTCGGACCAAACCTGCAAGCAAAGGTATGAACCATTAGCATCCAGCTTAGGCTCAGCATAGGTGATATATTGCTTTGTAAGATAGAAGTTGTCAGTCTATTTTTGTAGTAGACCTTAATTCTGTATACCACAATTACATTTAGTCTTGTGTTCTAGCTGCAAGAAAATGCATGATGATTGAACTTGCCATTCAGTTCTCATGTTCAAGAGGCAGAAGTTACACAAGGTGAGCACTAGAGGAGACAAGCTAACAATAAAAGAAAATATGCTGGTGGTTGTCTTACCTTTGAACCCTCACATGCAAGCAGATCTAGATAGTGCTATTTATTCAGTTCTCAGCATTCCACAATAACAGTTCAAGCAAATGTTTACTAATGCCCTTTGTTTTTTTTGCAACAAAGAATCGCACAAAGAGTGGCCAGCCAAGTTGCAGAAATATGCTCAGGTGGGTTGAAAGAACAAATGGAGAAAGTTGTTCTTGAACCCAGCACATGAACCCATGCAAGGAGAGGTAATAAATAGTATGCATTTTATAGTTTTGAAAATTACTTAGATTTCTGGCTTCTAACATCCTGTTGATGATAGTTTTTACCATTTGGATTTTGAACAAAAGCTAAAGGTTTTTTTAGGTGGTTGGATCAAAAATGGTGCTCTAAAAGTGGACCTTGATTGTGAGCACAATGTAAGGCCTGCACCTATACTCACCGAGGAAGTCACAGCTTCTCTTAAAGAACATTTTGTTTTTTAATTTTTTTTATTTTTACACTGATGCTTGGAAGAATAATTGTGCCTCTGATCGAAATGTTGTTTCATGCCTGAGTTATCTTCATGGTTTTGTCCTCTAATCCACATGGACTTCAAGACAAGCAATGTGTTGGTTGATGAAAAATTCATTGCAAAGGTGGCTGATTCTGCAGCATATAAATTGGGTATGTAACAAAAAATAATTGAGGGATATGAATTGAGATCAAACGGAATTAAGCATTTGTGCAGCAATAACAGATAATTGGACAAAATAGGACCTGACCTTGTAATCAGCTGGAACAAAATAAAACACTTGCTTGAGCGTGTCTACGGTAGAATATTTGGAGGCCGCTTCAACCTGATGCCCAAACAAAATGCTATGATTGTTAGTAAAGAATGTCGAGAGCATGGTTCACAATCCTGACCGGATTCCGGCCGGTTTCCACGGAATCCAGGGATCCCGGTTCGGGCTGGGTTCATCGGGAAACTGGGATCCCGGGTTTCAAGATTCAAATTTTTAAAAGAATTTGTAAAAAAAATATGTAAAAAAACTAGAAAAAAAATGAAAATTTATGGTGAAATCAGATCATAAAAATAATCAAATTTGATATACGAAAAAAATTGATAAAAGACAAAGATGAATAAGAAATAGGAAAAAAAGGGAAAAAAAACTTATCCACTCCAACCTTCTCCCCATTCGTGACCCCGCCCCCCCCCTCCCCAGCTGCAGCCCCTCCCTCCGCGACAGCACCTCCGCGTCACCTCTCCCTCATCTGGCCCTTGCCGCCGGCGAGGCGCCGCCGCGAGTGGCCGTCCCGGCCCCCGAGCTCGGGATCCCGGCCGGGATTGGGGGGAACCGACCGGGAGCTCCGGGACAGGCGTCCCGCGCAGCTGCCGCGCGGCCGAGCGGCGGTGTGCGGTCGGGATCCCGGTCGGGATCGGCGGGAAGCCGCCTGGCAGTGGCGGGATCCCGACCCTCGGCAATCTAGCGAATTCCCCCTCCCCCCTCTCCCAAAATCCGAATTTTGTTACGAAGGTTAGCATCGTTGGATTTGTTCCTATTTGTAGCTATTAATTTTTGCTATCATGTTATGAATATTATGCATATTTAGAATATGTAGTGAATGGAATGATTGATGTGTATGTTTATGTTCATTGGCTTAGGAACTTATGCATGATTTGTGTTTGTGCAGTGAGCAATGTCGGATCATGGTCGGGAGGACACCGTTTGGGAGCATGGAGAGAAGAGAGGGTCTGGATGGATGTGCAAGTATTGCAAGAGGGGAAGGGGCGGAGGTGGTGCAACAAGATTTATGGAACATTTGGCATGCAGGGGAGGTGAAGTGGTGCATTGCAGTTCTGTACCACTAGATGTTCATGATTATTTTCGTGCAGACATAGATCGGACGGCTCAGAAGAAGAAGGATAGAGTACAAGAGAGACTCCGTAGAGAGGAAATAGCTACTGAAGGAAATGTTCGAGAAGAAGATGATGAAGTGTTGCAACGTGTGTTGCAGATGTCTCGGGAGGAGGATGAATTTGCGAGACGAGTCCGTGATGCAGGTGGCCACTATGAGCATGGTGGTGGTTCTGATTTATCTCAGCCTCAGGGTAGTGGTGGGGGTGGTTTGATGGGAATGCTGAGAAGGACTATAAGTAGGAGAGGTAGCCAGAGGGAGCCAACGGTGCAAACAAGGATTTATACCGTGTCGTGGACAAATAAGGCTAAGACTGCGAAGCGGGCAATTGGCAGAGCTTGGGCTAAATTCATACATGCTAAAGCCATTGCTGGTGTGAAGGCAGATAGTCCTTACTTTATTGCAGTTGTTAAAGAAACACAAAGATAGGGTAAGTGTATTTATTAGAATCTCCTTCTTTATGGTTCAATTGCAACTGAATGGTCAATTGATACACTAATTCTTTTAGGTCAAGGTGTTCCCTTCCCAACTGGACGAGATGTTGATGGAATATATTTAGATGAGAATGAGGTGGAAATCAAGAAGCACTTTGCAAGATTTAAGATGGACTAGCCTACACATGGTGTTACAATAATATGTGATTCTTGAATAGGACCGACTAGAATGAGTGTCATCAACTTTATGATATATTGTAATGGCATCATGTTTTTTCACAAGTCCGTTGATGCCACTACAAGTCAGGATGCAAATTACTTGTACAAGGTACTTGTTTCATACATTTATGTTCTTCCTTACTCATGTATGACAAATCGTTATTGACTGTTGTTTGTTGCAGGAAATTGAAAAGGTGATTAAGGAAGTTGGCCCGGAACATGTCGTGCAGATCATAACAGATAATAGAGCCAACTACAAGAAGGCTTGCAAGTTGATTAGGCGCAAGTATGCTATAGCGTGGCAACCATGTGTGGCACATACTGTCAATTTGATGCTGAAGGAAGTGGGAGAGTTTACAGAACACAAAGCTGGTATAGAATCAGGACGGAGAATATGTTGTTGGCTTTACAGTCACAACAAGTTGCATGCTATGATGAAGACAGCTATCGGAGGTGAGTTGATGAGATGGAATGCAACACGGTTTGACACCAACTATATGTTTATTGAGAGCATGCATCGTAGGAGAGACAAATTCAAGGCATTTGTGGCTTCACCTTCTTTCTTAGCGAGTCGGTTCAGTGACACAGTGGAGGGAAGGTATGCTCATTCGTGCCTATCTAGCTTGAGTTGGTGAGACACCATGGATCATGTGCTAAAGAGTGTGGAACCATTGTATGGATTTCTACGTTTGCGGATCAAGATAAGAATCCAAATTTAAGTGAGGTTCTTCTAAGGTTCACAATGATTAGACAAGAGTACGAAAGTGTATTCCATAATGACCGGCCCCAATTTGATCGTTATATGAATGTCATAGAGCCTAGGATGGGAGATATAGCTAACAACACCAACGTTAATGCAGGTATGACGAAATGCATTGCTTTGTTATGTCTTTTAATTTGATGAGATAATACTGACATGTTTGTCAACAGCTGCAGGATTGAATCCAAGAACTCACTATGCTTACACGGCGGGACAAAGCATTCTTCAAGAACTTCGTACTGTATTCGAGTTTATGTCGGACACAGAAACATGCATGACTGCACTCCAAGAAGCTGAGAACTACAGGCGCAATACTGGACCTTTCGCATCTGACCTAGCGAGAAAGATGGCGTACGATAGCAAGACATCCCCAGGTATGTCCAACTCAAGTTTTTCTCTACTTCACATCTGAATGTAACATGCATGATGTACTCATGTTTGTCTCTTCTTGACACAGCACAATGGTGGGAAATGTTTGGTATTGACACTCCAACACTACAGAAGCTTGTCTTACGCCTTGTCTCACAGTGTTGTTCCTCTAGTGGCCGTGAGCGTAATTGGAGTACATTGCACTGATTCATACCAAGGTGGGCAATAAGCTATCATACAAGAAGCTTCACAAGTTGGTGTATGTCAACTACAACTTACGCATTCGGATGAGGGAAGCTGGGTTATATAGGGTGCCTGAAGAAGACCCTTTCCACAAGATAATGGAGCTTTCCCTGTATGATGCAAGAAATCCAATAAGAGAATAGATGGAGAATGGCCGCTCAAATGTTGATCCTGTTCTTGATGAGGAAGCCACAGATAGTGATGTCCCTATACCGTCAGAGTTGGTGACTCAGGATGATAATCCAAGGGAGTTGCAGAGAATTCTGGGGACAAGTTCTCTAGTGTCTTGGGCAGAGCGTAATATCGGTGATACACACACAGACAAGCGCAAACATAAAGCCGTTGCACGGAAAGCACCTACAAAGAAAAAGAAAAAGAATGTAGAGAAAGAGGTGAGAAGTGATGACAGCAATGAGGATGACACGGACAGAAGCCCTAGTTATCAAGAGTCAGATGACAGTAGCTCACCATCAAATTCAGATGGAAACGATGGTGATCCACCTCCTCAACAACCTATCTCTCTCATCCAATTCACAGGTAACATAACCATATAAAGCATATGCGCAATTTAAATTTATCACACATACTTACCATTCATTTGCAGGTGAGACATAATTCACACACGCTACCCAGGATCAGGATCATGGTGTTCCAGCATCACAACGGGTCATAATAAAACAACATAGAAAATCCACAGCTGCACAACATGATCAAGGTAGCTACCTCTCACCTTAGCAAAGTGACAGTTCCTATAGTTTAAGTTCTATGCAGTACCCACATGGCTACTATAATTATAAATGTGGTGATGCATCTATTGAACCACCGATTACTTGGATTTATGAGTGGCAAGACCCACAGGCTTATAGTATGTGGTATTCAGATTGGCAATGCACCACAGATTGGACTGTACTAAGTTGGAACAAATATATGGCACAATTATTGGCTAACAAACTGATTCAACTCATGTCAAGCAAGGAATACAGTCATGCAATATACAATTCCTTTAACGAGCCATGGTATTAATTTTATGTTCATATGTCATATTATGTATGTCATGGACTTATTAGTTATGGACTTAATTTATGTGCTTGTAATTCGTGGACTTGAACCATGTGTGATTTATGAACTTGAACTATATGTGATTTGTGAACATGTAATCACTGATGTTTCATGTCTTCTCTCATGGATTTGTCATTTACTTTAGTTTTTATCATATTTCATTTGATTATATATGTCACAAATGATATAACAAATATTCTATAAAAGTCATGTCAAAATTTCTAATTTTTACACATATTTTTTCGGGTTTTTTCAACAATCGGTTTTTAGAGCCTCGGAACCGGAATCCCGGTCATCCCAACCGGGATCCCGGTCATTCCGGCCGGTTTTCCGGTTCCTCCCGACCACCCGGCGAAATCAAATTTTGCCCGGGATCCCGACCGGGATTACCGGAAACCGTGGTTTCCGACGTCCCGGTCTCGATCGGGATCACCGGCACATTCGGGATTGTAAACCCTGCTCGGAAGTATCTTGAGCTCCTGCAAGCCGAGCCGGTCCGCCGCTGCCAGCAGCGCAGCCATCGTTTTTAGCCCATGCTCCATATCCGTTGGTATAGAACCCGTGTAGATGAAATGCAGGACCGTCTTGAACACCTGAGCTGTCATGTCATCGATTCGTATGCAGTCCCTTGTGTTGGTGTCCCCTCTAAAGAGCTCTGCCGCGAAGGCCGGCGATCGAGCTGCAAGAACGCTCCTGTGCGCGGTGAACGTCTCGCCGCCGTACGTCAGTGGGAGCGAGGGCGTCGTCAAGATGGAGATGCTGTAGCATGCCACAGAGCGGCGTCGCACTGTCCATGGAGGTGTCGTTATGTGCGAGATGCTCCGACGTCTCCATGAGCATGGTATCTTCCGAGGCAGGATCGAACATTGGCATATGGCGGAAACAGGTTTTCGGCGCCGCAAAGATTTTCCTCTGCTCGCAGCAAATCAGGCGAGGACAACGATCTTTGTTTGGGCACTTTGGGGACGGCAAAAGCTTTTTATATGCCGGGCCCGACAAAGGATCGAATTCGGCCATGACTTTTCGACTCAGAGTCGGTTGCCAGTGCCAGACAATCCCAGTTGCCATGCAAACAATTGAATGGTTAGTTAAACCCAATTTTGATCGATTCTTCGGCCTGATTTAGCGTCATGAAGCCCATAAGGAAGCCCATCAGGAGTAACGACCATAGAGAAATATTCTAAACCGGCTTCCTCGTGGTCTCCGGAGTCCGGACGAGGAACTGAATGCCCGAGGGGCGCTGAGCATCGACAAGGAGGCTCAGACGCCCAGTGCTCAGCTCACGACGACCTCCATGTCAGATTTTGTCTCATGTCCTGGACACGTTTCGCGGGCTCATACGTGCCCGTTTCTCGGCTGGTCAGCGCCAAACCAGTCAAAAGCTAGCTAGTACTATCTAATTCGAATTTCTTGATTTACTGGTTGTTTCCATTAGACACCAGAATATTTTGACATGGCATTCGGCCAGTTTAAGTTTTGTGCCAAGATATTTGTGTTACAGAAGTGACAGTTGCACGCTTTACAACTCCACAACTGAATGCAGCTGCCATAATCCATAGCACATGCATTATGGATACGAACAGAATGTAAAGTTTGAGGGGTATCATACTAATTATCATTTCGTATGACACGAAAACTGCTGTTTTTCTCAAAAATATATAGAGCACATAATGTACACCGCAGATACTGAAACAACAACATGTACAAAACAGCTCACGAACGTGCAGCCTGTGTCCAATCTTTGTCAACTTAGCCTCCCTGAGATTTCTTGTACTGGGCGGGACAAGGCGCTCTCACCTCTCCTCGTACTCCACATCAATTACATCTGGTTCTGAGCTCCTTGAACTCCTACCACCTCCCGCTCCTGAGGACATATTATTTGGCTGCCATACGATATTTCGGCAGTTCATGCACCGAATGACTTGGTTGCGGTAACCCACAAACCTCCTTTTGCATGCTGGGCAGGTTCCCTACAAATGGAACCCGTTACATCAGTAACTAGGAGCAACTGGTATGTTAAAGCGTACTCAGGAGCCTAGTTTGACAGCTACAAAAGGTTAATGTGCTGTACTTTCATGACAATGACAGAGTTGATGTAGAGATGGTATATTTAACCATTAGAAACAACCATACAGCAAGACCAAACCATGTGTGAGCCGTGACTATCAACATAATAAAGCACTCTGCTACATTATTAATTACACGGCAACTGTGTAACAGTGGGAAAATTGATGCTGATGCAGAGATTGAGCTGTGACCATATGACATAATTAAATTCTATGCTATGAGTAGTCACAATGCGATTGCACATAATTCATGATGCAGAGATGGTTACTTCACTTCAACCATCAAAATAGATCATATAATGAGCCCAAATAAGAGTGACATGTGACCATTGACAAAATTATAACACAACGACTAGCTAATAGAAGTAGCCCTGCATTCAATAATTGCCAGGAAATTTGGAAACCAAGAAGTGGGAAAGATTATAGCTCCACAAGTTGTCAATTGAGACCCTATAAGGTAAATGAAAGTTGAACACATGGAAACGAAGAATTTTCTTCTCTAGTATGCATATAAAACATCATCACACAAGGAAAACCTATTGCAACGATCCCTTTAAAGTGAGTGTAACATATTCAATTTGGAAAGTGAGTATGTTGTTACCTCAATTGCAACCCTGTTAGCAAAGGTCCCAAGTAGAAGAGGGGCGGCAAAAGGCAGCACAAATGTACCAAATATGAAAATTCTGAATAGCCACCCTGACAGTGCCAACCAAAGGAACAATAGTGTCTGCACAAAAGGAATAGTTAAAACACCCCTGATAGATACGGAAAAGCATCTAATCAATGTTTCAGTAGAATGATCAAGTGTAGATCAATGATAAATAATATTCTGGTCTTAATCCGATCTTAAAACTGAATTGATTTAGCATATGTAGCTACATGATATTTGCATGTATGCCAAAGCAACAAGTATTATTTCCTAGAATCTAGAGGAAGAGGCATATATCAAAAGGAGCTAATATCTTTGTTACAGTAAGTTGAAACAAATCTTTTTTTTTTTTAATGATGTCGCCCCATAAAGGTAGTAGCCATCAGTATTGCCTGGTGTCACGTTTCAACTTGCAGATTACTTAGGTTCTTATGATCAATTATGATTCACAACTTATTTCAGAATTTTAGAGCACACAAAAGATGGGTGCAAGAAACCACAAGTTAGATTGTTCATTGCAGGGCTGCAATGTTTTTTAGGAAACAAGATGAAATATTCCTCACAAAACCAAACCTAGGAATTATACTACGGAGATAGTTGGGAGAAATCATATGTGCCAGTGCTAGGGGACTAGTGGCACATCAAAATTTCACTAGGATGTAAGCTATGATCTCAATGGTCAAGTACTAAGAACTTAAAATTCAGTTAATCTAAGAAGCTAATCCGAGTGTGTTTAAGCTTTCAGTGAACTCACAGAAAAAGCTCTTCCGATGGGAGTCCCCATGAAGTCACTCAGCTCCCTCCGATACTGCACAACCGAAACGAGATTAAGCAGAGATTAGTGCACGGAGAGTTGAATAAATAGCTAGAAATGGTGACGGAGTGCAGCGAATCGGAACCCTAGGCCAGTTGCGGGAGAAATCGACGGAGAAGGAACGCCACCGCCGCCCGATGCCGAGCTCCGCGTCGATCTCCACTGCCCGCTCGCGAGCGGCGCGTGCGGCCTCGGCGAGCCGCCGTGAGATCGAGTACCTCCCGTCCAGCCGCTTCGCCGCCTGCCGGGCCTCGAAGGCGAGGCGCTCCGCCCCCGCGTTGGCGCCTTGCCACGCGCGCCGCACGAAGCCGTCGAAGTCGGCGCGGCCGAACGCGCGAGGGGTCACCACAGTAGCGGCCCGGCGGGGACGTATTCGGGGAGCTGAGGCAGCGGGGCGGGGGGAGAGGAGGCTAGCTGTTGGAGCAGCCGCCGGTGGCGGGGCATGCCACCGCGCTTGCGTCGCCATTCCGGCGCGTGTGAGCGTGAGAGGGGAAGCAGTCGCGAGATTTTCGTGCGGATGGGGTTGCTCGATGCTCGCTCGCCCGCTTCCTGGGCTGTGTGGGCGCCATCTTTTGGGCCTTTTACTTCCAGTCTGTCGAATTTCGTGTGTTGGGCTGGGCTGAATCGGACCAACGTGCACCCTGTGCGGGTCGACGGTTCCCCGAATTGAGACCTTTCACGTGATTTTTCTTGCAAAATTCCAAAAATGATCCAGACCCTTGCAATTTTTAGATGATAATGGAAAAAAAATGCCCTATCCCAGCCAGCTGTAAAATTATTTTGCAGCACAATCCATCAGCAATCCTTGCACAGTTGTGTATCACTGCATTTTCATTTGGGCCTTGTGCTGTCAAAAGCACAGTCAAATGTCACGCGCACCAACATATCGAATCAGCCACGACCTTTCTACACGGCATGTCGTGACGACAAAGTTCATATCACAGAGAACGTGTTCCAATGTACTAGGTATGCAATTGCTTGGAACCAAGGTCACTTGACTTTTCGGCTTGGGCGGATGACCATAGAACACCGAAACCTTGTAGAAAGAGAGAAGAGCAGAGCATATACCCTGCATCTTATCGGGAGCGTGATTCAATACGGTGGCCAGTCAGGGCCGGACAGCAGCAGAGACCCATCATTTTCCACCTGTCACATAGGCTTACAGCCACAAGACGGGAGCCAAAAAGAGCACAAGTCGCGGTCGTGGTGCGCAGCCTCACGCGTCACCGTTGCATAGCAGCATAGCCCATCTCCGTAGCCACTCGTCGTCGACCAGAAAGCAGCGGAAAACGATTAAAAATAAGCTCCCGTCTTGTCTCTCGCTCCTCGTGCCGGTGGGCGGAAGAATCCAATTCGGGCATCGCATGCTGGCGTCCCCGCGCGCATCTGCTTCCCGTGCTCGCGGCTTGCACAGCTATATATCAGCGCCCTCTTCGCGCATCATCAGCAACAACAACAGAATCCGTGCTAGAGGAGAAGAAGATACGACGACGAAGAATCGCAGCTTCATTTCTTGGACGATGAGTTCGGAAGCTACTAGTCCGGCGTCGAACGGCAGGTAAGGCTTCAGCCAGAGAAAAGAAAACTTGTGGTTCTTCTGTTCCTGCCTCTCTTGTACCGATAGGAGACGCTGATGTTGCTCTTTTTTCTCAACTATGAACTCAGAAGCGGCAGCGCTCTGTCGAAGCAGGCGCCGCTGGAGGCCATCCTGTTCGACATCGACGGCACGCTCTGCGATTCCGACCCCATCCACTTCCTCGCCTTCCGCGAGCTTCTGCAGCAGGTGGGTGCCTTCGTTCTCTGCCCGCCATGTGGCTTCTCTACCTCTGCACCGGACCTCTGTTGACTGAAACGAAATTGCCGCGCGCTTCTGAACCGGGCGTTTCAGGTGGGTTTCAACGATGGCGTTCCCATCACCGAGGAGTTCTTCAGCGCCAACATCAGCGGGGGGCACAATGATGACCTCGCCAGGGCGCTGTTCCCGGACATGGATTTCGTGAAGGCGATGAAGTTCATGGATGACAAGGAAGCGTTCTTCAGAAAGTAAGGCCACACGCATCTTGCCACAAATAATGCTGCTTTAGTTCGGACTTACTATACTTTCATTAGTTGAGCGGTTTAGTTCATGCTATTGCATAGCATAATTTAACCTCAACCAAAGAGAAATCTGGTAATTGAGTGGATCTAACTTGAACCTCAACCAAAGAGAAATCTGGTAATTCATCCTTGCCCAGGGGAAAAAAATTGAACAAGAATACTAACCTGAAGCTGAAAACTGCACAGGTTGGCCGCAGAACAGCTAAAGGCCGTGGACGGTCTGCACGACCTCTGCCGATGGATAGAAGCGCGCAACCTGAAGCGTGCCGCGGTGACGAACGCTCCGAGGGCCAACGCCGAGATGATGCTCTCTCTGCTCGGGCTCACCGATTTCTTCCCCGTGCTCGTCATCGGGAGCGAGTGCGCCCGGGCCAAGCCGTTCCCTGACCCTTACCTGCAGGGCATGGAGCTCATCGGCGCGTCGCCTGAACACACCATCATATTCGAAGTACGCTGCACGCTGTCGTAGAATAGCATACGAAGCTTTTATATTCATCACCAGAATTAAGTTAGCCGGTTACTAACTCGCAATGGTTCTGATTTCTGTGTGTTGTTCGCCTGGTTTTGTGTAGGACTCTGCATCGGGAGTGCGAGCTGGCGTGGCTGCTGGGGTGCCTGTGATTGGGCTGACTACTAGGAACCCTGAGAAGGTTCTGAATGATGCGGGAGCAAGCTTGCTGATCAAAGATTTCCAGGACCCGAAGCTGCTGTCCGTGCTTGAAGAGATCCAACCCGCAGTTGCCAAGTTCTGAGACAGAATAGCAATAGCTGCACTGCAGCCTGTAGGCGTACAAAATGCATGGTATCCTGCGCTGGTGATCAGCGATTCATTTTGCTTACTCGCTACGTGGCCAGAATGTTGGGACGGCCCATTAGTTGGGCCTTTACTTCTTGTGCTGTCAAATTTGTTTGTATTGGGCCGAATTGAATCAACGCATGCTAAATAATTCTTTTTTTAGAGTCGGGCTCTGTTTATGATTTTGTGCTAAGAAATCTAGTATTAGTTAGAGGACAATGTGGTTTTCATTGTGGACAGATCATAAAAAATGCTCTTAAATAAAACTAACATGAAAAACTACTGCGATACCAAATGGAGCTTTCTATTGAGAAAAGAAATTAAGCCACGGATACACGCAGTTGATTGGAAGAATGGTCATTTGACCTTTGTTTGCCGATGGTCGAGATAACTCAGAGAGAATATCCTTTCCTTCGCAGTAGTTGCAGCCACAGCTCACAGGGGCACAAGGAACCTTCCTGCGATCGTGAATCGCCGCCTCACGTGCACCAGATGCACTGCACTGCACAGGAAGCGACCGGCCACTCATCGTCGAACACGAAGCACGTGAAAAGCAATTAGTAGTAGTTAATTACTGTCCACTTGAACCAGTGGAGCAGCCTCCTCCCTCCCGGTCCCGGCGGAGATCAGCGCGCTGTGCTGTCTTTGCGTGCATCTGCCTCCCTTCATCCGGCCTCCTCCTCTCGAGGTCGCCGCCTCCAAGCGCATCGGTATCAGGGACAGCAAAATTATTAGCTGCATTTCTGCTGATTTTTACTCCTCGGACGATGAGCGCTGCTATTCCGGTGGACATGTCAGCCGATAGGTGAGTTTCGTTCGGAAACACTGAGACGAGACCTTATTTCTCGCGCCCTCCGTATATCTCAACTCTGAAGAGCGCGGCAGGTCGCTGACGAAGCTGGCGCCGCTGGAGGCCGTCCTGTTCGACATGGACGGCACGCTCTGCGACTCCGACCCCATCCACTTCCGCGCCTTCCAAGAGCTCTTGCAGCAGGTGCGGTTCCTCCACTTCCGCGCCTTCTGTCAACGCATACTAACGTTGGCCCTGTCTGATCCGAGCTTCTCTGGCCTCACATACAGATCGGTTTCAACGATGGCGTTCCCATCACCGAGGAGTTCTACAGCGCCACCATTAGCGGGGTGCACAACGAGAACCTCGCGGGGAGGCTGTTCCCGAACATGGACCACGACAAGGCGATGAAATTCTTGGATGACAAGGAGGCGTTGTTCAGGAAGTACGCCACTCCTCTTACCTCAGTTGTCAGTAGCATTTTCTTTACATCTCCATCCATAGCAAGATTGCAAGATTCTTTTTTGTCGATGTGGAAGGATTACAACTATTTGTTGTACTAAAGCTGAGGAAACGCAACGATTGAGGAATTTTTTGGAGAAATTATCTCATCCAAATGGAAGCTTGGAACTTTTGTGCTGTTGTAACGCTGAACACATGTAGTGGACACATGGGACTACAGCTGCAGAACTAGCCTGACAAATCTTAATGCGCCTAATATACAGGCTTAATAACAGATAGGGGTAATTGCAAAACCAGACCTCTTTTAAACTCTAATTTTAAAAATAGATTTCTTTTTCAGACTTTACAAAAATAGACCTCTTTTTTATATCTGAAGGAGCCGTGAGCCCCTGTTTCTTCTTACCGTCAGTTGAAGCCTCATTTTCGAATTAAGAAAACTAAAATGAAATGAAAAAGACTGGCTTGCCCTTGGTTGTTTCTTACTCCTCCCCATCTCTGGTTCGACCCAGTCGTCGTTATCTCCGGAGTCACCAACCCTGCCCGACCTATCCTAACCCTAGCCGTCATGGCGACAGACGACTGGAGGTCGGCAGCAAGGCGGGCACACGGAGGGGGCGAGGCGTGAGCGCGCGGCCAAGGCGGCGCGGGAGCGCGTTGCTGACGCGCGACGTTGCTGGCATATGCTCCGGGCGCTGGAGCCCCGTGACCATGGGCGCCAGGGTCACCTTCCCCATGGGGAGCTGCAGTAGCAGCGAGAGCGACGTGACTCATGTCGCGCGCACGGTGGGCTCGCCGCGGATCGTCGGTCGTGCTCCCTTCTGCCACTAGCAAGGCGGAGTCGACGGAGGTCGAAGAACGGATCTGCTCCTGCTTCATCGCCAATCCACCGCACGTCCCCGCCCCTCTGCCTGAGAAAAGAACAGTTGCTTCCAGTGACAGCCCCACAGAACTCCCTCTGCCATGGCGCCTCCGAATTCTCGGTCTTCGTCTCAATCTGTCTTCACGAGGAAAGAAAAATGGAAGAAAAGATATATGTATTGTCCACGCGTGAAACAGGAAGAGTCGAGAGATAAGAATGGATTAACAGAGATCTAGATGAGAGCTACTGATGTTAGGGCCCACACATTCCTTGCTGTGTTGTGTGCACGTGAGGCTGAGTCTAACAAGACATTGCAAATTTGAGAGGCAAAATAATGTTTGCATCGTGTGCACAGTATAGAGGAGGAAAGGCAAAAGGAAGACAATGCAGAGGAGGGAAGGCAGTGCACATCGGAGCTCGCCCGCCCGCTCGTGGCTGCGCCGCCAGCAGCTCGCCCACCGCGGCAGGAGCTCGCCCGCCGCCGCCTCCGCTCGCCTGTCGCTCTGTCGCTCGCCGTCCTTGCCGCTTCGTCGTCCTTGCCGTGCGTCGGCCCGCTCGCACGCCGCTCTGCTGCCTCGCCGTCCTCGCTGCGCATCGGCCCGCGAGCGCCGGCCCGCTCGCATGCCGCTCTACCGCCTCGCCGTCCTGGCCGCGCCTCGTCCCGTGCGCCTCGCCGTCCTCGTCGCACCTCGGCTGCAGGTCCGGTGGCGGCGGTGGAGGAGGAAGCGGCTCCCCGCGCGCCCGCCTCCTCGCGAGCTGGAGACGTCGGTCGCGTCCTCGCGAGCTGGCGCCGCAGCCCCCGTCCACGCATCGTCGCCCCCGCGCGAGCTGGCGCTAGCTGCCCGACCGCGCGCGACCTTCGACCGCCGCCCACGCGCCAGCTGCCCCACCGAGCCCGCGGCCCGCGCGCCAGCTGCGCGCCGCCGCCTCCGCTACGCCCGCCCTGTGCTCCGCCGCCCCCGCGCGCCGCCGCCTTCGCTCGCCCGCCGCTCTGCCTCCTCGCCTTGCGTCGTCGCCATCGATTTGGCTTGAGAGAAGAACAGAGGAGACGAACGGAAGCATGTGTGCCGTGATTTGCCTTCGGAGGAGAGAGGGTAGTCATTTTTACCTTGTCTCTCTCCTCGAAGGTAAAAATGGCTGTTGCTTTGCCTTCTCTGTTGGAGACTCCCGTCGCGTGAGCAGTAGTCGACGGAGAGACATTTTTGGGTTTGCCTATTCCTTTGCATCAGCTGTTGGACTCAGTCTGAGATGAAATAGTTCATCTTAAATGAGTTTAACTGTTAATCAGTGCAATTATAGAAGATGAAATAGTTTATCTTAAACGAGTTTAACTGTTACTCAGTGCAATTATAGAAGTACATGCGACAATATTATGTAATTTAAAAATATATTCAAATTCTACCAAACTCTGCTAAAAAATCATTCAAAGCATGGCAAGTTTGCAAGTAAAAAAAAAAACAGGGACAAGTTTGCAAAGGGTATTCTTGTCTTTTAGCCATAGATTTAACACCGTTAAGAGCTCATAACAGAATAGAGGCTACCAATTCCTTCAGATTCAAAAAAGAGGTCTATTCTTGTATAGTCGGAAAAAAAAAGTCCATTTTTAGAATTGAAGTTCAAAAGGGGTCCAGTTTTGTAATTACCCCTAACAGGTATCTGGTGCTTTTGATATAGTGTCAAATTAATTATCGTTTGATATCAGAGTAATACAAAAAAATTACTTCTTTTTTAGAAAGTACTCTCAGTTCTCTTTTTTTTTTTTTGTCACTGGCTAGCTCAATTTTGAGCTAACCAACCACAACACGATCAGAATGGAGGTTGTACAGAAAATGATCATGTCAAAACAGGAAACAACAAAAGGTCCGATGGCGCCAGATGTTCGAATCTTGCTGAAAATCTGAACCTGAAAATTTGACAGGTTGGCTGCAGGGCAGTTAAAGGCCTTGGATGGACTGCACCAACTGTGCAGATGGATACAAGACCGTAACCTGAAGCGCGCCGCGGTGACCAATGCTCCAAGGGCGAATGCAGAGCTCATGCTATCGTTGCTTGGTCTCACTGAATTCTTCCCTGTGCTTGTCATTGGAAGTGAGTGCGACCGGGCCAAACCGTTCCCTGATCCTTACCTCAAAGCCCTTCAGCTCGTCGGAGCAGCGCCGGAACACACCTTCATCTTTGAAGTATGCATCCTATTTCAAATATCTATTGATTTTTTTTCCAAGAAAAGCTATGCTTTCTCATCGCGAAAACTGTCAGCTACTGATTTGCACGAATGCTGTAATCATTTGGTTGCGTGCAGGACTCTGCATCGGGAATCCGAGCTGGTGTGGCTGCTGGTATGCCCGTGGTTGGTCTAACGACTGGAAATCCTGAGAAGGTGCTGAATGATGCAGGAGCGAGCTTGCTGATTAAAGATTTTCAGGACCCAAAGCTGCTGGCCATGCTTGAAGAGCTCGAAGCTGCAGCAGCGAGAGCATGGCCAGCAGCGAGAGTGCAAGGCTGATCGTTGCAGACGCAAAAGTTGTACGTTTGGATGGTGAGCAGAGATTCATCCATGCAGTGGAAGTGGAATGATTCTGCATTTATCGTTCATGATAGAGAAATTCAATTTCCCTATTGCAAAGTGGAAAGGGTGTTTTATACTGGCATACTGCAACCATTAGCTTATACTAAGTATCATGAAACATTTTTGTGCTATAGAGGGGAAACTTAGTGTTCCAAAGATCATTCGGAAAAAGAAATAATTCCCGAAAGACATCAGAAATTTTCTTGCCTTCAGGCTTCAACAGGGTCTACATATTACTACAAAAGAGCTTAGAGGGGCAGCAGAAGTCCAACAATTAGCATGCCATAGTAATTACTTACAAGAATTTCACGGAACACCTTATGTGTATATGTCAAAACAGCTCCTTGGCATCAGTAGCTTCAAACAAGGTGTTCTCTAATGTTAACAATCACCAAATTAGTTAGAGTATTAATCCATCATATTATCATCATTAACATATAAAAAAACCATGTATGCCTCTGTTATAGGTTAAATGACTCATACGATCAGACACCTCTCTTGCAGCAGCCGCCCTAGAGTTGGGGCTGCTGCCGTCAGGGTTTTAATAACCGGTAAAAACCAGCTGGTTTTCCTGATTAACTAGAAAACGAGTCCCAACCGGTCACGCTAACCGACTGATTAACCACGATAAACTGAAGCTAATACTGTAGTAGTTCAGTTAACCGATCGGTTTCTCTAGTTAACCGGTCAGTTTTTTACTAAACCGTGTCGGTCGGCTGCCACGGTTATTTCAACCTTGGCTGCCGCTCATGTGCAACCACCAAGAGGGCGGTTGGGTGTGGCCCCACAATCTCTCCCTTTCATAATGATTGAAGATTGTGTCGGTTGGGCTTAGAAAATAAAGATTAAATCAGAGGATTCAATTAAAAAAATTAAGATTATATCAGTTATGATTCTATTTAGATTTGAGGCAGGGATTAAGTAAGATTTGAGTAAATAACTGCTCATATAAATATATGAGGGAGGTGTACTCAGATCCAATAAAGAAAGAAATAGAAAAAAGAACTCTCTCTCGCACACACAGAAAAACACCACCACCACCATCCGCCAGGCGTGCGCCCTGCCTCAGCCGTCCAATCTCGTCGGAGTGAAACTGGCACATAAGCCTCATGTCATCCACAACCATATCATTTTTCAAGTTGAATAATTAGCACAAGTAGCAAGTAAAATATATATGGCAAGAACAATACCAAATCAAGACTAATCATTGAGATTTAGATGAAAACTTCTTGTGGAAAACACATTGTTTTCTATGCTAGGTAGGATAAAATAGGTCGCAAACGGTGAAACAGGAGTTGCAAGTATCGCTACATTTTCTGTGAGAAAAAAGAAAAGACTTACATATTGCTACATTTAATTAGGAAAAAAAAATCATTGTCATGGCAGGTTCAGCAAAAAATTGTTAAGATGCGTATTCCATGATTCCATTCCTGTATGTTGTTGTTTCTAAAAAAAAAATTCCCGTATGTTGTAACTCCGTTGTGATTGTCAACATCAGGTCAGTCTCAGTGAAATTTTTCATAAGCATTAAATGTTATGACATACTTCCTTCGTTCTAAAATTGTTGTCGTCATTGACTTTTTTTGTTACATTTGACCATTCGTTTTATTCAAAATATTTTAAAAAATATCATGTATTTTCTTATGATTTGTGTTATCACTAGATAAAATTTAAACATAACTTATAACTTTTCATATTGGAACAAATATTTTGAATAAGACAAGTGATCAAATATAACGAAAAAAGTCAATGACGACAACAATTTTAGAATAAAGAAAGTATATGCATTGTTTCTTGACATGGCAAGATAGTTATAAAGAAAGAGAATATTTTCTTTCATCCCATATGAGAGGGCTTTCATCTGAATAAAAATATGTTGGCTCGTTTACCTATAAATCTGTTTTGAAAGCATTGAGACTGCCCTCATTGTGACTCCGTGAGCTCTGAAAATGCGAGCACCGATTGGAGATTGTGACCTTGGTATTTTGAGGACAATACAACGGTCAGACGTGGCCATGTGGGCCACTGCGGATGGGCCCCACTCTTTGACGCTCTCTCCAACGGCCACGCGATTACGTACCTCAAATTCAGGGATTACGAAAGATATTATTAGTGTTAAAATTTGAATTTACGAGTGTAATCACTGCCGCTAGTCATGTCCGGCTGCCTGCTTCGTCTATTCCTCTAATGTAACAGCCGAGAACAAGAAACACTCCTTGCTGAAGATCTGAACAGCTTGAAAGGAAGGTCAGTGTCCATCTATTCTTCTATCTAATGCCTCCTTACTCATCAATTCCTTTTTTTTTTGTCTCTCTCTCTCTCTTTTCTTATCTCCGTTGATAAAGAACTGGAGTTAGGAGCAGTTGATCTGCTGATATAAATCCATTAGGATGAGAAATTCTGCAACGCGTCGATTAGGGCGCAAGAGCATGTGATTTCGCCCTAATCGCTGGATCATGAGTCGCTGATCCGATGAGCCCCATGAACATCAGTGCTGTAGTCTTTAGAAAATGATTCACCCCCCTTGGTTTCAGTAGTCTTCCAGGTTACAACCAATTGTACCCGGTGGCAACCGATCATACAGTGCATAGTTATAATGCAAGTAGGAAGTTTTGAAGCTAACGAGACAGACATTGGAGATGTGTTCTGGCAGATTGACAGGTGCATTCCTAGGTGAATCATAATTTATCCCTGTAGTACAAGTACAATGGAGATTACTAGTCAATTGCTTTCTGCGAAAGCTATCGTAATTGCTCTCTTTTCACCTTTTGGCTGCACACTCATCTACAATCACTGCTAATCCATTCTTCAGTCGGTATTACAATCATTATTCCTTTGTTGCAAATTCTCTAGATCCAGTTACTCTAACGACTTGTGTGGATATGCTTCCATGTATTGTATCGTACATCTCATTTACTATTTTCCTCTGAGACACGCGAGCGGCATTATACATATTCTATACTCATTTGCTATAAGTAGTAATCATAAACCATGTCCAATTGCCACTACCAAGGACCATCATCCAAATTACGTGGGGCCAAGTTGGTTAGCTTTCAGAAGATCCATTCCAAGTGATGCATTATGCATCTTCTCCTTTCCACTATTCACCACTACACCTGGGGCACAATTTCTAAAAGTGGAATGCTAGTTCAAAACCGATATCAAAACGATGGCTACTTGATTATAATATGGGCGAAGAAAGATTTCGTGGGGATCGGAGCTATAATACTAAATCCATCTGACTCCTCATGCATTGTGAATGCCGCATGCCGCTTCTGCTTTTTTGGGTATGTTCTCGCAATATAAAGGCTTGAAACCATGCAGGTGTCACAAGATCAGTGCATCCAGGGCTTCCTACTAAGGTAAGCCCCTCTTCTCTTGAGTGCTCATCTTCAGGCTAGCTTCATGTGCTTAACAGTACTGTACTTCTTCCTGTCCATCCCTTTGTTTGTCTGTTTTTTTTCCTCATAAACAAGTGGTCTAGATAATATCGTTAAATTGCTTGCACAATATTCGTTTTGTATTATTATAGACTTGCCGAGTATGTAACTAATCTAGACTTGAAAAGTTTCAGTGATCAGACACACATATGAAGTGACTTAGCTTTCTCCATTTTAGTAACAGACTCTTCCACATGAAACAAAGTTCACAAATCATACTGTACGACTGTGTATGCTGGCAATTAGGCAATGCTTTAAGCTCAATAATTGCCATTGTTCTCTACTGCTTGTTTTGTAGTGGATTGTCCAGAGTAACAAAGGCGAATCGTGAAACAGTGTGAAGGAGTTATACTGTAGCTAGGACTTTGATATCACATTTAGTGGACGACAAGAACTCTCCCCTGATTATAAATAGGCAGTGTCAGGGCGATGATTTCTCATCACACCGTTCTTACTGATCTGATTCTGTTGTATCACTCAGCGCAGTCACGAGCCTGGTTGGAGTGGTGCTGATGGAGCATTTCAGGAGAGGAGTGGAGTTTGGGATGGCCTCCTTTCAGAGTTGCCATTCGCTGTCCTGTCAATTGGTGATGATGCAAATCCTTTGCCTATGAAATTATTTTATCATTTCTAGCTTTATAGAATATATACTAAACACAGATGGGGGATAAGGCTAGTAGGCTATACGAGTATTATAAGTTTCAGCACTGTTTATTCATTTGGCATACCTGCATCTTGTGACAAATTCAGAGAGAACCTCAACTGTTGAATTTGAGGGTCTGATCAATGTGTTGACTGCAAACTTCAGAAACATGCTATTATTCTCTCTTTTAGACTTTGAAGTGATCATATTGCTTTTGCCCATTGCTGAATGTTCAAACAGGCAGAGAGCACACTAATCGATGCGCCGAAGACGGCTATCCGCTGTAAAGAGAAGTCTCGGCGTTCTAAGTGCTGCCACCCCGCTGAGGTGCCGGTCGTCCCCGAGCAGGCAATGGAGTTCCTCTCTCGGACATGGAGCCCTTCATCCTTGGATCTGTTCCAAATACTCTCTCCCAGTGTATGTTATGTACATGGACCACAGCTTCATCAATTTTTTAGCTTCATCACCAACTAAGTGTCGACATCTATCGCTCGAGTTACTCTCCATTACTACTTTTCAACTTGCATTACAAACATGATGATTGCACAAGAATAAAAATTTCCCTTTTTTTTTTCTGTGTGTAGACTGCCAGTGTAATTAAGGATTGATTTCCTTCTAATCTAACTACTTTTACTCATTTTGTGCTAATCTAGAGCCTGGGGTCATCATCAGAAGACCACGAGCGTGACCATGACGGAGAGGACAAAGACGAAGACGAAGATAAAAATCTGGACACGACCCGCACCAATGGAGAAAGAAGCCAATTGTTCAATCAGACATGGGTAAGTTACCCATTGGCCTCACGTCTAATGGATGTTACAGGAGTTCATATCTTGATATGAATGAATGACTAATTATTCCCGCGTTGCCTGACAGGGAGTTCGAGCCAACGGGAAGCCTACTAGATCTGCACAGAGGATGCATAAGCTATCCCAACCTACCTGGGTAAGTAAGGTGTAAGGATGCCATATAAGATACGAACCGAGGTTATAGCTAGAGAACACAAAAGTCTTCGTTTAAAACAAGGGAATTTCACGCGCTCTCTCAGACGGGGACGGGCCCTAACATGGCACAGTGTAGGGAACACAAAACAGTAGCGCTCACTGAACTGCAGCGATAGAACAGTAGAGTACAGTATGTGCATTGTCGGAACAAGTACAGTGTTGATTTTGTTTTTTCCACTGACCAAAAATGTGGCGGGGAAAATATCGCAGCTCAACGTGAAGACAGTTCTGCGAGGGTTCTTCCTGGACAGCGTGCCGGTGACCGGAAGCCGGCGCAGGCGGCGGAGGGACGAGCTCCGGCTGCACTCGGCGCAGGCGCACGCGGCCGTGTCGGTGGCGCAGCTCGCCGCGGCGGTGGCCGGCATCGTGTCGGTGTGCGAGCTGAGGCCGGCCGCCGCTGACAAGAGGCTGGGCCCGGTGCTCGCGTCCGCCGCGGCGCTGGTGGCCACCGTTTGTGCCGAGGCGGCCGAGACCGCCGGCGCCAACCGCGGGCGCATCACGTCGGCCGTGAGGAACGGCCTCGACAGCCGCTCCTCCGCTGAGCTACTCACCCTCACCGCCACCGCCGCCACATGTGCGTAGTTAATCAACTTGGAATATTTGCAAACCGTGAAACTAAGATCTTTGCTTCAAATTAATATTTAGGTTTCTTTCAGGTTTGAGGGGAGCTGCGGCGCTGAAGCTGAGGGCAGCTGACCTAAAGGGAATCAGCAACAGCAACGCCATGGCCATGAGCATCAGCGCTGGCATCCAGAAAGGCACAACTCTCAGGGTCTGCCTGCCTTGTGGTGAGACACCGTATCAATCAGTGTTGCGAATGCAGATATTGACACTAGAAAACTAAGATCTACTAGCACTCAGCTGATTTCGTGTCCATGATCGATGCAGGGAGGGTGTGCGTTCGGACGGTGGCCGTGTTCCCGCAGCGTGGTGGCGCCGGCGCGGTGGCGCTGAGGCTGGGGAAGAAGCGTCTGGGCGGCGCGTTCGCCACCTACAAGGAATGTAAGTGACCAATAACTGGAGACCGATCATCAAACAGCACATACGAGTACACTGTTACATGTACGCTATCATGCACACGGACAGTGACGTCACACTGTTCCGCAGCCGCGCGTGGGCGCGTCGCTGTTTGTCCCCTCGTCTCGGCTCGGCTCGCTAGAGACGACGACGACGCCGCTCGTACCGCGGCCTCACTGCGCCGTCACACCCCAACCGTTTGGCCGGTTGCCCCGACATGCCAGCTTGTCTAATTCTTTTCTTTTTTAAAAAAGATTGTGGGGCCATATATCCAGCCGCGCCAGCTTGATCGACTCTTAATACTGTACTTAACAACCCCAATCACGTCGTCGTGTCGTCCACGCGCGCGACGCCGTGCAAATTGATGGGTCCAGTCCCATCGCGTTTGGCCTGGTAGTACTAGTACTCTCTGTACCATCAGGCATACGCGCCGCTGCTATGATTTGGCTCTAGCTGCTTGGCCGCGGACTGTGCTGATCCTGGCCCTGATTATTTGCTGATGATTCAATGATCGACGACGGCCTGTCGTTTTGTTATGATGATTTTTTTTTAGATGAGGTCTCGTCGGTCGGCGACGGCGGCAGCGGCGGCGAGGTGGCGATGGAGGGCCGCCCGGCGTTCCCGGTGGTGGTGTGCACGGCGGAGGGGGCCACGGTGCAGCTGCTGTTCGACCACCAGACGCACTGCAAGGTCTGGAAGGCGTCCATCGAGGGCATGCTCTCCGAACAGAGGCTCAACCGCGCCCACAACTGATGCGTGGTCATATTGGCTTCAACGCGCTTCAAGCTACCGGCCGGGCTCTCGATCGTTCCGATGGATCCTAGCTAGTGTAGAATTTCTCGCAAGTGTACTACGAATATATACAGTGTGAGTGTTTCTTCTGTTGTCATGCATATTGCGTCAGCTGCGAGTAAGTGCAAACCGGGAGCCAAGGGTTTAGAATGGATGATGTAATCGTAGGAACGGTCAACAACTGATTGAAATGTACTCTTATATATGTCTGTTTCTCTCAGCCAATCAAGTTAGCTTCATGCGGGCTCTGTGATAGCGTGTAACAATAATATGTTCCTCCTATTAACGAAATACTTTTTTTTTTAGAAAATGAAAAAAGATTCTGGCGTATGCGGAACCGCACACAGCGAAAGTTGCTAAGAAAAACAAAGGAAAAGAGAAAGAGGACAAATAGTAGTCGCCAGTCTCCGGTGTCCATTGACGTTTCTCCTCGTCATCTTAAATTAGTGGCCATCTATTTGTTTGCTAATAATTCAGCACACAAACGATCTTAAATAGTCACCATCACAGTAGCCAACAATATGATGAAGCTTGCGGTGCCTTTTCTCCAGCTGAAAAGGCAGGCGCAAAGGTCACCCAAACGGTAGGAAGCACACCACACTCCTCAGTCAGGGTCATCAACGAAACACATTCTAAGAAAAAAAAGATTCAGGTAAATAAAAAAGGAAAGAAAAATGTAAAATTACGGTGAAATGGCTTTATGATCCGATATAGATCATAAAACCTTTATTTGGAACATACATCTTAATAAGGATATATATTTGTATACTAGGGTAAGGAACTCACACATGAAGAAATTTAAAGTTGATAGTAGCTCACACAATGAATTGGGAGAGGGGGGGATTGAAAACGCTGTACTGGGCCGGACAGACATTCTTAATGGACTGCAGAGAAGAGAAAATGGGCCTAGTCATTTCAAATTTTCAATGCTACCGGTACCGGCCACAGCCCACAACAGCAGGTTCGCACATTTCCCGTGTCGTGCGTGTGTTGTGCGGCTCTTGTGCCTCTCATTCCACCCTCGGACCCACCAGGCACGCACAACGACCGGCCTACGTCGTTCGGTGTCACTGGAACGCCAGCGTTTCAGCTCAAAATTTCCACCAGGCAATATGTTGTGTTGTGCTTCTCTTTTCAGTTTCCTCCGATGTTGTGCGTGGCGTCTGCCTTCGCGGGGAAGGAACGGGAGGACCTTCGAGGGGAGGGAACCGAAGGGAGGGCGTCAAACGAATATGCGTGTGCAACGACGCATGCCTTGCTGGCCCACCCACTGAACAAAATTGAAATCCGGGGAAGGACCAAACCGACCGTTCTGCGTTGTCCGTCCAGGAAGGACCGCCAAAAGCCGCCGCCCTTATCCGCCGCCTGATTTTTTTTCCCCGAAACTACCCTCGCATCTATTCTTACGAACAGAAAACTTTTTTAAATAAACTTAGGAACAGAAAAACTGATGCATAAGAACTGCGCGTTACGACAATCGGTGGTTTCCTGTCGTTGAAGTCAAAAAAAAAAAAACTCGATGTGCCGGGGAAAGAAGCCTTCCGACGGTATTATATTAAGGAGAAGAGCCCCTCACGCAGGTCAAGAAAATCGTCGAACCCCCTCCCTAACCATACATAGGTACTCAGCTGGCCGTATGAACTGTGGCGCGAGTCTTTACCTATGCTTTGGTCTGAGGAGAGCGCGAGGGATTTTTTTTTCTACCTGACACTGAAGCGAGTTACAGTGCCCGTACGGAATCAAGGATCGAACCCTCGACCTGGTGGAGCCAACCCGACGCCTTGCCACCAGGCCAACTGCCTATCCATAGTTCATACTTTTCTCTTCTAGGGTAGAAAATTCTCGAGCGCCAGCAGAATATCGTACGTAATTTGTTGGGAGTAACTACGACACACCTTGTTAAATTTGATGAGATACTACTGCCATTTCCACTTTAAATTTATGTTGTTTTTAACTGTTCATAGTTTTCTCACCTTTTCTAATATAGCAAGAAAGTATATATACACTCAAATTACTTCATATAAAAATATTATAATTCTTTGCTAGATTATTTATATTTGACCAAACCTGAAAGCATTTGTTTTATAGATAAGACAGCTACACGGAAGCCATGCATAAACATTGCAAAATGCCCCCCGCATTAATAAACATTGCAAAGCACTTGGAATGTGGCGCGGGGCAAAACCACGACAAAATGTAAGCTTCTGGTGAAGATTCAAAGTTTTGTATGAATACAAATCCACGGCAAAATATAAGCTTCTGGTGAAGATTCAAAGTTTTGAAAAAGATTCAAAGCTTATGCATGGCTTTGCAATGTTTATTTATGTGGGAAAAAAACTTTGAAAAAGCTTCTGATAAATAAACATTGCAAAGTATAATCTTATGCTTTTTCTGTATCAAAATGTAAGCTTCTGGTGAGGATTCAAAGTTTTGTATGAATACAAATCCACGACAAAAGTGAACCTAGCAATTCCCGCCCGACGACTTGGAATGTGGCGCGGGGCAAAACCGGAAGCGAAGAAGAAAACTGGAAAGAGGTGCAGTTGCCATACGTCCATTCTCACCCACCACTACGACAGTCGACAGTGACGCCTCTATCTGCTCGCTCTTCTTGCTTCGTGCACCCCTCAGAGCAGGGCGCTCTACCCCTCGAACCCCCCGCTCCCTTCTAGAACCTTCCGTCGCCACCGCGCTTCCTCCTCCGCCGCCGCTCACCGCGAATCGCAGAGATGACGACCATGGAGAACGTGATCGTGCTGGTGAATCGCATCCAGCGCGCCTGCACCGCCCTCGGCGACCACGGCGGGGACGCCGCGGGTTCCCTCCCCACCCTCTGGGAAGCGCTCCCATCCGTCGCCGTCGTGGGCGGCCAGGTCGGCCTCTCCCCATGACTTCCATATGGGCGCTTGCCCGCCTAAGATTTCGTTCCGTGGCTTAATTTCACGGTGCTGTACAGAGTTCGGGCAAGTCATCGGTGCTGGAGAGCATCGTGGGGCGAGACTTCCTGCCACGAGGATCAGGTATAACGTGAATTTCGCGTTTCGTGACTGATTTTGCTGGAATTTTATTTACGGTTTTTGTGT
This sequence comes from Eleusine indica, assembly GCA_030378355.1. NCBI lineage: Eukaryota > Viridiplantae > Streptophyta > Magnoliopsida > Poales > Poaceae > Eleusine > Eleusine indica. Next base: position 47,247,164 of record CM059495.1, read on the forward strand.
CTGTGTTTTGATCGGTAGGGATCGTGACGAGGAGGCCGCTGGTGCTGCAGCTGCACAAGACAGAGGAGGGGGTGCAGGAATACGCGGAGTTCCTGCATATGCCCAAACGCCGCTTCACTGATTTCGGTGAGGGGCCTCTCTTCTCAAGTGATACGCGGTTGTTGGGGGTTATTATGGGCGTCTACTGCTTTGAAATTGGCTGTCTTGTTGGTTTGCCCCATGTTTACTGTCATCAGTTGTGTTGCATCAGTTGTGTTGTTCCTAAATAAATTTATTTTTATTTCTGGCACGACCACTAACTGTTCCATACAATAATCCAATTACCGTATTTGGTTCAATCACTGACATCGCCCAATTGTATCACTCACTGTGATAAATTTTTTTTTCTCGAATACGCAGGAGAGCTGCGTATCAATTCATTAATAGAAGAAGAGAGTACAAGTTTGTAAGATTACATTCGTGCCTTTTAAAAATACATAACACAACCCGACCACAAACTAGACAACACACTATACAACACGCTCCTTATGTGCCTTGCCGGATAGCAGGGAAAGATCCTTGGCGCCGGCCATTCTCCATAGGGTGCTCTCATCTCCCGGCGTGATAAGTGCTTTAGCGAGATTAGGGGGAAAGGCGTCAAAGACACATGCGTTCCTGTGCCACTACAGGGTCCAAGCTGATAAGTTTCTGCCTCACAAGACACTTGCTTGTGTTGCTTTAAATAGTTAGGACTTGCTTGCCTTGCTTAAATACTCCCTCCGTTTTTAAATTGTTATCGTCATTGATTTTTTTATTTAACTTCAACCTTTTGTTTTATTCAAAAATAAAAATATCATATGTTTTGTCATAGTTTGTTTTATCATCAAAAGCAAATTATAGCATAACATAAAATTTTACATGTTTGAAATAACATTTTGAATAAGACGAATGGTCAAAGTTGACTAAACAAGTCAATGAATGGAGGGAGTAATAGTTAGGATGTCTAGGAAGCAGCTTCTATCTATAAGCGCTTATGAAGTTTGAAATAATTTTGTTGAGTGTTATAAATGCTTTGATCAGTTTACGTGCCTTTAATCAGTCTTTGCACCATGTATTCAAAAGTAGCACAGAAAGTATTATTGAAAATTTTGAAACTTGAAGTTGAAAAGCAAATGTCATATGCAAAATTCAAATGGATTTAGTATTTTCAATACTTGGAAATGACTGATGTGCATACTGCTTAAAGATGACACCAATGATTATCGTCTGCAGCTCTTGTGCGGAAGGAAATCCAAGATGAAACTGACAGGTTGACAGGGAAGACAAAACAAATCTCTCCAGTTCCAATTCATCTGAGCATATACTCTCCACACGGTACTTAGGCCCTGGCCACAACCTACTGTGCTTATTTCTATATGTTATTTTGGAGGAAAATATTGCTGCCGCTCTTGTTAAATCCAAAATGCCGGTTCCGTGCTATGTTTATGTTTATCAGTGTGTAACATTCTTTCTGTTCTGTTTGACGAAAGTAACACTATTGTTTTCATGTCCGTGCTTTGGTAATTGATATTGATGGTAGTGGAAGCTTCTTTTTGTACCAGTCTGTAGAGGAGCTGGTTTGTATACAGTATCGTCTCTGTGGCGCCTGAATCTTCTTAACAGTTATTTTCTCTGCATTTGGTTATTGCAGTGGTCAACTTAACCCTGATTGATCTGCCGGGTCTAACAAAAGTTGCTATAGGTATGCAAAAAATAATAATAATAAATGCCCGTGCATCCTTTTTATCCGCTTTCTTCAAAGTAGGCAATTTTTATCAGGTATGTTTCACTGAACATTTCTTTTGCAGAGGGGCAGCCTGAGAGTATTGTCGAGGACATTGAAAATATGGTGCGCTCATATGTTGATAAGGTATGAGTGAATGCACACATCTACAAACTATGAATTTGACCTGTTTTTTTCATACTATAAAAAACAGATAACATATTGTAAATAATTGTTCTAGTACTTTGTTTTTGATATCCAGCCCTATGGGTCTCAACTTATTATGTATCACGGCCCTGTGTCTTTTTTATAGCTATTGCTTGATTACCAAAATTGCTACAGAAATAGATTTGAGAGGATTTTTGTTTATCTTGCATTTAGCTGAAAAAATAGTCAGTGAGTTCCTCCATACAACCTATTTGTAAGTATCTAACTGCAACACTCAAGCTTTTGGCTAATCTACTTGGTATAAGACTGTGGGTACTTGTCAGTTCTCACCCTCCATCCAATATTTTCAAAATAACAAATAAATCACCTATATTTAGGCAATACTTTATTTTTTTTCCTGCCCTCTCTGCCCCTCTGATTTTTTCCACAAAATCTTCTAATTTTAGCGTGGGCTGTATTGTTATACCACTCCTTTTGAATTCAGTTCCTGTGTCTGCCTGTGACTAAGTTTTGGATATAGCATACAGTACAGCTATAGCCTTACCTTGTTAACGTCTCTACATACCTTGTTAGGAATTTTCTCCATTATATTTCCCTGTTTTCTCTTGTAGCCAAATTGTCTTATACTGGCCATATCTCCTGCCAATCAAGATATAGCAACATCAGATGCCATCAAGCTTGCTCGGGATGTTGATCCAACTGGTATGGACGAAAATGTTATGCTTATACAGAATTTCTTCAAATTGATACATCTATTATCTAATATCTGACTAACAAATAGAGCCACCATGTTTGCCGTGCTAGAAATTACTACATTAATTACTAAGCAGTGTTGTTAATTAGCCCAGAAAACTCCTATAAATATTTATAAATTACCCGTGAACCCATCATACCTCATCATTAACATTAGTTAGATCATTGGTAGGTGTTGGTGTAACACTTCAATCTGCAAATGACACAACTGATACTTAAATAGTTCATTGTAATAACATGAATCGCAGAACAAATAGTAGCACCGACCCTCAAATTTTTAGTAAGCTTGTTTCTGTAGCCAGAATTTCTAAGCAAGCTAGTTGAAGTCAGAACAATAGAACATCTCCAGTCAATAAAAAACCAGTGGACTAGTTCTGTTTCTCATCACCCTAACTTACTGCTAGTTGTTTGTGGAATGCTCTCCATGTTGACGAATTCCATCTTTTTCATTCACCAATTTATTTCTTGCCTGAGGGATAATATTATGTCTTCAGGTGAAAGGACCTTTGGTGTGCTGACTAAGCTTGATTTGATGGACAAAGGAACAAATGCACTTGATGTACGTTTCTGTTTTCTTGTTCTGTGTGAACTTTGGACCCAATTTTGCAATTTATAGCCTTTGATTCTGTAACTAACCCGAGGTTACCTCTTCTTGTTAAGGTTCTTGAAGGAAGATCTTATCGACTGCAGCATCCATGGGTTGGGATTGTAAACCGTTCACAAGCAGATATCAATAGGAATGTCGACATGATTGTTGCTCGGCGAAAAGAGCAAGAATTCTTTACTTCTAGTCCTGAATATTCTCATCTGGCCAGTAGGATGGGTTCCGAATACCTTGCTAAACTTCTTTCACAGGTGGTGTAATCGTTCTGTTGTTTTCATTTCTGTTGGTGAGCTGAAAATGGTGGATGATGCAGTGATGTTTCCATCTTTCAGCAACTAGAGGCTGCAATCAGAGCCCGCATTCCAAGCATAACATCATTGATAAACAAAACTATTGACGAGCTTGAATCTGAGATGGATCACCTTGGAAGACCTATTGCCTCTGATGCTGGGGTACTCTTATAAAACTTGAGCTAAATTGTATTGGAGTCGAACAGAGACAGGGGTATCATGTGTATGCTTTTGCAGGCTCAATTGTACCTCATCTTGGAGCTTTGCCGTGCATTTGACAAAATATTTAAAGAACATCTTGATGGAGGGTAAACATTATATAAGTATTTCATGTTTTTTATTGACCGTGTCTATCAAATGTTTGTTCTTGGCATCTAAAATAGGAATTTAAATTTTGTAGGCGACCTGGTGGTGATCAGATTTACGGGGTTTTTGATAACCAACTGCCTTCTGCTCTGCGGAAGCTTCCATTTGACCGCCACCTTTCTTTGCAAAATGTTAAGAGAGTTGTATCACAAGCAGATGGCTATCAGCCTCATCTGATTGCTCCTGAGCAAGGGTACCGTCGACTCATTGAATCTGCTCTAAACTTTTTTAAAGGACCAGCTGAAGCTTCTGTAGATAGAGTAAGTGTTATTCTTAACTGTAAGAAATCTTCTTGTGCTGGCTGCATTAGTACTTCATTTCATCAACTGAAGAGTCTCTCACAATCGCTGCAGGTCCATTTTGTTTTGAAAGAGTTGGTGAGAACATCTATTGGGGAGACTCAGGTTGGTCCTCTGTTAAAGCATCAATCATACCATTTTCAGGTTTTCCTGGATATTGTTTAGAAGATTTCTCCCCATATTAATTGAAGTCATATTGTATCATTAGGAGTTGAAAAGATTTCCAACTCTTCAAGCGGAGCTTGCGGCTGCATGCTATGAGGCCCTTGAGAGATTCCGTGAAGACGGTCGTAAAACTACTTTACGACTGGTTGACATGGAAGCAGCATATTTAACAGTGGAGTTCTTCCGCAAACTCCCTCAGGAAGTTGATAAGACTGGACCTGGGAACCCTGGAACTAGAACTGGAAACCCTCCCACTCCTTCGGATGATCGTTATACAGATGCACACTTCAGGAGGATTGCTACTAATGTGTCCTCATACATTGGCATGGTATCTGAAACATTGAAAAATACTATCCCCAAGTCAGTTGTTCACTGTCAAGTCCGTGAAGCTAAACGATCACTGCTTAATTATTTCTATACACAAGTGGGTAGGAAAGATGTAAGTAATTAACTTTTTTATTTTATAACTTGATTCATTTGTTCTCTTACCAGAACTTCATGTGACAAATTTTCTTTTTATAGGCTAAACAACTTGCGGTACTCCTTGATGAGGATCCTGCCCTTATGGAGCGAAGGATACAATGCTTCAAGAGGCTTGAGCTGTACAAATCTGCACGGGATGAGATCGATGCCGTGTCATGGACACGATGAAGGTGACATTTTAAATTCTTATTATATATTTGCCTACTTAATTAGACACTTTGTAATCCAACAGATATAGAATTAGCAGTTTTGGTAGACTGATCACTTATATATCTTGTATATTAGTCTGTCAATATAAATTGTTGTGCACTGCTGTTATATCCGTGTTTCCACTGTGATTGGGATATGAACCCAGTAGTTTTCACATAGCCCATTAGCAGCCTGTAGTAGTTTCAGCCCATGTTGCCCAAAGTGAAGTGACCATAGCATCTGCAGGTTGACCATTTTACACTAAGTAAAGATGAAAGCATAAGAGGTAGGGGTGGTATATGTGAATGCGTGCACGGTAACCATATTTTGGATGCGTGGTGTTACAGTTGGTGACACTTAATTTTTGTAGGTCACATATTATGTTAGTTCTGAGTTCCTGGTTCCTTTCCATTCAGTAGTAGGTGATATATTTGGTCTTTCATATCACTGTATTTAGCTGTGGATTGTTCTAATAAAAATAATTTGTTTATGCAACTTGCCGCTAGTCAATCATAGAGAACATATTTATTTGCATTATTGGATGTGAGCACTACCAGGTAACTGAAACAGGGAAGTTATTCGAGTTTGCCAGTTTGGTTTATGGTATCATATAGGAATTATAGGATATTTGAAAAATACCAGCCACGGTGTCTCAACATCCTTTGGCTTACTTGACCTGCATGCTCGGCCGGCCCTTCAGCTATTTGATACTGTTTTCTGTCAAGAGGAATAACTATCTGTTATTGTTGCTGACACTTTCCACTGGTTGAAATGAATGACGCATACAGAACGCCAGAACCATCCAAAACAGAGATCAGCATAACTATCTCGATAGTTCTTTGCCCTGCTTGCATTCTATGGTTGTATCCATTCAGTCATGGTCAGTTGTGTACCTTCAGGAGTAAACTTGACTCTCTATCACCTTGTGTTGATCTGAATTTTTGGTTTCTCTGTTGATTTCTTGTCTGTTGTCAATGGATTCATGCTTTCTGGAAATAACATTTTCCCCTTTCTGGAACCGAATACAAAGTGCATGTCGGTTTTTTCTTGAGTTCTAATACTAACAAGTGACAAGTTCACGTATCTTCAGGTAAATAGAATAGCCAGGCTAAGAACAATAAATTGTAACGCATCGTCCTAATTAGGCCTTCATCCTTCCTCTTCATTTACCCAAAGCTTGGGTTTTAATCCATTTTAGAAGTGCATCGTCATCTATGGGCTAGTTATGAAGCCTCTCCTTCCTTTCCACTTAGGTGTCATTTTAGACTTTTGGCCACTGCGTTTCGGTGCTTATATTATAGAGGATTTTTATATGAATCATGATATTGGACTGCGAGTGCGAGGTAATTGAATGTAATGGAACCAAGAGTTATTTGGTATGGTAGCACCATGTATTTGCTTCAGTTTTGTAGCTGCCGGTCAGCTAAGAATTAGATACTCCGGGTATTGCGTCTGAACATTCTTGGCCGTGTCATAGTTGCTTTTGCTGACATTTTCAATTGCCGGTAGTTCCGGCCCAAGCTTTGAATGGTTTTCGTGACGTGTCTTTGCATTGCTTGCATTCTTTCAGCCGTAAACAATTCAGCCGTCTTGGTCGTTTGGTCAGTCGCATAACCCTTGTGAACTTGACTCTGCGTTACCCAACCTGCATTGACCTGACTCTCGGCACTTCCAGGAACTCCACGTATTTTATCAGAGAGCTTTCTGGACGTATTATTTCTTTCCATGAGTTCTCTGTATTACTAGTTCTATAGGAAAAAAGCTCTTCTGGAACAGAACGCAACATGCATGAACACGTTATGTGAGTCAGGTGTCGAGCTCGCGTACTTACGCGTGCCAAGAAAAAGATCGTCAGCGCAACTTGAAAACACCGTCCACCCACCACATTCCGTGACCTTGTTCTCTTCCACGGTCTTCATACTCGCAAGTGAGGGTCGTCACCTTCTTATCTTGATTAGGCCTTGATTGAGCCGTTCTAATCATTATTATGCTGCTGATCGCCCCAGAATGGACGTCCGTCCGGTCCGGCTGCCGCATATTATTGTACAAGTGTACAAAATTGGCATCGCTGCCTATGCGGATCCATTGTACCGCCACGTATTTTATAGCAGAACTAATTTTCGGACCGATATTGATTGATACCAGTGAGTGATAAGTGGGACCGATTTTTGCTTATGATATGCGTCACGTTCGCGATCGTAATGTCCGAACTAATCTCCGAGACCGCACATTGGACTTGACGAGCGTATAAACATTAAACAATAACCGGGGCCGGTAGTCGTTGGCCATTACCATTGCTCATTACGGCAGCAGCAGCATAGTACGCTGCTCCGCTCATGTGACGGACGGTTGATCGAATGTGTGTAGCGAGTGGTGGTAGTTTTGTATCGAAGATTATGCGCTTCTCGTGCAGGCCTTGCTCTTTTTATCAGCCGCCGCTGCTGGTGCCCGGAGTGGTGGTTGTTAATTACCACCGTACAGTACGTGAGGGCCGGCTAGCCGCGCCGTCCCGAGACCACGCCTTTAAACTAGAGTTTACTCGCACATGTAATCCCGTGGCGCCCTGCTCGCCACATGCCGGGCACGGGCTTGGGCGCGCTGCTCCCGCCCGAGGGACGGACGATCCCAATCATATCATCCTCGTCGTTGTTGTTCGCATGTCGTGTCTCCGTCGTGGTTCAGACTTCAGATTTGAGAGGGAGCCGGAGGATGACGTGTCGGCGTCCCCCGGAGGATGTCACATCTCATCAACTTGTAGAGTATCGCGTTCCCGTCAGCTCGTAGTAGAGAGGCCAAAGGGGTTTCACAATAGTGGATGAGTCTCCGAGTAGCACTTCCTCAAGTCTCGAGTTTGATTTCTGTTGAAAGTGAATTTTGGTATTTGAGGTTAAAAAAATACTCTCGCTCTCTTAGTGTCAAAGCATACAGTAAATACTCACGTCACAATTCACAGCCCAGCTGAGTCTTGTGTATGATCTGGGAGTGGGATTTGGAGATTTTCTTGACCTACGTAAAAAGGTCTTCTTCTTAAAAAAATGTTCGGAAGTCGTTATTCCCGGCAGGTCGAGTTTTTTTTAGTAGAGAGTAGTGTCGTGTCGTCCACGATCGTCGTCAAGTCGGGAGAAAACTAGTAGGAACGAACAGTGCCCAAAGGATACGGTACGCGTAAACGCGTTAGGAAAGGAAGGTTCGTCCATGTCGGATCGGGACACTCAGTACTGTTCGCAACGAGGCTACAGAAACTCGCTAGTACAGCGAATGGTCGGAAACAGCAGCATTTGTTATTCGTACCGACGACGGTGCTTAATGGCGTACGCAGGCACAGTTTTCAGGTTTGACTTGCGACCGTTCCGGCGGAAGTAAGTAGCGGTATAGCTATCGGAGATTCAGAGTCAAGAACGAACCCGAGAAGGACGGCGTCCTGCTGCTCTGCTGGTGCTGGTATGGCGAGGCCATTGCCATCGATGATGGATGGATGGATGGATCTCTTTGTGTTTTTTTTTTTCTGACCGAGCATTTGTACCTCGGCGCAGCATTGGATCTGTCCGTCCGTCCTCCAGGACGGAGGGCAATAAATCCCATGCATATGCACGTCGCCGGGGCAATAACTCCGTTAAAAAGTTTTGCCCGTTGAACCGTCGACGACGGATCATAAACCAGTACTGTATGCATGATTTCTCCTACGCTTGCCAACTGCACGAATAACCTGCATATGGATCATCGAATGATGAGTTATTTCTCTCCATTTTCGTTGAAATCCGTTTTGAAAATTCTTGTTCGCTTGGTAGTAGTATGTTGATCTGAAGATCGCAAGTTCTGGGCAAGACAAGACCAAGTCGGTAGACTCGGGCTCGAGACCATTTCTGATTGAAAGGAAGACTCAGGTTTTCGTTTTATTCTCAAGAAAAAAAAAAAAGAAACTGTGGACTATACTAGTATCCTGGGCGGCTCCACCACGCCCCGTCCTCCGTCCCAAAATAAATCCAGCCATTACGGCGTTGCCCAACCACTCTCGTTCCTTCCTCTTCCTCTTACAGCTACAGCACAGCAGGGTAGAGTAGGGGGAGAGCAGAGCATAGAAGCAGAGGCGCTCGCGAGGCGAGAAAGAAAACTCCAAGCTGCAGGCAGCGCAAGCACAGCGCAGAGGAGTACTCTACTCTACAAAGCAACGCCAAAAATCCAAACCCAACCGGTACCATCTGCCGTCTCGTCGCGTGTCCCGCCACCTCTTCCTCTGCTTCCTTTCCTCCCGCCTCCTGTCTGGTCCTGGAGAGGAGAGGTGGGCTGATGCTTGCGCGGAGAAGATGAGGTGCAAGCTCCACCCGTACGCCAACGCCGTGGGCGTCTGCGCGCCCTGCCTCCGCGACCGCCTCCTCGCCCTCGCCGCCGAGCGCGCCGCCCACGCGGATGACTGCGCCGCCGCCGACGACGCCAGCTCGCCGCGATCGTCCCTCCACCCGCCCGCGCGGGGCCACCGGCAGCAAGGGTTCCCACGCTCCGTCTCGCCCTACGTCGCGCACCGCCGCCGCTCCGACGCCTGCGCGTCCTACGCGTCGTCCGGGGCGGCGCACCAGCACAGCAGTAGCCTGCTCTTCTTCCGCACGCCGCAGGTGGGCCCCACAGCCCGGGCCGACGACGACGACGATGAGCACGCCGAGGAGGAGGAGGAGCACAGGAAGGTCGCGCGGAGGAAGAGGACGACGCGGTCCTTCCTAGCCGCGATCTTCGGCTCCGGCCGCGGGCGGCGTCGTGAAGAAGAGGCGGCGGCCGCCGGGATAATGAGTAAGGTGAGGGACCCACCGCGACGGTCCACATCGTGGCTCTCCGCGATCGTCTGCCGCAAAAAGCACCGCCCCGACGCGGCGTCCTTGCGCTCGGCACCAACGGCGGCGCAGCAGCAGCAGCCGGACGAGGAGCCCGAGTCGCCCGGCGGGATGAGCATCAGCAGCACAGGCACTAGCACCGGCACCAGCTGGTGGTTCCCGTCGCCGTCGCCGGCGAGGCAGCAGCACCACCACCGGCGCAGGCACGGCGCGGGAGCAAGCGGGGACGGCGGGGGGATGTCCGGGTTCGCGGTGTGCCTCAGCCCGCTCGTCCGGCCGGGATCCGCCGGCGGCGGGCGGCGCCGGTGCCAGCCGCCGGACTCGTGCAACCTCGGGGAGACCCACCGCCGCCACGCGTCCGCCGGTGGCGCCAGCTCGTTCGGGCGAAACACGTCGCGGAAGCTCGCTGACATGAGTAGGTTCCGGTGACGACACTTGCCAGGCCGGCCGATCCTCCCTATCTTCTTGTTCTTTCTGCTGCTGCTTAATTAGCTGATCCTTGGTTTCTTCTCCTCCTTTTTTTTTTTTTCTTTTGGATACAACATTTGGCATTTTGTTACCCGACGATCGATGATGTATGATCGTGTTTGGTGCTTAGTAGCAGCTACCAGTTTCTGTGATAGCGAAGGAAAATAGTAGGGGACAAAATCAATGGTAACCATCTCGAAAATTTTAATTCGTCATGGTCAGCGCACTACTGCTAGACCGAGGAAGAAAGGACACGGGCTTCAAACCTTCCAGCTCATTTTCTATGACAAAAAAAATACTCGATTTGTTTCGAAGGAAAATGTCAGTCACGACGACTTGGGGTTGGGCATGTCAGTTCTGACCTTCGACCGCAAATTTTGTCCACCGCTTCGTTAGTTGGCGGCTGAGCAGAGATTTTGGCATTTGTTTCCCTTGCAGCCTTGCTTTGCGCTTGGTGTTTGCTTCGCCGACTCGCCACCGCCCTCATTCATTTCTGGTGGTTGTCAGATGCGACGCTGTTGTTCCAGCGTTAATGGTTCAGAGAATTCGAACGTTTCATCAAGTGATCAGGGATGGATTCCCGGTTCTGCCTGCCACATCAATAGCAGCATTTGTGCTCAGAAGGTTTACCGGGATTCGTTGGTTATGCGCTGTGGATTAAACGTGCTGCAAAGATCGTCTGCCTGTTAGTACTCAACATAATTTGCTGCTATCACTGGCGAGGAGAGGACCAACTGTCTCGCCTCGCCTTTGCGAAGCTGCTCGTGTCGGGCGTACCACCACAGACATGGTAATTAACATTTAACAGTAGCGCCAGTAGCGTACGTGATGCAGGTCCGGTTTGTTAATGGTCGCCGGCGATTTAATGTTAGTAGCGCCAGTAGCTTGTCTCATAAACGCCTGGTGCCGTGTCGCGACAAGGCCTCCGTAACGCTGCCTTCTACACTATCTCTACGCGCGACGACAACGCAGGACGCTTCGACTCGACCAATGTCGTTGGCCGTTGCTTTGTGACACTGCAACCGACCGGCTGTAACAGTTATTAGTTGCTAGTGCTACATCAGTCTGTTAATGAAGGTTGAAATTTTGTCACCGTTCAGTGGCTGTGATTATTGGACGGGCAAATGCGACGGGATCACAACTGCATCCTGATCTGACGAGCAAATATCCAGACGACTCTGTGATATCTCAAGCATCGCATCTACGGTCATGCTCTGTGACACGCTCTCAAACACTGCATTCAATGTATTTTCACCGTTCATATTTATATGTTATTCTAAATTTTGTAATTTTTTTATAATTATTTTCTTCATATTTAAAAAACAATTCGTTTTAGACATTATTTAATAACAAAGAGTTATTAATTAGGAGGTAATTTTCTATATTTACCCATATTAAATAGAGTACTGGGTCTAATTTCCTCAGTTCTCTTGGTTGCTTGCTCTAGTCTCGAGGCTACCAGTTGCGTGTTCGAATCCCAGCAACTGTATTCATTTTTTTGCGCGGGTCAACTCCTAATTTCCATTGCACCGTGAAGGGTCCGACTCGTGCGCGTGTAGGTGATTTTTATGTTTCGTTCACGCGCGCAGGTTGCTTTTTCTCTTACTCGTGCCAGCATCCGACGGTCTTTTCTTCTTTGGTTGGCTGCTGCTACTACCCTACTCGCTGCCCCATGCACACTTTTTTTTTTTGGCGTGCAAGATTTATTAGGTCATTTTGATTTGCCGTGCATGAATTAGCAGCCAGCGGGGCCAATAAAACGAGCGCTGCGGCAAACGAGCGCATCGGGAGCCAGCGGCTGCATGCGTCCGCATCGGGGCCAGTGATCGCGTCACTTCGTTGCATGAATTAAGGTTGGGCAGGGGTAAAACAGTCTAGAATTGAGTCAAATTTTCAAAACAAATTGCTTTGTTAACAATTGGTAAAAAGTCATAACGAATTGTTTTTCTAATTTGGAGGGAGCATGTCATTCTCGCTTCCTAATGTATTTTTTTCTCTTTCTAATATAATATTTTTTTTTCTTATTACATCTTTATCTTTATCTTTTTTCTTCTCGTTTTCAATGTATTCATCTTTTTACTTCTTCTTATTTCCCATGCTCAACTCCAAAATAATATCTAAATATAAACGGAGAGAATAATAAATATAAATAAGGTCCTTCATATGGCTCACGGACACTGCATCTCGATTATGATGTGATTCTGGTTCTGACGGATGGATGGTCCAAGAACGGCGGAGGCCGAGGCAGCACGCGAGGAGCATCAAAGGGCGGCTGCGCGATCGATGCCCCCGCCGCCGCCGCAGTAGCAGCTAGCATAGCCGTAGGCCGTACGTAGCATTTAGCAGCACCATGGGAATGCGAGACGGGATGATGCAAAGGGCCGCACGCCTCGCGCCGGATCATGACGACGGCTCGCCCGGTGAGTGTGCCTCGCGCATGATGACCCATCGATAGATCCATCCATTGGCAAAAGGGAAAAGGTAAGACACCACCACCAGTTGGCTTTCTTCATTTCCTGCAGCAGCCTGGGCCTGAACGACAGAGAGAAAGCAGCTCTCTTCGGAGTCGGGGGGCAGGGAGGGCACAGCTCCAGGCTCCCAGCAACATGCCTCGGCGCTGCTGTTGCATCGTTCCGTGTCCCCAACCTGAATCTGACATTACATTCCATGGATGTCGCGGCGCCGGGTAACACGTCCAGCAGCCAGTACTAGAATCACATTTGCCTAAACACGAGGAAACTTTCAGTTTTTCAAGTTCCAGTCACCCCAGGATACGACGCGACCGCGTACGTTTTTTTTTTTTCGTTTTTGTTTTCCATTTTTTTCATAATAAGTGGCCACGCATCACCTTTTCTTCTCGGTAATAACACCGCGCGTACGTGCGAAAAGAGTCGCGCTTTCTCACCTGGGGAGTGGGGAGACGACGACTGGTCGACACGGGTTTGAGCTTGCATGCTCCCGGTCAATTCAAATTGCCTGCTCCGAGTGCATCCACTCGTTCAGTTCCCATCTCTTTTCGGTCTCCTCTTTCTTCGTCCCGATTGCCGGATCGGCCATGCCAAAAGCCCCCTCTTCGACGTCGGCGAAAGCAACCTGCACTACACGGCCCGTGTCACGATTTTTAGAATTGGGTGTTGAGTTATCGATCATCGCAGACACGTAGATCGAAATAGAGAATGAAAACTAAAAGTAATAAGAATAGAGGAGACGAAATTCTTTATTAAATAATTCTGTTAAAATTACAAAGGGATGTCTCCTCAACTATTTATAAGGGGAAAATCCTACTTCGTGTTAGGTTAAAATTAGATAAGGAGCCCACATGAGTCAGGAGTCCTTCTTCTAAAAGGTGGGCCTGACCCATAAGCGTTTTACAACACCCCCCTTTGGGCTCTTTATCACGATAAACATGCCTCATAAAAACTCTTTAAAAATCCAGTGGAAAAAATGGAGAAAAGAACACATATTACCGTCACTTGTATTGTACATATTGCCTCATCAAAAACCTTAATGAGAAAACTTCATATAAAAAACTCATAAGAGAAAAAGAGTACAATGCTTTAATTTTTATGATTAATGCATATCGATTTTCATGAACAATATAAATTATCTTCGAGATATTTCTTTAATTCAGGAACGTGATGTACTTAGGGAAGTTCTCCCCCTGTTCTAAGCACTTCTCTAAGTCTTCTCATGCCAATACCATGCCGATACTTCTCAAAAGTGCAAGCTAATAGTGCCTTTGTGAACATATCTGCAAGACTATCACAATATCGGACATGAGTTACCAAAATCTCTCCCTTCTCTTACAATTCATGCGCATGGAAGAATTTAGGTAACATATGCTTTTTCATGTTCGACTTTATGTATCCACATTGTATTTGTGCAATACAAGCTTTATTATCTTCATAGATAACTGTAGGGGATAAAGTATACGATACTCCACAACTATCCATTATATGATTTGACATCCTTCTGAGCCAAGTGCATTCCTTGGCAGCTTCAAATAATGCGATGATCTCCGAGTAATTTGATGATGTAGCAACAATCGTCTGTTTTATTGACTTCCATGAAATTACCGTTCCACCAAATAAGAACACATATCCAGTCTGCGAGATTGACTTGTGTGGATCGGATAAGTAGTCAGCATCAGTATACCCAACCAAGGTTACTTCTGCATTCTTCTTGAAAAATAATCCAAAATCTTCAGTTCCTCTCAGATATCTTAGTACTTGTTTAATGTCTTTCCAATGTCGCATAGTTAGTGCCGAGTTGTATCTAGCAAATAGATTAACAGCAAAGGCTATATGAGATCTCGTACCATTTGCAAGGTACATCAATGCTCCAATAGCACTGAGATAGGGATATTGAGGTCTCAATAATTCCTCACCTTTCTCCTTTGGTCTAAATGGGTCTTCCTCTATATTGAGTGATCTCACAACCATAGGAAGTGGGTATGCATCTTTCATATTAAATCTCTCTAATACCTTCTTGGTACAGTTTAATTGATGCAATAATATCCCTTCGTGGATATGCTCAAGCTGCAAGTCTAAACAATATGCAGTCTTAACTAAATCTTTTATTTCAAATTCAGATTTTAAGTAAGAACATGCATCTTCAACGTTCTGTATAGTACCAATGATATTCAAATCATCAATATAAACAGAGATTATGCAATAACCTTTCTCTGATTTCTTAATGAATACATAAGGATAATCATCATTTTTCAAGAATCCTTTCTCCAGTAAAAAGTTACTGAGTTTGTTATACCACATTCTTCCAGATTGCTTTAAACCATATAGTGACTTCTGAAGTTTGACGCTATACAATTTGCGTTCTTTTTTATTTGAGACTTTGATTCCTTCTGTAACTTTCATATAGATTTCTGTATCTAATGTTCCATACAAATATGCAGTAACGACATCCATAAGTCGCATTTATAAATTCATATCCACTGCCAATAATATTAAATACCGAAAAGTAATTCTATCCATTACGGGAGAGTAGGTTTTTTCTTAGTCAATTCCTAGTCTCTGCGTGAAATCTTGAGCTACAAGTCTCGCCTTGTATCTGGTCACTTTATTTTGAGCATTTCTCTTCCTGATAAACACCCATTTGTAACCCACTAGAAAGATACCTTTTGATGTAAGACTTACATTGCCGAACACTTCTCTTTTCTTTAGCGAGTTCAACTCTGTACAAATTGCTTCTTTCCACTTTGGCCAGTCAGAACGCTTCTTTCATTCCTTCATTGACTTTGGTTCAGATTTTAAGTCAATCTGTGTTGCAATTATGTCAACAAAATATGAGTCGACTTTTATTGTCTTTCTATTGTATACTACTCCCGTTTCCACATAATTTATCGAAACTTCTTCTATTATTTTATTTTCTTAATCCACATCACTCAGAGGTGTGTTTAGATCAGGAATTTCCGGTAACCCGTCGTGAGTTTCAAGTGTGCGCACATTCTCACTTGGGATTTCTTCTTTAAGGCTCACCACTTCGTGTGGTTTGCTTTCATCTTCTATATTCTTCTTTTGAGTAGTTTGCTTAGGCTTCTTCTCCGTAGGACGTCTCCTAGGAGCTTTAGCTTGAGCTTGTACTCTAGGCTTCTTTGGTGCCCGTGTAACCGGATGACTCCCCTCTTCCTAGCATTCGTTGCTTTTGAGGAAGGAGGCTAGAATTCCATATAGTCATCTTCTTCAAATGGGATGTCTATTCTTTCAGGTGCATTTGTAGCCGGTATATGAGACTTCACAATGTCTCTTGTATTGGTGAAAGTTTCTGGCAGTTCATTAGCAACCCTCTGTAGATGGAGGATGTTCTGAACTTCGAGCTTAGTTTCTATAGTGCAAGGATCCATTTCTTGAATTACTTTAGTTTCCCATTCTATTTCACGGCATTCGTCCCGAAAGAGATACTTTTCTCCCCCTAATGCCGGGAAATGATCTTCATTAAAGATACAATCAACGAAGTGAGCCATGTGTAGATCTCCAGTGGATGGCTCTAAATACTTGATTATGGATGCACTTTTATATCCAACGTAAACTCTGAGTTTTCGTTGTGCACCCATTGCAGTTCGCTGAGGCGGAGGGATAGGGACATACACAACACATCCAAATCTCCGTAAGTGAGAAACATTTGGTATTGTACCACGCACTATTGCTAATAGTGATTGTTCATGTGTAGCAGATGGGCTCAATTGAATTAATGCTGCTGCGTGCAACACTGCATGCCCCCAACAAGAGGTAGACAATAAGCAATTATGCAATAATGGCTATGCTATCAACTTGATCCTCTTAATTAATAATTCTGCAAGGCCATCTTGTGTATGCACGTGTGGTACAGAGTGTTCCACTTTGATACCCAGACTCATACAATAGTCATTAAACACCTTCGAGGTAAATTCTCCAGCATTATCTATCCTGATGGATTGAATTCTGTGATCCAGAAAATTGATTTTCAATTGTATTATCTGAGTTGTCAATCGTGCAAATGCATAGTTTCTAGTAGACAATAAACATACATGACTTCACTTCGAGGAAGCATCAATCAACACCATGAAGTACCGAAAAGGTCCTGACATGGGGTTAATTGGTCCACATATGTCTCCTTGAATTTGTTCAAGGAATGTCATCGATTTTGCTTGAATCTTAAGCTTTGAGGGTTGAGTGATGAGCTTCCCTTTTGCACATGTAACGCACAAAAAATCTTCTTGATTTGGGAAATCTTTTGTCTTCAAGTTGTGACCATTCGAATTCTTCATGATTCTTTGCATCATGTTGAGCCCAGGATTACCAAGTCTATCGTGCCATGTTCGATAGGCTTCTTGGTTGCTAAATACGGTCTTGAACGCATCAAACTCTTTGTGTGGTTTAACATAAGTGTAGTACATGCTTTCTTTAATAGTTGAAAAACTTTTGATGATAGTCTTGTGCTCTCCATCTTTCTTGGTCATAATGAGACATTCTTCGCCTTTATCATCATTGGTTTCTACGTGAAATCCATTTGCACGGATGTCCTTCAAGCTTAACAATGTCCGAGTAGACTCGGGATAAAGTAATGCTTCATGGATTACTAGCCGTGTACCATTCGGTAGGCGATTATGGCCCTGCCTATGCCAACAATCCTAGTGTCATTGCCAATGATAGTAGTTATATCTCCATCATACTTTTGAAGTGTTTGGAAATAACTAGTGTCCCTTAGAATGGTAGCGGTAGGGCCACCGTCTACGAGACAGAGCTCCTCTTGAATAGCCATGTTCTCCACGATTCTGTAATTAATACAATAATGTGTAATCAACAAAAATAATAATGTAAATAATTTCCATACCAATATGATATATTAATAAGAAAATATTTTCTCTTCATGAGATTACATAAATAAACCACCACTAAAAATTTAATGCATCCCTATTACTAATGCTTAATTCTAATGGAGAACTTTTGATTCTAACTAGTCTACGAGACTAGTGTGAATCTCCATGAAGGTTCTCCTTATCCTCTGCCATGAGGTCTTCATCAAATTCAATATCAGAGGCCTTGTTTGGTTCTCTATGACCTTGAACTTTGTCTAATATACCAGAATCCATCTTCGTGATGTCTTCTTTGGCTTGTGGAGCTTCAACATAGTTGGATTCATGCTCCGCAAGCTTCTTCCTGAGTTCTTGATACATGTCGACAACGTGCTTAGGCGTGCGATAAATTTTGGACCAATGTGCATTCATGTCACATCGGTAACATTTCTGGTCCTGTTTTCCATATTCTCCCCCTGAAGGCGTCTTCTTTGACTTCTCTTTATAGTTTTTCTTGAACTTGTTAGGGTTATTTTGCGCCTTCGGTGGTGCCTTCGGAGCTCCTTTACCCTTGTTGTTATTCTTCTTGAATAACGTGATATTTGCTTCTTGCGGTGCCATGGAGCCAGTAGGACGAGACAAATGATTCTGCTTGATCAATTCGTCCTCCCCCTGATCTTGCTACAATGCATTGCTCAGGGCGACATAAGAGTCATATTTGTACTTCTTGTACTGGCGGCTCACATGGGTGAGCTTAGGGTGAAAGATGGAGAGAGTCTTGTGGATAAGGTCGGGATCTTTAAGATCTTTGCCGCATAGCTTCATGCGTAACACAATACCATAAAGCTTGGTATTATATTCCTCAACAGTCTTGTAGTCTTGGAAGCGTAGGTTTTGCCATTCACGCTCCATTTTAGGAAGTAGGACTGCTTCAATTTGTTCAAAGCGATTACGCAGTGAGTCCCACAAGACCTTCAGGTTCCTTTCGGTCATGTACTCATTTTTCAATGTAATACATAAATGATGCCTCAGAAAATGTAGGGATTGAGCTTGCTCCACTGCTGTTGCAGCAGGTTCTCCATTTTTGGGCATAATTGTCTTCAAAAGATTTTTGCCACTAAAGAGAATTTCAGCATCAAGGGCCCAAGACAGGTAGTTACTTCCATGGGGGGGTAAGCACATCGAATTCTTTCTTCACAAGGTCAGACATCTGCATGATTTTATAGTGCAAAAATTACTTCATGTATATGCAAATAATATATCCAAGTAATAGGAGGCATAAGTAAAATGGAATAGCAAAAACTACATATTTAAGTTATTTTTTTATTGGTATTTCTACATAAAAATAACTAATAAACCGTAAAAGTGGAATAATATAAGGACTATAGTCCATCTTGATATAAATCTTGAAAAATCCGGGATGTTATATGCAAAATAACACACTCCCTTGAAATTTCTATTTATTCTGGTAATTTTTATAATTTTTAGTGGCTTTCTGTAAAAATTTGGGTTTGTTTCTGTGAAAAACAGAAAATACTAATAATTTGAGGACTTCTTTTCGAAATTTTTCAGATATTTTTGCTATCGGGCTTAAAGTGGGCTAGAAACCGGCCCAAATGGCCCATATCTCCCGAAGGGGTATAAAAGGGGTCAAAACCCTATTCTTTCATCACTCTCTCATTTTCTCTTCCTCCAACCGGCCGCCACTTTTTTTTCTCTCTTCTTCCCTTTCTCTGCCCTCTACCGATAGATCCAGGCGCCTTGGCAGCCACGGCCACAAGCGGCTTCGAGCGCGTGCGGGCAAGCAGGATGTCGAAGAGCGCGCGTACTGGCATGTGGGGCCGCTGCGTTTCGTGCGTGCACGGGACCCGGCGAGGTCCAACCCAGACGGTGGAGGCTGCGCTGCGTGCGCGCGGGGCTTGGCTGCGGCCTGGTGCGCGTGCGCGGGCCTCAGGACGGGGCGGAGCGGGCCTGGTGCTAGTCCAGCTCAGCCGTCGCGCGTGCGAGCAGTGCACGGGGGGGGGGGGGGGGGGGGGGGGGAAGGTGCGGCGCTCGGGCGTCGTACGCGTGCAGGCGGCGAGGCCTGCTTGCATGCGCGGGCGACTTCATGCGCAGGGCCGGGGCGGCCTACGAGCCCTGCCTGGATCTAGTCTTCATGGTGCCAGATCTGGGTTGCCTTTGCCCGGATCGAGGTTGTCATGTCCTGGATCTGATCTTTCTTTCTTTTTTTTTCTTTTCAACTTTCTGTGATGGATAGCGTCGAATTCAGAGTCCGGTGGGGCCGGATCTTGGCTAACAGGGCCTTGATCTGAGCCGCACGAAACGGATCTGGGGCTCCACCATGTTTTTTTTCTTCTTCTTTGATATTTCTGTGATGGATCCGGTCACCTTCACCGCTAGGGTTAGAGTAGATCCGGTTTTCTTGTTGCCATCTTCGTGGCTCGCGTCGGCGAAGGGCTCTCACGTGGCCTTTTTTTTTTGAACTTCTGGACGTACCCCGTTTTGGATCTGGATATCCCAGATACTTTCCTTGCCGGTTCCAGATCCGGTTAGGGTTGAGAGTTTGCAGGCACATAAGTGCCTTTAATCTGATTTTGTTATTTTATTATGCCACCTCCTATGACGCACTTTTGTTGTTGTAGATCTTGACTGCAACGAGTCAAGATTTTTGTGGCGATTTCCTGGACAGATCTTGACTGCAACGAGTCAAGATACAAATTCAATCGAAAATCATACCTTTAATTGCCGAGTAGATGGCCGGCTCTGTAGAGCGTGCTGATAACATCTTGAGTTATCGACGATCGCAGACACGTAGATCAAAATAGAGAACGAAAACTAAAAGTAACAAGAATAGAGGAGACGAAATTCTTTATTAAGTAATTCTGGCGAAATTACAAAGAGATGTCTTCTCAACTATTTATAAGTGAGAAACCCTATTTCGTATTGTGTTAGAATTAGATAAGGAGCCCACATAAATCAAAAGTTCTTCTTCTAGAAGGTGGGCCCGACCTATAAGCGTTTTACAACATTGAGAAAAAAAGGCTGGTTTTGTAAAGTTTTTTAGAACAGGGACATACATAACAGCCCGTCCGGCTCTGTAGAGGTGGTTGATGGTGATCGTTACTCGTTACAAGCCGTAGCAGTCCAGCACATAGAGGCAGGCGTGGCCAGCCTACCTGCCCTGCGCATAATCTCTGTAATAAACTGTGAGAAAGACATCTATTTGTTCCACCAGTTCATACGTCGCCATGCATGATCCGAGTCGAGTTTGTGCTTTATTCAACGGCAACTCCAGCCCTCACATTCACAGCATCATCTCCCTCGTCCTTTTCCCATCTTTTCTTCTCCAGCAATTAATTGACAACGGAAAGTAGTTCACCTTAACGCTTTTCACTAGCGAACGCAAGATTTCAAAGCAGCTCCGAAAATGTGCACATATAAATAAAATGAATGGAAACGATGTAAATGTCCTGCAACTTGCTCATATTAGCATTGTACAGTAGTACGAGTCAACTTCTGCACTGTGCGTAACATCCAAAACGCCCAGCTTTCTGACGTTGAAAGAAACTTCGATACAGCAGGGGAGAGACAGAGGAAACAACAAACTTTCTAGGTAGTGCCCAGGAAATAGCACCCAAGTCTACTCAATTCGTAGATCAAACATGCACCAAAGCAGAATGAACCCCTTGTGAACAAAGACTAGTGGTTTGTGCTCGATGGCTTGCCGGGAACATAAAGGTGAACAGGGCAGCTCCACCGTCGCCAAACATCTACTTGCTCACATCTACCAACCACGAAATATGAAACCACTCACATAAGCAAAACACACCTATAAACCGAATCTACCTATAATTGGGAGCGTCTCGTCAAAGGGAATATTAGTGGTAGATTGTCATCTTTCCACATAATAAACCACCCTTCCTCTTCACGCGAAAGTGGCAGACAAAAAGCTATATTTCCTAGCTGGTTGGTGTTGGTCAGATACCAAACTTGCAAGAACGGCGGTCTCAAACTTTGACAGTGACGGCAGTAGATGGATCCAGCAAGCAGGTGACCAGGCGCTGAGAGATCTAGTGAGACTTCTATGGTATAGATAGTCAAAGTGAAACAGAACCATGATGTTGGACTTAACCTTTGTTAGGTTGCAAATCTGATTTCTCAAATCTACAGAGAATCAATCTGTGGGGGGTCTATCAATTTGTCTAAACTTTAAAACCATCCTGAGATTGCAAAATAATAGGGAAATAAAACTTTTCCATACTTTTAAGGCAGCATTTAAAATGAACCTGAGCTGAAAAAATGCAAAGAAAAAGAAAAAGGCACCTGAACTGGAAACGTTGTACACCCAGAGCAGATGTGGTAACTCGTCCTTCGCCCATGTATTCAGAAGTTAAACATAAAACAGGGCAGCACTATACATAATTATATCAGGAAACCTGATCCAAATTCTAGCCTATAGGAGATTTCTAAGAAATGAATAAAAAACAATTGGAAAAAGGGCATAATATTGGAGATTGGATAATTTTTAAGACACTCGATCACGATTGCCTTTTGTCGACCTATAGCGGGAAACAAAATCATACCAACTGCTGGGAGACTTCATGTCTACCATATCGATTGGCACAGCAGAACACAGTAAGATAAATGATTGGTATATCTCAGTGTGCTCCATGGGGCCCAAGTTTTGTGTCAAGATCGATACTTCAATTTAGATCTGAAAGTAGATGTTGGAATCAATGTTAGGCAGATTTTGATACAGTACCAACCAGTTTATAGTAAATAGAAAAGGACCCAGAAAGAGGCATAAGCTACAGCCTACGCCCTATAACATGAAGGTACCAGTACCTTGCAGTGTATAATAAAGGATAAAGCAAAACAACAACTGTTAAACAAGCCAATTGTCCATGAAAAACAGGCATCTATCTTTGATTTCTGCGAGAACTATTGTCCAAAAGAATTTCTGCAGAAGCCTATTAAGTGTGGGGCCGACTGGTATCTATAGAAACTTGGAGTACAGAAGCACATTAAGTGCACCACGAGAGACATGTTTGTCAGCACATAAACCTAAAAAATGAGTAAGGTGTGATCCAAAACTGTATACTGGAGTCCACACTTGGATATCACTGTCTCCTTTTTTTCTCGAACCAGGATCATTCTTCGGTTTGTAAAATACCTTTTTGCACTATGCCACACCATGTTAACAATTGCAATAGGACTTGATAAACAAGATCCTCATATCTACATATATCACTATACCAGATAACATTAATCATCAATTAACACTGCCAATTTGTTCTTTGCTGGTTGCTGCTATCCTGCAGACCAGTTTCTTATTGTTATGGGATTATACTCATGTGATCATGCAACCCTCTGCATAGGGCAAGGCAAAATTTTAGCTCACGAGAACTAATAATACTTCTGTAAGGCATATCTAATATTAGCTGTATAGCATTCACTTCTATTGAGTTCCTTTTCTCTTCCTAGGGATGTTTCCAGATCCTGACCAGTGACCACGATCCTGGTTGAAACAAGGGCCAGTTCAGCATATACTAGCAGTAACACAATTTTTGCACTGAAAACTGATGGAACCATGGGTATATGAAAGAGAAATTGAGCAGTTAAATATAAATGAAAAAAGATTGATTGAGGAGTTAAGTTTACAGTTATTTTCCTACAAATACAATTATCACTTTATCTCCACTCCAACAGAGAAATTGTTTTCTCGGTGATACCGAAACATAGCAAACGATTATATGCAGACTAGTAATTGAGTATTTCAAAAGGATTAGAAAAGTAGAATATACTACTTAACCGCCACTAACTCTGCTAGTCAGTTTGCATTACTGATGTGATCATACAATCCCCAACAATGACCAGTCAGAGTACAAAGCATTGATCGATGAAGAGTACATATGGCAGGATGCTGAGAAATAATAATGTTTTCACAAAAACATACCAATAAATTTAAGGATCAAATAGCTCAAGAAGCCTGCCTTAAAATTCGGGTCAGAAGAATCTCGAGTCTTGAGACCAAACCAGCAGTATTTTTTAGTGCAAAAATGAAAGGCAAATACTCTATTTTTCTATGCCAAGGAAACACAAATCTTGTAACCTGCATTACATCTGCCAAGAGGAAAGCAAGTTGAAATCATGTTCAGCAGATTGAGACGTAGCTGTTAACAGGCATAAGCGCATAGCCATGGAACATTATTCTTTACTGAACCAATTGGCAAACAGTAGGCTTGAGTAAAGAAAATAAAGCTAAATTACAAATAGCTTAATGTTGATTAAAGACTTCTCAGTCAAATATAAGCAACTAACAAAAAAAATATAGAGAGTAAACAATCAAACACGATTCACATATATATGAGAATCTTGGGGTTTCATACACATTTTTAAGGCTCACAAGGCAATGAACATCAGACTTCTTGTCATCTATGTAGTGACCTTTGCAAGGTCTGCTCATGATAAAAGATTACAGACAACATATTTCACACAAGAAGGATTCTTGGATAGAATGATTACTAAAAGAATTTTTCTATGTAGCTTTAGAAATGTATAATTAGGCATGGTAAAGTCTTACTAAACATAAGGTTTGGCATACGGGAAGCAGGTTCTGCATGTGATGCACAATTTGGCAGCAACATCAGATGGGATCTTTGTTAGTTCCCTGATATGCCATGCTGGGTTGAAACTTATGTTCAAGTACCATGGCCGGTATCCACCATGGCTCTAAGTATTTTAAGAAACGGAGCTGACAGATCCAGTTTTTCATCTCCTTCAACAAGAGCAGCTATCTGTCTAGGCCACCATAAACCAGCTGGCAACAAGCTAAGTTGGTTTCTCAGTCAAACACCCCTTGAGAGGTTTACAAAAAACGTAGATATTTCATGACATTTCAGCTGCTTTGGGAAAACTTTGGTGACCCTCATTTCCAATTTCCTTTTCATCCAATTCATATGTATCAGAACCCAGGTCTTCTGTTGACCTTTGGGCCTCGCTCTGTTTTGAAGAAGGAAGTAAAACTGCATTTTTCTTGTAGCCCCATACAAGCATTGAAATGTAATCCTGTGGTGTTATAAGCCCCTCCTCTCGAATGCAATTTCGCTGCTCTTCCAACGTCTGTTGATCTGTAAGCTTTATATACTCCAGCAAAATCTTCTCATGGTCTGGCCGCCATCCACTTGGTAATGGTGTGTAATCAGGATCAGGAACCATTGACATCCTTGTATACTGAAGACCATCAATCGAGTCCACAAGGCCCATTCTTAGCAAATTGTGGTACTCCGGTGACTGCCCTTTCTTATCCTTCAGTGGCCGACTAAGGTTTCTTGATGCAATCTTATAAACTTTTGCCCTTGACCGTAGTTTGTACTTTGCAGCATATAACTTTGCTAAGGACCCTCTTATGATGTAAGAGCAGAAGTTGACCACCTTCTTGCGGTTATCAGCATAGCGATACCACTCTGCCATTGTCAGCAAAAGCTTATTCATCTGAGAATTTGTGTGTGCTTGTGTAGCATGGAACATACGGAAGCATGGTTGTGGGTCTGGTTCACGGTCTCCTTTCAAAAACTCGAGCTTCCTGAACTGTTTGATACATTGCTTCAGACTAGCCGTCACCGAGAGCAGGGTACCAACACCCTTCTCACTGATGATCTTGCCTCCAGAAGCCGTGTAGCGCAGGGTTGGGTACACAACTCGACGACACAGCACATGGTCAAGGAACATGATCCCTTTGGTGATGTGCTCTATAGGGAGGCTCTCATTATCAAGTTTGATTCTAAACCGTTGATCACAAAATTCAATAAGCTGCTTCCGGAGCACTGCTGCATCAGCTCTTGGGCCTCTCACACCGATCAAGAAATGCCCACCATACCGAATGTAGTCCACCTTCCTCGTCTTGTCAGGGCCACTTGTGGGAACAAACTCCGGCCATGATGTGTTACCCTGCTCGATGCCATCCTCTCCTCCCACAACATCTGACTTGGATGGCTTGTAAAACTCCTTAATCTTCTCTTCCATCCACTTATCAAGTTCATCCAGGCAGACGTTGGCGAGCAAGGGGCTCAGCACCCCGCAATGCCCCCAATCAGGCTGGGTCAATGCCTCCTCCGGTGCAAACCCGAAGAAGGTTTGCAACCAGTAAGGATCAGGCTTCGGCTCCCCCTCTGGCAGAACCTTCTTCTTCTGGTACTTCCTCTTCGTTTTCTTCTTTGGCGGAGCATCACCCGGTCTTGCAGTAACCACCGGGGTGAGCAGGGCTGAGCGGACCAAATCCACAACCTTCTTATCACGCACATCACGGATAAGCGAACCAACCACTAGTGCAGGGTCAGGCGAGTTCAGCAGCGGGGAGAGGTCGCCCTTGATATACCAGAGATATGGTGCGAAGCTGCGGCGAATGGTGCGGATGGCAGCGTGCGGAGAGCGGCCGGGGCGGAAGGCAAAAGACTTCGAAGAGAACCTCGCCTCGTAGACGGGCTCTAGCAGGAGCATGAGCAGCTCCTGCACGACGCGGTCCTGGAAAGGAGGAGGGCCCGGGGTGGTGAGGAGGGCGCGGAGCTTGCGCTTGGAGAGGGTGGCCGGGTCCGGCGAGTTGGCGGCGCGCGGGGATTGGATGAAGGGGGTGAGGCGGTTGCCGAAGCGGAAGCGGTCGTCGAGGACGGCGTTGCGGAGGGAGAGGAGGG
The DNA here is from genome assembly GCA_030378355.1 of Eleusine indica. Taxonomy (NCBI): domain Eukaryota; kingdom Viridiplantae; phylum Streptophyta; class Magnoliopsida; order Poales; family Poaceae; genus Eleusine; species Eleusine indica. The sequence goes on from CM059495.1 coordinate 47,273,494, forward strand.
AGGTGAGCGTGGAGGCCGGGATGGAGGAGCGCGGCAGGTAGGAGCCCGTCTCGTCGGCGTAGGCCTTCTGGTAGGCGAGCACCCACAGCTCGAGGCGCGAGAGGAAGGGCGCCAGCGGCGGGGCCGGGCTGCCGGCGGGCGCGGCGCGGAAGGAGGAGACCCACAGCGAAGCGGTGATGGCCACCGGGTCGTCGCGGAGCAGCTGCGTCGGGTCCAGAGGGTTACCTCCGCCGCCGCCTATGCCCCCGATGCCGCTGCCGCGGCTGGTGGAGGTGGAGGTGGAGGCGGCGCTGAGGTCGGCGACGAACTGGTGGCGGCGCAGGGGAGGGGGCGTCGGGGGTGGGTAGTGGGAAGCAACGGAGGAGAAAGCGCGGAGGCGGAGGATGGATGTGAGCAGCGCGCGGCGAGGCGGCGGCATCGGAGGAAGCGGGAGCCTAAACCCTCGCGGTGGCCGTCGCCGTCGTGGGTTCTGGCCTTGTTCAGCGTTGCGGGGAATGGGGGAAGGAGTGGTGCGTGCACGGCGATGGCGGCGCAGCAGGGCCCCCGCCGCACGCTTCTGGGCTTCGGCCGCGATGGTGCCGGCCCAATAATAGGCTTTGGCCCGACATATAACAGTGGCTTCTATTCCGAACAATACTGACGGAAGAACAAGAACTTTGTATTGTATAGATGTTCAAAAAAAACATTGTATGCAGATGAATTATCAGCTTAATTAACATGCGCATGTCATATAAACAAAATCCTTCTTTTTGAGGTACACAACAGCTGATATCACGTCTGATCACTAGTTAATAACAATCTAAGCTAGATCTCACTAGTACGACAAAATCCTCTTTCCACGAGGGAAAAAAGAAGAAGGAAAGGGGTCTGTTTACAGACAACCGGTGTTCTTGACTTCGCTCTGTGGCTCACGATGAACACGGCATGCGTTGAGCCATTGACAACGTGCCTCATAACACATTGGATCAGTTTCTTTAGTCATATATGTTTGGCAGTTGGTAGGCGTTCAACCCTGCACCCGAATTCAGTTCGAATGAGCATAATAGCCAACTTGGATGAGAATAGCTCCTGCACTTCAGAGTTCAGAATGCGTACCTTCCCAGTTGGCATAGTTCAGGCTCCTGCAGCAGCAAATCTTGCAGGCTACCAGCCCTTGCATCACTGTGATCCAACATAAAAGAGTAAGATTCAGTAACTTACACTGGGAAGAGAATTCGGAGTAGAGTGTATCAAAGCACACCTGGAATCAAGAGAGAGTAGTCTGTGGTGAATTAAGTTATCAAATCCAACATAGGTGACGACCAGGCTTCCAGCATCTGGATGTGGCCAGCTTCTAGTAGTGGGAAATCTAAGAATAAATGTTCCTGGCTCTTTCAACAGTTCCTTGGAACTTCTTAGTGCACTCTCAGCGTCCTCTCTTGTAATCAACCCCTCAATCCATCTAGGTTTTGTGCAATCCCAGAGCTTTTTAATTTTGTCCCTTGACAAAGAAGCAGCCACTGGGTATAACCAGTACCATAGCCTTTCAAATTCGCCTCTTCCGATATCATCACCACAACCAGCAATTCCTCTTAAAACCTCCAGGTCCTGAAATAGTGAACGGTGAGCAGTAAACAACTATTTCTTGCACTACTCACAAAAGTACACCCCTCAGAATTTAAGGGTCTAAGGCCATGCATTTACAGTAAATTTCTACCTGTTCTGATAAACCCCTTTTTGTAGAATGGGAGATACCCATAAATTTTGTTATGATTTCAGGAATGGCAGATGACCAAAGAGCACGTTCATTGTTTTTAGAGATCAAGCTCCATGTATCTGACCCCTCTTGGAGCAATCGCTTCGAGATTAATATTTGATTTCTTGAAAGGGTAGAAAAATTACAAATTAATGTCAATGATACAAGGATAGAGGAAACTACTATCATAACACAAGAAATAAGGGCTACCTGTGATGGGAGCATCCACTATACAATGAAACCTGATCTGCAAGTTTTACCAAGTCTTCTTTGTTAACAGTAGGAGCAGCACCTGTAAGAAATTTCGACCGTTCATATGTGCTGTCAAGACAATATCTGAAAATCACTGCATCTGAAATGCTTTCAGCATCATCTCCATCAGATCCACTCCAAGAGCTTCCTGCATCAAAGCTGTCGCCATCGGATGTTGAAGAGTCGGTCCCCATGATATTATGTGCTTCTTTACTTGCCACCATCTTTCTGGCATGCTTATTCTGTAAGCAATAATAATTGAAAAAATCATGGAGTCATCATAGCATTACTAGTCAAGATCTTCAATCTAGCTAATTTATTACCTGTGATACCATTTTGTATGTCTCTGCCGTTGTCACTCCATCTTCTATCTTAACACTCTTGTATGGATGGAAACAGCCTACTAAACTTTGCCCATGAGAATTTAAGCGATCATTTACTTTGTCAGCAGTAACATACCCTTGACCATCACTGAGCATGTTAATTTCATCCATCACGGCAGAAGTCCCCCGTTTTCCAGATCCCAATGGACGGTTGGTACGGTGTCGAGATATACAGCGAATTGGTTTGGAATATGCCTCCAGAAAAGGATATCTTTGCAAGTGCAGTGTTGAGAAATGAATACGGAAGAACTTATTGTCGCACTTAGAAGAGAGCTGTCATTGATAATCAGAGGTCATGTCATGGACAAAAATCAAGGCAGTAACAGGCATGGTGTTTTAGATAACGTGCTATAGCCCAAGTTTGCTGAAGTATGGAGTATCAGTAGTAAATGGTGGCTGTTGACTTTTAAGCTTTCTTTGGTAGATATTTATTATTCGTCTTTCACAACGCCTCAAATTCAACTTCACAAGGAAGTTGATAACTGTTAACATGTTAAATATGACGTAGACCTTTCAAGTGGAAAATGAGCTAGCATGGAACTCTGAAACATCTACGTGTTTGTACAGACTTAGGCAATACTCGCCATGCACCATAGGCTATAGTAAGTCTATCTTGCACATACATGCCAACCGTGTAGCAGCAACTGTCCTCTACTACAGTATAGCATCCTCCAACAAAAAAACACCACTACACTACCCTATAGCACCGCTCTAGATGGTGTATACAGGCAATCAAAAGAAATGATTTCTTGTGGAACGTAGGTATTGGAAACTGGTATAAGCTACAAATGTATTACACAGCTTTTGCATGTGGACAAACCCACCTGAGATATCTTGAGTTTAAACAGCGCACGTCCATGAATAACTGGAATGGGCCTACTTATTGCTGGGTATTCAAATCCTTCACAAGTAATAAGTAAAGGAGGTTCTGAATCATCCCTTGATTTTTCAACTACCGTTCCATTGTCATCATAGATAAGCGAAGCAACAACCTAGGAGATGTATAAATCTGTAAGAAAACTATGCAGATGAAAACAAAAACAAAAAAGTAGCATGCCCGTTATACATAAATATTTTTCAAAAGGTACCTCTTTATCCTTCACAGGTTCACCAAAAGCATCTATAAGTGCTACTTCCAAAATAAAGTTTCTCCGACAAGATGCCTGTATCAATAGATTTCCATTATTAGGTTATACATGATGTGATATCATTTTAACTGGGGGTTTAATATATGGAAACAAACAAATCTGTACTATTTTACCCGATTCAGGTACAATTTCTCAGATTCTCCTAAAAAAGTGCAACTTCTCAGGTTCAATATTTTAAGGCCGCATTTTATAGAAAGGATAAGAAAGGATAAGAATTTTCTTGTTTTGCTTAAAATAATTGAATAAAAGGAGAATATCACAGGACCGAGTGTAGCTCAGCTGGCAAGTGCCTCCAGTTGTGAGGCTCATCACCCGGGTTCGAATCCTGGCACTCGCAAGGGTGTGACCACTGACTGCCTCCTGCAAACTGCCTAGCTGCAGGTTGCTGGGCAGGTTCATTGGTGGGAGATCCCCTACCTTTGGGGTAACGCCAGTCTATCAGGGGACGTGTCTTTCCCAGATCAAAATCCTTAAAAAGGAGAATATCAAAATATATTAGCTTGATTACCTTTCCACCCACAATATTCCAAATGCCATCATCACCCTCTTCGATTCCGTCACAGCATGAGAAGTCAATAGATAACTTAAATGGTGGATTCTGTAACTCAATGTGAATATCATCAAGTGTGCTTCTTGATAGAGAAAACTAAAAGAAAAAGGCGATTATAGTAGCTAAGAAAAAGCACCTTCACATATTGGTCCGGTATGTTTCCTAGTATATGTGACACTTCGATATTATAGACATAGCCTTCAAGCTTGTCATCACTTCCAAGTAAGGTGATTAGATTTGCACCATCCTGGTTGGCTGGCTCATTGGATACTGAACAAAGATGAGTCTCAGTAATTAGGTCACCATCAATGTGAAGACGCATAACATTTTCAGTAACCTGACACAGGCACAAATAGATTTTAAATAGAACACTCTTCTGAGAATAAAATGCTACTGGAAAGACTAAGCAAACCTCTTGAAAATGTTGCTCAAGACTGTTTGACAAGAAATACAGGTGAGGGAATAAAAGCAAGGAAAAGTCTAAAATTTATGTCTACATATTTTTTTTTCTAGCATAACCATTTCAATGGATAGGAAGGGTAAATAGTACAGTATTTTTCATGTCTAGAACAAACCTCACATCCAACGTGGAACCATTTCTCAAGAGGGCATTCAATTATAGCTGATAGATTGGTTGTGTCAGTCCATGGATAGGAACTAGGAGAGACAGGGGCTTCTTCATGCATCTTCAGCAGTGGGAAGAGAACCAGTTTATTTCCTTCGCCTAATGCAAGAAATGGTAACTTATTGTCATCTCCCGCGGCGATCTGCACAATTAGTAATTCAATCAATTTAGCACCGTCTCTTTGATGCTGAAAACTCAAAAGAGAATACATAACAAATTTCTTCGTCTTCCCCAGCAAAGTGTTCCCCAAAATAGCACAAGAACACAGTTTCCTCACACTAACGCATCAACTGAATACATTACTGGTTCCTAATGTTGGTTCTCTGATGGAGATACCTGACATGCTCAGTATACTGCAGAGAGGAGCCTAAATCGCGCATTCACGCCTAATCTAGAGGAGATAACCGCACTAACACCCAAGAATTAAAACTCATCGCAGCAATACTGATATCAGAACCAACAACGCCCGCCCCCTATCCATTTGTACCCACCAGGGGAGACAAACAGTCGCTACGGCAACCAAATTATTCGAAATTCCTAAAACGTGGAAGAGAAAAGAATCCAACCTGGTGGAGGATCACCGAGGACGGCCTCGCGGAGCTGGACAGGTAGAGCCAGAAGCAGAAGGCGAATCCTTCCCCACCGCCTCGGACCATTCCCGAGTTCAGCTCGATGCGCACGTCTCGGAGCTTGCGGTAGCCTTCGCTCCTGCCGCATTCCGGCGCCGCCATCGCCGGCGGCCGCTGCTCGGAGGTGAGGTTTTTCCCCCTTTCAGGAAGGGTATGGTGGGTGACGATGGTTAACGGTTGTCCCGTGATGACTTACGATTTTTTTTTTTAAAGATATATTGTTACGATGGTTAACGGGGCAAGAAGAGATGACGCCCCGAAGGTTGGGGGCTGGAATGATCATGTCCGTCAGATCGGACACATTATAGAGTTAATGGTGACAATTCCGCTGCAGTTTTCACACATTGTACTACTGTGAATTTCATACTTTTTTAGGGTTAAAATATAGATAAAACTGTCCTTACGTTCAAAAGCATTGTTGTGCTTTCACATCTTCCACACATTAATCGTTCCCACAATAGTTTGTTTTATTTTCTCTCGGCATTATCTATTTTTAAAAATTAAAATATACTATTTTTATTTTTCAATGCTAACAATTGTCTAAGGGTGTGTTTGTTTTACTGGATTGGATTGGATAGATTTGGATAGAATCATCCAATCCAGTGTTTAATTCATGGTTAGGATGGATAGGACTGGACTAAAAAGAAAATATTCTCTTAAGATTTTGAATGAGCTCGTTCGATAAATATAGTCGGATGAGCCTGTCCATGTTGTATAACGATGGTACTTACGAGCCTGTTCATATTATATAACGATGGTACTTACTAAAATAATTAAATATTATTAGCATAATTTAACATTAAATAATATTTATTATTATGATATTATAATTGGTAAGCTTTAAGGTGTTGATTAGTGTATTACGGAAGCTCAATCATACTAGAACTAATGATGATTAGTATTTTTTATTATCTAAGGTGTTGATTAGTGTATTACGGAAGCTCAGTCATACTAGAATTAATGATGATTAGTATTTTTTATTATCAATAAAAATATTATTATAAGATTAAGATTAACAAGTATTAAATTATATTAATTAATATATAATTAATTATTATTAATTAATAATAAGATAGATAATAATTTTATTATTTGATCTTGTCCTATCCATTGTTATTCATCCAACCAAACATGAAACTGGATCATTCTATCCACCCAATCAAACATATAATTTGGATCATCCCATCTAGAAAAATATGGATGACCATATCCCAACCAACCTTGCCCTCGAAATAAACATACTATAAAATAGTAGGGTAAAATGACATATATGCTGACAACTTTAATTCTCATAATTCATTTCACAGCCAAATGATAACCTTTTTAGGTCTATAGTGATGTTGAAAGATTGGAGAAAATACATAGAAAAGGTTTCAGCTCAATGATGATAATGTTTGATGGATATTGATGCATATGGATGGTTGTGGGGTTAATGGCAGTTCCCCTCTCCTCAAATGGTTGTAAGTGAGATCAGAGAAGGAGGACACCTATGAAGCCACACCCAAGCAAAAAAAGGATTGTGAGCTCTCATCTTGTAGTACTTATGGGTCTATTCTTTTTGGAACGTGACATGAACGGAAGCTAAATAAAGTTTATCTTTATGAGTAGTGGTTGTGTTTTTATTTGTTTTATGTAGTTTGTTGTATGTGAACGATTTTCTTTCTTAATATAGGAGCAAGTTATTCTTCCGTGTGTTGATAAAAATAATGTTAAATGAAGATTGCTTTGAATTTTTTTAATATACACCTATAATATCTTAATATTTTATATTGACAAATGAATGCTAGAATACTTGTTATGTAAGGAAACAAAAATATGATAAATAAAATCTATTTTTTGTAGAAGAGAGTGAAAAATTCTCAAGGATGAACATTTTTTCTTAGTTTACTCCGAAAATTTAAAGTCACATGGCAAGCAACTGCATAAGTTCGGAGAACAAATTAAGGGGGTGTTTGGCATGGCTCTAGAGCCGAGCTCCAGTTCGGAGCGGAGCGGAGCCAGTCAAACATCTCAGCTCCAGAAAATTTCAGAGCAGCCAACTCTAAGGAGTTTGAGGAGTTCCAAATTATTTTTCTGGATCACCTCAAACCTAGCTCTGAAGACCAAAGAAATGTGGAGTTGGAGATAATTACCCGCACTGCCATCCATTACATAAGAAAACGATTCGTTCTTCTTCTTTTTTCCCATCGGCGCCCACCTCCCCCATTCTCCTTCGCGGCCGTCGATGCCACCCCTGCTGCCTTTGCCGTCACCACGCCACCCCAGCTCGCTCCGGCCGCTCGTGCCGCCCCTGCTGGCTCCGTCACGTCCCTATCTCCGTGCTGCACTGGCGTCCCCATCTCGCCCCGCGTCGGCCGCCTCGCCTCACCCCTCTTTCTTCTTGCCGCCGCGCCTCACCCCAGCTCGCTCCTAGTCGCTAGCACGTCCTTCCGCCTGCGCCGCCCTTGCCCGTTCCGATTCACGCGTACTGCCCCGTCTCCCCTCTTCAATTTGTGCCGCCGAGCTCTAAATCACGTCGTATCCACTCCGATTTGCACCGCCCAGCTGCAATTTGCGTTGCCCTCACTCCGATTTGTGCCGCCCAGCTACGATTCACATCGTCCCTCGCTCCGATTCGCGTCGCTCTAAGGCAGAGGAAGGGGCCGATGGAGACAGGGATGATAGGGGAGGCATATCTATCGAATTACGTGTTTGACCATGTTTTTTTTAGAGCCGGAGTGTTTGGCATGCCAAACACGCCTAAAAGTAGCATCTCAAGGGTGATGCGATCGAGGGACTCAAGGGTGTGATTTGGTTTTCTTTCGACCACGGCCTGTCTCGTTCAGGTCATGTAGGCTCGTCGTGGCTAGGTTTTGCAGATGCAACATCCTTTTGTTTGGTTGTAGTATTCATCCATGTCAGGCTAGGAGAAAATGTTGTTCGGTGGGAGAAAATGTTGTTCGGTGGACTGCTTGTCCCGCACACTCGTCTCTCATCTCATGCAGGCAATGCATGCACCGATGCATGCTGCGAGCCAGGCTCCAGAGAAACGTATGCTATTTTCGTTTTCGCGGATGCAGGCTCAACATCCGCTTTTGCATGCGTCAGGACGTGCCAAAGCCTCGGTACAAGGTACCAATCAGTAGGACATTGCATATGGAGGGTCTGGTCGGGTCTAATCGTGTCCCAAAATGCACGAGGTGCAACATAGGGTGACGGTGAGGCAGAGAAAAATAGACTCGCGCAATGTCAAATGAGTTGTAAACCATAAACATAAATAAAATGCGCTATGTTTAAAAGACGAGAGCATTTGGATTTTTGACAGATTCACTTTTGTCACTGCGTCTAGCTATGCGACACAAGGAAAAAATTACTGGAGGATTTGTTCAACGTGGCAGGAGCGCAACTTGTGAACCTAAATATCATAAACGAAGGCTAAATAAACAGTATCGATCCAAATAAATTACACTTAAGATTTAGTCAACATGGTAGAAGCGCAACTTATGAACCTGAATATCATAAACGAAGGCTAAACAAACCATATCGATCCAAATACATTCCATTGAGCCTCAAAAAAGAAAACGAGAGCATTTGGATTTAGTCACTTTTGTTACTGCGTCCATACGACACAAGTGAATAAAATTACTGGAGGTTTATTCATCGTGGCAGGATCGCAACTTCTGAACCTGAAAACCATAAACGAAGGCCAAAAAGACTATCAATACAAATACATTCTACCTGAGCTTCAAAAAAAAACAAAAAACATGGAGATGCGGGGTATCGATCCCCGTACCTCTCGCATGCTAAGCGAGCGCTCTACCATCTGAGCTACATCCCCTTCACGTGAACATGGTTAAAAACAACTTTCTTATCGTTATAATAATTGCCCACGATGTAAAGTGATGCCCGAGCTTATGGCGGCCCAAGCGGAACCGCCGGGTCCCGGGTCCGCCCATTCTTAGCTCGGCTTCGGAGCCCGCTTAACCCTCCTTGGCGGCGCACCTTGCCTTTTTCGCCCTTGGTAGCAAGAACTTTCACGTGCGGCAATCGAAAGAAGGTGCGACGTCGCACGGGATTCTCTCTTTACACTTTTGACTGGAAAGATGCATCATGGGGTCAGTGGCGGATCTACATGGTGGCGAGCTTTGGTGGCCGTCACACCTGTCATATAAAAACTTTACTCTCTCTAAAGTAGAGCAGGACAATGATAGTTGATAGCAGAACAAAGACATAGGTCCAGTAAACAACGCTTGCGTTCTGGCATTTTGAGCCAAGTTAGCTTCTTTGCAACTAAGCTTTTATTTTTTAAAAGAGATGATTTAGCTCAAACATCAAGTAATCTCTCTGCTTCACTGACCCTACATTAGTATAAAATAAAACTAATGGCCGCTATGAACGCACGTGCACACAGGTCAAAGTGACTCCCAAGTGACTCCCGTAATACTTGACTATTCAGCCATTATGACTCGACAGTAAATAGTTTTTTTTTACAGAATGTAGTAAATAGTTTTAGGTTCGCCATAGGTGAGTTTCCATCATGGATCCGCCACTGCATGGGGTTAGGGGTTCATCGTCATCTCATCGCACGCGGGGCGCTCCGTCGCAGCGGCGGTCTGTAACGATTGGCGTTAAACCTTTCCATGTTCAATCTCAGGTCACGTCGAATTGGATTTCGGCTGCTTCTATCAAAAGTTGTCTCTCAACCAAACGGGTGGCGGAACCTTGAAGCCAGCACCATGCTTCGGCACATTTGCTTTTGACTACCATGTCATCATTTTTCTTGGTCTTGAAAGTTATAAAAGAAAACAGCGGTCATCATTAGGTTCTCAAGCACATCAAACCAAACCTAGGCAAAACAACTCGAAGTTCCTCTTTTTTTTTTTTAGGACAAGTTCCTCTTCTTTTCTCTACTCTGTGTCCATACCAGGTTAGAATAGCCGGGTAACCGGCCGGTTAATCGGGTTAATTAAAAAAACAATTCCGGTCAGTCGCGCTAACTGATCGATTAGTTTTAAAAACCAGATCTGGTACTATAGCAATTCAATTAATCGATCAGTTTTTCATCAAACCGAACCACCGGTCAATCCCGTTATTCCAATTTTCGTCCATACACGAATGGTGAATCATTTAGTACAGTACGACAACGTGGAGTAGGCGAGTAGCACGATTTTTTTCTTTATAAAAATAAAAAAAGAAATGTAGTGGTTGTATAAATTGCTGTCCCTCTGCCCTGTGCGGTTGTGCCTGTCTGCGCGAGACGATGCCCAAAAATCAGAAGACGAGAGACAGAGGGAGGGCCTGGAGAGAAACCATCCACCTGCTCCTCGCCTCACCGGCCGGTCACGGTGCCCTGGCCAACTCGCCCTCCGCCGTCATCACACCCCTCGCTTGTTCCGTCCTCTCCGAATCCTCAACCAGGGTACTCCCACCTCCATACTCCCCATCTTCTAGCTGCTCCTTGGATCTCTCTCTCTCTCTCTCTCTCTTTCCTCATTCATTCTTTTCCCCCGATCTCTCTGTTGATTCATTCCTTTTTTTTTCGAGGAACTCTGTTCATGTATCCATACGAGAGAGAGAGAGAGAGAGAGAGAGAGAGAGAGAGAGAGAGATCGGCGTTGCTGGCGCGCATGCATTCAAGCTGGTAAACGATTCACGCGTTCGTGCCGTGTGGGGTCCTTCCCACCTTTCTTGACCACGAAACCTGCAGCTACTTTGCAGCTAAAAAGCTCCGGAGATTGGACTAACTAGCAGTTAATTAAATACTATTAGTATCGGATTAGAATATCAGGTTAAACTACTCCTTGTTTGATTAAAAATCAGCACCGAGATGTCAAAGGCCGGCACCTTTCACGGGTTATGACACTTTTCTTTTGTTTATTGACTATGCGGCCTAATTAGCAGACGCCATTAGTTTCACTCGTTTCAACGACGTTGTCACTGTTCTACCCTTAACCATCTCATTTTCCTTTTAATATCTATTCTTTTTGTGGGAGCCGTTAGAGCTGCGTAGGCTTTCTTGTCTCAACTTTTAATTCAACTATCCGGTCATGTTCTCCTTCTTGTGTTCTTCTCACTTTACATGTTGTGTCTGATGTGTGACATTTACGCCGGGCAACCGTTTTATGTAACTTTCAGTTTCTTGAGCTCTGGACGTTTCCCATCTTTCTTTCAAGTTTATTTTTTGGATTTATTTGAGAGGTCAAGTTCTATTGACCTCAAATTTATTCCGTTCTGATATGTGGAGGAGATTAGTGATGTACTACATGAAGTATGAAATAATTGATGCTGACGGGAGAAAAGAAACATGTTTGTTGATTTTGAACACGGCTCTCAAGTCTCTTGAGCCTTGTATTCGGCTGCTGAGCTGTTATGTATTTTTTCCAGATACACCCTGCAAACATCAACCAAATCTTTTCTTTTTGTCTTACTCATTGTTTGGTTTCTATGCTTCCTAGACTTTTTCATATCATTTTCAAAAGAAAGAAAACGAGGGAACTCTGTAAGGCATGGAGCCATACTGATTGATGTCATAAATATGACTTTCATGCAGAGTTGTTGAAAGACTGGCTGGAGGAACAAGCCTGCAACAGAATGGAGAGCTCCTCTGCTAGGGGAAGCGCTCCAGAAGAGAATCGCTTGGGTTATGCAAGAAGTGCGTCCTTGGATTCTTCGGTTCGTCCTTCTTTACCTACTAGGTCCAGCTCACAGTTAAGTAGGAGAAGCAGCAGGCAGGGTTCAAGAGGATCCATGAGCTTATCCCGCGAGATGGGGGACTCCATACTGAGTTCAATGAGGCATTCCCTTCAGTTGGCGGATCAATTGTTAGGTGACGCCGATAGCTCTGTTCTAGCTCAGCTCATCGACAGTGGGGATCGAGTTTTGGCACCTGAAGGTGATGTTGGTCAGGATACAGCAAATATCTCAGAGCATCATAAGGTTGGACCTCTTCCGGATGGTGCAAAGATGAACAACAATGGCAAAATTGCGGCAGCTCCTATATCTTTAATGGACCCTAAAGATACTGTTGCTAATGTCCCAGCGGATTCATCTGCCAAGGTGAGGATAATATTTTAAGTTGGTCTCTTGCTTATAATTATCAAACCAAGATTTCTATTCACGTTAGATGCTGACATGAAAATGCCCTTTGTTTGTCTGTAGGTTGAACCGTATAAGCCCTCTTTGAGGCTCGACTACGCTGCATACCTGATCCATCTAGCTGTATTTGGATTTTTCGGGGTAACTATCAGAGATTTTGCATGCGGTTTTTTGGGTGAACATTAATTAACCTATGCTGCTCTAATGAAATGTAGCGATGTCTGCTATTTCATGGTATTAATCCTAGAGGACATGGACTACTAATATTCAGCAAAATTTACTTTCGGAATAGTTTGAAGCTTGTATAGTTCCCGTGGAGTAATTATGCTTCTGATTACTGAATCAGGTATTCACAAGGTACGGCCTCCAAAAGCTGTTTGGCCCAGGCTGCCTGGCACTTACCTCAGACCAAAGTCCACTATACCCTGATCTTCCCTCTAATATGGTATGTGCTATCCTCTATGCTCAAGACACTCATACACGAGTCAAAGAATTATTTAGAGAAATCACAAGGCATTTTGATCTGTACTAACTTATTTTGATCGCTATCTTGCATGGGCCAGCTAGGATCTTTCCTGATGGGATGGTTTGGGATCATCTTCAAGGCTGATATACGGCAGATATCTGATCATCTTGTTGTTGGAATCACAACTGGATATATGGGAAGTCTTACCACTTTCAGTGGGTGGAATCAGAAAATGGTTGCCTTGTCTTCTAAAGGCCACTGGGTATATGCTGTAGCGGGCATAGTACTAGGTATGCCCTTAATTAGTTAGTTATTATCCAACAAAAAACAACATAAATCATTCTTCTCACGGCTAACAATGCTGAATCACTCCAGGAATGTTCATTGTCAATGAGTCCATAACGGTTGGTGCTGAGACAGGTGAGCGTCTACGTAGTTCGATCGTGAAATACATCAGGGAGAACAGTTCAATTGGAAGCAAATGTGATTGGGAGCATTGGAGCGTGGATACCAGGACTAAGCATTCTGTGCTTCTGTCAGTGATGATGGTTTTGATGTCGTTCTTATGGGTTCTGAGCATTGTGTTGGCCGTAGTAAAAGTGCGTAGTCTTGCTGATGGCGCTGTACTCTGGCTGGGTTGCTCGGTGGCACCTCCAGGTGTTTGGTTACGGTGGTACTTGGCAAGGCTCAATGGGCAGGGAATTGGCAAGCAGAAATCTTTCAGATGGCTGCCAATTGGTACCCTTGCAGCCAATGTTCTTGGGGCTGGCATCATGGCAGCGCTTGCTGTAACGTCCAAGGCGGTATGGCAAAATATTTTTTCATACATTTTCATTGTTTGCCATTATTTTAGGTTTTTGATAACTTATCCTAGGAGTCTGATTCTTTTTATTTCTCATAGGTGCATACAAAGCGATCAACAGTTATTCTTAGTGGCATACAGCTTGGTTTCCTCGGCTGCTTGAGCACAGTCTCTACTTTTGCTGCTGAAGTTTACACCATGAGAAGAAGCGGGCAGATCACAAAGGCCTTTGTTTATGCTGCGTCTACCTTCCTGCTCTCTTTTGTGCTGGGTACTCTAGTATACTCGGTGCCAGTTTGGGTGAAGCATTATGAATGACCGTTTGCAACTCCAGGAATTCACATACTAGCAGGTGGTTCAAATGTCCAGTGATTTTTTGAGAGCACGATCCAATGATGTGTTGATGTATTGACAAAGAGCATCGAAACTTAAACAGAATACATGGCAAAGAGCTCAAAGGCGCACGGGTACTAGAGAGGGTCAGATATCCTTGTCTGGACATCTTTGATGACATTAGGGGAGGTAAAGCATATATCTTCCAACGTCTTAAAAAGATAAGTCTGGAGGGGAGTATGTAGCCACACAAATGTTCAGAATACAGACCCTGAGGCTAAAGCCATCTATACTCTCTGGTTCAACATGCTCAGTTTCGAAAGATGAACGTTACTTGTAGAACGTGGAGCGGAGAACAACTTTCGTCAACAAATATATGCAAAATGAGTGTACATTTGGTATCTGAAATGTACTTACATCAATTGTTTCTTATGCTGTCTCGTGTAGTCATGTGGATGTAGTATATCTGTACAAGTGCATTCTAACATGCCAGTCTGAAACTGCACATACGTACAAATTTGATAGTTGATACTGTACAAGAAAATTCCAAAATGTGGTTATTCATTAAGTAAGAAGAGTTTCGAAAGACACTAATTTGCTCAAAAGTTTATTTTTCATTTCCTGTATCTGTTGCAAAACCATAGCTAACATTCAGTGATAGTGTGAAATCAATCTGGTGTCAACTGACTTGCCAAATATTACATGATTTATCTTCCCAAAACCTTTCAGAAAAAAGGAACAGATATCCCATCTTGAGGTGTCTTAATAAAGCTTTATTATTACATCATCATTTATGTTAGGCGATGATTTTTCATATACTTAAGATACACCTAAAAAAGATGGCGTCACAGCTTTATGGCCTGGGAAGTTTATATACTGTCATATGTACTCATGAATATGTAATAAAGTTTTATTACACCACCTTTTATGTTAGGAGTATATATTTGTACAGAGAAGCTTGCAATTTCAAGCCAAGACCTCGGAATATACATTATGCTAATTGTGCAATTAAACTCAGTTGCTTACTATTTGTTTCATGTACCACAAGTCCACAACCGAAGAATCATATTTCTTGCTGTAATATGATAGTCTGTACAGCATTTCTGAAATTGGATTGTTGATCATACATACATTTGTAATATGAATATGAAATGAAATTGCCTGCATGGCTGCATCATTCCTAACATTAGTTCAAAAGTAATGCAAATTCCTTGTTTCCTTGTATCCATTGGCATGTGATGCTACAGCACATAGATGCGGGCCACTTCACCACTGGCAACTGGCGTGGTATCACTTAACAATGTTCCGTGAACAGTACTATGAATGATTTTTCTTCAGCTGTTCCACACTCAGCGGTTTCCATGTCCACTTGCCGCTTCATCGCCTTCTTTTTTGTACAGCAGCAATCATGCACTCGTGCTGGGATGCAATTGTCCTCATCTTATCTCCGCTTTATCAAAATGGATGGTTCCTGTGTAAAGAACTTGCTTCGTCATGCCAAAATGTTTAGGACAAGTCCTTGTCCTAAATTCTGAGCCACCAAATGGACTATTCTTCAATAAGCAAATAATATCATCAAATGAAACTAAGAGTAACTACTCCTTTATTCTGGGCCACCGAATTCAGACAGGTGCTCCTCTACTTTACTCAACAACTCTTCGTTCCCACATGTGACACAATTACTAACCAGAATTTCCCAGACTCGTTCATTAAAACCAGATGGTGAGTTTTCAAGCCATTCAACTACTTTATCATTTGATGATGCCTGGTTAACCAAATCCACCATACACATATAGTGTTTTTCTCCTGGAACTATCCTGTATTTCTCAGTCATCAAATCAAAGAAATCCACACCTTCTTCAATTAGGCTGCAATGGCAGCAAGCTGTCAAAACCAGTAAGAATGTGTCTGCATCAGGCTTCTGTCTCTCCCGAATCATCTGAACAAATAATCCTATAACCTCCTGTGCATTCCTATGATGACACAAAGCAGACAGCATTCCATTCCACAACGCAGCACCCCTCCTTTCTGTTAGGCTGAACACCTGTTTTGCAGCAGCCATATAATCACATTTCGAATACATGTCAATGAGTGAGCTACTGATCATTACACTTTGATCAAAACCAGTTCTGAGCAGCATCCCATGTATCTGCTGACCATGTTTCAGTGAACATATAGCTGCACATGCATTGAGACAACTAGCAAAGGTGAACTGATCTGGCCCCAAATCTTCCATTTTCAAGAGCCGAAACAAACTCAGCGTTTTAAGTGGCTTCCCCTGGTGAACATATCCCTCGGTGAGAGCATTCCATGAAATGACATTCCTCTCTGGCATCTGATCAAAGAGCCTACGAGCAGCATCCAATTGGCCATCCTCTGCGTAGGCACAAACTACTGTGGTCCACATCTGCATATCTTTGATGGCCATCTCGTCAAACAGTCTCCCTGCATCATCCACACAATCACATTTTCTGTACACGTCCAGAAGAGAGCTGCCAATGTTGACATCAGACAAGAACCCAAGAACAACCAAATGGGCATGGAACTGCCTCGCAAGCTCTGCGTCCATGAGCTCCGCGCAAGCAACAAGGAGGGCCAAGAAGGTGTGATAGCTGTACCCAAGGGATGGTGACTTGTTCCGGAGCTCAGAGTACATCACCACTGCTCCCTGTGCTTTGCCACCGCGTGCGAATGCAAGCATAGCAGTGTTATAGGAGAGGAGGTCTCGGTGTGGCATGGTGGCGAAGACCTCGGCAGCAGGAGCCGCGAGCGCGAGACGTGCGTACCCGGTAAGCATGGCGTTGTAAGAGTGCATGCTTGGGTGGGGCATTTTGGCGAACAGTCGGCGAGCATCGCGCGGGCGGCCTAGGAGGAAATTCAAGGACAAGAGGCTGTCAGCGAGCTGAGTGGAGCAGGGGACGAGGCGCTTGAGCCCAGCAAGGCGCACGTAGAGGAGGAGCCGGCCGGCCAACGAGGGGAAGGACGGCGTTCCAGGGCGCAGCAGGAGGAGGCGCGCGAGGGAAGATAGGAGCGGGAACGGAGCTCGCAGACCGGCGCGGGCAAGGGTGGGCAGAAGGGAGATCGCGGCGGAGGCGTCGCCACCGGAGATACAGTGGTGCAGCGCACCAAGGAGGCCGGAGTACGGACGCGAGGGCGGCGGCGGGGGCTCGCCGGGGACGGGCATTGCGGCATGGGCAAGCGCTCAGGCTTGGCGCACAACGGCGGCCAGGGTGCTCGTCCAATTCAAAACCTGAACGGCTGTGATGGATCGTGTGCGGAGAATATGAAACCTTGGTAGAATTTTTTTAAAATAAACTTTTTAAAACTAATATGTTAATAATAAACCATACCAATCTATATTTTCAGAATCTAGACCATTTGGTCACGACAAACTGTCCGACGTATGTAAATCAGTCACGCTAGATAGCATGACGCGACTGACGCCACGTGAACCAAAATTTTTATGTCGGATAGATGGCAAATTCGGGTGCCAAACGAGTCACGCCAAAACGAATGGCGTGATTGAAACATGTGTTACGTCAAGGTGTTTGACATGACTAAGTGAAATTTAAACATCCTACTATTATGTTTAATTAGTCTTAGTCATCTATTTTTAAAAATTTATACACATCAAATTAAAACTCGATTACAAAACAAAAAGTGTTCTACATAACATGATCTTCAAATACAAAAAATTTCAAAAAATATGAAGCTACATAAGTAATTTGATTTTTGTCTCAAACAGATCTAATCGTTCACAATATCAGACTACGATTTTTTGAGACATAAATTAAAATACTTATGTAGTTTAATATTTTTTGACATTTCTTTTGTTTGAAGAGCATATTATGTATAACAATGTTTGTTTTTTGTTAAGTTCTAATTTCATATGTATAAATTTATAAAAATAGACGACTGAGATAAGTTAAACAGGAAGGCACGATGTTTGAATCAGTCTGATATTGTTAATGATTAGCTCTGTTTAAGATAAATATTAAATTATTTATGTAGCTTAATATTTTTTGAATTTTTTTCTTAGAGATCATGATATGTAGAAAATATTTTGTTTTGTGGTCTAATATCTTTTATATAAAGTTCTAAAAATAGATGACTGAGACTAAAAAAATATCAAAGCAGGATGTTTGAATTTCAGTCTAATAATATTGACGATTGACTCTATTTAGAATAATAATTAAATTACTTATATAATTTATTATTTTATGATATTTTTTGTACTTAGAGAGCATGTTATGTAGAACACTTTTTGTTTTGTGGTCGAGTTCTAATTCGGTCTGTATAAATTTTTAAAAATAGACGACTGAGACTAATTAAATATGAAGACAGTATGTTTGAATTTCACTAAGTGTTAGTCACGCCAAACACCTTCGCGCGACTCATGTTTCAATTACGTCATTTTTTTTGGCACGACTTGTTTGCCATCCGAGCTTGCCATCTATCCGACGTGGAAATTTTGGTTCATGCGGCGTAAGTCACGTCATGCTATTTGGCGTGACTGATTTACAAGTCGCGCCGGCTAGTTTGGCGTGATCAGATGGTCTAGATTCTGAAAATATAGATTGATGTGATTTATTATTAAAATATTAATTAAAAAAGTTGATTTTTAAAAATAAATTCGTCTTGGTAATATGCAATTGCAACTTGCCTTTTTTTCTTCTTCATATTTCTTCCTTTTAGTTGACTGAAAGTTATACTTTTTATCTTAAAAAAAGTTATACTTTTGATCACTTCAAAATTAGGTACAGTTATACTTAGATTTATAGTTTATTTATTTTTATAATATTATATGTATTATAATGAGAGGAGAAAAAAAATCTGTTGATGTATGAACTATAAAAAAAGTTTTTTTATTTGATCTGTCAGATCTAAGATCCGAAGACTCAAAGTGATGATCAAAAATTATCCACACTTTTAGCTAACTAAAAATTAATAAATTTTTTTTCTTTCTATTTTCATTAATCTGGCTATATGATTCACTCTTTGAGTTTGCACTTTATGTTTTGACGCAACTCGTAAACATTCACGCCACTTTCAAATGGCAACAAAGTCCCCTCACGGCCTCATGCAAATAGCAGGGTGAAAATATGACACATCTTATGTCCGTCTGTTTATCCCTCTTTTTCAGAAGGGACAATTGTCCCTTTTCAGAGACAACATTAGAGCATCTTTAAAAACTCTCCAATAACTATTTTTAAATCTTTTTTGGATTAATTGGAAAAATCATCCTCCAACAACTCCCGTAAATACCTCTTTATTTTTATTAACTCTCTAAAACAACCTCAATTGTAGTTAAAACTAGAGAAGGAGTTAGGATCCCCATTCCCATGATACAGTGATCTGTTTCAAAATCCGTTCATATCGCAGAAACCGGAGTCGGCCGGTTTGACGAAAACCATGGAAACCAAAAAAATCGGACGATAAATCGCTCAAATGTCAAAACACGAATTTGAATATGATTTGAAAGCAAACCGATCGGTTTTTTCAGTTTATCGTTCGGTTTTTCCGGTTTACCATTTGGTTTTTTGGTTTACCGCTCAATTTTCTTTGTTTTTCATTGGTTTTCTTAGTTTAATAACAAACCACTCGGTTTTCCCGGTTTATCGTCTGGTTTCTTCGGTTTACCGCTCGATTTTCTCAGTTTTCAAGATTTCAATTTTTTTGAATTTTTAAATTTTTAAATTGTATTCGACCGAAAACCGGTCGTCCGATTAAACCAAACCGGACCGGTTTGATCAAAAATCACGAAAGCCGAGCAGTTTTGGACGGTTTTTTGAATCCATCGCCGCACATGACTGGAGTTGTCTGCTTGCTGCCCACTTGATTCGATTGTGAGTGTTGTGCGCATCTGCTGCTGCTGAACACGCCACCCTTGGATGGACTGCTGCTGCTGACCACGTCACGCAAAGAACGGACTGTGCTGCTGAACACGCCATGCTAAGGACGGACTGCCGCTGCTGAACACGCCGCGCGATAGACGGAGACGGTGGCCGCGCGGACAGTTCGGCAAGCGCAACCACGCAGACCTAAGACGGTGAGCCGACGACTGATAGTTTCGGACCAAAATCAGGCTTGGGTACATAATTACGAAAAAGCCTCGCTGACCTAGCCCAATGTAAATGAGTTTTATTCTATTTTTTAGGGGAGCTATTGGAGGAGGATAGAAAATTTAGTCCCGTAATTTTTTAGAAAGCTTTTGGAAATGCTTTTACATCACAAAAGTAACTTCGAAAATTTCCCAAAAAAATGAAAAAAAAAGAACAACAAAGAACAATCATCTAGAAATTCACGGTAGAGAGGAAATAAGCACGAAGATGAATAGATGAGCAAAATTTCTGGCAATTATTTATCCACGGTTGCAGCAAGTCTGCAATACAATCACTGTAACTGCACCAATCAAAATACAGAAGAGGTCATTTGCAGCATGCTAAACTGCATTGTAGACTGGTTCATATGTTCAAGAACTACGTCAATGACAACTCCATGTGTCTTAGCACTGTTGATGGTGGAAATAAAAGTATATCTCGGACACAATGCTTCAAGAATCAAAGATTAGTGAACCAGCGAAATTTCAGGCTGATTTGTGCAGCATATGGGCAGGCAGCTAGATCAGAACAGAGTGCAAATCTTCACCAGTTCACATGCGAACTAAATCAACAAATTTGATCTGCAAATACAACGTCGAATATGGATTGTACTGCATAACAAGGAAAACATAATTTAACTGTCAGCTGTGTAACTGGACACTGGGAATAGCAGAGCTGAAAGTATTACTAGATATCCTATTCCTTATTCCTTACCTTCATCTTTTGGAATATTTGGCTGCTCTACTAAGAGTTGATGTAGTGCAGCAATGTCACTAGAACTGCAAATGAAAGAGCACCATGGTTGTTCAAGTTAATGTAGTACAACAAAAATATATTTAAATGAATTAAGAAAAATGAAAAAAGCTCATTTCATCTCTTAAGGCATAAGAAAGGAATAATTCTGTGTGAGCAGAAATCTAAGAGTTGAAATAAGTTAATGGTGAACTTGCCTGCTCTTCCATGTTAACAGTGACACAATTGATGATTTTAGAGCAAACCTGGCAAATTCGCAATGAAGATAAGTTTATAGGGGCAATAAAAGAGCTTATTGTACTACAGGAAAATAAAGACAAGGTGCATCTCTACAACAACAGCAGGACATATTTAAGACACCTTAATGTATGATTACACGCTTGGAAATAGCTACTGAACTATCAATTGCATGATGTTGAATATACCAATCAGCATGAGCTGAGCTTGTTAATCATAAACTAATTATTGCTATGCTTGGACTGGACAAGGAATAAGATTCAGAGAAATGAGATGATGCCAATGCCCGTTGCAATACAAGCTACACATGGTCAATTTGAATTCAATTGTAGAATGCTTCCTATTCAATTCTTACTCTGCCTGGTGCATTTCGCATAAAGCTTGGAGCCCATCCAAGCATTGTGCAATAGTTGGCAAAATTCCAACTTGTAATTGCATCTGTTTAGCTGTGAGTGCCGATCCAGTTCTCACCATCTGATTAGTATCACGCAGAGCCTTGTTTAAAGTTTTGGAAATGCCATTCAAATTCTCCCTGACAATTTTCATCATTACCATCAAATAAACTCGAATCAGAATTTTCTTTTAGCTCATAGTGGCCAATTACACCAAAATGAAAAGTGATTGTAACATCAGCAATGAGGCTTACAGTGTCACCCCCATAGCAACAAAGATGAACTCCAGAACCTCCATCTGCTGCCCAACCACATCCTCTCTGATGCCAGGAACACCACGCAAGACACCATAATTCTTATCCTCTCCAAGCACCTTTTATCACACAGCAGAAGGAACAAATTTTAGTCTCCAGATATTTGAGAACATCACAAAATAAGCTCATGTTATTGCATATTATACATTTCCCACTGAATTGTCAGCAACAAAGCACCTCGTCGTCTTGCTTGCAATGGCAAAATATACACACTACTAAGAAAACGGGTCACTGTCATCTCTTGAGATTCCTAAATTTGCTATTGTAACATAAAAAAATCCAGCAGAATGATTATATAAAAAAAAATTCTCTAATTCCATAATGGTTGAGTGCAAGCAATGATCCAAAAATGTACCTGAAGACGAGAAATGACGGCGGTCGCCTGGGAGAACTCGTCAACAAGGCGTGTGTTGATGTCATCCCACCGTTCCATCTCCTCTCGCACCTTCCTCAGCCTCTGCTGTACCTTCCGCACCACTGCCTCCATAAAATCGATCGTTTGTTAGGCTTCCACTCCCACTGCCCAGCCTTACCTTCTTGACGTCTGTGTCTCCAATAACAGTAAGTTAGTTTCAATGTCGGACTAAGGATTTGGCCAATACTAGTCGAAACTAAGAGCATAAGATTGACTACACTGGTCATTAATAAAAAAATAGCAAACGTGAGAAAAAACACACAATTGAAATGATATTTGGACTCAAGCTTAAGGGTGCAACAAAATAGACAAAACCTTTCTTACCAATGTTTCCCTAGAGGATCTCCAAGAGACTAGCTAAAAATCATTCTGTATAACAGGATTTAGGAAGCCAATTTAAACGACTCCCTCTCTCTCTATATCTCCGCACATACAGTAGACTATCTAAAATGCACTCACCATATTCTACCGGCTCTATTTCTATTCACCCCAACCGAGCAGGGGGCCAATTCACAAAATAACACTCCTAAACAAAGCCATCCCCAAAACGCCCTTATAAGAGATGCAACCACACAATGCCACTAATAAGGAGGGTACTCATCACAATATGCCAAAATCATCACATTCTCTGTTTTTTATTTCTTTTAGAGCCAAATAGACATGTAAACAGACTATTATGCCCCTCACATCCAAATCATCTATAGTGCGCAAGAAAATCGGAAACAAATTTCGTGAAAAAATGGAAAAAATTGGCATGACCTTCGGCATTGATCGCCGGAGTCTGGCTGGCCCTGACAAGGAAGAGCAACCGCGGGCCTGCCGAACCGCCTGTCCGCGCCGCCGCTTGCCTGCTCGCTCGGTCGCGCCGCCGCGGAAGAGCCCTGCCACGGGCCTGCCGAGCCGCTTGCCCACGCCGCCGCTTGCCTCCTCGCTCGGCCACGCCGCCCGCCTGCGCCACCGCTTACCTCTTCACTCGTCCGCGTCGCCGCTTGGTTGCGCCACCGCCGCGGAAGAGCCTAGCCGCGGGCCTGCCGAGCTGCTCGCCCGTGCCGCCGCTTGCCACCTCGCCCCCCGTCGCACCCGCCTGCTGCTCGTCCGCCGCTTTCTCGCCGCCGCCTGCTAGAGTTTCGAGGATTCGTGAGAGCAGGGACAGGGAGAGAGAGAGAGAACCACAGGAGAGCAGGAAGGTTCGAGGGAGCGGCCACCAGAAAGAATGACGGACGGGGCAAAACGGTCTATTCAACAATAATTTTTAGGTCAGAGAAAAAAAAGAAAATCAAGAAATGCTACGGTGAAACCAGTTTAGAAGAAGTTTGTGGCATTTTTGGGATGACTTATGTCACAGAATCCACATTACACGGAGACGGCTATGCTCCCGGATCTTTCTCGGGTGGCGACACGCGCTGTGACGTTTAATAGTATAACACCTGACAGAAGAATATAATTGTAACAAGAACATAGGTGGAGAACAGAGTTTTACATAAATCCGAAGTTATATTACAAACCAGAGTTTTATCGAATAAATTGCGGAAGCGAATTGTCCAATATTAATTCAACTAAATCGACGAGATACATAGATACAATCGTTCTCTCACGACGACACACAGGCAACAACCCAGCTATAATAGGTGCCTTGCCCAAGCACCGTACCGACAAGTAAGGAACTACTCCTCGTCTTCATTTGTGCACAGCTCCCACTCAATGTTTCAGCAGTCGGAGCGCTGGCCCTCCCAGTGGAATCTTCCACCGTAGTGGCAGTCTCCGTCCTGGTCATCTGAAAACCACATAAAACTACGCCCTGAGTAACTAATTTACTCAGCAAGACTGACCCGATAAAATGACCAACTACAGCCGACACATAGATATGCAAAGGCTAGGCATAAGGTCATATTGGCAGAAAGCCAGCCTAAGAATGGACCCTTATTTTTTAAGTTTTAGCATCAAGTTAAGTTGTCATGCGGAATAATAAATTTAGTTTGCACTAAAACTGTTGTAACAATCATGGTTGCAGTACAATATTACTAACTCCAAACAGCAGTATTAAACCCACTTATCATATTAATGGCTTCTGGCACTGTTCCGGAGCAGCGATCAAGTGGTACTCGTTACTGTGAGGGGCAATGACTCGAATCAATTTACATCCTGCAGGAGAAACCTGCTTGCACGACCCATACGCGTTTCCTGGAAGCCGCATGGAGCAACTTTTCGCTTATGGTACCGTAGGGTCTTCCGGGTCCAGACTCCCCCGAGAAGGTTCCCCCAACACGATGCGCCCCGTGCCGCCATCCGTGGGTGGATTGGTCCCTCCTCTCAGCCCCAGTTCCATCAAAGAAGGAAAAAGGCTATCTTCCGACCAGGCAGTAGTCGTAGCTACGTCGGTTAACTGGGTCCATAACTCTAGCATGCATACAGTACGTTCAAACTTGATCTCATAGGACCTGACACGAGGCGTAGCCTTAGATGACTCGGACGGAGCTACCTCCTTGAAGACAAGCCGTCCTTCCCTTTCCACCTAGTTCCCCGTCCGGTCTTCATTATGATTCCATCCGCACTGTCCTTCAACCCGCATCATTCCCCAGTGATAATATTTCCTGTCTACGAGTGGTCTCCATACCACTCGATGAGTAGTCGTCCTAAATTAAGCAGAGCGACTACCGACCTAAGGCTAAATATCTGGAAGGAAGAACCTACTGCACGCTAGAATTTCAACCAACTCTTATCACTTAATGCACAGTCAAGCCTACATCCCTAACTAGTGATAGAATAAAAATTTAAAACGGGGATAATGCACCAGGGCTTGCCTGGGTTTTGCTCTTGCTCAGCTACGGCACCTCCGGCTCCTTCTGGATCCTGCTCCGGTCCACTGCGTGATCTATATGATGCAAAAGATGATGCTTATGAGAGAAGATTCATGACACTTCCTCAATAAATACGTTAATGTACACTATTTCTCGTGAAAGTGAACGGGGTGTGTTGATTAGTTCAGCAATGTAACGTATTTAGGGGAGGTACAGGGTGATGGCATGTCGTGTATTTCCTTCATGGACTCCAATATTTAATCGCGACGATGTTGTACCGAAGTACGATGTGTGTGTGTGTCAGCCGGGTCAAGCTACATATATGGGGTCCATGGCAGGTAGATGCTAATTAAATAACGTTTGTGTGTTGAACATAACCCTTGCAAAGAACTAAGTACCCAGGAAGCAACCCTAAGTTGGAACCATATCTATATTAAGGATAATATTACACCTGAGACATAATTTATTAAGTTGACATGGTTCTGATCATCAAACGAGCAGGGGTGATTTAATATAGTTAGATGATACCACAATTGAATTATTGGCCAAGTTTCGTTAATTTACCACTTACAGGGAATTACTTATAAGCTATTTAGTTTTTTCTTAACTAATTTAGTTTTGATGAAAATACTAACATGCAAGAAGGTTTGACATTTTTCCCCAACAGTACATGTTCAGAGGAGTCCAGAGAATTTTATTTTGCCTTAAAATACTTAATAATGAATTAGTTATGAATTTATAAGGGTTCTTATTACATATTTTAACACTGAAAATAAAACTAACATGCAATATGATTTAGCATTTTTCCCTACTAGTACTACTTCAAAAAAAGCTAAAAAAATTTATCTTGCCTCGAAATCCCTATTAATTATTTTACTATGCATTTTACAAGTTTTACACTTTTCTGGAAATAAATAAAATAAGAAAACCGAATTTAATTTACGCGGGCCGCATCGAGACAGCCCAGCGGGCTGAATCTTGAGCGGCCCAATGGCCAAGCGCGCGCGCGGGGGCGTCCTGGGGCCAGATGCGGCCCGAGAGCGAGGTGAGGCCCGAAGGCCATTACGGCCCAGCGGCCATCCCGGCCAGTGGCCAGCTCGGCTGAGCCGAGCGCGCGCGCGGTGGCGCGGGCCACGCGCGGCGGCGCGGGCACGGCGGCCGGCTGGGGTGGCAGCGGCGGCTGCATTACCGGGATAGCAATCGGTGGGTCCGAGCGGGCATGCGGCGCGCGAAAGGAGAGGAAATGGCTCACAGGCTAGTGCGGCGACGGCGAAGCGGAACTCCGACGGCCGGCGGCGGTGTTCTGGACGATTGGGTGCACGGATGAAAGCCGAGTGAGGCCGGGTGTGTGCGCGGGGTGAACAGGGTCTTAGCTGCGCGCGGAATCGAAGTGCGACTCACCGTGGTGGAAGAGCGAATGGTGGGGGTGGACGGTCGGGGTCGGGGAAGACGACACCGATTCCCGCCGGCTCGAGGTCGGAGAAGGAGAATGGCCTCGCGCGGAGCACCGGGGCTTCAGGGCGGGACTCTGGGAGGCGCGGTGCGGTGGACGAGCGGAGGAGGCAACGACGGAGCGGAGCTCGGCTCTGAGCGGCGGATGGGGCGACGAGTGGGAGAGAGTGACAGAGAGAGCGAGTGGGGGAGAAAGAGGCCGTTCGGACAAGGAGAGTGGGCGACAAAGCGGATGTTCGAGCGGCGGGTGGGCAGTCGATCCGTGGGCGCGGCGGATACCGATTCGTCGGCGCCCACGCGGCGTACGGGCAGGCGGGAGTGCGGGAAGGCGCGAGTGTGTTTGTTTGAAGTCGCTGACAGGTGGGTCCCATAGGGAGTTTTCTTTTTCTTTTATTTTTCCAACCCCGACAGCCGGCTATGTTTAATCTTTTCGTGTGAATTAATTCAGAGATGATAAAATCAAACAAAAAATAAGGCAGGCTCCCCATAATGTGCTGGATTTTATAAAAATACTAACTACCATTAGTTCTCGATAAGATTTAATTAGGAATTTTGTGAATAGAGATGGTTTTTGACCATTCTACCATTTATTTGGGGCATCTATTAATGGAATAAAAATCTGAAAAAATCCTCAAAATTATACTTGATCATGACCAACAACATATAATTTTGACAGTGATGACTTATGTTAAAAAGTTAGGACTTGTAGTATAAGTGTCATTCAAATTTTTTTAAATTTGGTTTGAATTAGACAAATTTCAGTTTAACCTTGTCATGAGTTTATTCTCTGGTGATGCTAAACCTAATTCGGTGGCAGGGGTATCACAACTTATTTAGCAATAGCGTTTTGGGACCCGCATACTTTACGAGTGCTATCGTATAAATTATCCACCGAGCAGGGGGCAATTGGATTTACACCACTCATAAGCGATAGCATCCCAAAAATGCCAAGATTAAAGCAAGCAATCTCAAAGACACCTTGAATGAAGGTGCTAGACACCAAATCCACAACATCATGCACCTCTGATCTGTTTTTCTTTTTCCTTTTGCCTAAATTCAAACTGAAGGGACGATTCTACCCCTTCCCAAAATCATCAAACCTGCTAGAGATCGCCGGCGAGGACGCCCGATGCTGCCGCCGTACGGAACGACGTAGTGCTGCTGCCTGAGGTCGCTGCCTCGAAGAAGCCCGCTGCGGGGACGCATGTCACGAGGACGCCGACCGCCGCACGGACGACGCACGCCTTCTGCCCCAGGTCGCCGCCTCGAAGACGCCGGCTTGCGTGGACGCCGACCGCCGCCGCCGCCGCGCGGACGATGACTGCTGCCCGAGGTCGCTGCTGCGGGTCCCGCACGTGGGGGCGTCGCCGTGGGTAGGCACGCCGCCGCCGGCCACCGCGTGGGATCCCACTCGCCTTCGACGCCGCGAGGGAGTCCGCTTGTTGCTGCCGCCGCCGTCCGCCAGAAGTCCGCCCGCTGTCATCATGTTTGATCTGGCCGGCAGAAATCACGGCTGAGTAGGATTTTGCGAGAAATTTAGGCCCTATTTGGCGGGGCTCCTAAAATGACTTCTCAAACTGATTCTGCTTCTATAGTCTAGAAGTCGACCAAACAGATCAACGAGTAAACAGATTCTCCACCAGACAGACAAAACACCAGCACAACGGGATTATAGTGGACCTTGGGAGTTTGGAGGAGACTTGCTGATTATAGTGGATTTTGATGGGTCAAAGCGGCTTAAGGATCTGGAGTTCACACATATCCCAGTATGGCTCCGGGTCTTCGATCTGCCGCTAGAAATGATGACGGGTGAAACAGGCAGACGGATTGAGAATTCAGTTGGCAAAATTTTGGAAGTGCACAAAGATAAGGATGGTATGGCGGTGGGGTGTATCTGAGAATCAAAGTGCTGATCGATATCCAGAAGCCACTTAGCCGGGGTATCACTATACAGATAGAGGAGGGGCAGGACGCAAACTAGTGCAACTTCAAATATGAGTTCCTGCCAAATTTTTGTTATTCCTGTGGTCTGCTAGGCCATGTAAATGAGTGTGACGATGGTGGCTGGAGGGAGGAGACAAAGCAATTTGGGGATTGGCTGCGAGTTAATCCAGTGAAAAGGAGGGATAGCAAGGGGAGATGGTCGGAAGGAGGTAGCTCGGGTGGGAGTTTTTTCCAACGAAAAGATTCAAGCTAGGGGAAAGGCGTAGGCCAGCGAAGAACTACAAGCACTGATATCTCCAAGAAAATAAATGAACAAGATAATAAGTTTAAGGATGATGGTGAGAGCCCGCTCAAGATTGTGACAGATGTGGAACGTGATGGCGTACCGAGGAGGATGGAGTTCGGAGAGGGTCCCAAGGGGGGAGGAAGCTTGGTCCATTGTAGCCCTGTACCAACTAATGATCTGGTTAAGGAACACAGAGATAATGTGTCCGACAGGCAAATGGTGGTGGCATCTAAGAGCTTGAAATAGGATGAATCGGCAAAGCATAGTGTTGAACGGGGGAAGGAGGAACAAGAAGGAGGTGTGCAAATTTCAGGGGAGGCTGAAGCTGACAAAGTGTGTATGGATGTTGATGGAGGGGATGATGTTAGTAGGGGAACACAGGGAGAATCTCTCGCAGATCACATTGTACATCCTGCACCCAAAAAGCTGGGGCGAGAGGATACAGGCAAAGGAAGTGTGGACGATAACGGATGGGGTGGAAAAAAGCAGGCCACTTTTAAACGCAGACCCCGAGTAGCAGGGAAGAACACCTTGGCGGAGCAGCTTGTTATGACAAAGAAAAGGGCTGTGAAGGATGAGGAGGCAGTGGAGAGAAAGACGTGGCGTGGGGTTGAGGCTGCCATTTTAGTGGGAGAGGATCAGCTAACAGATGAAACGGCGGGATGGCAAGGCCATGCCCGCCTGGATAAATGAGGCTGATCGCTTGGAACTGTCGGGGATTGGGGAACGGCCTGGTAGTTCGTGGTCTTCTGGACATCCAGAAGAAGGGGGCCCCATATGTGCTGTTCTTGTGAGAGACCAAACATAACAGCACTTGGATGGAAAGATTTTGGTGGATGCTCAACATGCCTAACATGATAGTAAAAAACAGTAATGGTGCTAGTGGAAGTTTGGCTTTGTTTTGGAAGAAGGAGATTGATCTAATAGTGAATAGCATGTCTCGATACCATATTGAGGCAACAATCAAAGAGGAGGACGGTTTTCAATGGTGATTCACCGACATATATGGTGAGCCGAGGAGTGAGGAAAAAGGGAAGACTTGGAAGCTTTTGCAAATTTTGTGAAATAGAAGCAAGCTGCCATGGCTATGTGGTGGTGATTTCAATGAGATTATGTTCAATTGTGATAAGGAAGGGGGGCCACCAAAACCGGAGAGGTGTATGGAGGACTTTAGATAGGCTCTTGTGGACCGCGATCTGCATGATCTGGGGTTCATAGGGGATGTGTTCACCTAGAGAAACCATCACTATTGGGTGGAGAGCTATGTGAACGAACGGCTAGACAGAGTAGTGGCAAACAGCCTATGGCGAGCACGGTTTCCCCTAGTTCGGGTGATAAATGGAGACCCAAGACATTCAGACCACAGACCAAAAATTGTGGATATAGGGGGTAGGGAAAAGAGAGACTGGAGTAAACCGATGGAGATAATGAAGAAGTTTGAGGCAAAATGGTTGGAGGAGGAGTGTGAGGCAAGGGTGGAGGAAGCGTGGACGACGAATGCACTAGAAATGGGGGATACAAGCCTTATGGAAATCCAAAAACACTTGCTGGTGGAATTGTGGGAATGGGACCGCAATGTACTAGGGGAGCTAGAAAACAGAATCAAGTTGGCAAAGAAAGATCTTGAGAGGTGTCGACACGGAAAGCTGTGTCAAGACCACGTGAACAGAGAACATGTGTTGAGATATAAGTTGGAAAGACTATTAGATTAGCAAAACATCTACTGGAGACAATGGGCACACTCTACTTGGTTGACACAAGGGGACAGGAACACCAATTTCTTCCATGCTCAAGCTTCAGAGCGAAAGCGGAAGAATCGGGTGGAAAAATTAATGGATGAGGTAGGTGGTGTGGTGGAGGGGAAGCACCTGACAACTTTTATTGCTAACCAATATCAACAACTCTTCATGTCTAATGCAGGGGAACAAATGGAGAAGGTCCTTGAAAGTGTGCAAAGTTGGGTGTCTAAAGCTATGAATGAGAGCGTAGTAGCACCATTCTCAAGTGAGGAGGTGTGGAAAGCATTGCAGAATATGGGAGTTTTGAAGGCACCTGGTGCTGATGGTATCCGGTAATTTTCTACAAAAAGTTCTGGTCTCTAGTTGATGAAAAAGTGAAGAATGAGGTTCTGGGAGTACTGAATGGGGGTTCGATGCCACAGGGATGGAATGATACAATCATAGTGTTAATCCCAAAAGTTAATAAGCCAGAAAAGTTAAAGGACCTTAGACCAATCAGCCTCTGTAATGTGGCCTACAAACTAATTTCAAAGGTCCTGGCTAATAGACTCAAAAACATCTTGTCAGAAATAATTTCACCTTCACAAAGTGCTTTTGTCCCTAGCCGACTAATAACTGACAATGTGCTGCTTGCGTATGAGCTTACCCACTATCTAAATAGGCGGAAGAGTGGCAGAAGAGGAGTTGCAGCAATAAAACTAGATATGAGCAAAGACTTTGATAGAGTTGAGTGGGAATTCTTGAGACGAGTTATGCTAAAAATGGGCTTGCATGAGAGATGGGTAGATCGTATCATCATGATGTGTGTAACTACAATGTCATATAGAATCAAGGTCAATGCAGAATACACTAGTAGTGTGATCCCACAAAGAGGCTTGCATCAAGGTGATCCACTAAGCCCTTATTTGTTCATTATATGTGTAGAGGTGTTGTCGACCATGTTGCAGAAAGCAGAAAGGGAGGGAAAGATTGAGAGTATCAAGGTGTGCCCGATGGCCCGATGCATAAATCACTTATTCTTTGCTGATGATTCCCTTGTCTTGATACGTGCACAACAGAGTGATGCCACAGAGCTGCAGCGGATCCGTCTGGGCAGATGATAAATAAAGATAAATCCTCTATTCTCTTTAGCCCCAACACTAACCAAGGTGACAAGGATCAGGTTCCAGGTGCACTAAATATCACACTTGAGGCTAGGAATGAACGGTACCTTGGACTGCCAGTCTCAATTGGAAAATCACGCAAGAAAGCCTTTGAGTACATTAAAAGGAAGATATGGGTACGGATACAGGGGTGGCAAGAAAAGTTGTTGTCCAAGGCTGGGAAAGAAGTGCTCATCAAAGCTGTTGCACAAGCCATCCCCACATATGCCATGTCCTGTTTTGATCTCACAAAAGGGCTTTGTGAAGATCTGAACTCTATGATCGGTTGGTGGTGGTGGAGCCAAAATGACAAAGAACACAAGATTCATTGGTTGAGTTGGGACAAGCTAACACTACCTAAGAAGGAGAGGGGGTCTGGGATTCCGAGATTTGTATTTGTTCAACCTAGCCATGTTAGCACGACAAGCGTGGAGAATTCTAACAAATCCGAACACTCTTTGCAATCAATTTCTCATACACTTGGAGGAGTATCATGCAGGGGGCTGGATTATTGAAAGAAGGAGTGGTGTGGCGGGTAGGAAATGGAAACTCTCTTGACATTTGGACTGACCCTTGGCTGACGGTTGGGGTGACGCGTAAACCAATGAATCGTAGGGGCCCCTCGCTGCTCACAAGAGTCTCAGAGCTGCTGGATCCAGTCACTAGAACATGGGATGAGGATTTGGTGAAGGACACCTTTTGGGAGCAGGACACTAACACTATTCTATCCTTATCGATGGATGCTGATCTGGATGACTGGCCAGCTTGGCATTTTGATGCCAAGGGAGCTTTCTCAGTCAGCTCAGCTTATAAGGTTGCTGTGCGGAAGAGGGAACATGATAATGCTAAAGATGTGGGTGGTTCAGGGGTGGTAGAGGAAGGGGAGACAAACTTCGATTGGAGAAGGATTTGGCGACTCGAGGTGCCAAACAAAGTCAGAATGTTTGTGTGGCGCTTTGCACATAACAACCTAGCAGTTGGAAAGAATATAGCAAGACGAGGTGTGAAATGGGAGACAATCTGTCCTATGTGCAACAGACTCGATGAGGATGGTGGCCATCTATTCTTGAAATGCAAAGCGGTGAAGGAGTGCTGGAGATTGACCAATCTGGAAGATGTGAGAGTAAGACTAACAAACTGCAGAACATCAAAGGAAACAATAACTGAAATTTGGAGGCTTGAAGCAGACACTCAGCTAAAAGTATGGGTCCTTCTTTGGCGCTGGTGGTCTGCTAGGAACAAAGTCAATGCAAGGGAAAGGACAGCATACGGGGCTGAAATTTATTCTGACATCATATATTACATAAACGAATTCAGCAAACTGAAGAAGGCCGCAGGGACAGGGGGGGGGGGGGGTGGAGCTGTGGCAAAGTGGGAAGGGCCCCCCGGAGGATATGTATAAGATCAACATTGATGCCTCATACTCTGATAGAACACATGCAGGTGGCTGGGGTTTCGTGGCTCGAGATAGCAGTGGAGACTTCCTAGAAGGAGGATGCAGGAACCTAGAAAAAGCATTGAGCCCACTGCATGCGGAAGCTCTAGCAGCCCAGAGAAGTCTGACCCGAGTGGCTGAACTCGCATGAGACGAATAATCCTGGAGACGGATGCAACAAACCTGCAAAGAGCCTTATCATCTACAGACTTGGATAGAAGCACAGATGGTTGCCTGTTCAAACAGCTCAGAAAATTTACCAGTGAGAATTTTGTGCAATGCATGATACGAGCATGTCCGAGATCATGCAACAAAATGGCTGATTGCCTAGCTCGGTATGGGGCGAGTGTTGTGCACTCCGGTTCAACGATGTTCATGAACCGTGTCCCCGACTTTGTAACTACTCTGGTATCTGGTGACAAGCCTAGAGCCGATGGTTAATGGAATTTCTGTTTTTCGTGTAAAAAAAAAAGAGTAAACAGATTCTGCTCTTTGTACATAGAAGCGCTTCTATGAAATGAATAGGA
This sequence comes from Eleusine indica, assembly GCA_030378355.1. Classification (NCBI taxonomy): domain Eukaryota; kingdom Viridiplantae; phylum Streptophyta; class Magnoliopsida; order Poales; family Poaceae; genus Eleusine; species Eleusine indica. The sequence continues at coordinate 47,307,026 of CM059495.1, forward strand.
ATCCGAAAGCCACGAAAATGTAGCTCAAGGCCCCTTTGGCAGGACTTCTCCATAAAACAGGTTCTCTACAGAATGGATTCTTCATAAAAATGGATTCTCTAAAAAAAATCATTTGGCAAAATAGATTCTCTTGTGTACATTTCATAAAAAATAGGTAGAGAAGCCATGAGAAGCTATGTTTTTTTGTGCTTTTGGATTCTAGTATAAATTTTAGAAGTGCTTCTAGGAAGGAGGAGCAGAATCTATTTTTCCATAGAACCCTTTGATTAACGTTTTGGTATGAGGAACAGAATCCTGTCAAGAAGCTATTTTAGAATCTCTAGCAAACGGGGCCTCAGTACGGTTCCTGTCGCCCATTCCCGAACTGGCTCCACGGTCTCCATGTCTTTGCCCCTGAACTTGATGGATAATTACAAGAACACTCGTGTGTGTTGTGTTAATTCCAAAGTTTTGTTGCATTGTAAGTTTAATGCCAATGATTAGGTCATTCAGACATGCTCGGTCAACAAAGTAACGAGACTTGGAATATGGAATTATTAGCACAATTTAGTAATAATTATAATGAACTACTTGTCATGTGCATTTTTCAGATACAAATGTATATCATTATATTTCTCATCCAAATCTAGCATAGGCATTATAGATATTTTTTCTCTTTTATCATACTTGAAAAGCCATGAGAATCTATTTTGTCAAACACTTCAAAAATGCTTTTTTTTTTGTAGAGAATCCATTTCTTCAAGAATCCATTTTGTTGAGAATCTATTTTTTAAGAATCTATTTTCTAGAGAAGTCCTACCAAAGGGGTTCTTATTTATTTGTCAATGAATTCGTATGCCTATATCAGATTATTACTATTTTGATAAGTCTCAACGTGCCTATGAATTTTTTATTTCTATATTATTTTGGACAATTTCACCCTTCTTCTTTCTTAGCTGCGCTCGAGGGTGAGTTTTTTAAATAAAAAATCTTTTTTTATCAAACCAATAAAAATATCTCGGTCCCCGCATCATAAAATACGCATGACCGTAATTTATTAAAATAATTTATTATAGAGTAAACTGTATCCCCTATATAATGCACACACCAAACAGGCTCATCAAAGAACTAGGACATAGCAAAGAATTTTAATAATAAACTAAATTTATTTCTAAACCTCTACATGAACAACAAAGATCTCCATAATCGATGTTTTAAAAGAAAGCATGCATTTCTTAGCCGACTACCCTCCCCTCCTCAAACAGTGACAATGTTCTCATTCAATATGTACTCCTATAGATCACCTGTATAAAAGACACATTCAATTTTTTATATTAAAAATAATGTTATTATGGCTTAATCATATTGATTAGAATATGATGCCCATGCCTAGAAGTACTAGATGTTTTTTAGGTTTCATTATATTGTGCAACTAATCACCAATAATATGGTTTATACCCAATGCCAAACGTTATTTGAACCATGCGTCAAATAAACCTAACTAGAACATATTTAAAGAAGAGATGTTGTATGAACTCATTGTCAATATAGAAAAATGTCAATTCCTTTTAGTTAGATTGTATTCGATGATATGTGAATTCAGAAGAACATTGTACATTAAGCTAAAAAAAAAAACTTCCCACTGTAACAAAGAGACCATTTAAAAATACTCAGTTGATCATTTAAATGTACATTTATAATATACATCAATAGGTATGTCAAGAACGTAGATTATGATTCATTAAACTTCTTCCAAAAATATATTTAAAGTGATCATTGGATACCATATTATTTTTTCTTCTTACTATATTATACAGGTTTAGATATTGTTCCCTTAATAGAATTTCCAAACCATTTATCTTCTTAGAATTTTATTTAATTGTCATTTTGAACTATAAAGCACCGAAAACTAAAAAAAATGGTCATAAAAGCATAGCCAGGGATAGAGGCTCCTCGATGTGGTGATGTTCGGCCATAAAAGCGTCATATGGATCTTGCTCATGCAACTACACTATCAGCACCATGAGCACGTGTTAGTAGTTAAACGTTGCATCAGGAGCACCATCAAATTAAAGAGGCCTGGCAGAGTGAAAGGGCTGCATGGGTCGAGTAGCTGAGGAAGGAGGTACGGTAAAATTGTTCTGGGTGATATGAAAATAAGTAATTTACAGACACGATGATAAGAAACAAAGGCTTAAAAAAAAATAATGATAGACTGAATGAAAAACATAAATTGAGTGGTAAATAAATAAATATCTCAAATTTGAGACAGACATAGATAGAAGCGTCCATACACTTGTGTTTTCAGTTAAAAAATAAATAAGAAAACCTGGTTAAGGGTGTCTAGTGGCGTGAGCGTGGTGTCCAGGCACTTAGTTCAGTGTTTCTGGGACACCCTATTAGTCATGGCATTTTTGAGATGATCTCTCTTACAGAAAACACATTAAAAGAGCAAGTTATTACTTTGACCATTTGAAGTTACAATAACTCATTTTGATGAGTTAAATATATGGAACTAGTATAAGGTAAATCCAATCCTTGATTAAATTCTAGGATGGACTAACTTCATATGAAATTCGGATACATCGTTTCATCACAAGGTACAAGAGATATGTAATCTAATTCTACCAACTGACACATGATAAAATCTGGACAGTAAACGGAGTTATGCAATCTGATACATACCAATCGAGCAGGAAACAATCAGCTATACCTCAACGGTCAACTATGGGTCTGATTGGTTGGCCGTATGTGCTCCAACCAGGCTTGCCCGATGCAATGTTTTGATGATTGGTTGCCTGTATGATGAGTTGGGTCTGGCTCACGAGGTGCAAAACACTGTTTCTGGCCTGGCTCCGCGGATATGGAAATGAAATCCGTTTCTTGCGGGCCTGGCTCGCTCGCTGCCGCTCGCGTGCATGCGCGACAATATTTTTGGCTTGCTGCATGCAGGCAGCGCTGCGCGGGAAACGGCTTAGGTCACCGCCCTAGTTCCCGCTTTCACCGCCTGGATAAATATCACCGGCGCCGCTCGCTCGTTCGTCCCTACTCACTACGGCTCGAGCAGCGTTGGTGCTTGGTGGCGCCTGATCCCCACCAGCAACGCGGGTAGTGAAGAAATTGCGTTGCTCCCGAGTCCCGACGGTAGCGAGGTACTCGAAGACAACTATGAGCTACACGGGGTCGAGGACGTCTAGGACGATGTCTGCAGGCGGTTGCTGCCCGGCAGCGGAGTCTTGGCGGAGGTGGCCGGGCAAGCGCAAGTGCAGCGCTAGCGGCCTGGCGAGCGAGAGCATGAGTGGTAGGTGCCAGTGTCACAACAGGAGGTAGTGCTGTCCAAACGGCGGTGCCGAGAAGGTTGGTCCAAAACATGTAATTTTTGATTAGTTCTAAACACGATACGATCCGATTAATTTTGTGCCAGACCAACCTAACATGAGGTTACATGTCGTGCTTGGGTTAAGGACGGCAGCCTGAGAAGCGGCACGTTTAACCATCGACAAGATTAAGTATGAAAATGGCCCACACAACATGGCTCAGCTAGCACGCGTAGCCCGTTAGTGGCCCAGCTAGCCAAGCGAGTCCATCATCCACGTAGCGAATGAGCCCTGACTATACAGTCAACACTCTTCCACCCCGCGTTGCCCCCTCCTCGTGGCACTGCTTGCTCCACTCAATCTCGCCCACTCGTCTAGCAGGCCGCTCGCCCGATCCTCATCTACCGTCGGAGCTGCTCCCGCGTGCGACACCGCTGTAGCCATCAGAGTTGTTGCCCCGCACCGCAGCTAGTCACCCTCGCGCTCGCCCCCATGCCCCTGCGTCGCATCTAGGGCTCCCTTCCCCACTGCTTTGCGCTGCGACGGTTTTGTCAACGGGCCGTTGTGCTCACGGGTCTCAACGGGCCTAACGGTCTGGCTCGACACGACTAACAATTTTTGTGTCGTGCCGTGGACCGACACCCAAACACATGGGCTGGTACGACAAGAACCGAAATGGATTTTATGTCGTGTCGGCTCGAAATTAAATGGATTGGAGCGGCCGTATCAGACAGCCCGTTTGGATAGATGGCAGATGCCCATTGGAAGCGAGTTTAGCTCAGCCCCCGACTACAGACATTGGGATACCGCACTAAAGTCCACAGGCCGCCGCTGAGCGAACCCAATGTCTCACTAGGGCCAGCATGTAAGATTACTCGTCGGTGTATACGCCAAATATGGCCCACAACAGACTTCGATTGATTTGCGTAAAAAAAAACAGACTTCGATTGATTAGTCTTGTGATCAGATTTCGCTAAAAAAAAATCCTATGATCAGATAATAATCGATGTCGGTGCATGTGCATGTCACAGTAGTATGATCCGTCTATTTTCTCCTGGTGTATTTGAACAATTTAATGTGCTTCTTACTTATCCGCTTCATTTGAAATAGGATGTGTTTGATATAGCTCTAGATTCATCTTGAATCAGAAATATTTCAAATTCTCTCTTGGAACGTTTCTCTAGTAAATCACTTTAATTTTTTGAAAATGTTTGGCAAAAATTCTGGATTCGGATTCTTGAAGCAAAATAAACTAAGGGATTCATAAATCAGGTGAAACACCATTTTAGGTGATTCAAGTTGGTAGTGTAAAAAATTCGAAACGTTTCAAGTGATTCACCCCTGAAATATTTCACCTTTTTACTGTTTGAAAGTGATTCAAGTGATTCAGGCTTGAATCTAAAACGTTTCACTCAACCAAAAGGATCCTTAAAAAGTAATTTGATTCAAATGCACCTTGCACGTTTACTGAAATATAATCATTTCACGGTCAAACCTATTCAAATATGACTGTCAGTAGCAAAAGAAGTTCATTAAACTTAGTAATATGTCACTAGATCTATCATAAAACTAGTTATCAGAATATGCAAACCTTTCTTACATCAACAATAATATAAAACTTTAAGTCCTAAGTAAATCAGAGTGGGTTAGAGATGAAACCCTTAATAATCAAACATAGCAATAAATATTTTTTTGAAAAGAAATAAGAAATAAAATCAGGGACAAAAGGAAAAAACAAACAAACAAAGGGATAAAAAAAGGAGGCAAACCAAAATCAAGTTCGCTAGCTTCCACACTCTTCCATCCATGACTATCTACTTGATGATATATATATTTCAATCCATCATAGTTCTCTTCACGGACTCGTTACATGTCAAATTTGGCCTAGTTCTATCTCACTTCATATTATCGAACCGTGTTATTATATTTACGAATTCATAGACTAAATATTGGACAAATTAAAAGACTAAGAAGTTTGAGTCTAGTTTGCATACGCGCCTTAAAAAATAGAAATGGAGGGAATACTGAATTGAGTGTAGAATAACCGATCGAGATGTACATCGATATCGATTAATCATGCAATCACCCAGATACACGTCGAGTGTCTCATTACAAAATCGGCATATTACAAAAGGAATCAATCAAACGTCACACAAGATGAACCAAACTATGCAAAGCATATAACGGAGAAAAGAAGCTTGCTGAATCAACCGACGAAACAATAATCCTTATGAAGAATCATTATTTAGTTGAACTTGTTGCAGACCTTGCGGATCTCCCCCTGCGTGCCGGTGAGCACGTTCACCTCGCTGAGCTTGACGAGCGCGTTCGGGAACACGGAGCGGAAGAGCCCGGCGTCGTTGGCGAGCAGGTCGACGATCCACCGCGTGGACCCGTCGTTGTAGAGGTTCTGGTCGACGGGGAGCACGCCGCGGCGGCGCTGGATGTTCTTGTAGTAGTTGTTGTCCACCCGGAGCGCGCTCCACTGGTCGTCGAGGAAGACGACGTTGCCGTCGGAGGAGGGCGTGTTGGGGCACACCCACGTCTTGTACACGAACGCGTAGTACGGGTCCAGCTTCGGGTCCGTGGCGCCCGTCTTGCCGCCGTAGCTGTACAGCCTGCTCTTGATCACGCTGCAGTGCGTGACGCCCACCGTGTGCGCGCCCAGAAGCAGCACCGTGTCGAACGCGCTGAGCCCGAGCTTGCCGTAGTAAGCCACGGCTTGGGCCGCCGTGAAGTCGATCCCCGGCAGGTTGGCGTCGGAGGCCCGGGACCGGCGGCCGTCCCGCCGGCCCGTGCGAACCGAGTACATGGGCCCGCCGGCCAGCGCGATGGCGTCGCGGGCGGCCAGGATCTGGATGTCGGAGCAGGACACCACGCCGGGGCACCGCCGCTCCAGCTCCGCCTTGATGGCCGCGATCACGTCGTAGCCCTTCACGCTCAGGTTTGGGGGCGCGGTCTTCTCCGTGCCAGGGCCGTCGATCAGCAGGCCGCCGTCGCACCCCTGCAATCATCATTATGTAAGTTAATCGTCGGAGTGATGCAATTATTTACATATATACAAATATAGTATGTGTATATGTGGAGTGGGCTTGCAGGTGCGTACATTGATAACGCACTCATGGAACTGCATGCGGAGGAGGTAGGCGACGATGGGTGCCTCGCGGGCGAAGCGAGCCTTCACGATGCTCTGCACCACGGCCTCCACGTCGCTGGAGTTACACTTGCCCTTGTAGAACCCGTACTGCAGGCTCGCCGCGCTGCCGCCGGCCAGCGCCAGCACCGCGAGCGCCACCATCAGCGCCGCCGCCCCCATCCGCGCCGGTGACGCCATCGATCCTTGACTCTCTGCTGCTTCTAGTAGTTTGCTTAGCTGTTCGAGCTTTAGGTGATCAATGTGGGGGTGGGATGAAGCAGGTGGCGCCATGCCTCGCGTATTTATAGGTGATCGTCAGGAGCTCGGCGACATAGGATCATGGTCAGGTAGTTATGCGACCTTAGTTGTTTACTGTCCGCATGTTCATGGAGATCACGTACCTGGGCAGTCTCGTTCTTTTTATTGAGGGAAAAAGGGCTGTGTGCGGTGCTAGCTGTGGCTTAAAGAATTAAGAAACAGTACGGTTATCTTGGTTTTCTGTCGAATTGACTTGGCAAGGATCCAGAGTTTTTATTTGGGCTCCTCGATGTTAACTGTCCGCATATGCTTAGATTGTCCATTGCATTAGTGGCTTTGCACTAACCCGACCGCAGAACATGATGTGCTAGCTATTGTTGTTTACTAGTACTCTTCAAAGATGACTGTGAGAGGGGAGAGCCATTTCTCTTCCAAACATACTCCCTCATTTCTAAAATTATTGTCGTCATTGATTTTTTTTATTACCTTTGATCATTCGTCTTGTTCAAAAGATTTTAAAAATTATCATATATGTTTTTATGATTAGTTTTATTATTCGATAAACCTAAAATATAATCAATAATTTTATGTATTTGAGATAATTTTTTGAATAAGACAAATGGTCAAAGTTTATGAAAATCAATGACGACAACAATTTTGAAATGGAGGGAGTATTATTTTGCATGTTCCAATCACAAATCGCTAAACAAAAAAAGAATGAAAACTAAAACTTAACATCTTACATCATGTTTGCACTTCAAATGACCATTTTACCCCTGACAGAAAATCAAATATTAAATTTTCATCTTTTTTGTGATAATATCAGGGATATTATTTCTATGTCATAGTTGCCTAAAATATCTATTTTATAGTTTTTTCATGTTAAAAAATATAATGCAAATATTTTGTACAACTATAAAATAAATATATCTCTCAGATTGTCACAAATAGAGCCTAAAATGTTAATATTTTATTTTCTACCAGGGGTAAAATGGTTATTTCATTCCTCACCTAATGCAGTTAGTGGTCAAATCTAACGGAAAGACCAAAAAAAGAATGAAAATTAGCTTCGTATCCATATAGGAAAGTTCATTTTAAAAGAGGCTAAGAAAGAAAGAGATGACTTTTTTAGAGCTAAGAAAAAAAATTCTCTCTAAAATAAAAGAAATGCACTCTAGTAAAAATCATGGTAGCATAAAAAATATTGGATTGCTGCAACACCACTACTCTTTGTAGGCTTATCCTTTTCCCCACCGCGTGTTCATCCTTCTCTTCATAGCCCAATGCTAATGCCTGTGCCCACTGCTGCTCTCAAGCTGCATCGTCGATTCATCTCCGTCTAGATGCGAGTTCACCCAGTTGTCAAGATGGCCTGGAAAATGACCTGTTCTGGACCTTCTCTCCCAGTCACAACTCCTATCTGCCATTCGTCGTTACTCATGGCCAAATCGAGACCTCCACAATCAAATTGAACTTTCCATCGGCCAATTCGACCTCCATATATCGAAAAAAAAAATCGACCTCCATGTATCCTAAAAAGAAATAACCTTGAGCTCTAACTAGTTGGATCCAGTGGGAACAGATCTCTCGTGCTCATTGGTGGGATTGATGGTGACGTCAGACTCACAGTGGTGATGTGGCTCACTAGCTCCAGACTCTAAAGGAAGCTCAGATTCGCTCAATTGTGGAGCTTAGCTCCCGCGACCATGGAGCTCGACTCATCTTGGTCCCACGGCGGTCACCTAGCTAGACCCCAAACGCAAACGGTAGGGGCAACGATGAGAACAGAGCTCATCGTCAATGGTAAGACATGGGAGGTGAGAGAATTCATGTCGCATGCCTTGTGCAAGCCTGGCTTCCTGGAAACTCTCGTTTTCTCCATTTCTAGTAAGCTAAGCTAGAAGACCACTTTTGTATTGCTAGCGTCAGGCCGTGAACTTGTACTGAAAACCAAACACATAAAAAAGTGATTTGGTTGCATTGCATCAACCTAGCTAGGGGTCTAACCACCCAACCAAACACGCCATCCTTTACAATTTATGGACCTGTCTATATAACACTTTGGTGTCAATTGTACTCAAATTATCTGACCATTATTTCATCGAGATCCAATGACTCTTGTGCTATCTTCTACCTCTAGCCAAGCACCAACCCAGCCCCAACCCCCACACAGCAGTGAGCTGCCGCTCTGGCTCGACAGGTGAGTTTCTTGTTGGAGCATTGTTGCACATAGTCGCCCTACCTCGTCATTGCCATGCTCACCCTAACCTCAACCCACTGAACCATCGTCCTTTGTCACCCTCACCAGTGGTGCAACCACAACTACCACCGATCGTCCTTTGTCCCCTGACCCCTCTTGTAGACCTATCGAACATCACAGCCTCCTCCCACCCCAACCCAGAACCCCAAAGCTCGAAGCCCTAAAACCGTAACCTCTGTAGAGAAGAAGTTTCCTTGCAGGAACTGCTAATTGGGTATGGGGAAGTGAGTGGAAAACATAAAGGAAACAATCATGTGTTGGATTGGAGAGTAACACACTCACGTACAAGATAGCTTTCCCATGTGATAACAACCAAGTATGAACCATGTTCAAGAGGAGGCAGAGAGAGCAAGCTTCATGACCATTAGTCTCTAAATGTATGAATGTTTTGAAGATGAATGACAAGCATGGAATGTGATTAATGTCTATACGAGTGTTATGCATGTTGGAAATCTTACCTACATGCACGATGATTGTTGACACTTGCCTTGACAATTGATGACAATGACCACAAGCATGGATGCTTGAAGAGCTTGATGGAGTCCAAAGGTTGATGAAGATGGATCAAGGCTAAGAACAAGCTAGGCTCAAGTGTGTTGGATCACTTGACTAGTTGTTTGGACTTGAGTTCATAAGAAAAAATGGACTATCAAGGTGGTATAGGCCATATCTTTAAGATCATGTTCGTCGGTGATGTGTGTATACTCAGTGAAATCACAAGACACTAGATGACAATATAGAGGCCAAGGAACTACTGAAGGAAGAAAGGAAACAAAGTCAAGAGGAGATGAGGAGTTTCAACCTCTAAAGATGAAGGCATGACTGTACGGTTTGTAGATCAGAATATATTCATGAAGGAGAAACAAGTATGCATGAGTTTGGGTCAGTGAGAAGACCTAGAGACCAGACAATCGGTCTATGTAGAGACCGGACAGTACGGTCTCTAGAGGAGCCAGAGGAAATAAAGAAATGAGTTCTTTGTTTTGGATTGAGGATGCAAAGACCGGACAGTCGGTAAAGAGACCAGATAGTACAGTCATTAGAGAGGAAAATCTTAGAAAGAGGATGCTGCAAAGAGAAGTTTCTATTGGAGGAAACTTTTAGAGACCGAACAGTCCGGTGTGCAGATTGGACAATCCAGTCTATACAAAGACAGTTTTGTATAGAGAAAGTACAACGAGCAATGACTCTATGTGGAGAAAGAGAAGAAGGGATGGAACAGTCTGGTCTATACAAAAGACAATAGTGGACCATTATGCAACGGCTCAGTAGGAGCGTTCTTGTGATTATTGGATAGTATGTTTTGGTAGAGATCAGACATTCTGGTTTGTATGTACAGAAAATTGTTTTGTGGAGCAAAAAATATGAAATTGCATCTAGGCCCCTAATTTTACTTTGGTGATTGGCGTCAATAGAATTAAGAATGGACTAATGTTTTTATTGAGCATATGTGTAGATGACTATCTCAATTGACAAATGAAATGCATTGAAACAAAAAAAAAGAAAAAAGAAGATGGTCATTTGTCTCTAGTTGAAAGTCCAAAATGCACTTAAGAAAGAAGATTATGAAATTTTATTTTTATATTGAGTGTAGGAAAGCCGTACTATCAAGAGTTTCTGTCGGCCTTCTATTTTTCCTCTCATTGGCAATGCCGGTGGTCACCATCAACAGTGTCAATCCCCCTTTCTAGAGGCACTGTAAGGTCCATACAACTCTCTGGCTTCTGTCTTGCCAGCATTAGCAGTGTCGGTCCTTCTCTCTAGAGAGTGCTGCTTTCTCTAGCTCTCTGGCTGTAGCTCATCGGTAGTGCCGGTCATGGCTTCCATAGAGTCACACTTTCTGTCTAACTCTTGTTCACTCCAATCGGCAGTGTTGGTACCTCTCTTCCTGAGAACATGTTCTTCTCGGGTTCTCTGGTGAACCTTGATCGGCAGTGCCGGTCAGCCAGATCGATAGTGTGTAAGGATCATGACCATTGAGGTCACCACAAGGTATGAATGTTTTGGTGATGAATGACAAACATGAAATATGACTAATGTCTATATGAGTGTTGTGCGTGTAGGAAATCTCTTCTACTTAAGATGATCATTAACGGTTGCCTTGGCGGTTGATGACAATGACTACAAGCATGGAGGCTTTTGTTGAGCTTGATGGAGTCCAAGGGTTGATGGAGATGGATCATGGCTAAGGAAAAGCTATAGAGCAAGTGTTTGGAACACTTGTCTAGTTGTTAGGGTTTTGAGTCCATAGGAAAAATCGAACTATCAAGGGGGTCTAGGTCATGCTAGTCGGTGATGTGCATGGATGCTTAGTGAAATCATAGGTACTAGGTGGTAGTGGAGAAGCCAAAGAGCTGCTCGGAGAAGCCGGGAAAAAAAGTCAAGCAAAGATGAGGAGTTTCAGCTTCTGGACGTAGTGATCGGATAGAGGGGTCAGAGGTGACCGGACTGTACAGTCACTAGAGGAACATGCAAATCAGAGAGAAGACTTTGCGAGGAATCTGTCTGTGGTGGAGTCTGTAAAGGCCCACTCCTAGTGATGATGAGGACAGTGAAGAATCCTTAGAGGAGGAAGAAGAGTAAGAGCAGCCAGAGGCAGAGGAGGAACCAGTGGAGGATGCTCAGTCAGAGGATGAGGTTTATGAGTCTCTGCCTGGACCCCTTCACTCCTATATTATCTACCAGATGTTGGCACCACAGATCTCTGTAGATTCTCGGATTCCAGTGTTGATGTCTAGGGATGAGATAATAGAGTACAGGACTCAGAATCCCTGGACCCAGCCCAAGAAACCTGTTATCACAGATGTCCGATTTTGGGACTTCACTCATGTTGCCTGGTACAAGAACATTCTGAAGAAAACTACTCACAGAGTGGCACTTGTAAAGTGTATTGATTGGGATAGGATGGAGTCTACCAATGACCCCACATTTCAGCTGATCCGGGCAGAGTGTGACAGGAGGAACTTGACTGCAATCATGGGATTGCACCAGCACTAGAACGATGAGTTGATAGCTTGGTTTTACTCTACTCTATGGATAGAGCCAGACTCAGAGAACCAACTCAACTCCAAGCTTCACTGGACAATTGAGGGAAACTGGTACAACGTCACATGCTTCTTATTCTCTCGGATTCTTGACTTTGATGATGCTGATAAGGATAAGGTCAAGGTGAATGTCTTTGATCCTAAATATAGGTATGCAGACCACAAGCATGGAGTTAAGCATGATACCTACTATGGAATGAAACCCTATTACCATGTCCTCAAAAACATGCTTAGAGTGACCTTGACTCCTAAGATGGGCGATCACAGTCATATCTTGAGCTCCACCAAGACACTTATGTTTGCTATGAGGGAGGGAGCTGACCCTTTCAGTGTGTTTGACTTCCTTTGGACTGAGATAATCTACAACTCCTACTCTAGCAAGTCCTCACCATTGTATGCTCCTTACATAATGAAGATGCTTCTCCGTGTGGTGGGATGTCAGTCTATGTGTGACTGCAAGAACCCCTCCATCACGCCCAAGAGGTTTCCTCTGCTACCCTTTCCTCCCAGAGGTAGTTCTCCACCTCCAGCAGTAGTAGATCAGCCATAGACATCAGCAGCAATAGCAGCAGCAACAACTGGTCCTAGTGCTGCTCCTCGTCCTCGCCGTCACTCCTCCTAGGTCACCCATGCTCTCAATTCTATGTTCCGTATGTGGCAGGACACAACGGTCGCGGTGAGGGAGCAGCAGGAAATGCTTACTCAGATGTGTTCAGACATGGGACTTCTCGCCGCATCTTCCAGTGTTAAGCTCCCAACTCCTATTCAGCTTACTTCTCTACCGGACATGAGCACTGTGGGATATATACACTAGGGATAGCTCACCACTCGAATATATTGCCGAGTGGGCCCGGGTCCAATAAAGATAAATCCCATGAAGATAACTACTCGGATCATTACTTGGAGTAGGCGACAAGTCAGTATTAGAGATAGAAAGTTAGAAATAGAATGTCACTCGGATATCATGTAACCCTTCCCTTCAGATATATAAGGAGGGGCAGGGGCTCTCTCATATCTATTGTGATGGTGCAATGTTGGTTTTCACTTTTTTAGATGCATTTGTGTGAAAATTCTTGTCATTTGCATTGCCTCTAGTTTTTATGCTTAATTGTCACAAATTGCCATATATGCATGGCGTTATGGGGAGTTCTCATACTTTTCTTTAAATATGTGCACTTGTTATCATTGATTATTATTTCTCCCATGCACACATTTAGGGGGGGCTCCACGTCTCTTTTATATTATAAAATGAAACTTATTGCACATTTCTATGAAATCTAGTTGTATTGTCATCAATCACCGAAAAGGGGGAGATTAAAAGTGCATCTAGGCAGCGTCGATTCGTCTGATCGGCAGTGCCAATACCTCTCTTCTAGAGAACATGTTCTTCTCGGTTTCTCTTGTGAACCTTGATCAGCAGTGCCGGTCAGGGTCCACCAAAGACCACTTATCCTCTATGTGAAAGCCTCATCGGCGGTGTCGATGCCTTGATCGGCAGTGCCGGTGAGGGTCACCTCAAGCTTCTATAGTAGTATGACAGTTGTCAGAAACCCTAACGACAGAGCCGATGGGTCCATCGACAGTGTTGGTGCGTGGCGTCTAGACAGGCCAACGACTCTTTTTGAGCCCTTCGTCTAAAAGGCTCTCACCCCACTTTGGTCGTTACTCTCCCAACCCAAAAATCAAAAGGCACCTTTGAGCTTCACTCTCTCCACTCTCCCTCTCCAAATCAAAGCTTCATCCTAGATGAAGGGTTTGAGTCTGAGCAAAATTTCCATTGTTCAGCATATATTCCACTCTCGAGCATTCAACTTTGCCATACTTGTGATTTGTGCTTGTTACTCTTGGAGCTTTGCTCCTAGATGGTTAGCGGTGCCCGTAAAGCTCCCAACTTGTGTGGTAACGCCTCGGGAAGTTTGTATCACCCATCCCGTAAGGGATTTGCTAGTGGAGAACTCGAGCTCGATCTTTGTGGTCGCTTGAGTGAGAATAGGGTTAAAAGAGACCGGGTCCTTGTGAACTTCTCAACAGAGACATAGAGTTCTTTGTGAGCCTGAACTTCGGTATCAAATTTTGTATCTCCGTGTGCTCCTTTTTACTACTTATTGTTTTTATTCATGCTCTTGGGTTTACTCTTGTATTAGCTTCAATTTATTCGATCCACTAGTGTACACTTTTCTAGTTGTTGCTAAACTGTTGTAGATCTTTTATCAACTATTGTAGTACTCCCTATCACCTTGTAACTACGAAACCAACTTAGGTTTAAATTTGGTCGACTTCCTGTTGCTCCATCGGCACTACCGTTCGGTCCCACCGGCACTGCCGATCATACTGATAAATTTATTTAAGTCCAATTTTGAAGGATTTTTTATTTGACTATTCAACCCCCCCCCCTCCAGGCAACTTTCAAACTAGTTGGTGGATGAAAGCCTATATAAGGTTTTGTTGCTGGGGTCTTAGAGACCACCCTTGGCCATTTTTAGTGTAGAGAACAAAATCTGAGGGAGCCAAGGGGAGAAGAAGAGAGCACTTGCGGGAGATTTGCATATCTTGAGAGTGTTAGAGTGAAGAGTAATATGAGCATCACACTCATTTAAGCTAGGGTGTCCTGGAGACTGTGTTCTAGGTTGTTACTCTTGGTCCGATGAGACGTAGACGATTAGGTGTCAGTGATCGAGCCTATCATGATCGGTTGTGAAGATCATCATATGTCTGTACATGGTTTGAGCTCACCGTTGAAAGGAGCGTCAAGAAAGAGCGCTCGTTCTTGCACTAGTAAAGTACGATAAGTCCTTGAGGGAGGCGAGCTTGTGCCTTGATAGCAGCGGTGACACGACCGTGTCTTCACATGGAGTGGTTGCGGGCTGGTGGGCATGGGCTCCACTTCATGTGGTGGGATGGACCGACAATTTGACAGGAGTGGCCAACAAGGAGTAGGAGAAAGTTCCATCTTTCTAAGACCTTGAGAAAAAATCATGAGCATTCTCTTACTCTTACTTCATATTTGATGCTTTACCTTTCGCATTTACGTGCAATGTTATTCATACTTGTATTGGTCTAGTTCATTATCTTATAGTTTTGCATGAGTAGGATCCCTTACTAGCTAGTAGTGTTTAGCTTCCGCATATCTTTGATCACAACTTGCATTGCCATATGTGATCTATTAGTATGTTTAGAATGTTGTTCTTTTTCTATAACTATTATCTTTATGATTACCACTAGAATTGCTATAGGAGTTGATTAAGCGCTCGGTTTCAGGAATTGGCAAATTTGATCCATTATAGAGAGTTCCTGATTCACCCCCCTCTAGGTCACTCGGTCCTTTCATAGAGAAGGAAAACATGCTTTTCACTGCCACCTTCATGGCAGTGTGTCCACATGTCCCCATCGTGTTTCATTATTACTTGGCCCATCGCAAATTCGGTCCACTATGCTTGTTCCACCTATTTGTTTGAATTGTTTTTGAGAGAAAAATGACAAATGCATAAAAAATTAATTTATTTGCTTATAGAAAATCATTTGTTATGCATAAATCTATTTGTTTCAACTATTTAAATAATTTGTTTAACAGGTGTTTTTTTCTTTCATGCTCTAAATTATTGTTCCGTGAATAATTTGTAGTGTTATGCTTAGAAATATATTAAACATGTTCTATTCTTGCTTGTACCAACAAGTGTTATGGTCTAGTGCTAATCTAGTTGCTTTAGTTCCCTGAGGTCCCAATTTCAAAGCCCCCTTTCCACCATTTTAATACTTAAATATGAGTACATAGGCTCAACAGGTGAAGTCAGTTAGACACGATTAAATATTTTCATGTGGTACCATGGATAGCTAGGCGTATCATGCTCTAGGAAAAAAATATCGGTACGAAAAAAATATCGGTGGTCACCAATAAACACGATATTTCGGAAATATCGGTGAACAAAATAAATTATTTTTCAAAAAATTTTGCATGATTTGAGAAGAAATAGTCTTAAATCTACAAACTATATAAGTTACATATATAATAAAATAATAAAAATAGTTTTTATTGAATAAACATAGTCAATGATAAAATTTTGACGATAAAAAATATATCGGACCTCACCGATAAATACGATATATCGGATATTTCGGTGAAATTTTGCCGAAATTTTTTTCCTAGATCAGGCTGGACCAAAATTAAATGAACCAGACCTTTTTGTACCCGTGCTGTACCACCCGTTTGGTCGCCTTTACCTGTCACCGATTTTGTGACTATGTCTACAAGTGGGCGGCAATTTTGTTTTTCACATTTCTCAAGTTTAATGGTTTTTTGTAGTACAGTTCGCGCTTTCTTTTATTCATCCAAAGACCAGCATCACAGGCCACCAAGTTCACTACAAATTCTAGGAGGGGGTCAGCCCAAAAGATTGGGAAGCCTGGGTCCCTACTAAACCCAGCTCGAGCTATCTCATAAGCAGCTGAATTACAAGTTCCGATCCTGGACAAAACATAAACTCAACACTATTGAAATTAAGTACAATAAAGGACTTTGTGTCCCTAAGCAGCACACCACCAGGTGAATAATCGTACATATAGTGCCTTTCATCTCCGTGACCAGATTGAGACAGTCAGTTTCAACCTGGATACAAATCATACCTTGATGTGAGAACGCCGATAACACCTCCAGGCAGGCATGCATCTCCACACAAAGAGCGTCATGAACAGCTCCGAGACGCCTAGCTGCAGCCATAATTACCTTACCATCACCAGATCTTACAGTGTATCCCTAGGCCCCATGCTTGTCACCTGCCAGAAATGCACCATCTATGTTGACCTTTAGGACACCAGGAGCGGGTGGTTTCCAATTGCTCTTCAGCTTTGTGTTACGGCTCATGTCTTATCTACCCAGTTGCGGAGTATCAACCATCATGACAGTAGCTTTGTGTAGTACATCATCTGTTGAAGGCAAAGATTCTCCCACATTTGTTCTATTTCTAGCATCCCACCATGACCACAACAACAAGATTGTCTTCGTTCTTACAATTTCCTTCATTAATAACACACATTTCACTCCCTCTTGACTGGACTACTAGCCCAACAATTGTAGCCTCATTTATTCCATATCATTCCCTTGCCAGCATTTCTTCACCGTCTTGCATTTAATGAAATAGTGACATACATCTTCATCAAGTCTCTTGCAAATCGGACATCTAGTGTCCACATCCGCTCCCCTCTTAGCTAGTGATTTTTTCAACGACAAACTATTGTGAGCCAGGTTGTAGAGGAAGTGCTTGACTTTCAGTGGAAGGGCAAGCGACCAAAGTCGTGTCCAGTCCCCCAGACATTTTCTAGGGGTGTTACATGATTCACCCACATGTTGCTTTGCTTCTCTACCCCTCTTATCCTCGCGCACATGATATGCAAATTTCACACTAACATGCCCTTTGAATCATAGTGCCACGCCAAGAAATCTTCCATCTCTGGTCTTAGAGGGATAGTTAGAATATACTGCACATCTTCTTCCCAAAATAGGTCCCATATAAGATCCTCATCCCATATCCTGGTAACTGGGTTGATTAGCTCTGCAGCTCTGCTAATAACAATATGTCCTCTTGACATACTGGGTTGCCTAGTTATTGCATTGGGGATCCTTGGGTCAAGCCATATATTAATGTTCTCCCCACTCCCTACTCTCTCCAGATCAAACCCTCCTTCAAGGCTTGGATTCCTCTTACTATGCTTCTCCATGAATATGATATGCCCGACCCTTCTTGTACATCCAGCGACAACCCTTCTGGATAGTATTTTGCCTATTAGACTTGCATGCAGAGAGACTTAGGCACCTCCACAAAGTGCCATCCTTGTCGGGCCAACATAGCAAGATTGAAAAGGTGACGATATCTGAATCCTAGCCCACCCTTTTCCTTCTTGCTGCATAAAAGATCCCAAGCCAACTAGTGCATAGAATTCTTCTTATCCTGCCTTGCCCACCAATATCTGCACACCACGGTAGTTATTTCATCAGATAGCGTCTTCGTCAAATCAAAACAGCTCATTGCATAAGTGGGGATAGCCTGTGCAATGGCCTTGATCAAGATTTCCTTTCCGGCATTCGAAAGAAGTTTTTCCTTCCATCCATGAATCCTCCTCCACACTCTCTCCTTTAGATAAGAGAATGTCTTCAACTTTGATTTCCCCATGTATACAGGTAGTCCAAGATACTTTTCATTATGCACCTCTGATCCAATATCTAGGACAGACATAAGATCGACTTTGCTTGTCCACTGCCTTTGTGTTCTTGCTAAACATAATTGATGACTTCTCCTTATTAATAATCTGCCTCAAGCAATCCTCATACAATTAAAAAATATGTTGCAGACACTGTGCACTCCTTCATTAGTTTCTAAGAGTAGCAATGAATTATCGGCTAACAAAAGATGGTTTATGCTCGGAGCAGCCAGGCATACCTTAACTCCTGATATCTCACCTCTCGGTTCAGCTGCATTCAGTAGAGAGGAGAACCCTTCGGCACACAGCAGGAACAAGTATGGGGATGTTGAATGTCCCTGTCGAAGGCCCCTCGATGGTGTGATCACCTGTGTCATGTCCCCATTCACCTTAATCCTTATATTGTACCGTAGATACACATTGCAGTATGATTTGTACCCATGCTTGATCAAAACCCATCTTCAACATCATCCTTTTTAGAAAGCTCCACTCCACTCTATCGTATGCTTTGCTCATATCAAGTTTCCCAGCAGCATATCTATCCCTCCCGCTTCTCTTGGTTTGCCGGACAGCGTGTCATTTCATAAGCCAACATCACATTATCGGAAACGAGTCTACCTTGTACAAAAGAACTTTAATTCAGAGAAACTATATCGGACAACACCACCTTCAGTCTGTTTGTTAGGACCTTCGCTGCAATTTTATACACCACATTGCAGAGACTTATCCGACGAAGATCTTTTATTCTCTCTGGGCTATCTACCTTGGGTATGAGCACCACTATTGTCTCATTCCACGCTTCTGGCATTTCTCCACCATTAAGGAAAACCCGCGCCTCCTGAATCACCTCCTTGCCTCTAATGTTCAAGTGTAATGGTTAATCCTACTTAAGTCTAAATTAAGAAAAATAGTCTTCTAAAAGTTGTGACAAGATTTATGATTACAAATAGAACATTGGGGAAACCGTTTTAGCTTATAAAGGTCCAAAAAGTATCAAATATTATAAAATAAATATAGTTTAAATAGCTAGAAATTAAAAAATAATTGAATTTTAAGGACAACTTAACTTTCTCAAAAATTTTAAAAAAAATTGCTTTAAGTTTTGTTTTATCCCAAGAAATATTAAAAAAAATGTTATTAGGTTATCTTCATTGAAAATTTTTAAGTTTCTTCACAAGACATGAATTTAATTCAAAGTTGAATTTAACATGCTAACAACCATAAATATAATTTCTCAATGTTCATTCAGCAACTATAAAAAGCAGCACAATTTTTAGAAGCTTTAAAGTATTTTGAATAGAGACTTAAGAAGACTTAGAAGTTAAAGATGAGAAATTTAGAAAAATAAGAAAAAAGTTGGTCGCTTGTTGGTTGGATAATAGGCCCTAGTCGCCCGTCGAATGGTGGACTGGGTTGAATGTCTCCTACGTGGCACCCTTGTCATCCATAGATCGAGCAATTCGTAATTTAGCTTTGCAATTTTGAGATCAAGGCAATTATTATTAGGGAACCGCTATTGCGCAACGGGTCGTGTGCCAAGGAACGCGCGAGACCCCCCCACTGTCGCACGCCACACGTCCATCACCCTTGTCCTGCATCTGCAACCTCCAACTACCCTGATTGCCTCGCCCCCATATCGAGCTCCCCCACCGCCAGCCCCGCCCACCGCCCGCTTGTCACCTCGTCACACCGTCGCATCATCACCCACCGTCAGGCCAACCACCATTCCGAGAAAGTGGATTCACCGGACACCGCATTGCCTGATGAAATCCCCGGTGATAATCGCTTTCCAACACCCCCGCCATCGCGTCGTCGCACTACCAACCCCGCCACGCACTCCGTCACCCAGTCGTCGGCTCCTTGTGCTCCGATGCCCACTTGTCCACCTCCTCGCGCTCTCTATTGCGCTGGGCCATAAAAGATCTAGAGGCCTAGTGTGAGGGATTTCGCGCTACATCACATAGTAGAGTTTTCGCTACTATTATTAATAAAAAATTGACAAAAGAGCCCACATTTAACATGCTTCTGTTTTTGTATAGTGGGCTGGGGTTGGCCCATAAGTGTTCATGGGCTATAAACAACCTAGCCCGTTTTAATCGAGTTTGTCGCTTGTGTTGCTGATGGTTTTTTTGGAAAAAGTCCTTTTAGCCTCCCTCGACTATTGTCAAAGTTCGGTTTCCCCCCCTCAATTACAAAACCGGGTATTCATACTCCTTCAACTGTTAAACCGTTTGTTTTTTCTTCCACGACTGTTTTGATCGATGGTTTTATCCACGTCGCACATATGTGGTGTAGAGAAACACATATTTGATGCCACATCATACTTTTATAATAAAAATAATAAAAATATATATTTTGGAGATATAAAAATTATGAGATTTTTTATATTTCAAGATTAGTCTATGGACAAAAACATTTTCAGATTTGTATAAAAATGTATATTTTTAGAGATTTAAAAATTTTCTATATTAAATTTTTAATTCAAATTCAGATGCAATATTCTTCATGATTCAAACATAATTTTCTTGGTTCATATAAAATGCTTAGTATACAGTGTAAATTTTAAAGGTGCGATAGTCCATGATGCGAGAGATGTGTAATAATCCATAATTATTATTTAAAGATGAAAACCATATTTGTATATGTATATAAAATAAAAATATTAGCACACTAATATTCAACTGCAAAAATTATTAAGATTTTTTAAATATTCAATCCTATGTTTGTGAATTTTTAGTTGTAAAAAATGACGTGATTAAATATGTGTTTCTCTATGTCACATGTGTGCCACGTAGACAAAATCACCTATCAAAACAGTCATGAAAGGAAAAATAAACGATTTTAACAGTTGAAGAAGTACGAATACTCGGCTTTGTAATCAAGGGAGAAAAAACGGAATTCAAGAATAGTTAAAGGAGGCAAAAAGGATTTCTTCCTTTTTTTTTTCCATTCCACCGCTCCTCGCCTCCTCACGTATCGATTGTCGAGTCTAGATTCCTTCTTGGGGGGCCATTTGACTTGCGACTCCCCTGGCACATGATGCTGTTGCTTAAAGTGCAGTGCTCTTGTGCGGCAACGACGTAACTAGCGGGATCAGAGGCACGAGCAGATCCAGCACATGAGAATATATGTGCTTCTAATTTGTATGGTCACCAACTGAATGTCTGGTTGCATCTACTGAAGTGCACAGTTCTTTCATCGCAAAGTCATCAAGTTTCGAACCAGGTCAAGCTGACTGTAACTTATTAGCCATAGTCATAATTCTGTTGAATAACTAAAGTCCGGTTCCAAAATTGTTATCGTAATTGATATTTTTTGTTACCTTTGACAATCCGTCTTATTCCAAATATTTGTTTAAATATAAAAAAAACATTAGTTATATTTTAATTTTATTTAGTAATAAAATGAATTATGATAAAATACATGATAATTTTTAAAATTTTTTGAATAAGATGAATAGTCAAAGTTATTAAAAAAAATTAATGGCGATAATAAATTTAGAACATAGGGAGTACATTTTATAATAACTCTTACTCTGCATCCTGACAGAGGGCTCACTTCAATTTGCAACACCGGGAACATGCATGGATTCCTACTTCACACCTAGCATTGTAGTAGTACTAGCTTGCATCGATGTGTCTAAGTTTTGGACTGCATTTTTTCCCACATGACGGGACACACTATCCATACCATTATTTGCTACGGCTTGGAGATTCGTACCAGAGTTTGAGGGCTTGCTGCGTTTGCTGCTGCAATGGTTACAGGGCGACGTCAGATCGCCTGCTGCTTTGTCGGTTCGTCCTAATAAACTGGAAATGCTAGGTGGCTGGATGAAGGAAACAATCGAGGTAGCTCTCCGAAACTTTCTGTTTAGAGAGAGAGAGAGAGAGAGAGAGAGAGAGAGAGAGAGAGAGAGAGAGAGAGAGAGAGAGAGATTGATTTCTGAAAAATCGAGAAGTCAGAAAACAACACGCTTTACAGTGTTGCATCAGCGGCAGGAGACGATTGGCGGAAACTACTCGCGGTAACCTAGGCAGGAATCATGATCAATCCACGCACAATACGAGACTCAGAAGTTCATAAGGCACCCACAAATTAACTGTATGCATGTATGGGGAGTGCTGGCGGCCTGGGCATCCGATGGGTCGGTCCGTGTCTCGAATCCATGCACATGCTCAACTTTGATGATAACATGTTTCGTGTTACTGCAGGGAGCGAGAAGGGTCCCCTCGGTTCGATGAATGCGGAATCCATATGTAGCTATTTGACTCCGTGAAATTTTTTAATTCACACCCCGTATTATTAATGGATTTGATCTACTAAAAGAACCCAATAATTATACTTGTGAATAAAACATAGTACGTAGCTGAGATTGCTTGCAATTCGTAGTCCTATTAGGCCAATCTCAGTGGTAGTTTCATTTGGGTTTTATTCTCATTAAATGATATGCCACATAGGCAAAGCTGATGACGTGACATGAGTTTTATAAAGAGAGAGAAGAAATGAGTTTCATAGGGATGAAACTGCATGTACACGATTACCAAAATCTTGAAACTGAAATAAAATTTTATTGAGAGTGTTTGAGTTTTATCTCTACATATTTATCAACTCTCATTGGTTATTTGGATGAAATATTTATATGATACACTAACATTGAAACCGTGAAATAAAATTTTGCATTGAGAGATCTAATTTTATTTGTCATTTCAAAAATTACACAATGACATGGCACTCTTAAAAACAACGAAATAAAATTATGGACTGAGAATGGACTTACTCCTAATTGCAAGCTTGGCCTGCTGCACCCTGCATGTGCCTTTATCTTGCCCATGATCTGGCTATGCGTATGCAGCTTGCAGCATGAGTGGTACATATGATGATCGACT
Organism: Eleusine indica; assembly: GCA_030378355.1. Classification (NCBI taxonomy): domain Eukaryota; kingdom Viridiplantae; phylum Streptophyta; class Magnoliopsida; order Poales; family Poaceae; genus Eleusine; species Eleusine indica. Next base: position 47,330,098 of record CM059495.1, read on the forward strand.
ATATCATTCCTCCATTTGCGGATCTTATGCATACATGGGTCCAATGATTAGAGGACATTGAATATTTGTGCATCAAATTGAGTTTGCGACTCAAAAGTGCACCTGGAAGGAGCATCAGTAAAGCGAAAAGAAAATCGGTCAACGCAAGAGTATCAACCGAAGTATTTATGTAGAAGGTTGGTGAATATTGTTCCACTCCATTGTTTCTAAATTGTTTAGAGCTACTAGTACCACTCCACGACCATCTTATAGTAATGATAACTAGCTTCAGCCTTATGACATGTATGTAGCTTCCTGCAAGGGTCCATGCATATGTCTTGTATGGAGCACTTATACTGCATGTTTTCGACCATATTTCAACTAAACTTTGTGTCCTAACAGCATGAAAATAAAAAACCGGAAGCAGTACCAAATGGTACTAGAAACAGTTATACATTTTTAGTTTTCGACTTCAACATTAAGGCACTCTCAATACCACGGTGAAAATTAATTATGAAGGGAATGGAGTACTATCTTTTTCCTCTACATTAGCCAGTCTTAATATAAGGTTTCCAAAAATACCATGTCATATAAAACTATTTGAAATGGTAAATGAAACCACCTCTCTCAATGTAAAGTTTCATGTTACGGTTCATATGCTAAGATGTTATTTAAATGCTATATCTAATTGGTAAATGATAATTCATAAAATACGTAAAGATGAAATAAATTATTCTCGTGGAAGTTTCATTATTCTAATTCCATAGTTTAGGTAATGGTGTATACTAGGTTTCATCTCCTTTAAACCCGACTTCTATCTCTCATCATAAATTCTATGTCACATCATCGTTTTTGCTTATGTGGCATGATATTTAATGGATTTGAAATCCATATGGAACTTGTACTATATATTGAGATTGGCCTTACTTGGACCCAAAATACATGACGAGCTTACATTAACATTTTGCCACGCACATTCCAGAAGATGTATGTATATCCTTAAAAAAATGCAAAGGGATTACTAGTCAAACCAGAATATATGTATGTTTAAATGCCAGCAGTAACAACGATGGAGAAAGTCAGAAATGCTACAACAGAGAATTAATTGAGCTTGGATTAGGGCAACATATATATGTCGCACACAGACTGTTAACAGGAAGGCTAACCATCCGCTGAGCTGCCTTGAACACCGGCCGGTTAGCTGGCACGTGTGGCGGCACGGCTACGCAAGTGCAGGCGCACAGAACCCTAGTGTACTGCCAGTCGCACAAGATCCGAACGACGCCGCACGACTCTCCACGAAATCTCACTGACTACGGTGTGCTAGCTAGCTGCGCCCACTGGTCCGCGATCTCTATGCAGCCAGCTTCTTCTTCTCTGCCACTGTCCCCTTGCTACTAGTCATTGACCTATATAGCCCACACCATTCTGCGTGCGGCTCCGCGGTCCATGCCTCTTCCTCCTTCTTGACACTTATTGATCAATCAGAAAGAGAGAGAGAAAAAGACGAGAGAAAGAGAGACGCCTATATCTCGCTGCTGCTGCTATACGCAGCACACAGCCACACACACGCTGTGCTGTACTACAGGCCAAAGATATACCCCTTCTTTCTACGATTCAAGCGCCAGTGGTAGACTGGTAGCCATCGCGTACACAGAGAGCGCTCGCTAGCTAGCAGATCGATCGGAGAGCGAGATGCAGCCGGCCCGCTGCGCCGTCGCGCTGCTCTCCGCCGTCGTCGTCTTGCTGGCGTCGGCCATGAGCTGCCGCGGCCAGCTGGCAAACAACTACTACGCCGGGAAGTGCGGCAATGCCAGTGTGGAGACCATCATCCACGACGCCGTCGAGGCCCGCATGGTCTGGGACCGGAGAATAGTCGCCGGCCTCCTCCACATGCTGTTCCACGACTGCTTCGTTGAGGTACGCATCCAGCACTGCTTGAGTTAATCATGAATTGTATCATTTGAGGCTTCATTTAACGTCGATTGATTTTTTTCCTTGACTGACAAAAAAAAAAATGAAGGGCTGCGACGCGTCGCTTCTTCTTGACGGGCCCAATTCGGAGAAGACGGCGATACAGAACAACGGCCTCTTCGGCTACGACCTCATCGATGACATCAAAAGGGAGCTCGAGAATGAATGCCCCGGCGTCGTCTCCTGCGCCGACATCATCGTTGCTGCAACAAGGGACTCCGTTGGTATGGTAAGAGCAAGAGACCATACTACATTTGTGCTACTCTACACTACATGTGAACAAAAGCGTAGTCGATCGATCACTTTTCCCATAGCATTTCCGTGTTTTCTTTTGCTTCGCCGGGTCTTATTTATTTTCTTTTTCGAAGAACATGGACACACATTTTATTAAGTGGAAGAAGAGTTTACTTCTGAATTGGGCGTCAGGCTTTGATAGCTTGAGAATCGGAGCAGATTGAACCAACACTCTCTGGCCAGCTTTTATTTGTTATTTCTCACTTACTTGTCCCCCATTGCAGATTATTGCTCAAAAATTGGCACACAACCAGCCAGTGATGTCTTTAGTTTTAATCAATTGGGATATACTATATATCAAACGACTATATTGCATAAACTCTTTACTACTTTGAAGTGATATGTGGAAACGAATTATTAATGTATCACTCCCTGTGTTCAACTATTCTAGGCCGGAGGGCCGAAGTACCAAGTGCAGTTGGGAAGAAGGGACGGTACGGTATCCCAAGCGTGGATGGCAAGCGCACTGCCGGCCCCCAACGTCGATATCCCTACGGCCATCGACATGTTCGCTAAGAAGGGTTTCAACAGCTTCGACATGGCCGTCCTCATGGGTATGCCACTGACTACGCTATGCTGACATTTATTATATCAGGCGATTTATTAATAAAAATTAGCTAATTACAACAACTATTTGTACTAGCCACTAGCCAGATTGTAGCTAAGCTCTGCAAGATGTTGCCATGACCCATGTGTTCTCTTCGGTTACTTGAAGATTGTTGTTTTACTAATTTAGCCTCTTTTGACCTAGAACACAGCTAAGCATATCGATTCAATGGGCATCACACATGGAATGTCACGTACACCTGTGTTGATGAATAGAATAACAGTTTAGTATATTTTGATCTGCGTTAACAAATGCATTAGTTGCAGGCCTAACCTTATATTGGTACCATATAGCTTGGCACCAGTATTATATTAATTGGTCTCTGTTTCTTTTCTGTACTGATTCTTCAATCCCCCATGATCGCCGAGAATCTTGTCGACTATTTGCTAAGTTTGTTTATACACAATCAGCTCTTCTGATGGAGATCTCTCAAACTTAGTTGCACATACTGATAGCGCCCATCGTTTAATCTTTGAATCATATTTCCTACTTCCTCTGTTAAAAAATGTTAACATTTCTGGGTTTGATCAAAATCAAAGTATGATACCAGCCTTTTGGAATACATATGATTTTGAAATGAAACATTAAGCATCAATGCGGTTTTCCCTAATGACATATTTGTCTTTTTTTTTTTATCGACAACTGTATCGAAGAGTCATCTTACAATTTTATTTCATGCAGGAGCTCACACTGTAGGGGTGACGCACTGCTCGGTGATCCGTGACCGACTGTATAACTTCAATGGAACAGGTTCGCCGGACCCTTCCATGGATCCTACATACGTGTGGATCCTGACCACGTTCGCTTGCCCCAAGAATCCCACCTTTGACAACATCGTCTTCCTTGACGACCCCTCCAGCATCCTCATCGTCGACAAGAGCTACTACACCCAGATCAAGAATCGTCGTGGTGTGCTTGCCGTCGACCAGGCGCTAGGAGATCACAAGTCCACGGCCTGGATGGTCAATTTCCTCAGCGACACTGACTTCTTCCCCTCAATGTTCAGCTACGCACTCAACAAAATGGGCGCGCTTGACGTCAAGACCGGCACCAATGGCGAGATCAGAAAGAACTGCCGGAGGATCAACTGATCCAACGATTGTGTTACGTTATATACAGAACTAGTTACTACTACTAGCTTATCTAGATTATAGATGGGCAGCTGATCCACAAAGAAAGAAACAAGAGAAGATAATACGACACATATGGCGACAGATAGATCAACCCGACGATAGAGACCGTGCATGCGCATCAGCACATCCATTCTTTTTGCATCGTGTCAGTGATTACATATGATTTTACCATAGTTGATTTAAGTAAAGATTTACATTTTACGGTAGAGTACACGAAATATTAGCTTTTTTTTTTGCATGTGTACTTCTGATTCTTTTTTACGTGGCTGGTATAAAAATAAATCTTCCATGGTGTAATCATACATGCAGTACTTGTTTTCCTAGAGCATGGGTATTTCCTCGCAAATGAAAAAAAGGAAAGGAAAGCAACAGTACAATTTGCAAGGTTCGGAATCAAAAGTTTATTCATCTCTCTCTCTCTCCCTCTCTGAGACAGAAAATTAATGACAAGCCAAATAGGTCAAATAGGAATCTTGGAGGGAGCGTCAGCCAGCCTATGACAGAGCAGGATAGACTGCATCCCGAGAGAGGGCTTCTCTCCCTTCCCGTGACGCCGACGGGCTCTAGTTTCGCGCTCTGGTATCTTCACACTCACGGAAGGTCTGGCCAGTTTCTTATTCCGCGCATCTCATCTCGTCCTAGCCGCTCTGGCAACCCGGCCATCGGCAGTCCAGAAATTTAACCCGTCGTTTTCTTTTTGTTTTCAAATTAATATAGTATAGACATAGATATTCATATACATGCACGACTGTTCACTCATATAAACACACTCATGCACACTCTATCACTCATATAAACACACTCATGCACACTCTATCCTCAGACTTTTGCACGGACTTGACTTTATCGAGAAACCTGTGCCGGCAATCCTCATGAATTATGACAATCAAACTGTGATAGTCAAAGTGAACAATTTTAAAAATAATATGAAATCATCAAGACATATTAAGAGATGTTTAAAGTCTATCAAGAAAATAAGAAACTCGAGAGTTATATCAGTAGAATATATTTCAACTAACGAGAACCATATCAAATCACCAAGGGACTATCACGTAATATGATAGACAATGTATCAAAGGAGATGGGTATCAGACCTATATCTGCTATTCTATAGTGCTAACCCAACCTATGTGATCGGAGGTCCTGTGAAGTAGGTGTTGGGTATTTTAACGATAATAGAATAAATTCGCAAGCGTACGGATACTAAAGTAGCTTTTACCCAGGAGCATTCCAAGGTATCGAATCCAGAGGGAACGTGTGTGCCTAATCTTCTGTTCTAGTTCGACCAAGGACACTAAGATAAATATGGCATTAGGTACAGAGGATTCCTAATGGTTATAAGGTCCTAATCACGGTAAGAGTACTATTAGGTTGCTTGCATTGGGCATCCGGTTTTTCCCCGCATCCACAGTGTGATTCCGGCCAAGATCCTACTGCATAGCCGAACGTGGAGGATTTCAAAGGACAGATAGGACTGTCACCACCTACTGCCTACCTCTAACAATCCGTGGACTACGCGATAAACAAAGATAACCTACGGCCTAGACACCACGTCTATGCTTTCGACTACTCCCTTAATCTCCACGTGCAATGATATAAGACTAAGGTCTCTAACTAAATAGAGCGTTGAGCGAGCAAGCAACTAAGTATAAAATTTACTTAAAAACAAAACTTAAATACCAAGAAAGGAATCACGAAGACTTACTAAATATGGCAAGCATTCATCGAGGTACAATTGTGGAGAAGAGGTGGACAGGCCCACTCCTCCTCCAGACTTTCCCTCACTCTCTCTCTATTTTCTAAGCACTTTGGCGGTGGTAAAGCCTTTAGGAAATGAAGTGCTAAACTAATCTTAAAGTGTGTGTGAAGTGGAGCCACTCCCCTCCTTATATATGGTCCAAAGGCGGTTTCGGAGGCAGTAACTGCCGACCTTACCGAGCCAATCGATCTTAGAAAGGCGGTAACGGGTGACATGTGGAAGCGGGGGATGAGAGAGCCCACCCTATGTTCAGCCAAACAGGGGTGTTCGGCCGAACATGAGTCAGCTCCTTTCGTACCCCACTTTCTCTCGGTCATTGATAGGTAGGTCCCATTGTCGGTTATCCCCGTAAGGCCTCGTGGAACATTGGTTTGCTCTGTTTATGGACCCGTGGATCCTTGTGATGCGCTTTGATTGGCCGAAAGTGTGTTTTCTCCCTTGATGACATGGATTTTCTCTCAATTACGTGGGTAAATCACCTACAAGCAAATATTCACCAACACTTGTGGAATTTGTTAGTAATAAACTCCTACCACTATGTTGGTTGTTTACTTTTTTGTTTTTATGCAGGTATTTGACGGTCGCATATGGTACTTAGTGACCGTCAACAAACTCCCCCACACTCAGCCTTTGCTCGTCCTCGAGTAAAGGAAAAGGACTAAGGTGGATCAACATCTCCAAATAGTATGATGTTAGCATGCAAATTATTCCAAACCATACCTATAGCAATGGACTTTGAAGTGTCTACCATGTCACCTTGGGTAGTTGAAAAGTGGAATGGTACAGACTTTGATCTTCTTGACTTCCTTTGCTAAGTACTTGGGTTTTTGGAAATATTTTCAAAAGTAAAACCATATTGTACTCCTCAAATGATTCTCTCATGTCACTCTAATATGCGTGTGGATCCTCACTGAGGCTTTTTTTGTTGCCTCTTTTTGTTCCTACTTCCAAAGATAGGCTTATATGGAGCTTAGGGTAGGGGATAAAAAGAAGGCATACCTGTGCTTCATATATTACCAAGATAAAAACCGGATCCACGAAGACAACAAGTCATGAATCACCAATCAAGTATGTGCACATATATGGATGGAATGGATGTAGTGCTGAAATGTGGGTACTCCTTTTGATATCCTCCCTCTCTTCTATTTGAAAACATGGGCTATATCTCTTCTTCTTTTTTCCTTTTTATTTGAATACTTGATAGCCCATGTCTCTTTTTGCAAGGATAATTGGAGAAGGAGTTTCTCAAAGTAGTGAAGCACTTTATTTAGTGGGTGGTTGATGGATATGTGTGATGCTATTTTCCGGAGTGGAAGAGTAGCATATGGAAGGAGATGGATGATGGAGGTGGATGAATACTCCTTTATGTGTAGACTCTCTCTTTCCTTGAAATGATATTGGGCATGGCTATTTGTTTTCTCTCTCTTTTTTTTTCATGCTCAAGTATTGAGAGCATTTTTTTCTTCATTTTTTGATAGCCATGCCTTTTATGGGAACAATTGAGAGAAAGTCATAGCAAGATAATCATGGAGTAATTCTTTTGGTGGATGAATTGATGCTGATGATGAAGGTTATGCTACCTTCCAGTGTAGAAGATTAGCATATGAAGGGAATGTGCACACGAACTTGATCAACAATACATAACAAGCATCTCACTAGGGTCACAACAATTTGACAAGGTTCAATGAAGACACAAGCAGCATATGCATAAGGTTTATCAAATAAATCTATCATATGGCACTGGTGGGATTTTCTTAATCATTGAGGAGTAAGATTATAAATTTTAATTTTTAAAAATATTTCCCAAGTACTTTATGCATAAGTGAGCAAGAATCACTTTATCAAACGATATCTCACTAGTCAACAACCTAGGTAGCATCCAGTCCCTATGAATATAGTCCACTAGCATTGGCATAAGAGCAAGGAATAAAGAGCATGCAAGCCAACCATGAAATTTTTTTGAATAATTAGGAGGTCATCAGGGTTGATTTTGATTTGCAAGTTTAGATTTTATCAATTTGTTATAGGGAAATTAAATCAAAGCACAAAATAGGGAGATAGAGGGATAAGACGTGCAAACCGTCGCACTTGTAGATGATGCCTAGCAGGGCCAAGGTGGGTTCAGTCGACCTAGATGGTTCGGCTGAATCATCCTGGTGTCTAGCTTGGTCATCGTGTGGTGTGGTGCTCTGTGCGGCGTTGTTTATTATATGTTGGCCGATGAGGTTCTTTGTTGCGCGTTGGGAATCCTGAGGATCTCCCCCACACTTGTTCACTTGCCTACACTTTTATTTGACAAAAGAAACAAAACAAGAGCGTTAAAAGCAAAAGGGGCTCTATCAGCTTTATGGGCCTCGTAGAGTCACAACTTTATTATTAAGTTATTTATTTTATTTATCTTTTTTCAAGGCACAATACATATATGAATTGAAAGGAAAATAAAAGGAAATGAACTAAAGTGCCTTTTTTTAGCAAGGCATGAAAGCAAGAACTAACTATAGCTCTAAACCAAGAGGCAAGTTGACATTAATAGATCTTAATACGCGATACTTATAGAACTCCCCCACACTTAGATTTTTGTGTCACGTAGACATAGTAAATCAAGTGTGTAGTGTTGCAGCCTTCTCGTAGTAGGTTCCATCATGAAAAGTACCAAGATGTCAAGTTGATGCAGCTCCCATGTTCTTAGGCATAGTGTGACCATCGTTCTTTTCAATCCTCACCTGAAAGGGTTAGTGACCAAAAATACCCGAAGGCAAATATATCCTAAAACCATGTGCTTGCATTTTTTTTATATAAGGGAAAAGGAATGATAATCCGGGCCATCTCCCGGTAGTGCTTTGTTTATAGTCAGAAGCTTGACTACGGAGACTTCATGTTGTGGCTATTATTGGCGATGTAGTTCCCATCTTACTGCCAATTGTTAATGATGTATCAATCAAAGCTTAGCTGTAAGGTTAGTGCCAAAATACAACTATGAGATTTGCAATATCTATGATAAACAAAAACATCTACAACCGTCCTTCTAAACATTTTACTAATGACAGCCTTAAGGTGGTCGTAGTCCTCGTAGGTGCATTTAGCTCTACGTTTGACCATAGAAGCCCTGGGTAGAGCACAAAAAGAACATAGAAGAATAGGCCTGATTCGTCTGCTCGTGGGATTGCCAATACTGCTACCCGGCTACACTGAAAGAGGGGAGTGAATAGCCTGAAAATTCTTTCCTTTGTTATCTCACTATTAGAGCTTGCGAGAGAGAGGAAATCTTCAGTGGGCTAAGAGATCCAGGGTTAATCCCTGTTTTGGTCACATATAGAATATGAAAATCTCAGGATGCTGCGGCGATTCCGCTAGAGCTTTTGAGCTGCATGATGAAATGTCAAGTTGCTCCTCAGAAAACGTGGGACACAAACTTACATGAAACTAAACTTTGAAAACAAGTTGACTTTCATTAGAGATCTGATCTTTAACTTAACGAAGTGGACAATACTTCAAGCTGCTACTCATCTCTCATACTAGTTGTTGGAGATAATGGAAGGAAGCAACAAAACAGAGAGAGGATCAAGTGTAATATTAACTACATCTCAACTCTTATACAAAAGATTATGTTACAATACATGGTACCAGTCCAATTTATAGACTCTAGCAAACCGACACAAAGTCATTATCGACTCAAGTAACAACTATTTAGATTTTGTTTACAGCTCATTCCTAACATGCGGATCTCTATACAAAATTTGACATGTCTTCTTGTGTTTTACTGCCATTGACCATCTAGCACTATGGAGTACTTATCTTCCGGGTATCCATAGATAAGCTTTAGTCGGCAACCAACCGGGTACCTCACCAATAAGGGAACCGACTGAGTCGGCTTGGAGCACAAGGCAATTAGAGATAGACTTTCTATGTAAATCCTTGTAGACTACTAGTAGGACTCTTCATGTACCCTCTGCCAACTGGATATATAAGGTGGCAGGGAACCCCCCAACATGGACATCGACTTCATTGCAATACAAACGACGAACACTGGACGTAGGGTTTTTACTCTCATCGAGAGGGCCCAAACCTATCTAAATCGGCGTCTTGTGTCTTAACCATCGAGTTCTTAATCCCGACGTAGCCCTACAAATTTATTGCCGAATACAAGTCTCGACAGTTGGCACACCAGGAAGGGGACAAGGCTCGTCGGGATTCACCGTCGACTTCGATGGCTGAGATTCCCACCATCCAGTACTCACCGGACTTCAAGATCTCCTTCGGGTCGCTCAACTTCACCGCCAAGTCCAACAGAGCATTAGGCCTCGACAACCACCGGTCCAACTCGGCCGCGGCCAATCTCATGGTGCGATCACCAAGCTCGTCAGATCTGATCCCTGCGTTGGTTCCATTCGGATTTGGCGATACAGATCTACCCACTGGGTACGACTTTAAGTCGGTCTGCTCCTTTGATGAGGACTCGGACGGATCTACATGCCCCTATCCCTTAGCCATTAATATGGTCGAGGTTCATGAAAACCCAACGGATGATGGGGACAATGACAACGGTGATGACGGTCACGCCAATGATGGTCACACCAATGACGGTCATCGAGCAGAAGGCCGAAGGGAACAAGACCTCGAAGAGGTACCACCTTCGAACGGTCACCGTCGATGACCGAGAGGATCTCGCGGATCTCGACTGACGCGACGGCTAGAGCTCGAGGAGTTGGAGATTGAAGTAGATGGCATCAAGGTCTGCGACACCCCTCAGAACAACATCACCAGAGCAAAGACGCTGCTTGACAGCTTGATGGCTGACGCAGCGTACCAAACTCCCACGATGCAGAAGGCGGTAGCTATGCTCAAAGCCGCTGCCATTCAAGACGCGGGCAGGGACGAACCACAATCAGTGGCAAGTTCTAGCCACGCAACTTCGCGCGGTCAATGATGCAGAGATCTAAGGAATTCCCTCACCCCTCATGACGGTCGGGATACCATCAACTCCCACGTTGAAGAATGGATTCTGGACGACCGACATCAGGAGGAGGAGCACCATAACCAGAGGGCTGATGACCAATGGGACGAACAACGACGCAATACACCTCTGAGAGACAACCACGATGACCGACGTCGATAAGACGATCAGGACCGGTGCGAAAATCATAATGAAGACAATTGGCGTCGTCGCCATAATGATGATGTAGGCCCTAGCCATAATCACCGCGCGTCTTCACCTTCCTGGTCACCAGACCGACGATGGAGGTTGGTCACCCCTAACGAGGATGAATTCGATGGGATCAAGGCTTACATACCTGAGCTTTGTATCGCTCGATGGCTAAAAGGATTCAAGCCGGTCCCCATCGAGAAGTATGATGGCCAGACCAACCCTCAGGAGTGGCTTCAGCTCTATAGCACGACGATTTGGTCGGTTGGAGGTGACACATGTGATGGCCAACTATCTACCGGTCTGCCTTGAGCTAGCCGTTCGGATTTGGCTCACGTCCCTCCCGGAGAGATCGATCACTTCATGGGGAGACCTCAATAAGAAGTTCATAGAAAGCTTCCAAGCTACCTGCAACCGGCCGGGCAACCACTTCGACCTCACCCGGATAAAGCAGAAGGCTGATGAGTCCCTGCGCGACTACATCAAGCGGTTCTGTGCCAAGAAGACCAAGATCCCTAATGTCTCGGACCAACAGATCATCGTAGCCTTCCAAGGAGGTGTCCAGAGTGATGAGCTACTTCGAGAGATCGGTCGGCGGAATCATGACCTCAAGCTGACCGCTCGGGAGTGCTTCGAGATCGCTGATAAGTTCGTGTCCAGAGTGTCGGCCTTATAGGACATCCGAGGCAAAGGCAAGGAGAAGTGCTCAGACAAGCCGGAGTCCTCTAATAAGGACAAGAAGTGGAAGACTAAGAACATGGTCACTGTAGTAGACCGGACGAGGAAAAGTCCTCAGATGAACCAGCAAACCATGGACGACCTGCTGAGTGGCCCGTGCCTATGGCATCCAAAGGGAAACCACAAAGAAAAGGACTATTACCGACTGAAAGGCTTCACGACTGCCGTGCTAAAGGTGGCCAAAGATTCGCCAAGGCGCAACGGCAAGGACAAGACCAATGATGGTGATGACAAGGACGACGAAGGAGAGTTCTAGGAGCCCCGGAAGGAGGTCAACTTCATCTTTGGAGGCCTGGATGCCTACACGTCCAAACGCAAGCAAAAGCTGGAGCTACGAGAGATCAACTCCTAGAGCCTGCTGCGCCTGAGTACATGAGGTGGACTGAGGTACCGATTACATTTGATTGGTCGGATCACCCCAAGCACCTGCCCAAGCCAGGTCGCTACCCGTCGGTGCTCGCGGCAACGATGAAGGGGGTCAAGTTTAACAAAGTACTCATCGACAGAGAAAGTAGTCTGGACTTGATCTTCACCAAGTGTTGGCACTTCCCAAGTGCCCCTTTTATATGTGAATATTACCCCAATTAGAGCATAATTGATACTAATTTAGGCCATTTACCTATGATATTGTCTATATATTTATATATGCTTGTTTTGGAGCTTTATTGCAGAAACAGGTAAAATTGGTGATTAAAGTGATGCTGGAGAGGACAGGAATCCAGAACCGACGAAAAACACTGAAGAAGCCCAGTGCGCCGATCGGTGTAGTCCATGAGCCGGTCGGCGCTAGGGTGTTTTGGCCCACAGAAGTGACCGAGGCCCATTCCACATGTTTATGGAAGTTTATCTGCGCAAGACACTTGAAGATATTTGCCTAGAAGATTTATGGAACTTCAAGATTTCGACGTGCAGTAGAAGACTTTATCTCGAAGGAAAAGGCCCACATGGCAGCTGTGGAAGACAGAGGAACCGACTCGGAGAAGAAACCAGAGAAGACACGGCTTGCGCTGATCGGCGCAATCCTGCGTCGATCGGCGCAACCGCCTTATTTGCTAGAAATACTTGTGAACCTTGGCCGCAGAGAGAGGAGGCGACAGAGGGACAACAGATCCGTGAGTTAGAGCCACCGAGGCTTGCCCCGTTAGAATAGATCTCTAGTTGAGTTTCAAGAACCATTGGTGTTAAGAGTTGATCCGTCAAGGTAGGCCATCTCGACGAGGATGAATCTTACTCTATGTATCTCAAGGATGATTGAATATGTTGATGATGGTTTTGGTGATTTGTCTATCTTGATTCTATAATCATGCATGTGCTTATTCAAATTGCTTAGTTCTAGGCTAAGTAAGTTGATATTATCTTGATCGTGGTGATTAGGATAGTATTCGGACATTTTATTGATTATGGTTGCTTGATGATGCTAGTAGTGTGGTTTAGCGGTGACAGCACTAAGCCTGCGTAGCACTATTGGATAGTTGAGTAGGGTACGATACTCGCGCGATTAAGGGTTTCCTCTCGACAACGATAAATCGGGAGCCACTCGGAAAGCAGGGTGGTCTTATTCATTATAGTTTTTCATTGATCTATGTAATTACCCATTATGATGCTATTTAATTAGACTTTCTGGTTACGATCTCACTAGTAGATATCTGGTTACTCACTTAACAGCATAGGCTTACAAGGCATCTGGTGCACTTTGGCTTAGATTCACTAGTGTGCCGATCGGCTCCACTCCTGCGCCGATCGGCGCAACGACAGATTTACTGTCTGGCGCACCTTTGCGCTGGCCAGTCTCCCCCTCACACAACCTAAATTCGACAGTAGCTTTAACTAGATCTTTTACTGTTAACTTTGTTTAATTATCCCTAAGGTCCCATTGGATTCGATAAATCTTGGAATACTCAATTCAAGGGAAAAAGTGCTACAATCGTACACCATTCTCTCACGGTATATAAGTGGGTGTGTAAGTACGACCAATAAGCTTAATTTTTCTGGCATCGTTGTCGGGGACCATAGCAGGTTTTTAAACATTGTTTGATGTATTTGTGTTTAGTCATTGTGCTTTACTTGACTCTCTAGTACATATATTCTGTTAAGTGAAACTAACAGGTATGGACAGTCCTAAGTCAAACAAACCCTCTAATTACACCGATGATCCAAAAAGACTCTTTCACAAGAAGAGAACAATGGAGAAGAGAAGCAAGTCACTTGGAGGTTTAGCTGGAGAAGCAGTCCGCGCAACACCTCGAGTATTATTCACAATAGAAAACCTAGTTCAAGAGCAAGAAGAAGAGGAGATGGCAGAGGTACCTATGGTTAATCGTCTCAAGCCACAATTGTCTAGTATTGTCAAGACAGATTTCCAAGAAGCTCAAGATCAACTTCCGTATCAATTGGAGAGATATGTTGGAATAGTGGCGCAACAACCGTTCACAGATTCGGAAGATCCCAATCATCACTTGCAACACTTCCTTGAGGTTTGCAGTACATTCAAGATAGCGGGATTGACAGTAGACCAAGCACGTGTGTAGCTGTTCCCCTTCTCTCTAGTTGGACGCCCCAAGCAATGGTACAATGGATTGGAAAACCCAGTAAAAATGGTGTGGGACACGTTAGCAGCTGAATTCTTGGCCAAATACTTCCCTCCTGATAAGGTTCAAGCTTTGAAAAATAAGATTCTTGGATTTACATAGAATATTGATAAGAGCATTAGAGAAGCATGGGAAAGATACAATGAATATATGGATGCATGCCCTAATCATCGTCTGACGATTGGACAAGTTGTTGAGAGGTTCTACACAAGATTGAATCTTCTATCACGTCAACACTTGGACGCCTCAGCTGCAGGATCATTCATGTCAAAAACACCCACCGAAGCTAAGAATTTGATCAAGTTGCTAGTTGAAAATCAATCATGGGATGGTGAGAGAAGCTCAAGGAATTTGCAACCTTCAAAAGGAGTAGCGAAGAGTGTGATTGAGAAGACTCAGGAAGACTTGATTATAGATCGCCTCGATGCTATTCAAAGGAGGTTGGACAATAATCTTCATATCCCTAAGGAAGAGACACTCAAGCTGGCGGAATCACGCTTCACATGTAGTGAGTGTGGAGAATTTGGTCATGTGCAGAAAGATTGCCCTGAAGAGATGAAGATGCTAGAATATATGAAGAATAGTGGATGGAAGCCCCAATATCAGCAACAAAGGAGTTCTTTCTCTCCTAGTTCATCCATGCAAAATTCTATCCCACTTCATCTCCAATGTCATGAGTTCTTTCAAGCTCAAGAGAAGATCAACAAGGACAATCAAGCTAAATTCAAGGAGATTGATCATGTCCTTGAGAGATCTAATGACAAGGTGATAGAAATTGGGAGCTCCAATAAGCAGATTTTGAAGCATACCAAGATTATGAAGCAACAGATGGGACAACTACCGCAAGCCATTCAAGGCAACAAAGGGGCTATTCCTGGTAATACGATGTCTGCAGAGCAGTTGAAGGCAATAGCTACATGGTCAGGAAAACAAACAGAAGATACAGAGCACTCTACGGGAGCAAGGAAGCCCCGCGCCGATCGGCGCACACCCGGCGTCGATCGGCGCGATGATCCTGTCGATGCCGAGGAGGATATTGACCTCTCTGGTCTGAAAATGGGTGTGGAGAAAGAAGAGCATGGCCCTTTGGGAGTGGTGAGATAAGCTTCGATATAACGGAGAAGAGTGCCGTGCTATTGATGAGGTGAAGAGATACAAGACATCGTGGCAACGTGGCGTCGAGAGTAATTAGAGGGGATGTATGGATAGGTCGTTCGAGATATATGAACCAAGGAGATAAGAGAACCTTGTAGTGTCACAGCCTCACATCCCGCACCGTGACACTAAGGATTGATTGTTTGCGGGGAGGTCGAGCTCTTTGACCTCAAAATAACTAGAGCGCTCTTGGGAGGCAACCCAATGATCAGGGGATTTAGAAGTTGTTTAGTGCTTATGGGAGGGCAACCCATTTCATTTAGTTAATTAGTGCTGGCCGGGAGGGCAACCCGGTGTTTTTAATTTGCTTGCTTGTGATAAAAACAATCTCCCGAATAAAGAAATAGAAAAGTGCGTGCTTAATTCTTGTGTGCTCTTGCGTTGTCTATTTATTCGTGCAAAACTATGTATATACATACTATAGACTAACAATGCAAGAATATAAAAAAAGACCAAAAACAGGAAGAAACAGAGCTTGCGCCAATCGGCGCACTTCTGCGCCGGTCAGCGCATTATTGCCCAAGTCAGGACGGAAGGCTGACGACGCCCAGAATTGAAGGGGTGCTAAAAATCAACCAGCACAAAAATTTTCACAGACGGAGCTATTTTCAAGGTAAAAAAAATCTTTTTGAATTAATTTTTGTGTGCAAAATGGTTGCTAAATGACGTAGGAAAGGATGAAGAGCAACATCTAGCGAAGAAGCGAGGGGCCAGGAGCAAAAATGGACGTCGCGCCAATCGGCGCGGTCACCAGATGAGCCCCGCTACGTATGTCAATACTACAGGAACATTAGGAAAAGTGGAGAATTAGGTGAAAGAGATTGAACAAGAGGCATCAGGATCAGCGCCGGACCTAAAGACGAGGTGCAAGGGACTTGCGCCGTTCGGCGCCCCACTGCGCCGACCGGCACAGGTGCCCGTGTGGTTCCAAAATGGGCGGCAAATACGGCAGGCGTTGATTTTAAGGAACAGGTATGATTATTAGGAAAGTGTGCAGTGCAGAGGAGACACGGAATTGACCAAAAGCTGAAAAAGAGGCGGCGCGCCGATCAGCGCGGGGCCGCGCCAATTGGCGGAGTTAACAAGACATCGGGATTCCGTGCTGTTCCCCTGCCAACCAGCGTGATGTGCCGGGAAGCGACATAAAGGATGGGAATCAAGCGCCACAGTTGTCAGAGCGTTCAAAATTTGAGTTGTGCCGAACGGCGCACTGCCGTGCCGATCGACGCGCTTTCAAATTTTAAAATTTCTGGCGGTTCCTTCTCCTAGAAGTTTCCCACACTATAAAAGGGTGGTCGGGCACCCCTAGTTCGGCACACCATCCTGATAATCTCTCCACCTTCCCCACTACCCACGATCTCGCAAATGTTCCGCAATTTTCGCAGATAGATCGTCTCCGCTTCTCCGTCAACAAGTTGGGCAAGAGGCTGCGCCGGGGAAGCAGTTCTGGCGGCAGCGGCGAGTCGAGCGGTGACTCCTTGGCGAGGGGGGGCTCCGACGCTCACGATGACATGTCGGTCGGTGGTGCATCCACCAGCTTGGTGGCGACGACATACGAGATCCGCGCCCGCCACTCCGTCTCTGGCGCGTCCCTTCCAACGGGGCGTGCTACGAGGAGCCAAACGGCGGCAAGCCGTGGGGTTCCCACGTCACAACCACCGCCGGCATTCATGCCGCGCACGGTGGAGGAGGGCTTCACCCTCCTGAGCGTGGAGGAACAGCGGCACTACCACGCGGTGAGGGGAAGGTTCGTCCCCAACTTTGACTTGGACGAGACCTTCCTCACCTCGATCGGTCTGTGGGAGGACATAAGGAGGATGCTCAACAATCTCGGTTGGGTGGACTTCCACCTTCTTCCGATGGACTACAACCTTGATGTCGTCACCAAGGTTGCCTCTACGATGAGGCTTGACACCGTCGAAGATGGCAGCAAGGCCGTCAACTTCCGCGTCCGCGACATCAGCTACACGGTGACCATGGAGGCGGCGGCTCAAGCCTTCAGCTTCGATGTCAACGCCGACGTCGCCGGCATCTTGGGACGTGGGGAGTTGGACTCCTTTTGGAGGCGGCTCTCGTTCATAGAAGAGATGAAGCGTGGCAACATCCGCAACCCGACCATTCAAGTCTTCCATCGGTGGTTGGCGGCGCGCATAGGTGACAAGGTCGACTCCAGCAACATCACCGATGCGGACTTGCGGTGGCTCTACAACGCCATTGTGAGTCCGTCTCATTGCAACCCCATGTCGATGATGGTGCGGGGTTTGCTCGACAAGAGGGGCAAGGCAAGCAAGAAGTTGGCCTTCGGGGCCTATCTTCAATGCCTAGCAGCCCTCGTCTGCGACGACGACGGACCGGGAGGGCGCGATGACAAGTGGGAGTGAGCGATGGAGATCGACAAGAATATGACTCATGGCAATATTGTCACGGGAAGTGTTCGCGCTGGCTTCCATGTCGGTGGCACCAACATCAAGCTCCCGTGTGCGGAGCTAGTAGTTTTCCTCCCTCACAAGCTGGAGGGAGGAAATTGGCTTGAGAAAGGTCTCCTGGAGCGGGGCCGAGTTCTCAAGGACCGCCGTGGGCGGGTTCGATAGCCGGACACATTTCCAGCAGCCGGCGGCGAGTGGGACTTTTGGGGGTCACGCCAGGAGCCTCATTAGTACCAGTCAGGGTGGAGCGACGCAGCGGGCCGTTCACAGCCCTCTGCGCCGGTCGGCGCAGGCGACGCGCCGGTCGGTGCTCCCTCCTTCAGCATGGGTATCAACTACAGGTACCAAGGGCGTGTACCTGTGGTGCCTCCAGTGCCCGGTGCAGACTTTTTCGTGCCCATGCAGGGGTACCACGACAACAACATGCACTACATCGAGCGCGTGGAGGAAGCCACGTCCCAATGGAGGGACAACCACGATGCGATGGTGGAGTTCGAGCGACTCAAGGCGCGGTGCTATGGCTTCGATCAGCCACCGCCTCCACTTTCGGATGACTAAAGTGCCTAGGAGTTGGCACGTGTATCAGTTTCCCGATTTGTGTTTTCTTTTATCTTTTGCAATCTTTTTCTTTATTTGCTTATATGTGTGTGAGCGGGTTGGAAAACCATGTATCGGGTGTGCTTACTTTCATGCAAGTGTGTTAGTAGTAGTTTTATTTTCATGCAAGTGTGTTAGTAGTAGTTTTACTTTCATGCAAGTATGTTAGTAGTAGTTTTATTTTCATGCAAGTGTGTTAGTAGTAGTTTTATTTTCATGCAAGTGTGTCAAAAAATCATCACCATGTATTCGAGTTTTGATCTTAATATAATGGTGGCGGTTATGCTCTTTTAGGAGAATTGAATTATTTATTCTTTCTTGAAAAGTGTTGATGAAGACCAAATAATGTTGAGCATTGAATAAAATTTCGAACTTACACTTAATGATTATTCAGCAAATATGTCTTATGTGGAGCAATTTTAAGTACCCATGTGCTTCACTTGTGTTGTCCAGTTTGTGATGATAACTTAGTACCAATCTTTTCATAAACAAATTTTCATGTTGTGAACTTTGGAATTTATTGTTTTCAAGATCCTTACCTACCAATGCCATATTTTGAGCAATACTCATGAACCTTTGATATGTTGATAAACATTAAATTGATGGTTGAGTTCGGTTAGGATTTAATTCTTTTTATTATGAACTTTAGTAAGATGGCAATTCTTTATGTATCTTTTTCTAGCCTTGAATTACTCATGCAAAAATTCAATTCTGCTGAGTACACTGCCATAAACTCAAAACATTTTGTTGAGTATTATTCCTTGACCACATCCTATATTTCTGACTATATTTAATTCTTGAATAAATGTTAAAGCCAGACGGATCAAATACCAACAAATGTTGGTGAATTTGGGTTGAGAGCCGATCGGCGCACCCTGAGCCGATCGGCGCAGCAGAGAGCAAAATAAAAAAAAAGGAAGAAACAAGAAGTGAAAAAAAAAAGCTCTGCTGTTTGCTAAGGGACTAGCAAAATTTTAAGTGTGAGGGGATGGTATATGACATGCTTATTCTCGAAATTCATTCTAACATAGCCATGAATTATTCCAACCATGTGCAATCTTTCAAGATCAAATTTTTGCTATGCACATGTCCACATATCCAAAGTGTGAGTCCTTTCTTAAATTTTTCTTTCTTAATGGCCATCTTGATAAGTTTCTGTAATTCCAATAAAGAATAATCTCCTAGCTTTACAATATATTATTGATTTATGTTTGCAATCCTTGAATTACCTCACCTAGCTACTCATATAAGCCTTACACTAATATTATTTGATCATTTTGTTGTAGGATATAGATTGAGTGATTTGAAAGATGAGTTGTTACCTTGGATTAT
The DNA here is from genome assembly GCA_030378355.1 of Eleusine indica. NCBI lineage: Eukaryota > Viridiplantae > Streptophyta > Magnoliopsida > Poales > Poaceae > Eleusine > Eleusine indica. The sequence continues at coordinate 47,349,823 of CM059495.1, forward strand.
TTGGAAGATAGATTCTTTATGTTCACAACAATCTTTTAAGTAATTTACATGTGTGGAAAAGTTATAATTTGTGAGTTGCACATGATTTGTTGCTTTGGTGAGAAACTTTAAGCTTTATGCCCATATTTGAACTATTTTGCTGAATACCAATATGAAATACACCACAATAGAACAATGCTCAACATTTGCTGATTTGAGATATCTTTTATGATAGAAGGAGTATGTTTTTCAATTTTCTTTCTTTTACTTTACTCGGGACGAGAAAAGGTTTAAGTGTGGGAGAACTGTTGGCACTTCCCAAGTGCCCCTTTTATATGTGAATATTACCCCAATTAGAGCATAATTGATACTAATTTAGGCCATTTACCTATGATATTGTCTATATATTTGTATATGCGTTGTTTTGGAGCTTTATTGCAGAAACAGGTAAAATTGGTGATTAAAGTGATGCTGAAGAGGACAGGAATCCAGAACCGACGAAAAGCACTGAAGAAGCCCAGTGCGCCGATCGGTGTAGTCCATGAGCCGGTCGGCGCTACAAGATTTTGACGTGCAGTACAAGACTTTATCTCGAAGGAAAAGGCCCACATGGCAGCTATTGAAGACAGAGGAACCGACTCGGAGAAGAAACCGGAGAAGACACGGCTTGCGCCGATCGGCGCAATCCTTTGCGCTGGCCAGTCTCCCCCTCATGTAACCTAAATTCGACAGTAGCTTTGACTAGATCTTTTACTGTTAACTTTGTTTAATTATCTCTAAGGTCCCAGTGGATTCGATAAACCTTGGAATACTCAATTCAAGGGAAAAAGTGCTACAATCGTACACCGTCCTCTTGTGGTATATAAGTGGGTGCGTAGGTACAACAGAGGCACAGTCGGCGTTGGATGAGTTAAAGGTCCACCTCAGCAATATTCCAGTCTTGGTGCCTCCGGAGCCACAAGAAAAGCTTTAACTCTACATATCAGCCACAACTCAAGTTGTGAGTACCGTTTTAACGGTCGACCGAGAGGAAGAGGGTCATGTACAAAAAGTACAACACCCGGTGTGCTTCGTCAGTGAGGTTCTCAGTGCCTCCAGAACATGATATCACTAGGTCTTGAAGCTGCTATACGCGCTCTTGATCACCTCGAGGAAGTTGAGGCACTATTTTCAAGCTCATCCTATCCAAGTTCAAACAACCTTTGCACTCAGAGAAGTACTTCACAACCGAGAAGCCGAAGGAAAGATTGCAAAGTGGGCAGTCGAACTCGATCAGTACACCATTATGTTCGTACCTCGCTCGGCAATCAAAGGGCAAGCATTGGCTGACTTCGTTTCCGAGTAGACAGAGATTCAGATGCCGCCTGCACCGCAAGATATTGAGTACTGGAAAATGTACTTTGATAGACCCCTCCAGTTACCTGGAGTGGGTGCAGGGATTGTGCTCATCTCTCCCCAAGGAGAAAAACTTTGATATGTCCTTCGAATCATGTTTCGCGCGTCTAATAACGCTGCGGATTATGAAGCTCTTCTACACGGTCTGCGCATTGCTGTATCGCTCGACATCTAGCATCTTGACATCTTTGGTGACTCGGCTCTGGTCATCAACCAGGTCACTAAGGATTGGAACTATGTGGATGAGAACACGGCTGCCTACTGCCAAGAAGTAAGGAAGCTCAAAGACAAATTCGATGGATTGAAGTTCATGCATGTTCTTCGAGATAACAATCAAGCGGCTGATGAATTAGCCAAGATGGGATCATCTCGATCGATTGTCCCACCCGATGTTTTCTTACACACCCTGGATTCTTCCACTATTTCTCCTCGGTCTGATGTCTTAATGACCAATGTTGTTGAGCTCGTACACGATGTCAATGTGGAGATTGACTGACGTGACCCGATTGTCCAATTTTTAACTAAAGATACGCTTCCTACGGATCCTAATGAGCAGCAGAGGTTAAAAGCAAGGTGTCGAGGATACTTGATGGTGGACGACCTACTCTATCAAAGAGGAGGATCGAATATCTTGATGCGATGCATCTCGATTCCAGAAGGCAAAGAGTTAATGGAAGAAATCCATTCCAGAGTATGTGGCAATCATGCAGCTTCCAAGACTTTCGTCGGCAAGGCTTTCTGGCAAGGGTTCTATTGGCATATGGTGGTTGAAGATGCACACCAGGTCGTTTGGAAGTGTGAAGGTTGTCAATTCTCCACTCAACAGACACACATGCCTTCGCAGCAACTTCAGATGATACCTATGACTTGGCCTTCTGCAGTTTGGGGGTTTGATATTGTTAGTCCTTTCAAGAAAGCACCAGGCGGGTTCACTTACTTGTTTGTTGCTATTGACAAATGCACCAAGTTGATTGAAGCGAAGCCGGTCGACAAGATAATTTCGAAGAAGGCGGTCGAGTTTGTCAGAGAGGTCTTTACTCGGTTTGGAGTTCCTCATGATATCATCACTGACAATGGTACTCAATTTACATCTGAGGAGTTCTGTGACTTTTCTGATGAGATGGGAATAAAAATCCACTTTGCATCAGTGGCTCATCCTCAAAGCAATGGGCAGGTCAAATGGGCCAACGGTATGATTCTTCAGGGGTTGAAGCCTCGGATATTTGACAGGCTCAAACCGTATGCCGGTCGGTGGGTTCGAGAGCTACCCTCGGTTCTCTGGGGGCTGGATACTAATGTCAGTCGAGCTACTGGCCAATCACCTTTCTCGTTGGTCTACGACTCTGAGACTATGCTGCCAACTGAGGTGAACCTTGTATCAATGCGAGTCAAGGGATATGACGAGAAGCTTTCTGAAGACAACCGAGTAATTGAGTTGATTGCAGTAGAGGAGTTGCGTGATCGTGCTCTATTTCGGTCAGCAATATACCAGTAGGGCTTGTGATGTTACTATGACAAGAACGTTTGCAGTCGCCAGTTTCATGTTAGGGATTTTGTGCTGTGCCGAGTGCAATCAACCAAGAATCAGCATAAATTATCTCCTAAATGGGAAGGACCTTATGTGGTCAAAGAAGTCACTCGGCCGGGGGCTTATCGACTGATGTATGAAGATGGTATCGACATACCCAACTCGTGGAATATTAACCAACTACATCGCTTTTATACTTAGTCTATTCTTTATATTTTCATACATTATTATTGAATAAAATTCTAGTCTTTTTGATGAAAGATGTTTTTGATGATTTCATTCTTATTTTTCTCGATTCCTTAATTTATAACATTAAACAATCGAGCCAGGGGGCTAGTAATAATGTCCCACTATTCCTTAACCTTGACAAATTCTGGTTTTGGATTTTTCTAACTGATTTCTCATATTTTCATACGGTCTAATGTTTTTGGTCTAACGATGGAACATCATGGTTATACAATTTATACTGCACAACAAACTGCCACTACACTAAACCTAGAGCCAAAGAGCGAGAGGTCATGTGTTGATTGGTCGATTCTGCTTGTTACGCGGTTATAAATTACAACCTAGTATGCTAAGGCAGACCAGTACAACTTCTATTTTTATCTCTAAAGACTTATGGTGAAAAGGTTTAAGTGCTAAAGCGTGAAAACGCTGCTAGGCGCTGACCGATTTGCTCTAAGTAAAAGGAGATTGCCTTTCTGGCTATTTAGTCGATTTACTTAACTCGTTTAGTAACTAAGCAATCATAAGAATTAATATTTGCATGGAGATAATATTGTTTTTCTATTCAAATACTACTAATGTTTCCTAACATTACAGATATTACAACTCCTGTGAAGGAGAGGAGGCATCATCCTACAATTCTAACTCCGGAGTTGCTGGAGGAGTCGGCGCAATGGGGTTGACCTCTACATTGTCAACTAAGGCACGAGAGGTTTCCAGCATCGAGTCCATAAGCAACTGACATTGATCGACCGTCAAGTCTGGGTTGAAGCGCTCCTTGACTTTGTCCAATGGCAGTGCAAGAGACCAAGACTGACAAATAGCCAGCACTTGACTCCCGGCCTCGGTCGCCACCCTTCTGATGTTATTGGCGATCACCTCCGAAGCATGCTCCAGCAATTACTCCAAGAAGTACCCGGTCTTCTCCACTTGGTTAGCATGGATATAATCCAGTGCCTTTCGAGCGCTGTAAGATATGGCTGCAAAAGCCATAAAGGGTGTTAGAAATGAAGATAACAATGAAGTTAATAAAGACTCAAGGGAGAGCTTACTGAAAAGATTATATTTGAAAGACTTCGAGCTAATCTTCACCTCCTTAAGCTTCTCCTCGGTCTCCTTCAACCTTTTTAGCATTTGAGGGAGATCAGAGTCCCGTTCACCAAGGGACTTGGAGAGATAATTCTTTTCAGCGGTCAGAGCATCTAAAAACCTCTGCTGATTTGAAGTGAGCTTCTCCAAGTCGACCACCTTCTGCTTATGAGCTGAAGACAAAGTCCTAAGCGTTAGAGTGAACAAATAATGGGTAACAAAAATGCTGGTCTGTAATCTTACCAGCACCATCAAGGCGGCTTTGCTCCAAACCATCAGTGGCTTCCTTGAGATCGGTCTGCAGCTTGTCTACTTGCCTTTTGGTCTAGAAGAGCTGCTCGTCGGTAACTGACAGGATTCCAACAAACAAGTTAGTTATTTGATAATATATAGAAGACAATTCAGAGCATACCAAAAGTTTGGACCTCGAGGTACTCGATCCTGGCCTGCTTTTTCTCCATAAGAGTATATATTCTCTGATTGTGAAGAATGGCATGGTTAGTCATAAGAATAACCCAAGGAAGAAAAAGAACATGGTATTGATGTACCTTGTTGGCCTCTCGGTGCTGATGGATGATGTCCATATCTTCAGCTTTAGGCCGAGCCAATGAATCCTCGACCAACACAGCCTTACCCTTGTAGAGAGGAGGAGAAATGCCGGTCGGAGAAGGATTGGCAGTTTGAGGAGTCGGCGTCAGCATTGGTGTAGGCGTTGGAGCTTTGGGTCTTCCTCGAATCGGTCTGTGCACTTGATGGCGTGCGGACTGGCTGAGGGATGTCGGTCGGACGAGGAGTAGGAGCTGACCGAGTGTCTTGAGACCCTTGGGCGCTCTGAGTATCACCCGACTGACCGCTATAATCACCCAAGAGCATAGCCTTAAAGATTAACAGACGGTTGATAACTACAATGATGAAGAATAAAAAACATGAAGAAATCTACCTGGAGGCTTGTTTTATTTTGATCCGACAGACTCTCTTCTTTGAAGAAGTGGTCTGCAAATCAGTATCCTTCCTCTTCAAGAAGGACTTAGCGGCTTCATTGGTCTTCTTCGCCGCCTTTGCACCACTCGCAGTTTTGCTCGGCGGCTCCGACTGGCTTGATGGTCGGTTGGAGTGTGCAGGGGCCGGCAGACTAGCATCTTGGGGGCGCTCCTCCTCATCATCATCGTCATCTCCCACATACTGCTGACGATGGTCATTGGTCTGCTTCACTCATCGGCTAGGGGAGGGCAAGTCAGGGCGAGAAGGCGCGGTGGAGACATTTGCGATGACCTTTTTGGTCGGTCGAACGTCCACTGAAGAGCCGACTCTACCAGTGCCAGTCTGTAGTGGCTTCTCAACATAGTCCGGACCCTCGGTATCGGTCGGAGGGAGCGGAAGGTGTGACACATAAGTGTCCAAAACCTACAAAAAATATCAAGACATCACATACTGAGGTTACTCTGAAGGACATCAGAAACACTCGAGATGACTGAAGCTTACTTGGGCGTGTAGAGTGCCCACATTGTATGCCTTCACCATTAAGAAGTGATATTGAATGATGTTTCCTTCAAACATCTTCGATAACCGTGACCAACGCAGAGTGGAGTTTGGCGGATCAAGCACTTCCCTTGTCTCGTCATCGGTGGCATACTTACAGGTGGGGTGGCTTTGCTACTTCGAGGGCTACACTCGGCGCACTATGAAGCTTTTTGCAATAGTAATGCCGTCGACCCCTTCATTCTTCAGCTCTACAATTTTCTCCAACAGAGCGACCACCTAAGGGTCAGACGGGTCTGGTCTCTCTGACCACCGCGCTTGGGGAATTGCTTTTGCACCAGAGAAATCGACAAGAACAGGAGGAGGATTGTCACAATAGAACCACCATCCCTCCAGTTCTTGTTCCCGGTGTTCAACAGCACATTGATGTAGGCCTCGTTCTTGCACAATTGGAAGCCAATTCCTCCAATGGCGACTTGGTTTTCTTTGGTTGGCAGCGATCGGAGGACGAAGAGATGGCAGAACAGAGTAAAATATAGCAGAATGCCCAGAAAAGCTTTGCACATATGCACAAAGATGGCAATGTGGAGAATGGAGTTGGAATTGAGGTTGACAAGCTCAATCTCAAAGAAAAAAGGAGCCCACGCAGAAAACTGCAGCAGGGAACTCCAAACCCATGCTAAAAAAACAAGCAGAAACCTATGATCTGCTTATGGATTGGAAGGGGACGAGTTTCTTTCAGTACCTTCCATTCGATACGCCCCTGCTCTAGGAGGATGCCATCCACCACCATTGAGTTCAGATCGACGGTGGTGATGCTACTCTTCGAGAACTCTCACAGCTGGTCCGGGAACTCCAGCTCCGAGGAAGAGGACTCGGTGATGGCGACGGCCTTCTTGGATGACTTGCGAGGCATCTTCGAGGAATGGATCTGTGTGGTGGGTCTAAAAGCCAAGGATGAACCCTAGCTGATGCTTGGGGGCTTGACGACGATGAGGATCTGCGGCGGTGATGGAAGAAGATGCAAAACCTCGCTCTGGAAGCAGAGAAGTCGCGAGAGCAGAGGATGCGCAAGGAAGACGAAGTGATGTGTGCAAATGGCGGCGTGGACCTGGAGTCAACAGCTCTTCGCCCTTTTATACCTTCGCCTTTTTGACCTAGTCTTTGGGTCCCATGGGCTGGTTTGTGCTGCACAGTGACATGATTTTTTGCCTAATAATAAAAAAAATATATAAAAAACCTTATTCTTTAAAAAGAATTAGAGCTATTGACCTTGAGAAATAATCTCGAGGGCTTCGTTGATGAGAAGCAGTGGCCAATTCACTTAAAAATATTTTCTATATCTATGTGATTTGATGATCATATAGTAGAGGACTTGATAGTCGTATGGGCTTAAGTCCAGAAGTACATTACTGATTGAAGTCAGTAAGTAATTACTAAGATTGGACTTATGATAAATCTGAGTGATAATTTCTTAAGAAAAGGCTATATTATGATTGATGTCATTTAGCTTAGTACTATGATATGATTGATGTCATATTCTCTTATATGGGCTAAAACATGATTGATGTCATGAAATTTGGATCCACAAGTCACTCAGACAAGAGTGCATATCACTCGACATCACTTTTAATCGGTCGACATGTTTGATATTATGCTAACCGACGCCTTGGTTTGATGACTAGGGGTTTATTAGCTCGAACTTGGCGGTTTGACTGATATATATATATATATATATATATATATATATATATATATATATATATATATATATATATATATATATATATATATATATATATATATATATATATATATATATATATATATATATATATATATATATATATATATATATATATATATAAGCTTAAGTCGGCAACCGACCGGGTACCTCACCAATAAGGGAACCGACCGAGTCGGCTTGGAGCACAAGGCAATTAGAGATAGACTTTCTATGTAAATCCTTGTAGACTACGAGTGGGACACCGCCTGCCGACCAGATATATAAGACGGCAGGGAACCCCCCAACAAGAACATCGACTTCATTGCAATACAAACCACAGAACACAGGATGTAGGGTTTTTACTCTCATCGAGAGGGCTCGAACCTGTCTAAATTGGCGTCTTGTGTCTTAACCAACGAGTTCTTAATCCTGACGTAGCCCTATAAATTTATTGCCGAGTACAAGTCTCAACAAGCACATAACAAGCTCATTGAGCTATTAGCAGTGTGAAAATCATAACAAAAGAGATACTTTCACTCCGCTTAGCCCCCTCAGACAACAGGGAATAGCTTCTATCTAACAAAGACTAGGAACACTAAGCTTGTTACTTTCACTTTTGATAAGAGCGATCAACTCTAGAGTTTTATTGGATGAGCATGTATCTTGTGGTTGTTCAAGGAAGAAACTTCCATGCTCATTAGTTGAATCATTTTCTTGTAGAGTCAACTCCTCCATCAATCAAATGGTCCAACGGTTCTCCTTCTCAAGAATTTTATCAACAAAGGCCCTTGGTGATTCTTGATCACCATCAAGAATGGAGTATTGAGGACGAAAGGAAAAAGGCTTAGGGAAGAAGGATGACAGTTTGGTTTGAAAGGATTAAAAGTTTCTCCCAAATCATATCCTCCTTGGAAATAATGCTTCACATCCTCATAAAGAACAAACCTCGGTGATGCGTGTTGGGAAACATACATCTTCTCCTCAAGCGGCGAGTGCTTGAGATGAGGCTTTACTTAGGATTTTCTAAGCAATGGGCATTGGTGGCAAAAGCGATTTTCCTAACCTTTTCATTTTGGCTCCCTAGAAGTGCACCTCCATGGTGAAGGCTTTCTAGTGGGAAGCCTAGGAGAAGTTCAAAGCCGATGATAGGAAAGACATGGAGGTCTAGGCGAACTTTGACTTTGTCCAACTCAACTAATATAGCCCTCGCGATCCCCAACATGGAAAGGTTACTCCTAAGGCATCCTTGAGGAGTGTGTCATTTGGCTCAAGAGGTGTATCATCCGAAAGTTGCCAAGCTATGTACTCAAGGATGATATTGGCTCCAATGGTGGGATCGAGTGGGTCCTCTATGACATTTCCCTTTACATAACATGGAATGGTAGGAGAAGGAGAAGAGATTTGGATTTCCCTTGAAGAACATCTTTCTTCCATCAACCACTCCTTGTTAATGGCCTCCTTTAGGATTTCTTCTTGGAAAGGCTTCGAAGGTGAAAGGGATGCCATAGGCTTCTTCTGTCAGAAGTGATTCAAGGTGTTTTCATGTTTATCAGATAGCCCTTCCTCGAACTCGACTGACAACCGTGAAGGTAGAATTTCTTTTACCTTGTGAGCGGTGTCAATAGTAGGTTCTAATGGTAAGATATCTATGGGTTCAAATCTAGCTATTGAGGGACCCTCATGGGTTGGCTTGCCTTCCTCTTGGATAATTAGATGGTCTCCTTCCTTAAGAATGGATCCAGGGGGGTCAAAGGGGAATGTTGCCACTGCTTCATTGAATGGCTCATCCCTTGGAAGAGATTCTATCAAGAGATTTTTTGATTGACAGATTGAGATAGGAGATACGCCTCTCCCAATTCTTATATCGAGACTTCCTAGCTTCAGTCCATCCGGGTATAGCTCATCCAACGGATGCCCGATCAAGATTTGGAAGTCAGAGACCTCTATATATGGAAGTCTAGTATAGTCTCAACATTTTTGTGTTTTATGGGCACATTTTGCAAGGTCCCAAATCCTTCTAAATGCTGGCCTAAGGGGCTCAGGAAGGATTCGCTAATCAGTGCAAGGGGATCACCACCTAAGTAGGTTGGTGCAATGGATTTTGACATCAAATTTGCACCGATTATGGGACTAAAAACAACATTCACCTTCGTCTCTCTTATGTGGCATTGAATGGTTGGATAAGGAGGCCTAATCCGAATTGTATTTGGAGAATGTTCTCCCTCATTCAACCATCCGTTGCTTGGCATGACAAAGCACTCCCTCTCATTCTCTGGGAGGAAATTGTACTCTGGAGGATTGGGAGGAGAGACGAGAACCGGTGAGTTCTTCTTGCAAAAATAATTCGAGGTGTCCCCATGGTCTTTGGAAAGACCTTCCTCGAACTTGAAAGAGAACTCAAAAGAATTTTCTGATTGAGACATTGGGATAGAAAAATGTCTTCACCTAAGTTCAATGTCAAACGTCTCCTTAGTCGGTGCATCAGACAAAAGTCTCTCCATAGGATGCCCGATTAAAATGTCTCAGTCATGGACTTCGAACACATTGAAATCAAGGAGAGTTTTGACATCTTTGTGCCTTAAAGACACATTTTGCAAAATCCCATATCCCTCTGAAATGGATCCGGAGGGACATTGAAGAAATTTGCAAGTCGGTGCCAAGGGTTCTTCACCCAAAATGGCAAAAGCGCAAGCATCAGAAATGATGTTGGCATCAACAGTGGGATTATAAAGAAGATTCACCTTTTCTTCTCTTATGAAGCATCGAATGGAAAAGGAAGAGGAGCCAATCCGAATTTGGTTCGTAGAAAATTCAGCCTCCCTCGACCGCTCATTGTTCTTACTTGAAGTTGTCTCATTCACCGTCTCTGGGAGCAAAGGCTCCTTAAGAGGATTGGGAGAAGATACAGAAGTTGGTGATTTCTTTTGATAGCGACAACTCGAGGATTTCCCACGATCTTTTACAAGATTTTCTTCGAATTGGAAAGAGAGCTTTGAAGGTTGAATTTCTTCTTCCTCCATTGCCCGTGGTTCGGTTGAGGTCTCACTAGATGAATCACTGGATAGGCAAGGATTTGTCTTAGGTTCAAATAGTGGGGTGACATCAATGCTCGACAAAGCTTCCTCTTGACGGGGCTCTCTACAATTGGCTAGGAAAGAAGAGTTTTCTTGAATAAGGTCAAGGATAGCTCTTGCTTTTGTAGGCGTCTTGTGGACAAATGAACCTCCGGCAGTGACATCGAGATATAGGACAGACTCCTTGCTTAAACCCAGACAAAAGTGTTGCAATAACACGTGGTCGGGCAAAGACAAGTCAGGGCTGGAAGTGGTTAATGAAGAAAACCTGGCCTAGACTGCACCTATGGATTCCTCCTTGCTTTATCGAAAGTCGAGAATCTTCCTTCGTAGAGAGACGATACGTGATGTAGGATAGAACATGAGAAAAAATTTATCTCAGAGTACTTTCCAATCACCATTCATACTCCTAAAGAAATGAATGTACCATTGTTTTGCATTCTCCATGAGGGAAAAGGGAAACAATTTCCACTTGAAAGTGTCTTGAGTCATGCCTTTGATCGATAGGCATGAGCACAAATGCTCAAACTCTCACAAATGATGGAACGAGTTTTCACTATGTAAATCCGAGAAGGATTGTTCCAGAACCATGGCCATAAAGCCATGGCTGAGTTCAAAGCCAAATGAATGAATTGGGTCCGCAGAAGGTGGTGGCTTGAAGAACTCGCCCTTAGGAGCAGAAAGGTCTTGAATTGATAGTTGCTCCATGGTAGAGAAGGAGAAAGAAATAAAGAAAGATAATAAGATACGAGGGCAAACTAGGTTAGAAGATCAAACAACAACCATTCCCCGGCAATGATGCTAGAAAGCTTGTTGGGTATTTTAACGACGACAGAATAAATCCGCAAGCGTACGGATATCGAAGTAGCTTTCACCCAGGAGTATTCCAAGGTATCGAATCCACAGGGAATGTGTATGCCTAATCTTCTGTTCTAGTTCAACCAAAAACACCTAGATAAGAATGGCATTGGGTAGAGAGGATTCCTAATGGTTATAAGGTCATAATCAAGGTAAGAGTACTACTAGGCATTGGGCATCCGGTTTTTCCCTACATCCACAGTGCGATTCTGGCCAAGAGCCTACTGCATAGCCAAACATGGAGGATTTCAAAGGACAGATAGGGCTGTCACCACCTACTGCCTACCTCTATCAATCCATGGACTACGCGATAAACAAAGGTAACCTACAGCCTAGACACCACTTCTATGCTTTCGACTACTCCCTTAATCTCCACGTGCGATGATATAAGACTAAGGTCTCTAACTAAATAGAGCGTTGAGTGAGCAAAGCAACTAAGTATAAAACTTACTTAAAAAGGAAACTTAAATACCAAGAAAGGAATCATGAAAACTTACTAAATATGGCAAGCATCCGTCGAGGTACAAGCGTGGAGAAGAGGTGGACAGGCCCACTCCTCCTCCAGACTTCCCCTCACTCTCCCCCTATTTTCTATGCACTTTGGCAGTGCTAAAGCCTTTAGGAAATGAAGTGCTAAACTAATCTTGAAGTGTGTGTGAAGTGGATCCACTCCCCAAATTATATAGGGTCCAAAGGTGATTCCTGAGGTGGTAACTGCCGACCTTACTGGGCCAACCGACCTTAGAAAGGCAGTAACGGCAACACATGGAAGCGGGGGACGAGAGGGCCCAGCCTATGTTCGGTCGAACAGGGGTGTTCGGCCGAACATGAGTCGGCTCCTTTTGTACCCCACTCTCTCTGGGTCACTGATAGTTGAGTCCCATTGTCGGTTATCCCTGTAAGGCCCAGTGGAATGTCGGTTTGGTCTGTTTATGGGCCCAAGGATCCTTGTGCTGCGCTCTGATTGGCCGGAAGTGTGCTTTCTCCCTTGATGAGATGGATTTTCCCTCAATTACGTGGGTAAATCACCTACAAGAAAATATTCACCAACACTTGTGGAATTTGTTAGTAATAAACTTGAAGGACCGAGAAGGCGACCAGAGGGGAGGAGGTGAATGGGAGCCAATAAAATTTTTTCACAAGAACTTGGCCTATGTCCCAATTACAACCCAAGCCAAACTCTAAACCGATCACCAAGACCACACACACCAACTTGTGATGTGCTAACCTTAGGAGTGAACAACAACAGCAGCGGAACATAGCGGAAACAAAGTAGAACTGCAAAGACTCAAAACTATCAAAGAAACCCACCAAAACAAATCAAGTCTGGACAACCGTCAGCAGTGCTCATTGGCACCATCGGCAGTGCCGATCACACCCATCGGCAGTGCCGGTGCGGGGTTCTCAAAACTCTATAAAGAAATGATCAGAGCGCATCGGCTATGCCGGTCATGGCTATTGGCAGTGCCGGTGCGGGGTTCAGACTCAAGCCACCGGCAGTGCCGGTTGTAGCATCAGCAGTGCCGATCCAAGCTTAGACCCACCGGTAGTGCCGGTCCTCGTCATCGGCAGTGCTGATCGACCCCCGACAGAACAGAAACTGTCATGATTTTGTACAAATCTCACCCAAAACCTATCCGAGTAATCTCCAAATAATGCGATTTTTGGACCATCCAATCCTCAACACATCACAACCCTAATCCTAGAAGATCCACTCAATTGGCTCAAGGAATCATCACGAATTTCAGATCTTGTGCCAAGAACACCAAAAAGGGAAACTTGAGAAATCGTTCAAATCGAAGATGCTAGAGCTATGGATTCGGTCAAGGAAGTATGGGGATTTGTTCAAGCTCATCATAGCACCAAGTTTCCCACGAAGTCCATCCTAAAAACTTGCCCAAAAATGAGATAAAAAATTCCCACAAAAATAGCTCCAAAAATAGAGGAAAAGTGAAATTCGATAGTTAGGGAGAGAGGAAGATCTTGAGCATGAAAATAATTCTCATATCATAGAAACAAGCTTACAAGATTCATGGATACAAGGCTAAGAAGCCACCCTCTTCCTCCCACTATTTGGAAAAGAAAGAGATGTCTCTTACACACCCTCTCCTCTCCTCTATTACATGAAGACCTCTCCTAGCACTTTGAATGAAATACTAACAAGGCTAATGGGAAGAGACACCTCTCCCACCAGCCACACCTCTCCTTATATAGGCCTAGGGTCCAAGACACTTCTAGCCTTGACCTATATTGCATTGCCACCTACCACCGGGGGCAAAACCGTCCAACTCTTTTTCCTTCGCCCGAACGCCATCGAGCCCTTCACATCTTTGCTTCGCCTCGACACAAGCTCCGTGATGGTGCCATGTGCACCACCAACCACCGCCACCGGTTTTGAGGCCTAAACCGGGAAACCGCCTTGCATGCTTCTCAAAGCACGACTTCTTGATCTTGACACGTGTCACCTCATCTCGTGATCCTTCTCGTCGGCGAGTCTCTCCTGCCTCCGGTCTGTTAGAAGCCTCTACTTGCACCAACGCCCGATCACCTTTGACTTGGTCAACCCTACCATCTTGATCACCACCCATGGTTTTGAGGCTCAACTGCAAAACCATCCATGCTTCTTGCCTCTCCATGTGTACGGTGAACCATCCATGCTTCTTTCCTCATGTGTGTCCAACATCCCGAGGTTCAAAAGTGGTAATAAAGATAGAATTAGTAAAGCAGGCGAGATGTGCAGACCTTGACCTTGTTGTCTTCTCATAGATATTACCAATCATCTGTTGAGGTGGATGTTGATGCTGAATGTGGTGAGGAGCCTCTCTCTTAGAGCGTACCTCCCCCTCAACCATAGCTGGAGCGGGCTCAATAGCTACTGAGGTCGATGTAGAAGCTTCTAGACCCTCTGTTGGAGTGGTGGAAGTAGCAGGAACAAGCTCGATGGAATGACTCATCATCGTCATCATCCAAGCCCTGTAGATCCTCTTTTGCATAGATACTCTCCTCCATCTCCCTGTTACCTACAGTCTCAACCACATTGCTTGCACAAGAGTTTGATTTATCAAAGGTTATATCCAGGACTCTACGATGGTGTTAGTTTCTGAATTCAAAACTCTATAAGAATGGTCATGAAGGGTGTAGCCAAGAAAGATACCATCAGAAGATCTTGACTCAAACTTATCAAGGTTGTCACGCTTGAGAATGAAGCACTTGCAACCAAAAGCGCGCAAATGAGAAATGGATGGCTTCCTCCCAAAGCGTAGCTCATAGGAAGTCACATTAAGAATTGAGTGCAAGAAAGCCCGATTGGAAACATAGCAAGCAGTGCTAATAAGCTCAACCCAGAACCACCTCAGAGTCCTATGCTCATCGAGCATCTTCCGGGCCATTTCCACCAAGGTTCTGTTCTTTCTTTCGATCACACCATTCTGCTGAGGGACACGAGGTGCTGAAAACTGATGCTCAATACCATGCTCAAGAAAGAAAGCATCAAAGGAGGAGTTCTTGAACTCGGTGCCATTATCATTGTGAATTGCTCGTAATGCACCAGGAAGTTCCTTGAACAACCTCAAAGCTAAGCTTTGAAAGTGATGAAACACTTCATCCTTGCTCTCAAGAAAGTAAACCCAAGAGTAGAGAGAGTAGTCGTCAACAATCACAAGATCATACCACGTCCCACCCGCCGAACGAACCCGAGAAGGACCAACAGTGTCCATGTGAAGCAACTCTCTAGGGCGTTCAGTCATCACCAAATTAATTGGTGGATGAGAAGCTGCAATTATTTTCCCATGACAACATGGAGCACAAACCAAATCCGTATCAAATTTGAGCTTAGGCAATCCTCAAATTAATCCTAGGCCGCTCAAGCGACAAAGCAAGTCAAAGCTCATGTGACCTAGTCTCCTATGCCATTTCTAGAGCTCAGAAGAAGATTGAGCAAACAAGCACTTGTGAGAATCAGGAGAACCAGCAAAATCAGCCTGAAAAACTTTCCCAATGCTAGAAATCCCACAAACCAAAGAGCCATTCGAATCAAGAACACAAGAAGCATTTTTCTTAAACCACACTTCCAAACCAACATCAAGCAACTGAGACACAGAGAGGAGATTGTACTTGAGATGCTCAACCAAACCAACATCATTGAGATTGAATTTTTCATTTACCTTTACCGCGCCTCTTGCCTTCACTCTCCCTCTCTTGTCATCTCCAAATGTCACATACTCCCGGCGCTTCAAGGGAGTAAGGCTAGAGAACCACTTTGCATCTTCGGTCATATGGCGCGAACACCCGGAGTCCATCAACCATTTGTTCTCCATGCCTCCACCTACTGCCTTGCTTGTGTCAGAGTCAGAGTCAGAGTCGGTGTCATGATCATTCTTTGCCATGAAGCAGAGCCCGATGAATTCATCCTTCCTCTTGACTCGTGGCTTCTCAACCTCCTCCTCCGAGCTTGTAAGGCCTTCGCTTGATGTGAGGTCGACGTCGCTCAAGGCGGCAATGCAGGCGCGTGCAATGGCCTTGGCGAACTTCTTGGAGTTCTTGCCTTTCTTGTAGAAGTTCTTCTTCTTCTGCTTGAAATCTTTAGTGTTGTTGTCGTGGTACCCGGCCTTCTTCTTCTTCTTGAACCATCATCTCTTCTCTCCTTCTGGTTGTTGTAGAACTTCCTGAACTTTCTTATGAGCAAGGACAGCTCCTCATCAGGAATGCACTCCATATGTTCATTGGAAGCTACAACAAGAGAAGAAAGAGCCAACTCCAAAGAAGACTTGTCAAGTGAGGGGTTAGTTCCATAAGAAGCACCACTGTGACTAACCTTTTGAGAGCTAGAAAGCAAAGCCATACTAGAAACAAATTAGCAAGATTAGAACGAGATTTTCTCGGCAGTTCATGAGATTTTAGCTTGCTATACAGCTACTCACAGTCCAGGGTATTTAAATCAGCAGTTTCTTCTAGTGCAGCAATCTTAACCCCCCCAAGCATTTTCATCAAGTGAATACAATAATTGGTTAGCTCTATCATTATCGTTGTACACAAGGTTACCACAAGCCCGCAAGTTGCACACAATGGCCTTAAACCTATGAAAAGTGTCATCTAGTGACTCGCTAGGTTTTTGTGCAAAGGTTTGGTATTTTCTATTGTAAGAATCCTTACGCATAGACTTGACTTGATTGTAACATCATGGTACATGCAAAGCTTTGCCTAAATGGCATGTACGGTATCAAGATGAGCAACATGGTCACGTTCATTCCTACCTAGAGCAGAAAGCAGGATATTGACAGCTTTGGAGTTATTTTCATACCTAGTTAACTCCCTTAATGGCGTGGTGTTGAGGTCATCCAGTATGGCGTAGTCTTGCTCCACGATCTCCCAAATTGCACGTCCTTGGCTTAAGAGATAAGCCTTGGTTCGTGACTTCCAGTAGGGAAAGTCCTCTCCATCGAACACCCAAAGCTTGACCGCACGCTTCTCCATGTCGCCTTCAGATCACAAGGCCGGTGATGGTCAACTAGTGATCAAACCGGCTCTAATACTAATTGAAGGACCGAGAAGGCGACCAGGGGGGGTGAATGGGAGCCAATAAAAATTCTTCACAAGAACTTGGCCTATTTCCCAATTACAACCCAAGCCAAACTTTAAACCGATCACCAAGACCACACACACCAACTTGTGATGTGCTAACCTTAGGAGTGATCAACAACAGCAGCGAAACACAGCAGAAACAAAGTAGAACTACAAAGACTCAAAACTGTCAAAGAAACGCACCAAAACAGATCAAGTCTGGACAAACATCGGTAGTGCCGATCACAGCCATCGGTAGTGCCGGTTGGCACTATCGGCAGTGCCGGTCACACTCATCGGCAGTGCCGGTGCAGGGTTCTCAAAACTCTAGAAAGAAACGACCGGAGCGCATCTGCAGTGCCGGTCGTGGCTATCGGCTGTGCTGGTGCGGGGTTCAAACTCAAGCCACTAACAGTGACGGTCATGGCATCAGCAGTGCCGATTCAAGCTCAGACCCACCAGAAGTGTCGGTCCTGGTCATCAACAGTGTTGATCGACCCCCGACAGAATAAAAAACTGTCGTGATTTTGCACAAATCTCATCCAAAACCTATCCAAATGATCTTCAAATCATGCAATTCTTGGACCAGTCAATCCTCAACACATCACGACCCTAATCCTAGAAGATCCACTCAATTGGCTCAAGAAATTGTCATGAATTTCAGATCTTGTGCCAAGAACACCAAAAAGGGAAAACTTGAGAAATCGTTCAAATCAAAGATGCTAGAGCTATGGATTCGGTCAAGGACCTATGGGGATTTGTTCTAGTTCATCATAGCACAAAGTTTCCCATGAAATCTATCCCAAAAACTTGCCCAAAAAGGAGATAAAAAATTCCCACGAAAATAGCTCCAAAAATAGAGAAAAAGAGAAATTTGGGATTTAGGGACAGAGGAAGATCTTAAGCACGAAAATAATTCTCACATCATAAAAACATGCTTATAAGATCCATGGATACAAGGCTAGGAAGCCACCCTCTTCCTCCCACTATTTGGAAACGAAAGAGATGTCTCTTACACACCCTCTCCTCTCCTCTATTACACGAAGACCTCTCCTAGCACTTTGAATGAAATACTAACAAGGCTAATGGGAAGAGACACCTCTCCCACCAGCCACACCTCTCCTTATATAGGCCTAGGGTCCAAGACACTTCTAGCCTTGACCTATATTACATTGCCACCTACCACCGGGGGCAAAACCGTCCAACTCTTTTTCCTTCGCCCGAACGCCATCGAGCCCTTCACAACTTTGCTTCGCCTCGACACAAGCTCCGTGATGGTGCCATGTGCACCACCAACCACCGCCACCGGTTTTGAGGCCTAAACCGGGAAACCGCCTTGCATGCTTCTCAAAGCGTGACTTCTTGATCTTGATGCGTGTCACCTCGTCCCATGATCCTTCTCGTCGACAAGTCTCTCCTGCCTCCGGTCCATTAGAAGCCTCTACTTGCGCCGACGCCCAATCACCTTTGACTTGGTCAACCTACCGTCTTGATCACCATCCACAGTTTTGAGGCTCAACCGTGAAACCGTCCGTGCTTCTTGTCTCTCCACGTGTATGGTGTGGATCACCCTTAACTTCACCTGGCCTCTCGATCATCTGGCCCTAAGTCTCCTACTTGTGCCCGATCCTCTCGCCGTTGACCGCCAAGTTGACTTCAGTGACCTACACATCATGAGACAAGCAAACACATTTCCCATCTCCTGCAAACTCTCTAACATCCTTACCAACTCCTGTTAGTCAAAACTATGACATGCACAAACTCATGCAATCTCTAGATTCCCGCATTTCAACTCAAACACCAAACCATCCAATGTCAATTACTCATCACACATTGCAAACCATGGCACATATCAACATGATTTCTCAAAACTCCTACCACTACGTTGGTTGTTTACTTTTATGTTTTTATGCAGGTATTTGATGGTCGCATATGGTACTTGGGGACCGTCAACAGTAGGACCTAGAAAGAACAAGTTATTGGTTAGTATGAGAGTAACCCTTTATAACCCACTCGAGAAGCGATGCATTACTCTCGATATCTGTATGATAGGTTGGTTGTTGCCTTAATGTATTCAGTTATCTTTAAATAGCGAAGATGTTGTCCTACAGAACATCCTTAAATAAATACACCTATATGAGCTTGATTGTTTTAAGGTCTCATAATCTATGATATTTGAGTGATCTTGAGCTCATGAAAGATCAAGCGAGTATGACATATATGCTCCACCCGCGAAGAAGCCTACTAGAGGTCTAGTATTAGTTATGGCAGTAAGCGAAACTTGTTTGCACAAAACTTGCAATTCAAGGCATAGTTCATTGTTCAAGTTTTCATGAGTGTAGCTTATTGTTCTAGGTGGAAGTTCAACTTATCAGTT
This sequence comes from Eleusine indica, assembly GCA_030378355.1. Taxonomy (NCBI): domain Eukaryota; kingdom Viridiplantae; phylum Streptophyta; class Magnoliopsida; order Poales; family Poaceae; genus Eleusine; species Eleusine indica. The sequence goes on from CM059495.1 coordinate 47,369,112, forward strand.
TTCATTGAAAACATCGGTATAATAAACAGTACTGGGGTGAGGCAAAGTCTAGGTGGGACTTTGAGATCTGGTGGGAGATTACTTGAATTATATGGGCTAGGCCCATTTATATTTTAATAATTTCTAACAAAATCTCAAAGGCCCATTCATGAGTGGTGAGAGTGCAAAGGTTTAGTCCCACAATGCTAGTGAAGGTGGAGGGAGACCAACTTATAAGGTTGGTTGCTCTAGCATCTCTTGCAAGTATGTTGATGGGAGAAGGGAAGAATACACAGGCGCGTCGCTCGCCTCGCCTCACCAGGTAGGGTGGGGCGGGACGGGGCGTGGCTGATGGGCGCAACCTCGCTTCATCTGCGTGAATGGTCCGTCGAATTCTGGCCCCTTGCCTTGCGGTGGTGTGACTTTCATTTATACTTTCTTTTTGCTGCGTGTCCAATACGTTTTGATATGTAAACCGACTGGGTTGTGGGACACCCATTTCTAGAGGTTACTTTTTGATATGGAAACTGACTTGGTTGCGGTATGCCCAACCCTAGAGGTTCCTCCCTATATATACAAACGGGTGTCGCTGTAGTTCAAATCACACAATTTCCTAGGGTTTTTCCTCTCTCTACTATTGCGCCGCTAAGACTTCTCCATCCCAATCATTAGCGTGCACCAGCGAACGGGAGAGCAGGTCTCCAGAACTATCTTCCTCTACGATCAATAAGGTTTTTTGGAAATGCTCTACGTGACTGCTCAATCGATTCCATGTCTTCGTCAAGTTCGTCATCACGACTCATCTTCCTCTACGTCGAGTCAGTCTCACCTGTCGTCGTCAACAATGTGACGTTGCTGAACATCATTGCTGCCTACTCTACCTGGTCATCATCTAGAAGAAAACGTACATACTCTCATCTCAAACCATGTCTTCCATACTGGCTATGATGATCTTTTTATCTATGATAGTTATAGATAGTATGATAGATGTGAAAGTTGCCTAGAGGGGGGGGGGGTGAATAGGCAATCTAAATTAAACCTAAAAACAACACTTTAAACTTGATCAAACAGACAATGATGGAAATTCTGTCAGATCTAACGGAACTTCCGTCACCACGGAAGTTCTGTCAATGACAGAACTTCACCCAATCTCTTTCCAAATCTAATATGATTGCGAATAAATAAAAGGATAGAGATATGATACTTGTTTAGTAGTGAAGCTAGTACAAGGTACACCTAGAATCCTTCAATGAGCCAATACAACAACAAGTAAATCGAGCACAATATATGAAAGAAATAAACAAGCACAATAATAAAAGCGGGAAAGATAAAGAGAGATACAAGGATTTAACCCGAGGTTCGGAAACCACAATAAGTTGTTCCTACGTCCTCGTTGAGGAGCCACACAAAGTGGTTGGGTCTCTTTCAACCCATTTCCCAGCCAAGCCATCACAAAGATTGTGCTTGGAAGTCTTTCTCCACTTGATTCTTTTCCTCCGGAAGCGAATCACGCCTTCACAAACATCCTCGTATCACCACAACATGTTAGGAGCTCAAGGGCGACGCCTAGCCATCTAGGAGACCAAGTCTCCAAGAGTAACAAGAAAATCAAATCTTGTTGGGGAGGGAAGAATGTGCTCAAGTTTTTGAGTGGATGGATTGAAGCTTTTCTTGGTTGGATCTCTCTCACTTTTTATTGGAATGACAAGAACAAGTATATGAGTGAGAGGTGAGAGCTCTATCTGAAAGTAGAGTGGAATGGCAAGAAGTCCAACCCTTCTCACGGGAGAAGGGGGAAGGTATTTATAGAGCATCTCCACAAAATAGCCGTTGGGGTGTTTCCTGGGTCTGACGGAACTTCCATGGATTCTCATGGAACTTCCGTCAATTCAAAAAGAGCCGTTGTGCGCTTAGGTTTTTACTAAGACAAGTCATGATGGAACTTTCGTGAATCCCACCATGGAACTTTCGTCACTCTTGCGTTGCAGCGATTGAAAGAAAGGGCTGTGATGGAACTTCCGTTAAAGAGTGATGGAACTTCCATCACTCTCTGGTTGTTCGGCACTGATGGAACTTCCATGAGGGGTCCCACGGAACTTCCGTCACTCTCTGTTTGGCTTAGAATTGGTTGTTTCTTTTTGGCTTTTGCTGGCTAATGTTTTCTCAAAGCTTTCTAGTTGACTTGAGCACATAAATTCCCTTTTTGTAAGATTGGTCTACCCCCCTTAATAGTACGGCATACCTATGACTCAATTTAAATTAATAAAAGCTACACTTGACGCATTTGAGTCCTTTCTCTTTTCTTCTTTTTGGGAGGGTTGATCCATCTTACAAATGTGGGTTTGAACAACACTTTGATTATCTGCACATTTACTCCATATTCATGTTAGCACAATTTTAATCTTTCGTCATCGTACACCAAAACCCGCTAGGGGAACCTAGATGCATCTTCAATCTCCCCCTTTTTGGTGATTGATGATAATAGATTAAAAAGGATATAATAAGAGATAATCAAATGATACAAAGAATAAAATATAGTGGAGCTCCCCCTAAAGATATGCATGAATCACAAAAACATGTGAAGGAGCTCCCCCTATATTTTGCAATAAGTGGGGTGCCTAAAAGTCTATAAGTGTGCATGATAAGGTAATAAAACAATGACACACTTAACATAATCACCAAATAAAAAAATTAAGCAAGCACCACACAATACCAAAAAGCACAAAAGATCATATTACAACAAGGTTCACAAATAGTTTTCAAGCATAAGAGATAAAAAGATAGACTTATCCATAGGTTCAATACTAGCGTATTACAATAGAGATAGATAGACGCACATATCCTTTTTCACCACCTTTCTCTCCCTCTTTGGCATCAACGCACCAAAAAGAATAGAAAGGGAAAGAGCTAGGCGAAGAAATCACTCATCGTCTTCCTCGGTCTCCTCATCTTCATTGTTACGGCCTGGCAGAGGAGGAGTGGTAGACGGTCCAGCGAAGAGGTTGTTCCATTCATAACCTACAAGAGGGTCCTCAAATACCGGTGGTTCACCATCCGTCTCACACTCGGAGCCATCCGGAGACACCTCGCGTCCTTGGGCCCTTTGGTCCCGCTTGTAGCGTTGAACTTGCTTCTTGATGCGCCGCTTGTTCTCCCAATTCTCCTTGGCATTGAAGCAACAAGCATTGAGAATGCCCTTGAGGAAGGAGAGGATGGGAGAAGATGGACGATAGAGATCTTCTGGAGGAGCTTGAGGGGGAGGAGTAGCTGGTCTTGCAGATGTACCCTGAGCAGCGGGTCTAGTAGCTGATGATCTTCTAGGAGGAGGAGGGGCTGGAAGTGATCCAAAAAGTCCACAGTTCACGCTTTGCACTCGAGGCCTCAAAGGTTGATGCTTGCATTCCTTCTCAAACACCAATCCTATCATAGACTCAATCATCCTCATGAGGTATGGTGCATAGGGAAGAACTTTCCTAGTGTCCCAAGAAGAGAAGTAGATCTCTTGAACAACAAAATCCATGACACTGAAAGGTGTTGCTCCATCTCGAAATCAAGCCAAAATATTTCTTCAGTGTTCAACTAGAGCAGTAGCATACCCGGCCTTTGGAGTGATGGTGACTCTGATCATTTGGTTGAGAGTGAAAAAGAAGTTATGCATGCCATTTGTGGTGCCACGGTAGACTGGATTTTGATCCATGTACATGAAAGCCAGCTGAGCATCCTCCAAAACAGATTCATTAGTGATGTTGTCCCAATTATCATCATCGTCATCTTGAAAGAAGTAGTTGGCCAGCTGAGAGGGGGAAGCCATATACTGCACTCCCTGAGTCATCCAATAGAAGTAGCCTCTCCCATCAATGTAGAGGGTCGAGTAAAACTGGCATATGACCTCTTCATTCCAGTCATAGTTAAAACATATGAGGTCATATACATTCTTCGCCTTGCAAGCAGCAATGATCTTAATGAATGTGGAGTCATCCTTTTCCTCCATATACTTCCAGTCAATCCATTGATGTGTGGCTAGCCAGTTCTTCCTATTCTTGTCAACGAGCATGGACATGTAATAGTCCTGCTAAAACCATGTGAGGAACTGGTAGTCACTCGCTTCCTTGTCTGCCACAGCATAGTGATTCCACTTCCTTGCCCCGCTATGTCCCTCGACATCCTTCTTATAGTCCTTGACATCATGATCAAGTGGGTACTCAGGTGCATGGGCTCGAAGGTCCCGCACAATGTTCAAGGACTCATCCCTTGTACTCTTGCATGATCGAGAGCTTTTCTCCTTAACTGGCCTTTTTCCTTTATCTTCAGATCTCCTAGGAGGAAGTGATCCTCCCAGTTGAACGTGTACAATCTGGGCATCCCTGCTTGATCCTTGTCCGCTAGACCCTTGTGCTCTCTTTGCCACGACCTTTCTCCTTTTGCTAGCTGGCACAATCTCTTCACTTGGAGAGGAGGAAGAGTTGTCTTCATCATCACTTGACTCAATCGGTGTATTGGATGCATGCTTGACTCTCACTATCTTCAACTCACTAGGGAGGAAAAGATAGAAGTAGAGAGTTAGGTATGAAGCTATGAGAGAACTAAGAGCTAGCCAAAATCAATGCATTGAACTGCAAGTGATGGAAGTTCCATGACAGATCATGGAAGTTCCATCATGACGAAATTTCTAATGTGTAAGGATCATGACCATTGAGGTCACCCTAAGGTATGTATGTTTTGGTGATGAATGACAAACATAAAATGTGACTAATGACTACACGAGTGTTGTGCGTGTAGGAAACCATTTGTACTTAAGATGATCATGAGAGTTGCCTTGGCGGTTGATGACAATGACCACAAGCATGGAAGCTTGGTGAGCTTGATGAAGTCCAAGGGTTGATGGAGATGAATCAAAGCTAAGGACAAGCTATGGAGCAAGTGTTGGGAACACTTGTCTAGTTGTTAGGGCTTTGAGTCCATAGGAAAAACCGGACTATCAAGGGGGTCTAGGTTCATGTCTAGTCGGTGATGTGCAAGGTTGCTCGGTGAAATCACATGCACTAGGTGACAGTGGAGATGCCAAGGAGCTATTTGGAGCAGTCAGGAAACGAAGTCAAGCGAGGACGAGGAGTTCAGCTTCTGGACGAAGTGACCAGATAGAGGGGTTAGTGGAGACCGGACTGTATGGTCACTAACAGAATTGTGTGGGACTTCCAGCGAGTAGCGAGGAATTTGTCCGCGCAGAGAGCTATAGAAACCGGACGGTATGATCAGGTCACCGGACTGTATGGTCAGCTAAGCTGAGGCACAATGTAGAGAGGAAGCGTTCTGGAATATTTCTGGACTGGAGAGAGAAACTGACCGGACGGTCCGGTCAGCTGACCGGACAGTCTGGTCACTACAAGGAATTTGTCTGGACAGTGAGCCAATGGTTCTGGGAACCGTTCTGATAAGGACATCACTCCTATGGATACACATAGCACTCCTCTAATTCTGGACTTGCAAGGTCCAATGACTAGAGCTCGTGCACGACGACTAAATTTAGAGGTGAGCTCGTTCCTATGTTCTTCGCTATATGTTACTTTTGAGAATGGTTTGCTACCTAATGATTATTTTATGATTAGAAACCATGAAGAGGGCCAGGAGATGATGGGAAAAGGAGTTGGAAACATGGAGGACCAGCAAGGGCTTGGAAGCCAAAGTGGAGGCCCAATCAAAACCAACTTCAAGTCTATTTCGGGGCCCAGGACCAGTCTGTACTAAAATGGTCGCTCAGGACGCATACGGACTCAGATTTGGACGTTCTACATATGCACGAAAAGATAAGGAGAAGACCTTTCCAATGCCGCCGGCCTAATGTGAAAATTCATCCGGAGTCATCGGGAATCGTTAAAACAAGAGAGAGTCCAGAATCTGTGTTGGTGCTGCATCGCCTATTTTTGGCTTTTGGGCTTTGTATCTAGTTGAGCCCAATTAAGGGCGTGTCCAGAGGGTCTTGCACAACCCTAGGGGTTTCATATACAGCCGCCTCCACACCATTAGGGTTTGGATTTTGCTTAGATCAATTCTGTTTCATTATACATCTGCAATTGTGTTGCATTCTTTGTTGTTCTTGCTTGTGTTCTTGATTCGCAGGCAGGGATTAGCCTTCTCGGTGAGGTCAATCGTCCTTGGACGGTTGATAACCAGAGGAGACGTCGTGCTGCGATTGTGGGGTTTAGAACGTGTTGTTCTGAAGCCGGATTGATTTGTGTGGCCTCCAACCAAATCAACTTACCAAGAACCTTTCGGAAGATCGGGAACCCTTGTTCACATCACGTTTCAGAGAGACCGGATGGTCCGATATGGGGGTCCAGAAAGGCAATTTCATGGAGCAACGGCTAGTTGGAGGTTGGAAGCCTGTTTAACACTGTTGCTGGGGTCTTGAAGACCTCTCTTGACCAGTTGAATACCTGAGAGCATTTGGTAAGGTCCAAGAGAAAAAGAGGAGAGCACTAGGAGGAGATATTGCATATCTTCAGAGTGCTAGTGAAAGTAACAAGGAGTGATCTTGCAAATCTAAGGCTAGGGTGTCCTTGAGGGTGTGATCTAGGTTGTTACTCTTGGTCTATGGTGAGACCTAGACCGGTTAGGTTGTTACTCTTGATCATGCAATACCCAGATTTCCGCATTTCAACTCAAAGACCAAATCAACCAAAGTCAATTACTCATCACATATTGTAAACCATAGCACATATCCATATGGTTTCTAAGTATGATAAACCCTAAAGTTCTAGTTAGTCCAAGGACATAAGAGATAAATGATGGTGTAGGATAGAGAGGTTTATCTATGGATAAACTCCTAAATAAATAATGTTTAGGCTCTAATTACTACTTCGTGTACGGATTCATACCCGACATACACAAGGCAAATCCGTCTTGGACACACGTCACAACCGAACGTGGAGGATTACAATGGATAGATAGGGCTGTCAACACCTACTACCTACCTCTATATAGTGTGGATTACGAGGTGATCAAAGATGATCTCTAACCTAAGCACCACGCCTAATTATTAATCACTATTTAATCCAACTAGTATAAGGCTAAATGACCTATGCAAGGTAGGACTTTAAACCCATAAGTAAATGAGCACACAACTTACTTAAATAAGATAACTCAAGAACATAAATAAACACGAAGACTTACTTGATAAGGCAAGGCTCTATAGAGGGCCCACAAACAAAGCTCCACTCCTAGACTTCCCCTCACTCTCTCCCTAATTCTAAGTACTAAGCTAGTAGTACTAGCACCTTTGGAGTGTGGCTCTTCTTTGTCCTCTCTTTGGTGTGTGTGTTGAGTGGAGCTCTTCCCCTCCTTACATAGGACTTGAGAGGCGGTTCTGAGGCGGTTACGCAAAACCTATGACACCACCAGCTTAGCAAAGGTGGTATCTGCCACCACGTCAAAGCGCGCCTGAAACGGGCTCTGGACCAAGTCGCCCGACCTGAGAGTGGCCCCCCTTGGGTTATGCTTTCGCGGGGTGGCCTCCAGGTGGGTCCAGGTCTCATTTCTTCCGTTGTTCTGTCCAGAAGGCGCGAGGAATCATGTGTTTCAATGTATGCAATACTTGTGCTGAATTCTGATGGCTGATTGGATATTTGCTTGGATTGATGACATGAAAATTCCCTTAATTCATAGATAAATCACATGCACTCATATATTCACCAACACTTGTGGGAATTATTAGTAATAAACTCCTACCACAATGTTGGTTATTCATTTAAGCACTTTTATGCAGGTAATTGACGATCAAATTTGGTACTTAAGGACCGTCAACAATTTCCTACTGGTTTCTTGTAATATGTGATTCTTCATAACACAGCTAAACATCTAGCAATGTCAATAAGTTCATATATGTGATCATGCATAATCACATATAGAATAAGCTCATCATATAGACTGGACGCATCGAATAAATACACATGTGTTGAGATTTTACATGACTAGGTTTCCCTCCCCACAGGGCAATATACGAGAACTACTCACTCATCCTACTGAGATCCATAGACATGGAAGTTGGAAGAGAGAATACAATGTGGAAAACATAGGTGCTGATCGGCTCGGCGTTGTGTCAGTTGGCACACTCCTTCTTTTCATCGGTGATGGCTGGAGATCGCCTCTGTTGTCACCACAATCCTTGAAAACCCTAGGTCTGGAGTTTCTTGATCGATTGCTTTTTCTGATTCCATCTCCTCCTTATGGGTTAGGTTGCACGGACACCGACTCTAATTAAGGAATTGGACTTTGCCACTGCCGAGTGGGCTTTAGATTTGGGCCTTATCTTCTCATGCCGGTCGTCACATGTGTTGTGCCGATTAGCATGGCTTTACGATTCTTCCCTCTTGGCCCATTTCGTTGCTCTTGATCCATAAGTTCTCTGTTTTCACCTATTCCTTCATATTTTATAGAAAAAAAAGAAAACTACGGAAATATACAATAATTGATTGAGGTTAATGGTAAGCAAAATAAAGCATTAAAACATCTCTTTCATAACATAAATGGGTGTCTAGACGACACCAATAGGGTGCCACCACTAATTGACATAATTTAGTGGCAGGCGAATCAAGGTCCGCCACTAAATGCGGTCGTGCAGGTTCGCGGTAGGCCATTATATGACCCACCACTAACTTGCGCCAACTACTATGAAAGGAGGGGCACGAATTGAAGGCGCAAACCCTTCTGCCTCCTCCCTTCTTCCTTTTCGTAGTCACTTCCGCCACTCCTCTTCCACCTCCTCCCTTTTGCCACCCCCACCGCTCCCATGGGCCATCCATGCTACGCGACCATCGACGTGGGCTGGCTGCGCCACCTTTAGGTGCAGCGCCGTTGCCGCCTCCACCGGGCCCTGGCCTGAAAAACACCATCGACGCCCGACGCCCGTGCGAAGAAGCAGAATTCCGGGCCTGCACCGCCCACTGCCGAATGTCGGCCGTTGAGGCGCCATGATGGCCGCCATGACGATAACGGCCGTGGATCCATCGGCGTTGTGGTCGCTTGGTGGCCACCACGGCGGCCGTGATGGCCGTGGTCGCCAAGACCACCACCGACATTGCGGGCACGGTGGCCGTCAAGATGACGACGACCTCCCGAGCAGCTACTAGCAGAGGGCGGCCACCCTTCTCCTCACTCGAGGCGACGGCATGGAGGTCTTCGCAGCAGAGACAGAGGCGGTGGCATACAACTAGTGTTAGGGTTTAGATGCGGGGCCCAACACCTTTTGGAGTGTGCCTCATCTTTTTTAAGTCGGCTGATCATGCGGTAGTGACGGGGCGTGTCCATTGCTATGACACTTTTTATTTTGTTGGTAGTATTGTAATTTGTGGCGGACATCTAGCATGTCACAACAAAAAAGTGCACACCAGTCTGTGATGGACGCCTTGTCTGCCATAAATCCCGCTTACGACTGTTGCCGATGATGCTTATTGTAGTAGTGACATGTACAACTGAGTAAGGGAGATTCTCGACGAGCTAACACATGTAACTCATGTTACATAGGTTGGAATATAATTTCCTATTTTAAAATGCTGCAACATCAAATATTGGTAATTCATTCTGGAATATATAGCGCGGTGGTGCGGTGAGATGAAAGCTAGTAATGATGATATCCCAAGCAGAGCATGGTCTCTTGTTGATCAGGTGTTGTACTTTGTGCATTATCTCTTTTTGTTTATGTTTTGTCTCTGATTTTCGATTGTCCATCTTTATGATCGTTTGTAATAACTACATTTTTTTTTTGAAGTAACTGGAGGGGCAAGCCCCTACAGAATTTTGTTGAAGATTAGAAAAAGTCTGTACAAAAAGGAAGAGAAACAAAGCTTAAGAAAACAAAAGGCTAATTCCACTGGTCTATCCATTGTTGAAGTTGGTGCACATGCTTGCTCCTTGATCGATGATGGACAACCATCTCAAGGTCCTTGAAGAAAGAAGCTCGGCATTGCTGGACTGTTGGATCAATTGCTTCAATAATTCATTTGTTCCTAGCCACCCAAATATTCCAACTCATTAAAATGATGATGTCCATGAAGAAGGGTATGCCCAATGCTTGTTTCATTCTCCTGATAAGTTGTAGGACCGGGAGGTGAGTAGGCATATTTAGACCTATTGACTGCCAGCATTGTTTGGCAAAACTGCATCTTATGAAGAGATGTCGAAGAGTCTCCACCTTTTGTAGTATACAAAGTTCACATGTGTATGAATCCAATTCCATGTTTTTCCTACGGAGGAGACCCCTTGTATTGATTTTGTCATGCATGAGCAACCAAAAAAAACACTATGTTTAGGCTGACAGGAGGATTTCCAGAGCCACTTGAAGGGTGAGTTGGTTGATGCCTAGTGAGGTGCTTATAGACTGTGGAGCAAGAAAAAGCATGACTTTGTCCCATGTGCTTCCATACATCTAATGCATCATTGATTTGTAGATCAGTCAGTAGACCTTCTATCTCTTGTAGTTGTTGGTGGGCTTCCACAGAGAGTGGTAAATGGAAATGAGTAAGTAAAGGTTCAGACATGAACTTTGCTAGAGTCAATTTTGGCTGCTTGAAAAAAAGTGCAGTTGAGGGAACTTCCTTTGAAATGGAACAGGTAGCCGACCATCCTCCCAAATGAGCACAGAATATCCATCTCCAATACTCACAGATGTGATAGCTTTAAAGGGGTCAAGTAGTTTGAGAATATCTCTCCACCAAAATGACCCTTCTTCTGTTGACCAGGCAGTCTTCCATTGTAATAATATTTATTCAACAATAGATGGACCCAGGGTAGGTCTTCTCTATTGTAGAATTTGTGCAAGTTTTTCAGTATTAAAGCTCTATTTTGGATTCTCAAATTTTTGACTCCAAGTCCTCCTTCTGATTTTGGCTTTGTGACTAATTCCCATGCAACCAAGGGCGGTTTTTTTACATTTATATCTGAACCTCTCCACAGAAGATGTTTTCTGTATTTATCTATTTGCTTGATTACTGATGCCGCCAAGAGAAGTGCACACATTATAAATGTAGGTAGAGAGGACAATACTGAATTGACCATTTCCAATTTACCAGCTTGAGTGAGAAATTGTGCACAGCCTACTAATCTCCTTTCAATTCTCTGCACCAGTGGCAAGAAATCAGTTACTGATGGTCTTGTTGTCCCCAATGGTAAACCTAGATAAGTAAAAGGCATAGAGCCTATTTTGCAATTCAAAGTCTTGGCCAAAATATCCATTCTTTCTAGGCTGACATTGATAGGGACCATTTGTGACTTTGAGTAATTAACTTTCAACCCAGTTGATTTAGCAAAAGTATGTAGAATTGCTTTCAGAGCCACTAGTTGCCTAGGGCATGCTTCCATTACTAACAAAGTGTCATCCACATATTGTATAATGGGGAAGTCAGTTCCAGCTCCTTGAGGGATAGGTAGCTTGAAAAGGCCAATCTCTTTCCCTTTGTTCATGATTGATTGTAGAAGATCAGCAACAAGAACAAATAAGAGAGGGGATAATGGATCTCCTTGTCTTACTCCTCTTTTACAGTGGAACACTTTGCCTCGTACTCCATTCAATAGTATACATAAAGTCCCTGAACACATGATCATTTCCATCCACTTTATCCATCTTGGACCCAAACCTTTTGCTTGAGAATATGAATGATGACTTTATGCTCTATTTTGTCAAAAGCTTTCTCAAAGTCCAGTTTCAAGAGGATAATTTCCTTTTTTGTATTTTACACGTGTAGGTACTCAAAAGACCAAGTAAGACAATCATAAATGCTTGTCCTCTTAATAAAGCCATACTGATTTTTGTGAATCAATTGTAGGATTACTGCCTGTAGTCTGTTTGCTAAGAGTTTTGTGATTAGCTTGATCGAAGAGTTTAAGAGAGATATAGGTCTAAAGTCTCCTACAAAAGTTGGATGATCCTTCATAGGCACCAGAGTGATAAAGGAACCATTAATACTCTACAAACATAGCTCACCCTCATAGAAGGCTGCAATAAGGTTGTAAAAGTCTCCCGAAATGATGAGCCAACATTTCTTGATAAAATCACCATTGAAGCCATCTGGACCAGGTGACTTATTGGATGGCAAATCTGAGACTACTGCATCAATTTCTTGTTGTGTGAAAGGTTCTTCAAGCCAGTCAAGATCACCTACCTGGTCCATCAAATCATTAAGATTGAAATGCATTGTGACATTATCAGTAGTGCCCAATCTATATTTATATGCCTTCCAAAGGATAGTTTCTTTACTTTTATGATCAGTATAGAGTTGACCATTATCATCTTGGATGGTAGCAATTGTATTTCTTCTATGATTAATAGTTGCTCGAGCATGGAAAAACCTCATTGGGGCATCCCTAAATTTGACCCACTTTATATCTCCTCTTTGGTTCCAATAGATTTTTTGCTTGTGTAGCAGCCTTTGCAAATGCCCTTGTAGTATTTCCCTAAAATTCCATTCTTGCAAGGTTAAGTCTCTTGTCTCTTCAATGATGTCCATCAGCTATATTATCATTTTAGTGCTTGTGATGGTGGTAGCAAGGTTTGAGATGTTAGAAGCCCACTCACTTAAAACTTTCCTTAAATATTTGAACTTTGCCATTATAATCCTTGCTTTATCCGTGGTTTGGACAGGATGAGCCCAAGCTTCTTGGACCACTTGTAAGAAATCATCATGCTCCATCCAGAAATTTTCAAACCGAAAGATCTGAGGTCTAGGAATGGATGTGGCCACTTTAATGAGGCATGGGACATGATCTGAGGTATCTCTTGAGAGAGCACTCACAATTGATTGTGGAAAGATCGAAGTCCAAGCACTTGAAGTGAAGAACCAGTCTAATCTTTGTAGAAGCGGACTCTGCTGTTTTATGACCATGTGAAACTCCTTCCTTGAAGTGGTAGTTCTACCAGTCCTTGGGCACTAATGGATTCATTGAAGAGCAGCATTTCATTTATATTTCCACCAGGCCTATTTCTATCCTCAAGTGATCTCATCAAGTTGAAATCTCCCACTATTAGCCAATTACAGTCCAGGGGCATACCTATGTTTTTGAACCAATCTAAGAAAAGAAGTTTTCCTTCATCTGTGCAGGGCGCATATATGTTAGTGAGGATCCATTTTACCCCTAAGAGCTTGTAGGTGAAATCTATTGACAGACCAAACTCATTCGTGAAAGAGAGTGTTCCATGAAAAGATGCACTTTTCCAAATAATTATACAACCCCCAGAAGCTCCAATAGAAGGCAAGAATTCAAAACTGTCATAAATGAGAGGACAGAATTTTCTGATATAAGGAAGGTCAAAATCCTCTCTTTTAGTTTCCTGGATACAAATTACATCACATTTAGTTTCTGAGATTTTACTTCTAATAGCATCCCATTTAGTATCAGAGTTTATACCCCTAATATTCCAATTCAGGATCTTCCACTCTCGACCTTGCAGAATGTTGTGTTCCATTGATAAACTATATTAATTAAGATTAAGAGCAGCTCATATGCACAACACATGAGCGTAGAGCAGCACCACATTGCTAGTTGGGACCAGTATAGACACCGGATTATATGAGTCATCAGCAGGTAGACATCCAACAAATATTCTGCTAAAAGAGTTCCAGGAGCATTCCACTTGCAGAGTGCCAGAAAATAAACAGAGAAGAACGACGACCAGTAGACAGAATGGATAATTTTCAACACAAGAGTAAAGATTCTATAAAGATCAAGGACAAAATAAAAGAAGTAAAAGTTCTTGCTTCTAAGGCTCCAAAAGTGGCCCTCCCTACTTCTTGCTTTTCTTGTTGTCCTTCTTGTTATTGGGATCAGATGTCTTGTCTTTCTTAGAGGCCTTTAATGGGGCTACTTTACTCTTAAGTGTTTTCTGTTCTTTCTTGTCTGCTGTCTGCCTTGCCCTTTTGCTTGCCAATTGGTGCTGCAGCTTTTCTCTTCTTCCTAGTGCCTCATCAGATAACTCTGCAGGAGTCAGCTTACAAAATTCAGAGCCCAAATTCCTAATCATGCTAGATGAGAGGATTGGGGGTTCGGAGTGGCAGGCAACACAATGTCCTCTACCACATGTGCTTGGCTTAAAACCTTCACTTCTAGTTTTCAGTCTTTCACTCCTCCTAACATCTGTTTCCACTAAAATAAGCTTGCACGTGTTCTTATTGGGAACAGGGATTGATTCACTTTCATTTCCTCATCTGAGAGCACCTTTCTGGGAGGTGGGGTCTCTTCGTTTGTAGCATTCTGGGCGCCCTCCTCAACAGCGATTGTATGATTGCTCTCTGTGGGGATCTCGCCTTCTGTAGAACAGAAATTTTTAGAAGAATTCCCTGACTTGAGGATCATTTCCTCTTCTCTTACTGCATCACATAGAAGCTTGGTGGCTGAGGGACATTTGGTTGGAAGCTCAAACTGCCATGGCAATTGCAAAACAAACTGTTGCATCATCAACTCCCAAGCTTTGGAATGCAGGAAGTTTTTTGCCCATTGGAAGTGACTTGGAGATAGTAGAAGAGAAGTGCAAAAAGTTAACCATTCTATGGGGATAGGAATAACCTTTGACTCTTTTCCAGTGGGGGAAAAGTGTTTAGCCCAGGCTCTTACACAATCTGCATTTGCTTTAGGTAATGTGATAGCTTCTGGAGGATTGTAGAAAGCTTGGAAGACAGGGTCACCCACATAATCAGACGCGTGCATCATGGCCCCAATATGGAGCTGTACATTATGCTGAATTTGCTGCCCACCATTTGGTCCAATCTCTTCTGCATTGATCTCCAGGTTCCCAGTCTGCTGGTGCTCATCTGGGGCTGCATCATTCTGTTGTTGAGCTACATTTAGATCAACATCCATCATAACCTCTTCATGAATATCATTTTCAGGTATTTCTTCTGGGATAAAAGGTCCAGGGTGTGGTTGAGCTGCTTCCAGGACTAAAACAATTTGGGGTTCATTGTGACCACCATCAATCATTTCAATATCAATATTCAGATCAGGTACAAGTTGTGCAATAGAGCTTGAACCCCCAGAGTTCCTTAAGTCACTTGATTGATCCAAGGACAGAGACACACTAATATGATGTTGAGGCTCGTGGTCCTGTTCTGGAATAGGTGGCTCTGGCAGAGGTGGCTCTGGAGCCTGAACTTCTTGAGCAGGGTCTTGGAGAGCTTCAACTTCCAGGTTGAGGTCTGGCAAGTTAGCTATCTGGCCATTCACATTGTGGTGGACATTTCCTTGATGCTCATCCACATTATCAGGTCATACACCCCAGTTGGCAGCCTGAGGACCATCGGCATCATCGTTCTGTGGTATGGGGGCCATCTGAAATTCATTATCTTGCTGCCCAAACCAAAAAAAAAAAAAAATCAAAGCAGGGATAGGGTCTTCATCTTGTGCCAAGTGGCCAAGGTGTTCATCACTAAGTATCTCTACTTGCACTGTCCAGGATTCCGAATCATAGGCATCTCCTTCAGACATTACAATCCACCTGGGGACAGAGGCTAGGTTGATAACCTTTACCTTACCATTACACTTGCCATGTTGTTGAAATCTTGTTCCTATATTTCTAGCCTACCAAAGCTAGAAATTGCAGACTCCAAATGTTGCTGACTCCAGAAATCTAGAGGAAATCCCAAGAGCATCAACCAACATTCATGATTTAGATTAATAGCTCGACGATTTGGTCCTCTATTATGTTTGATCAAACTAATTCTGACATCACCAGAATCATGCGGACTATTATTGATCAACTGGTCTCTATCATGGAATCTGTCAAACTTAACATATGCTTGCCCAAAAGGACAAGGCTGAATAGATCGAACTCTAACTCTCTTATGGATCCTAAAGAACTCATCCAAGATGACTCTGATGTTTTCAAAGGGTACCTGATGGAGCGGCATCGGGCTAATTGTGACTATAGCAACGTCTTCATTACTTGCTCTTGGCCGCCGTCCGACTACACGAGCCATGACTGCTCTGTCCTGCACATGGACCCTATGGTAACCAACCGGCATGAAGGGCTCCGTGTCAATGTGGTTGTAAGCCATGTTGGCCTGAAGCGAAGGTGAAATCAATGGCGACACCACCAAAGAAGGCTGAGTGAAACGATGTGATGAAGGGGAAGCCAATACTGTTTGCTCTGGCGGCGGAGAGGTTTTACGTCCAAGACAGAGTTCGATGGAAGGGTCAGAAGATGAGGGGGTCACGCGTTGAGGTGCTTGATGTATTGGTCCTCCTCGGGTCAATCGACTGCTGAGCCCCACCAGTCATGCTCTGTTTTCGTCGATAGACTTGCTTAAATGTTATGCCTCTATTTTCCTTCTTGGACGAATCTACCTTTAATGCTATTTGCCGGCAGAATTTGGCAATGTGTCCCCAACCCGAACAGGAGCGGCACCGAATCCGGCCAAAACAGAACTTCCTTGTATGGTTTGTACGTAAACAGCGTGAGCAGCCCATACCTGAGTTGGGTTGCTGGCCTACTACCGGCCCATTTTTTGGGGCTTCATGCTGAGATCCCCTATCGACGGCTTGATCAACGGGCTTTCTATTTGACATTGAAATTTGAATTGGCTGTTCCCCCGGGAAGTCCGGAAACTCCAATCGATCAAAAACTGATCTTCGGGGAAATTTAATTCTATCAAATACTGATTGCTTTACAGTCCCTGTCGGTTCGAAAGATCATGACGAAGACGATTGAAAACCTTAGATCCTGCAATTGTATGAGAACGAGCAGATAATGGTACTGAATTTCCCCCTGTAAGGGGTGCTTTACCCTTTCCTTTAACTGCATTCACAAAAGAGATCTGCTGCTTGTTTTCCCTGTTAGTCACTGTTGTCCATTCTGCTTCTTGTTCATTCGCCCATCGTGCTGCCTCTTGTTCCGATGATGGACCTCCATTGCCCCAGAGGTGAAAGGAGATCTTAAAAGCAGCACATTCATATGAACGAAGATGATAAACATAGAATCCCACTTGTTTGGAGGAAACTGAGAACTTAAAAAACCCGATCACGAATATGCAGAACTTTGAAATCCCTAGCATTGCCTCCAAGCGAGGCTTGAAGAAGATGACCCACCAGCAGTTCATCCAGACGAAACTTACATCTTCCCACCGGGACCACCAAAAAGAATTCATGAAGTCCACAACGCGGGGAAAAGACAACCGGAAGGCCAAAACGCTGCAAGATTTCCTCCTGTTACCCAAGACCAGCAGAGAAATCAAGATCGCGGAGTGCGTACCTTACATCAGCCGCCGCACTTGTTTCCTCCCCTTCCGCGAGAGAAGATAGTGCACCCCAGCCTCGACCTGTATCCATGGCGATTAGACTATGGGGAGGCCAGAGCACCGATCAGAATTCAAGGTGGCCCGCTAGATCTCCAAATCGCCGGCGATCTCCATTTTCGCTGATCCGGAAAAACCGCATCATTCTTAGGACACAGTAATTATTGTAATGTTGTAAGTATTATTTTCACTGATCCGGAAAAACCGCATCATTCCAGAATCCCACTTGTTTGGAGGAAACTACATGTTGAAAGAATGGCTGAAGCGATGCCTTTACCTTGACTCGCCTTTAGCGACTGATGATGAGTTGTCTATAATGAACCATGGTGTAGTGTAATGATGAGTTGTCTAGGCACGGGATAAGAATTACATTAGGTTGTTACTTGTGATCTTTACCGCAAGCATGTTAATCTATACATGAGATCTGTCTACAACAACAGCTTGCCGTTCACGTGTACAACTGAGAGTAAGGGAGATTTTCAACTATCTAACACATGTAACTCAGGTTACAAAGGTTGGAATATAATTCCCTCTTTTAAAAAGCTGCAACATCAGATATTAGTAGTTGCATCATCCCAATATTTCATTTTCAGGTAATTCATTCAGGAATATATAGCGCGGTGGTGCGGTCGTGAACTGAAAGCTAGTAATGATGATATCCCGAGCAGAGCATATATGGTCTATTGTTGATCAGGTGTTGTACTTTGTGCAGACCTTCCTGACCTCACCGGCGCGGCCTTCGAGCACGTTGAGGCTGCTGAGCTTTGCCATGGCCTCGGAGAAGCTGTGCAGGAACGCCTCGGGACTGGCCGCATAGTAGGCAACGTGCGGTGCCGTAGCCGGGTGCGTGGCGGCCTCCTGGTCGATCTGCATCAGCGTCCTGTTGTTGATGAGCTGCGTATAATAGGCGTTAGTTGTCGATGGCGAACGGCGTTTCCAGGTCGATGAACGGCACGGAGTCCGTGTCCAAGGGCTGGTCCGCAGCGCCGCACGTCTGGAGCAAGTCGTACCGGAAGCTCTCTTCCATTTCCAAGGTGTCGTGCTGCTTATTATCATTGGTGAGGAGGCGGTAGCGGAAGCTTGCGCAGTGGGCACCACCGACTGTGTGCGCGCCGAGGAGCAGGACCATCTCCTCGGCGGAGAAGCCTTTCCCGGAGAAGGTCCTGAGCACGTCGTCGATCATCGCGAAGGGCGCGGGCAGGTCGACCTCCCACGGGTTGGACTGCGTCCCGTCGCGGCGGCCCAGCGGCACGTCGTAACGGCGCCCGCCGAGGAGGGTGACGGCGTCGCGCGCCATGAGCGCGAGCGCGTCGGCGCAGGAGACGGTGCGCGGGCAGGCGGCCTCGAGGGCGCGCTTGACGGCGTCGACGGCGTTGAACCCGCGGAGCGTGTGGTTGGGGATGGCCACGCGCTCCGAGGAGGGACGGGTCCGGGTGCGCACGATCATCACGGAGGCGTCGCAGCCACGGACGAAGCAGTCGTGGAAGAGCATCCGGATGATGGCGGGCGCCAAGGACGGGTCGTTGTAGTGCTGCCGCTCCATCGTGTGACGCACGATCTCCTCCGCGTCCGGGCACGTCACCGCGTAGTAGCCCAGCTCCAGAGCGTCCGCCGCCATCATGCCCAGCAGCAGCAGCAGAAGATGAAGGAGGCGACCATCGTCATCAAACCAGCGCACCCTGCTCAGCATCATATTCGTACTCTACTGTAACAACCTACCCACACTCTACACTTAAGTTGCTTCGGCCTCTTTTTATTTGTACCTCTAGTCCAGCTATAGGGTGTACAGTCAAGTTGCATTGAAAATTTGACAGTAATGGCTGTAAATAATATGACATTATTAGCTGTCACAGAGCTGGTATTAACGCATTACCGGATGGTCATCCAGCTCCCAGTGCACCGCTGCTATTAACGCATCAGCCTTCTTGTTAGCTTGCTTCAGTTCTGCTGCTACTCATGGTGTCGTCTCTTTGACTTTTGCGACAAACATCGATGCATGGGCGTGTGTATAGTATCTACCCAGGGCAGGTGCAACTTTGCAGATCCATCGAGATCTGCTTCATCAGGGTGTGGGATCCAAAGGTTTCCGACTACCGAGGGAAACATGCATCTTGCTCGTCTCAACTCAACCGACTAGGCAAAGACAGCCTCAGACCAATTTTCTTTTTCCAAATCCTTTTATATAGCACCACGCTCCAGTTCACATTACATGTGCACGACAGAAGTTATTAGCAGCACTGTTACATTGAACAGTCAGCGTAGTAGAGTTTTTTTTTTCTTTGTCTAAATTGACTTTGCCCGGAAGTGCACAAATCTTGATAGATTTGTCGGGTGACCTTCTTCTCCGCTACCTATCGATCAATTTTCTCCCGTATTCGCGTGTCGTACCATTTGAGGGAGTGCTCCAGTGCTTCATATATGTATGTAATAACCACTCTTTCACTGTCACGTATTAGACTGACTCTAACAGACGTAATGCAAAGCCAAAAATAGAACACAGATGCTACTGTGCCTCTCCTCCGTGTCCTCCAATAAGGCGAGGCAACACCCGATGCAAAATGCGTTGGAGGAGAGAGGAAAGCCAATTGGTGGCTTCCCTCTCTCCTCCGAGGCATTCCCTCGGCCGCGCGGGAGGCGGGCGCGAGAAGCGAAACGCGTGAAGCGAAGCAAGCGGGAGGCGGAGGCAGAGGCGGCGCTGGAGCTGCTCCTCGTCCTCCTTCCCCGCCACCACGCCGGCCTCCTCCTACTTCCCCGCCACCGCACTGGCCTCCTCCTCCTCCTTCCCCGCCATCGCACTGGCATCCTCCTCATTCCCTGCCATCAAGAGGCCGCGCTGGAATTGCTCCTCCTCCAGCTTCCCCGCCACCGCGCCGGCCTTCTCCAGAGCTCGGTAGATCTGGCGCATGGTACGAGGACAGCGACGGCGCGTCACGTGAAGGCGGCGTTGCTGCTGGGTCGACGTCCTCCTCCGCTCTCCCTCCTCGTGGCGGCGGCTGCGGCGTGCCGTAGGGAGGCAGCTCCGTGGTCGGCACTAGCGGAGCTCGGCGACGCGGCGAAAGCGGGCATTGCTCTCCACCGCCTCCTCCCTCAAGCCTCACCAAATTGCAATAGCTGTTGGAGACATCAACTAATGCCTCTGCTCTTGCATACTGTTCACGCGATGCAACCGTGCTTTTGCCTCTCGGAAATGCATTCCCTTGTTGGAGTCAGCCTTAGACTGGCATAATTAACTATATCAACAACGAACTATATTGCGAAACATGCATCTGGTTTCCATGAAAAAAGAAAAAAGACACATTAAGTAAGAATGATCATACACACTTATAACTAGAGGAGTTTTACTGTTCAAAATATTGATCATTAGTTTTGAAAAACTACTGGCCAATAGTTTTCTTTTAAGTAATACTAGCCAATAGTTTAATCCAATAATTTGGATTGGATAATTTAAACACATAACTATTGACCAATAGTTTATTAGTTTGAGGGTAATATCGGAAAAACATAACATTTCTAGATTTATAATAAAATTTTATATTGTTATGAATAAAAATAAATTAGTAATATGATTAATAACTGATTATATGTTTTTTAAAAGGGAAAAGTCTATTTTACTCCCCCCGAACAATTCACTTAGTTCAATTTACTCTTCGAATAAAATGTTGACTTAATTTACAGCCTCAAACAAATCAATTCGGTGCAATCTACCCCCTTATGAAATTTATATTTTTTGTTTATTTTTGTAAAACTAAAATTTGAAGCTCAGATTTTCCATAATGAAAGATTATAACAATCATAGCATAAAAAAATATTCTATTTTTTGTAAATATTTCGTATACAATTTTAGAACTCTATAGTTAAGGTAGTATTAGATATTAGCAGACTATAAAAAAAATGCGTAAAATATATTTTATATTTTTTAGCGTAAGGTCTTATAAAAACTATCATTGTGCAAAATTTCCGCACTAAATTCAAATTGTACAAAGAGAAACAAAAAAGAAAAATTACAGCTAGGGTAAATTGGACCAACTTGAATTGTTTGAGGGAGTAAATTAAGTCAAGATTTTGTTCGGGGTGTAAATCAGACAAAGTGAATTGTTCGAGGGAGTAAAATGGACTTTTCCCTTTAAAAAATCAACTAACATTTTAATAATTCCATAGGGTTAGATTTCTATTATAAAGTAAACATAAAATCATTTATAATGGTGCAATTATGAAATTACCTCAAACTATTGGCCAATAGTTTCTTAAAATACATGGCTAATATTTTAGAGAGTAAAACTCCTCTATAACTAACACAAGGGACGAACACACGCTGAGAAATACCATATCCATGTGCCTATCAGACGAGGCATCATCTCTAGTTCTTCATCACGATAGTTCCACAACTGTAATATCCTCATATCAGGGGGGAGGGCGCTACCGGAAAAAGCAAGATCGTCATGTGTCAAATATATTATCGTGAACTTTTTGTTGGGCACACAGAGAACAGAATCTTTATCGTGTGCCACAGCTCCAACACACGGCGAAGAATAGGCACACGGCAAAACACCTCTTTGTCATCTGCACAAAAAAAACACACGGTAACAGCTCTGTTTGCTGTGTGCCCGACAAACAAAAACACACGGTAACAGCTCCATTGAGAGACAACAAAAGGTTCTTCAAATGAAATGTAAAAACAAGTGCAAAATCGAAGCTTTCATGGTAGAGGCATACTGTACTGAGGAGGTGTTAACCTTCACAACAAAATACTATGCTAAAACTCTTCTAGCGTGCATAATCCACCCCCTCATTATAATGCCAATGAAAATGAATCGACTCTCAGCCTCTTCGTAGGGCAACTTGGTAGTGCAAGTTGTGGGACTGCTAAGAACTTGCAACATGTAGAGTTCCGCACTATCATGAGATATGTGTTGACCAACCTTTCCATAGTGCAGCCGTATATACAGTAAGTTCTTCCCGAACTAGTTCTCGATTATTTCTACCGGATGTTCACTAATCTACATCTAAACTATCTCGATCTTATTTTCATTTATACAGAGAATTTACTCCACAATTCTGGCAGAGAAATAGGGCATCATCCCCGCAACAAGTTGATACCCTTCTTAAAGAGGGTGCGGGACATGAATCGCCTAATTTCATTTCTTGGAAACAAAAGGGACAAAACGAGTCGTCCATCAGTCCCGAGTTGGGACAGGTTTCCAATGGATGTGGCTATAGGGTAATATCATACTCTGGCTATGATGTGAATGGGTATCGCTTTCACACAAGAAGGCACAATGAAAGTCGGTCCAATCGGACAACTACAAATTTCAGAGTTTGTGCGATAGCCCAAGATGGGGTTGAGTACTATGGAATAATTGAAGAAATATACGAACTCAAGTTTCATGGTTGCAAAATTCTTAAGCCTATCGTATTGAAATGCCTTTGGTTTGATCCTAACCAAGTGCGACGGACCCCCAATGTTGGACTAGTCAAAATTTAACAGTCATCCGTCTATGCAAGAGACGATGTCTGTATTGTTCAACAAGCAACACAAGTTTATTATGTCTCATACCCGTGCAAAACCGAGGAACGTCTTAATGGTTGGGACGTTGTGTACAAGGTATCACCACACGGTAAGCTATCTGTCCCAAACAATGAAGATTACGATATAGACCCAAACACATATGACAGAGAGTTCTTTCAAGAAGATGGGTAACAAGGGACTTTTGAGATAGACTTAACCGGAATCAAAATGGAAGTAGACAAGGATGATGAAAGGGTTGATGACGAGGATGATGGAGATGAGGTCAACAGTGCGAATGACTTACGTTTATTTGAGAAATTACAAATAGGGATTGATGAGGACATTCCTCCATTGGAGCACGTGCCTGATTGTGTTCTCCACGTATGATAGTGATGATGAGACATACGATCCAGCTAATTCTGATCAAGATGATTATTTCTTATACACGTATGATTTCTACTTATTGCATTGTTATTTGTAATATCATGTTACTATTTGATCATGTATTGATTATTTTATATTAAAATATTACATTTTTTATATGTACTAATTGTTTTACTATTTTTAATTGCACGTGAAAATGGTGGGCAGTTGAGTGGCGCGCACATGCACGTCTGTTTGGAGGAGGCTGATGGCAAGCTCCGATACACCCTCTTCGACCCGAGGCTAGGGTAAGGGGAAGGGTGGCCCCAAGCATCAGGGTTGAGTGACTCGGTCTCTTCCAGTGCCACCTACCCCTCAGGAGTCAGAGGAGGAGGAAGAGCAGGAGGAACAGGAGGACGATTAGGAGGAGGGGGAGGGGGAGGAGGAGTCGGAGGAGCGGTAGGAGCAGGACCCAGAGCAGGGGTAGGGGGAGCAGCCTGCTATCTAGTTGCGAGGTCCCTCGTGACTCCCAGACAGGCCGATAACTCTGGCTGGACGTCCGGTGATTGCACCTAAGCCTCCATCATAAGTAACTTTATATGTTATTACTACTTTTCCATTTCGTTACATGGAAATTACAATTGAAACTAATATTTTCTCTTAATCACTTTTGACAAGAGTTGGAAAGTAGTTACCCCAAGTGCTCACAAGCACAATGTGAACTGTATCCTGGGTCTGTTGGTCAGGGAGCACTTCCTAGGCCAGATCCACATTAGCACAAAGGACGAGCCAGCGTGGACATGGAAATACTACCTCGCCGCCCCTGATGGAATTGATCAATTCAACCAGGTGCTACCCCAGCAAGGCGGATCGGGTGGTGGCAGAGCTGTGGGTAAGTCTCTCTTGCAATAAACTGCTTAATTCATCGCATTCATTGTACATTTATGTAATAATGACCTAATACATCGTGTTTGTATGTAGGATTTCTACACGTGTTTGCCGGACCACGAGCAGGCCACTATGGTTGTGGCTCATAACCGATGCCGTAAACTCATGAAGGATGTCATAGAACCGCCTTACTACGGAGACGACTCCGTTCCAGGATCTTCCTCGGGTGGCGACACGCGCTGTGACGCCCAATAGTACACATGACAGAAGCAAATAATTGCAACAAGAGCATAGGTAGAGAACATAATTTTACATAAATCCAAAGTTATATTACAAACCAGAGTTTTGTGAAAAGTAAATTACGGAAGCGAATTGTTCAACATTGGTTCACCAGTTCGACGAAATAGATAAGATACAATCGCCCTCTCATGGCGACACACAGGGAACAACCCGGCCGTAATAGGTGCCTTGCCCAAGCACCGTACCGGCAAGCAAGGAACTACTCCTCGTCTTCATTCGTGCACAGCTTTCACTCGATGTTCCAGCAGTTGGGGCACTGGCCCTCCTAGTGGAATCTTCCACCACAGTGGTAGTCTCCGTCCTGGTCAGCTGAAAATCACATAGAGCTACGCCCTGAGTAACTAATTTACTCAGCAAGACTGACCCGTCAAAATGGCCATCTATAGCCGACGCCTAGACATGCAAAGGCTAGGGATAGGGTTTATATTGCCAGAAAGCCAGCCTAAGAGTGGATCCTTATTTTTCAAGTTTTAGCATCAAGTTAAGTTGTCATGCGAAATAATCATAAATTTAGTTTGCACTAAAACTATAACAATCATGGTTGCAATACAATCTTAATAATTCCAAACAGCAGTATTAAACCCACTTATCATCTTAATGGCTCCCGACACTGTTCCGGAGCAGCGATCAAGTGGTACTCGTTACTGTGAGGGGCAGCGATTCGAATCGATTTACATCCTACAGGAGAAACCTGCTTGCACGACCCATGTCCGCTTCCTGGAAGCCGCATGGAGCAACCTTTTGCTTACGGTACCGCAGGGTCTTCCGTGTCCAGACTCCCCCGAGAAGGGTCCCCCAACGCGATGCGCCCCGTGCCGCCATCCGTGGGTGGATTGCTCCCTCCTCTCAGCCCCAGTTCCACCAAAGAAGGGAGAAGGCTATCTTCCGACCAGGCAGTAGTCGTAGCTATGTCGGTTTACTGGGCCCATATCTCCAGCATGCAAACAGTACGTTCAAACTTGACCTCATAGGACCGAACACGAGGCGTAGCCTTAAGTGACTCGGACGGGGCTACCTCCTTGAAGACAAGCTGTCCTTCCCTTTCCACCTAGTTGCCCACCCGGTCTTTATTGTGATTCCCTCCGCACTGTCCTTCATCCGACATCATTCCCTAGTGATAATATTTCCTGTCTACGAGTGGTCTCCATACCACTCGATGAGTAGTCGTCCTAAATTAAGCAGAGCGACTACCGACCTAAGGCTAAGTATCGTGAAGGAGGGACCTACTGCACGCTAGGGTTTCAACCAACTCCTATCACTTAATGCACAGTTAAGCCTACATCCCTAGCTAGTGATAGAGTAAAAATTTAAAACGGGGATAATGAACCGGGGCTTTCCTAGGTTCTGCTCTTGCTCAACTACGGCACCTCTGGCTCCTTCTGGATCCTACTCCGGTCCCGTCTCCACGTGGTTCACTGCGTGATCTATATGATGCAAAGACGATGCTTATGAGAGAAGATTCATGGCACTTCTTCAATAAATACGTTAATGTACACTATTTCTTGCGGAAGCGAGCGGGGTGTGTTGATTAGTTCAGCAATATAACGTATTTAGTGGAGGCATAGGGTGAGGGCGTTTCGTGTATTTCCTTCCTGGACTCCAGTACTTAATCGCGACGACGTTGTACCAAAGTACGGTGAGTGTGTGTCGGTCGGGGTTAGGCTACATATGTGATGTCCATGACCAATAGGTGCTATTCAATTAATATTTTAGTGTATCGAGCACCACCCTCGTAAAGCACCAAATACCCATGAAGCAGCCCTAATATGGAACTATATATATTAAAGGGCAATATTACACCCGAGACACAACTTATTAAATTGACGTGGTTCTGATCATCAAACGAGCAGGGGTGATTTAATATAGTTAGAGGATACCAGGAGTGATTATTAGCCAAGTTTCCCTCACATGCACCGAGCCTATAATTTTAATTAATTAACCTAAGGAAAACGGTATTAAATTATTTATAGCTAATATACAGAGACTCACCCTATGACATTTTCCAGGGAGACTAGAAACTGAAAAACCTATTTGGTGGCCAAGTTTCAAGATTTTATCAGCTCCCTATAATTAGTTATGAATTTATAAGGGTTTTTATTACATATTTAACTCCTAAAAATAACATTAACATGCAAGGTGATTTAGCATTTTTCCCTACTAGTACTAGTCCAGACAAAGCTAACAAAATTTGTCTTGCTACAAAACTCCTATTAATCACTTTACTATGCATTTTACAAGTTTTATACTTTTCTGGAAATGGTTAAAATGAGAAATACCGATTTTTGTTTTCGCGGGCCGCATCCAGGCAGCCCAGTGGGCTGAACCCACGCAAGGAAGGCGCTCCTGGGCCAGATCTGGCCCAGGCAGGCACGACCCAGTGGCCAGCTCGGCCGAGCCGAGCGCGCGCGCGACGGCGGCGCTCGGCCGCGCGCGGTGGCGCGAGCACGACGGCCAGCCGGGGAAACGACAAGAGCTGCATTGGTGCGACAACGATGGGTGGGGAAGAGCAAGCACGCGGCGCGCGAGAGGGAGCAAGGTGGCTCACCGGGGCTAGTGCTGCGACGGCGAGGCGGAGCGACGGCGGTCGGCGGTGGCGTTCCGGTGGTGGACCTGCGCTTGGGCGAGCCGAGTGAGGCCGGAGAGGTACGTGAAGCCAAGAGCTCACTGCATGTCAAAGGAATTGGGTCGAGGCTCACCAGTGAGTTCGAGCGACGCGGCGGGGCGGCGGTCGGAGGCGGGGAAGAAGAAGTCCATTACCAGAGACTCGGAGGGGGAAAGAGGACGGCAGCTCCGCGGGGAGCACCAGGGGGCTGGCACGAAGCTTGTGGTGCTCACGGCAGGGGCGGGGAGGCGGTGCAGCGGTCGGGCGTCAGGGCTTGTGCGGCGGCGATGGTGAGCTCCTCGACGGAAGAGAGAGAATGGAACGGAGAGAGAGTGAGTGGGGGGGGGGGAACCGTTTGGACAGGGCAACGGGCGACAAGGTGGATGTCCGAACGTGTGCGTGGGGTCGTCGATCTACGGCGTCGGCGTCCGACCGCACGTCGATGACCACGCGGCGTACGGGCAGGCGGGAGCGCGGGGCGGAGCCGGTGTGTTTGTTTGAAGTGGCTGACAGGTGGGTCTCACAGGGAGTTTTCTTTTTCTTTTCTTTTTCCAACCCCGACAGCCGGCTACATTTGATATTTTTGTGGGATTTAATCGGTGTATGCTCAATATAATCCAAAAATATGGGCGAGCTCCACATAATGTGCTGGATTTTATAAAAATACTAACTACCATCAGTTCTCGATAAGATTTAAGTAGGAATTTTGTGAATAGGGCTGGTTTTTGACAATTCTACCATTTATATGGGACATCTACTAATGGAATAAAAATCTATGAGAATCCTCAAAATTATACTTGATCATGACCAACAACATATATTTTTGGCAGTGGTGACTTATGTTGAAAAGTTGGGACTTGTAGTTTAAGTGTCATTCAAATTTGTTTGAATTTGGTTTGATTTGGACAAATTTCAGTTTAACCTTGCCATGAGTTTATTCCCTGGTGATTCTAAACCTAATTCGGTGGCAGGGGTATCACACAGGACATGCACTACGAGGCACAAGTTCAATGCGTCATCAACTACAGTGCCGCTTTCCTTCATCGATGCATTAAAAAAGAAGAGGCAAGAACAATGAGGCTGACACGGGAGCAATACTTACAAGTGCATTTAGATTTATACTCCAATTTAGTACATCGCTTAATTTCATCATCTTTGAAGATGCATCTAGGATCTCCTAGTGGGTTTTGGTGTACGATGACGAAAGATTAAAATTGTGCTCAAGTGGTGTTGGTCATTCTCTCTTCCTTGAATCCCAAGGAATATTCAAGAGTAGCCGGAATTGAGAATGCCCGGAGACTATGGAAGAAACTAGTATGTGCTCATGAAGGAGTGGACATTGTGAAGAAGTCAAGACTTCAAGTTCTCAAAAATCAATTCAACTTCTTCATGACGAACAAGGGAGAAGAGCCTCAACAAACTCATGATAGGCTCATGGATATTGTCAATGAGAGAAGATCTTATGGAGACAATATCAAAGATGAAGAGGTCAACTACAAGCTTCTCATGGCTCTTAGGATGTGGAATCCTACTCTTTGCACCATCATTGAAGAGAAAGATGGTTCTGAAACCTTCATGACGGATGAAGTCATCGGAAGAATCAATGCCCACAAGAGTCGTAATGATGAGGGCAAAAGAGTGAATGTGCTCATTGGTGATGAGAGCACAAGCAAGAAAGATTTGGCACTCAAAGCCAAAAGGACTCTAAATGACAATGATGATGAAGATGATGACATTGATTATGAAGAAGAAGACAATGAAGAGTTTGCCTTATTTGTCAAGAAATTTGGTAAATACATGATCAAGAACGGTTTCACCAAAAGAAGCTTTGACAAGGCAAAAGCTAGAAGAGCAAGTAGAAGATGCTATAAGTGTCATGAACAAGGATACATGATTGCCGATTGTCCTAGGCTAAATGGAAAGGGCAAGAAAAATGAAAAGTACAACAACAAGACCAAGCCCAACAAGAAGCCATACAACAAGGGACGAGCTCACATTAGCGAAGAATACATTTCCGATGATGATGATGAAGATGATGAGGGTGGCATTGCCAACATTGCCATTGGTCTACCTCTGGCCAAGAAGTCACTCTTCAACAACCTCACCGATGATGAGGATGATGCTCCCTGATGCTTCATGGCCAAGGAAAGCAAGGTAGCTCCTCACACCAATTTAAATCCCTCTTATTGTAGTGATGAAGATGACGACTTGGTCCCCTCTATGCAAGAAATGATGAAAATGCTAGGTAAACTTAACGACGAGATTAAGGATCAAGAAAGAATCCTTCAAAGGCAAGAGGAGCTACTCATTCAAGAAAAAGAAAAGAACCTTGAGCTCACAAAGCAACTTGAGCAAGAAAGGTAAAAGAACAAGAGCTTGACTAATGATCTTGGAAAAGTCAAAGAGTCAAGTGATTCATGCACCTCAACCAACAAGAAGCTTCAAGGGAGGTGTAGCTCATTGATAGAGGAGAACAAAGCTCTTGTGAAATCAATGGAGGATCTCAAGTTGAGCTCACAGTCTTTGTTGAAGAGATTGGAATCTTCCCAAGCTTCAACAAGCAAGGGTTGTGGAAGGTGCCACAACATTGATGTTGATATGATTGCCAAGCAAGATGCAATCATTGAGAAGCTAACCAACCAAGTCAATGAGCTCATGAAGAAGGCTCAAGTGGAGATTACAACAAAAATATTTGGTGAACCAAGAGCTTCTCATGACAAAACAGGATTGGGGTATAACACGAATATACCAAAAAGAAGGCACAACAAAAGAATCAACTTTGTGCACAAGAACAAGGGAAAGCAAGTGGAACAAGAAAACACCATCAAGCCCAAGAATGCTTACCAAGTCAACAAGAACATCAAGAACTCTACCATATCCTTTGATGATTTTGATGCCTCTTATGTGCTAACCCGTTATATTTATGGTAGAGTAGTTGCCAAGTTTGTTGGGCCACATAATGCAAGGTGGAAGCCTTGTGTGTGGGTGCCCAAAGTTCTTGTATCTTGTGTTAAGGGACTCAAACCAACTTGGGTGCCTAAAACACGTGCTTGATTTCCTTCGTAGGAATACTCCTCCGGTGGTGCAATATGGGTACTTGATAGTGGGTGCTCAAATCATATGACCGGAGAGAGATCAATGTTCTCCACACTTGATCATGACAATCTACCAAGTGGAGGCATACTGAGAATGACAACAAAGGAAAGGTAATTGGTCGTGGATGGATTGACGTCACCCATGACCTTTCAATTAGTAATTCTTATCTTGTGAATGGTCTAGGGTACAACTTGATGTCTGTTTCACAACTTTGTGAAATGGACCTTAGTTGTCTCTTTGACGATGATGGTGTGACCGTATTTAGGAAAAAGGATTCCTCTATAGCTTTCAAAGGGTATTTAGAGGACAAGATCTATCTTGTTGATTTCACCAACAAAGAGGGATCTAACCTAAATACTTGTTTGGTCGTTAAAACCATTTTGGGTTGGCTATGGCACCGCCGGCTAGCTCATGTTGGGATGAGAAATCTTTCCAAACTCCTAAAAGGTGGTCACGTTGTTGGACTAAAGGATGTTGCTTTTGAGAAGGACAAAATATGTAGCACATGTCAAGCCGGAAAGCAAGTAGGAGCAGCACATCCGTCCAAGACAATGATGACAATGACATCGTTGGAAATGCTCCACATGGACCTTTTTGGACTGGTCACCTACATAAGCATTAGTGGTAACAAATATGGCCGTGTAATTATTAATGATTATTCTCATTTCACTTGGGTATCCTTTTTGAAGGACAAAAGTGAAACACAAGGAATCCTAAAGAAGTTCTTGAGGAGAGCCCAAAATGAGTATGAAGTGAAGATCAAAAAGATAAGGAGTGACAATAGAACCGAGTTCAAGAACACACAAGTTGAAGAATATCTTGATGAAGAAGGCATCAAGCATGAATTCTCAGCTCCATACACTCCACAACAAAATGGAGTAGCTGAAAGGAAGAACCGCACACTCATAGAGATGACAAGAACAATGCTTGATGAGTACAAGACATCGGACACCTTTTGGGCCGAAGCCATCAACACCGCGTGCCATGCAACAAATAGATTATATCTTCACAAGATTTTGAAGAATACACCTTATGAGCTCCTCATCGGTAACCTTCCCAATGTTTCATATTTTCGAGTTTTTGGGAGCAAATGCTTTATTCTTAATAAAAAATCCAAATCCTCCAATTTTGCTCCCAAGACTCATGAAGGTTTCCTCCTTGGTTATGGAACTAACGTCTATGCATATCGAGTCTTTAACAAAGACACTGGAGTTGTTGAAATCACTCGGGATGTGCAATTTGATGAATCTAATGGCTCTCAAGTAGAGCAAGTTTATGCAAGTGATCTAGGTGATGAAGCTCCTTGTGATGCAATAAGGAACATGGCAATAGGTGAGATAAGACCATAAGATCCAAACTCAAGTCAAGATGAACCATCTTCTTTAGGACAAGATGACTCATCTCCTCAAGAGCTGCATGATGAACAAGATCAAGGAAATAACCAAAATCATGGTGACGATCATGGTTAAGGCAACAACCAAGATCAAGCTTAAGATGGCGGAGATATTTCAAGAAGAAGAAGAACAACAACAAGAAGAAGATGCATCTAGGCCAATTCATCCTTGAGTCCATCAAAGCATTCAAAAGGATCACCCCGTTGACAATATTCTTGGTGACATCCAAAAGGGGGTAACCACTAGATCCCGAATGGCTACGTTTTGTCATCATTACTCGTTCGTTTCCTCTATGGAACCTCTTAGGGTGGAACAAGCACTTCAAGACTCGGATTGGGTGATGTCCATGCAAGAAGAGTTGAACAACTTTGAAAGAAACAAGGTGTGGTCATTGGTGGAAAGACCCAAGCAAAATGTTGTAGGTACAAAATGGGTGTTCCGCAACAAGCAAGATGAGTATGGTGTGGTGGTGAGAAAGAAAGCAAGACTTGTTGCAAAAGGCTACTCACAAGTAGAAGGTTTGGACTTTGGTGAAACTTATGCACCCGTAGCTAGGCTTGAGTCAATTCGTATTTTACTTGCCTATGCTAGTCACCGTGGCTTTAAGCTTTTTCAAATGGATGTGAAAAGTGCATTTCTTAATGGCCCTATTCAAGAAGTGGTGTATGTGCAACAACCTCCGGGGTTTGAAGACCCAAAGAAACCAAACCATGTGTACAAGCTTCACAAAGCTCTCTACGGCCTCAAGCAAGCTCCTCGAGCTTGGTATGAACACCTCAAGGGATATTTGATCAACAAGGGCTTCACAATTGGTAAGGTCGATCCTACTCTCTTCACAAAAAAAGTTGATAATAATTTATTTGTGTGCCAAATATCTGTCGATGACATTATATTTGGTTCTACTAACCAATCTTTTTGTGATGAGTTTGCCAAGATTATGACTAGGAAATTTGAGATGTCCATGATGAGGGAGTAGAAGTTCTTTCTAGGTTTTCAAGTCAAGCAACTTGAAGAAGGAACATTTATAAGTCAAACCAAGTACGCTCAAGACATACTCAAGAAGTTTGACATGGAGAACGCAAAACAAAACAAGACTCCCATGAAGACAAATGGACACCTCGGGCTAGATATAAACGGTAAGCCTGTGGATCAAAAGGTATATCGATCCATAATTGGCTCTTTGCTTTATCTTTGTGCATCTAGGCCCGATATCATGCTTAGTGTGTGCATGTGTGCAAGATTTCAAAGTGCTCCTAAGGAAAGTCACTTAGTGGCTGTAAAGAGAATCTTGAGATATTTGGTTCACACACCAAACCTAGGATTGTGGTATCCAAAGGGCTCCAAGTTCAAGCTAGTCGGTTATTCCGATGCCGACTACGCCGGGTGTAAGGTGGATAGGAAGAGTACCTCCGGGACGTGCCAATTCTTGGGTACGTCCCTTGTGTCATGGTCATCCAAGAAACAAAATTCCATTGCCCTATCCATAGCCGAAGCGGAGTATGTCGCAGCCGGGAGTTGTTGTGCTCAACTACTTTGGATGCGGAAAACTCTAAAGGACTTTGGATACACTATGACCAAAGTTCCACTCCTATGTGACAATGAGAGTGCCATCATGATTGCATATAACCCCATTGATCATAATAGGACTAAGCATATAGATATCCGGCATCACTTCTTGAGAGATCATTCTATAAAGGGGGATATTGAGATTAGCTATGTTAGAACCGATAAACAACTAGCGGACATATTTACCAAACCCCTAGATGAGAAGCGGTTTTGTGAACTTAGGAGTGAACTAAAAATTCTTGACTCATCCAACTTGGAGTAGAGTCTTGTACTTTGTTTGATGTTGTGCTCATGCAAAATGCCTTGAAAATAAAATTCTTCAAAAATTTCTTAATGTCTTTGCTTTTTCAAACAAAAATGTTTTGATCAATAGATCATATTGTTGAAACCTATGAATATAGTTTTACTTGGTTGATTGCTGCTATTCACAAGTTGAAACAAGTCCTATATTCCCTACCTATCTTGTCCAAAAGTTCAAACTAGTAGAGGATTTCTCTCTGTCAAACAAAGAATGACGGAACTTCTGTCACTCATTGACGGAACTTCCGTCGTCCATGGGAGTTCTGTGGAAACTTCTGTGACTTCTCAATCGGGATGTCTGCCTAAACCCAAGAGCGACGGAACTTCCATCGCCCAACGACGGAACTTCTGTCACTCTCAGGTTGAAGGGCCCGACGCGCTTCTTCTTCCAAGTCAACCGATCAGTCCTCTATTTCTCTTTCTCTCTCCTCCACTCAAACCCTAGGCAGCGATTCCTAGCGATTTGAAGGTTCCACCGACGAAGTTGATCAAAAGGGTGGAGATTTGGCTCCTCCCCCACGGAAGTTCCACAATCTCTACCATTTTTCTTTGGTTTTTGACCTAGGTATGAGTCTTTGACCTAAATTTCATTTTTAGGTCAATAGTTCAAATGCCTTCACTCTGCTTGGATAGATTGACTCCTCTAGGGCTAGTCTACCCTCTGTTAGAGGCACTTGCCATGTTGTGGTAGGATCTAGGAGTAGTATTGATTTCAATGCAAACTGCAGGTGACGGAAGTTTTGTATGAACTTCTATCATGACGGAACTTTCGTGGGAAATCACGGAACTTTTGTCGTATGCAGTTCAGTGCACTGATTTTGATCCTCTCTTAAATCTTTGGCTTAACCTGTGACTCACCTTGGTAAATTCTTGTGCCAGTGTCAGTTCAAGATGGTGAGAGTCAAGAAAGGGGAAATTGCTCAGTTTGAAGGAAGCGACAACAACTCTTCCTCCTCCTCTTCAAGTGAGGAACTTGTGCCCGTCTCTAAGAGGAGGAAGGCCGTTGCAGTTCAGGATCATGGGGCGAGTGGTCAAGGATCTAGCGGGGATGCCCAAACAGTGCATGTACAGCCAGGAGGATCTCTCCCTCCAAGAAGGTCTCTAGATAAAGGCAAGAAGGCCGTTGCAGTTCAGGATCATGGGGCGAGTGGTCAAGGATCCAGCGGGGATGCCCAAACAGTGCATGTACAGCCAGGAGGATCTCTCCCTCCAAGAAGGTCTCTCGATAAAGGCAAGAAGGCAATGAAGGAGAAAAGGCCTGCAAAAACAAAGACACCCTCAAGAGCAGCAAGGACAGGCCATGCAGCTGTGATTACGGGACTCAAGGTCCATGCACCCGTTTATCCCGATGACTACATCTACAAGGACTACAAGAAAGATCTGGATGCACTCATAGAAGAAAGAAAGCACAATCCTATGTTGCTTGATGAACAAGAGGCCACTGATCCTAGGTTCCACACTTGGTTTCAGTAGGACTACTACATGTCGATGTTCATTGACAAGAACTTGAAGAATAGACTAGTGTCCCACCAATGGATCAACTGGTCTTACATGAAGTCCAAGGAAAACCAGGTGTTTGCTGACATTATTCAGACCTGCAAGGGCAGAGGTGTGTATGAGTTGATGGGATTCAACTATGGATGGAATGAGGAAGTGATTTGTCATTTCTATGTGACTCTCTACCTTGATGGCAAAGGTGTTCTTCATTGGAGGACTCAAGGTCAGGCATACTTAGTTTCTGCCTCAAGGTTTGCTAGCTACTTCTTCCAAGGCAGTGCTGATCGTTCGAGGGAGCTCATCTTAAATGAACCTGTGATGAAGGATTCGGTCATGGCCTTCATGTACTATGAGCCAAGCAAGAGATACTTTGGCTCAACAAATGGTCTTCACAACTACTACTTCACACTCAACCGGATGCTTAGAGTGACCATCGCACCCAAGGGAGGATATGCTACTGCTATAGTGGAGAGCTCAAGGAATATTCTTGCTAGGTTCAATCCTCAAGCAAACCCCTTCTATGTCATGGACTTTATCACAAATGAGATCCATCTAGTTTCCATTGACACTAGAAGGAGTCTTCCTTATGCTCCCTATCTCATGAGAATGATTGAGTCTGAGACCGGGATGATCTTTAAGAAGGAGTGTGAGCACCTTCCACTGAGGCCGAGATTGCAGTCCGAGGTCCAACCCTTGTTTGCTCCTCCCATAGGTGTGTCATCTTCTGAGAGAGCCGACATTAATCGGTTCTATGCTGAGCAAGCCGCAGAGCAAGATGCAGCAGCAACAACAACAGCAGCAGGAGGGATCCCTTCCTCAGTCCAAGACCGGCAGCACCGTCCATCTTCTCTAGTTCTTGCCTTCCTCAAAAGCATCCTCAATGTCTGTTGCTTCAATGCTAAAGAGAACTGGGAAAACAAGAGGAGAATCAAGAAGCAAGTGAGGCATTACAAGAGGGACCAGCGGGCTCAAGGACATGAGGTGTCTCCTGATGGCTCCGAGTGTGATCCCGATGGTGAGCCACCGATCTTTGCCGACCCTCTTGCAAACTATGATTGGAATGATCTATCTATCAGACCATCTGCAGCTCCTCCGCCTCATGAAGTGCCAGAGGAAGATGAAGATGAGGACGAGGGGTCCGAAGAAGATGATGAGTGATTTCATTTCTTCTCTCCCTCTTTCCTTCTTTTTGGTGCATTGATGCCAAGGGGGGGGGGGGGGGAGAAACGATGAAAAAGGATGAACCTTGTGTGCCTATGTCGCTTGTAATAGGATAGTGATGAACTTATGGACAAGCCTTTCTATTTGCTTTGTGTGTGAAAACTATTTGTGAACCTTTATTGTAATAACTCTATCATTTTATGTCATGTGTGGTGCTTGCTTTATTGCTCTTTGTTGATTATTTGTGTCTAGTGTGTTGATTGCTTATTGCTTTATCACCTTGTTACACACTTGCACACCTTTAGGCACCCCACTCATTGCAAAATATAGGGGGAGCTCCTTCACATGTTTGTGTGATTCATGCATATCTTTAGGGGGAGCTCCACTATATGTTGCTCTTTGTCTAGTTTGATTATCTACTTTATATCCTTTTTAATCTATTGTCATCAATCACCAAAAAGGGGGAGATTGAAGATGCATCTAGGATCCCCTAGTGGGTTTTGGTGTACGATGACGAAAGATTAAAATTGCGCTAGCAAGTTCATGAAGTAAATGTGCAGATAATCAAAGTTATTGTCTAAACCCACATTTGCAAGATGGCTATTACTCCCAAAAAAGAAGAAAAGGAAAATGGACTCAAAGCGCTTCAAAGAGTAATTTTTACTTTAATTGAGTCATAGGCATGCCAAACTATAGAGGGGAGTAAACCAATCTTGCTAAGAAGGGAAATTTATGTGCTCAAGCCTACCAAAAAGTTTTGTGAGAGTTTAGCCAACCAATACCAAAAAGAACCAATCCATTTTGAGCTAATCAGAGAGTCACAAAAGTTCCGTGGTTCAATCCACGGAAGTTCCGTCATTGCCAAGCTTCTAACCTCAGCCAACCCGAGAGTTACGGAAGTTCTGTGGGCTCCTCCACGGAAGTTCCGTCATCCTCTGGTTTCTCTATGTTGCAAACCCGAGAGCAACAGAAGTTCCGTGATGACCATCACGGAAGTTCCGTCGTCTCTGACTCAGTTGAAATCTAATCGCGCAACGGCTCTTTTTGAACTGATGGAAGTTCTGTGGGTAACCATGGAAGTTCCGCCAGACACCAAAAAGTTGTGTAACGGCTAGTTTTTGGAGAGCCTCTATAAATAGCTACCCCTTCCCCCGGTGGAAGGGTTGGACACTTTGGCATTTCACTCATTCTTTAGCTAGAGCTCTCCCCTCTCACTTCTGGACTTGTTCTTGAGATTCCAAACAAAGTGAGAGAGATCCAACCACAAAGAGATTAAATCCATCCACTCAAAAGCTTGAGCACATCTTTCCCTCCCTATCAAGATTTGATTTGCTGGTTACTCTTGGAGACTTGGTCTCCTAGATGGCTAAGCGTCACCCTTGAGCTCCCAACTTGTTGTGGTGAGACGGGGACATTTGTGAAGGTGTGATTCGCCTCCAGAGAAAAAGAATCAAGTGGAGAAAGAAATCCAAGCATGATCTTTGTGATTACGTGGCAGGGAAAAGGGTTGAGAGAGACCCGGCCACTTTGTGTGGCTCCTCAATGAGGACGTAGGAACTACTTAGTGTGGTTGCCGAACCTTGGGTTAATTCCTTGTGTCTCTCTTTATATTCCCGCTTTTATCTTTGTGCTTGTGTATTTCATTCCTATCATTGTGCTAGATTCACTTGCTAATTGTGTTGATAGCTATCCATCGAAGAACCCTAGGTGTGCTTTGCTATAGTTTCACTAATACCAAGTATCATATTCCTTTCTCTTAGTTATCTGCATTTAAATAAGTTTTAGAGAAAGGTTTGGCGAAGTTCTGTCAGTTGACAGAACTTTCGTGGTGATGGAAGTTCCGTCGTTCCTGGTATTCGATCAAAACTTAGTGCCTTTTCAGGATTATTTTTAGATTGCCTATTCACCCCTCCCCCCCCCCTCTAGGCGACATTCAATCTTACATGTCAGCCACTTGGTCATGTGTAGGTTCCTGCGTGGTGGTGTCGTAATGATGTCCAGTTCTGGGAACGCATAGTTGACAAATGGTTCACACTCGAGTGGGAGGAGATGCACAACGCTGGCTGATAACAACATTTGTTGATGCCTAGTCCATCACACCACCAAGGCAGGCTTAGCAACAAGGAATACATGGATTGATGGGTATGTGTATTCATTTCTTTGTTCTAACGCTCAATTGTGTATACATTGTAATTAATTATAATTAACATGTTGTAATCTTCATCGTTTTGTAGTCCCAGGCACTATTGACGGTCGTTAACTACCATTTCCGACCATCAATACTACTCAAACTAAAGGAGGATTCAACATTCCCACCATGCATGCTAGCTAGGAATAATGAAATTCCACTTGTCTTTGGAGATTCATGTGCATGCAGGGATTATATACAAAAGGAGTGGAGAAATGCCCCATGATCCATGATAATACCATTCTAGCCAATGGGAGAGCAACAACTGGATATCACACGGATCCATCAAGGGAGAAAGCACACCTCCAGCCAATCAGAGCTCGCCAACGGGGATTTCCACGGAACAAATGGCCCACTTACAGTACCAAATCGACGTAACAAGAGGCCTAACACGTGGAGGAGTAAATGGGGCCCATCTACCAGTGTACCATAGGAAGTGGGGGCCATTGGGCCCCACCCCTATTCGGCCAAACAAGGAGTGGGCCCAATGGTTCCTATGGCGGTTCCCCACCAACTCTCCAAAGGCGGTTGTCCCCCTTAGGGCGGGAGTTACTAACCTCAGAACCGCCTTTGGACCCCTATAAATAGAAGGGAGTGCCTCCACTTCAAAACACACCAAGAAGAATCCATTCCCTAGCATTACACTTAGTCTCTAGGTCCTAGTAGAGTTTAGGAGAGAGGAGAGCTATCTTGAGGTCCTCGACCTAGTCTTGGAGAGCCTTCGGGTTAGTTCTATTCTATTCCTCTCTTGGAAGACTTGTTTACTTTATTAATATTATCTTCTTTATTCCTTATGTCTTATGATTATACTAGTGTGATAGTCATGTGCTTTGTATATGGTTATTGCCTAGTCATGTTAGGTTATTATATGCTTCACATACCTATGCTAGTCAACCTATGTCCTTGTACTTGTGCAATCCATATTGTGGATAGACATGCTTTAGTCCATGACTCATTAATCCATAGGGTTAGAGTTATGTGTGTTATAGTATGTAGCTTGTTAATCCATAGGGTTAAAGCTATGCATGTCCTAGCCCTTTACTTGTTGATCCGTAGGGTCAGAGTTATGCATGTTATAGTACTTGACTTGTTGATCCGTCGGGTCAAGGTTAGTTATACTCTTATGCGTGACTTGGCGATCCGAAGGGTCAGAGTCCCATGGAGATTGAGAGTATTATTTATCAATGTAAGCATGATGCATAGATTAGTAAAAAGCTATGAGTGTTTGTCTGCCTCTATGAACAGGATTGACTTTAGGACTGGCATAGGGACTCGATAGTCTTAGTGTCACGTATCCTGTTGTAGGATTAACTTGCAGGTGGTGATAGTCATGCTATGCTTAATCCTCCCAGTTCTGGCTTAACATAGGAACTTAGGCTTGTATGTATTACACGTATTTAACCTATAAACAGGAATATAGAAGTACATAAGGATCTAGCTTGACTCATCTTTAACCCACTTAACCTACGCTTTGTGTTAATGTTAGGTTGGATTGTTCTGTGTGTCACTACCCACTATCTTTATTATCCTTACCCCTATCTATGACTTTGGTATATTATTAGTTATATGGTTATGAACATGCTATCTCTTGACCGTCTCCTTCTCTTAGGAGAACTATAAATGACATCCATTAGAATAATGCAATGGTGAAATGCTACAACGGGATGTCCGTGCGCTTGCGGTTTTAACTTGCCCACACTAACCGTCTATTGAGTTCTACCAAAAAGTAGTTCTGGCGCCTTTCCCAAGTCTATTTATTTGGTGTGACTTAGAAGATGTCAACAAGCACACGAAGGTGTTGAATGCCCGGAGTTTGTGGGATGGGCTTTGACACACATTGGCAAGGTGTCAACGACCACCTACAACCCGTCGTCAGCCTCAGCTTACAACAATCCCTCCTTCCACTCCTGCATTAGTGCATACACAGAGGTGGGAAGGCAACTCCATGGGCCAGAGTGGGATTCGGCCGCCCATCGTCTTGATGGTCAGGTGATCATGAGGGCGGGAGGAGGCAAGAAGCATGGCCGGTTGATCATAGGTGACGGTACTGCAGACACGGCCAATACTCCCACTCTCTCCCAAATTCGAGCCAGGGACCCAGGCACTGGATCGACCATATGCCCATGTGTCATAGTGGCACAACTGCAAGTGCAGCAACTTGAGGTTATTTCTGCTTTACTCATCAATCATTCAATAACTAATCACATATTCGCTTTGCATTGTAACATTGGGATGAAAACTTGCAGGCCCAGCTGATTAAAGAGAGAAGACTAAGGCAGGAGTCGGAGGCGAGGCAGCAAGCGGATATGGCCAACCTGCTTGCTTACCTTTAAACCATGCATGCTCAGGTGGGAGGATCCCTACCACCGCCTCCGACTATGTCCCGTCTCGCTCCGGCAACTCCTCATGTGAGATACTTCATAATCTAGTTGTTTCAATTCAAGTATTGGAGAATTAGAGACTTAGTAGAAATTTAGTATCACTTAGAGACTTAGTTGAACTTATGAATATTTAGAAACTTAGAGAATCTAGGAACTTACAATCACCTAGAGACTTTGTGAAACTTACGAATGTTAAGATTATAACAAAGTATTGTTCTTTCATTTAAAGTATTGGAAACTTGGAAAATCTATGAACTTACAATCACTTAGAAACTTACAAGTTCTCCCTTGCAATCTTTTCTACTTTCTACAGAATCAATCGGCGGCATCAAAAAGCCTGACCTTTCGACTGACATGTCAGTGACGTTCCGCCCACAGCAATTTTTCCCGCCAGCGCCGCCCTTCGACTCACCGTAATAAATTTATGTTAAACTTATGTTTATCTTCAATTTTGTTGAATTATCGTTGAATTTATGGTTCATGAACTTGTGAAGTGATGTTTGTGAACGTTGCATTCAATTTATGTGATATATTAATGATATATTGATGATCTGTGTGATATATGTGATATACAGATCATATATGTGACATACTGATGATATGTGTGATATATACGATGTTTGTACAAGAAAAAAAAAAGAAACTGATTGGTCATTTTGTCGTGTGCGAAAGTACTGGCACACGGCAAAGTGACCATTCCTGCGCACCTAGATGGTGGTTTCGCCATGTGCCAGAGGTCGGCACATGGTAAAGTGACCATAACTTTGCCGTGTGCCAGAGCTCTGGCTCACGGCAAAGCGCCGCCTCCCAGTTAGGGTTTACTACTTTGTTGTGTGCTAGAACCCAGCACATGGCAAAGTATACTTCGCCGTGTGCCCGGCTGTTAGCCACACGATGAAGGAGGGTAACGGTGCCACCCTGCCGTCAGACGACATTGTTCGTCGTGTGCCCTGTCAGGCACATGGAAAAACTTGTTTGTCGTGCGCACATTGGATGGCACATGACAAAGAGGGCTTTGTTGTCGCATCTGTTCGCCGTCCGGGGTTCGCCGTGGGCTGCGCACGGCGAACATCTTTGTCGTGTGTTTAGCGGTGTTCACCGTATGCCGCGGGCACACGATGAACATCGAGATTCCGGTAGGGGGGGTTGGGGGGAAGGGAGGAGCCAACCACAATGTCCAAGGGGTGGTAATCCTGTGTTGAGCAACCTGTTAGGCTTTTTGTTTGATTATTTACATGTTATTTTCCTCACTTCCTATTGGTCTTAAATGATGATTTAGGGGCCAAGGGAGTGATGCAGCACGAGCAGCACCCCCTGTAGCTCCGCCC
The DNA here is from genome assembly GCA_030378355.1 of Eleusine indica. NCBI lineage: Eukaryota > Viridiplantae > Streptophyta > Magnoliopsida > Poales > Poaceae > Eleusine > Eleusine indica. The sequence continues at coordinate 47,410,934 of CM059495.1, forward strand.
CGTCATACACATATACGTCCCGCTACCTGTAATATCCACGAGGGAAGCCACGAGATAGCTAGAGTACACACCGTCCCATTAAATGGAAGTCATTTTATACAAATTTTCTTGTGACTCATGAGGGCACATCTGGGATGAACTTTGATTCAACTTGTCGGTTTCTTCAAATCTGTACGACGTGATTCCGTGGAATAAATATTTTATTGCTCATACATGGAAGGGAAAATGTTTGACAGATGCAAAATCCCAAGATCACTACAAAATCCTCAAGTCCCGTCATGATAGTTTTTAACCTTTTTTTTTTGTTCCGACATGAAAATTGAGCTACGCAAGTTGCTCTTGCGCAATCTTTGAGCTACCCAAGATTGCATTTGGCATTTATTTGCTTGTGCTGCGAGTGCTTATTATTTGGACAACATATTGCACTACATGTTTCACGAAATACACTTTGAATTTAAACTACAGATCGTCCCTCGTGTTTACAACCACGGTCCATTACAGCATTAATTTTCTCTTTTATTATAAAGTTTGATGATCATAGTGTTTACAACCATTGTACGAAAAGGAATGAATCGAACTTCATATCGGAATAAAGTAACTCCCGAAAAAAAATTAAAGAACCAAGTAAGAACAGAAACTTCAAGAGCAAATCGGGTGGGCAAAACCAGGAAATCGGCTAGTTGAACTTGTTGCAGACCTTGCGGATTTCACCCTGCGTGCCAGTGAGCACATTTACCTCGCTGAGCTTCACCAGCACCTTTGCAAACTGCGACTGGAAGAGGCCGTTGTTGTTTGCGAGCTGGTCGACGAACCCACGCGTGGAGCCGTCGCGATAGAGGTTCTGGTCGACGAGGAGAACTCCACGGCCGCGCTGCAAGTTTTTGTAGTAGTTGTTGTCCACCTTTAGCGCACTCCATTGGTCATCAAGGTACACGGTGTTGCCGTTCGACGAGGTCACATTGGGGCACACATACTTCTTGTACGTTGACGCGAGGGTTGGGTCCATGGCCGGGTCGGTTGCGCCCATCTTACCACCGTATCCGTACAGACGGCTGTTCTTGATTGAGCTACAGTGAGTGGCACCGACCGTATGTGCGCCAAGCAACACCACCGTGTCATATGCGGTCATTCCAAGCTTGGCGTAGTAAGCTATGGCTTGCGCCGCTGTGTACTCGGACCCCGGGAGCTTCACGTCAGAGGCCCGCGATTGCCTTCGGTCCCTCCTTCCAGTGCGCACCGTGTACGCCGGCCCACCAGCCAGCGCAACAGCGTCCCGGGTAGCCAAAATCTCAATGTCGGAGCAGGACACGACGCCAGGGCACCTCCGCTCCAGCTCTGCCTTGACGGCTGCGATGAGATCGTAACCCTTCACGCTCAGGTTCGGCGGCGCCGTCTTCTCTGTGCCGGGACCGTCGATCAGCAGACCGCCATCACACCCCTGCAATCAACCATGTCACTGGTTTAATCCATGGAACGTATAAGGGTACGAGCATTAATGAGTTCCAAAGCTGGTAATACTAATACATACATTGACAGCACACTCGTGGAACTGCAGACGGAGGAGGTAGGCAACGATAGGTGCCTCGCGAGCGAAGCGGGCCTTCACGATGCCCCGCACCACTGCCTCAACATCGCTGGCGTTGCACTTGTTCTTGTAGAACCCGTACTGCAGCTGGGCACTGCCACCGGTGGCCAGCGCCAGCACCGCGAGCGCCACCATCAGTGCCTCTATTCCCATTTTCCTTGCATAGGCCATTGATACGATCCCCTTGGCTTTTGGTAGCTACTTCTTGTTAGCTAGCTTATTAGTTCCTGTGTTTGGAGGCTAGGAGATCAGTGGGTGGGAAGAAAATGGCGCCATGGCTGACTATTTATAGGTGATTAGCCGATGACATGATCATAATGCAACCTCTGTTCTTTACTCTCTCCATAATCATGGAGGCCACGAACCCTGCAGTGTGCGCTCCCTTCTCTTTCCTTTTTCTGAAGAAAGAAAAAGACTTGTCTAGCTATGCCATAGCTGTGATTGAACGGAATTAGTATGAGTGCATGATTAGAAAATTTTGTTCTTTTGTTTTGGTGGAATTGACTTTGCATTTGTAACGAACTCAGCATTATTCCAGTTCGGCTAGCTTCCCTTTGTTAATTAATTGACCAAAATATAGATGCTGGAATGGTTGTCATTACTCAGTACTATTCCTTTGCTGCTTCGGAGACTTCAGAGCCATTTTATTTTTCAATTATTTTTATTTTGGCACAACAGATAACACGAACACCTCACGAAATATTATCAATTATAATCCAATTAGAGTTTTATTTTTGTGAAATCCATTGGAGTAAGACTTCTAGATATAGACTTAAATACTAGTAATGGTAGGCAATAATCATTTTACAGTAGGACCCCTCTTAAATTTGTTCGCTTCATTGCAGAGACCTTTTTTGTGTTCTTTTTAAGGGGGATTTTCTTTGAAAGGGAAAATAACCTTGAATCCATGGCGCAAGCCCCATCAAGCAAGAAATGCAGGGCGCATAGTAGTAATTATAGTTTTATTTCATATTTTTTGATGCAATTGCCTTTATATAGTCGTACCATTCCGTTAATTCATAATAGCGGTCAACTAAATGATAGTTTGGCCTATTCCATATGCATACTTATGCACAAGTTGTACCATATTTATGCATCTATACACAACTGTTGCACACACTGTGGAAAACTGCAGTACAACTGTTGGAGACGTTTTCTATGGGTTATAGCATATAGTAGTAGAAGTTTTGTCAGCTGGCCTTTGCTACATAGAGCTGAAATATATAAAATGGGGACCCTTTTATTGATATTACGTTTTTTACATATACAACCCAATGTTGCGAGACACACATTTGTGACCTCAGTGAGACATATCCTCATGTAGGAACTGTTTAACCGGATTTAGCTGTGTTTCTTTCTTTTATTTTGAGAAGGAAGATTAGGATGTGTAGTTAATACTACCTCTGTCCAAGAATATAAGCATTTCTGGGTTTGATCAAAGTCAAATAAATTTAACTTTAACTATCAATAGAGAAAAAGTAACGATGATAGATCAAGTATAAAAGATGTTACTAGATTCATCTTAAAAACAACTATCATAATATGTAACTCTTTATATTTATAACTATTTACTTTTAGAGATATTATCAATCAAAGTTTAAAATATTTGACTTTGACTAAAGCTAGAAATGCTTATATTCTTGGACGGAGGGAGTAGTATTTCTTATGGGATCCCTTCTTATCCTTAAGCCAACAAAAAGCCTGGCCCACAACTTCATATGCTATCCCGTAGAGAGATCATGAACACTTTGCGATTGATTGTTGGCGAATATATACTCATTGACATTTCTATTGGGCTAAACTCCCTCCACATGAAGGAACTATCAGTACAGAAGCCCAAAACGGTCCAATGCATGTGAACAGTTGATCGCCAAATTGGTGAACAGTGAAAAATGCTTGGAGAACTCTAGTCTTTATATACCTTGTTCAGGTTGTGGAGGAGACAGGGGAGTACAGAGAAGCAGCCAGCCGCAATAGAACACGAAGTGAAGTAAGAGAGTGAGAGAATAAGACTTGCTGTTTAGATTCATGCTTCCTGTGCAATCATCTTCAAGTAGCTGGTCGGATGTTCAAACATGTTTGGATTGGCTCCAAACTTGGAGAGCGCATTCTACACTTAGAGTACGGTCAGTTGGTTCTGAGGATTAGATTAGTGGAGCATCAGATTTGAGAGGGAGTTTATCAGTTCTGTTAGCCGCAGATTCAGTAGTGAGCAGTTTTGGTAGATGAATTGATTGGACAGTCAAACGGTGTCGGACTGAGCTGAAATTTGATCTGGAGATAGAGGACTCGTGGAACTGTTTGCCTATTAAATTTTGTGGTGTTTGGATCTCTGGTTTACTCAGTGTGAGCTGAACTCTTTGTAGAATCATGGAGATAACGAACGGTGCTGTACTCTGGTTCTGTTTTTTTCTTCTTAGGATAGAAAATGACTTGTCACTCTAGGTTAGCTATCCTTGAACGAATATATGATATCAAAAGTACTATTTACTTTGTTTGAGTAGAATCGGCCATACAAAGGATCGAACATTCAGTTTGGGCTAGCTCCATTTTTGCTAATTGACCAATGTCGATGCTGGAGTAGAATCGGCCATGCTGGAGTGGTTCTCATTTTATCATTTGTGGGTTTGCACTAATCCACGCATGCCATATAACAAGATATTATCAGTCAAACTATTCAGAGTTGAACACATACAAACTCCTAAAGAAATGGGAGGTAATGAAGAATGAGGAATATTTTATGCTCCCACTGCTGTTTAGTTTTTTCTACTGCATTGCATTGCGGAGTTTTTTTTTGTGTGTGTGTGCGTGTGCGGGGCTGGGGAAGGTTGAAGGGGAACATTGCAGGGAAGTTAAGGGCATATAGAACTAGGAAGCATAGTACTTACAATTTCAAGCAAGAAATGCAGGGCACCATTGTTCAAAAGAAAAAAGGAAAATGTAGAGCATCATATACTTGATTTGTCTTTTTGGGCAATTGTCTTTACAGCAGCCCGTGTGCAGAGGAAGGCTGAGTAACACTTCGATCCATTACTCGCAAAGAAAAATGGGAGAACTAACTTATTCTAGCAGTCAATCAAACAATAGTTTGAGCCATTCAAGCTAGATAACTATGGACAATTTGTATTATATTTATGTATCTACACAACTGCCATGCCCTATTTGAAAAACTTGCCTCTCACAACATAGTACAACACTACTGCAATGAAACTCTATTGTAGTGGGCTAAAAGGGGGCTCGGTGGCGGACTACGAAATCGCCACTGGGCCTTTGTCATGACTTATTTACAACCTTAGTAGCGGTTGAGGGGTCACTACTGTCCTAGCTTACATTTAAGTTAAAAAGGTGTTAGTAGTATATTACAAAATAAAAGGGTGGGTCAAAGCTATTGCTGAGACCCGCACTATAGACGCGTCGCCGTCGACGCTCACGTGCTCGTCTTCCACCCATCTTCATCTGCCGTCCATCTGTCCACCGCGCTGCGTCATGTCACGGACGCCGCTGGAGTCGACGAAGGAGGAAGGGAAGTGTGCTTGTGGAGGCACGCCCCCGCCTTAGGCGCCGCCGTCGTCACTGCCACCGACGCGCCCCTGCCTGAGGCACCGCCGTCACCCTCTCGAGGGTTGATCTGGGGGCAAACATTGCCAGATCCACCCGTGGGGCAACACAACGGTGCACGACGGCGGTCGGGAGACGAAGTAGGAGGAGGCGGCGTGTTGGTGATGATGATGGCGCGCTGGCACCAGGTGCATCAGACGCACCGCGCGTGGCCCCAACGGCGACGTCTCTTCATCATCTTCGCCATGGAGGTGCAGAAGAGAAGGAGGTGGAGGAGATGGAGGAGGCGGTCAGAGGCGGAGGAGGATGGCCGGCGGTGGAGGAGGAACCCTAACCCTAAAAGGGGATGGTGCGGCGTCTGCGGAAGTGATACTGCCATGTCGCACCGTCCCCTCTTTATGGATGGGTGCGGTTGGCAGTAGCAGGCCACGTTATCCGGCCCACAACTAAATGGGCCTTAAGTTTTAGTTGTGGGCCTGACAGAAACTGCAACTGTTGATCGAGGTTAGTAGCGGAATATAGTAAAAGGAAAAATAATATTTAGTTTACTAAATCCAATTTAAATCCGTATACATGAAAATAAAACAATATTTCATGCATCTTATTTATTTACGAAACATGAGCACGAACATGTCATCTACATGTATTCAAATTATATAAAAACAAACGAAGTAAAAAAATCACAAAACTTGTCATGGTATCATGATATCATATGGGAAGACTGTGTTAAAAAATAGAGAAGAATTCATAAAATTTATTGGATACGTTCTTCACAAATCAAACAATATCAAACGAAGATGCATATAGTTGAGATAGAACGAGTAAGATTTCAAATCAAATTGATCGTTGAATTAAAATTTACCTTTGAAACTTTTTGTATAGGTGGAAGATCACATTCATTTAGTCATGTCTAAATTTGGTCATTATTTGGATCGATATGATAATTTCTTACTTTTTTCAAATATTCAGTATTGAATGAAATAAGTTGGATTTGAGCTAAAAGTACATAAAATAACAGATTTTTTTATTACAACATCAAATTATAAGTATTTCTTGATTTTGGTAAGTATATTTTGAAAATTTGTGATACATTTATAGTTAAAATAATTCAATTTTCGAAGTAAAACAAAAAATATGTTGCCGAGTGCCGTGTCTGTGGGCACTCGGCATATTAGCTATTTGCCGAGTGTTCTGGATCACGGTACTCGGCATATTACCTGGTTGCCGAGTGCCGCAGATCTGGGCACTCGACATCTTCCTTTTGACTTTATCCGGCGCAGTCTCCCGCACGACCTCATTTCTCTCTCCCCCACACGACCTCCGTTTTCCTACGCCGCCTGCCGCCGTCGCCCGCCACCATGCCGCCTGCCCCGCCGACGCCCACCACTGCGCCGCCACCCGCCACCGCGCCATCGCCCGCCACCGCGCCGCCCACCCCGCCGTCGTCCACCACCACGCTGTCGCCTGCCATCGCGTCGTCGCCCGCCACCGTGCCACCACCCCGCCGTCGCCCGCCACCGCGCTGTCGCCCGCCACCGCGCCGCCCACCCCGCCGTCGCCCACCCCGCCGTCGCCCGCCACCGCGCCTGCCGCCCACCACGCTGCCTGCCGCCTGCCGCCCACCGCCTGCCGCGCACCGCGCCGACGCCCACCCCGCCGTCGCCCGCCATCGCGCCGACGCCCACCCCGTCGTCGCCCGCCACCATGCCGACACCCACCCCGCCATCGCCCGCCACCACGCCGCCTGCCGCCGTCGCTCGCTCCCTTCATTCATTTCTGCTCTCCTTGGCTGCTCCACTCCCAGCTCTGGTACAACGGCCTTGCTCCCTTATCTGAAATTTAGCTTAAGTTCCTCTTTTTGCGAGGATTTTAGCTTAAGTTCTTAACTGAAATTAAGCTTAAAATAACTTACCTGAATGTCATCGGTTGAAGTATGGGGAAAGTACTAAGTTCTTGGTTGTTCAGGTAGATAACTAACAACGTTTCGTGATGTTTGAATTGTCTGCCTGTACTCGTTACAGAGAAGAGCCATTTATGTTAGTGGGAATCACCTAGTAGTTACTAATGGTGATGGATAATGGAAACGAGAAACCAAAGTAGTAAATGGATATATAAAATTTATTTCAGCTTGTGCAGATTGCCTTTCAAGTTTTCATTCATTTTAATTATAAAACTATTTGTGTGCTATTTCGACACAATATATGTAGTTATCTTGTCCTACCCTCACTTATTTAGGTCCTATGGTTAGAATCTGTAACTAAATTTATTTCTATTACAAAATTGTTTTCCTTTTTATAACATAGCAGTATTACAATGACATGTATTCGCCAGCACATCCAGCACATTCAAAGGAAACAATTGTGTAACTATAGATCACTGGAGTAATAATTAAATCTGCAGACCTTAATTACTGATGTCCATTGAATAACTGGATTTCATTCTTCATGCTAAAATTGGTGATATAACGTCCATCGTCCCGGCGACACGCCACCGCCTCGCCCCTCGTCTCCGCTCGATTGAAGTGCATCTCGATCCCAGCCCGCCGCCCGTCGTCCTGGCGGCGCGCCACCGCGACCACCGACGCCTCGCCCACGTCCACATCCCGTGCGCCAGTCATCCCCGTCCTTCACTGCCACGGCCGTCGCCGAGCTAGTAGGTAAGCACTTCCAAATTACTTGTCTTTCCTGCATTGCATTCATGTAGTAAGTAACGTAACATAAACTTAGATGTTTCCCGTTCGGAAGAGATATGATTGCAAATATGCAGACCTTTGCATATTTATCATCGTATCTTTTTCGAATTGTCCATGTTTTTTGGACAGCCGGAGGATACGTAGATGTGGTTAGTTTCCATGGTCTCTTCTGATCCGAGATAGAGTTTTGGTAGCATCTCCTTGTTGTTCTCTCGATACACAATCTCATTTACAGGACATGTATTTGGAGAACAGCAGGTAGGTGCTGCCAAAATTCTATCTCGGATCGAAGGAGACCATGGGAACTATCCACATGTACGCATCCTCGGGTGGTATTAGATCCTATCCTGACCTACTAGATAGTATAGGCATCGTCTAGCCATTGCATTGGTTTTAGCAAATTGTGTTGCATTCTTCGTTGTTCTTGCTTGTGTTCTTGATTCGCAGGCAGGGATTAGCCTTCCCGGCGAGGTCAATCGTCTTTTGGACGGTTGATAACCAGAGGAGACGTCGTGCTGCGATTGCGGGGTTTAGAACGTGCTGTTCTGAAGCCGGATCGATTTGTGTGTCGCCTCCGACCAAATCAACTTACCCAGAACCTTTCGGAAGATCGGGAACCCTTGTTCACATCATAGTACTCTGTGATATGTTCAAGGATGGAAGATTGTAAGTGGATGTACAAGGGCCATAGAAGTGAAACAGACTTGACCGATGAATGGATTGACAAGACCGAAGCTTTCTTGGGCCAATCATTTGCCAGGGTTAAGGCAGCGCGTACCACTTGGTGTCCATGTAGCATTTGTAGCAACACGCATCGACAAACAAAGAAGGTCATGGGTAAACATCTTTGTCAGAATGGCTTTATGCCTGACTATACCCGGTGGACAATGCATGGTGAAGCTGTGAATGGTGATGCCGATCGTACGAGACATGAGGTCGTGAGACAACGTATCGAGCAATTTGATGCTGATGCTGGGGTTGCCGACATGTTAGATGACTATCATGAGGCGCACCGCGATGAAGAAGAATGCATAGAAGAGGAGCTAGAGGCCACTGCAAAGGCGTATTACGAAATGTTGTCTTCGGCTCAACAACCCCTTCATGGGCATACCGAGGTTTCCCAGCTAGATGCCATTGCTCGCCTAATGGTTATAAAGTCACAATTTAGCTTGAGTCGTGATGCCTTTGATGTTATGTTGTCAGTTGTTGGCAGTCTCCTTCCGAAAGGTCACATTCTGCCAAAGAGCATGTACGAGGCACAGAAAGTCCTCCGTGCACTGAAGATGCCATATGAGCAGATACATGCTTATTCGAACGGATGTGTATTATTTAGGAAAGAACATGCAGATGCAAAGTACTGTCCAAAGTGTAAATCCTCTAGATACGTGGAGGTAGATTCTGGTGATGGTCAGAAGAGGCAGCGCACGGTCCCCGTTAAAATCCTACGGTACCTTCCATTTATACCGAGGATCCAGCGTCTTTACATGACCGAGGAGACCGCAAAACAGATGAGATGGCATAAAACAGGAATAGGATACCATCCTGAAAATCTTGTACATCCATCCGATGCTGAATCGTGGAAACATTTTGATGACATTCATCCTGATGAAGCCGTAGAAGCTCGTAATGTACGCGTGGCACTGGCAACAGATGGGTTCCAACCTTATGGAATGGCGGTTGCCCCATACACTTGCTGGCCTGTGTTCCTTATACCACTCAATCTCCCTCCCGGTGTCATCTTTCAACAACAAAACATATTCTTTTCATTGATAATTCCTGGAAACCCGGGGAATAATATGAGTGTGTATATAGAGCCTCTGTTTGATGAATTGGCCCGTGCTTGGGATGAAGGGGTAAAGACATACGATCGGGCTACAAAGACAAACTTCGTTATGAAGGTTTGGTGCCACTACTCTCTGCATGATCTCTTGGCATATGGCACATTCTGCGGCTGGTCTGTTCACAGGAAGTGTCCATGTCCAGTATGCAAGGGAAATCTGATGTTCGACTGGTTGAAAAAGGGTAGCAAGTATTCTTTGTTTCACAAACACCGACAATTCCTTCCTCTTGACCATCCATTCAGAAGAGACAAAAATAACTTTACGAAGGGTGTCGAAGTTATCCACCCTGCACCGGAGATGATGACCGGTGCCGAGGTTCATGCCTAGATTTCGAGCCTCAAGGTCGATGAAGAAAAAGGTTGTTTTGTCGGATATGGTGAGGTACATGCATGGACTCAAAGGCCGGTGTTGTGGAAGCTTCCTTACATGGAAGACCTCATTCTTCCACATAACATTTGACGCAATGCATACCGAACAAAATATGGGCATGGTGACATTAGCAACAATCATGGACTTTTCTGATAAGTCAAGAGATAACGTTAAGGCAAGAGTGGATCAAGAAAACTTATGTGATAGACCGAAGCTAAACATGGTGCCTCCTAGAGAGGGCACTAAGACATGGAAAAAGCCTAAGGCCGATTACGTCTTGACGAGGGCTCAAAGGAAGGAAGTGTTAGAATGGTTCAAAACATTAATGTTTTCCGATGGGTATGCAGCGAATCTAAGAAGGGGAGTGAATCTGGAGACTATGTGAATCAATGGACTTAAGAGTCATGACTATCACATATGGATTGAGCGGATTCTTCCGGTGATGGTTCAAGGCTATGTCCCAAATCAGGTGTGGCAAGTGTTGGCAGAGTTGAGGTATTTCTTCCGCCAGCTTTGTGCTAAGGAGGTATCTTGGACCGTGATTGCAGATATGGAAAAAATGGCGCCTGTGTTGCTCTGTAAGCTAGCGAAGATCTTCCCACCAAGATTCTTCACTTCAATGCAACATATGATTTTGCACCTCCCATATGAGCTACGAATGGGTGGGCCTGTGCAGTTTCGTTGGTACTATCCAATTGAGAGGCGTCTAAAGGTTCTTAGAACTAAATGTAAAAATAAATGCAAAATTGAAGCTTCCATTGCAGAGGCATACATTCTCGAGGAGATTTCAAACTTAACAACAATGTACTATGCTGGCAACCTTCCTAGCGTGCACAATCCACCTCCTCGCTACAATGCCGACGTAAATGAATCGAGCCTCAGCCTTTTCCAAGGGCAGCTCGGAAGTGCAAGTGGTGCGACATGCAAGACCTTGAGACATGATGAGTGGCACATCATCATGCTATATGTATTGACAAACTTATCTGAGGTTCAGTCGTACATTCAGTAAGTTCTCAACTAGCCTTTTTCTCGAGTACTAACGTTCTTATGCATCCAACCCCCTTGTTCCTCGTGTGTGTACAGGGAGTTTACTAGTCAATTCTGGCATAAATGAAGGGAACCTACTAGTAGGGAAATGGAGGACCTTCTCAGAAATGGTGCGGGAAATGGATAACCCGATTTCATTGCTTGGATCTAACGAAAGGTATCCAATTGACCACTTAATTAAAACCGTCTGACATCACATTCAGTAAGTAATTAATGAACTATCATGCTTGATGTGAACAAGGGTTCCCGATCTTCCGAAAGATTCTTGGTAAGTTGATTTGGTCGGAGGCGACACACAAATCGATCCGGCTTCAGAACAGCACGTTCTAAACCCCGCAATCGCAGCACGACGTCTCCTCTGGTTATCAACCGTCCAAAGACGATTGACCTCGCCGAGAAGGCTAATCCCTGCCGGCGAATCAAGAACACAAGCAAGAACAACGAAGAATGCAACACAATTGCAGATGTATGATCAAACTCTTGAAGTTGGGGTCTCACAAACCGATGAACGGTGAAACTGTTTATGAACAGAATTGATCTAAGCAAAACCCGAACCCTAATGGTGCGGCGGCGGCTGTATATAAAGACCGTAGGGTCGTGCAAGACCCTCTGGACGCGCCCCTAATTGGGCTCAACTAGATACAAAGCCCAAAGGCCAAAAATAGGCGATGCAGCACCGACACATATTCTAGACTCTCTTGTTTTGACGATTCCCGATGACTCCAAATGAATTTTGACATGAGGCTGGCGGCATTTTAAAGGTCTTCTCCTTATCTTTCCGTGCATATGTAGAACGTCCAAATCCGAGTCCGTATGCGTCCTGGGCGACTGTTTTAGTACAGACTGGTCCTGGGCCCCGAAACAGACTCGAAGTCGGTTTTGATTGGGCCTCCACTTTGGCTTCCAAGCCCTTGCTGGTCCTCCACGTTCCCAACTCCTTCTCCCATCATCTCCTGGTCCTCTCCATGGTTTCTAATCATAAAATAATCATTAGGTAGCAAACCATTCTCAAAAGTAACATATAGCGAAGAACGTAGGAACGAGCTCACCTCTAAATTTAGTCGTCGTGCACGAGCTCTAGTCATTGGACCTTGCAAGTCCAGATTTGGAGGAGTGTTGTGTTTATCCATAGGAGTGATGTCCTCACCATCCTCCCCCTCTTGAAGTGGAGTCGTCCTCGACTCGAGCTCATCCTCTTCTCCCAAGCATGGTTTCAAATCTGAAATGTTAAAAGTAGGACTAACCGCGAACTCGGGAGGCAACTCAAGTTTGTATGCATTATCATTAATCTTCTCTATTATTTTGAATGGACCATCAGCTCTAGGCATTAGTTTAGACTTTCTCAATTCTGGAAATCTATGCTTCCTTAAGTGTAACCACACTAAATCTCCTATATCAAGCTTTACTTCCTTTCTACCCTTACTACTAGCAAGTTTATACTTTTCATTCATCTTTTCAATGCTAAGTCTAGTGGTCTCATGCATTTGCAAAATAAATTCAGCACGCTCCTTAGCATCAACATGAACTCTCTTATTAATAGGTAGAGGAAGTATATCAAGTGGAGTACGGGGATCAAAACCATACACTACCTTGAATGGACTTACCTTGGTAGTAGAATGTGTTGCCCGATTATAAGCAAACTCAACATGAGGTAAGCATTCTTCCCATTGCTTCAAATTTTTCTTCAAAATAGCTCGCAACATAGTATCCAAAGTGCGGTTCACAACCTCAGTTTGTCCATCAGTTTGTGGATGACAAGTTGTAGAAAATAACAACTTTGTACCCAACTTATTCCAAAGCGTGCACCAAAAATGACTCAAGAATTTTGCATCACGATCTGAAACAATAGTAGAAGGCATACCATGCAAACGTACAATTTCTTTAAAAAAAAGATCAGCAATGTAACTAGCATCATCAGTTTTATGACATGGTATAAAGTGTGCCATCTTGGAAAAATGATCCACAATAACAAAAATGCTATCGCTCCCCCTCTTAGTCCTAGGCAGTCCTAAAATAAAGTCCATAGAAATATCCGCCCAAGGAATAGAGGGAACAAAAAGTGGCATGTATAAACCATGTGGATTCAATCGAGACTTAGCTTTTTGACATGTAGTGCAGCGAGCATCAAAACGCTCAACATCTTTCCTCATCCTTGGCCAAAAGAAGTGTGTGGCCAAAATATCCTCTGTCTTCTTAGCGCCAAAATGACCCATCAATCCACCTCCATGCGCCTCCTGCAACAACAAAAGACGAACGGAACCAACTGGAATGCATAGGCGGTTAGCTCTAAACAAGAATCCATCATTCAACACAAATTTGTGCCAAGCACGACCTTCTTTACAGTGCAGCAATACATCTTTAAAATCAACATCAGCAACATATTGTTCTTTAATTGCCTCAAGTCCAAAAATTCTACAATCAAGTTGAGACAACAAAGTATATCGCCTAGATAAAGCATCAGCAATCACATTATCCTTCCCTTTCTTATGTTTAATAATATAAGGAAAAGACTCAATAAACTCAACCCATTTAGCATGTCTATGGTTCCAATTGCATTGAGAACGAATATACTTAAGTGATTCATGATCAGATTGAATAACAAATTCTTTGGGCAATAAATAATGACACCACATCTCTAAAGAACGTACAAGTGCATATAGTTTCTTATCATACGTGGAATAATTCAAAACAGGCCCAGTAATTTTCTCACTAAAGTATGCAACAGGTTTACCATCTTGCATCAAAACACCACCAATGCCTATACCACTAGCATCACATTCAAGCTCAAAAGTCTTATCAAAATTGGGTAATTGCAGCAATGGTGCATGTATAAGTTTGTCCTTCAAAGCATCAAAAGACTCATGATGTACCTTACCAAAATGGAAGTCAACGCCCTTCTTTGTCAACTCATGCAATGATGCAGCAATGGTGCTGAAATCTTTGACAAAGCGGCGGTAGAAACCTGCAAGACCAAGAAAACTCCTCACCTATGTGATAGTTTTTGGTACAGGCCAGCTCTTTATGGCTTCAATCTTCGCCTCATCCACCTCAATTCCCTGTGCAGTCACAACATAGCCAAGAAAAGAGACTCGATCCGTGCAAAAGGTGCACTTCTAAAGGTTAGCAAATAAATGTGCAACTTGCAAAGCATCAAAAACAGCACGCAAATGAATCATATGATCATCCATGGATTTGCTATAAATCAAGATATCATCAAAGTAAACAACCACAAATCTGCCAATAAAAGGTCTTAAAACCTCATTCATCAAACGCATGAAAGTACTGGGTGCATTAGTCAACCCAAAAGGCATTACTAACCACTCATACAACCCAAATTTGGTTTTGAAAGCTGTTTTCCATTCATCTCCAAGTTTCATTCTAATTTGATGGTAGCCACTACGCAAATCAATTTTAGTGAAAATTATAGCACCGCATAACTCATCAAGCATGTCGTCTAGCCTAGGAATAGGATGACGATACCTAATAGTAATGTTATTAATGGCTCTACAATCTACACACATACGCCAAGAACCATCTTCCTTAGGAACCAAAAGTACAGGAACAGCACAAGGACTAAGTGATTGACGAACATACCCACGATCCAAAAGGTCTTGGACTTGTCGTTGTATCTCCTTAGTCTCCTCAGAGTTGGTCCTATAAGCAGCACGGTTTGGTAAAGTAGCACCAGGAATCAAATCAATTTGATGCTCAATCCCTCTCAAAGGTGGCAATCCCGGGGGTATCTCAGCTGGGAAAACATCCTCATACTCCTGCAAAAGGTTAGTGACAGTAGGAGGCAAAGAACTAGAAGCAATATCACCAAGCAAAAACAAGGCTTGTTTGCATATCAAAGCATAGCAAATATCATCAGTAGAAATTTCAGCAAGCTCAGATTTTGTGGCAAGACATGAACGACCTTGTAATTTAATTGCAGCACCCTTAGAACTTGAAGAATCATTAACATTACTTGGTGTAGAAGCAGAATTAACAGGTTGCTGAATTTCAGGGCTTTTATTTTTCAAACTAGCAGCTCGTTCTAAATCAGCTTGTACTATTTTAGCAGGGGTCATTGGTAACAAAGTAATTTTAGTTCCTTTATGCATAAAAGTGTACTTATTACTTTTACCATGGTGTACAGCATCATTATCAAATTCCCAAGGTCTACCCAATAAAAGTGAACAAGCTTGCATGGGTACAACATCACAATCAACAGAATCGACATAGGAACCAATGGAAAAAGGAACTCTGCAAGTTTGTGTTACCTTAGCTTTTCCAGAGTCATTTAACCACTGAATGTAGTATGGATGTGGATGTGGGCGTATGGTCAAATCAAGCTTCTTAACCACATCAGAACTCACCAAATTGTTGCAGCTTCCTCCATCAATGATGACACGTGCCCGACGGTTCTTGATGACAAAGAAAATCTGGAACAAGTTATGTCGCTGCATCACCTCGGGCTGCTGGATTTGTGTGCTAAGCACACGCTGCACAATAATATTCATGTAGCCCGTGGTATCTCCGCCTCCAAGGACGAGGTCACCGCTGGTGGCAGCGACATCCTCCTCCTCATCCTCCACATCGGAGGCGCTCATGTAACCGCCATCATCTGTCGCCACATATGCCCGCCGACTTGGGCAATCTTTCTGCACATGGCCAAGACCATGGCAGCGGTGGCACTGAATCCCTGTAGTGCGTCCCGTCGAAGCAACAGAGGAGGCACTACTAGCTGGTACCTGCACAGAATTTTTACCTGAGCGCGTAGAAGGGGTAGGGGCTGATCTTGGTGCTGCAGAAACAACACTAGCTGGTGGGGGCGGCTGGAAAGATGGCTTGGGCAGCCCCGAAGTCTCCGTCGGCCGTGGTGGGTAGAAATTCCTGGACTTGCTGTACTCCTCAAAAGCCTGGAAAAGTCCCTGTGATTCTTTCTCTGCAAGCATAGCATACTGGAAACACTGGTTGAGGGTATAAAATTCTTTATAATCAAGGATGTCCTGAATTTCTTTTCTCAAACCAGAATAAAAGCGGCAAATCTGATCCTCTACTTTTTCAACCACAGCACAACGAATCAAACCCTTCTGAAGCTCACTAAAATACTCCTGAACAGTTTTATCTCCTTGATCTAAACGCTGCAGTTTATTACGAATTTCTCTATAAAAAGAAGGAGGAACAAAACGATCACGCATTTCTACCTTAAGTTCTTCCCAAGTAGTAGGCAAATCAGTTTCAGCAGCTAGACCACTCCACCAAACAATAGCAAAGTCCTTAAACTCACTAGTGGCTTGTCTAACTCTATGTTGTTCAGGAACAAGGTGGGCATTAAATTTTTGTTCTACCGTCATTTCTCAATCAAGGTAAGCATCACCATCGTACTGACCCGAAAACGAAGGAATTGAAAACTTAATTTTAGCATACGGATCATCTGGAGCATGGTTACCTTGTGTGCGACGGTTGTGGTTGTGGAAACCACCCATACCTTGAGGGTTACGTTGCAAACGACGTCGTAATCTTGCGGTCCTTGTAGCTGACCTATCGACAGTGCCATTAGCCTTATACACCGTTGCTTCATCATGATCGTCTTCAACGTCGTTGTTGGTGTTGGTGTTGTTGTTGGTGTTGGTGTTGTTGTTGGTGTTGTTGTTGGTCTTGTGAGCGGTCTCCAATTCGACAACCTGATCGGTTAGCTTAGAGACTCTCTTATCCAACCGCTCAATGCTTTCTCCCAGGTGAAGCTTGGTGACGGCGTCGGTGACGGCCCTAGTGATCGTCTCTGCCAAATCACTCTGAACCGCCTGCAAAGCCTTCTGTAACTGATTTTGGCTCACGCACTCATCCAATTTTGAGGGTGAAGCACCCTCCCCATCACTTCCTGACATCAGAAACACCAAAACAGGAAACAAAAAGTGAAGGTTATCCTACAAAACTACTAAGCAGTGGTGCCTCTCAACACAGCAAAAGTAAGCTTCTTGTAAAGCTCTTACAAAGTTCTGAAAACAACAAAGCGAAGGATACCAGGGAGAAGTGTTCCACGATTGCAAGGGTTACCAAATAACCTATGTGCTGTCCAGAAGAAGTATGTAGAGCTAGGAAGGCCAAATATGTATATATGAGTGGCACACAAATCAAAAACAGATAGTAAAGCTGAATAAGTGCCTAAGTAACTTGTCCCTAGTTGCTGGTCTAACTATGTCCTAGAACAGTAGTGATAGCAAAGAAGAAACAAGGGACACACTCGATAACAGGGGGCTTAGTGTAAAACAGCCAAACTCAAAAATTCCAGGGGGCTAGATGGAGCACTAGTAGGAATCCCAAATTTCTTTTTTTTTATTTTATTTTTTTGATATTTTTTTCCAACTCACTAGCAAACAGGAAGAAACCACAAAAAAATTCAGCTCAAACCAAGCTAGGACGTGGCCTACAGAAAATCTTGAAGTTTCAGAAAACGTCGGGTTTCAACTTGAATGAATTTTTTCTTTATCTTCCCGATTTTTTTTGATTTTTTTGACGAGGGCACACAGGGCATAGCCTACTGTGGGTATGCTCAACTTTTTGTCAAGAATCTCCTGTAAAAATTTCAGCCAAAACGGACAACCGAGCGAAAAGTTATGGCTGTTTTACCGAAGGGGTGTCGGAATCGGTTATGAAGAACCCGGGGGTTTGAGTGAAATCCGAATCGGGCTTGGGGTCGGGTAGGAATTTTTTTGGCGAGGCGGATGCAGCGAAAAGTGGAATTTATGAAAATTGGTCCGAGGTGGTGAGGGTAGGTTTAGGGTGGGATTAGGGTGGGCGTGTTGATCAATCAACCCTAGCACACAAAGCTGACAAAACCGAGGATGGTGAAGGGGATGGCGGCTAGGGTTGCAAGGGAAACACTACTGACGATAAAAACACAAACTAAACCAGCGACTAAACAAGAACTAGGGCACAAACTCAACACTACGGACTCTGAAATTGAAATATGCAAAGGCTAAACACGTGGTTATGGGCGGGGGAAATTTTTTTTGGTATTTTCAGTGGACGATAGGAAGAACACGAAAACAAAACTAAAGGGTAGTGTGAACCTGACGGTGCACCTGAAGCTCTGATTACCACTGGTTGTGAACAAGGGTTCCCGATCTTCCGAAAGGTTCTTGGTAAGTTGATTTGGTCGGAGGCGACACACAAATCGATCCGGCTTGAGAACAGCACGTTCTAAACCCCGCAATCGCAGCACGACGTCTCCTCTGACATCAATTCCTCTCGAGAGATGACCGATGATTTGGCGCCTCACTGACGACAGAGCTAGGTAACAAAATAATCTTAAAATTTGTCATTATGTTTTCATTTCGTATATGCAAACTAATAATTTTCTTCATCACTTGGACAGGGGTTGGAAGATGACCATTCGAGGCGACCACAATCGCAAAGTGTCTAGCATCATAGGGATTCTTTGCAGGCGGCACTACCCTGGCTTGGTTGTGCACGGCCGAGCGATGGAGCCGGCCAACACGTGGGATGACTACATCGCCTGCCCCGATGCACGAGATTTAGAGGGCAGGATCTTCAACAACAAGGCAGAGCGGGTGGTGAATGAGTTGTGGGTAAGAACTTCTTGTACTACATTGTTTAATACTTTGCATTATTTGAATATTGTTGAAATAATGACATGACACATCTCATTTGTATGCAGGATTTCTTCAGATGCGAGCCTAGATATGAGGACCAGGCGGATGCTCAGATTCGTAGAGGATGTCGGAAACTAGTGAAGGACATGCATTACGAGGCGCGCATCCAGGCGATTGTGGACTACAACGCCCAATATCTTAAAGTGATGATCAAGAAAGAGCAGGCAAGGACTATGAACCTCACCCGGGAACAATACCTACAGGTAACTACAAAAGGTTCATACTTATGCATTTAAGATTTTGTACTTCTGTTATGTGGCTCACACTTCATGAGACATAGGTGCCTGCGTGGTGGCTTGCTCAAAATCTTCAGTGCTGGGAGTGTATCGTGGCTAAGTGGGTTGACCCCCAGTGGGAGGAGCAGCACAATGCTTGCCGGGAGCGTAGGCTGATGATGCAAGGTGCACCCCACCATCAAGGCAGCCTCACCCTCAGCGAGTATGTGTCTAGATGGGTACGTAAATTCATTTCTTCATTCAACCATCTTGCTCAACCCTCAATACTACATAACGTCTAATCATTTTACTCTTTTGTTTCACAATCCGACTCACATGGTGGTCAGGCTTGTGGCCAGTTCAAGGCATGGGCTATGGCCCACAAGGGCAAGGCGACGTCTGACGTCAACTACAACCCGAAGGACCCGCCAGAGGCCTATAGCAATGCGAGTATCCACAGCCGTCTCAGTGATTACACGTCCATGGCACGGGAGGTCCATGGGCCTGAGTACGATCCAAGCGTGGAGAACCTTGATGCAGAGATTGTCATGAGGGTGGGAGGAGGCAAGAAGCATGGGCGTTACTGGATTTGCGACAGCACCATCGACACGGCCAGTACACCGTCTCTCTCCCAGATCCGAGCGAGGAGCACGAGCTCGAGCGCTGCTATATGCTCCCGGCCGACCACTACACACGCTCAGATGGAGGCGCTTTGGGTATATTTCAGTTTCATTTGTCGTTCATTTATTTTGATAATGTTGGTTCTCCATTGTAACATTTGGGACAAATATTGTAGGCCTACCGGAACAAGAGAGGTTGCGACGGGAGGAGATTGAACAGAACATGCTAGCTCAAAGAGAGGCAGTCGAAGCCGACCGACAAAAGGTCCAAGCCGCCCAGCAGCAGATTGAGGCTGACCGACTGGCGATTGTAGCCGACCGACAGGGTGGAGGACATGTGTCGCTGGATGCATAGTCTGGGCGAGAAGATGGGTCAGCCTATCCCGCCGATGATATATACTCCACCTCCAATCCCTGCTCCACCTCCCCCTGCGAGTACTCCTATGAGTGACTTTACTTATCTTGTCACTTTACACTATCATTTTCTACCTAGTGACCAAACTTTACTTTAGAGCAAACTATTCTTGTTTAGACCGAACCATACTTTTAGCAACATTTCATATACTTATAACCCAACTATATGCTTCTAGCAACATTTACTATACCTGTCACCAAATTACACATTAAGCAAAACTTCCTATACTTGTCACCAACTATAGTCACACATGCAATCTCTTTTTTTGTGCAGGGTCAATCGTGGGCATCGAACGGTCCCAATCCTTGCCCCAATCCATAGGATCAGGACTTATCCCTATCGCAATGGTGACAGTGGTGATCGTTTCTGATACTTTAGCATTTGTGACGTGGTGTGTTTGTTTGTGGACTTGAGAACCGAATTGTTATCGTTTGTGACTATCACTTGTGATGTGGTGTGTTTGTGGACTTGAGGACCAAATTGTGGATGCTTGTTATGTTATAATTTGTGGATTAACGATCATGATGCTTGTGATGTTTCATGGATATGTATTTGAGGTGTAGATGATGTGTCTGTGATGATATATATAATTGTTGTGATTTTTAGTGGTCCGTGGCTAGAGAAAATGAAAAGAAACCTGCTGTAATTCAGCACCTTTGCTGAGTGCTTGGCATTAACACTCGGCAAAGGAACCATTTACTGGCAACGCGGTTAGGAAGTTGCCGAGTGTTACAGTCTGGCACTCGGCATATAGTGGATAAATGCCGAGTGCCACTTCCACGGGCACTCGGCATATAGGAGAGATATGCCGAGTGCCACGGACCGGAGCACTCGGCATATAGGAGAGATATGCCGAGTGCCGCGTATTTGGGCACTCGGCATCTAGGCTCTCTCCGTCACCTCCCCGTCACGTCACTTTTTTTGCGCCAAGTGTCCGAGCTGACCCTCGAGGACCTAGTTATCGAGTGCTCGATTTGTGACACTCGGCAACTAGGTAGATGCCGGCTGCATAGGTGCCGAGTCAGAAATGCCGATGGCTACCATCGGCATCTAAGATGCTGAGTGGAAACAAGGTTTTGCCGAGTGCCGCTGGTACTCGGCATTCCGCGGGATTCCGATAGTGTAAATTCCCTTCACATCAAAAAATTTGTCAGCCCATCAAAAGCCCGGTCCAGTGCGTGTGAACCATTGATTGCCACATTGATATACGGTGAAGAATGCTTGGAGAAGCAAACCGTAGTCATTGTATACCATGTTCAGGTTGTGGAGGTACGGAGTAGAGAGAAGCAGCCAGTAGTAATAGTACATGAAGTGAAGCAAGAGAGAGAGAAGAAGACTTACTGTCCAAATTCATGCTTCATATGCATTCATCTTCAAACAGCTAGTTGAAGGCTCAAACGTGCTTGGATTGGCTCCAAACTTGGTGAGCTCATTCTACACTTAGAGTACTCTATTTCGGTTGGTTGGTTTGATAATTGGATTAGTGCGCATCAGATTTGAAGAAGAGTTTATCAGTTCTGTTAGCAACAGATTCAGCAATGAGCAGTTTTGGTAGATGAATTGTTTCCGTAGTCAAACGGTGTCGGATTGAGCTGACATTTGATCAGCAGATAGAGGACTCGAGGAACTGCTTGCATATCAATTTTTTTGGTGTTTTAATATGTGGTTTGCTTGATGTGAGCTGAACTCTCTGCATTATCATGGAGATCATGAACGGTGATGTACTCTCGTTATGTTTCTTTTCTCAGGACAGAAAATAACTTGTCGCTCTAGGTTAGCTATCCTTGAATAAATGTATGATATTAAAAGTACTATTTCCTTTATTTTCGTAGAATCGGCTGTACAAAAGATCGAACATTCCAGTTTGGAGTGGTTCTCTTTTATCATTTGTGGGTTTGCACTAATCCATGCATGTCACATAACTAAATATAATAAATCAAACTATTTAGAGTTGAACACATACAAACTACTAAAGAAATGGGAGGGAACAAAGAATGAGGAACATTTTATACTCCCACTGCTGTCTACTGTATTGTAGAGTTTTTATTTGTGTGTGTGTGGGGGGGGGGGGGACGTAGGGCACCTCTGTTCAAAAGAAAAAAAGGGAAAATACATGCATCATAGATCTCTGTATTGTTTCTCAAAACTATTTCATCATAACATAAAATTATAACTACTAACCAGTATTTTATCAAATTGAGGGTAATATTAGAAAAAAATGATAGATTTATAATGATTGACTTTTATTGTTATAAATAAAGCTAAATTAATACTCTAATTAATAATTGATATTTTATATTGATATCAGAAAAAGGGAGCCAACTCTGCTTTCTACCCAAATCAACATTTTGTTGGATAAATTAGTACTGTTACTTTTATATTGATTCAGAAATAAATCATAAGCATGATTAACAGATCGTATGATGAACTAGACAAGTCAATGCAAAATCTAGACAGATCTATAAAGTCAGACAAAATCGCAACATCTTGAAGATGCATCTAGGTTTTCCTAGTGGGTTTTGGTGTACGAACAAAAGATTAAAATTGTGCTAACATGAATATGGAGTAAATATGCAAATAATCAAAATGTTGTTCAAACCCACATTTGTAAGACGGATCAACCCTCCCAAAAAGAAGAAAAGAGAAAGGACTCAAATACATCAAGTGTACCTTTTATTAATTTAAATTGCATCATAGGTATGCTGAACTTTTAGGGGGGTAGACCAATCTTGCAAAAAGAGAATTTATGTGCTCAAGTTAACCAGAAAGCTTTAAGAAACAATTAGCCAATAAAAGCCAAAAAGAACAAACCAATTCTGAGCCAAACAGAGAGTGATGAAAGTTCCGTGGATGGATCAACCCTCCCAAAAAGAAGAAAAGAGAAAGGACTCAAATGCGTCAAGTGTAGCTTTTATTAATTTAAACTGCGTCATAGGTATGCCGAACTATTAAGGGGATAGACCAATCTTGCAAAAAGGGAATTTATATGCTCAAGTCAACCAGAAAGCTTTGAGAAAAGATTAGCCAACAAAAGCCAAAAAGAACAAACCAATTCTGAGCCAAACAGAGAGTGACGGAATGTAACAGAACCACCTTACCACAGAGACGATTTCGTTCCAGGATCTTTCTCAGGTGACGACACGCGCTGTGACGTCCAATAGTATAACACATGACAAAATAATATAGTTGTAACAAGAACATAGATAGGGTACAGAATTTTACATAAATCAAAATTTAAATTATAAACCAGAGTTTTAAACAAATAAAATGCAGAAGCAAAATTTGTTCAACAGTAATTAAATGGTTTGATGGGATAAGTAAGATATAATCGCCCTCTCACGGCAATACACAGTGAATATCCAGCCAAGATAGGTGTGTTGCCCGAAACACCGTGCTGGCGATCAACAGATTACTCCCCCTCGTTGTCAGTGCACCGTTCCCACTTGATATTCCAGCAGTCATGGCGCTGGCCTTCCTAGTGGAACCTCCCACCGCTGTGGTAGTCTCCATCCTGGTCATCTAAAAACCACATAGAGCTACGCCCTAAGTAACTAGTTTACTCAATAAAACTGACCCGTCAAAATGGCCAACTACAGCCGACACCTAGACACGCAAAGGCTAAGGATAGGGTTTATGTTGCCAAAAAGCCAGCCTAAGAGTGGATCCTTATTTACCAAGTTTTAGCATCAAGTTTAGTTGTCATGCAGAATAATAAATTTAGTTTGTACTAAAGCTATAACAATCATGGTTGCCATACAATCTTAATAATTCCAACAGCAGTATTGAACCCACTCAACATCTTAATGGCTTCCGACACTATTCCGGAGCAGCGATCAAGTGGTACTCGTTACTGTGAGGGGCAGCGACTCGAATCGATTTGCATCCTACAGGAGAAACCTGCTTGCACGATCCATACGCGCTTCATGGAAGCCGCATGGAGCAACCTTTCGCATACGGTACCACAAGGTCTTCCGCACCTGGCTCCCCCGAGAAGGGTCCCCCAACGCGAAGCGCTCCATGCCGCCACCCGTGGGTGGATTGCTCCCTCCTCTCAGCCCTAGTTCGACCTCAAGGATCAGGGTACCTTCCGACCAAGCAGTAGTCGTAGCTACTTCAGTTTATTAGGCCCATAACTCCAGCATGCAAACAGTATGTTCAAAGTTGACCTCATAGGACCAGACACGAGACGTAACCTTAGGTGACTCAGACGGAACCACCTCTTTGAAAACAAGTTGTCCTTTCCTTTCCACCTAGTTACCTGTTCGGTCTTTATTATGATCCCATCCACACTTTCCTTTATCTGACATCATTCCCCAGTGACAATATTTCCTATCTACGAGTGGTCTCCATACCACTCGATGAATAGGCATCCTAAATTAAGCAGAGCGACTACCGTCCTGAGGCTAATTATCGAAAAACGGGGACCTACTGCAATGCTAGGTTTTCAAACAACTCCTACAAACTTAAGGCACAGACAATCCTACATCCCTAACTAGTGATAAAGTAAAAAGGTTAAAACTTGGTGGAATGCACTGGGGCATGCCTTGATTTAGATCACAGTTAGCACTCTCCGGAATATTTGCCTCAGCTTCGGGCTCCTCCGGAGCTAGCTCCACCTCCACGCTCCCGTCGTTGAGTCCTAGTGGATGAAATGCAATGCAAGCGAGGATAGTGAGGATTTGTGGCACTACCTCAACAAATGCATGCTATGATATGATGCATGCATAAAAGTATGGGTGTGCATTGAAGAAATACATGGAGGTTTCTCATATTACTTTCTTTTAATTTTATATAAAACAAGCAAGCTCTCTAGTGGGAACGGTGCAAAGTCAAACACATTGAACCTAACTAGATGACCATAACCAACATGACCAGACGCAACATAACCTAATTAATTTACAAAAGTAGGGAGTAAGATATTTAATTATTTGCATGTCAACACATGTGTTCATGATACTATTAATTACTAATTTGCGATTACTAGAGAGTAAGCAAAGCTGTTATCATAAATCATGTTTCTGATGAATAAATACCAGTGAGAAAAATGTATGTGGTGTGGGACATGATTCAAGATTTTTGTACCAAATGTGATGGCATGACAATACACCAATATTTGCTATTAATTAAAAAGGTGAAAACATTAAAATATTCATTACAGAAGAAATACTTAATATTTAAATATGGCATTTGCAGAGATGGTATGAAATGATGCAAGAAACATGCATGCAAAATGGGATAATTAAATCATGCACTGAAAATTGATTATGATTTTATTTTGATTTTTTTAACCATTTAAGAGATGCATAAATAAGTATGTGCTTCAGTGGTGTCTTAGTATTTTTCTAAAATACTACATACTGTAGGGAGTACAAAAAGTATTTTTGTCCATTTGTATTCACCGTAGTTATTTCTGTGTGGATTTGTGAAGCTACAATATCTATTTGACTATTTATTTAATTAAAAAGAAATCATTTTGGACTCTGGGCCGGTTTTCTTCTACAGCCCAGCAGCCAGGGGGTGCCGAGAGCTCCCTGGGTTGGACTTGGCCCAAGCAGAGCCTTGGCCCACAGCCATCCTGGCCCAGCCGAGCTCTGGCTTGGCCAGAGCCAACGCTCTCGCGCGCGCGGCGCAGCAACGCCGACTCGCCAAGGAGCGCGAACAACAGAGGGGAATGGAGGGCATCAAGGAGGGTGTGCAGCATGCAAAGCAAGACAGGGAAGCTCACCGAGGTTTGCTGCGCGAAGACTGAGGCAGACAGCGGAGGACTGAGGCGGCTGGTGGTGGCGTTCCAGGCGATCGGCTGCAAAATGAGGAACTAGGGTTGGCCGAAGCGGTGTGAAAAGAGGCTAGGGGTTTCCATGTGCGAGGAATCAAGGGGCTTCTCACCGATGAGGGAGAACGAGGTGGCGAGGCGGTGGTTGGCGTCGGAGAAGAAGGTGTCCGATCCGTAGTCGTTGTTGCGGGAGAGAGAGTGACACCGTGCAGGCTAGGGGAGGGGTCTGTGGCGGAGCTTTAGGAGGGGTCGGCCGGTGGCGGGAGGCGACAGGGCGGGTGGGCGCCAGAGCTCTACTCGCAACTGCCAATGGCGGCTTGGTTTGAGCGGAGAGGAGGCAGAGAGAGAGGAAATGGGCTAGAGAGAATGCACGAGGAGAGGATAAGGGCGACCGGGGAGGAGGCGTTCGGACAAAGATCCGGAGGAGGGGGGTCATCGGCCGATGCTTGGCAACCACGCGGCGCGCGCCAGCTCGGCACTGCAGGCGGCCAACAGTGCCCGCGCGCCCAGTGAGGTTGACAGGCAGGCCCCACCCAGTTCAAAATCATGGAAAACAGAGTGATTTTAGGCATTTTTAACCACGGTTTTGGAGCATTAAACAAGGTCTAAATTTAAATATTTTTGTGTAACTTTGTAGAGCATAGTTTGTAATCGACATTTAGTGACATGCACAAGGAGAGGTGAAAGAAACTGAGAGATATTAGATTTTTAAGGTGCTAATCTGACCACAAAGACTTAGAAGAAAATTCTGGGCCAGAATTCCTTAGCTGTTAGACACTTTGCCATTTACATTTGGGGCAACGGATGAATTCCACATTTAACTAGGGTTCCACAATCATGAAGATCAATGTTTGAATTAACTAATAATTGAGGATGTAGCTTTGGAACTACAATTATATAGTAGTTATATAAATTAAAAGTTGCTTAATTGCTAAGGCTAAATTCTTCCCAGAAAAGTGATTTTTAGCAAAAATTCCAAAAGTGCAACTTATTGACTTCATTAAATCAAGACAAAATTATATGTTGCTCCTAAAGATTGTATCTTAATTATTAGAAGGATCCGGTTTAATGGTTTCTTATAAAATTTTAAATTTGAACATTTAAATTAACTCTGTTTCTAAGCATAGTTTGATTTATTTGACTTATTTACCAGATTTATAAAATCGTCAAAAAATCTCTAAAATTCATATTTAAGTCATGGATCAATATGAGATTTAATTAGGTCACCTATATTATAAAATGTGAACTTCTAGTTCAAGGCTGATTTGACTCAAATCCAAATAAATTCAAACTTGAGTTTTTATTTTGTTATTTCCCATTGGTTTTCTTTCTTTGGCTATCTATGGTGCAAGAGTGACACCAGGGTGTCATAGCCCTCCACCCTTAATGAAATCTCGTCCCAAGATTAAGGGAGGTGAAAAAGAAACGGTTTTGGTCTACGAACTCTGGCTATTGATTTCGTAGGACCTCCTCTTATTCCCATGTAGCCTCATCTTTAGTATGGTTGCTCCATCGCCCCTTGAATACTTGATTGTCTTCATGCGAGTAACTCGTTTGCTTCCATCAAGCACTTTTATAGGGTGTTCAACATTGGTTAGGCTGGGTTATAGCTTTTCAGTGTCCTCCAAGACGAGGTCCGCTTATGGTTTTATTATTGAGCTGCATCACACACATTAGCAATTCGACTGGTAGCTGGAGCTTGTAAGCCATGGGTCAACATCTTGCAGTGATCGACTATGGACAAGTTTAAGATAGCAATAGGTGGTACAACTAGAAATTTTGTCAGATGAACTAGGTGACAAAGGGCCAAAATCTGGATAACAACAAATTGGGGACATAAGGCGACAAAGATAGAGGTGGGAAAACATTTCAAAATCGATTGTGGTCAATAACTTATCAAAAGGGGATAATAACTTAGTGATCTACAAGGCCGAAGAAACAATAAGAATCAACCTCATAGATGATTTATTCAAGCATGACAAGAGATCACTAATTCAAGGGTTTAAACTGAAATGGTCGTTCAAAGAGAATAGAACAACAAGGTATTGGGTCTCTTTGTTGCTCCTGAATGGCACGGTTGTCTTAGAGCAAACAACAAAATTTTGGTTCAGCAAGAAGGATAGTCAAAGATTATATTCTTGCTCATTATTATTAGTTACTCATGCATTTTTACCATTAATGAGTATCCAAATGCACCCAATGATCTACTGAATGTTATAGTGCAATTCGTGTGCATGGCATGGTTGCGGAATGCGATGCATATGGATGGTAGTGCATGTGAAATGATGCTCTTGCATAATGACATATGTTGCACATGAAGATGATGCTTGATGGTGCATATGTCATGATGCGTATAACATGATGAGTTATGCATGGTGCACATGTGAATGGTTGCATTATGGTGCACATGGTATGGTGCATACATGATGTTTCATGCATGTTGGTGATGCACATGGAAAATGGTGCATTACGAATTTGTAATGTTGCAATGCACACATTTATACGTATGCACATTACCGAGCTATAAAGATGCTTATAATTCAAACCTCAGATTTTTATTGGAGCAAGAATATGGCAATGTATGGGGAAGACATTATTGAAATGCTTGGCAAAAAGTA
Organism: Eleusine indica; assembly: GCA_030378355.1. Lineage (NCBI taxonomy): Eukaryota > Viridiplantae > Streptophyta > Magnoliopsida > Poales > Poaceae > Eleusine > Eleusine indica. The sequence continues at coordinate 47,439,328 of CM059495.1, forward strand.
GAGGATCATCAAGGTTTTGAGGGCAAGAGAAGTTACAATGATATTGAGGAGACCACACAACAAAACAAAGAAGTTACAAAAAGGTTCAACGTGCTCCTTGCATGAAAAAGTGCAGCTCAGCAAGGCAAAACAGCCATAATGGTGATGGGTAGCTATCCCAGCCGTTACAATACCAAATATTATGCTTGTCCAAAAGTTTCAGAATACGTTCAATTCTGTCGTATCAGTACAGCAGCTACTAAAACACAAAAACAACAGTCTTAAGTGCAGCATCAATGGAACTAATGAACACTAATCTTGTAGACAATTTCAATACCTTTCCATCGAGTACTTACTCAACTTAATCTAACAAGAAGCTCAGGAGATACGAATTTTCTAAGTTGCAGATCAATATCTGAAAATCTGCTATGACCGCACTGTGTTTGGTTTGAAAATGAGTCTGAAATCTAACTTCCTGAGCTATTACACATAGAAGTAAATTATCAACATTATAGAGAATTTCAACATCTTTCTAACGCATATTTGCACACCTCCAACAAATTTTCAGAAGTCAAGATATCAAATTTACAAGTTGCTACTTGTCTGCTGAACTGATTCTAGGAACAGAATCATGTTGCTCTGAAAATAGGCTCATAAACGTGTCTTAAAAGCTTTAGAGAGGAATGGTTACAATAGCAAAGTTGTAGAAGTGTTCACAACCTTTCCAGAAAGTGCTCGTACAACCCCATAGATGGTCTGAGTAAAGAGTTATGAATTTTCTAAGATAGGTCATGAATCTGAATTTCAGATTGACATCAAACCGACGTGCTGATTCGGACGGACCAAAATTGGTATTGCCCGGAAACCTCTAAAGCAAAACTTCTTGCTGGATATACAGAGAGTTTGTTCATGATTTCAATAAGTATATATTTGCATGATTTTTGAATTTTGAGTGAGAAGATATAGATCTTTTTGTACGCAATATATTTGCTGAAATTTCAGATTTGCTTAATGACTTGATGCTTCATTATTTACATGAATGCTTACGCTTTTCGACCTACACGTCCTTACAAAATAAAATTTGGCCACGAATAGGACCATACATATAGTTGGTGGCAGACGATCTCTCAAGTTAGTCGTATGCTACACGTTTCTTACGTGATTCGTGGTTAGCGTACCTGTAAAAGATTCATTTCAGAAACAATATATCAAATAGAAAAGAAACAAGCCGAAAATAATTCCTTATCATTGTCCTAGGGCAGGACACTGATGTTTTCTACAATCAGCCAGCGTTCACACCTTTGTGCTAGCTTCTCATGCTACTGTCCACAAGGCGGGACACATACCTTCGTTGACGATGTCGTAGATGCAAGTATTTAAATAAACAACCTCCTACAATTAGCTTTGTCACCTGAATCATAACTAATATTATCCTAATGGGCACGTCCTCACACATTCGTTACGGGGTTTTTAAAAATATGTCTTTAAATGTTGCACTATTCCCGAGACAGCTCTGATACCACACTGTAACAGAACCGCCTTACCATGGAGACGATTCCGTTCCAGGATCTTTCTCGGGTGATGACACGCGCTGTGACGCCCAATAGTACAACACATGACAAAATAATATAGTTGCAACAAGAACATAGATAGGGTATAGAGTTTTATATAAACTAGAATTTAAATTACAAATTAGAGTTTTAAACAAATAAAATGCGTCAGCGAAATTTGTTCAACAGTAATTAAATGGTTCAGCGGGATAAGTAAGATACAATCGCCCTCTCACGGTGACACACAGTGAATATCCGGCTAGGTTAGGTGTGTTGCCCGAAACACCATGCCGGCAATCAACGGACTACTCCCCCTTGTTGGCGGTGCACCATTCCAACTCGATATTCCAGCAGTCCAGACGCTAGCCTTCCCAGTGGAACCTCCCACTGTAGTGGTAGTCTCCACCCTGGTCACCTGAAAACCACATAGAGCTACGCCCTGAGTAACTAGTTTACTCAACAAAACTGACCCATCAAAATGGCCAACTACAGCCGACACCTAGACATGCAAAGGCTAAGGGTAGGGTTTATGTTGCCAAAAAGCTAGCCTAAGAGTGGATCCTTATTTACCAAGTTTTAGCATCAAGTTTAGTTATCATGCAGAATAATAAATTTAGTTTGCGCTAAAGCTATAACAATCATGGTTGCCATACAATCTTAATAATTCCAACAACAGTATTAAACCCACTGATCATCTTAATGGCTTTCGACACTGTTCCGGAGCAGCGATCATGCGGTACTTGTTACTGTGAGGGGCAGCGACTCGAATTGATTTACATCCTGTAGGAGAAACCTGCTTGCACGATCCATACACGCTTCATGGAAGCCGCATGGAGCAACCTTTCGCATACGGTACCACAAGGTCTTCCACACCTGGCTCCCCCGAGAAGGGTCCCCAGACGCGATGCGCCCCGTGCCGCCATCCGTGGGTGGATTGCTCCCTCCTCTCAGCCCCAGTTCCATCTCAAGGATCAGGGTACCTTCCGACCAAGCAGTAGTCATAGCTACATCAGTTTACTGGGCCCATAACTCTAACATGCAAACAGTACGTTCAAACTTGACCTCATAGGACCGGACACGAGGCGTAACCTTAGGTGACTCGGATGGGCTTGCGTTGATTCAGATCATAGTTAGCACTCTCCGAAATATTTGCCTCAGCTCCGGGCTCCTCCGGAGCTAGCTCCACCTCCACGCTCCCATCGTTGAGTCCTAGTGGATGAAATGCAATGCAAGCGAGGATAGTGAGGATTTGTGGCACTACCTCAACAAATGCATGTTATGATATGATGCATGCATAAAAGTACGGGTGTGCAATGAAGAAGTACATGGAGGTTTCTCATATTACTTTCTTTTAATTTTATATAAAACAAGCAAGCTCCCTAGTGGGAACGGTGCAAAGTCAAACACAATGATCCTAACTAGATGACCATAACCAACATGACCAGAGGCAACATAACCTAATTAATTTCCAAAAGTAGGGAGTAAGATATTTAATTATTTGCATGTCAACACATGTTCATGATACTATTAATTACTAATTTGCGATTACTAGAGAGTAAGCAAAGCTGTTATCATAAATCATGTTTCTGACGAATAAATACCAGTGAGAAAAATGTATGTGGTGTGGGACATGATACTAGATTTTTGTACCAAATGTGATGGCATGACAATGTACCAATATTTGCTATTAATTAAAAAGGTGCAAACATTAAAATATTCATTACAGAAGAAATACTTAATATCTAAATATGGCATTTGCTGAGATGCTATGAAATGATGCAAGAAACATGCATGCAAAATGGGATAATTAAATCATGCACTAAAAATTGATTATGATTTTATTTTGATTTTTTTAACCATTTAAGAGATGCATAAATAAGTATGTGCTTCAGGGGTGTCTTAGTATTTTTGTAAAATACTACATACTGCAGGGAGTACAAAACGTATTTTTTGTCCATTTTTATTCATCGTAGTTATTTTTGTGTCGATTTGTGAAGCTACAATATCTATTTGCCTATTTATTTAATTAAAAAGAAATCATTTTGGACTCTGGGCCGGTTTTCTTCTACAGCCCAGCAGCCAGGCGGGCGCGGAGAGCTTCCTGGGCCGGACTCGGCCCAAGCAGGGCCTTGGCCCACAACCATCCTGGCCCAGCCGAGCTCTAGCTTGGCCAGAGCCGGCGCGGCAACGCCGACGCGACGACGGCTCATCGAGGAGCGCGAATAGCAGAGGGGAATGGAGGGCATCCAGGCGGGTGTGCGGAATGCGAAGCGAGACAGGGAAGCTCACCGAGGTTTGCTGCACGAAGACTGAGGCGGACAGCAGAGGACCGAGGCGGCTGGCGACGGCATTCCAAACGGTCGACTGCAAAACGAGGAACCGGGGTTCGTCGAAGCGGTGCCACAAGAGGCTAAGGGTTTCCTTGTGCGAGGAATCGAGGGGCTTCTCACCGATAAGGGAGAACGAGGTGGCGAGGCGGTGGTCAGCGTCAGAGAAGGTGTCCGATCCGCGGTCGTTGTTGCGGGAGAGAGAGTGACACCGTGCAGGCTGGGGGAGGGGTCTGTGGGAGAGCTTTATCAGGGGTCGGCCGGTGGCGGGAGGCGACAGGGCGGCTGGGTGCCGGAGCTCTGCTCATGATAGCCAATGGCGGCTTGGTTTCAGCGGAGAGGAGGCAGAGAGAGACGAAATGGGTGAGAGAGAATGCGCGAGCAGAGGACAAGGGCAACCGGGGAGGAGGCATTCGGACAAGGATCCGGAGGAGGGGGGGTCATCGGCCGGTGCTCGGCAACCATGCAGTGCGCCGGCTCAGCACTGCGGGCAGCCAACGGTGCCCGCGCGCCCGGTGAGGCTGATAGGCGGGCCCCACCCGGTTCAAAATCCTAGAAAACAGAGTGATTTTAGGCATTTTTAACCACGGTTTTGGAGCATTAAACAAGGTCTAAATTTAAATATTTTTTGTATAACTTTGTAGAGCATAGTTTCTAGTCGAATTTAGTGATATGCACAAGGAGAGGTGAAAGCAACTGAGAGATATTAGATTTTTAAGGTGCTAATCTGACCACAAAGACTTGGAAGAAAATTCTGGGCCAGAATTCCTTAGCTGTTAGACACTTTGCCATTTACATTTGGGGCAACGGATGAGTTCCACATTTAACAATCATGAAGATCAATGCTTGAATTAACTAATAATTGAGAATGTAGCTTTGGAAGTACAATTATATAGAAATTATATAAATTCAAAGTTGCTTAATTGCTAAGGCTAAATTCTTACCAGAAAAGTGATTTTTAGCAAAATTCCAAAAGTGCAACTTATTTACTTCATTAAATCAAGCCAAAATTATATGTTGCTCCTAAAGATTGTATCTTAATTATTAGTAGGATCTGGTTCAATGGTTTCTTATAAAAGTTTAAATTTGAACTTTTAAATTAACTCTGTTTCTAAGCATAGCTTGATTTATTTGACTTATTTACCAGATTTATAAAATCGCCAAAAATTCTCTAATATTCATATTTAAGTCATGGATCAATATTATGAGATTTAATTAGGTCACCTATATTATAAAATGTGAACTTCTAGTTCAAGGCTGATTTGACTCAAATCCAAATAAATTCAAACTTGAGTTTTTATTTTGTTATTTCCTATTGGTTTTCTTTCTTTGGCTATCTATGGTGCAAGAGTGACACCAGGGTGTCACACGGAAGTTCCGTCGGTGCTAAACTCCTAAACTCTAGCAACCCGAGAGTGATGAAAGTTCCGTCGTTCTTTCACGGAAGTTCCGTTGCAGCCCTTTCTTTCAATTGCTACAACCCGAGAGTGATAAAAGTTTCGTGGTGGGATTCATGGAAGTTCCATCATGACTTCTCTTAGTAAAAAACTAAGCATGCAATACCTCTTTTTGAATTTATAGAAGTTATATGCGAATCCACGAAAGTTCCATCAGACCCCAGGAAACACCCCAACGGCTAGTTTTTGGAGATGCTCTATAAATACCTTCCCCCTTCTCCTGTGAGAAGGGTTGGACTTCTTGCTATTCCACTCTAGTGTCAGATAGAACTCTCCCCTTTCACTCATATACTTGTTCTTGTCATTCCAATCAAAAGTGAGAGAGATCCAACCAAGAAAAGCTTCAATCCATCCACTCAAAAGCTTGAGCACATTCTTCCCTCCCCAACAAGATTTGACTTGCTTGTTATTCTTGAAGACTTGATCTCCTAGATGGGTAGGCATCGCCCTTGAGCTCCCAACATGTTGTAGTGAGACTTGGACATTTGTGAAGGTGTGATTCGCCTCCGGAGGAAAAGAATCAAGTTGGAGAAAGATTTCCAAGCACAATCTTTGTGATTGCTTGGCGGAGAAACGGGTTGAGAGAGACCCGACCACTTTGTGTGGCTCCTCAACGAGGATGTAGGAATTACTTAGTGTGGTTGCCGAACCTCGGGCTAAATCCTTGTGTCTCTCTTTATCTTTCCCGCTTTTATTATTGTGCTTGTTTATTTCTTTCATATATTGTGCTCGATTTACTTGTTGTTGTATTGCTAGCCATTCATTGAAGGATTCTAGGTGTACCTTGTACTAGCTTCACTACTAAACAAGTATCATATCTCTATCCTTTTATTTATCTGCAATCATATTAGATTTGGAAAGAGATTGGGTGATGTTATGTCATTTCCATCAGATCTGATGGAAGTTCCGTCATTGTCTGTTTGATCAAGTTTAAAGTGTTATTTTCAGGTTTAATTTTTAGATTGCCTAGTCACCCCCCTCTCCCTCTAGGCAACTTTTAATTGGTATCAGAGCTGTAATCTTCTACAAGGCTTAAAAGATGGCAAACCCGGGAGAAGGCGACAAGCCTCAAGATCTTGCTTCAACAAGTAAAGGACGTGAATTGCACACAGCCCTGCTATTCAACTATAGTGATGTGACAAATATTCATGGAAATGGAAGTGGGAAATTACCCTACTTTGAGGGTAAAGATTTCAGTTGGTACAAGCATCATATGAAGATGTACCTCATGTCTATTGGTCCACCAATATGGGAAATAGTAGAGAAAGAATACACCTTGAAGAGCAAGGATAATCCCACAACGATGGATCAACTCAACATACATCACAATGCTCAAGCGGTGTGGGCAATCCTCTCCTCCTTGAATCCCAAGGAATATTCAAGAGTCTCCGAAATTGAGGATGCCACAAGATGTGGAAGAAACATGTATGTGCACACATGAAGGAGTTGATGTTGTGAAAAAGTCAAGGCTTTAAGTTCTCAAGAACCAATTCAACTTCTTTGTTATGAACAAGGGAGAAGAACCTCAACAAACTCATGATAGGCTTATGGAGATTGTAAATGAGAGAAGAGCATATGGGGGCAACATCCAAGATGAAGATGTCAACTACAAGATTTTCATGGCTCTTAGAATATGGAATCCAACTCTTTGCACTATCATAGAAGAGAAGGATGGATTTGAGAACTTCACAACGAATGAATTTATTGGAAGAATCAATGCCTACAAGAATCGTGATGATGAGGGCAAAAGAGTTAATGTGCTCATTGGTGATGAGAGCTCAAATAAGAAAGATATAGCTCTCAAGGCCAATGATGATGAAGATGTTGAAAATGATGATGATGAAGAAGACAATAAAGAGTTTGCATTATTAGTCAAGAAGTTTGGCAAGTATATGATAAGGAATGGCTTTGCAATGAAAAGCTTTGATAAAGCAAAAGCTAGAAGAACAAATAGAAGGTGCTATGAGTGTCATGAGCAAGGACACATGATAGCCGATTGTCCAAGGCCAAATGGCAAGGAAAAAAAGAGTGAGAAGTAGAATAACAAGAAAAAGCCAAACAAGAAGCCATACAACAAGGGGCAAGCTCACATTGGTTAAGAATACATCTCCGATGATGATGATAAAGATGGTGAGGGTGGCACTACCAACATTGCCATTGGTCTACCTCCGGCCAGGAACTCACTCTTCAACAACCTCATCGATGATGAGGATGATACTCCCTGGTTCTTCATGGCCAAGGAAACCAAGGTATTCCCTAATACCGATTTCAATCCCTCTTATTGTAGCGTTGAATAGGAGGACTTGGTCCCCTCTATGCATGAAATGGTCAAAATGCTAGATAAGCTACAAGAGGAATTGGACAATCAAGAAAGAATCATCGATAGACAAGAAGAGTTGCTTGATGAAGAAAGAAGGAAGAACCTTGAACTCACAAAGCAACTTGAGCAAGAGAAGGAGAAGACCAAGAACTTGACTAAAGAACTTACCAAGGTCAACGAGTCAAGTGAATCATGCACATCAACCAACAAGAAACTCCAAGAAAGGTGCAACTCATTGATAGAAGAGAACACGGCCCTAGTGAAGGCTATTGAGGATCTCAAAACAAGTTCCCGCTCATTGTTGAAGAAGCTAGAATCCTCTCAAGCTTCAACAAGCAAAGGTTGTGGAAGGTGCCACAACATCAATATTGACATGATTGCCAAGCAAGATGCAATTATTGAAGATCTCAACAATCAAGTCAAGGAACTTGAGAAGAAGGCTCAAGTGGAGGCCACAAGAAAAATAGTTGGTGAGCCAAAAGCCTCTCATGACAAGAGAGGTTTGGGGTACAACAAGAATGTGCCCAAGAAGGGGTACAACAAGAGAACCAACTTTGTACCCGAAAACAAGAGAAAGCAAATAGCTCAAGAGAAGACAATCAAGCCAAAGAATGCTTCTCAAGTGAACAAGAGCAACAAGAACTCCACCATATCGTTTAAAGATTTTGATGCCTCTTATGTGCTAACCCGTAATGCTTATGGTAGAGTAGTTGCTAAGTTTGTTAGGCCACATGATGCAAGGTGGAAGACTTGTGTGTGGGTGCCCAAAGTTCTTGTTTCAAGTGTTAAGGGACTCAAACCAACTTGGGTGCCTAAAACACATGCTTGATTTCCTTTGTAGGAATACTCCTCTAGTGGTGCAACATGGGTACTTGATAGCGGGTGCTCAAATCATATGACTGGACAGAGATCAATGTTCTCCACAATTGATCATGACAACCTACCAAGTGGAGGCATCACATTTGGATAAAAGGCAATTGGTCGTGGATGGATTGATGTCGCCCATGACCATTCAATTAGTAATGCTTATCTTGTGAAAGGTTTAGGGTACAACTTGATGTCCGTCTCACAACTTTGTGAGATGGATTATAGTTGTCTCTTTACCGATGTTCATGTGACTATTTTCCGGAAGGATGATTTCTCAATAGTCTTCAAGGGGTATGTGGAAGACAAAATCTATCTTGTTGATTTTACCAACAATGAAGGATTTAATCCAAATGCTTGTTTGGTTGCTAAAACCACCTTGGGTTGGTTGTGGCATCGCCGACTAGCTCATGTTGGGATGAGAAATCTTCATAAACTTTTGAAGAATGGTCACGTCATCAGACTAACGGGTGTTATTTTTGAGAAGGATAAGATTTGTAGCGCATGTAAAGCCGGAAAGCAAGTTGGAGTGGCACGTCCTTCCAAGACCATGATGACAACGAGAAGACCATTGGAAATGCTACACATGGGCCTATTCAAACCGGTCACCTACATAAGCATTAGCGGTAACAAATATGGCCTTGTAATTCTTGATGACTCTTCTCGTTTCACTTGGGTATTCTTTTTGAAGGATAAAAGTGAAACACAAGAAGTCCTAAAGAAATTCTTGAGGAGAGCACAAAATGAGTATGAAGTGAAGATCAAGAAATAAGGAGTGATAATGGAACCGAATTCAAGAACACTCAAGTAGAAGAATATCTTGATGAAGAAGGCATCAAGCATGAATTTTCAGCTCCATACACTCCACAACAAAATGGAGTAGCCGAAAGGAAGAATCGCACAGTCATAGAGATGGCAAGAACAATGCTTGATGAGTTCAAGACACCGAACACCTTTTGGGTTGAAGCCATCAATACTGCATGCCATGCAACAAATAGATTATATCTTCACAAGAATTTGAACAAGACATCCTATGAGCTTTTCACCGGTAACCTTCCAAATGTTTCATATTTCCGTGTTTTTGGGAGCAAGTATTTTATTCTTAACAAGAAACCCAAATCCTCTAAATTTGCTCCTAAGACACATGAAGGTTTTCTACTTGGATATGGAACTAAAGTCTATGCATATCGTGTCTTTAACAAAGACACCGGAGTTGTTGAAATAACCCGTGATGTGCAATTTGATGAATCTAATGGCACTCAAGTAGAGCAAGTTAATCCAAGTGATGTAGGTGATGAAGCTCCTTGTGAAGCAATAAGGAACTTGGCAAATAGTGAGATAAGACCACAAGAACGAGACCTAAGTCAAGATGAACCACCTTCTTCAAGTCAAGATGACTCACCTCCACAAGAATCATAAGATGAACAAGATCAAGGAAGTGGCCAAGATCATGGTGACGATCATGCTCAAGGAAACAAACAAGATCAAGCTCAAGATGGTGGAGAAAGAGACACTCAAGATGAAAAATATCAAGAAGAAGAAGATGCATCTAGGCAAATTCACCCATGAGTCCGACAAAGCATTCAAAAGGATCACCCCGTCGACAACATTCTTGGTGATATCCAAAACGGGGTAACTACTCGATCTCAAATGGCTATGTTTTGTCATCATTGCTCGTTTGTTTCCTCTATGGAATCTCTTAGGGTGGAACAAGCACTACAAGACTTGGATTCGGTGATGGCCATGCAAGAAGACTTGTACAACTTTGAAAGGAACAAGGTGTGGTCATTAGTGGAAAGACCCAAGCAAAATATTGTAGGTACCAAATGGGTGTTCCGCAACAAGCAAGATGAGTATGGTATGGTGGTGAGGAACAAAGCAAGACTTGTTGCTAAAGGCTACTCACAAGTAGAAGGTTTGGATTTTGGTGAAACATATACACCCATAGCTACGCTTGAGTCAATTCGTATTTTACTTTCCTATGCTACTCACCATGGTTTTAAGATTTTTCAAATGGACGTGAAAATTGCATTCCTCAATGGACCCATTCAAGAGGAGGTGTATGTGCAACAACCTACGGGGTTTGAAGATCCACAGAAGCCAAACCATGTATACAAGCTTCACAAAGCTGTCTACGGCCTCAAGCAAGCTCCTAGAGCTTGGTATGAACACCTCAAGGGATACTTGATCAACAAGGGCTTCACAATTGGCAAGGCCGATCCTACTCTTTTCACAAGAAAAGTTGATAATGATATCTTTGTGTGCCAAGTATATGTCGATGATAATATATTTGGTTCTACTAATCAATCTTTTTGTGATGAGTTTGCCAAGATTATGACTAGAAAATTTGAGATGTCCATGATGGGGGGGTTGAAGTTCTTTCTGGGATTTCAAGTCAAGCAACTTGAAGAAGGAACTTTCATAAGTCAAACCAAGTACACTCAAGATATACTCAAGAAGTTTGACATGGACAAGGCAAAGCCAAACAAGACTCCCATGAAGACAAATGGACACCTTGGACTAGATGTAAACGGTAAGCCCGTGGATCAAAAGGTATATCAATCCACGAATGGCTCTTTGCTTTATCTTTGTGCATCTAGGCCCGATATCATGCTTAGTCTGTGCATGTGTGCAAGGCTCCAAGCTGCTCCTAAGGAAAGTCACTTGGTGGCTGTTAAAAGAATCTTGAGATATTTAGTTCACACACCTAACCTAGGATTGTGGTATCCAAAGGGCTCCAAGTTCAAGTTAATCGGTTATTCTGATGCCGACTGCGCCGGATGTAAGGTGCATAGGAAGAGTACCTCTGAGACGTGCCAATTCTTAGGGAGGTCCCTTGTGTCATGGTCATCCAAGAAACAAAATTCCGTTGCCCTATCCACAGCTGAAGCGTAGTATGTTGCAGCTCGAAGTTGTTGTGCTCAACTACTTTGGATGCCACAAACTCTAAAGGACTTTGGATATAATATGACCAAAGTTCCACTCCTATGTGACAATGAGAGTGCCATCATGATTGCATATAACCCCATTGATCATAATAGGACTAAGCATATAGTCCGGCACCACTTCTTGAGAGATCATTCTATAAAGGGGGATATTGAGATTAGCTATGTTAGAATCGATAAAGCACTAGCCGATATATTTACCAAACCCCGAGATGAGAAGAGGTTTTGTGAACTTAGAAGTGAGCTAAATATTATTGACTCATCCAATTTGGAGTAGAACCTTGTACATTGTTTGATGTGTTGCTCATGTGCAAAAAGAACTTGAAACTAAAATTCATCAAAAAAATTGATCACGTCTTTGATTTTAGACTAAATGATTTAATCAATAGATCATAATGTTGATGCTTGTGAATATCATTTTGATTGGTTGAATGTTGCTATTCATAAGTTGAAACAAGTTTTATCTTGTCCAAAAGTTTAGAGTTGAGAGAATCTATTTTTTTTTTGCTCCAGACAGAGGACGACGGAACTTCCGTCACTCAATGACGCAACTTCCGTCATCCTTTGTCAATGGGAATCAAGGGTCATGGAAGTTCTACAACAACTTCCGTGAATTTCAATTTTTCTGCCTCCTTTCTTCCCTAAGTCAACCGGTCACTTTCTATTTTCTCTCCTCTCTCCTCTCCAAGAACCCTAGGTGGCGATTTGTGACAATTTGAGCTTTTAACCAGCGAATTTGATCGAGTTGGTGGAGATTTGGTTCGTCCCCCACAAAAGTTTCGGGATCTCCATCGATTTCTTCCGTTATTTTTCCCTAGGTATGAACTTGGCCCTAAGTTTCTCACTTTAGGTCAAAATGATTTTGAAATGTCCTCGTTTATTTTGGATAGATTGTCTCCATTGAACCTAGTGTATATTATCTTAGAGGCATTTGCTATGTTGTGGTAGGATCTAGGAGTATGGTCGATTTTGGTGCAAACTGCAATGTGACGGAACTTCCGTTATAAAAGTATCATAGTGACCGAGAGGGGGGGGGGGTGAATCAGGAACTATCACTATGTACCAATTTTTCCAATTCCTAAAACCAAACACTCAAAACAACTCCTACACAAATCTAGTGGTGATCACACTAACAAGATAATCCTATGAAAGGAAGGACAACCTATGCATACTAGTGGATCGTACAAGTCAATACAACTCCTATGCAATTCTAGTGATCAGGCAAGCCAATGCAAATCCTAAACATGCTAGTGATCAAATGCGGAAGCGTAAACACTACTAGCAAGCAAGGAGCCTATACATGCAAGTCTACAAGATAGTCAACTAGAACGAGTCAAGCATACAAGCATAAATAGCACGGTATGTAAAGACTTAAAGGAAAAGCGTCAAAGTAAGGAGTGAAGTAGAAGATGGCTCATGATATTTTTTTTCCCAAGGTCTCAGAAGGATGGCACCTTCCCCTACTCCTCGTTGGACCACTATCGCTGGAGTCCCGATCCCTCCCGCCACCAAGTGGAGTCCTCGCCCATGAGCCCGCAATCACTCTCGGAGTGAAGACATGATGCACGTCACCGCTGCCACCAAGGCACAAGCTCGCGTCCCTCGAGAACTTGCCGGACTCCCCGAGCCGGCATGGGTGCTCACTAGCGATGCCCCTTTTACCGTCGGGCTCCAACCGTGTACAAACATGTGACGGCCTTCACAACCAATCACGATATGCATTGTTATGGTTATGAGTAACCGGGAGTTGATGAGGATGTTAGAGTGTTTGAAAGAGAAGGAAAATGTGTTTGCTTATCTCATGATGTGTAGGTCAATGAAGTCGACTTGGCGGTCAACGGCGAGAGGATCGGGCACAAGTAGGGGACTTGGAGCCGGATGATCGGGATGCCATGTGAAGTCAAGGGTGATCCACACCGTACACGTGGAGAGGCAAGAAGCACAGACGGTTTCACATTTGAGCCTCAAAACAGCAATGAAGACGGCGTGTTGACCAAGTCAAGGTGAACGGGATGCCGGTGCAAGTGACAAGGGGGCCAATGGAGCGGAACCGGGAGAGACTTGCCGCCGGTCAGGATCGCAGGACAAGGTGACACAAATCGACATCGAGAAGTCACGCTTTGAGAAGCATGCAAGGCAGTTTCCCAATTTGGGCCTCAAAACCGGTGGCGGTGGTTGGTGGTGCACATCACACCATCACGGAGCTTGCATCGAGGCGAAGCAAAGTCGTGAAGGGCCCGAGAGTGTTCATGCGACGAGGAAAAAGATGGATGGTTGTGCCCCTGGTTGTAGGTGGCAGTGTATTTTAGGTAGGGGGTAGGATGGTCTTTAGAACAACCCCTAGGCCTATATAAGGGTATGTAGGGCTGGTGGAAGAGGTGTCTCTCTTTCCCTTAGCCTTGCCTTAGGTCTTTATTCAAAGTGCTAGGAGAGGTCTTCATGTAAAGATGAGAGTAGTGGATGTGTGAGAGACAGCTCTTGCTCTTCCAAATAGTGGGAGGAAGAGGGTGGCTTCGTAGCCATGTATCCATGTATCTTGACTTGATGAATTAATGATATGAGATTCAAATTCGTGCTCAAGTTCTTCCTCTCTCCCTAAATCCCAAATTTCTCTTTTTCCCTATTTTCAGAGCTATTTTTGTAGGTATTTTAGATCACGTTTTTGGATGTGTTTTTGGGGTGGAATTCTTGGGAATCTTGGTGCTATGAAGAGCTAGAACAATCCTATATGAGTCCTTGACCGAATCAAGAGCTCTAGCACCTTTGATTTGAAAGATTTTTCAAGTTTCCGCCTTTTAGTGTTCTTGGCACAAGATCTGAAATTCATGATAATTCCTTGAGCCAATTGAGTGGATCTTGTTGGAGGAAGGTCACAAAGACCTAAGGATTCCCTGGTCCAAAATTCGCATGATTTGGAGATCATTTGGATAGGTTTTGGGTGAGATTTGTGCAAAATCGTGATAGTTTTTCTGTTCTGTTGAGGGTCGATCAGCACTGCCGATGACCAGGACTTGCACTGCTGGTGGGTCGGAACCTGGATTGGCACTACTGATGCCATGACCGGCACTGCCAGCGGCTTGAGTCTGAACCCCGCACCAACACCGGCACTGCTGATAGCCCCAACTGGCACTACCGATGCACTCTGTCTAAGCTTTGCTTCTTCTGCTGATCGGCACTACCGATACTCTGAATTGGCACTACCGGTGTACTGACAGAGTAGTATATTTTGGTGTATTTCTTTGATCGTTTCGAGTCTCTTTTGTTCTCCGTTGTTTCCACTGTATTCCGCTACTGTTGTTGATCACTCCTAGGGTTAGCACATCATAAGTTGGTGTGTGTGGCCATGGTGATAGGTTTGGAGGTTGGCTTGGGTTGTAATTGGAACATAGGCAAAGTTCTTGTGAAGAATTTTAATTGTTTCCCATTCACCCCCCCCCCCCCCGCTCTGGTCGTTTTTCGCTCCTTTAATTGGTATTAGAGCCGGTTTGATCACTAGTTGACCTTAACCGGCTTTATGATCCGGAGGTGACATGGAGATACGTGCAGTCAAGCTTTGGATGTTCGATGGGGAAGACTTTTCCTGTTGGAAATCCCAGACCAAGGATTACCTCCTGAGTCAAGGACGTGCTATCTGGGACATCATCGAGCAAGAGTACAACATACCTGCCAACCTCGACACTGCACCCGTTGGTGAGTTGAACAAGTATGAAAACAATTCCAAAGCTATCAATATTCTGCTCTCTGCTCTTAGTAGGAATGAACATGATTGTGTTACACATCTTCACACTGCACATGCCATTTTGGCAAAGCTTTGCATGTACCATGAGGGTACCAACTAAGTCAAGTCTATGCGTAAGGACTCTTACAATAGACAGTATCAAACCTTTGCATAGAAACCTGGCAAATCACTAGATGATACCTTTCGTAGGTTTGAGGCTATTGTTTGCAACTTGAGGGCTTGTGGTAACCTTGTGTACAATGATAATGATAGAGCCAAACAATTATTGTATTCTCTTGATGAAAATGTATGGTGGGTTAAAATTGCTGCTTTAGAGGAAACTGCTGATTTCAATACCCTGAATTGTGAGCAACTATATAGCAAGCTGAAATCTCATGAACTGTCTAGGAAATCTCGTCCTAATCATGCTAATCCTGCTTCTAGTATGTCTTTGCGTTCTAGTTCTCAAAAGGGTAATCATGGTGGTGCCTCTTATGGAACTAAACCCTCACTTGACAAGTCTTCTTTGGAGTTTGCTCTGTCTTCTCTTGTTGCAGCTTTCGATGAACAGATGGAGTGCATTCTTAACGAGGAGCTGTCCTTGCTCACAAGGAAGTTTAGGAAATTCTACAACAACCGCAAGCAGAGAAGAGGTGGTGGCTCAAGAACCTACTTCGAGTGTGGTTACCCCGGACACTTCATCGCTGATTGCCCCAAGAAGAAGAAGAAGGTCGGGCACCACGACAACAACTCTGAAGACTTCAAGAAGAAAAAGAACCGCTTCTACAAGAAAGGCAAGAACTCCAAGAAGTTCATGAAGGTGGTCGCACATGCCTGCGTTGCCGCTCTAAGCGATGTTGACCTCACAGCAAGCGAAGGCCTTACAAGCTCGGAGGAGAAGGTTGAGAAGCCATGAGTCAAGAGGAAGGACGACTTCACCGGGCTTTGCTTCATAGCAAAGAATGATCATGACACCGACTATGGCTCCAACTCCGACACAAGTGAGGTACCTCCCACTCTTGATGAGCTCTCATCTGAACTTGATCATTTGCACGAAGTTTTGCTCATGCAGGATGATAAGCTTCGCGGTGCTGTTCGTGAAAGTAGAGAGCATAAGTCTAAATTGGAGAGTGATATTGACGTAAACATCACATGCATGACTCGAGAGATTTGCTTAACTCTAGTGCGGGCTCAACACAAAGAAACTGGGGCGTGCCAGTCGATTTTCCCTGCAAATCGACAAAGAAATGAGCAGTTAAATTCCACGGGTCACCAGCCTTGGACAGGCCGATGAAGAAAGCTGATAATCACTGTTAGTGAAAACCAGCCGATGGCTATGAACAGCAAATAATGTTATTAAAATAAACTAATTGACTTATTTATATCGGCTTATCGGTGAATCAATAAACAAGTGTTAAATATTACGTAAATAATGCCGATGAGAATTAAGTTTAATAAAACAATGTTGAAAGATCTATAATCAGATACGCTAGACTTGCTCTGTTTATACCAAAAAGTCGATAGGCTAGAGTCGATAGAAGTACATTGTTCATTCACAGACTCTACCTGTCGATGTTGTCAAGTCGATAGATCTAATAGCTAGTAGTGCAAATATGCCTTAAAATCACAGATCTAATCTTATCAAATAAAAGGGGGCAATCGACTTCTATAAGTGTGATGATAAGCAATTAAGACGCTGAGAAGTCGATCGAACCGTGATAACCTATCGGCTAACCGTCCTGACAGGACCCTATCCACTCTACCCATGACTGGTCCATGTCTAATTCTATCGACTCAGCAAGAGATCAAAATCCATGCATCCTCGCTGGCTCGAGCAGATCGAACTTAATCGAGACAGTGCCCAAAGAAAGTAGATAGAACTAAATATAATCCAATTATGGGTAAAATCAATAAAGTGACTCGAATAATAGATCTATATTAAACGTATAAAATTTCCCAAAAGTCACAATAGATTGGACCTAACCAAGACAGTATCACAACTCGAAGTCGATTGTATAAACATAATTAAGATCTAATTACCGAATAACTAGCAATTCTAAAGATAACAACTAGAATATCAAATCAATGAGAAAGTATTAGTTGAAGTCGATAGAGTTACCGATGGTGACTAATCCAAGTCTCTCGCCGAGATCGGAGCCAATACAGCCTATGTGAGACGAGGATGTTGTCGAGAAAAAGGGTTGGTGATGCGCCGAATTGTATTGAACGAAAGTATTGTCCTTCTCGTACAAACCCTATTACATATTTATAGCCCCATGCAAGGGATTTTGACCTGACTCGGTTAGGACTCTTAAACGAACCATCCTAATTTATTTCTAAACAAAATCTAAACTAAAATAGAAAGAGATAAAATAACCCTATTGGGCCCACTTTATTCCTTTTGGTCGTTGAGCTTGGCTGACTTCGGCCGACTTCAACTCTCCGCCTCTGACCAATAAGAGCGGTCCAAATTCCGGTGCCAACAAGTGCCGAATATGAGATCACTTCACTTAGGTCTAAGCTTTCTAGAGATGACATTGTAGTTGAGTGTGAGTCTTGTCAAGTTGTGATGAATCATCTCAGTCAGAGGGGAAGTGTGCATGCTCAAGTTACCAGTCAGCTTGAGAGTGCCCTTAAAGAGCTTGATGAATTCAAAGCTAGGCCAACTCTTTTGGGTGCATGTCAGAAGTGCCCCAAGCTCACAAGTGAGTTGGAAGCTTAAACCCTCAAAGTCATAGAGCTCGAGTCCAAGCTGCTAAATGAGACTAGCTCGAAAGTTCTCCCACCACCATGTGTAGTGCGTGGCTCTATTAAGGATAAGCTTGCAATAACTAGAGAGGAAAATAAGGTCCTCACTCAAGAAAATGGCTACATCATCTCTCATCTCAAAAGAACCCTAGTGAGTGAAGAAACGATTGAGAGTGACTTATCAAGAGTTAAGGAGAGTGCTTGTAGGTCAACCTACAACTTGGGGTTGGGATATGAGAGGTGTGGTAAAGAGAGTGCTAATGTGGGTAAATTTGTGCCAAGCTGCTACAAGGATGAGGAAGAGTCCATCAACCCCACTGACACTTACTATCCACCAAACCCAAATCCCTCATTCAACCCTAAGCAAGTTGAGAAACCAAAGCCCAAACCTCCTATGCAATCAAAGCCTAAACCTGAGGGAGTCTACATTTGCATGTTCTATGGTCGTAAGGGTCACTTGGATGAGTACTATTATAGGCGTAAGAGAATTGAGAGGATGCAAGCTGAGTTAACTAGAAATGTGCATCATGATGATTTTGTTGATTTTCAGCCTTGCTCTTTTTCTCATGCCTATCATGGACATGGTCATTCCTCGTATGGCTTTGATTCACGAAACAGAGGCTTTGCGCAGCAGCGCTTTGGCGCCCCATGTTTTCCCCATCGTGGTGGGCATCGCTCACATGGATTTGGCTTTCACACAGATGATTTCTATCCTCACAACCCAAGGTTTGCACCGAGATGCTTTGACATGCCATGTTTTCCCCATCGTGGTTCTCCTCCCATGTGTCCGAATGGAAATGTGCAAAGAACTATGACCACCTCTGCAGGTCGTATGGTGAAATGATGGCTCCCCAAAAGTTCTCTCTAACCCTAGCACTGAGCCATCGATCTTTCCTTCTCGTTCTTTGTCGGCAGTAGGTGGAGGCTTGGAAAACAAATGGTTGATGAACTTCGGGTGTTCGCGCCACATGACCGGAGATGCAATGTGGTTCTCCAGCCTCACTCCCTTGAAGCGTCGGGAGTATGTGACCTTTGGAGATGACAAGAGAGGGAGAGTGAAGGTAAGGGGCACGGTAAAGGTAAATGAAAAATTCACTCTCAAGGATGATGGTTTGGTTGAGCATCTCAAGTACAATCTCCTCTCTGTTTCTCAATTGCTTGATGTTGGTTTGGAAGTGCGCTTTAAGAAAAATTCTTCTTGTGTTCTTGATTCGAATGGTTCTTTGGTTTGTGGGATTTCTAGCATTAGGAGAGTTTTTCAGACTGATATTGTTGTTTCTCCTGGTTTTCACAAGTACGCTCAATCTTCTTCTAAGCTCTGGACATGGCATAGGAGACTAGGTCACATGAGCTTTGACTTGCTTTGTCGCTTGAGTGGCCTAGGAATGATCCGAGAATTGCCTAAGCTCAAATTTGACAAGAATTTGGTTTGTGCTCCTTGTCGTCATGGTAAGATGGTTGCCGCTTCTCATCCACCAATTAATTTGGTGATGACTGAACACCCTAGAGAGTTGCTTCATATGGACACTATTGGTCCTTCTCGGGTTCGTTCGGCGGGTGGGAAGTGGTATGTTCTTATGATTGTTGACGAATTTTCTCGCTACTCTTGGGTTTACTTTCTTGAGAGCAAGGATGAAGTGTTTCGTCACTTTCAGAGCTTAGCTTTGAGGTTGTTTAAGGAACTTCCAGGTGCATTTCGAGCAATCCGCAGTGATAATGGCACCGAGTTCAAGAACTCCTCCTTTGATGCCTTCTGTCTTGAGCATGGTATTGAGCACCAATTTTCAGCACCTCGTGTTCCTCAGCAGAATGGTGTGGTCGAAAGAAAGAACAAAACCTTGGTGGAAATGGCCCGGACGATGCTCGATGAGCATAGGACTCCGAGGCGGTTCTGGGCTGAGGCCATTAGCACTGCTTGCTATGTTTCCAATCGGGTTTTCTTGTGCTCAATTCTTAATGTGACTTCCTATGAGCTATGTTTTGGGAGGAAGCCATCTGTTTCTCATTTGCGTGCCTTTGGTTGCAAGTGCTTTGTCCTCAAACATGGCAATCTTGATAAGTTTGAGTCGAGATCTTCCGATGCAATCCTCTTGGTTACTCTCTTGATGGCCATTCCTACAAAGTTTTGAACTTGAAAACTAACACCATCGTAGAGTCCTATGATGTAACCTTTGATGAGTCAAACTCTTGTGCAAGCAATGTGGTTGAGACTATTGGTGATAGGGAAATGGAGGAAAGCATCTTTGTAGAAGAGGGCCTATAGGGCTTGGATGATGAGGATGATGATGAGTCAACACATCCTACGTTCGAGCCTATTCCTGCTGCATCCACTACTCCAGCAGAGGGTACAGAAGCTTCTACATCAACTTTTGTCGCAGTCAAGCCAACTCCAGCTGTGGTTGAGGGGAAGGTACGCTCTAAGAGAGAGACCCCTAGCCACATTCAGCGTCAACATCCACCTCAACAGATGATCGGTAATCTATATGAGAGGACAGCAAGGTTAAGGTCTGCACATCTCGCTTGCTTTACCAATTTTCTCTTTGTTGCAACCTTTGTACCTCAGGATGTTGGACACACACTATCTGATGAACATTGGGTTAATTCCATGCATTAGGAGTTGGAAAACTTTGATAAAAACAAAGTGTGGACCCTAGTAGAGCCTCCTGTTGGTGTCAATGTCATAGGAACCAAGTGGGTGTTCAAAAACAAGCATGGGGAAGATGGTGAGGTAGTGAGAAACAAGGCTAGGCTTGTTGCTCAGAGTTTTAGCCAAGTTGAGGGCTTAGACTATGGGGAAACCTTTGCTCCTGTAGCTCGCATAGAAGCCATAAGGATCTTGCTTGCATTTGCTACCTCTAAGGGCATCAGACTCTACCAAATGCATCCTAATAGTGTTTTCCTAAATGGTTATGTAGAAGATGAGGTTTAGGTGAAACAACCACCTAGATTTGAGCACCATAAATACCCAAACCGAGTGTACAAGCTTCAGAAGGCTTTGTACAGGCTAAAGCAAGCACCCAAGGCTTGGTATGCTAGGCTTAAGACCTTCTTGCTAGAGCGCGGGTATGTCATAGGGTGTGTTGACAAAACCTTGTTCACTCTAAATCATGGCAATGACTTTCTTATGATTCAGATATACGTGGATGATATCATCTTTGGTTGTTCCTCTCATGCTCTTGTGTCTAGATTTCAGGAAGCTATGAAAAGTGAATTTCAGTTGTTGATGATGGGCGAGCTCACCTTCTTTCTTTGACCTCAAATCAAGCAATGCAAGCAAGGTACCTTCGTACATCAAGCCAAGTACATGAAGGACCTCTAGAAGAAGTTCGAGATGGCCAATGTGAAGCCGTTGTCAACTCCAATATCCACTACAATGACACTTGACCCAGACAAAGACTGTGAAGCGATGAACCAAAGGGAGTACAAGAGCATGATCGGCTCCCTCTTGTACCTGACGGCGACAAGACCTGACATACACTTTGCAGTGTGTTTTTTGTGCTCACTTTCAAGCTTCCCCAAGGGTGTCTCATCACAAGGCTGTCAAGTGCATCTTCAGGTATCTCAAATACACTCTTGAGTTTGGTCTTTGGTACTCTACATCTTCATATTTTGATCTCATTGGGTATTCGGATGCGGACTTTGCTGGGTGTAGAATTGAAAGGAAGAGCACTTCTGGGACTTGCCATTTCTTGGGTACTTATTTGATTTGTTGGTCTTCTCATAAGCAGTCGAGTGTAGCCCAATCCACCACAAAGGCTGAGTATGTTACTACCGCTAGCTGCTGTTCACAAATCCTATGGATAGTGTCCACCATGAGAGACTATGGGTTAACCTTTAAGAGTGTTCCACCCATGTGTGATAACTCCAGTGCCATTTGCCTAGCCAAAAACCCAGTCCAACATGGTAAGGTCAAACACATAAACGTGAGATTCCACTTCCTGAGAGACAATGTTGAGAAGGGAGATGTTGAGCTCAAATACATTGACACTAAACACCAATTGGCTGATATTCTCACCAAACCCCTAGATGTGTCGAGATTTGCTTTTCTTTGGAGAGAGCCTGGTGTTTGCCATCCTTATGGCATCATTTGAGGGGGAGTTTCTCTTTTTGTATATATGTATCTTACTTTTTCGCATTGCATCTCATATGTAATATATGCATTGGTAGATGAGCTTTGATTCTTATGCTTTTTTGCATTTCTCATTGCTATGATTGAGCTTGAGCTAAGTTGTGTGGATGTGATAGCAATCTCTCATGCTTAGATTTTCTAGATGGTCTGTTATAGACTCATTTGAGAAACTTGCTAATCTTAAAGGTGAACTTGGATTTTTGTTAACCTTATGAACTAATCTTGCCAAAACTTGCTCACCATGTGAATAATTGCTTTTATCCTTGTCAAAACCTGCATTAGGGCTAGTCTAGAGGGTATCTTGGCTTTGGCACCTTGTGTTTGCGAAATGTAGCTTTACAAATGTTTAGCTCATGATGGAACATTGTGGGAACATTTGTTCCTTTTGCCACAAAAGCATGTTCAAACTTCTGCTTTTTCTTTGCAAGTTAAGTAATCAAATGAAAATTGTGCTTTGAAGCCTTGGGGTGTTTGCCGTACCCAGTCGTGCTACCCTCCGCATGGATTAGAAGTTACCTAAAAATGCTAAATCCAAAAATTGTGCTTTGAAGCCTCAGGGTGTTTGCTATACCCAGTCGTGCGACCCTCCGCACGGATTAGAAGTTGCATGAGGATCACCTAATAAAAAAATGTGTCTTTCTCCCTCCTTTTGAGTCTTTGTTGCATATGTGAGCGTTTGTAGAGCTTATTTTCTGTGAATGTTTGTTGCCATGGTTGAGACTAAGACTCTAGTATTTTTTGATTCACTTGATGCCTGTTCTGCCTTGGATGGGAGTACTTATACATGTGGTGACAGCTTTTCTCATGATGAGCAAATATGATTCTATCTAAGCTAGTCAATCTTTTTGCTTAGCTTGTATAGCTCTTGGTGTTTATGCCTTGCTATCTATTTTTGGTCTTTGTATGATTATGAGCTATTGCTTTTACACTTCATAGCTCTATGTTTATGATTAGCAAGGTTAAATGCTTGTTGGCATATGTGTTGAAGCTCCTTAGGTTTGCATTTTCATATAGTGCATGCTTGTTCTTTTCCTTCTTGTGACACCCCAGTGTCACTACATTCTTTTGATCATATGATTGCACCTAATTCTGGTTTAGCAAGTCATAACTCAATTTTAGTTGCATTTCAAATTTATATGAATTTGAATTTAAAGCAAAATACAGTTAGATTGAGAAGCAACTTCAAATTCTTCCACACAAATAGGTGCTATCAAAAATTTATGTGATAGAGTTTTCCATAAAAGAATTTAAGGAATTTTATCAGAATTTTATTCAAAGAGGAAATGCCCAAATTAATTCCTAGAAGTTTGAATTTTACCCATATTCAAATAAATGGCAAACTTAAACTATTTGGTTTTGAAGCTTGCCACCTGTCACATTGTGATCTACACAACTTAAGGATTCTGTACAAATTTTCCCCAGTCCATTTGAAGTTTGGAGCTATTTTATTTCCAATTTTGAAGTGGTAGCCGAGATAATGTTAGAAATTGTTTAAACCTTGCCCATGGGACCCAACCGTCAGTCTCTCTTTCCTTCTCCTTCTCTCTCTCGCTGGCACCCGAGTGCCATGCGCGCCGACACGGAGGCAACCGTGTGTCACCGCCCAGCCGACGACCCCAGCGACCAAAACCCTGCCTCGGACCCCTCCCCGACTCTCTACTCGGCATTTCCGACTCCCTTCCTCGACGTCTTCGATCTCTTCTCTCTTTCCCTGCCTCATTTTCTTCTCTGCGCTACCGCCATTGCTGCTGATCACTCAAGCTCACTGCACTATCAAAGAAACATCACAAAGCTCGAGCTCTTGATCAAGATGGAAGCGTCGTGAGTCAAGTAGTCGTCCAAAACAAACCTCACCCTGATTGATCCTTCGGTTGTTAAGAATTTCACCATTCTTCCGATGAGCTCACCACTGACCAGTCTCGACGAATCCGTGTATTCTTCCTCTCTAGTGAGACTCCAAGCTTTATCCTTGATCCAGGGAGTACTTGATTACCTTGCGCAAAGATTTGACCATTGATTGCCTAGCTTTTTCTAGTTAGAATCGAGCAGAGCGAGTTTTTCCTTTCCGCCGCCATCGGCCGCCATGGGAGGTTCACGGTGGCGGTGCTGCTCGACCTTTCTCCGTCACCTCGGTGATCACGCCAAGTTCTGCCTTGACCCTCTGGTGGTCCCCGACCGTCGCGCTCAACTTCTCAACCTCAGCGGCGAGCTCTCCTCATCGCCGGCCACCTCTGTTCCACCGTCTCTCGCCGCCGATATAGCTCCGGTGAGAACCTTACCTCACGAACCCCGTCAGAGCATTCGTCTTAGTATGCTCGACGTTCTGGTGAACACGAAGTCCAACTTCGTTGAGCACAGAACCCGCCGGCGAGCTCCGAAGTCGCTCCGGCGACAGCGCCGCCGCGTGCGCGCTCGCACGCTAGATTCAAATAGCCGATGGCAATCTCGTAAATAATGTGAAGTTTGAAATAAAAACCCAGGAAATTGATTAATCTTGTAAAATCAATATCTAAAATTCCAGAACCTCTAAAATTGCAAACTAAATTTTGTTGGCTTCCTTGTGATGAGATTTATGCATTAAGTATATTTGTGCACATGGTTTATATTAAAAAATTTGATGTGTGATTTATTTAGGGTAAAGCTTAATAAATCCATATCCTTAGTTGTGGACTTGATAAAATAGTAAATCAAATTGTTTTAGTCTTTGCTTGACATGCTTGGTTCATATGATAAATTGATGATCCTAGTTTCTAGATATATAATTATATATGATTTTATCTTTAAAATGCTTAGAATGTCATTAGAGTAAATTCTATAAACTTTTAAGGGTTGGTCTTATGCACAAAACTCATGCTTGTCATATTGCATCTCTCTGAATTTTTGTAGTAATTTATCTTCTGTACTTATTTTACTATAATTTGTTTAGGCAAAAATCTTGTTAAATGCATTATAAATGGTTTTCTCATAATTTAACTGTGAAACTTGGTAAACTTGATGTTCATATTTATACCTATCATCAGTAGATCATTTGAGTCCAGTAGCATAGTCTTATTTTACTAAATGATTTATTTGTTTTTCATGTCTTGATAACCATATTTAAATGCATTAGGAAATTTTAGTGATAAATTCTTCTAATTAGAATTACTAGCTCTGAAGCATATGTCTTCTAGAACCATGCTAAGGAAAAAAATTGATTTGATCTATTTCATTTGGTATGTGCATCACATTCTATTGCATGTCCTATGCATTCTTTTATGTTGACATATCAGTATTGTTATAGGAAACCTTAATTCTATCGAGGAGGATTTTCAGAAGGAATCTTCAGTTTACTCGGTACTGACCCTGTGATTGTAGATCAAGGCAAGCCCCAGAACATTCCCGTGTATTAATTTGATTAAATTCCAGTAATTAAATTACTAGATGTGTATAGATGAATTGTGCATTAAGTTTAGGAGTTGAATGAAACCCACTTGTATTTCCTGGATGTGTCCTATTTTATTTAGACATGGTATACAAGTACAGGTAGTTAATAGAGAAAATGTTATCCTTAGTTCTATGATTTACATTGTTATGGCACTTGGAACATTAGTTAAATGATAATAGTCACATGGTGAAGTAAGAATGTTAAAATTTGGACTAAACGGGTCTGTATTGGAAAGGACAAAGGTAAAGTACCTGTGATGGTTTTTGTCTCGCAAGGAGGCAGTCCGTTTATGTCAACAACTAAAATTTGAGACGTGGACAGGCCCCGTAGGTGAAAGGGCAAAGATCATGTGCCTTCAAAGGACATGTCTTGCAATGTTGTAGCCCTGTCTGTGTCGACCTATGACCCGTTCGATGTCGGCCCTATTGAGCAAGTTTTGAACTGTACTGAATACATGCTAGTATATGGAAACTAGTAAACTGATGTAGCATTATCATTTGCATGTTGGAGGGTACCCAAATTCTTGCTCGTGTGATCCAGTAGGAGTGGACAGATTCCCGAGGTAGTGTGGAATGGCTGCCCACTCGGGACTTTGGACCCGGACTGGCTTGTATGATGTCTTTGCAAAAGGTTGCCATACGTGTTCTTAAATGATGCGTATGTCGTGAACTTCGGGTTTTTCCCAGCTGGTGTAAAACGATTGCAATCGCTATCCCTCGCAGTAATGAGTACCGCTTATTCAGTGCATCACATCATAGTTTAAGAACCTCACTAATAATAATAATGAATGAAATGTTAGGATGAAAAAGATTGTGTTTTAGTGAATCTGAACTTGATATATTCTGTACTTAATTTAAATTTCAGATGTCTTGTACACCTTATATCTCTATATGCTAGTTACCTTACACTGTTAGAATTACTAGAATGTTCACAAATTTTAATTTTATCCATCTCTGAGCCTATGCATGTCTAGATTTAATCCTTGTCGGGTAAGACTTGCTGAGCTTAGTTGCTCAGGCTTTACCATGTTGTTGTTTTAATTATTAAAGGGAATAATGTTGATGCTTATGAGTTACCTTTGGGTGTACTTCCCTGGGATATGTCTATTGTAGAGGGATGGTCAGCCCATTGGGAGACTGAGTAGCCGCTGCTCTTGTGTGATGCTAGGTTATAATACATATGGGCTTGGATTTATCACAACTGCTTTTATCACTGAGTTGTATATTGTAGACACTTGATCACGCTATCTTCCGTTGTTTTCAAAACTGATCTTGTGATATTTCCGCTGCACTTAACACTTAAACTGTGATGTAAAATAAATAATACTAGTTTTTATGTAAGTTAAACTTGGTCGGTTGTTGTATTATCTTGTGTCTACTTAATCAGCACCTCAGGAACTTTGGTCCAACGGGGTTATGACACTTCTTTGATGAGTTCATTGCAAAGGGGGAGAAAATATTAGGTCATGCACAAATAATGCTAAGAAACATAATATGATCAATTTTGCATTACATGAGACCTACCACAAGTTGAGGGGGAGCATATCACATCCTTGAGCGTTTTTCATGTGCTTTTCACAATCTTTGCGTTCTCGAGTGGCTTTCTTTGTCAACTCTTGGTTTTGTGATCCCTGTTATGCTAGATGGCTACTTTTCACCTTTCCTTTAGGGTTTGGCCATTTGGATGTGCTTATTCGGTTTCGCATTTCAAATCTCTAATCTTGTGCATTTGATGTTGTGAATGTACTCATCAAGGGGAGATTGAGAAACCATATGGATATGTGTCATGGTTTGCAATATGTGATGAGTAATTGACTTTGGTTGATTTGGTGTTTGAGTTGAAATACGGGAATTTAGGGATTGCATGAGTCTGTGCATTGTTATGTTATGACTAACCGAGAGTTGATGAGGATGTTGGACAGTTTGTAGGAGAAGGAAAATGTGTTTACTTGTCTCATGATGTGTAGGTCAATGGAGTCGACTTGGCAGTCAACAGCGAGAGGATTGGGCACAAGTAGGGGACTTAGGGCCGAACGATCAGGATGCCGTATGAAGTCAAGGGTGATCCACACCGTACACGTGGAGAGGCAAGAAGCACGGACAGTTTCGCGTTGGAGCCTCAAAACCGTGGTAGCAATGAAGACGGCGTATTGACCAACTCAAGGCGAACGGGATGCCGGTGCAAATGACAAGGGGGCCTGATGGAGCAGGACCGGGAGAGACTTGCCGACGGTCAGGATCGCGGGACAAGGTGACACGCGTCAACATCGAGAAGTCGCGCTTTGAGAAGCGTGCAAGGCGGTTTCCTAGTTTGGGCCTCAAAACCGGTGGCGGTGGTTGGTGGTGCACGTGGCACCATCACGGAGCTTGCGTCGAGGCGAAGCAAAGTCGTGAAGGGCCCGAGAGCGTTCGGGCGAGGTGGAAAAAGATGGACAGTTGTGCTCCTGATGATAGGTGGTAGTGTATTGTAGGTAGCGGGTAGGATGGTCTTTAGGACAATACCTAGGCCTATATAAGGGTAGGTAGGGCTGGTGGAAGAGGTGCCTCTCTTTCCCTTAGCCTTGCCTTAGGTCTTGATTCAAAGTGCTAGGAGAGGACTTCATGTAAAGTGCAGAGTAGTGGGTGTGTGAGAGACATCTCTTGCTCTTCCAAACAGTGGGAGGAAGAGGGTGGCTTCCTAGCAATGTATCCATGTATCTTGACTTGATGAATTAGTGATATGAGATTCAAATTCATGCTCAAGTTCTTCCTCTCTCCCTAAATCCTGAATTTCTCCTTTTCCCTATTTTTGGAGCTATTTTCGTGGGTATTTTGGATCTCATTTTTGGATGAGTTTTTGGGGCAGATTTCTTGGGGACTTTGGTGCTATGATGAGCTAGAACAATCCTATACGAGTATTTGACCGAATCAAGAGCTCTAGCACCTTTGATTTGAAAGATTTTTCAAGTTTCCCTCTTGTTGGCACAAGATCTGAAATTCGTGATGATTCCTTGAGCCAATTGAGTGGATCTTATTGGAGGAAGGTCACAAAGACCTAAGGATTTCCTGGTCCAAAAATCGCACGATTTGGAGATCATTCGGATAGGTTTTGGGTGAGATTTGTGCAAAATCACGACAGTTTTTCTGTTCTATCGAGGGTCGATCGGCACTACCGATGGCCAGGACCGGCACTGCCGGTGGGTCTGAACTCAGATCAGCACCACCGATGCCATGACCGACACTACCGATGGTTTGAGTCTGAACCCTGCACCAGCACTGCGGATAGCCTCGACCGCCATTGTCGATGCGCTCTGTCTAAGCTTTGCTTCTTCTGCTGATCAGCACTGCTGATACTCTAAATCGGCACTACCGATGTACTGATAGAGTAGTCTGTTTTGGTGCATTTCTTTAATCATTTTGAGTCTCTGCTGTTCTCTGTTGTTTCTGTTGTATTCTGCTACTGTTGTTGATCACTCCTAGGGTTAGCACATCACAAATTGGTGTGTGTGGCCGTGGTGATTAGTTTGGAGGTTGGCTTGGGTTGTAATTGATACATAGGCCATGTTCTTGTGAAGAATTTTAATTGGCTCCCATTCACACCCCCCCCCTCTGGTCACTTTCTCGGTCCTTCACATACCATTCCTTGGATTGATAACCCTTGGAATACTCCGTGGGGAAGTGCTACAGCGGTATTTTTGTGCGCTTGCGGATTTATCTGTGATCATTAAAAATACCAACATGCATTTTTGGTGCCATTGCCGGGGAACGGTTGTCAATTTATCCTAGATCCCTAGTCGTCCTTGTATCTATTTTTCTTTTATTTTATTTCTTTCCTTTATACCATGGACGGACCTTCAATTTCAAGTCTATCCACCGCCAAGGGCAAGTTCTGTGAACCTCCTTTGTCAGGAGAGGCAGTCCTGGCAAATTAGTTTGAACTCTGCCCTAGGTTCGTGTACAACCCTTCTCTGGGCTAATTAGCGAAAGCCCGTATTTCCACCTACGCGAATTTGAGCTACTATGCACATGCCTGAAACTCAGGGTGTTTCATAGGAAACTCTCAAGTGGAAATTGTTTCCCTTTTCCCTCAAGGATAGAGTGAAACAATCATACACACATACCGCGGGCAGAGTGAATGTTGATTGGGAGACACTGCGAGATAGACTCTATCTTGTGTTCTTCCCATTGTCACGTATCACCAATCTACGTGTGGAAGTCCTTAGCTCCAGCGGAGAGAGAAGGAGTCTATAGGTGCAGCCTAGGCTAGATTTACGTTGTTAATCCACTCTGGCCCAGACTTGTCCATTCCTAATCATTTACTTCTACGACATTTTTGTACGGGTTTGCACAAGGAATCTGCCCTATATCTTGACATCACCGCTGGAGGATCGTTTGTACATAAAACACCGAGCGAAGGAAGAGAGATCCTTGAGCGTATCCTAGATAACACATCCTTCCTAGCCGAGTATGAACAGCCGCTAATGGAGGAAGTCAAATCCTATGTTGAGGTCCAAACTCCAATTGAGCGTGAGCCTATAGCTTCTATATCCTTAGACTCAACATTAGAAACCTCATCCCAACCACCCAACCCGGAAGATGAAGCCTCTTCACTTCCAAAATCATCGTTTGTGTTTGAGGATAGTCTTTTTAAAGGCTATGGGAATACCTAAAACTATGAACTAAAGGCCAAACCGCTAGCTCTTGATATTCCCAATTGTCCCCATGACGAGCTGTTTCCTCAAGAAATAGTGGAGGTGCTAACCTCTATAAATAGCAATACGTGGTCGAGAGAGATTAAGCCTTCTCCTGATATAATTCAAGTGTGCTCTCCCTCATCCCATATCCAACTCAGAATTAGAGGACAATCGGTAAAAGCCTTGTACAATCCCATTGTTGGCACCAACATAATGTCCGAATATTTTGCATTCACTATTGGTATTTCTTATTATCACAGATAAATTCGCAAGCGCACGGATGCTGATGTAGCACTTCACCAGGAGTATTCCAGGTTATCAAATCACAGGGATCGTGTGTGTCTAATCTTCTATCCTAATTCGTCCAAGGACAATAAGAATATGGTAGGCCGAGGGTAGAGAGGATTCCTATGGTAAATGATCCTAAATTAAGATAGGTTCAGTCTATAATTGCTTACTTCGGGCACTGGCTTACCCCTGCATCCATAGGCGACTCTGGCCAAATGTGGAGGATTACTAAGGCCGGATAAGGCTGTCACCACCTACCGACTACCTCTACAAACCGTGGGGCACGCGGCAAACAAAGGTAACCTCTAGCCTAGACACCACGTCGATGCTATTAATTAGTATCAAAGTCTCGACATCACGCTTATAGAAGACTATGATACTCTAACTAAATAGAGAGATGATCTTGTAAGCAACAAAGGAAAGAACTTACTTAAAAAGAAAACTTAATACCAAAGGAAGATCATGAATACTTACTAAGAAAAGAAAGCATCCGCCGAGGTACAAGCATGGAGAAGGCGCCGACAAGCCTAGACCTTCTCCTAACTCTCCCTCACTCTCTCCCTATTTTCTATGCACTTTGGCAGTGCTAAAGCCTTTGGAGTGGAGCTCTAAATCTTCTTCTTCTTGTGTGTTGTTCATGCCGAATTCCCTCTCTATTTATAGGTGGCGATGGGCAGGGGGGTACATGTAGGTGAAGTAGAGTCGGTAGGCCGAGTTTGGTCCGCCAGGCGGCGGGCAAGGCCGGGTGGCCACGTGTGCCGGGCGGCCGGGTATGCCGGATGGCATGCACCACCGAGCGGCAGCCTAGGCCGAGTGACCCTTGGATCGTGTCAGTTCGGGACCGACTTCTCTTGGATGGCTTGGATTTCGTCCTGAAGTCGGTCGTTTTAGTTGGTTTTTGCCAACTCTTCATTTGGCGGGCGGTAGGCCTCATGGGCCTCATGGGCTAGCAACCCTGGGTGGCCAACCCAGGCCGGGCGGCAAGCCAGGCCGTGCGGCAAGCCGGGCCGTGTGGCAGCCTAGGTCGGGTGTCGACCCCCTCCGGGTCGCCCCTTGACTTCTCCTGATTAGACCATATGTTGGCCTCTTTTCCTTAGCCATATTTCATCACTTTCGGTCCGGGAGGAGAAAATGACATCATGGTGGAGTGTTTTGCAGAGTCAGTCGGGTCGGATGATCAGCCGGATAGTGATTCCGGGTGATCGGCCGGGTGGCTGATTTCAGCCTTAAATGACCTTGTCGGTCGGGTCCTGATTTCAGCTATAAACGACCCTATCGGCCGGTGAAAATGGCTGTTTCACAGTCATCATCGGCCGATGGGGTGTTCCTTCATGTTTTTGCATATTTTGGCTCTTTTATACCTACAAACACATATCTCACCAAAACTCGTGGAAATTGTTAGTAATAAGCTGCTACCACTATGTTGTTTATTCCTTTTATGTTATTTATGCACAGATTTGACGGTTAGATTTAGCATTTAAGGACCATCAACAAACTCCCCCACACATAGCCTTTGCTCGTCCTCGAGTAAAGGTTGAAGACTAAGGTGGATCATAACTTCAATTGGTATGATGCTAGCATGCAAATTATTCCATGTCATACCTGTACCTATGAACTTTTAAAGTGTCTATCATGTTACCTTGGGTGGTTGAGGGATGGAACGGTCCTGACTCTAATCATCTTCACTTGTTCCGTTGTGTAGCTTGGGTTTTTGAAAAGATTTTCAAAACAAATTATAGCTGTACTCCTCAAATGATTCTCTCAAATCGCTCAATGTGTATGGTTCCTCACCAGGGCATCTGACATTGCCTCTTTTCATCCTACTTCTAAAAATGGCTTTATGTGGAGCTCAAGGTTGGGGTACAAGAGAGGCATACTTGTGTCTCATATATCACTAAGTCAAAAACCGGATCCATGGAGAACAATTCATGAACTTTTGATCAAACATGTGCACATGTGGATATGTGGATGGAAAATGACTGAATTTGAATACTCCCTTTTTTTAAGATGCTCCCTTCGTTCTATTGGATAGGCATTTGAGAACATGGGCTAAATCTTTTTTTATCTTTTTTTCTTCTTTTTTAATCATGAATAGCCCATGTCTATTTTACAAGGATATTTGGAGAGGAAGTTCATTAGAATATGATGGAGTACTTTATTTAATGGACGGATGATGACATGGAAGTGTTATATTCCGGTGCAGAAGATTTAGCATATGGATGATGGATATGGTGGTGCTAACTTCCAGTAAAGAAGTATTAGCAAAGTGATGTGCACATAATCTTGATCAAAAAGTCATAAAAAGTAACTCACAAGGGTGAGAACAATTTGACAAAGTTCAACAAAACAACAAGTAGCATATGCATAAGGTTTTCAATGAGTTCATCATATGACTTTGGTAGGAAGATATAATCATTGAGGAGTCAAGCTATTGATTTTAATTTTTGTAAGAAGAATTCCCAAGCACATCAAGCATAAGAGATAGATTCATTTCGTCAAACCATATCTCATGCATCAACTACCTAGGTGACATGCTTTCCTAAAGATATAGTTCACAAGCAACAGGTCTATGAACTAGGAATAAGGAGCATGCAAGCAAACCAAATAGAAGCATGAAACAAAATGAGGGTTCCACAAGGTTCATTTTAGTTTTCGAGTTAAATTTTTATGATTGATTCAAGAGAAAATAATTTTAACTCGCAAAACAGGGAGGTGAAGGGATTGAGTGTGCAAACCCTCGTAGTGAAGAGGGTATAAGCTGGGATGTGCCTGGCCGCCACACTCTTTCTCATGAGGTTGACCTCTTTTGTTTGCGCATCGAAAAGCCTGAGAAGCCTCCCCCACACTTGTTCTTGTACCTGGCTGCTTTTAATTCAAAACAAACAAAAGATTGTGGAAACAAAAAAGACTCTACCGGGTCTAGGACCGGGGAGTCTAAATTTATTCAAATGAAAAAGAAATACAGAGGGGAATGCTAGGGTCGAGCATTGAAATCAATTAAATTGACAACATCTACCTCCTTACCTTGGTTGTCATCTGGCTCTAGGAAGACTTTTAAACGATGACCATTTACCTTAAATTGGTTCCCTCCGTCATCTTGCAGTGTGATTGCTCCATGCGATGCAGCATTAATGACGGTGAATGGTCCTTCCCATTTACTCCGAAGCTTCCCGTGGCCGAACAACTTGACTCTAGAGTTGAAGAGCAACACCTTGTCGCCTGGCTTGAATGCCTTAGGCTTGATCCTTTGGTGTTGCCATCTTTTGGTTCTATCCTTGTAGATCTTGGCATTATGATAAGCCTTCTCTCTCCATTCCTCTAACTCGGACAACTGCATTTTTCTATGTCTCCCGGCCTCCCTAAAGTCCATGTTCCATTTCAGGATGGCCCAATGTGCTCTATGTTCTAGCTCGACTGGTAGATGACATGTTTTTCCATATACGAGCTGGAAGGGAGACATACCAATCGGTGTTTTGTATGTTGTCCTGTATGCCCAAAGTGCATCTAGTAGCTTCATCTTCCACCCACTCCCCATCTCATTCATGGTCTTCTGGAGGATGTTCTTAATTTGTTTATTTGAAGTTTCTACCTGCACGCTTGTCTGAGCGTGGTATGGAGTTGCGATATTGTGCCTTACTCCAACCTCTCTCAAGAAGTTCTAAAAAGTCTTATCAATGAAATGAGACTCTCCATCACTTATCACCATCCATGGTGTTCCAAAATGAGGAAAGATGATCTCGTGGAACATTCTCCGGGCATGCTTAGAGTCGGCAGCTCTGCATGGCATTGCTTCTACCCACTCGGAGACATACTCAATGGCCACCAAGATGTACTCGCAATCATAGGACTTTGGAAATGGTCCCATGAAGTCAATGCCCCATACATTGAATAATTCCACTTGAAGGTTGTATGTTAGGGGCATTGCGTTGCGAGCAGTAATCCCTCCATGCTTCTGGCAATTTCAACATCTTCGGATGAATTCTTTTGTGTCTTCATGCATTGTTGGCTAGAAGAATCCACTCTGCCAGATTTTTGCTTGGGTGCGGAATACACCAAAGTGGCCTCCATATGGAGATGCATGGCATTTCTCGATTATCTAGGTGCCTTTGATTCTTGGGACACATCTCCTTAGTAACTCGTCAGCACATACTCTGTAGAGGTATAGGTCGTCCCACACGTGATGTTGACTCTCATAGATGAGCTTCTTCTTGTTCTCCCCTGGTGGTACATGCCCTGTAACATTGAAATTCACAATGTCTGCATACCAGGGGTTTGAGTCAGTCACTTGCAGTAGCATGTCATCCCGGAGGAAGTCATTTATCAGAATTTCCTGCATGTTAGTCACTTGCATACGCGACAAATGATCCGCAACAGAATTCTACTCCTTTCTTATCTCTAATTTCAAGGTCAAATTCTTGGAGTAGAAGAATCCATCTAATTAGCCTTGGTTTAGCATCTTTCTTAGTGAGCAGGTATTTTAAAGCAGCATGATCAGTGTGAACGATAACCTTTGCTCCTACTAAGTATGACCTAAACTTATTGATAGCAAAAACAACGGCAAGGAGCTCTTTTTCTGTAGTGGCATAATTAAGTTGTGCTCCTGTCAAGGTCTTGTTAGCGTAGGCTATAGCGTGATGCTTCTTATCTTTGGTTTGGCCAAGAACAGCCCCAACAGCATAGTCACTAGCATCACACATGATTTTGAAAGGCAGCGTCCAATCGGGGGGTTCAATGATTGGAGCTGAGATGAGTGCCTTCTTAAGGATATTAAAGGAATGTAGGCACTCATCATCAAAATCAAAGGGAGTACCCTTAGCCAAAAGACTAGTGAGGGGTCTGGCGATCTAGGAAAAGTCCTTGATAAAACACCGATAAAACCCCGCATGTCCTAAGAAACTACGGATCCCCTTAACATTAATCGGAGGTGGAAGTTTTTCTATGACCTCAATCTTAGCTCTCAACAATACCTCTCTCAAACACAAGGTGTCCTAAAACGATGCCCTCTCGGACCATAAAGTGACACTTTTCCCAGTTAAGTACCAAGTCCTTTTCTTGGCATCTTTGTAAGACCCTATCTAGGTTCTCAAGACAATGATCAAAAGTTTTCCCATAAACAAAGAAATCATCCATGAAGACTTCCATGATTTCTTCGATCAAGTCAGAGAATATAGACATCATGCACCTTTGGAATGAAACGGGTGCATTACACAACCCAAATGACATTCTCCGAGAGGCATAGGTTCCGTAAGGGCTTGTGAAGGTAGTCTTACTTTGATCATCGGAATGGATGGGAATTTGATGGTAACCAGAGTACCCATCAAGGAAACAAAAGAAGGAATGATTGGCAAGCCACTCCAACATTTCATCAATGAAGGGCAGTGGGAAATGATCCTTTTTCATTGCCTTGTTGAGCCTCCGATAGTCGATGCACATCCTCCATCCCGTGACGGTGCGTTGAGGATCAACTCATTTCTATCGTTTCTAACGACCATCATGCATCCCTTCTTAGGCACTACATCCACAGGGCTAACCCACTCACTATAAGCAACGGGATAAATTATCCCGACATGCAAAAGTTTCAAGACCTCCTTCTTAACAACCTCTCTCATTGCATTATTTAGCCTCCCCTGAGGCTCCCTAGAAGGTGTGATATCAAGATCAATGGGAATGCGATGGGTGCAAAGAGCGAGACTAATTCTCTTAAAGTCTTGGAGTGAATAGCCTAGGATAGTGATGAGGACATCACTCCAATGGATACACACAACACTCCTCCAATTCTAGACTTGCAAGGTCCAATGACTAGAGCTCGTGCACGACGACTAAATTTAGAGGTGAGCTCGTTCCTACGTTCTTTGCTATATGTTACTTTTGAGAATAGTTTGCTACCTAATGATTATTTTATGATTAGAAACCATGGAGAGGATCAGGAGATGATGAGAGAAGGAGTTGGGAACATGGAGCACCAGCAAGGGCTTGGAAGCCAAAGTGGAGGCCCAATCAAAACCGCCTTCGAGTCTGTTTCGGGGCCCAGTACCAGTCTGCACTAAAACGGTCGCCCAGGACGCATACGAACTCAGATTTGGACGTTCTACATATGCACGGAAATATAAAGAGAAGACCTTTCCAATGCCGCCAGCCGCATATCAAAATTCATCCGGAGTCATCGAGAATCATCCAAACAAGAGCGGGTCCAGAATATATGTCGGTGCTGTGTCGCCTATTTTTGGCCTTTGGGCTTTGTATCTAGTTGAGCCCAATTAGGGGCACATCCAGAGGGTCTTGCATGACCCTAGGGTCTTCATATACAGCTGCCGCCGCACCATTAGGGTTTGAGTTTTGCTTAGATCAATTCTGTTCATAAACAGTGTCGCCGTTCATCGGTTTGTGAGACCCCAACTTCATGAGTTTAATCATACATCTGCAATTGCGTTGCATTCTTCGTTATTCTTGCTTGTGTTCTTGATTCGTAGGCAGGGATTAGACTTCTCAGCGAGGTCAATCATCCTTGGATGGTTGATAACCAGAGGAGACGTCGTGCTGCGATTGCGGGGTTTAGAACGTGCTGTTCTGAAGCCGGATCGATTTGTGTATCGCCTCCGACCAAATCAACTTACCAAGAACCTTTCAGAAGATTGGGAACCCTTGTTCACATCATGTGGTAATCAGATCTTTAGGTGCACTGTCAGGTTCGCACTACCCTTTATTTTTGTTTTCGTGTTCTTCCTATCATCCACAGAAAAGCCAAAAAAAATTGCCCCGCCCATAACCACGTGTTTAGCCTTTGCATATTTCAATTTCAGAGTCCGTAGTGTTGAGTTTGTGCCCTAGTTCTTGTTTAGTCGCTGGTTTAGTTTGTGTTTTTGTTGTCAGTAGTGTTTTCCTTGCAACCCTAGCCGCCATCCCTTCCACCACCCTCGGTTTTGTCAGCTTTGTGTGCTAGGGTTGATTGATCAACTCGCCCACCCTAATCCCACTCTAAACCCACCCTCAACACCTCGGACCAATTCTTATAAATTCCACTTTCCGCTGCATCCACCCCGCCAAAAAAATCCCTACCCGACCCCAAACCCGACTCGAGTTTTACTCAAACCCCGGGTTTCTTCATAACCGATTCCGACACCCCATCGGTAAAACAGCCATAACTTCTCGCTCTGTTGTCCGTTTTGACTGAAATTTTTACAGGAGATTCTTGACAAAAAGTTGAGGTGACCCCCACTGGACTATGCCCTGTGTGCCCTCGTCAAAAAATTCAAAAAAAATCGGGAAGATAAAGAAAAAATTCATTCAAGTTGAAACCCAACGTTTTCAGAAACTTTAAGAATTTTTGTAGGCCACGTCCTAGCTCTGTTTGACCTGAAATTTTTTGTAGTTTCTCCCCCTTTGTTAGTGAGTTGGAGAAAATTATTAAAAAATAAAATAAAATAAAAGAAATTTAGGATTCCTACTAGTGCTCCATCTAGCCCCCTGAAATTTCTGAGTTTGGCTGTTTTACACTTGGCCCCTATTATCGACTGTGTGCCTTTGTCTCCTTGTTTCTTCTTTTCTATCACTACTGTTCTAGGACATAGTTAGACCAAAAACTAGGGACAAGTTAGTTGAGCACTTATTCAGCTTTACTATCTGTTTTTGATTTGTGTGCCACTCACATATATATATTTGGCCTTCCTAGCTCTACATATTTCTTCTGGACAGCATATAGGTTATTTTGTAACCCTTGCAATCGTGGAACACACCTCACTGGTATCCTTTGCTTTGTTTTTTTTAGAACTTTGTAAGAACTTTACAAGAAGCTTCCTTTTGCTGTGTTGAGAGGCACCACTGCTTAGTAGTTTTGTAGGGATAACCTTCACTTTTTTTTTCCTGTTTTGGTGTTTCTGATGTTAGGAAGCGATGGAGAGGGTGATTCGCCCTCAAAATTTGATGAGTGCGTGAGCCAAAGTCAGCTATAGAAGGCTTTGCAGGCGGTTCAGAGTGATTTGGCAGAGACGATCACTAGGGCCGTCACTGACGCCGTCACCAAGCTTCACCTGGGAGAAAGCATTGAGTGGTTGGATAAGAGAGTCTCTAAGTTAACTGATCAGGTTGTCAAATTGGAGACCGCTCACAAGACCACCAACACCAACACCAACAACGACATTGAAGACGATCAAGATGAAGAAACGGTGTTTAAGGCTGATGGCACCGTCGATAGGTCAGCTACAAGGACCGCAAGGTTACGACGTCGTTTGCAACATAACCCTCAAGGTACGGGTGGTCCACAATCACAACCGTCGCACACAAGGTAACCATGCTCCACATGACCTGTATGCTAAAATTAAGTTTTCAATTCCTTCGTTTTCGGCTCAGTACGATGGTGATGCTTACCTTGATTGGGAAATGACTGTAGAACAAAAATTTAATGCTCACCTTGTTCCTAAACAACATAGAGTTAGACAAGCCACTAGTGAGTTTAAGGACTTTGCTATTGTTTGGTGGAGTGGTCTAGCTGCTAAAACTGGTTTGCCTACTACTTGAGAAGAACTTAAGGTAGCAACGCGTGATCATTTTATTCCTCCTTCTTTTTATAGAGAGATTCGTAATAAACTGTAGCGTTTAGATCAAGGAGACAAAACTGTTCAAGAGTATTTTAGTGAGCTTCAGAAGGGTTTGATTCATTGTGCTGTGGTTGAAAAAGTAGAGGATCAGATTTGCCGCTTTTATTTTGGTTTGAGAAAAGAAATTCAGGACATTCTTGATTATAAAGAATTTTATACCCTCAACCAGTGTTTCTAGTATGCTATGCTTGCAGAGAAAGAATCACAGGGACTTTTCCAGGATTTTGAGGAGTATAGCAAGTCCAGGACTTTCTACCCGCCATGGCCGACGGGGACTTCGGGGAGTGCCACCTCTGTTGCTTCGACGGGACGCACTACAGGGATTCAGTGCCACCGCTGCCATGGCCTTGGTCATGTGCAGAAAGATTTCCCAAGTAGGCGGGCATATGTGGTGACAGATGATGGCGGTTACATGAGCACCTCCGATGTGGAGGATGAGGAGGAGGATGTCGCTGCCACCAGCGGTGACCTCGTCCTTGGAGGCGGAGATACCATGGGCTACATGAATATTATTGTGCAGCGTGTGCTTAGCACACAAATCCAGCAGCCCGAGACGATGCAGCGACATAACTTGTTCCAGATTTTCTTCGTCGTCAAGAACCGTCGAGCACGTGTCATCATTGATGGAGGAAGCTGCAACAATTTGGTGAGTTCTGATGTGGTTAAGAAGCTTGATTTGACCACATGCCCACATCCACATCCGTACTACATTCAGTGGTTAAAAGACTCTGGAAAAGCTAAGCTAATACAAACTTGCAGAGTTCCTTTTTTCATTGGTTCCTCTGTGGATTCTGTTAATTGGGATGTTGTACCCATGCAAGCTTGTTCACTTTTATTGGATAGACCTTGGGAATTTGATAATGATGTTGTACACCATGGTAAAAATAATAAGTACACTTTTATGCATAAAGGAACTAAAATTACTTTGTTACCAATGACCCCTGCTGAAATTGTATAAGCTGATTTAGAACGTGCCGCTAGTTTGAAAAATAAAGGCCCTGAAATTCAGCAACCTGTTAATTCTGATTCTACACCAAGTAATCTTAATGATTCTTCAAGTTCTAAGGGTGTTGGGATTAAATTACAAGGTCGTTCATATCTTGCCACAAAATCTGAGCTTGCTGAAATTTCTGCTGATGATATTTGCTATGCTTTGATATGCAAACAAGCCTTGTTTTTGCTTGGTTATATTGCTTCTAGTGCTTTGCCTCTTGCTGTCACTAACCTTTTGCAGGAGTATGAGGATGTTTTCCCAGCTGAGATACCCTCGGGATTACCACCTTTGAGAGGGATTGAGCATCAAATTGATTTAATTCCTGGTGCTACTTTGCCAAACCGTGCTGCT
Organism: Eleusine indica; assembly: GCA_030378355.1. NCBI lineage: Eukaryota > Viridiplantae > Streptophyta > Magnoliopsida > Poales > Poaceae > Eleusine > Eleusine indica. The sequence continues at coordinate 47,479,688 of CM059495.1, forward strand.
TATAGGACCAACCCTGAGGAGACTAAGGAGATACAACAACAAGTCCAAGACCTTTTGGATCGTGGGTATGTTCGTCAATCACTTAGTCCTTGTGCTGTTCCTGTACTTTTGGTTCCTAAGAAAGATGGTTCCTGACGTATGTGTGTAGATTGTAGAGCCATTAATAATATTACTATTAGGTATCGTCATCCTATTCCTAGGCTAGACGACATGCTTGATGAGTTATGTGGTGCTATAATTTTCACTAAAATTGATTTGCGTAGTGGCTACCATCAAATTAGAATGAAACTTGGAGATGAATGGAAAACAGCTTTCAAAACCAAATTCGGGTTGTATGAGTGGTTAGCAATGCCTTTTGGTTTAACTAATGCACCCAGTACTTCCATGCGTTTGATGAATGAGGTTTTAAGACCTTTTATTGGCAAATTTGTGGTTGTTTACTTTGATGATATCTTGATTTATAGCAAATCCATGGATGATCATATGATTCATTTGCGTGCTATTTTTGATGCTTTGCGAGTTGCACGTTTATTTGGTAACCTTGAGAAGTGCACCTTTTGCATGGATCGAGTCTCTTTTCTTGGCTATGTTGTGACTCCACAGGGAATTGAGGTGGATGAGGCAAAGATTGAAGATATAAAGAGCTGGCCTGTACCAAAAACTATCACACAGGTGAGGAGTTTTCTTGGTCTTTCAGGTTTCTACCGCCGCTTTGTCAAAGATTTCAGCACCATTGCTGCACCATGGCATGAGTTGACAAAGAAGGGCGTTGAGCTTCATTTTGGTAAGGTACATCATGAGTCTTTTGATGCTTTGAAGGACAAACTTACACATGCACCATTGCTGCGATTACCCAATTTTGATAAGACTTTTGAGCTTGAATGTGATGCTAGTGGTATAGGCATTGGTGGTCTTTTGATGCAAGATGGTAAACCTGTTGCATACTTTAGTGAGTAAATTACTGAGCCTGTTTTGAATTATTCCACGTATGATAAGGAACTATATGCACTTGTACGTTCTTTAGAGATGTGGCGTCATTATTTGTTGCCCAAAGAATTTGTTATTCATTCTGATCATGAATCACTTAAGTATATTTGTTCTCAATGCAATTTGAACCGTAGACATGCTAAATGGGTTGAGTTTATTGAGTCTTTTCCTTATATTATTAAACATAAGAAAGGGAAGGATAATGTGATTGCTGATGCTTTATCTAGGCGATATACTTTGTTGTCTTAACTTGATTGTAGAACTTTTGGACTTGAGGCAATTAAAGAATAATATGTTACTGATGTTGATTTTAAAGATGTATTGCTGCACTGTAAAGAAGGTCGTGCTTGGAACAAATTTGTGTTGAATGATGGTTTTTTGTTTCGAGCTAACCGCCTATGCATTCCAGTTGGTTCCGTTCGTCTTTTGTTGTTGCAAGAGGTGTATGGAGGTGGATTGATGGGTCATTTTGGTGCTAAGAAGACGGAGGATATTTTGACCACACACTTCTTTTGGCCAAGGATGAGGAAAGATGTTGAGCGTTTTGTTGCTTGCTGCACTACATGTCAAAAAGCTAAGTCTCGATTGAATCCACATGGTTTATACATGCCACTTCCTGTTCCTTCTATTCCTTGGGCGGATATTTCTATGGACTTTGTTTTAGGACTGCCTAGGACTAAAAGGGGGAGCGATAGCATTTTTGTTGTTGTGGATCGTTTTTCTAAGATGGCACACTTTATACCATGTCATAAAGCTGATGATGCTAGTTATATTGCTGACCTCTTTTTTAAAGAAATTGTATGTTTGCATGGTATGCCTTCTACTATTATTTCAGATCGTGATGCAAAATTCTTGAGTCATTTTTGGCACACGCTTTGGAATAAGTTGGGTACAAAGTTGCTATTTTCTACAACTTGTCATCCACAAACTGATGGACAAACCGAGGTTGTGAACCGCACTTTGGGCACTATGTTGAGAGCTATTTTGAAGAAAATTTTGAAGCAATGGGAAGAATGCTTCCCTTATATTGAGTTTGCTTATAATCGGGCAACACATTCTACTACCAAGGTAAGTCCTTTCAAGATAGTGTATGGTTTTGATCCCCGTACTCCACTTGATATACTTCCTCTACCTATTAATGAGAGAGTTCATGTTGCTACTAAGGAGCGTGCTGAATTTATTTTGCAAATGCATGAGACCACTAGACTTAGCATTGAAAAGATGAATGAAAAGTATAAAATTGCTGGTAGTAAAGGTAGAAAGGAAGTAAAGCTTGATGTAGGCGATTTAGTGTGGTTACACTTGAGGAAGGATAGATTTCCAGAATTGAGAAAGTCTAAACTAATGCCTAGAGCTGATGGTCCATTCAAAATAATGGAGAAGATTAATGATAATGCATACAAACTTGAGTTGCCTCCCGAGTTCGGGGTTAGTCCTACTTTTAACATTTCAGATTTGAAACCATACTTGGGAGAAGAGGATGAGCTTGAGTTGAGGACGACTCCACTTCAAGAGGGGGAGGATGATGAGGTCATCACTCCTATGGATACACACAACACTCCTCCAATTCTGGACTTGCAACGTCCAATGACTAGAGCTCGTGCACGACGACTAAATTTAGAGGTGAGCTCGTTCCTACGTTCTTTGCTATATGTTACTTTTGAGAATGGTTTGCTACCTAATGATTATTTTATAATTAGGAACCATGGAGAGGACCAGGAGATGATGAGAGAAGGAGTTAGAAATGTGGAGGACCAGCAAGGGCTTGGAAGCCAAAGTGGAGGCCCAATCAAAACCGACTTCGAGTCTGTTTCGGGGCCGAGGACCAGTCTGCACTAAAACGGTCGCCCAGGACGCATACGGACTCAGATTTGGACGTTCTACATATGCACGGAAAGATAAGGAGAAGACCTTTCCAATGACCATGGCCTCATGTCAAAATGCATCCGGAGACATTAGAAATCATCGAAACAAGAGAGGGTCCAGAATCTGTGTAGGTGTTGTGTCGCCTATTTTTGGCCTTTGGGCTTTGTATCTAGTTGAGTCCAATTAGGGGCACATCCAGAGGGTCTTGCATGACCCTAGGGTCTTCATATACAGCTGCTACCGCACCATTCGGGCTCGGGTTTTGCTTAGATCAATTCTGTTCATAAATAGTGTCACTGTTCATCGGTTTGTGAGACCCCAACTTCATGAGTTTAATCATACATCTGCAAATGTGTTGCATTCTTTGTTGTTCTTGCTTGTGTTCTTGATTCACAGGCAGAGATTAGCCTTCTCGGCAAGGACAATCATCCTTGGACGGTTGATAACCAGAGGAGACGTCGTGCTGCGATTACGGGGTTTAGAACGTGGTGTTCTGAAGCCGGATCGATTTGTGTGTCGCCTCTAACCAAATCAACTTACCAAGATCCTTTCAGAAGATCGGGAACCCTTGTTCACATCAAATAGAATGATGCTTTTCTAGGATGGCTAAAAGTTTAGCAGTTTCTTCCTCAGATAGCCTATCACTTATGATAACAAAGGCTTCCATGTCGCCATTTAAGAAAGCATAGCATAGGTCAGAAGGCAAGGGCTTAAGCTCAATCGGAGGTCGTGATGGTGGTTCTTCAATTGGTAGCTCAATTGTCTCCTGAAACGCATCCTCCTCTTGGATAAACTCTTTAGCATCTGTTTCTGGAAGGGGTTCAGGAGAATCAAGTGGGAGAATAGCCATTACTTCCTTGATTGGCTCTTCCTGGGGGGAAGGATCTGGTAGGGAGTTCCTCGATCGGGAGATCAGGACAGAAAACTTTTTCCCCCCGAGTTTTACATCGAGATTTCCAAGAGTTGGTACATCCATGAGTAATTTCTCAATGGGATGTCCGATTAAGACATCAAAATCCTGAATGTTAAAGACATGGAAGTCTAGGACAGCCTTGACGTTTGCGTGCCTTACAGTCACATCTTGCAAAATCCCGCATCCTTCTAAAATAGGGCCAAAGGGGCTCTTGAAGGATTTACTAGTCGGTGCCAATAGCGTATCGCCCAAAAAGTCAAGTGCAAATGCACTAGAAACTATGTCGGCACCAACAGTGGGATTATAAAGAACTTCCACCGTGACTCCTCTAATGTCGCATCGAATGGTTGAAGAGACAGAGCAAATTCAAATTACTTTAGAGGATAGCTCAACCTCTCGCAACCATTCGTTCCTCATAATTGAAGTTAACTCCTTCACCGTCTCTTGAAGGAATGCCTCTTCAAATGGCTCAGGAGGAGAGACGGGAGTCGGGGGTTTCTTTTGGCAACAGTACTTTGAGGTGTTTCCATAATCTTCAAAAAGCTCTTCCTCAAAGTCAAATGGGAATTATGAGGGTTGAATTTCTTCTTCCCTAGGTGTTCCCGATTCGGGTGAGGGCTCAATGGTCGAATCATGGGGTATGTAAGGAATGGGTTTAGATTCAGCTATTAAGGGTTCCTCATGGCTCGACTTGGCTTCCTCCAGGAGGGGTTCGGCATGATCAGATAGGAAGGAAGTGTTTTCTAGAATACGGTCTAGGATGTCTCTTCCTTCTGTCACAGTCTTGTGGATGAACGATCCTCCGGCAGGAATGTCAAGATATAGGGCAGCTTCCTTGTTCAAACCCTCACGAAAATGTTGTAGCAACATAGGGTCGGGAATGGTAAGGTTGGGTCCTGATTTGGATAGCAAATTAAACCTAGCCCGGGCTGCACCTAAAGACTCCTTCTCATTCTGGCAAAAACCGAGAATTTCCATACGAAGGGAGACAATACGGGAGTAGGGAAGAAAGTGAGACAAAATTTGTCTCGAAGTTCTTCCCAATCACCATTCACACTCCCGACAGTACGAGTGTACCATTGCTTCGCCCTCTCTATGAGGGAAAAGGGAAACAATTTCCACTTTAGAGTTTCCTGTGTCATGCCCTTTATAGAAAGGCACGAACATAGTTGCTCAAATTCTAATAGGTGATGGTATGGGTTTTAACAAGGTTCGAAGATGATACAACAACCGTTCCCCGGCAACGGCACCAGAAATGCTTGTTGGTATTTCTTACGATCACAGATAAATCCGCAAGCGCACGGATACCGATGTAACACTTCACCAAGAGTATTCCAGGTTATCGAATCATAGGGAATATGGTAGGCAGAGGGTAGAGAGGATTCCTATGGTAAATGATCCTAAATTAAGATTGGTTCAGTCTATAATTGCTTACTTCGGGCACCGGCTTACCCCTACATCCAGAGGTGACTCCGGCCAACAGCTCTACGACATACCCGAACGTGGAGGGTTACTAAGGTCAGATAGGGCTGTCACCACCTACCGACTACCTCTACAAACCATGGGGCACGCGGCAAACTAAGGTAACCTCTAGCCTAGACACCACATTTATGCTATTAATTACTATCAAAGTCTCGACGTCACGCTTATAGAAGACTATGATACTCTAACTAAATAGAGCGAAGATCCCGTAAGCAACTAAGGAAAGAACTTACTTAAAAACAAAACTTAATACCAAAGGAAGATCACGAATACTTAATAAGAAAAGAAAGCATCCACCAAGGTAAGCGTGGAGAAGGCGCCGACAAGCCCGGACCTTCTCCTAACTCTCCCTCACTCTCTCCCTATTTTCTAAGCACTTTGGCAGTGCTAAAGCCTTTGGAGTGGAGCTCTAAATCTTCTTCTTCTTGTGTGTTGTTCATGCCGAATTCCCCCTCTATTTATAGGTGGCGATGGGCAGGGGGGGTACTTGTAGGTGAAGTAGAGTCGGTAGGCCGAATTTCATCTGCTGGACGGCGGGCAAGGCCGGACGACCACGTGTGTCGGACGGCCGGGTATGCCGGGTGGCATGCACCGCTAGGCGGTACCCTAGGCCGAGCGACCCTTGGATCGTGTTGGTTCAGGATCGACATCACTTGGATGGCTTGAATTTTGTCCCGAAGTCGGTCGTTTTAGTCGGTTTCCACCGACTCTTCATTTGGCGGGCGGTAGGCCTCATGGGCCTCATGAGCTGGCAACCCTGGGTGGCCAACCCTGGCCAAGCGGCAAGCCAGGCCGGGCCGGGTGGCAGCCTAGGCCGAGTGCCGACCCCCTCCGGGTTGCCCCTTGACTTCTTCCGGTTAGGCCATATGTTGGCCGCTTTTCCTTAGCTATTTTTCATCACTTTCAGTCCGGGAGGAGAAAACGGCATCATGGTGGAGTGTTTTGCAGAGTCGGCCGGGTCGGATGATCAGCCGGATAGTGATTCCGATTTATTGGTCAGGTGGCTGATTTCAGCCTTAAACGACCTTGTCGGCCGGGTCCTGATTTCAGCCATAAATGAGCTGTTGGCCGGGTCCTGATTTCAGCTGTAAACTACCCTGTTGGCCGGTGAAAATGTCTGTTTCACAGAGGTCATTGGCCGACTGGGTGTTTCTTCATGTTTTTGCATATTTTGGCTCTTTTATACCTGCAAACACATATCTCACCAAAACTCCTAGAAATTGTTAGTAATAAACTGCTACCACTATGTTGTTTATTCCTTTTATGTTATTTATGCAAGGATTTGACAGTCAGATTTAGCATTTAAGGACCGTCAACATTCACCCATGTGAATAATGTGTCATTAGCGTCAACATGTAAAACCTTCAAAGATCACCTTCGAAGATCCTTCTGGGTTCATGACTAAAGGAATCGGGACCTCGTACGGAGTGCTTGTGAGGCACGAATCTGTCGAGGCTATCTTGGACTTTCATCTTTTTTATGTCCAAGAATTTGACATCCTAATTGGGCATCCAATTGAGAAACTTTTCATTAATGTCCTGATTATAGGAAGGCCTGACATAAAACTTGGGAGAGATGCTTTTTCTATCTCGATCCCTTGATCAAAAAATCATTTAACAGAAACTCTCCCTAAGGGTGAGCCTAATGATAATTCATTGGCAACATTCCCTTCCTACCCCCTTGGATCTTTCCACATGGAAGAAGACCAACAATGTATCCAGAGGGAAGATAATCCAACCCTCGAGCGTTCCTTGACAGCCAAGTATAAACTCTTAGCTCTCTCAATTCAAGACTTTGTTGTTGATAACTCTCGAAAAGAAGGAGAAATTCCACCTTCAAGGTTCCTAGAAGAATTTGAGGATGTTTCACTTAGTGATCATATAAACACCTCAAAATTCTTCTGCCAGAAGACACCACCGGTCCTAGTCTCATCCCCTAATCCAATCAAGGAGATAAACCTCCAAGATACAGTGAAGGAGTTAGCTTCATGTTGGAGCAACGATTGGTCGGGAGAGGTTATAAACATTAACTCTGCCTCTTCAACCATTCAGTGCCACATTGGAGGAACCATGGTGGATGTTCTTTGTAATTCAACTATCGGTGCCAACATCATGTCTGGATCATTTGCATTTGCCTGTTTGGGCAATGAACCTTTGGCACCGATTAGTAAATCCTTCAGGATCCCCCAAGGCAAAGTTTTAGAAGGATATGGGATTATAGAAAACATGTCTGTTCGGCATGGTAACAATAGGTTGTCCTAGACTTCCATGTTGTTGAAGCTCATGACTTTGACATATTGATCAGGCATCCCATAGAGATCTTTCACATAGATGCACCAAAACTAGGATGCCTTGATGTTAAAAAGAAATATATGGTACCTCCTTGGCCTCCTAATCATGTCCAAGAAGAAATTCCAAAGCAGCCAATGACGAAGGAGCGGAAGAAAGATCCAATTCCAAAGAAATTCAAATCACTTGTCCTTCCACAACCATGTCCTGTTATATAGAGGGACATGCCGTAGAAGCCCTTCATGATCCCACCCTAGGGTCCAATGTCATCTCTGAATACATACTATACCAACTCTTGGATGACATACCTCTCGAGTAGACCGACACATACTTCAATGATGTCTTAGGCATCATATCCAAATGTCGGGGGATTGCAAGGGATGTACCAATTGAGATAGACAAAGTTGAAGTTTGCATAGACCTCCATGTCCTTGCTACCGTTGACTTTGAACTTCTCCTAGGCTACCCACTAGAAAAGCTCTACCAACTAGGTAAATCTCATGGGAGCCTTAATAAAGAGCTTAGGAAGTTTGCTTTCGCCAATGCCGCCTCCCGCATAAGAAATCCAACAGTGAGTTCTAATCTCGAGCATTGCTCACTCAAGACAGTTATGTTTGTATCTCCCCTTCCATCTCTGAAACTCACTCTTCTTGAGGACACGAAGCATTCTAAAGAAGGAGATCATTGTTTGAGAAAGAACGTGCATCCATTTGAAACTGAACCATCATCTCTCCTGCCTAAGCCTCTTTCCTCTGGCCCTCCTTACTCCATTATCAATGATGATCCTCGATCAACCATTAAGCCTTTTGACAAAATCATTGAGAAGGAGAATTGTTGGGCCAAAGAATTCCTTAATTCATTGATTCTAGAGACCAGAGGAAAATATTTGATTAATGAGTATGAAGTATTCTTCCATGGACCACAAGATACATGCTCATATAAAGAATCTCTAGAGTCAACCAGCCTTTGGACCAAGGAATTTCATGCGACGTCAAGACTGGAGTTATTTAAAGAAAATACAATGAATGAGCAAGAGAGCTTCTTTCTTGAGAGCCCTATAGGTTTATGCTCATATGCTAAGACTCCAGAGTTAGTCATCCCTTGTGCCAGGAGCATCTATGAGGACTACAACCACCTTAAGATCTTTGTTTGCAAAACCTTTAGAAGGATGGTTGGTTGTAGTTGTTTTTGTTTATCATAAATATGGCAAAACTCATAGTTGTACTTTAGTACTAACCATGCAGTTGAGACCTCAATGACACATCAAAAAATTAGCGATGAATTGGGAACTACATCGCCAATAATAGTTGCAGCAAAAAAAATCCCCATGGTCGAGATTCTGACCATAAACAAAGCACTGCTGGGAGATAGCCCGGATTATCAATAAGTTTCCCTTATTAAAAGCAATTGCATGTTTTGGGATATGATGCCTTTGGGTATTTTTGGTCGATAACCCTTTCAGGTTTAGATTTAAAAAGAACGATGGTCATACGAGTCCTTAGAACAAGGGAGCTGCATCAAATCCAAAACCTTGATACTTGTTGGTGATGGAACCCGCTACGAGGAAGATACAACTCCACACACTTGATTTTTCATGTCTAAGATACAAAAATTCAAGTGTGGGGGAGTCGGTAAGTGTCTCGGAGTAAGTTCTGTCATTTCCAAATTCAATGTTGGTTAGATGGTGCTAGCACCTATGCCTTGCTAAAAAAACATGAAGAGCGCTTTAGTTCATTTCCTTTTTATTCAATCTTATAGTGCGCCTTGAAACAAAATTATTAACAATAATAAAGTTATGACTCTACGGGGCCCATAAAGCCGGTAGAGTCTGTTTTGCTTTTAGCCCCCCTTGTTTTTGTTTTGTCCAATAAAAAGGCACGCACCAAAACAAGTATGGGGGAGGACTCACAACTTATAGACGAGCAAACACGACGAAACACAACAACTCCTACGATGAACATCATCGCATCGACCAACTGGAAAAACCTGATACACGATGGGTTCAATGTCAGATTGGGCGACTAGACCATCTGCTCGGCCAACCAGGCACTGGCCCACCACTTGCCCATCTTCATATCATGGGGTTTGCTCATCTTATCCTCCCCTGTTTCGAGTTGATTCGTACCGAACATCCATTTAATCTTAAAATCAACTTGAACAGGCTGTGAAAATCTCTAAAAAATAAAACATGACTTAGATTGGTAAGATTTGCGTGCTTCTATCTCTATGTCATGCTTGTTGTTTGTGTTGAGTATTCATTAGGAACCCATGCATCCTAAATAATTGATTGTTGTGATATGGCAGACTTTAGGAGTTCATTGTTCCATGTTGCTAATCACCCTTAGAGATCTTTGAAAATATAAAATATAAAGTCTACTCCTCATGTGGTTGCAAATTACCTACCAGAGCCATATGATGTTCAAAATGAATAAACATATTGCATATGTTGCTTGATGCTTTCATTGAACTTTGTCAAATTGTTGTGACCCTAGGCAGTTGCTCATTATATTTTATGACCTGAGTCATGTGCACATCTCATATCATCATCCACAAAATAAAAGACTCTACCTTTATGATTGCTCTCTACCAAAGAAGGAATATGGCTATAAAAAAAGATTCATCCTCCATGAAGAGTGTGACAAAAAAGAGAAAAGGAGAAAAGATTCATGCTCCATGAAGAGTATGACAAAAAAAAATTAGGCCCCATTAAGAGCTTCACCACAAATGGTAGCCACATGACTTCTAAATAAAGGAGAAGCATAAAAGAGTCTCCATTGCTTTATTCCATCAATGTGCACATGCTTGCTCATAATTCATGATTTGTTTTCTGTCCTTGGATCCGGTTTTTGACTTAGTGACATATGAAACACAAGTATGCCTTAATTTTTCCCTACCATGAGCTACACAAAAGGCCTATTTGTAGAAGTAGGAAAAAGAGGCAAGTTACAATGCCCTGGTGAGGAAAATACAACCATGTGAACGACCGAGAGAAATCATATGAGGAGTAAGACTCAGTTTTCATTTTGCAAAATATTTTCAAAAACCAAGGGTGTGCCACTAGCATAAGCAGGAATCTCCTAAAGTCAAATCTGTTCTGACTCTCAATTATCCAAGATATGCATGCTAGCCACTTCATAGACACAAGTACATGTATGATATAGGAATATTAGTATGTTATTTCTATTCGATCAAAGTCCATGTTCCATCTTAGTCCTTATGCTTTCACTCGGGACGAGTAAAAGACTAAGTGTGGGGGTCTTGTTGACGGTCCTTAAGTACCAAATTTGACCATCAATTACCTGCATAAAAGTGATTAAATGAATAACGAACATAGCGGTAGGAGTTTATTACTAATGATTTTCACAAGTGTTGGTGAATATACGAGTGCAGGTGATTTATCTATGAATTAAGGGAATTTCCATGTCATCAATCTAAGCAAACATCCAATCAGCCAATCAGAATTCAGCACTAAGATTGCTTACGTGGAAACACAGGATTTCTCGTGCCTCCTGGATAGAACAACGGAAGAAATAGGACCTGAACCCACCTAGAGGCCACCCCGAGGAAGCACAACCCAAAGGGGGCCAATCTCAGGTCGGCTGACCTAGCCAATATAGAGAAGATGAAGTTATCCCCATTTTATATTTGTCTCCCTTTGTATATCAAAATCCTTTTGTGGAACTACTTGCACTACTACAATTAAGCTCAGTTATAGCGGAATAATTTTTTGCCTCAGTGACAGACCGATGGAGAGACCGTAATTAAGGGCAGAACAGTACCCAGACGCAACTAAATTTACCAACATAGTAGCGGGCAGAGCAGGACTGCAACTACCAACACAAGTACCCACTACTAACCTATATCAATAGTTGCGGTTTCTGTCAGGCCCGCAACTAAAACTTAAGGCCCATTTAGTTGTGGACCGGACAACATGGCCCAATACTGCCAACCACACCCATCCAAAAAAAGGGGACGGTGCGGCACGGCAGTATCACTTTCGCGCACGCCGGACCACCCCCTTTTAGGGTTAGGGTTCCTCCTCCACCGCCGGCCATCCTCCTCCGCCTTCAACCGCCTCCTCGATCTCCTCCACCTCCTCCTCTCCTACACCTCCATGGCGAAGATGATGAAGAGACGTCGCCATTGGGGCCACGCGCGGTGCGTCTGGCGCACCTGGTGCCAATGCGCCATCATCATCACCAACACCCCACCTCCTCCTAGTCCGTCTCCCGATCGTCGTCATGCACCATCGTGACGCACCACGGGTGGATCTGGCAATGTTTGCCCCCAGATCAAACCCCGAGAGGGTGACGGCGGTGCCTCGGGCGAGGGCACGTCGGCGGCAGCGATGACGGCGGCGCCTAGGGCGGGGGCGCGCCTCCACAGGCACACTCCCCTTCCTCCTTCGTCGGCTCCAGCGGTAGCCATGACGTGACGCAACGCGGCGGACAGGCGGACGGAGATGGGTGGAAGACGGGCGCATGGGCGTTGGCGGTGACGCGTCTATAGGGCGGGTCTTAGCAATAGCTTTGACCCACCATTTTATTTTGTAATATACTACTAACACCTTTTTTAACTTAAATGTAACCTAGGACAGTAGCGACCCCTCGACCGCTACTAAGGTTGTAAATAAGTCATGACAAAGGTCCAGTGGCGATTTCGTTGTCCGCCACCGAGCCCCCTTTTAGCCCACTACAATAGAGTTTCATTGCAGTAGTGTTGTACTACGTTGTGAGAGGCAAGTTTTTCAAATAGGGCATGGCAGTTGTGTAGATGCGTAAATATAATACAAACTGTCCATAGTTATCTAGCTTGAATGGCTCAAACTATTGTTTGATTGACTGCTAGAATAAGTTAGTTCTCCCATTTTTCTTTGCGAGTAATGGATCGAAGTGTTACTCAGCCTTCCTCTGCACAGGGCTGTTGTAAAGACAATTGCCCAAAAAGACAAATCAAGTATATGATGCTCTACATTTTCCTTTTTTCTTTTGAACAATGGTGCCCTGCATTTCTTGCTTGAAAGTGTAAGTACTATGCTTCCTAGTTCTATATGCCCTTAACTTCCCTGCAATGTTCCCCTTCAACCTTCCCCAGCCCCGCACACGCACACACACACAAAAAAAAAACTCCGCAATGCAATGCAGTAGAAAAAACTAAACAGCAGTGGGAGCATAAAATATTCCTCATTCTTCATTACCTCCCATTTCTTTAGGAGTTTGTATGTGTTCAACTCTGAATAGTTTGACTGATAATATCTTGTTATATGGCATGCGTGGATTAGTGCAAACCCACAAATGATAAAATGAGAACCACTCCAGCATCGACATTGGTCAATTAGCAAAAATGGAGCTAGCCCAAACTGAATGTTCGATCCTTTGTATGGCCGATTCTACTCAAACAAAGTAAATAGTACTTTTGATATCATATATTCGTTCAAGGATAGCTAACCTAGAGTGACAAGTCATTTTCTATCCTAAGAAGAAAAAAACAGAACCAGAGTACAGCACCGTTCGTTATCTCCATGATTCTACAAAGAGTTCAGCTCACACTGAGTAAACCAGAGATCCAAACACCACAAAATTTAATAGGCAAACAGTTCCACGAGTCCTCTATCTCCAGATCAAATTTCAGCTCAGTCCGACACCGTTTGACTGTCCAATCAATTCATCTACCAAAACTGCTCACTACTGAATCTGCGGCTAACAGAACTGATAAACTCCCTCTCAAATCTGATGCTCCACTAATCTAATCCTCAGAACCAACTGACCGTACTCTAAGTGTAGAATGCGCTCTCCAAGTTTGGAGCCAATCCAAACATGTTTGAACATCCGACCAGCTACTTGAAGATGATTGCACAGGAAGCATGAATCTAAACAGCAAGTCTTATTCTCTCACTCTCTTACTTCACTTCGTGTTCTATTGCGGCTGGCTGCTTCTCTGTACTCCCCTGTCTCCTCCACAACCTGAACAAGGTATATAAAGACTAGAGTTCTCCAAGCATTTTTCACTGTTCACCAATTTGGCGATCAACTGTTCACATGCATTGGACCGTTTTGGGCTTCTGTACTGATAGTTCCTTCATGTGGAGGGAGTTTAGCCCAATAGAAATGTCAATGAGTATATATTCGCCAACAATCAATCGCAAAGTGTTCATGATCTCTCTACGGGATAGCATATGAAGTTGTGGGCCAGGCTTTTTGTTGGCTTAAGGATAAGAAGGGATCCCATAAGAAATACTACTCCCTCCGTCCAAGAATATAAGCATTTCTAGCTTTAGTCAAAGTCAAATATTTTAAACTTTGATTGATAATATCTCTAAAAGTAAATAGTTATAAATATAAAGAGTTACATATTATGATAGTTGTTTTTAAGATGAATCTAGTAACATCTTTTATACTTGATCTATCATCGTTACTTTTTCTCTATTGATAGTTAAAGTTAAATTTATTTGACTTTGATCAAACCCAGAAATGCTTATATTCTTGGACAGAGGTAGTATTAACTACACATCCTAATCTTCCTTCTCAAAATAAAAGAAAGAAACACAGCTAAATCCGGTTAAACAGTTCCTACATGAGGATATGTCTCACTGAGGTCACAAATGTGTGTCTCGCAACATTGGGTTGTATATGTAAAAAACGTAATATCAATAAAAGGGTCCCCATTTTATATATTTCAGCTCTATGTAGCAAAGGCCAGCTGACAAAACTTCTACTACTATATGCTATAACCCATAGAAAACGTCTCCAACAGTTGTACTGCAGTTTTCCACAGTGTGTGCAACAGTTGTGTATAGATGCATAAATATGGTACAACTTGTGCATAAGTATGCATATGGAATAGGCCAAACTATCATTTAGTTGACCGCTATTATGAATTAACGGAATGGTACGACTATATAAAGGCAATTGCATCAAAAAATATGAAATAAAACTATAATTACTACTATGCGCCCTGCATTTCTTGCTTGATGGGGCTTGCGCCATGGATTCAAGGTTATTTTCCCTTTCAAAGAAAATCCCCCTTAAAAAGAACACAAAAAAGGTCTCTGCAATGAAGCGAACAAATTTAAGAGGGGTCCTACTGTAAAATGATTATTGCCTACCATTACTAGTATTTAAGTCTATATCTAGAAGTCTTACTCCAATGGATTTCACAAAAATAAAACTCTAATTGGATTATAATTGATAATATTTCGTGAGGTGTTCGTGTTATCTGTTGTGCCAAAATAAAAATAATTGAAAAATAAAATGGCTCTGAAGTCTCCGAAGCAGCAAAGGAATAGTACTGAGTAATGACAACCATTCCAGCATCTATATTTTGGTCAATTAATTAACAAAGGGAAGCTAGCCGAACTGGAATAATGCTGAGTTCGTTACAAATGCAAAGTCAATTCCACCAAAACAAAAGAACAAAATTTTCTAATCATGCACTCATACTAATTCCGTTCAATCACAGCTATGGCATAGCTAGACAAGTCTTTTTCTTTCTTCAGAAAAAGGAAAGAGAAGGGAGCGCACACTGCAGGGTTCGTGGCCTCCATGATTATGGAGAGAGTAAAGAACAGAGGTTGCATTATGATCATGTCATCGGCTAATCACCTATAAATAGTCAGCCATGGCGCCATTTTCTTCCCACCCACTGATCTCCTAGCCTCCAAACACAGGAACTAATAAGCTAGCTAACAAGAAGTAGCTACCAAAAGCCAAGGGGATCGTATCAATGGCCTATGCAAGGAAAATGGGAATAGAGGCACTGATGGTGGCGCTCGCGGTGCTGGCGCTGGCCACCGGTGGCAGTGCCCAGCTGCAGTACGGGTTCTACAAGAACAAGTGCAACGCCAGCGATGTTGAGGCAGTGGTGCGGGGCATCGTGAAGGCCCGCTTCGCTCGCGAGGCACCTATCGTTGCCTACCTCCTCCGTCTGCAGTTCCACGAGTGTGCTGTCAATGTATGTATTAGTATTACCAGCTTTGGAACTCATTAATGCTCGTACCCTTATACGTTCCATGGATTAAACCAGTGACATGGTTGATTGCAGGGGTGTGATGGCGGTCTGCTGATCGACGGTCCCGGCACAGAGAAGACGGCGCCGCCGAACCTGAGCGTGAAGGGTTACGATCTCATCGCAGCCGTCAAGGCAGAGCTGGAGCGGAGGTGCCCTGGCGTCGTGTCCTGCTCCGACATTGAGATTTTGGCTACCCGGGACGCTGTTGCGCTGGCTGGTGGGCCGGCGTACACGGTGCGCACTGGAAGGAGGGACCGAAGGCAATCGCGGGCCTCTGACGTGAAGCTCCCGGGGTCCGAGTACACAGCGGCGCAAGCCATAGCTTACTACGCCAAGCTTGGAATGACCGCATATGACACGGTGGTGTTGCTTGGCGCACATACGGTCGGTGCCACTCACTGTAGCTCAATCAAGAACAGCCGTCTGTACGGATACGGTGGTAAGATGGGCGCAACCGACCCGGCCATGGACCCAACCCTCGCGTCAACGTACAAGAAGTATGTGTGCCCCAATGTGACCTCGTCGAACGGCAACACCGTGTACCTTGATGACCAATGGAGTGCGCTAAAGGTGGACAACAACTACTACAAAAACTTGCAGCGCGGCCGTGGAGTTCTCCTCGTCGACCAGAACCTCTATTGCGACGGCTCCACGCGTGGGTTCGTCGACCAGCTCGCAAACAACAACGGCCTCTTCCAGTCGCAGTTTGCAAAGGTGCTGGTGAAGCTCAGCGAGGTAAATGTGCTCACTGGCACGCAGGGTGAAATCCGCAAGGTCTGCAACAAGTTCAACTAGCCGATTTCCTGGTTTTGCCCACCCGATTTGCTCTTGAAGTTTCTGTTCTTACTTGGTTCTTTAATTTTTTTTCGGGAGTTACTTTATTCCGATATGAAGTTCGATTCATTCCTTTTCGTACAATGGTTGTAAACACTATGATCATCAAACTTTATAATAAAAGAGAAAATTAATGCTGTAATGGACCGTGGTTGTAAACACGAGGGACGATCTGTAGTTTAAATTCAAAGTGTATTTCGTGAAACATGTAGTGCAATATGTTGTCCAAATAATAAGCACTCGCAGCACAAGCAAATAAATGCCAAATGCAATCTTGGGTAGCTCAAAGATTGCGCAAGAGCAACTTGCGTAGCTCAATTTTCATGTCGGAACAAAAAAAAAGGTTAAAAACTATCATGACGGGACTTGAGGATTTTGTAGTGATCTTGGGATTTTGCATCTGTCAAACATTTTCCCTTCCATGTATGAGCAATAAAAATCTATTCCACGGAATCACGTCGTACAGATATGAAGAAACGAACAAGTTGAATCAAAGTTCATCCCAAAAGTTCCCTCATGAGTCACATGAACAATTGTATAAAATGACTTCCATTTAATGGGACCGTGTGGACTCTCGCTATCTCGTGTATTTCCTCGTGGGCATTACAGGTAGCGGTATGTATATGTGTATGACGGGACGGAGCTACAGGTGCTGCTCCCCTTGGCCCCTAAATCATCAGTTAAGACCAACTAGTAGTGATGCACGTGCGGCGCGTCAGAATTCTCAAATGCAAATGTAAATCAAAAGCAACCAAAATTTTCATTACAAGAGTTCAACCAAATATAAATTAAATGCATCACTCATTTGACAAGGACTATTGATGCAAATGTATATAAAAGAAATGTCAAATTACAAAGCATAATTTCTAATTAAAAATTAGAAATACAAACATCTATCTTCAATATTGTTTAATGGTGTCTAGTACTTTTTTTAACGCCTTCTGGTATGTTGGTGGTGCATTCATTTTCTTGAAGCTTTAACATGTGTATTACAAAACGCGCCCTCATGACAAGTGGCTCTTAAAAATAAAATCAGTGAAAATTTTGTTAAATAGATAAACATGCTTGTAAACAAAAACTTACTCTGCACATCATGTCGTCAAATCCTATCACCAGCCTACAAGCGCATGAATTGAAGAACAAAAAGGCCTGACACTTTGCTATAAAGAAAAAAAATAATGATAGAACAATGCCCTATATATTGCATAACAATATAAGAAAGAAAAAGTTATTATGTTCAACGTACTGGCTTGTGCTTCGTGTATTACCATAAGGTATCCTAAGTGGCCATGATGAAATATCGATCTTAGACCCTGGGATGACAACCTTCATTGCGATAGTAAAGTTTGCACTAATCAAGTCTTGTTTGCGCTTGTAATTCAATTGCAATGGATGCTTGTAGTAAGATGGCACGGGGAGGGGGTCCAGCACATGTATAGTATTCTTTTTCATGTTAATACAGAAGAATGTATACTCAGAACAACTTGTTATATGAGGCAGCAACACCTATAAAACAAAAACTTATATTTATTGTTTCATATTGTTCAAAACAACTAAACACACAACATCAAAAGTGAGATATGATTACGTGTTCGACATTAGTTATTCTATACTCCATAATGGGCCAGTGGTTAAGTGTCTTGGATAATGCCACCACATCAAGCTTCTTATAGAAATCCGGATGTGTGTAGAATTAGGATAGGAGCTACACAAGCATAAATGAAGATTAAAAATATACTTAATATTATTAAAGTGCTCTAGAGAAAATAAGATGTATACCAAAAATTGTAGATCCATAAAGTGGTCTGGATATTCTACAAACAGTTGAGTAGGATGACACACAATTTCTCGAACTCCTATGTTGAAACAATCTGAATGGAGATTCTTGTGAACCATCAATACATCTTGAAGTTTTTCAATGGTTAGTGAAATGGGATATGGAGAAGAACTCCGCACCCACTCCGTCCTATTAAAGTAATGTTAGTTCCCTATATTCATATCACAATCGGCTACCAAACATTAAATGGTATGAGTAAATATAAGTAAAGAGTGTCTACTGCAAAGATTTGGTTTCATCAATGGCATGAATATAGTTGCACAAAGCAATGATACGCTCATCCAGAGTCATCAAATCATTGACAATTGATGGGGTAACCGGGGACATCATTGTGATCATCACTTCATCTTTACTTAATTATTCCATCAGTTTCATCTTCTTTTGTGGTGCTATCAATATCTCTACAAAATCAGAACCTTCACCACTCTCAGAAACCTGACAATAACTCAGGAATTCTATTCTTTTTTGGGATGCCTCCATTGTCTAATATTTTACTCATGTCCGAGCAGGACAGCAGCTAATTTTAGATGGAAGTTGGACATGTCGGCCTGTAGTGAATTTTGTATGACGAATGTGACAAATTGGTAACATGTAAAATTTTCTTAATCTATAACAAATTGGCTATGCTAGAGAGTCGACATCAGCTGTGCATAAGGTGCAACCACATTTTATCATTTTACCTAAATTAACCTTTCAAATAAAATTTCACCATTCCAGAACTCCATGAAAGAAAGCATGAAAAACCCGCAATATGCGTTATACAGAGCATAGTAAACACATTTCAGATATATTGATAGATGTTGATATGCAATTATCCAAATCCAAAAAAAATAAACTTACCCATCAGTCTGTATCTCTACTGAAAATTCCATTTCTATCCTCTGCCAATCATGGATATCGAGATCTGGCCACCTATTCCGGTCTAGTCCTTGGTTGTCACTCGCAATGTTTATTTGCATCTTCCTGTTGTCCCTCGCAATGTTTATTTGCCTTGCAATGTTATCTAAAACAAGTAGAAAATCTACAACAGTGGACCTCGCAACTACACAGGGCTTCTATCAAAGATAAGTTCACAACGAATATTTCTAGATGCAGATCAGTTTTCTAAACTATTGCTAAAATATTTTCTTCATATATATTTCTAAACTATTTTATATAAAACATTAATATATAAAATATTTTTAACAAACCTTCATCATCATCGGGATCACAATCTTCTGGATCAATTATCTCTGTATTTACTGAACCTGCAGTACAATGTCATATAGACAGCTCACTACAAAAAAATATGATATTCTATGACGATTTTAGAATGACAATTATAAAAACGTCACAAGGTGCATTGTTTTGTGACTATTAATTTTGTTTTGTGACAAAGTTCAGATGTACATCATAAAAAGCAAGAAAAAATCGTCACAAATATAACCAATACTATAATGTGACGAATTAAGAGCGTCATACGAAGTCAACCAGAAGCGTCATAATTTTATGACAAATATACTTTGTCATAGCCTTACATTATTTTGTTACTAAGTTTTCTTTAACTATTACTAGATATTATGGACCTAAAAATATCGAAAAAATATGTTATACTAGGAATTTAAGTCGTGACCTCCCTCTGTAATGAAAGGAAAAGGAATTATTTCCTAAATTAAATAAATTAATGTCTTCAATAAATTTATTTGTTGCATGAATGCTCTCTACTATACATTAGCATCCATGTTTATACATTATTTAACAAAGTTCTAAATTTGTTTATGGATGAAATAAAAATATAAAATTTCTACCCCAAGCTTTGTTATAACTTGAGTCTAACCCATCTCCATTATCTCTCCCTTTTCCTTTTCTCGTGCAGCCCAGAAAATTCGGCCCAACTACGGTCCATGACATGGAAGACCTTTGTTAGGCTGTGGCAAGCCAAGCATGGCCCAATAACAGCGAACGCGCACTCTACTGTTTATGTTTTAAGAAATCTGTTTATAGTTCAATGAATACGGCTTCTATTATCCTCAAATACATTTTTGTTGCAGAAACCGGTTTAGAGCACATAATAAGAATGAAAAGTGATATGTTTGAAATATGTACGTTGCTGGGGCAAACCTTGCAACTCAAGCTTGCTCCTCCCAGTGTTGTCGAAGACGTCATCAACATACTTAATATATTTATTCCAACCTACCTCGCCGCCCGGGGCAAAAAGAGGGGATAGGATAGGGGATCATAGAACTCGTGAAATGCTCGTATATATATATTGATTGATTTGCCATACCACGTACCATAACACTTCTTTCAAACATATGCCTTGGGTCAGTTCCGTTCATCCATATTGCTACAACCTGTGACACGATCGGTGCAATATACCGTCTTTGATCAACATCAATATCAGTGTTAAGCTCAATTTTGTATTCCTTAATGTTTGGTACCCCACCTAACATCCTAAAAGTCCCAACATAAGGATTGTTTGCTAAAATGCTTAGTATTTTCCGAATGAGTCCAACATAGAGATGAGGAGACCGTTTTGTGTCATAAAAGTATAATTGCTTGTGTCACGGTCCATTTTCACCATGCATCAGCTGATCTAGCTTGTGGTAGACCTGACCATGTGCCCTGAAGGTATACACACCACTTTCCGCCATAGTCGCATATTTTCTATCCAGTAAAACACCCAAAGTGGTAAAAGAGAAGCATGAATTAAAATATCTGATGTTCTTCCTGA
This sequence comes from Eleusine indica, assembly GCA_030378355.1. Lineage (NCBI taxonomy): Eukaryota > Viridiplantae > Streptophyta > Magnoliopsida > Poales > Poaceae > Eleusine > Eleusine indica. Next base: position 47,500,615 of record CM059495.1, read on the forward strand.
AATACTTTTCATCATTATCAGTCTAACTTATGAATAGCCTTCGCAACTCATTAGGCACATCTGGTATGTGTATCTTAACCTTTCCCTTCCTACAACAAAAAGAAGGTCCTTCCCTAGTAATCCTTTTAGCTCCGCTATAAAAAAAATCTCGAACCCGCCTCAACACATGGTGTTTAGTCGGTAACTTTTCATAAACATGGTCATAAGGATCCCTTCTGTTTTCCACCGGTTCAGGCCCCACTCGGTATGATTTGTATGAACGTCTAAAAAACATATGAGCAATAATCATTAATTGTGATTAGCAGAACATTGAAAGTAGAGTTTGCAAACATAATCGCACCTGGTCTTCTAACAACCTCCCTTCGTCATCATCTTTGTTCTCCACATCACTTTTATAATTTACCAAAGGATTTAACCTCTCGAGCTCCTCATCATCTAAGACAAATTAATATAAGCCAACTCGTTGAAATACAACTCAATATAGACATGCTGCCGTAAAGACAATTCTCAATACCATGCGCATTTGAATGTGGATCCTCTGGTTCCCAATTACCACGATAAAAAACCTCATCATCGATGGAGCCACCTTATAAACACACGGTGAAGTGAGCAGGCGATCACAACAAAGGTTCATCAGAAAGGAGGGGTGCATATATTTTACCAGTAGCTCCTCGTGTATCAAATGTGCTGACGGGAGATCTGAACCTTTATCCCCTCATTCCAATCAACGCTGCAGCATGGTTTCGGGTCGTTTCACAACTTTCACAGTCTCGATGCTCATTGACCCTATCATATGTCACAGTAGTTAGAACAGGCAATAGATAATACTATGTACAACTAATAACAAAGGGCGTGCACAATATTACCTAGGATATTTCGGTTTTGTGTTCGAGGACCAACCCTTGCTTCTTCCCACATCCGTTTTATACCGGCAGTGCCAACGTATGATGTGTCTGCATTATAACGCGGCTGCCAATTATCGTTCCTGTGCAGCCAACTTTCATCCACAACAACATCATGGACCATGCCCGGACTAGGGGAACCAATGGATTCAGGACACCGATCAGTTGTTACACCCGATGATTCGGTAACCCCTGGTTGCCATGATTGATAATTAAAATTGACGGCCTTGACATATCAATAACCATAAGCAAAGTGCAAATCAGACACAATTTAACCAGAGAAAACCTTGTGTTCCTTCTCCACGTATTTGCACATCTTTAGCTGCTTCTTTTTTCCATTTGTGATATTCTCTCTCGTACTCATTCCTTTTAGCGCTCTTCACCTCCTCGGGGTCGCCGACTCAATGGTTAAATCAAGGATATCTACAATAAAAAATTTACAATTCTATACTCTCGATATTGAGTACAACAATGTCTAAATGTATACATGCCCGAGGGTGTCGATAATTAATTCCTCCGTTTGTGCCATTCTTTCTTATACTCACTCCTTTTAGCCTTTTTCACCTCCTCGGGTGTCGCTGACTCGATAGTCAAATAAAGGATTTCTACAATGAAAACATAGCATATTTATCTAAACATAGCATATATTCAAATTATTGTTACGTAGTACAACAAGTCAAGATAAGCACACCAGACATTGGAGACGGTTGCGGCTGATTTACGGACGCCCCCAAAACAGATTTTTTCTTGGCTCTATACTGTGATTGATATTATCGTCTCCACTCAGTCGTCTGAGACCAAGGCATATCCAGTGGAAGATTTTCTTTACCACACCCTGTATTTTGAATGAGCCCAACAGTAGCTAGGTAAAAAATTACCGGGTTCATGTTTTGATTTGGATAATAAAAATTAAAATGAAAACTAGGAAGGTGGCCCGCGCAAATTGCACAGCTAGGATATATTTATAAAAAAATTGATATGAAAATTTATATTTATTTTAAAAAAGATGAGCATATAAAATCTGACGTTTGACTAAGTGTTTTAGATGTTTTTCAATTTTCTTACAACTTTGTAATAAAATTATTTTTAAGAATGTTAGATCCCTCATTTACCTAAGTTCCTAGCTCATTTAAGAATCAAAATTTTAAAACTTGGTCATCATACATGTATCCATTATATATGATTTCTTTATAATTCAAAAATTATTATAATTTGCCATCCCACATTTTTTATCGGACCAAGCATATTTTATTTTATTTTATTCTGATCAAGTCATATTTTAGATTGTTTTTGTCTTTGGTTGTGTTAGTCAAGGCATGTCTCGGCTTGGCTAAAGTTTATTTTGTATATTCTCATATTTGTCCCACACGAGCATCGTCGAACCTACACGACAACACCAGCTGGCAGCCTTGTTCTTCCCATCACGATCTCGTCTTCCTACGCTTGTTTCTCATTAACCACGAAGATGGTTTGCCCAATACCTGCGACAACGACATGCTTTCCATGCATGGTTCCCTTCACACGTGACACGTCGCTGTCGTCAACATCTGGCAGCAAACGGGAATTCCCGTGGTCGACAGGCATAGGCCTCGATGGCACGAGCGAGGCCGCGACGGGAAGAGCGCACCTTCTATTAGTTGGTATCATCGCGTAGGCTTGGTAGTGCTCGCCTACAGGGGGTTGTGCATTGGTGACATCACGCATAGAGAGCGGTTCCACTGTGCCATTGCGCTTGGGGAGCGGATGGGCAACGACGGTAAGGACTTAGTTGACATAAAATAAATAGATCATGGATCTATGAGGTTAGTATAAAGTTCGTGGACTTAGATGATTATTCCTAAATAGTTTAAGGACCCAAATGGTCACTTTGAGAGTTTGTGGACCTAGATGATTATTTCTAAATAGTTTAAGGACCTGCGGCATATTTCACTCTTAATGAAACATGTGCCCAGGCACATTTGTGAAAAAAAAATAGATTGTTTTAGTTTATACTATACCTATCCTTCTAGCACAACTTTCACAGGTGATCACCACCATTATTTCCTTTTCAATTCTACAACATTCATCCTTTGTCTTGGGTGCCATAAACTCTAAGATTTTGTGCGCAATAGAGTTGCGCTGTTAGCCATCGAGGCCAGGTCCTCCGTTTGGACGCTTACATAGACATCGTTGATCTCAATCTCAACTACAGTCAGAGCCCACGCTTCAACAACACGCTTCACTGGAAGTATGGGTAGGGCACTGCTAAAGCATTATGACTACTACATCGAACATGTTGCATAGCTTCCTACCATGAGGGTTAATGAAAATTTTGGCTATATGAGGCTGCTCAAGCTAGAAGAGATGGAAATAACCAAGAAAATATAATCTGGAGCTTAGTGATGAATCATCGTAGCATTGTTTTTCTTTTTGCGACACCAACTGGAGGGGATGCCTAGTAGCGAGTTGTCATGCCCGATCAGGTCGATGCCAGCAATCTTCAGGCTAGATGGCTGACTGCCTGGAGAAAGTGGTCAATCCCAGATGCATATACCAAAGATCATTGTTGCTTCTTTCAACAACATGGTCGTTCAATGGCATCATACTTGAGGTGCTAGATGTTTTGACCTACCCGATAATTGCAGTTGAGACCTAGCAATTTGTACCAAGATAATATATTCTTTGACATTGCCATCCTTATGAATCTAGAACTAATTATTCACAAAAAGGAAAATCTTAGAAATTTCTTCTCAATTTTTTTCTCTTTATCAATCAGCCATGTGCTCGTCATGGATATTCAACACACTAATGGATCTTCTAGCATTATCTAAACACTGCTAATTAGCTCATTCTTGTCGATACATTCATTGATGTCTAAGGATAAACATGGTTGCACCAGCATCATATCTGCTCTAACTCTTCTACATTCTCACTGCAAGCCGCATCTATCTGATATCATCAACATGCCAATGCATGTCTATGGCAATGCACCAACTACTTAAGGTGTTCATGAATGCGTAGTGTAGGTTCATAGCTTGTCACCTGCATGGCATCAACATGTCGATGTATGTCTATTGCAATGCATGATGAATGTGTAGTGTAGGCTCATGGGCTTGTCACCTGCATGACGGACATATGTTATACCATGTATCATTTATAAGAAAAAAAATACATGTAATATTTTTTTAGGATTATACTTCGTATAGAATTGGAATAATTCTACTTTGATGATAAGGATTGAAAGTAACACTCATGTACGTATACAATCCATATGAGAAATATTCATAGGACGCTAATCTTTTGGTGTATTATAGCTTTTCTTATATGGAAATCCGAATCACTTTCTTTCTTAATATAAAAGATATGGATCACGTTTCTAAAAGAAATTAAATTAGTAGCAGGAAAGCCAACTGTAACAGGGAGATTAGGATGCGTGTGGCGTGGGGATTGGATTTTCTTTTCTTTTCTATTAATCTGAATTTGTTAAAATTATGTCCCAAACAAAAAAATAAAATTAAATTGTAGTAAAAAGCCAACCGTAAGAGGGAGATTAGGGTGGGTGTGGCGTTGGTATTGGATTTTCTTTTCTTTTTCTATTAATCCGAATTTGTTAAAATTATGTCCCAAACAAAAAAGGAAATTAAATTGTAGTAAGAAAGCCAACCGGAGGAGAGAGATTGGAGTGGGTGAGGCGTGGGAGATTATTTTTTTCTTTTTCTATTAATCTGAATTTGTCAAATAATGAATAATTTTATTTATTTGTCAACTGGAGTTGGATATGAACTCTTTTTTGGCTCTTCATTTAGGCCGTCCAATCTTCATAAAATCCAACGGCTTATCTCTTTTCTTTTTTAGATTGACATGGTAATTTCATGGTCTTGAGAGCGAACGTGGTGACTTTTTTTCTCTTCAAATAAGAAGATAATAGATTTTTTTTGGATTATACTTCGTATAGAATTGGAATAATTCTACTTTGATGATAAGGATTGAAACTAACACTCATGTACGTATACAATCCATATGAGAAATATTCATAGGACGCCAATCTTTTGGTGTATTATGGCTTTTCTTATATGGAAATCCGAATCACTTTCTTTCTTAATATAAAAGATATGGATCACGTTTCTATGACTTTTTTCTTAATTTGGACAAAAAAAGAAATTAAATTAGTAGCAGGAAAGCCAACTGTAAGATGGAGATTAGGGTGGGTGTGACGTGGGGATTGGCTTTTCTTTTCTTTTCTATTAATCCGAATTTGTTAAAATTATGTCCCAAACAAAAAAAGGAAATTAAATTGTAGTAAAAATCCAACCGTAATAGGGAGATTAGGGTGGGTGTGGCGTGGGTATTGGATTTTCTTTTCTTTTTCTATTAATCCGAATTTGTTAAAATTATGTCCCAAACAAAAAAGGAAATTAAATTGTAGTAAAAAAGCCAACCGGAGGAGAGAGATTGGCGTGGGTGAGGCGTGGGAGATTATTTTTTTTCTTTTTCTATTATTCTGAATTTGTCAAATAATGAATAATTTTATTTATTTGTCAACTAGAGTTGGATATGAACTCTTTTTTGGCTTTTCATCTAGTCTGTCCAATCTTCATAAAATTCAACGGCTTATCTCTCTTTTTTTTTAGATTAACATGATAATTTCATGATCTTGAGAGCGACAAATATGAAGATAATAGATAGTAGGGAGAAACTTGTTACCGTTCTGGCCGTGTATCTTTAACCGGGATTTCATTATCACCGTGACCATCTGAACCTATGGAAACTTTAAGTTAATATAAAAACCATGACGAATACAATATAGCAGTCCGGTTAGCACTCAATAACGTATTACCCAGTGAGTTGTGGTTAGTTTGATTTTCGAAAGGCGTCATCGCACTGCCAAGCACTGTGCGTCTCTTTGGCCCATTGATATGTTCTGCCATGGCACTGTATGTAATTGGATAAAGGATTAGATTAATCCCGGAGCCCATGAAGAAGAACACGCAATGACCCAACTCTACGTTCCAAACCACAATATATACAGGGTATATGGCGAACTTACAGTAGTAATTTTTTCCAATGACCTCTACTGGATCTGCTCTCCTGCCAAGTCTAATGGTTCTCCTCGCATGTTAAGTGGCAGGTAGATGTCGTCGAACGTCGGCTAGACATCGAGCACGCCGTATGAACGCCTGGTGACGTCGAACGGCATCTTGTCGTCGAACATCGGCTGGACGTAGGTGGCTGGACGTGGAGCGGCGGAGCAGCAAGATGGCTGGACGTCTGCAGGACGTGGACAGGACGGCAAGTAGCCACAGGCTTTTGGAAAGAGAAGAAAAGGAAAGAACCTGCCAGTGTTGGGAAGGGAATGTGTGAAATTTTGGAAAAGAGTAATTACCCTGTGGTGAGAAATTTGGAAGTGGAGAAAATTAAGGAGGAGAAAATCAAGGAACGTGAGAAAGGGTGTGGGTATGTGTCTACAGGTGGGAAGGATGGTGAGAAAAAATAGGGTGGGGGGATCACTACAACAAAAAGGGTTTATAGCGGCATTGTAAAAAAGCTCATAGTGACGATTAAGAGATCCGCCGCTACAGAGCGGTGGCTCACAATATGGTTCGTAGCTAAAAATCAATTTTCAGAGGCGGGCCATGTTGTGGGCTCCCGCTATAAATGGTCTCTATTTTTAACGGAAGCCCATAATGTGATCCGCCGCTGAAAAATTGATTTTTAGTGGGGGATCACATTGTGAGACGCCGCTAAAAATTAGAGCTCATTTTATTTTTGGCCCATTCCAAACCTTAGCTCTCTCTAAATAAATATCCCTCTCTCAACCCTAACTCCTCACCCTCTCTCTCTCCCAAGTCGCCGGCCACCATCTCCCTCGCATCTCTCTCTCTCTCTCTCTCTCTCTCTCTCTCTCTCTCGGGCAGAGGCAACGCGCCTCGAGGAGGAGGGCGGCAGTTGCGGATCCAGCGGCCGACCTAGCCAATATAGAGAAGATGAAGTTATCCCCATTTTATATTTGTCTCCCTTTGCATAACAAATCCTTTCGTGGAACTACTTGCACTACTACAATTAAGCTCAGTTATCGCATAACATTTTTTTGCCTCAGTAATGGGCTGAGGGAGAGACCGTAATTAAGGGCAGAACAGTACCTAGACGCAACTTAATTTACCAACATAGTAGCGGGCACAGCAAGACCATAACTACCAACACAAATATCCGCTACTAACCTCGATCAACAGTTGTAGTTTCTGTCAGGCCCATATCTAAAACTTAAGGCCCATTTAGTTGTGGGCCGGATAACGTGGCCTGCTACTGCCAACCGCACCCATCCATAAAGAGGGGACGGTGCGACATGGCAGTATCACTTCCGCACACGCCGCACCATCCTCTTTTAGGGTTAGGGTTCCTCCTCCACCGCCGGCCATCCTCCTCCGCCTCTGACCGCCTCCTCCATCTCCTCCACCTCCTCCTCTTCTGCACCTCCATGACGAAGATGATGAAGAGACGTCGCCGTTGGGGCCACGCGCGGTGCGTCTGATGCACCTGGTGCCAGCGCGCCATCATCGTCACCAACACGCCGCCTCCTCCTACTTTGTCTCCCGACCGCCGTCGTGCACCGTTGTGTTGCCCCACGGGTGGATCTGGCAATGTTTGCCCCCAGATCAACCCTCGAGAGGGTGACGGCGGTGCCTCACGCAGGGGCGCGTCGGTGGCAGTGACGACGGCGGCGCCTAAGGCGGGGGCGTGCCTCCACAAGCACACTTCCCTTCCTCCTTCGTCGACTCCAGCGGCGGCCGTGACATGACGCAGCGCGGTGGACAGATGGACGGCAGATGAAGATGGGTGGAAGACGAGCACGTGGGCGTCGACGGCGACGCGTCTATAGTGCGGGTCTCAGCAATAGCTTTGACCCACCCTTTTATTTTGTAATATACTACTAACACCTTTTTAACTTAAATGTAAGCTAGGACAGTAGTGACCCCTCAACCGCTACTAAGGTTGTAAATAAGTCATGACAAAGGCCCAGTGGCGATTTCGTAGTCCGCCACCGAGCCCCCTTTTAGCCCACTACAATAGAGTTTCATTGCAGTAGTGTTGTACTATGTTGTGAGAGGCAAGTTTTTCAAATAGGGCATGGCAGTTGTGTAGATACATAAATATAATACAAATTGTCCATAGTTATCTAGCTTGAATGGCTCAAACTATTGTTTGATTGACTGCTAGAATAAGTTAGTTCTCCCATTTTTCTTTGCGAGTAATGGATCGAAGTGTTACTCAGCCTTCCTCTGCACACGGGCTGTTGTAAAGACAATTGCCCAAAAAGACAAATCAAGTATATGATGCTCTACATTTTCCTTTTTTCTTTTGAACAATGGTGCCCTGCATTTCTTGCTTGAAATTGTAAGTACTATGCTTCCTAGTTCTATATGCCCTTAACTTCCCTGCAATGTTCCCCTTCAACCTTCCCCAGCCCCGCACACGCACACACACACAAAAAAAAACTCCGCAATGCAATGCAGTAGAAAAAACTAAACAGCAGTGGGAGCATAAAATATTCCTCATTCTTCATTACCTCCCATTTCTTTAGGAGTTTGTATGTGTTCAACTCTGAATAGTTTGACTGATAATATCTTGTTATATGGCATGCGTGGATTAGTGCAAACCCACAAATGATAAAATGAGAACCACTCCAGCATTGACATTGGTCAATTAGCAAAAATGGAGCTAGCCCAAACTGAATGTTCGATCCTTTGTATGGCCGATTCTACTCAAACAAAGTAAATAGTACTTTTGATATCATATATTCGTTCAAGGATAGCTAACCTAGAGTGACAAGTCATTTTCTATCCTAAGAAGAAAAAAACAGAACCAGAGTACAGCACCGTTCGTTATCTCCATGATTCTACAAAGAGTTCAGCTCACACTGAGTAAACCAGAGATCCAAACACCACAAAATTTAATAGGCAAACAGTTCCACGAGTCCTCTATCTCCAGATCAAATTTCAGCTCAGTCCGACACCGTTTGACTGTCCAATCAATTCATCTACCAAAACTGCTCACTACTGAATCTGCGGCTAACAGAACTGATAAACTCCCTCTCAAATCTGATGCTCCACTAATCTAATCCTCAGAACCAACTGACCGTACTCTAAGTGTAGAATGCGCTCTCCAAGTTTGGAGCCAATCCAAACATGTTTGAACATCCGACCAGCTACTTGAAGATGATTGCACAGGAAGCATGAATCTAAACAGCAAGTCTTATTCTCTCACTCTCTTACTTCACTTCGTGTTCTATTGCGGCTGGCTGCTTCTCTGTACTCCCCTGTCTCCTCCACAACCTGAACAAGGTATATAAAGACTAGAGTTCTCCAAGCATTTTTCACTGTTCACCAATTTGGCGATCAACTGTTCACATGCATTGGACCGTTTTGGGCTTCTGTACTGATAGTTCCTTCATGTGGAGGGAGTTTAGCCCAATAGAAATGTCAATGAGTATATATTCGCCAACAATCAATCGCAAAGTGTTCATGATCTCTCTACGGGATAGCATATGAAGTTGTGGGCCAGGCTTTTTGTTGGCTTAAGGATAAGAAGGGATCCCATAAGAAATACTACTCCCTCCGTCCAAGAATATAAGCATTTCTAGCTTTAGTCAAAGTCAAATATTTTAAACTTTGATTGATAATATCTCTAAAAGTAAATAGTTATAAATATAAAGAGTTGCATATTATGATAGTTGTTTTTAAGATGAATCTAGTAACATCTTTTATACTTGATCCATCATCGTTACTTTTTCTCTATTGATAGTTAAAGTTAAATTTATTTGACTTTGATCAAACCCAGAAATGCTTATATTCTTGGACAGAGGTAGTATTAACTACACATCCTAATCTTCCTTCTCAAAATAAAAGAAAGAAACACAGCTAAATCCGGTTAAACAGTTCCTACATGAGGATATGTCTCACTGAGGTCACAAATGTGTGTCTCGCAACATTGGGTTGTATATGTAAAAAACGTAATATCAATAAAAGGGTCCCCATTTTATATATTTCAGCTCTATGTAGCAAAGGCCAGCTGACAAAACTTCTACTACTATATGCTATAACCCATAGAAAACGTCTCCAACAGTTGTACTGCAGTTTTCCACAGTGTGTGCAACAGTTGTGTATAGATGCATAAATATGGTACAACTTGTGCATAAGTATGCATATGGAATAGGCCAAACTATCATTTAGTTGACCGCTATTATGAATTAACGGAATGGTACGACTATATAAAGGCAATTGCATCAAAAAATATGAAATAAAACTATAATTACTACTATGCGCCCTGCATTTCTTGCTTGATGGGGCTTGCGCCATGGATTCAAGGTTATTTTCCCTTTCAAAGAAAATCCCCCTTAAAAAGAACACAAAAAAGGTCTCTGCAATGAAGCGAACAAATTTAAGAGGGGTCCTACTGTAAAATGATTATTGCCTACCATTACTAGTATTTAAGTCTATATCTAGAAGTCTTACTCCAATGGATTTCACAAAAATAAAACTCTAATTGGATTATAATTGATAATATTTCGTGAGGTGTTCGTGTTATCTGTTGTGCCAAAATAAAAATAATTGAAAAATAAAATGGCTCTGAAGTCTCCGAAGCAGCAAAGGAATAGTACTGAGTAATGACAACCATTCCAGCATCTATATTTTGGTCAATTAATTAACAAAGGGAAGCTAGCCGAACTGGAATAATGCTGAGTTCGTTACAAATGCAAAGTCAATTCCACCAAAACAAAAGAACAAAATTTTCTAATCATGCACTCATACTAATTCCGTTCAATCACAGCTATGGCATAGCTAGACAAGTCTTTTTCTTTCTTCAGAAAAAGGAAAGAGAAGGGAGCGCACACTGCAGGGTTCGTGGCCTCCATGATTATGGAGAGAGTAAAGAACAGAGGTTGCATTATGATCATGTCATCGGCTAATCACCTATAAATAGTCAGCCATGGCGCCATTTTCTTCCCACCCACTGATCTCCTAGCCTCCAAACACAGGAACTAATAAGCTAGCTAACAAGAAGTAGCTACCAAAAGCCAAGGGGATCGTATCAATGGCCTATGCAAGGAAAATGGGAATAGAGGCACTGATGGTGGCGCTCGCGGTGCTGGCGCTGGCCACCGGTGGCAGTGCCCAGCTGCAGTACGGGTTCTACAAGAACAAGTGCAACGCCAGCGATGTTGAGGCAGTGGTGCGGGGCATCGTGAAGGCCCGCTTCGCTCGCGAGGCACCTATCGTTGCCTACCTCCTCCGTCTGCAGTTCCACGAGTGTGCTGTCAATGTATGTATTAGTATTACCAGCTTTGGAACTCATTAATGCTCGTACCCTTATACGTTCCATGGATTAAACCAGTGACATGGTTGATTGCAGGGGTGTGATGGCGGTCTGCTGATCGACGGTCCCGGCACAGAGAAGACGGCGCCGCCGAACCTGAGCGTGAAGGGTTACGATCTCATCGCAGCCGTCAAGGCAGAGCTGGAGCGGAGGTGCCCTGGCGTCGTGTCCTGCTCCGACATTGAGATTTTGGCTACCCGGGACGCTGTTGCGCTGGCTGGTGGGCCGGCGTACACGGTGCGCACTGGAAGGAGGGACCGAAGGCAATCGCGGGCCTCTGACGTGAAGCTCCCGGGGTCCGAGTACACAGCGGCGCAAGCCATAGCTTACTACGCCAAGCTTGGAATGACCGCATATGACACGGTGGTGTTGCTTGGCGCACATACGGTCGGTGCCACTCACTGTAGCTCAATCAAGAACAGCCGTCTGTACGGATACGGTGGTAAGATGGGCGCAACCGACCCGGCCATGGACCCAACCCTCGCGTCAACGTACAAGAAGTATGTGTGCCCCAATGTGACCTCGTCGAACGGCAACACCGTGTACCTTGATGACCAATGGAGTGCGCTAAAGGTGGACAACAACTACTACAAAAACTTGCAGCGCGGCCGTGGAGTTCTCCTCGTCGACCAGAACCTCTATCGCGACGGCTCCACGCGTGGGTTCGTCGACCAGCTCGCAAACAACAACGGCCTCTTCCAGTCGCAGTTTGCAAAGGTGCTGGTGAAGCTCAGCGAGGTAAATGTGCTCACTGGCACGCAGGGTGAAATCCGCAAGGTCTGCAACAAGTTCAACTAGCCAAACCATCGTACACTTCATAGACCCATTTTCTGGTTTTCTTCATCATTTGCATTCATTTCCCTGCCCGGTTCACTTCTGAAGTTTCTATTCTCATTTTGTTCTGTAATTTGGTTTGAAGAATTACTTAATATTTTTCTACATACGAAGTTGGATTCATTCTTTTTTGTACGATGCTGGTTGAGAACGTCCAATTCATCATCAGTTATATATATGGAAACCTAACAAACACTTTTAGAGGAAGGAACATTCAAACATACAAGGCACAAACCTACACATATGCAAGCTAGTGGTTATGATACGAGAAGATAATCAAGCAAGGGATCAAACAATCTAAAATAGTAAGATGGGGATTAGTGCATGGGAGTTCTGTCTACAAGACACTAAGAAAACATGTATTGGTTTCTAGGACACTGCACCGGGTGATTTTATCTCCTGAACTCTGTGAAAAATAGGATTTTGTCTAGAGAATACCGCTATTATTATTTTAATTATTTTCTTTTGATAAAAAGAGAGAATATGTTTTGAGTGATACAAATACCCCTAGCTCATATACCGCAAAGCTGACCCCGCCGCCTTCACCTCCCTCCTCGCCACGTTCTGTTACTGGGACACCATCATCGGGTGCCCCCACATCCCTTTGAAGCTTGCCGATGGCGCTGGCGCGAACGCGACAGTGGAGGCGGTCATCTCTGGTGGTGTGAGGTGCGATGAACTTCTGACGGCGGCATGGCACATTGGGGTGCTCGTCCATGGGTCTACACTTGGCGCTGCAGGGTGAGCAGCGTCTAGAGCAAGTCCGTCACCGGTGAGGAGGAAGACACATACAAGGACGAAGAAGATGAGGCAGGGGCAATTCGATATTTTTACCATTAAAATGAGTTCTTTATATGGCGTGGTGTCTTACAGACAAATATAGTTTTTCGCAGTGTTCAAAAGACAAAGTCAGCTGGTGCGGTGTTCTAGAGACAAATATATGTTTTTTAAGTGTCATGTAGATAAAAAAAAACCCTTAGTGCATAGCACCTTTCCCTTATCCTTGATGGACCACTCCCACCGGAGTAAAGCTCCCTCCCACCGCTCAATGGCAATGTCCCTCTAGATAATGCTTCATTCTACAAGTGGAGACATAAGCATGATTTTGTTGCCCACCGTTAGCAATGCTCCTTCCAAGAACACTGTCCACCGGTCAAATAGAGTCAGACAGGCCCTCACTAGCGATATTCCTTTGAGAAGACGTTTCTAAACTTTGCATAAGCTTATCAAGACATCCACAATCTTCACCGAAGGCTCAACAACAACTTCTATACAGTTTAGGCACGACCATAATTCCAAGAATAACAACCTAAGGTCATCTCCAAACAAGGACAGTGGCTTTAGAGGTGAGTAGATCGATGTGCTTGTTACTCTCCCAAACACTACAAATAAAGATATCCAATTCTTGCACTTCTACCTCTCTAGCTTCGTCTTGGCTCCTACTAGTTCCTTCTGATGAAATTGGCCAAGAGAACTCCTACAGAGCTCATAAATAGCTACATATAGTGTACCAATCATAAACTAGTCATTGCTCAAAAGTGATCTGTTAAAACCGTCATCGTAGCATACCACCATATGTTAGGGTGACCAGATCACCGTAAGTTATGGTGACTCTACCACCAGAACATATGATGTCTCTAGAGCTAAGATACTAATTGTTCATCAGCTCATTATAAGTTATGGTAACTCCTTCACCATATATGACTTTTCCTTAGAGAAAACACAGTTTGCTCCTTCACTACACTACATCCTATAGTCATTTCATTGTATCTTAGGGTGACTCTGTGATATCATGTATGGGTATAAATCCAGTTGGACAGCCCCATCCTCGGTGACCACATCCCTAATGGTAGTATACAAAATTGCGGCCCATAATTTTCTTGTTTTAGGAGCGGAGTCTTAAGGGAGCCCATGAAACACATCCTAAATCTTCTTTCTAAAATAAAATGAAAAATACAGCTAAATCTACTTAAAATCAATTGCTACTTGGAGATAAGTCTCACTGAGGTCACAAATCACGTTTCACCACACTGGGTTGTAAGAAACATGTAGCTAAAGATCCCCATTTTATACTTTCCACTCCATAGAGCTAAATCTCGTGGACAAACTACTACCAATACTCCTCTTTCTCCTCGGTAGAAAGCGTCTTTTCAAAGTTGACAAAATCTTGATACGTCAAAGGGCGTTCAAGAGAAAGAAGACTGTCCATGGTGTACCTCTTGGAGACATCAAAGGGTGGGTCTTTAAATTCGAAAAGAACTTCTTCTCCCCCTTATGTCAATCTAAGATGACCTTTTTCGGCGCCTATCACTGCCTATACCAAACTCAAAAAGGGTCTATAACATCTTCAACTCCTGATTTATCTTTGTCGAGAATAAAGACATCCGCTAATACAGTGGTTCTTTTAACTTTAATCTCCATATTCTTGACAACCCCTAACAGCTTGGTTCTTCTCCCATCTACCATGATCAATTCAAGCTCGGTCCCTAACAATTGCCCTTGTATCTCAGACGGCATTGCCATGAATACTTCATAGGTCACACGGGAACCAAAATAACACAACGCCTTAGGGAATTCCCTATTTCCAATCTTACAAGGAATGTCGGGATCATCTTCATCTCCTTTTGTAAGGCCAACCGCGTAAACACCGCATAGGTTTTCATAAGGTGAGGGGACAAAATAATTGTCAAACCTTTCCTTGTTCTACCTCCACCTCATCCACTTCTGAATCATCCCTATATAATTTCCCCAACACTTCTCCAATCACCTTTTGATCTAAGATTTCTGATATCTTAGTGTTACTGGGAAAACTCTACTCAATCCCTATTGCAGAGGCATGTTTAGGATCATACGTCCTCCGCATGCTTAGTAGATTATAATGGAAATTGATAGGAATCCAATACAAGGGTTCAAACTCATATAGCAGTTTGGCATCATGTAGGGTTCTGTCTCTGTCGGTATAATGGGATCAGGGATCCCATTAACCACCCATGGGCCGGCTAGGACGGCCCGCGAAGGAATGGAGTGCGATGACGGCCTAGGTATGGCCTAGGCGGGGTGAGAAGGAGCGGTTCTCGAGGCGTGTGCCCACGCTCGCCCGCCAACCACCCGAGTAAATTCGGGCACTTGAGTGCCTGTAACCAGAGTGGCTGGGCGGGGCGCGGTGCGCCCGGAACCCCCGTCGTCGCCTGACAATATGATCTAGAGAATGCGTGCATGGAACAAGTACCAAGATAAGATACACCTTAACGCCTCCAAGGCTTACAGATTCGGTTGCGGGCCCAGGAACCAAGGGCGACCGAACGGTATTCGGGGCATATCCTATCTCAGATACCCCGTTGCCGAGTACTTGGCGTGTCCAGGGCCTGAGTTGTGTATCCCCCTCTCCCTTGGCCTATAAAAGGGGGAGGTGCATACCATGTAAAGGGGACCGGAGAAATATATTCAGATAAGCAGGATGTACGGTATTACGCTTCCAAGCGTCTCAAACCTGGGTAACGTCGTGTGTGTTCATCCCTCTCTTCTACTAATTCTCATAAGCTCCGTAGATCCGTCCTCCCCGCAACCTATCTCAAGGGCAGCTTTGCAGGCCCCCATTTGGAGGTGCTCACATACACCGACATTTGGCGCGCCAGGAAGGGGGAGCGTCGTAGATCTCGCAAGTGATTCTAGTTCACCTCGCCTTCAATGGCGAAGATCACCAATGACCAGCAGTCACAAGACAGCCTTTTTGGGTCAGAGTCCGGCTCTAGCGCCCGAAGTCCACATCATCGATGCCTCGAGAAGCCGGCCCCATCTGTGCCAAACCCAAGGGACACGCGGGACTTTCCCTCAACCCCTAAGGGGGAAAAGGGTGGGAACAACCGCTCCTAGGGGCAAACCACTGATGGAGCCAGGGAAGAATCTTTGAAGTCATGCTCCTAGAGTGGTTCCTGTCCCAAGGAACCCTCCGCGACTCGCCCCACCGCATGAAGGCTATTCGAGGAGGAAGACCAGGCGGACCCCATCACCGTCGTGAAGAGCATGCTGCGCCAACCACCACCAGGGGTGTCAAGGGTGTCGCGCACTGAATCCTGTCTCAACAACATCGAGCAAATGCTCGAATCGGCACCCCCTGCCACCACCAGCAAGAAGAGGGCCAGGAACAAGCGAGCCAAGAAAATTAAGCCTAGGGCGCGCAAGCCGCGACACTTGGAGAATTCAGCACCAACCACCAAGGCTTCATGCTCGGTGACTCCATCGTGGAACCACCACCTGAGGGAAGACCTCAACCAACGCAGACAGAAGAATGAGGATGCGCGAGTCACCATAGAGCGCTCCCGCGAGCGAACCCATGAGAGTAGGGGACGTAGTCTCGAGCGCTCTGACGGGCGCACTCACAGCGAACACGGATCAGAAGAGACTCGCAACTATCGCCGGGGGTATTCCTCTGACTCGGGGTCCGAGTCATCCCCTGAGCGACCGCCCAAGCGAAGGCCGAGGACAAAAGACACCTCTTTCATAGGGGGACGTGCAACATTGTCCACTCGGCTTTGGCGGGTGGCGTGGCCACACAAGTTTCGCCCGGATCTCCCGGAGCGTTACGACGGCACAGCGCCACCGGGCGAGTTCCTCCAGATCTACTCCATCGCTGACAAGGTCACCGGCGGGTCCGAAGATGTCATGGCTAACTACTTCCATATCGTGTTGAAAGACTTGGTCAGGCCTTGGTTCGTGAACCTTGCCCCGAGTTCCATCCGCTCGGGAACCAGCTATGCCGCGACTTCCAAGCCAATTTCCAGGGCACATCCAAGCAGCCCGAAAGCCAGATCCACCTAGACCGAGTCGTTTAGCGACCCAAAGAGATGCTGAGGCAGTTTATGCAGTGCATCAGCCAGGTTCGTAACACCATCCCATGCATCGAACCAGCCTGAATCATTGCCGCATTCGGCCATGGCGTTCGAGACAAAACATGTTGGGGGAAGTCGGGGTCAACTCCCCCAAGTCGGTCATTGAGTTGTTCAAACTTGCCGACAGGTGCGCTCTGCGTCAGGAGGCATAGGCGTGGCATGACCCCTCGGCTAAAACTGAGCCCGACTCCAGTGGTGGAATGACCAAGAACCAGAAGAAGAAGCGGAAGGCGGAGGAGGTTGCAGCAGCTAGCTAGGCGACTCGCACAGCACACCCCAGCCCGAGCTCCGGGACATGGAAGCCAAGCACAAAGGCCCCGGCTGGCAAGTTCTGAGCCCTCCATGAGACCACCGACCATGACCAAACCGAGTGCCGGTACATCCATGCGACAATCAAGCGTTGCCAAGAGAAGCGTGCAGCGGCCGTTAAAGAGAAGAAGGAAGAAGAGAAGGACGAGGAGGAGCTGAACGCCTTCTAAGATGTGGACAACTCGATTGTCGTTATCAGCGGAGGGTCGTCTAGCCACTCCTCGAGGAGAGAGCTGAAACAGTTGCATCGCAAGATCGGCACGATACAAGCCGAAAAGTCTCCGGCACGCTAGATCAAATGGGCAGACATGCCCATCCGACAAAAGCGACATGGTGGGTCCTGACAACTCGGAAGGCAAGATCCCTCTAGTCGTCACGCCCACCATCTCCAACAAGAGGGTGGGCTGCACGCTCATTGGGGGGGGGCGGGAGCCTCAACCTCATCACCCCGAGGGTATACGAGACGCTTCAAGGGTCAAGGCCGACCTTCAACCATCTCGCCCCTTTCATAGGGTACTCCCTAGGACGGCTTGCCCCCTGGGCAGGGTCTCCCTCCTAGTGACCTTCGGCTCGAGGGACAACTTCTGAACGGAGAAAATCATCTTTGACATAGCGAACATTGACCTCCCCTACAACACCATCATTGGCTGATCGAGCATCAACAAGTTCATGGTGAAACCACACTACGCCTACCTCACGCTCAAGATCTCGGGTCCCAAGGGCATCATTGTGGAACGCGTGGACGCGGTCAAGGTAGTGGCTTGCCTCGAGGACATCCTCACCACCAAGTTCGCGGCAGGGAAAGACACGGGGGAGCCTGTGGAAGTAGGCCCGAGTGCCTAGCGCACCCAGATGGCTGTCCCGACCAAAGATGACACCATGAAGATCGCGTTGGGCCAACGGGTCAAAGACGACGACTATCGTCGGGAGGGGGGGGGCTCAACCCTAAATAGAAACTTGCGCTCATCACCTTCCTATGCAGCAACAAGGATATATTCACCTAGCATCCTTCCGACATGCTAGGGATCCCTAGGGAGGTGATGGAGCACAAGCAAAGGGTGGACCCGGCGATCCGATCGGTGAAGCAGAAAGCATGACGGCAAGCACCCGAGCGGGAAGACTTCATAAGGGCGAAGGTTCAAAGGCTCCTGGAAGCAGGCTTTATACAGGAAGTCCACCATTCGACATGGCTTGACAACCCGATGGTCATACCCAAAAGCAATGGCAAGCTACGGATGTGTGTGGACTACACCAACCTGAATAAGGCTTGCCCCAAGGACCCCTTTCCCCTTCCGAGGATATACTTTGTAGTAGACTCCACCGCGGGCTGCGACCTGCTCTGTATGTTGGACGCTTACTCTAGTTATCACCAAATCTGTATGGCTCGAGAAGATGAGGAAAAAACCGCTTCCATGACTCCCGCAGGGAGCTATTGCTACGTAAGCATGCCTTTTGGTCTTAAGAATGCAGGTCCAACCTTCCAACGAGCCATGTGTTTAATGTTGGACTCCCAAATTGGAAGAAATGCACAAGAGTATGTGGATGATATCATTGTGAAGGCCTAGGAAAGCTCGTCCCAGTTAGAAGACTTGGAAGAAACATTCACAAACCTACAGAAAAACAGGATGAAACTCAACCTCGAGAAGTGTGTCTTCGGAAACCTGGCAGGGAAACTACTCGGTTTCATGGTGTCACACCATGGAAATGAAGCCAACCCGGAGAAGATCAAGGCCATTGAGGCAATTAAAATGCCCACCCGCCTCAAGGATGTGCAGCGCCTGGCCGAAAGCATGACGGCTTTGGGCCGATTCATCTCCCGGGTTGGCGAGCGCGCACTCCCCTTCTTCAAGTTGATGAAGCAAACCGGCAAATTCACATGGACCAGCCAGGCTAACGAAGCATTACAAGAGTTAAAGTGTTACCTCTCCTCGCCACCAGTACTCATGGCCCCAGCGCCCTGGGAACCCCTCCTCCTGTACATCACGGCAACCCCTGCAGGTGGTCAGCGCGGTGCTGGTGATAAAGCGGATAGAGGAAGTCATCAGGAAACAGAGCTGAGCAATAAAGAGGTGATGGACGAGTCTAATAGAACACTCAGAAGCAGCACCCGAGTCGCACTCAGGGACTACGCCTGAGCCTCGCTCGGAAGCGGCACCCGAGTCGCACTCGGGGGCTACGCCCGAGCCTCGCTCAGCAGCGGCACCCGAGTCACACTCGGGGGCTGCGCCCGAGCCTCGCTCGGAAGTAGCACCCGAGTCACACACGGGAGGCTACGCCTGAGCCTCGCTCAAAATCGGCGCCCGAGCTCCACTCGGGGGCTACGCCTGAGCCCCGCTCGCAGGCTGTGCCCGAGTCCCACACGGGGGGCTACGCCTGAGCCTCGCTTGGAAGCAGTGCCCAAGTCATACTCGGGGGGGGGGGGGGCTACACCTGAGCCCCGCTCATAGGTGGCATCCGAGTCTCACTCGGGGGCTACGCCTGAGCCTCGCTTGGAAGCGACGCCCAAGTCATACTCAAAGAGTATTCTCAACCTCTATTCACCCCTGATGACCGAGCACCAGGTGAGGACGATAGCAAAGCTCCACATCGAGTGTGATCCTTCCACATCATGCGGCCCGGGAGCTCCAGATCCCACCAAATCACGAGGAAAGGGTCGCACAATACTCTCAACTCACATGTCTGCCGGCACAGTCGCTGTCCATCCTCAAACTAGCTCAGGGGCTCTGGCTCCGACAAAGACCAATGGAAAGGGCCAACACGAGGAAGAACGGCTCCGACCAAGTACAACAACCGTGCTGCCGAGTTGCCCAAGGGCTCTGGCTCTGACCAAGTCACAGGGAAAGGGTGACCCGGCACCCCAGACAGTGGCACCGCAGTCGGAAGTGGTGGAACAGCGAAGCATGTCCGAGGTCAATGAGGCTTCTCAAGTACAACTTGTCCAGCGACTGGTGTATTTCATCAGTGAGGTTCGACATGATGCCAAGATTCGGTACCCGATTGTCACAGACCCGCCTTACCACGGAGACGACTCCGATCCAGGATCTCCCTCGGGTGGCGACACGCGCTATGGCGCCCAATAGTGCAACATATGACAGAAAAAAAAATAATTGCGACAAGAACATAGGTGGGGGAAATAGAGTTTACATAGATCCGAAGTTATATTACAAACCGGAGTTTTGACGAAAATAAGTTGCGGAAGCGAGATATTCAACATGGGTTCACCAATTCGACGAAATAGCTAAGATACAATCGCCCTCTCACGGCGACACATAGGGAACACCCAGCCATAATAGGTGCCTTGCCCAAGCACCGTACCGGCAAGCAAAGATCTAATCCTCGTCTTCGTTCGTGCACAGCTCCCATTCGATGTTCCAGCAATCAGGGCGCTGGCCCTCCCAATGGAATCTTCCACCGCAGTGGCAGTCTCCGCCCTGGTCATCTGAAAACCACATAGAGCTACGCCCTGAGTAACTAATTTACTCAGCAAGACTGACCCGTCAAAATGGCCAACTACAGCCGACACCTACAGCACAGGCTGGGAATAGGGTTTAAGTTGCCAGAAAGCCTGTCTAGGAGTGGATACTTGTTTTTCAAGTTTTAGCATCAAGTTAAATTGTTGAGCGGAATTATAAAATTTAGTTTGCACTAAAGCTATAACAATCATGGTTGTAATACAATCTTACTAAATCCAAACAACAGTATTAAACCCACTTATCATCTTAATGGCTTCCGACACTGTTCCGGAGCAGCGATCAAGTGGTACTCGTTACTGTGAGGGGCAGCTACTCGAATCGATTTACATCCTGCAGGAGAAACCTGCTTGCACGACCCATACGCGCTTCCGGGAAGCCGCATGGAGCAACCTTTCACTCACGGTACCGCAGGGTCTTCCGGGTCCAGACTCCCCCGAGAAGGGTCCCCCATCGCGATGCGCCCCGTGCCGCCATCCGTGGGTGGATTGCTCCCTCCTCTCAGCCCCAGTTCCACCAAAGAAGGGAGGAGGCTATCTTCAGACCAGGTGATAGTCGTAGCTACGTCGGTTTACTGGGTCCATATCTCCAGCATGCAAACAGTACGTTCAAACTTGATCCGATGGGCCGGACATGAGGCGTAGTCTTAGGTGACTCGGACGGGGCTACCTCCTTGAAGACAAGCTGTCCTTCCCTTTCCACCTAGTTGCCCGTCCGGTCTTCACTGTGATTCCATCCACCCCTTTCCTTCATTCAACATCATTCCCTCATGATAATATTCTCTATCTACGAGTGGTCTCCATACCACTCGATGAGTAGCCGTCCTAATTTAAGCAGAGCGACTACCGTCCTGAGGCTAATAATCGGGAAGAGGGACCTACTGCACGCTAGGGTTTCAATCAACTCCTATCACTTAATGCACAGACAAGCCGACATCCCTAGCTAGTGATAGAATAAAAATTTAAAATGGGGTTATGCACTGGGGCTTGCTTTGGGTCTGCTCTTGTTCAGCAACGGCACCTCCGGCTCCTTCTGGATCCTGTTCCGGTCCCGTCTCCACGTGATGCAAAAGGTGATACTTATGAGAGAAGATTCATGGCACTTCCTCAATAAATACGTTAATGTACGTTGTTTCACATGGAAGTGGGCGGGGTGTTGATTAATGCAGCAATATAGCGTCTTTAGCGGAAGCACAGGGTGAGGTCGTTTCGTGTATTTCCTTCATGGACTCCAGTACTTACTCGCGACGACGTCGTACCAAAGTACGGTGTGTCTGTGTGTGCCGGGGTGAAACTATGTAAGCGATGTCCATGACCAGTAGGTGCTAATTAATTACTATTTTTCTGTGTTGAGCAAAATCCTCGCAATGTACTAAGTAGTCGTGAACTAGCCCTAATGCGGAACCATTTTTATTAACGGGTAAAATTGCATTCGGGGCATAATTTAATAAGTTGATATGGTTCTGATCTTCAAATGGGCAGGAGTGATTTATTATAGTTAGAGTATACCAGGAGTGATTAATTTGCCAAGTTTCACTTACATGCACTAAGCCAATAATTTCTATTAATTATTATAAGTCAAAAAGGCATTAAAATAATTTCAGCTAATATACACAGACATACCCTATGAAATTTTTTCAGGGGAACTAAAACTGATAAACCTACTTGGTGACCAATTTTCAATATTTTATCAGCTCTGTGTAATTACTTATAATTTTATTAGTATTTTTCCTATTTATTTTAGCCCTGGTCTAAATATTACCATGCATGCGGTATTAGCATTTTTCTATATCAGTGCATGACTAGGGGAACTTGGAGAATTTTAGTTTGCTCAAAAATACCTAATAATGAACTAGTTATGAATTTATAAGTGTTTTCCTCATTTAATTAAATCCTAATAGTACAATTAATAAGCACTGTGAATTAGCATTTTTCCTTATTAGTACAAGTCGAGACAAGGCTAACAAAATTTATTTTGCCTCAAAATTCCCATTATTCATTTTACTATGCCTTTTACAAGTTTAACCCATTTCTGGAAATGATTTAAATAAGAAAATTCGATTTTTTACTTCGCGGGCCGCAATCCCAGCAGACCACGGCTGCCTCGTCCGCGGGGGAGGTGCTCCTAGGCCAGATTTGGCCCAGGCGGGCACGGCCCAGCGCCCGGCTGGCCCACTGGCCAGCTCGCCCGAGTCCCGCGCGCGCGCGCTCGTCGGAGCACGGCGACACTGGTCGGGGGCTCGCCGCAGCCCGTTGCGGGCCCTGGCTCGAGCTGGGCTTGGAGGGAAAACGGCCTACTCTTCGTCGCGCACCCTTCTAGGCGGTCGGGAACCGCCGGTGATGGCCGGGTATGGCCCCGCGACGGTGGCGGAAGCACGGCAGGGCTCGGCGCCGGCTAGCACGAAAAGGGAAGGGCGAAAAGGCTCAGGATCTAGCCTGAGAGCTTCACCAGAGCACGGAGAAGGACGTCACCGAGTTTCCCCTACGAGAGGGAGGCCGGGGATACGGGCTCACCGGTGGGGTGGTGGCTGCGGTGGTCGGCGGCGGCCTCAAGCTATGAATCTAGGGGAAGCGGTGGAAGGATTCGTCCAATCAACGCTCAAACGCGTGCGCAATTAAGAGGGAAAGCTCCTCGGGCGAGGAATCGGATGTTGGCTCACCTCGGGGTGAATGCGGCGCAGAGAAGCAGCTCGGAGTCGATTATCGGCGTCGGGGAAGAAACGGGCCGATCTCCCAATGCCGGCCAAGCGAAGCGGAGGGAATGGGTGCAGGGTCGTCGGGTTGTCCCGGCGTTGCTCCTAGAGGCCTGACTCGGGCTCCGGTGGGCGGTGGCGGCCAGGCGACGCGGGGCAGAGGCGACGGCGGAGGCAGAGACGAGCGGAAGAGAGAGCGAGAGCGAAAGGAGTAAATGGAGGGGTGTTCGAACAGTGCGACACAGGAGATGTCCGAACGTGCGCGTGAGGCCGTCGATCCGCGGCAACGGCCGTTGGCCGTACGTCGGTGACCACGCGGCGCGCGCCAAGTCGGGCGGAGCGGCAGCGGTCGGGTGTGTTTCCTCAGAGTCGCTGACAGGTGGGGTCCGCGGGGAGTTTTTCTTTTTCATTTCTTTTTCCATTCCTATCTGCCGACTACCTTTGTCATTTTTGTTAGAATTAATCCAGGGCTGCTAAATTCAAACCAAAAATAAGGTATGCTCCCCATGATGTGATAAATGTAATAAAAATATTAACTACCATCAGTTCTCACTAAAATTTGCTTAGGAAATTTATGAACAGAGCTGGTTTTTAACTATTCTAGCATTTATTTGAGGCCTTTATTGATGGATTAAAAATCTGAGAAAATTCCCAAAATTCTACTTGACCATAAACAACAACATATAATTTTTGCAGTGGTGACTTTTACTGAAAATGTGGGACTTGCAGTGCAAAGGTCATTCAATTTGGTTTGAATTTGATTTGAATTCAAAAATTTAAATGCAAATTCTAGTGTTAGGATCTTGTGCTGTCTAAGTGTTGTCCATGGGGACCCTTATGACACTAGGAGTGTCACACCGATTCACTAGAATATGTTGTACACACTCCTGATAGCATCATTTAAGTTAAGACACTACTTCCAGGCTCACCCGATTAGAATCGTCACCAAGCTATCACTACAGACGATGCTGCATCACCGCGAGGCCATGGGTCGCAATGCAAAATGGGCTACGGAACTCGCCGAGTTGGACATCTCCTTTGTCAGCACTCATATCATCAAGAGTCGGGCCACGGCTGAGTTCATCACCGAATGGACCCCGACACCGAAAGTCGGACGAGAAGAAGCGGGTGCAAGAGGCCCAGCCAGAGTCCCACTGGACACTACACTTTGACGGCTCGCTCATGCTGAGTGGGGCAGGTGCTGGGGTCAGCTTGACCTCCCCCGCAGGCGACGACCTCCGTTACATGATCCAACTACACTTCAAGGCTACCAACAACAAGGCAGAGTATGAAGGCCTGTTGGCTGGTCTTCATATCGTGGCGGACCTAGGAGTCTCACGCCTGTTGGCGGCCAATAAAGTCTAATATCAGCCGCCAACCGATCGGGAAATGCAAGGTAAAAACCTAAGATCAATAAATATTTATTTAAACTAATAAGATTTCACAAGTTTTGGTGACATATGTGTTTTCAGGTATAAAAGGGCCAAAATATGCAAAAACATGAAGAAATGCCCCGTCGGCCGATCACCACTATAAATCAACCATTTTCACCGGCCGACAGGTTTGTTTTCAGACTGAAATCAGGGCCCGGCCGACAGGGTCATTTACGGCTGAAATCACCACCCGGCCGATTCTGCAAATATTCCACCGAGAAGCCGTTTTCTCCTCTCGGACCAAGACACAAAAAATATGGTGAAGGAAACAAAGGCCATCAAGTGGCCTGACCAGGTGAGGTCAAGGGGAACCCGGCAAGGGGTCGTCACCCGGCCAAGGCTGCCGCCCGGCCACCCTCGCCGCCCGGCCTAGGCTACCGCCCGGCCTAGGTTGGCCACCCGGGGTTGCCAGCCCATAAGGCCCATGACACCTATCGGCCCCAAAATGAAGAGTCGGTGGAAACCAACTTAACAACCGCCTTCAGGACGCAATCCAAGCCATCAGGAGAAGGTCGATCGGGAAACCAAAATGACCCAAGGGCCGCCCGGCCATGCCCGCCGTCCGGCAGTGCATGCCACCCGGCACACGTGGCCGCCTGGCCTTGCCCGCCACCCGGCGGACCGACTTCGGCCTACCGACTCCACCCCGCCTATAAATGCCTCCCGGCCCATTGCCACCTATAAATAGAGGGGAAATTCGACAGAAGAAGAACATAAGAAAAAAGAAGAAACACATCAAGGACTCCAATTTCCACTACTTGTGCTACTTAGTAGAGTAGGTTAGTTAGTCGGGAGTTAGAGTCAAGTCGAGAGCATCGCTTGAGATTCCGAAATCATCTCGGAGTCTTGGTATGAGCTCTCTTGTATCTTTTCTCTTTTTGTAAGACTTATCTTTTATTAATATAAATATCTTTCCTTCTATACCCTGTCAAGTATTTATTTTAATTTAGTCATTTCCTCAAGTTACAATCATCGGGAAGAAACATTGTTGCCTAGTTCACGGGTTTTCCGGCTAGGATTTAATTAAGTTTAGTTCTTTGGACTTAGACTTGGTTATTTCCCCGCTATTCTTCCGCTAGGCCAACGGAAGAATATCCAGTGAAGGCATAGGCGCGGTGCCTAAGTTAACGCTAGCTGGATTTGCATTCATCCCCACGGGCTATGTGGTAGGCGGCAGGTGGTGACAGTCCTGTCCATCCCTTTAGTAATCCACCATGTTCGGGAAGTCTCAAGCAGGATTGTCTAGCGATAGCATACCCACTAGTACAGAGGTTAGTTACTAACCCATATTAGTAGAAGGTTTTTGTGCCCCGAAGTAAGCTAACAGGTGAAAGACTCGAGGTTGTACCAAGAAATTGGTGTGAGCGCTCAACTCGAGTAACTAGGATTTGATGCTTGACTTAGATATATTAAGAAGATCTATTTTAGAAATCTTAGACTTAGACTCGCTGTCCTCCCGGCTAGCTTAACCATTCTCTTTATTTATCTTAGTGTGGATTTCTCCTGTGTTACTACCCCTACTATTATTATTGAACATCCTTACCCACGTCTTTCGTCAGTTGGTATTATTCTTATAGTTATATCTTTGTTAAGCTAAGATAATATTACGCCTAGCTTTGCTGTGAAAAATAAATATGATACCTTGGAATACTCTCGGGTAAATGCTACAATGGTGTTTCGTGCGCTTGCGGATTAATTCACTTTACTCTTAAAAGCATAACAAACGCCAACAATCATTTCTGGCGCTGTACCAGAAATAGTCATATTCTTGATGCGATGTTAAGAAGTGTCAACAATGCCTCTTGGCCAAACGAGACTCACAGCTGGTGGTGAACCAGGTCTCCAAGGAATACCAATGTTGCGACCCTCAGATGGTAGCATACGTTAAGGAACTGAGGCACCTCGAGCGCCACTTCCACGGGTTAGAGGCGTGACACATCTCGCGGGGCGAGAACCTCGTCGTAGGCGAGCTAGCACGGCTCACGTCCACTCGAGCCCCGGTCCCGTCGGGTGTCTTCATCGAAATTCTCAAGAGCCCAACAGCCCACGCCGTCGACTCAGAAACTCAAACACAACCCCCATCGTCGCTGCAAACGTAAAACGAGGCTGAAGTAATGTCGGCCGCAACACATAGCCCCCCCTAGATGGACAAGATCCTCGGGTGCCTACAGCAAGACGTCCTCCCCGAGGACGATGCCGACTCCAAAAGGCTGGCCCGGCAAGCTCAACGATACCGAGTGCTCAACGATCGGCTCTATAGGCATGGAGCCAACGGCGTCCTGACGAAGTGCATCACGAAGGAGAAAGGACACGACATACTGATACAAATCCACGAGGACGAGTGCAGGAGTCATATGGCGTCACGGACGTTGGCTAGTAAAGCCTTTCGGCAAGGTTACTACTGGCCGACAGCCCTCGCAGACGTCGCAAAATTGGTACAGCATTGCAAAGCACGCCAGTTCCACTCCAAGCAACCTCACCAGCCGGCACAAGCCTTGCAAACAATTCCTCTCTCATGGCCTTTCATGGTTTGAGGCCTTGACATAGTCGGCCCCTTCCCAACGGCTGTCGGGGGACACCGTTGGCTTCACATGGCCATCGACAAGTTCACAAAATGGCCGGAAGCAAAATCGGTGAACACCATCAATAAGCACTTAGCCCAAAAATTCATCAACAGCATCGTATGCAGATTCGGCGTGCCAAATTGGCTCATCATGGACCACGGAACCCAGTTCACCAGTAACGCCTTCATGGCATACTTCAAACAAATTGGAACCCGAGTGTGCTACGCTTCAGCAGCACACCCACAGAGCAACGGCCAGGTCGAACGAGTAAACGCGAGGATCCTGCGAGGCCTGAAAAAAAGATCCTTCAACCCATTGAAGAAAAAAGGCGCACAGTGGATCACGGAGGTACAATCGGTGCTATGGTCTCTCAAAACCACTCCAAGTTGGGTGACTGGGGAGACTCCGTTCTTCGTGGTCTATGTAGTGGAGGCGGTGCTCATGACGGAGATAGCACACAAGTCCCCCTGCGTTGCTTTGTTCGAAGAGGCTTCACAGGACCACAGGCATCTGGACGACGTAGAAAAGTTGGGAGAAGCAAGGCGGCTGGTGTTGATTCGCAACGCTAGGTACTTGCAAGGCCTCTGACGGTACCACCAAAAAAGGATGAGCCCACGAGAATTGCAAGTCGGAGACCTAGTACCGTGTCGGGCTCAGAGCCGGGAAGGCAAAGACAAGCTAACCCCGATATGGGATGGCCCCTTTGTTGTTACCAGCGTGCAGCAGCCCGGCTCAGTCCAACTCAAGTCGGAAGACAGCATACCCGAGCGAAATGCTTGGAACATAGAGCACTTAAAAAAGTTCTACCCCTAGAACTCGCATAACTCAGACCCCTCTGTGGTCGAACCCCCTATAACGCCAAAGGCCCCTGTCGCCAAGGCAACACCTTGTATCCTTTATTCATTTCGTTAAATACTAATGAAGTTATTGCTTAAAAAATGAACCCACTCCACCCCCCCCCCCCCCCCAAACCCAAATGGCTGCCACCTGGTTCCCCTCAAGTTCAATCAAAAGTCGACGGGTGACTAACGACAAGCGACAAGTGTCGGTAAACAGAAAGACTCAGAAATACAGAAAGACGGGTGCTCCCACATGTCGATTATGGAACCCGGTCCAACCGTGCGCCAATGTGTAAGAATTCTGAGTCGACATTAGAACTAAGCAGGAAACAGCGTGGTAAACAGAAGGGATAACATTTAACAAAATACAAGATGTCTTTGTGATGCAAGAGACAATGTTCATGCAGAGGCACCACAGAACTCCACACGCAGGTGGGCAGTCAATCTTCGCGAGTAAAGGACGCAGCAAAGTCCTTCACAAGCCGTCGAGCTTCCTTCATCACGTCGCCATGGCCAGAGGGCAGCTCCACGCCGATAACAAACTCGGCAAGAAAGTCGGGCACGTGAAAGATGGCCAGAGTCAGCAGCTCAGTAAGCGCATCTTCAAGAAGCTGCCGACCTTCCACCTCCATCACAGACCGAGTGCGCGTAGCGACTCCCTTCAACAACTCGGCCATTGGGGACAGCACGTACACGTCATGCCGCGCCGTTGGCTCGCACGGCCGGGGCAGAGCTTCGAGACGGCCATGACGCAGGGCCTAGTTCATGCGGTCGTACAGCCCGCGTGCCATCTCGATGAAGCTCGCGCCGAACGGACCCAGCTCCTCCATCTTCTATGCCAGGGCGACATGCTGAAACTCCGAGGCAATCAGTAAATCCTCGAGCTCGGCAATAGTTCGCCCGCCTGAAGGCTCGCCTCGGCTAGCGCGACGAGACGGAGGCAGCGTGCTAGAGGGGATGGATGACTTCGTTTCCTCCAGTTGCTTCTCCAGCTCACAGATGCGGCCTAGGGACTTCTTCTTCCAGTCAGCCTAGTGCATAGCGCACTCCTCGAGCTCTTGGACCCGCTTCTCCAGTCGCCCGTGCTCCTAGGCACTCTCCTCCAGCGTCTCTCGCCGCACCCAAACTGCGGCCACAGCTGCCAAACCGCGGGCGGTCTCGAACTCGGAGGCAGCACGCGCCTCCTGGGCTTCCGCTGCAGCCTGCATTGTCATGACCTCTGACTCTGGGATGGCGAGCTGCTCCTCGCGAATAACCAGCCGTTGAACCGAGTATGAATCTTTGGCTTCGTGCAATCAAGCCTGGAGGTCGGACATACCAGCATTCACCAGGAATCCCAGGATAGAGGCGGCAAGATCCCTCTCAAGAACAGCAGCGTGCTGCCCCTCCACCTCTGACTCGCGCGCTGCGACCATCTCCTCTCGCTCCCGGGCAGTCTGTTCCACCTGGGCTAGGCGCTGCTCGTGCTCCGCAAGCGCTCTCTCTGCCTCTTCCACCCGCCGGTGGCGGACATCTAGCGTGTTCTCCCGGTCCTCCAGGTCGTGCTCCTGCACATCCAAGCCCTCTTCCCGCTTCAGAAGGGCCTCCTCCCGTTCTTCGACGCCCTGCTGCCGCAGCAGTAGGGAATTCTCTGCGGTCTTTAGCCGCGCCGTGCGAGCAGTTAACTCTTGCTCCAAGCGGCACGACCTCGCCTCGCACTCCGCTGCTGCATCAGCCAGATGCTCTGCCTCCTCTAGCTGAGCCGTGGCTGCATCACGCAAACCGGTGGCGGCTTCAGTCCATTGGCGGGCCTGCTCCATCTTGGAGGCGTGCTGGCGACGAGAAAGCTTCAAGGCGGCCTCCAGCTTCGCCCATTCGGTAGTAAGGGCAGCCTCCCAGTTCTCCAGGTCTGAGTATGCCGCTAGCATGGACGAGGCCAGCTCGGGCAGCAGCCTCCACGCCTCACCAATTAGGGTAGACAGGGGGCACGGCAGCTGGTGACGGCCAAGGTCTTCAACGGGCACTCACCAAGCGGGCGCACTCCCGCTCGGTTGTCCCTGCTCTGTCTCCGACCAGGCACATGGTGGCATGCCACTGGCACCAAGGGCGACGTCCACGTCGATAGGATCATCGTCACGGGAACCAGGTGCACAGCTAGAGGTCGGGGCGAGGAAGAAACGCACGCTCCAGCTGAAGCCGCGGGAACGCGAAGAAAAGATAGGGGCCGAGAAGCTTCGGCGCGAGCCAGAGCAGGCGGGGTCCCCAATGCGGACTCGGATGGCCCCGGCTGAGGTGAAGCGACTCTGATCTGCGATGGGGAGACGGTCGACGCAGGACGAGGGGGAACAGCAGGGACGCACGATGAGGACTCGGGACCTGGCGGCGAAGACAACAATGCCTGGATCTGCGGCTGACCTGACGAGGGGGAGTCGAGCCCCACTGCTAAACACTCGGCTGAGTCAGGCGGTGGGGTTGTGACAGACATGGGTGCAATTTCCACTCAGGGACTCCTACAACAAAAACGAGCAAGTCAGTCGGCACCCAAAGTCGAGTCGAAAAAGTAAGAGAAAATCGTAGCAGGCGACAAGAGCTTACTTCCGAAGCTGCCTCCATTTCTTCATCGACAAATCGAGTACTCAGATACCGACACCCACATCTCCGGCAGCAGTAGACCCCTAGATGGCACCGACGGGACGATCAGTCAAGCCACCAGGGGGAGGGGTAGGGTTGTGCCGCCTCTTCTGACTTGGCTCCCCAGCCCGAACAGGGACTAGGCGAGCCACCGAAGCAGGAATGGGGCCATTGTCACCTGAGTCGAAGGAGGGCGGTGAGGGTGATCGGGCCTTCTTACCCTTGTCGGCCGGCGGGCACTCCCCGCCACTCGGATGTGAGACACGGGGTCCAACAAGGGGACCCCCCATCGGGGCCGCCCGGTTGGACCTCGGACCCCAAGCATCCATCTTGGGTAGCGAGTTGATGACGTCGAACTTGCTGGGGACGAGACGCAGAGGGTTGGCGTCCTCTGGGTAGATGAACCGTGCGGGCAGCTCGGAGCCCGTGAGCAACTTGTACGCCTCCTTTAGCACCGGCTCGGGAACGTCGGAACTAGGTCCTCGTCAACTGCGACCGGCGTCGTTGAAGTCCCAATACAGCCAGGCCGGCCGAGAGCGTGCCCTGCAGCGGCGCCACGCCGGTGGTGAGGAAGTTGAAAATGACACCATTGACCGAAAGGCCCGCGGCGCCGAGGGCAGCGATCCAACTCATAATTGGATCCAGGCGCTCATCACGCGGTGGCAGGTGATCCTAGAAATTTGGGATGGGCTCGGGCTGATGTCAGGCCTGGTGAAGGCGACGGGGGACCTCCTCGGGCCGCACCATAATGAACCACTAACGTCGCCACTTCTCGATCTTGAGCTGAGGGGCGTAATCGATATACTCGTCCCTTGAGCGGATCGAGAGGCGCACGCTTCCCATAGGGTCAGCCCCGCCGGTCTTTGACAGCTTGAAGAAGCGGCAAAAAACGGCGATGGACAACAGCACCCCAACAAATGCCTCGCAAAGGTGCGTGAACGCCGCCAGCGTGATAACGGCGTTGGGGCCAAGATGCATCATCCGGAGGCCATATGATGCCTGGAACTCAATGAAGAACTCGGAGAATGGTGGCACCAACCCGGCTATGATGAAAATGCGGAAGGTGATGAACTCCCCCCTTTCCTTGTCCGGCGCCACAATCATGGTGGCCGGCTTGAAGGCATGGTAGAACAGGTTCGTCGGATCCACCACCAAGAATGGGCACACCCAGTCCAAGGATTGGTCGGAGCAGAACACAGAGCGTGGTAGTGGCCCTGCGGGATTCCCTCCGCCGGGCCCAAGCGACTGACGTCTGGCCCTGTCGCAGCCCACAGGGACGGGATTCCTGCACGCCGGGGCACTCAAACCTAGACTCTGACGGCATCCCGACATTACTGGTGTGCGGCAAGAAGAGCGAAACATGAGGAAGGAATCAAAGGGAATTGCGAGAACCGGGGGCGACGGCGCCGATGAATGGAAGTGGAAGAGGCAAAATTTGTGGGAGAATGGGAAACTCCTTTCCTCCCCTGTTCGAAGATTTGTAGACCAGGACAAAACTAGTGCGGAACCCGAACCGACGAGGCGCGGCGCTCCACATCCCGGCGACCCTACCGAGAGACCACCCACGGAGCTGACAAGTGGCCCCATTCCCCGGAGTGACCCACACACCAGTGGCCAGGGCCGAGGGCTCCTGTCGGTGTAATGAGATCGAGGGCCAGCTAGGACGGCTCGTGAAGGAATGGAGTGCGATGACGGCCCAGGTATGGCCTAGACGGGCTGAGAAGGAGCGGATCCTCGGGCGTGCAGCCACGCTCGCCCGCCAACCACCCGAGTAAATGCGGGCACGTAACCAGGGTGGTTGGGTGGGGCGCGGTACGCCCGGGGCCCCGTCACCGCCTGATAATATGACCTAGGGAAGGCGCGCATGGAATGAGTACCAAGATGAGATACGCCTTACCGCCTCTAAGGCTTACAGATTCAGCTGCGGGCCCGGGAACCGTGGGCGGCCGAACGGGATTTAGGGCAGATCCTATCTCAGATCCCCCGTCATTGAGTACTTGGCGTGTCCGGAGCCCGAGTCGTGTAACACCCTCTCCCTTGGCATATAAAAGGGGGAGGTGCATACCATGTAAAGGGGACCGAAGAAATATATTCATACAAGCTGGACGTAGGGTATTATGCTCCCAAGCGGCCCGAACCTGGGTAACCTTGCGTGGGTTCATCCCTCTCTTCTGCTAATTCGCATAAGCTCCGTAGATCCGTCCTCCCCACAACCTATCTCAAGGGCGGCTTTACAAGCCCCCATTTGGAGGTGCTCACATACACCAACAGTCTCCTTTTAACTTCGGAAAACTATCCACAAAGTCCATGTGATGCTTCTCTAAGATAGTAGTTTTGATCTTAGAGACTCCTATTTTGGGATCAATGCGATGTCAGTACCGATCGGCACCTCCTCAACTCTAATCTCTTTTAAACCATCTCAAATAGGGTCTTCTGCATACTCTACTAGCATGACCTCCAAAGGGGTACGCTCTCCTACTCCATATTCAATCTTTTGGTGGTCGTGAATTGGCATCGATTTTAGGGAAGGACTTGGATCTTCTTTGAATTCCTCCTAATGCTTGTGCATAGCTTTGGTCTTCACTATCTTAGTCAAGAGATACATTCATTTCTTGGCTATTAAATCCAAGGAACTCCCTCCAGCAGATCCGTCTATGTGCATTCTGGAGGTTCCTTAAGAGACATATAGAATGTTTGCAATAGCAAAATTGCCGTCTATCCCAAGATTGGGTCCTTGCTTCAATATGGATTGAAATTGTGACCACGCTTCCGTGAGGGTTTCTTCCTTCCTTTGCTCAAAGTTCACCACTTTCGTCCTTAACTTTTGCATTTTAGGCAGTGGAAAAAAAATGAAAACAGAAGGTTCCCACCAATTTATCCCAATTTCCTTTTGCTTCACGGGCTACAGATTTGTACCAATCCTTAGCCCTTCCGTCAAGAGAAAACAAAAATAACAACCAACTGTACCAATTCTGAGGCACTCCTTTATTCTTAAAAGTTTGATATAGAACTTCTAGATCTTGCAAGTGTATATTTGAGTTCTCATCTTTCGTCCTAGAGAACTTGTTGTTTTCAGCCATGCTGATGATAGTTGGGTTGAGCACGTGTGAGGAAGCTGTGACCTTCTCATCATTGACATGTGGAATCAGCAACTCTGAAGACAATAATGAATTCTCATCAAAAAACTAGGAGTAAATGAACTAAAATGTTCAACAAAGTTATAAAAGGATTGCCTTATATGGTTCAGGTTACTAGCTTGCAACTCACACTATTGGTTTATTTAATATATTTAGTATTCTACAAGACATGATGGTTTTGTTCACCCTGGCCCTGTCACGACATGGGCTAGTGGCTCCCCACTGGTTTCTTGCACTATGCAACCATCAATAGCATAGCTAAACGTATAGCCCCACCAATAGATTCATATATGAGACCATGCACAATCTCATATGGAATAAGCACATCACATATAACATATCAAACAAATATCATAAGTATTGAGAATTTACATAACTAGGTCCCCTTTGCCAAGGGAGAGAATATGAGAATTACTCATGCATCCTACTGTAATACATGAGCATAGTTATAATTGGATGAGAGAATGCAATGTGAGGCACGCAAGTGCCAATCAGCACGGTGATGTGCCGGTCGGCACGCTCCTCCTTTTGGAGGTGATGAGCAGTGTTCGCCATCTTTACCACCGCAACCTTAAACCCTAGGTCAATAACTCTTTATCTCTTGTTGTACGCCTTCTTCTCACGATGATCTTTTCTTTTTATACTCTTTCAGTTCTGGGCTTTGTTGCACCAACTATGACTCTATCAATGTTTTTGGGCTTCTATCTCTCCGAGTGGGCTCCGAGTTAGGCTTTTAACCCATAGTGCCGATCGGCACATAGATTGTGTCGATCGGCACGGCCTTGCAATTCTCCTTCTCAGGCCTTTAGTCATCCTCGGTCTATAGATTCTCTATTTTTACCTATTTGCTGCATAATTCACAGAAACAAGACAACTATGAATATATATGAAATAATTGGGGTTAACTGTTAGCAATAATAGCAAAATAAGGCATTAAAAACACCCCATTTACTATGTAAATTGAGCATTAAAATGATGTCAACAATCTCACATCCACACTATCATCACTAATTAGAGACCTTCGTTTCTCATCACGCTCAAGCAAAACCCAACAATGGTGCAACGCAGAGGCATTTCTAGCTTTCCACCCTTTTTTTGCATTTCCCTTATACAGCCTTTGAGAAATGTTTACATGTCCACAAAGAACCTAGTGAACAATATTAACGAGGAACCAAATGAACACAGTTAACAGAGAACCAAGTAAACAATATACAAAATTCATCACCTTATCTTGAGCATTTGCATAACTTGGATTCAAATTCTCCACTTGTTCCAAGCATGATGGGTGGTGCAAGCAGCATTAACTGTTTGCCAACGATGAGTAACTGAAACTTGAGAGTGAAGGATCCTACTTTTGTTCTTGCGGCAAAAGTGATCATGTATACGCTGCCAATAGGTTGCTCCCGATTGTTCATCACCTATGATTGGATCAATGCAATGGCTTGCCAAGCCTTCACCATAGTCTCATCCTTGCCAGCCGAGAAATATGACTCCCCTAGAACCCTTCCTCTTTGGCACATCATCAACATCATCATCAGAGGCACACTCATCATCATCAGTATGACATGCGGGATTCATATCAATGCCAAAGTTGTGCCAATCCATTATGCTCAGAATAGTCTCACCATCATACTAAACAACCAGAGATTGAAAGAAAAAATTGAGCAAAAATACAAATAGGAAAATGGATACCAATTGACATAGTTTTTTTAGATGAGAACATCAAAATGTCATGGTACCATGAAAATTATTCAAGGTTCAAGAAATGTATGTCACGATACCATAAAGAATACTAAAGATTCATGAATTCTATGTCTCACTACCAGGGTTTACAATCCTGAATGTCCCGGTGATCCCGGTCGAGACCGGGACGCCAGAAACCGCAGTTTCCGGTAATCCCGGCCGGGATCCCGGGCAAAATTTGATTTGGCCGGGCGGTCAGGAGGAACCGAGAAACCGGCCGGGATGACCGGGATCCTGGCCGAGATGACCGGGATTCCGGTCCCAAGGCTCCAAAAACCGATTGTTGAAAAAAAAACCCAACAAATATGTGAAAAATTAGAAATTTTAGCATGACTTTTGTAGAATATTTGTTACATCATTTGTGACATATATAATCAAATGAAATATGATAAAAACTAAAGTAAAATGATAAATCCACAAGACAAGATATGAAACATCAGTAATTACAAGTCCACAAATCACATATAGTTCAAGTCCACAAATTACATGTATATAAGTCAAGTCCACAACTAATAAGTCCATGACATACATAATATGACATATGAACATGAAATCAAGACCATGGCTCGTTAAAGGAATTGTACTCTATCCTTCTTCTTCTGAGTCGTCCGATCTATGTCTGCACGAAAATAATCATGAACATCTGGTGGTACAGAACTGCAATGCACCACTTCACCTCCCCTGCATGCCAAATGTTCCTTAAATCTTGTTGCACCACCTCCGCCCCTTCCCGTCTTGCAATACTTGCACATCCATCCAGACCCCCTCTTCTCTCCATGCTCCCAAACGGTGCCCCCCCCCCCAACCACGATCTGACATTGCTCACTGCACAAATACAAATCATGCATAAGTTCCTAAGCCAATGAACATAAACATACACATCAATCATTCCATTCACTACATATTCCATTCACTACATATTCTAAATATGCATAATATTCACAACATGATAGCAAAAATTAATAGCTACAAATAGGAACAAATCCAATGATGCCAACCTTCGAAACAAAATTCGGATTTTGGGAGAGGGAATTCGCTGGATTGCTGAGGGTCGGGATCCCGCCACTACCAGGCGGCTTCCCGCCATTCCTGACCGGGATCCCGCCAATCCCGACCGCACACCGCCGCCCGGTCGCGCGGCAGCTGCGCGGGACGCCCGTCCCGGAGCTCCCGGTCGGTTCCCGCCAATCCCGGCCGGGATCTTGAGCTCGGGGGCCGGGATGCCCACTCACGACGGTGCCTCACCGACGGCGACGGCCGGATGAGGGAGAGGTGGCGCGGAGGTGCTGTCGCGGGGGCAGGGGCTGCGGCTGGGGGGGGGGGTCGCGAATGGGGAGAAGATTGGAGTGGATAAGGTTTTTTTCTCTTTTTTTCCTATTTCTTATTCACCTTTATCTTTTATTAATTTTTTTCCTATATCAAATTTGATTATTTTTATGATCTGATTTCACCATAAATCTTTATTTTTCATCTAGTTTTTTTACATATTTGTTTGATAAATTTTTTCAAAAATTCAAAATTTTGAATTTTGAAACCCAGGATCCCGGTTTCCCGATGAAACCGGCCCGGACCGGGATCCCTGGATTCCGTGGAAACCGGCCGGGATCCGGTCGGGATTGTGAACCATGCTCACTACCATGAAGAATACTCAAGATACAGGAATTTTAGTAGCAGGAGACTGCACACCTTGTTGGCATTTCATCAAGCACATGTTGTGCATCAACGGCAACATAAGCTGGAGGGCAGCTGAGGGTGGCAGCAGGGGCATGGGTTGTCGCTGCTGCCGGGGCATTGAGTCCACCTAGAATTGAGGAGGAGGGGTACGCCAGATGGAGCAGCATAGAGGGAGCTACTTGGACGCCACTTGTTGTCTTCTTGCCCTTGCTTGAATCTAGTCGAAGCTGGATCACCAAGTGGCCGCTTGCGGGCCTATTTTGTCGGTGTGGCTAGGGGTGACAGTAAAACTTATGACTCGGTAGCTCGCTCAACTCGGAGGTGAACTCAACTCAACTTGGCTCATTTCAATTTCAAGCGAGCCAGCTACTTTTTTAGCTCATTAAGTTAATGAGCCACCTCGAGCTAGCTCACGAGCCAAATGAGCCATATACTTTTTCAAACCTTGAACCTACCTAGGGATGAACTTTAAGTTGAAGCACTACTATACTACTATTTTTCTCTTATATAGTTTGTTAAAAGAACTTGACCGGTGAGGGTAAGACGGCCCCTCGGCTTTTTTTTTATAGAGAAGATGAACCTTATTTATTACATTTATGTGAATTTATTGTTTGTTTACATATATTTGAGTTATGTGAATGAATGAAAATATTGTTGAGTAATGTTTAGTTTGGATCTTAAAAATATTTGGTGGTCTAAAATATATGATATTTTTATATGTATGTATATTAATTTTTTATGCCTATACACCAAGTAAAAAAATATGTATTTTTCATGTAAAGCTCGATGAGCCATAATAAGCTAGCCCGTGAGCACAATAAATTGAGATGGGTTTTATTATTAACTCGTTAGTATAATGAGCTGAGCTAGCTCGTTATGCTAACGAGCTAGGATGAGCTGATGTCGAGCTGAGCCGAGTCGGCTCGACAACCAGAGCCCTAGGTGCGGCCCCATCCCCATCCTCCCTAGTGGCGGCGCGCCCCTAAGTCCTTGCGCTTGGGGCGGGCATGTCGGCCTGAGGCAGCCCAAATGGTCGCAGAGGAGGCGGTTGGGACATAGGAAGCTCCGCTTGGCCTTCCATAGCGGCGGCGCGGCTGGAATCAACGGGAGTAGGTGGTAGGTGGCTGGGAAAGAGGATAGGAAAGGTCTCGCGCGAGCTCATGGCTGGTTGTATTGCTATGTTTGGGTCCAAGAGAGAGAGATTTAGGTTGTAGCCTAAAAATTTTAGGTATAACAATTATATAGATCATCTGCTGGAGATTAGTTTTACTAGTTTTTAGGCTTTCTGGAAGTTTTTAGGTATAACAATCTGTTTTAGGTCAGGAGATGCTCTAAGAAACACATCCTAAATCTTCCTTCTAAAAGCAAAGTAAAGAAATACAGCTAAACCCTCTTAAAAACAATTGCTACTTGGAGATAAGTCTCATTGAGGTCATAAATCACGTCTCAGGACACTGGGTTGTAAGAAACATGTAGCTAAAGATTCCCATTTTATACTTTCAGCTCCACATACCTAAAGCTCGTTGAGAAACTACTACCGCTACTATATATGCGTATAGAGAATCAGCTCTAACAGCTGTAGTGCAGTTTTTGAAATAGTTCACAACAGTTGTTTAAGTGAATAAATTTGGTACAAATTGTTCATGATTATACAGATTGAATAGGTCAAACCATTATTCAGTTTACCACTATTATAAACTAATAAAATGGTATATTATAAAGACAATTGCATAAAAATCAATAGAAAATATTAAACTATAGTTTACTATGTCCCCTGCGTTGCTTGCTTGAAGGGGCATGTACTATGCATCCGAGGTCATTTGCCCTTCCAAAGAAAATGCCCCCACAAGGAACACAAAAAAAAATCTGCAATGAAGCAAAAATTTTAAGAGCTGTCCTAGTGTAAAATGTTAATTCCCACCCATTTCTAGTACTTAAGTATATCTGTGTGCGCACCAAGTTAAGTTAACACCCGCATCCCGGGTGTTAACTTCAATGGATTAAAAAACCCCTAAATGGATTATAATTGATAATAATTCGTGAGGTGTGTTATCTGTTGAGAGAGACAAAACCGTTAAGAAAATATGACTCTCAATTAAATCTCCGAAGCAGCGAAGAATAGTTTTCAACCCACAAATAATGCTAGTAGATGACAACTATTCCGGCGCCCATGTTGGTCACTTAATTAACAAAAGGGAGCTAGCTGAACTGGAATGTTGAATTCTTTATTTGCAAATGCAGAGTCAATTCCACCAAAACAAAAGAACAAGATTTTCTTATCTTGCATTCTTCATACTAATTCCTATGAAGCACAGCTATAGTAAAGCTAGACAAGTCTTTGTCTTTCTTGAGAGAAAGAAAGAGAAGCTGGAGTACAGCATCGTTCGTGACCTCCATGATTGTAGAGAGAGTAAACAACAGAACTTTCATTATGACCATGTCATCGTTTAATCACATATAAATACTTAGGGATGGCGCCATTTGTCTCCCATCCACTGATCTCACACTACACAAGAACTAAGCTACCTAGCTAGAAGCAGCTAGTATAAGCCAAGGGGATCAATGGCCTCTGCAAGGCACATGGGAGCAGCGGCGCTAATGGTGGCGCTCGCCGTGCTGGCGCTGGCCACCGGTGGGAGTGCGAAGCTGCAGCACGAGTTCTACAAGGGCAAGTGCAACGGCAGCGACGTGGAGGCGGTTGTGAAGAGCATCGTTAAAGCCCGCTTTGCTCGCGAGGCTCCCATCGTCGCCTACCTCCTCCGCATGCAGTTCCACGAGTGCGCCGTCAATGTATGAACCAGCTTCGTTGTCACTCACGTGCGCGCGAGTGTGCCGTGGATTAACGTGACCAGTTTGGTTGCAGGGTTGCGATGGAGGTCTCCTGATCGACGGGCCTGGCACGGAGAAGACGGCGCCGCCGAACCTGAGCGTGAAGGGTTATGATCTCATCGCGGCCATCAAAGCGGAGCTGGAGCGGAGGTGCCCTGGCGTCGTGTCCTGCTCCGACATTGAGATTTTGGCTACCCGGGACGCGGTTGCGCTGGCTGGTGGACCGGCGTACAAGGTGCGCACAGGAAGGAGGGATCGCCGGCGCTCACGGGCTTCAGACGTGAAGCTCCCAGGGTCCGAGTACACAGCTGCGCAAGCGATCGCGTACTACGCCAAGCTTGGAATGAGCGCGTATGAAACGGTGCTGTTGCTTGGTGCGCACACAGTTGGTGCCACTCAGTGTAGAGTTATCAAGAACAGCCGTCTGTATGGGTACGGTGGTAAGATGGGCGCGACAGACCCAGCTATGGACCCAACCATCGCATCAGTGTACAAGAAATCTGTGTGCCCCAATGTGACCAAGTCGGACGGCAACACCGTGTACCTTGACGACCAGTGGAGCGCCCTAAAAGTGGACAACAACTACTACAAGAACTTGCAGCGCGGCCGTGGCGTGCTCCTCGTCGACCAGAATCTCTACCGTGACGGCTCCACGCGCAAAATCGTTGACCAGCTTGCAAGGAACGACGGCCTCTTCCAGTCGATGTTTGCGAAAGTGCTGGTGAAACTCAGCGAGGTCAATGTGCTCACGGGCAAGCAGGGTGAAATCCGCAAGGTCTGCAACAAGTTCAACTAATTGATCGATCGTTTCTCAGTTCATCAGGCGCGTCCTATTGTTTTGCTCATCATTCATGATCGTGTTGCTGCTTGGTTTGTTGCACCCTATGTTTCTTTTCTTTTTTTCGAAAGACCCTATGTTTCTTTTCTTATTTCTCGTCCTGTGGTTTGTTTTGACCAAGTGGTGTTTGATTCATTCTTTTTGTAATAACATATATGAATATATGATGAATGTATGCAATCAGATTAAGTTTTTTAATTCGTTCACTCTTGCTGAACCTCGCACTGATACTGGCATGTGCAAGGTTTGTTGATGTTCAAAGTTCAGATTCAAGCAAAAGTAGAGGTGAAACCTCGTGACTCGTGGACTGTTCTACATACATAAACACATGGAAATGGGTGAAATGCAACCTTCACCTGGCGCCACACTTCTCCAACCCGCATTCGATGTATGCAAGTCACTGGCGTGTATTATCGGGCTCTATGATGGCACAGTCGCACAACTTTAGTTGTAAATTCCGAGGAAAAAGGAAAGGTAGACTGATGGCGGTGATATCCTCGATAGACAATAGATGCAGACAAAGGAAAAACATGTAAGGCTATCAGTGTGGAATTGATAAATACAGGTTGGGTTAATCCATGAGTTTGAACCCTATCTTCCGAGACCACTCGGATCTCCCCACGAAATTCTACCCCTGCTATCCATGCACACCACGAAACTCTAGCCGTTCTCCGGCGCTGGCGCGCTGATACACGATGTTCCCTTGTGTCTGCGAGAGGATATTGCTGCGGTGAACTACTTTCCTCCGCATTTGGCGCACGATTACATTGGTAAGCTTACTCATTTCCTCCGCTGCAGCTACACTTTTAGTGGTAACCTCGATTGAACTGTTTTGTGCTTGAGTAAACTACCTTCACCTTAAGCTCCCTAGAAATACTTACCATGCTTCCCAATCAAAGACTAGGCGAAGTTTTCTACTTTAAATTCTAACACCTTCAGCACGTTTCCAGTGTGCGGAAACGACCCCATATATAGACCAAAAATGAGCCGACTTGTTCACCACATCACTCGGCTTCCTATTTATCAATTGCATTTTTTCCCAAATTTTGAATTACTAAGAAAAGGGCATTTACTATTCAGGACAATGGAAGAAATAGCAACTTGGTTGCAGTTGCTATAGGACAGATTTACAAACAAAAAGTGAAAATAAACTAAAAAGTAAACAGTCTCAGTTTACAGCGGCCAAAATTCCCTGGCTTCTAACACTCATCAGGATGTTGGATTCATACATATCAAATGGCAGGCAACAAAGATGAGGCTAGCTCATGCCCGTACTTGGGCAAAGCATCCTAGCATAGGCAATTGGCATTCAAATTTTATAAAAAAAGAAAAAGAAAAAATCACTCGACAACGGCTAACAGATCAGACTCCCGGCAGAAGCAGTGCTTCTCTTCAGTACCCAGGTCGACCTGCAGGTATGCAAAACAATGAGCAGTCAAAGATTGGGAATTAAAAGGGTCTCATAATTGGAACAGACACAAGTAAAAGGATGCTACAAGATGATCGAAGTCATTTTCAGTTAGGAAGATGTCACACAATTTACCTCGTAAGCATTTATGTCCGAGAATAGAACCTGAAACAATCACAAACATAACCAGATTAGAGTAATATCTTACTTGGGCAAAAGTAGTGCTAGTGCACACATGGGACAAATTGATCAACAGACTGAAACAAAAAACAATGTATTCTGTTTGTTTTCACAAGGATGGACACAGATAACACACTTCGTTAATAAATCTGTCCTGTGGCAGCTGACTGAAACAAGAAACAATGTATTGTGTGTGTTTTCACAAGGATGAACGCAAATAACACCTTTTGTTAGTAAATCTATCCTATAGCAACTGCAACCAAGGCACTATTTCGCAAGTCCTATTGTCCTGAATAGCAAATGCCCTTCTCTTCGTATTTCAAAAAGAGGGAGAGAAAAACCACAATTGATAAATAGCAAACCGAGTGTTGTGGCAAACATTTCACTGTTAAACGCCTAGGGGCTGCCCAGGCATAACTAGAACATTATGGTGTCCCATATACCCGTGACACATGGAATGCCTTGATGGCTAAGCGATGATTTTCTGACAAAACCTTGTCCAAACTTATGTGGCATTTCTGTCATCTAAGCAGATTGCAGTGGGAGAATGTAGAATAAATCATGTGGTGGTTCCAACTTGCAGGTTAGCACAGATGAGTTTGCTTTTAGACAACAAAAATGTCTTCTGCCCTGTTGTACTAGCTGCAACAATTGTTTCTTTCACTTTGACCTCTATTCAAATTGAACAATGTATACTGCTAGAAAGGAAGTATCTAATTTCTAGAATGCATTAGCTGCGCATTACATGTACCGTGAAACATTAGTATTTGTGTCTTCAGTTACAGGTCAAAGTGGTATTCATCCATTGAATTAAAAAAAACTGCTATTCTGAATGTGTCATCACGTATCCAAAGTACAAAAGTCATTTAGCATGCATGAAAATGCTACTTGTTGCATGAGTGTTTGAACATATAAGAATAAGATTTCTGTAAAAATTAATGCTACTCACCTTCTTTCCAGTTTCAACTTCACTGACATCAGCACCAACCGACAATATCTAGAATGAAAATGCAAGTTCATAGATTATAACCTGGTGAAAAAACGATTATAGTACGAAACTACAACCCCTTAAGATCTTACCTCCCCCATCAAATATCTCTCAAACTTAACAGCAGATTTCGGTAGCAATACACCACCAGCAGACTTCTGCAGGTATTAAAAAGTTTCATTGGAACGTAAGCTACATGAGAGGATCAGCTTTTACAAATGACTTTCAGCAATGGTATCGGAATACCAGTA
Source organism: Eleusine indica (assembly GCA_030378355.1). Taxonomy (NCBI): domain Eukaryota; kingdom Viridiplantae; phylum Streptophyta; class Magnoliopsida; order Poales; family Poaceae; genus Eleusine; species Eleusine indica. Next base: position 47,544,555 of record CM059495.1, read on the forward strand.
AATTGTTGAGCAGAACGAAAAAGAAACTCGTTTACAGAAAAACTGAACAAGGAAAACAGTTGCTTATTTCCTAAAATGAAGGTGACAGGCAACCCACGAGACTGCAACATGTTGGGCTGAACAAGAAGTTGCTGAGCACTAAATAGAAGAGCAGAATTATACTTGGTAAACATCAAAACATGCCTCATGTGTCAAATTCCGTGAACAAGTTTACCAGTTCTTAAATAAAGAAGAGTTGTTTATGATCCACGCTGCTTACATTTCAATAGAAACAAACAAAAATACTGTGCACAGATAGTTAGATGTCAGTTCAACAGAGATTATATAATTTTAGGAACAAATAAAACTTTCCAACCGTATAATTGCTAACGAAAAGAGCAAATTCCTAAAGCTTAATTGTCAAATTTTGGCTCAACTGCACAAGTAACCCCAAAACTAATCAAAGTCCTACAGTTTCTGAGTTTCTGGCAAGATAATCCATACATATAAGTGTTCACTCGCAAACTAGGAAAGCGAAAAATAGTATAGGAAAAGGACCAGAGACCTCGGGAATCTGCTCCAGACGGACGAGCACCCGGTCGGCCTGCGGCGCCACCTGACAAAACAAAACCCAACACAGGGTCAGACATCACAAGTTCAGAACCCTACCCCAAAACCCTGGAGATGGAGCCAAAGCGCATCACGGGCCTCAGGGCAACGCATCCACTGACCTTAGAAGGCTCGTATTTCAGCGCAGCAGCACGCAGCACGGCGCGACGGCTGGTGGCGGCGGCCAGCGGCCTGCGAATGCTACTGCTCCCGGCGGCGCCGTGGAGGACGAAGGGCGAGGCGGCGGCAAGGAGGAAAGGCGCCATCGGAGGCTACTGACTGCGACCGGACGGAAGGCGAGGGGACGGGGAGCGGAAGCTTCTAGAGAAGCAAGGAGGAGGCTTGTTCGCTGGGCTGCTTCGTTCGGCCTCCGCCGGGTGCTGCCTCCTTATCTGCTCGCCTTCCTCGCGAGGACGAACGGAATGGATGACTTCCTTCCCGATGGTTCCATTGCTTTCTTATTGGGCCCGTATTTTTGGGTGGGCTGAAATTTTAGGTTTAACTGGGCCCGTATTTTTGGGTGGGCTGCAAATTTAGGTTTAACTGGGCCCATTATAATAGTGATTGTCACTGAACTGCAATGTGTGTGCAGGCTAAAATTACTGGTGCACGTGGCTAGGCTGTTTGGATACGTCGTACTTTCTTTTTCTTTTTTTGAAGTGCTATACGTCGTACTTACCTTGGAGCAACTGCAAAGTCTTCCACGATGACGGTGACGGCGATCCCATCTATGATGCAAGTGCTTGACTGGCGGCAACTCTAGGAGGTGGTTATTTTGTCGTGTCATTGATCAAGAAAACCTTCTCTCCTTCGGGACCAAAGCCATGAATATCAGTTGTCTGAATCTCAACTAACCTTGCATACTCCAAAATGTGCAACGTGCTACACTGCTAGCTTGCTTCGCGGCCTTCAATCGGGCTCAGACAATGCAGCCCCGGCCTGTCTTGGCATCAGATTCAGTTGGGGACCCTAGTACTAAATAGCTAATGACAACATGGAGTATACATTCCCATCTTCAGTTGCAGGCATTGAAAATCCACGGTGTCTGCGCGCAGAGATAGACGGATCAAGATCCAAGCTCGGTGGCCGCAGAGGCACAGCATTCTGCTAGACTAGGCATCGCTGGCGCCGCTAGGCTGGCTCTACTGTACACTGAACGGTGCTGCGCATGATGAAACTGAAGCCCAGGACTCACTCTCACTGGTCCAATATAGGCTACTGCACAATTCAAAGCAGATCTGGTCCATGGTAGAACTAGCCATACTGCATGCAAGGATACACACACCGTCGACAGCCAGACAGCGATCTTGCTTTGCCCCCATAGTACATGCTAAAAAAAAATTACCATACAGTGCCTCACAACACATCCCCCTGAGCTATACATGTGTGTTATGGGTGTCCTCCCAAGAAAAATATGTTCGTGTCGTTTCTGACAAAGTTTTTGTACTGCCGGGCAGGCTAACTCAACTAGTTGGAACGACAACAAAAAATGAATGGAGGGAGTATATATGTGTTCACTGATGCGGCTTACACCACATCAGCACGTCCTAGCTAGTCAAGGAACTAACATCCACCACACTCCTGACTTGCTTGAAGCCGAGTCATCAGTTCGTTCTCATATCCATATAAAACCAGAGACAGTTAAACTAATCGTGTAACGTGTTAGGTTGGTGAGTAGTTATCTCCACAGAAGAGAGGTTCAAGTTAGTTGCGACGAGACAGGCTGCGGGTTCCATGTTTACAAGCGGCAGCGTTGATTGGGATTGGATAGGCGACGACTCGTGGAATTGTAGTCTTCGTCATCTACCCTAGCTGGACACGCAAGCAAGCAATGAATGGAAGTTACAACGAAGGATCACCAATTCGGAGACCGCAAGGCACTATACCAAACCCCATATCGATCTCAAAGATTGTTACGGTTAGTTTAGCTAGATCATGCTGATGACGAGGTTCCATCGATGATGTTTCCGTATCTACCAGCAATTTAGCTTTTGATCAGATGGTCAACGAGGCCTAATTGAGAATGACGATGGGCTAATAGACTCATAAAGGTAAAGACAAAACAAGGGACAATTAAGCAACCTAACCTGCGATCTTCTCCTCCGGTTTCTCTTTTGTTTATTTTTGTAGAGATTTGATGAGCAAGTGAACGATCGAATCATGGATGCACGCGTGCGTGACTACGTGAGAGGTGTGGCCGGGTGGCGTGGCGTTGCAGTATATGCATAGCGTCTCGAACGGCATGGAAGGCGTGGGCGAAGAAAGGGATGACCCGATCGACCAGCGATCGGGAATGGAGTAGCGGGAGACGACGACGGGGACCTAGGAAAACAATTTTGGTGAAATTTTATCGAAATATCTAAAATTTTATATTTTTTGATGAGGGACGAAATGAAATCTGAAATATCGAGATGGTCAAAAATTCATAGTTGACTACCTTTAACCAATTTAAATTACTTTGTTTATGTATGTAACCGTAATATCTTATGTATTAAAGATAATTTCTTGTAAAATTATATCAATTATTTCTTAAGAAATCAAATTCGTTCATCGAAATTTCTGAAATTTCGTGTTTTTCGGTGATCCCTGAAAAAAAAATTTCCTGAATTTTTTTTCCTAGACGGGGACTCGATTATGACACAGGCCTTTCATCTTTTGTGTTTTTTTTTTCCTTTTTCTTCTCATGCTCGTTTGGTATGCACGGGCTTCAGAAAAAAGTGCACTCTCTTGCGTCCAAACCTTGCATCATTTCTTTTTCTTTTTTTGCGAGGAATCCATAGCTTGCAGCATAAGTATAGGAGATGCCTCGTCAGGCTTCTTATCAATAAGCTTCTCTTTTTTTTCTTCTTTTTTTTCGAACAGAAGAAAAATTGAAGATGTCCGAGACGATGTAGTTCAGTCCATCGGTGATCGGGCTGGCGACAAGTGTCCACCACCACTCTACCGAGCCAACGGATTTGCACTGCCCTCCTGTCGGACAAAAGAAGAGAAGACGAGTCGAGTGTGTATCCAACAGTCAAACTTGGGGGTACTGATTCATGTTCCCCGGCACCAAGGCATCTCTCACGCATGCGATGCGATGCGATGCGATGCGACGCGAGGTAAATTCGCGAGGAGCGAGGAAATATCTCAAACCATTTTCGCGAGGAGCGAGGAAATATCTCAAACCTTTTTACCACCCACGATTTCGAGCTCGCTCATCGGTTAATAGTGCTAGCTGTACTGCACTTGAGCAACGAACAGTTGTTCAATATCAAGACGGTAAAAACTGCCGGTGTGCAGCAGAGCTGAAGCTGTACTGCACTTGAGCAACGAACAGTTGTTCAATATCAAGACGGTAAAAACTGCCGGTGTGCAGCAGAGCTGAAGCCGGTGTGTTCGATCAGTGCCTATCCACGGCAAAAATTTGGACTACTCGACTGAACTGAGAGCATCAGCAACATGTGCATGTGTTACCAGAGAGGACGGAAAAAAAAAAAGGAAAAACAAAAGAAGAAAGAAAAGGGAAACAAAGGAGGAAAAGGAAATTGCAGAGTCGAGAAGCAGGCCTTTTGCTTTACCTTGCCCTCGCTGCTGCCTTTTTGTGTTGTCTCCTTGAGAAAACAAGTCAAGGCATCAGTGCTCCTCCTACTAGCATCTACGCGAGTAGTAGTACTTGCGCTTTCCCTGTCTCTCTCTCGCCATGCACTCACTGTTGGCTGGTACTGCCGCCACAAGAGAAAGATAGCATGGACCGGACTGCAACAGCTCACGATATTATCTCATTCAGACTGGGTACTCCCCAAAAGCTGAGACGGTGAAAGAAAGAAAGAAAGAAACAGATCAGAGAGGCCTTGCATGCTAGGCAGGCAGGCAGAGCCAAGGTCGTGTTACACAGAACACAATGCTGTTCAAGCTTGGAGGACGAACGAAGCTGGCATGCTAGCGTTGAGCTCTCTCGTCAGAGAGCAAGGACAAAGACTCCCACCACCAAAAGCGACGAGAGCTCAGCTCGCTCTCCTCCGGTCGCAGCGAGTAGATAGCAAGACAACAAGGCAGGTCAAGCCACGGAGGGTACAGTCAAGACCACGCCTTTTTAATCAGAGCCATCGCCTTTTGATTAAGCGATAACGCTGCGATACCATGCAAAAGTTTAATCGGCAGGGCAATGCGTGCTTGTCATGCACCGCCTCCTTTTGATTACTCCGGTCAGGAATAATCACTGGGATATTACTAGCAAAGTGCAGAGGGTTAGTACTAATGATTATGGAGCATGCATGTGTACCGATGTTAGCAGCCGGGCGCCAGGACATTATCTGGTCCATCCAGTACAATGGGACGACAGGCGAGTCCTTTTCCAGTGGGTGTGGGGAGAGAAGGAAGCTTAAGTGAGTTGTTGTTGCCTTGCGCGTAATCTGAGATGGACCACCGGTCTCCCCCCGTCCAGATCCTAACCTTCCCCCATGTGCATCGCGCTGCATTCCACTCTCGCCGCGGCAGCAAATCACATTCTTGGCTCAAGTACTGTACTAGGAGCGAAACTGCACACACACTGACAAACACTGATCCTGATCCTGAGCCATCCATCTCTATCTCTCTCGTGAGAAACTTGAGCCAAAAATAAAAATATAAAAAACAAATCTCCCATCAGTTCAATTGCACGATGGTCAATACACAGACGAGTAAAGTACCAACAAAATCTTAATCAAGACGCAGTGTTTGAGGACATTTCATGTCATCTGATGAAGTGATGATGATTGATTGAGAGTCCCCCCGAATTCCTCAGGCTTCCCGCCGACATTCTCAAATTCGGAAGCAGTTTTGAAACCCGCACGGCATCTCCCACGCCTCGAATTCCACCCGCCCGCCCCCAAGAGAAAAATAAAAATTAAAAAACAAAAATCCCCGAAAAGCAGAGCCACGCCCAACTCATTTCGATTCGTTTCATGAGGACAGGAGCCGCCGAAGGGCAGTTTCGGAAGAAGCCACGCCCGCCGCCGGCGGCGAGGAGCCGTAACATTCAGAGTGCCGTGCCGTGTGGAAGGAAGGAAGCTTGGACAAGAGTCGTACTATTTACTAGTATGCCCCGGTGAGCCAGCGCACGAAGCCGTAGAAGGACGCGCTGTTCTCCTCCGCCTCCCGCCGCCTCGGCGCCGCCGCCGGCGCCGCGCCGCCGTCCATGTCCCACCACCACTCCGCGGTGGCCGCCGCGGTCACGGTGCCGGCCTCGTACCGGCTGCTCCACCGCCCGCTCGTCCACCGGCTGCTCCACCGGTTGCTCCACCTGCTGCTCGGCCGCTGCTCCGCCGCCGCGGACCTGAACGACGCCGTCGGGGTCACGCCCACGGACGCCGCCGAGTGATGTTGCTGCCCCCCGCGCTCCACGGCCGTCGCCGCGGACCTGAGCTCGCTGGTGGACCCCGCCGGCTGGCTCGGGGTCGGCTTGAGCACGACCTGGACCTCCTCGACGAGGTACTCAGACGACTCCGAACCACCGGGGAGGTTGGGGAGCGGGTACGCGCGGACGGCGGCGGCGTCGGGGTTGGACCGTCTGCTGCTGACGCTGCCGAGCTCGACGCGGAGGAGCTCGGGGAGCGGCGGGTGCGGCAGCGCGATGGAGGCGCGGCAGAGCGGGCAGGACGGGTTCCCGCGCAGCCAGGGGTCGACGCAGCGGGAGTGGAAGGCGTGGCGGCAGGCGGGGAGGAGACGGAGCTCGTCGTCGTGGCGGAACGCGCTCTGGCACACGGCGCAGTCGCGCGACGACTTGGGCACCGCCGCCAGGGACGACGCCAGCGTGAACAGCGGCAGCTTCGCGATCAGACGCTCCGCCTCCGCCGCCGCCGCCTTCTCCCCGACTCCGACTCCGACCTGTGCATGGTGGTCGGCGGCGGGGGCCACGGACGCGGCGGGGCGCGACACGACGAGGGGGAGCGGCGGGGATAGATGGTGGCCGGAGGAGGAGCCCACGTGGCGGCACAGGTGGCGAATGAAGTAGTGGATGGCGACCGAGGCCAGAAGCATCACCACCACGATGATGGCGATGATGAGGATGCTAGGGGAGATGCCCGCCACGCTCCCGCTCCCGCTCCCCGCCCGCGCGTCCCCTCTTCCGCCGCCGCCGCCGTCGTCGGCCACCCGCGGCACTACCGGGACACGCCGTTCCGGCGCCACCAGCGCCGCCGCTGGCGGCGGCTGGACAGCAGCGGTAGAAGCCATCAATCAGCTGCCTCGCTTCCACCCGTCCTTCTCCCACCTGCACTCTCAGGTCTCAGCTCAGCGGCTGCTATTGCGGCTTTTAAGTGTGGTTTTGTCTTGGTCGCGCCACTGCCCGGTGGCAGCTTGCGATTTATACTTCTGCCGGGAAATTTGTCCAGCCCGATCGATCGATCCCTCCCTTGGTTCCTTGCTTAGGACGGGGGACGGGAGTGGACCACCAGGTGTTGACGTTGGATTCTTGTGTAAATAAGTCCTTTTCCTTGTATTATATTATACTATACAATAATTACCAAATCTCAGACTAGTCCTTGTAGTGTGTTTATTTAGTAGAGGTTGTGTCAGGTTTTCCCCATGTTTGTTTAGTACAGGTGGTGTTAGATTTTCCCAATGAGATCTTTGGGGCCCAAGGATTGTGCTCTCCGTTGAATTGTTATGCTACCTCTCTTTTTCCTTTGGTTAAGATATTATTATCTCCAGATTGTTCCTTGGAGATTATATGAAGTGATAGGAGGGAATTGTTCATTTATAGCAAAACGATAAAGAGAGGGGAGCTAACCAGCGTCAAATTGAAGAAGTGACATTTAGCTTTTTTTACAATCATGGCAAACCTCTATCTGCTAACCAGGCAAGAAACTAATAACACCATAAAGTATAGATAAAGAGAATTATATAAGATCAATCCCATTGATATATATCCCTTCATTATGTGAAAAAAATATATGCATCGCAGTCACCTCCATGCTTTGGCATGTTGATTTTATTACGTCCTAGTCTTCTTTACTTTTACATAGCAGCGCCCAAAATCTTAGAAGTTTCATATTGCTGCAAAAGGCAATTAGATAAAAAATACATATAGCAAAAATAAATTCTTTGAATTTGACTAGGGAATAGATGCATTTTATAATTTGTCCAACTAGTTTTAAATAATATGAGGAAAAACCCATACCATTGACTTATATATAAGGAGTCAAAATAAATGAAAACATAAGTTATACAGTGTTGTCTGATCATTTTAAATTATATGAAAATATAGATTTTCTTTATAATAATAGATACTTGAAGAGAACTCATCTGCATCAATATTGTTAGAATAGCTTTACATGATTAATGTAAAAATATCTAATTCTCCATGATGCAATGCAATAAGGGTTTTCTCTAAGTACATGATAATTTTAGGCAGTTTTGCTATTGTTTTAGAATAGATGTTCTACTGGACAACCAAAATATCTTGCAAATTAGAAATCAAGAATATATGTATCAATGTTTCCTCCCTTACTAGATTCACATGTAATAATCCTTCTTAGGTTGGATTATAATATTTTTGAAAACATAGAATACTTTCTAACCACATTTATCTCCCTTAAACACAAGGAACAGTTTGATATTTTATAATTAATATTTAGTCAATATAATTAAACAAGATGGTATATGATGCCATCACCATACATGGAGACTAGTAAAAACTCGTTTATTATTACATTAATTATTGAAATTTGTAGAAAAGAAAAGTTGAGTGATTTCTTGAATTAAATAAGCTTAAAATATGTTGTGTCACATCCAAAACATCAATGTTCTTTATTGAATCTCTGGTCCATGGTAGGGGAAGGTGCTTACAAAATGGGTAGTGAGGTTGGTCCTTCAAAACCACCTTTTGTAATGAGCGTGAGCGCAAAATTGCTCCGAATTGTGTAAACTATTTTTCTTCTATTAATGATGCACATTTCTTCTGTCCCATTAACATTTCTCCCAAGTCCAATCTCTTGGCCAGTGTATTGAAATATTCTTAGATCAATGAGCTAGCCATCAAGTAGAAACATTCGTTGAATGCACTTTAAATGTTTCTAGAAAATTCTTATATCAACTACATGTGCCAAATGAAATGAATACACATGTGTCCAAATCCAATACTTGGCCAACTGTACTGAAATAATTTCCATTAAAAAGTGTATCGAAATACTATGTACGGCATCGCCTGTAGCCAATTTGCTCGTGCATTTTTCCTTTTTTTTTATATAAGGAATTTGCTCATGCATTGTACTCCGTGTTGCAGTGTTACTTCTAGTACAAGCATTCCTGTGAACCAAGCCACCACCAAGATCCGGGCACTGCACTGCCTTGCTGAAAAAAAACTGAAAGGAGAGAGAAGACGGTTGATATTTGTCTACGGACTCGCTACTGATATACGAGTGACTCGTGGCGGGCCTGTTTTCCCCGTAACGCCGGGTGGGCCTTTCTTCGTACCCACTACCAGGGGCCCACCAGCTGTGAGAACGATCGATTGCTCGCTGGCTCGCTGCAGTAGAGGAGAGGAATGGGATCCGATTCCATCCATTCCCAGCACGCTTTTCTTCTTCTCTGTGGGCAAACCAATCAACTGCATGATGACCCGCATTTGCTACCGCTGTTGGTAACTAGCGAGAGGAGAAGCCTGCCTGAAACTCGAGTGCTCTACCGGTCAATCTCTTGCTTATAGCACTTGTTCCCGTGCACGCAACAAGATCGAGTAATAATAACCCATGAGAGTTACTAAACCAACATCATCAACATATTTTCTCCCTGATGCCATGCCCATGCACAGATGGACTAATCATAGCATGGCAACACGAGCCAGCGTGCGAGCACGAATCATTGTTCTAGTCATTAGGTTTGCCAGCACTTGTTTTTATAGCGAGTCAGGAAGAGATAGAGAAAAAATAGATCAAGATGCCTCCCCGACCCCAATGCAAGGTTCAGCGTGTTCATGATGAGCCCCATGAACATGTGGTCAGATCGATCGATGCGGATAAAAAACGGAAACACTAGTAGCTGCCTCTGCCTTGGTTGCCTCATTACCTGCGGAGAGATCCTTCTTCTCTGCTAGGGCCGGCCGGCTGGGCCGAGCTCACTGGTCAGTTCCTGCGCCCTCTGACCGCGCGCTTCCTTCTCCAATGATGGAGGGCCCTCCCCTCTCACGTGCATGGCTGCTCGCTCTTCCCGTCTTACCTTGGTGGATGCAGACGATTCACAGTTCACGTTTCACACTGGGCAACGGCATGCAGCTGGATCGGATACTCCACTTCAGCAGACTGGAATCAGTGGATCACACTGGGCTGGTCTGCCACACAACCATTGGCAGACGCTATAGTATACTCTGGTGCCTGGTGTGTGTAACTCACATGCATGAGCCCGGCATGCATGCATGCACGCATGATGCCTCAACAGTACTAATACTTCAGTGAAACCGTAAGGAGGAGAGGAATCTAACTACCCAGAAAATGATCGCTTTTGATATCATGGATGTTGCGTGCATGCAAATGGTATGCGGTGGCTTTCCATCTCCGATGTTCCATGGGCGAAAGCGCCATCTCTTGGAGCAGTTACTATCCACTGCGGTGTCCATGTCGTGGTTGTGTGTGTTTGTTCGTGTGTGTGTGTCGAGTGTGTGTTGTTGGTGTGTTCTCGTGTGTGTCGTGATGGTCGTGTGTGTTGTATGGGCCGTTACGGATTTTTATTCCGTCTTTTTCTTAGTATAATGAAACGCAGCTCTCTTGTGTTTTCGAGAAAAAAAAAAGCCTATAACACTGTAAAAGTGGTTATGATTTCTTTTTTCTTATGTACTCCATAGTATAAGTGAGTTTTACCTTTTTTCCTTTTTACTTGACTTGCAGATGACAAATTTCTCGCATCTTTTTGGGGTGCAATTAAACTCTGAAACATAATATTGTAAATTCGATACCTTTATTATTTTTGGACACAATGCAAGAGTGTGGTCTTAGCTAATATTTCCCTTCGAAGAAAAATTGGATGAAAGCATCGATATGACTTCTAGGCCAGTAGCGTGCCGATATTTGGGACATCGATGAATGTAACTCGTACGTAAAAAAGTGCTACTTGTAAACTTGTACGGTTTCAACAAAGCATGCCGGTACTGAATACTGGTAACGAAAACTTGGATCATGTTCGTCGATTTGATTCTCCATCAATCTGCTTTGGAACCATGAACACATCATCATGAGGATAACAAGCAAAATTTTTAATTATGTTTGCTTCCACTTTAATCTTCTTTAGATCCTGTGTGAATGTTAACTATATTACCAAGGAAGAAGGTGCTCGCCCATCTCTATCGCTATCACTCGGGATGAAGACGTACAGACACTGCTTTCGTCTTGGGCTAGTATCTAAAACAGGAACATCACAGTCAAACTGTAAGTAAACAGTGACGCGGGTACGGAGCCTGAGCAAGAGCTAATAATAGGAATCAGATCCTTTCTCAGGTGATGGTGTGAGATTTCTTTTAACTTGTAAGTTGGATAGAGAAGAGAATCTATTATCTTCTTATTTGAAGAGAAAAAGGAGCCACCACGTTCGCTCTCGAGGTCACGAAATTATCACGTTAATTGAAAAAGGATAAAATTCTAGTCATTGAATTTGATGGTCAAGATTAGAGTAAGAGTCAAAGTCAAACTATAATAAACCTTAATAAACAAATAATTTCAGATTTATATAAAAAATAGAAAAGAAAAACCAATCCGGCCACCCACCTGGGTCCCCCTCCTCCCAATTTGGCTTCCTACTCCTTTTTATTCCGAACGGACCAGACTAAAATGACTCCATATCAAATTTGGTGTATTAGTTAGACTGAAAAAAACAAAAAATTATTATAAGAATATATAAAGTGTCATGCCTACCAAGATAAAAATTCTAAAGCTGCGTGGATAACCATTCTGACCAAATAAAGGAAGCTAAGAAACAGATTCAAATAGATTACATAGAAGTCCTTAACTCCATGTTCAATTGATTTATATGGTAATAAATATATATAAAAAAAGCAAACAGCCGATACCGCATCAACTCGGGGCATGTATCTATGTATGGGCCTTAGCACCTATCTATAACACCCTGCTTGGCCTCTTCCTTGTGACAAAGGTCCTTTCGATATGACTAACATTATTTGCTGTTAAAGTCCTCTTCGACATGAGTCATCATCGTACTCCTAAAGGCTAGCATTGTTACGGGGCTTTGGAAATCATGACGTGGACATTGTGAGTATAGTGGAGATTATCACGTCGTCATGGTAGCATGGCCGTCGAGACCCACGTCATCTAGAGGTCACACAGGCGTAACATCCGACACTTTCTATCACTGAGTCAAAATCTTCTCTATTTCGCATGTCTTTAATTTTATCTCTTATGACACCAAACAGTATAGCCAAGTAACAAATATATGCTTCATGGCATGACATTTTATTCTCAATAGACCCCCAGTCTATCAATATAATCAATCTAGATAGTGTAATTCCTTGAAACTAAAGTCAAAGTCTTCTCTAGAGCCACCATGTTCGCTCTTGAGGTCACGAAATTACCATGTTAATTGAAAAAAGATAAAATTATAGCCATTGGATTTTATGAAAATCTGATGGTCAAGATTAGAGTAAGAGTCCAAGTCAAACTATAATAAACCTTGATAAACAAATAATTTTGGATTTATATAAAAAATAGAAAAGAAAAACTAATCCGGCCACCCACCTGGGTCCCCCTCCTCCCAATTTGGCTTCCTGCTCCTTTTTATTCCGAATGGACCAGACTAAAATGACTCCATATCAAATTTGGTGTATTAGTTAGACTGAAAAAGACAAAAATTTATTATAAGAATATGTAAAGTGTCATGCCTACCAAAATAAAAATTCCAAAGTTGCGTGGATAACCATTCTGACCAAATAAAGGAAGCTAAGAATTAGATCCAAATAGGTTACATAGAAGTGCTTAACTCCTTGTTCAATTGATTTATGTGGTAATAAATATATATAAGAAAAAGCAAACAGCCGATGCCGCATCAACTCGGGGCATGTATTCATGTATGGGCCTTAGCACCTATCTATAACACCCTGCCTGGCCTCTTTCTTGTGACAAAGGTTCTTTCGATATGACTAACATTGTTTGCCGTTAAAGTCCTCTTCGACATGAGTCGTTATCTTACTCCTAAAGGCTAGCATTGTTACGGGGCTTTGAAAATCATGACGTGGGCATTGTGAGTATAGTGGAGATTATCACGTAGCCATGGTATCATGGCTGTCGAGACCCACGTCATCTAGAGTTCACACAGGCATAACATTCGACACTTCCTATCACTAAGTCAGAATCTTCTCTATTTCGCATGCCTTTAATTTTATCTCTTATGGTGCCAAACAGTATAGCCAAGTAACAAATATATGCTTCATGGCATGACATTTTGTTCTTAATAGACCCCCAGTTTGTCAGTATAATCAATCTAGATAGTGTAATTTCTTGAAACTAAAGTCAAAGTCTTCTCTAATTCACATGCGTTCAATTTTACCTCTTACAGTACCAAAACAGTATAGCCAAGTAACAAATATATGCTTTATGGCATAATATTTTATTCCAAATAGACATTCAGTCTATTAATATAATCAATTTAGACAATGCAATTCTTTGAATGTAGCTTCGTTTATACCTATACAATTAGCATATGTCATCAATCATATTTTCCTTTGCTGCTACAGACCAGAGGTCATCTCTATCAGCGCTGATAATTCACGCTAATGCTAACACTAACATCTCCCTAACGTTTCAATCATATTTTCCTTTCCTGCTACAGACCAGCGGTCATCTCTACCAATGTAAATCTTTAGTTTATACTAATGCTAACACTAACATCTCCTTAATGTTCAGTGGCGTAGCTGAGGGGGGAGGGGCTGGCAGGGGCCTTGGCCCCTCCTAACTTTCCAAATTTCTCATATGATCCCTAGTCCAAAGTAACAATTTTTTTTCCCTTGCTGTATGCATGGCTGGTCCTTCCTTAATTTCTTGTCCAGCCATTGCTAATGATCATGTTTTGCTGATAAGAATCACCAACCAAAGTCATCCACATGACCACAAGACACATGAGAAACACTACGAGAAGATGACGGCACAATGGAGGTGGCATGTGACAAAAATAATGCTTGGACGGGGTGAGGCAGACAAGCAGGTAAGCTGAACAACAAACTAGACTAGACAAGCAACATGGCAGGCCGGATAACGAGATGGGAAGATGACCAGTTGAGAGGCATAAGGATCAAATAGGAGAGGTGAGGGAGGTGGCACATGGTGAAAACAACCCTTCGGTGAGGTCGGCAACGATCAAACAAATTGAACAATGAGCTAGGGCAATAACAATCAAGCGATGCAACAACAGGCGAGCAGAATAGGGCAATGGCTAGCTAAGATGTGTACCAAGCAAGCGACAGGGGAGAGGAAAGTTATACATGGCTATAGAAAACCCTTAGTTGAGGAGTCTGATAGGCTATTGAGATAGACAATAATTTTGGACAATCAGCTTAGCATCAAAACAAGCAAGCGAGATGCAAGAAGGATGTGATGTGTGGTGACAGCGGCCCTTGGCCACGGGAAAGGAGAAGGAGCTCGAGAGAGGAGCATACTATCATTAAGTATGATGCAACATCACTCATATCATGCTTTGGGAAGAGACTAATACACATCACGCAAACTAATTTTGTCAAATAAATCTACATAGGAGAAACAAATGCTTATGGTTTGGGTAATGAAGGATTTATGAAGCAAAAACCAAACAAAAGCAATCAATCCAGCCATATAATGTAAATGTATAAAAAGAAGAAGAAAACTGAGGATAAATCACAAGCATGTTTCATTAGTCATAATCTCCTTTGTCGCTACAGACCTATGATCATCTTCAACAACGCTAATCTTCAATTTAGGCAAACACGAAGGTCTCTCTAAGGTTGTTGTATATGTTGATGAGAATCACCAGCCAAATTAAGTCGACCACAAGACCACAAAGAAGAGCTGAGCAACACCATGAGAGGGACGTGATGGAAGTGGCACGTGGCCCCAATAGCGCTTGGGCGGGGGGGGGGGGGGGCAAAAGCAGGCAAGTTGTACAAGGCGGGTGGTGCGAAGTGCACGCAAACAAGCCAAGGGTAGGTTTTGACAAGACGAGTTGTGTATGGGTCAACTGAGATGGGCAAGGGAGGTGCTGCATGGTAGAAGAAGCCCTTGGCCGAGAACAGCGACAAGCAGGCGAGCCAAACAACAAGAAGAGGCAATAAAAATCTATCAATCCTAAAGAGACAAGCATGGTAGGGTAACAATCAGTTGAGCGATGTAGTAAGAAGGCAAGAGGGCAGTGAGGAAGGAAACACATAGTGACCGTAACCATTAATTGTGGGGTCTGACGAGTAGGTGAGACAAAGAATGATCTCGGATAATCACCTTAGTAGCGGCCAAACAAGCAAGCAATATGGAAGGAAGAACAAGGTGACGTGTGATGATAGCGACCCTTGATCAAGGAGGATAATAAGTAGCTAAAGAGAGGTATATATTACCGTGTAGGATCATGCAACATCACTTTGTTAGAGGAGCAATTAATCAATGATACTGATGCACCTTGACTAGGAAAAATAATTCTTTTTGGCTATTTGTTGAGTAAGTGATGATAGCATAAACTGATGACATATAAAAAACACGAATTCAGAACTTTAACAGGGTACAATATGGTCTACCCAGCAATACCATATAGATATGATGAAATTCGGTTTCGATAAATGTATTTACTAATTTTTATTATTTGTGTTTTGTCAATGAAAAAACTAATATGTGTATAACAATGTTTTAGTTAATAATTTGGTTAAAGTATAACAAGACTAGCCACGCTAATAGCGCGGGCTACCTTGCTAGTATAGATAAAGCTTAATAGTTTTCTCTCTAAAATTCAGCTGAATCGTTGGAATGCATCTGAAATTCATGATACTGATGCAGACAGGACGACATCAGCCGACCAACCACTGGTCTTGAATAGATCGGTTCATCGGTAGGATAGAGAGATCGACAAGGTAAAACATGGGAAGGGAGAAACATCAGAGATGATGCGACATGGACAGCTAGACTTTGTTCCTTGCTCCGTGTGTGAATAATAGTGCATTGGGTGCGACCGCCGGGGGCCCAGGCCGGGAGGGGGCCCAAGTCCGAGTACGTATGTACATACAGTACACTACCAAAACTAAGGCCCAAAAGCAGTAGAAGGGTTAAGGATCGGTTGTTTCCGCAGCGCAGACGCCACGCCGAGCCGTCGATCATCGCGAACTCGCGATCGCGAGCAGGGTCGCGACTTCGAGTCTTCCCGGCAAGTCACCCCTCGCCCGCCCGTCTCGTCGGCTGCCCGGCTCATCCGTTGCCGATCGCATGGACGTTGCGTGCGCTGAAGGCAGTCCTGGCTGAAGGTCGATCGGCGTCTATGTGAGACCGTGACCAACGAACAAATTCTCAGCTTAGCAGGACACGGCACATTGGACCCCCGGTCGGCTCCCTCTCTCAGCGATCAACGGCAACTCGGCGACAAGGCTGCGCCCGGCCACCCGTGTGTCCACGTCCAGGTGCAATCGAGCTCTAATTTATATAATATTTTATATACAGTCAGACTATAAAGGGCCCATCGCGACGAGTTCGTCCGAGGGCCCTCAAAATCCTTGGCCCGGCACTTACTGACTATATGACCTTTGCTGTAGTGATGATGGTTTTAGAAATAAAAGGCAAAGGAAATTCACATGCAAAACTCAGTGCAAAATATTTAACTTTTTTTTTCTCGCAAGAAAATTTGTGCTTCAGTTGTTGAGCACATGTCATGATGAGATATATGTTCTGGAACCATGAAACGGTACAGACCAAAGCTAATGGATGCAAAAGCTCACAAGGCTCGTGTCAAACTGTTTACCTGCACTGCGCCTATTTACCATCCACGGCCTTTTATATCTTTTCTTTTTTGCGATAAAAAAATTATGTAGTATCTGCAGAACAGCTTGGCAGAAACAAAAGAAACCTTAGTCTCTTTTTCATTCATTACATAACCCGAAACACGAACCCACAGTCATAGCAGCAGTTTTGAGTACTTCAAAGAAAACTGCTTTTCTCCATAGATTGAAACCTGCTATACAGATGTCTCTCCGTGGGTTTTGCTTGTTCGACTTCGACACATCACCGTGCAAAGCAGGTGCAGATGACACACAATTAATGTAAAATCAGCATCCTGACATGCATGATAAGCCAGGGAGCTGAAACCTGAAACGTGTCCCTGCACTGCGCACTCTGCCTAAATATTTCGCAAGCCCTTTTCGTCTTTAGAATCGGTTCTCCTCGATTGCCTATGGATATAGCTAAGCTAGGTCGCCTCTTTTGGTTAACAGGAGGAGGAGCCACTGCAATTGGCCGGCCGCCCCGCCGTCTTTATTAGAGCCCTGCCTTTGTTTGGCGACGCATAGATGCTCTGATTCGCTCTCTGTCACTTTTGATCGGGAGAAAGTGTGTTCAGCTTCCATTCCCTCGCCCCAAGCTATGCGATGGATATCATCAATCTATATGACATCAGATGACGCACATTTATACATGGAACTTTCCTTGCAATGGGTGTTCAGTGGTTGCCATGACGATGAGCTTCATTGCTCCCCTAGCGCGCCTCCTTTGTCCTCCTCTCCTACTTACGCCGCGCCGCCAGTTTGCCCTCCTCTCCCGTGCTGAGAGCCGCCACCGGTCTACCCTCCCCTCCCGCACCGCGAGCCGCCGCCGACCTCTCCTCCCTAGCCGCGCCGCTGGTCCGCCCTCCCCTCCCGCGCTGCCGACCTCTCCTCCCCATGTGTTCGCGCCGCCAGTCCGCGAGCCACTGCCGCCCTTCCCTCCCTCACCGCAAGCCGCCCGCGGCCTCTCCTCCCTGCGTCGTGCGTCTGTGACATCTCTGTTTTTTTTTAAAAAAATATTTACTTTTACTATGTAATGGGACCCGTAGGCCCCACCCGTCAGCCACCAGCCGTCAGCACCGCCCGCGTCGGGGCAGGGCTGACGCGCGCGCGCGCGTGAAGGCGCCACGCCGCGTGGCACCGCCCTGCACCCGGGTCCCGCTGCCGCTTCTACCGGAGAGGGGAAAATTTTTACCCGACTCCTCTCTCGCTCTCTCCTCTCCCTCATTCTCTTTTCTCTCTCTCAGTTCTCCCGGCTCTCTCTCGCCTCTCTGCTTCTCCCGCCGCAACGAGCTCAAGCCAGAGCTCGAGCTCAATTCGCCGCCGTCGCCTCCCTAGCCAATTTGTCACCTCAAACCGCCACACAAGACTCCCCAGTAGTTCTTCATGGCCGTCAATTGAAGTCTCCCACCGCAGCTCGCGAATTAAAGTCGTTTTTCCCTCTCGGTGAGCACCGGCATCTCCTTTGTTTATCTTCAAATTCTCGAGCTACATCAAATCAAATTCAAAATCCTCGCAAACTACGCTTGTTCACTTGTTTGCGTCGCTTTTGGTTAGGTCCCGGGCTAGTTTCTGTTGGCGATTGAGTCCTGATCCCAATTCTACTTGCCATCGACGCCGAGCTCTGTTTCTGCCATTCGCCGTCGCCTTGATTCTAGTGAGCATCGCCGTCACCAACCTGTTCCCCCTTCTCCCTGTGTCGCGCCTAGCCTGTCTGCTCGCTCGCCGGCCGAGCCAAGCTCCGGCGGCAGAATCGCCGCGCGCAAGCGCGCGGGGGGGACGAAGCCAGGAGCTCCCTGGAGCTGGGCCGTGCCCCAGGCAGCTGGGCCATCGTGTGGCTGGGCTAGGTCCAGTAACAATTGGGCCGCTGAGTGGCCCATTAGGACGAGTTAAAATTGGCCCATTTCAATTTCCAGGCTTTTTCTTTTAAAAATAATTTCAGGACTTTGCAAAAATTATAACCATAGTTTTAGACCTTCTAAAATTATGGGCTTAATTTTGTTAGGTTCCAAATAATTTTCTCTACCCCTTTATAAAATAAATTTATTATTTATTTTCCATGGTTTTTAAGCATTTAAATGAGTATTTAAAATCCTTTTAATGGTTAAATAAGTTATTATTTCATGAATTATGTTTATTTGTAATAGAGTTATTTTAGTTTATAATGGGGTAATTAAGGGTAATTAATTTTAATTAAACATATTAATCCCTTCCATTAATAGGTTTAATTACTTTTAATTAGAAGGAAATACTTCAGACAAGAGTAATTAAGTTCTTGTCTATTATTTTATTAAACCATCATTTTAAGCATTTGCATTTCGCATTCATGCATCGCTACTGCTAACTCGTGACGTATCAACAAAATCGTATAGGACCCGAGATCGTCGAGGCGCCTGTCGAGAGTGGACCAGAGGTGGTGATTGTTGAGACCGACCCCACACCTGCATCGTCGTATCCGGACGAAACCAAAGGCAAGTCCTAGTGTATCCCACCTATGTTTTTAAATTCTTTCTTTATCACAGTCACTCGAGTCATGATTATGCATTAGGTTTCAGAAATTGATTGACACCCACCTGCATTACTACCATATCCTATGATGTCTTTATACTATACAGGTGCAGGTAGCTCGATAGGCGCTATACTTACATCGTAGGAATATCGGTAGCACTACATAGGATGATCTTAAAGCATGGAGGCTTTAAGTTGTTTGAGATCATTGAGAAATTAAATGAAAGTTGATGATGATAATGAGACCGGACGAGCCAGTAGAGGAAAGGGCAAAGACTGGGTCTTGCAAGGTGATAGCCCCGTCCGTGTCAATTTAGGACCACGTTGTGGCCTAGGGAGCAAGTATTAAACAGTACCATCTACATGCTGGTATATTGGACCCAGTAAGCTGATGTATCCTAACTATCTTAGTGGTAGGACGTAGCCAACTTTTTTTTTTGGCTGTTAGTGAGATTGAAGTCTCACGGAAGGGAAATGATGGTCACCCATGGATAACGTCTGGGACGGGTATCAAGTGGGGTCTCCATATTCCCGGGGGAGTTGGAAACGGATCGACCTCTGATTGGGGTTAGTGTGGAAAGTTGTCATATACAATCAATGCGGTGCGTATGTGTCGTGTAGTCGGGTTTAACCCAGCTGATTGAAATTGGTTCGAATCGCTGTCGCTCGTAGCAATGAGTATCGCTTGATCGCTCGTCACAACGGAGACAACCGAGAGTAACGAGAAAGGAAGAGTTGGATGAGCTAAATGATTCTTACTTGCAAAACATGTTTACAGTAGTTGCAGGATGCAAAATCTTAATATTAATGAACACAATCCTAAGCTAAAATTTGAAAATCGATATCCACTAATAAGTGTTGTTTTCGCAAGTCTGAGTCAACCCACCAGCCAAAGGTCTATGCATTATAGGTGTCGGCCATAGCGAGTCATATTGACGGATCAGTCTTACGGAGTATATTAGATACTCAGTCTTTGTTCGTAATATTTTGTTCTTAGGTGGTGAGCCATATCCTTATGGTTGGTCCGAGGGCATGCCACGAGAAGGACAACTACCGGAGGGAGGTTCCATCCAGTGAGAATGCATCCCGTCCCTTGAAGAGTAAAAGACTAGACGTGTTTCTGAGAGTGTGTTAGAGAGCGAGTCAGAAATATTGCCTTTAAACAATGAACAAACTTCTGTTTGAGTTTTTAAACTCTTTGTTGTAATAAATATTTTCCGCTGCAAAACTCTTGCTTGTTTTTCTGAAAACCTGGTTGTATTATACCATGATGTAACATATTCTGAACTTGAATGAATATATATGATGTTGTAACTTGCTTCGTCGAGTGTTCTCCTATACTCGTTCCTGGTTATCCCGGAGGGGATGTCACAGCGTCCTCCTCCGGTCCTCCCAGTGCTCGCCAGGCCATCGTGCTCTCCGGGCCCCCGGGCGAATCGGGTCAACACGGCATGGTCTAGGGATAGCAACGGGGCGGGTTTGGGACAGGTGGAGCAAAAACCCACCCGCGATGAGAGATGTTGCGAGTGAAAATCCTCACCCGCACCTGCACCCGCGGGTGGAAATCCACACCCGTGCCCGCCGGGTTTCGGGCGGGTGACAGGTCCCCTACGTATTTTCATATGCATGAAAAAATATATTTTTAGTTCAATTCTATATGATTTTAGCACATTTTACACAACCAAAAAAATACAAGCTCATAAAAAATATATATTTAGTTCAATTCAATATGATTTTAGCATATTTTACACAACAAAAAAATACAAGCTCATAAAAAATATATATTTAGTTCAATTCTATATGATTTTAGCATATTTTACACAACAAAAGAAATACAAGCTTATTCATAACTTAATAGTTAACACAATATGACAATATATATACACTTGTAAGGATTATTATACATATAATTTTTACTCTCACAGCAATATTAGACTAAAATTATTGATGATTCCTTTTTTTCGGGCCCTGCGAGTCACCCACGGGTTAAAAGAAAAACCCACCCCGAACCTGACTCGTTTCAGGTCAGACACGGGTGTGACCCACGGGTAAAAAATGTGACCCATACATACACCCGGTCGTGAATTGTCATATCCCTAGCATGGCCGAAGCCTCTGCGGGCCGTGTCACAAGCCAGCCACTAGACCCGGGGCACACTAAGGCACGGCCCGATCGACCCGGCGTGCCTGTCCGTGCCGTGTTGAACCGGACCGTGCCGCAGAGCGGGCCGTGCTGGGCCGGTCCGGGCGGCCTGGATGCTCGGGTAGTATAGGTGATCAAGTCTAAAACAGTGTTCGATTCATAGGCTGTTCGAATTCTCGAAATGGGCTCGACCACCTGGAAACCTGGAACATGGGGCAGTCTGGATTGCGTGGCCCATTGTAACTTGCAATCGTAAATAAAGCCCATTTGCCTATCTGCTGCGGGCTGCCCAAACCGCTCGCCGTTTGAGAGTAAAATAAGTTTAAAGGTTAAAAAATGTTTCTGTTTTTTTTTTCTCCCATCCACCCTAATAACATCGTGACATGTGACACCTCCCTCTGTTCTTCCACCCTCCAATGTCAAAATGTTGCCTCCCATTGGACGCCCTACATACAGGAAACCCGCTTCGAGGTGGGTCCATCCAATCAGCCCTCGGGATCGATGGCTCTGCATCCATGGGCCAAACCGAACCACGGCCATGCTGAGTTACAGGATTGCATGGCTGGTGCGTCACGCGGGCAGGCAAGGTCCTTCAGTTTGCAAAGCTTGGGTAAAGAAGCGCAAGCTGCTGCTCGTGGTCCAACAGCCGGCACTACGTGGGTCTGTTCCAAGCTGCCGGGAAAAAGACTACTAGGAACCAGGCAACGTGCAGACGATTACCTTGATCTGTTGCCTTAGAAGCGAGCCCAAAGCAAAAACACAATGCCGGAAGCTGCCGCCTCCCGGCGCTCCGACTAACATGGTTAAAATAATCAGGGTTAACAGGTTAGTTAACTCGGTTAACTGAAAACCGGTTCGGACCGGTTAACCTCTAGTTATGATTTAAAAAAATTTAAAATTTAAAAAAATTCGTATTAGACTTATACGGAATAACCGACAGATTAACCGAAACAACCGACTGGTTAACCGATAAAATCGAATAAAAACCGTAATTTTAAATTTAAAAATATGTATTCAAAATATATTAATAAAATCAGCCTACCGTCCGGTTAACCAGAATAACCGGTTGGTTAACCGGTTCTCGACCGCTGCTCCCCAAATCGATTTTTGCCTAATTAACTGATCGGTTATTCCGATTATCCGATTAACCAGTGAACCGAGCCCGATCGGTTTTACTGGTTCATCCGGTTATGTAAACCGACGACTTTCCTGCGTGGGCCCTCCTCGATACGAACGGGCGCATCGGCCCCTGCGAGACGATAACGCTACCACGGCAATAGGGCGCTGGCTGGCGCACCGACGTGTCCTTCCAGATCGCCGACCCGCCCGCCCTTACCCGGCCCGCCTCCTCCGTCCTCGTCCACTTCCCCGACCTGCCTGCCGTCGGTCGAGTCGCGGGTATCGGCCAGCGTCACGGGCGCGGACGCCGTCGCCCTCCTCATACGGCTGGACTTCCCCGACCCCGACTGCCAAGACAGGACAAACGGCGACGTTTTCATCTACAGGGTCGTCGCCCCCGGCGGAGCCCCCTCGCTCTACTACCTCCTGCCAAAACCCAACCCGATCAGGCTCCGCCACAGCCACGTCGCCATCCTGTCCTGTGACAACGACGACGTCGTGGCAGGCAGCTACTGCCTTGTCGAAGTCGTGGCAGGCAGCTACTGCCGTGAGTCCAGAGTTGGAGGCCAATTACAGCTGCCGCATCCCACCAAGGTGTTCTCCGTCAGGGGAGGCGTGTCGATCTGCGGTACGGTATTCTGCTCCGCGACCTGCTCGACGAGCCCGAGATGAGCCTGGTCCAATTCGGCCCATTGACGGGCAGCAACAACGTGAACATCGCGCTCAACCGAGACGGCATGTTGCCTCCTCTGGATCACATCCGCGACGTCATCTTCAGAGACGGTCGCTTCTGGTTCGTCGATGCAGAGTACCCGAGATGGGAGGCCGCCACTGATGGAAGGCCACCTTGGTCACGAGGACCGTCGAGGCACAGGGATGGGATCATTACCGCACTTTTTCGACTCCAGTACTCCACCCAGCTCTCTCCCGGGCCCTCATGCCACCCTTCTCTGTTTCCTATGATCTGTGATCATCACAAGCGGGGAAAGATGTGTTAGAGATATGCCCAAGAGACAATACGGATTTGATCCGTATGTGAGGGTCATACGGATATTGATCCGTGTGAGGAATTAGTCCACTAATGGGCCAACTAGTCGAGGCCCATTAGAAGGGTCTATTTAAGTGGAGGAGGGGCTTAAGGCGCAGGTGATTCCACCAGTCCTTAACCCTAGCCGCCGTGCTCCTCTTTCTCGCCCACAAAACCCTAACCGTGTTGCCGGTGCTAGCACGCCGCGCACGGTGCTCCAACCCTGTACGTGTGGATACCGCGAGGAGGCACTGCTGCTGCTGCGGTGCCGACGGCTGGACTAGAAGGAGACGATTGACGTGATCGACTACTTCCTCTACACCGACGCGCAACTACGTTGGATCGAGCTGCTCCAACATTCGCTTCCGCTCCGCCTGCGCGTCTAGTGGTAACGATCCATGATCCTCTCTTGCAAGGTTTCCTGGTTGAACGGTAGAAATTTTATATGCTATCGTAGCCTACCCGTTCCCCTACAGTGGTATCAGAGCCGACCTTGTATAGTTTGTGATCTAGATCTTGTGCATATAGTCGATATGTTGATGTACTAGATGAGATCTATTACATGTTTTGTGTTCGGATTGATTAGATCAATGATGATATGGAGGTTCACAAGGTAATGGGCGGATAGCAATACATGCATCATTGATTTATTTGTGTTCCTTCTCCGTGCGCGCGCGACTTGTCCCTACCGGCTGGAATCACCATCGGGACTAACTGCGTGCGTCAGTAGAGGAGCCAATAGTATCATAATCATGTACTGCAGTCTACTCATGAAAACCTAATGGAAAACTAAGCCATTGTGAATGACTTAAAATCGGGCAAATATGATTTTCCCGATAGGATTTCCATTGTGATTTTATAGATACGATCTGTGAAATCCTGTGAGGTTTCAGGGCGCTGCCCTGAGACCCGCGGGGGGCGGCTCCCCCCTCGACCCCCCGCCCGCGGGACCGCCGTACGGACACGCCTAGATAGTTACAACCCTTTTTTGCCACATGTTAGCATTCGCTTCTCGCCTAACTTGTTTTTGCAGAGAATGTTGTGAATGGTATGGCCCAAAAGATGCATGTGATGTATATATGTGATTTGCATGGCCTGCGTGCCATGATTAATTACAGCTGGGTTGAGGCTGTCATATTATTGTATAACGGCCTGCGTGTCGACCTGTGATGCTTGATATTCTCATGTAATTTATTACTAGCTATTAGTTGTAGTAGCTAAGTGTTAGTTCATGGAGGCCTCAAGCATGATGGTTGAAGGGACGAGAGACATGGCGATGACAATGGAGATGGAGATCACCAATTGAAAGGGGCCATACTATTTCACAGTTAATATGATTGCCTGTGATGATGTTCCTATCATCCTATTCTTTCATGTGTTATTTATATTAGATATGATTAACATGCTAGAATAGGTTCCCTCAAGAAAAATTAAATTATATGCCCTTCCAATAGCTGCACCTATTAAAATTATGATCGTTGTATGGTAGGTCTACCAAAGTAGAGTACCTCAACTATCTTAATTATTAGGATAAATGTCGGACATTTATATGCATAGTATTGGTTTAATTAACAAAGCTATCAAAACGGTTTTGGGCTTTGGGGCATGGTGTTGGCGCCGGGGCATGTGATGCCACCCAACAAACAAGAGTCACATAGGGATGTGATTAGCAAAGTGTTGCTTACCTATGTCACTAGATTTCTAGCGGTGATGCCAAAGCTCACTAGGATCTAAGTTGAATATGGATCTTGAACCACTATATGTCGTTTTGAGGGAAAACGATTCCAAGCATATAGTGGAATAATGAACTTTTGTTAAAATGTTTATAAGAGTTTTATATTTACATAGTGCTTATATTTGCATATTTTCTGTTGTAGATCATGGCACCAACCGCTAGTAACACTTTCAATTTGCGCTCAATTCTTGAAAAAGAAAAGCTTAGTGGAACAAACTTTATTGATTGGTATCGCAACTTGAGAATTGTTCTCAAGCAAGAGAAAAAGGAATATGTTCTAGAGCTTCCCTATCCTGATGATCTGCCAGAAAATGCTACTGCCACTCAGAAAAGGGAGTATGAGAAACATACCAATGATGCAGTTGATGTTAGCTGTCTCATGCTTGCCACTATGTCCTCTGAGCTTCAGAAGCAATATGAGAACGCGGATGCCCACAATATGATTGAGGGACTTCGTGGCATGTTTGAGAACCAAGCAAGGTCTGAGAGGTACAACATCTCAAAGTCCTTGTTTGCGTGCAGGCTAGCTGAAAACGGTTCTGTCAGTCCTCATGTGATCAAGATGATTGGTTACATTGAGAATCTGGAGAAACTTGGTGCTGCTCTACACCCTGATTTGGCCACAGATATGATTCTCCAGTCGCTTCCTGCAAGCTATGAGCCTTTCATTTTGAACTTTCAAATGAATAGCTTAGAGAAGACATTGGCTGAGTTGCATGGGATGCTTAAGACAGCTGAGGCAAGCATCAAAAAATCTGGTCCAAGTCAAGTTAACTTGGTTCAAAAGGATAGCAAGAAACGAAAGCGCAAGACTAAGGCTAAGGCTACAGATCAGATCTCTAGCACTAAGCCTAAGCCTGCAGCAGCTCCTAAGCCTAAACCGGCGGGTAGTGATCCTTGTTTTCACTGCAAGAAACCCGGTCATTGGAAGAGGAATTGCAAGCTTTATCTGGAAGAGCTGAAGAAGAAGGGTGGAGACACTTCTAATTCAGGTATCAATGTTATTGAAATTAATAATGTTGCTACATGTCCTTATGATTCATGGGTATTTGATACCGGATCGATGATTCATACTTGCAAATCGTTGCAGGGGCTTAAAGAAGCAAGGAAATGTGCAAAAGGCGAGGTGGATGCTCGCGTCGGCAATGGTGCAAAGGTTGCTGCGTTGGCCGTCGGAACTTATCCACTTTCATTACCATCAGGATTAGTTTTGGAGTTAAATAATTGTTATTATATTCCCGCCTTAGGCAAAAACATTATTTCTTCAAAATGTTTGGAGGAAGATGATGGTTATGAGATCATAATAAGGAACAAGTGTTGTTCCATTTATTTGAATAATATTCTCTATGGTAATTGCCCATTGGTGAATGGATTATATTACTTAGATCTTGAGAATAAGCCTATTTATAACATTGATGCGAAAAGGCTCAAGCCTAATGATTTGAATCCCACGTATACTTGGCATTGTCGTTTAGGTCATATAAATGAGAAGCGCATAAAGAAACTCCATACAGATGGTCTTCTAAGTTCTTTTGATTTTGAATCAATTGATACATGTGAGTCTTGTTTACTTGGCAAAATGACTAAGTCGCCTTTCACAGGAAATAGTGAGAGGGCGAGTGAACTATTGGGACTTGTACATACGGATGTATGTGGACCAATTAGTTGCACGGCCAGAGGTGGTTTTCAGTACTTCATAACTTTTACCGACGACTTTAGTAGATATGGTTACATCTACTTAATGAGGCATAAGTCTGAATCCTTTGAAAAGTTCAAAGAATTTCAGAATGAAGTACAAAATCAATTGGGCAAGACTATTAAACTCCTACGATCTGATCGTGGTGGTGAATATTTGAGCCATGAATTTGGTGAACATCTAAAGCAATGTGGAATTGTTCCACAATGGACTCCGCCAGGAACGCCCCAATGGAATGGAGTATCCGAACGGAAGAACCGAACCTTGTTAGACATGGTTAGGTCTATGATGAGCCAAAGTGATCTTCCATTGTCCTTCTGGGGATACGCTCTAGAAACTGCCGCTTTCACACTTAATAGGGTTCCATCTAAATCCGTGGAAAGGACACCATATGAGATATGGACTGGGAAGCGTCCCGGGTTGTCTTTTCTTAAGATTTGGGGATGTGAGGCTTATGTAAAACGTATGACGTCTGATAAGCTTTCTTCCAAGTCTGATAAATGCTTCTTTGTAGGATACCCTAGGGAAACCAAAGGTTATTATTTCTACAACCGGGAAGAGGGCAAAGTGTTTGTCGCTCGTAATGGTGTTTTTCTAGAGACAGAGTTTCTCTCCAAAAGGGTAAGTGGGAGAACGGTGCAACTTGAAGAAGTTCAAGAAGCTTCAGAAAATGTTTCTTCTTCCGCTATACCACAATTGGATGAACAAATTGTTGTTGAACCAATTGTTGAAACACCAGCCCCGCGTAGGTCAGAAAGGGCACGTCGCGCTCCTGAAAAGTTCACGCTCCTAACCACGGGGCAGCGAGACATATTATTGTTAGACAATGATGAGCCTAAGACTTACACTGAAGCAATGATGGGACCGGACTCTGAGAAATGGCTTGGAGCCATGAGATCCGAATTAGAATCCATGAGAGAAAATCAAGTTTGGAACTTGATAGATCCGCCTGATGGTGTAAAAACCATTGAGTGTAAATGGGTTTTTAAGAAAAAGATAGACATGGATGGAAATGTTCACATCTATAAGGCACGATTGGTGGCGAAAGGTTTTAAGCAAATTCAAGGGGTTGATTATGATGAGACCTTCTCGCCCGTCGCTATGCTAAAGTCTATACGGATCCTTCTAGCAATTGCCGCATTTTATGATTATGAGATATGGCAAATGGATGTCAAAACGGCTTTCCTTAATGGAAACCTAAGTGAGGATGTGTACATGACACAGCCTGAAGGTT
Source organism: Eleusine indica (assembly GCA_030378355.1). Classification (NCBI taxonomy): domain Eukaryota; kingdom Viridiplantae; phylum Streptophyta; class Magnoliopsida; order Poales; family Poaceae; genus Eleusine; species Eleusine indica. The sequence continues at coordinate 47,572,541 of CM059495.1, forward strand.
TTGTCGATCCACAAAATGCTAGGAAGATATGCAAGCTTCAAAAGTCCATTTATGGACTAAAGCAAGCATCTCGGAGTTGGAATCTTCGCTTTGATGAGGTAGTCAAAGGGTTTGGCTTCATTAAAAACGAAGAAGAGCCTTGTGTTTACAAAAGGGCTAGTGGGAGCGCGCTTGTCTTTCTGGTCCTTTATGTGGATGACATATTGCTGATCGGTAATGATATTCCAATGCTTGAAGCTGTTAAGACTTCTTTGAGAAAGAGTTTCTCAATGAAGGACTTAGGAGAGGCAGCTTACATTTTGGGCATTAAGATCTATAGAGATAGATCAAAGAGGCTAATTGGATTAAGCCAAGACACGTACATTGACAAGGTATTGAAACGGTTCAATATGCAGGATTCCAAGAAAGGTTTCTTGCCCATGTCACATGGGGTTTCTCTTAGCAAGACTCAGTGTCCCTCGACACCAGATGAGCAAGAGAAAATGAGAGCGATTCCATATGCTTCGGCTGTTGGGTCCATCATGTATGCCATGATAAGTACTCGCCCAGATGTAGCCTACGCTCTTAGTGCTGTAAGCAGATACCAGTCAAATCCAGGAGAAGCTCATTGGGGAGCTAATAAGAATATCCTAAAGTACTTGAGAAGGACTATGGGTATGTTCCTAGTCTATGGAGGTGAGGAAGAGCTCGTTGTAAATGGTTACACTGATGCTAGCTTCCAAACCGACAAAGACGATTCGAGATCGCAATCTGGATATGTGTTTTGCCTCAATGGAGGCGCGGTGAGCTGGAAGAGTTCCAAGCAAGATACGGTTGCTGACTCAACAACGGAGGCTGAGTACCTTGCCGCTTCAGAAGCTGCAAAGGAAGCTGTTTGGATCAGAAAATTTGTTTCTGAGTTGGGTGTGGTTCCTAGTGCATCCAGTCCAATGGACCTCTATTGTGATAATAGTGGTGCCATTGCGCAAGCCAAGGAGCCTAGAGCGCATCAAAAGAACAAACACGTACTACGGCGTTATCATCTTATTCGGGACATCGTCGCTCGAGGTGATGTAAAGATATGCAAGGTGCACACGGACTCAAACATCGCTGATCCGTTGACAAAACCTCTCTCTCAGCCCAAGCATGAGGCACATATGAGATCCATGGGTATTAGATATCTGCATGATTAATGTATGAGAGATTGTGTAATGTCTATGTTTATGTGTGATTGAATAAAGTGTTATTCTGTTCTATGGATAATAAATATTGCATTGATTGACAAGTGCGTGACTTGTTTGTGAAACTCATTATTCTTTTATAATATTATCCTAAATGATCCCTAGTTCCTTATCATTGTGTTGGACAATAATGATTCATGGACTAGCACATGTATTGGTTGATGATCGTGTTTCACAGATCATTGATATGGAGATATCAAATCAATAATGTGGACACATGTTGGAGAACATAGTATTGGACTGACCCACTAATAGACTTTGCTGAGATGTTATTATTGTGCCATCAATTGTTGTCTTGTATGATGTACCTTTGGGATCCTTAGACCTGAGATTGTCATTGATTCCCAGAATGTGTAATAGCATATTTAGGGATTACCAAACGCTATTCCATAACTGGGTAGTTATAAAGGTAATTTTCGGGTATGCTATGAAACATGTCGTGGGGTGTGAGCGGTCAAGATGGAATTTGCCCCTCCTAATAACAGGAGAGATATCTCTGGGCCCCTCGAGTTAGATGGATTTAGAAGTGCATGGCCATGCCAATGTGATTAAAAGTTAATCATAATGACTAAAAGTTAGTCATGATAAATCCACTAGACGTTCGAGTGAATGGTCAAGCTATTATAGGGATGGCACATATCTCGCCTTAAGCTTGACTGATATCGTGAGGCAAAGGGATCGCTGACTGCGTATGTCAAAGGTTCAGCCGATATGATCTTTATGTGTACACGAGAATCAGTATGTGCTGCTAGGTGCCGCTATTGATTTATGATTTGAAAAATGGTTTTCACATCATTGTCGTGTACATGTGAACCTAACGGGTCACACACTTAACGGGTTGGAACATCGCTTGCCTATGTGATTGTCTCTAGTGCAAGTGGGAGATTGTTGGAGATATGCCCAAGAGACAATACGGATTTGATCCGTATGTGAGGGTCATACGGATATTGATCCGTGTGAGGAATTAGTCCACTAATGGGCCAACTAGTCGAGGCCCATTAGAAGGGTCTATTTAAGTGGAGGAGGGGCTTAAGGCGCAGGTGATTCCACCAGTCCTTAACCCTAGCCGCCGTGCTCCTCTTTCTCGCCCACAAAACCCTAACCGTGTTGCCGGTGCTAGCACGCCGCGCACGGTGCTCCAACCCTGTACGTGTGGATACCGCGAGGAGGCACTGCTGCTGCTGCGGTGCCGACGGCTGGACTAGAAGGAGACGATTGACGTGATCGACTACTTCCTCTACACCGACGCGCAACTACGTTGGATCGAGCTGCTCCAACATTCGCTTCCGCTCCGCCTGCGCGTCTAGTGGTAACGATCCATGATCCTCTCTTGCAAGGTTTCCTGGTTGAACGGTAGAAATTTTATATGCTATCGTAGCCTACCCGTTCCCCTACAAGATGACCCTCAACAGGACGCTGGACATGTACCACGACGACGTTGTTTACATGGTGGCCAAACTGAAGCACGATGACCTGAACGGTTGGGTGCTTCGCATCAACACCTTAAGCAACCAGGTGGAAACCGTTGAGCCCTTTTCGGATCAAACAAAGCATTTCAACCGCACTTCCCTGCAATATGCCTTTTGCCCTTTTCTAACTTCCTCGGAAAGGCTCCAGGTAACTCATACACATGTTCCACTACCGTGTCATCAGCGGCAGGAAAATCTTGTCTTGTTTAGTTAAGCTATTTTCTCATGTGCTTGCTGATCATGTTTGTTCTCTGAAACTATTGGCACTGTGTGTTGCTTATATAGTCCAGATAGAAATAAAAAGAGAGGAATATTTCATTCACCGTAATTTGGGTTGGCAACATACTTTTAGTCAGCTTCACATAGGCATACGTAATATCCAATCACGGCATAGTCCGACCCGTCTGGTGCAACATCCTCTGAAAACGAAAAAAAGGGGGATGGTGATGTATATGTACACACAAGACTTATCTATAACACTAACTGGTGATTGGTGAAGGCTATGACACTGACTGGACTGGCAGACTACGAGATGGCGCTCTTCTTGTTTTTTTTAAGAGAGTATTAGGTAGTTCATGAGGATTATCAGCAGGCCTAATTGACACCAAATTGAGCAATCTTGCACCAAAAATGAAGAGAGCAATGGCCGCACATTGCTAAAGAGAATACTCTCTAGTCTAGAGAGAAAAAATTAGCGCAAAATGGCTATTTTGAGTGCAAAAATGCAGACAACCAATGCAAGTCCTCGGATCTATGGTTTGGTGGCAATAACTCCCCCGTGGTTCAATTATCATAATATGCAACACCTTCTACTACAAAAATTTTACTTTATAATTATTGTTGGTTAATTGGAAAAAATGACTTTGATCAAATTTGGAGCAACTCCAAGAGAATAATAAAACTATCCCTGATAGGTTGTCTAACTCACTCACTAAATTTGGTGGCTCTTCATTTCTAAATTTTTACTAGCTACTTTTAGATAATCATTGTTGGTAGCTACTCTTGTTGTCAATTTTACAAAGGCTATTGAATTAGAGTAGTTTTTTGTGTGTGTTTTTATTATTTTAGAGAGTGGCTAGTTCAAGATATTTAGAATATATTTTTAGCTAATCTCTTGAAGTTGTTTTTACAGAATCCACAAGTAAGAAGAAAGTAACATTACTTGTTGCTCAACGTTTAGGTAATTCGGTTACTTGGGTTGTAAAGATTGGGACATTCAACCCATACGGTGGGAGCTGCATCAGCCTTCACCAATACTACCACTAGTTAGCTTGTGTTGCTGGCTGATCAGGTTGTTGTTCCATTCCAACATTGAAGGGGTAAAATCTGAAACAGGCACTGTCTGGGACGGTGAGTCGGTGACGGCATGATGCTACGGCGGGCCGCAGACATGGTTACGGATTCTCACTGTCACTGTGTGCGTGGGCCTCCGTGCCAACATTACGTTCACAGCTGAGTCTGTAGCGATTACGGTACTTGCTCATGGAGTTTTTTCTTGAAGGCAAAACGCCCCCTAAAGGCTATTTATTAACCGAATTAGGTACAAGTAACAATACATAGAGGTTTATGGAGATATATTACTATTTTTTCTTTGTAAAGGACAACCTTCGATGTGCCTGAAATTTGTACATTTGAAAAAGACGTTTTAAGACTGACAAACATTCCTAGCTAGTGATGCTTGACAAATCTTTGAGTTTGATTGAGAGGATGCCGATGGTATTCATCATTCTCCAATCTGGCAGGCTTTTTGAAAAATCTTGGATATAAGAGATAAGAGACTCACAATCCAAAAGAAACAAACGATTTGTAAGGTTCAAATTAGAGCAAATTATTACTACAAAATTCAAGCTCAAACCTTCAGCATGGATTGCCGATCGAGGTAACAATGCTGGTTTTTGCTTGGACTTGGATAGACCAACCATGAAATTCAAAAAAGTTAGAAATATAGATTCCAAGTCCAGAATATGAATCATGATGAAAAGATGCATCAGTCCTGCAACAACACTTATAAGAAAAAGGGGAGAGATCTTACTGTGGAGGCATTGAAAAAAAAAGTGTTTCTTCTTCAATATTAAAAGCGTCATATTGAACTTTTTGAGCTGCTTTTGCTTAAGAAATAACATATTGGATAGACCAGGATTTATTATTAAATATGTGATCATTTCTAGCCTTCCAAATGAACCAAAAAATATAAAAACAAAGATCAGCTTGTTTATTAGATAATTAGTTTTGGATCAGATATTTTAAGATCTGAACACAAGAACAACGAAGGCAATCTGGCCTGATGTCCACAGGACAGTGAAACCAAGCTACACGAGCAAAATTACAGTGAAAAAAGAGGTATTCATCATTTTCAATGTTTCCACACCTGGAGAAATATTAAGAAATGGAATTCATTCTTTTGTTCACTCTCTTACTGGAGGCAATATTTCTAGTAACAAGCCTCCAAACAAACATATGGACTGTAGGAAGAATTATTTTTGTTTTTTTTCAGATGTTATTGATAAAAACATTAGCATCATTTGAAAAATTTAGAGAGCTTACCGTACTTTGAATTTGTCATTGAAGATGAGTTTATAAGTGCTTTGAGTAGTCCACATACCTGTCTTGTTCAGCTTTCATGTGAGTTTATCTTGTTCATGTCTGGCAAAATCTGTACTAAAAATAGAGTGCAACAAATTTACATTCCACCTTTTGGATTTGATAACCATAGATCTGAAACATTTATAGGCAAGGTGGAATTCATTGCCTAATTATAAATATAGTTGTAAATGTTTTTCCACATAGGGCAGCAGGGTTCATTAGAGATTCCATTACACAAAATCAAACATTAAGTCTCTTATATTCAAAACAGAGTTCCAAGTCCAGGATTTAGGACCATAGATAGTGGTTCATGGCGTATTTGATTTTACTATGTGCATTGTGAATGGTCAGGAGATTGGAGACAAAGGAAGCAACGACGCCCCTACACATGTTAGGAAGAACAAGAGAAACGGAAGCAGATGTAAACATTTGTTCGTACTCCCCGGCCTCTCTCCAACTAGGGTGCGTATTCCGTATTGGACAATCACCAGCGACCGCTAGATCTAGACGGTACAACAGCCGGACAACGTCATGATCTCGACTAGAAGTACAGTTTTCACGTCACTAGGTTGGCTTCCCCACCCACAGAGCAAGTGGTATAGCTTATGGTATTGTAGCTTATGCTTATTACTATAGTGTTACTCCTGTAGCTACAATGACATAAGTTAAAGAAAACTAGAAAAATTTTGCTTACCATAGCTTATACCTCTATGGAGTAGTATTTTCTTTGTAGCTACAATACCAAACGGACCCTAAACTGGGGCTCAAAAAAGCAGGCTCTGTCTTTATTTGATACGCAAGCAAAGCGAAGCGCGGGAACGCATATCTCTGTACTGCTTTGCTGCTGGTGGTGGCAGGAAGACTAGAAGTGCGAGGCCCAATAACACACTGTTCTCGTCAGGGCCGGTCCTAAGGGGAGGGCTGTCAGGGCGGTCACCCAGGGCCTCTGGATCTAGAGGGCCCCTTCCTTTAACATGTATATATGTAGAGCATATATAAAAGTCCAATCGTCAAGTTTTATTACACTCCACACGTTCTAGCTACCAACATTAACAAGCCTTTTCATTAGTTCCGTAATAGGGCTGCAACCTGGAGCCTCTACACGGTCCAGCTCCAGCTAGAAGTTAGTGTGACATCAAGTCTGGACGAGACCCTATACGGATCAATCACTAACCAAGAAGCTGCCAAGTCTAATGCTCACCGCAATGCAAATTATGCAGCTACACAGGAACACTTATGATTGGTGAAGTAGCGGCAGGAATCATCGGCTGTTGATAAAGCAGCTGATCAAAGTAATGATGGTGAACTAGCGCCATGTGACAATCCAAGTATCTAGTGCCCTGTGGGCCCCGGCTTTTAGACTTGCCCAGGGCCTCCGAAATTACAGGACCGGCCCTGGTTCTCGCGCGCTGGTCACCATTTGATTGCCTTTTTCCATGCTTGGATGAGCAGTTGACCACCCCACTGACTCCCGGGGCCCATCTGCTCTGCTCCGCGGCAGGACAGTGCTGCTTCTCGTCTTGGCGCCATTGCATTCCAGTCTCATGCGTGGTGCGTGCTGCATTGTCCACTGTTGCCGCGAGCACGTAGCAGTGCCCGGTGAGCGGTGAGTGGATATGGACACGTTACTGAACGTGTCTTTACCTCTTGCGCGCGCCAGGGCACCAAATTGGGCCCGAATTAGGCGTCGGTGCCATGAGCTGCCCCCTCGTCCTCGTCGTGTCATCCAATCCACGCATATTTCCATCCGACTCGCCTCCCCACTCACTTCGTCGGTGAGTGCATTTGTTTTCTTCTCTCTCTTGTGGAATCACACGTTCACACCGCCAGTGTTGCGTGCGACACGCACTGCGAATCTGCGGTGTATAAAAAAGGAGACTGCTTCAGTCCGCAGGCGACCACCGAGCTAGCCGCTGGCCGGCTTGTCACATGACACGAGCCCACGAGCAGAGCAATGGCACAGGCGCACGCCAAGTCGGCAAACACGCTTAAGTCCCTTCCGATGACCGAGGCGTACAGATATTTGAGCCAATCTAGACCGATGAAGCCAAGGCAAACTGGCAAGGCGGACGCTTGTTGCGGATGTATTGTATGGCTGCACGCCATGCCAGCCACAGCCCAGCTCCGTCCTATTCGTCCCTCTCCCTTCCTCTTTGAGATGTTGCCGGTAGTCTATACTGTACTCTGTATACGGTTGTGCGTGGAGAAGAAAAAGGAAAGAAACAGAGATCATTTCCACGAAGCTTGACCCTACCACCAGTGACGACAAGAATCGTGGTGGAAGTAGCTGGCACTACCCCTCTTCGATCCTCTTTTCCGCGTCTTGGTTGCTCTGACATATGGCCTGGTTAGTGCTTCGCACAGGAAAGAGCCGTTGAGGATTAAAAACAACAGAGAACGGTGAGGTCCAAGTGGAGACGGGTCGGAAGCATGGCCTGTGCCACTGCCAGCCAAACAACAATGTCCAAGGCACACGCAGCCGGCCTGAGAGCGTGGTCACGAAGGAAGGGAAGAAAGCGAATCCGTCGTTCTGGTGCGGGGCGACACAACACATGCCATGCGCGGGCGGCTACGGATGCTGCGGCACTGCTACATGCCTGACTTTGGCTTTGGTTTCGCTTTCATCCTGCTAGCCTTCACTAGCCGCATTGTGATGAATGAGTACTCTAGCCTAGCGTATCGGTGGCGGGCGAGGGAATCGATCCCCGTGGTGGTGGTGGATCTGAGACTGACCGGCACCCCCATGTCGGTCTTTCACGCTCTCCGAATTTATAATAATGCCGCCACGGCGTGGTGGACAGTCGTGTCAGTGGAGGCGCATCCGAATCGCGCATTTGGGAGGATGCGGCCGGCGCAGTAACCTGGGCCAAAAAATTCCGTAAATCGATCTCGTTCGTGGTTGGTGCTGGTTGATTGGAACTCAACCAATCTTTGCTTTTCCCCACGTACACAGACAACTGCTCTCAGTGAGGTGAGCCCGCCTGCATGTAGTGGAAGGCAAAAGTTGGTTGACCGTGAATGATCTTCGCTGTCCTCCCTCTCTCTCTCTGGGGCACCCGCTCGCCGGTGGCGCGAGCGCGAGGCATGGACGCATAGTCAATTACTTGATGGCACAACACTACAGTTAGCATCACCATCCCGAGCCAAACGAAAAGTCTGTTGGGTAAATTAGCATTTTTAGTTTTATACTAATTTAAAAATAAATTAGAAGCATGATTAACAGATTACATGATGAATTAGACAAGTCTATGCAAGATCTAGACATGTCTATAAAAACAGACAAAAGCATAACATCTACCATACTAGCAACATTCATCATAAATAAACAGATCACGAAAGTTAGTATGAAAGACATGGTTTGAGATAAGCTTCTGGACTGAATAGAGGAGGTGGTGACGACGTTCAGCACCATCACGTTGTTGGCGACGGCGCGTGAGACCGACTCGACGACGAGGAAGACGAGCCGTGGCGACGAGTTTGACGAACACGCGGAAGCGATCGAGCAGTCGCGCAGAGCACTTCCTAAAAACCTTATTCGCCCTCTCCCGGTGCAGGATCACAGAGGACGACAGTTCCGGAGACCTGCTCTCCCGTTCACCGGTGCACGCCGACGATCGGGATGGAGAAGTCTTGGCGGCGCAACAGTAGCTAGAGACAAAACCCTAGACGATTACGTGATGTGATTTGCGGCGATACCCGTACGTATTTATAGGGAGAAACCGTTAGGGTTGGGCGTCCCGCAACCGAGTCGGTTACCATATTAATACGTCAGTTTCCATAACCAAATATATGAAAATATATGCAACACACAGCAAAAAAAAGTGCAAAAGGAAGTCACGCACCCGCAAGGCAAGGGACCGAATTTCGGCGGACCATTCACGCAGGTGATGCGAGGCCGCGCCCATCGCCCCCGCCTCGCCTCGCCCCGCCCGGCCCGCTCGGCGAGGCAAGCGAGCGCGCACGTGTGTTCTTCCTTCTTCTCATCCACACACTTGCAAGAGATGCTAGAGCAACCAACCTTATAAGTTGGTCTCCCTCCACCTCCACTAGCAATGTGGGACTAAACCTTTGTACTTCCACTACTCATGAATGAGTCTTTGAGATTTTTCAGTAATTATTGTGAATATTAATGGGCTAAGCCCATATAATTCCAACAATCCCCCACCAGATCTCAAAGTTCCAGCTAGACTTTGCCTCACCCTACTTTTGTTTAATATACCAGTGTTTTCAGTGGAGACTGTTAAGTTAAACTTTCACCTAAAATAATAAGCTACACTCATTCATAACTTGAACAATGGATTATGCCATGAATTGCAAGTTTTGTGCAAACAAGTTTCACTTACTGTCATAACTGATACCAGACCTCCAGTAGGCTTCTCCGTAGATGGAGCATATAGGTCATACTCCCTTGGTCTTTCATGAGCTTAATAGAGATCATCCAAATCTCACAGATTGCGACCTTACAACAATCGGGCTCATATAGGTGTATTCATTCAAGAATGTTCTGTAGGATAACATCTTCGCTATTTAAAGCCAACTGAATACATTAAGGCAACAACCAACCCGCCATACAGATATCGAGAGTAATGCATCGTTTCTCGAGTGGGTTATAAAAGGTTACTCTCATGCTAACCAATAGCTTGTTCTTCCCAGGTCCTATTTCACGGGATCTCCGATCATATAGGTTGAGTTACTACTATGGAATAGCACATATGGGTCTCATACCCATCTCCTTCGACACATTACGTGACAACCCCTTGGTGAATTGATCTGTCAGGTTCTCACCAGTTGAAATATATTCTACTGATATGACTCTGAAGTTTCTCATTTTCCTGACAGACTTCAAACGTCTCTTAATATGTCTTGATGACTTCATATTGTCCTTAGAATTGTTCACTTTAACTATCACAGTTTGATTATCACAATTCATGAGGATTGTCGGCACAGGTTTCTCGACAATAGGCAAGTCCATCAAGAGCTCACGTAGCCAATCGACCTCAACTATAGCTGTATCTAGTGCAGTAAGCTCTGCTTCCATGGTAGACCTCGTCAAAATGGTCTGTTTGTATGATCTCCATGAAACAGCAGCACCACCAAGAGTAAATGCATATCCACTCGTGGCATACAACTCATCAGCATCAGATATCCAATTGGAATCACTATAGCCTTCTAGTACTGCTGGATATCCAGAATAATGAATTCCATAATCTATAGTACCAACTAAATAGTGCATTACCTGTTCAAGCGCACGCCAATGATCATCTCCCGGGCAAGAAGTAAACGGGCTCAGTTTGCTTACAGCAAACGAGATGTCAGGCCTAGTAGCACTAGCTAAATACATAAGTGATCCAATAATCTAAGAATATCTTAATTGGTCTTTACCAATTCTCTTATTCTTTCGAAGAATCAAACTAGGATCATAAGGTGTTGGAGAAGTATTGCTATCCATGTAACCAAAACGGTTCAAGAGCTTCTCAACATAATGAGATTGCGTAAGAGTAATCCCATTCTCTCCTTTTGATTAGCTTGATGTTCAAGATAACATCAGCCTCACCTAGATCCTTCATACCAAAGCTTTGGCACAGAAAGGTCTTGACCTTATTGATCGCGTCAAGATTTGTTCCAAAGATGAGTATGTCATCAACATACAAGCACAGTATAACTCCTTAACCCCCACCATGATGGTAGTACACATATTTATCAGCCTCATTGACTGAAAACCTATTGATAGAAGTGTTGAATCAAATTTCTTATGCCACTGCTTAGGAGCTTGTTTCAGACCATACAAAGACTTTAACAACTTACACATCTTGTCTTCTTGACCCTTTATAACAAATCCATCTGGCTGATCCATATAGATTTCCTCATCCAACTCTCCATTAAGAAAAGCTGTCTTAACGTCCATCTGATGAACGATAAGACCATGTGAGGCAGCCAGAGCAAGTAATACACGAATAGTGATCAATCTAGCAACAGGTGAATAAGTGTCAAAGAAGTCTTCGCCTTCTTTCTGAGTATAACCCTTAGCCACAAGCCGAGCCTTATACTTGTCAATAGTACCATCAGGCTTAAGCTTTTTCTTGAACACCCATTTACAACCCACAGGTTTGCAACCATATGGTCTATCGACAACTTTCCAAGTTTCATTAGAAAAGAATAGAGTACATCTCACTATGGACAGCTTCTTTCTAGTCATCTGCATCAGAAGATGCATATGCCTCTGAAATAGTTATAGGAGTGTCATCCACAAGATAAACAGTAAAATCATCACCAAAAGACTTTGTAGTCCTTTGTCTCTTGCTCCTCCTAGGAGCTTCACTATCAATCTCATCATGGATTGGTTCAAGTATTTGTTCAGCATGATCAGAAAATACACTAAGTTTAGGAGTTATTTCAGCAATCACATCAGAAGATAATCTAAACATGCTATGTAAATCTTTCATAGGAAATATGTTCTCAAAGAAAGTAACATCACGAGACTCTATTAATAAATTAACATGAACATCAGGCACCTCGGATTTAACCACTAAAAATCTATAGGCAATGCTATGATGAGCATATCCAAGAAAGATACAATCCATAGTTTTAGGTCCTAACTTACGCTTCTTGTTGATTGGTACGTTAACTTTGACCAAACAACCCCATGTGCATAAGTAAGAGAGCGATGGCTTTCTACCAATCCATTCCTTATATGGCGTCTTCTCCTTATTCTTCATGAAAACTCTATTTAGGACATGACATAATGTCAATAAAGCCTCTCCCCACCATGCCTTAGATAATCCAGTCGTGTCTAACATGAAATTAACCAAGTCAGTCAAGATGCAATTCTTTCTTTTGGCAACCCCGTTTGATTGAGCCGAATAGGGAGGTGTCCTCTCATGTATCATACCATGTTCCGCACAGAATAAGTCAAACTCATTTGAGAAATACTCGCCACCACGATCGAACCTAATTTTTTTGATTTTTTTCTCTAGTTGAGTTTCAACTTCAGCCTTATAAATTTTAAAGTAGTCTAGAGCCTCATCTTTCGTTTTTAGCAAATAAACATAGCAATATCTAGTCGCATCATCAATCAAAGTCATGAAATATCTTTTTCCATCTTCAGTCAATATACCATTTATCTCACAAAGATATGAATATATAAGTTCTAGCGGTGCTAAGTGTCTCTCCTCTATAACCTTGTGAGGCTTTCGAGGTTGCTTAGATTGCACACAACTTGAGCACTTAGAACCTTTGACAATGGAAAAATTAAGAATTAAATTCAAACTGCAAAGTCGAGACATAGAACCAAAATTTAGATGACATAAACGTGAATGCCAAACACTAGCATCACTCTCATTAACATCATCACAAATATAGTTCACATACTTATTACAATAATCTGAAAGGAAAGAGCGGAACAAGCCTCCGCACTCATAGCCTTTACCAATAAATTGTCCACTCTTAGACACGACAACTTTATTCGACTCAAGCACTACCTTAAACCCATCCCTACACAAAAGGGAGCCACTAACGAGATTGTTCTTGATAGAAGGGACATGTTGTACGTTCTTCAATTGGACAATCTTTCTCGAAGTGAACTTCAGCTCGACCGTGCCAACACCATGAACATAAGCATGTGACCCATTCCCCATTAGAACGGAGGAATCCCGGACGACCTGGTAAGAAGTAAACAAAGAAGCATCAGCACACACATGAATATTAGCACCAGTATCAAACCACCAACTAGTAGATTGAAATACAGAAAAAATATATGATAAATTACCATACCTACTATTTTCTCCAACACTGGTCACCATGTTCATGGTCTTCTGCTATGAAGGCTTCCTTACTTTACGTTCTGGACACTTCTTTGTCCAATGCTCATTAGAACCGCAAACAAAGCATGCTCCCTTCTCCTTATTTTTCTTCTTAAAGGTAGTGGTCTGCTTAGGCTTATTGTTCTTGCCCTTGCCCTTACCACCACTGCCATGAGACTGTTGTGGATGATGCACCATATTAGCAACAGTGTGTCCCTCGTTATCTTTAGAACGTCTATCCTTCTCACAAGCTTTCTCCTCAACATCAAGAGACGCGATCAAATCTAAGATAGATATGTTTGTTCTCTTGTGTTTAAGAGTAGTGGCAAAATCCTTCCAAGACGGAGGCAATTTGGCAATCATGCCCCCAGCCACAAGCTTCTCAGGTATGAGGGTCTTAAACAGTTCGAGTTCCTTCACAATGCACTGTATCTCCTGAGCCTGCGCGACGACAAATTTACCATCTACCATCTTATAATCATGGTACTGCTCAATGACATACAGTTTAGTGCCAGCATTAGAACTACCATAGTCAGCGATCAGAGCGTCCCATAATTCCTTTGCGACTGTATGATGGATATAGACGTCCTGAAGACGATCTATCAAAGCTCCAATAACAGCGCCCAAGAATATTGTGTTGGCTTCACTGTAGGTCTTTTCCTGATCTGCACTGAGATCGCCTTCAGGTTTGCCAGTGGACACCCAGAACACATTCATGGCAGTAAGCTACAGAGTGACTTTCACTTGCCATCTCTTAAAGTGCACGCCAGTGAATTTCTCTGGCCTCAGTGCATCGACAAATCCAGTCATAAAACTAAAGTGCCTATAATAAGGTTTTTGGATTGTTGGATAAATTAGCACTTTTAGTTTTATACTAATCTAGAAATAAATTAGAAGCATGATTAATAGATTGCATGATGAACTAGACAAGTCTATGCAAGATCTAGACAGGTCTATAAAGCCAGACAAAAGTATAACATCTACCGTACTAGCAACATTCATCATAGATAAACAAATCACGAAAGCTAGTATGAAAGACATAGTTTGAGATAAGAGTAGATACGTTTCCTTCTGGACTGGATAGAGGAGGTGGTGACGACGTTCAGCACCGTCACGTTGTTGGCGACGACGAGTAAGACGAGCCGTGACGACGAGCTTGACGAAGACGAGTAAGCGATCGAGCAGTCGCGCAGAGCGCTTCCCAGAAACCTTATTCGCCCTCTCCCGGTGTAGGATCACAGAGGACGACGGTTCCGGAGACCTGCTCTCCCGTTCGCCGGTGCACGCCGACGATCAGGATGGAGAAGTCTTGGTGGCGCAACAGTAGCGAGAGACAAAACCCTAGGCGATTGCATGATGTGATTTGCGGCGATATCCGTACGTATTTATAGGGAGGAACCGCTAGGGTTGGACGTCCCGCAACCGAGTCGGTTCCGGAGACCTGCTCTCCCGTTCGCCGGTGCACGCCGACGATCAGAATGGAGAAGTCTTGGTGGCGTAACAGTAGCGAGAGATAAAACCTTAGGCGATTACGTGATGTGATTTGCGGCGATATCCGTACGTATTTATAGGGAGGAACCGCTAGGGTTGGACGTCCCGCAACCGAGTCGGTTACCATATTAATACGTCGGTTTTCATAACCAAATATATGAAAATATATGGAATACGCAGCAAAAAAAAAGTGCAAAAGGAAGCTGCGCCCCCACAAGGAAAGGGACCGAATTTTGACGAACCATTCACGTAGTTGATGCGCGGCCGCGCCCACGCCACGCCCGACGAGGCGAGGCGAGGCGAGCGAGCGCGTGTGTTCTTCTTTCTTCTCATCCACACACTTGCAAGAGATGCTAGAGCAACCAACCTTATAAGTTGGTCTCCCTCCATCTCCACTAGCAATGTGGGACTAAAACTTTGCACTCTCACCACTCATGAATAGGTCTTTAAGATTTTTCAAAAATTATTGTGAATATTAATAGACCAAACCCATATAATTAACCAAGCCAATATAATTACAACAAAGCCATCGTCACGCGCATCCAAATCCAGCAAGAATGCTCGACGGTCCTGGCCAACCCGAAACAAACACAAGCATCATTCATCAGCTGGCCACCACTAGGGCACCTCTGCCGACAGCCACGAAAACAGAAAGAGAAAAAAAAACAGATTGGCGTGTTTAACAGCAGTTGTTTGACTCGTCCTGCAGTGCCATCAGCCATCGGTGCACGTTGTGCTGACCAGAGAGAGCTGTTGATTGAGCACCTGCTGCGTTTCCATCTCGGCAGGCGCAAAAATTAGCCAGCTGAAAGGTACCGGACCAGGCCACCACTCCCATTCCCAAGTCCCAACCCCAAGCAAGCAGCACAAGTGGCATTGGCTTGGCAGCCTGATAATCGTCTACCTTGCTTTGTTTGTTCATTTTCGCCAGCGACGAATCGATCCTGCCCTGCAATGCAGGAACAGGAATCCCTCCCGCTTTGCTTTACCCGCCTCTCTTTTCGCGTATCTCGATGACTAGACAGCAATGGAATGCATCGATCGATCCCGCATTCCCATCCAGGAGCCAGGCCATCACCAATCACGTTGCCGCTGCTGCCAAGAGCTGCCCTTGCCATGTCTCCAAAAAAAAAAAAAAAAAAAGAGCTGCCCTTGCCCACGCGAAAGGAGAACGTGCAGGTGCGCAACCGCAGAGGCGTCGTCGGGGTACGTGATGACGAAAACCCAGTGCGGCACGCACGGCTCTGGCACCGAGGAGGAGGAGGAAACTGACTTGTCGACGGACCGGGACGACGCACGCGTCCGAATCCAGATCCGATCTACTACTGTTGCAGCGGCAGCCCAGCGCGCGCATTGCCGTATGTATATGGATGTGCGCGCAGTGCGCTTCGGGGCACATCAACCTCCTGCCTTACCGATCTGGAGATTCTGACGTGCCGATCCGAGATGTTACCGTAACGGTGAAACATCCGTAGTTACTGCATTGGCCAGGCACTAAATTTGGCCTGCACGTACGCACGTAGTATAGCTGAGAGCTGCTGATCCGCGCCGCGCCGTGTCTATGGATGGATGGATGGATGTACAGCTGCACGGAGATCTCGCCTTGATGGCCTTTCTT
Organism: Eleusine indica; assembly: GCA_030378355.1. NCBI lineage: Eukaryota > Viridiplantae > Streptophyta > Magnoliopsida > Poales > Poaceae > Eleusine > Eleusine indica. Next base: position 47,588,721 of record CM059495.1, read on the forward strand.
CCATTCAATACGCACGTAAGCGTAAGTACATGGATGGGTCACCCATCCATAGGGAGATCAATGGCGGTATATATGTGCATTTTTAGACAAATGTGAATCGATAATCCTCCCCCATGCATCGACTGTGGATCTGTACTGCGTGTCTGCGTCAGAATTTCAGATCCACGGGGAACAAGGGGCGTTGGTTCAGCCCCTTTCGGCGGTAGAATTAGCAGGGCAAACTTGTACTGTCTTGCCTGATACGTTGCCGTATTAATAACGATTATGAAGCCAAATCATTTCATACTCGCTAATTCGTCATGTCTTGCACACGCTGTATCGGCTCATGTGGCTGCCGAGCTTAGCTTGGCCATTCAACACACTCAATTCTCCAAAATCATGGCGACCACCCTGTTAGCCTGTGTTACGGGGTTGTCACTCCACCGTCAATCCTTGTAATTCGCCACGAAAAGTGGAGAGAGGAGGACACACGCCGCCGTCTGCCAATCAAAGTCACGTCGAGTCGAGTGGTCGCCCTGTGGTGGCTTCTAGGGTTCATCTCGCGCTAGTACTAACAACCGATTTAATCGGCCATTACGAACCTGGTCTCTCGAGTTTAGTACCAGCGGTACAGGTTTAATTTCATGACGATGACAGCGTTTTGCTAGGGGCTAGCAAGAGAGGGCTAGCAGTCCTCATTTCGTTGCTAGGAAAGGTACTCGTTGGTTTGTTTTGTGGACTGCACTAGACAAAGGAAAAGATTGCCACCGCCGTGCGTTTTGGACGACGTTTGAACACTATTTCACTTTCGAGAAGGAAAGAAAAGGCACGCGCCAGTCCTAACTCCCAGGCACCTTTGAGAAACAACCAGGAGGGGATCGATGCCGGAAACAACAATCAGTTCCGGGCGAATCACGCTGTCTGACGCATAATGCCCGTGAAATTTCATCGCGAACCAGGCCCGGGGGGGGGGGGGGGGGGGGGGGGGAAGCAGACCTGTCTGTCTGAAGATGGCTTGTGCTGTAAGCGTAGTTTGAACTGTAATTCTACTGTCAATACTAATCCTATACTAGCTGTGCAACTGACAGAGTGGCCCAACCACTATCTCTGGCTTTGTTCAGTTGGCACCAGCATGGGTCATCGTCTCATCGACTGAAAGGGTGGGATGCTCCTCGCAAAAAGGAAAATAAGAAAGAAAAAGGAGACCGTGTATGCAACGGTTTGTTCGGGGTGGGGAAGAACCAAACACGGTAAGAACAGCGCGCGCTAGCTCCAAAGCCAGCAGCATCTTGACCCGATCCATTCGGAGAAAAGTGGCGAGGAGTCTAGTGCCTAGGCCAGCCGTCGTCGATGCCTGCAATTTCGTCGTTCCAGAGCTCGAGACGCAGACATCATGTTGAAGGGAGACGACGCCGAGAAGAGACCGGGCACTCGCACCAACACAGCAAAAATAAAAAAGCACAAATACGTTGCAGTGCCCCGGCAAGCACGAAACGCAGAATTGGGTGCGTGAGTGCGTGACCGGCTGGATCGGTCGGGTCCCTCTCGGCCGAAACCCTCGCGCCGAGGCCAAATGACGCCCGCCTGCAACTGCACCTCGTGAACCCGACGCCATGCATCATCAGCTCGCCACTGCTTGGACGGTTGGGTCGACCAACAAATGCACCGCCTCACCTCATCTGTCTTTTCTCTCTGCTCCTAGTTGACTCTGTTTCCTTTCTTTTTCTAGCTTCCCCTGCTTCTCAGTCCGTTCCAAGTACACTCGTCTGCCAGCAACGTTTCTGTCCTTAGACTGACCGCATCGGGTTCTGTATGCCATCCGTCACCCTGCCTCCAGTACCAATATGGCGTCAAAATGCCTGTATCGGGATACTGGACGTCGTGCACTATGCAAATAGAGGTCCGTCCATCTGGTATTTCTAGCGTACTGGACGGTCGTGCGCTATCTCACTGAGCGTGAGGCCCGTGTACCGATGGAGGAAGGAGGAAAGGAGGGAAAGGGGAGGGGCGGCCCGCCATCTATGTCGGAGCTCGAGAGCTGGAGGGAGAGGGGGTCGAAGGAGGTCGCACAGGGTGGAGAAGAGGGGGAGGGAGGAGCTCGAGGCCGAGCTGGAGCCCGAAGGAGAGGACGACCACCCGTGATGAGGAACAAATTGGCGGCGGCGGCGATAGTGCCCTCGCGCCCGTGCCTAGTGGCGCCGCCCTCCTACGGCCGGATCCGCGCCCTGGTCGCCGCGTAGGGCGAGAAGAGGGACGGAGGGAGGAGCGTGGGGAGAAGAAGGAGGGGCTCGGCGGCGCGGCGGAGGCGAGTGACACGCGCGGGGGTGGCACAGCGGAGTCTGGCGGGCTCTAGCGGCAACGGCACGATGTGCGCGGGGGTGTTCGTGCTGTGGTAGAAGAAGAAGGATAGTTAAAATAGAGAAGGATAGTTAAAATAGAGAATGAAATATAGAGTATAACGGATAAAAAAAAATTGATATAAAAAAAAGAATATTACTAACAAAAAAGAAGATTTTTTTAAATATAAATTTAAAGGATGACAAGTGCGGATAAGCTTCCCACCGTCCGTTCATGAACGTGAAAGGAATGCATCGGTAATCTGCTCCTCGTTCGCTGTACTTCTGTAGCCAAGTAGCCACTGGAAGCCTACAAAAGAGTCCACCTCTGCCCGTTCCATGTCACGCCGTGTTTTCATCTCGGTACAGTGCGCAATATCACGTGTTGCAAGCATAAACATCTCCAAAAATCATTGCACGATGCTTGCAACACGTGAATTACGGCTAAAAACTGTCGATAACACGAAACGAACCACGGCTCTTATTTTGCAGCCGAGTCACAGTGGTACCGGTGGATATTGACGACGGGGACACGGATTTGGTTGAGCAGATGGATACTGTACAGCCAGAGAAACGGAAGTCGCATGCCTTGCAGGCATTTTCAGCGTGTATTGCGGCCAGGATGGACCAGTCCAATACTCTACGACGTTATCACGAGCCGCTCGGGTTAGGCGCTCCGTCCAAAACAGGGCCGTAGCCGTCTGATCGTACGATTGAACACGGTGACGTGGGTGATCTGAATTGAAAACTCCGACGCGCATCAATCTGATCATCCATCCATACTTCCAAGGCAGAGCTAGGACTGCGATAAAACGTGGAGTAACGTAAGAAACGGGTGGTTTGAACGCGTACTGCTTCAAAAGTTGAGAAACTGCATAGAGGAACGGAGTTGTTGGATGGTTTCATCACTACCATCAGTTGAAACTATAATTAAAGATTGTTGCGGGTACAAGTAATGTTTAGCAGGCAATTAGTGCATTTTATTGAGGTCTCCCTTCAATCCATTTTGTGAGCCATGAGTCATTATCAAGATAGGTTTTTCATACAGAGTGGTAGTATCCTTTTTAGGATTCCCCTCTGAATATTTAGGTAATAATATGTCACCCACCCATAATCATTCACACAGAAATGATTTGCTTGCAAAAGGATGCCACGCAAATACTAGTCCCATGACACCGTCAAAAATGTCACCAGCAATTCAGCTTCAATCAGGCCCGTTGTTTTCTAGAGCATTTTCCCTGGGAACTCACAGATATGATTTGTATACAAAAAGTTGTCACGCAAATAGCCCCATGACAGCATAAAAAATGTCACTGGCACCAACCAGGGTCGCTGTTTTCTAGAGCATTTTCCGCATAGTTCCCACCAATAATCAGTGCTTGCCACTACGGTACAGGATGCCATCAACATGAGTGAACATTTCGTTTTTCACCTCTCAAAAGGATGTTCAATACGTCAAAGTGTTTATTTACGGCAGTTTCTTGTAATAACAGTTTAAATGCAGCAACCGTAAATTTCCTCTTCTTATTTCCGGTAAAAAAGGGGGAAAGTTAGAAAATTAAAAAATAACTTATTTTGAAAAATTAAGGGAACAAGAAGTTTTTTCCATTTGCCCCTTGTTATCAGCGGCACCGGCACCAACCGTGCTGCCGCCCTCCTCTGCATGCGCGAAGCAGGTGCGACTTGAAAGATGCAGGGCAGGCAGCCACGCTCCCCATGACGGGCCTCATAAGACGAGGGGACGGTAGACCAGTTCGTTCGCGTTGCCCGCGACTCTCTCCTCCCACTGCGCCACCCGACTCTCTCCCTCCTCTTCTTCGTCTTCCACACGCTTGGCGCGCGCGCTCGTCCATCTGTCGGTCGCCTGGTTGGTTGGTTGAGCAATGGCAGTGCAGGCGCATTACCACCACCTCCACCAGTCCCCGTTCCTCGCCAGGTACCTGTCGCTCTAGTCGTTTGTTCCGCGGCGATCGGCTGCCGATCGGATGGCTGATTTAGGCGTCTGGGTTGTCAGCAGAGGCGGCGGAGGCGCGCCGGAGATGGAGATGGCGCAGGCGCAGAGGGAGGCGGCCATGGAGATGGCGCACCAGCATCCTCCTTCCCTCTTCTTGGACTTCGCTCCTGCAGGTAAGTAATCGGATCGAATCGTCGCCCCTGGCTCTGTATACGAAAAGATTTCGTCGTGTTCTGCTTTGGGATGTCGAGATCGGGTGGATTGATTTGATGCGGTTCGTTGCTGTGTGCGACGCGCAGATTGCGGCGGCGGGAGGAAGCGGCAGCGTGAGCCGGAGGCGGTTGCCGTGTCGCCGCAGTTCTTCTCTTTACAGCCGCAGGCGCAGCAGTTCCCCAAGATGATGGGAGGAGGAGTCGAGCAGCTGCGCAAGCGGCCGGCGACGGGTCTGCGGCTCGACTTCGACGAGGGCTCGGTGCCGTCCACGTCCGCCGCGTCGTGCCTCCTCGCCGACGAGGTCGCCGTGCAGCGCGATCAGTGCAGGAACGAGATGGACCTGTTGATCCAGGAACACGTAAGCAACGCTCGATCGATTTGAATCTCGATTCTGCTGGCCTCTGATCTTAACGACGATGTCCCTGTCGTTTCCTGCAGGCGGAGAGGCTGAGGCGCGCGCTGGCCGACATCAGGCGGCGGCAGTACCACTCGCTGGTCGGCGCGGCCGAGGCGGCGGCGTCGCGGCGGCTACGGGAGAAGGAGGCGGAGGCGTCGGAGGCGGCGCGGCTCGGCGCCGAGATGGAGGACCGCGTCGCGCGGCTGCGGGCCGAGGCGTCGGCGTGGCAGGCGAAGGCGCTCGCCGACCAGTCCACGGCCGCCGCGCTCCACGCGCAGCTGCAGCAGGCGCAGGCGCACGCCGCGCAGTGCAAGCCCGATGTGGAGGACGCAGACGACGCGGGGTCGTGCTTCGTGGACCCGGACAGGGTGGTGGAGGTGGCCCCGCCGCCGCCGATTGCGCGGCCGTGCCGGACGTGCGGGCGGCGGGCGGCCGCCGTCGTGCTGCTGCCCTGCCGCCACCTCTGCGTCTGCGCCGCTTGCGAGCCTGCTGTTTCGGCCAGCGTCCCCGGCGCCGTCGCGGCGTGCCCCATGTGCCGCGGCGGGGTCACCGGCACTGTGCAAGTGTTCTTCTCCTAGCGCGATCAGGGGAAAAAAAGCGAAAGCGAAAACAAATTAAAGTGGGAAAAAATGGTGGTACTGGAAAAGCTGCTGCTGTAATGGAATCCGAAGGAAAATTGTAAAGTTTTTTACTAGTATTTCTTTCTCGTTTTTCATTTCTTGATTAGTCACTTTTTCCTTGCAATCTTTAGAAGGCATTTGACGATTGATCTCTCGCATGAGTTCATCTTTGCTCTTGTGAGGAAAACAAGAAGTTACCGCTTGATTAGTGATCTCCAGAGTATTTTCGAGAGTTTTACCGTTGCTTGGTACTGCTAGACATGGTAGGACGCCGTGCAGCCGCTAGAACAGCAGCAGCGCCTTGGGGCCGGTGCGGTTAAAGGCGCCGCGCCGATCCGCGTGATGGTGGAGGGAGAGTTTGGGCGGGTGACGCGGCCGTCACGTGACCGACCCGGCTCCGACGCGTCACTCTCTAAACCGTCCGATCGGGATCGGGCGCACGGGAGCGTGTCGCGGCGCTCCTGTCGGTTGTTCGCCGCGCAACGTCAGTGGAGAGGAAGGGCGGCCGGGCGCAGAGACGTGCAGGTGCAGCCTTCAATTCGTGCCGCAACCGCCCACGCATGGCACGACCAGTCACGGGATCTCGGGCTTTGGTGGGCAGTTGGGCCGCGGCGGGCCCACGCCGCGCTGATAATGGGCTGGTCTCGATCGGGCGAGTAGTGGGGGCAGGTGGGGCCCACTGTCCGGTGCGCGGGGATGGTTGGGTTGAGGCGGGTGAACGTTGGTTCCCGCGCAATCTCGGCTGGCGGGCAGGCTGTTGTGGTTTGATTGATTTGTGTAGCCTGAGGAGGAGTCAGAAGTAGGTTGCATCAGCATCATCGGCCAGTGCTGGTGCTGGAAATAAGAAAAAGACGACCGCACATGCTTTTGGACCGTCGGATCACAAGTAACGCACGTCCGAACAGTTCTGGAAGATAAGTACCAGTATTATTGAAAGAAGAAAGCGGAAATCCTTTGGATGCGTGTTCATTTGGCGCACCACCAGCCTAAACAGCAGTCATTTGGATCAGCAGAACCTTTTACCTAAGTTTATCAGATTTCTCGTGGAAAGCAACTTTTGTCTCGGTTTATGAGAGAGGAAAGGAGGAGGGAAACGATATGCTACAAGACACGCACCAAGTGATGATTTCTGCCGTGGAAAGAGCTTGGTGGCCGGTGGAACGGAAGCATCGGACCGAAAAATATTCTTTGGTTTTTGGCGATTAAAAGGGCGTGAACAGATAGGGTTAGGAGAGGGAGAGCCGGCCGCAGGCGTGGAGCCTTCAAATCTGTTCCTGCGCGTCGTTACTGGTATGATGTGGACGACGGACGAGACAAGTGGATCGGCTTAGCCGCTAAACCGCACTTCCCCGGCGAGAGATACACCTCCTTGTACTTTAGTATCCCCGCAGAAATATGCTCTACGGCAAGTGCAGCAAACCCGTGTGCACTCGATTCCTTTTCGATGAGCGCGACGCGTCCTAGAGCGACACGGCATGGAAACGAAACGATGCACACACCACTCTCTGTGGTCCGCTAGCCTCTCAGCTGTGGCTTCTTGCCATGTTGCACCAGAGTCGTCCCGCTTCGTTGTACTACTACAGCTTTGCTTGTACATGCCCCTCCCTATTTTTAATTTGATTTCCGCTCGATCGAGCGCTGATTGCGTGAGACTCATATGCCGGTAATTAAGACGAATACTGTCAAGCGCAGATACGGTCGGCGTCGTGTCCCCGTCTCGAGACTTGCGAAGCGTGATCGAATGGCACGGCAAGGAGATCTCATCAGCAGCCCCATGGACGTGACGCCGCTACAGGCGCAGCTCCGGACGTGCCAACGCGAAAGCCCCGTACAAAGATGCCCGTCCACCCCACCCGTCGTCAGCTGCAGGACCAGCAGCGGTTCCGTCCGCGAGATACGAGTGCATGTTCCGGTTTTTTCTTTTTCAAGGAGAAGATAGAACAACACGGCTGCACTGCACTGCACACACGACCCCGACGGCCGCCGACCGTGACAGGAGCCAGCGGCCGAGCGGTGCTGCCGTGTGTATGTGTACGCTCACGAGTCACGAGTGTACTGAACCCCATCCCGCGACTCGATTGTTTGCGTACGGCACCGTGCGATGCCGAAGCCCCCGCTGCAATATACGACACGACACGCAAAGCGAAGAAAAAAAAAGTACTACGCGAAAGGAAAGGATTCCGGGCAACGGACGGGGCTCATTGTATGCGACGACGCTGGGAGGCTGAGAGAGATGCGCTCGATCCGCCCAACGGCGGTCGCGATCGGCAGATGCACTCACCTTATTTGCTCCCGGAGCTCGTTCTAGTTTGGGGTGGGATTCGGATCAGCCATTTGTTTGGATGGATCCCCTGCCTCTCTTTGTAATCAATTTGGTGGATCGTGATATAGCTGATTTTTTTATGAATAAATAAAGAGAGCTTGAAGTTTTTTCAAAAAAAGAGGCAAGAAAGCAAAAGTCATGATTTCTCTTTTTTTTTCCTCTTAAAAATAAGAAAAAAAGCAAGCAAAGGCCATGGCAGCGGCGGGCGCCATGGACGGAAGGATAGGATACAATACAAGGCGCACTCGTCTGGCAGGTGGTTGCTCGGGCCGGGATCGAAGCGGGAACCGACGACGCTGAAGAAGAATACTCACTCCTTGTATGTCCGTTCTCGCTTGTGCAGTTGTGCCTGCGCACACGTCGCCGCTGCAGCGCGCTTCGAGGTGTCAACACTCAACAGCGACGACGATTAGCGTGTCACCCAAAGTCAATCGACTCTGCCAAGTAGTACTGCTCTCGTACTGTCTAATTATCTTTGATTTGATTTTGCGTTGGCTCATTGCTCGGGTCAGTGGTACTGCGTCTGCGTGCCCAACTCGTGGAGCGGTGGAGGTCGGCAACCCCAACAAACTCTCACCCACGAACAAGAGTACTGACCAAGCTTAGCCGACGCGTTCCTGTCGATAGTAGTAAACACGATTATCGCCTAATAACCTCCTTGCTCCTTGCATTGCGCACCTCGGTACAAGGCAGTTGCATCCAAGCTCGAATCGAATACTACTGTGTTTTGTTCCTGAAGCCATGGCAACTTGGCAAGGGACGGACCAACCAACGCCCGTTCGTGGCAAGGCACGCACGCTGACACCGCAACCTCCCATGCATGGACTCGCGCATCCCTAGTCTTTTCGTACCCCGACCAGCAAGGCAGATGAGAGCACCTAACCCATTACTGCCGGGGGATCTAGATCGATTTCGCCACATTAACCGCTGAACCCGTACCCCCCAGAACAAACGCAGCACCCCGGTCTGTTGAATTGACCGAGTTTTTTTTTTTGGCCGTGCCTGAATTCTTGGTACAGGCTTTTGGAAACGGATTCGAGTTGTTCAAAAGCATGCATCAGTTTCGCATGAACTGCGTTTTGAGTAAGTAAGGCCCTGTTTGTTTCTCAAGTTGATTATATAATCTGAATTATATTCTGAGATTATATAATCCAGATGAGGTTGTTTGTTTGCATAGATTATTTGTATATAGATTATTAGTTTTAGATATGAAAACATCGCACTATCCTTAACTGTTTTCACGTCTTATTTCTTTTTATATACATTAAAATACTTTAAAAAACTTAAAAAAACTCTTACAACCATAAATTAGTATCAAATAATCCGTAGAACTCAAAGTTCATATAAATATTATTAAAGTTATATAAATTTATATTCGTCGTGTAAATAAAGCATTAGCAATTTCATTACTTAATGAGTTGAAGAAAATAAGTTATAGTCTTCATCTTGATCACAATGATCGAACTCTTCATCGGCCATTTTGCTCTCTCGAATAAAATTATATAGAGCCATGCAAATATGTATTATTTTTTATTGCTTGAGCATTGGATAGCTTGGTAAGTCCAATAGAATTCACCACTTCATTTTTAAGACATCAAAAGAGCGTTCAATATGATTGCGAAGAGAGGAATGTAACTGATTGAATACCTCTTTTTTTCCCTCTTGCACAACGTTCCGCTCTAAACTCTTGCAAATGATACTTTACACCTTTATATGGAGCTAGATAACCATGACGGTTTGGATAACCAGAATCCACAAAGTAAAATTTGCCTACATGCATATTAATATGTTGGATGATTAATTAATTAATATAAATGGAAAAATATGCAAGTTTGATGAGGGTGTTATACCGGGTGGAGGATAAGAAAATATGTCATGATACTTGTGCAGTGCATCATTGAAAACCCTCATATCATGCACTGAGCCAGGCCATCCCGCAACAACAAAAGTAAACCTCAAGTCGAAATCACATATGACCAACACATTTTGAGTAGGATATCCATGTCGGCCTACATGCTGCACAACTTTTGAATTGGGAACAACAACAGGAACATGTGTACCATCTATTGCACATATACAATTATTGAATAATGGTGCAAAACAATCATGAAGAACTCTTGGGTGGACTGTTCTGAACGTGGGGTCCTTTGGTTTCACAATGTCTCTAGCCATGCGATACAAACATTCCAAAACTTCATTGAATTTTCTGTTAATAGTTTTTTTTTTGACCTCTCAAACCTATTCTTTGCTTGAACAAATGACTGTGGAGCACCAACAATCCATAGAAACATGGCTAACATCTCGACAGTTGTCATTTTGCAAGTAGAAACCAAACCATATGTCGAGACCAATAAATCATGCAACTTATCAAATAGTGGTCTACTCATCTTAAACAACTCATAACATGAGGTTGCATCATTTAAGGTTCGATGTACCCAAACATAACCCGGTACATAACCCGGTAAATCAAGAAATTCCCTTCTTGTAGACTTGTTCAAAAAGGTTGCAATGTAGTACATACCAAATGTTATAGTAACAGCTCCAAATGTCCTCAATGCACCAACACGACCATGTGCAATAGTTACAGACATATCCTCCTCATCATTAGTTCCATCATTATCCATCTACAAATATTGCAACAAGTACTTCAAAATGTTTTGATAAAGCATAAGAATATTCATGTAGTCTCATAAAGGTCATCGAAATAAATATTGTCTCACAAATGTCTTAATCAAAATAGTACATAACAAGTTTATGCAATGTAATGAAGTATAACACTCTATTAAAATATAAAAAACTATTGAAATACTAGGCCTTCCTTCGCACAGTGTCTCTTCAACCAAAGAAGTCTTGCTTCATTGGTTTTGAATGCCTTGAATGTAGCTCTATTTTCAGCACGGTTGAACAAGCAAGTTGCCATGAAATATTCAGCAGATCCTTCACTAGCCCCACACTCAACAGTCAAATCCAAAACTTCCTTGATCTTAGCCTTCAAATGTTCACCTAGCATCAACTTGTTTGCAATAGCACAGTTTGCCTCTAAGGTTGGGTGAATATTTTTCATCACTCTCACCATAGGGTTCTTGGTTCCCTTCAATGGACTAGTAACCGCAACTTGGCTTCCACCATGACCCCCTGTACGGTTCCTATGTAACAAGCTACCACTCGCAGCCGGTGAACGACCCGCATCACCATCACCACCACCAACAGCCCCTCCTCCCACATTTCCTTCTTCATTACCTGCACCCAAAAATCCTTCTTCAACCCCTCCTCCCACATTCCTATCATTGTCCTCATGCTCAAGAACTTGTCCGGGTACACAAGTGCCATAACCATCAACAATAACCCCTCCAAACATTTTCTGCAGCAACTCTTCATGGTCAGGAGGACCCTTCCTGAGTTGTTTCCAAAGAGAATGTCCCTGCACAATACGAAAAAATTTAGTAAGTACAATCTGAGAAATAAAATAATATATAAAAAATGTCTATGAACAATATGAAGGAATTCATACCTTGGTTGTACGTTCCCAATAATCATCTGTTGCAACCACGGTTCCTAAGGCTTTATTCCATCCTAAACCAGTGTTATTCAGCAATTGCAACCAAAAACTATACAGGCCCTTAAGCAAAACCAGCTTGTTCTTCAACTGAAGCTTTGAGTGATGTAACTGAGTTCTTTTAAAATACTTATCAGCTAAGTTCTTGTACCCACGGTTAGTCATAGTCCCATTAGGCCTATTCCAGTCATTGATCTCTTCAATGCAAATCTCACAAAAAATTCTAGTGTTTTCAAATGACCAATCTGCCTTGTCAGGAACTTGTCTCTATTGAATTATGTAAACATGCATACAACAATTCACAATGATGAGCATCATATAAGGAACATGAACAAATTCAACAATCCTATCATTTTCTAGGATAAAATTGAGCAACGAGTCAAACATGATTAAATAATGAAAAAATAAACAATAAAAAAAGACATTGTTGCTTCATACCATGTTTGCATTGTAGTGACCCTCATGCTCATCTTCTTCACCGGCCATCTGAGAGTCATCATCAAATTCAGGTTGAGAAGCGGCCGGACGTGGTGGCTTGTATGCAGCCTTTCCTCTACCGCGGGTGTGTGATGGCTGACCACCATCAGAAGTAGCGGGTCGTTTAGCACGCCCACTTGCAGCCGATAGGGGTGGCATGTCACCTCTACCACGTCCACGTCCGCGTACAGCTGGACGTCGAGGCACAACAACAGCTCTGCGGCGACGCCCATGGACAGGCTCCTCGGTCCTGTTCGACCCATCATCATACCACATATTGGCACCGCATCCATCAAAAGGATCGTCACTTTCGCCGTGGTAGGAGCTTGTCTCCCATCCTCCAACGTGCTCATCCATGTGCTCACTGTACATGTCAAATTCCTGAGTTGCACCCTGCTCATTGTCAAGACCGAGCCTGGCGCTCGAGCTTCCGCCATGGCCGACCCCCTGACTCCACCCACGTCCGCATAGGTTCTCAATCCCGAGTCCGAGGCCCCTAGTACGCTCGCCTAGGCCGGGACTCGCGCCGCGCCCGCCCATGCCGGCACTCCTGCCACGTTCGCACGGAGTGCCCAGGCCGGGGCTCCCGCCGCGCCCGCCCAGGCCGGTGCTCCTGCCGCTCCCGCCGCGCCCTCCCAGGCCGGAGCTCTCATCGCGCCTGTCCGGAACGCCCAGGCCGGGGCTCTCGCCGCGCACGCCTAGCTCGCCACGCCCGCCTAGGCCCCCCGACGCGGGGCTAGCTGCCGTCACATCCTCTTCCTCCTCAAACAAAGATCTCCGCAATGAATTTCGGTATTCCAGAGCTTGCGAAAGATTGTCCTCCAGATCGCGACCTTCGGGAGCATCCATTTGCGCCGAATCTGAGGTTGAGGTTGCTGGTTTGGGGCTAGGGTTTGGAGGAGGAGGAGGAGGAGGAGGCGAGGAAGAAGAACGGGGGAGGAGGCGCAGCGAGGTTTGACACCTGTACGGGGGTTGGAACAAACGAATCATTTTTTTACAATGGCAATGCGAGTAATTTTACACAACTTAACCATGGATAGTGGGTCTTTTGTCAAAATAATCTGAAAAAAGCTTATTATGAGGAGATTATGGGTTTATCATAATCTGCCCTTTAGAATTATATAATCTCACTCATAATCTGCCTTGTTTGTTTGCCATTTAGATTAATTAAACCAGATTATATAATCTAGATGGATTATAATCTAAAACAAACATGGCCTAAATCTAACAGTAGCTTTAATGGATGACCTAATTTTCAAAGTCAATCTAACAATAGTCGTTCAACTTTCAGACGTATCCTGCCGTCCATCTCTGCTACCAGGCAAGGATTGATTCTTCCTCACCTCATGTGCTTCGTTGCCAGCTGCCGTTCCTGAAATACCGAGGATATGACTCTCTCGTTGCAAAAAAATGCAGTTCTTCACATCGGCATCGTTATCTGGAACTTGGAAGGGGAGCCACCCAGGCAAGACAGACAGTTGTCAGAAATACAGAATGCGTCTCGGTCAAATAGGTTGGCGCATGCATAATTCACTCCTGAACCTTCATACCGAAGTAAGACGAGGAAGAAAATGGAACGAGGCAAAGATTTTGTGCCAAGGGTACATATGCCTGTGATGTGCAAAGTTTGAGACCGAGGGATCAGCGAAATGTGGCGTTTAGGAGAAAGGAAAACGATTCTGGCACCGCCAGCATCTGAGCCTCACCCTTCGCTGGAGACTGAGTGAAAAATGCAATGACCCAAGCACTGACGTAGAAAAAATGATCACAACGGTGAAAAGAAGGAACAGTCACCCGTAATCAACCGGAGGTCGAATCAGACACACGTTTTGTCAACGGAATCATGCGAGGGGACGATGTGTGAGCTGAAAAGTACAGATACCAAACTTCAGTGTGCAATCTGTAGGTTTGTGGATGGTTGTTACCTGCTCCAGCTAAACGAATCGAATGCGTGCACCGAAGAAGGTATGAACGCTCCACAAGTGATGGGTGTTCTTTCTCTGTGCGGAAAAAATCGGCAAAGATGAAAGATGCCAGTTCCGCTAGGCTTGGACTGAAGCATCGATCCAGGTTCCAGCCAGATATGAAATGGAATCCCTCTCTGCTTCACCGGATAGAACGAATCCAACTGATCCGTGAAGAACCAACTAGCCAGCAAAAATGATTGTGGAATTTCTGGATAGAGAATTGCTCTAGGTTCCAGATGAGACCATGATGAAAACTCTATAACAAAAAAAGAAGATGAATCCACGTGCTATGTTTTTTTTTTCAATAGCAAGGTCGTGGTGGTTTAGGCATAGAAATGATGCTGTTTGTTCATTTCATGACAAGTGCGTGAATGATGAACGGAGAATGGTACAGCATATACATGTGATTTTGAGAAAAGAAAAAGGAAGAGATGATTGCATAACCCACCCATAAGTTATTTCGAGTTTGAGATTCTCATCTCTACAATCTATTAATTACAGTACGATCGTCTACGACCACTTTTTGGTGTCCGCAGTTTGAGTCCGTTCCGTGGTGTCGTACGCAGGTAGGCCCTGCTTATTCTGCCCTGATTCTCAAGATGAGTCCGCTCCTCTCCCGCCTGCCCCGTAAGACCCAGTCCAGCGCCGCCAATCGCTCCCTCACATGGCTAGGCAAAAATAAGAAACCCGTCGCCACCCCATCTCCCTCACCACCGGTACGACGCAGGCAACACGAATGCCATCAAGTGAGCTCTTTGTCGTCGTCGACGACAACGACATCTATGGCCACTTTGATGCCCTCCTCAATGCGGTCTCTTGCCAACACCAAGAAACCCACTCTTCGTCGTCGTCGACGATGACATCTATCGCCACTTTAATGTGGCCACCTGCCGACGTCAAGAAACCCACGCACCGAATACCATTCACCAGCTCATCGAGTTCGATGCAGGAGCAACAGCTTCCAGCGCACATGGAGTTCCCGCCGGATGGCTCACCTGGACCCTGCTGCTATTAGTTGCTGGTCAGGACACGAGGCCAAGTCTTCATCGATACTCTGCCGCCAAAGACCAAAATTTATCTTGCACATGTCTGCTGTTGTTGTTGGATTTAGATAATTGGATTGATGACGTGATTGTGAATTCGATCTTGTAGTAATGATCCCTTGGGTGTTTCGTCTCTGTTCACTTTCACTCTTCATGTACACAATATGCTTGATGGAATGCTCGTTCGGGTGGCTACACAGTCAGACGCATGGTCTTCGAGTTGGCCTTAACAATCAGTAGTTGGAATCAATTGTTAATGCCTACCATAGTGTCCGTATCTGTAGAGGAGGATGCACTTCTCTTACTAAATTTGGTGTCCTTGTTATTTGCATTGTGCAGGTATAAAATAGATGCCTATGAGATTAAACTGTCATAGGGACAATGACACTATTGTCTGACCAGGGGAAAACGGCACTATATTGCTAATCAAAACTCATTATTGGTCAACTGTAGTATATAAGCCATCACACTGATATTTTAGGGATAGAGATTATAAAGCGAAATAACATTTTTTTCTGTGAAAGGATGCAAGTAGCTAAGATTTATCCTTCCTTGCATTAGTAAGATATCATCTGATCAAATCAGAAAAACATATTAATTTTGATTACTTGAACAAAGAAAGCATGCCACAAATTGCTTTCTGCTCTATCCATATGAAAATTCATAAGGATTAATTTATTTTATGCATGTATGACAGATTCTTACATCCGATATGACAAAATGCATAAGCTGGTGGATAGCTTTATTATTTGCAGTTCTCCTGTATGCTAGGTACGTATACATGATCTGATTTTGTATCTTCAGTCAATGTAGTTTCTATTAGATGTTTGGCCCACATTTATTATCCAATTCCATGCATGACAGCTAGGGATCCTCATTTTTTTTATTATTAATGATATTGTTTGCACACTCATTTCATATTTTTGGTTTTAGGGTTCAGTACGGATTTTATATTATTTGGTGCCCTTCTATTTTTGACATTATTAGTGACAAGTGTTCTACAGTTGTTTTTTAGTTTGTGCAGTAGCAGATCAGTACTATTTTGAGGGCATTGAGGTTAATTCAGGGAAACATATATCAACCAAACTTGTAGAGATCTTCAAGGCCTTTATAAGGAGAATCTACTCATTATTTTCCATTGAATATAACGGAAGTTATCGCAATCTAAATGTTACTGTAGAGTTGTAATCAGTTTTTGCCAGACATTCAGTTTCAGTGATGGCTTTCATCATTGAATGGTGTTTTAAAAATACTTTAGATTTTGTTATATTTTTATACAAGATATTTATTCTCAATTTGTCATTCATTATTCTTTTAGATATGTCTTTTGAAATGTTGGACGACATTTTCTGCCAAATTGCAGTTTCGGAGATGACTCTCTTTTGTGTGGCGCTTTAAAATAACTTAGAGATTGAATCTCTCTGTGCGGTTGTAGAAGTTAATATTGGCAGATTATTTTTGCAGTTATGACTTGTCAATTTTGACTGAACAATCTCTCTTAGAAACTACAGTCAGGTTTGTAGGCAACAAGAAGTTTCTACCTCCGAGGAACGAGATCGTCTGTCTTCAGAGTCTCAAAGTCAGATCGACATGGGCACAAATCGACCGTCCTAAACTAATCGAACGGCAGCAGGCTGCACAGTGAGGGAGAACGCAGGCAGACAGGCAAGAAGCTAACTCTAAAATTCATTCTTCTTCCCCTATTTCGGAAATCCATGAGAGAGACTCTGAATCAAGTAGAATGGTCGGTCTAGTCCATACATGTGTCGACTAGAAAGTCGCACGAGCTAAACATACCACCAAACAAAATCTGATTTATTATTGTGGTGACTAAGGTGGTATATGAGAGGGATACAGGATGACTAGAAAGTGTTGGGGTCATCCAACAACCTTAGGATGAACCTGTATTGGACCCAACTTCCTACACGGTCGATCTATTGAACCAAAATATGTGGATGCATCACCATGGATACAAATAGGTCTTTGCATTAAATAGATGATTGTGGCTGACTTCTAAAGATATGGAGGGCAGACCAACTTTGTTCGAAAGTAGACATGATAATATTTTTAGGAAGTAGTCAAATGGATAAATCAGAGTGTAACACCCTGATTTTCAAAATTTTTGGATATTTTAAAAATTTCCTAGAATTGAGTAGGGTGTTAACATTTTAATTACAAAATAAATTGTTTTCTAAAGAAAGTATTTAAATATAAGTTATTTTAAAGATGTTTGTTACATTATGTTGATTAGTTGCATTCAGGAACTTTATTGTTTGCAAAATTATTTTCAAAATCATATAGATTTTGTTTTGGAATTTTATCCAAAGGAGAGCAATTAGAATTAGAAAACAAAGGAAAAAGAAAAGGAAGAGAAAACCCCTAAGACATTTAGGGTGAAACCTCTCTGCCACGGCCCAACCTACCCTCTCTCTCTCTCTTTCCCCCATCCGCTGCCGCTTCCTCACGTCGACCCGCCTTTGACCTGCCTCGAGCCCGCGCGACCCCCGGTGAACTCCCCTTCCGCCGCCGCTACCCCTCCGCACCTTCTCGTCGCCTCCTACGCGTCGGAGCCGTCGCGGAGAGCTCCGACACGGTCAGCAATGGCGTCGCCGCCTTCGTGGCCGCCGGCGACCGCTACTCTCGTTGAGCCCCCCGGCCGTCCGATCTAGGCCAACGGGCCAGATTAGATCGTGCCGAATGGTTATGGTCCCGGACCACCGTGGACCGGTGCACCCCCTTGGCTCACTCACGAGCCCTCGTGGACCTAGTCCACGGGATTAGTATTTTTTTTATTTAGTTACCAAGTAAATGCTATTTTTACATTTAGGTCCCTATGTTTTATTTTAATTACATTTTAATCCTAATTTTTAGCAAAATCTTTAGAAAATTATGTTTAGGTCCTTGAGTTTTTGTTTAATTATTTTTGCACTTTATTTTTATAGAAAAGACCCTACATTTTCCCTAAATAATATTTTAGTCTTGTTCTTTTACAAAACACCTTTGGACTTAATATTAATTATATTTTAGTCCTGACTTTTTATAATTTAATCCTAGAACTTTTTGAAATTACATTTTTGTCCCTGAAACTTTTCATAAAATTATATTTGGTACTTACATTTTACATTTTGGCCCCTATACTTTTCTAAATTTTTTTTGACCCCTAAGTTTTCATTTTTTTAACACTAGACCTTTAAACCTTCATAACTTTTAGATCGTAACTCCGTTTTTATTGATTCTTGTGCTCACGCCATCGTAACAATGCGTAGTATTTTATAGAATTGTTTCCATTGGCATTTGGTACTATTTGGTGTGTTATTTCTTAGTTGTTTGTATGCTTGTTTTTTCGGTGTGACGTTGAGTAGACGATCCACAGTTAGAGAATTTCCAAGATCTCCATCCCGAAAGTTTTGAGCAGCAACAACCAGACAAGTGTACTTGATGTATTTTGTACCTATGTTTTTAAATGTGTATTTTATAAACATGAATGCTTATCAATATGAATCCTATGCCTTTATCCTTCCATACTATTTTCCTTGTCACCTCGGTTTTGGTGTAGTGTATTAGTGTGTGTACGTCACGCTTAGTTCGCTATATTGGGAATTGAAAGTGTCTTATGTTAATCTTGACTAATGGTTCAGTTGAACATAATTATGAGGTATGGGTAATCTTTTTTAGCAACATGGAACTTAGGTGATCCAAGTAGGAGGATGGTAATGATGGTGCGTGTATGCACGTGTACTCGATACAGTATTGTGGGTTGTGGTCGGTACCTGCTTGTGATCATAAGGACCGGTTCATGGAATGTGTAACCATGATAAGAGAATAGCACAAAGAACAGGGTCGACACGAGTAGGCTGCTATGGCTCTTGTGACGACAGAGGTTACTTGGTTATAGTGGTTGCTTGAGGATTTTGATGTTTCTATTTCTATAACGACACCATAATAGTACAAGTACTATCAGCATGGCTCATGATCCAATGAAGCATGATCTTACTAAACATGTTTGTGTGGATGATATTGTTGATCGATCCTCAGCATGTGCCTTCAGAATTTAGTTGGTTGATTTATTTACCAAGGCAAAACCCAGAGTCAGGCACAAGTTCTATATTTTCCATATCAGTATTTTTTTATCCACCCTAAGTTTGAAGGGGATGTTAGATGTATATATACTCCTGTAGTTTCCTCATCGTATAAGATTTTTTGTGCATATTTACCCACATCTATACATGTATATATCGGATCTAGTGACTTCATGTTTGAATACAAGTGTTATTCATAACAAGTAACGACTATAAGATTACCTATCTTTGAGATGTGTAATGTCTTGCCCCTCCGAGGCCGGGCACGCTTACACCTGGCAGCTCTCTAGGATCTTAATACTGTCCTCACAGACCAACATGAGTCCTTTCTGCGCACTTTATCCTCACTCATGCGCACTCGGAAAAAACTTCCCGGTCGATCACCCATCCCTAAATTGCTCTAGACCAAGCACGCTTAACCTCAGAGTTATTTAGAGATAAGCTTTCAGAAAATAAGTTACAACTTGTTGGTATGAATAATCTATCAATCCTATTAAGCTTTGAGCTGGGATATCACACTCTTATCCCCTTACAAGACCGACGTCCTCGTCGGTCAACCTCAGGCCAGGAACGCCCCCTCTTGGCCATGTCCGTGTGCCCAGTGCGAGCGCATGTGCCATGTTGTGTGATCACTTCGGGCCCACACCAGCCATGCACACCATGCCTGCGCAACTGTGACCCCATGTGCCCGTAAAACCGTAAGGGTCGGCTCTGATACCAACTGTAATGTCCCATCCCTTCGAGACCAGACCCACTTATATCTGGCAGCTCTCTAGGACCTCAAGACTGCCGTCACAGACCAACACGTCTTTTCTATGCACTTTGACCTCACTCGTGCGCATCCGAGACAAACTTCCCGGTCGGTCACCCATCCCTAAATTGCTCTGAGCCAAACACACTTAACTTTAGAGTTCTTTGGAGATGAGCTTCCGAAAAAGAAGCTGTAACTTATTGGTATGAATATTCTATTAATCCTATTAAGCCTTCGGTCAGGATGTTACACTCTCACCCTCTTAGAAGATCGACGTC
Source organism: Eleusine indica (assembly GCA_030378355.1). Lineage (NCBI taxonomy): Eukaryota > Viridiplantae > Streptophyta > Magnoliopsida > Poales > Poaceae > Eleusine > Eleusine indica. The sequence continues at coordinate 47,608,694 of CM059495.1, forward strand.
CTTGTCGATCAACCCCAAGCCAGGAACGTCCCCTCTTGGTCACGTCCGTGTGCCCAGTGACAACGCATGTGTCATGCTATATGACTACTCTCTGAGCCCACACCAACCATGCAACTACGACCCCACGCGCTCGTGAAACCGCGAGGGTCGACTCTAATACCAACTGTAACGTCCCGCCCCTCTGAGGTCGGGCTCTCTAAGACCTCAAGACTACCTTCACAGATCAACACGAGTCTTTTCTGCGCACTTTGTCCTCACTCGTGCGCATCCGGGAAAAACTTCCCGGTCGGTCACCCATCCTTAAATTGCTCCAGGCCAAGCACATTTAACCTTCGAGTTCTTCGAAGATAAGCTTCCGAAAAAGAAGTTGCAACTTATTGGTATGAGTAATCTATCAATCCTATTAAGCCCTGAGCTGAGATATCATAAGATGGATGCTACAGTCAGCAAAGACACCCTTATGTGACAAATTAACTGTCGGCAAAACTCTACGCCGACACTTAACAAACAGTCGAGTTAGAAGCAGTCAGCAAAGCCTTTGGCGACACTTATTGAAATTGTCAACACATAGCCTGTGGGACTTGGTTCAACTTTTACCGGCAGTTGTTAGGTGCGCCGACAGTTGATACCTATGCCGATAGTTAGACAATCGCCGACAGTTGATACCGTTCCCAACACTTAAGATGTAGGCGAAACCATTCATCCAAAAATGATTTAAACTTCTCTCCATTGTCTAATTGTCGACAAAAAGTTAGCAGGGCATTTTTTTAATATAACTGTTTAAATCCACATTATTCATGAACAAATAAGAGATAAAAACTATGGTAAAATATGAACATGCATATCAGACATTACATTCATCAGAATATATGGTTCAAATATTCTACATAAAAGCACAATAGATTATCCCATACAAACACTCTATCATGAGCGCAAAAGGTCATCAATCCAAAATATTCTCACAGGCACAAAATGTCTCCTTCAAACATTCAACCAAAAAGCAGGACAAAATAGACTTCAGCTTGTCTTTTGCACAAAAGATTCCCCAGCTCGTTCCATGCTGCACCTAAGGTTGTGCTTTCAAAATGTTGGTAACTCCATGATCCTAGGTAAATACATAACAAGGAAAATATAAGAACACAAGGTTTTATTTGACAGACCACATTTCAATTTTATCAATGCAAAACTGAGAAGGGAATACAATAGCATGAACTTGTTCAATGAATATGGTTGGCGATACCTTAAAGTTGGCATTCCCTTCTTCCAGAACTTGAAGGCTTTGACTACCTCAATGATTTATTATCATCCATCATCTACAAAAAGACATGATCACATATTAGCATGTGTCAAACCACCAATTTAACATTAATATGAAGGTAAGCAATGGTTACTCTATCATATGGCCATGCAATGGATCTCCCGCATGCTTCAGCAAGAGTGGTCACATTGCCAGATGGACGAGGCAGCAAAGCATTTCTCAGAAGGACATCATTGACAACCACTTCATAAAATTGAACACCAAGACGAGTACCAACCACTATAGCATTCGGGTTTGTTGTTTGGATAGTTGCCTTAGCCACAAGAATGTTATAGGGTCTTACAACATTATATAACGTAACATCTCTACCACCCTAAATCATAGAAATACTTTAGAATAGCATTCAACACATGGTAGTAAGTAGTTGCTCTTTATTCATATAAAGAAAGCAATACAATTGCCTCCTCATGTTGTTCTTGCGGTTGGACCACACGCCTACCAGAGAACATGACTTCATAATCACTTAAGTGCTCCTCCATATCAACATCTGAATTCTATGTAGTAGCGTCATCATGAACGCATACCTCTTCATCTTCATTAGCACATATTGGTCTGGTCCGAGAATTCTAAACCGAAGCACAACATTTAACAATCACTTAATAGAGAAGGAAAACATAGAAAAGGAGGGGAGGGGGAGGGGACAATTGTGCATACATGTTGTTCATTATTAGATCTAATAGGGCTATTGTTCCGACTTCGAAGCAATTGCATCAATTTCTCAATCTGTTGTTACATGCTAGCCACTTGACTTCTTGAAGCGTCAACTTTCTTATTAGCTTGTCGTCGACCTTCAATTTCCATTTGGATCTTTATTGGTGTGTATTTTTTTGCCCCAGGCATTTTCAAACCACTTGGAGTTTGTCCTAAACCAACAACACGAACATATCCGTTCTTCTCTAGACCATAAACTTGGAAATAAACATCACCTTCTTGAATACTCTTCTCTGTCCATTCCGCATGATCTACAGCTGCAGCTTTAAGTGCATTCTGAAGCATATCGAAAGATTAGAAAATTAAAGAGCAACACAATGATATGGTAGAAACAATTTCATGGACTTACAATAGTAACTTCAGACCCCTTTGCAGACACTCCTGACTTGCGTGTATGTGACTTGATAAATACTTCATCTCTACGTGGGGAACGTCTAAGCTCCTCACGCTGAACCAAACAATTTTCAGTCACATAAATATCAATGGATCAATAAAACAGCTAAACAGATACAATATCCTACATACCAATTCCTCCTCAACATGTGCATGACTCTTACTACCACTTGTATGATTTTGGGTCAGCTTTGCACGATTTGCTTTTGCCCTGAACGAACAAGACTGTCATCAAAGTGTTTCCAATGAATATAACTTAGATGTTATAGAATACACATTACTTCCAAAATTATAGAAACAAGAAATATGACTTTCTTCCTTACTTCTACTTCTGCAGATCTCCAGTTATAAAGTAGCCACTTCCAATCATCCTCATGAACTCTTTCATCACATAGAGCAAAAAGTCAGCCTTATCCATCTCATCATTAGACTTCTTCAAAAACTCCTTTTTTCAAGTCTGCCTTAAACTCTTTCCATTGTACAACTGATTTTTGCATAAACCAATCGAAAAGACCTCAGTCTAAATTCTAGTATAGCTGTACAACACAAAAAAAATGATAGTTGTCAATTTTGGAACAACCATAAACAAATTAAGTGTCAACAAGTAAGCCCAAAAAATTCAGATCTCGCGAGTCTGTCCAAAGCTTATACTTCTGTTGTGTAGGAACCTTCCGCCAATCATTATTTGCAATTGGAAAACCCGTCGTTCTAAACAGAGCTCCAATGAAGTTAGAAAGTTCAGTTGCTGATAATCCACAGGGTTAACCACATTCATTGATTTCCACTTAGAGTTTAGGTTTATTTTGTCTTGCAAATATATCAGCCTTTCTAGTACGTCCTCTAACTTTCTTAATTTCTTGTTCAGGAGACACTAAAATACAAAAGACAAAGTTAACTTATTTCTGCAAACGTGTCTAAGCCATTAGTTAATACGATGGCAACAATGATTAAGCTATTGTGACAGAAAAAAAGTCATAATCAATTTCAACACCTTTATTTTACTGTTGTTGAGGAACTATACCCTGCAGTTAACATGTGTTGAAGTGGCTCGTGAGCAAGGGCCTTAAGTTGTGCCCAACTGAAGGTTCTCTTAGCTCAATAGAATGATCAACTCCCTACAAAAAATAAGAGGGCAGAGGATTCATAATCAAAACTAGTGAGATCAGTGTCTACTATGACCAAACCTTTTTCTTTTTTCTTATGTGGCCCTGAATTAACTTCTATAAGAGATTGACCAATTAAATCATGTACCATCTTCTCATTTCTCTTCACATTAGCATTCCTCTGTTTTTCATATTCAGTTACCTCTATGACTTTTCTTTTTTCCACCACCTTTTCCATCCTTGGCTCTGAAAATGAATAATACACATTAACCAGGAAAAAATGATAACTCAGGTGGCTACAAAAGGTACAGCAAAGTAAAGTAGTAGCAACATTCAACAAACTTACTTCCTCTTTTTTTTTCATTAACTAGGATTCCATCTATGTCTGTCCTAGCATGGACACCACTAAGAAAAGTACTGACATCAATATTTATGTACAAATTAGGCCTCTGATAACAAATATAATTATCATTTTCTGAAGATGCATCTAGGATCTCCTAGTGAGTTTTGGTGTACGATGACATAAGATTAAAATTGTGCTAACATGTATATGGTGAAAATGTGCAGATTATCAAAAGATCATTTAAACCCACATTTGTAAGATAGTTCATCCCTCTACAAAAAGAAGAAAAGAGAAGAGACTCAAGTGCCTCTCAAGTTTAGATTTTATTGATTTATTGAGCCATAGGCATGTCGAACTATTAAGAGGGGTAAACTAATCTTGATTGCATGGAAATTATGTGCTCAAGTCACCCAATAAGCCTTGAGAGAAAGTTAGCCTCAAAAAGTCCAAAAAGAACCAACTCAATCTAAGCCAAACAGAGAGCTCAGTGTCATATTCCCAGATTGTCAAGAACCTCAATATGGGGTTTCTCACGGAAGTTCCATCAGTGTCATATTTCTAGATTGTTGCAACCCGAGAACTATAGAAGTTCCATGAGGTCTTTCACGGAAGTTCCGTCAATGCCAAAATCCCAGAGAGCTGCAACTAGAGAGCTATGGAAGTTCCATGATAGCTATCATGGAAGTCCCGTCATTCCTTGGCTTAGTTGGTTTCATCCTGCGCAACGGCTCTTTTTGAACCCATAGAAGTTCCGTGGGCAACCATGGAAGTTCCGTCATTCCCAGAATACTCTGCAACAACTAGTTTTTGGAGCTGCTCTATAAATAGCCTACCCCTTCCTCCATGGGAAGGGTTGGACACTTTGGCATTTCACTCCTCATTCAGCTAGAGCTCTCCCCTCTCACTCATACGCTTGTTCTTGGCATTCCAATCAATTGTCAGAGAGATCCAACCATAAAAAGCTTGAATCCATCCACTCATAAGCTTGAGCACATCTTTCTCTCCCCATACAAGATTTGATTTGCTTGTTACTCTTGGAGACTTGGTATTCTTGATGGTTAGGTGTCGCCCTTGAACTCCCAACTTGTTGTGGTGAGACGAGGACGTTTGTGAAGGTGTGACTCGCCTTCGGAGAAAAAGAATGAAGTGAAGGAAGAAATCCAAGCACGATCTTTATGATTGCTTGGCCGGGAAAAAGGTTAAGAGAGACCCGGCCACTTTGTGTGGCTCCTCAATGAGGACGTAGGGACTACTTAGTGTAGTTGCCGAACCTCGGATTAACTCTTTGTGTCTCTCTTTATTTTTTCCCACATTTGTTATTGAGCTTGTTTGTCTCCATATATTGTGTCCGATCTATTGGCATATTGTGTTGCTAGTCCATAAATATTTTTCTTGCAAATTTCCATCCACCTAATGAGTTTAGTTGCAAAATCCACCCTAGTTGACACATGTTTAATCGATTATATATGTTTTTATTATTATAAATTTAAAAATAAACTAAGTTAAATACGTTTAGCGTTGTTAAAAATTTTTAGTGTGTAATTCCTCTTATATTCACGAAAAAATGTATTCAAAATTTAAACTTTGTGAAACACTAATCGAACTTTAATTGACATTTTTGCTACATATTCTCTATAAAAAATATGAAGATTATACTTTTAAAATTTTATATGATAAGAACATCATTGGCTACTCCAAATAAATAAAAAGATGTTGAATAAATTTAACATGTGTATATTGGGATGGCTTTTGGAACAAAACTGGTTGGGTGAGTGAGGATTTGCAACAAAATGACTTATAGGTGGGAATTTTAGACTCCAAGTGAATTATGAGTTGAATTTTGCAATTAACCCAAAAAGGAAAGGAGAACTAGAAGGGATTTAGTTTAGATCAACTTGTCCTAGTTCCTTGAACGAATATCCGCCTTTTGACAATAGCAGGTTGCGGTAACGCCACCCTCATGGAAGGTATCACCACAACACAAAATCTATTATTTTCTTATTTGAAGAGAAAAAAAAGCCACCACGTTCGCTCTCAAGGCCACGAAATTAACATGTTAATGGAAAAAAGATAAAATTCTAGCCATTGGATTTTATGAAGATCTGATGGTCAAGATTAGAGTAAGAGTCCAAGTCAAACTATAATAAACCTTGATAAATAAATATTTTCAGATTTATATAAAAAATAGAAAAGAAAAACCAATCCGGCCACCCACCCGGGTCCCCCTCCTCCCAATTTGGCTTCCTGCTCCTTTTTATGCCGAATGGACCAGACTAAAATGACTCCATATCAAATCTGGTGTATTAGTTAGACTGAAAAAGACAAAAATTTATTATAAGAATATGTAAAGTGTCATGCCTACCAAAATAAAAATTCCAAAGCTGCGTGGATAACCATTCTGACCAAATAAAGTAAGCTAAGAAACAGATCCAAATAGATTACATAGAAGTCCTTAATTCTATATTCAATTGACTTATGTAGTAATAAATATATATAAGAAAAAGCAAACAGCCGATGCCGCATCAACTCAGGGCATGTATCCATGTATGGGCCTTAGCACCTATCTATAACACCCTGCCTGGCCTCTTGTGACAAAGGTCCTTTCGATATGACTAACATTGTTTGCTGTTAAAGTCCTCTTCGACATGAGTCGTCATCGTGCTCCTAAAGGCTAGCATTGTTACAGGGCTTTGAAAATCATGACGTGGGCATTGTGAGTATAGTGGAGATTATCACGTCGCCATGGTATCATGGCCGTCGAGACCCACGTCATCTAGAGGTCACACAGGCATAACATTCGACACTTCCTATCACTAAGTCAGAATCTTCTCTATTTCGCATGCCTTTGAATTTTATCTCTTATGGTGCCAAAACAGTATAGCCAAGTAACAAATATATGCTTCACGGCATGACATTTTGTTCTTAGTAGACCCCCAGTCTGTCAATATAATCAATCTAGATAGTGTAATTCCTTGAAACTAAAGTCAAAGTCTTCTCTAATTCGCATGCATTCAATTTTGCCTCTTACGGTACCAAAATAGTATAGCCAAGTAACAAATATATGCTTCATGGCATAATATTTTGTTCCGAATAGACACTCAGTCTATCAATATAATCAATTTAGACAGTGCAATTATCTGAATGTAGCTTCGTTTATACCTATACAATTAGCATATGTCATCAATCATATTTTCCTTTGCTGCTACAGACCAGAGGTCATCTCTATCAGCGCTGATAATTCACGCTAATGCTAACACTAACATCTCTCTAATGTTTCAATCATATTTTCCTTTCCTGCTACAGACCAACGGTCATCTCTACCAATGCAAATCTTTAGTTTATGCTAATGTTAACACTAACATCTCTCTAATGTTCATGTTTTGCTGATGAGAATCACCAATCAAAGTCATCCACATGACCACAAGACACATGAGAAACACTACGAGAAGATGACAGCACAATGGAGGTGGCATGTGACAAAAATAGCGCTTGGACGGGATGAGGCAGACAAGCAGGTAAGCTGAACAACAAACTAGACTAGACAAGCAATGTGACAGGCCGGATAATGAGATGGGAAGATGACCAGTTGAGAGGCGTAAGGATCAAATAGGAGAGGTGAGGGAGGTGGCACATGGTGAAAACAACCCTTCGGGTGAGATCAACAACGATCAGACAAATTGAACAACGAGCTAGGGCAATAACAATCAAGCAATGCAACAACAGGCGAGCAGAATAGGGCAATGGTTAGCTAAGATGTGTACCAAGCATACGATAGGGGCGAGGAAAGTTGTACACGGCTATAGAAACCCTTAGTTGAGGAGTCTGATAGGCTATTGAGATGGACAATAATTTTGGACGATTAACTTAGCATCAAAACAAGCAAGTGAGATGCAAGAAGGATGTGACGTGTGGTGACAGCGGCCCTTGGCCACGGGAAAGGAGAAGGAGCTCGAGAGAGGAACATACTATTATTAAGTATGATGCAATATCACTCAGATCATGCTTTGGGAAGAGACTAATACACATCACACAAACTAATTTTGTCAAATAAATCTACATAGGAGAAACAAATTCTTATGGTTTGGATAATGAAGGATTTATGAAGCAAAAACCAAACAAAAGTAATCAATCCAGCCATATAATGTAAATGTATAAAAAGAAGAAGAAAATTGAGAATAAATCACAAGCATGTTTCATTAGTCATATTCTCCTTTGTCGCTACAGACCTATGATCATCTTCGACAACGCTAATCTTCAATTTAGGCAAACACAAGGTCTCTCAAAGGTTGTTGTATATGTTGATGAGAATCACCAGCAAGTCGACCATAAGACCGCAAAGAAGAGCTGAGCAACACCATGAGAGAGACGCGATGGAGGTGGCATGTGGCCCCAATAGCGCTTGGGCGGGCGGGGGGGGGGGGGGGGCAAAAGCAGGCAAGCTAGACAAGGCGGGTGGTGCGAAGTGCACGCAAACGAGCCAAGAGTAGGTTTTGACAAGACGAGTTGTGTATGGGTCAACTGAGATGGGCAAGGGAGGTGCCGCATGGCATAAGAAGCCCTTGGCCGAGAACAGCGACAAGCAGGCGAGTCAAGCAACAAGAAGAGGCAATAAAAATCAATCAATCCTAAAGAGACAAGCATGATAAGGTGACAATCAGTTGAGCGATGTAGTAAGAAGGCAAGAGGGCAGTGAGGAATGAAGCACATAGTGACCGTAACCATTAGTTGTGGGGTCTGACGAGTAGGTGAGACAAAGAATGATCTTGGATAATCACCTTAGTAGCGGCCAAACAAGCAAGCAATATGGAAGGAAGAACAAGATGACGTGTGGTGATAGCGACCCTTGGCCAAGGAGGATAATAAGTAGCCAAAGAGAGGTATATATTACCGTGTAGGATGATGCAACATCACTTTATGAGAGGAGCAATTAATCAATGATACCAATGCACCTCAACTAGGAAAAATAATTCTTTCTGGCTATTTCTTGAGTAAGTGATGATAGCATAAACTGATGACATATAAAAAACACGAATTCAGAACTTTAATAGGGTACAATATGGTCCACCCAGCAATATCATATAGATATGATGAAATTCGGTTTCGATAAATGTATTTACTAATTTTTATTATTTGTCTTTAATCAATGAAAAAACTAATATGTATATAACAATATTTTAGTTAATAATTTTGTTAAAGTATAACAAGACTAGCCGCACTAATAGCACGGGCTACCTTGCTAGTTATACATATAATAAGGTTTTGATAAAGTTATACATGATATCAGTTAAGACATCGTATCATGCATCACTACGCAACTGAGGATCACAATAGTAGCTCACATCTGTGCTTCGGTAGTGCGTAGCAGCATATGTCCTTCGTCTGTGCGGTCCGCCTCTACTAAGCCGGCCGTACTTTCTCTTCTCGTTGATCGATAGCTTTGTTAGTATTTTTGGTGCTAGCTTCTAACCTGTACGTGATCTCTCAAATTGAACTGACTATGGACCAAATTACCAAGTGTCAAGTAAGTTATGTCGAAGTAATCCTGTTGGTGAGTCTTGGTGTCCCCATTTTACTACTTAAACGCCAAGCATATGCTAGTCTCTAGAGATACAAAACCATGTAGTTGGATCTGAAAAAATAAGTTTTATTCTAATAGTATGGACCATGGTATTCAGAACATTGTATTTTAGAGAAAAGAAAACTTTCGATCGGCTTCTCTCAAAAAGGAACTGATTTGATTATCTACTTACTGTAATTTTAGCGTAGATAGCACGTAACTAACATAATAGAGTTTTCAAATTACTAAAATATTGACCAATAATTCCAACAATCTGATTGAAAGCAGTCACAAGCTTTTTGTCATCTTCTGGAAGTTTTCAACTCGCAGTCTCGCAAGCTCAAAGCAAGGGTATAGGAAGAAAAGAAGAAAAGATATACATGCCCGGAAAGGCCCAAGGTCTATAGATTTCAGGCCTACGAAGCTACGTGGACCACAACAAGCCTAAAGATAACAGGACCGAAATATACAAAAATTAGGCCCACCAAACGAAGTGATCCATGACGCACCCAACAATGTAGCCCAACTCCAATACAAAATTTTAGCAGATCCGACAGCAACAATTTGTTTTAGGACAGTCGTATCGTATTAAATGAGGTCTTACATCAGCAAAAATAATATCATGACAAAGTAATAATCAATATAAAACTGAACAATGCACTATTTCACATGCAAGAAACTCCATTGAAACAACTACTAAAAGCATAATGTTTCATCTACAATTTGATTTGATCAATCTTGATACAACAATTTAATGTCAAAAACTTATCTATATAAGACTGTTAGATAAAATTTTGCATTGAGAGAAACTATTTCAAATATAAAATCAAAACTTAAAAAGTGATGTGACACTTTTAAAAACTATGAAATAAAACTATATATTAAGACTGGTCTTATAAGAACCCTGAGTATTGTTTAGCAATTTTATGAAAATAGCTAGCTATCGTTCATAAAAGTCTCTGAGAAGAGCTTCGTGCTGTTTGGTTTAAAATACTTCAAATGAACCGAGTATGTGGTGGTCGTGAATGCACGACGGTTTGATGGTTTCTCTTGATGCCAATTGCCAACAGGCAACAAATTCTCAGGCGATGGGCAGAGTGTGGGTGAAGAAAGGCATAAAGACATCGAGCAGTTTTTGGACTGGCCAATGGCGGCTATGCGGCATATCCAAAGAAAACGGAATTGCCGTTCTGGGGGAGCCACCTGCTGCTGGGCCTGAAATTCAGCTCATCTCTCACAGCTTTTCAGCTACAATCCTTTTATATATCACTGTCATCATAACTCGTTGCTTATCGTTCTTAGCTTTTCTGATGCCATCCATTTTTGTATCGTTGGAAGCAGAAATCGCTGCTCCTGCCGGCGTTAGCACACCCCCATCCTAAAAAAAGGCAAAGCGTCCGCGCAGAGGTTGTACTCATTCTGCACCACGAACGGAAATTTTTTTAAAACAACTAGTATAATAATTCCATGTCTAACCATCATCAATCGTCAGTATTTCCAAGAACGGCGCACGTGGAACCTGCATGACTTCCGGCGGAAGCGGCCATGCCCTCGATCAACCTCACGCAGGCACCTACCGGTCACGTGTTCCCGTGTGCGACAACAGCTAACAGGTGTCGCTCAACTGGGCGGGCGAGGTAGAGGTGGCACGCTACGCGCAAGCGAAAAGAATACAGAAACCAACAAACAAAAAACAGATATAAAGCGAAAAGGATTCAGAAGATAGAGTATCGTGTGGGCCCCGGAGCTCGCTGCACAGACGCTCGCGACGTGCGTGGCCGCCCCGCCCGCTCGCCGCGCAGCCTTGCGTGCTCGGTGGATAAAGCTGGGAGAAGAAGGTCGCCCGCCCTCGCCTAAACGTCCACCCTTCCGGCGCCGTACGCCGGAGGAGGCTCGGCTCAGCCAACGCCGTGATCGATGCCCACCGAGTTGGATTCAGATAACAACAGCGCCACGCGCGCCCATCTGCCCTATGCGTGGAGGGGACAAGGCACTGCGGTCACCCAAATTGTCATTATTTGATTAAACGCCTTGCCTGCGAGGTGGCAGTGTTCTGCTCACTACTGGCATTAAACGAGTTCTTAATTCGATTCCTTTGATTCCGTAACGATCCACCTGTGTGTAATTAACAATCTAATTGCGTTTCTTAAGCACCTGAACTTTTTCTCGAGCGAGCCGGACAATCGAGACCGTGCCTAACCGCCACGTCCTGCGCAAAATACAACCACTCGTGCAGTCGTGCATAACCCCGGCGGTGATGGTTTACGAAAAATCTCCGAGTCCACCCGGTACGAGCAGGCACGATCTGTAGAAATCCCCAGTTCCCCACCAGCGAGGGGCAATCCGTAAATTCCTAGCGCCACCTCAGCTCCGTTCTAGCGATCTCCTCCAGTCCTCCGCCTCGCCTCCCCTCCACCCCCGCTACTTTTTTCCTCGACTCATTGGAGACAAAACCGTGCTGCTGCTAGATACTCTCCGGTCGCTTCTCTCCCACGCGACACGGCACCGCCGCGCGCCGAGCGAAGGAGCCGCACGGGCACGAGGGTGCCGTCCACTCCGCCCATTCCCCGAGTATCGCGGTGGCGGCGCCGGCGGGCGTCGCCGATCGTGGTCGGCGGCGAAGATGTTGGAGGACCAGGTCGCCTTCCTGCTGCAGAAGTACCTCGGGAACTACGTCCGGGGGCTCAACAAGGAGGCCCTGAAGATCAGTGTCTGGAGAGGTGAGTCCTGGCGCCGCCGCCCACACTCCCCCTGCTGGTCTAATCCGGCTCCTCATGTGATCGCACTGGCAGTCGGGATTGCTTCGATTGGTGTTTGTTTTCTGTTTTGATAATTTGTTCCGTCGCGCGTGCTTACAAGTTCAGTGTTAGTGCTCACAAACTGACAACGATAGGCGGTTCCATGTGATTTTTGGATGTTAAGGCTTTCAGTCCAAGCCTAGTTCGATGTTTGTGCTAAGCTATGCTGTCCGCTTGCCGATTTGGTTCGTGATGTGATCGGGAGTGCCTGTGGGTTTATTCACTGACTGCTCATTCTGTTGAGTGAGTTTGTTCGAGTGGTTGCAATGGGGGGGGGGGGGGGGGGGGGGAGTCGATACCGATTGGAGCTTGCTGTGTGGTCATTGGGACTTGATTTGGTGAATGTGATGAATCCGCGACGCTCTGGGGATGCACATTGGATCATCTTTGATTGTAAAATTGAAAAAAAAAAACTATGTTTACTTCAAAGATTTTCCAGTTTTGACTGCTGCGTGGAATTATGAAATTGACATGGTGTATGGTCTGGTGACACTCTGTCGCGGCATTTGCTTGCTAAGATTGCACGCTTTTGCTTTCTAATTGTTTAACCCAGCAATTTCAGTGTCGGAATGTCTATCAGTAAATAAGCATATCTTCATGTCTTCAAGCTACATAGCACTGGCTTAGAACTCTTTTTAGATAGAACTGGCCTAGAACTTTGTCAGCAGAACTTCTAGTTTGTTCTTTGCCTACGAAATTGTTCACACTGCTAGCTTGAGACCACATAATTAGGAATGCACTATCCTTTCCAGGTTAGATGCAGCAAAGCATCTGGATCCCCGTATATGGGGGAACACTATTCAAGGGATGCAACCATATCGGAAGCGAACTGATACAAATTTATGGGGTGCAACATTGTATGCATATTGACTGTTCGCAAGGAGTATCAGATTTTCCTGAATCTAACCCAGCAGACACAGGTGACCTGCATATAAGAAGGCAGTCAATAGATTATACCAGAGGGTTTGCCAATCTTAAAGTTAAATCTGTGTCTTCTACTGTGACAAGTTGATTGGCTGAACATGCTGAATGTTGCATTCATCTGGACTCTAGCTGAAAATAGAGCTAAATAATCTTCTAGAGAGAAGAAATGCACTGTGCCAAGAGGTCCGGGGTTCTCGACACAGCCTCTCTGCATTGCACATTGCAGGGGTAGGGCTTGCCTTGTATAATCCTTCCCCAGACCCCACCTTGTGTGGGAGCTTCCAGCACTAGGTCTGTCCTTTTAGAGAAGAAATACACTGTGTAAGTTAGAAGCGTTTGCTTTCTGACTTCATCACAGGCCTTGGTGATAAGGAATCCAGAGAGAAAAGTGAGTCAGGGAGATTTTTAGTCATCGTTGCATCAGCTTCTGCATGAGACATTGATTCTGTCATTTTTGTTGTGTCAAAATAAATCTGTGGGATGGGGGCATGCATTTATTTACCAGGTAGATGATTTCCCACCCATAACTGATAAAAAATGTAGTGATGGTCGGCAGCTATAGCATCAACTGATGTTTTGTTGGAATTCACATAGTCGATGATTGCATAAAAGGTGCATTTCTGTGCCTAATTCTTTTTTCAGACATCTGCATCGGTTCTTGCCATGCTGAGATTATGGCAAGTTAGTTAATGTTGCATTTGGAAATTAAGATGACATATGGCTTTGACATCTCGTGGGAGTACTGAACTTATTGTGGCAATTCTGTAGCACGGTAAGTGTGAGATGTAACGGTGATAATATGAATGCTCTTTTAATTGTGTTACTAGTGTATGACAACATGGACAGATAAGCAGGGAACTCAGGTCACTTGGAGTGTAGCTCTGAATCTCTGATAATTGATGCAATTAACATTGGTTTCATTATGAAGTTAAAATGCAATGTATTTTCCATGTTACTGACGTGATTAACCTGAGCTTGTAAGACACCAATATTCACGGGAGCATATGCAGGGCTATAGAGATTCTGAGGCATATGCGTTTAGGAACACATGCTTTCCTTGCACTATATACTGGCCATGTTTTCTATCGTTGATGTTGTGATAGGCGTGGCGAGCCTAAAACTATTTCTTGATAAGACAACTTATGGAGAGATATAGGGAACATAAGAAAGACTTGCATATGGCATTCATTGACCTAGAGAAGGCTTATGACAAGGTGCCGAGGAACGTCATGTGGTGGGCCTTGGAAAGGCATGAAGTCCCAACAAAGTACATCAACCTCATTAAGGATATGTACAATGATGTTGTGACAAGTGTCCGAACAAGTGATGGAGACATTGATGCTTTCCCAAATAATATAGGACTGCACCAAGGGTCGGCTTTGAGCCCTTATCTTTTTGCCTTGTGATGGATGAGGTCACAAGAGACATCCAAGGGGATATCCGTGGTGTATGCTCTTCGCAGATGATGTGGTACTAGTGAATGAGAGCAAGACTGGGGTGAATCGGAAGCTAAAATTGTGGAGACAGACTTTGGAGTCCTAGGGTTATAGGCTTAGTAGGTCTATAAAACGGAGTCCATGAAGTGTGATTTCAGTTCCATTCCAGGTGCGGAGGGAGAGCCCGAGAAAGACACTTTCCGCTACTTGGGATCGATGCTGTAGAAGGATGGAGATATTGATGAAGATGTTAGCCATAGAATTAAATTTGGTTGGTTGAAGTGGCGTCAAGCTTTTGGTGTCCTATGTGACAATAGGGTGCCACAAAAGCTAAAAGGATATTCTATAGGACTGTGATTCGGCCTGCTATGTTATATGGAGCAGAATGCTGGCCCTTTAAGAGACGACATGTCCAGCAGATAAGTGTGGCAGAGATGAGTATGTTGCGATGGATCTGTGGTCAGTGGTCACAGAAGAAGAGATCGGTCCGAAATGATGACATACAAGAGAGATTAGGGGTAGCACCAATTGAGGAGAAGATTGTGCAACATCGTTTGAGACAGTTTAGACATATCCAATGGATACGTGAGGAGGCACCGGTGTGGAGCATGGTAATAAGATGACCAGATAATGTGAAGAGAGCCAGAGGAAAACCAAACTTGACTTAGGAGCAAGGAAATAAATAGCGGATAGCGGGTTCATAGCGGATAGGTACTTGTGTAGCGGATAGCAGATAGTGGACGCTATTGCGGGCGCTAAGTTACAATAGCAATATATTAAAATATTAGAAATTACATGTATTAGTGTGTAGATCATGACTTTTTTTCATCACAAAAATCATGAAGAGTAATCTGATTCATTAAAACTTTTAAGTTTTGAAGCATAACTTGAACCATATGAATGGATACATTTTATTTAAGAAAATTAGAATTAAAGAAAATAATAAATTATTACTAAGCTGCTATTATATTGAAATAGCGGCCGCTATAGCAGTTTTATAGGCGCAATAGCGGCTCCAAAAGCACAATAGCGGACGCTAAGTTACAACATGCTATTTGGTGAGCGCTACATCATAGCGGTAGTGTTTATACACCACTACCGCTATAGCGGGCGCTATTGCGGCCGCTACGAACGCTATTTGTTACCTTGCTTAGGAGGAGTATGTGTAGTGTAGCGAGACTTGAAGGATTGGAATGTAGTCAAGGAGCTAGCCATGGATTGGAGTGCGTGGAAGTTAGCAATCCACGTGCCAGAACCTTGACTCGCTGTTTTTCCTCTTTTCTTTTGTTTAGTTTTATATCACCCTTTTTACACCTCCTCTCTCCTTTTCCTTATCAAGTTTTTTTCCTCCCCTTTCTCTATTCTTTTTGTTTGGTTTTTTTATTGCTCTTTTCCACCCCTCTTCTTCTTTGCCTTGTTTATTGTATTTGTTTGTTTTGCTCTTGTGTTTGGGTTCTTCGGGGTTTAATCTCTAGCTTACCCCAACTTGCTTGGGATTAAAGGCTTAGTTGTTGTTATTTGTATTTTCTATAGTTGATACTATATTATCCATATCTTCGGCTAACTAATGATGTTATGTTTTCTGTGATTCCATTTCAGGAGATGTAGAACTTACAAACATGCAATTGAAGCCAGAGGCACTCAATTCGTTGAAATTACCTATTAGAGTGAAAGCTGGTTTCCTTGGTTCAGTGAAGCTCAAGGTTTGTGGTAATTTCTTCAGTTTCATACACATGCAGAATTAGGGTGCTGTATTTTGTGATTCATTGTCTTCTCTTCTGTAATATGGATGAATGCGTTGAAGCATGATTGTGTGAATGATTATTAGGTTCCATGGAGTAGGCTGGGACAGGAGCCTGTTCTGGTTTATCTTGATCGGATCTTTGTATTAGCTGAACCTGCAACACAAGTTGAAGGTTGCAGCGAGGATGCTGTTCAAGAAGCAAAAAGAAATAGAGTCAGGGTAAGAAACTTGTGACAATAGTTGAATGATTTTGCAATAACAGTAGAACCATGGAGTAATGATTTGTTGATTGTTTATACAGGAAATGGAAATCAAATTATTGGAGCGCCAACAGCAACTACAATCTGAGCTAGTACGTGTTGGACCTAACATCTGGAACAGTAAAACTCACCTGCTATTTTTACAGCTGTTTTGTTGTTTTGACTGATGATCTTAGATACTTTGTTGTTTTCTCACTGCATATTTTTTCTGTCTTTGAAGAGTTCAACATGGCTTGGGTCTTTCATTAGCACTATTATCGGAAATATCAAGCTATTCATTGGCAATATTCATATCAGATACGAAGATGGAGAGAGGTACTATAATTCTATTTAGTATGTATTTCTTTCGAAACACATGTAAGAATAACATGACTTGTTTCCTGTAGCAATCCAGGCCACCCTTTCGCAGCAGGTCTGGTCCTTTCAAAGCTTTCAGCAGTTACTGTAGATGACCTTGGAAAGGAGACTTTTGCTACTGGTGGGGCATTGGAACGAGTGAAAAAGGTATCCTATTTCTAAATTATACATTTCATTTCCATACTTAGCTTACTATCACTTATGGCTGCTGTCATCTTCTGGGATTCTGGATCTGTTTCTGCCATTCATGGATCCTTTCCTTCAAGAGTATATAAGGAAATGGCAATTTCTTTGGTATTTGATTGACAAAGCTATATTCTGTCCGCAAAACGATGGTCCTTGTTATGCTTTTGGGTACCAAAATACTGGATGCTGAAGTTAAAGCAACCATGAT
The DNA here is from genome assembly GCA_030378355.1 of Eleusine indica. NCBI lineage: Eukaryota > Viridiplantae > Streptophyta > Magnoliopsida > Poales > Poaceae > Eleusine > Eleusine indica. The sequence goes on from CM059495.1 coordinate 47,626,032, forward strand.
TCATTTGTTACTTTCTAATTTGGTGGTTGAATTCTTTGACACTACTTTCTGCACCTAGCCTACCCCAACTTGCTTGGGAGTAGAAGGCTTTGTTGTTGTTGTTGTGAATCAACAACAAAGCTTTCTGCACCTAGGATTGAATTGTGCTGATATTGTTGAATACACCTTCTTCTGTGCATCATTACTTTTGATTTTATAATATTTGACAGATTTTAGCTTGACCTGTCCCTTTCTCCTCCTTTTGGCCATCTTGCATAGCTTTGACATAGTTGTGTTTGGTAGCTTACTGTTAAATGCTTTTGCAGTCTGTTGAACTCGAGAGACTGGCATTGTATTTTGACTCTGATAGCAGTCCTTGGAGTATAGAGAAGCCCTGGGAAGATTTACAGCCATCAGAATGGAGTCAGGTATGGAGTATAAATCTGTATATTGACACTTGTCTCAATTTTGCAATATCTACCTTAACAATTGGAACAGTGGTAGATGCTGTCCTATATTGAGGTTTTGGTGGGAGGTCATATTCTTTACCATTGCTTACATCTCGTAAATTGTAACCAGACAATGGTTTGTTGATTTATGAACATATTTCAGGTTTTTGAGTTTAGGGAGCAGGATGGTTCGGAATCTGCTTCAAAAAAGCACACCTACATTTTACAACCTATATCTGGCAAAGCAAAATATACAAAAATACAACTTACTGAAGCAAAAAAAACTGGACAGGCATTGCAAAATGCTGCCGTTGATTTGGATGATGTTACTCTGTCATTGTCAAAGGTTTCTGTCCTTATCTTTCCTGTATCTGTTTTGTCCAAAACATCACCGAATATTAAAAGTAATACCATTTACCAGGACGGCTACAGGGACATCCTGAAGATGGCTGATAATTTCTCTTCCTTTAATCAACGTTTAAGATATGCTCATCTTCGACCATCTTTACCAGTAAAATCTGATCCACGTGCTTGGTGGAAGTATGCGTACAAAGTGGTGACTCAGGAAATGAAGAAAGCAAGGTATGTGTATTCTTCTCTGACTTCCACTCAGGTTGCCGTCTGGAGGAATGGTTATTTAGTTTGTCTCTACTTCACAATGAATCCAGTGCACATCTCATCATTTGTTAATCACACAGGGATACAATTTATGTCTTGCTTGTCTTTTTTTTTAATCTCACGGCCATTATTTTGTCTTTCTATTCTCCTACTATACATATACAACATTTTTTTTATCTCACGCTCATTATTTTGTCTTTCTATTCTCCTACTATACATATACAACATACATAAGATAAAGAAAGCAGTAGAGCAGGAACAAGGAAGGCAAACAGCAATTATCCTCACCGCCCTGTCAATTGATTTGCGGCATTAATTTTTTTGATGCACTGTACTCGGGTCTGGTCCTAGTAGTATCACTGATGTTTTTGCTTGACATTTTGTTTTTTGATATCTACATCATCTAATGTCTCATCATTTCATGTCGTACTTTGTGAATGTAATTTGATCAATTTATTCATGATGTGTCCTCTATGAATGCAGTGGGAGTCTCTCTTGGGAGCAATTGTTGAGAAATGCTAGACTTCGGAAGACCTATGTATCTTTGTATGCATCTCTTTTGAAATCTGACATGAGTCGACAAGTTGTTGATGAACATGAAGAGATTAAAAGGCTGGATCGTGAACTTGATATGGAGGTCATTCTACAGTGGAGGTAATGTGTTTCTATTTTTTTATACATCATCATGGAGTTTATCTTGGATAGGAGAGGTGAAAGTTAGCAATTCACGTGCCAGAACCTTGATTCTTTGTTTTTTCTCTTGTTTGGTTTTATTTGGCTCTTTTCCCACCTCTTCTCTTCTTTTCCTTATCCAGTTCTATTTCTTCTCCTCTTTCTTGTTTGGTTTTTATTGCTTTTTTCCCACCTCTCTTCTTCTTTGCCTTCTTTCTTTCTTTCTTTTTTGTTTGTTTTGCTCTTGTACTTGGTTTCTTTGGGGTGTCATCTCTAGCCTACCCCAACTTGCTTTGGATTAAAGGCTTAGTTCTTGTTGTGATAAAGTTCTTATGAGGAATAGTTGTGATAAATTTTGCCTTTACACTGCTGTACTGTACATACAAGTATTGCTAGCTCTGCGAACAAATTTCATGTTTCACTTTTTCTTTTCCCGCATCCTGATATGTCTGTTGTTTCTCAGCACCTTTGTGCTAGGAAAGATCATGGACTGCATGCTATACTGATAATCATCTAGGCTTTTTCCTGATTAGCAACAATGATGTGCACACGTGGTTAGTGTAAACTGTAAAGTGCATCTTCCCAAGGATGGTTCTCAAAGCACGCAGATCTGCATTGTTAGGTTCTAACAATTCTGTCCGGTTCATGAAAAAATATGTTACATGATGGTTCACTTGCCTATAACTATAGCAGAAAATCTCTGATCCTTAAATTGATCGTCCTTGCTAGTGAAATTTCTTTTGTTGAGTTAAAGGTGTATTGTATCACATCATATTTTCTGTGAATTGAGCATGTTGATTCTTATTCTTGAATGTACAATGAACCGCCTGTTATTTTGCTCCACTTCGTCCTTGACTTGCATAAGAGTTGGCAAATGCAAATTTCCGTAAACAGTTTGGATGAACTTTACATGGGATTCAGACAAAGCTTATCTGCATATTCACTATCATTTCTCCTGTTGTTTTCTGTATTTGCCTTTATTTTGATTGCATTTAATCTTGTTTCCTATAGGATGCTGGCACACAAGTTTGTGGAACAGTCAGCAGAAACCTATCAGCATGCTCAACAGAACAAGAAGCAGTCATGGTGGTCGTTTGGATGGTTGATTTCTCTAGCCAATACAACCTTGTATTTCCTAAAGTGTTAAATATGTAGTAATTAATTTGTCCTTCTCACACAGGACTGGTTCTTCAAAGGATGAGGAAGATCCGAAGAGTTTTACTGATGAAGATTGGGCAAGATTAAATCAGATTATTGGGTACAAAGAAAGTAATGAGAACATCCCTGTTCAGGAGGACATGAAACTGATGCAGTTTTATTTTGAAATACGTATGAAGCATAATGCAACAAAGCTAACTGTTGATGATTCAATGTGCCTTGCTGATCTCTCATGTCAAGATTTCTGCTGTAACTTAAAAATGTATCCAGAGTCAAAAATATTTGATCTGAAACTTGGTTCCTACAGGCTTTTATCCCCGTATGGCCTGCTTGCTGAGGTTTTTCCATCTGGTTCTTTGATTTGCCTTCTACATTTTGAGAGTAAAATGTGATGGCCACTGAAATGAATCCATGTTTTCTGTATGAATTACCAGAGTGCAAGCGTTGTTGATTCTTTGGCTGGCATATTCTCCTACAAACCTTTTGATGAGCAGCTGGACTGGAGTTTGACAGCTAAAGCTTCACCATGTTATATAACTGTAAGTTGCCCCCATTACAGTTCAGTGTGCATATATTTGTTCTACCCTCATTTTAGAGTTCCTGTTCTGACAGTATTTGAAAGATTCGATTGATCAAATTATTGGCTTCTTCAAGAGTAGTCCTACCATTAGCCAGACATTGGCGCTAGAGACTGCTGCTGCTGTACAGGTACCCCAAGTAAAATTGGTTTGAAGCTAGACTTGTTTGAGTGATCAGATGATTGATTGATCATTCTGTGCTTTTTTTTTTTGTGAAGATGACGTTGGATGAAGTAAAACGTACCGCTCAACAGCAAATGACTCGAGTCCTAAAAGATCAATCCAGGTCAGTTTAAATATTTTTGTACCATTTGTTGTACTGAAAAAAGATTTTTTGAAGTGGACAAAACAATATTAGGATTGAGGGTTAATTGATGTTTATGTCACTACTGTTCTCTACTATTTTGCTTCTATGCTAATGTAGTAATGTTACACGAAAAAGGATGTTATATATTTGATTTTCAGTTCTTTATTGGAAGCTGGCTGATGTACAACTAAACCCTATTAGGTTTTCACTGAACATGGATATTGCTGCTCCAAAAATTACTGTGCCTACCAAGTTTAGACCAGATGATGCACATGAGACTAAGCTTTTGCTTGACCTTGGAAATTTAGTTCTTCGAACAGAGGTTGTGCCTGCTCATTGGAAGTAAGGTTTCATGTCTTAAATGTTTGTTTTATGGTCTGCTAAATGCAACTTGTTACTTCAGGAAATATGGGATTCCTATACTTCAGAAGATCAGGATATATATCTGAATTTCAATGTGGTGCTCAGTGATGTATCTGCATTTCTGGTGGATGGTGATTACCATTGGAGTGAACCATCTAATGAAATCAACTTGTTGCCAGTTATCGATAAGTGTGGAATAGCTCTAAAGCTTCAGCAGGTAAAGTACAGTCCATGACCCACCCCACACAAAGTAAGAGAACATATCTGGTGCTCCCAGTGGGTCTTGTGCTCCCGTGCTCCCATTCTATATAACGCAAAAACTATGTATACAAAAATTATAACAAAAATATAAATGGGTAGATAATGTCATCCTTTATCATCATGTAAAGTCTTATGTGCAACGGAAATTTGAGTATGATGCAACAAAAAAGTGAAATCAGTGTATTCACAGTAACAGGTTGTGGGTTTGACATGAACAGTAGAACCCGCAACTATTCAGTGCAAGATTTCTCTTTTTTATTTCTCTATAAATAACTATCCGTTGCATCTCAAATTTCGTACGACACTAGAGTATTGCATTCTCTATCCATCCATATTTTTGTTTGAATTTTTGGTGTACTATAGCTAATGTAATAAAGGATGGGAGCACGGGAGCACCCTAAGGTGTGGGAGCACCACAAAGTAATTAAATAAAATAAAATAGGAGTATAAGTTAAATGAACATAATTAACATGACATGGAGCCTTTTCTTTCATTGCATAGATTCAGTTAGAAAGTCCTCTCTACCCCTCAATGAGAATGGCGATACGGGTGCCTTCCCTGGGATTTCATTTTTCTCCAGCTCGCTATCATCGTTTGATGGAGATTTCAAAGATTTTTCAAGATAGTTCTAGCGAGGATAGTAGTTCGAATCCTGAACATTTGTGGGATCAAGCTGACTTTGAAGGATGGTCGTCTCTTCTCACATGGAAGGTTTGCATTCCTTGCCTGTACTCACAAGTCACAAGTGGTCAACCCTTTTGGAATCAAGGTCTCTGACTATGTTTGAATTCTTGTTGACATGTTAATAGGGTGTTGGAAACCGAGAAGCTGCTTGGCAACGTAGATACTTGCGTCTAGTGGGTCCATTTCTCTATCTATTTGAAAATCCAACGTCTACAACATATAAACAATGGACGAGGTTATGCACGTTCTTTTGCAATTATGCTTATATTTCATTGTAGAGTTTCGGATTTTAGTTTATAGTCAAATTTTGAGTTTATTGTGTTAACATGCATGTAGTTAAATCAATTGAAACTCTCAGTACATTTAACTTCAAATAGTTCTCAACACTTCCATTACAAGCAATTGCTTCAGCAAATAGTGGTAGAAACTTGAGCTCGTAATGTGAACTTTTTTGCTTGTTGCTTTTAGATGTTTTTTACTCTTTAATTTTTTATGCTTACCAAGTTTTGTGCTGGCTTGTGATTTCAACACCAATGTCATAAAAAATTTACATAGCTTAATAACAACATGATAGTTCAATTATTTTCCTTTTAGACATAATGTCATGCGATTATGTAAATGGTTTCTATTCATTGTGCTTTTGTCCAGTGTCTGGACGCTTGTTTAAATGTTCTTGTGTCGAGTTGCAGTTTACGTGGGAAACAAGTTCATCTGGTCCCTACGGATCTTACAAATGGTGTGCGCAACATCCTGGCGGTGCATGATTCTGGTCAAGTTAATCCCAAGGAATGGCAAAGTTCACGAGTTACTTTGTTAAAATATTACTTTTTTGTTTTAAAATTGCTTCAGTGCATCTTGCTTTATTTATTGTCTCAATAAGTCATATTTTGTTACAGATTCTACATTATTTTTTCCTTTAAAATGACTTATCTAGTTTTCTGCTTTGGTGCACCTTGCTTTATTGATTGTCTCAATAAGTCATATTTTATTACAGATTCTGGAAGACACTGGTGCTTTGAATCTGTTGTTTGATAGTGACGAAGGACGGAAAATATGGCAGAGCCGGTTGCAGGGTGCTATATACCGTGCATCGGTTGGTACTCCTTGAAATCTTCTATCTATGTTTCATTATATTATTTCTATTGATATGCACATATTTATTATCCTATTTGCAGGGTTCTGTTGCAGTTTCTAGCTTTCCTGAAGCTGCTCTCCCATCAGAGTCTCACTCCTTCAAGGGCAGCTTTCCGGATGTTGTAGACACAGAGAAGTTGTTTGTTGCTGGCATTCTTGATGAGCTAAAGATCTGTTTTTCATGTGGCTATGAGGTACATATTTATTACTCAATTTTCTTTGTAACTTTGATCTTACTCCCCTTGGAAAATAATATTAAAGATCTAACTTGTACCTCTGTAGAGTAACGACAAACTGAAAAAGGTTCTGCTTGCTAAAGAGAATAGCCTGTTTGAATTTAGGGCTACTGGCGGCCAGGTATCAGTCTATTCTTGTATTTTTTTATAATCATTGATTTTGACTCTTTTTTTTTTGATATGCCTCCCCTTTTGATATAAACAGGTTGAACTCTCAATGAAAGGTGGCAACTTATTGATAGGAACTATTTTGAGGTCGCTAGAAATTGAAGACCAGTATTGCTATCCAGGGAGTCCAATGCCAAGGTTCTTAGCCAGGTCTTTTATTAATAGCATGCAAACCCAAGAAGTACCTTCTCCTGGTCGAAAGAACAGTGCAGGTTCTAAAGGCACCCCACTGAAGAAAAGTGACAGTGAGGAAAATTTTTTTGAGGCGTCAGATGATTTTGATGAATTTGAGACGCCTATGGTAAAAGAAAGGACCATATCAGATTATTTCAGTACCCAGAACTTCTTGCCTACTAGTCTTCCTTCACTATGCCCCCCAGAATTTAGTCGAATTCCTGGTTTGATTCCAGACAGTGAAATTGGAACTGTCGGATTCACATTGGATGGTAGCAATACCTTTGATAGTTTTGTGAAAGCTCAGATAGTGATTTATGATCAGCATTCTCCTCTGTACAACAACTTGGATAACAGGGTAAATATCTCAAAAAATATCTGCATAATATGCTAGAGCTTTTATATGGATGGACCTTTTCCTCCTAGCTCCTCAGACACATGATATTTCATCCTTTTTCTTTGTTTTGTTTATCAGGTAGTTGTAACTGTTGCTACTTTGACCTTCTTTTGCCATCGGCCAACTGTTATTGCAATAATGGAATTTATGAATGCTATCAACATTTCAAATGTGACTGAGACTAATAAAGATAAAGATACACGTCTGGATTCAGTAGAAGATAATTATACCGCTGAGGAATCTAAGTCTAGTTTGGAGCCAGAACCAGCCATAAAAAGGTTAATCAATAAAGGTAAAAGCAGGACAGTTTTTCATCTCACATCCAGCATGGCAGAGGCACAGATATTGCTGATGAATGAAAATGGTGATCGTCTTGCTACTTTATCACAGAATAACCTCTCAACTGATATAAAGGTAATGCGGGAGCACAAATGTTTTTGACTTGTTTTTGGGTTTGAATTTTCTAATGGATGTCTGAGTGTAATCATCTTTTGCACTATTCAAGGTGTTCACTTCGTCATTCAGCATAAAGGCTGCACTTGGAAACCTTAAAATAAGCGATGACAGCCTTCGTAGCAGTCACCCTTACTTTTGGGTTTGTGATATGCGAAATCCAGGAGGGCGTTCTTTTGTTGAGGTATTTCATGTTACTTGGTGTCGCAATTCTGCTTTACACTGGTCTCCCCCCTCCTAGAAAAAGAGCTTTTTATGACTCGGCTGAATAAGCAACTTCCAAAATATTGTGCAGATTGACTTCACTTCATACAGTGTTGGTGATAATGACTATTGCGGTTATGACTATAGTCTCGTAGGGCAGCTTTCAGAAGTTAGAATTATTTATCTCAACCGTTTTGTCCAAGAGGTATGGTGTTTAGAGGTCATCTAATTTCTTCACACTGTGAAATGTCCTAGCCTTCCTTTATTTGTTTGATTGTCCTTGTGTTTTGGCTTTTGTGGGTTTCATATCTAGCCTACTCAACTTGCTTGGGATTAAAGGCTTTGTTGTTGTTATTGCAAAGTGTCCTAATCTCTCTCCCCACCCTGCAGATTATCAGTTATTTTATGGGCCTTGTCCCTAAAAGTTCTGATGGTGTTGTAAAGCTTAAAGACGATGTGACTAACTCAGAGAAGTGGGTTAGCAAAACTGACATTGAAGGGTCACCTGCCCTCAAGTTGGATGTTTCTTTCACCAGGCCTATAATTGTTATGCCCCGTGGAACTGATAGCGCCGAGTAAGGATGTTTTTGGTGGATTTGAATATGATTATTCTTCTATTTTTATCATGTTGTAAATATGAAGGCTTTGCTTTGCAGTTTCCTGGAGCTTGATGTTCTGTACATTACAGTCCAAAATGAATTCCGGTGGATAGGTGGTGACAAGAATGAGATGAGTGCTGTTCACCTTGACATTATGACTGTTACAGTAAGTTCACTTTGTCAACATTTTCTCTCTTTTTAATTGAAGATAGGAGGGGATTACCCGTCAAAAAAAAAAAAAGATAGGAGGGGATGGACCCTACTAGGAAGTATTTACTGTTATTTGCATTCATACCATCACTTTTGATGTAGTTTTCATCTATACAATGAAGCTAGTCAATGACATATGGGGTCTGGTTCGACATGTCATTTACTAATGCCAATTTTATAGATGACAAGTGCACCTTAAGTGGTGGTATAGATGAAACTATTCCTAAGAATAACAGGAATTAGCCATTTAGCCTGGCTACTGGGAAATGACCTCCATCATATAATATTAAGATCCCGCTTTTGAAAACTCATGTTGGACTAGTACCTATATCCATCTAACACTGTCTTTATGGACGCTCCAAATGACAAAGCTGCACCAACATGTACTTTAGGTCTCTCCTTGTAACCTTAGCAGTATTGTTTAAGTAATTATTAATTACCTCTTGAAAACTCATCTTGGACTAGTACCTATTTTCATCTGCACTGTCTTTATGGGCGCTCCAAATGACAAAGCTGTACCAACATGTACTTTAGGTCTCTTCTCACAACCTTAGCAGTGTTTTTAGGTAATTATTAAATACTAGCTAGAAGTTGATGGAGTGGTTCCATTATTTTTCATTGAAGCATATTAGATCTTTGATATTTACTGGTGCCTGGTGGTATTATCACAGTTGATAGGCATATTATAACTTATCTTTATTATCATATTTTTCTTTGGAGGCACTCCACATTTTCTGTTGTAAAGTTGTAACAGGTTTCTAACTGCGGCTTATAATAACTATGGTTGATTGTGTCTAATTTTCATGTTTAGGGCTTGCGGGAGTCTGATCAGAGTACCTGTCATGTTGTACTTCTTTTATACTTTTGTTCTATTCTATATTTGTGTGAATAAACACCAATTTTTCACATCTTATTTGCATTATAGTGTCTTCTCTAGCAAAATTAAACACTTTCTTTTGCAGGTAAGGGACATAAATTTAGTTATTGGTATGAACATGGTGCGTGGTGAAACCATAATTCAAGATGTAGAAGGACTCTCTTTTGAACTTCGTAGATCATTACGTGATCTCAGGCATCAGTTGCCAGTGGTGGAGGCAGCAGTTAAGGTAGCATATTTTCTGTGAATGCATTCTTTTTACTTATGGTCCTTGTTAATTTCTTTTCTTTGTAGTACCACTGTAACTCATTTTCTAATCTGCGAGATATCTCACAGGTGGAAGTTCTGAAAGCAGCACTATCCAATCGAGAATATGAAATTATATCAGAATGTGCATTATCTAACTTTTCTGAAACACCCCGTACTGTGCCTGCTCTGGATGATCCTCGATATGGAGCTTCCACAACTCCATCTCATAAATCAGCATCTTCTTCTGAAAGTATTCAAGACTTGTCCCAACATACAGAAATGTGGATAACCAATAAATTTTCTGTCTCAGTAAATCTGGTTGAGCTTTCTCTGCATTCAGGATCCACAAGAGACTCTCCTCTGGCTCGTGTGCAGGTACTCAATTTTTCAGTGTCTGCTCCATTTGTTTTTCAAATCTTTTCCTTCCCCTCGCACTAGTTTGTCGCCTGAACAAAGTCTGTACAGCATACCTCGTGTAGCTTCTTCACTAACATTCTTGTCAGCATGAGACCTGCTAGTGGAGTGGTACCAGTAAGTGTAACTTTGTCACAAACCGAACTTCATGATAGTTTTGAAAAAAAAATGTAATATAACAAAGTAGCTTCTTCGATAAAGACCTGCATTCATTCAGGACCAGTTTGTCAACACTAGTCAGTTGACAGCAGAAAACTTGTAAAATGAACCCAGCATGTTTTCCAAGAGAGAAATAAGGTGGGCTTCTAGCCCAACAGAATGAAAGAATATCAAAGAGCACTTTATATGGGTGCAAACATTCCAGAGAGCTTGTTGGCTTGAAGGACAGGAAAAAGTGACTACGAATTCCCCTTTTTGTTTGCGAATCCCTGTTTGTATCCTTTGAGCGCACGCCCATAAGTAGCGATCAAGGAAATCGATCAAACGATCCCAATACCGTGAAAGAGAAACTTCCCAGATCCAGGGAAACTTATCATAAAGGGCTTCAACAAGGGGTTTTATTCGGATTTGTTATTTTTCACTTTGCTGGCAGCTGCTGCATCTAAGCACTGTATGTAAATGGTTGACACATTTGAAAGTGAAGTCTAGAGGGATGGATTTACATTATCTCAAAGTCAGATAAATCTTCTGTTTTGGTAGTATGTTAGCATGACGTGAGATTGATATTTCCATCAATGCTAACTTGAAAAGAAGGGGATATTTTTGTGCTCCTTCTGCATATATTCAAATTCTTGTGATGTTCTCTTTGCTGAGATATTCCATTAGTCAGAATAGAAGTTTGCAGTGTTTTCTCTTTGAGGATTTCTTTCATGTGGGGTCTATCATTCTTTGTTTGACATAGGTTTACATCACTATATAATTTTCTGTTCTCAGGCCAGTGGTGCATGGCTTCTCTATAAGTCAAACACACAGGAGGAGAGTTTTCTTTTTGCTACTCTCAAAGGATTTTCTGTTTTTGATGATCGTGAAGGAACGAAAGATGAGTTAAGGCTTGCTATTGGAAAATCAGCAACAGTTAGAGATACATCATCTGTTGATGGCTATGATAATCCGAACGAACTTGATTCAGGTGAAAGGAGGATACAACAAGATCTAGGCCTTAAACCAATCCCGTCAATGCTCATTCTTGATGCCATCTTCCGAAAATCTTCATCGTCTGTGTCTCTCTGTGTTCAGCGGCCAAAGTTTCTCGTTGCACTTGACTTCTTACTAGCAATAGTCGAGTTCTTTGTCCCATCTGCTCACAGTCTGTTATCCAATGACGAAGACAAGGATCTTCTGCACATGATTTGTCCAGTTGTATTGAATGATCAGATATTCTACCAGGAGCATTCGACTTTTAGTCTCTCACCTCAGAATCCATTGATTGTTGATAATGAACGATTTGATCACTTTGTGTATGATGGAAAAGGTGGAAAATTATATCTGCTGGATAGAAGTGGGAAAGTTCTCTCAAGCCCTAGCTCTGAGTGTTTCATTCATGTACTCGGGCGTAAGAGGTTACAATTTAGGAACGTCACTATTGTGGTAATGCTGCTTTCTATGGTTCTTGCTTCCTACTTAGTGCACTTTGATTTTGATAGCTTAATATCTTGCTGCAGAATGGTGAATATTTGGACTCCTGTATATCTCTTGGTGATGATTGCGGCTATTCAGCATCTGAGGACGACCATGTGTACTTAGTAAGAGAAAATGACAGTCTGCTGGCAAGTCCAAGTGAGGAAACTGCAGAAAACAATGTTAAAAGTGCAGGTGCTGATTTATCAACGGAATTCATAATGGAACTGCAGGTATTGTGCCGTACTTGTAGCTATAGATGGGACATAGTTGTCTTGGATGATGTGCTGTAGGCCAGAACCAAGTGTATACATTCTTGCATTCAAAAGTTGACAGGAAGGTGATTAGAAATTATGTGCATTTGTCCCCTGACCAGTATATTGGAAGTCTTGGCTTCAGAATGTTTAGTTCGGGTAATTGAGTTAGAAATTTTAGGTGTAAGTTGCCTGAATGCAGCCTTTGATATATCTGAAACCACGAGAAAATTTGCCTGGCTTTATGTTTGTTTAAGTTGTCTGAACATCAAATTTTATCCTTTAACATACAACTTTCCTGCTGTACTACATCGTGCTTTTGTATTTAATAGGGCCTGCTACTTGTTTCTGTTTGCCATATATGCTATTTCCTTTGAAATTTGCCTAGACACGTTGCAGATTCATGAACAGTTCAGCCGTTCAGGGATATCTCCATGCTTTTAATTTAAGTTTGAATATAACTAGTTAAGTATGAGTCCATTGCCCACCTTTGTTTACCTGAATACAGGAGGGGAAACCCCTACTGTGGTAGTTATATATTGCAAAGCGGATTTTGTGCCCGTGAATAGACTGAATGGATAATCATATTGAGGCCCAACAGGGACTGTATATAGAGTACATGAGGGAAACCCTAGACTACAATATTACACTAATAACCTTGACCATTGTACCCTTAATACCCCTCTCAAATGCAACGTGAGTACAACAACGCTGCATTTGAAGAGTTTACAATACACACACGACTAAAACAAAATGACTGATACATCTGAAGTCCAATATTGAAGATGTCGTCTAAGCCTGCAATTTCTTGAACGTCAATGAAAAGGATATCCTCCACGAGGGTATTGCCTTCACGGACAGTACTTGAGCAAATACCCAAGTCTTCACGGACAGTACATGAACTCTTCGAACGTGAACCTTGCTTTGGAGAGATAAACAACGAGAATAGTGATGTGTCAAGTCTAACCAAAAGGAGATTTAGAAATCACTACTGCAAATGGCAAGTAGTGGAATATATATGATTACGGCAAAAGAGCCATTAGTCATGATGTGTAGCAAAACGGCTACGAAAGGGACCAAGAGGACAAGATCGCACCACGATGATGATGGGATTAGGCAAATTGACAGGTTTGGCCAACCGAATAAAATAAAACAAAACAAGCAATTGACTGACTTGGACATAATTTTATGGATACGCATGGCTTACAAACGATGAGAATGCAATAAAACTTGAAATGGGCCTCAACAAAAATTAAAGAAAGACTCTAGACTGTAGCAGGCCAACAGTAGCAGCAATGATAAAAAAAGATAGTTACCTCGTGTGAATAGAGATGGACAGATGGCAGACTCAAATAGCAAACAGCTAATGGACTGAAACACCATCGCCTCGGCCCACATAAGCTTTTGGGTGGGATTCATTGATATATGCAGCTAAAATGGCTCACAACTGATGGTCTTACCTTGTGTTCCAGCTGGTTCAATCAAAATAAAAAACTTGTAGCTCCCTCTGTACTACATCTACATCTTAGACCTGCAGGAGCCTAGGCGTGATAGGTAATGTTGGAGTTCAAGTCTTCTGCCCACCTCTCATTGTATGCTTCTGTGGGTCATTTGATTGGCGCATGCGGCTTAAATAATAGCATCCCAAAATCTGCATGGCTTTCTGATTGCATCAGTTGGGATTGCTTGTCCAATGCTTGGCTTGTTTTATCTATCAGATTACAACTTACAAACTATGAAACCACCAGCATCACACAATTTTGGAACCAGCTGCATTCACGCATGATTGCCATTTGTGAATTATATAATTGAATTATGTTATATGATTGTTTCAGGCGATTGGACCAGAGCTTACCTTTTATAGCACATCAAGGAATGCGGATGAAAATTTAGCACTATCAACAAAGGTTATTCATGCCCGCACAGACGCATTTTGCAGGTTTGTGACCTTTGGTTGAATGTAGCTGTCTCAATCTGACTTAGAATTCTAAATCATTCATGAAATAGAACTGGAGAATAAGGGTGCAAATGTGATTTTGCTACCAAACTCCATAGGAGAGCTGCGTATCATTGTCTGAAAGAGGGGAAAAGTCGTTCCCTTACAAGTTGTCCACCTCACTCTGAACCGAGCTGTGGGGGAACTTGAATTACATTTGATAGAAACTAAAAAACAAACACTTAAGGTGAGATCTGACCAAGGTGGACCTAAACCACTAGCCCTCGACCAAACCTGGACCCAATCGGTTCAGTGCCTGAGCTCTAGCCAGGCACCACAGATGATGATCGTCTTCATACGTCCTCCACAAATAGCTCATACATGGGCAAGCTCCTTCATTATCAATTTATATACCAATGTTTGTAAAAGGGTGCATATCCGACGAAATCTGGTGAAAACCATTCCATGAAAACTCCAAAAGCATGACTCCAAAAGCATGACACCAATGTTTGTCAAGGCTCTAACTGTGGCTATATTGAGTTTTTGGTGCATGGAACTGTACAGCATGGCACCAAAAGTAAGTCTTATTGTAGAGGATTGGAGGTTGGGAAAATTAATTGTAAAAAATCTAGCGGTTTGTGCTAGGTACATTTTGGTACTATGGCAATCTAATATGTATCGATCTTCATCTACGGGGTGAGATGGATGGCGTTGATCAAATCTTGTTTGCCGATTGCTTTATTGACTGATTGCATTTCAAGTTTCATCATTTTCTTTCAATTATTTTGTACCAAGTTTCCATACATATTCAATATGCCCATCCTACTTGAAACTTTTATGGTCATCTGTTTCCGGAAATTTACTGAAGCACACCTTTTCCTGTGAGTGGAAAATAAATTCTCTAATTTGTGCTTGATATTAAAACTGTGTTCTTGACATATTCCTAGTATGTTGGGAGTTTAATCCTTTTTTTTTTGTATGGTAGGCTTATAATGAAGGGCGATAGCATGGAGATGAACGGAAACATACTTGGTTTAAAGATGGAGAGTAATGGCATCAGAGTTATAGAACCATTTGACATGTCCATGAAATATTCCAACGCATCTGGAAAGACAAATCTGCATCTGCTAGTTTCTGAAATATATATGAATTTTTCCTTTAGTATTCTCAGACTAATTTTAGCTGTCCAGGAAGAAATTACAGCATTTCTCAGGATGCAATCGAAAAAGATGTCACTATTATGCAACCAGTTCGATAAAGTTGCAACAATGCAAGGTGTGGCATAAGTCGTAGCTGCTGTATCCCCAATAGTCATAGTTTACAATTCACATTCATCAAGATTAATTTACTTGTTTTAGGCAGTGCAAATGATCAAATATTCTCTTTCTGGCGACCACGTGCTCCATCTGGATATGCTATATTTGGCGATTATCTTACACCAATGTTTGTGATAACTCTTTCATTCTCTCATTTCTTTCTCAGCTCGCTTTTATTTTGGAAGAATTTTGCTAACATTTATGATTTATTTCATGATAGGAATGATCCTCCTACTAGAGGAGTCCTTGCTTTGAATACGAACTTTGTAAGAGTCAAAAGACCTCTATCGTACAAGCTAGTATGGCAATCTGGTCCTCCAAGCACAAATGGATTTCATCAGAATAAGGAAGACTGGAAGAATAAGTCCTCTAATGTTGATGAGATCTGCTCTGTTTGGTTACCTGTAGCACCCGTGGGCTATGTTGCAATGGGTTGTGTTGTTACATCTGGAACTGCTGAACCACCTCTGTCTTCAGTGTTTTGTTTAACTGCTTCCTTGGTTTCATCGTGTAATATCAGGGATTGCGTTGCGCTGAGGTCAAGTGAATATACCTTAAGTAGCTTTTGTATTTGACTGTTTTCTTGTGTGGCTATAGAGATTACATGCTCATCTATAATATCTTTCAATCGTACTTTTCAGGGGTAACGCTAACATGATATTCTGGCGTGTTCATAATGCGTTTGGTTCATTTTTACCTGGAGACCCTGCAAGTATGAGTGTGCATGCAAATGCTTATGATCTCCGCCACATGCTATTCAACAGTGAAGACTCATCTTCAAAGACTATCTCTAGAGGGCAAGATATCAGAAATGATGCCTCTCAGCTAGAGAGATCCGCATTGACTTCAGGTCGACTATTTGAAGCAGTAGCAAGCTTTAAACTAATTTGGTCAAATAGCGGGACCCCTTCACCAAAGAAGCTCTCCATATGGCGTCCAATGCTATCAGAAGGAATGTTTTACTTTGGCGACATAGCTGTTAATGGGTATCATATATGTCATCAGTCTTTGTCATTTAAAACTAAGCTTTCTTGGTAATATGGAACTTAATAGTTAAGTTCAAATGTAGGTATGAACCACCGAATTCAGCAGTTGTCCTTCGTGGTACTGATGAAGACACTTTTCTAAGAGCACCTGAAGATTATGATGTTGTTGGTCAAATCAAGAAGCACCGAGGTGCTGAGGCCATATCATTTTGGTTCCCCCGAGCTCCCTCAGGTTTTGTCGCATTAGGGTGTGTTGCATCTAAAACTCGGCCAACGAATGAGGACTTCAGTTTGTTAAGATGTGTTAGAAGTGATATGGTGACAGGAGGTCAATTTTCTGAGGAAAGTGTATGGGATTCATCTGATGCTAAAACATCTGAACTTTTTAGCTTATGGACTGTTGATAAGGATGCTGGTACATTTCTTGTTAGAAGTGAAAATAGAAAACCACCAAGGAGGCTTGCACTGAAGCTTGCTGGTCCACCTACATCAAGCAGTTCAGATACCATCATTATTGATGCTGAAATCAAGACATTCTCTGCTGTTTCTTTTGATGATTATGGAGGAATGGTGAGTCTTATATAATTATAGATTCAGAGATCAAGGTAGGGAAGATCTTCCTTTTGTTGCCGGGCTTCTCCCATGCAACAAGAGGCTCGATCAGTGTCTAGAGCAGATCGCCCTTTGAGTCATCGGGCTTCTCCCATAGACTAGAGGCGCGGGCAGAGCGCCTTCTATACTTTTCTACCTCGGTATAGGATGTGCCAGCTAACTTAAGAAATGACGAAACAGACAACTGACTAGGACTTAATAACTTCGCCTCATACTGACCAACTAGATAACTTGCTTAGACTAGCTTCTCACTTTGCATAAAAGGTGAGTCTTATCCAAATCATTGGCCTGTGTACATGGATCTTCAGCTAGCAACTGTTATTTATTTTAGTATCTCAAAATCACTGACCTGTGTCTTTTGTTTTAACTGTTGTAGCCCTCTGATCCTGATATTTACCTAGATGTTTACCGTGCTATGTTCTCAGAATCATTTTTGAAATATTCTATGCAGATGGTGCCATTATTTGGAGTGTCTTTCGATAGTGTTGGACTTAGATATCATGGTGGCACTCATCATATGAATGCAACTGTGAGCTTGTCATTTGTGGCCAGATCCTATAACGACAAATATAGTTCGTGGGAGCCCTTCATTGAACCAACAGATGGATTTCTTAGGTAACTCCAGGAGTAACTGAATCTGTTTTTCTTTTTTTCTCTTTTCTTGGGGGAAAATAGCAGCAGATGACCTACTGAATAATTGTATTAGTAAAGAGGTAATCACGTATAAGGTCTATATAGACCAAGGATACAAAGGATAAACATACCCAGGAAAGAGTAAAGAAGTGCTTATGGATACACACACGAAAAAATAACCGTAATAGAATCTCATAAGATAAAAGGTCTTTGATCCTGTGGCTTTGCAACCATGCACACAAACCTTTTATAAAATTTATAAAAATATGTGGCATGTAGTGCTGTTTGTTCAAGAAAAAAATATATATGACATGTAGTGCCATGGTAGTTGCTGGATCATGGAGCAAATGCAATTAGTGATTGCTTTTGGACTATTATTTAATTTGGTATTGTTTTATTTTTTTACAATGGATATTAGGTACCAATATGACATGAATACGCCAGGTTCCCCAAGCCAACTTCGTATTACCTCAACCCGAGACCTGAATTTGAATGTATCAGTTTCCAATACAAACATGTTGTCACAAGCTTATGCTAGCTGGAACAATATCAGCCTTGGTGATGAACTATACAAGAAGGTATATCTTTTCTATCCATTTTTCACTATCTATTTGCTTTCCTTTATTGCTTAGCAAGGATTGGAGTCCTTTCCATTCATTGAGGTTCTTGTTATATGATTCTCCTTCTGTCTTTATTTTGATGTTGTTAGAGCATCTCCAACAGGCTGTGTAAAATCCATTCCAATTAGCTAACTAGCACTGAAAACGTGATCCTCTTCTATCTCCCCTTTTTTCCTTGCTCGCTATCCCCTTCGCCTCGCTCTTCAACTTTGCTGAGCGCTCGATGCTCGCCGTCCCCCCCCCCCTCCCACCCCACACACACCAACCCCCACCAAGATTTTCAGGATTGCACCACGAGGTTTTTTCTAGGACGGGACTACTAGATGGAACGAAGCTAGGAAGAAGTCGCCACTCGACCGTGTTATGGAAACCCGTTACTATTAGCGGACCGCTGGACCGGGCATCTGCGCGTCTTTCTGGTAGTGTGGCTGGCTGGCTCGGTAAAATGTCAGCGATGGCACTATAGTAGTGCTATCTTGGGTGGCAGTTGGAAGTGACGAATGGTACCTCACCACAGGAGGCTTCAGGCGCGGCAGGACAATTTGGTTCTCTGGCATGGCAGGCTAGCCGAGTCAGGCGGCAGAGGTGTTCATCCTGGTGGCGGGGTACCTGATTTGTGTTTGGAAAAAGAAAAGGATAGGAACAATCAACGTGGGATGGTTTGAATATGGAGAGTCGATATTTGAAGAGTCTGTTGGGTTACCCATCTTTTTAGCGGTGTTTCTATTTTACAAAGGAGGTAAAATCTGTAAATTTAGCTAATATTATACCTAGCCTGTTGAGGATGCTCTTAGGACAAGAAAACTAGTTCAAATGTGTACTAGCTTTCTTGTCTTAATAAGAAAGTACTAATGGAGTACTATTAAAGTTTAACAATGATGTTGCCTCATTTGTGTCAAAGAAAAAAAAACAATGATGTTGTCTCGCCAGCTACTTTGTCAGTAAAAGAAAGAGGAAGAAAGCTCTTCTTTTAATTCAATTTTGACTTAGTTTTCTTTCTTTTTTGTTCAGGAAACATTTTCTCCTTCTGAGCGGCCAGTTCTAGATGTGCATCAAAGAAGAAGTTATTACATTGTCCCCCAGAACAAACTTGGTCAAGATATATACATAAGAACTGCTGAATGTAGCAGTTCGCTTGTTACTCTGTTGCCATCTGGGGATGATAGGTCCATAAAGGTTCCAGCATCAAGGGATCTATTGGATTCTCATTTAAACGGAAAATCGGTTAAATTACATCGTTTGATGATAACTGCTATTCTTGCTGGTGCTGAGGTAGCTTTGTTTCTCTTTCATCCACCCTTGTCCGTTTTGACCTTTTAGCTGGATCTTCAAGAATCATCATCTACATATGCATGCCTTTTTTTTTTTGACCTGAACACAGTAGGAGAAGCTCCCACTGCAGAATACATATGCATGCCTGAATGTTTCTTGTTAATCAATGAAGTGTTAGTGTAAACTCTTTGATCTACTTCCCAAGATTTTTTTTTTCTTATTCTTTTGGTGTCATTACACAAAAGCTCTAGCATTTAAAGCTAGCACTGATAGCAGCAGCAGTAATGACTGGTGGCTAGCTGATAATTGATAGCTCTAAGATGTGGTTAGTGATTGGTTGTTGTACTTGGTTACTTTTTCTTCTTTAATAGAATCATACGCAGGTCTCCTACATGTTCAAAGAAAATCAGAAACAACTTGGCTGAATATTGATATGTTTTAGATTAGTACAGGCAGTGGCCAGATCAGTGCCAGACCATGGCGCTTTGTGGTTTGCTGCTAGAGCCAAGGATCAATCTGGGGTTTGGTCTTTGTGGTGTCTGCTGTCCCCCTTTGTAGTCTAGTTTTCTGAAGCAATGTACAGTAGGGGAGGCCCCTACTGTTAGATCTGTATTAAAGAACAGGTCAACAATAGCAATGTACAATAAGCCAAAAAGAACCTTGTAGTCTAGTCATGGTTGTCTCTTTCTTGTGGTACATCTGTTTTAAGTCTTTGGTGATGTGGTGTGGTACTGTGGTGTACTTGTTTTAGTCATCTTCTTTGAAGAGAGTAAATTCCACAAAACTGCAGCTAGTTTGACCACTATCACAAATCTACTGCTATCACAAAACCACGAACTTTATGAGCCATATATCACAAAACCACAGGTTTAATGTGTCAATCTGTCACAAAACTACATATTTAAGATGTGTAAAATCTGTGGTTTTGAGATAATTTTGTTAACAAAATCAGTGGTTTTGTGTTACATGTTTCTACAGCTTTTGTGTAGTTTTGAGATCTATAGGTTCCTTGAATCTGTAGTTTTGATACTTGCATGCACATAATCTAAAGTTTGTGAACTCTTCAAATCTGTAACTTTGTAAAACTATCTGTAGTTTTGTGAAGAAATGGCATGGAGCTCTCCTGCCCATTCAGGAACAAATTATATTGAGTTATGATTGTCTGCTACATAAATTATTGAAACGGCAACTTTTCGGTTCCTAACTTCGGTTTCTTTGCCAGATCAAGGTTGATGAAGGATTAGCAACCGGTGAATATTTGATTGCTGTGCGGCTCTTTTCAAACGATCATTCTATATCTGGTGTTCAGCAACAGAGTGCACGTACTTGTGCTGCTACTGGAGAGCACTCTTCGCAGAACATCAGAAAGGTGAAATGGAACGAAATGTTCTTTTTCAAAGTTGAATCTGAGGTATGTAAGCTGGACACATTGTGAAACATTGGAACATCTCTTCCTTTGGACATCTGTGAAGTGATTCTCTTACTCGGATTAGTTGTGACTTCCCCAGCACCCATGTTTTTTTAATTAACATTTTATTTCTACTCCATATGTTTCAGGACGGTTATATTTTGGAAATTCTTGTGCTTGATGCTGGTAGAGGTTCGTCATTTTGGTGTGAAATAATGATTTTGTTTGTTTTCCTACACCATTTTACTTTATTTTGAGAATCTCCCTGCCATGAATTGGCTATTGGATGTCACCCAGCCATCCAGGGTTTGATTCTTGCTTTCTCAGTATTAATGCTAGGGTGGACATATTCCCCCCTAGTTGAGTTTCTTCATATTATTTTATTGATTTTTTTTTTGTGTGTGTGTTGACAGGTCGACCTGTTGGTATATACTCTGTTCCATTAAAGCAAGTTGTGCAAAAGCTCCCTTCTACCTCAAGTTCAGACTCTACCAAATTTGATTTGACTATAGGAGACCTAATGTCAACCAAAACAGTGGTGAGAAACTGGCATCCTAAAAAACCATGTATTTTATTAGTTTTCAGGAATAGATTTTACACACACCCGGTTTGCTTTGTTTCGGTTGGGGGAGGGTGGATCACACAGTTTCTTTCGGGAAAATCTACATCCAGATAAATTTTTTATGACATTATATTCATTATATTGGCAGGAACATGAAACAGTTAAACCTAGTGGTAGAATAAGATTTGCGGTACTTGTTTCTGGTAGAACTAATGTACTACAAGGGAATGGCAGAGCTAATTCTAGCAGAAGCAAGACCGGATATATTCAAATTAGTCCTTCCAAAGATGGACCTTGGACAAGCATGAAGTTAAACTATGCTGTACCTGCAACATGTTGGAGGTTTGGCAATTGTGTGATTGCTAGCGAAGCTGCAGTCAAGGAAGGCAACAGATATGTTAGCATACGTTCCCTTGTGTCAGTTATTAATACAACCAATATCGTTGTTGATTTGCGTCTAAATGGAAAGCCTTCTCAAAGTGCACAGTCAGATGAACAGAGAGAGGATTTCGATGGAGAAGGTCATATCTTGGTTGGAATGTTAGAGCCCAGTTCGACAGTTTCAGTCCCACTGTCAGGCCTCTCACATCCTGTTGTGCCATATGCATTGCAGCTAAGACCGGTGATTCATGAAGGCACGAATTACTCTTGGAGTGATGTCCAGGAAAGGCGCAGTCAAACTGAGTTCAGAAAAGAGGAGGTTCTAAATATATGTGTATCTGATCTGTATGAATCTGAAAACTTGCTATTCTGCTCCCAGATAAATGGTACCTCCAGTTCCTGTCATGGACTATGGTTTTGCTTGAGTATAGAAGCCAAGGAAATAGGCAAAGATGTTCGCATGGATCCAATATATGATTGGAGCATTGTTATCAAATCCCCATTATGTTTGTCATTCTATCTTCCCATTTCTGCACATTACACGATTAGTTCTAGCCATCTTGACAATGAAGACTCAAGTTGCTCCCGGGGTACCTTAAATCCTGGTGAGGCGGTGAAGGTTCACAATGTCGATCCGAGAAACCCTTCATACTTGTCTCTCGTTCCACATGGGGGATGGGAGCTAATGCATGTACGTATTGTTTGCTTCTTTCCGTAGATGCTTAGTTTATTCTTCTTTCCTTGTTTTCACATGTTTTTATGTTTCAGGAACCTGTTCTCATATCACATCCAACCGAAGCACCATCAAAATTTATCAATATCAGAAATTCCCTATCCGGACGGTAACAATGCGAATATGAAATTGTTTTGTGGATAGCATTAAAAAACTCCTGCTAGTTGAACTTTTCTTATTCTGTTCAGTTCCCTTTCTTCTGTAGGATCGTACAGGTTCTACTTGAACAAAGCAATGATAACGACTATTTGATGGCAAGGGTTATCAGAATATATGCTCCCTATTGGATATCTTTTGCTAGATTGCCTCCACTTACTCTGCAACTCATTGATATCTCTGGAAGGAAAGAGAAGAGGCGGTTCCGTGCACGTCCACATTTAGAAAGGAGTGAGAAGCTACTCTATGATATAAAACCTGACGAATTGGTTGAGGGATACACTATAGCTTCTGGATTAAATTTTAAGGGCTTAGGTCTTTCATCATCTGTTAGCAGACATGGGGGACAATTTGGATTGGTAAAAGAGCTGTCATCTCTTGGTGATATGGTTAGTTTAAAAATTAAGTATGCTTAGTCTTTTTTATTTCAAACCACTTTGATTATAGTCTTGCTGTTTCTTATCCCTTTATCCTCTATCTAGGATGGTACGGTTGATCTTTCTGCCTATGATGATGATGGAAAATGTATGCGTATTCTTATTTGCTCAAAGCCATCCTCATATCAAGCTGTTCCAACGAAGGTAACTGCTTGTTAATTTGCAACTTCAAATCCTAAATGTCATTCATTTAATTCATGTCATGACTCTACAGGTTATACAAATACGTCCATACACAACATTCACAAACAGGGTTGGACAAGACTTGTACATAAAACTTAGTGCTGGAGATGAGCCAAAAGTCCTGCATGCTTATGACTGGAGGGTTTCCTTTATGTATTCTGAGGGGGATGCTGATAAACTTCAGGTACTACACCATTCCCAATGATGGCATTACTGGAAGCAAATGAATTGTTCATGGAGCCATTACTGGAAGCAAATGATCTTGTCATTTGTTTTATTAGCATTTTTTTATGCATGTTTTATTAGCATTTAGTTACTGTCTTACGCTTTCTGTATATGGGCTCAACGTCATTGTTTTTTTATGCAAGAAATTTGTTTTATATATACTGCACTGCTGGTTGATTTTCTTAAGTTGCATTTATCATGGTTTTGGTAGTTTTGTTTTTCATAGAGCATGCATGACTGATCTAGGTTTTGCCTGTCTAGGTAGACTGCACACTTGAATTACATGCATTGTGCCTTCCAACTTCCATGCTCTCCAGTTTTTTGAGTTTTCATTATTTTACCTTTGCAAGCATTTGCTGAAAAATAACAGTGGTATAGGAATATGCAATTATCAGGATACAAAGAGAATACTAAGATGTCATGTAAGGATATCAATGTTGGCTTGCTCTCAATAAGATGCGACAATATTTGTCAGTATTACTCTATATTGAACAATTTTGAGGAATACATTTTAACTATAGTTGCCATTGCATTTGTCTTATTTGAAGGTTCGCCTGGCGGATACAGACTGGTGTCAGCCTCTGGATATATTAAGAGAAGACACCATTGTTATTGCAATGAGAAAGAATGATAATACTCAGAAATTTGTGAAAGCGGAGATACGTGGCTATGAGGAAGGTTCAAGATTTGTAATTGTATTCCGTCTGGGGCCTGCTTCTGGGCCAATCAGGTAGTATGAAATGATATAACATCATCCATGTGTTTACTTCTAATTTCTAACTTCTAACTTCTAATTTTATGACCACTGCATGATTTTTTATGTAGGTTTGAGAACCGGACAGCTAGTACAACCATCAGCACTCGCCAGTCTGGCTTAGGTGAAGACACCTGGATCCAAGTGAATCCACATTCAACCAGAAAATACTCATGGGATGATCCATATGGACTGAAAGTTATTGATGTTAACATCCAAAAGGGAGATATTACTGATGTTGTGTGTGTTGACTTGGAAAATCCTGTTGGAAGTTACACCAGTTTTAGGGAACATGGCCTTAAGCTGAGTATAGCAGAGAACATTGACATTAAGATATTAAAGTTTACTGATTACTTAAGAAAACAGGAGGAAGTATATGGATCACCTGGATCTGAACTGATTGATCACCAGGCATCACCACTGGAGCAAAATGAGATGGAGACCGGTGCTGGACCCTTAGAGCTTATTGTTGAACTTGGAGTTGTTGGAATCTCTTTGATTGACCATAAA
This sequence comes from Eleusine indica, assembly GCA_030378355.1. Classification (NCBI taxonomy): domain Eukaryota; kingdom Viridiplantae; phylum Streptophyta; class Magnoliopsida; order Poales; family Poaceae; genus Eleusine; species Eleusine indica. Next base: position 47,650,811 of record CM059495.1, read on the forward strand.
CCAAGGGAGCTTTTATACTTGCATCTGCAGAAGGTTTTCGTTTCATACATGACTGGTTATGATTCTGGGACCACAAGCAGGTATAGTTACAAACAGATGTATTGTTTTGTCGGCATTGTGTCCATACATTACTCTTTATGAAAATGTCATTTTTCTTCCCTGTGCAAGGAAAATAACTTTACCATGTGGGGAACCGGAAACACCATGATACACTTAGTTCTTGCCATGTTTTATTTATTTTTATCTGCATGGCATTCATTAAGAAGAAATAAATTAGGTTTGTTTACAATCTGTCTTCTCCTGCCATATTAGATCAGCTGCTTATGGGTGTAAATCATTGTTTCTCTACTTTTTGCCGTTAGTCTTTGGGCACTCACTGAATAGACATAGCTACGAAACTAGCACTATGGTCTATTTTCTTCCCAGCCACAATGTCATTTTTTTCTGATATATAGCGCTTTTCAGGTTTAAGTTAATTCTCGGTCAGCTGCAACTAGATAATCAGTTGCCACTGTCTACAATGCCTGTTGTTTTGGCAACTGAGAGCAGACCTGATACGAACCGCCCTGTTTTCAAAGCTAACATTGCTGTTAGCAATGTTACTTCTAATGGAATTCAAGTCTACCCACATGTCTATATTCGGGTAATTTTTGTTTTTTTTGGAGGATGTGTATCCGGGTAATTTTGTCACTGTGTGTATTTCAACATCAGTATTGTCAATCATGAAAAAAATAAACAGTGTTTTCTCTAGGTAACTGATCAAACATGGAGACTGAATATTCATGAACCTATTATTTGGGCACTGGTTGACTTCTACAACAATCTTCGTTTTGTCAGTGCCAGCAGCAGCACAACTGTCACTGAAGTGGATCCTGAGATACGGATAGAGTAAGCTCCTAAGTTGAAGTCACTTGCTAACTGAATTTTCCATTTCTGAGGCTACTTCCTTTACATTTGAAGTTTCTGTGACGCTTTACCAATTTGATGCATCCTGTAATCATCTGTAATTAGTTCTGAAATCTTGAGTAGTACTGTATCTAGATAGTGATACTGCTTTACTCTTTTTGAGAAAGTGGTCTTTTTGAAGAAGTGGAATTTTGTTAATATCATGTGATGACTTTGCAGAAACATCAAGTTATCCTGCCTGAAATGACTTAGCTGCAACATTATACATAATTTTATAATTTGCAGGCTATCTTTACAAGTTTTTTTATTGGCAGGCTTATTGATATTTCAGAGATAAGGCTGAAAATATCTCTGGAAACTGCACCTGCTCAAAGACCTCGTGGTGTCCTTGGCATATGGAGCCCTGTCCTATCTGCTGTGGGTAATGCGTTTAAAATTCAGGTAAGCCTAGAATAAGGCTCTGTGGTTCTCATGGTCACCGGTTGTGACACTTCCATAAGGATCCTACACTGAATCTCATAAACTCCAGTGCTATTTCACTTAAATTCAATTCGGAATGTTTTCTGTTGTCCCCCTGTTGAATAATTAGTTTATTCTTTCCTTGCCTATCTTCCTGAGCCCTGTTCTGTTCAGACCTTTCCCTATTTCATTTAGTAGGTGCCCTAGTGTATTCATGTCAAAATTCAAACCTGGACAAGTTTTAAGAGAGATGTACTTTTGGCTCAGTTCCATGAAATGTTATTCCCTTGATGTTTCTGTAGGTGCATTTGCGGAAGGTCATGCACAGAAGCCGGTTTATGCGAAAAAGCTCCATCATCCCTGCTATCACAAACCGAATCAAAAGAGATCTGATTCACAATCCTTTGCATCTAATATTTTCTGTAGATTTTCTTGGAGTGACAAAATCAACTTTGTCTTCACTTAGCAAAGGATTTGCAGAGCTCTCTACTGATGGGCAATTCCTTCAGCTGAGATCTAAACAGGTGAAATTTTGTGCTTATTTTTTGATGTATGCTTGTTTATGTTAACCCCTGGAGACATTGTAAGAGCAATATGATTCAGGTTTGGTCAAGGAGAATTACTGGCGTCGGTGATGGGCTGGCTCAAGGGACTGAAGCATTTGCACAGGGTTTGGCTTTTGGCGTTTCTGGTGTTTTAAGAAAGCCAGTTGAGAGTGCCAGACAGTACGGTGTTATCGGCATTGCACCTGGTCTTGGCCGTGCTTTTGTGGGTTTTATTGTCCAACCTTTAAGTGGGGCTCTGGATTTTTTCTCATTAACCGTTGATGGAATTAGTGCTAGTTTTGTGAAATGTCTCAACATTCTAAGTAATAAATCTATTCCCCAGAGGATAAGAGATCCCCGTGCTATCCACCGAGATGGTATAGTAAGAGAATACGACAAGGTCGAAGCTGCAGGTCAGGTATGTTGCTTTTGGTACTGTCCATTTCTCTCCTCCCCTCACTCTGTTTTCCAGAACACAGGATAGTAGCCTCGTAATTGTTAATATAACAAACTCAAGTGGATATATTGAATAAGATGAATCTTCCTGAAGGGTTTTCATACTCTTGTTTTGCAAATTTGCGCTAAGCAATGTACAAAATAAAAACAGAGGGAGTATTTGTAAAAACTATTGAGATTGTCTTTCATTCTCTGAGGTGCTTTACTATAGATGCTCAACTAGTCAACATCAACAGGCAAGTTCTTGGTCACTTCACCGGAACACACTGACAAAAGAATGCTGCTTTTTCCGTTTTAAGATGTTACTAACCCAAATTACCACCTCCTTGAAAATGATCTCTAGCAATAGCCTGACTTGTATCAGCTTTCAATGTAAAAAATGTCTGATTCCCAAATATCATTTCAAATTCGTTTCCTTTTTTTTAATTTTACGATAAATATGCTGATATAAAGGCTTGAGTTATTCAGAAAGTTTGAAGTTGCCTATATACAGATAGCAAATTTACATTTCAAAAAAAAAACAAATAGCCATTTCTCTGTTGGCCATTAAACATTCTGCTACAATAATTATGCTTCAAAAATGTTTCCAAATATAATCCTTATTGTTTTACCTCAAAGGCTACATTAGACCTAATGGTTAAAACATGAGCAGTCATAATCATACATGATGTACGATTGGTTCGATCTAGCTTTGTTTCAATGAGTCAAAATGCCAAATTTGTCAGACTATTCAAGCACCCAGGCCCAATTTCCAGTAAAAAAAAAATATACTAATTAGCACGTGATAGTTGTCTTGTTAGTATTACTCTGGTCGGAAAATGATTTCTTGTATGCTTTGCACTGATATTTGGTACTTTGTTCTCCAGATGGCCCTTTATTCTGGCAGAAGCTACAATAATTATGCTTCAAAAATGTTTCAAAACATAATCCTTATTGTTTTACCTCGAAGGATACATTAGACTTAATGGTTAAAACATGAGCAGTCATAATCATACATGATATATAATTGGTTCTATCAAGCTTTGTTTCAATGAATCAAAATGCCAAATTTGTCAGACTATTCAAGCACCCAGGCCCAATTTCCAGCAAAAAAAAAAAGAATTATACTCCCTCCGTTTCAAAATTGTTGTCGCCATTGACTTTTTTCATTAACTTTGACCATTTGTCTTATTCAAAAAATTTCAAAAAATATCATATATTTTTTAATGATTTGTTTTATCACTAGATAAAATTTAAATGTAACATAACTTTTTATGTTCGAACAAATATTTTGAATAAAACGAATGGTCAAAGGTAACGAAAAAAGTCAATGACGACAACAATTTTGGAACGGAGGAAGTACTAGTTAGCACGTGATAGTTGTCATGTTAGTATTACTCTGGTTGGAAAATGATTTTTTGTATGCTTTGCACTGATATTTGGTACTTCGTTCTCCAGATGGCCCTTTACCTGGCAGAAGCTAGCCGATATTTTGCATGCACAGATTTATTTCGAGAACCTTCGAAGTATGCATGGTCTGATTACTATGAAGACCATTTTATTTTATCCAATCAGAGGATTGCATTAGTAACTAACAAGCGGGTGATACTGCTTCAGGTGAGGTTTATTCATTGCTCAGTCTCATTCTATTATGGCCTTACTTCAAAATTTTGGTTGAAACTAATGTTTTCTTTTGTTTAGTGTTCGTATGTAGACAAAATGGACAAGAAACCTTCCAAGATACTTTGGGATGTTCCTTGGGAAGATGTACTCACGTTGGAGCTTGCAAAAGCTGGCTATCAGAGGCCTTCACATGTAATCATACATCTGAAGAATTTTAGGAGGTCTGAGAACTTTGTAAGACTAATCAAGTGCAATGTTGATGATGAACATGAACCTCAGGCTCTTTCACTTTGCTCTTCAATTCGGAAAATGTGGAGATCTCACCAGGCAGCCATGAAAGTTGTACCCTTGAAGGTCTCTCCCTCTCCCTCCCTCTGTTTCTCTCTCTCTCCCTCTACATCTACCTCTCCCTCCCTCCCTCCCTCTCGAACTGGACTGAACTCATACTTCTGACAAAACCATAATAGGTTCCATCGGCCCAGCGTCATGTGTATTTTGTGTCAGATGATGATAGAAGGGATTCCCAGAGTCTTTCTAGGCCTTTGCTGAGCTCAAGAGGGACCTCTAGTAATGTGGAGCAAGGAGTCACAAGTCATACAGTTAACTTTCAGAAAATGTGGAGCAGTGAGCCAGAAATTCGGAGTCGATGTAAACTAGTTGCCAAGCAGGTAATTCAGCTGACTATCTAAGTAATCAAAGGAGAAAGGTTTCTGAGATATATCATGTAAAATAGCTATTGATCTGTATTCTAGGTTGCAGATGATGTAAGGGTGATTACCATCTGGAGGCCTCGGTGCCCTAGCGGGTATGAAAGTTGACATTCCGTATCCTTTTAATGTAACACTTTTTTTGTTGATACAAAAGATATTGAGCCGATCATTTTCAGGTATGTCTCTATTGGCGATGTTGCTCATGTCGGCACCCACCCACCGCATCTTGCTGCTGTATACAAAAATGTTGATGGAAATTTTGCACTGCCGATTGGCTATGACCTGGTTAGTATCCAAGAGCACTTTTTTTCTGCCAGATATCTTGGTCCATGTTGATCTTATACTGAAAAATAAAAGGAACCTGTAACTTTTGTGCTGCATAAGTTATATACTTTTAGGGCAACTACTGTTGCATTTGGGCACTGGAGAAGGGCAATCCATCATGGAATCTATTGGCCTTGCGTGCAGGTTTGGAGAAACTGTGCTGAGGATTACAGGAGTCCTGTATCAATATGGCTTCCAAGGCCATCGGAAGGATATGTAGCTCTTGGATGCGTTGCTGTTCCTGCTTTTGAGGAGCCCCCGCTTGATTCTGCTTTCTGCGTGAATGAGCGGTTCACAGAGGATGCAGAGTTTGAGGAGCAAATAGTATGGGCCTCGTCTGATGCTTACCCATGGGGGTGTTATGTTTACCAAGTTCGGAGCAGCTCACTGCAATTCATGGCACTTCGTCTCCCAAAGGAGCAGTCTGCACTTAGGCCTAAGAAGATATCGGAGTCCTATGCGCAGCAAGCATCGGAGGTCTCGTGACAAGAAAGCAGATGTACTGTGCATGAGTAGGATTGTACATATACATGCCAGCGTACAAGAAAACTCAACTAGGAAAAAAGAGATTATCAGCTTCGTCCAGGAAAGAGAGAGAGAACCGTTTTCTTTCATACTATTCTGTCATTCTCCATGGTCGAAGCAAACACAGTGTTCTGTAAGCACACACAGCCCGTTGTAGATTAATGTAAATTGTGTAAAGTAGTAGGTGAGTGGTTTTTAGATGCAAAATTTTGTAACGTTTCTTACAATTTGTCATCAATGCATGCCATTTGCCGGAAAAGAGTTCAGCTTTATATATGCGGATCTCTAAGAAATTGCAGTTGTGCTAGTATGATGTTCACCACTATCGGACCAACGAGTGTCCGTATAAAGCTTGTAGCTGTGATGGCCGCTGTGCATCGCATCCAATCTATCAGCTATAATCACAGCAAGAATTACTGCAAAGGAACTATATATCTGTACGACACACACAAGCGTAAGCGTTCTTTCCCTTTGTCCAGGTGTCATGCAATGAAAGAAGATACTGAGCATCTTGGTAGTGACGGGCATCAACGATTGCGCACACCCTCCCTGTCACACTTACCGTCACCAGTCCGGGACGAGCCCCCGCGGCTGGACCAAGATTTTTTAACAGTAACTTGTTGGGGATAAGCACGCGACTCGGCGCCTGATTTTGACGTGCCATCGAGTTTTATCGTCAAAAATCACCCTGTCCTGTGGCGTTGGATCAGGCGACGGGGTCTCGTCTCGTTCGCAATTTCGCATCCCATGCACACACCTGTGGAACGAACGAAGCGCCTCGTCATCGGACTGGCTTCTTCCCCCTCTGATGAAGCAGAAGCAGCGAGGCAACGGGCGCCGGCGTGTGAACCGATGGAGACTGCCGGTGGGCGTGGTCCACGGCGAGGCGGACACCGGAGGGAGAAACAAGAGCACGGGACCGACACGACCCTTTCCGTCCAAAAGGAACGTTTGGAAGGAAATATCAGCTACAGTGAGAGATATTTCTTCTGCAAATTGCGCCGCTCTTTTTTCCTCGTGAACAGAAAATTCAATCACCTGGTGCATATATAGCTTTCGGTTTTCAAAGAGGAGCCTGGCCTGGTGTTGCACATTATTGCGTCAGGTCAATCGTGACATAAGTAGCAAGCACTTGACGTCCATACGTAAACCCCAAAAGCATTATTACTGGTCTTTTTTTTCTTATTCCTTCAAGTGGGCATGGAGTTTTTTTAATCTCATTATATCGAAAAGTGACAAGAGCGAGCTTCATTTGTGAGAGGAGACAATAGAATAGTCGGTGAGCGCAAGGAGAGCCACAAACGCATCTAGGAAAGGAACGAACGGGCCCAAAAGGTCACCGGCTCCGGGACCCGCGGGCCAAACACCGGGCAACAGAGAAAAAGCGCGCAAGAAAACAGCTCCGAGTCGAAAGCGGGTGGCCGTCCGGGAACATGGGGTGGAGACTGGAGACGTGGGCGCGTGCGGATAAGAGCGCCATGCGAGCCACGCGTTCCCCTCTTGGTGCCTGCGCGCAGCCGCGTCACCACCAGCTCATCGCCGCCGTCCTTGCAGGCCTGCTGATTCACCCGCTCACTGGTTCGTGTGTCCTTGCATTGGTTGCTGGCGCCACCACTTGCACTTGTTAAATAGGCGAGTGCATGTTGCATGACAACGCTCCGTGTAGGCATTGTCGGAGGTTTGTTTATCTCATCAATTCGTTAATGATCCACAGTTGACTATAGGATTAAGAATTAATCGTCTCTCCCTCCCTCCCCGAGGAGTGAGTGACTGTACTGCATGTAGGCTTAATTTGTCAACTGTTTTGTGTGTGATCACGTTGATATCAGAAATGGTCATCATCGCCGATCCGATCGCGCGTTACGGAGGAGAGCGGAAAACGAGCTGCAACGACAATCTGCCTGCAGTAGTAGCAGCTAAAACCACAAAAAACATATGCGTGTCTGTCAAAGTATCAACAGTCCACACTGTAGCAAGGACGGACGCGAAATCAGCACCACACAGCGCGAGGGAGGTAGCTGGGTTGGTACCCCGCCGTCGGTTACATCCTCGTGTATGCTGACTCACTCGCGCTTCGGCTGCTGTCGCCAAGTCGCAAGCTTCCAAACCGGCCATTGTAGCCAGACACATACGGCCTAGAAGGAAAACTCAAGATTCACCGAGCTGTCACTTTTTATGTCCATTTTTCACTGCTTTTTCGCACAACCAAGCTCCAGCTAGCTGGTGTATCCAACATTTTTCCCACAAGATATTGTCAGCAAAATTTCCGCCGCAGCAACATTTTTTCCAGAAAGAGAAAAGAAAGGAAGAACTGAAACAAGGCAGGACTACCGCACACGTTACAAGTGGAACGCGGATTCAATCGCAGCCATGAAATCAACCCCGCCTCCTCATTGGTCGCCCGCTCCGTCGCCAAAACAGGGTTCGCATCGCGCTCGCGCGCCCAGCTCGCCGCCCGTCGCGTCCGAGTCACACATGGACCCGACGCGCGGACCTGGTCCACCTGCAGCCACACACGCCACGGTGACCTGAACCCGGTTTGAACACGTCAAGCGCCTCGCCACGTCGGACTCCCCCCGCTTTTCTTATCCGTTTCAAAATCCTTCCCTCGCGGCCAAGTGTTAGATCGCCGACGTGGCTTCGTCGTCTACGCGGCTTCCCGTTTTAACATTGACCACTCCTCTGTGTAAGATAGGTCGTGTATCTCGTGCGTCACTACTGACACTCCTTAATCCACTTAACTGGCTCAGCACAACGATGCCGATTAATCCACTCTACTATGTGATATCATGCAGAGCAATTAGACACACCCATTACCCCAACTGCTGATCCGGTCAGCATAAACGCCTAATGAGACAAGGTGGGAAACGAATGAATGACATGGATAAGAATCGGCTGATGAAATCATCGTCTCCAACCAGCTCGCGTCCATTAATTTAGTCCTAATCCAGCTGCTAACCTGTTGTTTACTGATAAGCACGGGGTGTTACGGAAAACGGGAAAGTGATAAGCACTCTCTCTACTGCCCGTATTGTATAGTCACCACCACACGGCTCCTCTGGGGAAAAAACTCTATATATACCGCCCGCACCGGCGCATCTCCTCCCAATTCCGTTCTCTCCCGTCATTTGCTCAGCCTCCGCAAGCGACTCGATTTCGATTCAAAGCTAGCTAGCATCTTCTTCTTCCCCTGTTTGTCTCACCAAGCACAAGAGGTTCTGCTTGTTGATTGGTCTTGTGTGTGATCCAAAAGGCAAGGCAAAAGCCATGGCTCTGACACTGCGTTCCTCCACTTCGTTCCTGTCGCCGGTGGACCCCGCGTCCAAGCTCCTCCGGGCCGAGGACGCGCCGCCGTGCTGCGTCGCCGCGCCCGCGCCGGCCCACGCCGCGGCGCCGAGCCGCAGGCTGCGCCTCCTCCGTGCGGGCGCCGCCGCGACGCCTTCGGCCCCCTGGACGGAGCGCGCTCCCGAAGAGGCGGAGCTGCTCCACGGCAGCGCGCCGCCGCAGCAGCACGGGCGGCCGGGCGGAGGCGTGCCGGTGTACGTGATGCTGCCGCTGGACACGGTGGGCCCGGGCGGGCAGCTGGGCCGGGCCCGCGCGGTGGCGGCGAGTCTGATGGCGCTGCGGGGCGCCGGGGTGGAGGGCGTGATGGTGGACGTGTGGTGGGGCGTCGTGGAGCGCGACGGGCCCGGCCGCTACGACTGGGAGGCCTACGCCGAGCTCGTGCGCATGGTGGAGCGCGCCGGACTGCGACTCCAGGCCGTCATGTCCTTCCACCAGTGCGGCGGAAACGTCGGCGACTCCTGCAAGTAAGATCCGTTCTCGTTGCTTCACTCACCTCTTCGATCCCCATGCCTGTGCGTTATAGCATCAGCCAATTAGGCGTTCGAATTGAAAAGCAAATGAAACTGAATTCAATTACTAGTAGTAGATTTTGCTCCGAATTGTCCGGGCCTGTTTGATTCAATGCATGAATCTGATGCCAAGTTAGCCTTTGAAGAGCCAATTGCTGCGCTTAGCTTCAAGGGGGTGTCAGAAAACGTAGGTGCAGAGTTTGTGCTTTAGTGTGATTAACGGATCCGTTACACGATTCTTTTTTTTTTTTTTTTTTTTTGTGTGTGTGTATATACACATCAGCTACACGATTCAGGGACCGTTGTTGCAATTCTGTTTGTTCCTTGCAAGCAAAGGTCATGGCATCTCTAGTCTGCAAGCAATCCGTTTAGTCAAGTACTACTTCTCTATCTGGAGAAGACAAGTGGCAAACAAAAAGGTTCGCAGATCTGATGCTAGTTGTAGTTAATAAAGGAAGAGAGCATAATAGATGATGGTGATGCTAAACAAACCAATAAATTTCAGGAATTGATGTTTAAGGAACCAATAATTTTCCAACCACCTGCCGCCTATCCTCCTGTTGGTGCTAACTGCTAGTAACTGACAACATCAAATTGTGCCTGATTAAAGTGGACATGATTAGTACTACCCGATACTCTGATTGATGTTTGGTACTTTTGATTGACGTTGTTGGTTGCCCTGACGTTTGCAGCATCCCGTTGCCCTCATGGGTACTGGAGGAGATGAGCAACAACCCGGACATCGTGTACACGGACAGGTCCGGGCGGCGCAACCCCGAGTACATCTCCCTCGGCTGCGATAACCTGCCGGTGCTCAAGGGCCGGACCCCAATCCAGGTCTACGCCGACTACATGCGCAGCTTCCGCGATAGGTTCAAGGACTACCTCGGCAACGTCATCGCGGTAATTACTATTCTTTCTTTGCTAATAATGAAACTGAACAGTGTTATTATTGCGTTAGCAGTTGAGCATATGGACGTTGGAATCTGACGCTTTTGTTTTCGTTATTGCAGGAGATCCAAGTGGGCATGGGTCCTTGTGGAGAGCTGAGGTATCCTTCCTACCCTGAAGCCAACGGCACCTGGCGTTTCCCGGGCATCGGCGAGTTCCAATGCTATGACAAGGTAGCCAACTACACAATCTAATTATTGGAAGTTTTTTGGAATTGTGAATCTGAATGGGAAGCTGAACTTATCTGTGGTCGATGCAGTACATGCGCGCATCCCTCCAGGCCGCGGCAGTGGAGGCCGGGCACGAGGAGTGGGGCCGTGGCGGCCCACACGACGCCGGCGAGTACAAGCAGTTCCCGGAGGACACGGGCTTCTTCCGGCGCGACGGCACGTGGAGCACCGAGTACGGCCACTTCTTCCTGTCCTGGTACTCGGGCATGCTCCTTGACCACGGCGACCGCGTCCTGGCCGCGGCGGAATCCGTCTTCCTCGGCACGGGCGCCACGCTGTCCGCCAAGGTGGCCGGCATCCACTGGCACTACGGCACCCGGTCCCACGCGGCGGAGCTCACCGCGGGCTACTACAACACGCGGCACCGCGACGGGTACGCGCCCATCGCGCGGATGCTGTCGCGGCGCGGCGCCGTGCTCAACTTCACGTGCATGGAGATGCGTGACGAGCAGCAGCCCGCCCACGCGGCGTGCTCGCCGGAGCAGCTGGTGCGGCAGGTGAAGGCCGCGGCGGCGGAGGCCGGCGTCGAGCTGGCCGGGGAGAACGCGCTGGAGCGGTACGACGAGGCCGCGTTCGCGCAGGTGGCCGCCACGGCGAGGGGCGCCGGGCTCGCCGCGTTCACCTACCTCAGGATGAACAAGAAGCTCTTCGACGGGGACAACTGGCGGCAGTTCGTGGCGTTCGTCAGGGCCATGGCCGACGGCGGGGCCAGGCCGGCGCTGCCAAGGTGCGACACGGGGCGATCCGACCTGTACGTCGGGTTCCTCGACGCCGCAAAGGAGAGGAAGGCGCCCGAGGCCGAGGGCGCCGCCGCTGCAGTGTAGACATGGGACAGCTAGTGCCTGTCGCACACAACTCGGAGACGTGCAGATATGTATATGCCGTAGGGAACGTGCATCGGAGAAGCGAAATTGTATAGGTGCAGGGGCATGCAGATTACAGAGTTTTATAGGCTGTAGTCCAGCATGTCGCTAGGCAAGAATGTTCGTACTTAGAACAAACATATCTTAAATTCCTTCGTTCTAGTATGTGAGTCGGTGTTATAATGAGCACCATTGTCACTGCACACCGTGTAAACTTGGATGCAGGAACTTGCAAATGCATAGAACAAACCGGGGAATTTGAGAATTTGAGTTGCCTGATCTTTTATCAAGCGGCAGTTCAGCAAGAATTCGTTAGATTTCAACAACAACGTTTTGTGTCCCAAATGAGGAATGGATCGATTCGACGGAGATTGAGACAAAGAATTGTTGCTAACTGAGGATGTTGTTGTGGCTCCGTAGTGTAGGTTTCTGCCAGCCCGGAGGTAGTAGATCAAGATGCGTCCCCCAAATTTACCTGCCTCAGGCCTAAGGCTCCCTCCCTCAGATCAGCCGCGGAGGGGAGCGGATCTGAGGCGACAGAGACAGTAAGGATGTCGGCGCCTCCATGACCGTCGTTGTTGTCATAGTCGTTGCGGCACCTCGATGGTTGGCATCCCACGTTAGAGGGCGGAAGCCCGGGGCATCCTCCATCGGCGACGTGCGTCGGGTCGTGGCCCGGTGGAGGCAGCAACGACGTTGTGCATAGAGGTGCAGCCGGTCGAAATCCCTGTTGTAGCACGAGCAGGCCATGAGAGCGGCAAAAGGGGAGCGAAAGTGGAGGAGCGAAAAGGGTGGTGGAAGAGGAGGGGCGAAAGGAAGGAGACAAAAGTGGTGACGTGAGAGAGATGGAAGGAGGGAGCAGATAGAGTTTACGTTTCCACACACTCTTTTTTTTTATAGGTCATGGCACAAGTAAATGGCGGACCATGTTTATGGTCCGCCATAAACCTATATAGCCCTAATTGTGACGGACAATATTGTGTCCGTTGTTAATTTCTACCATTTAGTGATGGGCAACCCTTCCCTGCCTTCCATCCGGGGTCGATTTTATAATGGGTTTTATGATAGCTGTTACTAATGTCAATACTCCGTTTGTTATTGAAACTTGTTTTCCAGTAGGGGAAAAGCATCCCCCTCCCCCGTCCATATTGCATTACCAAACAGGACAAGGTTTAAGCGTTTACAGCGCCGCAGCCTTCTGGTGATCCAACGTACCCATACTGCAACCTCTACCAGCAAGTTTAGCGAAAGCAATCAGGTACATGAGACATTAACAGAAACACTCAACCTCCCAGTTTACATGCGTAGCTCGGAGAGCTCACATCATGATGTGCAAGCCAAAAAAAAAAAAAACGACTTGCATGTAGCGACCTTCAAAAGCGGCATTATCTGTCTTGTACAGATCGTCTTCAAGCTCCTCTTCTATGATGGTAGCGGTATACTGATGAAGTTGATGCTCTTCAAGTCAGCATTTCTGGCTGTCTCGAGACACCTTCCAGCCTGGTCATCCATCCGGTGTATTGCTTCGCATGCTTGGTCAGGGGCATGAATCAATTCAACCGACGATTGAGAGAATTGGTACACACACTGCTTCCTCCGTAACTACTCGTTGTACACCTGACTTCAACTTTGCGGAAAATTGGTTGGGCCAACACGCTTAATTGGGCTGACCCAGCTTGCTGGCCTCTTCGGCCTTTTTTCTCTACTGCATGCCAGGCCCAGGTCCTCCCTAGAATTCGGTTCGGTTTGCTGTCCTGATTTTTTAAGAAAAATAAAAATAAAAAGCCGTAACATTTCGAAACGGACTCGCCTCAAGCCCTGTCCGTCCGTAGTATATAGATCGTCGCCGCGGGGCTCGGTACTGCGTGGTTTGACGCAGCAACAAGACAGGATGAACCCGGCCAGCGCGTTCTACCCGGCGCGGTCGCCTTTTGCCATGCCACCCTACGCGCCGCCTTTCCTGTACCCATCAGGCCCCATGCCGCCACCGCCGCCGCCCGGCGTCCCCGTCCACTCGGTGTGGGCCGACAACCTCGACGCCGAGCTGGGCGCGCTCCGCTACTTCGCCGCGCGCGCGCGCAGCGTCGCGGTGACCGTGCACTACCCCGGCGTCGTCCACCGCGCCGAGCAAGACCACAGCCTGCTCACCGCGGAGGAGCGGTACGCCGTCGTGAAGGCGAACGTGGACGCGCTCAAGCCGCTGCAGGTGGGCCTCGCCGTCGCCACCCACGACGGCCGCCTCGCCGCCTGGGAGTTCAACCTCTCCGGCTTCGACCCGGCCGCCGACCCCTGCGCCGCCCACTCCGTCGCCTACCTCGCCGGCCGCGGCCTCGACGTCGACGCGCACGCCCAGCACGGCGTGCCCGTGGCGAGGCTCACCGCCGCGCTACGCGGATGCGGCCTGGTCCACCGGCGCGGGCTGACGTGGATCGCCTACACGGGGGCGTACCACGTGGCCTACCTGATCAAGGTCATCACCGGAGGTAATCAGCTTCTTCCCGACGACCTGGCTGGGTTCCTCGCGGTGGTGCGGAGGTTCCTCGGCGAGGACGTCTACGATGCTGCGAGGTTGGCTAATGACTGGCCAGACATCCCGGTGGGGCTGGAACGTATCGCTACCAGGCTCGGGATGCCAAAGCCTCTGTTGAGCCCTCAGCTCGCCGGCGCAGGCAGCGTGCTCGCTTTACAAGCGTACATGTCACTCAGATTACGTTACTTCGGAGCTAACAACATGAACAAGCACAGAGGCGTGATCCACGGACTGCAGGCTATATGAACTATAATTGGGTCAATGATTCCAAGAGCATCTAAATCTAGAGAGAGAATTCAAGCAGAGGGTTATTGTTTTCACACTACTGATGATTTTTTTAGTCGAATATGGGCTAGTTTTTAAGAGTATTATGACTAATATATGTCGAGAATATTTGGGTTTGGCTCGTTGTCTCCACGTGCACTAATAATAATAGAGTTTTCATCCACGGAAACAAAAGTAAGTTACACATATTTTTCTGGTCTACTATATGACTTCATCCGTGCTTTCATGTATGAGCGTGAACCCTCACACAACGATATAGCATCACCAAATGTTTTACAAGTCTAAAGCAGCAAATTAAATAGCAATGACCCCAAAAGAAAGGAGAGAACTTCAAAACTGCAGCAACTGAACTGCAAATTGAACAGCAATCTTCTCCAACCGTGGACTGTATATTATGAAACGTGGAAGGAACAATCGTTGTAAATAATCCACGAGCATTCGTGTTAGCTCTATTTATTAGTGCGTGGAACACTCCCAACAATGACATGTACATTATGGTAACACGAAACAGAAACAGCGATACAGTACGCAGAACAATACCGGGAACGCATCATAAAGAAAACGGCTTCGCGTAGACATCAAACATCTCGCACGCAGTAAGCTGTGGCTCCTGCAAGTCATACGGAAGCAGTTAAGAGATCATACTACTGTTGCCAATCTGAAATGCTGATGAAAAAAATGGTATGTTTATTGTTGTGGCTAGGCAGTGTAAGTTTCTGTCGGCCTGGAGGTAGTAGATTTACCAAACCGTTTATCACGATGCGTCCCAAAAAATTTACCTGCCTCAGGCCACCACTGCTAAGGCTCCCTCCCGTAAGAAGCATTGTAATCAGTGATGTAACGGCACCACCACCAGCACCCATTGATTCGCCTGTGCTACGTATTGTGGAACGCATGGAATTCAGGATACTACCATAGGTTGCGGCCTGCCCACGTTCTATGGCTTGGATGAAGCAAAATGTCATCGCACCAGTAGAAGTGATCTTAGACAAAGCCTGATCAGAACAATTCCAATTGAAAGATATTAAAATTGGTTATGCACAGAAAAAAGGAAATTGATCAAAAGAACTGCTGACAAGATGCTATATGAGAGAATGATCTGTACATTATCTTCTGAACAAATTCATCACTTGATTATTGTATATGGGTTACATGAACAAATTGATGGTAACAGAAAGGAAAGAAATCTAAAACTTACTGAAGTATCCGCTGAGGTTTGATCATCATCACAACCACTGAATGAAATAGCCTCCCCGCCACTAGTGCCTTTCCAGACACCAGACCGTGGCCGGTGATCTTCCCATCTATATTGTCCACTCCTGTATGAATACAGATAGTGATGAGATATTTTAGCTGAAGAGATATCTCATAAATAGAATCAACCCTCTAGTTCATTTGTTCTACTAGCTTCACAAGGTGGAGGGATTTAGTTCATTTTAGAGAGTTTTGGGCTGACCCACCGACCCAAGAAATAGGAAACTTGCATCCCTATATGCATGTATGCTTGCCAAGCAAAACGAAACCTAAATAAAGACAAGATCACCATCAAACAGATCCATTTTGCAAATGTTTGCAAGGGTGGCTAAACATAATGGGACACTAAAGAATGACACTAAACTATTTGCCAGCTAATGTCCATCAAAGAACTTGACCCCCAATTTCGATTGGATGTTTTGTGGAACTAACATCATCATGGGCTAAAGCCTAAAACATAACTAGTCCAACATGGAACTTCATATATCGATAGATAACATTCAAATTAGGGGAAAGAAACAAATCTTAACCTGTCCATTCTGCAGAGGAAAGGCAAGTCGAGTGCAGTCCCACTATGACAAGCATCTATAAGTGCATGAAGCTTAACTCCACGAGGAAGTGGTCTAACAAGTGCTGCATTTATCTCATCATCCACAATCATTCCTTGGGTCTCAAAATCCACTGGGCAGAGGGTTTCATCAAACCCATCAACCTCATCACCGTTGTAGTTTCTTTGTTGTGCCCCATGGCCAGAATAATGGAATACCAATGAGTCTCCAGGCTGACAACCTTGCAGAAGCCAATACATGGCCATCCTAATGTTCTGCTTTGTTGGAATTTTGTAGGGGTCGGCTTGTTCTTCTGCAATAAAGTAACCAAATGTGTGAGGATCATGGCTGGTCCAAGAGTTGAAAGTGCAATAGAGAATTTCGGAAAGCAAACACAATATACTAGGATTTCTACACATTTGTAAGTCTCCTGAAATTAATGTTGATAGTAGACAATTTAATATAGGATTAAACATAGGTAGCACATCCAGACAGGTGTGTCAACATTCTAGATGTTGCTTACAGAGCATCAGTTTGATTATAAATTGCTATTGCCAATGTTTTAAAACATGCCTACCTGAACAGCATATTTCAAAGAAAACAATAAAACAGACAGAGGCTATATGTGGTTAGATCAAGTAAATAAGTAGTTAGAGAAAGATGATACCATCAATATTCTATCAACAACAACAACAATAACAACTAAGCCTTTAATCCCAAGCAAGTTGGGGTAGGCTAGATATGAAACCCCGAAGAGCCCCATCAATATTCTATCAAAAATTAAAAACTACTCCCTCCGTCCCATAATGTTTGGCATTTTAGTCCTCGACACAGAGATTAAGAAAAGAAGGAATAAAGTAGATACACAGAAAACGAGGAGGAGAGAGATAGAGATAGAGGTGTATTGGGAAGAGAGAAAGGTGTCTCGAGAAGTGAGAATGCCAATTATTTTGGAAAAACTGGATGAGGCTAGAATGTCAAATATTTTGGGACGGAGGGAGTAGATACATACGGATTTTGAGGTATTTAACATAGATATCAACCAAAACATGCAGATTCTATTCTGAAAAATTGAGATTCCAATTTGATTTTAACTTTTGTTGAGTTAACATGATCTATATTGCAGTCTGGAAAATGCAATTCGGTTGATAGAAAGTCTAAATGCAGAAACAAAAGATCATGAATGGTCAGCAGAAACCATATCACCCATTTATTACATGAATTGTCATTCTGAATGATCATGCAAACACATATTCAGCTGCCTCTTAGTTTTTTCTTACCAATTCAAGCAAAATTATGAAACTCGGTTTATAGGCAAGCCAAATCCACCAATGTTCCAACAAGGCCAGATGAGCTACATCCCAACATATCACATGTCGATGTACTTGCTACCTAACACAGTAGCAGATAAAGTTGGCAAGTTAACATGATCTATATTGCAGTCTGGAAAATGCAATTCGGTTGATAGAAAGTCTAAATGCAGAAACAAAATATCATGAATGGTCAGCAGAAACCATATCACCCATTTATTACATGAATTGTCATTCTGAATGATCAAGCAAACACATATTCAGCTGCCTCTTTGTTTTTTCTTACCAATTCAAGCAAAATTATGAAACTCGGTTTATAGGCAAGCCAAATCCACCAATGTTCCAACAAGGCCAGATGAGCTACATCCCAACATATCACATGTCAATGTACTTGCTACCTAACACAGTAGCAGATAAAGTTGGCAAGTCCAGAAGAACTTTCTTTTGGCAAGAAGGGACAAAGAGAAAATATCATCGTGTTAAATGGGATACAATCTGCTAACCAAAAAATCAGGGTGGTTTAGGGCTAAAAACCTGAGGAAAATGAACTATAGCCTGTAGGAAAAATGGTGGTGGCGGCTGGAGAACAAAGAGGGACTTTGGAAAGAAATAGTAAGGAAGAAATATTTATCCTCCCACACCATTGCTACAGTTAAACTCAAAATCAATGATTCCCCTTATTGGGCTGACTTACTCAAAGTGAGGGATTTGTACCTAGCTGGAAGATTTGTATCAGTAGGGAATGGATCCCAAACCAGAATGTGGGAAGACAACTGGCTGGGGAGCTCCCCTCTAAGTTTCTCTTTTCCTGACCTTTATGACATCTGTAATGATAAGGGCATTACTGTGGAGGCATGCATTATGAAAGGGTGGAACCTTTCCTTCAGAAGGTGGTTTAATGATAACTTACAAGCCCAGTGGGGGGCAAATCTTATCTTTACTTCAGCAGTATCAGTTCTCTAACTCTCAAGATCAGGTTAGATGGCAGCTGAATTCGAAGGGTGTGTACAGTGAATTCTATGTACACCTGGATTATGAAAGATATGCGCTGTCATGTGGGGGCGCACGTATACTAGGCGCCGGCGGGCCCATGACGTGCGCCGTGCCACGGAGCGGGAGGAGATCACTGCAAGTAGATAAATTAAGAAAGAGATAATTAGTTTCTATTTTTACTCCCCAGAATTTAGGAGAGTTGGTTTGAGCCCTTAAGGCTATATATCTTGTACCGTACGATTGACTAAGGGTTAAGCAAGAACAATTATCTAATCTCTTCCTCCCTCCTAAACCTCGCCGGAGAAGACGGATCCCGCCTACGAACTCCGTAGCCGCGGTCCAGCTACCCGGGACTTGACGCCCTTGACATGTGCGGTGTGAAGTATAACTACATCTGGAGAGCTCGTCTTCCTCTGAAATAAAGATTTTTGTTTGGCTTGTTGAACAGGATAGAGTACTTACTAGGGACAATATGAAGAAGAGAAATTGGAAAGGTGATACAACATGTAATTTCTGCACTCAAAGTGAGACTGCACAGCACCTTTTCTTTCTATGCCCGGTGGCTAAGGCTGTCTGGGGTATTATTGCAGTTCATATCAAAGCTGACTGCATCTCTTCTTCTATCCAACAATTCTACTCATGGATGAACAAATTTCTGCCTTCGAACAAATCCTTCCATGTTTTCTGCTTGGCAGCGATTTGTTGGGTCATTTGGAAGGCGCGCAACAAAGCTTGCTTTGAGAAGAAACTAATAAGAGATCCTACTGAAATTATCTTTCATGCTTGTGCTTTTTTGAATTATTGGGCAGAGTTGCTGAAGGGCGTGTCAAAGGACGAGCTGATCAATGGAGTGGAAGGGCTACTGCACACAGGCTCGCAGCTGATGGGTCATCGCAGAATGCCGACAAGTGGGTCATCGCAGAATGCCGACAAGTTCTGTGTTCTCAGGCCACCAACTTCTCATCCAGAACGAGGAAACAGATGAAGAGGAGGAGGACGACATGGAGTAGAAGTTTCCTCAATCCCTGACAGTGACAGTTTCTGTTCAGTGTGTTGCGCTTTTGCTGTTTTGTTTCACATGTTGGATGTATGCCAGTCTTGGCTTGAATGCCACTTTCTTCGCTAGGTCCTGCTCTATCTAGGCTTACTCTAACCCTATGCCTGTCCTCTCTTTGTCAAACTTTGGAACAAATGCTGGTTGTACTTCCTTTAAGAAATTAATGGAAAGCGGGGATCGCCCCTTATCGAAAAAAGGCCAGATGAGCTATTCATTCATGTGATCTTGTTAATGTACTTCATATATCTATTTCATATAATTCCACCAAGCAACGTAAAATGAGAACCATTTCATCTAATTCCTTTGATTCATTACGATCCTACAAAAACTAGAACGGCTAAATGCACGGAATGCAAAGCCTCTGCTCAATTCCATCCCAAACCTAGCGAACAATCGCGTCACTGTCACACGAAGAAGCCCACTCGAGGATCTGATACCGACACAAGTTGACCCAAAATGGGCATCCAATTCGATTCCTCACAGTAATGGAGGTGGCAGAATTTTTACCGACCGTTGAGCATGATGATGGAGTCGTCGGGGAAGTTGAACCGCGTCATGAGCAGGTGGCGCATGCACTTGGCGTCGTTGATGCACCCCTTGAGCTCGTGCCGCGAGTACCGGTACGAGATCCCGCACACGACGGCGCGCTTCCTCCCGTGCACCGGCGGCGGGGGCGGGCCCCACCCCGGCTGGACGGCCCCCGGGCCGCGGCTCGGGTCGGCGTGCCCCGGCGGCTGGGCGACGTGCGTGACGGTGCCGCAGATGGCGCAGCGGATGCAGGGCGCCCCGTGCGGGAGCTGCAGCGGCGTGCGGCAGCCCGAGCAATCGATCAGCATCATCGTCATCCTCGTCGCAGATCCCGCCGCGTTCCCCGTGTCGTCGCCGGCGAGGAAAGGTGGGTTCGGTCGGGGTGGATTAGTTTGGTTTGCTGTTGGCGTCGATGGGGTTCGGTTTGCGCGTGGTCAGACCAGCCTCGGCCCTCGACTCGCGCGTTGTTGTCGCGATGGAAGAAAACGCAGAAGAGCCAGCGGTCGCTGCGCCTGCGCGTTCCGTTTTCAATTGCTTCTTCCCGAAGGACTTGATTCGCTGGGGTCACTCCTGCCTGCGTCTGGGGGATTAATTTCTGATTAGTGCAATTAAGCCCTTGGTTACTTGGAAGTGGCACGTAAACAGTTCGTGTTATTATTCACGCTTATACGCTTTTTTGTTTTGAATTCTGACAGAAACGCGCTTTCCTTCTAAGAACACGCAGTCATCTGCACAACAGCCCAAGGTACCAGAACAGAGGAACCAGAGAGCAAGTGAACTAGGGCACAAACGATTTCCTTTCTAGAAGATGTTGACTTATTAATATATTTGTTACAATGATGATCAATATTTCAGCCTTATCACTGGTCCACAGATGGTAGTGGCCTGCAGCATAATTTTACTCAACTTGTACTTGTCAAGATTTAAAATTACAGCAACATAGCAACAACCAAAACAACAACAACAGGAGGCGCTCACCATCAGGATATCTTTATGCGTTCCCGTACAAATTATCAAGTACAAACTTTGGCCGGCAGCATGTGTGGTTTTGCCAACCAACATGTGGGTTCTGTACATGCTTGAAGAGAGACAAGAAAACGATTTTGTCTCCTGATGCTGTGGTGTAGACATCTCTGTAACATAGGGTGAGTATTACACAGAAGAAAAGAAGAAATCTATTGACCTCAACCTATTGCCTTCAACAATGGAAACTTCTCGGAGCAGGAGTTCTGCTGCGCCGCAAAAGACACCACAAAGATGTATAGAAGGAACGATGGAAAACTCGTTCTGTTCCCAAAGCTTGATTCAACGGCGGCTCATGTGTCGCCATAGCCCGATGGTCAAGCAGCTCCCCCTATCGGGAAACCGATGGTTTTGTCGGGCAATTGTGGATGCGATGACATCACGTAGCAGCTTCCTGCCAACCTTATGTTGGCTTCATATTCACACTAGTGACAGTGGTAGATCTCCACCATTATTGGGGATGCGCTTTTGTGCAGCCTTCACAGCAGCCACCCTGGCTGCATTAGCTGCTTTATTGGCTGCTGCAACGGCCTTGTTCACCTTATCATCTACTCTTGGCACATCATAGGCCTTCTCTGCAGCTCTTCTCGCTTCCTGCATAGTACATAATCAGGGTGTAGCAACGACACCACATGAGCCTGAAAATGAAAGTGATCTTCAACCATATTACCTGTACTGCAATGAGGACCTTGGAATGGTTTACAGCAATAGGCGATCCAGGGATGATGTTTTGGGTGCTTAAGGTGTCAAGAACTCCGTTTTGCCAATGGCCTGCTTGTGTCTCTCCGTTTCTGAAACTATACATGCCTAGACCCTGTCTTCTGCCTTCATGCCATGCTCCCTCGTATCTATGGCCATTCGCAAAACTGTAGACTCCAAACCCGTGCATCCTATCAGCAAAGTATTCTCCAGCATATGTGTCACCATTCCTTCACAGAAGTTTGCACAATTTAGTTCAAAACTCAAGTTGGTACAATTCTACATATATGCTACAGCATATAAACACAGCAAATGAGAACAACAGGACCAGGCTGAATAAAGGCCATCATGATAATGCAAACCTAGCCATGCAACTGTATTTTATCTCCGATTAAATCAACATCATAGCATAAACATTCTCAAGTGTCTTCGATTTTGCTGTCACTAATCAAAATAAAAGGTAGATTTGTAATGAAACCAAAAAAAGCATCGGGAGAAGTGACAATGAAAGGTAAAATAAAGGGAACTACACACAAAAATAACACCTCCGTAAAACTAAATACTCCCTCCGGACTTTATTTGTTAACGTTGGCTAGTGCAAATCAACAAAAGAAAACCAGAGGGAGTACATCATGTATGATTTACGTTACTTCTCAACAGATAGCTAATATATCCCAAAATATTGTCAATAAATAAATGACTTTAGCAATATTTAAGTGAAATGTAAAACAAATGAAGCTAAAACTATCATTTATAGATGTAGTATATTCGTCCAGCAAATATGGCCTGCAAATTCGAAATCCAAATGTACCCAATCAGATGACATGATAACATAACGATGAATTATGCAAGTGCTATGAACACATGTCTGTATTGAACTGAGTCTGGCTCAATTAATTAAGGGTCCTGGTGTCTGACCACCCAGGTTTGAGTCTTCTTCAGCACAAATTTGGGTGCCTATTTCTCTTCTTAAACAATACTTTAATAGCCACTTGGTTCCTCCGAAGTCAGTCAGGTTATTTTTTAACAGTCTATCTACATTTATATATTGGGAGAATAATATGAACAGAAATTGTGATAAAAAGAGCCCAATGATGCAAATGCGACCAACTCTCCCCTACCTTCATGGGTTCAAAAACATTGTTGAAGTAAGTCTAATAAAAGAGAATGTGGAATGATAATATATCATGTGGTACATGTATACAGCACAGAAGACACGTAAACAAAACGATCAATTATCACAGTCTATCACTATACAACATGCCACCAACGATCGTTTGTGCAAGAAAAGCTGAGACACAGGAACTTTATCCCTCTTTTGGAAAAAATAGGCATATACCGTAAGCATATAACAGTGTCATATATACATTGTAAACTTTCCAAAAGATAAATTGATATTTGTATATAGGCGGTAGCAGATTCTCGATATATTTTTTTAGAATCTATTGCAAATAGCAAACACAAAACCTGAATTGATACTTTTGTAACTAATCATTTCTTATATCCCTAGAAACAACAATTTAACAGAAGTCATTTACTTTGGTGGAAGGAATCATTCTATTCATCAGAAAGCAACAGAATAATGACCTATCAGAATAAATGTGCTCCCTAATTGGATGAAAAACCTTTTACAGATGAGCTGATGTAAATTAGCATTTTGACAGTATACTACTAGCACATAGTGGCTTCCCAATCTTGCAACATGGAGTTGACACATCACATAAATATCATCAACCCAAATGTTATATTGTGCTACAACTGGGCTGGACACTCAAATTCCACTACCACAACAATATGCAATGGTTTAAAAATCAAGGATCAAAGCACAGAAAACAGTCACGAGAACTACATGATTTACTTAGTCATCATACGTTGATGCCAATATGAACATATATAACCTAGTTTGACCTCAGCAGATGTACATTTTAGGACAGCTACATATCAATAATATAAGCAGGATTGATTACTAGCAACTAACACGGCCAGAAGGTTACGCGTAACTTGATTTCACAGCAAGGGCAAAATCTGTAGCAGTGTTGAATAGTTGGAATGCAAATTTAATTCCACACCTGAAATGGTAGTGGCCGAGACCATGCTTGACCCCCCTCTTGAACTCCCCAATGTACCGACTGCCATCTTCGCAGGTGTGGACGCCGTACCCATGGCTCTGGCCATTGGACCATTCTCCGGCATACACATCCCCGGTGTAGAACCTGTACACGCCGAATCCGTGCCTGAGCCCTTGCCGGTACTGGCCTCGGTATCGACTGCCCCTCGCCCAGGTCTCAACGCCAAAGCCGTCATATTTGCCGTCAACCCAGTCCCCCTCGTACCTCCCGCTCATGTAATAGTAGTAGACGCCGCTGCCCGTGCAGCGGCCGCGGTGGAACTGGCCCTCGTAGATGTCGCCGTTGCTGTACAACTGGACGAAATGACCCGTGGTGGGGTTGGACGCAGAGGTGGAAGGCGAGGAGCCAATGGACCAGAGGATGGGGGGTCGGCGCGCGCGGCGGAGCGGGAGAGGGAGTGGGATTGCGAAGGGGAGGCGAGGCAGGGAGAGGCAGAGGAGAAGGAGGAGCGCGCAGGAGAAGGCTGCGGCGGAGAGGAAGTCGGCGAGGAGGGAGCGCGGGAGTACGGCGTGGGACGGGGAGAGGAAGTAGAGGGTGGGGAGGGAGATGAGGAGGAGGATGCGCAGGCGGAGATGCAGGCAGCGGAGGAGGTGCCTCGCCGCCGCCGCGCCCGCCGCCGCTGGCGCCCCCGTCGCCGGCACCGCCTTGCGCCTCCGCGGCGGCGTGAAGGGAGACGGCGAGGGGCGCGTCGGAGTGGACGTGGACGACGACGAGGTCATGACGACGGGGCGCTTGTGCGGGGTCGACGGCAGCGCGTGGTGTGGGCTCGACGGGATGTGGATGCGCAGCGATGAGGGATCGAGCACCGGCGGGGGCGGGGCGTCCGTCGCCGCGGCCTCCGGCGGGGAGGCGGCGGCGACGGGGATGTGGTGGTGGTGCATCTAATCGGAATCGGCGGTGGGAGCGGGGTTCGGGGTTGGTCGGGGGTGGTGGTGGCCGGCGGAGGAGAGAGACATGGGCGAGGCGGAGATGGGCGGGGAGGAGGAGCCTGGTGGTGGGGGCTGCCGCCTCTACGCTTTTTCTTTCTCGCTTTTCCGCACCGATTTTTTCGGGTCTTCTACCTCTGCTGCCTCTCTTCTCGCTGGGTTTTCATTTCCATTTTCTTTCTTCAGTTCTTGCTTGTGCAATTGCAGACGTCAATTCGGTTCATTTTCTTCCTTCAGTTCTGGTTTTGTGCAAATGAAACTTTAATCAGAATGTCACTTAGGCTAGTTTTAATGGAGAATTTTATATTATTATTTTCAAGAGTGATATGTTATTAAAAATAATTTAAAACTACAAATAAAACAATTTTTTGAAGCATTGTTTCATTCGGGTGTGTTTTATTGTATTTAATTCAATGTTCTTTTATTGATTGTCTATAGGATGAAATAAAACTCTTCTCCTCCAATGTTAGTATCACAATGTTTCAAATTTAAGAAATTGTGTATACCCAGATTTATCTAAATGAAATTTCTTTCCTCTCTCTTCTCATAACTTTATTGCTATGTTACCAAAATTGCTTATGTGACACCTCATTTATTAAAAATAAGACTTTCATTAGGATTAGCCTTATGGTCTGAATAATTCTTACTGGCATGTAACTCTTTTGGCACGCTGGTAAAATGTAAACAAGATAACATCATCAAGTGATAGCTTAGTATGTGACTAATTTGAACTTATGGTTCAAGTATCTAAATATGCATTTTGATAGTTTATAGATGTAAATAACACCACGTGAAAAGTTTAAAAATCATCAACACAGTTTATTACAGTACTTCGAAATACCTAGTTTGAAAAAGAGTTGAATGATCAAACTTCAAAAATCTATACTATAAAGATTTTCTTTCTATGAAATACATGGTGCTCAAATATATGCAAGCCCATTCATCCTGTAATGAATAGCATGCCTTACTTTATAAACTTTGCTAAAGGACAATAAACGGACTAATCTTGATATCTAATGAAGTCACCACTATATCGAGATGCCCTATAGTCTAGAGACGAAAGAATAAACAACAGGAAATGCGAGATGCAAAAATCAAGATCGACTCGCCAGGTTCCAACATTTTAAAAACAGTTAGACCAGCAATGTTCTAATGTAGAAGCTCTCTCTCATTTTGAACAAGTAGATTAGTTAATGCTAATATGTGACTAATTTGAACTGTAGCTCAAGCTCTAATAATTGCCGAAATAAATGAGCAAGGGTGTCGCGATCATGTGCGCGGGTCTGGTCAAATGAGTAAGTGAAGCATGTCTATTTCAGGATGCGTAGCGCCGAAGTTGAGAAGCAACACGTTGCGACGACCTAGACTGAAGCATTTGCTTCACAAAATTTCTGACTACATCAGTGTTTAGTACAATTATCGACACTAGACAGACAAATTACGAGCAAAATAAGACAGACAACAAAGTAGAAAATTTTGATCAATCTCTCAATACATTATCTCGAGCTGCTGATTCGCCATTTTCCGCGCCAGGGAATGGACCAGTGGTCCTTCCAGAGCTCGAACACCTTGCTGTGTTAGTGTTAATGTTGTTACGTACGCTTGAAGCGTGATCCTGCGGTCCAATTGAGTTGTGACTGTCATGATTGAGAACACTTATCTAAAATTGCATGTTTCGTGGTCGTCGTCCTTGCTATAGTAGTACGGAGCAATCCATGCATGGAAACATGCTATTAGCAACATGACAGTATCGATCTATCACCAATGCAGAAAGAAAATGCCATTTCCTGATATGCTTGCACTTGCACGCCTTCAGTTGCTTTGAAAGAAAAATAGGTACCACTTCGAGCGGTCGAGTGGGCTAACTCTAACTGATGATCCACTGGTGATCCATCAGTTTTGCTGTGGTCGTAGCCCGGAGCGGACCGCCACAAGGATCGGAGAGGCAAGCCGCGGCATGCACGGCGGGCAAGGCAGTTACGCACAGTTGCTGCTGCGTGCTTCTCTTGCCTCACTGCCTTGCCTTTGCTTGCTTTGGATTTGGATCTGGACCCCCAAAGAAATGTGAGGCCCCGGCAGCCTCGTCATCGACATCATCAGCATGTCGCTTTGCGCCCCTGCTCCCGCTAAAAAACTGCCTCGCATTGTTTGCTTCTTTCTGCCACGGCGAATATTCTTCAAAGCTGAGCTGAAAACATTTGCCATCGAAAATATGGATTGAGAGAATTATGTATTTTTTTTCAAAAAAATACATAATTCGTTGAAATACTGAGCATCGTTGCCAACGTTGGTGGTACGACGGCTGGTTATGTGTTTGTTCACATCAATCATTCGAATATTAAATATATAGATTAAAAATAAACTAAATATAAAACTAATTATACAGTTAGATGTTATCAATTAAAGTTAATTAAGTCATTATTAAGAGATGTTTACTGTAGCATCATATTATCTAATTATAGTCTAATTAGTCTTAATAGTTTCATCTCATCATTTAAAAGGTGAGTTATGAACTAGATTTTGCCAATAATCTATATTTAATATTTTTAATTAATATCTTAATATTTAATAGAACGGTTCTAAAAATAACCAACAGACCCTGAGATGAATGATGTCGGCGAAGAAAATTCATCGCCTGATGTCGGAGCTGGGCCGGTGGGTCGATCCGATGGGGTAGCGTGCTTATCCACGGGACCATGAAGAAGACGTGATCCGACGTGTGCTCAAGGCATTTTCTAAGTATAATAATACATCGCCTGCTCTGTTGTCTGTTCTCATCCAGTGTGCTAAAATGGTGATAACTCGGCTTGAAATAAGTTTGTTACGATCTTCTCGTTGACTAGAAGACGTTGTCGTGTTTGGTCGACACAACCAACCATAATGACGCGCGCGTAACGTTGCAAGAGAAACAAAAGTCCAGTCCAATTCGAGCTGAGGTCAGGCCAGATGCGCCCAAAACTGCTGGTGGTCGTTAAGAGCTAAGGGGTGACGACATACCGCGGCGAGTACTGCGAGGAGACACAGGGCACCCAGCTTAAGCACGTTTACGCATACCGCGTGCCAAAGCAGGTCACGGGACCGGATATCGCCTACCGGCTGGGGACACAAGCTGATCTGCGGTGAGTGTTCGGTAATCCAACCTGTCTTTTTCCAACCTGACTTTTGTAACAAAGAATGCAAGTGCCTTTCTTCATAGCAACATCCAATAGAAATATCCAGGTAGCCATGACCCAGATGCTAAACCCTGAACAGACCTAGCGCAGTAGGAACAAACTATAGAGTACAACAGCACTATCAATCCGCATTTTATCGCAATACAATGACCTGCTACTGCCGGTAAATCCTACATACAGTAAAAATAAGCAGACAAAATGTCTCGTGTAAAATGGCTCGGATACATTGCAGATGGTCATAGCTTGATCAAGCGCAATAGAGAACCTAGAGTCACAGAATTTATAGTAAACACCAGAATCAGATACAACAGCTCAGCAAGTTATACAACAAGATTCATGCGTGGAGTTCGCATATCAAAAGGCCACAACATTCTTGGGCCACAATGATCTCTCCCTAGAAACTAGGTAAAAGGAAGCTTCTGCTGATCGTACAACTTGTCATGACTTCTTGTGAAGTTTGAAGCCGAAAACCCTTGGAACATATTGCTGTGATGGCTTCTGCGGCTTTAAGTGTGGATAGGTCATCAGGAAAAGATGAGGGAATGTTGTCCCATAGTATGCTCCATCGATGTCTTGGCAGAGTAAAGGAGATACAAGAGCACAGAACATTTACACTAGAATGACATTACCAAATTCGTGTGTTAATGATATTTACTGAAAAAAGTTTACCAAAAACCATGACATGAGACAAGAAAAAAAGAAAAGTGGGTCCAATGTGGTTCACTAACATAACTAGTATGCTAACATCAAGATTGGAGAAAGCATATTAGAAATTACGAAGCTATAAAGTTCCACAATTTGTGAATATATGTATAACTGGAGATTGGCATCTAAGAACAGAATGAAATGGGTAACTCATTTCTACACCATCACCATAGGCAAATAAATTAGAATTATGAAAATATCACAAGTGAAAGCTAATGTGAACCAATAATTCAAAAGGATACTGCCTTGGTACTTGGATCTTGGATAGTGGAGTTCTTCACATTTTGGACAATATATCTTCACTGTGCTCGATCTAGGAATATCTGATTGCCCTGCTGGAAGACAGGGCTGGCCACAGCAGTACACCCTAGGGCATCTTCCAAAGTCATAGTTCTTGAACTTTTCCAACTGCAGGAAAAGGTAGCAGAATTATTAAATATCCAAGTGAGATAAGAAAGCGATCATTTCGTGATGCCAATCATATAGGACTAAAAGATAGTATTACCATTGCAGCCAGACCCTTGCTGGTTAATATGTACCGTGCATGAATTAATCCATAGAGCATCTCTGCAGATGACTCAATTAGTTCATTTTGCTCGTCCGTGAACACATCACCTGTTCAAAAATAGTTCCAATCACATGAGTTCGATGGTACCCTTAATATGTACTCCCTTCATTTTGAAACTGTTGTCGTTAGGAGGACAACAAGTTCAATTTGGAACTAGATTTGTTGTCCTAATATAAACATGCCATGTGTACTAATTGATAGAGTTGGTTCCATAGAAAATGAGATTTATGAAACAAAAGTATAGGAAATTGAACTGCAAAATATGAGATTACAAAAGTCAGATCAGTGGTGTGTTATATGTAGAAAGGAGCTAACAAATTTTATATTAGTAAAAAAAAAAGCAAACTCACCATTAGAAGATTCAATGTCTAAGATGAGATCAAGTGCATAATCATAGTATGGCACCTGATTACTCAGACCACACAGGTTGAAATCATCCTGAATATAATCATCATCGATCTCGCAGAAGAACTCATTGCCTCGCAAGCTACAGAACCATGAAATCCAAGATGTGTCCTCTCCCTCAGAACCACTGACGTCAGAATCTTCACTGTCAGTTTCAAACTCCTCTGCAATACCAAATGAAGAAAAGAAGGTTAAGAGGCACTTACCAAGGAAAAATCAATTTTATACTCGCAGTCACAGCTGTTTAAAGAGATGCAAGAACAAGTAACCACTGACAATAAAATGGACTTAAGGAGTTGTAAGTTTAAAGCATGCTATGTCAGACAAACATAGCTTCATCACATTTCATATAGATTCAAACTACAAGGCAAACTATACCACATTACAGATAAACAAAAAAAGGGCCTTAAGGCATCGAGCTGTTCCTCATATTCATAAAAACTTAATTTGCTAAAGCAAACTCCAAAAGTTTCAGAGTTACAGATGAGCAGTTCAATAAAAGGAAAACATATGTAAAATCATAACTACATCTGGATACCTGGGTTGCAGCCACTCAGCTCAGGTCTAACAAAGCTTAATTAGTTGTTTGTGTATATAAAGATTTCATGTAGATGGTTAAGTCCTAGCTTTCTGACATGTTATCATGGGTCAAATCCTCCCTTGTGCTAAACTTGTAATGAAAACTGAACAGTATCGCCTTATTTGGACAGAAGCAATGGTCCATCTCATTAGATTCAGAGGACCCAAAAAAAAAAGTAATGTAAAAACATGTCCAAAACTGATCCAACCAAATCAATAACTGGATTGATACCTCAGAAGTTGAGATCAACCAGTGAATCACACACATGACAGACAAACACCATACAGCACCACTATTTTCAATTCCTCTGCCTCCTATCCTATCCTTCTCTCCTTACATATCATCTCAACGTTTGACAGGAACACTTAATTTTCTGCTCCAAAAGCATTTTTTTATATTCTCATTTCAGTTGCCCGTATTAAGGACTTACATACTTCTTTTACACCCCAATGAACAACTCAATAAAGAAGAGCCAATGAATACAAGTATACCGCCTCACATCGCGGCAATAATTAAGGAAAAAACTCAGATATAAGAGAAACTCAAGTATTTCCCTGGAACAACATACAGAGCATAAATGATTTTTCAGACGTGTGTTTGGTAGTCCATCCATATCAGACCTTCACCAATCAAATTTAGTTGAAACTATCTTTACACTTTGTTTTGTTTCCTTATGTTTGGCTTCCAGACACCGAGATCATAAAAATCTCTCGTTTCCACTCATTGTCCCGTTTCTTAATTTATGTTGCTCCACCATACTTAAATCCTTAACGAAGGCAATGCACTAAATGACCAATGAGCTTGTCATTCCAAACGGGAGACAAACAGAAGGAACGGCATCTAATCTCAGAACATAATATTTCACCATACGATTATACGTGGAAAGACACAAAAGACGCATCTCTCAATCAAAGCAGGCAATGCCGCCGTTCATACACATAGGTCATCTAGACGGGCAAATAACAATGAAGCTTAGCATACGTTCTAGGTTCTTACCAGCGTCCGAAACCTTCCCGCCCTTGCCGAGCGACACCGGCAGCTTTCCGGCGGCGAGGCGCTCCCGCTCCTTGGCCGTACCCCTGGAGGTGGAGGGCGACGACCTTTCCAGATGCTTTTCGAGCGCGTCCTTGATGCGCTTCCGGTCCATCTCTACCGGGCCGATCCCCGCACTGCAGGGGCACAGGTCGCTGTCCCCGCTCTTCCGCGCGCGATACCTCGAGCCCCTGTCGCCGGGAAACGCTGGCGCTCGCAGGTCGGCGGCTCGGCGCTGGCGGGCTAGGGTTTGTGCTGGCTGCGCAGGAGGGGGAAACGAGATGGAGAGAGGAGAGGGAGAGAGATCGAGGTGGTGACGAGACGGGGAGCGGAGAGAGGGAGAGAGCCCGTGGGCATGCGTGAGGTGGGCAGATGGATGCTGAAATTTCGACAACTGCCCGGGGGTTTCCCGCAAAATAGGACACCCAATGTCATGTCCTCATCTCTGCAGATATTTTGCTCGCTTCAGAGTTCAGCAAGTGCGTGTTCGGCACTTCGGCTCTTGGGCTGAGACCTGGGCCCACAATAGCTACGGCATGGATCATTGGGTCAAAGCCCACCTTCTTTTCTGGAAGAGCAAAATTATCTCTGTAAATTCTCTCAAAATTGTTGGATAAATGGTACCTCCAAAAAAAATAATCAGGAAAAATAAATCATTCAAGTTCTCAAGCTGACTAACATCTATAGCTGAAATAAGCATGCATGATATTGTAGCTAGATTATGACATTAATGGTTCCTTTGTGTTTATCCATCGTTATTCCTGTCAGTCATTGCTCCATATCAGCACAGCAGAAAGTAGAGTTACTTCTGACATTTAAATGTTAGCCAGCGGTCAGGCTTCAGATGGCACAAGGGGAAATATTCATCAGCCAGAGTACAACAATGACGTGTGTTCATGCACAGAAAAGAAATAATAACTATGACTAATGTGTTAGCGCGCCTACACAGATATAGAAGCTAACCTCGAGAGCCGTGTTGCCACAATTGACTGGAAGCTCACATGTTAAACTGCAGGAGAGCGATTCTAGATAGAGAACAATTTAACTGGCTAAACTGCCCCCCAAAGGAAAGAAATTTGTAGTGCTAATTCTGACAGTAATAAGATACTGTAACAAATTGCAGGGAATCAGCACTCAGAAGAACGTCTATCATCCCTTAACACTTGTAACTCAATCAACAAAACAAATTATTAGCACCTTGTGTAACAACTACAATAACATAAGTACTCCTGTGAGAACCAAATTGATGCGTCCTTTGCTTCCGCTGCATAATTCTGCACTCCATGTCATAATATCAGAGAAAAGAAGATGAAATTCCACGTTGTGTACCACTCCACGTAAGGTTCTGCCTTTTGCACTTGAGGAAAATGAAAGTCCTTCGTTAACTATACATCTATGAGAATTGTGCTCATGTGACAAGATCATCAACCTCGGAATTGAACACAAAACTGGGAAATGTGGTTGTTATGTCCCTGCAATATCAAGGTAAGGAATTAACAGGTATTTACATTGCCAGACATGAGAGTTCTGCAAAGCAAAATATGCAGCAATATTTGAAAATTCATGAACATATCATCAAATCGTGTCTCTTAGAGAAAGGGTTTCAGAAGCAGCAGTCTTTAAACAGTAGATTAATAACCTGTACCAGGAAACAAAATTCTTTTGTTTTTCAATCCTCCGTTTTGCACTTGCAATCATATCCTATTCCTTAGTTAGCCCCTCCCTTTTTCCCCTCTAACTTAATATCAGGCTTTTGCTCCCAGTTATCTTAGAACTCAGATATTTCAAAATATTTTGTTGAAATAGGAATTAATCATGATTCCAAATGATAATTTCTAAGTTTTTTGTCACACTCACTTGAGGTAAGACAAAGTCATTATCTTCATCAAGGAAGGATTTCTTGTGACGAAATTCTCCCATTCTGTTCTATCTATTTTCCCATCCTGATTCGCGTCAGCATCTGAAAATGTCTGCGGTCATCATGTAAACCACGGTAAGTCTTAACTCCATCATAGGTCAAGAATCTATTTGTAACTTATGAAAAGTTGAAAACCTTGTCCAGGATTGTCTCAATTATCTCATCAGACAATCTCATCTCTGACTCGCCAAGAAGAGCAATTAGCATCTGTTTTACCTGAACAGGACAATTAAAATACAAATTTTAGTTGCCACTAAGGACAGTACACTTTCTTAGTTCAGCAGTACATAAGCACACATGCCATTGGCTTATCAAGTAGAAATCAAAATTCAGAAAATGTAAGAAGTAGCATAGATAGTAAGAGTGTCCAGAAGTTACCTCGTTCCTTTCAATAAATCCTGTACCATCCATATCATATAGCTTGAAGGAAACTGCAAGGTAGTTCAGATTTGGTAAGTTAGCACGAGTGAAGAAAAACGAGATTGAGTAAAAAAATTATAAAAACTTACAGTCAATTTTCTCTTCCATCGGGACATTTGGATGAAATACATTTAAAGCTCGAACAAAGTCACCGAAATCTATGACCCCTCTTTTCTTGACATCGAATAGATCAAATATCTGGAAGGTTTATTTCATATGAATTTAGCCGATGGGAGCAGCATTATGCCTGAGGACACGACACGGTAGGTAGTGAAAATGAAAATGGTCGGGAAAGTGCTGGATACCCGATTGGCAAAAAGATTTTCCTTCTTCTGGTTTTTGAATAAGGCAAGCTGGAATTCTTCCTGCACGGTAAAATGACAACAAAGGTTAACCACTCATAATTGTAAGTTTTTCATGCCCACCAATTGGGTTCATGATGGCATCACATTTATAGCTCATGATCAGTGAGGCAGTAACAAATACAATGTTGTATGTGTAGTGTAGGACCATACATCATGACAGTTGACAAATTTCTTGATCTTTGACTACAAATGTATTAAAAGAAATATGGCACAGATAGTCAGACCAAATACAATAACGGACTTGCCAAACAGCAAAATCAGTACGACAATGCTTAGAAAGTTAAATGGCTACATTGTTGATTTGGGTTCACCAATTGCATCCAAAATACTAATAAGAATGTCATAGTTTTACATGCAACAAAGTGTAAAAATAATTTATCAAGCAGCAGCACTGAGTTGTCCTTATTCTTTCTGACACCGACTGAGTCGTCTTGTAAGAGCCGTGGGTAGAATTAAAATGCAATTTTTCTTACATTTTGAAGGTATATTAATCTTCGCAACTACAAGTAATAGGCATTGCGGCATAAGTTCCTAGATTGAACAGGAGTCAGAATCACAAAGGTTCAATTTCTAATCCAACAATCAACAAAGAAACAAAATGAAAAACATGGCTCATGTGATCAATTGACTCTCATCCACATCAAAGTAACAAAACGGTAAGAGCAACAGAGATAATGTATGAGAACACACCTTGTTGATCAGACCATCATCGATCACGGAACCACTTATGCTCTTGAACAGCTCAAATAGGGCCTCAACCTCACTGACGCTGACTACACAAACAAACAAAAAGAAATGCACAAAGGTAAGAAAGATCTAGTCTCACCAGTGAATCCATTTCATAAAGCACATGGGTCATGTCGGCATTTGTTCAGAATATCCTAAATCAATGGGTTAGTTAATTCGGGTGTGTATCTACCTACGGATTTCTACTTTTCTAGCAAGTGACCTGAAGGTGCTATAGTAGCATCATACATGGAATTATACGGGAACAACTAGCACAGTAGGAGACCAACAGACTCGAGAAAGGGGAAGCTCGTGAGGAGGTCGGATCAACGAACTCACAGGCTGTCTGGGAAGCGAGGTGCACCGGGTCCTCGTAGCCAGGGTGCTGCCGCTTCGCCGTGGAGTGGAAGCACCCCATCGCCGCGCCGCGCCGGTTGGGAGAACCACTCAATCAACTGAATCAACAAACGGGTCAATCCTCTAAACCCTGCATCCCCAATCACCTCCTCTCCTTAGCTTCACGCACCTATCTCAGCAACAATAAAACGGCCTCCTCACGCTCCCGCTTCGAAACAGGCCCGCACTCGGAGCGGCTTTCGCTCCGCGCGGAGGCGAGCAGCAGAAGAGGAGCGGCGGAGAGGCAAGGGAGGGAGGGTCAGGAGCACGGCGGGGGCGGATCTGGCGCGGCCGGAGAGCGGAGGTCCGGTGGCGCCTGGCCGGTTCTGGCGAGGCGAAGCCGAAGTGAGGGGCGGGGGAATGGAGGCGACGACGATTGGCGGAAGCGGGGGAGCAGGGGAACGTGAAGAGACGCGCTCTCTCTCGCGATGGTCGATCACGCGTGTCGGGAGCGCAGGCGAGCCAAGCCGGACCAAACCAAACCAAACCGAGACGAGACTTCCTTCTCGCTCGGTTCGGTCGGTCTTGGCTAGGGAGCGCAATCCGTCGCATGTGCACGTCGCTTTCTACTACGCTTCTTGTGTTGGAAAAAAAGGACGAAACGTGCGGCGGGAAAGGGAGACGCCAACGGGACGCGCGAGCTGGGTGACGGTTCGAGGCCTTCTAGAATAGCCACCAGGAAAAAGCAAACCGTGCAGCACACCGGGCGGCTATTCTCGGTCGCGGCCAGCGAACAACGGCAGGATCAGGAAGGAAAAAGAGTGGTGGCGCCGCGCGGGCGCCGCACGCAACGTGCAAGGTCCCATCGTGCCGGCAGTCGCAGCCGGCAGGCGGGCGACCGAGACGCGGACGACGACTCACCAGATTCTCTTTCGAATTAAATTCTTCCTGTTCAAAAGATACTGCCAATTATTCCGTTCTGACCCTTTTTGAGGGGTGTCCGTTTTCTAGAGTTAATAGGCTAAAGTTAAATTTTAAACTCAAGTTTAGTACTACAAAAGAAATGAACATATGTATTAAAGTTTAGTAAAGAACTCTCCTATGTATTCTAGAAAAAAAAATTAGTAAAGAAGACTAAAAGGGAGTCGTCGGATTTTGCTCTGACTCGAGTGGCCGTGCATGGCGCAGTGCGCCGGCCACTTAAACAGCACCATCAATGCCAAGATATTGTTTGGCCGGATGCCCGGATTGTCAATGCGATCGTATTCGTACCATGAACTCGTGCGGCTGTGTATTGACGCGGAATATAATCGTTTTTTTTAACGGGGATATATTATACTACTACAATTATTGCACGTGACCGTGACTAATTGATGAGAGATGAACTTACGCCTCTTGAGAATGGAGCACATAGAGATGGAGGATCGAATCTAACTATAAAAAAATATTCAATTTTTCGTTGAAACCGGAAAGACAACTAGAGCTTCGACGATGTCTACAAATTACCATCTGTTGAAAAAGTAGTCATGTTGACCAGACATGCACGACTTCAAAATTAAGTTCTGATATTTCGTTCACGTTTCGGGCATAAATGAACGTCAATTATGAATCTATTCTTGCTTTTTAAACTTTACACGGTTTGTCTTTGTTTTTTAAAGTTTTTTTTTAGGGGTGTCTCTGTTTTCTAAAGTAACCATGCAGTATAGGAACTTAGGATCTATTTGGAATGAAAGAATACAAAATGTAGCAATAAAAAAAAACACAGGAATAGAAAAAACATATGAATTACGAAAGTGAAAAAACTATAGAAATCTAAAACAGAGGAATGGAGAATATATGATGTTTGGAATGGAGGAATAGAAATAATAGAATAAAAATATTAATGCAACTAGTTAATAAATTATTATGAGTTGTATTATAATATGTGATCAAATCTAAACTCAGTAAGAAAGAGACTATTTTTTTCTTTCTCCAAGTCAAAAAAAAATTGAAAAAAATGCTATTCATATTCATCCTACAACCTTATCGCCACGTAGCTCTTTATTTCCTGTAGACCTTCTCTGTCGTGTGATTCTCTCTTTCCTCCTCGGTGCAACGTGAAGGTAAAGGCACTCGACTAAAACGATGGCTACGATGCCGGCAAGCAGTGGCCCAGTTCTAATATATTTTTGCTTTCTTCATGTTCTTGTTTCTTGATCCTAGTCTCGCATCCATATTTTTCTCTAGGCTTCAGATAATTACAGGACCGAGAGAGAGAACAGGCTCGCTATAGTGAAGCGAGCGTTCCTTTGATTGGACTGGATGTTTTGGTTCCTGTGAAATACACATGATTCGTTTTCTTCCGAAATATGTTGCTACATTTCTTTTTTAGAGGAATGAGTTTCTTCAAAATTATTATGAATTTCCCTTGTTCCAAACGGAGCCTTATAGTATAATATAAACAGGCCCATATTGAAGATCGATTAAAGCCCGTTTAAACGAGTCTACGACCGCAGGTATGAGCGGAGCCCGTGGTAAGGGCCACGTCGTATTCACCGGCCTTGGACGTGCTACCTAATCTACGGGCCGCCGGGCCCGCAGCGCTACCAGCAGCCGGCCGCCTGCCCGTTGCTGGCCCCGCCGAACAGCGACGCTACTGACGTGGCCCACACACCCGCGCTTCAAAAGGCACCGTTCTCTCGTCCACGTGTCGCGCATCTGTCCCCCGAACCGCCCCCACGCATCGCGCCTTGCCTCGCAGCCACGTCATACCCTGGTGTCGCGTCGCGTTGGCTCCAAGTCCAACCCCCCTCGCCCCTCATTGTCAAAAAAAAAAAAAACCTCGCCCCCGGCACTTCGTCGCTTTCCCGACGACGCCGCGACCGCGACCAAGAGAATTCTCTATTCGTTAGTTAGAGCTTCGCGAGCCTGTGATTGTTGGGTTGCTCTGGTTGGTCGCTAGTAGGCTTGCTTCTTCTCTCGGAGTCGCCATTTTCGGAAGGCCTTCCTTGCTCGGGAGGCGTGCTCATGGAGGAGAGGTACGAGGCGCTCAAGGAGCTGGGCGCCGGCAACTTCGGGGTGGCGAGGCTGGTCAGGGACAAACGGACCAAGGAGCTCGTCGCCGTCAAGTACATCGAGAGGGGAAAAAAGGTACGTACCGCGCAGCTTTGGGCTTCCCTTTCCTTTTTTGAGCTTCCATTTTTGGGATTTATTTGGTACTACTAGTTAGAATCGGTAAGATGTGTTGTTGAGTTCGGGATGTGGCTCTGACTAGATATGTCTCTGTGCTTCTTGGATAGTTTGATGAGTTGCGCGTGTGCAGATCGATGAGAATGTGCAGAGAGAGATTATCAATCACCGGTCACTTCGGCATCCTAATATCGTACGGTTCAAGGAGGTAATTCAGAAATCATTAACTCTATCTTTTGTTTGAGTTCTTGACTGATTGTCTTCGCTGATTGAATTCGATGGATGAAATCTGATGGTTCTTTCTGACGTATGAACGATCTTGTTTTTGTGTTAACTGAAACAGATTTGTTTGACACCAACACACCTCGCTATTGTCATGGAATATGCTGCTGGTGGAGAGCTCTTTGAAAAAATCTGCACCGCAGGGCGATTCAGTGAAGATGAGGTTGCTTTTTGCCCGTACCTGTTATTTTATCATATAATCATGTCTGAAATGTGATAAGTAATTTGCGTTTCCTTTGTTGTTACTGTCAATAGTCCAGGTATTTCTTTCAGCAGTTAATATCAGGGGTCAGCTACTGCCATTCAATGGTATGCTTTCACTTGCTGTTTTTTTTTTTTTTTGGGAAGAGTTCATAAATAGCAGAATTCGATTGTTAATAAGCTGCTTTGCAGGAGATTTGTCACCGTGACCTCAAACTCGAGAACACCCTTTTAGATGGAAGTCCCACACCTCGCGTCAAAATCTGT
The DNA here is from genome assembly GCA_030378355.1 of Eleusine indica. Classification (NCBI taxonomy): domain Eukaryota; kingdom Viridiplantae; phylum Streptophyta; class Magnoliopsida; order Poales; family Poaceae; genus Eleusine; species Eleusine indica. The sequence continues at coordinate 47,689,664 of CM059495.1, forward strand.
GACTTTGGTTACTCGAAGGTGCTATTTTTGGAGGCTGGCTCAGTTTTACATCTCGTTTTCACTAGTCATGTAATTATGTTGTGTGTCACAACAAGTTTTGAATTATGTTTTTGGTCTTTTCAGTCTGCTTTGCTGCATTCGAAACCAAAATCAACTGTTGGCACCCCTGCATACATAGCACCCGAGGTTCTTTCGAGAAAAGAGTATGATGGCAAGGTGAGTTACTTATGAGTTATGAGTACCCAATCTTTGACAGTATTCAGTTCTTCACTCTATATCTACCTACTTTTTGGCAACTTAAAAGAGAGAATTTGGTTAGCACTTTTCTACTGTATATGCTAGTACTCCTAGCTAAATGGATCTTTAGATAAAGGAAGCTGTAGTAACTTTCCTGCAGTGTACAGAGGAACATTATTTTGTCATTGAAAGACAGCAGCAGACCATCTAGGTCATTGAAAGGTAAAATGCATCTCTGAAAATACCGACAGCTGAGAGTTTGATTTTGAACGGACTCGCATTGGACTTTCCTTTCTAGCGTCATGGGCTCAAAGTAATTTAGCATTTAGGTATCATTGGTTCATTAGCACAGAAAATCATTGCACTCAGAACAAGCGGGATTATGAATTTGGTACTTCAGTGGTTACATTCTTGGTTTACTGAAAATTGGCTTGCATTTCTGCATACCATGACATTTGACAACATCCCCCCCCCCCCCCCCTGTCTAGGTAGCAGACGTTTGGTCCTGTGGCGTCACATTGTACGTGATGCTGGTTGGATCATATCCATTTGAAGATCCCGAGGATCCAAGGAACTTCCGCAAAACGATCAGCGTAATCATCCAGTTCATCTCCCTGCCCCTTACTTTTGGTCTCACAACTTGCTTCGTTACTTGTTTGCTGAATCTGAAAGTTCTGAAAAGGCTTGCTTTGTGCCTGACAGAGAATTCTTGGCGTGCAATACTCCATCCCGGACTATGTGAGGGTGTCTTCCGACTGCAGACGGCTCCTATCTCAGATATTTGTTGCCGATCCTTCAAAGGTACTTCCTCTTCTTTCTGTTCAGTACATCCAAAGTTAAGCCTATCTTTTCGGACAGTTCCAGAAGAAGGCAAGCACTTGAGGTTCCAGATTGTGTACCGACACAATGTGATGACTGACAAAACGATTCCTGTGAAACTTTTTCGATCTGTTCCTGAAGAGGATCACCATCCCGGAGATAAAGCAGCACCCCTGGTTCCTGAAGAACCTGCCGCGGGAGATCTCGGAGAGGGAGAAGGCGAGCTTTAAGGACAAGGAGACCGTCGAGACGACGCAGCCCGTCGACGAGATCATGCGGATCGTCCAGGAGGCCAAGACCCCGGGCGACATGTCAAACGTCGACCCCGCGCTGCTCGCCGAGATGGCCGAGCTGGAAAGCGAGGAGGAAGATGCGGAAGCCGGCGATGATACCTACTGATCAGCTCTTGCAATCAGAGGATTGCAAATACCGGACTCGTGGACGCACGCGATCCGTGACATGGTTACCGAAACTAACCAAGAATAAGGAGATGCGATTGTGAAGTGAAAAGTGATTATGTTCTGTTAGTCTGGTATGTCTATATATATATATATATATATATATATATATATATATATATATATATATATATATATATATATATATATATATTGTACTGAGATTAGCGTGCAATGGTAAATAAAGAGAAAAATTGGCTTGTACATGTGCTAATAAGCATTCGATTGGTATTGTACGACAAATGTTTTTTTAGTGTCATAATTTTTTTTTAGTGTCGTACGATAAATGTTTCGTCATGGGGACGCGGCAGAAATACCAGATGTTCAACAAGGCCGTACAATCATGTCGTCTGTAGAGCAAGTTCGGTCCACATGTACAGTACAGCATCAAGTTATCCTCGTACGTACAATTTTCCGAGACGGAGCGGACCTTCTCGCCCCGCCGCGTCGCCACGTGCACAATCGGAATCGGCCCGCTGCACTGCATGCACATAAAACGGACTCACCGCGCAGCAGCCTCCTAGCGATCTCGCACGCCAGCCGAATTCCGCTGATCTGCTCCACCCGTACTCCGCGACACAATGGCGTCTTGTGTCGCCATCGCGCCGCCGGCCCCCGCCCGCGCGCCGCTCTCCCACAAAACCAGGACCAGCAGCCCGCGGCGGAGCTCACAGCTGGTGGTGCGCGCGGCGGCGGCGGCAGGCGGGTGGACGCCGGGCAGCTGGAGGGCGCGGCCGGCGCGGCAGATCCCGGAGTACCCTGACCCGGCGGCGCTGGAGGCCACGGAGCGCGCGCTGGCGGCGCTGCCGCCGCTGGTGTTCGCGGGGGAGGCGCGGAAGCTGGAGGAGCGGCTCGGGGAGGCGGCCATGGGGCGCGCTTTCCTCCTGCAGGGCGGCGACTGCGCCGAGAGCTTCGAGGACTTCGGCGCCAACCCCATCCGCGAGATGTTCCGCCTCGTGCTGCAGATGGCCGTCGTCCTCACCTTCGGCGGCCAGATGCCCATCATCAAGGTACGTACGTAGTGTCTCTTCACCTCTCTCCTCCCTTGATCCAGCCGTATATTTCTTCTTCCAAAACGATCTGTTTACGTGATTTTTTTTCCCTGTCAAAATTTTTGTTACAGTTTCTCTCTGACGACGTTACGTATATATCCTCGTGTTACAGTGTTGTGTAGTATGAAGTATTCCAATAATCAATATTTCAACACTGTTTTCATTGGTCTACCAATGCCAGGATGTAAAACTCAACAAACAATGAATAATGTTAATATTTCAACACTGTTTTCATTGGTCTACCAATGTCAGGATGTAAAACTCAACAAACAATGAATAATGTCAATATAGTGATCTATATAAGGTCAAGTCTCAATCCAAGTTTCATATGAGTTTCAAATTTATTAAATAACATGTCACATAAGCAAAAACAGTGACGTGACATGAAATTTTTGATGAGAGAGAGGAGTTGAGTTTCATGAGGATGAAATCTTGTGTACATGGTTAACTAAACTATGAAACTATAATGAAACCTCTATTGAGAAGAATTTGTTTCATCTATACATATTTTATGGATTACCATTAGTCAATTAAAAATAACATTTAAATGATATCTTAGACTATAAAACCGTAATATGAAACTTTGCATTGAGAAAACTTGTTTTATTTACTTTCAAATATTTTTATATGACATTATATTTTTGAGAACCATGTAATAAAACTTTGTATTAAGACTGGCCTAAAAACTGATATATTATTGTGATTATTTCAGGTTGGAAGGCTGGCTGGTCAATTTGCAAAGCCACGGTCCAGCCCGACCGAGACTAGAGATGGAGTGACGCTTCCTTCCTACCGAGGGGATATCATCAACGGCGATGTATTTGATGAGAAATCGCGTACGCCAGATCCTGAAAGGTTGATTCAGGCCTACAGCCAGTCCGCGAGCACCCTCAACCTTATCAGAGGATTTGCCCATGGAGGGTACGCAGATCTTCAGAATGTCACCCAGTGGAATCTCGACTTTTTGAGGAACAGCAAGCAAGGAGACAGGTGCTGCTTTACTCTGTTTTTTTATTGACTGACTCGCCTTCCAGAATTAATTTTACGATGATCAAATCTATGCTGTTAATAAAAAAAACTCACTTGTTGCTCCATCCGTTTTTAAATTGTCATCGCCGGTGAGGTAATATTTGAAGTTACGTTTAAACACTTGTCTTATTATTCAAAATATTTTTAAAAATATTTTATATTTTGTTAGGATTTGTTTCATCACTAAAGGAAATTAAATAATTTATAATTTTACATATTCGAAATAATATTTTAAATAAGATAAATGGTTAAAATTAAAAAAAAATCAATGACGACAACAATTTTAAGACACAGAAGTACTTGCTTTTCTAAAAGCAGAAAAATTTAGTATGCGAAATAAACAAAGCATACTCTGTTAATCATGCTTGAACAATTAAATACAGTTAGTCTTCGTTTGGATGTCAGAATTGGAAGGGTGAAATTGAATTGGCATTCAATACCAAATCTGTGGAGAATTGGAAATGAGCATAATTCAATGTTTTTGTTTGGTTGTCAAAGGAATTCGTTGGAAATAAAAATCGGATCAAATCAGTTACATTTGATGTTTGGCTGTAAAATCTGAAAACTTGGAAATCGGAAGGGAGGGAGGGAGGTCTGACCTCGGAAAGAAGGACGACCGAGAGAGGCAAGGATGGGAGGTAGGTTGGCGACTCACCGGCAGACCGAGGCGGCTCGGCTCCCGTGCTGCGTGCTGCGCCGAGCAACTGCGCCCCCCTGCTGTTGCACCAGGCCACCGCGGCCACTGCTCCGTCGCAGCCACACCTCCGGCAGGGGACCAAGTGATAGCGGTGGTGGCCAACAATTAAGCAGGTGGCGACGCCATTGGAGCCGCATCGGAGCTCGCCGGTGAGGCGCTCTGGTGGCCTAGGAGCGGTGGGGAAGGTGGCAAAAGGGAGCAGGGTGCAGGGGAGGGCTCACCGGAGAGCTCACGTGGGGTCAGTGTGGTCGGAGGGCAGCTTGCCGGCCTCTGCGGTTCGTCGAAGAAGAAGGGAGGGGCGCACGGGCAGAGGCGAAGTGAGCGAGGAAGGGAGGGGCGCACGGGCAGAGGCGAAGGTCGCAGGGGCGCATGGGTGGGGGCGGAGGGAGGAAGGCTGGGCCGGCTCATCGATGCCCAGCGGAGGGAGGACGGGAGGGGCGGAGGCGGAGCTCTGGGGCGGAGGCGGAGCTGGCAGGCGCACGGGCGGAGATGGAGGTTGTGAATTCCAACCAATTCAAAGCGATGGGGCTCTGAATCAAGAAAGCGGCGAGTAAGCAGGGAAAAAAAACGGTTCAGAATTGGACTCATTTCTCTGTGGGAATTTCATATACATCCAAACAGCTGAATTGAATTCAATGAATTCCAATTCCGAATTCAGAGCCTCAATTCAGACATCCAAACGCAGTGTTAGTGGTATTCATTCTAATATTAACACAATGAACTCCAGACCTTATTTGTTGACTCCGTTGTGTTTTTCTCTCTGAGCAGGTACATGGAGCTTGCCCAGAGAGTTCACGATGCCATCGGGTTTATGATCGCAGCTGGCCTGACTCCTCAACACCCCATCATGACCACAGCTGAATTTTGGACGTCCCATGAGTGTCTTCATTTACCATATGAACAAGCATTGACTAGGGAGGATTCCACTACTGGCCTCTACTACGACTGCTCTGCACACATGCTTTGGGTGGGCGAACGGACTCGGCAACTGGATGGTGCTCATGTTGAGTTCCTCCGTGGTGTTTGCAATCCTCTGGGTGTGAAGGTAATAATCACGTAATCTCAGACTACTGTTTGTTAAACCTTCAGTTGAAATGTTTTTGTATAATATGTTCAGAAGTCCTCCTGTACATCATATTATTCTAATAACTGATGGAGTTCATCTTTATTTAGCATTGCATTTATTATAATAACTGTTGGCCAGTACTAAATCTTTCTCTGTGCTCTGTACAGGTCAGCGATAAGCTAGATCCATCAGAGCTTGTAAAATTGTGTGAGATTTTGAATCCTCACAACAAGCCCGGGAGATTGACACTTATCACAAGAATGGGGGCTGAGAACATGCGTGCTAAGCTTCCTCATATGATCAGAGCAGTGCGCCAAGCAGGGTTGATTGTTAATTGGGTTTGTGATCCCATGCATGGGAACACCATCAGCGCACCTTGTGGGCTTAAGACAAGATCATTTGACGCAATAAGGGTAAGAGCTACCTCCTTTTTTATTGTTATATGTAATTGACTCTCCTCGTTCAGCCTGTAATTGAATAACGCTTGGCCATTGTACGTGCAGGCTGAGCTCAGGGCCTTTTTTGATGTCCATGAGCAAGAGGGAAGCCACCCCGGAGGGGTTCACTTGGAGATGACAGGGCAGAACGTTACAGAGTGCATTGGTGGATCGAAGACCGTAACTTTTGATGATCTTAGTTCTCGCTACCACACGCGCTGTGATCCCAGGCTGAACGCGTCGCAGTCTCTTGAGCTTGCTTTTGCCATCGCGGCTAGGCTAAAGAAGAAGAGAGACAGGACATGGAATAATTAGACATCCAGGGTCGAAGCTTCAGATAATTTTTCGAACAATGAAGCTTGAGATAATGAGATGAAGTTTGAGTTACCACCAAGATTCTGCAGTCAATTTATAGAGGTGTAGCATTCTTTAGTTCGTTTTGACTCTGTATCAATTGATCGTGGAAATACTGAAAATTCTTTTGATTTTGTCCTTTTCCTGTACTAGCAGTCCTCAGAAAAATAACATATAGGCCTCCTTTAAAATGGAAGATTCTAAAAATACAGAAATAAAAAAATACAGAAATTAAGTTCGTCATTCATTATAATCCTATAGGAATTGAAAACATAAAAAAATTTCCTAACAAGCGTTTGGTTACAACACAGGAAAAGCAAGAGAGAGAGACTCATAGGAATTTTATAAGAGGTTGGACCTCTTGCTTATTTTCCTCCAAAACTTGTATAGAGGAAAGTATCCCATAGGAATTTTGAAGGAATCAATCCTGCATTCCAAAGGCGCACATAGGAAATTTTCCTATAGGAATTGAATCCTACAAAATTACTATATTTTCCCTCCATTCCAAAGAAGGCCATATACTGTCATTTTGTTTGACAGTAAATATACATAAGAAAAACAATGGGAAAGACCTTAATACTAGTTCAGTCAGTGGGTTGCGGGACGGGAACGAGATCTTTTGCCGCTCAGTAGAGGGCAGTGCGCTCGTTGATCTGTTGATCAACGGCTACCGGTCATCCGTTGGACCTTTGCCCGTCCATATCGGCCCAACAAGGATACTTGCCCCGTAACGATTTAGCAGTAGCTCAAGTCAACGACGCCGTCGGCACTGTCATCATGTTTGCATGCGGTTGCGCTATGCACCCCCGCATTCCTTGCTGCCGATGAGGGAGAAGCCGCTTCTACCTGTTAGGCGTGCTCGAAAGCTGCGGCGAGACATGGATCCCACGCTGTCTTAGGCGTCCCAGGCTCTGAGCGATTGCAGCTACAGCTAAGTTGTTTCCTTTTTATTTATTAAGGCAGTAGGGAAAGCCAAGCTGCTAACTCTGAAGGAAAAAAACAACATTCTTCTCTGAAGTCCGAATGTTACATCTAGCTTTTGTTATGTCCATTTCAAACAAAAGAAACCACTAACTTTACTCGGAAAAGATTGCTTCCAGAATTGCTGAAGTTTTCTCCGTCTCCTTCTAGCTCTAGCTTTCAGCTGAAATAATTTTTTCCCCCCACTTTCCTCTGCTTTTTTCCTCCTGAAACCGCGGCGCGCACTACTGGCTGGTGGGCCAAACTGGCCTGCGGTTCTACTTTCATTGGGCCAATAAGTGTGAGAAAAAAGACGAAGATAACTAGTGACCGTTGATTGCCAGATCAACGGGCGCACTGCCCTCTGCTGACCGGCAGAGGATCTCGTTCCTGCAGGACGTAGTTTCCATCACCGTGTGGGCTGTGGCCTGTGACAACTGAACACGCACTCGGTACATGTTCACGCCAAAGTTGTCTTCGGATCGTGTACTGTGTGATTAAATCTATTCGAAGAAAAATAAATGATTAATTTTCAAACAAATTTTTCGTTTGAGAGAAACTACGGTGGGGTCACCCACCTGATTAATTTTCATAAAAAATACTCTCAGTTTATACAATAACTGCAGAACTTTTCTCACGAGATTTGCGCAAGGGCTACCAAACAACAGCAAGTAGTTCGCTTCGGCTTCCTACAGGGTCGATCCAAACCGTTGAGTCATACTGTCCGGAATGCTCGACCGTGGGATGCGAGGAGTTGCTTTTCCCTGTCTCGAGCAAAAGCAGCAGGATCTTCCGGGCCAGCCAAAACTGCCCACGTCGCCTGCTACTCTCTCGCAGACACGACAAGGGAGCAAAAAGAGAGGAAGAAGCAGAGCACAAGGCGAAGCAGCACTTGCGACGGCGGCGGGCGATGACGATGACGATGACGGCGAAGCGAGGTCCAAGAGGCGGAGCCATGGTCGGCCCGGACCGCCGCGCGCGCGCCTGCGCCAACGAGGATGGGGATGCGAGCCGCCGTTCCGCCGCTGAGTTCCTCGCCGCCAGGGAACAGGTGAGTGTGCGCCTGTGTGGGCGTATCCCATTGTGTGAGAGCGTGGCCTTTGATTTGCGAGATCGTCTCCTACCTCACGTTGAAGGGCTGGATCAACGAGGGTTTTGGTGGTGTGCGTTGCTATTGGGCGTCAGGGTTTGGTCTTTGGTGGTCTGCAGGAGATCGATGAAATGCGGAGGCGGCTGCAGGAATTGGAGAAGCTCGACTGCGAGATACTGCCTGTCGCATCTCATGGTAATCCGGCCTAAATCGCAATCTAGATCCACCTGCGTTGTTAGCATTTTCGTTTCATGGTTGATTGGATACGACTAGAAGACAGCGGCGTGCTATTTTGGGCGATCTGTGGTTGGACTTACGGTACCGTGTTCTCAAAGCATGTCATTTCTGATTCTATGCTGTTACCTCTAGTTTTCTCCCAATAAGTGATACTCCCTCCCTCCGTCCAAGAATATAAACATTTCTAGCTTTAGTCAAAGTCAAATATTTTAAACTTTAACTGATAATATCTCTAAAAGTAAATAGTTATAAATATAAAGAGTTGCATATTATGATAATTGCTTTTAAGATGAATCTAGTAACATCTTTTTATGCTTGATCAATCATCGTAACTTTTTCTCTATTGATAGTTGAAGTTAAAATTATTTGACTTTGACCAAATCCAGAAATACTTATATTCTTGGACAGAGGTAGTAGATAATTTGGATCATTAGTGAAATATATTTCCTAGCTTTCAATCGATTGAAAGCTTTCAGTCAATAGTGAATGCACTTCAGTGTTCTCAGGTAAGGTAGATTGCCGAGCATTGTGACGATGCCCCTGCATTATTTTGTTCTGTTGGACACTAGTTGTATCTTGCATTGAACTGTTGCGGTAAGGATTGTGTCTATTGATCAATTTAGTCCTATGGGACTGAAATGTTCAAGTCCTGAGGGACAGAAGGAGTACAAGACATCTGTGGGACTCTTAGCAACTTTTGGAATTTAACATCTCGAGCATATTAGAATGTCATTCCATACCTGCTGAGCATTTCTACAGAGCACTGGCAGTGCAACAAACAAAACCTGCACTTTTTGAATGCGTAGGAGATTCTGCAGTCCGCACTTCTCAATTTTTTGCCAAATTTATACTGGTGTCTCTCCATAGGATTTGGTTATGAGTCCAGAAAATCTAGGAAATAAGTGAAGCAGATGTCTGATTTCCGTGATAAATACACACTGACAAAGAACTCTTCGATGTATCTTGTCTCTTGGCTTGTGAACTTATATGGTGTGAAAATGGAAATTTCCAAATGAGGCATTCAGTATGTTCTGCACAATGTATCGTTCTGAGCTCCTAGAGCACTAATCGCACATAGGGCATCATGATGATGCCAACTTGAATATTCCATAGAAGACATAGTTAATGCACATAGGCACAATGTTACTGAAGCTTATGCTGAGCTTAATTTCTTAGCCATCTGTTTCACTTTAACCCCATTAGTTCTTGATACTGGTATTTTGACAAATTCTTGGTGCAAAAGACAAATTTTCAGATGATCTATTTGATAGGGAGTGTATGCTATGAGAAACTTATATGGTACATGAAGTAAGATATGCTGCAGATCTCAACAATTGTATTATGAGTTTAAGACTTTTATGACTTAGCAAATCCATCAGTACTCATTGTTGTAGATACTGATCAAATTGGTTCATGCTGTTACTGAAGTGTTTTTACTATTTTTTGCGCTTTATGATTTCTGATTGTGACTGTCATGCCGTGGTTTTGATTTTTTCTCCTGCTTCTGATGCTGCAACCAAATAGCGCTGTCAGTTATCTCCTGAGCTTCATAGTCTCTTTACCTTTCTTTTTTCCAGAAGAAGAACCAGAGCCAGCAATAGATGCAGCAACAACAGCTGAAAAGGCAGAGGTGGATGCTCGCTCCATCTACGTGGGGAATGTGAGTTTTCTTCACGTATACTCCCTCCAGTTTTAAATACTTGATTTTACAACCACCTATTCAGCTCAAAATTGAACTGAAAACGTTACCCAGTGTTGAAGTATATAAAACCAGAGGGAGTAGCATTTGTCCTGCTGTTATTCAGGCATGCCATATAATGCTTTTACCGACCGTACAAGTATATAAAACCAGAGGGGGTAGCATTTATCCTGCTGTTATTCTGACATGCCATATATTACTTTGAAAGGGAGCACTTCAATAAACTTGAGTTATTTCTGAAGTTTGTTACTTGCTTATGTTATTTATGTTGCCATAATTTCTACTTCCTGCATTGATGGCATCACATTTATTTTAAAAATTAATAGTTGTCATATAAAAATACAACAAAATACCACTGATTAGTTCCTAGTTTGCTATTGATCTGATTGAGACTTTAATTGTGTGCTACCTTTCTTCAGGTTGACTATGCTTGTTTGCCAGAGGATGTTCAGCAACATTTTCAGTTTTGTGGGACTATCAACAGGGTGACAATTTTGACAGACAGTTTTGGTCAACCCAAAGGATTTGCTTATGTGGAGTTTGTTGAAGCTGAGGCAGTCCAGAATGCTCTCCTTCTGAATGAAACAGAATTACATGGTCGCCCTTTGAAGGTCAAACATAGTTTGCAGTGATATTTGTTTGCGATTGGTTTCATCTTCCTAACGTTTTATTGACTGCTATTTTCTTTTATTTACATAGGTCTCACCGAAAAGAACAAACATTCCAGGCATGAAGCAATCCAGGGGAAGGCAATCTTTTCATCCTTTCTCTCCCTTCTATCCAGCATATGGGTAAGCATTTTGTCTTCATGAAAATATATTCCATATGTATGTAGAAAGATGATAAATGCTAATTTTGAGTGTACTGCCAACTTTGAGATGACTTATATCCATATTTGGTCACACTTCGCTTGAGCTTTTCCATGCTAGAGTTTGAAACTAGGCCAGATATAACCGGCTTCGTTTCCCTACTTCTCCAGAAGCCAAGGTCGTATTTACCAAATAATTTCCAGCTTCTGTGCAAACTAGCATTTCTGCCTTTTTTTTGGCATATCTGTCTCATGGGAGAGACATGAAACCAAAGGTCTTAGTTAGCCAACCAGGTTAAAACGTGATCCTGATTTGTCCTCACTGAGATTTTAATTAATTGATCAATATCTGTTTTGCAGGAAGGTACCAAGGTTCAGGCGGTCAGTGGGGTACAGTCCTTACTACTGATTCTACTGGATTGATGTGATTCACTGATCCCTTCAGTTTTCTAGAGCTAGCAATCACCCAGTATGTCGTCATGGTACACAGAACTGTAGTCTACCATGTTGTGTGCCCCGTATAGCAGCACCCGCTTATAGATACTTAAAGATTAAACCATAGTAGGCAGTAACATTCGTCTAGCTTACTACCTTAGGAATGGGCTCTTTCTGGCATTACCTCAATTATTCACAATCAACTATAGATTGGCAGATCTCGAGTCTAGAGCAGTATTTTTGATGAACTGTACTTCTCTGGAGACCACCGTTTTGATCTGAAAGTTGCGATTGAGAAACTCCAAGATATGGCAAATATTCCTGATGCATGCTTTGTGTTCTATCTTTCACAGTTCTGTTAATCAGAATGTTCTGTATTGACGACTGTGATCCACTATGTGATCATACTCTACTACCACATTAGCTGTATTGCAGCTCCTTGCTTGTGCCATGCAGTGCTCCTATTTTTATCCCATGGATTTTTTGAAAGATTTTGTTTCCGAAAAAATATACTTACCGTACACTTTGATATCGTATTTTGAGATTTCAGATATAGATAGTTCTTAATACATATAATCATATAAATAGATAAATAACAAAAGGAACAAAGAAACAGAAATGTCGTTGTTCAATCGACTGAAAACGAAACTTCCTTTCAGTTGATGGCCAACAGAATTGTTGCTTTTGTTATTTATTTTTTTTATTCCTTTTGTTATTTATCTATTTATAAGATTATATATATTAATTAGTGTTATATATAGACTATGGAAAAGTTATCTTTTTTATCTATTAGATCTAGATCCAAGGGCCAAAAGCGTTAATTGAAAGGAACCTTATTTTTTAATCGATTGAAAATTAGGCACTTCCAAAAGAAAACAAAGTCATCGATTGAAAGTTCCGCCCATTTCAGTTGACTGAAATTTAGGATTCCCGATATTATATACATGTAATGGCAGTTGTCAGCTTGAATAGAACTAAAATCATGAACTCAGCTAAGCAATGTCGCTAGCTAGCATTGGCGAAAGCACTTACGGCCTGCCTTCAGTCATCAAGATTCACATTGCATGGTATCGCTCATCAAACTAGTAGCTAGCTTCTCGTGGTATCCTGTGGCTTAAGAAACATTCCCGGCTGATTGTACTATCATATTTATTGTACTGTCATATTTTGTTCTTATTGAATAATGTTGCAGTTAACAGTCCAACACTGATGAAACTTTCTGAATGTCAAGAATCCGGTATGAAGCACCTGGTATTCTGGAAGGTCATCAAAGAGCAAGCAAGCAAAATGCACGGAAACAAAATTAAGAAACAGCAGATGCCATTTGAACTTGGCTGTGTTGCCAAAGCAGCAGCACATAACACAACAGGTACTTCCGGTGATTACAGCTAAGCACTTCCTAGTTTAAACCCACCTTATCCATATCCTACACCAATAAATCCTTTGCCTCAAACCCCTGTTTAATTTACCACCGTCTAAACACGGCACTACTAATAACATCACAAACAAGTCAACAACTACATTACGAACTAATACTAGTGAAACTGAACAGCAGTTAACAAAGAGCAAGCATAAACACATGGCTACAGAGCAAACGGCAGCAGCAAAGAGCAGCAGCCGGAGCTAAGGATGAACCGGTCAGTCCTCCTCCATGGCGGGGGATAGCCTGGCCCTCTTGTGCGGCAGCTGCTGCTTGCCGAGGAAGGCCTCGAGGAAGAGCTGCTGCGCGTCGAGCATCGTCTGGGTGCGCTTCATCTCCGACTCCATCCGCTCCTTCTCCATCTGGAGGGACAGCTCCAGCCTGCGCTCCTCCATCCGCATGAAGCCCTCCCCGACGGCCCGCAGCGCCGCGGCGACCTCGGACATGGCATCCGACTCGGGGTCCTCCCCGTTGCCGGCGCTCTTCTCGGGCCTCGCCGCAGCCGGCCTGGTGCGCGAGGCCTTGGGGATGGTGAATCGCAGCCCGCTGCCGCCCCCGCCGTTGGAGATGAGCCCGTGCAGGCTCCTGCTGCGGACCGCCTCTTCTTCATCCGAGGACGGGGAGGAGTCGGGGGACGGCGGCGACGCCGTTGGCGCGGCGGGCCCCTTGGTCTTGATCTTGACGATGGCGTTGGGGCTGGGGTCGGGCGCGCCGTTGCCGGCGAGGTCGTGGAGGAGCGGGTAGAAGGGCCACTTGGGCCCCTTGGGCCGGCCCGCGGCGCGCGCCCGCTCGGCGCGGTACCGCTTCCGCAGCTTCTCGATCTTGTGGCGGCACTGCACGCCCGTCTTGGGCGTGGCGGTGGGGAACCGGTCGCAGCGGGAGGTGACGGCGTCGGCGACGTCGTCCCAGTCCGCGGCGCGGAGGTTGCCCTTGCGCAGCGCTTCCCACCGGTCGCGGTACGCCTCGATGAGCGCCAGTGTCTCCTCGTGCGTCCAGCACGGCGGAGGCAGCCTGCGCCCGGAGCCGCCCCCTAGCCCGCCTGCCCCCGACGAGGCGGCTGCCGCGGCCGCGGCGGCCGCCGCCGCGACGGGCGCGGCCAGCGGCGGGAGGTCGGGCGAGGAGACGGCGTCGTCCCTGGCGAGGTCGGAGGACGAGGAAGACATGGCCAGTCGGCGGCGGCGGCTAGGGTTTGGTGGTGGTGGAGATGGGGAACGGAGGAGGAGGCGGAGGGGAACCGGTCATAATAAGGAGAGGCGGAGGCGGTGCGGTGGTGGGCCGCGGGCGTGGGCCGCGCGGTGAAATGACCGGCTGGGGAGGGCACACCACCACCGCTGCGGCCGCGTGAAGGGGCAGGGGGAGCGATGCGGCGGTTTTGCTTGCCCAGGGGTTTGTCCTGTAATCGCGGTGCGGCGGATGAGAGCCGGATGAGGATGAGGCGCCGCGCCGCATCGTGCGGAGCCCGTGCCGCGGTGGCCGTGTCGGGTCGGGAGTGGTGGGTGGGTGGTTGGCTCCGCGGGGTGGCGGCCGCCCCGCCGCGCCTTTTTTTCCCCATCGGTTTCGGCCGCCCGCGCCCTGATATTTTTTCCTTCGGAAAGAAACCCAGCGGCGGGCGGGTGCGACCGGCCGCGCTGATCTGATCCGCATTATTCTTCCGCGCGGCGGCGACCTCGCGCGTGCCATGCCGGCGTGGCGAGGCAGGTGGCCTGCACTAATGGCGTTTGGTGCTTGGTCGTTGGCCCGCGCCGCATGCGCTACCGATAAAGGTCTCGACTTCAAATTAGATCATGCTCTCGTCATTTAACCTCTCACTTTCCCCCTTCAAAGACTCCCACGGTGTGATTGGGTCTAAATTTTAGTGCTCTTATATCAATCATTCAAATATTAAATACATAAATTAAAAATAAATTAAATATAAAATTAATTACACAGTCGGATGTTAATTTGCGAGACAAATCTATTAAGATTAATTAAGTCATCATTAAAAGATGTTTACTGTAGCATCATATTATCTAATCATGGTCTAATTAGTTTTAATAAATTCATCTCGTTATTTAAAGGGTGGGTTATGGACTGGGTTTTATCAGTAATCTATATTTAGTACTTTTAATTAGTATCTTAATATTCGATTGGATAGGTCTAAAAATTACAGGACAGAAAATGAACACACCCCAAATAAGTTTGCTCGTCATCTTTTTTTTTTTTTTTTGAGAGGAAGGGTTCACTCGTCATCTACCCCTCCTTCCTTTGTCCCTACCTTCTGTTCTGTGCCTAAACAACAAGCTCTCGTAGTCAAATTCCAACCTTTTTTTAAACCCCGAACAGTCAAATTTTAATCTCGAATTCCCGTCCGTCGTCTTTTGTTCTTTTGATGATAATCTACCTAAATTCTTATGTACGTACTCAGTACTTTCAAAAAAGATTCATATAACAAAAAGTAATATGAATATTACTATCAAAATATGTGTACAATTGTTGATGTACTTTTGGCTTGGACAATTAAAAGTAAGAAAATTTTGTCAGGCTTAGATCAAATTCATCTATGAACTTTCAGACCAGCACTAGTGTAGTCCTCAAACTCTGTCGTCAATCCTTGTTTGTTCTAGATCAGTTGTAGAAACACCAACTTAGCTGCCACATTTAATTTGGACCAAAATTCGGCAAGGTTCGGGAATGAAATGGCCGCTCCAAAGTTCAGGATGAATTTGACATCGCTACTAGGAAAGAGCAGCAGAGATGGATCCAACTATTTTATTAACTTTAAAGCATAAAAACGTTTTTTAACTAAAAACATTATGTGTTAAAAAGATCATCAACATTACTCCCATGGCTCCTTCGTTCTAAAATTATTGTTGTCGTGAACTGTTTTAATTATCTTTGATCATTTGTCTTATTTATTATTATTATTTTAAAATTATCATACATAATCTCATGATTTATTTTATCACTAACGAAATTTGAAATATAACTAATAATTTTAAATATTTAAATTAATATTTTGAAATAAGATGAATAGTAAAATATAACAAAAAAAATCAATAGTGATAATAATTTGAAACGGAGTAGTATGTCACAACAATAGATGTGTGACGGATAAGATATTTCGGTCTGTAGGATTCTTCGTATGAGTTTCTTCATAGGAGTTGGAGAGTGTGATCTTCCTAATGCTTTTTGTGAAGGCACTTCACAATAAAAGAAATTAAAATAAATAAATAAATAGGGTCCAGAAAAAATGGATAGGAGCACTCCCATGGTATTAAGGAAGAGAGGGTAAGCACCTGCATGGACATGGACATCAAGCTGACAAACTCGGTTTGACACAAACACCAAACACAAGTCTTTAAGCTGGATTAAGTACCAATTCTCAAGTCCTTCATTATAAAAAGAATTGTTTATCAAATTACTTTAATGTTTCTATGTACTTTATACATTTTAAATTAGTGTTGTAGTTAATTTTTAAGTCAACTTTAATAATTTGTTTTTATTTTAAAATAAATAAAATTTTATCACTAGATAAAATAAATGTAACTTATAATTTTATATATTAAAAATAATACTATAAATAAATAAATAAATGTTCACACGTAACTAAAAAGGTCAATAATAATAATTTTAAAATGGAGTAGTAATTATTTTTTTATAAAAATTTCTTTAACGATTATCAATATCAAGTACAATCTTGAAAAAATGATCTTTTGTGCTTATAAAATTTTTTTTAGTGTTCTGTTTAAATGACCATTGCTTTATATGTCACGTTGAAAAAAGACCTGTAGATTTTCATCTGTAGCATTCCTAAAATAATATGGCGTTATTATTGTTGTTTGGCAGAACTTTTTTATTAAAAAATAACCTAGAATACAAAACTAAATAGGAGTTGTTTTTCACGCTGCTTGCTCACATTATGTCAATCTCATCGCACATTTTTTAACAATAACATATTAATTTTGAAATCTTATTTTATGAAATAAAACTACCTCTTAGTTCTTAGTTTTATATGAATTTCTTAGATTTATCAAAATATTAAAACTAGGTGGTCATCAGTGTTTTGTTGGTTTTAGTTGAAATAAAAGAAAATACTTTCAATCTAGTTTTATTTAGCTTTCATTGTGTTAGAAATAGTGTATATATATTTTTATAAAATTTAAAGACATATGTTCTTTTTTATATTTAATTTTTTATCATGTCACTATTTTTGATAATGTGCCATTTGCGATGAGACTGGTCTTACATCCATTCGTCTTTTTTTACGGTCTTTCATCGATTCTTCTACCGTGGGGGAAACTATTTGCGAGTTTGTGCAGCGTACCTAAGGGCAAAACTGGAATACAAAATCACGGACTCGAGTTTCTCCCTTCCCTTCCTCCCTCCCCGCTGGCGCAGTTTTTGCTCCGCCTCGTCGCCGGCGACGAGACGCATGAAACAAGTATCCCTCCACTGAGGTATCCTCCCGAGTCGCACGGATTTCTACTGATTTCGGTGCGCCGTAGTGCCCTAATAATCCAATCTACCCACCCATAGGTCGATCTGGTGCTTCTACAGCAGCAAGCAAGATCGATCTATCCGTTCTGATTGGGGATTCAATTTTTTTAGCCCCCCATGGCCGACGTTGAGTCCGTCCCTGACGGGGCCGGGAAGCCGCCGCCGTACAAGGATCCCGACGACGGTAGGCAGCGGTTCCTTCTCGAGCTGGAGTTCGTGCAGTGCCTCGCCAACCCTACCTACATTCACTGTATGGTGCTTTCCGCTTCCCCTCCCCTTTTTATTTCACCTGCCTAGGTTAGCTTCTCTGCTCATGCACGCTGCTGTGGACCAGTGTTTGGTGAGAACCGTAGCTTCTTGGATTCATGATGATCAATTTGGAGAGGGGCGCAGCTGCATTAACAAGTAATTCATAGGAATGCAGAGAAATATGTGTGGAAAGGACACGAAAGGGAGGATTATTGCTGTAGCAATTATTTGGATTGTTCAGTTCCTCCCACATACAAATTTATGGTTAGCTTCAACCTGATTTAGGACATGACAGCTTTTTGGACCTTGCACGCTTCTGTTTAACAAGTATTGGCTGTGAACCAAATCAATCCCTAGCTACTATGGTTTTCATGATGCCTAATTTCCAGCTGGCTGGTTGCAACTGGTACTAATACAGATAAACTTGATAATGTGGACGTCTTCAGTCAATTGGTGTGAATACGAAGACTGCTGTCTGCTGAAAACAATGTTTTTAAAGCGCTAAGCGCTGAACGATCGCCAGTCCACCGTTCAGCCGCCTAGTCGATCTGAGCGGACAACTAGGGGCGATTAGGCGGCTGAACGGTGGACTTTAGGCGTCCTAGTCGTCCAGACCTCCCAGCCCCTAGGCGATATATATAAATATATACATACACTTATATAGTAGTATTTCTTAAGTAAATTTCAGTTGAAAAATACACATAGAAGTGCAGTTTACTTACCTGTTTGAAGTGTTGGCTGATCTCTCTTGGTTGACCAGCTGGCAGCTGCACCACCTGCAACCAAAATCCTTAGTTAGAATTAGAAATTTAGAATCACTTTCACTTCTTATTTATCAATAACTAAACAAAATTCTATGACAAGCAGAGCAAGCAAGCATATTAGCACTCCACTCTCAGTTCTTAGTTCTCACTGTCTTAAGTGTTGGCTGATCTCTCTTGGTTCTCACATGAAGAACCAAAAGCAGCACACACACATGACATGAATACACATTGCCTCGATCTGCAGAATTGAAGAGTAAAGAACCGAAGACTGAAGAACTGAAGACAACTTACCATCTTCACCGGAAGATGACGACAACTGGCTCATCCCTTCCCTTCCTTTGAGATCAGGCGTCAACTACAGGGCGAGACGGTTGGAATTGGTGGCGACAACTGAACTGACGAAGCAGAGGATCAGAGGAGTCGGAGGTGCCCAATTGGCGACGGCGATCAGATCACAGGAGCACAATTGCGGCGGCTGATGGCGATCAGATGAGAGGAACCCAATTGCGGCGGCAAACGGCGATCTCTGGCGGCGGGGTGAGATCAATTTCGATCTCCTGCCCAGGGAAACGGAGCGTCATACACGGGAACCGCGGCGCTGACAAACGAATCGATTCGCCTTGCCAATTTATAACTGGCCCTCCGTAAAACCTAATCAAATCCCAGACCCACTTGCCATTTTGAAACAAGTCGTCCACGTTCAAATCGACCGCTTAGGCGCGCCCAATCGTCCGCTAATCGGACGCCCAGAATTCTGGGCAGGCAGATCGCTTCGGTGTGCCTGAACAGGCTCAGCCGAGCGTTCTCTCGCCTAAGTGATGCCTAATCACGACTAAGCGGACGCTCAGAAAACATTGGCTGAAAACCTGAAACAGCACACTGGCTTGATTGCTTGAATGCCACATTAAAACTTTTGATTTGCTAGTGGTATTGCTTGATATTTTCTTCTTTATTGTTTTTGAATAAACCAGCACAAGGCATTTCCAACTTAATAAATAAAACAAGAGGTATTGCTTGAATGGATCTATCTTGGTTTTCCTGAATGAGATGCCTCATGGATTTGTTTTTTGGAGCAGATCTAGCACAGAATAGATATTTTGAGGACGAGGCATTTAT
Source organism: Eleusine indica (assembly GCA_030378355.1). Classification (NCBI taxonomy): domain Eukaryota; kingdom Viridiplantae; phylum Streptophyta; class Magnoliopsida; order Poales; family Poaceae; genus Eleusine; species Eleusine indica. The sequence continues at coordinate 47,709,067 of CM059495.1, forward strand.
CGGGTACCTCAAGTACCTTAAATATTGGCAGCGTCCAGAGTATATCAAATACATAATGTGAGCGAGGCCACAATTTTGTTTATTTGTTACTAGTAAATATGCTCCCTGATGAAACAAATTATTCATGGTGCTTGCTTATGAAACAGGTATCCACATTGCCTTTTCTTTCTTGAGCTCCTCCAAAATGCAAACTTCCGGAATGCAATGGCACATCCAGCAAGCAAGGTAATCTTTGGCCTAATCAGCCTAGAATCACACACATGCACGAGTTACTTTTTATTTTCTGTTTTGGTTGGAACCTCATTTCTCCTTTGAAAACCCTAGACCATATTACTTTTTATTGTAACTGTAGAATATGTTTTTTTTTTTGCTAAGGAACTGTTAAGAAAAACTAAAGGTGAAATTTAGTATGGGATGGTAAACTTTGTGGATATTTAAGCATACTTATATTTTACATAATTTATCTATAAATCTGATAATGAATGTTATTCTTTTTATAGTCTATTATAGGATAACATGTATGAAACTAACACTTACCAATTGTTTGACAGGAGCTTGCTCATAGACAGCAATATTTCTTCTGGAAAAATTATAGGAATAATAGGTTGAAGCACATCCTACCGCGCCCTCCTCCAGAACCAACTCCTGCTCCTGCACCTTCACAACCTCCCCCAACGGCACCCCTCCCAGCACCAGTGCTAACACCTGCCGTTCCACATGTTCCTGCACCGCCTTCGTCTTTGCCACCTGGGGCGGCAGCCGGTGCATCTGCGATGTCTCCTATGCAGTTTGTAGGGACTCCTGGCACCAATATGCCGAAGACTGACATGAGAAATCCTATGGGAAACAGAAAGAGAAAGTATGCTCCTTCCTTGCAATTATTTAACAATCTGTGTCATTAAATTACTATTTTTTGGCTAGTTTGTGAGCTGTAAATAAATTAGCATATTGTTATTTTGTTGCAATATGATCCTGTTCAAATGGATTTAATGTCATTCTTCCAATCTAGACATTGAAAATCTATTTTACTAGTAGGGTCAATGGTTGAGGTTTTCTGTACTTAAGGAGTTGTCTTTCATCGAAGATCGAGTGGAGTAGTCTTTTTAGTTTTGCTAGTCTTTGATACTTTGGCTATTAGCAAATTCATCTGAACTTTCCAATAATACATTACGAAATCTACTGTAGGTATGACATAAAGTTTGCTAAACAAATTGAAATGTTTGAACTGGGATATGGACAATTTCATATATTGAGCTAGTCTGCTTATTTCTTTTTTTTTTTTGTGCTGTTTAATTTGAGTCCAGTGGTGTGATGTTATCTGATTTTACTGTGCACGTCTTTACTGCAGGATGGGCTAGTAGTAACGTGTTGGACAACACATCGGAGAACATTACAGTTCCAACATTTGTGGCTAAATGGAGCGTTGCATTTCCCCCCGTTAGTAGGCCTTGTAGTTGCGGTCTTAGAACAAGCCCTGCTTTGTAATAGCTGCAGATGTAGTTTGAATGACTGGATCAAACAATTATTCATCCTTGTTAAAATTTTCATTACAGTGAATCTTTGCCGGCCTCAGCAGCTGCAACGCTTATCAGTTCATTTCTTACGTGATGTAGGGGCTGATTGGTTGCCTGCTCGAAGGTTGGCCAGGTCCACCGCATGCAAGATAGGCATGATTGGTTGACAGCACTTCGACTTTGGCCAGGCTTGACAGGTGCAAATCGACCATCCCGACCAGGCTCCGAAGAAACGAAAATGAAGCTCGTTTCTTGCAGGCCTGGTTCGCGCGGTGCGTTAGCTTGTACGACACCCCGTGTTTCCTGTCTCCATATGTTGAATCGAGATCGTACACACTCAATCCAATCATTGGCTCAAATCGACCTGGCCCGTCATACAGGCAACCAATCACCCGGTGCTTGCACGCTTCGGCCCTGTCTCAGCTCATCCTGGCTCCCAGATACGGGCCAGGCTCCGACAGGAAGCAAACCAATCACGCCCGTAGATTTGCTTAGCGTATATTTTGTTCACTCAACAACAATTACATCGATATATTGCATACACTGATTCATGGATTGAATCAATTTTTCCTACATTAATTAGTTGTCAAGAAAAGATAAACAAAGTTTAGGAAAGGAAAGATCTAAAGCCATCTGTTTCTCACTCGAACAACCAACCAGATCTTGCAATGCGTTCTGGGATACAGTACGAGATTCCTGCCCTCAAGCACAAAGTCGAACATTTACTGGCTTGTACAATCGTAACCCAGGTGCTGATACAGGGTGCCATCAAGCATAACCATGAAAACTAGTAGCGGTAACTTGATCCATAGCCGCCCAGACCTGAAGATGAATATCTACCGTCTTCCATGCTCGAATAAGATGGCAGAGATGACGATGAATACGTGGAGCTGCCATACTGTGAATAGCTAGACCTGTACACTGGATCTACTCCCAGATAGCTGCTCCTGACTGGTTCTCTGTGTGCAGCCAAGGAGTCCTGGAGGAAAGGATGGTGTTACTGTTAGTCTGTTACAAATTTACAATAGCCAAAATCAACATTTCAACAAACACACCATCGCTATTACCTGGATGAGCTGTTGGGCAGCTTGTACTTGTGATGATGTCCCCTTTATTTCGACTGTAATATCATCAGGGCTACCCAGACTCTCCTCAATTGTGACGACAGCTCCACTATTAGCTCGTATGTACGCAATATTTGCTCCTTTAACTCCTATAATGTCTTCCGCATAGGTGAGTGGGATTTGCATGGTTTGAGTTATCTGCATAAGGTGCATTCTTGTCAGCAACAGTTTAAGGTTAAAAAAAAAGTACTACTTCCAGGTAAAACTGAATTACATCTAAAAGTATTAATGGATGCAATTATGCAAATGGCAATAAACAGGCAAGGAAAAGGATGCACACGGCTACTTATGGATTGAGCTCATTCCAGCAAACACCTTATGGAAAGAAATGAAGATGTATACAAAACTGAAATAATACTGAGTACTGACCTGTGTAAGAAGAGGACTGGCACCATGAATACCAATCCCAGAGGGTCGAAGTGTTGACAAGGCAGGATCTCTCCCATAAAGTGATACACCTGAGCGATGAATGCTATGATCCGCCAATGGTTCTCGTTCAAGATACAAAGGTTCCCTCTTCATAGGAAGAATATATTCATCAACAGCTGGAGGTGGCTGATTTACTTGTGCAGGAACAATAGAATGATGTGACATGTCACTCCAATTGTCAGTACTGCGATCTTGGCTCATGCTTACTGTAGTAGTATTCTAAAAAAAAAAGACAAAGAAAAATCAACATTGCATTAAAAATGATTGGAGAGTGGACTGTGAACCATGGCAGGAGTTAAAATGCATGCTTACAGTCTTTTCAAATAATGGAAGTACACTACGGTCAACCAAAAACTTCCGCAGGTGGTTAGAAACTGCTTGAAGTGCTTTTATGACTTTCTCTGTTTCACCTTGTATTTCAACTATCCTTTCATCTTCAGTTACATAGAATGGTCGCTCTTGTTCATCTACAAATATTTATAAGCCAAGAATAACCATCATTCATTTTTATGAATGTTGAATCAACATTGCCGTCGATCTTTTAAGTATAAACATCTTTGTACAACAAGACAATGTGAACCCTTGCATTTACATTTTTAAAAATTTCTGTGTTATCTGCTAATGTGACTTTAAAAATTTATCAATACAAGTTTTCCTTCAGTGGCCAACAGTAAATTATAGTTTATATCCAGTTATGCATAAAAAAATATATAATAGTGAACCTCGTAAATATTTAGACAGAGAATGGCATAACAAAATGTGTGCTAATGGCGCAAGACTTGTCAAGAGACTGCATCACTTTAAGACCAGACAATTTGACAAAGATTCTAAACGGGGTGACACAACCCTGTGCTAAGAATGTGTGAATTGGAGCAAGTATAGCTAAATCCTGCTGCAAACACAACACTAAGTAGGGACATGAAGATAAGATATCAAACTGAACAGCAAAGTGATCAATCGCTGAACAAAACCAACTGTGCATGACAGTTGACACAGTATGCATCAGTCAAAAATACTTTACCTATTGAAATAACACGTATTGTAGCGCCCGTGCCTTCTTGGATTGCCTTGATAGTGTTACCTTGCTTCCCAATTAGGTTAATTCCTTGAGCTCCAGGAACCAACAATCGGGCAGCACATACGCCAGGTGCAGCAGCTGCCTGCGTGCCCTCAGTAGCTCCATCTGCAATTCCATTGACACGTTTGAAAACTCTCATCACGGCATCAACAGCAGGAGGCAGCTCCAAGCTTGGATCCTCCTTTCCAGAAACCAAAACCTGTAATACCCCGAGTCATGATTCAGTAAAAGTATCCAGAGGATAGCACAAATAACACGATTCATAAAATGAGTAAAAGTGACAAGAGGATAGCTTCACGAGAATAGTTAAAGAGTTATGCAATATCATATTGAATTCCATTCAGTTCACCAACAACATATAGGGAATATAGTTAGCCTCTTCATCAGCCAAATAGTGTCATGGAACAACTTTACACGAACAAAATACCATAAGCATAGAAACAAATTAAAGGCCACTTGCTAACATAATCAATACTCATGTCTGTTCACAAATGTATAGCTCTAGTACCAACTTTAATCACTGACATCTGACAGCATAACCTCACTGGTATTTACAGCCCTCACAATAAATACCACGTACTGACACAAACAAACAGATCAAATATCACACGGAAACAACATCCACTCATATAGTATAGACCGATTTCTCAATCATATTAAGATGTTGACTTTCAAGTTGGTCAGCATAACTATCTCGAAAGTCCTATTTCACACTACACAAGGAAACGCAAGCTCGACTTGGTCAACATGAGGTTTGCATCGGGCATCAGAAGGAAAAGTATTATGGAAATTTCGCTAAACTAGCACTCACAATGCGTTCGGTGGCGCCGACGGGACCCTGGAGAACGCGGACCCTGGCCTTGGTCTCCTCGACGAGGAGCTTGATGAGCTCTCCCTTCCTCCCGATGATGCTCCCCACCTTGAGCACCGGCACCACTAGCCTGAACACGCTGTCCCCCGGCCACCCGGGCCACCTCTTCGCAGCCGCCGCGGCCTCCTCCGCCGCAGCGGCGTCAGCCTCCCCGGAGGCAGGTTGGGGCAGCGAAGCGGGCACCCCGACCTCCACGGCGGCGGTGGATAGGTCGTCCATGGCGGTGAAGGGGGCTAGGGTTTGATTCGTGGGTAGCGGATGCAGTGGCAGAGGCGTCGGAACGGGCAGGACCTGGCAAAGCAGGAAAACAGAAGAGCACGAGATCTAGCGGTGGGTGGGTCGGATTGTGATTTGATTTCTCACGGGCTCGCTCGTGCATGAGTTTTCAATGGGCCCAAGAAAATAATGGGCTTAAGATTTACTGTTGCGGGCTAAGTTACAGATTATTAGGCCCATAAGAAAAAGGTCACGAGCGAGCCCGTGAGAAATCAAATCACAATCCTTTTTCTTCTTTCTGAGAAAAAAACTTAGCTTCTCTGCAACGAACAAATCATGCTGCTAGTCCCTCAAAAAAAAAAAAATCATGCTGCTAATCTAGCTCGGATTCATGCAGAAAGTAAGAGTAGTTGTAAGTCTTGTTTTATTTTTTATCTAGAATACGTAGAAGATATGCATATCTTTGTATTAAAAGAAAATGGGTGGGCAATCTTAGAACCGACAAGGCATTGGCATTTCACTGGGTAGCCTTACATCTTTGGAGGACAGTTGTATTCTTGTTGAGCCAGTTTTACTTTAGCTGTCAAATTATTTTATAACTTTAGTTACTTATTATGAAAATGCTACTATTTCCACCCTATATGTTGAGAGATTAAAAAAAAAACAATGCCCTCTCCGAAGAATAAACAGTGATGCCAAATGTTTCTGCTGCACGTAGAGCTCCTGGTCATCCACCATGCATCAGTAGGGGAGGTGTACGCTCATGTGCGAGTGTTTCCTCCATGTTACGGGATGGTGCCCTATATATTCAATCGGCAGTAATATATCCTAGACCACTCATTGCAATGCATATGGCTGTATCTCTAGACATGCTAAGGCCAGTTTTAATGCACTATTTTATTGTATTTTTTTTAAAACATATTTTTAGGTAAGTGAGCCAACATTCTTTCATCCTAATGAAAGACCTCTTATATGGGATGAAATAAAACAATCTCTCTTTTCATAACTATCATGCCATGTCAGCAAAAAATGCATATGTAATGCTTATGAAAGGCTTCACTGAGACTGGCCTAATAAATAATGTTGCTGCTTGATGATCAGCTCGTTGTGCAACAAAACAGTATTGGATGGTCTATTAACAACAAATTCATGACATTCACTTTTGGGGCATGCATGTGGCCCACCTACCTTTGCAATCAAAATTTGAAATGATTCCAGGGCTAATGCAGTTTAATACGTACTGGATGTTAGTGCTGCTGCTACTATCGCTCCGAAGGATGGGCCGTATTCGCTTGGGCCGGCGGAAGCAAAATGGATCAGGCGACCCAATGTGCGGGTGAGTGGGTCAGAATGGATGAACCAACGTGTGTAGTCTTGTTTGAGTCGGCCTGCGTGCCATGGCTATAAACTTGTGGTGCAAGAGGTACCGAGTGGCTGGTGAGATTCGGAGTGTAGCTAACAATCTAGTATCAGAAGTCTTTGATCCTTGGATCTGGAGGTCCTCTACTACGCCAGGCGTGCCAAGCAGCAAGGCGCCATGGATCCGCAGTTGAAGCTCGCGTTGGAAGCCCTATCGAAGTCGCTGCTTGAAGGAATCAACAAGCATTTCACTGAGCAGGAGGAGAAGTGGATCTCTCGCTCGACAGAATAGGACGCCAAGTGAGGGAGCGCATCGGGGCCCTTGAGAAGCTTTCCTTCACCCCCGTCGATGGATTCGGCTCCTTTGGCGGTTTGCGGAGGGGGGCGTACAAGAGCGTGTGGCGGCGTTCGAGTCCTCGATAACTGAGCTACTGGATCAGGTGGAGGTGGCAGCCCCAACTTGGGTGGCGGCGTTGGAATCAGTAGCGACCGCTTTTGAGGACTGGCGTCCTCACATCGAGTCGGCAGTTGGTGATGTGCAAGCTACCGTCGACGGTGTCAAGTTGGAGGTCACTAAGCTTGATCAGCTCTTCGAGCGCAAGCCCCGGGATGTCTTTGTCGCCAAGTCGGCCAACCCCGGCGACCATGAGTAGGCGTCCGAGTGCCCATATGCCCGATTCAGCGCCGACGGCCCTAATGGGCACCGCGTTGAACACCTTCGTCAGGAGAGTGGGTTTGGGCGTGTCTTCACCCAAACCCATCTCCCGCACAATTGTAAGACAGAGCCTCCACCTTCTCAAATCTTCTAGGTTGTTTGGATCACCTCATGATGTGTTGGGTGGTACCTCTTTTGATTCGGCACGTCCTGGCTTTCGTGATTGATTACCGAAGATTTCCCAATGTTTGATGGAGATAACCCTAAGCTTTGGATTAGTAGGAGTGAGGATTATTTCGACATGTATGATGTTGATCCATCTCTTTGGATCAAGGTGTCCACTATGCATTTCAATGGTTTTGCTGCACGCTGGTTGCAGTTGGTAGAAAAATAGCTGCATAGTGCTAGTTGGGGTGAGCTCTGTAGTTTGCTTGTCGATAGCTTTGGTCGTGATCAACATGAACGGTTGGTGCGTCAGTTGTTCTATATTAGGCAAACTGGTACTGTTGTTGACTATGTGGAACGGTTTAGTGAGTTATTTGACCAGCTTAGAGCTTATGAGTCATCCACAGATTAAGTGCATTATACTATGTGCTTTATTGATGGGCTTAGAGATGATGTCGAATCTACTGTTCTTGTGCAACGCCCACGCGATTTGGATACTGCTTGTACTTTGGCTATGTTGCAGGATGAGGTGGCTGAGCCGAGCAAACGACGCGATTATAGGAAGCCTGATTTTGGGGCCATGTCTAAGTCGGTGTCTAAAGGAGCAATGCCATTACCGAATCCACCACCGGATGTCAAAGCCCTGAATTCTACTAATGCTGAAGAAGAGAAAATTGTGGACTCTAATAAGTCAGTTCAAGATAAGTTATTGGCTCTCAGAAATTATAGGCATGCAAAAGGAGAAATTATAGGCATGCAAAAGGACTCTGCTATAAATATACTGAGAAATATACAAGGGGACACAAATGTGCTGATGTGGTGCAGCTGCATGTAGTTCAAGAAATGTGGGAGTTGTTCAACTTGGATGTTGCTTCTCAGAATACTGATGCACTTGACTATTCTGATCAGCAAGCATTCTTGATCTTATCTCATGATGCAGCTACTGGGAGAGCTGGTCCAAAGACTATGAAGATGGTGGGTTCAATTCAATATGTTCAACTCTTGATAGTGGTGGATTCTCTTGATATTGGTGGATTCTGGAAGTTCTCATACATTCTTGAGTGATAAGGTGGCCGCAGCTATAAGTAGGATTTCACCCTTGGATACACCTCTTAAGGTACAAGTGGCTAATTGTGGAGTGTTGTCCTGTTCTTAAATCTTGGATGCTGTTTGGGATATTCAGGACACTGTATTTCACTGTGCTTTGAAGATTTTGCCATTGCATTCTTATGATCTTATTTTGGGAATGGATTGGTTGCAGCAATTTAGCCCAATGAAAGTTCACTGGGTCTCAAATGGATGGCCATTCCCTATAATGGGAAGACAGTCCTGTTACAAGGGGTACTGCCAAACTGTGACATCCCAAAAATTTATTAAGCTAAAAATTAGGACTAATTAAAATTTTCCTCGAATTTTTTACCTCATTACAAAATTTTTTCTAAAAAATAAAGCCTCACTAATTTAAACTATTATTAGAGATGAGATTTATCCAAATAAAAATATGTGCTTGAGTGTGTATTATCTTATGTGGTTTTGTTTTATCCAAAATTAGTTTGACATTTTAGATTTGACTTTGATTTGCAATTTAAACCTAAACAATAAAATATCAGGAATAAATGGAATCAAACTTTTCTCCCGGGGCCGAAACTCCCCCCTCCTCCTTGGCCCACCCCACCTTCCCCTCCCCCTCCTCTCTCCACGCGTAGGCCTCGCCCCTCCTTCTCGTTTTCTCTGGCCCATCTCGCCCCTCACGCGGCCCAGCCAGCCCACTTCCCCCTTTCTTCTCCCCCTGCCACGACACACACCAACACAATGCCGTCTGTCGCATGCAGCCAGCGCCGTCGCCCTGTCGCACGGTCCCGCCTCGAGCCATCACAACATAGCACTGCTCACCCCGTCATCTTGCCCTTGCACAACACCCCTGCATCGCCGCCTTTACTCCTCCTTGCCCAACGCCATTCCTTTGTGGAGCACCGTTGCCCACCCGCTGCTCGGACCCCACCGCCCTTACGCCCACCAGTCCAGCGACACCGCAACCCCCCTCCCTTGTCGCCTTGCTGCCGCCCTTAGTGCCTTCGACCCCACCGCATTAAGTCGTGCCCCCCGGCCCTTTATCTTTAGTCGCACCCACACCGCTGCCTTCGCTGTTTTATCTCTTCCCGAGCGGTCTAATCACCGTGCCACCATTAAACCCGAACACAGCACCTCGCCGCTCCACGGTGCACCTCCCCCGCTACCCGACGCGGCGCCGAGCCGTCACCTCACCCCTATACACCGTCCACACATTTCACGCCTCGTCATCATTTTCCTTCCCCCTCTGCTATAAAGGTAACACCCAACTCCTATGCAGCTCACCCGCTTCGAAGCCCCCACTCCAATCCACCGTCGCGGCGCATGCCACCTATAGAGCTTCCCATTTTCCCCCCCAAATCAACGCAAGCCTCGCCCTAACCATTCTCTCCCCTCGCGGTCACCCCTCTTTGGACACGGTGCTCCTCGCACATCTCCCTGGTGCCTTCCCTGACGAGCTTCGCCTTCCAACACGTGACACCGAGCTCACCGTCGCAGCTGGTCATGGCGCCACCGCCTCTGCGAGCGTCGGCCGCCGTGATCCACCACGGGTGCTCCCCGACCGCCCATCTGTCAGCGAACGATCAGGATTAAAAGGTGGATACCCCTTCGATCTCATAAAATCCCAGTCCTTTATTTCACATCCATCGTCTCACCCGCGCCCTTGTGTAACCGGTCCATGGTGGACTCGTGGACCGAGCCCACTGCCTCGACCCACCATCCCGTAGACCCGGTCCACCTCTTTCCTAATACAAAAATAATTCCTGCAGCCATTTTATTGCGTCAGTAAGACACAATAAACTTTTTTAGTGCAAAAATAATTCCCTAAAATCCTAACACCCTACCCTTTTACACTTAGCCTCTGACCTTCTACCTAATTAGGTTTTAGTCTAGAGAATTTTACAAAAAAGACCCTTGACTTTTCTATAATTACATTTTGGCCCTCCAGATTTTTTTACAACCAAGCCCCTGAACTTTCCAATAATTATAGAAAAACCCCTGAAACTTCCTAAAATTACAGAAAAGCCCCTGGAACTTTTAAAAAGCCATAACTTTTAAACCGTAACTTCGTTTTGAGCGATTTTTACGCTCACAGGTTCGTCTCAGTGAGTAGTACCCAGTGGTACTACCCGTAAAGCCTTCTCGAGACCTCATAAGCCATCCCTTGCCCAAAATCTATGTTATTTCGCAGTAAGTTCTCTTTGCTCGATTTATTTGAAGTTTATTCGAATATTGTTGGTTTCTTGTTATTTTTATTTTCTTTCGTGATAGTTTATTTATAAGACGTAGATTTATGCGTTAGACTATGCGATGCCCAAGGAAGCACCAGAAGACCCGGGACCGATGCACGAGCCCAGGACACAAAACGCAAGAAAGGACTCGACGCCCGATACGCAAAGACTAGTCAAGAGGGATAGCATTTTGAGGCAAGATCCACTTATTCCTTGATCATAATTGCTCCTATTATTCCAAAAATGCACCTAACTTAGAGCCTACTTCTTATATGCATTATTTCTTGTATTTTTCCTCATTGTTTAGTTAAAGCCCACTTGTGTGAAAACTAGTGTTGTTATCGCCTATATAAGATATGAATGCTAGATCCTTGATTGGCCGCAATTGTTATCCCACTACCTTGATAAAGCTAGGATGTTATCAATAGCTTTGCTAACGATGACGCCACCCTTTCTAGTACACGCTTAGAATTTATGATGATTATCACCATACCTCTACCCTACCAAGTTTTTTAAAAAAATGTTTGAAAATGTTTTTGGTGGTGTGCGTGCGAACGGGCGGGTGTTAAAACAACTGTGTTAAGGTGAGGCTGGGAGGGATGTACTTGGCCGTGGGTGAGACTCCTTAGTACTGGTGCAGAGTACTCGATGATGGTGTCTTCGGTGTAGGTCCACCTGTCGTGGACGAGTGCTCGCCCTGCCGCATAGGAACCAATAGCAAGACCTCAACTTGGTGATGTTTTTAGTACGACCGCAGAACCTGTATGGGCAGGACTAACGCAGAACCTGGGTTATGCAACAAGGAAGTATCACCCGACGAAGTAGGAAAAGACTACTACTTGGCAAGATTATATGACTATGTGTTATAAGTGCAGTGATATGACTAAGTGTCATAGATATGGAATCCCTGAGATCCATGGTGGACTTGTGGGTGCGCCTGGGTGAAGTGGGAGCGTTATGTGTCTCCGTACGCAAGAGCGCATAGCCTGTGGGTACAACGTACTAAGCTTTGCAGAGTTATCTATAAATCATTCGGATGTCCATTGTCACTGGTCATGACACACCAATTCATTGGGTTCTTGAGATTAGCAAATCCTTGATGGATGTGTGGGTGTAGTAGACACCCATGTTTTGGTGAAAGGTGTTGGCAAGGTGTGCCAGAGTCTTATGACTGTGTGTCAGAAGGCTATACTATAATATAGGAACTGTTGGGATCGATTATAATCTCCCTCAGATCCAACTAACTAAAAGTTATAAAACTGTTTTCATCACTTGAAAATCCCCTTGGTTCTATAGTGAGCCCCTGCATCCACTCTTTTCCGCAAAACTCTGACCCTTACCCTATTTCTTGTCCACTCTCCCCCCTGCATGAATATATCCCTTGTTAGAGGTAGGGTTTGCGGAGTACCTTATGTACTCACCCTTGCCTCATTTTTTGTCTAAATCAACAGAAGATGGAGAATTTGTTGAAGTTGACAAGTAGATCACATCCTATGCTCGAGTTTGCCTGTGGAGTTGTCGAGCTTTGTTCATATTCTCCTTAGTCTGGATTGGTCTGATCAATCACCTTTGCTTGTAACTTAGAACTTGTGTGTATGTATCGTCCCTACGTGGACTTAATAAAGGTCGTGAATTGACTGTGTATCATTTGTACGTGTGTACCAAGTATTGATCCAGAGATTGGTATGGTAATCACGAGTCACCCCCGGGTAGAGTGTCACAGAATGATATCAGAGCTGAAACTTGACCGTAGGACGCGATTCGTAGGATTAATAACCCCTAGGATGTTTTCTAAGACTGCACAAACCTCTAAATCTTATCTTACACAAAACTCTCCCTCATCTTGTTCCATTAATAAAATCTACCTTCTTCTACAAACACTTTTCTCTTCTCACAATGGCATGATGATGTCTTATAGATGGCTGAAGATGAGTGAAAGGAAACCACTGCCGCAGACGCCGACTTTGGATTTCCTGTACTCCTTCGCAGAGCCTTATCAACATATGGATACCAAGAGCTGCCGAAATACCGCTGGCGTGAGTACTATGCGGAAGGAGACATTTCGAGATGTGATATGGAGCTCACCATCAAAGGAGAAGTTAAGGATGTTCCATTGACACCCATTTTAGTCTATCGGGAAGGCGCCCGATACGACAACACCCTTCAGATAGCCGATCAAGGAGCCCTTCTTCATTTCTGTGGTCAACTCATGGGACAAACAACAAAAAGGCGATAAGATACTTTCCTATTTTTCCCAATGACCCACGGTTTCATGAACGACTTGAAAACCTGGAACAGCCCAACCGCAGAGAAAGTAAGGCAATGATTCAGACAACCACATATCTACACGCCCTAGACTGGCACTATAGGAAGATTTATGATCTATGGATGGACAAGATCGATCATGCAAGAGAAGCCTTAGCAGAAGGAAAAACTTGGAAAAATGAACTTGATACCACACGAAAGGACATCATAAGTCTACTATCACAACTTGCTGACACCCAAGTTGAGACAAAGCACTACAAGGCCAAGTTGGCTGCCTCCTAATCAGTAGTTGCATCAGCCCATATGAAGGACAAAGAACGAACTAGAACTCTGGAAAAGGAGCATGCCATGGTTGTAGAGGCACTCCAAAAACAACAAACAATGCTAGAAGAAATAAGGACAAACATGATCAAGCGGAAGGAAAAGTATGAGAAGCAACTAGCGGAATGTCACACAGAAGTCGTTGAAGCCAACATAAAGCTCGAGACTATTCAGAAGACAATGACCAACAGTGAGAAGAAAAGGAAGCTCAACCAAAGAGACCAAACCCTTCACTGAGGAAGATACCATAGAAGTCTACACCGCACAAACCCAGCCTCTTGAAATTGAAGATTCAGTGTAGATTGCGAGTTGTAAGCGCATGTACCATGTATCATGAGTAATGTAACATGTGCCAAGTATTTGTATCATGCTTCATGTATTATGTACCATGTGCCATGTATTGCAGCATGTGTCATGTGTATGTATTATATGTCATGTATGACGTAACTTGTGTCATGTGTCATATGCCATGTAACATGTATCATATGTGCCTTATCCATGAACAATCAACAAAAGAAGGGGGTCCCTTAAGAAATGTTCATGTGCCATCAAACACTTAGACAAGCATAGCAAGGATGCACATAATAGTTCAGACACGCCTCATACTACTAAAGACTGCTACTCGACCATGCCAATCAACACCAGTAAAAGCTGTAAGGTCATTTGTACCCTTGTGCCGACCAAAGACCTCGTGTACTGGCGAAGTACAGACAGGAAGACACCCCAGTGAAGTCAGAAAACTGTTGACCGACACCTTCAACCGCAAGCCAACTTCATTGTGTTCAAACCAGCCAAGCGTCCATGACAAGCCTTGGCCACCGCACCTAACCTATAAAAAGAGCGAAAGCCTTTCAGTTCTTCATCACCTTATGACCAGTCCGACAAAGCCTCCTAGAGCGCTACTCTGAGCATTTTACCTTCATCACCTCTCCACCCTTATGGCAGACCCCCAATGGATAACCACCAACTTCCTAGAAGAACCCGGCTTCCCAGCAGTCCTTTATGCTGCCATGAACTATGTTGGAATCATGGAACCCCTAGAATATGTTGGAATAGAATACCATGACTCTGTCCTAGAGCGATGTGATGTGACCATTCACATCAAAGCAAGCAAAGACCACCCAAACATCAAGCCTTGGAGCATAACCATGTCTGGATTCTGTTTCTCGGATACCTATCAGTTTGTTGCCTGCAAAGCCCGAAGATCCCTATGCTAGATATTTGAAGAGTTTCTCAACAATTCTAGTCTGAGATTTTTCCCATCTTTGGTCAAAGATCAGTCCTCCTGGAAGGAACGGATTACCGCCCTAGATTCCCTAGGGATCCGTGCCAATGATCCACCCACCATTGTTTCAGCTCGTCATCAGCTCGCCCTTGATGAGCTGCATGACCAACAAGCCAAGAGATTGAAGCGATGCATTCGGCAATACACATAAGCTGAAAGAGAGAACTGAATCCTTTGTGTTCAGCTAGCAGAAACCAAGGTTCGAGTCACAGAATCTAAAAGCCATGCCGTCTTCAAGGACATCGCCCTCAAGAATGCAGAGAACCGCCATAGCCGTATGCTTCGCCAAGCATATCTCATGGGACGTGCACGTGAGAAATCCCCGCGTCACCATGAAGTGTGCGGAAGCACGATCCTGCATGGAGTTCGAGTACATCAGGCCACCAGTGTCAAGCGAAAGTATAAGGAGACTGCATCCACCTCTTCCTCATCGAGGGAAGAAGAATAATTCATTCCCCTGACTCAGCAGCCAATAAAGGAATAAGGAGTCAATACTCCTGCCCCAATCTTGGGAGAACTTTCCAGCAAAGGGCCCCGCAAATGCATGACTATTTGGACACAGTTCTGCAGAAGCACTGCTAGTGTCATCAGCATGGAGTGATGCTACATGGTCCCACTACATATTAGTATAACAAACACTGTATCCTAGTGCCACAGACTCTTAGAACCCTAGTACCGTAACAACCCTACAAGCTGTTGTACCGCGCTAGTATAAACTTGTTTGGTGCATTTGCCTTGATTTCATTTGGAATTTTTTTCTTGAGTGAATTGTGTGCTCTAAACAACCTAAAGATCAGTCAAAAAAAAAAAAACAAGAAGCCTTAGGAAAACCACTTGTGAATTGTCTATCTAAGACATAGAAGCAAATCAGAAAGTCTCCCAGCCTTGGAAAAGGGACTGCCAGTTAGAGAAAACAAGATCCCACTCTTGGATTATGGATGACTGCATGCTTAGGGGAAGTACAACCATGTTTTATCAGATGATCAGCACAACAAATAAATCCATGGAAATCCTAATCAAATTGGAAAAGAAACATTTTCGACAAAGGCCGAAGCCAGCGGTAGCCTCAGCACCATACCCGCTTCCTTCCGACCCAATTTTGCCAGCCTATCCAGTGTAGGGCCCATAACCCACAGATCCCCATGAAGTTAATAGATGGCTCACAGAATTTGAAACTTTGCCCCGCCTTAAGCACCCTCAGATGTCTATTTTCCTCGTCGTTGCAATCAAGTCACCATGACTGGAGCTAAAAGCACATGGATTCCCTGCAAAGGAAATCGATCAATCACAGACCAAAATTCCCTAAATAGCGACCTCAACTACTGAGCTCCCAACACATCGACATCAGGAATGAGAATGAAATCCCCCCCTCCCGCTCGACGCCTGAACCTACTAAAGCACTGAGGCCTCCACCGTCAAGCTCACCAGTGACCATCAACGCAACGATCGTACCCACTACCCGTTGTAGCTATCAACCGTCTTCTGTCAATCATGAGTATGCCACCCACTCGGCTAAAGCGGGAATTTGAGCTACAACTCGCCAACGTTCACCGACACACACATGCCCAGAACAACAGCTAGAATATAAAGAAGCATCCTTTTAGTACCACCGTCGAGATTCCGCAACGGCACTCGGTTCTCAATTATAAATATGACCCTGGAGTCTGTCGCTGCAACAACCAAGCAAACACCACTCCCGCACCAGTGAATTTCCATTGTTTCATCCAGCAAGCTGCCCAACTTCATTTTCAGTCAAGCCTTCAGAGAAGTTAGAGTCATCGCCAAACCATTTCAGTATTGTGCTCACCTTGGGATGTAGTATTTTGGACCTATGTAGTGTTCTTCATCATCATGGCCTGCTTGATGAGGTGCTATGTCAATCGCCCCTTGATTGATAGCTCTCCAACTGATCATAATCATTAATGCTTTCCATAGCAAAGCAAAGTTGTAACAATGACATTTCAGTATTAGTCAAATGAAGATGTTTCAGACTGTTCTTGGATCTTATCACCCTAGTGGGTAGTCAACTCCTTTACCCACTTAAAATTCTTTTAAATGGGGTAGATCGAACCAGATTAAGTAGCTCAATGGAATAGAGAAATCAGAATCATCCAGAGTTGTTACCTTTTACCATAGATGGTGTCCCAATGATTTCATGACAGATTACACCTACAAATACCTTGGATAAGATCATCATAAATCTTGGAACCCTTATAAACAGAAGAACTCTGCCCAAAGAATTGCCGACGCATAGAAGTACCATGAGGCATGAAAACCAACAGAGAAATCTCTGGGTAGTATAAGTACAGAATATGAAAACAGAGAGTTTAGAGAAGCAGCTCAAGAATCGTCAACAACCAAAAATTTATCAAGTTAAAAATCAGGGCTAATTAAAATTTTCCTCAAAATTTTTACCTTATTACAAATTTTTCCAAAAAATAAAACCTCACTAATATAAACTACAATTAGAGATGAGATTTATCCAAATAAAAATATGTGCTTGGGTGTGTGTTATCTTATGTCGTTTTGTTTTGTCTGAAATTAGTTTGATATTTTAGATTTGACTTTGATTTGCAATTTAAACCTAAAAAATAAAATATCAGGAATAAATGGAACCAAACTTTTCTCCCCGGGCCGAAACTGCCCCCCTCCTCCTTGGCCCAGCCCACCTTCCCCTCCCCCTCCTCTCTCCCCGCATAGGCTTCACCCCTCCATCTCGTTTTCTCTAGCCCATCTCACCCCTCGCGCGGCCCAGCCAGCCTATTTCCTCCTTTCTTCTCCCCCTGGCCGCGACACACACCAGTGCGATGCCGCGTGTCACATGCAGCCAGTGCCGTCGGCCCCGCCGCGCGGTCCTGCCCCGAGCCATCACATCGTAGCGCTGCTCACCCTGTCGTCTTCCCCTTGCACAGCACCCTTGCACCGCCGCCTTTACTCCACCTTGCCTAACGCAATTCCTCCATGGAGCGCCGTCGCACGCCCGCTGCTCGGACCCCGCCGCCCCTACTCCCACGAGTCCGGCGACACCGCAACCTCCCCCGCCCTTGTCGCCTTGTTGCCGCCCTTAGTGCCTTCGACCGCATCGCATTAAGTCGCGCGCCCCTGGCCCTCTGCCTTTAGTCACACCCACATTGCTGCCGTCACTGTTTCGTCTCTGCCCCTGCGGTCTAATCGCCGCGTCGCCATTAAATCCGAACACAACACCTCATTGCTCCATGATGCACCTCCCCCGCTAATAGACACGGCACCGAGCCGTCACCTCACCCCTATACACCGTGCCACGCATTTCACGCCTCGCCATCATTTTCCTTCCCCTTTTGCTATAAAGGTAACGCCCAGCTCCTACGCTGCTCACCCCGCTCTAAAGCTCCCACTCCATGCCACTGTCGCCGCGCACGCCACCTAACAAGCTTCCTATTTCTTTTTCCCAAATCGACGCAAGCCTTGCCCTGACCCTTCTCTCCCCACGCGGTTACACCTCTTTGGACGCAGTGCTCCTCGCACATCACCCTGGTGCCTTCCCCGACGAGCTTCGCCCTCCAATGCGCTATCGCCTCTGCCAGCTGGCCGTCGCAGTTGGCCATGGCGCCGTCGCCTCTGCCGGCGCCGATCGCCGTGAGCCACCACGGGTGCTCCCTAACTGCCCATCTGCCAGCGAACGATCATGATTAAAAGGTGGATACCCCTTCGATCTCATAAATCTCAGTCCTTCATTTCACATCCATCGTGTCACCTGCCCCCTTGTGTAACCGGTCCATGATGGACTCGTGGACCGAGCCCACTGCCCTGGCCCACCATCTCGTTGACCCGGTCCACCTCTTTCCCAATACAAAATAATTCCCGCAACCCTTTTATTGTGTCAGCATGACACAATAAACCTTTTCAGTGCAAAAATAATTCCCTAAAATCCTAAAACCTTGCCCTTTTACACTTAGCCCCCTGACCTTCTGCATAATTAGGGTTTAGTCCAGAGAATTTTATAGAAATGACCCTTGACTTTTCTGAAACTACATTTTAGCTCTCCAGATTTTTTTACAACCAGGCCCCTAAACTTGCTTGTAATTACAGAAAGACCCCTAAAACTTTCTGAAATTACAGAAAAGCCCCTAAAGCCTTTAAAAAGCCATAGCTTTTAAACCACAAGTCCGTTTTGAGCGATTCTTGCGCTCACGGGTTCGTCTCAGTGAGTAGTACCCAGTGGTATTGCCCATAAAGCCAACCCAAGACCTCATAAACCATCCCTAGCCCAAAACCTACGGTATTTCACAGTAAGTTCTCTTTGCTCATTTTATTTGAAGTTTATTCGAATATTGTTGGTTTCTTGTTATTTTTTTATGTCGTGATAGTTTATTTATAAGACGTAGATTTATGCGTTAGACTACACGGAGCCCTAGGAAGCACCAGAAGACCCGGGACTAACGCACGAGCCTAGGACACAAAACGCAAGGAAGGACTTGACGCCCCGATACGCGAAGACTAGTCAAGAGGGATTGCGTTTTGAGGCAAGTTCTACTTATTCCTTGATCATGATTGCTCCTATTATTCCAAGAATGCACCCAACTTAGAGCCTACTTCTTATATGCTTTATTCCTTGTATTTTTCCTCATTGTTTAGTTAGAGCCCACTTGTGTGAAAACTAGCGTTCTTATGGCCTATATAAGATATGAACGCTATATCCTTGATTGGCCACAATTGTTATCCCACTACCTTGATAAACCTAGGAAGTTATCAATAGCTTTGCTAATGATAACGCCACCCTTGCTAGTACACGCTTAGGATTTGTGATGATTATCACCATACCCCTACCCTACCAAGTTCTTAGAAAATTGTGTGAAAATGTGTTTAGTGGTGTGCGTGCGAACGGGTGGGTGTTAAAACAACTGTGTTAAGGTGAAGCTGGGAGGGATGTACTTGGCCGTGGGTGAGACTCCTTAGTACTGGTGCAGAGTACTCGATGATGGTGTCTTCGGTGTAGGTCCACCTGTCATGGACGAGTGCTCGTCCTGCCGCACAGGAACAGATAGTAAGACCCCAACTTGGTGATATTTTCTGTACGACCATAGAGCCTTTATGGGTAGGACTAACATGAAACCTTTTTTGGTGAAAGGTGTTGGCAAGGTGTGCTAGAGTCTTATGACTGTGTGTTAGAAGGCTCAACTGTCTTTAGAACCGATGGGCATAATTAACTTCTAGACAAGGTTGCCTTCTACAAAACTCTTGGGTACCACCTTTTTGTTGTAAAATTTAGCCACGCGAGCTTTATTCTCTTGAATTTTCTCCAGAGCCCTCATCCGATGCTGCACGACATCTTCTAACTCATCAAACATAACCTGCCTATAATCATCGGTTGATAATTGATCTTGCAACTCTATTCTTCTGGACCCCAGATTCGTTTCCATGGCAAAACTGCTTCATGTCCATAAATAAACTGATATGGTGATACCTTCATAGACCCATGACATGCCATTCTGTAGGCCCATAGTGACTCAACCAATGTTGCATGCCACCTCTTAGGTTGCTCAACAATCTTCCTCTTGATAAGCTTGATCAAACTCTTGTTAGATGCTTCTGCCTGACCGTTGGCTTGAGCATAATAAGGTGATGAATTCAACGACTTAATCCCCATACTATCGGCAAAGCTTTGAAACTCTTCTGAAGTGAACACAGAACCCTGGTCAGTAGTAATAGTTTGCGGCACACCAAACCTGTAAATAATATGCTCCGTCACAAAGTTGATTACATTATTAGTCGTCACATTCTTCATCGGCACTGCTTCAATCCACTTTGTGAAATAATCTGTTGCCGCCAGAATATACTTGTGACCTTTGCTTGATGGTGGATAAATTTGTCCAATCGTATCTATACCCCATCCTCTAAACAGCCATGGCTTGATAATTGGATTCATAGCCGATGTTGGTGCTCTCCCTATTGCTCCAAACCTCTGACAATCTTGACACCCTTTATAATACTTAAAGCAATCTTCCAGCATAGTAGGCCAATAGTACACAGTTCTCTTTAACAACCATGTCATTTTATGGGCCGATCGATGTGTACCACAGATGCCTTAATGGACTTCGCACATAACAACTTTGGCTTCTTCTTGATTTAGACACCTTAACAATACACCATCAATTGTCTGATAATAAAGTTTTTCTGCTAATAAAACATACCTCAATGCCATATATCAAATCTTTCGAGGCGTACATTGAGTTGGATACTTGAGATATTGGACGATCTTGGCTCTCCAATCTTCTTCATCGACATCGGCTGTATCGACAATGACTCCACTGGTGTTCAGCTGATAACTCGATGGCTTCTGTGCCAAATCATTTGCCTCCTAATTCTATTCCCTTGGGACATGCTTGAACCTCACTATCTTGAAGCATTGCAACAAATCTTGACAATCAACATAAAATAATCTTAATATACCATCTTTATATTCAAATTCTCCTACCAACTGCCCGAGTACCAACAATGAATCTCCAATGACTTCAACACAATCGACTCCAGCTTCCTTCAACATCTACAATTCTTTAGCAACAGCTCTATATTCGACTTGATTATTAGTCGTTGCCTCTACAGCAAACGCAAACTTAAACCCTGCCCCTGAGGCGATATAATCAGAAGTTCAATGCCATATCCATTCTTGCAAACAAAACCATAAAAAAACAATAACCATGGCACCAACTCCACCATCGACACCTCTGATCCACAATGCTCAACAACTAAATCAACTAGAACCTGACCCTTAACAGCTTTAGCACATTCATACGTCAAGTCATATTCAGCTAACGCTAGCATCCATTTACAAATTTTGCCTTTCAAAATCGGAGCTAATAACATATATTTGATGACATCGACTTTGCATACCACCACACACTCAGCCGATAACAGATAATGCCTCAACTTCACACATAAGAAATATAAACACAAACATAATTTTTCAATTTCAGTGTACCTGGTTTCAGCATCGATCAATCTTCAGCTTAAATAAAACACAACCCTCTGTTTACCATCTTGTTCTTGAATTAAAGTTGATCCGATCGACTTTTTGTCAGCCACAAGATAAAGCTTGAAAGACAATCCTTTCTTGGTGGCACCAGCACAGGAGGCAAAACCAAATACTTCTTGATATCCTCCAGAGATTTTTGATGTTCTGGCTCCCGTACAAACCTTTGATCCACCTTTAACTTTAATAACAGGGTGAATACATCAAGCTTCCCTTATAAGTTCAAAATAAATCTTCTAATGAAATTCACTTTGCCAATCAAAGATTGAAGTTCTGTCTTGTTGGTCGGCGGCTTGATGTCATTGATAGCCTTCATGCTCTTTGGCGCAATGTCAATTCCTCTTTCATGCACGATGAAACCCAGAAACTGACCAGCTGATACACCGAAAGCACACATTTTTTGATTCATCTTCAAGCCATACTTTCTGGTTCTCTCGAGTGCTTCCCGCAAATCGACTATATGATCTTTTATTCTTTTAGATTTAACTACCACATCATCAATATAAATCTCTACTAGCCTGCCGATCAAATCATGGAATATATAATTCATGACCCTCTGATATGTGGCCCCAGGATTCTTCAAACCAAATGTCATGACAACCCATACATACAAACCAAGAGCCCCGGGACACCTGAAAGCAGTCTTCGGTATATCCTCTTCTGCCATGAAAATCTGATTATAACCAACATTACCATCCATAAAACTGACAATATTATGCCCAGCTGCTGTGTCAACCAGAAGATCTGCTATCGGCTTTAGGTAGTTATCCTTTGGGGTGGCCCTATTCAACGGGCAAAATTCGATACAGACTCTCAACTTGCCACACTTCTTGAAAACAGGCACAATATTTAAAACCCACTCTGAATATCGGCAAGGCCTAATGAACTTAGCATCGTATAACCTAGTAATCTCAGCCTTGACATCATCATAAATCTTCAGATCAATTCTCCTTGGAGGTTGCTTATAAGGTCGATATCCTGGTTTGATAGGCAGCTAATGCTCAACGAGAGATTGGCTTAGACCGGGCATCTCAGAATAATCCCAAGCAAAACAATCTCGGTACTCTTTTAATAATTTTATTAATTCAATTTTAAAATCTTCATCTAACTTCTTACTGATAAATGTTGGCCTTGGTTTATCACCATCTTCTATATCGACTTCCTGTAGCTCATCGGCTGACATGAATCCTTTCCCAACTTCCCATCTTCTGCAAACTCCATTAGGGTGCCTGTCAGAGAAACAATTTAGAATTTGACTAGTCCACTACCTCAAGACCCTGTGTAATAATCTTAACATAATCCCCATCCCAAATCTTGCTAGACAAATACTCCATATCATCCGCATGCCATGGTACCAAATCGGTCGATGCAACATTGATGGTTTCATCGGCCGGGATTACCTCTACTTGATCGCCAATCCATTGGGCCAGAGACTGGTGTATTGTCGACAGAACACAACAGTTTGCATGGATCCAATCATGACCTAACAAAAGGCTGTAGATTCCCTTTCCATCAGTGACAAAGAAAGTAACCAGTAAAGTTTTACTGCTGATTATGAGCTCCACATTTAAGACTCCCTTGGCTGCTATAGTATGATCACCATAATCACTCAGAATCATATTTGTGTCAATTAAGTCATCTTTAGTTTTCCCCTATTTTCTGACAGTAGTGATCGACATAATATTTACTGCAGCACCTTCATCGGCCATCATCTTTCCCATCGGCATCCCATTGATGAACCCCTTGAGGTACAACACCTTGAAGTGCTGATGTTTAGATTCGTCTGGTCTATCAAACACTGCTTGTTGTACATCAAATACCAACTATGGTATATCCTCTTCATCAACAATCGATTCTTCTCCTGATGCCATAAACTCTTGAGGTAACATCATTACCATGCCTATTGTAGTATTGGGTATCTGTACTTGTGATTTCACCTTAGGTCTCCAGACCTTCCCAGGTGGCTCGTCACTTCCTTCATCATAATAATAACGGCTAGCCCTCATCTGTCTGCACCGCATTCTCTGAACCCTGCACTTCTGACTCTTAGAGAAAATGCCAGATGGACACCATTGATCGGCTTGTTCCTGTCCTTCTTGCATCTCTTTGTCGACTTCTTCATCGAAGTGAACTTCTTCTCCTATCTTTCTAGAACCAAGTTGATCAAAAGCTGATACCCTTCCATTCTCATCGACTTTCTAGTGTTACTCGGTTGATGTCGATAGTTGCTCGAAGCTCCTCTATACATTTGCTCCGCTCGTCTGCTACATCCAGAACAGCTATTAGTCGATGGAAGCTTCATATTGTGGTCCCAACAATACTGAAAGAACGGGCATTCCCAATGTGGATCAAACTATGATTCCTTCATCTCCCTGTCCTTTTCTTCTGATATCGATTTATAAACGCTTCTACATTATCGATACCAGCCATATTGACATTTGCATGGAACGGATGCCCATCAATCTTCATGGTTCCCTTTATAAATTTGATCTTTCCTTGTTCAATCACCAACTGAATCTCTCTTCTGAATACCTTGCATTCATTAGTGTAATGAGACGGCGAATTGTGCCACTTGCAGTACTTTCTTTTCTTCAATTCTTCAGCAGGTGGAATCACGTGATTAGGAGGCAACTGGATGTGCTTCTCCTGCAACAGCATATCAAATATCTTATCGGCCTTGGTGATGTCAAAGTCATATTTTTCTTCTGGCTCATTCTGTTTCACCCAAGGACTGGGCAAAATATTCTTATTCCTCGTCCACTCAGCCATATTGACATCTCCGACATCTTCATCAGATTCAGACTCATAATCATTGTAGTTGACTTGAATCGGCTCTGACCGTGCCCCCCCCCCCAAGTCAGGTTCTCTTGAACAGACACCTTCTGCACCAGCTGAGACAGGCTTTCGAACTCGGCTGCGGGAAATTTTTTCTTACAGGTGCAACCAAACCATTGAATGCTATTTCTGCCATCTGAGTATCAGTCAATTGCAGGATGAAATATTTACTGTGCACATCTCTAAACCTCTACACATAATCATGCATAGACTCCCCAGCTTTCTGCCTCACAGAAATCAGATCAGACAACCTCATTTCTCTTGTTTCAGCAAAGAAATATTTATGAAATTTCTGTTCGAGATCGGCCCAAGTAATAATGGAATTAGGGGGCAATGATGCGAAACATGAAAAAGCCAAACCAGACAATGGTAACGGAAATAGCCTGATCTTTAATGCTTTGGTAGCTCCTACCTCTTCACATTGCACTGAAAACCGGGTAATATGCTCAACAGTGGTAGTATTGTCTTGTCCAGTAAACTTGGTAAATTCTGGTGGCCTGTATCAACACTGCATAGGAATCAAGTCATATCTAGGAGGATAAGAGGGTCGATACATATAAGTTTGTTGATTTGGCTTTAACCCAAATTGTTCCATCATTACTTCAACAATCTTTGCTGCCCAGTCATTGGTCGAAACATTGGTATTTAGAGTAGCCAATGCAGGACTAGACACTGGCACTTGCGGGGCTATTTGTGAACCAAAATTGACAATAGTGTGCTGGCCTCCCAACTCCCCAGGCAATGCAGATGATGACGGCATTCCGAACAGACTTGGCTCTACATTCGGAGTTGTACCGTATGTGACATTTGGCTCTGACGTCTCCAGCCTGTAGAGCTACGTCTGTGTTTGTGGAGTAGTTCTTTGCAATATGATCCTGCGAGGTGTTCTCTCCACTGTACCACTATTAGCATTCTTCGAGTGTAGAGTAGCTTCAGAAGTTGATGGCCCTGAACCCGTAACAGGATGTGTTGTGCTCGCTTTTGGCTGCTGTGAACTAGGTGCTTCAATTGTAGGCCGAGGAATATTCCCAGATGCTCAAAAATGCATCAGCCCATGTACTGGCTCATCATATATACAGCCTTTAATGGTCTGAATAATCAAAGCCCTCAGAGTATTGAACAACACAGGTGACTGATTAATCAACGCATGGTGTATGGCTGAATGTATCATGTTGTTCAATGTAGCTTCATCAATCACCTCTATTGGCTTATTGGCAGTTGATTTCTTAGTTTCGTCTTCAATCAAGGTAGCAACAGGTAACTTTTCTTTCTGTATGATCTTGCCATGCTTAGTTTTGCTAAATGTGCTCAACAGAATGCTTTCATACTCCGCAATCCTCTGATCAATTTGTGCCCTTATTTTATTGCTCAGATCATCCTTGTTAACATGCATTATGTTCTCTATCTTCAGATCCACGACGACATCATGTTTTAGTAGCGGATTATCAGGGAGCTTAGGACTCTTTGGCATTCCAAGTTCAGACATGTTGTGAAGCTTAAAGTTCTTGGTCCCACCAGGCGTGTCAAAAAGCGTGTTGTCGCGAAAATTACACGCGTGACCTGGGAGATCTGCTTAGCTCCAGTGCAGGCTTAATACGGAAACCGGGGCGTGCCAGTCGATTTTCCCTGCAAATCAACAAAGAAACAAACGGTCAAATCCCATGGGTCATCGGCCCAGGACAGGCTTATGAAAAAAGCCGATAGTCACTGTTCGTGAAACCAGTCGATGCTATTGTGGGAATAAAACATAGGAGAATATAAACTGATCGGCTGATTATATCGGCTTATCGGTAAATTTAATTAAATAGGCAATTATAAATCATTAATGACAATGAGAAATTAGAACAATAGGTCAGAGTCGATAAATCCACGATATTCGTACAATAACTGGCCAAGTCGATACAATAGACTTAAAGTCGATAGATCTATAGTAAAGGTGCATAAATTCGCTCTGTCGATGAAAGTAAGTCGATGGGCCAAAGTTGATTGAATTATAATAATCATGTATGAAACTCTGCCCGTCGATAGATGCTAAGTGGATAGATCTGATAGCTGGTATTGTAAATATGCATTAAATTCACAGATCTAATTCTATTAAACAAAAGGAGGGAAATCGACTTCTAATATATAGCAATAAAATAGGCAAATACCGAGAAGTCGATTGAACCGTGATAACCTATTGGCTAAACATCCTGACAGAACTCTATCGACTCTGCCTATAAGCAGATCGAATCTAACCTATCAGCCCAGCAAGAGATCAAAGTCGATGCAGCCTTGCTGATTCAAACAGATCGAACTTAATCGAGACAGTGTTCAAACACGGCAAATAAAGCTAGATTTAATCTAATTATAGCTAGGATCAATCGAGTGACTTGAATAATAGATCTAAAACCCAGCATATAAAACCTATAGAAATCGTAGAAGATCGGACCTAATCGAGATAGTAATGCAATCTAAGTAGATAATACAAACCAAATAAAGACCTTATTACCGGATAACCAACAATTTCAAAGATAACAACTAGAATATCAACTTAATGAGAAAGTACTAGCTGAAATCAATGAAATTACCAAAGATGACTAATCCAAGTCTCTCGCCGAGATTGGAGCCGATGCAGCCTGCGCGAGACGAGGATGTCGTCGAGAAAAAGTATGGCGATGCGCCGAGTTGTATTAAACGAAAGTGTTGTCCTTTTTTGTATAGACTCTATTATATGTTTATAACCACATGCAAGGGATTCTGACCTGACTCGGTCATGACCCTTAAACAAACCGACTTGATTTATTTCTAAACTAAATCTAAACTAAAAATAGACGAAGATAAAACAACCCTAACGGGCCCACTTTATTTTGTTCGACCGTTGAATTCTATTGACTCTAGCCGATTCTGACTCCACGCGGCTGACCACTGGGACCAGTCAAATTTCGGTGCCAACAATACGAAATGATAGCTTTATTCAAAGCAACTCATATTTGCATCATCAAGTAATAATTTGACTAACTTATTTAATAAACCGTGCAGATTAGGATTATAAATGCTTTCTGCATCTTGTATAATTTTTTGCATGACAGACAAAGGGATATGGATGAATCGCTTCTCAATCAAGTTGATAGTTTCATTGCTGCTGCACCCACTGATGGTCAAGGAGAGCCAAGTGTCACACATGTCCATTCATCCAACGAGTGGAACAATTTTAGGGACACCAAAGCAAATCAGATGTTTGCTGATTGCCAAGCACGACATGGTCTACAAGTATAATGCAAATGTATGATTGTCTTGTGTTGACGGTTCTTATGCCTAACAGGGAAATCTGCAAGTGTACAGATGCCGAAGTAGCCTTTACCCGAGAGTATTCCAGAGTATCGATTTCCACGAGGAACGAGAAGTGTATCACACCTAATCTATCAAGTCCGGGTGGCGTAAAGTTGGAAGAGAATAATTTCTACAGAGAGAAGAAGTCCTCAGGCCGGGTAATCTTATGTAGTAAACTCTTGCTAAATAATCTGAAAAAGTCCTATTTCAATTTATCTGCTTCGAGGCACGAAAACGTTCCACAAATATGCATCGGTAACTAACCTCTGTACTAGCGGGTACGCTAATGCTAGAGAACCCTGCTTGAGACTTCCCGAACATGGTGGAATACAATATTGGATGGACAGGGCTGTCACCACCTGCCGCCTACCACACAGCCCATGAGGATGAATGCAATCCTAGGAAAACTTAGTCTAAACACTGCGTTTATACTTAGACTTTCATACCAGCTCTAGAATTGATAAGCATAACAAATTAATGCTAGTAAAGCAATAAATGGTTATGCACGGGGATCCTATAGATAAAAGGGATAGGAAAACTCATTTTATTACTTGAACAAGAGTTAAACTACATGTTACCTGGCCCCGAAGACGAAGAAGACTACTCTCGCAGGAGCTTCATCCCCGAGGCATAGGATGAAGGAGCCAGCATCTTGAACTCCTTCTCCTACACCTTTACTCTCTAATTGGGAAAAATCTTTGGAAAAAAATGTTCTTCTTCCTAAATTCTTCCACCCCCCCCCCCCCCCCGCGGCAATGAGCCAGGAAGTACTTATAGGCGATGAGGAGTCGGTCCGCCGGGAGGCCACGTGTGCCAGGTGGCCGGGCATGCTGGGCGACATGCACCGCCGGGCGGCAGCCCAGGCCGAGCAGCCCTTGGATCGTGTCGGTTCACGACCGACTCCTCTCGGACGGCTTGGATTTTGTCTTGAAGTCAGTTGTTCGGTCGGTTCCCACCGACTCCTTCATTTTGGGGCCGGTAGACCTCATGGGCTGGCAACCCCGGGTGGCCAACCCAGGCCGGGCGGCATGCTAGGCTGGCCGGCGGCCTAGGCCGGGTGTCGACTCCCTCCGGGTTGCCTCTTGACTTCTCCCGGTTAGGCCACTTGTTGGCCTTCTTTTCTTTAGCCACATCTCATCATTTTTAGTTCGGGAGGAGAAAACGACATCACGGTGAAGTGTTTTTGCAAAACCGGCCGGGTCGGATGATCAGCCTGAAAAATGACTCCGGTTAATCAGTCGGGTGGCTGATTTCAGCCGTATATGACCCTTCCGGCCGGTTCCTGATTTCATCGTGAAAACGACCCTGTCGGCCGGTGAAAACGGCTGTTTCACAGTCGTGATCGGTCGACGGGGTGTTTCTTCATGTTTTTGCATATTTTGGCTCTCTTAAACCTACAAACACATATTTCACCAAAATTCGTGGAACTTTATTAGTTTAAACAATATTTATTAAACTTTGGTCTTTACCTTGCCTTTCCTAATGGATGGTGGCCGATATTGGGTTTTATCGGCCACCAACACCTCCCCAAGCTTAAACCTTTGCTCGTCCCGAGCAAATTAAACTTAGAGGTGATGGATCAGTTGTTGCTTCAATGTTAAAGCCCTGCAAGTATCAAGTGCACAAACACATACTCCAACACAATATGGGTAAGTGTAAACCAACACAACTTGGTTACTAAGTCATTCTCATTGTAAGAGGGGCTTATTGGCATTTTATAACCTTGTCATAAGCGGTTGGAGTCTACAACGGCTGGTTTAGACTTTGTTATGCAATCTCCTACTTGATCATGAGTCCAATGTTTTTTTTTATAATGCTGCATAAGATTGAAAATCTTCCCTTTTGATGCAATCTCCCACTATGATTCTCATCTCTCAAAAAGTGTATTTCCTTACCAAGTGCTCATCCTACATTCTAAAAGCTTGGCTTAAATGTAGAGTTTGGTAAGAAGGCACATCTAGCATGCAAATATTGTTAAGTTAAGATATGGTCCTAGCGAAAAGACTTTGCACTTCCTTATTCCAATCATTTATTAATAATGTCAAGGGGAGAGGGAGAGAATGGACTCACGTGAAGGAGTAGGCTAGCACAATTACAAAAGCCTTGGGTACAAATTAGTCCCAAAGACTGGACTTTTATGCTAGAGTGAAAGGATGTTTTTTTGTATGAACCTTGAAGCTTTTTCATATAGCACATCCATGAGAGCTGATATATTTTTCCTTTCTTTTCTTTCTTTCTTTGCTTTTTTCTTTCAGCTCTCATGGTGGAAAGAAGCTAATTCAATGGTTCAAATATTTTTTTGAGCAATTAAGAGGACCATAACCTTTTAATAGGATCAAAGGCTCGCAAAAAGAAAGATGTGGATGCATGCTTTTTATGTGAAAACCACATAACCAAGCATGATTAATTTTAAGAATTCAAAAATAACACGAAGGAAAATGATTAGCTTTGAAAGTGCAAGTCCCTCATAAGGATCAAATCCTAACTAAACTCAATGCACACATAAATGACATGAAAGTGGGTTTGCGATTAATATTTAGCCATGGTAGGGATTTTTTCTATCATAGGGAAGATGTGCACCAAGTAGGGGATTTTTACTGCAGCATGGTTTTGAAAGAGATCATTGGACTCTAATCATGAGGAAATCATAGACTCATCCAAAACGTGTCATATCATAAACTTCAACAGCTAGACTAGGTGTTTTAATAGCCATTTTGCACCCACTGGAACATAGTGGGACTAGCATTATCATCATGCCGATCTACCACCACCCACAAAAATGAGGAGTAAAGGTTGTATACTTGAGAATCAAAGGGATCTAATAGAGAAACTAATCATCATTTCCATAGGCAAGGTAGAGACTAAGCCCTCAAAGCGACTCAACTACAGAAAGGGGCTGAAAAGGTAGAACAAACGACGCACCTTGTTTTGGTACCTCCCCAAGCTTAGGTCTTTGCAAGACTTAAGCTTATATGGCGTTCATCGTGGCGGGTGGCGGTTCTGGCGTGTTGCGTGGTCAGGTTACCGAGGCTTCGGCATATGCTGCTGCATGATGGGGTTGGCCGCTCGGCGTGTTCTGCCGGCCGGCGGGCTAGGCCGCCCAGCGTGCTTCGCCGCTCAGCGAGGTTTGCCGCCCGGTGGACTTTGCTGCATAGTGTGCTGTTCTGTTGTGCCGCTGGTTCGTCCCCTTTTTTCTGTTTCATCATGAGACTTGACTGTTTGTGAGATAATAAATCCGACCTATGTGTTGCCACATAGATCGGAGAATTTACTTTGAATTAAGCACACAAACAAGTCTAGACTTTATTCATATGGTCCTGGCGCATTACATTGATAGAAATAAAAACAAAGCGAAGGAATTTAACTAGAAAGAATGACAACAGTAAATAGGAAAATGCAGGAAATAAACTAAGCGCCAAAAGAAATCTAAAAGGACCCTATGGGCGAGGGATATAGTAGGCATCCGGGTGCCCGACTGCCATGGCTACGCGCTTAATCTTAGATCCTAATCCTTTGCGCAGCCACTCCACATCATCTTCAAGCACCTCTCGCCTTAGGTGCTC
Organism: Eleusine indica; assembly: GCA_030378355.1. NCBI lineage: Eukaryota > Viridiplantae > Streptophyta > Magnoliopsida > Poales > Poaceae > Eleusine > Eleusine indica. Next base: position 47,740,370 of record CM059495.1, read on the forward strand.
TTCCCCCATCCGATCTTCAACTTTGTCCACCCGCTGCCGCAGCCCCTTCACCGCCTTCTATAGAGTGCCTGACTTATCATCACTTGGTCACTAAATTCCATTCGTCCAGGTGGTCCACGGATTGGTGGTGGAGAAGGGTGGCGCCTAGGCCTAGGGGGCGTGGAATTAGTGATCACCCCCGATGGAACCCTTGGGTACAGCACCTTCCCATAGTCGGTGGTCGTTTTGTGATCACGAATGACATATGGAGGGGGGCTACCGTTTCCAGAGGTTTCCTCCAAACTAGACACCACTTGCTTGCCAATTTGCTCATAGCGGACCAAGGCCATCCCTTCTTCCATCTGAATGGCAGCCCGATGTGTAACCCCCGTACCGATCGGAGGGGTCGGCTTAGGGAGATTTAGTGAGCTAGGTCCGGCTCCGGTGGCTTTCTGGGGCATGAGTTGACTCGTGGTTGTGCGGGTTGGGGTTGCAGGGCGAAACTGCTTCCCCTTCTCGATCGCGCTCAAGGGGGAGCGACCCTGGGGTGCACAACCACCGCCCGGCCTGGCAGGTGATGTCGGACGGTGGGACCTGCTGCCTGGCCGCCCGGGAGACGGTGGCCGGCGCTGGCTTCTACCTGTCCGAGGAGGCACGACCGCCCGGCCAAACAGGCGAGGCCGCTCGGCGGGTGTTGCCGTCCGGCGGTGCAAAAGATGGCCTGATCGGCCTGATCTTGGCCGAGGGCTAGGGAGGCTCATTGTGAGAGATTTCTTTGAGAATGAGGCACCGGGCAAGACAGTCACTATGGGGAGCCGTATTTTTTCGGCTGGACATGGATTGAGGTGCTCCGGGCGTGGCCGAGGAGGCTCTATTTTTGTCCATCTCAGGGGATTCAGCCATGGGTTTCATTGAATGTGATGAGATCATAGCCTGGGGGTCTTTTTAAGGGGAAAGAACATCTAAATCTACGTTCGGATAGGGATGGAGCCGGCGGAGGCTCCTCCGGGTTTGCCGTGAAGACGGGGCGAAAATTTGAAAGTCTGTTGCCGCTGCCCGGTGGGGTTGGCCGCCCGGCAAGGTTTGCAAAACTCTATGCTGGGGTTTAGGCCTTAGAGGCTGAAGGAGATGGCAGGCCGCCCGGCAAGCTTGGCTGCCTGGCGGGTCACGCCGCCGGGCCGGGTTGGGCCGAAGCAAGCCAAGTCCCAGTGTGTGTGTGTGTGGGGGGGGGGGGGTGGCATTTTTTCTAATAGAAATAAAAACATGAGGCCCCGTTAAGGTAGGGCTAGACCATAGATGCAATGGGTTATTTAAGTAGGGCTGAATTCGAGGACATTTATTTCCTCAAACTCAGGTTTCTTTGGCTCTAAAAAGATTTTAAGCCTATGACCATTTACCTTGAAGATATTTCCATCATCACTTTGCAAGGTAATGGCCCCATGGGAAGAAGCATTGAGTACCATGTACGGGCCCTCCCAATTACTTCTAAGTTTACCATGACCAAACAGTTTAACACGAGAGTTGAATAATAACACCTTATCTCCTTCCTTGAATTCTTTGGAGCGGATTCGTTTATCATGCCACTGCTTGGTCCTGTCGTTGTATAGTTTGGCGCTATGGTAGGCTTTTTCCCTCCATTGATCTAATTCTACCAATTGAATTTGCCTCTTAGTTCCTGCTGTGGTTAGGTCCATGTTCCATTTCCTTATAGCCCAATGTGCTTTAAATTCCATCTCCACTAGTAGATGACATGTTTGATACGATGTCATCCCAATGGGAGTTTTGTAGGCTGTCCTATAGGCCAGAGTGCTTCATGGAGTTTTGGTGCCCAGGCTTTTCCCATTTCATTGACTGTCTTTTGTAAGATGTTCTTAATCTGCTTGTTGGAGGTTTCCACCTGGCCACTGGTTTGAGGATGATATGGCGTGGCAACTCTATGATCCACCCCTAGCCTGCTCAAGGCCTTTCTGAAGGTGCAGTCGATAAAGTGGGAACCTCTATCACTTATCATTGCTTGCGGTACCCCGTACCGTGGGAAAATAATCTCATTGAACATTTTGGCAGCATGCTTCGAGTCTACCGATCTGCATGCCATTGCTTCCACCCATTTCGAGACGTAGTCCACAACCACTAAGATGTATTCATATCCTTCTGAGTTTGGGAAGGGTCCCAGATAGTCAATTCCTCAAACATCAAAAATATCCACTTGTAGATTGTTAGTGAGAGGCATAGCGTCTCTTGAGTTGATATTTCCATGTTTTTGGCACCTGGGACATCGCCGCACAAAATATTTTGCATCTTGATACATGGTATGCTAGAAGAATCCGCTCTGCCATACCTTAGCATTTGTATGGAATGCTCCATAATTCCCTCCATAGGGGGATGAGTGACATCTCTCCAGAATTTTCAAAGTATCTTGTATGGGTACACATCTTCTTAGCAGACATCTAAGCATACTCGAAAGAGGTAAGGATCATCCCACAGGTGTATCTGACTGTCTTTTATGATCTTCTTGCGGTCAGCCTCAGGGGGTATGTACCTGGCCACAATGTAGTTAACAATGTTTACATACCATGGGTCTACTAGTGAGACTTTCAGAAATGTATCATCTTTGAGGTAGTCGTCTATGGGCAAATCATTTTGATTGGACACTTGTAGGCAAGAGAGGTGATCTGCTACCAAATTCTCGACCCCTCTCTTATCTCGGATTTCTATGTCAAATTCTTGGAGAAGAAGGATCCAACAAATGAGTCGGGGCTTGGCGTCTTTCTTTATCAAAAGATATTTTAGGGCCGCATGATCTGAGTATACGATGACTTTGGACCCAACCAGATAAGGTCTGAATTTATCTATGGCAAAGACGACTGCTAATAACTCTTTCTCAGTGGTGGCATAGTTGAGTCGAGGGCCTGTTAGGGTCTTACTCACATAAGAGAGTTGAGCTGAGGGCCTGTTAGGGTCTTACTTGCATAAGAGATTGCATAGTGCTTTTTGTGTTTGCATTGTCCTAAGACTGCCCCGATGGCGTAGTCACTTGTGTCACACATGATCTCAAAGGGCAAATTCCAATCTGGTGGCTGCATGATAGAGGCGGTGACTAATGCTATCTTTAGTGTCTTGAAAGCTACCATACAGTCTTCATCAAAGTTAAACGGGGCATCCTTGGCTAGGAGATTCATCAAGGGTCTGGATATTTGGGAGAAATTCCTGATAAACCTCCTATAGAATCAGGCATGGCCGGGGAAACTCCGGATTCCCTTGATGTTTGACGGTGGTGGCAAAGAGTCTATCACCTCTATTTTCGCTTTATCCACCTCTATCCCTTTTGATGAGATCTTGTGTCCTAGGACAATTCCTTCTCGAACCATGAAATGGCACTTCTCCCAATTAAGTATGAGGTCTTTCTGTTTGCATCTTGTTAAGACCTTCTCCAACTTTTTAAGACATGTTTCAAAGGTTGTTCCATAGACAGAAAAGTTGTCCATGAAGACTTCCATGACTTCTTCTATCAGGTCTGAGAAGATGGCCATCATGCATGTTTGGAAAGAGGCAGGTGCATTGCAGAGCCCAAAAGGCATACATCAATATGCGAAGGTGCCATAGGGACAAGTAAAGGTTGTCTTTTCTTGGTCGTCTGGGTGGATAGGAATCTGGTGAAACCCAGAGAAACCATCCAAGAAGTAGAAGAATGAATGTTTTGCTAAGCGCTCAAGCATCTCATCTATGAAGGGGAGTGGGTAATGATCTTTACGGGTTGCTTTGTTAAGCTTTCTATAATCTATGCACATGCACCAACCCGTAATTGTACGCTGGGGATCAATTCATTCCTCTCTTTTTGGATGACTATCATTCCTCCCTTCCTGGGGACAACTTGGATAGGGCTGACCCATTGGCTATCCTGGATTAGGTAAATGATTCCGGCTTTTAGAAGCTTTAAAATCTCCTTCTTAACCACTTCCCACATTGCATTGTTAATCCGTCTTTGATGCTCTCTTATAGGCTTACTATCTGCTTCCATGAGAATACGATGAGTGCAGAAACTGGGGTCTATTCCCTTAATGTCGGCTAGGGAGTACCCAATGACTGACTTATACTTTTCCAGTACAGTGACTAACTTGGCTTCTTCATCGGGGGAGAGTTGGTCACTCACTATGACGGGTGTGTTTTTGTCATTGTGCAAGAAGGCATACTTGAGACCAGAAGGGAGTGGCTTGAGCTTAATTGTTGGAGGTGTTGTTGCTTCATTTTTGTCAAGCTCAACAAAGCTATCTTCTTGCTCCTCCTCCGTAAAGTGTTGGGTCACTTCATCTAGTTCATTAGATTGGGAGGCATTCGCAATATTAGTTGACAGGATTTCTTCCATAATATTTGGCTTGTGAGATGGCTCAGAGGCTAAGTTCAATGATCTCTTGATATCCATTATGTACGAGGATTCCCCAAGCGAAAGAAGCAGCTCCTCTCCCTTGGAACTTGCTAGTTGGATTATAGGCATCCCAATTACTGCAAAAGTTTCCCCTGGCACATCGAAGATATGGAAATCTAAAGCGAAGGGCTTGTTGTTGATTTATTTCAATGGCTGAGATGATCCCTTTGTATGAATAGGCCCCCTTTTGAAAGCGAAGAATCTTCAAAGACTCGTTCAATATTTCGGAGGGGGATAAGGTGGCCACAATTGATTTTGTCATAAAATTAATTTTGGCCTTGAGATCATAATAAGTTTCTATGTGCTGAAATCGTCCATTTTTAAATGAAATTTTTGGAGCTTGTGCTATAAAAATGACCAGATCGGGTTCAGCTTGAGATTCTTCTATCCATTCTTGACTTAAAATTGAAGAGAGGCTAAAGAGTTGTTGTTTATGAATATCTTTCTCTCGCTCATTGGGTTCCTCTGGTTCCACAGGGGTAAAATCCATCCTTCTTTCTACAGTCAATGTTCGGACATTTCCAATTGTTGAGAAATCCTCGTGTTCCTCAAAGATTTCGGATAGAGGTAACGATTCAATTTCTGCTTCTGGTAGAGAGAAAGGTGATTCATGACGGAAAAGGTACGGGTCCACAGTGTCAAACGTTGGGGTACAATCGACCTCTTTTATGATAGGGGAGACTGGCGTGGTGTCTACAGGGAGAGATCGGCTAATTGTACGCCCTCTAGATGGTTCTCCAAAGGTATGGGCTGATAATTCTCAAGGTTATGAAGGATTTTAGCTAGAATTCTCTTCCCTTCAACAGACGTGGTGTATACAAATGCACCCCTAGCGGCTATATCAAGAAACCTTGCACTCTCAGGCTTAAGCCCCCAAATGAAATGTTGCAAGAGCATACATTCGGGTAGTCCTAAATCTGGGCCAACTGTGGTGTAAGATAGCAACCTCTCCCACATAGCTCCAAGTGGTTCCTGATCTTTTTGCTTGAAATTTATTAGCTTCCTTCGTAGTTCGGTTACTTTTGAGAGCGGGAAGAATTTCTTACGGAAAAAATTCTCTCAGGGAGGGCCAACTACCTTCGGCATCCTCGACATGATGAGTATACCAGGTTTTTGCTGCATCCTTTAATGAGAACGGGAAGAGTTTCCACCTCAAAGTGTCTTTATGGACACCAGGGATGTTTACGGTGGAGCAGACCAATTCGAACTGCTGAAGGTGAGCGTAAGGATTTTCGGAGCATTCTCCAAGAAAAGTTGTCAACTGAATCAAGAGTATGAGTTCTGGACGGATCTCATAATTTTGGGTCTCTATTGGCAGGGCAGAGACAGAGGGTTCCAAGTTCTCAGCCTTGGGGGCTGAGAACTGGCTGATGGAGAGTGGTTCCATAAAAGGGAATTGGGTGAGGAATAAAGAAGAAAAATAGCGGACGAGACGGGATTCGGAGTGGCACAGCTACCGTTCCCCGGCAACGACGCCAGAAAGCTTGTTGATGGTTCTTATGCCTCACAGGAAAATCTGCAAGCGTACAGATGCTGACGTAGCCTTCACCCTGGAGTATTCCAGAGTATCGATTTCCATGGGGAACGAGAAGTGTATCACACCTAATTTATCAAATCTGGGTGGCATAAAGTTGGAAGAGAATAATTTCTACAGAGAGAAGAAGTCCTCGGGCGGGGTAATCTTATGTAGTAAACTCTTGCTAAATAATCTAATGAGGTCCTATTTCAATTTATCTGCTTTGGGGCACGAAAACGTTCCACTAATATGGATCGGTAACTAACCTCTATACTAGTGGGTACGCTAACGCTAGACAACCCTGCTTGAGACTTCCCGAACGTGGTGGAATACAATATTGGACGGACAGGGCTGTCATCACCTGCCGCCTACCACACAACCCATGGGGACGAATGCAATCCCAAGAAAACTAAGTCTAAACACTGCGTTTACACTTAGAATCCAGGACTTTTCCCGGTTAGGCCACTTGTTGGCCTTCTTTTCTTTAGCCATATCTCATCATTTTTAGTCTGGGAGGAGAAAACGGCATCATGGTGAAATGTTTTTGCAAAACCAGCCGGATCGGATGATTAGTCTGAAAAACGACTCCGGTTAATCAGTCGGGTGGCTGATTTCAGCCGTATATGACCCGGTTGGCCGGTTCCTGATTTCAGCGTGAAAATGACCCTGTCGGCTAGTGAAAACGGCTGTTTCATAGTCGTGATTGGCCAACAGAGTGTTTCTTCATGTTTTTGCATATTTCGGCTCTCTTAAACCTGCAAACACATATTTCACCAAAACTCGTGGAACTTTATTAGTTTAAACAAATATTTATTAAACTTTGGTCTTTACCTTGCATTTCCTGACCGGTTGGTGGCCGATATTGGGTTTTATCGGCTGCCAACATCTTGTTGCACATTTATGTTTCCTTATGCATGTGTCTGAATTTTACATATTTTTATTGTCTTGTTGTTTTGCTTCTAAATATTCTGTGTCCCTTTTGAAATGCTTACAATAACCCTTAAAACCTCCTTTTGCTACAGGGTATTGAAAATGGCAAGAAAGTGTCAAGGGGCTATGTTCCATGAGATGATGAGATGGATAAAGTGTTGCTGGACACTTTCGTGGAACATTACAAGAAGGGGGACATTTGTCAAAATGGCTGGAAGCCATATGTGTACACTGCTGCAATTAAGAATGTTCATGAGAAATGTGGTGTCAACATTGCAAAGAGCAACATCGAGTCCTGTAGCAAGACATTTGACAAGCACTATAGTATTATCAATGGCATGTTGTCCTCTAGTGGATTTGGCTGGGATGGGGACAGAAACAAGCTTTCAATTGATAGTGAATTTGTATGGGAATCATATATTGAGGTAATTTTTCAAAATTATCTTTGTTGCTGTAATACATATTTTTTTACATGCAGCCTTAAACTGACTTTGCCCTTTTTCATATATATACATTTGCTGCTACTACTGATCTCTAGTAGATTGTTATGTCTGTTCATTCAGATTTTTGCATTGATACTTGATTTATTAATTTTACCACTTGCAGAAAAACAAGGAAGCTAAAGGCTATAGGAACAAGGTCATCAAATATTGGGACTCTATCAGTTTAGTTTACTGCACGGATCAAGCAACTGGAGAGGGAGCTAGAACTGCATCAGAGAGCTCCAAGGAAATGGCTAAAGAAGATGGAAACAAGAAGGATCAAGCTGTATCCACTACAACTTCAGGCAGCAGTTTGAAAAGGCAGAGATCTGATGACTCCTTCACTTCTGCTTGGTTTAAGAAAATTGATGGCCTTACTGCAGTATTGAAGGAAGATACAACAAAGCTTCCACCATCAGCTGAAGTACTTGCTATGCTTTGAGAGGTTGATGGACTTGACATAGATACCGTGCTTGACCTATATGACATCCTCACTACCGATACACACAAGTTTGAGTCCATGATAGCCTTGCCAGCAGAAATGAGGAAGAGGTGGCTTCTCAAGCAGCTTAAGAAGTGACTCGGTCAGTTGAGGTGAGTTTTTTTAGCATTACTTGCCTATTGTAGGAGAGGTTGAACGTTAGGCTGGATGAACATATTTTTGTTTTTATACATTATCCCAGGAATGCAATTGACAACATACAACTAAAGGCCTTAACCTGTAGCTACTAGGCATTGCCCCAGATCAAGCAATTCAGCTGCTAACTGAATGATTGGTGTAGTTTGACTTATGACAGTAACCTATCACATGAATCTATTGTTAACTTTGAAAGTATGCCTCGAACTTCAGTAGCATGCCTCTAGTTGCTATAGAAATTAGATCTATCTGTTTGTCTAGTTCTTGTATTTTAAGTGAGAAGTTACATCAAAGAATGATAATAAAATTGTCCTATCTGTTTTCCTAGTTCTTGTGGAGAAACTTGATCATGTATAATGATTTTATTTCTCTCTTGTAGAAAGTCATGAAGTGCTATCAGTGGACATCCTCACCTCTGACCCATGCAAGTTTGAGTCTATGATTGCCCTGCCAGTTGAAAGAAGAAGGTGGCTTATGAAGCAGCTTAAATGAATGAAAGTTCTTTTGTTGTCTTTTATTGACCCAAAATGTACTCAATCTGGATGCAAGTGTTTTGAGTTCATTATGTTGTTTCTGGAACTGTTATGCCTGAAATAATTTGTACTCAATCTGGATGCAATTGTGTTGAGTCCATTGTGTTGATTCTGGAACTTCTATGTTTGAAATAATCTGTACTCAATCTTGATGAAGTGCGTATGAGTCTATTGTGTTGATTTTGGAGGCAAGTGGTTTGTTAAATCTGTACTCAAATAATCTGTACTTTCGGTGCATATACTGGTGGTTAAGTGGTTTATTAAATCTGTACTTTTAGTGCATATATTGGTGGTTAAGTGGTTTGTTAAGTCTATACTTAATTAATTCTGGATGCAAGTTACCCAAACAGCATTTTCATTTCAGTTCATGGAATTGAATTCTGTGAGCAGGCAAACATGAATATTTGAACTGAATCAGTTTTCAACTGATTCAGTTCCAGAGAATCATTTTCCAGGAATCTAATTTTATGAAACTAATTCAATTCAGGGGATCCAAACAGGCCCTACATGTATTTGATGAACTCATGGATGAGCTAGTAGGAGCAAGTTGGTTCTCTACCTCTGGTTATCATCAGATCAGACTGAGAGAGGGTGAGGCCTTCATAACAGCCTTTGAAACATATTTTGGTCATTTTGAGTTTCGGGTTATGGCTTTTGGGTTAACTGAAGCACCAGGAACTTTTCAAGGTGCCATGAATTCAACTCTTGCTCCTTTGTTGCAAGTCTGTCCTTGTTTTCTTTTATCATATTCTAGTTTACAGTGGGTCCTTAGAAGATCATTTGCTCCATTTAAAGGTTGTCTTTTAGTTGTTGGCTGCTGATAGTTGGTATGTCAATTTGTCGAAATGTGCCTTTGCTCAACGACAGATTGCATACCTTGGCCACGTCATTAGTGCTCAAGGAGTTTCAACTGATCCATCTAAGATACATACAATTGTCAGTTGGCCTCTTCCCGAAAATGGGAAGGAACTAAGGAGTTTTCTTGGCTTAGCTAGTTATTACAGGAAATTTGTCAGGAACTTTGCCATCATAACCAAGCCTCTTACATTCTTCTCAAGAAAGCATCCCTTTTTGTCTGGACTCCAGAGCATTCCAGAGCCTTTGAAGCACTCAAATCTACACTTAGTTCTGCACCAGTTTTGAAGCTTCCTGATTTTGCCAAACCATTCTGCATTGAAACTGATGCATCTGATAAGGGCATAGGTGCAGTTCTGTCCCAAGATGGACATCCTCTGGCATATATGAGCAAACCTCTTGGACCTAAAAATGTTGGGTTGTCAACCTATGAAAAAGAGTATATGGCAATTATGGTGGCCATTGATTAGTGGAGATCATATTTGCAACAGAAAGAGTTTGTTATTTTTACTGATCAAAAGAGTTTGGTACATCTAAATGAGCAGAGGTTACACACACAGTGGCAGAAGAAGTTTTTTCTAAGCTCATTGGTCTTCAATATCAAGTTGTTTATAAGAAAAGGGTCGACAATTCTGCTGCTGATGCTCTGTCTCGAAGAAATCATGATCAAGCCTCCTTGTCTTCTCTTTCAGTAGCAGTACCACAGTGGATAGAAGAATTGGTCCAGGGGTATCAAACTGATGATCATGCTAAAGAGATGATAGCCAAATTATCATTGTGCTCAACGGCTGTGCCCCATTTTACATTTGTGGATGGGTTATTGGGATACAAGAATAGAATCTGGTTGGGCAATAATTCGTCTTTGCAGCAAAAGGTCATGTCGGCTATGCACTATTCAGTAGTAGGAGGACACTCAGGGTTGCTTGTAACCTACAGCAAGTTGAAACAACTGTTTGCCTGGAAAGGAATGAAACGTGATGTTTCCTAGTTTGTGAAAACTTGCACTATTTGCCAACAAGCAAAGCCAGATAGAAGTAAGTACCCTGGCCTTCTGCAACCATTGTCGGTTCCTTCTTCAGCCTGGCAAATTATTACTATGGATTTTGTGGAAGGGCTTCCTAAGTCAGGTGGTATGAACTGTATATTGGTTATGGTGGATAAGTTCTCCAAATACAACCATTTCATTGCGCTAAGTCATCCATTCACTGCCTTAACTGTTGCCAAGCTGTTCATGCAAATGTGTATAAGCTTCATGGTATGCTAGCTGCTATTGTGACTGATGGAGATAAAATTCTCACTTGTGCTCTTTGGTTTGAACTTTTCAAACTGGCAAATGTACACTTGCATATGTCCTCGGCTTATCATCCACAATCCGATGCTCAGACAGAGAGAGTAAGTCAGTGTATGGAGACTTTCTTGAGATGCATCGTTAGTGCTACTCTAAGTAAGTGGATGCAGTGGCTAGCCTTGGCTGAGTTTTAGTATAGCACTAGTTTCCATTCGGCCCTGGGGTAGTCTCCATTTGAAACCCTTTACGGTTATCCTCCACGACACTTTGGTATTGAATTCTCAACAACAGTACTGGTGGGGGAGTTGTCGGATTGGCTACAGGAACATCGGATAGCCTCTGACTTGATCAAACAACATTTGCTGCGAGCCCAACAGCGTATGAAAGTACAGGCTCACAAGAATCGTTCCGATGGTAACTTTGTTGTGGGTGATCAAGTGTATTTGAAGCTCCAACCCTATGTCCAATCTTCATTGGTCCCACGTGCAAATCAGAAGCTCGCGTTCAAATTTTTCGGCCCCTACACAGTTCTTGCGAAAGTGGGTACAGTGGCCTACAAGCTGGAATTGCCTGCATCTTCTAAGATTCATCCAGTGTTTCATGTCTCTCAGCTAAAGCCGACGCATCACGTTCCTTCCCCAAGTCCGTCTTCCTTGCCTCCTTCCACTGATCCAATGCAAATTTCAGAAGTTGTCTTGCAGCGTTGGGGTCTTGACGCGAGGAGTTAAAACCGTTAACCAAGTTCTGGTTAAATGGTCTGGCATGGAGGAATCTTTGGCAATCTTGGTGGATTTGGAGCCTCTACGGCAGCGTTTTTCGCGTGCCCCTGCTTAGGGTCAAGGAGGTTCTCTTGGAGGAGGGGATGTTAGTGCTGCTGCTACTACCGCTCCGGAGGATGGGCCGTCTTCGCTTGGGCCGACGGAAGCAAAACGGATCAGGCGACCCAATGTGCGGGTGAGTGGGCCGGAATGGATGAGCCGACGTGTGTAGTCTTGTGTGAGCCGACCTGCGTGCCGTGGCTATAAACTTGTGGTGCAAGAAGGTTGTAAGCAGACATGAACAAACAGAAGAAAGATCTTCCTGAACGGAGAACGTTATCTCTGTTCGTCCTCCACCGTTCCTCTCTGGTACCGAGTGGCTGGTGAGATTCGGAGTGTTGCTAACACTGAGATATAAAACGGATGATGCATGTGTTTCTTACACTGACTACTTGAAACAACAAACTTCAATTGTACCAATATTTCTTCAGCAACCACGTAAAAGTGTTTTTTTATGATGGGTCTACTAGCTGTGAGAATGCACGCTGTTTCACCTTTCAACTGTCTCAGACTATCAGTGCACCAGATTTGTCGATTGCAACAAGCCACTGTTCTAGATAGGCGATAAGAATAAAACCCAAGTGGATGGTGAAACATGTACCAGCACCTCAACAAGAATGATTGAAGGCGCACACATGGATGAGTACCTCAAAGTACATGGGAAAAGGTGGGCTCCCAACCATAACCCATCGCCATTCACAAGGAAACAACCGAAGCAATTAAAAACCTTTATTGAAAGTAAGATAGGAAACAACACCTAGAGAATCATCAGTCATCACTGTCCCCAAATGGTTTACTTCCTGCGATTCCTTAGGCCACAGATTCCCCGGTCTGCATGGGGTAGGATTCACAAGGTTCAGATGCCGCTGGCTTTATTTTGGTATCACATGATTGAATGCCCACATGCCAATTCCCAACCCTTCTGCGAGGAAAAAAATAGCTTAAATTTTTTCTAGCTTCTCACTTGATCCAAGCATATGTACTATACGCACCAATTCAAATTGAATAACTTTTCTGTCAGTGAATAGTTCATTCCTCCTTTTCTGTGTCATTTTTGCATTCGGTGAGGCTCCAGATGCATAGAAAAACACAAAATTAGGAGAGGTAAAGTCAAGTTACCAAATACCCAACTCACAAATTTCATGATTCGTGAGGCTGTGATTGTAATTCAGATGAAATGCTTGGTCAGAATGAATGTGTAGCTGTCTTACAGCAGAAAACAGAGTCATCTGGAAAATGTCAAATGTGTAGACAGAGGGTCTTATTCATCACTTCCCATCTGACTTTACGCAGGCCCTCTCTCCCTGTCTCACTCTAGCGTGCTTAACCTGCCCAATTTCCCGCGGTCATTCCATCCATCCATGTTCGTCTCCAGCTCACAGCATTAGTGCCGAGGGCGTTGTATATTGCCACAGCGCAAAAGGTGTCGCGCGCGCGCGGTGCTTTGCCCTCCACAACCGCAAGCAGCTAGCGCTAGCCCTACATCGACATGCAGGCCACGTTCTGGCAAGCCTTTGTCCTCTACTGGCATCTTTGCATCTGTATCTACAGCTCCGGATCACATCTCTTGTCCCTGCCCTGTTTACCACGCTCGGTTGCTCAAGTTGCTCGCCACCACTTTGAAAGATCTCACATGAATTGCCAATCAGATTCCATTACTACTTCTCTTTTATAGTTGTAGTCATGGGGAAAAAGAATTGGCATTGCATCTGGGTATTAAACTTCTGTACTTGGAAACATCAAAGATAATTCCCATGCGGCAGGTTCAGTAATTCTGAAGTATTTTGTACTGTTAATTTTGCCACATAATTACAGCTTGACCTGGTCAGAGAAGAGAATTTCGGAGTCTGGACAAGGTGGCAAATTAAACGCAGATGCTTTCATTCCATTCTGGTGATACAACAAACCATGCCGCTTCTGTTTGTTTTAGAGCGTCTCTAATGGTTGTTTCTTAGCTGCCTCTTAGAATTGTTTATTCAAAGAAAAGAAGAAAGAGAATACATCTAACTCTTCCTTAAAAGACAACTTCTAAGAAAAATAAGAGACTTAAATATGGAGTTTACTCCTCTACAATTCTCTGTAAGAATTAGCTGCTATCTCTTAGCTAACTCTATCACTGGAGAAGCTCTTAGTAACTTTCCATGAAGGCCTGGCAACATCATACTGACACATTTCTGACTGGAACTTTCACTGACAGTTTGAGCTACAGGGTCCTGCATTGAGTTTTCAGGTTCTCTGGAACACATTTTTTTTGTACCAACCAGGCGCCAACAGTTTGGGATAAGCAGGCAAGAAACATGCCACGTTAGGACCAATAATTACCCATCTGCATCCACCATCCCAAGATGTCCAATCCAGCCCAAATTTTACGTGCTCTCATGTGACGAATAATTCCCCGAAAAGAGAAATTAAAGGAAGAAAAAAGGGATGGTAGGAGACACGCCACACTGTGCCGTGACTCAGATGCGCACAAGTTAGCATCCGCTTAAACAATGTCAAAATCGAGTCCCAAGCTGATCCGTCCATTCATCCATGATCCGTCGTCGAACAATGGCAACAAAATCGCAAGAACCCTGACCCATCCGACCCCTGATCCAATCCACCTAACTAATCTGAGCTCAGCGCCTTTCACTAGCAACACCAACACCTATGTACCAAGAACACATCGAGAGGAGCAGGAGAAGAGGAAGAAAGCAAAGAAGCCAGAATGGCAACATGAGGACCAAAAAAAAAGGAGGAAGAGCTCAATCGATCGATCTATCAGACGGTGAGCTGCGGTTGCTGATTGCGGTGGCAGCTGGCCGCGGCGACGACGGCAGCGTCAACGTCGTGGTCAGACGATGGTCCGGCGCAGTAGTGCTGCAGCTGCAGTCGGGGCGCTTCCACGGGCGCGGGTGGCGGCTTGAGGTAGGCCATCTCGCTCTGCAGCACGGCGCAGTAGGACGCGAAGGCGGCAGGCGTGACGTTGAGGTCGAAGGCGATGCCGAAGAGGAAGTCCACCTCCAGGTAGTTCATCTCCACCAGGCTGATGCCGCCCACGCGCGCGAAGTAGGCGTTGTTGTAACATCTGAACAAAATGCAGGTAAACTCGATCAGAATTCAGAAGACTGATGAATTGTTGTTCTTCACGTCCAACAAATTATTACAATGCACAAACTGACAAACGCGTAATTGTTGCATGTCATGATGCGATGGTCGACACGACGAAGGCCAGCAGCACCCATGCATGATCAAGAAGGCAAGAATTTCATTCGAAATGGCACGATTCCCGCCTTCCGTTTTTAAATGGAGTAGAAGTAACTTGTTTTGGAAGGCGATGTAAAGAAGAAGCAAGTAAGGTAAGACAAGGCGATCGGCTTTGGTAAGAATGGTGGATCGGCAGTGCAGTGCTGTGGCCGCATCAACCTCGGGTTCGACAACTGTCCTAGTGACCAACCCAGTGGCTTGTCCTTGATGCAATGCCAGTTGGAAAATATAATGATAAGCGAAAAGGTTAACTGGATCTGGGGCCCACGTGTATGACCGCGGAGGCAGTGTGCCAATCACGACAGATCGAGGGGGATCACAAAGTTTTAGTCGGGATCAGAGCATGGGCCAGATGCAAGGCACCTAGCAACAAAACTAAGTCAATTATTCGATCATTTTCAAAATTCTGTTGTCTGGCCATCATCATGAACCTGAAAATGTACTACCCTACTCCTTGCCCAGATCGTTGGCAGAGAAAGGGCAAATTTGGAAATTATAAAGACTCTCTTAGTTTTGAACATTTCTGGCGTGCACGGAGTACACACATGACCCAAAGGAATTATATGGACATAATGCACATTTTTCAGAATGTGTTTTCGTTATTATTTGGAAGAAGAGAAGCATTTTTGTTCAGGCTTAGATGTCACAATTTTAGCAGAATTCAACTTGGCCAGCTGTTTCATCGATTGCTAAGCTGGATTAGGATAATCTTAACTTGACAATAATTTTCCATTTTATTCCTAGCAAAGAATGCAATGCGTCAGTGAGCCGGCGCGTGCGTAGAATAACATTGTTGTGTTGCATCTGTATGTGAATGTAAAGAAGAGACACAACAAGGAGTGAGTACTCACATGTCGTCGACGAACTTGACGGCGGTGAGGACGGATGTGATGAGGAGGCGGTGGACGTTGAACGAGTCGACGGCGAGCGCGGGGCGGCGGCGCAGGAACCGGTCGAGGTAGATGTAGGCGACGACGTAGCAGGACGGGCTGCAGCCGGCGAACCGGAAGATGCGCTCGAGGTACCCGCCGATGGAGATCGCCGGCTTCGTCAGGCCCTGGAACGCCGACACCGGCCGCCGCCCCGCCGCCGCCGATCCCTCCTCCTCCTCCTCCGCCGCCGCCGCGTCGTTGCGCTCCGCCACACGCTGCAGCAGCGCCGACAGGATCGACACCACACGCGGCACCGCGGATTGCTCCACCATCTCCCCCGTCGTCATCTGTTGATCGATCGATCGGATCGCACGGAGAGATAGAGAGTTCTCGGGTTCTTCTTGGCTATGGCTAAGCTAGCTGGTGTCTCCCTGGACTCTGGAGGGAGAGTGCGAAGGAGGGAAGGCCAAGCGAGGGGAAGGAGACGAGGTGGCGGTGGTTATAAAGGGAGGGAGAACACAAAAGGAAAAGAATAATTCCGTAAAACAAACGAAATGAAAATTCGCGCTTTTGCAAGTTGGCATGATTAGCAGCTCTCCCTTTTTCTCTCTCTCTCTGTCCAGATCAGATGAATATGGCAGGCCACGTTCTTTTTATCACCTCTACTGATGATGATGGAAGATTTGACGGCGGCGAGGCGAGGCGGCACAATCGATCTGCGCAGACTTGCAGTAATACTGAAACAAATCATCTGGGCGGACATGGCTCGTGGCCTCCACGACCCGGCCGCATCTGAACTGAAACAAATCATCGGGCTCGCTCGTGCGTGCAGCCTGATTCATGACGCGACGTACACCTGTGCCGCCACGTTCCGATCAGCCGCCGACCGACCTGCGTTTACTCTTCCTTACTCGCATGCAACGGCAGAGAGAAGAGAGCACTTTCAGACCTGGCTTAGCCTGACGGCGTCGTCTTCCATGTACTTCTCCCAGGTGTTTCCGTTAGGCAGTGATCTCGATCCAGTTCAGCGAACACTAGGTGTTTCGGCAGCAGTGTGTTTGTGCGAATTCCCACATGCGGACAGCATCGGCGTGCTAAACACATCTGCCAAACGTTCTGTACGCAGCATACCAAATTGGCAGGTAAGCATTTCTGCCTGCTCATCATGCTGCTGTTAAGCAGGCAACGTTTCACTTTTCCCCCCCTTACGCCGATACCTTGTGGAACGAACAGTTAGTCAGTTCGTCAATGTGCCACTGTCAAATCCAGTGTTTTTTTTGTTTTGTTTTTTGCGAAGGATTCAAATTCGGCTTGCAGTAAAAAACAAAATAAGGGACCTGCCACGGTCCACACCGCTAGAAACGGAGGCCAAGTGTGGGTCAGGAAAGTCCAGAAGAAACAACGCACGGAAGACGGGTAAAACAAAATCTGAAATTTTACTCGCTCGATTCAGTGGAGAGGAGCAAAAAACAGAGCATTCTCGGAGTTTGGCTAGCCTGACGGTGTCCATGTCGTTCTCCAGGTGTTACCGTTTGCCAGTGACTCGATCCAGTTCAGCCAACATTAGGTATTTCGCAGTTTTCGGCAGCCGGTTGTTTGTGCAATTTGCACATGCAGACATCATCCGCGTGCTAACACAGCTGCCGAAACTTCATGCCTGCTCATAGCGAACTGTTTCAATAGGCTGTTAATGGCATTGTTAGAAAAACAATTTCCTTCATGTAGACAGCCTGTTGAACGAACATTCAGTTAACTTGTAATTGTGCCACTGTCAAATCCAGTGTTATTCTGTCTTTTGCGAAGAAGTCAAATTCACCTTGCAGTAAAAAACAAAAAAAGGACCTACTACAGTACTGAACTAGGCTACCAGGCACCAGCTAGAGCAGAGGACAAGTGTGTGTCAGGAAAGTCTAGAAGAACAATTCAAAAAATAAAAAAGCCTAGAAGAAACGCCGCACGGAGACGGGTAAAACGAAACTTGAAATGTCATCCGGGAGGACGGATAAATCAGGGAGGGAGGACAGGAGGGGAGCATAAGAATATGACATGTTTGTGTGGAACAGACATCTGATTCGGTCACGCACGCACGCCGAGACAGCTAGCCCGCTTGGCCATGCCGGGAAACAGTACGGCGCGTGCAGTAACATGCATGCTGTTCATTTCATTCAGCACGTCGCCGGGCAGCCGCCGGTAGCTAGCGTCCACGAATCGTCCATGTGGTTGCAGCATCATTTGTTCGCTCTTCGCTTCGTTTCCTCCCATTTCTTTCCCACACAAGAAAATTTTGTTTTTTGTCTAGAAGGAGAAACTAGTATATGTATATAGTAGATGGATATGATGGATGGAACAGTTGGTAAAGATTACTACCACTGCTAGTGCTAGGCTAGCTAATGAGTCTCGTAGAGGGGCTTGATGAGGAATATGCCTTCGAGAGAGAGAGAGAGAGAGAGAGAGAGAGAGCACGTTGGCACGTTGTGGTGTTCGTGTGTCAGCTCAGCACCTCCTCCTCGCAATTGTCTTTGCCCCTTTTCGGATTTAATAGCCGATTTTATCGGATTCGTGGTCCAGCATCCTGGTGCCTGATCCATGTGACAGGGGACTAGTTTATCCCTGCAGCTAATCAAAAGCTTGTTCCTTCTCGTTCTCTCAGCATAAGCCACCACCACTCCGTACTCACAAAGCCGGGCCTGATTGTGCCTGCTTGCCGCGATGCAGCGCCTCAGATGCTAATCATACCTTCGAGTTTGGATCTTTTTTTTTCCCTCAAGATAGAATATGCATCGCATGCCACCCTGATCCCATCTACGCATATGCTATGTAATAGCGGAACTTATGCAGTGTGCGCCAACCCATGTTCCTATCATGAGCAGAGCAGGGGACAGCACCTTGTAGGTACGAGACCACTCTTAGTTTTTGCCTTTCTTGGTGCCTAGCTTGATCCTCTGTTCGTTTTAGCTGTCCAATGTGTGAGGAGTGAAGTGGATAGAGGCGGACGGAGGGGCACCCGGGCTGCAGACTTTACAGCGAGAACACGCCGAAGCGCGTATGCATATTGTGCAATGTGACATTGGCACTCTGGCATCTGCGACTGCAAGAATTAAGACGACGAAATTACGATTGGAGATGGACTTGCATTTTTTACTCTTGATATTGGGCTCAATAGTTCCCAAGCTGGGCTTTCTTTTCTCATTCTTTCCTCTGCTGAACTATTAGACTGGTTAAACGATGATGAGCTAGCCAACGCCGCTGCCGCTATGCATCTGCCACGCGCACGTACGGCCACATTTGTTGTGGAGATGTTTTTCAGTTATCACACGGTCACTATAGAGAGTTCAGCATTCCGAGGTAGGACATCAACGAATTTCAAGTGTTTTTTTTTCTGTAACTGAATGATGTTGCAGAAGTTGGACGGATTTGTTCCGAACGTTTTTCTTACAAAAACAAATATCAGTTCACTGTCTATAACTGACTAGTAAAACCGAACCTCCCATTGCACTCACCATTGACACACAAAATTACTGAAAAGAATGAAGCCTCCTCTAGAAGGTACTTAGTCCAGTTCAGGACTGACTTCATCGCCTCCTCTGCTTTGCTTTGCTTTTCTGGCCCGTCAACCTTAAGCCGTATCTTGTCGATCCCTTCTTCAATCAAAGGCTGTGGCCACACGATGCTTCTTGCTCTCTCATCCTGTAATGTTGTATGGAGAAGATTGTTGGCCTAAACAGTGTGTTACAATCTCCACAAACCGGTGGCACGCTGTCATGGAGTAAATAAGTCAACACGAATGTAACTAATTAGTACTACAAATTTGACCATGATTCACTTTCGGAAGCTAGTTATTTGGTGACCTTTTACCTCGCCGACTGGAGCACCTTCAATTGTATTGGCGGTAGACAGCAATAGTGTAGCCGAACAGTCCTGCCGCTGCCATAGCGGTAAGCCAGGTGATGATCGCTACACCGGAGTCACCGAAGATGACGAGGAACACCGTCATTAGGATCATAAACATCATGAAACAGCAGAGGAAAAGCATCTGAAGGGTATAGCTAGAGAAGATTGCACAGTCCATGAGTCCGCCATCGACAAAGCAAGCCCAGGGGAACAGGCCTATGGATAGCCAGACGGAGAGATCCATGATAGCTGCCGCTACGTCCTCAGCTGGGTTGTACGTCCAGGACAGCCACACGGTCCACACGGCAAATGCCAGCGATGCCAGGCACAGCAAGAACGCAGGAGCAACAAGGTCAGGATTCTCCAGCCCCTTCTCCTTTCTCTCCTTGTGATGAAGAGGGATGCAAAGGATGGCGATTTCAGCGAAGTTTTCAGCTCCGATGCACTGGCGATGATTGGCAAGGGCGTAGCCGCATGACCCAACGGCAACGATCGTGTTGAGGTACATGACCACCATTCCGGCGAAGGGCCTCCATGAAATTCCAACGAAGAACTCCAGCAGCGGAGCATACGATACACGTACGATGGCTTGAAGACTTCCCGTCGTCTTCTCCGACAGCGAGACGATCCAAGAGAACAGGTAAACGGTCACGAGTAAGGAGACGATTACAATAACTGACATAGTGAGCTGCTTGATGAAGCAGCAGAACAGTAGCAGCATGAGCGCAAGGAACGGCCGGTAGAGGCGTATGTCGTCCGCGGTGGTCGGAGACCCCGAAAACCACTCGGCGTAAGATTCCGCGTCTAGAACATAAGATGTCTTCTCCGTGGCTACGTTGCTGGAGATCGAGACGGAAGCGTGAGCGTCGCCGTCTCTGATTGTCGGTAGCGAACGGCTCCTGATGAACTTGAAGGGGCGCCCGGTCAGGTGTTCAGCGGCGGTGCGGAGGCGCTGAGCCATCTCGAACAGTTGGCTTGTTTTAGAGACGGGTATTCGGGACTACAGAGGTAACGCCGGCGAGACCTCAACTCAAAGCGGTGGCTGTAGTCTCGCTCGATTCTTACTATACTAAATAGGCTAATTCTAGTAAAGATTCCGGGTCGGCTGACTTTTGATGGCTCACAGCGTCGTTCGGTGGGAAGAAAATGTTTCCTATTCTCGTTGCGTGACGCAAATCGATGCAATATACTAGTAGCAACTAAGGCACTTGCCATAACTATTAGATGTATGACAACCAAGGAAACTAAACTTTGGTGTAGGTGCATTTAGGCTCCTAATTTTATTTTGGTGATTGGCGTTAATACAATTAAAAACGGACTAATCTTTTAATAAGCATATGTGTAGATTATGATATAAAGTTTGGTGACTAAATGCATAGAAACAAAAATAAAGAAAAGAAGATGGCAAAGTGCTTCAAGATTAAATTTAAAATATGCTCAAAAATAAAGTTTATAGAGTTTTATTTTAAATCTTGAGTATAGTAAAAGCCGTACTATCAAGAGGGACACAAAAGTATAAAGCGGAGGTGAACTAAGTGCAAAATTCCCCTTTTCAGACCAAACAAAATTTTCCAGGGCAAAATCATCGGACTTGTCCGACCCATCGGACAAGTCCATCGGACTCCAGTAGCTCTGCCACTCTGGGTCGTCGGACATGTCCGACGATCATTGGACTTGTCCGATGACCAGAGGAAAGTTCGACGCATCAGACTTTTTCATCGGAGTACAGTTCCCCTGCCACCCTATTTTCATCGGACTTGTCCGATGGACAAGACTTGTCCGAGCCATCGGACAAGTCCATTGGATTCCAGTTCCTCTGCCCCTCCTGTGCCGTCGGACATGTCCGATGGCCATCGGACTTGTCCGATGACCATCTTATCTGAGAGATCGGGCAAGCTTGTCGGAGTCCAGTTTCTGTGCCACCTTGATTCATCGGACATGTCTGATGACCATCGAACTTATACGACACAGATCTCAGAAATTGGGTCTCCAATGACTCTTTTATCCATTGGACTATAAATAGATCCCTTCTTCGCCCTTTGGCCGGTTGGTCACTCATTCCACTCAAAAACACTCTCAAGCTTACTTTGCTCTCCCCAACTCTCCTCCCTTACTTCCACTCTTGATTTGTGAAGGGATTGAGAGAAGATTGAAGTGCTTTATTGACTCCAAGCTTCCATCCTCTTGAGCACTTGGTTCATCCTCACCGCCGACGACTATTGTGTTTGTTACTCTTAGGGATTCATCCCCTAGACGGTTAGAGGTGCCCGTAGAGCTCCCAACTTGTGTGGTGACGCCTCGGGAAGTTTGTATTGACCCCTCCTTTGTGGAGTTTCTAGTGGAAAACCAAATTTGATCTTTGTGGTCACTTGGAGAGGTTAGGGTTGAAAGAGACCCGGTCCTTTATGGATCCCTCAACGGAGGCGTAGGCTTCTTTGTGGAGCTGAGTTTCGATGAACAAATCTTGTGCCTCACTTGTGCTTTAATTACGTGTCTTTCATTTACTTGTTCTTGCTCATAAATTTGCTAGTTACGGTTTGCTTCGTATTTCTTAAATTAACTTGTGTAGGTTGCTTTTTTAGTTACTCTCCTAATTTTTACAGCTTCTCTTTGCTTGTATTCACTTGCTCATAGCTTGCCTTACACTAGTTTTAATATTTACCCGGCCGATCTACTTTTCTATCTCGTGCCATCGGACAAGTCATCGGACTTTTCCCACAATCGTCGGACAAGTTCGACACTGCGCATTTAACTTTTATTATTAAGTGAGATTCAGGGATAATTGCCTATTCACCGCCCCTCTAGGCACTTTCAATTGGTATCAGAGCCGGATCTTCTTGAAGGCTTAACCGCTTGAAGATAAAGATGACAAAGGGAAAGGAAATTCCGCCTAGTGGATCATCCGAAGCAAGGTCCGAGGGTGATGCACCTGGAGAAAATTCAAGGATTGAAGATATTGATAAAGATGAGCTACCAAAAACCTACAACAATGTCATATTTGATTATGATGATCGCAAAGAAGATCGCATTAGGCAAGGGTCCGGTAGACTCCTCTACTTTGATGGACAATTTTATGATCATTGGAAATGCAAGATGATGATATATTTAGAATCCATGAGTCCTCATGTTACAAATATAACCGAGAATGGTTTTTTTGTAGGAAAATAGAGACAATCTAACCCGTAAGGATCAAATCAATATTTATCGCAATGTCGTGGCTGCTAGTGCAATTGTTTCTGCACTTAGTGTCACCGAGTATGACAAGGTAGCCAGAATAAAGAATGCCAACCAACTATGGAGAAAACTTGAGGTTATCTATGAGGGCATTGATTCCATCAAAGATGCAAGACTTGAAGAATTAAAATGAGTTCAACCTATTCATCATGGGTCCGGGAGAAGGCCCAAACGAAGTTCATGGTAGGCTCATAAGGATTGTGAATCAAAGAAGAGCACTAGGAGCTAAAATGACCGACTTAGATATCAACAAGAGACTACTACAAGCATTGAGACCATGGGATAGCAACATTTGCTCAAATATTAGAGAGAAGGACAACTTTAAAACCTTCTCCACCGATGAAGTGCTTGGAAAGCTTCTTTCCCAAAAACAACAAAATGATCAAGCCAACAAGATAAATGCCTTGATCAAGCAAATTGAGGGAGCAAATGATGACAAAAATGATGTGGCACTCAAAGCCACAAAAGAGAAGAAGAAGAAAGTGTTTGATTCTAGTAGTGAAGATAGTGAGGATGAGATGGCTTTGCTTGTGAGGAGATTCAAGTCATTTCTCAAGAAAGATGGCTACAAGAAGAAAAGCTTTGACAAGGGCAAAGCAAGAAGGTCAAAAAAAAAACTTGCTATGAATGTGGTGATGAAGGACATTTCATTGTGGAATGTCCAAAGAAGAAGAACAAAGATGAAAGAAGGAAAGACAAACACCACAAGAAAGACAAGAAGTACAAGAAGCATAGAAGAGGTGAAGCTCACATTGGTCAAGAATGGAATTCTGATGATTCATCCTCTTCATCATCTTCCTCCTCCGAATCTGACTCGGATGAGGGAGGCATTGCTACACTTGCCATTGGCGTCACTCCCACCAACACTTCTCTATTTGGGAGCTTGAGTGATGATGATGATGACAACACTCACAAGTGCCTTATGGCAAGAGGATCGAAGGTAACCAAATCTAAACACAAGCGTGCCTCTTATGCTAGTAGTAGTGAGGATGATGATGATGATGTTAATGCTTCACTTTCCAAAATGCTTGAATTTATGGAATTACTTGAAAAACAAAAGGAAGAAAATGATAGGCAAGAGGAGCTACTTGAGAAACAAGAAGACTTGTTTATTCTTGAAAAGAAAAGAAACCTTGAACTAGAGAAGCTCCTAGAAGAAGAGAGAAAGAAAAATAGTGACTTAACTATGTCTCTCACTAAAATTGAGAATACTTGTGAGAATGTTAAGAGCATTAAAGATGAACTTCAAGAGAAGTATGAGGATTTAGAAAAGACTCATAAGTCTCTTAAAGAACAATATAAGATTCTTTCAACTTTCACATCCTCCTCAAATAATTCCTCTCATGCTTCCACTAGCAAAGGATGTGATAGATGCTATAATATTAATGTTGATGCTTGTGCTACTAATATCAAATTGATTGATGATTTGAACAAGCAAGTAAAAGCTCTTGAAAGCAAAATACAACATGAGAAAGATGTTGTTGATGATGAGAAGGCAAAGTATACAAGAGGTGCATACTCATACACTAGAATGCCACATGTCATGGATGACATTGGTTATGTTGAGGGTGCCAAGCATAATGCTCGGGAGAACAAGAATGGGAAGGAATTCTTTAAGTTCACCAAGGAAGGATCTTACTAAAAGAAGCAAGCCAAGAACAAGAATATTAATAATTCTTCTTTTGTTAATGATTCTCATGCTAATATGCCTAATGCTACTTGTGCACTCTTTCATGATTTTGATGCTTCATATGTGCTCATGAGAAACATGCATGGTCGTGTGTTTGCCAAATATGTTGGGCCACGCAACAAGAGGCCAAAGGCTTGTGTGTGGGTGTCCAAAGTGCTTGTGACTAACATAAAATGACCCAAGAAAATTTGGGTACCTAAAAACAAAGCTTAATTTGTTTTGTAGGACTATGTCTCTAGAGGATCAAGCTGGGTGATTGATAGTGGATGCACCAATCATATGACCGGAGACAAAAAATGTTCAAGTCATTCGAGCCAAGTCATAACAAAAATGAGTATATCACATTTGGTGACAATGGAACGGGACAATGGAACGGGACAAGTACTAGGTTATGGTAAAGTCCCTCTCACTCCTTCATATTCCCTCTCTAAGGTTATGCTTGTTGATCACGTTGACTTCAATCTTTTGTCCATTTCACAATTTTATAAAATGGGCTACGATTGCTTGTTCAACGAATGTGGTGTGACCGTCTATAAGAGGAGTGATGACTCAATTGCTTTTAAGGGTGTGCTTAAAGGAAAGCTTTATGTTGTGGACTTCTCCACGGATGAAGCTAGAATTGGTACATGCTTATTAGCGAAGTCCAACATGGGATGATTGTGGCATAGAAGGCTAGCCCATGTTGGTATGAGAAATCTTCAAAAACTCCAAAAGGGCGGCCACATCATAGGACTAACCGACGTTTGCTTTGAGAAGGATAAAATTTGTAGTGCATGCCAAGCGGGAAAGCAAGTTGGAGCATCACACCCCGCCAAGAATGTGATGACCACAACCCGGCCATTGGAGATGTTGCACATGGACCTCTTCGGCCTTGTCTCCTACATAAGTATTGGTGGTAACAAATATGGTCTTGTAATTGTTGATGACTTTTCTCGCTTCACGTGGATATTCTTTTTGCATGATAAAGGTGAAGTAAAAGATGTGCTCAAGACATTCATGAAAAGAGCACAAAATGAATATGAAGTCAAGATTAAGAAAATAAGGAGTGACAACGGCACTAAATTCAAGAACACTCAAGTTGAAGAGTATCTCGATGAAGAAGGCATCAAGCATGAATTTTCGGCACCCTACTCCCCTCAACAAAATAAGGTGGTCGAAAGAAAGAACCGCACGCTCATTGAGATGGCAAGAACAATGCTTGATGAATACAAGACGTCCGACCGCTTTTGGGCTGAGGCCGTCAACACCGCATGCCATGCCTCCAACCGGTTGTATCTCCATCAACTATTGAAGAAGACACCATATGAGCTACTAACCGGTAACAAGCCTAATATTTCCTATTTTGTGTTCTTTGGAGCAAATGCTTTATGCTAAACAAGAAATCCAAGACTTCTAAGTTTGCTCCAAAAGTTGATGAAGGTTTCTTGCTTGGTTATGGGTCGAATGTTCATGCCTATCGTGTATCAACAAAATCATCGGTTGTGTTGAAATCTCACGTGACGTGACATTTGATGAATCTAATGGCTCTCAAGAGGAGCAAGTTGTTAATGATGGTGCAGATGATGAAGCTCCTAGAAGTGTAATAAAAAGGATGGCCATTGGTGATGTGAGACCACAAGAAACATCAAGTATTGAAAATCAACCCTCTCCCTCAAGACAAAACCAACATCATAAGAATGAACAAATAGATCACGTAAGTGGTCAAGATCAAGATGTTGGGGATCATGAACAAGCATCTAGCAATGATTCTCAAAGACTTGATGAAGAGGTTGATAAAGATGGTGGTCAAGAAAGCTCACACCCACCGCACCCAAGAGTGCATCAAAATGTACAACGTGATCATCCTGTCGAGAAAATTCTTGGAGATATTGACAAGGGAGTAATCACTAGATCTCGAGTTAGTAGTTTTTGTGAACATTACTCTTTTGTCTCTTCTATGGAGCCATTTAGGGCAGAACAAGCACTTGAGGATGCGGATTGGGTGATGGCCATGCAAGAAGAATTGAACAACTTCACAAGAAATGAAGTGTGGACACTGGAGGAAAGACCAAAGAATAAGAATGTTGTGGGCACCAAATGGGTGTTCTGCAACAAACAAAATGAAGATGGTGTTGTGACAAGAAACAAGGCAAGGCTCGTGGCAAAGGGGTATTCACAAGTGGAAGGTTTGGATTTTGATGAAACTTATGCCCCCGTAGCAAGGCTTGAGTCTATTAGAATATTACTTGCTTTTGCTACTCACCATGATTTTAAGTTGTACCAAATGGATATGAAAAGTGCATTCCTAAATTGGCCAATCAAGGAAGAGGTGTTTGTGGAGCAACCACCGGGCTTTGAAGACTCTAAGTATCCTAACCATGTTTATAAACTCCATAAGGCGCTCTATGGGCTTAAGCAAGCCCCAAGAGCGTGGTCTGAATGCCTTAGGGATTTTCTTGTTAAAAAGGGCTTTGTCATTGGCAAGGCCGATCCAACCCTCTTCACTAAGCGTTTTGGTGATGATATCTTTGTATGCCAAACATATGTTGATGATATCATATTTGGTTCTACTAACCAAACCTTTTGTGATGAATTTAGCAAGATAATGACCAAAAGGTTCGAGATGTCCTTGATGGGAGAATTGACATTCTTTCTAGGCTTCCAAGTGAAGCAACTCAAGGAGGGAACCTTCATATGTCAAGCAAAGTATACACAAGACTTATTGAAGAAATTTGACATGGACAAGGCAAAGCCCATCAAAACTCCCATGCCAACAAATGGCCACCTCGACCTCAACAAAAAGGATGAACCTGTTGATCAAAAGGTATATCGCTTCATAGTTGGCTCTTTGCTTTGTCTTTGTGCATCTAGGTCCGGCATCATGCTTAGTGTGTGTATGTGTGCATGTTTTCAAGCCGCTCCTATGGAGTGTCACATGGTGGCCGTTAAGAGAATATTGAGATATTTGGTTTACACACCCAACCTAGAGATTTGGTACCCCAAGGGCTCAAAGTTCAACCTATTAGGCTATTCCGATGCGGATTATGCCGGGGATAAGGTAGATAGAAAGAGCACCTCCACGACATGCCAATTCTTGGGTAGGTCCCTAGTGTCATGGTCATCCAAGAAACAAAACTCCGTTGCACTTTCCACGGCCGAAGCGGAGTATGTTGCAGTCGGTAGTTGTTGTGCACAACTACTTTGGATGAGACAAACTCTAAGGGATTACGGTTACAAGTTGAACCGTGTTCCACTCCCATGTGACAATGAGAATGCTATAAAGCTTGCTTATAACCCCATTGAGCATTCGCGCATAAAGCATATAGATATCCGCCACCACTTTTTGAGAGATCATTCAATTAAGGGGGATATCGAAGTTAGCCATGTGAGAACCAAAGATCAACTAGCCGATATATTCACCAAGCCCCTAGATGAGAAGAGATTTTGCTACCTTAGGAGTGAATTAAATATTCTTGACTCTAGCAATGTGATGTAGAGAATGTGCACATCTGAATGGTGATTGTTTTGTTATTGCAAAAATTATTGTATTATGTCAAAAACCTATCATTTGTGCTATTGAAGTTGGTTTTTGATCACTAGATCGAATCTTGACAAAATATGACCATTGTTATGTCCTGTTGATTGTTGGCTGACCATAAGATGTCAAGACTTTCCATCAAGCTATTTTAAAGAAAATAAAAATCCTCTATTCTTTCCTGGCTGGACTCTAATCTCTCTGGTCATTCTGGTGTCGAGCAAGTCCGACAACCGTCGGACATGTCTGACGGCGTCGGGCAAGTCCGATTATCATCGGACAATTCCGACGGTCCAGATTTCGACCCTTTTAACCCAGCCCGACTTACTCCTTCGATCAACCCCTCCTCATTCATCTCCCTCATGTTCTCTCTCCTCAAGAACACCCCCATTGGTGGCACCAAGGCGATCTCCCTCTCCCACCATCCATTGGAGCAAGTTTGGAGGTCAAGAGGTCCTCCTCCATCGAAGAAGTCTGATTCCCCATCGTTTTTGCAAGCATGTCCGACATGGAAGCATCCCCCTTGAGGGAGAAGAGGACCAAGACCGGCGAAGACCAAGGTCAAAGCCAACCCCAAAAGAGGAGGAAGGCCACTACTAAGCGCATCCGCCGCACCACCCTGAAAGCTCCAGCAGAGATTGAGGAGCTGGAAGAGACAAATGAGCTCATTAGGGTCATGCATCCTCCAGCAGAAATGGAGAACTCTGGCCGTGATATTGTGAACTACCTTCATGCCTTCATTGAGACCTGCTCTGAGGCAAGGTTAACCAACTTCTATGCTGGTGAGAAAGAAGCTTCTGATTTTCGCTTTCATACACACTTCCATGCAGATTGGTACCGCTCCACCTATCTACGCATGAAGAATGTGGTGGTTGAGATGAAGTGGCTTGATTCGGATCACATGAAGACAAGGAAGTATCCATTACTCGATCAAGTGTTGGCTGCCTGTGAGCATCATGGTCTCAAGATCTTCCTGACTTTCCAGTACTCCTAGAATACGGAAATCATAGCTCAATTACTCCACTGTTTATTTTGATGAAGATGCCAAAACCATGTCCTGGATGATGAATGGCACCAAGTACACCTGCTCCCTGAACCAGTTTGCTAGTTTGATTGGACTTAAGCATACACGCAAGGAAAAGCACAAGGTTCACAAAGGAAATCATATGGATGCTGAGGACATGAGGTACATGTTTGTGGACCCGGATAACTGCTCTCCTCCCAACTCTAATGGACTGAAGCCCATCTTCTCAGTCCTATTTCGGATCTGCCGGAGCACACTAGCAACTCGGGGAGGCAACTCTGATCGTATCCCTGCTTTTCAGAGGGATATTCTGCACTGGATTCACGGAGGTCAGAAGTTTGATGTGTTTGATTATGTCTATCAGGAGATGTGGGACATCTCCATCTCTCCCAAGCGAGGCTGTGGATACGCTCCTCACATCATGTTCATGATTGAGAAGGTATCGGGTTTGACCTTCAACAAGGATATGAAGCATCTAAGCCTCAAACCTCAGATTCCTTCTAACTGGACTCCCAATACCACCTCCGGATAGTTCTTTGGAGTAGCTCAGCCTCCACCTTCAGCTGCACCCCCTCAGCCACATCAGGCTGCCTCTCGGGGCACTGGATCCTCTCATGTGCCTCCGCCTCCTCGCGGCAACAGAAGTGAGATTACGAAGATATTCAAATCCCTTATGAGCATGTGCAGGAGCTTTAATCAGAGGCTTGACGTCATTGAGAGGAATCAAAAGGGTCTTTATGACCATTTTGGTATTGAGACCCCTCCTCCATCGTCCCCAGCAGAAGGCTCACCTCCTCCTACTCATGATGACCCCACTACTCATGATGACCCCACCTTCACCGTCGAGGAGATGAACTATTTTGGGTACTACCCGACTCCTCCTCCTTTCTCCTCCGGTGCAGGTTCGAGTGCTCAACACATTCTCTTTGAGGATGAGGACGGCGGGGATGGTGAAGATCAAGCTGCCTATGCTCTTCGCCAGCGCAAAGGGAAAGGACCGGCCATTGAAGAGGAAGAAGAGGAAGAAGGCGATGATGATGATGAAGATTATGAGTTCTCCGATGACTAGAGCTCTCATCACCTTCTACCCGCACTTTTCTCCTTTTTGGGTGTCTTGATGCCAAAGGGGGAGAAGTGTAGTTATCTTAGTTTTTTTTTCTCTATCTTAGTTTGTGAGTTGTGAGCGAGTTTGGAGTTAAACTATTTGTGGCACTATTTGGTTTGTAAAACTCTATTTTGCTACCTATGTGGTTGGTTTGTGCACTCTATTTGCTTATTGTATTGGTACTTCATTGATTATCTGTAGCTTGGTGCATTTGTGTGAAATAACATGTCATTTGCATTCCTTCTATCTTTTGTGATCAATTGTTGCAAATTAACATGTATGCATAGTTTTAGGGGGAGCTCTCAAATTTTTTCTTTAAATATGTGCACTTGTTATTATCTCGTATCTTCTTACTCATGCACACATTTAGGGGGAGCTCCTCATCACAAACTGAATCTTTATTGCATATTTTTATGAAATTTAGTTGTATTGTCATCAATCACCAAAAAGGGAGAGATTAAAGGTGCATCTAGACCCCTAATTTTATTTTGGTGATTGGCATCAATACAATTAAGAACGGACTAATCTTTTAATAAGCATGTGTGTAGATTAGGGTATAAAGTTAGGTGATTAAATGCATCAAAACAAAAAGGGAGAAAAGAAGATGGCAAAGTGCTTCAAGATGAAATTCAAAATATGCTCAAGAATGAAGTTCATAGAGTTTTATTTTAAATCTTGAGTATAGGAAAAGCTGTACTATCAAGAGGGACACAAAAGTGTGAAGCGGAGGTGAACTAAGTACCAAATTCCTCTTTCCAGGCCAAACAAAATTTTCCAGGGCAAAATCATCGGACTTGTCCAACCCATCGGACAAGTCCATCGGACTCCAGTAGTTCTGCCACTTTGGGTCGTCGGACATGTCCGACAGTCATCGGACTTGTCCGATGACCAGAGGAAAGTCCGACGCATCGGACTTTTTCATCGGAGTACAGTTCCCCTGTCACCCTATTTTCAACGGACTTGTCCGATGACCATCGGACTTGTCCGATGGACAAGACTTGTCTGAGCCATCGGACAAGTCCATCGAATTCCAGTTCCTCTGCCCCTCCTGTGCCGTCGGACATGTCCGATGACCATCTTATCCGAGGGATCGGGCAAGCTTGTCGGACTCCAGTTTCTGCGCCACCTTGATTCATCGGACAAGTCCGATGACAATCGGACTTGTCCGACACAGATCTCAGAAATTGGGTCTCCAACGACTCTTTTCTCCATTGGGCTATAAATAGGTCCTCTCTTCTGATGAGGACATCACTCCTATGGATACACACAACACTCCTCCAAATCTCGACTTGCAAGGTCCAATGACTAGAAGTCGTGCACGACGACTAAATTTAGAGGTCAGCTCGTTCCTACGTTCTTCGCTATATGTTACTTTTGAGAATGGTTTGCTACCTAATGATTATTTTATGATTAGAAACCATGGAGAAGACCAGGAGATGATGGGAGAAGGAGTTGGGAACGTGGAGGACCAGCAAGGGCTTGGAAGCCAAAGTGGAGGCCCAATCAAAACCGACTTCGAGTCTGTTTCGGGGCCTAGGACCAGTCTGTACTAAAACAGTCGCCCAGGACGCATACGGACTCGGATTTGGACGTTCTACATATGCACGGAAAGATAAGGAGAAGACCTTTCCAATGCCACCGGCCTCATGTCAAAATTCATCCGGAGTCATCGGGAATCGTCAAAACAAGACAGAATCCAGAATCTGTGTCGGTGCTGCGTCGCCTATTTTTGGCCTTTGGCCTTTGTATCTAGTTGAGCCCAATTAGGAGCGCGTCCAGAGGGTCTTGCACGACCCTAGGGTCTTTATATACAGCCGCCGCCGCACCATTAGAGTTCGTCTTTTGCTTAGATCAATTCTGTTCCTAAACAATTTCGCCGTTCATCGGTTTGTGAGACCCCAACTTCGAGAGTTTAATCATACATCTGCAATTGTGTTGCATTCTTCGTTGTTCTTGCTTGTGTTCTTGATTCGCAGGCAGGGATTAGCCTTCTCGGCGAGGTCAATCGTTTTTTGGACGGTTGATAACCAGAGGAGACGTCGTGCTGCGATTGCGGGGTTTAGAACGTGCTGTTCTGAAGCCGGATCAATTTGTGTGTCGCCTCCGACCAAATCAACTTACCAAGAACCTTTCGGAAGATCGAGAACCCTTGTCCACATCAAGTGGTAATCAGAGCTTCAGGTGCACCGTCAGGTTCACACTACCCTTTAGTTTTGTTTTCGTGTTCTTCCTATCGTCCACTGAAAATACCAAAAAAAAAAATTCCCCCGCCCATAACCACATGTTTAGCCTTTGCATATTTCAATTTCAGAGTCCGTAGTGTTGAGTTTGTGCCCTAGTTCTTGTTTAGTCGCTGGTTTAGTTTGTGTTTTTGTCGTCAGTAGTGTTTCCCTTGCAACCCTAGCCGCCATCCCCTTTACCATTCTCGGTTTTGTCGGCTTTGTGTGCTAGGGTTGATTGATCAACACGCCCACCCTAATCCCACCCTAAACCTATCCTCACCACCTCGGACCAATTTTCATAAATTCCACTTTCCGCTGCATCCACCTCGCCAAAAAAATCCCTACCCGACCCCAAGCCCGATTCGGATTTCACTCAAACCCCCGGGTTCTTCATAACCGATTCCGACAGCCCTTCGGTAAAACAGCCATAACTTTTCGCTCGGTTGTCCGTTTTGGCTGAAATTTTTACAGGAGATTCTTGACGAAAAGTTGAGCATACCCACACCCTGTGTGCCCTCGTCCAAAATTCAAAAAAAATCGGGAAGATAAAGAAAAAATTCATTCAAGTTGAAACCCGACATTTTCTGAAACTTCAAGATTTTCTGTAGGCCACGTCCTAGCTTGGTTTGAGCTTAAATTTTTTGTGGTTTCTTCCTGTTTACTAGTGAGTTGGAAAAAAATATCAAAAAAATAAAATAAAAAAAAAGAAATTTGGGATTCCTACTAGTGCTCCATCTAGCCCCCTGGAATTTCTGAGTTTGGCTGTTTTACACTAAGCCCCCTGTTATCGACTGTGTCCCTTTGTCTCCTTGTTTCTTCTTTGCTATCACTACTATTCTAGGACATAGTTAGACCAGCAATTAGGGACAAGTTACTTGGGCACTTATTCAGCTTTACTATCTGTTTTTGATTTGTGTGCCACTCATATATACATATTTGGCCTTCCTAGCTCTACATACTTCTTCTTGACAGAACATAGGTTATTTGGTAACCCTTGCAATCATGGAACACTTCTCCCTGGTATCCTTCACTTTGTTGTTTTCAGAACTTTGTAAGAGCTTTGCAAGAAGCTTACTTTTGCTGTGTTGAGAGGCACCACTGCTTAGTAGTTTTGTAGGGATAACCTTCACTTTTTGTTTCCTGTTTTGGTGTTTCTGATGTCAGGAAGCGATGGGGAGGGTGCTTCACCCTCAAAATTGGATGAGTGCGTGAGCCAAAATCAGTTACAGAAGGCTTTGCAGGCGGTTCAGAGTTATTTGGCAGAGACAATCACCAGGGCCGTCACCGACGCCGTCACCAAGCTTCACCTGGGAGAAAGCATTGAGCGGTTGGACAAGAGAGTCTCTAAGCTAACCGATCAGGTTGTCGAATTGGAGACCGCTCACAAGACCAACAACAACACCAACAACAACAACGACGTTGAAGGCGATCATGATGAAGCAACGGTGTATAAGGCTGATGGCACCGTCGATAGGTCAGCTACAAGGACAGCAAGGTTACGACGTCGTTTGCAATGTAACCCTCAAGGTATGGGTGGTTTCCACAACCACAACCGTCGCACACAAGGTAACCATGCTCCAGATGATCCGTATGCTAAAATTAAGTTTTCAATTCCTTCGTTTTCAGGTCAGTACGATGGTGATGCTTACCTTGATTGGGAAATGACGGTAGAACAAAAATTTAATGCCCACCTTGTTCCTGAACAACATAGAGTTAGACAAGCCACTAGTGAGTTTAAGGACTTTGCTATTGTTTGGTGGAGTGGTCTAGCTGCTGAAACCGATTTGCCTACTACTTGGGAAGAACTTAAGGTAGAAATGCGTGATCGTTTTGTTCCTCCTTCTTTTTATAGAGAAATTCATAATAAACTACAGCGTTTAGATCAAGGAGATAAAACTGTTCAGGAGTATTTTAGTGAGCTTCAGAAGGGTTTGATTCGTTGTGCTATGGTTGAAAAAGTAGAGGATCAGATTTGCCGCTTTTATTCTGGTTTGAGAAAAGAAATTCAGGACATCCTTGATTATAAAGAATTTTATACCCTCAACCAGTGTTTCCAGTATGCTATGCTTGCAGAGAAAGAATCACAGGGACTTTTCCAGGCTTTTGAGGAGTACAGCAAGTCCAGGAATTTCTACCCACCACGGCCGACGGGGACTTCGGGGCTGCCCAAGCCATCTTTCCGGCCGTCCCCACCAGCTAGTGTTGTTTCTGCAGCACCAAGATCAGCCCCTGCCCCTTCTACGCGCTCAGGTAAAAATTCTGTGCAGGTACCGGCTAGTAGTGCCTCCTCTGTTGCTTCGACGGGACGCAATAAAGGGATTCAGTGCCACCGCTGCCATGGTCTTGGCCATGTGCAGAAAGGTTGCCCAAGTAGGCGGGCATATGTGGCGACAGATGATGGCGGTTACATGAGCACCTCCGATGTGGAGGATGAGGAGGAGGATATCGCTGCCACCAGCGGTGACCTCGTCCTTGGAGGCGGAGATACCACGGGCTATATGAATATTATTGTGCAGCGTGTGCTTAGCACACAAATCCAGCAGCCCGAGGTGATGCAGCGACATAACTTGTTCTAGATTTTCTTCGTCATCAAGAACCGTCGGGCACGTGTCATCATTGATGGAGGAAGCTGCAACAATTTGGTGAGTTCTGATGTGGTTAAGAAGCTTGATTTGACCACACGCCCACATCCACATCCATACTACATTCAGTGGTTAAATGACTCTAGAAAAGCTAAGGTAACACAAACTTGCAGAGTTCCTTTTTTCCATTGGTTCCTATATCGATTCTGTTGATTGTGATGTTGTACCCATGCAAGCTTGTTCACTTTTATTGGATAGACCTTGGGAATTTGATAATGATGCTGTACACCATGGTAAAAGTAATAAGTACACTTTTATGCATAAAGGAACTAAAATTACTTAGTTACCAATGACCCCTGCTAAAATTGTACAAGCTGATTTAGAACGAGCTGCTAGTTTGAAAAATAAAAGCTCTGAAATTCCGCAACCTATTAATTCTGCTTCTACACCAAATAATGTTAATGATTCTTCAAGTTCTAAGGGTGCTGCAATTAAATTACAAGGTCGTTCATGTCTTGCCACAAAATCTGAGCTTGCTGAAATTTCTACTGATGATATTTGCTATGCTTTGATATGCAAACAAGCCTTGTTTTCGCTTGGTGATATTGCTTCTAGTGCTTTGCCTCCTGCTATCACTAACCTTTTGTAGGAGTATGAGGATGTTTTCCTAGCTGAGATACCCCCGGGATTGCCACCTTTGAGAGGGATTGAGCATCAAATTGATTTGATTCCTGGTGCTACTTTACCAAACCGTGCTGCTTATAGGACCAACCCTGAGGAGACTAAGGAGATACAACGACAAGTCCAAGACCTTTTGGATCGTGGGTATGTTCGTCAATCACTTAGTCCTTGTGTTGTTCCTGTACTTTTGGTTCCTAAGAAAGATGGTTCTTGGCGTATGTGTGTAGATTGTAGAGCCATTAATAACATTACTATTAGGTATCGTCATCCTATTCCTAGGCTAGACGACATGCTTGATGAGTTCGTGGTGCTATAATTTTCACTAAAATTGATTTGCGTAGTGGCTACCATCAAATTAGAATGAAACTTGGAGATGAATGGAAAACAACTTTTAAAACCAAATTCGGGTTGTATGAGTGGTTAGTAATGCCTTTTAGGTTGACTAATGCACCCAGTACTTTCATGCGTTTGATGAATGAGGTTTTAAGACCTTTTATTGGCAAATTTGTGGTTGTTTACTTTGATGATATCTTGATTTATAGCAAATCCATGGATGATCATATGATTCTTTTGCGTGCTGTTTTTGATGCTTTGCGAGTTGCACGTTTATTTGGTAACCTTGAGAAGTGCACCTTTTGCACGGATCGAGTCTCTTTTCTTGGCTATGTTGTGACTCCACAGGGAATTGAGGTGGATGAGGCGAAGATTGAAGCCATAAAGAGCTGGCCTGTACCAAAAACTATCACACAGGTGAGGAGTTTTCTTGGTCTTGCAGGTTTCTACCGCCGCTTTGTCAAAGATTTCAGCACCATTGCTGCACCATTGCATGAGTTGACAAAGAAGGGTGTTGACTTCCATTTTGGTAAGGTACATCATGAGTCTTTTGATGCTTTGAAGGACAAACTTACACATGCACCATTGCTGCAATTACCCAATTTTGATAGGACTTTTGAGCTTGAATGTGATGCTAGTGGTATAGGCATTGGTGGTGTTTTGATGCAAGATGGTAAACCTGTTGCATATTTTAGTGAGAAAATTACTGGGCCTGTTTTGAATTATTCCACGTATGATAAGGAACTATATGCACTTGTACGTTCTTTAGAGACGTGGCGTCATTATTTGTTGCCCAAAGAATTTGTTATTCATTCTGATCATGAATCACTTAAGTATATTCGTTCTCAATGCAATTTGAACCGTAGACATGCTAAATGGGTTGAGTTTATTGAGTCT
This sequence comes from Eleusine indica, assembly GCA_030378355.1. Taxonomy (NCBI): domain Eukaryota; kingdom Viridiplantae; phylum Streptophyta; class Magnoliopsida; order Poales; family Poaceae; genus Eleusine; species Eleusine indica. The sequence continues at coordinate 47,777,122 of CM059495.1, forward strand.
TTTCCTTATATTATTAAACATAAGAAAGGAAAGGATAATGTGATTGCTGATGCTTTATCTAGGCGATATACTTTGTTGTCTCAACTTGATTGTAGAATTTTTGGACTTGAGGCAATTAAAGAACAATATGTTGCTGATGTTGATTTTAAAGATGTATTGCTGCACTGTAAAGAAGGTCGTGCTTGGCACAAATTTGTGTAGAATGATGGATTCTTGTTTAGAGCTAACCGCCTATGCATTCCAGTTGGTTCCGTTCGTCTTTTGTTGTTGCAGGAGGCGCATGGAGGTGGATTGATGGGTCATTTTGGTGCTAAGAAGACAGAGGATATTTTGGCCACACACTTCTTTTGGCCAAGGATGAGGAAAGATGTTGAGCGTTTTGTTGCTCGCTGCACTACATGTCAAAAAGCTAAGTCTCGATTGAATCCACATGGTTTATACATGCCACTTCCTGTTCCTTCTATTCCTTGGACGGATATTTCTATGGACTTTATTTTAGGACTGCCTAGGACTAAAAGGGGGAGCGATAGCATTTTTGTTGTTGTGGATCGTTTTTCCAAGATGGCATACTTTATACCATGTCATAAAACTGATGATGCTAGTTACATTGCTGATCTTTTTTTCAAAGAAATTGTACGTTTGCATGGTATGCCTTCTACTATTGTTTCAGATCGTGATGCAAAATTCTTGAGTCATTTTTGGCGCACGCTTTGGAATAAGTTGGATACAAAGTTGTTATTTTCTACAACTTGTCATCCACAAACTGATGGACAAACTGAGGTTGTGAACCGCACTTTGGGTACTATGTTGCGAGCTATTTTGAAGAAAAATTTGAAGCAATGGGAAGAATGCTTACCTCATGTTGAGTTTGCCTATAATCGGGCAACACATTCTACTACCAAGGTAAGTCCATTCAAGGTAGTGTATGGTTTTGATCCCCGTACTCCACTTGATATACTTCCTCTACCTATTAATGAGAGAGTTCATGTTGATGCTAAGGAGCGTGCTGAATTTATTTTGCAAATGCATGAGACCACTAGACTTAGCATTGAAAAGATGAATGAAAAGTATAAAATTGCTGGTAGTAAGGGTAGAAAGGAAGTAAAGCTTGATGTAGGAGATTTAGTGTGGTTACACTTAAGGAAGGATAGATTTCTAGAATTGAGAAAGTCTAAACTAATGCCTAGAGCTGATGGTCCATTCAAAATAATAGAGAAGATTAATGATAATGCATACAAACTTGAGTTGCCTCCCGAGTTCGGGGTTAGTCCTACTTTTAACATTTCAGATTTGAAACCATACTTGGGAGAAGAGGATGAGCTCGAGTCGAGGACGACTCCACTTCAAGAGGGGGAGGATGATGAGGACATCACTCCTATGAATACACACAACACTCCTCCAAATCTCGACTTGCAAGGTCCAATGACTAGAGCTCGTGCACGACGACTAAATTTAGAGGTGAGCTCGTTCCTACGTTCTTCGCTATATGTTACTTTTGAGAATGGTTTGCTACCTAATGATTATTTTATGATTAGAAACCATGGAGAAGACCAGGAGATGATGGGAGAAGGAGTTGGGAATGTGGAGGACCAGCAAGGGCTTGGAAGCCAAAGTGGAGGCCCAATCAAAACCGACGTCGAGTCTGTTTTGGGGCCCAGGACCAGTCTGTACTAAAACAGTCGTCCAGGACGCATACGGACTCGGATTTGGACGTTCTACATATGCACGGAAAGATAAGGAGAAGACCTTTTCCAATGCCGCCGGCCTCATGTCAAAATTCATTTGGATTCATCGGGAATCGTCAAAACAAGACAGAATCCAGAATCTGTGTCGGTGCTGCGTCGCCTATTTTTGGCCTTTGGGCTTTGTATCTAGTTGAGCCCAATTAGGGGCGCGTCCAGAGGGTCTTGCACGACCCTAGGGTCTTTATATACAGCTGCCGCCGCACCATTAGGGTTCGGGTTTTGCTTAGATCAATTCTGTTCCTAAACAGTTTCGCCGTTCATCGGTTTGTGAGACCCTAACTTCGAGAGTTTAATCATACATCTACAATTGTGTTGCATTCTTCGTTGTTCTTGCTTGTGTTCTTGATTCGCAGGCAGGGATTAGCCTTCTCGGCGAGGTCAATCGTCTTTTGGACGGTTGATAACCAGAGGAGATGTCGTGCTGCGATTGCGGGGTTTAGAACGTGCTGTTCTGAAGCCGGATCGATTTGTGTGTCGCCTCCGACCAAATCAACTTACCAATAACCTTTCGGAAGATCGGGAACCCTTGTCCACATCATCTTCGCCCTTAGGCTGGTTGGTCTCTCATTCCACTCAAAAACACTCTCAAGCTCACTTTGCTCTCCCCAACTCTCCTCCCTTGCTTCCACTCTTAATTTGTGAAGGGATTAAGAGAAGATTGAAGTGCTCCATCGACTCAAAGCTTCCATCCTCTTGAGCACTTGGTTCATCCTCACCGCCGATGACTATTGTGTTTGTTACTCTTGGGGATTCATCCCCTAGACGGTTAGAGGTGCCCATAAAGCTCCAAACTTGTGTGGTGACGCCTCGGGAAGTTTGTATTGACTCCTCCTTTGTGGAGTTTCTAGTGGAAAACCAAGTTTGATCTTTGTGGTCACTTGGAGAGGTTAGGGTTGAAAGAGACCCGGTCCTTTGTGGATCACTCAACGAAGACGTAGGCTTCTTTGTAGAGCTGAACTTCGGTGAACAAATCTTGTGCCTCACTTGTGCTTTAAGTATGTGTCTTTCATTTACTTGTTCTTACTCATAAACTTGCTAGTTAGGGTTTGCTTCGTATTTCTTAAATTAACTTGTGTAGGTTGCTTGCTAGTTGCTCTCCTTATTTTTACAGCTTCCCTTTGCTTGTATTCACTTGCTTCTAGCTTGCCTTGTACTAGTTTTAATATTTACCCGTCCGATCTACTTTTCTATCTCGTGCCATCGGACAAGTCATCGGACTTTCCTCACAATCGTCGGACAAGTCCGACACTGCGCATTTAACTTTTATTATTAAGTGAATTTTAAGGATAATTGCCTATTCACACCCCCGCCCTCTAGGCACTTTCACTTGGTGACTATTTAGTAACTTTTTTTGTAACCAAATTTCTTCCTCATTAAAACTTTGTCATGACTTTTTTTTAGAAAAAGAAATAGCTTTATTCCTGCCTCTATATTGATCAATACATATAACATCCAGTTACTACAAACTTAGAAACGGAAACAAAAACCCACGGAATAAGAAAGACAAAATCACTATCCATCATTTAAAGTACTAGCAGAGACAAGTTTGTAGGTTATTCAGTTGGAGAACTGTCATCTGTTTCTTGCGAAGATTTCCATAGCCACAGTTTCAATCAAACTATATGTTGTCTTCATCTAGATCCGGTCCTCCTCCTTCTGTAACATGGACTAAAATCTCACCTAATAGGTCTCTCTGAATATAACCTGTAGAAAGAAAGGTATTGTTGTTTTATCAAACATCACATCATTATAATACAGCCAAATTGTCCAACAAAGACTAGCAGTGCCACTCCAAATAAGTTTCTTTAATTTATACTCTATACTCCCCAACGAATCAGAGAACATATACTAAAAGTCAGTAGGAGGAGACAAATTAAAAGAAACAGCAATAATTCTTCAGATAAATTTTGCTAGAGAACAATTAAAGAAAAGATGTTGTATGCTTTCCTCTAGATTATAAAAGTAACATTTAGTATTCCCATGCTAATTCCTTCTAGCAAGGTTATCTTTAGTTAGTGTGACACCTTTAAATAGATACTAAAAAAGACCTTTATTTTAAGTGGTAGCTTTATTTTCCAAATATTTATAGTAAAGGACAAAGTCTGAGTGTTCAACAGACCTAATTACATGAATTTCACTTTGTCGTGACTAAAGGTTCATTTTCTTGTAACGATGGCGGGGTTGTACTTGAGTTTTGTTATTTTGGTACGTATATGTAATGCTTGGGCAGATTCCTATCCTTATCGTCCATGCATCTTGAGTGGATTTTATCTCTTATCCATGACGAGAGCATGCAATTCACGTGCGCAGGAGCAGATCTGTTATTGATTCCACAAGCGAAATATCTAATCCCGTGAGAATTTCATGATGAGAAGTATAGATGGCATAGTTTTTTTTGATAATGGAACTAATGTACCCGCTTCACATCTTCAAGAAGATGTACACAACATTTATTACAAATAAAAGAGAGCTTAGCCTCAACCCTCGCTAAAGAAAGAGTCACAACATAACAAGATAACAAACAGCGAATAAAATCAATACTAAGCTTCAATTCGTGAACTTCCAACCAAACAGAAATCATAGTTTGGCAGGTGTGAATAATGAGCTCCAGCGCATAACTCCAAACTGTGTACAATTTGATATCCTCGAGAAAAATATGTAATCTAAGGCCTTAGGAGTTAGGACAGGTGCAGGGAATGACCGCCATGGTAGCATGAAACTAAACTATGTTCACACCAGCAAATCTTTTCTCTATAAATAGACAATCTGAGGCCAGGTTCTAATTGAGCAATGCAGTTTAGTAGTTAGCAAATCTGAAGCTTCAACGACGGCTGCCAGTGCACCAAACCATGTCGTCCGCAACGATTGCAGGGTGTTTCAGGGACAAGACCATTTTAATCACCGGTGGAACAGGCTTCCTTGGCAAAAGTACATATTAGATACTTAATTATTTTTTTTAGACCAAAGACCTTTTGGTCCCGCTTTATATTGGAAGCATAGATACTTCATTATTGTGAAATATATGAATAGAATTGGCATGTCTGTCACAAAAATTGCATCACAGATTCGTAGCTGGAAGTTGTTTTCCTTTTACACAATTATACTTGTGTTTCCATCCACGCTAGCTTACTGAATCGGGAAATATGTGTCCAGTGGTCGTTGAGAAGATACTACGTGTTCAGCCCGATGTGAAGCAGCTGTATCTGATGGTCCGTGCACCAAACAATGCATCAGCCAAGAAGCGTGTTCTCACTGAGGTATATATACGTGCACGCACTCTCAACAAAATACAGATGTGTTGCATCCATTGCCAATGGTGTATAATTTCAGAATTCCGCTTATTAGCTACTCGATTTATGCTTTTCCAATGAATCAACTAATGTTATAAAACATATTGTGACCAAAGTAGGGCTTGTTTGGACCCCCTCCATTCCAAAGATTAGTTTCTTGTCCAGTTTTTATTAACTGGTTTTTCAGTTTACTTGTCATTCTACAATCATCTAGTTTTCTCAATTTACTTATCATCCTCACATCTCAATGCCCTTTCTCTCTTTCTAATACATCTCTATCTCTATTTTCTTCTTCTTATATACTACGCACCCGTCATTTTTATCTCTCCTTAATCTCTGTGTCCTGGACTAAAACAACAAGTAATATGAAATAGAGAGAGTAAGAATCTTGCTCATTATAACTAATTAGTCAATCTACCCATGCATTTACGCGACGAGTCTTTATATATTGTTATACAACTTAATAAAAATAATATCTCGTATTTATTCTTCATCTTATACCAATCGAAATTATTAAATCATAATATCATGAAGGGTAAAGAATTTCTTTTCTCTATTTTATTTCTTTGTTTATATTAGTATTACAATACATTGGTTTAAAATTTGTATTATACTACACCTTGTTTATATTTATTTATTTTATTTAAACTTATATACAGGTATTTTTAATATTTTTTATAAATAGGAAGTATGTTTATTAAAAATTTTGGCTCTAAGTCTTTGTTCTATCACTTCCTCAGAACAAATATATCATATCCACCCATCAAAGACATCATAAGCTCCCATGTCCTTTGTATTATATATATATATATATATATATATATATATATATATATATATATATATATATATAACTCTACCAACTAAAATGTTCAGCATGAATCCTAATAGCTATGTAGTACACATGCCTAGACCTTCTTCAATATGAGCAATTGGCATACACTAAGTTGCACTCGACACGCTGACTTTTGAAGCTCATTTCTCTTATGACTTTACTGATCTTTTGGTCACCATCTCTAGCACGAATAAAGTGTTATCATCTTTCTAGTGATACTCTCTTATTCCTACTTATCTTGACAACAATGAAAGATTATATGTTTGAATATGACTATTGAAAATTTTGATCCAATGCTCCCATCTATCGCTTTCTCAGAACCATATCTAGATCTCAAAATCGTCAGTCTCTATCAACTAAAATGTTCAACACGCATCATGTTAACTATAAAGCACACAAGCCTACACATGCTTCAACATGAGCAATTGACATACTAAATTATAATCAACGGACTGACTTCTAACGCCATATGTCTTGAGAGGAGTTCCTCATCCGCTACAACCACACCCGTATATGGATGACCCATCAGGCATGATCAGTAAAGAACCAAGGATGACGGTTGCATGCTAATAAGAAAGTGAGATTTGCATTCTTATAAGCTTGATAGAGTTGTTTTTGCTCGCTATGATGGCAATTGAATCCTTCATCCATATTGGTTTGGTGGCCACAATCTGTGTTGGCCCCTAGTTGGTGATGATCCTTTCAATAATCTTCCTCGATCCAACACATAACAAATACAACAACAACAATATGTAATGACGCGAGGATGATTTCAACTTTTATCAATGCACAAACGTGGTGTTTTATTGAGAGAGAGAGAGAGAGATGGGTCAACGTGGTTCTTTTACAAATATATTTCAAAAATATTTAATTTTAATTTATTTACAATGACAATGGTGGGTAATTTAATAATTGTTAAGGTATTTTAGTGTAATATTACCATAATGATAGTGGTGGGTAATTTAATAACTTTTTAGGGATATTTTAGTCTATTTTTTATAATTGCATACAATATTTAATTCTAATTTATTTATAATGACAATGATGGATAATTTAATATCTTTCTTAGGGGTATTTTAGTCTAATATTTTTATAATAGCTGGGATGGATAATTTAGGTTCTGTTTGGCAGCACTTCTAAAACAGCTTCTCAAACAGATTCTATTTCTATTGCTAAGAAGCTAGCCAAAGTGTTTTAAAAAACAGATTCTGCTCCTCTTTCTTAGAACCACTTTTCAAATTTGTACTAGAATCTAAAAGCACCTAAAACATAGCTTCTCATGGCTTCTCTATCCATTTTATATGAAATATACATAAGAGAATTCGTTTTGCCAAATGATTTTTTCTAGAGAATCTGTTTTTGTGTAGAATCTATTTTGTGAAAAATCTGTTTTTCGAAGAATCCGTTTTGTGGAGAAGCTCTGCCAAAGGGGCCCTTAATAACTTTTTCAGGGGTATTTTTTATCTACTTTTATAGTAGTGGTCGGTAATTTAATAACTTTCTCTGGGGTATTTTAATCATTTTTCATAATGCCAGAAAATATTTAATTCTAAAATATTTGTAATGGAAATGGTGAGTAATTTAATATTTTTTAAGGATATTTTAGTCTAATATTTTCATAATGGCAGTGGTATATAATTTAATAACTTTTTAGGGGTATTTTGTCTAATTTTTTTTATAATGACAGTTGTGGATAATTTTTTCTTCTTATTTTCTCCGATTAACGTGTGTATTTCGTAGCCTTAAGAGCGATCATGGATGCTCTTTTTGTTGGTCAAATATATATTCTTTCATAATGAGAGTGGTGGTTAATATAATAACTTTCTAAGGGTATTTTAGTCTATTTTTTCATAATGACATAACATATTTAATTCTAATTTATATATAAGGTAATTGTGGGTAATTTGATATATTTCTTAGGGGTATTTTAGTCTAATATTTTTATAATGATAGTAATGAGTAATTTAATAACTTCATTTTAAAAAAAGTAATTTAATAATTTTTAGGGGTATTTTGTCTAATTCTTTCATAGTGATAGTGAATGATGGGTAATTTTTCTTCTTATTTTTTCTCTGATTAACGTGGGACCTTTACGGCAAGTGTTGTCACGGGAATGCCACCATGCCCTTACGATTGCCAAGTATATCACAAACGGATATGGTGTGTTCATTTCCCGCCCTCTAAATTTTAGATCTGTTCCATCGAATATTAGAATATTAATTAGAACTACTAAATATAGATTAATAACAAAACCCATTTCATAACCCCTCATCTAAATGATAAGACAAATCTATTAAGCCTAATTAGACCATAATTAGACAATGTGATGCTATAGTAAATATCTCCTTATGATGACTTAATTAAGTTTAATAGATTTGTCTCCCAAATGAGCATATAACTGTGCAATGAGTTTTATATTTACTTTATATTTAATCATTATATTTAGCATTCGAATGATTGATGTGACAACTCTAAAATTTAGACGCGGAACACACCCATAGTCTAAAAGAAATGACCTTCACTAGCGGTTTTCCGAGCCGCCACAAGGCTGCGCCACTAGGAAGGATGGAGAGCACCGCCACTGAAAGCTCTAAACCTAGTAGTGCATCATCTTCCACTACCACTGGGAATTAAATAAAAAACAAAAAAGAGTGAGCAGGCCCAGACAGGCCTAGCCCATCAAGCCCAAATAACCAAAAACCTAACCCTAATAGCCACCGAGCCGCCGCCGATCTTGCCACAGTCGTCATACCCGGTTCCGCCCTTGGCGCTCCCGGATCCATCGCCACGGACCCGAATCTTCTCTAGAATGTCAGATCCGCCACCGGGAACGAGGGGAGGAGGGCCCGATGCCACCCCATTTGGAGGAGCCCGAGGCCTCCACCGCCATGCCCGTGATACAGGTCTCGAAAGTCACGCCCATGCTCGTGCCCAAGGCCTCTGCCATCATGCCTGTGCCTAAGGCGTATGTCGTCGCGCCTCTGCCCGAGGTGTCCGAGGGCATGCCTGAGGCCCCGCTGCCCGCTGCCTCCCGCCGAGGAGAGATGGTCATCGCTGTCATGGTAGGTAGGGAGGGAGAAGCGGGAGGAGGGTGGCGCGTGGGGGGGGGGGGAGCGGGAGGAGGGTGCCGTGTGGAGAGAAGGAAGAAGAGGGAGGCGGGTGGCACGTGTGGAGGTGAGTGTGGGAGGTGGGCAACGCATGGGGAAGGAGGAGATAGGAGAGAGGAAGTTTGTGGGGGAAAAGAAAACCTAATATTTTTTTTCTTTTCTAGTGAGAGACTCATACCAGTTAAAATGGGCTTGTGGGCTCATGGAACAAGCTAATGGGCTCATAAGCCACCAGTGATGGTGCTGACGTTAGCAACTGCCACTGGGGTTAAAATTGCAATTAACGGCTCACTGAGTTCAGCAATACCACTACCGGAATGCATTCGACTAATTATTTATAGCACTCGGCACAAATTTACTCGACAAAGAGCTCTTTATTGAGTGTTTTCTATTACGCACTCAACAAAACCTTTGTCGAGTGTATTAAACCACAAAAAAAACAAACAAAATAGTAAATTTTTTTTGGAATGTGGGGAGGTCGCCCAACAATCCTGCTCACCCCCATTGCAAGTCGCGGCAAATTTTCGCGCGCTACACGCTAAGTGTGGCTGACCGGATTTGACTTGTGACCTCCCTTTCATGCAAGTAATCCCCTACCAATGCATCACATTATCATTTGAGTCTATACTCCTTATTCAATCTTCTTATATTATGTCATTTTGCTGAGTGCTTTATGTCGAACACTCGATAAAGACCTTATTTGCCGAGTACAAAAAATAATACACTCGGCAAAGATCTTGTTTGCCGAGTGCAAAAATAATAGACTCGACAAACAAAAAAGTTAATTGAAACTTACTTTTTGTTGACAAAGTTAATTCAAAAAAAAGTGTTGAACTAGAACTTTGTATAACTTCTGAAGATCTAAAACTTTTGTTTTCGTCAATCGTTCATTTTACATAGTGGTAGTAACATTATTCATAAATCTTATATGACTCACTTATTGTTTCATTAAACTATATGAGACATATAGATTTTATAAATAATGTTATAGATCAATTTGAGTAATAAACAAATAATTAAAATAAAAGTTGTAGATCTTTAAAAGTCATACAATTTTGTATTTCAATTTTTTTATTTGAATTAATTTACAGTTTTAAAATATAATTTGAATTTATCTTTGTCGAGTGTCAAAAGAAAAACACTCGGTAAACAAGGTCTTTGCCGAGTGTTAGAAGAAAAACACTCGACAAACAAGCAAGTTTGCCGAGTGGTTTCCGTTTTGCACTCGACAAATACTATTTTGCTGGGTGTGTTTATTTGCTGAGTGTGTTTGTTTTTTGCACTCGATAAAGATCTTTTTGTTGAGTGCCCGATAAAATATACTCGGTAAACTTTCAAACACTCACCAAACATTGGATTTCTGGTAGTGAACTGTCACTGATAGTTTTGTATGCTTATGTCAGCCATAACTACCATTGGTATTTAATTTCAGTGACGGGTAATTTTGATATTGTCACTTTTTGACATTTCTGTGGAGGGTTTAAGGTCCACTGTCACTTGTGAATTTTGGGTCTGTGTCACTACAGGCCTTTTTTTGTAGTAGTGTGAGCTCAAATCGATCATAACCACTGGGAGGAACTGCACATTTAGTGTTGTTTACACTAATTGCATGGAACTCATGCACCTTGCAATTGGGGGGGGGGGGGGGGGACACCACAACATGGCCCTCCGACATCAGCCCTTGATGGTAGATAAACAAAATCTTGGCTCAAATAGTTCAGGTTTGCGTAGTTATGGTTGTATGTCTATGGCCTGGAAATCATGCTTTGATTGAATATCTCTTCATGTTTCACCATTGATAAACAAATAGTAACTTATATATGTGGCAGTTGGTCAGAGGTAAATTGTAGTATAGGGTTCTTATGAAAACTTGGTTCATGCGAATACATGATTCTAAATTAAAAACATTTTGTTTTAGGTTATTGGAAAAGACCTTTTCAATGTTTTAGGAGAAGAACATGGAGCTAATTTTGACAACTTCATCGATACCAAGATAACACCTATAGCTGGAGACATAATATACGAGGACTTTGGGTGTGACAAATCTGAAATTGCGAAATTGGCGGAAGAGATTGACATCATTATCAATGGAGCTGCAATAACCAATTTTTACGAAAGGTGACTTAGTGTCACAGTTGTTGATTATTTCTCAAATTAGTTCAGCACACTCATTTGACTGATGTGCAGGTATGATGTCGCTTTGGCCACAAATACTCTAGGTGTCAAATACCTACTTCAGTTTGCAAAGAATTGTGCCAATCTGAAGATGCTTCTTCATATTTCGACTGGTATGATATACTTTATTAATGCACGGATTTATTATTGTAAAAAACATTGGAGATTCATGGGACATATATTATGCATGAAAATTAGATGTGGATAATATAGTCTAGAAAATATGTATCATGTCGAGGCAACATTTCCCCCCTGAACAGCATATGTAGCCGGTCCCCGAAAGGGCCTATTACTGGAGGAACCATTGAAGATGGGTGCAACATTAAAGCAAGGATTGACCCTAGATATCAGCACTGAAACAAAACTCATTGAGAAATTGAAGTCAGACCTGCACTCTGCGAAAAGATCGCCACATTCAGAAAAAATAGCAATGAAAGAACTAGGGTTAAAACGGTAAGACAACATCAAATTCATTATTTCGTAGGAATTGCTGGGAAACAACAATTGTAAATCGAGTGACTAGCAAATTTATTCTACCTGAAGGGCAAGGCACTTTGGCTGGCCGAATACGTATGTGTTCACCAAAGCAATGGGGGAGATGCTTCTAGATAACCTGGGAGCAGACCTACCGGTGGTTATTGCCCGGCCAAGTATTGTTTTGAGTACTATTGAAGATCCAATGCCTGGATGGATAGAAGGAGTGAGGTAAAGAAATCAAGGACTTTTCTCTGATACAATAACTGTTATGGTTATTGAACTTACATTAGTAGAAGCTATGTATGCCTGATACCAATAGTTATGTGAATCAGCAAAAAAGAAATGCCGCAAATATGAAAAAGATTGTTATTATGAGCCATCAAGATCAGATTGTTCGTTGTTGAGTGCAGGACAACAGATGCATTTATAGTTGGCTACGCTGACCAAACCATTCCATGTTTCGCACTTGATGATAAATCCATAATCGATACTGTAAGTACTAATTACATAAAGCTATGTTTGCTGAAGCGACATAATTTATTTGTAAACTCTTATCCATGTGACTGTTTAAATGTGCATAACAGATACCAGGAGACATGGTGATTAATGCAATGTTAGTAGCCATGGCTACTCAATATAATAAAAAATCTCAAGTAATCTATCACATTAGTGCGGCTACAGAAAATCCACTAGAAGGTAATACTATCGTGGAATGGACGTATCGTTACTTCTCTATCTACCCACATACAACGCACAAGGGAACAAACCAGAAAAAAAGGGTACTCATGTTCAACAAATATAAACACTTCCTGGCATATACATTCCTCGTGTATAGGCTACCTATAGAGGTATACATGCATATACCTTCCACTGTTTCCTTCATCTAATTTGTGTCATCTGGTATATTGTGTCTACGAACTGACCTTGCAACATCTTATTACCAACAGGTTTTACATATGGTGAATCTTTTTCCATTTAAGTTGTTTTCATGTCACTACAACAAGCTCAAACGAAAGTATGATCGTTTTTTGCGTCTCGCCAAATTTTATGCCCCATATTCGTTCAACAAAGGATAGTAAGTCACATTTCAATTATGTCACATGTATGGTTTCAATAAGACTTATGTGTTTTGTTACTAGTAGTCTAACTGTCTATGTTTGTCTTGCATTCTTCCTTTGTGAATCAAAGCTTTGACGTGACCAACTTGAAAAAGTTGCGGACCGCAGCAAGGAAAGATTACTGTGATGCATACATGTTCAACTTTGATCCAAAATGTATTAACTGGGGTTCGTTCTTGTTCAATATCCACATCCCAGCCGTTATTAAGCATGCCCTGGAGAAGAAAACGGGAACGTCTACATGATCCAGATGCTCATTAATAAGCATCCTTCTTATTCTAGCTTACAGCTACATATATTTGCGAGTAACACAAAGCATCTAAGTATGTGCGGAAATAAGTTGTAAACATTTAATATCTTGAAGATATATTGAATTTTCCTTAGTTTGTATTGAACCAAAGTTTTACTCAATGCTTAGCCGTTGCATGTCATGCATATAAGGAAAGAAATATTCAACTTTCCTTAGTTTGTGTTCACATAAGGACAACGATTTGTTCTTGAGGGACGTATGTGCTCCGATCGCATAATGGTTTACAAACTTCCAAACACACTTGTGGTTTTAAATTTGTCCCATCGTGTCATCTAGGTTGATAAACACTAAAACTATCACTACTACAAATATCATTTTTAGCAACAAAAAGCTATTATCATTAGTGGTGGACATCTAATACCCTGCTACTAAAATGGCCGCCGGAAGGGATGCCTGTCACTAAGTGCTTTAACTTAGTGACGGACACTTCTGTACCCGCCATTAAGATGCGTGAGACAGATTAGTGCCGGGCCGTGATTAAGACACGCCACTATGTTTTGCCAGCTATTGTAAAAGAAAGGGTGCGGAGGGAGTGCAACCCAATCCGTTACCATTCCGCCCCTTCTTCCGCTGCCATCTGCTCCTTCTTCTGCTCCCATCTGCCCCTTCCCCCCCATGGCCACTGCGTCGCCTCGTCATCATCGTCGGGCGGCTGCGCCACATCTAGGCACAGCGCCACCGCTGAGCCATGACCCACCACACGCCACCGACGGAGGAGGCCAGTGCAAAGACGCGGAAGGCCGGCCGTGGCCCTCAGGTGGATGTCGGCCATTCATGCGTCGCGGTGGCCGCCACAACGAAGACGACTACGCCAGCACAGGTGTCGCCCTTGCCGCCTCTGCCTCCCCGCCCCCTCCCCCGTCTTGCCACCCCACCCCACTCCACGGCAAATCTGAGGTAGGGGATGGTTGCCGCCACGGTGGTCGTGGTAACCAAGGCCACCGCCGACATCGCAGGGGTCGGTGGCCAGATCGACGACCATGGATGGCGATGTCGTCCGCATCGTAGCAGGGGCACTCGTCAACCTATTGGACGGCTCGGAGCAGGTGCGGGCTACGTCTCTGCCTCACCATGCACTTCAACACAACCATGTACAAGGAGTCAGTGATGACGATGGGGGCGAAAACGAGGATGGTGGTGGCGGCATACACCACCGAGGCCTAGGGTTAGGATTTTGAAGCGGGGCTAATACTATTTGATGCAGGCCTCTTTTTTTAGGTCAGCTGAAGGTGCAGTGCCCCTCATTACCGCAACTTATTTTATATAGCTAATGATGACATTAATGGTGGGCTGAATGTCCATCACTAAAATAACCACTAATCAGTAACATTTCGTTAGTGATGGACATCGTGTCCACCATTAAAGCCGTTTATGGCCCTTTGCTAAAAGTGGTTATTGTAGTAGTGTATAGTCGTAGGATCAATACATTTTTTGTTGGATACGGACACGGTGTGTCAGCTTAGAGTCCATTTGGATTTGCAAGACTCTTTATGCCATCATTAGTACTTTGTGGTTCAAGAGTTAGCGTTCAACTAGTTGCATGGCATGTGACACTACAGAACACAAACACATATCTCATTATTTTCTTCTTAGATGGATATTTGACATGAGATATGATCTCTGCCACTGACAGTTTGTGCTATTATCCGTGAAAAAGTGTACTATAAAAGTTTCAAAATAATATGCAATACTCCCTCCGTTCCGTTTCAACTTTTGTTCTAGCAAAATTCCTTCGAAAGTACATTGCCAATTGGGTCAGAGCGTGGGGGAATGCAGTCAGACCATGGGGGAACGTGGTCAGACCGCCCGAGGGTCGAAAGTTTCGATATTCTCTGGACGTGCATGGTTGGACGGGGATTTTTGGACTGTTGGACCGCCCGGGGTCATGGTCAGACCGCCAAGGGTCGCGGTCGGACCGCTAGGAGGTCAAAAATTTCTAAGGTCTCTGGACGCACATGGTCAGAGTATTCCAAGCGGTGGTCAGACCGCTGTGAACTCACCGACGGGAAGAAAATGGTGTTGCCGGTGAAGAAATCGAAGGAGAATGAAATGTGAACATTGTGAGAGACAATACCTCGCTGCAATGAAGTCTAGGATGAGGCAAACGAGGTTGGGGAGGACTTGGAGCAGCACGCCAACGTCGATGAGCTTGGAGAGGAAGAGAGTTCGCCAGAGTTGGAGAGGAAGAACATGGATCTTCATCCTCCGGCCATCCTTGCAACTTGGGAAGGGCGTGGTAGAGCTCGGGAAAGCCTTCTCCTACGAAAACCGGCAACGACGATGACGAGGAGACTTGGTTTCACCTGGAGCTCATGGAGAAGAAAATGGGGAGAGAAGGAGAGTGAAAGAACAGGTTGAAGGGCTGTTTTTGTCTGAAATTCAATAGAGAGACGGATGATAATGGAGGTGGCGGCCAAATGACAGCGAGATAGACCCCAAACAGAGCTTCACAGTGAAGGAATGGAGTGCCGGAGGCATTGCCACGCCCATGGCCACACGTCGATGAAGTTTCAGGATGATGGTGGCGGTCAGACCGAGCTGCTCACGGTCAGACTGCATGCTGTCAAAAATTCATACTCGCAGGGACTCAACCTTAACAGTTAGCCTTCTTCAAGCACTAATTTAAATAGGTTCCAGACCTCTAAATTTTATGTCGTTTTTTCTAATCATAAAACAAACATTGCTTCATCCATTTGAAGAGGAATCAGATCAAAAGGACTTGTGATTATTTTATTAAAAATTTCCAAAGTTGGCTACTTGTTGAGCTAAACTGAACTGAAGTTTCAGACTTTTTTTTTTTGAAAACGCAGGAGAGCTGCGCTTCTTTGCATTAGAGAGAAATAGAACGGTCCCTCACATCACCTTAATCTCATATGGGGACCAAATATCAGAGGTGTATACATTGATCTTAAATTTATGAAAAAAACACACAAAAAGACTTGACCAAACACTAGGGTAGCAACTAAACCAGGTTGCCCTCTCCAAGGCCCAAGGCCAGAAGCTTCTTCGCGCCGGCCATGCACCACAAACTATGTTCGTCCTTGACAGCCCTCATAATTGTGCTAACTGAAGGAGCGACGCCGTCAAAGACACAAGCATTCCGATGTTTCCAAATAGTCCAGGCTCCCAAGATAATTAGAGAGTTCACACCGCGCTTGAATTCCTTCTTGACCTTCTTCATCGTTTTGCACCACCATTCAGCGAAGCTAATCTCCCGACACTGAGGAGCCGAGGAAGCCAGGCCGAGAGGTTGTAACAATTTATACCAAACCTCTCGTGCCACCACACAAGTTGTGAGTAGGTGCTGAATATTTTCCTCCTCTTGATCGCATAGAGGACACTTATCTGGATGATCCAGTCCCCTCTTAGCAAGTCTGTCCGCCATCCAGCACTTGTTTCTTATTGCCAACCAAAGAAAAAACTTACACTTAGCAGGAGCCCATGTTTTCCACAGCCGCTTCCATGGCTCAAAACTGATGGAGCCGTTGAAATAGGCGTTGTAGGCCGAGCTAGAAGAATAGCGGTCAGATGCGTCCAGGTTCCACACATGATTCTCCTCCTGATCAGTGAGAGTTATATCCACCAGGCAATCACATAGTCTCAAAAGCTCCCTGTTGCCCATTCAAGATAGACCACGCTGTATGTCTAAGATCCATTGATCATCGTCGAGGGCCTCAGCAACCGTCCGCTTGTTGCGAGTCCTTGACGGAACAGCAGCAAAAACCGACAGCGCTAAGTTCTCAATTGAACAGCCATGAATCCAGTGATCTGTCCAAAACAGCGTGTTGTTGCCATTTCCAATGTCAGTAGTGACCGCAATAGCAAAGAGAGCAACAGAGTTAGGATGTGCCGGCAGCTCAAGATCAGTCCAAGGTCTATCCAGTCTTGTTTTCCTAAACCATAACCACCTCATTTGCAAGGCCCAAGCTGCGACTTCCAAATTAGGAATTCCCAATCCACCAAGATCGAGCGGCCGGGTTACTTTTGCCCAAGCCACCAAGCAGCAGCCACCATTAGCCTTTTCTTTTCCTTTCCAAACAAAACCCCTTCCGATCTTGTCTATGGCCTTCACAAACCATTTTGGCACCCCAATGGCTATCATAAGATAAATTGTCATTGCATATAGAACAAAGCGTACCAGGGTAGTACGCCCTGCTCTATTCATTAGTGATGCCTTCCATCCCGGTAATTTATCAACCAGCCTTTCTATCCATGGCATGAGATCTTTCTTCAGAAGTTTCTTGTTTGAGAGCGAGAGTCCTAAGTAAGTGCACGGAAATTCACCCATTTGACAAGGCAATATTTCACTGATTGAGGTAGTCGAAACACTCTCACATTGAATTGGAATGATGCTGCTCTTGAGAAAATTTGTTTCCAGCCCCGAGGCACTCCCAAAAATGCTGAGAACTTCTTTTGTGAGTTGCAACTCTTCCTCAACTGGCTTGATGAAAAGCGCAACGTCATCCGCGTAGATAGAGAGGCATTGATTTTGATGCACATGAAGTTTTAGACTTAGAAACTGAATACAATGCAATGGCAATGCAAATGATGATTTTGATGCACATGAAGCTTGATTATGTTGGGTAACATGTCATAAGGGTTTGGCATGTTACAAAATCCCCCCCCCCCCCCCTTAAAGAATCTCTTCCTGAGATTCGGTTAGAGTTATAAAGGCTGAAAATTCAGAAGCGAACAATAATTGAACCGAATCAAAGAAGGGACAGTTCAGGTGAGATATGGGGTGCAAATCATTCCAGAATTGAGTCCATATTCACCTAGACATACTTGCAAGAGAAAAAGGGTAATCACTAGGATTCAGATGGTGATTTTGAGCATATATGCAAGGAGATAGAAGATGTTCAATTGTCATGACAACAAAGGTGCAAGGAGCAAGTTTCAGATATTAGCAAGAGCTACCTGACTCATGAACTTGAAAATAACTGAGGATAGTTAGTTCTATGATCTTGTTCTCGCTCCCATGTTGCTTCTCTTTTGGTATGGCCACTCCATTGGACCTTCAAGAATTTTGTGATTTGCTTGCGAGTGTTGCGTTCCGCTTCATGAAGAATGCAAATTGGGTGTTCTTTGTAGCTGAGATTAGATTCTAGCACCAAGTCTTCAAGATTTATCAATTTGGTTGGAGCTTGAAGGCATTTCTTGAGTTGTGAAACATGAAACATGTCATGAATATTTGAGAGTGTTTAAGGGAGTTCCAATTGATATGCCACTTCTCCCCTCTTTCCAATGATGCAAAATGGACCAATATAACGAGGAGCCAATTTTTCTTTTACTTGAAACCTCTTTAAACCTTTAAAAGGGGAAACCTTGAGATAGACATGATCTCCAATTTCAAATTCAAGTGCCCGACAATGACGACGATCGGCATAATGCTTTTGATGGGATTGAGCTGACCGTAACCTTTCTTGAATGGTCTTCACCTTTCTTGAATGGTCTTCACCATTTCTTCGGCTTCTAGAACAATATCTGGACCGAACTATGGCCGCTCACACATTCCGACCAGTTCAAAAGAATTTGACAGCTTCTTCCATATAGAACTTCAAATGGAGATATTTGAATACTAGCTTCATAACTATTGTTATAAGAGAATTCTGCAAATGGTAGGCGTACATCCCATTTCTTCTCTTATATGAGTGCACATGCTCGAAGCATGTCTTCTAACACTTGGTTCACTCTTTCAGCTTGTCCTCTGGTTTGGAGATGATATTCGTAGCTTTGGAGCAAATTGGTATTCATGGCTGCATGAAGATGTTGCCAAAACTGAGAGACAAATTATGGATCACGATCTGAAATAATCCTTACCGCAACACCATGAAGGCACACAATTCGGGAAAGATAAAGCTCAGCCTACTTCTCCACTCAATAATCAGTCTTGACCAGAAGAAAATGTGCAGATTTGGTTAGTCGGTCTACAATGACCCAAATGAAGTCATAGCCTTGTGAAGTTCTTGGCAAACCAGTAATGAAATCCATACCGACTTCTTCCCTCTTCCAAGAGAGAACTGGTAAAGGTTGAAGTGTACCCGCTGGCTTTTTTTTTCGTGAATACGCAGGAGGGCTGCACATCATTTCATTAAGAAGAGAAGTTGTAAAGTACAACACGCACACCACTCACCCCTTAGTTTTGGATTATATTCGCGCCACAGGCAACTTTAAAACAACCACTAAAGGCACACCTAAGAGAGGACTTCCGCTGCTACAGGGAGTCTAGCGAGATCTCTAGCTCCAGCAAGACTCCATAAGTGCGCCTCTTCCTCTATGAGAGATAGCAGCCTTTGCACGTTGGGAGCAGCCCCATTGAACACCCCATCATTCCGCTGTTTCCAAATCATCTAAGCTCCCAATATCATTAGTGAGTTGAGTCCTTTTCTAAAAATAGATGGAGCCAACTTATCCATCTTGACCCACAAATCTTCAAACAAAGTGTCCTCAGCCTTAGGTGCTAGCAGCGCTAACTCCACTTTGTTGAACAAGTGGAACCACACTTCTTTAGCAACCACACAACCAATAAGAATGTGCTGCATGTTTTCTTCTTCCTGATCGCAAAGGACACAACGTTCTGGGTGGGGCAGACCTCTTTTTGCAAGCCGATCTGCTGTCCAGCAGCGATTGTGGAGTGCCAACCACATGAAAAACTGACATTTTCTTCGGAGCCAGGACTTCCAAATTAAACGCCACGGCTGAAACTGAATGGCGCCAATGAATTGACTAGTGTAGGCTGACTTCGACGAGTACTGACCTGATTCGGAGAACCTCCATCTGTGCTCATCCGGGACGTCGGGGTTGAGCTGCACTTCATCAAGTAGGTCCACTAAACCCAGCAGTTCTGCTAGTGCAGCAACTCCTAGAGCTCCTCTAATGTCCTGAGTCCATTGATCATTAAGTAGTGCCTCCCTGACCGTGCGCTTGTTCCGTTTTTGTTTCAAAACTTGCGCAAAGATGTTTGGTGCGATAGAGGCAATGGAAGAGCCATGTAACCAGTTATCCGTCCAGAACAGCATGCTGTTACCATCTCCCACGATCATCTCCATTGCGGCTGCAAATAAAGCTTGAACTGATGGATGCACTTGTAAAGGAAAAATCACCCATGGTTTATCAGGTTGTGTCTTCTTCAGCCATACCCATCTCATTCTTAATGCCCAGCAAAGAGATTTCAGTTCATGTATGCCTAACCCACCAAGCTCCAGAGATCTGGTGACTTTTCGCCAAGCAATCAAACAGTGCCCACCTTTGGCCTCGTGTCTCCCTCTCCAAAGAAAACCCCACTGAATTTTTTCCATCGCTTTTAGTACCCAAGGTGGCAGATCAATAGCCATTGCTAAATAAACTACCATTGAGGTCATAACAAACCGCACCATGACTGAGCGCCCTACTCGATTCATGAGATCGGCCTTCCATCCCGGGAGCTGATTAGCGAGGCGATCAATGATCAGCTGTACTTGGGCCTTTGTCAGCTTGTAAACAGCTAGGGGCAGCCCGAGGTACTTACAGGGGAAATCAACCACTTCACATGGTAGGAGTTGCTGCACCGCTGCCACTTCTTCCTCTGAGCAGCGTATAGGGGTGATGCTGCTCTTTTGAATGTTGGTCCTTATGCCCGATGCCATGCCAAAAATCCATAAGATTTCTGTGATAAGATTCAGGTCCGAGGCCACCGGTCGCAAGAACATTACCACATCGTCTGCATACAACGAGACTCTATGTTGCAAGGGGCGCCTAGCAAGGGGCTGTAGCAATCCATCATCACTAGCCTTCTGAATTAAAGCGTTGAGAATGTCCATGACCAAAATGAACAACATCGGAGACAATGGGTCACCTTGTCGCAGCCCTCCTTGATGATAGATATTCTCTCCGGGAGAGCCATTCAACAGCACTTTAGTTGAGGATGAATACAAGAGTGCACTGATGGTAGTGCACCACCTGTTGCCAAATCCTCGGTGTCTCAGAATCTCCAACAAGAACGGCCAGGAGACCGAATCAAATGCCTTGGTGATATCAAGCTTGAGAAGGATGCGCGGGAGCTTCTGTTGATGGAAATACTTGGCAGTTTGTTGGACCAATAAAAAATTGTCTTGGATGCACCTGCCTTGAACAAAGGCAATGGCAGTTTGTTGGACCAATAAAAAATTGTCTTAGATGCACCTGCCTTGAACAAAGGCACTTTGATTATTAGAGACCATCTCCTGCAACTTCTTGGATAAGCGGTTAGCTAAAATCTTTGTGACTAGCTTTGCAAATCCATGGATCAGACTGATGGGTCTAAAATCCTTCATATGGTCAGCCCCTCCTTCTTGGGAATCAGTGTGATGAAGGCCGAGTTTAGCATCCACATATTTTGGACATTTTCACATTGTATTGCTATAAGAGCAGCCATAATATCCGCTTTGATAATCTGCCAGCAGGTCTTGTAAAAGCGGCCGGTGAAACCGTCTAGGCCAGGGGCCTTGTCGGGGGGGCAAGGATTTGATCGTGGCCCAAACTTCTTCCTCAGTAAAGAAGGCATCCAAATCCTCAAGATCATGCATGGGGACACCCAGGTGCTCCAGATCAATTGAGAACTCACGCTGTTCGGCTGTCCCCAGAAGATTGTCGTAAGAATCATATGCTGCTTGCTCTTTCTCCTCTTTCTTTGTGAGGATGGAATCTCCCACGATCAGCTTTGGAATGAAATTTTTTCTCTTTCTATGCCTCGCATGCAGGTGGAACAGCACCGTGTTGGCGTCCCCATCTTTCAGCCAATCGATATGCGATCTTGATCAGGCTATGGTGCGCAATAAGGAAGACAAGGCCAGACTATGTTTCTTCAGCATGCAGTGCAGGTTGTTTTCATCATCAGAGAGAAGACGCGCATCCTGAGCAATCTCCAGTTGATGCACAATTTCTTTGGCCAGCAGCAATTGTGATTTGACATGGCCCACACATTTCTGGCTCCACCTTTGCAGCTCACGGGTTAGTGCTCTGAATTTCAGCGACAAAGTCTCCAGGGGGCAATTGGTAGCCTGCACCGAAGACCATGCTGAGGCAACAACATCTGCAAACCCATCAATCTTCGGCCAATATGCTTCAAAATGGAACCTTCTCTTGCCCAGACCAAGATCGTTCAAACGAGTAGTAAAGGACAGTGGTTAGACCCTTCGGTCGCCGTACTTTGCAGAAGACAACGAGGAAACATCTCCTCCCAATCTGAAGAACAAAATACCCGATCAAGTTTGACAAGCGTGGGGTTGTTCTGCTCATTTGACCACGTGAACTTGCGACCAATAAGCGGAATTTCCTTTATTGCAGTGTCATCGATGCAGCGTCTGAATCTGCCCATCATGGCTCTATTGATGTTTGCATTGTTCTTGTCTTCTTCCCAGTAAATGAGGTTAAAGTCTCCGAGTACGAGCCACGGACCAGCACACTGAGCTCTGATATCACATAGCTCCTGCAGGAACAACAACTTTTCTTCTCTGTCTTGAGGGCTGTAGACGCAAGTTAGCCACCACGGGGTTCCACACGCCGAGTTCAGCTGCACTGATGCTGAAAAGGAGTCGACCCGGGTAGTGAGAGCAGCGCCTAAACTGTCCTTCCAGCATATGAGTATTCTGCCGCTTGCTCCAACCGACGACAGGAAGACGTGGTGAGCGAACGAGGAACTGAGCATTGACAGCAGGAGGCGACGTGAGATTGTTTCCATTTTTGTCTCTTGGAGGCACACCACATCAATCTTAGCAGTCTCAACTAGAACTCTGACTGAGTCTTGTCTCGCGGTCGAGTTCAGCCCGCGGACATTCCACACAACAATGTTTTTGGGATCCATTGGATAAATAAATCACAACGACAAGATGACACACACATAGGTGTACAAGACTCAGAGGACATGAAGCTCCTCTGTCGACACATTTGGCACATCCTCCGAGGCCCAGCCAAATAGAGCTGCCAACACACGGATGTGGGAGGCCGAAAGGGGCTGACTGAAAACCTTAGCATAATCATCAAGTGCCTTCTGGCTGATATGCTCCCTATCATTGACAATTCCCAACGCTTGCATGGTCTTTTTCTTCTGCGGGTTGTCAGGTTGGGGTGGCGGTGGTTCAACTCCAACTCCAGCGAGTCTTCTGCTTCGTCGGGGTGTGACTCCTGGCGGCAGAGTCTTTTTACGTCACTTGTGAATTGGCGGCGCAGCTGCTACAGCAGCCGTGGTTTTGATGATGCGTGAAAGGAACTCCTGACTTGGCGTGGGGGTGGCTGGACCAGCTGCCGCACGAGAGCCCGCGCGGCGTCTTGAGTAGACGATCACCGAGTCGGCGCAGCTGCTCGGAGACTGCTGAGCCATGTTAGCGCGGCTCGCGGGAGTCATCACGGGCTGCGTTGCCTGAGATGCTTCTTCTGGCAAGGAAGACGAAGGGTGCTGCGGCGGGGTGCACAGCTCCGCGGCAGGAGCCCCGTTCCGTTCAGCTTGGAGGAGCGATTGCTTCAGCTCTTGTGCGCCCGAGACTGCCTCGGCGCGCAGCTCTGTTTGCGCCTCGGCCGCGCGAGCGGCCACGGGGATTTGAAAGTTTGAAAACTCAGCTTGGGAGGCCGCCTCTGGAGGTGGGCCATCAACTGGGCCGTCCTCTTGGGCCGGTCTCGGAGTCGGAGGGCGTACAGGGAGGGAGCCGAGACGACGTCAGCACCCGCTTCGTGTGCCTCGCAACAACGGTCGAACGCTAGGAGATCTTCTGGAATTACTGCCGTATCCTCGTGTGTTGCAGCTGCCACCTTGTCATCAATGGCAACGCCAGATTCCAAGGTGGGCATGACGTTTGGGGCAGCGTGCGGTGAAGCAAGGGACGCATCGGGTCCGCCATCGCCCGCACTGCTCCTGCCAGAGGGCGCCACATGGCGCTCGCCGGTTGCCGCAGAGCCGAGGCGCTCATGCACCAAGATTCAAGGCGCACTACTCTGGCGAGCTCCGAACGCTGGCGAGGGGGATCTTCGTCGTTGCCGCCTTCTTCTGCTTGAATTCTGGCCATCGCCCGGCAGGGAGGGAGGTCCGCCGCCGGCGACGGCAGCCTCGACACCTTTGTCTCGATGGGATAGAGCAGGCCTTGCTTTGTCGGTGGTCGATTCCTAGGAGCAACCGTGGTCTCAGGGATGAAGAGATCGTCGGCTGCCACGACGTCGGGTTTGGAGCACTAGGCCGTCACTTTGAACGACGTTAGGTCGCGGCGGGCTACTGTATCAGGGTGCACTGAACGAATCCAGCAGGACTCTCCCAGGATCTGCGCCGCCGTCGCCCGGTCCCAGGCGTGAGCCGGGATGCCTTGGAGCTCGACGTCGACGAGGACTGGCAGCTCGGTGCCGGTAGCGTTGGCCAGGCGGCTCCATCGCTTGAACTGGACGCTGAACGTCGGCCCATGCAAGGGACGTCCACCATTCAGCACGTGAATCGCGGTTTCCTCGTCGGTCAGCAGGAGCTATCCTCCGGTGCGGCCGTCATTATCTGCAGCGTGCCAACGTCGAGGTTGAACACCGGTGCAGTCTCAACAAGGACCTGCCCTGCTGACACCTCCGGCCGTGCACCAATGATCGTGACGCAGAGCTCACGGCGTAGTTCTAGCTCAGCTCGATCAATGGTGTCGGAGCGGTCGATGATGCAAAGCTTCCATTCCGGTCGGCCGGCCGCTGCGGCTGGAATGATCGCCGCAGTGGTGAAACCCAGGGTAGGCGCCGGGAGCTCGGCGTCAGAGTCCGACGGCTGGGACGAGGCCACCTCCAGTCGCGGCGCCTGATGTCTGCGATGATGACATGGGCGCCTTGCCACCTGTTGCACCGAGGATTGTGAGCCGGCCTCAGCCACCGGGGCCGCAACATCGACCGCACTGAGCGAAACGTCGGGCACATTCGGCGGCGATAATCGGCGCCACACTGACACTTTCTTCGACGGCGCCGCCTGGGCTTGCATGTTTGACAAAAGCCGCCGACACTCGTAGGAGCGATGGCCTTGGGCTTGACACCGGAAACAACGGGTCCGGTGGTGACACTCCACCACTTTGCAGGACAAGGATAGGCAGTTGAAGCACCGACCCGGAGATCCTCAGGGACCGGTTGACGGGGCCGGCGAGAAGAAATCAGACGAGCTTTGCGAGCTCGCTTCCATTCAACCTGCAGCCAACCTTCAGCATCCGGCACTTGCTTGACTGGCGCCGGACGGGCCGCAGCGACCTGTAGCACTATCTTGGGTGGGGACGCCGGCTTCCAGGTCTTCTGCAGTGGAGCTTGCGACGCTGCAGTGGCGATGACAACGTCGCGGAACGAGGGCTGGGTAGGAGTGGCCGAGGTCGAGCCGTCAGAGGAAGACAGACTGGAATCCGACCACCGCTGGGCTTTGGTCCAGCCGGACGGGGCGGACGGCCACGCGAACGGAGACAAGGAGGAGGGGGAAACTGGCGCCTGCAACGAGCGGAGGGGAGATCGCTGGGCGACTTTTGGGGTGGCCGCTGGTGCCTGGGTGATCGCCGGCGTGGGGCTGGGTAGGGGTGGGGCGCCGGGAGGGGAAGGGTCGGGGAGAGCCATCATCTGTACCCGCTGGCTTGAGATGTTCAACTTTAACTTGATGACACACATCACACTAAGATACATACAGAGCAATTTCTCTCTTCATTCTTCTCCACCAAAAATGTTGCTTGAGATCATCGTACATTTTGGTGCTTCTTGGATGGATAGAGAACATTGACTCATGAGGTTCATAAAGAATTTTCTTTCTAAGTTCAGAATCCTTTGGAACCACAATACAAGTTCCAAACCATAGAACACAATACTCATCTAATCGGAAACATTTTGCCTTGCCTTCTTCCATTTTCTCCCTAATTCAGATCATGCCTTTATTATTTTGTTGAGCATCCTTAATTTCACTAAAAAGACTAGGAGTGAGTTGAATATTAGCGAGGGATCCTTTTTTCCACTCTCTTAAAATCGAGTTTCCAGAAATTCTAGCAAGAAAGATCAGAGGGTTGGTTTATAGATAAAGAGATGCAATAACAATGAGCTTTCCGACTCAAGGCATCGACAACAACATTCACCTTGCTCGGATGATATGAACTTCCAAGGTGTAATCTTTGATCGATTCGAGCCATCTTCATTGCCTCTGTTCAGATCAGGTTGGGTGAAAATATACTTGAGGCTTTTATGATCGGTATAAATATTGCAAATTTCCAAGAAGATAATGGCGTCAAATCTTTAGAGCATGCACAACTGCGGCAAGCTCCAAATCATGCGTGGGATAATTTTCCTCATGACGCTTCAATTGCCGAGAGTCATATACAATGACTCGGCCTTCTTGCATAAGCACACAACCGAGACCAATGCAAGAAGTATCACAATAGACATCAAAACTTTTAGTGATGTCCGGTTGAGCAAGAATTGGAGTTGTAGTGAGAAGAGTCTTCAAAGTTTGGAATGCTTGATCACACTCTTCAGACCATACAAATTTGGCATCCTTCCTTAAGAGCTCAGTCATGGGCTTAGCAATCATAGAAAAGTTTTTAATGAACCAGCGGTAATAACCCGCAAGTCCAAAGAAGCTTCAAATGTTAGTAATATTCTGGGGTCGCTTCAAATTGAGAACATCTTTCACTTTACTTGGATCAACAACAACACCCTGCTCCGATAGGACATGATCAAGAAAAGATACTTCCTTCAACCAAAATTCACATTTCAAGAACTTGGCGTAGAGACGGTTTTTACGGAGTTTCTCTAGAACCACTCAGAGATGTTCAGCAAGATCTTCTTCATTCTTGGAGAAAATAAGGATATCCTCAATAAAGATCACCACAAATACGTCGAGCTCTTCAAAGAATATTGAATTCATCAAATACATGAAATACACCGGTGCGTTGGTAAGACCAAACGACATCACGGTGTACTCATATGAACCATATCGAGTAGTGAAGGTGGTCTCCGGAATATCTCCCTTCCGAATTTTGATTTGATGATAACCTAGTCTAAGATCAATTATGGAGAAAACCCGAGCACCAGCTAATTGATCAAATAGAATATCAATTCGAGGAAGAGGATATTTATATTTGATGGTGACTGCATTGAGAGATCGATAATCCACACACATCCTCAAAGTACGATCCTTCTTCTCCACAAAGAGATCCGGGCATCCCCAAGGTGAGGAGCTCGGTTGAATAAATCCCTTCTCCAATAAATCTTTGAGTTGTTCTTTCATGATAGCATGCTCTTCCGGTGACATCCGATAGGGCCGTTTAGAGATAGGGGCTGCCCAATGTTCATGCTCGATGACAAACTCGACATCCTAGTCAGGTGGCATCCCTGGCAACTCATTAAGAAAATATCTGGAAATTCACACACTACAGGAATAGCAGCAATATCCATTGGGGTGCCTTCCAAAGCATAAAGACAGACATCACCTTTGCCAAGATAGAGTTAATCGACCACCAGAGGGATTTTTTAGATCAATGATCCAGAGGCCACAACCAATGATAGCATGTTGTCAGAGAGACAACTTGGTTAGAAATTTATTCAGCCCCAGGTGCTTCAATATGCAGCAGTGAATACATTGCGCTACTAACCATACCATGATGTAACATGAAATCCTTCTTGATAAAAGAATGTGATGCCTCGGAGTCAAAAAGTATGACCGCCGGGTGAGAATTAACTAGAAGAGTACCCAGCAACACACCTACATCCTCTTGTGCATCTTCAGCGGTGATGTGGTTGACACGGCCACGTTTTGGAGCAGGCTTGGCCCCTTGATGAGGTTGAGCTGGAGGTTGTGCTTGACAAGAGACATTAGCCACTGGGATCTTTTGAGGATAAGGGCAATTGTGGATGAAGTGGCCCTCTTGGTTGCAATTGAAACAAGGACCATGGGGAGTCCCACTAAAAGATCCAACTGGACGAGGAGCATTAGGAGCAGCACGTCTCACCATCCACATAGGCTGCAGTGCCGACGCATTTGGGAACCTTGGAGGTGGAGGGATGTTGCGGCAAGGACGCGGCTATGAGCTCCCACTAGCAACCGGTGGTGTTCCTCCCTTGCACTTCTTAGCCTCTTGAGATTTCTTCCAATCTTGTTCCTTGTTAATGGTTCCGCTCACAAGAGCATCAAAGGTAGGATAGTAGAGCTCGGTCATCTTGTCTACCATTTTTGGTGTGAGGCCTTCATGGATTTTTTCTTGCTTCTTTGCATCCATATCCACTAATTCAGGAGCATATTGAGCAAGTTGGTTGAAGTCACGAGCATATTCCATATGTGATTTATTGCCTTGCTTGTGATTAGCAAATTCTCTTTTCTTCATTTTCATTACCGCCGAGGGGATATGGAAATCACGAAAGGACTTCTTGAATTCTTCCCAAGTAGCACGATGATCATTGGGTTTCATAGCAAGAAAGTTGCTCCACCAAGCACCTGCCGCACCTTGGAGTTGGTGGGTTGCAAACTTGACCTTCTCATGATCACCACGTCGAATGAGGTTGAGCTTTTGCTCAATGGTGCGAAGCCAAGCTTCCGCATCTAGTGGATCAGTGCCATGAGTGAACACCAGTGGTTGAGTACGAAGAAAATCCGAGTAATCATCATCCCTTTCGACTCCACTGGCTCTACCACCACAACCATGGGCAGCCATAGTGGTTGAGTACGAAGAAAATCCGAGTAATCATCATCCCTTTCGACTCCACTGGCTCTACCACCACCACCATGGGCAGCCATAGCTTGTAGTATAGCTTCAAATCTTTGATTATCAGCCCTGTGATTTTATTCCATACGCATTAGCACATGCTCTAAAATTAGAGGTTGTGGCGGTGGGAGGATTCCATCACTACCCGCACCGTCTTGACTCATCTTGCCACCATGTTATGGGATGTTAGTAAGGTTAGATGGATCGTGGTGGAAGATTGGAAGTGAATGAGGTAAAATGAATTAAAACAATAATAATTCACTTGGAAAAGCACGAAGTAATTTTTCTTGATCACAAAGAACCACTAGAACGATATGCAATGATATGCCATGGTCAACATAAATGATTAACTGAATGCACATGAGTGGTCCTCACATCGTACACACATTCCACAATGATCCTAAATGAGATTTAAACGATACATAAATTAAAAGTTCAGGATTACTAGCTAATAGTGGATTGTCCACCAAGTCCTATAGTCAAACCTCCAAGAAACAACTAACATTTATTAGTCTATCATGCAGCCTTATGAAAAGAACTAAGAGAATTAATGCCCACTACACAACATGAAAGAATAAGAGAGATTAAAGAACAAGTTGACAATTCACAATGGTGCAGCCATAAGATGAGAAAAAGCTCTAGGAATAAGGTGTGGAATAAAAATAGCAACCATTCTTATGTAGCAAGATTATATTATTTCCATAATTAAATTAATGGAGTGCTCAAAATTTTATTTACTACTCATGGGCTCTAACGAGCGCTCTTCCTATTAACCTTGCTCTGATGCCACGCTGTGAGGGATCCTCCTAAATTACACACATTATGATCAAATATATTGGTTAACTCTAGGATGAACATTCACACGCGTCGACCACTCGACACACCATGTGTCGCCGCCCATTCTAAGCAACCAACACAACAATATTCGATCATAATATGTGTAACTCCGGTATTCCCCGGCATGCACAACAACGCCCAAGATCAATGTGCACACAGCTAAGCCATATTTGTAACCATCTTTATCACAAGAATTAACGAGAGAGAAAAAGTAATATGTTACATTACAATTCCTCTTCATTAGTCATATTTACATCAAAAGGGAGTTTAGAGCTCACATGCTAAGTGCACAACAACCTTAGCATGAACAAGGACATAGTTATAAGGAATTGATCCTTGTTTAAGAGTTTTATGTAGCGGAGTTATAAAACAAAAGACAACGATGTTCCACTATGAACACCATCTGCATCACATGCCCGACCATCAACTACTCCTATCTCTCACCCCAACTAGTGGCGGGATAGAAGTAGCCATAAACATACTCGTCCTCATCTGCAAAACTCAACAATTAACATCGTGAGTATGAAGGTACTCAGTAAGACTAACACGGAGAGTCGTATAGCTCTCAACCAATGGAATATGCATTTGGCTTTGGACAAGAAGAAGGCAATTAGGATGACAGATGCATAAAAGCCATTATTATTTTTGAAGTGAATGTCTTGCAATCCTCTAACATAAGTGAAGCTATTGGGCAACCTCTACAGAAAACAACCCAATGTATAAGTAAAAGTACTAGTAGTTCATATTTCTTTCCATTTCCCAAAACCACATCCTATGGGAAAATAATCATGATAAATGGAGACACTTCAAGGCATGGTCATATGCGAGACCGCGGTAGTTCGAATTTATTTTACACCATGCAGGGGTTGTACAACTTTACCATATCCCACAAAGACCATCGCCCATACGATCCATCAGTCATAAGGAGTAATTCATTGTGACAAGCCTTCCAAATATGCTCCGACCATTTGCCACACATCCGATTAATGCGAGTTGGTCACACTAGGCCCTCGAGGGTCATCCCTAGCACCTTCTTCAGCCCCCGAACTTGCAAGCCAAATGGTCGCAGCTAGATAAGGAGTGAGGCTTGCCTACCCATATGTCAGCATGTGGTATGTATGATTACGTGCCAAAGTTTATGTACAAACTATCAAGGATTTTCCATCTATCTAGTTTAGAACCATCATTAACATTTTCAGCATGACATGGTCAATATCTCAAGTATCCACCTATGTTATGCGAACATTGGTGACCTTCCATCATTCGACTTCTACCGGATTAAGATAAGGCATCACTAAGCAATTATCGATTATCCCAACGTCTGAACCTACTCAACTTGGTTACAAGGATAAGAGGTAAATCAATAAGCAAGGAAGGTAATGCAACAAGTAGGATTCAACAAATAACTTAGTGCCCAACTAATGCAATAGGTCAACTGACTCAAACACATTCATTTAGATCGTCCAAAATAGTTTCAGATATGCATAGATATTTGCCTTGAGCTGCAGGTTCACCACTCACTGCCTCTGGTTTAGCGTCACCCTCGGTACCGCCCACGTTGCCCTCCAATCCCGCGATCCCTAGATGATCATGATGCTTTGAACCAATGTTATTAAATGAGATGAACATGTCATGAAACATGGTAGACATGAAGTATAATGAGTTGTGATTTCAATGCAAAAATAATTACTGCTATAACATTTGGTTTGCTCGAGTTATGATTAATTAAGTTAAACATGTCCGATTATAAACACTGTTAGCAATTAATTAGATAATTAAACTATGGGAAGTTAAACATGATTGTTAATATTTTTCCTTAATAGTTCACTTCCTTATGAATCCAATGCGAAAGGTCTCACTAAAAACGGAATTACGATGATTTAGTTATGAATTTTACAAGTTAGCTGTCGACTAGAGCTGAAACAGTAAAACCGTGTTATCCTGTACCGTGACGGTCAGACCAGTAACAGTGGCGGTCAGACCGCCCCGTACTGTGGTCAGACTGTGGGGGAACACGGTCACACTGCTCGGGGGTTGAAATTTTCGATCTCCTCTGGACATGCACGGTTGGACCAGGATTTTTGGACAGTTGGACCGTCCGGGGTCACGGTCAGTCCGCCAAGGGTCGCGGTCAGACCACTAGGAGGTCGAAAATTTCTAAGGTCTCTGGACGCACACGGTCAGAGTATTCCAAGCGGCGGTCAGACCGCTGTGAACTCGCCGGCGGGAAGAAAATGGTGTTGCCGGCAAAGAAATCGAAGGAGAATGAAATGTGAATATTGTGAGAGACAATACCTCGCTGCAATGAAGTCTAGGATGAGGCAAACGAGATTGGGGAGGACTTGGAGCAGCACGCCAATGTCGATGACCTTGGAGAGGAAGAGAGTTCGCCAGAGGTGGAGAGGAAGAACATGGATCTTCATCCTCCGGCCATCCTTGCAACTCGGGAAGGGCGTGGTTGAGCTCGGGGAAGCCTTCTCCTTCGAAAACCGGCGACGATGACAACGAGGAGACTTGGTTTCACCTGGAGCTCGTGGAGAAGAAAATGTAGAGAGAAGGAGAGTGAAAGAACAGGTTGAAGGGCTGTTTTTGTCTGAAATTCAATGGAGAGACGGATGGTAATGGAGGTGGGGGCTAAATGACAGCGAGATAGACCCCAAACAGAGCTTCACAGTGAAGGAATGGAGTGTCGGAGGCATTGCCACGCCCATGGCCACGCGTCGATGAAGTTTCAGGATGATGGTGGCGGTCAGACCGAGCTGCTCATGGTCAGACTGCGTGCGGTCAAAAATTCAAACTGGCGGGGACTCAACCTTAACAGTTAGTCTTCTTTGAGCACTAATTTAAATAGGTTCCAGACCTCTAAATTTTATGTCGCTTTTTCTGGTGATAAAACAAAAATTGCTGCATCCATTTGAAGAGGAATTAGATCAAAAGGACTTGTGATTATTTTATTCAAAATTTCCAAATTTGGCTGCTTGTTAAGCCAAACTGAACTGAAGTTTCAGACTTAGAAACTGAATGCAATGCAATGCAATGCCAATGCAAATGATGATTTTGATACTCATGAAGCTTGATTATGCTGGGTAATAGACCCCAAACGGAGCTTCACAGTGAAGGAATGGAGTGTCGGAGGCATTGCCACGCCCATGGCCACGCGTTGACGAAGTTCTGAGCTCTGCCACGAGGTTGAGGACGATGGTGGCGGTCAGATCGAGCTGCTCATGGTGAGAGCGCGTGCTGTCAAAAATTTAGACTCGCAGGGACTCAACCTTAACAGTTAGCCTTCTTCGAGCACTAATTTAAATAGGTTCTAGACCTCTAAATTTTATGCCGATTTTTCTGGTGATAAAATGAACATTGCTGCATCCATTTGAAAGGAATAGATCAAAAGGACTTGTGATTATTTTTATTAAAAATTGCCAAAGTTGGCTGGCTGTTAAGCCAAATTGAACTGAAGTTTTAGACTTAGAAACTGAATACAATGCAATGGCAATGCAAATGATGATTTTGATGCACATGAAGCTTGATTATGTTGGGTAACATGTCATAAGGGTTTGGCATGTTACAAAATCCTCCCCTCCCCCCTTAAAGAATCTCGTCCCGAGATTCGGTTAGAGTTATAAAGACTGAAAATTCAGAAGCGAGCAATAATTGAACCGAATCAAAGAAGGGACAGTTCAGGTGAGATATGGGGTGCAAATCATTCCAGAATTGAGTCCATATTCACCTAGACATACTTGCAAGAGAAAAAGGGTAATCACTAGGATTCAGATGGTGATTTTGAGCATATATGCAAGGAGATAGAAGATGTTCAATTGTCATGACAACAAAGGTGCAAGGAGCAAGTTTCAGATATTAGCAAGAGCTACCTGACTCATGAACTTGAAAATAACTGAGGATAGTTAGTTCTATGATCTTGTTCTCGCTCCCATGTTGCTTCTCTTTCGGTATGGCCACTCCATTGGACCTTCAAGAATTTTGTGATTTGCTTGTGAGTGTTGCGTTCCGCTTCATGAAGAATGCAAATTGGGTGTTCGTTATAGCTGAGATTAGATTCTAGCACCAAGTCTTCAAGATTTATCAATTCGGTTGGAACTTGAAGGCATTTCTTGAGTTGTGAAACATGAAACACGTCATGAATATTTGAGAGAGTTCAAGGGAGTTCCAACTGATATGCCACTTCTCCCCTCTTTCCAATAATGCGAAATGGATTAATATAACGAGGAGCCAATTTTACTTTTACTTGAAACCTTTTTAATCCTTTAAAGGGGGGAAACCTTGAGATAGACATGATCTCCAATTTCAAATTCAAGTGCCCGACAACGACGACGATCAGCATAATGCTTTTGATGGGATTGAGCTGACCATAACCTTTCTTGAATGGTCTTCACCATTTCTTCAGGTTCTAGAACAATATCTGGACCAAAATATGGTCGCTCACCCATTCCGACCAGTTCAAAGGAATTCGACAGCTTCTTTCGTATAGAGCTTCAAATGGAGACATTTGAATACTAGCTTGATAACTATTGTTTTAAGAGAATTCTGCAGATGGTAGGCGTACATCCCATTTCTTTACATATATGAGTGCACATGCTCGAAGCATGTCTTCTAACACTTGGTTCACTCTTTCAGCTTGTCCTCTGGTTTGGGGATGATATGCGGAGCTTTGGAGCAAATTGGTATTCATGGCTGCATGAAGATGTTGCCAAAAGTGAGAGACAAATTGTGGACCATGATCTGAAATAATCCTTACCGGAACACCATGAAGGCACGCAATTGGGGAAAGATAAAGCTCAGCCTACTTCTCCACTCAATAATCAGTCTTGACTAGAAGAAAATGTGCAGATTTGGTTAGTCGGTCTACAATGACCCAAATGAAGTCATAGCCTTGTGAAGTTCTTGGCAAACCGGTGATGAAATCCATACCGACTTCTTCCCACTTCCAAGAGGGAACTGGTAAAGGTTGAAATGTACCCGCTGGCTTGAGATGTTCACCTTTAACTCGTTGACACACATCACACTCAGATACATATCGAGCAATTTCTCTCTTCATTCTTGTCCACCAAAAATGTTGCTTGAGATCATTGTACATTTTGGTGCTTCCCGGGTGGATACAGAACATTGACTCATGAGCTTCATCAAGAATTTTCTTTCTAAGTTCAGAAATTTTTGGAACCACAATACGAGTTCCAAACCATAGAACACCATGCGCATCTAATCGGAAACATTTTGCCTTGCCTTCTTTCATTTTCTCCCTAATTCGGATCATGCCTTTATTATTTTGTTGAGCTTCCTTAATTTCACTAAAAAGACTAGAAGTGAGTTGAATATTAGCGAGGGATACTTTTTTCCACTCTCTTGAAATCAAGTTTCCAGAAATTCTTGCAAGAAAGATAAGAGGGTTGGGTTAGATAAAGAGATGCAATAACAATGAGCTTTCTGACTCAAGGCATCGACAACAACATTCGCCTTGCCCGGATGATATGAACTTCCAAGGTGTAATCTTTGATCAATTTGAGCCATCTTCATTGCCTCTGTTCAGATCAGGTTGGGTGAAAATATACTCGAGGCATTTATGATCGGTATAAATATTGCAAATTTCCAAGAATATAATGGTGCCAAATCTTTAGAGCATGCACAACTGCGGCAAGCTCCAAATCATGAGTGGGATAATTTTCCTCATGGCGCTTCAATTGCCGAGAGGCATATGCAATGACTCGGCCTTCTTGCATAAGCACACAACCGAGACCAATGCGAGAAGCATCATAATAGATATCAAAACTTTTAGTGATGTCCGGTTGAGCAAGAATTGGTACTGTAGTGAGAAGAGTCTTCAAAGTTTGGAATGCTTGATCACACTCTTCAGACCACACAAATTTGGCATCCTTCCTTAAGAGCCCAGTCATAGGCTTAGCAATCTTAGAAAAGTTTTCAATGAACCGGTGGTAATAACCCGCAAGTCCAAGGAAGCTTCAAATGTCAGTAATATTCTGGGGTCGCTTCCAATTGAGAACATCTTTCACTTTACTTGGATCAACAACAACACCCTGCTCCGATAGGACATGACCAAGAAAAGATACTTCCTTCAACCAAAATTCACATTTCAAGAATTTGGCGTAGAGACGGTTTTTATGGAGTTTCTCTAGAACCACTCGGAGATGTTCAACAAGATCTTCTTCATTCTTGGAGAAAATAAGGGTATCATCAATAAAGATCACCACAAATACGTCGATCTCTTCAATGAATATTGAATTCATGAAATACATGAAATACACCGGTGCGTTGGTAAGACCAAACGACATCACGGTGTACTCATATGAACCATATCGAGTAGTGAAGGCGGTCTTTGGAATATCTCCCTTTTGAATTTTTATTTGATGATAACCTAGTCTAAGATCAATTATGGAGAAAACCCGAGCACCAGCTAATTGATCAAATAGAATATCAATTCAAAGAAGAGGATATTTATTTTTGATGGTGACTGTATTAAGAGATCGATAATCCACACACATCCTCAAAGTATGATACTTCTTCTCCACAAAGAGAGCCGGGCATTCCCAAGGTGAGGAGCTCAGTTGAATAAATCCCTTCTCCAATAAATCTGAGTTGTTCTTTCATGATAGCATGCTCTTCCTGTGACATCCGGTAGGGCTATTTAGAGATAGGGGCTACCCAGGGTTCAAGCTTGATGACAAACTCGACATCCTGGTCAGGTGGCATCCCTGGCAACTCATCGGGAAACACATCTGGAAATTCACACACTACAGGAATAGAAGCAATATCCGTTGTGGTGCCTTCCAAAGCATAAAGACAGGCATCACCTTTGCCAAGATAGAGAGTTAATCGATCACTAGAGGGATTTTTTAGATCAATGCTCCAGAGGCCACAACAAATGATAGCATCATAATGAGATAGCCAATTCATGCCAAGAATTATATCCAAACCCTTGATGTTGATTACGATAAGATTTGTGCGGAAAGTCTTCTCATTGATTGAAATTGTTGCCAGAGAGACAACTTGGTTAGAAATTTATTCAGCCCCAGGTGCTTCAATATGCAGCGGCAAATACATCGCGCTACCAACCATACCATGATGTAACATGAAATCCTTCTTTGTAAATGAATGTGATGCCCCGGAGTCAAAAAGTACGACCGCCGGGTGAGAATTAACTACAATAGTACCCAGTAACACACCTGCATCCTCTTGTTCATCTTCAGCGGTGATGTTGTTGACACGGCCATGTTTTGGAGCAGGCTTGACCCTTGATGAGGTTGAGCTAGAGGTTGTGCTTGACAAGAGACATAGCCATTGGAATCTTTGGAGGATAAGGGCAATTGCGAATGAAGTGGCCCTCTTGGTTGCAATTGAAACAAGGACCATGGGGAGTCCCACTAGAAGACCCAACTGGACGAGGAGCATTAGGAGCAGCACGCCTCACCATCCACATAGGCTGCAGTGCCGGCGCAATTGGGAACTTGGAGGTGGAGGGAAGTTGCAGCAAGGACGCGGCTATGAGCTCCCACTAGCAACCGGTGGTGTTCCTCCCTTGCACTTCTTAGCCTCTTGAGATTTCTTCCAATCTTGTTCCTTGTTAATGGTTCCACTCACAAGAGCATCAAAGGTAGGATAGTAGAGCTCGGTCATCTTGTCTACCATTTTTGGTGTGAGGCCTTCACGGAATTTTTCTTGCTTCTTTGCATCCCTATCCACTAACTCATGAGCATATTGAGCAAGTTGGTTGAAGTCACGAGCATATTCCATATGTGGTTTATTGCCTTGCTTGTGATTAGCAAGTTCTCTTTTCTTCATTTTCATTACCACCGAGGGGATATGGAAATCACGAAAGGACTTCTTGAATTCTTCTAAAGTAGCATGATGATCATTAGGTTTCATAGCAAGAAAGTTGCTCCACCAAGCACCTGCCGCACCTTGGAGTTGGTGGGTTGCAAACTTGACCTTCTCATGATCACCACATCGAATGAGGTTGAGCTTTTGCTCGATGGTGCAAAGCCAAGCATCAGCATCTAGTGGATCAGTGGCATGAGTGAACACCAGTGGTTGAGTACGAAGAAAATCCGAGTAATCATCTTGCCTTTCGACTCCACTGGCTCTACCACCACCACCGTGGGGAGCCATAGCTTGTAGCATAGCTCCAAACCTTTGATTATCAGTCTGCGATTTTCTTCCATACGCATGAGCACATGCGCTAAAGTTAGAGATTGTGGTGGTGGGAGGTTTCCATCACTACCCGCACCGTCTTGACTCATCCTGCCACCATGTTATGGGATGTTAGTAAGGTTAGCTGGATCATGGTGGAAGATTGGAAGGGAATGAGGTAAAAAAAATTAAAACAATAATAATTCACTTGGAATAGCACGAAGTAATTTTTCTCGATCACAAAGAACCACTAGAACGATATGCAATGATATGCCATGGTCAACATAATTGATTAAATGAATGCACATGAGCAATCCTCACATCGTACACACATTCCACAATGATCCTAAATGAGGTTTAAATGATACATAAATTAAAAGTTCAGGATTACTAGCCAATAGTGGGTTGTCGATCAGGCCCTATAGTCAAACCTCCAAGAAACAACTAACATTTATTAGTCTATCATGCAGCCTTATGAAAAGAACTAAGAGAAGTAATGCCCACTACACAACATGAAAGAATAAGAGAGATTAAAGAAGAAATTGACAATTCACAATGGTGCAGCCATAAGATGAGAAAAAGCTCTAGGAATAAGGTGAGGAATAAAAATAGCAACCATTCTTCGGTAGCAAGATTATTAGTTCCATAATTAAATTAATGGAGTGCTCAAAGTTTTATTTACTACCCATAGGCTCCAATGAGGGCTCTTCCTATTAACCTTGCTCTGATGTCATGCTGTGAGGGATCGTTCCAAATTACACATATTATGACCAAATATATTGGTTAACACTAGGATGGATGATGAGGACATCACCCTTATGGATACCCCCAGCATTCCGCCAACCAAAATGCAAGTTCATGCGCGACAACTGAATTTACGGGTGAGCTTGTTCCTAATGATTCCTTTATGTGATTTTGAGAATAGATTGCTACCTAATGAATTAATTGTTGTTAGAAACCATGGAGATGATCATGAGATAGCTGGGGAGGTGATTGGAGACGTGATGGGCCAGCAAGGACGTCCAAGCCAAGGTGGAGGCCCAATCAAAACCGACTTCGAGTCTGTTTCGGAGCCCAGGACCAGTCTGCACTAAAACGGACGCTCAGGATGCATACGGACTCGGATTTGGACGTTCTATATATGCCTGGAAAGATAACGAAAAGCCCTTTCCAACCCAACTGGTCTCATATCAAAATTCATCCCGAGCCGTCGGCAATCGCCGAAACAATTCGACTTCCAGAATCTGTCCTGTTGCTGCGACACCGTAATCGGTCTTTGGGCCATGTATCGAGTTGAGCCCACTTAGGGCTGCGTCCAGAAGGTCTTGCATGACCTTAGGGTCCTCATATACAGCCGCCACCTCTTCATTAGGGTTTGGGGTTTTGCTGGCCCATCACGTCTCCAATCACCTCCCCAGCTATCTCATGATCATCTCCATGGTTTCTAACAACAATTAATTCATTAGGTAGCAATCTATTCTCAAAATCACATAAAGGAATCATTAGGAACAAGCTCACCCGTAAATTCAGTTGTCGCGCATGAACTTGCATTTTGGTTGGCGGAATGCTGGGGGTATCCATAAGGGTGATGTCCTCATCAATGAACATTGACACGTGTCGACCACTCGACACACCATGTGTTGCAGCCTATTCTAAGCAACCAACACAACAATATTCGATCATAATATGTGTAACTCCGGTATTCCCCGGCATGCACAACAACGCCCAAGATCAATGTGCACACCGCTAAGCCACATTTGTAACCATCTTCATCACAAGAATTAACAAGAGAGAAAAAGTAATATGTTACATTACAAGTCTTCTTTATTAGTCATATTTACATTAAAAGGGAGTTTAGAGCTCACATGCTAAGTGCACAACAACCTTAGCATGAACAAGGACATAGTTATAAGGAATTGATCCTTGTTTAAGAGTTTTATGTAGCGGAGTTATAAAACAAAAGACAACGATGTTCCACTATGAACACCATCTGCATCACATGCCCAACCATCAACTACTCCTATCCCTCACCCCAACTAGTGGCGGGATAGAAGTAGCCATAAACATACTCGTCCTCATCTGCAAAACTCAACAATTAACATCGTGAGTATGAAGGTACTCAGTAAGACTAACACGGAGAGTCGTATAGCTCTCAACCAATGGAATATGCATTTGGCTTTGGACAAGAAGAAGGCAATTAGGATGACAGATGCATAAAAGCCATTATTATTTTTGAAGTGAATGTCTTGCAATCCTCTAACATAAGTGAAGCTATTGGGCAACCTCTACAGAAAACAACCCAATGTATAAGTAAAAGTACTAGTAGTTCATATTTCTTTCCATTTCCCAAAACCACATCCTATGGGAAAATAATCATGATGAATGGAGACGCTTCAAGGCATGGTCATATCCGAGACCGTAGCAGTTCGAATTGATTTTACACCATGCAGGGGTTGTACAACTTTACCCGCACCCCATAAAGACCACCGCCCATACGACCTATCGGTCATAAGGAGTAATTCATTGTGACAACCCTTCCAAATATGCTCCGACCATTTGCCACACGTCCGGTTAAGGCGAGTTGGTCGCACTAGGCCCTCGGGGGATCATCCCAAGCACCTTCTTCAGCCCCCGAACTTGCAAGCAAAATGGTCGCAGCTAGATAAGAAGTAAGGCTTGCCTACCCATATGTCAGCATGTGGTATGTATGATTACGTGCCAAAGTTTATGTACAAACTATCAAGGATTTCCCATCTATCTAGTTTAGAACCATCATTAACATTTTCAGCACGATATGATCAATCTCAAGTATCCACCTATGTTATGCGAACATTGGTGACCTTCCATCGTTCGAATTCTACCGCATTAAGATAAGGCATCACTAAGCAATTATCGATTATCCCAACATCTGAACCTACTCAACTTGGTTACAAGGATAAGAGGTAAATCAATAAGCAAGGAAGGTAATGCAACAAGTAGGATTCGACAAATAACTTAGTGTCCAACTAATGCAATAGGTCAATTGACTCAAGCACATTCATTTACATCATCCAAAATAGTTTCAGATATGCATAGATGTTTGCCTTGAGCTGCAGGTTCACCACTCACTGCCTCTGGTTCAGCGTCACACTCGGTACCGCCCACGTTGCCCTCCGATCGCTCGATCCCTAGATGATCATGATGCATTGAACCAATGTTATGAAATAAGATGAAATGTCATGAAACATGGTAGAAATGAAGTACAATGAGTTTTGATTTCAATGCAAAAAGAACTACTGCTATAACATTTGTTTTGCTCGAGTTATGATTAATTAAGTTAAACATGTCCGATTATAAACACTGTTAGCAATTAGATTACAGAATGTTAAACATGATTGTTAATATTTTTCCCTGATACTTCACTTCCGTATGAATCCAACGCAAAAAGTCTCACTAATAACAGAGTTAGATGATTTAGTTATGAATTTTACAAGTTAGCTTTCGACTACAGCTGAAACAGTAAAACCGGGTTATCGGTACTGTACCGTGACGGTCAGACCGGTAACAGTGGCGGTCAGACCGTCCTGTACTGTGGTCAGACCGCTCTGGGGTCGAAAGTTTCGATCTTCCCTGGACGTGCATGGTTGGACCGGGATTTTTGGACGGTTGGACCGCTCGGGGTCACGGTCAGACCGCCAAGGGTCGCGGTCGGACCGCTAGGAGGTCGAAAATTTCTAAGGTCTCTGGACGCACACGGTCAGACCGTTCCAAGCGGCGGTCAGACCACTGTGAATGCGCCGGCAGGAAGAAAATGGTGTTGCCGGCGAAGAAATCAAAGGAGAATGAAATGTGAACATTGTGAGAGACAATACCTCGCTGCAATGAAGTCTAGGATGAGGCAAACGAGGTTGGGGAGGACTTGGAGCAGCACGCCGACGTCGATGAGCTTGGAGAGGAAGAACATGGAGCTTCACCCTCCAGCCGTCCTTGCAACTCGTGAAGGACGTGGTTGAGCTCGGGGAAGCCTTCTCCTTAGAAACTGAATGCAATGCAATGCCAATGCAAATAATGATTTTGATGCTCATGAAGCTTGATTATGTTGGGTAACATGTCATAGGGGTTTGGCATGTTACAATTAGTTTACGGCAAATTTTTTATTTTGGATACATATATGGATATGATCTCATATTTAAATTAAAATTCATCTCGTAAGATATTATTGTATTGTGAATTATATGAACGTTTTTGCATTGGCTTATTTCATAATTTCTTTATCAATTCTATTTAATTCGAATTCAGTGCAATATCGTTCATAATTCAAACATGACTCCCCTGGTTCGTATGAAATGCTTAGTTTATAGTGTAAATTTCAAAGGTGTCATAGTCGACGATGATAAAAAGGTGTAATAATCTATATTATAATTTAAATATGAAAACATATTTGTACTTTATATAAAATAAAAATATTTAACATACTAATATTCAACCATGAAAAATCTTATGGTTTTTAAATTCCCATGTGTGAATTTTTGAATTTTAGTTTAGGAAAACGATGATGTTGCATTAAAAATGTGTATCTCGATGTCACATATCCCTCATGTGGACAAAACAACTGTTGAAACCCATCATAGGAGAAAATAAAAATGGTTTTAAACACAAATAGTCAGTTTTATAATTGAGGAAGTAAAAGCAGACTCCGGCAATAGTTGAGGGAGCTAAAAAGACCTCTTCCATCTGAGCATTCTGGACCTGCCACTCTTTAAGCAGAATTAATTATCTGTTTCACATATTTAAAGGCCTAAGCACTCTACGTAATTCAGCTATTCTTTGAAGCCAATAATGTGGGTGTACTATTACTTTCAACTGTAATTCAATGATTCCACTTATTATATAAGGTACAGCGTAAACGAAAACATCGGTGCACTGTCTATATCGGACAAGTAAATCAAATCTCCTGTGTCATTCACCATTGAAACACGAAAAGTACCATCATAAGTAAACAACTATTCAAACGAGTTAAACATAAATAGTTTTCGATCCTATGTAGTTGAAAAATTTAGAGATCTTTTTTAGTGTTTACGATAAATATGGTTGGTCTCGATCTAATGGTTTACGATTAAAGGCACTAACCAAAAGATATTTCAATATTGATGGAGGTTCATAAGTAACAAGGAAAAAAATTCATTCATTGATTAATTTGAAAGGTTATCTACGGATGCGTGATTATCTCCTGACTATTTCATTGTTTATTAAGATTTACTTGGTTATGATTTTTTCTTTTCTTTTCTTTTCTTTTCTAAGCCAAGAATATTCGCTCGAGACCATGGGGTGCGGCATGAGATTGTTCTTCAAAATAATTTTGAACAATTTGACAGAGGTGAATCAACGATTCATATTTACACAATTTTGCCACTGTTACTTCATTACGAGTGTTTTCTTCAAGCCGAATAATATAAGGTGATGCATGCTGGCATGGTTGCTAGTTGTTGTACAGCAGTACAGGAGAATGTTCATGGGTTTACATTGTGCCCAAGGCGTTGACTATTATTTACATGTATTTCAACAATTTACTAGATTTTGTCACAGCCCTGGATCCATGGCTATCCAAGGACATAATCATTAACATTGATGCAATGTACTTTGAAAACTTATATGATATAATTATCACGTAGAGTGAACTATAATTGGAACTATCACCATTCCAATTACTTAGATGGTATAAATGAGAAATTTATATTGTAGCTTTCAAATATAGTACGACAGAATCATGCATGCACCACGACAACTCTTTGTGACCTCTCCACACTATGTAATCATGGAGGACGATATATGAATTCAGACATATATAAAAGCGGTGTATTAACCAAGTAATCATACAAGAAGCTGAGTAAATCATAAGATTATAAACAAGATGTGCAAGGGCCTATCTTTAACTGTGTCGTTGGGCTTGTCTAGGCCTTTCTGACACTGTCACGAGATCACAAGTCTTCTCGATTAAACATCCAACCCAATTGTTCATGGCACTTATCAGAGAGAGAGAGAGAATCAGGGCGATAACTAAATCACGATATAAAGAAAACTCATAATTATTACCCACTTCCCACCGGTTATGATAATTTTTATTTTGTACCATACTCTCCTCTTGATCAACGGCCTAGATTGTAGTACCCCTTGATACCTCGAGGTGTCTCACAAACACCATAAAACATCTCAAGAATTTATCGTCTCCTCTCATCCTCTGCTTTGCACTTCTAGCCCCTCAAGATTAAGCCGATCCTTCTCAATCTGTTCTGCAATAAAATTGACCAGGATTCACTTCAGAAGGCTTGTTATTTTGTGACCTTTATTACC
Organism: Eleusine indica; assembly: GCA_030378355.1. Classification (NCBI taxonomy): domain Eukaryota; kingdom Viridiplantae; phylum Streptophyta; class Magnoliopsida; order Poales; family Poaceae; genus Eleusine; species Eleusine indica. The sequence continues at coordinate 47,821,192 of CM059495.1, forward strand.
GTGCCGACTAAAGCACCTCTTCAATGTACTAGTGATAGACAACCAAAGTGTAGCCGAATAGTCCTGCCATTGCCATAGCTGTAAGCCAGGTGAAGATTGTTGCACTAGAGTCACCGAAGATGACACTTAATAACGTAATAACGGTGAGAAACCATGTTGAAATGTACCATGGTTTGCAATATATGATGAGTAGTTGACGTTGGCTTGTTTGGTCTTTGGGTTAAAATGTGGAATTTGAGGATTGCATGAGTTTGTGCATGATTATGGTTATGACTAACCGGAGTTGGTGAAGATGTTTAAGAAGTTGCAGGAGAATGGAAATATGTTTGCTTGTCTCATGATCTGTAGGTCAATGGAGTCAACTTGGCAATCAACGACGAGAGGATCGGGCACAAGTTGGGAACTTGGGGCTGCACGATCGAGAGGACAGGTGAAGTCAAGGGTGATCCACACCAAACACATGGAGAGGCAAAAAGCATGGACAGTTTCACAGTTGAGCCTCAAAACTATGAAAGCGATGAAGACGGCGTATTGACCAAGTCAAGGTGAATGTGATGCTGGTGCAAGTGACAAGGGGGGCCGATGGAGCGGGTCTGGAAGAGACTTGTCAGTGGTCAAGATCACGAGACAAGGTGACACGAGTCAACATCAAGGAATGCGCACTTTGAGAAGCGTGCAAGGCGGTTTCTTGATTTGGGTCTCGAAACTGGTGGCGGCAATTGGTGTTGCACGTGGCATCATCAAAGATGTGAAGGGCTCGAGGGAGTTCGGGCTACGGAAAAAGAGGTGGACAAATTTGCCCCTAGTGGTAGGTGGCTATGTATTGTAGGTCAAGGGTAGTTTGGTCTTTAGGACAAACACTAGGCCTATATAAGGAGAGGTAGAGCTAGTGTGAGAGGGTGTCTCTTCCTTCTAGCCTTGTGTTAGGGTTTCATTTTGAAGAGCTAGGGTGTGCTTCACGTTGTAGAGGAGAGGAGAGGTTGTGTGAGAGACAACTCTTGCTCTGCCAAAGAGTGGGAGGATGAGGGTGGCTTCCTAGCCATGTATTCATGTATCTTGGATGATTGAATCAATGATATGAGATTCATTTTTGTGCTTAAGTTCTTCTTCATCCTCTAAATCTCGAGTTCCCCTTTTTCTCTATTTTCGAAGCAATTTTATTGGAAATTTTTAATCTCTTCTTTGTGTGACTTTTGGGATGAATTTCTTGGGGAATCTTGGTGCTATGACATGCTAAAACAATCATAGATGGGTCCTTGACCGAATCAAAGGCATGAGCACCTTCAATTTTGTGGATTCCTCCAAGTTCCTCCAAACCTTAAACTTTGGGCAAGATCTGAAATTCATGATGATTCTTTGAGCCTTTTGAGTGGATCTCTTTGGAGGAGAGTCGTGATGTCTTCAGGATGACCTCGTCCAAATTTTGTGATTTTTGGAGTTTGTTTGTTAGGGTTTTGGTATTTTTCGCTTCGAAATGCTGATGTTGATTTACCCTATCGGAACTTCCATGAGTGACAGAATTTCCATCATTGAAGGAACTTCTGTTGCTTGGAACTTCCATCGTGAACTTTAGAACTTCTGTTGGCGAAGGAACTTTTATCATGAACCTCAGAATTTCCGTCAAGCTCCTGAATCGCTTGTGTTCCTTTTTAACCCTCTTGAGCTTCCGTTATGTGTCCTATTGTTTTGAATCATTCCTAGGGATAACACATCAAAAGTTGGTGTGTGTGATCTTGGTGATTTGGTTAGAGGTTGGTTCAGGTTGAAATTGGGATATAGGTCAAGTTCTTATGAAGAATTTTGATTAGCGCCCATTCACCCCCCCCCCCCCTATGGTCGCCTTCCTCGGTATTTCAAAAGGTGAAGAAACTCATGAAACAGACAAAGTAAAGCATCAGAAGAGTATCACTTCAGGAGATTGCATAGTGTAAGCTTCATGACCATTGATGATTGGATCCCAAAGTGAAGAAACTCATGAAACAGACAAAGTAAAGCATCAGAAGAGTATCACTTCAGGAGATTGCATAGTGTAAGCTTCATGACCATTGATGATTGGATCCCAAAGGTATGGATGTTTTGGTGATATATGACAACTATGAAATTGTGGGCTAATATCTACATGAGTGTTGTCTATGCAGAAATTATCTCTAAACTCTACTACAAATCATATGGATGATGGCTGCCTTGGCAATTGATGACAATGACCATAAGCATGGAGGCTTGATAAACTTGATAGAGTCCAAGGGTTGATGGAGATGGATGAAGGCTAAAGACAAGCTATGGAGCAAGTGTTGGAAACACTTGTCTAGTTGTTAGGGCTTTGAGTCCATTGGAAAAATCGGACTATCAAGGGGTCTAGGTCATATCTCTTAGGTCATGTCTAGTCGGTGATGTGCATGGATGCTCAGTGAAATCACAGGCACTAGGTGATAGAGGAGAAGCAAAAGAGCTGCTCGGAGAAGCCAGGAAACGAAGTCAAGTGAGGACAAGGAGTTTCAGCTTCTGAATGTAGTGACAGGACAAAAGGGTTAGTGGAGACCGGACTATACGGTCACTAGGAGATCGGAGAGGAGTCTGTGAGGAATCTGTCAAGTCTAGAAACCCTAGAGACCGGACAGTACGGTCTAGTGACCGGATGGTCCAGTCAGTAGGGCTGAGGCTCACGACACAGAGGAAGCAAACTGAAGCTCTCTGGAATGACACAGAGTGACCGTACGGTCCGATCAGTACAGGAGATCGCTAGGACAACGGCTTTGGAGTCGTTCTAAAAGAGACCGGACAGTCCAGTCTAGGAGTGACCGGACGGTCCGGTCAATGGTGTCCAGAAGGGTGATTTCATGGAGCAACGGCTAGTTGGAGGTTGGAAGCCTATATAACTTCGTTGCTGGGGTCTTAGAGACCTCTCTTGACCAGTGGAATTGCTTGGAGCATTTGGTGGGAGCCAAGAGGAAAAGAGGAGGAGAGCACTAGGAGGAGATATTGCATATCTTAAGAGTGCTAGTGAGAGTAACTTGAGCATTAATGCACATCTAAGGCTAGGGTGTCCTTGAGGGTGTGATCTAGGTTGCTACTCTTGGTCTATGGTGAGACCAAGACCGGTTAGGTGTCGGTGATCGAGCCTATCGTGATCGATTGTGAAGGCCGTCACACGTTTGTACCCGGTTTGAGCCCGCCGAAGAAAGGGGCATTGCTAGTGAGCGCCCGTGTTGGCTCGGGGAGTCCAGCAAGTTCTCGAGGGAGGTAAGCTTGTGCCTTGGTGGCAGCGGTGGCGTGCACCATGTGTTCACTCCAGGAGTGATTGTGGGCTCGTGGGCGTGAACTCCACATTGGTGGCGGGAGGGACTGGAACTCCGGCGGGAGTGGTCCAACGAGGAGTAGGGGAAGGCACCATCCTTCCGAGACCTCAAGAAAAAATCATGAGCATTGCTTGACCCCCTCTTTACTATTCTGGAATTGTGTGCTTTAGTAACTAGGTTGAATTGTGGCTTGCATAGGCTAGTGTGTTTTGCTTCCGTGCTTGCTTTCATCATGAACACTAGCATGTGTAGGATCTTGGTCTCCTAGAATTGTTAGGTTGCAATGATTGCTAGGTTCTAGTAGTGTGAATTAAAGTATTCGGATTCATGGTCAGCTTATCAATTCACCCCCCCCCCCCTCTCGGTACGCCTTTGGTCCTTACAAGTAGTATCAGAGCCAAGTGCTCATCTTTGAGGCTCACCGCCTTGAGTAAGGTTGCCGGGACAGGTGGGGAGTGTTTCCATATTTGATAGGAAGGACTACGGGTATTGGAAGGCTCGTATGCAAGCTTACCTGCAGTCCCTTGATCCAGAGATATGGATGGTGACCCATGAGTCTGATGCGGATGTGAACCTGCTTGAACCTGATTTCATTAAGAACAATGCTAAGGCCAAGAATGCTCTGTTTGCATGCATATCTAAGGATGTTTTTGCTAGATTGGATGCAAGTTTGATAGCACATGGTATCTGGACTGAGATTCTGGGTCTCCATGAGGGTATTAGTGATGTCAAAGAGGAAAGATACTATGTGCTGAAGAACAAGTATGATAACTTTACTAGATTGCCACATAAGAGAGCTAACACTGTTTATTCTCGCTTTCATGTACTAGTGGAGGAGATCAATGCTCTTGGGGATGACTTCAAGCTAAAGCCTGTCGAGGTGATAAGAAGATTCTTGAGGCTATTCAAAGACCCCAAGTATGAGTCCATCATCACCTTCACCTTGCAAGGTGACCTCAAAACCAAGACCATGAAGGATGTACTTGTCAAGATCACTGCCTTCGAGAGCTACTAGCTGGATTTGGATGATCCTCAACCATCCAACCTTGCTCTTCAAGCTGAGAAGCAAGAGTCTAGCAAGAGCAAGAAGAGTAAGAAGAAGGTGGTGATTGAAGATAATGATGATGAAGAAGAAGATGACTTGAGTGAGGATTTGGCTCTTCTCATGAAGAAGATGAGAACCTTCAAGAATAAGTTTTCTTCCAAGTCCAAGGGTGAGTGCTTCAACTGTGGGTCCAAAAACCACTTTGTTTGGGATTTCCCCAAGCCCAAGAAAGAAGCTTGCAAGTCTCAAGACTCAAGTGATGAAGAAGAAGAAGAAAATGAAGACCCCAAAGCCAAGCAAAAGAAGAAGAGATACATCAACAAGGACAAGAGCAAAGGCAAAGCTCAAGACCACAAGAAGAAGTTCTCACGTAAGGCCCTTGTTGAAGAGTGGACAAGTGACAACTCAAGTGACACATCCTCTTCCTCAACCGATGATGAAGAAGTGGCCGGCCTAGCCATGATCAAGACCACACTTTCATGAGCTCTTCCTCCACCTCCCACATGCCTCATGGCCACGAGCCAACATGGGGAGAGTGAGGATGAGAGCAGCGATGACAGCGATGATGAGGAGCTCTCATGTGTCGAGCTTTGGAGCATGCTTGAGCAAGCCCGCGACATCACCGTCAAGAAATCCAAAATGTTGGATGTGGTAACAAAAGAATGTAAGTTGGCTAAGGACCATGTTGGTGAGCTTGAGAGTGAGCTCAAGGACCTTGTCACATCTCATGGGGCCCTAAATAAGAGTTATGACAAACTCAAGGGTGATCATGTAGAGCTACATGAGAAGTACGGGGCCCTTGAACTTACTTTTGAGGCCATCAATGTGGATGATCTTGCCTCTCCCTCCTCTAGTTCATCTAAGAGTGATGCTTCTACTATATGTGATGAACTAACCACCTCGGTCGAGGTTTCTTCTCTTGAGCCATTTATTTTGGAGGAATATCACAAGCTCAAGGGAGAGAGGAAGATGGTGATGGATGGCATTGAGAGGCTCACATGTGGTAGAGCCATCCACAAGTAGATTCTTGGGAAAAACCTTATGAACAACGTCTCCCATCGGGGACTTGGCTCATATCCCGCCACCATCAACATCATCGGGACGAGTGACTCCATCCCTGCATGGATCAAGCCCCTACTCGTCGATGACTACTATTGCGGGAGGTGTTGCAAGGATGGCCACACCATCAAGGATGGCCCTATGGTGAGAAGTTCCATTGTTTTACCTAATGCTAACTTGTTCCATGAGAACACCCACTTCAAGCTTTTTAGGGACAATGATGGCAAGGTGAAAGCAAAGGCGTTGGGACCACCAAACAAGAAGACAAAGGTCAAGAGCATATGGGTGCCTAAGTGCATTGTTGATCTTGAGAGGTCAGCTATGAACAAGTGGGTGCCCAAGAATAAGACCTAGAAGATGGTGGTGGTGGTGGACCGAGAGCTTACTTGAAGATCAAGTGAAGTCCACCACGAGTGACATGGACCTCAACGACGTATCTACTCATGAGGGAGGTAACCGTGTTAGTTCTTGGTAGTTGTGGTGTGTTCTTTCTTTTCTTACATTGCATGGTAATTAGGACTCCTTTATGACTAATATGCTTTGTATCCATCCATGTGTAAATAACTAAAAGAAAAACACATAAAAATTAGTCAATGCCTAACCCACATAAGATAGCTATAAGCAAGGGGGAGTGCTTGAGATGGTGGTTTGGCTTCTCTCAAGGGAAGGGTATGGCTTATAGTGAGTAAGCTTGAGAGGGGTTCAAACTTGACATTGTTAGGTTTCCTTTGTGTCTTGTTTAATATTGCTTGCATTCACATGGCATGTTTACTTTCATTGCATATGTAAAATGCTTGTTGCATGCATCATATAGGAAACACAAAGGAGGTTTATCACATTTGGAGATATTTGTAACTCATGATCTATATGAGATTATATCTCCATAAGTATGGCCAAAGGAAAGGATTGTGCTTCATGCCCATTGAGCAAACTCTTATGAACTCCGAGGTTAAACCCACTCGCACGGTTCATGGACTAAGGCTCGTACATACCTATTTGGTTCTTAATTGCCTTGGTTCTTATTTGATCGATTCTTTATTTGGCATTTGCAAAAATTATAAGGCATTATAGAGCCACTATTTGAAAAGGAGTGTCTGAGAGTTCCCTCCATGTTCCAAGTGCAGTGCTTATTTGGGTGTCAAGTGAGGGTACTTGGAAATTAGAGAAATTCCTTGATTCTGCAAATTTTCCTGTAGTGATCGTACCGTCTGATCTTTGGACCGTACAGTCCGGTCAGTGCCCACGAGCACAGTGTTCTTTGGAGTCTGGTCATAGAGACCGAACAGAATGGTCCTAGTGACCGGACTGTGCGGTCTGTATGGAGAGACAACAGACCCAGAACAGACCGGACCATCTGGTCCAGAGACTGTATTGTCCGATCACTATGCTTGAAACACGTAATGCACTTCAATCTGTGATCGTTGATTGTCCCTTGTTTCAATCTCAATCGTCGATCTAATCTTTGACCTAGGTCAATTCAAGTCATCCTTCGGCTTCCTCTTCGTTCGACTCCAAGGCCGAGAACACACCCCCGGCGCCTCCTCTCTTATCGCCGACGCCGCCATCACCGCAGTCTCCGGCCTCGTCGTGCTCGCCCAGCGTCGACGCACGCCTCCACCAGCCCGCACGCCGTCGCTCCCTCACGTGCAGCCGTCTGCGCCTCGAGGCTCCGCCGCCGCCGAGCACCTCCAGAGCCGCCGTCACTCACGATTGCCGCCGCTGCTGCTTATCTCTCGCCAATGCACGCCACCGCCGCGCTGCCGCCGCACTGCCATTCTCGCGCGCAAGCTGCCCCCAGAGCCGAGCTCATCTACACCTAGGGCAAAGGTTGATCCCTTTTCCTTCCCTCCATTGCTGGCAAGAAAAATCTCATCTTTTCCAGTGATCGGTCGCGTGTTCTCCGAGGTTCTTGTTGATTCGACTCCCACCGTATTGAGCTACCCTCCTTTCATCGTTTACACCCTGATTTCGAGCAATTTCCTAAATTGATGCAATCAAGATTAATTGCCCATGTTTAGTTGCATTAATTAGGTAATTAGTTCAACCTAGGTTGCAATTAATTCCATGCCTATCCGTTAATTGTAATTCTAGGGTTTGTCTCTCGTTTAATATACAGTTAGATTTATTGCCTGTTATTTGACTGCACACTAGATGACTCGCACCAGCCACATATAGTCAATGATCACTGTTGTCACATTGTCTCATTTGTCTAGTGATCATGTCCTTCATTCAGTGCTAGGATTTCTATTGCACATTCTTACCTAGCGGTGCTTTGCTTGTAGATTTATATAGGTCCTATACTTATATTGTCTATGCCTACGTGCGTGTAGTGACACTTGACAGTAGAGATGGCAGGATCAGGTCAGGACAAGGGAAAGGGCAAGGTGATAGAGAAGCCCAGAGGCAAGAAGAGGACCAGGCTGGACCCAGAGTTAGAGAGAGTCAGACGGGTAGCCAGACACCTAGATGCTATGGAGACTTCCCATAGGACACCAGGGACACGACTGATCATAGAGCAGACAGCCGACACTTAGAGACTCAGAAGGAGTACCAGGACGAGGACACCAGCCTTGGCTATAGGAGTCACTCTAGCACCATGGTCGCAGGGTACTCCAGCTTCTCGTTAGGAGAGGTCGTCGAGACCTGTGGAGCAGGGATCCTCCAGGCAGTAGAAGGAGTCCGAGGAGGAGGAGGAGAGCTCAGAGTCAAAGTCCGAGGAGTCTGAGGAGTTTGAGGAGGAGGAGACTGAGCAGCCAGCACAGATTGTACCCCAGTGGTCAGCTCACCGGGCAGGAGACCCACAGTGCACCTGTGAGGTGTGCACCAGGAGGCTGCAGAGACTCGTAGCAGCAGCCGGAGAGGGAGATATACTTAAGGTTCCTGCTAAGGACCTTAAGGTGAGACGTCTTGTCTCTTTCGAGCTGTGGGTTCCAGTCCGCAGAGACCCTGTTGTAGGAGAGAGGTACTGGACAGGGCTCCAGAGGAGGATAGGAGAGGGACTGAGACGGTACCTTGCCAAGAAGGGCAAGGCTGGACTGTTTGTGCCACAGCATTACATGACTTACCCGGCCATGAAAAGGGCCACAGACACTGACATGGAGTGGTACTTCACGTACTTTCCTGGACTAGCAGAGTCAGTCACTGCTCCATATAGATACAGAGAGGATATCGTGCTGGAGTTCTACGCTACACTTTGGGTAGCCAGAGATCATTCAGAGATCTGGTTCCTATACAGAGGAGAGCCCCAGCGCTTGATGAGGGAGGACCTCATAGCTGCACTAGGGCTCCTTGCTTCAGACTTCCATTTATACAGGAGCACCTACGGGACACTCGTTCCACCCCGCAGATCACAGAGAGGGACGCTACCTTCAGATGAGATGGTGTCAGTCGCCTTTCTACCTCCATACACCCCAGGTTTTGAGAGAGGCCCTGCAAGACTCACCGCAGAGGCAAAGGTGGTCAGAGCGATAGTCACCAGGACTATCATCCCTCGGTCTAGATACAAAGAGGAGTTCACACTTCTTCACCAGTGGGCAGTGGCAGACATACTGAGGAGACAGTCGTTTGACTTGGCTGACTTGTTTATTGCTGAGATAGAGGAGGTTATTTCTGAGAGGGTCGGAGGGCGACACCTGGTCTACGGTTCGTACATCTGCTACCTTCTTCATAGACTCAGACTTGTGACGTAGGAGCAGTACGAGGCATTCCCTGAGGTGACCACCAGCTACTCACCTCGAGTCCCCAGGGGATCATAGTTAGCCTCGAGTTAGTAGACGGGAGAGGAGGAGCAGGAGTCATAGTCAGTCACTCACGAGCAGACAACTCATCCAGAGACATTTGAGTGATTTCATTCAGAACTCAGTTGAGGAGAGGCGTCAGATCATGGAGGTCATCAGAGGACAGGTAGAGCTTCAGAGACAGTAGATGATGCTGATGACCCCACTGATGACCCAGATGGCAGAGATGACTCAGAGGCATGCCAGTCAGCAGCCAGGACCTTCTACTCTTCCACAGTTTCAGCCGCTGTAGACACAGCCATGACCCTTCACTGCTATGATGACAGCCCAGTTTTCTGGACTACCTTCACTTTCAGGGGTGCTACCGACAGAAAGAGCAGGACAGACTTGCTCACCAGCTCAGTTCTCCCGCGTGTCCGCCTTCTCCGTATTTACGTTGTTTACTTCACCGACACACTCTTCTACTTCGCAGATGGTAGGACCCTCCACCCAGCAACACTTACCGGTCAGGAGTCTATTCTCAAACATAGTGCACACTTCTCGAGCAGACTCTCAGATAGCCCTAGAGACAACTACAGCTCCACCTTCTTCTGCTACAGTTTCCACACTAGTCACTCCTCAGGTAGCAGAGGATCTTGTCCGCCGAGGATTCACTCAGGAGGATGTGGATGACCTTGCTCTTCTTCAGGCAACAGTTGTTGAGGACACATCAACAGTCCCATCAGCAGGGCAGGACAGAGGGTCTAAGTCACCAGTAGACATTGAGTACTTTCAGCAGTTCAACGCTCAGGTGATGCAGGCTCAGGCAGAGTAGCAGGACCCAGCACGGGAGTAGCCCAGAGCAGAGCCCTCAGAGGATGTTGCTGCACCACCTCCTTCGTCCATGAGCGCTTATTTGTTTCCTTTTTCCTCTTTTCGGTGCTTGTTGTCAAAGGAGGAGAAGTAGTCATAGGTCTAGGGGTAGTGGGAGTGTGATCTTGTGCGATCGAGAGTCAGTACCATGTATCTAGGGGGAGCATACGTGTACATGGGTTTTTGGGAGATAGATACATTTGGATCTTATTTTGATGGTTTTATCAAGATGTTTGTGGATTTTGATGAGTCATGGTTTTCATTCATGTGTATTTGACTCGTCTTGATCACACTTGGTTTAGTTTTATACGCAGTGCTTTGTCTTTATTTATTTATCTTGTATGCCTGTGTATAATTCCATAATGATGATTGCTTGCTTTTAATTCCTATGCATTGCCATGCTATCCTGATTGCATATCATCATTCATGTCTTGCATTGCAAGTCGTTATGTTTTATTTAATATCATCACATGGCATGCATGCATTATCATCTAGAGTGTGCTTTTCTCTTTTCATTCTCTTAGCTCTTGATGATTCTTGATTGAGTAGGACCTTATTTATTCATTGCTTATGCTTTTGAGGTTCCTCTCGATCGTAGTGTAGCTCTTTTAGCCTTGATGCTTTATGATAAGATTATGATAAGTAGTGGTTGTCATCAATCACCAAAAAGAGGGAGATTGTAAGTTTCATGACCATTGATGATTGGATCCTAAAGGTATGGATGTTTTGATGATAGATGATAACTATGAAATTATGGGCTAATATCTACACGAGTGTTGTCTATGCAGAAATCATCTCTAAACTCTACTACAAATTATATGGATGATGGTTGCGTTAGCAATTGATGACAATGATCACAAGCATGGAGGCTTGATAAGCTTGATAGAGTCCAATGGTTGATAGAGATGGATCAAGGCTAAAGACAAGCTATGGAGAAAGTGTTGGGAACATTTGTCTCGTTGTTAGGGCTTTGAGTCCATAGGAAAAACCGAACTATCAAGGGGGTCTAGGTCATATCTCTTAGGTCATGTCTAGTCAGTGATGTGCATGGATGCTTAGTGAAATCACAGGAACTAGGTGACAGTGAAGAAGCCAAGGAGCTGCTCGGAGAAACCGGGAAATGAAGTCAAGTGAGGACGAGGAGTTTCAGCTTCTGGACATAGTGACCGGACAGAGGGGTCAGTGGAGACCGGACTGTATGGTCACTAAGAGATCACAGAGGAGTCTGGATGGAATCTGTTAAGTTTGGAAACCTTAGAGACCAGACTGTACAGTCTAGTGTCCGGATGGTCCAGTCAATAGGGCTGAGGCTTAGGACAGAGAGGAAGCAAACTGGAGCTCTCTAGAATGCATAAGATACATGACTGGACAGTCCGGTCAGTATAGGAGATCGCCAGGACAGTGAAGCCAATGGCTCTGGGAGTCGTTCTAGAAGAGACCAGACGGTCCGGTCTGGGAGTGACCGGACGGTCCGATCAATGGTGTCCAGATCGGTGATTTTGTGGAGCAACAGCTAGTTGGAGGTTCGAAGCCTATATAACTTCATTGCTGGGGTCTTGAAGACCTCTCTTGGCCAGTGGAATTGCTTAGAGCATTTGGTGAGAGCCAAGAGGCAAAGAGAAGAGCACTAGGAGGAGATATTGCATATCTTGAGAGTGCTAGTGAGAGTAACTTGAGCATTAAGGCGCATATAAGGCTAGGGTGTCCTTGAGGGTGTGATCTAGGTTGTTACTCTTGGTCTATGGTGAGACCTAGACCGGTTAGGTGTCAGTGATCGAGCCTATTGTGATCGGTTGTGAAGGTCATCACACGTTTGTACCCAGATTGAGCCCACCGGCGAAAGGGACATCGCTAGTGAGAGCCCGTGTCGGCTCGAGGAGTCCGGCAAGTTCTCGAGGAAGGTGAGCTTTTGCCTTGGTGGCAGCGGTGACGCGCACCGTCTTCACTCTGAGAGTGATTGCGGGCTCGTGGGTGAGAACTCCACATTGGTGGCGGGAGGGACTGGAACTCCGACGAGAGTGGTCCAACAAGGAGTAGGGGCAGGCACCATCCTTCTGAGAACTCGAGAAAAAACCATGAGTATTCCTTGACCCCCTCTTTACTATTCCGCAACTGTGTGCTCTAGTAATTAGGTTGAATTGTGGCATGCATAGGCTAGCATGTTTTGCTTCCGCGCTTGCTTTCATCATGAACACTAGCATGTGTAGGGTCTTGGCCTCTTAGAATTGTTAGGTTGGAACGATTGCTAGGTTCTAGTGGTGTGAATTGAAGTATTCGGATTCGTGGTCGGCTTACCGATCCCCCCCCCCCTCTTGGTACGCCTTCGGTCCTTACACATAGTCCATCAGGGAGCCATCGACAAACCAAGTCTAGTACAATAGGCACATGAACAGACATGCAGAGAGCCCCATGATAGCTCTCGCTACGTCCGTTGGGTTGAAGGTGCAGTACACCCACACACGGTCCATATGGCAAGGTCGAGGGAAGTCAGGCATAGAAAAGAACGTGATAGGAACAAGGGCAGGCTCCTGCAACCCCTTCTCTTTTCTCTGTTTCTGATGAATAGAGCGGCAAAGGATGGAGATTTTAGCAGAGTTTTTGGTTTTGACGCACTGGCGATGATTGGCAAGGGCGAAGTCGTATGGCACTGCATCATCAATCGTGTTGAGGTACTTGACCACCATTCAGGTGAAGGGCCTCTCGTTGTTACCCACAAAGGAAGGACGCCAGCAACTGAACATACGAGATGCACATAATGAGTTGGAGACTGCCTGTTGTCTTCTCTGACAAGACGATCCGAGAGAACAGTTAAACGCTCACGAGTAGGGAGATGCTCATAACAACCGACATAGTTAGCTGCTTGTTGAAGCAAGACAGCAATTGTAGCATGAGCACAAAGAACAGGCGGCAGAGGAGGCCCCTATATCATCGGTGCTGCTTGGAGGGTCAAGGAACGTCATGGCAGAGGACTCCCTGTTTAGGACCTGAGAATTGACATGACATCCCTGAGGCTTTGTCGCTGGAAGTTGCATGAGCGTCGTTGTCTCTGATCGTCGGTAGTGAACAGCGCCTCCTAAATCTAAAGGGGAACCTAGTCTGGTCTTCAACGATGGTGCGGACGACGCGTTGAGCCATCTTGTTCAATAGTTGGGCTCCGAGTACAGATTGAGGTAAGAGCATCGCCAGCGGAAGCTCCTAAAAAAGCCCCTACTCTAAAATTTAGGAGATCAGGCAAAAGAAACTCACTCCAGTGGGGCTCTTAAATTAGCTCCCGTTTTACATGTCCTCCTAAATTTTGATTTCAGTCCCCCAGCAATAGGAGCCTCCTATCCCCCTCCCAAACTTGGGCTCCATCTTTTTTTCTTTTTTTCTCTCTTTTTCTTTCTTTTTTCCTCTCTTCTCCTCCCTTTCTCTCTCTTCTACCTCTCTTTTGCACCGACGCAGGACCTCTCTGCCTCCCTCCCTTCCGAGGCGAACCCAGTCGCCTCCCTCCCTCGCCAGACCTCCCCGCCTCGCTCTCTTCCGTGAAAAGGCCAGCAACCTCCCTCCCTCGCCGGACATCCCCGCCTTGCGTCGAGCTACTAAATAGGAGGAGCTCTAGCGGATTCGCAAGCAAGCATGGCGGCGCAGGCTATTGACGGTCGTTAAGTATCAATTTCGACCGTCAATATACCTATAAAAGTAGAAAGACTTAGAATTTCATACCCGCATGTTAATTAGGAATAAAAGGATTCCCCTTGTCCTTGGATATTTATGTGCATGCAGAGATTCGATATAAAAGAAGTGGAGAAATAGAGCATAATCCAGGAAAACACCATTCCAGCCAATGGGACGGCGCCAACTGAACTTCCCTCGGATTGCATATGTGACTCCACAGGATTCCTCCAGAGAACACCAACTTAAAACACAAGAGGACCCACCTACCAGCTACCCCAAGGAAGCACACCTAGAAAGGGCCCACCTGCAGGTCGACCGACCTAGGGGCTTGGTCGACCGACTAAGTCTTGAGGCGGTTCTCCTCCCCGTTCCACGTGTCACTCCCTCAGCCCTTTGCCAACGTTGGTGCGTCAAAGTTCTGTGGCGGATACTCCCAAAAAGTGACCTTTGGGTACTATAAAAGGAGGGGAGTGCCTTCCACTCCAACACACACTCAAGAGTTATTCATGTCCCTCTTTCACTTAGTTGTTTCCTAGTCCTAGTGGAGTTTAGTTTAGGTGGAGCCTTGCTCAAGTCTCCAAGTCATAGGAGTATTAGTATGGCTCTTGTATCCTTTCCTTTATTCTCTTGTATTATGACTTTGCTCTATTTAATTAATATAGTTCTTTTATATAGTCATGCTTATGATATATGTTACTTGTTTGGTTATATATCATATTCATGTCATAAGACTTTATATTTCATGATAATATAGATTTGCTACCTTGTTATCATGATTGGCATGCACGATGACTATAGTCTAAATGTTATAATGCTAGTTGTACTTTAGTCTAGCTGTTGCATCTCAACATGGGTTTAATATCCAACTAGGTTTAGAGAAGCTCTAGTGTTTGATCAATGCTAGAGTTCTACTTAAATGTGTAACGCAGTGCTTAGATGGGTAGGTAATATCGATCACCTCATAATCCACGGTCTGCAGAGGTAGGCAGTAGGTGGTGACAGTCCTATCTGTCCGTTGTACTCCTCCATATTCGGTTGCGACGTGTGTCCAAAATGGAGTTGCCTTGTGTATGCCGGGCATGAATCCGCACACGAAGTATTGAGTGCATTAGACTATGACTAGTATAGACTTGTTTGTAATTGTTTGACTATATGACTATATAGGTAGATACGGCTTTGCTCTCCTAACTAAAACTCACTAGAGACTTAGGACCATTTATTTATCTTTGGAAATGATGCTCTATGTGTCACACTACCCTAATCCTTATTATACTTATCGTTGTATAAACTCTGAGTATTAATATCAATCTTTATGTCTACGTTACTATTAACAATCATATATTCATGCTACGCCTTCCTTCGGTAGAACTATAAATGACAAGCCATTGGAGCAATTTTTTGATGAAATGCTACAACGGTATTTTTTGTGCGCTTACGGATTTTACGCTATTGACACTAAGGTGCAGCTTTATAATTATGTCTGACACCACTGTCATGGATGATTATATTAATGTAACTTAGTAAACATCAACACAGATCAGGCACGAGTGCGAGCGTGGCAGCGTGGGGCGCAAGCGTGAGCGGCCACACGTGGGAGGTCCAACGTAGAAGTGACGGCCGCAGTCGTGAGGTCCAGCGCAGGCGCGGCGGCCGTAGGCTTCTCCAAGAACCCTAGCCGCCATGACCGCCACCGTCCTCACCTATCAGGCGGGGCCCTAGCGGCAGCACGGACGAGCATCCGAGTGATGGCGGCAGCGGGCCAGAGTAGCTCGGGCGGCGGTTTGCCAGACAACGTGGAGGCGGCGGCGCGTACAGGGGATTTCGGAGTGAAGAAAAAAAAATTAGCTGACACATGGGTCCTATGAATAGGAGCCTATTTGTATGGCTCACTGAAATTGAGAGCAACTCCTAGATGGACTTGTAAAATAGAATTTGAAAGCGTAAATTTGCATGCCCACTGAAGATGCTCTAACGGCGGCAAGAGCTTTTGGTGGAGAAAGCAGGTCGGTCCCTCGATTCTGTTGGACTTTTTCTTTTTTTCTCTTTTTTTTTTTTTTTTTTTTTTGCGAAATCGATTCAGTTCGACTGTATATGGCTACGGCTATTGTTGGGTTATGGCAAGCAAGATGAGTAGTCCGGGTCGGTTCCATTGGTGCACAGCCTCGTATGGTGGGAAAAAAACTATTTCCTATTCTTGTTGCATGATGTAAATCTCTGGAACCAGGTGTATATTTCCCTATGTCACTCGGTGAATACGACACAAGAAAGAATAGAATTATGCTTAATTTTGTGATAATAATTCATATGAATCTTCAAACAAATTTGGGATTGTGATTTGTTGCGTGTAATTAGTTGTAATCTCTTTGTATTTCAGTGTGCTTATGACATCAACATGCAGTCAGTATAATTTAATATCACCATAAAAAACTATCACTTGAAGTTCCTAATTCAAAACTACATGTATTTCTTAATTGCTTTCTGCAAAAGAAAACTGTATTCAAGAAAAAAAAACTCTTTTACAGCTGCTTAGAGCATCTCCAATAGTTGACAAACTCACTACGTATACCTAAAAACTACCAAATCAATGAAAAAATAGCTCCAACAGAAGACCCAAATGAATACCTATACCTAACATTTTTAGGTTCGAACCTAAATTTCTCTCACCGTGACCGAAATATGGGCCTGCAGCGAGCGGCGACCTAAAATCTTTCCAGCGCGCGGGAGAGGCCCAACCGCCCGTGCCAGGAAGTTTCCACGGCTGCCCATCCTCCCACCAAAGGGCCGAAAGTACCATGGAAGGCAAGATTCACCGGTCCACAACCCTCTCCACTCGTGGGGGACCTCTTGGCCTACCTCAAGTCGACGGGCAGCAGCGCCGAGCAGGAGGCGACGACGCTGAGGGCTTGAGGAGGAGGGCGAGCCGGTCGAGCTTGAGGACGCGAGGCGAGGCGGCGGCGCCAGGCTGGAGGACAAGGGCAACGCGAGGCGACGGCGCAGGGCTGGAGGAGGCGACTCGAGGTGACGGCGCCGGGCTGGAGGAGGCGGCACCAGGCTGGAGGAGGTGGGCAAGGCGGCCGAGCTTGAGGACGCGAGGCGAGTTGGCGACGCTGGGCTGGAGGATGAGGGCGACGGCGCCGGGCTGAACGAAGACGATGCGCGGGCAGGATGAGGCGAGATTGAGCACAGAGAGGAGGCGAATGCGGTGGTGGGTGGATAAGATTATGTGTTTTGCAAAAAAGTCCTCCACGAATATTGTAATTTTTTATTGTATTTCTGTGTCTTGGTGTTTTAACATAAAACCCCCTGAAGTCTGAAGTATCTTCAGAAAATTTATAGGTACTCGTTTTTAGGTATTTTGCTGGAGATGGCAACATCTGAATACTCAAATTTTTCTCTCTTACACCTAAAAATGTTTTTAGCTCTTCAAATATAGGTACACTGTTGGAGATGCTCTTAAGACGCTTGTACCGATGGTAAACAGCAAGGGTGTGACCAATGAATCCAGCCATTTCCATGGCCGTAAGCCAGCAGGAGAACGCAAAACCGGGATCACCAAACGCGATGGAGAACAACATAGTCACTGAAAACAAGCTCATCATCACGCTGACGAACATCGTGCTCAGAGCGTCGCCCGACATGAGCGAAGCCCGCAGCGGCCAGGAGTGCACGAAGCACGCCCAGAGGAAGAGGCAGGCGCCGCCCGCGAGGGAGAACTCCATGACGGTGGAGAGCGCGTTGTCCTGGGCCGCGCCGCGGGTGCAGGCCACCCACAGCGCCCGCGCGGCCAGCGCCAGCGACGCCGTGGTCATCACCTCGGTGATGGTGGCCGCCACGCTCTTGTCGTGCGCGGCACGGCGGGCGTCCTCGGCGGCGGGCGGCGGCTGGGGCTCGTCGCTCCAGTAGTCGTCGTCGAAGTGGTCGCCGAGGGCGTAGCCGCACAGCCCGGCGGCGTAGATGGTGCTGAAGTAGTGTACCATCATCCCGGCGAAGGGGCTCACTTTGCGGGCGGCCAAGAACGCCAGCAATGGAAGGTACATGACGCGCAGGACGGCGTCAACCGTGCCCATATCCTTTGAAATCAAGAGGATCCAGCAGAGGAGGTAGGAGCATATGAGGATGGAGGCCGTTGGAACGACGGTTGATGCTGGCAGGTACAAGGAGCGCCACAGCAAGAACGGTGTCAGCGAGAGGAGCGACAGCAGGTTGCGGCACGATAGGTAACAACGAGGCCTTTTGGTGTGTTCTGAGCAACGGGCGTTGCCGACGGTAGCAGGGCCGAGCACCGGCGCGCCGGAGCTGCTGGTGACCGGGTCGTCCATCTTTTACTTAGGCCACTGATCGAGGCTTCAGGGATGGGGCGAAACACGGTCGAGTGGGGCGACTATGTCGACGAGAGACAAAAACGAAGACGTACGTATATACTATATAGTATTATAGACTTATTATAGTGTATATATCTACCCTACTTGGATCATGGAGTGACCGAACAGGTTGTAGAATCGTTAACGCAGATAAGGCACACCATCAATCTTGGACAGTGTCCGATTGGGACTGATCTCTCTTCAATGCCCGGGCGGTACTCTAATCGGCCCTTTGTTCAGCTAGCTGTGCTGCATCACGTGCAGTTCAGAAACCCGAAACATGGCACGTACAGATTCCTCGTAGAGTTGTATATAGGAATTACAACTCGTAGACGACCGCATCCCCGGAATGACGTGGGAACGACGAGCTTGACCTCGACGGTCCACTGTGTACATGGAGGAGTTGGAGACTCGGACTACTCCAACATCACGGTGTCGCCGACTCGACGGTTGCCTTCGGACCGCCGGGCGCCGCCGCTGACGAGGCAGTCGCCTACCGCCATGTACCCGCGGGGCTATTATATTTTTATCCTTGGTTTGATGTTCAATTGTAAGATTAGATTTGTTATTAAAATTTGATTTTTATAGATGGCTTTGAGGAACTAGTTTTTAAATAAAAATTAGTTTTTTTTAACTTAGATGCTTAAAAATTACGAAGCGATTATAGTTAATTGCATCTTTTGCAAGCATCTTTTTTTTTATAAGGGGAGTGCCTGCATTTATTAACGACAAAGTACAGACACTGGGGTGAACTGACCCCAAGAAATGTTCTGAAATGCTCGAAGAATCGGGCATTCACTCTGGTGAGCCAGATGATTACATATGTAAGTACAAGAGTTTGACTGACTTGCTTGTATGCTTTGTCTAGCTAGATTGTACGCTGTGACGTTGCTGTCCCGATTGATCTTGTGCACTTGGTAGTTGCAGTGTTGATTATTGTCAAGAAACTGGTATAGAACAGGTCTGAGTCTTCAGTCTCCAGGGTGTTGCAGCAGGTCACATTGTTGGATAGTGGTAACCAGTGTTTGGTTGTCTGATAGGTATGACAGCTCAGGCAACGACATATGTTTGGCAGCATGTGAGACAAGTAGCAGTGCCATGGCTTCTGCTTGAAGTGGATCAGTGATGCAGGGTGTTGTTGCCTGAATGTGGATCGCCGGAGTAATAGGGCCGGAGTTGTTGCAGAAGAGTATGCCCAATCCTGCTGTGGCAGTGTTGTGTGGCTGTTGCAACAGGTGCAACGCCGCATCGATGAAACACTTTGGCCCTTGGGGCAATGTGTGTTGCAGTGCAACCCCGTTGCTTTGGTGACATGGGGTGTGCGGAGACACCTGTGACAGGGTCGAGCCATGAGGTTGGTATTGAAGAATCTTGAGTTCAGCCACTGTCTCCAGATGTACCTGCAAAATAGACCAGGTTCTTGTGCGGAATCGAGCATCATTCCTCGCTTTCCAGATGTGCCAAAGGAGGACAATGGTCTCTGCCAATTGGTGGTTTGATGTTTGGCGCTGCATTAGCGCCAGGAGCTGTGCTTGCACACCATTGGGTCCCTGCGAAAGATTATCGGTTCGCACTGGTGTGGAACAAGAGAACCAGACAGCCCGGGAAAAGGAGCATGCGAAGAATAAGTGGTTGTCAGTTTCCAGTTGGTTGCTCTGGTTGTCAGTACCTGCAAAATGTAAGATAGTGCTTGTGTGACAAAGACATCTTGAATCTTATTTATGTCCCATTATTTTGTTCCTGGAAGCCAAAGATCAGAGACTATGTTTGGAATGCTCGGCTGAGGGTTGGGATAAATAAGGTAGTTGTGTAACTGATTCCAAATTGAGAACCAGGGAGAATTCCAAATGTTAGAATTACCTCTGCAGATTTGGTATTCTGAATGTGAGATAAGTTGAGGCCTGATCGCTAGAATTGAGGACCAGAAAACCGACTTGGGTGTGTGGGTAGGTGCTGTCAAGAAAGAAGCCTGAGGGAAGTACTTAGCTTTGAGAACCGCTGAAAAGTGAGGTTCATCCAGGTTTACTATGCACCAGGCTGTGTTTAGAAGTAAGCTCTGGTTAACAAGGGATAGGTTCCTGATGCCCAGACCCCCTTTGAGTTTTGGTTGTGTTATGTCCTTCCAAGCACATAGGTGAAGCGGTTTGGTTGTGGGTTCATATTGCACTCCTGCCCACCAGAATTTGGAGATAATGCTATTAAGCTTGGCCACGAATTTTTGGTAAAAAGGACATTTGACATGTAATAAATTAGGATGGACGCAAAGACAGAGTTAATGTAAGCTAACCTCCTAGCATGAATAAGTTTGTTGGCTTTAATGGGGGGAAGCTTGGCTCTAAATTTCTGGGTTATGAATTGATAAGCTTTTGCTCTGTCTCTATGGTTGATGATGAGAGGGTGGCCAAGGTGGATAGTCGTGGATCCATGAGAGGAACAGGGAAAATATTTTGGATTGAGGCTTTGGTGGTGTCATCTACGTTACGGCTGCAGAGGACGGAAGACTTAGCCCAGTTTGGAACTTGCCCTGATTTGCGGCAGAAATCATCTATGATGTTACGAATTAGGTAAATTTCCTGCATGTCTGCTTTCCCATAAATTAAGAGATCATCTGCAAAAAGGAGGGAATGTATGGGTGGGCAATTCTGCCCAAGAGAGAAACCTGTGAGCCGATGTTCTTGGAGCGCCTGTTGGATCTGTAGAGAGAGTTCATTGATGGCAAGGACAAAAAGGTACGACGATAGCGAGCATCCTTCTCGGATTCCTCATTGTGAACGAAAGCGACCATATGCCTGTCCATTTATTAGCATAGAGAAAGTGGGTGCATGCAATACAAGAATAAATGAGATCAATGAAGTGACCAGAAACCCTTGTCATCGAAGTGCATGGACTATGAAGGGCCATTCGATTCTATCAAACACTTTGGCTAAGTCAATTTTAATCATGAATCCTTTTGATTCCACGAGGCTAGACGAAAAGAGTGAATAATTTCCTGAGCTAGGATGATATGGGTTGTGATACGCCTGCCTTTGATGAAGGCATGTTGAGAAGCGTGTATATAGTCTAGAAGGTGGTCTGTAATTCTTTGGGCAAGGGATTTGGAGATAAGTTTGTATATGACATTGCAGAGGCTAATGGGTCTGAAGTCCTGAAGGATAGTAGGATTGTTCTTCTTGGGAATGAGTACTATAGTAGTGCAATTTAGATTAGGGTGGAGATAACCAGTCTGAAAGAAATCTTGGATGAGGGTTGTAACATCGTCTTTGATCCAGCTCCATGCTGCTCTATTAAAGGACACATTGAGCCCATCAAGTCCTGGTGAAGCGTCTTTCTTCATCTGTCTCAACAAAGCTACAGTTCTTGTTCATCAGGAATTGAGAGAGTGTATTCATCAATAATTGTTACCTGGTGGTCATGGTTGAATTGTTGTTGTTGATTTGGCAGCTGCGTTGTGAAGATTTCCTGGAAATAGGCTATGAACACGTCTGCAATATTTTGGGGAGTAGCTACTAAGTTACCATGGGAATCAGTGATGAAAAAGATTTTGTTTTTCCTTGCACGCTTGAGGATGGTCTGTTGAAAGACCTTGGTGTTTTGATCCCCATCTGTAGCCCATAGCTTTTTGATTCGTTGATGGTGGTACTCAGCGTCTTTAGTGAGCAAAGTTTGGTGGTTGTGGTAAAGTGTGGTCAGGGTGTTCTGGTTTTGTTGTTGTGGATGAAGATTCTGGTGTTGGAGGATTGAGTCTTCTATGGTTGCCAGTTGTTCATTGATGGGTTTTTTCTTTTTACTCCAGACTTTGAGATCTTTGGCAAGGTGGGTGGTTCTTTTGTGGAAAGGGATGCCGTGGGATTTGGCCCAGCTATCATTGGTTGTTTTGTTGTAATCAGATTCCAGAAGCCACCAGTTTTTAAAACGAAAAGGTCGTCTGGGTTTACGTGTAGTAGAGTGAAGCACAGCTAAAATTGGAGCATGATCACTATAAATCATTGGAAGGTGAAAAACAGCTGTTGTTGGGAAGCCGAACACCAATCTGCATTAGCTAGACACTGATCGAGACACTGAAAGGTTGGCTTAGTGCTATGACATTTATTGGTCCAAGTATAAACCAGCCCATTGAATCCCAAATCAAATAAACCACAATCCTTGACTAAACAACAGAAGTTTCTTATGCAAGCAGCATTAGCAAGGGTGGGACCACATTTTTCATTAACATTCATAATATTATTCAGATCACCCATACAAAAGGTGGCGGTGTGGGGATTATCTAGCACGAAAGATGTCACCTCCTCCCAAATAGCGTTAGTTTTCAGGTGATGAGGATCCCCATACATACAAATAAGATTAAAGTGCTGATTACTAGGATTATACACGGCTTTAGCTAAAATTAGATGATGACTAGACTGAATAACAGTGATGCTAATATCATCGTTCCACATAAGCCAGAGACCTCCTGACTGACCATTCGAGGGAACTACATAGCTATCTATAACAGAAAAGCGATTAATCAATTGAGTTTTGTTGATGTGTGACAAACGAGTTTTAGAAATAAAGATTACCTAGGCTTTAGTAGATACTATGAGGCGGGCCAGTTGAGAAGTTGTCGGACTGCTAAGGCTCCGGCCCGAGCCTTGGCCGTTCTAGCTGAGTAGACTCATTGGGAACCCAACGCCCTTGAGGCTGGCGCCCTAGCCTGAGTCTGTATGCTGTGAGGCTGCATCCGATAGCCGTCATGAGGGTGGACATCGCTTGGAGGAGAGCAGCGGATAGGAGCTCGAGATGCGGAGCCAAGACTCGTGGAAAAGATGAGTAGGAATGAACTGCACAGTTGGGGTGAGATTTGGTGTTTTATTGGTAAGAAAATCTGGGCATGGCTGAGGGCTCGATGACCCTGCCCGTGGATCCGGTGGTTGTGGTGACGAGATCTGTGAAGGTGGTGGTGTTGGCGAGCTCAGTGGTGGTTGTTTATCGTTGACCTCCGTGTTCTTGGATTTGGGTATTGCGACCGAGGAAAAAGATAGAACGAGGATTGATTCGTTCGTAAAAACGAGAGCTGCGAGCGGTGAGCTAAGCCTTGAGCAGGAGAAGGCTGCTCGCTGGTAGGATTTCATTGGATTGTGATGGCTGGGGATGGTTTTCATGGTTGGGGAATGAACTGGTGAAGCATATAGGGAGGGAGGAGGAAGCGACATTTCGCCTACAGTAACTTTCTCTCTCGGTTCTTCTGTTTTTCCTTGAGTACTTTGGAATATGAATAAGAAGAGTAACTTGATCTTTGATGTGATGTAATTGAATTGGATACTTTCATTTATGTTGAAATGGAAGTAGGTTAACTTGTTTTGAAAAATAGACAATAAATTTACCTGTTTAGAGGCCTTTCAATTTGTAAAAGTTGGTTTCTTAAAACTAGAGGATCCAAATACGAACTTATGTGTATACAAGAAAAAGGTGAACAATAATCAAGCCATCCTCGTTCCACAACTTTGCACTCTTATCTAGATCCAATTCTTCAAAACAAAAATGATACTTTATTAAAATATTTGGACTTGGAGAAAATGCTACTTTATTAAAATATTTGGACTTGGAGATTTAGGATCCATGATTAGGATAATTGGTTGACTAATGTCGGTGATGGTTGTCGGATATGACGACGCGGAGGGACGAGGGGGGCGCATGCACCCTTTGTTGTGTTAGAATGATGCTCAGTGTGTAGTGGAGGTGATGGGACATAGGACAAGATCCACTGAGCACAAATTCTTCTTCGATTTCATGGATAACGAAGGATTGAGAGGTGGGAAAGAGAAGACGAAGTGACTTCAGGATATGCTATCAATTTCTGCAGTCATTCATCCTCGGGCACAATAATAGTAGTCCTGATTTGATGGGGATAAAATTCAGATGAGAAAGGTTGTCCTATTGTTTGAAGCAAGAAGAGGAGGATGCAAGACATAAAAAGTTGGTTAAAAATATTGACCAAGATGTTAACCACATCACAATTAACTGAAATATAATAAACAATACAATTACAGTTACATATAAAAAAAGACATAGATAAGCAGGTAAAAAATATTTTTTTTATAAATTAAATATTATACAAACGCAAACACTCACATACACACACGAATACTCATTCCAACAAATATATGCACGCACATTCTATCTCTTTGAGCATTTTCAAAAGATTAACTCAGCTTGATCTTAAGATTAACAAAGTCACCATAAATGACTTATTATTGACGAACCTGGATGGCGTGGTTCAATTATATTGGAACTATCCACCTGAGTTTATCATACATAGAGGGGCCAAAAACATTTTGCAAATACCTGCGCTAGTTTTATCAACTAATCAAAATGGTCCGCAACAACGCATCCCACAATATGCTACCTGACCTGTTGCAATGTTGAATGTTGCTGGCTAGCCAGCACTTTATCCTTTCTTTTTTTTTCTTTTGTTTTTTGTGTGTGTGAGGCTAGCACCAATGTACCATCACTTCTGCTTGGAGTGCAATACTCCCGTATCGTGCTAAACGAAAGAAAGCAACACGCAAATCATGTTCCCACCATATTAATTGGTTCCCTTTATTTTTCCTTCATCAGCAATAATAAGGAAAGAAAATTAAAAATTACAGCTTCTGCCTATCTGCCGAACATTTGGGAAGAACGGTCCCACGGCGTTGTTCGGTGACCCCAACACCAAGCGAGCGAGCGCGAGAGGGCCCCCAAACCCAACAAAAACGACGCGAACCAAGTGGAAAAGTCGCGGTTTCGGCCAACACACGCCGAGTGGAAGCGGGCCTTTATTCCCCCGCAAGACGCCGGCGCGGAGGGAGGAGCGACTCGTTAGAAAAACGCGTCTGGAGCCCTTGACCCACCTAGCCCGGAAGACCTCGCCCCCGTCCGTCTCCCTCCCTCCCCCCACCGAAACAAACGTACGCCGCCCGCATCGAGGAGGTGGCCGCACGCGAGTAGTAATTTTTATCGAGCGGGGCGGAGCAGATCTCGCTCCCCACCCGGCCATGACCGCGGCCGGCGCGATCCGTCGCGCGGCGTCGTCGGCGGCGGACCGGGCGTGCGCGGGCTTCCGCGGCTTCCGCCGCGCGCTGGCGCGGTTCGCGCCGCGGCCCTCGGCGTTCGCCCCCGCCGCCGACGCGGAGGCCGCCGCGGTCCGCGCTGTGCGCAACCTCCGCACCTTCCGCTTCCACTACGCCGCGCTGCAGTGGGCCCTCCTCCTCGCCTTCCTCGCGCCGCGGCACCGCGCCTCCGTGCTCTTCCTCATGGCCGCCTCCAAGGGCCTCCTCGTCTACGGGGGGCTCCTCAAGGCGTTCCCCAACTCGGCGCTCCTCCGCAGGCTCCTCGACCGCCGCCTCGTCGGGCTGGTCTTCGTCGCGCTCGTGCTCGCCGACATCGCCGCTGCCGGGGCCGTGCCCAGCCTCCTCGCCGCGCTCGCCGCGGGCGTGCCGGTCGTCGTCCTCCACGCATCCTTCCGCGTCCGCGACGACCTCGAGGGGCCCGCGCCGGAGGCCGCGGAGAACGGAAAGGAGGAGGACGAGGCGGCCGCCGTCGTAGAGAAGAAGGAGGACGGCGACGTCGAGGCGGGGCCCACGAGGCGGCCCATGGCGGTCGCGCCGAGATCGCCCAAATGAGGAAGGGATTGCTTGCTACCACATCATGCATACATTTCGTAGATTGTTACTGGTCCCCGTTGTCTTGGAACAATTCTTGGTCAAACCTCTCCGCCTGCTTCTTCTTGATTCGTATACCGTGAGCTTAGGAAATTTTTGGACAAGGTCGATTAGAATGTAGTAGTAACTGTGACACCCAAAGAGGATTATAAGGAAACTCATATATTCCTTTAAGCACTGATGATGACTAATCTCTGATCAAATACATTACATTTGCAAGAAATGGCTTCGAAGCATATTGCTTTATTGACCCATTCTTCATTCTTGTGCTGCAACTTAACGCTGCATTCTGGATGAATTGTGGATTTACAGCACTGCTGATTTCCCCTCATATCTTGGAATGCTATTGGCATGGGAGATCATGGAGACGACGCCTCGGTGCACCTCCATTCTCTTCTGGCAATGGCATGCGGTCGCACCTAACCAACTAACAACCGCCCTGCTGCTGCTGAAGTGCTCTTTCCACCGACCACTCGCTCACCAAGCCACGAGAGACAGGTAAGCCTCAGAAGGACGAACAAGCAACTGACCTTCCCCAGATGTGCCCAGTGCTTTTGTGAGCTAATTTCTGTTGAGTGATGCGGACGCCGTGTCTGCCGCCTGCTGACAGTAATGCTTACTTTACTTTCTTCTAGAATACGCACGCTGTCCGGACATAAAAAAATTTATACTCTGCCAGCAAGGTTGGAGCAAAATTACTCGCCCCAGCATCAGGTTACAGAATGCAAATCCTTGGCATTTACACGCAGATCGCGATCGCAGGTTCCATGATCCATTAAATGTCCATAGGTTTTTTAGCTGACGACTTTGAAAGGCTGTTGAGATTAACTAGTACTGACAATGACAATGAACCAGTGTGCAGTAAACGAGAAACCATGACACTGTCTGTGTTCTCGTTGATAAAACTCTCGCAAAACCACACCTTTTTAAATCAATTTCCTTATAACTTCTTTTAATACTCATTTATGTTCTAGTGGTTTGTTGTCATTAAGCATTACGTATTATAGAACGACAACAACTGCATCATTCAAGATATATGATGACGTGTAGTTTCATAATATATTTTTTCAAATATTTGCGTAGTTAGTGAAATTTACTGAATTGTTAGAGGTTTTTTTCTTGAGAACCTGGTTAGAGGTATTTAGCCCAATTATTGACGAGATGGCCGGAAGAGACAAATGGGCTCATTTTCAGCCCATATAACTACTCGAGTTGGCTGCAAGCCTGCAGCTGCATCTGGTGGGTCGGACCAGTTTAGAGCCCAGCAGTTTCCCAAAAAAAAAAAGTTTAGAGCCCAGCAGTTCCGCGAGTCTAGGGTTACAACGACCGATGCGGCGGGGCTCACGTGTCGGTGCTGGCGGCTTTGCGGGGCCGGAGCCGGGCCCCTATATATCAGCAAGAACCCCTCGCCTAGGGTTTCCTACTGCGGCGCCGACCAAATCTCAAAATCCAAGTAGAGCAATCGAGCAAGCAGCCTCTCGCCATCGCCAGCAGCAATGGAGCAGACCTTCATCATGATCAAGCCCGACGGCGTCCAGAGGGGCCTCGTAAGCACCGCTTCTTATCTTGTTTTCTCTTCGGTGGATTCGATTCGCTTGGTGCTTCGTTAACTTGCTCGTGCTAACTTTACTATGTTTTCGCTTAGATCGGTGAGGTCATCGGCCGCTTCGAGAAGAAGGGCTTCTACCTCAAAGGTAACATGTTCTTTGATTTGCGCTTGCATTGGACTGAAATCGCTGACTATTCTTTCATGCGGGAGATTGATGTTACTGAAATAATAGCTTTTGATGTGTTTCAAACGCTTCTGCTGCATTCACCTGTCACTGAACTAATCTGATGTAAAGATTAGACTTCTGTTGTAATTAGTTTTTTTCGTCAGCCTAATGATTTGTTAGTGATGACTGCATTCTGATTTAAGTACTGAACATGCAGCCATGAAGCTTGTGAACGTTGAGAAGTCGTTCGCTGAGAAGCACTACGCCGATCTGTCCTCCAAGCCCTTCTTCGCAGGCCTTGTGGAGTACATCGTCTCTGGCCCTGTGGTCGCCATGGTTTGGGAGGGAAAGAGCGTCGTTGCCACTGGCCGCAAGATCGTTGGTGCCACCAACCCTCTGGCCGCGGAGCCCGGCACCATCCGTGGTGACTTCGCCGTCGACATTGGCAGGTCAGATTTACCACTGTTGCTTTTTTCATGACTCCTTTTGTTGATGTGCTTAAATTTTGCGTCTTGCTTGTGTAAACTGTTTGGTAATCCAATCATACTTCCACATTGTGTTTTGTTTCACCCTTTAGGTCATGAACACTGATTTTTTTTTATAATACTTATGTTCAGGATCATGCTGAAATGGTTTATGTTGAATTCGCTTAAACTGAATTAGCTGTTGAATTTGCTTATTTGTTTGATGCTTTTAAATTTTGATAAACTGGTGTGCAGAGGGCATGGTAGGACATCTCATGTTTAAATATTCGGTGCAACCGGCCGGCTCGAGTCGTAGGAAAACCGGATGGTTAACCGGGAAAACTGGTGGTTAGCCGTTTTGCTACAGTGTGCAATTCTGGTTTTCCCTGGCTAACCGGTCAGCCGTTGCAGCCGGCCTGGACTGGTTTCCTGGTTAACCGGCTGGTTTTCACCAGTTACAAAAACCCTGAAGGGTACACATCTCATGATTGCAATCAGGCTGAGCTTTAAACTGTAATAATTATGGGATCCATTCCACTCATGGTCCATTGGGACAGTACATATGTTCTGAATCTGTTCCATTCCACTCAATGAAAATAAGATGTCAGTAGGTCAGGGTATTTTGTGTGTTAGCAACCAGCTTTTGCATTTGTGTTTGAGTTTGCTGTTATCAATCTCATTACTCCATTTGTTAAGCTAATGGAAAATTGTGAGACTGGTAGTTCTGCTTTTGTGTCCTTTGTGGTTTGGTCTGTGATGGTAATTTCAACCGGATCTGTTAGGGATTCTTCTATTCAAAACGGCTTAGTTGTAGCGTTATTTCAATGCAATAGATTGTAGTTAGGGCCTGATGTCCCATCTCCAGTAGCTACTAGCATTGACCGGAGATGCTATGATTAGGCCAACAGCAAGTTGTTTCAGCGTTTCACATGTTGATAGGAACCTGGGGACTGTTTCCATCGGTCCTCAGAGCCGTTTTCTGTGATCACATTCTCCTTTTGCATAATATTGTTTTGATTTCTTAATTTTCTGTACATATGGCAATGATGACACAGCCAAGGCTTGTTTCTCTAACATTCGCAGTTGCCGCCTAAGAGCTTTCGCCCTGCCAGGCTTGAGAGCTAATGCTGCCAATTCCTTCCTTGGATGTCTGAGCCATGCTTAATTTATCGCAGCTTACTTCATAATTGTTTGTAACATTTTTTTTTTGTGTTGCATTGCAAATGATGATAAGATGAAGGCTTGTTTCTCTAACATTCGCAGTTGCCGCCTAAGAGCTTTCGCCCTGCCAGGCTTGAGAGCTGATGCTGCCAATTCCTTCCTTGGATGTCTGATGCAATGCATTATTCAATTTATTTTTTCTGGATGTTTTGTTCTTCTGTCAAATAAATTCTGCCCAATGATGTTACAATTAAGGCGGATTTCTCTAAGAATTGCAGTTGCCGCCTAAGAGAGCTTTTGTCCCACCAGGCTTTAGTGCTAATGCTGCTAATTCCTTCTTTGGCATGATAATAGTAACCAAGACTCTTTTTAGGAGTGTATGCATTGTCACTGCATACTTTTGTAAACCTTAGTTACAGATTATTATTAGGCGCTCAACTTTACACATGGAGTAGTTGTCAATTCATATGCTACACTAATTTGCATATTCAAAATCCTAATAATAGAAAATCACAGCATCAGAAAGGGTACTCACGATTGCAACCATGCAGAACGTATGTTTGTTCATTTTGTCATGCTTGGCGTCTAGCTCATGGGTCCTATGGGACAGTGCATGTGTTCAGGTCACTAGATCTGTGACTTACATTAGTTCTGAATTCTGAATCAGTTCTGTTTTCTTGAGTGTGCTGAAGGTTTGTTAGCACTTCAGCATACACTAGCCAGGGACTGATTTAGTAGCCCAACATTCCACCATTCACCTTGATAGTTTCTTAGATGATGCCAAGTTCTAAGAGAAGTTGTTTTGCTGTACAGGAATGTCATTCATGGAAGCGACTCCGTTGAGAATGCCAGGAAGGAGATTGCCCTGTGGTTCCCTGAGGGCCTTGCGGAGTGGCAGAGCAACCAGCACCCCTGGATCTATGAGGCCTAAACTGCTGAAGCCCCATCAGTTGGATTCCCGAGTGCTTGAAAACCGTGGTACCAGCCATACAGTTAGCTGAGCTTGTTGAGAAAATTGGGATCAGTGTCTCAGAACCTTACTTGTGTGAACTGAGTTTACTTTCTTGGCTTGCATGTTATGTATGCGTGCCCTATGCTTATGATATTTGATATGGTGTTTTCTTTATGAGCATTTCGCAAGATATTTCTTTTGTTTTCTTTTTTAGGGAAATTCCTGTGGCTATCAATCCCAACCCCAGCTTCCTGACTTATGAAACGGAAAAAGAATTATCTTGCTAACTTCATTTCAGCGGGTACGATTCGAGAACTCAAAAGTTAAGCGTGGTATAATTTGTACAGAAAAAACACCTGAAGCACTCCGCGTATGTCGGCACAGCCGTTCAATTGACATCAAGCATAGAAAGATTTGTACACTAATCACCTCAAGGTGATGGTATAGAGGGGTATAGAGCAGATGCAATTGCAGCCGGTTGAGATCATAAAATGAAGCTAGCAATACAGTTTATGTAAAATTTCACTCTGAGGGCATCCTTATTCAGGCACTATGATGCGGTTCAGGTTCAGCCGTAGCAACGGATGGGGTCGTTGCAACCCTTCGCTGCAGACTGCCCGAAACCGAAGCGGCCACCCTTCTCAAGGTATTGCTGGTGGTACTCCTCTGCCCTGTAGAATCTCTTTGCCGGGAGTATCTCGGTGACAATTTTTCGATTCAGAAGCTTCTGTTGCTTCTCCAGGGATTCTACAGCTGCCTTCTCCTGCTCAGGTGTGTAGTAGTAGATCCCTGATCTGTACTGGGTCCCAACGTCATTACCCTGCTTGCAATGTTGATGATGTGTGGTCAGAACTCGTAAATTTTCAGGCAAATGCTTAAAAGAACTATCTAAGTTTATCAAAAGATCCGGAGACCAGTTCAATTGTCAGGTTCAAATAAAATTTTGTTCATAGGAAATTCAAGAAAGTGAACACCCTTTCAGGAACAAATCCATCTACACGGTAAATGAATGTGATCAAAACAAAAGGTAGAGTAGAAAGAGCAGGTCAAGTTCATGTCAAGACCCCCTCCCCTATGTGCTATCGCCCCCATTTTTGAAATTCTACAATGGCCGCTGCAAATTTGCAAACTATTTACTGACCTCGAATCAGAGAATCGCGAGTGACTGATCAGGGCAATCTGGGTTCTAGTGCTACACTGCAGCCCCGACTCATCTTTATCTCACAAGGTCGGAATTGTACAATCGTGGCAGGCACTCCCCAGCGCTTCGTTGCAACAGGCTATGTTGCAGGTATTGATCCAGCAGAAGCCATTATGAACAGAAACGTCGCTTTGGCCGAGTGGTTAAGGCGTGTGCCTGCTAAGTACATGGGGTTTCCCCGCGAGAGTTCGAATCTCTCAGGCGACGAATATGTTTTTAAATTTTTTTCTTCAATATACAGAATAATATTTCTGTTCTAGAGGCATCCTCGAACCCAAGTAACTAATCAACACCACCTCCTACCGAAGCATAGCCACAAGCATCGTAATAATCCATCAATTACCCCCAAAATTCACTGCGAATTCGCGTCAAATTCCTTCAAATCCTACTGGAACCAAGCGTATGAGGATCACTGACCTGGCGATTGAGCGTGGTGGGGTCGTGGCGCGACCAGAAGACGTCGAGGAGGTCGTCGAACTTGCAGGCGGTGGGGTCGTACTGCACGCGGACGACCTCGTTGTGGTTGGTGGCGCCGGAGCAGACGTCCTCGTAGGTGGGATCGTGGACGTTGCCCTGGCTGTAGCCCACCTCGGTGCGGGTCACCCCGGGCACGCGCTGGAACGCGAGCTCCACGCCCCAGAAGCACCCCGCGCCGAACTGCGCGAACTCGTTCCCTGGCGCCGGCTGGTCCTCGTCGGGCCCCTGCGCCAGCGCCCTCGACTCCGCCGACGCGCGCGGGCTGCCGCCCAGCCCGCCCAGGCCCAGCTTCCCGAGCCAGCTCATCGCCGTGAGGCCTCCGGACGCCGGTTGGGTCTTCGCCGGAGCGAGGAAGCGGACGGCGGCGCGGTGGTGGGGGACGGGGCGGTGGAGGACGCCGAGGCGAGAGGCGATGAGGAGAGGCGTGGAGGAGGCGGGTGAGGTGAGGAGCGGAGGCATCGGGCAAGGCTTTCCTCTTCCCCTTTTGTGGCGGCGTGGCCTAGAAGCTTCGACGGCCGGGTTGGTGGTTGGTTCGGTCTTCCCAATCCCGCTCGGCTGCCTTACCTTCAACCGCTTGCGGCTTGCCCGTTCGGCGCTGACGATGCTATTGTGTTGGCCTCGGGCCTGAACTGCACGTGGATGTTTAGCTGAAATTTCCTGAGGACCAAATCATTTTCACAACGATTTAGCAGGAAAAAAAAAACTCATGTCTGATCGCTGGAATTTCTTATGGCGTGAAACTGTCCTAGTATTTAAAATAAAAACGTTACCAAGGCTAATAACTATGCTGCGTTTGCATCACTTTCACATGTTTTGAAACCGAGAAACTTCATATAAATGTTTCTTCAGAATTCTACACAAATTTTTAACTTGCCGTCAATTATAGCTAGACAATCATATTTGATTTTCCTGCACCGAGGGAGGGGACAAGTGGTTTTGTTTGGTTGTAGAATTTGTTGGATAAGATGAGAGGATATGTGATGCGGATGGCGAAAGCGTTGCAGCCTTCCGGGACACGTATAAGGACGATTGGACGAAGCAGGCAGTGTAATTGCTGCGAATATGCTGGTGGAAGATACACGAGTATATGATGTTGACTAACAAAACTGTGTAAATACTTAATCTATGATCAAAGGACGGAACACGTAGACCGCAGGATACACTTGAAATATATGCCACTATAATAATGGCGGAAGCACTGGACTGACAAAAATCGCATGAAGCTGGACTGCAGACTACAGAAGCAAAGCAAGTATACTAGCAAGAGTTACATTACTGCCGTATATGATCCAACTTACACTCTTAACAACACAAAAGATTAGTACATCCAGTATAGATACATTTATCTACATCAGGAGAAGGGATGTTTAGGCTATAGACTTGTCTCCTGGGAGTATTAGGCTATTAGCTAGTGATAACTGATCAGGATCAGCTTACAGATGTTAAGGTAAGTCTGTACGGTGGACCAGAACAAGCGCTATGATTGTTTTACTGCAATACTGTTACCTTGGGACGAACATGCAGCATCCGAACCCGCTAACCTTCTAGGAACTCTTAGCTTCCTAAGGCTATCACGAACAGGAGCAAAGAACTCATGCATCAGAGCATCTTCTGACGTTAACCTACACCTGGGGTTGACCGCCAAGCACTTGTCCACAAGATCAAACAGTGAGTCAGGTATCATCTTGAGGAACTCCGGCCTACGTGTGTTGGCTGCACACCACTCCCTCAGATCCAGAGAGTACAACGACTTGATGTCAAAGAGGTCCTGATAACATAAAGGAATGGTTTAAGAAATACTGAATTAGCAACCTATACAGGAGGCATTTGCACTTGACCACTAACCGAAGGGTAGGATGATTCACAATTGTGCAATTTTGCTACTTCCCATAATTCTTCACTGCCTCTGAGCTTTGCTATTTCCTTGATATTCCTTTGTTCAAAAGATACAACAATTTAGCAACATTCTTGACCTAGGAAACACAATGTTGTAAATGTTTAAGTTAACTCACTGTTCGGGGTCCCCGCCAAAAGGTGTCCTGCCAATAATGAAGTATAAGAGTGTCACCCCAGCCGACCATACATCAACTTTACAACCCTGGTGAAAGGACCTAAAAAGAACCTACAGGAAATACTATAGCACTTCAGTATATGGAACTTCAAGGATTAAATATTCTTGCAATTATAACAGAATCAAACCTCTGGAGCTCGGAACCCTTTAGTTCCAACACATGGACCCTCTCTTCGATGTTTTCCATGTCCTGCAACTAAGATTAGTTAGATCATTCTTACATTTGAGGATACTCAATTATGAGTACCAATATACAAGGTACAATATTGATTACTATGAGAATATACCTTTGTTATTGAACATACCAGAACCAGCAACAGAGCTACCACCAGAACGCAGAGGCATTGGAGTCAGTACAAAGAGATTCTTATTCACACTGCCAAAAGGAGCAGCGACTCTCTTCCTTTGAGAAACTGGAGCTTTCGTGGTATCTTTCTTGGGACTTTGCATTGTCTCATGCAAGAAGTTCATCAGTTCTTTTCGACCTTTGTAAAGCATTGGCTGCTTTAGCCTGTCTAATGATGTTTTCGTGCTTGTAGGATCCTTGGCAGAGGTTACGCCAGACGCATCAGCAGCTTGGCTACCATGCCTAGTGTTATTGTCAATCTTAGGTGTGCTACCCACTGGGCTTCTATTGGATCTTTTCCTCTTGGATGGAAGAGGTTGCTTTACATCTGCAGTTGCTTCTTTGGCATGAACCACCAGGGCTAAACTTGATGATGGCTGAGATACTTTATCCTTCCCACATGAGATTGTCTCAGATTTACCTAATCATATGAAAAAAAAATCAGCTACATCAGTCATGCATGGCACAAAAAGAACAAACTGGGGTAATTTGAAAGGTTCAAACTCATTTAGTAAGTGTTCCAGGCCTTCAGTTAAGCAATAGAAGTTTCCAATCAATCAGACACTGATCATTGACAGAACATACATTGTTGGAACATTTCATAAGCTATATTCATATTTGTAAAGGATTAGCAAAATGTAGCAGGTGCGGAATTTTTCATGACATATATTGGTCATGTATCCTATCCTATGTATAGCATGTTAGTTGCTCGAGCTAATAAAATTCATCGTTTTATCAAGAATGCAAGATTGTTACTAGGATAATTTTCTGGGGCCACGATATGAAGTGATCTAATGGGTAGGACTCTTGGACTGAACTATCGAATATATCTAAATTCTGCTCAATTTGATCTAATGCAACAATAGATTATCCTAAGTGTTTTTGTTTTTTGGAGAGGATAGCAGCATGGACAGTTATATCAAATAATGTACATCAAATAATCAATCTCTAATTCATATTTAGGAAACAAACTTACAGTTTTTCAAGAACTTCTGGTTCAGATCCTGCATGCAAATTCAGTAATGTTAGTTAGCATCTAATAGTACAGAAAATACTCATCACATATAAGCATCAAGTTAAGGAAGCAGCACAAGCACTAACATTTGCCAAGTTGAAGTCAATAAGATACCCCTTCATCATTTTGCGAGAGAAGAGAAAGTTTCCAGGTTTGACATCTCTATGCACTATCCCCTGGAGAAAGAAATATTGGTAATCAGATGGCCATGGTCAGTCAACAGTAAACAAAAATAAAGCCTCTAAAAATAAACAGTCGACTAAGGTAAACATGCAATTAAGCAGACCTGTTTATGTAAGCTTGCCAAAGCTCTGAATAGACAGTACCCATACCACTGCAACTGAAGCATGTCTATTTCCTTTTTTAGATTCTGGGAGACAAAAATATAGTTAACAAAAGATGAAGATACATGGATAGTCGTAAACGACAAATAGCATCAGCCAGCTGAAAGTGCTGAACCTCTGGTCTGTCATGCTCAACATGTTCTAGAACAAAGCACTCTAGGTCACCACTTCGAAAAGAGCTATCATATTTAATCACATTATTTTTGCCTCTGCAACAGAAAAGCATGGTAGTTGTGTTAACGTTACTGAGGCCAACAAGAACAGAAGAGCAGGATTTAAAATTTATTAGTACCCAAAACGCTCCAGCATCTTTAGCTCGTTGTTAACATGGTGTGCATGAGCATTTGGGTGAGGACCTGGGAGTAGGAACATTAGAGAATTAACTCCTTTCTCAAAACAACATTTATAGATAGAGGAAATAAACAAATCCAACAAGATCAGCAGATTGATGATCGTACACTTTATAGCGAATATTTTTCCATCTACTTGTCTCCGAGCTCTATAGACAGTCCCATAACCTCCTGAATAAACAATGAATATGATAAATCAGCATTAAAAAAAAACAGAGACAATTTGCAACAGAAATGTACAAGATTCTTACCAGACCCTTCCTCCTCTTCTATGACAAAACCGTCAAAGCTAGGAAGTGGTTTTGGTGCTACATGACCCTGAACAAAAATTTACAAAAGGTCAATAAATTCTTGAAAACAAGATCAATATAATAACGGTAGAAAACATCAGCAGTGATGCAACCAAAGAAACTAAAAGCAAAAAACTAGCAACCCTGAAATCACAACATATGTTACTAACCTTTTGAACCTTTGCTGCAAGTTGATTCTTATCATCTAAAGGCAGTCCATCATATTTCTTGCTCTTCTCTCTTTGCTTCACAATCTTTCTGTCCTGCCCATTCTTAGCTACAGTGACAACCCCTTCATTCCGAGTCTTCTCTCCATGATTCAGATTCATGTTTTCTCTATTCTCAGTAGAGTTCAAGTTCCTCTTGTTAACACGGTTATACCTTGTTGCTTCTTGTGGAAATGCAGCAGGTCCAAAATTTCTATTCATTTCAGGTAGTAGAGATTCCAATTTGGTGTCTGTAGGAGGCTGGAGCAAAATTTGCGTTTCCTTCTTGTGAATTTTTACACACCCACTGGCACTCAGTGGATTCTTTTCCTGATTGAGAGTTGGGGCATTCTCATGATATCCAGCATTTGGGCTGTCATGTTGCATAGTATCTGCTTGGTTGGGAATCATATTGACTATTTCCATGTTATCTGCTGTCTTTGTATTGCGATTAATTGGACTGTCAGGCTTTTCCCGAAAGGGATTTAGATCCTTCTCAATCCCATCTTTTTTTGCCCCGACTAACACAGTATGGACTGTCCTGGGAAGGACAGGACTTTTTTCGAGATCATCACTATCCTCTACTATACGGTTATGGAATGGAACTTCATCAGACTCACCAGTTCTATTTTCAATATTGGTTGCTGCATGGATGCTGTTTGACTTCTCAGCATCAAGTGAAAGAAGATTGATTCCAAATGGGCTAGCTGACAACTCTGTTGGCACTAGTGCAGGTGCCGCCTTCTCCATAACAGTGCCATCATCACCTCTAGGAGACTGGTCCACTCTGGGTTGAGCATAAGCAATACTAATTTCACTGACACTAGGAACCACAGTAAGTCCAGTTGAAATTTCTATAGGTTCACCGACAAATGATCCAACTGTCGGAAGCCTGTTTTGCAACCCAAGTATAATCCCCATATGTACCTAAGCAAGATATAACAACAATATTGAGGCATGAAGGCACAAGAGTGTATCGTCATATCATATGGATGTGAAAAAATGAAATCTCGTTAGTATTAAAACAATGAAGCTTTGGGGGCCAACAGTAATTGTCAATAGAACGACCACACCACATCCTCAATAGTGAAATGTGACAATCAATTGACCAAATATTAGGAATAAGCACTATGGAACAATTTATCTACAGGTGATAGCCAAACTTCATACATTTCATCTAAAAATATGCTAAAGATTTTCACCGAATGTCCATTAAATGAAAATGAGATATATAGGTTGGCCACTTGTTGCTGAATCCACCATCCATTTCTTCAGTTTAGGACATGATGCAAAGAAATTATAAGCAGAATTCGATTAGAAAAAACATCATACCTCTCCATTAACAACAGGAGCACAGCTTTGTGTAGTCAGCTGAAGTGCCTCTGGCTGCTTGTGCTCCACCAAATCTGCACACAATTCTCACAAATTGAGCTCGGCGGAATTCTCTCTAAAACCAGCATGTGTACATTACAGAAATAGAAATGGAACGATCTGTCTTCTATGGAAAGCGAAACAACCTGCGTCCGGAGCCAGCAGGCAGCGCCTCTTCCCGCCGGAGGGCCGCCCGTCCGAGGCCTTCCGCTTTCGCACATACGTAATCCCCCACCACCTCCTCACATCGGCAGGCCTCAAGCTCACCCTCGGCGCCGGGACATCCAACCCAACGAACCTCAGAATCGTCAGGAAGGCCGTCTGAGAGGCCGTCACGGCGCCGCCATCAGAGATGCAGAGCGGAGAATCGGGGATGTGGCACATCCGCTCTACGATGCGCGGCGAGATGCCGGCGATGGCAGCGAGGTCTGAGACGGCGGCGGGGCGGCCAAGGCGGACAACCACCGTGAGGAGGTGCCAGGCACACTCCATCTCCAACGGGTCGGCGGCGTCTGCTGGCGCCATCGGAGGCGGCGGTGGGATTTGCTGGCCGGCAAGGCTCTCTTCTCGCTTTGCCTCTTTCTGTCCTAAAGGGGTTGATGTTTTTGCGTTGCGGTCCTCGGTGTCATTGAGTTTTGTGGATCTGAGGCGGCGAGAGGCGGGAAAAATTGTTCGCCCTGGAGTTTTTGGAGCGCTGCATCTCGGCCTAGGTGTGAACACGTGCCGTTTCCCGCCCGGGTTTTCCCCCGCTTCGGGCAGTAATTGTTAAGTACACACATAGCTAGCGTACACAAAACAGCAGCATTAGTGCTAAAAAAAACAGCAGCATATGAGACCCAGACGTTTACGCACGTGACCCACACGGCTCCTTTTTTTTTCAGGGGTGGATAAACACGTCTCTGCTGTACTACTGTTGTTTACTCGTATCATAGATGTCTTGCAGCTATTGGCAAATTGCACGTAGACGTACAGCATACAGATATACCACAGACGGCAATGCACAATGCCTCGGTACTGCAAAAGAACACACTTGGACGAAGGGGATAAAAAAGAAGAGCATCGTGTCATTGTACATTCAGATTTCAGAAGCGAGTTTTGCATGAATTGTTCAGAAAACGTTCTCCATCGATTAGAGTAACAAAGGATGCAGATGCACATCTGACAGATAATAACATTACAGAATTCTGGCAGACAGCTATAAGTGAAAAAATAAGAGCAGATCAGCATGTTTTCAAAGAGATGTTGACATGTTGTGAACAAAGACTAGTACAATTGTCTACTGAAATCGTTAGCTACTGAACAAACTAGCAAAACTTTGCTTGGAGGCAACTCCGCAGTGCTATCTGGTTGTTTTTCGACTTCGCCGGCGGCACTCAAAGCAGTCGGAGCATGGATAGAAGGCATTTACTCCATGTTTACGATCAATTTGTAGTTTGGTTGGTGAAACTTTAAGTTCCTCTACAAGTATCTGACGCAGATTTTCATTTTCCTCCCGCAGCTCTTCAATGATCCTTTGGTGCTTGATTACCTAGAGATGAGAAATTCAGAATCACTAATTAGTGAGCCCTGAATCATTATGAAATCTTGCGTTAACAAAAGATAGCAACCATTTTGCTTTATTAGCAGAATAGCAGGAGAAGGCCCTGACTTTTTCTTCTTTTTTTTAAGAAACAACAAAGTTCTACAAAGGCAGGAGGATAAAACCATTTTGCTTTATGAACAGAATATTCTTTTTCACTTACAGGCAGAGTTCTACAAAGGCCGGAGGACAAAAACGAGACCCTACTACAAGAGATTAGTGAAAATTACTCAGTCCATTGTCTAGAAACTTCACAGGTTGTTTTCCTATGTGCAAAGAGATTTTATACTTGCCAAAAGGATTACCAACACATCGTTTTATTGCCAAGTTGGGTGGAAACAAATACCATGACACATGAATATAAATGACAAAGCTATCAAGCGAGGCACATAATAAGGATGACTGAACTCACCAGCTGAAGTACATTATCCATTCCATGTAAATTACCTGACTGTAAAATGAATAAAGAAAAAAGTGCTCAGTATACATGTTTTATAACATCATCAACTTGCAAATTGGGCTGGCGAAACAGTACACATTAGCATCAATAGCAACAAAGCCTTTTAGTCCCAAGCAAGTTGAGTTAGGCTATAGATGAAACCCACAAGACGCAACACAAATGACGAAGAAAAAAAAAAGGAAGACGAAACAGATCACAATAACATGAAGAATATGTGAATATGTATAGTACAACAGGTTAGCAGGGTTTTAGTGCTTACTGCATCTTTTGAACTGAAATCCAGCTTTGAATCATTTTGGAACAGCGGACTCTGTAGAAAGTTTGAAATGACCTGTTCAGTTCGAGTCCCAGGTAATGCTTCTGGTGGTGCCACATGTTGACCATGCAACACATGAGTAGGCTGTCCTCTTGATACCTCATTGCTTGTAGTGTGGTTGAAACTTCTTTCTGCAGTGTTAGAATCTAGGTCCATGGGCATGCCAGTGTGACTTTGTTGATTGCTAGACAAAGACCTAGCCGTAGGATTTGATGCAGATGACTCCCCAGGGGTATCCTTCAACCTTGAGGTGAATTTAGACATAACTTCCTAGAAAAAAAAATCTCTTAATGTTAGTGAATCAACAGGAAGAGCGAATAGTTGGGATAAAAGTTGAAAATCAGATTTTACCCCAACCAATGACTGAATCTCATGAAGTACTCGTGGCTTCAGCGCAATTCCTGAAAATTGAAAAGAAAACCTTATCATAGGGATAGGAGTAGTGTTGGTGTGTATGTAAGAACTAAAAAGTGAAAAATGGGTAGGCTCAATTATCACTATATTTATTAACGCAACATCTTTGGAGCAAGCGTGCAACGTGTACACAAGCCAACTACAAGCCAGCAGTGAACAGCGATGGACAAGGAACATAAAAGATAAAACGTGTAGGACCAAGTAAGAACAATTACATAAGTAGTTTTAAGCGAGGAGGAATAGAGGATAACGGTCACATGATGGCATGGATAAGGCACTACAAATTGCACTTACTTGGCAGGGAAAGAAGTAATATAAACATATAGGAAGACAAGACATCAAGGCTATTTTCTACAAGGCCTATACCAC
Source organism: Eleusine indica (assembly GCA_030378355.1). Lineage (NCBI taxonomy): Eukaryota > Viridiplantae > Streptophyta > Magnoliopsida > Poales > Poaceae > Eleusine > Eleusine indica. Next base: position 47,861,979 of record CM059495.1, read on the forward strand.
AGGAATTATGGTGTTAAGTTTTTGAGATAACTGCAATGAATACCTATTCCAAAACCATGGCCTATACCAACACCACAGCCAATGCCTGCTTCGATGTTCCTTAACCCTGCTGTCCTCATCTAGAACACAAACATAGCGAATAGTAAAATGCAGAGTGACAGATGAACCAAATACAGAATCAAATGAACAAAATGTGCGTTTATATAGAAGAGTGCTAAATCCAAATCTTATCTTACAGCAGAATTGACATGCCTCGTGACTCCAGAAAAAGCATCTGTCGCGCCTCTTGTAGCACTCATAACTTGCTGAAGTCCAGGTATCATACCTGGCCATCAATACGAAAACAAAATTCTTAAACATATTGTTAATGAAATTAACCTATGACTCTCTTGCCAGATCAGGAAGCATGAACCGAAATAATATATGAACTCCCAGCCCAGTTCGGCAGGTGTCTACCTAAACTCCATTTCAAGATGAGGTAACTCTGCAACTAGATTACATACGACGCATCGTTCGACGAAATGCCGCAATGAGAGCGGAGCCCCCGTTTCGTCATTCGTCAATTCAAGAAGAATACCAAACGAATGAAGCACCCAGTAACCCGTGAGGTGGTGACCGACTGGATTCTGATGAACCTATGACTGATTTTATTCCGATGAGCACAGCATAGTCTATTACCTAGGTATATGGGGCGGCCGACGCCGATGCCAACGCCACAGCCGACGCCGAAGCCGGTGAAGACCTGGAGCACCTTCACGCTGAAGGGGTTCTCCATCTGGAACGAGGGCGGCGGAAGCCTCCGCTCCCGCGGGGTCGCCATCGACGCCGGACGACGGACCGGCGGCGATAAAGCACGGAAGGGGCGGAAGGTAGCGGGCTCGCAGCCCACGGACTCTAAAGCTGTATCGTCGCTTGGGCTTAGTCGTGGTAGCCCATCTCAGGGTGGACTGGGTCGACAAAGATTTTGCATTAGGAAGAAGTTCAATTTGCCTCTTTAAACTATCATCATTGTCGGTTTTTATACCATAATTATAAAATCAGGTAGGATGACTTCTATAATTCTTCATTCCCTTCGTTTTTCCTCCCCGATCGGTTTTAAAGACGGTTTCTACTGATGTGACACTGTGGATTCCACATACCAGTTGTCACGTCAACTTTTTTTAAGTTTCTTCCGCCTGGTGCCAGTGCTCCCAGGGGCGGAGCTAGCGAACCTTTAAAGGGGGTGCTGATTACTCTTTGTTAAACTAATTGAACTGTTTATTAAATATTTTATATAGTAATTTTCTAAATTATTTAAGAAGTTAAGCTAGATTTTTAATGGCCAGGGGGTGCTGCAGCACGGGTAGCACTATGTTGCATCCCCTTGATAGAACAGTAAACCTATACTTTAAGCACTTTTCTCTCATGGCTTCTCACATAGGACTTTGAGCACTTTGTACCAGTAGAAGCACTATGTTGCATGCCCCTTGATAGAACAGCAAACCTATACTCAATATTAAAGACAAAGATACATTTTTCACTTCTTGAGCTTATGGTCTTGTCACTTTGCCATTTGATCAATTTTGCTTCAGTTGGGGTTGTCAACATGAATAGAAATCTGAGCACATCCACCTTGAGTTGATGTCTATGAATATTGAATGCTCTTGATCAATGTTGCACTTTTCATTCATAGCACATCTTTCATTCTTTCTTCATAATTGACACCAAATAATATGTGGCTTTCCATGGCTTCAAAGATCCGTCGGAATCAACTCCACTTGCTCTTCACCATCACAAAGGTCCTTCGGCGTCGAGTCTCTTGCTTCCTTCTCCAATGTATGATCCATTGCAGGCAAGTCATGTTATTCCTTCATCTTCCTACCATCCTAATTCACATATCACGTTGTGTCTCACAATAAGCCATACTTCCTTTTCTTCATTTGATTGATTAGATTTTGATTGATATTTCCTTATCAACATGATATCCATCTTTATTTTTTCAGTTATCATGGTAGAGACGTGTAAAGATAAGATTGTGCACCCATGTCTCTTTTTTTTCATTGTTCACTTGTTTGTCATACACGATAAATTGTCTCGTGGAACATGTGATCCTTATCAAAAATAATATCCATAAGCTCGTATATGAATGATGGTCCATAATAGTATTACAATTAAATTCCTGCTCATTATCTTCAATGAACATATTAGTCCTTTAACGTTTTGTCAATCAACTCACCAAAACCTACTAGGGGCCTAGATGCACTTTTAATCTTCCCCTTTTTGGTGATTGATGACAACCCGATTAAAGCTTACAAAAAAGACAATAAAAAGATTTTAAAGCTCCCCCTTAATATGTGCATTTCATAAATTTTCAACAAGTTAGCTTGACATGTCAAATGCACATATTGAATGAAAAACATAGAGCTCCCCCTAAATCTGAGAATCCGTGGGTGCAAACAAGTGTATGTGTGACAAGAATATTACGTGATGCAAATGCAACAAGAGACAACAAGAAACAAAGCACGAAGCAGCAGACAGACAAAAACCGTTCTGGCCGACACCAGAAACTGGTCAGATCGTTTTCCCTGAGTAAACCGGTCAAGCTGGTTTTTGGGACAGGTCAGGCTGGTTTCTAGGAGAGATCAGCAAATCCACCACAGGCACCAATCAATTCAAGCAACACTATATCATATCAACTTAGGAAATTGTTTTAACCAAAAACAACACTTAGTTGCAAAATATTACAAGGTTCTCAAGTCCAAAAGATAGGATTCTAGGATTATTACAAAGTTTGACACAAATGAACCACTGAGGTCATAGATCTGAGAGGATCCCAAAAACCGGTCTGACCGGTTTTCCAAACCAGCTAGGCTGGTTTTCACTGACCAGAGAACTACTAGAGAGCTCCAACATCTTTATTCCAAGCTTTAATCCACTTTTCTTCTCCCCCTTTGTCATTGATCACCATAAAGGGGTCATCCTAGCTGCCGTGTTCATCCATGTGAAGGGGGGTTGTTTGGATCAATCCAATGCTCTTCTGGAAGATAGATAGGTAAGAGTGGGATGGGTGTAGCAAAAATGGAAGAGAGAGAGGAGGAGCAACCATACCAATACCAAAAGTCTCAAAAAGTGCATTCATAGTTGTTGTAGCAAGATCGGGGTTATTATATGGCTATGGTTGAGGAGGAGGAGGTAGTGGTGGTGGCACTGAAGATGAAGCATCATGATATCCACCCATGTAGGTATGACTAAACCATCTCCACTCCTCACTTTGCTTAATTCTTGCTATCCTGATGTCAATGGACTCTACTTCTGGAATTGGTTCACCTTCTGAGCCAGGTGGAGAAGAAGGATCATTAGGCAACAATTGTGCTTGGATTTTCTTCATTCTCTTCTTCTCCTTTCTTCTAGCAGCCACCTCATGGCGCTATCTCACCTCAATGGAATGCTGAGATTTGCAGATGTCAGAGAGATAATTCAGCAACCTTCTTATAGGAGAGGAAGGCTTGTCACGCCCGTGTGAGGAGGTTGCTTGCTCCGTGTGCTCACTATGCTGTCCCTGAGGTTCATTCTGTCTCTAAGGAGAAATCTGAGGAGGAGAAGATGGTTGTGAATCAATAGGAGCCGGTGCCACCAACACTTTCTTAGAAGGCTTCATTTTTAGTGGTTGGTGAATAGATTCACCTTTCTTCCCTGTTTCCTTCTTATATGTGGTTTGGGTCACATTCTCAATTATATGCATGAGATAGGGAGCATAGCCACAGACTTTCTGGGTATTACTAGTAATGCCCTTGATTTCCTCCCATATGAAGTCTGACACACAGCTGGCCTCGTTCGCGCAGGACCTCTCCCACTTTGCGACGCTCGACGACGAGGCCACCCTCACTGAGGCGCGACTTTACGGATCTGCTCGGTAGCGCGGACGGCGGGAGCAGCTCGGCTGGCAAGGGCAGCTCAAAATCTCGAAGGCGCCGGGTGAGGAGAGAGCGGGGAGTGGCTCGGACATGTCAGCAGAAACCACCTTCAAAACCGATCGAGGAGAAAAAAAGAACAGGACGAGGAGTTGTAGGAGTCGTCCTACACGGTTTTATAATTATGGTATAAAAATCGAGCTATGGTAATAGTTCAGAAAGACAAATTGGACTTCTTCCTTTGCATTATCCATGGTCGTGGTGAACGGAAGGCCCTGTAAATATATTGCAAGAGATTTTGTTTCGAAAATCTTGTGAAATGGACCAAATTGAACCTAGCAATGTAGTAAACGGGAGCCTTTATACATACACTGTAAGTGTCGAAGCTTGTAATGCATGCACATCTTGTGAGCGGAACAAGTTGAATCTAGCATAGCAGACAATGTGTGAAAAGATATGAACTTTTAAATGGCAGTTGACAAAAATGGTGGGAGATCCACATGTTCATTGTACGTAGCCCTTGGTTAAACCATCGTACACACTCTCCTTGGTTACATCTGTGATTTTCTCTATTGTTCTCGTTTTCATTCTCCACAAACTCAATGCTATGGCAATGGCATTATGCCTCCTTGACCACTAACTTAGCTTGTTGATTGACCACGCTAACTTCTGGTAGAAATGTAATTAATGCCATCCTTTCGCTCAGAATAGCATTTCTTGACTAGATTCGACACAATAAGTCATGCGCTAGTGTCATCAGAAGGACATGACCTCGTACAGACGGGCTAAACTTGCACCGCATTTCTATCTGACTTTCTGATCTTTGCCACTACTACTACTACAAGTCTACAACTCCTATCGCCCTCGCCTGTGACTGTGACCATGCCGTGCCATTTGTTATTCTTTGCCAGATGATCATTTCACTTGCTTCTAAAGACGAACTATCATCCCAGTTACGTTTACCACTTCTTCTTTTTTTTTTATTTTTGAAGAAAACGGCAGGTGCTCTGCCCATTCATTATAGCAGGAGAAAAACAGAGGAAAATTAAAAACAGGTTCCAGTTCATACAAGCAGCTTATGCTGCAATACAGAAAAGGCCAACAGAGCGTGAGACACAAGAACAGCCAAGGGCCGAGATGGTAGTATGGCCGTCACGCAAGAGAAAAGGAAACCGATCAATGGATGGTTGCTCAGCCTGGGTCGATGTTTTGTTACGTTTACCACTTGGCACAATCAAAACCCAAACACGTCGACCATGTGAAATTTCCGCCGCCCTGTTCGCCTAGTTTGTACGTGAGATCGGTCAACCACGACCTGCCTCGATCCGATATTCTTACAACCCAAGATTCACGAACCCTTTGACTATATCCTATCTCACGTGCACCTGCAACAACTCTAACAACGTTGGCACCAACAAATGCCCGGATCAAACGGGGCGAATTTTCCCGGATTCGTACGGAAAATGCCATCTTGTATTCGTTCGAGCCTCCTAGGTGCCCTTGATTGGCTAGCGACCCCCTCGGGAACCACAAGGCGTGTTCACGAACCGAAAATTTCGTCGATACCAAAAAGAAAAAAAAATAAAGAGAGGAAAATCTCCGCCTTATCTCGCCCAATCACCTTTCCCAAGCTCGTGTGAAAGGTCGGCGCTATCTCATGATCCTCGCGGCCGAATTTTCTATCCTGTCTCAGCACCCTATTTCGGCTGAAAGCTTTGTATCGTCGACCCTCCACCAGCAACGGTGGGGCACTGCCGGCCCCGGCCGATGGCGAAACGGGCGGAGCAAAAGTCGCAGGGATCGAAAGCAGCAACAGCGGCAAAGCTAGCTTGCCCATTGGTGGCCACGTACGCATCGCGCCTTTGCAATAGGACATCACCACCTTCTTCCGCCCCCTGTTTCTGCGTCGTGCGTGGTCCACTTATCCTGGCGAGATCCACATATCCCGTTCCTGATTCGACCAAACCCCTCATGTCCTTTCCTCTCGTAGCTGCTGTAGATAGATGGTGCTTTTCAGAGGACCATGCATATGATCTGATTTCCGTGTCAGTTGAAAAATTTGGGTGTCTCAAATTATGAATTCTAAGCACCTAGTAGATTGCTGGATCAATGATCCGAGGACGTAATGCATGCATATATATACATGTAACGGCACATGATCTAAACTTGGGAATACAGCCAGATTTTCTGCAGAATTTTCTGGTCGTTTCTCCTGTCATTATTGGAAGTAACAGTGCTAGAAGGATGACTAATGATGATAACGCGAACAGTGTTTTTGGACGAGAAGAACGTGTGATCTTTTCGACTGATGGACCGGAGGGGTAAGGGACCAATTATTGTGGCATTGGGAGCTCAGAGCCACACAAGCCGCTGTCCTCGCTGCCTCCTCAGACTGTTACAAGAAACGAACCCACTTGAAGGAGACAGGGACCCTTCCCCGTCCAATTCCAATTATCCTCCACATGCCTAAACAGATGTGATGATTTTCTGACGAATAAAATCTTTTTGTAACAGTGGATGCGATACAATACTACAGACGAATAGATATATCATCATACAGTATATCTGATATTTGTTCACCAGCTTATACCGACCAACCAAAACTTAAGCATGCACAAACATTCTTTTCTGCAGGATCACATAAAACTACCGAAAACCCCACGCCACTGGCGATGAACACAAAGTTAGCGTGACAACAACAACAATATCGATTATCGAAGAAGAAGTAGCAGCTGCCTCCCGGAGGCTGGTACAGATTGCAACAGTTGAGCCAAGCCTGGTCACCGAAATCACAGCACTCTGATGGCCTCGGTTGCGCCACAAGGAGGAGCGATACGCAGATCCAGACTGTTGACAGCCATTCTAAGCTCTAGGCTGCTGATGGATGACGCAGTTTCCAGGCCAGATGCCATGGATGCGAAGGACGTCTCAGCGTGAGCCTTTGATCTCTTGAAAAAAGTAGTCAGTTCATTAACCTGTCAAGAAGAATTAGTTCTTAGTCGGTATAATTTTTCCCATCACTGTTTCACAATAAAGACGAAATGGTGGTAATATTACCTGCTTGCTATTGCCTAAAATACCTCCAGCGCCTGGATAGCTTGGTACCTGAGGTGAGGATCAAAATCCACAGTTCAGTTTGTCTCAAATGGTTACGTATCAATAATTGCAGCTCAATGAAGATGCAGAATTTACCGGAACATCGCCGCGGTCGGTATGAATTATTTCCTCACTAGGAGCAGGTTTAGTGGCAATACTTTGAGGGCTCGGCACCTGAAACAGAGGGGCAAATATCATCAGCTGCAAGATCTGATGAACCATTGGAAATGTTCTGCAATTGTAGCAAGCAAGCACGCACTTGATCATTGTTATACTCAGCCATGCCGACGTCGAAGAGGCTGGCCCGGCGCTTCTTCTTGCCGGGGTTGGTCTGCCGGAGGAAGTACTTCTGGGCGTGGCTGGCCACCTGCGTGGCCGTCCTGGTGGTGACGAATTTCTTGGAGATGCCTCTCCAGTCCCCTTTGCCCAGCTGCCTCAGTCCGTCGAGGAACTTCCTGTGCTCCTCCTCGGTCCACGGAATCCCTGCAGTGATTTCACCATCAATCGCTACCCAGGACAAATTACAGGACGAATAATTAATTGACCACTGTTGTACTACTGGTAGTTCTGGTGATTGAGGCCTTGTGGATTGTAAGAGCAGCCGTTGACTGACCCATAAAAGGGGACAAAATTTTAGCCTTAATTTTTTTTTTCCCGCTATTGCTGAATCTAGTTCGGCATTTCCTTGCAGGAATCAATCGCCGGATCGGATCATGTGCAAGAACCTTAATACTAACAAGTTATTACTAGGAACATATTTGAAGCTAAAGTTTGCAGAGGCAAGAAGAATCGAATCGAACACAAGAGAGTCACCTTTCTTCCTCTCCTGCGCCTTGCGGCGGCGGCGCTTCTGCTGCGGGGACGCGAGATCACCGTCGTCGGAGGCGTATCCCTTCCCGACCTCCCCGGGCGGCAGGAGCGGGTTGATGGAGGTGAGGTTGGGCATGCTGGAGCTTTTCTTCATCTCAGCGGCGATCTGCACGTCCATGCCGAACAGCCTGAAGCTCACCGGCGCCGCCGCCTTCGCCCACTCCTCCTGCTCTTCACTCGGCCGGCGCTCCATTTCCATTCCCTCCCTCGCTCCCCACCCCGCACGTCTGTTGCGAGGTCGCTGTCGACGGTATCTTGTCGGAAGCGGATTGGAGTTGGTTGGATGCTTTGGAGGCTACTGCGGACCGCAGTAGTAGTAGAAGGGAGAGACCAAGCAGCGGTGGTTGTGCTGCCTGACCCTTTTCTCGTAGCCTCCACTGCTTTATTTATAGGGCTAGCGCAGTGTGTCGCGGAGTAGAACAAAGCAGGTTTCGAGCGTCATAATAACAATCTCGTTTTAATGTGACTTTTGCACGAATGATTTGGGCTCCTAGCCTTTTATTATCATTGACTCGATATAGACGATGAACCCAAGATTCCGTTCCATCTGGGTTTTGCGAGGGATGAATTAGCTGTTCCTGCTCGACGCCTCGATCTAGCATAACAAATTTTGGGCGACGTCAGTGGGTATGTCAGAAACAATACTGCTGCTTGGGTTTCTCTGTAACAGGTTTTTCGAGGGACTTCTTGTATCGATCGGTATTCATTCGGTGCCCCGATGTACAGAGAGCAGTACTTGTCAAAGGATGCCCCTCGGTTGTCGATGCGATGCCACCAGCCGTCCGCGTGGTGTATCATGGCACTGACAATTTGACATTCTTCACTACTCGTAGTAAACCACGGACACACGGAAAAGGGAGTGGTAGTATTCAACCGATCTTCTTATTTGGTAATTGCTCGCTTAGTGATCCTGACAGGATGAGAAATGAAAACGTTCGCAAGACAAGGATGTTACAGGACTTGAGAAAGCGCGTGTAAGCTAATTTCGGCTGTACTATGTGCGAGTAGGAAATTACACGCAGGTTTCCAATACTATTTGACCCTCGACATAGCCAACAATAATCCGGCGGCTCCGATTCCTACTTCAAGCGCGCGAAATAACCTGTTCATTGTCCATCTGCAACTGCAAGTATGCAACCTGACTTACGCGTGCGTGCTTGACAACGGCAGTCCGGTACGGTACTCGCGGGCTGCCGTGTTGGTGCGGTCGATGCGAAGCCACCGTGCGCGTGGTGTATCATGGCACTGGCAATTTGCCGCTACTCATAGTAAGCCTGTGAGGTAGTCGCTCTTCATATCGTCATTCTTGAACACACGAAAAAGGAAGTACACTAGTATTCAAGCGATCTTGTTATCAGGTAGTCGCTCTTCGCGATCCTGACAGGCTTACGAGAAACGAAAACGTTCGCAAGACAAGGACGTTACAGGGCTTGAGAAACTGCGTGTAAACTTCAGGAGTTGATCGCCCGCTTAGAATCGAGCCGTACCGGACTAGTACCACGAGTCAACGAGGCACCACGAACGACACCACAGCAGCAAGCAAGTTAACGAGCGTCGTGACCAATAATATTCGATCCGGCTGCGCCGATTACCGTTCTCCATCTGGAACATGACCGATGCGTGCGTGCATATGCTTGACGACGAGGAGGAGCCGGCACCGGACTCGCGGGATGGCGTGTTGGTCGGCCAAGAACTGGACGGATATCACAAAGACAATGCCGTGGGAGTTTCGCGCTCCCCGGCGGGAGCACATTTCGTTTCGTGCTGGTCTGCGCAATCTAATTACGCAGCATCTTGCCGCGGAAATTTCGTGCCCTGGTACACCGACCGATCGAGGACGCACGCACGCACGCGCGTAACGTGAACCCCTGCCACTGCCGGGCCGTTTTGTTTCGTGCTGCGGATGATGATGGTGCTGGTGTACCGAGCGCTTACACTTGGACGCGCACGCGTGTGCGGTGTACCGAGCGTGCGCAGCGGCACGGGCGGCGCGGCCGCCTCCAGAGCTCTGCACTGACTCCAGCGCCGGAGCTGGTGCACGTCCTACGATGCACGCCACGCGCTTTCACCGGCCAAACCTAAAATATTCCCGCGACGTACGCCACTGTGATCGCGGACCAAGCACCGGCGCTTCCCGCTAAACAATGTTTTCCTAGACACCGCAAAATAATCTGGATTATATAGCATCGCACTCATCGAAAGTATCTGGCGTTCATGAGCCGATCCGGATGGGAACCATCGCGCCAGGCCGCACGTAAACGTCCATGCGTGCGTCGCGCTTACCTTAGCGCCGGAAAGCGGCGCCACCGGCGGCGTCTCAGGTTCGCCTCGTCCTTGTCGCCTTCGACTTCGAGGGAGAGAAGGGCGGACGAACGCCTAGTTATACATATATCTGAACCGGATAAAGTTTACTTACTTAATATGCGGATAGGGTAACTGGATCGGCGTTACCGTGGCGTGGGATGGACTGATCGACAAGCCCACACGTCCCTGTTACTACCGCATAGGGTAACAGCATCGGCGGCGTTTCACCTAGTCAGTTACTCTCAGTTCGGGTTGTACTAGGGAAGTGCTACTCTATGTACTGAGATTACCCCAGCACCTGCCTTGTCCTGTTCCATGCCAAGAGTGTTTTTTTTACGACTCTTGTTGATTTAAAAGTACTATATAGAGCTGTATAAAAGCCGCCGCACGCTCGGGAGGAATACGGCCGTGGCCGCAGTGAAAACGACGGAGCGTGATGTAATTGTCGACGTCACGTGACGTGAGTGCGCACGAGGATCCGTTGTGCCATGGGTTTTGGTGACAAGCTAAGTCTTTGATTCCAACGGCACCAATGTTCCACCAGGCTGTAGATGAGAGTACGTAGTAGTGGTTTCAAGACAAGATGCTGCAATAAGGTGCACACGAGGAGGAAAATCGTAATAGAAGCTGCTCCAGGGGGGCACCTATACTGGAAGAAGAGGAGGAGCCCGGAGCAAAGCAGAGCAGGGAAGAAGTAAAAAAACGGTTCTGTTTAACCATCGCCAGCATCCTCGCTGCACACAGCCCACTTTCTACGGGCCGTTATGACCCACGGCCCTCGCTGCACACGGCCCACTTATAGCAAATTGCGAGATTGCGGGAGAGAGGCAGACAGGCTGGGCTTACGCCTGGGCCTAGCCCATCGGTTTAAACAGGTGGCTAGCTTTGTTACGTGAAAACGGAAAGCTAATGAATGTCCGGTTGATTACCTGTTTAGAAGCTGCCACCCCGCGGGAATAAAAAAATTCCGTTGCTTTACCCCTGCAATGTAGTCCTGCAAAGGATTCCAATTCAAAAAAAAAAAAAGTAGTCCTGCAAAAAGAGCTCCCTGAGTAAGTGACATGCATCCAAACAGTTGTATATGCTAAAACTATAAAAAAAGAGAAATTATACATGCAGCTACGATAACGACAGTACACTCAAGTGACTCGTCTAGAAAGTACCTTACAACACTAATCGCTGCAGAACAATCTAGAAAGGACCGCCTGCATGCGGTACATGTAAACTATACGAGATGGATGACAAAAGAACCCCAGCGATCAAGAAAAAAGAGCATTGTGTCATGCGAGAGGACGGTACACACAGCTGTCATTCCTGTTGTTAACAAAATGGGGAGGCGAGATTCTCAATCCTTCATTGAGTTTTTTTTTTTTGCAATATCGCTTCATCGCGTGAAGCACGATTCAGGCATTTTTTTTCTTTCCATTCTCAAAAATAATATTACTGAGGAAATTCAATGTTTCATATGATCTCAACGCTAATGACATGTGGGCTAACTATCTTAATTGAGCCCATATAGGCTATCCTGATGGGATATGAGGTCCCATGTGGGCCAACCGTCGAGGTGAGAAGTGAGATGCCTAAAGCATCTCAATTGAGCTCATATAAGCTATCCTGTGCGCCTCGTCTTTGCAATTTCAGAGTTAGTTCATATCACATGCTGGCACATAGCACGCAATGATGCCGTGGAACAGAGCAACTGTCAATCAATGATATTTGCACTTTGGAGCCCAGCATCATTGCAGATCAGTTACTGTTAAGCTATTATACACCAATCAGTTAACCTAAAAAATTAAAATCAAGATCTCTCTACCAATCAGTTAACCTAAAAAATTAAAATCAAGATCTCTCTGTCTCAATAACATGTTAAGTTATTATGTACTGATCAGTTACACTCAAAGTTTAAACTGATTGGTAAGGACTTATGATTCAACAGTTATATTTTCAATTGAACTTTGGTTTGGTTCTTCAAGCCACCGTTCATGCTAATTAAAGATGTCAACAGGTACTCGTTACCGGCAGGTAAAAACCCAATTAGAGGACGGGCATGGGAAGGAATGCTATCCGCGGGTATAGAAATGGGTCAATTCCCTTCCCTGCCAGGTTTCGGATTCGGGGATGGGATTAACACACCTGAACCCGTTTCCCCACGGGGACCCCGATTACATGGGCGATCAATATTGTACTGGCCCACAATGACAGGCCAACCCAAATCAACATAACAGATTATATATTTCCACAATCCCTAAACCTAAACCCCACCCGAGTACGGACGCCTGGTGGCAGCGCAGCGCGAGTGCCAAGTGATCCAGGCTCAGTTGCTCAGAGCGGCGGCGACATGGTGCGACCGCGCGAGGCCGTGACACCAACCAGGCTCGACGACCCGACCCCCGCGATAGCAGCCAGCCTGCCCTCCTCTGCCATGAGCTCGTCGGAGCCGGACCATCCCTCCTTTCAGGTCAACACCCCCATGGATTCAAGCTATGATGGGAATGTAATAAGGTGAGAACAAGCTTCCCCTCCTCAAAACTATTCGTTACCCGCTCGGGGACGAGGATGGGAGAAAATGTTCATCCGCGAGCGGGGACGGGGCGAATGTATTTTGCTGCAAACGGGGACGGGGACGGGATAGTCAAACCCACAGAAATTTTACCCGCTGTCATCCCTGACACTAATGATATCTGACCCAGTAACCGCTGGATAATAAGATATTAGAAATGCAATTGGAATGAAAAAGTGCTTAGTGCTCCTCTCATTTTCCGTAGTTTTTCTGTCTTTTTGTGGTTATGAGATTACAAGACTCACAAATACTTAGTTCCCATAGAAGTCGCTCATTCCTATAAAATTAGTGGAACTCTAGTGGAACATATACATTCAACATACTAAGGTGTTGATATGTCGATTGTTAGTTTAAAAAAAGTAATAATAATATATTGACTATGTTTTGTCTCCCCCTTAAGCAAAATTCATGGCTCCGCTCGTGAACCTTCCGAGCCAATCACTGCTAAGCTAGCAGCCTAGACCGCCAAAAAACAATTAGAGAAAACTAATTAAAGAAATACTAAAGCCAATCGTACATGGTATCAGTCACGCGACTAGGTTTATGAATGGCATGCAGCGCATTCAAGCGACAAATATCCTCGCAACTCTAGCAAGACATGATATGGCACTAGATGCCACTGCATCACCTTCTGCGACCCACCGACGGTCAAGGATCGCAAGGAAAAGCCTCTGTCATGTCCGCGTGGAGATGAACCAAAAACACGTTACACCGTTTTGTTGCTAAACCATATGGATATATGTCATGGTTTATAATATATGATGAGTAATTGACTTTGGTTGATTCGGTGTTTGAGTTGAAATGCAGGAATCTAGGGATTGCATGAGTTTGTGCATGTCATGGTTATGACTAACCGGAGTTAGTGAAGATATTGGTGAAGTTATAGGAGATAGAAAATATGTTTGTTTGTCTCATGATGTGTAGGTCACTGGAGTCAACTTGACGGTCAACGGCAAGAGGATCGAGCATAAGTAGGAGACTTGGGGCCGGACAATCGGGAGACCGGGTGAAGTCAAGGGTGATCCATACCGTACACGTGGAGAGGCAAGAAACATGGACGGTTTTGCAGTTGAGCCTCAAAACTATGGGTGGTGATCAAGACGGCGGGGTTGATCAAGTCAAAGGTGATCAGGCGTCGGTGCAAGTAGAGACTTCTAATGGACCGGAAGCGGGAGAGACTTGCTGACGAGGAGGATCATGGGACGAGGTGACGCGTCAAGATCAAGAAGTCACGCTTTGAGAAGCATGCACGTTGGTTTCTCGGTTTAGGCCTCAAAACCGGTGGCAGCGATTGGAGGGGCACGTGGCACCATCGCGAAGCTTGCATCAAGGCGAAGCAAAGCCGTGATGGGCTCAATGGCGTTCGGGCGACGAGAAAAAAGATGGATAGTTGTGCCCCTGGTGGTAGGTGGTAGTGTATTGTAGGTGAGGGGTTGGATGGTCTTTAGAACAACCCCTAGGCCTATATAAGGAGAGGTAGGGCTGGTGGAAGAGGTGCCGCTCTTTCCCTTAGCCTTGCCTTAGGTCTTCATTTAAAGTGCTAGGAGAGGTCTTCATGTAATATAGGAGAGGAGAGGGTGTGTGAGAGACATCTCTTTCTCTTTCAAATAGTGGGAGGTAGATGGTGGCTTCCTAGCCATGTATCCATATATCTTGACTTGATGAATCAATGATATGAGATTCAAATTCGTGCTCAAGTTCTTCCTCTCTCCCTAAATCCTGAATTTCTCTCTTTTTTTTTCTATTTTTGGAGCTATTTTTGTGGGAATTTTTTATCTCATTTTTGGGCAAGTTTTCTTGGCACAAGATCTGAAATTCGTGATGATTTCTTGAGCCAATTGAGTGGATCTTCTAGGATTTGGGTCGTGATGTGTTGAGGATTGGCTGGTCCAAAAATCGCACAATTTGGAGTTTGTTTAATTAGGTTTTGGTCAAGTTTTTGCCTAATCCTGAGCCAAATCGTGTTCTGTCGTGGGTCGATCGGCACTGCCGATCTTTGCACCGGCACTGCCGAAGCTGGGACGAAAATCCAGATCAGCACTGCCAATGTCCTGCTTAGGTTTTTCGTCTTCTTTCTGAACTCAATCGGCAGTGCTGATGATATGACCGACACTACCGGTAGTACCAATCGACATTGCTGATGCTCCTGACCGGCACTGCCGATGGTCAGTCTAAGTTGCCTATTCTGTGTTTTCTTTCCTAGTTTCAAGTCTTGGTTGTTTTTCTTTGCTTCTCTCTAGTTCTTTCGCTGGTATAAGTCACTCCTTGGGTTAGCACATCACAAGTTGGTGTGTGTGGTCTTGGTGATTCTTTCAGAGGTTGGTTTGGGTTGTATTTTGGATATAGGCCAAGTTCTTGAGAAGAATTTTAATTGGCTCCTATTCACCCCCCCTCTGGTCGCCTTCTTAGTCCTTCAATTGGTATCAAAGCCGGTTTGATCACTAGTTGACCTTCACTGGCTTTGTGATCCGAAGGCGACATGGAGAAGCGTGCGGTCAAGCTCTAGATGTTTGATGGAGAGAACTTTCCCCAATGGAAGTCACGGACCAAGGCTTATCTCTTAAGCCAAGGACGTGCAATTTGAAAGATAGTTGAGCAGGAGTATGCCATATCAGAAGACCTCAACACTGCAGCTGCAAGTGAGTTAACCAAGTATGAAAACAACTCCAAAGCTCTCAATATTCTGATTTCTGCTCTAGGTAGGAATGAACATGATCGTGTTGCACATCTTGAAACTTCTCATGGAATTTGGGATAAGCTTTGCACGTACCATGAGGGTACCAATTAAGTCAAGTCTATGCGTAAGGAATCTTACAATAGACAATATCAATCCTTTGCACAAAAACCCGGCGAGTCATTAGATGAAACTTTTCGTAGGTTTGAGGTAATTGTCTGCAACTTGAGGGCTTGTGGTAACCTTGTGTACAATGATAAGGATAGAGCTAAGCAACTGTTGTATTCACTTGATGAAAATGTTTGGGGGGTTAAAATTATTGCTCTAGAGGAAACTGCTGATTTCAATACCCTGAACTGTGAGCAACTATATAGCAAGATGAAATCTCATGAACTGTCTAGGAAATCTCATCCTAATCATGTTAATCCTGCATCTAGCATGGCTTTGCTTTCTAGCTCTCAAAAGGGTAGTCACAGTGGTGCTTCTTATGGAACTAACCCCTCACTTAGCAAGTCTTCTTTGGAGTTTGCTTTGTCTTCTCTTGTTGCAGCTTTTGATGAACAGATGGAGTGGATTCCCAAGGAGGAGCTGTCCTTGCTCACAAGGAAGTTCTACAACAACCGAAAGGAGAGAAGAGGAGGTGGTTCAAGAACCTGCTTCGAGTGTGGTGACCCTGGACACTTTATCGCTGACTGCCCCAAGAAGAAGAAGAAGGCCGGGTACCACACCAACAACACTGAAGACTTCAAGAAGAAGAAGAACCACTTCTTCAAGCAAAGCAAGAACTCCAAGAAGTTTGCGAAGGCGGCCGAGCTCGGAGGAGGAGGTTGAGATGCCATGAGTCAAGAGGAAGGACGACTTCACCGGGCTTTGCTTCATGGCAAAGAATGATCATGACATCGACTCTGGCTCCGACTCTGACACAAACGAGGTATCTTCCACTCTTGATGAGCTCTCTTCTGAATTTGATCATTTACGTGATGTTTTGGTCATGCAAGATGATAAGCTTCGCAGCACTATTCATGAGAGTAGGGAGCTTAAGTCTAAGTTAGAGAGTGATGATTATGAGATTTCCTCGCTTAGGTCTAAGCTTGCCAAATATGACATTGTTGTTGAATGTGAGTCTTGTCAAGTTGTGATGAATGATCTTGCACAGAGGGAAAGTGTGTATGCTCAAGTTGCTAGTCAGTTTGAGAGTGCCCTTAAAGAGCTTGATGAGTTCAAGGCTAGACCAACTTTTATGGATGCATGTCAGAAGTGCCCCAAGCTCACTAGTGAGTTGGAAGCTCAAACCCTCAAAGTCAAAGAGCTCGAGTCCAAGCTGCTAAATGAGACTTGCTCTAAGGTTCTCTCACCACCATGTGTAGTGTGTGGCTCTCTTAAGAATAAGCTTGCAATTACTAGAGAGGAAAACATGAACCTAGTTAAAAAAAATGACTACATCATCTCTTGTCTCCATAGAACCCTAGTTAGTGAGGAGAAGATTGAGAGTGACTTGGCAAGAGTCAAAGAGAGTGCTTGTAGGTCAACCTACAACTTGGGCTTGGGTTTTGAGAGGTGTGGCAAAGAGAGTGAAAATGTGAGTAAGTTTGTGCCTAACACCAACTACAAGGATGAGGAACAATCCATCAAACCCATTGACACATACTATCCACCAAACCCCAAACCTTCCTTCAACCCAAAGCAAATAGAGAAGCCAAAACCCAAACCTCCTGTACAAACATTGCCTAAACATGAGAGAGTCTACATTTCCATGTTCTATGGCTGTAAGGGTCACTTGGATGAGTACTGTTATAGGCGTAAGAGGATTGAGAGGATGCAAGCTGAATTAACTAGAAATATGCATCATGATGATTTTGTTGATTTTCAGCCCCGCTCTTTTTCTCGTGCCTATCATGGACAGGGTCATCCCTCATATGGCTTTGATTCACGAAACAGAGGCTTTATGCACAAACGCTTTGACGCCCTACATTTTCCCCATCATAGTGAGCGTCGCTCACGTGGATTTGGTTTTCACACAGATAGTTTCTATCCTCACAACCTAAGGTTTGAATCGAGATGCTTTGACAGGCCACGTTTTCCCCATCATGGTTCTCATCCCACGCGTCCGAATGAGAATATGCAAAGAACTGTGATGACTACTACCGATCGTATGGTGAAGTGCTGGATCCCTAAAAGCTTTCTTACTAACCCCAGCACTGAGCCATCGATCTTTCCTTCTCATTCTTTGTAGGCAGTAGTTGGAGGCTTGGAGAACAAATGGTTGATGGATTCCGAGTGTTCGCACCACATGACCAGAAATGCAAAATGGTTCTCCAGCCTCACTCCCTTGAAGCGCTGAGAGTATGTGACCTTTGGAGATGACAAGAGAGGAAGAGTGAAGGCAAGAGGTGCGGTAAAGATAAATGAAAAATTCACTCTCAAGGATGTTGGTTTGGTTGAGCATCTCAAGTACAATCTTCTCTCTGTTTCTCAGTTCCTTGATGTTAGTTTGGAAGTGCGCTTTAAGAAAAATGCTTCTTGTGTTCTTGATTTGGATGGTTTTTTAGTTTGTGGGATTTCTAGCATTGGGAGAGTTTTTCAGGTTGATTTTGCTGTTTCTCATGGTTCTCACAAGTGCTTGTTTGCTCAATCTTCTTCTTAGCTCTGGAAATGGCATAGGAGACTAGGTCACATGAGCCTTGACTTGCTTTGTCGCTTGAGTGGCCTAGGTCTGATCCGAAGATTGCTCAAATTCGATAAAGATTTGGTATGGTCTCCTTGTCGTCATGGGAAAATGGTTGCCGCTTCTTATCCATCAATTAATTTGGTGATGACTGAATGCCCTGGAGAGCTGCTTCATATGGACACTATTGGTCCTTCTCGGGTTCGTTCGGCGGGTGGGAAGTGCTTTATTCTCAAGCGTGACAATCTTGATAAGTTTGAGTCGAGATCTTCCAATGGCATCTTTCTTGGTTACACTCTTTATGGCCATTCATATAGAGTTTTGAATTTGGAAACTAAAACCATCATAGAGTCCTATGATGTAACCTTTGATGAATCAAACTCTTGTGCAAGCAATATGGTTGAGACTGCAGGTAACAGGAAGATGGAGGAGAGTATCTTTGTAGAAGAAGGCCTACAGGGCTTGGATGATGATGATGATGAGTTATTCCATCCCTCATCCGAGCTTGTTCCTGCTGTTTCCACCACTCCAGCAGAGGGTCCAGAAGCTTCTATATCGACGTCGGTTGCTGTTGAGCCTGCTCCAGCAGTGGTTGAGAGGGAGGTACACTCCGAGAGAGAGGCCCATCGCCACATTCAACGTCGGCATCCTCCTCAATAGATGATCGGTAATCCATGAGAGAACAACAAGGTCAAGGTTTGCACATCTTGCCTGCTTTACCAAGTCTCTATTTGTTGCCACCTTTGAACCTCGGGGTATTGGACACGCACTATCTAATAAACATTGGGTTAATGCCATGCATGAGGAGTTGGAAAACTTTGAGAGAAACAAAGTGTGGACTCTAGTGGAGCCTCCTGTTGGTGTCAATATCATAGGAACCAACTGGGTGTTCAAAAACAAGCACGGGGAAGATGGTGAGGTTGTGAGAAACAAGGCTAGTCTTGTTGCTCAGGATTTTAGCCAAGTTGAGGGCTTAGACTATAGGGAAACCTTTACTCCTGTTGCACACATAGAAGCCATTAGGATCTTGCTTGCATTTGCTGCCTCTAAGGGCATTAGACTCTACCGAATGGATGTCAAGAGTGCTTTCCTAAATTGTTTCATAGAGGAAGAGGTTTATGTGAGACAACCACCCGACTTTGAGCACTACAAATACCCATACTGAGTCTATATAGAAGTGATGTCCTCATCATATGGCCATGCACTTCCAAATCCATCTAACTCGAGGGGATTAGAGATATCTCTCTTGTTATCAGGAGGGGAAAATTCCATCTTGATCGCTCACACCCCATGACATATTTCATAGCATACCCCAAAATTACCTTTATAAATACCCAGTTACAGAATAGCGTTTGGTAACCACTGTGTTCTATTACACATTCTAGGAATCAATGATGATCTCAGGTCTAAGGATCCTGAAGTTACATCATACAAGACAACAACGGATGACACAATAATAACATCTCAGGAGAGTCTATTAGTGGGTCAATACAACACCATGTTCTCCAACATGTGTCCACATTACTGATTTGATATCTCCATGTCTATGATCTGTGAAACATGATCATCAACCAATACATGTGCTAGTCCATGAATCATTATTGTCCCACATAATGATAAGAAACTAGGGATCATTTAGGATAATATTATGAAAGAACAATGAGTTTCACAAACAAGTCACATACTTGCCAATCAATGCAATAAATATTATCTAAGGAATAGAATAACACTTTATTCAATCACACATATACATAGACATTACATAATCTCTTATACATTAATCATGCAGGTATCTAATACCCATAGATCTCATATGTGCCTCATGCTTGGGCTGAGAGAGAGAGAGGCTTTGTCAACGGATCAGCGATGTTTAAATCCGTGTGCACCTTGCATATCTTTACGTCACCTCGATGAACAATGTCCCAGATGAGATGAAAACATCGTAGTATGTATTTATTCTTTTGATGCGCTCTAGGCTCCTTGGCTTGCGCAATGGCACCACTATTATCACAGTTGAGGTCCATTGTACTGGATGCACTAGGAACCACACCCAACTCAGAAACAAATTTTCTGATCCAAATAGCTTCCTTTGCAGCTTCTGAAACGGCAAGGTACTCGGCCTCCGTCGTTGAATCAGCAACCGTATCTTGCTTGGAACTCTTCAAGCTCACTGCACCTCCATTGAGGCAAGATACATATCCAGATGTGATCTTGAATCGTCCTTGTCGGTTTGAAAACTAGCGTTGGTGTAACCATTTATAACGAACTCTTCCTCGCCTCGATAGACTAGGAACATACCCATAGTTCTTCTCAAGTACTTTAGGGTATTCTTACTAGCCACCCAATGAGCTTCTCCTAGATTTGATTAGAATTTGCTTGTAGCGCTTAGAGCAAAAGCTACATCTGGGCATGTACATATCATGGCATACATGATGGATCCAATAGCTGAGGCATATGGGACCGCTCTCATCTTCTCTTCCTTATCAGGTGTCGAAGGACACTGAGTCTTGCTAAGAGTAATGCCATGTGCATGGGCAAGAAGCCTTTCTTGCAATCTTGCATATTGAACTATTTCAATACCTTGTTGATATACGTGTCTTGGCTAAATCCAATTAGCCTTTTTTATATATCTCTATAGATCTTAATGCCTAAACTGTATGCTTCCTCTCCTAAGTCCTTTATTGAGAAACTCTTTCTTAATGAAGACTTAACATCTTCAAGCATTGGAATATCATTTCTGATCAACAATATGTCATCCACATAAAGGACTAGAAATATGAGTGCGCTCCCACTAGCCCTTTTGTAAACACAAGGCTCTTCTTCGTTCTTGATAAAGCCAAACCTGTTGACTTCCTCATCAAAACGAAGGTTCCAACTCCAAGATGCTTGCTTCAGTCCATAAATGGACTTCTAAAGTTTCCATATCTTCCCAGTATTTTGTGGATCAACAAAACCTTCAAGTTGTGTCATGTACACATCCTCACTTAGGTTTCCAATAAGGAAAGTCATTTTGATGTCCATTTGCCATATCACATAATCATAGTATGCGGCAATTGCTAGGAGGATCCGAATAGACTTTAGCATAGCGACGGGCGAGAAGGTCTCATCATAATCAACACCTTGAATTTGTTTAAAACCTTTCGCCACCAATCGTGCTTTATAGATGTGAACATTTCCATCCTTGTCTATCTTTTTCTTAAAACCCCATTTACACTCAACGATTTTAACACCATCAGGTGGATTAATCAAGTTCCAAACTTGATTTTCTCTCATGGATTCTAATTTGGATCTCATGGCTCCAAGCCATTTCTCAGGTCTGATCCCATCATTGCTTCCGTGTATGTCTTAGGCTCATCATTGTCCAACAATAATATGTTGCGCTGCCCCGTTGTTATGAGCGTGAACTTTTCAGGTGCATGACGTGCCCGTTCAGATCTACGCGGGGCTGGTGCCACAACAATAGGTTCTATAACATTTTGTGCAACCTGTTCCAATTGAGGTTCAGTGGGAGAAGAAACATTTTTTGGTGTTTCTTGAATTCCTTCAAGTTGCACTGTCCTCGCAATTATCTTTCGTGAGAGAAACTCTTTCTCTAGAAAGACGTCATTACGAGCGACAAACACTTTGCTCTTCTCCCAATTGTAGAAATAATATCCTTTGATTTCCCTAGGATATCCTACAAACAAACATTTATCTGACTTGGGAGAAATCTTATCAGACGACATACGTTTTACATAAGCCTCATAACCCCAAATCGTGAGAAAAGACAGCACGGGATGCTTCCCGGTCCATATCTCATATAGCGTCTTCTCTATAGATTTAGATGGAACCCTATTTAAAGTGAAAGCGACAGTTTCTAGAGCTTATCCCCAAAAGGACAATGGAAGATCACTTTGGCTCATGATTGACCTAACCATGTCCAACAAGGTTTGGGTCCTCCGCTCGGACACACCATTTAATTGAGGTGTTTTGGGTGGCGTCCATTGTGGAACATTCCACATTGTCTTTTAGATGATCACCAAATTCATGGCTCAAGTACTCACCTCCATGATTAGATCGTAGAGTTTTCATGGTTTTGCCCAATTGAATTTGTATTTCATTCTGAAATTCTTTGAACTTTTCAAAGGATTAAGACTTGTGCTTCATTAAGTAGATATAACTGTATCTACTAAAATCATTAGTGAAAGTAATGAAGTACTGAAAACTATCACTAGTCATACAACTCATTGGTCCACATATATCTGTATGTACAAGAGCCAACATGTCGTTTGCCCTCTCACTATGTCCTGTGAAAGGTGACTTAGTCATCTTGCCAAGCAAACAAGATTCACATGTCTCAATTGATTCAAAATGTAATAAATGTAGAAGACCATCTTTTTGAAGCTTCTCCATGTGTCTCTCATTATATGGTCTAAACGACAATGCCAAGTGTAAGTGGGATTCAAATCATTGGGGGCGGGGCCTCTTTGCATCAATGTTATAAATTGGCTTATTCTCCATATCAAGACAGTACAATCCATTCACTAATGGACAATTTACATAGAGAATATCATTCAAATAAATGGAACAACATTTGTTCCTTATTATGACCTCATAACCATCAACTTCCTCTAAACATGAGGAGGATATAATGTTTTTGCCCAAGGCAGGAATGTAATAACAATTATTTAATTCCAAAACTAATCTCGATGGTAATGAGAGTGGATAAGTCCCGACAGCCAATGCATCAACTTTTGCACCATTGCCGACACGAGAATCCACCTCGCCTCTTGCACACTTCCTTGTCCCTTTAAGACCCTGCAACGATTTGCATGTATGAATTATCGATCCGGTATCAGATACCCATGAATCATCAGGACGAGTAGCAAGATTAATTTCAATAACACTGATACCTGAAGTTGAAGGATCAACAGCCTTCTTCTTCTTGAGTTCTTCCAAGTAAAGCTTGAAGTTTCTCTTCCAGTCTTCTTGCAATAATGGCAAGGATCGCCTGGAGGCACTCTTGGCTTAGGAGGAGCTACTGCAACCTTAGCCTTTGAGCTTGAGATCTCATCCGCACTCTTAGCCTTGGGCTTGTGCTTTCTCTTCCTATCCTTCTGCACCATCATCACATGATTTGCCCCGGTTTTCTTGATGCTCTCCTCGGCAGTCTTTAGCATCCCATGCAATTCAGCCATAGTCTTTTCTAGGCTATTTATATGAAAGTTTATGATCAATGGCTCATAGCTTGCAGGGAGTGACTGGAGAACGACATTCGTAGCCAAATCTGGGCTAAGGGGAGAGCCAAGTTTCTCCAGGCTATCAATGTAACCAATCATCTTGATTACACGAGGACTGACGGGACTACCTTTAGCTAGCCTGCACACAAACAAGGCCTTTGAGATGTTACACCTCTTAGTCCTTGCTTGGTTCTCAAACATGCCACGAAGCCCAATAATCATATTGTGGGCATCATTGTTCTCATATTGCTTCTAAAGCTCAGAGAACATGGTAGCAAGCATGAGACAGCCAACATCAAGTGCAACATTAGTATGCTTATCATACTCCCTCTTCTAGGCAGCACTAGCATTGTCAGGTAGGTCATCGGGATAAGGAAGCTCTAAAACATATTCCTTTTTCTCTTGCTTGAGAATAATTCTCAAGTTGCGATACCAATCCATAAAGTTTGTTCCATTAAGTTTTTCTTTCTCAAGGATCGAACACAAATTAAAACTGGAAGCATTATTAGCGGGCAACATGATCTACAATAAAAACACACAAGTGTATAAGCACTATGTAAATGTAAAAATCCTATTAAACCATTTAAAAGAGTTTCTTCACTATATGCTAGGAACCGTTTCCCTCAAAATGACATATAGTGGTCCAAGATTCATATTCAACTAGTTCCTAGTCAGCTTTGTCATCACTGCTACAAATCTAGTATCCTAGGTAAGCAACATTGGCTAATCACATCATATGTGACTCTTGTTTGTTGGGAGGCATCATATGCCACATCGCCCAACACTATGCCCCAAAGCCCAAAACCGTTTTGATAACTTTGTCAAGCAAACCAATACTATGCTTGTGAATGCCCGACATTCACCTCACTTATTAAGATAGTTGGGGCACTCTACTTTGGTAGACCTACCACACTGAAAGGACCTTGATGTCGCCTAGAGGGGGGGGGGGGGGGAGGGGGGTGAATAGGCAAAACCTGAAATTTACAAAACTATTATGTACAGATTAGTACTAAACCGATCTGATCGGTATGCTCAACCGGTATGACAGTGTGCACTGACAGAAACAGATCAAACCTCGAATTTGAATCCTAGCTCAACCAAGACTTGAAGTAGTGCTCTAGGAGATTTTGTTTAGCACATACACTTAGTATCTGCACACAAAATGGCACTACCAAGAAGATCAAAGCGGAAGCACAAATACGAACTAGAAAACAACTAAGAAATCAAACCGAAGTAGAGACACGATGATTGGTTTACCGAAGTTCAGAAATACACCAATGTGATCCCTACATTTCTGTTGAGGAAGCTTGAGCTGCTCACAAGGCCAACTCCAAGCCGGGTCTCTTTCAACCACTTTCCCCGATCCACTAGTTTGATCTTTTTCCTGACGGAGGTAAGATCACAATCCTCATGAACTGTCCCAAGGCTCACCACAAGCTTGGGAGCTCTAGGGCGACGCCTAGCCGTCTAGAAGGCTTCACCTCCAAGAGAAACAAATGCTTCACGAGCTGCTTGACGACAGCCCAAAGTGCTCAAGGCTTAGGATTTGCTCACTTGTGCTCACACACTCAAATCTCTCAACCCAACTCAAAGTTTTTTGCTAGAATCAATCAAATCTCACAAAGAGAGGTTGGGGAGAGCTTAAATGGCCGTTGGAATGGTTTTCAGTCGGGCAGGAACCAGCAGGAGTCGAAGGGAGAGGTGGAGGGGTATTTAAACATGATTCTAGAAACTATCCGTTGGGGCAGTCAGACTCACACCGGTCTGACCGGTATGACACACTGGCTTGACCGGTTGGAGACAAGCCACCCAACCATACTAGCCAAAAAGACTCTACAAGCTACCCACTAGGCTACTAAACAACTCAAACTAACTACCCAATAGATTTTGTTGGCTAATCACTCACTAATCCAAAACTGGACCTAGAAACTCTATTCAAATTGGTCTGACCGGTTGAAGCACTGCTGCACACTCAACGCTGGGATTTAGGTCTCTTAAATGGTTTCTCTTTGGGTTTTGAGCACTTTTGACATAGTCATAACACATGTTGCATCTCTCTTGATAGAACGTCAACCTATACTAAAGGAATAAATAAATTTATTGACACTTAGAAACATGTGAGTCTTCATGGCTTTTTTTTATTCATCAGATACAAGCATCCACTTGATCTTCTCCATCACAAAGGTCCTTCGGCACCAAGACCATGTTTGCCCTTCTCCAAAGTATGGTCCTCCACAGCCAAGTCCTTGCCAACCCTTCATCAACTTACCATCATGATTCACACATCTCCTTGTATCATCCATGAGCATACGATTGATATTTTGTTTAGATGTATTTGATTCCTTTTGATGTGTAGCAAATAATAAGGTCAATACCAATGACCATAGTAAAAATATGCTTGACACATCAACTAGCTTATTTTGTTTCTTGTCACATTGCTTGATCATGAACAATTGCTTAGTCATATATGTCACTTGATTTATAATAGAGAATATCCACTCAGCGACATATTTCTTCTTATTCATTACAAGATTTGTCATATGGCATATATCATGTGCACTTAGAATATCCATATACAATCAGATCTTGGTCACAAATTCTCGTTAGTATCATCACATTTCCTGTTACAACTCAACAAATGCATTAGCTCTTTAATCATTTTGTTATTCAAACACCAAAACCCACTAGGAGGCCTAGATGTACTTTCACACAACGATCGAAATTATAGTAGGTGCAGCTATTGGAAGGGCATCAATTTTAATCTTAATTTTTCTGAGAGAACCTACTCTTGCATGATTATTATACACAGCATATAATACATGAAAGAAATAGAATGATAAAAACATCATCACAGGCAATCATATTAAATATGAAATAGTATGGCCCTTTTATATGGTGATCTCCATCTCCACTGTTGGGCCACCTCCTGTCCATGTGTCCACCATGCTCCAAATTCGGCCTCCATGAACAAGTACTAAGCTACTACATCTAATAGTTAGTATTGAATTACATGAAGAAATCTAGCATTACAAGTCCACACGCAGACCGTTATATAATAATATGACAACCTCAACCCAGCTTTTTTTAAACATGACTCGCAGGCCATGGAAGAACACAAACATGCATCACATACACATTCGGGGTCATACCATTCACAACATTCTTTGGCATACCAAGTTAGGCGAGATCGGATTCTATCATGTGAATCATAAGGGGTAAAACCATCTAGGCATGAGTCCGTACAACGCCCTGAAAACCTCACAGGATTACATAGATCGTATCCATGAAATCTCAATGAAAATCTCATCAGACAGATCACATCTGACCGATTTTGAGTCACTCGTGATGCCTCATATTTTCATTAGGTTTCTATGAGTAGACCGTGACACATAGTATTGATCTTGTTGGCTCTATCTACAGATTGCAAGCACACGGAGAAAGAGCACGAACATATCAGGGACACATGTGGCGCTATCATCTCATAACCTTATGAGACTCTCCTAATGACCAATTGATCTTATCAACCCGTACAAAATATGTAATAGATCATATCTACTACACAAGCATATCCACTATATGCACAAGATCCAGATCTACAACTACACAAGATCAGCTCTGATACCACTATTGGAGAACAGAGGCTATGATAGCTAGAAATAATTTCTATCGTTTAACCAGAAAATCTTGCAAGAGAGGATCATAGATCATTACCACTAGACGCGTGGGCGGAGCGAAAGCAATATTAGAGAAACAACGTCCAACATAGTCGCACGTTGATGTAGAGGATATAGTCGTTCACAGCAACCATCTTCTCTTGGTCCAGCCAAACTACCACAGCTGTAGTGCCTCCTTGTGGTATCCACATGTACAGGGCAGAAGGCCGTGCGCGGTGTGCTAGCACCGGCGGCATGGCTTAGGATGACGTGAGAGAGAGAGAGAGAGGGAGGTGGTGGCGGCTAGGATTTCTAGATTGGATGATGATCAGTTGTGCCTTAAATCCCTCCTTCACTTAAATAGACCTTTCTAACGGGCATCGACTAGTTCGCCTATTGGTGCACTAATCCCTCACGGATCAATATGCGTATGACCCTTATATATGGATCAAATTCGTATTGTCTCTTGGGCATATCTCCAACATGTAGAACATGTGGTTTAGATAGTATATCCTTAACATCTACATGTCAAAATTTAGCTTTGTCCATGGCAAGAATGTTTGGATGTTCCACACTCTGGTTTAGAATGTGATCTGAGCGGCGTACGTGGACGGCGCCACTGTTGGACACGGCGAGGACGAGAGGCCACTGCCCTCTCTGCGCTCTACACACGTTGCTGTGTGGCCTGCGTGGCCCGACCTCTCCCTGCCTTCCCTTTGGCTACGTGGTGCTTCATCTTTGCATCAGTTGGCAAGATTTATTGGTGAAGAGGCGCGGAGTACAGGACAGGGGAGACCATCGATCGGAGACGGTCATGGAAATGTGCCGTATGGCTCTGCTCACTGTGGACGACATACACCAAAGCCAGCAAAAGACCTCGTCATCTCAAACAGCAAAGGAAACATCCAGCAGATCATCTTCAAAAGAAAACAAAAACGGGATCAAACATTCGCCGTGCATTATTCCTGCTACGGTCATCAAACCCACCGCACGTTCCCACACACACAATGCAACGATCCAGATCACTTACCGGCTTATTACACCCTAGCTACACAGCATCGCTTACCTGCTTATTAGACCCTACACAGACAACACGACATCACTTATTACCTGCTAATTACACCCTGCACGGCTACACAGTACACACCACTACACCATCGAACTAACCCACACTGCAGTTGCGCGCACGCCAGACCGTGCAGCACTGATGAGTGATGACCAGACGGCCAAACCTGCAGAATACTACTGGTACTGACGCTGCGGCAGCTCAAAGCCACGGCCGGGGAGCAGCTTCCGCGGGTTGGCCTTCTTCGCACACCTGTCGAGGATGAAGAGGAGGACGCAGAGGATGAGGAGGAGGCCGATGGCGCCGATCAGGATCCACGCGAGGGTCTCCATCGTCGGCGAACTCGATCGGTCGAGGCTCACGAGAGGAATGGAATGGATCAACGGAAGCAAATGCACTGGCGAGTGGTGACTTGCCGAGTCGAGCAGGGGGGCGCGTTTTATAGGCACCAATTAACACCGGGGACGGACGAGCCATGCACACGCACGCTTTTTCAGCTCCAGCTAGCTTGATTTCCCACCCGAAGGAGAGCAATGGGTTCCGCATGTCATTGACGCGAGATGATGCAGTTTGCGCTCTCTGCAGCGGCAGCAAAAGATCAGCAGCAGTACCGTAGTAGGACCCGATGATCGTCCCGTCGTGAATTCACTCGCGGAACCTAACGTTCCACTCGTGCATCCATGAGACCTGATCCACCACCTCGCTTTATATCGTGCCAGAGTCCAGTCCACCGAGTGACGGTTTGGGCACTTGACAGCAACAATCTATACGAGTAGTGGTTGAACTGGAAAGCTGGGAGTTTCCTGCAAACGGAACGCGTCACCGGGGAGACGACGAAAATCAATTCAACACAGGGAGCCCGGCACGTCTGACGTTTGCGAGAAGTGGTTCAACATTGGGGTCATCCTTTGCGAGTCACGAGTCGCGGCTAGGGCACACGGCTTGCTATTCTTTCCCATGGTTTTGTTTGGATTTCGCGTGCATGGACATGGCACAGTACGTAGTAGTAACAAACAATGAAGCGTGCGCGTGATGCTCCTGATCCGCAGCGGTTACTACATGAGCACTTGATTATTAAGTATAGTTGATTATAGCATCTAGCAAAAAAAAAAACTTCAGGAACCGTTTTGCTGTGTCCAAAACCAGACGAAAAAAAATGCTACAATTTGATACTGGTGAATTGATGCCTTGCTCAAATAATTATCTGTGTTTTTTTAAAAAAAAATGATACCTTGGATGACCAATTGACTGGTCTTCTTGCAGTTGCAAGTATCTGACAGTAGTTGCACAGTTCACGAGTTTCCAAAGTACTCCTAGGAGTAGAGCAGTCGGTGGATATGGTTTCCATGCCTTTTTCAATGGCCTATGACAAGAGCTACACAGTTCACGAGTTTGCCATAGAAAAGTTGGCTTGTCAAATTGATCACATCCTTAGTTTGTCCAAAAAAAAAAAACGCAGTAAAGTTGCTGAATCTACATATTTTTTATAAATGCAACCCACTAAACACCATTAACTTCTAATTCTCTCAGTTCTCATGCAGCCACGTCATCTATTATTTATCCACCGTCAGATTATGACATTTGACTCCCATCTGTCCGTCCGTTCATCCTCACCTTATTACCTCCCAGCTAGAGCAACATTTTTCACATCTATCGACAGGACATGTACCACTCTTCATTACCACTACCCTGGCCAACGTTACTCACCACTAACACACACCATTGCATTCATTCATTACTTTTGTGTGCGTGTGTGGTTTAGTGCCATGTATCCTGTTCCAGTCCTCTGTAAATAAGCTTGCAACCCAATCTTCTTCCTGCACATCCCACGCCCTTCTTTACTTAACTACTCTCATTTAGTGGCGAGAGACGAGAAACTTGCAAGCTGCCTGCCTTCCACCATTAGCAGTCTAGCACGTTACATTAGCCCATCTTTAAGATCAAATAAAAACGTATGCAAGCATCAAAAGCGTGCCGGTTTCGTCTCCAAATCGTTTTCATCCCGGTTTATAGTACTACCTTCCAGCATTATCTCATTACATTAGCCCCTCTCCAAGATCAAATAAAACGCATTCATGCATGCAAAAGCGTGCATACCGATTATATAGCATTACAGGAACGAAAAAATTGAATTATTCTTCTATGTCACCATGAGCTTTGTTTCTTTCATCGTTGAAGCCGCCGAGAAGAAAATGATCTTCTTCCTCGCCTATGCTGCAGAACCCTGGCTCTAGCAATCTGCACAAGGACATTCCAGTGCACCATCTCCTTCCTTTATCCCTTTGCCTATGCATGCATGCAGCGGAGATCAACTGGTCAAGTATTTGTTCGTTTTATTTTTATGCAGTGCCTAACTTCCTAGATATCTTTTCTTTACATGAGTGTGTGACTAATCAATCCGAAACCCTTCTCAAATTGGTGTTGATGACTCTACTCGAAATTCATAAATGTTTTTCCATGTTATTGGCTGCCATTTCTGTAATCGCAGGTCCAATTTGCATAAGGATGCTCTGTCGCTGCAGCACTTTGATGACCGTAAATCTATGCCTTCGCCCCTCAGCTACACTAACAATGTTTCTGATATAGTGTAACAAATTATCTTGCTGCTCTGCTCTAGGTTTTCATTTCATCAGCTGGAAAGTGTAGTTCCAGGTAAGCCTGTCTGCGTACTTATTTTGGGTAAAGTACTCTATTCATTTATGTTTCACTGCATGGGACATACCATATTCTACACAGGTGTTTCAAACGAGTTAATTTATTATCTCTCTTTCTATTTTCTTTGATTTCATTCATTTGACCAATAGGCCTACACAAAACACAGCTTTTCGAATCATACATATCTACAGTTGTCTGCAGCTTTTAGGTCCTGTGCAAGTAGCCCTCCGGTTGCATGATTGGTGTTCTGGTTTCACGCCAAATAAAATAATACAAGGTGAGCATGTTAGTTTTTTTTAAGATAAGGAGGTGAACATGTTAGTTAACTACAGCATGCACATACCCCTTTCGGTCTTCTGTATATCCTTAAATTTCATTCAAGGTTTTGTTTATGATGAAAATTTCATTCCATTCTTTTGATTGGAAAGGTGCTAAATCCAAATTTAATTGATTTGTCCAATGTAATTCTAATTCAGAATTAGTTGTTGATTACTTTATTTAAGCTATCAGTTCAAACGTGCATGTGATTTCTCTGTTTTTTTTACAATGAGTAGCTACTTTCTTATATATTATTTTGGTTATTTCTTCATGTCTCGAATTATGATATTTTGGTTATGCATCTTTTATATATCATTGAAATATAAAAGATGTTGTTGCTGCCGCAACTCATATAGGAAATTGAGAACCTATTTTTGGTTCACAATCTCTGTTGTTGCTGCCTCATGCTATGAGCTCATCCTATTGTTTCATGTTCAGCTTTTAGGATATGGCCAGTTAAAGTGACCCTTCTTACTTACCATAAAAAATGTTTTTTAAACTATGATTGTTCATGCGATGCAATCAGGAAGGTATCTTTTTTCTTTCGTTACGAGCATTATTCCTTTTTGGTCTAACTTTTGTTCTCAACTCATGTTTATGAAATACTCACTCTATCTCAAAATATAAGCATTTCAAACTATGAGAGGGGATGTCCAGATTCATAACATCTTTTATGAATCTGGACACATAGTTATCTAGATACATTAAAGATGCTATGAATCTAGACTAAAGTTTCAAATGCTTATATTTTGAGACTGAGGGAGTAATTTTTATCAATCAGAGGTCACATGATTTCTTTTCTAGATTTAGTGACAAATAATTTTTTTATATATTTACAACAGCATATTCGGTCTACTCAATTCTTTCAAAACATTCTAAAATCCCGCAGCAACGCGCGGGGTATTCATCTAGTATACTTGGTTGCTGGAACTGTTGGAAGTTTCGCACCTGAATTCACTTATTACTGAAAATCTATTATCTTTTTATTTGAAAGTCAAAAGGAGCATCCATGTTCGCTCTCGAGGTCATGAAAGTACCATGTTAATCCGAAAAAGAAAAGAATCTCAACCGTTAGATTTTATGAAGTTTTGATGGTCTAGATCAAGTCAAAGAGTCCATGTTTGACTCCAATCAGAAATAAATAAATTCTAATTAGTCAAAATAAAAATAGAAAGAAAAAACAACTCCCCAGCAAAATAAAAATAGAAATAAAAAAATGATCTCCCCCACCAGCCCATCCGGATCTCCCTCCTAGATTTTCTTTTCCACGTTCCAATTTTCTTTCCCCGTTCAGTTTTCTTTCCTAGGCTGCCAACGTCTGTTTTCTTTCACCCTTCCCTCCCCCACGTCAGACATTTCACTTTATTTAAGTCAAAATCAATTTGGTTCATATATTTCTATCGTTCATCTAAAAATTTTGTACAATTGAAAGAGTCCATGTCTGACTCCAATCGGAAATAAATAAATTCTAATTAGTCAAAATAAAAATAGAAAGAAAAAAACAAACCCCCACCAGCAAAATAAAAATAGAAATAAAAAAAAACAATCTCCCTCACCAGCCCATCCGGATCTCCCTCCTAGATTCTCTTTTCCACGTTCCAATATTCTTTCCCCATTCAGTTTTCTTTCCTAGGCTGCCAACGTCTGTTTGTAAAAATAGACTGATTTTCCAAAAGGAAATTATTTTTTGTGAATGGTCTAAAAGAACATAGTTACTCTAGATAATAACTTATTACCTTATAGGAGATAATTAATTGACCTTACGTGTAATTGTCAAATGGACGGCTTAGAACTACTGTAAAGTCTCTCTATTTCAAGGAAGAAATTTACCTCGCTTTACAATCATGAGTCATATTTCTGATTCTTCAATTACAGAAATGGATATTCAGATTCGCTCAACTTTTCAAAACATTTTTTTTCCTTCCTAGGTGGTTCGAAGTGCGATTTTGACTTACGTGATAATATGGTTGGACATGTTAACTGTCATGTAATAGTTATCCTCTCACATGGACATAATCGAGATCATCCTGAGCTCACTCCCTCTACACGCCTCGCGCCTGGCCACTCCCGTCGTGTTCTAAAGCTTGCGTCACACCATCAAGGACATCGTTATACTCAAGTGGATGATGTGGTAGCTGACAGTTGGGATCCACAATGTCACATAGGTCAAATTTCCATCGAAACTTCTTAGAGAGGAAAAAACAATCGGTTTGAAAAGTTGAGGGAGTCCAGATACCCAATTTATTAATTAAAGGACCAAAATTGTGGCTCCTAAAATAATTGAGGGGATTAAATAAGACTTATAGCAAATATTAGTTATAACTGTTAATGTTCACACATCTTCATGTAAATTTGAAATAACAGTAGTTTGAACACATTATCTTGGACGTACACATAAGTATCTCATCAAACATTCTCAAATAAAACTAAACTGCAAGGCTTTGTCATGGTCCATGATCGCGAATAGATATTAGATCGATCGATACAACATACTCCCTCCGTCTCAAAATGTTTGACACTTTAGCCAACTCCATTTATCCTAAAATGTTTGTCATTCTCACTTCCCGATACAACTTTGTCTCTTTCCAATACAACTCTATCTCTATCTCTCCTCCTCATTTACTGCGCACACACCTTTTACACTTCTCCTTAATTTTCGTGCCCGGAACTAAAACGTCAAACAATTTAGGACTTAGGGAGTATGATGTAACTAGGAGCTGACAAGGAAATCAAGTCAATAGCGATATCGGCATAGACGCCCAACGAGCAATGGCCAATTTTCAACTCTGCATCTGTACCCTGGAGCTTTGCCTTTAACCTGACGACTTACCATAGTAGTCAGATCACACTGACGCTGGAGTTCTTTGAGGGCACATATATAATCAAATGGTTGTTTTGACAATTATGGAGAATGAAACTCAATTAATTTGTATCTTTACAGATAGTGTGGATAATGAGTCTATGAGACATGTGAATATCTTGAGAGAAAGGACCATTCGAGGGCTAATTATATTTTAACAAGTTTTATCACCACTTGATTACTTAAAGAAGCAAGCCATGATGAGATTCAACGGCCAACGAACTATCATGCACCATGAGAAAACCATGGCCGGCATGACAGCTTGCAGACAGAAATAGCGAAAACTGAGAAACAACTATTCCTATCGTTTTTCAACTGTTGCTGTTTTATTAATAGAAGAAGAGAGTTGTGTAATTTTCACATACATATAGGAATCATCATGTAACACTAATATATTATATATACACCAAAGTTAAAGTATGATTTCCATATCACAGATTGCACTTTGTTCTTATAAATTGAAGTAGTGTATGTTGCTTATATTTAAAAAACTAAAGCTCAGTGCAGAGAAACTAGAAGGAACAACCTCTTTATAGAATCACATTAATTTGTCTATTTTTTCATATAATAAATTTTATAAAGTCAACAACATATTTTTGTGTGGTTCTACTAAGACCAAAAAAGAATTCAAATTACAACATTTAGTTGAAGAATTTTATAATAATACATATAAAGTAGCTAACTGATTATCTTTATATCATTGAATAAATTCTAGCCGCGCTATTAGCGCGGGCCATATTACTAGTGGTGTTTAATTTGCAGTTTTGCTCGCGTAAGGACTTGATTACGATTCTTGTTGATTAGTCATGTTGCAAACATTTTCAATCGAAAACTACTTACCTCTACCAATCACCAGCTGGACCAAGTCCAATATACCCAAGAAGGAAGCTAGCAGTGACCACTGAAAAGAGGTATACTAGACCATACATCCTCTTACAAGCATGTGACTCAGTGAAAATGTATAATTAGTACATTTTCCTGCTACAAGGTAGTGACCTTGCCGCTAAATTAGTAGCTTAACATTCATATATAGCCACACAAACAACCTGACTTATCACGAAATACAAACTTACTGTGTGTTTATTGAGAACATAAACTGGCGTGCATGCATGCGGAGTGCACGATGGACCAAACTGAATTTTACAGGCTTGATCACACCCTACTGATAAGCAGTGAACAACTGATAAAAAAAGAAAGGCGAGCAGCTAGCTAGGATGTAGCATCGATCTGACAGCACACACACCGGTGACACCAGCCTAACTACTTACGCTGCCGTTCACGGCGCCGGCGGTGCCACTGCCACTCCGTTGCCTTCATTGGCAGCTCCGCCTGGGGGCTGTCCCTCCGCCGCAGCAGGGGCGGCGGCGCACTTCTTCAGGCAGGAGAAGACTAGGATGCTAAGGGTGACCACGAGGACAGCGCCGACGATGCCAACGATGATGCACAAGAGGATGTCCATTGGAAGTTCGAACTCAAACTCGGGGAACGGATCAAGGGAAGCGAGACGACACTGGGAAGGTCACTCTGGGAGCACGACGACTAGTGGGACGCGCGTTTTAAACATCACAACGGCGGAGTTTCAGATGAGTTTCTCACCTCGAAACTGTTGGTTGGCCCACCTGTCATGGTCTTGAAAACCGCAAGTCGATCACAGGGTGCACGGAGCAATGCGGACCAAACGTGTCCTGTGTGTCAACGTAGTCGCAGGTGGGCAAGGCCAATGGGTCACACTTGAGGCAAAAGCAGCAATGCAGTAGGAGCCGATCGACACATGGTGAATTTACTCACAGGCCCTGACCTTCGCTTCACACGTCCACATCGCTTTATATCGTGCAGGCCAGAATCCAACCTCTCCGCGGCAAGATGTTAGCTCAAGATGGACGGAGGGCCACGCCCATAGCAGCAGGCTAGGAGCTGGCAGTGACGATTCAGGTATGCTACTTGGCATGGCAAACAGGGAGGCGAGCTGGATTAGAACTTGTCTCGGATTTTTTTCGTGCAGCAACCGATCGAGCTGTCGACCGCAGCTCCGCAGCGTTTGCAACTGAAGAACCGAAAAGGCGACCAGAGAAGAGGTGAATGAGAGCCAATTAAATTTTTTTTCAATAACTTGGCCTATATCCCAAATACAACTCGAACCAACCTCTGAAAGAATCACCAAGACCACACACACCAACTTGTGATGGACCCACGGTCAACGGCCGGTCCGCGAACCCAGTGGACCCAGTCCACAGGGTTATAAGGGTTAAATTAATTTATTTAATTCCTAGATAATTGCTAGTTTTGCGCATAGGCCTCTCTACTTTTATAAAATTATATTTTCAACCTTAGTTTTATGCAAATCCTACCAATTTATATTTAGGCCCCTGATCTTTATTTTAATTATTTTTAATCCTGAAAATATTGCTGTATTTTTAGAACCCTGAGTTTTTATATAATTATTTTTAGTACTGTATTTTTATAGAAAAGAACCTAGTATTTTCCTAAACAATATTTTAGCCCTGAAGATTTATAAAAACACACCTGTACTTATTTTAAATTGTATCTTAGTCCTGCATTTTTATAACTTAGTCCCTATACTTTTATAAATTACATTTTGGTCCCTAAAATTTTCATAAATTATATTTTATATGTAAATTTTATAGTTTAGCCCTTTTATTTTTCTAAAATTACTTTTAGGCCCTTTAACTTGTCTGTTTTTTCGTATTAACCCCTAAAATTTCAAATAGTCATAACTCTTCAACCGTAGCTCGAAACTGAGAAATTCTTACACCAACGCGATCGTAGTGATTAATATTATTTATTTGTACTGTCTTATAGTTATTTACTAATTTTACTATTTTAGCCCTAGAACTTCAAATGTTAATAACTTTTTATTCGTAACTCGGATTGAGGCGATTCTTGCGCTCACGCGATCGTAGCAGCGCATACTTTTTCATAGTATTGTTTTCATTGTAGTTTGTTACTATGTGGTATGCTGTTTCTTAGTTTGATTGTATGCTCGTCTTTTTGGTGTGACGTTAGTAGACGACCAACAGTTGGAGAACTTTCAGGACCTCCAGCCAGAAGACTTTGAGCAGCAGCAAGGGGAACGAGGCAAGTGTCCTTGATGCATATTGAACCTATGTTTTACATTCCTCTCTATCTCTATGCATGCTTGTTAATGTTGAATCATATGTGTTATTATCCAGTTCTGGTGTAGTATGTCTGTATGGGTACGTCATGCTTAGTGTTGCTATGTCGGGAATGGAAGTGTCTAATGTTAATCTTGACTAATGGTTCACTTCAACCTAATGATCATCAGGGATGGGTAATCCTTTTTAGCAACATGGAACCTAGGTGATCTAAGCAGGAGGAGGATGATGATGGTGCGGGTATGCACGTGTACTCGGTATAGTACAGTGGGTTTGTGGTGGTACCTGCTTGGGATCACAAGAATAGGTTCATGGAGCGGCCACCCAGGAAAACAGTGCAAAGCACAAGGCTGATATGGGTAGGCTTGGTTCAGTATCAAGATGACTTTCCAGTTTTGCTAGCAATCGAGGGATGAGGACGGAAGGGTTTTACTTTTGGCCCCAGGCGATGGACGGTTTTACTCCTAGCCACGGCGCCAGAGGGGGCTTCTGTGGAACGGTTTTAATTCCACAACAGTGAAACCTTAGCGTGGGTTGTTTGGAAGCTAGGAAGCTCTTTGAAAGACCTTGTGATGATCTCCTAGTCTCACGCCTAAGGTAGTGTGAATTGGACAACATGGAGACTCTCTAGTCACTGTATAGTGATGAAATCACCAACCTGTGGGTAAAGTTGTGCAACCTCTGCAGAGTGTAAAACTGTTATAACAGCCATGCTCACGTTCATGAGCGGCCTGGATCCTCACATGATTAACGGGTTGTTTTATGGGTGGACTTGGTGGATAGCCAAGTTTGGTTTGGGCGGTGTAACCCTTGGTTTACTACAGGCGGTGTAACCTCTAGTGTGGTTTCTTATGGGTGGTTTAACCCATGGTTGGCTACAGGCGGTGTAACCTGTAGTGTTGGATATATGAGATAATTTGGGGGTACTTTTCACCTAGAAAATAGGATAGCTTTTCTACTAGGTGTATGTGCTCATTTATGCAAATAAACCATTATGTTAGTTTTTCTTCTATTAAGCTTGCATGTCATATTTTCCCCCACTTGCTGAGTATGGCATGTGCTCACCCTTGCTATTTCCCTTTTGCCGTTGTACTATAAACTGCTGCTCAGAAGATGGAGAGATGGACTACATCGATGAAGACTACTACTAGGCGAGCGTGCCTCCGGTCGATTGCCTGTGGTGTTATGGTGTTTTCCGCTGCTATTTAGTTTGAGAGTCGCTTTAGTCTTTGAAGACAATTATTTATGTAATAATCATACGCTGTAATAATGACATTGGTTATTCTATGATTCACTTTACTGTCAATATGTGTGAAACTTGTTCCTAGGCATACATATAATAAGCACTTGGTTTTGTCCTTAAAACCGGGTGTGACACAATGGAAGAGGGGACCTATAAATATTTTCGTAGGTTGGCCCTGAAGGGAGTACAAATCATTCCCACCAGTTCCGTTGATTTTAAAAGGAATGGATCTCCAATATCAAAACCTAGAACTTCCAAAACACGGGTATTCACTACACCCACTCACACATCATGGAGTTATTGTTGTGGCTAGTCTTGAGAGCCAATGATTTGGCGTGTCATAACCAGTGACAACAAACATCCGAATGATTTATAAATAACTCTGCAGAGCTTAGTCTACTGTACCCACAGGCTATGTGCTCTTAGCTATAGAAACACATAATGCTTTCACTTCACCCAGGCACGCCCACAACCCCACCTCGGATTTCAGGGGTTTAGTGACTATGACACACGCGTCAAATCGCCATTCATCATATAATTGCCATGTACTGGACTTATCACCATGCGCACCACAACCAACCCCTGAGTCTGCTCCTACTTCGCCGGGTGGCACTTCCTTGTTGCGTAACCCAGGTGCCGCGTTAGTCCTGTCCAGATAGGTTGTTTGGTCATACTGAAAGTATCTCCAAGTTGAGGTCTCACTATTCGGTCCCTATGCGGCCGGGCAAGCACTCATCAACGACAGGTGGATCTACACCGAAAACATCATCACCAAGTACTCTGCACCAGTACTAAGGAGTCTCGCCCTCGACCAAGTCTATTCCACCCAACTTCACCTTAAACATAGTTGATCTAACACCCGCCCACGTATACACACACCCCCAAACACATTTTCACCCATTTTCAAAATAGAAATATGTGATATGGTGTTGCGATGAACCTCATCGCGGGGTTCCTAAGTGCTTCTAAGCGTAACAGCATTCCGGACATTAGGCATATAATGTCGGTGTATGTGGAGCTTACGATGTAGTAAGGTAAGGCGGACAAGAGGGGCAGAGGGTTGTGGTAGCAACAATGGAGTTACCATTCACACAAGTAGGAAATAAATCATGCAAGCAAGTATCGACAATAGCACTCAAGAGAGCATGCATTATAGAATAGGCTTTAAGTTGGTTTCTAGACTACCGTGATAGGATAAAAATAATCAAGGAAAGTTAGAGCTTGTCTGGTAACGCTATCCTTAAATCTTGTTTAATGTCGCTTCACGCATCGGCATCGGAGTTTGTCTCGAGACTTGGGCCTTCGGGCTTCGTCTCCGGCATCGGACTCCTCAGGTTCTTCGCGTGCTACGGTATGTGATGCTAGCACGAAGAAAATAAAATAAATAAGAAACAATCAATACTCCAATTAAAACTCTAGATAGAAAATCTAGGAGGTTCGTTGTATACCAGTGGGATTATAGGTAGGTCAGGATTGTGGAGGGTAATTCTGATTTGCGAGAATATGGTTGGAATTGGTTGGGTATGAGAAAGTTGATGGCAGAAGAATCAGTGGGAACGAAGTTCGGGGGGTGAAGATCTGGTGTTAAGGGGTAGATGGGAGATATCATGGCGGAAACATAAATATGATGGGTGGTAATAGGTTCCTCGTATCGAGATGATCGCTTGAGCGCAAGAATCGCCGGAAACGGAGCTACGGTTGAAAAGTTATGTGCTAGTGATGGCTTATGAGGTCTTGAGACAAATGCTATAGGTAGTACCGCTAGGTAATACTCAATGAGACAAACCTGTGGGCGTTAGAATCGCTCAAATCAAGCTTACAGTTTAAAAGATATGATTTTTGGAAGGTCTAGGGACTTATCTATAATTATACTAAGATCATGGGGACCTATTTGTAATTATAGAAAAGTGTATAGGGGCTTTTGTGAAAAGGTCAAGGCTAAAATATAATTACAAAAGATTTCGGGAGATCTTTTTGTAAAAAGCAGGGGCCTAAATCGAATTAAAATAAAGGTTAGTGGCTTTTCTACAAAAATACAAGGACCTAGGATTTTCTGGAATTTTCGGAATCAAAACGACCATTGACTCACGTGGACCGGAGGATCATTCTCTTCTTCTTTCTCTCTGCTCGCTCACTATGGCCGAGCTCGAAGCTTGGGGCCACGGGGAAGGAGAGGGAGAAATGGTCGGTGAGTTGGGGGGAAGCGTGTGCGAGATCGCCATGAGTCCGCCTGAGGTGGAGGCATGGGAGGGGGTACGAGGATGGCGGGGAATTTGGTGAGATGGTGGCCATGGCCGGGAGCTCGAGCTGAAATTTATTTTTGGAAATTGGCATTGCTTGGGATGGGAAAGAGGGCGGAGACGGCGCTGGCGACGAGAGGCGAGTGTCGCGCGTCGGTTTTTATAGGCGTAGAGGGGAGGGAGGCGATTTAGCAGCTCATCCATGAGTGCACCTCGCCATTAATGGTGGGACTGTGCATGAGCAGTGTCTATAAATTTGCAACGCGACGACGTCGAGAGGTCACGTCACCACGGACAGGCGGGGTCGATGGTCAGGCGACGCGACCCGACGGGTCAGAGCTCATGGCGGCACGCGTTGGTTGGGCGGGATTGAAGCTCGGGTTAAAGGCGCGTTGGCGGTTCCGCTTGGTCGAGCGCCGGGGCGGCGAGGTTCTCCTTGTCACGAGGCGGGGGAGGCTAGCGGTATCGGCGGGGCAGACGGCAGGGGCACGGTGCGACGAGGCCAGCTCGCGACATGGTAGGAGGGCGATGGTGTTTTTTTTGACACCAGGGCGACGGTGTTCGAACAGAGGCATCAGTGCTCCCGGGACCTCCACATAGGCCGCGCTATGTGTAGCTTACACATAGCGCGGCCCATTAAGGCCCATAAGCCATATATGGTTCATTCTTTTATAATTTAATTACTATTTTTTTAATATTATAGTAATATAAGATATATGTATATTTACTATTTTTAGTAAATTATTTTATTAAAATTTTTTATATTGAAACAATAAATATTTATCGTGAAATTAATTAATCTATATACACTGTTGGAACAATTCATAAATACTACTAGAACAATTCAAATATACAGTTGGAACAATTCATATACACAGTTGGAACAACTAATCTTTACTATTAGAATAAATTTGAAATAATAAAAATATTTTTTAAAGAAATCAAAATTCATAAACAAATAATTTTTATTTGTAGAACAATCACTGTTTACTACTAGAACAACTACTTCTATCAACTGGAACAATTGATTTTACTATTAGAATAATTTTATAAATTTTAAAATAAAAAGTTCAGAATTAATTTTGACAAATATTAGAACAATGGATTTTTACTACTAGAACAACTGGTTTTTATAGTTTGAATAATAAAAAATTCAAAAAATTTAAGTTCAAATTTTTTTAAATTTTATAATCATGTTGGATCTCATTTTGTTGCTTTAATTCCAAAGATTATAGTGATTCAAACGGATTCAAAAACATATTTATATTTTAACAGAAAAACGAATTTAAAAATTAAACAATAAACTTACACTCTGTAAGCCAATCAAATGACGCCACGTAGGCACGCTACATGTAAGCTACACGTATCGCACGGTACATATAGGAAATTTGGGTGCTCCTTGCCTCATCGTCCCGAGGAGGAAGACAGTTGGAGAGAAAAGGAGAAGAGGCAACGCCCTGGTGGGCTGGAAGGTGTTGCTCAGGTGGGCCGGCGGCGCGTAGCCCAGGGGGAGAGAAGAGGGAGGTGGCCGGTGGCCAGGAGGCGCTTGGCCCAGAGGGAGGGAAGGCAGATTGGGCCAAAGGCGAGGCATGGCCCAGGTGGGGGGAGAGGAGGGGGGCGCGCTGGGCCAGGGGAGGCACTGCGACCCAAGTGGAGGAGACGGCTAGGAAAGGAGGAGGAAGGGGGGCACGACCCACGTGGGGGAGAAAAGGAGAAGGAGAAGGTTGGGCCGGCTCGGGCTAGGCCGAGGGAGGAGTGGTGGGTTTCGGCCTGAGGAAAAAGCGAAAGGAATATTTAATCTTTTTTGCCAAAATTTTGGATTTGCAGTAAATAGATGTTTTATCCTGGAGCAAGAACACCCAAAATAATTCAAGGCAAAAGCAAAAAATCTACAATTACTTTGGCAAGGTTGTTTTTAATTATTTGTAAATTTCCAATTGCTAAGTTTCTAGTTTAATTGGTTAGTGAGGTTATGTTTTTAAAAATTAAGATCGTATTAAAAATTTTAAAAATTTAATTTTGCAGCAATTTATCTAATTAATTTCGTATTAAAATTTTGGGATATTACAGAGCTACCCTACTTAAAAGAATCTCGTTCTCCAGATTGGAGGGTGCTAGGGGAGGAAAAAGAATTTCCAGGTCTGGTGTGGAACCTAATCTAGTGGAAGAGGGAAAATTCTGAATGAGTGGATTTTCGAATGAAAACTCAAGCGGGCGAGGAAACTAGAGGATTTTGAAGCACACTAGGTAGCCCGATTATTCAACTTGCCAAGCATAGACTCGACACTGAGATTACATTCACACTTAGGTGAGAGAATCATGGAGCGGGCTTCGCCAGGGGCTGAATGAAGTCCTTCCACACAAGGTAGGCCATCAAAAGCAGGTAGGCGATGATAACCCAAAAGATGATAAACCTGTTGCATACTTTAGCGAAAAATTTACCTGACCTATTTTGAATTACTCCACTTATGATAAGGAACGTTCGGCCGAACAAAGAGTGGGTCCCCTGGTGCAAGGCTGCCACATGCTGGCTCGTCGTGACTCCCTAAAGGTGGTTGTGCACGTTTGGCGGCGGTTACCGACTCCAGGAACCGACTTTGGGCAGTATAAGTAGAAGGGAGAGGCCTCACTCTAAAGAACACACCAAGAAGCATTACTCTCTTTACCATTTCGTGATTCTCTTTAGTTTTAGTGGAGTTAGGCTTAGAATAGAGTGTTCTTCAGTTCCCAAGTCTTCCTTGGAGTTGTGGTATGGCTCTTGTATCTTTCTCCTTTTGTAAGACTTTATTCTATTTAATATATTTAGTCTTTCTATATAGTTATGTTTGGGTCATGTGTTTTTGTTTGATTATATGATCCATTCATGTATGTGGTTATTATGCTTGCATATTAGTAATGTAGGCATACTATATTACCATGTTAGACATAAGCCCTTACTATAGTCTTTATTTATGTCGTTATAATGATGCATGACTAATGTGTGACTTAGATCATTTCCATGTGCTTAGTGTTCACTTAGATGTGATTACTCCTTTTTTGATCCATCGCTTAAGGGATTAGGAGTACTGTTCTAGAGATGTAAGCATGGTGTAGATCAATAGAATGTATTGTTTGTCGTGTAGGCAGTAGGTGGTGACAATCCTATATGTCCTTTGAAACCCCCCACGTTCGACTATGCAATAGGCTCTTATCCGGAATTGTACTGTGGATGCAGGGGAAAACCGGATGCCCATGGTGTGATGATCTGATTGTCTTTCATTGCCTTGTATCTATATAATAGTATATAATGTAGACTACATAACTGTATAAAAGCAACATAGAAACTTAGCTCTTTGTTTCTCCTTCTCCACTAGGCTAATATTTATCTAACTTGAGTATGCTATCTGTGTGTCCACTATAATGTTTAGCTTTATCCTTACCCCTATGAGGACTTTGTCTTATAATCCATTATGCAAATATCTAGAATATGATAATTACTTTGATCAATCATATGCCTTCCTATGGGATAAAACAAATATGATACCTTGAATACTTTCGGATGAAATGCTACAACGGTATTCTCCGTGCGCTTGCGGACTCTCTGCATTCATTAAAGATTACCAGTACCCATTTCTAGGCTTTGTTGCTAAGGCAACTTAGTGACGATATTTTTAAATGTCAACAAGCATTTCTGGCACCGTTGCCGAGGATAGCAATATTCCTAGTGCGATGTTAGGAGTGTCAACAAGCATTTCTGGCGCTGTTGCTGGGGATAGCAATATTCCTGGTGTGACGTTAGGAATGTCAACAAGCATTTCTGGCGCCATTGCCGGACACGGTAATTGATCAAAAGAATTACCCATATTCTACACTTGCATATGAGATTATCTGGCATTTTCCCAAACAGGCTAAACTTGTCTGTTTTCTCCTTTTGTGTGAAAATAGGGTAGTGCATGACCGGCTTCACCTTGCCTGAAATATATATTGAAGATCCCGAACAACTCTTGAGAAGGGTACGTGCATATCTTGTCCCTCCTCAGAAGTTCATGTCAGCAAGTGAGCCAGTCATCTCCGCAGCATCAAGCTTCAAGGTCACGGCCCAAAGAGCCTCTGTGGTTTCTCCGCTCCCTTGACGTCTAACATTCGTGTTGCACCCAACGTCATGGAAGATGCAAATTTCGAGATCAAGACAGGTCTCGTTACCATGGTGCAGGCCAGCCCATTCTATGGGAAGGCCAAT
This sequence comes from Eleusine indica, assembly GCA_030378355.1. NCBI lineage: Eukaryota > Viridiplantae > Streptophyta > Magnoliopsida > Poales > Poaceae > Eleusine > Eleusine indica. The sequence continues at coordinate 47,906,645 of CM059495.1, forward strand.
GAGGATGCCAACGCCCATCTGCAACAATTTCTAGAGATTTGCAGCATCTTTAAGATGAAGGACGTCTCTCAAGATGCCATTCGCCTTCGTCTGTTCCCGTTCTCTCTTCTTGGGAGGGCAAAATAGTGGTTCTATGGAAACAAGGATCCTGTGAGTACCTGGGAAAAGTGTTCAGCCACGTTCCTTGCCAAGTTCTTCCCGTTGGGCAAAACCAACGCTCTTCGTGGGAGAATTTCAAGCTCCCAGTAGGAGTCCAAGGAGTCAATCTCCGAGGCTTGGGAGAGGTTGCAAGAGTACATTGCCGTCTGTCCTCATCACGGGATGGATGAATGACTTATCATCTAGAACTTCTACAACGGGCTGACTTTGTCAGCTCATGATCATATTGATGCTATTATGGGAGGAGCCTTCTTCTCACTGACCATTGATAAGGCTAAAGAACTTATTGAGAAGATGGTTTCCAACCAAGGATGGAGTGAAGATCGTCTTCACTCACGTCAGCGGGGCGTGCACATCGTTAAGGAGGTGGACATGTTAGCCGCTAAAATGAACCTCCTCATGATGAACATGGACAAACAAGCCAAAGGGGTATGAAGTCGGCACCATCAACTCTTTAGACTCTCGCATGACATGTGAGGTCTGCAGCAACATGGGTCACTCGGGCAATGACTGCCCTTAGACTCGTCAGGACGTGCTATACATGAACAACAACAACGGCTATCATCCACAAGGAGGCAATGGGTGGAATCAACCACACCCATACTACCAAGGAGGTAACAACTTTAACTCTTCCAATAGTCAACCCTCCTTTAAAGATCTTGTCTTAGGTCAAGTTAAAATCAATGAAAACTTCACTAAAAAGCTTGCAGCCAATGACAAGACTTTAGAAAGTATTAGTGCTAAGTTAGAAGGTCTTGCTTCTTCCTTAAAAAATTAGCTTAGCTTTTAAAAAATGCTAGAAATCCAACTAGCCCAGCTACCTGCAGCTGTTCCTCCATTAGAGTCAGGGAAGATTCTTGGGCAACCCGAGTCTCCCATTTAAAATGTTAATATGGTGACCAGAAGAGGGGGGTAAGACAACTCGGGGATCGCCATATCTTGACAATGCAGGGAAGCACAAGGAGGGAGAGAAAGAAGTACGTTCGAGCAAAGAAGACCCGGGGTGCCCCACGATCACTTGCTCGATCGGGGATTAGAAATTCGACCACGCCCTGTGTGACCTTGGTGCAAGCATGAGCGTGATGCCCAAGGTGATCTTTCAGAAATTACATTACACAGCTCTTTCCCCTATGACGATGCAATTTTAGATGGCCAATTCATCGGTCCGCTATCCGGAGGGAATTGCAGAAGGTGTTCTGGTGAAAATCCGAGATTGCTTCATCCCCGTGGATTTTGTGGTGCTCGACATCGATGTTGAGAAGGAAACACCGCTCATTCTTGAGCGCCCGTTTCTTGGCACTGTAGATGCATATATTGATGTTGGGGTCAGAGAAATCCATTTCCTCATCAATGGGAAGGAGGGGAAGTTTGATTTTTGGCCAAGGAGAGAGCAGTGCTCAATGATCAAGGTCAAGTACGGGCCGAACCCAAAGAATATTCAATAAGTCGAAGTGACACCCCTAAGTAAGGATAGCCTCATCCTCTACATGAAGAAGATCATGGCTAAGGAGATGCCATACTGTTTCGAGAAGAAGAACCCACCTACGACGAGGCCAGGACTGCAAATCCACAACCTGTTAAATCTAAGAAGCCACCAACCACACCAAAGATGAAGAAGGTGTGGCGAGTGATGGAAGTGCAGCCATCCATGTCCACTTCTCCAGGACTGGACACAGTGACATCAAGCTAAACGCGATCGAGAAAAGTCCCACTCTTCGGGCTTTAAAAATTGGTGAGCCCTTGCCAAAGGTAAATTGGTATTTATCTTATATTTTATTTTCCATAACTTTTGCACATTTGAATTTTTCCAAACTTTTGGATTCTTTCAAATTTGCCTCTGCATTTGCATATTTGCATTTTACACATGCATGTTGGAATTTATTCCAACCCTCTTCTTTGTTTGATAAAAATACAAAATTCGGTTTTCGGTTTCTAACTTTGAGAAAATATTTTTTTGAGCAAAATTTTATCGAAACTTTGGACCAAACCCCTATAACTTAGAAAATATAGCTGTTAGGGAGTTGTTGGCCAAAGTGGGGACCCACCCCTAGTCGGCCGAACACCCATGTTCGGCTGAAGGGGTGTGGGCCCCACCAACCTTGGCCTTTTGCCAATGGTTTAATTTGGCTCCCCACTAGCCGTTTTCAACCATTTGGAATTTTTCCTATAAATTGAGTGCCCGGGGGAGAGTGTGTTTTGTCATTCCAAGTTCACTCCTCATTTCACTCCCTCCTTCACTCATTTGCTCTTGAGCTCTCACATTGATTCTCCAAAGTTGTCATCCAAAAACCACCAAAAATATTTCCCTTTTATTGCTTTGTTTTTTTATTGTTCATGTCCTTTGCACGTTTTGGCAAGATCAACACGACCAACAGATTTTATTTGCTAACTCATAACCTGTGTCCGAGTTGTTCTTGTGTTTTTGCTTAAGTGGTGTAGATTAAGAAGGCAAAGACGTTGATGCAGCAGGTGACGCATTCGAGTCTACGCTGTTCACATGGTAGCTCGAGCACAAGCCTCTCCATCGAGAATGAATCGATGAGGTACATGTCTGTTGAGGACACCATGGAGGAGGATGAGCCACACGTTCTTCTCGCCGACACCGACCTCGATCTGCCAGATGAACGAGAGAGACGAGTCTACCACCGCCTACGCAACCGCAATTTTTTCCACACCAGGGCGTATGACGAAGACCTACTCTCCACTATAGGTATAGGCTCTGAGTTCCTTTCTATTTGGAAAGCATTAGGTTGGTCCGAATTTGCAAACATCACTGAGGCAGGTTCACGCCTCCTCACTATCCAGATTTTGTACACCTTGCTAAAAGATAACGACGGGGTACTTTCCCGCTTGTTCGGGAAGGAATACTGTCTCACCTGGAAAGAACTTAGCATCATTCTTAATTTTAGAAGTTATTGCAACACTAACTTAGAGGGCACAACAACGGGTTTTGAAAAGGGTTCTTTTTGGCAAAGGATTTCGGGGAGTTTTCTTGTGAACGTCTTAGGACGAGTGACATTCACAACCCAACTCTACATTTGTGGCATAGGTGGCTGGCTATGACTTGTTTTCCTAGACAAGACACTAGGCCTATCCATAATGATGAATTGCATGTCTTGTTTGCTGCAATTGCTAAAATTCTTATTGCTCCTGTTGAAGTTATGATTGGTCAATGATTAGATTACATTGAAGGATCAGAACCCATTGAATGCACTTCTTTAGTGACCCGTATTGCTGCAGGGGTCGGGGCTTTAACTAAAACTAGATTCGATTATCTTTCGTAGCCTCGTCCCATGATTGTGACAACCCTAAATTTTAATACTAAATTAATTAGAGAAAATCGCTATGAAATTTAATTTTTTAAGTAAATACGTTCTCACAATTTTTTAAAAGAAAAATCCTTACTAAATAATTAAACAGGACAAATAGAATAAAGGAAATTAAAAACAACCTTGTTAAAGTGATTGTTAGATTATTTTGCTCTTGTTTGATTGCTCCATATGTTACTCCATTTTAAACAAGGATCCTAGTTGAACATATTCAAAAACTCACTCCAAAAATCCAGGAAAAAGATTAAGCCGCTCTCTATTTCTTCCCCCTTTTTGAGCCGACTTCCCTCCTTCCTCTCCCCGACCCAACCCTACCTTCCCCTTCCTTCTTCTCCCCTGGGCCGCGCGTCGTTCCCTCCTCCGTGGCCCAGCACCATCCAGCTGAGCCAGCCCAGCGGCGCCCCAGCCCACTCGCCAGGCCGCACTCCCTTTTCCTCCCGCCTAGGCCACGCGCCCCTGGCCTAAACCGCCGTAGCATCTCCCTCCCCATCATCTTCTTCCTCTGGCAGAATGGAACGGGCACCAGGAAACGCCAAAGAGCACCACCACCCGGCCCCGCCTGACCCCGCGCTCGACCCTAGCACCATCGTCGGCACCCTCATTAACCACGTCGTGCCACCGTCCTGGCCCCCGATGCGACCTCGCAGCCTGACATTTGCACAACACCTCCATTGATAGCACTCCTGCTCCAGAGCACGCGATTCATGTTGCTCCAGCGTCCGCACGCTAGCTCCCGCAACGACGAGCGCATGCACATCAAGCCGCCTGACCGCACATTGTACCACAATAAAGACCATCTCTGCATTGTTCACCAACACGCACACACGGCTATTGTCATCTGCAGCTCGCCACATGCACGCCTCGCCTCATGCACCTAACACTGCGGCCCTCTGCTCCCTCCCAGTACTGTCTGTCGCCACCTTCATCAAAGCTAGCAACGATGTGGCACAACGCCATCCCAATCACCATGCCATTAACGTGACTAGAGCACAGCCCCTCTCCACCTGCAACAGCATAGCAAGGTAGCACGCCCACCCCGCTCCACGCCGCACCTTCCCCGCCTCACGACGAACACGTGTGCTCTGCCCGAGTCATCACCATCATCGCACTATGCCGCCGATGTGCCACTACGCTGCCATTAACCTCGCTTGTAGCTGCTAGATACTCCTCCCCTACTCCACGACATCCTTCCCCACTCCGAGACGGCGAGAACATCGCCAACGCGCGTAGGAGCCAGGCTGGCCGCCATTGATGGCAAGCAAGCTTGCCGTACGGCCGTCATCGCGTAGCTCTTCATCACCAACGCAGCGACCGGTCTTGTCTACTACATGCCGCTTGTCACCAACCCTGTAAAGCTTGCCACGATGCGCGCAACACGATGCCGACGACCGCTGTGCCGCTCAGCCATCACTCCGCCACCATCAAGGCTCGGTCAGCCGGTCGGCTACGCCCTCGATGAGCGCACTGCTCCAGGGTGATCGCCTCGCCCGTGCGCGCCTATAAATGCGCGCCACCATCCCGTCTCCTGCACGGCGCCGTCGAGAGGCCAAACCAGCCACCACCACCTCCCCAATCGAGCTTTCCCCAAACTCACCCAAGCCCCTGCCATGGCTACTCTCTCCCTAAAATCCGTCGCATCCCAACCTCCTCTCCCCAAGATTCCACATCAGATGATCGCACGTCGGCCTCCTCCATCGATCCCCTCACCCTGGTCGCCCTCCCCCTCGTTACCCTGCCTGGATGGAGCCCCTAAGCTCCAGCCATGGTCGAACAGAGGAAGAAGAAAGCGATTCTGTTGTTTCGCGTAAGCTCTTATCAATTTTGCAAAATAGTCCCTCTGTTATTCCCAAATGAACCCACCTTCTATTCTGTCTTTACTATTTGCAAAACCCCCCCTTGGTCCACCATAATCCGTAGGCCCAGCCCATACACCAATTCACAAAATAGTAAAGACCCAGTCCACATACTTTCCTACACAAAAATAATTCTAGAAAATCCCAGAGTTATGCCCTTTTGCACATAAGCCCCTGACCTTAATCTTAATCCCATTTCAGCCCAAATCTTTTACTTGCCCCTGCCATTTTATGACCAAGTCCTAGAACTTTTCTATAATTGTGAATAGGTGCCCATGACCTTATAAAAATTACACATGAGTCCTTAAACCTTCCAAAAATCATATCTCCCTAGATATCCTATCTGGAGTTTTAATTGGAGCATTGATTGTTTCTTATTTATTTTATTTTCTTCACGCTAGCGTCACGTACCGTAGCACGCGAAGAACCAGAGGAGCCTGACGCTGGAGACGAAGCTTGAAGGCCCAAGTCTCGAGACGGACTCCGACACCGTTACGCAAAGCGACGTAAACTACGACGTTTAAGGATAGCGTTTCCAGGCAAGCTCTAACATCTCTAGAAACCTACTTAGAGCCTCTCTATATTGCATGCTCTCTTGAGTGCCATTGTGTGGAATGCTTGCATGATTGCCTCCTATTTAGCGTATTGGTAACTCCGTTGTTGTTACCGCAACCCCTCCTTGTGTGCTTTATCCGACCCCCCTCATAAGCTCCACATACACCGACATTAGATACCTAATGTACGGTATATAGCTATGCTTAGAAGCGCTTAGAAACCCCGCGATGAGGTTCATCGCAACACCATATCATATAATTCTATTTTGAAAATGGATGAAAATGTGTTTGGTGGTGTGTGTGTAAGTACGATATGGGTGGGTGATAAAGCAACGGTGTTATGGTGAAGTGGGTGGGATAAAATGGTTGCGGGTGAGACTCCTAGTACTGGTGCAGAGTACTTGGTGATGATGTCTCCGGTGTAGGTCCACCTGTTGTGGATGAGTGCTTGCCCTGCCGATTAAGAATGGCTAGCTAAGACCTCAACTTGGCGATATTTTCAGTATGACCATAGAACCTATATGGGTAGGACTAATGCGGATCCTGGGTAACGCAACAAGGAAGTATCACCTGACGAAGTAGAAAAGGACTCAGGGATCAGAGCGATGATGTGATGATAAGTCCAATACTTGGCAAAATTGTTGGCTGTGTGCCTTTGTTGTGATATGACTGTCATGATGGTGGAATCCCTCAGCTTCGTGGTGGACTTGTGGGCGTACCTGGGTGAGTGGGAGCATTATGTGATTCGTAGCTAAGAGCACATAGCATGTGGGTATAGCGTACTAAGCTCTGCAGAGTTAACCCTAAATCATTCGGATGTCCGTTGTCACTGGTCATGACACACAAAATCATTTGGCTCTTAGAAATTCCTCCTTGATGAGTGAGTGGTTGTAGTGATACCTATATTTTGGAAGTGCAAGGTTTGGACATGGAGATCCATTCCTTTTAAAAAATATGCTAGAACTGGAGGGAATGACGTATACTCCCTCTAGGGCCAACCTACTATAATATTGACAGGTCCCCTCTTTCCTTGAAACCTATTCTTAGTGAGCCCCGCATGTCTAGCTGCTAGTGCCACTATCAAACCACTTGCCTACATCCTTGCTACAGTCTAACTGCATGACATTACTCGTTAGTCGTGTTAGGGCTTCCTGAGTACCTTATGTACTCACGGTTTCCTAATTTATGGTTTTTAGTGAACGACCCTTAGAAGAGTAAACGTAGTAGGGTTTCCTCGTATGCTCAAGTATGCCAGTGGATGTGATTGGTTGAAGTGAAGTGAATCGTTCTTCCACGCCCAATTTCCGCTGCCATGTCTGGATTGTAACTTAGCCATGTTTGGTAAGTCAACCGTATATCCTCATATTTTAGTATTGTATGGATTTGAGATAATCTGAATGTGTGTACCAACTACTGATCCAAGGATTGGTATAGGATGCACAGGGACGCCTTCCTATTGTACAAGGGGAGTGTGTCACAATGATAGATTACAAATTTCTTGAACAGGGTCACACTTTAAAGAAGAGTCCCGATGGTTCCATTATCTTTTATTACCCCAGCTGTACAAACGAAATCCCGCTGCCTAACCCGGGATATCATTTGTATAGTTGTTGGAAACTAACCATACAGCCACAGAGAGAAGGAATGTCTGGCATGTCCGCCGATCGACACATGCAACAAAGCCCGAGTCGTGCCACCACTAGCACAGCCAAGACTACACCACCAGTCCATGATTACACTGCAGGCTCAGAACATTCCGGTGACTTCGCTTGGATGTTCACACCGCAGAAGTATGAGAGTAGAGGTTCATCTTGGCAGCAAGCTAGTAGTGCACAATGGGGACATGGCCTTGAGTCAATCGGGATACCTCCACATCACGATGGACGTCACTCTTTTTTGGGCTTTGGTCATTATGACTATGGTCCGGAATTGAGGGATCTTATAAGGAGGATGGACGATCTGGATGTGAGAATAGGGGAAATGCAAAACACCCTTGCTACTCATGCCCAGACTACCAGAGAGTGGCAAGAACATAGTGACGACTAGTTTCATCACCTCCAGGAGCAGCTACGAGAGCACCAGGACTATACGGCGGCTTACTACCTTTGGAGAGGATTTGATCCTAACCAACAGCCGTGAGCAAAAGCAAGCTTGGGGGAGCACCCCCGCCAAGGTGACTTGTATCTTTCCTTTCTTTCTTTTTCTTTCTTTGTCGAAATTATCTTCATAATACAAAATAAAAAATTACAAAACTAAAAAGAACAAAAATATTAGGTTGCCATGCATGCTAGGGATGTTTAAGTCTTCATGTTGAGATGATGAATAGTTGCTCTATTTTATATCTTTCCATAGTCCCTCATTTACAACTTAGTACTCTTCCAATTTTCTAGTTTGTTGGCTAAACATGCTTGCCTTGAACTTGAATACTTGTGAGTTGCTATGTTGTTGTGAGACATGATATGGTTGTTGTGAGACATGATATGGTTAGAATAGGGCTGCTATGATCTTGTCCCAAAGTAAAGCTTAACATCCGTAGATTTTGTTTTTCAAAATGATAAAATTAAAAAGTTCCTCAGTGATGAAAATTCCTACCACGGCCATATGTTATACTTCATTACAAAACCTTCTACATATGCTGCTTGTTTTCACATTGAGCTTTATCAAAATTCTTGCATCCTTTGTGAGATCCATTTCATGCTTTTATGATCAAGATTCACGTACACATCCACCATCACTTACTAACACTCCTACACCGGGAGATAGCAATATCATTCCATTGCAACCACCATATGCTTAGCTTCTATCCTGAAAGTTAGCAAAATAAATACTCCATGGATATCATGTTATGACTCTCTCTCAATTGGTTGCATGGAGGGCATGGCTATGAAAAAGAAAACAAATACTTGCTCTCAATCTTGAGCATGATGAAAAAAAAGAAAAGAAATAGCCATGCCAAGTGCTAATTAAAGAAACAGAGAGTCTACTCAAGAAGGAGTATCCACCATCATTCCACCACATTCCACACACATGCACATCTTGATCAGATTGTATGACTTGTTTCTCCATGGGTTAAGTCTTTTGGTTTAGCAATATATGTGTTACAAGTATGTGTCATTTATTCCTACCTAGAGCTCCACATAAGCCTTATTTAGAGGTAGGAACAAAAAGAGGCAACTTCAATGCCTTGGTAAGGATTTATACACATTGAGCGACTGAGTAAATCATTAGAGGAACTTAGTTTTACTTTCCAAAATCTTTTGAAAAACTCCGGACGAAAAGTGGAACACAGGGATGAGAGAATGGTGTCCTACAAAGACCGTTCTGTCTTTCAACCACCCAAGATGAAGAGAAGTCAAAAGCAACGCAAGGACTAAGGTAAAAGGGGTGAGTTACCAAATGCCAACTTATTCAATTAAAGGTAGAGTATTTTATTGTGTGCTTGGTACTATGGGGGAATATAAAATATTGTAGCAACTCCTGATCAACAACCTAAAGTTCTATCTTTGCTTCGGGACGAGCAAAGGTTCAACTCGGGAGAGTTTGTTGACGGTCATTAAATTACATTTCCAAATATCAATATTACTCAAAATAAAGGAGGATTCAACATTCCCACCATGCATATTAGTTAGGATCAATAACTATCCACTATAGCTTGGAGTAACACTGACATGCAAGAGAAATAATGAAATGGAGGAGGAAACACACCCATGTGGCGAAGAAACACAACTTCCACCAATCAGAGCTCGCCAACTGGTACTCCCATGGATTGACTGGCCCACTTACAGAAGAAAACTGGCTTAACAACTGACCTTATGGTGTCACTGGGCAATGGGACCCACCTGGCAGGCCACCAGAGGCGGCAGCACCCGAGGGGCCTCCCCCCCTGTTCGGCCGAACAGGGGCGTTCGGCCGAACGGGGAGTGGGCCCCTAGGTGCATGGCTTCCACGTGCTGGCTCCTAGTGAGTCCCCAAAGGCCGTTGTGCATGTTTGGTGGTGGTTACCGACTCCAAGAACCAACTTTGGGCAGTATAAATAGAAGGGAGAGACCTCACTCCAAAGCACACACCAAGAAGCATTACTCTCTTTACCATTTCGTGATTCTCTGTAGTTTTAGTGGAGTTAGGCTTAGAATAGAGTGTTCTTCAGTTCCCAAGTCTTCCTTGGAGTTGTGGTATGGATCTTGTATCTTTCTCCATTTGTATGACTTTATTCTATTTAATATATTTAGTCTTTCTATATAGTTATGTTTGGGTCATGTATTTTTTTTTGATTATATGATCCATTCATGTATGTGGTTATTATGTTTGCATGTTAGTAATGTAGTCATACTATATTACCATGTTAGACATAACCCCTTACTATAGTCTCTATTTATGTCGTTATAATGATGCATGACTAATGTGTGACTTAGATCATTTCCATGTGCTTAGTGTTCACTTAAATGTGATTACTCCTTTTTTGCTTAAGGGATTAGGAAAACTGTTCTAGAGATGTAAGCATGGTGCTTAGATCGATACAATGCATTATTTGTCGTGTAGCTCACGAATTACTAGGGGTAGGCAGTAGGTGGTGATAGCCCAATCTGTCCTTTGAAATCCCCCATGTTTGGCTATGCAATAAGCTCTTGGCCGGAATCGTACTATGGATATAGGGGAAAATTGGATGCCCAGGGTGTGATGATCTGATTGCATTGTCTTGTATTTATATAATAGTATATAATGTAGACTATGTAACTATATAAAAGCAACATAGGAACTTAGCTCTTTCTTTGTCCTTCTCCAATAGACTAATATTTATCTAACTTGAGTATGCTATCTGTGTGTCTACTACCATGTTTATCTTTTATCTTACTCCTGTGAGGACTTTGTCTTATAATCCATTGTACAAATATCTAGAATATGGTAATTACTTTGATCAATCATATGCCTTCCTTTGGGATAAAACAAATATGATACCCTGAATACTTTCGGCTGAAATGCTACAACGGTATTCTTCGTGCGCTTGCGGACCCTCTGCAATCGTTAAAGATTACTAGTACCCATTTCAAGGCTTTGTTGCTAAGGCAACTTAGTGACGATGTTTAGAAATGTCAACAAGCATTTCTGGCGCCGTTGCCGGGGATAGCAATATTCCTGGTGCGATGTTAGGAGTGTCGACAAGCATTTCTGGCGCCGTTGTCAGGGATAGCAATATTCCTAGTGCGACATTGGGAATGTCAACAAAGATCAATGAGAAAGTCTACGTGGAACAACCTCCAGGGTTTAAGGATCCTAAGCATCCAAGACATGTGTACAAGTTGAAGAAAGCTCTCTATGGTCTCAAGCACGCTCCTAGGGCATGATATGAACACTTGAGAAACTTCCTCATCAAGAATGGATTTACCATTGGGAGCATTTATAGTACCTTGGTCACAAGGCATGTTGGGAAGGATCTCTTTGTGTGCCAAATCTATGTGGATGATATCATCTACGGTTCAACAAATGAGAAGTTCAATGAACAATTCCGAGAGATGATGGCTAAAGAATTACAAATGTAAATGATTGGAGAGTTGCATGTTCTCCTTGATTTTCAAGTCAAACAATTGAGAGAGGGAAATTTCATATATCAATAGAAGTACACCAAGGACCTCCTCAAGAGATTCAACATGGAAGATTGCAAGCCCTTGCACACACCTATGGCTACAAGCAATCCTTTGGATAATGATGTGAAAGGGAAACCGGTAAATCCTAAGCTCTATAGATCTATGATTGGTTCTTTGCTTTATCTCACCACCTCAAGACCGGACATCATGTTTAGTGTATGCTTGTGTGCACGCTACCAAGCGAATCCAAAGGAGTCACACTTAAAGGCTATGAAGAGAATACTAAGATACCTCAAGTACACACCTACCATGGGACTATGGTATCCTAGAGGAACAAGCTTTGAGTTACTTGTGTATTCAGACTCTTACTTCGCAGGCTGCAAAGTGAATAGGAAGAGCACATCCGATGATTGCCAATTTCTTGGAAGATCACTTGTATCTTGGAGCTAAGAAGCAAAACTCAGTGCCTCTAGCAACAGCTGAAGCGGAGTGCATGGCGGCGAGGCGTGTTGTGCTCAACTTCTCTATATGTGGCAAACACTCTTGGATTATCCACAACTACACTCAAATGCCACTATATTGTGATAACGAGGTGGCAATAAAGATGGCTCTCAAGACAGGAGATCATGGTCATGCAAAGCACATTCAAGTCAAGCATCATTTCATAAGGGACCATGTTGAGAAGAAGGACATTGAATTGGTGAGCGTGCGGACTCATGAACAATTGGCGGATATCTTCACCAAGCCCCTTGATGAGAAGACCTTCAACAAGCTAAGAGGAGAACTCAATGTTCTCGACCTTTCAAACTTCACATGACATATCCTTGAAGCTTGTCTTTTGTAAATATGTATGGTCTTTGTTGTTTGTGCCCTTGTTTTGTGCTTGTTCCTCTTCTTCTTGTAGGTTAACTTCAGACCTCCTTGAGATAGCAATGGACATGGGTTAAGCTTGAGAAGGTGGTTCATGGTGTGCCCAAAGCTTTGAAGAATGGTCCATTGTGAGTAAGCTCGAGAAGGGAACAACTCGTCATTGGCACTTTGGTTTGTAGTCTTTCTCTCTCTTTCCTTTAGCATCGTATCATGCATTGTAAACTTGTTGCATTTGCATTCATGCATTTTGCATTGTGATAGTATACATGCTTTCAAGAATGTATTTAGGGGGAGTTGCTCATTTACAATATGAATATATGACTCTCTAGATGATCAAATAGTGATAATTGTGCTTCATGCCCATTGAGTCATGTTCAACCGAGCTCCAAGGTTAAATCTACTCGCGCAGCTCAAAGACAAGTGGCTCATACATTCCCACCTCATATATGACTAACCATTGTATTCTTGAGAAAATATTTTGTTGAGTCATATGTGTAGGGGGAGCTATGGTGGAATGCCATCATAACCAAGGAGGAGCATAATGAAAGGGGGAGTTTTTCGAACTTTTGTTTCTTATCTTTTGCTCCTTGGTTCTCTTGTGTTTTGGTCTTGGTTTTTGGTTTTTGGTGATATGTGACAAAGGGGGAGAAGAATATGAAGATCCAAAAGACAAGTTAAGATAAGCCACCAAGAAGGGGAGAAGAACATGAAGATCCAAAAGCCAAGTTAAGATCAACCACAAAGAAGGGGCAAAGAATATGAAGTATCCAAAAAAGGAAATAGCACATAGAGGGAGAAGAACATGAAGATACAAGGAAAGCTATGAGGTGACAAAGGAGAACATGAAGACCAAATGAAAATGATCAAGACAATGGTGCATGTTTAATTGGAGTACACATGAAGATCATATCAAGATGAACATCTACACCGACATGGAGAAGAACAACGACAGTGCATGTCTACAACAACAATGAACATCTATGCAATGGACATCTATTTCTTTGGTGCGTGTCTACTTCAACAAGATCATCTACCATGACACCAAGACGGGCGCAAAATTCAACTCAAGATCAATATCGAGTGCGCTACGTAATTGGGTAGTTCTCCCTTAACACTCAACACATTCTAAGGGGGAGACTACTTCCAAGGTAAGGACCAAGGTAATCCTTTCAAACCTTTCTTTTCGTTTGGTTCTTTGTTGTTCGTTCGTTTTGGATCATCATAAGTAATGGTTGTCATCCATCAACAAAAAGGGGCAGATGGTAAGGATCATGACCATTGAGATTACCCCAAAGGTATGAATATTTTGGTGATGAATGACAAACATGAAATATGACTAATGTCTACACGAGTTTTGTTTGTATAGGAAATCTTATCTACCTTATGATGATTGTCGATGATTGTCCTGGCAATTGATGACAATGACCATAATCATGGAGCTTGATGATCTTGATGGAGTCCAAGGGTTGATGAAGATGGATCAAGGCTAAACACAAGCTAGGAGCAAGTGTTTGGAACACTTATCTAGATGTTAGGGCTTTGAGTCCATAGGAAAAACCGGAATATCACGGGGGTCTAGGTCATGTCTCTTAGATCACGACTAGTCGGTGATATGCATGGATGCTCAGTGAAATCACAGGCACTAGGTGGCAATGGAGAAGCCAAGGAGATGTTGGAAGAAGCCGAGAAACAAAGTCAAACGAGGACGAGGAGTTTCAGCTTCTCGTTAGAGTGACCGGACAGAAGGTCTGTAGAGACCAGACTGTACGATCATCAGGAGATCAGAGAGAGGACTGCAAGGCATCTATCAGCACGAATGCCCATAGAGACCGGATGGTCCGATCTGTATGGAAGAGGCTCGGGAATGAGAGGAGCAGTTTTGGGAGCTTTAATTGTATGATGGCGCTGTGTTGTCGGCTTCTTCAGAGGAATGGTAATCCAATTTCCTTGGAGCAGTTGCTAGGGCCTTCTGGAGCTTAGTGTCCGTCGTCAGGAACCAGTTGAGTGTTTATAGTAAAGTGATGCATGGTTGTGTAGGTTATTTACACAGCATGTTCATATATCATATTTGATTTCTGGTTTACCTATTTAGCTTCAGGCCTTCTTCTTTTTCTTATTTGTAGTGCTAGTCAAATTCCAATGTCTTATTTGTTTTTAACTACTCTGTCATCTGTTCTGTAATCTAAGCATTATGTGAGTTGTATCATTTACATAATACTAGCGTACTATTCTCAACTCTCTCTGATTGCCAAGAAATACATATGTTGTCTTTTCTGAACTCTCTCTTACTGCACCCTTCGAACAGAGGATGGTTGTGTTCATTGTTAATTCTGCTCACATATATACAAACTCAACACCAGGTGCCATCCTATAATCAGGGCATGTTTTCCCTTTTTTTTCTCTTTAAATTTGTATTTCACCACTAATCAAATTCAGGTTGTTCTTAAATTAAGTTCCGTCAATCTGAATGCAACTTTATTCATGTTAGCAAGTAGAACTATCATCTGTTCAACTACTCATCCACAAATAATGGACCTTATCAATCTACTAGAATAAAAAAATGTCGCCTGTAGCAAGTAGATTTGTACTGTCATCTGATGAACAACGCATGAACAGAGTAAACAGTACGTTCTTCTCCGACAGCTTCCGTCCATCGCCGGCATCAGCATTTAATCGAGTGCAAGGCAGCCCTCCCAGCTGCATCCTTCTCTGTGCTGGCTGACAAGCTTGGAGCAAGGCGAGCATCGCTGCACTGCCAGCCGTGGCTTCTGCGGAGAAGGATATGGCCCCTTCCCGTCAACAGCAGTGTCGCACTGTTATTCCGTCCACGAATTAAATGTCTCAGACCACCCACTTAAGCTGGCAGAGTCGAACGAAAATTGGTTTGAACGTTTGATTTCCCGCGGGCGCCAAACTGGCCACGCTGGCATGTTTAAGAAACTAACCCCCATCGCACCCCCTCCATGCTGGACTTGCCTTCATAATCTCCACGCACCCGTGCACGCCCACATTCGTCCGATAAATGGCGGTAGCTCTCCTCCGCGCGAGAAAATCCGGGTTGGTCCCTGCTCCATTCGCGCCCAGTCACGCAGCGTCGTGTTGGCTTCGACGTTCCCGGCGATCCACACAACCGAACCACAACAAACTTCACCAGTCGTGTTCCAGGCCTCCAGAGCGCCGCCCTAGCGAGCTCCCGCACCAACTCCCATGCCGCCGCCGCCTTGTTCTGCGTCAGTAGCCACGAGCCTCACCGGAACCCATCCCAACCATCCAATATTAGATAAAAGACCCATATTAGAACCCCAAAGGGGTATGTTTCTGGTCCACGGTGAACCTATGCACCAAAGCCCCTTATCGGTGCATGAACCCTGTGGACTCGGTCCACAGCTTTTAGGATTTATTTTTGTTACTTTATTCTTCAAGATTAATGGCTCTTTTGCATTTAGGCCCCCGAGCTTAATTTAAATACTTTATTTGCTTGATCCCCATAGCCCAGCTCGCCACCCAGCGCGACCCACTCGCTCACCAGCTCGGCCTAGACTCGCCGATGCCTTTTTTGTCCCCTCGCTCGAACGGCGTCGTCGCCAGGAAACCACTGCCGCCACACCACATCCAAAAACCGACCCACCAAACTCACAAGCAGTTTCCGCGCTTCCCCTCCCCCACTCCTATACCTTAGTTGCCTTAATTGGTCACTCGTGGTCGCTATATCGATGGCCATGGTGTCCATTGATTTCCGGTGAGCTTTACTCATGTCCTCTCCGCTTTCCCTCTGTAAGGCTCATGACCATTGAGGTCACCCAAGGTATGATGTTTTGGTGATGAATGACAACTATGAAATTGTGAGATCTACACAAGTGTTGTCTATACAGGAATCATCTCTAAACCCTATTACAAATCATACGGATGATGGTTGCCTTGGTGATTGATGACAATGACCATAAGCATGGAGGCTTGATGAGCTTGATGGAGTCCAAGTGTTGATGGAGATGGATCAAAGCTAAGGACAAGCTATGAAGCAAGTGTTGGGAACACTTGTCTAGTTGTTAGGGCTTTGAGTCCATAGGAAAAACCGGACTATCAAGGGGGTCTAGGTCATTCTCTTAGGTCATGTCTATTCGGTGTTGTTCAAGGTTGCTCGGTGAAATCACAGGCACTAGATGATAGTGGAGAAGCCAAGGAGCTGTTCGGAGAAGCCGGGAAACGAAGTCAAACGAGGACAAGAAGTTTCAGCTTCTGGACGAAGTGACCGGATAGAGGGGTCAGAGGTGACCGGACTGTACGGTCACTAAGAGATTTTGTCCGAAGCCTACAACGAAGAAGCGAGGAAACTACCAGAGTTGGGAGTTGTAGAGACCGGACGGTCCGGTCTGTACAAGTGACTCTGGGCAGCGAGAAAGCGAGCGCTGGAAATGTTTCTGGACTAAAGAGAGAAACGGACCGGATGGTCTGGTCAGCTGACCGTACAGTCCGGTCAGTACAGGTTTTTCAGTAGGACAGAGCCGTTGGAGCTCGGGATTGCAGTGACCGGACGGTGCGGTCTGGCATTGACCAGACAGTCCGGTCAGTAAGCACAGAAAGCTAATTTCATGGAGCAACGGCTAGTTGGAGATTGGAAGCCTATATAACTTCATTTCTGAGGTCTTGGAGACCTCTCTTGGCCAGTGAAATACCTGAGAGCATTTGGTAAGGTCCCAGAGAAAAAGAGGAGAGCACTATGAGAGGATATTGGATATCTTGAGAGTGCTTGTGAGAGTAACAAGGAGCAATCTTGCAGATCTAAGGCTAGGGTGTCCTTGAGAGTGTGATCTAGGTTCTTACTCTTGGTCTATGGTGAGACCTAGACCGGTTAGGTGTCGGTGATCGAGCCTATCGTGATTGGTTGTGAAGGCCGTCACACGTTTGTACACGGTTTGAGCCCGCCGATGAAAGGGGCATCAATAGTGAGTGCCCGTGTCGGCTTGGGGAGTCCGTCAAGTTCTCGAGGGAGGCGAGCTTGTGCCTTGGTGGCAACAGTGACGCACACCGTGTCTTCACTCCGGGAGTGATTGTGGGCTCGTGGGTGAGAACTCCACTTGGTGGCGGGAGGAACCGGGACTCCGGCAGGAGTGGTCCAATAAGGAGTAGGGGAAGGCGCCATCCTTCCGAGACCTCGGGAAAAAAAATCATGAGCCATCTCTTACTCTACTCCGTACTTCGATGCATTACTTTCCGCTTTTGCATACCGTGCTATTCATGCTTGTGTGCTTGTCTTGCTCTAGTTGATTACCTTGTAGACTTGCATGAATAGGCTTCTTTATTGCTAGTTGTGTTTAAGCTTCCACATTTGATCACTAGCATGTATAGGAGTTGCATTGGCTTGATTGCTTACCCTTGTATGTATTGTGCTACTCATGCTTGTTTGCACTAGTTCCTTATCTTGTAGAGTTGCATGAGTAGACTCCTTTGCTAGCTTGTTGTGTTCTTCCGCGTTGCTTTATTACTAGCTTGCATAGGAGTTGTTTGCCTTGTGTGATTTCTAGTATGCTTAGGTCGTTGATCCTCTCATAGGTTCATTATCTTGCTAGTGTGATTACCACTAGAATTGTGTAGGAGTTGTTTTGAGTGGTCGGTTTTGGAGATTGGCAAATTTGGTACATAATACGAGTTCCCAATTCACCCACCCCCTCTTGGTCACTCAGTCCTTTCAAGTGGTATTAGAGCCATGTGCTCATCATAGGGTTTAACCACCTTGAGTAGTGACCATATTGAGTTGGGAAGTCATCCCATTCGGGGCCGGGTCATGGCTCATGGAAGGATCACTTTAAAAGCTACCTAAATGCCATGATCCCGGACGAGTTGATGGATACTCTTGTGGACTTTGCCAATACCTTCATCGATAATCATGTGTATGATGATTGTGATGATTGTGTGGATGTGCCTAGTACTAGTGAGTGCCTAGATTCTTCTAGTATTGACTTGATAGGTTGGTCTACTAGTGTGCCTAATGTGATGATTGATAATGATGTGTCTCTTGATCTTGCTTGCTCCTCTAGCATGACTAGTAATGATGATGGTTGTGAGTCTTTTGTAGATCATGCTACTAGTTCTCTTGTTGAGGAGTTCTTTGCATTTCATGCTGACAATGAGAACTTACTTGACTCTCTTATTCGCTTGTGAGGTATTGTGGACAGAATTGCGACAACTTCTTTCGAGCTCCCAAGATTGTGATAGTTGAGAAGATCCTCTTCTTGCTCCCGAGTAGCAAGCTCTTCTACGTCACCCTTGACCTTCTCATGGAGAAGAGTCTCTCCGTCGAGGACGTGATCGAGCTGCTCTTCAAGGATGAGGAGATCACCACAAGCATGACCGGGAGGAAGTCATCCAAGGTAAACAATGAAGCATCTTCAAGCAAAGGGAAAGATGTAGCTTCGAGCTCAAACTTCTTTGATCCCTCCACAAGATTGCCTTGCAACAGCTTCTACAACCCCTTCGGAGCGAGACCTTCACCAAGTTCATCATCAAGCACTTCATCAAGCTCTACCTCAAGTGCCATTCCAAGTTCTACTCCAAGCACATCGGGTGGACCACACATTGGCGTAGGGGAGCACCAACAACAATGCCCACTCGATCATTTGAGATGATCAATCTTGCGGCTTCGGCTCCGGCGCCTCCACATCCTCCATCTCCTCCACCACAAGATCGACTTTGGCACTTGCGTCGAGCTTGACAACAGGAGTTTTTCTTTGAATTTGATGAAATTGTGAGAAACTCGAATGTTGAACTTTGTGAGACTTTCTTGAGGATTTATGATCTTGTGTGCAGGATAAACTCCTTCGGAGGCCTTCAGAAGATAACATCTATTGAAGTGATTGACAAGCTCCTCCAACTGATCACAGCTCCTGAGAGGGGCTTCTTACTTGCGGAGGTTGTCAACAGGAGGCATGAGCTCCCATTGAGAGGGCAATGGAGATGATACTCGTGCTCCACTCACAAGTGGGACATGTGCTTGAGCACGTCACTAGCTCTTATGATCCTCCCCATTACTACATCGACCTCGATGAGATACACATGAGGGATGGTCATGGACATTGGAGGTATCGTGCTCCTCACTATTCCATTAGGAGGAGACTTCAGGAAGGGATTGCAAGAATCCCTATCTATGAGGATGGTCTTATTGTTCAACACAATGAGGTTGGTGCTAGTCAATCAAGTAATGCTTTGGATACTAACCCTTCTTCCTCTAGTTCTTGTCTTATGGCTACCAGCAGGGCCAACTACAAGAGTGGAGGTACTCATTGGATTCAAGACAGTGGGTGCACTCAACACATGACTGGGAAGCCAACCATGTTCACCACCATTGATGAAGACGAAGATAGTGAGAAGGTGACTTCGAGGATAACTCAAAGGGGAGACTTAGAGGCTCAGGCAAGGCGGCCATAACAAATGACCTCCATCTCTCCAAGGTCTTCCTTGTGGAAATCCTCAATTTCAACCTTCTATCTATTGGTCAACTCTGTGACATGGGATTCAAGTGCACATTTGATGAGGATGGTGCAACGATCGAGAATGCTAAAAAAGGGCTAGTGTTTCATGGAATGAGGCATGGGAACTTGTATGTCATGGACTTCAAATCAAGCAATATGCCACCAAGCACTTGCCTTTTCACTAAGGCCTCTAACGGATGGTTGTGGCATCGGAGACTGGCATATGTTGGAATGAATCAACTCAAGAAGATTATCAAGAGGAATCTAGTTGAAGGAATCAAGGATGTGACCTTTGAGAAGGACAGACTGTGTAGTGCTTGTCAGGCGGGAAAACAAGTTGCATCTTCACATCCCACCAAGTCATTCATGTCTACATCTCGTTCTCTAGAGCTCTTGCATATGGACTTGTTTGGGCCAACACATTATAAGAGTCTGGGAGGTAATCTATATTGCTTGGTGATTGTTGATGATTTCATGAGATACACTTGGACCTTCTTTCTTGTGGACAAATCTCAGGCCAGTGATATCTTCAGAAAGTTTGCTAGAAGGGCAAAGAATGAATTCAAGACTAGCATTGTGAAGATAAGAAGTGACAATGGGACAGAGTTCAAGAACACAATAGTGGAGGAGTACTGTGACAATAAAGGGATCAAGCATGAATTCTCTGCTATATATACTCCCGAACAAAATGGAGTAGTGGAGAGGAAGAACAAGACACTCATCACTCTTTCTCGTGCTATGTTGGGTGAGTATGGGACTCATGAGAGGTTTTGGGCTAAAGCAATCAACACAGCTTGCTACACTTCAAACTGTGTCTATTTTCACCGGTTGTTGAAATAGACACCATATGAGCTATTGGTGGGACGGAAACCCAATATTTCCTATTTCTGATTCTTTGGCTGCAAGTGTTACATTCTCAAGAAGAGGAGGAAGCCAGGGAAGTTTGAGAGAAGAACTGATGAAGGGATTCTTGTTGGGTACTCAGGGACTTCTAAAGCATATAGGTTCTACAACTCAGCCACAGGTTATGTAGAAGAATCCTATGATGTGCAATTTGATGAGTCAAATGGTTCTCAAAAGGGAGATGAATTTCATGAAGTGAACATTAAGGACGAGCCTATGAGGGAAGCCTTGAGAAACATGCCCATGGGTGAGATTTTACCCCACGAGGCCAATGATGGTGATATTGATGAGCCCTCTACTCCACCACCTCAACCAACCTCTTCCTCCGAGGTGCAAGAACCAATCCAAAATGCCACAAGTACACCTTCTAGCTCCTCGCAAAATTCAATGAGTGTTCACCCACCAAGTGATGAGGAAACCCAAGTGAGAAGTGAGCCACAAGCCTCCCCACATACTTCACCACAAACTACTTCTCCAAGCTCTTCACAAGATACCCACCCATCCACTTCAAACTCTAAGTCCAAAACAAGAAAGCATAAGAGTGATTCTCCCACCTCTCTTAGGATCCAAGACACTCATATATCAAGAGAGCAAGCAAACCTTGATGCACAAGGTACATCACCTAGACCTCCTCTCACTCGACAAGAACATCATCCTAGACCCAAAGCCATAAACAAGGATCATTCTCGTGACTTGATCATTTGGAGCCCATCTCAAGGAGTGAGGACAAGGAGAAATCAATACAAGCCCAACTATGTGAATGAAGAAATTAATGAAGGAAGTGATGAGGAGGCAAATGTTGCTATTGAAAACTTCTCTTTTGTCTCCATGATTGAGCCCACAACAATGGAAGAGGCAATGAATGATCACAAGTGGGTTATTGCCATGCAAGAAGAATTGAACAACTTTCAGAGATGCAAAGTGTGGAAGATAGTGAAAAGGCCCAAGAATCATAATATGGTTGGCACCAAGTGGGTCTTCAAGAACAAACAGGATGAGAAAGGGGTCATTGTTAAGAATAAGGCTCGTCTAGTGGCAAAGGGATACTCTCAAGTGGCGGGCATTGACTTTGAAGAAACATTTGCTCCCGTGACTTGTCTTGAGGCAATTTGGATCTTGCTTGCTTATGCATCACATAATGGCTTCAAACTCTATCAAATGGATGTGAAAAGTGCCTTCTTGAATGGAGAGATCAATGAGAAAGTCTATGTGGAACAACCTCCAGGATTTGAGGATCCTAAGCATCCAAGACATGTGTACAAGTTGAAGAAAGCTCTCTGTGGCCTTAAGCAAGCTCCTAGGGCATGGTATGAATACTTGAGGAACTTCCTACTCAAGAATGGATTCACCATCGGAAGCATTGACAGCACCTTGTTCACAAGGCATGTCGGGAAGGATCTCTTTGTGTGCCAAATCTATGTGGATGATATCATCTATGGGTCAACCAATGAGAAGTTCAATGAGGAGTTTCGAGACATGATGGCTAGGGAATTCCAAATGTCAATGATTGGAGAGTTGCATGTATTCCTTGATTTTCAAGTCAAGCAATTGAAAGAAGGAAACTTCATTTATCAAGAAAAGTATACCAAGGACCTTCTCAAGAGATTCAACATGGAAAATTGCAAACCTTTGCATACACCTATGACAACAAGCAAACCCTTGGATGATGTTGTGAAAGGGAAACCGGTGAACCCCAAGCTCTATAGATCTTAGATTGGTTCTTTTCTCTATCTCACCGCTTCGAGGCCGGACATCATGTTTAGTGTGTGCTTGTGTGCACGCTACCAAGCAAATCCAAAAGAGTCTCACTTGAAAGCCGTGAAGAGGATATTGAGATACCTCAAGTACACACCTACCATGGGCTTATGGTATCCTTGAGGAACAAGCTTTGAGTTACTTGGGTATTCGGATTCGGACTTCGTGGGTTGAAAAGTGAATAGGAAGAGTACATTGGGAGGTTGCCAATTTGTTAGAAGATCTCTAGTATCTTGGAGCTCAAAGAAGCAAAACTCGGTGGCTCTATCTACAGCCGAAGCGGAGTACATGGCGGCGGGAGCGTGTTGTGCCCAACTTCTTTACATGAGGCAAACGCTCTCGGATTATGGCCTCAACTACACTCAAATGCCACTATATTGTGATAGTGAGGCGGCAATCAAGATGACTCTCAAAACTGGAGATCATGGTCATGCAAAGCACATTCAAGTGAGGCATCACTTCATAAGGAATCATGTTGAGAAGAAGGACATCGAGTTGGTGAGTGTGCGAACTCATGAACAGTTGGCGGATATCTTCACCAAGCCACTCAACGAGAAAACCTACAACAAGCTAAGGGGAGAACTCAATGTTCTCGGCTTCTCCAACTTCACATGAGTAACCCTTGAGCTTGTCCTTTGTAAATATGTATAGTGTTTGTCTGTTTTGTTGTTTGTGTCTTTGTTTTGTGCTTGTTTCTCTTCTTTTGTAGGTTGACTTCGGACCTCCTTGAGATAGCAATGGACATGAGTTAAGCTTGGGAAGGTGGTTCATGGTATACCCAAGGCTTTGAAGAATGGTCCATTGTGAGCAAGCTTGAGAAGGGAACAACTCATTGTTGACACTTTGGTTTGTAGTGGTTCTCTCTTTTCTTTAGCATTGCATCATGCATTGTATACTTGTTGCATTTGCATTCTTTGCATTCATGCATCCTTGCATTGAGATACCATACATGCTCCCAAGCATGTGTTTAGGGGGTGTTGTTCATTTACAACGTGAGTATATGACTCTCAAGATGATGCAAATAGTGATAATTGTGTTTCATGCCCATTGAGCCATGTTCAATCGAGCTCTGAGGTTAAATCTACTTGCACGGCTCAAAGACAAGTGGCTCATACATTCCTACCTCACAAATGACTAACCCTTGCATACTTGAGAAAATATTTTGTTGAGTCATGTGTGTAGGGGAAGCTACGATGGAACACCATTACGACCAAGGAGGCGCACTGTGAAAGGGGGAGTTATGCTAACTCTTGCCAACCATCTTTTTCCACTTGGTTTCGATATGTTTTGGTGTGGTTTTTGGTGATAGGTGACAAAGGGGGAGAAGGAACATGAAGATCCAAAAGCCAAGTCTAAGTTGAGAACACAAAAAGGGGGGGGGAGAAGAACATGAAGTCAAAATGAAGATGATAAAGGGGGAGAAGAACATAAAGACCAAATGAAGATGATCAAGACAATGGTGCATGTTTACTTGGAGTACACATGAGATGAACATCAACACCGACAAAGAGAAGAACAACAATGGTGCATCTCTACAACAACAATGTACATCTACACCGACATGAACATCTACATCCTTGGTGCGTGTCTACTTCAACAAGAACATCAACCACGACACCAAGACGGACACAAAATTCAACTCAAGACCGACATCAAGTGCGCTACGTGATCGGGTAGTTCTCCCTTAAACACCTATCACATTTCAGGGGGAGACTACTTCTAAGGTAAGGACCATGGTATGCCTTCCGATCCTTTCTTTTCCTTTGGTTCCTTCTTGCTCGTCTATTTTGGATCATCATAAGTAGTGGTTGTCATCCATCACCAAAAAGGGGGAGATTGTAAGGTTCATGACCATTGAGGTCTTCCCATGGTATGATGTTTTGGTGATGAATGACAACTATGAAATTGTGAGCTAATATCTACACGAGTTTTATCTATACCGGAATCATCTCTAAACCCTATTACCAATCATATAGATGATGGTTGCCTTGGCGATTGATGACAATGACCATAAGCATGGAGGCTTGATGAGCTTGATGGAGTTCAAGGGTTGATGGAGATGGATCAAAGTTAAAGACAAGCTATGGAGCAAGTGTTGGGAACAGTTATCTAGTTGTTAGGGCTTTGAGTCCATAGGAAAAATCGGACTATCAAGGGGGTCTAGGTCATTCTCTTAGGTCATGTCTAGTCAGTGATGTGCAAGGTTGCTCGGTGAAATCACAAGCACTAGATGACAGTGGAGAAGCCAAGGAGCTGTTCGGAGAAGTCGGGAAACAAAGTAAAGCGAGGACGAGGAGTTTCAGCTTCTGGACGAAGTGACCGGACAGAGGGGTCAGAGGTGACCGGACTGTACGGTCACTAAGAGGTTTTGCCCGGAGCCTATAGCAAAGAAGCGAGGAAACTGCTAGAGTTGGGAGTTGTAGAGACCGGATGGTCTGGTCTACACACCGGACGATCCGGTCTGTACAAGTGACTCTGGGCAGCGAGGAAGCAAGCGTCAGAAATGTTTCTAGACCGGAGAGAGAAATGGACCAGATGGTCCGGTTAGCTGACCGTACGGTTTAGTTAGTACAGGTTTTTCAGCAGGGCAGAGCCGTTGGAGCTTGAGATTACAGTGACCGGACGGTCTGGTCAGGCAGTGATCGAACAGTCTAGTCAGTAGGCCCAGAAAGCTGATTTCATGGAGCAACGGCTAGTTGGAGGTTGGAAGCCTATATAACTTCATTGCTGAGGTCTTGGAGACCTCTCTTGGTCAGTGGAATACCTAAGAGCATTTGGTAAGGTCCAAGAGAAAAAGAGGAGAGCACTAGGACAGGATATTGGATATCTTGAGAGTGCTTGTGAGAGTAACAAGGAGCGATCTTGCACATCTAAGGCTAGGGTGTCCTTGAGGGTGTGATCAAGTTTGTTACTCTTGGTCTATGGTGAGACCTAGACCGGTTAGGTGTCGGTGATCGAGCCTATCGTGATTGGTTGTGAAGGCCGTCACATGTTTGTACATCGTTTGAGCCTGCTGGTGAAAGGGGCATCAATAGAGAGCATCCGTGTCGGCTCGGGGAGTCCGGCAAGTTCTCGAGGGAGGCGAGCTTGTGCTTTGGTGGCAGCAGTGATGCACACCGTGTCTTCACTCCGGGAGTGATTGCGGGCTCGTAGGCGAGAACTCCACTTGGTGGCTGGAGGGACCGGGACTCCGGCGGGAGTGGTCCAATGAGGAGTAGAGGAGGGCGCCATCCTTCCGAGACCTCAGGAAAAAAATCATGAGCCATCTCTTGCTCTACTCCTTACTTTGATGCATTACTTTCGCTTTTGCATACCGTCCTATTCATGCTTGTGTGCTTGCCTTGCTCTAGTTGATTACTTTGTAGACTTGCATGGATAGGCTTCTTGCTTGCTAGTAGTGGTTGAGCTTCCGCACTTGATCACTAGCATGTATAGGAGTTGCATTGGCTTGATTGCTTACCCTTGTATGTATTGTGCTACTCATGCTTGTTTGCACTAGTTCCTTATCTTGTAGAGTTGCATGAGTAGACTCCTTTGCTAGCTTGTTGTGTTCTTCCACGTTGCTTTATTACTAGCTTGCATAGGAGTTGTTTGCCTTGTGTGATTCACTAGTATGCTTAGGTCTTTGATCCTCTCATAGATTCATTATCTTGCTAGTGTGATTACCACTAGAATTGTGTAGGAGTTGTTTTGAGTGGTCAGTTTTGGAGATTGATGAATTTGGTACATAATACGAGTTCGCGATTCACCCCCCCCCTCTCGGTCACTCGGTCCTTTCACCCTCGACTCCGATAAAATCCAGTATGAGTTCCCTATTGGCTAGATTTGCCTTCTCCAACACTTTTGGCTTCCCATCCCACGTAAAATGCCTCCCTAGACGTCGTCTTCCATAGAGTTCCAGGTGGGCGCCTTGATCCTTGAAGATGAGCTACGACCCCAGGACCCCTGCCCCCAATGAGCTGCATCATCCACCACCTCCATCCTTCGATGTTGACCACATCCAAGCCCCTCCTAGCCTCACAGTCTCGTCTGGTTAGCCTTCCCTCGTTCGCCGCTTTAGTTTGGGCTAAGAATCATAGCAAACGGAGCCTTAGAGTGACTCCCTGGCGAGCTCCAGCGTCATTGCCCATGGCGTCGTTGTTTTAACCGCCGCCATTCACCGCCCGCCTCATCGAAACCCTTTCTCTCCGTCGGTTTTGAAATCAACAGTCACGATTAGAAGAGCCCAGTCCGTGATGGACTTGTGAACCCGGAGACTTAGCTGGTCCACGAAAACCGTAGACTTAGTCCACCAAATTTAACATTTATTTGAATCATATAAATCCCGTTAAATGCCTCTTTTGCGCTTCAGTTTCTAATTTTAAAGGAAATACAGTTTAGGTCCTTCGTTTTTGCACAAAAGCCTCTATACTTGTTATATATTAAAACTTAGCCTTTATGTTTTATACTTTGTTTTCTATACTTGACTAAAATTACATTTAACTCCCTAGCCTTTTACTGTTTATATAAGTAAACTATATGTTTTCTAGAATGAAAGCTATTTCTTTTATGTTTAGATTGCAAAGAAAATTATAGCATCTCTGATTAATAAAACTAATCTTCATTTTATTTTATGATTTATAAAATCCAATTAAGTTAATTATTTTCTAGTAGGTAATTTTTCTAATAGACCCTTAGTCTTTAAGCCTTTATTATTTTAATCTGTAACTCTGATTTAGGTCATTTTTACGTTCACGAAATTGTAGGAAAGAGTACTATCTTTTGATACTATTCTTATAGTCATTAGGAACTGTTTGATGTACTGTTTCTTATTTGTTTATGTATGTTTTTTTGTGTTTATCGATATTAGAGGACGAGCAAGAAGAAAACTTCCAAGACTATTTGAGCAGCAACTAGCAGGAGAACAAGGCAAGTGTCCTTGACCATATTGCACCTGTTAAGGATATTAGTTTACTTTTCATGCATGCTGATCTAAATTTGAATCCCATGTTAGGGTTGACTAGTTATTTGAACAATTCTATCCTTGTCACCTGGGTTTGGGTTAGTAGACGGGTTTTGGATACGTCACACTTAGCTTGCAGTACTTTGGGGGATTAAAATTGAATAATGTTAATATTGACTAATAATCACTTGAACATAATCATCACTTGGGTTGGTAATCTTTTTAGCAACATGGATTCTAGGTGACCCAAGCAGGAGGATATTCATGATGGTGCAGGTATGCAGAGATACGGGTAATGTACTGGTTGGATTGTGGTAGTACCTGCTTGTGGTCATAAGGACCGGTTCGTGGAGCGGCCACCCAGAAAAACAACGCAAAGCACAGGGCTGATATGGGTAGGCGTGGTCCAATATTAGATGTCTTCCTAGTTTTGCCGGCGTTCAAGGAAGGAGGACGAGAGGGTCACTTTCCGCCTCATGTGTTGAAGAGTATGCTTCTAGCCACGGCGCCAGAGGTGGCTTCTGTAGGGATGGTTAATCCCGTAGAGGTTAAAGCTTAGCGGGAACATTTTGCAAGTTTGGGAGCTCTTTGAAAGACCATATGGTGATCTCTTGGCCTCACACCTATGGTAGTGTGTT
Organism: Eleusine indica; assembly: GCA_030378355.1. Classification (NCBI taxonomy): domain Eukaryota; kingdom Viridiplantae; phylum Streptophyta; class Magnoliopsida; order Poales; family Poaceae; genus Eleusine; species Eleusine indica. The sequence goes on from CM059495.1 coordinate 47,934,696, forward strand.
GGCAACAGGGAGACTTTAGTCACCGACGGGTGATGGAATCACCAACCTGTGGGTAGTGTTGTGCAACCTATGCAGGGTGTAAAACTGTTATTACAGTTGTGCTCACGGTCAAGAGTGGCCTGGATCCTCACATGATTAGTTGGATGATTGGGTGGATCCGGTGGGTAACTGTTGGCGGCCGATAAAACCCAATATCGGCCACCAACCAGTCAAGAAATGCGAGGTAAAGACCTTAGTTCAATAAATTTTTTCTTAAACTAATAAAGTTCCATAAGTTTTGGTGAAATATGTGTTTGCAGGTCATACAGGGCCAAAATATGCAAAAATATGAAGAAACACCCTGTCGGCCAATCATGACTGTAAAACAGTCGTCCGATAGGGTCGTTTACGGCTGAAATCAGCACCCGGCCCTATCTTTCTGATAGATCATGGGCCAACAGGGTAATCGGCCATCTGGATCATCCCTCGGCCGGGTCAATTCCAAGTGGGATCATCACCCGGCCGGATGACCAGAACCATCACTCGATTGAAGGCCGGAGGCCTGATCGGCTGCTCGGATGACTACCCGGCCGACCGATCGGGACCGTTATCCGGCAATACCCGACTGGTTACCCGACTCACCAAATTGTGCCAAGCACTTCATCAACATTCAAGATGAGTTGGTCCGATCATATCTTGGCCTTACAAACAATTTTGGGTGACGCAGGAACAAAGTGCACAAAATAGGCTATCAGCTGGTGAAAACAGGCTGCCCGACCATTGATTTTCAAGTAAATCTGGCCGCCTGATAGACCAGGCCGTCCGACCCCTAATTTTCAGACAAATCCGGCCACCCGGGAGTGGGCTGCCGACTCAACTAGGCCGTCGCTCGGCCCATGAGGCCTACCGACCCCAAAATGAGGGAGTCGGTGGAAACCAATCCAACAACCGCCTTTGGGACAAGATCTGAGCCATTGGAAGAGAGTCTGTCGGGAACCAACTCAATCTAATGACCACCCGGCCTACCCCACCGCCCGGCGGTGCATGCCGCCTAGCACACGTGGCCGCCCGGCATGGCCTGCCGCCCGGTGGAGCGAGTTTGGCCTACCGACTCCACTTCACCTACAAATACCCTCCGGCCCATCGCCACCTATAAATAGTCGAGAGTTCGGGAGAAAATCAAGCAACACATCAAGGAGACCACTTTCCCACTACTTGTGCCACGATGTAGAATAGGTTAGTTAGTCGGGAGTTAGAGTCTAGTCGAGAGCATAGCTCGAGATTCTGGAATCGTCTCGGAGTCTTGGTATGACAACTTTTGTATCTTTTCTCTTTATGTAACACTTATCCCTTATCAATATAAAATATCTTTCCCTTTTATATCCTATCAAGTATTTATTTTAATTTAGTCATTTCTTCAAGTTACAACTATCGGGAAGAAACATTGTTGCATAGTTGGCAGGATTCCCGGCTAGGATTTAATTATGTTTAGTTCTTTCTGGGACTTAGACTTGGGTATTTCTAGGCTATTCTTCCGCTTGATCAATGGAAGAATATCTAGTGAAGGCGTAGGCGCGGTGCCTAAGTAAACGCTAGCTGGATTTGCATTTGTCCCCACGGGCTGTGTGGTAGGCGACAGGTGATGACAGCCCTGTCTGTCCCTTTAGTAATCCACCACGTTAGAGAAGTCTCAAGCAGGGTTGTCTAGCGATAGCGTACCCACTAGTATAGAGGTTAGTTACCGACCCATTTTAATGGATCGTTTTCGTGCCCTGAAGTGAGCTAACAGGTGAAAGACTCGAGGCTGTACCAAGAAATTGGTGTAAGCGCTCAACCCGAGTAACTAGGATTTGACGCTCGACTTAGATATATTAGGGAGATATATTTTAGGGATCTTTCACTTAGAATCGTTGTCCTCTCGGCTAGCTAAACCGATCTCTTTATTTATCTTAGTGTGGATTTCTCCTGTGTTACTACCCCACTTTATCGTTGATTATCCTTACTCTCGTCTTTGGTTAGTTGGAATTATTCTTTAGTCATATCATTGTTAAGCTGAGATAATCGTACGCCTAGCTTCCCTGTGGAAATAAATACGATACCTTGGAATACTCCCGGATGAAATGCTACAATGGTGTTCCGTGCATTTGTGGAATTAATTCATTTTATCTTTAGAGCATAGCAAACGCCAACAAGCATTTCTGGCGCCGTTGTCAGGGATAGTAATATTCCTGGTGCGACGTTAAGAATTGTCAACAAGCATTTCTGGCGCCGTTGCTAGGGAAGCAATGGCAAAGATTTCAAGGCTAAAATAGATTGTATATTGAGCTAATTCACTTGTAGCCTTAGTAGGATTACCCCTATTTTGTTTGAGTATGGAAGAAACAGGACACAGTCTTTTTGACCTTGGAGCAAGTTTTCACAGAAAAAGAGCCCGTGGTGTTGCGATATTTTTCAACGAATGATCATGTACCACTATAGCTCAATTTTCAAGGAGGTATGCCCCAAAATCTTGCCCCTAACCATCTATTTGGACAGTTTGGGTATTGATGGAATTGATTCGTCACCAACTATTGTTATGTTCTTATCTTATCCTATATTGGGTTATGCGTTCCTTGTTTGATTGTGTACCCTATGTATGTGTATGATCTAGAATATAAAAGTGGTAATCTCTATCATGCTATAATGTAAAGTAAGGAAAATGCATGTGTTTTCCTTCTAGAATTGATCAAATTAGACATGGTGTCTAGGTTGACTAATGGAATTGATAGAGATATACCTATTGTAGATGAATAGATTTACGCTAACAATTGTAGGAAATCAATGGACCAAGTGAGGCCAAAAAAGGAATGAAAAAGGAAAGTCAAAAAAGGTCACCACCATAGAGCCCAAAAACAAGATTCAGGTATGGCAATAGAAGGCCATCTCGTTTGGGACGTAAAAACCGAACCCTCGTCGGAAGGTAACCGATATTTATCCCCCTTCAATACCCCTCGTATATACCATTAGATTAGGTTGTTTTTGCTTCTTTGTTTTAGGGATTAAATGTGGATAATAGAAAAAAATGTAAACAAAAAACTGAAAAAAAAATTGGGTGCTACCCCGGCTGAGATCATCAGCCGACTGGCTGATTTCTAGGCCAAATGATCAACCGGTCGACTCCCTAGGTTGTTGAACCCATCAGGTCAATACTGGCCAAGATCATCGACTGAGAGGCTGTTTTTCATGCTGGATGACCTCCTGACTGGCTATCCGGGATGCTAACCCGGCCAGGTAATTATTTGGCTGAAATCAAGGTCCGGGGGTCATTTTTCAAGAAAAACGATCACCTGGCTGTGCAGTTTACATGTTAAATGTGGCCGCCCGGCCAAATATGGCCACCCGGCCTACGTTCTCTCCCTTTCTCTTGCCTAATCTCTGCAAGGAGCAAGACATTTAGGTCGTGGGTTGATATGAACAAGGGTTCCCGATCTTCTGAAAGGTTCTGATAAATCTTGATTTGGGCGGAGGCGAAACACAAATCGATCTGGCTTCTAAACAACACGTTCAGAACCCCGCAATCACAGCACAACGTCTCCTCAAGTTATCAACTATCCAAGGACGATTGACCTCACCAAGAAGGCTAATCCCTGCCTGCGAATTAAGAACACAAGCAAGAACAACGAAGAATGCAATACAATTGCAGATGTATGATTAAACTCACGAAGTTGGGGTCTCACAAACCGACGAACGGCGATACTGTTTATGAACAGAATTGATCTAAGCAAAACCCGATCCCTAATGGTGCGGCGACGGCTGTATATGAAGACCCTAGGGTCGTGCAAGACCCTCTGGACGCACCCCTAATTGGGCTCAACTGGATACAAAGCCCAAAGGCCAAAAATTGGCGGCGCAGCACCGACACAGATTCTGGACCCTCTCTTGTTTTGACGATTCCCGATGACTCCGGATGAATTTTGACATGATACTACCGGTATTGGAAAGGTATTCTCCTTATCTTTCCGTTCATATGTAGAACGTCCAAATCCGAGTCCGTATGCGTACTGGGCGACCGTTTTAGTGCAGACTGGTTCTGGGCCCCAAAACAGACTCAAAGTCGGTTTTGATTGGGCCTCCACCTTGGCTTCCAAGCCCTTGCTGGTCCTCCACGTTCCTAACTCCTTCTCCCATCATCTCTTGGTCCTCTCCATATTTCCTAATCATAAAATAATCATTAGGTAGCAAACCATTCTCAAATGTAACATATAGCGAAGAACGTAGGAACGAGCTCACCTCTAAATTTAGTCGTCGTGCACGAGCTCTAGTCATTGGACCTTGCAAGTCCAGAATTGGAGAAGTGTTGTATGTATCCATAGGAGTGATGTCCTCATCATCCTCCCCCTCTTGAAGTGGAGTCGTCCTCGACTCAAGCTCATCCTCTTCTCCCAAGTATGATTTCAAATCTGAAATGTTAAAAGTAGGACTAACCCCAAACCCGGGAGGCAACTCAAGTTTGTATGCATTATCATTAATCTTCTCCATTATTTTGAACGGACCATCAGCTCTAGGCATTAGTTTAGATTTTCTCAATTCTGGAAATATATCCTTCCTTAAGTGTAACCACACTAAATCTCCTACATCAAGCTTTACTTCCTTTCTAGCTTTACTACCAGCAATTTTATACTTTTCATTCATCTTTTCAATGCTAAGTCTAGTGGTCTCATGCATTTGCAAAATAAATTCAGCACGCTCCTTAACATCAACATGAACTCTCTTATTAATAGGTAGAGGAAGTATATCAAGTGGAGTACAGGGATCAAAACCATACACTACCTTGAAGGGACTTACCTTGGTAGTAGAATGTGTTGCCCGATTATAAGCAAACTCAACATGAGGCAAGCATTCTTCCCATTGCGTCAAATTTTTCTTCAAAATAGCTCTCAACATAGTACCCAAAGTGCGGTTCACAACCTCAGTTTATCAATCAGTTTGTGGATGACAAGTTGTAGAAAATAGCAACTTTGTACCCAACTTATTCCAAAGCGTGCGCCCAAAATGACTCAAGACATTTGCATCACGATCTAAAACAATAGTAGAAGGCATACCATGCAAACGTAAAATTTCTTTGAAAAACAGGTCATGAATATAACTAGCATCATCAGTTTTATGACATGGTATAAAGTGTGTCATCTTAGAAAAATGATCCACAACAACAAATATGCTATCACTCCCCCTCTTAGTCCTAGGTAGTCCTAAAACAAAGTCCATAGAAATATTCGCCCAAGGAATAGAAGGAACAGGAAGGGGCATGTATAAACCATGTGGTTTCAAGCGAGACTTAGCTTTTTGACATGTAGTGCAGCGAGCAACAAAACGCTCAACATCTTTCCTCATCCTTGGCCAAAAGAAGTGTGTGGTCAAAATATCCTCCGTCTTCTTAGCCCCAAAATGACCCATCAATCCACCTCCATGCGCCTCCTGCAACAATAAAAGACGAATGGAACCAACTGGAATGCTTAGGCGGTTAGTTCTAACCAAGAAACCATCATTCAACACAAATTTGTTCCAAGCATGACCTTCTTTATAGTGCAGCAATACATCTTTAAAATCAACACAAGCAACATATTGTTCTTTAATTGCCTCAAGTCCAAAAATTCTACAATCAAGTTGAGACAACAAAATATATCGCCTAGATAAAGCATCCGCAATCACATTATCCTTCCATTTCTTATGTTTAATAATATAAGGAAAAGACTCAATAAACTCAACCCATTTAGCATGTTTAGTGAGAAAAGACTCAATGAATATACTTAAGTGATTCATGATTAGAACGAATAAAAAATTCTTTGGGCAACAAATAATGACGCCACGTCTCTAAAGAACGTACAAGTGCATATAGTTCCTTATCATACATGGAATAATTCAATACAGGCCCAGTAATTTTCTCACTAAAGTATGCAACAGGTTTACCATCTTGCATCAAAACACCACCAATGCCTATACCACTAGCATCACATTCAAGCTCAAAAGTCTTATCAAAATTGGGTAATTGCAGCAATGGTGCATGCGTAAGTTTGTCCTTTAAAGCATCAAAATACTCATGATGTACCTTACGCCAATGGAAGTCAACGCCCTTCTTTGTCAACTCATGCAATGGTGCAGCAATGGTGTTGAAATCTTTGACAAAGCGGCGGTAGAAACCTGCCAGACCAAGAAAACTCCTCACCTGTGTGATAGTTTTTGGTACAGGCCAGCTCTTTATGGCTTCAATCTTCGCCTCATCCACCTCAATTCCCTGTGGAGTCACGACATAGCCAAGAAAAGAGACTCGATCCGTGCAAAAGATGCACTTCTCAAGGTTACCAAATAAACGTGCAGCTCACAAAGCATCAAAAACAGCACGCAAATGAATCATATGATCATCCATGGATTTGCTATAAATCAAGATATCATCAAAGTAAACAACCACAAATTTCCCAATAAAAGGTCTTAAAACCTCATTCATCAAGCGCATGAAAGTACTAGGTGCATTAGTTAAACCAAAAGGCATTACTAACCACTCATACAACCCGAATTTGGTTTTGAAAGTTGTTTTCCATTCATCTCCAAGTTTCATTCTAATTTGATGGTAGCCACTATGCAAATCAATTTTAGTGAAAATTATAGCACCACATAACTCATCAAGCATGTCGTCTAGCCTAGGAATAGGATGACGATACCTAATAGTAACGTTATTAATGGCTCTACAATCTACACACATACGCCAGGAACCATCTCTCTTAGGAACCAAAAGTACAGGAACAACACAAGAACTAAGTGATTGACGAACATACCCACGATCCAAAAGGTCTTGGAGTTGTCGTTGTATCTCCTTAGTCTCCACAGGGTTGGTCCTATAAGCAGCACGGTTTGGCAAAGTAGCACCAGGAATCAAATCAATTTGATGCTCAATCCCTCTCAAAGGTGGCAATCCCGGGGGTATCTCAGCTGGGAAAACATCCTCATACTCCTACAAAAGGTTAGTGACAGACGGAGGCAAAGCACTAGAAGCAATATCACCAAGCGAAAATAAAGCTTGTTTGCATATCAAAGCATAGCAAATATCATCAGCAGAAATTTCAGCAAGCTCAGATTTTATGGCAAGACATGATTGACCTTGTAATTTAATTCCAGCGCCCTTAGAACTTGAAGAATCATTAACATTACTAGGTGTAGAATCAGAATGAACAGGTTGCTGAATTTCAAGGCCTTTATTTTTCAAACTAGCAGCTCTTTCTAAATCAGCTTGTACAACTTCAGCAAGAGTCATTGGTAACAAAGTAATTTTAGTTCCTTTATGCATAAAAGTGTACTTATTATTTTTACCATCGTGTACAGCATCATTATCAAATTCCCAAGGTCTACCCAATAAAAGTGAACATGCTTGCATGGGTATAACATCACAATCAACAGAATCCACATAAGAACCAATGGAAAAAGGAACTCTACAAGTTTGTATTACATTCATTTAATCACTGAATGTAGTATGGATGTGGATGTGGGCGTGTGGTTAAATCAAGCTTCTTAACCACATCAGAACTCACTAAATTGTTGCAGCTTCCTCCATCAATGATGACACGTGCTCGGCGGTTCTTGATGACAAAGAAAATCTGGAACAAGTTATGTCGCTGCATCGTCTTGGGCTGCTGGATTTGTGTGCTAAGCACACGCTGCACAATAATATTCATGTAGCCCGTGGTATCTCCGCCTCTAAGGACGAGGTCGCCGCTGGTGGCAGTGACATCCTCCTCCTCATCCTCCGCATCAGAGGTGCTCATTTAACCGCCATCGTTTGTCACCACATATGCCCGCCTACTTGGGCAATCTTTCTGCACATGACCAAGACCATGGCAGTGGTGGCACTGAATCCCTGTAGTGCGTCCCGTCGAAGCAATAGAGGAGGCACTACTAGCTGGTACCTGCACAAAATTTTTACCTGAGCACATAGAAGGTGCAGGGGCTGATCTTGGTGTTGCAGAAACAACAGTAGCTTCCTTGGCAGCTACTGGTGGGGGCGGCCTGAAAGATGGCTTGGACAGCCCCGAAGTCCCCGTCGGCCGTGGTGGGTAGAAAGTCCTCGACTTGCTGTACTCCTCAAAAGCCTGGAAAAGTCCCTGTGATTCTTTCTCTACAAGCATAGCATACTGGAAACACTGGTTGAGGGTATAAATTTCTTTATAATCAAGGATGTCCTGAATTTCTTTTCTCAAACCAGAATAAAAGCGGCAAATCTGATCCTCTCCTTTCTCAACCACAGCACAATGAATCAAACCCTTCTGAAGCTCACTAAAATACTCTTGAACAGTTTTATCTCCTTGATCTAAACGCTGCAGTTTATTACGAATCTCTCTATAAAAAGAAGGAGGAACAAAACAATCACGCATTTCTACCTTAAGTTCTTCCCAAGTAGTTGGCAAATCAGTTTCAGCAGCTAGACCACTCCACCAAACAATAGCAAACTCCTTAAACTCACTAGTGGCTTGTCTAACTTTATGTTGTTCAGGAACAAGGTGGGCATTAAATTTTTGTTCTACAGTCATTTCCCAATCAAGGTAAGCATCACCATCGTACTGACCCGAAAACGAAGGAATTGAAAACTTAATTTTAGCATACGGGTCATCTGGAGCATGGTTACCTTGTGTGTGACGGTTGTGATTGTGGAAACCACTCATACCTTGAGGGTTACATTGCAAACGACGTTGTAACCTTGCGGTCCTTGTAGCTGACCTATCGACGGTGCCATCAGCCTTATACATTGTTTCTTCGTCATGATCGTCTTCAACGTTATTGTTGGTGTTGGTGTTGGTATTGGTGTTGGTGTTGATGGTCTTGTGAGCGGTCTCCAATTCGATAACCTGATCGGTTAACTTAGAGACTCTCTTATCCAACCGCTCAATGCTTTCTCCCAGGTGAAACTTGGTGACGGCGTCGGTGACGGCCCTAGTGATCGTCTTTGCCAAATCACTCTGAACCACCTGCAAAGCCTTCTATAGCTGACTTTGGCTCACACACTCATCAAATTTTGAGGGCAAAGCACCCTCTCCGTCGCTTCCTGACATCAGAAACACCAAAACAGGAAACAAAAAGTGAAGGTTATCCCTACAAAACTACTAACCAGTGGTGCCTCTCAACACAGCAAAAAGAAGCTTTTTGCAAAGCTCTTACAAAGTTCTAAAAAAACAAAGAAAAGGATACCAGGGAGGTGTGTTCCATGATTGCAAGGGTTACAATATAACCTATGTGCTGTCCAGAAGAAATATGTAAAGCTAGAAAGGCCAAATATATATATGTGAGTGGCACACAAATCAAAAACAGATAGTAAAGCTGAATAAGTGTCCAAGTAACTTGTCCCTAGTTGCTAGTCTAACTATGTCCTAGAATAGTAGTGATAGCAAACAAGAAATCAGAAGACAAAGGCACATAGTCGATAACAGGGGGCTAAGTGTAAAACAACCAAACTCAGAAATTCCAAGGGGCTAGATGGAGCACTAGCAGGAATCCAAAATTTTTTTTTTTTGATATTTTTCTTCAACTCACTAACAATGGGGGAGAAACCATAAAACATTTTAGCTCAAACAGAGCTAGGACGTGGCCTACAAAAATTCTTGAAGTTTCAGAAAACGTCGGGTTTCAACTTGAATGAATTTTTTCTTTATCTCCCAGATTTTTTTTGAATTTTTTGACGAGGGCATATAGGGCGTAGCCGAGTGTAGGTCACCTCAACTTTTTGTCAAGAATCTCCTGTAAAAATTTCAGCCAAAACGGACAAATGAGAAAAAAGTTATGACCGTTTTATCGAAGGGGTCTTGGAATCGGTTTTCAAGAAACCCGGGGTTTGAGTGAAACCCGAGTCGGGTTTGGGGTCGGGTAGGGATTTTTTTGGTGGGGTGGATGCAGCAGAAAGTGGAATTTATAAGAATTGGTCCGAGGTGTTGAGGGTGGGTTTAGGGTGGGATTAGGATGGGCGTGTTAATCAATCAACCCTAGCACACAAAGCCGACAAAACCGAGGGTGGAGGAGGGGATGGCGGCTAGGGTGGCAAGGGAAACACTACTGATGACAAAAACACAAATTAAACCAGCAACTAAACAAGAACTAGGGCACAAACTCAACACTACGGACTCTAAAATTGAAATATGCAAAGGCTAAACACGTGGTTATGGGCGGGGGAAAATTTTTTTGGCTTTTCTGTGGATGATAGGAAGAACACGAAAACAAAACTAAAGGGTAGTGTGAACCTGACGGTGCAACTGAAGCTCGATTACCACTTGATATGAACAAGGGTTCCCGATCTTCCGAAAGGTTCTGATAAATCTTGATTTGGGCGGAGGCGAAACACAAATCGATCCGGCTTCTAAACAACACGTTCAGAACCCCGAAAAATCGCAGCACAACGTCTCCTCTAGTTATCAACCGTCCAAGGATGATTGACCTCGCAAAAAAGGCTAATCCCTACCTATGAATCAATAACACAATCAAGAACAATGAAGAATGCAACACAATTGCAGATGTATGATTAAACTCACGAAGTTGGGGTCTCACAAACCGACGAACGGCGATACTGTTTATGAACAGAATTGATCTAAGAAAAACCCGAATCCTAATGGTGCGGTGGCAGCTGTATATAAAGACCCAAGGGTCGTGCAAGACCCTCTAGACGCACCCCTAATTGGGCTCAACTGGATACAAAGCCCAAAGGCCAAAAATTGGCGATGTAGCACCGATATAGATTCTGGATCCTCTTTTGTTTCGATGATTCCTGATGACTTCTTATGAATTTTCATATGAGACCACCGGTATTGGAAAGGTCTTCTTCTCCTTATCTTTCCGTGCATATGTAGAACGTCCAAATCCGAGTCTATATGCGTCCTGAGCGACCATTTTAGTGCACACTGGTCTTGGGCCCCGAAACAGACTCGAAGTCGGTTTTGATTGGGCCTCCACTTTGGCTTCCAAGCCCTTGCTGGTCCTCCACGTTTCCAACTCTTTCTCCCATCATCTCCTGGTCCTCTCCACGGTTCTTAATCATAAAATAATTATTAGGTAGCAAACCATTCTTAAAAGTAACATATAGCAAAGAACGTAGGAACGAGCTCACCTCTAAATTTAGTCGTCGTGCACGAGCTCTGGTCATGGGACCTTGCAAGTCCAGAATTAGAGGAGTGTTGTGTGTATCCATAGGAGTGATTTCCTCATCATGGGTGGCTAAAGCACGAGCAGTGTTGGCCTTGAAACAATTTGCAAAAAGGAGGGTCTAGCCATGACCAAGATTTGTAAAAAGAGCACATGGCTCTACTCCTTGTTGCACTCCCATTAACATAGAAAGCAAGCACGCAGCAGCAGGATCAAGTGGGAATACCGGCCGACCATGTGCCGGTGCCCGGCCATGTGTTGCCGCCCGACGAGGTGTTGCCGCCCGGCGAGGTGCTGTCGCCCGACCACTTTAGTCGGCCGGCGAGGGGCTTAAGCCCCCAAAGTCTGCTCTTGAAGGCTATAAAAAAGCAAGGAATGACAAAGATTTGAAGGGTGTCTAACTATGAACCTGGAGTATCCATCGCTACAGTGACCACCTCTTTTAAACATAAATCTTGGAAACTCCTAAGCTTGGGGAGGTACATAAACCAAGGTTTGCCATCAAATCCTTCTCCTCTCTCCCCTCTATCTAGTTGCTTTATTGTGAAAAAAACACACAAAAAGATTTGCCTTGTTGTCTTATCGAAAGTCATAAAAAATTGCAAAAAGATTTACTGTTTTCGAATAAAATTGAGAACTTTATCCATATCTTGCATATGGAAATTATGAATAGTTGCTTTATTAGCACCCTTTGGGTCTCAAGTTTACAACCTCTACTCCTCATTACTTTGGTAATGATAGACTGACATGATTACAATGCTTGTTCCTTTATGCATTAGTGGGTGCAAATGGCTAATAAACACCAAGTCTAGTTGTTGGAGTTTATGATATGGCATGTTTTGGACGAGTCTGTGATTTTCTCATGATTAGAGTCCATTGATTTCTTTCAAACTGCAACAAACCCTCCCCCCCTACTTGGTGCACTTCTTCCCTATGATAGAAAAATTCCTACCATGGCCAAATGTTAATTGCAAATCCACTATCATGCGATCTTAGTATGCATTGAGTTTAGTTAGGATTCATTACTTATGAGGGGCTTGCACTTCCAAAGCCAATCATTTTCCTTCATATTATGTTTGAGTTCTCAATTCACCATGTTTGGTTATGCGGTTTCCACATCGGATTCAAGCATCCACTTCACCAAACATGTCAGCCAAAATGTTTCCTTTACGAAACTTTGATCCTATGAAAAAGTTTTGGTTTCCCCATCGAATGCTTTAGAAAAAGTATGCAAAAATATTTGAACCATTGATTTTATCTTCTCTACACCATGAGAGCAGAAAAAAAGAAGAGAAGAATGAGAAAAAAATGAAAAAAATGAAATGAGAACATAATAGTTTGTGAGCTCTCATGAATGTACAATATCAAAAGGTTTCAAGGTTCATTGAAAAAAATATCTTTGAGCAAAATAAAGAACCATCCTTTCACTCTAGCACAAAAATCCGGTCGTTGGGAATTATTTGTACCCAAGACTTTTGCAATTGTGCTAGCCTATTCCTTCGTGTGAATCCATTCTCTCCCACTCCTCTGGACATTATTTCCAAATGATTGGAATGAGGAAGTGCATAGTCTTTTTGCTAGAAACATCTCTTAACTTAACAATATTGCATGCTAGATGTGCCTTCTTACCAAGCTCCACATATAAGCCAAACTTTTAGAAAGTAGGATGAGCACATGGTAAGGGAATACACCTTTTTGAGAGATGAGAGTCATAGTAGGAGATTGCACCAAGAGGGAAGATTTTCAATCTTATGTAGCATTATAAAAACTTTGGACTCATGATCAAATAGGAGATACGATGACAATGTCTAAGTTAGCCATTCTAGACTTCAACCACCTATGACAACGTCATAAAAGCCAATAAGCCCCGTTGTACAATGAGAATGACTTGGTGATCAAAGTTGTGTTGGTTTGCACTTACCACTATTTTACAGGAGTATGCGTTTGTGCACTTGATCCTCGCAGGGCTGTAATATCGAAGCAACTCCAGATCCATCACCTCTAAGTTTTAATTTGCTCGGGACGAGCAAAGGTTTAAGCTTGGGGAGGTGTTGGCGGCCGATAAAACCCAATACCGGCCACCAACCGATCAAGAAATGTGAGGTAAAGACCTTAGTTCAATAAAAATTTTCTTAAACTAATAAAGTTCCACAAGTTTTAGTGAAATATGTGTTTGCAGATCATACAGGACCAAAATATGCAAAAATATGAAGAAACATCCTGTCGGACGATCATGACTGTAAAACAGCCGGCCGACAGGGTCGTTTACAGCTGAAATCAGCACCCGACCTTGTCTTTCTGATAGATCATGGGCCGACAAGGTAATTGGCCATCCGGATCATCCCCCAGCTGGGTCAATTCCAAGTGGGATCATCACCCGGCCGGGTGACCAGAACCATCACCCGATTGAAGATCGAAGGCCTGATCGGCTGCTCAGATGACCACCTAGCCGATCGATCAGGACCGTTACCCGGTAATACCCGGCTGGTTACCCGACTCACCAAAACATGCCAAGCACTCCATCAACATTCAATATGAGGTGGTTCGATCATATCTTGGCCTTACAAAAAAGTTTGGGCGACCCAGGAACAAAGTGCACAAAACAGGCTGTCGGCTGGTGAAAACAGGCCGCTCGGCCATTGATTTTCAAGTAAATCTGGCCGCCCAGCAGACCAGGCTGCTCGGTGGAAACAGGCGGCTTGGCCCCTAATTTTCAGACAAATCCGGCCACCCCGTAGTGGGCCGGTGACCGGCCTAGGCCGTCGCCCGGCCCATGAGGCCTACCGACCCCAAAATGAGGGAGTCAGTGGAAACCGACCCAACAACCGCCTTTGGGACAAGATTTGAGCCATTAGAAGAGAGTCAGTCGGGAACCGACCCAATCTAACGGCCGCCTGGCCTACCCCTCTGCCCGGCGGTCCATGCCGCCCGCCATACCCGGCCGCCCGACACACGTGGCCGCCCGGCATGGCCCACGGCCTGGCAGGGTGACTTTGGCCTACCGACTCCACTTCACCTACAAATACCTCCTAGCCCATCACCACCTATAAACAGTGGAGAATTTGGGAGAAAATCAAGCAACACATCAAGGAGACTACTTTCCCACTACTTGTGCCACGATGTAGAATAGGTTAGTTAGTCGAGAGTTAGAGTCTAGTCGAGAGCATAGCTCGAGATTCCGGAATCGTCTCAGACTTTTGGTATGAGATCTCTTGTATTTTTTCTCTTTATGTAAGACTTATCCCTTATCAATATAAAATATCTTTCTCTTTTATATCTTGTCAAGTATTTATTTTAATTTAGTCATTTCTTCAAGTTACAACTATCGGGAAGAAACATTGTTGCATAGTTGGCGGGTTTCCCGGCTAGGATTTAATTAAATTTAGTTCTTTCTGGGACTTAGACTTGGGTATTTCTAGGCTATTCTCCTGTTCGATCAACAGAAGAATATCTAGTGAAGGCGTAGGCGCGGTGTCTAAGTTAACGCTAGCTAGATTTGTATTCATCCCCACGGGCTGTGTTGTACGCGACACGTGGTGACAGCCTTGTCCGTCCCTTTAGTAATCCACCACGTTCGGGAAGTCTCAAGTAGGATTGTCTAGCTATAGCATATCCACTAGTACAGAGGTTAGTTACCGACCCATATTTGTGGATTGTTTTCGTGCCCTGATGTGAGCTAACAGGTGAAAGACTCGAGGCTGTACCAAGAAATTGGTGTAAGCGCTTAACCCGAGTAACTAGGATTTGACGCTTGACTTAGATATATTAGGGAGATATTTTTAGGAATCTTAGACTTAGACTCGTTGTCCTTCCTGCTAGCTTAACCGATCTCTTTATTTATCTTAGTGTGGATTTCTCCTGTGTTACTACCCCACTCTATTGTTGATTATCCTTACTCCCGTCTTTGGTTAGTTGGAATTATTCTTTAGTCATATCTTTGTTAAGCCGAGATAATCTTACGCCTAGCTTCTTTGTGGAAATAAATACGATACCTTGAAATACTCCTGGGTGAAATGCTATAATGGTGTTTCGTGTGCTTGCAGAATTAATTCATTTTATCTTTAGAGCTTAGCAAACGCCAACAGTAACCAGATTTGGGTGGTAAAGCCATAGATGCTGCAGGTGGGTAACCTGTAATGTTTCTGGTTTGGGTGGGTAACTCATAGATTTACTATCGGTGGGCAACTAATAGTGTTTGACAGGTGGTTAATCTGTTGGGCTACATTTCACCTATTAAATAGGATGGTTGTATAATTAGAGTCATAGGCTAAGGATGCATAGTGCAGTAAACCTGTTCAAGACTATTCTTGTTTTAGCCTGCATGTCATTACTTTTCCCTGAGTATTTTATATACTCACGCGTTTTAGTTTCCCCTATATTGCTTCTGCTATTATTCTGCTGCTCATAGAACGATGGCGAGATGGACTACATCGACGAGGACTATTACGACTAGGAGTGCGCCCCCGGTTAATTGTCTGTAGTGTTATGGAGCTTTCTGCTGTATAGTCTTTCAGACTGCATAATAATGGTATGATATAATTTTAATTACATTGGTTGTACTGTTACTTCACTTTTGTTCTGTGTGCATGAAAACTTAATGCTGGACATACATACAGATACATTCGGTTTTGGTCTTAAAATCGGGTGCGACATTGTACATGGTATAAGTATTATGTTAGATCGCTATTTTTATAATTATACATCTTTACTCATCATCACTCAAACGCCCTTCAAATTTTCAAACACACAACTGCAAAAAAACCTCTACCGGTGTTTCGAATTTGTAAATACCTAGTAGAAGCTAAAAGAGTTGCAAGCCCTACTATATGTCAGCAAAAGGGATACAACAGCATGCCGTTAACAAATTATCATAATATGCAATGACATACATAAACCAAACCCATTATCATGATTTGCAATGAAACTATTAGTAAAAAAAATCAAATGTATATGCAGCTAAAATTGTGCAGGGGGACACAAATGCTGCTTCGTTCCCTAAGACCTTATCCAGTTTCAGATAAACGCATGTAAGTTCAAAAACAAAATCAGCAAATACTGACCTAGGCCTATTTGTGTGATGGTACCTTTTTTTAGATTGATCTCTACCAAAACACACTATACGTATCATGCTGATGGAAGTGTGTTAGGGGCCTATATTCGTCTATGAGAAAGTATTCAGAAGAAGTTGACTCTCATGTTGGTGGACTCAAAAAAGCTCGCATAGTTTTGTGAGAGCACTGCAGTTGAATATTGCTAATGGTAGTGTGTTGTATTATAACAAGGAGATCAGCAATTTGTATTGCTGATAGTTTTGCATTGTTATTTTATTCATGTATCAATTCATTGAAAGAAGAATACAAATATCACTTTTA
Organism: Eleusine indica; assembly: GCA_030378355.1. Taxonomy (NCBI): domain Eukaryota; kingdom Viridiplantae; phylum Streptophyta; class Magnoliopsida; order Poales; family Poaceae; genus Eleusine; species Eleusine indica. The sequence goes on from CM059495.1 coordinate 47,951,195, forward strand.
TCAGTTGTTTATGTATGAATTGCTGGACTTGTATGTATAAATTGCTGGACTATAAACTGGACATCGAAATTCATCCTTCATGATGAAATGAACTAAGTGATAATGCTTATCTACATTTGATCAATGTTTATCTCCAGTTGACTGTTTCATTTGAACTATTTTAATGCAATGCTTTGTTTGAGAGCTTAATACAAAAATAAGAACAGTCAATCTTTTTTATATTAGTTTGATAATGCTATTTTTGGACATAGAATATTTTGAAAAAATTAATTGACATGTATTAAGCAATAAGAAAGACAAATGCACAAAAAGAAAAGACATCGTGACCATATGAAGTTGAAAAAAACAAGAAAACATGAGTGAGTCAATTCTAGACTTAAAGCAGCCCATGAAGAAAAAATAGAGCTTACAACGAAAATGACTGGCAGCCCACAAACAAAACAAAAGCCCACAAACGCAAATGTATACGTAGGGATTCGTCTTCCTCACGCACGCACGGTTTCTGTCATGGCTGAAACTTTGAGCTCAATTTCTTGGCTGAAGGAGGGATAAAGATGGTTGCCAATTAGCAAAACAAAACCTCACGGACATAGAGAACCAACCTAGGGTGTTTTTTTTTTTTTGCTCCTTCGCTGGTTGTCAACGTTTCGTTAAAATTCCAGTAGTCAAACCTCACGGACATAGAGAACTAACCTAGGGTGTTTTTTCTTTTTGCTCCTTTGCTGGTTGTCAATGTTTCATTAAAATTCCAGTAGTCAGACTGTCGTCTCGTCAAAATTATATTTGAGTCGTCGAAATTTGGAAGATGTCAACATAAATTCGGACAGATCAATATATCTGGATGCGTCAAGATTCTGTTTGTGAAATCAGAGACCTGATGAAGGCATTATCTAAGCCTAATCGGTGTGGAACAAGCCTACGTGAAACTAATAGGTCTCGATTCCCATGTGAAACTAACAGGGCTCGGGTCGGGATCACGGCAGGAGACATAAAATTTAGGTGAAGAGACGACCACCAAATTTAATAAGGAGTAGAGATTCTGCGCGTGCGGTCAACACCAAAAACTGCTTAATTACAGGTGCGGGCAGTCGGATTCACCTAGATTATTTAGGAGTGGAGAGTCTGACAGCAACGACTAGAGCATTTTAAATTATATACTCTTGTCCTCCTATCAATTCCTGTTGCATTGAGATGGCCTGACATGCTCCAGTACAATTTTTAGAAAATTCCTGCTGCAAAAGCAGCATTGTAACAGTAATTGCGCGTATTGGCCACAGATAAATGAGTCATAGTATAATTAATTAACGCAAAATGTAAAGAAAACAGTGGGCACCGCGGGGCTGGCTTTGGTTCCAAGGGCGTTCTGCAAGCGGAGAAGTGACGATACGATCTAAGTGAGAACTTATGGCAGCAAATCTGTGTACACACTACTGGGTACATAAATCTGAAATTTATTGTGCAGTGGTTCAAAGTATCTATGGCCCAGCAGATGAAACTGTCGCACCGATATTGCTAGGCATCAACAAGTTGAAGCCATCAGCAGCAGTTGAGATGATCATGCCTGGTATCTGTGGATGCCAGTGCACTTCTTTCAAATCTTTTTGGTCCTGCTCATAAGAAAACATTGGATATCATGCACATTGACTTTCTACATTTAACTGCCACAATCATACATCAGTGAGAGCTTCTCCAAAATGTTAATTACCTGATGAACAAAGAGAAGTTGTCCGGGTAAATCTTCAGGCACATCTGCCATTTCATTCATCTTCACTTAATTCCACCTCCTCTTCGACATCTCTTTCCATCGAGAGATCCCAAATTCTGAATGAAGACAATCACAAGTGTCAGTGGATTGGCATCATACTTATGCGATCCCATGGACCTTAAAACAATAACATAGGAGGGGTAGTTACGAACGTAAGTTGGTTGTCTTCAGATGATACAGCCAACTCTGTTGCTTCATATGGACTCCACTCAATAGATGTAATCGCTTTCTTATGGTACTCAGAATGAGCAACCAAGGAGGCCTCTCCCGTATCCTAGCATAATATAAAAGAGAATAATAGGGTAAATATTATACATGTATACATCATTCATGCAACAAAACAAAACAAAACATGGGCAGGCTTATTATTTGCAGTACGTACTAGACGCGACTGGAAAAGAGGGGCTTTAAACTAAGCAAATTTATACTTGCTGTACAATACTCAATTGGGGGAGAAGAGTTTTGTAACTTTGTCTGCAATAAGGTGCACCAAATTTTATTACGACAAAAGCTAAAATGGAACAGATTGCAGTGAGCTGCACTAATTTTTGAACAAAGAGTACACTATATGCAAGATGCATGAGTACGGTAATACTATTAGATGTTAGAATGGTACTGAGCAAAGTCAACCATGAAAATAATCATACTGCAATGGACGTGAGAAGATTTGCATATAAGTACCACTTAACAAAACAAATAACAACAACAGATAAACAGAAATGGTCCAACTAATATGGTAACATATCCTACCGCAGCAGGGGTTTCCCCTGCTATATATTTCAAAAACAAATGGTTACATATTGAAGGTCACAACCGTACAAATTGTGTTGCATAAAAATACCTTGATTGACCTTATAGATCATGGACGGAGAAACTGCCATCATCACATCCTGAAGCTATCATGAAGGCAGCAAGGCTGAGAATGCCAAACATGCATAAAAATTAGGCTTTATGCAGAGTTGGTTATAGTTATAGTGCTCATGTGTTTCCAATAAATGTACCGATTCCATGAGATAACATTCACGTCAGACTTTTGACCCATTATAGTAAAGCAGGGTTTCTTGCCGGCCCTTATATCCCATATTGCTATTGTTTTGTCAACTGAAGAAGTGGCAAATACGTCGGCTTCTGTGGGACTCCACTGAAAGCATATGGTTATGGTAGCCGAGACAATCACAATCGAGAAAACACACAAGTAAGCATATGATATATCATTCTGTGGCGTACCTGTAGATCTTCAATGCTTTTCGAGTGTCCAATAAATGGGATTTTCTCTATGTCCCAGTTGTTTGAAGTAGGTTCCCACAGGTAAATGCAATTATTGCAGTCACCTATGTAGACGAATATTTAATGTATGGACATATTCATATACAAAAAGAAAATAGAATGACTTACAGGGGAACATATTAAACACAAAAATACATGGCAAACATTTTAAATGGATACACACCAGAAACAAGTCTTCCAGCAACAAGTGGACTCCAAGCGATTGCATATCCCTCATCTTCATGACCACTAAATATTTTCATCGGTGTACCTTGTGGATTATGTTGTCTTTTTTATCTGCATGCGTCCATGACTCTGCTAATGAATTGACGAAGGAGCTCATGTCCCACACCTAAAGGTTTAGCATAAAAGGTTAAATATTTACCCAGAAAAAGTTTACAAAAGAATGTAACAAATAACATGCTCTTGCTTATAAGAAATGTACAAAGTTACTACAACATGCAGAAATAAAAAAAGGGGATAATTGCATGATACCTCAACGATGGACACTCAAAACAGGGGTAACCATGCAAATACAAATAAGGGTAAATTGATAATTTGACTCTCAAAACAGGGATAATCATGCAATTGTCACATAACAACTACTGCAACACGAATAATTACGAAATGGAATTACAATATTTGGTAAAAATAATAAGAAAACAAAAGAATGGTCTGGATCATGCAAAATAACCTATTGCAACAGTCACCTTTGCAAAAACAGAAAATCTATGGAGATAGCAATTATGTTTTGGGTCCAATATACATATTAGGCAACTCCACCATCATGTAAAATAAAAGCTAAATGTAGCAGATGTCTAAATTACCTAAAAGCATAATTCTGTAGCTGGGTAAATATGAAAGCCAGCAATCACAGCAAATGAAAAGTGAAGGAAGGACTTACCTGAACATGACCTGTATCTCCCCATGTGGCACATAGATTTGTGTTTTGAGGCATTGCTCGTATCCGGTTCACCCCCCCCCCCCCCCATGAGCCACCTTTTCTAGCTGGAACATTCATAGATAGAAACAGAATAACATCACAAGATATACAGAGGAGATTACTAGATGTCACTATTACTGTTACCACGATGTCCAGAACTATACATGCTGCTGTCACTATCAATATCACTCTCACCATCGACTGGTGCCAGTGGCATAGGTTCCCGCTTCTTTCCATTTATGTTTGAAAGCTTGAAAATGCCAATATAATTCCATCAAGCCTCCAAAGCCTGAAGAAACAAAGAAATCTGATCTTAAAAAAGAAAGACTTTTATATATGGCTTCAAGAATGGAGGATAAGATACGAAAAAAAGAACAGGATAAGAAAGATTATATGGTTTCTTGTCATGAAATGGTACACCTCCAACAATTTTATGTCGAGCCTTCAAACAACTCCAGTAAGGTTTGATCCATTTAGGAATATCATCGGATCTTATAACGTATATCCAATAAGAACTAGCAAAAAGGTTACAAATTCCTGGTAACAAACATGGCACAAATGTATGGAAATAGCCAGTAATATGTCTGTGTGATTTTTATATGTGAGTACCATCCTAACTATCTGTCTAAACCAGTTTAATAAGTGGATATAATCGATGCTCCAATTAAGTTGTTTTAGGCAACATCACAGCATATTAGCACATTAGTATGATTTAGGCCGAATCACAGCATATTAGCACATTAGTATGATGACGATATTCTAGAGTAGAAAAATCTGGATATACATGTCAAAGAGTTCATTTTGTGCTGGTGCCCTACATATTCAATTGAACTGATAAACAGCTGCCTGTCCAGGTTTTAAAGGGTAAAAAGGAAACAGAACCTGGGTTCCAGCAATGCCATACAATGTATGTGGGAACTCTGAACGGACAAGTCCAAGCTGATCGTGCATAACATCAAAACTGCATCGAAAGTAGATTGCTGAGAATCAAGCACACACTGATCTCAAATTTGGATGGCAAAAAAACAACATACATGGGAAAAATTACCTTAAACAAGGCCAGCCAATGCTGAACCCTCGAAGATAAATATAAGCTGTAGGGTCAAACTGAAGCTCCTCCCCATCTTTCAGTGCATCAATACCTGGTTGCCATACCTATAAGTAACCACCCACAGTGCATAACTCACTCGCACGTTAAAGACTTTTGCTTAGTAGCAATGAAATAGACTAAAATTTAGATTGGCTCATTATAACTTTTTAAGGGTCTACTTAAAGGGAGAAAAATCGTTTTCAACGGTGTAACTTGTACGAATATAATAATAACTATAAAGTAAGTAGAAGGCGGACTACTCCCTCACCTTAGCCACGGCAGAGGCGACCCCAGGATTAAATGCCGACGAAGTTTCATCTCGTTTCTTCAGCCAAGATGTTAATACCGAAAATTAGGGAACATAACTGAACAGGCCGAGAAAAAAAATCAAAATATCACATCGATAGAAAATATCTTTGCACCTTGGTCGTCTTCTTGGATCTGGCCTTCTTGATCGCCCGACCCATCAGTCGAAGAATCAACAACGTCAACCCTGTGGTAGATGCAAGGAGCCTATATGAATTTGGAAGATCGACGCTGGTAAGGTCAGCTCGAGCGATGGCTGAGACACGCACGACTATGGATCAGAGGTTGCGCCCGCGGTGTCTTATATAGAGATCGATTAGCACAAACCCTAACCTTGGGTGGCGTTTGGTGGGTACCGACTACCGAGTGGGGTTTGGAACTCCGCCAGTTAGGGAAAGGAAAACCACTCGAGTCAGTTTCTATTTCTATTACGTAAAGGAGGAAAAAAAATCCAAAGTCTCTTACATAGAAAAAAAAAATATTGTGCAATGCTATGGGTAGTTGGAAACTCTTCCTCTCACGATCCGCTCACGTTACGTAAAAAAAAATTATTATACGTTGTTACCAATTATAAATTTTAGAATAAATATTTATGCAGGGGTGGAGCTGCACCCCGTGCTGGGGGGGGGGAGGGGGGGAGCTGCAGCACCCCCTTGGCTCCAAAATAGTTCACTATGTTTCAGCTTTCATCCTAGTGTTAATCAACAAGCAGCAACCCATGCGCAGTATCAGCACAAAGAGGCTAGTGGCACTAATAGCAGCTCAGATCTCTGGACGAGCATTCAGGTGCTACGGGGCATAGTTAAATATAATATATCTAATTATTTATTATGTGGCACATCGGGTTATTAATATATGTCATTCAAATATTCTATTTCATAGTGCCTTTTGCTCTGTTTATCATTCAGACACAACAAGTAACTAAAATGAATGATAATGGACTAATGAATAAGGACATAGCTTTTCATGGCGCAGCACCCCCTATGTTTGGTTTCTGGCTCCGCCACTGTATTTATGTAACATGTTCGCTTAATATTCTGCAACAAAGATCAGAAAAATCTCCTAGAACTAAGAGAAGAAAATGGTTAGCAGAGAAATGTCTCTAGCATTCCTAGAATAAGGACCCTTCTAATGTTTTTCTTCTATTAAATCTACTCATCCTAGTCCAAAAAAAAAATCTACTCATCCAACTATCTAAGAGATCATCTATATGTAGAGATATTCTTTCAAACAAATGATAAGTACATTACATTTTAAATATAACAGTCATGAAACAAGAGTATCAAAGGTACTTCCGTATAATAGAACTAATAATAGCACCCAACCCTCTCTAACAAATTTTAGTCTTCAATACAATTTCCCACTAAAAGCCACAAGAATATTATGACTTTTACTATAGATAACCACGTTACGATTGAGTTACTTTCAATTCAGCAGTTTTATTAGAAAACCTTTAGCAATTTACATATTCTAGTAGAAAATATAAATAAACATAAAAGGTATCTTTAAACATGTTCAGTGAGGATCGTTACTTCTTGGGCCAATCAATGATGACAATCCTGATACTACCACAAGCAGGATCTTTAGCGGCGGCAGCCCAAAGGGTGCCGTAGTGGTGCCACCGCTACAGAGTCTAGTGGCCCCGCTGTGAAGCCACCCACCGTTAAAGCCCCCATTGTAGCGGCGGTTGATATTGTCAGCCGCAGCTATAAATGGCCCCTGTTTATAGCGGCGGCAGACAATGTCAGTCGCCGCTATTGAGGGCATAATAGCGGTGGTACGTAATGCCAACCATCACTATAAATTGCTCAGGCTATATAATGCCTGTTCAGATAGCTCCTTCTCTCACTCGAATAGTGGTGACCCGCAAATTTGGGCAAACATAAAAATGGAGGGGGGAAGGTTTTGAGTTCATTTTGTTTTTGCAGGAATTTGCTCTACAAGATAAGGAAAACTCATTCCATATGTTTATTTGGATTCTCATTTTGAAATCAAGTTAAATTTTGGGATTTAAGTTTGCTAGGTTTTCATCAATTTTTAGCAAAATTCTTTTGATTTCCATGGTTGTATTGTATTGGGTTGGAGTTGAAGTTTATAGAGGCATACATCATCTATTTCCATCATAACATAAAAAAATTGCTATATCTAGCCTCTTTTATGTAAATAAAAATATAGATCTAATTTGGTTACTAGAAGAGAGAGAGAGAGTGAGTGAGTGAGAGAGAGTTAGGGCAAGAGTGATTTGAAATTTCTTTAGTTCTCGATAAAAGTTAAATATTATATAGAATAACTTGTTGTTTGTTTTTCTAATTTTTATCAGTGCATCATTTTTATTTTTCAATATATATTTTTAGTTTATTAGTTATAAAATTTTTACTATACATAATTAATTAAATTAAACTATTTCTTTTGTTTCCATTCAAGGTCGTTCGGGATGGATAGCAAGAACAAGAAGCTGTGGACGGATATAGATGTAATCAAATCACACGGTTCGGAGGAGATTTATTCCGGGGTACACGAGATGGACAACATGGTGAAAGCATTGTTGTTGATGTGAGATTTGATGAGCCTATTGAAGTTGAAATCGAGGATGCCAGTTCGCCTGGTGCAGCTGCAACAAAGTCGCGTGGTGATGCAGATTTTGATGTTGAGGAATAGTTATCTCACATTGAGCCGTAGGTGTTGATCAATGCCGGTACAACTAAATGGCTTGATAATAATTTTAATACAATAAAGAAGGCATGAAAAGATTGGAAGGTCGCCTACATCAACCCAAACCGCATCAACCAAAGCAATATCAAACCAAGGGTAGACCTGAAAAAGCATCTGGATAAGACACCGACAGAACTTGATGAAATAAAGGCGATCATGACAATAGAAGTATGGACTAGGGTTACGAATTACTTATACGACTGCTTTATGAAGTGGACTTCAAGTAAGTTGGACCACTACCGCCTTTGTCATCTATCATATGTTAAAATTAAATGTAATCATAATTAACATTTTTTCAACATTATTGTAGCGATCATTGGATCTGTCTCATGATATTTCCCAAAAGAGGGTACCTTCTAGCGCTTGATAGTCTGGATGATAGCAAGAAGTTATACAGTGACATTGTGGAACTCATAGATTGGTAAGAAACTAGTTTATGATGAGGACATCACTTCCATGGATACATGCAACACTCCTCCAATTCTGGACTTGCAAGGTCCAATGACCAGAGGTCGTGCACGACGACTAAATTTAGAGGTGAGTTTGTTCCTATGTTCTTAGTTATATGTCACTTTTGAGAATGGTTTCCTACCTAATGATTATATCATGATTAGGAACCATGGAGAGGACCAGTAGATGATGGAAGAAGGACTTAGGAACGTGGAGGACTAGCAAGGACATGAAAGCCAAGGTGGAGGCCCAATCAAAACCGAACCAAAGTCTGTTTCGGGGCCCAGGACCAGTCTGCACTAAAACGGCCGCCCAGGACGCATACGGACTCGGATTTGGACGTTCTACATATACACAGAAAGCTAAGGACCCTCCGCCTTAATCAAGATTGTCAGAACCTCTCAGAAGATCGGAAACCCTTGCCCACATCAAGTGGTAATTGTTGACTTTTGCTAAGCCATACTAATAAATCATCGCTGGCAAGGTGCCATAAATGCTTCATTAATATGTCATAGAGCCAATTAGGTAAAATCCACAAGTGCGCGGAAAATACCGTTGTAGCATTTTACCCGGAAGTATTCAGGATATCGTATTTGTTTATCCCAAAAGAAGGCAATGAATAAGAAGGCTTACTTATGCACATATTTACATTGCAAATTAATAAGGATCATCTAACCAAGGCAGGCAAGCAATGGATAATGACCAGGTAGTTTGACACACAGAAGATTCGATCTCAAATATAAATAAATAAATAAAGCCAAGTGGAGAAAGAACTAAGCTGAGCTACTCCTACAGTACTTTCATATACAGTTGTATAGCCTAAGTTCTATACACATGCACACTTATACTTAGGTTCAACAGTTATTACATAATACTTCAGGCACGGACCTACCCTTGCATCCACAGGCGACTTCCGCCAAGAGCCTACGCACTAGCCTAGCGTGGAGGAGTTCAAAGGATGGACAGGGCTGTCACCACCTGTCGTCTACCTTAGCTAACCGATAAACTAACAAATAATCGATGCAAATCAATTATCCAAGTACCATACTTGCATAATCAAAGAGCACTCTACTCCTCCATGGTTATATTAACGAAGCAGAGCTATCATATAAATATGATCACCAAACCCATGTCATGTCATAACAATGAATCCTAAGCATAAAGACAATGTCATATAAATTAGACTATAGTGACGGTATATAACAAGCATGGTAATAGTAGTATAATAAATATAAAATACTATCACACAAGTGGGCTATACTATCACATACATGGATCATAATATCAAACAAGAAACTCATGATCTAAACACAACTATATGAAAAGATGACATTTATTAAATAGAGCAAAGTCTTACAAAAGGGAAATGATACAAGAGCCATATCAATTTCTCCAAGAGAAGACTTGAAGAACTAGAGAGCTCTAGACTCAGCCTAACTCCACTAAGACTTGAGAACAACTAAGTAGCAAGAGAAGGAATTCTTCTTGTGGTGTGTGTGTGAGTGTAAAGCCACACCTCCTATTTATAGCCTCTATAGGTCGGCAAAGGGGAGTAACCGCCAAGAATATCCCTGCCCACCGCCTTCAGGGATCAACCAGGAGCCTCCATGTGCAAGCCCAGGAGGAAAGGCCGCATGCCTGGGTTGGCCGACCTAGGGGGGTCGGCCGACCTGTGGCTAGGCCCTCCTGGGTTCTGCTTCCTCAGGGTGGCTGCCAGGTGGGTCCTCATCCCAGATGTCGGTGTAGTTTTGTGTGTTTCTTCGGTGTGGTACTGAAAATAGGCCCTTCAATCCTTGGGATGTCCAGTTGGCGCTCTCTCATTGGTCGAAAGTGTGTTTCTTTGCCTTTTGGGTGTGTTTCGTTCATATTTCCTTCTGCGGGCAAATAATTCCCAAGTACAAGTGGAACTACATTATTGTAAACAAATATGCGTGTATGAAATGCCAAGTTCTTCTTTATTTGAGCATAGTTGACGGATGAAAATGGTACTTAACAGCCGTCAACAAACTCCCCCAAGCTGAACCTTTGCTCGTCCCGAAGCAAAGATAAAACTTAAGTTGTTGATCAGGAGTTGCTACAATGTCCTACTCCTTCATAATACTAAGTGCACAACAAAGATACTTTTCCTTGAATTAAATATGTTGGCACAGTATTCACCCATTTACCTTGATCATCATGGGGCTTTTAACACCTCATTGTCTTGGGCGGTTGAGAGATAGAACAATTGTAGGGCACTAATTACTTGCTCTCTATTCCACTATCTTACTCTGGAGGTTTGCAATAGATTTTGCAAATAAAACCAAGTTCCTCAAATGATTCTCTCGGATCGCTCAAAAGCGTATGATTCCTCACCAAGGCAAAGTGTTGCCTAAAATCACCTACTTCTAATAAGGCTTATGTGGAGCTCAAGGTAGGGATAATTGAGGCATACTTGTTCACATACTATTGCTATGTCAAAAGACCGGATCCTAGAAAAATCAATTCACACAATTTTGATCAAGACGTGCAAGTGTGTGAGAAATATGGTGGAATGATGGATGGAATGAATAACTCCTTTTTGAATTTCTTTCCTCTCTTTTGGAATTTTTTCTAGGACATGGATATCTTTTGATTGCTCTTCTTTGGAGCATCCATTTATTTTCTTTTTGCATAGCCATATTCCTAGTTTGCAATGATAATTGAGAGAGGAATTTTTGCAATGAACATATGGAGTATTTCTTTCAGGTGGATGGAAGTGGTGGTGGCTTTCTTCCGATGTAAAAGAATAGCTCATGGTGGTGGATATGGTGGCTGCTATCTTCCAATTTAGAAGAATGGCTCATGGCGGTGGATGTGTGTATGTGATCTTGATCAAGAAAGCATGAAAAGAGTCTTACTAGGGTTACAACAATTTTGAGTAAGCTCAATGTGAAACAAGCAGTATATGTATAAGGTTTTTCAAATAAGCACTACATATGGCTTTGGTAGGAATTTTCATCATTGAGGAACTTATAAATTTATCATTTTGAAAAATAAAACTCCAGAATTCAAGCTTTACTTTGAGCAAGATCATAGCATCCCTATTCATTATATCATATCTCCCAACAACTTAGAACTAGAGAATGTTTGTGCTACCCACAAGTTTCAAGTTCAAGGTAAAATTTTAGCCAACAAACTTAATTCTTGGGAGAGTACTAAGTTGTAAACCAATGTTAGAGAGTAATAAAACAGAGCAACTATTTATCATTTCAACATAGGAAAACTATACACATTCATACCGCGCATGAAAAAGCTAAAGAAAATATTTTTAGTCTTTTTATCATCTTCTCATTTTTTTTTATTTTCAGATTTTATATTTTTATTTTTTTTTGGATTATTGGATTTTCTAATGTAAAAATGAAAACAAGGGAAAGATACAAGTTACCGTGAGATGAGAGTCCTCCCCCAAGCTTGTTCTTGCTCACATTTGTTGGTTCGGGTCGTACCCTTGGGAGCGGAAGAAGGCATCCCAATTGCTTTGGTTCTGGGCCATCATCGCGTTGAGTTGGCGGAATTGGTTGTCGCTGAAATTCTGCCATTGTTGGGTGTCGGTAACGTGCTGTGAGAGAGTTTGTTGCATACTCTCGGTGTGCAAGTCGATGTCGTCCACCCGCCTTGTTAACTCGGCCATCCAGAAATTGAGGTCACGGAACCCACTGGATGAGAGTGACCGGTTAGCAAAGGATGGCGCTCTACTCGAGCTTGATGATGTGTGCATGGGGTAGTCGTGCTGAGATCCCCATGCATCGGCCTGCCTTGATGATCCTCCGGCCTTCTCCGGTGGTGGGGGCTGATCCCAACCCGTAACTCCGATTGGGGTTTGGAACCCCATTGTGGCCGTCATGCTTCTCCGTGGTCGGGTTGGTCGTTCAGAGACGTTGTCCCTGTGAGAATCTCCCCTTACCTATTTTCTCGAGGAAGTCCGGGTCGAAATATCGGGTGTGAGCGAACGGCCGGTCTCTCATGAGCTCGATGGCTTGTCCTTCGCGGTCGTCGACAATGTCGAGGTGGTCCTCGGAGGTGAGCATGGCCGGTGTTTCTTCCTTCGGAATTTCAGCTTCGGAGTCGCCATGTTCCAAACTCGGAGTAAGCTCGACGGAGGGCGTCCGGCTCGTGCTTGCCCGAGAACTCTTCCTCCTCTTCGCCCCGACAGCTTGCTTGATTCGATTGAGCATGGCTGCACACAAGAACAAACAAAAACAAGAACAACCTTGCGTTCGGGTTAACGTTAGTGAAAACGAACCCGAACCCTCCCGAACTTGATTTTGATTCTCACAATCAACTTGAAAATGCACAAAATAGAGGGGAACTATTTTTTTGGGTTTTTGGGGCAGTAGCTAAGTGAAGAACACGAAATCTTGAAGAGCAACAAAGTGAGCAAAGGAGGAGAGTGAAGAATGAGCTTGGAATGGTGAAGCTCCTCCTCCTAGTCGGTTTTTATAGCCCAAACACCAGAATGGCAGCAAAAATGGACAGAGCAACGGCTATAGAGCCGTTGGGAAAAAGCTGGGGACAAAAAGGTGGGACCAGGGGGTGCCAGTGGGCCCTCCTAGCTCCCTCCTTTTTCCAGGATGTTCCCCAACGGCTAGTGAATCTAGCCAGTGCAGCCATTTTGCTCAAATTGCTCGACAAAAATTCTTTTCAAAAAGACAAACCCAAAAAACCTATATATATATATTTTTTAAAAAAATATGCATATGAATCTAATGTGCAAGATGGTTGAAAAATTCAAATATGCAAAATGCAAAAGTTGGAAATGAATCTAAACATGATGGAAAGCAAATATGGATAAATACCGATTTAACCTCTCGGCGAGGGCTCACCCATTTAAGTCTAGCGAGCGGGACTTTTCTCCGGTGTTTAGCTCGATGTGGTGTCGTCCGGTCCCGGAGATGAGGACACGAATGATGCTTCTTGCTTTACTCGCCACACCTTCCTGGTCTTCTTTGTCGGTGTGGTCGGCGGCTTTGCAGACTCCGGAGCCTATGGCTTGGCACGTGGCTCCGACCTCTTCACTGTCACCCATCAGGGTGACACTTTTTCCTTCTCGAGGAAGTTCTTCATGAACGTTATGAGGCTGTCCTTCTTTGGGGGCGTGACTTCGACTTCCTTGATGTTGTTCGGGTTTGGCCCATACTTGATGCGGATCATATTGCATTGCTCCTTCTGTGGTCAAAAATCGAACTTCTCCTGCTTGCCATTGATATGGAAACGGATTTCTCCGGCTCCAACATCAATGCGCATCCACGGTGCTGAGGAAAGTCCACCCAAAGATGAGCGGTGTTTCCTTACCGACATCCATGTCGAGTACCACGAAATCGACGGGAATGAAGCAATCCCGGATTTTCACCGGAATATCTTCGGCAATTCCCGCCGGGTAGCGGACCGCGGAATCGGCCAGCTCGAGCTGCATCGGCGTGGGGGATAAGGCTGTATAGTTCAGCCTGTCGAAGACGTCCTTCGGCATGACGCTCATGCTCGCCCCGAGATCACACAGGGCGTGGTCAAAGTTTTGTGTCTCGATCGAGCAGGTGATCTCGGGACAGCCTGGATCTTTCTTTTTCTAGGGAAGCCGGTTGAGTATAGCAGCGCTACACTCTTCCGTAAGCTTGACAATCTCCGTGGTCGGCATCGGACGCTTGTTGCTAATGAGGTCCTTGAGGTAGCGAGCGTACGTAGGTACTTGCATCGCATCCAGCAAGGGCACGTTGATATGCAGCTTCTGGATTACTTCAACAAAGCTTGTGAACTGCTCGTCCATGGTCGGCTTCCTCTTTCTTTCAGGAAACGGCATGAAGTTTGTGTCATAGAACTCATGTGGAGTCGTTTTCCTTAGCAGCATTGCGTCCTGTTCCTTTTCTTCCGCTGGCTTCTCAACTTGTGTGGTCTCCTTTTCCTTTCATGCAGTGTTAGGATACGGCGGGGCCCAAGTGGATTTACCTCTACTTTCCGCTGCATCCATCCCGACAAAAAAAATCCCTACCCGATTCCAAACCCAACCCCAAACCCGACTCGGGTTTCCCTCAAACCTGGTCTCAGGTTCCTCCAAACCCGGTTTCGAGGTACCATTGGTAAAACAACCATAACTTTTCGCTCGGTGCTCTGTTTTGGCTAAAATTTTTACAGGAGCTTCATGACTCGATTTGGACCATACGACAAACTGACAACGTTGGTTTGGCATTCTAAAAAACATGGTTTGTGCTATGATTGCAAGAACAAGAAGTTGTGGACGGATATAGATCTAATCAAATCACATGGTTCGGAGGGGATTTATTCTGGGATACACGAGATGGACAACATGGTGAAAGCAATGTTGTTGACATGGGATTTGATGAGCCAATTAAAGTTGAAATCAAGGATGTCAATTCACCAGGTGTAGCTGCAACAAAGTCACGTGGTGATGCAGATTTTGATGTTGAGGAATAGTTATCTCACATTGAGCCGTAGGTGTTGATCAATGCCGGTACAACTAAATGGCTTGGGAAGGCATGAAAAGATTGACGGGTCACCTACGTCAACCCAAACCACATCAACCAAAGCAATACCAAACCAAGGGTAGACCCGAAAAAGCGTCTGGATAAGTCACCGACAGAATTAGATGAAATAAAGGCGGTCATGAAAATAGAAGTATGGACTAGGGTTACAAATTACTTATACGACTGCTTTACGAAGTGGCAGGATAGAGAAGTGATTTTGACCCCCTACGACTTCAAGTAAGTTGGACCACTACTGCCATTGTCATCTATCTTATGTTAAAATTAAATGTAATCATAATTAACATTTTGTCAACATTGTTGTAGCGATCATTGGATCTGTCCCGTGCTATTTCCCAAAGGCGGGGTACCTTCTGGCGCTTGATAGTCTAGACCATAACAAGAAGTTATACAATGACAATGTGGAACTCATAGATTGGTAAGAAATTAGTTTATGATGAGGACATCCCTTCTATGGATACACACAACACTCCTCCAAATCTAGACTTGGAATGTCTAATGACTAGAGCTTGTGCATGATGACTAAATTTAGAGGTGAGCTCGTTCCTACGTTCTTCGCTATATGTCACTTTTGTGAATGGTTTGCTACCTAATGATTATATTATGATTAGGAAACAATGGAGAGGACCAGAAGATGATGGGAGAAGGACTTGGGAATGTGGAGGACGTGGAAGCCAAGGTGGAGGCCTAATCAAAACCGACCCAAAGTCTGTTTCGGGGCCCAGAACTAGTTTGCACTAAAAAGACCGCCCAGGACGCATACGGACTCGGATTTGGACGTTCTACATACGCACGGAAAGCTAAGGACTCTCAGCCTTAATGAAGATTATCAGAACCTATAAGAAAATCATGAACCCTTGTCCATATCAAGTGGTAATCTGAGCTTCAGGTGCACCGTCAGGTTCGCACTACCCTTTAGTTTTGTTTTTGTGTTCTTCCTATCATCCATAGAAAACTACGAAAAAAGTTTTGCCCGCCCATAACCATGTGTTTAGCCTTTGCATATTTCAATTTTAGGGTCCGTAGTGTTGAGTTTGTGCCCTAGTATCATTATTTAGGTTGCTGGTTTAGTTTGTGTTTTAGTCGGCAGTAGTGTCCCCCTAGCAACCCTAGCTGCCATGCCCTCCACCACTTTCTGTTTGTTCGGCTTTATGTGCTAGGGTTGATTGATCAACATGCCCACCCTAATCCGACCCCAAACCCATCCTCAACATCTCGGACCACCCTCACAATTTTCCACTTTCCGCTGCATCCATCCTGACAAAAAAATCCCTACCCGATTCCAAACCCAACTCGGGTTTTCCTCAAACCTGGTCTCAGGTTCCTCCAAACCCGGTTTCGAGGTACCATTGGTAAAACAACCATAACTTTTCGCTCGGTGCTCTATTTTGGCGGAAATTTTTACACGAGCTTCATGACTCGATTTGGACCATACAACAAACTGACAACGTTGGTTTGGCATTCTGAAAAACATGGTTTGTGCTATGATTGCAAGAACAAGAAGCTGTTGATGGATATAGATGTAATCAAATCACATGGTTCAGAGGGGATTTATTCTGGGATACACGAGATGGAAAACATGGTGAAAGCAATGTTGCTGACATGGGATTTGATGAGCCAATTAAAGTTGAAATCGAGGATGTCCATTCGCCTGGTGCAGCTGCAACAAAGTCACGTGGTGATGCAGATTTTGATGTTGAGGAATAGGTATCTCATATTGAGCCGTAGGTGTTGATCAATGGCGGTACAACTAAATGGCTTGGGAAGGCATGGAAAGATTGACGGGTCACCTACGTCAACCCAAACCACATCAACCAAAGCTATACCAAGCCAAGGGTAGACCCGAAAAAGCGTCTGGATAAGACACCGGCAGAATTAGATGAAATAAAGGCGGTCATGAAAATAGAAGTATGGACTGGGGTTACAAATTACTTATACGACTGCTTTACGAAGTGGCAGGATAGAGGAGTGATTTTGACCCCCTACGACTTCAAGTAAGTTGGACCACTACTGCCTTTGTCATCTATCTTATGTTAAAATTAAATGTAATCATAATTAACATTTTGTCAACATTGTTGTAGCGATCATTGGATCTGTCCCATGCTATTTCCCAAAGGCGGGGTACCTTCTGGCGCTTGATAGTCTAGACTATAACAAGAAGTTATACAGTGACTTTGTGGAACTCATAGATCGGTAAGAAATTAGTTTATGATGAGGACATGACTTCTATGGATACACACAACACTCCTCCAAATCTGGACTTGGAAGGTCTAATGACTAGAGCTTATTTTTTTAGCACCTCTTTGTCTTTTACTTCTTTCATGATTTTTTTGACACAGAACAGCAGCAAGAGTTGCGAACTTTATAGCACAAAGGAAAAAACTGAACTTTCTTTTTTGCACTCTTTACGTAAGGAATAGATGTACATGTAGAACTGAGCCGACAATTCTCATATGCAACAACATGCAGCAATCTCTTGACTCAAGGAACAACGTGCAACAGAAAACACTCTAAGTTTCTTTTGCACACAAAAAGTAGAAGGCTAGATGTTAAATAAATATTTAGTGCAAGCAATTCCAGCGGTGCTATTCTCTCAACGTGTGCAACAATTTGATTTTTTTTCTTGATTGTCTATGAACAAGGACACGCACGACTCAAACAAGACCAAAGAACAAGCACTAGACCAACAACACAATGACCTTGTAGGGACTAAAATTCAGAGAAGCAAACTAAACTGAAAATTGAAAGGCACAAGGGGGGTGAAGGACAACGAAAACACGACGAACAAATATTTTTGTAGGGCAATTTTCTAGACTCTAGGATTGAACAAAATAACGAGGATAAGGGCGAACCTAACGGTGTACCTGAATCTCTGATACCACTTGATATGAACAAGGGTTCCCGATCTTTCGATAGGTTCTGATAATCTTGATTAAGGCGGAGGCGATACACAAATTGATCCGGCTTCCAAATGACACGTTCTGAACCCCGTAATCACAGCACAACGTCTCCTCTGGTTATCAACTGTTCAAGAACGATTGACCTCGCTGAGAAGGCTTATCCTTGCCTGCAAATCAAAAACACAAGCAAGAACAAAGAAGAATGCAACCAAATTTGCATGTATACGATGAATCTCACAAGTTGGAGTCTCACAAACCGATCAAACGGCAAAACTGTTATCAACAGAATAATCTAAGCAAAATCCAAACCCTAATGAAAAGGCGGCAGCTGTATATGAGAACCCTAGGGTCGTGCAAGACCCCCTGGACGCAGCCCTAAGTGGGCTCAACTCAATACATGACCCAAAGATCGATTACGGTGTCGTAGGACCAGGACAGATTCTGGAAGTCGAATTGTTTTGGTGATTGCCGACGTTTTGGGACAAATTTTGACATGGGACCGGTTGTGTTGGAAATATATTTTCGTTATCTTTCCAGGCATATATAAAATGTCCAAATCCGAGTCCGTATGCGTCCTGGGCGTCCATTTTAGTGCAGACTGGTCCTGGGCTCCAAAACAGACTCGAAGTCGGTTTTGATTGGGCCTCCACCTTGGCTTGGACGTCCTTGCTGGCCCATCACGCCTCCAATCACCTCCCCTGCTATATCATCATCATCTCCATGGTTCCTAACAACAATTAATTCATTAGGTAGCAATCTATTCTCAAAACCACATAATAAAAACATTAGAAATGATCTCACCTGTAAATTCAGGTGATGCACATGAACTTTCATCTTAGTTGGAGGAGTGTTGTGTGTATCCATGGGTGTGATGTACTCATCAGGTACTCCATGAAGACACAAAATTCTTGATATATACAACTCTGCATATTGCTTGATGTTGTATCTATTGTTGACCGGTAGGAAGTGAGCAGATTTTGTGAGTCTGTCCACAACGACTCAAATCGAATCATGTTTCCGAGAAGTGAGAGGGAGGCCAACAATGAAATCCATGCTAATGTCTTCCCATTTCTAGGCGGGAATACTCAATGGTTGAAGTAGACCAGCCTGTTTCAAATGGTTAGCCTTAACTCTCTGATAGGTATCACATTCCATGACATACCGAACAACTTCTCGCTTCATTCTTGTCCACTAGAAATTCTTCTTCAGGTCCTGGTACATCTTGTTACTACTAGGGTGAATGGAATATATGGAGTGATGTACATCTTGTTACAACGTCTTGTTTTTGTGCAGCAACGGCTTCATCCCGAATGGTGGAATGAATACTAAGATTGCTAATCACTAAGGCAGGCATAACATGAAGGTTGGGTTCTATTTTGCTTGCTTCAAAGCTGCTGTCCTGAAATTCCAGCACCAATTTATTGCAGTGTATCTTTCTACTCAGTGCATCGGCGACCACATTAGCCATGCCTGGATGATAATGAATCTCCAGATTATAGTCCTCGATTAATTCTAGCCACCGACATTGTCTCATGTTCAGATCGGTCTGAGTAAAGATATACTTCAAGCTCTTATGATCCATGTAGATGTGCACTAAGTTTCCGAGCAAATAATGCCTCTAGATTTTTAGTGCAAGCACAACTGCAGCTAGTTCCAAATCATGAGTTGGATAATGTTCTTCATGCTTTCATAGTTGCCGTGATGCATAGGCAATGACACTGCCATAGTGCATGAGCACACATCCTAGTCCTGTCCCAGATGCATCACAATACACGTCAAACGGCTTGATGATGTCTGGCTGAGCCAACACTAGGGTAGTAGTCAACAATTTCTTCAACTTCTATAATGCTTCTTCACATTCATTGCTCCATTCGAACTTCACATCATTTTTCAGCAGTCTTGTGATGTGCTTGGACAGCTGAGAAAAATTAGGAATGAACCTATGATAATATCCAGCTAGTCCGAGGAAACTACGTACTTGATGGACAGTAATGGGTGGTTTCCAGTCCTGAACATCTTGAACTTTGCCAGGGTCTACCGAGATACCTTCAGCTGAAACTATGTGACCAAGAAATGGCACACGATGCAACCAAAATTCACACCTGTTGAATTTTGCGAACTTGTGATCTCATAGACGTTGAAGAACAATACGAAGATGTTCAGCATGTTCTTCCTTGGACCTCGAATAAATGAGGATGTCATCAATGAATACTACCATAACTTTGTCTAGCTCTGGCATGAATACCGAGTTCATAAGGTACATGAAATGGGCAGGAGCATTTGTTAATCCGAATGACATTACTAGATACTCAAATAATCCGTATCTAGTAGAGAAGGCGGTATTCGGAATATCTTCTGCTAAGGCGGTATTCAGAATATCTTCTGCTCTAATCTTGATTTGATGATAACCCAAACGAAAGTCAATTTTTGAAAAGGGCTTAGCACCAACCAACTGATCAAAAAGAATGTCAATACGGGGCAGCGGGTATTTATTTTTGATTGTGACTTCATTGAGTGAGAGATAATCAACGACAAGGCACAGAGACTTGTTCTTCTTCTTCACAAAAATTGCAGGACAACCCCATGGTGAAGTGCTAGGGCGAGTGAATCCTTTTTCTAGCAGCTCATTCAATTACTTTTTCAATTCAGCTAGCTCATTTGGGACCATTTTTTACAGGCGATGTGATATGGGAGACGTTCCCGGCTGAAGCTCAATCTTGAATTCCATTTCACGGTCAGGTGGGAGGCCAGAAGTATCTTCAGGGAACACGTCGGGATACTCACATACAATAGGAATCTTCTCAAGTGATTGTCCTTCCAAATGATAGACAACCAGACTTCTTGATGGATTGGTACTAAGAGAAAGTGTGTCTGGGCCATGCAAGGTAGAGTTCAAATGAACAGTACGGGGCTCAATATCTAGCATGGATCTATGGGTTTTCATCCAAAGCATGCCCAAAATCAAATCAATTCCTTGGTTACTAAGCTTGCCCAAAACGAGCAGCAGACAATGACGGCGTTGGGCAGGCGCGAAAGTGACGCGGGTGTGTGTCGGGTAGCAGTGTGCTGCGAGGGAGTGAGCAGTGGTGAAGTGACTGGACGCGGTCATGTGTGGTTTTTCCAGCAGTCAGAGGATGGGGACCAGCTGGACGCGCGGGTAATCGGTCGGAGACCGGGAATCATGGAGCTCGGCCAGTGGCCATGGCGGCGTTGGGCAGAGGAAAAAGCAACGCACAGGCATAGCGGCTAGCGACGTGCGATGGGGTGACAGGGGCCGCGGAGGGGAGGCGACGTGACGAGCCGTCAGTTGAGCGAGCGTGTGCGGCGATGAGTTCTGAGGTGGCAGGGAGGCGACGACACATCAGTAAGGGGAAAGACAATAGGGAACAACAGCCTCGGGCATGAAGAAAGAAACGCGCGGCAACGACAGCTAGCGGCTGGGTGGGTGCGGCGACGCGACGGCGGACAGGTGCGCAGGCGCAGGAGTGCGGGACCGAGTTCCGAGGGTAGTAGAACATGTGGCGACCAGAGGGAATTGGCGAGCGCATGCGTGCGGGATGAAGAAGACAGAGTAATTATTCCTGGGGGCCCCTCAGCTTTTGAATAGTTTACAAAAAGGTCCCTGGCTCAAGTTTATTTAATTTCCCCATGCTACAAGAGTCCAAATGAGGTGCAATTTTTTATGTATGCCCTTTAAGATGTGGAGAATTTATTAATGAAGTCCATTTGGTCAAAAATGAAATAATATAATTGAAATTAAATTTTAAATCATCTCTAGGCATAAATTAATTAATTAAGTTATTTCCAAATGTGATAAAATTCCCAAATTTGGTCTAAAATTCTATTTTATTATATCCAAACTGATGTTGTAATTATTTGACGCATGTTTCATAGAAGAAATTAATTTTCTCTTTATTTTAGGGCTTTATTTGGCTTGAAGAATAATTTAAATTTTTAAATAAGTTCTATTATTTCGTGCTCTACTCAAACTTCACTTTTAAGCTTAGTATGTTGGTTAAGTTAAAAGGAGACAACGAGGTGTCACAGGAGTGACCGGACGGTACGGTCAGGTGACCGGACCATACGGTCAAGTACGAGAAGCCAGCAGGGGCAGAGCTGTTGGAGCTGAACACTGCAGTGACCGGATGGTCCGGTCAGGCAGTGAACGGACAGTCTGGTCAGTACACCCAGAAAGCTGATTTCGTGGAGCAATAGCTAGTTGGAGGTTGAAAGCCTATATAACTTTGTTGTTGGGGTCTTGGAGACCTCTCTTGGCCAGTGGAATTGCTTGGAGCATTTGGTGAGGGCCAAGAGGAAGAGAGAGGAGCACTACGAGGAGAAATTGCATATCTTAAAAGTGCTAGTGAGAGTAACTAGAGCATCTTGCACATCTAAGGCAAGGGTGTCCTTGAGGGTGTGATCTAGGCTGTTACTCTTGGTCTATGGTGAGAGCTAGATCGGTAGGTGTTGGTGATCAAGCCTATCGTGATTGGTTGTGAAGGGCGTCACACGTTTGTACATGGTTTGAGCCCACCGCTGAAAGGGGCATCAATTGTGAGCGCCCGTGTCAGCTCGGGGAGTCCGGAAAGTTCTCGAGGGAGGAAGACTTGTGCCTTGGTGGCAGCAGTGATGTGCACTGTGTCTTCACTCTGGGAGTGATTATGGGCTCATGGGCGAGAACTCCAGATTGGTGGCGGGAGGGACCGGCACTCCGGCAGGAGTGGTCCAATGAGGATTAGGGAAAGGCGCCATCATTCCGAGACCTCGGGAAAAATCATGAGCCTTCCCCTTCTCTAGTCCTTACTTTGATGCATTACTTTCCTCATTTACATAACGTGCTATTCATGCTTGTATGCTTATCTTGCTCTCGTTAATTACCTTGTAGACTTGCATGAATAGGCTTCTCTACTTGCTAGTTGTGCTTAGCTTTCACTTGATCACTAGCATGTATAGGAGTTGCTTTGACTTGATTGATCACCCTAGTATGTATTGTGCTACTCATGCTTGTGTGCTTATCTTGTACTTGATGATCTAGTAGCTTTGCATGAGTAGGCTCCTTTGCTAGCTTGTTGTGTGCCTCCGTGTTGCTTTATTACTAGCTTGCATAGGAGTTGTATTTCCTTATGTGATCTACTAGTATGCTTAGGTTATTGTTCCTTTTATAGGGCTATTATCTTGCTAGTGTGATCATCATTAGAATTGCTATAGGAGTTGATTGAGTGTTCGGTTTTAGTATTTGGCGAATTTAGTACATAAAGTGAGTTCCTAATTCACCCCCCCCCCCTCCCCCATCTCGGTCACTCGGTCCGTTCAAGTGGTATTAGAGCCAAGTGCTCATCATAGGGCTTAACTACCTTAAGTAGCGACCGTATTGAGTTGGGATGCCATCCCATTCAGGGCCGGGTCATGGCTCATGGAAGCAACGCTTTAAAACTACCTAAATGCCATAATCACGGATGAGTTGATGGATACTCTTATGGACTTTGCCAATACTTTCACTGATAATCATGTGTATGATGATTGTGTGGATGTGTCTAGTTCTAGTGAGTGCCTAGATTCTTCTAGTGGTAACTTTATAGGTTGCTCTACTAGTGTGCCTAATGTGATGATTGATGGTGTTGGTTCTCTTGATCTTCCTTGCTCCACTACCATGGTTAGGATTGATGATGATGTGCCTCTTGATCGTGTCAGTCTCTTACTTGTTGAGGAGTTCTTTGCTTTTCATGCTAATGACAATAAGAACTTACTTGACTCTCTTATTTGCTTGTGAGGTATTCTGAACGCGATTGATGCACATGGAGGATCGTTCAAGCTTCAGAAGATCGTGATAACTGAGAAGATCCTCTCCTTGCTCCCTAGTAGCAAGCTCATCTACGTCACCCTTGATCTTCTCATGGAGAATAATCTCTCTGTCGAGGACGTGATTGGGTTGCTCTTTGAGGATGAGGAGATCATCGCAAGCTGGATTGGGGAGAAGACTTCCAAGGCAAACATTAGAGCATCTTCAAGCATAGGGAAAGAAGTAGCTTCGAGCTCAAACTTCTTTGATCCCTCCACAAGATTGCCTTGTAACAGCTTCTACAACCCCTTCGGATCAAGACCTTCACCAAGCTCATCATCAAGTGCTTCGTCAAGCTCTACCTCAAGTTCCATTCCAAGTTCTACTCCAAGCACTTCGGGTGGACCATGCATTGGTGTAGGGGGAACGCCAACAAGTATGCTCACACAATCTTATGAGATGATCAATCTCACTACCACGGCTCCGACGCCTCCACCTCTTCCACCTCCTCCACCGCAAGATCACCTTTAGCATCTTCGTGCTCCACTTAGAAGTGGGACATGTGCTTGAGCACGTCATTGGCCTCTATGATCCTCCCCACTACTATATCGACCTTGACAATGTGCACATGGGGGATGGTCATGGATATTGGAGGTATCGTGCTCCTCACTATCCCATCAGGAGGAGACTTCAGGAAGGGATTGCAAGAATCCCTATCTATGAGGATGGTCTCATCATTCGACATGATAAGGTTGGTACCAGTCAATCAAGTAATACTTTGGATACTAACCCTTCTTCCTGTAGTGCTTGTCTTATGGCTACCACCAGGGTCAACTACAAGAGTGGAGGCACTCATTGGACATTTGATAGTGGGTGCACTCAACACATGACCGGGAAGCCAACCATGTTCATCACCATTGATGAAGACGAAGACAGTGAGAAGGTGACATTTGGGGATAACTCGAAGGAGAGTTTTAGAGGCTCGGGCAAGGTAGCCATCACAAATGACCTCCATCTCTCCAAGATCTTTCTTGTGGAACCCTTAATATCAACCTCCTGTTTATTGGTCAACTCTGTGACATGGGATTCAAGTGCACATTTGATGAGGATGGTGCAATGATTGAGAATGCAAAGAAAGGGCTAGTATTCCATGGAGTGAGCCATGGGAACTTGTATGTCACGGACTTCAAATCAAGCAATATGCCACCACGTACTTGCCTATTTACTAAGGCATCCAAGGGATGGCGATGACATAGAATATTGGCACATGTTGGAATGAATCAGCTCAAGAAGATTGTCAAGAGGAATCTAGTTGAAGGAATCAAGGATGTGGCCTTTGAGAAGGACAGACTGTGTAGTGCTTGTCAGGCTGGAAAGCAAGTTGCATCTTTACATCCCACCAAGTCGTTCATGTCTACATCTTGTCCTCTAGAGCTCTTACGTATGGACTTGTTTGGGCCAACATATTACAAGAGTCTTGGTGGCAATCTCTATTGCTTGGTGATTGTTGATGACTTCACGAGATATACTTGGACCTTCTTTCTTGTGGACAAATCTCAAGCCAGTGATATCTTCAGGAAGTTTGCTAGGAGGGCAAAGAACGAGTTCAAGGCTAGCATTGTGAAGATAAGGAGTGACAATAGAACTGAGTTCAAGAACACAACAGTGGAGGAGTATTGTGACAAGAAAGGGATCAAGCATGAATTCTCTGCTACATATACTCCGGAGCAGAATGGAGTAGTGGAGAGGAAGAACAAGACACTCATCACTCTAGCACATGCAATGCTAGATGAGTACGGAACTCATGAGAGGTTTTGGGCAGAGGCAATCAACACTGCTTGCTACACCTCCAACCGTGTCTATCTCCACCGGTTGTTGAAGAAGACACCCTATGAGCTATTGGTGGGACAGAAACCCAGTGTTTCCTATTTTTGGGTCTTTGGCTGCACTTGCTACATTCTCAAGAAGAGGAGAAAGCCAGGGAAGTTTGAGAGCAGAACTGATGAAGGCATTCTTGTTGGATACTCAGGGACTTCTAAAGCATATAGGGTCTACAACTCAGCCACAGGCTGTGTAGAAGAATCCTATGATGTGCAATTGATGAGTCAAATGGTTCTCAGAAGGGAGATGAATTTCATGAAGTGAACATTATGGATGAGCCTATGAGGGAAGCTTTGAGAAATATGCCCGTGGGCGAGGTTTTACTCCACGAGGCCAATGATGCGATATTGATGAGCCCTCTACTCCACCACCTGAACCAACCTCTTCCTCTGAAGTGCAAGAACCAACCCATGATGCAAACAACACACCTTGTAGCTCCTCCCAAGATTCTTTGAGAGTGCATCCACCTACCCAAGAGGGAATTCAAGTGAGAAGTGAGTCACAAGCCTCCCCACATACTTCACCACAAGCCACTTCTCCAAGTTCTTCACAAGATACATCTTCATCCACTCCAAGCTCTAAGTCCAAAACAAGAAAGCATAAGAGTGATTCCCCCACTTCTCTCATAATCCAAGACACTCATATATCAAGAGAGCAAGCAACCCATGATGTGGAAGTATGGAAGTTGGAGGAGAGGCCCAAGAATCATAATGTGGTCAGCACCAAGTGGGTCTTCAAGAACAAACAAGATGAGAAAGTGGCC
The DNA here is from genome assembly GCA_030378355.1 of Eleusine indica. Taxonomy (NCBI): domain Eukaryota; kingdom Viridiplantae; phylum Streptophyta; class Magnoliopsida; order Poales; family Poaceae; genus Eleusine; species Eleusine indica. The sequence goes on from CM059495.1 coordinate 47,977,562, forward strand.
ATTGTCAAGAACAAGGCTCGTCTAGTGAAGAAACATTTGCTCCTGTGGCTCGTCTTGAGGCGATTCGGATATTGCTTGCTTATGCATCACATAATGGTTCAAGCTCTATCAAATGGATGTAAAAAGTTCCTTCTTGAATGGAGAGATCAATGAGAAAGTCTATGTGGAACAACCTCCAGGGTTTGAGGATCCTAAGCATCCAAGACATGTGTACAAGTTGAAGAAAGCTCTCTATGGCCTCAAGTATGCTCCTAGAGCATGGTATGAATACTTGAGGAACTTCCTACTCAAGAATGGATTCACCATTGGAAGCATTGATAGCACCTTGTTCACAAGGCATGTTGGGAAGGACCTCTTTGTGTACCAAATCTATGTGGATGATATCATCTATGAGTCAACCAATAAGAAGTTCAGTGAGGAGTTTCGGGAGATGATGGCTAGGAAATTCCAAATGTCAATGATTGGAGAGTTGCATGTGTTCCTTGGTTTTCAAGTCAAACAATTGAGAGAAGGGAACTTCATCTATCAAGAAAAGTATACCAAGGACCTTCTCAAGAGATTCAACATGAAAAATTGCAAGCCTTTGCACACACCTATGGCAACAAGCAAACCCTTGGATGATGATGTGAAAGGGAAACCGGTGAACCCCAAGCTCTATAGATCTATGATTGGTTCTTTGCTCCATCTCACCGCTTCGAGACCGGACATCATGTTTAGTGTGTGCTTATGTGCATGCTACCAAGCAAATCCAAAAGAGTTGCACTTGAAGGCGGTGAAGAAGATATTAAGGTACCTCAAGTACACACCTACCATGGGTTTATGGTATCCTAGAGGAACAAGGTTTGAGTTACTTGGGTACTCGGATTCGGGCTTCACGAAATGCAAGGTGAATAGGAAGAGCACTTCTGGGGGTTGCCAATTTCTTAGAAGATCTCTAGTATCTTGGATCTCAAAGAAGCAAAACTCAGTGGCTCTATCTACAGCCGAAGCGGAATACATGGCAGCGGGGGCGTGTTGTGCCCAGCTTCTCTACATGCGGCAAACGCTCTTGGACTATGGTCTCAACTACACTCAAATGCCACTATTTTGTGATAGTGAGGCGGCAATCAAAATGGCTCTCAAAACTGGAGATCATGGTCATGCAAAGCACATTCAAGTAAAGCATCACTTCATAAGGGACCATGTTGAGAAGAAGGACATCGAGTTGGTGAGTGTGCGAACTCATGAACAATTGGCAGATATCTTCACCAAGCCACTCAACGACAAGACCTTCAACAAGCTAAGGGGAGAACTCAATGTTCTCAACCTCTCCAATTTCACATGAGTAACCCTTGTGCTTGTCCTTTGTATATATATATATAGTTTTTGTTTGTTTTGTTGTTTGTGTCTTTGTTTTATGCTTGTTTCTCTTCTTTTGTAGGTTGACTTCGGACCTCCTTGAGATAGCAATGGACATCAGTTAAGCTTGGGAAGGTGGTTCATGGTGTACCCTAGGCGTTTATGAATGGTCCATTATGAGTAAGCTCGAGAAGGGAACAAATCATCGTTAACACTTTGGTTTGTAGCAAGTTATCTCTCTTTCCTTTAGCATCGCATCATCCATTGTATACTTGTTGCATTTGCAATCTTTGCATTCATGCATCCTCGCAATGTGATACCATACATGATTCCAAGCATGTGTCTAGGGGGAGTTGCTCATTTACAATGTGATTATATGACTCTCTAGATTATTGAATAGTGATAATTGTGCTTCATGCCCATTGAGTCATGTTCAACCGAGCTCCAAGGTTAAATCTACTCGCGCGGCTCAAAGACAAGTGGCTCATACATTCCCACCTCACAAATGACTAACCCTTGCATATTTGAGAAAATATTTTGTTGAGTCATGTGTGTAGGGGGAGCTACGGTGGAACACCATCATGACCAAGGACGAGCACCGAAAAAGGGGGAGTTTTCTAACTCTTGCCATTTATTATTTTCTCTTTTGGTTCTCTTATGGTTTGTGTTTGGTTTTTGGTGATAGGTGACAAAGGGAGAGAAGACAATGAAGATCAAGAAAAATACAAAGGGGGAGAAGAAGATGGCGAAGAACATGAAGATACAAGGAAGCTATGAGGTGACAAAGAGGAGAACATGAAGACCAAATGAAGGTGATCAATACAAAGGTGCATGTTCACTTGAAGTACACATGAAGATCATATCAAGATGAACATCAACACCAACATGATGAAGAACGAGAATAGGGCATGTCTACGACTACGACAACAATGTACATCTACACCGACATGAACATCTATGTCTATGGTGCGTATCTACTTCAACAAGAGCATCAACCACAACACCTAGTGATGAGGACATCACTCCTATGGATACACACAACACTCCTCCAATTCTGGACTTGTAAGGTCCAATGACTAGAGCTCGTACACGATGACTAAATTTAGAGGTGTGCTCGTTCCTACGTTCTTCGCTATATGTTACTTTTGAGAATGGTTTGCTACCTAATGATTATTTTATGATTAGAACCCATGGAGAGGACCAGTAGATGATAGGAGAAGGATTTGGGAACATGGAGGACCAGCAAGGGCTTGGAAGCCAAAGTGGAGGCCCAATCAAAACCGACTTCGAGTCTGTTTCGGGGGCTACGACCAGTCTGCACTAAAACGGCCGCTCAGTACGCATACGGACTCGTATTTGGACGTTATACATATGCACGGAAAGATAAGGAGAATACCTTTCCCATGCCATCGGCCTCATCTCAAAATTCATCCGGAGTCATCAGGAATCGTCAAAACAAGAGAGAGTTCAAAATCTGTGTCGGTGCTGCGTCGCCTATTTTTGGCCATTGGGCTTTGTATCTAGTTGAGCCCAATTAGGGGCGCGTCCAGAGGGTCTTGCATGACCCTAGGGTCTTCATATACAGCCGCCACCGCACCATTAGGGTTGGGGTTTTGCTTAGATCAATTCTGTTCATAAACAGTGTTGTTGTTCATCGGTTTGTGAGACCCAAACTTCGTGAGTTTAATCATACATCTGCAATTGCGTTGCATTCTTTGTTGTTCTTGATTGTGTTCTTGATTTGCAGGCAGGGATTAGCCTTCTCAGCGAGGTCAATCATCCTTGGACGGTTGATAACCAGAGGAGACGTTGTGCTGCAATTGCGGGGTTTAGAACGTGCTGTTCTGAAGCCGGATCGATTTGTGTGTCACCTCCAACGAAATCCACTTACCAAGAACCTTTCAGAAGATCGGAATCCTTGTTCACATCAAGTGGTAATCAGAGCTTTAGGTGCACCGTCAGGTTTGCACTACCCTTTAGTTTTGTTTTCGTGTTCTTCCTATCGTCCATAGAAAAGCCAAAAAAAAATTCCCCCGCCCAAAACCACGTGTTTAGCCTTTGCATATTTCAATTTCAGAGTCCATAGTGTTGAGTTTGTGCCCTAGTTCTTGTAGTCACTGGTTTAGTTTATGTTTTTGTTGTCAGTAGTGTTTCCCTTGCAACCCTAGCCGCCATCCCTTCCACCACCCTCGGTTTTGTCGGCTTTGTGTGCTAGGTTTGATTGATCAACACGCCCACCCTAAACCCACCCTCAACCCTTCAGACCAATTCTCATAAATTCCACTTTCCGCTACATCCATCCCGCCAAAAAAATCTCTACCCGACCCCAAACCCGGCTCGAGTTTCACTCAAACCCCGGGTTTCTTCATAACCGATTCTGACACCCCTTCGGTAAAACAGCCATAACTTTTCGCTCGGTTGTCCGTTTTGGCTGAAATTTTTACAGGAGATTCTTGACAAAAAGTTGAGGTGACCCACACACGGCTACTCCCTGTGTGCCCTTGTCAAAAAAATTCAAAAAAAATCGGGAAGATAAAGAAAAAATTCATTCAAGTTGAAACCCGACGTTTTGAGAAACTTCAAGATTTTCTGCAGGCCACGTCCTAGCTCTGTTTGAGCTGAAATTTTTTGTGTTTCTCCTCCTTTGTTAGTTTGGAGAAAAATATCAAAAAAATAAAATAAAATAAAAGAAATTTGGGATTCCTACTAGTGCTCCATCTAGCCCCCTAGAATTTGTGAGTTTGGTTGTTTTACACTTAGCTCCTGTTATCGACTGTGTGCCTTTGTCTCCTTGTTTCTTCTTTGCTATCACTACTATTCTATGACATAGTTAGACCAGCAACTAGGGACAAGTTACTTGGGCACTTATTCAGCTTTACTATCTGTTTTTGATTTGTGTGCCACTCACATATATATATTTGGCCTTTTTAGCTCTACATATTTCTTCTGCACAGCACACAGGTTATTTTGTAACCCTTGCAATCGTGGAACACACCTCCCTGGTATCCTTTGCTTTGTTTTTTTTAGAACTTTGTAAGAGCTTTGCAAGAAGCTTCCTTTTCTTGTGTTGAGAGGCACCACTGGTTAGTAGTTTTGTAGGGATAACCTTCACTTTTTGTTTCCTATTTCGGTGTTTCTGATTTCAAGAAGCGATGGAGAGGGTGCTTCGCCCTCAAAATTTGATGAGTGCGTGAGCCAAAGTCAGCTACAGAAGGCTTTGCAGGCGGTTCAGAGTGATTTGGTAGAGACGATCACTAGGGCCGTCACCGACGCCGTCACCAAGCTTCACCTGGGAGAAAGCATTGAGCGGTTGGATAAGAGAGTCTCTAAGTTAACCGATCAGGCTGTCGAATTGGAGACCGCTAACAAGACCACCAACACCAACAACGACGTTGAAGACGATCATGATGAAGAAACGGTGTTTAAGGCTGATGGCACCGTCGATAGGTCAGCTACAAGGACCGCAAGGTTACGACGTCGTTTGCAACATAACCCTCAAGGTATGGGTGATTTCTAGAATCACAACCGTCGCACACAAGGTAACCATGCTCCAGATGACCCGTATGCTAAAATTAAGTTTTCAATCCCTTCGTTTTCGGGTCAGTACGATGGTGATGCTTACCTTGATTGGGAAATGACTGTAGAACAAAAATTTAATGCTCACCTTGTTCCTGAACAACATAGAGTTAGACAAGCCACTAGTGAGTTTAAGGACTTTGCTATTGTTTGGTGGAGTGGTCTAGCTGCTGAAACTGATTTGCCTACTACTTGGGAAGAACTTAAGGTACCAATGCGTGATCGTTTTATTCCTCCTCCTTTTTATAGAGAGATTCGTAATAAACTGCAGTGTTTAGATCAAGGAGATAAAACTATTCAGGAGTATTTTAGTGAGCTTCAGAAGGGTTTGATTCGTTGTGCTGTGGTTGAAAAAGTAGAAGATCAGATTTGCCGCTTTTATTCTGGTTTGAGAAAAGAAATTCAGGACATCCTTAATTATAAAGAATTTTATACCCTCAACCAGTGTTTTCAGTATGCTATCCTTACAGAGAAAAAATCACAAGGACTTTTCCAGGCTTTTGAGGAGTACAGCAAGTCCAGGACTTTCTACCCACCACGGCCAACGGGGACTTCGGGGCTGCCCAAGCCATCTTTCCGGCCGCCCCCACCAGCTAGTGTTGTTTCTACAGCACCAAGATCAGCCCCTTCTACGCGCTCAGGTAAAAATTCTGTGCAGGTACCGGCTAGTAGTGCCTCCTCTGTTGCTCCAACTGGACGCACTACAGGGATTCAGTGCCACCGCTGCCATGGTCTTGGTCATGTGCAGAAAGATTGCCCAAGTAGGCGGGCATATGTGGCGACAGATGACGGCGGTTACATGAGCACCTCCGATGTGGAGGATGAGGAGGAGGATGTCGCTGCCACCACCGGTGACCTCGTCCTTGGAGGCAGAGATACCACGGGCTACATGAGTATTATTGTGCAGCGTGTGCTTAGCACACAAATCCAGCAACCCGAGACGATGCAGCGACATAACTTGTTCCAGATTTTCTTTGTCATCAAGAACCGCCGAGCACGTGTCATCATTGATGGAGGAAGCTGCAACAATTTGGTGAGTTATGATGTGGTTAAGAAGCTTGATTTGACCACACGCCCACATCCACATCCATACTACATTCAGTGGTTAAATGACTCTAGAAAAGCTAAGGTAATACAAATTTGCAGAGTTCTTTTTTCTATTGGTTCCTATGTGGATTCTGTTGATTGTGATGTTGTACCCATGCAAGCTTGTTCACTTTTATTGGGTAGACCTTGGGAATTTGATAATGATGCTATACACCACGGTAAAAGTAATAAGTACACTTTTATGCATAAAGGAACTAAAATTCCTTTGTTACCAATGACCCCTGCTGAAATTGTACAAGCTGATTTAGAACGAGCTACTAGTTTAAAAAATAAAGACTCTGAAATTCAGCAACCTGTTAATTCTGATTCTACACCAAGTAATGTTAATGATTCTTCAAGTTCTAAGGGTGCTGAAATTAAATTACAAGATCGTTCATGTCTTGCCACAAAATCTGAGCTTGCTGAAATTTCTGTTGATGATATTTGCTATGCCTTGATATGCAAACAAGCCTTGTTTTCGCTTGTTGATATTGCTTCTAGTGCTTTGCCTCCTGCTGTCACTAACCTTTTGCAGGAGTATAAGGATGTTGTCCCAGCTGAGATACCCTCGAGATTGCCACCTTTGAGAAGGATTGAGCATCAAATTGATTTGATTCATGGTGCTACTTTGCCAAACCGTGCTGCTTATAGGACCAACCCTGAGGAGACTAAGGAGATACAACGACAAGTCCAAGACCTTTTGGATCATGGGTGTGTTCTTCAATCACTTAGTCCTTGTGTTGTTCCTGTACTTTTGGTTCCTAAGAAAGATGGTTCTTGGCGTATGTGTGTAGATTGTAGAGCCATTATAATACTACTATTAGGTATCGTCATCCTATTCCTAGGCTAGATGACATGCTTGATGAGTTATGTGGTGTTATAATTTTCACTAAAATTGATTTGCGTAGTGGCTACCATCAAATTAGAATGAAACTTGGAGATGAATAGAAAATAGCTTCAAAACCAAATTCGGGTTGTATGAGTGGTTAGTAAGGCCTTTTGGTTTAACTAATGCACCCAGTACTTTCATGCGTTTGATGAATGAGGTTTTAAGACCTTTTATTGGCAAATTTGTGGTTGTTTACTTTGATGATATCTTGATTTATAGCAAATCCATGGATGATCATATGATTCATTTGCGTGCTGTTTTTGATGCTTTGCGAGTTGCACGTTTATTTGGTAACCTTGAGAAGTGCACCTTTTGCATAGATCGAGTCTCTTTTCTTGGCTATGTTGTGACTCCACAGGGAATTGAGGTGGATGAGACGAAGATTGAAGCCATAAAGAGCTGGCCTGTACCAAAAACTATCACACAGGTGAGGAGTTTTCTTGGTCTTGCAGGTTTCTACCGCCGCTTTGTCAAAGATTTTAGCACCATTGCATGAGTTGACAAAGAAGGGCGTTGACTTCCATTTTGGTAAGATACATCATGAGTCTTTTGATGCTTTGAAGGACAAACTTACACATGCACTATTGCTACAATTACCTAATTTTGATAAGACTTTTGAGCTTAAATGTGATGCTAGTGGTATAGGAATTGGTGGTGTTTTGATACAAGATGGTAAACCTGTTGCATAATTTAGTGAGAAAATTATTAGGCCTGTTTTGAATTATTCCATATATGATAAGGAACTATATGCACTTGTACGTTCTTTAGAGACGTGGCGTCATTATTTGTTGCCTAAAGAATTTTTTATTCATTCTGATCATGAATCACTTAAGTATATTCTCAATGCAATTTGAACCGTAGACATGCTAAATGGGTTGAGTTTATTGAGTCTTTTCCTTATATTATTAAACATAAGAAAGGGAAGGATAATATGATTGCTGATGCTTTATCTAGGCGATATACTTTATTGTCTCAACTTGATTGTAGAATTTTTGGACTTGAGGCAATTAAAGAACAATATGTTGCTCATGTTGATTTTAAAGATGTATTGCTGCACTATAAAGAAGGTCGTGCTTGGAAAAAATTTGTGTTGAATGATGGTTTCTTGTTTAGAGCTAACCGCCTATGCATTCCAGTTGGTTCCGTTCGTCTTTTGTTGTTGCAGGAGGCGCATGGAGGTAGATTTATGGGTCATTTTGGTGCTAAGAAGACGGAGGATATTTTGGCCACATACTTCTTTTGGCCAAGGATGAGGAAAGATATTGAGCGTTTTGTTGCTCGCTGCACTACATGTCAAAAAGCTAAGTCTCGATTGAATCCACATGGTTTATACATGCCACTTTCTGTTCCTTCTATTCCTTGGGCGGATATTTCTATGGACTTTGTTTTAGGACTGCCTAGGACTAAGAGGGAGAGCGATAGCATTTTTGTTGTTGTGGATCATTTTTCTAAGATGGCACACTTTATACCATGTCATAAAACTAATGATGCTAGTTATATTGCTGACCTCTTTTTCAAAGAAATTGTATGTTTGCATGGTATGCCTTCTACTATTGTTTCAGATCGTGATGCAAAATTCTTGAGTCATTTTTGACGCACGCTTTGGAATAAGTTGGGTACAAAGTTGCTATTTTCTACAACTTGTCATCCACAAACTGATGGATAAATTGAGGTTGTGAACCGCACTTTGGGCACTATGTTGAGAGCAATTTTGAAGAAAAATTTGAAGCAATGGGAAGAATGCTTGCCTCATGTTGAGTTAGCTTATAATCGGGCAACACATTCTACTACCAAGGTAAGTCCCTTCAAGGTAGTGTATGGTTTTGATCCCCATACTCCACTTGATATACTTTCTCTACTTATTAATGAGAGAGTTCATGTTGATGCTAAGGAGCGTGCTGAATTTATTTTGCAAATGCATGAGACGACTAGACTTAGCATTGAAAAGATGAATGAAAAGTATAAAATTGCTGGTAGTAAAGGTAGAAAGGAAGTAAAGCTTGATGTAGGAGATTTAGTGTGGTTACACTTGAGGAAGGATAGATTTCCAGAATTGAGAAAGTCTAAACTAATTCCTAGAGCTGATGGTCCATTCAAAATAATGGAGAAGATTAATGATAATGCATACAAACTTGAGTTGGCTCCCGAGTTCGGGGTTAGTCCTACTTTTAACATTTCAGATTTGAAACCATACTTGGGAGAAGAGGATGAGCTTGAGTCGAGGACGACTCCACTTCAAGAGGGGGAGGATGATGAGAACATCACTCCTATGGATACACACAACACTCCTCCAATTATGGACTTGCAAGGTCCAATGACTAGAGCTCGTGCACGACGACTAAATTTAGAGGTGAGCTCGTTCCTACATTCTTTGCTATATGTTACTTTTGAGAATGGTTTGCTACCTAATGATTATTTTATGATTAGAAACCACGGAGAGGATCAAGAGATGATGGGAGAAGGAGTTGGGAACGTGAAGGACCAGCAAGGGCTTGGAAGCCAAAGTGGAGGCCCAATCAAAACCGACTTCGAGTCTATTTCGGGGGCCAGGACCTTTGTGCACTAAAACGGTCGCCTAGGACGCATACAGACTTGGATTTGGACGTTCTACATATGCACGGAAATATAAGGACAGGACCTTTCCAATGCCACCGGCCTCATGTCAAAATTCATCTAGGGTCATTAGGAAATCGTCAAAACAAGAGAGAGTCCAGAATCTGTGTCGGTGCTGCGTCGCCTATTTTTGGCCTTTGGGCTTTGTATCTAGTTGAGCCCAATTAGGGGCGCGTTCAGAGGGTCTTTCACGACCCTAGGGTCTTCATATACAATCGCCGCCGCACCATTAGGGTTCAGGTTTTGCTTAGATCAATTCTATTCATCAATAGTGTCGTCGTTCATCGGTTTGTGAGACCCCAACTTCGTGAGTTTAATCATAATTCTGCAATTGTGTTGCATTCTTCGTTGTTCTTGCTTGTGTTCTTGATTCGCAGGTAGGGATTAGCCTTCTCGGCGAGGTCAATCGTCCTTGGACGGTTGATAACCAGAGGAGACGTCGTGCTGCGATTGCGGGGTTTAAAACGTGCTGTTCTGAAGCCGGATCGATTTGTGTGTCGCCTCCGACCAAATCAACTTACCAAGAACCTTTTGGAAGATCGGGTACCCTTGTTCACATCACCTAGATGGGTGCAAAACTCAACTCAAGATCGATATCAATTGTGCTATGTGTTTGGATAGTTCTCCCTCAACATCTAGCACATTCCAAGGGGGAGACTACTTCTAAGGTAAGGACCAAGGTAATCCTTTCAATCCTTTTTTTCCTAAGGTTCTTCGTTGCTCGTCCGTTTTGGATCATCATAAGTAGTGATTGTCATCCATCACCAAAAAGGGGGAGATTGTAAGGATCATGACCATTGAGGTCACCCCAAGGTATGAATGTTTTGGTGATGAATGACAAACATGAAATATGACTAATGTCTACACGAGTGTTGTCGGTTTAGGAAAACCTTTTCTACCTTATGATGATTGCTGACTGTGGCCTTGGCGATTGATGACAATGACCACAAGGATGGAGGCTTGATGAACTTGATTGAGTCTAAGGGTTGATGGAGATGGATCAAGGCTAAGGACAAGCTATGGAGCAAGTGTTGGGAACACTTGTCTAGTTGTTAGGCTTTGAGTCCATAGATAAAATCGGACTATCAAGGGAGTCTAGGTAATTTCTCTTAGGTCATGTCTAGTTGGTGATGTGCATGTATGCTTAGTGAAATCACAGGCACTAGGTAACAGTGGAGAAGCCAAGGAGCTGTTCGGAGAAGCCGAGAAACGAAGTCAAGTGAGGATGAGAAGTTTTAGCTTCTGGACAGAGTGACCGGATAGAGGGGTCAGTGGAGACCAGACTGTACGGTCACTAAGTGGATTTGTCTAGGACTTCCAGCGAGCAGCGAGAAATCTATCTATGCAGGGAGCTATAGAGACCGGATGGTACGGTCACATGATCGGACCGTATGGTCAGTACAGCATGAGGCACAGGGCAGAGAGGAAGCAAGGCTCTGGAGTCCGAAGATCTTGTCCGACGCATCGGACAAGTCCGACAAGAGGAGTGACCAAACGGTGCGGCCAAGTGACCGGATCGTACGATCAAGTATGAGAAGTCAGCAAGGGTAGAGCCGTTGGAGCTGAAGACTGTAGTGACCGGACGGTCCGGCCAGGCAGTGATCAGACAGTTCGGTCAGTACACCCAGAAAGCTGATTTTGTGGAGCAAATGCTAGTTGGAGGTTGGAAGCCTATATAACTTCGTTGCTGGGGTCTTGGAGACCTCTCTTGGCTAGTGGAATTGCTTGGAGCATTTGATGAGGGCCAAGAGGAAGAGAGAGGAGCACTAGGAGGAGATATTGCATATCTTGAGAGTGCTAGTGAGAGTAACTAGAGCATCTTGCACATCTAAGGCTAGGGTGTCCTTGAGGGTGTGATCTAGGCTGTTACTCTTGGTCTACGATGAGACCTGGACCGGTTAGGTGTTGGTGATTGAGCCTATCATGATTGGTTGTGAAGGTCGTCATATGTTTTTACATGGTTCGAGCCCATCGGTGAAAGGGGCATCAATAGTGAGCGCCCGTGTCGGCTCGGGGAGTCCGGCAAGTTCTCGAGGGAGGCGAGCTTGTGCCTTGGTGGCAGCAGTGATGTGCACCATGTCTTCACTTCGAGAGTGATTGCGGGCTCATGGGTGAGAACTCTACATTGGTGGCGAGAGGGACCGGGACTCCGGCGAGAGTGGTCCAATGAGGATTAGGGGAAGGCGCCATCCTTTCGAGACCTCGGGAAAAAATCATGAGTCATCCCCTTCTCTACTCCTTACTTTGATGCATTACTTTCCACATTTACATATTATGCTATTCATGTTTGTGTGCTTATCTTGCTCTCGTTGATTACCTTGTATACTTGCATGAATAGGCTTCTCTACTTGCTAGTTGTGCTTAGCTTTCACTTGATCACTAGCATGTATAGGAGTTGCTTTGGCTTGATTGATTACTCAAGTATGTATTGTGCTACTCATGCTTGTGTGCTTATCTTGTACTTGATGATCTAGTAGCTTTGCATGAGTAGGCTCCTTTGCTAGCTTGTTGTGTGCTTCCGCATTGCTTTATTACTAGCTTGCATAGGAGTTGTATTGCCTTGTGTGATCTACTAGTATGCTTAGGTTGTTGTTCCTTTCATAGGGCTATTATCTTGCTAGTGTGATCACCCTTAGAATTGCTATAGGAGTTTTCAGTGTTCGGTTTTCGTATTTGGCGAATTTGGTACATAGTGTGAGTTCCTGATTCAACCCCCCCCCCCTCTCGGTCACTTGGTCCTTTCACAATTCTTCAACGTCAAAATCAGCTTCACCATGCAACTCTGTCATAGTTGTACCAGATGAATTGACATCCTCAACTTCAACTTCAATAGGCTCATCAATTTCCTCATCAAAGAAATTGTTTTCATCATGTTTTATCCATCTCGTGTAGCCCAGAACAAAACCCCTCCGCACCAAGTGTGATCTAATTACATCTATATCTGTCCACAACTAGTCATTCTTGCAATCACAGCATGGACAATATATATCGTTCATCCCTTCACGTCGTGCATGTTGTGCGGCCTCTTCGATGAATTTAGGGACTTCTCGTAAAAATAATGGAGCCGGTCTTGGTGCCTCTTACATCCAAGATCTATCCATCGCGAACGACCTTGAAGGAAACCAAAAAATATATTTTAAATTAAATAATTAATTAGGTGTAGTAAATAAAAATTACACATTCACTATATATATATATATATATATATATATATATATATATATATATATATATATGAAAGGACCGAGTGACCGAGAGGAGGGTGAATCGGGAACTCGCACTATATACCAAATTCGCCAAATACTAAAACCGACCACTCAAAACAACTCCTACACAATTCTACTGGTGATCACACTAGCAAGATAGTGAACCTAAGAAAGGAACAACAACCTAAGCATACCAGTGAATCACACAAGGCAATACAACTCCTATGCAAGCTAATAATAAAGCAACGCGGAAGCACACAACAAGTTAGCAAAGGAGCCTACTCATGCAAAGATACTAGATCATCAAGAACAAGATAAGCACACAAGCATGAGTAGCACAAAACAAACTAGGGTGATCAATCAAGCCCAAGGAACTCCTATACATGCTAGTGATCAAGTGGAAGATAAGCACAACTAGCAAGTAGAGAAGCCTATTCATGCAAGTCTACAAGGTAATCAACTAGAGCAAGGTAAGCACACAAGCATGAATAGCACGGTATGTAAATGCGAAAAGTAATGCATCAAAGTAAGGAGTAGAGAAGGGGATGACTCATGATTTTTTCCTGAGGTCTCGGAAGGATGGTGCCTTCCCCTAATCCTCATTGGACCACTCCCACCGGAGTCTCGGTCCCTCCTGCCACCAAGTGGAGTTCTTGTCCACGAGCCTGCATTCACTCCCGTAGTAAAGACATGGTGCGCGTCACCGCTGCCAATAAGGCACAAGCTCGCCTCCCTCGAGAACTTGTCAGACTCCTCGAGCCGACACGGGCGCTCTCTAGTGATGCCCCTTTCACTGGTGGGCTCAAACCGAGTACAAACATGTGACGGACTTCACAACCAATCACAATAGGCTCGATCACCGACACCTAACCGGTCTAGGTCTCACCATAAACCAAGAGTAACAGCCTAGATCACACCCTCAAGTACACCGTAGCCTTAGATGTGCAAGATGCTCTAGTTACTCTCACTTAGCACTCTCAAGATATGCAATATCTCCACCTAGTGCTCCTCTCTCTTCCCCTTGGCTCTTCCCAAATGCTCTTAGCAATTCCACTGGCCAAGAGAGGTCTCCAAGACCCCAGCAACGAAGTTATATAGGCTTCCAACCTCCAATTAGTCGTTGCTCCACGAGATCACCTTTCTGGACGCACTGACCGGACAATCTGGTCTCTGCCTGACTAGACCATCCGGTCACTCCTGTAATAGCTCCTAGAACCGTTGGCACATCTATCTTGGATGATCTCCTGAACTGACCATACCGTCCAGACAGTAGACCGGACCGTCCGGTCAGTTTCTCTCTCCAGTCTAGAAACATTCCAGAATGCTTCCTCTCTGTCCTGTGACTCAGCTAAACTGACCGTACAGTCCGGTGACCTGACCATACTGTCTGATCTCTATAGCTCCCTACACAGACAGATTCCTCGCTGCTCGCTGGAAGTTCCAGACAAAACCTCTTAGTGACCGTACAGTCCGGTCACCACTGACCCCTCTGTCCGGTCACTTCGTTCAGAAGCTGAAACTCCTCGTCCCGGCTTGACTTCCTTTCCTGGCTTCTTCGAACAGCTCCTTGGCTTCTCCACTGTCACCTAGTGCCTGTGATTTCACTAAGCATACATGCACATCACCGACTAGACATAACCTAAGAGAAATGACCTAGACCCCCTTGATATTTCAGTTTTTCTATGGACTCAAAGCCCTAACAACTATACAAGTGTTTCCAATACTTGCTCCATAGCCTGTCCTTAGCCTTGATCTATCTCCATCAACCCTTGGACTCCATCAAGCTCATCAAGCCTCCATGCTTGTGGTCATTGTCATTAATTGCCAAGGCCACCGTAAACAATCATCAGAAGGTAGAAAAGGTTTCCTACACGCACAACACTTGTGTAGACATTAGTCATATTTCATGCTTGTCATTCATCACTAAAACATCATACCTTGGGGTGACCTCAATGATCATGATCCTTACAATCTCACCCTTTTTGGTGATGGATGACAACCACTACTTTTGATGATCCAAAACGGATGAGCAACAAGGAGCCAAAGGAAAATAAAGGATTTAGAAGATTACCTTGGTCCTTACCTTGGAAGTAGTCTCCCTCTTGAAATGTGCTAGGTGTTGAGGGAGAACTATGTAATCACATAGCGCACTTGATATTGATCTTGACTTGAATTTTGTGCCCGTCTTAGTGTCGTGTTTGATGATCTTGTTGAAGTAGATAGGCACCAAAGACGTAGATGTTCATGTCGGTGTAGATGTACATTGCTGTCGTAGACATGCCCCATTGTTGTTCTTCATCATGTTGGTGTAGATGTTCATCTTGATATGATATTTTCAAGTGAAAATGCACCTTTGTCTTGATCATCTTTATTTGGTCTGCATGTTCTCCTCTTTGTCACCTCATAGCGTCCTTGTATTTTCATGTTCTTCGCCATCTTCTTCTCCCCCTTTGTATTTTTCTTGACCTTTGACTTGGCTTTTGGATCTTCGTGTTCTTCTCCTCCTTTGTCACCTATCACCAAAAACCAAACACAAACCACAAGAGAACCAAGGAGCAAATAATAAATGGCAAGAGTTAGAAAACTCTCCCTTTCTCGATGCTCCTTCTTGGTCGTAATGGTGTCCCACCGTAGCTCCCCCTACACACATGACTCAACAAAATAATTTTTTCAAAAATGAAAGGGTTAGTCATTTGTGAGGTGGGAATGTGTGAGCCAATTGTCTTTGAGCCGCGCGAGTAGATTTAACCTCGGAGCTCGGTTGAATGTGACTCAATGGGCATGAAGCACAATTATCACTATTTGATCATCTAGAGAGTCATATACTCACATTGTAAATGAGCAACTCCCCTTGACACATGCTTGGGAGCATTTATGGTATCACAATGAATGCAAGGAATGCAAATGCAACAAGTATACAATGCATGATGTGATGCTAAAGCAAAGAGAGAGAACCGCTACAAACCAAAGTGTCAACGACGAGTTGTTCCCTTCTCGAGCTTACTCACAATGGACCATTCATCAAAGCCTTAGGTACACCATGAACCACCTTCCCATGCTTAACCCTTGTCCATTGCTATCTCAAAGAGTTCCGAAGTCAACCTACAAAAGAAGAGAAACAAGCACAAAACAAAGACACAAACAACTAAACACTATACATATTTACAAAGGACCACCTAAAGGGTTACTTATGTGAAGTTGGAGAGGTCGAGAACATTGAGTTCTCCCCTTAGCTTGTTGAAGGTCTTCTCGTCGAGTGGCTTGGTGAAGATATCCGCCAATTGTTCATGAGTTTGCACACTCACTAACTCGATGTCCTTCTTCTCAACATGGTCCCTTATGAAGTGATGCTTCACTTGAATGTGCTTTGCATGACCATGATCTCTAGTTTTTGAGAGCCATTTCGATTGCCGCCTCACTATCACAATATAGTGGCATTTGAGTTTAGTTGAGGCCATAGTCCAAGAGCGTTTGCCGCATGTACAGAAGTTGGGCACAACATGCCCCCGGTGCCATGTACTCCGCTTCGGCTGTAGATAGAGCCACTGAGTTTTTCTTCTTTGAGCTCCAAGATACTAGAGATTTTTTAAGAAATTGGCAACCCCCAGAAGTGCTCTTCCTATTCACCTTTCATCCCGCAAAGTCCAAATCCGAGTACCCAAGTAACTCAAAGCTTGTTCCTCTAGGATACCATAAACCCATGGTAGGTGTGTACTTGAGGTATCTCAATATCCTCTTCACCGCCTTCAAGTGTGACTCTTTTGGATTCGCTTGGTAGCATCCACATAATTTACACACTAAACATGATATTCGGCCTTGAAGCAGTGAGATAGAGCAATGAACCAATCATAGATCTATAGAGCTTGGGGTTCACCAGTTTCCCTTTCACATCATCATCCAAGGGTTTGCTTGTTGCCATGAAAAACCAGGGTGTGCCAGTCGATTTTCCCTGTAAATCGACAAAGAAACAAACAGTCAAATTCCACGGGTCACTAGCCTGGGACACACCAATGAAGAAAGCCGATAGTCACTATTTGTGAAACCAGCCGATGCTTAGCACGTAAATAATATAAAAGAAAATAAACTAATTGGCCGATTATATCGGC
Organism: Eleusine indica; assembly: GCA_030378355.1. NCBI lineage: Eukaryota > Viridiplantae > Streptophyta > Magnoliopsida > Poales > Poaceae > Eleusine > Eleusine indica. Next base: position 47,994,376 of record CM059495.1, read on the forward strand.
TTATCGGCAAATTAAATAAATAAAATACATTGCAACATAAATGCCGATAAGAAAACAAGTCAACAGAGCAGAGTCAACAAGATAGTAATAAACATGCTAAGACCCGCTCAGTCGATGGTGCTAAATCAATAGAACAGAGTCAATGAATCTATAGTAAACATGCAGACTCATCCTGTCAATGGTGCAAAGTCGATAGATCTGACAGCTGGTATTGCAAGTATGTCTTAAGAAAACAGATCTAACTTATTATGATAAGGGTTCAAACGACTATCAAAGCAATCAAATAATTAGATTAAATGCTAAGAAGTCGATTGACTCGTGATAACCTATCGGCTAAACGTCCTAATAGAACTCTATCGACTTTACCTATAACCAAATCGAATTTAACCCTACTTACCCAGCAAGAGATCAAAGTCGATGCAGCCTTGCTGATTCGAGCAGATCGACCTAAATCAAGACAGTGCCCAAACACGGCGAATAAGGATAGATTTAACTCTTATAGACAAAATCAATAGAGTGACTCGAATAATAGATCTAAGCTATACTTATAAAACCAACTCAGAATTGCAATAGATCGGATTCAACCAAGATAGTATTGCAATTTAAAGTCGATAGAACAAGCACAAAGAAGATCTAATTACTAGATAACTAGCAATTCTACAAATAACAACTAAAATATCAGATCAATGAGAAAGTACTAGTTGAAGTCTATACAATTATCAAGGTTGACTAAATCCAAGTCTCTCGCCGAGATCGGAGCCGATGCAGCCCGCGCGAGATGAGGGTTTTGTCGAGTAGGAAAGGTTGGCGATGCACCGAATTGTATTGAACGAAAGTGTTAATCTTTTTCGTATGGGCCCTATTACATATTTATAGCCCCGTGCAAGGGACCCTGAACCGACTAGGTCAAGACTCTTTGGTTCCAAACAAGACAAACCGACTAGATTTATTTCCAAACTAAATCTAAACTAAAATAGAAAGAGATAAAATAACCCTATTAGGCCCATTTAATTCCTTCAACCCGCGAGCTTCGCTAACTTTGGCCGACTTTGACTCCATGTCTCTGAGCACTAGGACCGGTTCAAATTCCAATGTCAACAACTCGATATGCCTTAGAAGTCCCTAAATACCCAACAAGAATGCCTTCATCCGTCCTGCTCTCAAATTTCCCTGGCTTCCTCCTCTTCTTGAGAATATAGCATGTGCAGCCAAAGACCCGGAAATAGGAAACATTGGGTTTCCATCCCACCAATAGATCATATGGAGTCTTCTTCAACAACCTATGGAGATAGACATGGTTGGAGGTTTAGCAAGCTGTGTTGATTGCTTCTGCCCAAAACCTCTCATGAGTTCCATACCCATCTAGCATTGCACAGGCTAGAGTGATGAGTGTCTTGTTCTTCCTCTCCACTACTCCATTCTACTCTAGAGTATATGTACCGGATAATTCATGCTTGACCCCTTTCTTGTCACAATATTCCTCCATTGTTGTTTTCTTGAACTCTGTCCCATTCACACTTCTTATCTTCACAATGCTAGCCTTGAATTCATTATTTGCCCTTCTAGCAAACTTTCTAAAGATATCACTGGCTTGAGATTTGCCCACAAGAAAGAAGGTCCAAGTGTATCTCATGAAGTCATCCACAATCACCAAGCAATATAGATTGCCTCCCAGACTCTTGTAATGTGTTGGCCCAAACAAGTCCATGTGCAAGAGCTCCAAGGGACGAGATGTAGACATGAATGACTTGGTGGGATGTAAAGATGCAACTTGTTTTCCAGCCTAACAAGCACTACCCAGTCTATTCTTCTCAAAGGTCACATCCTTGATTCCTTCAATTAGATTCCTCTTGCCAATCTTCTTGAGTTGATTCATTCCAACATGTGCTAATCTTCTATACCACAGTCATCCCTTGGATGCCTTAGTGAATAGGCAAGTGCTTGGTGGCATATTGCTTGATTTGAAGTCCGTGATATACAAGTTCTCATGTCTCACTCCATGGAATACTAGCTCTTTCATTGCATTTTCAATTATTGCACCATCCTCATCAAATGTGTACTTGAATCCCATGTCACAGAGTTGACCAATAGACAGGAGGTTGAAATTGAGGGTTTCCACAAGAAAGACCTTGGAGAGATGGAGGTCATTTGTGATGGCCACCTTGCCCGAACCTCTAACTCTCCCCTTTGAGTTATCCCCAAATGTCACTTTCTCACTGTCTTCATCTTCATCAATAGTGGTGAACATGGTTGACTTCCCGGTCATGTATTGAGTGCACCCACTATCAAGTATCCAATGAGTACCTCCACTCTTGTAGTTGACCCTGGTGGTAGCCATAAGACAAGCACTAGAGGAAGAAGGGTTAGCATCCAAAGCATTACTTGATTGACTAGTACCATCCTCATAGATAGGGATTCTTGCAATCCCTTCCTAAAGTCTCCTCCTGATGGAATAGTGAGGAGCACGATACCTCCAATGTTCATGACCATCCCTCATGTGTACATTATCGAGGTCGATGTAGTAATGGGGAGGATCATAGAGGCCAGTGACGTGCTCAAGCACATGTCCCACTTGTGAGTGGAGCATGAGTATCATCTTCATTGCCCTCTCAACAGAGAGCTCATGCCTTCTGTTGACTACCTCCTCAAGTAAGAAACCCCTTTCAGGAGCTGTGATTAGTTGGAGGAGCTTGTCAATCACTTCAATTGGTATTATCTTCCGAAGGCCTCTAAAAGAGTTTATCTTGCACACAAGATCATAAATCCTCAAGAAAGTCTTACAAAGGTCATTATTCGAATTTCTCACAACTTCATCAAATTGAAAGAAGAACTCATGTTGTTGAGCTCGACGCATGTGCCAGAGTCGATCTTGTTGTGGAGGTGGTGGTGGAGGCGCCTGAGCCTGAGTTGCAAGATTGATCATCTCAAATGACCGTGCTAGCAATGTTGTTGGCGCTCCCCCTACACCAATGCGTGGTCCACCCAAAGTGCTTAGGATAGAACTTGGAATGGCACTTGTGGTAAAGCTTGATGAAGCGCATGATGATGAGCTTGTTGAAGGTCTTGATCCGAAGGGGTTGTACAAGTGTTGCAAGGCAATCTTGTGGAGGGATCAAAGAAGTTTAAGCTTGAAGCTACTTCTTTCCCTTTGCTTTAAGATGCTCCATCATTTGCCTTGGAAGTCTTCTCCCTGGTCCAGCTTGCGGTGATCTTCTCATCCTCAAAGAGCAGCCCAATCACGCCCTTGATGGAGAGGTTCTTCTCCATGAGAAGATCAAGGGTGACGTAGAAGAGCTTGCTACTAGGGAGCAAGGTGAGGATCTTCTCGACTATCACAATCTCGGGAAGCTTGAAGGATTCTTCATTTGATTCAATTTTGTCAACAATACCTCGCAAGCAAATAAGAGAGTCAAGTAAGTCCTCATTATCATCAGCATCAAAAGCAAAGAACTCCTCAACAAGAGAATCACTAGCAAGATCAAGAGGCACACTATCAACCATCACATTAGGCACACTAGTAGAGCAACCTATCAAGTTATCACTAGAAGAATCTAGGCACTCACTAGAACTAGGCACATCCACACAATCATCACAATCATCATACACATGATTATCAGTGAAAGTATTGGCAAAGTCCACAAGAGTATCCATCAACTCATCCGGGATCATGGCATTTAGGTAGCTTTTAAAGCGATCCTTCCATGAGCCCTGACCCGGCCCCAAATAGGATGACAACCCAACTCAATACGATCACTACTCAAGGCAGTTAAGCCCTATGATGAGCACTTGGCTCTGATACCACTTGAAAGGACCGAGTGACTGAGAGGGGGGGTGAATAAGGAACGCGCACTATGTACCAAATTCGCCACATACTAAAACCGACCGCTCAAAACAACTCCTACACAATTCAAGTAGTGATCACACTGGCAAGATAGTGAACCTAAGAAAGGAACAACAACCTAAGCATACTAGTAACAAGGCAATATAACTCCTATGCAAGCTAGTAATAAAGCAACACAAAAGCACATAATAAGCTAGCAAAGGAGCCTACTCATGCAAAGCTACTAGATCATCAAGAACAAGATAAGCACACAAGCATGAGTAGCACAAAACAAACTAGGTTGATCAATCAAGCCAAAGCAACTCCTATACATGCTAGTGATCAAATGGAAGCTAAGCACAACTAGCAAGTAGAGAAGCCTATTCATGCAAGTCTACAAGGTAATCAACTAAAGCAAGGTAAGCATACAAGCATGAATAGCATGGTATGTAAATACGGAAAGTAATGCATCAAAATAAGGAGTAGAGAAGGGGATAGCTCATGATTTTTTTCCTGAGGTCTCAGAAGTATGGTGCCTTCCCCTAATCCTTGTTGGACCACTCCCGCCGGAGTCCCTGTCCCTCCCGCCACCAAGTGGAGTTCTCGCCCACGAGCCCGCAATCACACCCGGAGTGAAGACATGGTGCGCGTCACCGCTGCCACCAAGGCACAAGCTCGCCTCCCACGAGAACTTGCCGGACTCCCCGAGCCGACACGGGCGCTCACTATTGATGCCCCTTTCACGGCAGGCTCAAACCGTGTACAAACGTGTGACGGCCTTCATAACCAATCATGATAGGCTCTATCACCGACACCTAACCGGTCTAGGTCTCATCATAGACCAAGAGTAACAGCCTAGATTACACCCTCAAGGACACCCTAGCCTTAGATGTGCAAGATGCTCCAGTTACTCTCACTTAGCACTCTCAAGATATGCAATATCTCCTCCTAGTGCTTCTCTCTCTTCCTCTTGGCTCTTCCCAAATGCTCTCAGCAATTCCACTAGCCAAGAGAGGTCTCCAAGACCCCAGCAACAAAGTTATATAGGCTTCCAACCTCCAACTAGTCATTGCTCCAACTAGTCTCTACTTGATCGGACCGTCTGGTCACTCCTGTAACGGCTCCAGAATAGTTGGCACTTCTATCCTGGCTGATCTTCTGAACTGGTCGTACCATTCGGTCAGTAGATCGGACCATCCGGTCCGTTTCTCTCTCCAGTCCAGAAACATTCCAGAACACTTCCTCTCTGCCCTGTGCCTCAGCTGAATAGACCGTATAGTCCGATGACCTGACCGTACTGTCTGGTCTCTATAGCTCCCTGCACAGATAGATTCCTTGTTGCTCACTGGAAGTTCTAGTCAAAACCTCTTAGAGACCATACAGTATGATCACCAGTGACCCCTTTGTCCAGTCACTTTGTCCAGAAGCTAAAACTCCTTATCCTTGCTTGACTTCGTTTCCCGGCTTCTCCAAACAGCTCCTTGGCTTCTCCACTGTCACCTAGTGCCTGTGATTTTACTGAGCATGCATGCTCATCACCAACTAGACATGACCTAAGAGAAATGACCTAGACCCCCTTGATGGTCCGGTTTTTCCTATGGACTCAAAGCCCTTACAACTAGACAAGTGTTCCCAATACTTGCTCCATAGCTTGTCCTTAACCTTGATCCATCTCCATCAACTCTTGGACTCCATCAAGCTCATCAAGTCTTCATGCTTGTGGTCATTATCATCAATTGCCAAGGCCACTGTAAACAATCATCATAAGGTAGAAAAGTTTTCCTACACGCACAACACTTGTGTAGACATCAGTCATATTTCATGCTTGTTATTCATCACCAAAACATCATACCTTGGGGTGACCTCAACGGTCATGATCCTTACAATATTGAAAGGTAGAATAAAACAAACAGCAAGTTATTTTATATATTATTTAAATTTTATCAAAAATTTAAACCAAATTATATCCCTCTTGTCCTAACTCTTTCTCTCTCTTCTTGTAAGAAAAATGGATCTACATTTTCATTCCAATAAAAGAGACTAAGTATTGTATTTTTTTTGTTGTTGTGATGGCAATAGATGATGTATGCATCCATAAACAACAACTCCAACCCAATAGAACCATATAAATCAAAAGAATTTTGATAAAAAAACTAACAAACATAAAACCCAAAATTCAAATTGATTTCAAAATAAGAGCACAAAAAACATATGGAACGAGTTCCTTCTAACTTAGAGAGCAAAATCCTTCAAAAAAAATGAACTCAAAACCTTCCCCCATTGATTTTCGGATTTGCCCAAATTTTTGGGCCGCCACTGTTCGGGTGAGAGAGGGAGTTGTCCGAAGAGCTCTTTTATAGCTCAGGGCAACATATAGCGGCTGTTGGCATTCCTAACCGTCGCTATAGTATCCTTTATAGCTACAGTTGGCATTGTCAACTGCCGCTATAAAGATGCACCATTTGCAGCAGCAGTTGACAATGCCAACCGCTGCTACAAATGGTTCTATAGCGGCGGTTTGATCCGCGGCAGGCCCCTAGGGCACTCTAGCAGCGACTCATGTTGTGTTGCGTCGTAACGGATTTTTTAGAGACGCGGCTATAGAGTTGTTTTGTGGTAGTGACAGTAGTTATGATTGTGCTACATCTCAAATTGTCATGTTGACACCTTCTAGTTTTAAATATTTAAGTGTATGAATTGCTTAACATATACTTCACATAATGTGTAGAGTAAAATCTATAGAATTAGATTTTTACTACATGCATTTCATTCCATTCATAATGTAGTGTCTTAGCTATGGTTGGTGGTTCCCTATAGGACAATGTAATCGAACTAGGGTCAAAGAAAATTCTCTGACTAAATCTGTTCTCCTCTTGCTTAATAGAAAAATTAAGATGAACAACTTGTCAAATATCTTTTACCTTATATCTCTAATATATTGAGGAAATATAATGTCATAACAGTGCATCTTATCCCTTTTGTAACAGATTCAACTTGAGAAGTGGTTTTTATTGTAGCTTCACTAACACATGAGGAAAACTCTTATAGGATAGATCATGCTCTAGGATGATATAGTCATTGAGCTTCACTAATCCACCAAAACGTTTGGAGGTTCTTGGCCAAAGAGATCTATGTAAAGAGGTTAAAGTTACTTTCTTGAGATGGATATGATGGCTCTAGGTTGACTGTCATGGTTTAATAGGATTTGTTGTCTTGTCGGCTAAACATATAAAAGCCATAGCTTGTTGTAGTCAATAACAGATACTCCAACATTCCATGAGTTCTATAGGAGTCCACATGTAGATAAACCCAATAGCACATTAAATACGATCAGTGTGGCCCAACGAGCACAACAAACAATATTCAATGATTAAATTAATAAGATTATTATTATTTTTAAAATGTTTCAATATTATAGCACATCTAAAATATTGAGATAATATATATGAAATGTTGAACTAATATGTTTAATGTGACACATGACATCTTTGTTGAAATTATGTCTCTCAACATTATTTAGTTTATTTATACTATAGCTATTTTTACATACTCAATGTGTTCATATCACTGATATTAAAAGGGAATAATTGATATGAAATTTTGACATTTGACTCGTGGAACAAACTCCCATCCGATCCCATGCTGGTGAATCCCTGGTTATGTTTGAACATGCTTCAATTGGCCTGGGTCATATCGTGAATCTGTGATGATGTTCGAACATGGCTCAATAAGTTTGACGTATTGGGCTATTGAGCCGAGTGGGTTTCAGGCCCATGACACATAGGTTTTTCCTATATATAAATCGTCTGATATGTGACTCTAGAAGTGATCATCTTCTCGCGTTGTGATTGGAGCGAGTGAAAATCGAATGGGTTAATTTGATGTGTACCATTATAATTTTACTAGTTTTGAAATATGTCATTACTATTTGCGAAATCAGACTGGTGCCATTACAACTTTCATTTGATTCGAAATACACCATCCTCTATATTTTTGGACAATTCTACCCTTGTCTCCTTCACCAACTCATTCTTCCTGTACCTCCATTCCACCATTAGTGCCATCGGGCCAAGCTCCTTCCTCTAGTGAGGCTCCACACGAAATTGACAAAAGAAGGGTTAATTAGATATATGCCATTATGATTTTATGGATTTTGAAATATGCTACTAATATTTATCAAATTAAATCAGTACCATTATAATTTACATCTAGTTTGAAATATGCCATTGAGATATCTATTATGGGTGTATTTGGTCTGTATTGGACAAAAATACCATTCTTCTTCATCCTCTCTTCCTGACGCTCCTCCACCTCCATTGAAGCATCTCGTGTACCTCCGAGGCAGCCACTAGGGTGGGTGGCATCTCGGGGGCATCACATAGCAGATAGCACCACGAGCGTAGCTTGTCGTGCAGCTCACGGAAGTGGTCTGAGGCGCACACAGCAGCAGCGGCGGCAGTGACGCATGGACGTTTGGCACGGTTGCAGGTCAGATGACACGCAGTGCGAGTCCGACAGACAACAGCCATGCGCGGCGCGATGAGCTTGGGCGTTGGGCAGGCAGCGTGTCTTGCTCGAGCGCGGGCGAGAAGTTGAGGCAGCAACACGAGGAGATCAGCCACGAGTGTTGTGGAGCTTCTTCTGAATTGAGTTGAAATTTTCAAATGAATTTCCCCCCTCAGCTGTAACTCTGTTTTTTTATTTCATTTGAACCATTATGTTTCTTTGAATCCAATATAAATTTGAACTTTTAAAAATTTAAGTTTTAATCAACATTTTTAAATACACTATGTCAATATTTTCTTGTATTGTGTCAACATTTCAAATGTTCCATATCAACAAATTTCAAAAGTTGACTTCATTTCTTAAATATGTTAACACGGATTTATAAAATATTTATGTTGAAATATATTTTTAAAAATATATATATTTAAATAGATGTTTTGAAATATGAAGTTAATTTTATAATCTTAAATTCAAAAAAAAAAACTCATTTCGGGGGCATAGCTGTTTGTCGTAAACATTGGCTTCAATGTATTGCATGTTTATGAGCCTTAGGTCAAGGGATGTCCCGGGACGGAACCATCCTGTCCCTATTTTCATAGTGTTTGATTCGAAGACAGGTGGGATAACCCCCATCGAGAAAAGGAATGTCCTCTCTATATGCGGGATGAGCTGAGCCCAAAAAATCGGCCGGACCAACTCGTCCCACGCGAGCGGCATCAATCTCCGCTTTCTCTTCACCATCCTCCCCCTTCTCATTGCTCTGTGCTCGCGAGCTCGCCCGAGGCACCAGCGGCGTGACCTCGTGAGGTGGCCCAAGGCGGGGACATGCGGGTAGGCGAGGTCATGGCAGGCGGCGACGCGGCCTCGCAAGCTCGCCCGAGGCACCGGCGGCGCGACCTCATGAGGTGGCCCAAGGCGGGGACAAAACAAGACTCATCTCATCCCTCCAATCAAACAGAAAATGGGATCATCTCATTCCTAAAAAGAAGGATGCACTTAACCCATCTGTTGATGCCAAAAGCGCTACTACACAAGCATGTCCTTGTGCGGATGGCAAAAACAGAACTCGCTGCTGAATCTGCCAAAACCGGACCCTCCGGTTTTCAAAACCGGAGCCTCCGGTTTCGTCGGGGTTCCGACGAAAACCAATCAAAGCTCGCCCGGGAGGACCCCGTCAGGGCAAGCGCAATCTTGGGTTGTCCTAACATCAGCAGGCCAGTTAGGACGCCTTCAAACACCGTAGAGACGAAGAAGAACATCAATTAGGTTTGGAATAGTTGTGGGAGAGATAAAGAGGCAAAAGAGACAAAAAGATAAAGAAAATAGGTTTTGATCGATTGGGTGATGTCTCAATCGGCCGTGGCTCTTTGTATATAAAGGGTGGGAGGTCTTTCCCCACAAGAAACCGAGATTTACATAATTTACGTGAAGAAAACAAATTCTAACTCGGTCTGGATCAAGAAAACTAGACCCTCCGGTTTATAAAACCGGACCATCCGGTTTTACAGCCTGTGAGCATTTTTCAAGCATCATAACTTCTTCGTCCAGACTCTAAAATAGGTGTTCCATATGTCCGTTTCGATCGTCTCGATGAAGGCTTCATTATGAACTCTTCAAATAAGAAATTTAGCCTCACCTTCGTACTTTTTCATGCATATCTTTGTTTTATTGGTGAATCTTGACTAAAATACCTAGGAAATATGCTCACAACCTGCAAAACATGTCTAAACACCATACATATGAAATATATAACATTAGGTTGGATTTATACAAAATTGATCATAAGCTTCCAGTCAAAACCGGATACTCCGGTTTGACAAACCGGACCCTCCGGTTTCCCAGAGTAACAATTTTGGTCATCAACACATGCCCTCCTGTTTTTTGGTAAAGCTTGCGTGCCAAAAAATATTCTTCTGAACCAAAATTGCCTAATCACGATGATCATCTCTTCGTCCATTATTCTTCAAAGGGCGATAATAATGTTCTATCGGCCATAATTTCTAAATTTGCTCAACTTGAAACGGAAGTTACCTTTTTCAGCCTCCACTCTTTCTTCACAACTTTTGGTGCCCCAACAGGTACCTTTTCAACTTGGTCCTATGCGGTTTGATGCTTGCGCATCCGTTGGAGTCTCCTTTTTTGTGTGTGAGATAAGCCTGAGGGACACCACCTCAGTTGTAAATATTTTGAGTCATGTTTACTTTCTTTCTCACATCCATTATTGTTAACAACAGGGGTTTGAACCAGATTGTTATTAACAAAAACCGGTTGATGTAATATTTCCCCATAATAGTATGGACTATAAAATTGCATTAGATAAGGTAGAATTGACACATAAGGATAGACCCAAAGTAGTAGAGTAAGCGGCTCAAAAAATTATGTAACACCATTACCTTGTGATTGATAAGATCCTGATGACTTAGAACACTTTGGTGGACACCTATCATTGCTATCATGCACCTTATGCTTGAACACCTTTGAATTATTTGGCTGCATCGTCTTCAGCTCCTTATCTACAAAATCGGAGCCTCCGATTTTAGAAACCGGACCATCCGGTTTTTTCTGCACCTTGGAGCTAACCGGATTTTGATGAGATTTTGCTTCCCCCCCCCCCCCCCCCCCCCCGAGTATTGAAGCACTCAATTCACCTTGAGGAGTCTTTCTTGAAAAAACCTTCTCTTCTAGACCCCCTTTTCCTTTTACCATGTCTTCACCAATGATTACATTCTTCCCTTTAGTTGATTCGGCTTGAATTCACCGAATCAACACTTTTGTGTTATGTAAATCAATGGTATGAATGGGAAACGGCTGCTGATCAACTTGAATCCTCTTAAGACACAAGTGTCCATCATGGATAGCCGATTGTATTTGTCTCCTAAAAACATTACAATCATTTGTGGCATGAGAATAAGAATTATGCCACTTACAAAAAGCTCTCCGCTTTAATTCATCAAGCGGTGGTATAGCATGTGACAACCTAAACTTTCCAGCTCGTAATAACTCATCAAAAATTTTATCACATTTAGCTACATCAAAGGTAAATTTCTCTTCTTGCCGAATTTTATGAACCGGCTTGAGAGACTCACAAGTGCTTGGCTTATTTTTAGGTGACCATGTAAATTCAGCAGCATAAACATTATTGTCTTCATCATCCAACTCATCAGATTCGTCACCAAGTACATAAATAGAACCATTAGCTTTTTCATTTGATTTTTGCAAGTTTTAAGACTCTTTAGCTCGGCTTTCATTAGCCAGAGCCTTTTGCAATACTTGACTTACATCTAGAAATTCTTGACCCTCTAGCTTGTCTTTATGAAAATCGAGTAAACCAGAATAAGCTAGATCAACTAAATCACTATCACAAATTGTCAAACTATAGCATCGGTTTCTTGTGTCTCTAAACCTTCTAATACAATCAGAAACACGCTCATGCAAATTTTGTTTAACCGATGTAAGATGTGACAATTTTAATTCAGATTCACCAGTAAAGAAATACTCATGAAACTTTTTTTCTAAATCAGTCCAAGTATAAATAGAATTGGGTGGCAAAGAAATAAACCAAGCAAATACAGCACCCGAAACAAGGGAAATAACCTTAATTTATAAATATCACTAGTACTAACTTCCCCGCATTGAATAATAAACTGACCGATATGCTCTAGAGTAGACCTATTATCATTATCAGTGAATTTAGCAAAATCAGGATCCTTATAATTTTGTGGAAACTGAACATGCTCATAAGTCTCAGGATAAGCTTTTTGATAGGATTGACTCTTGACCTTAGGATCTACACCAAAAGTAGATTTAAACATAGTAGCAATTTCAACCCTAAGGTCATCTACAATCAAAGGATCAGTTCTTGACTGACTAGGAATTGATCCATGATGAATACTAGGCCTATTATGTAGTGGTGTACCATGTGCTTGTTGTGGTGATGTGTTAGGCAATGTATGAGGAACATGTTGCAACTAACTATTAAAATTTGGCATAGGCAAAGCACTAAATCAAACTCTGGATGGAGGATTTTCATTATGCATCACACTGTGATATGGAGGCACAACACTAGTAACGGGGGTTGTTTCACCAGCCGAAGTACCAAGAACAGTTCGGCTTTGTATATGATTAATCGGTTGCCCCCCCCCCCCCCCAGGAACCTTAGGTATTTGCTAAGTTGAAGGATCACTGGAAGCATGAACATTAAGACTTTCGGCATTAGGAACAGAAGTACTAGCATGGTTGCTAGAAAGCCTATTATCAAGTTTGGCCTCTAATTCTTGAAAGCGAGAAATAAAATCATAACTCATGGCATCAAACTTGCTATTCATACTAACGGAAACAGAATCTATTAAATTGGCAACATCAGGATCCAAGCTAATTGGTTTACTCACATTGGGTAATACCTTGGGTGCTTCAACGGAAGGAAAAACTGGATCTTTGATTTGAGTGATAGCTCCTGACCGATCCTTCTTGAAGCAAAGAAGAAGTTCTTCAAGATCTTATGCTTCTTGAGCCTTTCTTTCTTCTTCATGTGTCTTCTTTCGTGCCTCTAAATGTTCCTGGAATGCCCTTCTCACGTCATCTCAGATTTCTGCCAAATCTGGCGTAACGATGTTCGACTTTGTCACCTCGGAAGACATAATTGGAAAAATTAATTCGGCTTAAAAAGCAACGAATTTCTTCCCCAGCGGAGTCGCCAAAAAGTGTGTTGATGCCGAAAAGCGCCACTACTCGAGCACGTCCTTGTGCGGATGGCAGAAACAGAACTCACTGCTGAATTTGCCAAAACCGGACCCTCCGGTTTCGTCGGGGTTCCGACAAAAACCAATCAACGCTCGCCCGGGAGGGACCCCATCAGGGCAAGCGCACTCTTGGGTTGTCCTAACGTCGGCAGGCCAGTTAGGACGTCTTCAAAAGCCGTAGAGACGAAGAAGAACAGCAATTAGGATTGAAATAGTTGTGGGAGAGATAAAAAGGCAAAAAAGACAAAAAGATAAAGAAAATAGGTTTTGATCGATTGGGTGATGCCTCAATCGGCCGTGGCCCTTTGTATATAAAGGGTGGGAGGTCTTGTCCCACAAAAAACCGAGATTTACATTATTTACGTGAAGAAAACTAACTCTAACTCGGTCTGGATCATAAAAACCGGACCCTCTGGTTTATAAAACCGGACCATTTTACAGCCTATGAGCATTTTTCAAATATCATAACTTTTTCGTCCAGACTCCAAAATAGATATTTCATATGTCCATTTCTATCGTCTCGACGAAGGCTTCATTATGGACTCTTCAAATAAGCAATTTAGCCTCGCCTTCATACTTTTTCATGCACATCTTTGTTTTATTGATGAATCTTGACCAAAACACCTAGAAAATATGCTCACAACATGTAAAACATGTCTAAACACCATACATATGAAATGTACAACATTAGATTGGATTTATACAAAATTAACCATAAGCTCTCAGTCAAAACCAGATACTCCGGTTTGACAAACCAGACCCTCCAATTTTTCCAGAGTAATAATTTTAATCATCAACACCATCCCACTATGTCTCCAAACCAAACACACCCTCTCCACAGTGGCATCTGCGGGCACTCCAGTTCTGTGCAACCCGAAATCCGATCGACGCACGCACTATTTGAAGTGTTCAACACCGAGGGAGAAACGGTAGACAAGGCTGCCGCTGCGGAGGAGGGTCACTACACACGGTTCCTCGTCTCGCCAAACGCGCTGCCGCTGCGAATTTTCACAGAAAATCCAAACAAGTAGAACAGCTTCCACGACACTGTTTCACTACCACTGCAAGTTAGGAGTACAAACAAAACTAGGAAACGCGAAAGCAATGATTCGTCAAAGTAGACGAAGAGAAGTGACCACCTCGCCAAAGCCCCGCCGTCGATCCCTACAAAGCAGCATCAACATGTAAATCTAGTACTAAATTAAAAACGAGCAATAGTCGATCACTGACAAAGGTGAAATCGGCGCCTGAAAGAACGAGATCCACGCAGCCACCGCGCGCTTTGACCGATCTTCTGTAGCACGGAAATCTGATGGATCTCTCGTATCAGATCATCGAAAGCAATGCGCTCGCTTCTTTCGATAAAGAGGAGGCGGGGGGAGAATCCGGTCCTTTCCCTTTTTTTTCGCCGTTTTTCTAGAATAAAGGAAGGAGACGGCGCAGGTTTTGAACGAGAAGATCCCTAGGACGGTGTGGGAGGAAAGGAATGTTGGTTCATGGTTGTGCTCTCTCGCCAGTGTGACGTCTCGTATGGCTACAACACATGAGAAAAAGTTCAAAGTCAGGTCGCATAGGAAAACGAGCAATCCCTGCGTCATGCGAGAGAACACAGCAGTTTGTTACAGCTTGGCCGAGGGAAATGGACCCTAAAAACTTTCAGGTGAACCAGATGGTTTTGTGTTGTGAAGTTCCTGCTCCACGCTACAAGCATACTATGAGAGTTCCAAATCCTTCTCTTTTTCTGAAAAAACAAAAACAGTGGAACTTCTGATCATGACGCAATGTGCGACGACATGGGACCGGAATCTATTTTCATTTAGTAAAAAAAGACTTATTCATGTGCAAGGTTTTGTGTTGTGAAGTTCCTGCTCCACGCTACAAGCATATGAGAGTTCCATATCCTTCTCTTTTCTGAAAAAAAAAAGTGGGACTTCTGATCATCACGTAATGTGCGATGACATGGGACTGGAGTCTATTTTCATTTACTAAAAAAAGACTTATTCATGTGCAATTGTTCCCTTTTTTTTTTTTGCTCTTGAAACGTATTTATTCAGTTGTTTTTTTTCTCACATGAATCTTGCAAGAACCCAGGACGTCAGCTGTTCTTCCCAAGAACTCAAAAGAAAGACTAGTGTGTCCTGCTTGCATAGGTTTGGAATATAGTAGACGGCGCTTTCTAATGAAAAACTAATTCCCCTTGAGATAGATTGTTTCTAATCACATGTATCCAAGCAATGTCATAGGTAGGAGTACTATGCAAGCTGAGGCTCGAGCTTCCAACACGCTAGAGCTAGACAGAACGTGCATATCGTGGCAAGATTAGAAACTACTTTGAGACACATGCTTTGCATTGATTAAGATCAAAAATGCTGATTTTTAGTAATATCTAAAGATGCTGAAAAAGATCTTAAACCAGCGCGACCCTCCTCATTCAGAGCAGGGAGTGATTTGATGGTTTCCCTTCCTTTAAACCGACACGCGGGCCCACAGGTTTTGATTACAAGAGCGCGGCATGCTACGCAAAGCGGCTAGCGCTCTACTCTAACGGTAACAAAACGTTAAAACAGCGAAATTTTAGCGGAGGAGGAAGGCGACGAGACGAGACGAGACGGGAGCGAGGGAGGGACAGCACCAGCAGTCCTTGCTCTGCGCCTCTGCCGCCGCTGCCGGCTGCCTTGCCCTGCCGCGGTGTCTTCCTCTGCCATATCATCATCCCGCAGCGAGCGAGCGCGCTCCAACATTTTGCGTGTCTCTTTCTCTCTCCCTCTGCGACGAACAACAGTGACATCACCATCGACCAGTGGGCTGTGGCCGGCCGGCCCTCCTGTCCCTTCCATAACCGCCTTTGTCCCGTTGCATCTCCATCAAGTTGTCCCAACCCAAGCACGCCGCCGCGATGCAGCCGTCACGCTCCCAGCACGCCAGCATCAAGCCGCAGCCGCAGCATCTGCCGAGATCCCACACGCGCTCGCGCAGCCAGGCGCAGGCGGCTGTCGCGCCGCTGGATCCGGGCTCCGACGACTCCGAATACCAGGATTTCCGGTTCCATTTCGTCCCCGAGGTGTTCGACCTCCACCCGATGGGAGGGGAGAGGAGGAACGGCGGAGAGATTCACAAGGCGACGGCGGAAAAGGTCCTGTCCTTCGAGTTCGACAAGGTGAGGCTCAGCATTGCGTCGTCCAGCGACGAGGAGGAGTTGGGGGAGGCGCCGCTCCGGAGCTCCTTCTCCGGCGCCAGCCACCCGCCGGAGCCGGTGGACGAGATGATGGACACCGTCTTCGTCGCCGTCGACACCACCACCAAGCCGGCGCCGCCGGCCAACAAGCCGTGGGACGCGTCCCCGCCGCCGCCGGAGAGCGGCGCGGCGAGCCCGCACGGCAGCAGCAGCACCGACAGCTCCGGCGGCGCGGCGGCCACGGTCACCAGCGCCGCGCCGAGCTTCGCGCTCACCAGCGCCAAGACCAGCGTCAGCAGCAGCAGCGCCGCCAGCGACGGCAGTGGCTGGACCACCAGCACCGCCGGCGCGAGCAAACCGCACAAGGGCGGGGACCCGAGGTGGAAGGCCATCCTGGCGGCGCGCGCAAGGGACGGCCCGCTCGCCATGGGCAGCTTCCGCCTGCTGCGCCGCCTCGGGTGCGGCGACATCGGGACGGTGTACCTATCCGAGCTCACCAGCGCCGGCGGCGGGAAGGAGAGGCCGTGCTGGTTCGCCATGAAGGTGATGGACAAGGCGTCGCTGGAGAGCAGGAGGAAGCTCAGCCGCGCGGAGACGGAGCGCGAGATCCTGCAGATGCTGGACCACCCCTTCCTGCCCACCCTCTACGCGCACTTCGAGACAGACAGGTTCGCCTGCCTCGTCATGGAGTTCTGCCCCGGCGGCGACCTACACGCGCTCCGGCAGCGGCAGCCGGGCAAGCATTTCCCCGAACACGCCGCGAGGTACTCGTTACGTTTTTGGTAACAGGCAGCATTTATGTTCTTTGATTTTGTGTTTGCTAAATTTGATAGGGATTGCAAACACCAATACTAGATCATCAGGGTAGAAAATCTGGACATGAATTGTTCAGGTCTACTGCAGTCGTGGGTTGATTGCTGTTTCTTCAGTTTGGGCTGCAAGTGCCCAAGTGCCAACTAGATCATCAAATCCTAATCCAAAAAAACTTGAAGTCCTTTATTATAAGCATTTCCGATGCTTTTGGCAAAATGGCTTGCCCATCAGAATTAGACTAGTGAAAATAGTTCTACAGATTTGAAATTCTATATGAACAAATAATATGGCTTGCGTTCAGCACAAGACCCTGACGGATGGTTCTTTTTTCCTCGATATAGTCGGCATTTTTTTTTTCTGCTAGAGTGCTAATTAAAGCGCTACTGTCTCTTTCGTAGTGTAGAACTTGATTCCTAAATTAGCATAGACGCAATGTTCAGTGTCTCGTTTGCACATGTACACCATCGTTGTATCCTACACTACTCTACCTGTTATTGATAGATAGATAGAACAGTCTGCAACTTTGAAATGATCATTCTGTTTGCTTAGTCTGCAAAAAGACCGCTATTCCAAAACGTGCTGATGAGTTTGTGCGTTCAATTGTTTCCAGGTTCTACGCCGCAGAAGTGCTTCTTGCTCTAGAATACCTGCACATGCTGGGAGTGGTGTACAGAGACCTGAAGCCGGAGAACGTCCTGGTCAGGGAAGACGGCCACATTATGCTCTCGGACTTCGACCTATCCCTCCGCTGCGCCGTCTCGCCAACGCTGGTGCGATCCTCTCCGCACTCCGACCCGCAGACCTGTGCGCAGCCGGCGTGCATCCAGCCTACATGCTTCATGCCCAGGCTCTTCCACCCTCGGAGCAAGAAGAACGCCGCCAAGAAACCCAAGAGCAGCAGCAGCAGCGACGGCAAGCACCAGCACCAGGCGTCCCTCGGCCTGCCCGAGCTCGTCGTGGAGCCGACGGGCGCGCGGTCCATGTCGTTCGTGGGCACGCACGAGTACCTCGCCCCGGAGATCATTAAGGGGGAAGGGCACGGCAGCGCGGTGGACTGGTGGACGTTCGGCGTGTTCCTGCACGAGCTGCTGTACGGCAAGACGCCGTTCAAGGGCCAGACGAACCGGGCCACGCTGTTCAACGTCGTCGGGCAGCAGCTCAAGTTCCCGGAGTGCCCGGCCACGAGCAACGCCAGCAGGGACCTGATCAGGGGGTTGCTGGCCAAGGAGCCGCAGAGCCGGCTCGGGGTGAAGAGGGGCGCGGCCGAGATCAAGCAGCACCCGTTCTTTGAAGGCGTGAACTGGGCGCTCATTCGGTGCAGCACGCCGCCCGGAGTGCCGAGGGCCGTCGAGCCGGTTGCGGTGGCGGCGGTGCCCGTGGCGAAGCCGCCGCCACCAGTGGAGAGGGTGGCGGCGCCGATGAACAATAACAGCAGCAGCAAGAGGATGGCCGGTGGCGCAGATGTCGAGTCTGGAGGGAAATTCCTCGACTTCGAGTTCTTTTAGGAAGTCTGCAGTAGCCTGCTTTGAGCAGTAGAAGTACTAGTAGCGTGTTAACCATACTTTGTTTCTGTTCCAGTTGTAGGTGTAGGCATCTCTGCCCCCATAGTATTAGCGTTTGGGCAATGTAATGTCTGACCCGTTTCAGAGTTGTGTTGCATTTCTTCAGTCTCTCTATTGTTTGCGATGTATGTCAGTGAACGAGAGTAAGATGCAAAATATTAGCAGTCTAAATACCAATTTCCATCACATTTCCTGCCATGATTTTGTACAGAGCTATATCGTCTTGGATTACATTGTGATCAGCAGCATAACACAGAGTCGATCGGCCAAAGCTTTGTGACCAAAATGTGGAGTCCATCACATTTCCTCACATAATTGCTGTTTGCGGAGCCCAAACCGCTAGTACTCTAGTAACAAAGAGAAACAGAGGAAAAACAGAGCATGATGATTCAGCTTACACTACGCTAGCAGTACATACACTAGACGACCAGGTTCTCCGCTGCGCCGATGATCCCCATCCCGGCGGCCGGGTTCCGATGCCGCATGAGGACGCGCAGCTGCGCTCGCTGGCACTCAAGGTTGGACACCAGATCCACCCTCTCCTCCCGCGGCCGCGCCACCTTCACCGCCTTGGGGAACTCCACGAACCCCTTGATCCCTCGCCGGATGTGCGGGTTCTCGCCGCCGCCGCTATCTCGACGGTGCAGTTGACCGTGCTGACTCCGGCACGGGCTCTGTTGACCGTGCTGACTCCGGCTCGGGCTGGACTTGCCGACCGGGCTGCTATTGCTGCAGCAGCTGGTCCTGTTGCTGCCATTGATTGCAGCAACGGCGTGGATCTCGGCGACCGCGTCGTCGATCTCCCTGAGCTTCTCCTCCACCGCGGCCCGCGCGTCGGCGAGCTTCATCTGCACGCGCTCCTCGCGCCACAGCTCCGCCACGCGCAGCATCCGCCGCTCCTCCTCCACCTCCGCGCGCAGGGCGCGGCACTCGGCCTCCGCGGCCTCGCCGCGCCGCCGCTCCTCCGCGAGCTCCGCGGCCAGGGCCTCGCCGAGCGCCTCCGCCTTGCGCCGCATCCGCCGCTCGAACTCCAGCTCGGCGCGGAGCTCCCTGATGCGGTCCACGCACAGCTCCAGCTCCGATGACATGGCGCCGTACCCCTGATCAAGCTCCTCTTCCTCCTCTTGGCAGCAGTCGTCGTCGAACACGACGATCATAGGCGACTCTGTGTCCCTGCCCTCACAAGGAGATCGCGAGGAGTAGTGGTCGTAGTGGGGGTTGTGATAAAGCTTCCAATGCGGAGGAGGAGGAGGAGGAGCTGCGCCACGATGATTGATCTCCACTTGCACCGACGCCATCGTCTTTCCGAGCTCGGGATCCAATATTTTACTCCGGATCGCGAGTGCGGGATCCGGGGCGAAAGCGCATGGCCCCGGCCTACCCGTCGTCCAAGCACCGTCTTTCTGAGCTGTAAAAAGGAAGCTACTACTAGCTAGGATGAAGGAGATGGTCACGTCTCACATGCGTGGATCCCGAATTCGACGCCGCCATCATGGTGCTTCCTCATTCCCCTCCTCGTTACGTTGCTCGCTCGCCTTTCCCTTTCTCATGCGTTGTTGTTGATTATTCCGTGTCCTCGTGACGATAGCTGCTGCTGCTGGTCTACGGATCATGTGCGCGCCATAGCTTTCCGGTGAAGCTAGCTAGCGCGCATGCCACGCAGTCGCGTCGCATCCCCATAGTTTCATCGAGTATCACCTACTCGATGAAGCTCCACGACGGAGGCTAATCCTTGTGCCGGCCGGTAGCACTTGTTCGTCAATGGTGGCACGCAGGAAGCATACGACTTCATTCCGAGACAGCTAAAAACAGGCAATGATTGTGCTCAATTTGCCTTTTCAGACTCGGCACGTTTCTTGCGTTCTTCGCCGACGAGCTAGTGGTGCGGCAGTAGACGGTTCTGAGACCATAACGTTTCTTGCGTTCACGGCTAGTTCCAGCTGTGTCTGTTCTGGGTCCATCTCCATCCTGCAGAAACGTTGCTGAAGAACTGCGGCACGGTCCTGCATCAGCAGCCATCAAGCAAAGACTGTTCACAATTGATATCGACTGGAAATTTGGTACCCTGCGTCGCGTAGCTTCCAACTTATCTGCCGTGCCCAGTGCCATCAATCGTGCCCAGGCTGAGGTGCAACGGCTGCACAGCCTCACGGGACGCTGTGCTCGGCAGTCGCAGTAATAACGCGTCCGTACTAAATGCACGCGTAAACACGGGACAGAAGCCGAACAAAACAGACACCGTAACGGGCACTGGGGACTGGATATCGGGTATCACTCGTACGCCGTGATATCAGTTAATGACCATGCTATACTCAAACCTGTGAACCTGCGGGTGTTCGTGGTTTTTTTTTTTTTTTTTTTTTTTAAACTTGCGGGTGTTCGTGGTTAACATACAGGAGCCTCTCCAATATCGCACTTTACCTCAGAAGGATCGGGATTATGATCACGTATCACAATGCACGGATAATTTTTTTTTTATCCTCTCCGGATCGCTAGTGGGATACTGGGATTTGGAGACAGCGCAATGCAGTACTGCAGTGTAATCCTCTCCTCGGGGCGGGCTCAAGACGGTGGTGCATTTGAAAGATTGAAATGGGCCGGAAATGTCTGTGCGTCAGATCTATCAGGACGAGTCAGGCTAAACTGACAACTGACATAAAAAATCTGGGCTGCAAAATCGTGACTAAGTTTGGACAGACTGAAGTCCAGTTGGCCCATATATTTCAGCCTTAATATATTTTGGCCCATTTGTTGAGTTGTATGGTCAATCACACCTACCGGCCCACCAAAACGGATGCCCATATCCTCATTCAAATCCAGCCCGGCCAGAACAAATAACACTACAAAATGGGCCAAAATAGGATCAGACAATTTTCAGAAAAAAAAAAAAGAATTCACAGATGCTTCAAGTTTTTCTCCCTACAAAATTCATGTTTTGCTTCAGGTTTTGGATCACACATGCTTCATTGGCAGTGTTGGTTACTTCATGACAGTGATAAAAAAACAGCGATGAGTGTCATGTATTATTATCTTTTTAGTACTTCATCCGTTCATATTTAGATGTTGTTTTAGAGTTAGACATGAGAAATAAGGAGAAGTAAAAATATGGATGCACTGAAAACGAGAAGGAAAGAGATAGAGATAGAGATATAGTAGGAAAAAAGAATATTGTATTGGAAAGAAAGAAGTGTGCATTGAAAAGCGAGAATGACATGTAATTAAAAAAAAGTTAGAAACCTTAAAATAACATGTAAATATGAACGGAGAGAGTACTATACAAGAGTAGAAACTCTCATCTTCCAGAGAAAAGAACGAAATAGAAGCTCCCACAGAGGTGCGCAATGCGCTAGCGGCCTACTAGCACTGCCTGGTCCATGAACACAGCTAACCTACTTGGGAAAGGTGATCTACATTTTCTTTTCTCTATGGAGAAAGGTGATCTACATAGTGGTAGATCACTCTTTATTCCCAGATTCTCCTTCCAGCATGAGGGTATTTTTTGGACCTTTGCACAGCCAGCCCATATATCATTCCGCATCACCGAACAACTTTATAAATTTCCCTCAAAGCATGCACTGAGCAATTCGGAGGCAGGAAGGGGTCAAGACAACATGTTGGACCCATGCCCTGGTATTTCTCTCATCCTCCTCCATCCCTGCTATCAAATCCGGCAATATGATATCATTCGTGCCTTCGGAGACGAATGAATGCCAACCACTTTTTCATGCCACAGAGCCTTCTATGAAAAGGAATGGTCGACTTTGCTTTGCCCAACAACCAGGATAGGTCCAAATGCCAGCCTTGCTGCTGTTCACCCCACGGAAAACGGAGGCCAGACCACCATGTTGTCGAAGGCGGCGAGCAATGATCGGAAAGGCCGTGCTGTGGCGGACAAAGTGGGGCACGGCAGCAACAGCCTGTGAGTGATGCTGCACTTGGCTTGCCCCTTGATCCCCTGCAAAGGCATGATAACTTGGCTGTATTAGCGCTAAAGAACACCCGAAGGGCATGCATAAACTCCAAGATTTCCTACCAGGGACACGATGCAAGGAGAAGAACCGTACCGTGTGAACCGGTGTGTAAAGACGGGCAGGTATGACAGTTTTTGCACAACTGGATCGTTACGAGCCATGTTCTGGCAACATGTAGCACGGCAAGAGGCAGTGGTCCAAAAGGATGCAGAAAACAACCAACACAAAATGTCATCGCTTGAGACATGCAGATACTAGCAGGAGATGCATAGCAGCGCCCACCTTTCAGTTCAGAGTTCCGACTCCAGAAATTTCACCCAACACGAACAATGGATTCACATTAGATAACAGTAGAAGCACGTAAGAAAAAGTAGTGCTCATGTCAAATAGAAGCACACACTTGACTCAACGCTAGTGTCAAGACCAGAATGGCTGTACATTATATATCTGCCTTCGCACTTCCCAGAAAGGGTGAAACGAAACCAACAATTCTGGGCAAAATCATTATCTACAATCAAAATGATTCCAACAACGAAACATCCCGGGAGCCTTCTCCTATATTTCATCACTAATTTGAGCTATATATATTGCAATTTCCCTATATAAACTATTGAATCACCCAAAAAAAAAGCGGTAGCAAAGGATTTCTAGGCAATTCTGATGGTTTGAGCTTCTACCGCACCGACCCAGCTCGCCGGCACACAGCATCAAGAGCTTCAACAACTGTCCCTGAGAAACCAGCTATGGCTTGAAACATTCCTGGAAGGCCTGTTTGTATGTTGTTCAGTGTCATTGACCGTGTGACCTCGACAGCCTTAGCATGCCTCGTCATCTCATCCTCTACCTTCCGGCGGCATAGGGCAATCTCAGACTTCTTCTCAGCAAGTGGATCACGGGCATCATAGGCGACGCTTTCAATGCCATCACGCCCGCTGCCAGGAAGGCCAAGGCCAACCACTGAGTAGGATTGGTAGTACTTCTTCTCAATAGACCTGAGCGAGTTGGTTTTCTTTTCCAACTCCTTTGAGAATGTCTCTGCCCGCTTCTTGATCTTCATCTCCTCTGCTTGTTTAGTGTAGATGACATGGACAACGTTTACGAAGCTCTTGATAGCCTCTGAAGCCACAGCATCTGGAAGTCGATCCAGTGCTTGCTTCCACTCGTCACAAAAGGTGGTGAGTTCACGTGAAATCAGCGAGGCATGGGCTTCTTGTGGGGCAGTGCTGTCCACTTGGAAGAGTGTGAGCTTCAGCCAGCTATATAGAGAGCGGATGTATTCACGCTGATACTTGATAAGGCGGTTGAAGTTTGAGTGCCATGCCGAAACAGCAGCCTCCAGATCACGGGTTGCAAGCCTGTGAAGGTCTGATGTCGATTCTGCCATAGAATTGTCGACCAGACCACGGACTTGCTGAACAATCTCATTTTGGGTCTCATGGAAATGATTCATTGACCTCCACATACCAAGTAGCCTACACGTTATAATATACAGAAACAGTTAATCACTTCTGAGCAGAACCACAAGATCTGGAATCAGTGATGGGAAAAATAAGACGACGACTTACGCAAAACAAAGCTCGACAAGCTGTGGCGCAAGTTCATTGTCACGGACTCTAACAATGGCTGATGATGTGGTGGTGGCAGCCTGTGAAGTAACAATAATCAGTGATTGCAGCTTGTTTATGGAGGCCTTGGTCTTGTCCAGCTTAGCACTATCCCTCCCTCTATATTCCAGGCTCTGAAGGGTAGAAAGCTTTTTCTCATGCTCAATCTTCACGCTCTCTCTTGCCTGCAGGAAATTAAATTAATATATATTCAAACGTTCAGAATACAGGACCCAAAAGAACTGCTTAGTGGATACAGCAATATAAAGTACAGTAAATCATTTTCTCAAAATCACAGAAATGAAATGACATGTATCGGCTTCATCCAATCCAAATCGATAGCATAAATGGAAAAAGTTTCAAACTTGAACACATATTCCACTGATAAATTTTTTATACTAAGGACAAAGATATGCTAAATCTATCTTTGGCACCACAAGATATATTATGTATACTAGAGACAATTTCTTGATGATCTAGACCAAGAATCTCTAGAAAAGAGTTGTATAGAAAAACATAGAGCATAATAGAAAGGAAGTCCATTTCCATGTATCATGCTTTCTAAAGTAGATTTTTCATGTATTGTGCTTGCTGCTTTTCCTGAAAGTAGTGAAAATTATACATCAAATGGTCAAGCTGTTCAGAAGTAGGAAACTGCAGGGGCCATTTAAAGACACTTTATGCCTCAGAATCAGATTCTTCTCACGCATATACTGAACAAACAGGACTAGCCAACATTGGAATTAAATTAACGGTTAAGTTGCACCCAGTCCAACAGAAAATACAAACTGGTAGTATTTTTATGTTGTCCATTTGCGCCACAGCCATAATCAAGTGATTTGAGCGATCTTTTTGTCTAAAATGCCCCAAGTTTGCTTCAGCTGCGTTCTTTGACATGGTATCAATAGGCAGCCCTATGCTACCATGCAAGAGTAAGACAGCGTGTCATGACCATGTGGATTTTCAGGGGGGCATGATACAGACCTTGCACACTTATTCTAGCAACATATGCATTTCATTGTTTAAAAGCTTTTTTATCCTAGAATGTGAGGGCTTGGCAAAACAAGCATGCACTGCTACAAGAGCCTCTAGACTGTCTATCATCTATTCATCTTTCAATCTAGGTACTATAGTTAGCTTATTTCAATTGGAGCCAAGCTAAATAGTTTCACCAGTTTGCACCGACAAGTAATGATTGAGACATCTGATAACTTCTTACACAACAAACAAACAACTCAATTTGAGCATCGTACCAGCACTCAACAGCAGTTAAGAACGAGAATTATCAACGTTGACGTAACCATCAACAGAAGAACGAAATTACCTTGACTTCCTCATAGAGCTTCTTCTCCCAAGCCAAAAGTTGCTCCAGCGTGGATCCATGGCTCTTCCCTTCGGATGACTCCATCTCCAGCGCATTTGTGTCCAGCTTGTAGCGTACAGCCAATGGAGGCTTTGACGACCATGTGGACGACAATGCCGAGAGCACACTGTTAGAGTGGTACACCGTTTCTGCAAAAGAGAAGAAATCGAATTAAGCCTCAACAGCCTGAATCGCATTCTGATTTTCAAAGCAAAATCTGTGCATTTCCGTACTTTTAAGCTGCCGGAAGTTGCGGTCGAGCTGCGCGCGGCTGGCTTCCAGGAGCTCGGACACGCCATCGCCGGCCTCGGCCGCCTTGACGAAGTACTCCTCTATGGCCGCCACGATCTCCGCGAGCGTGCGGTGGCGCACCACCATCCGCATCTCGGTGGCCGCGGTGACCGTGGAGGAGGAGTCCCCGGCCTCGGACCTCTCGTCCCTCCTGAGCGGCAGCTGCACGGCGGCGTATTCCGATGGCGCCGTCCCGCCGTACTCCGATCTGGCCACGTACCTGCACTCCGATCTGGCCGCGAAGCCGCACTCCGATCTGGTCCCCATCTCCTCGTCCTCCTCCGATCTGGTCTCCGACGTGGTAGTGGAGGCGTAGTGCTCCTCGTCGTCCTCCCACCCGCCGCAATGTATCCCCTCCTTTTCCTCATCCTCTTCTTCTTCCTCATCCTCCTCGTCCTCTTCTTTAAGGTTGTGCGGGTGGAGGTAGGCCCGCGCCTTCTCCTCCTCCTCGAACTCGCGGAGGCGGTTAGCCTCCTCCAGATCGGCCTTGCGGCGCTCGAAGAACTCCGAGTCCGGCGGCGACGGCGGATAGAAGTTCTCCCAGTCCCACGCGGAAGAGGACGACGGCGTCCCCACCGGCGGCTGCTTGCGGAACGACGACGGCGCGGGGCTCGCGGCCACGCTCGAGTCCGACAGGATGTGCGGCACCCTGAGCCGCCGCGGGCGGCGCGGGGCCCTCACCGGCGCCGGCTGCCCCATCGCCGCCGCCTGAGACTGCGGAGGCGGAGGCGGAGGCGGAGGCTGGAGCGGGTGCTGGGAGAGCGGCGTCGGTGGCGGGAGCGAGGACGACGCGGCGGTGGAGGGCGGCGGCGTGGGGAGCGCTCGCGCGGCGGTGGCAGGCGGCGGCGGCGCGGCGGCGGAGAGGAGGACGGGGGCGGTGTGGTGGGAGACGGCGAGCGAGGGGTGGCCCTGCGCGAAGCGGGAGAGCGCGGCGGCCGTGACGCGGAGGGAGCGGAGGTAGTCGGCGTGCGCGGAGGCCAGCAGCTGGCGCGCCGCCACCGCGTCCTTCATGTGGCGGCGGCGCTCCTTGCAGCGGCGCACCGTGTCCTCGTGCTCCACCTTGGAGGCCGCGCAACCCATCGTCGCAGATCGGCCGCACGGTTACCGCGCTCGCTGCGGCGACCTATCTCTCTCGCCTCGCTCTGTTCTGGCTCTGGTTCGCCTCGCTTCTTCTCTTCCGTTCCCCCACTCTACTCGATTGAAAGAGTGTGCTTGAGTGAGTGGGTGGGAGTGAGCGGCCGGGCCCTTGCTTCTCTCTCTCACTGGCCGCATTTTAATTTGTCTTTTTATTTTCTTGCTGCTATCTGCTTCCTTGGCCAGACTAGCCGTGTGGGGGTGGGCCACACAGGGTGGGTTTGAGTTCTCCTCTCTCACAGTCACAGTTACAGGCGGATTAAATACTCTGTTTCTGGTAAGCAAACTGCACAGAGTAGTTTTATTACTCAATTTTTTGTTTATTTTTCGAATTCTTTTTGTTTTATAGTGCGCCCTTTTTCCCCAGAGCAATCTGGCACGTCCAAACAAAAGTTTAGTCAACATAAACAGTTTCACCAGCATTTATTGTTGCATGATACACTTTACCTGTAATCCATAGCATATAATGATAAGTAGCTAGTTGTAATTGCTGGGTGAATTATCTTTTTTCTTTCTAGACTAGAAATTGCGGGGTTACTTTCTTGGCAGGCCACCCCAGGTAAACAAAAGTAAAAGGGACACAAAACGTACAGGATTGTGAAATGTAAACCAAGCAGCTCCGGATCCAGTCCGGCAATCGTTAACGGGGTAGGCGTAGGGGGTATCATACACTACCGTTGTTGTCATGTGTCAGAAAATAACAGTACCCACACAAGTGCCCGAATCACCACTAATCCATCCGACCTGTCCAAAACCAAAGCCTGCACTTGTTGTAACAAGATGGCCGGAGGAACGTGCGGTGCATGCATTAAAAACACACACACACACACACACAGTCTGGTACTTGCGCGGTAGATAAAGCACGGGGGGACAGCGTACGGGCATCGCGCTACCTAAACCTGCAGCTTCTTGCTCTCTTTCGGTTGCATTTACCGGTAATAGTTTCTGTAGTCCCCTGTTGTGTTTGGCCTCAGAGGATCCGGAGCAATTGTCGCGCCAGCGGCGGGGACCTGAGCAGGAGGAGTGTGAGGTCTGAACTCGGAATCGGAAGCGAGCTGCGAGGCTCACTTGGAAGTTGGAAGCACGATCTTGGTCGGTTGCGTTTTTTAATCCGCGTGTCGGCGCCTTTCCCTGTTCCTTCCTTCCGTCCCGACCCAGGCTGTACAGTATTTGTTACCACAGTGCTCCGGAACTGTAAAAAGGGCTTGGAGTTGGATAGAAGCGACGTGACACGACCATGCGTGTGTTCGAAGCCAGCGTTTGGTGGCACTCAACCCTCCGTTATCCTTCCCGCAGTCCTGCTCTCGTATGGATGGATAGCGCGTGATCCCGTGCTGTGAGGTCTATCCCGAACGGGCCGGTCTACGGAGCCACAGCACGCTGCACGCACCACGCGCGCTACCGCATGCACAGCGCGGCGACGTCGTCAACGTCAAAGCGCAGTGCTGTGCTGATGCGAGGACGACCGTGGGAAAAGGGAGAGGCCGCGGCGGCCCACGGCCAGGGGCGCGGGGAGACAGCCCACGTGTGCGAGGGGCGCCTCACCTCGCGCGTGGGCGTGGTGTGGTGTGGTACTCACGCCTTTCCGCGCGCGCGTTTCACCATCTCCCGCCCGATCGCCTGCCTTTCCAGTTTCCACCGGACGGTCGTCACTCGTCAGAGACTTGCATTGCATGCAGGACATGCACGGCTCCGCTCACGCTGCATGCCGTCTCGTTCTTTTCCGCTTTTTTTATTTCCGTAAATGGCCTTTGCTTTATTCCTCGTCACTACTTTTCTTGTTCGAGTGTATCCATCCATGCGCCTGCTGTGCCACGTTAGAAAAAGCGGCGTGACGCTGCACAGTGAGGGGGAAAAAGAGGCCGCCGCGCACTGGGCAGATGAGACGGAAGCTACGCCGGTGGTTTCAAGCTGTCCTGTTCGCGTGCCCGCTCGTTTACCCCAAAAGCGCAATACTATTCTTCTTGTCGTTCGTAAAAGTGTAGAGAAGAAAACAAAAAAAAAATGAATGTTAGTTAGGTCAGATTTCATGAGATTTTTTTTATGTGGGCCGAACATGAAGAAAAAGAAGAAAAGTAACAAAGATAAGAAGGGCTTATTACCCGCGTTTGTACTTTGGTGGGTCTGGCCCGTTCTTCCATATATGACCAATGCAAGCCCAAGTACAGTACATCTGCTTTGCAAACTGGCCCATAACTGCCCGCGTACAAGTCTGACGACGACTGCATCGCTTCTTCGAAGTTCGAACCGTATAGAATCACGATTTTCAATCACATGGTTCAGCTGTGTAGCATAGGAGTAACATCCATTACATCATGTACATATTTCGCCGATGAATTATAGGCGAGCTCCTCATTGCATCGTCTGAGAGAGATTTATACCAGCGAAGGGCTAAGTATTTTTTGCATCCTTGGCAGAGGCGCATCTTGTACCCTCGTAGACGGACGACGTTAATTTCTTAGTCATTCCCATCCAGACTTGAAACTTCCACGCGATGTTAAGTCTTAGCTTCCGTGGGATGGAAGGGGGAAGATACTTCACCACGTGCTAATCACGAGGACACGGCACAGGATTATTCCACGCGCGATTTTATCAGCTGCTCTGTCAAAATACGAGAGTACGTTGTAAGTCACACGCAGTAGAAGCAGACAAACCTTTTCAGCAGCGTATGAGTACGACCCTTCTCGCCGCGTAGAGTACTTATTTACGCGAGACCGGGGAAAATTCACCCGGC
The DNA here is from genome assembly GCA_030378355.1 of Eleusine indica. Classification (NCBI taxonomy): domain Eukaryota; kingdom Viridiplantae; phylum Streptophyta; class Magnoliopsida; order Poales; family Poaceae; genus Eleusine; species Eleusine indica. The sequence goes on from CM059495.1 coordinate 48,024,088, forward strand.
CAAGGAATACGAGGTTTGCACCACGCACTGATACTGATTCATACATAGGCGCATGTCAACGCTTCGGTAATCACACGTGGTATACATATCATTCCAAGAAAGAGATCAGAGACCGCACAATTTACCTTTCAAGTTTCATCGGACAATTTACTTCTCATAAAAACAAAGTATATATTGACTGGAGTATTTTTTACATTCTCATTTGTTCATACCACCAGTGTAAAATTAGATTTTGCTTCTCATAAAATACTAGGTTTAGCCCTTGTTTGGATCCATGTCTTAAATTTTAATCACTTTTGCTCTAAACATGATTTTTTAAATTTTTCTAAATTTCAGCAGTCCACCTTCTAAACTTTAGATTACTAATCATCTCTATCCTCCTAAAAGCTCCTAAACTTAGAAAAGAAAACAACTAAAGTCAAAACTAACTTTTCCTAGATGTGATATTTTTCTTCAATCCACACATGTGTCCACTTTTTTGTTAGTTATGAATAAATGGCAGACATGTCTACTTTTTATTTAGCTAAAGACTTTAATCATGAATCAAATATGTACCTTCTAAAATTTAGTTGACTAAAATTTAACCAGCTAAAGGATCCAAACATGACCTAAGAGTAACTCCAACAGTTCTTCAATCTCATCCCAATAGCAAAAAAAGATATCATATTAGAGATGGGAGCGCCAAATACTGCTCTAGCAGTTCACTAATCTTATCCCCAATAATTCTCCGTCCTCAATAAATAGTTCTCCATCCCTTCACGGCGCGAGATTTTTCCCCACCCCTCCTTCCCGTATGCAAAAACTTCCGCCGCCACCACCCGTCGGTGAACACCGCCGCCAGGCAGATTGTAACATGACAATTTCTAAATGGCATGTTATTATGCATTAATCATGCATCATGAGCATTATATTCATTTTCAGCAAGTATTGCACTATTTTGTATTAGTTTTCCAATTTGATAATTTAGTTGGAAACACATCTGCTTAATCTCCTTAAGAATTATAACAGTAGCAGTTCAAACCTTATGAAATTGATTAGTTTTACATTGCAATACCACCTCATTTCACTTTAAATCTATCAATCTTCATGGCATTTGCACCTCATTTCATGTAGCTTCCATATCAGGCATTCGGTGCATCATTTCTATTTACTATTACGTGAGCAACTGGAGTGTGGTGTGGACCCGGAGTGGTCACACAGCATGACATATGCGCTGGCACTGGACACACGAACATGGCCAAGAGGGGAAGCTCCTGGCCTGGGATTGATCGACGAGGGCATCGATCTTCTAAGGGATTGAGAGTGTGATATCCCGGCTCAGGGCTTAATAGAATTGATAGAATACTCATACCGATAAGTTGTAACTTTTTTTTTTTCCGAAAGCTCATCCTCAAAGAACTCTAAGGTTAAGCGTGCTTGGCCTAGAGCAATTTTAGGATGGGTGACTGACCGGGAAGTGCTTCCCGGGTGCGCACGAGTGAGGACAAAAGTGCGCAGAAAAGACTAGTGTTGGTGAAAGTGCATCTAGGCCCCTAGTAGGTTTTGGTGTTTTGATGACAATATAATTAAAGCGCTAATGTAACTTGTTGAGTTGTAACAAGAAAATGTCTTGTAAATTTATTACGAACATTAATATATCAAGACATGAATATATATGTATATTCTACATATATATTTTTGTATGCCATATGACAAAGGATATGATAATGATGAAGCTACAAGGATGATCACTAATGAAAATCTTATACCATATGTTACATGAAGAAAAATAAAGCTTGGATGGTATGTCTCATATTGTTTATTGAAATTGTCACCATATGCAAATATTGGTGACTTGACTCATGTGGTCATATCAAAGAAATCAACTTATATCACAACAAACATCAATACAACATGAAGGTGAATATCAAGTGTGTGCTAATGGATGATGCAAACAAATGTGTGAACCATGATGGTAAGTTAATGAAGGGTTAGCAAGGACTTCGCTACGACGGACCATACATTGGAGGAGGGCAAGCAAGAGGCTTGGCGTCGAAGAACCTTTGTGATGGAGAAGAGCAAGTGGATGCTTGAATCCGATGAATCAAAGAATCCATGGAGGATTACATATTTTCTAGTGTCAAATATGTATGAATCAAAGAAGAAAAGGTGACTTGGATACAAAATGGAGTTTTGAATGAATGGAATAAATATCCATGGTCATCAGCTCAAGGTGGATATGCTCATATGAAGAAAATATTGTCTGCCCTCAAGAAGCAAAATGAGAAGCATTTCGGCATATGAATTTATATCAAGATCAAGTGGAAGAATAATTAGATTTTATCTATTTATTGAGTATAGGTATGCCGTACTTATCAAGACAGATGCAATATGTGTTGATTTACAAAGTCAAAGTGCTCAAAGTCCCAGTGAGAAACCTTTTCGAGTGAATTTAAACCCCAACCCCAAGTTCTGTCAGGTCAAGGAGGTCAGACCGCCTTGTCAAGGAGGTCAAACCGCCTTAAACTAGTTTTTGTGGGATCAGTTTCTGGGTTAGTGAGTTTTTGGCCTAAGTGAGTCAAGGGTTCCTTCTTAGGTGTCTTGAGCAACCAAGTTAGTGGTAAATGAGGGTTCATATGTTTTGCCTATTTGGTTTCCTGTCACTACAAGGTGGTCAGGCCGGGTGGACAACCCGGTCAGACCGCCTTGAGCCTGATAGCTCCAACGGCTAGTTTTTCAAACAACCTTTAAATAGCTCTCCACCTCACCCTTCGGTTGCTGCTGGTTCTTGCCCGTCTCTATAGCATTCCAACGGTCATTTGAGCTCTCCCCAACCTCTCTTTGTGAGATCCAAGTGCTTTGTGAAAAATCTTTAGTTGGGTTGAGAGATTTGAGTGTGTGGAGCATTAGTGAGCAAATCCTAAGCCTTGAACACTTTGGTTGCGTCAAGCAACTCGTGGAGTATTTGTTACTCTTGGAGGGAAACCTTCTAGACGGCTAGTCGTCATACTAGAGCTTCCAAGCTTGTGGTGAGCCTTGAGAAAGTTTGTGAGGGCTATGATCTTACCTCCGGTGTGAAAAAGATCGAGTTAGTGGATTTGGGGAAAGAGGTTGAAAGAGACCCAACTTGGAGTTATCCTTGTGAACAACTCAACCTTCCTCAACGGAGACGTAGGGATCACGGTTGGTGGTCCTGAACTTCGGTGAAATAAATCTTGTGTCTCCTTGCCTGTTTTCATTACTAGTTGTTTTCTAGCTTATACTTGTGCTTCCGCTTCGATCTACTTTGATGTGCTCTTCTGTGTGTAGGTACTACGTGTACGTCCTAAGAAAAATCTCTGGAGCATCACTGCAAGTTTTGGTTTGATCTAGAATTCAAATTTGAAGAGCTGATCTGTTTCTGCCTGTGCAAGGCGGTCTGACCGGAGTGGCAAGGAGGTCAGACCGGGTTGAACTATTCTACATGAAAAGTTCTACCTGTGTAAGTAGGTCTGACCGGGTTGACAAGAAGGTCAGACTGAGTTGTACTAATCTGTGAGAAAAAGTCTATTGATTTCAGGTTTCGCCTATTCAACCCCCCCCCCCCTCCTCTAGGCGATATCAAGGTACTTTCAGTTGGTCTGTAAGGACAGTCTTGAGCTTATAGAGAGCTGCCAGGTGTAAACTTGGCTGGCCTTGGAGGGGCGGGACGTTACACAGATCAGCCCGCCGCGTGTCTCCAAGGCCTCCAAAATCGTGCCACCGGTGAAGCGTGTTGCCGCCTGGACCAAATGAAGGACTTCTTCGAGCAGGCAGAGGAGGGCGCCCTGCTCGTCTCGCATCCCATCTTCATCGCGTTCGAGATTCTGGTAGTTGCACCACCTCCACCGACACGGTGCTCGTGCCGCCTTGCGTGCCCACCCGATGGACGTCGTCCTCGCGCCGTGGGCCTCCAAAATTGTGGCACTCCATGCTGCCTTCGACGTCCTCCTCACTGATGGCCTGGGCCCAGCGCCCAATGCTCACACCTTGCCGAGCTTGTGGCTGTCTTCCCCCACTTTGGCTTAGGTCCCAAGGTGGCGACGGTGAAGGTCAAGACTGAGCGGCGTGGAGCCAAGGAGAGAGAGGGAGGATGTCGTATTTATATTTTATCTGTCTTCATGTTTTAAAACGTCTTTGATAGTTTAAGCTTTGTTATTGGAGATAAGGTATTGGGGGAACGGTAGGAGTGAATGTCTCTAATAATTTTGAAATTGATTTTCTTTTCTATCCCTAATAGGTTTATATTAGGAATGAATTATTGGGAGAACTGTTAGAGTTACTCTAAGTAGTTACCTAAAAGACTGCAAGTGCGTTTATTTTCTTACCATTGCTTGCCGTGATTTGTGATTAGGCAGGAATTAGCATCTGGAGCTAAGCTGGCCGCGGATTTTTCGACTTTTCAGGCCACTCGCAGAAAATTAGTCTAGCTAGAATGAGCTGCTACTATAAGAGTGACACCGGTCGTAGTCGATCAGGTACAGATTCAAAGATTCAAGCATACCTTTTCCTCAAAATAATAAGTATAGATACCTTTTCTTGATATAAAGCCACACTCATCAATTAAATTGATTAATAACCGGTCTACTATCTCAGTATAAGACAGGAACCGAACTTTCGATCTGTTGAATTTGACCACTCTTCCGTCACTCGTCTTCGACTCAGCTCGTTCGTGCTTTATTAAACTTTTTCCGGTTTGACGGTGCGAGACTGCTAGGGCTTTTTATATCCATAGACGGCACGAGAACGTGCGTTGCCTGCATGGGCATATATCAGGGAGATGAACGAGATGACGGTGTTGAAACTTGGACTGTCAGGTCGTGGCGACGTTTGACTCGGTCGTCTGTCGTTGGTTGGCCGGTAACAGAGCACCAAGTAGGCAGTTACCAATATGTTGTAATCTTGTCGACGCTAAAGATGATTTTGAACGGCAGCGCGGCGAATCATCATTTTTTTTCTTCTGAAATTAAAATGATGTACTAACTACTTTGCTACTGAAAAGCTCCTGGGGTTAGTTACCCGTCCTGACACTGAGCTATGAGCAATACAAATGTAATCCTGAAAACTAGACTGAACTTAGAAATGATTGCACACAAAAAGTAGAAGATGTTCTCGTTAGGAGGAACCGGCAGTTTCGACTGCAATTTATAAGAAAAACGATGATCTACCGTGATTTTCAGCAATGTGATGAAACAGGCGCCGGAGTTAGCTGTCTGGATTCACGAAGAAGGAAAGCTTTGGGTACAGGTAGCCTGTTGTCGAATTTTGTACATGGCAAGTTGTAATCGAGTAGCTTTAGGTCCCTCTAGGTCTCTGGTCACGCTAACTTGGGTCTGTACTTGTTGGCGTCCTTTTTTTGTTTCTCTATTTTTTTTCTCCTGCTTAATGAAGTTGCGATGATCTACCGTGACGAAATATCAATATAGGACCTCTATTGCGCTATAATTTTCTTTGATGATAAAACAAACTATGATAATATATATATTATTTTTTAAATTATTTTTTAATAAAAGAAAAGGTTAAAATTAAATAAACAAATAATGACGACAATAATTTAAGAACAGAGAGGCTATGCTATTACATACTCAGTCGGTCCATAAAAACATGTCCGACTTGAATAGTAAAATCAAGGAAGTTTTTGATAAAACTGAACCATTTGTACTATAGTAAAAAATGATTTTCGTTTGGTTTTATCACCTTAGCGTTCAATTTTCTATTAAAAAACACACTGCTATAGTGGTTTTGTAAACCTTGATTATGGTGTAGCAGATGAAGATACACATAGTATGTCATTGGTTATCCGTGCTCCCTTGGCCTACATCATACTCCACATCCAGGCTCCAGTAAACCAGGCTACTGAGATGCAACATCATTTTCTTTTATTATGTTTGGAGGGCTGAACGAGTTGGGGCAAGTCTTACCCATACATTGATTGGTAGACTGTACTAAAAGGATGTGGATAACTTGCATGAGGAGATTTAGTAGACTTACCCTCAGTTTTATAGTTTTAAAAAATATGTGGTGCTCCTATGGTGGGCAATCTTAGACTATAAGGCGGTGACTGGAACAGGTCATGTGAACCGGCTTCAGAAAAACGGATATGTTTCTCGTGCTGTCAAGTGAGGATTGGTTGAGCGTGTATTGCCCATCTTTTTGTCTCAATAGAGTCTTTCAGTGGCATGTTTTTCCGTAGTGCAGACGTCAAGTTTATCTTTACATTTCCAGACCAAATTGGGAGTGTCATTGGTACTCTTATGTTGCTTTTTGTAGTGATTGATTGCCCGAATGACTCTCCCAGCCTGGCCTATTGAGGGGTCTCTTTAGAATTCGAGAACTTTGATGGAACGTGAGCAGTACTGTTTAGATAAAGCGGCTTATAAAACAAGTTGGACTCTCCCTTACGGATAAGTTGTATCAAGCACATATGAAAAGAAGACGTTACGGATAAGTTGGATTCTCATTAGCTAGCAAGCGTGCAAACACAGCTCGACCGGGCCTTTCGCCGTTCCCTACGTAGTACGACTCGGCTCGATCCATTTGACCACTGCGCTTCATTACAGTGTGTGTGCACCCATAGTATATTCAAGATGCGAAACAATCAAACCCATGTAAACACATCGCTAAAAACGTGGCGTGCTGCTTGCTACTGAAACAAGGAGAAAGAATCTCGATTATTTATCAACAGCGACCTGGAGGGAAAGAGCTTAGGTGCCACGATGCACTGCTGATAATTGTTCTTTGCTTACTCACGTGGTCACGTAAAGTACAGTGTACATGATGATTAGATTGCAACGGACCCAAAAGGTCCCGGCTGAAACAGTGCTTTTGGACGACCACTGACCTCCACACAGATGAGCCTTGTGAGCGAGCGAGCGAGCGAACGAACGAGGAAGCTGTGGCGGATACGCTCGTGCGTCTAGTAATAGTAAGAGTTGCGACTGGCGAGCAAGTTGCCCAGTGGAAGTTGCTCCGCGGGCCTATCCGGCCGGTCCAGGCCGCAAGTTGGCTCTTCGGAAGCGTCGACGTGTCACGTCGCGCCGTGTCGTCGTCCGAATGAACGTACACATCACCCTTTTTCAAATTTTCATACTAGTACTAGGGGAGTACTAGCAGTAATATTCTTTCTTTAGAAACGTTGTTTTCTTGTTCATAACAGCGACGAAAATTATCGAGAGCGAGAAAGAAAATTATCGAGACCAAGCAAAAAGCAAGTGCCTCGGTAGCCGGACCGCGACGCCCGGTCCTCTCGCAATCGACAAATCCACGACTCAGTGGTCCATGGTCCTCTGCGGCTTCCTGCGGCGCACCCGGAAGCCGCCTCGAAGCACCGTGATGTCACCTCCTCCTTATCTCCACTTCTCCTTCATATATAGCAGTATGCGGCCGTGCATCACCACGACGACCACGCTCAACGCAGACGCACGCAAAGCAAAACCCAAAGCTCCGGCCGTGCAAGGTCTCTTCCTGAAAACCAGTCACCTTACCTAACCGGACAATCCAGTGCGTCGCCAATTCGCCATGGCTATGCTGCAAGAGCACCTCGAATTCATCCGCGCGCACCTCCTCGACGACCACCACGACGTCACCGCCACTGGCGACGCCGTGAGCTCCGACGGCTCGCCGTCGCCGCCGGGTTGGAGGAGGCAGGCGCCCGCGCTCTCGGTCTCACTGCCGCCCAGGCCGGCACAGTGGCCGCAGGTTCAGCAGGAACAGTATCAGCAGTGCTGCCGCTACGAGCCATCAGCAGCAGCAGCAGCAGCAGAGGAGGAGGAGGACGACGACGACTTCCGGCGGTACCGCGGCGTGCGTCAGCGGCCGTGGGGCAAGTACGCGGCGGAGATCCGCGACCCGGCGCGGAAGGGCGCGCGCGTGTGGCTCGGCACCTACGACACGGCCGTCGAGGCGGCCCGGGCATACGACCGCGCCGCGTTCCGCCTCCGCGGGTCCAAGGCCATCCTCAACTTCCCCAACGACGTCGCGGTCGGCACCGCGGCGCGCTGGGCTTCGGCTCATCATCACTCTGCTGCTGCTGTTGCTGTTGCTCCTCCTTTTCTGGACAACAACAGCAACAACAAGAGGGCGAGGTCGACGGTGCCGTCTCTTCAGTTTCAATGGGAGGCCGACGAGTCCGACGAGTGCCTGATGATGAGGGAGGTGAAGAAGGAGCGGGTCCAGGAGGAGCCCGCCGCCGCCGCGAGATGCGATTGGGCGCCGACGAGCGGAGGGGTGGACTGCTTCTGGGAGGAAGTGGAGGGGACCACGCTCTGTAGCCTGCCGCCGCTCTCGCCGCTGCAGCTCTCCGTCAGCTGATGCATCATCCCTTCTCTGCTGTGCGACGGACAAGGAGCAGAGCAGAGCTTTGCGTGACCACGGCAAAGCGCCCGGTCTTAGTTAATTAATTGAACAAAATTTCATTGATTTGTTACTACTTACTACACTGCTACTAATATAACTGCGACGACTACTCTTCCGTTCTTCAGTTGAAGCTGTACGACCTTATTCAAGTTTTCAAAAGCATGTAAAAATATTTGGATCATACATATATCATCTGCCCTTGAGACCAAATTAAGTAACCATTCTCCCCTGGTCTAAAATGTCACGACATAAAGTACTCCTTCTAGCAAATCTGGTAAGACTTGCCAATGTAACCTATATAATCTTGATACCAATTGATGTTTAAAATTATAAAAAGGTAAACCCCGATGGCCGTATGATGAATCCTCCGTGCGTGCGTCCCAAGTGAAACCAAGCGCGTTGTTAATTTGATCGACCGAAGATGGCTGTGCACGCGTGCGTGTTTGTAACCAAGCAATTGACCGCCCGTCCTGTCTAGTTGCTCCCGCTCACGTGCACGAACAGGTCGGGTTTTTTTTTTAAGAGACACGAACAGGTCGGAACGAGTCCCCACCGGTCACTTGTCGCCAAAACGTACTGGTGCATGCATCGGTTGACTCGATCGGCTTTTTTCTTGCATTCGCGAATTCCCATTTTTGACACCTGGAAATGGAAAAGTAAAGATACTGACGAAGAAGGTGGTGCTGTTAGGCTGGTGATATATTATAAGTTGAATTCTCCACCTTTTGACCTTATTCGAATTCCCTTTTGACATTTGAGCACCCACTACTTCGATTGCTCCATGATTAGGAGGAGCTTGTAGGAGATTCGAAAGTTCTCGTGCCATGTCAATCATCACCGCCGTCGTTCCTTAATTAAGATCAAAGGTCAAATATACCAGGACCGAGGTCAGCTCCAACCTTATTAGCACGGCATGCTACTAGTACGTGAGGAAATAGTCAACGGTCATCCTATTGTTCACAAAGGCGGATTGTTGCTGCGTGCGTAACAGCTGATCATATGGAACATGTGATCGTTAGAAAACATATCACGTGTTCGGTTGACTGTTATTTTTTCATGACAACCACCATCTGATATAATAATACGATAATTTTCTAGTATACTGAATTCCTGATTATAACAAGCCATTAATAAGGCATGGATGTATGCACTTTTGTTGTACATAGCCATACGTGACACGCATTGAAGATTCAAACAGCCTAAATGAAGGAATGCAGGCCAATGATAAAGTGTTATGTCTAGTGATTTAATGGATGACCACCAGACAAAAAAAAAAATGCAAGTTTCCTCAGTTTGGATAATATTTCACAAGAAACACTAGAATTTCTAGAGGGATAGTAACAATACATCAATGAAAAGATTGTATAACACGGTGTTTAGATTTTATCCATTATCCATACTAGTTTTTTTCCTTAAACAAAAAATAAAATCCAAGAGAAGAAAATATTTCTAGTGAACCGCGCATGTGGCGGGCCCAAAGGTTGAGCTCCGACCCGACCAAGTTACGTCCTTATGTTGTAGCCTTTTGTCGTCGGACTATGATGATAGGCCGACTGTTCCCTACAATTCTACCTTCAAACTGACCGTCCTTTTCCGCTGTGGCCGCCGCCTCTACGCAATAGCGCCCTCCGTCCAGTCCTGCATGCAGTGTCTCACCGTTCTCCCCAGACGCATACACCTTCCCGTTGCTTTGGGTTGAACTGGGAGTGATATATGCTGAAAAGAAGATGTGGCATGATGAGCTGGGAGTGATTGATGAGATAAATAAGCCCAATTGAAGTTGGGTTACTGGGGATACCAGTTTACAAAATAGAGTATAAAACAAGGACAGAGCATCCAAGACCAAAGAGGAGCTAAAGTTCTATAATATCAGTAATATGCTTTAACGGTCTGCCACCGCTATGCTTCAGACGATAGCTGATGTCCTTCAACTGTTTGTCCACTTGACTCGCCTCCTTCTCCTTTAAAAACGTTGTCTATTTCTGCAACATTGCAATTCTAGAGGTTAAGGCATCAGTTGCGGCAGGGAACTTCCTTTCAATTGCCATCTTGCTTCTAATTCTCCAGAGCACTCAAGTTAGATCTGCATAGAAAAAAAAACCTAGTTTTTGTGACATTTTGAGTTTAGAAGAGAGCCAATTCACCCAAAAGTCTTCAAACGAGATGGGAATTTGGTCCCATCCGAACACATCTCTGATCACATCAAGTATACCGAGCCAACGGGCAGCTAAAGAAAATATGATCAACATTCTCCATGCGCCAACAAAGGATGCACCGATTACTACCTTTCCACCCTCTCTGTTTTAGGCAGACGCCAGTTTAGAGCCTGTCATGACGCATCTGCTAGAAGAAAATCTTGACTTCGAGGGGTATTTTAGCTTGTCGTATTTTATTAGTGGAAGTATATTTGATTTCTTTGAAAGAGAGGAATATGTAAAGTGATCGCGTCTTATTTTTTTCTAGGGTCCAGATAATCTAGTCCGGCTCCTCATCTAACACCACTCCATGTGATGCCGACTTGAATAGGTCCCATTCTCTGGTATCTTCCACTCCAAAATTCTTTCTGAAAGTAAAGTGCCAACTGAAACCATTCCAGTAGTCACATACTTTAGCCTTGGGGTCACTACAAATTGCAAAAAGTTTTAAGAGTAAAATTGTTAGGGTTACATTTTTGAGCCAAATGTCTAGCCAAAATCTGACTGTTCATCCGTTATGAGTGACATAAGTGGCTCCCCAAAGAAAGAGGTGCTTCACTTTTTGGAGACCTCTCCAAAATTGGGAGGATCCGCTAGTTTTAGCTTCAGCAAAGCAGTCATTAGGCATATATTTGGCTCTAATCAACCTGGCTTCGGGCTGAAGATTCGGCTGGGTACAGTAGCAATGTTTGGGAGTTTGTTTTAAGGGCTATAGGGTTCATCGCTAGCGCGGTCATATGTGAAATTTTCAGGTGTCTCGAATTTGATGTGCTGGCTCCGATTGAGAAGGAATTTGATTTGTTTAGACTAATTACCTGAGTGCATCCAAAATTTTGTTCTAAAGCTGTGAGAGCTATGATGAACGGTCTGTTCAGGGTTTTGACTTGACATGTATTTAATTTTGGATCCAAGAAACATACAATTTATGGCAAAAGTACGCCATATATATATGATGTCAGATTCTAACAGGTACAACTGTCTTCTTTCAATTAACATGCATCGACCCTTCTACAGATAGCCTTAATTGGTCTACCTGTAGCTAGAATTATTGTATTTTCCTGCCTTTTATTTCAATTTCAACCTGGGGAATTGAACTTTTCATTTTCATGTGGAATTCCTGCGGTTGAAATGTTCCCTTAGTGGACTTGAGTGTCCCCCCCCCCCCCACCCCCAAACTTCACGGTGTATATCATCTGAGAGTGTCTCATACTATGACCATTAATGTTTTGCTTGCTCAAATGGTTTCTGTTTCTGGCATTGCGATGATCATATTATTAGACTATGACATCCGCAGCAAGAGCAATGCCAAGCCAAATTGTCCAAGTTGGCCCCTTCAACCTCAGTGGAGTTGTTTATGTATTGCAGCCTACTCTACTTCCTGATGAGTTCCACAATCTGCACACATGATGTTTGTGGGCAACAGCTTCCTTTCTTAGCAATTTTAGCATGGTTGCTCCAGCTTAACCTTAGAGAAAAGGCAACGGATTGGGGACCTCCATTTCTTCCAAGCAATGTGGTAGATGTGTGTTGATCTGAATGGCATTGCTACAAGTAACTTCAGTGACACGTTGACCTGCATAGAGGGTACGGCACACGGAGCAGCAGCCTCTGCCTGGTGCGGTGGTGCCATAGCCCATAGTCCTCTACTCCTGTACAGAAATGGGGGGCCGCATGCCAGTGTCCGTTTGGGAAGCCTAGCCGTCAACGCAAAACACGCTAGCTACCAGACGGCATGATCCTCCCACGCACGGCCAGCTCACCAAACATCTACCAGAACCCACTGACGTGCGGGTCCCAATGAAAACGGTGCCGAACGCCCTCGGTTGCTTCTTCTTCCCCTGCTTCGGCTGCTCCGCTCTCGCCGCGGGCAAAATCCTGTCTCCGCTTCGCCGCCAGCAGGAGGAGGTAGAGGAGGCGGGTGCCGGCGAGGTAGGCGGAGACGAAGCCCTAGCCCTAATTCCCGTCCTCCGCGGCCCACACCAATGGCCGTGCCGCGCGCCGGCGTGCTCGTCCTCGGCCTCGGCCTCCTAACCGCCTTCGCAGTGCTCGCGCCGGTGGCCTCTGCCGTGCCCTTCATTGTCCTGCACGGTTAGGTTCTCCTGGTCCCCCCGTCCCGTCTCTATTCGATACTTTTCTGTGTGTGCCAGGGTGATTGGTGCTGAAGTGGTTGGCGCATTGAGGCAGGGATTGGAGACGAGTGCGGGAACGATGGGTTGGCGTCCTTCACCGAGTTGCTCGGGGTATGGTCCGGCTCCAAGGGTTACTGCATGTAATGGCGCCTTCCCTCCTCATTAATATGTATGCATGCGGGTGTTTTGTGTGTTAATCTCCTCTGAACACCTGACCTACGCGTTGGCCTGGTTCATTCGTCTGTTGCACGGTTAGAGAGTAGTAAATGGCGGTAAGGAACCACGTTGTGGTTGCTGATTTTGTGCTTTGGATATTGTTTAGATGCCATGTTGCTTGCTTGTGAAGACACTGGAATGGTTGTGTTGTTGGTGAATTGTAGGGTCTTGTATAGGGTGAAATCTGTTCTCAGGTAACGCTCTGCTTTCTGTCATATTTATGTTTTCTTCAAACACCAATTAATATAGGTTACCGATCTAGGTATTCAATTGTTCTCTCCCAATGATTCACTATTTTTTTCTTTGGTAATTTTGTCATGATCATCAATTTTAATATAGAAAACATTTTTGTTGACTTCCTTTGACAATTGTAAGTGAATACACAGTGGTGCCACACATTTGCCAGGGAGTCTGAGTATGCATGGTTCTGTTATTTAGATGGTTATTCTTTTCTTCATAGCTACTAATGAAAATAAGTGTAGTGATATGATGGAAATGTTTGTAGAATGGCAATTCAACCATTTGACTAGTAGCATTTCCAGAAAAGATAGCTACTAGGCCGTTGTAAACTAGGTTGGCTGATTGCCTGACTGCTGTAGCTATGTGCTCATCAAAATTTGATAATCAAAATAGGGATAAGAATGCAATTGCCCCATGAACATATCACTCAAAAGTCACAGACTATTTTAGCAATATGCAGTGGTGGAGCCAGACCCGACACCAAAGCCATCTAGTGTTAAGGACTTAGAGTGAATCAAATTATAGGGGGCTACGCTGATGACAAGCACTCAGTGGCGCAGCGGTTGTTAATCACAACTCTTAGTGTGCACAGGCCAGCATCCATTAAGTATGCCAAGACAAGCAGTTGCATTATCTGTGTGAATTGCTTTGATCCAGGCCTCTTAATTGCAAGCACAACTAAAATTACAGTGAAATAAAATGCATGTTTGGACGTCTGAATTGCTGAATAACTAGAATCATGCAGTCAGGTCATCAAAAGGATCTCGGTGGTGGGGTGGGGTGGGGGGTGCAAGCTTGCTCTCGAGTGGCTCCACAAGTAGTGATATGTAATGCATTCATGGCTGATCAACTCTGTTGAATGCAAAAAAAATCCCACGTATAAACTCTGTTTTCTTAAGATGTAAATATGAGTTAAAAAATACCACGTGATATTTGCATAAAAAAATATTCAAAAAAGCCCATTTAGTTTACTTCGCCATCACTATCAAGAGATCGCACTACTAAGCTGATGTCCCAACTTCCTTTCATTAGAACATTGGACATTCCTGGTCTCTAAGAATCACCGATACGGGGACACCGGTACGGCGATACGATACGGCGATACAGCGATACGCGAGTTTCAAACCAAAACAGTGGTTTTATAGAGAGAGTATCGGAGTATCGCCGTATCGCCGTATCGTATCGGACCATATCGGATACGGGTACAGCGGTCTCCTGCGCGTATCGGTGATTCATAGCCTGGTCTTATTTAAAAATATTATGCTATGCTTGTATAGGACTTTACTAATGAAATTATATATGCTCTTCGCTGCAGTGAAATTGGAAGAGGAGCATTTGACTCTTGGTTAATGCCACTTCAAGAGCAGGTTGATTTCTTACTCAAACTTGGTTGGATAGTTTCCTTCTCATACAAAATTTTCATATCATGCATTAATTTGCAGGCAAATACAGTTTGCAAGAAGGTGATGCAGCATATCTTACTTTTCTGAATTGTACATTGAGTCATCAAGGTTCTGTATCTTTGTTGGAATTTGTTGTCCAGGTCAAGAAAATGAAAGAGCTCAGAAAAGGTTACAACATAGTTGGCTTGTCCCAGGTGTGCTCTTGATGCCGTGATATTTTTGACTCATCACTCATGGCGATATAACTTTAATTCGTGTTTATGTTCTGGGAAGGCTTTCGTTCTTATTAGTTCTGTTTCTATAATGCAAATTCTTTCACCTTATTTTTAACACAATGATATAAATTAAATGATGAATCAGAAGCATTACTATATGTTTCAATTATCCCTTATTTTATACTCTCTCTGTTTTGATTTGATGTCTTCCAGACAAAAAAACTAGAACTAAATTTCTTGTCCTAATGACGACAAAGTAAAAGGAGAGGGGTTAATGCTTAAAACCCAAAATGACCTGTGGTAGTGCTTCCTGTAAACTGAGTTCTGGTAATGCTGCCTGTAAGCTGATCTGTGGTAATGCTGCCTATAAACTGACATGTGGTAATGCTGCCTGTAAACTGACTTGTGATAATGCTGCCTGTAAACTGCTTGTAGCCGTTTGGTGACCCTTCTTTGGCACACCTTATTTTTGGGCCGTTGTTATTTTTAGCGTTTTGCTTCAGCAGGAAATTTCATTGAATGCTATTAACTACTCCTACTAATGATTCCAAATAAAGGATTTCTGACACTGTCCCATCTGTTTCTCTTTGCAGGGGAACTTGATTGGCCGGGCTGTTATTGAGTATTGTGACTATGGACCACTGGTGAGCTGAGTTTTTTTTTCGCTTCTGCTTATTATTGATCCCTGGGCTAATTTGCTAATATGCCTGTATTTTTCTGAATATTTAAAATACCCCTTTTTTGATGGGGCTCCTTTTATTCGGAATGATGACTAATAAGTCATTTCTTGTCCAGTATACTATATTTGTTTTAACCTCCTTTTTGGGATAGGTAAAAAATTTCATCTCAATCGGGGGTCCTCATGCTGGTACGGCTTCTGTCCCACTTTGCGGTGTAAGCTTACTCCATTCTTCTCAATTCATTGCCCTTTTTAAAAATCATTATTTCAAATTAAACTCAGTTTGCAATACCATCAGGTAGAAAGCAATGAGATAATTCCATATATACTAGTGTGCAATGTATGTTTTGAATGTATAAACTAGTGACAGTAATAAACAAGAGACAAAATTGAGCCTTGGAGAAAACACTTGATCATGAATCTTCATCTGTGTATAGAAATTTGTTGGAAAAAGGCTTGATGGGTTTGAAAAGAGACATGCTAGTTTGACTCATTAGAGCAATCAGCAAATTCATGTGGCTTTGTCTTGCTTGAGACAAAGCCACATGAATTCATGCATGTAGATTGCCTGTTGGTTTTCTTTGTTGACTTGGAGCGTGAATTTAAATTAGGACTGCTTGTCTTGTTTTAAAAAGGTTAACACACTAGTAACTCTAACTCGTACGCCCTCCGTTCTGAAATTGTTGTTGTTAGGACAACAATTCTAGTTCATTTTTGAACTAGAATTCTTGTCCTAATGATTACAATTTAAAATGGAGGGAATAAATTCTTGTGAGGACTTTTTTTAGGACCAATTGTTGTGAGATTAACAGCATGCATGCGTGCATCTTTTGAAATGTATTTGTGGGAGGTCACGGGTTCGAGTTCTGGAAATAGCCTCTTGCATAAATGCGGGGAAAGGCTAAAGAGCCAAGTGGTCGGATCCTTCCCTGGACCCTGTGCAAGCAGGAGCTACAGGCACCAGGACTTTTTCATTGAAGTTTGTTTTGTGTCACTGCACTTGAAGACCTCGATTTGGTTTGGTTTTCTTGTTAATCTTATATACCATTTGAATAATCTTGCGGTCATCCATGCTAAATTCCCTTCATTTCCATTGGCTGTGTGGTCGTCGAGAGGCTGATACCAGCTTTTCGTGGGCATGACAGATACTAAAACAGTGTAGTCTCGGACCACTTTAACAGTGCAACAGCATCTCCATTCCTGGTAGGAGTCGAACTAAATGGAACATCCACACCACCGTACAAATTGATGCCTTACACAAATGAATTGAAAGCAAGAGACGAGGATCAAGAAATGCTAAAAAACATAGTATGTACATAAATGAAAATATTATAAAAACAAAAATCTCGATATTTTCTGCTACAAATTTATTAGCCATATCTCTAAATATAAGCGCCAAGGCTACCTTTAGCACTTGTACCCCTAACAAATCTTTTACCACTATGTTGCAACTTTTTCAGGGTTATTGCTATACAGTTCTACTTTTACTCTCAATTGCTGCACCCCACGCCATCTTAATCCTATTGAACTTTTGTCTTTAACTCTATCTGGTGCTTCTCCCTTGCTCATAGTTCTACTGAACTGCTACTTGACCATCATGTCAAGGCATGCCAATAAATAAACTGAGTGGTATTGAACTAAGCCTATAAATGGTATTTCCCGTCAAAAAAAAAGTTAAATGGTATTAACAAAAACATTGAATGTTTCAGTAGTATAACCAACATATTTCCTAGTTGTATTGCTTTGCACTTTCTTTTCATAATATTGAACTTTTCCTTTTACCAATTCACAGTCGGGAATTCTTTGTATTCTTATTGATGATCTGATTAAATTGGGGATATATTCGGACTACGTGCAGGTTTGTTTATTTGTCACATCACAATTTTCATACGACTATTATCATCAGTAGACATTACACAACCTTTATGTACGGTAACTAAATTGAGGTTTTGAAATTGCAGTCACATCTTGCCCCTAGTGGTTACCTAAAGATACCCACTGTGAGTACTCTTCTATTGACAATTCATTCCATATTTGATTGTATTGTTGGTAGTCATCTTGTAACATTGTGACAAATGATTCTTTTTGTGATGCCTGGCTTTACATGGTATAGAGTGTGATCTAGATTCCATTTCGATCTATTTACTTATGCTGCCTCCAAATTCTTTTGTGGTAATCAGTCGAGTAGTAAAATCCTTGCATTGCTTCTTCTAATCATTTTACCTATGTTGACTTAATAATTTTGTCACTCAAGTTGTTGCTATATTTGAATTATATATGCATAAATTACGGTGGTCAGTTAAATTTTGCTCCCTTGTGTAGGATATGGAAGATTATTTGAGGGGGTGCAGATTTCTTCCAAAGCTTAACAATGAGATACCAAGTGAAAGAAATGCTACCTATAAAGAAAGATTCAGCAGCTTGGAGAACCTGGTATTGATCATGGTAAGTTCAAAGCACTGCACAGCTTAGTTTCTTAACCTAATGTAGTGAACAGAGGAAAACATTAGTAAATATTTCTGTTAGCCTTGACAAAACATAAAGCTTATCATATGCAAATATGTTCAAGCATGTGCAAAACAACATGTTTCTAGCAAACTGAATGAAGGTTGGTTCATTTAAGCCGTGGCTTTACGAATAGTATGGTAAAAGAATTTTTCATAGTAACAGGAGAAAATTCATGTACCACAAAACAGATTTCTTTGCATGGTGTACAAAAGTTTAACTATCATCATCTCATGCTTTACTTTTTCTGTATTTCATGTTCCTTCTGGAAATCACTAAAACATCACCCTTTACTGCTTACAGTTTGAGGACGACGCGGTATTAATACCTCGGGAAACAGCATGGTTTGGTTATTACCCGGAAGGCGCCTTCAACCCAGTGCTGCCTCCTCAAGAGGTAATTCGTATTACTTGCATTGTCTAAACAGCTTGCTTGCATTATGATGTTCCTGTCCCAAAGTCATGGAGATAAGTCTGGAGGCAGGACCATTTTTGTGGCACTGATACTAAAGAAATGCCTTCCACAGACGAAGCTGTATAAGGAAGACTGGATTGGCTTGAAGACTCTGGACGAGTCTGGACGTGTTCAATTCGTGTCTGTGCCAGGAGGTCACCTCAGCATCTCCAGAAGTGACATGAAGAAATACGTCGCCCCTTACTTGAACCCGGACGGATCATCCAAGCAGAGCACACGACGTATTCTGTCGCATTGACTGCAAGGCGCGCGGCTTCCTGTATGAGTATGGGTGAACCCCGTGTGTAAGGTGTGTCTGTACCGGACCCATGTAGCCCTGACTGTATTTGTGGGCACTCTATTGATGCTTGTAAATACACTGAAATGTAAAAGGAATAAATGAATCAGTAGAAGGATGGTGGAGGCGCAGCAGGTTACAGCATTTCTTTTGCATGAAAATAACACTGAATTGTCGTGGCCGTGCTCCTTTGTTACGATGGTGGACCCAAGTAGGCCGTCCGATCCGATGACGAATTAGCAACAATGCTCTGAACCTTGCAGCTGTTGCTTCAATCTTAGTTTTGAAGACCAACGACCTAAGCAGATGCAATATACATTTCAGGGATCAATTCTCGCTACAAGATGGCAAATCAATTTGTACTTCACAAATCTACAGCAAGACTTAAGAAGCAAAATCATATAATATAACATTCAGTACATTTACAAAAAAGTTTACATGTATTTTGCAACAGGGCGAGCATCTTCAGTCTTACTGACGCTTTAACACACCTCAATACTAATCAACAAATAAATAATATCCATAACTTAAGGTATACGCTGGCCCATAATTCTATCGACACTAAAACTTCCAAGTTATTAATTTTACACACACCAAATGATCACGAGAAAATTGTACACTCAACTTTAAATGTCGGCAAGTGGCCGTGGAGGCAAAGGCCACGACCTCACTATGTGGAGGGAGAGTCCTTCAGTCACTGTCAGCACAGGCCAAGCTGTTGTAATGCAAGCGAGCTTCGAAAGTCAGCAGTGCCGGAACTGATATTTGAGTTGTGCTGCATTGGCCAGGCAGCCCTTGGTGAAGCTATGCCTTATTGGAGGATGCACCTCCGCTGAGGGCGTGCTATCATGTTGATGTCCCTGACTGATGGTGCTCCAGGTTCCTGAGGACGATTCTTGCAAAAATTTTGGCTTCAATAGAAGCTGTTGTTGCAGCTGCCGCTGCACGCAAGACTCGACCTGCTCCTGCTTTCTGTAAGAGACCTGCGTGGTGCACTGCATGACGACCTCCAGGGATTGTGAACTGCAGTATTGTTAGACGGTAAGTTTATTTTACAGAGCAAAAGAAGATATAGGAAGGTTACATAATGAAGTATTTGTTTGTGGGCATATGACATGATATAAAAATGTGCACGTAAAGAGAGCAATTGACAAGCCAAGCACAGACATGAGGTGATCAATCTTTTACATGCACCTAAAGGAAACAAAAATTCTCATGACTGGTGAATAGAGCAAGGTTGAAGGTTGGAACCAAACAACAATTCACAAAGTAGATGGTTTTTTTCTTGTTGTTGGTGCTGTGGTGTATGTAGTGGTGGTGGTGAGGTGGTGAGGTGGTTATGATTACGAGGTTTTCAATAACATCAGCAAAATATCATTTTGCGTATAGGATGTCGAAGTATAAATAAAATAGTGATAATAACAATTTCTAAAACTAAGCAGCATGAATGGGTCCTTCAAGGTAAAGGTAAAGCCCCATGTCTCAGGTCATAATGACTCAACGCATAATTTTAAGGTAAATAGCTTCAGATGCTAAAAAAGGGAATAAAAGAAAACCAACCTGAAGAAGGGCAAAGGCAGCGCAAGCACGAAGAATTGACGAGGGATTCCGAAGCATGGCAACAAACCTACCAATCTCAGCACCACTGGAGAAAGTGAAGTACTATCAGTACCATGCTTTAACAAGATGCATGGAACTACTAAAAACTTTCATGCGCTCAAGTGTCAAGTTGAACCTGCATCTCAGGTGTCCAGCTTCGTGTATAAATACTGCTTCAGCAACCTGAGATAGGGCAGCCGGGGCTGAGGATGCAGCAGCCACAGAAAACACATGTGGATCCGAAAATGTCAACACAAACGTCTCTATATGCTTCAAAGCTATTCTTCTAGCTCCCTCAACATTAAAGCTCTTGGAATTGCTATCAGACGATGTCCCAACTAATGCAACTTCATCCATTCTGTCAGTTCATACATTTCAGTTTTAGATCAGATGACCATATCAATATCTCATTAAGAACATGAGAGATAGTAGTATAAAAGTTCTTGCGAAACAACACACAGTGCAACTTTACAAAGAACCACTATATCGGCCATACTAGCAGCCACCTATTGCATAATGAGTATTAGTATCTGTAACATTTTCAAGTTATTATGAATGAAATGGAAAGTAGCTCATCAAATATATATGATTAAGAAGAAAGAGCATGCTGTATCATCGCATATTAGCTAGTGGGTGCGTCAACAGGTTTCCCCAAGAATGGCTAATAGTGGGGCTACCAGAACCTTGGTCACAAATGAACTTCCAAAAGGTGTAGTTTTGTGGTATTTTTTAGCAAATAACTGCACTTCTCTGAAATTTACTCTTCTTACAAATAATAGTATCTATGATCTTTCATGCTAAATATAACCTACCCTCTGTACAAGAAGTGCCAAGAATTTATTTTAGCTTGTACAATTTAATGTAAAAGAGAAGCTTAGAAACGCTCAATGTCAAAATAAGGTGATCAACCCAAAACAATGATTTATCTATTTTTCAGAACTAATTCATACATCATAATTAAATACAAATATCTTCAGGCATCTACTGTGATTAGAATGTGAAATAAAGGTGCAAATTGGATTTGCCAGGTCATATAGTTTATTGACTGCAGTATGCCAAAGACAACTTTAGAAACAGAGCACCATTCATGTAAGCCGCAACATCACATCAATGCAGAGTCGGCCAGGTCATTTCCTAGTTCCATTTCTAACATTAGTGAAGATTTTCTGCAGGACTCAGATCTATAATGTCAATACATAGACCTATGTTTGCAACATAATAAGAACTGCTAAAATTGGACTTTAAAAAAAATCAATGACCAGCAGTGAAACATTTTAGAACCTAGAAACAGAACTTATGAATGTAGGCTAGATTGATAAACAAGGAAGTGGTTAAGCACGATTCCCTCTTGACACCGACACAACTCTTTTCTAATATTGAAATAAGATGATGCCGCCTAATTATTCCATAAATGATACATCATCTTAAAGCCTACATGGAATGGCGTGCATCACATTGTAGCAACAGTACATCATATAAATTGATAGAGGACAATTAATTTGGATGGAAGCCTAAAAGATTAATCAACATTCTAGCACAAGTTCAACGTGTTGATCTCCTGGTATTACTTGCTCACCTAAGAATTAAAAGCCAGCTTATCGAACAGCAAATACAAGACAATTTGATTTGATTAAATAATGCATACATCATACCTTCCATCAAACATATAGGCAAGGGCTAGTGCAGACATGAAGCGAGCCATTTTTGACCCAGAAGACGTGCAGATGTGTACAAGAACAGGCACCCCACCTTCTTCAACTATGCGAAGAGCATTACCAGAATAGAAAGCAAGATTCCACAGTGCTCCTGCAGCTGTCTCATGAACATCCTGCAGAAAAAAGGAAATCATTTTATCTGGACAGCACAGCTATTAAATTCTAAAAAGGGAAACGCCAATGTACAAGAACTTCTATCTTAGACTATAAAATCACTTAGCACAGCAAAGTATCAACCCTTAAGAAGAATTAAGGGTGCCGATTTACTAAAAAAACCCACTGGGCTTGAAGACAGGCAATTATATAAACGGGTAGGTCACATATATGCAGCAAAGAAGTCGTAATAAGGTTTGGAGGGATACAAACAAGATTCCAAGACTAAGTGAAAATGAAAAATGACTTCTCAAGCAAGCAAATTTAAGGCCAGATGATAAAAAAAAAAAAAGTAATTCAACATAGTTACTGAATACAGTGAACTTGATGTATATGGTTCATATTTCACAAGAAAGTTATTTGCCGCCCAAATAACCATGAGCTTGCAGCTTGCACATTTATATCTTACAACTACCATCTCTGTGAGGTACCTTCAGAAAACCACAAATCTACAGTGCTGCGCTGGAAATAACAGAAACTAACATGGGTGTGTTGTGGACACAAACTTAGTTCAATCCCAGACCCATTGATTCATAGCTCCTTTTGAGAGTAACTGATTATGTATGATGCACTAGTTATGACCTAACAGACATGAACAATTCCAGCAACCAAGTGAGAAAGGACACACAACATCAAAATGTAAAAACTAAGAAACGATCAAGTAATCAGCCAGTACATCTGGGGATTACTCTAACTCATGCATGAAGCATACAGGATTATGACCTAACAGACATGAACAATTCCAGCAACTAAATGAGAAGGACGCACGGCATCAAAATGTAAAAAACTAAGAAACAATCAAGTAATCAGCCAGTACATCTGGGGATTACTCTAATTCATGAATGAAGCATACAGGATGCTATGGGTCGTATTACCTACTAGCAACAATAAGGCTTTCGACAAAGCAATGATGATAGAAAGTTTCAGTAACAAAATACATACAAACTCTACACAGTATTTGTAGAACTTATACAAAACATTTGGAAACTTACTTCAACCTCCGAGCGTGCCAATGTGAGCAAAGGAGCAACACCGCCACCCTGCCCAATTGCAATGCTGACCAAAAAATTGATGTTATCACCAACAATGTCCAAATTAAATAATAAGTATATAATTTGTGGATAGAAGAAGTTTCAAATAAGTCGTTAAATAACCAAAGCCTCCTGAATGGAACAATCAACTTCAATTTACCATACTTCCTTTTCTTGATTAACCTTAATCTGCCTTTGACCACTTCATAAAAACAGGTAAGTAGTTGATATTTATTCCACCCTACTTCTCCATGTGATAGGCAAAAGAGCATAAGAATATCATGGAATAAGACAATTTAGCAATATGATATCATGAAACAGGAAAATTTGCCTACAGGTGAAAGTTTGGTTCGTCAGCTATGCAGCCTCAGCCAAAGTAAAGGAGATCTATGAGATTACTTTTTAATAGCAAATAAATGCTACTTCAAAGCAAGTGTCTGTATCTTTCAGCAAATTTATGAAGTTAAAGATAAATCTAAAAAGTATAAACAGATAGATGCATACCAAATCATGATATCAGGAACATGAATTAGTGAGAATGTGCTCATTACCTGTTAGCTTCTGAAACAGACAGACCCCATAACGCACCAGCAGCTCTCTCCTGAAGGCCTTCTGAAGCATTTAAACATTCTTGCACAAGTGAAACCTAAAAAATAGAAGTCATTACCTGACATTTTTCCCCATTTGAATGGACTTGATAATAAATGCAAGAATTGGACAGAAACATTCCTAGAACACATTGGTATGTGTGCTCAGACTCAGAAAGGCTAGATCAGTTGTATTGTTGAATCTCATGGCCACTATACTTCATCGTAAGATTTAAGATAACATCTTCTACACAAATCACACCCAAATAAGCTGAGCCTACTTCTAAATTAAATTTGCATATAAGAATGGCGGCACTCAGAGTCAACATTGTATTCCTCTCCAGAAATAACTCTCCTCTCAAACTCCCTCTGACCCAAACTAGAGTCATCTTAGAATTCCTGTTGGTCAAACTTCTACAAATTTGAAAATATGATACATAAATAGAAGTGCAATTTGTCAATGTAAGATCAACGCTGTTGGGTTCATCATGAAATTCTTTCATAATATGTAGTTCCTTTTTACTTAAAGGCATCATTCATATATTGATCACAATATCGAGCTTGAAGGTCAATCCTAAATGACTTATATTTTGAACCAGCGTAATTATTTAAATATGCCACAGAACAGTTAATAGTCACCAAAAGACCTGAAGTGTGCATGAAATGTAACAGGGGGACAAAGGGTTTACCAAAGCTTCAACGCCACCTGCTGCCGCAATAGCTTCACGATTTCTGTCATCAAAGGACAGATTCCACAAAGCACCAGCAGCTTCTTGTCTAATTGCATACATAAAAAATTGCACAACTTAATGTACGCATAGATAATCCAGGCATAATGCAGACAGCAAAACTTGAAGGCTATGAAAGTGAGCATATTGACACAACTAAAGTATACCTTACACCCTCATTTTGAGAACTTGTTAGTTGCACTAATGCTTCCAGAGCCCCTGCTTCCTGACCTACAGCAGCATTGTTATCATTGTTGTCCCCATGTGCAGCTAAGTTAGCTAAGGCTCTTGCAGCCTACATATATAAGAAAAGAAGCATTAGAAAATAGAAACTAAGAAACAAGGAATAAAGAACTACTGCAAGAAAGCATTTATTTGTGTGGCACAAAATGAGATGGGGAGCTTCTACATGTTACATCACTTTCAAATATCTAGGTAGCAAATCAGTAGAACCAAACATTAAAAACTAAAAAGTGAAGCTAAGCCATGTCTACGAAGTATGTAGCGCAATTCAAGATAAGCAGCCCAGTAACATATTCAATGTAAGTACCTCAGGTCAAATAGTTCCATTTCATGATAAGGATGCAAGTTTTAGAATCTAAATGCTTTTGCAGAGTATGCATTGAGAGCTACTCATTGGAGGGATACGTAGCTCATGACCACTGTTTCCAGAAAATTTTTCTTGTCCACCTTCACCTAATCCAGATAGATGCAGTATGCATGGCTCACAATGTCATGTGTGCAGGCCTAAAGCTACAAGAACTTGAAGATGACAACTGCCCTGCTTTCTAGTTTTCTGTCATCGCGACCCACCTATTGCATGGCCATATGAGTCCTCATGGCAGGGAAAAGTTTAATACACAAAACAATAAGATGAAGATGGCACACAAATGTCCATGTGTACAGTTATGTAGCCGAGTAGCCATGCAGATTAAAACTAAAGCTAATCTTGCATGCCCTGGGTTGTGCTTAGTATTTATCATATCATGCTGGTTTTGTGGAACATGCATTTCTTGCTGTAGTAGGATAGTCATTATACACATGTGGTGTTACTAATATAGGAAAGAAAAAGGCTGATAAGCTGCTAACCTGTTCTAGGACACCCTCAAGTTTACATGACCGAGCAAGTGTAACCAAAGCATGAACACCACCAGACTTTGCAACTTCCAAGCTACACTTGTCATCAGCAGCCAGATTTGCGAGTGCACCAGCAGCACGTTCCTATTGAAAATGAATAGTAACAGAGACTCAGTAAATTGAATGGGTAGTGCTAGATATTCAGATTCTGGAGAATCCATACAAGAACACCATCTGTCCCGGCAGGCCAACGGAATATTAGATCGACTAAGGCCTTTATACCACCAGAAGCTGCAATAGCTGTCTGAAAAACAAAACAATCAACAAGTTATTACCAAAAATACCATAAGCAACAGTTACAAATCCAAAGTCAGCATCTGAAAAACAACAACCTTGTGGTCCTCACCCACAGAGAGATTCCAAAGGCCACCGGCAGCCTCTTCGGCAACAAGCCGAGTCATCGACTTAGCCAAATTGGTGAGTATTGTGATACCACCTTCATCTGCAACTGCCTTCGCAACTTTAGCGTTCACTGATAAGTTGGCAATGGCCTGCACAGTGGCATCAACTAATGTAAGGAAGTGATAAATGCAAGAATACAACCTCTAATACGAAAAAAGTAAAATACAAGCATCAAGAACCATGGGGTTCATCAAACAATTCATTACCTTTGCTGCTTCGGACTGTGCGCTCTCCCTTGAGCACCTCGCAAGGTCTAGCAGCATTCGAATGCCCCCTTTCTTCATCACAGCCTCGGACCTTGCAGGATCCACATTTGCGCTCTCATCATCAATAACAACAAATGTAGCAAGGGTGGTAGCCGCTCGCTCCTGCACATCCTCTTGTGAACTCTTCACCAAGCTAAGCAGCAGTGCAGTGCCCTGCTGCAGCCAGAAATCATCCATACCTTGTGGATTGCACTCTGCAATCCGCAGAAGTGACTGTGACAGGCTCCATTCAAGCCAGCTCATAATATCGTCAACTATCTTGTCTCTGTGGCTCCAGTTAGATGGATTGAACAACCCATGCCCTTTCACATCCACGCCATGAAACAATGAGGCAATCGATTTGACAATGTCACTTGTGATGGTCAAAACGAGTTTGCCCTTGGAGTTGCTAAATGCAGCAGGATTGTGAGCCTGCTCGTCCTCAACAGAAGAGCAATTCAATGTGCATATAACCTTGAGGGTTTTGGAGTGCGAGATAAGGCGCGAGACAGCGCTTGGTGAGACATCAGTGCGGGAGACATCAATGGCAAGAAGGGAGGGAAGCTGGGCCCAGAATGCCGATGCTGTAGCCCATTTCAGGTTGCGGCATCCAGAGACAGAGAGGAACCGGAGTGACTGGATGCCGGCGAGGGCTGACTCATCAATAGCACCACAATCAAGGAGAGCAAGGTCCTCGAGGAAGGGGCAGTAGCGGGCGAGCGCTCCAACAGCATCTGCATCAGCTTCACGGAGTCCCGAGAGGCGCAGGCGGCGAAGACGCGAGCAACAGAGCGCGACGTGGCGGAGGGCGTCGCTGGAGATGCGCTCCAGAGGGTCGGGTCCGATCTGGAGACTCTGAAGCTCCTCGTGCCGTGCGGCGAGAACGGCAAGCGTGGCGTCCGTGAGGGCGCGGCAGCCATCGGCCACCACCTCGCGGAGTCCCCGGGCGCGGAGGCCGGGAGCGGCGGCGGCCGCCTCGTGCCCGCGCAGCCGGAGACGCCGCAGGCTCGCACACCGCGAGGCGAGCGACGACGCCACCTCCGGGTCGCATCGGTGAGCGCGGAGGTCGAGCGAGCTCCACAGGCACGGCGATGAGCCCAGCGCCCGCCACGCCCGACACGCCCCTGCCATGCTAGCGCGGTCGCGGTAGTTCAGCCGCGAAAACAGCTGCAACACCGCGTCATCCGGCAGAGCCGTCCAGTCCACTTCCACCGCCGCCACATCCTCCGCCCCCACCGAGCCAGCACGCGGCGATCCCCGCACCGCCTCCTCCCCCTTGGCCCCCTTTCCCCTACTCGTCCGTCGCCGCACGCGGCGAGTCATCCTGCCCGCTCAAACCCTAGCGCCACCCGACGCCGGCGAGCCAGCGCCAACCCACACACAAACCAGAAACACCAAATCCCCAAATCAGCAGGTAGTTAACCAGCTCCCGCCGCGGATCGAGAGGCCGCCACCCCTCGCCGCTTATTGATTAAGGGCACGGGCAGCGAGGCAAATTCAGGGGTCCGATTCGCGGGCGGCGCGGCGAGCTGAAACGAGCGGAGGAGGCCGGTGGCTTCGATCCGTTCCGGCGTGTGGGTGGATCCGACCGGCTCCGTCTCAGCTCCGCGTCCCTTTTTGCTCACCTCCTGCCGGAAGGGGGGTGGAGGAGGTGGGAGGCGGAGGCGGGGATTGTATATATATGGCGTATGCGGTTACGCTCGTGTGTACGCAGCTGTGTAGGCGTATTCTGAGCTGTAGTTCAAATACGCCGACCGGCAATGGCAAACGTCCGCCGGGGAGGGATCGCACCCATGCATCTCCACAGCTTAAATTTTCCAACCACAGTAGAAATCTAGAACCGTGCAGTATTTCAATCCGATTAAAAGACGGAATCCCGATAATGTTTCAATGCCAGTAACGTTCTAATAAACGTTGCCTAATTTTCACCGTAATTGGAGAAGAGAGGAGCTCGTTAGATGGAAAGCGAGTTAAAAAAGAGTAGCTATTAGCAGTGCCGGGGTGAGATTAGATCACTCCGCGATCAGTCGCAACGGCTCTAAGAGCACGTGGCTTCTATAATAGCAAAACTACAAATAGTTTTATAATTGGTTTTGATCTTTATTTTCACGGAGCGTGATAGTCACCTTATCGCTTATAAGGAAAGGTACCGATTCAGCGTAGGAGAAAACGGCTTCATATGCACAATATACGGTTCATCGGTTCCACATTTGCCTCATACTTTCTGCAACAACGAAACCAACCAGTTACATGGAACCATGAAGGGAATGTATGATAATGAGCCTAGAACGGTAGCATCATTTCTAGGTGTTTGAAGGAGAAAGAAGCACTCATCTTTCCTAACACCAGATAAAGAACAAATTGATGCCCCAAATCGCTCTACTGCTATAATACAACGTAGCTCCTTCAGTTAGTTGCCACAGTTCCATTCGGCAAACCAAAACATACAATGAGTTCATTCATCTTCAGTGCTATCATCAGATTCATCAGGTTCTTCCTCTGGCAGTGGCAGAGCACAGCAGAAGCTCTCACGGTCCTTAAGGAGGAGTCGGCTTCCATCCGAGCTCCATTTCACATCAACGATCCGAAAATTTGGGAAGGGGACGTTGACGCAGGCTACACGGGATGGTGTCCACATGTACAGGTGTGTGCTCTCCGTGCACAAAGCAAGGCGTGGACAGTTAGGGTCCCAGGCAGCAGCGCGGATCGGATCTTTCTGCACAAGAACAGCAGCAAGCTCAAGGCGGCAGATGTCCCATATCCAAAGAGCAGTTGGCATATTGTCGTTCCGAGTGAAGAAATAGTGGCTGTCACTACTCCATGAGAGCATACCTGCAGCATATTGTAAAGTGAGAAAAGGGTCTTTCAAAGCAGAATGCAATCTAAGAACTGCAGATTGATACAACAGACTCACGACCTGAATACTTTTCTGCTAGAATTTCGGGAATGAACAAGACAAATAATTCATGTTCGAAAATAGTCTGATAACTCTATACAGATAAAATTAGATATTGATAGAATTTATCTTGACATAAGAATTGCAGGGCAAACGCACAACACTATCAAGATAAAAAATATGACAAGTAATCTGTAAGAAAGAATAGTTTACAAATTAATTATAGTAGACACCTGTGTAGTAGTCATCTTGTAAAAGAAAAGAAATAACTTATAATCCATATGTACAAATAGGACTTAGCGACAAGCATAAGCTGGAGAGGCTTCTTGCCTCTCTTTGTAATTTTATTCTTCTTCTTAATGAAATGATACACAACTCTCATGCGTATTCAAGAAAAAAAGGAACTAACCAATTCCTTGTTTCGGGTTGGGCTTATCAGTGGCCGGTTTTTGTGAAGGTAGGGTGACTGGAACATCCATCACAATATATTTTACTCTACAACCCCCTGCCTCTGCGCCATTTTCTGGAAATGAAATGCAGGGAAAATTCATTAGACAATTTAAATTGTATGTAAAGAGTAGCTTATAACATCACATAAAAGCATTACAACATATCGATTTGGGAAGGATGGTCATTGAAATAGATAGGAGGATGAAATACCATGTGGATGCAAATTGTAACACCAACACAACATAGCCTTGAGGTACAGTACACTGATTTCAACTGAAGTTTGGTATCACAATAAATATGTTTTTCTCTTTATCAGTTTATTACATTATCATATTGTAAGGAACAAACATCTACTTGTTTTATTGCCATCACAAAGCGAAAAAAATAAATTGTAACATAATGTGCTGTACCAATGTCAAGAAAAACAGTTTCATAAAAAAATGTATTTTCACAGAAACAGCAATACATGCAAAAATCAGTGATGATGTGTGGGAGACGCAAGGTCACAGGTGTATTTAAGACCAAAGGAACACAAAATGTCCTCAGAATGTCTCCAGTATGTGTTTCCATTTATGTTAAACATGATAACATCTTTGAGGACTGCTTTTACTTTCATACAAATGACTGCAACCTACTTCAGTTGACAAGGAAAGCAAGGAATGATTTTATTTATCCACCAGTCAATGAACAGAACATACAAAACAAAAAGCATGAGAGATAGAATTAAAGTATCATCCATAATCTTACCAGAGCCATTGTCTTGCATGTTGCAAGAGAAGCCATCACTAAGATATAATTCTGAGTCTGACATATCAAGCTGCCACGGGCGATCGACTTCCTGTGGACAATATGGTATATAAACTTTATTGACACGATTAGGGATTTAGGGTTACAGAAATAGATCTGGATGCTGCTGCTATGCTAATATGACAGCTAATGATAGAAATTGATAGAATTACCTTATATACAGAAGCATTACAGGGGCTTCGAATAGAGGTCGCATGTGTGAACTCTGCAAAAGTCTTCCATGTCAGGTGGTTCAAAGTTCGCACTGCTTGATCATAGCTGCCCACTGCTAAAAACTGCCCACATGGTGACCAAGCAACAGTTTTCACGCCCAACCCACTTTCATATGCTAAATACTTGAAAAGGCACCTCCCATCTGGTGAATAAATCAGAACCTGTAATAGTTATGCTCCTCAAAAGATCAGACACATCTTGAACTGTAAGAGTTGATTGGTTAAACTATGCAGCATTATTCAAAAGGCCAATCAAAATCTAAATGAATGATGTGCCTACGACAATTAGATCTAACAATGTCACAAGTGCCACTGAAGAATAAGTGTGGACTAAATGCATACTTCCCTAAGAATAGAAGCTATTAGTACAAGACAAACAAGGCAGTGCCTCACAAGTAATAGGCACCACATTATTATTGTTAAGAGATTTGTGCTGAAAGAATATTAGGAAACTAGAAAGATGCTCTTGTACGATGATGTGATACTAAAACCGAAAATGACTTTTCATGAACGTACATGAAATTGAGTAACTAAAGACATGCAAATCAATTGACTACAGTCACGTGTCATAACACACAAAACAACAGTACAAGTATCCAAAGCGAACATGCACCTTGTATTCAAGAAGTGAATCCCAGACGACAATAGAACTATCATCCGGCGACCACTCAACACCAGCTAAGTCTACCGTGTCAACAGCAAAGACACCCATTATCTCCCAGGACTGACATGAGAGAAAATTTATATAATCCTTGCAGTCACGCCTGGTACAGATTGCAGCAAACTTCCCATCCTTAGTAAAAGAGACACCTCTCGAGGCATGCTTCGGCCACTGGACATGTACACAGGCCGTATTTACAAGAGACCACACAGTCAGTCGCAGCTGAAACTCTGATGTAGTAAGTATATGACGACTGTCAGGGCTCCAACGAGCATATGCAATCCCTGCCTGGCCTTCATCAATCTTGCAGGTCCAGTCAGGTTGGCTCAGTGACCAAGCCTGCACCATGGGCCGCTTATAAAGTCCACACAGGATATATTCTGAATCCGGTGCCCACTCCACAGAGCTTATCTTGTCCATACACGAAAACAGCTGTACCACCTGCATAAGCGAGTTGAAACATACATTAACAAGCAATCCAAGCATACGTCTTAAGATGTCTTGATAGTACATTTATATAAACCTCATATAAAAACTGAAATTTATCTATCTGGCAAATAAAAACTTTCAGAATGCACACCGTAACCATTCTCAAATTTTTAAAACATAATACAATGGTCATAACATGCATAGACGAATATGAAACATTCAGTGATCACACAATCTTTAATTCCTCTTTTTAGGGTTGACTGAAGTAATCTTATCTTAAATTTTAGAATAACATGGTTTACAAGCATAAAATTGGTGAAGGTTACTCAATAAAAACGCTAAAATTAGTGACAATCCAAATGCACGGATCTGAATCTAACTCAGACAACTAAATAATGTATTAGCCGCGCCCCTATACCATCCAAAATGTGCAGCGAATTGAGCAAAGCAAAGGCTAGTCCTGATCCCCAAGGCTCCAGATCGAACACAAAGACGAAAAATTAGCGAACCACCATGGTCAAGCAGCACCGGGTCACACTACACCAAGTCCAGATTCGGTTACTACTCCAGACAGGACGAATCCACCCTACACACCGGCATTCCTAGTTCCGAGCACTGAGATTGACGGGGAGAAAATAGAAGGTCGTGGGAACGGACAGCGCGGGCACCTTGAGGGAGGCGACGTCTCTGACGACGAGGCGGTAGTCGACGGCGACGGCAACGAAACGCGCGTCCGGGGAGAAGCAGACAGGGCCCGTGTGCTTGTACGCGTCCGTCGTGAATTCCATCTCCATCCCTTAGCTCGGCGCCTCCGAGCGAAGGGGAAAGGAGGCGAGGCTATCGCTGCCGGCGGTGCTCCGTGCTTGTACGCGCTGTCGCCTGTTGGGACTTGGGAGGGTTCGTTTCTGGAATTTGAATCTGTCGTGGGGGTTGTGACGCATAAAACTTGAAATGAACTGTGAGTTGAGGGACAAATATTTCTCCCTCTTACTAACTCAACTTCTCTAAATATCCATCTTCCCAACATTTTTTTATAAAATGGTCTGTCTCTCAAAATATTAAGAGAATATTCTAAATGTGCCAAATATCCAATTTAAGTTGCCAAATCATCTTTTTTTATATTATGATGTGACGATGTAGATTTGAAAAAGACATTTTTATCTCTCCCACCAAATTCAAATAAAATTTACATAAATGACAAATTCAAATAATATTGCGAATTTCACACAATCAATTCAAATTTATGAAATTTGAAATTCGAATTTCTCAAATTCAAATCAAGATTCGAATTTCACAAATTTGAACTCTTATCCAAATGCAGATTCGAATTCCACATATCTAGATTTGAATTTTACAAATTTGAACTCTAATCCAAATTCGAATTTGAATTTCACGTTATCCAGATTTAAATTCAAACACGAATCCAAATTCGAATTTTCAAAATTTGAACAAGAAATTTGAATCAAATTTCAATAGGTGAAATTTGAATTCAAATTTGGATTAGAGATCAAATTTGTTCATATTTGGATTTGAATTCAAATTCGAATTTGAGATATTGAAATTTGAATTTAATAAATTTAAAATTCGAATTTTATAAATTTGAATAGATTCTATGAAATTCAAATTTGGGTTAGAATTTGTTGTTTAAATTCTATTCGAAGATGGTGAGAAGGGTAAAAGTGTCTTTTCAATTCTACTTGCCACATCATAAAGAAAAATGATGATTGGCAACTTAAAGTAGATGATTTGACACCTTTAGAATATTTCCTAAACATTTTATATGGACCTAGAATATTTTATTAAAAAAATTGGGAGGAGTTGACAGTTGAGGGATTTGGAGAAGTTAAGTTGGTAAAAGTGAGAAATCATCAATTTTACTGAGAGTTGACAGTTGACGTTTTGATGGGTCCATGGTTGCAACTTGCAAGATGGGCGATGGGGCATTTGTCAAAACGGTAACCTGCTGAGGTGTTATGTTTTGCTCTCGTTAGTATTTGGTGCTCCCTCCGACCACAATTTAGTTGACGTTATGAAAGTTTCAAAATTCAAAACTTGCACCAGAACATATATGGTAAATTGTACATCAAGTTTGGTAAAGATAATCACTAGGCTCCATCAAGTATAACGATGCGACGGGAGGAAGGCACTGAGCCTCTTTGCCCGGCCACCGCTGCCGTCACAGCCACCATGGCGGCATGCCGGCATGGCCCGATGCCACCACCAAGGTTCAAATAACCGTGGCAGCCGATCGGCTCGATTCAGTGAAAAACCACCAGGTTAACAGGAAAAACCAACTGGTTAACCAAACTGCTGCAATACTAGATTCGGTTTCCTCCGGCTGATTTCTAATTTGGGCAAAGATATATCATAACAAATGGATTAATCAACAAGTTAAAAAATACATTTCATTTACTTCGGTTGCAGTTTTTATTACAAGACATATGTACAGACATATATACACAAAGGAGTTAGAGACTCATGCTGCATATTTAGAACCAAAAAAAAAAAAAAAAAACTCAAAGGATCATGGATTAACCATGACACCTTGAAGCAAGCAGGGATGACCGACTGAAGATTGCTCTGCCTCAAGGGAGCAGTTCTCTCTTCCCACATTTTCAGGGAGTGCCTCCTTGTTGCGAGCTCGACATCGAACCCACAGGTATGAAAACCCTGCAAATGCTGCTTTACTGGCAAACTGCACACGGTATACGAGACTTATCTCCCACAATCCAGCCAAAGCATTTGCGTTGTACCCTTCAAGGTCTGATTCTGAGACCATTACAAACGTGTTGTCATCAAGAGCAATAACATTGTGGGTGAGGAACAATGGTGGCTTCATTGGTTTGTCAAGGCAACTAGACCTCTCAGTTCTCTTCACTCTACGATAGTAGAATTCTTGGACAGCCTGCAGGAAAGAGAAAATTAGCAATGGCAACTGCTAGCAAACCAAGCTGTCCGGCATGAGTTCAAGGGCGTATGCAAAAGTTGGAATCCGGGACCAGAATTGCTAATTTTAGGTTAACATATATCAGAAAAAAATCTATATCTACAGTATATAAGTGGTGTATGTTTCTATTGATTCAATAGAGTGTTCCGGTCCATTGTGAAGTATGTAGATCACGTACTTCCAAATCATGTCAAACAAAAAGGTGATAGTCTTGCCTTAAAAGAACTAGACAGACAATGAGGATCTAAATTAGCATTTCATAGAGCTTACAGCATGAAACTCGTAATACAAACAAAATGAACCTACTGATATCTAGCAAGTTCTCTTATTCATTTTGAATAACATCCTTATCTTCTCGAATATTTACAACACTCAGAGGAAGACAAATGAAATCATTCAAGCATGATAAATCTTTGCAACAACTTACCTGCCATTGTGCAGGAGCTAATAACACCCTAGGCCTGCATGATTTGACATGTTCATAAGCTTCAACAGGTGTCATTTGTTTATATTGCACCTATCAAAACAAAGAAATTACCTCTTCTGCATCCTCAAAATTAATATTGAAATCTACAGCTGCACAAATAATATTTGGCATACCAAGTAGCAAAGGACAACTGTAGTGCTCCGCCCACGTCCAGCTTTGCAGTGAACATAAATCAATTTCCCACATGAAGTGTAACCTGTACCAACAATTCAAAAACACATTTATAATCCAGACACCTAATCACCATCATTAAAGGGACACAGCGCAAGAGTTGAGAGACAGAAAGAAATGGTAACAGCATTAACATCTTCCTTCAAATTAGATGCAATAATGGATCTGCTGATCCCCATACATAATACATTCAAGAACCTAATTATATACAAGGAAAAGAAGAAGGGAAAGGCAAAAGAAGAAGGGTAACGCCACTAAAACAAAGAATACTGAAGTGATAAAAAGAGAAGTTAAGTTTAGTGAGTATTATTATTATTATATGTCACAATTTTAAAAACAAACAACATGATTCTGCCGTTAGAAAAATAACGCAACAGAAGATTTGGATAAAAAAAGAACTTTGAATGTAAGAACATGATTCTTCACTTAATGACTTGACGTTACAGTTCTTGTACCTTAGAAAATCAGTTCACATTGACAAGAATACAAATTTTATCTGAGCAAAAAACTTTGACCTCAAATGATGTAGCATTCAGGGCATGTATTCGAGATTCTTACTGTGGATGAAGTCAGCAGCTTTGCAAAGGTTCTCAAACGAAGGTGCATAAAGGTAATCTCTTGTTGGTAGCACAAGATTTTCAATTCCATGAGTCTAAAAATCAAAGATAGTATTTTAGTTAACTAACTGTTTCAAACAAAGGGAAATCTGATAACCTTAAAGATATGCACTGCAAATTGATTGGACATTAGGAAAGGGGAAAAGGAATAATCAACAAGATTACATGAACCAATCTTTAGACAGAAGTCAGCATTGCATGGTATGGCGTAGCAAAATAAGAAAAAGCATCACTGCCCTACATCAGACCTAACACAAGCATCAAATCTGCAGTTAATGACTTAATGTGAAACGTGTACAGTAAATCAATAGCATTCATACAAATGGCACAAGATAATATGCCTTCAATGCCAGAAGAAGAAGCACCATTGGACAAGAATTTTTGTTTCCAGAGATAGTTATAACTGCATTTGGTTGACAATGCCACACTCACACCACTAGAACTAGCTCTTCAATCCACTTGAACTACCGTGTAGCATGACCAATATATTAAATAAAGCCAATTCATCACCAGAACTCAGAAAACACTCTGAGAAAACCTGAACCCAGTATTTGATGTGCAGACATCATGACAAACGATTCACTAACAAGTTATCCTAGGGTTCTTCTAACAGGAACCACAAAGTTTGCCATCTAGAATTATACTAGCAACATATTAACACAGACAAATTAAACCAGTTATTATGCTTCGTTATTAAAACTTCATCACAGATCTGCTGCAAATAAACAAACAGGACATCTGAAGCTCACTTTCACTATGTAAACAGCTAAAGCCTGCAATACAACGGCAGATCTGATAACCGCCAAAATGCCAGTCATGCAGTAAAATGAGTAATTTGCATAAAGCTCCAAAACTAATTTGTGTGCACTTGATCACTCACCTCATACAGTGATTTGGGAACCAGCCTTTCATACGACTCGTTCAGTGTCACCACCCCACAAACTCCAAGCTCTTTCAGCCGCGGAACATCGCTGGGGAACGGAACCGCTCCCAGCAAAACATGCTGGTTCCAACAAGGAAAAAAAGATAAAAGATTGCAAACAATTAGAACAGCAGACATGAATTTCTTAACGAATTGAACAAGCAGGAAAACTAGCAAAAACAAAGCCACAACTAGAAGCTAAATTACAACACAAAGCCCGAAACCAGCACAAATATATGGAAGAAGGCAACCATATGAACCAATCATCCGGAACAAAATCGATAAAAGAAGGGAGAAAAGTGCCTGACCTCGTCGACCTGATCCCACCAGTGGAAGTGCGCCTCGAACCGGTTCCTCACGACGTTGTAGACAAGCGTCGGGTAGAACAGCATCCGCGCGCCGACGCCAACGGCAGCGCGCTTGGCGTCGACGGCCACCCGCACCACGACACCACCCTCCTCTTCCTCGCCCTTCGCCGCCGCGTCGTCACCCCCAGGATGCATCGGCAACAGCTCCTCCCCGCCGTCTCCTCCCAATTCGCCCGGAAACTCCTCGATTCGCATCGCTACCCAACTCAACCCTATCCGATCCAATCCGGACCCCCGAAAAGAACGCTCCCACCAAAAAGAAACGAAAAAAATTCTCAAAACTGATCGATTTGGGGGAAGAGTGGCCCCAAAGGCGATCGATTTGGGGAAGAGAGTGGCCCCAATTGGGAGGCTTGGAATCAGATCTGAAGGGAGGGAGAATCGAATTGGAGACGCGATTAGGAAATCGAGATCGGAAGCCTCTTTCTCTCTCTCTCTCTCCTTTCCTCGCGCTCACGCCTCCACCCCACCACCCCCCTCAACAGAGTCCAAAGGGCCCAGCAAGGCAGACACGGGTCCGCACGCCACACTATTACTCGGCGGGGTGCCACGTAGGACGCTGTTATGCTGGAAATTTGAAACTCGTATTGAGTGAGAAGATTATTAGAAATTGCGCAAGTGAAATTCATATATTAATTTACTGTACTTAATTACAGTCATTGACTAACACACCCGACGAACTATAGAACTCTGATGATGATCATCAAAGAGGAAAAAAAAACTGACTAGGCCTCTCCCTCCCTCCCTCTCTCTCTCTCTCTCTCTCGGGCTCTCGGCTCCCCTCCTACGCCGAGCCCGCCGGGCCGCCGGCGATGAATGAGCTCGATCCGACTGATTCCGCATCCACGTCCTCGAAGTCCCCGATGTGCACGTTGAGGGAACTGGCGCTATCGTCGCC
Organism: Eleusine indica; assembly: GCA_030378355.1. Classification (NCBI taxonomy): domain Eukaryota; kingdom Viridiplantae; phylum Streptophyta; class Magnoliopsida; order Poales; family Poaceae; genus Eleusine; species Eleusine indica. The sequence continues at coordinate 48,062,235 of CM059495.1, forward strand.
GTCGCCACCGACCTCCTCGCCTCCGCCACCGACCTCCACACCGCCGTCCTCTCCGTGCGCCATGATCCAGTGGATCGGCGGCGGAGGTGGAGGTGGAGGGTAAGGATACTCCTCATCGTGGCCTCCGTTCGGCACGACCCACTCTATTGGCGGAGGAGGTAGAGGCGGGGGCTGATGCGCTGGAGGCGGAGGCGGGATCTGATGCGCTGGAGGCGGAGGTTGGGGCTGATGCTCTGGAGGTGGAGGAGCCTCCATGTCGTGGCCACCTCCATTGCCACCGTGCTGCATGAGCCACTGCAGCACGTGTGGCAGCGGAGGCGGGGGAAGGAGATGATCTGGTGGAGGCAGCATGATCTGTGGAGCCGGCTGAGCCACTGGCGCGAAGAAGCGTCGAATCCAACGAAAGACGAAGAAGGCGATGTCAAGAAATGCTACAGTGCTGACCGCGGCGGCGATGGCAATGCCGGCGATTTCGCCCCAGTTGGGCTGATCTCGCGCGAGTGCTGCGTGGTTCGGGATTTCGGGGTTCTCCTCCGGTTCTTGCCACTCTCCTGGCAGGACGGGAGAGTCCATGGTGGCTAGAATTTGGTGAAGTCGTGTGGCACGGCGCTGTATAAGAAGAGGAGAATCATCTTGCCATCGAAGTCTTTCATTGTTATGTGATTCTGTTGCACATTATTTTGGGATTGCGTGCACAACCCATAGGAGGAGGTGATCGGGTTAGTTCATCCAATTTTGTCAGCTATGCTTTGCTGTTACCACTGCAATGTATCCTCTTCTGGGCGCTTATCACTAAAAATGCTCTCACTTATTGGCATTGGCCACCGGCCAGTGTGTATTTCTGAATAATTTGCTTGCATTTTAATTTTGTGCTACTTCTGCTTTCTAGAATAACAGTGTCATCATTAGAAAGGTGTGAGGTGCCCAGTGCTCTGATTTATGAAAGCAAGCCGAATTGTGTAGTTACCTTAACTGTTTTGATAATCATCAAGCACTTGAAACTACGTCTTTCAGCACATAAGTCCGTAATAGTACATATTGCTCGCTAGCTGTTCTTATTTATTATACCAGCTACTTTGTACACAAACCTTCTTTGTCACGTGAGTTATTTACTATCTGGTGATTAGTTGGAAACTTGTATGGTCAAAATAGGTTTAAATGACACATAGTGGCTTTTAAGGCCTGGCTAAACCTATGCTTGTTATAGTTTGAAATGGAGCGGAACTGCTGTGGTTTTGTGTGGATCCAACTATAAAACCTACTTATATAGTTGTGCTGTTGATGACATGGGTCATAAACCAGTGCCTTTCCAAAGTAATGGTTGATCACCAAGGTGTTTGATGAGATGCATCCATGTTCTAGAGTTAATGAGCAGATGTAACTAGAGAGATGTTCATAGATAGTTCTCAGTGAGAGCGTTTTTTGCTGCAAATTTTATTGCACTTTATTGTTTCATGCTAATGAAGTAGTTGGGTGCCTTGGAAAGTTGATATTCTGGTAATGTGTATGCTAATCTGATACTATCGACAGTGGACTATTATCCTCCACACAGTATGTTCATCTTATAATCTCAGTAATTTGCAGTGTGTTATTGTTTATATATAAATACCAGTTATCCTAATTTCCTTTTCTTATTAACCAACTAATGATTTGGTTCTGCCTAACTACTCCTTCCACCAAATAGTAATACACTTAAAAGCTATATATGTGACTCCAAATAATCATTTTAACAGTAAATGAAAGCTATATGCTAATGGTATGTACATACCTGTTGATGCTCTTCTCTTCATTTATGAGGTTGTCTTTTTAACAGTGTATACTTTTATAATTATCAAAAACTTGAGCTGAATCTCTTTTGTCTTTATCAAAGTGAACTGCAATTTTCTGGAACTCTCTTCGGTTATTCCTATTTCTTTATGTATGAGTGCCTGCTTGCTTAGCATGTACTTACAATTTACACTTGCAGGGGTCCCAACTTCTGACCTTAACTTCCTTCAGTAAATCTGCTTCCTTAATTTTCATCTATTGTTTGATCTGTCTATTTTCTGAACTAATTAGGCCTTGCCGATGATGATGAAGATAGGATGTATGGATGTTTGAAGGAGATCTACCCTGTTGCGTTAAAAAGGATTCATTGGAAGATCAAAGGTGTGGCCAATCTCTATGAACTTATTCCACTCTAGAATCTCAAAGAAAAAAAAAACCACTCTAAGGTAGTTTTTTATATAGGCAGTAGGTCTTATTCTCCTCATGATATCTCATTCTGCTTAAGTTTGTTATATTTACTTCTGTTTTTGTTGTGTATTGCCCAGATGAACCTCTACTTTGAGTTGTAAAAAACAATATTTCACTGAGAAGTTATCATTGTATTTAGTACTACTCCCTCCTTTCCAAAATTGTTGCCGCCGTTGACTTTTTTTGTTACCTTTGACCATTTGTCTTATTAAAAAAAAAAAAGCTTGTCTCATATCTTTTCATAATTTGTTTTGTTAGTAGAGAGAATTGTAACCTAACTAATAATTTTGCATGTTTGAACTAATATTTTGAATAAGATGAATGGTCAAGCATAACTAAAAATGTCAATGATGACAAAAAATTTGGAACGGAGTAGTACATAATTTCCTGCCTTATCAATATGTCTATGATGCTGTTGCTTGGCTGAGGTTCTGAGTGGCGCGTGAGCGCCATTACTTTATACTGACTTACCAGTGAAATATTGTTGTTTTTTTATCAACAATAATTGTACCTAATTGCAGGAAACAGGAAATTTGGCAAGCAAAAATACCTTTAAGATCAGAAACTTTCTTTGGCTGGTAATGCAGGACAGAATCCAATCAGCGGAGCAGCTTAGCAAAAAGAAGTGAAAGGGCAATGTTGAATGCAAACTCTGTGGAGCGATGGAGTCAACAGGCTGTATTATGTTTGCCTGTCCAATAGCAGTATATGTTTGGAGTGCGATCCGAGACAGATTAAAGTGGGAACAAGCACCAAAGAGCGTTCATCATTTTAGAAACTCGGTCTTAGGACCAGAAGGCTGTAAATCAAAATATCTAATAGGAATGATTGGGTTTTTAGGGATAAAATGGTCTCTTCTCCTTGTTCAATAGTAGACAGGTTTGTGTTGCTGTTACAGAAATGGAAGATCTTAAGCAGAGGAGAGGACCGTGGAAGAATTGAAGACATCGTGAACAAGTTCAGAATGGAGGGCGGAAGAAGTACGCCCCGAATAGGGATTAGCTAAGCTTGGGAGTACCTAGTTGTTTCGTGCTTTGTTTTTTCTGGTGTTTTCACTTTCTGTTATTCTGGATGTGCAAGAGGGGTGTGCGTTTGATTTTGCATTTTGGCATAATGCGATGCCTGTAAAGCTGGTAACCCCAGCCAAACTGTTAACTCTGGCATATAAGAAAATGGTACCTAAAATTTCTCTGTTTTGAGGTGGATCGGATGCCACCATGCTGGTATTGCCCTATGGTCGCCAAATCCGTTTTTTAGGTGATTAGGTCAGTATCTCTAGTTCCTCTGGACAATTACATCTACGAAGTATGAAATGTATGGTGGAGACGTAAACTTACTCCCTCTGGTTTATTTTCCTTGACGTCGAGGCAAATGTTTTTCTAGGCGTAGACACGTACGACTATCATCGTTAACGTGCCTTTTTATCATCTAGACGCTTTAGACACAAACCTAGAAAAACATACATGTAGATCAATTTTATCCATGTTTTAGCATCAAGAAAGAGAAACCACATTAGGTTACAGAAAGGGATGTAAAATTACTGTAATTCTGTCACGTTTTGGTTCAAAGTTTCAAAAGTCAATGCTTAAGGTAACAATAACTTTTGGCATCACATAATGAGTATATAGATGTCAATACTGTTTGCTTATATGCCCTCAGTGAAATAACATGACCAGACTGATATCCAATTTGCTATTGAGAGGTTATTTGGCCTGCGCCTAGTTCTACATTAGTTAGGGCACTATGCATCCTGTACGGTACTGTATATAAGTCGATGTCAGTTGTGAGGTTTGGATATAAGGGCTGAGAGGTATCCTAATGCACGCAAGTCTGGATAGGATCTAACCCATATGAGTCCCAAGTAGTACAAGATCCAAAATTTTGATGCATGTTCCGATGGGTGGCTATGTACCTTTTGCTAGGGTAAACTTCTGTTTGGTTGATTGGCTTGGTTTGAATGTTCATGATTCTCATCAAGATGTAGGCTCTTTCAAATGTATAAATTGCACATTGAATGTTAGCCTTTAGAAGGGATATTTGGTAATACGCCTTCAATGGCCTTGCTATGTACTGTTACATGTCTTTAATTTGAAATATAGCCCTTATGGGCATTTTTCCTTAAAAAAACTTTTATCTTCTTTAGCTTAACAAAACTTCATTGTGCCAAGCAACAATATCGGTGGCAAAATACACAGTGGAATAAGAGGCTCCAAGCTGAAATGAACGCTTCCTCATTTTTTTTGCAAATATGATGGCAGCAACCTAAACGATGATAGAGAAATTTGGGGTTAATATTCAGAAACAGTTAAGTATTGCGTGCTCCAGTTGGTCAGGCATTCTTCCACGTAGGCCCAACCACCTTTGGGCTCGGCTACTGAATCCGCTCGTTTGCTTGACTCTTTGCTTCTTTCTTCAGGTTCCAGCCACTTGCTTCTCCTTTCTTTACATGATCCAGCTGCAGAGGCTCCATCTACTCTGACTACATACGACCAAATCTGCGACCTTGTTCTTTTATACCTAAACTGTCGATCATGTTTTCAAAATTAAATGGAAAAATGTTATGAATATCCAATTCTCTAAGTATTATACCTCGCCTACAATTTTGACCATGTCGGCACGATGCATAACGTTTTCACACACTATTGAACACGTCATGTCATTAGTTCGGAAAAAATTGTTCCGCTGGTTAAAACCCGGTGTGAGAGGTATTCCATTTGTTATTTTTGTTCGGAATGGTATTCCATTAGTTCACCATGGAACAATAATACAACTAGTTTGCAACGTGTTAATCTATATAATGTTTTTTTCTCTTGCGGTGGGTCATCTGATGGGCTCATCAGCGCCATGTGGAGGGAGCAGACGTGAGGAGCCGTAAAGGCTCTGGCCTGCTCCCGTGGTGCGCGTCTTACGGGTCGAACCCGGGCGGGCAAGGCTCACGGTGGAAGCCTTGCCAACCGAGCACTGCTCGGTTTCTATATAATGGTTTTGACCCAATGATGCTCGATGGGCGATCAAGTCCATCTTTCACTTCACTACTTTGGATTGTAATAGGAATTTTCCCTTGTGTTTTTTTCTTTTTACATTTGCGTGATACGATCTTTATAATATGACAATGTGTTGGGCTTCCAAGTTCAAGTAAAGATAGACACATTCTGTGTAGTTAGAATTATTTGCTTTCCCCGCTTGCAAACAAGACCACCTGATTTATGGATAATACACATGAAACATTATCTGAAAATTTGAAGGTAAGTCTGATCAACTTTTCACTGTTATTCATGAATCACAATACAAATCACATTCTTATTCATCTCAAGCAGACTTGCCTCCTGGACCTCCGTAAGAGAATTTCGCGCCTTCAATTGGTGAGATAGAGTAAGAACTCTTGTCAGTCACTAAGCTGGGCAGATCATTCTGGATCGGGATGCTGTTCCCGTCCTCATCAATGAGTTGAAGATCCCAAAATGACGCGGCCTTATCCGATGGGAATGCTCCACTGCCCATTGCAGGAGATGAAACCCCCTTCGCATAGCGGACATGGCCACCGAACATAATGTCAGTCGCCTTCTTCGATAGGCTATCAAACAAAGACGCCGGGAAGTGTCCCACTACAGCAGGAGCGCTATTGAATCCATAGTGTAACAACCAATCCCCACTTGACTTATCCTGTGGTTTCATGAAAAAAACATCATAAGATCAACCTTAATATACAATCAACTCCAAGCATCAGTCCTCTCCTTTGCAACAGAAGATTCTTGAAACATAGGAATAGGAAAAACACATAAATAGAGTTGCATATCTTCTTGAACCCTATGGAATGAAAAAACGACGTCAATTTTCAAAGGAAAATAGAAATGAGGTCAGACCTCATGCTAGAATTACTCCAAAATGTAAAGAAAAGTTTCCTACCCTAAAAAATTCATATGAAGTAATTAATCCTACATTCCAAAAGACACATATAGGATTTTGTTTTTCCTTTGATTCAATTCCTCTATTTTTCCTCCACATTTTCTTTGCTTCATTCTAATCGAGTGTAAAATTGAGAAAATTGAGCCCATACAGGTCGCATACCTTGAACAATTTAATAGTAATATTTTGATGTACCCCGTTGACATCAGAAACTGGTTTTATGATATCGCCAGGCGTTACGGTGGACCCGCTAGCTAGCTGAAAACCAGGACAATCCATGTTGAGGCATCCTGTACTTCGACCATCATCTCTCTGCAAATTTTGTTCTCTGGTGGTTTAGATGTACAGTTCCATGCGTTAACCGAGTTCAAAATAAAGGCAGAAACGTACAGTCCAATGCGTGAAAAGATGCGTCTGTGAATCCTTGAAATGAGATGGAAAAACCTACATGATCCAAGAGATCGCCGTTAATTTATTTGGTGCTATAAACTAAAAAAAAATGATGACGAATGCAATGGAAGGAAGCATGTGAACATGGAAAACTTACGAGCCAACCAACAGTAATTGCATCGAGGTCTTGTTTCCAATCACCCTCATCGTTGTTAATCCAAATTGCTGCTGAGCTCATTTGGCCACCGTTAAGATTGTAGCCATACACATCCATTGTAGCCATAAATCCGTAATATCCTTTGTCATTATCTTCGGTTTTATGCACAGCAAACTGGAAAATGAGGGTAGTTAAAATGAGAATGATACTGATAGTAAAAATTTGCTGGTAAATGAAAATTGGTAAATCGAGCAGGCTGCCGGATGTGATAAATATACATAATTGGAGTTTTTTTTTTCACAATCTTTGTTGTTTAGATAATGAAAAAGATTGTAAGCTCGCTACACGACAAGGTCCACATAGCCGCTCATTTCAAGCTGAATTCTCAAAAAAAAAAAAGAATAAATTGATAAAGCTACATAATGGTGCTTTATATGTCATGCACCGCAAGACTTAGGACCTTTCTTTATTTGGTAAAAATTTGGTCATAGATAGTGTATAAACACCGTGTCACCTATGAGTATGGTTACCATCAAAATTCTCGGATATCATCAAAATATACCGGATGATGAACTGCATCTTGATAACAGAGGAAAATGATTTGAAATAGTAGCAGGTAAATAGAGGAAACCAACTAAACATCATATATTATTACTGGATATGCCAATTAAAAAGAGCAATAAGCAACGGAACTCACCAATGTTGGGGTGCCACCACCATCTCCCGATGGCAAAGCTGCTCCATATAATGCCTGCATAGAGCTCCATGCATCGCCTGACGAGTGTGATTTGCGATCCATATCCTGAGGATTTGAATAAGTTTCTTTCATTGTCAAGAGATTTGGTGAAACAGCAACCTGTCAACTGGAGACCTAAGAGATCATATAAAACCTAAAAAACGAATCAATCGCTCCATCTTTTCTTTTACAAGGAAATCATGCCATTCCATTGGTATATGTTACTCCTAGTCTCAATTTTACAAGTGTTTCTGCACTTTTTGCCACATAACAAGAAATCATCTGGTAACTAGGATTTATAAACTGACAATACAAAACTATACATAGTGCACCAGCATGTATCTGCATGCACGGTGAAACAAAACGAATCTAGAAACACAACAAAGAATTGCCCAATCGTCACAAAATAAACAAAGAATGCCCTAGAAAAAAGAGGAATTTCCCAAATATATCATACCAGTTGGTTGGTCGGTTGAAAGCGATAGCCCTGGCTATGATGTGCAAGGAAAATGGCACGGAGGACAAAGACGTGCAATCCTAAAATAAATTTCGACATCTTTGGGATGTGTTAGTGTGAGAAGAAGCATAGAACAATGCTCTTCGCAGAAGCGACTTTATATAGCGAATTTCATAGGTAGCTAGCGAGATCTCTCAGTTTCGCCGCTGCTGGATTGATAATATTTTTTTGATTGCCTGATATAAATGCACAGTAAAATAAAGATATAGTGGTGAGTAGAAAATCCATATGATCGCTAAAGATATCCTGATAATTTATTGTTGATTATTATGTGTAGAATATTTATTTCCATACATACTTTAGGGTACCTAGAAATGGGCATAAAATTCATCATAGAGTATCCGGTTAATTGTAAAAACCACCCCATAATTTAGTTAGAGTTTGAGATTCCCACCCATACGCCATTTCATTGTAAACCCCCACGCACCAATTGAGTTTTATTGCAAAAACCACCCCAATATCCACATGTTTAAACCATTCTATGTTTTTGTTTATTTGAAACAATCAATGGTATTCTTTTTATAGAAAATATATAGCAAAAATATCAATTAAAGTTTGAACGGTGTTTCATAAAGTTTGAGATTTGGATATATTCTTTATAAAAATAAGAGAAATTAAACACACTAAAAATCTTTATTATTGTTAAACTTATTTAACTTAGCTTTATTTTAAATTTATATAGATGAAAACATATAAAATTAATTAAACATGTGTCAACCGGGGTGGTTTTTGTAACAAAATATATTGGGTGGGTGAGAATTTGTAACAAAAAGACTTATGGGTGAAAATCTCAAACTCTAAGTGACTTATAAGGTGGTTTATGCAATTATCCATAGAGTATTCAGTTTCCTCATTTTAATATGTACATTAAATACAATAGATAGACAAACCACATAGGTGACCCATGTCCATCGCCGCAGCCTAATATGCACTACAGTTTGATGTCGTTCATCACCGGTTTGTGGAAATTATTTTTCTTTGAAAGATCCAAAAACTATGTGTTTTGATATGTATCTATTATCTTCTTATTTGAAGAGAAAAAAGAGCTATCACATTCGCTCTCAAGGACATAAAATTATCACATTAATAAAAAAAAAGACAAAGTACAGACCGTTGGATTTTATGAAGATCCAACGGTCTATAATAAGAAAAAGAGTCCATGCATAATACAAATAGCAAAATTCAGAATAATATTTCCTTAACTTATATGCAATCCGATCCTAAGTGGATACGAGCACATCAACTTGGGAACGTTTCATTGTTTAATAGTAAAAGAGTCCTTCAGAAAAAAAAAGAAAAAAAAGAAAATCGATGACTTCATGGTCCCGTCAAATTTACAGCCCAAATATGGTAAAAAAAAAATAAGTACACATGTATAATTCTCTATGAATACAACTTCGTTAATTTAGAAACATTGAGTAGGGCACAGAGACTCGGGCAGAAAATTAAAAGGAAAGCCCCAAAAAAAGAGAAAAAAAAAACACCAGCCACAATCTCGTGCTTATCTTCTAATCTCTTTGCGTCCAAATAGAAAAAAATCAACTAAGACCATCTTCAACAACTTATGTATAATCTTCAAGTGTAAATTTGGAGATTTTAGCATCTTTATAAAAATAGAAACTCTTCTAAAACTGTGGAATATCTGACAGACTCTTCAAAATTTGAGACTCTTCATATTCAAACAACAGCCATATCGTCTTTTTCTTTTTTACATGATCCCCAATCCTAGCGATGGTCCCTGCAAGCCGCCGCCTGGACACAACAAAAGTTGGATGTGACGAGTCCTGGACGCGGGGAATCCTTGATGCCTGAACACGACAAAGACTGGAGTCAGTCCCTCCGTTCGTTTGCGCGGCGAACAGCTGCCTGGATCACAGGAACAATTGCTATGCTATCTACATGGTGGAAATGTCGAAAGCACCAAGTGTTCTCCATAACAAAAACTCCAAATGACTTTGCTGAAGGGATCAAATTGATTACCCTCTCGCCCACACCAGCACCGAACTACTTGGAGATGAAAGTGTGTCGTGATTCGTGAAGCAGCCCGGCAGCGACGACGGCAGATGAGCCGGCGCCAAACTCCGCGAGCACCGCCACCGTCTCGATGCACTGCTTCAGATAATGTCCACCACTCACACACACCTAAAGCAACCTAAGACACACACAAAGCAAAGACGTACATCCCTATCAGCATCTCCGAAGTGACGAGACAAATGAACATGATTTGAGCAAAAACTGATTTGGTCGAGTATCTGGTCGTTGTGAGCCCTCAGCCATGGAGAAGGCCCTCCGCACGACGCCGTCGTGGAATATAGCATGCATGTCGCATCTGCACGCCGGCGAGAAGCTCCACGGACAAGTCCACCACGAGGGCGCTAGGGTGGTGCCCCGTCACTGCTGGTCGGGTGCTCGCTCCGGCACAACGGCCAATTGGCACGCGAGATGGACAGACGGTGGCAATGGAAAGAGGTGCACGAGGGAGTGGAAAACTCATTGCGAGGAGGGCGATGGTAAGCGGTAGGAACTCGGCGCGATTCTGTTGGATTGGATTTTTCCTGTTATTTTTCTATATTTAGCCAACAAATCTCTTTTAGAGAGGCTGTTGGAGACGCTCTAAAAAGCAGTATGATGATAGTGACTCTCAATGGCAAGGAAGAAGAATTGCACTGCATTCATGAGATATGGCAGATCAGGACCAAGAAATAATGCATGTGTCATCGTGCACCGAGGACCATTGAGTCTTTTCCATGGTGTCCAAAAAAAACTAGATCCAGTCGTCCTATTGACATCGCGTTAGCGCTATCCGATGAGAACAGGGTAGGTCGATGTATGGAGTGTGGGATTCAACTTCAGGCGAGACATCAAAGAGAGAGAGAGATTGATGGAATAGTTTGTGCCACCATGCGAAGCATGCTACTTCCTATGTCCTAAATTACTTATCATCCTTGCTATATATCAGATTCAGAAAATTTTTATAAATCTGAACTACCGGTTGTCTAGATTCATAAAAAAATGCTATGGACTGGACAAAAAAGCACAACGAATAACAAGTAAATTAGGGCAGATAGAGTACTTAATTAGCAACAACCGCATGGGAACAGACCAAATGAAGGCCAGGACAAACTAGCTGCACGTCGGAGCTGGACAACAAGAGTTTTTGGCCACACGATAACAACAACAAAGTATATGGCTCTAAATATTTTATTGATTTTGAAGAATTATAACCTGCAATTTCAAGTTCTGTTGGCATGAAGACTTTGAGGAGCGAGAAGTATGTATGAGAAAACTTGCAAGTTAAATCTTTTGATTACTAACTAGGTTGTGGATACGTCTTCTTCACACATATGGTGGAATCTAATAGAACAATGATTAGGGTAACTTAGAGCAGAGGTGGGCCTAAACTGGATCTTAATCGATACTTCGTGGAAATAACAGGTTTGATGTATTGTGGAGAGCATAGAAAAGTGTGGATGGCCACGATCACAAGTAAATCTCAAGCAATAAAGCACGAGTAAAAAGATAATGATTAATTAGATGGACATGGTAGATAGCAATATGTTTGATAAACCGATCATCAGATTGACGCACATGAAGTTATATATGAATCAGTTACGCAATACTTCACTAATATTAAAAAGCTACATATATGGCGGAACATAAAAAGGGATTGTGTTGTATTTGATAATTGGAAAGAAACCACACCTAACTTAAAACAAAAAAGGTTTCTTGGATATTTAAGTTTTCCTAATAAAATGGCCATGGTTTTGATAATTGGTCAAAGAGTAGTTCATCTGTTAAATGGATTCTTAATGAGGAATAAGAGTCCGCTCATTGTTTATGTACATATGCTTTGACTTTTAGTGTTATTCTTTTTTTTAGTGTTAGTTTGATCTATCATCATATATGAACTAACAATTCCATGATAAATCTATCCAAAAATCAGAACATCCCCATGATAACATAATAGAAACTTTATTCAATGAGTATTTCGAGTGTATAGGAGGAAACATCTGAATCCTCGAGCTTTCATCTGTCCACGAGGATCAAAATCAAGTAAAGAGGTCCCGAAGCAAACACAGAAGCATAAAGTTTTACTGTGTTCAGGAGAGTCGAACTCAACTAAAATGAGCTGATCCAAGGGTTTGAGGGTTAGAGTAGTCCCAACTCCCAACACAATCAAATGATGTGACCCACCACGTCAAAGAGGAAAAAAATAAAGATGATGACGACCGGGCGAAATATACGTAAAGTAACAAGCAAACATTCTCGAAAAAATGCTATAAATCCCCTCTCTCTTATGATTAGTTTTTATACCATTTTATTATAGATGAACACATATGCACAATAGCTGATTAGTAGTAATCTAGAAAATTCTATAGAACCATTTAAGTCTACATGGAAAAAATAATTGGTGTGTTGATATATGCATACTCAAATATTAGTTGGATCTAGCCGCGCAAATTGCGCGGGTCTCCTCTCTAGTTAACATAAAAAGAAGGTGTCAAGATAATATTATACAAACCTAAGAGCATCTCCAATCTCCAATTGGGCATGTAAACTTGGATTTCTAAATCCAATTTTATAAGTCCACTTATGAAATTTAAGAGTCCAAATTTGCACCCAACTCCAGCGGCATGCATATGAGCTCCTATTCATCAGTGGGCCCCATCAGTTAGAGAAAAAGCTCCTATTCATCAGTGAGCCCCATCAGTTAGAGAAAAAACCGAATCCTTCTTCTCACCTAAACGCCCCGTATGCGTCGCCCCCGCCTCTACTCACGCTCGCCGCCACGCCCTCTCAACCCGCTGTGCTGCCGCCCCGCTCAGCCCGCCACGCCGCTGCCCCCGCTCAGCCCGCCACGCCGCCGCCCCTGCTCAGGTCCGCCCGGGATCTCGCTCCGCCCGCGTCGGCGATGCTCGCACACATCCGACCCCTCCTCTCCACTGTCGCCTCTTTTCTTGCTAGCCTCACCTCCTCTCTCCTCCCATCCGACGTCGCCGACCAGCCCGCGCCCGGCTATGGCGGCGTCGCTGTCGCTCCGCCCGCACCAGGCGGTGATTGGATGTAGCTCGCCGGCGCAGATGGGGTCGTTACGACGAAGCGGCAGGAGGGCGACCTCAGGGTGGCGGCAATCACCGCGCCCTCTTGACCCGACACATGCCAAGTCTCGGAGCCACGCCGCCATGCCCGGGCCCGCTCAGAACAGGGGCGCCCTACGCCGTCGTTGAGTCCCCCGCCGCCGCTACTGCCTAATCTGCGCCAGTGCCCGCCGCCGCCTGACCCGCGCCAGCGCTCCCACACAGGTGAGTTGCTGAGTTCTCCACGAGTGAGAGGGATAGAGAGAGAGGGAGATAAGTAAGGAGGAAAAGAAAAAGAAAACTAAAAAAATGGTGGAACTCATGAATAGGAGGACGAGTAGGAAGCTCCTAAACCCAGGGTCTTAGAAACTAAAATTTAGGACATGAAAAATATGAGTCCATATGGGAGCCCCATTAGAGTTGATTTTTTTTTTGCTCTTTCCTCCTAAAATTTAGAGTAGAGACTTGTTTAAGTGTCTCCACTAGAGATGCTCTAACAAATATCACACCAAAATTTTTAGCTATCACAACAACATTTCCTGTGTGGGCGGTCGAATAAAAATAATAACACTCCATAGAAAATCACAAGCAACAACCACCATCGATAGAGTCCTCATGTAATGGTGTCATCGTTATCGTCATGAATGACATAGATGGACAACCAACACTGCGAGGACACCTTAAGGCAACACCTCCAACAAGGTGATGACGTCTAAGACACCGCCTTGTCTAGTCTAGGAAGTGAGATCTTAAGTTTACACCAGGATAAAGCTCATGGCATATGGTTGGATGACACGGTTTTACTTCGGCAGTGCCTCCAACAAGGAAACGACTCCCTTCAATTTCTTATTGTTCTTGTTCCATCAGATTTACCTTCCTCCAAGTTGGCATTAGAGGACCCCCTTCGTGTGGGATAGAATGAGGTACATCCTTGGACCTAGCCTTTTCCTCAACATCAAGTGAGGCGATCAGACTATCAACAGTTGTGGCTTCCTTCTTGTGTTTCAGGCTTGTGGAAAAACTCCTCCAAGATGAAGGCAGTTTAGCAGTTTTGTTACCAACCACAAACCGATCCGACAAGACACAATGAAAGTGTGCAAGTTCCTCCACTGGAAGCTAGATTTCATGAGCCTATTTCACGACAGATCGATCATCGACCATCTTATATTCATGGTACTAGTCATTAACATAGAGTTTACGTCCAACATTTAATTCCGCATACTTGCTAGCAAAGGCATCCCATAACTCATGAGCAATGGTGTAGTGCATGTAAATGTCACAAGCTGATCTGCAAGAAGTGATAATAGGCAACTGATGCAAGTGGAGTTCTCCAACTCAAACTCATGGTGTTGTTCTTCAACGAGGGAAAGTACTAGGGAAATCACCCACCAGACCTTCATCGACACGAGTCAAAACTTGACTCGTGTCTACCACCTCTTAAAGTTGTCACCTCAGAAAAATGCTCAGGCTTTAGTGTATCAGACAGTCCAGCCCTGTTAATTAAATGAGGTTTCTAGGTTGTTACAAAATTAACATGATTCAGTATTAGTTTGATATGATCACAAAGGAATACGATGCATCTATTAGCAGTCCACAAACCATACTATTACTACGTAATCCATGAAAGAGGTGAACATATCGACACTACCAAATCACACCATTACTGGAACAGGAACAATGACACTTACAATGAATCTTGCTAGGTTGAAAAAGAAATCATTGCGGTTTATGTAGTCGACTCTAAAACACCGATACATAGGAGAGGTAGCGTATCTGTGTCGGACTCATGGATAGACACCAATACATCCATATGTCAGGGATATGTGTCTATCGAGTATCCAGGAAAAAAGAAAATAAATAAAATTAGATACAACTCCAAGACATACTGAGCCCTATTCTGATATGGCCCACGGATGAGGACGTCATCCCTATGGATACACCCAACACTTCTTGAACTAAAATGCAAGTTGATGTATGATAACTGAATTTATGAGTGAGCTCGTTCATAATGACTTCTCTATATGATTTTAAAACATATGGTAACCTAATAAATTAATTATTATTAGAAACCATATATATGATGATGAGATAGTTGTAGAGGTTATTAGAGGCATGATGGATCAGCAAGGACGTCCAATCCAAGATGAAGGCCAAAATAATATCAACTTCGAGTTCGATTCGAAGTCTAGAACAAAGAAAAATGCAACCAAATTTACAAATATATGATGAATCTCACAAGTTGGAGTCTCACAAATCAATAAAATGATAAAATTGTTCTCAACAGAATAATCTAAAAAAAAAATCCAAACCCTAACTAAGAGATGACGGTTGTATATGAGGACTCTAGGGTCGTGCGACCTGTTGGACGCAGCTCTAAGTGGGCTCAACTTGATACATGTCCCAAAGGCCGAATACGATGTTATAGCTCCGGAACAGATTCTGGACATTCAATTATTTCATCGATTTCCGATGACTCCAGATGAATTTGAACATGAAACCAGTGGCATTGGAAAGTTTATTTTCTTAGCTTTTTGTGCATATTGCATATGTAGAACATCCTAATTCAAGCCCGTATGCCTTTTGGACGTCTATTTTGGTGCGACCTACTCTGGACTCTGAATCAGACTTGAAGTTAATATTATTTGGGACTTCATCTTGGATTGGACATCCTTGATGGCCTATCACGGCTCCAATAACCTCTACAACTATCTTATCATCATCTCCATGATTCTTGTTGGGGGAAAGCCTACCTCATAATCTCCTCAGACCTGATTCGAGCCTATCAGCAAACGAACAAGGTCGAAGATAGACCGGAAGGGCAGGCGGAGTGCAGCCCATCGGGCACCGTACGGCCGAACGGCGTGCGGGCTGGCTTATTCTCGGTGCATACTGGAGTTCAAAGCCCATTGTGTGGCTGGGGGGGGGGGTACGGAATTAGGCGGATCCCATGACACAAGTACCGAAGGTTGACTCCGGGGACGTGTACCGAATGATGGTTGAAGTACCAGAGTATCCTTAGACAAGATTACAGAGCTTGTAATATAGGCTCAGGATAAACATGTAAACATACCAGCGGGAGCAGGTGAGCATGAATCTATAAATAATCCCCTGTTCTCTGGTAAGAGGGTCATTCCATCACATCCCGAGTACGGACTGTTCGGTACGGACTCGGAAAAATAATACAAGTCAAGTCCGAAGGGACCCAGTTTACAGACCTTTGGCCTTACTCTTTGTGCCTTTGCTCATGTATTATTCCCAAAGGCCTGCCCGAAGGGCCTTCGGCCTTCGGGCTCCTCCTGAAGCCCCTTCGACAGGTCTCATAGTGTTTGTTTTGGCCTTGTAACCATAATAATTCTTAATAATAATTAATTCATCAGATAACCATATGTTCTCAAAATCACATGAAGAAGTCATTATGAACGAGCTCACCTATAAATTCAGTTGTCGTGCATGAACTTGCATTTTAGTTGGAGTGTTGGGTGTATTCATAGGAGTGAGTTCTCATCAGGTGGTGTCCCTACCTCCTCGCCGCCCCGCTCACCAACCACCTCAACCTCTGGGCCGGCCTTCTTCCCCAAACCTTCGTTTCATGTACAACAATGGAGGAGCCCCCAACAACCCTAAACACTAACACCCTAACCCGGAGACCTCGTAAGAAATGGAAACGGAGCTCAGAAACCCATCGGGTTTGGAGAAGACGGCTTGCTGCCGTAGTACGAAAAATCGAGTGTTCAGAAGGCCAAAAACACTCAAGCATAATATAGAAAATTCGTTTTTAAATCTCCACTTGAGGTTTAAAAGTTACTCAAGAACCAACCTAAACTTTCTGTGTGGACTTGAGCTATTTGAACTTTTGGGGCACGACGAGCAGCTGGTGCCTACATTTTATTGAGTACAAAAGTGCATCCTCACTAGAAAAAAATGCCTGAAGTTAAAAAAAAAAGTTTGAATAGGTATGTTGTTTTGGTCAGATGCTGGTGTGCCCATTGGTTTATGTAGTAACTAAAACAACTATATTACACGTGTTTATTTATGCAATCAACTGAACTTAGCATTAAGAGAAACTTAGGTCCTATTTGGATCTCTTCAGTTTTTAAGAATCTAGTTTCTAGAAATTAGAGGGCCTCTAAACATGCCAGTTTTTATGCCAGTTTATATAAACCAAATTATGAGTTTTTAAGAAATTCATAATCTGGCTCAACTCAACTAATACCAGTTTTTAT
The DNA here is from genome assembly GCA_030378355.1 of Eleusine indica. Taxonomy (NCBI): domain Eukaryota; kingdom Viridiplantae; phylum Streptophyta; class Magnoliopsida; order Poales; family Poaceae; genus Eleusine; species Eleusine indica. The sequence continues at coordinate 48,079,477 of CM059495.1, forward strand.
CTTATTCTAATACAATAAATTACTAAAAAACTAATTTATAGATTATAAAACTAGGATCCAAACATCCCACCTAGTTTTTATTTAAAAACGAGTTTCTAGAATCTGAAAGTAAAAATCAATTTTTAAGAAACTATGGTGGATCCAAACAGGGTCTTAGATTCAATTCTGGGTTTTAAAAATATAATCCATATATTTGCAAATGTTAGTCATAAAATCGTTATGTTGTTATTAATCACCGGGCTCGAAAACTAGACTTCTATACTTTTTCATACTCGTGTGGTAAGAAAAAAAAATGAATGAAGCTACCACCAGCAAGTGTGGTTCATACGGACCAGTCCTCCAAACAAGTGGTTCAAATCAACCCAGCAGATAAAAGATAGCAGGATCAGATTCCACACTCAGCTGAAGGAGATGGTTTGCTGAATGAATTTTGTAGAATTCGGTGGCAATTGAACAAGATATATTGGCTGTCAGGTAAGGTAAAACAAATTACTACTCAACAACCAAGTGACCGATTACAAAAATTCGATCGATCTCTTGGCTGCAAAATACAGTCATGGCTTTCATGAGCAAGAGCATACATACACTCCCATTCATCACCTACATGAATATTTACAAGTGGTTCTTCCTTGACAACTATCATAAGCAGCATCTTTTATCTCTGGCATCCCGGATGACACCAACTACTTTTCAAAATGAAAAGAAAAGTTAACAGAGCAGGCCGCGGCGAGCTACTTGCCGTGCTTGACGCCGCGCGGCCCTACGGATCTCTTGATGGACTCGATTCTCTACCGCCTAATCTGCTTTTTGAATCTGGCGATGAACTCCTCCGCCTTCTTGTCCACCTCGTTCTCGTCTACCTCCGGCGTCGACTCCCTAGTGGAGTACCCGCCGCCTCCGCCGTCCTCGTCGTTATCGTCGCTGCTCTCCGTGTCATCTGAAGAGACCGCGACTCCGCTCAGGATAGGATCGCTCACCGATCTCTCGTACTGGAACCTGGGAATGGACTTTAGGCTCTGTACCCACACGCTTCCTCTGACTCGTTATAATTTCAATTTTGATATAAGTTCGATCAATCGATTATTTTTCCTATAGAATCACAGTATAACATGCTATCGTATTCGCATCATGCAGACTTGCCACCTGGGCCTCCATAAGTGAACCTTGCGCCATCAATGGGTGATACGGAGTAAGAGCTCTCATCAGATATTATGGCGAGTAGATCATGGTCGATGGGTGTGCTGCTCCCATCCTCGTTGATGAATTGAATATTCCAGAACGATGAGGCCTTGTCCGAGGGGGCGAAGGCTCCACTTCCCATTGGAGGAGATTGAACGCCTTTCGCATAGTAAACATGGCCACCGAATGTAATTCGAGTCGCCTTCTTTGATAAGCTATCAAATAACGATGCCGGGAAGTGGCCCACTACAGCGGGAGCGCTGTTGAATCCGTAGTGTAACCACCAGTCCCCGCTTGATTTATCCTGAAACGTTGATTTCACCAGTGAGATGCTACTAATAACTTAATTTGAATTAATTCGACGTGATTCAGGAGTAAAAAAAGGAATACCTTTAACAGTTTAATAGTGATATTTTGGCGGGCACCATTCGCATCAGAGACTGGAGCTATGATATCACCGGGAGTTACTGTGGACCCACTTGCCAACTGAAATCCAGGGCAATCCGTATTGAGGCATCCTGTGTTTCGATAAGCGTCGCTCTGCAGTTTTAGTAAAGTTATTTAGATGTAAGACACTCTTACATATAGTAGAGTAGTAGGCAGCAAAATGAGTTTGATTACATGAAAATACGCACTGTCCAATACGTGAAAAAGTGTGTGTTTGAATCCTTGAAACGGGATGGAAAAACCTATACATGATAACAAGAGACCTTCATTAGCTAACCAGAAAAGGATGGACGATGCATAAAGGAAACATGTGACCATATGGACAACTTACGAGCCATCCAGCCGTAATTGTATTGAGGTTTTGTCTCCAATCACCCTCGTCGTTACTAATCCAAATTGCTGCTTTACTCAACAGGCCTCCATTAAGATTAAAGCCATACACATCCATTGTAGCAACCAATCCATAGTATCCATCACTGCCACTATCATTAGCCAGATGCGCAGCGAACTAGAAATCGAGCATATAGTGAAAATGAAATAAGTAAACAGTATAGATAGGAAATACAACTAAAGTTAAGGGTGCTTCTGCCGAGTGCTACTGGACACGGATCCTTTGTGCTTGATGCATTCGAGTCACTGACTGACGCGAACGCTCCAAGCTCAAAGGCCTGATTATCAAGTACTGAAACTGTTGCACTAAACCAAATCTTCAATATCTCTATAATAAATAGGCAACACAATTTGTATGAACTATGAGAGGAGGATTGTCGGATTGACATATATTGCCAAGTAAAACAGAGTTAGCTTAGGAACTGTCGAGAGATAATCTCAATAGTGATTCTAGATATGCGTATGAGTATGAAAGCCGATGGACACAGGACACAGAGTTTATACAGGTTCGGGCCTCCCGAAGGATAACAACCCTACGTCCTGTTTGGTGTTCTTATATTTCTAGGGTTCGCACTAGGTTTTGATTCCCAATATAAGTTCTGATGATCTTTGAGGACCCCCTGCCCTTCTTATATAACCGAAGGGCAGTGGTGTATATGGTAACCTATCATTCGGTTATATTTGATTCTATCTATATATCATATCTCTTAATCTAACTTGTAGTCTACTCTAAACAAATATCCAAGTAGTTATCCTCTGGGCCTTAATCCCTAATGCTTCATAACCAAGCCTCCGGTCCACTCGGCCATATTACCGAGTGGTTAAGTATCATAGTAGCTCCCAAGAACTTTCCAATTTTGAATACAAATCTTTAACTTATCTTGATATTTTTCAAAATTGAAAAGTGCTTCTCTTGCTATATATAGAAAAATCCTTCCTTTATAGGTAATTAAAAAGGCATATTCCATGAGCATAGCCCCCAACTCAGAAGGTATTGAGACTTCTCTTAAAATGCCTTGTGAGTTCGAAATTAACAATATCAATCGTCCATCAGATTTTCTTATCCGATTATAAGCCCCAGTGATGTAGTTATTGAAAGAAAATAACTTCTGAAGTAACACTAAGAGGAAACCGTAGCCCCCAGGGTTGAAAAGTATCATTTCCTCCGAATGATATGTCAAAAGTTAAGAACCGTAGCCCCCAAGACTAGTGCTACCACTCCCTCCGAGTGATTAGTAGAGCTTAATGCTAAGCAAGTGTACTGTAACCCCAAAGCTTAGAATCATTAGTCGTCCGAGTGATTTTAATGATAAATCACAAAACAAAGGCATTATAGCCCCCAGTTATGGGACTTATCTGATGTCTGAGTGATTTCAATATTAAATCACCAAGAATCCAAATTTCAGTATGCAGTAAATGCTATGAACAGTATCATCATATCAGGGCGACAACCCGCGAACCATGCCTGTCCGCTAGGTCAACTTATTAGTATAGACATATATATAGGCGTGCACCCTTCACCTTCTTCACCCAGCATTCTAGCCACCACCATTGCCCCCTCACAAACCCTAGATATTGGATCCCCATTTCCTCTCAGAGATTTCTGCTCATCTCCATTTCTCCAGACATCGATTTCAATGGTGCCCAAGCGCACTTGCCAAAGAACCAAATCCCAATCAAAGAAGCAAGTTTCCCTTGGTAAAACCGACGACGAGGCAGTCTTTGACATCCCCGTAGGGATCAGGGAATTCCCGGTTTCCACCATGGATGTGGAGAAGATCAACGGGCTCGTGATCGACGGAGTGCTCCAAGATCAATAAACCGGGGACTGGATTGAAGCAATAGGTTAGAAGTTCCCGCAACCCCTAGTGGATCACATCACTGTTTTCGCATCCTTTTTCTATCGTGGATTTGGGATTCTGTGTAGTGATTTCTTCCGAGGTCTGCTGTTCTTCTATGGAATCAACCTTGTGAATCTAAATCCAAACACGATTCTCCATATCTCTATCTTCATTCATCTGTGCGAGGTATTCCTAGGGATCACCCCCCATTTCGATACTTTCAAAGAGTTGTTTGTTCTGAAATCAAACAACAATAATGTAATTGGAGGCGCAGGATTTCAATTGAGGAATAAGTCAAAATATATCAAAGTTCCTCTTCCTTCGACGAACAAAGGGTGGCACGCAGATCGGTTTTACCATGAAAACCATGCACCCCCTTTATCAGAGTTCACTGCTGAAGCTCCTGTGCCTCGGCCTAAATGGTCCGTGAAAGCGTCCCCGGACAAAAAGGCTCAGGTCAATGCAATCTTAGAGCAAATTGCTGTGCTGAAATCAAAGGGATATAGTGGAGTGGACGTTGCCTCGAGCTTCATATATCGCCGAGTCCAACCCATCAAGAAACGCCATGACCCTGGTTGAAAGTTCAATATCAACAGAGATCCCACCATGGAAGTGCCTGAAGAGTTGTCAGAATGGGAACTAACACTCCGGCTTGAGAATATTTTTTCCTCCTTGCTTGATTGGACCCCGGGATCTGCAAAAGCCAGACATCATTCCAAGATCACCAGGGATGAAGTAAGTAACCACTGACAAATCTATTATTCCCAATATTTTGGTGAAGATCGAAAATGAATAACATGTCATATGAATTGCAGAAACTCAATATATATTCCTCAAGCCCCCCACTGCCTCCTTTGACGTGAGAAAAATCACCACGTCGACAGCCAACTCACAAGCGTTGTAAAGCCCAGATTGAAGAATCTGACAAAGATGAGTCTTTGGCAGAAAGATCTGCTAGACTCCAAGGAGAGGCAAAGAAAAAAGCTACAGCCGAGTCATTAACCACTCGAGAAGGATCTGGAGGTGATGCAGAAGCCAAGTCTTCAAAAGAGCAAAGGCACCCGAGTGACAAGAATACGAAGCATTCCTCAACTGAGGACACCCCTGATGCTGCGAAGGATGCTAGGCCGTTGAATCCCCCACCAAAACTGTTAGGATTGAAGTTTAAACGCCGGCCAAGGTAAGCGTGTTTAATGGCCATGATTCTAATTTGCTATAAAACGACTCTGCTAATGGTTATATGTCATGTAGATCATTCGACACTGCTTCTTCGGGCAGCGCGACGCCTCAGAACACTGTTCCTAATGAAGATCAAGCAAAAGTAAAGTCAGGGACATCCAAGGATGATGCCTCTGATCACTCGGCAAAGAGGCCGAGTGGTGTGAACGCTGCTCCAACATCCCCCCGGACAAGAAAAGAAACCAACAGATTAGAGACCCTTCTGTGCTGGATGTAAATGTTCCGGGACAACCACAACCCCTGCTACCTCTTCACCAGTCGACGTAGAAGAGCCTACCTTGGTTTTTGAAAAGATACCGGAGCCAGCATATGATTATCCCATCGGCCCTGATGAAGATGCCATGCCAACTCCAATTCATCGAGTGGTGAAGGAAGGAATCTTGGATGAAACTATCCCCACAAGGACGTTATACCATACTAGTAAATTTGCCACTGCGGGCTTTGATGAATCTGATGAATAAGAAGAACTGAAGACATTCGAGGGCTTAACCGAAAAAGCATTTCACTCGTTCCAGGTAAAAAGTTGGATGTATGCTTATTTTCGATTATCACTCAAGGAAATGATACACCTCTTTCTCTTACAATTTTATTGCAGCGCTTGAAGTAACACATGGCTAATAAGAGCAAACTTTTGCAACTTGTGGAGAGGACTTGTGCAAAATCAATGGAGACCGAAGATCAGCAATAGGAGCACCCGATCTCCTTCCTTGAATTCCTTTTTCAAAAGCTTCTTATCGTACCACTTCTTTGTTTTCTCTTTGTATATGGCTGCATTTTCATATGCATGCAATCTCATCTCTTCCAATTCACTTATTTGTATCTTCCTTTTCATGCCGGCGGCATCAAGATCCAAATTCATTTCCTTTATAGTCCAATAAGCCTTATGTTCCAATTCCACCGGTAGGTGACACGATTTCCCATAGACGAATTGATATGGTGTCATACCAATTGGTGTCTTGAATGCCGTCCTATATGCCCATAACGCTCTATTAAGCTTCGTGGCCCAATCTTTTTGTTCCTTTGTAACAATCTTCTGCAGAATTCCCTTTAATTGCTTATTTGAAGTATCTGCTTGTCCATTCGTCAGGGGATGGTAGGCTGTTCCAATTCTAGGTTCAACTCCAGATTTTGTTAAAAACCGAGCAAATTCTCCTCCTGTAAAATAGGATCCTCCATCTATAATTATTATCCTCGGTACTCCGTACCTAGGAAATATCTGCTCCTGAAGTATACTCCTTGATTCTCTTGTAGTATTAGCCTTGCATGCCATTGCTTCGACCCACTTGGAGACATAATCAACGGCGACTAATATGTACTCGAAACCATGAGAATTCACAAAGGGTCCCATAATATCCGTACCCCAAACATCAAAGATATCGACTTGAAGATTGTACTTAAGAGGCATTGCATTCCTACTGTTAACATTCCCTATTCGTTGGCATTGAGCACATGTTGCAACATACCTTTTTGCATCTTCATGCATAGTAGGCCAATAGAATCCACTCGCCCATACCTTTGCCTGTGTTCTGAAGTAGCCATAGTGTCCCCCATAATCTGAAGAATGACATTTTGCTAAAATGCTTGCTCTTTCTTCTCTGGGTACACATCTCCGTACTGCTCCGTCCTCGCAATACCTATACAAGTATGGGTCAGCCCATATAAATTTTCTCATTTCACTCTTAACTCTTTTTCTTGTGTTCTTGTTCATCTGATCAGTTTGTCCCTTGAAACCCTTGATAATATCCATCATCCAGTTCTATCTACGATCAAATGCAGCAAACAACTGCTCTTGTTGCATTTCATCTCTTATTGGCTCAGTTGATGGTGATTCAAGACGAGATAAATGATCTGCTACAAAATTTTCTACTCCTTTCTTATCTCTTATCTCCAAATCAAATTCTTGCAGCATCAATACCCATCGCATTAACCGAGTCTTAGATTCCTTCTTTGAAACCAAGTATCTTATAGCAGCATGATCAGTATATACAATCACCTTAGAATTTAGAATGTAGGATCTAAACTTCTCAAAAGCAAATATAACAGCTACCATCTCTTTCTCAGTTGTTGTATAATTGATTTGCGCCTTATTTAAAGTTTTGCTAGCATAATAAATAGCATGCACTTTACCTTCCTTCCGTTGTCCAAGAACGGCTCCAACTGCATAGTCACTTGCATCACACATAATTTCAAAAAGTAAACTCCAATCAGGTGGCTGCATAACGGGTGCAGAGCATAGAGCTTCCTTTAATCTTCTGAAGGCCAAGAGTCTCTCCTCCTCCATAACAAATTCTGTATCTTGCTTTAACAATTCTGTCAGGGGTTTAGCAATCTTTGAATAATCCTTAACAAATCTGTGATAGAAGTTGGCATCTCCAAGAAAACTCCTCAAAGTTGTAAGATCAGTAGGGGGAGGTAATTTCTCAACTGTAGATACCTTTGCCTTATCAATCTCTATCCCTCTTTTAGATACAACATGACCAAGTACTATCCCTTCTGTTACCATGAAGTGACACTTCTCCCAATTAAGAACTAAGTCGCATTCAATGCACCTTTTCAAAACCTTCTCCAAATTCTCCAAATAGCTATCAAAATCAGCACCATGCACGGAGAAGTCATCCATAAATACCTCCATAATATCTTCTATGAATTCAGCGAATATTGCATTCATGCATCTTTGAAATGTTCCAGGCGCATTGCAAAGACCAAATGGCATCCTTCTATATGCATATGTCCCAAAAGGGCAAGTAAAAGTAGTTTTCTGCTGATCTTCTAGTCTTACCGGTATTTGAAAGAAACCACTATATCCATCCAAATAACAAAAGTATGAATTCCTTGCTAATCTTTCAAGCATCTCATCAATGAACGGAAGAGGATAGTGATCTTTCTTCGTTACTTTGTTCAAACTTCTATAATCTATGCACATTCTCCATCCAGTTACAGTCCTTTGAGGGATCAACTCATTGTTCTCGTTAGGCACTACTGTCAACCCCCCTTTCTTGGGTACACAATGCACTGGACTAACCCATTCACTATCAGCAACAGGGTAGATCATACCTGCATTAAGCAGCTTCAAAATCTCCTTTTTAACCACTGGCTTCATTGATTCCTTCAACCTTCACACCCCTTCAACCACTGGTTTAGTATTCTCCTCCAAGTTAATCTTATGGGTGCAAAATGCTGGGCTGATTCCCTTGATGTCATGCAATATGTAACCAATGGCCTTCTTATACCTTTTGAGCACAACAAGAAGCCTCTCTGTTTCTTCTTTTGTTAAGGCGTTGTTCACAATAACTGGATATGTTTTATTCTTTCCTAGATATTCATAGCGTAGCTCCTTCGGAAGTTTCTTCTGTTCCACTTCTGGCGCTTCGTCTGGATCCAGCTCCCCGAGAGGTTCAAAATCATGATTTTCCTGGTTGAGCCGATCGGCACGACGTTTGCGCCGATCGGCACTGGCAGTGTGCTTGAGCCGATCGGCGCAAGTGTCGTGCTGATTGGCGCTGGCAGTATACTTGCCAGCTCCACGCATGGTGTGGTCCAGTGGGTCTCCCATATCCATCCCTATCCTCTCGTCTTCCTCTGGGCAGAATTCCTGATAGTAAGAAGAGTCTTGATGAGACGGATCATTAAATTGAAATTGCACTTCTTCCTCTCTTAGGTGTAGCGTGATTTGACCTTTCCCAGCATCCAGAACAGCTTGTACTAATCTTAAGAATGGCCTTTCCAGAATGATACCTTCAACCCCAGTTTCTTTATTGTCTAGAACGAAGAAATCTACCGGCATTGTTTTCGAGCTGATCTCAATTTTGACATTCTTGATCACTCCTAGTGGCTTGGTTTTCCTACCATCCGCCATGATCAGCTCAAGTTCAGTCCCCATCAGCCGCTGTTGAGTTCCATAAGGCATGCTCATGAATGCATCATAAGTCATCAAGCTGACACCGGAGCCAAAGTCACATAAGGCTTTCAAAAATTTCTTCCCCGATATCTCACAGGGTATGTACGGTTCTTTTTTTTCCTCTTTAGTGACACCTACAGCACACACACCACATAATCCTTCGTAGGGGGATGGCTCAAAGCAACTGTCTAGCAATCTCTTCACTTGTTTCACCTCTGTTCCATCAAGCTCTATATCATCCTTGTAAAGCTTCCCTAAAACTCTACCAATAATCTCTTGGTCGTAAACTTCCGACTTGAGGCGATTACTTGGGATATTACACTCAATTCCGGCTTCGGAGGCGTCTTGCAGACTGAAGGATCTTCTCATATTAAGCAATTCTTGCAAAAAATCAATGGGAATCCAGTTCATTGGCTCAAATTTATCAAGTGGTTTAGCATTCGCCAATGTTCTATCCCCCTTCGGTTTAGCAAAATTCCCTTCAAATTCCTTCAGATGGTTGTCCAGAATCGCAGCTTCTATATTGGTATATTCCTTGCTACTTGGCGGAGTCGTCAGGGTGATCGGTTCTCCTGTTGTCGCGACTGCGCCGATTGGCTCAGAGACTGTGTCGATCGGCGCACACGTCAGATCCACAGAGGCGGGTCTGACGGGCTTTATTTCTTTGAATTGCTCCGAAGTAATCATTGATCTGCTCTCGGACATCAAGATCTGTTTAGCTGGTGACTCTTCCTTCTTCATAACTTCTGGGCATTGCCGATTTGGTTCTAGATATTCTTCCCAATGCTTATGCAAAGCTTTATTCTCGGCAATTTTGCCTAACAATTCGATCCCTACCTTGGCTGTCAATCTCAGAAAACTTCCTCCGGCCGATCCGTCCAAATGCATCCTCGATGCCTTGTTTATGGCCATGTAGAAGGTTTGAGCGCACATATTCTCATCAATGCCAAGGTTAGGTCCTTGTTTCAACAATGTTTGAAAACACGTCCAGGCTTCCGCGAGAGATTTTTCATCTTCTTGTAAGAAGTTCACCACTTCCCTTCTCAACTTCTGCACCTTTGGCAAAGGAAAATAGTGGAGACAAAAATTTCCAACCAACTCACTCCACTTATCTTTTGCTTCTCGAGATGCTGCCTTGTGCCACTCTTTGGCTTTTCCTCCTAAAGGGAATGGGAAAAGCAGCCACCTGTAAAGATCCCGAGGCACTCCTTCATGATGGAATGTTTGGCAAAGTGCCTCCAAATCTTGTAAGTGAGTATACGGTTTCTCCTCTTTTGCTCCAAAGAACTTGTTTGCTTCAACCATGCTAATGATGATGGGGTTCAACACATACGAGGAGGACGTGGCCTTCTCATCTGAGGGTTGAGGCACCAGCACGTCTGGAGATGGTAGAGAAAGTTCCCTGAGCGTCCGAGAAGGTCCTGTCGTACTCATCCTAAAAATTCACACAAAACACAAAAACGAAAACAACTAGAAAAGAGAGGATTAGACGTTAGTAAAATATTAATAGTAAAAGAACTGACTTGTTCCCCGGCAATGGCGCCAGAAAAAGGGTTTGTTGGTCGTAATTATGCACCCACTTATATACCGCAAGAGGACGGTGTATAGTTGTAGCTCTTTTTCACTCAGAGTATTCCAAGGTTATCTAATCCATAGGGAACGAGCAGAACTAATATTATTAAAAAGTTACTAACAAGTTGCAATGGGTTGGTTGGTGTGAATGATAACGATGAGAAAGTGGAAGGTGAATGTTATTAAAGAGGTAACAGGATGATGAAGGATTCTCTCCTTAGGATTGGTTCACTAGCATGCAACCTTATTCTTATCAACTCGAGTGATGACTCTAATATTCTACAAGACATGGTGGTTTTGTTCACCCCGGCTGTCACTACAGAGGCTATTAGCTCCCCATTGGTTTCTTGCACTATGTAATGGGCAAAAGTGTATTGGCCGATACACTAATAAAAGGGATAGATAGATGTGCAATAAAGTTCATCACATAGATTAAATTCATCGAGAGAGTATCAACAAGTATGAGATTTATATGACCAGATCCCCGCACCAGAGAAGAGAATATGAGACTACTCACTCATCCTTCCGCTAGACATAGCAGAGGGGTGAGAAATAGCGCTAGAACAAGCACGAGCCGATCAGCGCAAGCGTCGCGCCGATCGGCGTGACCTCCCTTCTGGTGGATCTCGTCGGTGTTGACGAACCTCCGCCGCCAATATCCTGGAACCCTAGTTTTAATAACTGATTCTCACGATCGCCGTCTCTCCTTGGTCGTCCTTGGCTCTTGATAATTATCTTCCTTTTACACTCGACGGGATTGGGTCATCTTCCACCGACTCTAACTCATACTAGGCTGGGCCTTCGTCTTTCCTGGACAGGATCATATTTTAGTCATCTTTTCCTCCTGCGCCGATCGGCGCATGGGTTGCACCGATCGGCGCGGCTCTCCATCTGGCCCATCTTCGTTATTCTTCAGCTCTTTATCCATAATTGCCCTGTTTTACACCTGTTTTCTGCGATTACATCCAAAACAGAACAACTACAAATATATGCAAATATAGGGTTAATTGTTAGTCCAAACCACCAAATTAAGATGCAAAACATCCCTTTTTGGTAGATAAAATGGGCATCTAGAAACCACCAACAGCATCCTGTCACCTCTGGGGTCCTGTCTCCTCTAACTCTGACTCCTCAGACTCCTCAGATTCTGAGGTCTCCTCCTCCTCTGACTCCTCCTGCTGCTTGGAGGATCCCTTCTCCGTAGGTCTCGATGACCTCCCCTGACGGGAAGCCAGAGTACTCAGTGACCAAGGTGTCAGAGTGACTCCTGTGGCAAACACTGTCCTCTGCCGGGTACTCCTTCTGAGTCCCTGAGTGTCACCAGACGGCTCTAGGATCAGCCGTGTCTCTGGTGTCCTACGTGACTCCTCCATGTCATCCAGGTGCCTGGCAACCCTCCTAGCTCTCTCTCACTCAGGGTCTAGCCTGGTCCTCTTCCTGCTCTTGGGCTTCTCACACATCTTACCCTTGCCCTTGTCCTGTCCTGAACCTGCCATCTCTGCTGCTGCTGACCACTGTCACTACATGCACATAGGTATAGAAAGGATGAGCATGAAACCTATATAAATCTACCAGTAAAGCATCGCTAGATAAGAATGCACAATAGAAATCCTAGCACTAAATGAAGGACATGATCACTGAACAAATAAAACAACGTAATCAACACTGATCATCGACTATATGTGGCTGGTGCGAGTCATCTAGTGTATAGTCAAATAATGGCAATAAAGTCTAACTGTAGACTAGACGGGAGATAACCCTAGATATGCAATTAACAGATAGGCATGGAACTAATTGCATCCTAGATTGAGTCAATTACCCAATTAATACAACTAAAGATAGGAAATTGATCCGATTCCATTAAATTGAGCAACTACTCGAAATTAGGGCATCAATCGATGAATGGAGGATAAGCTCAATACCCTGGAGGAAAAACCAAAGCTGAATATGAGAATCACGTGACCGATCGCATAAAAGATTGAACTTTGAAGCTCTTCGTCGCCGGCAAGGGAGGTGAAGGGAAAAAGTCAGCCTTTGCACTAGCAATCGGCAGTGGGAGCTCGGCGAGGTGCGCGCACGCGAGGAGGGGGAAGCAGCAGTGGTTCTCGACGGCGTGCGGCAGGACGGCAAGCGACGACGGCGCTGGTTCTCGGCGGCTTGGCCTGGTCGGCGGCGACGGCTGCTGAGGTTCGCATGCGCATGGCGCGAGCAAGTGCGGCAGGAGGTGAGCATGTGCGTAGGGTGAGCAATGGCAGCATGGGCGTCAGTGAACGCGCGTCGGAGGCGGGGCGTCATCGGTGAGGAAATCGGAGACGGCAAGTTCACGTCCTCGGCGTCGGGATTAGAACAGAGAAGAAACCAAAGTCTCTAATGTCTTTTGACCTAGGTCAAGAAGGAACCAACAGCCGAGATCAATCAAGGCGTGATCAACAGTCACAGATCAAGATTGCTTCGTGCGATCAATCATAGTGACCGGACCATCCGCTCACTAGACCGGACCGTCTGGTCACTTTAGGGTTCCAAAAAATCTGAAAATCTGGCAAACCAGAACTTGTGCAGACCGGACCGTACGGTCTTTAGACGAGTTCCGTCCGGTCTCCATTTTTCTTCTCCCCGAAGCACTGTGCATTGCTGCACAGACCGGACTGTACGGTCACTACCAGAAATTCACTGAATCAAGGAATTTCTCCATTTTCCAAGTGCCCTCACTTAGCACCCAATGAAACACTGCACTTGGAATATGAAGGGAACTCTCAAACACTCCTTCTCAAATAGTGGCACTCTATGGCCTTATAATTTTCACAAATGCCAAATGGAAGATTGAGCAAATAAGAACCAAGGCGAATAAGAGCCAAATGGGTATGTATGAGCCTTAGTCCATGAACCGCGTGAGTAGATTTAACCTCGGAGAGCATAAGAGCTTGCTTAATGGGCATGAAGCACAATCCTTTCCTTTGGTCACACTTATGGAGATGTTCTCTCATATTGATCATGAGGCACAAATTTATCCAAGTGAGACAAGCCTCCTTTGCGTTTCCTATATGATGCATGCAACAAGCATTTTTCATATGCAATGAAAGTAAACATGCCATGTGGATGCAAGAAAAGTTAAACAAGACACGAAGGGAACCTAACAAAGTCAAGTTTGTGTGACATTCACAATGTTTAAAAAAAAAATTTCAAATATCTTTACTGTTGGTGGGCCACGCTAGACCCACCCGTCAGCTCCAGAAACTTTCACCGTCGCGCACCGCCCGCGACCGGGCTGCGCTGGCGCGCGCGAGGCCGGCGGAGGCGCCACGATGCCCTGCACGCGGGCCCCGCCGGCACTGCTGTCGCTCGAGGAGGCGATTTACCGCCTCCTCTCTTCTCTTTTTCTTCTCTCATTCACTCTCTCTCTCTCACCCGAGCTGTTTCCCCCGCCTTCTCTGTTTTTCTTCCGCCACCGCCGCCGCACCCATTCTTCGCCATTGCCTATCTCCCCATTCCTTCCGCTGCTCGAAATCGTTGCAATTACTCCTCTAACAACTCCCCAACACCGGACGGGCCCCGTAGAGGAAAAGGCAAAGACTGGGTCTTGCAAGGTGGTAGCCCCGTCCGTGTCAAATTAGGACCAACTGTTGGCGGCTCCGTGAACAAGTATTGAACAGTACCGTCTACATGCTGGTATATGGGACCCAGTAAGCTGATGTACCCTAACTACCTCAGTGGTAGGACGTAGCCAACTTTCTTTTTCTGGCTGTTAGTGAGATTAAAGTCTCACGGGAGGGAAATGGTGGTCGCCCATGGATAACGTCTGGGACGGGTATCTGGTGGGGTCTCCATACTCCCGGGGAAGTTGGAAGCGGATCAGCCTCTGGTTGGGGTTAGCGGGAAAAGTTGTCATATACGACCAATGCGGTGCGTATATGTCATGTAGTCGGGTTTTTACCCAGCTGGTAGAAATTGATTCGAATCGCTGTCCCTCGCAGCAATGAGTACCGCTTGTTCGCTTGGCGCGAATGGAGATAATCGAGTGTAACGAGAATGAGAAGGATTATAAAAAAATTATTTAGATTGACTTGATAATTTATGATTGCAAATAGCTGCAGGATGCAAACCTTGTTATTAATGAACATATTCTTGAGCTAAAATTTGAATTAGCTAGCCATTAGTAAGAGCTGTTTTTCGCAATTCTGAGTCAACCCACCAGCCAAAGGCCTAAGCATTCTAGAAGTCGGCCTTAGCGAGCCACGTTGACGGGTTAGTCTTGTGGAGTATATTAGATACTCAAGGTTTGTTCGACTTATGATTTTAATAGGTGAAGAGCCAAACTCCTTGGGATGGTCAGAAGGCATGCCAAAAGAAGGACAGTTGCCGGAGGGAGGTTCTCTTCAGTGGGAACGCATTCCGTCTCCGGAAGAGTAGAAAGTTAGGTGTGTCTCAGAGAGAGTAAGCTGGAGTAAGCGTGTTTTAATAATTTGGTTTTAATGTGAGTTCCAACTTGTGTTAAGTACAAACACCTTTGTTGTAACAAATATTTTTCCGCTGCAATCTCTTGTCTATTCTTCTCGAAAACCTGGTTGTATTATACCATGATGTTATATATGTGGACTTATAAGAATGTATGTGCCGTTGTAACTCGCTTCGTCGAGTGTCCTCCTGTACACGATCCTGGTCATCCCAGAGGGGATGTCACAGCTGTAGGGGGTTAGCTTACAGGGGTTACGCAGCAGCGTAACCAGGCGATCGAGATTATGCTCGATTTCACTGACCAGAGAGACCAGCTTCAGAACGTTATGGAGGCGCAGCAGATACTGGAGGATCACCACCAGGACCTTCACGTGCAGATTGCGCAGTTGCAGCAGCAGATACCGCCATCGCAGGGACCGGCAGCTCCTGAGTCTGGCTTAGACTCTCAGGGACCCCCTGCTGAGTCCGAGGCTGCACTTGCCTCCGATGCCGATAGTCACGCACCCTCACAGTAGATGGTGCGAGGGTAGGATAGAGCGATAGGAGTAGGAGGATAGCATCATTTTTGCTGACAGGATGTCAGATTGTATAGCCACCGGGTAGGATACTGGAGATATGAGTGTTGGGATAGGATGGCGATAGTCGCCACATTTTTGCTGACATAGGTCAGATTGTATAGTGGGGCAATAGTAGACCTAACCATCCCCCACTATAGCGGTTTGTACTACTAGCAGTAGTAACTGATGTAGCGTATTACTAAGAAATTAAAAGTGGATGTTTATAAAAATGTGATAGTAAATTACGCTTAAAGTATGAGTACAAATTGATATTGATGTATGTGCTATTTTATGTCTCCGCAGAGATGGCCAGTGTTGGTAATGGCATCGGTGAAGCGGAAGGACAGCAGTGCTATTTGTGTCCAGAAAAGGATATTCGCATAGCAGAACTGGAAAGTCGACTTCAAGAAAAGGATGAAATGCTGATCGTTCAGGAGAATCAAATAAACAATCAAGTAGCCCAACTGAACAACCTGGGGCAGCAACTAGCAACGGCAAACGTTACAATCCAACAGTTAGAAGAAGATTTGATACAGATGCATAACATTTTATTGAACCAGGAACTGGAGCAACAGCAAAATGAAGATACAGCAGAAGAACCAGAAGAAATAATGGATATGGAATCAGTGATAGTTTCAACGGAGATTCCGCAACTCCAGGATGAGGGAGATCAAGTGAGCGATTCTAGGGATCAAGAAGTGACTTCCACGTTTCGCGTTGATCAGTGACCAGCATATTAGTTTCGAGAATAGTATGAGTAGGGTTGATGTGAACTTTATGTGGTGACACCTGTTTTGTATCAGGTTTTTTAGAAGTTGGAATAAAAGTACTATTTTCTGTCAAGTTGAGCCATGAAATTATGTTATCAAGTATTTCTATAATATTTGAGTAGTGGGGATGCTAATGAAAAAGATTTTCCTTGAACAGAATGGGTGATACAAGAAATAGTAATGGTGCAGAAAGTTCTCAGCGAGGAGGGGCAGACGTGCCACCACCTCCACCCACTCTAGCACAAGCCATTGCAGCCATACTAAATTCTGGTGTGGCACAAGAAGAGTTGCTTCGGCAGATAGCTCAAAATACAGCACCACCGGAGCATCGTCCTGGTTATCATGCTAATCAGGCAACATATCCAGATTTCATTGCCACTCGTCCGCCTACTTTTTCAGATGTCGGAGAACCTCTAGAAGCGGACCATTGGTTACGTACAATTGAATCCAAGTTGGAGCTAATCCCTTGTACAGATGCCCAGAAGACTTTGTTTGCTGCTCAGCAGCTACAAGGAATTGCTGGAGCCTGGTGGGCAAATCACAAGGCAATGTACCCACCCGATCATCAATTCTCCTGGGCAGATTTTGTTAAAGCATTTCGCGACCATCACATTCCAGAAGGCCTTGTTGATCAAAAGCGGAATGAATTTTTGGCACTAAAGCAAGGAGATATGACAGTGCATGCATATTCTAAAATGTTCAACCGTCTGGCACAATATACTCCAGAGTATGTGGATACAGAGAGTAAGAAGAAGGCTCGGTTCAAAGGAGGGTTGACAACAAAACTGCAGTCTCGTATCGTTTTGAATCGGACTGCTAGTTTCAGCGAATTTGTCAGCGATGCCATTATTCTTGAAGATTCTCTCCGTATCCATAAGGCTACTAAAGATAGAAAAAGGACATCAATGGGGCAGGGAAGTGGAGGACCATCTAAATACAGGCTGGTCTATACATCTCCTACAGGTCAGCGTTATCGTGCTGCTCCTTCCCGCCCAAGTATGTATCGTGCACCTCAACCACCGCCACGACAATATCAGTTCCGTTCACCGTATCAACAGCAGGCTGTGCAACAGTCTCAACAATTTTATTCGACACCACCACCGAATAATTTACCCTGCTATAATTGTGGTCGTCCCGGGCATTTCGCTCGAAGTTGCCCATATCCGCCGAAGACCAATAATACACTACGTCCACAAGCACCCGGACCAAGTCAACAAAGGAATCGACCTAAGAATCCTCCGGTGAAAATAGGACGAGCCAATTTCACCACTATTGAGGAGGTACCAGAACGAGGACAAATTCTCGCGGGTATGTTTTCTATTACTGAGCATCCCGCTATGATATTATTTGATTCCGGAGCTACTCATAATTTTATCAGCAAAACATACGTTCAACAACATCATATCATGTCATCTGAACTATCATGCCCACATCTTATTTCTACACCTGGGGGAAAAAATACTTGCCAATCAAATTGCTGCAAATATGCCCTTGAAATTGGGTAGTAAAGTATATCCCACATCTTTGATCATTTTGGAAGGGCAAGGGTTAGATGCAATACTTGGAATGCAATGGATGCATTTTCATAGGGCAATCTTGGATATAGCTTCTAGAGCTGTACATCTAGATTCTCCTATTCATGGCCAAGATTGTTTGACTTTAAACATTCCTAAAACCCTTTTGCCCATGGTTAATAAAGTCATTGGAAAAAGTTTGGAAGAAATACCTATAGTCTCAGAATATCCAGATGTTTTTCCCGAGGATTTGCCAGGACTACCTCCTGAGCGGGATATAGAATTTAAGATAGAATTACAACCAGGAACAGCACCTATATCTCAAAGATCTTATCGGATGTCCCCCAATGAACTTGTCGAACTAAAGGTGCAATTACAGGAATTGTTAGACAAAGGATATATACGTCCAAGTTCATCACCCTGGGGTTGCCCAGCTTTATTTGTCAAAAAGAAAGATCAAACATTGAGGTTATGCATGGATTATCGGCCTTTAAATGCCGTTACTATCAAGAATAAATATCCACTACCTCGGATTGATATCCTATTTGATCAATTAATGGGAGCTAAGGTATTCTCTAAGATAGATCTTCGATCGGGATACCATCAAATCCGAATTAGGGCTGAAGACATACCAAAAACAGCTTTCTCTACCAGATATGGACTCTATGAATACCTGGTAATGTCTTTTGGTCTGACTAATGCACCGGCACATTTCATGTACCTGATGAATTCGGTATTCATGCCGGAATTGGATAAGTTTGTGGTAGTTTTCATAGATGACATTCTGGTTTACTCCAAGTCGGAGGAAGAACATGCTCAACACTTGCGGATTGTATTACAACGTTTAAGAGATCACCAATTATACGCCAAATTTAGCAAGTGTGAATTTTGGTTAAAAAGGATACCCTTTCTAGGTCATGTGATTTCCGCTGAAGGTATAGCAGTTGATCCGACTAATGTTCAGAAAGTACTAGATTGGAAGCCACCAAAATCAGTTACTCAAATTTGAAGCTTCTTAGGATTGGCAGGTTACTATAGGAGATTTATTCCTAACTTCTCAAAAATTGCTAAGCCAATGACCAAATTATTGGAGAAAGACCAAAAATTTGAATGGGGTCAAGACTGCGAAGAAGCTTTTCGAAACTTAAAGAGATTATTAACCTCTGCACCAGTATTAGCTCAACCCGATTTGGCCAAGCCATTCGATGTTTACTGTGATGCTTCGGGTACAGGACTTGGTTGTGTTCTTATGCAAGAAGGACGAGTAATTGCATATGCATCACGACAACTTAGAAAACATGAAGAACACTATCCGACCCATGATTTGGAATTGGCATCAGTGGTGTTAGCCTTAAAAATCTGGCGACACTACCTTTTGGGAAATTTAGTGCATCTCTATACCGATCATAAAAGTCTCAAGTACATTTTTACCCAAGCGGATCTTAATATGCGCCAAAGAAGGTGGTTGGAATTAATTAAAGATTATGAGATTGAGATTCATTACCATCCAGGTAAAGCAAATGTCGTAGCAGATGCTTTGAGCCGACAAGCACATTGTAATAATCTCACTCCTGAGAAAATGATCAAGGAACTAAAGGGAGAAGCGAGTGAATCAAATCTTCGTATTATTCCATATGGGGTATTAACTAATCTGGCACTTGTTCCCACAATCCAAGAAGATATTGTGACAGCCCAAAAGAAGGATATGGGTATACAACATATAAAGAGGCGAATAAAGACTGGAGACATCACATGCTTCCGGGAAGATGCGGAAGGCATTATCTGGTTCAAGAATAGAATAGTAGTTCCTAAGGATTTTTCCCTTCGTAAGAGAATCTTGGATGAGGCTCACACATCCAAATATTCTATTCATCCCGGAACAAACAAAATGTATCAGGACCTGAAGCAGAGATTTTGGTGGACAAGGATGAAGAGAGAAATAGCAAAATATATCAATGAATGTGATACTTGTCGACGGGTGAAAGCGGATCATTTAAAACAAGCAGGGCCTCTTCAACCTTTAAGCATTTCTGCCTGGAAATGGGAAGATATTAGTATGGATTTTATCGTCGGTTTACCATTAAGTCCAAGAAAGCACAACTCTATTTGGGTCAATGTTGATAGGCTAACCAAATCTGCTCATTTCATCCCAGTACATACTCAATATACTGTGGAAAGGTATGCCGAGCTCTATATATCTCGTATTCTCTGCTTACATGGAATACCAAAAACTATAATCTCAGATAGAGGAGCTCAATTTATATCCAGATTTTGGGAACAAATACATAAATCTCTTGGAACACAGCTGATTCGGAGTTCAGCTTACCATCCGCAGACAGATGGGCAAACTGAACGAATCAATCAGTATCTGGAAGATATGCTCCGAGCTTGTGTATTAACATACAGCAAAGATTGGGAGAAATGCTTACCTTTGGCAGAATTTTCCTATAATAATAGCTATCAAGAAAGTATTGGGACGTCACCATTTCAGGCTTTGTATGGACGAAGTTGTCGTACACCATTGAATTGGTCTGAAAGTGGCGAGAGAATAGTTTTTGGACCCGATATAGTACAAGAAGCGGAAGAACAAGTACGCATGATCCAACAAAACTTGAAGCGAGCTAAATCTCGACAACTCAGCTATACAAATAATAGGCGAAGGAAATTAGTATTTAACGTTGGAGATCAGGTATACTTGCGGGTCTCTCCCACAAAAGGAGTTCAACGATTCGGAATCAAAGGAAAGTTAGCACCGTGATATATTGGACCTTTTGTTATTCGAGAACAATGTGGCGTCGTAGCTTATCGGCTGGAAATGCCTGCACATCTTTCTGGAATTCATAATGTCTTTCATGTTTCTCGACTAAAGAAGTGTCTGAAGGCAACGGCAGATATTGTTATCACAGAGGTAGAACAACTGCATCCAGATCTCACTTACGATGAATACCCAATCAGAATCATTGACACGAAGGATCGAGTGACAAGGCATAGAACTACCAAATTTTATAAAATCCAATGGAGCAATCATTCAGAAGCGGAAGGTACATGGGAACAAGAAGGGTTTCTCAAAGCAAACTACCCAGAGTTTTTCCAAGCTGCGGCTACTAGTGCGGTACGTTCTTGAATCTCGGGACGAGATTCCTTTAAGCGGGGAGGATTGTGACATTCACAATGTTTTAAAAAAAAATTCAAATATCTTTACTGTTGGTGGGCCACGCCGGACCCACCCGTCAGCTCCAGAAACTTTCACCGTCGGGCACCGCCCGCGACCAGGCTGCGCTGGCGCGCGCGAGGCCGGCGGAGGCGCCACGATGCCCTGCATGCGGGCCCCGCCGACGTTGCTGTCGCTCGAAGAGGCGATTTACCGCCTCCTCTCTTCTCTTTTTCTTCTCTCATTCACTCTCTCTCTCTCACCCGAGCTGTTTCCCCCGCCTTCTCTATTTTTCTTCCGCCACCGCCGCCGCACCCATTCTTCGCCATTGCCTATCTCCCCATTCCTTCCGCCGCTCGAAATCGTTGCAATTACTCCTCTAACAACTCCCCAACACCGCCCAGGTCAGTGCTAATCGTCGGAGAGCACTAATCGCCGCCGTCTTTGCCGAGCTCGCAATTCGCCGCCGTCCGCCGTCGACTCTGCTCTGGTGAGCAATCACCGCTGTAAACCCTTTCCCTACCCTTCTCTTGCCTTGCTGCCTCGAGTTGTACCCTTCAATTGCTGCGCCGGTGCCCGGGTGCCCGCCGACCCGCCGCAGCCGCGTTGCCGTGCCGCCATGCGCACGCGCGGGAGAAAGACGGGAGCTCACAGCGACTGGGCCACGCTCGCGGGACTGGGCCGCCAGGCCGAGCCGCGACCGCACGCGCGCAAGCCCACGCGCTCGCGCTCGCGCCGCGCCCCGCCCGGCCAAGCCGACGCACAGATGGGCCGCATCTCGCCCGAGTGGGCTGCCCGAAGGCTGAGTCGCGCCCCCCGCAGCGCTGCTGGGTGGCTGGGCTGGATCCAGCAGCAGCTGGGCTGCCCAAGGCCTAACAGGCCGAAATCCAAGGTTTTATTATTCTTTTCTTTTTCTCAGGTTTTCTAATTAACAATAATTCCAAAGTTTAAATAAAATCCAGTAAATAAAGTAGGCTTCCTAAAATAGTGAAAATAATTTTGTTAAGTTCTAAATAAATTCCTTTACCACTTTGTGTAATAAAATTTAATAATTATTTTATATGATTTTCTAGTAAGTCTATAAATTATCTTTAATATGAATTTTAAATATTTAAGTAAGTTTATAGATTTATCTTTTACCTGTTGTTTAATTTATTTTTCTAAATTAATATTTATTTTGTTAATGGATTTATTTTATATAAAAGTGGGATAATTAAAGGTTATTAATTGGAATTAAAATATGTTAAACCCTTGTCATTAATGAGCTTAATTACTCTTACCATGAAGGAAATACTTCAGACAAGAGTAATTAAATTTCTCAGTCTAAATAATTATTGGAGTCATCTCATCCCATGCATTGCATATTATATCTCATGCATTGTTAATACTAACTTGTGTTATCAACGAATCGTATAGGATCCGAGACCATCGGGCCATCTGATGACTGTGGGCCCGAGACAATAATTATTGAGACTGCTCCTGCACCTGATTCGTCATTTTCGAGCGAAACCCAAGGCAAGCCCCGGTGCATCTCACCTATGTTTTTAAATTCTTTCTTTATTCACAGTCAGTCGGGTCATGTCTGTGCATTAGGTTCTAGGAATTGATTGACATCCACCTGCATCACTACCGAATCCTATGATGTTTTTACCCTATATAGGTACAGGTAGCACGATAGGCGCTACGCTTATGTCGTAGGAATATCGATAGCACTGCATAAGACAAATCTTAAAGCATGGAGGCTTTAAGTTGATTGAAATCTTTGGAAAATTAAATGAAAGTGGATGATGGTGCTGAGACCGGACGGGCCCCGTAGAGGAAAAGGCAAAGACTGGGTCTTGCAAGGTGGTAGTCCCGTCCGTGTCAAATTAGGACCAACTGTTGGCGGCTCAGTGAACAAGTATTAAACAGTACCGTCTACATGCTGGTATATGGGACCCAGTAAGCTGATGTACCCTAACTACCTCAGTGGTAGGACGTAGCCAACTTTCTTTTTCTGGCTGTTAGTGAGATTAAAGTCTCACGGGAGGGAAATGGTGGTCGCCCATGGATAACGTCTGGGACGGGTATCTGGTGGGGTCTCTATATTCCCAGGGAAGTTGGAAGCGGATCAGCCTCTGGTTGGGGTTAGCGGGAAAAGTTGTCATATACGACCAATGCGATGCGTATATGTCATGTAGTCGGGTTTTTACCCAGCTGGTAGAAATTGATTCGAATCGCTGTCCCTCGCAGCAATGAGTACCGCTTGTTCGCTTGGCGCGAATGGAGATAATCGAGTGTAACGAGAATGAGAAGGATTATAAAAAAAATTATTTAGATTGACTTGATAATTTATGATTGCAAATAGCTGCAGGATGCAAACCTTGTTATTAATGAACATATTCTTGAGCTAAAATTTGAATTAGCTAGCCATTAAGAGCTGTTTTTCGCAATTCTGAGTCAACCCACCAGCCAAAGGCCTAAGCATTCTAGAAGTCGGCCTTAGCGAGCCACGTTGACGAGTTAGTCTTGCGGAGTATATTAGACACTCAGGGTTTGTTCGACTTATGATTTTAATAGGTGAAGAGCCAAACTCCTTGGGATGGTCAGAAGGCATGCCAAAAGAAGGACAGCTGCCGGAGGGAGGTTCTCTTCAGTGGGAACGCATTCCGTCTCCGGAAGAGTAGAAAGTTAGGTGTGTCTCAGAGAGAGTAAGCTGGAGTAAGCGTGTTTTAAAAATTTGGTTTTAATGTGAGTTCCAACTTGTGTTAAGTACAAACACCTTTGTTGTAACAAATATTTTTCCGCTGCAATCTCTTGTCTATTCTTCTCGAAAACCTGGTTGTATTATACCATGATGTTATATATGTGGACTTATAAGAATGTATGTGCCGTTGTAACTCACTTCGTCGAGTGTCCTCCTGTACACGATCCTGGTCATCCCGGAGGGGATGTCACACTTTGAACCCCTCCCAAGCTTACTCACTATAAGCCATACAATTGCCTTGAGAGAAGCCAAACCACCATCTCAAGCACTCCCCCTTGCTTATAGATATCTTGGATGGGTTAGACATTGACTAACTTTTATGTGTTTTTCTTTTAGTTATTTAAACATGCATGGATGCAAGGCATACTAGTCACAAAGGAGTGCTAATTACCATGCTATGCAAGAGGAAGAAAAACACACTACAACTACCAAGAACTAACACGGTTACCTCCCTCATGAGTAGATATGACGTTGAGGTCCATGTCACTTGTGGTGGACTTCACTTGATCTTCAAGTAAGCTCACGGTCCACCACCACCACCATCTAGGTCTTGTTCTTGGGCACCCACTTGTACGCGGTCGACCTCTCAAGATCAACTATGCATTTAGGCACCCATATGCTCTTGACCTTTCTCTTCTTGTTTGGTGGTCCCAAAGCCTTTGCTTTCACCTTGCCATCCTTGTTCCTAAAAAGCTTGAAATAGGTGTTCTCATGGAACAAGTTAGCGTTAGGTAAAACAATGGAACTTCTCACCATAGGGCAATCCTTGATAGTGTGGCCATCCTTGCAACACCTCTCGCAATAGTAGTCGTCGGCGAGTAGGGGTTTGACCCATTCGGGAATGGAGTCACTCGTCCCGATAATGTTGATGGAGGCAGGATATGAGCCAAGTCCATGGTGGAAGACGTTGTTTACAAGATTCTTCCCAAGAATCTCCTTGTGAATGGCTCTACCACGTGCAAGTCTCTCAAAGCCGTCCATCATCATTTTCCTCTCTTCCTTGAGCTTGTGATATTCCTTCAAAACAAAAGGATCAAGAGAAGAAACCTCATTCGAGGTGGTTAGTTCATCACACATAGTAGAAGCATCGCTCATTGATGAAGAGGAGGGAGAGGCAAGGTTATCAACATTGATGGCCTCATAAGTAATCTCAAGGTCCTTGTACTTCTCATGAAGCTCTACATGATCACCCTTGAGTTTGTCATAACTCTTGTTTAGGGCATCATGAGATATGACAAGATCCTTGAGCTCACTCTCAAAGTCAACAACATGGTCCTTAGCCAACTTACACTCTTTTCTTACCACATCTAACATTTTGGATTTCTTGACAGCGATGTCACAGGCTTGCTGAAGCATACTCCATAACTCAGCACAGGTGCGCTCCTCGTCATCGCTGTCACTGCTACTCTCGTCCTCACTCTTCCCAAGGTGGCTCAAGGTCATGAGGCATGTGGGAGGTGGAGGAAGAGCTCGTGGATGTGTGGTCCTGATCATGGCTAGGCCGGCCACTTCTTCATCATCGCTTGAGGAAGAGGATGTGTCACTCGTCCACTCTCCAACAAGAGCCTTGCATGAGAATCTTTTCTTGGAGTCTTTGTCTTTGCCTTTTCCCTTGCTCTTGTATTTGTTGAAGAACCTCTTCTTCTTTTGCTTGGCTTTGGGATCTTCATCATCTTCTTCTTCTTCACTTGAATCTTGTGACTTGAATGCTTCTTTCTTGGGCTTTGGACACTCTCGAACAAAGTTATTCTTTGAGCCATAATTGAAGCACTTGCCCCTGGACTTGGAAGCAAACTTGTTCTTGAAGGTCTTCATCTTCTTCAAGAGAAAAGCCAAGTCCTCGGTCAAGTCACCTTTATCATCATCAGTGACTGCCTTGTTCTTATTTTTCTTTCTCTTGCTTGATTCTTGCTTGTCAGCCTGTAGAGCAAGGTTGGATGGTTGAGGATCATCCATCCCCAACTGGTAGCTCTCGAAGGCAGTGATCTTGCCAAGTACATCCTTCATGGTCTTGGTCTTGAGGTCACCCTGCAAGATGTAGGTGATGATGGACTCATACTTAGGGTCTTTGAAAAGCCTCAAGAATCTTCTGATGACCTCCATAGGCTTGAGCTTGAAATCATACCCAAGTGCATTGATCTCCTCCACTAGCATATGAAAACGAGAATACACAGTGTTAGCTCTCTCATGTGGTAATCTAGCAAAGTTATCATACCTGTTCTTCAGCATATAGTATCTTTCCTCTTTGACATCACTAGTACCCTCATGGATACCCTGAATCTCAGTCCAGATACCGTGTGTTGTCGAACTCGAGTCCAATCTAGCAAACACATCCTTAGAGATGCATGAGAATAGAGCATTCTTGGCCTTAGCATTGTTCTTAATGAAATCAGGTTCAAGAAGGTTCACATCCACATCCGATTCATGGGTCACCATCCATATCTCTAGATCAAGGGACTCCAGGTAGGCTTGCATACGTGCCTTCCAATACCCGTAGTCCTCCCCATTGAAAATGGGAACACTCCCCACCTTTACCGGCATCCTTACTCAAGACGGTGAAGCCTCAAAGATGAGCACTTGGCTCTGATACCAATTGAAAGGACTGAAGGACTACCGAGAGGGGGGTGAATTGGTAGCTGACCGCGAATCCAAATAATTCAATTTCACACCACTAGAACCCGACAAGCATTGCAACCTAAACAGTTCTAGTAGGCCAAGACCCTATGCATGCTAGTGTTCATGATGCAAAATAAATCATGGAAGCTAAATACACTAGCCTATGCAAGCCATAAGTCACACTATCAACTAGAGCACACAAATACGAAATAGTAAAGAGGGGGTCAAGGAATGCTCATGATTTTTTTCCTCGAGGTCTCAGAAGGATGGCGCCTTCCCCTACTCCTCGTTGGACCACTCCCGCCGAAGTCCCGGTCCCACCCGCCACCAAGTGGAGTTCTCGCACACGAGCCCGTAATCACTCCCGGAGTGAAGACATGGTGCGCGTCACCGCTGCCACCAAGGCAGAAGCTTGCCTCCCTCGAGAACTTGCCGGACTCCTTGAGCCGGCACGGGCGCTCACTAGCGATGTCTCTTTCACCGACGGGCTCAAACCACATACAAACGTGTGATGGCCTTCACAACCAATCACGATAGGCTCGATCATCAACACCTAACCGGTCTAGGTCTCACCATAGATCAAGAGTAAAAACCTAGATCACACCCTCAAGGACACCTAGCCTTATATGTGCAAGATCACTCCATGTTACTCTCACTAGCACTCTCAAGATATGCAATATCTCCTCCTAGTGCTCTCCTCTTTTCCTCTTGGACCTTACCAAATGATCTTAGGTATTCCACTGGCCAAGAGAGGTCTCCAAGACCCCAGCAACGAAGTTATATAGGCTTGTAACCTCAAACTAGTCGTTGCTCCATGAGATCACCTTTCTGGACGCACTGACTGGATTGTCCGGTCTCTGCCTGACCGGACCGTCCGATCACTCCTGGAACGGTTCCCAGAACCGTTGGCACTTCTGTCCTGGTTGATCTCCTGCACTGATCGGACCGTCCGGTCAGTAGACTAGACCGTCCGGTCTCTCTGTCCGTCGGACAAGTCCGACGCGTCAGGCATCCTCGTGGGACTCCAGAGAGTTGCTTCCTCTCTGCTCTGTGTTTCACCCATACTGACCGGATCATCCGGTCAGTAGACCGGACTGTCCGGTCTCTATGGTCCCTGGCACACACAAATTCCTCGCTAAGTCTTCTCTCAGGATTTCCTTTCCTCCTAGTGACCGTACAGTCCGGTCTTCACTGACCCCTCTGTCCGATCACTACGTCCAGAAGCTAAAACTTGTTATTCTCGCTTGACTTCGTTTCCCGGCTTCTCCGAACAGCTCCTTGGCTTCTCCACTGTCACCTAGTGCCTGTGATTTCACTGAGCAACCTTGCACATCACAGACTAGATATGACCTAAGAGAAATGACCTAGACCCCCATGATAGTCTGGTTTTTCCTATGGACTCAAAGCCCTAACAACTAGACAAGTGTTCCTAACACTTGCTATATAGCTTGTCCTTCGCTTTGATCCATCTCCATCATCCCTTGGACTCCATCAAGTTCACAAGCCTCCATGCTTATGGTCATTATCATCAATCGCCAAGGCAACCGTCATCCATATGATTTGGAGTAGAGATTTAATGATTATTCCTACATAGACAACACTCATATAGATATTATCCCACAATTTCATATTTATCATCTATCACCAAAACATTCATACCTTGGGGATTTCATCAATGGTCATGAACCTTACACACCTTGCCAACATCATTCCCAAAACACGTGTATCTACTATACACACTCACACATCAAGGTTTGCTATAATCAAGAGACCAAAGGATTGGTGTGCCATGACCAGTGATAACGGACATCCGAATGATTTAGGGTTAACTCTGCAGAGCTTAGTACGTTGTACCCACAGGCTATGCACTCTTTACAAGTAAGTGCATAGCGCTCTCACTTCACCCAGGCACACTCACAAGTCCACCATGGAGCTCAGGGATTCCACCATCATGACACTTAGTCATATCACAACAAAGGCACACAGCCAACAATTTGGCCAAGTACTAGACTTATCACCATTTCACCGCACCGATCCCTGAGTCTGTTTCTACTTCGTCAGGTGATACTTTCTTGCTGCGTTACCCACGTTCCACGTTAGTCCTGCCCATATAGGTTTTGTGGTCGTACTAAATTACCACCAAGTTGAGGTCTTGCTATCAGTTCTTATGTGGCAGGGTGAGCACTCGTCCACGACAGGTGGACCTACACCAAAGACACCATCACCAAGTACTCCGCACCAGTACTAAGGAATCTCGCCCACGACCAAGTCTATCCCACCCAGCTTCATCATCACACAGTTGATTTAGCACCCACCCATTCGCACACACACCACCAAACACATTTTAACCCATTTTGTAAAATATTGTAGTCTAAGGTGTGGTGATGTAAATAAAAGGGTCCTAAGCGTGTACTAGCAAGGGTGGCATCATCAATAGCAAGCTATTGATAACTTCCTATGTTTATCAAGGCAATGGGATAACAATTGCGGCCAATCAAGGATCTAACGTTCCTATCTTATATAGGCGATAAGAACGTTAGCTTTCACATAAGTGGGTTTCAACTAAACAATGGTCAAGTGGCAAGGAGTAATGCATATAAGAAGTAGGCTCTAAGTTGGGTGCATTTTCAAAATAATAGGAGCAATCATGATCCAGGAATAGATAGAGCTTGCCTCAAAACGCTATCCGCCTTGACTAGTCTTCGCGTTTCTGGTCCTTATGCTTTGTCGGCGGAGTCCGGGTCTTCAGGTCCTTCCGTGCAACTTGTGCTTCGGTCTTACGCGTAGATGTCGCGTCTCCTGGGGCTTCCTTGGACTTCATGTAGTCTAGCGCACATAGCTATGCCTTATAAATAAACTATTGCGAAGGAAAATAAAGATAACAAGAACAAACAAGATTCGAATGAACTCCAATAAATCAAGCAAAGAAAACTTACTGTGAAAATAGCATAGGTTTAAGCTAGAACTGCTTATGAGGTTTCAGGCAGAGGCTATGGGCAGTACCATTGGGTACTACCCACTAAGACGAACCTGTGAGCAAAAGAATCACTCAAAACGGAGCTACGGTTTGAAAGTTATGACTTTTTGAAGTTTTCAGGGGCTTCTCTGCAATTTCAGAAAGTTAAAGAGACCTTTCTGCAATTACTAAAAAGTTTAGGGGTTTGGTTGCAAATGTATGGGGCTGAAATGTATACAGAAAAATTAGGGGTTCTTTTTGTAAAATTACTAGGCTAAAATCTAAATAGGCAAAAGGTCAGGGGGCCTAAATGTAAAATGGTATGGTTCTGTGATTTTTCCTAGATTTTGGGAATTATTTTTGTATAGGAAATGGGTTATTGCATCATGCTGACACAATAAAGGGGCGGCGGGATTTTTCTTTATACTGGAAATCAGGGTGGAATAGGTCTACGAGGCTATGGACTAGGGGGAACGGTGCGGTCTATGGGCGCACGATGGGCCGGATGAGTGTGGGTCGTTGGATCTGGCATAGAGGATCGGATTTTTATGAAACAAAATGGTATAACACCTTCTAATCGGGGTCGTCGGTTTGTAGATGGAGGGCGGAGGCCATTCTAGGCGGCACAGGCGGCGGCCGGAGACGAGCACGATGGCGGTGCCATGGGCGAAGCCCGTCGGAGCTCGTTGCTGGCCTCTCCGATGAGGGGGCTCTAGCGGGGAGGGCACCAGAGGGGATCGGGCGTCAAGGCGTGCTCGTCGGAGGCAATCGTGGAGAGGATAGGGAAGGCAAGAGGGCTCGTGAAGGGCTTGTTGGTGACTAAGGCGGGGTCTGCGGGGGGCTTTTATAGGTGCAGAGGAGGACAGAGAGAAGGTAGGCTTTGTGGGCGCGATGAGGCATGACTACGGACATGTGCTTGTGGGCGCGGCACTATGAGCGACAAGACCCATCCCTACATCGGCCTTGAAGGGCATGGTGACGACGGCCGGGGAGTGGTCCTGGTGAGCGACAGGGTGAGACGACGACTCGGGGCCACGTCAGGTAGCGGGGGAGGTGCGCCGTGGAGCGGCGAGGTGTTGTGCTCGGGTTTAATGGCGGCATGATTATTAGACCGCTCGGGAAGGCAGCGGCAAGACGACACGGGCGGCGCTAGCGGCTCCGAGCATGGGGCGAGGTGACCGGGCGACGCAGTGCCTTCAATCGCTAGGCATCGAGTGCTGAGGGGTTGCACCACAGCGATGTGATGGCTCAGTCTGAACATGGGCACGCAACACGATAGTCGGGCGACGCCACGTCCAGTTGCATTGGTGGGATGGCGTCTTGCACTGGGGAGCAGGGTGGAGTAAAGGCGGGCAGAGGGCAGTAAGTGAGTGCGGTTGTGCTCGTCTCGGGGTTGGTAGGGGCGAGGGCAGGGCGTCGGGTGTCGACTCCGTTGGAGGAAGAAGAAAGAGGGAAGGCCGACATGAGCTGGGCCGAAAGAGGGGAGGCGAGACAAGGTGGCCAGCTGGGTCGGGGAGGCGGAGCATGGCCCATGCGGGAAGGGAAGAAGAGAAGGAGAGGAGGGAGTGGGCTGGGCCGAGAAGGGGGAAGGGAGGGGGTTTTCGACCCGGAAGAAAGGGAAAAGAAAAAGGCTTAATCTTTTCTAGGGTTTGGCTTCGAGGTCTAAAGCAAATAAAATTCAAACATGAATCCAATTTAAATTCAAAATTGCAAAACAAATCTTAACTGAAGAAGGGCACACAAGCTAACAAACACTTGAGCACGTATTTTATCTTTGATAAGTTTCCTTGTTAGTCCTAGTTTTAGTTTAGTTGCATTTTATTTTGGAAACAAATTTTGTTTAGGAGATAAGGTTGGAGGAAAATTTTAATTAACCATAATTTTTATCTTATTAAACTTTGCGATGTCACACGAGTCATAACCATCCACACTCTTAACAGGAAAAGGACCATAAATATCTGTATGAATGATCCCTAATATTCCTGCACTTCTTTTTGCGTCTTTCTTAATTTTTTTTACGTATTTGCCTTTATTGCATTCAGTGCATTGTTCTAAGTCTGTGAACTCCAATGGAGGAAGAATGTCATTTTTTATAAGTCTCTCAATTCTTCCCCTTGAAATATGGTCTAAACGACAGTGCCATAATTTCAATGAGACGCTTGGAGTTCTCTTTCTTTTCTTGTTAACTTTAGACGATGAGGACACGTGGTCATTTGAATCATGCGCATTATCATTCACATCATGTATCGCATTAACATTATCACCAAGTGACAACAAATAAAGCTTATCTTGTAAAGATACAAAACCAATGCATTCATTATTGAACAAGAGTTCACATTTGCCATTACCAAAATGACAACCATATCCATCAAAATCCAAACGTGATACACTTATTAAGTTTCTTTGTAACAAATGTACATAAAAGACATTATGAAGCCTAAGAATAAAGCCATCTCTAAGCTCTAGGTGAAGATCCCCTACAGCTTCAACTTTAGCTTCTACTCCATTAGCCACTCTTATTGAACCTTCATCTCTTCCCGTGGTTCTCGTCGTACTGAACCCATGTAAACAATTTGCAATATGAATAGTTGCTCCTGAATCAATCCACCATGTGGATCTAGAACAATTAACATACAAGGATTCATTTACAAATGTAATTATGTTCTCACCTTGTCTTTGCATGAACAACTTCAGCGAATCAGGACAGTTCTTCTTGTAGTGTCCTTTCTACTTGCAGTGGAGGCATGTGTCCTTGTCCACTATAACCTATCCCTGCTGAGGTATATGCTTCTGCTTGCTTTGGGGCATAGAGTAAAAGACAGTTTGCTTTGGTTGTTTGCCCTTGTTCTTGTTGTCTTTAACATAGTGGACATAACCACCATTCTGGTCTTTGAATATGTCCTCCTCTTGGACACTATTAGCAATGAGCTTCTCAAATGTCCATTTTTCTAGATTCATGTAATAGTTGGAGACAAAGTTGTCAAACTCTTTTGGTAAGGACAGCAACATAAAATGAATCAGGAGGTCATCCTCAATCTTCATATTCATAGTCTTTAACTTTGCAGCCAATGTGTTCATCTTTTGGATGTTCTCTCTTATGCTACCTCTAGTGTATTTCTCAGACACAAGCTGTCTAATCATCTGTGTGGCATAAGTCTTGGAGGACCCAGTAAACTGGTTCTCAACCCTCTGGAGGTAGCCCTTGACAGTCTCTTCATTCGGGATTGAGCCTATGATGGCGGGCTCAATCGTGTTCTTGATAAGAGCCAAGCACTTCTTGTTGTCAAGGACCCATTTTCTGTGCTCAAGTTGAACTCGAGCTCTGGTGGGATCATCATCCCTCTGTCTCTTTGCCCAATCAACATTTATCTCATCTATGGCACTGACAAGCTCAGGAGGCTCTGTGGGACATGGAGTAGTCACCACCCAGTCCACCTCACCCATAACAAAGGCAAGGTCGATCTTTCTCTTCCATTCCTCATAGTTGTCCCCTTTCAAGATTGGAATATGGGGTAGGAAATTCATCATGGTAGCTTTTACAATTAATCATGAAAGATGAGAACAAAAAATACATATAAATTCTATCAAGATATGCATTAAAACCTACATCACCGTTGCGTAGAAAATAGGCATAATACATAAACCATCATTAATATGACATTGCAATTAATAACATTGGTCAGAAAATTACAATGACATATAATCTGAAAATTAATGCTCCTAAAATTATATTCTCCTATTGGTTCGAAATTTAATTTTAGAAAACATCAATTCTATAATCTTGCAGCGAAAACATTACATAAAACATGAATGTACAGTAACAAAAACTTCTTAATTTACATTCTGTTAAAATAGTCTCGTTGGTTCATATTTTAACAAAGGTAAAATTCATCAACTTTAAATGAAATATTATTCAAAATCTTATTCTGATAAAACCTGCTACTGTGCATTTCTTTCTCTTCTGGGCCTATTTTAGAAGAAAAAAAACTCTGGGAAAATCAGCCCATCTGGGGCACGCGCACGCGCGCGAGGCCTTCGGCCCAAAACCCTGGCCTTCCGACCTAAAACTACTGCACGCGAGCCCTTCTGGGACTTTGGCCCGATAGCGAATGGCTGGGCCGCTAAACTGGCCTAGCACAGCGCCGCGCGCACTCCCTCCCCCTCGTCGATCCTGATCGTTCGTCGCAAAAGACGATCGATTGCGAAGATCACAGGGTCAAAAAACCCCTCCCACGGACGGTGGAAACCCTAGCACCCGCTATTTCATCCTCTTTGTTCTCTCTCCTCCCTCCCTCCCATACGCACAGCGGCTGCAGCGGCCCTTGGCCGAAGAGAAAGAAGAAGGTGGCACCGCTGCTAGGCTTTTCACCGACGCGCACGTCCACCCGTCGGTGGGCGCGTCGCTGTTAAGAGCCTCGCGACGACGTCCACAAGTGCCCCCCGTGCAACGGCGTCCCGGCGACGAGCAGCGTTCTTGAGGTCTGTCCCGTGCCTACTAGCGACGACGGTCAACGTCAACGAGGGGCCCGGGTGAGTACGGGGTCCCAACGACGCTTCTTTTCTTGGGTCTATAACCCTAACCCTAGGGTTAGGGTTTGGGTTTTCGAGTGGGTTCTGAGATCTTGGGTTTGGGTTCTTTAAATCTTTGGCCGATCGAAAGAAACAGACCTCTTCTACCTCACCTAGATCTAGGACTAGTGGCTCTTGATACCATTATTGGGACTAATCTTGTGCCTAGGCTAGAATCTAGTGAGGAAAAACATGGTTAGTGTGTTCTGATTTTGGGATCTAAAGGGAGAGAGGAAAGAGAGGTGCACCTACCGAGATTGTGAGGAAGCAGAGCGGGCGCCATTGAGGAGTCGATGGCCGGAGAGGAAGAAGAGGCGGCGACGGCGTCGGTTCCGGCCATGTCGTTGTCGGCGCCGTGTCAGGACTGAGGGGGCGTAGCATGGTGTTGCGATGGCGGTTTCCCGTCGCTGGCTGCGCCCTTCTTCTTGGGATCGAATTAGATCTGTGG
Source organism: Eleusine indica (assembly GCA_030378355.1). Classification (NCBI taxonomy): domain Eukaryota; kingdom Viridiplantae; phylum Streptophyta; class Magnoliopsida; order Poales; family Poaceae; genus Eleusine; species Eleusine indica. The sequence continues at coordinate 48,113,822 of CM059495.1, forward strand.
GGTGAACAGTGGCGGCGGTTAACCTTGTGTCCCGTGCCCGGCTTCACCCCTTCTTTTATATGACGTAGTGCAACGGAGGCCCACCAACCAGAGAATGAGAGAAGAGTTGGGGCACCCCCAATCAGGACGCGAATCTGGCTGTTGGGCCGTTGGGTCCAACATGAAGATCTACTAAAAGTCGGTTGATATGGACCATTCTTCCAAACAAGTGATTCGAATCGACTGGGACAATAAAAGGTAGCAGGATCGGATTCGACACTCGCTAAAGCCTGAAGGAGATGGTTTGCTGAATGAATTCCGCGGAAATTGAGTAGCAATTGAACACGATACATTGGTATGGTAGTCGCATAAGGCAAAACAAATGACTAGTCAACTACCAAGATGAGATCGATTACAAAATTGGATCGATCTCTTGGCCGGGAAACACAGCCACGGCTTCCATGAGCATACATACACTCCCATTCATCACCTACATGAATGTTTACAAGCGGTTCTTGCTTGGCAACTATCATATGCAGCATTTTTATCTATGGCGTCCGGGATGACACCAGCTACTTTACCAAAACGAAAACAAAAGTGAACAGCAGGTGGCGCGATGCCTTCGCCGGCGATCACCGGCCACCGGCGATCTACTTGCCGTGTTTGACGCCGCGCGGCCCTGCTGATCTCTTGATGGACTCGATTCTCTGCCTCCTGATCTGCTCCCTGAACCTGGCGATGAACTCCTCCGCCTTCTTGTCCACCTCGTTCTCGTCCACCTCCGGCGTCGTCTCCCTAGTGGAGTACCTGCCTTCCTCGTCGTCATCGTCGCTGCTCTCGGTGTCATCTGAAGAGACGGCGACTCCGCCCAGGATAGGATCGCTGACGGACCTCTCGTACTGGAACCTGGGAATGGACTGGTAGGCTCTGTACGACCCGTACGGCTCCTCCGACCCGTGCATCTCCTCCTGTGCGTCGCCAAGGTCTTCGGGTACGTCTTGGATTCGGTCTTGGAAAACTGGAGGGTCCCTTGCCCTGAACGTCCTCACCGACTTGCCAACGGACGCCGACGAGGAAGACGAGTCGAAAGAGCTTCTTGGCTTCGCCGGCGAGGAGTTGGCGGTGTTGTAACTGTAAGCAGAGGCGTTGAAGCTGCCGCTTTTATTGAGCGAGAAATGATCTCCTCCTTGACCTCGACTTCTCACGCTGTGGTCCTGCAGCTCTTCCTTGAAGCTCTTCGCCGCGTGCCGGCGCTCGGCCGCCGGCGGGTGGTACCCGTGGACGAGGAACGGCGGCGGAGGCGGAGGCGGCGCCGGCGGCGTGGAGGTGGAAGACGACCTGCGCGGGCTCCTGATGCGCTTGCTGTAGTACTCCTCGGTGGCCTTGGCCAGCGTCTCCCTGGACGAGGACGACGCGGGCGACAGCCGCTTCGGCGAGGCGGGCCGGGCCGCGTCGAACCGCCCCGACCGCGACCGCCACGGGATCGGCGACGGGAGCACGGTCTCGTCAGGCCCACTGGCCGATGAGTCCTGCGGGCCTCCTCGCCGCAGAGGCGACTTGAGCGTCCGCACGGGCAGCGACAGCGTCTCCGCCGACCCGCGTGACCCGTTGGTGACCACGACCACGGGCTCGTCGGGCCGGTGCACCGCGCTCCACGACCGCGCCTTGCCGCCCTCGTCTTCCCGGCCACCACCACCAATACCCGGCACCAAAACCTCGTAATCGTCGTCATCAATGAACGGCGCGAGCGAGTCGCGGAACATGCGCGACACGTACCTCGCGTCGGCCGGCTTGGAGTCCTCGTGCTTCTCAGGATGAGCGACGACCCCATGGTCAGCGCTCGTGTCGTTCTTGCGGCTGAAGAGGCCGTAGGAGACGGCGATGCCGACGACGAGCAGGTGTAGCAGCTCCCACGCCTTGGCCAGGAACGCACGCCCGACCCCGTTCCCGTTGGCGGCGACGAGGCCCTCGGGCGCCTGCGCGGGGAGGAGCGGCAGCAGCGCCACGCACAGCGCCAGCACGGCCGCACGGAACGGGAAGCTCTGCAGCACCGACTGCTGCTGCTGCTGCGGCTGCGCTGCCATGGCGACTCAATTGGAAGAAAAAAGGAGAGGGGAGAGGCAGGCAACGTGACCGCCGCGCCCTTTTAAGCTTTTCTCTTTGCCGGCGCCGACGATCGCTTTAGCACGGGGGCGGTCTCTCCTCTGCTTCCTCTGCTCTTGCTCTGCTACGCTTACGCTGTGGCGCCAAATAATAAAAAAGTGGCTCAGATTTCTTTGCGGTGCATCGATTCCCCTGGGTCGCTTGCTTTTGCCCAGCCGATGCGACGCGCTCGTCCACCGTGTGTGACTGTGGACTCGGCGATCGGGGATGGGTGGGTGCGTGGAATCTTAAATTGCGTTGCGTTTTCGCGGTTTGTGGGAACGAGAGGTCCAGCCGCATGCAGCAGGATGGAATGGAATGGAGAGGGGAGGAGAATTGCTTAGCAGGGAAGGGAGGAATTTTTGGAAGCCAGGCGAGGGAGATATATACTCCGCGGTCGGAATCGTCAGAGGTGCAGAAGAACAAACTCTTGAACAAACAAGACCATGCAAGGATGCCAGGTGAGTCCCTTATTACGATGTGTGTTTCGTCGCTTGCATGACTCGAAAGGTGTTCCAAGACACCAAATTTGCGCTGCTGTTACCACTTTAAAACACAATCTGGACCATTTAGTTGAAAATGGGCATGGAGCGTGGCTGTGTCAGCTTACCTTTCCTTTAGCAGCAACGTGCATGGCCAAATCGATTATAACAAGATAAGTACATGCAGGTGAACAGCAACACACATGCGTCATCCGGATAAAGATAGACCCCGCCAGGTCAGCTTGCGTGAAGCATTTTGTACAACACAATTTAATAAGCACAAAACAGCTTCTTTGCCGGATCCCTGGACTAGTCATCAGGTCAGTTAAACGCTCGGCCATTAGAGCAGTGGACACACACAGACACGAGAGGACAGGATCCACATCAGCTGGATGTGCGTCGATGTGGATGAGGTAACCGGTGAGGCCAAAAGATTCCTCCTCTTTTGGACCGTGTACGCTAGGTAAAACAGCTTTCGCTCGTGTTGCGTTGCATGTGGTGGGATAGCGTGGCGAGGCGGATCCGAAACATGGATGACGGGTGCCGTGCAATACCTTTCCCCCCGCTGATCCCGTTGAGGCGAGCATGAGATTCGATGCTCTCCTTTTCTTAGAGCAGCCTCCTTTTTTCCAATGGTTTCAACTGAAATCCTGCTCCTGGTTGCTCAAGTCTCCAGCACACCAACGTTGATCAATCCCCTTTCTCTCAGCGAAAATAAAGGAAAAACTTTGGTTCCTTCACCAGTCCACTTCTCTCTATGCGCCATGATCAAACTTCATTTCCAGTGCACTTATTTCTCACCATGTCATGTGTAATGTAATTCCACCATCGTTCGCTAGACATCGACAAAACAGAGCCCCTAAAACCAACAAGTCGTATAGCTCAAGTTTCTACCAGCAGTGTTATTTAAGTTCAAAATTTCAGCTTCTTATCACATCGGAATCAGATGTGCCACGGCGTACCTTAGTCAGCGAATCCTTTGCCTAAAGCGTAAGCATGCAGCTAAACAAACAACCAGAAAAAAGCTAAAGGAGTCGCGGGCGCCATTAGAGCCGACATAAGCTTATCCTAACTGCCTAAACAAAGAGCAAGTTCATTAACTAATCACTTGAGCAGGGTCATGAGAGAATAAGTCCGCGTCACGAACACACAAACACGAATGCAAAGTGCTAATCTTCTTCTTAATCAAAAGAGTAGAAGTGGTACACTACTGCCACTTCAGTGCGATTCCGATCGTAGGTAGAGAGTAGAGCAGCAGAGGTTCTGCCTCGTGGTTACGCACGGTTCTTGGCCGCAGGATGACTGGCCAAACGGCACCGGTCGCGTACGATGAACGCAGACCATTTGGTAGGGCGAAAAGAAAAAAGTAGCCACTCCTCCATCAGATTGGGCTTTCGAAAGAAATAAAAACTTCCGATCAGATTCACCCACACCCGCGATCTTCCTGCTGGCCAACGGGGACGCAAGGTTATTCTCAGGCGCCTTTTCTTCCTGGGATGGTTCTATGTGCTATTGTCGTATTAAAAGGCTTTCATTTAACTTCCTTTTCAAATATGTTATGACTGTGTAAGTGAACCAAATATTTACCTTTTTTTCTTCAAAAGGCAAATATGCGTAAACTTTCATTTGTAAAAATATGTTTCATGTATCTCAAGATCAGACGATCAGTTGATAAAGTTTTACAAAGGCGCTCAAAGGTGTAGGGTGAGTGCTCAAAACTCACACGTGTTTGTGTTGTGTTTCGTAAAAAAGAAACAGAGAAAGAGAGCATGTTTCTTTTTTTTTAATGCAAGAGAGAGAGAAGCATATTTCAGACTACCAGTAAGGGCAAGTACAATGAAATCGTCTCATATGTCATGTTATGCATGACACGCAATCTTAAGACGAGTTATGAGACGATTTATATAATCAGTGGTCTGTTCAGTTGTCTCCTATTAATTATATAACTACTTAATTTATGGATATAAAATAAAATAATTATGAGTTAAAATACCATTAAAACTCATACAATGGTGTGAGAGCCGTCTCATACTCCTAAATTTTAGCGCATGAGGTGGTTGCTTCGTGAAACAACCATCTCTTTCTCTCAGCACGCGCTCTCTCTCTCTCTCTTCCACATCATTAAAAATACAACATGTCACTGCATGAGGCGGACTATGAGACTATCTACGTGTACAATTATACCTGTCCTAAGGGTTCCTTCCAGTAACCATCTAGATTAGTAATTTTTGGCATTGGCCTCATCATTTTAACTTCCTACCATTAAGGGTGCTTTATTAGATGTATATTCATTCCATTAACCTATTGGCAAGTCTTTAGCAAGGTTAATGTGTGCAGATATCCAACGAGGCCTGACCTCTTTTTTTAATTAAAACGAGGCCTAACTTTATTTAACTGGAAAGACTCTTTTCATTAAACTGGATGTGTCGCAGAATCGCGAGCAACCATCACCAGGATACAATCTGGTAAGTTTTCCAGAATTGGATCAGTTTCCCCTAATAACTCCCCACCTAGAGTAGCTAAAGAATGTGCTTCTTGGTTACAGACTATGGGTTGGTACTCTACCGACACATTAATAAAGTCTTCTCTAAGCAAGAATTTTAACTCAATAATGAGAACACTCTTTAAGCATTGATCATATGCATTTGAAGTTATCGTCTGCTTCACAATGAGGGCATCCATTTCAACCTGTAAGTTGTCAATCCCCAAATCCCTCGCTGTAGACACTATGAAGACATGCAACCAATTCGGCTTGGAACGGACTAACCAAGTATGAACATTTTTCCCTTCCACCCAGTGGCGAAGCTTCAACAGGGAGAGGAGGGGGCCAGCTTCACTAATTTCATCTAAAATTTCGTGAATAATAGTCAAAATACTATTTATTTAGAGGTGTTTTAGTGATGACAGGGGAGGCCATGACCACCCTTGGCCATAACTAAGGAATCATGATCTCTTATTACAAAACCCCATCCGCCATCATTTGTACCTGGTGGAAACTACCATCATATAGTTCACTTTAAGTACTCCATAAGGCGGCTTTTGCCATCGTTTCTCCACTGTCACACTAGGCTGGGACAATTTCATCATATACTTCTTTACTTCCGCCGCAAAAACACTCACATGTTGCGCAAACCAGGCAGCCGGGTGTAGTTTCTCCCCTTCCCGAACCTTATTTCTCTCATCCCACCACGCCCACAGCAATGTAATCACATTTAACTGCACATCATCCTTCATCTTCATGATGTTCTCAACCACTAACCGAGGAGACATATAATCCTTCAATAAGCATCGTATCTTCTCAAGCCTCATAGCTCGTCACAAATCCTTAACACAGTTGCATTTGTTTCTCAAGAAAAAAAAAACACTTGCATTTGAAGAATAAGTGTGCGCCATCTTCATATACTCTGCTACAGACAACACACATTGTTTCGATCTTCATTCCACGATGCTCAAGGTCAATACGTAAAGCTAGTGAGTTATGAGCCATTCTCCAGAGGAAATGTTTCATCTTATTCAAGATGGGCAGCTTCCATATAACTCTCCAAAAAAAATTCTTCACTTCTCCTCACACCATGATCTGTAGCTAGTCCTTGTGAGTTATTTTTCTTTGCCAATGTTCGTTGGAGCTTGTATGCAGACCTGACAGAAAAGCATCCTTTCAGATCAAATAACCAAGCAGGAGAGTCATTATAATCTTCATAAACCGTATAACCAGAATTGTAGAAATATCCTCCTCCCAAAAAATGTCCCGTACTAGTTGCTCATCCTGGATACCAGTGATGCTGTTAATCAATTCAGAGACTCGATGAATGATAGCAGCGCCTCTCAGCGTTATCGGACGACGACTCCAGATTCTTGGTAACCAATTATCCTCCCAAATATCTAATCTTTCAGCATTCCCTACTCTCCGGACCACTCCTTCATTCAAGAGCTCAACACCTTTCAAAATGCTCCTCCATACATAAGAAATCTCATTCTTTGGCACGACTTGCAGGCATGATGTATTTGAATAATATTTAGCGTTTAAAACTCGAGCACACAAAGTATGAGGTTGTGTAACCAACCTCCATGCTTGTTTGGCCAACACTGCAATATTAAAGGAGTAAATATCTTTGAACCCAAGACCCCCAAGAAAAATACTTGCAGTTAAAATCTCAATCTAATTTTGGGCTGAAACCCACCTATTAACAGGTAACAGCTGCCTCCTTTCAGTTCGGCCTCAGTAGGCCGGCCCACTGGGAGCACCAAAACGAGCCCACTCCTCCACCTCGTTTGCTGCTTTATTTTGCTCTGTAAGCCGAGTTATGTAACATTCGTCATTCAACGTTGAGTTCAATGAAAAAATCAGGTGAGGGTTCTCCCCCGCCGCGCCGTTGATTTTTCAAAAGAAAAATGTTTCATCCATTTTTCTGAAGACACAGCTCCTGTGGGAGTCGGGGGCGAAACATACCTGGCTAGATGGCAATTACATGTTTAAATCATAAGATCAGCGTAGCCAATCTCCGCTACAATGAAACACCATTTCGAGTTGCAAAGTTCTGAAACTCCAACGACATGTTGCTAGCCAAAGCATCACTATAATACATGCGACTTGTAGGCTTGCTGTTTTTGTAACTATAAGCGCTTTATCATGTACCACAGAGGAATTTGGTGCAAACCATTAGTCCTGCAGCTTCTTATTGCCACTGTGCTAAGCAAAACCTTTACGGATATATCCCTACCTTTGAAGTCGCCTCCAGAACATTTTGGAGCTGTGTCAAGATTCACTGGTCAAGGACTGCAACCAAAATCAGACTTTTGAAAAGTGCCCAGGACAATGGAATGGAAGCGTCACTCTAGAAATCAACTTTCCTTCACTATGGTCTAAGTCTACTCCAAATACCACATTTTAGTCATCAAGGACTTATCAAGAGGTGCTGTCCTAAACGTCAACGATTCCTAGAGGTGTCACCTAGTAGTACACTGGTACTAAAGCAATGACTAGTTTTGTTCATGTATCGTAGCAATAACAAAGATATGACGGACTTCTCTTAAAATTGTAGCAATAACAGTGTGACAAATCATCCTTGTGTTCCTCCGCCCTGCATGTTTTCAAAGAAAACAAGAATTAAAGAAGCGATATTTTCTTCTTAATCCAGTGACACAAAGTTCTGCTACGTGTTGGATTAGTAACTTTCTGGCACCACTTCCCTAACCATTGATTTTGTGCAGACAACACGCAACAAAGTGGAGAAAGGACTAGTGGACGGGGTACAACTGACTGAAACAAACTAGCACACCACAATTAGCTATCTGCTTGCTTTGGCAACTTTTCAACACAGAGATTTTGTGCAGACAACACACAACAGAGTGGAGAAAGGGCTAGTGGACGGGTTACAGCTGACTAAAACAAACTAGTACTACCACAATTAGCTATCTGCTTGCTTTGGCAACTTCAATACAGAGACGTTTATCTGGACTACACTTTGCTAAGAAAAGCCTGAAAAGAAAAGAAAGCTAGCGAGATAAGAAATTAAGAAGGCAGGGCTGGTCCCACATAACAGTATCATAACGATAACGAGATTTAGTCTAACTGTAGCCACCACTACGACCACTTTGCAGCCTTTCTAATCAGGGACTTTGTGCAGGTAACACATAACACAAAACACAGTACAGCTGAATTAGTAAACTAACACTCCTACTTCCGTTAGCCACTCATCCTAGAAACCCTCGGCGCAGGAAAAGTCCAGCAGAGAGCAGCGCAAAAGCAGGGGGCAGGGAGCAAGCTGTCCCCCGGGGCCATCATTTCTTAGTCAGAGCTCATCATCAGTGGCCTGGCCACCAGCTTCTCTCCCGGAGTTCAAGCTGAGGCGCTCCGCGTGGGCTCCCCGGGTCAAACACCGACGGATCCTGTCTCCGGCGACGGCGAATGATTAGGACACACGGTGAGATAGGCGACTGGGTACGCGTGTGCAGGAGTGCGTTGTTTACTAGGCACGAGCACATGGGATGTTGGGCGACTGGCGATGATTACGTGATTAGGTTAATGCTGTTTAGTTACTAGTAGTACTAATAAGATTGTTAGGCCATCAGGGGCTAGTGACCAGGCGCACGCCGAATCTAACCAAGATTGCGTTGCCTCACGGACAAGCAGCCGGATCATCATGCTCGCACCACCTGCGCCTACGTACTCCTAAGCTAGTAGTTTAATAGTACTGACGATGGGTGTACCAATGTGGGAATTAGTAGTGCTCGTACTAGTATACTAATCGTCGTTTGCCGCGTAATTCATGCGCAATCATGCTTTGTTTGGTGCGTAGGTATTACACGTGGGTTTTGTTTGAAATGATCAGGTTTTAAAAAATCTAAAGGAAATATATGCGGAATTAATAATTTGGCTGTGCTCTGAATGGAGTTGGACAAAAGGAATTCTCACTAACTTTTTCGTAATTAATCTATTTCCCTAAAATTCAAAAAGAAAAAGAAATTTTTGGAACTCCTGAGGTTGTAGAAGTTGAAGTGCTGGTTTCAATTCAATTATGAACGATCTTTATCTAACCTCATGTTATTTTCATCCAGATTCAGCGAGATATTCAACCATGACTCACCGCACTACACGCCAATAGCCCAATCCTGGGAAACGAGACCAGACAATATACTTTCTCGCTGAAACTCGACCCAAAGCTGCTGAAAATTTTCGGTTGCCTGACCATTTCAGACGGCGCCGTCCGACTGCCTTTCCTGTTCGTTTAACCACTGCATGTGGCTCTTGCCGTGCTGCTTGCGCACGACCAAACCAGCCAGTGAATTTCAGCAAACTTGTTCCTTGTGTGGATGATCACATCAACCTTTCACCTTCGTTCTTTCTTGGTTTACTTGTCAAGAATGGTTCAACGATAACATCACGGAGAAGAAAAGCAGAGCAGCAGATTTCCTCTTCGGATACAACATCGACGTCAGACCTTTATACCGGCACACAAAAGAACAACTGACTAATTAGAAGACTCGCGTGTTAACATTTTCTCGTGAGCGCATAATAATCATTGCACGAATCCAATAATTGATTGGACGTTGGAATTCCTCATGATTGCAGAATCGATAAACCCCACTCTAAGCAATTGCGTTTGACAAGCATGGGGCACGAACAGAACAAAATCTATCAACTCACCGATATCGTGGCCTCGTAGACAGACAGAGATGCCGCGAAATGAGGGATGCAAAAGTAGTGTCACATGTGTATGCAAAAGTAGTACTAAAATTCATTGCATCAGTCCTTTTGAGATTTTGGGTACAGGGAACAAAACATCACAACCAACTTAGTATTCTATAGTAGCAAACAAAACGGTGCCGAAAAAAAAACACACCAAGATTATCAAACTAAACTGCTGGTATAAAACAGAAGGTAAGAGAAACCCAACCCTAATATCAGTAGTATACTTTAACAAGCACATCTCATGCCGTGTCACTGACCAGATGCTATGGATGCTAATGACTAACCAAACCGCCTCCTACACAAGTTGTTACACTGAAACAAGCTACGGCTGTTACTGAAACACAGCGCTAGTAACCAAGTCATGACCTCCGGGCCGGGCCGTCGACGAACACGGGCCGCACGGGTACGGGTCCCCATGGCCCGGCGGGCACGGGCCTCGCCGCGCAGCCCTTGGCGTCGTCTGCGGTGGAGGCGACGCGCTCGCAGGAGGGGCACATGGTGAGCGTGGTGGGCGGCGGCATGCGCGCGTAGTGGTGCGGCGCGACGAGCTTGAGTGCGCGCAGCTCCGCCACCTCCCGCTGCAGCCGCCGGTTCTCCTCCGTGAGGGACTCGCAGCAGCGCTTCAGGAACTCGCAGTCCACTTCGGTCTGCTTCAGCTTCGTCCTGAATGATTCGACAAAGGACGGTTATCAGTATTTGCCTAACTAAATGGGTCGATTAAAAGGAAGAAATGATTTAGTACTAGTAATTGTTTGTTTACCTTGCTCTGCGGTTCTGGAACCAGACCTCGACCTGACGCGGCTTCAGGTTCAGCTGCTTGGCCAGCGCCGCCTTCTGCTTCTGAGCAAGAGAAGAAGAAAATACAGGTCAGTATTTTTTTTCCTCGAGATTTTTGTGACGCCTCGACTTGGTTGGAATGGGTACGTACGGGGTTGAGTGTGTTGTGCTCCTTGAAGCTCTCCTCGAGCACGGCCGCCTGGTCCTTGGACAGCCGGAGCTTCTTGCGCGACCCGCCGCCGCTGTCCTCGTCGTCACTGCCGCCGGCCCTCGGGGTGAGGTCGTCGCCGCCGCTCCTGGCCGGCGCGCCTCGCTTGCCGCTGAGGCTGGACAGCGTGCTGTTGGCAGACGACGCGCCGGGCTCCTCGTCCTCGCTGCAGCTGCCGCCCCTCCGGCTCACTTCCCCCGCTGCCGGTGCACGGTTCACGTCGATCCCACGCAGGAACGGCATCTCGTGGCCGTGGAACGGCTGCTGATGCGGCTTCCTCTCCGAAGACCGATCCATCCCTGCATGCACGAGTGACCTCAGTTAGTATAAAACTGTATGTAAAAAGAAGAAGAGGCTATCGATCTCGAAACAACATGCATGCACGCGAGAGATATAGCGGCACGTCGACGTTGCTCACCGGAGGAGGAGGGGGAGAAGAAGAACCCGGCGTTAAAGCCGTTCCAGCACTGTGGCGGCTGCTGCGGCGGCGGCGCAGGGAGGGAGGCGACGGGCGCGACGTTGAGAGCGCGCTGCTGCGGTGGCGATGGCTCGGTCGGAGCTGCGGTGGCGATGCCGAGGCTGAGGCTGAGCCCGAGCCCGAGCCCGAGCCCGAGCCCGTGGTTCTCACCCCTGGTAGAATTAACCATCATCTCCATGTACGATGGATGGACGGTTCGTTGTTTGGGACTTGGCTTTTCCTTCTCCAGGCGATTTCCAGAAATTCAGAGGAGGAAACTATGGATCAACCTTTGGTGTGGCGATGAGGAGGAAAGGCATAGAAGGTGTTTGCTTTTAAAGAGCAGGCGCGAGAGGGTAGTATGGATTACATTAGAGAAAGGAAACGATATTTCTATGGGGTGGAGGAATGGTCAAAATATCATAATAGTCGGAGGAGTGATGAGGTGTGAGCAGGCCCGTCACTCTCGCAAGGAAGGCAGCCCAATCATCAGCTTAAACTCGGAACGGGTGTGGGGCCGGGGTTCCAGGTAGAAGTATAGCGCGCTCGTTTGACTTGTCCCGGCAACGGGGATCATGACGCCGTGATGGCGATGCTGCTCGGTCCTCTGGCTCTCTGAGTCCTCGCTGTCCTGTCGCACGCGCCAGTGTCGTCGTGCCCGTCCAAACCGGGCATCTCTGAATCCCTCTCTGGCCCTCTCCCATAGTCCCATGCATCAAGGAGGACGGACGGACCGGGTCAGTGGCGAGAGATGTCACCGAAACTCCGGTCCGGTTCCGTTCGCCGCTGCTGTGGCAAGAAAAAAAAAATGTCCGAACGGAACCTTCGCCACAATTTTGGTAGTCGTAGTCCCGGAATAAATGCAGACGAGGAAAAAGGACCCGAAAATTCTGAGGAACGTCGAGATCAGCAGGAGCCGTTTGTATGTTCCAGTTCCAGTTGAGTTCTGCGAGAGCCCCCGCACGTACGGCTAGGCGCTGTGCGGTGGAAGTGTATTACTGGCTGATTCCAATCACTTTTCTTTCTAGTTTGTTGCGAAATCTGGAACTTTTGACTTCGGGCGCGTTGATTATTGATCCTTTCCACCTTTTTTCCCCTGCCCAGTTGGAGCCGGAATACCGCATACTACTAGTAGCATCGGCGAAAAACGCAGGAAAAATGCGAGAAATATGCCACAATTGGTTGGGTACGTTTGTAGTACTGCGGGTTTTCGAGTACTGGACCGTTACTTTACGGTTTACTAGGCGCGGTTTATTTTAACCACGGTCATCACTAAGAGTAAAACTCCGTTCCGCTTCCTTGGTGATTTCGCGCCGCTGACGTCCCGGCAATAGGTGCCGACGCTTGCGCTCGCATCAGTCATGGCGATGTTGCCTCGCACCCGGCCACCCACACCCTCTTCTCCTTCCTTGATTGTTCGTTTTCCCTTTCCCTCCGCGTGCCGACTACAGTACTATACGTGATCCGCGGTGCCCGTGCGAGATGGGGTGCCGGGGGCCGGAGGATCGAGGACCACCCCGCCAACGACTTACCCGGGACCCGGCAGCAGCAGGAAGCAGGGACTGATTGATCACGCTTTGCAATTCTCTTTTTGCACTGTGGTACTACAGTGCTAGGATTTGGAACGGTGTCGCCGGCTCGCTGCCTGTAGGAGGAGTACCCGTCATCATCATCGTCCTCAATCATGATCGTAAATGAATGGGTTCATGATTGGGTGTCGGCACGGCGCGGCCCACGCGCTGATGAGTAGCCGCTCTTGTGCACCATTGATTTGATCCAAGCCGCGGCTCGCGCTCGGCAGTCGGCTAGTCCTAGCCGAGCGTTGGATTGGATCGGCTCCGGACCCAGTGCAGCTAAAGTGAAACTACTAGCCCGGTGGAAAAGTAAGCCAGAGCCCCGAGCTGAGCAGCTGCTATGCCTCCTAGCAGTAGCTCGTGCGGCTAGGCAGACAGCGTCACGTGGACCGGGGCGCGGGAAAGCTGGAGCGCGACGCGCGTCACGTGGGCGTCCCCCGCCTCGCGCCACGTCGGAAACGCACCGCACCGGCGCGGCGGGCCCCAGCAGCCCACGCGCGGCTGCCTTCCTGCCCGGCGCGGACCCGACAGCATCCGCCTTCCCCAATCATTGACATTCTCGCTCGCCGCCGATGGGCACGCACGGGCCTCATCCATCACTCCCATCTTCCGGATGATGAAAACCAGCTTTCACCTTTTTCTTCTTTCTCTCTAACCTCTTGGTTTTTTTATGCTGCTACCACTGGTAGTAGTAGTACTGGACGTACTTTGCTTTTTCGTGGCTTTGTTCACAGGGATAAGCTAATACGGGTGCTGCTACGTCATGACCGGTGGGAATGAAGTGGTTCGTTGGTTGCGCACGACGCAGCAGGCCCATGTGCTTGTAAAACAGGTGTACTACTATTGTACACCATATAGGAAGATTACGTACCTCGTGACCACTGGCTAGGTAATTAAATACTCCAACGGCCTTGCTTAATTACCACAGGCGTACTCCATCCGGCTCGAGGCGTTTGATTAAAGGGGTGGACGTGTACACAGGGAGCGACGACCCAACAGGCCAACAATGACCCATACGCACATGCAATCGCCAATTATTGGTTTCATCGTCACGTCGATCGGCCGCCGGCAAGCGGGCGTGCGTTCCAGCGAGCGGTACGTACGTCGTCGCACTCGCACGCCCCGCTGCCCCGTGCACCACCATGCATGTGTCCGCACGGCGATCTAGCTAGCTAGGCACCCCGCCCGGCGCGTGCGTTGAGTTTTGTTTGTGTGGTTCCGTCCGATCCTGCGTTACAGACTCGTACTCCGCTTCACCAGAATCACGAATGAAACACGTACGTATCCAGCGACGAAAAGGCCCTGATGCGGCTTGTGCATCCACGTTGGCCCGTTATTTCCCGGGCGCCTGCAGCCGGGACACGTAGCGCGACGTGGCGCGTCCCTGCGTGCATCAGCAGCCTGGCGCCGCCACGTACGCGCGCAGCCATGCACGATCGAATCGAATATATCATGATCTCGGCTCATCAACCAACGACAAACCAATCAGTAGTCGCCCGTTGAAAGTTTCCGCGGATAGATAACAAGTCAAGCTTCACCCGCACGCGCTGACTTTAGCTTGCCCGGGACGCCAGAGCGAGGGCACTCGATCGATCGAGATTGAGCCCCAGCTGGCTGGAACTACTGTAGTACTCATCTGCTACTCTCTCTCTGTTTATAAATATTAATATCTGTTATTTTCTCTATTTTAAAAGTCAACAAATACTAACATCTGTGGTCAGACACGACGCCACGGGGCCAACAAGCTAGCAGCCCCACGCACGTACGTGCACGTGCGCGCATGCATGGCATGCCATGCGGGATGCGTGTGCGTTGCTTGCTCCTTTACCCAGCAAAGTTTAATTAGCTGCCGCTGATCCCCATCCTCCCATGTGATACGGTGATGGCCCGTACGTGCAGTCATGTGGCCATCGCTCCACGTCATCTCCAGTGAATTGGACACACGGGACAGCTCGCTATCCCGTTCCCGTGTGAATTCGCTCGCTATCTCAAGAACGAGGAAGGCTGTGTGTGCGTGACGGGACGGTTGCATCATTGGCAAATCACGTTCGTTCGTTCCTCGGCGTTAGCTGGCGCGTCGATACCACGCCGCGCGTGCCACGTACCTGTCGCACACACAGGATCGTAGTCCCGTCGATTGCTGTAATTAAATGGAGGACACGAGCCCACGTACGCGCTCATCATTTGGACACGGGCGTACGTGGCTGCGTGTTGAGGATTCGCTTCGTCAATCATCAGTTTGTTGATCAGATCAGATTGCGCTGTCAATGGTCAGAGAGGATCTATAGCTACTAATAGTACTAGTTTAATCATCTTGAGGCAGACAAGAGCTCGGAGAGTGGAAACTAAGATATCATCACTTCTATGGACGAAGTCGTTCATGGCCACAGTTTTCACATTAATTAATTTACAGCGATTACGACGTCGACAATAACTTAACGGCACTACGATCCAAAGGTACATCGACAATAACTTAACGGCACTACGGCAACAAGTATGGTCGCCCGTGTGCACTTCAACTGAACCTGGGCAGGCAGGAATGGGTGGTGGTGACACACACTGACAGGGACGCTCCGGCAAAGGTGTGTCGTGTTCATGATTGGGTTCCAGGCGTGCCCCCCGTCGGTGAGCGCGAGGTGCCCCACGTGCCCCCCGTCTCCCCTTCACTGCTCCACTACTGAATGCAGCCGGGCCCACGCCCCACTAGCGGCGTACCAGACCATTATATTATATAGGAGTAGATATATAGGAGTGATTAGTCACCCGTAAACAACACTCAGCTACAGGATATTAGGATTACTTGATTGCACAGTAATGTTACAAGTGGACAATAGAGCGTGGATAGGATTTAAACATAGGAAATGTTGATCAAACTGTGTTATACAGTTTTTCTAGTAGCTGCTGCGTAGCTAGCAGGGACCGAAACTTTGATTTTTAGCACAATTTGGAATTAAAAAACAGTATAGAGAAGCGGTCGTAATTAGTTTCAAGCATAGGGGGGCAATGGCCCTCGTCGAACCCCCGTTTGCTGTGCCACTGGACACAGGGTCGGACATGCGATTTTAGGGGTCCAGCTAGGACGTCCCTCTATTCAAAAATTAAAATTTCTAGTCATCTTGATTGAAATTTTTTTGATTAAATCAATTACTCTTCATGACACCAAACTAAGAAAAATAGACTTTATACATATATACATACACTTGGGGCCCTAGGCTATCACCCTGCCAGTCCTCTTCTCAGGACCGGCCCTGACTGGACAGAGGACATCTTAGATAGTAGTCAATCATTGATTTTTTAAATATATATATAATAAAATTATCTTGATACCTTATGAAAATAGCAAATTTTGCTACAGGACACTAAACATACATGGTGTTTGCCATTTTATACTATACTACTTTTTAAAATTTGTTAGAACACACTATAAAATTATGAGTATTTGCCAAAACACACCGTCAGCCATAAAAAAATTCTAAGATTTTTTTGAAACTAAATTGCTAAGATTTGAGAAGAGATAATGCTTGCAAAAAGACTATTTTGTCCCTTGAATCTATAATTATATTAGTTTGGAATACATATTGTATGGGATACTAATGTTGCAAATCAAATTTATGTAGAGTGAAAAATCAAAAGGGGTTGTTGTGATAATTTTGCATCAAAATAAAAATATGATTTACATAAAACCATAATTTAATACTATCTTGCATATGAATTTAATTAGACCTTGACATGAATTTAACGTTGTACTAAAATAAAAATATGACTTTGATTAATAGGATCAACTATGTTGTGTGATGGGACTAATCTTTGTGTTTATTTTCTTATTTTATTTTTTTTATATAATTTTGGTAGTATATTCTAGAGGCAACGCATTTCATTTATAAAGTTTTCTTTCACTTACTTGTAAAAAATAATATTGTATGATCAGTAGTGTGTTTTAGCAAATAGCCACAAATTTATAGTGCATCCTAACAAATTATGAAAAGTTTAGTATGAAATGGCCAATACCATATAAATTCAATATCCTACAGAAAATTTCTCTTATAAAAGTATACGCACAAGCACCCATGTGAACAATGAGATGTGCTAGACGAGGGAAAAACATGATTACGTCATAACACACTGTCCGTGTTTGATCAAAATACACCATTTCAAATACAGAGCGAGATGGACATGACAAACATAAATATTGGTGCAAACCAACACGTGGGTGCATACGCGTCTTCCACAACATGATTTATTTTAATTTAAAAACATGTCATATTTGAATACTTAAGTGTTCAAACAATTGTCCGTGGTTCATGTAGGAGATACGAATTGATTAACCAGGTGATTATCATGAGTAGTTGGCAATTGGGAACAAGAAGGAATGATTCCGGGCAGCAATCAAGGGATCATGTTCCCTTGATTGAAGAACTCTTCCGTTCGGATACTACTAGTAAAACACTACCTGGACAGAACCCTTTTTTTTTTTTTTTTTTTTTGAAACTGACAGAACCCAAAGCTTGGATCATCATACGCGCTAGTATCCCTCTGGACAAGATCGTAGCCACCGAAACGGAAAGGGGGGCAAGTTATCGATTCGTTACCGTTAGTGTACTACTAGTTTTGGTCAACTCAAAGGCGACCAATTATTGGAGTACTTATGACCACCCAAATCTTGACCCATGTGACCCTCTAAATCTCAGACAGGCTAAATCATGGAGCCATATGAGCAGAACAAATTAATCGAGTGCGTGGCGTCACGCCCATCGAACAAGTTTGCTGGATGCTGAAGCTTCTCTTGCCTCGTGGCGCCACTTCGCTGTCATGCATGGAATAACAAATACGACGTGGTAAGTCATGCATCATGATGCAAATTCTTTTAATGGATTGTTAACCAGGTAGCTAACACTTGCTTTCTGTATCAATACATCGTGGTAGTTGCGTCACGCCCATTTTTTTCACCCAAGATCAGTGGAAACTAGCAGCACAAATGCACAATAGCGCTCAAACGCGCATTGACAAATTCAGGTTAGGTCTCAGCCTTTTCGGCCCAAGCGTCATCGTCATCGGGCTTTAGGAAATGAAACTCCAGAAGCCCGAGAGCAGACCCAGGCACAGCCGCACTGATGGAGTCAATCAAATACACGACCCTGACTCAAAATAAAAATAAATAAACTGCTTTGATCCCTAAACGCATAATCCTATATGTATCAGACTTGAGTGACAATTCATGATTTCACACTTATCTACCAAGTCATAGAGTTTAACTCTCAAAGTTAAGAAACACAATATATGCTGAAGCATGCTGAATTTATCCAGAACAACCGCAGATTCTAATCACACTGTTTAAAGCCACAGCTACACAGGTCGGGAATGGATCTCTAGTATCAACCATTACAGGACAACAAATGAAAGGTATTGAGGGAATGCCCCACCATGTTTACAAGGTCATGTAAACCATCCCAGGAAATGTTTGACATTACTACACTAGTTAGTTAAATGCTGGAAAGAGGATCCGGTTGGTGCCCCGCAGAGTGCTCGAGTCAAAACTATCGTTTTGGGGAAGCTTCAAAATTTATCGCAGAAATGATCTGAGATGCCACAAAATTGCTACTTACAGAGAACTCACATTACCACGGTATCTACAAAACATGAAGCTTATCAAGACAAACCTGCCTAACAATTAGCATTCAGTGCTGTAACCATGTACAGTTACTCAGTCAGTGAGCCCCATCACCTCCTGCTTCCGCCTTCCAACTATTAATCGCACTTAGCAGAGCAAAATTGGGTATCAAGTCTTTGTTAGGAAGCTGCAATTTTGTCAATGGTGACACCTCATTCTCGCACAGCCACATCTCAATTCCAGCTCGGTCATACGAGTAACCATCAGATGCAATGCATGGATCCTGCATTACCCTCTGCAGAGTAAAGCAGATTAAGTTTCACCTCAGATCCTTCAAGTAAAATAATGCAGATACCAAAATACGGGTAATATGATTATCATCAGATAACCCTATCGTCTAACTAAGGTTTAAATTCTGAATCAGTTACAGCGTTACACCACAACATTCTTCAAATTTTGTAATAGATTGATGGCCTTGATGCAATTAGTTATGATAAAATGGTGCAATGCATCAGGTACCTTGAGTATAGGGCAGATGAAATGGTTTGGTGGTTGAGTTGGGAGTGGTTGCACTTGGTCAAAGGTTGTGCTGACAATATTATTGAGCCTCTCTAATTCTATGAGAACATTGCCCTCCAAGTCAGGCCGATCCCTACTACGCATTTCCAAACAACTTAGGGCAAGTCGAGCAAGGTCATGTGCTTCTTGCACAGGCCACATTCCTGCACGCTGGTCCAGAATGTCAACAAGGCGATCCTCTTCCACTGCCCGCTCCACAATGTCTGCAAGCCCCACTGGTGGCTTTGCAGTCAGCAGCTGCAAGAGCACCATGCCCAAGGCGTATGTGTCGGACTTCGACGAAACTTGTCCTGTCCTCTGATACTCTGGATCCATGTAAAACAGTGTACCGACTAGGTCTGTGTCCTTGTAGATTGTGCGTGTTGAGGAGACGTCCCTTGACGGAAGCAATGTTGCAAGACCCGCATCACCAATTTTGCTAGTGAAATTTTGATCAAGGAGTATATTTGCAGGCTTGAGGTCACGATGAATGATCGGCTTGGGTTTTGATCTGTGGAGGAAGACAAGTGCCAATGCTACTTCAAATGCAATACGAAAACGGTGGTACCACGGAAGTGGAGATGTGCCTCCTTTGCACTGAAGCCGGTCCTCAAGGCTGCCGTTCT
Source organism: Eleusine indica (assembly GCA_030378355.1). Classification (NCBI taxonomy): domain Eukaryota; kingdom Viridiplantae; phylum Streptophyta; class Magnoliopsida; order Poales; family Poaceae; genus Eleusine; species Eleusine indica. The sequence continues at coordinate 48,133,425 of CM059495.1, forward strand.
CCATGTACTCGTATACCAAGCAAGGTCTGTCCAGACAGGCACCTAGGAGCAGCAACAAATGCTGGTGACGAATCTTACCCAAAACCTCAAGCTGCATAAGAGAGCATATCCCATAAGAATCTCCTAATAGGTAAATATATAATGAACTAGCACAGGACAACAAAGAAGGCTTATGGCACGTTCTACATATGTACTTGATTGTAAAAACAGACAGCGACCTAACATGTTAGAATATCATCATAGGAGCAATATTGCAGACAACAGCTTCAATTCTTGAAGTCAGTACAGAGATTTAATTTAATTCCTGGCCCTATTATGGTCTCAGCACTCATACCAACTTAGTAACTCATACCTCCTGTTTGAAATGTTTAGAAACGTGTCTGTCGTTAGCATTGAGTACTTTTATGGCAACAGTTGTCTGGTGAATGTTTCCCTTGTACACCGTCCCCACAGATCCTGATCCAATCTTAAGGGCTTCTGAAAATGATGATGTAGCAGACTCCATGTCTTCCCATGTAAATGTTGAGTGCGACTTGCTCCCCCACTCAAGAAGTTTCTCCAGATCTCGCAAACTAGCAGCCTCCCTTGCAGTCCTGAGCTGCAAGTTCTTCTTTTTCAAAGCTTCTTGTTTTGCAAGGTCTCTCAAATGCTTTGCTTGCTCCTCTAAAGCTTGTCGCTGCTCTCTCACTTGTCGCGCTTCCTCAATGGCATTGTTGATCCTAGAGTGGACCTCCATCAACCGAGCTTCCTCTCCAGCACGTCTTTCAGTTAATTCACTTATCTAACATATGTGGAAGACATGTAAGATGATCTGAAGTGGGATTGTGGGAAGTAATTGTCAGCTTGTATTTAAAATGAATATTTCTAAACTTACTTGCTGAGCAGCACTGGTAGAATCATCATGGACGAGTTTGTATACTCCTTTAATATGTCCTAGTTTAAGTCTGAGCTTTTCAAGTTCAGTATTAACATCATCCTGCATCGGAAAAAAAAAAAAACATTAGTGGAAGCTAAAAAATATATTAGCAAAACAGGCCCTTGCTTGCCTGTTTAAGAAACGTCACCAGGTTAGAAAGTGAAGCAACTAATCTATTTTTGTGAGCCCGGTGGTTGGAGGGAGACGACGGGGACTCACGCCGTGGAGGTGGGATGAGTTGATCCGACCGATTTTTTGGGGCCTCCTCATTCCGGATCTAAAGGTTACTAAAGGGTATATTCTCTCTTTGGGACCATTCCATCCTCCTTGTCCCCAAAGAAACAACTGCAAAAGTGGGATGGAACCGTCCTGTCCCATCTCGTCCCTCAAACCAAACATACCCTTACACATTAACCATTATGTTAAGACTGTTATCTCGTAGACCCGCCGTAACTATCCTCCAAGAAAAAAAGTAACCCTACTGAAATTCATCCAACTAAAGGAAGCTACAAAGGTTGATGGGCGAAACAAAAAAAATGTAAACACTGTATAAAAGTGGCACTATGTGATTGCAGTGTCTTTAGTGCAGATAGCTATTGCTGAACATATGGCATTCTTTCATTAAAAAACCATATAGAGGTCTGACAGGATTTTCACGTATAAAGAGTTTACTTTATATTCCGCAAGATACAGTACCTGTAAAATTACAAAAGGTGCACTTTTACTGAAACTGTAGGACTAACCTTGTCTTCTAAAAGCATCAATTCCTGCAATTGAATGGGTCCAGTTGGAGCTTTGTCCAAGAAGGGAAAATTACTAGTTCCAGGTATTTGATCACTAGCACAAGGAGTGATTGCCTACATATGAAATTTGAATGTCAGAAAATTTTAAACAATCCAAGAGCTATCTATATTAGCCAGAAAATCAATTTGAGAAGCCACAAAATAGGTAATTACTGTATAGGTTTGCATATATGATTGCAGAACTGCTTTATTACAGGCAACTATTAGCAGGAGATACATGTCTGACATGGACTGTAACTTCTGATGGTTCGACATCATAATTCAGTGAGATGCGCATTTGTAAGTTATAAAAAAGGTACACTGTGAAGAAATTTGCATGACTAAACCTTGTCCACTGAGAGCATCAATTCCTGCAGTGCATTGCTCAGTGTTGGAGCTTTGTCTGAGATGGGCAAGTTACTAGATGCAGCGATCTGACCTTTGGCACAAGGACTGCTACTTTGATTCTTGTCAAGAATAGATGATGTTAAACTGCTTCCAGTGAGATATTCATGCAAAGAGCGTGGCCGATTATGATCTGCAAGAGAGGAACTGTCCAGATTGTCCCCGGACAAGTTGGATCCAGAAGTTCTGGAAGGTGTATTATCTGCATAGGATGAAAAGGATAAATTTCTTGGACTGTTCACTCAAACCAAATGATTTCCATTCTTTTCTCACTGAATCCAAAGGGCCAATTATACACCATTTATAGGTCATGAAAAGGAAACTAGGTGCTCCAAACTTCACGAGTACAAGGAGGGTCCACACAACTACTCTGGTCGTCAAAATAGAACAAAGAATATCAAAGCAGGAACAAAGAATATCAAAGTCAGAACAATTCATCATGCTGGCAATGCCTTGAAAAAAATTTCCGACATAAGTTTTACACTCACAGGACTTTACCTGATATTGAAGACCTATCATCTGAATGAAGCCCACTATTAGAACTCTCATTGAACTGGAATATCTCTGAACTGTTACCACTTTCTGATACAGGAGAATAAACCATGGACAAGCCACCTTTTGAAACAGCATACACCGTGCAAAAGCTTGGAACACTTTTGCATATTCGAGAAGAGGTCCTAGCCCCCTTGGACTTCCTAATACATTTCACCAGACCATCATCATTTTCATGTATGTTGTTTATCATTAATTACAATAGAGAAAATTTTATTACCTCACAAGTTTGCCTTGAGAAGAGACACCAACAACAAGCTTGTTGATTTGGCATGCTGAGACAACACCTGAAATGGTGTCAGCCACATCGTCACCCTTGACAGCCAATACTTCAGCTTCAACCTAAATAACAGGACATCAAACAATGTACACTAGTTACTCTAGGGGGGAAAAAGTGTGCACTTGTAAAGCTTTATAAAATGCATACTATCATTACCAGATACACCTCTTTCCTGCTTTTATAAGTTTATCTTTTACATTCAGAAGTAGGAATCAAATCAATTTTGGAAATGGTGTGCTCAAATATTATTGGCCATTCTACTTATTCAAGTTATCTCATTTTCTTACGCTCCATTTTGTACTTTACAATACCAAATTTCCTAGAGAACGATAAGAGCTGTATTAAATAGCAGCATCATACCTTTTCGTCACACATACTCTTGTACACAAGAAGCATATTTTGGGCCTGACATTCGACTTCCTTTTCATATGCACTGGCAACGTCCTCCCTTACTTGATCAATTGGGACATGGTTCCCCACTATAAATAACCAAAAGTTGAATTACACCAACACCACGATGTAATAAGACTGTACATTTGAATAGAAGAATGCCTACTCACTCGGAGTTGGGATAAGAGTGACCTTTTGCCGGACATGAATAAGCATGAACCTTGTCCTATCTCCATCCACAAAGTTTTCCAGAGCCCATTTCACTGCATACTTGCTGGACTTGGAGCTACTCACAGCCAACCCAATGGTGATAGATGGATTGCTAGACGATGTTGATTCAGTGACCTCAGCTTCTTCTTCGGTAGCCATGGTCTCACGATTTGTTTACCTGCACCTTGCACAAGAGCCCTGCACGAAGTGACATGGCATAAACAACAGTGTTAGAAGTTGGAACCTGAGTTCAGTAATACACACCGTTAATTTCCCACTTCCCAGGGAATTAAAAAATCACCAAAAAAAAAAAAACGAATTGCTATATTGTGTAGAGTATACTTCAGTGATTCCAAGGAAACGTTCATATCATCTGCAGCTATTCTCAACCATTACAACAAACTACAATAGGGAATTGGTTATTGTAACCAATCAGAGAGCAAACACCTAAGAACATCACAATCACATCAGGAGGATCGAGCCGGTAATAACAAGCAAGGAGCACACATACTGACACACACACACACACCCATGACACCAACCCTCTCACAAATTGAGGCCGACCGAGGTACTGAGCGATAGGGTGAGGTAGGGCAACCGCCCTACCAAACGCCAGCGGAGACTCCTCTCCTCCAGTCCTTTCGTCTACTCCGAGAGATGAAAATTCCCCTCTCAATCGCCATTCCCAATTGGGATGAAATCTTCCCGCCCCCGTCCTCGCCCTCGCTCTCGCGCAGGAATCGACCCATCCCCGCAACATCCAGCCTAAATGCCAGCTACAAAAGGAGGGAAGAGGATTCTCTAGAGGATTGAGGAGGAGAGCTCGGCTCTCACCTGTAGCCTGGAGGAGGAGGCGCTGGCCGGTAGTGTCCCAGACGAACCCAGAGCCAATCGAGACAATTTGTTGTTCTCAGAAGAATTGGAATGGGGAAGGAGCATAGAAGGAAGAACACGGAAGAGAGTTTGGGGAGGTTTAAGTTTTATTTCATCGATAATAACAGAATGTGCCGCATAACACGCCACCGCCCACATGGGCCCAAACTCACTGGACAAAAGAAAAGAACTGGGCTACAGCCCAAAATTGTTTCCATCCTCTTGTTGTTATGACTCCTGAGGAGGAGTTTGGCCCATTACATCTTTAAGCCTAGCCCATTGAAGCGGCGGATTTGGTGATTCCCTTTGCCCTTTGAATTTTGAATGGGACGGTTTAAAAAGAGCGAACGTATTCTGCAAAATTTTGCCTACTTAAATGAGAAATCAAGCAAAACATACTAAAGGCCTCCATTATCAACAGTTAGGTGAGATTGCTTTGCCAGTTTGAATAATGGTATAATCCTACATAGGTTGTTAATAATGTGAAGACTTGGTATGATCTATTGATCTTGCAAGGTATTAAATAGTGTGAAGAACTCAAAATGTATGCGCGTGTACTTAAGGAATTCTTTGACCAACTTTATCATCAAAATAATGCACCTGAAGTCTGAAGATTTGGAAGCTCGTAATCTCTTTTCTTAACATGTTTACAAGAACTGGTCGATGAGAATATTTAAGAGTCATATGCGGCATGCGCTGTTTTATTTCTTGTTGAAATAGTTTATATTTTTTTTCCTCGGCCAAAGGAGAAAAATCGTTAGCTGTCAGTACATGTGCTGCCATCAACTTATTATTCAGGACGCATAATAAAGATTTTATCCTATCATATTTGTTTATTATTCAGATTTGCTAGATTCCAGTTAAAATATAGCAAATCCTGAAATCTTACAAATGGATCAATCATCAAGAAAATGAACTGCAGCAAATGGAGGTGGTGAAATGCAGGGATGGACGGGCGGCGAGGCGCGGCGCGGCGCGGCGGCGAGGGTGCCGCCGCATCGCCGGAGGTGAAGGAGAGGGGTTGTGGCGAAGCACAGAGATGGGCATGTGGTGTGACGTGGCGGTGAGGGCGGTGCAACATGGGGGCGAGGGCGTCATTGCATCGTGGGAGGCGGTTATCACCAATGGTTAGTGTGGAGGGGTTGTCGAGGGAAGGCGACAGCTCTTCGACGAGCTCCAAAGTGGAGGGCGACGATGTTAGGGTTCCGATGACTTTAACATCCTCCGACCTTAGAGGAAGGTTCTGGGGGTTGGTAGCAGTGACCTGACGGTGGGCTATGGTTTGGCGGTGCGACGTTGACGTCGTGGGAGCCCTAAATGACCGATTGGCGGTGAGCGGGATAGGCGGCGAGGGCGAGCATCGGCATGAGGTGAAGCAGTAAGCAAGACGAGAGGTTGAAGACGACTCCCTAGCCATTGGATGTTGATCTTACGGTAGGAAAAAAGTGACTGAAGGAACTGAAAAGGAGACGGATCGTAGTTTTTTTTAATATTTCTTTTAGCGTTGATGGTTTCAGTGGTTAGTTACCTTGCATTCATTGGTTGCCACGACAATGATTATCTTACAGCAAGCATAAAGTCCATGCCGACTTCGTGTTTAGCCAAGGGCAAATTTTTTTAAAGAAAGAAATCTTAAGCTATCTAGTTGGTCGGCTCAACTCTAGGAAGATATTTTAATAAGTCTGAGCTGATAACATTGTTAGTTTAGATAAGATGTTGGTTGCTTCCTGCTTGAAGTCTCAGTATCATGCTGCTTAGTTGGACAGAGTAGTGTCCTGGGTGAAAACGTTTCTTATCTTGGTGAGCTCTCATCAGTCATCACGGGTGTGGATTCCTTTTCGACTTGCAGATTATTTGAGAGTTCTGACTTGTCACTCGCTGTCGTTGATCGTTATCTGTTCCTGAATTTATAACATAAGCTCCATGCCCGTATGACGTCAATACTTAAGACTTGTTAGCCTCTCGTTTTCCATTGATCTTATGAATATGACGTCCGATGCTGCATTGAATTTGTTGTGGGGCACGGGCACCCACACAAGAGTCCACAAGCTGAGATGCCGCAGGTAATCGCCGCTGTTTGAGCTGTTTGGTGCTTGCAAGTTGCGAGCGCAGCTGATCCTGCGTGCGGTTTTGAGTAGTCTCCTCATCGTCCTGATTTTTGTCAGCACGCGCCACGTTGATGATTTGATCCGCCGCGCTATCCGGTGTATGTACCAGTAGTAGTTATGTATAAGGGTCACGCCCATCCGCCCAGATTCCCAACAACTACTACGTCCACTTGTGTGGTAATTGGTAGCACACATTTCACTACATGCATGTCAAAAATCCCGTTGCCACGCTCCATTTCATAACTTATTGTTCAAAAATTTCAAAGAACTAAGATTTGAGTTAGACAGGTTCATCTTTTTATTTTAAGGAAACTATGATAAAAGTATCTTAGTGGAGCTTCTAAATAAGGCTCATATCCTATATTTTGCAAGATAGAAAATCAACTTCACCATGGTCTCTACTTAATTGGGCTCCTATTTTGCACTCCCTCTCAAATTCCAACTTCAACCCCTTATGTTTAAGAGCCTACTATCCCTCTCACAAACGTGGATTCAACCATTTTTTTTCATTTTTTTCATTTTTTTCTTTTTCTTTTTTCTTCTTTTCTCATCCCTTTCTCTCTCTTCTCCCTCTCTTGCACCCGACACTGCCATCATCTCTGTCCCTCCGTCATCGGTCGTGCGAGCTGCCACTCCCCTCGCCACTATTCCGGACGCCCTCGCCCTCCAATGCCCAACACTGTCGCCTGCCTCCCTCCGCCACTCAACTCGCCACCGCTTTCCTAGATGGCCGCGCTGCCGTCTGCTTCCCTCCGTCCAGCCACACTGTCATCCTCCTTTTGGCCGGGCACGCTGCAGCCTTGCCGTGGCGCGTAGGCGACGCGGGTAGCACCGGTGGCATGCAAGCATAGGCAAGCGCAAGCGGAGGGTAGATCTGCGAGCACGGGCGGGGGCATGCTAGTGGCACAGTCGCGTTCTTCCCGTCCCACGACGATGCAAGATCTTGCAACACCGCCGCCTATCTGCCTCCCCTTCTTTCCCTTGTGGGCAGCGCTAGGTGCGGGGATGGAGGAGGCCCACCCCTACCCACAGTAAGATCGGATGCCAGCGTGGTGGGGTAGTTGGCAGGAGAGGGGAGCCAATTAGGGCAGCATCGGGGTCGAGAGCTCGGGCGGGGAGAAGAGAGCAGGAGACTGCAAGTAGGGCGTCGATGCCGGTGGAGAGCAGGGACAACGGCGCCGCGCGGGGGACGATTGCGCATGCAACGGACATCCGTAGAGTGAGGGAGGATAGAAGTTTTTTTTTACTAGTAGCACATGGATCTCACAAGAAATAGGAGTCAATATGCATGTTTTTATTGGAGTTGGTGCAAATTTAGACTCCTAAATTTTACATGTGATATTACAAAATAAAATTTAGAAGTCTAAATTAAATGTCTCACTGAGTTTGTTTGATTTTTTATTGCATTTGATTTGAGTTAACCAGTTCGTCGATTATAAGTTGGTACGATTTGTTGACTACAAACACCGCACTATTTTGACGATTGTGTGGCACCACTAATAAGTTGGGGTATAAACACAACTCAGTACAGAACACCGTCGAATACTGAGTACTCCCTCCTTATCAAATTACTTATCGTTCTATCTCTTTATTAAATTTATTGAACATTTTCTGAATCTAAACATAAAAAACACCTTTAGAACGACAAGTAAAAACTCCAGAACGACAAGTAAAAAAAAACAAAGGTAGTAGATGATAAACGGAGACAACTGAAAGACGAGTGGCCCGGCACGGGTCGCCGGTCACCCACGGAAATATGGACGGAAAGATCCGAGGACCCGGCGTGCTGAAAACGAAAGGAGCGGAAGGCGAGCGCGCACGCGGGTCGCAACCGTGTCCACGGATAAAAGCAGGAGCAGGCGGCGTGCCCCACAAGCCGGAACCACGTATCTCCCCGCGGGAATATCCGCCACGTGGACGGCCCACGGTCGCCGACCACCTTAACCAATCACCACTCAACAGTTGAGAGTAAACCCCCCATTCCTCTCTCCACCTCTCCTCTCTTCTCACCGCTTCCCCCCTCTCCTCATCACCAGTCACCAGCATCACCGCCACCACCACTCCTCTCACGACACGAGCAGCTAGCCGCCAAACGCGCGAGACTACTCCTACTCCTAGTCCCCCCCCGGAGCGCGGCGGCGGGCGGGGAAGAGGATATGACGCGGCGGTGCTCGCACTGCAGCCACAACGGGCACAACTCACGGACGTGCCCCAACCGCGGGGTCAAGATCTTCGGGGTGCGCCTCACCGATGGCGCCGCCATCCGCAAGAGCGCCAGTATGGGGAACCTCTCCCTCCTCTCCGCCGGATCCACTAGCGGCGGCGCGTCCCCGGCCGACGGCCCCGACGGCATCGCCGACGCCGGCGGCTACGCCTCCGACGACTTCGTGCAGGGGTCGTCGTCCGCCAGCCGCGAGCGCAAGAAGGGTGAGTTCCCGCCCGATCGATCTCTCTCCCTCCTCTTCCTTCTGATCGATCATTCGTCTCAATCCAGCTCCAAGCTGATGCCCAGCTCTAGAGACTAGATCCTCCCAGCTTTATCTCTTCATACATACTATGCTTCTTCCCCCTTTTTAATGCTTACTAATTAGGCTTCGTGTAGGTAGATTCAGGAAATGGATAGATTGTACCGGTTCCTTGTGGTAGTTCACCTACGATAAACATTCAATTCATTGGTTATTTGTAGTTTGTACCAATGCACGGATTTGGGACAGCACTTGAGTTGATACATTCGGCACTCTTCGTTTCGGTCAATAATTGGTACTACAAGGACGACCTATGCCGCCTCTAGTATTTGATTGGATTATGAGGATGTTGGGAGAAGCTCAGTTATTTTCTGAGAAAGCTGATTGGGTCTGTGATAGGTTTTGTAAAGCATTAATGGTACTGCAGTACTGGATTGGATACTCGAATTCAACTTCATATTGATCAGTAGTTGGTACATGGACAACCTATGGTCCTATGGAAGACCTGTACTGTTTAATTGGTTGGACAACAATGTTTGGAAAAGCTCAGGTACGTTGTTTAGGATAAGGGGAATCAGCTCATCTGGCAGAAACTTGGGTACCTTAATCTGTGACTGAAAGGTTGTAAAAGGCTGTGTTTTCTGAAAGGTGTACGGAGCCACACAGTTGTTTAAGATTGACATTTCATCTGGCAGAAACTCGGGTACCTTAATCTGTGACTCCGGAAGGTTGTAAAAGGCTGTGTTTTCTGAAAGATGCATGGAGCCACATGAAGGAGTCACTAGTGCCTTGTGCCTAATGTGTAGACTGTAGCCTTACATTCTGCCATATGCTCCATGGGACAATGTGTTGTGTGCATGTGCTAGTGTGTAATGAGCATTTGATGTACATTGTACTAAATTCTGTTACCAGTACAGGATAAGAAAACAAGCCGTTTAAGAGGTTCGAAGCATAACAAAAGCTTGCCCGCCTCTATACTGATTTGACCATTTTTTTTTTGTGTGTGTGTTGGGGGGGGGGGGGGGTTCTGAAATTTTATTCATACCTAATTTTTTGACTCGATGCTTGGTGAAGGAGTTTTATTTTTGATCCGAGAGACAGTCATTTTATGATTATGCCACTCTTTGTTAAAACTGTTCTTACATCATAATGTTTCTGATAATGCTTCCTTTGGTGATGGTACATTCCATGTATGTTTCGTATAGTAACATAATGGTGTGCTAACTCTTTCCTTACTTCTGTTAGTGTGGTGCTGTTTGTTGATTTTTGTTCACTAGCTTCTTGTACTTTCAGCGGCTGTTTTCTGCGCTTTATGTGCCATGTTGCTGATTAAGATTGCTTGGACAGGTGTTCCCTGGACTGAAGAAGAACACCGGAGGTTTCTACTTGGATTACAAAAGCTTGGAAAAGGTGATTGGCGGGGAATCTCTCGTAACTTTGTGGTTTCCAGAACACCTACTCAAGTAGCAAGTCATGCTCAAAAATATTTCATACGCCAATCAAATATGAGCAGAAGGAAGAGGAGGTCTAGCCTTTTTGACATGGTGCCTGATGAGGTAATTTGCTTGATCTTGTCACTGATTTGTTACACAAAAGTTTGTTAAGATATCTTTTTTTTTATTCCGGTAACAATATTGTAACTGCATGATGGCTCATTTCTGTGCATAGATATCATATTACTTATCCTAGCACAATTTTCGGACATAATTCCAGCTTATTAATGGCATCAGTAGTTGTTGACATTGTTCCATCCTCCACAGCTTATGTATGGCATCAACAGTTGTTGACATTGTTCTATCCTGAATCTCTTTGGGTAGCTTTTGCTTTGTGCTTTGCATATTATTGGGAGCTAAACTGTGTTCTGTTTGTTCACAGTCCATGGATCTTCCACCGCTTCCTGGGAATCAAGAATCTGATGCCCAAGTATTAAATCAACCACCGCTACCACCACCTAGGGAGGAGGAGGTAGAATCTATGGAGTCAGATACTTCTGTGGTTGCAGAGAGTTCTGCAGCTTCTACCGTCATGCCTGAGAATTTGCAGCCGAGCTATCCGGTGATTCTTCCAGCATATTTCTCACCATTCTTGCAATTCTCAGTTCCTTTCTGGCCAGATCAGAAAGACGGAGACGAGTTGCCACAAGAAACACATGAGATTGTCAAGCCCATCCCAGTTCATTCGAAGGAGCCGATTAATGTTGATGAGCTTGTAGGCATGTCAAAGCTAAGCATAGGTGAATCGAATCAAGAGACGGTATCTACTTCTCTTTCATTAAATTCGCTAGGAAATCAAAATAGACAGTCTGCATTCCATGCAAATCCCCAAACTAGAGCTCAGGCATGATGCCCGTCAGCACACCAACTGCATTTAGTTACTGGCAAAATAAGCTTTGCCTTTTTATTTGAAAGTTTTAACCGTGCTCTGCAGCTTGTATCATGTGCAGTAATTTATGCTATGTATGAATGTATCTGTTGTTTGTCTGGCACGCATGATATGAAAGTCTATGTTAACCAAGTCATTAATGTTAGTGCTGATCCTCATGGTTGTAATGTTGTAAACTTTTTGTAAGAAAAGAAGTATTAGTCAGTTTGTTTCAGGTGCACTCATTTCTCTGATGTTTCTGAAGACGATTCTGATAAATCGCTGGGTATGCAACTATGTCGTCATATTGCTGATATTCTGGAAGTAGTTATGCGGCAGCATGTTCCATAATACCTTTTTCTTAATCAACATCAATGCATGAGCGTTCTGTGTTTGCTCTTATTTGTTTCTCCTGTATCAGTTTGGTTTACGCATTTGTTCCCCGCACAAACCATTTCGATTCTTCTCGTGCAGCATTCTATAGGTCGTTTTTTCTTTCTTGGGGAAGACCATGTCCATGTGCAACATGCTGTAGTATATTCTTCGGGATTCGCTTGGATTAGAGCTTTTTTTTTCATCCTGGCACCCTCGCTTGCATTCTCCACCAAGTGTTACACATGTGGTTGGCGTCAGTATTTCCAAGTGGCCCGTCTCTTTCGGATCATTTTGGTCATCCAAGCACACGATACCGTCTCACTTTAGTATCTTTATTATGTAAAGTCTTTGCTTTATGCGCGTTGTCGGCTGCGACAAGTTCCACATGTACCAAGGATTTTTATCTTGCGCCTGTCAATTATAATTCAACCTCTTTTTGTTTCAATAGCAGTGACTTCATCAGTAGTATCTGCTTGTCATCGCGTTGATCAACGGTCTCAGGAGCATCAGCGTGTTAGCCGGTTCTCCTTTTTGCATCTGAACTCGAAAATAATCACAAATCTTGATAGTATGTATTCTTCTTGGTGTCATTTTGTTTGTATAAGGGTCAGCTATAGAAATCTGTGTCTCGCCTCCGGTACAATTTACTTGGGCAACCGCCAAGCCCATAAAGCCCAAACCATGGGGAGTCGAGAAGAAATCCCTGCGCTGTCGCCGGCTCGCCGCCGCCGCTCTCGCCTCCTCCTGTCCTCCACGAGCCAAGCAGCTCCCCAAAGGGAAAAGCTCTGCTGCCGGAAAGCCATATTGTGCCTAGCCTTAACGGCCAGGGTCTCCAAGAGGTCGCCTGCTCTCGACTATAACCCTCTGACTGAGCAGCACGGTGATACCACGCAGGATGCACTAACTGAGATTCATCGCACTCGTTATATTCTAAATTTATCTTTTAAAAGTAATATTTTATTCTGATCACTAAAATTCTCTCCTTTATATTTAATTTTTCTACACTTATCCATATTCTATATCTATCCTTTATATCAACTATACACTTTTGGTTAAAAAAAAATCAACTATGTAATATTTTATTCAACCATCTTCAATTATCATCTTCTTTTATCTCTTCTTCTCTTTCTTTTTTTTTTCTTTTTTCTTTTGACGTTGCAGAGATAGCGGAGCGCTGAACGTCCGCTGGATTCAGCGGATGGGCGCTCGTCTGCTACGCAAGCGTAGCGCTTAGCGTGCCGCTTTGCAGCGCTCCGGTAAAGCAAACCTGCAGTTTGGTAGGTATCGTCTTCGGTACACTTGGTATTGCTGTTTGTGGTCGTCGTGACTAGCTTTTGCGTTGTAAAGCTGTTTTTCTTCATCTTCGGCGATCCCGGTGCTTCTTGGTTCACTGCGGTCGCAGCTGGAGAGCTCCTGGGCTAAATCCCCGATTGAAACCATTATTCAAAGCAAAGTAAGTGCTCCCTAGAGTAATTAGTTGGCTTTTAGTCGTTAGGCGTTGAAACATACTAAAGTATTCGACTTTTGTGTGTTTGTTTTTAGTACGTGGCAAATTATTTGAACTTTGATCTGTGCTATAGTGAACGCAGAAGGATTTGCGGCTCCCAAGTTTTTTTAACTGATGTGGATGAGCTGCACGCCTGTTGCATACAAGTTACCGCTGCCCGTCGTAGTTTTACGGTCGCGTTTGTTGCCTCTAACCACACGGCTCGTGTCTGGGGCTGCTTTTGCGATTTTCTAATTTATTTGCCTCTCATCATTTTGGCTCGTTCAGTTGTTTGTGGCCTAGACGATCTGCATAGCCCAACTGAGGAGAGCGTTGTTCGCTGCGTTGGATTCATGCCTGACTGTTGTGGACACGTATCGTGGCCACCTCGCCGCGTGGCCGTCGACTGCTGCCTCAGGTCGCTTCTCTTTCTTTATTAACCAACATCGGTGGAGTTCACCAGTGGCTGAGAATGATGCAGATTTTACCAGAGCCACCGCTTCAGTGGATCACATGGACAACTTTATATTCATTTCCAATTTAACCGTAGGATCAGTCAAAGCACAATAACAACCATGCCTAACCAACGATCAGCACCATCACATAAGTAAATTTGTTACCCTAACTGGGCGCGGTGTAGCGCGCCTCCTTAGCTAGTATTACATAACTGAGAAAGATAACATGCTACTCAACTACCATAGTTTTTCTTTTTTTTTTCTTTTTTTTTCAAGGGACTCAACTACCATAGTTACATGTAATAAAACATTTTATCGGATGATGACATATCCTGATACATATGCATTTACATGTGCTAATTACAATCCTACACTATGTTTTCCTTGCAGATTTGATTACATACATTCAAATTTGGAAGGCCCTAATAGGCTAGAAGCTTGGCGTAGCTATTTTCTCCGGCTTGTTCTTTCTCCTCTTCCACCCCTAAAACCAAGTTCCAAAGCCAATGCTTCCTCCAGATCGGATCCATCTGCTCCATAGGTAACTTCTTTGTCTCTGGTAGGAACAGATAAACAAAGAGCGTCATCAAGCAAATCCAACCGCCGAAGAGAATGAACGTCGCTGACTTCATGCAGCAAAGAACTGCAAGAAATGTCTGGCCGATCACAAATTGCATTAAAAAAGTCATAGCGACCACAATGCTCTGCCCTGTTGATCTGATCTCCAGTGGGCAGACCTCAGCAGGCACTAAGAATATAAGAGGCCCCCAGGACCATCCATAGCCTGCAACAAAAACACACATTGTAATCAACACTAGGTATGCATATTCCTTGTCCATGTACCCTTGGTCCTTGAATTTTGTGGCCAAAATTACTCCCACTGTTAACTGCGACAAGATCATCTGGAAACCTCCTAGAAGAAAGAGCTTCCTACGTCCGAACCTGTCAACCATTATAATTGCCATGACATTGGCAAATATTGCACAGAGGCGCGTGACCACCGCAGACAGGAGGGATGCAGTCTCCTTGAGACCGATTGTCCTGAACATGACCGGAGCATAGAAGTTCATGGCATTGATCCCGGTGACCTGACCGAAGAAAGGGATCAGCAGTGCGATCACAAGCTGTGGCCAGTACTTCCTCTTGAATATGCTTCTGGCCTGATACCTGGTTGTCCTCGAGAGTTTGCTAGCAGAGACCAAGTGATCAAGCTCTTCCTGAATTGATGTTGTTCCACGTAGCTTTTGGAGCAGGATCCTTGCCTTGTTGATGTCGCCGTCACATTGGATTATGAAGCTTGGTGTCTCAGGGAGGAATAATGCACCCATGGTCAAGAATGCCGCAGGGATTGCAGCCATGGACAAGGACATCCTCCAACCCCATCCGGTTGTAGTTTTTGCCACAAAATAGTTAAGGATATTCGCAAAGAGAACGCCAAGGCTGACAGATAGCTCAAAGCAGTTGTTGATTGCCCCACGGTATTTTGGTGGCGCTATTTCTGACAGGTACAATGGAATGGACTGCAATTGTGATTCATAGCAAATAGTCAAATTTTGGGTTTGTAGCTACTCAGCTTCAGCTACATGACGATGCCAAAAACATGCAAAAACTCTGTGTCATGTCTCTTTAGTCTCTAAGGTAATATCACATGCCTATCATTACCTAGCTATACTACAGATTTGCTGAAACATGTCATCCCATGATTTACACAAGCTTTGGTACTTAAATTGTGTGTGGCTGATTAAGAATGTCTTGTTTTCTTCAGATCCAAAGTACTTGTACATGACTAACAAAGAATTGCCATGCTAATGATTTCATTGAGCTATTATTACCTTTGCAATATTGCGTACAAATTCCAAATATACTAAAGGTTACCTGGTTAGTAAATCCCAGACCTACTCCCAGTAGAATTCGGTTAAGGAGCAACATGGGCACATTGATGGCCGCGCCTCCGAACACTGAACCAACAATGAAGACAGCACCGCCGATCAGCATCGACGCGCGGCGGCCATACCTCCTTGTGACGGACGACGCAGCAAGAGATGCGACAAGGCCAGCAATGTAGAGTGACGACGTGAACAAGGTGAGGAGCTCGCTGTTGAACTGGCAGTAGTTGCTCACTCTGCTGTCCTGCTTCTGGCGGTATGCCTCCGGGAAGAACCTCTTCAGAAAGGAGTCCATCGAGGTAACACCACCTATCACACACACATAAACGATCGATACATGATTATTTTTCTTCAATACACAAGTAGAACTGCAGACATTGTTAATTGTTCACCAATTCATGAATCAAAGATTCAGTAAGATGTGGTTTCTTTTACTCTGTTTTCCCCTGCAAAATGGAAAAATGCCTGATACCGCTAGTTTCTTTCCAAAAAAAGTGAAGATAATGTCAACTTCTCGGGTACGCTTAAACTGATAGGTTTTTCCCAGTAAAATAATTCCATTGCTATATCCTAAAAAATCAGCTGCACGCCATATGTATTGAACTATTGATAACCCAGCTCAGCAGTGCATTTTCTTCAGGTCACCTCTGTTCAAGGTAGCAAACCTTGGGCCATATACCAAAACTACGAGAGTATTACATACAGCCATACAGCTCCTAATCCTGCATACATTGATCTGTACTAGCACTTCTTCCACCATGAAATCTTTTTTTTTCCTATTCGTACAAGTATGGCATTGATCAGCAAGAGCAACCTGCATGCTGACAAGCCCGCTGAACTGCTGAAGAAGAGCCTGACATGCGTCTTCTTAATTTATGTCCATGCATCTTTCAAGCCCCATCTTGCTTAGTCCGCATTCTCATGAAACCAATTAATTTAACCAAGCATGTCCTAAAAGTTTTTAATCAGGAGGCTACCAAATTGCGTGCAGAAGTGTGTGGGACTATGGGCAATGGGGAGAGAATGGGAGTAACCAGGACGCACCCGAGATTCCGAGGTCGTAGCCGAAGAGGACGCCGCCGCTGCCGGCGACGGCGCAGGACAGCACCACGAACGGCGTCATGTAGCTGCTGTACTCCACCCCGCCGGCGACCTTTGACTAGCTCCGGTACGAGACACAGGTCTTGGCAGATTACATTGTGGTCTTTATTTATTGCCAATTGGCGCCGCGAGCCGCGTCATACTGGCGTTAGTAGTGTAGTAGGTAGTAGGCTGAGGAGTATTTACCGGCTTCTGGTTGAATGAATCTGATTTAAAGAAACGGCTTAGATATTTTCTGTGGTAATCCTTATCGTGCAACTTAGCATGCTGCACGTTCACATGTGTAGACGTGTAGTTGGTGACTCTAGTGGCATACAACAGGTGACCAGTCTCCTTCAGATCACTGTCGTTACCAGAGAACAGCACATCATGTCGGCTGCGAGAAGTTTTACATGTACCAATAATAGAAGGATTATATCATACTATTCTCTCATCCTTTGAGAGTTTTTTCTCCATTTTTTTCTTGTAATTCATTTGAAATTCCTGCCTAACAAAAGTGGCTATCGTTTTTTCTTCTTTAGTACTTTGTCCATCTAGGATATAATATATTATAAATATGAGAAAAGGAAAATTCATTCCACTCCTATGTTTAGTTATACTATATATTTTAGGCATTTTCCAGAGTAAATCAGTAGCAGCAAAAAGTTGCGAAGCCAACATTTTTTATTCGAAAGTAAGTCATTGTTTACTTGAAAATGAAACACCGAAATACTGTGGATTGTATAGGTCTTTTCTGTTCCAACTTTAAATTCTAGAATCATGGAATGCGTGTTATGAAATCTGAAATTGTGAAAAGCTAATAAGTCAAAAGCTAAGGGCTGTTTTTTTTTATAAAAAAACTAAGGGTTGTTTGTTTGTCTAGTTTGCACAAAATGGATTTAGTCACTTACTATGGGCCATGCTTATGATTGTTTTTTTGAAGATGCATCTAGGTCCCGTAGTAGGTTTTGGTGATTGATGACATAGGATTAAAATTATACTAATACGAGTATGAAGAGAATGTGCAGATTTTCAAAAAAAAATTTATTACCCACATTTGTGAGAAAGTTCATCCCTCTATAAAAGAAGAAAAGGAAAAAGACTCTTGGTGCTTCAAAGTTAGTTTTTGCTAATTTGTTTGAGTCATAGGTATGCCGAACTATCAATAGGGGTAAACATATCTTACTTGCAGGGATTTGATGTGCTTGAGCAAACCTTAAAAACCTAAGAGAGCATAGCTAGCCAAAAAGCCCAAAAAGAGCCATGTCGTTTGAGCCAAACAGAGAGTGACGGAAGTTCCGTCACCTCTTGATGAAAGTTCTGTCACTTGCACTTCCAGCATCCTAAGCAACCCGAGAGTGACGGAAGTTCCATCGCCCTTTGATGGAAGCTCTATCACAAGAATTTCCGTCGCCCTTTGACAGAAGTTCTGTCCTGTGCCTGCCTTCAAACCGAGCCAACCCGAGAGTGACGGAAGTTCCGTCACAACATATACCTTGAAACCAAGCCCATGCAACGGCTATTTTTGAACTGATGGAAGTTCCGTGGGCCTTCACGGAGGTTCCGTCAGACATAGAAAACACACCAATGACTAGTTTTTGGAGATGCTCTATAAATAACCTACCCCTTCCCCCGTGGGAAGGGTGGGACACTTTGACATTTCACTCATTCTTCAGCTAGAGCTCTCCCCTCTCACTCTTAGACTTGTTCTTGACATTCTAAGAAAAGTGAGAGAAATCCAACCACAAAAAGATTGAATTTATCCACTCAAAAGCTCGAGCACATCTTTCCCTCCCAAACAAGATTTGATTTGTTTGTTACTCTAGGAGACTTGGTCTCCTAGACGGCTAGGCGTCGCCCTTGAGCTCCCAACTTGGTGTGGTGAGTCGGGGACGTTTGTGAAGGTATGGTTCGCCTCGGGAGGAAAAAAAGGAAGTGGAGAAAGAAATCCAAGCACAATCTTTATAATTGTTTGGCGAGAAAAAAGGGTTGAGAGAGACCCGGTCATTTTGTGTGGCTCCTCAACGAGGACGTAGGAACTACTTCGTGTGGTTGCCGAACCTCAGGTTAAATCTTGTGTCTCTCTTTACATTTCTCGCATTTATTCTTGTGCTTGCTTTACTCCCATACATATTGTGCTCGATTCACTTGTTCTTGTGTTGCTAGCATTTCATTAAATGATTCTAGATATACATCATGCTAGCTTCATTTCTAAACAAGTATTGTATCTTTTTCTCTTTATTTATCCGCATTTCAATTGATCTTAAATAGAGATTGGGTGAAGTTGATAGAACTTTCATGGTGGTGACGGAAGTTCCGTCAGGAGTGATGGAAGTTCTGTTGTTGTCTGTTTAACTATCCTCAAGTGCTTTATTTCAGGATAATTTTTAGATTGCCTATTTACCCCCCCTTTAGGCATGTTGGGTTAATGTGCATGTCCTATTATGTTACAAGCTGGTTTTGACTGTGTTGGATTTTGAAATCCAAAGAGAGAGAGAGAGAGAGAGAGAGAGAGAGAGAGAGAGAGAGAGAGAGAGAGGGAGGTTAAATTGTGAAATCTTTGGCTAAGAAGCTTGTATTTTCAGTTTGAGATTATGAAAAGTACATTTCACAACTAATAAAAGGATTAGCAGTGTTAGTTACGTCCGCAACAGGCATGTTATCTAGTGTCAGTTAGCTATGAATTTTTTCCTCCTTAATGATGTGACTACTTCTGCAGCTAACATCAGATAAATGACACAGGTGTAATGACAATCTAAATCTTCTTTCTTCCTTTCAGGTTTGATATATGGAATACACTTCAATTCAAATAGCACCAGGAGCCACGCCCAACTATTTTCCTGCTTGTTTCTTCTCATCCTCCCCTAGGACCTTATTCCAGAACTAATGCCTCCTCCAGACCTGCCCCATCTGCTCCATGGGCAGCATCTTTGACTCTGGCAGGAACAAGTAAACTTCTTTGACTTCAAGCACTCAAGAATCAATTCAACTTCTTCATGATGAACAAGGGAGAAGAGCCTCAACAAACTCATGATAGGCTCATGGATATTGTCAATGAGAGAAGATCCTATGGAGACGATATCAAAGATGAAGAAGTCAACTATAAGCTTCTCATGGCTCTTAGGATGTCGAATCCTACTCTTTGCACCATCATTGAAGAGAAGGATGGATTTGAGAGCTTCACAATTGATGAAGTTATTGGAAGAATCAATGCCCACAAGAGTCGTGATGATGAGGGCAAAAGAGTGAATGTGCTCATTGGTGATGAGAGCACAAGCAAAAAGGACTTGGCACTCAAAGCCAAGAAAACTCAAGAAGACAATGATAATGATGATGATGAAGAGAATGATGATGAAGAAGAAGACAATAAAGAGTTTGCTTTGTTTGTCAAGAAATTTGACAAATATATGATCAAGAATGGCTTCACCAAGAAGAGCTTTGACAAAGCCAAAGCTAGAAGAACAAATAGAAGATGCTATGAGTGTCATGAACAAGGACACATGATTGCCGATTGCTGAAGACTCAATGGAAAGGGCAACAAGAATGAGAAGTACAACAAGAAGCCAAACAAGGTGCAAGCTCACATTGGCCAAGAATACATATCCGATGATGATGAGCAAGATGATGAGGGTGGCATCGCCAACCTTGCTATTGGTCTTTCACCGGCCAAGAAGTCACTCTTCGACAACCTCACCGATGATGAGAATGACGCTCCCCGGTGCTTCATGGCCAAGGAAAGCAAGGTACCTCCTAAATCGAGTTCAATACTTCCTATTATAGTGATGAAGAGGAGGACTTGGTCCCCTCTATGCAAGAAATGATGAAAATGCTAGGTAAACTCAATGAGGAGATTGAGGATCAAGAAAGAATCTTCCTAAGGCAAGAGGAGCTGCTCATTGAGGAAAAAGAGAAGAACCTTGAGCTCACAAGGAAACTTGAGCAAGAAAGTGAAAAGAACAAGAGCTTGACAAATGATCTTGTCAAGGTGAATGAGTCAAGTGATTCATGCACCTCAACCAACAAGAAGCTTCAAGAGAGGTGTAGCTCATTGATTGAGGAGAACAAGGCTCTTGTGAAATCAATTGAAGATCCCAAGTTGAGTTCACGCTCCTTGTTGAAGAGATTGGAATCCTCCCAAGCTTCGACAAGCAAGGGTTGTGGAAGGTGCCACAACATTGATGTTGAGATGATTGCCAAGCAAGATGCAATCATTGAGAAGCTAACCAACCAAGTCAATGAGCTTATGAAGAAGGCTCAAGTTGAAGCAACAAGGAAAATTGTTTGTGAGCCAAGAGCCTCTCATAACAAGAGAGGATTGGGGTACAACAAAAACGCACCCAAGAAGGGCTACAACAAGAGATCCAACTTTGTGCTCGAAGGCAAAGGAAAGCAAGTGACACAAGAGATGGTCAAAAAGTCCAAGAGCAATGCTCCTCAAGTCAACAAAAACAACAAGACCTCTACCATATCCTTTAATGATTTTGATGCTTCTTATGTGCTAACCCGTAATGCTTATGGTAGAGTTGTTGCTAAATTTGTTGGCCCACATGATGCAGGGTGAAAGCCTTGTGTGTGGGTGTCCAAAGTTCTTGTATCTAGTGTTGAGGGACCCAAACCAACTTGGGTGCCTAAAACACATGCTTGATTTTCTTTGTAGGAATACTCCTCCGGTGGCACAATATGGGTACTTGATAGTGGGTGCTCAAATCACATGACTGGAGAGAGATCGATGTTCTCCACAATTGATCATGACAACCTACCAAGTGGAGGCATCTCATTTGGGAATGACAACAAAGGAAAGGTAATCGGTCGTGGATGGATTGACGTCACCCATGACCTTTCGATTGGTAATGCTTATCTTGTAAATGGTCTAGGATACAACTTGATGTCCATCTCACAACTTTGTGAAATAGGTTATAGTTGTCTCTTTGACGATGATGGCATGATCGTTCTTAGGAAGAAGGATTCTTCAATAGCATTCAAAGGGAATTTAGAGGATAAGATCTATCTTGTTTATTTCACCAACAATGAGAGATCTAACATAAATGCTTGTTTGGTCGCTAAAACCACCTTGGGTTGGCTTTGGTATCACCGGCTAGCTCATGTTGGGATGAGGAATCTTTCCAAGCTTCTAAAAGGTGGTCACATTGTCAGACTAAAGGATGTTGCTTTTGAGAAGTATAAAATATGTAGTGCATGTCAAGCTGGAAAGCAAGTTGGAGCGTCACATCCATCCAAGATCATGATGATAATGACAAGACCATTGGAGATGTTACACATGAATCTATTTGGACCGGTAACCTACATAAGCACTGGCGGTAACAAATACGGTCTTGTAATTGTTGATAATTATTCTTGTTTCACTTGGATATTATTTTTGAAGGACAAAAGTGAAACACAAGGTATCCTAAAAAGGTTTTTAAGGAGAGCACAAAATGAATATGAAGTGAAGATCAAGAAGATAAGGAGTGACAATGGAACCGAATTCAAGAACACCAAAGTTGAAGAATATCTTGATGAAGAGGGCACCAAGCATGAATTCTCCGCTCCATACACTCCACAACAAAATGGTGTAGCCGAAAGAAAGAACCGCACACTCATAGAGATGGCAAGAACAATACTTGATGAGTACAAGACACCGGATACCTTTTGGGCAGAAGCCATCAACACCGTATGCCATGCAACTAATAGATTATATCTTCACAAGATCTTGAAGAAAGCACCTTATGAGCTCCTCACCGGTAACCTTCCCAATTATTCCTTTTTTCAGGTTTTTGGGAGCAAGTGTTTTATTCTTAACAAGAAACCCAAATCTTCAAAATTTGCTCCCAAGACTAATGAAGGTTTTCTACTTGGTTATGGAACTAATGTCTATGCATATCGTGTCTTTAACAAAGACACCGGAGTTGTTGAAATAACCCGAGATGTGCAATTTGATGAATCTAATGGCTCTCAAGTAGAGCAAGTTAATCCAAGTGATGTAGGTGATGAAGCTCCTTGTGATGCAATAACAAAATTGGCTATCGGTGAAATAAGACCACAAGACCCAAACTCAAGTCAAGATGAACCATCTTCTTCAAATCAAGATGAGTCTCCTTCACAAGATCCACAAGATGAACAAGATCAAGGAAATGGCCAAGCTTATGGTGATGATTATCGAGACTTATTCCCGACAATATATTTATAGGGCTACGTTGGAACTAAGAACTACGATGGTAACATAAGACATCGAATTAGACAGGTTCGGGCCCTCTCGACAAGACTAAAAACCCTACGTCCTGTGTTCTGTGGTTTGTATTGCAATGTGAAAGATCGGGTTCCTTGATGGGGAGGTCCCTGCCATCTTATATATCCGGTCGGCAGGGGGGGGGGGGGTACATGAAGATTCCTACTTGTAGTCTACAAGAATTTATATAGAAAGTCTATCTCTAATTGCCTTGTGCTCCAAGCTAACTCGGTCAGTTCCCTTATGATGGGCCACCCGGTTGTTTACTGATTTCAGCTTAGCTATGGATACCCGGAAGGTATATATTTCACAGCAGTCACCGAGTGCTTTCTGATTTTGAGCTGTGACTCGCCGAGTAATATTTAATGTCTGTGTGACTAGGTCACAAATTAGGAAGACCTCTAAATTGAAGTCTTTGATAGATCTGGTGCGCCGACTAGGTACACCTGATCAGGTGTAGCCCCCGACTCTTGTATCATTTGAAAATTGCAGATTATACAAGAGTCCAAAATAGGAATAATCGTGTTGGTTCTCTTTAAGAAAAATCACTCAAATCATCAAATCCGAGTGATAAATAACTCAGTAGCGTGACATCAATCACTACCGAGTGATAAATGATTTCAAACCAATGACTTCAATCACCGTTGAATAATTTAGAGACTATCAAATAATGTAAGAGTCTGATAATATTAGCTCTTAACATTTTGTTAGGTTTAACTTACTCAAACCATCAAGTATAAGCCTTGCTATCCTCTAATCATCAAACTAGAGGATCGGTCTGCATATCATCAAACATGCCGATCGATGAAATGTAAGGCTGAGTGATGCACACTCTAATCCGAGTGATTGATAGACATAATAACATGACTTCAATCATGTTACTGTTCATATAAACCTTTATGACATCAATCATAATATAGTACTAAGCTAGAATGACATTAATCATAAAATAGCCTTTCCTTAATAAAATTATCACTTAAATTGTAATAAGCTCATTTTTTGATATTTAATTACTAACATCAATCAGCAACATAATCATGAACTTATATCCGAATGACCATCAAGTTCTCTGCTATATGATCTTCAAATCACATAGATACGAAAATATTTTTAGTGGATTTGCCACTGCTTCTCATCAATGAGCACCCAATATTAACTCTCAAGGTTCTTTGGCAATAATTCTGTTTTAAAGAATGTCACCTATTTTTATTTTAGTGAACAAAAACAAACGGCCTGCTTCTATGCAACCCACGCCAGCCCATATGGACTTGACTAGGTCAAAAAGCGAAGGTATAAAAGGGCGAGGGAAGGATGATGCCAAGTCCACACCGTCATTTCGCTCTAGCGCTTCGTCTTCCTCTGGCTTCCTCTGTTCTTGCGCCTCCTCAGCTCCTCATTGCTAGGGTTAGCATTTTCTCGCTGCCGCCGTAGATCCTCCAACATTCCCCTACCCCCTTGCTCGTGCTAGGGTTAGGGTGCCATTTCCAGATCCACCGCAACATATCGCCTCATCAAAATGATGCGCAAATCCGCCAAGGGGCTGAAAGCTGCTGCCGCCACCGTTGAGTCATCATCTTCGGAGTTGGACATCCCCGAGCAGCTGCGGGAGTTCCCGAAGAGCAACATCACCATGAAAGATCTGAACACCATAGTGGTCAACGGCGTCCTTCCAGAACAGGCGCGTATCGATTGGAAGGTACCTAGCTCTGAAGCTCATCCTCTTCCAATCCATAAATAGATTGTTGTCTTTTGCTCGTTCTTTGAGCATGGTCTCGGAGTTCCTTGCTGCAGCTTCTTGCGTGGGCTCCTTTTCTTTTATGGGACTGAGCTTGTTAATCTCAATCCTAATTCTATTCTGCACATTGCTATTTTTATGCACTTGTGTGAAGCTTTCCGGGGCGTGTTGCCCCATTTCTCCCTTTTTGCCATCTTTTTGTCATCCGACCACTGCCAACGAAGGAGAACCAAGTCGCCATCGGTGGAGTTGGCTTCCATTTGCGCAAGAAGGAAGTTTCCATTAATGTGCCCCTGAACACCGGAAACAAGAACTGGAGGGAGGAGGGGTTCTATTGTGATAATCCTCCTCCTGTTCTTGCGGATTTTACTGGTGCAAAGGCCAACCTCAATCTCAGTAGTCCGACTGACATTGGTGCGCAACCCCTAGAGGACCGAAGGAAGCTCTCGAACCCACCGACCGGCATACGGCTTAAGTCTGTCAAAAATCCGAGGCTTCAACCCCTGAAGAATCACACTGTTGGCCCGTTCGACCTGCCCGTTTCTTTGAGGATGGGCCACCAAAGCAAAGTGGATTTTTATTCCCATCTTATCAGCATAGTCACGGAATTCCTCAGATATAAACTGAGTACCATTGTCAGTGATGATATCATGAGGAACTCCAAACCGAGTAAAGACCTCCCTGACAAACTCAAACGCGTTCTTCGAAGTTATCTTCCCGATCGGCTTTGCTTCAATCCACTTCGTGAACTTGTCAATGGCAACAAACAAATGAGTAAACCCGCCTGACACCTTTTTGAAAGGACCGACAATATCCAGCCCCCAAATTGCAGAATGCCAAGTCATAGGTATCATCCGAAGTTGTTGTGAAGGCACATGAGTCTGTTGAGCAAAAAATTGGCAACCTTCACACTTTCGAAGGACCTGGTGTGCATCCTCGACCGCCGTGGGCCAATAGAACCCTTGCCGGAAAGCCTTGTCGACCAACATCTTGGAAGCTGCATGGTTACCACATGCTCCTGCATGAATTTCCTCCATCAACTTTTTACCTTCTGGAATTGAAATACATCGCATCAAGATGTTCGATCCTCCTTTTCAATAGAGCATGTTATCCACCATCAAATATCCCCGAGATCGAGCCTTTAACTCCTATTGCTCATTTGAATCCGCAGGTAGTGTACTGTTAACCAAAAACTGAATAATCGGGTCACGCCAGTTAGTCTCCATGTCAGTATCTTCAACAGGGTCAGCAACATCGGTCGTCAGCACATCCGACCGAGGAGAAATAGTTGGTGTATCAAGGGTGTGTAGGAAAACACCAGGTGGCACAATCGACCACGATGATCCCATCTTAGCTAGCTCATCAGCGGCCTGGTTATTATCGCAGAGAACATGCGTGAACTTAAGTCCATCAAACTTATTCTCCAGCTTCCTTACTTCTTGGCAGTAGGCAGACAACACCATGTTGTCGTCCACACAATTCCAATCCCTAGTGACCTGATTGATGACCAGAGCCGAGTCACCAAAGATTTCGAGCTGCTAAATGCCGAGTGAGATGGCAATTCGCAGGCCGTGTAGAAGAGCTTCATACTCCGCGACGTTATTAGACGCGCGAAACTTGATCTGGAGGGCATATCAAAGTCTCTCTCCTGTCTGAGAAATAAGTATGATTCCTGCCCCTGCACCCGATAGTTGGAGCAAACCGTCGAAGTACATTTTCCGGTATTCAATATCCTGTGGTGTCGGTGGCATCTGAGTCTCTATCCATTCGGAAACAAAGTTAGCCAGCGCCTGTCTTTTGATCGCCGAGCGAGGCACGAACGTAATGGTATATTGGCCAAGTTCGACTGTCCATTTGGCAATCTTGCCGACTGCCTCGCGATTATGAAAAACCTCTCCAAACGCAAAAGTGGTGTGGACTTCGATCGGATGATCTTGAAAACAATACTTCAATTTCCTAGAGGTGACCAAGAGCACTTACAACAACTTCAAGATCTGGTATCGTTAAGAACTTCACTCACAAAGTACACCGGGTGTTGTACTTTTTGTACATGTCCTTCTTCTTCTCAGTCGACTGTCAAGGCAAAACTCACAACTTAGGTTGTGGCCGACACATAAAGCTGAAGCTTCTCCTGTGGCTCTGGAGGCACTAAGACTGGAATGTTACCAAGGTAGACCTTCTGCTCATCCGATGCCAACTACGCCTGTTCCGTCCATATGAAGTTGTCTTGCTTTTTGAGCAACTTAAAGAATGGCATACCCCTAACCCCTAGTCGAGAGATAAAGCGACTCAAAGACGCCATGCACCCGGTCAGCTTCTGAACATCTCTTTGAGAGTTAGGAGGTCCCATATCAAGGATTTCCTTGATTTTTTCCGGATTAGCCTCTATACCTCGTTTTGAAACGATGTAACCGGGTAGCTTTCCCGGAGGTACCCCGAAGACACACTTCTTTGGATTTAGCTTCATCGAGTATCGCCTCAAGATATCGAACGTCTCTGTCAGGTCAGAGAGAAGTTCTCTAACAATCTGAGTCTTTACCACGATGTCGTCAACATAAGCGTCTGCGTTTCGACCGATCTAAGTTTCGAGGCAGCATTGAATATCATGTTGGTAAGTCGTGCCCGTATTCTTCAGACCGAACGACATCGTTATGTAGCAATAGGCGCCAAAAGGAGTTATAAAGGAAGTCT
Organism: Eleusine indica; assembly: GCA_030378355.1. Classification (NCBI taxonomy): domain Eukaryota; kingdom Viridiplantae; phylum Streptophyta; class Magnoliopsida; order Poales; family Poaceae; genus Eleusine; species Eleusine indica. The sequence continues at coordinate 48,160,701 of CM059495.1, forward strand.
TGATTTGGTCCTCGACTTTCAGTGGGATCTGGTGATAGCCTGAATAGGCATCCAGAAAGCTCAAGAGCTCACACCCGGCTGTTGAATCTACGATCTGATCAATGCATGGTAGAGAGAAGGGGTCCTTGGACAGACCTTGTTTGAATCGGTATAATCAATGCACATACGCCACTCTTTATTCTTTTTTGGTACAAGGACTGGATTAGCCAGCCAATCTGGATGGTACACTTCCTTTATAAAATTAGCATCTAAAAGCCTAGCTATCTCCTTCTTCATGGCGTCCTTGCGATCTTGAGCAAATCTTCTAAGCCATTGCTTGATGGGTGTAGCCCCAACATGCACCCTTAATTCATGCTCAATCTTTTCCCTAGGAACTCCCAGCATGTCAAAAGGTTAACATGCAAAGATGTCACTATTTTCTTGGAGGAGAAGAGTAAGCGCGAGTTCCTATTTCTCTCCTAGATTGGCCCCCGCATAAGTAACCTTAGCAGGATCTTCAGGATCAAGTGGAATTTCCCTAGTCGACACATCATCCATCTGGATCTTCTCCTTACCGGGCTTCTTTGCAGGGATCTCCGCGCCGGTCTCCACCTCTCTGCCGACTGCCTTCTGGATCTCCAGTCGGTCGGATAGGATCAACTGTCGGTCGGCCAACTCACAACTTTGCACATCAAAATCAAAAGAATTCCGAAGATACGAGTGAAGGGAGATGATTCCTTTGGGGCTTGGCATCTTCAAGGTGAGGTAAGGATAGTGCAAGACCGCCATGAAATTCGCTATAGCCGGTTTGTCGACGATGGCATGATAGGCAGACTCGAAATCAGCTACTTGGAAGACGATATGTTAGGTCCTGAAGTTCTCTCGGGTACCGAAGGTGACAGGTAGAGTGATGTGCCCTATCAGCACCGAGGTCTTGCCCGGCACAATCCCGTGAAAGGGAGAAGTGCTCGGTTTGAGGTTGGAGATTGTCAGGCCTAACTTCCTGAGAGTCTTGGTGAAGATCAAGTCAAGGTTGCTTCCCCCATCGATGAATACTTTGTTGAACTTGACCTCCTTCATAGTTGCCACGAGCACAAGCGGGTAGCAACCCGGTCTAGGTAGATGCGTGGGGTGATCTGACTGATCAAAAGTGATCCACGAGCACAAGCGGGTAGCAACCCGGTCTGGGTAGATGCCTGGGGTGATCTGGCTGATCGAAAGTGATCGGAACTTCAAACCACTTCATGTACTCGGTTGCAGCTGGTTCCATGGAGTTAATCTCTCGCAGTTCCAGCTTGTGTTTGCGTTTGGATGTGTAGGCAACGGGCCCTCCGAAGATGAAGTTGACTTCTTTTAGGGCTCCTAAAACTCTCCTCCTTCGTCCTTGTCATCGTCATCGTTGGCTTTGTCTTTGCTATTCCGCCTCGGTGGGTCATTAGCCACTTTCAGCGTAGCAGTCGTGAAGCCTTTTAGGCGGTAACAATCCTTTGCTTTGTGGTTTCCCTTTGGGTGCCATAGGCACGGACCACTCAGCAAGTCATCCATGGTTTGCTAGTTCATCTGCGGATTTTTCTTGGACCGGTCTACAGCGGCAACCATGTTATCGTTCTTCCTCTTCTTGTCCTTCTTGAAGGACTCGGCCTTGTCCTGGCGCTTCTCCTTCCCTTTACCTTGGATATCGTACAATGCTGACTCCCCCGAAGCATATTTGTCCGTGATCTCAAAACACTACCGAGCGGTCAGATCAAGGTTATGATTCCACCGACCGATCTCCCGAACCAGTTCATCACTCTACAACCCTCCTTGGTAGGCAGTAATGATCTACTAATCTAGAACATTAGGGATTTCTGTCTTTTTGGTGTAGAATCTCTTGATGAAGTCGCGCAAGGGTTCATCGAGCTTTTGCTTGAGTCGAGTAAGGTCGAAGTGATTACCGGGATGATTGTAGGTAGCCTGGAAACTCTCAATGAACTGCTTATTGAGCTCCCACCAATTGGAGATTGAGTTCTCAAGAAGGGACGTGAGCCAAATCCGAACGGTGGGCTCAAGGCAGACTGGCATGTAATTGGCCATGACATAGGTGTTTCCCCCAGCAGACCCAATAGCCGTTCTATAGATTTGGAGCCACTCCTTGGGGTTGGTCTGGCCATCATACTTTTTGATAGCAACAAGCTTGAAACTCCTTGGAAACTTGCACCTGCGCAGCTCGGGAGTATAAGCCTTTATTCCGTCGAACTCCTCGTCGACCGGTGACGGAGTCCTGCGCCGTCAGTTTGGAGATCGCGATGTGGAGGGGGTACGGCGGCTATGACATGGTCCCACATCATCATCGTGATGGCAGCGTCGGTTATCCTCGTGATATTTTTCGTGCCGATCTCGATTGTCATACCAGCGTCGATCGTCACAGTTATCTCTCGGAGGCGGGTCCCACTGGTCATCGCGGTTATCCCTCGGAGGTGGTTCTCGTTGGTTGTCGTGATTCTCCCTTGGAGGTGGATCTTATCGGTCGTCACGATTCTCCCTTGGAGGTGGATCTCGTCGATCATCGTGACGGTAGTCATCCGTTCGGTCACGCCTCTCTTCTTCATAGCGGTGATTATCTTGAGCTCGCTTGTCGTGATGGGAATTGATGATGTCTCGAAGGTCGAGAGACCCTAATGAGTCTCTCAGATCATGGTGTCCTTGACTCCTGTGTGAGGTAGCATGGCTAGAGGTTTCTACTGATTGAGGTGGATCTTTGTGAGCCTCTTGAACGGCAGTTGCTTTGAGCATGGTCACAACTGTGTTCATCGCGGGGGTCTGGTACGCCTCATCAGCCATCAAGCTGTTGAGTAACGTTTTTTCCCCAGTGATGTTATTCTGCGAGGTGTCATAGACCTTGATGTCATCCACTTCGATCTCTAGTTGACCGAGATCTAATCTTCGTGCGAGGCGTGATCCTCGCGATCCTCTCGCTCAGCGGCGGTGTCCTGCCGATGAGTTGTCTTGGGGGTTTTCTTCCCTGCGGCCATCTTTGGCGCGACCATCTTCTTCACGACCGTCTCTTCCATGGTCACCTTCCCCATCATTATTGTCCGACGGATTCTTATCTATCACGACCATGTTTACGGTCAAGGGATATAAACAAGCAGATCCGTCCGAATCCTCATCAAAGGAACGGACCGACTTGGAGTCGTACCCTATGGGTAGGTCTGAGTCCTCAAATCTGAGTGGAGATAATGCAGGGATCAGATCTGATGAACTCGGTGATCGCACCGTAGAACCAGCTGTGGTCGAGTCGGACCAGTAGTTTTCTAGACCTAATTCTCCGTTGGTGTTGACAGCGAAGTCGAGCGATCCGAAGGAGATCTTGAAGTCCGGCGAGTACTGGATGTTGGGAGTATCGGTCATCATAGTTGACGGAGAATCCCAGCGAGCCTTGTCCCCTACTTGACGCGCCAACTGTTGAGACTTATTCCCGACAATATATTTATAGGGCTACATCAGGACTAAGAACTATGATGGTAACATAAGACGCTGAATTAGGCTAGTTCGGGCCCTCTCGACGAGAGTAAAAACCCTATGTTCTGTGTTCAGTGGTTTGTATTGCAATATGAAAGATTGGGTTCCTCGATGGGGACGTCCCTGCCACCTTATATATTTGGTCGGCAGGGGGGCGGGGGTACATAAAGAGTCCTACTCATGGTCTACAAGGATTTACATAGAAAGTCTATCTCTAATTGTCTTGTGCTCCAAGCTAACTCGGTCGGTTCCCTTATGATGGGCCACCCGGTTGTTTACCGACTTCAGCTTAGCTATGGATACCCAGAAGGTATATATTCCACAACGATCATGTTCAAGGCGATGACCAATATCAAGTTCAAGATGATGGTGAAGGAGATACTCAAGATATCAACCACCAAGAATAAGAAGATGCATCTAGGCTAATACACCCACGAGTCCAACAAAGCATTCAAAAGGATCACCCCGTTGATAATATCCTTGGTGATATCCAAAGAGGGGTAACTACTCGATCCCGAATGACTACTTTTTGTCATCATTACTTGTTCGTTTCCTCTATGGAACCTCTTAGGGTGGAACAAGCACTACAAGACTCGAATTGGGTGGTGGCCATGCAAGAAGAGTTACATAACTTTGAGAGAAACAAGGTGTGGTTATTGGTGGAAGGACCTAAGCAAAATGTTATAGGTACAAAATAGGTGTTCCACAATAAGCAAGATGAGTATGGTGTGGTAGTAAGGAACAAGGCAAGACTTGTTGCAAAAGACTAGTCACGAGTTGCAGGTTTGGACTTTGGTGAAACTTATGCACCCGTAGCTATCCATGAGTCAATTCGTATTTTACTTGCATATGCTACTCACCATGGTTTTAAGCTTTTTCAAATGGACGTAAAAAGTGCATTTCTTAATGGCCCATTCAACAAGAGGTGTATGTAGAACAACCTTCAGGGTTTAAAGACCCAAAGAAACCAAACCATATCTACAAGATTCACAAAGCTCTCTACAGCCTCAAGCAAGCTCCTAGGGCTTGGTATGAACATCTCAAGGGATACTTGATCAACAAAGGCTTCACAATTGGCAAGACCGATCTTAATTCTTCACAAGAAAAGTTGATAATGATTTATTTGTGTGCCAAATTTATGTCGATGACATTATATTTGGTTCTACCAATTAATATTTTTGTGATGAGTTTACTAAGATTATGGCTAGGAAATTTGAGATGTCCATAATAGGGGAGTTGAAGTTCTTTCTAGGTTTTCAAGTCAAGCAACTTGAAGAAGGAACATTCAGAAGTCAAACCAAGTACACTCAAGATATACTCAAGAAGTTTGACATGGAGAATACAAAACCAAACAAGACCCCCATGAAGACAAATGGACACCTCAGACTAGATGTAAACGGTAAGCCCGTGGATCAAAAGGTATATCGATCCATGATCGGCTCTTTGCTTTATCTTTGTGCATCTAGGCCCAATATCATGCTTAGTGTGTGCATGTGTGCACGATTCCAAGCGGCTCCGAAGGAAAGTCACTTAGTGGCTGTAAAAAGGATCTTGAGATACTTAGTTCACACACCCAACCTAGGATTATGGTATCCAAAGGGTTCCAAGTTCAAGTTAGTCGGTTATTCCGATGCTGACTATGCCAGATGTAAGGTGGATAAAAAGAGTACCTTCAGGACTTGCCAATTCTTGGGTAGGTCCCTTGTGTCATGGTCATCCAAGAAACAAAATTCTGTTGCCCTATCCATAGCCGAAGCGGAGTATGTCGCAGCCAGAAGTTGTTGTGCTCAACTACTTTGGATGCGACAAAATCTAAAGGACTTTGGATACACTATAACCAAAGTTTACCTCCTATGTGACAATGAGAGTGCCATCATGATTGCATATAACCCCATTGATCATAATAGGACTAAGCATATAGATATCCGGCACCACTTCTTGAGAGATCATTCTATAAAAGGGTTTATTGAGATTAGCTATGTGAGAACCGATAAACAACTAGCTGACATTTTTACCAAACCCCTAGATGAGAAGCGGATTTGTGAGCTTAGGAGTGAGCTAAATATCTTGGATTCATTCAATATGGAGTAGAACCTTGTATATTGCTTGATGTGTTGTTCCTCATGTAAAAGGTTTTGAAACCTAAATTCTTCAAAAAAAATTTATTCATGTCCTTGTTTTCAAAAACAAATAATGCTTTTGATCAATAGATCATATTGTTGGAGCTTGTCAGTATAGATTTGAATTGTTAATTGTTCCTATTCACAAGCTTGAGACAAGTATATATACAACTCCTTAACCTTGTCCAAAGTTCATCTTTAGAGCAAGAGAGAGTCTGTTTTATGGTTCAAACAGAGAACAACGGAACTTCCGAGAGAACTTTCACCAGTTTGAAAACTCTTGCCTGGGCTATCCAAACTCGGGAGTGACGAAACTTCCGTCACCCCCTAGTTAAGTGCTCCGAGCCCTTCTTCTTCCCTATGTCAACCGACACTTTCTTTCTTTCTCTCCTCTCTCCTCTCCACGAACCCTAGAAGGAGATTTGCGGTGATTTGAGGAATCCACTGGTGTTTTCACTAGATTTGGTGGAGATTCAACTCTTCCCCATGGAAGTTCCACGATCTCCATCGATTTCTTCCTCTCCATTGCCCTAGGTATGAGCTTTGACCTAGATTTCTTATTTTAGGTCAAAATCTCGCAATGTCTTCATATCTCTTGGATAGAATGGTTACTTTGTATCTAGTCTATCATTTCCTAGAGGCATCTGCGTTCTCGCGGTAGGATTTAGGAGGTAGGTTAAGTTTGGTGCAAACTGCAAGTGACGGAAGTTCAGTGCACTAAATTTTGCTTGCTTCTCTACTCTTGCTTGCGACTCATTCCTAATCCTCTTGACCTTCTTGCTATCCCATAGGCCCGTGAAGATGGTCCACACCAAGCATGCCTCCAATGCACCACTTGCCTAAGAGGAATCAAGTGAGGAGGAACAAAATGTGGAGCAATTTCAATCCTTCCCCTCAAGTCAAGACCTAGTGCCCATTGCCAAGCGAAGAAAGGCAGTGATTTCTAGAAAACAGGAGCAAGGCACAAGTGGAGCAGCTCAAACTGTAATAGTGGAGCAAGGAGGATCTCTCCTTCCTAGGAGAGTAGTGGACAAGGGCAAGGGACCAACTAAGGAGAAGAGCACTAAACCTCGCAAGAGCAAGAGCAAGAGAAATGAGTCTTTGAACATTGTGAGGGACCTTTGAGTCCGTGCTCCTGAGCATCCACCTCACCATGACTTCAAAGACTACAAGAAGGATGCAAAGGCACTTAGTGAGGCAAGGAAGTAGAATCACTATGCCGTGGCTGACATGGAGGCTAGTGACTACCGGTTTCTCACATGGTTTCAGCAGGACTATTATATGTCCATGCTCATTGAGATGAACAGGAAGAACCGATTGGCCACTCATCAGTGGATTGATTGGAAGTACATGGAGGAGAAGTATGACACTACATTCAAGGAAGTGCAGCTTGCAAGGACAAGAATGTTTATGACCTTATGGGGTTTAGCTATGACTAGAATAAGGAGGTCATCTATCAGTTCTACCCCACACTCTTTATTGATGCAGAGGATATTTCTATTGGATGACTCAGGGTGTGCAGTATGTGATATGTCTCCCTTGACTCGCAACTTATTTCTTTCAAGATGGTGAAGATGGAAACAGAGAGAAGATCTCATATGAGTCAGTCCAGAAGGATGCACAGTTGGCATTTATGTATGAGGATCAAAATCCAAAGTATCGTGACACCACCAATGGGATGCACAACTTCTACTTCACCCTCAACAGGATGCTCAGAGTCACCATAGCTCCTAAGGCAGGGTATGCTACTTCTCTTGTTGAGCATTCAAGGAACATTTTTGCCAGATTTAGGGATGGAGCTGCTCCTTTTAGTGTCATGGATTTCATTGTCCAAGAAATTTACTCCTCATCTCTGGATACTAGGAAAGTCCTTCCTTTTGCACCCTACCATATGAGGATGATTGAGTCAGAGATAGGGTTGCTATTTGAAAAGGAATGCAAGCATCAGCCTTTGAGACCTCGTGTGCCAAAGATGAACTGTCCACACTATGCCACCATTTGAGCAAAGGTGGCAGCAGAAAAGACGGAAACAGCAGCAGCAACTCAGCGTGCATCACTTTCAGCTCCTCCCCCTCTAGAAGCTCATCGCCGTCCATCCTCTCCCATTGCTTCCTTCCTCAAAAGCATCTTTAATGCTTGTTGCTTCAATGCTAAGGAAAATTGGGAAAACAAGAGGAGAATGAAGAAGCAAGTATGACGCTACAAGAGAGACCAAAGGGCTCAAGGTCGTGAGGTGTCTCCGGATGGCTCCGAGTGTGAGCCTGATGGTGAGCCACCGGTCTTTGAGGACCCCTTTGCAATCGATGATTGGGACAATGTTTCTCCTGGACCTTCCACCGCTCCTCCTCCTTAGGCCCATGAAGATGAAGAAGGAGATCATGAAGAAGGAGATGAAGAAGAAGGTGAAGAAGAAGAAGGTGAAGAAGAAGAAGAAAGCACCGATGACGATGACGAAGAGTGATTCTTTTTTCTTAGCATGTCTCTTCCTTTTATTCTGTTTGGTGCTTTGATGCCAAAGGGGGAGAGGTGCGATGAAAATGGATATGTGAGCTTGTGTGTGCTTTTATCTATCTCTCTATCTATTGTAATAGCTAGTGGTGAACCTAAGGACAAGTCTTATTTGCGTATGTGCTTGAAAACTATGAACCTTGTTGTAATATTCACTATGCTTTATGATCTTGTGTGGTGCTTGATCTTTTCTCAATGATCTTAATGATTGTGTAAAGTGTGTTTGTGCTCTTATTGTTTTATCACTTATTGCACACTTGTACACTTTTAGACACCCCATTTGTTGCAAAATATAGGGGGAGCTCTTTTACATGTTTTTGTGACTCATGCATATCTTTAGGGGGAGCTCCGCTATATCTTGTTGTTGTTTCTTTTGATTAATTATTATATCCTTTTTAATCCATTGTCACCAACCACCAAAAAGGGAGAGATTGAAGATGCATCTGGGTCCCCTAGTGAGTTTTGGTGATTAATGACATAGAATTAAAAATATGCTAACATGAGTATGAAGAGAATGTGCAGAGTTTCAAAAGAAAATTTATTGCCCATATTTGTGAAATTTCATCCCTTCACAAAAGAAGAAAAGGAAAAAGACTCTTGGTGCTTCAAGTTTAGATTTTGCTAATTTATTTGAGTCATAGATATGTCGAACTATCAAGAGGGGTAAACATATCTTACTTGCAGGGATTTGACGTGCTTGGGCAAACCTTAAAAACCTAAGAGAGCATAGCTAGCCAAAAAGCCCAAAAAGAGCCATGTCGTTTGAGCCAAATAGAGAGTGAAGGAAGTTCTGTCACCCCTTGATGGAAGTTCCATCACTTGTACTTCCAACATCCTAACCAACCCAAGAGTGTCGGAAGTTCCGTCACCCTTTGACGGAAGTTTCGTCATAAGAATTTTTGTCGCCCTTTGACGGAAGTTCTGTCCTGTGCCTGCCTTCAAACCGAGCTAACCCGAGAGTGACGGAAGTTCCGTCACAGCATATACCTTGAAACCAGGCCCGTGTAACGGCTATTTTTGAACTGACGAAAGTTCTATGGGCCTTCACGAAAGTTCCATCAGACACAGGAAACACCCCAACGGCTAGTTTTTATAGATGCTCTATAAATAACCTACCCCTTCCCTCATGTGAAGGGTTGGACACTTTGGCATTTCACTTATTTTTCAACTAGAGCTCTCCCCTCTTATTCCTAGACTTGTTTTTTTTGACATTCTAAGCAAAGTGAGAGAGATCCAACCATAAAAAGATTGAATTCATCCACTCAAAAGTTTGAGCACATCTTTCCCTCCCCAAACAAGATTTGATTTGCTTGTTACTCTAGGAGACTTGGTCGCGTCGCCCTTGAGATCCTAACTTGGTGTGGTGAGTCAGAGACGCTTGTGAAGGTGTGATTCGCCTCGGGAGGAAAAGAATCAAGTGGAGAAAGAAATCCAAGCACGATCTTTGTGGTTGTTTGGTGAGAAAAAAGGGTTGAGAGAGACCCAGTCACTTTGTGTGGCTCCTCAACGAGGACGTAGGAACTACTTTGTGTGATTGCCGAACCTCGGATTAAATCTTGTGTCTCTCTTTACATTTCTCGTATTTATTCTTGTGCTTGCTTTACTCCCATACATATTGTGCTCGATTCAATTGTTCTTGTGTTGCTAGCTTTTCATTAAAGGATTCTAGATATACATCGTGCTAGCTTCATTTCTAAACAAGTATCGTATCTCTTTCTCTTTATTTATCTGTATTTCAATTAGTATTAAATAGAGATTGGGTGAAGTTCTATTAATTGACAGAACTTCCGTGATGACGGAAGTTCTATCATTGTCTGTTTAACTATCCTCAAATGCTTTATTTCAGGATAATTTTTAGTTTGTTTATTCATCTCCCCCCCTCTAGGCATGTTGGGTTAATATGCATGTTTGAAATCCAAAGAGAGAGAGAGGTTAAATTGTGAAATATATGGCTAAAAAACTTGTATTTTTCAGTTTGAGATTATAAAAAGTACATTACACAACGAACTAAAGGCCTAGCAGTGTCAGTTACGTCTTCAACAGGCATGTTATTTAGCGTCAGTTAGCTATGATTTTTTTCCTCCTCAATTATGTGACTATATCTATATATGTTTGTGGCAGTGCCATCACCATAGTGGCTACTTCTGTAGGTAACATCAGATAAACGACACGGCTGTAATAATAATCTAAATCTTCTTTCTTCCTTTCAGGTTTGATATATGGAATACACTTCAATTCAAATAGCACTAGGATCCACGCCCAGCTATTTCCCTGCCTGTTTCTTCTCATCCTCCCTTAGAACCTTCTTCCAGAACCAATGCCTCCTCCAGACCTGCTCCATCTGCTCCATGGGCAGCTTCTTTGACTCAGGCAGGAACAAGTAAACAAACAGCGTCATCAAGCAAATCCATCCACCAAGACGAAGAAAACTGCAGACTTGATGCGACATAGGATCACGAGAAATGTCTGGCCGATCACAAGTCATCAAGAAGGTCACAGCAACCACAATGCTCTGGCCTGCTGATCTGATCTCCAATGGACAAACCTCAGCAGGGACCAAGAATGTAAGAGGCCCCCAAGACCATCCAAACCCTGCAACAAACACACACATCATGATCAACACTAGGTATGCATAGTCCCTGTCCATATCCCCATGGTCCTTGAGCTTCACAGCTAGGATTGCGCCGACGATGAACTGCGATAAGATCATCTGGACACCACCTACAAGTAACAGCTTCCTGCGGCCAAACCTATCGACCACGATCATCGCCACAATGTTCGCGAATGTTGCGCAGAGGCGCGTGACCACCGCGGAGAGAAGGGATGCGCTCTCCTTGAGACCGATTGTCCTAAACATGACCGGAGCATAAAATAAAAGTTCATGACATTGATCCCAGTGACCTGAGTGAAGAACGGGATCAGCAGTGCTATCACAAGCTGTGGCCTGTACTTCCTCTTGAATATGTTTCTGAATGGGTACTGCGTTGTCTTTGAGAGGTTGCTAGCAGCGACCAAGTCATCAAGCTCAGTCTGGACTGATGTTGTCCCGTGCAGTTTCTGCAGCAGGATCCTCGCCTTGCTGGTGTCGCCGTGACGGTGAATTATGAAACTTGGCGTCTCAGGGAGAAAGAATGCACCGATGGTTAGGAATGTGGCAGGGACTGCAGCAATGGATAGGGATATCCTCCATCCCCATCCGGCTGTAATTCTCACAACGAAATAGTTGAGGATGTTTGTAAAGAGAATTCCAAGGCTGATGGCAAGCTCAAAGCCGTTGTTGATTGCCCCACGGTATTGCGGTGGTGCCATTTCTGACAGGTACAACGGAATTGACTGCAAATTTTATTGTCCAAGTTTGATGTTAGTACACACTCCTACAATAATTTAGAGGAAATAGGAGCCTATTTTCAGAAACGCGGCATGCATCTACTAGTATAGTACAGTGAAGTCTAGGAATATACACTATTAATATAAACTAGTGAATACTGACTATCCACATCTACGATAATTGAGGTCTGGAATATCAACATGTCATTGATAATCGTTTATTTTTGTCAGTTTGAGACGGATCGGAGCATATTACAACTCAGTCCAACCCAATGAAAGACGGCTGTCTTATGCTAGACATGCTTGTCATTATGCTACCGTCCAGTATACAATTTAACGTTTTGTTGTTAACTAAACAGAGGGTAGTAGAGCGATCCAAAAAAAAAAATGTATATTCAGCAATCAGCACATGTCGGACAAAGTACTATGCTACAAATTTATCATTTCTCTCTAACTACATATTTGCCAGTGTACTGAAACATCATGTTTACCTGGTTAGTGAATCCCAGACCAACTCCCAGTAGGATTCGGTTAAGGAGCAGCATGGGTACATTGACGGCTGCGCCACCAAACACCGAGCCTACAATGAAGACGGTGCCGCCTATCAGCATTGACGCTCGTCGGCCGAACCTCCTTGTGACAGTCGAGGCGATCAGAGTTGCGACAAGGCCAGCTATGTAGAGTGACGAGGTGAACAGGGTGAGAAGCTCGCTGTTGAACTGGCAGTAATGGCTCACTTTGCTTTCCTGCTTCTGGCGGTACACCTCCGGAAAGAACCTCTTCAGAAAGGAGTTCATTGAGGTCACACCACCTGTCACGCACACAAGAAGTAAATGAATTTGAACGAAAGTTCGTGTTTGCAAAGAATTTTGGTCATATTTGCCATAACTAAGAATAATAGCAGTGAGAATTTTTTTCCTCTGTTTTTCCATGGAGAAAGAAGAGAGGCTGGTATTCCCAGTTTCTCTGGTTCATTCAAGGTGATATACATTTCCAACTAAAAACAGTTTTTTTCGTGAACTTGAATTAGCTCTAGTTCCATTTTTTTTTCTCCCTAGTGAAGGTTGACGAATAAACAGAGGACTACTGAACCATGAAGTTAGCAAGCAAGCTGAAGAAGTTCCTTTCTAATGAATGCAGCTTGCAGTTTGAAGGTTCTGACGCCAGCATCATTCAGGCACCGAACTCCAGCACACTCATTCATTCAATCAATTAACTTACTAATTCTGACCCTGATCTGATTCACTAATTCTACTACCTAATTCCTAAAAAGCATATGAGCACGCTCATGAAAAAAAAGACAAGCATGCGACTAGTCGAGAGGTCGGCGACGAACCGGAAATGCCGAGGTCGTAGCCGAAGAGGAGGCCGCCGCTGCCAGCGACGACGCAGGACAGAATCACGAATGGCGTCACGCGGCCGCTGTACTCCACCCCGCTGGTAGCCGGAGCGGCACCCGCGGCTGCGACTGCGAACGCCTCCCCGATTGCCATGGATGAACCCTCCAGCTCCAACCCTCTGCTTAGGCAGCTGCAGTTTAAAGCTTTCGCTTATTATATATTGGTACAGATTGATCGTGCGCACTCCATGGATCCACCAACCTCGAGTCATCGAGCGGGTCACTTTGGTTATCATGGCGGCTACACGACATCATCCTCGCTCTTGGAAACTTTGACTACTCTTTTTTTTTTTAATATCTGAGAGGAATTTGATGCTGTTCGATTTGACTGTATACATATCAGTGGAGTATAACAGGTAGGGATGGTAATTTCACCCATGAGTGCGGGGTCCGATGCGTTTTGCACCCGACGGGTGCGGGCGTGGGTCTAATTTTTCATCCATGGGTGTCACCCGCACCCGACCCGATAAACACGGGTGTGGTTGCGGGTTTTATTTCTCACCCATGGATGACCTGTTGGGCCCCGAAACATACTCAAACACAAAATTTATTATCATTTCATAATAAGCTAACTCTAAATAAATATAAATATAATGAGAGTAATGACTAAATTATTAAGATTTTATGTACAATTACCTAAGTACATATCCATGACTCATTTTTGTTGATTGTTGTGACATATATAGACATTATGCATTTGTGTTGACCTCGTTAAAGTACTTATTTTGAGATGTTTTTCATATTACATATGAAATCCGATGGGCACCCGACACCCACCCGAAACCCGGTGGGTGCGGGTGTGGGTCTTAATTCCTACCCGTGGGTGTGGGTGTGGGTATCAATTTCCACCCGAAATATTTTTCGTGATAGGTGAGTTTTTGCTCCACCCAACCCGAATCCGACCCACTGCCATCCCTAATAACAGGATCGCTCTTGTTAATACCTTTCTTAAACTTGATTTATCCCACGTTTTACTGCTGCTCTGGCACTGTGGGCTCTGGGCTCTCACTGCTGTTAGTACATGGACCTCCGGACTGGCTGTTTTCTTTTCTTTTTTTCTTCTTTTTTTGAGATGCGGACATGAGCGATGAGCCTACAAACTGCTGAGTTCAAAAAAAAAAAAAAAAGAAGATCATACAAACTGCTCCAACCAACATGGCCCATATACATGGGCTAGTGCCTAGTGGACCATCTAATTTCCTGGGCCAGGGCCTGAACTTCTGGAGAATTGTAAAGTAGAACTGTAGAAGGTGGGCCGAAGAGTAGTACGGGCATTTGTACCGTTCCAAGTTTCCAGCCGTCAGATCGGATCCTCAGCTCCGCCGGTGACATGGACTTGCCGGCGAGCCGCAACCGGTGGCGCAGGCGGAGCGCGCGGTCGCACCTTCCCCTCGTCGTGGCCGCTCTCGTGCTCCTCCTCCCGGCTTCTTTCCTCTTCTCCTCCGCCTACTCCTCTGTGCTGCGCTCCCTCCTTCCCTTTTCCGCCTCCGGCGGCGGCGGCGGGCCGCCCCGGTGCGGTGCCTCGCGGGAGCTTGAGGGCGAAAGGTTCCTGTGGTACGCGCCGCACAGCGGGTTCAGCAACCAGGTCGGGGAGCTCCGCAACGCCGCGGTGGCCGCCGCGCTGCTCAACCGCACCCTCGTCGTGCCCCCTGTGCTCGACCACCACGCCGTCGTCCTGGGGAGCTGCCCCAAGTTCAGGGTCTCCGATCCCACCACGCTCCGCGCCGCTGTTTGGGACCACGTAATGCAGCTGCTCCGGGAGCAGAGGTAAAGACGTCCTCCACCTTTTCTGATTGCTGCTTAGTTCTTACCGTCTGTGAAACGAATCAAACACAAGCACTCATGGTTGCTTGGAAAACTGCGGCTGCTGCAAAATAAGACGGCTAGTTTTTAGTGCTTAGCATCTTTTTGGCGACAATTTATCCATTTTAAGTCTGCATAACAGATTGCATCTACTCGGTTTGCTTCACTGTGAAAATGTGCCTGCTGACTGGAATACCTACTTTGCTTGGAAACCTTTACACCATTCGATTCTTTTCTACTTGTAGTTAGGACAAGCTAGAGAAGCTAGTTAATACAATATTGAATTGGAGATAGTATAGTAATCCTCTATTTTATTGAAGTGCAGATGGTATAATGCTCCCACCAGTCTTAAATATATGATGATGATCAGTTCAACATAGCCTGATTTCAACCACATTAGCTTTCCAAAACAGATGCAGTATCTATTATTAAATAGTTGTTTATTTTAACACTGCACGTCATAGAAGTCCGTATTCAATTTTGACCATAGACATGATAATCAGAATATTTATTGTTAATGTCATTTTTACAACATCAGGTACGTCGCAATGGGTGACATAGTTGATCTATCCCCAATAAAATCTGTTGTTAGGACGATTGACTTCAGGGTTTTTGTCTCTCTGTGGTGTGGTGTAGACATGAGGAAGTCCTGCTTCTCTGGGTTGTGCTGTGCTGTTTCTGGTAGTAGCTCTGTGTCAGATGACTACAATAGATGCAGATCAATGCTTACTGGTTTAGCAGGCAGTGAAAAAGGCTGTGTGTATCCCATACAGGATGACTGTAGAACAACAGTCTGGACATATAAGGAGAATCACGATGGGGCATTAGATCAGTTTCAACCAGATGAAGAGTTGAAACGGAGGAAGAAGACCTCATATGTTAGGAGACGCAGAGATATGTACAAGGCTTTAGGGCCTGGTTCAGAAGCTGAAGATGCTACCTTGTTGGCATTTGGGACACTCTTCTCAGGACCATACAAAGGATCAGAATCTTATTTTGATATCCATGAATCACCAAAGGATCCAAGAATACAGAGTGTGCTTGAGAAGATTAAGTTTCTTCCTTTTGCTCCAGAGATTATGTCTGCAGGGAAGGAATTTGCTAAGAACAAGATTAAGGAACCGTTTCTATGTGCGCAACTACGATTGCTAGATGGTCAATTCAAGAACCACTGGAAAGCTACATTTTCTGCCCTCAAGGAGAAGTTGAAAGCTATCGAGTCGGATATGAAGGAAAGCAAGGCTAGTGGTCCGATTCACATGTTCATCATGACTGATCTTCCTCCAGTGAACTGGACCAATACCTATCTTGCAGATGTTGCAAAAGATGGGCGTTATAAATTATATACCCTGAAGGAAAGTGATGAATTATTGCAGCAGACTGCAGAAAGGCTTATGTCTGCTGAACATGGTGTACGGTCTGGATTCCTTCCAAAAAACATGGTGAACACTGAAAAGGATTGTAGCCCCGTTCAGCTACCAGAAATTTTGTTATATGTTGAGCAATCTGTCTGTAGCTGTGCAACACTAGGATTTGTGGGTACTGCTGGATCAACAATAGCAGGAATCATAGAAACAATGAGGAGTAACAATGCCTGCAGATTGTAGAATTAAACATTTGACGAGCCACCTCACAACCTGGACTGCATTTGCTAGGTATATCCTGTAAACTGCCCTCATCTACAATTTCATCCACAAATGTATCCCCATAGGGCTTTGTATCCAAACATCTGTTCAAGATGCCAACAAACTGTTCACCTTATTAATTGCACTGCATAGGCAAAGATTTCCAAAGTGAAATGAGATGTTTTGGTGAAAAAGAAGGCCAAAAATCTCCACGATTGTAGCATTTTTCTAATCATTGTCCTGTGGAGTCATGACAGAATCTGTACTTCTGCAGGGATTCTGGATACACAACAAACAGGGGAAAGATTTATGCAAAATTTATGGTCAACAGAAAAGGCAAAAATATTTGGGCCAAGCACATGGACATGAACCATATCTTTTAACACAATATCAAAGAGAAAAGAAGCATTTCTGCACAATGACCGTAATTCCCAATGAGCGATAACTGAACTTGGCCATGATTTAGAGCACTCCAGTGTAATGTTTCCTGCACTTTTAAGGACAGCTGGTTAGGTGGCCATTTGGGCAGGTTGAATTGTGCAAGTGGGAGTGCATAAGACTATATCAAGGTTATCTGGCTCGGAAGGAGCATACAATGAGTAGATCATTGTGTTTGTTATTGGCTTTTCCGGGTTCGAGGATTCATTGAAGTGCAAGATACAAAGATGATCAGAATTTTTATGTGGCAAGCTTCGCTGAGCTAAGCTGCTGAAAAATATGAATTGCTTAGGTGAGGCGATCCATTTTTTTGTTTGTTCCCAAATCTGTCACCACAGTCTGTTTCAGTGCCATATTGTGTTGTTGCCTGGTTTACATAGGATTGCATTAGGGATGTTTCTTGTGGTGGCCTATGTAGTATAGCGGACTTTCTGAATGGTTGGCTGGATCCTGGGTGGTTCTGCTGATCTGTTCAAACTGTTTACTTCTATGCAGTGGGATATTATTGGTCACTTGGAAAGGATAAGATGGCGGTTGAGCATAAATTCTTTTCTCCTCCTCCTGTCATGTCTCGATAATGCCGTAACCTTTTGATGCTCTAGGATCAGAACAAGGTGGATGCAATTGGGGTCAAGACCTGAGCAATTTTGAAGAATTTTACTGATGGATCTTGTTATGCTCCAATATTTTGTTGTGTTTTATTAGGTTATTTTATAATGTTGTTGGCCTGTATGTCAGTTCTGCATTTTGATCGAGCCCCTACTGAAATTTCATACGAGCTGAGGATTTATCAATGCAAAATCCATGAGCTTATTGTTTTACAAAGTTGAGAAGTTTTCATGTTTTAAAAAAAAAAGTTGAGAAAGTTTTCAGACTTCCCTTTTCACCTCACATGATGTCCAGAAACCACAAGTGGTAGTCACATGATCACACCATTAATCCTCTACCGATTGCGTTCGCCTACAACTTTCCGCTGCCCATCTCTTCTCCATGAAGTGAGAAAAGTCGTTGGCCTCCATTGCTACTAGGAAAACATGACCAGCGAGTGACGAGCACACAGCAACACCAAGCAACGTCACTCCGGGCTCAGCCAGTCAGCGACTGAAATGTAGCTTTCTGTTTCAATCTGCGCATCATAGACTTCTTACATGATAATCAAAAAGTTTAGGCTCACTTCCCTTTTATCTTTCAGGAATGTTTCAGTTGCTAACACGTTTATTATCCATACCAAATAAAGTATTTGGTTAGGTCTTACGATGATTCACTTCACGGTCTTTTTGTGAATCAGTTGTGTAGCGTAGACGTGCACTAGAAAGTGCTGATGCTGAATCATGGCACGTTTTTCACTCAAGATTGCAGACTTCATGGACAGTCCAGTAGAGTTGACTGAATGGAAGCCATATATTGCATGGGATCTGTTCCTGCTTTTGTTCTTGCAGTTGTACGGGATGCGCCTTCTCAATTTTGTTGCTTTACTGCTTCAAGCTGAATCAGATAGTTGTTTGTATTCGTTAAATCCCCTGGTTTTTTTTTATTGCAAATCCATGTTCTTGTTTTTGGCATAGTCTTTTAGGTTCATCAGTTCACACGACCCCTCACTTCCCACCTACATCACGCTGTTTTCAGTTTGATGTCATCACAATCGTCAGTTGTTCATAAGCATAATAGTAGTAGCATCTCATGTCTATTTAGGGTGTGTTTGGAACAATTGAATTTTAAAGGCATGTCAGAGGAACCCACCTAAGGAATTTTTCTTATAGTTGGTGTTTGGAGTGGAGGAATGGTGGATTGGAAATGAATGACTTCCTTCACAACAAAGGAAATAAAACATGAGGTTGGAGCTAAAGGAAAATCTCATTTGTTTTGTTTAGCATGTTGGCTATCTTAGGCGCATTGAAATTAGCAAGACAATACAAGGAGAAGTTATTTTAAGAAAAAGAAAAAGAGTAATTAAAGATGTCAAGATGTTATTAATTTACTTGTGTCTTAAATAATGACAATATGGCTATTTAAACACTTTAGTTAGTCAAAAACATATTTTATTTAGTTATAATAATATATTTATTCATATGTTTCTCTGTCTTTATATCTGTATGTATTCCAAACATCTAAGTTCTCCATTCCTCTGTTATAGATTCTTGTAGTTTTCTAACTTTTCATATTCATGTGTTTTCTCTATTTCTATGTTTTTCCTATTCCAGTGTTTTTTCGTTCCTCCATCCCAAACAAGGCCTTAACCAGAAAATGGATATATACCATTTGTTCATCTCATCACTTCATCTGATTCATGAAATATAGTTTCTCTTTATCTCAAAGAAGAAATACCATCTCGCCGTAAGTCACAGCACATATTCGTCAAAAGAACCTTCTACGACAACAGTATGAGCTCTGGAAATGGCGACTTGGCAAGTCAGCTGTCAGTTACCAGCACAATGGAGCCACACGTTCTCCGCGCCTCGAGATCAGTGTGAGCACGGGCAGCCTCTGACAGCGGGTACACGTGGTTGACGCGCACATGCAGCACGCCGGCCGCGACGGCTGCAAAGACTTCACCGGCAGCCTGTAGCAGCTCGTCCCGGGTGGTGGTGTAGTGCATTAGTCCTGGCCGGGCCAGGACCAACGATTTTGGAGCGAGTTTGCTCACTGAGATAGGGTCTGGTCTTCCTGAAGATTGGCCGTAGGAGACCATGCATCCGCGAGGCATCAAGCAGGCCAGCGATCCCTGCGTAACAGAGTTATTATACAAGAAACAAGGCCCCATGCGAACACGGGAAAGTTTCCCTACTCCTACATGAATTGATGCGATCCTCATGAAACCTGTGGCTGTGAGTAAAAGAATTACGATTCAACTTTGATTTAAAATATTTTTTGGTTAGTTTCCATCACGAACATTGAGCGGGTATCAGTAAGATGATGCTAATTTGTGAAGGGAAACTTGTTTATACCTGGAATGTGTCCCTCCCAACGGCGTCGTAAACAACATCAACACCTTTCCCTGATGTGATTTCAGCAACCCGAGCCACAAAATCCTCCTCCGTGTATACTATCACATGATGGCACCCGTCTTTGGTAGCTTGGATCGCCTTCTCTTCAGTGGAGACCGTGCCGATGACGGTGGCTCCAAGGGCGTGTGCCCATTGGCAGAGGAGAGAGCCGACTCCACCAGCAGCAGCATGAACTAGAACAGTGTGCCCGCTCTGTACCTGTATAGAAGAACAGGATGGAGGTGCTGGTAAGCTGCATTCTGACATCAAAAGTCATGTTGTTTATGGGCACGATGCAGCAAAATAGCATGTATTACCACATTAAATTATATTCAAAATTTGATAAATAAAAATAGCAATCAACCTTAAAGGCTTTTAGCACAAGAACATATGCAGTCATTCCCTTGAGTAGAATAGACGCTGCTGTTTTATAGTCCATCGCAGGAGGTATAGGAATAGCCACATCTGCTGGGATAATCTGCTCTTCAGCATAAGAGCCCATTGGGTTATCAGCATAGCCAACAATATCACCAACTTCGATGCTCATAACCCCTGGACCCACAGCAGACACAACTCCAATTGCTTCTTTGCCTGGATAAATAGCCATGTTTCAAGAATTCCAGAGTAAGATCAAGAGGACTAAAAATATCAGTTACAGGGTACATTGCTCAAGTAGTTAAACAACACATGTAGCATACTTGTTTTGTGGGACTATTGTTAAATGCATGTACACCAAATCTGACAGTTCATCGACAAACAGTAATTGCTAGTGGTGCTCGCTAGAAGCTGCAGGGTACCAATTGCAATCATTCTACGATTGTAAAAGGCATTGATTGAAGAGTGACAGAAGTTTTCCTTGTACCTTCTGCTGTAATTCATTAGCTTAGGTGCCATCCTATAGAATGGACAATGAAGGTTTAATCAAATGAAGATACAGAGTGTCCATCTGAAGGATAATTTTCCTCCAGTTTCAGCCAAAATAAAAGAAGATATGGAGTGCCAAGGATTATTCGTCTTCCATGGAAAACAGAGAATAAGTGAAGATACCATTGATCTTAACTAAGTTCAAGCATATACTCATTAGCTTAACAGTTTCTGTGATTTCTTTAACCAAGCATTGAATTGCAATCTGTCTACTGAAAACTTCTTCCCGCACCAAGATCATTCCCTAGCCTTTTATTGAGTAGGATTTATGCTGTGCGAAAGCATGTTTCAACAACTGTATGTCACATTCCTTAACCATGATTTTGAGGCCAACACAAGTTTCTCCAGACCGCACGACTGAATATCCTACTCAGAAAATAACTCTTTAATTAACCCACATATTTGCCAAGA
Organism: Eleusine indica; assembly: GCA_030378355.1. Taxonomy (NCBI): domain Eukaryota; kingdom Viridiplantae; phylum Streptophyta; class Magnoliopsida; order Poales; family Poaceae; genus Eleusine; species Eleusine indica. Next base: position 48,181,720 of record CM059495.1, read on the forward strand.
TCTGCAAGCATCCAGCCATACTAGTAGAATGATCTTCTTATGGAACACTAATGAAAATACAAGGTGATAAAATCAATACCAGGAATAAATGGAAGAGGTGCTCGATGCAGCCCTGTACGGTAATATACATCGACATAGTTGACTCCTATGGCCTTGTTCTTGATCCGGATCTCTCCTTCATTTGGCTCCCCAACCTCAACCTCTTCCAAAATTAGCACCTTTTAGACCACGAAGGGGACAAATCTCAAATCTCAAGTTTGATTTCCTAAAGGATCTAGGACAAGAATGCCAAGATCAAATGTGCAACTTTTAGCAAAAACACTGACTTCTGGCCCACCGAGCTTGTGGACCCGAATTGCCTTCACCCCCATCTCCGGAATCAGTCAATGAGGTAACAGTCTCTTGTAGTTGAATACAATCCGCGACCTGGTAACATCATGGCATATAATCAATGTCGTTCGGTTATCAGGAGATGCTTTCTCTAGTGCTAGCATCAACAGGAGCAAAATCCATCACATTCATCATGGTTAAACACTTGAATTTTGGAACCTAATCAACGGAATCAACGAAAGGGCGACTAGGCGAACTGACCAGATCGTCGTCGAGCGTTCGTTCTCCCTTGCGGGCAGCGGAGGGCCGCGAATCCAGACGCGGCACAGCGGTGGTGGCGACCTTGTGGCGTCCGTCCTGCAAACCCTCCGGTGGGTTCCTCGCTCTTCTCGTCACTACTCCGTCGAGCGCCGTAGACTGCGGATGGATTGGAGGCTTGGAGCGCCAGTACGATGAAGCCTCAGCAACTCCCCGTCTTTGACAGGACAGAGCGATCAAGGTCGCATACCTCAAATCTGACAGCTACCGTTGCCTTGAGCAGATCAACCTGACAGACCAATGATTTATAAGTTCCGTATGCGATATATTTGTAAAAAAGACGTGTTTAAATCAAAATCAACCACCACCGTAAGAATCTTTGTTTACTAATAAAGCGTTCCTGTGATGCAACATAACTCCATTTAGCAACATTTATTAATAATTAATTATATGAAGTAGACACTCATAGGTAGGTACCTCATTAAGGTACCAACTACACATGAACATGCTCTAATTTTAATCTGAACAAAAAGGTTCTTCTGAAGGGGTTTACCAGTTCTAATGCATGCACCTGAGTGTATGGGACTAAACGAAATTTATTTCACAATTTTCTGAGAATAAACTAATTTTTATGAGTTTTCCAATTTATATGCAATTTCTATTAATTAAATAAATTTGAAAAAACAGAAAATTGTTGGGTCACTCACATCTAAGACACAAGAGCGTCTATACAGTGTGTGGCACACAGAATCTAGGAGTACTAGCACCAGATTGGCCTCGAGGTTAGCCATGGCAGCAGAGCTCGCTGAATGATAGCGGTGACTCGTCAAAGACGATAAAAAACAGCAAAAACTGCTAAAAAAAATTACTAACACAAAGCACATGATGAGCACAACCATTTTGTTATATCGTGATTGATGGGAGCATGGCCAACAGGGAGCATGGCGTGACGCCCAATCGGTAAGACCGTGCGCATGAATAAGAGCACAAAAACATGCTCTGGGTGACGGTGTCAAAGAGAATGCTCGGCCCAAAATAAGAGTCCGTCTGCCTCGCAATACACATTTGACATGGATCGAGCAAAATCATTACACGACATATTAGAGGGGCGTGTGCCTAGATTAATAAGAAGTATTGGTGTTAAAATCAACCAATGCCACTGTATCACTATCCAAGTTGAAGTTTTCGGTCTATTAATGTAGTGTTGATAAGGAGAAGTGATGTAATATTATCTGATACCTCTAGTGTTTGATATCTTTTGCAGCTTGAGAAAAAACCTCTCTTAAAGTACATGGTAATATACTCACGTTTATACCTCCGAAGACAACTAGTTCACGTATTCAATGACAACAGATAATGAACCCTTTTTTTTTTTTTTACCAAATGTGAAATCAAACCACAACCTCAGGTGTGCTGTTCAGATGTCTTATTAGCCACTTTTCACTTGTTTATTCTCTTTGATAGTAAGTCAAAATATAATTATTAGACATCTTAATACAGTGTTAGCTGGATATAAGATCGTAGTGTTTTTTTTTGTCTTCCTGCTGGGTTCTTTTTTTTCGATGTGGCCGCTATGTGCAAGTGAGGCACCATCACGAATAGTGCAATGTAACCTGGTAATGAATAAGTTCATCTCATACTTTTTTATTTTTAATTGATTATGTTTAAAATGTTATTAGTTAAATATCAGGAAATAAAATAAAGAGAGGCCGGGGGAGAGGGAGGGGTTAAGGTATGTCACTTCATCCACCGTGACTCCTCGACAGCTATTCGCGTGCGCTCCTCAACCGGAAGGTGAATTTTGCCAATACTATGGAGTATGATCATGACCCTCATGATTTCAAGGTGAATTTTGCCAATACTATGGAGTAAATATGAAAACTAAAAAAAAAAGTTTGTGTATAGGACACTAACTCAAAAACTTTTGTCTACAGAAGATTAGAAATGAACTATAAGCAGTGTAGTGTCCTACAAACAAAACCAAAATTTTTAAGTGTCCTCACACACAAAATATTTCTAAAAAAAAAATAAACCGCATCAATTTTTGCATGTCTAATATCTGGCATAGGACCCAAAATTAATCAGTAAAATAAATTGTCTAGCCAAACAAGAAAAGGATGTCCGGAAAGCAAAATTAGCACTATTCCAGTCTCAGAAAACAGATGCGCAGGTACATAGATAACGTCAATCAGTACAGAGGCTGGTAGTGCTGCACCCACATGTCGCGCTGCATGGCCGTTCACCCTGAAGAAGATTGCTGTCTCGTTGAACGTCGCCTCGTCCTTCAGCTCCGCGCTCTTGAACACGATGATGCCGTGCTTTGGGGTCAGCTCGGCACGTGGCATCTCCATTCCGACGGTATCAATGGAACTTTCAAATCCCTGAAACCTGCCTGCAAGACACAGACACGAGATCCTTACGTTCACAATATATGATATACTTGTCGATCGATGCATGGTTTATGTACTTGCACAGTGCATGTACCGTTCGAAGTAATCCCAAATTTGTTGTTCGTTTACATGGGACTAACCGAAATTTATTTCATAATTTTCTGAGAATAAACTAATCTTTATGCATTTTCCAATTTACATGCAATTTCTGTTAATTAAATAAATCCAACAAAACAAAAAATTGCAGGGTCACTCACATCTAAGACACAAGAGCGACTACATAATATGTGACACAACTAATCTGGAAGTACTAGTACTAGATCGACCTAGAGCTTGGCCACGGGAGGCAGAGCTCGCTGGAGGATAGCGGTGAGCCGATGACTCGTTGAAGGCGATAAAAATCAGCCAAAAATTGCAAAAAAAAAAAAACACCAACAAAAATCACATGATGAACACAACTATTTTGTTATATTAAGATTGACGGGAACCACTAGAGCATGGTCAGCAGGGAGCATAGCGTGACGCCCAATCAATAAGACCATGCACATGAATAAGAGCACAAAAACATGTTCTAGATGACGTTGTCAAAGAGGATGCTCGATCAGGATGTTATGTGAGAGACCGTTCGAAAAAAGAGTCTACCTGTTTGACAAAACCCGTTTGTCATGAATCAAACAAAACTATTACACGATGTATTAGAGGGGCGGACAGACTTACCTAGATCAATAAGAAGTATCGATGTCAAAATCAACCAATGCCACTATCACTATTCAAGTTTGAAGTTTCCGGCCTATCAATTAATAATATAGTGTTGATAAGGAGAAATGATGTGGAGGAGATGACAGCGGCTGACATGGAAGCATAAGGGGCGATAACATGCGGTCGGTGGGAAGCTAAAGACTGCAAGGTTTGACACAATGACAATCATTTCTCTCGTGGTTTAACGGTGAGATATTAATTGATACCTCTAGTGCGTGATATCTTTTGCAGACTGAGAAAAATCTTAAGGTACATGGTAAGATACTCACGTTTATATCTCTGAAGATAACTACTTCACATATTTAATGAGAACAGATAATGAATCCTTTTTTTTTTACCAAGTGCGGAATCAAACCATGGTCTCGGGTGTGCCTCACATTTTTTTTAAGGCCAATAGCTCATATACGACATTTTTGATGGAAATTGGCCGAGGCATGATATAGTTGACGGTAATAACTCACGTGCAACACTTGTGTGAAGCAAAATAGACAGAACCCACAGACGGCCTTGACACTTTGTGGATTTGGTTGTTAGCGGCCGTGGGACCCAGTCGGAGTGTTGTCGCACGTGAATATATTTGATGGACCGATCGAATACCAGTTCTGCGCCATCTGAGCGGCGGAAAATCCATATCCGACAGCGCGACCTCAGAGCGTCGCACATCCCTCTCCGGCGGTGGCTCCCTCCGGCGGCGCAAGTCTGTCTGCTGGACCGACCGAAGACCTCCTACGGTGCACCCTCTGAGCGGCATCCCAATCCCTCTCCGGCAGCGCGCGCCCTCATAGCGCCGCACATCCCTCTCCTGCGCCACGCGGCCCAGGTCCTCGGCGACCTCTGTGGTGAGTCAAATCGCATCCTAGTCGCATTTTCATCCGAGTTGATCCCCGAATCTGACGTATGCGTGCCCGATTTTGCCCGAGTTACAGCAGTCCGGCCTAAAACAGATGGGGCGTCCAAAACAGATGGAGCAGGGAGATTCAAATTCGCGGTAATCTTCTGCACCTCGTGCTGATTTTGCTTTCGATTAGAGCTCGTTCGCTTCCATTTTGTGACATTCCCGCACCATTGTTGAAATAGAGGGCAGCGACATAGCTTCGAATGATCCGTTAAATTCTCCTTTTTCTCTATCGCGAAGCTAGCTGATGGTAGCCTGGGGGTCATAGAGCAGGACAGATTGGTTTGTTGGGAGGTTGATTGTGTAGAGATTGACCTGCAAGACCTTGTGAATCAAGAAGCGCAAGCGGTGAGAAATTTGATGGACAAAATAGGGGAGAGTATTCCTTGGGGTTCGGAGCAAGAAGTAGCATTGATACACTTATTCTGTTGGAAGGGCGAGTATGTAAGAATGGAGGATGGCGAAGCGCTTGTCGATGAAATCGATCGGCAAGACGGCTGGACAAGCAAACGTGTTACATTTCTTGCCGAGCTAGTAGATCTGAAATCATATTCTTGTGTTGGATATGCGCCATCAAAGTTGGCTATGCAGATTGTAGATGATGATTGGGCTGCAAGTAGACAAATAGATCCCATTTTAGTCGAAGTGATAGTGTTAGCTGATGATACACAAGAGAGATGTGATGGAGCTGCAAATATGGCTGTTGTCGACTGGAATTCAGTAAAACTGCAAGTGCGTACTGATTTGGTCATTGCACCAATGGCTGACACTGAGATGGCCAAAATTTTAGGAATTCGGGTAGAGGCTGATGCGGCTATTGGTTCTGAAGATGTGGATCCAGAGTTGCTAAACGAAGCTGTTGATGAGATAGATGATTATAATGATGATGAGTTTGTAAATATATATGACTCAGACAATATTGTAATTGAAGTAGAAAAGTATTTTCCAAACATGAAAGAGTTTAGGATGTGTTTCAAGACTTATGCAGTGAGGAGGGAGTTTAATGTCAAGACTGTGTGGATAGATACAAAAAAATTTTATACGAAGTGCAAAAGCTTTGATGGGGGTGCCAAGCCTTGCAAGTGGTACATTTCTGCTAGAAAACAACCTGATGGAGGTACCATCAGGGCTAATCAAATGCCACATGAACATACTTGTATTACTAGTTCACAGGTTGTATCAAAGATGACATCACAGGCCTAGGTTGCACAAAAGATCAGTCCTATTTTAGCGAAAACAATAAATACTACTACAAAGAAACTGAAAATAGACCTACAAAAGCAATACCCTATTATGGTGAAGTATACCACAGTGTAGAAGGCAAAACAGAGGGCAATGAAAAAGTTATATGGTGATTAGGCAAAGAAGTTCAGAATGTTGTATAGTTTCAAGGCAGAGGTGGAGAAGAGGTCACCTGGCAGTGTTGTGGAGATAGATACAGAGGTTGCACCAGATGGTAAGGTATATTTCTCTAAATTTTTAATGGCTTTAAAGCCTTGCATCAATGGCTTCAAAGCAGGGTGTCGGCCATATTCGAGCGTAGACTCATCTTTTTTGACTGGAAAGTGGACTAGTCAATTGGCAGCATGCAATGCTCTAGATGGACATAACTGGATGTTTTCTATTACTATTGGCATGTTTCAATCTGAGTCTGATGCTTTATGGACATGATTCATGATGCAGTTGAAAAGATGCATTGGGCCAGTGACACCTTTGGCTATACACACTGATGCTTGTAAAGGGCTAGAAAATATAGTCAAGAATGCATTTCCACATGCTGAGAAGAGGGAGTGCTTCGGCCATATGTGGTTGAATGTGATGAAGAGTCATAAAGGAGAAGTTTTTCGGCGGCTGTGGCCAGCAGCAAGAGCTTACAACAAAAAGACACATGATCATCACCTTGGCAAGGTGTATGTAGCAGATCCTGAGTTTGAGCAGTGGGAGAAAACATACCATTCTTTTTTGTGATATAGGTCAGGATTTAATACGGTCATCAAGTGTGACCATATCAATAACAATCTAGCTGAAAGTTTTAACAACAAGGTGAGACAGTTGAAAGACTTGCCTGTGCATGACATGGTTGACCAAATTAGGATCATGATCATGTAGATGTGGAAATTGAGAAGAAGAATAGGTGATGCTTTGCAAGGGGATAAGCTTCTAGCAATGGTTCAGCAAATGGTTAATAGGGGCAGAAATCTTGCACATTTGGTAGTTGAGAGTTCTTCTTTATGGGACACTGAAGTGAGAGATACCAAGTCTGGAAGGAGGCATGTGGTTCACACTGATCTACATGAATGCACATGCCTCGAGTGGCAGCACACTGAAAAACTATGTGAGCATGTCATACTCTTCTTGGCTGGCAAGCCGAAGGTAAACAAGCATCCTTATCTGCATGAATATTATTCGGTAGCAAGATTCAAGGCTGCATATGCAACTCTTATAGCACGACTTACACATCAGTCTCAGTGGTCTAAAGTGAAATTTGAATTTTCAATGTGTCCCCCCTTAGCAAAAGAAAGGCTAACAGGCCTAAAATGGGCAGATACAAGGCTTGGTATGAGAAAGGTAGCAGTAAGAAGGGGGAAAAAGATGATAAACAAAAACGGGCATAGAAAGGCAACAAAAATAGATGCAAGATGTGTCAGGAACTTGACCAGTGAGCTGGATCCGCCAAATGCCGTTATACTCCAAAAAAGCCAAAGTAAGTTTCGGGAGAAAAATCATTGAGTCATCCCAATTGAGCACTTAAATTTACTTTGTTTTCGTATCATTTTTATTTTTTTAGGAAAAAGCATGGAAGTGAGGCTACTGAATTTGAACCCATTGTTGTTGAAAATGTCTGGCTAACAAAAAGAAAGAGAAATGTGCAGGATGCAGGTGATTTGGAAGATGCCACACAACAAACTAAATCAGTTTTAGATGTTGTGGAGCAAGCTGAATCAATTTTAGTGCAACCTGAATCAATTTTAGATGATGTGGTGCAGGCCCAATCATTTTTGAATGTTGTGCAAACAGAATCTGTTTTGGATAATATGGTGTCATGTGATTCGGTTTTGGATGATGTTGTGCAGAATGATGGTGTTCGACAAAATGGCATGAAAACAGAAGAAGAACAAGAACTTATGGTGTGCATGCGACGGCCTAGTCCTAGTGATGCAAAGAAAACAAAGAGCATGAGGGTTTTATGTGGTGTGCCTACACAATCAAGTAGTAGTAAGAAGAGAAAATCGAGTGAAAGGTGAAACTTGTGTGGATGATTGAACTATGATTTGTATTCTAAGATGTGAAACTTGTGTCTTAATTATAAATATGTATGCACTATGGTTGCTTTTCCGTTATGTGAATGTTTTCTCCGAAATGAGCTACAAAGAGCCCCAAATGTAGGCCAAACTGCCCCATTTCTGGTGCGATCATTTTTTTGACCTTCTCCAAATGACCTCAAACTCGAGGGTTAACATCTTCTGCACCAACAACATCAATCCAAGCAGGTTTTTCAATTTTTTGAATTTTTGAAATTTTTCGAGTTTTGACCAAACTGCCCCTGTAGTAGGCCAAACTGCCCCATTTCTAGTGCGACCATTTTTTTGACCTTCTTCAAATGACCTCAAACTCGAGGGTTAACATCTACTGCACCTGCAACATCAATCCTAGTAGGTTTTTCAATTTTTTGAATTTTTGAATTTTTCTGAGCTTTTTGAATTATTCCAAAATTTGGCCAAAGCCAGACATGATCCTAGATAAGAGGCCCACCCATCGCGTCTTGGGCTCTTGGGCCGACTTCATCAACAGGCCCTGTTGCACAACTCACTGACAGGTCATCCCCACATGTCGGCGCCGAGTTTATCGACAGTTCTTCGTCTGTTATTGCCGAGTGTTCACTTTTTTCTTTTAAATTCGTAATTGAATCTTCAAATACGGATAGATCTCACGTTTCAAGTTCAAATTTGATGATTTTTTCTACGGTCTTATAAAAAACAACTCTATTCTTTTATGCCGTTTTCAATCATGTTATCGATATTAGAGTGATAAATATATGTACAATGTTCATATCACATAGATATATGTACAATGTTCATACATTATGGATGGACTAATCCATTTTGAACACATTTTTTTTCACATTACTAAAAAACAAAATAAAAATATAGGGTGGTTGCACGTCACATGAAACAATCACATGCAAAAGCTCAGTTCCAAAATCCTTATAGTTTTCGAATTAAAAATCACCTAAATATTTATAAATTGAATAAAAAATTGTTTTATTAGGGATCTAAAGATGAAAAGTTAGGATCTGCAATCTGGTGCAGGCATGTAACACAGGTTCTTACCCTTGCAGTAAAATTTTTAGAATTTATTGAAACAATTTTGCCATGTCAACCTCAAATTAGTAGTGTCATTAAGCTAAACTTTCATGATAGGTACATGATCTGAAAGTTTCAAAAGATAACAAAAAATTTACTGGTATTTGAAGATTATGTATTACGTATGACAACCAATTTCAGCTGTAAAATTTGCTATATTTGTTGAGATAAAAATCGCCAAAATATTGAAAAAACTAAAAGCATACTATTGTAGGGCGCTTCTGCAGCTCGGACACGAAATAAAGAATCTGAAAGCGTACTCTTGTGGGACGTGAGAGACTGAGCGGTCAAAACAGAAAGAGAATGGTTCAGCGGTGGTGTTCGTTTCCCAAAGAGAGACCGAGCAGTGGGCCGAATAAAACATCGGACCCATATTTCAGCAACCTCGCGCAGTTTACACGTGAACCATTCTCTTTCTGTTTTGACCGTCGGCTGGCAGTGGTGTTCGTTTCCCAAGAGAGATCGAGCGGTGGACCGAATAAAACATCAGACCCACATTTCAGTGACCTCGTGCAGTTTACACATGAACCATTCTCTTTCTGTTTTGATCATCCGCTGGCGGTGGTGTTTGTTTCCCAAGAGAGACTGAGCGGTGAGCCAAACTTAACATCAGACCCACATTTCGGTGACCTTGCGCATTTCGACCGCTGGTGAAGACTAATCTCCCTCACCCAAAACATAGATTTATTAGCCTCGTTAGATTCGTCTCACAATTTATAAGCCATCTATAAAAAGGATTTGTGATTACACTTTGATTAGTAATCCTAAATAGCAAAATTAATTAGGAATCGTGAATAAGTGGAGGTGAGGAAAACCAACACCCTCCTAACTCAAAACTTTTTGACCTTGGAATGAATAAGCCCGTGCGATGTGATGGATGATAGACGATGTGAGAAGAATGGAAGACCCGATAGAATAGGCATGGCCAGCATGCATCGTCTGCATCGCGCAGCATTGATCACACGCCCAACTGGCGAGCCAATCAGGAAATGAACAGGCCCTGACAGCTCGCCTCGTCACATGCAAACGATATTGATTGTGGGTCGTAACTTCTCCTCGGGCTCCTTCGTATTCTCCTCGGGCTCCTTCGCATTCTCCCTAGGCTCCTTGACTCCTTCCCATTCTTCTCCATAAAATGGGAGGACTGCCCCTCGGCTCAACCATTCCTCTCGTCTCCTGACGCCCTTGTTCTTCCCACTCAAGGAAAGCTCCCCACCATGGACGTCCGCCAACCCTGGAGCCATGGCCTCTCTGCTTCGGGCATGTATCCGCGCCACCGCTGGGGGTAAGCCATCATGGTAATCTCCTCCATTGCCTTCTTCAGTTTCTAATCATCGTTATTATCGCTCTCATGTAGTGATGGGACAGCTCGACCGCCCCCTCTTCCTCCACCGGCCCCTGCTGCTCTCCCGGGGGATACCGCGGCGCCTCTAGCGGCTGCTTTGGCGGCGGCGGAGTAGGAGGCCTAGACGGGACGTGCTCGGCCAGCCGCAGTCGACGCCAACGTGGTTGGTACGTAGCATGTTAGCTATTCCACCCTATTTTCTCTCTCAGCTTTCGACGTTTGACTTGTTTTTGGATCCTTGCTTAGCTCTGACGACCCGACTCCAGGAGATTGAGGAGGCCGCCGACATCGCCACAGAGGAGATGAACCTCCGCGGCGACACCGTGGCCGCTCGCCTTCGTGACATTTCGGCGCGTGCACGGGATCTCGCCACAATCGACGTCCGCGAAGGCGCCGCCCACGCCCTAAGCCTAGCCCATCTGGACTCTGGCGAGAACTTCCTCCACCTCCCTCCGACCATCAACAACATCGACTTCTATGACATACTGTGGTACTGTGACTGCCATCGCCGACGAGGTCCACCTGGACAGTATACCGGTCCGGCTTTTCGATGAGGAGTAGAGTAGTACTCCCTAGACCACAGACCAATGTAAATCTAGGTCATCAAGACGAAATTTTGTAACCAATCTCATTGGCCTCCTCTGCTAGTTTTTCTTTATCGTATACAATCGATGTAATCTGTAGATGACAATCTATGTATGTAATCCACTTTTATCAATATAAATATAAGGTTCCCTTTGGTACTACTTTTTGTACTATAATAGCTTTCATTCAACTATTGTGGAACCCACACTGGAAAGGTAAGAGAGACTGACTAGGCTGTGCTGGTCATGCGGGAGGCAGTCCTTCCATTCAATTACTATGGGACCCGCATTGGAAAGAGAAGAGAAACCCTTTGGCAATTTTTTTTTTCAGAAGCAGAAGCATAAGCTGTTTTATAATCCAAACAAAACGGGGCCTAAAATTGATGGGTCGCGCTCTTATGAATAGCAGATGGGCCACACTCTTATGAATAACTATGGGCCGTGCTCTTATGAATGACAGGTGGGCCTCGGATGGGAGCGACGAGGCGAGTGAATAACTATGGGTCGCGCTCGTATGAATAGTTATGGGTTGCGCTCTTTCAATGACATGTTGGCCTGGGGTGGGAGCGGGGAGGCGGACTGGGGTTAAAGTCACCAGAGTCAAGCTCACGCGCAGTCAATGGAGCAGTCACCTACGCTGACAAATGCTCGCGCAGTCAAAAAAGCAGCCACCCTGTCCCAAATTTCATGCTTTCATGCCTAGGATCTGAGAAGAGGAAAAATGAACTAGCAAACTTGATTACAAATCTACATTCAAACAACATCCCCACATCTAAATCTAAATTCCTAACCTGAATATCAACACTAAATAAATGGCAACTATACAAACGTAAAATGCTCCGGCCATCATGTTTGACTGTTTCTTCAATTTCACAATCTGGCTCAACTGCTTGTTTAGTTTTTACAACTCACCATTCATAGAAAAATCATGGGCTATGTTTGAGATCTCCTCCTCCATAGCAGACAACATGCAAGCCTGGATTGGTTCAATTGGCGGGAGCACTTGAACTTCAAGCCCTCGATCCGGAATGTACGAATCCACCCACTCAAAATGACCGCAAGGCTCCAAATCCTGAAAAGAGGAACGTAAACCCTAATTTCCAATTTCAAACTGCAAAATCCAAATCACACCAAATCAAGACAAACTCTACCTTCCCATCCTTACCCTTACATGGCTTGCTCTCGCATTTCACAAATTCCTGACCGACGTTTTCCATCCACGAGCGCACACACGTCAAGCGCTTCAGTGGATCTAGGCGAGGGCAGTCCGGGCATGTAGTCAAAGGGACTTCTCCATAACGCGGCCATTCTTTCTGGGGGGCCTTCTGGGAGCCAGAAGTGGAGCTGGACATCGCTCGCCGCCGCATCCACCGAGGACCGTTGCCGGAGAAGAGGAAGAAGGAGGTGTGCGAGGAAGAACAGGGGAAGGGAGGAGGCAACTGTAATGTCGAGGGAAGGGCACAAGCATGGGAGCGGAGGGCTGGCTAGGCTTCCTAAGGCCTGACGTGGATAAGTAGTGGGTCCCACAGAGCAACGTTCAATCGGCGGGTCCCGCGTTCGAACATAATCCACAATCGTTAACTACTTAAGGACTTTAAACAGCCGTGTCGGGTCGTGGCTATTTGGGCCATTCCAACTGTGGCATGTGAGCTATTCCATCAAATGATGTCGTATCCCAGAGAATAGAGGTGAAAGGCGTCGCATGTAAGCTATTATCCCTTTTTTTTTAGCAAGTTCGGAGAAGGTGAATTTTGCTAATACTATGGCGTATGATTATGACCCTCATGATTTCAAGATGATTTTTGCTAATACTACGAAGTAAATATAAAAACTAAAAAAAAGATTTATGTGTAGAACACTAAACCAAAAACTTTTATCTACAGAAGATTAGAAATGAATTATAAGCAGTGCCCTATAGACAAAGATTTTGGTATAGTGTCCTACAGACAAAACCAGTTTTTTCAAGTGTTCCACATACAAACTATTTCTTAAAAAAATTGACCCGCATCAATTTGTACATGTCTAGTATCTGGCATAGGACCCAAAATTAATCAGTAAAATAAATTGTCTAGCCAAACAAGACCAGGAAAACTAGCATATATTATTCCAGTCTCAGAAACAGATGCGCAGGTACATAGTTCGTCGATGAACGTCAATCAATACAGAGGTCGGTAGTGCTGCACCCACATGTCGCGCTGCACCGACATGTCGTGGCCGTTCACCCTGAAGAAGATTGCTGTCTCGTTGAACGTCGCTTCGTCCTTCAGCTCCGCGCTATTGAACACGATGACGCCGTGCTTTGGGGTCAGCCCGGCACGTGGCAGCTCCATTCCGACGGTATCAATGGAACTTTCAAACCCCTGAAACCTGCGTGCAAGACACAGACGACATGAGATCCTAACATTCACAATAGATGATACTTGTTGATCGATGCATGGTTTATGTAGCTTGCACAGTGCACGTACCGTTCGAAGTAATCCCAAATTTGTTGTGCGTTTACTGGGGGGCATACGGGGAAGGAGACAAACACCGTCTGGGAGTCCTCCGGCGTTGTCCTCTTGTAAACAGTAAACGGCTCCATCAGCTCCGGCGGCATCGTAGCGTTCGCCACCGTGTCGGCCTCGCCTTTGTAACGGCGTAGCATCGCGTACAAGTGGTCGTTGAAGATGAGCGGCGCAGCGTTGCTCCGGATCACGTCGAGGCCACGCGCCACGAGGCCTCTGTGGAACTTGAAGAACCTGAAATCGACCAGCCGACCGTGGCCGCAAAGGGCCACGATGCTCGGGATGCCCTCAAGGTGCTCTGGCAGCGGGTCTTGCCCGTGGACGATGTACCTGTGAACGGCGTCTACCTCGGCAACGAGCTGGGACAGCATGGTACTGCCGCTCGCCATCGTGGACACTTCCTGGAGGACCTTCATGCCCACGATTGTCTCCAGCCAGACCAGGAGGCAGATCACGTTCTTGGCAACCTCCACCTGCCTTGTGGGCCGAGCGAGGACGCGCTCGTATGCCTTGCGGGCAACATCGAAGTACTCTAGGACTTCCCACACCCGAACAACCATTTTAGAACTCATGGCAGTGGAGATCTCTTGTGACTTGTGAGATGATGATCAAAGGCTTGTGAGAGGCTTATGTAATGGAAGGAAACAGCCGCATGTAGACATGGGTGTAGGAGCCCTTGGCAGATTTAGAGTGCATCTTTCATGATCACAAAGTGTGAAACAAGCACAATATGTAATTAATAAAAAGTTACTTATAAAGTTCAAAATTTAAAATATCGCATGTTTTTAAAGAATAATCCTTTCATGCGAGAGGTAACAACAAAATAAGTAAGATTTATGCATTATGAGAGACAAAACGGCTACCCAAGTTTGAGTTGAGCGTTTCATGGGAAACACAACGGCTAGCTAAGTTTGAATTACGTGATTCATACGAAGCATAACAGCTACATAAGCTGGAGTCAAATGGTTTCATATATACGAGGTGCAACGGCTACTAAGAGTGTTTCATATGAGACACAAACTAGATAAATTATAATCGAGCATTTTATGTGAGTCACACAACGGCTAGACAATTGTAGCCCTCCCGTCTTGGTTCAACCTATTTTCATGGGCCGTCATACCTAATAGAACAACCCAACACGGTAGAATAGCACGTGGACTGGCCCAACATGGCCTGATAGCAAATTCGTGTTGTACTGGCCCGTTACTTATTGGACCATGTCGGACTAACCATTTTGGTCACATCTAGCTCTAATATGTGGATGTGATGTGGAACTTATATGTCAATCTAGTTTGCATGCTCCTCTCTTTTAGTCTAGTAATGTATATTTGGTAATGTTGTTGTATATGCATAACACAATTTTTGTTACGGGTAATATAGTAGCTCAAATATACAGATGGAGTGCCACGCTAATTTTTATTAGAAAATGAATAAAGATTAAATATAAGAATATAAAATTTTAATAAAAATGCAATGCAACTATATTAAAAAGACGATAATCCTTGTTGAAGTCTACAAAATGAGAAAGAAAAAAGCATCCTCTAATACTGTGAATATGCTTTCGAAGAAGTCCATTTCACTGCCCTCAAGTATACCAAAAATCCAATTAACTCTCTAACCTTTGGTGTAATTGAAGGTTGTTTATCGTCACTCCCTCTGCCAATATATTGATACCGTTGAGCAGTTGTTTGAGTTTGTTTTGGGAAGATGATTTGGAGCATCAAAGATTAAATTTAGTTTTTAGTTGTTCGATCTGTCTAGCGGCGTCCTTCTTCAGACGATGAAGGGCTCCAACACAGCTCTGGCGCCACCAACATGTCGACCTCCTCTTGGTAAACCCTCAACTTGTCATATAGGTGGTCGTTGAAGATGAGCGGAGTGAATGTGTCACGGATCATGGTGAGACCATGTGAGATGAGGTCCATGTGGAACTTGAAGAACCTAAAATCTACCAGCCTCCCGCCTGTGCAGAGGCCTACGATGGTCGGGAGGTGCTCGAGTGCCTGTGGCACTCAGTATATACCTCTGAGGACCGCGCGCCTATGGACTGCGTTCGCTTCATCGCTGACACTCGACAAAGAGCTGCTCTCTCTTGGCATAGCCTCCACGTTGTTAAGAACCTTGACACCCATGATCATCTCCAACTAGAACAGGAGGTAGGTCACATTCTTGGCAATCTCCCTTTCCCTCTAGGTGATCATCCGGAAGCAAATGCTCACGTATACCTTGCACGCAGGCTCGAAGGCTGTGACATTTTGCCACATTGAAAAGCCATGGTAAACAGATGCGGTGTGCTTGGCAAACAGAGAGAGCTTTGGATTTATAGAACAGAAAGTTGTGTGGAATGCATGGCAAGGCCGCGCTTGATGACATTCTTGTGAATCTTGAAGAACCCAAAGTCCACCAGACAGCCACCGCCGAGGAGGGCCATGATGGTCGGGAGGCGTTTGAGCTCTCACTACAGCCAGTAGAACCCTTCAGGGACGTGGCTGTGAACTGTGTCTGTCTTGCCGATGACCCACGACATCGTTGCGTTGTTTGTTGCTATCATGGTGTCGAGGAGGACCGTGACGCCTGCTATCATCTCCAACAAGAGGAGGAGGCAGGTCACATTCTTGGTAGTCTCACTATCCTCCCTCTAGGTGGTTGTTCGGGAGAGGACATGCTATAGCTTGCGAGCAGCTTTGTCGAACTGTCCCACTACATGGAGGATGAAATTTAAGGTTCAACAAGTCATATTTTCAGCCAGAAGTTTAGTAAATAAGGTCTATTGATTTGGCTGAAATCAATGGTGAGGATTGCCTTACATTTGACATTTATGTAAGAATAAAATCCTAGACTCTTGGTTGATGAAATTGCTTGCTCCTTGGGGCGACTAGAGCATGCGCGCATGCCCCCCCCCCCCCCACACACACACAAAAGAGAAGAAGAAGAGGTTAGTCCATCCAAATTTGGTGGCTTCCAACCTACCAATGTCAAGCTATTGATTGGAGGTTCAAACGTGCTTGGATTGGCTCCAAAGTTGGTGGCTCATTCTTCACCTAAAGCACTCCAATCTGGTCAGTTGGTTTGGGTACTGGTTAAGTGAAGCATCGAATTTGAGTGGTACATTTGAAAACAAGAAATTGGTAACAACAAATGTATTCTCTAGATAGATCACATATGGCCGACGACTGAAATCGGCTACTAGCATAAAGGATTGTAGCAATGGACCCACATGTCATTGGTGTTTGGCATCCTAAAAAAGATTGCCTTCTCATCGCACATCGACTCATTCCTCAGCTCCACGCTTGTAAATAGATGACACCATGATTTGGCTTGGCCGTCTCCCTACTCGGCTGCTCCATTGCAATGCTATCAATGCAATGTCCAACCCTCTGACACTTGCATATCCTAAAGCCATTGCCTCGAGCTGTAGAAGACATTGTAATTGTCATTGATGCTAAAAATGAATTTAATTTGAGATGTCCTTGTTCCATTATTGAGAGGATCACTATAGCTTTTGATTGTGCAGCAGTAAACCATGTGAATGGTGATGGGATACTGAAAGTTGCCTAGAGGGAGGGGGTGAATAGGCAATCTAAAAATAATCCTGAAAATCAGCACTTGAAACTTGTCAAATAGAGACTGATGGAACTTCCATCAATGTCTGTCTATCCGACGATAGAAGTTCCACTAATATAAAATCAAGTGTTAAATGGAAATACGGAATTTAACCGAAAAGAGATACAATACTTGATAGGAAGTTAAGCTAGCACAATGTATGACTCAAATCCTATAATAGATAGCGTAGCAACACAATTCACAAGTGAATCAAGCACAATGTATAAGGGAAAACAACAAGCTCAATAATAAGTGCGAGAAAGTAAAGAGAGACACAAAGATTTATCCCGAGGTTTAGAACCACACTAAGTAGTTCCTACTTCCTCGTTGAGGAGCCACACGAAGTAGCCGGGTCTCTCTCAACCCTTTTCCCCACCAAGTAATCACTAAGATCAAGCTTGGATTCCTTTCTCCACTTCATTCTTTTAGACCGGAGATGAATCACACCTTCACAAACATCCCCGTATCACCACAACAACTTGGGAGCTCAAGGGCGACGCCTAGTCGTCTAGGAAGACCAAGTCTCTAAGAGTAACAAGCAAATCAATTCTTGTTAGGCAGGGAAAAGTGTGCTCAAGCTTTTGAATGGTTGGATTCAAGTTCTTGGTGGTTGGATCTCTCTCACAATTGCTTGGAACATCAAGAACAAGAGTATGAGTGAGAGGGGAGAGCTCTAGCTGAATGAGGAGTGAAATGCCAAAGTGTCCAATCCTTCCCACGCGGTAAGGCATAAGATATTTATGGAGAAACTCCAAAACTAGTCATTACGGTGTATTCTAGGTCTGACGAAACTTTTGTGGTTACCTATGGAACTTCGGTGGTTACCCATGGAACTTCCGTGAATTCAAAAAAAGCTGTTGCACGGGATGATTTTAACTGAGTCAAGGTTTGACAGAACTTATGTGACTACCATCACGAAACTTCTGTAGCTCTCGGGTTGCAACAACCCTGGGAATTGGCACTGACGGAACATCTTTGAATGAGTTCACGGAACTTTCGTGACTCTCTATTTGGCTCAGAAATAGGTTGGTTCTTTTTGGAATTTTTGTTGCTAATTTCTCTCTAAGCTATTTTGTTGACTTGAGCACATTGATTCCGTGCTAGCAAGATTGGTTTACCCATCTTTATAGTTCGGCATGGCTATGACTCAATAAATTAACAAAATCTAAACTTGGAAGCACTTGAGTCTCTTCTCTATTCTTCTTTTTGTAGAGGGATGAACTATCTCATAATGTGGGTTTAGATATTCTTTTGATAATCTGCACATTTTCTCCATATACATGTTAGCACTGTAAAGTATGATCAGATAGCGGAAGGCGATGCTCCTGAAGGAGCTCCTCCGTTCTTTATATATACATCATACAGATACAACTAGGTTGGAGTAGGACTCTGGTACAAGCAATAATAGGAGAGTCCTATCCAATTACACAACAAAGGAAAGCTTCTAAACATATCTCTAACACTCCCTCTCAATCACAACTTGCACAAGTTGAGATTGGACCAGAACAAGTCTAACTACTTCAAAGAAATGGGCTTCGTAAAACCATCAGCGACTTGATCATTGGACGAAATGAATCATAGATCAAATTGATTGCATGCAACCTGCTCCCGAACAAAGTGAAAATTGACTTCAATGTTCTTTGTTCGTCCATGGAACCGAGGATTTGCCATCATATATGTAGCACCAAGATTATCACACCATAAAATAGGAGGTCAAGGAAGAACAATCCCAAGCTCATGCAACACACTTTGTAACTATATCAACTCAGCTGTAGCATTAGCAAGCGCCTTGTATTCAGCTTCTATACTAGATTGTGAGACAGTAGATTGTTTACGAGCACTCCACATGATCAAATTAGGTCCAAGAAAATAGCAAAATTGATGTGGACAAGGGTTCCCGATCTTCTGATAGGTTCTGATAATCTTGATAAGGCGGAGGCGATACACAAATCGATCCGGCTTCCGAATGACATCATAACGTCTCCTCTGGTTATCAACCATTCAAGAACGATTGACATCACCGAGAAGGCTTATCCTTGCCTGTAAATCAAGAACACAAGCAAGAACAAAGAAGAATGCAACCAAATTTGCAAGTATACGATGAATCTCACAAGTTGGAGTCTCACAAACCGATCAAAGGACAAAACTGTTATCAACAGAATAATCTAAGCAAAACCCAAACCCTAATAAAGAGGCGGCGGCTGTATATGAGGACCCTAGGATCGTGCAAGACCCCTCTGAATGCAGCCCTAAGTGGGCTCAACTCAATACATGGCCCAAAAACTGATTACGGTATCGCAGCGTCAGGACAGATTCTAGAAGTCAAATTGTTTGGGCGATTGCCGACGGCTCGGGACGAATTTTGACATGGGACCGGTTGGGTTGGAAAGGACTTTTCGTTATCTTTCCGGGCGTATATAGAACGTCCAAATCTGAGTCCGTATGCATCCTGGGCGTCCGTTTTAGTGCACAATGGTCCTGGGCTCCGAAACAGACTCGAAGTCGGTTTTTATTGGGCCTCCACCTTGGCTTGGACGTCCTTGCTGGGCCATCACACCTCCAATCACCTCCCCAGCTATCTCATTATCATCTCCATGGTTTCTAACAACAATTAATTCATTAGGTAGCAATCTATTCTCAAAATCACATAAAGGAATCATTAGGAACAAACTCACCCGTAAATTCAGTTGTCGCGCATGAACTTGCATTTTGGTTGGCGGAGTGCTGGGTGTATCCATAAGGGTGATGTCTTCATCACTATCTCATCATCATCTCCATGGTTCCACAATTAATTTAGTAGGTAGCAATCTGTTCTCAAAACCACATAATAAAAATATTAGAAACGATCTCACCTGTAAATTCAGATGATGCACATGAACTTTCATCGTAGTTGGAGGAGTGATGTGTGTATCCATGGGTGTGGTCTACTCATCAAAAACCTCTTGTAGAGCGTCGATCATCAGGATTCTTGGCCCAGTCCGCATCAGAAAAAGCACTTAGCAACAATGAAGAGGAACGACGAAGCAAAATACCAAGAGCAACATTACCTTATAGATACCATATAATCCTCTTGACTACAGACCAATGAATTGTCGTGGGTGCATGAAGAAATTGGTAGAACTTGTTGACCGAAAAAGATATATCAGGATGAGTTAACATCAAATATTGTAGATCTTTGACAATGCTTTTATATGAAGTAGCATCTTCGGCACTTAGTGGATCACCATCAGTGAGAGAGAGCTTTTCATCTAATGCCATAGGAGTATTCATAATCTTGCAATTACGCATGCCAACATGGTCTATAATATCAGTAGTATATTTCTCTTGGGTGAGAAGAAGTCCATCTAAACATTGTTTAACTTCAATACGCAAGAAATAGCTCAAAGTGCCAAGATCTTTTAAAGAAAAATCAGACCGAAGATCAGTAAGGAGAGCTCGAACAACATCAATAGAAGAGCCAACCACTATGATATCGTCAACATATAATAACAAATAAATAGTGACCATCCCCTTCTTATAAATGAATTATGATGTATCAGCCTTAGATGCCATAAAGCCAATTTGAAGAAGTTTAGAACTCAACCGGGAATACCATGCACGCGGAGCTTGTTTCAAACCATATAGAGCCTTGTCAAGTTTGCAAACATAGGATGGATGAGAAGCACTTTGATACCCAGGTGGTTGTTTCATGTAAACCTCCTCTTCTAGAATGCCATGAAGAAATGCATTCTGGACATCTAGCTGGCGAAGACATCAATTTCGAGCAATGGCAAGGGATAAAACAAGACGAATAATAGTAGATTTAACAACTGACTGAATGTATCTGCATAATCAATACCATGCCGTTGCTGAAAACCCTTTGCCACCAAGCGAGCCTTGTAACGATCTGCTCTGTGTTTAACATTCTAGACCCACTTGCAGTCAATAAGATTTGTAGCACAATTAGCAGGGACAAGATGCCACGTACCATTTTTCATAAGAGCAGCATAATTATCATCCAAGGCCTGCTTCCAGCGGGAATTAGTCAAGGCCTCTTTGAAATTATCCGGCTCACCAATAGCACGAAAATTCCCATACCGAATCATTCTAGGAAAAAGCTTCTTCGGTTGAAAAATATTGTGCTGCAGACGCGTTCAAACACAAGGTCGTGGAGTAGAGCTGTCAGAAGCAGCAGATTCATCAGTAGACATGGGATTCACTTCAATAGGGGGCGACACAACAGGTGTAGAAACAGCGGGAGAATGATGCCCATGGAGGCCCTCAGAAGGACTTAAAGTAGCAGCTATTGGGGCAGCCAACACTGCAGACCCCCACAACCCTTGTACTGGGGAGATTGGCATGCGATCCAAGGCTGGTGCAGGCACAAACGACGCCACTACTTGGTCACTCGGATCCATGACAAGATGTGCAGGGTCCTGTAACAAGAAATAAGCACTGCCAGGAGACAAAACCGACCGATCAACCGGGGGTTGTGAGTCACCAGGCAAATCAAATACCTGTTGCAAAGGATTAGTGGACATAGAAACAGTATCGATATCAATAGTAGTACCCCCAAAAGAAGTAGACAAAATTAACGAGGGGGATAGAAACGAAAGTTCTGCACGAAGGCGGTCACCCGCATTGGAGTGTAATTTAGCAAAAGGAAAAATTGTTTCATCAATGATAACATCCCGAGAGATGTAGACATGCCCTATCGAAATGTCAAGACATTTGTAACCTTTGTGGTGACTACTGTAACCAAGAAATGCACATTGTTTGGATCAAAAAGAGAGTGTATGTGCCTTTCCTACAAAGGTCAAAGAGACGCTCAACATGGGCATGGAAATCATGAAATTTCTGAAACACCTCAGATTTGTGTTTATGAAGATATATCCAAGTGAACTTACTAAAATCATCTATAAAACTGACATAATAATTATGATTGCCAACAGAATTCGGAGCATGGCCCTAGACATCCAAAAACACTAATTCTAATGGCGCCATGGAGATGCTTACAGATGTAGGAAACAGAAGTTGATGACTCTTACCTTGCTGACACACATCACAAACATGAGCAGCAAACTTATTTGAAACAAAAGGTAAATCCTGACTATTTAAGACACGATGGACAACTTTGAAGGATGGGTGTCCAAGACGAGCATGCCAACAATCAGTAAAAGGTTTCACGGTGGTGAAGGCAACTTTGCGAGACCGATGTGTGAAGGATGGGATAGGGTAGAGGCCATTCCTACATGGGCCGCGAAGGAGCATGTGCCTCGTGTGACGATCCTTAACACGATAAAAATCAGGGTGAAGCTCAAGGAAAACATCATTATCCGAAGTTAGACGACGAACAGAGGCTAAATTACATTTGGCTTGAGGCACATGAAGGACATTGTTAAGATGAATACTTCTAATAGGGGTACAAACAGTGGAAGAACCGACATGTTCTATAGTCATATCTGCACCGTTGGCAACATGCACCTGATCATGGCCATGTTGACGTGAAAATCACACGCGTGACCCGAGAGATTTGCTTAACTCTAGTGCAGGCTCAACACAAATAAACCGGGGCGTGCCAGTCGATTTTCCCTGCAAATTGACAAAGAGACAAACGGTTAAATTCCATAGGTCACCGGCCTAGGACAGGCCGATGAAGAAAGCCGATAATCACTGTTAGTGAAAACCAACCGATGGCTATAAACAGTAAACGATATTATTAAAATAAACTAACAGGCTAATTTGTATCGGCTCATCGGCAATTCAACGAACAAGTATTAAATATTGCAAAAGTAGTGCTAACAAGAGTTAAATCGATAGATTTATGACGAACACGCTAAAACTCGCTCTGTCGAAGGAAAGCCGATGGGCCAGAGTCGATAGAAGTATAGTAATCATGCAGAGAACTCTACCCTTCAGTAGTGCTAAGTCGATAGATCTGGTAGCTGGTATTGCAAATATGCCTCAAGATCACAGATCTAATCTTATTAAATAAAGGGGGTAATTGACTTCTTCTAATACATCAATAAACAAGTGAAACACTAAGAAGTTGATCGAACCGTGATAACTTGTCAGCTAAATGTCCCGACAAAACCCTATCGACTCTACGTATGATCAAATCGTATCTAATCCTATCGACTCAGCGAGAGGTCAGAATCGATGCAGCCTCACTGCCTCGAGCAGATCGAACTTAATCGAGACAGTGCCCAAACAAAGCAAATAGAACTAAAATTTCTCAAATTATGGGTAAAGTCAATAAGATGACTCGAATAACAGATCTAAATCAAACTTATAAAACCTACTAAAGATTACAATAGATCGGACCCAACCAAGACAGTATTGCAATCAAAAGTCGATAGTATAAACATGATTAAGATCTAATTACCAGATAACTAGCAATTCTAAAGATAACAACTAGAATATCAAATCAATGAGAAAGTACTAGTTGAAGTTGATAGAATTACCGAGGTTGACTAATCCAAGTCTCTCATCGAGATCGGAGCCAATGCAGCTCACGCGAGATGAGGATGTCTTCGAGAAAAGGTTTGGCAATGCGCCGAATTGTATTGAACGAAAAAGTATTGTCCTCATGTACAAATCCTATTCCATATTTATAGCCCTGTGCAAGGGGTTTTGACCCGACTCGGTCAAGACTCTTAAATGATCCGTCCTAATTTATTTCTAAACAAAATCTAAATTAAAAAAAGAAAGAGATAAAATAACCCTATCGAGCCTACTTTATTCCTTTCGGCCGTTGAGCTTCGCTGACTTTGGCCGACTTCAACTCTGCGCTCTGACCAATGGGACCGGTTCAAATTCCAGTGCCAACAGGCCACCATAGGGCTCCTTGGTAGTCAGCTTGTCGAGACTATTTGCATACCATGCTGGATCAAGAGCGTAGGAGGTAGTAGCCACATCTGCTTCCTTCTCAGGACCATGAAAATCCTTGTCGAAGTGATTCCAGCAGCGTAGAGCAATGTGACCATACTTCTTGCATAGTTTGCACTGATGATTGCAGTTGGGGTTTTGGTATTACCCCCATGACCACCAAAAGCCTGTCCACATCCAGATGATGAGCCACCACGAGATGACGAAGCAGGCGCACCCCGGGAACCATCGCTACGCCCATGACCGCCACGAGAGAAACTGCCACGGCCGTGAGCAACGGAGTTTGCCAGAATCTGAAACTATTCCCTCTACGCCTTCTAAGACTTCAACCGGGCCTTGGTGTCGAGAAGCCTAGCATAGAGATCATCAGGGTCGATGGACTCCGTCATACCGTTGATTTGTTCAATCAAAGGGTTGTAATCCGCGTCGAGGCCATTGAGGACAATCCACATAAATCATCATCATCAATAGGCTTCCTAGCTATCGCCATCTCATCCACAAACCGCGAAGAGTGGATTAGTAGATAGCAACAGATTTGTCTTTCTTCAGAAAACTCATTCCCATTGACAGATGCAGCAGAGGGTGAAGAAATCCCAATGCGTCGTTGCACATCTCTGGGTGAGGCTGCCATGGTAATTCCCGGATTCCGGATGTCTAGAGAAGACTTCAACATTTATTTCACCCTCTTCTACAACGGAATCCAAGCAGATAAATGGATATGGTTCCCCTATGGATATCTAGAGTTTGAAAACCCTTCCATCTTTCGCCCCGACAATCCTCTACAGGATAGAGAATCAACCCTCATCTTTGAATCTTACATCAGACCTGGCATCTTGCCCGTCAACTTCCATGGCAGACAACTCAGAACTCATTCATACGAGTTTTATAACCCTGCAGCGATTTCATGTCAACTTGGCTTGGGTCGGCTTCCCGCCGGTTCCTTCTTTTTGAGTCATCTCAGAGCTAGACAAGCACACAAAAGCCCTCTTGAATACAAGAAGATCTATGACATGGCCTCAGAGATCCCAATGGGCAACCCGGCTGATATTCAACTGCTGCTCTCTATCTCTACATTGTTCAAGTCCTGGTGGAAAGAATGGAAGAAACATCTTTTCTACAACCAGCTGACTGACCATCTCATCGACATCGTGGACACAGTAAGTCTCTTTTCATTTGATATCAATTTGAATTATACTTTCATCGACTTTCATAATTAATTTCTTCTTGATGCAGGACCCAGACATAATTCCTCCAACCGTGAGCAACAACGGGAAGCCGATTGTATATTGTTTGACAGCTAACAATCCCAACATTGGTTACGATGCTCTGACTCCTGCTCAACTTCTCAGCGACCGAGGCCTGGTGAAGATGACGCGCAAGGTTGTGAGGAAACAACAATCAAAGAGGAAAGCCAGCACTGGAACCCAATCGACTTAGGCAGCCGAGCAGCAGAAGCGCGCCAGGATCGCAATCCCTTCACCAGTCCTACCAACTTCAACCGATCCTGCATCGACTCAGGTAACAACCCCTTTAATAGAAACTCCTCGTAATTTTGTTATTTCAACTCTTTCTTTTATTTAATAGACTGCTCCATCGACTTTGGCTGTCATTCAAGAAGTAGCCCAAGAAGTCGTAGCTTGGCTTGCCCAAGCTGCACAAGTAATAATCTTATAGCACATATGGTCTTCATGAACTCTCAACATAATGAGTTTTTTTGTCTTTCAGACATTGCCATCAACTTCCAACACTCCACCGACAACGGATCCATCGGCTCTGGGTACTGTACTACCATCAAAAGATCTATCCAATCTACCCGAGCCGATAGAGCAGCCCTTGTCTTCAGTAGCTATGGTATAATCACTTCTCTCTTTTCACAACTATTTCTTTGTCAAAGTGTTATTTACGCTTGCCATTCCTTCTCAGGAGATTGTGAATGATAGCAGCACCACTATATAAGATCATCCTTCAGAGCGCACTACTCATATAGACTCCCCTCCCATCGACACTGCTTCTTTAGCGGAAGTCAATGAGCCAGTACATGCTCCTTCATCAACTCTGGCTTTGATTCCTTGGGTTGATCCGCTGGTACTATTCTTCGATTTACAGCTCAACCCTTTGTCCTTTTCAACTCTTAATCCTCCATGTCGTTATGAATTCCGGTCATCGGCCATCATCGCATACATCCCTGAACCCTTTGTTCTGACTCCTTCATCGACTCCTAGCCATGATGCCCTGATGCCCTCTTCGACTCCAGAAACAACAGTAAGAATTAATATATATTTTATTCCCATCTTCTTAACAACCTCCTCTCTCCCTTTTTAGGCTCAAATCTCCAGACACACTTCATCAATATACTTGGCTCTAGAAGATTGCGCTGCTTTACAGGATATCTGCCATCGACTCGACATCACCATCAAGAATCTAGTTTTGGACGCCGGCCCAATCAGAGCAAGATACCTTGAGATAAAGGATTTCCTGCCCTCTAGTCTGGTTTCCGTATTGCAGCTAGTGGCATATATCGAATTCCATCAACTCCAAGTACTAGAAGCCCAAGCCTGCATTGAGCGTCGATCAATGCAGAGAATTCAAGGAGAGGCAGGTGACAAGAGGGCCGAAGAAGAGAAGAACAAGTACACGGCCTTAATCTCCAAATCAGCCGACCTTGAGGGGAAACTTGTTGATTTGCGGTGAGAGCCAGATGAGCTCGAGGCAGCCCTTGAAGCCAAGAACAAGGAAATAGCCAATGCAGAAACCATACTTGCCAGAATACCAGAAGAAATTGTGGAGCCAGAAGGCATCACCACATCGGCTTATGAACAAGCTTCTGACCTGTGGAGCATCGTGTCCAGTATCCCCAGCACCGTTGATGAAGACGCTTATGCAGTAGCCCAGGTCAATACACTTCGTCTGAAAGCAGTTGATATCATCGACTTCTACTGCCTTGATGAGTAGCCATTAGATATGATTTGTCTTGTAAATCTACAACCACTATTTTGTTCTGTAATATATTTTGAACTTAGGGCTATATCCCTGATATCGGCCATCTAAAGACGATGTATAAACATCGGTTGCGACTTATTTTCCCTTATATTTTTCTATTAAGGACGATATTCTTCAAATTAGCCATGATCAATCATTCGAGATCATGCTCCAATCCAAACGCTCAGATGATATTTCTTCAAATATTTCCTATTAATTGCTCTCCCAAACTCTTCTCCATCTAATCCTTGTAAAAAAATATGCATTACCCGGTGCACATCGGCTCACATTAAATGGTCCCTCCCAAGTTGGAGACCACTTTCCAAATCGACTATCTTTGGAGCAGATGGGCATAATCAACTTTGAGACAAGATCTCCTTCAGAAAAACTCTCAGGCACCACCTTTTTATTATAAAACCTGGATACACGAGCCTTGTTTTCTTGAATCTTTTCTAAAGCCCTCATCCGATGCTGCACGACATCTTCTAACTCATCATGCATCATATGTCGATATTCATCGGCTGACCGTTGAT
This sequence comes from Eleusine indica, assembly GCA_030378355.1. Taxonomy (NCBI): domain Eukaryota; kingdom Viridiplantae; phylum Streptophyta; class Magnoliopsida; order Poales; family Poaceae; genus Eleusine; species Eleusine indica. The sequence goes on from CM059495.1 coordinate 48,209,131, forward strand.
CTTGCAACTCTACTCTTCTTGATCCCAAATTCATTTCCAATTGCAAACCGCTTCATGCCCATAAACTAACTGATATGGTGGTACCTTTATACACCCATGACATGCCATCCTGTAGACCCATAACGACTCAACCAATGTTGTATGCCACTTCCTCGGTTGCTCATCAATCTTCCTCTTGATAAGCTTATTCAAAATCTTATTAGATGCTTCTGCTTGACCATTGGCTTGAGCATAATAAGGTGAAGAATTCAACAATCTGATTCCCATACTATCGGCAAAGCTTTGAAACTCTTCCAAAGTAAACATAGAACCCTGGTCAGTAGTAATAGTCTGCGGCACACCAAACCTATAAATAATATGCTCCTTCACAAAATTGATCACATCATTAGATGTCACATTCTTCATTGGTACTGCTTCAACCCATTTTGTGAAATAATCTGTTGTCGCTGGAATATAATTGTGACCTTTGCTTGATGCTGGATAAATTTGGCCAAACATATCCATACCCCATCCTCTAAACGGCCATGGCTTAATGATTGGATTCATGGCCGATGCCGGTGCTCTCTGAATTGCTCCGAATTTCTAGTAATCTTGACACCCTTTATAATACTTGAACAATCTTCTAGCATATTTGACCAATAATACCCAACCCTTTTCAACAACCATCTTATTTTATCAGCCGATTGATGTGTACCACAGATGCCTTCATGAACGTCACACATAACCACCTTGGCTTCTTCTTGATTTAAACATCTTAATAATACATCATCAATCGTTTGATAATAAAGCTTCTCTTCTAATAAAACATATCTCAACGCCATATTTTTGATTTTTCGAGGAGTGTGCTGTGCTGGATTTTTGAGGTACTGCACTATCTTGGTCCTCCAATCTTCTCCATCGACATTGATCTCATCGGCATCAACTTGCTTGGTCATCGACATCGGCGATCTAAACAGTCGTACCACTAGTATTCAGTTGATAACCTGACGCCTTCTGTGCCAAATCATTTGCTTCCATATTTTGCTCCCTCGAGACATGCTTGAAACTCACTGCCTTGAAGCATTGTATCATATCCTGACACTCAGTATAAAACAATCTTAGAATATCATCTCTGCATTCAAAATCTCCTGCTAATTTTCCGAGTACCAACAATGAATCACCAATGATTTCAACGAAGTCAGCCCCAGCTTCTCGCAAAATCTGCAGGCCCTTGAGAACAGCTCTATACTCAACTTGATTGTTAGTTGATACCTCCACAGCAAATGCAAACTCAAATCTTGCCCCCGAGGCGATACGATGACGAGCCTGATACCACATTCATTCTTGCATACAGAACCATCAAAAAATAGTAACCATGGTATCGGCTCTATTATCGACATACTCGAGCCACAATGTTCAACCACCAGATCAGCCAGAACCTGACCCTTGATAGCTTTAGGAGACTCATAAGTTAGGTCATATTCAGCTAATGCCAGCATCCATTTTCCAATCCTGCTTTTTAGAATCGGAGCCGATAGCATATACTTGATAACAATGGCTTTGCATACCACCACACACTCGGTCGATAGCAGATAATGCCTTAACCTCACACATGAGAAATATAAACATAAACATAATTTTCCATCTTGTGTACCTGGTTTCGGCATCAATTAGTCTTTGACTTAAGTAAAACACAACTCTCTCTTTTCCATCTTGTTCTTGAATCAAAGTTGATCCAATAGACTTCTTATCTGCAGCAATATATATCTTAAAAGGTAACCCTTCTCTCGGTGGCACAAACATAGGAGGCGTGATTAGATATTTCTTAATATCGTCCATAGCTTTTTGATGTTCAGGCTCCCATACAAACTTCTAATCTGCTTTCAACTTCAATAATAAAGTGAACACGTAAAGTCTCCCTAATAAGTTTGAAATAAATCTTCTAATGAAATTAACTTTGCCGATCAAAGATTAAAACTTTGTCTTATTGGTCAGCGGCTCGATGTCGTTGATAGCCTTCACACTCTTTGGACCAACTTCAATTCCTCGCTCATGCACAATAAATCCCAGAAACTGACCAGCCGTCACACCAAAAGCACACTTCTTTGGATTCATCTTTAAACCATATTTTCTTATTCTTTCAAGTACTTCCCGCAAATCGGCTATATGATCTCTTACTTGTCTGGATTTAATCACCACATCATCAATATAAATTTTCACTAACTTGCCAATTAGATCATGGAAAATATAATTCATGGCTCTATGATACGTGGCTCCAGCGTTCTTCAATCCAAATGTCATGACGACCCATTCGTATAATCCAATAGCCCCTGCACACCTGAAAGCAGTCTTCAGTATGTTTTCTTCTGCCATAAAAATTTGATTATATCCAATATTACCATCCATAAAACTCACGATCTTATGACCTGCTACAGCATCAACCAGAAGATCTGTTATCAGTATCAAGTAATCGTCTTTGGGAGTGGATCTATTCAATGGTCAAAAGTCGATGCAAAATCTCAACTTCCAACACTTCTTGAAAACAGGCACAATATTTGACACTCACTCTGAATATCGGCATGGCCTAATAAATTTAGCATTATATAATCTAGTAATCTCAGCCTTGACATCATCATAAATCTTGGGATCGACCCTTCGTGGTGGTTGCTTGTATGGTCGATATCCAGGTTTGATGGATAGCCAATGTTCAATAATAGATCATCTAAGACCGGGCATTTCAAAATAATCCCAAGCAAAACAATCCTGATACTCCTTCAACAATTTTATTAATTCAACTTTAAAATCCTCATCTAATTTCTTACTGATAAATGTCGTCCTAGGCTTGTCACCAACTCCTATATCGACTTCTTACAATTCATCAGTCGACATAAACCCTTTTCCTAGCTTGCCATCTTCTGCAAATTTCATTAGGGTGCCTGTCAGGGAAACAACTTCGAATTCAACTGATCCACCACCTCAAAACCCTAAGTAGTACTCTTGACATAGTCTCCATCCCAAATCCTGCCAGAAAGACACTCCATATCATCTGCGTGTCATGGCGCTAAATCGGCTGATGCAACATTGATGGTTTCATCAGCCAGAACCACTTCCACTTGATCACCAATCCACTGGATCACAGACTGGTGCATTATAGATGGTACATAGAAATTCGCTTGTATCCAGTCATGACCCAGCAGAAGGTTGTAGGTTTCCTTTCCTTCGATAACAAAGAATGTAAAAGGTAAAGTTTTGCTGCCGATTGTGAGCTCCACATTCAAAACTCCTTTAGCTGTTGCAGTACGACCACCATGACCTCGCGAAATCATGTTAGTATCGATTAAATCATCATCGGTCTTACCCAACTTTCTGGCAGTAGTGATTGGCATGATATTGACCGCAGCACCTCCATCAACCATCATTTTCCCTCATCGGCATCCCATTGACGAACCCTTTTAAATATAAAGCACTGCTTGCTGGATGTCAAATACTAACTTAGGCACCTCATCATCATCAGTAAACAATTCTTCATCTGAGGCCATGAACTATTGCCGATGTTTTTCTTCATCTGGTTTATTAAACACTGCTTGCTGGATGTCAAATACTAACTTAGGCACCTCATCATCATCAGTAAACAATTCTTCGTCTGAGGCCATGAACTCTTACGGAAGCGTCATCACCATGCCTACTGTAGCACCGGGTACATGTACTTGTGATTTTACCTTCGGTCTCCAAATCTTTTTAGGCGGCTGATCGTCATCCCCATCAGAATAATATCTGCCAGCCCTGATCTGTCGGCATCGCATCCTCTGACCTCATCGTTTCTGGCTCCTGGAAAATATACCAGATGGACACCATTGCTCTTCCTACACCTCTTCATCGACTTCTTTGTCACACTTATCTTCTTCAATCTTCCCTGCTCCAAGTCGATCAAAAGCTGACACTCTGCCTTGCCCATCGACTTTCCTTTTCATCAACTCTTTGATGTTGCTTTGACGATCTTGGTGTTGATAGAACTTTGGAGCCTCTTTGTACATCTGATCTACACGCTGACTGCAACCAGGATAATTCTTGATTGAAGGCAGCTTCATGTTATTCTCCCAGCAATATTTGAAAAATGGACACTCCCAGTGTGGGTCAAACTATGACTCCTTTAATTCTTTGTCCCTTTTCTTCTGATATCGGCTAATAAAAGCTTCAACATTGTCGATACTAGCCATGTTAACATTTGAAGGGAATGGATGTCCATCGATCTTCATGGCACCTTTAGTAAACTTTATCTTGCCTTGTTTGATCGTCATCTGTATCCGTCTTCTAAAAACTTTGCAGTCATTGGTATTATGAGACGGTGAGTTATGCCATTTGCAATACCTCTTCTTCTTTAATTCTTCAGCAGGTGGGATCATATGATTAGGTGGCAACTAAATGTGCTTCTCCTGCAACAGCATGTCAAATATCTTATCGGCCATGGTGATATCAAAGTCATACTTTTCTTCTGGCTCATTCTGCTTCACCAAAGGACATGACATAATATTCTTATTCCTAGTCCACTTAGCCATATCGATCTCTTCAGTCTCCTCCGCAGACTCAGAATTGTAATCATTATAGTTGACCTAAATCGGCTTAGATCGTGCCCCCCGAGTCAGATTCTCTTGGATAGATACCTTCTGTACCAGTTAGGACAAGCTCTCAAACTCACCCGAGGGAAACTTCTCCCTTAGGGGCGCTACTAACCCATTAAAATCAATCTTCGCCATCTGATTATCTGTCAACTGTAGACTGAAACCATCAATGTTGCACTTCCCTGGACCTCTGCATGTAATCATGCACAGACTCACCAGCCTTCTGCCTCACAGCAATCAAATCTGACAATCCCATTTCCCTGGTCTCAGTGAAGAAATACTTATGAAAATTCTGTTCGAGATCGACCCAAGTTATAATGGATTTTGGGGGCAATGACGCGAACCAAGAGAAAGCTAATCCATACAATGATAGAGGAAACAACCTGATCTTTAATGCTTCAGTAGCTCCTGCTTCTTCGCATTGCATCGAGAACCGGCTGATATGCTCAACAGTGGTGGTATTATCTTGTCCAGTAAACTTAGTAAATTCTGATGGCCTATATCGACTCAGCATAGGAATCATGTCATAGCTAGGAGGATACGGAGGTCGATACATATAAGTCTGCTGCTTTGGCTTTAACCCGAATTGTTCTCTCATTACCTCAACAATCTTCACTGTCCAGTCATCGGTCAAAACATTGGTATTTGGAGTAGCTAATGCGGGACCAGACGCTGCCACTTGTGGGGCTGTCTGTGAACCAAAATTGACAAATATATGCTAGCCTCCTAACTCTCCAGGCAATGCAGATGATGATGACATGCCGAACAGGCTTGGCTCTACATTTGGAGTTGTACCATATATCACATTTGGCTCTGAAGTCTCTTGCCTGTAATACTGTAGCTGTGTCTGAGGTGATGTCTTCTATAAAATAATCCTAGGACCAGACCCAGGTGATCTCCTTGTAGCACCATCACTATTATTCCTTGGGGGTGTAGTGGCACTCTCTAATGTTGGCCCCGAGCTTGCTGAAGGAATTACAATGCTAGTACTGGGTGGCTATTGCTTGAGTCCTTCAATTGCAAGCCGAGGAATATTCCCCTACATATGGAAATATATCGGCCCATGTGTTGGATCATCATATACACACCCCTCCACTGTCTGAATAATCAAAGAGCTCAAACTATTTACCAACACAGGTGATTGATTAATCAATGCATGATGTATAGCAGCATGTATCATGATGTTCAATGTAGCCTCATCTACCACCTCCATTGGCTTATCGACAGGTGACTTCTCAGTTTCATCTTCATCAATCAAAGCAGCCACGGGTAATTTTCCCCTCTGTATGATCTTGTCATGTCTGGTTTTGCTAAATGTGCTCAACAAATGGCTTTCATATCCGCGATTTTCTAATCAATTTGTGACTTTGTTTCATCGCTCAGATCATCCTTGTCAACAGGCATCATGCTCTCCATTATCAGATCCACGCCAACATCATGTTTTGGTGTAGGGTTCTCGGGAAGCTTGGGATCTTTTGGCATTCCATGTTTAACCATGTTGTAGGTCTTAAAGTTCTCTGTCCCACTGGGCATGCCAAAAAACATGTTGACGTGAAAATCGCACGCGTGACCCGAGGGATTTGCTTAACTCTAGTGTTGGCTCAACACAAAGAAATCGGGCATGTCAGTCGATTTTTCCTACAAATCGACAAAGAGACAAACGGTTAAATTCCAAGGGTCACCGGCCCAGGACAGGCCGATGAAGAAAGCCGATAATCACTGTTAGTAAAAACCAACCGATGGCTATAAATAGCAAATATATTATTAAAATAAACTAATCGATTGATTTGTATCGACTCATCGGCAATTCAATGAACAAGTGTTAAATATTGCATAAGTAGTGCCGACAAGAATTAAATCGATAGATTTATGACAAACACGCTAAAACTCGGTTTGTCGATGAAGGAAAGCCGATGGGCCAGAGTTGATAGAAGTACAGTAATCATGCACAGAACTCTACCCTTCAATAGTGCTAAGTCGATAGATCTTGTAGCTGGTATTGCAAATATGCCTCAAGATCACAGATCTAATCTTATTAAATAAAGGGGGCAATGAACTTCTATTAATACATCAATAAACAAGTGAAACACTGAGAAGTCAATCGAACCGTGATAACTTGTCGGCTAAATGTCCCAATAGAACCCTATCGACTCTACCTATGATCGAATCGTATTTAATCCTATTGACTCAGGGAGAGATCAAAATCGATGCAGCCTCACTAGCTTGAGCCGATCAAACTTAATCGAGACAGTGCCCAAACAAAGCAAATAGAACTAAAATTTCTCGAATTATGGGTAAAGTCAATAAGATGACTCGAATAACATATCTAAATCAAGATTATAAAACCTACTAAAGATTACAATAAATCAGACCTAACCAAGACAGTATTGCAACCAAAAGTCGATAGTATAAATGCAATTAAGATCTAATTACCAGATAACTAGCAATTCTAAAGATAACAACTAGAATATCAAATCAATGAGAAAGTACTAGTTGAAGTCGATAGAATTACAGAGGTTGACTACTCCAAGTCTCTCACCGAGATCGGAGCCAATGCAGCCCACGCGAGATGAGGATGTCGTTGAGAAAAGGTTTGGCGATGCGCCGAATTGTATTGAACGAAAAAGTGTTGTCCTCACGTACAAATCCTATTACATATTTATAGCCCCGTGCAAGGGATTTTGACCCGACTCGGTTAGGACTCTTAAACGATCCATCCTAATTTATTTCTAAACTAAAAGAAAGAAAGAGATAAAATAACCCTATCAGTCCCACTTTATTCCTTTCAGCTATTGAGCTTTGCTGACTTTGGCCAACTTCAACTCTTCGCCTCTAACCAATGGGACCGGTCCAAATTCCGGTGCCAACAGGCCACCATAGGGCTCCTTGGTGGTCAGCTTGTCGAGACTTCCTGTGATGTGATCCGTAGCCACACTATCTGTGTACCATGCCAGATCAAGAGCGTAGGAGGTAGTAGCCACATCTGCTTCCTTCTCAGGACCATGAAAATCCTTGTCGAAGCGATTCCAACAGCGTAGAGCAGTTTGGCCATACTTCTTGCATAGTTAGCACTGATGATTGCGGTAGGGGTTATTGGGATTACCCCCAAGACCACCAAAAGCCTATCCACGTCCAGATGATGAGCCACCACGAGATGCCGAAGCAGGCGCACCCCGGGAACCATCGCTACGCCCATGACCGCCAAGAGAGAAACCGCCACGGCCGCAAGCAACGGAGTTTGCCAAAATCTGAAACTGTTCCCTCTATGCCTTCTAAGACTTCAACCGGTCCTCGGCGTCGAGAAGCCTAGCATAGAGCATCAGGGTTAATGGACTCCGCTATACCGTTGATCTGTTCAATCAATGGGTTGTAATCCGCGTCGAGGCCATTGAGGACAATCCACATGAAATCATCATCATCAAGAGGCTTCCCAGCTGTCGCCATCTCATCCGCAAACCCGCAAAGATGGATTAATAGGAAGCAACAGATTTGTCTTCCTTCCTTGTTGCCACAAGTTGGTTGCAAAGATGCAACACCCGCGATCGGGACCACGAGACATAGGACTTGAAGATCTCTCCCCACAACGCAGCAACCATAGAGTGGATAGCAACACCCGACAGGATCTCGAGAGAGAGAGAGTTGACGAGGTAGGTCAGCACATGCTGATCACGAACGCTCCATGCAATGTACTCTAGATTGGACACAGATTGCATGGAGTCTTTCTTTGCAGGGATGGTCTTAGGCGGAGCCGGCTCCGAGCCATCGATTGATCCTTCAAGTTGGGCCGATCTAATCGCTGGTAGAACTTGCGTGCGCCAGAGACGGAAGTTTTCATGGGTCAGCTTCTCCGTGACCGGAATCGAGAGCAATGATGGCATCGCCAGGAAAGAAGAACTCGCCATAGACTAGATCATGAAAAAAAAGAATACGCGCTCTGATTACCATGTAAAGTATGATCAAATAGTGGAAGTCTATGCTCCTTAAGGAGCTCCTCCGTTCTTTATATATACATCATACAGATACAACCAGGTAGGAGTAGGACTCTGGTACAAGCAATAATAGGAGAGTCCTATCCAATTACACAACATAGGAAAGCTTCTACACTATCTCTAACAAGCACGCTTTTAATCGTATGTCATTGTACATCAAAACCCACTAGGGGATCCTAGATGCTTCTTCAGATACTTTGGATACTAGACAGCAGTGCTACCATACATGCTATATCTCGAGTATTGAAAAAACTACACATTAGACGATTTTGGTGTTGTGAAAATGGGTAAAAAGCATATGGAAGCAATCATTGGAAAGGGATATATGCATTTGGTGACTTTAAATGATACCTAATTAGTTTTTAAGTTTGTGTGGCATGTTGAGGGACTTCGAGTCAATATTATTTATGTTAGGTTACTTGACGAAGATGGGTATTTAAGTAGATTTGGAGACAAACAATACAAGTTCATCGAGGACAACGTGGTAGTTGTAAAAGGTAACAAAATTTTAGTTGTGTACAATGATTATGGTAACCTCTCTATTGTTTTGTGAATGCAGAAAAAGAAGACTCTTGTGTTCTATGGCACAAGAGACTTGGTCACATGAGTGAGAAAGGGATGATCATGCTAGTGAAGAACAATCTCTTGAAGGGGTTAAATGTGTTCATTTAAAGAAGTGCACAGATTGTCTAGCAAGGAAGCAATACAAGATTGCTTTTAAGAGTCAACCTCCTCACAAGAAGCCAGAGTTATTGAATTTAGTGCATTTTGATGTTTGTAAAATATCAGCGAGATCACTTGGTAGTGTAAAGTACGTTGTTACTTTCATTATTGAGTTCTCTAAGAAGGTTTGAGCTTATGCTTCAAAGTCCAAAGATCAAGTGCTAAAGGTGTTCAAGCAATTTCAGACCTCAATTGAGAGAAAAACTAAGAAAAAGATCAAGCGCATACATATTGAAAACAAAGGAATGTATATTGGTACTTTTGATGCATATTACAAAAAAAAGCAAGGGGTTAGCCATCAATTTACGCCTTCGAAGATACCATAGTTGAATGGTCTTACTGAGATGATAAATAGGACAATTATGGATAGAGTAAGATGTTTGTTGTCATATGCAAAGCTACCAAAGCATTTTTAGAGTGCGGCTTTAATGAGAACAATTGATGCAACGTCCTACGTTCCACACGTTACTGGGTCCAACTCGCATTTTGAGTGGATCCCATACATCCACAAACATATTTATGCTTTCATTCTCGCTACACATAAAAGGGCTAACCCAAGGTTGGAGGTGGTGCATAAGCTCGACTTATATGTTGACTTCCTTCCATTAGACAAGCAAGGTGGGACTAATTACCACCTTCTTATGCACATAAGTGCTCATGGACTACTAGGATCAATGTCCTTATCAAAACACTGACACAACATATCCATACTAGGCAAGCTACCTAAAACGTTCCCTCTTAGACACGCTCGTGGCCAGTATCGACACATATGCCATGCCATGCCACACGCATGGGCCTACACCGTCATGTGCCATATGTCCTGACCTCATGGCACTCACGTGCACTATGTCTGTGAGGACCAGCTCTGATACTACATGTAACACCCTGGGATCCACACCTAGCTGGACCCAACTCGCATTTTGAGTCGACTCCACACACCCACCAACCTATTTATATATGTTTTGATCCTCATTTTGTGTAAAAGAGGTAACCCAAGGTTGGTGGTGATGGACAACCTAGGCTTACATGTTGGCATTGCTCCAGCTAAACTAACAAGATAGTATTAAACTCTCACCTCCTCATGCACACAAGTGTTTGAGGGTCACTATGGGCCTAATCTCAATGGGCCAGGACGTTACAGTTTATCTTATTAATATCTCACCAAACTATCTTTTATAGTGTGATGTTCCTAACAGGATTTGCTACAACAAGGACGTCTCATATGACCATCTAAAGGTTTTTGTGTGCAAGGCATATGTTCATATTCCTTAAGATGAAAGGTCAAAACTTGATGCAAAAAACATGATAGTGTATCTTTCTTAGCTATGGATTGGATAAATTCAAGTACAAGCTCTTTGATCCTATTGCAAGAAATTTTATGAGAAGTTGTGATGTGGTATTTGTTGAAGACCATGTGATTATATTGTGAAGGCAAAGGATAAAGTTCCATAGCAGAGTCTATTGTTGATTTAGACCCAATTCATGTAGCTTCGGCTTCATTACAAATTGAATGTGATGTTGTAGATGAGGCACATGACGATGTGCAAGGTACATGTGATGAGAATGCTCTCAAATGTCATGAGTTTGATGCTGAAATTAATGATCTAGATTAGTAGGCACTTGTACAAGAAGAACCATCAGTAGCTCCACTCATAATATCCAGCAGAGATCAAGTTCTTTTCACCAGGTATCCTTCAAATGAGTATGTGGTGCTACTATTTGATGGTTCAAAAATCGAGTGCCTTGCAAATGTAATGGAAGATGAGCATAAGAAGAAGCAGATGAATGCTATGCAAGAAGAAATGGATTCCTTGCATAAGAATCATACTTATGAGCTGGTGAAGTTGACTAAGGGCAAGAAATCTTTGAAAAATAAGTGGGTCTATAGAATAATAAAAACAAGAGCACATGCACATCCAAGTTTCAAGGTCGGGCTGGTTGTGAAAGGATTTGGCTAGAGAAAAAAAATTGATTATGATGAGATATTTTTCCCTGTTGTGAGAAAGACATCAGTTAGATTAATCCTTGGCTTGGCAGGTAGTCTCAACTTGGAGCTTGAGCAAATGGATGTGAAGATAGCATTCCTTCATGGTGACTTGGAGGAAGAAATTTACATGGAGCAGTCAGAGGGGTTTCTTGTTAAGGCAAAGAAGACTATGTGTGCAAATTGAAAAAACATCTATATGTCCATAAACAATCACGATGAAAATGATATTTGAACTTTGATTCAATTATGAGGGAGCAAGGGTACAAGAGGTGTAGCACAGACCATTGTGTGAACATTTAGATGTTTTTAAGTGATGATTTTATCATCTTGATAATTTATGTTGATTGTATCTTGATCTGTGCTACAAGAGGTGTAGCATAGACCACTATATGTACATTCAGAGGTTTTTTAGTGATGATTTTATCATATTATTGATCTATGTTGATTGTATCTTGATTGTTGGCAAGAATATCTTTAGGTTTGCAAAGCTGAAGAAAGAGTTGAGATAGTCTTTTGCAATGAAAGACTTGGGTCCAGTAAAGCAAATTTATCGAGATAAGAACTAAGAGAGATAGAATCTTTAACAAAAGTTGTACTTGTCTCAAGAGAGGTATATTGAGAAAGTAATTTAGAAATTCAGATAAGAATGGCAATGCAAAAATAGTGTGTTGTCCTCTTGCAGCTCATTTCAAGTTAAACCCCAAGCAATGCCCATCCACTGATGAGATGAAGAGGAAAATGCAGCATGTTCTTTATGTCTTAATGGTTGGAAGTTTGATGTATGCTATGGTGTGTACAAGGCGCAATGTTACTCATGCGGTTAGTATTGTGAATAGATTAATATCTAATCTAGGGGAAAGTCCCTGGATGTCGCCTAGAGGGGGGGGTGAATAGGCGTTCCTGAAAAATTAACAGAACTCGCAGCGAAATTAAAACTACCAAAACTGGTTGCTCAGTTTGGCAACCCAGAACCTTCGGTTTTGTCAGAGAGCTTGAGATAAAAACAAGTTAACGAGAAAAACAACCAAGCTCTAAAGACAAGCAAGGTAATAAAACAAATACAGAAACCACCCCTATTAGATTCACAATGAATCAACCTTAAAAGGCAAAGTTCAAAACCGGACCTACCAGTTTGGAAACCGGACACACTGGTTTTTCTTTCACAGAAGGTTGTTAAAGATCTACTCATAAATTATGAAGACTAAGAAGCAATCACTTAACCAAGGCTACTACAAAGCACAACCAAGGTAGAGTCACCAAGACTCTGTTCAATTTAACAAATACCAAACCGGACCCACCGGTTTGGAAAACTAAACCCACCGGTTTTCTCGGGACAGAGAGAATAAAATAGAAAATACAATGCCCCGCTAAGTTCGAGCTAATTTAATGGACCCTAGAGAGCATAAAAGATCTATCATAAGGAATCACAAAGAATACAAGTACAAATACTCACGCAGCCTATGAGCCATAAAGAAAAGAAGCAAGAACATAAAAGAGCAAACCAAATGAAACACACAAAGATTTGTTTGCCGAAGTTCAACAGCTCGCCCACAAGCTGTCTACGTCTCCGTTGAAGAAGCTTGAGCTGCTCGCAAGGCACACTCCAAGCCGGGTCTCTTTCAACCGCTTTCCTCGATCCACTATCTTTGCTTTGTTCCTTGCGGAGGCGAAGCGAGCCTTCACAAACTTTCCCAAGGCTCACCACAAGCTTGGGAGCACTAGGGCGACGCCTAGCTGATTAGGAGGTTTTATCTCCAAGAGTAACAAATGCTTCACGGATTAGCAACACAATTCTCAAATGCTCAAGAGTGGGATTTTCTCTTTGGTGCTCTCAATCTCAATCTCTCTCAACCCAATGCTTAGGATTTATCACAAATCACTCAAACCTCACAAAGAGGTGTTGGGAAGAGCTTAGTGTGAGTGTAGGCATTGTCTTTCTCTCATCTCACTTGGGGTTTACTTTGAGCACTGAGACATTATGAGCAAACTATGTAGCATCCCTCCTGATAGAGCGGCATGCCTAAACGCAAGATTAAATAAAAAGATAATTCCTCAACTTGAGCTTACATGATCATGAATTTTGCCACTTCTTCTCTTTTATGCTTCATGAGGACTGCCACATGTGCTTTTGCTAAGCATCATCTTCTAGAGCTTGCGACTTGGAATTTCTTCATTCATAAGATTCATTTTTGCCTTTAGGTTCACAAGTCACATTATGTCTTCATGTTCCAACAAAGATTGATACTTGGAGATGTATGATCACTTATAGCTTGATCGGTCCATCACAATTGCCCTCCACCTGCCCTTCACCATGACTTGGGTCCCTTGGCGCCAAGACTCCATATTGCCCTTCTCCCGTGCATGGTTCGTCGCGGCCAAGTCATGCCAATCCTTCACCACCTTACTATCTTGAGCCACACATATCTTTGTATCATCGTTATGCCTTCTTTTGAATTCTTGTTTGAAGTATTGACTTGATCAAGTTGCTTCCAAGATTAAATACCATAGAGAAATAACACTTGATCACTTATTTTTTCTTGACAACACCAATTTGTTGAGACCATCTCATATCAATGGTTTTTTATGTCCTATATTCATTTCAAACCTTGGCTTGCCGTAATATTACTTATATGGACTCATTTATTTGATACTTCTCCTTTTCATCACATAGGCCCATTTTCCTTACACAATTTGTACATTATCGAAGATGATCATTTGTATTAATGCTGAGTATATTCTTCATGTAAAACCTCCTCATATACTCATAAATACGATTAGTCCTTTAATCACATTGTCATATAACCACCAAAACCCACTAGGGATGTAGATGCACTTTCAATCTCCCCCTTTTTAGTGATTGATGACAACCTTGATTAAAGCTTACAAATGATATATATAAAAAGAATTTTGAATGCAACCATATAAGTTGAGCTCCTCCTAAAATTGTGCATACGAATGAAATTCATCATTTTGGCCTCAAATGCCAATTTGCACATTTTGAAATAAGTCCACAAGAGCTCCCCCTATATGTATGCATTCGTGGGGTGCAACAAGTGTGTGTGAACATATAGTACGTGATGCATATGAGAAGAAAACCACAAAGAAATAGACCAAAAGAAACATATGTGCTGTCTGACAAAACCGGTTCCTCCAGTTTGCCAAACCGGTACCTCCGGTTTTTCCAGACTTCTCATATTTACAATAAACATTACACCAATTCATCAAGCATCACATAGTAGCACAATATAAGGTCTTAAGCAAATTAATACAAGGATCGTCACACATGATTCACACAATACAAATTGTTCTCAAGTCCACGAGCTAAAAACCAAGAAAAGATACATTTGTTTTGTCTGGCAAAACTGGTTTGCCTCCGGTTTTTCCAGACAGACCAGAACTCAGAAACAATAGCCGATGAAGACTTGGAGCTTTAATCTTTCTCTCCCCCTTTGTCATCCAGCACCAAAAGGGGTCTTCCTTAGCATTCACGATCACTCCTCGTCTTCGTCTTCTTCCTTATCTTCTTCATTGTTTGGTGGAGGAGGTGGAGGATTAAATGGTGGCACTTGAGAAGTCCACGCTCCATCAAAGCCAAACACAGCCCCACAGATATCTGCATCTCCAAACCAGGAGGTGTAGGGGTTCTACTCCTCATAGCGACTCATTCTTGCCTCAAATGTCTCAATCTCTGGACTTTGTTCACCCTCGGAGGCAATAGGAGAGCGAGAAGGTTGTAGGTTGTTTTGTTGATGAAGAAGTTTCACTGTCCTTGTGTCCTTCTTTCTCACTTGCCTCTCATGATGTGCAGCATCATATTGAGAGTGGCACATCCCACAGAGCATGCCAAAGAGTTTCTTGATTGGTGAGGAAGGCTTGTCCCTTTGTGGCCCTCTCCCTCTAGCTGCAGTAGATGTGGATGCACCTTGAGTTGGTGCTGCTACACTGCTGCCCTCAATTGGATTCCTCAAATCATTTTTGATTCTCAGGGGAAGGTGCTCCTTGTCACATACAAACATGCGAGCTGACACCCTCTCAATCATATGCATAATATAGGGAGCATATCCACAACTCTTTAATGGGTTGTTTGAAATGACTTTTATCTCCTCCCATATAAAATCAAACACTGAGAATTCATGCCCATTTGGTCCCATGGCAGCAAGGATGTTCCTGTTGTAGGAGGGGAGTTTAGTGTCATCTCCCTCCCTAGGAGTGATAGTCTTCCTGAAGAGCCTATTGATGTAGGCAAAGAAAGGAAGCAAATCTGTGATAGTCCTATAAATGTCTTGCTTCCCTGCCAGATACATGTGCCTCAACCCTATAGCTTCAAGACGTGTGGCAAGGTGAATCCGAGGGCAGTTTGCATCAAGTCTCCCAAAACCAAGGAGCCTAGCAAACTGTGCATAGCTCACCTCATACCACCGTCCCTCAGTCATCCAGTGCATTTTCCTTGTGCTAGCATTTTCCTCAACATACAAAGTGGCATAGAATTGAGCAATTATCTCATTATTCCACCTCTTCTGAAAACCAAGAAGATCCTTCAAATGCTTTGCCTTGCACACAACAATGACTTCATTGAAGATGGGGTCATTCTTGTTTTCCATATGTGCCCAATCAACCCACTGAGAGTTAGCAATTGGGGTATGCTTCTTTGTCAAAATCACTGACTCATAAGAATCCTGATGGAAGAAAGAGTGAAACCTATAGTCAGTGGCCTCTCTAGGGAGTGATCTAGGATCTTTGGCTCTCATTTCTCTCATAGAGTCTGTTTGGCCCTTGTAGCTCACTTTCTCCCTCCATCTCGGGTTTAGAGGAACCCAAAAAGAGAGATATCCAAGGTGCACATAGGTTGTAGGAGTGATCTCATCCACATCAAACTCCTCCTGCTCTTCCTCTTCCTCATCATTCTCCTCTGAGTTGCTTGCTGCTCCTGCTGTCCCAGATCCTCCAGCTGCTGTCCTGGGTGCAGCCCTAGGAGCACCATGAGTATTGTAGTTCTCATCCTCCTCTTCATCATCATCAGAGGAGGTCTCACCTTCCTCCACTATTTCTGCAGGGGTGTCATCGATGGTCACAGTACCTCTGGGCAACCTCCGGATTGTTTGCTTCCGTCTCTGATAGATGGTGTCGAATTGTGGTCCTTGCCCCGCATCATGCCTTGCTTTCATATTCCTCTCCCTTTCCTCATCTGACATGCTGACCCTGCGATAGATATGAATGAACAAGATCCTGGATACAGCGGAGAATGAGAAAAAGAGGTTTGGGATATAATTTAATATAAAAGAATGGAAATAGGTGTTTTCTGGAAAAATTGGTGCCTCCGGTTTTCATAGAGAAAACCCATGTCCATAATCTTATCTAAATTTGTTTCTGATCGACTTTAGGTATGAGGTAAAGTTGAAAGCTAGGATATGACATGAAGGATTAACAAATTGATCAAATACATGAACAAATGGCTCAGAAAGTCTACTTTGGGTTACTTGATTAACTATAAATGGAAAGCGGTGTCATGGCAAAGCAAGTTAAAAAAATATGTGGCCTTGTTTTCAACTAAAGCTAAGTTCATTGCAATGATAGAGGCAATTAAAGAGCTATTATCGCTGAAAAGGTTTGTGATTGAACTTAGGTTTGATCAAGGCAAGTATATGCTACTTTATGGCAAGTATATGCTACTTTATGTTAACCAAAGTGCTATTTATTTGTGTGAAAAGGCAACCCTCCACTTTAAATCTGAGCATAAATGTTGATGTTCGATATCATTGGATTCAAGATGTGTTGTACTCAAGTAAAATATATGTTGACAAAGTTCACACCAAAGACAATGATGTCGACATATTGACTTAAGACAACGACAAAGGAAAAGCTCAAGGTACATTGCAAGATTGTTGGCAAGACTGCCAGAAGGCAGTAAGACCCTCCATAGTGTCAGGAGAGGGAGTTTGTTGGTCTGTACCTCCACATGGAGGATGAAATTTAAGGTCCAACAAATCATATTTATAGCCCACAAGTCAAGTAATTATGGTTAGTTAATTTGGATAAAATAAATAGTAGAGATTGCCTCACATTAGACATATATGTGGGAAGAAAATCCTACCTTCGTGGTTGAGAAAGTTGTTGTCTCTTTTGGGGCGTCCAGAACACACACACACACACACACACACACAAGAAGAAGAAGGATGTGTGAATCTGTCCATGTTTGGTGACTTCGAACCTACCGGCATCTCCAAACATGGTGATCTTTTTTTCACTTAAAGCACTTCGATCTGGTCAGTTGGTGTGGGTATTGGTTCAGTGGAGCATCAAATTTGAGATGGTGTCGGATTTATTTGAATTTTTGTTAATGTATAGACGACTTGTGGAACTACTTGTATATCCAAATTAGTGCTTTTGCGTTGTAGTTTGGAGTTATTAACTGATTACCGGTGGGGACAGAATATGCGACCATCTCTGCTAGTTGTTGGCATACCTCTTGTAGTTGTTGTGAGCAAGGATTCAAAAACCGCTACAGTAGCATTTTTTCTCACTGAAAACCAAGCGGTAAACCAGAAAAACCGACCAAAAACCATTTTTGCTACAGTACCTAGATTCGGTTTTTCCGATAAACCGGACGTCCGATGAAACCGAGCCGGACCGGTTTTGCCAAAAACCGCAAAAACTGGCTGGTTTCCAACGGTTTTTCAATCCATGGTTGTGAGTATTATTATTGTAACCAAATCTCTAACTTAATGAGTATGTTGGTGTTGTTGTGAGCCTTTAGAGGTTCTAGAGAATAATCTATTGTACCAATTGTTGATTATAGTAAAAAGCTAGAGTGGACCGATTGATCTCATAGTTTTTTACTCCCGACACACCAAGTAGGTTTTTCACGTATATCATTGTGTTATTGTGTATTATGGTTGTTGATTTGTCTGATGGTAAATATTTTTCTCATTGTTTAGCATAAGATAAGGAATTATTGATATTGATTACTGCGGTCTTCCCAATAGGCTTGAAGGTGACGAGGACTTTACGGAACGGAAAGGATGTGGGAAGTGTTAAATGTGTTATTTCTGCTTAAAAAAAAGATTTTGATAGCAAGCTGGTGGTTTCCGCTAACCAGAGGAGATACAGATGAACTGGAATCCAAGGTGCACCGTCCCTTCTAGGTTTATTTACTTGCTTCATTAAAGCCCGTCTTTGCTCGTCGCGGAGGGTGAAAACAAATCGTTAGGTGGCGAATTGTAATATCTACAGCGCGAAATTTGGAGAGAGAGAGAGAGAGAGAGAGAAGCCTCCCGAGTTTCCTCCTGTCATCAGCGTGAACTTTCCTCCTAGTACGCGAAATTGTTTCATTCCCTACGAAGACCACAAGTCCATAACCCGAAAAGAAGTGCATCCTCTAATACATCGACGTGCACGCATCGGTGCGCACACGCTGATCTCTCGTGTTTCCCCTCTCGTGCGCCATGCACGCTCTCTGTTGTACTCACCACGACGCAATGAGTCATGCACACGTCCTGGCGTGCAACCCCTGTCCTGAAGTCGCCACGAAGCAACAACACCCCTTGAACTCATATGCTTGCTTTTCCCTGAGTGGTCTTGCGTTTTTCACCAGGATTCCGTGCTCGTCTTCTGGGTTCCGTTATAAAGTTTGCGGTGCATGGTCAACTCGTTGTCCCGGATGAAGGCTGTGACGGAGCAGATAGGCATCCTCGGGCGTGGCGCCTTCTGCCGGTTGCCCCGGGAGGCGATGGATGGAATGCGTGACGTGCCGGAGGAACCTCTGGCCGGCCGAAAGGCGAGCGATGTCGTTCCGGTGCGCGATTCCGTCGAACAGGCAGCAAAAGAGAGTGGTGTTGCCGTGGAGTGGAGCACTGGAGCATGCACTACGGTGTCTCGTGTGTCCGCGAACGGCATGCACGCTCTCGTCAGCCTCTCTGTCTCGTAGCCACCATATGCAACAGAAACCTTGGACTCGAGCTCTCGCTTTTTCTCTCAGTGAGTGGAGACGACGCGAGGGCCGCATGCTCTCTCGCCCGTGGTATAGTGATCCGCCCGACGAGCTGGGGTCGCGTGCACGTCGGCCTTGTTGGACGTTAATCTTCTCTCTCGCCCGGTCGCTCGCTCTTCGTCGTCGTTCCATCGATCGCCATGGCCGGGATACTGAGCAAGGAGCGCCTGATCCAGGGCTTCCACAAGCTGGAGTGCGACTTCTTCCACCGCCTGGTCCACGACCTGGGCCAGGACCCGACCAACATGCGGTGGGTGATCGCGTTCTGGCTGTGGCTCGAGTCGGCCGGCCACCACGACTTCGTGCGCCGCGCCTACGCGCTCCCGGGCCCCGTCGTGCTGCGGTTCGTGGAGGAGGCCGTGGCGTGCCTCCGCTGCCTCGCCGGGGAGGCCCCCGACCTCGAAGACGCCCGCGTCGCGCGCCTCCCCTGCACCAACGCCTTCCTGGCCCAGCCCGTCGACGACGTGGCCTACTTCGTCGACCGCCGCGACACCGTCCTCAAGGGCGTCAACTACCTCTACAAGACCGTCTGCCTCGTCGTCTGCCTCGGCAGTCGTGCGCCCGCCGATAACGACACTACGCGCGCCGCGCCAACGCAGACCATCATCGGCTCCCCTGCCCGCTCTGATGATGGCGAGGTCCCCCGCCGCCCGCGCGGCGAGCTCCCCACCACGCCCACGCTCTTGAGGAGATCCCCCGCCACCCGCGCCTCCACGCAGATGATGATAAGCTCGCCTCGCCACGCCGCGCCACAGATGGTGAGCTCGCATGTACACGCAGCCCCGCAGATGATGAGCTCGCCGTACCACGCCGCGCCGCCTGCCTACGCGTCTCCACTGATGATGAGCGCGCAGCCTGAATACGCCCCTCCGCTGATGATGAGCGCGCCGCCTGCATACGCCCCGCAGCTGATGATGACCACGCCGCCTGCATACGCTCCTCCGCTGATGATCAGCGCGCCGCCTGCCTACGCCCCGCCGCTGATGATGCCCGCGCCGCCTGCCTACGCCCCTGCGATGATGATGACCTCGCCGCCTGTCTACGCCGCGCCGATGCCGTTGTCCACGCTCAACCCGATGGCATCGCCGTGGGTTCCAATTGAGGTGGTGCAGGCCACCCTACCGGAAGACTACAGCTCCCCCCTGCCGGAGGACTACAGGTCCCTCTTCGTCACCTTCTCCAAAGGCTACCCCGTCAGCAAGGAGGAAATCCTAGAGTTCTTCAACTCGTAAGCCCCCCTCTCCTTCCCCCCTCCTTCAACTCCTATATGTGGTCGGTGTGGATGGTCTTGGGCAACATTCCTCACTCACAAACCCGCGGGGCGGTCGATGAGTGCGCATCCGCTATTTATAGGGTGATCGTGAGTCGGATCAAGCAACCTGTTCTAAAAATCCATCGAAAAGTAGCCCGAGCTTACGGTATGAAATTTGTCGTCTTATAAGTAGCATAAACAACCCGTGTATGCGGTGTCGCAATGTTCAATGGATCAGAAGCAACCCAATAGATTTCAAAAATTCATCGAAAAGTGGCCCGAGCTTACGGTATGAAATTTGTCGCCTTACAAGTAGCATAAACAACCCATGTGTGTGGTGTCGTAATGTTCAATGGATCAGAAGCAACCCCATAGATTTCAAAAATCTGTCGAAAAGTGGCCCGAGCTTACGATATGAAAATTGTCGCCTTATAAGTAGCATAAACAGCCCCTGTGTGCGGTGTTGCAATGATCAATGGATCAAAAGCAACCCCATAGGTTTCAAAAATCTGTCGAAAAGTGGCCCGAGCTTACGATATGAAAATTGTCGCCTTATAAGTAGCATAAACAACTCGTGTGTGCGGTGTTGCAATGATCAATGGATCAGAAGCAACCCAATAGATTTCAAAAATTCGTCGAAAAGTGGTCCGAGCTTACGGTATGAAATTTGTCGTCTTATAAGTAGAATAAACACCCGTGTGTGTCGTGTTGCAATGTTCAATAGATCAGAAGTAACCCTATAGATTCCAAAAAACCATTGAAAAGTTGGCCGAGCTTATGGTAAGAAATTTGCTGCCTTATAAGTAGCACAAACAACTCGTGCGGTGTCGTGTAATGTTCAATGGACCAAAAGAAACCTAATGGATTTCCGAAAGTTCATTGAAAAGTCACCCGAGATTGTGGTGAGAATATTTTTTGCCTTATAAGTAGCATGAACAACCTCTGTGTGCGGTGTTATGTACAGTGATAGTGGACCAAACGATAGAACCGCCTATACATGATTTTCCTATATAGGCATATATGCTCCGAATCTGAACAATTATAAGTAATTATTGTCTTAAACATAAATTTATATACCCCTTCTAGTTTTAAATTGTTAAGGTTGGTCACTTCAAATTTGAACCAGAGGGAGTACCTAAGGTGATAGCTTTGCACGTGGACTTGCAGGACGTTCGGGCCATGCGTGGAGACGGTGATGTTGGAGAAGGTGCAGCCAGGGCAGGTGCCGATGTACGGGCGGTTGGTGCTGCGCGACGCGGAGATGATTTCGGTGGTGCTGGAGGGTCAGCAGACCAACAAGTTTCTGATAAATGGCAGGCACCTCTGGGCCAGGGTCTACGTCCCAAGCTCCAGGGTCGACGTCTTCGCTTGACGCAGATTCATGCGGACCATGCCACAGACGCCGGATTACAGCCGGACCTTATCGCTGTACCTCGTGTGCAAATGAATAAACAAGCAGATCCTTGCTTGTCTCGTGTAATAATCCTAGAGCATTACATGATAAATTCATGTCAGTACTCTATAAATGTGTATTTGCAGCTTTATATGAACCTGGTTACTATGTTCAGAAACTGAAGTTCTATACTTGCATGCAGTGCTTGTTACAAAGCCGTTTGCTATACATTACTGTGGTGTTATTGGCAAGGCCAAATTAACAAGTCAGTACACAATATGGATGGCCTCTGATTCCCAGTGAACTAACCTAAGTTCATTTCTAACAAGCATACGGGAGGACGGCAGGAAGCCACAAGCCGCATGAATCCTGGAAACGCCTGTGACGTGATCCAAACAAATATGATTCAGCATACATACTTGAGTTAACCGAGTTCAGATCAACTTATTGGCTTCTTCCCCTCATATAATTGAGACGGATATCACCTCAGCAAGTGTCCCTTCCTCAAGCTTGGACCTGATCTCTCAGATGGATTATCTCTTAGAGTTTCGATGCTATGGCGTAGCTCTCATCATGTTTGACTGGGAGCCAGGGTGTGAGTGCATGAATCAGCCTTTTGATGTCATCTGAAGAATGAGAAGCACTAAGAGTAATACGTAACCTGCCAAGATTATCCAACATCAGTATATCTTATTGAACCGATACCTAAATAGTTCACAGTATTGGTCACAAAAAGAACATGTGTGCATCAAATTTTATGAGGAATTCTGTTCATAGCAGGAAAAGAGAGAATTCCTTCTATGCCATTGAAATTTTAGCTGGTTCCTTATTTGCTATGGAAATATTTGAAATTCCGTATTTGCCATCAACCTGAACATTTGATGTCTTCAATATCACTTTTCATCAATTTGTGTTTGTTTTTGTCATGAAACATGTCGTTTTGGTATTTTGCAGTAGGAGGTGGCATACTATTATCTTTTGAGCTTTTTGTTTTGAGAATATATCATATTTTATTGCTAATATATGCACGACATCTTCATTTCGCCTTTTTATATTTTGAAAAAGTGTTACTGGAGGCATAATAATTTTATATGGATGGCAAATAAGGAACTTCAAATATTTTCATGGTAAATAAGGAACCAAGTAAATTTTCAATGGCATAGAAGGAATTCTCTCCAAGAAAAATGGTGTGTAATTTTCAACTGTAATGTCATTCAGTCACAGTCAAGTTACTCTTACTCATGTAAATAACCGATCAATGCTACTTCAGGCTGGTGCTGTGACTTTGTAAGTTCAAGAGAGCGCTAAAGGGATGCAAAACTGACAACAATGCAAGAGAGAGAGAGAGAGAGAGATTAGGAACCTGCAAGAATTGGGTGGCACTGTCGGTGGTCGGATTGGTGTAACATGAAATCCAGATCTTAGCAAATGCCTGCAGTTTCAGACTAGAGTATTAGCACCATCAATGAATGAGACCATAAAAAAAGGGCAATCAGAAAACTTGGAGAAAGTAGGAACCTGCCAGCCCTAAGTGCGGCTTCTTCACTTCCAACTATAATGGAAATTATGGGACTAGTTATGTTAAGTTTGGTAAGAGAAGCAAAATGCTCCACATGCCTCCAGATCACTGATCTCCGCCATCTCTCCTTTCTAGAGACGTAGAGAGCCGCTGAAATTGGTAGTTTCTTTTAGAAAATATATCCAGAATATGACTCATTGGTGTACTTGTTAATAATCTAACACGACATCTACTGCTGTATATTATAGTATACTAGAATTATTGTAGTAATTCTTAT
Source organism: Eleusine indica (assembly GCA_030378355.1). Taxonomy (NCBI): domain Eukaryota; kingdom Viridiplantae; phylum Streptophyta; class Magnoliopsida; order Poales; family Poaceae; genus Eleusine; species Eleusine indica. The sequence continues at coordinate 48,232,856 of CM059495.1, forward strand.
ATATTTGTAGAATAATGTAACACATTACATATTCCCGTACACATGTGAAGAGAAATATTTATAAAGATGAATAATGGATGGACCACTCAATATTCTAAAAAAGTTTGTCCTTAAGGCATGGAACGTTCATTCATACTAAAATAACTGTGATACAGGTGGTAAGTCATATTTACCGTGCACGGAAGCAACTACTGGCACTGGCAAAGCAGTTGAGAATATGAATGAGCGGCCACGCGATTGAATTAGCTTCTTCCATCTAGTGCTGTTCAACATATTGCAAACTATTAGTAATAATTCTCAATGAAGTTTTGCTTTTGACATTCTTATTTCCCAAGAAACAAAGATCTCATGTTCACAGAATTATAAGCATCAGACACTGGAGTGTGATTTTGTGACAATCTTGGAAAACATGACCTACAATGTCATGATATCTGATCTCCAAAGTTTGTACTAACATCATGCATTAGTACCTCAAAGAAAACTGTTTATTGTACAGCTGATTTCAGTAAGTTATCAGAATAGCATTATGTTGAACATTGAGACCAGTCAGTAGTTGATAAATCAATGACATAAGTGGATAACTACAATATTAGTATGCATTCATATGTGTGCAATTACAAAATATTAGCCTATTTCTCACATTTACATTTGCTTTGCATTGTATGTTATCCCGTTCATATTTTGCAATGAAACTTGCCTCAAATATATTATCTGGGTCTACTTTTATAGAAGTGCATATGCTCCATTTGTACGGTGTAGGAAAGGCAAGCCTATGTTCATTACCATGGGGCACATAAACCAATGACCGAAACAGTACAAGAATATTTAGTTGGACATTGCTTGACAAGATATGTTTCTATATTTACTACGAAGTGGTGAGCGCCCTTCGCTCTAGCTTTGACCCTGCTGTTCAGTATGCACTGAGAATGCCATTTACCTTTTAAGTTAGAAAACAAAAATGAGCATCTAATAAGACAATTACCTGCATGCAACAAAACCACCCTGACAGCCAGCAGCTTTGCTTAACGTGCCAACACATATGTCAATGTCATTTTCGCATTCAAACAGTTCAGGTACACCACCACCATTCTCACCACAAACAAGTGTTCCATGAGCCTTAAAATAACATGAACGTAATTTCATTACCACCAAGATCTTTAAAAATGTACATGAGAGGAGATAAAATACTAACATCATCGATGACCAACAAAAATCCATACTTCCTGCGTAATTTGACAAGTTCAGAAAATGGAGCAAAATCACCATCCATGCTGAACAGGCTGCACTTAACATATGAAAAGAGATTCTCAGTTTGGAGTCTTGCAACATACGATACAAGCAAATACTAGTTATTAGTATTTGACAAAAACTAAAGGCTTGTTCAGTGATGACTTGCCTATCCGTGACGACAACTTTCTTATCCAGCGAGCAACTGGACCTGCACCCGTTGATCAAAACATAGCTACATAAATTAAAATTGTGGCTGGCGTGTTGCATTATGACTACAAATTCAAAAAAGAAACATACAACAGAGAATCAAGATGGGACATGTCACAGTGCTTGTAGACAAACACTACTGCTTCTTGCTGCCGCTCCACAAGGCGAAGCCCATCGATGATTGAAGCATGGTTAAGTGCATCTGAGAAAATCGCAATTCTCTCATCCTCTGCAGGTTTTCTCCCAACAGCCAAAAGAGAGCTGATACTCCCGAGGGCAGTCATCACTGCCATGTTGGCAGAAAATCCTGTGGGGCAAAGAAGGCAATCCTGTGGAACCGCCCTACAGTAAGGAAGGGAGCTAGAGAGATGACAGGCATTCAAACTTTGTAATACAAGATAAGACCTCTTTTTTCTTTAGTTCTGCCAGTGATTCCTCCACCAATTTGTGATAAGTAGTGTATCCACAGATCAACGCAGAGCCTCTAGGCCCCATCCCATACTCTTGAGCAGCCTACATGCACACACACGCTAATTCAGAAGAGTGTACTGGATAAGAGAAAACAATTACCACATAAACAGTTTTGGCACACCGTCACTGCAGCCTCACGGATTGCAGGATGCGAGCTGAGGCCAATGTAGTCATTCCCTGAGAAGAGAATCAGATTCCCGTCGGACTCTTCCGAGTTGACGCTCGCCTCACCACCTAACCATTACAAACATAATCGATGAGCAGAACAGAGGCTGTTCCCATTCCAATTTCCAAAAAACGGTGGAGGCCAACCAAAACAGTCCAGAATTTTGTCATGCGCCGGCAGCGAGAGCGAGGAACCTAGGCACAGACCTTCGGCGAGCCATTCCTGCAGCGTGGCGCGGTCGAGGCGGATCTCGACGGCGGCGCGGTCCCAGGGCCCGGGGCCCGGGAAGGTCCGCGGAGCCGCGGGCGGCGGCGCGAGCGCGATGGGGCGCGTGGCGCGCAGCAGGCTCCTGGCCGCCAGCCTCGCGAGCGCGGCGTCCACCAGAGCGTCCCACTGCGCCATTTTGACGAACAGGCGGCGGGGGTGAGACGGCGGCGGAGCGCGCACAGGCAGAGCTGAGCAGAGCAGAGGAGTGCAGTGCGGGCACAGACGTGCCGCAGGCCGCAAGTACAAACGGTTGGGTTTGGTGGGGATGGTGGGCGGCGGGGCCGGCGTGGGGGCACTGAGCAGTGGGCCCTCCAGAAGTCCGGAGCTACAAGACGCGCTGGGGGGCGTGCCAGCTGATGGGTTGGACCACTTGACAAAAAGTGGCCCCCCAGCCTCAGGACCAGTACGTATTTAATTTAATGGGCTAGAGACGGTCCAAAGTCCAATTTCGCGGCGGCCCATGCTTAGTGGCCCTAGAACTAATCAGATGTGGCCCCATTCAATATGGCTTCGTTACTGGGTCGAAACCCGTGAACAATGTTTAGTCTGGGCCTTCATGAGCATATGCATTTTGAGTAAACAGTTAGTACCATTTCCCGATATTTCTCCCCTCAAAAAAAAAAAGTTAGTACCATTTCCCTTTCTCTTCCCAAACGACTCTACACATACAAATGGCACAGAAAGAAATAAATCGAAAGCAACAACAGCAAAGTTTTCATGCGATAGTAGTACTCAGTTGCCGGAATACATGCAGCAGCTGCAAAAATCAAGGAGTATTACTCCAGTTGCGTCGCCGCTAGTATCTGGCGTGTATGAACAAGGCACTCAACCACCGAAGCTCGCTTGGAACTTAGCATCAGTACGATGAAAATAAAGGCCAGTACGGTAAGGTACAGCCGCACGCCTGCAGACACAGAACCAATCCGATGCATGCCGTTCACGCGGCAGTGAATGGCGCTCCTTGCGAAACCTGCAAGGCAGCGGAGCCTTTTCCACGCCGCGTTGCCGTTTCCGGCCTCTCTCGTCGTCATTCGTCTCTCACGTCGTGCAGGGCGACGGATTCCAGCGGTACGACGCAGGTCCCGGTGTTCGTTCATTGAAGAAAAGACCGGGGGGGGGGGGGAAGTTAAGACGTGCAGAGGCCTGATGGAGCGGCGTACAGCGCCGCTAGCTGCTGATGCGAGCCAGTAGCAGCAAGCAACACACGCAACACCCGGCCGTGCTACGCTCTAACGCTCGATCGAGTTAATGGCGCAGCAGGAGCGCACGAGAGACGGGCGACGGCGCAGGAAGAAGACGAAACGAACGAGTCCCAGAGAGAAATCGATCGTTCAGATCAGCAGTGGCGCGCGCGTATGTTCCACCCAACCCGGCCCGGCGTCACGTCGCGAGACGATTTCCGTGCCGGTGCCGTGGGGGCCAGGCAGGCTTACCACGATCGAGTCCACGACGTGATGGTTCGTTCGTTTCGTCGCCCCGCCGCGCGCGCTCCTGTGCGTGGTAGACACGGAACATGCGGGGCGCACATGGGCGAGCAACGGGGCGGGTCAATTTAACCGGCCACATGCAGGCACCCCGCCGTCCACCCATCAATCCAACCATGCCCTGCAACTGTTCTCGCACCGGGGCGCGCCAGGAGCAACCCGGCCGCAGCGTCAGGTCAACCAACACGTCGCGCGCGCCCGACATGCCGCGGTCCTGATGATCTCCACCCATTTCGTTTTCACGCCGGCACTGTTCCCTTCCCTCGCTCCCTGCATGCACCACACACAGCACAGGGCGCAGGGTGAAACGGCATGGCATTGTCGGAACAGAACAGCTGAGCTCCGTAGTCCATACCACGCGGCTACGGAGCACGTTCCTGGTCTCATCATCAAACCCGCTGCAGGGAGTCGACGAACAGAGCAACTCATCAACAGGCATGGAAATGGGCAGAGGGAGCACGCCAAAAACAGAGGTATACTACCAGATACGACGTATCAGGACACCTTCCCTGCTCTCTCTGGGATGCGATGCGATCAACCGGGCAACACCGGGAGTAGTACTAGTAGTCCCGGACGAAACAGGAAACGGAGGATCTTCCCGCATGTGGAGCCATCGTCCCAGCCGCGACCGGAGTCCAGCCGGACGCATAGAATACACCGGTTCTGGGAATCCAATGACGCGCCCTCTAATCATGGACGTGTTCATCGCAAAAATCCAAGGGAACGGAAGCCGCCACCGTATTATCATTTTTTCCTTCCACAGACAGCAGGGCATTCCGAAAAGGCTGAGATGAAGAAGATCGAATCCCTCTCTCTGCGTTCCTAGTGTGGGTCCAGTGGGCAAAGCAAATCCATGTGCCCCAATCCCCCGGCGACGTGCTTAGCCATATGCTTTGCAGCTCGCTCAGCTTTGCCAATTGCGCCGGGTTTGCCATGTTTCACACATCTTAACCTGCATGCGAGAGTCGTGGTCGCAGCAGCATCGACCTTTGCAGCTCACTCCTGTGCGCCGTGGAAGTGGACACCTTTGCTGCTACTTGCTCGGGCGATGAGTTGTAAATCGCCGATCCGGCAGTGGTGCAACACATGACATGAGTGAGGAGGCCTCTGGTGAGCTCTGATGCCGTGCCGGACTGGGTTGTGTTGTGTGTCACCAGCACGACACCAGGAGGGCGTTGAAAGGAACAGAGCAGTGAGTGGGAGGCCCTCATGATGTCCGCCTGTCCGGGCAACCCCATCTGCCAGCTGGGGCCCGCCATCAGCGATCTTTCTCGTTTGGCGGCGAATGGGTGCCAGTGATTTATTAGTACAGGATTAGATGGTGATGGCGTTTTGATTTCTTTGAACGAAATAAAAGAACAACAGACGAAAGGAATTGTGAAAGGCATTTAGCACCGATAATTGTACTGCCCTTGCCTTCTTATTCCTTGCATGGGCCCATCCCATCGCCTTGTACCGCAGATGCGAAATGAGTGCTGCTATCCTGATATGTGCCCCATGGTGCGTGCACCACAAAGTGGCCTACAAGTATTGCGAGTTTTTGCACAAGCAATGATACGCATAAGGGCACTGCAATACATATCGATGCCTTGTTAGTTTACAAACTGGAATCTGGAGTTATTTCTTGAATGTGGTGTGTGATGTATCTTGAAATCTCTACTACTTATTAATTTAAGTGAGGTCGTCATTGATATTGTTTTAGTTTGGTGTTAGCTTTGGTGTTGTTTTTACGTATTGGTATTGGATTAGTTTGTTGTGAGTTCACGTGAGTCCGATTTATATATATGAGTTTAATTTATATCTCGCTCGGTGGTCGCAACAATCACCACCATGACCGATCAGGGAGGCCATCCTCACCGGATCTGAGCTCGGGGAGACCAACTTCACTGAATCCGCGGTTAAGGAGAGCGCGACGAGGAAGGAGCTCGGGTCACCGCGGACTCGGCACGAGGGCCAACAACGCGGAGCAAGCTTAGGTGAGGGCTAGCCGAACACCAGGAAAATCGCCGCCGCCTTCGTCGTTGCTGCGGGGTGCGGGCTCCTATCCGTCGTGTGACCTCGGGCTGGCGCAGGCGAGGGGACGAGTAGGTTAAGTCCTGAGCACGGGAAATTCGTCTGCTGGTCGTCGCCGAATCCTTCGTCGGGGAGCGAGGGAGCTCGCCGAAGGAGGAGCTCCGATGAGGACCACACCGGTGAGGGAGATCGGAAACGGTGCCAACAACGCGGAGTGAGAGCAGACGACAAGTTCCAGTGAAAGCATTGCTAGTAAGGGCCACCGGGGAGGATTCGTCTTCCTGTGGAATCTTCATGATGAGATAAAGCGACAAGGCAGAAGACGAGCTGTCCAAAACAATAAAGTCGATATACATTTTGTTTTTGTACATTTGAGTTTCACCAACGGTGACAACAAATCAGTATATCATGATTCCATTGTTGTTTTTTGATACATCACAAAATATTTTTCTGGTAAATTGTAAAAAAAAAATTGTACTTTATCATACGTTATTGTAATATCAAAAGTAACGATACAATTATAACTACTATTAGTATTTTAATTTCTATGCAAATCAATGTATATCCTAAAACAAGTAGTATATGTTTGATGCACAACTACAAAATATCGTAACTAAATCTGTTCAAAAAAATCTACGGTATACTCATTAAATCATTCACAATATATATCAAAATTTAAAAAACAAATAACTCTCATTGAAAAAATTTTACATCTAAGTCAAAACAACACGACACAATTAACGAAAAAAGGAAAAGAGAGAACCTAGATGAAGGCGGCGCCTGTTCACCTCAGCCGACTCAATGCCGCTGCTTCGTCTACCTTCGACTAGGGTCGACGCAGACACCATGGAAGGTGATGGCACTACGCCAAGACTTGAGTTGAGGGAGAAAAGACTTGAGGGCGACAAGCCGGGGCTCAGTCAGTAAAAGAGGCCGGCACAGCAGGCCTCCCATCGTGGGAGAAGTGGAACTCCCGAGAGATCGAGCGATTGGGTCGGCAGCGGGGCTATTGTTTGGGTTAGTGAGATTTGCATGACGACAATACGAATTAGGGCCAGGTATCGCCTCTACAGACACACCCGTGAGAGAGTAAAATTCCTCATTTTGGTAGTCTCTAAGATCCCTTTGATAAAATATACAAATAGGTTTTATCTGGAGACCCACGAAAGAACTATATTTGTCAGATGGACCTTATTCTTGGTGGACTATGACACTTTGAATGGCCGTATATCTTAATACTTCCTGATTCTCAAATTCGTAATAGCTCGGAAAAAATCAGCATTAAAAATAACCGTGAACTTTATTAAGTTTGTTTTTTTAAAAACCTACATCCGGCAAAACATTGATTAGCAAACCACTTTGTTAGATGAAAGTAAAAAACAAAAAAAATAAAATATATTTTTTAAAAATATATTATATGAAGATTAATGGCATGAAAAAAAACAAAACATTCAATATCTTATATAGAATAAACTTTTCATGTGTATTCTCACAAATGTTAAATATTTAATATTAAATATAATATATTATAGACTAATATAAAACATATAAAATATACAAATTTAAAATTTAAATATTATCAACCGTGCCTATTAAATTGGATTTTGAAATTTTAAAAACCCATGACGATGCACGGGCATATTGCTAGTTAACAACTAATAATAGTGCAGATCGTGTAAAATTCATCATGTAGTTAGAGACATGGATGGGTTAATCCAGCACGACACTCCATCTTTGTGCTAGGTAACATCACACGGAAGTTCACCAAACATAAATGTCACAAGAAAGTTCATCAATGCATTAATAAAAGGTAAAAGAGGGCAATTTCACTAATTTAAAGATGGCTTGATTTCCTCAAAAAAATCTTTAAAAAATAACTTGAAATGGTACTGCCAAATAGACAACACGCGCCGTTAGCATATGATAAGTCAAGAATACATCAGTAACAACATATTGTCCTAGCTCCAACCACTATAATTGCACCATGATGAATCTCAATGCAACAAGTTAAACATTTTATCATTCTGTTTCCACTGTACAAACAATGAAACTACACCTCAATAAGGAAGAAAAGCAAGCAAACAAAAAGGACAATTCCCGAGGGTGCCTATCATTATATAAGCACACGATTTTTCATTTCCACAAGTAGTATTTTTTTTCTCACTCTGACTCATGAAAAGCCCCTGATCGAAATTCAAATCCAAGTACCACTATGATGGTGTAATTCTATATACATGATGCCACCTATAGAGTTCAAAAATAAATGTTTTGGACAATCTCGTGTCTAAAAAACTTCAATTATGATTTTTATTAGAAAAAAAAAGATCCATCGACGATCATCGGGAGCCGCCGCCATCCGCACCCGCGCCTGCGCCCGCTGTCACGGCCGTCGCTCGCGCCCGGATTCGCCGCCGCCGCCCGCCCCCGGATCCGCCACCGCCACCGTCGTCCGCGCCCGGATCCGTCGCCGCCCACATCCGGATCTACCGCCGCCGCCGTCGCTCACGCCCGGATTCGCCACCGCCGCCGCCGTCGTCACCCGCGCCGGATGGGGAGCTGCCGCCACCGTCCGCGCCCGGATCTGCCGCCGCCACCCGCACCGAGGAGGAGGGGTCGGTGGGGAGGGCGCCGCCCGACGGGGATGGGGCCGTCGGCGAGGGGTCGACCAGGGGGGCGGTGCAGAGGGGGCCGATGCCGGCAGGGGGGGGAGGGGGTGGCGGGAAGGGCACCGCCAAGAGAGAGAGAGAGAGAGAGAGAGAGAGGAGGCGGCGACTGGTGTGTGTAGAGGGCAAAAATTGCTAAGTGTTGCTTTTATAGTATAGGGTTAGGTTGCATCTGGGTCGTTTATTTCTTATTCAATAGTCATAGACAACTCAGTTTTAGTGGCGGACCGTGCCCGCCACTATCGTACGTGAGGTAGTGGCGGGCGCTGTCTTCATAGTCACGGTTTTCTTTGGCCTGTCACTACTTTTTTACGATTACTAGCGGGCTACATAGTAAGGCCATGCGTAGTTGTGGTCCTTTTTAATGTCCGCTGCTGAGGAATTTTAGACATCCGTCACTACAGAGTCTTTTTGTAGTAGTGAAATGGCAACTTTTTTTTTTAAGACTAGAGAGAGTAACTATGATAAGAAAAAATAACATCTTAGCAAAGTAAAAGAAAAAACATTGTGCTAAGTTTATTGATGCATCAAAGGGTGGTGTATTTTTTCTGTAATTTAATACAAAATCCAAGGCCTAGAAGAATAAAATCATTGAAGATACTGTAAATAGGAAGCATCATTAGTATGTGATGCCACCTACTAAAAGATTAGTACTACTACTAAAAGGTGTACACAAAGATGACCCATAGATGGAAGGGTAAATAAGAAACGACACAGCATGTACGATGTCATGTATATATTTAAAAAGGTGAATCGATCAATCATTTGTCATTTATTTACAACATGCAGTTGGGTAAACATATGAAACAAGTTACGAGTGAGTATACATCAGCACTAATTTGCTGTCGTGACACTAACCACTGGCGTTGTACCACGAAGCTCAACACGACAATTAAGACACTTCTGTACACGAATTCAACAGTGCAAGCAATCAGAAAACAACATGAGTGATACAAGCTATCACACGTCAAGCAAAAGCAAAAGATCAAGCGACACCAGTGGGGGACACCAGTGGGGGTACCTAGCATACAATACAAATATGACGTTTTGCGTGTTTTTTTTTTATTTCCCGGCCCCTCAAGTAAACTTTTTCTTCCATGCCCTCTCATTTGGCACTCCTCTCTTCCCTCCCGCATAAAAGCCCCCCTCCTCACTCCACATACAAACAGAGGCACCCACCACTCCAAGGCTTCCTTCCAAAGGAGTAGCAGAGCAACCCATCTATACCATACTCATCGTCTCATCCTCCTGCGTTGCGCGGACAGTGTGCATAGCTCGGGAGGTAGCCATGGCTCCACAAGAGGTCCAAGCAGAAACCTCCTCCTCTGGCACGTCCTCGTCGTGCACTACCAGCTCGACGGCGTCCTGCTCCTCTGCCGTCACTGACGCGTCCTCCTCGCCGGCGGCCGCCAATGCCGCGCCTGCGCCACGGAAGCGGCCGGCGGCGGATGCCGAGGCCGAGGTAGTCGGTGCGGAGGAGGAAGAAGAGGAGGAGGGCGGGTTGTGCGCGGGGAAGAAGGCGGCGGCGAAGAAGAAGCGGAAGCGGAGCAGCGAGGGGAAGCACCCGACGTACCGCGGCGTGCGGATGCGGGCGTGGGGCAAGTGGGTCTCGGAGATCCGCGAGCCCCGCAAGAAGTCGCGCATCTGGCTGGGCACGTTCCCCACCGCCGAGATGGCGGCCCGGGCCCACGACGTCGCCGCGCTCGCCATCAAGGGCCGCGCGGCCCACCTCAACTTCCCGGGCCTCGCCGGGGTGCTCCCGCGGGCCGCGTCCCCTGCGCCCAAGGACGTCCAGGCCGCCGCCGCATTGGCCGCCGCGTTCGTCACGTCGCCGGAGTCGGAGAGCGACGCGGCCACGCCGTGCCATGCCCAGGAAGAGCCTGCTGATGATAATAAGAACATCTCTGCCTCTGCGCCAGAGGCGGAGGCGGCGGCACCGGTAGTCCCGGCGCCTGCTGCTGCTGCTGCTGCTCAGTCTCAGCCCGCGACACCGTCGTGTTCAAGCGTGGTCGAGGAAGAACGGCAGCTGTTCGACCTGCCGGACCTGCTCCTCGACATCCGGGACGGGTTCGGGTGCTTCCCGGCCATGTGGGCCCCGCTCCCCGACGTCGAAGAGGTCAATGCGGACCTGCGCCTCGAGGAGCCGCTGCTTTGGGAGTAGCAGTTACAGATGCTTGCATTGCAAGAGACTAAACAATAGTACTAGTACTAGATCATTTCTTCTTCTACCTCTTTTTTTTCCTCTTCTTCTAGTTTACTTTACCTTTGGGAAACCAGTTTCTTCTTCTTCTTCTTTTTATCGGGTTAATAAATATAAAAATACATAAATGAGAGATATAAGTTATGTATAGAGCAAGTACCCACTCCATCAGTTAATTACTGCATATACCAGTATGGGCTAGTACTAATGTGTGAATTCCAGCAGTGGTTGACCTTGCTTAAGATTCCTAGGTGCTCTGTATTCCCACTACCCATGTGTACTCTACTTGTCTCTATTCCCCCAAGAGGAAAACTAAAAAAAAAAAAGAGAGAACGGAATGACCGTATCAGACGAATGGAACCCATGAAGGATCTAACCTGCTGACCTCGAAATGTACTCCCGTTAAGATCACAGCTGTATATAGTAATCATTACTCCCTACGTTTCAAAATTGTTATCGTCATTGATTTTTTTCATCAAGTTTGACCATTTGTTTTATTTAAAAAATTTTAAAAATATTATATACTTTTTAGTGATTTGTTTTATTACTAGATAAAATTTAAATGTAACTTATAATTTTTTATATTAAAATAAATATTTTAAATAAGACAAATAATTAAAGGTAACGAAAAAATTAATGATGATTATAATTTTAAAACGGAGGGAGTATTTCGTTAACAACCGTCGTTAACCAACTACTCCAGCGCGTATACATATTCCTCTTCTCCATCATTTTATATCCTGAACACTGTAATTAACTTATTGTTAAGCAGCAGCAAGTCGGGCTGGCCCCGATTCGTGTGGCCAGTCTTTGGTCTCCCATGAGATCAAGTGGTGACAAAAGGCAGCATTCCTCATGTGCCTAGCTGCAGCATCTCTCCCCTTCCATCTGCAGTTCAGCAGCAGCTTTGGAAGGCTCCTTTTTCCGGAGATGCCGATGCTACAGTGACAGCGAGTTTATTTTAAGCGCGATCACCATTTACAGCAGAGAAAGCTAACGCTGCCTCATGCCATGGCGGGTAAGTAGCCCTGCTCTGCCCCTTGGCCGGAACAGGGGAGCGGGGCCAGCTAGCTGCTGAGGAGGTGCAGGAACCTGGCCGTGCCACGCTGGAGCGTGACGCGCACCGCCGCTTGCCGCGTCAGCGATTGGGTCAGAACTTGACACTTGAGTTGAGAGCGGTGGTGACCAGCTGCACACCGCTTCAGTTTGTGCTTAGCTCAGTGTTACCAGCTGCACACGCTTCAGTGTGTGCTTAGCTCAGTATCACCAGCTGCACCGCGCTTCAGACGGTGTGCTTACCTCGGTGGCCAGCTCATCAGGTTTGACCTGCGTGGGCGTCACCATGTCTACGCATAGGTAGACGAATACGTACACGGTACACCCCCGGGCGGGCGGTTTCGACGCATCTGCTGGATGCGTACGTGAACGCGATGCGTACGCAGATCAAGTACGTGTCACGCGGCCGCGCAGAGATCGTTTTCGAGATGTGGATCGCGGCCTCGCTGGACACCGTTGTCAGTTGTCACCCCATTAAAATCTGTCAGCAACCAACAGAACAGGGGACACCACAGCATCGAAAATACAGCGTGGTGACATCATCGTATACGGCGGGAAATTTGGGATGGGAAAAGACACGTGAATTTGTGGTGAAATGTGGGATTCTTCCGGATTTTCCTCGGTTTCAAGACGTTCGCCAAGTGGTACGACTTGAACCGATTGGGAAATCAGAGCATGGAGAGCGTGGAGTGTCGTCTGGAGAGACTCTGGATCCAACATTTTTCAGCGTAATTGTCACGCACGGCGCGCGTTACTGTCATGGCCGGTAAAAAATCACCGTAGATAAGTCTGTTTCGTTCCATTTTTTTTTTGTAATTTCTTTGCAGTACATGAAAGAATTTGTAGTAACTGAATCAAGTGTTTACTTCTACCAAACCCGTCTGCTTCATATCAGTGATGACTAAGCAGTACTCACGGGCGAAACGGATTGATTATGACGAGTCATTTCCTCTTGTTGCGAGGCATATTTCAAAAAGGACAGCTCGATCTCGCTATTGGTATATAGCTGCTAGTAGCTAGCTATTGGAAACGGCATGGACAGATGGACTTGAAAACAGTGCTACGCACCCTGACCTTGAAAAGGCGTAAACCAGAAGTTGATACTGCGCGAGTTTACCTAGAGCATCCAGGGCCGGTCCTGAGTTTACAGAGGCCGGGGCAAATCTAAAATTCGAGGCCCTTTTATACGATATGAAAATTGTTAGTATATATATCCCTTGCTATTTAGAATTTTGATTATTTTTAGAACTTTGCTCTTTGAAATAAAATCTCATCATTAATATTAGTAGATTTTGCAGTAGATGAATTTAATATATTAACTTGTAACTTAAAAATATATCGAAGATTTTATTCTATGATTTCATCAGTATATTTACTCGTCTCCTTCTTTTATCATGGTCAGATATATGCATTGTACGAAAATGACCAAGAGGATAAGTGAAAGAAGTTGAACTTAAAAATCAATACATCATCGTTGGTGATACATCAATAACTTAGGGGCAGACTAGATCAAAGACGCGAGCTGAGACCTCAACGTGATAGCAGCATAGTATTACTCTTTATCCTAAAACTCTAGATTAAAATATGATCTTGACATGTTTGTGATGTGTTCGCGTGTGATGAAAAAGGTAAATTATTAATTTATTGTATTATATTTGGGCAACAAGGAGGTAGGCAAACATAGTGGAAAAGACCTGGTGTCCTAACATGTGCATATGTTAAGATCCTTGGAGTCTACATTAAAATTTATCCGTTCCACACACTGCTAGTTTAATTGAGTTAGAATTTTGAGTTACATTAATCATAACTATGAGCTTTACGTGTACTAATCAGGAGGGGCCCCTTAGGATCAGGGGCCCAGGACGGCCACCCCTTTTGCCCTCCCCGAGGACCGGCCCTGAGAGCACCTTAGGTGCTCATGCTCCCACATATAAAAAAAATATAAAATACAATTTATAAAAAATCCAAATAAAAATATGAGTGTATAATGCATGTTATCATCTACAATCATGCAAAGTTTCACTTGCAACAGATACTTGTACAAGGAGAAATAAAAAAGAGAAAATGAGCTTCAACAAAGTGGATTACAATTGTTCATTTTGACCCGCAACTCGTTACTATTCATACACAGATTTGTCTTTTTTATTGTATCTTAAATATGTTTCAGTTGTAACTCAAACTTTGCATCATTATAGATGATAACATGGAGAATCTATTTATATATTTTTTGAATTTTTCAAATAATATTTATAATATATTTTTTCAGTGGGAGCACCGGAGCATGCAACCCGCTGAAAGCACTAGATATGTTCTCGTTTACCTATAGTCTCAATTCACTCTTCAAAATTAGTTATGTTCTCGTTTACCTATAGTCTCAATTCGCTCTTCAAAATTAGTTATGCACGCACGAACATTATTGCTACCGAAATACTTCCTCCGTTTGTTTTTAACCCGTGAATATGCTCTCAAAGTTCATAAAATCATCTTATTTCATCCAATTTTCTAGCCTTCAATTGATTGAAACCTTTCAGTCTATTATTTGTTATTTTATATTTTGATTTTTTTATAATATTATCTATATAATAATTATAAATTATTAAATTTAGATTTGATGGCTCAAAGCGGTAATTAAAAGTTGTCTAACTTTTAGTTAGCTAAAAATTAGCAAGTTCCTATTTCCCCTTGTGTTTAGGGAACAACTAGGACTCATCATTTCTTTATTCAAAGCAAAATAAAGTGTCTTAAGTTGAATAAATCATTTCATTTCTAGCTCGAAGAACTTTGGAGCAAGCCTATCGTTAATTAATAATATAAGAAAGATCAAGATCAGGACAACTCTAGCTAATCTCTCTTGTGCTTGCCTCTTCTATGAAGCAAGCAGAAAAAACCTCAAACAAATTGACATGGTTAGGACATAATCGATTAGTTTGTGGAAAGCATGCTCTTACCTAACAACCCCCAGCAACAATTATTGAGTTAACAAACATTTCTCTGATTTTTTTGTCAGGGACTAATTATGTCAGAGCTAACGAACTGCAAGGTACAAAGTAACAGCCGCACTACATTATTTATTTCTATGCGATGGCCCGTAGTGGTACTACTGCATGTTGATCTCGTCTTTCTGTCAAATGCTTGACCTGCTTTTCCTTTTCCACGAGATAACTTGATGAGATGAGACCAACCTGCATTTCTCCGTATCGAGTTCATCAGGAAACTCGCGTGCTTAGCAGTGCAGAGCAGTCCCACGGAGCGGGAGCACCCTCATGACTGCAATTAAAGTAGCAAACCGAAGCAAAGCAGATCTCTGAACGAGAGTTGGTTGCAAAGCTGTAATCACAACCTCATCATGGTTCAGGGAAGGCTACTGATCTACTAGTAGTATTGGTAGGCTCTACACTTACAACGCAATGCAAACATTAGACAGTCAAACCGCAGCTAAATACGATATCTTTGGCCAGAGGAAACATGCTAATAGAAGATATTATTGAACAATGTGTGATAATATGTCAATTAGCTAGTCAAGATGTAGGGCCTTGTAAAAAGAGAAGCGACCATGGCCAACTTATCAAAGTGCCTTAATAATGACTAGACAGCAACAAAGGGTGCATTTCTTTTTTATCTTTTGCTTGACTTGGGTGCTTTCAGTGGAAAAAGAAAGAAAAATGGAGGTGCGAGGGGCAGTGCTCTGGAGACAAAAAAACAAGCTTGGGAGATTGAGCACTGTGCTGCGCCTACAAGCAAGGAATAAAGCAACAAGGCACGAGAGACCTGGCCTTGAAAGAGTAGTGTCTCTTGGCTTTTGCATGCTCGAGTGCTGAAGAAAACCATCTTTGCAAGGCACAGGAGATGGATCACGTCTGAACTCTCTGATGATGCAGCAACCTTGATAGTTGTTAGTGCTGGAAAAGCGTGCTCGTCATATGGATTGGAGTTAGTCAGCTGATGCTGGCTAGCTTTCGCTCGCCATGATTAGATGCTTAGCAGTGTGGCACTGCGTACTCTCACATGTGACACTTTTGGAAGAAAAAAAAACTTGTAGAGACGGTGAAGCAATCAGGCCCACGAAACCGAGTAGTTTATGTGAATTGAACAGTTAATTAGGAGCTAAATATCTCTTCATGGCATGTTGCCCCGATGACTACCCTTGTCTGTCTTGCTATCATCACTTATGTATGCAAATATTTTGATCAAATAACTGCCACACTCATGTATATGTGTTCAGAAGAATATTCGACCTTGGGCAGAGATTTTTTAACTTTTGATTGACCAAGTGATCGGCAAGACGGCAACGACTCTGTGTCTCACCATGGTCGAAGTAAAGAATATATTTTGCTATCATTATGTCAGATTCGAAGTCTCCAAGCTCAAATCGAGCAGCTCATCACTTCGTCAATGATCAAAATCTAGCTACCCTATTCATAGATTGCGCTTTAATTGTACGTGGCATAATAATATTTGCTTCTTCAAGAAGAGAAGAAATGAACGTTGTTCAGTATATATCGCACACATCGTTGAATATGAAAATAAACAGATGTAAGGATCGACTCAATAAAACAATACAAGTACAAAGCGATGTGGCTATGGGATTACTGAAGTTACTTATTAACTGGATCCCAGGACTTCATCTATGTTACTACTCCGAGAAGATGCTTCCTTCTTCCATTTTCAAAAAAAAAAAAAGATTTATGTTACTACTCCGTCAAGTAGTACATAGGAAATACCGTTCCCCGTAATTATTTACTGATTAATTCTCCGTAGAAATAAGTCTTTGTAGATCCACTAGCTCTCTGGTGCCTTTTGTTGCCTCCAGAACCGGAAAATTCTTGAACATGCAAATCAACATTAAGTTACAGGAACATGTATGATACTCCAGCTGGTTTCATAAATAGTATAATGATAAATGCCCGACAGCAAATCATGAATGGCGCAAACACTGTAAGCTTAAATGTGCAAAATCCTACTAATTGAACGAACAAAAAAATAGCTTTATTTAGATCCTGGGATCCAACTCAGATTCTTAAAATCTGATTTTTCTCTTAAGATTTTAGAATCAGGATTATAAATACAATCTGAGTGGTGGTGTTTGAATACAAGATCAGATTCTTAAAATTCGAAGAGCAATAAGTCTTTCGACATATAAAATCTGGTTTTAGCTAGATATAACCAGGTTATAAGATTCTTAAAATCTAGAAATCTAGATTATAGAATTTTTTTAAAAAAATCTGCTCTGTTTGGAGGCTTCGCGGATTCTAAAATGTGAATTCTTAAAATCTCAGTAAATCCAAATAGGGTCTTAAACTAGCAACACTCAATATGATACACCTATTGTAGCAAAAGATTCAATTCAACTACTGAATTTATTTTGGATAATTTCCATAAATTATTTTTAATAATAGGCATTAGAAATGACATGAGGAGAGTAGCTGAAAACAATGTCACAACCATCTGATGACAGGAAAGGCGATGGAACGTTGTTGTTGCTATTATCTTTTACTGTGCATAAGTCGTCCACAGTTCTGTCAGTTCATTTCTCTCCAGCAGATAACCAAAAAGTAGCTTCCGTCGCTTATGCTTAATTCATCTCTTGGGACAAGGACGACAGAGACGGGGCGAGCTATAGGTATCCTATGGATCTCTTCTAGTTATTTTTTGCAAGAACTAATAAAGTAATACATTTCTTCAGGTATAGAAGTCTCCACCATACTTGTACCGGTGTATCCTCTTGTTTAATTAGTACATTCAGATATATGCAGAAATAGTAAGAATGATCAAAATAGCACACGACATTTATCAACTAATTAACTAAATTGAACTGTTGGTCCTTACATGGAATTCATTTCCCCATGATATCCTACACGTTACCTACCGAAATCTAACTAGCTACTGTATTTTTGGCGACATGATATCCGAGATGTACTAAGCCCCGATGATTGAGAAAGGACAGAGTACAGGGGATGTACGCAAGACAGGTGGGTTCCCTTGGCACGGGGGCACTACGCTAGCAACAGCGCCACATCACCTACAAGCTGTACACGATACGATACGTGCAGATGGAGTAGACGACAACCGCGCAAATGCAGCGTCAATTTGCAGTTGGATCGACACGGAGAACACCAGGCCAGCGAGCTGCTGGTCCAGCCAAGACGAAATTGGTAGTAATAATCAAATGAACAGGGTGTATATAACGACATCACCAAATAAAATTTCCGAACTGATGAAGCCGGGTATTGAACAGAGTCAGAGTTTGTTCTTTGTCAGTCTCTAGAGGTTGGTTTTTTTATGGTCGAACGGGGGGAGGAGATAGAGAGAGAAAACTCCCCACCTGAGATTTCATTGCTGAACGGCCCTGCAATGGTCCGAGATAGTCTAGAGGTTGGCTTTCAGGAAGAAAAAAAAAAAAGATAACTGCAGAAACTTAAAATGGATTCTGGTGTAGTCACAAGCCAAAGTAAAGTGGTGCATGACGCCCATCTAAATAGAGCTAGCTAGCTGGACGGCAGGTTGTCGGTAGATTCGATTGGTAAGGCATTGCTCTCTGGCCATCAGCTAATCACAAAATTCATGAGTTTATAGGTAACGGATGGTAACAACTGCTTCAAGCTCTAGTTTATGGATCAACCTACGTGTCAAATAAACCGTCTTGTCCTTTAAAAGAAAAAAGTGTCACGAGTTCGCAGACCCGGCTGTTCATCAAGTGCGAAGTTTTCAGAAGTGCAAACATGGTTCAGCAACTAGATAGTACCATTTCTACGAACTCCGCCGCGTTCTAGAAATGGAAACACGATTGCTACGTGCACAGAGCACAGTGCTGCTGGCTGATAGAATCACTGAAGACCTGGAAAATTAGAGTTTGGACCACGAGTTCATCTGATCGTACGTGGTCCAGAGATTACAAAGTGATAATTTGTTGCATTGGTCGTCCTCATGCATTTTACTCGTGGCTTAATGAGTCAGCAGCTGTACCATAAATCACCGCTTGATTAATGATCACAGAAAATTTTGTTGCGGCGAGCACGTATACCTCTTTTCTGTGTGATGCTGACATTCATCGCTGGCACTAGTCCCACATGCAGCACCGTTTTCCCGAACCAGACAAGGTGCTCGGCTCTGTGCCTGTCTCTTTCTGTCTTTCTTCCCAGCCGTTTACTCTTCGGATCTTTTCTTGCATGGAACTGGAGCTGAAAAAACAATGGCATGTCAAAGTTATAACTGGCACGTAGAACTTATTACTACTGCTACAGATCATCAGCATCGCTATCACCGTGTAGCATGTGCCTTTATTTTTATCTCAGAAAAGAGGATTAAAGATGCGTAGTTGCGTAGTACATGTCAATCTTCCATCAATAGACAACGCTTTGTTAGCTTAATAGCTTGTTCGTTCCTCTTTCGATAAAAGAAAAGATGTGTACACAAAAGATGCAAAAAACTAGCATGTGCATCTAAGGCGTTCCCTTTATCGCAACGATTGTCATCTAATGATGCGTGCGTGAAACATGGATGAAAGCTTAGAATACAGTTGCTCGCGCGCTCTCCTTTCCAGGCCCGTATATATTGAAAGAGGCAAAGACCAAAGAGTGTGTGTACCCATAATGTTATATTGTACTCAAATTGAGGAGTAGGATGCATATAAATCAGCATGCAGATACGCAATCACAACGAAGCAGAGAACACCATGCATGAACGGGGTCGATCATGCAAGTAGTCTTGAGATTTTCTTTTACATCCGTCTACAGAAGTGGAGACGCAGGAAGTGACAGAGGAGCAAACCAATGGATGGAGCCAGGCGACGACAACAGTCTGGACCAGCACGGGACGTGAGTACAAAATGCTCTCTGATTCAAGAGATAGAACAGCAGAGTACTGCTCTGTGTTTTACTACTAGTACCCTCGCAATGAATATCGTATGATCGTTCAAACCAAAATTCCACATGTATATGTTGAACATGTGCCCCCTCTGTTAAATAATAAAAGACGTTTTGTTTCTGGACACGAGAATTAAAAAAGGATAAAAAGATATGTTATACAGAAAACGAGGAGAGAGATGAACATATAGATGTATTGAGAAGAGATAAATACGTATTAGTAAGCGAGAGTGTCTTATAATTTTGAGAAAATTTAAGAAGGGTAGAGTGTCTTATAATGTTAAACGAAGGAAGTATTATCTAAATCATATGTTCTATATTGAGATTGATAGAATCTGATTTCCAAATATACATTGTCATGTGATCTTTAAATTCTAATGTATCAATGCGAATCTTAAAATAATATTTATGATATAGATAATATATATTGAGCATGTACATGCAGTGAGTACTCTGTTGACATAGAGAGAGGCGACATTGTTAATGTTGCGGTGTTGCGAACTGTAGCTGATCTGCATGGTTCAGTGACACTCTTAGCTGGAGATTCTCTCCAGCACTAAAGCTTGTACTTGCGCTCTCTCCAGCACTAAAGCTTGTACTTGTGCTGTTGTGCATGCACTTTCATGGTCGAAATTTTTCCTCTTTTTTTGGGAGAAGTCGAAAATTTTCCTTGGTCGAAAGAAAGGCATTGTTCTACCAATAGTCCTCTGATGAAATTCCATGTCCCTCTTCAAAAAAAGAAAAAAAAAGAAATTCCATGTCACTTTGATCACTATTCACTAATCTCTCTGATAACCAGCTGGCCTTACACTTTCTATGATACAGAGTGCGGTTACAAGAATCAAGAGAATTTCACAACAGGTTGGAGGATGCACTTGTGCTGTCTCCTTCGCACAGTACACCTTTGCAGCCTCTTGCCTACCTAGTACTAGTAGTTGACATGGTCCAATGCTCGACTTGTGACGCATAACTTGGCATGCACACAGCACACACAGGATATGAGACGAGAGGGAGATAAATTCAGGCTTTTTTTTTTTTGCGTTGTTCGCGTTGCACAAATCAGAGGGAAGCTTCTACTTGTCTCTGCCATCAGGCAGAGTTAGGATGTACTATTTGATTGGGGGTCTTCTGAGTTCAGAAGCCTCTTCCTGATGCTCTTTGACTCTTTGGTTCTTGCCATCATGTGGAGTGTAATGAGTAATTAAGCAACTGGAGTGACATATTCGAATGCAGCAGGACCGTGATCAGAAAAGAATCCGAGTAAGCTTTTTGCTGCCCATCGATTTGTTACCTCCGTTTTTGTTCTTTTATGGAGGAAGGAACAAGGATCACGAATGGCTTGGGAGCTCACAACGTGTGGGAGGAAAGGAATGCATCACCTAACCTACGGAATCGTTAATGCGTGATCAAGGTATCAACGTCGTAGCACACTGCGCTCGAGTAGGTGTGCCTTTTCCTTTGAATAATGGACCAATCTTGCAGTATCTCTTTTCTTTTTGTGTACATTTTCTAGGCCATTCAAATATATAATCAGAATAAATGAAAAGAGATAACAAGCGACTGACAAACATACTTCAACAAACTCTGAAATGTATATTTTTCTGTGCGCTACAACATGGATCGGGAGTTGAGTATTCTATTGAAACGAGAAGCATATTCAACATGCTGGTTCAAATGGAACATAATGGAAGTCGTGCCCACAGGGTGGTGGTTGTTGGGTGTCATATACGAAGATTGTTCTCTGTTTTTATGCTGTAATTTGAAAATTCCACCCAAAGACTCCAAAGGCCAACAGAGTTTAACAAGTCCCAAGGTAAATTTGAAAAGATACAAGTTAATAAAGTTTAGAGTTAATTGTGTAAAATGCAAGCTGAAAAAAAAACTTAGAATTTAATGAAAATATTAACTGACTTCAAGCTGAACGTTATGCAGAAGAGTAGCAGCACGAGACTCATGACTATACACTGGTTCCGGGCATGCGGGATACCATAAACATTGTTAGTCTTTCATAAGCAAGAGGCAAACATTCTTAGTAAATTGGCAATAGTACCATTCAAAAACAGAAAACGAACCAGGTGAACTGATCTTTGCCACAAAACCAACAGATTGATAAGGTCATGAAAACAACTTGGTAACGGTGGCCATCATGTAACAAAGTGCTCATCTGTTACATAGTGCAATCCCCAAACAACTGCTCAGTCACAGAAAAGGTCATAGTAAATTGGTCATGAAAACAACTCTGGTAACAGTGCCCATCATGTAACAAAGTGCTCATTTGTTACATGTGCAATCCCCAGAACAATTGCTCACAGAAAAGGTCTACTATGACTGAAATTGCACGAGATAATAGAGATGAACAGAACAAGTTCAAAGACCTGCATGAATGGCCGAAAGTATCCCTGTTAGTACCTCCTTTTGTCCTATGAGTTCCTGTACAGCATATGACACCGAAAGTACGGTCGATAATTTACTATTGAGCAATAACTGGCAAAGCAGCAGTAGCATCACTAAGAAGGACACGCAGAGCTCAAGACAACACATTTCTTGCTACAGAGAACGCGATGTACAACATAGCAGCTGCGACAAGCTTTTTGGATGCAAGAAATCTCAGATTGATCTTGATCCCGCGCATCCTCATGAAATGCAGGATCCACTGTCCCACCAGCACAATCAATGCCCAGGCACCGATAAACACCATTTTGGCAGCATCCTTTGGGCCTCCAACTCTGCTCAGTTCATTGCTATCGAACTTGATGTAGTTTAGACCCGTGTGAGTAGCATCTGCACTAACACTGCCAAGATGAAGAGTCTCGTTCAACCAAACCGAAAAACGAATCAGCATCTTTGCAAGCCAGCCCACTTCAGTATCTGAGACTGGCCTGGTCATCCAGTCACCTTTGTTTTCTGCATCAGCCAATGGGCTTTTCCTAAAACTTGGATGCTTAGGTGCAAATATCCCAGTATGTACATGACCGTGACTGTATTCTCGTCCTGGCAAGCTCTTCGGATGAAGGCTTCCAACATGCTTGCAGAATATTTTTTTCATCTGAGATTTGACTGAATCCAAAGTCTGGAGAGTTTGCATGGCATCACCTCGAAAACGTTGAATCTCTGATTCTGCTCGCAGCAACAGCAGCTTGAGAAAAAAAAAGAAAGTAACAGCAAGTCAGTATTCAGTGATTTTAATCATGACAACTAAGTTCAAAATCACATATGCTAATCTATTACCTTAATATTTGACAAAAAGGAGGAACCACTATATTTTCTCTAAGGGCTAGAATAACCAAGTTATATGCAGGAAAAAAAACTCAAACACTACCATTATGAACCCTATGCATGAAAATAGCTCACTATAGATATTTCTAAACTACTATTATTATCACTACAAAAGCAATTACCATCACCGGAATTTTAGAGCTGTATGTGCATAAAAGAGCAAAGAGATGACATAAGTCGATAGTGACAGCAGATTAAAATGTCGGCACAAAAATTGCACGAGATATCATCTTGGTTGTCTCATTAACATAAAGAGACATGATAAATTAAGAATAAATTAATGAGACAACCAAGATGATATGATACTACTAACCATGCAAATGCAGGTCAATCCACTAGTTCTTACTCCCTCCGTCCCCTTTTGATGTGCGTATTAGCAAAATAAAAAAAAATCTTCATTTGATATGTGTATTTGCTCTTGGCTAAGCCGTGGACAATAAAAGCTGCTTTGATTGGCGTGTGGCAAGGCCCTTGGTAACTGATTGTGTTGTGCGTGAGTGGTCAGCTCAGTGCTGAAGGGCAAGCATCCCATGCACCGGAGTAGTTCTATTAGCAAGTTGGTTACTTTTAATGTACAAATTAATCCCTAAGAAAGATTTAGGGCCTGTTTGGTAGGGCTCCAGCTGTGCTGGCTTCGGCTGTGGCTGTGGCTTCTCTGAAAAACCAGCTGTGCTGGCTGTGGCTGTGGCTGTGGTTGTGTCTGTAAACGTTTGGCAAAACGGCTTCTCCTCATTTGTATGAATGGATGCAAAATACAATTGTCCATATTGCCCCTAGACATAAGGCTTGATGCTATATATGCAATTCATGTTTGCTAATAATTAATAGCATTAAAATTTATTGCACCTCAATTTTTATGCTATTTTACACACATAAACTAATATGAGAAATAATAAATTATTTAATAATTAGTGCAAAAGGATATCTCAATTTTTTTTACTTTGAACGAAGCTATTATCAATTAATCATATATTATATTCTAAAAAAAATCCATCACTCAGACTCCAACAAAATGACACCAACTCACGCTTAAATCAAGGGTAGTTTCGAATGGTGCCGACGTGGAGGAGGAGGAAGCCGGCGAAGCTACCTTTCGGTCGCTCTCGGCTTCACCTGTTTTTTGGCCTCGGCTCCTCCCGCATTTTCCGGGTGAGCCGGTGGAAAAGCACCATGTTTGGCACTGCGCCACAAGAAGCTACTCCAGAAGCCGGTGGAGAAGCCCGGCCAAACGGGGCCTTAGTTTATTTTCTTGGTCTTGATGCCCACCTCTAATACACATATCAAAAGGAGACAGAGGGAGTATAATAATATAAGTATAGTGGCTGAAGCTTTGTTAGAGCATCATTGGACTCAGGATATCGAAGGAGGGCTATCTATGGTTGGCCTATTCGACTACACTGCACGGATACGGATACGTGTATCGATATCCGGTGAATACGGATACGTTGATACGTGACACGTCATTTTTCTAGAAAACCCGATAAGTGGATACGTTTTACTTTTTTTTTAACAATAATTTGAGCTATAATATGGGCTTACAAGCCTAGCAGGAGTTAAGAGTTCATAAGACAAACCAAATTAGCATGACAAAACAGTGCACAAATGCTACAAATCATGTGAAGCTGGCAGGAGAGCCAGTACACAGCCATCTGGTGGGCTGGAAATCGTCCCATACTGGGCCTAAACGTATCCCCTAGCAGGCCCAAACTGGCCCAATACGTATCGGCTGAAGTATCCAATTTTCTGCTATTTATTTTTATTCGGATACTTGGTGGATACATATCCAAGGCGTATCCATATCAGATACGTATCCAAGTATCCGATACTCTGCACCTTGAAGTATCCGTGTTTCATAGCTATTCGAATTCTTCCAGCTTTGGGACATATTGCTTGACTTTGCTCTTTCTCAGGATGAGGATAGACATGCAAGGCGCCTGGATGGGTGCTCTGGCTCTAGCCAGTACACGGCAAAGGCAGCATATCGGGCTTATCTAAACAGGGACAATCACCTTTGAACCTTGGTGGCGGATTCGGAAGTCTTGGGCACCACAAAAGTGTAAAATCTTCATTTGGCTGGCAGCTCGTAAACGATGTTGGACTGCAGATCGGTTAGCTAAACGTGGATTGCCACATCCTGAGCACTGCCCTTTGTGTGATCAAGAGGAGGAAGACATCCAACATCTGCTCACTACTTGTGTGTTTGCTCAGGATTTCTGGTTTCAAGTGTTTGCCTCTTTTGGTCTGCAACAGTGTGTACCAACACATGAAGTTTCTTTCATGGAGTGGTGGAGGAAGTGTAGAAAGAAGGTGCACAAGGAACAACGAAAGGGGTTAAACACCTTGATCATCTTGGGGGCTTGGTTGCTTTGGAAACATCACAATTCATGTGTGTTTGATCAAGCCTGGTCATGTATGAACCAATTACTACAAGGGTTTGATGAGGAGCGCAGGTTATGGTGCCTAACAGGGGCTCGGGGTTTTGCGACCTTTGGGCTTGGTCATGATGTGCAACCAGGTTAAGGACCTGTGGCACCATTTTTAGGTCGGGTCTAGCTTTTGTTATTCGTCACAACAAATCTATTTTTCAGCTCCTCACAGCTCGGTTCAGAGTGATGTGGTGTAGTTTGTATATGACTGATCTTTCTCTCTATTAATACAAAGATATGCAGCTCTCCTGCGTATTTGAGAAAAAAAAACACACGTACAGTAAGGTAATAAACTAGAAAAATTGGCTGGAAAACATCCTTTAAAAGTCCAAGAATTGTGAGACACAATGTCTTAAGATTTAATGATCTTTTGTTCATGGCATGTGAAATGTTCAGTGCCAAAAGGTAAAGAATGCACTCTGTAGGATTCTGATTGGTTCCAATGGTTCAATTGGTAATGCTAGCCGGAGAAAAACACCTACCTGCAACAAGTTGTAAGCCCCTTCCTCATCAACACTGAAAAGCCGAAGATCAGAATTCCTACGCTCATGCAACAGTGAGCCATCGCCATCACTCTCTGACAAACCATCTTCCCAGTCCTGCAATATGACACACAAGACATCAAATGTTACAAAGACGCCTCCACATTATGGTATCATTGTAATTCTGTGGACCTTTGAATTAAATTCAAATGATCAGAGCAAGTGAAATTCAGAGCATCAGATATCTTTCATGCAACAGCTAAAGATAATCCATGTCTCCTTTACCAACCTTTAGCTGTTCACGGATTGACGGAACATACTTGAGCAACTGATCCATTGAGTATGATTTGCATGTAAATTGTCTAGAATGGTAGGCAGCGTCGACATTGTGGATCAGCTCCAGCAAATCATTGGTCGAACACAAAACTTCTAGTACCTGAATAGTTGAAGCAATCATGTGGTCAGAAAATATCAAATGACAATTTTTCAACAAATTGCAAGTAGTGAATGTCTAATTTTTTTCCTGTTCCTTTAAATCTGAAGTAATAGGCTGGTATTACTTATGTGCACAACTGCACATATCACACACCATGTAGTGACATTCTAAAATAGAGGTACTACCTCTTTTTTCTCTGGTAATTTTTGCTAAACACTGACAAAAAAATTCTGGAGGTAGTGATAAGAAAACAGTAAATATTGAAGAAAACTTGAATGATACTCTGTAAGACTAGTAGACCGGTTGAACAAAAATAATGCAGGAAAACAGACAGAATACAACACAACCCTAGATACAGTACCAAGTACAAATTTAAATATGAAAACCTAACTAATTATGAAGAAGATCCACAAGCATGGAAACAGCTAGGGCCAACGAGGTATGCTTCATAGTTTCAGCAATATAAAGATGCTAGATGTGCAAAGGAAGCATACCGAGGGACTAAAGGAGCATTCAGCAAACATTTTAAGCTATATGTTTATATTATAGTCTGATTTCACATCCAGCAATCACAATTTTGAGTAAGTGTAAGAATTAAACTTATATTTTATTTTGAGAGTGCAAGCATTATATTACAGATATGCCGAAAAAAGGTATGTGTTCCTCATTCCTCTCGTGAGTGGCACTCAGTCATTTTAATCAAGGTAAAAATTTGCTGTCAATTTTAATCAAAACAATCAAAGATCAACAAGTCACTTGAAATCATTCAAGCTGAAACCACTGAAGAAATTAGTTGGTGATGATTGCTGCTACAATACCGTGCAGCTTATCTCACTCGCCTTGCCATATTATCTACTGCTAGATGACATTATGTGCACAAACAGAACTCATCTTAATTAGACAAAAACCAATGCATTGTGACCATATAGTCATCAATGTATTGCCGTACTCAGGTGCAAGAGGCAGAATCTGACAGTGGTGGGTACAAATCATGCTATGGGTAAAAGGATCTAACAGAAATCATTAAATACTAAATCTAACTAAAGATGCAAAACGTTGTGTGAAAGAACAAATGACAAGTGGAAACTGGTCTATTTTCAGGTTTAGAAGTAGATCATAAAATATAATAAAACATCCCAAATACAGTATAACAAAATCATTGTTATAGAAATTCATCATTATCCAGAAGCTGAACATTATACACAGATTTATTCCTATTTTCCATGCTTTATCTATCCTTTTGGGTTTTCAAGGTAATAAATTCAGCCAAATATCCATCTGATTGTATTAGTAGCGGTATATTATGACTAATAATGACAAATCGTGCCAGGAAAGAAAACTACCTCATTCTTCTAAGTTCATGGAGATAAAACGACAAATTCACTGGGCAAGGGGGCATAACACTAAACTAACAAAGTAACAAAGGTTCTGTTTAAAGGTTACATGGCTATATACTAATACTAATCCACACATATGACTATCCAATTATATTCAGGTAAGTATGCATCCTTAAACATGGTCCATAAACCTGTACCAAATCCTAGATAGGTCAAACTTTAACAGAAAGGCATTTCAGAACAAAATTGACGCACAATAATCGATAATGTACTGTTCTCCTAGATGGTGACACACCAAACTAGAAAGTAGAAACATATACCGCTTTTCAAGTCCTATAACGTTATGCATGACATGGGGGAGCTATTTATTTCACAATTCAAGGAAACCCCAGTGCCCGAGTTAGTGCCATACTTTGAAGCATCAAACCTAAGCTTCAGAAGTCTGGAAACATATTAATAGAATTACACAACGCCTGCATTCAATGCAGCAATGCACTTTCAGTCCATCAACTAGCTAACGTCTAATAAACAATGGCTATCAAGGAACAAATAGCTGACAGGGTTTAAATAAAGCATAGCACACAACAGTATAACTCTGGAACATATGATGCTCCAATAGAGAAAGAACTATGTACTGACCTTTGAGACCATCTGTAGCACTAGGGTAACATCAGAATGGATAAACTTATGTGCGAAGCCCAAGAAATGCACCAACAATGAACTATAGAACAAATAGTTGGACAAAACATAGCCCTGCCATGCTGGAGTGTATGCCGCTTCACACAACTGCCTCTTTTCCTCACCAGCTCGATACACATTTTGCACGCCTGATTGTGGCAGATCATATTCTTCAAAATCCTCTTGCTGAACTTTCCATGGCTCCAGATAGATAATCCACGCAGAGAAAACCTGGGCAGCATGTTCCATATCTCCTCCCATGGGACAGAACAAGAACGTCCTCAACAAAAACCGGTACATCGGCCTCTGTATGAACTGGTTCCAGTACCCAAGAGGGACATCCGACGACTTCTTCCATACAGGCATTCCCTCAAACGCATTGCTTGCATCCACAATGGTACCACAGCTCGTGTTCAGATACATCACCAACAGCTTCACCGCATTGCCAAGCCCTGGTAATGGAGGCCTCTCTGTGACTGTAGTCTGTACACGGGACTGAAGAGGCTGTAAAGGAACCCCATATGCACGGCTAGTCTGCACAGGTAAGGGCGAGAAGTCATCTCCGACCAGCCAAAACTGGACGAGGGTGTGCACGAAGAACTCAGCTCGTCTGAAAGACTCAGCAGCATCAGCAGCCTCACTGAAAGTTCGACGGAGCAGTGTGCCAATGCCACCGCGCGGCGGCACGCACGCGCTGGGCACGAACTCCTTAAGGTACGCATACAGAAGCTTCAGGTATAGCGGTCTCTCCGCCTTCTGTTTCGAACTGCGACCGGCCGTAGAGGCGAGGTTGGACACCCAACTCTCGAGGCGGCTACGCGACTTGAGAAATGATTTTGAAGTGGAAGGCGACGCTTTTAGGGTGGCGGCGGGAGCGGTGGAGGTGGTGGTTGGCGTGGCGGCTGCCGAGATGGGGTAGTATGCGAACCAGAAGAGGTAGTACTCGAACACCGATAGGTGAAGCTCGGAGCCGATGCGGCCAGCGAGGAGCGGCGAGACCACCTCATCAGACTCGGCAGAAGCGAGTGCGAGCCGGAGCCAGCGGGGGAGCCGCTCCGATGGGAAGGCGAACTGGAGGAGCGCGCAGCGATCCGCGTCGAAAGCGGCCTCCAGGAGCGGCCCATCGGGGCGGAGGAGCGACGCGAGGGCGCCCGCGAGCTCGGCGTCGCCGGCGGCGAGGTCGACGAAGGATGGCGACGAGGGCGAGGCGACGAACAGGCGGAACAGGAGGGCCGGGAGCGCGTCGGCGAAGAAGGCGCGCGGGCCGTCGCCAGCGTGGAGGCGGAGGAAGTCCGCGACCGAGGTCACGGCGGCCGCCGCGGCCGTCGGCGTGGACGCGGCGAGGACGGCCGCCGCCAGGGAGGCCGCATCGGACTCCAACGGCATCTCGCGGCGGCGGGCGTAGGGTTTAGGGGGCTTGGGGGCAGGGGAGGCGGACAAAGGTCGGCCCGCTGGCGTATCGGTGACGGCGCTTTCGGGGCTTCGAATCGCTCGCCGCCGATAGGAGAATTTGAAACGGGGAATCCAAATGGGCAGGCGTGCTTCCGAAGATTTCGAATTGGCGCTCGGCGAAATGCGCACGTTCCCCCGCTGCTTGAGATGAACCCTGGTTATCTCTCTGGCGTGTGGGGCATAGCTGTGGGTGAGGGAACTGAACGCTTCTTCAAGCGGAGTACGCGAATGATGTCGCGTACAAATGCGGTTGCTGGTTTAGACGGTTCGGGAAACCGCGTGCCGTGGCAGAGACCCAGAGATGTGTGTGGACTCGCCCTGATCTGACCAAGGTGTGTTCGTTTTTTTAGTTCTAAATTTTATAGTACTGTTATATTAATTTTTTAAATATTAAATATATGAATTAAAAATAAATTAAATATAAAACTAATTATATAGTTGGATGTTAATTTATGAGACAAATCTATTAAGGTTAATTAAGTTATTATTAAGATATATTACTATAGCATCATATTATCTAATCATAATCTAATTAGTCTTAATAGATTTGTCTCGTTATTTAAAAGGTGGGTTATGAACTGAGTTTTATCAATAATATATATAGTACTTTTAATTAGTATTTTAATATTCGATGAAACGAGTCTAAAAATTACAAGACAGGAAACGAACAGACCCAATCTGATCTGTTCATTTGGATATAGTAATTTACGTGACAGTGACGTTGTCCGTATTTCATATTGAGAGATGGCACAGTCTCTTCGATCAACCATTGTTTTGATTATTGGAGCAATCAATCAACAAGAAGCGACAATTTCAACTTCGTTGTTACTCAAGCCCCATGGCAAAAGGTTACACAAAAGCACAAGCATAATGCTCCGTTTGTGTAAAACAACCATGGGAAGGGTCTAAAGATGATTTACCTTTTTGTTTTTGATTGAAATCAAAGCTGGTTTACCTTGCCTAAACTCAAACCAAGCAAAACCAAACATGCTGCCTGTTGCTCCACATATTTTTGTTGCAAAACTAATCAGACAGAACAAACCCTATGTGGGCCGAAGCTGTGACAATCCGCAAGGGCACTGACCCGCGTCAGTATCCAGCCCAATGCGGCCCAGCCAAATCAAGGAGGACTCCTCCCAAGAGTCTGATGCGTGTTCCTACTCCGATGGCGTAGCGTAAAACATAGCCTCGCCGGTGCCGTCAGCTCTAGGCAAACGACCGCCAGCTCTTCCCTCCGCTTTCCCCTTCGTCTCCGTCGGGAAGGAAGCAAGCGGCCGGCGCCATGCAGGCGAAGCAGAAGCTGTACGAGCTCTACAAGGGCACGGTGGAGCGGGTCACGGGCCCGCGCACCGTCTCGGCGTTCCTCGAGAAGGGCGTCCTCTCCGTCCCCGAGTTCATTCTCGCCGGCGACAACCTCGTCGCCAAGTGCCCCACCTGGTCCTGGTACGCTGCCGCCTCCTTCCTCGTCCTCCCTCTTTTCTCTGATGGTTCCATAGTGGCTGGATGGATTGCTGATTGTCTGATCTGGTTGGTGGGTGGGTCGTGCTTTGCAGGGAGGCGGGCGATCCAAGCAAGCGGAAGCCGTATCTTCCCGCCGACAAGCAATACCTCGTCACCAGGAACGGTAAGTTAATGACTTGCTGCTGAATTAAGTCACGATTATAATTTCCCTTTCGGTTTGAATTCAATTTTCGTGACTGCTGCATTACTGGTGGGCAGAATTGGTAGGCTTCTTTCCCCAAATCCCCATGTACTGGGTGACATAGGAATTTCCTGGAATGTTAAAATATAAACTAGGGAAAAACAATGTAATGAACACTGTGTATCTCCATGTCGTCTAATTCGCGTAGTCAGGCTAAGCTAAGGTTGTGGGTTGTGTCTCCAGTGGCCTTGTTCTGCTGCGTGTTGGCAGAGTTTTACACACTGCATTGCAATGTCATAAACACTCTTCTTCTTAATACAAATATGCCTAGCTCTCCTCTGTATTCGAAAAAAAAAAGATAAACTAGGTAAACAGAGAAAAGGCTTTTAAAAGCTTTCAAAGAACTTGCTCATAGGAAAGTCATGCCTTCAGACTGATGAATTTTGCAATGCTCCCAGTGCCTTGTTTAAGACGTGCCGTTTCTGTCGAGGAAGAGTATGATGCAGCAGGTGCTGAGGTTGTTCTAGATGGTGATGACGATGGCGAAGGATGGCTTGCAACGCACGGGGTGCAAGGTTTGTATCTCATCGCTTCTCGGATTTACACTGGATGCATTATTTGAATCTGTACTAAAACACTGTTTTTTCTCTATCATGTGCTGCTAATGTTTAGCATCAAAGGCAGAAGAGGAGGAAGATATACCCTCCATGGATACATTGGATATAGGGAAAGGTGATGGGATAAAATCTATTCCTTCTTATTTTGGCGGTAATAAGGAGGAAGAGGAAGAGGAGGACATACCTGACATGGACACTTATGAAGACACAGGGGATAATTTGGTAGGATTTGCATGATTTCTCTATATTTGGGAGGGTTAAGCAAGGATGGTAAAGTTACTGATTCTAGTTCCGCCTTACTGATCTTACTGCAGGCTGTTGCTGAGCCCTCATACTTTGTTGCAGAAGAGCCTGATGATGACAACATTCTCCGTACTCGAACATACGATGTTAGCATCACGTGAGTTACATTATCTAGTCTGCACAGTTTTGTTGATTCGTTTTTGCAATTGGTTGATACGTCTATACTAGCAGCCTGTTTGGTCATGGTTCCATATTGATTGTTTAAAATGGTTATACATATTTGGTGTCTATATATGCTTTCTAATGTCTGTGTTGGTTACATGATTGACTGAACATTTTCCAGAAGATCCATTCGATATGGGAACATATTAAAAAACAATCTGATTTCAAAATTACATCTAGGTCAAATGCATAATTGGTACATTGTTGGAACTTCGAAATATGCATGATACACATCTGATATTGAAATGTTTCGAAGAGTCGAGTTCTATAATACTTTGATGTTGGCTTGCCATTCTTGCTGGTGAACAATTAGATGATGGACTACTTTGTTCTATTTGTTGTGAAATAAGTGACGTTTATGCATAATTGGAATTTGGAAAGCATATAAGTAATTGTCCTGTTTCAGGTATGACAAGTACTACCAAACTCCACGTGTCTGGCTTACTGGATATGATGAGGTAAATTTCAGTACATACCAAGTGCTTGTTGGATGTATCGTAGTCTTATGCAGCTTGATTTGATTTTTGTCATTTCTTTGCCACTGTAGTCAAGAATGCCACTAAAGCCAGAACTAGTGTTTGAAGATATCAGCCAAGATCATGCACGGAAAACGGTAAATTATTATCTTGTTCCTCTATTTATTATTATCATTATTGCTTTATCCTTCTATTTTCTTTTATTGTCTGAAATGTCAAATGGAATTCATAGAGAAGCCAACTTAAAATGAGTTATTCAGCATGTTTATGTTGATAAAACTAGTTCTTTTATGAGTTAAAAAAAACTAGTTCTTTTATGTTGTGACTTGCTATAGTATATTATAAAAAGGAGAAAAATATGGTGTCATATGGTACACAACTATACCTTTTCTTGGGGGAAAACAATATATATGGTTCACCTATTAATTTTGTCATTTAGGAAATAAGTTCTTCCATGATGGTTTCCTTCGTATCCTTTCTACGTCAGAATTTCGTCAGAATTTATAAGCGTATTTTTGCTGTGCTATTCATGTGTTTCAAGCTATGCCTGTTCTGTCATTGACAGTTATTATTTAGAGTGAAACATAAGTCCTTTTTATACACCAGTGAGACAGTGAGGATGTCTTTTATTGATCTGCATGATAGTTGGTAAAAATGTTAATGTATCACATTGCATGGCACAGGTGACTATTGAAGACCATCCTCACATATTGGCGGGAAAGCATGCTTCAGTACACCCCTGCAAGCATGCAGCTGTGATGAAAAAGATTGTTGATGTGCTTATGTCTCGAGGAGTTGAACCGGAAGTTGACAAGTGATATTCTTTATCTTGATACATTTTGCTGAGTGTTTCTCTTTCACCAATATATCTAACTTGTGGTTGCTCTTATAGGTACCTTTTCATATTCTTGAAATTCATAGCGTCAGTCATTCCAACCATTGAGTATGACTACACTATGGACTTTGATCTTGGCAGCACAAGCTGATGATTTGTTAATTTAAGGTACATCGAAAAACCTCTTATCACCCGGCATGCTTCTCATATTATATCTAGCAATACAAATCTGCCCAAACTTTCTCTTAAGAGCCAAATCATTGTATTGACAATTGATGCTTTGCTCAAATAGGTGCAACATTTATGTAGCGATCAATGCTTTGCCCAAATAGCTAACTGCTTGGTTGCTGGTTGCCACAGGAAGATGAAAAACCCCCTACAGAAGAGGCACACAGTGGCTGAACTGAATTGCTTATTTATTGTTGGAAGTATCTCTGCATGTGTGTTGGTTCGCTTTGGATTGGGATTGTAAACTTTGAACTGTGAAAGCTCAAAGCCAGATCCTTCTTGTACATTGTAACACTACGCTTGTGTATCATTGCAAGTCGTCTCTATTCGTGTTTGATCCATCCATCGCTGGGTGT
This sequence comes from Eleusine indica, assembly GCA_030378355.1. NCBI lineage: Eukaryota > Viridiplantae > Streptophyta > Magnoliopsida > Poales > Poaceae > Eleusine > Eleusine indica. The sequence continues at coordinate 48,267,181 of CM059495.1, forward strand.
ATTTTTCTGGTAAAGAGAGAACTGAATACCATTACCTTTAATCGGTGGCAACTTGCAGTGGCCGTATGGCAGACGCCGTCAGTTCCGTTTTCTGGCTTTCCGATGCTCTCTCAATTAGTGCTGTCCAAACCTGGCTCGAAGCATTGTTTTTTTGGTCTGGTTCAAATACGGCACGGCTTGAGGCTATGGATCGTGCTTGGGCCGAGGGGGCAGCCCGACGGGTAGCGTGGACACGGCCTAATTAGCCAGCGGTTTGGTAAAGCATGAATATGGTCCATTAGACATGACCTCCTACTAGCCCATTACGAAGCCTGCTATAAAACCTAGATATATAAGCTCCTGCCGTCTCTCTCACTCTGCTCGCTAGCCGCAACGTGCCGCCCTTGCCTCGCTCGTCGCCACCTCCCCTCGCCCTCTCTGCCTCCGTGCAAACGGATCTCGCCGCTATCTTCCGTGTCGTCGCATTCAATCACGCCGCCGTCGCTTTCAATCGTGCCGCCGCCGTCGTAACCCTTGTTCGCAACGAAACGTCCCAGGGAAGTCTGCTGACATCGCGCTGGGAGGTCGCCTGTGGGCGATGCCGAGGCGAAGCCGTGCCACGCGTGCTAATCGGGCTGCTGTGCCTGATAGGCTTATCGGACCAGCCCGACCCGACCCGGCTACCCATTTACAAAATACCATGGGTCCGTTTCCTCCTAGGTACTCTGCGAATTGAGCGAGTGAATGTGCTAGCTTGGTGCGGCTGTACGTACCGAAAAGCGGGTGCTGCTTGCCTCGGATTTGATCGGTCGCTCGAGCTGGGCTAGTTATTGGTGGCTGTGGTAACCTTGGTTGCTTTATCGGCAGTGTGGCCTTCCAGCGCGGCGTATAGCGGATCCATCCACATGCTAAGGGCATGTACAGTGGGGTGATGTCAGCTGTCTGGAAGAGATGCCAGGTAAGATTTTATCTGACTTGGAGGTGAGAGAAGGAGGAAAGAGAACCAGATCGTCGAGCATGCAATCGGCGGTCTAAATGAGCGAAGCGACGCTCCTACAGACGACTTTTTTGCCGTTGTATGGTTGCCGTCTGCAAAGCCATGCATTTTTTTCCGGAGTGCTGATCCGCTGCTCCATACCACCACCATGCAGTTTATTTAACGTTCGAAAGTAAGCAAAACAACTGAGCCACAATGTTGAAGCTCACATTTGACCAACACTTTTTTAGATGCATGCAAAACTTTAGGAGGGATTAGGAACCCATGTAGACAACAAAATATATAACCATTGTGAAGTATAAACCTTTTATTGTCTGTAAATGACATGGAAACATACAATAGACAGCAGTCGTCTGGAGCATTGTACATGCTCTAATGGATTTTATTGTAAAACACTTATGGGCCAGGCCCACCTTCAGGAAGAAGAACTCCTGGCTCATGTGGACTTCTTATTTAATTTTGATCCAACACGAAGTAGGATTTCCCCCTTATAAATAGTTGAGGAGACACCCCTTGTAATTTCGCCGTAATTATTCAATAAAGAATTTTGTCTCTTCTATTCTTGTTATTTTTTGTTCTTGTTTTCTACTTCGATCTACGTGCCTGCGATCGTCGATAACTCAACACGTTATCAGCACGCTCTACAGAGCCGACCATCTACTCGACGATTAAAGGTACGATTTTTAATTGAATTTGTATCTTGACTCGTTGCAGTCAAGATCTGTCCAGGAGATCGCCACAAAAATCTTGACTCGTTGCAGTCAAGATCTACAACAACAAAAGCCCACCATAGGAGGCGGCACAATGAAATAACGAAATCAGATTAAAGGCACTTATGCGCCCACGATCTACCAACCCTAGCCAGATCTGGAACCGGCAAAGGGAGGATCTGGGATATCCAGATCCAAAACGGTGTACGTCCAGAAGTTCGAAAGAACAAAGTCGGATCCACACACACTTATGTGCCGGGATGTCAGAATCCTAACGGATCTAATCCAGCGAGAGGAACCATGTAGGCAACAAGTTTAGAAAAAAAAAAGCCGCGTGAGTGCCCCCCGCCGGTGCGAGCCATGAAGCCCTAACATCCAAGAAGAGAAAAATTTCGAGATACGGCGATTTCACCACGAGATCCCTAACACTACCGGAAAATAGCAACGAACCATGAAGAAAACAAAAATCCGAAGGCTCGGATCTGGGCCCTGTCAACCCAGATCCAGCCCCACCGGACCCTGGACCCTGCTCCATCGATCACAGCGCAGAAGAACAAGAAAAAAAAAGGAAGAATAAAGAAGAAAACATGGTGGCTCAGATCTGGGCCGTTGCAGCCTAGATCTAGCACCCTCGACAGCGGCCTCGAAGGCCCGCGGCTCGTCCGGCATGCCCCGGCGAGACGGCCATGAAGGCCTCGTCCCCGCGCACGATGCTTGCCGCTTGGGCTCCACGGACGTACGCAAGGCCTAGACCCACCACACCCGCGCGCATGAAGCGCCTGCCGACCACGCCTTTGCGCGTGCACACGAAGCACGTGAGCAAGATCCGAGCAGACCAGATCCGGCATGAAGCCTTGACCCGAGCCTGGCCCTGGCCCAAGCGCCTGTGGCCTGTCACGGCTCAGGCCCCGCCAGCCCGCAGCTGGCTCAGCCTGACCCTGCCCGTCTCCAACGACCAGCCACCACGCATGAAGCGCTGCCCGGCTCCTGCGATGCCTGGGCCGTCGCCCGCCCGCCATGGAGGCGATGCCCCGGTCCCCAGCCCGGCTGCCTCCCCCGCTCGGGCCCCGCCGTCACAGGATCCTGACCCCGCCACCAAGCGCCAGGGCCCGCCTATGCTCGCCAGAGCAGCCGAGCACCAGCCCGCGAGCCGCCAGCACGCCCTTGCGCGCGCACGGCCAGCTCAGCGCCTGTGCCTGGCTTGCAACCTCCAGATCGAGTAAAGAAGAGAGAAAGAGGCGTTGGTGGAGAGAAGAAAGGGGAAGAAGGGAGAAGAGAGCCCAGTCGGTGGAGAAGAAAATGAGGAGTCGCAGCTGGGTGCGGGAGTGAGGAAAGAAGTGAGAAGACTGAAGGAAAACTAGGGTTTCATCCTATTTATACCGCACTAAGAAATATCTGCCCATTTTAAAATGAGCCCCTGGAATTGTTGGGATCTATGATTAAGTCACGGTTTTCTTGCAGAAACATCCCTGATTTTTCCAAAAATAAATCCGTAGTGAATATTTTGCACAGAGGACCCTGGAAATTATGAATATTACCAAAATAAATGGGAATTTCGAGGGATTGTGTTATTTTGTATTTCACACCCTAGATTTTTTCAGTTTTATATCATAATGGACTATTGTCCTTATATTATACCGTTTTCATGGTTTATTGGTTATTTTTATGCAGAAACACCAATAAAAATAACTTAAACATGCAGTTTTTGTTATGCCACTTTACTTATGCCCCCTATTACTTGGATATATTATTTGCATATATATGAAGTAATTTTTGCACCATGATATCATGCAAATGTCTGACCTTGTGAAAAGAGAATTCGATGTGCTTACCCCCCATGGAAGTAACTACTTGTCCTGGGCTCTTGATGCTGAAATCCTACTTAGTGGCAAAAATTTTTTGAAGACAATTTTGCCCAAAAATGGGGAACCTGCTGCAACAGAACTGGAGCAAGCTCAGTCCCTGCATTTCCTAAGGCATCATTTATGGACTATATTGAAAAATGAGTATATGACCGAAAGAAATCCGAAGGTCTTGTGGGACTCACTGCGTAATCGCTTTGAGCAAATTGAAGCAGTCTTACTTTCTAAAGTGGAGCGTAAATGACAAAACCTACGCTTCCAAGACTATAAGACTGTTGAGGAATATAATACCAAGCTTTATGGTATTGTGTCACGCATGAAGCTATGTGACAAAGATCTTAAAGATCCTGACCTCATCCACAAGACTCTCTCCACCTTTCACCCTAAGCTCACCCATGTGAGCCGCCAGTACAAAAAGGACAAATATGACTCTTATGTCGTCCTGAGCAATGCATTGCACCAAGATCAGGGGGAGGACGAATTGATCAAGCAGAATCATTTGTCTCGTCCTACTGGCTCCATGGCACCGTAAGAAGCAAATGCCACGTCATTCAAGAAGAATAACAACAAGGGTAAAGGAGCTCCAAAGGCGTCACAGAAGGCACCACCGAAGATGCAAAACAACCCTAACAAGTTCAAGAAGAACTATAAAGAAAAGTCAAAGAAGACGTCTTCAGGGGGAGAATATGAGAAACAGGACCAGAAATGTTATAGATGTGGCATGAATAGACATTGGTCCAAAATTTGTCGCGCGCCTAAGCATGTTGTCGACATGTATCAAGAACTCAGAAAGGAGCTTGCAGAGCACGAAGCCAACTATGTTGAAGCTCTACAAGCCAAAGAAGACATCACGAAGATGGATTCTGGTACATTAGACAAAGCTCAAGGTCATGGAGAACCAAGCAAGGTCTCTGATATTGAATTTGATAAAGACCTCATGACAGAGGATGAGGAGGACCTGCATGGAGATTCCCACTAGTCTCACAGACTACTTAGAATCAAAAGTTCTCCATTAGAATTAAACATTAGTATGCATTAAGTTTTTAGTGGTGGTTTATTTATGTAATCTCCGAGAAGACTGTAATGGGTGCACAACGAAAACTTGGAGTTTACGTTGGATATTAAAGTGCATCCATAATCAAGTATTTAGAGCCATCCACTGGAGATCTACACACGGCTCGCTTCGCTGATTGTATCTTTAATGAAGATCATTTCCCGGCATTAGAGGGAGGAAAGTATCTCTCTTGGGACGAATGCCGTGAAATAGAATGGGAAACTAAAGGAATTCAAAGAATGGATCCTCGCACTATAGAAACTAAGCTCGAAGTTCAGAACATCCTCCATCTACAACGGGTTGCTAATGAATTGCCAAAAGCTTTCACCAATACAAGAGACATTGTGAAGTCTTATATACCGGCTGTAAATGCATCTGAAAGAATAGACATCCCATTTGAAGAGGATGACTATATGGAATTCTAGGCTCCTTTCTCAAAAGCAACGAATGCTAGGAAGAGGGGGAGTGATCCGTTTACACGGGCACCAAAGAAGCCTAGAGTACAAGCTCAAGCTAAAGCTCCTAGGAGACGTCCTGCGGAGAAGAAGCCTCAGCAAACTACTCAAAAGAAGAATATAGAAGGTGAAAGCAAACCACACGAAGTGGTGAGCCTTGAAGAAGAAATCCCAAGTGAGAATGTGCGCACACTTGAAACTTACGACAGGTTACTGAAAATTCCTAATCTAAACACATGTCTGAGTGATATGGATCAAGAAAATGAAATAATAGAAGAAGTTTCAACGAATTATGTTGAGACGGGAGTAGTATACAATAGAAAGACAATGAAAGTCGACTCATATTTTACTGACACAATTGCAACACAGATTGACTTAGAATCTGAACCAAAGTCAATGAAGCAATACAAGAAGCATCCTCATTGGCCAAAGTGGAAAGAAGCAATCTGTGCAGAGTTGAACTCGCTAAAGAAAAGAGAAGTGTTCGGCAATATAAGCCTCACACCAAAAGGTATCTTCCCAGTAGGTCACAAATGGGTGTTTGTCAGGAAGAGAAATGCTCAAAATGAAGTGACTAGATACAAAGCAAGACTCGTAGCTCAAGATTTCACGCAGAGACCAGGAATTGACTACGAAGAAACCTACTCTCCCGTAATGAATGGAATTACTTTCCGGTATTTAATATCATTGGCAGTGAATATGAATTTGCAAATGCGACTTATGGATGTCGTCACTGCATATTTGTATGAAACATTAGATACAGAAATCTATATGATAGTTCCAGAAGGAATCAAAGTCCCGAATGAAGAAGAACGCAAATTGTATAGTGTCAAACTTCAGAAGTCACTATATGGTTTAAAGCAATCTGGAAGAATGTGATATAACAAACTCAGTAACTTTTTACTGGAGAAAGAATTCTTGAAGAATGATGATTGTCCTTGTGTATTCATTAAGAAATCAGAGAAAGGTTATTGCATAATCTCTGTTTATGTTAATGATTTGAATATCATTGGCACTACACAAGACATCAAAGATGCATGTTTTTACTTAAATTCTGAGTTTGAAACGAAAGATTTAGGTAAGACTGCATATTGTTTAGGCTTGTAGCTTAAGCATACCCACGAAGTAATATTATTGCATCAATCAAACTATACCAAGAGGTATTAGAGAGATTTAATATGAAAGATGCATACCCACTCAGATCCCCTATGATTATGAGATCACTCAATGCAGAGGAAGATCCATTTAGACCAAAGGAGGAAGATAAGAAATTATTGGGACCTCAATATCCCTATCTCAGTGCTATTGGAGCATTGATGTACCTTGTAAATGGTACGAGGCCCGATATAGTTTTTGCTGTTAATCTACTTGCTAGATACAGCTCGACACCAACTATGCGATATTGAAAAGGCATTAAACAAGTACTAAGATATCTGAGAGGAACTGAAAATTTCAGATTATTTTTTAAGAAAAATGTAGAAGTAACCTTGGTTGGGTATACTGATGCTGGCTACTTATCTGATCCATATAAGTCAATCTCATAGACTGGATATGTGTTCTTATTTGATGGAACGACAATTTCATAAAAGTCAATGAAGCAGACGATTGTTGCTACATCAACAAATTACTTAGAGATCATCGCATTATTTGAAGCCGCCAAAGAATGCACTTGGCTCAGAAGAATGTCAAGACATATAATGGATAGTTGTGGAGTATCGTATACTCCATCCGCTACAGTATCTATGAAGATAATAATACTTGTATTGCCCAAATACAATCAGGATACATAAAATCGAACAGAACAAAGCATATGTTACCCAAATTATTCCATACGTATGAATTGCAAGAGAAGGGAGAGATTTTAGTAACTCATATCCGATCCTGTGATAATCTTGAGATATGTTGACAAAGACACTACCAGCTTGCACTATTGAAAAGTGTCGGCATGATATTAACATGAGAAGACTTAGAGAAGTGATTGGAACAGGGGGAGAATTTCCCTAAGTACATCACGTTCCCGAATTAAAGAATTATCTCGAAGATAATTCATGTCATTCATGAAGATCGATAATCATTAATCATGAAGATTAAAGCATTGTACTCTTTTTTTCTTATAAGTTTTTCATACGAAGTTTTCTCATTAAGGTTTTTGATGAGACAATGCATACAATACAAGTGACAGTAATATGTGCTCTTTTCTCTATTTTTTCCACTGGGTTTTTAAAGAGTTCTTATGAGACATATTAATCGTGATAAAGAGCCCAAGAGGGAGTATTGTAAAACGTTTATGGGTCAGGCCCACCTTCTAGAAGAAGGACTCCTGACCCATATGGGCTCCTTATCTAATCCTGACCCAACACGAAGTAGGGTTTCCTCCTTATAAATAGTTGAGAAGACATCCCTTGTAATTTCGCTATAATTATTCAGTAAAGAATTTTGTCTCCTCTATTTTTATTACTTTTTGTTCTCGTTTTCTACTTCGATATACGTGCTTACGATCGTCGATAACTCAACAGATTTAATGTTTGAACCGACGTTACCCATCCCTGCTCTGCTAGAGATGCGACACGTGTCGACCATACTGTCAATCTCTCGCGCGATCTCAGCTCTGGATCTCGGCCGGGCTTGTGCGCACCACAAACACAACGCTATAGCATACCGCACGGCCTCGGCAGCAGGTATGTGGCGCGACACGGGCCAGAGGCATCAGACACGCATCAGCGTCCACCTGAGAAGAACAAACAATCCTGTTTACTCCGTACCGTTGTTTCTCAGCCTTGCATCCGGGCCGTACCACACCACACGGCGGTACGTGGCGCGACACGGGTCAGGTAACTGATCGGGCCACCGCAAAGCTCCGACGATGGGGCGTCGGTGGCCCGCGCGCTCGCGGCGAGACTAAAAGATACGCGCGCTGATATCGATCTGGTTCGATCAACCGCGGGTGCCCAACTGCCGATTCGATTCGGTGGGGGCACAACAACAACTGGGTGGGGGCGCGTCCGTCCGCTCCGCCTCCGGGTCTCTCTTCGCTTTCCAGGGCGGCCCCGGGCTCCGAGCTCGTCGCTGTCCGCCGTGCCGGGGAGCCAAACCCGGCTTATTAGCATTGGCCGTGTGACGTGTCCTGCTCCCCGTGCGAGTCTTCGATCCGTCTCTGAGCAAAAGCAAAAACCCAACGACCCGAGAAGCATTTAGACGCATGATGCTGTCGTTAACTTACGTTAGATTCATGCTAACTTAATCCACACTTTGTCAACTCATTGACGGCACTCGACGTTCCGGGAATATGCATTATTTATTGAACCATCCGGCATATGAAAAAGGCCACGAATATGCGTGAGACGATAGATTGATCATGCGCGAGAGCCAGAAGTGGAAAAGCTGGTCATCACCGATCGGATGGATCACTTATTCCTTATTTATCTTTCCATGTGGTTCACAGAACGCCGGGAAAACGACGCCGATGGGAAAAGCCAGCTGGTAGGAGGTTTGTGGATGCAATACGACCGGCCGGTCAGACAACTTGGGTCTGCAGCTTGGTTTAATTTGCGGTCGTTTATTCATCTGATCAGTCTTCATCACTCCTTAACTCATGTGATCTCCGCTTGGTATGCGAATCTTGTGTTTCTACACGCTGATCTTGTACTCTGAACTTTTTCATTATATAATACTGTAAAAAGAACCGATCGACTTGTAGTGGCTAGTAGGGTCATTGCGCTTGTAATGTAGTAGCACATCGTCCTCTTGGAAAAGAACAGGGGAACAATGCTGAAATTCCCTTTTGCTACCCCTGCCCGCCACAGGATCGCTATAGGCTAGCCACTCAGGGCGTTGGCTGACGACGTCAACGTCGCGAATTCACAGCCACGGAACGCTCCGCCTCCGCCGGCCGATCCAACAATCTTGCGGTGGTGTGGTGCCGTAGAGGTACGCGTTTCCAGTTTCTTTCTTTCCCTCTCCACTCTTTGTTGTGGCTTTGTGCCTTTGGTGCTAGCGCTGCCCGAGTGATTGTGTGAAGAAGGAAGCAAATCAGCAGTGTTTGATGTCTAAAGCCCCATGGACCACGAACGTACATGGTGCGCAGGCACTTGCTTGTCACCGGCTGTGCACCCAGGAAGTGTGCGCGCGTTGAAAGCTTTCCACGTGTATGCATGAGCAGCGTTTCATGAACTGTTTGCATGATCCGTACCTACTCACATTGCACATCCGAAAATGAGAATCTGGACTATATGTATGTCGTTCTATTAGGTGATCGGGATTTCTCTCACGTCTCAACCAATAAGCAACAGCACTATCTTTCTATGCACAAGAAGTCTCATGTGTAATCTCTGCTACAAAGAATTCCACCAACAAGAAAAAAAAGTTCTGGACATGCACCCGATTCTTTCGAACTTCACTATATAAAAAGTTTCTATTACTTGCACCAAAAGTGTTCTAACTTAAAGATGAAAACAATTTAGAAAATATGAATGACATGATCAAATATTACAACTTCAATAAAAGAAATTTAAGTCCCATATATTCAAGAAAATTGGTTCCCTATATACACATTTGATTTATTCCAACTGGAAGATATGCAAATCTCATGTAAGATTACACATTCAACTGCATGTAAGATTAGACATTCAACTGCATATAAGATAAATATTTTTTTAAAGAGAATGTAGGCATCTTTACTCATTCACACATCTGTTTATTTACAGCCACATGCATTTTACTCCAACCTATGTGATGATTTTGACACTCCGATGTGTCCGATTCGTTGGCACAGATAAGTGGTCATTGACGCCACTGGCAATCACTGTCCGAGTACACAACTTCTTAGCCACACATAAACCCTTCCTACCACTAGTAGCTAATAACAAGTAAGCCTAGCTAGAGGCAACACGTCCTTTGTTTGAACGGATCACATATGTGACTACACACAAAAGCAAAAATATAAACTTCACATGGCGTTTATTTGAGCATCACTCCTATATAAGGTGTTAGATGCTTTGTACTGGTAGCTGGTTCCCCATATAATGCAGGATATATATAGCTAGCTAATAGATCCGTGCAGTGAGCTTATAGTCAACGGTGTGCTGTATTCTGTTTATATCGTTGCTAGATGGTAGTAATAAACAGTGTCCCTATCCATTTGTAATAATATGATTAAGACCCGTTGATTACTTTGTGACGGAGCTGGGGCGCTGTAGTGCATCCAAGAGGAATGCCGATCACACATGGAGGCCCCATATCCTTGCAGTCAAACGTGGATCTCCTGAGACCAAGCCTTTTCGCCATGAGTGGATGAAATGGACCCGTATTTCCTTTTGGGAACATCCACGACAGCGACCCAGGTAGCCGCACGATTCACATGACTATTCTTTGCGCACCAACAAGCTCCCTCAACCAAAGCATTTCGTTAAGCAACACAACAAACAACGACAAAGCTTATTGGACCAGCTAATTGATTTTTAATTCTTGTTACTTACACTAAGACAAAACTTAAACTAGGTATATGTTCATGAGCAACTTGATGAAGTGCACGTTTTAAACTGTTCATTATATAAAGACCTTTTTTGCACTTATTAGACGGTTTTCGAAAAGCACTTCTTTCAAGAAGCTAGCAGAAAAAGATTGCTCAACTATTTAAATACTCCATGTGAATCTCAAGATTAAACCGGCTCAGTCTTTCGAAGGCGCTCATAGAGATTGGATGTGTGTGCATATGTTCATAGGAATAAGAACTCGTGCGTGTATGTGAATGTCTGCATGTTCAATTCGTAAAAAAAAAAACTCCACGTGGTTGTAAATTGTTGACATTCGGATAAAAGAGAAATCGTTCAAAATTGAATTAACCACTTCATGTCTTAATAACACAAACTATTCACAACCGGATGGGAGAATTGGAGATCACATTCGAAGATCACATCGCTTTAACCATGCCAATCAATGGACGGCCACGGCAAATAAAAAAAGAAGAATTGAAAAAGGACACCTGTTTGCACAGGATCCTCCAAGATCTACGGCCTGGCAAGGGAGGCGGCCAATGGGGGTTCGCCAAACGATCTACTTTTGGTGCGGCGAGAAAGGTGGTTCCGGATCCTCCACGTAAGAATCCCTCCCATCTCATATCTTTCGCTCCCCTCCCATTGGCCCGCCCGACCGCGTACTTATTCCCGCCCTGCCCGAGCTAGCTCTCCTTCCCTCTCTCTTGGTTCTCCTCCACACACCAGCCGAGACTACACATCACTAGCTACTTGCTCGCCTGCGCATGAGCGAAGCAAGCCAGCGGAAGCAAACACCAACAAGTGCTCGTTAAGAGCGCGAGCACACGGGCCACACAAGGCAAGCCGTGGTGGGGGAAGCAGGTTGAAGAGGAGAGGTCAGGTCAATCAAAGAGAGAGAAAGAGAGTAGTATAGTAGGATGTCGGCGTCGTCGGGCGCCGCGTGCCGCGTGTGCGGTGGCGGGGGCTTCGGGGAGTGCGCCTGCCACGGGCACGGCGTGGTTGGCGCGCGGTGCGGGGTCGCCGTCGCCGACCTCAACCGCGGCTTCCCCGGCATGTGGCACCAGCATCATCATGCGGAGGAGGATCCGCCGCCGCCGATCGTCGTCTCCAGCGGCGGCGGCGCCGCGACGACGGCGGGGCCGCTGCACGAATTCCAGTTCTTCGGCCACGACGAGGACCACGACAGCGTGACGTGGCTGTTCAACGACCCCGCGCCGCACCTGCAGCGCGGGCCCGCGGTCGTCGGGAACGGGGTGGTGGTGCCCCACGTCGCCGACGCGGATGCCGAAGCTGAGCAGCAGAGGCGGCAGCGGCAGCCGCTGTTCGACGGGTACGCCGCGCAGTACGGCCAGCTGCCGGGCCACGGGCTCACCTTCGACGTGCCGTTGAGCCGGGCCGGCGACGTGGCGGTACTGGAGGCCGGGCTGGCGCTCGGCGGCGGCAACCCGGCGACGTCTAGCGGCACAATAGTGAGTGGTTCGGTACCATACTTCCATCTCTCTCTCTCTTCATCTCTCAACTCTCAACTAGTCAGAGCATATGATTCATGATCTTGCACGCCGAGGTCCTTGCAGCACTGCCTGACCATTTTCACCTTTTGCACGACTTGCACAAATCAAAAGCACGAGCCTCGATCTCCTGGCGATATTTGTCGGCTCGGTGTGCACAATTAATCTCGCGGGTGAGATGAGCTAGGTGTCAGTTCAGTACCCTATTACTGACCAAGTTATCGGCATATCCGATCCATTACTGTTTGGTCCAGATTACTGGAGAGTAGTGGGCAAAACGTCAAAGGCTGTCAATTCCGTGGTCCAACTTATTAGGAGCGAGTCCAAAACAGTGCACCGTCGCTACGTTACACTGTTGCTATTTTTCCTTTTCCCCTTTTATAATTAGCCTCTTTTTTTCTATATGGATGAGGTCATAGAAAATGAGAATTCCACGCATCGATGTGTGTCCTGTAAAAAGGTTTCGTAAAATTGATCATTGTGTTCCAAATTAAAGAGATCCTAATACGATCATGCGTCATTGCTAAGTAAGCCTCTTATGCAAGTATGCTTGAACGTCTTTCTTTTGAAAGGTTTGCAACCTGGCTTCACCGGACAGTTAACTGTATTTCTCATATGTTAATTGTGGACTAGGCAATCAAATAAAATTGGAGGCATAAGCTTGGAGCGAAGAAGAAGTAACGGTCAAGAAAACGAGTCGATCCTAAGTAAACTGAAATCTCACATTCACAAATCAGTGCATTTTTATAAACTGCAATCTCACATTCACAAATCAGTGCTGTATAAGTTCTCAAATGACGTCATGAAATTGGATATGCGTATGGCGAATCTTATGACCAAACTATGCTCAACCTTTTGTGGCCTTAATAATATCATTGTTCTTTCATTATCTATAAACTTTTCGGGTACCTCGAGTCTCCACTCGTCACCAATGTACACTACAAGACCTCTAACGATTTCAACAACTCTTATTTTAAAACATCAAATGTTTTGGTTTACTTTCTATATATTTGTTTGTATACAAAAGGTCTTTAGATATTTTAGGTTGGTAAAGCTATATCAGTGATTCGGTTCTCACTCGTGGGAAATGTCCAATTACATTAGAGATATCTTGGTTATTTTGAACCAAAATTCAAAAGGAATGTACTAATAAACTCACAGCCACGCTCACAAATAACACTCAGAAAAAAAAAGATCATCTGGTGGTAACAGACTGTCAACACATTTCTGATTTCCTGGGGTCATGTACTGACTGCAGAGTGTCCATTTATTCTCAGTGCGAGCACGGTGAAATAGTTTGTTTGATTATTACCAATGTACTACTTTATGCTTCGTGCGCCGTCATCCTAGTTTTGAACGAACGGCAACATTCTGATCAAATAATGGCGCTGGTTTGCAGTGTCGGTGGGCTTTAGTTCAATTATATATTTGTGTCTTGAGGAAAATTCAATTTCTATATTTGACCAGCTGATTTCTTACACTCAGGTTTCCTTCTGTGGGAGCACGTTCACTGACGCCGCGAGCACCGTCCCGGGAGAGCCGGTGCCGGTAACGGCAAACGGGGGCACCCCAACTACGCCCTGCAGCGATCCGGCGATGGACCGGGAGGCGAAGGTGTTGAGGTACAAAGAGAAGCGGAAACGAAGGCGCTACGAGAAGCAGATCCGCTACGCGTCGCGCAAGGCCTACGCTGAGATGAGGCCTCGTGTAAAGGGACGGTTCGCCAAAGTGCCCGACGTCGCGGACGGCGCCACGCCGCCCCAACAGGCGGCGGCTGCGGCGGGCTATGAACCCGGCCGGCTCGACCTGGGATGGTACCGTTCATAGCACGTACCGAAATGCGTGAGTACGTACGGTCGTACGCGCGGCCCGGCGGCCGGCGCATTAGCTAGCGTAGGCCATTGGTTAATTTAATTAGATACATACACATATATATACAAGCACGCAAGCTAGTATGTCTTTTCGACGATTAGCTAGCTTCTGAATCTTATATATACGAATCTACTTGTCGCACTTTTGCAATCGTCACTTTGTTATACATGCACACGTATTGTTATGAGTTATGACCGAATCACGATGCTGCACATGAGTTTGTTAGGTACGGAAATGTTCTTGGGCGAGATTGGAGTTGTAAGGATGGCTAAGGATCATGATGCAACTGAGCCATGGAATGGTGCTAGTTATGAAAGTAATTGTTAAAAACCTGGTTCTATCATTACCAAAGCACACACACCGAGCACACAATAAATACGTAGGAATGTGGAGGTAATATATTATTACTTTTACTTATACAAGTTATACTAAAGGGTGCAGTTCCGTTCAACCCCACTCTATTTATAGGCACAAGCAAGGAGAGGGAGTCACTAAATATCCCTATAAAAACCTCCGTCTCCGAGTTGTCCCATTTAGGGATGTTTGACAGGGCTTATGCTTAAAATACTTATAGTGCTAAAAGTGTTTATTCTATCAAAACTGTTTATAGTGCTTATTATACCATAAGCAGTCAAGTCAATCCGTTTGGTAAAACTGCTTATACTTATCTGTCCAAACTACTTATGCTGAGAGAGAGGACCACCATAAGCACTAAAAACTATATTTTGCTGTTTTGCCTAAAGTGCTTATGGAAGTACAAAATAACAAAGTGGTTATAGGTGCTTATACTCTATAAGCACTTACACTATTTTACTGTTTGGCAACCAAACTGCTTATTGACTATAAGCACTTTCAATAAACAGTATTAATATAAGCCCTGTCAAACACACTCTTAGTGGTTGCAATTGTAAATGCCTCCATCCCCCAACTCTCCTATTTATCAATTCCTTATTTTCTTGTGAACCCTATTCCCCTGGTCCAACAAAATAAAACGTGATTTCACCAAGTAGTTTGCTTCGGCCCAGTACTTCAGTAGCCGGCCACCCTTCAACTCAATTTTTCTACCCATGAACCCTCTATGAAACTCGGCCCAAGCTTCATCACAGTGTGTGCACACACATTTTCATGGAGGCGTTGTTATCTATATTATAAAGAATAAACATTCTTTTCTATATGTGTTACCTTGAGATAGTCTACCCATCCTATTCTTCTCTCTTGGATCCATCCGCTGATTCAAATCTAACCATTATATTAAGTTTGGGCCCACAAATGAAGTGTTACACACACCACGTTTATATGAAAATAAATATAATCTATCCAAAAATTTTAACTTTTTCCACTCGTGCGAGACATACCTTCCCACCGTACCGAAGCCCATCCCGCCCTCAATTTGCGCAAAGTGGAATTTTTTCTATAGGTGCTAGTGCCGGGTGACATGCAACCGTCGGATGTGATTGAAGTTGTTCCAGATGAAGAGCAACAAGTTACGGGGAGAGGGGGGGAGCTCCGCCATGCGTATTGGGTTGAAAACATTAATGACGGGACCATATATAAGTATATCTGCTTCTGGGTCCCACACACGCATGGGTTGCCTTCTTCCTCCTACCTCAATTATTGTTCCCCTTTTCCTCTGTTCTGGGCACCATGCATTCAGTGGTCTACTCTCTTTCCAAAAGAGTGAAACGTTGCCAAATTGCAACACATGTGCCTGCACTAACAAAGTAGAGGCAAGCCAACTCCATTTGGTTGGAGAAATGTAGGCCTGATCAATGATATTTTATATGTCCTGTTGGATGTCATGATGCTAATCCCTCAATACTGTTATATTATAGTTTCTTGTTGGGATTGACTAGGGTTAGTTGTTATCATTAAATACTGTTTGGATGTGCCACTTACAAGCATAAAAAACAGTAAGCCACTCATGTGTGTGTGATAGTTAGGTGCTTTCATTGCAGGACAAGCCATTTTTGCGTATGAGAAAGCAAAAAGGAGAAGGCTGGTATTTCCTTAAATAGCATTTCTCTTTTTATCTTATTGCGTTGTTTCAATGTGTGTCAAGCAAATTTTGCTGTTGTAAGTAGTATGCATGCATTCTTATAGGTTTAAAGCAATACAATGACTAAAAAAATGCACATATAATTTTACTTGCCAAGATATAGAGTTAAACAAATCACTTATCTCCAAGAGTTGAAGAACAGAGCCAGGCATCATTAAACACTACAAGATATCTTACGTTCAATGACGTTTCATTTTTATCATAAAACATGAAATATACGTCATGAATTCAATTTTGTGACAATTCAGTGACGAAAATTTCTTTCACAGAATGTGCGTAATAAAATGTAATTTGTGACAATTTAGTTAGTTTTCATCATAATTTTTTAGTGACATTTTTTGTTCTGAATTGGCATTTAGTTAGTCAAATGAACATCAGTAAATAAAATAAAACTTAGAATAGTTATGTTCTGAATTGGCATTTACTAGAAAAAAATAGCACCCATTTTTTGTTCGCATTTTTATTATTTATAAGACAAAATACTTCATTGAAACTTATGTAATTTTTTGAAAAATATAAATTATTCTTATTTTAAAAAACTTTTCATCAAAGAAAGAGTTGTTAGTTTGACTATTTAAAGTGTAGTGTTTTAACTGTTCAGTAAACTAACAACCATAATGCTTGGAATGCAAAATTCTAGAAAACAAGCACCTTATGTGTTCGGATCCTAAGAATGCAGCCACTTTTATTTTTTATTTTCTTATCCAAAGGCAAAAAATATAGTGACAAAAATATAAATCTATGACAATTTATAATTGTCATAAAATTGTGATGCTAGCACATAGTCTCCCACGACAAAATATCGTTCGTCACAATATAACATTCTCTGAGTTTGTGACGATTTTGGTTTCATTTTTATGACACACAACTAAAATTTGTTACTAAATAAAATTGATCATCACAAAACAATGCACATTATGACGTTTTGATAATTGTCATTCTATAATCGTCACAGAATATCATATTTCTTGTAGTGATTATTGTACTGGTGGAGTGGAAAGCATGTGTGGTCCCTGTCCAAAGTGTTCTGCCACCCAAGTTTGCAGTGTGGGGGCATAGCCAACATGTGTAACTTTCCTTATATAGCATGCTTGCCTGGTTGTAACTGAGTCTTCATGTGGGCTGCTTGCCTAATAATGATGGAAACAATAAGATTTGTAAGTATTTCTTGACATCTGAAAGTTGTTGTTGCACAGAAAAAGCCTTTTTCATTTTGGTAAAGTGATGTGATACATGGAGACAGGATAATTTTTTTTATTTAAACACCCTTGGTTTTAAGCAATGCTCTTACTAGAAAGAATGTGCACCTAATTATGCTTGGTAACATAGAGAGCTGAATAAACAACTTATCTCCAAGAGTTGAAGAGCTAAGTCAAGCATCATTACTGAATTGGTCTAGTGGAAAGCGTGTGTGGTCACTATCCAAGTGTTCAACCATCCGTGCTTGCGGTGTGGGAGCACAGTCCAGCCTGTTAAACATTTCTTATATAGCATACTTGTCTGGTTCAGTGTAACTGGGCCTTCATGTGGACTGCTTGCCTATTGAAGATCAAAAGATGTAAGAAAGGGAAGAACTAATAATGAAGTGAACAATAAGATTTGTAAGTTTTTTTTTGTTTCTGAAAGCTGTTTTCTTTTACAATAAGCACCTTTTTTATTTTGACATAGTGTTGTCACACATGATGTAACTTATTTGATTATCAAGCTGTTACATAAATAGGGCCTTTTTTGGGTTTTGGAAAACTGATGTGTCACAAGGATCATCTTCTTTGTACAATGACTTTATGAAAAGACGAAATGACCAATGGGCTTCCTCGATATGTGTAACAAGTGCCATGTACAACTAACAATTGGTGGTGCTTGTTAATTTGACCTAGACAAAAGTGTCATGATATTGTAGGGTTTAAAAGTATTTGTGTCATGTAATGATCTATGTAATATTTTCCTACGGTTGGTTCTTGTTCCATGATTACAGTCGCATAATATAAAATTTAAAAATTCGTAACACTAATATTCATAACAGTTGCATAACACTTCATTATATTCAATTGCAAGGGGTACAAGTGAAAACTTGGATAAGGTCCAAGATATAAAATATTAGCCATACCCCGTAACGTAAAGTTCATCATGGGCACTGGTTAGCAACATAAAGTTATATCTAGCCGTTACCTGGAGTGACTGCTCATAGATATCAATAAAAAAGTACATCAAAAATGGTTCCCTGTGTTTCAATGAATAATTATTTAGTCATGGCACGTTCAAAGATCATTTGGTGCATCTGGACACTGCCTATAATCATGTTTTGGATCACGACATATCCTGCAATGCTTTGTCTGTTTCACACCTCCCTTTTGTCCTTATCTCCTAATACGCTGCTTCTGGATTTTCTTCTTGTGAATCCTCAATTCTTTCTTCCCCTTGAAACGTGCATTGTAGGCCTCCCCATTATACGCTTGATTATAGGTAGTTTGAGTGAGTTGATGTCGATTGCTGTACCAGTGCTGCTGTCGACAATGTGTAATGGCTGCCCCGCATTATCTGAATAATCTGAGTATGTGATGACCTTCCTGTGCTACCCTGAATCTCAGGACTGGATTCATATCCTATATGAC
Source organism: Eleusine indica (assembly GCA_030378355.1). Classification (NCBI taxonomy): domain Eukaryota; kingdom Viridiplantae; phylum Streptophyta; class Magnoliopsida; order Poales; family Poaceae; genus Eleusine; species Eleusine indica. Next base: position 48,285,778 of record CM059495.1, read on the forward strand.
ATTTTTTCCTAACTGACTCCAGGGTTGTGTCCATTCTTTTAAGAAGTACTCTAAGCTCTTCGATAGCCATGTCGAAGCACTCCCGGTCTGTGTTGGCCACTTTGAGAACTTTTTTAGCAGTGAGCCCAAGTATATTGTTTCTGAAATAAGGTGACTCCATTGCATCTGGGTTTTCCTCAACTGGTAGCAAATGGCTTGGGTTAGCACCACAAGCATCTTTGGTCCATTTAAGCATGACATGTACATCAGAAATGCACTTCAGACCTTTCTGGACCATGATACGCGAACGTAATAATAATACATCAAAATCCTTCTATGATGAAGAAACTATTAAAAATAGTAATCATGATTCAAGTGATTAACTTACCAAAAGTTGGGAGCAGAGTATACCACAATGGTTATAAAGTCTGCATTCACATGAATAGAAGGAGGTGTCTTCATCTACATGGATTTTGAAACTTAGTTTTAACCACTTCTCCCTGCGTTCACTCTCAACATGGAGGACATAGAAAACACCTTGTTCCCGGTTGCCCGTCTCAACAACATATGAAGTGGATTTCAGGAGTTCTTCTACAAACATTTCATATGCAACACATGTATATACCTTTGCTATATGAGCCTCGATAGGCCAACAAAACCTCGGAGTGAGGTCCATCCTCAATATAATGAAATCATTTCTTTTTAGTGTTCTACACTTACCTGTTTATTCTTCTTTTCAGCTACGTGGTATGGTTTTTTTGCTCTACGACAATAGTAGTGTAGTGTTTCACAAACAGATTCGGTGGTGCAGTAGCTGGAACCAAGTTTTTAAGCACATGATTTGCAGATTCACTACGCTAGGTACTAGTCATCCTTGCACAATATACATTCACAATCTAACCTTTAGCCCACATTGAGCGTGAGTCAAAGGCTCTTGTGAGCTCAGGAACTGCTTTGTCCCCATCCAGACGATGTTTTTCAAGCATTTCCTGCCAATCAGCCTCAAACTCTACTTCTGTTAGCATGTGGTTAACAACCCTGTTGAAATCATCATTGAATCACCATCTCTATGAAATAGATGACCCAATACTTCGTCAACCTTCTTTAAGAGATGCCACTTGCACCATTTATGCTTTGGTCCAGGCAACACCTCTTGTATTGCTGCTGCCATGGCCTGGTGAAAGGACCGAGTGACCGAGGAGGGGGGGGGGGGGGGGGGGGGTGAATCGAAAACTCGCACTATGTACCAAAAATCGCTAATTCCTAAAACCGACCACTCAAAACAACTCCTACACAATTCTAGAGGTGAACACACTAGTAAGATAATGAACCTATGAACGGAACAACAACCTAAGCATACTAGTGGATCACATAAGGCAATACAACTTTTATGCAAGTTAGTGATAAAGACACGCGAAAGCAAATAATTAGCTAGCAAAGAAGCCTACTCATGCAAAGCTACTAGATCATCAAGTATAAGATAAGCACACAAGCATGAGTTGCACTATACATACTAGGGTGATCGATCAAGCCAAAGCAACTCCTACACATGCTAGTGATCGAGTAAAAGCTAAGCACAACTAGCAAGTTGAGAAGCCTATTCATGCAAGTCTACAAGTAATCAACTAGAGCAAGGTAAGCATTCAAGCATGAATAGAACGGTGTGTAAATGAGAAAAGTAATGCATCAAATTAAGGAGTAGAGTAAGAGATGACTCATGATTTTTCCTGAGGTCTCGGAAGGATGGCACCTTTCCCTACTCCTTGTTGGACCACTCCTGCCGGAGTCTCGGTCTCTCCCGCCACCGATGTGGAGTTCTCGCCCATGAGCCCGCAATCACTCCCGGAGTGAAGACACGGTGCGCGTCACTGCTGTCATCATGGCACAAGCTCGCCACCCTCAAGAACTTGCCGGACTCCCCGAGACGACACGAGCGCTCACTATTGATGCCCCTTTCATCGGTGGGCTCAAACTGTTTACAAACGTATGACGGCCTTCACAACCAATCACGATAGGCTCGATCACCAACACCTAACCGGTCTAGGTCTCACCATAGACCAAGAGTAACAACCTAGATCACACCCTTAAGAACACCCTAGCCTTAGATGTGCATCAATGCTCAAGTTACTCTCAGTAGCATTCTCAAGATATGCAATATCTCCTCCTAGTGCTCTCCTCTTTTCCTCTTGGCTCTCACCAAATGCTCCAAGCAATTCCACTGGCCAAGAGAGATCTCCAAGACCCCAGCAACGAAGTTATATAGGCTTCCAACCTCCAACTACCCGTTGCTCCATGAAGTTGCCTTTCTGCACCCAATGACCAGACTGTCCGGTCACTGCCAGACCGGACCATCTGGTCTCTCTGGAACGGCTCCGAGAGCCGTTGGCTGCTCTGTCCAGACAACTCCTCTGTACTGACCGGACCATCTGGTCAGTTGACCGGACCGTCCGATCAGGTTCCTCTCTCCAGTCCAGAAACTCCCCTGTGCGGCTTCCTCTCTGCTCTGTTCCTCAGCTGCCCTGATCGTACGGTCCGATCAACTGACTGTACCGTCCGCTCTCTATAGCTCCTGCACAGACAGATTCCTCGCTGCTTCACTGGAAGTCCCAGACAACTTCACCTAGTGACCGTACAGTCCGATCACCACTAACCCCTCTGTCCGGTCACTATGTTCAGAAGTTGAAACTTGTCGTCTTCGCTTGACTTTGTTTCCCGGCTTCTCCGAACAGCTCCTTGGCTTCTCCACTGTCATCTAGTGCCTGTGATTTCACTGAGCATCCATGCACATCACCGACTAAACATGACCTAAGATAAATGACCTAGACCCCCTTGATAGTCCGGTTTTTCCTATGGACTCAAAGCCCTAACAACTAGACAAGTGTTCCCAACACTTGCTCCACAGCTTGTCCTTAGCTGTGATCCATCTCCATCAACCCTTGGACTCCATCAAGCTCACAAGCCTCCACGCATGTGGTCATTGTCATCAATCGCCAAGGCCGCAGTCGATAATCATCATAAGGTAGGAAAGGTTTCCTACACGAACAACACTCGTATAGACATTAGTCATATTTCATGTTTGTCATTCATCACCAAAACATTGTACCTTGGGGTGACCTCAATGGTCATCATCCTTACACTTGGCATTGGTCTGTGCATGGAAACAGTAAGTTCAAATGGTGAGCTAATAGTGCATATAAATGTTACAGGAAGCATCAATGCTTCAAAACAAAAATGTTGTAGCATACCAATAAGCATTGTAGCAAGAGGTTTGTTACCCATCATCTCAACAAAAGTCTTGAAAGCCCATTTGAAACTCTCAGTATCCTCACTAGTCAACAAAACACCAGCAAATATAGTGCTTTGGAAGTGGTTGTTTACACCTACAAACATGTCGAGTGGCATTTTGTATATGTTGGTGTTGAAGGTTGTGTCAAATGTAATAGCATCCCCAAAATGACACTACATTTTCCTACTATTGCCACTGCTCCACATCACTGCAATAATCCTCATGTGACTGTCTATCTGAAGTGCATAGACAGAGTTTGGATCCTCTTCTAGTTTCTTAAACTCATGCATGGTCTTCTGCATATCATTTGCAATCAATTTTATAGCGTACTTGGAACATAGTGATTTCTGATGGCTCTTAGTGAATGTAAGATTGCTGATAGAACCAGCCATGTTGCCGCATATGTTATTGACTTTGCCTAAGCTGACATTGTTTTCCCATAGGTAACACACAAGATCTTTGGTGGACTGATCAAGACTTTGATGCGATGTAAGATGTCGCTTTTCTCCACAACTCTTCACCAGCTCATGGTTGTGTTCTTCTACAAACGTCTTTGCATACCACTCATTGTTCTTGTTCCTTAGCAGTCACAAACGTGTCGGGCATCTACTCATTGTAGTCGATTTAACACCTTTTCTAGGTTTGTCCTAGTAAAAAACAAGATGTTTAGTGCTTCAAAATGATGTCATAAGTGTATGCCAACATGAACAAGTCTATGAAAGTAGACAACAGCATTACCGCTCGTTGGCATGAAAATTTCTGCATAATCTTTATGCTCTCGTCATCTTCTCCTTCGACCTTGGCCTTGTTCCTACTGTCGTAGTGGCGTATACTGAAACCTACTTCCCATGAATATAGGTTGTAGTATCGAAGTGCATCACCCAAGGATGGGAATGTGGCCCCAACTTCTAGCAAAAATATATATGCATGTTGACCAGCTTTGCTCAATGCACTCTCTATTGCGCCCATTACACTTTCATTGGCTGCTAATGGACTTGTGTTCTGCCACTTGGATAGCCTGTGTTGGAAAAATAAAATAAATAAATACAAGGTACCATATATGTAGAATATTCATGCACTTACTTGATAAGATTTTCAAACCTATGCTACATTGCCTACAAGTGTATATTTAACAATGTATTGACCGTACTAAACAAAATGAGTACACTATCGGATGACATCTGTTTTCTTTAAATCTTATTAAAGTCAAACAATACTAGATAGATCTCTATAGAAATAGAAAACAAAATATCAAGAAGCATTTAATGATCACCTTCCATTAGTCCCATCTCTAGCTAAGGCATATCCATCATCCATGTCTTCTATCACAACCTTGTTTGGGCCTTTATCAGTAATTCATCTGGAGACAAAAAGAACATAATGTAAATGTGTGTTCGTAACCCAAACCTCAATAAACACACATTGAACTTGTGCATACACAAATTCACTACAATCTATGAACATACTAACCTTCTTTCTAATTCTTCCTCTTCTGCTGCCGAAGAATAACCCACGGTGACATTCTACATCAGCTCTATACAATGGTTATTATTATGCATTTTGGTTTCATCAACGTAATACTCGTCATCACCAAGGTCATCAACACTGCACATCATGTGTGATTCAGAAAATAGCTTAGCAGCAATACAATATCCCAATATGTTTGCTACCTTTAATAAAAAATTCATAATTCCAACTTGTGGGAATAACATTCTTCTTCAACTTGTGGGAATAAATTCTTCTCCATCACTGGATACATCACCAATGTTTCCAACATGCACACCATCATCGTTCCTGCTTCATTTATGATGAATCATACTATAACACATGCATCTAGCAAATAAAGTTCAGATTTGCAGATGCATTCAGAACTTACTCAGTATTGGGTATAGCTTTCAGTTGGTTGTTGTTGTTGGTGTATTGTCCACACAATTGAATCATGAATCTTGCAGGCATCAAATGCAACATTTGTAAATTTGACTTCAGGCGACATAGCTTGGTCCTAGCTTGTTGATCCGTTACCAACAGATTGGTTCAACATTTCAGTCCCGCTGCTTGGTGGAACATGCAAGTTAACCATGCGAACAAGGATTAGCCTCCAAATATGATGGTAGGCAAATAGACTTAAACAAAAAGATGGTGTGCAATCCATACCTTCGGTGTTGAAGAACATCCTTTGTCCAACACTTGCCATTAGCTCGAGAAAGGAAAGAATGGGAGTGCTAACGTTGTTGGATCTATAGGTAGCTCCTCCAAAGCATCCAGGTACTAGGGAAGAACAACAATTGGGACCAGGATATCCAAATCCTCCACCGCAAAACGACACAACATAAGATCCAACAACATGGGCTCTAGCCATGTTGTTCCCAGAGTTGGAAATAGGGGAGTAGGACTTGCCAGTGGGTATGGAAAAGAAGCACCTCCCATGGCGTCGGGCATCATCAACAAGTGCGCTGGTTACGAGACCCCTTCGGCACAACGAATGGAGGACGAACGAATCCGGCACATCACTCTTCATCGCCAGAGATGCGTGGGACCAGCATGAACTCCATTGAGAACTCTGAGTACAGGGTGAGCTCCCATGGCAGACGTTGAGCTTCAGAAGGAACGACAATGATTGTTTGGTCAATCGCTCATGGGGAAAACAAAATCATGTACTCCTGGGGCCTGACAATCACATGTGTTGCCATACCGTATCCATCAGGTATGACCAATATTTCCCCATTTACACCGCGGTTGTTGTTTGGAAAATGGTCCCAACAAGAATCTCAAAGTGTTGTATTCGAGGGGTGCATGTCACTACACATGCCACCTATGACAGATTTAACTTACCATCAATTTGCGTTGATGTTTCCTTCTTTCAATGAAAAGTTTCCATATCGGGGTTGCATAGGCCGCAACGAGCTTAATTTCTGCATGCGTTTCCTTGTTTGTGCATTGATGTCCTCGAGCGGGCTCCCTCTCTCTCTAGTGCCAAGATCTGACGAGGTGGCGGCGGTTCTACTAGGCATGCTCCATCCACGGCGCTCGAGCTATCACCGACCGTCAACAGAGGGAGAGTAGAGGTGCATCGAGCAGCAATGGTGGAGGAAGAGGTGTTGTGTTGTCTTCTCCATGATCCCCAGTAGCAGCGGCATGCGGCAGGGAGGGTTGATCCAGGTGGTGCAATGAGATCCCTGGCTATGTCGAGCGGGCCAGGGAGGGGAGATCTCGGCGGTGCAAGATGGGCTGTGAGCTCCTTAGCAACGGGCCATGTAGTTCCCTAGCAGTCGTCACCGCCAGCACATACCATGTTCCATCGCTTCGAACTTGTCATCTTTGTCCCCCTTGCTACTATTAGATAGACTTGTATATTGTAACCAACTGAATCCTATAGATAGGATCGGATTGTAACTGAATGCCTTGCGTTGCAAGGTTTGTTGTACATGTCACATGGTGGGTTGTTCACCAGATATATATACATGCAACCGTACAGAGCTAAATGCATGTTAAACCAAAACCTATTCTGGTCTTCTACATGGTAACCAGAGCCCCTTCTCCTCAATAGATCCAATCTCAAAACCATGGCCAGCTCGAGTTCTTCCACCCTCGGCATGCACCAGCTCCTCGCCAATGCTGTCACCGAGAAGCTTACACGCCATAATCACCTTCTGTGGAAGGCCCAAGTTCTACCGGCGATCAAGGGAGCACAGCTTGATTCCTTCCTTGACACCAAAACCACTGCCCCACCGACGGAAGTCATGATCAAGGGCGACGACGACAAAGAAGAGAAGATTCCCAATCCATCATATGCATGATGGGTTGCCCTGGACCAACAGGTCCCCAGTTTCCTGATGTCCTCACTATCAAGGGACGTCATGATTTAGGTCGGTACGATGACAATGGCGGCCGAGGCATGGCATGCCATTGGAGAGCTCTTCGGCTCCTGTACGCGAGCACGATCAGCAAACACACGCATCGTCCTCGCCACCACTCGGAAGGGGAACATGTTTGTCGTGGAATACGTCGACAAGATGAAATCCCTCGGAGATGAGATGGCAACAGCAGGCAAAGCCCCTGATGATGAAGAACTTGTGTCCTATATACTCACTGGTCTCGACTACGACTGGAATCCCCTTGTCTCCTCCATGGTCGCAAGGGTTGAGCCAGTTACTGTGAATGAGCTTTTCTCGCAGATGCAAGGCTTCGAGCTATGACTCCTTTTGCAGTCGTCTGTTTCATCGCTGCCCTCTATTAACATTGCGGCCTGGGGCGGTCGTGGCGGATCAGGTGGGCGTGGTCCAGGAGGACGCTCTAGGGGTGGTCGCAGTAACCGTGGCGTACAGGAGGCGGCCGTGGTAATCATGGCTCACCCCATGATGGCAACAACAACAGCACCAAGAAGATTCAGTGTCAAGTGTGTGGTCGCCTTGGACACAAGGCTCTTGACTGCTGGCATAGGTTCGATTAGGACTATGTCCTGACGGAGCGACATGCTGCTGCAGCTATGACTCAGGGTCATGCGGGTGATCCCAACTGGTATGCAGACTCAGGAGCTACGGACCACATCACTAGTGAGCTTGACAAGATCATGGTTCGCGACAAGTATCATTGACATGATCAGATCCACACGGCGAGTGGAGCAGGTATGGATATTAGGCATATTGGTCATACTGTTGTTCCCTCTCCTATTCGTGGTATACATCTAAATAATGTCTTGCATGTTCCTCAAGCCATAAAGAACCTTGCTTCCGTTCGTAAATTGCCTCTGATAATCATGCCTTTTGAGAATTTCATCCAAAATTTTTTCTGTATCAAGGATCAGGCCACGAAGACCACTCTTCTTAAAGGGAGAAGCCACAATAGACTCTACGCACTTCCTTCTTCTACCACAATAAAGCAAGTCTTTGGAGTAGTGAAGTCGTCCCTTGATCAATGACACAATCGTCTTGGCCATCCCTCAATTCCTATTATCAAGAAAGTTATTAGTGAGAATAATTTAATTTGTTCTAGTGTGCCTAGTCCTGAGTCAGTGTGTAATGCATGTCAAAAGGGAAAAATTCATCAATTGCCTTATCCCAAGTTTGTTAGCGAGTCCAAATTTCCTCTAGAACTTGTGTATTCTGATTTCTGGGGTCTTGCCCCTAATTCTATTGGAGGAAGAAAATACTATGTGAGCTTTATTGATGATTATAGAAAATACACTTGGGTATATCTTATTAAATTTAAGTCTAAAGTTTTTTAGAAATTTCATGAATTTAAAAGCCTTGTTGAGAGACTCTTCAGTAGGAAAATAATCACTATGCAAACCGATTGGGGTGGCGAATATGAAAAATTACACTCTTTGTTTCAACAAGTAGTCATCGTACACCATGTCTCATGCCCCTATGCACACCAGCAAAATGAGGCCGCTGAAAGAAAACATCGACACATTGTCGAAGTAGGTCTTTTACTCCTTGCTCAAGCTTCTATGCCTCTGAAATATTGGGATGAGGCATTCTTAGCTGCAACCTATCTTATTAACAGAACACCTAGTAGAGTCATTTGGTTTAGCACACCATTAGAGCGCTTGTTTCAGGAAAAACCTGATTACATGTCTCTTAGAGTTTTTGGATGTGCTTGCTGGCCAAATCTGCACCCATATAATGACCACAAGCTTCAATTCCATTCCAAGCAGTGTGTCTTTGTTTCTTACAGCAGCCTTCACAAAGGCTTCAAGTGCTTAGATATTTCATCTGGTCGCATCTTTATCACTCGTGATGTTATATTTAATGAAAATGTGTTCCCTTTCTCCAAACTTCATGACAATGCTGGAGCAAGGCTTAAGGCTAATGTTCTTCTCCTTCCTCCAACTTTGCTTAATCCTGGTTATTGGGAACATTTAGTTGATCAATTACCTAATAATCCTATTAATGTGGAGACTAACGATGTTGGAGATGCAGCAAATGTCTCACAAGAATTATCCAACATTGAAGCGGGACTTCCCCATCTTGGTCCTAGTACGGACCTCAGTGCTGAAATGGAAGCAACAACAGAGTACCTTCCCGAGTCTTCGGTTTCTACACCAGCGCATGCACCTACCGAGTTGCAAGAGGATTCTAGCACAACTTCGCCACAGCCTTCCATGCATATGCATGCTTCTGATGAGCCACAGTTGGTTTCTTCTGACTTGGCTTCACAAGTTGACTCTCCTGGAGTTGCAGCACCTGATCCAGCAGTTGGATATTCTGCGCCCATGAGGCCTACAACCTGATTGCAGCGAGGCATTATACAAGAGAAGGTATATCATGATCGTACAATTCAATATAACCCGAAGCATGGTTTCTTTGCTTCAATAGGGGAACCCACAAATCTAGAGGAGGCTATGGCAACTTCAGAATGGCAGGGTGCAATGGATGCTGATTATGAGGCACTAATAAGAAATAAGACTTGGCGTCTTGTTGCACCTCTTAAAGGAAGGAATGTTATTGATTGTAAGTGGGTCTATAAAGTTAATTGAAAACCTGATGGCACTATTGATATATATAAAGCCAGATTAGTAGCAAAGGGGTCCAGGCAAAGGTATGGGATAGATTATGAGGATACCTTTAGTCCAATTGTTAAACCAGCTACTATTCGAGTTGTTCTATCTATAGCTATATCCAGGAGATGGAGTCTTCAACAACTTGATGTGCAGAGCGCGTTTCTCCATGGTGTTCTGGAGGAGGAGGTCTATATGAGGCAGCCACCAGGTTATACTGATAAGCTTCATCCTCATTATGTATGTAGACTTGACAAGGCCCTATATGGATTAAAACAAGCTCCACGAGCTTGGTAAGGTTAAGTGCAAAATTAAGTGCTTTAAGATTTAAATCTTCTAAAGCTGATACATCACTGTTTTTCTACAACAAAGGAAGTGTTACTGTTTTTGTATTGGTGTATGTAGATGACATTATTGTTGCTAGTTCAACACATGATGCGATAGTAGCATTGTTAAAAGATCTCAAGCAAGATTTTGCCTTGAAGGATTTGGGATCTCTTCATTACTTCCTTGGTATTGAAGTAAGTAAGCTGCAAGATGGTATATTATTGACTCAAGGATAGTATGCATCTTATCTGCAGAAAAGAGTTGGAATGATTAATTGTAAGCCTTCTACTACTCCTTTGTCTATATCTGAAAAATTGTCTATTCAATACGGTACACTTTTGACTCACAAGATGCAACTCAGTATAGGAATATAGTTGGAGCTCTACAATATCTAACTCTAACAAGACCAGATTTAGCCTTCTCGGTTAACAAGGTGTGTCAATTCTTGCATGCCCCTACTACAGTGCATTGGACAGCTGTTAAACGAATTCTTCGGTACTTAAGACATACATTGAATGTTGGCCTGCAAATATGTAAGTCTAACTCTATGATGGTTAGTGAATTCTCTGATGTTGACTGGGTTGGCTGCTTAGATGATAGAAGATCAACTGGTGGCTTTGCAATTTTCTTAGGTTCCAACCTTATTTCTTGGAGTGCTAAGAAGCAGGCAACAATATCAAGGTCTAGCACAGAAGCAGAATATAAAGCACTTGCCAATGCAACTGCTGAAATCATGTGGGTCCAATCTCTGTGAAAGGAACTTCAAGTCAAAGTGCCTCCTAGTGCAAAGTTTCAGTGTGATAACATTGGTGCTACATATTTGTCTGCAAATCCTTTGTTTCATGGCAAAACAAAGCACATAGAGATTGATTACCATTTCGTAAGAGAAAGGGTAGCACAAAAATTATTAGACATATAGTTTGTTCCTACTGGTGATCAAGTAGCTGATAGTTTCACAAAACCATTACCTGCTAAGAAGATAGAAAATTTTGTATACAATCTAAATCTTGGAGAGGTTTAGATTGCAGGAGGATATTAGATAGACTTGTATATTGTAACCAACTGAATCCTATCGATAGGATCGGATTGTAACTGAATGCCTTGCGTTGCAAGGTTTGTTGTATATACCACATGGTGGGCTGTTCACCGGATATATAAACATGCACGTTAAACCAAAACCTATTCTGGTCTTCTATAGCTACGATTGGCTAGAGTGTTGGAGCAGCCACTCGATCAGTCGTGCGCACGAACCCGGCCTTCTCCTTCGTGAACCGTTCGTTCATCCGCGAGACTCGTCCGTCCGTTCTGGCCGGACTCTGCCTACGACGCCACTAACGAGTTGCCTAGCTAAGACTTGATCAAACACAACTAATCAGGCACAGCCAGAACGTGAACACAGTCCGTTCTGCACCCGTCTCGACCTGACCAACAAACAAACTCACATGTGCACACGCACACACGCAACGCACACCACGTACACATGACTCACGCCAGGAACACATACCATGGCGTGGTTTATTGCCTAACACAGAGCCCCGTCCATCGTCGCGAACATGACGCCATGTAGGTTATCATGGAAACTTCTCTCTCCGGATCTGTTTGATTCATCAAATTGGGATCTCAACATTTTGTTCCACTTGTGGCAGGGATTCGCAGGTCATGAGGACGTTGTGCTGTGTGGGTTGTTTGCTGAGCACAAGCCACACAACACAAGTACACAACAACCTTTTAGCCCCGAGGGTCTTCTACGCGCTGCCGCGACCCGCAAAGGTGCATGTCCGCTGAGGTGCTGTGGTCAGATTTTCTTGGAGATTATGGTGCTAGGATATGTGAGAGGATTCCTTGGACACTGATGAATTCAATTCTCACACGAACACAATTTAATTTCTATTTTTTTAAATTCCTTATTTTCTTAGGGTTCCACGAAATTATATTACTGCAAGTGATAAAATCTCTTTTTTTTAAGGGTTGTCACTTGGCATGGGTTACGCATGATATGGTGAAGCTTGTGTTTAAAATTGCATTTATTTTTAGAGCTCAGTTGATGGGGTTTTGGTGACTTGTTTTGGGAGTCGCAAGTTTGCTATTTCTTGCGTCTGTGCTCTGTTCTTTGAAGTGCTCATTCTCATTTCAGCACTGCACCTCCGATGCTTACCAGGGCTCTGCTTCAATTTGGTTTTCCGGGCGCCGACGACAAGCACCCAGACGATGAGCATGCAGCAGAGGAGCACTGGCTGAGGACGAGCGACGGCCGACGGGCGGCCGCAGAAGCACGGCCACATCCAGCGCCAACTGCAACGGATTCAGCAGCTGGGTGCATTTATCTCAGCTCGCAACCTGCAGGTACAGTAGTGCCTGGGTTTGTTCAGCCCCCTGAACACGTTTGTGCTCGGTTAGAAGGTAGCAGCCGCAGCTCTGCTTTGTTTTGAACTTTTGATTCTGAAAATAATGTTTCATGTTTGCTTAATGTAGTTGCCTCATTCTGTGTACTTGCTAGCAAAATTAGTCCTTGCTTGGACGCTGGCTTGGGTTTCGTTGCGCTTGTTTAAAGAAAACAAGTATTTGTGCTGGCTGCCTATCAGAATTGTCATAGCACTTTCTGTTTGATCAGCTTGCATGTCTGTTTGATTTTTCACTGCTACAATAATCAATTTATTGCTTATCTATTTGCTCTTGTGAAATGATCATCTCAAGCATGCATGAACAGCACCTGATGTGGTCATCTTTTTGCTACTACATTGAACAAGTGTAGTTGTTTACCTGTTGCACTTGATTGCTTTGTATAGTTGTCTGCACAAAACAGTCACTCAATCACGGTCTTATATTGTTTGATAAATTAGTATTTTTAGTTTTATATTAATTTAGAAATAAAACATAAACATGATTAACAGATGTACGATAAATTAGACAAGTCTACACAAGATCTAGACAGGTCTATAAAGACAGTCAATATCACAACTATCATAGATAAACAGATCACGATAGCTAGTATGTAAGACATAGTTTAAGATGGAAGTATATACGTTTCCTTCTGGACAGGGTAGAGTAGGCGGCGATGATGTGCAACACTATCACGTTGTTGGCAACGGCGAGTGAGACCGACTCGATGTCGAGAAAGACGAGTCGTGGCGACGAGCTTGACGAAGACGAGAAAGCGATCGAGCAGTCGTGCAGAGCGCTTCCAAAAACCTTTTTCGCCCTCTCCCGATACAGGATCACAGAGGACGATGGTTCTGGAGATCTGCTCTCCTGTTTGCCGGTGCATGCCGATGATCAGGATGGAGAAGTCTTGGCGACGTAACAGTAGTGAGAGGCAAAACTCTAAGCGATTTCATGATATGATTTGCGGCGGTACCTATACGTATTTATAGGGAGGAACCACTAGGGTTGGGTGTCCTGCAACTAGTCCGTTTTCATATTAATACGTTGGTTTCCATATCCAAATATAGTGGACACGCAGGAAAAAGAAAGTGTAAAAGGAAGCCACGCCCCCCGCAAGGCAAGAGACCAAATTTTGGTGGACCATTTGCGCAGATGATGCGTGACCGTGCCCATCGCCCACGCCCCGCCTGGCCCGGCGAGGCGAGCAAGCACACGCGTGTGTTCTTCATTTCTCCTGTCCATACACTTGCAACACATGCTAGAGCAACCAATCTTATAAGTTAGACTCTCTCCACCTCCATTAGCAATATAGGACTAAAACTTTATGCTCCCACCACTCATGAATGGGCATTTAAGTTCTTTCAAAAATTATTAAAATACTAATGAGTCAAGTCCATATAATTCCAGCATATATTACCTAAGGATTGCACAGTTGTTTTATGCAGCAGAAACCTGGTGGTTGCTCACTGTCGTCTAGAAGATAATGAACTGATGTCCAGTTGTTAGAGCATCTCTAAAAGACTAGTTATAAATGACTAGCTAAAATCCTTGTTTAGCTATTATATAAGTTGAAATGGCTAGTCTAAACATGATGAAACCCAACAGGCTAGTTAAATTGGAGTCTCTATCTTTTAAATGAGTCCACGTCACTTTTTTTTGCCTTGGGCCATCGTGCGTTGGCCCATGGCCCAGCCAGAGATCATTTCAGCGGTCATAGGTTTGTCTGCTGCCGCCGCTGGCACATGAACAGATCACGCGCGACCTGATCTTTGGCTTGTCTTTGCCGTCGCGTACATCGCCGGCTGCATCCTCCGAGAGCACATGTGCATCAAAGGTATTGCGGCTGTCCTCTGACAACTGATCCAGATGTTCAACGTTCTCTCATTATTTTATTCAATTAATCATTTGTTGTTTTAAATCAGATTTTTGATAATCAGTTTTTGTTTAACACAAACCTTATAGATCATGGATTCTGGTGATGAATTCAATCAATTTGTAATGGATTAATTGATCAATTCCTTGGATGATGAGAAGTGTAGTCGATGTTGTGTTGCCGCACACATCATTGTCGATGATTTAATTAATCATCCGGGTCGAACCGGTTCTATTGATGGTCATGATGTAGTGAATCATCAAAGACTGTTCTTGCCCGCGCTTCTTTATAAAGATTATTTCTCAGATAAACCTACATTTGGACCAAAGGTTTTTAGATAGAGGTGTATATTTTTTTAGTAATTTTTATCATATTGTATGTTACTTTTATTATTGTACATCTAATTTTTAAATTATGTGATCATATAGGTTTCGGATGAGACGATCTATATTTTTACGCATAATGAATGCCGTTGAGCAACATGATGACCATTTTGTTCAGAAGAGGAATGCAACCGGTATGCTTGGTCTATCTTGTCTACAAAAAGTCGTTGCAGCTTTTAGATTGTTAGCTTATGGAGTAGCGTCAGATGCTTTAGATGACTACATTCGTATTGGTGAGGGTACTGCTCTAAAAGCTTTGAAAAAGTTTGTCATAGCTGTTGTTGAGGTTTTCGGACCGGAGTACATGACATTGCCTAATGAACAGGATACTGCTAGATTACTTGTAATTAGAGACATGAGAGGTTTTCCTGGTATGTTAGGTTCCATAGATTGTATGCATTGAATTTGGAAAAATTGTCCTACTACATGGCATGGTATATATAGAGGACATAAAAAAGAGCCTACTATTTTATTTGAAGCAGTTATTTCTAAAGATCTTTGGATATGGCATGCATTCTTTAGAATGTCTGGTTCACATAATGACATCAATATGCTCCAAAGATCTCCTATATTTGCTAGGCTCGCCGAAGGAGAAGGCCCACAAATAAATTACAGCATCAATAGACATGATTATTCAATGGGATATTATCTAGCAGATGACTTATATTCTTTTTGGGCTACTTTTGTGAAGACTATTCCAGAGCCATTGGGAAATAAGAAGAAAATTTTTGCCAAGGCACAAGAATCATGTTGAAAGGATGTTGAACAAGCATTTGGGGTTCTACAATATCGCTTTGCTATTGTTCATGGGCCGGCTCGCTTGTGGGACGAAAATACCCTGAGAAACGTAATGATGGCTTATATTATAATACATAACATGATTGTTGAAGACGAGAGAGATCAGTATAGTGGAGAATATGATTGCAACTATGATGACATGGGAGAAAAAGTCACAGTTTCTCATGACAATGCACCAGAGATATATGCTTTTATTGAAAATTACAGAAGGATCAAAGACAAGGAAACTCACACTCAACTTCAAGCCGACTTGATCGAGCACTTATGACAGCACCATTCAGTTTTATACACTCTTCATTAGTCCCCCATAATTTGTCTTGTTTATGTTATTTTATTAGATAACAAACTCTTTATTAGTTGCAGTCATGATGTCGACAGTAGCAGTCATGTGTGAACGAACAAATTTGGTTTTCATGCTACAGTTCCAACCATTTATGCATCATAATATGACAATTTTTTATTTAATTTTGTACAAAGTTTGTCAATGTCAACAGTTGAGCCCTATACAAACACCAACACGAGCCGAAGCACATCAAATTTGAAAGAAAACTCATTGTCATATTACAGGAGACACAATATAAAGGTCTATGCTCATGTTTCAATCTCATATTACACAACTGAAACTGAAATTAAAGGAGACACAATATAAAAGTTCTATGCTCATGTTCCAATCTCACATTACACAACTGAAACTGAAATTAAAGGAGACACAATATAAAAGTTCTATGCTCATGTTTCAATCACATATTAAAGAACTCAAACACAGTAAACTATGGAAGTCTAGAACCTGCACGTCTTGCAAGGATTTCATTCTGGCGTTCTTCATAATATTGTTGTTGTTTGGAGGTCATGTTGCTCAAATCCAGTAAAAGAATCCTCTCCTCTTCCAACTCCCTTTTCAGTTCAATCTTTTCTCTCTCCAACTTGTTCCTTTCCTCCTGTAGAGCAAAGGCTTTGTTGCACCTCTCTTTTTTCTTCAAATCTCTCTTCATTTCTATCTCAGCATCAGCTTCTTTGATCTTTTCCATAAGGTAGTCCAATGCTTCAATGGTCGAACGTTGTCGGAGCTTCTGCTTCTCCTTCTTCTTTCTGTCTGGTCTGCCTGAAACTTCTTCTGGTACAGCAGCATCAACACCACCATCATCAGGGGTGGGTGAGGTGCATCTGAGACGGAGATGAATTTGTTGTTCTCTTTGGTTTCTTATTACTAGCTGCCTTTGCTCTCCAAGTGCCTTGCACCTTGCCAATCACTTCATCTTGTCCTTTAAAATTCTCCAACAATGCATTAAGGCAAATTTCCTCTTCTTCTTGTCTTCTTCCTTGAATAGTGCACATGCATGTGCAATCTGAAATTTTCATACAAGGTAAAAAATCAATTCAACAAAGCCTTTGCTGGTCACACATACAAGGTAATTTTTTTTTAACAAGGAACTGACATACCTTGTCATCAACTGACCAACCACTATGGTTTCTATCCTCAATCCTGGTCACACATCCGCAAAACATTCACATCATGTAATATAGCAGACCAACGGTTCATTAAAGAGCCCTGTGTACGGTCTGATGAGAATATGCAAACCAGCCATTTCCAGTAGTGGTTGTTTTTTGAACAAGGATTGCTATGCAGAAGTCTTTGGTTCGCTGTGCTTCTTTAATATGTGAGGCACTGCTCCCGTGAGTGGAAAGTAATGAAACCCAATCTCTGGTCTACTTTGATTTGTAGCTTTGCAGACTGGAGTAGAATACGATTTTCTGTTGTTGTACGATTCATGGGAGGGAAACTGAAATAGACTATCTAAGTGTCTGGTCTTGGGACTCAAACTGACTGATAGCGTACTAGTTTGTGCACCTTTAAATGCTAGAAAATTTTTGAACACCTGCCGTTATTTTGGTGAAATTGGTATTACAACGGTTGTAGCTTATGTTCGATCAATTCGGTATTATTGTAGTTCCAATCCCTCTGGGAGGTGTTCTGTCCAAATGCTTTGCGACAGTAAAAATGCACTAAGACGTTTGTCAAGTGTTTTAATACACTAAGACGTTTGTCAAGTGTTTTATATCGGGCACTTGACAAAGAACACTCTTTGCCGAGTGTTCCAGACAAAACACTCGGCGAATAGATGGCACTAGGCAAACACATGTTTGACGAGTGTCCTAAAGTTAGACACTTGGCAAGAAGGGATGATTGTCGAATGCTTAACGCGCCGTCACTTTGCGCGCCCGGGAGTTAGCTATTTGTTGAGTGTCCCTAATTAGCACTCGGCAAGGAGGCCATTTTGTCAAGTGTTTCAGTTGGGCACTTGACAAAGATGCTTATTTCGAGTGCTTCAGTTGGGCACTTAGCAAAGGAAAAAAATTATTCTTTTCTACTGCCAAATTTTTTCTTGGGGCCCATAGACAGTCCATTATGAGTAATGTTAAAATTTGGTAAATTTCCCCATCTATTTGTAATATTTATATAATTTATTTCATTATTTGTATTTTTTATGACAAATCAAATTTAAACTGCAAATGATTTGAATAATGGAATAAAGTGAAAGGAAGTTTGATATTCATGTTAGTGAGTCTAATTTGAGGTTGTATGCAAGAAACAAAAGGAAATTTCATGAATCTTATACATGAAATATCACTAGAAACATGTAGTCATATTGTATTTTAATTATATAAAAAATCAAACAAAGCCTAAATGAGAATTGTCATGAAATCATGATATTATACGTACATGTTGTGATAAAAAGTAGGGAAGGATTTGCATAAGTTGTCATGTACGTTGCGTACAAAATAGAGAATCTCCGAAGAAGAACCTTAAAGTTGAGAATAAGTCATATAGATTGCGTTATGTCAAAATTTCATTATTTTTTGAAGTCGTTTGATAACTTCTTTTTTTTCAAATAATGATGTTTAATGTTTGTCAAGTGCATGTGTGGCTGGCACTCGGCAAAGGCTTAGAGTTAGCCCTTTTGCCAAGTTTCCCTGCTCTGACACTCGGCAAAGAGGCTTTTGTCATGTGTCTCATCTATTTCCCAAGTGTCAGAGTCCCGGCACTCGGCAAACACTTCGGCACTTAGGGTCGATCGTCTCTGTGTCTATCTCTCTCTCTCTGTCTCACTCTGTTGTCTCTCCCTCTCCTGGCCCGTGAGCCGCCACCACTGCGCCAAGCTCCCATTCGGCCCTCCTGCCCGCTGCCCCTGCAGTCTCCCTGCGCTGCCCTTCGCCGCCTCCCCTGTGCCCCCACGCCGCCCTCGCTCGCCCTGCTTCACTGCCCACCTCCCTGTTGTTGCCGCCCACCTCCCCGTTGGCCGGCCGTTGCCCCTGTCGCCTCCCCGCTGCCCGGCCGATGCCCCCATCACGCCTCTCCGAGCCTGAGCGGCGCCTCTCGTCCCTGAACGCCGGTGTCATCGTCCCCCAGCCGGAGTGGCGCATCTCGACCCCGAGTGCCGCCTCCTCCCCCCTGCCATCATCCTCGACTTCAGCGCTGCTGCCTCCCATGCACAATGAAGGAACGAGCAGGAGGAGAGGATTGGAGGAGGAGAAGGATGCCCGTCGCCACCCCCCCCCCCCCATGAGCAGTACCATCGCTGGCAGCCGACCCTGACCCCGTCACCTCGTCTAGGTAGGCCTCCGCGCCATGCATTTCCCTTGGTTATGTACACTACTGAAACCAATCTTTGCATAGTCACCAAGAAATTATCTTGAGAAAACTTTGACAATATCTTAGAAGAAAATTCCTAGTCGTTGTTACATATGACGTGAAGCTAATGTTGATGACGTATGATTGGAGACTGATCTCACAACTTTTGACTACAATGGCCATAATAAATTAGTGATCTTTTGCAGCTATGGTTGTAGCCTAGAGCCATATATATAGGATTAGTTTGTTCTCGTCATGAACAATGAAGCTGCTACACTATACATTAGAGATAGGTAGTTTCAATTGGATGTGGATGTCGGCCATCGTGTCGTTGGTTTGTTGCAGGTGTTGAAAACCTTATCCGCACCCCTAGTGTGCGGAGGTGCTGCAAAATTTACAATTGACAATATTATGTTTATTCTATTATTTATTTATTTTTGCAGGGAGCGGCTGTTGCATAGTCCTCGGCACATCACTTTATAGGATAGCAAGGTGGCAAAAAGACCTCTCTTTATGTTCATGTTTGTAGGGTCATGTAACCTAGTTAGGCGTCTCTCGTTTGAAAGAGATATGGTTAGAAATATGTAGATTTTTGCATATCTATAACCGTTGCTATTTTGAATTGTTCCTATTTTTTGGGACAGATCGAGGATATGTAGATGAGTAAGTCTCCATGCTCTACTATCATCCGAGTCAGAGTTTTGGTAGCACCTCTCTGTTGTTCTCCGGATACACAATCTCTTTGTTAGGACGTGTATTTAGAGAATAACGGGAAGGTTGAAAGGATCGAGTGACCGAGACGGGGGGGGGGGGGGGGTGGATCGGGAACTTGCACTATGTACCAAATTCTCCAATTTCTAAAACCGACCACTTAAAACAACTCCTACACAATTCTAGTGGTGATCACACTAATAAGATAATGAACCTATAAAAGGAACAACAACCTAAGCATACTAGTGGATCACATAAAGGCAATACACCTATGCAAGCTAGTAATCAAAGATACACGGAAGCACACAACTAGCTAGCAAAGAGTCCTACACATGCAGGGCTACTAGATCAAGCACAAGGTAAACACACAAGTATGGGTAGCACAATACATACTAGGTTGATCAATCAAGCCAAAGCAACTCCTATACATGCTAGTGATCAAGTATGAAAGCTAAGCACTACAAGCAAGTAAACAAGCCTATTCATGCAAGTCTACAAGGTAGTCAACTAGAGCAAGGTAAGCACAGAAGCATGAATAGCACGATATGTAAATGCGAAAAGTAAAACATGATAGTAAGGAGTAGAGTAAGAGATGGCTCATGATTTTTTTTGAGGTCTCGGAAGGATGGCGTCTTCCCCTACTCCTCGTTGGACCACTCCTGCCGGAGTACCAGTCCCTCCCTCCACCAAGTGGAGTTCTCGCACACGAGCCCGTAATCACTCCCAGAGTGAAGACACGGTTGTGTCACCGCTGCCACCAAGGCACAAGCTTGCCTCCCTCGAGAACTTGCCGGACTCCCCGAGCTGACACAGGCGCTCACTAGCGATGCCCCTTTCACCGGCGGGCTCAAACCAGATACAAACATGTGATAGCATTCACAACCGATCATGATAGGCTCGATCACCGACATCTAACCGGTCTAGGTCTCACCATAGACTAAGTGTAACAACCTAGATCACATCCTCAAGGACACCCTACTTAGATGTGCAAGATGGTCTAGTTACTCTCACTAGCACTCTCAAGATATGCAATATCTCCTCCTAGTGCTCTCCTTTTCTCCTCTTGGCTCTCACCAAATGCTCCAAGCTATTCCACTGGCCAAGAGAGATCTCCAAGACCCCAGGAACGAAGTTATATAGGCTTCCAACCTCCAACTAGTTGTCGCTCCATGAAATCATCTCTCTCGACACCAATGACCGAACCGTCCGGTAACTGCCAGACCGGACCATCTGGTCTCTCTGTACCGGTTCCCAGAACCATTGACGCTTCATTGTCCAGCGATTTCCTATACTGTCCGGACCATTCGGTCAGACTTTCTCTCTCCATTTCAGAGAACACCATTTTCTACGCCCTTCTATCCCGAGCTACCTCCATACAGACCGGACCGTACGGTCTCTACAGGTCTTTATGCTGACAGATTTCCTTGCAGACTTCTCTCTGATCTCCTAGTGACCGTACAGTCCAGTCTCCTCTGACCCCTCTGTCCGGTCACTATGTACAATGCTGAAACTCCTCATCCTCGCTTGACTTCGTTTCCCAGCTTCTCCGAACAGCTCCTTGGCTTCTCCACTGTCACCTAGTGCCTGTGATTTCACTAAGCATTCATGCACATCACCAACTAGCATAACCTATGAGACATAACATAGACCACCTTGATAGTACAGCTTTTCCTATGGACTCAAAGCCCTAACAACTAGAAAAGTATTCCCAACACTTGCTCCATAGCTTGTCCTTAGCCTTGATCCATCTCCATCAACCCTTAGATTTCATCAAGCTCACCAAGCTCCAATGCTTGTGGTCATTGTCATCAATCGCCAAGGCCATCGTCAACAATCATCATAGAGTAGAAAAGGTTTCCTACATGCAAAACACTCGTGTAGACATTAGTCACATTTCATGTTTTTCATTCATCACCAAAACAATCATACCTTGGGGTGACCTCAATGGTCATGATTCTTACAATCTCCCCCTTTTTGGTGATAGATGACAACCACTACTTATGATGATCCAAAATGGACGAGCAACAAGGAACCAAAAGAAAAGATAGGTTTGAGAGGATTACCTTGGTCCTTACCTGAATGACCTTGGTCCTTACCTTGGAAGTAGTCTCCCTCTCAGAATGTGCTAGGTGCTGAGGGAGAACTACCCAATATACATAGCGCACTTGATATTGGTCTTGAATTGAATTTTGTGCCCATCTCGGTGTCATGGTAATTGATCTTGTTGACGTAGACACGCACCAAAGACGTAGATATTCATGTCGGTGAAGATGTTCATCGTTGTTGTAGACATGCACCATTGTTGTCTTCATTTGGTCATCTCTCCTTCATGTGATCTTCATTTTCATCTCCCCCTTTGTGTTGCCAATCTAGACTTGGCGTTTGGATCTTCATCTTCCTTCTCCCCCTTCGTCACCTATCACTAAAAATCACAAACCAAAGACAAAACACAAGAGGACCAGGGAGCAAATAATAAATGGCAAGAGTTAGAACACTCCCCATTTCATGGTGCTCCTCCTTGGTCATGATGGTGTTCCACCGTAGCTCCCCCTACACACATGACTCAACAAAATATTTACTCAAGAATGCAATGGTTAGTCATTTATGTGATGGGAATGTATGAGCCACTTGTCTTTGAGCCGCACTAGTAGATTTAACCTTGGAGCTCGTTTGAACATGACTCAATGGGTATAAAGCACAAATGCAAAAATGCTTACATTGTAAATAAGCAACTCCCCCTAGGAACATGTTTGGAAGCATGTAACGTATCACAATGCAAAAATGCATGAGTGCAAAGAATGCAAATGCAAATGCAACAAGTATACAAATGCATGATGCGATGCTAAAAAAAGAGAGAGAAAAGCTACAAACCAAAGTGCCAACGACGAGTTGTTCCCTTCTCGAGCTTACTCATAATTGACCATTCTTCAAAGCCTTAGGCATACCATGAACCATCTTCCCAATCTTAACCCATTTCCATTGCTATCTCAAGGAGGTTCGAAGTCAACCTACAAGAAGAAGAGAAACAAGCACAAAGCAAAGCACAAACAACGAAACAAAACAAACAAAGACTATACATATTTATAAAGGACAAGCTTTAGGGTTACTCATGTGAAGTTTGAAAGGTCGAGAACATTGAGTTTTCCTCTTAGCTTGTTGAAGGTCTTCTCGTCGAGTGGTGTTGGCACTTCCCAAGTGCCCCTATTATATGTGAATATTACCCCAATTAGAGCATAATTGATACTAATTTAGGCCATTTACCTGTGATATTGCCTATATATTTGTATATGCGTTGTTTTGGAACTTTATTGTAGAAACAGGTAAAATTGGTGATTAATGCGATGATGGAGAGGGCAGGAGTCCAGAACCGACGAAAAGCACTGAAGAAGCCTAGTGCGCCGATCGGCGCAACCCATGAGCCGATCGGTGCAAGGGTGTTTTGACCCACAGAAGTGACCGAGGCCCATTCCACATGTTTATGGAAGTTTATCTGCGTAAGACACTTGAAGATATTTGTCTAAGAAGAATTATGGAACTTTTAGAAGATTTATGGAACTCCAAGATCTTAACGTGCAGTACAAGACTTTATCTCGAAGGAAAAGGCCCACATGGCAGCTGTGGAAGACAGAGGAACCGACTCGGGGAAGAAATCAGAGAAGACACGGCTTGCACCGATCGGCGCAATCCTGCGCCGATCGGCGCAACCACCTTATTTGCTAGAAACCGAGTCCTTTACTAGTAGAACCCCTATAAATACTTGTAAACCCTCGCCGTAGAAGAGGAGGCGACAGAGGGCAGCAGATCCGTGAGTTAGAGCCACCGGGGCTTGCCCCGTTAGAATAGATCTCTAGTTGAGTTTCAAGAACCATTGGAGTCAAGAGTTGATCCGTCAAGGTAGGCCATCTCGACAGGGATGAATCTTACTCTATTTATCTCAAGGATGATTGAATATGTTGATGATGGTTTTGGTGATTTGTCTATCTTGATTCTATAATCATGCATGTGCTTATTCCAATTGCTTAGTTCTAGGCTAAGTAAGTAGATATTATCGTAATCATGGTGATTAGGATAGTATTCATACATTGTATTGATTATGGTTGCTTGATGATGCCAGTAGTGTGGTTTAGCGGTGATAGCACTAAGCTTACGCAGCACTATTGGATAGTTGAGTAGGGTAAGATACTTGCGCGATTAAGGGTTTCCTCCCCGTTGTGATTAAAAAAGGGAGCCGCTCAGAATGCAGGGTGATCTTACTCATTATAGGTTTTTATTGATCTATGTAATTACCCATTAAGATGCTATTCAATTAGACTATCTAGTTACGATCTCACTAGTAGATATCTGGCTACTCACTTACCAGCATAGGTTTACAAGATCTGGAGCACTTTGGCTTAGACTCACAGGTGTGCCGATCGGCTCAACCCTGCGCCGATCGGCGCAACAACTTCGGCTTAGATCCACCAGTGTGTCAATCGGCTCAATTCCAGCGCCAATCGGCACAACCCCAGATTTAATAGATCTCGCGCACTTTGACTTAGTTTCACTAGTGTGCCGATCATCTCAATCCCTGCGCCGATCGGCGCAATGACAGTTTTACTGTCTGGCGCACCTTTGCGCTGGCCAGTCTCCCCCTCATGCAACCTGACCTTGACAGTAGCCTTGACTAGATCTTTTACTGTTAACTTTGTTTAATAAATCCCTAAGGTCCTAGTGGATTTGATATACCTTGGAATACTCAATTCAAGGGAAAAAGTGCTACAATCGTACACCGTCCTCTTGCGGTATATAAGTGGGTGCGTAGATACGACCAACAAGCCCTATTTTCTGGCACCGTTGCCGGGGACCATAGCAGGTTTTTAAACATTGTTTGATGTATTAGTGTTTAGTCATTGTGCTTTACTTGTCTCTCTAGTACATATATTCTGTTAAGTGAAACTAACAGGTATGGACGGTCCTAAGTCAAACAAACCCTCTAATTACGCCGATGATCCAGAAAGACTCTTACACAAGAAGAGAACAGCAGAGAAGAGAAGCAAATCACTTGGAGATTTGGAAGCAGTCCGCGCAACACCTCGAGTATTATTCACAATAGAAGACTCAGTTCAAGAGCAAGAAGAAGAGGAGATGGCAGAGGTACCTATGGTTAATCATCTCAAGCCACAATTGACTAGTATTGTCAAGACAGATTTCCAAGAAGCTCAAGATCAACTTCCGTATCAATTTTAGAGATATGTTGGAATAGTGGCGCAACAACCGTTCACAGGTTCAGAAGATCCCAATCGTCACTTTCAACACTTTCTTGAAGTTTGCAGCACATTCAAGATAGCGGGATTGACAGGAGATCAAGCGCGTGTGAGGCTGTTCCCCTTCTCTCTAGTTGGACGCCCCAAGCAATGGTACAATGGATTGGAAAACACAGTGAAAACGGTGTGGAACACATTAGCAACTGAATTCTTGGCCAAATACTTCCCTCCTGTTCTATACAGGATTGAACCTTTTGTCATGTCAACATTTGGACGCCTCAGCTACAGGATCATTCATGTCAAAAACCCCCACCGAAGCTAAGAATTTGATCAAGTTGTTAGTTGAAAATCAATCATGGGATGGTGAGAGAAGCTCAAGGAATTTGCAACCTTCAAAAGGAGTAGCAAAAAGTGTGATTGAGAAGACTCAGGAAGAATTAATTATAGATCGCCTCGATGCTATTCAAAGAAGGTTGGACAATAATCTTCATATCCCTAAGGAAGCGACACTCAAGCTGGCGGAATCACGCTCAACATGTAGTGAGTGTGAAGAATTTGGTCATGTGCAGAAAGATTGCCCTGAAGAGATGAAGATGTTAGAATATATGAAGAATAGTGGATGGAAGCCCCAATATCAACAACAAAGGAGTTCTTTCTCTCCTAGTTCGTCCATGCAAAACTTTATCCCACTTCGTCTCCAATGTCATGAGTTCTTCCAAGCTCAAGAGAAGATCAACAAGGACAATCAAGCTAGATTCAAGGAGATTGATCATGTCCTTGAGAGAGTTAATGACAAGGTGATAGAAATTGGGAGCTCCAACGAGCAGATTTTGAAGCATACCAAGATTATGGAGCAACAGATGGGACAGCTATCGCAAGCCATTCAAGGCAACAAGGGGGCTATTCCTGGTAATACGATGTCTGCAGAGCAGTTGAAGGCAATAGCTACACGATCAGGAAAACAAATAGAAGATCCAAAACACTCTGCGGGAGCAAAGAAGCTCTGCGCCAATCGGCGCGACGACCCTGTCGGAGCCGATCGGCTCCCTGAAAGCGCCGATCGGCGCAAGGAGGATGATGACCTCTCTGGTCTGAAGATGGGCGTGGAGACAGAAGAGCATGGCCCTACCACATTTCTAGATACTCAACTACTGACGACGACAGAAAGAGTGGGACAACACGACGAGCAGTTTGTAAGATTCGTCGATATTATGAAAAAGCTTTACATCAATGTCCCTTTTGTTGACGCTATCCAAGTTCCCACCTATGCCAAGTACATTAAGGACATGATGCAAAACAAGAAGTCTCTAGTTTCTGAGGAGGTTGTGAAGGTCACTAAGGAACTAACGGCGGCAATCAATGATGTTGCACTGGAGAAGAAACCCGACCCTGGATCACCAAGCATCAAGTGCATGATTGGAACAAGGATATTTGATAGGTGCTTGTGCGATCTTGGAGCAAGCGTAAGTGTTATGCCCCGTCATATATTCACAAATCTCAATTTGCCTGAATTAGAGCCTACGGGTATGTGTTTGGAGTTAGCCGATCAATCGGTACGCTTCCCTGATGGAATTGCTGAGGATGTGCCTGTTCAAATTGGAGATCATATCGTCCCTGTTGATTTTATTATGCTTGATATGGATAAGAGGATGAGGACCCCGTTGATCTTAGGCAGACCCTTCTTGAGGACAGCAAAGGCAAATATTGATGTTGGGAGTGGTGAGATAAGCTTCGATATAAGTGGGACTCCCTACTCTTTCAAGTTTCACCCAAAGGGAGAAGAGTGCCGTGTTATTGATGAAGTGAAGAGATACAAGACACCGTGGCATCGTGGCGTCGAAAGTAATTGGAGGAGATGTATGGATAGGTCGTCCAAGCCATATGAACCATGGAGATAAGTTAACCTTGTAGTGTCGCGGCCTCACATCCCGCACCGCGACACTAAGGATTGATTGTTTACGGAAAGGTCAAGCTCTTTGACCTCTAAATAACTAGAGCGCTCTTGGGAGGCAACCCAAGGATTGGGAGATTTAGAAGTTATTTAGTTCTTATGGGAGGGCAACCCATTTCGTTTAGTTAATTAGTGCTGGCCGGGAGGGCAACCCGGTGTTTTTAAATTTGCTTGCTTGTGATAAAAATAATCTCCTGAATAAAATAAAAAAAATAGAAAAGTGTGTGCTTAATTCTTGTGTGCTCTTGCGTTGTCTGTTTATTCATGCAAAACTGTATATATACATACTGTAGACTAATAATGCAGGAATACAAAAAAAGACCAAAAACAGGAAGCTTGATGTGGACAAGGGATCCCGATCTTCCGATAGGTTCTGATAATCTTGATTAAGGCGGAGGCGATACACAAATCGATCCGGCTTCCGAACGACACGTTCTGAACCCCGCAATCGCAGCACAACGTCCCCTCTGGTTATCAACCGTTCAAGAACGATTGACCTCGCCGAGAAGGCTTATCCTTGCCTGCAAATCAAGAACACAAGCAAGAACAAAGAAGAATGCAACCAAATTTGCAAGTATACGATGAATCTCACAAGTTGGGGTCTCACAAACCGATCAAACGGCGAAACTGTTATCAACAGAATAATCTAAGCAAAACCCAAACCCTAATGAAGAGGCGGCGGCTGTATATGAGGACCCTAGGGTCGTGCAAGACCCCCTGGACGCAGCCCTAAGTGAGCTCAACTTGATACATGGCCCAAAGACCGATTACGGTGTCGCAGCACCAGGACAGATTCTGGAAGTCGAATTGTTTCGGCGATTGCCGATGGCTCGGGACGAATTTTGACATGGGACCAGTTGGGTTGGAAAGGGCTTTTCGTTATCTTTCCAGGCATATATAGAACGTCCAAATCCGAGTCCGTATGCGTCCTGGGCATCCATTTTAGTGCAGACTGGTCCTGGGCTCCGAAACAGACTCGAAGTCGGTTTTGATTGGGCCTCCACCTTGGCTTGGACGTCCTTGCTGGCCCATCACGTCTCCAATCACCTCTCCAGCTATCTCATCATCATCTCCATGGTTTCTAACAACAATTAATTCATTAGGTAGCAATCTATTCTCAAAATCACATAAAGGAATCATTAGGAACAAGCTCACCCGTAAATTCAGTTGTCGCGCATGAACTTGCATTTTGGTTGGCGAAATGCTGGGTGTATCCATAAGGGTGATGTCCTCATCATTCTCGCCCTTTTGAATTAGAGTCATCCTCGACTCGAGCTCATCTGTTTCTCCCATGTATGGTCTCAAATCTGAAATATTAATTGTGCAACTATTCCCAAACTTGGGATGCAACTCATATTTATATGCATTATGAAATTTGTCATCACAATGAGAATCTACAGTAGAAGGCATTCCGTGCAAATTAATAATCTCTTTGAAAACTTGGTCAGCAATATGAGCATCATTCTCACTCTTATTATAAGGTAGACAATGTGTGATCTTAGAAATACTAGAAAAAGATGACATGACATGGTAGTTGATATTAAAGTTTTCTAGTTGGTCATTTAGTTGCAAACCAAGAGGATGTTTCAGATTTGAACAAACATAAACTCTATGTACCATAAATACACCTCTATGATCATAGTTGCCAATAGCATAAAAAATGTTTCTTATCAATAAAGGCAACTTAGTTTGAGAAAACATTTGCTTCTCTAAAGTACTTAGATTACAAAGAACATCAAATTCAATATAACCTAAAGTATTTAGAGAAGAAAACAATTTTTGCTCATCCTTTTGACATGTAACTAAAATCAAACGTTTAATTTCAGCACTAGTGGGTGAATCATAAGCAAAAGCATCAAGCTCATTCATTTGTTGTGGCAAAGGTATAAATGAAGCATTGACACACAACTCCTCTTTATCACACGGACCACTAGGTAAATCAACTTGTGACAAAGGAACATGATCATAAGGTTCCGATATAGCAAGACTATTGGAACAATCCATCATATCAAGAAAGCTCTTACCTGAAGCAACAACCTGTTCTTTATCGTTCCCACTATCATCTTCTTTGTGTATATGCTGAAAAAAATTAGTTGTAACAAGAGGCAAAGAAATATGTTCATCCTCTAGCAATTCAGATTTTGATGAAAGTGTTGCGACATTTGAAACAGCCCATTCTATCCTAAACGGTTCATTCTTTCTTCTCTCAAATCGTTGTTGATCCTCTTCTAAAATTTCAGCTGTGGTCATTGGTGTAAGAGTAACCCTTCTACCATTGTATTTAAATGAGTAGCTATTAGTAATGGTATTGTGCAAAACATTATTTGTACAAATCCAAGGTTTACCCAATAACAAATGACATGCTTGCATAGGCACTATATCAAAATTTGCACAATCCTTATAAGAACCAATAAAAAATTCAATGCGTGCAATTTTATCTACCTTTATTCTCATGCAAGTGTGTTAGTAGTAGTTTTATTTTCATGAAATGTGTGCAATCATCATCATCATGTATTCGAGTTTAGATCTTAATATAATGGTGGCGGTTATGCTCTATTAGGAGAATTGAATCATTTATTCTTTCTTGAAAAGTGTTGATGAAGGTCAAATAGTGTTGAGCATTGAATAAAATTTTGAACTTACACTTAATGATTATTCGGCAAATATGTCTTATGTGGAGCAATTTTGAGTACCCATGTGCTTTATTTGTGTTGTCCAGTTTGTAATGATAATTTAGTACCAATCTTTTCAATAATAAATTTTCATGTTATGAACTTTGGAATTTATTATTTTTCAAGATCCTTACCTACCAATGCCATATTTTGAACAATACTCATGAACCTTTGATATATAGATAAACATTAAATTGATGGTTGAGTTCGGTTAGGATTTAATTCTTTTTGGTATGAACTTTATTAAGATGGTAATTCTTTGTGTATCTTTTTCTAGCCTTGAAATTACTCATGCAAAAATTCAATTTTGCTGAGTACACTATCGTAAACCCAAAACATCTTGTTGAGTATCATTCCTTGACCACATCCTATATTTTTGGCTATATTTAATTCTTGAATAAATGTTGAAGCCAGATGAATCAAATACCAACAAATGTTGGTAAATTTGGGTTGAGAGCCGATCGGCGCAGTAGAGGTATAAAAAAAGAACTCTACTGTTTGCTAAGGGACTAGCAAAATTTTAAGTGTGGGGGGATGGTATATGACATGCTTATTCTCGAAATTCAATATAGCCATGAATCATTCCAACCATGTGTAATCTTCCAAGATCAATTTTTTTGCTATGCACATGTCCACATATCCAAAGTCTGAGTCCTTTCTTAAATTTTTCTTTCTTAATTGCCATCTTAATAAGTTTCTATAATTTCAACGATGAATAATCTCCTAGATTTATAATATATTATTGATTTATGTTTGCAATCCTTGAATTACCTCACCTAGCTACTCATATAAGCCTTACACTAATATTATTTGATCATTATGATGTAGAATATAGGTTGAGTGATTTGAAAGATGAGTTGTTGCCTTGGATTATTTGGAAGATAGATTCTCTATGTTCACAACAATCTTTTAAGTGATTTTCATGTGTGGAAAAGTTATAATTTATGAATTGGACATGATCTTTTGCTTTGGGCAGAACTTTAAGCTTATGCCCATATTTGATCTATTTTGCTGAATACCAATATGAAATACACCACAATAGAACAATGCTCAACATTTGCTGATTTGAGATATCATTTATGATAGAAAGAGTATGTTTTTCGATTTTTCTTTCTTTTACTTTACTCGGGACGAGCAAAGGTTTAAGTGTGGGGGAATTGTTGGCACTTCACAAGTGCCCCTTTTATATGTGAATATTACCCCAATTAGAGCATAATTGATACTAATTTAGGCCATTTACCTGTGATATTGCCTATATATTTGTATATGCGTTGTTTGGAGCTTTATTGCAGAAATAGGTAAAATTGGTGATTAATGCAATGATGGAGAGGACAGGAGTCCAGAACCGACGAAAAGCACTGAAGAAGCCCAGTGCGCCGATCGACGCAGCCCATGAGCCGATCGGCGCAAGGGTGTTTTGACCCACAGAAGTGACCGAGGCCCATTCCACATGTTTAT
This sequence comes from Eleusine indica, assembly GCA_030378355.1. Taxonomy (NCBI): domain Eukaryota; kingdom Viridiplantae; phylum Streptophyta; class Magnoliopsida; order Poales; family Poaceae; genus Eleusine; species Eleusine indica. The sequence goes on from CM059495.1 coordinate 48,316,971, forward strand.
GGAAGTTTATCTGCGCAAGACACTTGAAGCTATTTGTCTAAGAAGAATTATGGAACTTTTAGAAGATTTATGGAACTCCAAGATCTTAACGTGCAGTACAAGACTTTATCTCGAAGGAAAAGGCCCACATGGCAGCTGTGGAAGACAGAGGAACCGACTCGGGAAAGAAATCAGAGAAGACACGGCTTGCACCGATCGGCGCAATCCTGCGCCGATCGGCGCAACCGCCTTATTTGCTAGAAACCGAGTCCTTTTAGGGGCCTTTTGACTTATCAAATTGCACATCACAAGATTCCTCCACACATCTTGTGGCTGAGTTGTGGACCCGATATGCTTTAGAAGTCCCTAAATACCCAACAAGAATGCCTTCATCAGTTCTGCTCTTAAATTTCCCGGGCTTCCTCCTCTTTTTGAGAATGTAGCAAGTGTAGCCAAAGACCCAAAAATAGGAAAAATTGTGTTTCCGTCCAACCAATAGCTCATAAGATGTATTCTTCAACAACCGGTGGAGATAGAAACGGTTTGAAGTATAGCAAGCTGTGTTGATTGCTTCAACCCAAAACCTTTCATGAGTTCCATACTCATCTAACATAGCGCGAGCAAGGGTGATGAGTGTTTTGTTCTTCCTCTCCACTACTCCATTCTGCTTGGGAGTATATATAGCGGAGAATTCATGCTTGATCCCCTTCTTGTCACAATATTTCTCCACTATTGTATTCTTGAACTCAGCCCCATTGTCACTTCTTATCCTCACAATGCTAGCCTTGAATTCATTCTTTGCTCTCCTTGCAAACTTCCTGAAGATGTCACTTGCTTGAGACTTGTTCATAAGAAAGAAGGTCCAAGTGTATCTTGTGAAGTCATCCATAATCACCAAGCAATATAGGTTGCCTCCCAGACTCTTGTAATGTGTTGGCCCAAACAAGTCTGTTGGGGGGATCACTTCGCAAGCCACCCTTCGAGGGTTCATCAAAGTCGGGCTGCGAACAAAAGTTAAAGTCAACACATTGTTATCCTTGTTATTATTATTAACTATAACTTCAAGGTACAGGTGTTCATCGGAGGCCATGAAAAAACCAAGACCCTTCGGGCATTACTTCCGCGCCCTCGGAGGATGAAGCCGTCATCCTTCGAAGGACAGGGCGCTGGGCAAGATCAAGAGCCTGTTTGGCGCGAAGAGAGCAACACGTGGCACCAGCACGTGTTGTGGCGTGCAGAGCAAGGAAGGGTACCAGAAGTGCTCAAATGACTAATTTATCCTTTATGACCATTTTGTACAGAATATTCAAAGAATATAGTAGGTAATTAGGAACAAAATGGTCAATTGCATATGGCCTAAGTACGGGCCTATAAAAGGAACACCCCTACTTACTTGTAACGGGACGAATCTTTTTGGGGATACGTGAGAAGAGCCTTTTCGTTCTGTTTCCTACCCTTCGCAATTCCTTTCCATGTTTACTCTTTCTGTTAGTGACACTGAAGCTCGCGCTCAGTGACACCAACAGTGGCGCCCATCGTGTTGTGAGCTCTTACATAAGCTCACGATGACTCAACTCCACAGACCGCTGTCTTCGAGGAGCACTTCGCCCTCACGAAGCAGCGCTCTGGGAGACCCCCAACCGGCTGACGACCAATCTACATCGCAAGTAACAAAAGAGAACACCCCCGAAGTGCAACCATCACTTCAGGCAGAAGTGGCGGGCGGCCTAAAAGACCCAGTACAACATCCTGAACAACCGTCGAGCTCAAACCCTTCGGGAAGCAACACCCCAACCTCGATGACAGCAGCACAAGAGATGGAACTGTTAGCCCAAAGAGTCGAGCACCTTGAGCAACTCAAGCAACAGCTGTTGCAAGAACAAGAGCTAAGAAGCAAAGCGTTGTCAGAGAGAGAAAGCATTACAAGAGAAAGAGTACATAGCCCAGCTCAGACTCAAGAATCAGCAACTGGCAAAAGAAGTCGAAGAACTCTAGAGAACCATTGGCAGGGCAAGTCACCAGGAATCAAACCCAATGCCCGAAGCCCACCCGTACCTCGAGCAAGAAGTACCACTCACACCAACCCATCAGCCAATAGCCGCAGAAGCGCTGCCAATTCGAAGATCAAGCACAACGGGCACAATCGATAAAGACTCACCTCTTTCCGAAGGGTTGCAAAGAGCTCCATACCCGCCGCAGTTCAGAATGATACCGCTAGCCAAATTCAGGGGAAATTCTGACCCAAGGCAATTCCTCATGAGCTACAAAGCAGCAATCATATCAGCAGGAGGAGACGAGGTAAGACTAGCAAAGGCATTCGTTTGCACCCTCGAAGAGTTCGCCTTCAATTGGTATTTCAACCTGCCTCCCGGGTCTCTGTACAGCTAGGAAAACATCAGGGATAAGGTGGTCACAAGTTTTCGAGGGTTCCGCACCATTATGGAACCATCGCACGAGCTGTTGAATATCGCCCAACAAGAGAATGAGCAATTACATGAGTACTACAGAAGATTCCTCACACTTCCAGCCTAGACCACGAGCGTCATGGATAAGGCGGCAATAAATTCTGTACTCAAAGACATGCGAGCATGCCAGATGTCTTCATACTACGTGCGGATACCCCCGCACACCATGCAAATGTTATGCACGAAGTTCAAAGAGTACAGTAGATCGGATGTGGATTACAAGAGACGCAAGCAAAGTCAAAGTAAGAGCCACAACCAGTCACACAGCGAATGTGGCTATCAAGAAAGGCAGTACAGAAAAACCAAGCAACCCACAGAACTCTCCACTTAGTTCATTGGTCACATCGAGGGAGAGAAAGAAGACACTATGGGCAGAGGCAACCAGAGCAATGATTTCAGAGGAAGCGGCCAACGAGGGCGTGGCAGAGGCCGAGGCTCTCAAGTCCAGACTCGACCGGCCAGAAAGTCGTACTGTTTCTACTGCGGAGAGGACAAGGGGCACAAAACTTCCACATGCCTCAAAGCAAAAGAAATCCAAGAAAGGATCGAAGCAGAAAAGAAGGCTTCGTCCTTACCCAAAGCCATCAATTATACATCGGCCAACCCATGGCCCCAGCAATCATATCGACAGCCTGCTCAGCCCAATTATCACTACCCAAGCACCCACCATCATCAACTTTATGTCCCATCCCACTATTTTCATCCAAATTACCCCACACAACCGCCCAACCAATACACCCAACCCAGACAACAAATCCAGCAACCATCACCTAACCAAGACCAACAAAGGCAAAAGCAAGAGCCTCAACACCTACCACAGCCTAAACCAGAGCCCACCCCAAACCAAGCCACAACCTTCCCAGTACAAGGCTACATTGGAATGATATGCGGAGGGTCATCTTCAGACTTCAAAAACAAAAGAAGAAGAAGAGATCACTTTCGAATGGTAAATAGCGTTTTCATAGAAGGACCTGTTATTAAGTCAAAGTGGTCTCATATTCCCATCACCTTCACCGAGTCAGATCTCAGCCTCAAAGCTTATCCGCATGTCGATGCATTCGTAATCAAAGCCCACATCCACACCTGGATGGTCAGTATAGTCCTTGTAGACAACGGCAGCTAGGTAGGCATCCTGTTCATAAACACCTTCGAGCAAATGGGCCTCAGCAAAGGTTCTCTGCAGCCGTCAAATATGACACTCATTGCTTTTGGTGGAAAAAGAATCACTCCTATGGGCACAATCTCCCTACCAGTATCGTTCGGCAACACTCAAAATCCTCGAACAGAATATGTAACATTCGATGTGGTGGATCTTTGCCACCCATTTAACGTCATATTTGGCCGGGGCACAATTAACACCTTCGAAGCCGTCATCCACAGTGCATATCTATGTATGAAGATTCCAGCAGCCGGAGGGGTTGTCACAGTCAAAGGAGATCAGCAAATGGCAAGAGACATAGAAAAAGGTTATGCACCGGGGGAAAGGAACTGCAACAACATACAGGTTTTCAGCCAAGAGCAGCTAGAGGATGAAGAGAGAGCTCGAAAAGCTCATGAGCAGCACAAAGCGAATGCAAGAGAAGAGACACGATGTCTCGACAGAGAGAAGGTTGCAGTTCAGCCAGACGAAGAAACCAAAAAGGTACTCCTCAACAAACAAGTCCTTGGCCAGTTCGTCATTGTAGGCTCTGGTTTAGACTCCAAAGAAGAGAAAAAACTGCTAGCATTTCTAAGTAAGAACAAAGATGTATTTGCCTAGTCTTCAGCAGACCTCAAAGGTGTGGACAGAAGTATCATAGAGCACAAGCTAGAAGTCGACACAAAGATCAGGCCAAAGAAACAAAGGCTTCGAAAGATGTCTAATGAAAAAATAGAAGCTATCAGAGCGGAAGTCCAACGGCTCCTCGATGCTTCTGTTATCCGCGAAGTCAAATATCCATCTTCGCTAGCAAACTACGTCATGGTGAAGAAAAAGAATGGGAAGTGGAGAATGCGTATAGACTTCACAGATCTAAACAAAGCTTGCCTCAAAGATGATTTTCCACTGCCCCGAATTGACAAAATCATGGACGCAGCAGCTGGGAGTGAGCTGTTGTCACTGCTCGATTGTTTCATCAGATATGGCTAAGGAGGGAGGATGAGGAAAAAACAAGTTTCATCACACCCTTTGGTACTTACTGTTTCATAAGAATGCCTGAGGGATTGAAAAATATCGGCCCTACATTTTGTTGCATGACTCAGAAAGCCTTCGAGTCATAGTTCGGAAAAAGCGTACACGCTTATGTGGATGACATCATAGTAGCAAGCAAAGCAAAAGGCAACCATATTTCAGACCTCGCAGAAACATTCGCAAACCTTTGAGCAGTAAGGTTAAAACTGAATCTAGAGAAATGTGTTTTCGGCATCCGAAAAGGAAGAGTACTCGGTTGTCTGGTGTCAGCCAAAGGCATCAAAGCCAACCTAGACAAAATCAAAGCAATTATCCAAATGCAAGAACCCCAGTGTCGAAAGGATGTGCACAAACTTACAGGCAAAATGGCGGCACTGAACCGTTAATATCTAGATCAGTCGAGAGAAGCTTGCCCTTCTTCCAAACACTCCGAGGGGCTCAACCCTTCGAATGGGGTCCATAACAGCAAAGAGCCTTCGCAAAACTAAAAAACTACCCCGAGAAGCAATCAAAGCTCACCAACCCAGAGCCCGGGGCTGTGCTGCTGTTATATGTCACTGCATCCCATTCAGCAGTCAGTGCAGTCCTTGTACAGGAAAAGAAAATAGTCAAAACGGTTAAAGGGGAGCCGAAGGAACTCTTGGTGCAACTACCGGTATACTATGTCAGCGAGGCACTGTCTGCCTCCAAGAGGCTATATTCCGATATGGAAAAAATCGCATACACGATAGTCATGGCCTCTAGAAAGCTATGACATTATTTTGAGGCTCATCACATCAAAGTGCTCACCAGCCAACCACTTAATGAAATATTTGGCAACCGAGAAGCTTCGGAAACAATCGGTAAATAGGCCATAGAGCTCTCAGAGCATGTAGTAGACTTCGAGAAACGCAGTGCCATCAAGTCTCAGGTACTTGCTAACTTCATAGTAGATTGGACAGCTCCACAACACGTAAAAAATCAAACATGGTCTAAGCCAGAGTGGACAATGCACTGCGACAGAGCCTAGGGACTGGTCGGGGTAGGAATAGCAGTAGTAGTCACCTCGCCCACGAGTGTGAAAATGAAATACGCTGCAAGGCTCGAGTTTAGTAAAGAAACGGACAAGTGCACCAATAACATAGCAGAGTATGAGGCAGTACTGGTGGGGCTCAAGAAACTGAGAACACTCCGAGTCCAGAGGTGCAAAATTAGAACAGATTCCAAGATCGTTGCCAGCCAATACGACAAAGAATTCACAACCAGGGATCCATTGCTTGAGAAATACCACAGCACCATCCAAAGTATGGAAAAGTATTCCAAAGGATTTGATATACAGTACATCGAGAGAAAGTTTAACATAGAGGTAGATGAGCTCGCCAAGTTGGCAGCAAGACAAGAAGCAATACCACAAGATGTGTTCTTTCAAACAATCATAGAACCTTCGATCAAAACAGTCCTCCAGGACCCGAAGCAAATACACGCACTAATGAGCGAAGACTGGAGAACTCAAATCATTGCATACCTCAAGGGTTTTTACGAGCCAGACACCAATTCAGAGGCCAAAAGAATGCAGCAAAGGGCCAAGAACTACAGAATCGTCGAGGGTCAGTTATACAAGTCAGGAATTTGCGCTCCACTACTTAAGTGTGTAAGCAAAACGGAGAGCACCCAGCTACTCAGCGAGATACACGAGGGAATCTGCGTAGCGCATATCGGACCTCGGCCATTAGCTGCAAAGGCAGTTAGGCAAGGTTTCTTTTGGCCATCTATGGTCAAGGACGCCGCCGAAGTAGTAACCAGATGCGAAGCCTGTCAAAAAATCTCAAATAGGCAGTCAGCACCCTCGCAGCCAACGCAACTCATAGCCCCATCATGGCCTCTCCAACGCTGGGGAATCGACATCATTAGACCCCTACCCACAGCACCAGGGAATTATAGGTGGGCAGTTGTAGCGCTAGAATATTTCACCAAGTGGATCGAAGCAATACCAATCACAAACATCTCGGTAGCAACAATCACAAAGTTCTTCTGGCAAAATGTCATATGTCGCTTCAGAGTGCTAAGGGACATAACAGTCAACAACGGAAAACAATTCGAGAATGATATGTTCAAAGAATTCTGTCACTCCATTGGAACCAAAGTCGACTTCGCGTCAGTATAGCACCCCTAGTCAAACGGAGTTGTCGAAAGAGCAAACAGCCTTATATTTAAGGCAATCAAAAAGATACTCCTCGATGAACAAAAGGAAAGTGGGCAAAAGAACTGTCAAGGGTCATATGGTCGCACAATACGACCGAAACCAGAGCAACCAAATACACGCCCTTCAAGTTACTTTACGGGGAAGAGGCAGTCACGCCTGAGGAGATTTTGCACCAAAGCCCCAGAACCTTCAATGCAAAATCAACACAGCCTGCAGAGGCAGAATCAAAGGATCTCATGGAAGTCGACAGACTAGATGCAGTCGTCAACCTTGAAAAGTATCAATCAGAAACATGCCAGTGGAGGGATCGAAAAGTCGCACCCCAACCCTATGCAGTAGGAGACCTAGTTCTACTTTGAAGCCCTAAAACAGAAAGCAAAGGCAAGTTACAACCCAAATGGGAGGGTCCATACATTGTGGCAAAATCAAACAGGTCTGGAGCGTACATGCTTCAGACTTTGCAAGGAGAAGAGTTGCCGCATTCTTGGAACACGGACAACCTTCGAAGGTTTTACGTATAAGAAAAGGCACCACTCAAAGCATGTAAAAAGCCAAGCATAGCACAAAACTATAAGTGCTACCTTGAGCTTAGTTGGTAGATTTTCTTTTTCAGGCTTTTCTTTTTTAGACAATTATATGAAGGACCGTACTCTTTTCCTAACAAGGGGAACCTTCGCAGGGGTGAGGTTTTTAACAAGGCAGATCCTATATAAACCCCAGCTAAATCTATAAAGTTGTCTTCCCAAAAGCAGAAAGCCTCGCTCAGCAGAGCACATCAAAACAACTCCCACCACGGAGATCGAAACATTCGACGAAGAGCAAAAAGCTCTCAAGCCATAGCTGCCGCACTGGCTAAGCGTGAAGAGCTAAAACCCGTGCAGCCAGTTAACTTAGTGAAAAATGCTAAGGGGCTCGTTGCAGCCCAAACCCGTCGAAGGGTTCGCCCTAAAACACCTCGCCCCTAGCACTTTGAGGGAGAGGGTGGCGTTTTTTAAAAAACTTAGCAAAAAATGCTAAGGGGCTCGTTGCAGCCCAAACCCGTTGAAGGGTTCGCCCTAAAACACCTCGCCCCTAGCACTTCGAGAGAGAGGGTGGCGTTTTTCAAAAAACTTAGCGAAAAATGCTAAGGGGCTCGTTGCAGCCCAAACTCATTGAAGGGTTCGCCCTAAAACACCTCGCCCCTAGCACTTCATGGGAGAGGGTGGCGTTTTTCAAAAAAAACTTAGCGAAAAATGCTAAGGGGCTCGTTGCAGCCCAAACCCGTTGAAGGGTTCGCCCTAAAACATCTCGCCCCTAGCACTTCGAGGGAGAAGGTGGCGTTTTTCAAAAAACTTGGCAAAAAAAATGCTAAGGGGCTCGTTGCAGCCCAAACCCGTTGAAGAGTTCGCCCTAAAACACCTCGCCCCTAGCACTTCAAGGGAGAGGGTGGCATTTTTCAAAAAACTTAGCGAAAAAAATGCTAAGGGGCTCGTTGCAGCCCAAACCGTCGAACGGTTCGCCCTAAAGCACCTCGCCCCTAGCACTTCGAGGGAGAGGGTGGCATTTTTCAAAAAACTTAGCGAAAAATAAATGCTAAGGGGCTCGTTGCAGCCCAAACCCGTCGAAGGGTTCGCTCTAAAACACCTCGCCCCTAGCACTTCGAGGGAGAGGGTGGTGTTTTTCAAAAAACTTAGCGAAAAATGCTAAGAGGCTCATTGCAGCCCAAACCTGTTGAAGGGTTCGCTCTAAAACACCTCGCACCTATCACTTCCAGGGAGAGGGTGGCATTTATCCAAATTTGACGTAAACACTAAGTAGATCATAGCAACACAAACCTGGCAAAACATACTTTATTACAATTGCAACTAACAAATGTTTACACCAGAAATCATAATCAATGGGTTCTTCTTCTACAACAACCCCAGAGGCTAACAACTGGGGAAGCAAAACGGACCATTCATCAACAGTGTAACCAGGCGGAGGGGGGCAAGGATTAGGTCTCGAGCCCCCGGCACCAATGACACCCGAATCTTGGACATTTCCACTAGTTGGAACCGGTGCTTGCGAAAAGGATTTAGCAATCTTCGTTGGCGAATTCAACACAGAGCTAATTGATCACTTCGTCACAGCAAGCCGCGGACAGGATAGCCGCGGAATTGAGGCGTCGGAACCATCGGTGCCCAAGGGCTTCTCGCTTTGCTTCGGAAGCGGAGACCCGGGTCCTCGCTTCCTGTGCAGTCTGTCTACGTTAGCGGAGACTCCCCCACTAAAGGACCTATCCCTACCCCAATGACCAAGTGTGGACGATGCACTAGATGAAGCACCGTGACTAAATAAGTGGGAATAATTCCCCACACTAACCACACTGGTGTCCAAAGTCACGAAGCGCGTCCTGGACGAAGATGCGCGCTCGGGGTACTCAAGTCTTTCAGCCTCCGCCACAACATCTAACGTCTCAAAACTGCTCAAGTTGGCCTCAGAACTACTCAAAGTGGGCGTCAGCACAGAAGCGTCATCCATTAAAGACGGGGACCCTTCACTCATCAGGCCCAACATACGCAACACGGAAGATCCACTAGAAGCATCCTCTTCGAATTCCCGCGCAGGCGACACGAAGGACACCTGCGCAGGGTGAAGTAGGCATGTCAAAATTATACTAACAAAATTTCCCTCAGGACCTCCCAAAAAGTACATTACATCAACATAGCAACTACAAATAATCCTAAATCTCGCTCGGTGCGGCCTTCGATCCACCCTCCAAAGTACCAGCCTTCTCGGCGGCATTCCTCGAAGTGCCTTGGCCCCCTGAAGGATCTTCAGCTTGGCCGCCACCGCTCCTCGAAGAGCCGCGCATCTGCACAGGCACAATCAACTTCAACTTCGAACGTCGCGCGAATAAATGAAAATACAATACAGAAACAGAAGTATAACCTGAGCCAGTTTCTCAATTGCAGCCTGTCGAGCGGCTTCGCGCCCGTCATCACGCCAAAATTTCATTGCAACGCATTTAGCCGCGGCGATGGCCTCTAGTGACAAGCCGTCTCGAGCGTCCGCCCCAATCGGAAAGTTGCGCCTTCCAAGAGCATGGAAGTGGTTGCAGTCTTCGCGTTCTAGTAGCCGAAAGCGGCCTCCGCAGTATGAAGCGCGTCGAAATTGATGCGCTTGTCCATCACCCCCGGGAGAGCTTCAAACTCAGACTTAAGCCAGCCAAAGAAAACAGCCTCGGTGATAGCAGCCCCATCGGTCAAGAACATGGGCTCAGCACCAACATAACCCAAAGCCTCGCAATATTGATGGTGTGCGGATATAGCTTGGGCAGCAAAGCCATAACTGCGAGTCGATCGATCATGCTTTAAAGCTATGTTTTCATTTTCCAAAGCTGTGATCTTAGCCTCAGCAGCTTTCAGGCGACTTAAGCCGGTCTTCAATTCAGCAACCTCCGCTCGCGAAGCATCTAGCTCCTTTTGCATGCGCACAGCTTCATCCTTCGTAGATCGAAAGCTGTTAAGCTTCTCCTTCAGCAACATATCCTCTGTTGCAAGCAAATTCTTCTCTTTCTCCAATGAAGCTAGCTCCATGCAAGTTTTCCCAGAAGAAATCCGCGCGAGGGTGTGGGCCTCAAACAAAACAACAGTCAAAATAACCCTGTCACAAAACTCAATAAAAACAATATAACGTTTTTTCATGCACCATCAAAACCAAGCATACTTACATGTCTCGAAATGTGGCAGAGATTTCGCCGCAAGTCCCGGCTCCAAACAGCTGAGCCCCCTCGGCTATGAAAGCATCTGGTGCCGAGCATAGATCAGCCCAAGCCTTGGGATCAACAAAATCCTCATACCCTTCGGGCAGGCCCAAGTCTCTACCCGTAGACCCTCCAAAGGTTTCAGCCCCAATCAAAAGTTGACTTGGACTCGAAGGTCCAGGGCGAGCAGAAAATTTTTCTTTTAGACCAGCAAGGGTGTTCGCAGCCTCCGTATCCACACCCCCCCCTCCCCCGCTTATATAGTCGGGTAAAAATGGACGAGCATTTACTGCGGAGCCTCGGGAGTTGAGGGCACAGTAAAACAAAATTTAAAGCAGAAGACCGAGAGCCACGACACCCAAAATAGCCAAGCGTTACCTTCGAGAGAACCAGGTGAGCTCCCAGAAGACGACTCGCTTTCCGAAACAATTACTGTTCGAACCCTAGTCATAATTGCAGGCATAGTGGGAGCTCAACGGATAAGTAACTAGTAAAAATAATAATTTTCCATCGCAGTTATTCTCCTTTTATAGGCAGAAGCCCTGGTAGCTTCGCTCAAAAAGCCCAACTTTGATGCTCCAAGGGTGGTGTTTTGGTAAGAGATCCAGGCGAAGCAAGGGTTTCAGCCCATCAAAGTTGGGCCCACCCCTCGAGGGGCTACTGTTAGGGGGATCACTTCACAAGCCACTCTTCGAGGGTTCATCAAAGTCGGGCTGCGAACAAAAGTTAAAGTCAACACATTGTTATCCTTGTTATTATTATTAACCATAACTTTGAGGTACAGGTGTTCATCGGAGGCCACGAAAAAACCAAGACCCTTCGGGCATTACTTCTGCGCCCTCGGAGGATGAAGCCGTCATCCTTCGAAGGACAGGACGCTGGGCAAGACCAAGAGCCTGTTTGGCACGAAGAGAGCAACACGTGGCACCAGCACGTGTTGTGCCGTACGGAGCAAGGAAGGGTACCAGAAGTGCTCAAATGACTGATTTATCCTTTATGACCATTTTGTATAGAATATTTGAAGAATATAGTAGGTAATTAGGGACAAAATGGTTATTTGCATATGATCTAAGTACGGGCCTATAAAAGGAACACCCCTACTTACTTGTAACAGGACGAATCTTTTTGGAGATACGTGAGAAGAGCTTTTTCGTTCTGTTTCCTACCCTTCGCAATTCCTTTCCATGTTTACTCTTTCTGTTAGTGACACTAAAGCTCGCGCTCAGTGACACCAACAAAGTCCATGTGCAAGAGCTCTGTAAGACGGGATTTTGTCATACCTTGACACAAAAGCATATTATTATCAGAAAATTCTGCAGAACAAATGCTTTATGTTTATATGACAACCAAAACAGTCGGAGTGGAAGAAAGGCCCTATGTCTAGGAAAGCTAGCAGAAAGTGTGCACGATAAATCTCCTAATCACGTTCTGACCCCTTTTTACCTTGGGCTGCAAAAAGAATAAGCAAAAGGTGTTATATATATGTTTATTATGGGTAAATCACCACGTTGGCCCATTAGAGGAATATCAACCAGCCTTCCTATCTTGACATATGACTGTACACATGGGCTGTTCCCCTAGCCCATTGGATGAGTGGCGAGCGTGTCCCTTCCCTGAACGTATACATACGTATGGCAGTATACATAGGTAAACCATGGAGCTGATAAATAGAGATGAACTCAAATAATCATGTACGCAATGTTACGTGGCACCCGACGAACACGAGCCTCTCTTAGCTTCATTTGGATGTCGAAAATTCCAACGTCTATGTCTGGCAATGTAGCAACGGCTCCACGGAAGTCGCTCCGCTCGGCAACAGAGATGGCGGCGCTCCTGAACAATTTGTGGGAGAAGTACAACCCTAGGCCTCACCTATAAAGGGGAGCCACACTCCTGTGACGAAGGAGGCCAAGACCAGAGATCGCGATCACCGCAAACCAAGTACACATAATCTCAGTTCGTCGTTGTGGCCGCCGGGGAGATCGACTCTAACTACATCATCGCGCCGGCTGGCGAGGTTGACGTCCATCGCTGTTGCTGTGTCGACGAGCCCAACCATCACCGTGTCCTTCCTGATGTCATCACGAGCACCTCCGTGGGGTAAGTGATCATTGTTTATCCCTCATATGAAACTAATACTGGCAGTATAGTGCGATGCGGGTCGATTTGCAGGTCTAATGTTTGCAGGCGAGATCCAAACACGAGAAAGATTAGAGCAAGGCTAGTGGGTTCAGAAAAGAAGTAGAGAGAGAGAGATCGAAAGAAGAGACAGGTCAGAGAATTGAAGAGTTTCAGTTTCAGAGCTAATCAGCAGACGTCTCCTCGAGGGATCAAAGATTGCAACAGAACAAGATTCAATGCCAACCTGTCCCCCGTCAGTTCAAATCCACATTATTCAGTCAAGAAGTGTTTTCCAATTGCAACAATCGAAGATATTCAGAAAGTAAAGTGCAGAGAAACCAAATGGCCTCAGTCGTGATCAGAGGCAGCAGTCATAGAAGAAGAAGATGTAGGTTCAGAGAGTAGATCGTCAGCGCAGTGCAAGTTTAGAGCAGTCTAACCATAACAAATTTCCAAGCATCCAGAGCAAGAAGGTGCAGTCTGGTGCTGAAAGTCGAGACAGTCCAGAACACTCAAAGAGTGCAGTAATCAAGTGTAGCTTGAAGTGCCACAATATGAGCACATTTAGCTGCAACCAGGTCAGATCATCCAATAGCCAAGAGAAGATGTAGCTGAGTGTTAAAACAAAGAAATTTCAGAAGTGCAATGTACAAGGTCAAAATATTCAGAGAGAGAAGGCCCGTTCAGTGTGGAAAGCAAGAGATTTCAGAACATTCAAAGAGTGTGATCCTAATAGTTAATAGGTAGCGGTCAGTGGGCAGTCCAGCAGTACAAGTTCAGAGAAGTTTTTTTGGCATCAGAATATTCAGAAAAGAGGATGATCGCAAGGCATTTGACTGTCAAAAGTTCAGAGTAGTGTGCAGCCTCCACTTCCTCACAACCCAATCAGAGATTGCAAGTAGAAGTGTGTGCCATCCGCCACCTAAGTTTGATAGCAGTCTTAGTAGAGAAATGAACAGGGTCACAGAGCAGTTCATCGTTGTAAATGCAGAACAAGTTGGCAAAGGCAAATTTAGAGTTTTCAGTCAAACAACTGCAGAGCAGCACCATAGCAATCAAGTATTTAGTTACAAATGCATAAAAAAGTGGACAATAACATCTTCATAGTTTGAGATTTGATCACTGCAAATTTATTGGCGCAAGCACCTGTTGTGTGTTTACTCAGTAAAGCACTAGTGACTCAGTAATTTGGAACCATAGCATGCTGCTTCAGTTCAGTTAAGAAGAGTCGCTACTTGGCTTACAAAAGAATGATATCCAGCCTGCAGTGCTTGCCAAAGTCCCTCTCATATGCCTGAAATGCAACTAGAAATAGCATGTCCTCAACGTGTGAAGTTCTCTGCGATAATGATACTGGACGAGATTGACAAAGGTTATGTTGTCAGAGCTATTACAATCAGCAAGCTCAGCTCAGTATGCATCTGAATATCCTTGACAAGATGAGGCAAAAATAGCTTTCATTTTGCCATTCCATTTTGGTGACCGATGAGGCCGAAAACTCACCTATATCCTGACCGACGAGGCAGGACACTTGGTGTTTGTATGACTAACGAAGCCGAACACCAACATCGAGCATTATTCTACAGAGCTAGCTTGTGTGTCAAAGTTAAGGCAGTTTATACTTATGCCATTCATGTTAAAAGTTTATCGAGTGGAGAGCAATAATCTGAGATGACGACCAATTGATGCAGCTTAATCGGAGGTGTCTCACAACTTGAATTTGTGGATTAATTAACTAGAGTTCTCATGAGGCTCTAGGAATCAAGAACTACGCAATCGTCTGAATTCTAAAGCGCCATACAGAGATACATCTAAACAGGAGACAAGCATGACAATTAGAGAGAGATAGACACCAAGTCAGATCCGAGACCATGATTTATAGCTCGTGACTTGTTGTAAATTGTAACACTCTTTAATAGTGACGATTGCCTTTGGGCTTCCATGGTTTTTTATCCGTAAGGGTTTTTCATGTAAATCCGATGTCTCATGTGTCCATTTTCTCTATATGTTTATGCTAATTAATTTTGTATACAAATTGTATATGGGCACGCCCACAACTACATTATGCCAACGCAAAGAAATTAGAAATTTCTTTTACGTAAAACAAGCTCTAGAGGACGAGATGTAGACATGAAAGACTTGGTGGGGTGAGATGACGCAACTTGCTTTTCAGCCTGACAAGCACTACACAGTCTATCTTTCTCAATGGTGACATCCTTGATTCCTTCAATTAGATTTCTCTTGATCACTTTTCTGAGTTGATTCATTCCAACATGTGTCAGTCTTCTATGTCATAACCATCCCTTTGTTGCCTTAGTGAATAGGCAAGTACTTGGTGGCATATTGCTTGATTTGAAGTCCGTGACATATAAGTTCTCATGTCTCACTCCATGAAATACTAGTCCTTTCTTTGCATTTTCAATCATTGTACCATCCTCATCAAATATGCACTTGAATCCCATGTCACAAAGCTAACTAATAGACAGGAGGTTGAAATTGAGAATTTTCACAAAAAAGACCTTAGAGAGATGGAGGTCCTCAGTAATGGTCACCTTGCCTGATCCTCTAATTCTCCCTTTTGAGTTACCCCCGAAAGTCACCTTCTCATTGTCTTCGTCTTCCTTAATGTTAGTGAACATGGTTGGCTTCCCGATCATATGTTGGGTGCACTCACTATCGAGTATCCAATGGGTGCCTCCATTCATATAGTTGACCCTGGTGGTAGCCATAAGACAAGCACTAAAGAAAGAAAGGTTAGTATCCAAAGCATTGGTCAATTGACTTGCACTAACCTCATCATGACGAACCATGAGACCATCCTCATAATTAAGGATCCTTGCAATCTCTTTCTGAAGTCTCCTCCGTATAGGATAGTGAGGAGCATGATACCTCCATTATCCATGACCATCCCCCATGTGCACATTGTCAAGGTCAATGCAGTAGTGGGGAGGATCATAGAGACCAGTGATGTGCTCAAGCACATGTCCCACTTGTGAGTGGAGCATGAGTATCATCTCCATTGCCCTCTCAATTGAGAGCTCATGCCTTCTGTTGATCACTTCCTCTAGCAAGAAACCCCTCTCAAGAGTTGTGATTTGCAAGAGAAGCATATCAATCACTTCATATGATAGGATCCTCCGTAGTCCTCGAAAGGAGTTTATCCTGCACATAAGATCATAGAGGCCCAAGAGAGTCTCACAAAGGTCATCATTCAGATTTCTCACAAATCCATCAAATTAGAAGAAGAGATCCTGTTGGTGAGCTCGACGAAGATGCCAAAGTCGATCTTGTGGTGGAGGAGGTGGAGGCGCCAGAGCCGTAGTGGTGAGGTCGATCATCTCAAGTGATCGTGTGAGCATCGTGGTCGGCGCTCCTCTCACACCAATGTGTGGTCCACTCGAAGTGCTTGAAGTAGATCTTGGGATGGCACTTGAGGTAGAGCTTGATGAAGCGCTTGATAATGAGCTTGGTGTAGGTCTTGATCCGAAGGGGTGGTAGAATCTATTACAAGGCAATCTTATGGAGGGATCAAAGAAGTTTGAGCTCGTAGCTACTTCTTTCCCTTTGCTTGAAGATACTTCATTGTTTGCCTTGAAGGACTTCTTCCCCGTCAAGCTTGCGGTGATCTTCTCATCCTTGAAGAGTAGCCCAATCACATCATCAACAGAAAGATTCTTGTCCATGATGAGATCAAGGGTGATGTAGAGGACCTTGCTGCTAGTGAGCAAGGTGAGGATCTTCTCAACAATCAATAACTTGGGAACCTCGAAAGTAGTTGCTGCAATCCTGTTCACAATACCTCGCAAGCGAATAAGAGAGTCAAGTAAGTCCTCATTCTCATTACATGAAAAGCAAAGAACTCCCCAACAAGCGAGTCACTAGCATGATCAACAAAAGGCTCACAAGCATCATCAATACTAGTCATGCTAGTGGAGCAAGCAGGATCAAGAGACACATCATTATCAGTCATCACATTAGGCACACTAGTAGAGTAACCTATCAAGTCATTGCTAGAAGGATCTAGGCACTCACTAGAACTAGGCACATCAACACAATCATCATCATACATCTGATCATCGGTAAAGGTATTGGCAAAGTCCACAAGAGTATCCATCAACTCATCCAAAATCATGGCATTTAGGTAGCTTTTCAAGCGATCCTTCCATGAGCCATGACTCGGTCCCGAATGGGATGACATCCCAACTCAATACGGCCACTACTCAAGACGGTTAAGCCCTATAATAAGCACGTGGCTCTGATACCACTTGAAAGGCCCAAGTGACTGAGAGGGGGGTGAATCGGGAACTCGCACTATATATCAAATTCTCCAATTCCTAAAGCCGACCACTCAAAACAACTCCTACACAATGCTAGTAGTGATCACACTAACAAGGTAATAAACCTATGAAAGGAACAACAACCTAAGCATACTAGTGGATCACACAAAGGCAGGACAACTCCTATGCAAACTAGTAATCAAAGATACGCGAAAGCACACAACTAGCTAGCAAAGAGTCCTACACATGCAAGGCTACTAGATCAAGCACAAGGTAAACACACAAGCATAGGTAGCACAATACATACTAGGGTGATCAATCAAGCCAAAGCAACTCCAATACATGCTAGTGATCAAGTATGAAAGCTAAGAACTACTAGCAAGTAAAGAAGTCTATTCATGCAAGTCTACAAGGCAGTCAACTAGAGCAAGGTAAGCA
This sequence comes from Eleusine indica, assembly GCA_030378355.1. Lineage (NCBI taxonomy): Eukaryota > Viridiplantae > Streptophyta > Magnoliopsida > Poales > Poaceae > Eleusine > Eleusine indica. The sequence continues at coordinate 48,334,327 of CM059495.1, forward strand.
CACAAGCATGAATAGCACGGTATGTAAATGCGGAAAGTAAAACATGATAGTAAGGAGTAGAGTAAGAGATGGTTTATGATTTTTTTTTTGAGGTCTCGGAAGGATGGTGCCTTCTCCTACTCCTCGTTGGACCACTCCCGCCGGAGTACCGGTCCCTCCCGCCACTAAGTGGAGTTCTCACAAATGATCCTGCAATCACTCCCGGAGTGAACACACATTTGCATCACCGCTGCCACCAAGACACAAGCTTGCCTTCCTCGAGAACTTGTCAGACTCCACGAGCCCACACGGCGCTCACTAGCAATGCCCCTTTCACCGACGGGCTCAAACCGGGTACAAATGTGTGACGGACTTCACAACCGATCACGATAGGCTCGATCACCGACACCTAACCGGTCTAGGTCTCACCATAGACCAAGAGTAACAACCTAGATCACACCCTCAAGGATACCCTAGCCTTAGATATGCAAGATGGTTTAGTTACTCTCACTAGCACTCTCAAGATATGCAATATCTCCTCCTAGTGCTCTCCTCTTCTCCTCTTGGCTCTCAACAAATGCTCCAAGCTATTCCACTGGCCAAGAGAGATATCCAAGGACCCAACAACGAAGTTATATAGGCTTCCAACCTCCAACTAGTCACTGCTCCAAGAAATCATCTCTCTGGACACTATTGACCGGACCGTCCGGTCACTGCCAGACCGGCCCGTCCGGTCTCTCTGTACCGGTTCTCAGAACCGTTGATGCTTCACTGTCCTCCTGCACTAGCCGGACCGTCCGGTCAGACTTTCTCTCCATTCCATAGAGCACCATTTTCTGCGCCCTTCTCTCCCAAGCTACCTCCATACAGACCGGACCGTCCGGTCTCTACAGGTCTTCGTGCTGACAGATTTTCTTGCAGATTTCTCTCTGGTCTCCTAGTGACCGTACAGTCTGGTCTCCTCTGACCCCCCCTGCCCGGTCACTACGTCCAGAAGCTAAAACTCCTCGTCCCGCTTGTTGTTTCCCGGCTTCTCCGAACAGCTCCTTGGCTTCTCCACTGTCACCTAGTGCCTGTGATTTCACTGAGCATTCATGCACATCACCGACTAGCATAACCTAAAAGACATGACCTAGACCCCCTTGATAGTCTAATTTTTCCTATGGACCCAAAGCCCTAACAACTAGACAAGTGTTCCCAACACTTGCTCCATAGCTTGTCCTTAGCCTTGATCCATCTCCATTAACCTTTGGAATTCATCAAGGTCAGCAAGCTCCAATGCTTGTGGTCATTGTCATCAATCGTCGAGGCCGCCATCAACAATCATCATAGAGTAGAAAAGGTTTCCTACACGTACCAACACTTGTGTAGGCATTAGTCATATTTCTTGTTTGTCATTCATTACCAAAACAATCATACCTTGGGGTAACCTCAATGGTCATGATCCTTACAGATGTGCTGCCAAAATTTTGTCTCGGATTGGAGTAAAGTATGGAAACTTACCTCATCTGCACATCCTCAAGTGGGATTAGAACTTATCTTCACCTATTATATTGTATAAATATTCGCTAGATGCAATTCATTGTTATATTACTCGATGATATGTTAGAGGACGGAAGACCTGAGTGGATGTACATGGGCCGCCTAAGTACAGATTTGATGACTGATGAATCGACTCAAAAGGCTGATGTTTTCTTGAACCAATGTTGACGGACGTTAACTACCATTTTCGACCATCAATATTAGTCACAATATAGGAGGAGTCAACATTCCCACCATGCATGTTAGTTAGAATTAATAAAGTTCCACTTGTACTTAGAGAAATACTCACATGCAGGAGATACAATGAAATAAAGGAGGAAGCATACCTATGTAGCAAAGAAACACAACTTCTACCAATCAGAGTTCGCTAACATCTATTCCCACGGTTAAATGGCCCACCTATAGCATCAAACCGACATACAGAAGGACTAAGCCATGGAGGGGTCAAGGGGGGTCACCCACCAATGTACCAGAGGAAGTGGGGGCCACAAGACCCCACCCCTGTTCGGTCGAATAGGGAGTGGGCTCAATGGGGCCCAGCTTCCTATGGCGATTCCCCACCTACTCTCCAAAGGCAGTTGTCCCCCTTAGGGTGGAAGTTACCGAACTTGGAACCGCCTTTTTGGACTCCTATAAATAGAACGGTGTGGCTTCACTCCTTAACACACACTTAGAAGCATCACTCTCTTTGTATCTGAGTTTCTCTCTAGTTTCAGTGGAGTTAGGCTTAGAATTGAGTCTTCTTCAGTTCTGAAGTCTTCCTTGAAGTTGTGGTATGGCTCTTGTATCTTTCTCCTTTTATAAGACTTTGTTCTATTTAATATATTTAGTCTGTCTATATAGTTGCGCCTAGGTCATGTGTTTTTTGTTTGATTATATGATCCATTCATGTATGTGGTTATTATGCTTGCATGCTAATAGTATAGTTATGTTATACTACCATGTCAGACATAGGCCCTTATTATAGTCTTGATTTATATTGTTATAATGATGCATGACTAATGTTTGACTTAGATCATTTCCACGTGCTTAGTATTCACTTAAATGTGATTACTCCTTTTCTGATCCATTGCTAGAGAATTAGGGGTATTGTTCTAGAGATATAAGTATGGTGCTTAGATCAATAGAATGCATTATTTTTCGTATAGCTCATGGATTATTCGAGGTAGGCAGTAGGTGGTGACAACACAATCCGTCCTTTGAAATCCTCCATGTTCGGCTATGCAATAGACTCTTGGCCGGAATCGTACTGTAGATGCAGCAGAAAACCGGATGCACATGGTGTGATGATCTGATTGTCTTGCATTGCTTATGTATTTGTATCATAGTATATAATGTAAAGTATGCAACTGTATGAAAGCAACGTAGGAACTTAGCTCTTTCTTTGTCCTTCTACACTAGACTAGTCTTTGTTTATCTAGAGTATGCTATCTGTGTGTCCACTACCCATGTTTATCTGTATCCTTAGCCCTCCGAAGACTTTGTTTTATAATCTATTATGTAACACTAGAACATGGTGATTATCTTGATCCTCTCGTCTTCTTTTGGGATAAAATAAATAATACCCTAAATACTTTCGGGTGAAATGCTGCAAAGATATTCTCTGTGCGCTTGTGGATTACCTGCAATCGTTAATAATACCAACAAGCATTTTTGGCGCCGTTGTCGGGGAAGGCATAACCTATGTTCAATTGTTGCATATGTGATTATCAGGCATTCACCTAAACAGGCTAATCTTGTCTGTTTTCTCCTTTTGTGTGAAAACAGGGTAGTGTATGACCTGTTTCACTCTGCCTGCAAACTAGGTTGAGGATCCTCAACAACTCTTGAGAAGGGTACATGCATGTCTAGTCCCTCCTCAGAAGTTCATGTCTACAAGTGAACCAGTCATCCCCACACCATCAAGCTTCAAGAACATGGTCCAGAAGAGTCTTTGTGATTTCTCCGCTCCCTCGGCGTCAAACATCTCTGTTACACCAAACATCACGAGAGATACAAATTTCGAGATCAAGACAGGTCTCATTACAATGGTGCAGGCCAGACCATTCTGTGGGAAGGTCACTGAGGACGCCAGTGCCCATCTGCAACAATTTATGGAGATTTGCAGCATATTCAAGATGAAGAACGTCTCTCAAGCCGCCATTCACCTTCGTCTATTTCCCTTCTCTGTTAGGGAGAGCAAAGCAGTGGTTCTATGCGAATAAGGATATTGTGAGTACCTGGGACAAATGTTCAACCACGTTCCTCGCATGTTCTTCCCACTGGGTAAAAGCAAGATCCATCTCCATCACCGTGACTCTCCATCAAGAACCACATGGCACTCCACCGAGTCCTCATTTGGTCATCAAGGCGACATTCATTGTGCTCATGTTTGAGATAATAGATAGGTCCTACATGCACAACACTCAAGTAGGCATTAAGCGCATTTCATGCTTGTCATCCAATCACCAAAACATTCATACCTTTTAGGGTAATCCACAATGGTCATGAAGCTTACAGTCGTGACAGGGCTCATCAGGAAAGGGTCACTCTCTACTGATATTTGGTGTTCACCAACTATTTAAAGTCCCAAGTAAGCTAGGGTTATAGATGTCACATTGCTACTGCTTCGGTGTTGATCGGCACACCCGTTGCGCCGATCAGCACATCCTTTCTCCGACCGGTAGATGCATGGAGGCTAATTCCAGGTGTTTCCCTTTGGCGTATGTGTATGCTTCTAAACAGTTTTCTTTAATCCCTCATGCAAATTTAAACAACCTTCATAGAAAAACCCTTCGTGCCGATCGGCACCCCCCCCCCCCCCCCGCTCTCATTAACAAATGCTTTCATCATCAATGCTCTCACATGTGCAATAAGTACTTCATGCCAGAATTGATTCGTTGGATGATGTAGAAAACCCTAAACATGGTTCTCTTGCTGATCCTTGTGGATTCGATATAAACCATAAAATACTCTAAGGGGAAAGCTACAATGTATACCGTACACTTATGGTATATAAGTGGGTGCGTAATTATGACCAACGGTCATCATGTAATACATGTCACACAGATATATAAGTCAGGCAGGGACCTCACAGAAACATCAAGTTACAATCAATATAACACCACATGTTGGACTTATGGTTTTTACTATCATCGAGAGGGCCCAAACCTGTGTAAATCATTCTATATGCTAACCATCAAGTTCTTGATCTCATGCGTAGCCCTATAAATATATTACCGAGAATAAGTATCAACAGTACCCCTTATCTCCAGAAGGTCATAAATGTCCTCTCGAGCTCTCTCCTTCCACTGTGCTCACCAGTTGCTCTTGTTCCCTCACGGCCTCCTGCTATAGAACAAGAGGGCTGATCACCCCTCCTAGTTCTCCTCCTCGTAGGTCTCAAGCGATGACATGTATGGAATAAAAGAGCAAGGAATTATAACATGGTGGCATACACGGGATAAGGCATTTTGCGATGAAGAGATAAGGGACCGAAGAGATCTGCAATGGCTATGAGGGAATTATCCCTTTGCCATAGACCATGATACATTGCAGGTATGATACTTCTATATGATTCCCATACAGGTGGGTTAAAGGAGTATTATAATCTAGATCTAAACCATCGGATGAAGAAAATGAATTATGTGCATTTGTTTGGGTCTATAAAAAGTCCTTTGTATTTAAGAGATATCAACTTTTCTCCTACATTTAGTATTAACCATGGTACCTGTACAATTTAGGGAACCACAATACTCCCTCCATATATTTATCTCCCTCGTCTAAGAGAATTGAGGAATTGCCAAAGTCTGCCTCGCGTAATAGTGGGAACTATTCCGTCACACATCCATAAAGCTTTCCCAAAAAATCATTAATTATCGCTATTAACTCTGGTTCTTTGTTAACGTGATGACTGCTCAGCCGCCCATTTCATTGAGGATAAAAGGCACCATACATTCAACCATTGCTCGGTGCCAGCATGAGTCCCTGGCTCTTCATTTTTGCCACGCTGTTGTTCGTCGCCTTGTCGCCTTCCGCCACCGCGCACCAGCCAACATCTAGAGCTTCACCACTGGCAATGGCAGAGCCACTCGTCCGTGGAGTGAACATGATCGTCCCTAACTCATACGATACACAGATATTGGCAACGGCGGAGCCGCTTGTTCACGCTGAGGACGTCATGGCCGGCGACAAGCACGTTTTGGCTACGGCCAAGCTACTCGTTTGTGGAGAAAAACAAACAGGTAACTCACGACATGATGTTGAGGTCGTCGTGTCCGGCGACATGCAGGTGCCAGAGTCACAAGACATCATGGCCGTGGCCACGGATGTCGATGAGGACATGGAGGATGCTGGTGATGCTATAATGAAGCTATTGTCAACAACGAAGGAGGTCTTCGACATGGACAAGGATATCCGCGAAGCTGTTAAGCTATTCATCCCTATCATCTGTCTGAGCATGTGTGGGAAGCAAGCTTGTGATGTTCACACTGCTGCAGTAAGACTGCTTTGGATCGCACTTGGACACTTCTAGAAGTGCTAGCTTGTTTCCGTTAATATGAATAATTGATGAAGTTTATGCAGTTCATACTTTCATAAGGACTTGATTTATTATCCATTGTTTATCTATAGTTCATGCCTACTTTGTTTATACATGCCACATATGGATAGCACAGAACACCCAAAATACTTGTACTTATATGCCATGGTTACAAGACTTGCAGGACATACGAGTCATGATACTCTAAAGTAGCCAAACCTACAAATTCTACAACCTGATTATAGATTTCAATAGGACATTCCAAACTATCCGGTAGATTACCCATCATCTCCAAGTGTTTCTTTCTCATGTGTGGGATATCATAGTGGTGCCCTCCGTTGCACTTCATTATCTCCATCATGCAGCTTTGTTGTGTTAGGAAAATATGATTTGCCCTATCAACCGGGTACTCTTGATATGCAGTATCGATCCTTTCCACAATTTCATCGATGTTGTTCAGAGTACCCTTATGAAACATTGACTGAATAGCTGCAAAAAAAACCAAGGTCTAACACATTAAGGTCGGGTGAGTTTGGTGGTTGGCACACTCGACGTATGTCCCACCCATCGGCTTGTGCAACTTGTACAAACTCTGCATCATTGATAGCAATATGAGTCTTAGTGTTGTCCTGCTGAATAAATATTGGCATTCCTCTTTCCTCAACTGGCCATTTGGCCTTGATAGCCGGCACGACCTTGTTCACAAGAAAATCACGGCTAATTCCCTTTGTAACTGATGTCATCGCCTTGGTAACCAAGGTGCCTACACATAGAAAATGATTAGTATGACATGACATAATCTATAAACTTGAAGTATATGTAACCAAGTCATACATCTTGGCCTATTGACACTTGATCTTTTTGCTGGCTCTTTGAACAAGAATGGAAACATGCCAATCTTACCATCAAATGTGCATACACCTTGCTGATTATTCCTACGCCTACTATGGGCAACAAGGACCATAAGCTTTTCTATGAAATTCTTGCTCTTACAATCTCTTTTTGGTCTTTCTTCATCATTCGCAAGATAATACTTTTGGTTCCGCCTAGTTCTATAAAACCATTTCTCGTTTATGTACACAACATTGTACAATGGTTTGAAATTCAAAGAACCTGGAATAAGCATGGACAAGCAAAATGCAACACGGGCCTTTTTGTTTTCATCAGTTAAGGTAGGTTTGATGTCATTTGTGTGTCGACGAAAACTCCCTTCCTTAAAGCGCCGGTGAAGCGTCGACATCGAAACACCAAGCTTACCAGCAAGATCCGAAAGGGTTGTGCGCTCATGCAATGGAATGGCTTTGATTGCTTCACTATCTATTTGTACCTTTTTTCTACCACAATTCTGTGAATACTTATTTTTGACAGCTTCGATACCACCATTCTGTCCATTAAACCATATAAGCTGTACACTTCGTAGTGGCACATCAAACTTGAGGGCACATGCTTTAGAAACACCACGGTGCAGCAGAGGTAGATCTGTCTTTGACAACAACTCTAAGTATATGGCCACCTTCAACTCACTTGAATAGAATCTTCTTCTCTTTCTATTTGATTCTAAATAAAGCAAAATCAAATTGATTCTAAATAAAGGAAACAAATGAATAGAACATGCCCTATGTAAAATGGGTACAGTACTCATAGTTTTGTCATGATACCTCCATCTGCCGGCATGTTGAGATCGATTTCCTGCACAAGTTCAGGCATCATGTTGAGATCAAAACCTTGTGCCCTTACATCTTGTCCAGCACCAGGAACATGTTCTTCTTTAGCCACCGTATTGAGATCAAAAAGGCTTGGAGCTCCTTCTCCTTTTTGCACATGTTAATTTGAGACATTATCATTAGACGATATTGCAATATGGACACGAACTGAAAACAGAAAAGCGAATAGGAAACATTTACCTATGACCAGGTCGTCATCTTCTTCCTCGGGTGCAATGGTAAGATCAAGAATGTCTTCTTCATCTTGCCACACCATGTCGTAGTCCAAGCCATGCGCAGGACCCTCCCACTCTCCTACGTCATTCCAATCTACTGGATCATTGACCTCAAGATCAGGTGGCTCTTGGTTTAGATCAAAGCTTGGTGGAGCCATGGATTAGGGACAAGGGCTGGCGAAGAACTGATGGACATCGAACCTGCAATGGCACCCATATATAGGGCCATGGCGAACAGGTTTGGTTCATGGCGCCACTTTTCAGTTTTGGCTGATGGCAACATGTTTTGTTTTTTGTTTTTGAGTCATGGCGGCTGAAACAAAATCGTGGCGGCAGAAAAGGAAAGAAGGCTTCGATGATTTTGTTTTTCAGTTTTAGCAAGGCGGGACAGAATTTGGTGGCGGCAGGAAATAACGGGAGTCGTGGTTGATTTTGATTTTTGGTTTTGGCATGCCGGGAGCGGGACAGGTTTTTTGTGTCATGCAAGAAATTCCCGGGTTGCAAACTGCATGCATGCAGAGGAGGCGGAAGGTTTGCTGGAGTAATGGTGCATGCGGCCTCCGCGACTGGCTGTTGTGCAGGACCATTATCTGGTTCCCATGCAAACAGAATTTCAGATTCACCTGCTCACAAAACCAAGGAGCCAAACCACACACCATAACGATTTGTTGGTCACTGTGCCACTGTCTTACGCGAGGGAGATAAAGATATGGAGGGAGTAATATACCAATCAATCTATCAGATTCAGATTTCATGACAAGCATAACTTTATTGCCTCCTTGTTGACAAATTAAACAACAAGATGCCGATTGAGCAGGGATTTTTTCAGACCCTCATCATCTTATCAGAATTTTTTTTTGCGAGTACATCTTACTTGATGGTATTTCCAGATTGGCAACGTGGCTTGGCAGTTACCACAGGGAAGCTTTGTGGAGTCTGAAAAGCATAAGTGAAGATGATTGGCGACCCCTTGATGAGTGATTAACCATTTGCAATAATACAATACTCGCGATCCAATGGGCGAATCTTGCTTGTGTCGATATCCTCAACGGTGCTTATACGATAACAACGTACTTTGACATCTGACTGTGGGCACACACACTTGTTTTCGACTGTGACACGATACTCTTGTTGACCCTCCACTATCTTCCCCGTGGTTTCTTGTGATATGACTATGTCTGATAACTGACAACCATCCTGGGCACCACCTGCATAAACAATCATTTTAAACTCAAAAATATCATTTTTTATTCCTAAAAACAATCAAGTTTATAATATATTATCATACAATGCATTAACTTTCACAAATATAGCTAGGAGTACCAAGGTTAAGCTTGAGTCCATTCTCTTTAAATCTGAAGCTTAAGGTGGTAGAATATGTCACCTGCTTGTACATGAAACCTCACGAGAACAGCAAGGGTGAGCAAGATGATAGCCTTGGCCATGTGTGCCCTTTCTGAATTCTATAGTGACTGTTTTTGCAAGTCAAATATATTTGGATGATTTGCTTTTGTAGTGTGAAGAAACAGTTCTGTATAGGTCCCTTATATAGTGAGGGACCTTTTGAGATTATAAGAATTCTGCTTGCTGTTGCTGATCTTCAGTAAATGCATTGATTCCCTGCTATACTTGTAGACATAGTTTATGTCATTGTAATTAATGCCATCCAAAAAGCCTGAAGGGTTTCTTGTCCAAGCATCAATACTTGCCATATTTCGTCCAAGTAACTAATTGTGCGTTACCATGAAATTTTCTATAGCCATTATTGATAACATATAATCAATTTCAAAATGTTGAGTGATATAGTGACTTATAAAACTGAAGTCCCTAAAATTTACTTTTTAAGTTATGAACAAGTTTATGATACGTAAAAAAAAAATGAAAAAAAACATTAGTGGTAGGATAGATAACATATCATATAACACTTGGGATGTGTAACATTGGGAACTAAATCTTGTCATGTAGAGGTAGAATGGGAAGAGGAAAATACATACTTACTCTGTTCTTCAAATGTCGTTAGGACACCAAAGTTAGTTCAAATTTAAATTAAATATGTTGTCCTGACAATAGCATTTAGAGAACCGAGGGAGTAGGCATTACATCCAAGTGAATGGAGCTGACATTGATTGCTCATGTCGGTTCTAAGAGTGACATGCCATCAAAATAATTTGAAACTACAAATAAAACAATCTCTTTAATGTATGATTTTATTTTGGTATTTTATTGCACTTAATTCAATGTTTTTTTTTCATTTGGTGTATATAAGATGAAATAAAACTCCTCTCTTCCAATGCTAGTATTATAGTGTTTTAAATCTAGAAAACTGTGTATAACCAGTTTCATCTAAATGAAACTCCTTTCCTCTCTCTCTCTCTCTTCATAACTTCTTTGTCATGTCATCAAAATTACTTATATGGCACCTCATTTATTAAAAATAAAATCTCCATTGAGAACAGCCTAAAAATACAATGAAAAGTGGCATAAGAAAAAAAATGAGAGATGGAGAACGTGGACCCAAAGAACAAAACGATCTAATGAACTTTTACTTTTTTTGTAATTTGACTCATGGATGCGAAGAAATGAGAGGTAATGACTCATAATGGATTACATATCTAAATATGTATGGATTCATATTTGTGTTTTACTTCGTATACCTGTATACCTGTACGTTGACATCTATTTTGTATTTTTGTTGTTCCCTGCACAACCATAATTCCTATCCTCAATTTTCCTTCCCGGCGCCATGGGGACAGCAACGCAACGCAACAGACAATTGGGAGGCGTCCGACGACTCGACCACTCAGACGAGGCACCCCGCCAGGCAACCAGCCATGCCACCCAACAGCCGCGGTCGTTTGTGTTCGGGTCGACATCCCGCCGGACCGACCGCACGCGTCCCACGCCACGGCGCCCAACACCCAAAACCTCCAGGCCGCCCCGAAATTCTGTGACGGTGACACGAGTCGGAATTGAAGTAGTGAAGCGCTCGATCGGCGATGGCCGCGGCGGCGGCGAAGAGGAACCACCGCCACCCGCCGCGGTACCGGTACGTGAGGCTTAGCAAGGACCAGGACAGCGCCCTGCGCGCCGACAACGTCCGCCCTGGCGACCTCAATCTCGCCGCCCGCCTCCCTGAGGTTTGTCCCGCTCTCCCGCTGGGTCCCCATTTCTCGTCGCGTCTCGGGTTGATGGGTGCAGCCTGATGCGGTGTTTCCTTGTGATGCAGCTGGTGAGATTGAGCCTGGAGCCCGAAGTGAGGAAGTGCGGCGCGTGCGGGCACCTGCTGCCGTAGGGCCACGAGGTGGCCGCCGACGAGCCGTGGACCACCGGCATCTTCGGGTGCGCCAAGGACCCCAAGAGCTGTACGTACCCAAGCCCCTTCCGCTCCGCACGCTGATCCCCAAATTAGTCCACTTCTGTGCCTTTGCTCGCTGCTAGGATATTGTAGAGAAATCGTTCATTCAGGTGCGACGATGCTAGGAGACATAGGATATGCATGAGGCTGGGATGGCTTTGTGAATTTGTATAGGAAAATATAATTGCGTCGAACTGCTTTTGATGAGCATCAAGGCATGCCCTCACACTCTTAAGGCTGAAACCAGTTTGTGCAATGCAATTAAAGATTTGCTTGATTCTTAAGCGTTCAGTAGGAGGATAAAAGGATACTGGCAGTGAGATCTTTAGTTTTGTTAATACCCATCCCTGCTTTAACTGGATGATAGTAATTTCGAATGAATGGCTACTCTGTTTGTTAGTGGCAGTATGGTTTGAGCTTGCTTATGCTAACAAGTAGCAATAGATGGGGTCGTTGGGTATTACCAGGATTTTTTTTTTCAGAATCAGAATCACCCCTCTGCTCCATTGTAAAATGTGAATATAGAAACTAATGATGAAAGATCAGGTTCAATTTTATGTTGCAACTCGCCTGAATGTCCTTTTCACGTGCTCCTAGCGAGTAGTGATATTCAGTTTTACTATGTTCAAGAATCCATCACTCTTTGCATTGCATTTAACTGTTGAAGTAATTTTTGTATCATATATCCTCAATCCTTTTTCATTAGTAAATTGTAAGCTCTGTAACTTGTTGGAATCCTTATTTGGATGCGCCTGCTATTTTTGCCATGTGATTTCTTTTCCTGTTTTCGTATTGCCATTCTGATCGGAGGATCATAGTTGTGAGATATTTTCGCTTTCATTTATGCCTGTTGGAATGGACCTGCTTAATGTGCACACAGTGTAGCGTGTACAGTTCCTCTATTGTGAAGACTTGGGGACTTCACTAACATTAGATTTGGAGACTTGGAGTTGGTTATGCTAACATTAGATTCATGCACTTCCGGTGTGCTGATGTTTAGAGATGTAGGATTGTCATGAAGCACTGAATTACAACACGAATCTGAGCAGGAAGTAGCAGTAGTATTTGACACCGTTCTTTCTCTCTGTAATCTAATGATAAGAAGCTCTCCTGCATATTCAGAAGAAAAAAAAAGAGTAGTACTTGAGCTCAGGGGCAAAGCTACGTGTAAGTGTCAGGGTTAGCTGACCCCGACAATATTCTGTAAATTCCATATAAAAAGCTGCTTGCAAGTATGAGATGACCCGATGACAATGGGATTTGTGCTTGATGACACCAGCGACCTATTGTCCTGGCTTGGCCCCTGTTTGAGCTGCTGTTGATAGCTCAGTGCTAACACTCTTACCGGCAAAAATTCAGTTATGGCAGTGCAGTTGTAGATTTGCCTGGTAATTAAGCATTCAGTAGATATATGTTACAGGTGAGACAATATTAGTTTTGGACTCATTTTACTGATGCCTATCGGAATGTACCAGCATTACGCATATGTGAGTACATTGAACAGGACTACAGGAGCATGATTTGATTAAGGGATTAGTGTTGATTATGCTAACAGGGTTACAGGCGTATTTGAATGAGTTTTTTTGCTTTCAGAATGACATCTATGCTTCCCATGCAAAATTTGAGTTAATGACTAGTTGATAGTTGATACATGCTGGGTTCAAGTTGTTTGCAGCTTGCCTGGTTTTCTCCCTGCTTCTAACAAGTAGGGATTTCCACATATATATAGAAAGATCCATAACTCATTGCATTGAAAATTAAAATATTCAAATACTTTTGGTAAAATATCTGCAGCCAAGCTATATTTCGTTGCGCGCGGTTCATTCTTGGACAAATCCTCCATTTATTTTTTTCCCATTACAGTTCTGCTACTCATGTTTTCATGTTCATGCTGATCTGGAATTCGTAATAGTTGAATCTAAGAAAGAAACGGAGAGATATTTCACTACCAAGTTTACAAATAGTTTGCTGTAGTAATAACAATATCTGCTTTAATGTAGCTGGCCGTTACATTTTGAGTGTATTTTTTCTGTAGGATTAACTAAAGAGTAATAAGTGATCATTTTTATGTGATAGGTTGGACCGGGTTACTATGCCCTTGCGTGTTGTTTGGACGTAATGCTGAGGCTGTTATAGGATCCCCATGGATGGGATTCTGCACTTGCCATGCTGTTTGTATTGAAGGTGGCATTGCGTTGGCTATCATAGCAGCTGCATGTGAAAGTGTTGCCCCAGCCCCAACAGTATCATGTCTGCTGATTGGTGAAGGATTACTGTGTTGTTGGATGGTATCCGCTATCTTCACTACACTTGCTCGTCATGAACTTCAGAAGAAATATCATCTCAAGGTATTATTTTCAGTTCCTCTGCACATAGCATTTGTTTTGGTATTAATTTTGTGCTCAGTAGAACATTAACTGATGTAATCATATCCTTTAATAATTTACTAGCAATTTGATCTGGGATTGTAATTTGAGGCATTCAGTAGGCTGGACTTGAGTTCAGTGCTGTTTGATCAAGTTACATTGTTCACAGTGATCTGTGGTTGACTGGAGCTTTATTTTTTTTAAAAAAAATATGTGGCACATTTATTAACCCCTTGGTTACTTGGATTCAATACACTTTCATTTTCAGTTCTGCCATCGCCATCCATTTTCATTGACTAGTCCAATATCTTTTTGTTATATGCCGGATGTTTCTTAGACAGACTAGTCCTTCTTAAAATGGGTAAAGGCTTTGTTTCTAGTTTTCCTGCATTTAATCACGGGATCATAACACATCTCTATTTATTTTGTTTCCTTCAGGACTCTCCATGCAACCCTTGCCTGGTCCATTGCTGTCTTCACTGTTGTGCAAATTGTCAGGAGCATCGTGAAAGGAATGGGCGCCTTGCTGACAAAGCCGTTCCAACGATCGTAGTCAACCCACCCCCGGTGCAAAACAATGAGCATGGCTGAGAATCGTCCTTCCATCATGCTACCGGAGAATGAAGCTCCAAAGACTGGTGACAATGCCGAGTTCTGTAGACCTAGGACTCCATGAGCATGCAAGAGTACTTGGGATGGCATACGTTGTGAAACTGACATGGAGGAAGCACCTCTGGTGCCATTCTTCCTCTTCCTAATTTAAGCGTCCATAGGTTCATGTGGCTTTCGAAAAAAAAAAATTGACATGGAGTCTGCATAGCATGTAGTGATAGTATACATAGTATAAATAAGCCCCTATGTTTTCTTCTGTCAAGACAATATATGAACCTTATGGAAGAAGCTCTTACACTTGCAGATTAAGCTGATTCTGGCTCATTGGTTCGTTGCCTGTGTTTTGTAACTGGATATCTTCAAAGAAAGTCAATATATGGCTAATCAAAATAGCATAACACGAGATTGTTTAATCTGGGCTTCTTTTCTGATAGTGAATTATATTCTTATCGTTATGAAGGGGAAAACGGCACTCTGTTGGCTTAGTTTTGTGAACGGATCATCTTGATTGCTTTTGTAACAGTGTAAACAATGTTAATCTTTGGTAACCAGTTTTTGAAACGCAGTAATAAAATATAATACAATATATTCTAGTTACTCATGGATCGCACTAATTCAATCTCTGTTTCGTTACAAAAAGTAAACAGAAAATAAATATAGTAACTGAAGACAGTATAACTCGTAATCATAACTAGCTGTTGCTCCTGTTGCCCTTGACGAACCCTTCGTTCCCTGCCAGCAGCAGATACTTGTCCTTCCTGGTGAGCGCCGTCCGCTGGAACCCAAGCGCCTCAGCGATCGTGTCCTGCACCTCGTTGGCCACCTCGATGCTGGTCTTCCCTGTCTCTGTGTTGACAGGCTGGAGGAAGTGCACGGTGTACTCGGGCCTGGGGTTCATGAGGAAGTAGACCGAGTCTAAGCTCTTGGCGACGGGGCACGTGGACGTGGCGTAGAACATGGTGGTACGGGTGTCGACGGCGACGGGGGTGACCTCCCCGGCGAGCTCGGCGAACAGCGGGCTGAAGCGGAGCAGGAAGGGCTCGCGGCACGTGGTCCCCTCGGGGCAGAGTGCCACGTCGCCCTGCGCCAGCATGTACCCCATCCGGCGCCGGTCCTCCTCCCGGTCGCGCGTCAGGCGGCGCAGCCGCAGCGGGGACAGGATCTCCGAGAGGCGGCCCAGGCTGTAGGTCACGCCGCCAACGGATCGGCCCAGCGCGCTGGCGATGCCGATCGGGTCGAGCAGCGTGCGGTGGTTGCACGCGTAGAGCTTGCCACTCGCGGCGCCGTCCAGTGGGGGAACGGCGCCGACGACGCGGACCCTGACGCCGGTGAGCGCGGCGAGGACGCGCGACACGCGCCACGGGAGGAGCACGTAGATGGCGATGCGCACGACGGCGAGGGCCACGGCGAGGGGCATGTAGGCGTACATGACGAGCGCGGCGTATGGCGTCGGCGTGAACGCCAGCCGGCCGTCGTGGAACACCATCGGCCTCGGGAACGACGACTTGTTCTTGTGCTGCTTCTCGGTCTGCTCCAGGATCAGCGCGAGCCTCGCGTCGGACTCGCAGTCGGTCTTCGCCATCACGCCGGAATAGAACCGGGTTCCTCCCTTGATCTCCGCCCCGACCACGGCGTCGAACCCGACGTACTCCTTGAGGAACGCCTCCACCATCACGGTCGGGAATGTGCGGCTCACGGCGGCGACCTTGACGCCGTCGGGCATCGCGCCCGCGGCCTCGACCAGAGCGTCCACGTCCGCAGCGTCGCGGAAGAAGTGCTTGGGCAGCACGGCGCGGCCGATCCGCGCCGCGTCGTCGCGGGGCAGACCGCAGAAGGCGACCATGGCCATGGCCCTGAGGCGGGCGTCGTGGGACGACACAAGGCGCAGCGCGGGGTAGAGAGCGAGCAGGGCCAGGCCCCGGGCGTAGCCGCCCGCCTCTACGGCGACGAGGAAGTAGGGCGGGAACGCGGCGGAGGGGGACGACGGGTTCGTCAGGAGCATAGCGTCTACGTCGACCGCGACGGCGTTGCTGCCGAGACGCCGCACCATCGTCGGTGCCATTGACGACGACGCATTGCTGCAGCCACGGAGGAGGCAGGCGACGAGGTTCCGCTGGAAATGGAGCACGCGGCTGGCGAAGCTTTGGCTCGTCGTCGTGGCCATGACGAATCTTTGCTTGCTGCAACTGTTTTCGTTGGATTTCTCGTAGCTATGTGAAAAATTTATAAAGGGGGGGGGGGGGGGGGGGGGGCACGGCCCTTGAGTTCGAATCGATGATGAGCTGCATAACTACACCGAGTCGGATGTGTAGTATTGGCCATCACGGACGGCCGTGTCCTTCTCTGATACGGAGGCAGTTTGCGAGTAAGAAGAGAACATGGAGCGTGTGCCGTTGGGGCTTGGGGCTCTCTCTGGCCTGGTTCTGGTTGGGTCCGACCGATACCGACCAAACAGTGGCGCAGTCAAGGTGGCGACCGCAGAATCGCATTTGGGTGTCAAAAAAAAAAAAAGAATCGCATTTGCGGATGCGACGAGGAAGGCCCACGTCGTCGCTGTGATCTTCTCCAAACCACGGCCAGCGCTGTTGTTTATTCTGGAAGAAGAGTGCGTGCGCGCCGATGACGAAAACATGCGCTTTTACCACACTGATCTTTTTTTTTTAGATAATGGAACAAAGTTCCCGGCCTCTACACCATTGAAAATGGAGTATGCAGCGGTTACCACACTGATCTTTATGTGTGCTCCGTCGCCATCGGCGGCTCGGTGCATCCATAAATCTTTTTTTTCACGAGCGTGCCTTGACACGTATTTCATTAAGAGGGAGAAAAAACAGAGAAATACAAAAAGACGAGGACGCGAAGTCCACGCCACACGACCAAATACGAACACGCACGCGGACTACTGAATGAATTCCGACAATGGCGCAAAGCCCGTCTGCACCCACTCTAAACCCTCCTGGCGGATCCAACTAGCTAGCTCTGCCGCCTGTTTCATTGCGTTGTTGAAGACTCTATTGTTGCGCTCCTTCCAGATGAGCCAGCACGTCAGGACGACGAAGGAATCGAAACTTTTTCGCATGTCACGCGCGATCCGCTTACGGGAGTGCAGCCACCAGTCCGGTAGGTTTTGATCTACATCAGGCACCAGCTGGTCAAGCGCGAGAGGCCTCAGAAGTCGGAACCATACTTCGCGGCTGAAAACGCAGCCCAGCAATATAGGTGGTTGATAGACTCCGGGCATTGAGAGCAGAGTGCACAGGGGCCACTGTTTTGAAGGTTGTGACGCTGAAGCCTTTTCGAGGCCCAACATCTGCCAAGCAGCGCCAACCAGAAGAAGAATTTACATCTTGGGGGCGCCCTGGTTTTGCTGAGCTCCTTTGCTCCCGGAATGCCTGCTTGGCCGATGAAGAACGCGCGATATCCAGAGGACGCTGAATACTGCTGGTTTGGCGACCACCGCCATAGAGGTGTGAATCGGTATCGTCGACAGGGTCACCTTTGTGAGAGTTGTGCGACCAGCCCACGACATGAGACCGGCCTTCCATGTTGGAATGCGGTCTGCCATAGCATCAATCAAAGGCTTAAGGTCCGACTTGCGCTCTTGTAGATGGATGGGGGAATACCCAGATACTTGCACGGGAAGTGCCCCAATTGCCCTGGGAAGAGGCGCTGAACTTCTGCAATCTGCTCATCATCACATCGGATAGGGGTAAACTCACACTTCGAAACATTAGTATGTAGACCGGAGGCCCCCGCAAAGGTTTGCAAGATTGCCTTGATTACTTCCAGGTCCTGCTTGCATGGCGCCAAGAACAGGACAAGATCATCAGCGTACAACGATGCCCGCAATTTGATGGCCGGCGAACTAAGCGGCGTGAAGAAGCTGTTGTCTTCCGCCTTGCAGATCATAGCATTGAGTGCCTCCATGGCAATGACAAAGAGCATGAGAGACAACGGCTTGCTGCAATCCCCTAGCATGACAAATGCGACGTCCGGCCTGGCCATTAAGCAGTATTTTAGTACTGGCCGAAGAGAGCAAGACCGAGACCCAATTAATCCATCGCCGGGAGAAGCCTAGAAACCGCAGAAGTTCCAGGAGGAAAACCCAGTTGACGGTGTCGAAAGCCTTCGCAATGTCGACCTTCAAGAGGATGCACGGCCGACGACGCGCGTGTAGGAGCTTAGCAGATAAATGCACGGTTCTAAAGTTATCATGGATAATGCGACCTTTCACGAACGCGCTCTGGTTGGGCTTGATGAGGAGGTGGGGGCGTGGAGCCAACCGCGAAGCAAGGCCCTTGGAGAAAAGTTTGCCAAAGCTGTGAATCAAGCTGACGGGCCTATAATCTTTGATGTCATCTGCATCTCTTTTCTTCTTGAGCAGAATCATGAAGGCGTCATTGACGAGGTGAAAACTCCTTGAATCCAGCGACCAAAGAGCGTTCAAGGCATGCATAATGTCGTGCTTTATAATGGGTCATGCCGTCTTGTAGAACAACCCTGTGAACCCATCCGGGCCGGGAGCCTTATCAGGGCATATCCCGGATTAGGAACCAAACCTCGTCTTCAGAGAAGCAATAGTCAAGACCAGCGGACTCAAAAGGCTGCAGGCCAAGATTAGCGAAATCCAGACATACGGTCCGCTCTTCCTGGGAGCCAATGATGCCATTGAAATGTGCATATACCACTTCAGCCTTCTAGACCTCATCCACGACGACGGTGTTGTGTACCTTGAGTCGATGAAGTTCTTCCGGCTTGTCGCCTGCAGGTGGAAGAACTTTGTGTTGGCATCCCGTTCCGCGAGGAAGAGAATGCGCGACCGCTGACGGGCAATGGTTCGTGCCAGGGATGCAAGACCCAGGCACTTGTATTTTAGCTCACGCCGAAGCATCTTCTCCTCCGTAGAGAGCGGTCTACGGTCCTGGGCCTGTTCGAGCTTGAAAACGACCTCCTCTGCAATGGCCAACTAAAGGCATATGCTGCCCATGAATCGCTGGCTCCAACACTGCAGCGCACACGCCGTGTTCTGTAGCTTGAAATCCATGACGCGGAAAGCGTCCGCATTGCGGGGAGAGAACGACCACGCTGCGGCGATAGTCTCCACGTTGTTGGTTTAGATTCTGTTGACCGTAGATCCGAAAATAAAAACTAAATCCTTTGTGGATTTTGAATATGACCAACAGATATGTTTTTATTTTTGTGCTTTGATCGAGAGGCAATTTTAGAGATAGAAACGGACCCGGCCTCGTGGCTACAGTGCTATAAAAGAAGGGTCACCCTAAAGTCGTGATCCATCCAATCTAAGTCCACCCAACCGATCGTTGAGGGCACTGGAAGTCATGGAAGACCGACATCCACGTCCAGGACAAATCCGCTATCGCTCCGAGGGTTTCTGCTACTCCAAGAAAACCCTCAAGGAGCGCCTCCGCTACGTCCCGGATTCCGCTGTCGTCATCGACTTCGTCACCTCTGCACCGACGCCAATGGAGTCCTCCACCATCGCCGGTAACAGATCAGACCTATTTTTCGCATCAGTTTAGTTTGCTAGTTGTGATCTAAGTTGACTAGTTAGATCCTGAGTTCTAAGCATTGTTAATCTAAGATTAATTAGTTCTAACATTTGGTATCAATTATCCTAAACTAGTCAGTTTAAATCCTCTAGTTTAGTCAGTGGTTCGATTAGTACTAATTAGAGGTGATGTTTTAGATCAGTTTTCTAGTCATGTTTTTAGATCAGAAATGTTTTCATACCTAGATTAATTAACATCAATAACGTTGCTAAGCTAATTATTCATGTTTTTTTAGTTTAGAATTAACTGGCTAGGGTTTCGGTTAAGTAATGATTAAACTATGTCACACAGAAAATTAGAAGAAGGGGATTTGCAAACACCGAATCGAATCAGCATACTAACCCTAACCCTAACCCTAAGGTCAGAGGACTCACCTCTTGTCGCCATCGCTCTGTGCCGTGCACTCAGATCTTGCATGCGTGGACAGCGGCGCCACCCTGTCCCCACTCGCCGACGAGGCCGCACGGCGTCAGATCTCGCCTTGCACGCCGCTCGTCGGCATAAGATCCGACAACGTGACATCAGTCACCACGCGCGCACGCCGGCGCGCGCCTCGGCCTCGCGCCGTGGTCGTCGTCGCCGTGCCGCTTCCGGTCGCCGCCGTCGTTGCCTCACATCCACGTGCGACGGGCTCTCCTTAACCGCACCACGGTGGAGAAGCTCGACAGAGCCGCGCGCGATATCTTGCACGCGCGCGCCGGCGAGGAGCTCCCCGTGGTGCCGCGGCGGCCGGTCGGCGTTGTTCGTGCTCCTCGAGTCGAGCAGTGGCGGGGGAGAGCGAGTGAGGCAAGAGAGACAAAAGAGCGAGTGAGGCGTTTTAGGGTTCCGCCCGGCCGATTCGGCCTTTTAAGGGAGCGGCGGGTCACCCTGAGCCGTCGATCTGACCGGACGACTCAGATCAGAGCGGGTTCACCCTCCGCATGCGCTGCGTGGGCTGAATTGGCGGCCTGTTCGCAGGTTGTCTCGGCCCACCGAGCCGCGCAAGCAAGCCGCGGTGCCGCCTTGGCCGAGCCGAGCCGTGAGCCATCGCGCCGAGCCATGTTAGCTAGGCCGCGCGCATTGGCTGGGCCAGCTTCTGGTCGCGCTACGCCCGCTAGGCCTTGTCGCTGCGCGCGCAAGCTGGGCCGCGCTCCGCGCAAGTTGGGCCGCTGCGTCCGCGCGCATTAGCTGGGCCACGCTTGTGGGCTGCGCGCGTGAAATAAGGCCGCGGGCCAAATTAGCTGAAGTTAGAAGCCAATTTTAATTCATTTTATTATTAAGTTTTAAGTTTTTCTTTTAGTTCTTTGCTTAATTAATTTTCTATTTTTTAGTTAAGTAATTTATTTTAAGCTTAATTATTTAAGTGTGGGTGTTATTTAAGCTATTGTAATTTAATTTTAAGTATTAATCCACCAATATGCTTTGAGATGCCTCTAAATAAATGGAACCACCGAGAAGTTTATTTAGAGTAAACTTATGATTATTTCTGACCACCGTTGTTTAGTCATGAGTATTAAGATAAATTTCGTTTGTTTTCCCCACCGGTGATGCAAATTAAAATTTAATTGTATGATTTTAATCAGACCACCGTAGGGTTATCTTCATACACTTATTTGCATTTCATTGTATATGATTACTAAGTTAAGTTTTCTTGTTTTTGCTTTTTAGTGAGTAATGTCAATGATGTTGCCTCCTACCTCAACAACATCAAGCCGCTAAATGGAGCAAACTTTCCGGACTGTAAGGGTAAGGTCATCACATGCTTGGCATGGAATGATCTCGATGTCGCGCTGAGGGTGGATAAGCCTGCTGCACCTGCTAATGGAGTTGACCCTTCTGCTGCTTTTGAGAAGTGGGAGAGGTCTGACAGAATGGCTACCATGGTCATGCTTCAGACTATAAGTGCTAGTATTAAGGGTGCCATCCCCACTAAAAATGCAGCTGGAGTTGATCTGACTGCTAGGGAGCTGCTGGCACTATTGAGGAGAACTTTAAGAGCTCCTCTAAGACTTATGCTAGTACACTCATCATGAAGTTGGTGGGTTCTCAGTACAATGGTCAGACTGGCATAAGGGAGCACATTCTTACTATGTGTGACATGGCCAATAAGCTTAAGGAGATGAAGATGGAGATCTCTTATGGTTTCCTTGTTCATTTCATCATGACCTCACTACCGTCTCAGTATGCTCCATTCAAGATCAACTACAACACCAACAAGAACACTTGGTCTATCACTGAGCTGATAAGCTATTGTGTTGAGGAAGAAGAGAAGCTTAAGACTGAGAAGATGAAGGAGAGTGTTGTGAACATGGTTGGTAACCTCAGTCTCAACAATCCTTCTAATAACCAGCATGACGCAGGCAGCAGCAAGCAAGGCCAAAGGAAGAAGAAGAAGAATGGGAACAAAGCTAGACCCAAGAACAACAACAACTTCAAGAACCACCAGTCTAAGGGTGGTAATAAGATGTGCTCTTTCTGTGGCTCACCCAAGCATCTTCAGAAGGCTTGTCCAGGCTTTAAGGAGTGGTTGAAGGAGCAAGATAATAATAAGTTTGATGTTGTTTCTTTTATTGATGAGTTATTCTTAGCGGATTTTCCCCCTAATACTTGGTGGATTAACTCTGGTGCCACTATGCACATCTCTAATTCATTACAGGTATTCCGTTCAATCTGAACTATAAGAAGGGGGGAGCGAAGCCTAACAGTGGCTGATGGGAACGTCGTCCAAGTTGAAGGCATTGGGAGCTTCCACTTAGAGTTGCCGGGTGGTTTTCAGCTTAATTTAGAGGATGTTCTTTATGTTCCTAGTTTAAAGAGAAATTTAATTTCTGTGTTAGCCTTAGATGATTCGGGACATGTTTGTGAGTTTGGCAAAAATAAGTATGTAATTAAGTTTAATTCAATAAATGTCGGTCTTGCAGTTAGGCAAGGCAAGCTTTATATGCTCTCTCTTGATGATTCTGTGATGAATGTTGCTAGTATTTCACATAAGCGTAAGCATGATGATGAGACTTCTTCGAAATTGTGGCATTGTCGCCTTGGCCACATTTTGAGGGGGAGAATAGAACGTCTCATTAAAGATGAAATACTATATGAATTAGACTTCTCTGATTCAGAGCAGTGCATCGACTGCATTAAGGGAAAATACGTTAAGACAATTAAGAAAGGAGCTACTAGAAGTACGGGCGTGCTAGAAATAATACACACAGATATTTGTGGCCCGCTCTCAGTAATGTCAGTAGATGGCTATGATTCTTTTATAACATTTACTGATGATTATTCTCGTTATGGACATATTTACCCCATTAAGAAGCGTTCAGATGCGCTAGAAATATTTAAGATTTATAAGTTGGAAGTTGAGAAACAACATGGGGGAGAATATTACGGGAAACATGCAACATACGGTCAATTAAGGGACTGTTTGCTAAGTATTTAGAAGAAAATGACATAAGAGCGCAGTACTCTATGCTAGGAGAACCACAACAAAATGGAGTGACTGAGCGGCGTAATTGTACGTTATTAGATATGGTACGTA
Organism: Eleusine indica; assembly: GCA_030378355.1. NCBI lineage: Eukaryota > Viridiplantae > Streptophyta > Magnoliopsida > Poales > Poaceae > Eleusine > Eleusine indica. The sequence goes on from CM059495.1 coordinate 48,357,723, forward strand.
GCATGCTCAGTCATTCTAATTTACATGTAGAGCTGTGGATGGAAGCATTAAAGACAGTTGCCCACATTCTTAATCAGGTTCCATCTAAGTCAGTTCCCAAGACACCATTTGAGCTATGGAATGGGAGGAAACCGTCACTCAGTTATTTGAAGGTATGGGGCTGTCCCGTTGAGGCTAAGTTATTCGATCCACAGCATAAGAAACTGGATTCTAAGACAGTGAGCTGTCATTTTATCGGATACCCAGATAATTCAGGGGGATACCGATTCTACTGTCCTGGTCGCTCTACTAAGTTCGTTGAAACAAGACAGGCTGTGTTTTTAGAGGACTCAGGAAGTTCTGCTAAGAGGGATATTAGTCTCGAAGAATTACGGGTTGATCTTCCAACTTCGGATTTTCTAGAGCCTACAGAGGTATATCAATTTGTACTGTCAATTATTCCTCAATTTAGCAGCACCGTGGCAGCCACTCAGGCACAGGCGCCACCTAGTGGGGCTCATGCACCAGACACTGATGCATAGGCTTCAGCTCAGGAGCAGCCTGCGCCAGGAGAACAGCCTCAGCCCGACCCAGAATCAGCTGTGAACAAACCATTAAGACGGTCACATCGGGAAAGGAGACGAGCGCTTCCTGACATTTATGAGACATATTTAAGTGAGGATCAGTATGATGTCGAGAAAATAAATGATCCTGCCAATTTTAGAAAGGCAGTTGAGGGTAAGAATTCCACTGAATGGATTGAGGCCATGGAGGAAGAACTTAAGTCTATGAGTTCAAATCAGGTTTAGGATTTAGTAGAAATTCCTAATGGGATCAAAACAGTAGGCTGTAAATGGGTCTATAAAACTAAACGTGATTCCAAAGGGAACGTCGAAAGATTCAAAGCTAGACTCGTAGCTAAAGGGTTTACACAGAAAGAGGGAGTTGATTATAATGAGACCTTTTTTCCTGTGTCTACAAAAGATTCCTTAAGAATAGTCATGACACTTATAGCTTATTTTGATATGGAGTTACATCAGATGGATGTTAAAACTGCATTCCTAAATGGAGATTTAGATGAGACTATTTACATGGCGCAACCGGAAGGTTTTGCTATTAAGGGTAAGGAACATATGGGATGTAGATTAAGGAAATCCATTTATGGACTTAAGCAAGCGTCCAGACAGTGGAACCTTAAATTCGATGAAGTTATTAAGAGATCCGGATTTAGGGAGAATGATGTAGATAAATGCATCTATATTAAGAAAAAGAGTGAAAAATTGATAATCCTAGTACTATATGTGGATGACATACTATTAGCGTGCAACAATAAGAATATGTTGTATGAGACAAAGAATTTTCTGTCATCACATTTTGACATGAAGGATCTTCGTGAAGCCTCGTATGTACTTGGCATTGAGATACACCGAGATAGAGCCCAAGAAATACTAGGATTATCTCAGAGAGCTTACATTGAGAATATGCTTAAGAGATATAAGTTAGATAAGTGCAATACGTCACCTGTTCCGATTCATAAGGGCGATAAGTTAATTGGAAACAGTGCCCTAAGAATGATTTAGAAAGAAAGAAAATGGAGAACATTCCCTATGTATCAGCTATTGGAAGATTGATGTATGCACAAGTCTGTACGCGTCCAGACTTGGCATTTGTAACCGGAGTACTTAGCAGATATCAGTCTAATCCAGGCTGGACTCACTGGGTAGGTGTCAAGAAGGCATTAAGATATTGCCAAGACATCAAAGATTACATGCTAATATATAAGAGATCAGATAATCTTGAGATTGAGTGTTACACTAATGCTAACTTTACTGGTGATGAAGATGAAAGAAAGTCAACTTTTTGATATGTCTTCATGCTAGCAGGAGGAGCAATTTCATGGAGGAGTTATAAGCAAAGTGTAATTGCTGCATCTACGATGCAAGCAGAATTTGTGTCATATTATCATGCTATGGGACAGGTAGTCTGGCTTAAGAGTTTTATTCCAGGATTAAGAATTATTGATAGTATCTCGAGACCTATCACAATATGCTGCGATAATCAATCCGCAATTTTGTTTTGCGCAAACAATAAGCTAAGTGGTACTTTTAAGCATATAGACCTTAAGTATCGTGTCGTGAAAGAAAGAAATCAGGACAATACGCTAAAGATTAAATATATAAGTACTAAGGATAATATAGCGGATCCGCTCACAAAAGGTTTACCACCAACCCTCTTTCAGAAACATGTCCTAGGCATGGCCCTGGTAAATACCTTTTGATCAGTCCTGATTTTAGGGCCATTTATTTTTCCAACTAAGAGTAACAGTTCTGACAAGGTTTGTCACTAAGACTATGGGTAATGTTGTCCCAGTATGCCGTGATGCTGCTGATGACATATTGGTCTGGTACTTGCTGATTTTCTGAGGAAGAGCTTTAGTTTAAATTTAAGTTGTTGACCTTTTGGTCAGGGGGAGAATGTTGGTTTAGATTCTGTTGACCGCCAGGTCAACAACAGATCCGAAAATAGGAAACTTAATCCCCTGTGGATTTCGGATTTGGCCAACAGATATGTTTCCGTTTTTGTGCCTTGATCGGGAGGCAATTTTAGAGATAGAAACGGACCGGCCCCGTGGCTACAGTGCTATAAAAGAAGGGTCACCCCAAAGTCGTGATCATCCAATCTAAGTCCACCCAACCGATCGTTGAGGGCACTGGAAGTCACAGAAGACCGACGTCCACATCCAGGACAAAACCGCTACTGCCCTGAGGGTTTCCGCTATCCCAAGAAAACCCTCAAGGAACGCCTCCGCTACGTACCGGATTCCGCTCTCGTCATCGACTTCGTCACCTCTGCACCGACGCCAATGGAATCCTCCACCAGCGCTGGTAACAGATCGAACCTATTTTCCGCATCAGTTTAGTTTGCTAGTTGTGATCTAAGTTGACTAGTTAGATTCTGAGTTCTAAGCATTATTAATTTAAGATTAATTAGTTCTAACACAGATAACCTGGGAACTTCGGCCAGATGGATTCGAACCGAAAATGCTTTTTCGATGATGGCAGCGCATTTGTCTGCAACAACATGGGTGCATGATCGGAGCAGTTCAACGAGAGGCCACGTAGGCGATGGTTCGGAAACCTGTCCAGCCATTCCAGCGACGTGAACGCGTGATCGATGCGCTCAAGCGTTGGGTGGTCGCACTCATTGCTCCAGGTGTATAGCCTACCGTGGAGGTGCAATTCCTGCAGCTCCAAGTCTTGCAGGAAGCGACGGAATTTGAGCATCAGTCGCCTGTTGACCATTGCATTGTTTTTGTCCTCAGCATGGTAAATCATGTTGAAGTCTCCACACAACAACCAGGGACCCGACTTGGAATGTCTGATGGTGCGAAGCTCAGAGAGGAAGTCCACCTTCTGTTGGTCCCCGTGCGGTCCGTAAACCGTTGTCAACCAGAACTGGAACCCCGAAGATAGCAACGTGAGGCGCAATATCAGAGCGTTTACAGTACGGAGCTCATTGGATCCAAGCCAGATATTTGTGTGCCAAGCGACCAAAATTCCACCACAAGTATGAGAGGCCGGGAGGTAAGAGTAGGCAAAGCTCGAACCGAGCATGCTCATAATCAAAGCATCAGTGACTACGTCAGGTTTAGACTCCTGCAAACAGATGAGCGAGACACGCTCTAGAGCGACCAACTCAGCAACCGCATCACAACGCGCCCGGCCATTCAGGCCCCGGACGTTCAAGACTACAATCTTTTCACTATCCATTGGCGAACAGTGCGCGACAGGGAGGTGGCAAACGGGGCATCAAGCCACCGCCACCGGCGAGGCCGCAATCGCATGCGGGTCAGCTTTGAAGAGCGCCCGAATCACGCGGCAGTGCGACGACGAAAGTGGCGATCTGAAGGTTTGTTGTAGCTGTCAAGCGCCTCTGCGTCAGGCGCACGAGAGGGGTTGGTTAAGCCCCACTTGCGCATGAGCACATTTTGTGCTTGAACCTCCGGGTTTGAGACCCAAGTACAACCTTGCTTGGCAACTCTGATGCTACGGCGTGGAAGGCCGTCTTCCGTGTCCGGTGTGCTCACCCGACGTCGAGAAGCTGGGGCGGTGCAGGCCGGTGGTGGAGGCGCGACGGTGATCGTCGCGATGAAGCTGTCAACCGCAACCTGGACATTGTCGTCCACCACTGACATGGGACCGGAGGCAAGGGGAGGGGCTCGCCCGATCCACACGTGAGGGTGACATTGCGACAAGTTTCTGTGTCCGGCATGCAATTTCGGGGCGGCACCGCGTCGGCAAACCTGAAGGTCTCCAAAGCGGGCCGGGCAAGGGAGCCTGATGACTCGGCCACATACGCAGGGGAGGTGGCGGAGGGTACTTCAGACCGAACGGGTGAGGGGTGGACCGGCCCAAGTGTATCCGACCCAGGGGTGAAAGCTGGCATGCCTCCAACGGTCGACAAGACCGCTTCCCCACCAGTCGTTGGCGCGACATGCTCAGAACGGAGATATGGATGCTGCAGAGAGGATTCGAGCAACATGGGGTCGGTCCAGACGCACCCGTGAGCTTCGTTGTCTTGCAGCGGTCCTTGACCAGCTGGAGCACTGGTCTTGTGGCCTGCCACTCTGTTAGCATCGGGTCCAAAGCAGCTGCGGCATTGTTGGCCGTATCCGAAAGAGGAAGGAGGGATGGACTGGGGTCGTGCTCCACCCTGACAAAGCGACCAGAGGCGACGGGATCCGAGCCCTCGACCGCTGCTTTACCGGTGCAGCCAATTGGGTCTGGTAGGTCTGGGACAGCTGTGCTTTCTTGCCGTCTCCTTGGCATGACAGTTGGCAGCGGACTGGCCCGCAAGCGCTGACGCACGCTTGACGTCACCCTTCTTCCTCAGCTCCGGCAAGGACCAAGGCAGGGCACGGGCTAGCAGGCGAGCCTCCTCCTCCTCCTGGTCCCGTCGGAGGCGAGCTGCCGGAGCTTCAGTGGAAGGTAGCGACCATGGGACAAACAACGACCCAACTAGAACGCTAGCGCTCCCTTGATCAGGCAGGGCGGCGAAGTGGCTACGCCCGCCCTGGTAGCGACCATTCCGCTCCGCCGGCGCCTGAGAGTTTGGCGGCGGCCGGAAGCAGGTTCGTCTGGGCCACGACCTGGAACGGCAACTGGGCGCAAACCTTGGGTAGTCATCCTCGGACTCGCTATTCCAGCGATCGGGCGGGAGGTCGTCGTCGGAACTGTCCGGCAGGCGAGTCCAGTCCTGCAGCTCAATGACCTCGACCTCCACCCTGTAGTGAAGAGCCGGCAGGCTGGAGTGGACGACGTCCTCCAGCCTGAGGTAGAGTGGACGGCCCTGCGGCGAGTTGGGGTCGGCCTCGGGTTCAGGGATGAACACCACCGTCTCACAGGGGATGCGCGGTGAAGGTCTGTCTTCGCGACCGTTTCCGGCGTTGGATTCAGACCAAAGCAGGAAGTGGCCAACACCACCTGAGCTGTGGAGAGGTGCCAGCCATGAGCTGGGATGCCGCGGAGCTCCAGCAGCACACTTTATCCTGTTAATCAACTGGCTGCTCAACACATGCTTGCAATTGCAACACAACGTATGCTGCTGCCAACGAAGGAAGGACTAGAAAAACAAAAATTCCAAAATTCCTTCAGCTACAAGAAGAGGTAAACAATACATGTAACTACTTTATAGAATACTGATGTAAGCTGAAGATGGGGTACATACATATGAGAAACAAGCTCGTGTTCAAAACAATAATGAGCCTCGAAGATCGATTCTGGTGTCTAGCCCTGTATGACAGTGACTAGTATGGTCTGCTGGGACAACGTCAAAAGGCGATGGCGCATTGCCAACATAATTTGCAGTGGATTGCGGTAACTAGAACTACATGGTACCGGCTAGCTCGGTGAGGGACTGCTGTGCAAATCACCTTTCATTCAGCATTATTTGTCATGTAGTGAGGGACTGCAGTGCAAGTCACCCTACCTTTCTTTTAACTTACATTGGGCATGCCAAATGTGATCACCAGCAAAGCAATATTAGTTTTCCTTGACGGCGCCGTAGGTTCTTTTGGACCATCACCTTCTACAAAGAAGGTGACCGCCCTATACCAAGAGATGGGTGCAAGACCCATCGCCTGGCAGCATGGATGACATGTTCACGGTTTATTTTTATTTAGGGTCACGACAATGATCTTTCCGCAGGTTCACCTACGAAACCTTGTTATAACTTCTCCTTCGTCTAAATGATAACGTTCAATGGACTTCTCGCGACGTCGGGGGCGGCGAACCGCCTCCGTCGCCGTGATTCGAACACTTCACCGGACCATTCAATCGGTAGGAGCGACGGGCGGTGTGTACAAAGGGCAAGGACGTAGTCAACGTGAGCTGACGACTCGTGCTTACTAGGCATTCCTTGTTGAAGACCAACAATTGTAATGATCTATCCCCATCACAATGAAATTTCCCAAGATTATCCGGGCCTGTCGGCCAAGGCTATATACTCGTTGAATACATCAGTGTAGCACGCGTGCGGCCCAGTACCGTAATAATAGTACCGTAATAACAGTACCCTAATAATTGATGGTTTCATTATATTCTAGATTCCAGCCATGTACTTCCTCCTTCCTTAAAGTTAATTGAATTTGTTTTAGGAGGTATATCACGCGACTGAAATTTTCAAATATTTTAGTCGTTTATATAGATCAAACCATCTAAATTTCTCATTCACTTGTGTATTTTTTTTAGAAAAATAAAAATATTTCAAGTAAAAACTAATTATTCTAAATTTACTTCTTTCAAGTCACCATTTGGAACTAGGGTATTCATGTTCTTTTCTTTCTTCGAAGCAGTGTCATACCATTTTGATATATATGAAATAAGAAATAGTAAAGTGCATAGCCGGTCCTTAAACTTGACCGGTTGTGTCACTTAGATCCCTCTACCCTCAAAACATTGATTTGCCCTCCCTAATCTCATTTTGGGTCACGTCACAGGTTCAAACGGATCCAAACCCGCTTCCCGAGCTGACGTGGCGTGTCCAACGTGAAATGACTCAGTTTTTGTAGTTAGGTCCTTTACTTGTCCAATGTTGAATGTAGGTCTTTCTCAATTCAATGTAACAGAAAGTATGAAATATTTACAACGTTGATTTGCAAAGTAAGTAATAATTTTGGACATAAATGTTGATAATTTTAATCATATGAAGATTCATAATTTCAGACATGGAGAAGAGGCATCCAGCAAGAAATTGATGAGTACAAAATATGCAACATATAAGCATTTTTGACTTAGCAACCTGATACTTTCATGAGTACAAAATAAACATATTTTGCAAGCACATAATACGTTACAGAAAGTATTTTTGACTTCCAAAAAAACTGTTATCATTCATTCACATTAACATCTTCAGTTTGCACAAAACTCCAACTTCAGCATTGTGATCAGCTTGTTCGAGGTGTAGGTCCAGTCTTCTTTGTGCTTGCTGCTTCGGCTTTCTTCTTGGTTACTATTGCACCATCTTTCTGCGCAGTCTTTCTCTTCTTCACAACAGCACCTTTGCCTTGCTTGGAGCATGTTGTAAGTGGAGCAGGCCTTTTCTGTGGGTCTGTTGTCAATGATGAACTGGGAGTCTGGCAATGGTCCTGTGACACTCCTAGAGTCAATAGGGTCCCAAGGGTGTCACCTAGGCAGTATAAAACCATGACACCAAGCATTGGAATTTAAATTCAAATTGCAAGTCAATTGAATTCAAAACCCAATTGAATGCCCTTTGAACTGCAAGTCCCAAATTTTCAATAAGACTCACCTTTGCAAAAATTATATGTTGATGGTCTTGGTCAATTAAAATTTTGGGAATTTTGTCAGAATTTTAATCCATCAATAAAGGCCTCAAATAATTGTTAGAATGGTTAAAAACCAGCTCTGTTCATAAAATTCCTGAGCTTTTTGTAGTGGGTACTGTTGGTAGTTAGTATTTTTGTAAAAACCAGAACATTATGGGGAGCCTACCATAATTTTGGTCTGATTTTAGCAGATCTGGATTAATTCTAACAAAATTTGCAAAGGCAGTCGGCTGAAAGGATTGGAAAAAGAAAAGGAAAAAGAAAAACAGCCGTGGGACCCGCCTGTCAGCGACACAGAGAAAACACAACCGGCCGAGGCCGCGCTGCCCCGCCCGTCGTGCGCCGTGTGGTCGCCGGCGTACGGCCAACGGCCGTTGCCGCGGATCGACGGCCCCACGCGCACGTTCGGACATCCCTCTGTCCCTTGTCCGAACGAAATCGCCTCCGCATTCACTCCCTCGCTCTCGCTCTCTCTCCGCCATCGCCTCTGCTTCTGCCGTCGCCGCTGCTCCACGTCGCCTGGCCGCCACCGCCCGCCGGAGCCCGAGCCCAGCTTCTGGAAGCAGCGCCGAGACGACCCGGCGAGCCTGCACCTGCTTCCCCTGCACCGCGCGGTCGGCATTGGGAGATCGGCCCGGTTCTTCCCCGGCGCCGACAGTCGACCCTGAACTGCTCCCCCGCGTCGCCCGGCACCCACGGTGAGCCCCTGATCGATTCCTTGCTTGAGGAGTTTCCCATCTTGTTCGCGCACGCGTTTGAGCTCAGGATGGACAAATCCGACCACGTTTTCCCTTAGTTCTTCGCTCGAGGCCGCCGCCGACCACCGCAACCCCCACCTCGCCGGTGAGACCGCACCCCCGGCCCCCCTCTCGCAGGAGAGGCTCGGTGACCTCCTTGTCCGTGCCCCAGTGAAGCTTCCCGGCGAGATCCCGAGTCCAACCGCCCTTCCCTTGTCACGCCAGCCGCCGCCGCACCCTACCCTGTTTCCGCCGCCGTCGCTGGGCTACGTCCGGTCACCGCCGGTGGTTTCCGATAGCCTAGATGAGTGCGCGGGGTTGAGTAGGTCATTTCTCCTTTCTGGACCAGCCCGAGCCAGGGACCGCAGCGAGCTGCGGCGAGCCCCCCCCCCCCCCTGCCGGCGCCGCCGTGCTCCGGCAAGAGCGCGCGCGCGCGCGCCCTCGGCCCCGCTGGCCACTGGGCCCCGAAGGCGAGTGGGCCTGGCCTCGCTCTGGGCCGCGCTCGGCCGAGCGCCCCCGCGCTCGCGCTCGTCGCTGGGCCACGCGCGAGTTCCAGCCCAGTGGGGTGCCTGTTTGCGGCCCGCGGAGTAAAAATCGGTTTTTCTTATTTAAAACATTTCCAGAAATAGGTTAAACTGGTAAATTGCATAGTAAATTGAATAATAGGAATTTTGTGGCAAGGTAAATTTTGTTAGACTTGTGTGAACTTGTACTGTGGTAGAAAAATGCTAATGCCTCATGCATAGTAATTTTTATACCAGGGTTAAAATAAATAGGAAAAACACTAATAGAATTTTAATTAATTACAGAGAGCTGATAAAATATTAAAAATTGGCTTCCTGAAAAATTTTCATATAGAAATTCTCTTTTTATTAGCTGAAATTAATTTAATGCCTTTTTCTTATAGTATTTAATAATTAATTTTTGGCTTAGTATTTGATAGGGAAACTTAACAATTAATTCTCTTCTGGTGTAACCTAATTATAATAATCACCCCTGCCCCTTTTGAAGAGCAGAACCCATGGGATCAAGTTTGAACGTACTGTTTGCATGCTGGAGATATGGGCCTAGTAAACCGACGTAGCTACGACTATCGCTTGGTCTGAAGATAGCCTTCTCCCTTCTTTGGTGGAACTAGGGCTGAGAGGAGGGAGCAATCCACCCACCGATGGCGGCACGGGGCGCATCGCGTTGGGGGACCCTTCTCGGGGGAGTCTGGACCCGGAAGACCCGGCGGTACCGTAAGCGAAAGGTTGCTCCATGCGGCTTCCCGGAAGCGCGTATGGGTCGTGCAAGCAGGTTTCTCCTGCAGGATGTAAATCGATTCGAGTCGCTGCCCCTCACAGTAACGAGTACCACTTGATTGCTGCTCCGGAACAGTGTCGGAAGCCATTAAGATGCTGCGTGGGCTTAATACTGCTGTTTGAAATTATTAAGATTGTATTGCAACTATGATTGTTATAGCTCTAGTGCAAACTAAATTTATTTCTCTGCATGACAACTCAACTTGATGCTAAAACTTGAAAAATAGGGATCCACTCTTAGGCGGGTTTTTCTGGCAATTTAAAACCCTACTCCCTAGCCTTGCATGACTAGGTGTCGGCTGTAGTTGGCCATTTTGACGGGTCAGTCTTGCTGAGTAAATTAGTTACTCAGGGCGTAGCTCTATGTGGTTTTCAGATGACCAGGTCGAAGAGTGCCACTGTGGAGGAAGGTTTCATTGGGAGGGCCAGCGCCCCGATTGCTGGAACATCGAATAGGAGCTGTGCACAAATGAAGATGAGGATTAGATCTTGCTTGCCGGTACGGTGCTTGGGCAAGGCACCTATTATGGCCGGATGATCTCTGTGTGTCGCTGTGAGAGGGCGACTTGTATCTTAGCTATCTCGTCAAACTGGTGAACCAGTGTTGAACTTTTTGCTTCCGCAAATTTATCCTGTCAAAACCTCGGTTTGTAATTATAACTTCGAAATTATGTAAACTCTGCTTCCCCACCTATGTTCCTGTTGCAATTATTTTCTCTGTCATGTATTGTACTATTGGGCGCCATAGCGCGTGTCGCCACCCGAGGGAGATCCTGGAACGGAACCGTCTCCGTGGTAAAGCGGGTCCGTGACAACGTGGCATCAGAGCTTTCTCGGGAATAGTGCAATATTCAAAGACATATTTTCGAAAACCCCGTAACAAACGTGTGAGGACGTGCCCAATAGGTTGTTAATAAGTTATGATTCAGGTGGCAAAGCTAACTGTAGGAGGTTGTTTGTTTAAATACTGCATCTACGGCATCGTCAACGCAGGTATGTGTCCCGCCCAGTGGACTGTAACATGGGAAGCTAGCACAATGGTGTGAACGCGGGCTGATTGCGTAAAACATCAGTGTCCTGCCCTAGGATAATAATAAGGGATTATTTTTGGCTCATTTCTTTTGATTTGATGTAATGTTTCTGGAATAAATCTTCTGCAGGTACGCTGACCACGATTCTCGTAAGAAACGGGTAGTGTACGACTAACTTGAGAGATCGTCTGCCACCGACTATACGAATGGTCCTATTCGTGACCAACTTTTTATTTGGTGAGGACGGGTAGGCCGAAATCATTTGCATATTTGAAATTGTTAAAGCGCCGCAACGTTAACAAGAAAACTGAAGTTCTAGCAGAATGTCTTCCGCGCAAATCGATACCTCCTCGCTCGTGACTTTTGAACTCTTAAATGAACTCTCTGAATCTAGCCAGAACGTTGGTTTAAGAATCACCGGACACCACCAACTTGGTCGTCCGAGTCAGCACGTCGAAATCGGGCTATTACAAATTTCAAGTGGTATGCCTAATGCGCTAAATCCGTGAATCCTTGTTCCGCTCACCCTAGGGCTGTAGCTGTGTTTTCGGGGAAGTGGTTAAGGATCCTATCACGTTAGTATTGGGCTAGAGCCTGTATTTTACTCACTGCTTCAAATTGTTTTATTTGGGCCTGCACCCTCTGCGTCGGGAACGAGTACTCACTTTTTGAGGTTTGTGTTCCAGATGGACGAGCACGGGTTTGAGCTGTTCCAGCACGACGGGTGGCGCTATACCACCGGTCTACACCACCGTGGCTTTCCCACCCTTTTGTGGGAGATGCTACGCGCCCTGGGTTACGAGGAGCAGCCTTCGTACCGCAGGCGTGAGACCCGCCGCCACGGTGTGCCTTTTGCAGAGGTGCATCTCAGTGTCTCCCCACACCCACGCAACCCCAACTTGGCGGGTATGGAGAGCAACGTCACGGCTGGGAGCCTCCGGGAGGGCCTGGAGAGGGTCGCCCACCAGGCTCTCACTCACTTCTGTTGGCGGAATGTAGCAGCGCTCTCGGGGACGCCGTTCGAGATGACCCCCATCTGGCACCAGGCTGACCCGGTGTGGCAGAGGCGCGTGAGACGCGTCTCTCGTGACGACTACCCGGAGTACCACGCGGGGTACCACCGTGTAGCTCACTACTCCGAGTATCTCCTCAACTTGGATGAGGAGTCTAGCCGCCGCAGCAGAGTCTTGCTGGCGGATGCTGAGCAGGTGTGGCTACAGAGGAACGACCTGCAGACACAGGTCGATGCGCAGCAGAGAGAGATTCAGCAGTTGACCGCTGCTCTTGAGGCGAGTGAGACTCGCGTGACGGAGATCACTGAGCAGCGGGACACTCTCGCACAGGAGGTGGACAGACGAGGTATAATTATGCAGCAGCGAGCGAACCATAACGAGCATATGCAGCAGCAACTGGCGAGTGCCCAGCAGGAGATGGACCTTATGGGGGAGGATCTGGAGACGCTGATTCATGAGAACCAGGACCTCCAGGCTCAGTTGGACGCGGTTGCTGCACCGCAGGCAGCACCCGCAGAGGAGGTGGAGCCCGAGGAGGATGCGGGCGAAGAGTCCGACGTGGACTACGAGCCCCTCGCTCCGACCGGCACGGACCGACCAGGGCCCTCTGGCACCGCTGGTGTCCAGGCTTGGCAGTAGTAGTAGATGCGACTAGATCGTGCTTGTAGGGCTTGGTAGATGGATAGCTTTTGGGACACTCCACGCGTGGTTGTTGTATTTTGGGGATCACCCGCGTGCTTAGCTTTTGCAAACTCGACGGACACATATTCCGAATTTATGTAGAGTGGAACTGTTGACTTGTACTAGGACTATGTTAACTTGGAAATTTCGGCTTTCTCAAGATTATGTTGTTTACCACTTTGCTGTCCCGTGTGTTGTGTCATTGCTTTGGTAACCTATATTGCTCATGTTGGATAAGAGACTAATTGGACCCTTATTCTTGCATTTCAGAATGGTGCGCACCCGTAACACCAATGAGCTGCATGGCGAGCAGCCCGAAGGTTCTAGAGCTAGAGGGACTGACTCTCCGCTAGGAACTCCACCACCACCGCCGCCATCTAACCCCTTGCAGATGATGGTGCAGTTTTTCGCGTCGATGATGGAGAGCCAGCAACAGCAGGCGGAGCTCATGCGGGAGGTGGCACAGCAAAACCTAGCAACTCATAATGCTAGGGGCCACCATGACGGAGCACCGCAGAACAGCTCCTACTCCGACTTCCTCGCCACCAGGCCGCCCACGTTCAGCTCAACCACCGAGCCCATGGAGGCGGAGAACTTCCTTCGCATGCTTGAGTCCAAATTTGGACTCCTTACCTGCACGCCGGTGCAGAAGACACTGTTCGCCGCCCAGCAACTGCATGGTGCGGCTGGGGCATGGTGGGCCAACCATGTCGCTTCTATGGGAACCGACCGACAGATTACGTGGGACGAGTTCAAGGATGCGTTCCGTGCTCACTACATCCCTGCGGGGCTTGTCCGCAGGAAGGCTCGTGAATTCGCCGCGCTGAAGCAGGGCAGTCGCAGTGTCGAGGAATACTGCGAAGAGTTCAACCGGTTGGCGTTGTACGCCCTGGAGCAAGTGAACACCCCCGCCAAGCGTAAGGACCGTTTCTTGGAGGGGCTAAGTGCTGAGCTACAGGACCGCCTCAACCTTAACATGGGAGGCACATTCGCCGAGTTTGTCAATAACGCGATCGTTGCGGAGGACGGATATCGCAGGGTGATGGCAGAACGAAAGCGTTCCGCAAGTGCTATGGGGCCATCCAATGGACCCCCGCAGAAGTTCCGCATGGTGTACACCACCACGTCGGGACAGAGGTACCGCTCCGCCCCCGTGCCGGCACCTGTTGTGCGCCCGCCTCCGCCAGCACAGCAGCGACTCCCGGTACCGCGTCCGCAACAGAGTCAAGGTGGATTTCGCCCACCTCAGCGGCCGAACCCTCAACCCGGATCTTTACCCTGCTACAACTGCGGCCGTCCGGGGCATTTCTCGAGGGAGTGCCCGCACCCCAAGAAGAGCACTGGTCAGAACCCGTCAAGGAGTAACAACACCAGCAACAACCGTAACAACCGAGGACCAGTTCGTGCGGGGCGAGTGAACAACACTACCCTGGAGGAGATTCCAGAGAACAGCCCCATCCTTGCTGGTATGTTCTCTGTTCGAGACCACCCTGCACTAGTACTGTTTGACTCAGGAGCATCTCATAGCTTTGTCAGTGGGTTCTTTGTTGACAAGTACCGGCTGCCTCGTACCCTTATGAGAGCACGGTACACCATTAAATCAGCCGGTGGACAAACCCCTGCTCTATGTGAAGTAGACAAACTTCCAATAACCCTAGGATCGAAAGTCTACCCTACTAAGTGCATAGTCTTAGATGGGTGCAACATTGACGTTATCTTGGGCATGCCTTGGATGAGGCAACATAAAGCTATGCTGGACATAGACACCTACACGGTGCACTTAAACTCTCCCACCCATGGTAGCGTAAGCTTCCGAGTACGACCACCCCGACTGGTCGCACCAAGTGTTCACCACACCACCGCCGGACAAATAAAGGATATTCCAGTGGTTAGGGAATTTCCGAATGTATTCCCTAACGACCTCCCCGGACTTCCACCGGATCGGGATGTTGAGTTCAAGATTGAGCTTCAGCCAGGAACGGCACCCATATCCAAGAGGCCGTATAAAATGGCACCTAAAGAACTAGCAGAGTGAAAGGAGCAACTTAAGGAGCTACTGGATAAGGGATTCATTCGACCAAGCTCCTCGCCTTGGGGTTGTCCGGCATTATTCGTGAAGAAGAAAGATGAGACCCTGAGGCTGTGTGTAGACTACCGACCCCTCAAAGCGGTGACTGTCAAGAACAAATATCCACTGCCCCGTATTGACATCCTTTTCGACCAGTTAATAGGAGCTAAGGTGTTCTTCAAGATTGATCTCTGGTCAGGTTATCATCAGATTAAAATTCTTGGCGAGGACGTCCCCAAGACCGCCTTTTCTACCCGGTACGGTCTATATGAGTATTTAGTGATGTCGTTTGGATTGACAAATGCACCAGCACACTTCATGTATCTCATGAACTCGGTGTTCATGCCTGAATTGGACAAGTTTGTGGTGGTTTTCATTGACGACATTCTAGTCTACTCGAAGTTGGAGGAAGAACATGCAGAGCACCTTCGTGTTGTTTTACAGAGGTTAAGGGAGCACCAGCTATATGCTAAGTTTAGCAAATGCGAGTTTTGGTTGAAGCAAGTACCGTTTTTAGGCCATATTGTTTCGGAAGAAGGCATCGCGGTAGATCCCACTAAGGTAAGAGATGTGCTGAACTGGAAGACACCGAAGATCGTATTCCATGTACGCAGTTTTCTGGGATTAGCTGGCTACTACCGCTGTTTTATTCCCAATTTCTCCAAAATCGTGAAGCCCATTACGGAGTTGCTTAAGAAGGATAAGAAATTCATATGGGATGAGAGCTGCGAAAACGCTTTTCAAACCTTGAAGAAGCACCTGACCACGGCCCCAGTATTAGCTCAACCAGACCTGAGGAAGCCGTTCGATGTCTATTGTGACGCTTCGGGTATTGGATTGGGATGTGTGCTCATGCAAGATGGAATAGTTATTGCCTATGGATCGAGGCAATTGAAAAAGCACGAGCAGAATTACCCCGTGCATGACCTGGAATTAGCAGCAGTCGTATTGGCCTTAATAATGTGGAGACATTACCTCCTTGGGAATTTAGTTCGCATATACACTGACCACAAGAGCTTGAAGTATATTTTCACCCAAGACCACCTGAACATGAGACAGCGTCGTTGGTTGGAATTAATTAAGGATTACGAGTTGGAAGTCCATTACCACCCGGGAAAGGCGAATGTAGTGGCTGACGCCCTGAGCCGCAAGGCTCACTGCCACCATATCTTAGTCAGCCCACAAGTCCAAGATGGTCATTATGTCCAAGTAACACCCCACGGAGCCCTATACAACTTAGCATTAATCCCTACCTTACGGGAAGAAATAGTGGCAGCCCAGAATAAGGATAGAGGCATAGCGCACCTAAAAAGGAGACTAAAAGAGGGCGATGCTAAAGTACAGTGCTTTCGAGAAGACACCGAGGGTGTGTTGTGGTTCAAGACTCGACTGGTAGTTCCTAAGGATCTGGAACTCCGCAAGAAAATATTGGACGAGGCTCACACAGCAAAGTACTCCATGCATCCGGGCAGCAACAAAATGTACCAGGATTTGAGATCCAAATTCTGGTGGACTCGTATGAAAAGGGAAATAGCACGTTATGTCGCAGAATGTGATACCGGCCGCAGAGTCAAGGCCGATCATCTGAAGAAGGCAGGCCTACTCCAACCCTTGAGTGTTCCAGCTTGGAAATGGGAAGATATCAGCATGGACTTCATCATTGGTTTACCGTTGACGGCACATAAATTCGACTCCATATGGATCGTTGTGGACCGACTAACAAAAGTCGCCCGCTTCATCGCTGTGTCGACGCGGTTTAAGATGCAAAAGTATGCGCAACTCTACATTGAGCGAATCCTGTGTTTGCACGGAGTGCCCAAGACTATCGTGTCCGATCGAGGCACCCAATTTGTGGGACGCTTTTGGGAGAAGCTACACGAGACGCTGGGTACCCGGCTGATTAGAGGTTCCGCATACCACCCCCAAACAGACGGTCAAACGAAAAGAGTTAACCAAATATTGGAAGACATGTTGAAGGCATATGTGCTGAATCACAACAAGAAGTGGGATGAGTGCCTACCCTTGGCAGAATTCGCCTACAACAATAGCTACCAGGAAAGCATCAGGATGGCACCATTCGAGGCTCTCTATGGGCGCCGCTGTCGCACACCATTGAATTGGTCGGAATCAGGGGAGAGGATAATCTTTGGTCCGGAGCTAGTGCAGCAAGCTGAGCAGAAGGTGCTTGAAATCCAATCCAACTTACGGGCGGCAAAATCCAGGCAGAAAAGTTATGCAGATAAAAGGCGCCGCCCATTGAAATTCAGGATCGGCGATATGGTCTACCTCCGGGTGTCACCCACCAAGGGTGTGCAACGGTTTGGAATTCGCGGGAAGTTAGCACCCCGTTATATTGGTCCCTACCCTATCATTGCTAGATGTGGGCCAGTGGCCTACCGGCTCCAACTGCCAGCGGAACTCGCTGGAGTGCATGACACGCTTCACGTGTCCCAACTCAAGGGGTGTTTGAAAACACCAGTGGACATACCACTGGAGAGCACCCAACAACTACAACCTGACCTGACTTATGTCGAGCATCCGATAAAAGTACTGGACGAGAAGGAACGAGCGACACGTAAGAAGACGCAGAAGTTCTATAAAGTCCAATGGAGCAACCATACCGCCAGAGAAGCTACTTGGGAAACTGAAGAGTTCCTGCAAAGCCGCTACCCCGAGTTCCTACACCACCATTTAGGTAAACCTTCAACACCTCTCTTAATCTCGGGACGAGATTTTCTTAAGGGGGGAGGGCTGTGACACTCCTAGTGCCAATAGGGTCCCAAGGGTGTCACCTAGGCAGTATAAAACCATGACACCAAGCATTGGAATTTAAATTCAAATTGCAATTCAATTGAATTCAAAACCCAATTGAATGCCTTTTGAACTGCAAGTCCCAAATTTTCAATAAGACTCACCTTTGCAAAAATTATATGTTGATGGCCTTGGTCAATTAGAATTTTGGGAATTTTCTCAGAATTTTAATCCATCAATAAAGGCCTCAAATAATTGTTAGAATGGTTAAAAACCAGCTCTGTTCATAAAATCCCTGAGCTTTTTGTAGTGGGGACTGTTGGTAGTTAGTATTTTTGTAAAAACCAGCACATTATGGGGAGCCTACCATAATTTTGGTCTGATTTTAGCAGATATGGATTAATTCTAACAAAATTTGCAAAGGCAGTCGGCTGAAAGGATTGGAAAAAGAAAAACAGCCGTGGGACCCGCCTGTCAGCGACACAGAGAAAACACAACCGGCCGAGGCCGCGCTGCCCCGCCCGTCGCGCGCCGCGTGGTCGCCGGCGTACGGCCAACGGCCGTTGCCGCGGATCGACGGCCCCACGCGCACGTTCGGACATCCCTCTGTCCCCTGTCCGAACGAAATCGCCCCTGCATTCACTCCCTCGCTCTCGCTCTCTCTCCGCCATCGCCTCTGCTTCCGCCGTCGCCGCTGCTCCGCGTCGCCTGGCCGCCACCGCCCGCCGGAGCCCGAGCCCAGCTTCTGGAAGCAGCGCCGAGACGACCCGGCGAGCCTGCACCTGCTTCCCCTGCACCGCGCGGTCCGCATTGGGAGATCGGCCCGGTTCTTCCCCGGCGCCGACAGTCGACCCCGAACTGCTCCCCCGCATCGCCCGGCACCCACGGTGAGCCCCTGACCGATTCCTTGCTCGAGGAGTTTCCCATCTTGTTCGCGCACGCGTTTGAGCTCGGGATGGACAAATCCGACCACGTTTTCCCTTAGTTCTTCGCTCGAGGCCGCCGCCGACCACCGCAACCCCCACCTCGCCGGTGAGACCGCGCCCCCGGCCTCCCTCTCGTAGGAGAGGCTCGGTGACCTCCTTCTCCGTGCTCCAGTGAAGCTTCCCGGCGAGATCCCGAGTCCAACCGCCCTTCCCTTGTCACGCCAGCCGCCGCCGCACCCTGCCCTGTTTCCGCCGCCGTCGCTGGGCTACGTCCGGCCACCGCCGGTGGTTTCCGATAGCCTAGATGAGTGCGCGGGGTTGAGTACGTTATTTCTCCTTTCTGGACCAGCCCGAGCCAGGGACCGCAGCGAGCTGCGGCGAGCCCCCCCCCCCCCCCCCCCCCCCCCCGCCGGCGCCGCCGTGCTCCGGCGAGAGCGCGCGCGCACTCGGACCCGCTGGCCACTGGGCCGCGAAGGCCAGTGGGCCTGGCCTCGCTCTGGGCCGCGCTCGGCCGAGCGCCCCCGCGCTCGTGCTCGCCGCTGGGCCGCGCGCGAGTTCCAGGCCAGTGGGCTGCCAGTTTGCGGTCCGCGGAGTAAAAATCGGTTTTTCTTATTTAAAACATTTCCAGAAATAAGTTAAACTGGTAAATTACATAGTAAATTGAACAATAGGAATTTTGTAGCAAGGTAAATTTTGTTAGACTTGTGTGAACTTGTACTATGGTAGAAAAATGCTAATGCCTCATGCATAGTAATTTTTATACCAGGGTTAAAATAAATAGGAAAAACACTAATAGAATTTTAGTTAATTACAGAGAGCTGATAAAATATTAAAAATTGGCCTCCAGGTGGGATTTTCAGTTTTAGTCTTCCTGGAAAATTTTCATATAGAAATTCTCTGTTTATTAGCTGAAATTAATTTAATGCCATTTTCTTATAGTATTTAATAATTAATTTTTGGCTTAGTATTTGATAGGGAAACTTAACAATTAATTCTCTACTGGTGTAACCTAATTATAATAATCACCCCTGCCCCTTTTGAAGGGCAGAACCTTGTCGACGAAATAAATTGTGCCCCGAGTGCAATTTTAACCGTTGATAAAATGGATCCTCTTTAGTGCTGTTCGCGGGTACTTGTACTTTGCGAAGGTTTTGCTCACACTAGTGCTATTTAGTTAGCACCTACAAACCCTGGGCGGTACTTGCACAGCTTTGCCCGGCACCCACCGACACACCGTACTTGGATGCGACGTCGTCGCGGTCAAGTACTGGAGTCCATGAAGGAAATACACGAAGTACCCTCGTCCTGTGCCCCACTCCTTGAGTGATGCTTTCGAACGTCTCACCGCACACCGTTTAATTCCACTGATAACAGTGTGCATTAACGTATTTATTGAGGAAGTGCCATGAATCTTCTCTCATAGCATTCCCTCTTGCATCATATAGATCACGCCGTGAACCACGTGGAGGCAGGACCGGAGCAGGATCCCGAAGGAGCTGGAGGTGCCGTAGCTGACCAAGAGCAGAACCAAGGCAAGCCCCGGTGCATAACCCCGTTTTAAATTTTTATTCTATCACTAGCTAGGGATGTAAGTTTGCCTGTGCATTAAGTGATAGGAGTTGATTGCAACCCTAGTGTGCAGTAGGTCCTTTTCCCGATTATTAGCCTCAGGACGATAGTCGCTCTGCTTAAATTAGGACGACTACTCATCGAGTGGTATGGAAACCACTCGTAGATAGGAAATATTATCACTGGGGAACATGATCAGATGAAGGAAAGGATGGATGGAATCACAATGAAGACCGGACGGGCAACTAGGTGGAAAGGGAAGGACAGCTTGTCTTCAAGGAGGTAGCCCCGTCCGAGTCCCCTAAGGCTACGTCTCGTGTCCGGCCCATGGGATCAAGTTTGAACGTACTGTTTGCATGCTGGAGATATGGGCCTAGTAAACCGACGTAGCTACGACTATCGCTTGGTCTGAAGATAGCCTTCTCCCTTCTTTGGTGGAACTGGGGCTGAGAGGAGGGAGCAATCCACCCACCGATGGCGGCACGGGGCGCATCGCGTTGGGGGACCCTTCTCGGGGGAGTCTGGACCCGGAAGACCCGGCGGTACCGTAAGCGAAAGGTTGCTCCATGCGGCTTCCCGGAAGCGCGTATGGGTCGTGCAAGCAGGTTTCTCCTGCAGGATGTAAATCGATTCGAGTCGCTGCCCCTCACAGTAACGAGTACCACTTGATTGCTGCTCCGGAACAGTGTCGGAAGCCATTAAGATGCTGCGTGGGCTTAATACTGCTGTTTGAAATTATTAAGATTGTATTGCAACTATGATTGTTATAGCTCTAGTGCAAACTAAATTTATTTCTCTGCATGACAACTCAACTTGATGCTAAAACTTGAAAAATAGGGATCCACTCTTAGGCGGGTTTTTCTGGCAATTTAAAACCCTACTCCCTAGCCTTGCATGACTAGGTGTCGGCTGTAGTTGGCCATTTTGATGGGTCAGTCTTGCTGAGTAAATTAGTTACTCAGGGCGTAGCTCTATGTGGTTTTCAGATGACCAGGTCGGAGAGTGCACTATGGAGGAAGGTTTCATTGGGAGAGCCAGCGCCTCGATTGCTGGAACATCAAATGGGAGTTGTGCACAAATGAAGATGAGGATTAGATCTTGCTTGTCGGTACGGTGCTTGGGCAAGGCACCTATTATGGCCGGATGATCTCGGTGTGTCGCCGTGAGAGGGCGACTTGTATCTTAGCTATCTCGTCAAACTGGTGAACCAGTGTTGAACTTTTTGCTTCCGCAAATTTATTCTGTCAAAACCTCGGTTTGTAATTATAACTTCGGAATTATTTAAACTCTGCTTCCCCACCTATGTTCCTGTTGCAATTATTGTCTCTGTCATGTATTGTACTATTGGGCGCCACAGCGCATGTCGCCACCCGAGGGAGATCCTGGAACGGAACCGTCTCCGTGGTAAGGCGGATCCGTGACAGGTCCTTGAGGTTGAGATAGCATACTGATCTGAGATGCCTACAACATTGTATTGAAGTCCATTATAATTTCCCATGTCAGTTAGATTTAGAGCCAAACAAAGCAAATGAACTTACCTCCCTCGTCATCTCTGTCAACATAGTCCTACTAAGTTGTGACATTAATTGAGAACCAACAAATTCCTGTTGTATGACATCCTTTAAAAAGAATGCATCTACATTTTCAGAGAACACTGAATATTAGGTATAGGCAAATACAAGGTTCATACCTGAGTCATGATAGTTGCAGGTTCAACACTTGATGGTTCATATTGTTGTTGTTCTTCTGCAACCATTTTCTTGGCATCTTCAGAGCTAATGCCATCTTTTTTGTACTTGCAACCAACACAGTTATGGCCAGTTCCCTTACAGTGGCTACAAGTCATCACAACACCATGCTTCGTCAACTTTGGTCCATTCTTCCCTTGCACTTCATATGGTTGCTTCCTTCTAGATTTGGGTGTTCGGCCAACCTTCTTCTCCCACTGGCTCTGATCACTACAAGGCCAGATGTTAAAGCCATATGCTCTGCTAAATGCCTTAATGGAGTAGTAGAAGGGCAACACACTTTCAGTTGGGGTTCTTTCATGCCTTAGACAAGATATAGCATGATTACAAAGGATGCCTGTCAGGTTCCATCTCCTGCAGTCACAACTCTTAGCTATGATGTCAACTCTGAACTGAAAGTCCCTTTCATAAACCTGGAATACTCCTTGTCCTGCTAGTAAGGCATAGCACAGATTTGCTGCATTAGCATTCTTTAACACTTTTTTCCTAATCTTTGGACAAACAGTTCCTTGCATCTGTTCTGCCAGCTCCTTTTGCTTACTGTAGTGTCTAGTCATGATTTGTCCTTTGATTTTCTCAAACATGCTCAATATGGACAATTCTCTAGCATCTAATATGTACTTGTTGAATACTTCACAGTTGTTGTTTAACAAGATATCACACTTGGTGTACTCAGAGAAAAATGCCCTTACCCATGTACTTGGTGGCATCTTTTCAAGTCACTCATAAGCCTTCTGGTTAATTGCCTTCATCTTCTCCATGTTGGTATTCCACTCTTGCACTAAAGAAGATCTAGCACAAGCCCACAACTGATTCTTCAAAACCTCTCCTTTGAACTATCTTTGAAAATTGGAATACAAATGTCTCACACAAAACCTATGCTCTGAGTCTGGAAAAACTTGTTGTACTGCAGGAACTAGGCCCTATGAAATGCAATTAAAATCATATGGTTAGTGCAAATAGAACTACTAAAAATCATAAAGTGACATAGCATGATCAATTAAAAGAGAATGACAAAGAAAGTCACCTTTTGTTTATCTATCATTATGGTCCATGGAGAAGTATTGTCAATACCAAGATCTTGCACTAGTGTTTCTAAGAACCACTTCCATGTAACCAAAGACTCCACTTCAACTACAGCCATTGCAATTGGATATATGCAGTCATTTGGATCCATTCCCACTACAGTCAACAATTGTCCCCCAAACTTAGTCTTGATGTGGCACCCATCCAAGCATATTATAGGCCTGCATCCACTAAGAAACCCTCTTTTGCAGGCATCAAGTGACATGTAACATTAACTAAATAAACTTCCCTAAAGCTTCAAGTAGAAAGTGGAGCCAGGGTTGCTTTTCCTAATTTCATTTCCATAGTCCCATATCTTGTTGAATTGCTGCACCTCATCTCCATAAATTGCTTTCATGGCAATCCTTCTAGCTCTGGCCAGTTTACCTCTTGAAAGTGTCAAGTTCCACTCTTTTTGGACTGTCCTTGATAAATTTGTGAGACTCATCTTGTCATTTGCTCGAAATGACTCAGTGTATTTTGTAGCAAGCCATTTAGTTGTACACTGCTTGATAACCCACTTCCTTGGACAATTGTGTTCACCAAAGTAAGTCTTTACTACAAATGCTTTAGCTCTGTATCTTCTGATGCAAATAGGTTCCATGAACATCCTTCAGCACAATGTGCTTTCATTCTTCGCCTGTCATTCCTTGGCATTTTTATTTGCACTCTGTTCCTAACTGCATATTCAGTGATAGCTGCTCTTAAATCCTCAACTGAAGGGAAAACAAGACCAACTTTGAAAGTTGGATTGTTCATGTCCTCTTCCCTCCATGACATGAATTTGAGTTTTGGCCCACCATCACCAACATCATCGGGCAGTTCCAAGTCTTCATCTTCACTTGTATCACCATTTGTCCTTGGTTGAACTGCCTTGCCTTTCAATTTGCTACTTTTGCCTTCTTTCCTTTTGATATCTTGTCACCTTTGGCCACCTCATCATCAGTCTCATCGACATAAT
Organism: Eleusine indica; assembly: GCA_030378355.1. Classification (NCBI taxonomy): domain Eukaryota; kingdom Viridiplantae; phylum Streptophyta; class Magnoliopsida; order Poales; family Poaceae; genus Eleusine; species Eleusine indica. Next base: position 48,381,402 of record CM059495.1, read on the forward strand.
CTACAAACAAATCATCATCACCATCTTCCAATTCATAGTCACTATCAAGAAAATCCTCATAATCACTGTCATTGCCACTATCTGTGTTGTCTCTGTCACTGTCTTCAGAACCTAGCTCATCACTTCTTCCCCTTTGTAGACTTCTACTACTCTCTTGCTCCATGTTGGTTCCCAAGTTTTTGTAGAATGTTGGAAGCTTCTCACCATCTTTCTTTGGCACATGAATAACCTTCTTGGGGCTGATAATCTTGGGACACTCTTGTAACTGGATTGGCTATGACATCATCCCATTCAAAACTAATACAGCTATCATCATGATCAAAATAGACAACAAGGTTCTTGTGTCTGTCAACTACCGAAGCCATCACATTAGTATCTATATCACTAACAATAACCCTGAGTCCATATGACATATCCTTTCCTGGTAATAGCCAATAAATCTTCAAACTGAAAGTTCTTAAGTACCCCAAATCAACAACAAACTGATCAAGCCACAATGGAGACCAAATGTCTATCTCAACATTATCAAACCAGTTCACTTTCCCGTTAACATATGACCGCAAATGCCCATGCCCAACAAAGAATCCACCATGGTGAACCTCAATAGAAAATTCCTCGACACCAGCATCTACATGCATTAACAGAGCAATAAAAAACTAAACTTTGATACAAATCAAAACCCTAACTACCACTGACAAAACTGGAATTCTCTATGCCATTGTATACTACAATCAAGCATACTTTCCTGCACTCATCTACAATAGCATTATTTGTCATGTAGTAAGGGACTGCAGTGCAAGTCACCCTACCTTTCTTTTAACTTACATAGGGCATGCCAAATGTGACCACCAGCAAAGCAGTATTAGTTTTCCTTGATGCCATACAGCGTCGTAGGTTCTTTTGGACCATCACCTTCTACAAAGAAGGTGGCCGCCCTGTACCAAGAGATGGGAGCAAGACCCATCGCCTGGCAGCATGGATGACATGTTCACGGTTAGTTTTTGTTTAGGGTCATGACAATGATCCTTCCGCAGGTTCACCTACAAAAACCTTGTTACGACTTCTCCTTCCTCTAAATGATAAGGTTCAATGGACTTCTCGCGACATCGGGGGTGGCGAACCGCCTCCGTCGCCACGATTCGAACACTTCACCAGACCATTCAATCAGTAGGAGCGACGGGCGGTGTGTACAAAGGGCAGGGATGTAGTCAACACGAGCTGATGACTCACGCTTACTAGGCATTCCTCGTTGAAGACCAACAATTGTAATGATCTATCCCCATCACGATGAAATTTCCCAAGATTATCCGGGCCTGTCGGCCAAGGCTCTATACTCGTTGAATACATCAGTGTAGCACGTGTGCGGCCCAGTATCGTAATAATTGATGGTTTCATTATATTCTAGATTCCAGCCATGTACTTCCTCCTTCCTTAAAGTTAATTGAATTTGTTTTAGGAGGTATATCACGCGACTAAAATTTTCAAATATTTTAGTCATTCATATAGATCAAACCATCTAAATTTTTCATTCACTTGTATATTTTTTTAGAAAAATAAAAATATTTCAAGTAAAAACTAATTATTCTAAATTTACTTTTTTCAAGTCACCATTTGGAACTAGGGTATTCATGTTCTTTTCTTTCTTCGAAGCAGTGTCATACCATTTGGATATATATAAAATAAGAAAGAGTAAAGTGCACAGCCGGTCCTTAAACTTGACCGGTTGTGTCACTTAGGTCCCTCTACCCTCAAAACATTGATTTGCCCTCCCTCATCTCATTTCGGGTCATGTCACAGGTCCAAACGGATCCAAACCCGCTTCCCGAACTGACGTGGCGTGTCCAATGTGGAATGACTCAGTTTTTATGGTTAGGTCCTTTACTTGTCTAATGTTGAATGTATGCATGTCCCGGAGGTACTCTTTCTATCTACCTTATCCCCGGCATAATCCGCATCGGAATAGCCTAATAGGTTGAACTTTGAGCCCTTGGGGTACCAAAGCCCTAGGTTGGGTGTGTGAACCAAATATCTCAATATTCTCTTAACGGCCACCATGTGACACTTCATAGGAGCGGCTTGAAAACGTGCACACATACACACACTAAGCATGATGTCGGGCCTAGATGCACAAAGATAAAGCAAAGAGCCAATTATGGAGCGATATACCTTTTGATCAACGGGTTCATCCTTTTTGTTGAGGTCAAGGTGGCCATTTGTTGGCATGGGAGTTTTGATGGGCTTTGCCTTGTCCATGTCAAATTTCTTCAATAAGTCTTGTGTGTACTTTGCTTGACATATGAAGGTGCCCTCCTTGAGTTGCTTCACTTGGAAGCCTAGAAAGAATGTCAATTCTCCCATCATGGACATCTCGAACCTTTTGGTCATTATCTTGCTAAATTCATCACAAAAGGTTTGGTTAGCAGAACCAAATATAATGTCATCGACATATATTTGGCATACAAAGATATCATCACCAAAATGCTTAGTGAAGAGGGTTGGATCGGCCTTGCCAATGACAAAACCCTTTTTAACAAGAAAATCCCTAAGGCATTCATACCATGCTCTCGAGGCTTGCTTAAGCCCATAGAGCGCCTTATGGAGTTTATAAACATGGTTAGGATACTTAGAGTCTTCAAAGCCTGGTGGTTGCTCCACATACACCTCTTCCTTGATTGGCCCATTTAGGAATGCACTTTTCATGTCCATTTGGTACAACTTAAAATCATGGTGAGTAGCAAAAGCAGGTAATATTCTAATAGATTCAAGCCTTGCTACGGGGGCATAAGTTTCATCAAAATCTAAACCTTCCACTTGTGAATACCCCTTTGCCACGAGCCTTGCCTTGTTTCTTGTCACAACACCATCTTCATTTTGTTTGTTGCGGAACACCCATTTGGTGCCCACAACATTCTTGTTCTTTGGCCTTTCCTCCAGTGTCCACACTTCATTTCTTGTGAAGTTGTTCAATTCTTCTTGCATGGCCATCACCCAATCCGCGTCCTCAAGTGCTTGTTCTACCCTAAATGGCTCCATAGAAGAGACAAAAGAGTAATGTTCATAAAAACTACTAACTCGAGATCTAATGATTACTCCCTTGTCAATATCTCCAAGAATTTGCTCGACGGGGTGATCACGTTGTACATTTTGATGCACTCTTGGGTGCGGTGGGTGTGAGCTTTCTTGACCACCATCTTTATCAACCTCTTCATCATTTCTTTGAGAATCATTGCTTGATACTTGTTCATGATCCCCAACATCTTGATCTTGACCACTTGCATGATCTAATTCTTCATTCTCATGATGATGGTTTTGTCTTGAGGGAGAGGGTTGATTTTGAATACTTGAAGTTTCTTGTGGTCTCACATCACCAATGGCCATCCTTTTTATTACACTTCTAGGAGCTTCATCATCTACACCATCATTAACAACTTGCTCTCCTTGAGAGCCATTAGATTCATCAAATGTCACGTCACGTGAAATTTTAACACAACCGGTGGTTTTGTTGAATATAGGATAGGCATGAACATTCGACCCATAACCAAGCAAGAAACCTTCATCAACTTTTGAAGCAAACTTAGAAGTCTTGGGTTTCTTGTTTAGCATAAAGCATTTGCTCCCAAAAACACGAAAGTAGAAAATATTAGGCTTGTTACCGGTTAGTAGCTCATATGGTGTTTTCTTCAATAGTCGATGGAGATACAACCGGTTGGAGGCATGGCATGCGGTGTTGACGGCCTCGGCCCAAAAGCGGTCGGACGTCTTGTATTCATCAAGCATTGTTCTTGCCATCTCAATGAGCGTGCGGTTCTTTCTTTCGGTCACCCCATTTTGTTGAGGGGAGTAGGGTGCCGAAAATTCATGCTTGATGCCTTCTTCATCGAGATATTCTTCAACTTGAGTGTTCTTGAATTCGGTGCGTTGTCACTCCTTATTTTCTTGATCTTGACTTCATATTCATTTTGTGCTCTTTTCATGAATGTCCTGAGCACATCTTTTACTTCATCTTTATCATGCAAAAAGAATATCCACGTGAAGCGAGAAAAGTCATCAATAATTACAAGACCATATTTGTTACCACCAATACTTATATAGGAGACAGGGCCGAAGAGGTCCATGTGCAACATCTCCAATGGCCTTGTGGTGGTCATCACATTCTTGGCGGGGTGTGATGCTCCGACTTGCTTTCCCGCTTGGCATGCACTGCAAACTTTATCCTTCTCAAAGCAAACATCGGTTAGTCCTATGATGTGGCCACCCTTTTCGAGTTTGTGAAGATTTCTCATACCAACATGGGCTAGCCTTCTATGCCACAACCAACCCATGTTGGACTTCGCTAAAAAGCATGTACCAAGTCTAGTTTCATCCGTGGAGAAGTCCACAACATAAAGCTTTCCTTTAAGCACACCCTTAAAAGCAACCAAGCCATCACTCCTCTTATAGACGGTCACACCACATTCGTTGAACAAACAATCATAGCCCATTTTACAAAATTGCAAAATGGACAAAAGATTGAAGTCAACATGATCAACAAGCATAACCTTAGAAAGGGAATATGAAGAAGTGAGAGGGACTTTACCATAACCTAGTACTTGTCCCGTTCCATTGTCACCAAATGTGATGTACTCATTTTTGTTATGACTTGGCTCGAATGACTTGAACATATTTTTGTCTCCGGTCATATGATTGGTGCATCCACTATCAATCACCCAACTTGATCCTCTGGAGACATAGTCCTACAACACAAATTAAGCTTTGTTTTTAGGTACCCAAATTTGCTTGGGTCCTTTTACGTTAGTCACAAGCACTTTGGGCACCCACACACAAGCCTTTGGTCTCTTGTTGCATGGCCCAACATATTTGGCAAACATACGACCATGCATGTTTCTCATGAGCACATATGAAGCATCAAAATCATGAAAGAGTGCACAAGTAGCATTAGGCATATTAGCATAAGAATCATTAACAAAAGAAGATTGATTAATATTCTTGTGCTTGGCTTGCTTCTTTTGGTAATATCCTTCCTTTGTAAACTTAAGGAATTCCTTCCCATTCTTGTTCTCCCGAGTATTATGCTTGGCACCCTCAATATAACCAATGCCATCCATGACATGTGGCATTCTAGTATATGAGTATGCACCTCTTGCATACTTTGCCTTCTCATCATCAACAACATCTTTCTCATGTTGTATTTTGCTTTCAAGAGCTTTTACTTGCTTGTTCAAATCATCAATCAATTTGATATTAGTAGCACAAGTATCAACATCAATATTATAGCATCTATCACATCCTTTGCTAGTGGAAGCATGAGAGGAATTAGTTGAGGAGGATGTGAAAGTTGAAAGAATCCTATATTGTTCTTCAAGAGACTTATGAGTCTTTTCCAAATCCTCATACTTCTCTTGAAGTTCATCTTTAATGCTCTTAGCATTCTCACAAGTATTCTCAATTTTAGTGAGAGACATAGTTAAGTCGTTATTTTTCTTTCTCTCTTCTTCTAGGAGCTTCTCTAGTTCAAGGTTTCTTTTCTTTTCAAGAATAAGCAAGTCTTCTTGTTTCTCAAGTATCTCCTCTTGCCTATCATTTTCTTTCTTTTGTTTTTCAAGTAATTCGATAAATTCAAGCATTTTAGGAAGTGAAGCATTAACATCATCATCATCATCACTACTACTAGCGTAAGAGGAACGCTTGTATTTAGATTTTGTTACCTTCGATCCTCTTGCCATGAGGCACTTGTGATGTTGTCGTCATCATCATCACTCAAGCTCCCAAATAGAGAAGTGTTGGTGGGAGTGACGCCAATGGCAAGTGTAGCAACACCTCCCTCATCCGAGTTGGATTCGGAGGAGGAAGATGATGAAGAGGATGAATCATCGGAATTCCATTCTTGACCAATGTGAGCTTCACCTCTTCTATGCTTCTTGTACTTCTTGTCTTTCTTGTGGTGCTTGTATTTCCTTCTTTCATCTTTGTTCTTCTTCTTTGGACATCCCGTAATGAAATGTCCTTCATCACCACATTCATAGCAAGTTCTTTTTGACCTTCTTGTTTTGCCCTTGTCAAAGCTTTTCTTCTTGTAGCCATCTTTCTTGAGAAATGACTTGAATCTCCTCACAAGCAAAGCCATCTCGTCATCACTATCTTCATCACTAGAGTCAACCACTTTCTTCTTCTTCCTCTCTTGCTTTTCTCACGTAGCATTGAGTGCTACATTATTTTTGTCACCATTCGCTCCCTCAATTTGCTTGATCAAGGCATTTATTTTGTTGGCTTGTGATATCCCTGCCACCGAATTACGGTTAGAATCACCGGGAAAATAAACTCTTGGCTATGTTAAACTGAAATTTGTCCAATTCAAACCAAATTCAAACCAATTTGAATGACCCTTATACTACAAGTCCCAACTTTTCAATGTAAGTCACCACTGCCAAAACTATATGTTGTTGGTCATGGTCAAGTATAATTTTGAGGATTTTCTCAGATTTTTATTCCATTAATAGATGTCCCAAATAAATGGTAGAATTTTAAAAAACCAGCTCTATTCACAAAATTCCTAATTAAATCTTAATGAGAAGTGATGGTAGTTAGTATTTTTATAAAATCCAGCACATCATGGGAAGCCAGCCCTATTTTTGGTTTAATTATATCAACTCTAGATTAATTCACACAAAAAGATTTACTAGAGCCAGCTGTCGGGATTGGAAAAATAAAAGAAAAAGAAAACTCCCTGTGGGACCCACCTGTCAGCCACTTCAAACAAACACACCCGGCTCCGCCCCGCGCTCCCGCCTGCCCGTACGCCGCGTGGTCGTCGACGTGCGGTGGGACGCCGACGCCGCGGATCGACGACCCCACGCGCACGTTCGGACATCCACCTTGTCGCCCGTTGCCCTGTCCGAACGGTCCCCCCCCCCCCCACTCACTCTCTCTCCGTTCTACTCCCTCTCTTCCGTCGAGGAGCCCGCCATCGCCGCCGTGCAAGCCCCGACGCCCGGCCGCTGCACCGCCTCCCCATCCTTGCCGTGAGCACCACAAGCTTCGTGACAGCGCCCTGGTGCTCCCCGCGGAGCTGCCGTCCTCTTTCCCCCTCCGAGTCTCCGGCAATCGACCTATTCTTCCCCGACTCCGACCGTCGCTCCGTCGTGTCGCCCGAACTCCCTGGTGAGCCTCGACCCAATTCCTTTGACATGCAGCGACCTCTTGGCTCCGCGTACCTCTCCGGCCTCACTCGGCTCGCCCAAGCGCAGGACCCCCGCCGGAACGCCACCGCCGACCGCCATCGCTCCGCCTCGCTGTCGCAGCACTAGTCCCGGTGAGCCACCTTGTTCCCTCTCGCGCGCCGCGTGCTTGCCCTTCCCCATCCATCGCTGCCGCGCCAATGCAGATCCTGCCGTTTCCCCGGCTGGCTGTGGGCCAGCTGGCTGCTGGGCCGTGCCCGCCTGGGCCAGATCTGGCCCAGGAGCGCCTCCGCCACGTGGGTTCAGCCCACTGGGCTGCCGGGATGCGGCCCGCAAAAACAAAAATCAGTTTTCTCATTTTACTCATTTCTAGAAAATTGTAAAACTTGGAAAATGCATAGTAAAATGATTAATGCGCAGGACCCCCGGCCTAATGTTAGCCTTGTCTGGACTAGTACTAGTAGGGAAAAATGCTAAACCACTTTGCATGTTAATGTTATTTTTAGGAGTTAAATATGTAATAAAAACCCGTATAAATTCATAACTAATTATAAGGAGCTGATAAAATCCTGAAACTTGGCCACCAAATGGGTTTTTTAGTTTCTAGTCTCCCTGGAAAATATCATAGGGTGAGTCTCTGTATATTAGCTGTAAATAATTTAACACCTTTTTCCTTATGATAATTAATTAAAATTATTGGCGTGGTGCATGAGAGTGAAACTTGGCCAATAAATCACTCCTAGTATAATCTAACTATATTAAATCACCCCTGCTCATTTGATGATCAGAACCATGTCAACTTAATAAATTATGCCTCGAGTGTAATATTACCCGTTAATATATATGGTTCCACCTTAGGGCTGCTTCATGGGTACTTAGTACTTTACGAGGGTTGTGCTCGATACACTAAAACATTAATTAAATAGCACCTACTAGTCATGGACATCACATATGTAGCTTAACCCCGGCCGACACATACACACCGTACCTTGGTACGACATCGTCGCGGTTAAATACTGGAGTCGATGAAGGAAATACACGAAATACCCTCACCTATGCCTCCACTAAATACGTTACATTGCTGAACTAATCAACACACCCCGCTCACTTCCACGAGAAATAGTGTACATTAACGTATTTATTGAGGAAGTGTCATGAATCTTCTCTCATAAGCATCATCTTTTGCACCATATAGATCACGCAGTGAACCACGTGGAGACGGGACCGAAGCAGGATCCAGAAGGAGCCGGAGGTGTCGTAGCTGAGCAAGAGCAGAACCCAGGCAAGCCCCGGTGTATTATCCCCGTTTTAAATTTTTATTCTATCACTAGTTAGGGATGTAGGCTTGACTGTGCATTAAGTGATAGGAGTTGGTTGAAACCCTAGCGTGCAGTAGGTCCCTCCTTCCAGATATTTAGCCTTAGGTCGGTAGTCCCTCGGCTTAATTTAGGACGACTACTCATCGAGTGGTATGGAGACCACTCGTAGACAGGAAATATTATCACTGGGGAATGATGCGGGTTGAAGGACAGTGCGGATGGAATCACAATGAAGATCGGACGGGCAACGAGGTGGAAAGAGAAGGACAGCTTGTCTTCAAGGAGGTAACCCCGTGGGAGTCACCTAAGGCTATGCCTCGTGTCCGGTCCTATGAGGTCAAGTTTGAACATACTGTTTGCATGTTGGAGTTATGGGCCCAGTAAACTGACGTAGCTACGACTACTGCCTGGTCGGAAGATAGCCTTCTCCCTTCTTTGGTGGAACTGGGGCTGAGAGGAGAGACCAATCCACCCACGGATGGCAGCACTGGGCGCATCGCGTTGGGGGACCCTTCTCGGGGGAGTCTGGACCCGGAAGACCTTGCCGTACCATAAGCGAAAGGTTGCTCCATGCGGCTTTCAGGAAGCGCGTATGGGTTATGCAAGCAGGTTTCTCCTGCAGGATGTAAATCGATTCGAGTCGCTGCCCCTCACAGTAACAAGTACCAGTTGATCACTGCTCCAGAATAGTGTCGGAAGCCATTAAGATGATGAGTGGGTTTAACACTGCTATTTGAAATTATTAAGAATTGTTTGCAACCTTCATTGCTATAGCTTTAGTGCAAACTAAATTTATCATTTCGCATGACAACTTAACCTGCTGCTAAAATGTGAAAGATAAGGATCCACTCTTAGGCTGGCTTTCTGGCAATATAAACCCTATCCCTAGCCTTTGCATGCCTAGGTGTCGTAGTTGGTCATTTTGACGGGTCAGTCTTGCTCAGTAAATTAGTTACTCAGGGCGTAGCTCTATGTGGTTTTTAGATGACCAGGACAGAGACTGCCACTGCGGTGGAAGATTCCACTGGGAGGGTCAGCGCCTCGACTGCTGGAACATTAAGTGGGAGCTGTGCATGAATGAAGGCGAGGAGTAGTTCCTTGCTTGCCGGCACGGTGCTTGGGTAAGGCACCTATTATGGCCGGGTGGTTCCCTGTGTGTCGTCGTGAGAGGGCGATTGTATCTATCTATTTCGTCGAATTAGTTGAATCATCGTTGGACAAAATTTGCTTCCGCAATTTATTTCGATAAAACTCTGGTTTGTAATATAACTTCGGATTTATGTAAAACTCTATTCTCCACCTATGCTCTTGTTGCAATTATATTCTTCGGGAGATCCTGGAACGGAGCCGTCTTCGTGGTAAGGCGGTTCCGTGACAGCTTGATCATTTTGTTGCTTTTGGGAAAGAAGCTTCCCGAGCACTTCATCGGTGGAGAATGTTTTAAAGTTGTCCTTCTCTCTAATGTTTGAGCAAATGTTGCTATCCCAAGGTCTCAATGCTTGTAGTAGTCTCTTGTTGATATCCAAATCGGTCATTGTAGCTCCTAGTGTTCTTCTTTGATTCACAATTCTCATGAGCCTATCATGAACTTCCTAATAGATAACCTCCCGGACCCATGATGAATAGGTTGAACTCATTTTGCAATTCTTCAAGTCTTGCATCTTTGACGGAATCAATGCCCTCATAGATAACCTCAAGTTTTCTCCATAGTTGGTTGGCATTCTTTATTCCGGCTACCTTGTCATACTCGGTGGCACTAAGTGCGGAAACAATTGCACTAGCAGCCACGGCATTGCGATGAATGTTGATTTGATCCTTATGGGTTGGATTGTCTCTATTTTCCCACAAAAAACCATTCTCGGTTATATTTGCAACATGAGGACTCATGGATTCCAAATACATCATCATCTTGCATTTCCAATGATCATAAAATTGTCCATCAAAGTAGGGGAGTCTACCGGACCCTTGCCCAATGTGACCTTTTTAGAGATCATCATAATCAAACATGACATTGTTGTAGGTTTTTGGTAGCTCATCTTTATCAATATCTTCAATCCTTGGATTTTCTCTATATGCATCACCCTCGGACGATCCACTAGGCAAAATTTCCTTTCCCTTTGTCATCTTTATCTTCAAGCAGTTAAGCCTTAAAGAAGATCCCGCTCTAATACCAATTGAAAGTTGCCTAGAGGGAGGGTGAATAGGCAAATCTAAAAAACCTGTGAAATTGGACTTAAACAAATTTATTAGACTGACCGGCAGTGCCGGTGATGGTGATCGGCAGTGCCGGTGTCCATTGCCGATGGGAGATCGGCAGTGCTGATGGATGATTAGATAGTCGTATGAAATCTAGGTTTAAGTGGTTTCGCGGTTACTATGTGATGATTGACTACAACAGTAGAATCAAGGAAACACAATAACAATAAGAAATGATAAAACAAGGAAATTAAAGGGCTCACGGAGATACAAGATTTGTTACCGAAGTTCGGGATCACAAAGAACCCTACGTCTCCGTTGAGAAGTCCACAAAGAACCGGGTCTCTTTCAACCCTATTCTCACTCAAGCAACCACAAAGGTCGAGCTCGAGTTCTCCACTATCAAATCCCTTGCGGGATGGCTGATACAAACTCCCGAGGCGTCACCACACAAGTTGCGAGCTCTACGGGCACCTCTAACCGTCTAGAAGCAAAGCTCCAAGAGTAACAAACACAAGTTACAAAGATGATTAAATCGAATGCTCAAGAGTGGAGGGGTGCTCTTTTCACTAGGAATCAATGGCTCACTCAAACCCTAGCTCAAGGAATGAAGCTTGGACTTGGAGAGGGAGAGTGAGGAGAGTGAAGCTCAAAAGTGCCAAATGATTTTCGGGTTCTAGAGGGGTGGCACGAAGTGGGGTGAAGGCCTTTTATACAAGGGGCTCAAAAAGAGCCATTGGCCTGTCTGGACGCCCTGCACCAGCACTGCCGATCGAGCCATCGGCACTGCCGGTAGGGTTTCTGACACACTGTCATAGATCTGCAGGCAAGGATTCGGCCCGCACTAGCACTGCCGATCAAGACATCGGCACTGCCAATGACATAGCCACAGAGAAGACAAGTCATTTCTGGAGACCTTGACCGGCACTACCGATCAGCAAGATCGGCACTACCGATCGCAGTGAAAGTGCCTAGAGGGAGGGTGAATAGGCAATAATCCCTGAAATTGACTTAATAATAAAAGTTAAATGCGCAGTGTCGGACTTGTCCGACGATTATGGGGAAAGTCCGATGACTTGTCCGATGGCACGAGGTAGAAAAGTAGATCGACCGGGTAAATATTAAAACTAGTGTAAGGCAAGCTAGGAGCAAGTGAATATAAGCAAGGGGAACCTGTAAAAATAAGGAGAACAACTAGCAAGCAACCTACACAAGTTAATTTAAGAAACACGAAGCAAACCCTAACTAGCAAGTTTATGAGCAAGAACAAGTAAATGAGAGATAAGTAATTAAAAGCACAAGTAAGGCACAAGATTTGTTCACCGAAGTTCAGCTCCACAAAGAAGCCTACGTCTCCGTTGAGGGATCCACAAAGGACCGGGTCTCTTTCGACCCTAACCTCTCCAAGTGACCACAAAGATCAAACTTGGTTTTCCACTAGAAACTCCATAAAGGAAAGGTCAATACAAACTTCTCGAGGCGTCACCACACAAGTTGGGAGCTCTACGGGCACCTCTAACCGTCTAGGGGATGAATCCCCAAGAGTAACAAACACAATAGTCGTCGGCGGTGAGGATGAACCAAGTGCTCAAGAGGATGGAAGCTTGGAGTCGATGGAGCACTTCAATCTTCTCTCAATCCCTTCACAAATCAAGAGTGGAAGCAAGGGAGGAGAGTTGGAGAGAGCAAAGTGAGCTTGAGAGTGTTTTTGAGTGGAATGAGTGACCAACCGGCCAAAGGGCGAAGAGGGGTTCTATTTATAGCCCAATGGGGAAAAGAGTCATTGGAGACCCAATTTCTGAGATATGTGTTGGACAAGTCTGATGGTCATCGGACATGTCCGATGAATCAAGGTGGCCTAGAAACTGGAGTTCGACAAGCCTGCTCGATGCCTCGGATAAGATGACCATCGGACATGTCCGACGGCACAGGAGGGACAGAGGAACTGGAATTCGATGGACTTGTCCGATGGCTCGGGCAAGTCCGATGGCCATCGGACAAGTCCGATGAAAATAGGATGGCAGGGGAACTGTACTCCGATGAAAGTGTCCGATGCGTCAGACTTTTTTCTGGTCATCGGACAAGGCCGATAACCGTCGGACATGTCCGACGACCCAGAGTGGCAGAGCTACTGGAGTCCGATGGACTTGTCCGATGGGTCGGACAAGTCCGATGATTTTGCCCTGGAAAATTTTATTTGGCCTAGAAAGGGAAATTTTGCACTTAGTTCACCTCCTCTTCACACTTTTGTGTCCCTTTTAATAGTACGGCTTTTCTTATACTCAAGATTTAAAATAAAATACTATGAACTTCATTCTTGAGCATAGTTTGAATTTCATCTTGAAGCACTTTGCCATCTTATTTTCTCTCTTTTTGTTTCTATGCATTTAATCACCAAACTTTATACCATAATCTACACATATGCTCATTAAAAGATTAGTCCGTTCTTAATTATATTGACACCAATCACCGAAATAAAATTAGGGGCCTAGGTGCACCTTCACGCAGTCAGCCAGAGAGCCTGATGGTTGACAGTTTCTGTGGAGAGGGGACCGGCACTGCCGACGAGCTACAGGCTGAGCCACAGAAAAAGTGGTTCTCTGGTAGAACCGACCGGCACTGCTGGTTAGGGTGACCGGCACTGCCGATGAGCTACAGCCAGAGAGCCAGAGAGAAAACGTGGTTCTCTGGTAGAACCGACCGACACTGCCGATTAGGGTGATCGGCACTGCCGATGAACTACAGCCAGAGACCCAGAGAGAACACACTTCTCTGGATGAAGCAACCGGCACTGCCGATGAGGCCATCAGCACTATCGATAATGACAAGACAGAAGCGAGAGAAGTGTCTGGGCATCACAGCGCCTCTGGAAGAGTGGATCGGCACTGTCGGTGAGGACCACCGGCACTACCGACGAAGGTAAAAATAGAGGGCGATAAAAAGGAATTTATGGGAAGTTTGAGCATTTGACTTTATCAAATTTATAAATTATACCCCTCTTAATAGTACGGTTTACCTATACTCAAGATTAGAAATAAAAACAACATGAATCCTTCATTCTTAAGTGAATTTTGGACTTTTAATTTGAGGCAATAACATCTTCTTTTCTCCTTTTTTTTATTTTAATGCATTTCATTCATCAATTGAGATAGTCATCTACACACATACTCAATGAAAGCATTAGTCCATTCTTAATTGTATTGACGCCAATCACCAAAATAAAATTAGGGGCCTAGATGCACTTTCAGTGCGGGTTCCCCTATTCGCCGTAATCTCGCCACCATCTTGCCTGCTCGCACTCCCCGTGTTGGCCAGATTGGCTTCTTTGATCGATCTCCCCTCTCAGAGTTGAGTGGACGGCCGCCGATCGTTGGAAACCGACGTCGTCGTCGCCCACCGACCAAATCGCCCCTTCTGCCTCTCCCGAGGAAACCCAAGAGACAGGGAGAGTCAAATGAACTGGCGTGAAGAATGTACGGGGTTCTATGCATATCGGTGGCCGTCCTCAACTAAGTCATTCCACGTTGGATACGCCACGTCAGTTCGGGAAGCAGGTTTGGATCCGTTTGGGCCTGTGACGTGACTCAAAATGAGATTAGGAAGGACAAATCAATGTTTTGAGGGTAGAGGAATCTAAGTGACACAGCCGGTCAAGTTTAAGGATCGGCTGTCCACTTTACTCAATAAGAAATATATTATGAACTACAGAATCCATTTATATACAAATTGCTACCATATATGATGTGCATAAAAGAGAATTGAGCAACAACAGGCTATAGCATGACTATACACACATAATCTATTTCATATCGTAATTGTTGTATATAGTACAGTATACAGGTGCCTGACAATAGTACTATCACTATCAGGACGTACACCTTTACCGTCTGCTACCATAAAAATAAATCTGAACTGCACTAATTGAGTTTTATTGATCCCAATCTATTTCCTAATGCATGGTCCATTGAAGCTTGACGTAGCAGGCTCTGCACATCGTCTACCCACTTTTGTTTACTGGTGCCGCTCTCGCACTCGAACTCTACCAGGCCTTGTGCCGTGCTTAGGCCGAAGCAGCATGTCTCCTCCCTGGAGTCCCTCCCTGCCTCAGCCCAGGTTGGAAGCTCACTATATACTCCGTAAATCACACCTGCAGCCGATTGCACAACTCAGTAATTGTTACGATTTAAAATATCGCAAGTACTTTGCTGGAGTCAGAGATATAAATTTTGCCTAATGGATATAATTATAAGTAGAAACTTACTCTTGTTGTTCTTTGACAGGGCACCTCCTATGTGTTTGCTTTTCAGCTTCAGTATGACCTGCTATTGCCCAGCTAAAATGTTAGTAGCTGTGCATTTCTCCCTGGTCTTACCAGCATTTATAACTGAATATTGAAAAGAAATCCTACCTGAGACCTTTTGTTGATGTAGATAGATACTCGTGTTCTGTGTAAATCTCCTGTATCAGGAACGAGATTGGAGTTTACATACTTCTGAATCTTATAACTGAATGTTACAAATAAAAAAAAAGAAACGCAACTCGTTTACCTTTTCTTGTGCGTTTCTGCAGCTCCCCCTCCTTGCACCAGATCTCTGGGCTCCACGAATGTCCCTTCTCGTATGGAAGGACACTCGCATTGCTCCTCGCCTCTCTCTGCACTCTCTGCTTCAGTGTCGCAGCTCCTCGCAGAGCTGATCAAGACAGCCAAATTTCTCATAAACTTATTAACAAATTCTAGCATGATGGCACCTTCAGAATCCGAGAATAAGATTCCATACCAGTTGCTGCGGCCGCAGTAAGCGTCGTCAGGTCACCGGGACTCCTGACGCCGACCGCGGTCTGCACGGCGCAAGCCACCTGCTCGCGACACGCGCCCGCGTGCTGCGCCGTCTCGACGCAGTGCGAGGCCAGCAGCTCGGTGGCCGACGCCATGGCCGCGGCCATCTTGGACGTCTGGATATCGGAGCTCGTGGCCGCCGCGACGGCGGCGACCGCGGCCGCGACCCGGGCCACGGACACCATGGCGTGGACCTGGGCTTTCTCCGCACGCTGCTTCTCCTTGCTGCTCTGCTTCGCCACCCGACATGTCTCTCGGGGATGGTGGACCTTGAACCATCTGCCGATCGACTGCTGGTAGCCTATGCTGCTCATGGAATTCCTTCTTGCATCCCTCTGCACAGTTTTTTTTTTTTTTCATCAGCATCATGAACTCAACGGAAAGATAACCCAGAGAAAAAGAGAAGTGTGCCGCGGATTACTTGCCTGCTGCTGAGGACAGGGAACAGGAACGATGGACGCCGTCGGAAGCACGGAGTCCTCCGGTATGGTCATCTCCGGAAACCGGCTCTTCTTGCTCCCGCCGACGAGAATCTTGGAGATCTCCGACGCCGACACGCTCCACGACCTCGACAGGTACTCCATGGGCTCCAGCGGCGTCTGCGGTGGCGGTATCGCCGGCACGGCGTCCTCCTCCTCGTCCACCACTTCAATGCTGAAATGTCGAGCTGCTGCGACATCTCTCGCCTTCCAGCTCCTCTCCATGGCCATCTTCCAAGTTACTATTACTACTCGAGTTTGTCTCGTGTCGTTACACCTAACAAGTGCTGATGGCTCACTGCTGTGTGTTACTCTACTTATAGTGAGGGAGGCACACACGAAGCACAAGGCCAGGGGTGTGGAGCCGACGTGCTATGGCCGGCAGGACAGAGCGAAGCAACGAAAGGGAGCACGAGCCTGACAGGCTCCTGGCTTCCTTTGCTGCTCTGTCTCCGGGCTTCTCCACTACCTGGGCTGGTATACCAGTATACTAATATACTCCTCGTGACACCGTTCTCAAGCTGTCTGTTCCCAGCAGGTGAGCTATCTCGGACCTTGGAGGGCTCATGACATGGAGAAGCTTTGAAGGAACCAGCGAATTGGACGTTTCGACTGGCATTAGGACGGTTGTTGGAGAAGAGGGCTGCACCAGTGGGGCCTCACGGTAGTGACAGCACCTGTATTATATGCCCCTCATCAGATATTCATTCTACCAGCCTCATCATTAGAAATTCAGAATCGTTTGCATTTGCAGCAACATGCGCGGGGAGAGATATTCGTCCTGTCTTTGTACTGTAATATTATCATTATTGAGTTAAAAAAAATATTATTACCCGCCTCCTTTTCCGCTAGCATGTTTAGTTTTTTGTCAGCTAAAATCCACAGGGCGCCCGCGCACATCACAACGAAACGCAATTTTCGTTGGCGAAAAAAGACGATATGGACCGTTCATGTTTAGGGTCGCATCTGGAGACCGATCAGGTCGGAGTAGTCGGTAGAGCGTGATGACAAGAAGGGGACCCCTGGAAGCTGGGCACTGTCTGCTCACTGTTACGCGATTCTTAGGATCGATAAGACAAGGAGCTGGGCGCTGTCTCCTGGTCTTGGTCGCTTGTCCGTGCTCATTCGTTTTGTTTATCGAGCTCGCGTTATTCCTTTCTTGGGTCTTCCCAGGTGTGGGGCTTGATGCTTTGTCTTGTGCAGGCCTAGGAAGAGGCGTCGCTTTTGTCTGGACCAGAACCGAGGCCTCCTCTGCTTCTCTAACGCCAAGCCTAACGGGTTGGTCACACAGTAGTGGAAGCAAGGGTAAAGGCTTCGAGCGACACCAGTTAAAGGAGGTTTTGATAAGCTAGATGATCGTGACCACATGGGCAACACAACACTTGTGGATTAGCTAAGAAAATGGGCGCCGCATGCATCCATCATACACGGCCACAAGGCGCTAACAGTTTCGTCAGAAGCACGCCTGCAGCTGTTGCCAAGGAAATGCTTAGGCGACTAATTAAGCAACCCATGCCAATTGCTAACAGTGTCACATAGTATATCTTGTGTGTGATGTAGCAGTAGTATATTACTACTTTGCTATGTGATGTACTTTGCTCCATCGTAGTGGGTGCCCGAGGGGTCCAAACTAATCTCCATTTAAACTTGACAATTAACAAAGGGAAAGCAGCTTCTGAGTTCAAACTTAGTGGATCAGTCAAGGAAAGCAAAGCAAACCGTAGGTATTGACCGATATGACCATGAACACTTCAGGAGTGCTTAATTTTTCCTGTTTTTTTTCAATACACATCTGAGCTTCAGCTCAACTGCTGCTGGACTTGAGCGCACTAGAACAACATAGGCTGCTAGGTGTCAGGTTTGCCCCACCCTGATCCAGACGTTTGTCCCATCCCGAGATCCGGCGCGCGCCGGCCGAACATGAACTTATCATGGCTGGGCTCGGGCCGTGTCGACTCAGGCCAGGCGTGAAGAGAAGCAAAGCCAATGATCGGTGCTCCGGCTGCCGAGTGGAATCTCAGGCTCGCTTTCTTTCCTTCTCTTTCTTTTTGCGTCTGAATCGTACTAGTGTTTTTGATAGCTGGGCAGGTGATTATCAGCATTCAGGGGGAGCCGGCAGCATCTGGCCTGGTGAGTGGTGATCGAGTGGCGAGTGTGAGTGAGGTCATCATGTGCCTTTACTCGAAAAAAAAGGATCGGAAGAAGATGATGGTAGAGCGTGCCGAACAGACGGCGAACGACAATGGTGACTCTGCGTGTGTGCATCATCACGCCGATGAGATGGTTGCAGAAGCAGTACTCTTGCGTTAATTTTTTTTTAAGTAGCCAGAGGCAATTTTGACGCGTCAGTCTCTTTTACCCGTCATTTTTGTTTCGTTTTGTACTTTCGCTAGTTTCTTTTTTAGCTGAATTCCCGTCTCTTTTGCGCCTGGTCCAGGTTTGCTTTGCGCGCGTGATCCAAGTTTTAGAAAGAGAAAAAAATGCTGGCCTAGCCAGCGTCGAAAGAGAAGGCACACTGTAGGCTTATGTCAGTGTTCTTCTCAATTTCTCATCATTTACTTTGTACTTTTGCTAGCAGGAGGTAGAACAGTTCTGCCGATTTGCTGCCGCATCCTCATTTCTACTCCCTCTCGCTGAAAGAAGTATGCGAGGTGCCTCGCAATCGCAACCGTCCATCGGTCCATGGATAAGCACCACGTCGCTTTCCCTCTCCCGACGGCGCTTTCATCTTTCCCCGTCTTGCTTACTTCCGGTGGAAGCGACGCGTCCATCCCATGTCTGCCAAAAATACTTTCCTTTTTCCCCGGTTTTTCCGTTCTTAAATCTGGCTTTCTTCTTCCGCGTGATAACGGAACGAGCGGCGCCCAAAATATGGGTCTGCGTCATTGGACCCGTGCAAGCTAGCGGACCGATTTGGTGCCAGCCAGATGGACGGGATCAACGTGATCTACCACGGGATCTGGTGCTGTTTCGGTCTTCATTTGATTTGAAACAAATAATTTGATGTGTAATAACGAACAGTTACATATATCTATCAACATATACACTACAATGTTAATATTTACTTATTTATTATAGAATAAAATTGTTATAGAAAAAACCTTGATTCTCATAATTATCATTGCTCTACAATTTCATGTTTTATGAGTATGTGTCATTGTTGATTCTGTTAGAGCATCTCTAAGAGGGACCTAAAAGCTCTCCCTAAAACAAGTAATAAGGAGATTAGTCTAAAAACTCATCTTCAATTGTTCCCCAAAATCACCGCTACATTTTAGTCCCCCCCCCCCTAAAACGTCCTCACTTGTAGCTAGAAACAGGAGGAAACTGGGATGTCTCAATTCTTTTATTTTTAAGAGAATTAATGTTATTGTTGTCCCAAATACTGATGTGACTCAATTAAAATTATTCTTAATTATTTTTAGGGGGGACTATTAGAGGAGAGAAGAAAAGTTATCCTAACAATTTTTTAGATGCTAACAAAAATATGTTTTAGACGTCAATTTTTTGGAAAATTTTTGGAGATGCTCTTATTTGTTGTTTTTTGAAACAGGTCAACTTTTTTTTGTTATAACCATAGGGCCTTTATTCCTTGGTCAAACTGACCGGTTGACCTACTTGAAATTAGAAACACTGCTAGAGCAGCCGCGAGGTTGTCTTGACAATATTAAACTAGCATTTTTTTCCTGATAATTGTGTATCTCCTCTGTTTTTAAATTATTGTCATTGACTTTTTAATTAACTTTAATTATTTATCTTATTCAAAAAAATTAAGTAATATCATATATATTGTTATAGTTTGTTTTATTATCAAAATAAATTAAAGCATAACTTAAAATTTTGCATATTTAAAATAATATTTTGAATAAGATAAATGGTCAAAGTTGACTAAAAAAATCAACAATGACAATAATTTAAGAACAGGAAGAGTATGCTATGAAAATCCTTTTGCTTGGTCCCACATTTCAGCATGAGATGCTCGTGTTTGAGGTAGGTGTTTTTTTTTTCATAGCAAGAAAATAAACATCTAAATTTGAGATGCAGGAAACTCTTTTTCTCAAACATGTAGAAAAGTTGTGTAGCATAATATTAATAGAAAAAAAAAAGATACAATACACACACATAGGAGCCGATCAAGTGATTGATTGGCTCGTCCTCTTGGTCACACAAAAAACAACAAGCTGGATGTGAGAGTTGATGTATTAGCTGTCTAGGGTATGTTTGTTTCGAGGGCAAGTTTGGATTGGATAGGGTCATTCATATTTTTTTGAATGGGATAATCTAAGTTATGTGTTTGATTGGGTGGATGGGATAATTTAGTTTCGTGTTTGGTTGGATTGATAAGAATGGATAGGACAAGATAAAATAATAAAATTATATATCTTATTATTAAATAATAATACTTAATTATATACTAATTAATATGATTTAATATTTGTTGGTCTTAATTATGTCTTAATAATTTGTAATTAGTAATAAAAATATTAATTATTATTAATTCTAGTATGATTGAGTTCTCCTCATGTACTAAACAATATCTTATTACTTATTAATAATATTATTATAATAAAACATACTAATAATGTCTAATTATTTTAGTAATCATCATCGTTACATAAGTTGGATAGGCTCATCCGGTCATTTTTACCGAACAGACTCATCCAACATCTTAAAGTAATATTCCCATTCCAGTCCATCCCTGTCCACACTGACGGTGAATCAAACACTGGACTGGATGGTCCTGTCCAAGCCTATCCAATCCAATGCAGTGAAACAAACACATCCCTAACAACGATTATGTGCAATCAGGCATAGAAAGAAATAACAATCGTCAGGAGTCTAAAATTTCAAAATGATTTCCCATTGACCAAACTACACCGACACTAAAAAAAACATCATAAGCTAATTTTGCTGAATATTGACCAGAGCTAGATTGGCGTCAAATATGCTTTTCCCAGACTCCTGATTGAGTAATTGTTTTTAAAATAATGTTCTATATAGTCATGATGATGGTTAGATGCAACTTCATGTATATCTGTAACCGGTCTTAGGTTTTTTGGTGCTTCTAAAACAGTTCGGTTATTGATATTTTTTTTAGCCATGGCAAAAATACGCGGAGTGAGATCCTCGACGCGATGCCTCATGAGCCATCTGTCCTTTCAAAAAAGTGTGTTAACTCCATCCCCAATTTCAGTAGCAACAGCCATCGAGAAGAATGCTTGGGCGGCAGCTGTTTGGCTTCGAAAGTTAGAGACGCCTATGGCTTTGTCTTCTTTTAGCCACAGCCAATGAGTCATAAATTCAGAGAACTCAAGCCTGGAGACGCTTCTTGTGACTTGTGAGAAGCCTGGAAACTGAATCACCTAGCCAACTGAGAAGTTCAGTTTCTCGTGAATGAATGTCATAATATCTTGTCATGTTTAATTATTTTCCTGATGAAACCTTTGTATAAACTTTGTTGATTTTGTCATGGTGTTAACATGAGAAGAATATTTTGATCGCAAAAAAATAAAAAACATGAGAAGAATATTTCATTTTATTTCTATTTGCTCATATGTTCACTTCATGTTAACCGTTCCAAAGTAGCATGCTCAATTTAGTGTCGTTTTTTTGTTGAATAGCACGCGTTATGTTCCTCATGTTAAAATGGTCAATTTGGCTACTCTATTTCTTCTGAGTTTTATGTTTCTTTGCACATTACAATAACATCGAAGGAACTCAAGTGAAAAAATTCTGAGGCATACACATCTTTGCAAGTACTCCATATGCACAAATACATTTGTGTTATACTTACAGCTAATTTATTTTTTCAATGCATGGTATATGATATTCCGATCAACGGTGAGACATCTATAGTGACTTTATGGATCTTAAGATCAGCCCATCTACTCTCTTAGACACTCACATCAATATGGTATGCATGCATGTGTTCATAGAGGTACCCTGTTTTTCCTTTTTTTTTAAAAAAAAGAGTGGAATGACACTAAAGACATGAAAATTTTAATAGAAGGCAACTAAGAAAATCAAATGCACCAAATCATTATCAATGACAGAAATGTTCTGAGAAAATAAATTTCCAAAATAAAAAAATCTCGAGCATACAATACAAGTAAATCATAGTTTTGAGATGGTACCAAACAAATATATAAAGTAGAAAAAATTCGAGCACATGAAAAAATATGATACAATGCCGCTCTAGGCCGAAGTTGCCTGGCTAGTAGTTGACCCAATCACCACCGAGAAATTTGGTATTGGGCTTCTTTGCCCGCGAGCTCTTCCTTCTGCCTTCTTCGTTCATTGAAGCTCCCTGGACACTTCTCCCAGTTCCTCCTCGGTTGTTTCAGTGGAAGATGGGCCATCTCCTCCTGCATGCAGCCTTACAGCACCTGTGTTCAAACTTCAAAAGTTCAAAGCATAATTCATATACCATGAATAGATAACAGTAGGTAGCTAAACACATTATAGAAACAGAGCAACCAATATGATGCTCAACTATCAAAGAACTCATAATATGTTCGAATCTCTTATTAGCTAATAGGGCTCCAGAGTCCAGAGAAAACATCCCAGCCTTCAAGTAGGTCATATCCATGAAAATGAAACGACCCAGGACTTCGAAAACCTATACAACCAGTACTGACAGTGTTGCAACAGCTAATGAGCTAAACATACCTCAAAAATCATAGAGACAGGAAAAGAAAAAATAATTTCGATCAAATCAATAGAAGGAAAGATCCCTTATCTGATTTGAATTCCAGCCTTCTTCAAATAAAATAGGATATGCCCTAGACTTTCCTATAATGACTGCAACGACTTTCTCCATTTTGCGAATTCCTATTTTTTTTGAAGTATATTAATATAATATACATTATGTAAAAATATAGATTATCTAAAAAGATCTACTTTAAATAGAAAAAATCGAAAGAAAATAAAAAGAAAGAGTAAATAATAAAACAGGATATTCTGTTTCATACTTTTGAAATACAGTTCTTTTTTTTTTTTTAGTATTATTCCTCATTAGGCTGCATACATTAGTAATCCTATTTTAATTAGGTTTTAATCTAATTAGTAGTAAGTATTTTCTTCCCACACCAACCCATCTAATCAGCTGATACCTTAACAAACAAACTGATAACAAGGGAACACAGTATCGCATATGATTGCCAAATCAGAATTGTCTGTTCTCCACCACACTACCACAGTATCAACGTTCCACAATTCTGCTGCAGTTAACTGAAATAATACAAAAGGACAAATAGCAGTAACAGCTGATTTCCGCCCTAGTAACCTGAAATTATCTTATCTTCACACAAACACATTGTTCATATTCTATCGCAATTAGAATGTCTGATCTCTGATAACTTAGATCTGTTTGCAATAGAAATAAAGAACTTTCACAAGTGGAGCCAACTGATATGCCACTACAGCATCACCAACTATTGCCTATTAGTCCATTAGCATTATTTATCGTCTCGTTATGAATGTCGTAGTAAAAGATCTAATACCATAAATCGAACAAAATGTATTATGATGCATTTAGAGTGTTAGTGTAGCTTGGGTCGGTCGGAGTGTTGTAACAGGCGAGTGTTTGTCTGTGGAGTGTGTTGTTCGGGCTCTAGCCCACCCTTTCTTCTTAATGTATTGAGGCGCAACTCTCCTGCGTTTTTCGAGGAAAAAAAAATAGATACAATAAACTAAATGTTACTGTTACTACTAAGATATTATAGGATGTGAAGTGCATTTTTCTCTCGCTTTTTTCTCTCTAAATTCATAAAACTCCTTTGATATCTAATTATAATAACACAAGTTCGTGGCAGTTCAGATGATGCAATTGACCAAGAAGTAGAATACACAGGACGGGTCAAGAGAAGTTAAACAAGAGCAAGAAACTGCAGCAGAAAAGATTTGATGAAGACTAAGTAAATATGTTGTCATGTAGGAAAGATTTTTGAAGAATAGAATGAACAAATAGTTTGAACCATGAATATTGTCTTCTCTCGCTGCCAGAATGTCACTGCATCTACAAAACAGGGACTAGATCGATGAAAAGTGCATGTGTGGCATATGTACTTCTTTTTGCTCAATTGGTCCTCGTTAGCATATTTGTTCTTTTCCTGACCTCTAATAGGACTGTTCTAAGTGTTCAACAACAACAACTCATCAATAAGTGATCAACAGATTTGAATTTAACCAAACTTGATGGCTACAGAAAAGAGTATCATATACTATCTTGTAAAAAAAAAGACATACATTACCAATATTTCAAGCATCATCGACTCCTACTTTAGAGCCATACATTACCACAAACTGCTGCTGATCTATTTCAAGAATCATCGACGCCTACTTTAGAGCCATACATTACCACAAACTGCTGGTGATCTATTGTAAAATCAAACGCATAATCAAATTGAGTCTGACAACATTCTGATTTTTGTATTCCTTTGACTTGCTGTAAATTATGTGCAACACTGCATTTGCAAAAAATACTTGCCTTTCCTGCTGAAGGTTCAGAGTCACTGAGCCATCCTTCCAGTTTCAGCGACCCATGAGATGGATTTTACTTCGGTACATGGTAGTTTGCGACCATTCTTACACTGCCAAAAGAAAGAGCATACCTAATATATAAAGAGGAATCTGTGTCAAACCTGCTCAAGGAGTCTCTATGGTCATTAAAAAGAACAAAAGAAAACCAGGAACACATATAGCTTATATTACCACTATAACTCAACAGTACATCATAACAGAGTGCAATATATTGCTCATTTGCATGTGCCGAAAGGGTTATTCATACAACACAAACTCAATCAAGATAAAGCTTCACATTGATCCCATTATCAATCAGCGACTGCACAACCGCCCTTATCTTCCCCTCAAACTTGTCCCGTTCACGCGGCGTGTACGTACAGGTGTACACATCGGCCTCCTTCGCCCTCTCTGCCAGGAAACGCCCTACGGCTAGGCAGGCGGGTATATCGGACCTTGACTGGAGAACTGCCTTGATGTCCTTGGAATTGGTTCCAGCGACTGCAACTTGCCTGCACGTCGAGCGGTGCGTGAGGGATGCCGAGACGAATCGCTTGGAAATGAAGACATCGAGGGTGAAGGGTTCCATGTATGCAATGGTGCGCTGCTTGAAAGAAATGTGCTTGTGTGGATTCTTTGATCTCTTCTCCTTCTTGTATGTGTATGGTCTACTGTTGTCTTCATCCACAAAATCCTCCACGCCAAAGAAGCTCCTGGAAGAGCATAAGATCTGGAATGAAAAGGCACAGTTTATCGCATGTCAGCATGGGAATCTTAAAAAGAATGTAAAACTAAAATAGCCGATGACATTGCAATCAGTAAAAATAATTGTACAAACAGATTGCATGTGCCATTGCCTTCTGAACTCCAAGTAAACGACAAGGTTCAATTTGGCTTCTCCAAGAGTTTTTATGCAGGAGGACAACCAAAGCTACAGTATCTGGAGCTTCTTAGCATTAGACTTGAAATCTTGGATTATATTAGTTCTTAGGAAACTGATTGTCAAATTACCTATCCTATGGTTACTTCAGCAAGGAGATATGCTTGCCACTTGAAATCAGGAGGGATACATAGTGTCAAACTTTCATGTCTCAAATCCACAAGCCTACAGGACAAAGTCAAAAACAGTCGAGGACACATTAACACCATAGTCCCGGTAGGTAATCATAAAAGAAGTTCCTGGAAGGACACAAGATCTGGAAAGAAGAAGGCACAGCAAGTGAACCTAGGAAAGAATAAAATGACTTATTTTCAGCTGGATACAGTCTAAACAAATGCAAGTAGACTACAGAATAACACCTATCATCAGCAAGTGAATCTGCAAGGAAAGTTAAAACTTCTGAATACCAGTGCATTCAGTGTTAACTAATTGCAGTCATAGATCTGAGTGTGCTGAGTAACTGAATTGTCAGTCGCATTGCATCTTTGGTGAACACATTGGTCACACATTGTTATCTGTTTTCTGTTGTCAATATGATTGCAGTCACAAGCGTACACAACCTTTTATTGGTCACGTAAAGTATGGTGTTCTTTTATTCGTTACTATATTTACCATAATCCATAAAAGGCATAATTTTGTTCTCGCAAGGAAAAAAATGTTCAAGCATGCAATCGAACTCGAAGCTACGGCATTCGCAGCCATATATCATCAAACATGACATCGTCGTTTGTCATAGTCCTTAGGAGCTTACAGGTTGCCAGCAATGTTATTTGTCATTTGAACAAGTACTCAAGTAGAGATAAAAATTCCTTAATTTTTTCAAATTATTTATCCAACTGTGAGCACTGAGCAGTGGAAGTGAAAGAGTCTGCACATTATAAACTGAAAAAACATAAATCTCACAAGGTTTAAGTTTGCTGCAGTCAGGTTAGAAGATCCATTACCTGCCCATTGTGGAATCGTCTCCAGCAAGTATACAATGCAGGTGCAGGATTTCCTTTTTGCAGAGCATGAGCTCCTCTGCTCCAAGACTGACTCAAGATGTTCTTCAGCATCTTTACCCCAACACTTTTGCAGTGCTCAGTTATTAATAACAAATAGGAACAATTGTGGCCAAGCCTCCAGGTCAATCTGTAAGAAACAGAAGTTCTATTACAACTAAAAACACCATATTCGACCTGAACCGAATTCGAATCATTCAATTCGATACAAAATCATAATGCTTGAATGCTATTTTGATTTAGAATTTTTCAAAACAAAACAACTAGGAGTACCTGTGTAAGTAATCTACAGTTCAACATCATCATCAGAACACAATAAAATTGGCAAGGCGCTTGTAATCTATGGGTATAATCTACACTTGAACCGTGAAATGAAAGCAAACAACAACACGCTGGATAGATCTACAGTTGTACACAGGAATAGAGGAGGAGGCTGAGGACTAATGGAAGATTAGCGTCCGGGGGTGGGGCGATGAGGGACATATCGAGTGGAGGGCGGATTTACGGTTCGTAGGAGGCCGGGGTCGCGCAAGGGGTTGGGCCTGCGGTAGTGGTGGAGGGAGAGCTCACCTCGACTCGATGGGAGGCGAGGAGGACGAGGAAAAGACGGGCGTCAAGGCCGTCGTCGCGTTACCGTTGGGGGGAGAGGATCCCGCCGCCGAGGGAAGTACAGCCAAGTGTGGCTGAACGGGGACGGGCGGCGGCGGCGGCGGCGGGAGCTGTGGGCTGTGGCGCACTGGGAGGACAGTGGGACGGACACGTAACGATCTGTCTTTGGCGGGCCAAAATGTCCTCAACAGATGGGCCTTTTTCCAATGAACGGCACAGCCTGCGGAGAGTGCACGTGGGCCAACAATTTGCAGGCCAACTTCCCAGCAGCACGACGAGGCGTGCATGGGATCGAATCTATCGATCGTCCCCAGAGCGCCGAACCGAACGATGGTGGACACATCGTCAACGTTGAAAATGACGGCCTCAAAAAAAAAAAAACATTGAAAATGACCGGCGAATCCCGTTCGCGCTGGGCACGAACCGTAACGTGGGGCGTCAATGAATGGATGCGCCGATCGAACCAATAACCAGGCAAACACACCCGATCGTTAAAAGGAATCCGGGAATCAATGCGTTGGTTAGATGGATACATCTATCACCCTCTTCGCCGATCCATGGCTTGGCTGATTAGTAAATAGTACTACTACTATACCAATCGCTTTCATCACACAACAAATTCTGTTCGGCGAGTGAAGACTTAGACTGCAACACGTCTCTCCGTTTCCTTCAATCACCGTGCTCCAGTTTGAGACCTCGAATGAATCACACGGTTGTCGGACATGAGGTCCTACGCCAAACACATGTTCTCCTTTTCTTGGTGCCTCCATTACGCCCTCCCCTCCCCAAGTTTTATATAACCGAATGACCCGGTAAAATCGGTTGGGACACCGGTTAACCGGAAAACCGGAATAACTGATCGGTTATTCAAACAAAAATCGATTTGAAGAGTCGGCGATCGGTAATCGGTTAACCGGTCGGTTGCACCGGTTAACCAAACGGTTTTGACAGTTAACTGGTCGGTTATACCGGGCTTTATCATAAAATTTTAAAAATAAAATTTTAAATTCACATTTGCTGGTTAATCGACTGGTTACACGGTTAACCGACCAGTTTTTTGGTTAACCGCCCGGTTTCACCGGTTTTAATATATATAAATTTTTTTAAATTTTAAAATATTTAAATCAAAACTGTTGATTAACCGACCCGGATCGGTTTTTCGATTAACCAGGTTAATTGGCCAGTTCACCACGGTTTTGTTAACCTTTCCCCTCCCTCGTTCACAGAGAATCAGTTGCTGGCCGTGCAAAAAAAAAACATAAATCGAAATCGCGGAGACAAGGCGCATGCAAGACAGGCGATCGGCAGGGGTACCCAGGCTTGAGGCTTGTCCCCCATGACAGTAGAAATGGTACAGTATTATTATTTGCAATGCACGGTATATTGTACCACTGGGAGAAAGAAAATACTCCTACTCCTACGTGTATACACCCTCCAGCAAAGTCAACAATTTAACAGTCCCCGGACAATAGACACTGGAACGGACAGATAAGTAGGCGAAGGCGCATTAACGGCGGCATTCATACCGCCAACGACCTACCTCGTGATGTTGCGATCCTGTGCCAGTAGCATGGCCCGATTCCACGGCCGTTGCATGCTGCTACTCCCACTCTCTCAGCTTCGGAAGAAGAAAAGAAGCAGCACGAACCAGCTTGGTTTGGTCAGGAGTCCAACTATCCAAAGGATGAGAAGGATCAGTTAGGCAAATCTTTTGACTCTTCTAAAACGAAGAAACGGGTCAAAATGTTTGTGGCAGTGGCGGAACTTGCGCTCCTACTACTAGTCGCAGGATCACACACAAAAAGTGGTATTTTTCCCCAAGGGAGACGACGGTGGTGACGGGAGGCAATGGCGTACAGTAGCGAGTCACTGCTCTCGCTCCATTACGGTACGCTGACTCAGAGCTCAGTGGGCACAGTCCGGGCATTAACGCGGGTCACCCACCAAGCACCAACTCAACCCCATTCTCCCTTCGCCTCGCCCGGCCGGCCGGACCCCACGGCGGCAGTGCAGTTAACTCTCCCCTTCCTCGCCACCGCAGTACCCGCCGCCTCCGCATGCGCGCTCTGCTCGGCAGTCGGCACAGTGCTTGCCGCCCTCGTTTCCAATTCCCCTCCACCTTAATTGTCAAAAAAAAAAAAAAATCCCCTCCACCTTCTCATCGCCACTGCACTGCAGTCCACCAGCATCGCGACACTGCCGCAGCAGCAGCAGGCGCTGCGTTGCCAGTGCCACCACCACGCTCGCGCGGGTCGTATTAAATCGTCGGCGTAGCAGTGGGCGCGCGCGCGTCGGATGCTCTTTGCCTCCCTCCCCTGCCTCTGCCCGCCACTGTTCACGTCCATATAGCGCGCGGCGAGCAGCGTCCGGACTCCGGAGGCGAAGCATAGCCTGCATAGGTAGGTACTTCTGGCTAGCAATGCCACCGGCGCCCGGATCCATGACGACAGGTCAGGAAGGAAAGACGGAGCAGGCGGCCACCAGTGGACAAGAACTGGGCAAGAAAAACGAAGCTAACAGCGGCGAGCCTGAGGCGGCGAAGGCGTGCGCGCCCAAGGCCGCCGCCGCCGCCGCTGCGTTGCCGCGCCACAGGCGGACCAAGAGGTTGGTATTGATACCCGCCGCCGAACCCCGCTACGGATCTCTCCTGAAGCTTCGTCGTCTTCCTTCAAATTCGTTCAAATCGCGATGGTTTTAACTTCCACCGACGTCGCTGTTCTTCGTGTTTCAGCGCGTCGTCCGAGAGGACCGTGGACCAATGCAAGCACGCGGTGGCGGCGGCCCTTGGCGCGGTGGACCAACGCTGGAGCCAAGCGCCGGCTCCCCTCCCTCCCTTCTCGGCAAAGGTTGCAAATCGCTGCACTCTCTTACAGCACGGCACTACTGAAGCATATGATGTGAGTTCGCACCGAGTAACTACTGACTGGCTGGCTTTATTTTTTTGAAATTCTCTGTCGTCAGAACCTGCCGGACCCGAGGAGGTCGTTTGCGGCGGCGGCCACCGCCGGAGGATGCTCGGTTCATCAGGTGCCGAGGGACCACCGGCCGAACGCGTCGCCGAACCACCGCGTGTCGCTGGAGAACGATGTGAGGACCGGAACAAAACTAGGCCTTCATTTCCCCGTTTCGTTGTGACACGTGGTGCGCGCTTTCTTTGTGGTGAATTGATCGCGTTTGCTGAATTTTTCTGGCAGGTCAGGCAGCTGCAGCTGCATCTGCATCAGGAGAGGTCCATCAGGGTCATGCTTGATCGGGCGATCGGGCGGGCCTCCAGCACTCTATCTCCTGGCCACAGGCACTTCCCGGCCCAGGTGTGAATGATCTGCCATTTGCCGGTGCAATTTCTTTCCCCAATCAAATTAGATCGTTTATTTAGTGCACTTGATACTCAAATCATCTGCTGCCGGCAAAGCCAATTTGAGATGTGCACAAGGGCTGAATAGCGTCTGCGTTTTCTCATGTAACTGAAAGTACTTCCTAGCAGTGTCGTGGCAGTTTCCAAGTAGTATGCTTGTATTCGGTACAGCAACTCACTTTACCTGGACTGAATATTCCTGCTACCCGCATCAACATTCAGCTATTTAGCAAAGACAACTAAAGGGCCACAGGCATCTGTATGCAGACATGTAGGAGTACCTTTCCTTGTTTTGAACTGTTGATAGCTTGTGATGTCAGTTAAAGAAATCAAAAGCAATTGCCAAATCAAGAGATCATGAAAAAAAAAAGGTGTTACATACCTGCTACTCCCTCTGTCCCTAGACATAAGGGATTCCAGAACTGGTCAAAGTCAAATATGTTAAACTTTGACTGATCATATCTATTAAAAGTAAATAACTTTAATTTATAGTTTTTACATATTATGATAATGTGTTATTGGGTAAATCCACAAATGCAAGTTTTATATTGTCAATATTTATAAATCTTTTGTTATTTACAGTCAAATATTAAGAGGTTTGATTTGATCAAAACTAAAATCCCTTATGTTTAGGGATAGAGGAATTGATCAAATATTAAGAAGTGAAATATTATTTAGTTCATTTTAGTGGTGTTCTGAAGGCTGATTGCAATTCTTCCTGCAGACAAAGGAATTGATAGCAGAGATTGAATTGCTGGAAGAGGAAATCGCCAACCGAGAGCAGCACGTTCTTACTCTCTACAGAAGCATCTTTGATCAGTGCATGTCCGGTCCACCGTCGGGGCAGAGTTCTGGTATTTCTTCCCCCGCACACACAAAGAGCATCAGTTCCAGGACAAGGCGGCATCCAAGCATAATATCTAGTGCATTTTGCTCCTCCAAGAAGCTCCCGCTTCAGCCCTTCCACATCATGGCGTCGGTGTCAGAATCGGGGAGAACCAAGAATATGCTCAAGGCCAAGATCAAGCATGATTCTTTCTCAAGTGAAACATTGGATATCAATCCTACACCCTTCCCACCAGATCTAAAGAAGGTAAAACGGTCAAGAAAATATGATCTTACAACAAATTAACTTACATGTTCATCGTGCCGGCTGTAAAACATCGTGTATGCAACATTCCAGGAAAATTAACATGTACTTTCAGTTCTTCTAAAATCATTAATTAACCATTGTGTATGCTATAAAAAAAGCATAAAAAATATTAGTTCATTATACATCTTCAGACCTATTCTTTGCGGCATATAGCCACTGTTTTATTTCCAGAAAATGCAGCATTGCTATATTGTTATCCAAAACTTGTGCTTCTATACCTAATGATTTTAAATGAGGATATGCTACTTATATATGTCTTGTCATGCAGTGGACTAATTTTGACTCTTCTCTTTACAAAAAGTTACCTTATTCTGGAAGTAGTTCTCTAGCTCGCACACTGAAAGAACACCTTTATCAATGTCCAAGCAAAATATCTGAAGAAATGGTTAGGTGCATGGCCTCCATATACTATCTTCTGCGCACTGAGGCACCAGAGAAGTCAGAAAAGGCCCGTTCACCATTCTTGTCAAGATCATCAACAAATGTCATTCTTCCTCGGAGGGTAAACGGAGAAGAAAATGGTTTATTAAACAACAAATGTGTAGTGGAGGTATATTCAATATCTGCTGACAAGAATCAAATGCCAGACGTTTCTTACGCGATTACTCACTACAGGTTAGTCCAAGTGCTGCAACATATACCATCAAGTAATATAGATTGGACATAAGAAATTCCTTTTTTCTCGTTGAGCTTAGGTTGCTTGTGGAGCAGCTTGAAAGAGTCGACCTGAGCATGTCAGAAGACAACATCAAATTGGCCTTTTGGATTAATGTGTACAATTCTCTTATCATGCATGTAATGTCAGATATTGTGCAGTGCTTTTGCTTTGTGTTTTTTCTTTTATGATTTTATTCCCCTTGTTAATTTATGTTTCATTCACTTGCAGGCGTATCTAGCATACGGAATTCCTAACAGCTCTTTGAAAAGAATGGCAATATTTCACAAGGTCAAACGATGTACTATGTACTGTAGATTTCTGATGTCCAATTGGAGTACAGTATACCAAAATTTTTCATTTTGTCTTAAGAGGATCTGTTTAATGTTTTTAATAAGTAATTTCCCCATTGCAGGCTGCCTACAATATTGGAGGTCATGCCGTTACTGCCAATTCTATTGAACAAGCATTGTTGTGCTTTAGATCTTCACGGATTGGTCGTGTATGTGGATCTGCAGTTCCTTGTTGAAGTTTAAATATTGATTTTATTTTTCATGCAAAATATTGATCTGCAGTTCCATGCTGGAAATCTTTTTATTTTACTGATCCTAAATTTCTGCTGGTAATTGGTGATCAGTTTACTGAAACTACTTAGAGAGCATTTTAACTGCTGAAGTTTAATTTGTTTTAATTTTACTATTGCGCCTTATTACTTGAACACAACACTGAAATTTCTGCTGGTAATTGGCAATAACTTTACTGAAAGAAATTTGAAGAATATTTTCACCGTTAGTTTCCATGGAACAACCATATAATGATACTGTGGTACTATAACATAACCATGTGCTAAATTGCTTCTGTGATGTATTTGTCAACAGTGGTTCGAGTCCATCCTCTCAACAGCGATGCGGAAGAAATGCGCGGACGAGAAGCAGTTGGTCCAGCTCAAGTTCGGCCTACCAGATTGCCAGCCTCTGGCCCTGTTCGCCCTGTGCACCGGCGCCTCATCTGACCCCATGGTACTCGCCTGGCTTTCACTTCACAGCACACCACACCTGCATGTCTGTCATGCCTCTTGCTCTGAGCTCTGACCGCGCCATCGCAGCTGCGGGTGTACACGGCCAAGAATATCATGGAGGAACTGGAGCGCGCCAAGCTGGAGTTCATACAGGCGACCATGGTTGTGAGGAAGTCGAAGAAGAAGGTGTTCCTGCCACGCCTCGTAGAGCGGTACGCCCGGGAGGCGTGCTTGGGCCCCGACGACGTCCTCCCATGGGCGCAGCGGGAGGGGGCCGTCGCCGACGGCCGGAAGCAGCAGGACGCCGTGCAGCGGGCCTCCGGGAGCCGGCGGAAGGCGGCGCAGGCCGTGGAGTGGCTGCCGTACAGCGTCAGGTTCCGCTACGCCTTCGCCAGGAGCATGGTCGACAAGCCGCAGTGCTGACTTCGTCTTGCGTAATCTCCGTCGTCGTACCTGATGCCGTTGCTGCGGGAAGGAGTATAATTTGTTTTTACTGCTGTTGATGCCGATGCTGCCAGAGATGATGTAAATGCAAGTCTCGTTTGTGCTGGGCTGTTGTGATTGAGTCACTGAAGTTACACAGATGAACTTGAGCAGTATTAGTAACCAAGCAAGCGGCGAGGATTAGCCGATTAGGAGTCTTCGGATTAATTAGGTTATTCATGCTGTTGTACAGAGATTAATTAGGTAGTGTAATACTGTAATTTCAGTATCCTGTCCGGCACGCCATGCCATAAGGACTCATTTGAATGATTCGGTGACTGGAATGCGTGAGCATGCACCGGGGCTTCGTTTTGAGCGGGAACACGTGGTGCCGCTTGTCACTTTCGAATATGGCCGTCCCATTGCATTCCATGGGCGATTTGCACACCGTTGATTGTGCTAATAATGTACGAGGTAGCAACGCAAAAAAAAAAAAAAAAAAAAAAAAAACAGAGGAGGGGCAAGGAAAAAAGGTGGGTTCGCGTACCAACCGCGCACGCGCCACGCGGATGCCGCGTGAGGGTGAGTGAAGCGGATCCCTCTGGAGGGGGGCGTGCACGTTGACCCTGCGGGACCCGCCTCGCTCGCGCGCGCGCTCAAAAGCCGTTCTAGTATGCGACGCAGCTCCTGGACCTGGTTCGTGCACCAAGCAACTGCAAAGTTTTACCTTTCGCTTTCTCATTTAAGGAGAGCAATATGTTTTTATTTTTGAAAGGTACTCCCTCCATCTAAAATAATTGATGTTTGGGCCAATTGTGTTCTTACCCTCCCTTTCATTTCTAATTGTAGTTTTATCCTTATTTTTCAGATTTTGTGATTTTACTCTCACTTCTAAAAAATAAAGCCAAACTTTACCCCTAATCCGTTAGAGCTACTTAACGGTGTTAACTCAGCTATAAAAATACAAGAATTCCCTTGCTTAAATATTATGATTTTGCCCTCACTTTAATTTTGACTTTGCTGTTTCAACCCTATTTTGGAAACATGTATTTGTAGAGAATAAATTTATGTTTAATAGCAAAAGATCATACAATATTATTGTAGATATTTGTAAGATTCAAAATTTAAAATATTTTACAAATTTGTATTGAATTTAGTCATATTTGAAACAACATTTTGGCACCGTTTAGTAGCATGTTGACACAATTACAGCAGCAATGCAGCAGCATTTTGGGTGAATTCCTGCATCATTTTGACATAATTTGAGCAGCATTTCATCAGTATTTGGGCACAGTTTTAGCAGCACATAATATCAGTACACATATCACATAAATTACAATATAGTATCACATATTACGCATCACATATATTCAAAAAAACTATTAATATGTGTCAAACTAAAGTATCATTGCATGTTCAATAAAAGAGTCATTACACACCAACAAAAAACAAATGTTTATCAAACAAAATAAGCACATCGAGGTCTAGTCAAGTCCAAACAATGTAGCAAGCCTCTCTTCTCTTCCTCTTCCTCTTCCTCTTCCTCTTCCCCTTCCACTTGTACTTGCACTTACAGGTCCATTTTTGCTTCCATTTGCACTCGTATTTGCACTTCGTATGAAAGAAAGAAGTAAGAGTCAGTAACAAACTAATAAAAAATGATTGAGTGGATGAGCTATAGTTAAATAAGAATATATACAAAAGTAATACTTACTGGGAGGTGTTTTCCATATTTGATTCATTGCTTCCTTCTCCTGATACATTCTGTTCAGATGAGAGTCGCCTCCTCTTTTCACGAGCTGTGGGTTCTCCTTGGCAATACTTGGCTATATGGCCAAAATCATGACATTCGGTACATTGTTTTTTTTTTAGTTCCTAGCTCATCAGATTCCTTGATTCTATATACTCTTGGTCTTTCAGGTTTCCTTCTCAATTTAGGCTTACAAATTTTATGGCCAAGTTCAACACGAGGCCACTGATGCTTGGATGTCATCGGATTGAAGACACCTGCATATGTCTTCTTTAACCTCTCAATGGAGTAATATTCATGGATAAATTCCTCCATTTGTACCACATTACTCTGCTTTGTAATGGCAGCTAAAGCATGGGTACATGGTTTTCCTGTCACTTGCCAACCCCTACAGTTGCAAATTTTGTCCTCCAAGTTAATTGCATGTCTCACTTTAGACACTGTGACTTCAGCAGTCCTAGACCTACAAATTAAGACCTCATGGTCCTTAATTGCCTTGCTTTTATCATTCAACTCCTCAATAATAATAGGGATCATTATGTCCTCCATGTTGCTAGCAATCTTATTTCTCTCCACAAACTTTTTTATGACCATCTGTCTTATCTTGTCATGCATATCCACAATATGTTGATCCTTCGTTTGTGACACCCAACTATTAAAACATTCTGAGACTTCTGAAAACTTGCTTCTACTTCATATATATGGATGATTGTCATTCAACCAGTCAATTGCATCAGGACTCTTCTCTTCTATCTTTCCTATATGATAGGTATACTTGTCAGTAGTGAAGCTCTTAGCAGCTGCCCACATATTCTGAGCAAACAAAGGACCAAAGTAATGCTTCTTCATATTCTTCCATAAGTGTCTTATACATTCCCTATGTTCCACTCCGGGGTACACATCACCTACATCAACTTCTATTCCTTTGCCAGCATCTGTACTGATGATCAAACCTGTATAAACAAAATGATATAAGTGAAAGATGCAACCAAATGGAAGCAAATAGAAGTATAGGAGTACCAATATGAATAAAACTTGAAAGGTGGACAAACCTGTAGGATTACCAATAGCTTTCCTCATATTCTCAATGAACCATCTCCAACTTTCCTTAGACTCTGTCTCTATCACTCCATATGCCACCGGAAATAGCCAGTTATGACCATCCACTGCAACGGCCGAAGCCAATTGTCCTCTAGATCTCCCTGTCAAGTGAGTAGAGTCCATGGCAACGTAGGGCCGACATCCTTGTAAAAAGGCATCAATGCATGGCTTGAGAGCAACGAAGAACCTCCTAAAACACACATTACCATTGTGCACTTCAGTATCCAACTCAACTATACTACCATGCATTAATCTTAGAAGCTCAGCTTGATAAGCAAGAAGCAAATTATAACTGTCATCCCACTTCCTATTTATCACATCGAGTGTCCTCTCTTTGCCTCTAAATACCCTATCATATGGAACTTCGAACTTGTACTTCTTCTCCAGCTCATCCTGCAACTCCTTTGGTCTCATTGTGGGATCATCACACAACCACTCCTCCACTCTATCCGCTACCCATTTATTTGAGGCCATAGTGTCGCCACACTTATTGAATGATCCACAAGTGTGTTTTGGTCCACTCTTCTTAACCTGCAACAAATGGTAAGATAAAAAGAACTTTTTTATGAGTAATTCTAACCACAATGCAATGGATAAAATAATTGAAACAAAAATACTTTAAATCTGAATTTACTTTGCAACCAATATATTTTGGGCTAGTAGAAACATAAAACTGCCACTTGCAGCGCTTGTCAGCTCTTTTGCATTTGGCCCTAAATCTTTTGTGGTCTTTCTTCACTTGTTTGAAAGCATGATCATTAAAGATAACATGATGAAGAATTGCTGATTTACACTCATCAATGTTTTGAAATATCACATTAACATCAATGCAAGGATCATCAACATCATATAAAAAAACAGGGACATCGTCCTCATCATCCTCATCAACAATTTCCACCTCAGGATCATACTCAGGGTTAGAATCAGATGATGCAGCCAAGTCAGTATCATAGCTGCTATCAATTGATACTATAAGTGAATCAGTGTCAGAGTAGGTGCCATCATCATCAACATCTGCCGCCCCATCATCATGTGCGACAGACTAGGATGGATCAATAGGAGGATCAACATTTACACGTGGAGGAGTAATAGGTGTTTCTAATAGTCTCTTCCTCACTTTAGGATGACACCGTCGTTTTGTGGGAGAAAATTGTGATGGTCCATGAAAATCGTTGATCTGAGCATCAATATGCACAACTCCTTTCTCTAGGTTCAGCTGAAACCACTCTAGAAGTTGTTCATCAGTTTTTATCCCAATAAAAATATCATCATTCTCCACAGAACGTGACAGTGATATGTATTGTTTTGAACCCTAAATGCATGTACTTTCTATGTAGTCTACCAGTTGCAGTATTCCAAAGTTATGATGATCAACCATAAGTGGCGCCAATGTTTTTCTTTGACAATATTTCTTTGGTTCCCCATCCGGCAAAAAAAATATGATCTAATTTTAATGACAATTTGCAACTCGTTGTCAATTGACCTACAAATCATAGCAATGATAAAAATTAAAATTGAACTGTTAACTAGGCTACAAAATTGACTACGTTCATGTGCGTAAACATCATGGAGCAGAGAAAAAGAATTCATACCCAACTTATACAGGAAGAGCATCCATGACTGGTCGTAGCCTGCTTGCCGCACTTCCTTGTCATGATTTTGATGCGCAGTCTGCCTTCTCGAATGCCTGCTAAGTCCCCATGTTGTGCGTGCCTGCAGTCTGTCATCCGTTGTGCGAGTCGCCTGCTAGCCGCCCTGCCGCGCACGCAGCTCGTTGCGCGCTAATTACCACCTGCTTGGCTAGCTGTTGTGCTGTGCGCACAGTTTGCTGGATGCTCCGATCGACGAGTCCCTGCCTGGAAGCCTACCCACGAACCTCCCTGCTAGGCTACGCTGCCCTCACCTCCAGTCGCTGCCATTAAGTTTAGGTTTCTACGTAATTAACGTAGAAGCCTAATCACGGTAGAGCCAACTAACATGAGGGCAGTTTAGTCTTTCTCTTATTTTCCAAACGTTTTCTATTCTTTATTAATTCACTTAATCGGAATTGGACTAACAACGTTAAGAGTAGGGGTTCATGGTGGGTTCAAAACTAAAAAATAAGGGTAAAATCACAAAATCTAAAAAATGAGGGTAAATTCACAATTAAAATTTAGACTAGGGGTAAGAACACAATTGTCCCTTGATGTTTTATCTGTGAACACGGAAATTAAGAAAAAAAAAATAAAAAATGGATATAAAATAAAGAAGATGAAAAGACATAGAAATGTATTAAAAAGAGAGAAAAATGCATACCAATGAAAATGATAATTATTTTGAGAAAACTAGAGATGGCTAAAGTGATAAGTATTTTCGGAAATGAGAAGGTATATTCTAATATAGTAGTAGTTTGTGTTGTTGAGACGATTTGATGTCTTTCAGGTTACCAGGCCGAGACCCAAAAGTTTTTTTTCAAACTTTTATCACTCATGCACATTTCTAATCTCTAATTTCTTATTGTAGATTCTCACACATCACATAATCGAACATGTACTCCATCTTCATGTTAGATAATGCTCATATTATACAAATATTTTTATGCAATTATAAAATAGAAAAAATATTATTTACATTGAACAAAAAAAAAACTAAACTGTGATGGTTGATTTTATATCTCAAGGTTTTTTAATTGTTAGGTCTAGGTCCAAAAGTTTTTACAATTTTTATTACTCTTGTACATTTCTAAACTCTAATTTTCGAATCCTCACATAACCTAGTCATATTCATATTCTATCTCTGTGTTAGGTAATGCTACAATAATTTAATCAATCTAATCTTGATTTTACTTTTCTAACTTCCACAAAATAAGCAACAAGATATACCATTCTTTTTTGGGGTTTGGTTGTTATCTCATTTGACCGTTGCTGCACCTTTTATGTCTCTTGGACACAGAGTTTGACTCCAACTTTGTTCTATTCACACAACTATTTTTGGATGATTGCGAGTACTTCCTCCGTTCAAAGTAGTCGATGTTTTGATTCCGGGCATGAAAATTAAAAAAAAGTGAAAAAATAGATGCATAGGAATTGAGTAGGAGAGATATAAGATAATAATTTGTTAAAAAGGAGAAAAATACATTGAGAAGTAAGAACGATAATTATTTTATGAAAACTAGAATTAACTAAAGTGTCAAGTGTTTATGATGGGGATTATATTTATTAGCTGCTTATAAATATGTGTGGTGTGTTTTATTAAATATTTTTTAACGTTTTTTCACAACCATGACCTTTTTTTTTTCATCGAAACAAGTTGACGCTTCTTTTTATAATTTGAAAACTGGTTGATTGAATGGAAGCACAAAAGTCCGAAGATTCCACTCCGAGTGCCCAGTGTGGTCCACAGGCCAAGTCCACTGTCCACGGAAGCGCCCCACTTGCAAGTCACGCTCCACACAAGGTCCACTCGCCAGTGACTCGCCGGCCGCTCCTCCGCTTCCCGAGTCGCGACACCCGAGAGTCCCGTCACGAACCAGACCCAAAACCAAACGGCCCCACCTCCATCCAGCCCCGCGCCCAGGTGCGCGAGCCGCGTGGTGCCTCCTGCGCAGCCGAACCACAAAACCCCACCACCCCACCAGTCCACCACCACCACCCCTCTTCCTCTCCCGTCTTCATTCCGCTCCCACCCTGCTCACCTCGTCCTCCGCTTCCACCGCCTCGCCGCCGGCAGCCGCCGCCGCACCCGCTCGCCCCCCCCTTCTCCACCGCTTCGACCGCCGCCTTAGCCGCTGCGGGAGCTAGGGTTCCGGCGCCGCGCGCCGGGGTATGAGCAGCAGCTGCCACCCCGCAGGATCTAGGGTTCCGACGACCCCGCTCACGGATGGAGGGCGGTAGAAGTTTGGGCAAATCCCCATCGGTACCTGACCTCTCTTATCCTTCCCCACTCCCCCCCACTGGACCTGCCTCGCTTCTGTATCGCGGTGTGCGTTTGTGTGGGTCGGTTACCCCTTCCCCGTCGTGTGCGGCTTGTAGGGCTAGGGTTTCGGTTCGGTGCTGGAGCAGAGCCGCCTATTGCTCTTTTTTTTTTCGCGGTGTGCAGGGAGTCCATTTCTGATGCCGGGAATTAGAGTTTTGACATTTCGTGGGGTCACTGTTACACTCAGTCTGGGTGTTACAGAGAGGCTTAGTTCAATACGGCTAGAGTGAGTTGCAGCTTTG
This sequence comes from Eleusine indica, assembly GCA_030378355.1. Classification (NCBI taxonomy): domain Eukaryota; kingdom Viridiplantae; phylum Streptophyta; class Magnoliopsida; order Poales; family Poaceae; genus Eleusine; species Eleusine indica. The sequence goes on from CM059495.1 coordinate 48,422,129, forward strand.
CTGGGAGAGATGGATATTTTGCTTCGAGTCAAAAGTGTTAGCTGACTCAAGGTGCTGAGGCCAAAGTGTGGTATTCAATTCTAGGTGGAGGACGAGTATGATCGTAGTTGATATACGATGATTACCAGTACAGTGTATTTCTTTCTAATTTTATGCTCCTGAATTTGCTATTTAAGATACGCAACAGCCATTCATACTGTCATTATGATTTAAATTTTCACCGCTGAAGCAAAGCATCAAATGGACACTTTGTGGTGGTCTTTAGAGCTGTCTGAACTCTGAAACGTTCTCACTCTTTTTCTCCCCCACACACTCACGCTCATGTTATTTTGCCCAGTAATATGTTATCTGAAGAATGAGAGGTTAGGTAATTTTGCCTGGATATGTATCATGTCGTAACTGTGATTGCTCCAATATTTGATGCTTTTTGACTTTTTCTAATTGGTGTTTGACTTTTTTAGTTGAGACTTTGCATCAGCTTCTTCATTTTGCAGGTATACACCTATGGATCATGACGATAATGACATTCAGAGCCCAAACTTTCAGCTAGCTGGTGAAAACAATAGCAAATTTTCATCAGGTTTCCAGCCATTTGCACTACAAAAACTCGATATTGACAATCAACTCCAGAATCATCTTAGATTTGATAATTTGATAGATTCAGAAGTATTTTTCGACGTACAAGGGCACGACAGTAGTTGGATTGAGGCTTTATCCACTGGAAGTAGTATTGTTGATTTTAATTCTAGTGCTGCTGAATCCTGTTCCATATCTAAGGCTAATAATGTATGGTCAGAGGCAACATCTACAGAATCCGTGGAAATGTTATTGAAATCAGTGGGAGAAAGTGATATCGCTGGTAACATGGATGGCAATGCACATAATATGGACAGTCAAATTGATCTGTCCAACAAGCAGCCTAAATCCAGTAACTCTCCAACAGTTAGCACTGTGGTGCCAACTGAGAAAGACCATTCCCAGAGCACTAGTTCTGGAATGATAGGCGGTCCTGAACATTCTCTGAGCACTCAATCAAGGATGACAGATGACCCTTCGAGCACTCAATCTCAGCTTGACCATTTTGTACCCGTGTCGATGAATGAGAAGGGCATTGTAAGTGAACAGCTGTCCTCTTCTCACAACGCCTCAGAAAGCTGCCCAGCGGCTGACAATTATTTTGAGGTTGTTCATGATGACCATTCTCTGGACAGATTGAACATGCCCTCAACCGAATTAGATTCTAGGAAGTTGAATAATGAAACTTTCCCAGAGTTTTCTCCACTTGAGTATGTCACTGACTCGTATCACTTTGAGCATGTTAATCAAGAATCTGAGGTTGGTGTACCACAGGATTCGAAAATTTGTCATATCAGAGAAAATAAAGTCAAAGGAGGGCTACATAATTTGGAAAATTTGTCTTGTACCAGTCAACCCTTGGGTGATGTAAACTTATCTATTCAAGTGAGTAATGAATCCATATTGCCTGGAAGTTCTGATGGATTATTAGAGGCCATTACTAATCCAGTGAAGATGTTGCATAGGAATGATGATACTTGTAAGACAGTCAGCGGTACTCTGCAATCATCAGCAGAAGGCCTCAAAAGTTCAGTTGACATGAGCAATAAATCTGTCGATAAGGAGTTTGGTATTGGTTCCAACTCTGGGGCGTCTCACCAATCTGAGCTAAATTTGAGAAACTCTCATCATACTTCCACATCAACCGAAATCAGCAAGATGAGTCTGTCTCCCAATAGAAAGGTTGATCTTGGGACTGGTATTCCTGAAGAAACCAAGAAGACTGTGGCGGACAGTACAAGCAGCTTCAGTGGTGATGAACATGAAGTGTTGGGGAATCATCAAGGTTCTGTTGAGAATCCAAAAGTTGGTGCCACGGAGGAAAAGAAATTCAGGGAAGATATGCCAGCACTATCAGGAAACGTTGAGCAAATGGTGGAGAATGATGATTCAGAAAATACATCAAATGATAAGTTTGGCTCTTTAGACAATATTCCAACTGATGCTGTCGATACTTCAGAGAATCTAAATATTCCCTCGGTTCATGAGGATTCATTCAAGGAGGGTGACACACCACATTTGGAGGGGCCTGAAAACATGCATTTGGTCCTAACTGGTTCTGGGCCTCAAGAAAAGATCTCAGTGCCATCGATCAGTTCAAGCAGCCCTATTATTTCTGCCACAGTTACTGACCCTTCCAGTGGTTTAAAGGATAAAAATGACTGTTCGGAAGATGTTTCTCCTGATGATGCTTCAGCTGTTCTACCTAGTGTGAAGGATTCTGGAATGTCCATATTAAATCAGGAGTCGTCATTCATGGTAGATGCTAAATCCGCTTTAGAAGATGATGAGGAGCGCAACATTATTTCACCGGACTCCAAACCAGAGGTGGAAAATCCTTCAGTATCAATGAACCCAAACACTGATACTGTTTGTACTGGTACTGAGTCCATTGCAAAAGAAGACAAGGAACATGCTATTTCTATGGGTGAGTTAAGAACAGGAGAAACTCAGGATAAATCAGGTGAGTCTATTAGTTTCTTTCCTACCATGGTCTAAATTTGCTTGGTGTCTGTTTAAATTTCTGCATGGATTAGTGATGCATGCCACATTTTGAGCTTGCTTCACTTACATAACTCATAGTGTTGGAATGCATTCAGGCAATCAAGATGTTCAGTCAGAGAAATGCCAGACTGATGGATCCATAATACAACCTGAACGTCATAAAGATGTAGCCACACCATCCACGTTTACCTCAAGTGAGAATGCAGTTGAAAAGATTGTGGGAACTTCTCTGAATGCAAGAAATGATTTGGATGCACATGTGCAAGGTCAGTTTATTTTAGCTTGATGTCAATGCATTTTTTTGCGGGATTACCATGAAAAAGCAGATAATCCAATGTTCCGAACTTAGCAAATTTATGGTCTTACATGTATTCACCATGTAGAAGCAGGCAAATGAAACCCAGTGCATTGTAATATATGCGCGAGGTCTTTTCTTAAGTTCAATAGAATATATAGGATCTTTGAAGGTGCTTTTCATGTTTCAACCTTTAGTTATGGAGTTGTAATTTATGTTACTGTGAGTATACATGCAGAACATAAGAGCCAGAATGATTGTAGCTGATACAAATGATGTATTTTTGGCTACAGATACAGTGTTAAGTCGTGATGCAGATTGTAGCCCAGGTTCTGTTCTGTCCCAGGGCAAACTGGGCTCAAGTGCTGACGAAATCTGTGCTGATGCCACGTGTGGCCCCCCCTCAGTGATTAGTTGCACTGACCCCTCTCCCCCAAAAGGTGGACATCTCAGCAACAGTTTGCCTTGTCAGACGCTAGCTGAACAACCTGGGAATGTGACAGATAGTGAAGCTTCAGCTGATGCTACCAAAAAATTGAAACAGTCTTCTGATTCTAACAAAAATGTAGAATCTACTGTTGCTTCTGAGGAGGCTAATTCCGCAGGAGATGATAGAAATTTCTCCTTTGAGGTTGGAGCTCCTCCTAATGTATCTGAAAAGGCTCATAGCCCTGCTTGGAGCCCTTTCCCGAGATTCAATGCTTCTCAGATTACTGAGGTCTCTCTCTCATTATATTCATCATTGTTTGAATATTTTAAGATAAAGTTTGTAGCTACATATTATCTCTTAACATGGTTTATATATATTCTAATTTTAGGTAACCACAGAAAATCCTCAACCTAAAAGTTCTGGAAAGTCCTTGAATAATTCCAGTGATGATAATAAGAAATCTGACGTGGAGGCTGGTAAAGAACAGCTACCAGAAAGGAAAGTAGCTGAAAGTTCTGCGGGGCCCCCAGATAAGCCTAAAATTGGTGATAATACTAAAGTTTCACCTCTGGAGCCTTCACGACAGCATTCAACCCTTGAATGCTCTGGTATGCATACATCTCCTAATATCCCAAAATTTCACAGGCATCGATTTTTCCTGGCTTGAACATTTCAGTTTCGTGTGCAGATTTGGTGAATTTACCTTTCACAGATTCACAGCATGTGCAACTACGTGCACAAATATTTGTTTACGGAGCTCTTATGTGAGTTCTAATTCGCTTAAAGTTACTTATCTATAAATTAATGATTTTATCTAATTCATGTTTTTTTTTTGTGCAGTCAAGGAACACCACCAGGAGAGGCTTACATGGTGGCAGCTTTTGGAGAACCTGGTCTGTCTTGCTTCACTATTGAATATGCTCCTTTTTATGTTTCTTTCTTTTAATTAATATATTTTTTGAATTTTGTTTTTTTGTGAACAGTAGGTGGTGGTAAGCCTACATGGGAAGCGGCTTGGCGAGCTGCTCTTGAAAGATTTCAGTATCAGAAATCAATTTATAATGGTTTAGAAACGCCCGCAAGCTCACGTTTAGGTAAGTAAAGTATGCTTGCTGAAGATGACACTTGATGGTGATGGCACCATAATTGATGATTTTCTCCTGATTGACTGACTTGCAGGTAGTGCGTCTGAAAAAGCAATTAAGACTGCAGTTAAGACTGCACCAGGTAGCAAAAAAGGTGGCAAAACTGTGTTGCCATCACATTCTGCTGTAACTCTGCAGTCACCAACTGCACCTCCTAGTAGCTCTACATTTAATCTTCAGCGAGGCACTCACCTGGATTTTAGCCAGGCTGTATCACCAGTATTTGGATATAATTCACACATGAGGCATCCTTCTTCTGGTGTTGCGTCCTGGTATCCTCAGAGCCCTAGTCCCCGCCCTTCACCGTGGCTGGTTCAACCACAAAATTTAATATTTGATTCATCAACACAACCAGCTGTGCCTGCAAATGAAACTTCAAAGGGACCATCTTCCAAAAATATATCTGTTTCAAATGCTGTTTCACCTGGCATATTTCCTCCAAGTTCCACATCACCGATTGTTTCCTCAATGGCAGTCGTACATGAGGAAAAACAGAAGGCACCGCCTTCTAATTCCAAGGGAACATCATCGCAAAAGCCAAGGAAAAGAAAGAAAGCTTCAGCAAGTCCAGAACAGCAACTTGTTGTTGCTTCCCCTCAGGCCACAACTGATATGGTGTCATTTACTCCTGCTGTTAAGCATACATCGAGCTTCACTTTATCTACTCATTCTCCTAGTAATGCTTTGGCTAGCAGGCTTGTTCCTAACTTAGGACAGACCTCTGTGCCTGACTACAGCAATGTGGATGCTGAACAAATAATGATATTTCCAGAACAGATCCGGGGTGCAATAGAACAATCAAAAGGACAAGCCAAAGGTGCAAGTTTGCACTCTACGGAGGCAGTCAGGCACAAGGAAAGCGTGTGGGGCCACCTATCCACAATATCAAGGAACAAGATACCTCCAGAAGTGGAAGAGAAGCTTACCTCAGCTGCTGCTGCTGCTGAAGCAGCTGTTTCTGTTGCAAAGGCCGCTGCAGAAGCTGCCAAGATGGCCTCGGAGGCTGCATTGCAGGCAAAAATGATGGCAGAGGAAGCTCTTAACTCTTCAAAATCTGTAAAATCTTTGCAAATTCTTGAAGCTGGTGGATTTAATGCCAATATCAATCCATCTAGCTTCTTAAGTTCATCACCTGCATCATCTTGGAAAATTAAGGACAACAGTCATGCCCCGGGTTCCATTGTTTCGGTAGCACGAGAGGTAGCGAGAAAGAGGGTAGAAGAAGCATCTGCAGCTGCAAAACGTGCAGAAAACATGCATGCCATCCTGAAAGCTGCAGAGCTTGCTGCAGAGGCTGTGTTCAACGCTGGAACCATTGTTGGAATGGGTGAACCACTACCATTTACTCTATGTGAGCTTTTGGAAGCTGGTCCAGATGGTTTCTGGAAGTCTGAACGATTGAGGAACATTAAAGCTGGAAATGGCAATGTTAATCTGCCAACAGAAACATTGCAGGTAGATGTGCCTGTGGATAGTAATAAGCCTACCAAAAAGCGTGGCCGTAAACCTAAAGCTGATCAATCACTACTGAACTCAGAACCATCTTCAAGTGCCAGGGAATTGCAGCCAGATGGAATGCAGTCAGGTAAAGCTACAATAGAATTTGGCATATGAAATTGTTTATTTCCAGCCGCTTTGTATTAGTTGTTGTTGTTGTTTGGCTTATGCAGGAGATGGGGTTAAAGATGTTCCTGTCACTGCATTAGGTGATGGTCAAAATAATGATACAGCACTGAGAAGCTTTATCTGGCATGGCATCGAAAAGGGTTCTTCTGTTGAGGTCAGTTGTTGCCTCTCTTTTTATTTAGGCCTTGTTTGTTTTTACTGGAAGGGGCCGGAATGAGACCTGTTCTGGGTGGATTGATTCGGCCTGGTTTTGATTCCGGTCCACTAAAAAATAGCTGTTCGTTTAAGGATCGACAGGGAATGAAATCCGGTCCATTTCGACGATCTTGTATGTTTTGTGGCCCCGATTGATTCTTTGTTCTTTGAGGTCTAGAATGAAGACAACCGGGTCACTGATTCCTAGCCCAAAATAATTCTTGAGCCTATTTCAATCCCACAAGACCGAACAAGGCCTTAAGGTGGTGGGTCTTGGACATGGTTCTTCGTTCTCTATTTTTGGCATGTTTTATTACTTCCTCCATTCTAAAATTGTTTTTGCCATTGACTTTTTTCGTTACCTTTGACCTTTCATGTTATTCAAAAGATTAGCTCAAGTATGCAAAATTATTGGTTATGTTTCAAGTTTCTCTAGTAATAAAATAAATCATGAGAAGATATATGATAATAATCATAACAAAATGCTTATACGCATGGTGTCCTTATTCATATCAATATATGAATATAATAATAATCATAACAAAATGATAGAATGATGTATATTTTGACATTTTCTTATTGATGTTTAAGAGTTTAAGTTTATCTTTATGGCATTTATTTGAATTTTCTTAATATGCATGTTTCAAATTTTTTTGGAGTACTTTGATTGCCTACATTCTTAGACAATCATGATATGCTAAATTTTCTTACCTTTTGCTATCAGTATGTGTATTTCTGAGCTATATTTTAATCTTATCTGATGTGCTTCCTCAACTGCCAAAATGAACCCTGTTAAGAGTGGTATTTCATTTGATTTGTAACAGGTTTCATCTTATATTGGTGGATTTGGTGTAGCTTGGTTTCCGGCCAAGGTTGTTGATATGAATGAAGATAGTGCATTAATCAGCTATGACAACCATAATGAAGGTGAGTACCCATTTGTCGACTCACATGTTAACCTTTTCTGGATGCCCATTCTTCTACCACAGTTTAGTTTTTAATATGTATTCCCTCTGTTCTTAAAGTTTTCTCATTAGGACAAGAACTTCAGTTCATTTTTTAACTAGAATTGTTGACCTAAGGGCAAAAATTTGATAACGGGGGGAGGATGCTGTTAGGCCATGTATTAACAGATCTTATTCAGGAATTCATCCTCATGAGGAACGGGTGCCATTGAAACTAGAGGGGGGTAAGGCGCCTCGAATACGGCTTCCTCACCCTGCTACCCTCTCTAAATTCAAAACTAGAAAGCGGCGCAGGGAAACAACAGGAAATTGTTCCTGGGTTGTTGGAGATTGTGTGGATGCTTGGTTAAAAGATAGGTATGCTCTCTGGTATTCTCTACAATTTTCATGCAACATTTTATGATATTCGATATTTTGCCTGTGAACTATATGTCTTTCATTCTATGGGGTATGCTCCTCCTCTATGGAAAAGAAGTTAAAGAATTTGTGTGGACAGGATAGCTAGGAATTGTTCAAAGCTTGACTTTGTTCAAGCTTAATGCAACAATACAGTATCCTGATGGGTGCTCTGTATTCACAACTCTGGGATAGAGGTTAGTGGAAGGACGGCATCTCACAGTCACAGTTATGAGGATCCTGTTGCACAAGAATACACCACAAATGCAAGTTCAAAAATGACAAAATACAGTTAACAAATGACAATTGCTTGTATTGCAAGGTTAGGATTGCAGGATAGATATACATTTATGGGCGGTATAGGCCCTATGGGCATAACAGCTGTAGCTGTAACTGCACTACACTTGTCACAAAGCAAGACGATTTAATATGTGAACATAGGAAACACAAAATTTTGGTAAATTTGACTATTTGCATCTGGGACCAAAATTTGTCCTGCTATTTTCCTTTTGTTCCTCTTGGTTTTATGCATTAGGACCTTACTGTGGTTGGGTGGGTTATTCAAGTGTGTAGCTGTTCATGAGTTTTATCCTACGTATGTGTTTAGCTGTTCATGAAGTTTTGTCCTACCTCTAAAGTAGATTCTGGTTTGCATTTTCCACTTCCATCTAACTGAAGATTACATGTAATTTCCAATGTAGCTATATAGATTCCTTAGTTATCACTGATATCAGAATTTCTGTTTCCTTTTTTCAGTCGTTTATCATGCAAATTACAGCTTAGATAGCTGCTTACTACCCCTATGCACTTTGCTGTGTTATCATAATCCTTTTTGTGGTCTAAAGCCTATTTATTTCACAGGTGGCAAGAGGGAGTTATTGCCCAAAATCTCGAAGCCAACGAAACAAAATTTGCTGTACAATTTTCAGGTGCTTCTTTTTTTCCCGCTTCCATTGTTGTTGTTTTACCTGATCGTGTCCTAAATGTATGTACTTTCTAGTTTGTCAACCTGAAATTTAACTAGAACAGCATTCAGTAGTGCACTACATGAACCAAAAGGGAAGTGCATGGTAACACTGTCAAAATAGGCAGAAAATACATTCCTAGGCTTACATCAAACCAAGTAAAGATAATGCAGCTTGTGGTTCAGTTATTCTTTATCTTCTTTAGCGGCATGTTGCTTCAGGAACTGCAGATCACCCTCGAAAGAATTGAACATCTTTGGAAATATACTAGACAATAAAAGGATGCATGTTATATTCTTAACAAATAAGCATGACATACCATTCGCCCTTTATCTTTTCATTCAAGTTATCACTTGAAAGCAATTTATTACTCCCTCCATTCCAAAATATTAGCATTTCTGACTATGTTTGTAGGTGTCTAGATTCATGGCATCTTCAGTGAATCTGGACTATGCACATAGTAAATGGCTACACATGTTTATATTTAAGAACAGAGGTAGTTTATGGTAACTGGAATAAAAACAAATTGGGCTCTATAATTATCAATTTTATGCAAAATGCTAGAATCACAAATGTGGGAATAAAAACCAATGAGGTACATTGTATTGTCCAATGCAATCATGTCTCTGAGTTCAAACTGATATTATTAAATCTTGGGAATTATTTAGTGATTACTTCTAACTGATTTTTATGCTATATTACAATGTGTTATATGCATTGAAGTTTAACCCTCCTGGCCATTTTCTTTCTCCAGATGCAGGCAGCACTGATTCTTTAGTGGTTGATGCTTGGAACCTTCGTCCATCACTTGTCTGGAAAGATGGCCAATGGACCGAGTGGTCCCGAGCCAGAGAAAGAAAATCTAAATCAAATAAGGTTGGTTTCACTTGCAAATCGGGTGTTCTAAATTCTGCTTGTCACATTGATACTTAAATGGAAACATTTCATGATCTTAGGGTGATTCACCTCTTGAGAAACGGCAAAGGACAAACCCACTACAGGTAGGCATCGACAAACCTTTTGGAGGAGAGGCAGGAGGCCCTTCTAAGGACAAGAGTACTGACAACTCGAAAAAGCCAGAGGAACTGAGGCCATTGGCTTTGTCTCAGAGGGACGTGATTTTTAACATTGGGAAGAGTGTAGCTGAGAATAAAACTGAGGCGGTTGCATCCAAGCGACCTAGATTACAGAAAGAAGGATCAAAGGTTGTCTATGGTGTTCCAAAACATGGAAAGAAGAAAAAGTTTATGGAAGTAAGTAAACACTTTGCAGGCCAATCTGATAAGACTTCTGAAGAGAATGCATCTAGCAGAGGTGTGTCTAGCAGAGTTGCGAGACATATGGTGCCTCCATTGCCAAGGCCACAGGACAATACTTCAAAAACTCATCAGAGAGGACGCAGGGTAGGCGAGATAAGGTCTAGAGGATTACCTAAACCTTCAAAGTCTCAAACCATCTCAGCTAATACTATTCCTGACAAGGATTCTTTATCCATGCCTGCCCCAAACCCTGGTGTGTTTGAAAGGAATTTTTCTTTTGGGGGAAGTGCAAGCACATCCAACTCTGAAAAGTCCACTAGAGATAAAAACAAAGCCATATTTGGCCATGTTCCTGGAGTTGAAGATCTATCTGTTATTGTGCATACTTCCAAGCAGGACGTGACAGCTACTAATAGAAGTAAAAGAAAGCATGTTCCTTCTGTAGATAATAGAAGTATACGCAAAATTTCTGAAGGGACTGCTGATTCTGCTGAACCGCAAAGAACTAGTTCTGATTCTGCTGAACCCCGAAGGTCCAACCGCCGAATTCAACCCACTTCTAGGGTAAGTACAGGAAACATATCTATGTTGCAAGTTGAAAATATTTATGTTCCAGAAACACTTTGGGTTCACATACCTGTCATTGAATATTATTAATGTACTGAAGAATTGGAATTTAACCCCTTGTGTGCAATTTGCTGAGTCTGCAAGGCAAAAAAAAAAAAAACCTGGCTTACATATTCTTTTTATTGTCGTTTTTTCCTTTTCTTCTCTGTAAAATGTTTACTTTATTTCAATAAAAGTCTGTAGGAGCCTGGCTCCTCCAGTTTCATAAAAAAATAAAGTATAGCTTTTTGATAATATCACATTGCTAAGATAATGCTTAGCATTTAATTCTGTGGGCTGATTGAGACTTGATACGCAGCTTGTTTCTTGTGTGGTTTCATGTATGGAAGTACACACGTGCTTGATCATGTGTTAGTTGGTCCTTTTGATTTAGATACTTAAGGATGTTGCTTGAAATGACATATGTATCTCCTTTATTGTGTGTGCCTTACTTTATTTCACTATCTTGTGCTACAGTTACTAGAGGGACTGCAAAGTTCTCTTATAGTTTCAAAAGTTCCTGGTGAGAAGGGTCCCAGGAGCCATTTCAGGAGTACTACGTCAAGAGGTAACTCCTCCACTTATTTCCTTGTTTCACTCTTGATGTTTTTTCTTCAGTTTGGTATTGAATCTGTTTTGAAACTTTATCCATGGAAACAGGGAGAGCTCATGGCTGAGAAAAGGCGCTAGCGTGCTGTTTTTTTTGGGGAGTTTGGTGAGGCAACTCTCCTTTTTGTATATAACCGTAGCTTGCCGAGTATTGAAGCAGAATGATAGGATTAGAGGTTTTATTGGAGCGCAAGGATTCAGATGTATTATAAACTAGCTTAAGTTAGATGTTTCGTTATGTTTCCTATTCTTTTTTTTTTTTATCTTCATGACAGGACAGAATAGCCATTAATCTTTTCGAACCCTCCGTTTTAGTTTGCATGGCACACCGAGGAAGAAAGTGTGTTATCAATTCATCTGACAGTATCGTGTTTCGTGTGGTATGAGTATTTTTTTATATATATAGAAGGGCACATATATTAGAAGCTTTAGATACTGTGGCACTCCCATGGAGGTCGCGGTGGACATGTGCCTCACATGTATTATACGTGGTTATAGGATGGTAATTGACGAACGGCGATGGCATTGACGGTGAGCTTGATGCCGGTGAAGCAAAGCGAGAGGGGGGCTGGTGGAAGGGGGCAAAGCAGACGCTGTTTAGCGACTTGAACGGGTCCATTGATTTAGTGGGAGGAGCGACGGTTATACGCCAGCTTCTTTGTTGCCAAAGTGCAATTTTCGGGAGTATTTTTTTTGTTGAATTCGGTTCGTGTTGCATCTTAAATGAGATGTAGAAAACAGCAAAACACTGAAAATACTGTACATTGAATTACTGTAGTGGTCGATCTGTGCCGTTCAACACAAGAACCGACGGTCACTATTGCGTGCAGTCCTTAAGTTGCAGTTGCAACTGTAACTGCACTGGATCTTCGTCCTTGTTGGAAAAGGAGGCGAGTTTAGCGAATTAATGAAGCCAATCACGTGTGGTAAAAATCACTATGGAAGAAAGAAACCAAATGGAATGTTGCAAATCATGTGTAAGTACAGATGACGCACTAGTCACGGGAAAATCGCATCTCTTTTTTTTTTCTAACAAAAGCTTGATGGATGGAAATACAGAATAAACTCGAGAGCTTGATGTGGAAGTAATGTGATGAGGATCCGAATCTATCAAATTTGGATTGAATTGGTGAGAGAGCAGAGTTGGAATCAATACCAAACTCCTGATAGACAACTTCATTCCTCATGTGAACTTAACATTTGAGACCTTGTGCTGTTTGCTGCAATGGAGAAAATGATGGTTGCAGAGTACCACTGACTGTCTTACAAGTATCATCGTTCCTCTGCAGCAACTTAATGGATTTGTAATGCCTTTAGTAATCCATCGGATCGTCAAACGTTGGTAAAGCTTCATTGCTTGACTAGATAAGCCTATAACACCGAGGGTTGAGCAGTACGAGGCATATTTTGTACAGAATTTTAGCTCAATACCATTGCAAAATGAGTGGAGTTGAGAAATACTATTCCAAAGATTTGGAGCTGCAAACTACCATCAGAAACCGATTTTAGCTTAGAACTACCAACCCTGTCACTTTCTCTGTCCAAATGTCAGCCGACATCACATTTTGGAGGGATGTAAGTTTCATGATCATTGAGGGTCCTCAAATATATGAATGTTTTGATGATAAATGATAAATATGACTAATATATACATAAGTATTATGCGTGTAAGAAATCTTATCTACTTCATGATGATTGATGATGTAGGCTTGGTGAGCTTGATGGAGTCTAAGAGTTGATGGAGATGGATCAAGGCTAAGGACAAGCTAGGAGTAAGTGTTTGGAACACTTGTCTAGTTATTAGGAATTAAGTCCATAGGAAAAAACCGGACTATCAAGGGGGTCTAGGTCATATCTGTTGGGTCATGCTAGTCGGTGATGTGCATGGATGCTCAGTGAAATCACAAGACACTAGGTGAGAGTGAAGAGGCCAATGAACTGTTGTATAAAGCCTAGAAATGAAGTCAAAAGAAGACGAGGAGTTTTAGCTTATGGAGATAGAGACCGGACAGACAGGTCTTGAAGACCGGACGGTCCGGTCATGCGTGAGAAGTCCAAAAACGGTGCAAGTCTGCGAGGAATTCTATTGGCAACAGGAGCCAAAGAGACCGGACAGTCCTGGGTGCAGACCGGACGGTCCGGTCTGTATGGAGTGGCCCTGGGCAGAAGATGAAGCAGAGCAATGGTTCTATTTGGAGAAGGAACAGAAGAGACCAGACAATCCGATCTATAGACCGGATCATACATTCTATACAGATTTCAGCTGAGGACAGAGAGCAACGGCTCTGGAGGAGCCGTCTGGTGAAGACCGGACAGTATGGTCTGTAGAGAGACCAGACTGTACGTCTAGAGAGCTGTTTTATGGAGCAACAACTAGTTTGAGGTTGGAAGCCTATTTAAAGTCATTGCTGGGGTCTTGGAGACGTTTCTTGACCAATTGGATTGCTGGAAGCATCAGTTGGAAGCCAAGAGCAAAGGAGGAGAGCATTAGGAGAAGATATTGGATATCTTGAGAGTGTTAAAGAGAGTAACTTGAGCATCCATATACATCTAAGGCTAGGATGTCTTTGAGAGTGTGTTCTAGGCTGTTACTCTTGGTCTATGATGGGACCTAGACCGGTTAGACGTTTGTGACGAGCCTACCGTAATCAGTTGTGAAGACCGTCACATGTTTATACACGATTTGAGCTCGCCGTTGAAAGGAGCATCGCTAGTGAGCGCATGTGCCGACTCGGGGAGTCCAACAAGTACTCGAGGGAGGCGAGTTTGTGCCTTTGTGACAATGGTGACATAATTATGTCTTCACTTTGGGAGTGATTATGAGCTCGTATGCGAGGACTCCATTTGGTGGCGGGAGGGATCGATACTTTCGCGGGAGTGATCCAACGAGGAGTAGGAGAAGGCACTATCCTTTTGAGACCTCGGAAAAAAAATCATGAGCCATCTCTTACTCATACTCCTTACTTTGATGCCTTATCTTTCGCACTTACATACGGTGCTATTCATTCTTGTGTGCTTATATTGTTATTGTTGATTACCTTGTAGACTTGCATGAATAGACTTCTTGCTAGCTAGTAGTGTTTAGCTTTCATATTTGATCACTAACTTGTATAGGAGTTGCTTTGGCTTGATTGATCACCATTATATGCATTATGCTACTCATGTTTATATGCTCTAGTTTATTTTTATCTTGTAGCTTTGTATGAGTAGGTTTTTTTGCTAGCTTGTTATTTGCTTCTTCGTGTCTTAAATTATTAGCTTACATAGGAGTTGCATTTTTTTGAGTGATCCACTAGTATGCTTAGGTTGTTGTTCTTTTCATAGGACTATTATCTTGTTAGTGTGATCAACACTAGAATTGCTATAAGAGTTGTTTGAGTGTTCGGTTTTAGGTTTTGGCGAATTTGATACATATAGCGAGTTCCTGATTCACCTCCTCTCGGTTACTTGGTCCTTTCAAGGGAGTGTAAGAGTACCAAGAGGGGGGGGGGGAGGGAGGGTTGAAATGGACAGGTAATATGGATCATCAACCCAATCAATTTCAACTAAATCTTTCACCTTGCTAGATACAAGTCCTATGCAAGTCTACCGAGCCAAGATACTAGCAATTCTAGTGGTATAATGCAATGTAAATGATGTCAAGCCAATCAATAAGCAAGCAAGCAAGCAAGCCTATGGCATCCCTATCTCTACTCACACACAAGTGCGGAATCAAAGACTGTAAGTAAAGAGGGGTTTAGAAAATACTCATTGATTTTTCATCTAAGGTATCAGAAGGATGACGCCTCCCCCTAGTCCTTGTTGGATCGACTACCGTCGGAGTATTGATCCCTCTCGCCATCAACCATGAAGTCCTTGCACACATGTTTGTATCACAATCGGAGTGACGGTGTGGTTGCGTGACCACTACTCATCGAGCCCTTGGCTCCTCGAACATAAGTTTGTCTCTCTTAAGAACTTGTTGCACTCCCGGAGTGCATGCACGGGCGCTCTCTCATGATGCTCCATTCAAATGCGAGCTCAAACCTTGTACACACTTATGACGACCTTCACAACACGTCACGATAATGATAAGCTCGATCACCAACACCTAACTAGTCTAGCCCTTGCCATAGACCAAGAGTAACAACACTAATCCTCTCTACAACCTCTCTTAGGCTAGAGACTCGGGATGCTCTTGTGTTATTCTCCAAGACACTTAAAGATAGCTCCAATCTTTGCTTTAGTGTCTCCTCTTCTCCTCTTGGCTCTCTCCAAGTTTTCCATCTCTCCAAATGGCTAACAGAGGTCATAAAAGACCCCATCACAACAGCTATATAGTCTCCAACTACTCCACTAACCATTGCCAAAAAGCTAAGATAATAGAGAAACCAACCGCCGTAATGTACCACCATACAGTACGATGACCATCAGGTATAGTCATCATATAATACAACAACCTCTGATCTCCAGTGCCTCTCTGCACATAAATCCTCTTAGGTCACCATACCTTACGACGACATCGCAATAACGTCTTGAGAGAGTACCATTTTCTAGCCACTCCAGCTCCTCTAGTCACCGTACCTTACGGTGACCCCACCGTAACGTCAACGACATCTTCTGAGTTCTGGCCACTTCCTTTCTCTCCTAGGTCACCGTACCTTACGTCTACCTTGTCGTAATGTCTTCAGAGAGTTCTAAAAAATGGCCTTCCACACTCCTTGACTCGTCGTATCCTACGGCGACCTCGTCGTACCTTACGGTGACCTCTTGAGCGCTGCTCCTCTCTGTACAACTCCTTAGCATTCACCGTACCTTACAGTGACTTAACCTCCACACCATATAGTGATACCCATATACTTGCGTGTACAAGAGCATTTCTCAATAGACCTTACGGTGACCTCATCATACCTTACAGTGACTTGTCCTGAAGCTGAAACTTGCTATCCTCTTGACTCATCTCTAACCTTTCAAACCTTGATCAATCCTTCTCCAATGCTACTCTAAGTGTTCTAGAGCTTTACTAGAGCATCCCAACACTCTAACCCTAGAGAAGCCTAAGAGAATGATTCATGCCCCCTTAATAGTTCGGTTTTTTCTGTGGGCTCAAGCCTACACACTAGCCAAGTGATCACAACACACTTGGACCTAGTTGTCTTCAGCCTTGATCCATCTCCATCACTGCGACTCTCTATCAAGATCTTCATGGCACTCCACCGAGTCCTCATTGATCATCAAGGTCATTCACCATGTTCTTGCTTGAGGTAATAGTTTGTTCTACATCCACAACACTAAATGTAGACATTATTAACCATTTCATGTTGTTACTCAATCACCAAAACATTCATAGCTTAGGGTTTCTAAACACCAATTGTCATGAAGCTTACACATCCCCATCCCACCTTGATTCCAGAAGCACTGTGAAGGAACCCATCCCGCTGTCATGCTGAATTATCATCGACGCCATGGGACCGTGCAATACTTTGACACGTGGACAAAAATGCACAAAAGTCAAGCTGAATTATATAACAAGTGCTAAAGCCAACTAAGGGATATCTTTGTCTTTTCAAGTCCTCTATAAGGTAAAAGTGAGGGCAGTGGTAATTTTAGCTAAAAATAGTCTCCAATGGTATTTCGCAGCTCCAAAACTATGGGATAGCATTTCTCAACTCCACTCTCTTTGGAATGGTAATGAGCTAAAATTCTCTTTTTTTATTAATCATATAGCCGACATTAAGACTTATTTTCTTTGATATGACAAATCTTCTAATCCAGGTAGACCCACCTCCGCTTGATTAACATGCTCAAAGTGATATGAATCAATGACATAAATGTTCTGGAGTGGAGCTAACTCTCCGAAAGGTTCATTATTCAATTTCACAGATTCTAATTCGGCTGGTCTGTCCAAAGAATGGTCATCCTGGACAACCTCAAAATAGTTGCCAACAGGTGGGAAGCTTTCCGAGCTTTTACGAGATGAGGGAGACTTTTCAGTTATGATGCCCTTCCCATACGTCCAGAAGGGTGTAAAATAGTCAAGCTGCGATTAGAGCTTGAAGGATCATCTATCATCCTAGAATGAGTGACGTGAGAATGTTTAGGCTGTCATTCCAGAACAAGTGCTCTGCAACCGATCTTTCTCAGTTGGCACTATGATGCTCTCTGTTGGAGAGTTACTCGATTTAGGCTTCTCACTGGACGGATCAATTTGACTGTCTATAATACTTAACTGATTATGTGCCTTACCGTCCATGTTACCAGCCGTCTCACTTTATCCCACTCATTTCAATTGCATTCCCACAGATTCTGATATCGATCAGATATTATTAGTCTTAATTAAGGAATAAGATTTAGCAACAACAGAACTAAAATCAATAATACTACTTCCAGTGGACAAAGCCTCAATCCAACTACCGTCGGGCTCTTGTACAATGAAAATACCTCTGAACCTATCAAATTATTAATTCTAAGATGATTCTATAGTTGGTGGTCAATATCAAATTTTGGCATTCCAAATGGCAACAAGCCTGGTGAAAATTTGATATTATCTTCACCAGCTAGTTGAAAGTTTTGGTTCTAAAAATCAGTATCATCATGATTCATGGGTGTGTACATGCAAAATGGATAAGCTTTGAAACATAAAGATGAAATCCCAACAGAAAGTCAAACATCAATTAGGAAAGTTGAAGCAGTAAACTTCAAGATCACACATACCACATTCTATATCCCGATAAAACTACCTAACCTTCCATTCTTCAGATACTTAGTCACGTGATAGAATAATAGTAATGCAACGAATGCATAAGGGTGAAAATGAATGATAATATTTTGTACAGCTCAACAAGACCACCACACAGCGCAATTGGGTTTAAACATTTAGGCCATATGTATGTATATATGTCCATTGCATTTTTAAAGTAGCACTAGCTCAATGCCCCTATGTTGTCACAGAAAATCAAAATATAGAAAAAACACCAATAAATCAAGAACATAACTATATTTTTTTTCTTATTTACTAAAGAGTACATTCCTATCTTTTTCTATTTTATCTTAAGGTGAATACCATAAAGTGAGCTGACCATATTCTTGTGAATATAATTATTTTGCATCTCCTCACCAACCAAGTACGTCAAAGGGTCTCTCTCTCACTGCAGGCTCCCGAGCTAAAAAAAGTTCAAATTCACCGAAGCTATGGATCAAATATATTTCAAATATTCGAGCTACTGCAAGAGCTAAAATAAATCCCAGTTCATCTTTCAATAGCTCTTGAAACAAATATTTCTAATCCATGGTCTCTGAAATGAATATTTTTATGCAACCAAGAGCCTGACAAGTCCAGAGCAAATGGATTTTGAAGGGGATAGCGTGAATGGGATTAGGATGACAGAACGACCTAATGAGCTGTGGGTGCCTTCTGACGCCATGACTTCGGGATGTCTTCACCCTTAATCAGTGGTTATCTTGACAGGCGACGGAGAAGTTTTGAGAAGAAGGATGAGTTATCTTCCTGCGTGGAGAAGTAGGGGGTGGTCACAAGAGATAGAGGGGAAGAAGGGTGAGTCGGTATTTTAATGGCAACTAAATTCTACAGTGGACTTGGTGGTGGATAGGGTGATGGGCCTTGCGAGTCCGCGAGGGCAATGCCATAGGCAGCATTCCGCGAGGGCATTTAGATGCTAACTCATTTGTCAGCGCGCTTACCAGGATAGAGGGGGGCTAATGGACAACCAATGACCAACATCATTATCAACTCATATTTTTAAAATATAATAAAGAAAAGTGAAAGTGGAAATTGAGAAATACATAATATTTTAGTAATTATTGTCTATTCAACTATGATATAAATACATGTTATTATTTGAATGTAATAAAGGTTTATTGCCTCTAAAAAAATCACAAATTAAAAAAAAACGCAATTAATGCATTTAAACATACATTGTCCTTATTCCGGTTGCAAATTGCAATACCTGTTCTGCAGTATACAGAGAGAACCAATTCGAACTAATCACTAGAACATATGCCACAGAATCAGGCCATTCATCCACAGATAGGTGAACCTGAACTTACAATCGGGCGGACGAAAGGAAGCTGAAAGAGATGAGAATACCCATGCGGATTGCGCTGCTAGTCCGCAGCTCGTGAGACTCTTCGTTTCTTCCTAGGGGATGCGTCCGCGTTCGAGGACGCCTAGGGTGTGGCGCGCGGCGTCGACGAGGTCCCGGGTGTTGCGAATCGACCTCTCCTCAGCACCGAAGAGGAAGATGGCGCGGCACTCCGCCTTCTTCGCCAGCCGCGCAGCGTGCCCCAGCGGCAGATCCGGTGAGTTCAGCGCGCGGAGGATCTGCCGGTACAGAGACAGCACCAGCGGACGGTTCCGCCACAGGTCCTCCGCCGTCGCCCTGATCAGTCCCCGTCCTCCGCCCTTGGCCATCCTTGGACCTCGATTTCTGTTTTCACCGAAGTTCGCTCGCCGACCGGCGCACGCCCGTGAGAACCGGCGCTCTCGCCGCACGCTGGGCTCTGCCGCCCGGGGAAGCGCCGCTGAGAGCGGTAGGATTGCTCGCCGATTGACTGAGCCCACTGGGGGTCTTTTGCATTTGGGTCACTGTGGGCTAGCCGCCATTCCCATCCTTGTGTACACGGCCCTATATCGGGTACAGTACCGAAGGAGCCCAAATCAGTGGCGCGGGCGGCCCACTGACTGCTCTGCTCCTCTCGTGCACGCGGGACGCCGCTCACAAGTCACGACCCCCGTCACCGGCGCCGCCGCCGCCTCGTAGCTGGAGCTGGGGCAATGCCTTTGGTTAGTAAGTTCTGCATAGTTCTGCATATGGGGCAATTGCTAAATTAATAAACCTTTGGTTGCCTCATAATTAGGTACGTGGGAATAGAGTTCCTTGCAGCTGATGCAAGCAATGACGAAGCTTCCCGTCGGCTAACCCGGGCCGTGGAATCGAAGATGGCTGCGGGAAAATTAAAGATGGCATCGCAGCCATGTGACTTGGGTTCGGCGGCGAGGCCGCTTGAGTCCTGACATGCCAGCTGCTTCCCGTCGGCTAACCTGGGCCCTGGGGGAAAATTCGAGCCGGCGTCGCAGCCATGAGGCTAGGCCTCTAGGGTAAGCCGACGAGGCCATTGAGTCCTGACCTAAGACCGCCGCTGGCATTTCCTTTGAGAGATTATATTACTAACAAATTACAAGTTGTCAATCTAGCCTGCAATCTTGAATTCATTACCTGAATTGTTTATTCAATTGTCCCAAACCTGCAGCATATATATGTAGCCTGTCACAAAACTTGATGGAAAGTATTGCGCTAAAAGTGTCAAGCTAGTTGCATCAGGCAAAGTTAGTTGCATCAAGAAAAAGAAGGGAAGATGTCTGGACTTTTTGACAAAATCAATGTGGAGTTCATTGACCAACATGAGAGCGTGCAGGTCGTTGCAGACACAATCCGTGACACGGATGAGATTCCTGAAAGGTATGTTAGGCCTGAGATAAAGGCTGATGCTGTCATTTTCGACGACGTGGGTTGCAACCTGCCCGTGATAGATATGTCAAGATTGCTCAACCCCGAGTTCTCGGAGGAGGAGACTGCTAAGCTGGGATCTGCTTGCGAGCAATGGGGATTCTTCCAGGTGTGTTCTGACTAACCACAAATAATTTGCTTTACTATCTATCTTTTGTTTCATTGAGAACATGACTAGGCAGGCTTTTCATTAACTACAAGAGTTTGACAACAGATAAAACTCTAATATGTAAAAACTAAATTGTGACCTAGTGCTACTTAGGTTATTCCCAGTGGGGAGTTTCATTCCATCGTTTCCAAGACTGCCATGTCATCTAAAGCACAAATGAAACACTTCTCTTCAATGCATAGTTTCATTTTTATTGTTTCCTAGGTTAATCATAGTATTTAATTGTTACATAGTGATTGGTCAAAGTGCAAATGAAATGAAATAGTTGCTCTTAATGCTAGTTTCATAGCATTGGAAATAGTGTAGAGTCTTGAAAACAGTGTATACCCAGTTTCATCTAGATGAAACTGATTTCTTCTTACTCTTCATACACTACCACAAAAGTGGTCTTTAGCGGCGCTTGAAAAACGAGTGTAGCGGCGGTTATATTACCCCCTGCCGCTATAGTGTTTTAGACATTTTTAACGGCGGTTTAAGACTTGAACCGCAGCTAAAAAATAATTTTTAGCGGCGGTTCACGTTTTGGGCCGTCGCTAAAAAGAAATCGTAATTTGTAGCGGCGGGTCATTTCTTCGCCCGCCGCTACTTTGGGCCTGTAAATTTTTTCCAGCCCACTTTACTCTCCACCACTATAAAAAACGAACAAACCCTAGGCGCCGACGGCCCATTCCACTTCCTCTCTGGCCGCCTCCCTCCTCTCCCACCACGCCGCCTCCCTCTCCCACCCGAGCCGCCTCCCTCCTCCCCCAATGGCGGCCTGCCCCGCCACGTCGTCCCTCGGCGGCGCCTTCTCTCCTCCCTCGACGGCGGTGATGCGGATCCGGGCCGCGCCCGCCCCCGTCCTCATCAACGGACCGGCGGCGGCGGTGGCGCCCCTCCCCGATGGTGTAGCGGTGACGCCCCTCCCCCTCCTCATCGGGCGCGGCAGGGCCCCTCCCCCTCCCTGACGGCGTCCGGATCCGGCACGGTGCCCACACCGGCGGCGGCAGCGGCGCCCCTCCCCCTCCCTGAAGGCGCGTGCGGCGGCGCCCCTCCACCTCCCCGACGGTGTCTGGATCCGGCACGATGCCCACCTCGACGGCGGCCTCCAACGTCGCGGATCCGACGCGGCGTCCTCCTCCCCTCTGGATCCAGGCCTGCCTCCTCTCTCTTTGCCGGATCTGGCCGCCCTCTTCGCCGGGCGGCTTGAAGTGGTGTCGCGGGCTACGAGCGGGCCGGCGGGCTGGATCTGCTCTTTTTTTTTTTCGAATTTGTGGATAGCGGCGGGTGAAGATGTCACCCACCGCTACTAATATATTTGTAGCTGCGGTTGGTTCCACTCAGCCGCAATAGGCTTTTCTTTTTAGCTGCAGAAATGTAGCGGCTAGGTGGTCAACCCACCGCTACAGTAGCTTTTGGGCCGCCGTTACAAGATGTTTTTGTGGTAGTGATAACTACCTTGCCACATCATAAAAAATGCTGACATGACATGTCATTTATTGAAAATGAAACTCCCATTGAGAGTAGCCTTAACTTATTTTGAGTAGCCTTTACTATCTACCAATCACAATAATTTTGTTTACACTGATTATGATGTTCACCCTTCTTTCACTTAAAAAGTAAAGTACTCCGTAATTCAAATCAATGTTCACATTAATCACAGCGAACTCATGAAATTATTGTGAGATTGCAGCTTGTGAACCATGGATTGAACGGAGGACTCTTGCAGCAAATTAAGGCTGACATCACAGAATTCTTCAGCCTCCCACTGGAAGAAAAATTGGCCGTTGCTATCCCACCAAATGGCGTGGAAGGATTTGGCCACCTTTTTGTTTTCGCTAAGGAACAGAAGCTGGATTGGTCAGATATGTTGTTCCTTACCACAAGACCTGTCGAGGAAAGGAAACTGGACCTCTGGCCTACAAAGCCTTCAACATTCAGGTGATTGTTTCATTATCATGTTAATAATCTCTAAAGAAACACAGTACTAAGTCCCCTAATCCAGAAATATATTTACAGTAGCAAAAAGAAAAACAATCAAAAGTTACCTGAGAGAGCTTAGGTAATCAAACATTTGGGGTGAATATATTTGAAAGCAGATTTCTATTTAGGGAATCCTGCATGAATATATTTGAAAGCAGGCTGCATCCCACCCTTCTGAAGATTTTATGGCTCCTCATCATCCTAATACTCAATGTTGTAATGTTAGTATGAATACAAATTGGACAGTAGATTCTTCAACTCCTCCAATTTCCGTGTGCAAATTTTTCTGAAATAAGTAACACCAGAAATTAGAAAAACTTCCTTTTGAATGATATGGAATGAGTCTTTCCAAGTTGTCATATCTGTGAGCTGCTAGATGATGATCTCAAACCATGCTCAAAGCTGAAGTAACCTTAAACTCATTAAACACGTGGGACAATACCTCCATTTGTTTTGGTTATCCTTTTACATGATTGCTAGAAACAACCTTGAAACCTACTCCCTCCGTTCACATTTACATGTCATTCTAAGGTTTCCAACTTTTCTCCAATTACATGTCATTCTCGCTTCCCAATCCACCTTTCTCTTTTCCCAATACAATATTCTCTTTTCCCACTACATCTCTATCTCTATCTCTCTCCTTCTTGTTTTCAGTGCACCCATCTTTTTACTTCTTCTTATTTCCCGTGCCCAACTCTAAAACGACATCTAAATGTGAACGAAGGGAGTAGTTGTTAAAGCTTTTAAAACCATCTTTGCAACTGATTTTTGTTCATCTTAGGGAAACGGTTGATAAGTACTCATCGGAGATGGCAAATTTATCTGTACTACTGCTCAAGTTTATGGCCAACAACCTTGGAGTTGACCAGGAGGCACTCCTTAGTACCTTCAAGGGGCAACATCAGGTTGTAAGGGTTAACCATTACCCCCCTTGTCGTCAATCTGACAAGGTGTTAGGCCTCACATCACACACGGATGCTGTTGGCATGACATTCCTCCTCCACGTAAATGATGTAGATGGACTGCAAATCAAGAAGGATGGAAAATGGTTCCCCGTGCAGTCCATATCTGGAGCTCTTGTTATTAACATAGGGGACATTCTTGAGGTGAATTTAGTTACATTTATTCCATATGTTCAAGAAAAAACTTCCCGATAACTACTGTCTTGTTTGGCACTACTTTTGCTTGCAAAAGCAGCTTATTTGAAAAGTTGGTGAAAAACAAGGTTTTGCTTATTGCTGCTTTTTAAGTTCATTGAAATCTGCTTAACTAATAAGGTGCTGGTGAATCTGGTGTTTGACACAAATTCTTTTTATTTGTACGAAGAGACTGAGAAATAAGCTGTGCAAAACAAGGCCTATATATGAATGCTTTAACATGTTGAGAGACCACATCAACTATCATTCTACTTACATTTTTTATCTCACAGATCGTCACCAATGGTAAATACAAGAGTATTGAGCATAGGGCAGTTATAAACCCTGACAAGGAGAGGATCTCAATTGCAGCATTCCATGGGGCCAACAAATCGTGCACAATTGCCCCGCTTCAGGAGCTTCTGAAGGAAGGCGAAGCACGGTACAAGGTTATAGATGCTGGCGAGTACCTCAGGGGCTACTTTGCTGCAAAGCTAGAAGGCAGAAGGTACTTGGAGAGCTTGAAGCTAGGCATATAACAGTATTCTGTTTTCTCTGATCATTTATCTGATGTATGGTTTTTGCCATAGATGTTTTTCTGTTGGTGAGTGGCCAATAGTTTTCAGTGACTTCCATTCCTTTTGTCGAAGTTGTTACTTCCATTTCTCCAGCATCATTATTTTGCTGAGCGTGGTCCTGAAACCTGAAACATAAAGATGTGCTAAAATTTTTTCAGGATTTTTGTGTGATTATATGTGCAAATTATGTACCTTGTACGCTCTTTACATAAGTATGACTAGCCGATAAAGTGAAAATTTCTCAACTCAGCCCATACGCTGCTGTACCTAGTCAAACTCGCCTCTTGCAAATTTGTGAATCATTTACACTTTGTATGCCTTTGCATTTTAAGAATCTTGTTCATTTACAGTACTTGTGGCATAAAAAAGTTTGTTTACACTTCACATGAATAACTTTGTTTATTCCATGAAAAGTATGTTACTTCTATTCCTCCATGCCACAAATTTTAAAATAAAAACCACTAGCATAGAGTCCATATTGCAGATAACTTTGTTTTGATAACAAGAATTGTTATAAAAAGTAAATAAATTGAGTATCATTGTTCAGATTACCGAGAATAGATAGTGTGCAACATGGTTATCTTCACCCATTCGGTTGAATGGACTGATGTAAATCAGTTTAACAATCCAACATTACCCAGTGTATGCAACTTTGCAGAAAAACAGAGGCAACCCACCATTTTGATGTATGTTTTGGATGCGTTATTTTTTTTTGATAAGTTTAGTGAAAATAGTACACACTCATAACTCATTTATTCGCTATTATCAGTATATTCACTCTGAATTTTGCAAAGAGTATAGCCGAATTCATGGAACAGATTACAACTCATCAACTAGGGACTGCCTGTTGAAGTGATTGGGAACCTGTGAATGTCATAGTTGAGTTATTTAAGCAGCCCTTTGAAGGCAATAAAGCATACTCACAGCTACCAAACAAGCCTCAGAAGGCTACTATCATCAGGCCTTGTTGTGTACGAGAACCAGAAATGAGAGTGGCAGACATGTTTATTTTCCAAGTTCATCATGGACTTGCAGTTTTAGCCTACTCACCTACGGGTGGGCACAGGGTGACTCATGGGTACCCATAGGAAATCAATCAACTAGTTCATTTAGTTGAGCTAGATAGGGTCCATTGGGACCGTCAGATTGCTCAATTCCCATTCCTCTACTCTCCCTCTCTAGCTATACAACGTTATTTTATGACAATTTCGAAGGGAAATTTCATAAGCATTAGTCAGAACTGAATTTGAACTTGGAACATTTAAATAGAAACATCTGGGTAAGAAAGAACTGGGGAAGGTTCTTTTTATGCCAGTAATAAAAGTATTAATGTTTGGAAGGGATCCTGCACCTGCCCGCGAAGCAAGATAGTCCTGCAAGTCCAGTAGTCCACTACGGTATTCTTTTTAATTTCATGAAAGGATCCATGGTTAGAAATTACTAACTATAAATTGCAGGAACTTAGACTTTGGTGACAGGACATGTGCGTGATTCTCCACTGGTCCAAGTGACCAAGTCACATCCTATACAATTAGTCTTCAGCATACATAAGCATCAGCCGTACACACAGAATCCTGGGTTCCTTTCAAAAAAAAAAAAGAAGAAGAAAATCCTGAGTTCCTTCTTTTTGGAAGTGAATTCAGCAAGGCAATCAGTAACCTGCAAGAGAAAGAAATAGCAATGGCCCACGCTAGAACCACTGGATCTTTACCTGTGGGAAATGTTCAAGAACTGGCACAGAGGAGTAAAAGATCCGATGAACAGGTACCTGAGAGATACATTAGGCCGGAAGCTCACACTGAAGAGGTCATCAGTGGTTATGATAGTACCTTTGCAATCCCTATCATCGATCTCAGCAAGTTGTGTGATCCCCAATCATCGCATGAGGAGCTTGTGAAGCTGGGATCTGCCTGTCAGCAGTGGGGTTTCTTTCAGGTATGTAGAGATTGTTTCTCTCTGTCTGTCTTGGAGGAGTTTCTAGTATAGAAAAGACCATATGCCAAGTAGTACAAGTTATCCAGAGGCTAAGTTTTAGTTGTTCTGTTCTGATAAATGCATATGTTAGTGGCATATCTATTTGAGTAGAGTGATCTGGAGCCTTATTCACTTAGTGTTAGCCGATCTGTTTGTCTTGTAGTAATCTTACAATTAGTGGGAGTGAACAACTCACGAGAAAATTTGCAGCTGATCAACCATGGGGTGCCAGAGGAAGTGATCTCTGATCTAAAGAAAGACATCTCTGATTTCTTCAAACTGCCGCTTGAAGCCAAGAAGGCATACTCACAGCTACCGAACAGCCTTGAAGGATATGGCCAGGTCTTTGTTGTGTCTGAGGAGCAGAAGCTCGACTGGGGAGACATGTTCTATCTCGTGCTTCGTCCGAATGAATCAAGGGACATGAGGTTCTGGCCTGCTTGCCCTCCTTCCTTCAGGTAACCTTCCAAGTTCCAACAACCACGCTATATTTGCAAACTTTTGATTTATACAAGTTGTTATGAATTCTCCTGATTTTTCTTCAACTTTTGATCCGGATAACTCTGTATGCAGAACATCCATAGACAGGTACTCCACTGAGACAGCAAAAGTTGCACGCTGCTTGTTGGAGTTCATGGCCAAGCACTTGGGTGTTGAGCCGGAGTCACTGCTAGAGATGTTCCATGGCCAGTCGCAAGGCCTTCGGATGAACTACTACCCCCCGTGCCGGCAAGCCAACAAGGTGCTGGGCATGTCGCCACACACGGATGCAGCTGGCCTGACTCTACTACTCCAGGTCAACGGCGTGCCGGGCCTGCAGATCAGGAAAGACGGGAAGTGGCTTGCCTTGGACGCTCTGGACGGAGCTTTCATAGTCAACGTTGGCGACGTACTTGAGGTGATTGATAGGCTTACTTTTGTAGGGTATATGCTATTCTATTTATTTTGCAGAAATCCGATATGAACAACGCATCCCGTTACTGCATCGCAGATCCTGAGTAACGGCAAGTACAAAAGTGTTGAGCACCGGGCAGTGGTGCATCCAAACAGAGAGCGCATTTCGGCGGCGGTGTTCCACCGGCCGTGCCAGGATGCCTTGATAGGCCCTTTACCGGAACTTGTAAAAAACGACGGCGGCAAAGCGAGGTACAACTCGGTGGGCTACCTGGATTTCATGAAGCGCTACTACTCGGCAAAGCTTGATGGACGGAATCACCTGGAGAGCCTGAGAAACGAGCTGTGAAGTCGAGGTAGTTTGAGCAGAGCGTTTGGTCATTGATGCTTGAGATGTCACTATTTCGATTTATTTTCACCAGGCGTGATTGATGTGTTCTCTTATGTTCTATGTTGGGATTGGTAACATTCGTTTTATTCTCTGTAGTTTCTCCTGAACATTTCCTTTTCCTTTTCATTTATTTTTCCGGACGCGTGCATCCTGTTGCAGATTTTAATGAAGTTTGATTGAAGGTACGATATTTCTTCAGAGCTGAAGGATGAATACTGAAAAGGTTTTTCTTATTCTGACAAGATTGATGGAGGGGACCACGTAGAGATCTCGACTTCTTTTTTCAATCTGGACATGCTGCCTGCTCGTCAGTCCTCGTTGGACACAACCAAACAGATGATCAAAATAAACCTGTGGATTTTGACCAAGTTAAATATGGAGCTGAACATAGGGCGTCTTCGTTTCTTGGTGTCTACTCCCTCTGTCCAGAATATAAGGATTCCTGGACTATCGAGGCGAAAACATCAGAGGCATCAAAAGTCACTGCTGCCCCTAATAAAATCAGCACCGAGTACCGCATCCAAGAAAAGCAGAGGATGAGGACTCCTTCACTTGTCGTGAGGTCTCCTTGGGGCTGGATTTTAGGGCTCCTTTGGAACGTAGGGTAGGAGAAACAAAGGAATAAGAAAAATATAGGAATTGAAGTAACATGTTTTATTATTACTATAGGGTTTCAAAACACAGGAATAAGGTAGTGAAGTTCTTTGATAACATCATAGGAAAACAAAGGAATCTACCTAGCACCCTTTTTTTTCAAGTATGAACAAGTGCATGTTTAAATTTCTTTATAGAAATTAAGAAACTATTTCATCTATTTCCTTCATTTGGTTTCTTTTTATGGTACTTGAATTCATTGCATTCAATTTGAACTGCAACATGCACCTCCCAAAAAAAATCTATTTCTGCTGCACCCAAAAAAATAATCTATTTCTGTTGCTCCTTGTCTGGAGAGAAAAGCATGTTAACGGCAGGCACAAATTTAGCACGAACAGCTGAGCGGCTTGTGCGTATGCTCTCCGTTGGCCACAGGAAATTTCCAAGAAGTCACACCTCTTGCTTCTTTTCCTATGAAATCAAGCTCAGGAATGCAATCCTTTGGAAATTTTCCTTTGTCTATCCTGTGAATCAAAGGGTGTGTATAGGAAAAATTCCAAAGGAACCAAATCCTCCAAAAATCCTGTGATTTTCCTCCATTCCAAAGGCACCCTTAGTGGGCCATGCGCCAGGTGGGAGGAGAGAGAAGATGTTGCATTGGTTGGAGGCAATCACAAGAACATTTCGTACCAGATGGATGATACTAGGAGTTAATGTGGACATGTGTTTTATAGGACCAGATTGCTAGAAATGTTTATATTGTTGGACAAACATATTTGGTTAGAAATCCTTATATTGTTGGACGAAGAAAGTAAATTTTAGTGTTGTCATATTAATTCTTCGAATGCTAAATATAGTGATTAAATATAAAACTAATTACACTTGATGCTAATTTGTGAGATAAATCTATTAAGCTTAATTAAGTTATCATTATAAGATATTTACTATAGCATCACATTATCTAATCATGGTAATTAATCTTAATAGATTTGTCTCGTCATTTAGTAGGTGAGTTATGGACTGAGTTTTATCATAATCTATATTTAATACTTCTAATTAGTATTCTAATATTTAATAGGATATGTCTAAAAATTAGTGGGCTAGAAACGAACACACCCATAATATATCAGAAGAGAGAATCAGTACAAGATGCAATAACTAATTGAAGCCGAGATACTACCTGCTCGACGCTTACAACTTCAGAATCCGCCGCCCTGCACTGCACCACTTCCTGACAGTTCCTCTTCATAGCACAATGACGAACGCTTACACGCGGGCCAAGCGCTACCTAGGGATGGCAACGGGGCGGGTTCGGGGCAGGTGGAGCAAAAGCCCACCCACAAAGAGAGATGTTGCGGGTGGAAATCCTCACCCGCACCCGCACCCGCGGGTGAAAACTTACACCCACACCCGCACCCGTCGGGTTTCGGGCGGATGACGGGTCTCCCGCGGGTTTTTCATATGTATGAAAAAATAGATTTTTAGTTTTATTTTGTATGATTTTAGCATATTTTATATAATTAAAAAAAACTTATTTATAACTTAATAATTAAGATAATATGCCAACATATACACATGTAAGGATTATTAATATAATTTATATTCTTAAAATGAAACATTAAACTAAAATTCTTGATAAACCTTTTTTTCGGAGCCCCGCGGGTGGGAGAAAAAACCCGCACCCACCCGTGACTGTGCGGGGGCGGGTGCAGGTGAGCCCCGCGGGTGAGAAAGTGCACCCGCACCTGCATCCAACGGTTGCCAAACCCGGCGGGGCCCCGCACCCGGGACCCGAATTGCCATCCCTAGCGCTACCAGTCCCACGTCTCAGAGCCTGTTTGGGACAAGGGAAAAACTAGGAAAAAGTGAAGGTGCATGCATTTGGAACACAGGAATGAGCAAAAAACTTTCCAGAGAAACGATATATAGGCATGCAGTTTTGGAGGAATGAAAAAATGAGCTCCCCATGTTTGCACGCTAATCAAAAAATTTATTACTAGCAGACGCTGAGCTGATTTCAAAGATAACCCATTCATTGGCTTACGAATAAAAAGAAAGTGGTGCAAGATGTAGTCTAATAATTCATATGCAACTATTCGATTACTGTATGTTGATATTTTGGGGTTAGCAAATTTCATATAAGAATAAACAGCTTATGAAGTAAATAGATAGTCTATAATTAGTTTGACTTGTGTGAATTACCTAATGATAATATAGGTTTTAAAGATTTTGTTTAATTGCATCATGTGGTTTTCTCACTTCTCTAATTCATGTGTTTTCTCCGTGACTATGTTTTTTCTATTCCTTTATTTTTCACTCCTTCATTCCAAACAGGGCCTTAACCACTTGAAATTGCATATGGCCCAAGCGCGCGATTTACATCTGAAGCTGGAACGAACCAAAAGAGCCCGTATCACTTGCGCGGGCGGCCCATGTCCACCGATTCTTCCCTCACGACAGTGACGCCACCGCTCACCGCTCGCGGCCTCGACCACTTGCGTGCGCCGCCGCCGCGCCAAGCCTCAAGTCTGGGGACGCTCTCGACTCTGCGAGAGGGCGCACGGCTGTAGCGCAAATGCATCCACGATCAACTGCAGGATGCTGCTATGCGGGACCTTGGCACGGTAAGCCGGTGCCGCTACTCCCCGACGAGAAGGCCTCGTTGTTTCGTGTCGTGCCTGGGCGCGAGCCTGCGGTTCTGCATCTGATTGAAGGTGCGTTGATCGCCGCCTTTTGCGATTATTTTCTTGTTGATTTTTTTTTCGGTTGCTTAGTGGTCTGCTTGCACTCCTGCTCGTCTTCCCCCTTTTTCCTGTGAAAATTATGAGAAGAATCTGAACAAATAATTTTCGGTGGAGTTGTTTTTCTAATCAATGAGCACATTGACACAACCAACGACTACGACATCAACTGTTTTTAGTTTTGCGAATACACAGGGTTCTCTGCACCCTGCGCACTAGTGCCTGGACATTTGTGTAGTTTACTCAAAAAC
Organism: Eleusine indica; assembly: GCA_030378355.1. Taxonomy (NCBI): domain Eukaryota; kingdom Viridiplantae; phylum Streptophyta; class Magnoliopsida; order Poales; family Poaceae; genus Eleusine; species Eleusine indica. Next base: position 48,453,396 of record CM059495.1, read on the forward strand.
TATTTGGTGGTGGAGGTATTAAGATATTGGTATGTTGCTGAGTCAGACTGTATTGCTATATCCAACCTACTCAAAGTCTTGACTTGAAAGCATGGATTGTATGTGCAAGGAAGCTGCATGGAGATTTGACTCCCGGTATCAATAACTTGTCAGGCAGCTTCCTTAAACTGTCAAGCTAGCTGACAATCTTGAATTTTCCCTATATGCTTCATGCGGTGTTGACTTTCTTGCCAACTTTTTTATCCATTGCCCCAAGAGATATATGTCAACCTGTCATATGATCTAATGGCAAAGTTGTCTTAAAACTATCAGGCTAGTTGTATCAGGGAAAGTTGAATCAAGGAAAACAAGGAAGGATGGCTGAAATCTTTGATAAAATGGAAGTAGAGTTTGTCGACCAAGATGTGAGTGTACAGGTTGTTGCAGACACCATCCGTAACAATGGCGAGGTTCCTGAAAGGTATGTCAGGTCTGAGATTAAGGCTGAAGGTGTCATTGTCGACGCCGAGGGTTACAATCTGCCAATAGTAGATATGTCAAGATTGCTCAGCCCTGAGTTCTCCGACGAGGAGGCTGTTAAGCTGGGATCTGCTTGTGAGAATTGGGGATTCTTCCAGGTTCGTGTTCTGGCTGATTAGCAATCTTTACAGTATGCCTCGTACAAACTTTATCTGATTCCATCTGTCACAGCATACCATGTAATTTTGTCTATTCTTGTGATGATTTTCCACTTAAGTTTCTTGCTTCGAACAATATTTGTTCTTTCACTTAAAAAGTAAAGATATACCCACTTTTTCTCCTGGCAATGTCATACCACCATACACATTAATCACAGCAGACTCATAAAATTAGGGTGAGACTTGCAGCTTGTGAACCATGGTGTGGAAAGTGTATTGTTGCAACAAATTAAGGATGACATCACAGAGTTCTTCAGCCTTCCACTGGAAGAAAAGTTGGCTGTTGCGATTCAACCAAATGGCGTGCAAGGGTTTGGCCACCATTTCGTATTCTCCAAAGAACAGAAGCTGGACTGGGTGGATTTGTTGTTTCTCGCCACACGTCCTGTCGAGGAAAGGAGCCTGGACTTCTGGCCTACAAAGCCTTCCACGTTCAGGTGATTTTTTCTTTATCATCTCTGCTACTCTATTTTTTAAGAAGAGTCCACCCTTAATGATTGCAATATCTTTTCAAGGAAAAGCAGTACAAAATTTCCTACTGTGCATTGTAGATGGTATATTATATGTATAAATGCGTTTAAGATGGAGAACAGGAAAGGCAATGAGAAGTTACCTGAGAGAGTCTATTATGAAATGCTGATGGTGTCAATAAGAATTGGAATATTAAGTTCCCATATCCAGTTTTTATGTGCAAAATCCATCTAAAGTAACTCCACAATTAAGTAATACATGTAACATGCCTGTCCTAAGGCTTCTTGCTGTTGTCATATCTGTGTTCTATTAAAGGATAATATCAAATTATGCTTGATGCAGAAACAACTGTGAACATATTCAACATGGATGACTCTAACTCCAGTTGTTTCAGTGTTGCTTTTACCTGGATGCTAGAGAAAACATTGAAGCCATTTTTATAGCTGATATTTTCTCATTCTAGGGACACACTTGACAAATACTCACTGGAGATGGCAAATGTATCTAGACAACTACTCAAGTATATGGCCAACAGCCTTGGAGTTGACCAGGACACACTCCTTGATACCTTCAAGGGGCAACCTCAGAGTGTAAGGATCAACTATTATCCTCCCTGTTTTCAAGCTGACAAGGTGTTAGGCCTCTCACCACACACGGATGGTGTTGGCATGACATTCCTCCTCCACGTAAATGATGTACAAGGTCTACAAATCAAGAAGGATGGCAAATGGTTCTCTGTGGAGTCCATGCCTGGAGCTCTTGTCGTCAACATAGGGGATGTTCTTGAGGTGCATTTAGTTATATTTATTCCAAATTTTCTAGAGAAACTCACTTAATACTATAAATGAATGCTGTAACGTGTTGATAAGTTGCACCTATAATATCAACTATTAGTCTAATAACATTGTTGATCTCCAATAGATCCTCACCAATGGCAAGTACAAGAGCATTGAGCACAGGGCAGTAGTTAACCCTGATAAAGAGAGGATCACAATTGCAGCATTCCACAGCCTCAATCTTTTCTGCACTATTGGACCACTAAAGGATCTGCTGAAGGTAGGTGAGGCACGGTACAAGGATATAGATGGTGTTGAGTTTACCAAGGGCTACTTTGCTGCCAAGCTAGAAGGCAGAAGATACTTGGAGAGCTTGAAGCTAGGTGAATGATCTATTGTTGGAGAGGTGAACCCTCTTTTATGATATTTCTACATATGATTTTCCTTGTTATACCTATAGGTGATATGTAAAATGTATTATGACAACAATATTTTCTGTTTGTCTTCAACCGTGTATCAGATAGTGTTCTCATTTTTTATGTATGCATCTAGACTACATCTTACAGAAAATAAACATGATTACTTGGTGAAACAAACATGAATTGTGTTTCCTAACAAAACAATTATGCTCACGGAGTCATCTTTGAGTAAACACGAAAATCAGCCACAATAATCAAAAGCGACCTAAAGCGATGTGAAAAAAGTAATCTTGGCACGCCAAGTCTCTGTAGCATTCTTATGAATATCTGAAAGGGTTTGTGGAAGACATTTGTTCATGCAATTTGTAGTAGCTTAGACTTTTAGAAACATGCCATTTGATTCTTCAATGGGTTAGATCAAGACTTAATGTAGAAAATCTTAAGTATACATGAGTAATATCTATAAATATATCTCTAATACTCTATGGCCTCCATACTAGAAGACTTGTTCTGACGAGAAATCACTCAGTTGAATGAGCAAGAAATAGCCATAGTGCACGCTAGAATCGCACAATCTCTTCTGGTGGCAAATGTGCATGAGCTTCCCCAGAGTTGCAATCAGATGACCAGTTACCTGAAAGGTGCATCAGAGTTTCAGAGAAGAAACCAGCACTGGAAAAATAATTTCGAACTATTTTTTTTTCAGAGATGAAGGATGAATGTCGAATAGGTTGTCCATACATTTTGCCTTTTGGAACCATTCTGATGTTCAAAAGCTTGATGGAGCCATGGAGGGAACCACAAAGAGATATTCAACTATCTTTCACTCAGAAGATACTGAAGTTGGACTCTCCCTCCTTTATTTAGGTGATCTTGCAAAACTTGCAGTTCGTACAACACCGTTCACCAACTTTGCTTTGTTGATGATGACCTTCGCGTGTAATATATATGCAAGATATGTAGCATTTGGTACTTCAAAAGCGATATTGTACTTCAACAAAGCCGCCCCCAAGGCATCAAGCTCTGGGCTACAACAATTACTCGCCTGTAGTATTGTACTTCAGCAGTGCCTGCGTGCACAAGATATGTAGCATTTGGTTTAGCATGCATGCATGTAATCCTCTGCCTTTGGTTTTCTTCTTCTTACTTTTTTTTTTCTAATTTTATTTTCCCTGGTTCTTTCTTTGAGCTTCCTATCTAGATCTCTTGAACCTTAAATTTGTAATTTTTCATCGTCTAATGCAATTAAGGTAGGGCCCTCCCCATCCCGATTACCTCATAATATATATATATATATATATATATATATATATATATATATATATATATATATCGAAGCCTAAATTTTCTTGTCGTCAGATCGATCCTCTTATGTCGAGATGATGTTTGTTGTTATATGTGTAGTGTTAATAATTAATCCTATCTGATTTCGTTGCACACATGGACGCCTTATTTATGTGTCTTTCAGTGGATAAGTTTTGTCAGGATAATGTGCTATAACGCTGCCACTGACCTACAGTTTGAGCGATTTTTGTATATCTATCGTCTCGACGAGTTTCTGCTTAGTTAGCAGTCAATTAATGGTCGAGAAATTTTGTTAGGACTGTTAGATGTTTCTGTAATTTACTCCTAGTGTAGCGGGCTTCTTGCATATTGTACTTTCACTCTCCGTGTATATATACCCCATGGAGGCTGTCAATATAAGTGTGTTGCTCAGTTGTAACATGGTAACAAAGTCAGGGTTAAGGTTAGGGTTTACCTTCCAACCCTCCATCGCTGTCGGCTAGCCGTCGGAGGGCCCATCCCGACGATGAGCAGCTCCTCCTCCTTCCTCTCTGTCTGCCTCGCCGAATGTCGGTCTAGCGGCCCTCCACCATCGCAGCCCCGCGCCACTCCGACCTCCATGTCATCATGTGTCGATGCCGATGCTTTTGTTGGGGAGGTCCAAGCTCCTCCCCCAACTAAATCCGAGAGAAAAAGTAAAGGCAACTCGATCTGTTTTCCACGACTCGGCTCGGCTAGCGGCTCTTTGACTCGGCTTGCCTCCTCCTGTCAGCACAAAAAAAAAAAGATGTAGGAGGCTTGGTTTGTGTTGTTGGCTCATGGCATCATTGGGGAGACCTGGAGCTATTCCTATGTCTCGATGTCCGGTTTCCTTTAATGGCCTAAATTGGGGTAAAATTATTTTTCACATGGAGGTCCATATGAATGGCAGCAACTCTGGGCTTACCTCATTGGAGCTCGGAAGTGTCCATCTTGTCTTGCTGAAAGGACTGAGTGACCAAGGGGGGTTGAATCGGAAACTTTCCAGACAAACTTTTCTTTCACGCTTCTCTATTTAGCACTCAAGCAACTTCTATGTAGTTCTAGTAGAGACACTTTAGCATGATAAAAAAAATTCTATGTAAGGTAAGTACACCCTATACATGCTAGTGGTTCACAAAGAAAGATAGGAGTCCTACTCATGCAATTCTAGTGAAGTCCCAAGTCATACAAGGTACATCGGTCAAACAACAAGACCCGCCGTATCAAGGATGTGGAATAGTAAATGCAAGTAGCAAGGAGAGGGTGTAGGGAAGACTCAATGATTTATAAACTGAGGTATCGGAAGGATGACGCCTTCCCTTAGTTCTCGTTGGATCAACTCCCGTCGGAGTATTGATCACTCCCTCCACTCAATGGTGGAGTCCTCGTACACAAGCCCGTATCACTCCCGGAGTGACTGTATGGTTGTGGACTGCTGTTCCTCGAAGATGAGCTTGCCTCCCCCAAGGACTTATGTAAGGATCGAGGAGTACCAAGAGGGAGGACATAAGAGAATGATAGACCTTGTACAAACTAGTGACGACCTTCACAACCAATCAGACTTAATAGGCTCAATGACCGACACCTAACCGGTCTAGAGAGACATAAGAGAATGACTCGTGCCCTCTTGATAGTCTAATTTTTCCTATGGACTCAAGCCTACACACTAGACAAGTGATCACAACACACTTGGACCTAGCTGTCCTTAGCCTTGATCCACCTTTATCACCGTGACTCTCCATCAAGATCATCATGGCAATTCATCGAGTACACATTGATCACCAAGATGACCATGCATCGTGTTCATTGTTTGAGTTAATTGATTGTTTTTATATCCACAACACTAGATGTAGGCATTAGTACACATTTTATGTTTGTACTTAATCACCAAAACATTCATACCTTTTGAGGTGACCCACTCAAATGGTCATGAAGCTTATAATCTCCACTTTTTGGTGATTGATGACAACACTACTTATCTCAAACAACAACATGATTAAGAGGAGGCAAAAAATGGAACTAGGAGCATACCTCAAGATCAAGACATCAAGAGCAACATATGATTGTCGTGTGATGGCATGTATAAGATATAAGAGAGCAAAAATCACACGACAACCACAATATAGTGGGTACATAGGATATATCCTGCAAAACATACACTATCCTTTCTGTTGTGGAGTCTGACCTCTTGCTCTCACCCTTCGGGGGCCATCCACCTCACAACAGATGTGGTCTCACCTTTGTCAAAGTTATGATATTTGTAATGAGGAGATGTACCTTTCTATTGTGGAGGAGGCTCAGTCTCTTCATCAGCTGGATCACACTGTGGAGGAGTTCTATCGATGCATGGCATCGCTTGGACACCTTAGGTGCCAAGTTTTGTGTCGGTACTTGTTGGTGCTGTGATTGCCACCACGATCAGAGTTATACTCTTCGTCCTCATGAGTTTGAGACAGTCAGGTCCCATTAGCTCCTGACACATCGACACATCAGCGTAGGGGGTGGGGGGTGTGAGCCGAGACTAGCAACCTGCTTGTGTCCTCGCTGCCTCAGCCTATTCACCGGCTCTCATATCCTCCATCGTGCTTCTGTCACCATTATCCACTCCAGCTGTGATGGTGGCCCCTGCGCCGTCGTCCACTCTAGCAGCAGTGGGCAGCTACTCCCTCGGCTCCTTCGGACGTCCGGTGTGGTCATTGTGGCAGCATTGGGCATACGACCTCAGTTTATCACAAGAAATAGTGAGATCGGGAACATCGAGGGGACGGGAGGCACCTCTTAGGACTCACGAGGGCCCTTTGTTTTGCCGCGTTGGAAAATTTCTGTTACTCCCATTCTCAACCCTTACAAGAGGTGATTAGACATAATCACCCGATGAAAGCGACACAGGTCATCTAGTTTTATTATTTTAAGATTTTGCGGTTAGTATTACTAAATAAATAAATAAATATATAAATTATTAACACAACCAGCAGATGAGCTCAATGTGCCAATAAAGCGTCCCGTTATCTATTCTCATTTTTAATTTTTGGAATTAATCCAGTTCATATCTCACCCATCCGAGCTCCTTTTGACCTAATTCTTCTTTCAAAATTCATTTGAAACCCATGTCTATACATTCCTGTCCTTATCATGTTTTCTAGAATCTATTTGTTGTTTTATTTATATTTATTTGTACTTGCTTCTTTGGTTGTTTGTTACACGTAATTAGGGTAGTTTGGTTCAAGGGATGTCCTAGGATGGGACGAGTCCATCCTACTTTTCATAGTTTTTGATTTGGAGTCAAGTGGGATGGGATGAACCCGTTAGGGAATATTCCATAGATATCTAGGACCACTCGAGCCACCCAACATCGGACCCCCTCGAGGATGTGAAAAAAAGGCAAGTCTCAATCCATCCATTTCTCTTTTGATCATGTTGACCCTATGTTTTATGAACACATCCCATAGGAGTCAGTTTATTAAATGAAATGGTCTCTGTAGTTGTTGTAAAACCATTGTTATAGTATGGCTGAGATAACTTAGCCGCAAATTATCCTGCCCTCTTAAACGTAGGATGCTTCATTGAGATTGTAACATTTATGTTTAGATGATTGCCTTGTTTAGTTGAATATTTAGGTGGATCATACGCGTTATCACTTCATCTCCCAGTTCTCATAATTAGATTTTATGAAAGTGAAAAGTATGTGTATTGGTGTTCGATATGAGGATAATTGGGTAGGTGATGAACTAAAGGGAAGACAAAAATGAATAGGGAAATTTGTCTGATAGATACTGAGAAATGGTAGTTTTGTCCATAACACGTTCACAATTGCGTTTTTGTTGGGTGCCCACATCTGTGGCACACTATTATCATTTAACAATTATTTTTAACTTTTTTTTTATCTCAATGCACGAAACACATTAAAATTTTGATCTTTCCACAAACATACATTATCGAATTTTGTATAATTAAAAAATAAAAATAGATTTTTTGTTATTGTTGATATGGCTTGCTTGACAATTTAAATATTAAAATAGTGAGTAAATCTTGCAAACAATTAGAAAAAAATCTAGCTCTATTTTAATGATAGAGAACACATTTATGTATCTTTGTACAAAGTTCAAATTTCAATATGTCTTATGTGTTGAGATAAAAAAGTTATAAATAATTATTAGACAACAATAATGTGTTATAGACGAGAGCACCTAAAATCGTAGTGTGTTTCAGACAAAAAACAAAATTGTGAGTGTGTTGTGGATAAAAGCATCATTTCTTAGTGTCTCAAATGAATATGGTTTTGAACCGGGGTGATACGACAAGTGCTACCGTGCTACCGTTACGGTAGGCTTATTTTTCTTATAAAATAAAACTTGGATGTGACGCCTGTAGTAGCGTAAGGACGTTCATCTAATATATGTAATAGAAGATATTAACAAATTAATGACAATATCTAGAAATGGGTAGTTACATGCACAAACAACTACAAATTACAATTCGTAGATTTATGTAAGTCCTAATATGTTACTGATTTCTCTAATCAGAACACTACTCTATTGGCAATCGGACTACCCTTTTGTCCAGGTTTTCGTTTCGAAGTACGAAATCCGACCGCGGTACATCCTTCCGAATCGGATCATTAATCCATTGGCAGCAGGCCAGTTCCCTCGATATATTCCCGAAGCGCGCCCCGGTTGTGAAGCATAGCTGCAAAGATGGAAGCTCTTCGTGCCACCACCGAGGCTGCCCGAGTGGCCGCAATCTGCGACAAGATCAAGGAACATGGCGGCACCGGGAAACCAATGAGCGTCCGGAAAGTTGCCGTCATCTCCGCAATGATCGACCACATCGCCGGTTCCGACGGCGCCGAGGGGATGTCGGTGCCGACGGCGGGTGGCGGGAAGAAGGCGCATAAGGGCAGCGCCCGCTGGTCCGACGAGGTGTCCAGGCTCAGCGAGAGCAAGCCCGGCGCCGTCGTGAAGTGTCTCCGCCCTGGATGCGGCGGCGACGACGTCAGTGGCATCCTGCGCGAGGCCTGCTTCATGGCGGCCTGCCGAGGCCACCCCTCGATCATCGGCTACCGTGGCATCACGCTCACACCAGCGAGCAAAGACGAGTACTCGCTTGTCGCTGACGACATGGGGCCGAGCCTCGCCGATGTCATCCTGGACCGTGGCCGGCCGTTCCCGGAGGCCCACGTGCGCCGCGTCATGCGCCAGCTGCTGTGCGCCGCTGAAGCGATGGGAGAGCGTGGCATCGTCCACCGAGACATCAACCCGGCGAACATCCTCTTCGACAACGACACCACCACCACCGGCGCGGTAAAAATCGCCAACTTCAGCGCGGCCAAGTCCATGGTCGAGAAGGGGGAACCTCCGGCCGTGTTCGCCGGAACGAACGGTTACACGGCGCCGGAGGTGCTGCTGCGGAACGCGGGCCACGACGCGGCGGTGGACGCGTGGTCGCTGGGCTGCGTGATGATGGAGCTCCTCGTCGGCGGCAATGGCAATAAGCCGCTGCTGTTCGAGGGGAAGGACGAGGCCGACCAGCTCTACAGGATCTTCGACGTGCTCGGCGTGCCGAGCAGGAAAGCCATGCTGGCCCTGAAGCCCCGGGTCGTGGACGACAAGGAGGTGGAGCGGAGGCGGGCGCGGCAGCGGCGCGTGGGCCACCGCAACCAGCTGCGCGAGCTGTTCCCGGAGCTCGTGCTCTCGCAGGACGGCTTCGACGTCTTGAACGGGCTCCTAACGTGTGACCCGACCAAGCGGCTGACGGCGGCCGCAGCGCTCCGGTGTCCATGGTTCGCGGACGATGACGACAAGGATGCTTCGGTTCTTTCGGATGTTGTTTCCAGGGCCGTCGGCACAGTCGCTAGATCGTGCGTGGTGGTTTTGCGGGTTGCTGTCCAATTCGCTAGGCGTGCGATAGGGGTTGCTTATTAGTCCCAAGGCGGTCATGTGATTAACATATTGTACTACTATATGTGTGATATTTATTGGAGCCGACATGTGATAAGAATTTATGATTCTATATGTCTCACACAACAGTTACGTTTTTTTTTTTCCTTTTTGAGAATTCGAATGACATGATGATCTCAATATTGAGTATTATACGTGTATAATTCCATAACTCATCAGTTCCAGATGAAAAGTTCATACCCTGCCTTTTTTCTTGCTTGAAAAAAACTGCCATAACTAGAAATATTGCTTCGCTCATATCATATTGATCAGTAAAAACAACACAACATGTCTATTACATCTGATTCGACAATAATGACAGCCTGCCGAGCTGCGCATAAGAAATAACACGTCTTTGTGTCATGGCGCCTCATCAATGATAGGATATAAGTGAAACAAGCTAATTTTAAACGGAGAGTCTATTTTTCACTTGAAGAATTATCAGTCGTCAGATGAAGATCGAATGGTGCACCGTTCGTCTTCAACCTCTGATCGTTTTCACCAACCAAGGAAGAAACATGTTCTCTCTCCTCTGCGCTCCCCCACCTCTACCGCCCTCCTCCGGCTGTTCCTGGTGGCGTCCTCACCGTTGGGTGCGCAGCTGCTTCCCCTGTTGTGCTAACTAGTCGCCGTCAAGCTCCTCCGTCACAGCCTGACACTATATAAAAAACTATCGAACAAGATACTATAAATAGAGACATGGATTCAAAATGTATCGCTAATGAATTATCGGCGACACATTTTAATTAGATGTGTCTTCAATAAGTTTGTTCCTATCAAAACGTGTTACCAGTAGAGTATCATTGGCGACACAACTCCATAAAACACGTCGCCAATAAAAACATTGGTTCATTGGCGACGCGGCTCAGCGAATTGTGTCACCTTTAAGTTGAACCGGACCCAAAATTTTTATTAACCCGCATTTGTTGCGCACTCGTGTCCATCTGACGCCGCCCGACCCGTCTCGAGACTCCCGAACCCCTCCCCATCCTCCCCGACACCTCCCTCTCTCTCGTGCCCCTCCCTCTCTCCTGTCCTCCCACCGGTTATTCCGTCCTCACTAGCCTCGGCGCCGGCATGGACCTCGTGTGGGAGCAGGCGTTTGGCGCCAGGCGCACCTCAGCCCTCGCCGCCATGCTCCACCGCACTGTGGCGCTCCTCACCTCTTCCAATCCCTATCCGCAACCCTAACCCTAGCTGCCATGGAGCATGAAGCAAATGATGGCGAGGCCTTCTACACCACGTAGTCCGTGCGCAGGGAGGAGCTTGCCGTCGGTGTGGCCGCTGATTTCACCTATCCAATTTGTTTGATCCCGAATCCCTTTCCCCTAATCTGAGTTGCAATGTTGGTGCAGCGATTCGACGGTGAGAGGAATACATGTTTGAGCGGATGTCCCGGCGCCCCTGATGCTGCTGCTGACTGTCGCAACCGCGGCTTGTCCCCCGGCACTGCTGCCGACTCCTGCCTGCAGCTATATACCTATCCAATTCAAGCTCCTTGATGCAGGTATGGTTCAGCAGTCTACTGCCTGCAACGTCTGTGGCTCGACAATGTGCGGCCCCTGCTCGAGTTCGAGCGCAAGTTTGAAACCCTGGCCTGCCCTTAGTGAAGACCAAGATTGTTGATTGGCTTTGGAAGAGTGCATGTCACTACCACAAAACAGCTCTATAGCGGCGTCTCCAAAACCAAGTAGCGGCGCAAAATGAAGTGAGCCGTAATTAAAGAGCCCTAGGGCAGGCCACGATTCAAACCGCCGCTATAGAACCATTTGTAGCGACGGTTGGCATTATCAACCACCGCTACAAATGGTGCATCTTTATAGCGACGGTTGAAAATGCCAACCGCCACTATTAAGTGCATAATTGTGGCGGTTGACATTGCCAACCGCTGCTATAAAGTGCCCGACCTATATAAGCGCGCTCCGATAGCTCCCCTGTTTTACTCGAACAGTGGCGGCTCAAAAATTTGGACAAATCACGTAAATCAGGGGGGGGGGGGGAGTTTTGAGTTCTTTTTTTATAGATATTTGCTCTATGAGGTAAGGAAAACTCATCCCATATATTTTTTTGAGCTATTATTTTGAAATAAAGTTGAATTTATGCATTTCAAGTTTTTTAGGTTTTCATCAAATTTTAGCTAAATTCGTTTGATTTGTATGGTTCTATTGGGTTGTAGTTGAACCTTATGAAAGCATACATCATCTATTTTCATGACTACGCAAAAAAATTACTATATCTAGCTTCTTTTATGTCAATGATAATCTAGATCTAGTTTGGTTACTAGAAGAGAGAGAGAGAGTGTTAGGGCAAGAGGGATATTTATTTTCATTATTTTTTGATAAAAGTTAAATAATATATAGAATAATTTGATATTTATTTCATTTTATCTTGCATAATATTTCTCACTTTATGTATTTATTATTCAATATATTTATATTTAATGAATATTTAATATTTTTGTTACACATAATAAATTAATTAATTTAAAATATTTTTTTGGTTCTCCTTCAAGATCGTTCATGATGGATAGATCTTGGATGTACGAGGCACCAAGACCGGTTCCAATATTTTTACGTGAAGTCTCCAAATTTATCGAAGGGGCCACACAACATGCTCGACGTGAACGGACGACTGATATATATTGTCCGTGTTTTGATTGTAAGAATCAGAAGTTGTGGAATGATATAGAAGTAATCAATTCACACTTGGTGCGGAGGGGTTTTGTTGATGGGTACACGAGATGGACTAAACATGATGAGAACAATGTAGTTGATATGGAATTTGATGAGCATATTAAAGTTGAAGTCGAGGGTGTCAATTCGCCTTGTGCAGATGCGACGGAATCACTCGGTGAAGCCGATTTTGATGTTGAGGAGTTGTTATGTCACATTGAGTCGCATGTGTTGATTAATGCCAGTACAACTAAAGGACTTGATAATTTTCATAGAATAGAGAAGGCATCAAAGGATCCATTATATGATGAATCTAAGGGATGTGGTAAAGAGTTCACCATGTTGTGTACTATACTTGAGCTGATGAAGCTGAAAGCCATGCATGGCTGGTCGGATGCTAGTTTCACGTATTTATTGGAACTTATTTTCGATGTGCTGCCGAAGTCTAACTTGTTGCCAAGGACAACATACCTTGCTGAGAAGCTGATTTTCCCACTTTCGTTAGGCGTGCAAAAAATTCACGCGTGTCCAAATCATTGCATATTGTATCGAAAGGAGCACCAGGATGCTGTGAGATGCCCAAGGTGCAAACATAGTCGTTACAAGAGGAACAACGATTGTGACACCGATGGGGACGTGAAGAATACAACAAAGGAGACAAAGAAGAAAAGAAGTTCTATCATCGATGACAGTGATGATAGTAAGGTTCTTGCCTTAGTCATGTGGTACTTACCCGTGGTCGATCGCATCAGACGCTTGTTTGCCAACCCTAGGGATGCAGCAATGTTGACATGGCATGCACGCAAGGGGGACGGTAAGCTCAGGCATCCCGCAGATGGAACACAGTGGAAAAAGTTCGATAAGGATCATCGAGACTTCTCTAATGAGAAAAGGAACCTATAGTTTGCATTGAGTACAGATGGGATGAACCCATTCGGTCAAATAAGAAATCCGCATAGCGCTTGTCCAGTGATACTAGCAATGTACAACATTCCACCATGGTTATGTCATAAGTGTAAGTACCTACTGCTGTCCACTCTTATATCTAGGCCCAAAGAACCTGGTAACGACATAGACGTGTTCTTAGTACTATTGTTCGAAGACCTGTAGAAACTGTGGTTAGAGGGGGTCCGTATATGGGATGAGTATCTAAGAGAATACTTCACGCTCAGAGCAATTATTTTTTGCACGGTAAATGATTCCCCGACACTAAGGGCGCTATCGGGGCAGGTCAAAGGAAAGGCGACATGTTTTATATGTGTTGATGATACATCCCATGTGTACCTTCCAGCATCCCAGAAGCTAGTGTATACACAAAACCGCCAATTCTTACCAGCAAAATACAGGTATCGCGCGATGGCTAGATACTTTGATGACAAAATTGAGAACGACATAGAACCTCGACGTTAGAGTGGCTGGATCGTGTTTGACCTTGTTAAAAACATCAGTGTTATTTTTGGAAAGCCGATGAAGGGAGTCAAAAAGGAAAAAGGTCTCTGGCCGTTTAAGATGAAATCCATTTTCTTTGTATATTTCAATTATTGGAAAGAACTGGAAGTAAATCATGCGTTCGACTGGATGCATATTGGGAAGGGTGTATTTGATAGTAGTAGCGGACTTATACTCGACCAACCTGGTAAGACAAAGGATGGACTCAGCGCACGTAGAGATCTTGTAGTTATGGGAATAAGACTAGAGCTCCATCCGCAAGAAAGTGCAAATGGAAAGTACTTTCTCCCCCGGCAGCCTACATAGTTACGATTGAGGAGAAAACAACAATCTGTAAGTGCCTTAGTAGGATTAAACTACCGATGAGTTTCTCATCGAATATCAAGAATCTTGTAAATATGGAAGAGTTAAAGATAAATAGGTACAACACTCACGATTGCCACATAATGCTTTCGGTGTTTCTCCCTATTGCTATCAAAGCTGCTAACTCGCTATGGCTGAAGTTGGCTGTAACTCGCCTTAGCTACTTCTTTAACGCAGTATTGAAGAAGGTGATAACTGAAGACGAGTTAAATGACCTATGGACCCACATGAACGAAACAATGTGCATAATTGAGATGGTTTTCCCTCCATCCTTTTTCAATACGATGGAACACTTCATTATTCATATTGTTAACTAGATCTCTGCATTGAGCCCTGTCTACCTGCATTAGATGTTTCTGTTTGATAGGTTCATATATGTATTGAAACGCTATGTACATACTCATTCACATCCAGAGGGTTCTATGATCAAGGGCTATACAACTGAGGAGATCGTCGAATGTTGCTCAGATTACATTAATGATGGTAGCAGATCAATTGTCTCCCCGTGTCTCGTCATGAGGGTAGATAATCTGGAAAATGTATGAAAGGACGTAGATCGTTCATCGACCGTGACTTCAAACGAGTGGACCAAGCACATTTCAGTGTATTGCAACAGATGCAGATTGTGGGACCGTACTTTGATAAACATTTGTTAGAGCTCCACCGGAACAATAAGGATGCGATGGATAAATGGATCATAGATGAGCACAAGCACTCTTTCACATCATGGTTTAGCTCCCTAGACCTTGCAAGTGGCAAGTCCGTGGAAGAGAAAATGTTGAGAAAGTTAGCTAACCGCCCGAGAAGAACTATGGTTACCTTTCAGGCATACGACATCAGTGGTTTTACCTTCTACACCCAATAGAAGGATAAGAAGAGCAAGTGTCAAAAAATCGGTGTTCGAGTAGAAGCCATTGACGAAGAGGACCAGCCGACCTCGTATTACGGGTACATTGAGGAAATATGGGAGCTAGACTATGGTGCAAATTTACAGGTTCCCATATTTAAATGCAAATGGGTGAAGCACCCTAATGTCATCGAGGTAGATGAATATGGTTTCGCAATTGTTCATATTAACAATGTTGGTCACAAAGATGAGCCTTGGATACTTGCCAAGACCGTGGAGAATGTGGAGGATCGAGATGACTACAATCAATATGACGAGGTGCCATGTTTCATAGATTCGAAAATTTTTAAAATCTTAGAAGCAAGACTCTCCTTTACTGGCGGAATGCCATACATGCACACTGATCACAGCCAAGAAAAAGTCGTTCAAGGATAACTCAAGCATCATATAATTTTATTTTGTTAAGTATCTTTTATTATTCGAACCATGTATTATGCTCTATGTAATTTATGTTTATTAGAGTATAAAGAGTGCAAGAAAGAATTAAAATACGATTAGTTTTTTTTAAAAAAAATAAGAGTGCAAGAATTTTTTTTTACTTCTATGTAACAATTTTTTTTACTTCTAGGGACCTATTTGTAATTTTATAAAATGATAAGAATTAATGTGTAAAAATATTAGAATTGAAATGTAATTAATAAAAAGTATAGGGTTCTCATATAAAATGCTAGGGGTAAACATAATTTTTATAAAGTTCAGGGGCCAAAATGTAATACAGGACTAAAATATAACTAATAATGAACTTAGGGGTTCTTTTAAAAAATACCAGGGGTTGCTCTCTAAGTATAGGGTTCTTATATAAAATCCTAGGGGCTAAACATAATTTTTATTAAGTACAACGGCCTAAGTGTAAAATGATAGGACTAAAATATAACTAATAATGAACTCAGGGGTTCTTTTAAAAAATACCAGGGCCTGCTCTTTAGCGGTGGTTCACAACACCAACCGCCGCTAATCCTCTTTAGTGGCGGTTGGCTTCTTTAGCCGCTGCTAAAGAGTCCCGCCTTTATATAAGCACAGGCGCAGCGGGGACCAAACCCTAACCGCGGTGGAGAAGAAGACACCGTCAGGCTGCCCAAGTCCCCGACCGTGCCGCCTCCTCTCCCGACCACGCCCCCGCCTTCTCGTCCCTCCGTCCGTCGCCTCCTTATCGACGGCCACCGTGCAGGCCCCCCTCCTCTTTCTCGAGCACCGCCGTGTCGGGCTCCCCTCCTCGTCCTCGAACCATCGCGTCGGGCTCCGGTCGTCCCTGAGCGCTGCCGCCTCCTCCCCCTCATCGATGATGAGCGCATGGGCCCCTCCTCTATCCCCGAGCACCGCCTGTTGGGCTCCCCTCCTCTTCCTCAAGCCACCACATCGGGCTTCCCTCCTCGTCCTCGAACCGTTGCTGGGCTCCGGTCATCCACGAGCGCCGCCGCCTCCTCCCCCTCATCGACGACGAGCGCAACCCCCTCCTCTGTCCCCGAGCACCGCAGCCGCGGCCCCCCTCCTCGTCCTTGAGCGCCGCCACGTCAGGCTCCCCTCCTCTTCCTCGAGCCGCCCCATCGGGCTCCGGTAAGTGCTCCTCCTCCTTCCTCCCTCCTTGCGACGCCCTCCTTCCCATCGACGACCAGGTGTGATGATTCTTCTCTGAAACCTGCTTGCTTGGATCGATTACCTGTCTCTTTGTTCCAACATGCAACTGTCGCTTCGCTGCTTGTTCTAGCTGAGCATAAACAGTCTCTATTATACCTAATTAGGTTAACCATGCATGTCTAGTTGCTTGATTTTGTTGCTTTATTTGTCTCTGTTATAGCTTACCAGGTGCGATGTTTCTTGTCTAAAACATGCTTGCTTGGATTGATTACCTATCTAGCTTGTTTACTTGTCCCATGGAGCTGCTTGGGTTTGATTTATATAATTATCTATTGGAGGTTTGCTCTTACTGTCCCTTGCCTCCAGTCTGTCGGCTACATTTTGGTATTTCTATTTGTGTCAGTCTTCGGCTACATTTGCACCCTCTCTCTCTGTGTGTGTGCTCTATGCTCATGTGCTCTGTGCTGAACCACCTCCACAGCCTTGAGCTGAACCCTTGTGCTCTATCCTCTGTGCTCTTTCCTTGGTGGCCTCTCAATTTTGCTTTGTGCTATGTGCTCATGTGCTCTATCTCTCATGTACTTGCTCTACTTTAAGTTCAGTGTCTAAACTCAATGGGTATGCACACAATGAGTTTGGGCTTTTTTTTTTAATTTTCTGATTCGTCAATAAGGACTTTTAGACAATTCCTGTCTATGTGTCCCTTAGTGATGTTGGGCCTACCTTTTTTAGTGACTATAACCTCAAATATTAATTATTAGGCAATATACATTGCATTCTCTTCAGCTTGAGTGACCACTTTTAACAGTCTGGTGCCCTATTTTATATGCATCATATACATACATTGAACTGCTAAACAATTCATTTGTGTATCCTAGAAACTTGTTTGTAGTGTGACCTGATTCAGATGTTTGGTCGCTTAAAATTCAGTTATACTTCAGTTGGTTACTTTCACATTGCTATTTTCCTCTTTATCTCTTGTTTTCTCCTCTACTTCAGTTGGATACTTCCGTTATGGGCTTTTAAAGGCATGTGCTGAAAATGTGATGGAAGCTTGTTAAATGTTCCAAATTTGTGACATTTAAAATCCCGCCTTCTTAATTTTGTATCTGCGATAGACAACAATGCTTTTAAACTACAAAGCCCCTGCTCATATTAGATGTTCCAGCCTAACCATGCATATCCTTTGAATTTGGCTGAAATAGTGATGATAGTATTTCTTGTGTGAAAATTGCTTGCTTGCTTGATTTTGTTGCTTAATACTGTTGCCATATACTGCCATAGGGAATATTTGCACTTCATATACTGTTGCCATATGCTCTGTCCTATAGACTGTGGTTTATTTTCATGCTCATATGCTCACTGTTGCCTTAATCAATTTTACATGATGTGTTATTTACTTGTGGCCATATTTTTTTTGCTTGCTGCTGAATATGCATGCTCTCATATACTTAATTTTGCTGTCATATGCTTGCTGTCCCTATGGCTTCATCATTGTGCCTATATACTTTATGTGAACAATGAGCATCTAACATATATGTAAAATTCCCTTGTTATCTATGAGATAATTTAGCTAGATGCTAATTGCTTTATATACTCAATACTAAAGGTGAGCTAAGTGAGATTAGTACTGAGAGCAAATTTTGAGTTTTCTATTCTTCTCCTTGTCTCTCTGTACTACTTATCTATTCTATGTAGGCAATCGACCCATGCTCAATGATGAAAGCGGGCTAAGTGAGGCTAGTGTGGTGACATGGACCATATCCTAGAATATTGGATACATGCTGCTATACAAGTCAAGGATCTTAGAGCGTTGGATGGCCGTTGATTCGGCAACCCGCAGTGAGAGCAAATTTTGACTTTTCTGTTCTTCTCCTTGTCTTTCTATACTACTTATCTATTCTACGTAGGTGATTGATGCTCAATGATGAAAGCGGGCTAAGTGAGGCTAGTGTGGCGGCATAGACCATATCTTAGGATATTGGATACATGCTGCTATACAGGTCAAGGATCTTAGAGCGTTGGATGGCCGTTGATTCGGCAACCCACACTGAGAGCAAATTTTAACTTTTCTTTTCTTTTCCTTGTCTCTATGCTCAATGATGAAAGGTGTATACTCCTTGTTTTCTCAACTACTCGTCTTATCTAACATAAGGTGTCAAAGTCTTCTCGTCATGGCGGACAATATGCCCTCTCAAGAGGAAGACACCCTCAAGGCGCCCTCACAAGCGAGGTCGTCTTCAGATGATAAAGGATCAAGCGAACACTGGGAAGAACCAGAGGATCCACATCCTCCATCACCTAAGGAACGTCGATTGGGGAACCCGGACCTTGATTACGTGCCTGAAGAGGAGGTATCTTATCAAAGATAGTTTTCTTATTTGGTACATAGATTATATCAACTAAAGTTTACTACTTATATCCTAGGGCCCTCGACGAAGTGCCTGTCGGCTATTTGCAGTAGAGGCTGCGACAGATGAGGCCCTCGAGCAGCAAGTGGAAGAGGTGCCTGCCCAAGTGTCCAAACACAAACACAAGCACGGTCAACGCTCCATGAACAAGGCAGAGGGCATCTACGAGGTTACTGCATTAGACCCTAAAGATGGAGAACCAATTGAACCCACTGGTGTCCCAAATGGCGGAACCGTTGCGGCAAAGTGGTGAGGGACCATTGCAAAATCACGTGGCAGATTGACGCCAAGTCCCGAATGATAGAAAGATGATATGTGGGCTGACATCACGGCAACCATCCAGTTCCAGCCAGCAGATCTTGAGAGAGCCAAGAAGGCCATGATGTCCACTCTCAATCACATCTTTCGAGATTACAAGTCTAAGCTCAACTGCCAATACATCAAGAAAAATCGAACCCCATTCGACAAGCATGGAATATCAGTCAGCAGGAATGTGATGAGTTTGTTGAGCAGAAGACGAGCAGTGCTTCGAAGGAGCTTAGTGAAAAGATGGTTGAGCTGAACAAGCGAAAGAAGTACAAGCCGTGGTTAGGTCCGGACGGATACAAAAAGAAGATTTCGATTTGGAGAGAGAGGGAAGCCAAGCTCCGCGCGGAAGGAAAACCTGATCCTTTGCCAAACACCAATGAGCGTACCGGAAATTGGGTATATGGTCGCTCCGAGTTAACCGATGAGGGAGAGATTATTGTGAAGGATCCCGCGACAGTTGAAGTCATGCAAGCCTTGAAAGGTCCCATCACGACGCAGACGGAGGCTGGTCTGTTTACACCGGAGTATCACAAGGATGAGCTAGTGATGGCTATTAGGACCAAAGAACATGGTGGTCAGGTACGAGGAGTGTCATCATCGGCAACATGGAAAGAAGGTTTCTCTGAAACATCGTCACACCTGTACAAGAAGCATACATTGCACAAGAAAAAGCAAGAAGATAAAGCCAAGGACGATTAGAGGCGGCAACTTCTTATGTTCGCTATCGACAAAGAAAGCGGTCATTTGGACCCCGACCTGCAGGCTGCGATGGATGCCTTTTTACGTGGTTCATCCACATCCATGCAGCCATCCATCTCCACGCAACCATCATTCTCTGGTCAACCATCAGTCTCCATGCCATCAGAAATAGAGGACATCACTGAGGATACTCCTTGCGAGTTGTATGTGCCATTTGGTTACAAGGGGAAGACGATGAAGGTTGCATCCGGCATGGCATTTTAAGGAGAGACACTCCATAATAGGGATATCCCCCCAAGTTACATCCGTGTCACCGTGTTAGAAATAGTACCTGGCTATGAGGAGAACGAGATCGAAAGCCCAATACCTGATGCGGGTATAGAAACTCTCCAAGATGCGCTCGGCTCTTTCATTATTTGGAAACTCCATGATGTTGTACTCTCCAAACAAGTTTCTCCACCCCCATTGTCTGGGCATGGGTCGTTTCATGCGAGCCAGCCAATCATTACAGGTGGACAACCGTCTCCTATGTCTACTGCAGCCTCGGGAAACAAGCCCCAGTCTCCTCATGCGGAAGCCGACTCGACTCACAATCCTATAATCTATAGTGATAACGAGCCTGTTCCACAGACTGTTCAACTCGAGCCTTCGCCTGTTGTCGTCAAGGCTCCGCCAATCCAAGTCCAGTCTACAGCAATTCAAGTCGAGCCTCCGTCAACAGCTGCTGCGATGGTGAAAAGTTCAGGCTCCGGTGATCCAAGTACAACCTGCGCTAGTTGTCGTGAAGGCTTCGGTAATCCCAAAGATGATTACCGGTTTTGACAAAGAGCCAAAGGACTCAAAAGCAAAAAAATGATGTTGATAAGTACTTGGCTGAATTGAAGAAACGTCTAGCAAGCACCGGTAAGCTCGTTCTGCAAGAACAAGATCCTCGGGATAGATTGTCGTACGATGATCAAATTTTTGACAATCCTGCGGACGATGTGGACTACCTGAAATTCATATTCGGTAAACCCCTTATATCAAAGAACATATATAAAAACCTCCCATGGGAGATGCGGAAGTTTCACGACTGGTATATGATGGCGTCGAAGGAAAGGGTCACCATAATCAGTTGTAGGATTCCAAATGAGGTGTTCAATGAAGAAGGCGATGAACAAATCTTATGCCTATTTTGGGATGATGTCCATGAAATATTTCGCCTAGGTAAGATGGACATCACCTTCATCACCTTGTAGTCCATGATAAGTTTTGCATTCGATATGCTTCGTATTTCAAGCACAATTCAATATATTCTCTTATGACTTCTTTTTTGTAGCATGAACTATTTTTTCCAAAGAAAGAGGGTCGATAGAAAAGATTGGAAAGTGGCCTACGTCAACACGAACCGCATCAACCAAAGCACGATAAACCCAACGGTAAATCCGGAAAACTACCCGGATAAGACACCGGAGGAGATAGCTGCAATGCAGGTGGTCCTGAGAAATGAAGCAAGGACTCGGGTTATAAATTATTTATGTAAGTGTTACCTGAAGTGGCAAGATAGAGAATGCATTTTGGCCCCTTACAACTTCAAGTAAGTTAGACCACTACTGTCTTCATCATCTATAATATGTTAAAGTTAAATCCAATCGTAAGTAACTTGTTGTCAACATTCTTGTAGCAATCATTGAATCTATTTTATGATAATTCTCAAAAATGGGTACCTTCTGGTGCTGGACAGTCTGGACTATGATAAGAAGTTGTATAATGACATTGTGGAACTCATCGATAGGTAACAAATTAGTCTATATGTATATGATTTAATAATGTTAATATCATCTAATGATACGCTTTTGTCGATCATTTAGTGCTTACGAGAAGTATGTCAAAGAGGGAGGGAAATGTCATCCAAGACAAAAAAAAGAAGATGTACTTCCGTCATAAGTTTTGGGTAAGATTTATATGCATTGCATACATGTCTTTATCGTACTATCCATCATATAAAGTATAACTAACTTGTGTTCTCTACTACATAGTGCTATAAGCAAGTAAAAGGAAGTGTGCATTATGGCTACTACACGTATGTATTCGCATCTAGCTCGTCAACTTACTTTGACCATATCATTGAGGAGTCCGATTTAGAGATAAGTTGATTTTGTTTATGTCTATTTTATTTTATTCTATAGTGGATTTTTAAGATCTTATATTAATATACTCTACTCATGTGACACAGAGAGGCATAAGAGAAAAGGCACAATGGACTGCAAAGATGAAGAAGAACGACGAGATCAGAAAGGGTATGATTCCTAAAGAACACGTTCATTTGAGTACAAATAACATGTATCTAGTTGTAGCTTCTCTTTGTTGTTTTCTTTTAAGAGAGGTAATTAGTCTAGAAGGGAAGTGTTTTGATTCAAACAGTGAATTAGCAACAAACCATAGGTCCCTTTGTGAGTGGGCTGCTTCAAAAGCACCATATGAGCCCAATGTATCGAAGAAATATGATGACTATGCATTAGGGTTTATATAAGATATTTTATAATGCATGAATATTTTAAGATGTTGTGTATATTCTGTGATGATGTTTATAAATTTCTGTGATGACATATTGTAAATTTACTGTACTGTAATTTCTGTATATATATACTGATTTTTTTTTGGAAATAACAAGTAGCAGCGGTTGAAAATGTCAATTGGCACTACTTCTAGAGCAAACTAACGGCGGTTGGAGATGTCAACCGCCGCTATTGTGCTCGTGCAGTAGCGGCGATTGACAATTTCAACCGCTGCTATAAAGTCGTCTGTAGCGGCGGTTGGTTTCGACGTCAGACCACCCGCCACTATAAACTACTATTTGTAGCTGCATTTGCATAGCGGCGGGGTGGCCTGCCCGCTGCTACAAGGCCTTTCCAACTGCCGCTACAGGCCTTTTTTGCTGTTGTGTGTCAACCAAAACACAAGGTCTTCTTTTGGCTGCTCTTGAAAGATAGAATCAACACTAAAGGAATGCTAAAAAGAAGGAACATGTTTCTTGATTCATACACTTGTGAGTTATGTCTTTGGCAAAGAGAGGAAACACTAAGACATCTCTTTATAAGATGTAGTTTTGCTCAACAATGTTGGACAGCCATTGGCATACTCATCCCGCAAAACAGAACAATTTTCAGAACCATCAGAATGATCAAAGCTTCCTTGGGAGTGCCATGGAAATCATCATACTCATGACCTGGAGCATTTGGGTTACAAGAAATAGATGGATTTTTAATAATGAAAACCCACTGGTGCAGCAATGCAAAAGAACCTTCCTTAAAGAGATGACCCTAGTTGGTCATAGAATTAAGCCAAGATTGTTGGAACAGCTGCAGGAATGGATTCAGGATCATTAATGATAGTTTCCTCTGTTTTCTCTTTTTCTCTGCTTTCTCTGTGCTTTTCGCCTTTTGTTCTTTTGAACTCTTTGTACTTGTATTTTCTGCTTATATTAATAATTAACCTGTAGGGGCTTGCCCCTGCAGTTTATTCAAAAAAAAAAGACCAAGTAAAGCGCCACAAGGGTATGCTGCTAATCGTTTCCTCCTTACTATTTTTTTAATCATTTTCCTTGTAATTCTGATCCAGGACAACAGGTTAGGTTCGAGCATCTATTGAACACTTAATCCCACTCAGATTGTTGCATTACAGGATTGAACATTTAGTATACTTGCTAATTCATTCAGATACTAACCTGTCCTCATAGTGGCTTAATCTGAATGAGAAAGTGAGTTTGGATTCATGACATACCAGATTCAGATTAGCATAGATTTCATCTAAAAGAGCACATGTATTTGTATTGTATTTAATGGATTAACATGTTTTTTTCTTTTTAAAATTTATCATTGTTGACGCTTTTTGCCAAACTGTGTCACCAATGATATCTCATTGGCGACGCAGAATTTCTGCATCGTCCATGACTTCTCACTAGCGACGCAATTTGGTGACGTGAAAAAATGCGTCGCTAATGATACTTGAAAAGTGTCTCTAATTACCTTTTTTTACAGTGTGGTCCAACCACCATCTTCCCTTGTCTCTCTTCACACAGCCGTAATCTCTGCTCACGACTATAGATGTCGAAATGGGTGGCACAACCCGGCATGGCCTAGGCCTTAAAACGTCTGACATGTTTTCTTTCAAGCTAGCACGGCATTGCGTGCTTATCGGGCAATGCCGAGACAGCTCACGGTCTGCACCATCAGCCCACGGCACAGCACAATTGGAATTAACCGTGTCAGACCGGCCAGTTAATCATGTCTAGCCCAATAGCCCTTGTAGCCTGACTAGCCCAAAAATAGAAAAACCATTGAAACATATTC
The DNA here is from genome assembly GCA_030378355.1 of Eleusine indica. Classification (NCBI taxonomy): domain Eukaryota; kingdom Viridiplantae; phylum Streptophyta; class Magnoliopsida; order Poales; family Poaceae; genus Eleusine; species Eleusine indica. The sequence goes on from CM059495.1 coordinate 48,477,696, forward strand.
AATTGCAGAGAACAATTGAGATTTGCACTTCAAATCTACAGACAGATTCAGAAAAATCACCAGAGATGCAAAAACAAGTTGAGAACAAAAGAACAAATTTGGTCAAAGAAAATTTGATTATATTGAGTCGAGTAGAGTTATTCCTAACTATTTGTGTCATTAAAAACCCTTTGACCTAAGGGGAAAAAGAATACACACCAGCTCAAAATCTGCAAGTTCAATCTAAATTATTACAATCTTCCCACTTACAATCTATTAAATACCAGCACTAGTCACTCCCTCATCAAGTTCAAGTTCCTCAATAGCTGCAGATTCACCTTCAAGGTACAGATTCTCAAACGCAGCTTCAAGTTTCTCTTGGTGCTGCTCGGCACTTTGCTGCTCTTGGTCTTCTCCTATGCTGCTGATGGGGTTTTCTGTAATAGTGCGTCTTTGGCCGTGGCCGCGCACCTCGGCGCAGCTGTGCTTGCGCATGCACATATACGCCCTTGTGCGGCTACTTGCGTGCTATCAGGTCCTAGGTAACCGATGGCTTAATCAACCTCCACTCCAATTGATTCAGTTGCATGCAATGTGTCCTAGGTAAACGATTTAGGCATCATAGCACAGCAAATTAATATATTTTCATTGCAATTAGATTGTTGTATTGCAGATTAGTGAAAGATAAAGATAGATGACACAATCAACGACTTGTAAAACTTATTAAGCTCTTGAATTTGTATTGTAAATTGGCACATTAAATTTCACAATACCAAAACAGCACTATAGCGGCGCAGTCCAATCCACAATAAAGGTGACCCACAATTAACCCGCTGATACAAATAGATAGGCGTTTTTTTATGACGGCCCACAATACCACCCGACGCTAAAAATATCAATAGCGGCAGCCTAAAACAACACCCGCCGCTAAAACCCCATAGTTCACAGTCCATATAAAAACCTACCACAACCTAAACCAGCTCATTCTCCCCAGCAGTCGCCGCCGCCACATTTCTTCCCCATGCACGCACCTCTCTCTCTTTCTCTCTCTCTCTCTCTCTCTCTCTCTCTCTTTCTCTCCCCAACCCTAGCCCCACACCCACTCCTCCCCCGAGGGTGACCTCCCCTCCACCCGCGGGTGGTGGCGCATGGGCTCGGGCTCCTCCCCCTGTGGCACACGGGCTTGGCAGAGCCCTCCCCTCCTCCCCCAACAGCGGCATGGGCTCAGGCTCCTCCCCCGAAGGTGCACGGATTCGGTGGCGCCCTCCCCTCCTCCCCTAGTGGCGGCACGGGCTCGGGCTGATCCCCTGGCGACGGCATGGGCTCGGGCTCCTCCCCCCCTGGCGGCGCACATGCTCCTCCTGTGGCGGTGTATGGTCTCGGCGGTGCCCTCCCCTCCTCCCCCGACGGTGGGATGGGCTCTGGCGAATCCCATGACGGTGCCCTCCTCTCCTCCCCCTAGCGGCGCACGGGCTTAGTGGCTCCACCCCAATGGCGGACGCCCTGATGTGGGTGGATCTGACACGTATGAGGCCAGATCCGGGCGGGGCGGCACCAGATCTGGTCGACGCGCAGATGGATCTGGTGTGTGGTGGCTGGCGATGTTCGGCGGCGCACGAGCTCTGGTGGGCCCCATAGTTTTTTGTTTTTTTTTGAAACAATAGTGGTGGGTGACATTGTACCGCAGCTATAAATCTTTATTTTTTAGCCATGCTAAGGTAGTGGCGGGTGCCAAATCTGCCGCCATAGCGCATTTTGGCCTGCCGCTACAGTGCAGTTTTGTTTTAGTGATTGTGGAGAGGAAAAAAATTTATTAGTCCACTTTAACTTTGAACTCTAACTCAGTCACTGACAGCACAACATGGTCCTACACGACATATGTCATCTCTACCGCCACCGAGCTCCCACCCTAGTGGCAGTGGAGCCGAGTTGCCATGGGGGCTTAGCCCCTCCTAGTGATGGGAGCTTAATGAGGCTCGGAAAACCGTCATTGTAGGTGGTTTTCCATCGCCACTAAGAGCCTTTTCTATAGCAGTGTGACAAAAAAATGCTGCTGCTACGAGCCATCACCAGATACGCCCGCGGGGCTGCTCATTGGCCAAGTTGACGGGCAATATAATCCTCGTGCCATTGATCATTGTGTCCCGCTACCCTCTTACTGTTCAGGCCTTGCACTGGTGTGGTCCTGTCTGAAGTTCTTCAGTGCTCTACTGCATTGCGGAGTTACTCATTTGAGATAAGGAATTAAGGAAAGTTTATTGGATTAGTAAATTATGTCCTATTTTCTAGTTAGCTGTACTTGTTTCTTTTCTTATGGGATGTGGATGAGGTTTCTGTCCTTTTGGTTTGAAAATTTCGTTATTGATTATGGAGGGAAGGTGTAGTTTCTCACAAGGCAATGTCAGATGACATAATCAGCGGCATAAATAGTCTAATCACAATGTTTTTATAGGAACAATATAAGTCAAATTGAAATGTTTTTATAGGAACAGTATGAGTCAAATTGAAGGTTTATAACGGACTAGTAAATTGACTAAAGAGTAAAATACACTATCAGTCCTTAAACTTCTTGTTTCATAGTGTCATAAAGGTCCATAAACTTGCAATTTATACAAGCACATTCTCGAACTTATCCCATGATGTCTTCTAGATCAATAAACTTACAAAGTGCAATACCACATTCTTGAACATATCCCATGATGTCATTTAGTCACAAATCTCTGTTATGAGACAAAAACATATCTATGTGACATGTCAAATAATGAAGCTCTCAGCCATCGTCTTTCACTATCGACGACATGTCATGCTTGTCTATCTCATTTACCTCTCCCAGCTGCCTCTCTGCACTAGGCTTCCATCATGGTGCAATGACTCGTTCTTCGTTATTGACAACCACCAAGCACTGAGGTGACATCCCCGTATCCTATAATTACTTAATTTGCGTCAATTCGTATAACATTATGATGAAATCTTCTTCCATTAGTTTCATCGAAAGTGCTCCCAAATCCATCGTAAGTAGTCAATACGGACATGTGGAATGTCACATAAACAGAATTGTGTATTCATATAAAGATTTTGGACCTAGACTACTTTGATAACAGTTCTAAGAAACTATAACTTTGTGCGCTCCTTTGCAGAAACCTACAACTATTTATAAGAGTTGTTCACAAAACTAAAACTTTCTCATCTTGGATCTACATGTCGGCCTCTACAACATGGAACAAGGAAAAGACCCACATGTTATATCCACTGGACTCGTGAGAAAGTTGCTCAAGGGAGGTCTTCTTTGGTAGGTTCTTACTCCAATATTGATAGAAGTTCATTCCCAAAGATAAAGTGGATTGAGCACACATTTTTAGTTGGAATTTGGCAAGCATGTCAGAACACACTTGTTCCACAGATTGGGCAGAGCTGAGAGAGTGGTTAGAAATGACTGTACTTAGTCAGTCGGTCAGCCAAGAGGTTCGAAAAATGAATAAATAAAAATAAAGTAAATTTTTCTCTTTTTTAGGGGTTTAGAATAGCCGGAATTAAAAACTTTCAATTAGAATTGAATAAATCCGCCTAGAAAAAAGTGATTCCTTTTATTGGCTCACCTATTTGTTGATGAAATTTACTTGCTTGTTGGTAGCGGAGGATTGGTTAGTTCCTTATTTGCCCACCTTCTCTACTCAAAATGGTAACCAGACCTTACAACTCAAATCTCTTGGCCCTGTTTGGATGCAGTTCAGATTCTTAAAATCTGAATTTCATTTTAAGATTTTAGAATCTGGATTTTAAATAAAATCTTGGTGGTGACATTTGGACACCGATTAAATTCTTAACATCTGAAGTACAATGAGTCTTTTGACATATAAAATATGACTCTAGCTAGATATAACCAGATTATGAGATTCTTAAAATTTGAATTTCTAGATTTTAGAATCCAGTAAAAAATCGGTCCCATTTGGAGGCTTTACGAATTCTAAAATCTGGATTCTTAAAATCTCAATGGATCCAAAGAGAGCCTTAGACTAGAGCTCCTAGGATAAGATTTTTTTTTCTATCAAGCAAGTCAGCTATATAGGCCCACCAACATTTTCAATACTAATTAAAACCTGCTATCTGTGGATAAATAAGTACTTATCCGGGGAAGACTTAGCAATGATCCAATTTATTTAAACCCATATTCTATCATATGAATGAGGTTCTTGCACCTAAGGTTAAAATAGTTAAAGTTTTCTACGACATGTTCAAGAAATTTGTAGTCTTCTATAACATATGTCAAAGTAGTTGTAAGTTTTCAAAATTTACTCTGACTAATTATACAAACACAAAAATGTCGGTAGTTCAACAAAATCAGCAGGTTAGTAGATGTTAATAGCATTAAACTATCAATAAATGAATTAATGGTGAGTTTAGAACTATCAATAAACAAAATAGAAACAGATTTGGCAAGTCCTAATAGACTAATAACAGATAAATGTTAACAGTCGTTTTCCACTGTTCAGTGGGATGCGTTACCACTAGTGTTGACAAAAATCGCAAACGGAACAGTTTTTTCTACAAAAACAAATCGATCAGTAAACGAAAAAACGCAGCTAAAACTAAGATACAACCAGATTGGACTGGTGTTCTCAAAAACTGTATGTGTTTTTCACAGTTTTGTTAACTATAGTTACGGATGGGCATGTGTTTTTCTCAGGCTGGACACTTCCAACTTGGTCAATTGCCGAGTTGGTTCTCAGAAAAACTACCTAAACTTAGGGTGAGGACGCTGCTACAAAAAAAAAACGTTTTTAGCAATAAATACCTTTTGGTAATTAGTAGCAGACATTTTATTGCCCACCGCTAAAATAGACATGAGGGACTCATTTCCATGTACCGGAGGCGGTGCAACTTAGTGACGGGGCCGTAATTATGACCGATGGTCTGCCATTAAGTTGTGCCACATCTTATAAAAGAAGGAACGCCAGAGGGTGGTGTGTGGGGGCGGGGGGGGGGGGGGGGGGGAGAGGGAGGAGAGAGGAGGGGGCATAACTGTATCCACTCCCCTTCTGCGCCCCTTTCATGGACACTTCTCCTTTGCCTCCCCTCCACCCCCCCCCCCCCCCCCCCCCGCGCTACCAGCACCACATGGCCGCCTGGCGCCACGTCCGTCTCTTCATTAGGCAGATGTGCCAGATCTTGGAGCGCTGCTGCTGAGCTCGGGCCTTTGCTTATCAATCCTCGTCGACCAAGGCGGCCTGCGCGAAGAACCGCAAGGCGGCAACGACCAGATCTCATGGCTGCCACCCTACAAAGCGCCTTCATGACGACGACAGCGGTGCCACCACCCTTGCTTGCTCCACCTCGATGGCGAAGAATTCCACCATGGCGGCAGATCTGACGGTGGCGGAGCCCATGGTAAAGGTGGTAGCAGTAGTGACAGTGGTCGTGACTGAGACGGCTGTCGATGCCACTAACGTGACAGCTTTTGCGGCAGTCCGTAAGGATGACAGGGCGGTGCTGCTGGCCTGGGCGACCACCCATGCGGCAGCGGTGGCGACCCGGCTCAAGAAGACAGCCACAACTTTTGGCGTGGACCCTATTTTTTTATGTCGGCTGGTGGCGTGATAGTGACGGGTAGTACCTATCACCACGGCAACTTATTTTTGGTAATTAATGATAACCTTACTGATGGGCAATAATATTTTTTGAATGATAGATGCAATGCTCGTCACTAAAACCGTTCAAGGCCCGTTGCTAAAAAATGGTTCTTGTAGCAGTGGGAGAGTCATGACCTGTGCCAACTCCCCTTCAGTTCTGCTAGTGCTACCCTTCATCTTCTTCATCAGATCAGATCTCCATATCATAGCATATCTACAGGACCACATGTTGTACTCAATACTGAAGGCCCGCACGCGCTGCAGATCGAGTTGACCGTTGTCGGTGTTTAGATCACTGGCTAGTAGTTTTTGTTCATAGGAATGCGTGTTTCGGGCTTGGTGATGGCTAAGCAAGAGGACACAGACGGTTATATTGGTTCGGGGAAGCCCCCTACATCCAGTTCTCAGGCCTGCTCGTGTTACTCGCTCCGGTGGTGGAGTACAACGGTGGTGAGAGAGGAGGGGGCTCCAAGTCTCGGGTGCGAGTGAATTGTGTGTGCTGGGTGTGTGTTTGCCTCTATCTACCCCCGTCTAGAGAAGAGAGTGGGTCTCCCCTTTTGTACTTCAAGGGGATGGGCCCATTTACAGAGAGAGAGAGAAAGAGAGAGCGGGGTTATACACATGTGGAGTTGGTGGAGGCGTGCAGAAGAACGCGAAGTTCCTGGTCGGTGGCATGGTCTTTGGTCCTTGCGGGCTCATCGCCCTGGCCTCTTGTCAGGGGGAGGGCACTGTGCTTAGGCGTGCCCCCGTTTCCTGTCGTTGGGTCGAGCTCCCCTCGTTACTGTAGATGGCGTGTGCGCCCATACGTGGAATGGTGCATCATGGGCGTTGTCACGTTATCAGAGTGGTGATCAATCCTGTTGTCCATCAGTTAGTCCTGTATCACTGTGGTTAGGGATGTCATCAGGTGGTAGCGTCACAGGCTGCCCTGTCATGCTTGCCTTCGTTAGCAGGCGCTAGTGATGATGAGGGCGGCAGATATACTAGAGGATTTGACCTCCTGATACTATGCGTGCGTAATGAGTATGGCATTTAAGGTCAGGTGGTTGGCGGTTGTTGACCACCGTCTTACTCGACCCCTTCCATCCAGGGTCATCGCGTCGCGTTAGGCTTGTCCGGGCCTGCCCGGAGTTGGAATCTATCTCGTCCTGGCAGGACAATCAAGTTTCTCCGCTCCGCTATCTTTGGCTCGGTCAGGGTTTCATCACCCCGTCCTGTCTGGGCTCGGATCCCACTAATGGGAGTTAACGGATGTAGAGTTTGTCTGGTGATTACGGGGCCTCATACTATCGTTGTGACTGTAGTGGTAGCGGAGCGTCCGTCCTTGCCCCGGAGTGGATAGGCTCGGATGAGTGGCTGAGTCATCTGCTTGGAAGGGCGAGCCGTGCTCGGGTTCTATCAGGCGGGACGACTTGTCCTCGACCCCGATTGAGGGGTCGAGCGGGGCATAGCAAATCCTCGACCCCTATCGAGGGGTCGAGTGGGACGCGACTGGCCATCGACCACTCGGGAGTCGAGCGAGTCGGGGCAGTGGCGTGACCTTTGCGGCTAAGGCTTGACTGCCGCGGGGACGCTTCCTGTGTGGGCCCACACTGGTGATGCCTTGGTAGCGATCCGACGGGTTCTTGTGAGTCGGACGTGTATGAGTCCTTAGGCGGTGCCACATGGCACCCCGATCCTTACCCTCGACAACCATGTACAATGCACCGTCATGAGTGGTGGAGGTAGGACGTGGCACGAAGTCCGCGCTAGTCTCGAGCACGCAGTACTGCCGATCAAGGCTGACGTCTAGGGTGCCATGGACAGGGTGTTGGTGCTCAACGTGGCTGTTCCCCGGAATGCTCAAGAGATTCCCCAGGACCGTCGAGCCCACGCGACGCATATGACTCATGCATGGCCTTGCTTCATGTACTTGGTTCCTAATTTTTGTTGAGCTACTATACATCAATCAGTTATATCTAATAGCTTAAGCTGATGGAAAAACATAGGTAATTCATTTATGGTTCAACTTTTCCTCTTACATAGAGGTTCCCTCAGACCTCAGATGTGAAAATAGTAGCGGCACAATAGAAAATGCGGTCATTAGGACATAAGCTTAAGATCTTTGGCTCGAAAAGATTCCGTTGATACATTCTCTTCGCTTACAGTTGCTTTAACCATAAAAAATAGCAGCTCAAAGTCCGTGCTAGTCTCGAGCATGTAGTACCGCCGATCAAGGCTGACGTCTAGGGTGCCATGGACCAGGTGTTGGTGCTCAACGCGGCTGTTCCCCGGAATGCTCAAGAAATTCCCCAGGACCATCGAGCCGACGCGGCGCATATGACTCATGCATGGCCTTGCTTCATGTACTTGTTTCCTAATCTTTGTTGAGCTACTATACATCAATCAGTTATTTCTAATAGCTTAAGCTGATGGAAAAACGTAGGTAATTCATTTATGGTTCAACTTTTCCTCTTACATAGAGGCTCCCTCAGACCTTAGATGTGAAAATAGTAGCAGCGCAATAGAAAATGCGGTTATTAGGACTTAAGCTTAAGATCTTTGGCTTGAAAAGATTCCGTTGATACATTCTCTTTGCCTACAGTTGCTTTAACCATAAAAAATAGCAGCTTTCTTCTTCTGGTCGAAAGATTCAGTTGTGTTGGAGTACAAGAAAATCCAGATAGCCTTCGGCTCGGTGGCAGCGTGCCCGCCCGGGTTCGATCCTCAGGATCGGCTCGCGGTGTCGCACCGTGAAAAAAAAAATCCTCTCGTCCTCCCCAGGTCAAAGTATATGGTAAAGACTCGCGCCATAGCTCACACGGCCAGCTGAGTTGCTGTGTATGGTTAGAGAGGGGGTTCGGAGGTTTTCTCGATCTGCGTGAGAAAACTTCTTCTTCTTAGTAAAATACTGTCAGAGTGGCTTCTTCTCCGGTAGGTCGAGTTTTTTTTATTTTACAACGCCGTCCTTTTCGTATGGCACTGCCATCTCACTTCTAGATCTACCATGAAACAGACCGTAGTGTATTATAAGTATTAAGTCGGCAAAATTGTCAAGATGTTGAAAAATTGTATGTGTAAATGCGGCCTTGTTTGTGACCTCACAAAAAAATATATATATACAAGTATACCCCCGCACCGCTCAGTATTTTTCAGCGGTACTTTTTTTTATTTCATGATAATGTTCATGCTGTTGCATGGCCATTTTGTGCCCGTGTGGCTGACCAGCACACCAACGGATTTATCTAGATTATATCAATAATATATGTTATTCTACTTCATGGGCTCAGTATAAGAAGACGTGCTGTGAAACAACCTCCTCAAGGTTATCGCCAGCACATACGGGAATCAGATACGATCGACATGGCGCACGCAGAAGCTGGAGGATCTCTACCGGTGCCAAATGTGCAGGCACTAGCTCAAACTTGCATCGGACCAGCCACACAGATTCCTAAAAGGTACATCAGGATGGAAGAGGGCGGGGAGGAGGTCATCAGTCACAACATCTCTGCTGCAATTCCAATCATCGATCTCAACAGGTTGCTTGATCCACAGTCATCCAAAGAGAGTCTGCGAAGCTTGGATCCGCCTGTAAGCAGTGGGGCTTCTTTCAGGTATATAAAGCTATAGAATACGCTGTTGATGTTTCACAAGGTAGTAGTGATAACTGATAAATAATGTAATGTTATACTGTAATAAAGAAGCCTGAATTTCGATACTCACATAGTAAATATTGAAGCCAAATTTCAGCCGTCGAAATAGATTGCAACCTGGTCTAATTTCGAAAAGGATTGATGTCGTCTCCATATATAACTACGAGTTTCTGCGACATAGCTAACTTTCACCTACAGTTGCTTTAACCATAAAAAAATAGTATATCTGCACACGGCGTGATTTTGTTCATGTCAAAAACTACAGCTTATCAACCACGGTGTACCCGATGACGTGATTAGTAACTTCAAGAGCGACATGACTGAGTTCTTCAAACAACCACTTGAAGCAAAGATGGCCTACTCAATGGTACCGGGCAATCTTAAAGGGTATGGCCAGCACTTCGTTGTTTCCGAGAATCAAAAGCTGGACTGGGCAGACAGTTTTACCTTATGCTCCGTCCAAGCGATTCTAGGGACATGAGATTTTGGCCAAGTAGTCTTCCATCTTTCAGGTTTGCCTGAACTCAGAAACACAATTTTGCGTCATGAATCTTGGTATCTACCAATTCATTCGTTTCTAACCATAACCTTTCCGAACTCCTGAATCCCGACAGAAACTCCTTAGGTAGGTACTCTTCTGAGGCAGCAAAGGTAGTGTTGTGCTTGTTGCGGTTCCTGGCCATGGACATGGGAGTTGAGCCAGAGTCTCTCTTGGACATATTAGAGGCCAGCCTCAAAGCTTGCGAATGACATACTACCCGCCTTGCAAGCAGGCTGACAAGGTGGTAGGCCTGTCACCGCACACTGATGGAACCGGACTAACCCTGCTACTTCAGGTGAATGACGTGCAGGGGCTGCAGATCCGGAAGGATGGCAAATGGGTCGTTGTAAACGCCCTTAATGGTGCCTTCATTATCAATTGTGGGGACATACTTGAGGTCAGTATGGGTGCCTAGTACAGCATATCTGAGTACTGAATTTGAGTTATTTCCTGTTTTTCCATGTTGCTAATAAACTAGCGCTTCTTCAGTGTTTGTTTATCTACATATATATAAAAGACGCAACCCACTCAAAGTCATTTACTCCTATTTCTCTCAACTCTCATGCGGCCACATCATCCCACAAATTTTCACCGTCAGATCGTGGGGTTTGAGGCTCATCTATCCGTCAATTAATTGTCACCTACATCAGCACTTCTCTAGGCACTGAATTGACATGTGTACTGTTTTCTCTCACTATTCATTAGCACCTTCATTAACACATTAGCCACTCTCTACGCAGCCACTTTTTCTTTTCTTTCCTTTGTTCTGCATTTCATCCATTTGGTAACATACCTCAGCATTGTTCATGGAAGAGTGGTTCAGTTTCATCCATCATAAATTGTAATTAATTTTGTGCTGCCCTCCTTTAAAGCTAGGTACTCTTTGAATTCCTATCATGTCTAGTGCATATACACTACCAAAAAAGCAGCCTATAGCGGCGGTTAAAAAAATACTGTAGCGGCGAGTATGGCATCCCGCCGCTAACCAATCATAGTTAAAAATCAACAACAACAGCGGCGGGTGTTCTGTGTTCGAAACCCACCGCCGCAAAAAAGAGAACTGTAGCGGCAGGTGATAAAGTCACCCACCGCTACACATCATTCGATAAAATAAAAAAAGTGGCTCCCACGAAGGAAGATCGGATCTGCCACCGCCGTTGGAGCCGTGCCGCCTGCTGGTGCTGGAGCCGCCGCCACCGCTTCCCGGATGTCGAGGGAGGCTGGATCCACACCGCTGCCTCCTGGATCCACGCCGCCACCTCCCGGATCTGCCGCCACCCTTGGAGCTGCGCCGCCTGCTTGTGTTGGAGCCGCCGCCACCGCTCCCCGGATGTCGAGGGAGGCCGGATCCACACTGCTGCCTCCTGGATCCACGCCGCCGCCTCCCGGATCTGTCACCGCCCTTGGAGTCACGCCGCCTGCTGGTGATGGAGCCACCGCCACCGCTTCCCGGATGTCAAGGGAGGCCGGATCCGCACCGCTGCCTCCCGGATGTCGAGGGAGGCCGGATCCGCACTGCCGTCTCTCGGATCCGCTGCTCGGAGCTTATCCTCTTGGAGCCCTGCACCAGATCTGGACGCCGCGCGAGGGAGAGGAGGGAAGGCCGCCACGCGAGGGAGAGGAGGGGGTGCTGGTAGGTCGGAGAGGCGGGGAGGCCGCCGCGCGAGGGAGATGATGGGCGCGCCGACGAGCTGTAGCTCCGTCGACGTACGCGCCTCGCTGCCGAAGAAGGGCTGGATGGCGATAAGGCCAACGAGGCGGACGACAGAGGCAACGTAGGACGCGGAGGAGGCGGAGGCCACGCCGTTGCGCGGGGTGAGGGAGGCTGCGACGGCGGGGTCTAGCATGGAGACGAAGGGGAGAGGCGGCACGAGGGAGGGAGAGAAGAGTGGGGCGTGGGCAAGGAGGCCAAGGGGAGTGCGGCGTGGGGGAGGAAGAGAAAGGAGTGGGCGGCTCCACGACTGGGTTAGGGTTTGCTTTTTATATGGGCTGCGACTAGTGGGCTGTGTGGAGAGTTTTTAGCGGCGGGTGACATTTTGGACCGCCGCTAATATGGCCTTTAGCTACGGATGATATTCTGGATCGCCACTATTATGTGATTTAGCGGCTGGTGATATTATGGACCGCCTCTACAAATATTTATGTGATTATAGCGGCGGATTTTTTCTGAGCTGCCGCTATGTTAAATTGGGCTGCGCCGCTATAGGCCCTTTTTGTGCTAGTGATATGTCCCTCCAGTCCGTCCTCAAGATTTTGAAGATCACAGTGCTATATTATTTTGTTTTCCCTACTAATTTTGCTAGTGTATAGTAGTTGCGATTTCTATTTACACTTGCAACTCTGGATGCGTCCACAAGTGACAAGTCATTGCCTCTACTCGAGGTTCTCTTTTGCAATACATGCATGCTCCCCCATTCGGTCACTGAGAGTTTCTATCGTTTTATTTGGGGAATTAATTGCCCATTAGCTACGTTTTCAGTTTTCCTTCTAGCGATCTGCATAGATCATGGTGTCAGCCATGTTTCCACACATGTTCACAATACTATATATATCCTGGAATGAGGTGAAGCTTCTCACGATCATCTCTTCCAAAATCATCATCATCTCCGCCTCAAATCTACATATTCCGTCCAATTGTTTGCCGGACTCTCTCTCTCTCTCTCTCTCTCTCTCTCTCTCCTTTGTTTAAAGTCCTTTGTATAATTTTCATGTTTAGCAATATTTCTATTCCAATGAGGAACTTTCTCACATAGCAAAAAAAAAGAGGAACATTCTCGTGAAATATCTTGAGATAATAAGGTTGTTTTAATGTATGTGTACTGGTCAATGCAAAACGTTTCTCATGTTTCTTGCATGTGACTCCACTGCACTCTATGCAAGTGAAAATTTGCAACGTTTCAAGCAAGCAGGAACGCACATACTAATTATTTTTATTGTTTTCTTATTGTTTTTTCAGGACCTCTAAAACTTTATAATGCCATACTGTTTTCCTGAGAAAAAAGAAAGCAAAGCCTTCCTTAGTCGTCCAATTTTTTCCCTCTTTTTCTTTATATATTACATAGATATGTGGTCTCATAATCGTTCAATTTTTCATGTATTTTCTTGATAATGATAATTCTCTATAGATACATCTTTTCACAACATACAAGAATCAAATGTAAGTCAAATTTTGCAGCTGCGTATGTGCTTCAATTATACAAACAAATTTGTATTACATTTTTAGTGTTTCAGTCATCCAATTAGTGTATTCCAGATTAACACGATACAACTACTAAATCAAAATTGCCTAATTGGCAATTATCAAATATGTTATTTTCTTTTATTTCCATTTATAATAAGAAAACACTTAAGAGGTCCCGCTGGGATATCAACTAGTTCATTACTCTGGATCACTTGCAGATTCTAAGTAATGGAAGATACAAAAGCATCGAGCACAGGGCCATGGTGCATCCAACAGAGGAGCGCATGTCAGCAGCAATTTTCCACCAGCCGCGCAAGGATGCAACGGTTGGGCCTCTACCGGAGCTTGTAAAGAATGACGGTGGGGCACGGTACAGCTCGATCGGCTACATGGATTTCATAAAGGGCTTCTTTGCCGCGAAGCTTGATGGAAGATATCACCTCAATAGCTTGAAGAATCATTAGCTATATATGACCATCATGTAATGGAGCATAATGTTCCTATTGCTTTCAACCACAAACACCCTTTCCCTCTTCTTATATAAAATGTTTGCTAGTAGTACGTGGCACGTACTAATATGTTTCTTTTCAACCTCTTCCCAATAAAAAAGTATGAATAATATTGTGGTGTCACTCACTTTCGTTCGGAATTAAAAAGGAAATAATTGACCTTTTAGTGCAAGATAGTTTAAGAAATCATTGATACAGGTAGTGACGCAATACCGCGCTCCAGCAGTTGTAGCTTATATATATATAGACAAATGTACGAAACACAGCAATTGTTCAGAATACAAAAATCTGACACGTAGGACACGTCATGGTCAATGATAATGATATATTTATTTTCTAAAGAGGACAGTTCATATATCATGCACATTCGAGAGCATATCTAGTGTGCCAACGCCGGTAGCACCGTAAGGATGCACTAAAGATTATAACAAAAACATAAATATGTAGTTTATGTCATCATCTATCATCTTGCAAAAGTTGAGATATAATGGATACTTGTGTAAAAAGAAAAAAAAACCATATATAAATAGTAACGGGTTACAGGTTTAAGATGAACATTTCCAATCCACACTATTCACAGGCTGATTTCACTTTTTTGTTTCTCTTTACACAAATATCTATTGTATCTTAATTTTTGTAAGGTGATATATGATGATATGCACTACATATTCATATTTTTGTTGCAATTTTTTATGTATTCGGTGCTACCGGCGTTAGGAGCACAGTAGCACCAGATCTCCTCCCATGCACATTCTCTCTAATGAACATACTGACGTACATTCTACTCTCAAGAATGCCTCAAGATACCAGACAGATTGATCTTGAAATTGATAAAACCACCATGAGAGACTTGATGTCTATGGGTAAGAATAATTACTGATAAATACAACATTTCTACTAAGTTTCACAACCTCAATTAGCTTATTCAACGACATGCAAAGGTTTTTTAAGAAAAAATACTAAGCAAGGTCAATAGTTTATTACTTGTAATTAGAGCTACACATGCTTCGAACATTTTGATTAGAGTGAAATTCACCAGATCCTTGAACTTGTGCCACATTTTCATCTAAATTCACAAATTTTTGCAAAAGTGTACACTTTAATCTCTAAACTTGGAATATTATATCAACATTGATCCATATAACTTGAGGACACATTTTAGAGCTTTAGGCCTTGTTACCATGCACACCGTTGCCACATGAGTAATGCTATCTCCAACTGGTTATCCATATGGTAACTCATACCCATTTTGGATTGCAAAACATGAAAAACACCCCTCCATCGGATGACCGAAATGAGAGACCCATTCTCGGCGACCTGGCATCCGTGACCTAGAAATGCGTCAATTTCCCCCATGACCTATCGCGCTCTGACCTGCCCGAGCTCCCTCCCCATGCGCCCGAGCGCGCCGCCGCATCGCGCGTCCGAGCTCCACCCCTGCCCGCCTAACCTCCCCGCCGGCCGTCGCCGCATCCACCCGACCACCCGAGCGCGCCGGCCACCACTGCATCCACCCGCCCACCTAAGCTCCATGCCAATCGCCGCCGCATCCGCCCGCCTGCCCGAGCGCGCTAGCTGCCGCATCCGCGCTAGAGCTCCTCCCCTTCCTGCCCGCCTGAGCTTCACACCGGCCACCACCGCATCCGCCCTCCACATCGGCTGTTGCTCGCCACATCTAGCCCTCCATGCCCCCACCTCCCCTCCTCCTCCCCCACCTCTGTAGGCGCTATAGCTCCAGTCGGGCAGCCGCCTGCATTTGGCCCTCCACGCGTCGGCCGAGCTCTCGGGGCTGCTGCACCCGTCCCAATTTTTGGTCTCTCATTGGAGATTGTCATTTTTGGATCTGCTTCTTCGGTACTGTGACCAAACCATTCATGCATTTGGGTCTCTAATTTGAGTCTTCACCGTTAGACATAGCCTAAGGACCCCTTGTTATCTAGCCAGAACCATAATTGACAATGAGTCTAGCCCCAGGTTGATCAGGTCAAATTGGGAGAGGGGAGGGGGGACGAGGATAGTTTGCAGGTAGTGTCGTTTAGTTTGGGAAGCTCATTGGCGACGAATCTAGTCTTGAGGAAGGTATAGATGGAGGAGGGGGGTTAGAGTGCCTAGTCAAAAATTTGTTGTGCCCTCCTCCTCTTTATCTAATGTGGAGATGTATGAGCGTTGTTGCGACCCAGTGGAGGGAAGAATAGGCGATGGAGCTTGAGTTCAGCGATGTGGATCAAGTGGAGTAGTTCATTAATGGTCACCCCGTGACCCTGGACAGAATTAACTCGATAGCATCAAGCAAGCATTGCAATGAACTCCTTATCTAGCATTGTTTCTCATCTGACCAGACATTTTTGTGACTGGTGATAAATAATTTTTGTGTTTCATGCCCTCTCCATTTTAGTCTAAAGGGAGTCTAAAATATAAGACCATTTGGTATATATCCTCGTGGTCTTCGGTATTACACTTTGAACAATAATATCCATATCTATATTATATGCTGAGTATCTCTACTCCTTAATAAGAGAGGTGTGGTCGTCTAGCAGAAAATTTCGTGTCCGTAGTTTCCGTAAATAGGTACGTAGCATCATCGTATTCCTCTTTGTGTCGCTTCCATCTCAAACCGACTGAATCCTTTTGGTTGAGGCGTAGTTGGCTCGGTTTCCACCGAGTTCACCTCCCGTATGTCCTCGCTTGACAATCCTTTTCACTTTTTATTTCTGAATTCATCCCAACCGGATTGCTAACATGGAAAGCCAAGCAAGCTGGTGTCATTGACCTGATATGAGAAGTACTTGGCCATATTTCAGTTCAGAAAAGGGATGAGCTCTTCCCAAAATTTCTTGTTTAAGAAGGAGAAGATCATTTCGAACCCGTTTTACTCATCCAATGACGTCGGTGTGGTCTAATATGATTTCTATCCGAGCTCACTCAGGCGGCAATGGCGTCTGGTACCAATGCCCGTGCTGAGGAAGAAGAACGATTCGTTTCGGCCTACATGGGCTGCTATTGGGCCAGATACGGGCAAAAAGAAAAAGATAGCAGCCCCTACGTAATTCTGCCCTACCTCGCTCATTATTCTGACCAGGGAGGAACGAGGAGTCCGGACGCTCATCATTGTTCTGATCGGGGGGCTCAACATCATTGGTGCAGGTTTCCAAGGTGAGTACGTCCAAGAGGAAGTACATCAACGGCTGCAGGTTCATGGCAGAGAATATGAAAAACAAAAATCATCCTTGTCAATAAAATACAAAAAATAAATATCTTTCCATCGAGATAAAAAAATTTAAAATCACAAATCATGATCTAATAAAGTAAAAAATTTTACAACTTTATAGGTCTTACTAGGTTACGTGACCTACGAACAGAAAACATACAGAGGGGTCTCGAGACCGCGGTAACCGCCTCTCCTACATAAGAAGCTTTTGCTATGCACATAAAGATGTATTCGGCTCGGACTCCTGGCCCATGTCAATCCACATTTGACACACATATAATCTACGCACGACAGGTCCAATTGCAGCTGATCTGCATCCATAGAGGCGTCAGGAGCGGCGGCCGATCTACCTCACGACGTGCTCAAGGAAGTCCTGCGCCGGTTTCCGGCGCGCAGCCTTGCGACGTCGCGTGAAGCCTGCACGGCATGGCAGGCCGTCGTCGACGAGCAGCAGCTTTTGCTCCGGCCCCAGCAATGCCTCCCGCATGTAGTGCATGACCTCTTCGTCAACTACCATGAGTCCATGACCACCGCCAGCCGCACTTCTTTGCCCGGCTAGCAAGGACCCAGGTCAACGATGGTGAGTTGGGCTTCATCGGGGATTGGCAGGACATTTTCATGCATTTCACGCCACGTTCCCTCCATCCTTACATACTTATGGTTGAAGGATAGTCATGGACCCACAAGGAACATAAAAGCTAACGGCACCGTTCCGAACTTCATGTTACGCGGCAACTGAAAACATGAGTAGGCTTGATTTCTAGAGCTAACCACATGGATGCACATCACGTAATATATTGTATAAATAAAATAAAGATTTTTTATTATAACACACGGACAAGTTGCTAGTATATAAATATTTTTCAACACCCTAAGTATAGAATAGTGAGTTGACACTCAGATCTTGGAACTCACACTGGGCGTTCGGGTTTACCCGACGTTTCGAGTCGGCTTAATCGGGTTTAAACTTCGGGTACCCGAAATTTACCCGTAAGCAGTAGTAACCTGACAAAAAGTCGGCTTAATCGGGTTTAAACTTCGGGTATCCGAAATTTACCCGTAAGCAGTAGTAACCTGACAACTCAGGTACCCGAAATTTTGGGTTTCGGGTCGGGTAATCCCGAAGTGCCTGATTCTCTTCTCTTCCCCATCACGAGGAGCCGCCGAATGCCTGATGCTCCTAAATCAAGCCGTCCTGGAGGCATGAAGTGCTGGGAAATCACCAGATCCACCAACCAGACGCCATGATGTGCTGATTTGAAAGCTCTCTGACGAGATCGGACGTTCTCTTGAGCTATTCTTCGTGGGGGACGTTCATGCGGCGACTTGACGGCCGGCGAGAGGTCGACGGCTGGGCACACGCCGGCTGGTGTGTGAGACGAGACGCAGGACGGCTGCGCAAGGTGCTGGGCGAGGTCGTAACCGCGAGGTGCAGTCGATTGGCCAAGGCGCCAAGTTATGAGCGCCCATGCCGAGTGAGTGCCAGGCGGCGGCGGGTGTGAACGAGTGGCAACGAGTATGCTGGAGGTGCATCCGTACCAAGGTGTCGCCTGTGTGGGGATCAGGCTGAAAATGAAAAGCAACCTGCTGGACTGGTCTTTAAATGAAGAAAACAGCCTGCTGAACTTGGCTGAAAGTAAAGAATAGGATTAATTACAAAAATCATCCTATAAGCTACTTAGAGTTTGAAATTCTCACCCTTAACTCATTTAGTTGTAAATCCCCATCCATCCATTAAGTTTTGTTGTAAAAACCATCCCAATATACGCATGCTTAATTAATTTAACATGTTTTTGTTTATTTATAATAGCCAATAATATTTTATGAAACATATAAAATTTTGAAAATGTAATCTTCATATTTTTCCTATAGAGAATATGCAACAAAAATGTCAATTAAGTTTGAACGGTGTTTCATAAAATTTAAAATTTGGATACACTTTTATATGAAAATAAGAGAAATTAAACTCACTAAAAATCTTTAACAATGTTAAACATATTTACTTTAACTTATTTTTAAATTTATGATAATAAAAATATATAAAATTAATTAAACATGTGTCAACTGGGGTGATTTTTGTAACAAAACTCATTAGATGGGTGGGGATATGTAATAAAAAGGTTTATGGGTGGGAATCTCAAACTCTAAGTAGCTTATGGGGTGGTTTATACAATTAAGCCTAAAGAATATAACTGTTATATTTTGGGCTGTTCGGGTTTCAATGGTAGGAAGCTGATTTTTCTCTAATTATTTCAGGTTTTCTATTTTGGTAACCGAGATAAAACCCGACTCCTCCCCTGCTTCCTGTTGCTTGAGAGTTAATCGCGTGATACCGAGCGGCGGTCAGCCCCCCTCCCGCGATTTGGTGTTGACAATTGACATCGCTGCTGCCAAGAAAAGCGAACACGATGCAGGTGAGGTGCTTCCTCGACATGTCTTGTGAGGTCCATCCCGATCGACCTGCGGCCGTGTGCAATCATGTGTGTGTTTCAGATTGTGTAAGTTTGACTATAATAAAGCTATATATTAAACCATATCTGACCCGAACTATCAAATGAGAATGCGAATGCATCACTGGGAAAGGAGAGAGAACGTAAGGATGTGCATTAGTCCTTTGACTGAACGGATCAATTTCATCCAAAAAAAAAAAGAAAATAATTGGTCTGGATGTTCCAGCGTGAACCAATAGCCATTCATCAGTATCCTTATCAATGCCAAAGTTCATGAGGCAAACGAAATTGATGATAAGTCAATGTAAGTGGACACGTGGTACGCCGAGAGATCGATGTCTGTAGGACCCGTCGACACTCATCAGCAGCACCAGCACGTGAAGCTCAGAGCCGTCATGCACAGCAGCTAGCAACTGGCATGCGATGGTGGCTGAAAGTCGAAAGATATAAGCAGGGGTTGGGGCGTCAGCTGTAGGGATGGGCAATGAGATGGGACGATTGAAGTAGACTGAACCAAGACGAGGAGAGGCGTCGGACCTTAGGTCACAGCAGCCCTGGAATTCTCGATGCAGGGAATCGGTAATTGAGTGGTAGCCTGAACCAGGCATGGATGTTTTTGTGTATAGCGCTAAGAAAAAGAACGTCCACATATGGACGCTAAACATCAATAGCGTCCTTAATCTTTTTAAAATTCTCACCCCAAATTATTAATGACCTAAAATAAAAAAAAGTCCGATCCTAGCTTGTAGCCAGGTTGTTGCGAAATTATCCTGAGTATCTTGCGAAACATTAGAATGTTGTCAAATATCACATTGATACAAGTTTATTTTTCATACATTCTTCAAAAAGTTCTATTATGTAGAATTCCCTTATGAACAAAATAATTCTTTTACAGATGCTATCTTTGTTGAATTTGTCAAGTGGAACATGCTGACACCATTTTTTCTGGCAACAAATCTCTATTATTAACGTTGAGAGGAAACAAAGAGGATTTTTGAAGAATATATAAAAAATTTGTCCAGCAAGATACGTTGTTCTTCACATGTAGAATTATTTTCATAACTGATCAGTATAGCAATTGCTTCTTTCTTTTCTTTTTAGTTGGCAGAAGATAGATGTCTAATTGTAGTATGCCTAGCCTAAAGTTAGGAGTAACGTTATGCTCTTTTTCTGATACTCACATGTAGATGGTCAGTATTGAAAATATTGCATATTTTATTTGATGGGCTAAATTTATTGTTCTCTTAAAAACCCCATAGCAACGCACATGCACTTTGCTAGTAGTAACTGTTATATTTTAGGTTGTTCGGGTTTCGACAGTAGGAACCCGATTTTTCTCTAATTATTTCAGGTTTTCTATTTTGGTAACCGAGATAAAACCCGACTTTTTGGGCTTATCTAATTATTTCAGGTTTTCTATTTTGGTACCCGAGATAAAACCGAATTTTTCGGGCTTTGGGTATTTTGGGTCCGGGCTCGGGTTTTGTGCCCAACGTGACTTGCAATTAATTTTCACTACTTGAACTACTAATTTTCACTATCGAAACATTTGATTTTCATTGTTGGAGCATTCAACATTTTTGGACCAAACACCCATAATTTTATTGTTTTATCTGTGTATTTCTATTGTTTTAGCTCATATTTTTTATTGTTTTAATAGTGAATTTTGAGTGTTTCACTTGTGTATTTTGATTGTTCGAGTAGGTGCATGGATTGTTCCAGTAGTATGTTTTTATTGTTCCAGTAGTTATTCTTGAATGATCCACAAGTGTATTTCTGTGGTTACAAAGTCTGGTTGTAGAATAGTTCTGCCCTATATATAGAACTAGATAAGTAGACGTGCTCTGCCGCGTGCATATAGGAAATGTATTATCATATATTAATAGGAGCAAGTAATTTATTTTTAATTTATGATCTCATAAAAAATAGGGCTATTTTATACTTGTACAACGGATGAAGCGTTTTTATGTGAAAACTGCTTTGCATGCTAAAAGACCCGAATGTTTTTCTTTGAATAATGAACCACTGAACACCAAAACAAATTGAATAGCTAGTGGTCCTGGCTGCCACATCGTATTACATTTCTTTATTACTCCATTTCAAACGATGCGCATTGCTGGCACTGCATCTCTGCCATGCAGCAAGCGTCTCTGCCACGTGGCCAAACTTTCTGCCGCCCACTGCTACTACAAAGGCTTGAGCCCCGTTCGCTCTAAATCCTCTCACTCTCTCTCCCTCTGCTCAGCAAATCTACCATCTGAAGTAAGAAACTATCAAATTCTTTCCTTTTTCTGCTCCTAAAATCAAGCGGCAGAGCCATGCCCATGGCTTGAGTTCACAACAAAGGCCTCATCCCGTGAAGCATCCTTCTCATCCCTAGTTCTCTCTGCTCTCTCCTCTGCCCAACAAATCCTCCACCTCAGAGCAAAGAAGCCATGCAAATCGAACCATGCCCTACTGCTCTACACGCTAATCCACAAGATCTCGGAACTGTGCCATCTTGTCCCGTTTCTCCAACCATGAAGCTGCCCAACCTCCTCCTCCGAAGTCTCTGGCACTGCATGATGCTTCCCATGGCCATCCTTTCTATAGCCAAGAGCCACTCGTTAGGATCCCTAACCATGAGATCAAGACGCGTCTGTCTGCCATGATGGCCGAAGGCACTGGCCTTTCTCCTTCCTTCACCGTAATGCTCGTGGCGCGTTGCCATGCTCACCTCCCGCTGCGTAGTGGAGACGACGACGGACGAAAAGTCCAAGTCAGGTCAAGACACGGGTTGACCTCGTCGAGTGGGCCAGGCAAACAAGTGCAACGGGAAGGATGTAGCGACAAGAGGCTCGCACATGGGCCGGTGTACACACTAAGTGGCAAAGAAACGTGTGTGGATCAGGCCAACAAGTGGAATGGTGAGGACACAGTAAAATAAGGCCGGCACACGAGCCAGCTTGCACTGCGTGTGGCTGGAAAACGGCCACGACGCTCGGGTAGGCCTACAAATAGATTAGGTCGAAATGGGTAATTCGGGTCGGGTTTTGAAATGGTTTGACCTTGGAAGGGTTGTAACGGGTTTGAAAATTTGGCGGGTGTTGACACTCCTTAACGTCACACCGAAATTGATGGCAACGCAAGAAGCATCCTGATGGTAATATTTATCGATCACAGAAGAATCCGAAAGCATGCGGATAATACCGCAGTAGCACTTCCCCAAAAGAGTATTCAAGGGTTATCGAATTCAAAGAACGGTGTGTGTTTATCCTAAGTCTAGTCAGGTCCATGGACACGAGAGGATAAATATGATGTAGGATAAAGAGGGTTATCTATGGGTAAGATCCTAATTAAGATCAGGCTGAGGCTTGGGTTATTGCTTTGCACACGGATTCATGTACTGAACGCATTCTTCAGGACAACTCCGCCTTAAACACTTATCTCTCGGTCGGACGTGGAGTATTACGTGGGATCCTAGGACTGTCACTTCCTAGAACCTACCTTTGTTCCGTGGGCAAGGCGACGATCAAAGATGACTTCTAACCCAAGCACCTTGCTTACGTTATACGTCACTACTTAGCTAAGTCGCGTTGCTTAAACTAAGTATCCTAGATATGTGTATAATAGATATATACTATCTATTAAAGATCTATGAGACTTTGAACCCACAATAACCAAGGACACAAACTGCCTAATAGGGAAAACATAAGAACATAAATAAACTCGAAAGACTTACTCGATTACTCTAAAAGGGCAAGGTTCCGACGAGGTACAAGGGTGGAGAAGAAGGCCCACAAACAAGGCTCCACTCCAAAGCTCCTTCCTCACTCTCTTCCTATTCTAGTACTACATAGGAGCATCACTATACCTTCTTGGTATATGGAATCACTCTCTAATATTGTGTGTGTGTGTGAAGTGAACTGAAGCCATTTATTTATAGCCTTGGGAGGTCAATTTAGATGAGTAACCGCCACGGAACTGTCATACAACCGCCTTCAGGAGAGCACCAGGAGTCAACACGTGGAGGCGGTGGCTGAACCGCCTTTCCCCTAGGTCGGTCGACCAGAGGCCCACAGGTCGGTTGACCTGGGTTGGGGCCAACCGGCCTGTGCTTTCTCGGGGTGGCCGACAGGTGGGTCCTGATCATTTTAGGCCGGTAGTTTGGCTGAGTTACATTGAGGAATCCCGTGAATCCATGTCATCTATCCTTGTGCTTGCTTTTGATTGGTTGATTTGGTAAATTTTTGGATAAATGACTTGGAAACTCCTTAATTCATGATAAATTGACCTGCACTCAAATATTTACCAACACTTCTAGAAATTGTTAGTAATAAACTCTTACCACTCTGTTGGTTATCGATTTTAGCCCTTTTATGCAGGTAATTGATGGTCAAATTTGATACTTAAGGACTGTCAACAAATCCTCCACACTTACCCTTTTACTTGTCCTCGAGTGAAAGCAAAAGGAATAAGGTGGAAACATAGACTATGAATAGATGAAGATTAATATTCAGATGTTTCCACGACATACCTGTGCTTGTACTTATGAAGTGTCTATCCTGCACTCCTTGGATGGTTGAGAGTTGGAACGGTACTTGCTTCGGGAAATTCCTGCTCATGTTAACTATACCTCCTTGGATAACCTGAGTGTCTATTTATTGGGTCTATCTCCTCAATTGATTTACTCTCGATCACTTAAGTGTATGAAAATTTTCCTCACCAAGACAATGCCCCTCTTTTTCCTACTTCTAAAGATAGGTCTTTGTGTAGCTCAAGGTAGGGGTAAAAAGAGGCATACTTGCGCTCCATGATATCACTAAGTCAAAAACCGGATCCAGAGGCAAGAAGCAAATCATGAGTCATGACCAAATATGTGCACTATGATAGAATGGAAAATGGAGGCTCTATTGTGACATCTCTGTTTCAAAAAAAAATGAATTTACTTTTACTGCACGGTGGGACCCGTAGGCCCCACCCATCAGTCACCAAGCCCTCAGCACCGCTTGCCGCCCGCATCGGGGCAGCGCTGGCACGCGCGCGCGGAGGCGCCACGCAGCACAGCACCGCCCTGCGTCCGGGTCCCGCCACCGCTTCTACTAGGGGGATTTACCCTGACTCTTTTCTCTCGCTCTCTCTCATTTTTTCTCTCTTCCGCTCGGCTCTCTCTCCCTCTGTTCTCTCCCGCCACCGCCGTCCGAGCTCTGCTCGTCGCCGTCGATGACTGTCCGGCCAAACCGTCGACCCAAACCACCGTACCAAATCCCCAGCAACTCTCCAATGCCACCCAGCACCACCTCCCGTTGTAGACCACGAATTGGAGCCATCATCTTCTCGGTGAGCACCGATGACCCCTCCCCGGTTCTTCTCAAAATTCAATTCCTATCTTCAATTCTAGTCCAATTCCTTGCAATGGAGGATTTCTAACTTGGTCACGCCTCGGTCGGAACCCTTTCTGATCGTCCTCGACCATGGACGGTTCTCTGTTCTAGGTTTTTTCCGGCCGCCGTCATCAAGTCAAAGCCCACCTCCATTGCCGTCCGCCGTCACCCCTATTCCGGTGAGCACAGCTTTCGCCAATCGGTTTCTACTGCTCCCTATGTCACACCGAGCTTGTCTGCTCGCCCGCTGGCCGAGCTGAGCTCGGGAGCGAGCTCGAGCTCCGGCGGCAGAGCCGCCACGCACGCGAGCGCGGGCACTGCTCATGCCCGTGTAGCTGGGCCGTGCCCGAGTAGCTGGGCCCTGCCCGCGCAACTGGGCCGAGAGGCTGGG
This sequence comes from Eleusine indica, assembly GCA_030378355.1. Taxonomy (NCBI): domain Eukaryota; kingdom Viridiplantae; phylum Streptophyta; class Magnoliopsida; order Poales; family Poaceae; genus Eleusine; species Eleusine indica. The sequence goes on from CM059495.1 coordinate 48,502,577, forward strand.
CCACCGTGCTGCTGGACTAGGTCCAGTAGCGGCTGGGCCGCTAAGTGGCCCATGAGGCCAAAATAAAGCAGCCCTTTTCTAATCCCTGGTTTTTCTTTTAAAATTAATTTCAAAACTTTGAAAATTCATAACTACAGTTTTGGATCTCCTAAAATTGTGAGATTAATTTTGCTAGGTTCCAAATATTATTCTCTACCACTTCATGAAATAAAATTAAATATTTATTTTATATGATTTTCAAGCACTTAATTAAGATTAAGAAATACCCTTTTAATTGTTAATTAGTTCAATTCTTTAATTAATGTTTTTTAATAGTTTTAATTTATGATTAAATGGGGTAATTATGGGTAATTAATTTAGATTAAAGCATGCTAATCCTTTTTCATTTATAGGCTTAATTAGTTTTAGTTAGAAGGAAATACTTCAGATAAGAGTAATTAAGATCTTGTCTACTATTTTATCAAACCACCTTTTCTAAGCATTTCATTTCGCATTCATGCACCGCTACTGCTAACTCGCGATGTATCGACGAAACGTATAGGACCCGAGATCGTCGAGCCGCTTGTCGAGAGTGGACCGGAGGTGGTGATTGTCGAGACCGACCCCACGCCTGCATCGTCGTATCCGGACGAAACCCAAGGCAAGCCTCGATGCATCCCACCTATGCTTTTATATTCTTTCTTTTATCACAGTCAGTCGAGTCATGATTGTGCATTAGATTCCATGAATTGATTGACACCCACCTGCATCACTACCATATCCTATGATGTCTGTATACTATACAGGTACAGGTAGCACGATAGGCGCTAAGCTTATATCATAGGAATATCCGTAGTACTGCATAGGAAGATCTTAAAGCATGAAGGCTTTAAGTTGATTGAGATCATTGAGGATTCAAATGAAAGTTGTTGATGATGATGAGACCGGACGGGCCAGTAGAGGAAAGGGCAAAGACTGGGTCTTGCAAGGTGGTAGCCCCGTCAGTGTCAATTTAGGACCATGTTGTGGCCTAGGGAGCAAGTATTGAATAGTACCGTCTACATGCTGGTATATGGGACCCAATAAGCTGATGTACCCTAACTACCTCAGTGGTAGGACATAGCCAACTTTCTTTTTCTGGCTGTTAGTGAGATTGAAGTCTCTCGGGAGGGAAATGGTGGCCGCCCATGGATAACGTCAGGGACGGGTATCAAGTGGGGTCTCCATATTCCCGGGGGAGTTGGAAATAGATCGACCTCTGGTTGGGGTTAGTGGGAAAAGTTGTCATATACGACCAATGCGGTGCGTATGTGTCATATAGTCGGGTTTTACCTAGCTGGATTGAAATTGGTTCAAATCACTGTCGCTCGCAGCAATGAGTATCGCTTGATCGCTCGTCATAATGGAGATAATCGAGAGTAATGAGAAGAAAAGAGTGGATGAGTTAAATGATTCTTGCTTGCAAAACATATTTGCAGTAGTTGCAAGATGCAAACCTTAAGATTAATGAACATAATCCTGAGCTAAAATTTGAAAATAGATATCCACTAAATAGTACTGTTTTCACAAGTTTGAGTCAACCCACCAGCCAAAGGACTATGCATTCTAGATATCGGCCTTAGCGAGCCATGTTGATAGGTCAGTCTTGCGGAGTATATTAGATACTCAAGGTTTTGTTCATAATATTTTATTCTTAGTTGGTGAGCCATATCCTTATGGTTGGTCCGAAGGCATGTCAGAAGAAGGGCAACTACCGGAGGGAGGTTTCATCGAGTGAGAATGCATCCTGTCCCTTGAAGAGTAGAAAACTAAACGCGCTTCTGAGAGTGGGTTAGTGAACGAGTTTGGAATAGAGTCTTTGAACAATGAACAAACTCTGTTTGAGATTTTAAACTCTTTGTTGTAATAAATGTTTCTCCGATGCAAAACTCTTGCTTGTTTTTTCGAAAACCTGGTTGTATTATACCGTGATGTAATATATTCTAGGTTTGTATGAATGTATGTGCTGTTGTAACTCGCTTCGTCGAGTGTTCTCCTGTACTCGATCCTGATTATCCGGGAGGGGATGTCACATCTATGATGCTTCTGTTGGGAGGACCATGGCTATCTTTTTTTTACAAACTCTTCAAGGAGCTTGAATATTTTTGCCACACCCTTCATGGGGCATGGATCTTTTTATTTTGTAATAGCCATAGTCCTAGAGAGCGAAGAGTAATTGGGCCTTTTATTTTGCGGATGACGGAATGAAATTTCTGCACATATTTGGATCATAACACAGGATGAGCAACTGCCCTAGGGTCACAACAATTTGACAAAGTTCAATGAAGACATCAAGCAGCATATGCATAGGGTTTCTCAAGATAATAAATCATATGGCTCTAGTAGGTATTTTCAAATCTCATGAGGAGTAGACCTTTATAAATTTCACACTCAAATTTTCAAAGATGGTTAGTAACATGAAACGGGTCATTCCTAAAGTCTACCATATCTCAACAATCAATAATCTAGGATGTAGGGGTTCCTATAAAAATTTTTAGCACAAGCATGAAGCATGACATAGGAACAAAGGCATACAATTTTCATCAATTCAAGTCATGTTGGAGTTTTCATGGCTTGCTCAAGTTGATTTTATTTATATTTAAATTTTACAACTAAATCAACTCGAAACAAGGGAGGATAAGAAAGGAGATGGACAAACCTGGCCGAGGTAGAAAGGTGGGTCTAGGAGGCGCCACCTCCCGGTCGGTCGACCTGGCGGGCCTAGGTCGGTCGACCTAAAGTTGGGCCCTTTCTGGCCCTCCTTTTTGCTACTGGCCGGTGCGACGGTGCTTTGCGCAAATATGATTGTTTTCATCGTGTTTGTTCGTCTAATGTCGTGAGTCCTCCCCCACACTTATTTCATCTCTACACTTTTCAAACACAAAATAATGAAACACAAACATGCTCTACCGGTCTTAGGGACTGGGGAGCCTAAACTCTTTATTTTTATTAATGGGTGCTTACATTGTAAAGGGAAATAAATTAATGGAATTAAATAAATGAAGGGAAAACCTAAAAAGCACCTATTTCCTAAGATAACTATGCCACGGGACTCGTTGATCTACTTAGCATAATACTTGTCCTTGAATCTCGTAAGCGAAAAGATCTGCTTAAGCTTAGCGGATAGGTTGGCGTGCTTCTCGGGTATTGTGTGACGAAGCTCGTCATGCTCAACCCGAGTTTCAGCCAACCTCCTAACCAAGTCCTTATTTGCGATTTGCAGCCTCGCAAGCTTCTTGGCTAGGTCAGTGATAGTGATCTCCTCCTCCTTGTCGCTGCTCTGAAACTTCCCCGCAACCCTGAAAGGAATGGTACGCTGAATATGCCCCCTTGTCAGGGACGAGTCAACGGACTCCTCATCCACGGCAGGGTCAGGGGTGTAATCCCCCATGAATCCCTTCCAAATCCTAGGTCCAGTGGGGGTCTTCAGGTTGCTCTTCGATGGTGCCGGGGGTAGGCGTGGCACCTGATCGTCCTTCTCGTTGAAAAGCCACCAAGAAGGCGTGGTCTTCAGCGAGAGTGTGCTCATCGTCTGCCGCTTGGTTGGTGTGCTAGAGTGCGCCGCAATGGTTTTTAGGCTGGAGAAGGCGATCAACGACGGGGTGAGGGCATCCTACCCTTCCCCCTCCCAGAAGAGCCATCTGGCAGAGGAAAAACGGCAAGAGGAGTAGAGGTGATGTACTTGACCTCCGCCAGGTCGATGTTTAGGTTGGCCAGTGCTTGATTAGCAGGGGTAATGGCCCCCGACAGGTTGCAGGTGCTGGCGCTAGAGGATGGGGCTTGGCTTCTAGACTTCATCAAGGCGGCAAGGAAGGTGAAGGTGTTTTGGTATGGAAAAGAATGAAGTCAGGAAGAGGATATAAGGGGGGTAGTAGGTTCTACGCCGTCGCAAAGAGGTTTCGAGATAATCACGAGGCTACAGATAGGGAAGGCTCTAGACGGCACGCACCAGAAAGCAGAGGGGAAATAGAGCCAACCGTAGGTCGGTTGACCTAGGGGCCTCCGGTCGGTCGACCTGGGCTGGCCCGGTTCCCATCCTCCTTTCTAGTGTGTGCTCAAATGTCCTTAAGGGCCTTACCTACGTTGCTATATGGGTCAGAAATACTTAGAGTCCGAGATAACAGGTGAATCAGTTAAATCGATCACGTCTATCTCTTCCTCTAAATCCTTAGGCTCAAGAAAAACTTTCAAGCGGTGACCATTTACCTTAAAAAGGTTTTCGTCTTTATCATGGAGTGTGATTGCTCCGTGTGATGCAGCGTCAATGACGTCGAACGGTCCTTCCCACTTGTTTCTATGCTTCCCATGTCCAAAAAGCTTTACTCTTGAATTAAAGAGTAATACCTTATCCCCAGGTTTGAACACCTTTGGCTTTAACCTCTTGTCATGCCATCTTTTAGATCTTTCCTTATAAATCTTGGCACTAGAGTAAGCCTTATCTCTCCGTTCCTCCAATTCTGATATTTGCATCCTTCTATGCTCTCCTGCCTTATCCAAGTCCATGTTCTAGTTCTTGATTGCCTAGAGTACTCGATGCTCCATCACAATAGGTAAATGGCACGGTTTGCCATAGACCAATTGAAATGGAGGCATCCCGATGGGTGTCTTATATGCTGTCCTATATGCCCATAGAGCATCGGATAGTTTACTCTTCCAACTCACGCCCATTTCTTCCACTGTCTTTTGCAAGATATTCTTGATCTGCTTATTTAAGGTTTCTGCCTACCCACTAGTTTGTGGATGGTATGGAATGGCTATGTTATGCCTCACACCTAAATCTCTCAAAAATGTACGGAAGGCTTTATGTATGAAGTGAGACCCTCCATCCCTTATGATTAATTTAGGTGTGCCAAAGCGTGGAAAAATGTATTCTTGAAATATTTTCCTTGCTTGTTTATGGTGGGCATGTTTGCAAGGAATTGCTTCTACCCATTTGGACACATAATTAATGGTTACGAGAATATACTCTCACCCCTGGGACACTAGGAAAGGTCCCATGAAGTCGATACCCCAGACATCAAAAGGTTCAACTGGAAGCTTGTATGTTAAAGGCATCGCATTGCGAGCAGTGAGTCCCCCATGTTTCTGGCAGCTTGCACACCTTCGGACATAGTCCTTGGCATCCTCATGCATGGTTGGCCGGTAGAAGCCACTTTGCCAAACCTTAATTCGGGTGAGATCTAGTCCATAGTGACCTCTGTAGGGACCGGAGTGACACTTCTCAATAATCTGAGCACCCTTTGCTGCTGGGACACATCTTCTCATTACTTCATCTGTGCCCTGTCTGAATAGGTACGGGTCGTACCATACGTGACGTTGACTTTCCCTGACAAGATTTTTCTTGTCTACCCCTGGTGGCACGTAACCCGTGACCATAAAGTTTACAATGTCCGCATACCAGGGGTTGGTGTCGGTCACTTTCAATAGCATGTCATCACGGAGGAAATCATTTATAGGGGGATCTTGAATGTCAGTGACTTCCATGCAAGACAAATGATCAGCGACTGAATTCTCTACTCCTTTCTTATCTCTAATTTCTAGGTCAAATTCTTGGTGCAGGAGAATCCATCTAAGTAGCCTAGGTTTCACGTCCTTCTTAGTGAGCAGATATTTTAATGCAGCATGGTCAGTGTAAACAATGAGCTTTGCTCCAACTAAGTAAGACCAAAACTTATCGATAGCAAAGAGCACAACTAGGAGCTCTTTTTCCATGATAGCATAATTGAGTTGTGCTCCTGTCATGGTCTTGCTAGCATAGGTTATTGCGTGATGCTTTTTATCCTTGGTTTGGCCTAAGACCGCCCCAACGGCATAGTCACTGGCATCACACATGATTTCAAAAGGCAGCGTCCAATCGGGGGGTTGAATGATTGGTGCTGAAACGAGTGCCTTCTTCAAAATGTCAAAAGCTTTTTGACACTCATCATCGAAATCAAACGTAGCCTCCTTAGCTAAGAGGTTCATGAGGGGTCTAGCGATCTTGGAAAAGTCCTTAATAAATCACCGGTAGAACCCCTCATGACCCAAGAAGCTTCGGGCAACTTTAACATTTATGGGAGGTGGTAGCCTTTCTGTGACTTCAATTTTGGCTTTGTCCACCTCAATCCCCCTCTTAGACACTAAGTGTCCGAGCATGATGCCTTCTTAGACCATAAAATGGCACTTTTCCCAATTTAGTACCAGGTCCTTCTCACGGCGTCGTTGCAAGACTCTATCTAAATTCTCAAGACATTGATCAAAGGTTTTTCCATAAACCGAGAAGTCATCCATGAAGACCTCCATAATTTCTTCAATCATGTCTAAGAAAATGGACACCATGCACCGCTAAAAAGAAGCGGGCGTGTTACATAATCCGAATGACATCCTACGATAGGCGTAAGTGCCATACGAACATGTGAACGTAGTCTTGCTTTGATGATTAGGATGGATGGGAATTTAATGATAACCGTAATACCCATCAAGGAAACAAAAGTAGGAATGTTTCGCCAACCGCTCTAATATTTCATCGATGAAAGGCAGTGAGAAATGGTCTTTCTTTGTGGCCTTGTTGATTTTTCTGTAGTCGATGCACATTCTCCATCCCGTGTCGGTTCGTTGAGGGATTAGCTCATTCTTCTCATTGGTAATGACCATCATTCCTCCTTTTTTAGGGACTACTTTGACTGGACTCACCCATTCATTGTGCGGGATGGGATAAATAATCCTGGTGTGCAATAACTTAAGCACCTCCTTCTTTACTACTTCCCGCATTGCATTGTTCAGCCTACGCTGAGGTTCCCTAGATGGCGTACTATCTGGGTCAATGGGAATGCGGTGTATGCAAAAAGCAGGGCTTATTCCTCTAAGGTCCTGGAGCGAGTAGCCTAGTGCCAGGCTATGCTTTTCTAAGACTGCTACCAGCCTACGGGTTTCGTCTTCTGAAAGATTGTCATTGATAATGACGGGAGCTTCAAGGTCACCGTCAAGAAAGGCATAGCGTAATCCTAGAGGCAAGGTTTTGAGCCCTACTGGTGGCCGAGGTTCTGGCTCTAGTTTAGGTAACTCTATGGTTTCTCGCAACTCGTCTTCCTCTTGTATAAAATTCTTCGCCTCTTGTTCAAGAAGGGAGTCAGGTGATTCAAAAGGAATAGTGGCCATTACTTCTTCCACTGGCTCTTCATCAGGGGGAGGTTCAGCAATGCTGTTCCTTGATTGTAAAATTGGCATGGAAATATTCCTGCCCCCCAGTTTCACATTGAGGCGTCCAAAAGTAGGGAGTTCCATCAAAAGTTTTTCAACGGGAACCCCAATTAGGATGTCAAACTCCTGAACCTCAAAAATGGAAGTCCATAATTGCCTCGCTGGATTCGTGGCTAACTGGCACTCCGTGCAAAATCCCTATGCCTTCAGACAAAAGTCCTGAGGGAGTCTTAAAGGCTTTTAACGTAGCCATCAATGGCACGTCGTTCAAAAAAGCTTGTGCGAACATGGCTGACATGATGTTGGCGCCCATTGTGGGATTATACCAGGCTTTAACCGATGTCCCTCTTATGTTTAGTTGAACGTAGGACGAAGGAGAGCTTATTTTAAGAATATCAGGTGAAAGCTTAATCTCCCTAGTCCAATCATAGCTCAAGATAGAGGTAAGTTCTCTGAAAGTTTCTAAAAGAAACTCCTTGTCATGAGGACAAGAGGGAACATCAGGACATATGGTTGTTGGTCGTAATTACGCACCCACTTATATACCGCAAGAGGACGGTGTACAATTGTAGGTCTTTTTCCCTCAGAGTATTCTAAGGTTATCGAATCCACAGGGAACGAGCGGAACTAATACTATTAAAGGGTTACTAACAAATTGCAATGGTTTGGTTGATGTGAATGATGACGATGAGAAAGTGGAAGGTGAATGTTATTGAAGAGGTAACAGGATGATGAAGGATTCTCTTCTTAGGATTGGTTCACTAGCATGCAACCTTATTCTTATCAACTCGAGTGATGACTCTAATAGTCTACAAGACATGGTGGTTTCGTTCACCCCGGCTGTCACTACAGAGGCTATTAGCTTCCCACTGGTTTCTTGCACTATGTAATGGGAAAAAGTGTATTGGCCGATACACTAATGAAAGGGATAGATAGATGTGCAATAACGTTCATCACATAGATTAAATTCATCGAGAGAATATCAACAAGTATGAGAGTTACATGACCAGATCCCCGCACCGGAGAAGAGAATATGAGACTACTCACTCATCCTTCCGCTAGACATAGCAGAGGGGTGAGAAGTAGCGCTAGAATGCGCACGAGCCGATCGGCGCAAGCATCGCGCCGATCGGCGTGACCTCCCTTCTGGTGGATCTCGTCGGTGTTGACCAACCTTCGCCGCCAATATCCGGGAACCCTAGTTCTAATAATTGATTCTCGCGATCGCCGTCTCTCTCCCTTCCTCTTTGGCTCTTGATAATTATCTTCCTTTTATACTCGACAGGATTAGGTCAACTTCCACTGACTCTAACTCATACTGGGCTAGGCCTTCATCTTTCCTGGACCGGATCGTGTTTTCGTCATCTTCTCCTACTGCGCCGATCGGCACAGGCGCCGCATCTGGCCCATCTTCGTCACTCTTTAGTTCTTTATCCATAATTACCCTATTTTACACCTGTTTCCTGCGATTACATCCAAAACAGAACAACTACAAATATATGCAAATATGGGGTTAATTGTTAGTCCAAACCACCAAATTAAGACGCAAAACATTCCTTTTTGGTAGATAAAATGGGCGTCTAGAAACCATCAACAATGGTCTGACCTGAGCTTCATATCTTGAGGTGTTCCCATAATCATCTTCGAAGAGATTATCCTCAAATTTGAAGAGCTATCTAGAGGTTGAAGGTTCTTCATCATTTAGGTTTGGTGGTTCGAACGAGGTTTCAGAGATGGATTCTGAGGATGTAGAGGTTACAGGCTCAGGCTCGTAAGAATTTGGGACCTCGTTGCCTGCCTTGACTTCATCCGTCGGTTCGTCGTCTTCAGCCAGGAAAGATGAATTCTTGAGAATACGCTCGAGAATTTCCTTCCCTTCGGTTGGCGTTTTTAGGGCGAACAACCCACCAACAGTGACGTCAAGAAGCAGGCAACGTGCTCAAGGACAACGTGCTCAGGAATAGCCAAGTCTAGGCCAGTTCGTATTAACGATGAGATTCTAGCCCAGGCTGCACCTAGCGACTCCTTCTCTTTTTGCTGGAAGGAAATAACCTCCGTATGCAAAGCAATGATTCGTGATAATGGGAAGAACGCGCGAAAAAATTCGTCTCGCAACTTCTCCCAGTCACCATTCACTTTTCCTATGGAATGAGTGTACCATTGTTTCGCCTGATCCTTGAGGGAAAAGGGAAACACTTTCCACTTCAGAGTTTCCTGCGACATACCCCTGAGTTTTGTTGGTCGTATCTACGCACCCACTTATATACCGCAAGAGGACAGTGTATGATTGTAGCACTTTTTCCCTTGAATGGAGTATTCCAAGGTTTATCGAATCCACTGGGACCTTAGGGATTTATTAAACAAAGTTAACAGTAAAAGATCTAGTCAAGGCTACTGTCAAGGTCAGGTTGCATGGGGGGGAGACTGGCCTGCGCAAAGGTGCGCCAGACAGTAAATCTGTCGTTGCGCCGATCGGCGCAGGAGTCGAGCCGATCGGCACACGGGTGAAAGTGAACCAAAGTGCACGAGATCTAGTGAATCTGTGGTTGCGCCGATCAGTGCAGGAATTGAGCCGATCGGCACACTGGTGAATCTAAGCCAAAGTTGTTGCGCCGATCGGCGCAGGGTTGAGCTGATCGGCACACTATTGAGTCTAAGCCAAAGTGTTCTAGATCTTATAAACCTATGCTGGTAAGTGAGTAGCCAGATATCTACTAGTGAGATCAGAACCAGAAAGTCTAATTGAATAGCATCATAATGGGTAATTACATGGATCAATGAAAACCTATAATGAGTAAGATCACCCTGCTTTCCGAGCAGCTCCCTATTAATTGCAGCGGGGAGGAAACCCTTAATCGCGCGAGTATCTTACCCTACTCAACTGTCCAATAGTGCTGCGCAGGCTTAGTGCTGTCACCGCTAAACCATACTACTGGTATCATCAAGCAACCATAATCAATACAATGTCCGAATACTATGCTAATCATCACGATTAAGATAATATCTACTTACTTAGCCTAGAACTAAGCAATTGGAATAAGCACATGCATGATTATAGAATCAAGATAGACAAATCACCAAAACCATTATCAACATATTCAATCATCCTTGAGATACATAGAGTAAGATTCATCCCCGTTGAGATGGCCTACCTTGACGGATCAACTCTTGACTCCAATGGTTCTTGAAACTCAACTAGAGATCTATTCTAACGGGGCAAGCCTCGGTGGCTCTAACTCACGGATCTGGTGTCCCTCTGTCGCCTCCTCTTCTGCGGTGAGGGTTTACAAGTATTTATAGGGGTTCTACTCGTAAAGGACTCGGTTTCTAGCAAATAAGGCGGTTGCGCCGATCGGCGCAGGATTGCGTCGATCGGCGCAAGCCGTGTCTTCTCTGATTTCTTCCCCGAGTCGGTTCCTCTATCTTCCACAGCTGCCATGTGGGCCTTTTCCTTCGAGATAAAGTCTTGTACTGCACGTTAAGATCTTGGAGTTCCATAAATCTTCTTGAAGTTCCATAATTCCTCTTAGACAAATATCTTAAAGTGTCTTGCGTAGATAAACATCCATAAACATGTGGAATGGGCCTCGGTCACTTCTGTGGGTCAAAACACCCTTGCGCCAATCGGCGCACTAGGCTTCTTCAGTGCTTTTTGTCGGTTCTGGACTCCTGTCCTCTCCATCATCGCATTAATCACCAATTTTACCTGTTTCTGCAATAAAGCTCCAAAACAACGCATATACAAATATATAGGCAATATCACAGGTAAATAGCCTAAATTAGTATCAATTATGCTCTAATTAGGGTAATATTCACATATAAAAGGGGCACTTGGGAAGTGATAAAAGGGGCACTTGGGAAGTGCCAACAGTTCCCCCACACTTAAACCTTTGCTCGTCTCGAGTAAAGTAAAAGAAAGAAAAATCGAAAAACATACTCTTTCTATCATAAAAGATATCTCAAATCAGCAAATATTGAGCATTGTTCTATTGTGGTATATTTCATATTGGTATTCAGCAAAATAGATCAAATATGGGCGTAAGTTTAAAGATCTCCCCAAAGCAAAAGATCATGTCCAATTCATAAATTATAACTTTTCCACACATGAGAATCACTTAAAAGATTGTTGTGAACATAGAGAATCTATCTTCCAAATAATCCAAGGCAACAACTTATCTTTCAAATCACTCAACCTATATTCTACATCATAATGATCAAATAATATTAGTGTAAGGCTTATATGAGTAGCTAGGTGAGGTAATTCAAGGATTGCAAACATAAACCAATAATATATTGTAAAGCTAGGATATTATTCTTCATTGGAATTATAGAAACTTATCAAAATGGCAATTAAGAAAGAAAAATTTAAGAAAGGACTCAGACTTTGGATATGTGGACATGTGCATAGAAAAAATTTGAGCTTGGAAGATTGCACATGGTTGGAATGATTCATGGCTATATTGAATTTCGAGAATAAGCATTCATATACCATCCCCCCACACTTAAAATTTTGCTAGTCCCTTAGCAAACAGCAGAGTTTTTTTTTCACCAACTCTGCTGTGTCGATCGGCTCAGGGTGCGCCGATCGGCTCTCAACCCGAATTTACCAACATTTGTTGGTATTTGATTTGTCTAGATTCAACATTTATTCAAGAATTAAATATAGCCAGAAATATAGGATGTGGTCAAGGAATGATACTCAGTAAGATGTTTTGGGTTTATGGTAATGTACTCAGCGGAATTGAATTTTTACATGAGTAATTTCAAGGCTAGAAAAAGATACACAAAGAATTGCCATCTTAATAAAGTTCATACCAAAAAGAATTAAATCCTAACCGAACTCAATCATCAACTTAATGTTTATGTATATATCAAAGGTTCATGAGTGTTGTTCAAAATATGGCATTGGTAGGTAAGGATCTTGAAAAACAATAAATTCTAAAGTTCACAACATGAAAATTTATTTTTGAAAAGATTAGTACTAAGTTATCATTACAAACTGGACAACACAAATGAAGCACATGGGTACTCAAAATTGCTCCACATAAGACATATTTGCCGAATAATCATTAAGTGTAAGTTCGAAATTTTATTCAATGCTCAACACTATTTGATCTTCATCAACACTTTTCAAGAAAGAATAAATAATTCAATTCTCCTAATAGAGTATAACCGCAACCATTATATTAAGATCGAAACTTGGATACATGATGATGATTTTTGCACACACTTGCATGAAAATAAAACTACTAGTAACACACTTGCATGAAAATAAAACTACTACTAACACACTTACATGAAAATAAAACTACTACTAACACACTTGCATGAAAATAAAACTACTACTAACACACTTGCATGAAAGTAAACACACCCGATACATGGTTTCCCAACCCGCTCACACACACATAAGTAAATAAAGAAAAAGACTACAAAAGATAAAAGAAAACGCAAACCGGGAAACCGATACACGTGCCAACTCCTAGGCACTCTAGTCATCCGAAGGTGGAGTCGGTGGCTGATCGAAGCCATAGCACCGCGCCTTAAGTCGCTCGAACTCCTCCACCATTGCATCGTGGTTGTACCTTCATTGGGACGTGGCTTCCTCCACGTGCTCGATGTAGTGCATGTTGTTGTCGAGGTACCCCTGCATAGGCATGAAAAAGTCTGCACCGGGCACAGGAGGCACCACAGGTACACGCCCTTGGTACCTGTAGTCAATGCCTGCGCTGCAGTAGGGTGCGCCGATCGGTGCGTTGCATGCGCCGATCGGCGCAGAAGGCTGTGAACCGCCCGCTGCGTCGCTCCACCCTGACTGGTACTGCTGGTACTCCTGGCGTGACCCCCAAGAATCCCACTCGCCGCCGGCGGTTGTAGATGTGTCCGGCTGTTGAACCCGCCCACGGCGGTCCTTGAGAACTCGGCCCCCCTCCAAGAGACCTTCCTTAAGCCAATTTCCTCCCGCCAGCTTGCGAGGGAGAAAAACTCCTAGCTCCGCACACGGGAGCTTTACATTGGTGCCGTCGACATGGAAGCCGGCACGAACACTTCCCGTGACAATATTGCCACGAGTCATATTCTCGCCGATATCCGTTGCACACTCCCACTTGTTGTCGCGCCCTCCCGATCCGTCGCTGTCGTGGACGCGGGCTGCTAGGCGTTGAAGATAGGCCCCGAAGGCCAACTTCTTGCTTGCCTTGCCCCTCTTGTCGAGCCAACCCCGCACCATCACCGACATGGGATTGCAATGAGACGGACTCACGATGGCGTTGAAGAGCCACCGCAAGTCCGTATCGGTGACGTTGCTGGAGTCGACCTTGTCGCCTATGCGCGCCGCCAACCACCGATGGAAGACTTGAATGGTCGGGTTGCGGATGTTGCCGCGCTTCATCTCCTCTATGAACAAGAGCCGCCTTCAAAAGGAGTCCAACTCCCCACGTCCCAAGATGCCGGCGACATCGGCGTCGAAGCCGAAGGCTTGAGCCGCCGCCTCCATGGTCACCGTGTGGCTGATGTCGCGGATGCGAAAGTTGACGGCCTCGCTACCGTCTTCGATGGTGCCAAGCCTCATCGTAGAAGCAACCTCGGTGATGACGTCGAGGATGTAGTCCATGGGGGAGGAGGTGAAAATCCACCCAACTGAGGTTGTCTAGCATCCTCCTTAAGTCCTCCCACATGCCGATCGAGGTGAGGAAGGTCTCGTCCAGGTCGAAGTTGCGGACGAACCTTCCCCTCACCGCGAGGTAGTGCCACTGTTCCTCTGTGCTCAGGAGGGTGAAGCCCTCTTCCACCGTGCGCGGCATGAATGTCGCCGGTGGTGGTGATGTCGGAACCCCACGGCTTGCCGCCGTTTGACTCCTTGTAGCACGCCCTGTTGGAAGGGACGCACCAGAGACGGAGTGGCGGGCGCGGACCTCGTATGTCGCCGCCATCGAGCCAGTGGAAGTACCACCCACCGACATGTCATCGCGAGCGTTGGAGCCACCCCTCGCCGAGGAGTTACCGCTCGACTCGCTGCTGCCGCCGGAACTGCTCCCCCGGCGCAGCCTCTTGCCCAACTTGTCGACGGAGGATCAGAGATGATCCATCTGCGAGGAGAGCGGAACGTGTGCGAGATCGTGGGTAGTGGGGAAGGTGGAGAGATTACCAGGATGGTGTGCCGAATGGGGGCACTTGGCCTCCCTTTTATAGTGTGGGAAACTTACAGGAGAAGGAACCGCCACAAAATTTCAAAATTTGAGAGAGCGCCGATCGGCGCGGGGACTGCGCCGATTGGCACAATTCAAATTTTGAATGCTCTGACCACTCTGAAGCTTGATTCCCCTCCTTCATGTCGCTTCCTGGCACATCATGTTGGTTTGCAGGGGAACAGCACGGGCACGTGCCGATCGGCGCGCCGTCTCCTTTTCAGCTTTTGGTCAATTCCGTGTCCCCTCTGCACCGCACACCTACATAATAATCATACCTGTTCCTCAAAATCAATGTCTGCCGCCTTTGTCGCCTATTGGGAACATCATGGGTACCCGCGCCGATCGGCGCAGTAGGGTGCCGAACGGCGCAAGTCCCTTGCACCATGTCTTTAGGTCCAGCGCTGATTCTGATGCCTCGTGTTTATCTCTTTCACCTAATTTCCACTTCTCCAATGTTCCTGTAGTATTGGCATACGTGTCGGGGCTCATCTTGGTCACCGCTTTATTTGCTAGAAACTGAGTCCTTTACGAGTAGAACCCCTATAAGTACTTGTAAACCCTCGCCACAGAAGAGGGGGCGACAGAGGGACACCAGATCCATGAGTTAGAACCACCGGGGCTTGCCCCGTTAGAATAGATCTCTAGTTGAGTTTCAAGAACCATTGGAGTCAAGAGTTGATCTATCAAGGTAGGCCATCTCGACGGGGATGAATCTTACTCTCTGTGTCTCAAGGATGATTGAATATGTTGATGATGGTTTTGGTGATTTGTCTATCTTGATTCTATAATCATGCATGTGCTTATTCCAATTGCTTAGTTCTAGGCTAAGTAAGTAGATATTATCTTAATCATGGTGATTAGGATAGTATTCGGACATTATATTGATTATAGTTGCTTGATGACGCCAGTAGTGTGGTTTAGCGGTGACAGCAGTAAGCCTGCGCAGCACTATTGGATAGTGAAGTAGGGTAAGATACTCACGCGATTAAGGGTTTCCTCCCGGCAGGGATAAATCGGGAGCCGCTCGGAAAGCAGGGTGGTCTTACTCATTATAGGTTTTCATGGATCTATGTAATTACCCATTATGATGCTATTCAATTAGACTTTCTGGTTACGATCTCACTAGTAGATATCTGGTTACTCACTTACCAGCATAGGTTTACAAGACCCGGAACACTTTGGCTTAGACTCACTGGTGTGCCGATCGGCTCAACCCTTGCGCCGATCGGCGCAACAACTTTGGCTTAGATTCACCAGTGTGCCAATCGGCTCAACTCCTGCGCCAATCCGCACAACCCTAGATTTAGTAGATCTCGCGCACTTTGACTTAATTTCACTAGTGTGCCGATCGGCTCAATCCCCGCGCCGATTGGCGCAACGACAGATTTACTGTCTGGCGCACCTTTGCGCTGGCCAGTCTCTCCCTCATGCAACCTGACCTTGACAGTAGCCTTGACTAGATCTTTTACTGTTAACTTTATTTAATAAATCCCTAAGGTCCCAGTGGATTCGATAAACCTTGGAATACTCAATTCAAGGGAAAAAGTGCTACAATCGTACACCATCCTCTTGCGGTATATAAGTGGGAGCGTAGATACGACCAACAATAGGCAATATCACAGGTAAATGGCCTAAATTAGTATCAATTATGCTCTAATTTCGGTAATATTCACATATAAAAGGGGCACTTGGGAAGTGCCACCAAGTTTCAAGATTGCACACAGTAACTCGGATTCACGTAGGTTCTCATACGGGTTTTCATGTTTCAGCTTAGAGGAGGGTTGCTCTCGAACCAAGGCTGAAAATCTAGGGTAGAGTTCATAATAATTTGCGTAGATTGCCTGTCTAGACAAAGTTGTCTCATAGAACTCGTCCTTTGGGGTGGATAGACTGGAGATAGAAGGTCCATTCATGGTAGATGAGAAATAAGAGAAAAGAAAAACAAGATACGAGGATGACTAGGGTCCTAGGATAAAGTGACAACTATTCCCCGGCAACGGTGCCAGAAATGCTTATTGACACTCCTTCACGTCACACCGAAATTGATGGCAACACAAGGAGTGTCCTAATGGTAATATCTATCGATCATCGAAGAATCTGCAAGCGGACGGATAATACCACAGTAGCACTTCCCCAAGAGAGTATTCAAGGGTTATCGAATCCAAAAAACGGTCTGTGTTTATCCTAAGTCTAGTTAGGTCTAAGGACACGAGAGGATAAATGTGGTGTAGGATAGAGAGGTTTATCTATGGGTAAGATCCTAATTCAGATCAGGCTGAAGCTTGGGTTATTGCTTCGCACACGGATTCATGTACTGAATGCATTCTTCAAGACAACTCCGCCTTAAACGCTTATCTCCTGGCCAGACAGGGAGGATTACGTGGGATCCTAGGGCTGTCACTTCCTAGAACCTACCTCTCTTCCATGGGCAAGGCGACGATCAAAGATGACTTCTAACCTAAGCACCTCACTTATGTTATACGTCACTACTTAGCTAAGCATGTTGCTTAAACTAAGTATTCTAGATATGTGTATAATAGATATATACAATCTATTAACAATCTATGAGACTTTGAACCCACAATAACTAAGCACACAACCTGCCTAATAAGGAAAGCTTAAGAACATAAATAAACTCGGAAGACTTACTCAAAAAGGGCAAGGTTCCGACGAGGTACAAGGGTGGAGAAGAAGGCCCACACACAAGGCTCCACTCTAGAGCTCCTTCCTCACTCTCTTCCTATTCTAGTACTACATAGGAGCAGCACTATACCTTCTTGCTATATGGAATCACTCTCTAATAATGTGTGTGTGTGTGTGTGTGTGTGTGTGTGTGTGTGTGTGTATGTGTGTGTGAAGTGAAGTGAAGCCATCTATTTATAGCCTTGGGAGGTCGGTTTAGATGAGTAGCCGCCACAGAACCGCCATGCAACCGCCTTCAAGAGAGAACCAGGAGTCGACACGTGGAGGCGGTGGCCGAACCACCTTTCCCCCAGGTTGGTCGACCAGAGGCCCACAGGTCGGTCGACCTGGGGTTGTGGTCAACCGACCTGTGCTTTCTCAGGGTGGCCGACAAGTGGGTCCTGATCATTTTAGATCGGTAGTTTGGCTGAGTTATGTGGAGGATCCCATTAATCCATGTCATCTATCCTTGTGCTTGCTTATGATTGGTTAATTTGGTAAATTCTTGGATAAATGACTTGGAAACTCCTTAATTCTTGATAAATTGACCTGCACTCAAATATTTACCAACACTTGGGGAAATTGTTAGTAATAAACTCTTACGACTATGTTGGTTATTGATTTTAGCCATTTTTATGTAGGTAATTAATGGTAAAATTTGGTACTTAAGGACCGACAACAGCGGGTTGGGGCGGGTTAGGTTCTCGGTGATGGCGGGTAGGAACGGGTCTATGTTTTTGGATTTTCCATGGGTTCCATCCACGGGTCCTCTCCAATTCCACCTAGTGAATCAACTAGGTGTACGGGGAGCAACAAACTTTCCATCACCAATTTGTGAAGCCACCGCTTCGACTTTTCTTTTCCCCGTTCGTCAGCTCCTGGTTGCCATGGCGACGACTGGCGGATTTACGCTCTGGGACCTTGATGTGCATCCATCGATCGAGCAGATTGCACCTCCTCTCATCCAATCTATCTCCTCTCCAAGTTCTATCAGGGACTCATTGCTTCTTTCCCCACTCATGCGGCTCGGGACGACTAAGGGGCGAACTTGGTTTCGCTACCTGTCCTTGCCCTACGATTGTGCTGGGGGAGCAGCAATAGGCAGTCTGACTGCTAGATCTGCAAAAGAGGGAAGAACTACTCTCAAGTATGGGCTAAGCCGGGGTCAGTGTAGCTCAACTCCGGTGGCCATGGACACGGAAGGAAATGTCGGGTCTAGCTCCAATGTAGCGGAGCTGATGGGGCGGCTAAAACTCATAGCAGAGGAATGTGATGCTCTGACTCTTGATGACACAACACCAGAAGCATTTGCAACCTTGGATTTGGCCCACATTGGTAAGGTTCTTTCGTCAAGCACTCTCCATATCCAAACCAAGATGTCGTCTTTGAGGCCAGCATGGGGCAATCCAAGAGGACTGGATTTTAAATCAGGGGGGGGGGGGGGGGGGGACATCTTCATTGTAGAGTTTGAATCTAAGAATGATTTGGACCGAGCCCTGGATGGCTCCCCATGGAATGTGGGTAAGAAAGTTGTGTTGGTACAACAATTTGATCCAAGTTTAAGGCCATCTGAAGTGTTCTTTGATAAGATGACCATATGGATTAGAATTTGTGATCTCCCATTCAGACTTATGAGTGGAAAATAGGACTAGGAGTTGGCCAAGAAAGTAGGCCCTGTGATGAAGGTGGAAACTGATGCATATAAAAGAGCGTGGGGGCCTTAGCTGAGAGCTAAAGTCTAGGTTGATATCTGAAAACCCCTGCTCTGATGTGTTACAATTTTATCAGAGAAGAAGAAAACAAGAGAGTTATATAACGTAAGATATGAGAAGCTCCCAAATTATTGCTACTCGTGTGGTGTTATTGGGTACTCTTCTATTGAATGCCCAACCCTTGAGGAACAAGACGAGAATGGTTTCCTGCCATATGGGAAGCATTTGCGTGCTTCAGATGATAACAAACAAAAGAAAATTTTAGAGGATAGACACTCAAATTCTACTGGCCGAAGCTTTGGCTTTGAGGGGCACCGAGGCTCAAGCGAGGGCCTACAGCAAGGCATAGGGTACCGGGAAAACTTGAGGGCGGGGGGGGGGGGGGGGGGGGGGGGAGGGAGGGTCAGGTACAGTGGAAGTTCGAGTGAAGAATAACAATGAGGATGAATGTCGAGACTTGATCTCGGCAATATATTTATAGGACTACGTCGATACTAAGAACTACAATGGTTGCAAAAGACGCCAAGTTATACAGGTTCGAGCCCTCTCGATGAGAGTAAAAACCCTACGTCTTATGTTATGTGGTTTGTATTGCTTGTAATTTCGTGTCCCTGATGGGGGGTTCCCTGCCGCCTTATATATCCGGTCGGCGGGGGGTACATAAAGAGTCCTACTCATAGTCTATAAGGATTTACATAAAAAATTTGTCTCTAATTGCCTTGTGCTCCAAGCCAACTCGGTTGGTTCCCTTATTGATGAGGTACCCGGTCGGTTACCGACTTAGGCATATCTATGGATACCCAGAAGGTAAGTATTCCACAGCAGCCCCCGAGTGCTTTTTGATTTTGAGTTGTGACTTGCTGAGTGATCTTCAATGTTGATGCAAACATGTCATAAATTAGGAAGACCTCATAACCAAAATTCCTAATGGATCTGGTGCGCCGACTAGGTGTAGCCCCTGACTCTTGTATAATTTGGAGACCAACAAATAATGCAAGAGTCTAATAATATTAGCTCTTAACATTTTTTTCTGTAAATTCAACTCAAACCATCAAGCTCGAGCTGATAATCTTTTGATCGTCAAACCAAAGGATAGTCTACATGAGATCAATCATGCCGACCGATTTAAAGCTATGCCGAGTGATTTACACTTTTATCCGAATGATTCATAGACTAAAAAATTCCACGACCTCAATCATGTGGTAGTCTATATGCAAACTTATATGACATCAATCATATAATTAATAAGCCAAATGACATCAATCATGTTATAGCCTATTTTAAGAAGGTTTTACTCGGATTAAATCAAGCCCAATATTGGTAATCAATTTATTGACTTCAATCAATAAGGTACCTATGAACATGAACCCATACGACCATCTAGTCCTCTTGCTATATGATCTTCAAATCATATAGATATGAGAAGTACATATTTTTAAATGGATATTCCATTGCTTCTCATCAAAGAAGCCCCCGAGATTAAGTTCTCAGGATTTATAGCATCAATTCTTTTTAAAGAACAATGTCTCACCGTTTTTTTATAAGTATAGAAAGCCTGGCACTGTACGACCCACCAAAGCCCATGGGGACCTCAAAGACTAGGTCAAAAAGGCAAAGGTATAAAAAGGGCAGAGGGTTGTTGACTCCAAGTCCACGTCGCCATTTCGCACGCAGCGCTTCGTATTCCTTGCGCGTCCCCTGCTCCCGTGACTCCTTTGCTTCAAAGCTAGGGTTAGCCTTTTCCCCCGCCACCACAGACCTTCTTCAACAGCAAGCTTTTAGCTCCTGCTACGGTTTGCTTCCTACCTCCAGATCTAGTGTGCCACTTCTTCATCGATAATGCCTCGCAAGTCATCCAAGAACACCGACGCCACCGAATCGTCTTCCTCAGAGTTGGAGATCCCAGAGCAGCTGCGGGAGTTCTTCAAGAGCAGCCTCACCACCACCGATATGAACAGATGGTGATGGATGGCATCCTCCCGGAGCAGGCGCGTATAGATTGGAAGGTACCGAAAGAAACTCGCCCGCTCCCAATCAATAAACAGATCGTAGTTTTTTGCTCTTTTTTCGAGCATGGTTTTGGAGTTCCCTGCTGCAGTTTTCTGCGCGGGCTCCTTCTCTTCTATGGGATTGAGCTCGTCAAGCTCAATCCCAACTCCATTCTTCACATTGTCATCTTCGTGCATCTGTGCGAAGCTTTTCTAGGCATTCTGCCCCACTTTGCTCTGTTCTGCCATCTCTTCATCCTCCGACCACTGCCAATTAAGGAAAACCAAGTCGCCATTAGTGGAGTTGGCTTCCAGTTGCGCAAGAAGGAGGCATATATCAATGTGCCGCTGAACATTGGGAATAAGTACTGGAGGGATGAGTGCTTTCTACTGTGACAATCCTCCCCTTGCTCTTGCTGATTTCTCTAGTGCAAAAGCCACTTATCAAGCGCGATGGTCGGAGAGACCGGATCCGACCGATCCCCAGGTGGTCACTCTGCTGGAAAAGATTGCAGAGCTAAAGAATGATGGGGTTGACGGCATTACTATAGCGAAGAGCTTCATAGTTCACCGAGTGTAGCCCTTGAAGCAGTAGAGCCACCCCGCCTTGATGTATGCCTCTGATGATGAGATGAGGGAAGTGCCTGATCCTCTGAATTCCACTCTGCGTCGGTCATGACTGTCGAAGATGTTCGAAGGAGAAATTATTCAGGATCACTTCTTGATAGCGAAAGCATACAATGTGGGCACTCTACGGGCCCGAGTAAGCTTCGGTCATTCTAAGTATTTTTGATGTCCTTTTTGACAGACTGATCATAACAAATGATATCTTCATGTTTCTGCAGGTTTTGGACACTTTTGTGTCATACCCTCCGCTCCCTCCGACTGATTCCGAGGGACCGGACTATGCTGAGAAGCCACAGACCGATGCTGAAGGTTCGAGCTCATCAGTGAGCGCACGGCCGTCCACAGGGGCCGTTGCAGGCATCATTACCCCATCTCCCGTGAACTTGCCCTCCCCAAGCCGAGGAGTGAAGCAGACCGCCCATCATCGTCGACAATACGTGGGAGACAAAGATGATGACGAGGAGGAGATCCCCCAAGATGTGGGTCTGCCAACCCCTGCCAGAGCTCCCCCAAGATTTCGTCGACTATCAAGTCGGTCAGAGCCCCCGAGCAAAACAATGAGTGATGCAAGAGCGGCGAAGAAGACCGATGAAGTTGGCAAGTCTTCCCAAAAGAGGAAGGAGACTGACTCGTAGACCACGTCTTCAAAGAAGAGAGTCTGCCGAATCAAAATCAAACAAGCCTCTAGGTAAGCTTCTTTGCATTTTCAATTCTTCATCTCTGTAGTTAATAACGACATTTTAGTCTTTAATGTTATACTCTTCGGTGATCATAGCGGTCGGTCGAGTGATGCTCAGTGCGCCCAAGGGTCTGAAGACACCCGGTCAGCTCCTACCCCTCATCTGACTGACTTGCCTCAACCAGTCTGCACACCATCAAGTGCACCGATCGAGCCGAGGAAGTCTCCCAAAGCTTCAGCTTCTACATCAACACCAGCGCCGACACCTCAGACTGTTAATCCTTCCCTGGCCGGTGTTTCTTCCCCTCTCAACAAGGGTAATGCCATGTTGGTTGAGGATTCAGTGGGTCGGCTTGAAGTTGAAGATATGGAGATTATCCATCAACACCGAGAGGCCAACAAGGTACATCAATACCAAGTTTTTTCATTTCTTGGACCTAATCATTCAACTAACCATGCCAGAAAATGTACTCTCTTATGGAGGGGAAGTAGGTCAGGATTGAGTATCTTGAAGCCGAGACTTTTGGTATGCCCTAGATTCTTTTTCCATATTAAATCTTTTCTTCAAGATATTGACTTGTTGTTGGTATCTTGCTAGTTATCGACGAGCAGCTGTCCCTGGCCAAGAAACAGATTGAAAGGTTGCAGTCCGATCACAAGGAGGTGATCAAAGCTCTAGAGCAAAGTCGTGCTGATATTGTTGGTAAGATCACATACCAACTTTCATTTGCTTTTTGCTCTATCGCTAAATATTTTATGTGTCCTTAGCTTGTGATAAAAAAGGCACCGATCTGGAGAAGTTGACTTCAAACCAGCAGAGATTTTTGGACGCTCTGAATGCTGAGAAGGATGACCTCTCCAAGTCGGTTGGAGAGTAAAACACCAAAATCACTCGGCGGAAGAAGAAACTGGAGGAGGCCGAAGAGAAGATAGAGGAGGCTAAGAGCATCTCCAAATCTTTAAAATGTAATCTTGCTAGTAAGCTCTCCATCGTATCTTCATTATTTCCCTTGCTGACTTCAGATTCTGACGTTCTGAAACTCTTTTGCAGCATTGTCTTACGGTGCTCGGAAGGCATTGGATTATGTCCATGCAAACCAAGTGGAGAATACCGGTCACTCCTTGGAGTATTTGCTGGAGCATGCGTCGGAGGCAATTGCAAACAATACCCAGAGGGCGGCGACCGAGGCCAGGAGCCAAGTGTTGGCTATTTGTTAGTCTTGATCTCCTGCATTCCCATTGGATAAGATCAAGGAGGGCTTCAACTCAGACTTGACAGTAGACCAATGCCAATTGCTTATGGACACTATGCTAGAGACCTCCCGTGCCTTGGTTGACAATGTAGAGGTTGATCCGATCGCGTCGACTCCTCCAACATCTCTAGAAGTAGAATTGCAGGATGATGCCTCCTCTCCTTCGAAGGAGTTGTAATATCTGTAATGTCATAAAACATTAGTAGTATTTATGTAGGAAGACAATGTTATGTCCATGTAAATAATAATTCTTATGCTTGCTTAATTTGTAAACAAATTAAAAAATCGACAAAGTAGTCATAAGCCAATCTCCTGTTACTTAAAGCAAAATGATCAGTACTTAGCTGCATTACTCGCGCTTTAGCACTTAGATCTTTTTACCATAAGTTTTTTAGAGATAAAGACAGAAGTTGCATCGGTCTGCCTTAGCATATTAGGTTGTAACTCATAGCCGCGTAACAAGCAGGGTCGACCAGTCAACACATGACCTCTTGCTCTTTGGCTCTGGGTTTAGTGTAGTGGCAATCTATTGTGCAGTATGAATTGTATAACCATGATGTTAGGCGTTAGACCAAAAATCTTAAGACCATGTCAAAACATGAGAAATCAGTCAGACAAAATCCAGAACCAGAATTTATTAAGGTTAAGGAGTAGTGGGACATTATTACTAGCCCCCCCGCTCGATTGTTAAGCAGTAGTGGGACATTATTAAGGTTAAGGAGTAGTGGGACATTAAGGTTAAGGGAATCGAGACAAATAAGAATGAAAATCATCATAAATCTTTCATCAAAAAGACTGAAGTTTCATTCACTAATAATGTATAAGAATACAAAAGATAGACTAAGTATAAAAGCGATGTAGCTGATTTATGTTCCACGAGTTTGGTATATCGTCACCGTCTTCATACATCGGTTGATAAGCCCCCGGCCGAGTGACTTCTATGACCACATAAGGTCCTTCCCACTTAGGGGAAAGCTTGTGCTGATTTATGGTTGATTGCACTCGGCGCAACACTAAATCCCCAACATAAAACTGGCGACTGCGTATGTTCTTATCATAATAACGTCGCAGATCTTGTTGATATAGCGCCGACCAAAATAGAGCGTGATCATGCAACTCCTCTTCCGCAATCAAATCAATATCTCGACTTTCTTCAGAAAGCTTCTCGTTGTATCCCTTGACTCGCGCTGATACGAGGTTTACCTCGGTTGGCAGCATAGCCTCAGAGCCATAGACCAACGAGAAGGGTGACTGGCCAGTAGCCCGACTGACATTAGTATGCAGCCCCCAAAGAACTGAAGGCAACTCTCGTACCCACCAACCGGCATAAGGTTTGAGCCTGTCAAATATTCAAGGCTTCAACCCCTAAAGAATCATACCGTTGGCCCATTCGACCTGCCCATTGCTTTAAGGATAAGCCACTGACGCAAAGTGGATATTTATTCCCATCTCATTGGCAAAGTCATGGAACTCCTCAAATGTAAACTAAGTACCATTGTCGATGATGATATCATGAGGGACCCCAAACCAGTCAAGACATCCGTGACAAACTCGACCACTTTCTTCGGAGTTATTTTGCCGACCGGCTTCGCTTCAATCCATTTGGTGAATTTGTTAATAGCAACAAACAAATGAGTGAACCCGCCTGGCTCTTTATTGAAAGGGCTGACAATATCAAGCCCCCAGATTACAACGGCCCAAGTCATAGGTATCATCTGAAGTTGCTGCGAAGGCACATGTGTCTATTGAGCAAAGAATTGACAGCCTTCACACTTCCGAACAATCTGGTGTGCATCTTAGACCACTGTAGGCCAATAGAACCGTTGTCGGAAAGCCTTGCTGACCAAAGTCTTGCAAGCTGCATGATTGCCATATACTCCTAAATGGATTTCTTCCATCAACATTTTGCCTTCTGGTATCGAGATGCATCGCATCAAGATATTCGATCCTAGTCTTCTATAAAGAAGATCGTCCACCATCAAGTATCCTCGACATTTAGCCTTTAATCTCTGCTGCTCATTAGGATCCATAGGCAGCGTACCCTTGCTCAAAAATTGGACAATCAGGTCGCACCAGTCAATCTCTAAATCGACATCACTTATGGGCTCAGCAACATCGGTCGCCAAGACATCAGACCGAGGAGAAATAGTGGGGGAATCCTGGGTATGTAAGAAAATACCGGGTGGGACAATCGATCGAGACAATCCCATCTTGGCTGATTCATCAGCCGCTTGATTGTTATCCCGAAGAATATGCGTGAACTTCAGTCCATCAAATTTGTCTTCGAGCTTCCTTACTTCTTGGCAGTAAGCACCCATATTGTCGTCCACACAGTTCCAATCCTTAGTGACCTGGTTAATAACCAGAGCCGAGTAACCAAAGATGTCAAGACACCAAATGCCAAGCAAGACGACAATGCGCAGACCATGTTGAAGAGCTTCATATTATGCAGCATTATTAGACGCGCAAAACATGATCTGGAGGACGTATTGTAATTTCTCTCCTGTGTGTGAGATGAACACAATTCCTACACCAGCTCCAGGTAACTGGAGGGATCCGTTGAAGTACATTTTCCAGTATTCGATATCTTGCGGTGCAGGCGGCAGTTGAATCTCTGTCCACTCGGAAACAAAGTCGACCAATGCCTGTCCTTTGACTGCCGAGCGAGGTGCGAACGTGATGGTGTACTAACCAAGTTCGACTGCCCACTTAGCAATCTTTCCTTCTGCTTCTCGGTTGTGAAGGACTACGCCGAGTGCGAAGGATGTTTGAACTTCGACAGGATGAGCTTGAAAGTAATGCTTCAACTTCCTTGAGGTGATCAGGAGCGCATATAGCAGCTTCAATATCTGGTGATATCATGTTTTGGAGGCACTGAGAACCTCGCTAACGAAGTAGACCAGGTGTTGTACTTTTTGTATGTGACCCTCTTCCACTCGGCCGACCGTTAAAACGGTACTCACAACTTGAGTTGTGGCCGATATGTAGAGTTGAAGCTTTTCTTGTGGCTCTGGAGGCACCAAGACTGGAATATTGCTGAGGTGGACCTTCAACTCATCCAATGCCAACGGCGCCTCCGCTGTCCATACGAAGCATCCTGTTTCTTGAGCAGTTTAAAGAACGGCAGACTCCTGACTCCCAGTCAAGAAATAAAGCGACTCAAGGATGCCATACATCCGGTCAGCTTCTGAACATCCCTCTGAGAATTAGGTGGCCCAATATCAAGGATGGCCTTGATTTTATCCGGGTTAGCCTTTATACCTCGTTTTGAAACAATGTAACTGAGTAGCTTTCCCGAAGGAACCCCAAATACACACTTTTAGGATTCAGCTTCATCGAGTAACGTCTCAAGTTGTCGAAAGTCTCTGCCAGGTCAGAGAGAAGTTCTTTGATGCTCCGAGTCTTTACCACGATGTCATCTACATATGCTTCTGTATTCCAACCGATCTGAGCTTCGAGGCAGCGTTGAATACCATGTTGGTAAGTCGCGCCAGCATTTTCCAGACCGAACGACATGGTAATGTAGCAGTAGGCACCAAAAGGAGTTATAAAGGAAGTTCTAATTTGATCTTCGACTTTCAGTGGGATCTGGTGATAGCCTGTATAGCCATCCAGAAATCTTAAAAGTTCACACCCGGCTGTTGAGTCTACAATGTGATCGATACGTGGAAAAGCGAAGGGGTCTTTAGGATAGACCTTGTTCAAGTTAGTATAATCCACACACATCCACCACTCTTTATTCTTCTTGGATACAAGGACTAGGTTTGCCAGCCAATCGGGATGGCACACTTTCTTTATAAACTTAGCATCTAATAACCTAGCTATCTCCATCTCCGCATCGGTCTGCTCCTCATTGCTGACTACCTTCTAGATCTCGAGCCGGTCGGACAGCATCAACTGTTGGTCGACCTTCTTACAACTCTCCACATCGTAATCAAAAGAATTTTGAAGATCAGAGTGGAGGGAGATTATTCCTTTAGGGCCTGGCATCTTGAGAGTAAGGTATGAGTAGTGCGGGATCGCCATGAACTTTGCCATTGCTGGTCTACCGAGGATAGCATGGTATGCTAAATCAAAGTCGGCTACCTAGAAGATAATACGCTCAGTCCTGAAGTTTTAACGGGTTCCAAAGGTGACAGACAGAAAGATCTGTCCAATGGTAACTGAGGTCTTGCCAGGCACGATCCCGTGGAAGGGTGAGGAACTCGGCTGGAGGTCATTGACCGATAAGCCTAGCTTCGTGAGGGTCTTGGTGAAGATCAAGTCTAGACTGCTTCCTCCGTCGATGAGTACTTTGTTGATGTTGACCTCCTTCATCATGGCTGCGAGTAGAAGTGAGTAGCGACCTGGCTTGGGCAGGTGCCTGGGGTGATCTGACCGTTCAAATGTGATCGGTACCTTAGACCACCTCATGTACTTGAGCGTAGCAGGCTCTACAGAGTTGATCTCATGTAGTTCTAGCTTCTGCTTGCATTTGGACACGTAGGCATCCGGGCCTCCGAAGATTAAGTTCACTTACTTTCGGGGCTCCTAAAACTCTCCTTCTTCGTCCTTGTTGTCACCGTCTTTAGCCTTGTCTTTGCCATTGCGACTTGGTGGATCCTTGGCCACCTTGAGCGCGGCAGTCGCGAAGCCATTCAGTCGGTAACAATCCTTTGCTTTGTGATTCCCCTTTGGGTGCCATAGGCATGGGCCACTTATCAAGTCATCCATGGTCTACTGGTTCATCGGACGGTTCTTCTGGGATTGGTCTACCGTAGCAACCATGTTGTCAGACTTCCTTTTCTTGTCCTTCTTGGAGGACTCTGGCTTGTTTGAGCGCTTCTCCTTGCCTTTGCCGAGGATGTCATCGAGCGCCGACTCGCCTGACGTGAACTTATCAGCGATCTCGAAGCACTCCCGAGCGGTCAACTTGAGGTCATGATTCCTCCGACCAATCTCCCGGACTAGGTCATCGCTGCGTATGCCTCCTTGGAAGGCTGCGATGATGTGCTGATCTGGGACATTAGAGATCTCGGTCTTCTTAGCGCAGAACCGCTTGATGTAGTCGCGCAGGGGTTCATCAAACTTCTTCTTGATCCGAGTGAGGTCAAAGTGATTGCCCGGATGATTGCAAGTAGCTTGGAAACTTTCTATGAGCTTCTTATTGAGGTCTCCCCAAGAGATGACCGATTTCTTTGGAAGAGATGTGAGCCAAATCTGAACGGTTGGATCAAGGCAGAAAGGTAGGTAATTAGCCATCACATAGGTATCACCCCTGACTGATCAAATCGCCGTACTGTACAGCTGAAGCCACTCTTAGGGGTTGGTCTGACCATCGTATTTTTTGATGGGAGCTGGCTTGAATCCTTTCAACCACCGAGCTATGTGAAGTTCAGGTATATAAGCCTTGATGCCGTCGAACTCTTCATCGCTCGAAATAGGTGACCTTCTATATCGGTCAGGAGATGGAGATGAGCAAGGATTATGACGTGGGCCAACATCGTCATCATCGCGACGATGCTAGTTGTCTCCATCATGATTCTCGTGCCGGTCCCGATCGTCACGTCGACATCAGTCGTTGCGGTTGTTTCTTGGAGCTGGACCGTGTCGGTCTTCCCGTCGGTTATCATCCCTCCGATTGTGGTGCTCCTCCTCGTAGCGTCGGTTGTCCCGAGCCCGCTCCTCGTAGTGGGAGTTGATGGTGTCTCAGCTGTCGTAGATGCTGAGGGAATTTCTCAGATCCTCATGCCTTCGTTGACCGCGTGAAGTCGCATGGCTGGAACTCGCCACCGACTGTGGCTTGTCCCTGGCCGCATCTTGGGCTGCGGTAGCCTTGAGCATAGCCAATGCCTTATGCATCGTGGGGGTCTGATATGCTGTGTCAGCCATCAATCTATCAAGCAATGTTTTAGCCCCGATGATGTTGTTCTGTGGGGTGTCATAGATCTTGACGCCGTCAACTTCAATCTCAGGTCCAAGGTCCAAGGTCAATCTCGGTCGGCGGCGATGTCCTTCCAACGGGTTGTCGCCCTGGGGGTTTTCTTCCCTATGGCCTTCTTCTGCGTGTTCTTCTGCGCGGCCATCTTCTTCGTGGCCGTATTCATGGTCACCCTCCTCATCATTGTCCCCTGATGGATTCTCCTCTATATCGACCATGTTCACAGTCAGAGGGTATAAGCAGGTTGATCTGACCGAATCCTCATCAAAGGAATGGACCGAGTTTGAGTCATACCCCAAGGATAGGTCTGTTTCGTCGAATCCGAGTGGGACCAATGCTGGGATCAGATCTGATGAGCTTGGTGATCGTGCCGTAGAACTGGCTACGGCCGAGTCGGATTGGTGGTTCTCTAGACATAGTTCTCCATTGGTGTCGATGGTGAAGTCGAGCGATCCGAAGGATATCTTGAAGTCCGGTGAGTACTGGATGTTGGGAGTTTCGACCATCGTAGTCGACGGAGAATCCCGGCGAGCCTTGTCCCCTACCTGGAGTGCCAACTATTGAGACTTGATCTCGACAATATATTTATAGGGCTACGTCGAGACTAAGAACTACAATGGTTGCAAAATACGCCAAGTTATACAAGTTTGGGCCCTCTCAATGAGAGTAAAAGCCCTACATCCTATGTTCTGTGGTTTCTATTGCTTGTAATTTCGTGTTCCTGATGGGGGGTTCCCTGCCGTCTTATATATCCGGTCGGTAGGGGGTACATAAAGAGTCCTACTTATAGTCTACAAGGATTTACATAGAAAATCTATCTCTAATTGCCTTGTGCTCCAAGACGACTCGGTCGGTTCCCTTATTGATGAGGTACCCAGTCGGTTACCGACTTAGACATATCTATGGATACCCGGAAGATAAGTATTCCACAATGAAGCTATCTCACCACTGAAGAAGCAAGGCTAGAAAGGAAAAGAGAAATTACTAGAGAAGGGGGAACAAAATATGGTAAAAGAACTCTTTCCAAGTGGTTCAAGGAATCAGGGCACTAAACGTAAACAAGTAAGGACACCGAGAATGAGCACAACTAGCACGGACAAAGACTTAATGGTGGAAGAAAATAAGGGTGCTGTGGCCCTCATTGTTTCTGATCCATCAATGCAGATTCAATGAGCAAGGGATGGATTAGAAACAGAGATTGACTTGGATGGGGAAGATGAGGAGATGATAAAGAAAATGAGGACGACCAATAACCAACTTGTAGATCAATCGCCATGAATATACTAAGTTGGAACTGTCGAGGATTGGGACGAGCTTCGGCAGTAGGAGAGCTTCGCTGGTTAGTGAAGCAATACCATCCCTCCCTCATATTTTTAATCGGAAACAAAAACGGGGAAGAGAAGATAAAGCGTTTTATGTGGTCACTGGGATATAATGCATGTCTACCAGTTAATTGCAAAGGAAGAAGTGGGGGCCTTGCTCTATTTTGGTCCACTGAGCACTGTGTAAGGCTTCAATCTTTGTGCAAAACCTTCATAGATGTGCATATTAGAGAAGCTTCAGGTGTAGTTTGGCGTGCAACATTTATATATGGGGAACCAAGAACTAAACAAAGGTATATCTTTTGGGACAAAATGCGTTTTCTCAAAGCTCAATGGGATGGTCCGTGGGTGTGTATTGGAGACTTTAATGAAGCTTTGAGCAATGATGAACACTTGGGGCCAACGCCTAGAGCTGAGGCACAGATGCAACGGTTTTGGGAATGTTTGGAGGACTGCCGACTTATGGACCTGGGTTATATTGGGCCAAAATTCACCTGGAACAATAGACAACTAGAAGAGAATAATGTCCGAGTCCGACTGGACCGGGCATTAGCAAATGGCAAATTCACCCAACTTTTGAAGGAGATCCAAGTCAAAAAATATTATCACAACTTCTTCTGACCACTCTGCTATGCATTTATCTGTCACAAAGCATATGGACAGGAGGTGCAGCGAAGCAAGACACCGCAGTTTCAGATACAAAGATGCGTGGTGTAGGGCACCAGATTACCTACATACCGTGGAAAGAAGTTGGAAGGATGGCATAGATGGTCCAAGACGCTTACACACAACCTGGGCTAACCTATCCAAAATGGCGCAATCCTTGTCAAGAAGCAGTAGGGACTCGTTTGGATCCCCTCGCAAAGAGATTAAAAAGCTTGAGAAATGCCTGTCGGGTCTAAGAAATGGCAGCACCACAAGGACTTATTCACAAGAGGAGAGAGACATCGAACGTAGACTCTCCGAGTTGTTCAAGAGAGAAGAAATAATGGATCGACAATGATCTAGAGTGGACTGGGACCAGGCGGGAGATCAGAACATGTCATTTTTTTTAGGCAAAGGCCATGGCTAGACGAAGGACTAACAAAATCAGATATTTACTTGTCACACCCCTATTCGGGTTATGTCGTGGATTCCGTACATATTCCTGGATCAGTAGGTGGTACACACATACAAATGATACAAAGTCATACAACAATCTTTATTTAGGTCCATGCAGGGACAATAGGGTTATACAAGTCTTAGATTACAAGCCAAAGAGGTAGTCGTGCCATCCTCGAAAACAAGGGAAACATTACACAAGCTTTATTTAACTTCCACAAGCAACTCGAGCATAGGACGTGACCTACTCGTCAAATTCCATGGGAGCTTATTCTTCTTCTCTATCCTCTTAATAAATTATTGAAAACAAAGGTGAGTACATAAGGTACTCCGCAAGCTCTACCTCTAACAAGGGAGAGTACATGCAATTGAGGTGGTAGTCAAGGGATAAGGCTGAGTTCAGAGTTTTGCGGAAAAACGCGAAATATCGGGGCTTACTTATGAAATCAAAGAGGTTTTGCGAGGGAAAACAATTTTTGTAACTTTGAGTTGGTTGGTCCTGAGGGAGATTCAATCGATCCCAACAGTTCTCATCTTTTAGTTGGGTCTTTCGACACACAATCATAACGGCCCTGGCACACCTTGCCATCACTATCCAAAACACGGGTCTCACTACGCCCATTCACACAATAAGGAATTTCTAAGAGTCCAATGATTTGGTGTTTCATGACCAGTGACAACGGACATTCGAATGATTTAATTGATAACTCTATAGAGCTTAGTACACTGTACCCATAGGCTATGTGATCTTAGCTACGGATCACAAAACGCTCCCACTTCACCCAGACACTTAGTCATATTAACAACGAAGGCACACAGCCAACGATTTTGCCAAGTACTAGACTTATCAACATTTCATCGTAACCGATACCTGAGTCCGTTTCTACTTCACCGGGTGATACTTCCTTGTTGCATTACCCAGGATCTATGTTAGTCCTGCCATACAGGTTCTGTGGTCGTACTAAAAATATCACCAAGTTGAGGTCTTAGCAAGCAGTTTCCTAGTCGGCAGGGCAAGCACTCGTCCACGACAGGTGGACCTACACCGGAGACACCATCACCAAGTACTCTACACCAGTACTAGGGAGTCTCACCCGCAGCCAAGTCTATCCCACTCAACTTCACCATAACACCATTGATTTATCACCCACCCACACCTACACACACACCACCAAACACATGTTCACCCATTTTGTAAAACTTGGAGTGTAAAGGTATGGTGATAATCATCACAAGTCCTAAGCGTATACTAGCAAGGATGGCGTTACCATTAGCGTCGCTAATAATAACTCCCTATGTCTACCAAGGTAGCGGGATATCAAATGCGGCCAATCAAGAATCTAGCGTTCATATCTTATAAAGGCGATAAGAACGCTAGTTTTCACACAAGTGGGTTTCAACTAAGATATCATAAAGTGACAAGCAATAATGCATATAAGAAGTATAGACTCTATGTTGGGTGCATTTTCAAAATAATAGGAACAATCATGATCAAGAAATACATAGAGCTTGCCTCCTAATGCGTCATCGAAGTCTTCCTCGTAGTCCGCATCCTCAGGCTCCTGCTCCTGGTTCTCTTCGTCTACGGAAACGCGAGCTACGCGTAAGCTATCGGAACATAAAATAACACATAATCAAAGGATTTGGCAAATAGTAAGAAAACCAGAAGTTAAGGGGCTATAAGGTGGGCTTCAAGGGTCAAGGTTCGAGACAACGATTCTAGCGGCACATGAATCGCTTAAATCGGAGCTACGGTTTGAAAACTAGGGCTTCCGGAAGGTCTAGGGGCATTTTTGTAATTTTTGGAAGATTCTAGGGACCTATTTGTAATTCTAAAAAGTATCAGGGGCTTGGTCATAGGATGGCAAGGGCTAAAATATAATTACAAAAATGTTGGGATTCTTTTCTGTAAAAATATTGGGCTAAAACAGAAATAAACTAAAGCTCAGGGGGCTAACTGTAAAACTACAGGGTTCTGCGATTTTCTAAGGTTTTGGAATTATTTTCCTATTGGGAATCCTATAAAATAGGTCTACGGGGTGGTGGACTGGGTGTACGGGCCTGGTGCATGGGCCAGGGCATCATGGGTCGTCGGTTAGCAGATCTACGACTCGGATTTAAATAGATCAAAGGGATATCTTCTAATCTAATCGTGGCTGTTGGTTTCACGATGAGCAATTGAGAGCGGGGAGGTAATAGTGCGCGGCGGCTGGAGCTGGAAGAGGCGGCGGCGCCATGGCCTATAGCTCTGCCGCTCGCTGCAGGGTGCTCTAGAGGCTAAAGCTCGGCGGGGCTAGGTCTAAACGGCGGAGGGGAGTGAGCCGCGTTCACTTGAGGTGATCGCGGGGCGAGGAGGAGGCCTAGGGCTGGCTATCGACACGGGTGCCGAAAAGGGGAGAGGAGAGGGGGAAAAGCAGCTGGTCTCTTACCTCCGACGGCTATGAGCAGCGGTGAGGCGCTAAGCGAGAGGGAGGAGCTTATTTATGTGTCGAGGAGGGTGGACGATGACACGGGGACGTGCTTCACGCCTCTACGGCGGCTAGCGGTGCTGAGCCATGCTGCCGTTGTGGAGGTGGCATCGCGTCATGTGTGAAAGCAGTCAGGCGATGCGACCGATCGCTGTGCGGGGTTAAGCGCTAGGCGACGGCAAGCAGCGAGGTGTCTAGTCAATCAGTCAAGCAGGCGAGCGGCGGCCGGGCGGTGCGGTCACGTCGCCGGCGCTATGCCAGTGTCGTGGTGCGCGTGAAGGTGAGCAAAGTGTGGTCGGGTCGCAGGGAGTGTAGAGGGCAGTGATGGCGATTAACTGACGTTTTGACGGAGCAGCGAGGGGTCACGTCGTGAGGGTGCAGAGTGTGGTCGACATCGAGGCCGTGCGGCGGCATCGCGGGGTGGCGTGTCTCGTGCGAGTTAGTGTGACGCGCGACCCTTCCCTGGCTGCGTCGCAACGGGCGGCGGAGCCGAGAGGTGTGAAATCAGCCAGGTTGGTTGGCGATGGCGTTGAGGAGCCACGGGAAGGAAGAAGGCGCATGGGAAGAGGAGCTGGGCCGAGAAGGGAGTGGGCCGAGCAAGCGCGCATGAAGGATAGGGGAGCAGGGCTGGCGCGTCTGGGCCGAGCGGGAGAGGGAGAGGGTGAAAAAGGCTTGGCTGGGGGAGGTGGCCCGAGGAAAAGAAAAGATTTTTGGGTTTTAATTTCTGGTTCTCCAAGGAAAGCAAAAGCAATTAAATTTAAACCAAACAACTTTAAACCAGAAATTCAAATAAAATATTAGGAGAATAAAACAAGCAGTTGTCATATCCTAGGTTTTAGGGTTCTGAAAATATATTTTAGTCTATGTCTACTTTACTTTTAGATTTTCCTCTCTACTTTGTAAATAGTTTCTTGAAATAAATAAAATATTTTTAGGGTGTATATTTTTGTGTTGGCCAAAGTTTTAGGGTCTCTTACTGAGGCAAGATGGGAGCAAATGTGAGGACAAATTAGAGATCAAAGAGATGACTGGGTCATGTTACAAGGATTTGTTCTCCAGTGAACCATGTGCTGAAGTGAATAAACTGTTGGAAGCAATCCCGTCCCCCATAGACGGGACGACGCCACAAATAAAGCCTTGTGCAAGCCTTACTCTAACGAGGAGATTAAGGCTGCACTCTTTCAGATGGGTCCAACAAAAGCACCGGCCGGACGGTTTTCCAGCCTTGTTTTATCAAAGGCATTGGAATTTGCTACAAGATGATATATGCCACACACTAAGGAATTTTCTTGAGGGAGATGATATACCAGTGGGCCTATATGATACAACAATTGTCCTCATCCCAAAGGTATCTAATCCAGAAACTTTAACAAACTTTAGGCCTATTATGTGTTGTATAAAATAGCGTCTAAAGTGTTGGCAAATAGGCTAAAGGTGTTGCTGCCAAATATAATAGTTGAGGAACAAAGTGTGTTTGTGCCGGGAAGGCTCATCACTGATAATGTTCTCATTGCTTATGAATGCATGCATACAATTAGAAGACAACGGGCCAAAACCCCCTTCTTTGCTCTTAAAATTGATATGATGAAAGCTTATGACCGTGTCGAGTAGAACTATTTACAGGGGGTCCTCCAGAAGCTTGGCTTTGCACAAAGGTGGATTAACTGTGTCATGCGAAGTGTATCAACTGTTCATTACTCGGTGCGAGTGAATGGTGAACTATCTGAGCCTTTTACACCTTTAAGAGGGGCTAAGACAAGGGGACCCAATCAGCCCATACCTTTTCCTATTATGTGCTGAAGGTCTGTCATGCTTACTGAAAAAGGAAAAACATGTCGGACGTCTAAAGTGGGTGAGCAATGGTGCTTCGGGGCCGCCTATTTCACATCTTTTATTTGCAGATGATAGCAAAAGTGTCAACACTTTGAAACATGTTTTTCAGATTTACAGTGATGGATCAGGTCAGAAGATTAATTTGCAAAAATCCTCCCTGTTCTTCGGCTACCATTGCTCTACTGATATAAAGCACAAGGTAATGAACTTACTGAATGTGCACAATGAAACTCTCCAATCCAGTTATCTTGACATGCCAACATATGTTGGCCAGTCCAAGGTGAGTACTTTTAATTTTATTTCAGAGAGTATGTGGAAACGGGTCCAGGGATGGAACGATAGACCAATGTCTAGAGCTGGGAAAGAAATAATGTTGAAATCAGTGGCGCAAGCCATCCCAACCTATGTTATGAGTTGTTTCCAGCTGCCTGATGGCATTTATGAAAAGATGAGGGCAACTATCTCAAACCATTGGTGGGGTTTCGAAGGAGGGAAAAAGACGATGCATTGGTGTTATTGGGACTGGTTGACAGCACCTAAATTCATGGGTGGATTGGGCTTTAGAGACATGAAACTCTTTAATCAAGCAATGCTTGGGCGTCAATGTTGGAGGCTACTAGTGCAACCAGAATCTTTGTGCGCACAGGTTCTTAAGGGAAGATATTATCCAAACTGCTCATTATTAGATTCCAGACCCACAAAATCGAGTTCTTATACATGGAGAAGTCTGATGCATGGAAAAATCTTACTAGAGCATGGCATACTATGGAGGGTGGGGACTGGCGAAGACATAAGAATTAAAAAGGACAAGTGGATTCCCGATAATCCAAGCCATTTGGTCAATCCCATTATCTACATACCAGATGATATGAGGGTTTGCTCTCTTATCGATAGAGAAACTGGTCAATGGAATAGAGAGCTTGTGAACATTTGCTTCAGTCCTGCTGATGCTGATCGCATTCTTTCTATTCCTCTAAGCCAACACAAGACACAAGATTATGTATCCTGGCCAGCTTCGAAACCAGGAATATACACAGCTAAATCAGCTTACATTATGGCTAAGAATGAGTATGTGCATCTAAAAGCCAGTAGAAACGGGAAAGGAGAAACATCAGATCAAATGTGCAATGCAAAAGATTGGAAGAAGCTCTGGAATATCAAGCCCCCCCCCCCCCCAACATGAAAATAATCCTTTGGCGTTTTGTGCATAATTGCCTTCCGACTGGACAACAACTCAAATTGAGAAAGATCCCAGCCTATGAACGTGTTGGAGTTAGCCGCGCCGGCGCAATGCGCCGGAGCCGGGAACGAAATCACGGAGGCCGAAAGTGCGAAGCGGTTTTTGTGATGCGTAAAACATGGCAGCGTTTCTGTTGTATTGCATAACAATATATGGACTTCTGTTTACAAGAGAGGCCGGACGAAGCGGCCGAAGTGGGCGGCATGCTCCACTACTAGCAGCATGCCGCACGACGCAGCACTCTACAATCCCGCTCAGCCCAAGAACGTAGCCAAGCAGCTTATTTGAAACGTAAAGCAAATAACAAAGTAGCTAAATGACCGTGCGATAGAATTAAACAACAATTCTCCCCCTTAATCTTGAGCACGGTCACCTGGAACTTGAAAGCCGATCATGTCCCGCAGCTTCTAAACCGAACACGGCCGAGTGCCTTGGTGAGGACATCCGCTAGCTGCTGCTCTGTCTCTGTGTAGCTGAGAACAATCCGGCCCTCATCAACACATTCCCCGATAAAATGATAGCGAACGTCTATGTGCTTGCTCCGGTCATGGAAGGCGGGTTCCTGCTGAGCGCAATGGCAGACTGATTGTCCACCATAAGCTCTGGCGCACCAGACTCCCCCCCCCCCCCCCCCCCGATCATGTCGGCCAGGAGTCGAGCGAGGCACACGCCCTGACAAGTCGTTGAAGCCACGGCAATGTACTCCAATTCACACGAAGACAAGGCCACAACCTTTTGCTTGGACGACTGCCAGGTGATAGGGTTACCACCAAGGAATAAGATGATGCCGCTGGTACTCTTGCGCATGTCAACATCGCTGGCCAAGTCCGCATCGCTGTAGCCAACCAGCTTGGGCTTCCCGTCTCCCTGCCTGGTGTAGTGAAGACCATGGTCTTGTGTGCCTGCGACATACCTCAGTACACGCTTCACTCCAGATGATCTTCATGTGGTTCCTCCATGAACCGGCTAAGGTACCCAACTGAGAAGGCAAGATCAGGCCGGGTGTGCAGCAGGTACCGCAATGCGTCGATAATTCTCCTGTACTCCGTGGCATTCACCTTCTCGTCTGGGCTTGATTTGCTTAGCTTGAGGCGACTTTCCATGGGCGTTGCGCTGGCATTGCAGGACGCTAGGCCACAGCGCTCGAGCACCTTGCCGGCGTAGCCCGACTGACACAGAAAGATGCCTCCAGCTCCCGGCTTGACCTTAATTTCAAGATAATAAGAGAGAAGTCCGAGGTCACTCATCTGAAACTTGGACTTCATCTCCAGCTTGAACGTCGCGATGTCATCATTGCTCACCCCGGTGATGATCAAGTCATCAACGTAGACGCCAACAATCAGTCGGCCATCGCCTCTGCTTCGAGTGTAGACGCCATGTTCAGCTCCGCTCCTCTAGAAACCAAGGGACCCTAAGGTGTTGCAAGCTTGGCATTCCAGGCCCTGGGCACTTGACGAAGGCCGTAGAGAGCTTTGTGGAGGCGTAACACCTTATGTTCGCTACCGGCGATGACGTAGCCGGGTGGTTGTGAAAAGTACACTTCCTCCTTGAGGTCCCCATTCAAGAACGTGCTTTTGACGTCCATGTGATGGACTTTCCACCCCTGGTGCGTTGCCAATGCTAGCATCGTGAGCACGAACTCCAGTCGAGTGACCGGGGCGAACACTTCATCGAAATCGATGCCCGCCTGCTGGACATAGCCCTTTGTGATGAGGCGTGCTTTGTGTCACACAACTGCGCCGCCCCCGTCGCGCTTGGCTTTGTACACCCACTTGAGCCTAATAGCTCGATGGTCGGTGGGGAGTTCGACCAGCTCCCAGGTTCGGTTGTCCTGGATGGCCTTCATCTCGGTGTTCATAGCTTCACGCCAGCTTGCCTCATGTTCTGCTTCGTGAAAGCTTGTGGGTTCATCAGCTGCAGTGAAGTTGAGGGCGATGTCATAGCCACGGTGCGCCAACCCGGGAACAGGTGCCGCACCAAGAATGTTGTCGATGGTACGGAACTGGAGGGGAATGTCGCCGTCGTGCTCAGCATCAAGGTCGTTGTCGTTCACTTCTGGAGGTGGTGTTACCCGTTGTACAGGAGGTGGAGGTGATGCCATAGGGGAGCCAGCGTGCGACGCGATGTCCAATGGCGTGCGCGGTGACAGCGGGTCTGGTGGGAGCGACTGAGGCACTGCCGGATGTACGGTCGCTGTTACCTCTGTTGTGTACTCGACGGTGAACGGCTCGCCATCGGGCAAGCCCTCGGACTCACCACCGCTCCAGCTCCACTGTGCCGCTTCATCGAACATGACGTCGCGGTTGATGATGACGCAGCGGCTTGCCGGATCATAGCATCTGTATGCCTTGGACCCTGGTTCGTAGCCGACGAAGATTGCCGGCGAGTTGCGGTCGTCCAGCTTCTTGAGCATTGGACGCGTGTTCTTCACATGAGCGACACGCCCGAACGTGCGGAAGTAGTGCACCGCCGGTGTCTCGCCGTGCCATGCCTCGAATGGTGTCTTCCCGTCGAGTGCGCGTGTCGGGGCTCGGTTGAGTATGTACACAGCCGTGGTGACAGCTTCTCCCCAGAAGAATCCAGGCAGCCCCTTTGCCTTCAGCATACACCGAGCCATTGCCATGACACTCTGATTTCGACGCTCGACTACTCCATTTTGCTGGGGCGAATATGGAGCAGTGAGGTGCCTCTCAACGCCATGTTCTGCAAAGTATCTTCCAAACTCAACTGAAGTGAACTCCTCCCCCCCCCTCTCAATGATCAGTGTGGAGAACTTTGAGTTTCTTGCCGGTCTGCACCTCGACTCTGGCCTGGAACTCCTTAATCGCTTGTGGGGCCTGATCCTTGCTCGAGAGGAGTTGAATCCACATCAAACGGCTTAGATCATCAACAAGGAGAATGAAATACTTGTTACCGCTAGGAGTGCTAGGAGTGATGGGGCCGCACAGGTCGCCATGGACCATGTCGAGGAGGCTGGTCGCCCGGTGTCGCGCCTGTGCCGGGAACGGAGCTCGGCGCTGCTTCTCGACCAGGCAGCTGTCGCACAGCTGGTTGAGGTGGTTGAGGGGCGGCAAGCCTCGGACAATCTGTTGCGCCGCCATCTTGTGTAGGGAGCTGAAGCTGATGTGCCCGTAGCGGGCGTGCCATTGCCATGCCTCTTCAGTGCTACGCGCGGACAGACACATGGGGCGCCCGATGGTGACCTTCAGTTTGTACAGGCGTGAGGGAGACAGGTTCACCTTTCCAAGCAGATGGCGTCCCTGGTCGAAGATGCGCAGAACACCCGCATCGATGTCGATGCGGCACCCCGACTCGTCCATTTGCCCAAGACTGATTATGCTTGTCTTGAGGCGAGGAATCAGGTAGACTCCCGTCAGTGCGTGGTGCTCACCATTTTTGCTCTAGAAGACGATTGTCCCGCGCCCTTCGATCTCCACCACGGATCCGTCCCCGAGGCGGACGTTCCCGCAGATGCGGTTGTCGAGCTCGGAGAAGACGCCACGAATGCCGGTCATATGGTTGGTCGCCCCAGTGTCCAGGACCCAGTGGTGGTCATCTTCCTCCTCCCTGGGCCCCAGATCTGCATACACCTTCTGTTCCTCGATGAAGATCCGGCGATCGCTCGTCATGAAGATCCGGCGATCGCTCGTCGACGGCGGCTGGGAGACCGCTGGTGGAGCAGAGTGGACATCGACAATGTGAGCCATTAGCAGGGCCTGGTCATCATCTTCCTCCTCAGCAATGTGGGCCTGGGCCTACTCACGCTTCTTCTTATGGCATTCAACGGCCCAATGGCCTTTCTTGCCGCAGTAGTCGTACTCGTCGTTGGGGCGGGCCTTTGACGCGGGAGCCTTCCTGCCTTTGTCGCTGGCGCCTTGACCGCGCCCACCGGAGCTGCTCCCTTCACGATTCTTCATGTGCGCGATCCACTCTTCCTCCGTGAGGAGGAGTCGGCCGCTGCTGTCCTTCCCAGACAGCGATGACTTCTTTCGGCGCTCGACGGCGCGCAGGTGTCTGGTGGCCCCCTCCAGCGACAAATGGTTGAGGTCGAGAAGGGTCTCCATTAAGATCGCCACGCCCTCCAGCTTCTCCAGCAGCTCGTGAAGCATCTTCTTGATCACTTCTTTCTCGGTCACATGATCCCCAAGAACGCGCAATTCATTTGCCAAAGTGTTAATACGTAAGGCAAAATCTTCTACCAGCTCACCGGGTTTGAATGTGATGGCGGCGAAGTCCTGTCTCAGCTTCTCGGCGTTGGCCTCCTTGACGCGGTCGGCGCCAACCCGCATAATACGGATCGCATCCCACGCATCACGTGCAGTGTCCTTGACGGCTAGCCCTGCCTTCATCTCCTGAGGTACAGCTCGAAGGAGTGCGGCGAGTGCGTTGCGGTCGTCGCGGTAGTCGCCGTCGCCGGACTCGATGACATCCCACAAGCCCGCCGCCTGGAGGTTCACCCACATGACTAGGGACGAGTCGGTGTAGTCATTGCGACCGAGGACTGGGTAGACAACGGCGGACGTCGATTTCTTGACCACGCGCTCGAGGACAGTGTCGGATCGATGGCGTGGACGTCGTGGCGGCGGAGACGGCGAATGGCGACGGTTTCGGTGCGGCGGGGTCAGCATGCCATCAAGCTGCTGACGGCCTAGTGCGGAGCTGCGCGACATGGGAGGCGTTGGTCAGAACTCTTGCTCTGATGCCAAATGTTGGAGTTAGCCGCGCCGGCAATGCGCCGGAGCCGGGAACAAAATCACAGAGGCCGAAAGTGCGAAGTGGTTTTTGTGCTGCGTAAAACGTGGCAGCGTTTTCTGTTGTATTGCATAATAATATATGGACTTCTATTTACAAGTGAGGCCGAACGAAGCGGCCGAAGTGGGCGGCATGCTCCACTACTAGCAGCATGCCGCACGACGCGCGGCGCTCTGCAATCCCGCTCAGCCCAAGAACATGGCCAAGCAGCTTATTTGAAACGTAAAGCAAATAACAAAGTAGCTAAATGACCGTGCGATAGAATTAAACAACAGAACGTTGTTGTCACTGTGGGAGAGACGAAACTTTGGAGCATGTTTTTCTTACATGTCAATATGTGGCAGAAATTTGGAAGAAGGTGAAAGAAAGAACAGGATTCAAGAAGAAGGTAAAATTCTGGGGATTTCCTCGACAGTGGTTATTTGAAACATTAGCTAGCTGTTCCGAAAAGGAGGCCACCATCCTAACAATATCATTCTGGCATATATGGGAGGCCCGAAACGCTATTCGAAATGGAGAATCTCAAGTGCATCCCAACTGCATAGCTGAAAAAATATTTGTTTATGTTGACATGGTGATGCAACACTTGTATGGGCCTATCAATCCAAAAAGGTGGGACCTGTCTGAGCCTACTAAACGATGGAAGCCACCAACTGTAGGATGGATTATGGTTAATGCTGATGCAGCAATTTTTCAAAGTTCTAATCGCATGGGGTTGGGTGTTGTAATCAGGGATCATAGAGGTACTTTTCTAGCTGCGTGCAGGCAAGGAGTGGACAGTATAACTGACCCCGAGTTGGCAGAGGCGATCGCCTTCAGGCGGGCAATCTGTTTGGCTTCACAACTCCAGTATACCCAGGCAATTGTAGCATCAGACTGCCTCTCTCTGATCCAGAAGCTCCAAACAAATGCTACAGACCGGTCACAGACGGGAATAATGATTCAAGACATCAAAGAAGCTCGTATGTCCTCTGTTGCTTTCTCTTTTGTGCATGTAAGTAGGAATTGTAATAGGGTAGCTCATGTATTGCCAAGGTCAGCTGATCAGTTATCTGAATCAGTCTGGTTTCATGTAGCATTTCATCTGGTCTTCTTTATGTAACGATCAGTTTAACTAATGCAAGATACCTGTTACTCTCAAAAACTAGGCGGACGGGTCACGGGTGTGACCGGCAGCTACGAATGCAGGCGACTGCGGCAGGGCGCGATCGGCGGTGGCGAAAGCAGAGGCGGATGCAGCGGTGCGTGACATGTGGCGGCGAAAGCAGAGGCGGCGGCGTGGGGGCGCGATGGCAGAAGCTGCTGCGGCGGGGCGTGACCGGTGGCGGCGAAAGCAGAGGCGACGCCGCGACGGCCCATGCAGTCCCCAAGATTGTGGTGAGCTCGTTCCTGTCGTCGGTGACGGGGGATGGGAGCGTGTCCAACGGGCGTGGCAGCAGCGGGTCGTCATCGATGCCGCTGATGCTCCCTCCGGCGCACGGCGCGACGGCCAGCTGTTGGGTGAGGCCACCGCCTGGAGCGGGGCAAAAGCGGTGGCCAGCTGTTCTGTTCAAAGCGCAGGTAAGGAAGAACTAGATTTTTTGCTGCTTGTTGTCTGGTTGATGAATTGAATCGAACCTGAAGAAAGAATGAAAAATCGATCGATTGATTGATTTGTGGTTAATTGCAGCAAGCACCGGGTGAAGCGCACGATCCGCGTCCCGGAGATCAATCGGACATTGCAATCCACTGAAAAACAGTTTGCTTCCCCATTGAAAAACAGTAGCTTCATCAGCTTCTTTAGGATGCTCCTGCTCGGTTACATCCTGTACTCTGGTGAACGGAATGTGCTTTTTTAGTACATCTACAATGTTTGATTCTTGTAAACTTCTTCAATTCAATTTCAGAAGCTGTTAATTGTAGTTGTCGGACACTAGTTTCTGTAGAGGAACCAACAAAATATTCATATCGTCTTAGTTATATTCAGAACACTCGTTTTCTTGTCATTTCTACACCCTGCTTGTTTTCTTGTCATACTTTACTGTAGAGGAACCAACATTCATATTGTCTTAGTTACTTTACTGTCGTGTCAAAAGCATACATCCTGAAATGATGTTTTTTGCTACTGTCTTTTTCAGACAAGCGGCAGGACGAGAAGACCATTATTGGCACATTTTCTTTGAAGCAATGAATAGACGTGTATTCATTCAACTGAAAAGCTTTGCATAGAATGATTTATCCCATACACTATTGTCATAAAATAGGGGACATTTGAATTCCTTCAGTTGGCCCCTCCTACGGATCAGTAATACCTTCAGTTGGCTTTTTATTATTTATAAGATTTATAAGTATTTTAGTTTCAATTTCGAAACCTTTGATATGTAGTATTAGTAGACCCCTACCTGTATTTGCCTAGTGTATCACGTAAGTACAAGCAGCCTCAGGGCATCTGGCCATTCGGCCTCGCGAGTCATGCAGAGCACGCGCGGCATGCAGTGCGGCAGTCGGCTAGTCGCAGTGCGGGCGTAGACGGGTTGAACCCATGGAAATCCCACGGGTTAAACCCAAATTATGGGTTGGTCTGGGATAATGAGTGTAATGGGTGGGGTTGGATTGGGTTAAAAACAGAACATTACGGGTTGGGTAAGGATTAGAACTAATCAATTGATGCTATTTGGGTAGGGGCGGGTGAGGGGCGGGTCTCAGACCATTTGCAGGCCTACGCTCGGGAAGCAAAGGCGTCGGTAGAAACGCACGTGTCAGATTCAGAAAACGTGCACGCCCGTCAAAATCACCACAACTCCACAATTCCTTCCCCTATCAACTTAGTACTACTAGGAAGGATGGTGCGCTCTGCTACCCGGTGTAGGAATATATTTTGTTTCTGAATAATAAAAAAATATTGACATAGCCCAAGT
Source organism: Eleusine indica (assembly GCA_030378355.1). NCBI lineage: Eukaryota > Viridiplantae > Streptophyta > Magnoliopsida > Poales > Poaceae > Eleusine > Eleusine indica. The sequence goes on from CM059495.1 coordinate 48,547,438, forward strand.
GGTTAATGAGTCAAGGTTGCTCCATGCAACTTCAATTCCCTATGGCAACCTATTTTTGCACTCTTTAGTAGAATAGATCAAATTATTAATTGCTAACAAATATGCGACCGTGGTTGGGCTTTCGAGCCAACATGAAATGGACCTTAGTTTGTATATAACATAGAAGGCAGTCCATCATAGATGGTCCACCTGACAGCCCAAGGGATGACAATGCTTGAAAATGAGGGCCACACATGAGCCCAAAGCCCGAAACATAGAGAAGTGCAAGACAATTGCTAGAAGGACACATGGCTGCTCCGGAAGACATCCATGTCACCCGAAATTATATGGGAGCTGTAATGAATCTGATGATATCAACTATAAGGAACAGCTGCGTAAAAAAAGAGCGCCATTTTTTCAGTTGTGTGACCTGTTTAGGTATAGGGCCCTCCTTCATGACAGCATACACAATTCGATTGGGGAGGAAGTTGCCATGTTATTGAATGTTGTTGGCCACAATAAGAGGTTTAAATCTATCAAGCTGACTTTTAGGAGATCAATTGAAACTATTAGTAGGTATTTCCATTAGGTTTTGTATGTTGTGGGTGAGCTTCGAAATGAGATGATTGTGCCCCCCTCCACTGTTGTACCACCTAAAATCTTGAATAGTAGGAGGTGGTATCCATTCTTTAAGGTTAGGTTTAAATTAATTATTCTCTAAAATTGGTGCGTAGGCTCAACCTATTCTAATTAACTATAGTAACAATTTGTTAATGAAATGTAGGACTGTATTGGGGCTATTGATGGGACTCAAGTGTTAGCTAGGGTCCCAAGAAGTCAGAAAGGTGTTTTTTAGGGAGGAAGCACACCACAACAGTGAAGGTGCTGGTTGTTGTAGATTTTAACCTAAGGTTTACATATGTGCTTGTTTTGTGGGAGGGTTCAGCACACAATGCTCTCATACTTGCTAATGCCTTGGAAAGGCATGATGAGTTAAGGTTTCTACTAGGTAACATTAGTTAGCCAACATACCAACCTTATTCATCTGATAAATGCCATAGTCTAATAATTGAAATGTACATTGATAGGGAAATTCTACCTTGCTGATGTAGGATATGTTGTTAGGCTAGGGTTCCTTCCACCATATCCTGACACCAGGTACCATCTAAGTGAATATGGTGAGAGGAGTCCACAAAACCCAAAAGAGTTATTCAACCAAAGACACTATTTCCTTAGGGTCACAATAGAGAGAGCTTTTATTTCCCTTAAGAATAGTTTAAAATTATGTATAACTATGAGCTTCATGACCATTGATGATTGGATCCCCAAGGTATGAATAATTTGAAGATTAATGACAACTATGAAATTATAGGCTAATATCTACATGAGTGTTGTGTATGCAGGAATCATCTCTAACCTTACTAGAAATCCTATTGATGATGATTGCCTTGACAATCATTGACAATTACCACAAGCATGGAGGCTTGATAAGCTTGATGGGGTCCAAGGGTTGATAGACATGGATCAAGGCTAAGGACAAGCTAGGAGCTTAAGTTCGGAACACTTGTCTAGTTGTTAGGGCTTGTGTCCATAGGAAAAATTGGACTATCAAGGGGGACTAGGTCATGTCTCTTAGGTCACACTAGTCGGTGATTTGCATAGATGCTTAGTGAAATCACAAAGAACTAGGTGGCAGTTAGAGTCCAAGGAGTTGTTGAAAGAAGCCAGGAAACAAAGTCAAGTGAGGACGAGGAGTTTCAGCTTCTGGAGATAGAGACCAGACAGAGGGGTCAGAGAGACTGGACTATACGGTCACTAGAGGAAACTCGGATCAAAGGACCGTTAGCTGTGAGGAATCTGTTGACGCAAAGACCTATACAAACCAGACAGTATGGTGTAGAGACCGAACGGTACGGTCTGTATAGATAGGAAGAAAATAGAGAGAAAGCAGTTTGGACAACGTTCTGGAATGGACAAGTCCTGTAGAGACCGAATGATCTGGTCTACATATCAGATAGTACAGTCTATACAACAGGGAGCAGCGAATAGAGAGCAACAGCTCAGGAGGAGTCGCCCAGTAGAAATTGGACAATACGGTTTGGATAGAGACCGGACTGTGCGGTCTGTACGTCTAGAGAGCTGTTTCATGGAGCAACGATTAGTTTGAGGTTGGAAGCCTATATAAACTCGTTGCTAGGGTCTTGGAGACCTCTCTTGGCCCATAGGATAGCTGGGAGCATCAATAGGAAGCCAAGAGGAAAAGAGAAGAACACTAGAAGGAGATATTAGATATCTTGAGAGTGCTAGAGAGAGTAACTTGAGCATCTATTCACATCTAAGGCTAGGATGCCCTTGAGAGTGTGACCTATGTTGTTGCTCTTGGTCTATGGTGAGACCTAGACCTGTTAGATGTCGGTGATTGAGCCTAGCATGATTGGTTGTGAAGGCCGTCACATGTTTGTACATGGTTTGGGCCCACCGTTAAAAGGGGCATCGATAGTGAGTGCCCGTGTTAGCTCGGGAAGTCTAGCAAGTTCTCGAGGGAGGCAAGCTTGTGCCTTGGTGGCAGTGGTGACACAACCGTGTCTTCACTCCGGGAGTGATTGCGGGCTCGTGTGCGAGAATTCCACTTGGTGGCGGGAGGGACCGACACTCCAGTAGGAGTGGTCCAACGAGGACTAGGGGAAGGCGCCATCCTTCCGATACCTTGGGAAAAAATCATGAGCATTCCTTGACCCTCTCTTTACTAATTCTACAATTGTGTGCTCTAGTTGATAGGTTGACTTGAGGCTTGCATAGGCTAGTGTGGCTTAGCTTCCGCATTGTGTGCATCATGAATACTAGCATATGTAGGGTCTTGGCCTCCTAGAATTATTAGGTTGCAATGATTGTTAAGGTCTAGTGGAGAAATTAGTAACATTTGTTGTTTGTGGTTAGCTTACCAATCCACCCCCCCCCCTCTCGGCACGCCTTCGACCCTTACAACAACAAGCCCTTCAACCCTTAAAAGACTCAAGTGCAGCTTGTGCTGGCCTATTGTATCCTTACTAATTGGATACTTAGGCACGATATTGATACTCATATTCCTACTAAAGCAACATGGAATGCTAACCATGTTAACAAGGCAATCCCTAATGATTTCCAGATGGACAATGCCACATGGGCAGCAAAGAGGGACACATGGGCACACCAGATGTGGGACAATAGGGAAACCATTGAATGTTGTTGTCGTTGTTCTATGTATGCAATTTCATTGATCTAGTATGATTGTGATGGTGTGTGTACTGTGGGTAGTTGTTGTATTATGATTTATATGTGAACTCAAACTAAGACCATGAATCTATTGCAATGATGTCCTTTTATTTGCTTATGATGATTTGGTGTTGCATTTCTTCATTTGCATGTTTTCATTGCTTCTCTTCTATACCATGGCATGCTTATCTTACTATATCACAACTTAGGCATGGCTGAGTTCGGTGATGGTGGTGTGGGCAATGGTGAAGGGGCTGCTCACTGCTACTGCTCCATGTGTTAGGCAACCACTTAGATGTACCTCTGTCATGTACAACTTTGTCCTTCAACGCTTTGTTACCCAAGTAGGTGAGGGCATCAAGACTGACAAGCAAAGGGTTTTGTGGTAGACGACCTAGTGTCTATGATTGTTGGCGCTTCTTAGCTACACATTTTATACGCCAAAAGCAGCCATTTTCCCATCTTATTCTATCATATTCTCATCATAATTATATGTTATTACCTCTAATGTTGACGAATTGTACATGTAGTGACGTTTGAGTGCTATGTTGCAGAATTAGGTGAAAAAAACACTAAAAAGGCTCAATTATGAGAAGTACCAATGTGAAGTCTGACTCGCCATTCAAGGAGGGCTTCCCACAAACCCATGGCATCTACAAGACACCTCTGGATGTCCATGAAGTCTAACATGCAAGCCCAAGGTTGAGGCCAAATGCCTACAGATTTCTAGAAGGTTTATCTGGAAGAAAACTTCAATTCGCTCAGCTCAGAAACAGCACTGCATTGTGAAACAGTTTTAGAGTTCAATATGTGCTATAGTAGGAAAAGTTATAACTAGAAAGTCGTAGATTTCATCGATAGCTTTTCGGAAGTATAGCAGCACTCTATTTGGACTCTAGAGCTAGGAGATATGGGCCCCGCAAAGAGATCTGCGTAGACAAGTCTGAATCAGAACAGATATTCTTGCATCGCGTTTTTGGAAACAAACATGGCCGAATCTGGACATTAAATGAATACCAAAGTTGTAGAAAATTTTGAGAGCTAAGCAATAGAGTCCAGACTTGCCTTATTTGGACTCCGGACGTAGGACTTATGATTTTTGGAAGTCGGTGCTTGATATGGAAGGTATGAAACCGACTTGGATTCTATATCTAAGAGGCTAACTTCATGGACAAGCAAGGAGGACGTGCCCAAACCCTATATAAACACCCTAAGGATGTGGAAGGAGGTGTGTGGACTTATATTAACCTCAAGCAAACCCTAGAAGCCTATGCACATCACTGGGAGGCTGCCGAAGTTGAAGAGCCACCAAATTGAGAGATGTAGTCTAGTCGGGTAGCCGTCTTGTGTGGTTGCGCTATACCGGAGCTAAGGAGAACTAGATCCATTTATCTTAGGAGCCGTGAACGTTGCAACAATGCAGTACCGATCGCCACAACCCCCTGACGGTGATGAATATAGGTATTGTTCATATGTTTATCTCTGTGTCTATCTTCATTCTATCCTTGGCTACATTGTGTTCATCTGGATTGTGTGGTCTTACATATGCTTATTCCAATTGCTTAGTCTGGGCTAAGTATTTAGATTGATTTCTTAATCATGATGATTAGGTTAGTGATTCGGATCTTGTATAAGCCATAATTGCTTTAGCCTCTAGATATGCATGATTAGTTGTGACAGGGCTAATAGGTTGCATGTAGAGTAAGAGGTGGAGACCAAGGCATGGGGAACAATTAGCTTCCGCCCTAGCCAGAGTGATTAGGTCCTACTGAGGCTAGAGTGAGCAGAACCACCATAAGAAGCGTCATTCTCTTTACTCATCTTTGATGCTCATTGATTGTTTAAAGTGCCAAGTAAGCTAGGATCATAGATGTCACTTTGCTACTGCTTCGGTGCCAATCGGCACACCAATTGCACGGATCGACATGTCCTTTCTCCTACCGCTAGATGCATACAGGCTAACTCAAGATGGTTCTCTTTGGTGTATGTTTATGATTCTAGATCCAACAAAGCCTTCATGACAGATAGCCTTCGTGTCGCTCGGCACATACGTGCGCCGATCGGCACAACCCCCCCCCCCCCCCCCATCTTTCATCCTTCATATGCTCTTGTATGTGCAATATGTACTTCATGCTGGGATTGATTCTTTAAATGAAGTAGAAGACCCTAAACACGGTTCTCTTGCTGATCTTTGTGGATTATATATAAACCTTGGAATACTTTAAGGGAAAAGCTACAATGTACACCATACACTTGCGATATATAAGTGGGTGCGTTACTACGACCAACATGCTTTTCTAGTGCTGTTGCCAGGGATCGACAACTCGAACCTTGGGAGATCTATCTAGTTTATTAGACTAATTCAATATCTTTTGTTTTGCACATACCCTGTTTTTCTTGTTTGTGTGTCCATTAAAAACAGGTACAAAGCTAGGCACATACCCATCCAAGGCGACATTGTTGCTGGTACCGACCGCCATGATGGTGGTGCCGATCAGCACTGCACTTTGTCGACACTCTTGCTCTTAGATAATAGGTGCTAACTATGTTAGTGGTCCATCATTTGCTATTGAGTCCCTCTTCATCGACCTATGGAGCATTCCACACTAGTACCGATCGGCACCAAACCGCTCCATCAAAACGAGGTACGCTCATGCGTCAATATTTTTTTAACTAATGCTTTGCAATGATTTTATCTTGTTCACAAAAATACATGTTTGGAGAGAAGATTAGGGGTATTGGCCATGAAGAGTAAAGATTTCAAAAGAAAATATTGAACACATGGTGGATACATACTTGATCAAAGGTTAACGTTCTGTCCGCTGACTTCAAGAAGATGTGCATGATTGTATACAGGATTTCAAGGCCTACAAAGTTAATATTATGAAATATCATCAAGCCTAGGTTCCAACAGATCAAACCTCACATTATTTGGAGCTTTCTACAAGGATTTACGGCCAAAACACGATACATTGCGCAGGCTGTTTCAGCATCTCACGAGGATTGCAACCAATTCGAAGTTTGAAGCAAATATGGAATTGGAGGACCATATCCACGTGATCTATGGGTTTTCAAACATTTATAAGACTTCCTTTTGATGATATACACAGATTCAAGTCCTTCCAAACGCGGAGTTGGAATATTTGGAAAGTTTGAATTCAATTCGGATTCCTCGCGAGACAGCCTGACATACCTTTAGTAAAAAGGTCATATCTCCCTCATACGGAGTCCAATGAGAACGCGTGAGTACTCCTTGGAAAAATAATTTGATGCCCGACGCAATGGAGCTAGTCCCAGCCTCTAATTCTCTCTGGTCACGGTGTAAAAGCATTAACAAAACATTGGTACAGAAAGAAGACAAAGCAGATTTCTTCAAAACAACCCAAAGAGGAGGTGCAAAAGAATTGGAGATTTTTGGATGAGAGGCCTCAGTTATACAGCAGGATAATGGAGTTGTGTCGGTGCCAATTGACACCTTCGTTGTGCCGATCAGCACAACTTCATATTATTAGGTATCTCTCTGATCACTCCAATGGTTTTCCCTGTAGCAGTTGAGGATTGAATGTGATGATTGAAGAAAATATAGGGTGGTTGATGATGAAAACATGACAGCGGTTTGCCTTCCATCAACCAACAATTATACATCATTCACTTGGATATCATGACGTTCTTCATTAAGCAAGCTCAGTTTTTTCGATGGTTGATTGGGATGAACACTCAAGGGAGCCTCCATTATTCGTTAAGCAGAATCTTCCAACCGTCGACTTGATGGATCATTGGGCGAGCATTGAGGAGTTGCATCCACTATACCTTGATGGCGCAACACTAATCAAGATTCACAAGTCATAGGACAAGCCGACACATGCTCCAACGCTTGAAAAGCTGAAGTCATCAAGATTCTCTGAAAAATGAAGAGGACAATAATGAAGATAGCTTGAGCAATTCTCCCATGAGAAAATAATCAGAAATTGAACAAGATTGAAGAGCATTAGATCATATACACACATCAAGCATTATGCAACACAATGAAGACAGGCTATGAGTCAACCATGATGAAGTTTGCATAGTACAAGTTGCATGGACATCTTTGGGATCTTACACCTAGAATCATGGCTTCGCGACTTCTAGGTCTGTAAGAAGTCTAGCTACATGACTATAATTAAAGAGCTTTTTGGAAGACAATCCGTGTTTTATGTCTTTTTGTTTGGGTCTTGGTTTGGATTGATTAGTGCTGCTAGGAGGGCAACCTAGAGTTTTTGTGTTTATGTGAAAATTACCCAACTTAAGGTTGTTGCTAGATGGACAACATTGTTTCTATTCTTACCTAGGGAGTAGTATGTGCACTTAAGTTTTGCAGGAATGAAAGAATTGCTCTCACAAGAAGAAGATTGAAGAAACAATGGAGAAATAACCACTTGTACAATAGGAAGCATCGGGCCAACAGTTATAAGGATATAAACAAGTTGAAAATCAAAGAACGAAGCTGAAGATGGAGTGTGCCAATCAGCACTTTCTCGCTGCCCCTGTTATCGAGTCTCCCTCATGCAATTCAGCAAAATTTTAAGCATGGGGCAGACACACGCTGGACATCAATTCATAAAAAACGATAACATCTCTATGTTTACTCTCTTATCTAATCTGATTTTCTTCTCATCCCCGCGAGTGCCATTTGCCAGCAACCTGGGTTTTTGTTCTCTTTTCTTTTCTTTTGTGATACCCTTCTTGTTTTGTTCATGAAAAAGGTTATTTGTAATTTGTCACTTAGAACATAGAATGGACAATGACAAGTCCCTAATAGCTATCTTAGGGTGATCAAATGTCATTACTCCATCTAGGGTAGCATGTTTTGTGTTCATCACCATCATTTGTTTGAGCTTTCACTCCAAATAATGCATAATTATGATGAGGATATTTGCTAGAGATATGATGAAAGTTTCTATTGTTGTTGGAACTTGCATGTATGATTCATTACATATAATTGTCCTCCACTAAACTTTGAATTTAAACTGAAAATAAGCACCAATTCTATTATTCTATTTGCCTATGTGGAGCGAGGCAGATAATACGATGAGACCCCATATGATTGAATTGTACTTCATGACAACATGCTTTTCTCTCTGAAAAGAAAACTCCAACATAGCTAGTGTACTTAATAATTTTTGGAAAACTATAATGTCTTAATGTCTCTAATCCTCGTAAATATTGCTCTCTTGCATTGATCATACCTACCAGAGCCAAATATGCTACACTTATTTGATAAACCTGTAGTTTGCAACATATAATTTGGTGAGTTTATTTAAGTTTGTGTTCTTTTGGTGTGGGACTTAGAAGCTGCTCATTTCGTTTGTGTAACTTCCACTTGTTCGCTAGCCTATTCATATTCACCATTGCCTATTCTATTCTGGAATATGTGCATACTTTGTTGTATATCCCACCTGTAAACCCATATTTCTTTTGATGCTGTCCACCCCTTGTCCACAACCTATGATACGAGTTTCTCATTGAGCCGTTGCACTATTTCTATGGTTTTATGCACAAATTATCAAGATATCTTGCTCAAGACAAAGATTTTCATCAATAAACACCTCTGAAGTACAAAACATCAATATGAGGAGAATACACAGCCAAATCAGAAGCGTGCCTACTGGCACGATCTCCGTGCCGATCGGCATGAGCTCTCAAAGTTTCAAAAGGTGCTCTATTGCCTCTAGAAATCAAGTATATGTGTTTCAGATGGTCGGAGAGAATAAATAAGGGACTTATCTAGTGCCATTTATTTTTCCACTTCCTATGCTCGAGGACGAGCATCATTTAAGCATGGGGGAGACGGATCATCATTCACATTCCGAAACACTAGCTAATGGATGTGAGGACCCGATTTCACCCGAAGGCAAAACCAACCCTTTCTCTGATAACCACTCCCAGGAGGGTAGCTTGTACAACCATTCACAAATAAATATCATAAAACCATAAAAGATCAAGACAAAAAGATAAGATAGATCCAAATGGTAACATCTCCATAACATAATCATCAACATCTGGGTACATGTACATGGCATGCAGGCCAAGGAAGAAGAACCTGGATTCTAGCGGAAGCGTAATGGTGCGCAGGCCATGACAGGTTAGGAGATATGGGCCACGCAAGGAGACATGCACAAACAAGTCCGAATCAGAATAGATATTCTTGCATCGTGTTTGTTGGAACCAGGATGGCCGCATCTGGACTTCAAATGAATACCAAAGTTACAGAACTTTTCAAGAGCTACACGGTAGGGTACAGACTTGCCTTATTTGGACTCCAAATGAGGGAGTTATGAATTTTAGAAGTCTGTACTTGATATGGAAGGTATGAAACCGATTTGGATTCTATCTCTAACGGGCTAACTTTGTGGCCAAGCAAGGAGGACGTGCCCAGACCCTATATAAACACCCTAAGGATGTGGGAGGAGGTGTATGGACTTGTATTAACCACAATCAAACTATAGAAGCCTCTGCATATTGCCGGGAGGCCGCCTGAGTTGAAGAGCCACCAAATTGGGAGATATAGTCTAGTTGGGTAGCCCCCCTACGTGGTTGCGCTACACCGGAGCTAAGAAGAAGTAGAGCCATGTATCTTAGGAGCCATGAACATTGCAACAAGGTGGTACCGATTGGCACGGTCTTCGTGTCGATCGGCACAACCCCCTGACGGTGATGAATATAGGTATTGTTCATATGTTTATCTCAGTGTCTATCTTGATTCTATCCTTGGCTGCGATTGTGTTCATCTAGAATGCATGGTCTTACATATGCTTATTCCAATTGCTTAGTCTAGGCTAAGTATTTAAATTGATTTCTTAATCATGGTGATTAGGTTAGTGATTCGGATCTTGTATGAGCCATAATTGCTTTAGCCTCTAGATATGCATGATTAGTTGTGACAGGGCTAATAGGTTGCATGTAGAGTAAGAGGTGGAGGCCAAGGCACAGGGAACAATTAGCTTTCACCCTAGCTAGAGTGATTAGGTCTTGTTGAGGCCAGAGTGAGCAGAACCACCATTAAGAGCATCATTCTCTTTACTCATCTTCAATGCTCATTGATTGTTTAAAGTGCCCAGTAAGCTAGGATCACAGATGTCACTTTGCGACTGCTTTAGTGCCGATCGGCACACCAGTTGCACCTGAAAGGACCGAGTGACCGAGAGGGGGGGGGGTGAATCGGGAACTCACATTTCTAGTGATGATCACACTAGCAAGATAATGAACCTATAAAAGTAACTACAACCTAAGCATACTAGTAAATCACACAAGGCAATACAACTCCTATGCAAGCTAGTGATAAAGACACACGGAAGTAAACAACAAGCTAGCAAAGAAACCTACTCATGCAATGCTACAAAATAAGGAACTAGAGCACACAAGCATGAGTAGTACAATACATACAAGGGTGAGTAATCAAGCCAATACAACTCCTACACATGCTAGTGATCAAGTGGGAGCTAAGTACATCTAGCAAGTAGAGAAGCCTATTCATGCAAGTCTACAAGTAATCAACTAGAACAGGGTAAGCATACAAGCATGAATAGCACGGTATGTAAATGCAGAAAGTAATGCATCAAAGTAAGGAGTCGAGTAAGAGATGGCTCATGATTTTTTTCCCGAGGTCTCGGATGGATGCGCCTTCCCTTACTTCTCGTTGGACCACTCCCGCCGGAGTGCCAGTCCCTCCCGCCACCAATATGGAGTTCTCACCCACGAGCCCGCTATCACTCCTGGAGTGAAGACACGGTGCGCGTCACCGCTGCCACCAAGGCACAAGCTCGCCTCCCTCGAGAACTTGCCGGACTCGCCGAGCCGACATGGGCGCTCACTATTGATGCCCCTTTCACCGACGTTCTCAAACCAGGTACAAACATGTGACGACCTTCATAACCGATCATGATAGGCTCGATCACCGACACCTAACTGGTCTAGGTCTCACCATAGACCAAGAGTAACAACCTAGATCACACCCTCAAGGACACCCTAGTCTTAGATGTGCATCAATGCTCAAGTTACTCTCACTAGCACTCTCAAGATATGCAATATCTCCTCCTAGTGCTCTCCTCTTTTCCTCTTTGCTCTCACCAAATGCTCCAAGCAATTCCACTGACCAAGAGAGGTCTCCAAGACCCCAGCAACAAAGTTATATAGGCTTCCAACCTCCAACTAGTCATTGCTCCACGAAATCAGCTTTCTAGGCCTACTAACTGGACTGTCCAGTCACTGCCTGACCGGACCGTTCGGTCAGTGCAATCCTTAGCACCAACGGCTCTGCCCCTGTTGAACTTTGTACTGACCAGACCATCCAGTCAGCTGACCGGACCGTCCGGACCGTTTCTCTCTCCAATCCAGAAAATTTCTCAGTGCTACTTCGTCTCTGCCCTGTGTGGGGCCACATTGTCTAGTCTGCAGACCGGACCATCCGGTCACTACAGCTCCCAGCATAGATAGATTTCTCACTGCCCACTGTAAGTCCTATACAAATCCTCTTAGTAACAATACAGTTCAATCATCACTGACCCCTCTGTCCGGTCACTACGTCTAAAAGCTGAAACTTCTCATCCTCGCTTGACTTCGTTTCCCGGCTTCTCTGAATATCTTCTTGGCTTCTCCATTATCACCTAGTGCCTGTGATTTCCCTGAGCATCCAAGCACATCACCAACTAGTGTGACTTAAGAGACATGACCTAGATCCCCTTGATAGTTCGGTTTTTCCTATGGACTCAAAGCTCTAACAACTAGACAAGTGTTCCCAACACTTGCTCCATAGCTTATCCTTAGTTTGATCCATCTCCATCAACCCTTGGACTCCATCAAACTCACAAGCCTCCATGCTTGTGGTCATTGTCATCCATTGCCAAGGCCACCGTCAACAATCATCATAGAGTAGAAGAGGTTTCCTACACAAATAACACTCGTATAGACATTAGTCACATTTCATCTTTGTCATTCATCACCAAAACAGTCATACCTCGGGGTGATCTCAATGGTCATGATCCTTACAGCACCGATCGTCATGTCCTTTATCCTACCACTAGATGCATGCAGGCTAACTCCAGGTGGTTCTCTTTGGTGTATGTTTATGCCTCTAGATCCAACAAAGCCTTCATTATAAATAGCCTTCATGCCGATCGGCACATACGTGTGCCGATCGAAACAAACCCCCCAGCTTTCATCCTTCATATGCTCTCGTATGTGCAATATGTACTTCATGCTAGGATTGATTTTTTAAACAAAGTAGAAGGCCCTAAGCACGGTTCTCTTGCTCATCCTTGTGGATTCGATATGAACCTTGGAATACTCTGAGGGAAAAGCTACAATGTACACCATACACTTGCGGTATATAAGTGGGTGCCGAACTACGACCAACAATGATTCATGGCCTGGATGCTCGGCAATGGTGAATGGCTTCAAGAACAACAACTACCAAAGCTTCTCCTCCAAAGAAGAAGTTGTCCATGCCTATAACACATTTTGTAGTAAAAACAAATTGGAGTGCCTGTCACAATCAGAAGAAAAACATGTTAGAGTCCCTTATGCCCTTATATGGAAAGATGTTGTCATTGTCATCTAGTTTGTAATAATAAGTTGTTTACTATTAAAAATTATGTATCAACACTTTAATTAAATAATAATGATGTTATTTTGAATTTTTTGTTTCTGTTGAAAATGACTTGGAAAAATGTGCAGGAGAAATTGGGGCAAAACTGCAAGGCGCTGGCGGGAAAGTCTAGGAGGCACTAAGAATTGACGGTAACCACACCACAACTCAAACACAATATTCACACCAAATATGCATGCAGTCCACCAAATACAGTCACAACTCATGTAAATGCACTCCTACCAGAAAAGCAATCTACCAAACGTGGGCTCAAATCATATAGCCTAGTCGATGCAAGGGAACCAAATATAATGCACTGTATTTATTGGGCGTGTTCTACTCAACCTGGTTTCTACCCTCAGCCTTGCCCAACCCTGTTGTTAGGATCGAGCGACCGAGAAGGGGGATTGAATCAGGAACTCACACGAATAACTTTTTCGCTAACTTCTAAACCAAGCACTCAAAACAACTCCTATGCAATACTAGAGAGAGCACACTGCATGATATATGATCCTAGAAAGATAGAAGCAACCTATACATGCTAATAATGACTCACATACCAATACAACTCCTATGCAAGCTAGTGATTAAGCCAAGCAACCAATCAACACACCTAGCTAGCAAGAGTCCTATGCATACAAGACCTTCTTAGGCAAAACTAGTGACAAGATAAAGTGCACAAGACGCACAAGGATCAAGAGCAATAGGCAAGCACTAGGAGTGTCGTCAAACAATCAATAAGGAAGCAAGCCCATGGCAATACTATCTCTACTTACACACATGTGCGGAATTAAAGACAGTAAGTAAAGAGTAGTTTAGAAATTGCTCATTGATTTTTAGCATGAGGTATTGAGAGGATGGCGCCTCCCCCTAGTCCCCGTTGGATTGACTCCTTGCACACAAGCCCGTATCACTCCTGGAGTGATGGCGTGGTTGCGTGACCACTGCTCATCGAGTCCTCCACTCCTCAAGCATAAGCTTGCCTCCCTCAAGGACTTGCTGGACTCTCAGAGTTCACGCACGGGCGCTCTCTCATGATGCTCCTTTCAAATGTGAGCTCAAACCTTGTACAATACTTGTGATGGCCTTCACAACACGTCATAAATGATAGCCTCGATCACCAACACCTAACCGATCTAGGCCTTGCTATAAACCAAGAGTAGCAACACTAATCCTCTCTACAACCTCTCATAGGCTAGAGACACGGGATGCTCTTGTGTTACTCTCCAAGACATTCAAAGATAACTCCAATCCTTTCTCTAGTGTCTCCTCTTCTCCTCTTGGCTCTTCTCAAGTTTGCCTAGTTATCCAAATGGCCAAGAGAGGTTTGAAAGACCACAACAATAACTATGTATAGACTCCAACTACTCCATTACCCGTTGCCAATGGCGAAACTGAGAACCCATTGTTGTAATGTACCATCATACAATACGATGACCTCTTGGTATAGTCATCGTATAATATGATGGCCTCCGCTCAACCATACAACACCTCTTTACGCACAAAACCTCTAGGTCACTGTACCTTACGGTGGCATCATCGTAAGGTCTCAAGAGAGTACCAAAAACTGGTCACTTCAACTCCTCTTATTGTCGTATCCTATGGCAGCCTCATCGTAACATCAACAGCAACATTTGAGTTATGGCCACTTCTCCGCTTCCATAGGTCACCGTACCCTACGGCTTCCTCACCGTAAGGTCTCTAGAGAGTACCAGAAAACTGCCTTCATCTCCTTGACTCATCGTATCTTACGGTGACCTCCAATTCAGAGTCTCTGCACCTTCTGTATAACTCTTGGCATTCACCGTACCTTACGGTGACTTAACCTCCGCACCATACGGCAATACCCACATACTGTTGATGTGAAAATCACATGCGTGACCTGGGAGATCTGCTTAGCTCCAGTACAGACTCAATACGAAAAAACTGGGGTGTGCCAATCAATTTTCCCTGCAAATCGACAAAGAAAGCAAACGGTCAGATTCCACAGGTCACTGACCTAAGACAGGCAATGAAGAAAGCCGATGATCACTATTAGTGAAAACCAGCCGATGGCTATAAACAACAAATAATATCAAAAGAGACCAATCGGCTGATTTGTATCGACTTATCGGCGACTCAATAAGTGAATATAAAATAATGCATGAATAGTGCTGATAGGAATCGAATTGAAAGAATAGAGTCGATGGATCTACGATAAATGTGCTAAAACTCATTCAGTCGATGAAAGCAAGTCAATGGGTCAGAGTCGATAGAAGTATAGTAATCATGCATAGAACTCTGCCCGTTGATAGATGCTAAGACAATAGATCTGATAGCTGGTATTGCAAATATGCCTCAAATTCATAGATCTGGTCCTATTAAATAAAAGGGGTCAATCGACTTCTAATATACGGGAGTAATTAGGCAAAATGCTGAGAAGCCGATCGAACCGTGATAACCTATCGGCTAAACGTCCCGACAGAACTCTATCGACTCTGCCTATAAACAGATCGAGTCCAACCCTATCAGCCCAGCAAGAGATCAAAGTCGATGCATCCTTGTTGATTCGAACAGATCGAACTTAATCGGGACAATGTTCAAACATGGCAAATAGAGCTAGATTTGAGCTAATTATAGATAGAATTGATCGAGTGACTCAAATAAAAGATCTAACCCGACTTATAATACCTATAGAAATCGCAGAAGATTGGACCTAACCGAGACAGTAATGCAATCTAAATCGATAATACAAACCAATTAAAGATCTAATTACCGGTTAACTAATAATTTCAAAGATAACAACTAGAATATCAACTTAATGAGAAAGTACTAGCCGAAGTTGATGAAATTACCGAGGGTCACTAATCCAAATCTCCCGCCGAGATCGGAGCCGAAGCAGCCCGCACGAGACGAGGATGTCATCGAGAAAAAGTTTGGCGATGCGTCGAGTTGTATTGAACAAAAGTGTTCTTTTTTTTGTACAGATCCTATTACATATTTATAGCCCCATGTAAGGGGTTCTGACCCGATTCAGTCAGGACTCTTAAACAAACCGACTAGGTTTATTTCTAAACTAAATCTAAACTAAAAATAGATGAAGATAAAACAACCCTAATGGGCCCACTTTATTCTGACTTTGGCCAATTCTGACTCCATGCGACTGATCCCTAGGACCGGTCAAATTTCGGTGCCAACACAAGCCCCTCGGGTCCGGGGTATGAAATCCTTCGTGCGCCAGATTTTATCTCCTCGTCTACCGCGTGTCTTTACCACTTTGTTCCTTCATGATCCAGTAAATGCAGCCAATTAGGAACAATCCTCGTCAGATCTCGCCTTCAATACACCACCCAACCACTAGTGGCCTTTAAATGTGGCATGTCATTCCTGCGTCGCCTCGATAGCTGGTTTTACTTTTTGACCGTCCTCGTGCTTATCCCTTCCCCTCGGGTTCCTGCGCAAACCTTATCGCTTCCTATTCCATCAATGAAGTGGCGTTTGGACTCCCCAAAGGCTAAATCTAGGCCCTATAAATAGCTCCTTCCGCCGGCCCCCTTTTCTTCATCTTACTTACCACCTTCAACCATGGGACTCTTATTGAAAGCTTTGATAGAAAAGTACCATCTATCTCCAAACCTATTGAATGTTTTGTGGCGAGTACTTTTTGCTTCTCTTGCCCCCATAGTCTTCCTTTCAATTCAAAATCTGCAGCCCCTCCTGCCCAGAAGCCAACCCGATGGATCTTCTACTCCTGGATAGCACCACGGGTGTCGAGAATGACATCGGCGGTACAGCCCTCTCTCCCTCTTGTCCGGCTGGTAATGTCTGATGACACTGCCACCCCTGAAGGGGAATCGGAGGAAGCTGTCAGCACATTTTTTTTTCTTCTCATATGTACCTCCCTCCATGCGTTTGAGATACTATTAATTACATCTTCATCCCCTAGCTATCATAGAAGAATAGGTTTTACCGAAACTAGGTCTCGAGCTTGTTTTTCACCTTTAACATCGATCATCTATAATCAATGGAACCCTCCTCTGCTCTATAAATGTATTAATTTCTGTCTTGCATGTTGTGCTTTTTCCTTTATATTTTCCGTTAAGGGCGACATCTATGATATCGGCCGTCTGAAGTTGATATGTGCACATCGGCTGTAAAACACTCACTTTCCTCTTCTCCAATCTTTATTTTTTCTACTAAGGACGATATTTCCATATCGGCCATGATCAAGCGCTCAAGATCATGAGCCAACCCAAATATTTGGATGATATCTTTTTAAATATTTACCATTAATTGCTCTCCCAAACTCTTCTCCATCTAATCCTTGTAAGAAATATGCATTACCGGGCGCACATTGGTTCACTTTAAATGGACCTTCCCAAGTTGGAGACCATTTTCCAAATCGACTGTCTCTAGAGCTGATGGGCATAATTAACTTCCAGACAAGGTCACCTTCTACAAAACTCTTGGGCATCACCTTTTTGTTGTAAAATCTAGCCACGCGAGCTTTATTCTCTTGAATTTTCTCTAGGGCCCTCATCTGATGTCACACGGCATCTTCTAACTCATCAAACATAACCTGCCTATAATCATCGACTGATAATTGATCTTGCAACTCTATTCTTCTGGACCCTAGATTCATTTCCCATGGCAAAACTGCTTCATGTCCATAAACTAACTGATACGGTGATACCTTTATAGATCCATGACATGCCATCCTGTAGGCCCACAATGACTCAACCAATGTCATATGCCACTTCTTAGGTTGCTCGTCAATCTTCCTCTTGATAAGCTTGATCAAACTCTTGTTAGATGCTTCTGCCTGACCATTGGCTCGAGCGTAATAAGGTGATGAATTCAACAACTTGATCCCCATACTATCGGCAAAGCTTTGAAACTCTTCCAAAGTAAACACAGAACCCTGATCAGTAGTAATAGTCTGCAGCACACCATACCTGTAAATAATATGCTCCTTCACAAAGTTGATCACAGCGTTAGTTGTCATATTCTTCATCGGCACTGCTTCAACCCACTTTGTGAAATAATCTGTCGCCGCCAGAATATACTTGTGACCTTTGCTTGATGTTAGATAGATTTGGCCAATCATATCCATACCCAATCCTCTAAACGACCAAGGCTTAATAATCGGATTCATAGTTGAAGTCGATGCCCTCTGAACTGCTCAAAATTTCTGGCAATCTTGACACGCCTTGTAATACTTGAAGCAATCTTCTAGCATACTTGGCCAATAATACCTAGTCCTTTTTAACAACCATCTTATTTTATGGGCCGATTGATGGGTACCACAAATCCCTTCATGGACTTCGCACATAACCACCTTGGCTTCTTCTTGATTTAAACATTTTAATAATACACCATCAATCATCCGATAATAATTCCTTTCCTATAATAAAACATACCACAACGCCATGTATCTGATTTTACGAGGAGTGCGTTGTGCTGGATCTTTGAGATACTGTACTATTTTGGTTCTCCAATCTTCTTCATCGACATCAGCTTGCCTAGCTTCATTGACATCAACCTTATCGACACTAACTTGCTTGGCTTCATCGACATCGGCAATTTCAACACTCGTACCATCAGTGTTTAGTTGATATCTCGATGCCTTCTGTGCCAAATCATTTGCCTCCATATTTTGCTCCTCAGGACATGCTTGAAACTAACTGCCTTTAAGCATCGTATCACATCCTGACACTCGGCATAAAACGACCTCAGAATATCATCTCTGCATTCAAAATCTCCTGCTAACTGCCCGAGTACCAGCAACGAATCACCAATGATTTCAATGAAATCAGCCCCATCTTCTCACAAAATTTGCAGACCTTTGAGAACAACTCTATACTCAACTTGATTGTTAGTCGATACCTCCACAGCGAATGCAAACTCAAATCTCCCCCCCCCCCCCCCCCCCCCCGAGGCGATATGATGATGAGCCTTATACCACATCCATTCTTACATACGGAACCATCAAAAAACAGCAACCATGGTATCGGCTCCACCACCGAAACATTCTATCCACAATGTTCAACAACCAAATCAGCCAGAACCTGACCCTTGACTGCCTTGGCAGACTCATAAGTTAGATCATATTCGGCTAGAGCAAGCATCCACTTACTAATTCTCCCTTTCAAAATAGGGGTCGATAGCATATATTTGATGACATCGGCTTTGCAAACCACCACACACTCGATCGATAGCAAATAATGCCTCAACTTCACACATGAGAAATATAAACATAAGCACAACTTTTCAATCTCGGTGTACCTAATTTCAACATCAATTAATCTTCAGCTTAAATAGAAAATGACCCTCTCCTTGCCATCTTGTTCTTGAATCAAAGTCGATCCGATTGACTTCTTATCCGTATCAAGGTGTAGCTTAAAGGGCAACTCTTCTCTTGGTGGCACCAATACAGGAGGCGCGATCAGATACCTCTTAATATCATCCAGAGCCTTTTAATGTTCAGGCTGCCATACAAATTTCTGATCAGCCTTCAGCTTCAATAATGGAGTGAACGCATCTAGCCTACCCGACAAATTGGATACAAATCTTCTATTAAAATTAACTTTGCCAATCAAGGATTGTAGCTCAGTCTTATTAGCAGGAAACTCGATATCATTAATAGCTTTAATACTCTTAGGGCCAATTTCAATCCCTCGTTCATGCATGATAAAACCTAGAAACTGACCGGCTGATACGCTAAAAGCACACTTCTTAGGATTCATTTTTAAACCGTACCTTCTAGTCCTCTCGAGCACTTCCCACAAATCGGCCACATGATCCTCTGTCCTCCTAGATTTAACCACAACATCATCAATATAAATTTCTACTAAGCTGCCGATCAAGTCATGGAAAATATAATTCATGGCCCTTTGATATGTGGCTCCAGCATTCTTTAATCCAAACGTCATGACAACCCATTCATATAAACCAATAGCCCCTGGACACCTGAAAGTAGTCTTCGGTATATCTTCTTCTGCCATAAAAATCTGATTGTAGCCAGCAATGCCATCCATGAAACTAACAATCTTATGTCCAATTGCTGCATCAACCACAAGATCTGCAACCGGCATCGGGTAATCATCTTTTGGCGTGGCTTTATTTAATGGTCTGAAATCAATACACACCCTCAATTGGCCACTCTTCTTGTATACTGGCACAATATTTGAAACCCACTTTGGATATCGGCAAGGCCTGATAAACTTAGCATCATATAATCTAGTGATCTCAGCCTTGATATCATCATAAATCTTCGGATCTATCCTCCTCGGTGGTTGCTTGAATGGTCGACATCCAGGTTTGGTAGGAAGTCGATGCTCAACAATTGATCGGCTGAGCCCAGGCATCTCAGAATAATCCCAAGCAAAACAATCCCGATACACCTTCAACAACTTTATTAATTCAGCCTTAATATTTTCATCTAATTTCTTACTAATAAATGTCAGCCTGGGTTTGTCACCGTCTCTAAGATCGACTTCCTGTAACTCATCGACCGACATAAATCTTTTTCCCAACTTGCCATCTTCTACAAATTCCATTATGATGCCTGTCAGAGAAACAATTTTGAATTTGACTGGTCCACCACCTCAAGACCCTGAGAAGTAATCTTGACGTAATCTCCATCCCAAATCTTGTCAGACAAACACTCCATATCATCTGCATGCCATGGTACCAAATCAGCCGATGATACATTGACGGTTTCATCGGTCGGGACTATCTCAACTCGATCGCCAATCCACTGGATAAGTGACTGGTGCATAGTCGATGGAACACTGCAATTTGCATTTATCCAATCACGTCCCAGTAGAAGGTTGTAGGTCCCCTTTCCATCAATGGTAAAAAAATGTAACCGGCAAAGTTTTACTGCTGATAGTAAGTTCAACATTCAAAACTCCTTTGGCCGCTGCAGTACGACCACCATAATCCCACAAAATCATGTTAGTATCAATCAAATCTTCCTTAGTCTTACCTAGCTTTCTTGCAGTAGTGATCAGCATGATGTTAACTGTAGCCCCTCCATCGACCATCATCTTTCCCATCGGCATCCCATTGACAAAGCATTTCAAGTAGAAAGCCCTCACGTGCTGATGCTTAGACTCATCTGGTTTATCAAATATTGCTTGTTGTATATCAAATACCAACTGTGGTGCTCCACTCTCATCAGCAAACAATTCTTCTTCTGAAGTCATGAACTCTTGTGGTAGCATCACCACCATGCCTACTGTAGCACTGGGTATCTGTACTTGTGATTTCACCTTGGGTCTCCAGACCTTCCTGCGCGGCTCATCACTTCCTTCATCATAATAGTAATGGCCAGCCCTCACCTATCTACACCGTATTCTCTGAACCCTGCGCTTTTGACTTCTAGAAAATATTCCATATGGACACCACTGATTGCTCTATTCCTGGTCTTCCTGCAACTCTTTATTGACTTCTTCATCAAAGTGAACTTCTTCTTCTATCTTTTTGGAGCCAAGTCGATCAAAAGGTGACACCCTTCCATTCTCATGACTTTACTCACCATCGACTTTCTAGATTCCCTCGACTGATGTCGATAGCTGCTCGAAGCTCCTCTATAAATTTGCTCCGCTCGTCTGCTACATCAAGTACAGTTATTGATCGATGGAAGGTTCATATTGTGGTCCCAACAATACTAAAAGAATGGGCATTCCAATGTGGATCAAATTGTGATTCCTTCCCCTCTCTGTCCCTTTTCTTCTGATACCGATTTATAAATGCTTCTACATTGTCGAAACCGGCCATATTGATATTCACAGGGAACGGATGCCCATCAATCTTCATGGTTCCCTTTGTAAACTTGATCTTTCCCTGCTCAATCGCTGACTAAATTTCTCTTCTGAATACCTTGCATTCATTAGTGTAATGAGACGGCAAATTGTGCCACTTGCAGTACTTTCTTTTCTTTAATTCTTCAGCAGGTGGAATCACGTGATTGGTGATATCGAAGTCATATTTTTCTTCTGTCTCATTTTGTTTCATCCAAGGACACGACAAAATATTCTTATTCCTCGTCCACTCAGCCATATTGACATCTTCAATATCTTCATCAGACTTAGACCCATAATCATTGTAATTGACCTGTATTGGCCTTGACCGTGCCCCCGGAGTCAAATTCTCCTATATCGACACCTTCTGCACTAACTGGGACAGGCTTTCAAACTCGACCGAAGGAAACTTCTCCCTCAAAGGTGCAATTAGGCCATTAAATGCTATTTCTGTCATCTGATTATCGGTCAATTGGAGACTGAAACACTTGATGCGTACTTCCCTGAACCTCTGCAAATAATCATGCACAGACTCACCAGCTTTTTGCTTTACAACAATCAAATCTGACAATCTCATCTCCCTGGTTTTAGTGAAGAAATACTTATGAAACTTTTATTCGAGATCGGCCCAAGTTATAATAGAATTTGGGGGCAACGATGCGAACCACGAAAAAGCCAAACCGGACAACGATAAGGGAAACAGCGTGATCTTCAATGCTTCGGTATCTCCTGACTCTCCACATTGCACCGAAAACCGGCTAATATGCTCAACGGTGATAGTATTGTCTTGTCCAGTGAACTTAGTAAATTCTGGTAGCCTGTATTGATTCGACATAGGAATCAAGTCATAGCTAGTAGGATACGGGGGTCGATACAAATAAGTCTGTTGTTTTGGCTTTAACCCAAATTGCTCCCTCATTACCTTAGTAATCTTCACTACCCAGTCATCGGTCGAAACATTGGTATTTGGAGTAGTCAATGCAGGACCAGACGCTGGCACTTGCGGGGCTGTTTGTGAACCAAAATTGATAACAGTGTGCTGGCCTACCAACTCCCCAGGTAATGCAGATGACGATGGCATTCCGAACAAACTTGGATCTACATTCGGTGTTGTACCATATGTAACATTCGGTTATGATGTCTCCTACCTGTAGAGCTGCGGTTGTGTCTGTGGAGTAGTTCTCTGTAATATTATCCAATGAGGTGTTCTCTCTACTGTACCACTATCAGCATTCTTCGAGGGTAGAGTAGCTTCAGAAGTTGATGGCCCTGAACCCGTAGTAGGATGTGTTGTGCTCGCCTTTGGCTGTTGTGAGCTATGCGCTTCAATTGTAGGCCGAGGAATATTCCCACATGCTCGGAAATACATCGGCCCATGTGCTGGACCATCATATATACAGCATTCAATGGTCTGAATAATCAAAGCTTTCAGAGTATTGACCAACACAGGTGATTGGTTAATCAGTGCGTGGTGTATGGCTGAATGTATCATGTTGTTTAATGTAGCTTCATCAATCACCTCTATTGGCTTATTGGCAGTTGATTTTTCAGTTTCATCTTCAATCAAGGCAGCAACAGGTAACTTTCCCTTCTGGATAATGCCATGCCTCGTTTTGCTGAAGGTTCCCAACAGAAGGCTTTCAAATTCAGAGTCTCTGGTCAATTTGTGCTTTCGCTTCATTGCTCAGATCATCTCTAGCAACAGACAACACATTATCCGTCTTTAGATCCTCACTGACGTCATGCTTCGGGAGAGGAGTTCCATCCTTTAGCATTCCAAGTTCGGAGATGTTGCAAGCCTTAAAGTCTTCAGTCCCACTGGGCGTGCCAAAAAGCGTGTTGACGCGAAAATCACACGCGTGACCTAGGAGATCTGCTTAGCTCCAGTGCAAGCTCAATACAAAAATCGGGGCGTGCGAGCCAATTTTCCCTACAAATCGACAAAGAAAGCGAACGGTCAGATTCCACGGGTCACCAGCCTAAGACAGGCCGATGATCACTATTAGTGAAAACCAGCCGATGGCTATAAATAGCAAATAATATCAAAAGAGACTAATCGGTTGATTTTTATCGACTTATCAGCGAATCAATAAGTAAATATAAAATAATGTGTGAATAGTGCCAAAAGGAATCGAATTGAAAGAATAGAGTCGATGGATCTACGATGCGGTAAAACTCGTTCAGTCGATGGCCAAAGTCGATAGAAGTATAGTAATCATGCACGAAACTCTACCCGTCGATAGATGCTAAGACAATAGATCTGATAGCTGGTATTGCAAATATGCCTCAAATTCACAGATCTAGTCCTATTAAATAAAAGGGGGCAATTGACTTCTAATATACGATAGTAATTAGGCAAAACGCTGAGAAGCCGATTGAACCGTGATAACCTATCAACTAAACATCCCGACAGAACTCTATAGACTCTGCCTATAAACAGATCGACTCTAACCCTATCAGCCCAGCAAGAGATCAAAGTCGATGCAGCCTTGCTGATTCGAACAGATCGAACTTAATCGAGACAGTGTTCAAACACGACAAACAGAGCTAGATTTGAGCTAATTATAGATAGAATCAATCGAGTGACTCGAATAAAAGATCTAGCTTATAAAACCTACAGAAATCACAGAAGATCGGACCTAACCGAGACAGTGATGCAATCTAAGTCGATAATACAAACCAAATAAAGATCTAATTACCAGATAACTAGCAATTTCAAAGATAACAATTTGAATATTAACTTAATGAGAAAGTACTAGCCGAAGTCGATGAAATTACCGAGGGTGACTAATCCAAATCTCTCGCTGAGATCAGAGCCGATGCAACCCACACGAGATGAGGATGTCGTCAAGAAAAAGTTTGGCAATGCGCCGAGTTGTATTGAATGAAAGTGTTGGTTTTTTTTGTACATATCCTATTACATATTTATAGCCTCATGCAAGGGGTTCTGATCTGATTCGATCAGGAGTCTTAAACAAACTGAATAGGTTTATTTCTAAGCTAAATCTAAACTAAAAATAAACAAAGATAAAACAACCCTAATAGGCTCACTTTATTCTCTTCGGCCGTTGAACTCTATTGACTTTGGCCGATTCTGACTCCACGCGGTTGATCCCTGGGATCGGTCAAATTTTGGTGCCAACACATACCTGCATGTACAGGAGCATTTCTCAATGGCTCCTATGGCGACCATGTCGTACCTTATGGTGACTTGTCCTAAAGCTGAAACTTGTTGTCCTCTTGACTTTTCTCCAAGTTTTCAAATCTTGACCAATCCTTCTCCACTGCTACTCTAAGTGTCCTAAAGGTTTACTTGACCATCCCAACACTCTAACCCTAGAGAAGGCTAAGAGAATGACTTGTGCCTTGTTGATAGTTAGGTTTTTCCTATAGACTCAAGCCTACACACTAGCCAAGTGATCACACACACTTAGACCTAGCTATCCTTAACCTTGATCTATCTCCATCATTGCGACTCTCCATCCATATATCCATGGCACTCCACCGAGTCCTCCTATCAAGGTGACATTCACCATATTCATGTTTGAGTTGATAGATAGATCCTACATGCACAACACTCAAGTATATATTAAGTGTATTTCATGCTTGTCATCCAATCACCAAAGCATTCATACCTTTTGGGATGACCACCAAATGGTCATGAAGCTTACACCTATGCAAGTAAGAACAACTCCAGCCTAGTACTAAATGGGTCTTTATCTGTCCTTATAGTCACTTGGAGCAAAAAAAAACTCCTCCAACTCACCCTTTATTCGGGCCACCAAATTTAGTAGGCCATCAAAGTTTGGTCCAGAGCCCCACATTTGCTCCCCCACTATCCCCTCCCTAAGCGTGAGCCCAACTTGTTTTTTTTTCTTTCTCTCTCTCTTCCCTCTCCTTTGCTCCCAAAAAATCGAAGGGCGACACCGCTACCCATCATCGGAGGGCCTCCCCCGCCTCCTGTCAGTGGCAGATCCGGGCGTGCCTAGGCTGGAATGGAGGATTAACGGGCAAGCTGGGGAGGAGGGCAGGAGAGGCGGTGACACGCGCGCGTAGGGAAGGGAGGGAGAAGAGGAGGTGACGCGCGCGCTAGCGAGGGTGGAGAGGAGAGGCGACGGCGCGCGCGCAGGAGAAGAGAGCCGAGGGCGCGGGCGAGCAGGGGAGGAGGGCCGGCGGTGCCGGCGAGCGAGGGCATCAGGTCGGCGGCGCGCCCGTGTGCGAGTGTGGGCGTCGGGAGAAAGAACGGTTGCAGGACCCACTGTCAAAGGGATAGGGGACTATTTTAGTTAGTTGGGTTGGAGTCTAACATCAATTTGATCCTCTAAAAATATAAGCCGACCCACAAAATAGAGTATAGAGGCCCAAATTTCATCATTGGCTGGAGTTGCTCTAAGGCTAGTCCCGATGAAGAGTTTCATTTTGTTGTTTTCAAAAGTGTCATGTCATCAAAATTATTTTGAAACTATAAATAAAATCATCTCTACAATGCATAGTTTTATTTTGATGTTTGTTTACATGTAATTCTATATTGTATTATTGGTTATTTATAAAATAAAATAAAACTCTTCTCCTTTAATGCTAGTTATATGGTGTTTTATATCTAGTAAATCATGTATACCCAACTATTTTTCTCTCTCTCTTCATAACTTTGTTACCATGTCATATAATTTATTGATGTGGCATATTATTTAATTAAAATAAAACTCCGGAGTAGACTAAGGCTACTCTCAATGGGAGTTTTATTTCCAATAAATAATATGTTATGTCAGTATTTTTGATGATGTGACAAGATAATTATGAATAGTGAGAAGAAACCAGTTTCATCTAAATAAAACTGGGTATACACTGTTTTCAAGACTCTACACTGTTTTCAATTCTATGAAACTAGCATTGAGAGCAACTATTTCATTTCATTTATAATTTGACCAATCACTATGCAATAAATAAATAGTATGATTAAACTAGAAAACAATAAAAATAAAACTATGCATTAGAGAGTAGTGTTTCATTTGTACTCTATATGACATGTTAGTCTTGGAAACGATAAAATGAAGAGAAATTTGTCTATAGGACACACTTTAATGTTGGTTTTGTCTCATGTACACTGGATCGTTTCTTTTGTCTCGTAGACACTGAAAAAATACGCCTTTTATCTGTAGAACACTATAGCGACAAAAGTGACTATTTTTAATTTTTTTATCTTAATATACAAAATACATTGGCACTTGAAATTTTGCATAAGCATATATTACTAAATTTCCTATACATGCAATTTTTTCATATTTATTGCTGATTGTTTACATAACTTTTTTACTAATAAAATATTTATTTTTAAAATTAAACTATGCAAATAATTGGTAAAAAATCAAGAAAAAATCACATGAACATAAAATACAACAATGTAACATTGTGCCAAATTTCAAGTTTCAATGTGTTTTATATATTAAGATAAAAAATTTAAAAATAGTCACTTTTATCGTTATAGTGTCCTGTATATAAAAGGCATATTTTTTCAGTGTCTATGTGATCAAAAGAAATAATACAGTGTCTGAAGACAAAATCAACATTGAATGCTCCTCACTCGGAATAGAACCATCGGGATGGAAATTAAGCACATGCTCCTGAGACAAGGAAGGGCAGTGTAATTTCATTTTCGTGCGAGGGCTTGTCGCAAACTTTCTGCCGCTCCGTCCCGGGCTACCGGCGTCGAGCGCCTTTCGCCTTCCGCCGGCGCCAACCCCATCCTCCCATAGTCCCACTCACGTCGGCCCAGACTCGTCTCCTCCTGTCGACCTAATTGGAGCTCAAAGATACTGGGCGTAGGATCTGGTAGCTGAACACCTGACAGCGAGCACCGGAACGGCGGCGTTTGACGGTAAATCTTCAATAACCAGATCGATCTGCGGTTTTGGGCGGAATCTGTTTTTAGTTATTATGATGAGCTAGGGAATCATTTTCAGGGGATCGTAATTTCAATTGTCAAATTATTTAGGGGAGGGAGCATGGCGAAATAGCGGATTGCAGATCGCGTGAGGTGAGGTGAGTGGCAACCCTTCATCCTCTTCGTATCCTGCCCCCGGCTCCGCTCCCTACCTTCACTTCGCATGCCCTCCTCATTCAAGCGTCTGCGTCTCCTGTCTGTTTCTCCTTTTCTTATCCCTGCAGCTGCAGCAGTGCTGTGCTCCGACGTTGGGATGAAGCCTCTATCGACACGACAGCACAGGAATGCTCTTGTGGCAGCGCCGGCGGCGGGGCAGGTTCCATTTATTGACGCCGCGCCTTGCCTCAGCTCCCTTCCGGACGATGTTCTTCGCCACATCCTTGGCTTCCTGCCGGCGCACGAAGCCGTACGGACTAGCGTTCTCGCTCGGTGCTGGCGCCACATCTGGAAGTCCACCAACCAATTGCGCATCGCCTGTGGTCCTGAAGAGCCGCACGCGTCAGTGAAGGAAGTCAAGGATTTTGTTCATAATCTGCTGCAATCCCGAGGAGTCTCGCTCCTTGAGTCGTGCGACCTCATTCTCAACGAGTTCGATGATGAGGACGTCTCCCGTGTGAATTCTTGGATCTGGCATGTGGTGAAGTGCCACGTTCGGGTGCTTCGGCTCTACATCTACCGCAAGCAGCGGGTTGATCGCGAAATCTGGCTTCAGCTGGACAACATGCCTCTCGTCTCCCGGCACTTGACCAGGCTAGACCTTTATAGCCTACAGTTCAACGACCGCTTCCTTGACTTCTCAAGTTGCGTGGTGTTGGAAGATCTAGATATCACATTGTGTGACTTTTTACCTGCCAAAAGAATCTCATCTCACTCTCTTAAGCGGCTAAGCATCAATAGTTGTGAATATTGTCTGGATTACCGGATTCGAATTACTGCACCAAATCTGGTTTCACTGACGCTTCAAGGCATGTGTAACAGGACTCCTGTGCTTGAGGAAATGCCATGCTTAGTGGAGGCAGTTATCAAAATCAGTACCCGTTATGACTGTTGCTATTATGGTGATGCCTACGGGAATTGTGGTGCGTGTTTTTTGTGTTATTACATAGATGGTGACACCAACAATGTAGTGCTTCTAAAAGGTTTATCAGAAGCTAAGTACTTGGCTTTGATACCTGACCCTGACACGGTATGCTCAAACAATCATCAGGCTCAGATGGTTTCTTTTTTGTTCTTTAAATACATCAATGTTTACAATAAGCATTTGTTGATCTCGTTTTTTTTGGGCTATCTACCTAGTTTATTCTCAGAAGGGACTTGAAATGGTGCCCTACATTTAGGTACTTGAAGACGTTGTTATTGAATGAGTATTGGTGTGTGCCTGATGATTTTAGTGCTTTAGAATGTATTCTTCAACACTGCCCAGTTTTAGAGGAGCTCACTTTTCAGCTATTCTCTAAGGTATGCATTTTCCAAATATGCAATTGCTATTTTTTAAAACTATTATTATTATGGTATATTGTTGGTTGATCATTGGAAAATCTATATGTTTACTGCAGTTGGCTGAAAACTTTGAGGAAATGAAATTAAGCTGCTATCTTTTGGAGACATCAATCCCAGCATTAGAACAACTTAAGCTAGTGGAGGTCAAATACAAAGTGGTTGATGAAAGACTTATCAATGTCTTGGAGTTCCTCGCTATACTTGACATATGTAAGCTATTCTTGCTACCAATAGTCTGCAATTTGCTTTCACTTGTAGAAAAAGCAAGTAGACAGAAAACATCATCTGCAAAATATCGAATTCTGGACCAATTGGAAGGAAATGACACCCTTCAGTATACTATGTAGATGGAGAAATCATATGGATTCAGGTGTTTGAACTGAAGTTCATTTTATAATATGCTAGTTTGTTAGGTTTTCCTGAACAGTGGTATACATGTCTAAATTAAGTACTTCTGAGCAGAAATACGTGTTAGCTTGCTTATTACCAAAACCTAAGTGTCTGTGTTTAGTACTTGAAACCAACTTTTACATGATGTCTTGGATTATTAAATAATTCTAATCTGTATAAGCTGTATGCATTGCTTTTTGTCGCTTGTCAGAAGTAAAAGCATTTTCTATTCAAAAATAGTAAAAACAGAAAATCACCAGATAGGCTTAGCAAATGACCACGGCATTCAGCAGTGCGGTATTTTTTGCTACAGTTGTCTTTAAATCGTTCCTTTGCTCCTGGGACCTTCTGTAAGATTATGTTCCATGAATCGATGGTAGTTATTCATCGAATACTTCCTGTTTTCCCCTGTTGTGGTAACCTTTGATTTTTGGTTTCATCAGCGAAGAAAGCTGTTGTGCAACCGTAGAAGTGCTGCATGTTCAATCGTTTGATTTGGCTTTTCTTACCATTGGGGACACTTATAAGAAGTAGCCACTCATTTTGAAAGGATTGATATTTCTTCTTTTGTTTGCTGTCCAAATGGTCATTTGATTAAATGGAATTCTGAAATTATGGCCATTTGATTCTCACATGGATGTTTGCTGTCCAAATGGTTGGATACTCGGATGCCACTGTCAGAAAACTAGTATAATACAGCTGCCCCTCACACTCAGGGATATGACATTAAGAAATGTCCAACAAAAGCTCTAAACCTTCACCCTTGATGGATAATACAATTACAAGTGATCATGTAGTTTGTTGCAAAAAGTATTTGCAAAATATAGTTATTTTAAAATGTTATGCTAACAAATTTGAAAGGTAACAGTCAAAGTTGCATGTGGGAGAACTTTCTGATGTCGAAAACAACCGTATCTTCTTAAATAAAAATGTCCGTTTGTCTAGCTTTTCTCATTAATCATGTTTTATTTCTATGCAGATTTTGAGGGATTGGATTATGAGTATAGGTGAAGTATGTGGTTCTGATTTCCACCAGTAGGATAACTGAAGAGCCAGTCATTAGTTGTCTTAACTGTTTAGTTGAACCTTTGCTTACCTTGCTTGCTCAGGATGCAAGTTCATTGGCTATTACTTGTATTTATCTTTTCCTGACATGGGTTATGTGCATAGTATTGTTGTTTCTATGCTGTCTTATTATTAAACGGAAAATGCAGTTTGGTAATGTATTCCCATGTTTAGAAAGTGACGCGTAAGACGGTGGATATTGGGCTAACTTACATCTTGGAGTTGGAAGTCAGCCTTCAGAATTTAATATGTATATGTCTGCTCTTATGGACGAAAGCATTTTGTGACCTGGGCAATCCTTAGTATGACTGAAAGAAACGAAACCAAAGCGGTATAGTTGTGATTAGAACGAACCCAAAAGAACATCGTCGTTATTTTTATTTTATTTTTTTGATGGCAAACATCGTCGTTATTATTCACAGAGAAAACTTGCACATGAGAAAGATGGAAATAGATATGGTAGGTAGTATTCTTTCTGACTTCTGGATAGTCTAACAGGCAACAGGGAAAGCAGCACTAGTTCATTCAGAATGAAGAAACAGAGGAAGAACCTAATCTTAGCGAAAAGAGTACATACAATTTAACTAAATGTATTTATCCCGAGTACATATGTGACTCAAATTCTTTTTTCTTTTATGAAAAAAAAATTGGCAGGAGCATTCAGAAGCAATATGTGTCTCGAACTGTTACAGCAGTGCTCGTACATCCAGGTTCCAGGGCGCGTACCTGCAAGCAAGGTTAACAAAACCGTGGTTAACCGGTCGATTAACCTGGGTAACCGAAAAACCGGTCCGGGCTGGTTATCCTGATCGGTCGGTTAACCGCCAGTTTTAATTTAAATATTTTTAAAATTTAAAAAAATTTATATATATTGAAACCGGTGAAACCAGGGGTTAACCGGAAAAACCGGTCGGTTAACCGTGTAACCGGTCAGTTAACCGCCAAATGTGAATTTAAAAATTTATTTTTAAAATTCTATGATAAAAACCGGTATAACCGACCGAATAACCGCTAAAACCAATCGATTAACCGGTGCAACCGACGGTTAACCAGTTACCGATCGCCGACTCTCCAAATCGATTTTTGTCGGTTAACCGGCCGGTTATTTTGGTTTTACCGGTTCATTCGATTATGTAAACCTTGCCTGCAAGTACTATGCTACGAGCTAGTACGTTAGGAAGAAAATGCGTTTGTGTTTGACCGGCTCCGCCAGCATCCACATGTGGCGAATATGGTGCCGAGGCAAAGGCCTCCTCCATCTGATTTCCCTGCATCATTCTTCGTCACTAGCGTCTTGGACCTTGACCGAACCGCACTCATCAGCAGCTCCCAAACCCAAAGAAAAACTAGCCGAGAAACAGAGAACAACCAGCGGCCGCGACCGATCGAGGGCAAAGGCGCAAGAGGTTACACGGAGCCCGTCCGTCGCTCTTGGGCGTGGTGCGGGTCGCCATCGGATGGCCGCCCTCGCGCGATTCGGGTGGAGGATATGGTGCGCTCGCGTTCCGGACAGGCGGTTAACACGGCGCACCGAGACGAGAAGAGCGGTCGGCCTCGGACGGCGACGACTTGAACGCGTTGCGATCGCGTGGTGCGACAGGTGGAGACCCGGACGGTGGGGGTACGGTTCCGCCGGAGACAAAGGTATCCATCCGTTCCTCCGCGGCCGTGTCGAGCTCCGTTTGTTAATGATTCCAAGGATGGTCGCGTGTGCGGTGCTCAGGTATCAGATGTTGCTGTAGCTCGAGATATATCGATACGGTGTTCCTGGCTGCGACAACAAGTAGTAGAAGCGATATTCTTCTTTCTACTCCGGATTGTTTAGATTAAAGCGAATCCACTTCATTTTAGGGCGGGCGCGGGCGCGAAGAGAAAGAAATGGGTCCTCTCGCTTTCCGACTTGGCTTTCGCTGCCACCGTCACCTTTTGGGAGTAGACGTGTCGCGGCCGTCACTGGACAAGCCCGTCCACAACAATCATATCCGGTCCTTGCACATCCGAAGACCAAAGGCCCGCCGTCCGTCACCTAGAACTCTCCGTCCCTTCTTGTGTTAACCACGTCGCATCGCCGCCCTCTTCATCATCTTGCAAACCGAGCGTCGCCTTTCCCCAACCAATAAGCCGTATGTAGAATTGAACTTGCGTTTCGTACCGCCTTTCTCAGCTCAAACAAGCAGAGCCGACGAAGGAAGCTGCACCTGAACAGCAACCCGAGTTCCACATGGATTCCAAATTTATCATTAGAATCAAACCCGAGTTCCACCAGAATCACGCGTCGAAAACACTTGCTGCCATGCGTTTTTGACGACAGACACAGTAGTAGCACAAGTATAATAACTGGTAACATCAGGTGGTCCACGGCGGCGCGCGACTGGACTCTGACCCGTCGTTTACGTGTCGAGGAACGCCACCGGGCAGGCGGAGAGGAGGACGCGACGAGGTCAGCCGGTGACCATACGGAGCACGATCACCTGCCCCACTCCCCTCCTATCCTTCCGTCACGCGGCGGCCCTGTCCCGCGCGCGCACAAAAATGCTTGGCCGCGCCGGACCAACGAGAATAACCGCCCGCGCACGCACGCGCACCGCTACCTCGATCGGCAAAGCCAGCCTGCCTGCCTTAACGGCCACGGCTGTCAGCGGCGCGCCCTGATGCTGCCATGCCTTCCCGTATCGGTGCTGCTGCTGCGGCTGGTTGGCCTCCTCCTTCTCGTGTCGTGCGCCGCCACGGCGCGGGGCGTGCCGGTGATGAGCGTGCACGGCGGCGAGGCGTGGGGGTCGTTCAAGCAGCTGGTGGACGCGCGCCGAGGCAGCCGCGTCGCCGGGCTCGGGGAGCTCAAGCGCTACCTGGCCCGGTTCGGGTACCTGCCCAAGTCCGGGCACGAGCATGACCACCCCACGGACGCGTTCGACGCGCACATGGAGGCCGCCGTGAGGCGGTACCAGTCCACGCTCAGCCTCCCTGTCACCGGCCAGCTCGACTCCGCCACCATCGACCGCATCATGGCCCCGCGCTGCGGCGTCGGCGACGACACCATCCACGGCGCGCCCGTCTCCCTCCCGGGCGGCGGAAGCGGAGGCGGCGCGGTCAGTCGGTTCACCTTCTTCAAAGGCCAGCCGCGGTGGGCCACGCAGCCGGACCCGCCGCTCGTGCTCACCTACGCCATCTCGGCGACGGCCACCGTCGACTACCTCCCGCGCGAGGCCGTGCGCGCCGTGTTCCGCCGCGCGTTCGCGCGGTGGGCGCGGGTCATCCCCGTGGCCTTCGTCGAGACGGACGATTACGACGCGGCGGATATCAGGGCCGGGTTCCACTCCGGGAGCCACGGCGACGGGATCCCCTTCGACGGGCCGCTCGGCGTGCTGGGCCACGCCTTCTCCCCGCGGAACGGCCGGCTCCACCTCGACGCCGCCGAGCGGTGGGCGGTCGACATGGATGCCGAGGAGGCGCGTTCCGCGGTGGACCTCGAGTCCGTGGCCACGCACGAGATAGGCCACGTCCTCGGCCTGGGCCACTCCTCGTCGCCCAGGGCGGTCATGTACCCGAGCCTCAGACCCAGGGAGAAGAAGGCGGACCTCACCGTCGATGACGTCCAGGGCGTCCAGCTGCTGTACGGCTCCAACCCCGGATTCAGCCTCAGCTCGCTCTACCAGCAACAAGCCTCCTCCGTGTCGTCGCCCGCGAGGAGCAGCACCTGGCTTTCTGTTACTTTTGTTTGTGCAGTCTTGGCCATATTTGTCACCTGCTTTTAGATTTCTTCATGAAGGTTTAGCCAAAAAAGGATACAAAGAAGACATGTAGATAGCATGATTATATGCTACAGAAGAGAAAAGTCTCTTCATGTGGGTTAGATTAGTTTTGGACACAGCAGTCTGCAAGAAGAAAATGCGTGTTTCTTTCTCTTCATATAGGTTATTTCTGCACAGCAAAATTGTCAAACAATTGTCTCATGTAACTGTATATACTCTTACTCTGATCAATAAAAGTGTAAACATGTGTTATTTAGAAGAAAAAGAACTCTACGCACTTAAAAGTATTAACATTTCGTTCTGTTTCTACTGATCTAGCAAGACATCTACGGCGACACACTCGTCTCAAGTGGTAAAACGCTAGTGTCAGCTCCAGCTTGCTGCTGTTCTGCAGCTCTCTCAGCAACAGCCTTTGACATCCCGAACATCTTCTTTATAGTGGTCGTGAGGCAGGTTGTGTGTTCATCCATGGAGGCATGGAGGAACTCGTGGACGTGATCTCTCAGATCAGCGACAAATGACGTTCTGTCAGTTATATTCCTCCGACAAGAATTAACAGCAGGCTTTGAAGCAGCAGACTTGGGTTGAACTTCAGCTTGGACACCACCACCCATCCTTGAGGCAAAACTGCAGAGGGATTCATTTGTTAGCCATGGCACCAGGGAACTCTACAATTCATCACTTGGGTACTTCTACTCTACATCAAATTTTCATAATGGTGAACAAGGATGTTGAGATAACAAAATAGGAACTAAATCCTAACGAGCTAAATACTTTCAGCTTTGGTATAACTAGAAACCATCACATTTCAATCGAATACAAAAATTCCAAAGAACACACAATTAACTGAACAGACAGACTTAACATTCAGACAAGTTTGGCTACAGATCACATTCGTGCTGTGGATTCACAATGACTGATTTAGAATTGCTCCAGAATGGGTCATCAGTCATCACATATGAACCTCGTTACTCCAGAAGAAACATAGCAGCAAATTTGGGTGGCAGGATGCTAGAATCCAGAAGTACTCCTTTTCAGAGTTACATGATTGATATATGGACAGGCTGAAGGCATCTAAGTATGCAACATAGCATGTGTGTTCGCAATTACAACCTGGAGGGCCAACTCAGCCAACAGACCCAGTAGCCCATAATACAAGATGTAATCACAAAAACCATATTTAGGTGAACCTACTACCAGCTGCACAACTGAAAATATGCAGCCGGCTAACAATTCACCATGATTCACTTTATCTATCATTAAAACAAAACTATGATATTAGAATGTTCCATCAAACATAACTGAAACATGAATAAACTACAGGACACTTTTTAAAATATATAATTTTTAGCTGGTTCATGCAAATGTGAGTTGATGTATGAATAAAGAAAGCACTAGATAGAGTCATCCCTTCAATTGATACAAACAACACGAATTAATATAGGTGAGCTTACTGACCATCCACACAGGGATTGCTGCCATGGTGGCTGCGGTGTGTGGTTGGCTAATTAGCCACCAGGGAAAAATAGTTTTCTACAATCATGAGTGACTTTTCTACAAATGTTGAAAGAAATTGTCTATCATGAACTTTCTAAAGTGGTTCAAGAGCTGAGCTACTCTGATGTGTCATTGGGTCCAACAGGCAGAGAGCGCAACAAAACCTTGGAAGGTGAAGGAAGTGCATGGTAGAGAGATGGTGCTCGTAGGGATGAGCTCAACAGGGAGGAAGCCCATCTGCGACAGGCAAGAATAAACTAGTCTAGTAAACTATATTTAAAAGCTGACCTCCTTTTAGTTCGTTCATGCAAAGTGTATGTAGATGTATCAAGAAAGGACGCGCTAAGCAGAGTCATCCCTTCAATTGACACAAACAACACGAGTTAATGTGGGTGAGCTTACTGACCATCCACACAGGGATTGCTGCCATGGTGGCCGCGGTGTGTGATTGGCTAATTAGCCACCAGGGAGGCAGGGACAATACAGACCTAATCACAACCATATCCATCGGATCCAGTATTGGGCATGGATGTACACATGTATTACGCATACTAACTTTGTTTTCCTTTAATCTAGAGGTGTCTACTCCAGATCCATGGGGACAGTGTTCTAAGAGCTGAGCTAGCAGACGCGGACCGAGCAGGCGAGGCCGCAGCCGCCCTACCTGACGCCAGCAGAGAAACCCCTTTCCTCCGAGCGGATGAACATACCCCTTCCTCTCCCCATACGACCCCCGATTGGGATAAAATCATCCCGTCCCCGTCCGCGCCCTCGCCCTGGGCCAGGGATCGACCATCACAGATACGTCCAGCCTAAATGTCAGCTACAGAAGGAAAGAGAAGGATTCTACAGAGGGGGAGGAGAGCTCGGCTCTCACCTGGAGGCGATGGCACTGGCCCTGGCGGCACGAGACCGAACCGCTGTTAGTTGCCTGTCTGGAGGCGGCCTCGGCGGTCGCCGCCTTAGGCTCTACGCGCCGCGGGCGGGGCCCTTGGGCTCCCTGCCGCGTAAACCGGCGGCAAGCCTCGGCGGCGAGGGTAAGGTGGCGGCGGCGCGGGCTAGGGTTCGGGCGGGGTGGCGTGTGCGGCGCGGCGCTTATGAGAGTGAGACAGGGAGGCCCTATATAGTGCTGTCCAAACGGGCCGCCCGTTAGGCCCACGAGCACGGACAACCCAGTTGGCCCGCGAGCACGGACGGCCCAGACGACGGCGCTGGCGAGCACGGACGGACGGGAGAGCGGCGGCGCTGGCGAGCAGCCGCGCGCGGGCGTGCGGCGGCGCAGAGCGGCAGTCGCGCGGGCGAGCGGCGGCGTTGAGCGGCAGCCGCGCGCGGGCGAGCGGCGGCGCTGGCGAGCAGCTGCGCGCGGTCGAGCGGCTGCGCTGGCGAGCGGCGGCTTGGGTGAGCGAGCGGCAGGGCCGTGCGCGAGCGAGGAGCGAGCGGCGGCGGGTTGCGGCCTGTGCGTGAGCGTGACCTAGCCGGCTAGCGAGCAGCGGGCTGCTGCTATTTTTTTAGGCAAATTCGGCCTGCTGCTGGTGCTCATGTGGACTGGTCTGCTGAAGCTTATGTTAGGCCATGGCTATGTGGGCCAAATTCCGTGCTTCATCGGGCCGACACTTCAACGGGTCGTGTCGTGTCAGCCCATCATGCCGTCTCCTTGGCTCAAGCACGGCCCATAGCCTTGGACCAGGCCGGTCCGATATAAAATTAAACGGGTCGTGCATGCACCGGGCCAAAAATTGTGTGCTTCAGGTCAGTCCGTTTAAACAACACTAGCCCTATATATCAAACGTTGGAAACTTGCTTCCGTATCGACAATAGCCCATATGCGTAACAAACCGGCCCACTTTCGCGCTTCCGCCCTCGTCCCAGCCTCCCAGGTCGCGCTCATAGGCCGCCCACTTAGGATCAAAACTATATGCATGTGGCCGAGGAACATCAAGTTTTCTCTAGTAAAATGCGACGGAGGTGAAACAATATGATACGTTGCTACGGACGTAACTGTAGTGTATGAAGTAGTTTCTATACATAACAATCTAGTGTTTCTTCCATTTAATAAAATGATTACTTAATTTTATAACCATGATTAATCAAGTTGTCATAAACTATTCATGGTTGGTCAACTAATCAATCAAATCTAGGTGATATGCGTGAGTGAAAAGATTGGTAACTACTCCAACAAATGAAAAAACATAATGCATGCGTGTCTATTGACTGTAGGGATGACAACGGGGCGGGTTCGTGGCGGATAGAGCAAAAACCCACCCGCGATGAGAAGTGTTGCGGGTGGAAATCCCCACCCGCACTCGTACTCACGGGTGGAAATTCACATCCGTGCCCGCACCCAGCGGGTTTCGGGCGGGTGACGGGTCCCCCACGGGTTTTCATATGTATGAAAAAAATATATTTTTAGTTTAATTTTATATAATATAGCATATTTTACACAATTAAAAAAATGCAAACTCATTCATAACTTGATAGTTAACACAATATGACAACACATATACACTTGTAAGGATTATTATACATATAAATCTTACTCTTACAAAGCAACATTAGACAAACTCATTCATAACGCGTGTGTTTGTTTTACTGGATTGGATTAGATAGGCTTGGACAAGATCATCCAGTCCAGTGTTTGATTCACCGTCAGGGTGGACAGGGATGGACTGGAATAGGAATATTCCTTTTAGATGCTAGATGAGTTTGTCCGGTAAAAATGACCGGATGAGCCTATCCAACTTATGTAACGATGATGATTACTAAAATAATTAGACATTATTAGTATTATTTACTATAATATTATTATTGATAATCAATAAAATATTGATTAGTACATGATAAGAGCTCAATCATACTAGAATTAATAATAATTAATATTTTTATTACTAATTAAAAATTATTAAGATATGATTAAGACTAATAAATATTAAATCATATTAATTAGTGTATAGTTAATTATTATTACTTAATAATAAAGATCTATAATTTCATTATCTGATCTTGTCATATCCATCTTTATACATCCAACCAAACACGAAACTGGATCATTCCATCCACTCAATCAAACACATAACTTGGATCATCCCATCCGAAAAAAACCTGGATGACCATATCCCATCCAACCTTGCCCTCAAAACAAACACATACTAAATCAAACACATAACTTAGATCATCCCATCAAGAAAAATATGGATAACCTTATCCAATCCAACCTTGCCCTCGAAACAAACACACTCAAAAGTCTTAATGATCACTTTTTTTCGAGTCTTGCGGGTCGCCCATGGGTTAAAAAAAAACCGCCCCAAACCTAACTCGTTTCGGGTCGGGCACGGGTGCGACCCACGGGTAAAAAATGTGACCCATGCCTGGACCCATCGGGTCGGGTACCCGCCGGGTTTCAGGTACCCGACCCGAATTGCCATCCCTAATTGACTGGACTCTTTTCTCAAAATAGCATATTCTCTGTATGTGATCAAACTCCACCGTAACTTTAAAAAAGTAGAGATAAGAAGACCCGGGTAGGGTACATTGAATTAGTATTTATAACAGTCACTTAAGAGAGCTTATTTTGATTCTAAAAGGCATAAGGGCAGAAAATCAGTAAATGATAGAGAAAAAAATACAGAGGTTATATTTATGCGATCACATTGAAAACAAAACATATCACATTTGGATTCACCCTATTTTATTTGCTACCCCAGCACCATAATGCCTTTGGTAAAGGACAAGTACTACGCACGGTTTACAAAGAATGCAAACATATTCAGCTGGCCTCAGAACATTATGTTAGAACGATATACATGGACTACTATAACTTCATTGTCGTGTCTGAGGTCATCAAACACGAGAACGTCCTGGGTCTTCCTTGGTATCTCATGACCAACCCGACATACCTCGTTGGGGACTCATCAACAACCGACTCACGACACCATGTAGGAGGAGAGCTGAGACCCCAAACATTTGTGTGTGGGATGTTGATCCGAATGGCCGATGAGGACCACCCGGCGACAACGAATGACGGGTGTTGTTGGCAGGGACGCACCATCATCGAGATGAAGCGCAAGCGGCTGCTGCGCCTCGTTGGGCCGATGGTATAGCCAGCTGCTAACTGAAGAACGCCGTCAATGTAATGTGCCTCATATTTGTCAGCCACCTCCGCAAGCTTCCTCTCGAAGGTGCTTCCCTAGACATGGCCATTACCAGCGCCACCGGCCTCAACATAGTCGTAAGTACGCCATTGTATTTAGCTTGTTGCCTCATCGATTCTTGATCTATCTACCGACATTGTATATGTATGTATACTCTTCTTGCTAATTCTTTCAATCTTCAAGCGAGGATTGTGTGCGACACAAAGAGGCTGAACATAGCGGGTTACTTCAGAGATGCACCAAGCAGTCATGCACGCACCGTTCACTTCTCCCGACGTCAGCGCCGTCCACCTCGGAGAACTGTGATCGTGACCCACGAGGCAATGTCGAGATTGAATTGTCGCAGCTAGGACAACGTGCTCGACCGCGATCGACCTGGGAGTATGTTGATGTATAGATGCTGAATTTGCTTAACGGAGCGACCAGGATGGTAGGGGTTTCAATGTGTTGTACATCGAGGCAAACGTTTGCTCAAGTGGGAGCGCGTTGGAGATGCTGTGCGGGCAAGCAATTGGCTCGAAGCAGGTGCACATGCTGGGCATGTACCTGCAATGCTCATATATCGTCCTCAACACCATGGCCGCCCTCTTCGCCACCCCAATCCTGCATGTGTTCCACCAGGACGCCGAGATCGCCGACCACGGTCGGCGGGCCGTGTCTTGCTCAACATGATCCCGCACCTCCACGAGGGCTTCCTTTTAAACTCGACGCGATGCTCTATTCTGGTGGCGTCGGACTTAGGAGTCCCCATGGCAGTATGGCACACGGCATGGATCTGGGTAGGGGGCAGAGGCGCGACAGCACGATTTTTTCAGGGCGGTTGAAGCAACACCAATCTAACGGAAGCCTTTGTAGCAAGATTATTAAGGAGTAGAGAAGTAGAGATTACGTAATTTGTTTCTTTTTTCCTGATTTTGTTACGTAACTTTCCTGGGCAGGAAGGCAAAAATTTCCTGTTGCATAACTTTCCTGGGCAGGAGGCAGAATTACTCATACGGCTCTTGGACTCTGTTACTTTCCTCGACAGGGGCAGAGTTAGGGGCAGGAGCTAGAAATTTTGTGAAAGAGACGCCCCCATCTAAATTAATAATAAGTATATTAACAAAGTGTCCGTACGTTGCTACGGGCTTTAAAAACAAAAAAAAAATATTAATTACCCGTTTGATCTTGCACTTACTTGCTCACTGGACTGTTGTTAGAAACTTTATAAAGATTGTCGCTTGTATCATAAACAATATTAGTATTATCACCTCGATCAACCATGAGGCTAAATATTTTCATGTATTGAAAAAAATATTAGCACTAAGAAAAGCCAAATACCTGCATGGTCGTCGGACTCTTGTAAATTGAATCAAGGAGGCAAAACAATCGCATATGTGCGATCACAGTGCATTGTTAGAGCCTAGAGGCACAATACATGTACGTGTTGGATCATAATTAGTATAGGACATATAATCTCTACATATCTATTAGGGTTAATGTCTATTCATTGTTAGAGCATCTCCAACAGAGTATAGGACATATAATCTCTACATATCTATTAGGGTTAGTGTCTATTCATTGTTAGAGCATCTCCAACAGACTTTGTATTCTATTTTGTAAAATTAGACATTTTTACCTCTTTTGTAAAAATAGAAAGGCTCTAAAATCAATAGGGTAACCAACATCATCTTAAAATTTGGGCTTTCTATTTTTTTAAATCTCCTCCACGTTGACTGAATCAGTAGATTTTTTTCTTTTTTTTCCCTATCTTACCTATCCCTGCCTTGGCACTCGCGGCCACCAGCTCCAGAGTCCTGATCATCATGATGGCTTGGTTGCTGTACTTAGCTCCTTGGTACTGCATGCTGCGATTAGTGCTATTACGGCTGAAGACCTGATGTGATTAGCTCCTGCCGCTGGATGTTGGCTTGGCAAACAGATGGTGTGATCAGCTCAACACGCCTGTCCTGGCTGCTGCGCTCAACCGCTACACTCCTTGCAGACGGCCTGCCTATTGCGATTAGCTGCTTCTCGGGCGCACGTGAGCAGGGCAACATGAAACATGCTCATATATGGCCCAATAGCAGCCCACGTAGGTAGGCCCAAAATAAATTGTTCTTCTTCCTCCAGACGGGCATCCATCGGCACCAGACGCCATTACCGCCGGGATGAGCTCAGATATAAACGATATTACACCCCATCGACATCATTGGATGAGTAAAACGGATTCTAAATGATCTTCTCCTTCCATTCCTATATCGTGTGGCCCTGTTCTCCTCATATCAGGTCGAGCTCAACGCTGACTCCTCCTTGATTGGGCTCCTTGCTAGCGATCTGGTCAGGATGAATTCAGAAAGAAAATGCAAAAAAGCATTGTCATGTGAGGACGTATGTGAGATGGACTCTTGGTGGAACCGAGCCATGCAACCAACGAAGAGACACTTCAACTACGACACGAACAAATGACGGGGAAGGAGGCAGAAAAAACTTGATGGAAGAGACGACTGCAGTAGAATTAGAATTAATAAATAATAGTAGTAGAGACTAAAGATAGAGATTTCTTAAAATGAATGTGTATAGTTTTAATAATAAGTTGCATAATATAAAGCTGTATTGATGCCTTGGGGAATTCCACATTACACAACCACCATAAAAGAAGTACTAATAATGAAAAGTAAGATACTTTGAGAAACGTCAATGGTTCTAAAACTTAATTAATAATAATAACCCCACCTCATGTATGGATGCACCCTACACTATGTTTTTGTAAAGGGGAGCATGTAGTTTTCTATAAACATGTAGTTACACCATTCTACGATTAAAACCAAGTATGATAAATATAGCTATGATTTATCTCCTATCTATTACTCCTTCATTTTTATTTTATCATAGACCAATTCACAAATGAGCCGACGACAACATTTCACGAACATTGATGAGGACATCACTCCTATGGATACACACAACACTCCTCTAATTCTGGACTTGCAAGGTCCAATGACTAGAGCTCATGCACGACGACTAAATTTAGAGGTGAGCTCGTTCCTACGTTCTTCGTTATATGTTACTTTTGAGAATGGTTTGCTATCTAATGATTATTTTATGATTAGGAACCATGGAGAGGACCAGGAGATGATGGGAGAAGGAGTTGGGAACATGGAGGACCAGCAAGGGCTTGGAAGCTAAGATGGAGGCCCAATCAAAACCGACTTCGAGTCTGTTTTGGGGCCCAAGATCAGTCTGAACTAAAATGGTCACCCAGGACGCATACAGACTCGAAATTGGACGTTCTATATATGCACGGAAAGATAAGGAGAAGACCTTTCCAATACCTACGGCCTCATGTAAAAATTCATCCGAAGTCATCGGAAATCATCGAAACAAGTGAGGGTCCAGAATCTGTGTCGGTGCTGCGTCGCCTATTTTTGGGCTTTGGACTTTGTATCCAGTTGAGCCCAATTAGGGACGCGTCCAGAGGGTGTTGCACGATCCTAGGATCTTCATATACAGCTGCTGTCGCACCATTAGGGTTCGGGTTTTGCTTAGATCAAT
This sequence comes from Eleusine indica, assembly GCA_030378355.1. NCBI lineage: Eukaryota > Viridiplantae > Streptophyta > Magnoliopsida > Poales > Poaceae > Eleusine > Eleusine indica. The sequence goes on from CM059495.1 coordinate 48,590,901, forward strand.
TCTGTTCATAAACAGTGTCACCGTTCATCGGTTTGTGAGACCCCAACTTCATAAGCTTAATCATTCATCTGCAATTATGTTGCATCCTTTGTTGTTCTTGCTTGTGTTCTTGATTTGCAGGTAGGGATTAGTCTTCTCGGCGAGGTCAATCGTCTTTGGATGGTTGATAACCAGAGGAGACGTCGTGTTGTGATTGCGGGGTTTAGAACGTGATGTTTTGAAGCCGGATCGATTTGTGTGTCGCCTCCGATCAAATCAACTTACCAAGAACCTTTCGGAAAATTGAGAACCCTTGTTCACATCAAACATAAGAGTATATTTGAAGATTTCTTAAATTAACATTTTGTTATACATGGATGTAGAGTGTGTGCAAAGCATTATCAATTTAAAACTACTTCCAGCTGATCTGCATGTAGATTGTGCACAAGCATTATGAATAAAAAAAATTACATCCTTTTTGTAAATGAAGGAAAACCTGAAAAGAAAAAAAAAGAGGTAGCATCGATGGGGTCAATGATTTGAAGAGTGTTATCTCTCCTGCCAAAAAATCAAACTGAAAAGTGCTAGGTGCCCACAAAACCATCACCTCTCTCCCCTTTTTCTAGAGGAGTGTTAGGTGCTCACAAACCGACTGTCAAACTGCATCTACACAACAATCTAAAAAAACTGCATCTACACAACCTGGAATATCTCAATGAAAATTATTACACCACGTTATTGCGGAATTTGACTAATAAATAATGCATGATAATAATAAAATCATAGACAGGAAGGATCACATGACATGGTTTGAATTTGCTGAGATAAGGGTGCCGAATTTTCAGATTATAGTCATCTGCTAATGTGACAGCTTCGTCAAAGTCCATCAGTTTGCTTCATCCTCTGCTTCTCACCATGACGGCGAGTAACAAGCAACGCTCGTAGCCTGGCACCCACGCCATGGTGCTCATCGCAGATCTCAGCCATGGCATGCTAACTACCACACTCGTAGCAGGCTGAACAGAGCCTAGAGCGCGCCACGCGAACGGGCCTGGTATCCTCCAGCACGCGAGCCATGCCTATGGGATCCCTCATGGTGTGATGGGGGTGGCACCGGCGGCCTTGATCGACGATTTTGTTGTAAGTAAAATGAGAATGAGAATGAACAGTAGCGAACCGTAACTTTCATTCATCCGTAGTGTTGTTTATATAGGAGTTACAAGTAGCAGTTCCATGAACCACTGTCCCTTGACATGGGCACGTCTCTACCTGTTGGCAGAGGAGCCTCATCGACGAGCAACCGTCCCAAAGGCGGTTGCCATCTCTGAGCATTTCGTAATACTCCCCCTTGATCTGATTGATCATCGTTGTGCACCATGAGAATGTACTCCCTCTAAAACCCTTTGGGAAAAATATGAAAAGGTATAATATGATACGCTGTGAAAACTCCTTAAACCTAGCAAGGGAAAATAGGAGAAATGGATACAACGTATATCATGTCTTGATTACCGCCCTGTAAAAACCCTTATGGGAAAAATTAGGAGATAGACATGGGTTTTGTGTTGTATTGCCTCGTTAAAAACCTATTATGAGAAAACTTTTTAAAGCAAAACTCATATATAGGAAAAGAGCGCAATAGATGTTTGTGACAGGTCGGTGTTTAGGAGGATACTCCCTCTGAATCTTGTAGATCCTTAAGTCGTCGCATAGCTATCCTATCAACGTATTTGCGGAAAGAAGAATATGGCAGAGACTTTGTAAATAAATCAGCGAGGTTGTCGCATGATTTGGTCTGCAAGACGGTTATCTCACCACTCTGCTGGAATTCATGAGGATAGAACAACTTAGGATTAATGTGTTTAATTCGGTCTGTCTTTATATAACCTATCTGCATCTGAGCAACACAAGCAGCATTATCTTCATAGATAATGGTCAGTGATCCTATGGGACCAATATCACATGACTGTTGTATGTGATTTACCATTCTGCGAAGCCAGACACATTCGTGAGAGGCTTCATACAATCAGAATGGTTTGTGGATGTAGCAATCAGAGTCTGCTTAGAAGATTTTCATGATATAGTTGTTCCACCGTGTAAGAACATGAATTCTGTATGCGATCTGGCATTATGGGGATCAGAAAGATAGCCAACATCAGTGTATCCAATCAAAGCTGGATCCTGGTTTCTTCTCAAGAAGAGACCTAAATTTGGTGTGCCTTTGAGATACCATAAGATATCTTATACTTCTTTCCAATGACATTTGGTAGGAGCAGCGCTATGTCTAGCTAGTAGATTCACTGCAAATGCGATATCAGACCTGGTGCAATTTGTAAGATACATAAGCGCCCCAATGGCACTAAGGTATGGAACCTCTGGGCCCAATACCTCTTCTCCGTCCTCCCTAGGTCTGAATGGATCAGTATCTTTTTCAAGAGATCACATGACCATGGGTGTCTTGGACGGATAAGCTTTGTCCATATTGAATTTCTCCAATATTTTCTAGATATAAGTAGACTAGTGTATGAGAATTCTAGTGGGAAGGTGTTCAAGTTGTAAACCCAAACAAAATTTGGTTTGACCCAAATCCTTCATCTCAAACTCCGTCTTAAGATGTTTGCGCGCTTCCTCTATATCTTCTGTGTTGCCAATGATATTTAAATCATCTACATACACCGAGATAATGCAAAATCCTGTAGAGGATTGCTTAATGAAAACGCATGGCAAATCATCATTGTTGGAGTATCCCTTTTTGACAAGGAACTCCTTCAGTCGGTTGTACCACATTCGTCCCGACTGTTTCAAGCCATAGAGTGACTTGGACAGTTTTACACAATACATGTTGCGGTTTGCATGAGGATTCGGTACAGAGATTCCATCTAAAACCTTCATGTATATGTCAGAATCTAGCGACCCATAGAGATATGCGGTCACTACGTCCATCAACTGCAAGGATAGACAATTTTGTACTGCCAGTGATATCAGGTATCGAAAAGTAATTCCACTCATTACTGGTGAGTATGTCTCATTGAAATCAACGTCGGGTCTCTGCGTAAACCCCTACACTACTAGCCTTGCTTTATATCTCACCACCACATTATTTTCATTCCGTTTCCGGACAAAAACCTATTTGAATCCCACAGGGAAGACTCTTGAAGGTGTAGGTATTACTGATAAGAATATCTCTCTTTTCTTTAGTGAGGCTAGCTCTACCTGGATTGCTTCCTTTCATTGATTCCAGTCCGAGCGCTTACGACACCCTGCCATGGACTTTGGTCTGGATCATTGAGAAGGTTGTCCGCAACCGTAGCTAAGAATTGATCATCGACAATCGTAGTTTCATGATTATGAGACTCTCTAGAACTTTCATAGTGGATGGAAATTTCCTCTACGGAATTTTTCCTGTTTCCCTTGTGACTCCTCATGATTTCCCAATACGAGTGTGTCAGGGTTTTCTGATGTTCCAGCCTCTAACGGTGTGTGCATTTGAGAGCTGGGTTGTAGATTTGTATTATCCATAGGGTGTATACAACCCTTCGGGTGTCGGTCAACCTCGTGTTGATCTGCATTTACTGGTTTGGAAGTTTTTCTTCCTTTGACCCTTGGTGTTGGATGGTTTATCCTACTTGGTGGGCGCTTTCCTTTGACGCTTGTTAGGTGTTGATTCCTGCTGGGCAGTCGTACTTCTCCCCCTCTTTTTCTAAGTTGGGAGTTGAATGGTTTTATTTGGTACCTCCACTCCTTCGGGCGCATTCCTAGCTGGAATCAAGGATTTTGTGACACCTTTGTAGTCAGTAAATGCATCTGGCAAATTGTTTGCAATGTCTTGCAAATCAATGATTTTCTGAACTTGGAGTTTAGATTCTCGAGTACGTGGATTCGAGGATAGGATGGTTTTGTCATCCCAACTGATTTCCTGGCTTTCAGAATGGTACTTAAACTCTCCCTTAAAGCCGAGAAATGATCCTCATTGAATATGCAGTCAGCGTACTGGGCTATAAATAGGTCCCCTATGAGAGGTTCTAAATACTTTATGATCGACGGAGATTGATATCCCACATAGATCCCTATTTTCCTGTGAGGACCCATAGCTGTACGCTGCAGTGGTGAGATCAGTGCGTATACAACACATCCAAACTTACGCAAATGGGAAATGCTTGATGGATTTCCACGTACGAGTTGCAGCGGAAAGTTGTTGTGATAAGCAGTTGGACGTAATTGTATCAAGTCAGCAGCATGTAAGACCGCGTGACCCCAACACGAAGTTGGTAGATTGCAATTGTGAAACATTGATCTTGTTATTAATTTAATTCTCTTAATCAGAGAACCTAACAAGCCATTTTGAGTGTGGACATAGGGGACTGAGTGCTGAACTTGAATTCCTTGTGCCTTGCAATAATCATTGAAAGCTCGAGAAGAAAATTCGGCTGTATTGTTCATTCGGATTGATTGAATCCGATGTTTAGAGAAGCTTGCCTTCAACTTAATGATTTGAGCAATAAGCTTCGCAAATGCATGGTTACGTGTGGACAGAAGGCACACGTGAGACCATCATGTAGATGTGTCTATAAGAACCATGAAATACCTGAACGGTCCAGATAATGGTTATATAGGGCCATAAACATCTCCTTGAATGCGTTCAAGAAACTTTAGCGGCTCCGCTTTGATCTTAAGATATGATGGTCTTATGATCAATTTTCTCGTTGCACATGTGGTACATAAAAAATCTGAGGATTGCGGGAACTTGGCATCACTTAAATTATGACCAATGCAATTGCTGATAATTTTCCACATCATCCCGATACCGGGATGGCCAAGGCGATCATGCCATGTTGGGAATGTGTTAACATTCTGGAAAATTACCTTGTATGCAACATGTGGTACAAGTTTTATGTATGTGTAGTACAATCCAGACGGTAGAGAGGGAATTCTTTCCAGAATTTCCATGCCATATACCTTGTCTTTGGTAATGAGAAGAAACTCCTCATTATTCTCCTCTTGTGTTTTCACATGAATACCATTTTTCCGGATATCTCTATAACTTAACAGGGTACGAGTTGAATCGGGATACAATAATGCATTCTCGATCGTTACTTGTGTACCCATGGGAAGCGTGATAGTAGCTCTACCAGAGCCTACTATCATCGCAACGCACCCAGCGATTGTCAAAATATTTCCTGGCCTCTTAGTAAGAGTTTGAAAATATTTAGTTTCTCTAAGTATAGAGTTTGTGATATAGCTGTCCACAAGGTATAACTCTTCCTCCATCAGATTGACTCCCGTGAGATCTATATGAGCAAGAATTTAAAGAAACTCTCGGTATGGATACAGAAATACATACTTTATTAAGTATCAAAGTGCTGATACAATATTACATCATCTTACAATACATATAGTACAAGTACTAATTTTATTGTTACAACACACTTAAGCTACTAGTACATAGACTAATGATTGTCTTTTGTGGAGCTATGGAGCCTAGATAAGGTCTTTAAACAAGTCGTCAGAAGCAAATTCGACGACAGTGTTCTCCGGGTCCTCGTAGTCGTTGACCGTCAATGGAGGCTCGTCACTGCTTGGTTCCTCGAGAACTTGGCGCGAACAACTGGCTTCCTCTTGTGCATTGGGTTGGAGGTTGAAGCGTGCTTCAAATCCAGATGCAACATTCTTGCCTTTGCCTAGGGATTTTAGGTAAAGCTCAACCAAGTGGCGAGGAGTACGGCATTTCCTAGTAGAATGCTTGATGCATCCGCACTTGCGACTTTTGTTGTCACCTTGTGCTTTGGAATTGCCTTTCTCCTCAACCTGTACCTTCTTCTTGCCCTTCCGGTTATTGCACTTTCGCTTAGATCTACCACCTGAGGAGTTCTTGTTGTGGTCTTTTGGACCACTAAACTTCTTCCCCTTCATATTGTGATGAACTTCTGGGAGAGGAGCAGAGCCAACTGGACGCTGGCGATGAATCTTCATAGTGATTTCATCATGCTTCTCCGCTTGAAGTAAATCATGGATAAGTGTAAAGTAGGCGGTATACTCATTTTTATGGTATTGCTGTTGCAAGATCCTGTCTGACGGCAGCATAGAGTTGATAATTTGAGCTATCTTGGCTGCATCATTAGGCTCTTCATCGCAAAACCAAAGCTTAGCACAAATCTTATGAACAACATGGTTATATTCACCTATGGATTTAAAATCTTGGAGGCGAATATTATTCCACTCATGAAGAGCTTCATGCAATATAATTGCCTTTTTCTGCTCAAACCTGGATTTGAGGGTTGTGTAAAGAACACTAGCTTCTTCCTCTAATGCATACTCAGCTTTGAGATCAGCATGGATGTGATGCTTTACAATATATAAGGCTTGGTACTTGTGTTGGTTCGTGAAGTCCTTCTTCCTTTTTTCAGGAGAAGTGAGAGCTTCCACAATCCCTTTTGAGGCTAAGCAAATCTTGATGTCCAGGGCCCACGTAGGATAGTTGTAGCCATCTAGAGCGAGTTCCTCGAACTCATAGGCCATTGAGCCGACATAGGAATAACCAGAGATTAGTTAAAATCATCATGGTAGTGTTGTAGCAATGGAGAAAAAATTCATTAGAAAGTTTCTCATGGTTCAATTCTGCTTGGATCAAGTACTAGGTACTTAATAAGGTGAATGAACCTCGTTGCAAGGAATTTGTCTTTGTAAAGAGAGACAAGGTTTAATTCTGCTTGGATTAAGTACTAGATACTTAATGAGGTGAATTGAACATAAGAAATTACAAATTAATGCAATTCAATAGTGTTGTGTACAACATAGTGTGTATCATTTAATTCTACTTGGATTAAGCACTAGGTACTTAATAAGGTGAATTAAATGTATTTTATAATAAAAATTGAATTCTCAATTGTAAAAATTAAATATTGAGTGTTGTTGTGTTTACAGTTCAAATCTGCTTGGATTAAGTACTAGGTAATTAATAAGGTGACTCGAACTTTAGGTCATACAAGAAATAATAAATATCTCAATTGTAAATAATGGTAAACATTTTATTATGTCATAGGAAAATGTACATAGGACATACCATGGGACATAATAATTTTCAAGCCTCATACATAAGCTAGAAATTAAATTGCACCATTAGACAATACTACACACAATTACAGTAAAGTGCAAGGAATAAACTGACTATTTACAACACTACAATTAAAGCTAAAAGCTAAAGGATAAATAGGCTGAAATTAACATGAAGCTGAAGGGCTTTTCTAAAAAAATATCCTGATACAAGGCTTCAGCCGGATGGGCTGAGCCAACCTGGGCTGTGGCCTAGGAGGCCTTTCGGCCTGTGAGGGGGATGGGGGACCTGCGCCAAGGCGGTGGCGGCTTGGCCCAGCTAAGAGGAGGGGGCTATCAAAGCCCCTGGCATCGGTGGTTAGGGTTTTGAAACCCTAACCCTAACCGCCTTGCGACCAGCCACCTACAGCACCGACTGTCGCGTGCTGCCGCCAGCCGCCGCGCCTCCATGCGCCTTCGCCCTGCCATGTCGCGCCGTCGTGCGCACGCACATGCCCAAGCGCCACCACGCCACCGGGCCCAGCCGCGCTGTCGCGCCGTGCCGCGTCGTGAGAGGTCGCGGGCTGCACCATCGGCAGGTCAGCGCTCCCCCTCACCGGTGGCCATTCGCTCAGCGGCCGCCGTGGTTGAGCACTCGCCGAGCCATCGACGACCACGCATCATGCTCGCGGCCCGGCCATCAGGGCGGTCTTCCGGCGAGGTGCGCATGGCGGCAGAGTAGAGGACCCCCATGGGGGGTATAAGGCAAAGGTGCAGGTGCAGAGGATGTCAAGCCAATGGCCAGCCTGAGCGCGCCGGCCACAGATCTGGTCGGCTCATCGGCGGTGATGAACTTGAAGCTCGGGGATAATGGTGGCGATGGGGTCTCCTCCTCAGATCCGTAGACCTCCAAGTCGAAGAAGTGGAGTCAGAGCTCAGATCCAGAGGATGAGGATGACGGTGGTGGAGGTGGAGCCGTGCGTACAGCAAATCGGCGTCTCGGGCTCCCCCCCCCCCCCCCCCAAGCCTCCCATGCGCATGCGAGCACCATGACGGTGGGGCGGAGTGGGGGGAGATTGGGACGGTTGTGCTGGGCCGGAGTCACCTGCCGGCTCTGCTACTCCGGCGACAACATCGATGGCAATCGCTGCCTGGAGGGGCGCAGATCCAGATGGGGTTGATGAAGAAGTACCAGCGGCGGTTGTGAAGGAGCGAATGGGCGCTGCACCAGGGTCCACGGCCAGGGATCTAAACATTAGAACAGGTTCCACCGACGGCGTGGGCGTGGGCAGGCGTTCCGACGTCCTAATGAAGGTCGTGAGGCCATGGATGGGGCACCAGCGGCAGCATGTCGACGGCGAGGTCGGTGCCGGTGCGGTGTCCCTTGGCGCGACCATGCTAGGGCCAGCCCCTGGGTCACCGTGAGGCCCCCGGAAGGATCCAAGATCCAGGCGACGGCACGGGCCACGCTAGCGTTGGCCACCATAGTGACGGTGATGGCGGTTGTAGAACTGCCACCCACGTCGAGCCATGGGGTGGTGCCGTCCGCGGTGGCCTGCTGGACCACGGCGTGGGCGATGAAGGAGGGAGAAGATGCGGCGGAACTCGCCGCCGGTGAGAACTGCCTGAAGGTCACGAACGACAAGACGAGCGCGGTCATAGCGGGGGTCCTCCAGGAGTTGGCGAAGAAGAGTGACGAGGAAGGACACGGTGAGTGCCATCATCGGCATTGCTTACCCGCTGATCTCCGACGAGGTCGCTGGCAGTTGCTTGCTTTTTTCCATTTAGTTCTTCCCTCTGTCTGTTTCTCTGTTTGTGGAGAGCAAGTGCTTGATAACGTGTTGTAAGTAAAGTGAGAATGACAATGAATAGTAGTGAACCGTAACTTTCATTCATCTGTAGTATTGTTTATATAGGAGTTACAAGTAGCAGTTCCATGAACCGCTGCCCCTTGACATGGGCACGTCTCTGCCTGTTGGCAGAGGAGCCTCATCGACGAGCATTTCGTAATAGATTTCACGGTGATCAGCCCAATTTTATGATGGGAACCCCTAAGCAAGAACATCCATACAAATACAGTGTTTAAAAAAAAATTGAGACATGAACCTCACACGTCGAAATAAGCCATAGGGACGGACTCTCCTGGTTCTCGTGTACAAACACGGCTGATATCTGGTTCTCAGCATGGTAACTAAGCTGCACACCATGGACAAACTAAGATCAGTCGTACAAGGCAGCCACATTGAGCACGGAAGAAGAAGAAGAAAGGTGGTGTTTATGGACGTCAGTGCTATTGGAAATATAAGCATAGTTCTCGTGTATTGCTACAGGCTTTAAAAATATAATAAATTATGGACACTCATATATTTTTTATAGATAGATTATGTTACATAATTTCATAAACTCATTATAAGAAATAAACAAGTCAAAAACTCTTTCCTCCAAACATTAAAATGATTTAACGAATGACGTGAAGGGGTAGAGCACGCCAGAAGTTTGCATAACCCTAATCCTAATTGATAAATAAGCTAATTGTATATTGGGTTGCTACAAAACACGACCCAAAGGTCAGCTCATAAGAGTCAAATAAATGATTTCAATATCCTCTACAGCATTTTTCGTTTAGGTGCTACTAAACATTTTGTATAAACACCTTATTACAATATCTATCATCTAATTGCTGACAAAAAATACAAACAATCCTGTTAGACAATCCACTGACGCACCTGATTTGGGAGAGCATCCTTCCTCCTAAAGACCACTTAATATAGTATGTACGTTGCGACCAAACAAATTTCAATCCTCGAGGACATCAGAGATGGATGGCTTCAATGGAGACGACGATGGCCTATAACATGATGAACATGCAATAGCAAAAACAGAAATTCTTGAATATTTTATAGTTTTCACGGGCTTGCATTAAAAAATGTTCAAAATGGTGACAGACTTTATTATATGTAAAAAATGAGGTAGTATCTATAGTTTGGTCCAACTGACTTTCATGTTTGACTTCCACACACAGTAGGTTTCCTTGACCATAGACCAAAATCTCTTTGCCTAAAGCTGAGATATCAGGCAAAAATTAGTAGTGATGAAAAAGAAAACTATATTGAGCAATATACTTTCAAGACATTCGCCATGAAGAAATTTCAAGACTTTCAAAAGATGACACTTATCATGTCGCTTGTACTTCTACCCTTCCTTCAATCATCTAGTTTTGAACGATGCAACATATCTTTTATGTTGCTTCTGTACATAAGACATCCATGCATATCGATCCCTGTCTTCTTACCATTTACTCTGTAAAATCAACATGGCCAGGGCTCAAGACGTTAGTCAAATCACTGAGAGGGGACTGATCGACATCATTACTCGATGAAGGCCCCATCAGCAGACGGTATTTTGAAACTAAATCAACTGAAAATAATGAAAGGTATTCAAAACTGAAATTGAAAAACAAAAGCAAACACAAAACAACAAGAACCAGTCCTTGTAGCTCATACAAAAACAAACGTAGGAAAATAATAGTTCTGTACAGCATGAACCATCATAGAAATAATTCATGATATCTGCCAATCGAACTGTACCAAATTCTACAACATAAGTCTATTTCCAAGTAATAACAGAGCTTATTTTGATTCCAAAATTCATAAGGCCAAGAAATCAGTAAATGATAGAGAGAGAGAGAAAAGAAAAGAGTCTATTCATGCGATCATATTGAAAATCAATCTGATCACCTCTGCACTCAACCCACTGTATCTGATACCCCAGGCATCATACTGCCTTTGGTGAAGGAGCAGTACTATGTACGGTTTACAAAGAATAAAAACATATTCAGCTAGTATGATTCATTGCCGTGTCTGAGGTCACCAAACCAGAGAACGGACCCGGTCTTCCTCGATATCTCATGAGACAAACCTAGCATACTTTGTTGGGGGCTTGGCAACTAACTCACAGCGCCGTCTAGAAGTGGAACTGTGGCCTCCAAACAGTTGTATGTGGGATCTCGATCCAAATGGCCGATGAGGAGCAGCTGGCAGCGACGGAAGATGGGTGTTGTTGGTATAGGGACCATGGCCATCCAGATGAAGCGCCTGCTGCGCCTCGCCGGGCCGGGTAGCCTGCAGTTGCTTTTTTTTTTGAGATAAAAGAAGAATTATATTAAATAATGATTGAGTACATTTTTATGTTATAAGCACTCTGAAATACAAAGATATTATAACTACGTGCACTCAGTATGTAGCTCCAAACCTCAATCCTAAACCTGTATGAAGACTCATATAGATGACCACACAGGCAAACACTCAGCAAACAGACTGAGAACAGGTGCCTAGGAAATGGTGACCAACATTCCTGTAGGTAGAATTGAGCATAATCCTCTTTTTTGTGTCTTCTTTCTTCTTCCTTCTGCCACTAAAGAAGAAGAAATATTGAACCTGATCTCACAAGCCCTTCATCGCGGTTGAGACCAACCACGACAAAACGAAGAAGGGATCAGAGAATTTTATTCCACGCCAACAACATCATCTCCGCCTTGATGTCGTCGTCTGGAAACCTAAATCTCCATGTCGTCATGACATGAAAATTGTTGACGACGTCACCGCTGCTATCATCTTCATTGATGCCGTCATAGAGAGACCAAATCCACCCTTTATCCTCGACGTGACCGGCGAGAAAAAGGAGGAAACAAATTTTCAATGCCAAATAACTCGATATGGAGAAGATCTCAACCCTAACTAAGACTTGATCTAAGAAAAAGGATAACTAGACTAAAAAAAAGGTGGATCCTCGCTCCTCCTCGCCGCCGGTGTGGGCAGCGGAGGAGAAGGAGGAGGGGGACCAAACGGCGATGGCGGCTGGACGCTCCTGGCGGCGGCGGTGGCGCTAGGTCAGAACGGGTTGTACAATTGTGGCGCAAAAACTACCTCCTAGGAGGTAAGAGGAATTGATTTGGCCTTAGCCTGCAGGTGCTTCATGCAGAACGTTTTCAATGTAATATGCCTTAAATTATATTCGTCGGCCACCTCCACGAGCTGCCTCTCGAAGGTGCTTCCCTCGCCATATGTCCATCACCAGCACCACCGGCCTCAACATCATCGTAAGTACGCCCTTGTATTTAGTTTGTAGCCTCATCGATCCATCATCTACTGTCAGTATGTATGTATACTCTTCATGCTAATAAGAGTTCAATAATCTTCGAGCGAGGATTGCACGGGACACAAAGAGGCTGAACACAGCAGCTCACATCGCGGACACACCACACACTCACCGTTCACTTCTCTCCCGGCGTCGGCGCCGTCCACCTTGGCGAGAACCCAGATCACGACCCGCAACTCCGCGAGGCACCAATGCCGAGATTGAATGTCACAGGTGGGATGACGCACTGGACCACGATTGACCTGAGAACACGTTGATAGCATTGATATACGATGGTTTTGCTTGACGTCACGACCAGGGGTCGTAGGGTTATCCACCCCGATCGTGCACATGTTCCACCAGGACGTCGAGATTCGGCGGCGGGTCGTGTCTTGCTCTACGTTTGCTTCCTTTTCAACTCGACATGACGTCCCGTCCGCTCTTGGAGGCGTCCGATTCAGGAGTCCCCAGGCAACTCGATGCAACGCACCAACGTAATTATTAGGAGTAGAGATAGAGATACTCTTTTGTACAAACAAACCAACGTGGTCCAGGAGACTGTTTTGCTAGGACTGTTTTAATACGGAGCAATTTTACAGTAGATCTAAATAAATGCACACCGTTAATTTTCTTCATCTAATGAGCTAGATCACAATATGATACTCTCCCGATTCACCAGTATCATAAGCATCATATAGAGGTATCATGAAATTATATGGGCAATTTAGGTATTAAGAAGTACGATAAACTTTCAAATTTCATATGGATGTGATTCATTTTTATTTCTCCTCGATCATAGGCTCGTAGCTTTGGGGGGTTATGAGTATGTGGCCATTGTGGCAGAGGTGCACCTTCGCCGGAGCCAGGTTCCTTGTGTCGGTTCTTGGCTGTGGCTTAGAGTTAGGTCCTTCCTGGCTTCACCAGAGCATGCAGGACAGCAGGAAGACAGAGATGCGCCGAGTTGAAATCAACAATTAATTCCTAGGATTTATTTCCCATTCAATGCCAGCTCAAATACACCATGTTTCCAACACTTCATGAACTAAATACATAGCACAAAATCGAAGGCCTTTCAACAGGAACAAACAAGCGCTTAAGGTTCATTATAGATCTTCATTTTTAATGGAACACGAGTAGGGAACCAGGAGTTCGACATACTAGCAAAGGCAAATCTAACGTCGTCTGTTCTGGTGTGGGCGGAAATTGACGACGCCGGCAAAGCCACGGGCCCACGGCCTACCCTAGAGAGGATACGGACTGGCGGCGGTCAATTCAAACGTCAGGCAACAAAACTCCCAACCATACGACAGTTTTCTATCGAAAGGGTATGAAGAGATCAAGTCCTTAATTACTAAGAAATTACAAAAATACCTAATGAAATAAAGGGTTAGATCTAATCCATGATGCCTCAACTTATTGGTATCATGGTCTACTGTAAAAATCCTCATTAATACGTGAACTGTTTTTTATACGTGCTTTTGTGGAGATTGTTTTATACATATAATACTCTTGTGTGCAAACAAACCAACGTGGAAACCAACACAATGTGGACACCAACGAAAGAAAAAAAAGTGAAAGACCACCCCTGTTTTATTAAGGAGTAGAGAAGAGATATCAGAAAACGTCAAAAAAAAGGAAACATAGGTTAATTGGGGGCAGGTTGCAGGTGTAGGTGGATTCGGAGACCATACCGATTTAGTGCATTGTTGATCAGGAAACAAAAGAAATATAGGAAAAAAAAAGACACATAGGTTAATTGGAAAGACCCCACCAAATTCACGATATGGGGCAGGGGCAGAAATTTTGTGGAAGAGACACCTCCATCTAAATTAATAAATAATATAGTAAGAGATAGATATTGCAAATCTCTCGATCCAGTCACAGTAATTGTTACGTGGAGCGGTGCCACCGTCGGTGGCAAAGGAAGTCTCTTCCTTAAACCCTTTTTCTTTTTGTCAACGCACGTTACGGACGCTCCCATGGCTGCATAATAATAATAATCCCAGAGTGTCCTAATCCTAAGGCTCACGGCTGGCTAGCTGCCCTCTCTTGCGTACACGATGGTGATGCATCTGTTTAATATTTTTTCTTATCGTGGAAATAGGTAATCAGGGTTTAGGCGGGTTGAGATGAATTCACATTTGAGAGAGGTGAGATGCATCACCATCGTACTAAACATCTTGCACCGATAAGATCTGTTAGAGTCATTTGCAACATTTGTGACCTCCGTTGTATTTTTACTCTTTTTCTTGATTTGTTTCACATTTTATCCTTTTCAAATATGTATCATGATTTGTTATTTTTATTGTTTTGCAATTTCATTCTTTATTATGCATTCAACATTACATAAGACAAGGTTCAATATTTTCTAAATCTAAGTCAAAAATTTATTAAATCTACTTCAACATTTCCTTAAAAAAATGTTTAAACAATATTTTCAAATTGTTGAAATAGTGTAGCTGAAATGTAGGTTTTTCTAAATGTGGGTTTTCTAAAAAATTAAACAGACAAATCCAATATGGATATAATTATGTTGCATTAATTATAACAAAAATGGTAATTCATACAAATTCAAAAGACAAGTTTACCATTTGAAAGAAAATTTACTAAAATAAATTTGAATACCCATCATAACCCATCTAGAATTTGACACGTGTCTATCTCTGCCCGCATCAGCTCCGCATCAACCTCTTGCACATGCTCGCCTTGAATCACATTAGTCCCCTGGAATGAATCTGTATCGATGTTCGACTGTGAAGCTAAAAATGAAGATACATAGGGACTAACAAAGTGTTCGTGCGTTGCCACGAGATTTTAAAAATATATAAAAAACCTATAGCACTCATATATATAAGGTATATATTCATTTAAACAGATAGATGAATGTCTGTGTTTTGTTAGAAGCGCCATAAGTATCATACTTGTTATAGATGCATGCTCGTGTGTTGATTGAAATCTATAATGAGAATCTTAGGGCCGAAAAGTGAAACATATGGTAATGCACGCCTGTATGCAATTTGTAGCCTTGAAACAATGGCAATTTTGTTCAGTGGATTTCAATAAAGAATAAAAATATATAAAATCATAGAATAATACTTCAATCATCCTTGTATGATTGACCTGTATGACTCAATATACTCATTTTGACAATATTTACAAATTACTAAGGGAAGGGACACATTTGAAATAGAGATAATGCCAATGTGAATTATGTTCAAAACTTTTCAAAGATTATTTTCAAAGTTTGATTGGTACGTACATACTATTGCGTGGATCAGTGACTTGCAAGTTTAGGTAAGGCAAAGCAAATGCCTGATACGTGATACCACCCACTTCTCCTTGAGCTGACCAATTGAACCTGGTGTTACAACTTACAAGCATTGATCCGGATTAAGATCATAGCAAACCGTTCACCATCTCATTGAATCGTTCCAAAATTCCAATATCATTTACCTGACTGAACAACTTGATCTTTTGCCTACGGACATAAACTTCTCCTGACACCACGCCAAACAAGGTGCTTCTGCATCGGCTCATCCGAAAAATGTGGGAGGAGCCCCTGCCGGAAAACAGGCAAAGCCGGGGAGCCACCGAAGGTAGCTTTGCCAGCTTCCTTCTCCTCCACATCAGCACCATCCGAAATTACCCTTTTTTCGAGTATAATATGTTATTTTTGGAGAATATAATATGTGATTAACTAATGATAATTTTGTTCAAAGTAAAAAAATAATTGAGATAACTTTTTACACTAATTATTAAATAGTATATGATTTCTCATATTAACTCTTGTATGTAAAATAGCAGAAAAAATGAGGTGCCATAAATTTTCATACAATTAATTATTAGCAAACATGAATTGCATGTATACAATCAAAGCCTTATGTTTGGGGCAATATGGACAATTACATTTTGCATCCATTCATACAAATGACGAGAAACCGCACGAGAAGCCGTTTTGCCAAACGTTTACAAACACAGCCACAGCCACAGCCATAGCCTGCACAGCTGGTTTTTCGAGGAAGCCACAGTCACAGCCGAAGCCAGCACAGCCGGAGCCCTACCAAACAGGCCCTAAATGTGAAAATCGATCACTTTCAGTACATGACTCTTGTTTCTAAAAGTAGTAGACAATTAAATAGAATTCCTCGTACTAAAAGGATAGGGAATAGGAAGGAGAATGGTGATTGGTCTTTTAGATTTAAGATAGAGAGGAATTCTATTTCATCAAGTAGATGAAAACTAACCTATCCTAACATTGAATTGTTGCTGGATTCCAATTCTATACGGATATGATTTTGGATGCCAATTCAATTTCGCCCTTCCAATCTGACATCCAAACGCAGTATGAGAGTTCGGTTGACAGAATATCCTAAGAGTTAGGCTGATAGGTGATTGCTGTAATTAGGACAGAAACAAAGTTTTACTTACATTTATATTTAATTTAATAATTAGATTCAACTCCATAAGTTCAAAAAAAAAAACTCGACCTGCGGGGGGTATGACGGCTCCCGGGCATTTTGTTAAGAAGAGGACCTTCTCACGCAGGTCGAGAAAACCCTCGAACCTCACTCTCAGGTCATACACCGGGACTTAGCTGGCCTGTGAGCTGTGGCGCGAGTCTTTACCGTATGCTTTGGCACTGGGAGGGCGAGGGGATTTTTTTAATCTCAAATACTGAAATTCACTTCAACGTGAATCGAACTCGAGACCTGAGAAGATGCTACTCGGAGCCTCAACCACTAGGGTGAACTCCATAAGTTCAGACAAACAGACTTTGGAGTCTAGTAAAGAATAGTATTCAAGAATCTCTACTCCTATTAATTTAGGTGGAAACATTCACGTCATCAAAGAATCTGTCGTACGTCCACAAAGTTAGAGATTAAATCCAAATCGGTTTCGTACCTTCCATATCAAGCATCGAATTCAAAAAATCATAACTCTCTCGTCCGTAGTTCAAATAAGGCAAACTCGGACTCTATCTTATAGCCCTCGAAAAGTTTTACAACTTTGATATTCAATCGAAGTCAAGATTCCGCCGTTTTGATTTCTAAATTTACGATGCCAAAATATTTATTTTGATACAAGAATATGGTGAAAATGGTAGAAAAATTGTTACTTATGACATATAAAATGGTACACTAAGAAGCATCAACAATAATATAAATATGATCTTCATGTAAAAAATATCAACAATTATATTATGTAAATAATTTATATTTAAATAAATTATAAAGAATGTTTTATTTTTTAAACCTGTAGCAACGCACGGACACTTTGCTAGTCAAAGATAGGGAATAGGCAGAAGAACGGTCATTATACGTACCCACCTATAGAAACACGTGGATGGTGCTTCCTCTATGGTTTGGGCCGACTAGGAACAGGTCTGATCCAAAAAAATATTCTACCTCTGCCGTCTGCCCTTACGGAAAGGATAGAACCATATACTTCGAGGCTCGAAAGTGGAACAATGATGCCTGAACATTTGGTTCATAGAGTCTTATGATGATGCCGTTCTCGATTCTCGTAGAACAACCCAAAGTAGAGCCTAATGAAACACAGAAAGAATACAGATTTCATGTGTCGGTAAATGACTAGATGTGACTCTGCATCAGAGTATCAGGATTATTGTCCACATTCTAGCTCCACCTTTAACCCCAACGGTCTCTTGTCTTCACACACCGTGTTGTGAGACCTGAGAGTAAATAGGCATAGTAATTAGTATATGCATCTGCATCTTGTTTCAGACGTTAAGAGAAGCAAAACAAGAAAAGGCTGTGTAGTGTTGAACCGTTCGGCACGCTCAAATTGATTGAATATACTGCTAAGTCAAACGGCCTCGTTGTTAGATTAGAGTATATATGTAGCCGATGTATGTGGCTCAACTAACTTATTCTGTTTCGATCACTGTAAACCAAAATTAGTGGATATAGTTGTAAACAGCATGGTGGCACTAGTTTAGAGCAATTCATGACGATCGTGATTCGTGAACCAATCATGAACGATGTAATCGGCATCTCTTCTCATTCGCCAGCCTCGAAATTCGCGCACGCCAGTAGTATGCATATGCCATGGAAACTGGCGTAGCCTGTACTATAACAGTCTCCTCGGCATGAGGTTTTGCATGCAACTTGCAGCAGCGTGCCAGCGTGCGGCCGGCAGCATGGCAGCAGGCTCGTCGCGCTGCACGGCACACGCCGGCAGGCTCGTCATCAAGTGTCAACGCCTCGCGACCATGCGCTTGGAATTTGGACGGTGCAGTTTTCAATTAAGGACCCAGGCATATGGCAGCGTAGCCAGCTGATCGCCAGCCAACCGGAGTCTCTCTGTTCCTTCACCCGTAATTCACTGGCATGCCCTTTAACTGAACATTTTTGTGTCTGAAGTCTGAACTCTCTGATAAAACGTTGACTCCAACTTGCCATTACGCTCTTCTCGGTTGATGGATTTTTCAAAGCTTGGGGAAACGGATTGACTTGCCACTTTGCCAGCCATTGCCAAAACCCTGAAGAAAGAGGTTAACAAGGAAACGAGCTAGTTAAGCAGGGGCTACAGAAATGGCTGGCACTCTGACGAAACTGGTAGGCCGCTCATACAGTTGGCGAGCTGAACGTACCAGCCGTGCAGTTGCAAACCAGCAGCAATTAATGGCTCGCTATCAAATCAGCCCTAATTACTTCCCTGTCAACGGAACAGACGGCATGCTTGGTTCGTACGTAGCCGTGGAGCATTGACGTGTGAACAATGTAGAAGCAGTTCATGCCACAGTCAGCAAAAAATGGAACTCACGGAACAGTGCCAAGGAGGCATACTTGCAAGTCACGCCAACTTCCAATGGTGTGAAAATATCTGAACCCGAGCAGTTTGCGTTGTTCGCGAATACTAAGATTGGTCAGTTACAGTGTTACACGAACCGCCGTTGGATCGAGCAATTTAAAAATTTGAGCGCGCGGCTTACTTGTTGAGTACTGTGACATTGATCAAAGGGTTCAAAGTGTAACTTGGAAAATTAACTGGCTAGCCACCTTACCAATTCATAGTCCATAGTCGTCATCACCTTCTTCAGACATCATCGTATCTGGTAACTTGTTACTTGTTAGGCATCAGGTGATCCTGACTTCTGAAATGTTCAATAAAAACCATAGTATATCGTACATGGATGACGAGCAATGTCAATCATTTTTTAAGCTTGAATCTGCAACTGGCTATTCATAGACATCAATAATGCAGACATAATTACACGAGCTGTTAATTGGACCTTGAAGAGTAGGGCATGGCTTATGTACAGCAACCAATGCGGGGGCCGAAAGAGATTGGTTTCTAGCTGGGAAGACAGGGGAAAAAGTCATGGCGCATGCTGGAAGCAATTCCACAATGATGCATGTGCAAGTGCAGCGTGTCACGGTGGAGTACTTGGACACCAATTAATTCGCTTTACCTGCACGATAAACCGGCTCTCTTAAAGGTTCACCCAACGGAAAGCACATTTTGGCAGCTTTTTCATGCAAAGCGAAGTCGATGGATGAATGTACAAAATGGCCTACCACATTAGTAGCATCTGATTCTCGAAAAGTCTAGTGCAAGTACCCAATCAGAGCATGTGCAATGTTGCTGGTTGGGAGAAGTTAAGCTTTAATCTTCTGTTTTTATTCATATTTAAGGAAGTTGCAGTTCATAATCAAATATTGTTGCCAAAGAAAGTGGCATTTTTTTTTTCTTTTGGCTCGAGCTAAACATTATTTTTTTTTTATGGAATTGATGAGCTAAATGCTTCCACACCATCCTTTAATTTCGATATACCGAGCGCCTAACCAAAAGTGTTCCAAGACGTGGAAACATATGCCACTAAACGAAACAGACACGTATAAATATTGCAGACATCTTGCCTAACTTAAAGTGTGGTGCATAAGCGATGTGTACGTTTCCTAGGTTTATTATACGTGGTTGATCCAAGTAAGGCGATGTTGGATGTTTGACGATGTCCTTTGACATCTTTAAACACGCCTTGACTGTGAATTGAGGATATTCCAAATGTTTGGTTGTCTATGACGGATTTGGTTGAAGGATTTGATTTCATCTCCGATGTTTTGATCTTTGTTCTTAAGCCGATGCTTTGCTTTCTATTTTTCGTAAGCTGACGCCGTGTTTCTTTTTTCTAAAGACGACACCTTGCTTTCCTATGTAACTTATTTGCTCTTCAAATTTCTTGAACATATATAGGAAAAATGTACTGCTGAGAATTTTAATGTAAACACTTCCATTCTAATAAGAGAATAAAACTAGGAGATCGAAGAGGAAGTAACTAGGCACAAGACAAGGTTAAAGTTGGCTGAATGCAGATACACGTACGGTTTTTGCGATGTACTAGGTCTCTGAGAAAAGAAAGGAAATCTTGCTCCTATACGTGTCTCCGTGTATGGAAGATGGACGTACACGGCTACGAACAACATTGGCCAAACAGCTTTACCTATGCAAGCAAACAGTAAGCGCAAGGCACAACGGAAGCCTGCATAAAGGGAAACAAGGAAAAGATGTATTCAATGCGGCCAACGAACACGAAAGCTACCGCCCACATTCAGAGCCCAATTAAAAGGTTTCCCTGTTTGCATAAACTCGCAGCATCTTGAGGAAAAAGAAAACGCCCAACTTTCCATGACTCCATGCATGGTTATAGTAGCAGCACAGTTGTACAAAGCCTTGACATATACAGTAAGGCAAATATATACTTATGTCTGTCCCAGACAGTAAGAGGAGAAGAGCAGTGAATAAAACGCTACGGTGTACGTCGGTGGTACGGATTAGCATATGGCAGCAGCAAGTTTATTACCGCCACTACACTAGATAGGTATATAGGTCCATGGTGGTGTTGGTGGGAGGGAGCAGGAGGAGGGCCACGGCACAGGTTGCTGGTGAGGGCGAAACAAGAGGAAAGGATAGGAGCAGGCCACTCCAGTCCGCTCCCCGCGGCGAGCCCGGCTCGCCTGGGCGCTGGCCACGTGATGGTGGTCCGACGCGAGAGCAACTAGATAGCCCTACGATGACGGTGTGAGTAATTATTAGGTGCACGGCCCCGAAAACAACTGCTTTCCCATCCGGAATCATTGAGCCTATCTCCTCCTGCTGCTGCATGCAAAATATCTTTCTGCTTATCTTGCGGCAGAATGTGATCCAAGGGGCAGGAGCAACATCGCGTCAAGCTGTCAATCTGGTTTGGTTTTGAGATTGTAGCTACTACTAACCTGCGAGTGAAGTGAAGTTACAGGCACACGTAAAACAAGCGGTTGAGAGAGGGAGGGTTAAGCAAGCGGCGTCCATGATGGGATGGTGGGTGGCTGGCGCTCGGGTCCCCCTGTGTGGGCTTCCGATGATAGTGTGCACGTCGGCAGGGCGGAGGTATGGCGCGCTGCCCGGCCGCCAACCGACACGTGGCAGGGTACGGCAGGGGCCCTCCCGAAAGCAACCGCCACGTGATGCCCAGCAGGGCGGTGTCAGAGGCCCGAAAGAGACGCGGCCTTGGCCTCCTCTCTCGCGTGCGTCCCCATCCGTCGCCATCTCCTCTTCCCCCACCACACCACCTCATATCATATCAACAAAAAAAAAAAAAAAAAAAGCCTCCGAATTGAAATCCGAATACAACGCCTGCTCTACTACCTCGACGGGGGCGCGGCGCGGCCCTTGCGAAGTTTCCAACCGACACCACCCACGCCTTCCTTCCTCCCCCTCTCCCGGCCGGCAGTGTCAGAGAACCCCGCGTGCTTCGTCGCAGCTAATTATACTAGATTGGATTACTTAACCTGGCGCGGCGGACGCGATTGGGCAGGGGATCAGTTAACTAATCGCGGCGCGTGGATTCTGACGGGCGGGGTTTAGTTCCGTTAGTTAGGAGGGCGATGATCACGTGCACGGTGGTGGTGGTGGCGGGAGCAGAGGTGGAACTGCGTAAGCGAGGGAGCACGAGTGGGCACGTGCCGCGGGGATTCCGGGGGACCCCCCCGCGCACCGCACCCCCACCCGCGCCTCGGGATCCTCGTCGCGCTCACGTGATTCGATGCCGTTGCCCCCGCCTGCTGCCGCACTAGGACGACCTCGCCGCGCCGCTCATTGCTTCATCAGCTCATGCTCATGCTTATGCACGCACGCAGCTAGCATATGCCCCCTCGTCTCTTTGCTGCGGCGTCGCGTGCGCGCTGTCCCGCTTTCCGTTGGCTGCGTTCCGTTTTTCCTTTGTCTCCCTCGGCCCGGTTTTTGTTGCGTTGCTCGTCGATCGGCGCCAGCTAATGCAGCTGGCTTTCAGTACCGCTCCGTGCTTTCACCCCCGGTCCACAAACACACAAATCACCGGTGCCGCCGGATAAGAGAAGCTAGGCAGCCGCGCCACGTCGTCGATTCTTCCTTTCATTTGCTGGAAAAATGTACTACCACACGTCTCTCTCTCTCTCTCTCTCTCTCTCCTCATGAGGAACTGCATAGCGCACTGTCTATCTAACTACTCCACTTACAAGGGAACTACTGTAGTATTCTACAATAAAGTGCCATTATAATTACATACCTTCTGTGACACCCCGTTGGCACAGTACACTCACTCAAATGTGGTCACCGCCAATCAGTGGCATCAACCTCAAACAGATTTCATGTATCGTGTGAGCAGTACTACTCCAAAAAATTATTGACATATACACGCTGGACACCATTATTATTGGCAGTAAACTATTGCTCGCTATCAGACATTTCGTTCCTAAGCTCTGGCTTTGTCAGTTGTTTAACTCCTTCATCAAGTACTACGTACACACCTTCCTCTAGTATTTTTTTTTTATACCTGTCGGGTGAAACTTCATCCACTTTCACAGGTCAGGACCATATATACATATATACCGTGCGCATTATGCCATGCTGAGATAAATGGATGCTTTCTGATCAATGCCACAAGAGACATCATGGACCCAAGAAAAAAAAATGGTCCCATGTGTCAGTTGTTTTACACGATCATAGAAGTGATTGTGTCTCCCAGTGTACACAACGCATATGGCTATGCTGATTGGTGGTTACGTTGAAACAAGGAGTGGTCCGTTGCGGCCGTACGCGAGTGAGCCGGAGGCGCACAGCTAGCAAAAACCATCTCGTACACATTTCTCACACACACGGGGCCATGACGAGACAACAGCATGCATCCCTCCTCCACCGTGTGGTCCTGCATGTGTGGTCGCAATGCAACACGGCAACCATCCCGCCCATTATGAGAGCCCATATATTAGTGGCTTCGTGTGCCATTGTTGGGGATTCGAATTAGTTCCTCTCTCTCCCGCCCGTATCCGTATCTCTTGTCATGCTATCTCGACATTAAGGAGGACGGAGCTGGTTTTAGGGCATTGGCGATATCAGCGCGGACAAAATTAGTAGAGACATTAACCATGATAGTGCCTCGGATCGTACGGGTTTGTTAGCTCGACAAAAAGATATCCGACATGTCACCCGTATTTGCGCTAATAATTGTCAAAATTTAATTGTTGCTACGGTTGTCGCAATTCAAAATAGCGACGTGCTCATGATATAGCTCAGGACAAATAGTCGACCGTCGCCCTCGAACGAAAATATGTTATTTTTATAGTTATTGTAGAGAAAAACATGCATTTTTTTCTTTTTCTTTTAAAAGAATATGCCTAGAGCTCTCTCTCTCAACTCATAGGGACAGTAGTGGCTCTATGATTCGAACTAAAGGCTTAAAAAAACCATTTATGGCAGGTAATACATGAATGTTTTTGAGTAGCTAGATCCAAGCAAAGGGTGGCGCACCATAGTTGATTTAGAGTGGTGCTCCATATGATAATTTGTCTAGTATATTTAGTGCTAACATTTTAATTTTCCCTGGTAGTGCACCAGGATAGATATACCTAGCTTCTCCACTGGCGCATGCCGCATGAGCAGGGGACTATACGTGAGAGAGACTAGCTATCGTGTGTAGCGTAGCATGATGCTCAAGTATGGACCAAGGACGGCGTACGGAAGAACGGCAGGGGAACGGCCACCCGGGCGTCCACGTCTCGGCGGACCTGAGGCTGGGCCGGGGGGCAGCGTGCAGGGCTCTATCATTGTTGTGGCGCCGGCTTTCTTGGGGCTCAGACAGCGAGTTGAGAGAGAGAGGGTGAGTGAGCAGGGGAATTTTTTTCACCGTGTGCAGCAGTGTCACTCGCTCACTCCCGGCCCCATCCTCACTCAGGTCGCGCGTCGTACGGCCATTACGCAGCCAACAAAAGCGTCCGCACGCTGTTCTTTTTCCCTTGCTACTGGTACGGAGCACCACCACCTCCGCCCAGTTGGCTGCCTGCGGCTTTTACGGTTTTACTTTGTACACGGACGTACTCGATCGATCGATCGATCGCTCTGGCCGGCGGCGGTGAAAGAAGGCAGGAAACCCGAAACCGGCCGGCGCGCACTGTTCATGTCTTGTACTCCACTCCCCGCGCCCATGTCACCATGTGCCTGTATGGATAACGTGCATTCCTCCCTCACTCTCTCTCTACAGCTCGTGAATGAACTCTCATGGGACGACGAGAAAGAGGTGAGAGGAACGAGGTGGGTACGTACAGGACCGGCAACGGTGAAGACGGAAAGAGTGTTAGGAAAAGGAAAGGGGCAGTGGTGGAAAAGAAAGAAAGTAAACGCGAGGTGGCGGGGTCCAAGGGTCCCCGTGAGCGCCGACACTACACGTTGCGGTGACGTCAACCCGGGCAGCCCTTTACCTGCGGTAACTACCACCGCCACACCATCCGCAGCAGGCGGCCGCACCAACCAAATTCATCGGCGGCTAGCGGCCGGGCCCGCCGCCGCCGTTAAATTCTTCTGTGCATGCAGGTCCCTGCTGCACACACACAGACTCTAGCATCACCTCACCTCATCATTGATTACTGCATGGGAGGTGGAAGTGTCAGTCGCTGTGTCACGCAGAGTGAAAGTGACTGGTGTCCGGGGAGTATAGGACTAGTATTATTAGCAGTCGTATGTGTGTTGCAGTAACATTATCTTATCTTATCCGGATTCTGAGCGTAAATGCCACGCTCCAGCGGCGACACGGCCATTTCTCTGCACACCCATTGGCTCGTCTCCTAGTCTGCATACGCCCGTATTATCCCTCTCCCCGGATCAGTACTGCAACCGTACCATACGAAGACGGATTTTTATTCGCTGACATGTGGTCCCCCCAGCGTGGCCCATGTGGACTCCACTTGTCAAATAGCCGCTCAATTGAGTTTCAATGTTCATGTGCAGGGTTTCGTATTGTCATTCGACTAGCTAGCAGTACTAGTAGCTCCGGCTAGTGAGTGTGTGCCGCTAGCTCTTTGCTTTCGCTTTGGATGCACAGTAGGAAGCGTGCCCAATATAGGGTAGGAGTAGCTAGCTCAGCATAGCTGCCTCCCTTTTGACCGGACTCGAGAGTGTCAGTGAAGCTAGCTGTGGTCAAGCCGAGACAGCTCACTTGGAGCTCGCTATGGAGTATAGCTGTGATGTGTGCGGACCAGCAGTTCCAGTAGCAGGAATCATGCTGCCGCGGGGTTATCTTATGTGCGGAGCGCCGCGCGCGCTTTTGAGCATGTGAGGTCCGTGTGACGGACTGATCGAGCGCACGGACTGCACGCACACCGTTTCTCCCTTTCCTTTGACGAATATGTATGCGTGTGGCCAGCCCACCCCACGCACTTGGGATCATTGGGTTTGGTTTCCTAAGTTTGACTCCCATAAGATATATATGGAGTATTATATATATATTTTTTGTTACTTGCTGCCACGTACAGCGCACTGTTATTAGCAGCCGTAGATGTGTACTTTTACCAGTAGTTACCAGTACTAGTACTACTTGACTTCATCAGCTGGTAACAGAAATTATAAATTCACCTATCTAGAGTCGTAGGGCAGGAGTACTAGGTAAACAGTTTATCAACACAAGCGCTTTTAACTAACTACCCCATGTCAATCAAAAAAAGCCTGTCAAGTAGTTCCTGGCGTCACCTAAATGTTATGGTAGTACTCTTTACATGAGAGAGATGGGCGGGTGGGGAGTGTAAAACGACAGCAGCGCATCATTAGCTCACGTATCAATATTCCGCGTGTGTCAGAGCCACCATGTGTCAACATGTCCCGTGTCGGGCTTTGTCGCAGAACCCACCAGCTACGTGATGCCCACACACTCGCACATATGGAAGCTTTCTTTTTCACATCCTGCTACAAGCTTCGTACCCCGGTTAATTAGCCAGCTAGCTTGCCGGTTAATTAGAGCCGCCCGTGGGCCAGGGCGCCGTGTTAGTTACAGCCAGTAATAATGATTGAGCTCAATTAATCCACCGTACGGGAACGTACCACCGCGCCCTCTCCCGCGCGGCCCTTTCAGCGTACGAACGAAGAACGGAAGAACCCGGGCGAGGCAGTATGTAGCAGACTGCAGCGGCCGATCGATCGACATGTTGTGGAGGGATGGATGCTCGCCGTGCGAGTAATGACCAAGCTAGCGCTGCACTTATCGAGCCCAAACAAGGTGTGATGGCGCGGGAAGGTTCGCTTTTACGTTAGCGTTCGCAGTTACCCCGTCCGTCCGTGATGGCACATGGCGCTACTAGTCGCCGCATTACGGACCTGTTTGGATTGATTCCTCACCAAACCTGCCTGACGCAGGCAGCGTTCCCAGGCGCTCGATTTTGAGCGCCTGGGCTGTGATCGATGCCTGGCCCAGGCAATTAGCAGCCAGGCAGAATCCAAATTAACAGCAACAAGCTTGCACGCAGACGGCAGCGGAGCGAGTAAATTGCTGTGGCCGTTGCCTCCGCCTCTGCTCTGTTCTGCTCCGGCCCGGATAAAGAAAGATTCCCCGAGGGGACCCGGCGCCGCGAGCACGGCGTCTCCCCCTCCCAAACTGCGACGACGTGCTGCGGCACGGCAACGGCCGGCGACGCGACGCGACGCGAGGGGGCTTTATTGCGCGTGCCGAGAGCGGCAAAGACGAGCGAGGGGGGAGGCGGCCAATGCAATGAAGGCCGCGCTCCATCCGGAAACGGGTAGTCGCTCCATCGACGCCTGGAGGGGTGAGCTAGGGACAGAAATTGACTGGGTAACCATTCTCGGCGCACGGTAGCAGACTTTTTCTCCCCCTGCCTGTGCGTACGAATGCCCCTGCGACTGCGAGGTGAACAGCATTGATTTTCGCCAGGATGCTTCGGCATCCACTTCCATGGACACTTGCACAGGCTACAGCTCATGGAGTCACGTGGGCGTGTGCATGCATTGCGGTTAAAGTAACCACAAGGATTCTTTCAAGGCTTCTTTTCCCTCCGTTTATTTTTCTCCCAACAGAAAAATACTGGGCCTACTGATACTAGCGGTACAGCGAGTACTAGGAGAGAGAGAGGGAGAGCGCATATGAATGTGGGTGGGCAGAGGATGGATGCAGTGCATGGGAGATGGGAGCATGCACGTTGGGGCCTGCTGCCGTGCTGGGGTTGCAGCTTCCTCTCCCCTCTGCAAGCTACTTCTATACTCCCCTAATCGCACCACCTTAATGCACAGCTTTTGTGTCAAACATAATTTTGTGCACACACATGTACCACCCGCTGCCGCTGCTGCTACCCCCTCCCCCGCCACTCTATATTAATTAACCTCGCAACAACCCCTTCCCCTTGTTACTGGTGAGCGAGTGACCGGGG
This sequence comes from Eleusine indica, assembly GCA_030378355.1. Taxonomy (NCBI): domain Eukaryota; kingdom Viridiplantae; phylum Streptophyta; class Magnoliopsida; order Poales; family Poaceae; genus Eleusine; species Eleusine indica. The sequence continues at coordinate 48,618,725 of CM059495.1, forward strand.
AGCCCTTCAAAGCTCTCGGCACTATTTCTTCTCCCCCTCCTCACCCCTCCTCTCCCCTCTCATCACTCCACTCCACACCTTCTCTCTCCCTCACTCGTCACTGCTACTATCAAGCTATAGCTTCTAGTAGCTCGTACTAGAACGAGCACTGTCACTTGTTGCTCGCTTCAAGGAACTGCCTAGTAGTGCCCAGTTACGTACCGCGTGGTACGGCTCCCTAGTGCTGCCCGGGGATCGATGGCGTCGGAGTGGGAAATGGCCATGGGGGTGGACCTCGGCATGGGAATGAGCGCGTACCACCACCACCACAACGCGTCCAGCATCACCACCGCGCCGATGAGCGGCAGCTACTCCACGCCGCACCACCACCACCACTACTACGGGATGCCGCCCATGGGCGACGCCACCATGCGCGTGGACGACCTCCTCGACCTCTCCAACGCCGGCGCCCATGAGTTCTTCCCCACCGCTGCAGGAGCCGCGGGCGCCACTGACAACGGGCACCACCACTCTGGGGCCATGGGCGAGCCGTCGCCCACCGCCAATTCTTCTGATCACCAGACGTCGCTCCTCTCCTTCGCCGACGAGTTCTACATACCCGTAAGCACCACCCTTCGATCATATCTCTCAGCCATGCATATAGATATATGCACATATACTTCGGCTCTACACCATATGTTACGTTGTTGCATAATACGTAAAGGTTAATTTTGAGATCCAACCGGTGAGCTGAACATTGGCCATGTCTTTGATTTCTTCAGACCGAGGAAGCCGCGGAGCTGGAGTGGCTATCCAAGTTCGTGGACGACTCCTACTCCGACATCCCGAATTACTCCTCCGCCGCGCACGCCGCAATGGCGGCCGCCGCTGCCGGCAACGGCGGCGGCAACTCAGCCGGCCAAGACAGCTGCGTCACGGCGGCGCCCGGCCGCGGCGCTCGCAGCAAGCGATCCCGCGCGACGGCCGCGGCCGCCGCGGCGTGGCACTCCCTCGTGCCGCGCCCGCCCTCGCAGTCGTCCCCGTCCTCATCGTCCTGCTCGTCGTCGGACTTCCCGTCCTCGAACAAGCCCGCCCGGCCCAACGGTTCCAACGCCAGCCGTGGAAAGAAGAGCCCGGGCCCCGGCGGGCCCGCCGCGGGGGAAGTGGGCCTGGAGGGCGGCGTGCGCCGGTGCACGCACTGCGCGTCGGAGAAGACGCCGCAGTGGCGGACGGGCCCGCTGGGGCCCAAGACGCTGTGCAACGCGTGCGGGGTGCGGTTCAAGTCGGGCAGGCTCGTGCCGGAGTACAGGCCGGCGGCCAGCCCCACGTTCGTGCTCACGCAGCACTCCAACTCGCACCGCAAGGTCATGGAGCTGCGCCGGCAGAAGGAGCTCCTCATGATCCGCGGCAGCCACCGCGACGCCGCCGCCGCCGCGGCCGCGTCGGCTGCCGCGGGAGCCGCCGGGCCGAGGCCGGAGCTCATGTTCCGCGACTACGGCGTGTGTTAGCTAGTATAGCTGCTAGCCGGAGGAGCTGGCCATGCGATGCATGGAGCTGCTTAGAGATCCTTTTGCCAAATTCTCCTGTTTCTATTTCTTTTTTTCTTTCTTTTTCCCCCCCATCGTCTACGTATTATTCCAGATATTTTCTTCTCTCTTTTGTTAATTATTAAATTGTTGGTACCTACTACTACTACTTTCTCTATGAGAGACAATCAATTCTGTTGGTATAATTGTGAGCAAACATATGCATCCATCATCTAAAATGGTCGTGTATCACGAATATAATGGGGTTGATCCTGATTATGAGTTAGACGAAGGTGCGCGTTAGCGTCATGGTACACGCTCCGTACTAGCGTGGCATTAGCACTATATATGTGCCGTACAATCTTCTCCTTCAGTGAATGTGAATGAAAGATCCTCTCCCCAGTTAATTTTCACAGAAAACAAGCCACTCATCTCTTGTGCGTTCAGTTCGCTCGTCGTCCTCCCTCATTCCTTTTTCTGTTAAATTTAGGTGAGATCTTCTCTCTTGCTCTTGGAAGTGGAGTACCATGCTCATTGGGTTGCAGCTTTCGTCGTCGTGGCTATTACTCCTACTCCACGCTTCTTTTTCGTCACAGCTGGTAGGTCAAGCTTTTTAATGGAGGAAAAGAGAGGCGGGAGAGCGAGAGAGCCGGGAATGGTGGGTGGGCCAGCACGTGACTTGGCCCTATCGCGCGGCCCTTTTGGCAGGGGAAAGGGTGGGCAGCGCTCCGGTCACGTGACCGTGCTCCCCTCCTCTCCCTCACCTGCATATCATCATCCTCCTCCTTCTCTCCTCACTTATTAGTATCTATTATCGTCTTTGCTTTCTTCCTCCCTCCCCTCTTTTTCTCGCCGTTTGTTTTTCTCCGTGGGGTTATGCAAAAGGCAGGGCCAGTAAAGGTGGCTTGGGGCCGAGCTCGTTCTGGCCATGGATGGAGTGTGTGTGGGCATGCACGCGACCTGCCGACTTCCATGTGGGCGTGGTCTCTGGGTGCCGGCCGCCCCGTATATTATGGCGCGCTTGATTGATTGTCCCTGTAGCTGCGTACTGCCCGTACTAAACAATCATGTTGCGTGCCTCGCAAAGTCGTAGTTATACACTTCTTTTCTAGAGAGGGAGTGTGTGTGCATGCGGCCTAACAATGCAAACATCAAGGCGAGTATAGTATAGTGAAGAAAAGAACAGAGAATTAAAACTCTTTATTAGGAGTAGTACCACTGGGTCAGGAGAGGTGAAGGTATGGAGTAGTTGCAACACCTTTTGAGTCTGGCATGACACACTGAGTCCCATCCAGTGCCAGTCGCTCTGATAGGTTTGCAGTTGAAATGACTCGACGGCATGGAGCTGGGAACATCATCAGCAGACGCCTTCCAGAGCATGCGATCGAACACACGCGGACGAGGTGGAGCGAGTTGACACGACCCGAGAGAGTTATTACGGGTACATGCGGCTGCTCCACTTGACAGTTGCTCATGCAGCCAGCCAGCCACGACGGCAGCAGCGATGCCCGGAAACGCGTGCCAGGGAGACGCCTTTTTTCTGGCCTGGCCTTGATTCCTCGTCGCTGACGTGAAGCGCATGCAGGCGGCCTTGCAGTTGCAGATTGCCAGCGCTCGATTTGTGTGCGCTGCGAGAACGCGCGGGCGGGTGCGTTCGCACCGGGCCGAGATACGGGCTAGGATGGTGGGTGGACCCAATGGCCCAACTTCGCCGGGGATATACGGCCTATTGGGCTGAAATGAAAGATGGTCTGAAAGAAGAAAAAGGCTGAAATGGGAGGTGACGTTGGAGCGTACCAATACAAATCCACAATGGAAGGTACTACCCACTGAGGCCCTCTTTGTTCTCTCGTCTTCTTTCTGTTGATGCCCAGACTCGCTGTGCTGTCGAAAGCCAAACAGAGAAGGGGGAAAAAAAAAAAAAACAGCGACGACTCGCTGTGCTGCTCAAGCCTGAAGCTGAAGGCTGCCCCATCGCCGCCTGCAGACCGCAACGCCGCCGCGGCATCATCCTCTCCATCCCCTACCTCCGCCCCCTTTTGCACACGAGAGAGCCGAACAGATTATGAGGATGGCGTTCGTACGTGGTCTCGGACAGGATCAACGCTGTGAGCCTGTGAAACGGATGTCCTTTGGTGTTGGTGTCATCATAAACGCCACTGCCTCAGCCGCACGCGTGCTACACATGAAGGTAGTCCTCCGTTGTTGCCCACAAATAGCCATGTGACATTCTGTGCCACTCACCCTCTCTAACCAACCATGCTCATGAGATGCTCGATGAAATGCCTGATAGAAGCATGCTGGAGAATTATTCACTCTTTTACATCTGATAGCAATTAGGAGATGGGGTTTAGGGTATTCCACTTTTAGATGTCACTAACTTCCTATTTTCTTCATTTAGTAAGCTATCTTCCTACAGGAATCTTGAAATAAGTAAATCAATCACTCCAAAGTTAAAATGTTGAAGTAGGTTTCATTATACAACATTTCTGAATTAATTGTATTTGTGGCTTTGGTTCAAAATTTGATGAATTTTGTGGTATCCATATACTGCAGTAGTGCTTCATTTAGTCGGCTATTGTGACTCCGACATTTACATTAAATAGATAAAAGTTAGTCCTCTGGTTTTACAACATATATGTCATGTCATCAGTATAACAATGAGTATTGCTATGTAGCTGAGATGTAAACTGCCACATAAACTTAGAGTGGATAATATATTGGAAAAATATATATATACCTTTATTATGTGGTTCATATAACAGCAAACACATTTACAGGTAATTCCTGCAACTCCTCAATGAAAATATGATACATACACTTGCTGCAGTTTCTTCTTTTTTTTAAAAAAAAAAACGCAGGAGAGCTGCGCTTCTTTGTATTAGAGAAGAAGAAACGGTCCCATACATCATCCACATCTCATACAGGTACCATATATGAGATGTGGTTTACAACCCAATACTTGTACTTACTAACACTAGTTTCAAGACCTGACCTCAAATGGGCACTCCCTAGAATTCAGGGAGCACCTCCTAGATCTAAGGCCGCCAGTTTCTTCGCACCGGCCATACACCAAAGGCTATGCTCATCCTTGAGTTCCCTTAATATCAGAGGAACTGAAGGAGCGACCCCCTCCAACACACAAGAGTTTCTATGTTTCCAAATGATCCAAGCCGTTAAGATGATCATCAAATTGACCCCTTTTTTGCTTTCTTTCTTGACCTTGCGCTGCACTCGCCGCCACCATGCAATGAATCCTTGCTCTGATTGACGAGGCATAAGTTCAGGTGTGCCTATTGCTGAGAAAATGATAAACCAAACCTCCCTGGCCATGACACACCAGATCAAAAGATGATTGATATCCTCCTCCTCCTGGTCGCATAAAGGGCATTTCTCTGGATGATCAAGACTGCGCTTTGCTAATCGATCTGCAGTCCAGCATCTATCTCGGGCCACCAACCAGATGAACATTTTACATTTAGATGGTGCCCACGACTTCCATATTCGACGCCATGGCTCAAAGGTAATGGTGCCTTTGTGGTAAGCTCTGTATGCTGATTTTGTTGAATAATTCCCGGAGGTCTCCCATTGCCAAATGTGATGATCCTCTTGATCGGACAATGTAATGTCCATGAGACAATCCCATAATCTCAAGAATTCCGCTATTCCCAGCCATGAAAGACCACCTCCATTGCGAATATCCTGCAGCCAAGTGCCATTGTCCAGGGCTTCTGCTACTGTTCGTGTTTTCCTTACACGTGCCGAGATAGCTGCTGTTACAGTGGGGGCGAGGTTCTCAATAGAACACCCGAGATAGCAATTTCTAGCAACAGGAACAACTTGTTATCCTTTTTCTTCCAGAATTTCTTAGTACTAACAATTGGTTGATCTGCCAAACATAATTGCTATGGTGTTTATTTATTTGCCTGCACCAGCAAGATGAACATGAAGCTGCAATATGTTTGCTCAACTTTCCTGAGATGCCAAGTTTGCCTAGACAGGAACTCAAGAAGATCTGCAGCATTGATATGCAACGATGCACACAGGCAAATAGTACTAGCTCCATCTTCTTTGGGTTACTTTATTGTTACTTTATATGTTTATCAGCTGAACTTTAAATTTTAAAATTGTGACCCTGCACACAACATTTAGTTTTTTATGTTCTGAATTTTCTTATGTGTACTAACCTAGATAGTTATATCTATTTATATCACATATATCACAAGTGTTTCTATAGCTATGAATATTTTGAGAACGTTTTGCAAAACATTCTTTGAATGTGTTAGCACATTGGAGTATCAAGTGAACACTTGACATGAAACTAGTACTGTAGATTAACTTGCTTCAGTGTATTGCATCATAGAGAAATGCATTCATTCTTGTTTTTATTTACTAAATCAAGCTGAACTAATCATTTGCTGTTCAAGTACTTTTTATGTTGACTTTAATGTGAAACGCCTTTACCACTCATTGAACTAAGATTAATGCGTAAATCATAATATAATGGGTATATAAGCTTTCTAGGACGGCTATACTTGCTGTTAATGATTTGTGTTTTTCAGCATTTGGCAGATTAGGACCAAATAAAGGCAGTCTTCTTCCTGTCAGTGGTACCTGAATATTATGGACGCTTTTTAGGAATTGGTCTTCGGAATATTTTATAGTGCTTCGTTTGTTTTGTGCAGATTGTCTCTGTGACAACCAGGATCATTCAGAAAGACGCTGAAGAAAAGAAAGCTTCTTTTAATCCTTGGCCATATGTTTGCTTGTTTATAAATTGGCTAAGTGAGCTTACTACTACTAACTTCACCATGATGGTGCTAATTTTTAGGTACACATGTTTCTGTTCCCTGTAGTAGCTATTTTATATGTTACAGCAGTTTCAGATAAAACTTAATGGGCCATTCACATGACAATAGTTAGATTTACCAGGTTTTGACTGCATTTGCTAATGCATTACATATTCTGCAACCCTTGAGGGTACCCACTTGGAGGTTTGTATTTCTCTTTTGACTCCACTCGGCAAATGATTAGTTTCTTTGTGTCATTCCACTTGCTTTGATGTCATTTGTTTTCTGTTTTCTTGATCGACAGTGTTCATTGTATATTTTGTTGGCAAATTTAGTTATGTCGGGTTTGTAGTTTTTAAATGCATAATATCACTGCATAATTTTTTCCTCTTTGCACTCTGTTTAAGAAATAGTATTTATTGTTCATAATCATATATCTCAGTATTTAAAATAGATGCATGAGAATATGATTGTTAAGTATTCTGGTTTGAGGGGTTAGCTGGTCTTCCAAATGTAGCCATTTCAGTGTGGTCAAGGTTTGACTGGCCAGAATTTCACTTATGCATCTGTGCAAATAAGAGGTGAGGAACCCATCTTAGGATTACATATACCCCACACTATATTAATAACATCAGAAATGTTTACTGCATTGTTGAATGTAACTTCATTAGAGCTACGTTCAAGTATCATAACTTCCTAAGTCCTAACCCTTATGCTAGGATAAGTGACACCACCCACACCCACATTTGTGGCTTTTGAAACTATCTTCAATTAGTGGAACTACATGACCACTGGTCTGTTGCTTGTTACCTTTTTTTTTTGTAACATAACAGCTAATTATATGTGTCCCTATAGTTTTGCTTGGCTTGAGTTGATGAGCCATAGATGCTTCACGCCGAAGTCATTTTTCCAAAGGTTACTTGTTGATTTGTTCAAATTCATGGAATCATATTTGAGGAATTCTGAACTTGGGCAACCTGTAAGTTTGGTTCTTGTTTTCAGTTTGCATTTCTCTGCTCATTTGTTAAGGATTGTAACTAGTTGATTCCTTAGAGCATCTCCAACCATTATCTAAATGAGGTTCCTAAACAAATATTTCGAAAGTAACTAAAAAAATGAACCTCCAACCATTCTCTAAATGAGGTCCCTAAACATAGCAACCCCCAAAACAAGGACTATGATTCTCCACATTTGGCAACCTGATTGGAACTCCCTAAAGGCAGATTCCTATGGTTCTTTTTACACCCAACAGATTATTGGACCATATGTGGCATGATTTTAATTTTTAGGAAATGATTTATTGGGAGTTGTTGGAGGACGTGTCTTTTTTTAGTCCCAACAGATTTAGAAACCTCCTAAATCTTGCTTTTAGGGAGTAATTTTTTACATAATGATTGGAGATGCTCTTATGTTCTGATACCCCTTTTTTGGATTTTTTGCATTTGCACTTTGAGCCAGGATGTGTCTCTAATTTGTACTCGTTTATTATTTTATTGGTTTGGTTGTCCTTTGCAAATTTCAAGACACTAAGCTGGTATTAAAATATGCAGGTTGTGCAACTGTTGCAGCAGAACAAGGCGAGTGCACCAGCATCAGTGCAAATTAACCAAAGTTCTCAACTGGAATATATGTTCCAGATTGAAACCACTGAGTTATTTAGAAATCTTATAATGACTATGGACACAGGGGGTCGCTACCTTATCCTCAATGCAATTGCCAACCGGCTGCGCTATCCAAACAGCCATACCCACTACTTTTCATTCATCATTCTATACTTGTTTGCGAAGGCAACCTAGGTAACTGATCCTGGACGACCCGTTGTGTTTCTATTGAGTTATTTCAGTATAATTTGCATTCACATAATCTCTTTTTGATGATGCATGTGTTTGATACAGAGGAAATTGTCGAGGAGCAGATAACAAAGGTTCTTTTACAAAGACTAATTGTCAACCGCCCACATCCTTGGGGGTTACTGATTACTTTCATTGAACTGATAAAGGTGGCTATATTAGACCATTGATGTTTGTGCGTATGAGTAAATTTTTAAATAAGACTAGTCTCCTTTTTGCAGAACCCACGCTACAGCTTCTGGGGTTGGTCCTTCACACGGTGCGCCCCAGAGAGAGAAGCTGTTCGAGTCAGTTGCAAGGTCCTGTGGAGGCAACAAAGCGACGGACAACGGAATAGGTCTTCCAGATGGAGGCCATTAGATAGAAGTTTCTGTAGAATGTGCATATGTAACCATCAGCGAGAGCTCTACTACGATTCCCGACACATTGAAGTATTATTTTTTGTTGGCCAAATTGGTCGTGTTCCTTCCCCCAGGCAACATATCTATTTTAATATGAAACTCCTTTTAAAGTACCATAAGAGATCCTTAAAATATTTCATATTAGTATTGTGTGCTAGCGCTTAACTCCAAATATGAACTAATTATTATTTATGTCCAAATTTGACCTACTATCAGCATCTGGTATGGAAGAAAAAGGTCAGCTAGCCATGCCAGCAGCATTGCGAGACCCAATGTTATTATCCGGCCGTGCTGTTCATATTTGTTATGAGTTAAAGGTGGATTCTATGATTTGCCATATATAAGTGTGTGGAATTCAAGCCTAATCTGACATAAGAATAAGCATTATTATATCTCTAACTTAAAACACATGACAAATTTCTTTTTGTTAGTGCTACTTTATTTGTGTTCCTTTATTGCTTGAGCTGGCGAAGCCACGTTCAAGCTGTTGTAAAATATGCTCATCTGCAAATAGGAGATGTGAGATAGCCAGATCATTTTATCCCATTTCTTCTTGAGATAATTGATAATTCCTTCAGGCCGGCATCTTCTTCCTTTTTCAATAATCAAGAAAGTCCTTAAGCACAGGTAAGAATAATTCACGGGTAAGACAAAGGGTCTGTCAACTCACCATTAGCCTTAGAATTCAAAAAAAAATCTCACCATTAATTAACCTTACTGCATAACTGACCGAGGAAACACAACGCATAACACTGTCAATGTAACATTGTGCAAAACCCAGCTTTTGTAGGACACCCTCCAAATACATCTAACACCGTTATACGCTTTCATCCGATCAACTTTCAAATCAAAGTATGGTGGCTTAGCTCAGTATGCATGTTCATAAGCTATAAGTATATTGTTTGTGTAATCAGTCTCCTCGGAACAAAGGAGCTTTGTTCTTCTGCAATGATTTTTGGCAATAAAGTTTTAAGTCTGTTCGCCAAGACTTTGGAAGCGATTTTGTAGATAACATCACACAAGCTCATTGGTCGAAAATTCGTTAAATGTTCAAGTTTCAAAATTTTAGGGATGAGTACAATTGTAGTGTCACAGATAGTTTCTGGTATGTCGTCACCTCCCAAGAAGTCTCATTGCATGGCATATATCCTCCTGTAGCAAATCCTAATATCTTTGGTAGAATAAGGCCGGAAAGCCCCTTTTGTTGGACCCATCTGGAAAAGTGCTTCTTAAATCTCATTCGGGCACGGCTTAAACATGTCATTGTCACAAATTTCGGTTTGAACTGTCTTTAGAGCACCAATATGTGGTTAGTCACAAACAAGTTAATATAAAATAACCGATTCATAGACATCATTTCTGCTTTATCTTTATTTTTTACCACAACAGCTTTTTCTTAGAGCCACAACCCAACTAAACATATCTCAGATTATTTGTATGCCTCCTCGCTCTAGGTCGTACCTGAAAAAACAATGTATTGTGGTCACCCTCATGAAACCAATCCACTCAATATCCTTGTCCGGGCATGATTTTTCTCTCTAGAGTCTTTCACTAATTCAATCACTTTCTGTTCATCTGAACAAGTCCTTGTAGCACGTGCAGATCTCAGTCTTTCAAAGCCACGCTCAAGCCTTTTGATTTCTGAACGAGTAGCAGCAAATAATTCCTGACTCCAAACAGCCAAAGATAATGCCATCTTATTCAACTGTAGGATTATTGGTAGCATTACGGGAAAATCAATCTTTGCCGTATGTCTCAAACTTTGCCGTGTGTTTTATTTCGGGCACACGACAAAGATGGTGTTTGCCGTATGTTAAATTAAAACACACGGTAAAATCTTTGTCGCGTGTAAAAAAATTAATACACGGTAAAGGTGGGTGTTTACCGTGTGTTTTTCTTGGCACACGGCAAACATGCTCTTTGCCGAGTGTTTTTTCTTAACGCTCGGCAAAGTTCTTTTTGCCGAGTGTTTTTCTCTTAGCACGGCAAAGATAAATTTAAATTATATTTTAAAACCATAAATTAATTTAAATAAAAAATTTGAACCACAAAGTTGTATAATTTTAGAATACCTATAACTTTTATTTTGATTATTTTTTCATTACTCAATTTGATCTACAATATTGTTCATAAAATCTAATAGTCTCATATAGTTTCATGACACATTCGGTGAGACATATAAAATTCGAGAACAATGTTATTACCACTTTGTCGAATGAACAAATCACTAAAACAAAAGTTGTAGATCTTCATAAGTTATACAACTTTGTAGTTCAATACTTTTTTATTTGAACTAATTTTGTCAATGAAAAACACGTTTGAATTATGAAAGAGAGTGTTTGCCGAGTACACTCGGTAAAGTCATTGTTTGCCGAGTGTTTGACTTTGCCGAGTGTATTATATTTTGCACTCGGCAAACACTCTCTTTGCCGAGTGCCTGGTAGAATACACTTGGTAAAGAGGTAAACTATAAAAAGAGTGAACGCGGTTGGTAGTCGCAACTGAATGTGTGGTGCCATGGTAAGGGAGGCTACGCGCGAAGGTGAGGTTGTGGGTTTGATTCTTGGCGGGCGCACTTTACGCGTAGTGCGCGTAAAAACACCATGACTTGCCACCTAAAAAAAAATTTGCTATTTTTTTTAGGTTTTATATGATTTATATTTTATCGGCTTTGCCGTGTCCATTTTTGACACACGACAAAGCCTTTATCGTGTGCCTGATAGAAGGCACACGGCAAAGCCGGCTTTGCCGATGAGATTTTTTTGTCGTGCGCGCTTTGCCGTGTGCAACCCATGACAAAGACTTTTCCGTGGGTTTTTTGGGTTTTACCGTGTGCATTAGGCATACGACAAACCTCTAGTTTCCTGTAGTGTAGGGATGAAAATAGGACGGATAATTTCCGACCGTCCAACGATTCAATCACCGAAAAAATAAATATGGCCAGATATGTGATGCACTAATAGTCATGCGACACTATATGTGTCTGAATTTAAGTCTGAGAAAAACTAGTGGGATAGGATATGGGATAAGCAGTATCGGTCCCGAATCCGGGATTTATGTTATTTGATTTAATTTAAATCATTTGGATATTAAAAATATATATGAAATCTAAAAATTTGATGTATATAGTTAAATAAATTATTTTGTTTTTATATATTAGCTATTGTTATCTTCATGCTCACTCTAACTATATGTCTATCATATAATTTTTTATCCATACAAATCTTATAATAATACCCGCGTCTGAATCTGACTCCAAAATAAGAATACAGGACGGGGTATAGGATCAAAAAATAATTATCCGACACTATCTGTTTTAACTCTAGATCCGAGAAAAAAGATACATAATAGGATATGAGATGAGCTATATTCATATCTGATCCGATTTCACCCTACTTATTGGGTTAGCAGAATTTTCGAAGTTTTCGTCCATAATTTCTCCATAGTCTCTCCATAATCAACTACTTTTTTTTCAAACGCCACCTTGTGCTGCTTCAGGAGGCAAAGTGCGGGACGGGGTCGAACCCCCGCCGGCACGGACGCTCTTACGCATCTTAGCCACGGAGCTACAAACCCATCCGCCATAGTCAGCTACTACTCTACTTCAAGCTGTCTCATATTTGATGTTTTGATTCATCGACTTATTTTGCTGCCCATTCTTATGCTTCTCAAGGGATAAAAGGATAACAAAATAACCAAAGGATGTTGTGATAATATTATCAACCTGAACTCCTATTCTTCTATTATTCCAAAGAGATGCACTCTAAAAACTCGACCTACCGGGGGAAGAAGCCCCCCGGTCCCTCACCCCTGACGGCATTATACTAAGAAGAAGAGCCCCTCACGCAGGTCGAGAAAACCTCCGAACCCTCTTCCTAACCATACATAGAAACTCAGCTACCTGTGTGAGCTGTGACGCAAGTCTTTACCTATACTTTGACTACGAAGAGGGAGAGGATTTTTTTTCTACACTGTGCGCAGCTACAGTATAGCTTCATGTGCTACAATGACATGCACTGTGGGCACTATAGTACTGCAGCGCAGCACCAGCCCTTCGTGCGGGATCAGGGGCTCGAACCCCCGACCAGCCGGCTGCCACTCGGACGCCTCGCCACCAGGCTATGAGCCTGTCCGCAAGAGATGCACTCTGCCCCACCCTCACACACTATTTTTCTCCAGCTTTGCTTCCGTTGCTTGATATTTACAGACTAAATCTCTCTCTCTCTCTCTGCCCGCAACAACATAACGTAAACAATAACTTAATACTATGAAATTGTATGTGAACAAAAGCAGGAGCAAATAATCCTTCTGCTCGTGCTGCCATATTTATTTGTAGCCTACAAAGTGCAAACGTGTGGCTGCATTGGAAGAGTATAACTAGAAACAAACTTGGAGAAGGACCAACAGCAATGGTCCTTCGTGTCATGGTCCAGGATGTTGCTGGATTAGATCTGATCAGATCTCATTCAGCCTACTAACTGATCAATGCAGTACCGTGGTCCATGCAATGCGAGAGATATTTGAGTTTTGTTCATGCAATGTAAACGAACATGATGTTAAGTAAATTTCATGATTATTGGGGACAGTTACAAATTCTGCCATGGCCTTGGAAATGGATGTTAATAACTCCAGGTGCTCTATGTCTTAAACGCTATAGAGTGCGTGATTTCAAGGTACTTTCTGTTGAATTGGGATCTATTCTCTACCCACGTTTGTTTTCCGGACTCAAGCCTTACTGTCTTAGTGAACATATAATCTAGTTCTGTTGTGATTAATTTTACTTTATATTTGTGAATTGAAAATAGTATCGATGCAAACACTCACATACACACACAAGTGGTAACTCCTATGAACACACACATGCACACCATATCGTATAATCGTCTCCGAAAGACTGAGCCAGTTTGATCTTGAAGTTCTCGAAGTCATCATAGGTGCTTCACTATCGATGGAAATATTGTCTGCGATGAAAGAATAATTAGCCGTAAATTCAACACCTATGTCAAATCTGGAACTTGAATGTGGGTGGGTTGGTTCCATCACAATGAACCCAATCACTTGAGCTGGACTGAGCGTGCATATTTCCAGCAAACGTTGTGGGTGCCATTGAGAATACTTGACAAAGAATGCCCATCTCATGCAGAACGTTCTTGAACAAGTTTCTTCTTTACTTATATCACTCGATTACTAGTGTCACTTTGTTAAGGAATGGACATAAGGTTCAGGAGCCAAGGATGAAACTTGCAGCTTGAATTTCTTGACCATGCCTGAGGTTAAACTAATTAATGCCATGGGACTACCCTTCAGTACTTCTTTTGACGGTCATGAACACTATTACAATAATCATCTTCATTAACGGGCCATAATCGACATTTGTGGTGGACGTGCTGTTCACCGTGCCACAAATAATTATTACTGATATTTACATTATTTAGTGAGGGGCTACATGCCCGCCACTAAGGGTGTGTTTAGCATCATTAAAAAGTGCAGGATCGCCTGTCACTACCGTACCATCAGTCGCCAAAAAAAAATTAGGGCCCGTATCAAAAAAGTGTTGGGCCCCGCCTCCAAATCCTAATCCTAGGCCACCATGGCATAAGCCGCCGACATTGTCCCCGCCATGGCCACCATCCTCGCTGTCGCCTCCGCTGCCTCCATTGCCATTGTGGCCGCGTTGTAGACCTCTATGCTGGTGTGCCTGGTGAGGCGGAGGGCAACCCTTACATGCTCGTAGCCGTCGGATAGGTCACCGAGTGCATGCGCCGCAATGTGGATGGCTTCGACAACCACCGACGTAGTGGCAGCCACCGCCACCATGATGTCGGCGGTGGCCTTGGCGACCACGACCATCATGGCTGCCATCCCCTCCCTCAGATCCGCCACAGAGAGGGGGGGGGGGCAGATTTGAGGCGACAAGGACGCCGACGCCTCTGTGGCCATCATCGTTGTTGTAAGCATCAAGACCATTGGAGTGTGCCACCTCAAAAGATATGAATATTTTAGTGATTGGATGACAAGCTTGAAATGTGTACTAATGTCTACATAAGTGTAATGCATGTAGAAAATTATCTATCAACTCAACATATGATCTCGATGATTGTTCACCTTGGTGATTGATGAGGACTGGGTGGATTGCTATGGGAATCTTGATGGAGAGTTGTGGTGATGGAGATGGATCAAGGTTAAGGACAGAAGAGAACTTCCTGTGTGCCACTAAAAATTTAACAAGTTTCTTTCATGACATGAAAATTGTCAAACTTTCTCCTGTGCCATCTATCTAAATTTTTATGCCTCTAGTGCCATTACGACTCGGTTTCATTAGTTAACGTTAGTTGAGACCATTTTTATGTTTGTCCATTGCCCATAATGTCCCTCTGCACTTGTTAGGCTGACTGGTGGGTCATGTTTGTAGTCCTTCAATCCAAAATCGAACACGAGAGTGATCGAGGAAGGAAAGGCATAGAACCTTACCGGACTAGATCTGGAGGTAGAGGGAGGGAAGGAGGCCGACGGCGGAGGCCACGGGCGAGTGCCTGCCGGGAGGAGAGGCAGGCCACGGGCGCGCGTGCGGTGACGGCAGCATGTCGGCAGGTGCGCGCTTGCGTGAGGGGAGGGGAGCAGGCCGGCGGTGCATGGAGGATCTGGTTTTTGATTTGCAATGAGGTTGCATGAAAAGACATGTACATGTAGAGAATGGCAGGTTTCAGGCATTCCTTGCTCGCATGTTGTAGCATTTGTCACTTCACTAGACCTTGCTCCTTTAGGAAACTATGCGGACGCTAATTATTCAGTACAAAAATTTAGAATAGCATATGCACAAGAAATCCCTGCATTGCCAGACAAATCTCAAAGGCCTAAGTCCAGCCATGATTTCTTCATGCACCCACCACTCTTGAAAGCTAGAGTTGGAAGGAGAAAGAATGAGAGGTACAAAGGTGCTGCTGAGGGTATAAGCAATGCAGCAAGAAGAAAAGGACAACACCAATGTCCTATTTGTCATGGCTATGGGCATCACTGACACAGTTGTAAACAAGGAGATCCAGAGGATATTTGTCGAGGGTAAGGATCGGGGTGCCACGTGGCACTGCCTAAGTACTCATACGTGTCCCACTCAAAAGGACCCGCTGGATCACTACCAAGGCATCACCAGCATGGGCCCATATAGGAAGCATCCCTACAGCAGTCAAGCTTTAGCCGCAAAGGTCGCGCCACTGCCCCGACTCGCTCGACCCCCGAGCGGTCGAAGGCCGATCGCGTCCCGTTCGACCCCTCAATGGGGGTCGAGGATTCGCTAGCCCCGCTTGACCCCTCAATGGGGGTCGAGGGCAAGTCGTCCCGCCCGACGGAACCCGAGCACGGCTCGCCCTTCTAGACAGATGACTCAGCCACTCGCTCGAGCCTATCCACTCCAGGGCAAGGACGGACACTCCGCTGCCACTACAGTCAAGACGACAGAATGCCCCCCCCCCCCCCCCCCCCCGTAACCATTGGATAAGCTCAGCCTCCGTCAACTCCCATCAGTGGGGCCTGAACCGCGATGGGACGGGATGATAGACCCCTAACCAAGCCAAGAGTGGCGGAGTGGAGAAGCTCGATTGCCTTGTCAGGACGGGACGGATTCCAACTCCAAGCAGGTCCGGACAAGCGCAACCCGACGCGACGACCCCTGACAGAGGGGACGACCCCCGACAGAGGGGGTCGAGCGAGCCAACGGTCAACAACTGCCAACCACCTAGCCTTAAATGCCATGCCCATTACGCATACACAGTATCAAGGAGTCAAATCTCTCTGGATACCTGCCCTCCTCATCATCACTAGCGCTCGCTGACAATGGCAGGCATGGCGAGGCTCACTGTGCTGCCATCGCCCGATGACACACCTAATGATGATGGTGTAGGACGACTTGATGGACAGCTAGATTGAACCTTGCTTGAATAATGTGACAATGCCCATGCTGCACCTCCCCGCACACGGCAGAACACGTCGACTACAAGAACAAGGGAGAACTCGACCCGACGACCGGAGAACAGGGGTACGCTCGAACGCAGTACCGCCCCTCTGATGTGAGACCAGGACGATGGGGCCTACAAGGACCGAAGGCTACGCCACCGACCAGGAACTTCGCCTTCTTTTGCACGCCTCCACCAACTCTGCAAGTGTAGAACCCCGCTCTCTCTTTCTCTCTCTCTCTCTTTGTAAATGGGCCCATCCGCTTGAAGTATAAAAGGGGAGACCCGCTCTCTTCTCTAGGGAAGATGGCAGATAGAGGCACACACACACACACACCTAGTACACAATTCACTCGCACCCGAGACTTGGAGCCTCCTCCTCTCTCACCACCATTGTACTCCACCACCGGAGCAAGTAACACGAGCAGGCCTGAAAACTGGACGTAGGGGGCTTCCCTGAACCAGTATAATCCCTCGTGTCCTCTTGCTTAGCCATGACCGAGCCCAAAGCGCGTATCCCTATGAACAAATTCTACTAGCCGGTGATCTAAACACCGACAGTTGGCACGCCTGGTAGGGGCTTTGCGCGTTTCACTTCACTACTTTCCAGTTCAGATGGCCACTTCCTCCATCTTCTGGGATCCCAGTAGCAGCGTGTTCTTCGGGAGACTGTCATTGCTACTGCAGACTAGAAGCTGCTATGCGTCAGCATTCCGACATCTTCGCCGCCCCCAGTCCAAGCGCTCACCCCTGTGGCGACGCATCCGTGGTAGCTGGAGGACGTGAGCGACATGCTCGACTTCATAGTCGTAGGAGATGGTACCTTGGAACTCGTCAACGAGTCACTCCCGGATCCTATCGCGGCGGCCGTTGCAGTCGCCGACAAGGCGATGCGCGCAGTTCGACTCAAGCCGGCCAGGGCGCAAGTCACTGACCGCTCTGTGGCGTCGTCCGGTTATGGCGACCAGCTATGGCTCCATCTGGAGCGTTACTTGGGCCCTACGCCCGATTCGGAAGACCTCCGACACTTCGTGTTCACGCTGGCGAGCATCCACGGGCAACTTCTTAGAGAAGAGCCCCTCCGCCCGGACGGGCTCACCGAAACCCCTTCGGAGGGCTACCCATGCAGCTTATGGAACGCCGCGAGGTGTTTCTAAAGCATGACCGCACAACTCGCGGTCCCCGCCCTTGTGGGCTCTGGGTTTGTCGGCATGATCGAGCATCCGGACAAGTCTCTCTTCAACCTCCTTGACGTGGGGTCTGCAGGAGACTCCAGCTCCGAGTCCGGAAGCTACACGGAAAGCTACGGTGCCCCGCGAGGGTGCAACATGATACGGCTTGCGCCCGCCTCAGCTGCCGGGGGTGCCGGGACCTTGGCCGCCAGAGCAAGGGCAAATCCTGGGACCCCCGCCCAGGCAAACCCAACGACGGGTGCGGGAGGAGGGGAAACCCTCGTCAACATTCCCGTCACTGCGGTCGGGAACCCGTAAATCGGGCCTCGCCCGGATGACCTTCAACAACGGTTGAGGGCAAGGCGGGCGGAGCTGGAAGAGACTCGGCGCCAGCTCAAGCACAAAACGGAAGAGATAGACCACGAGCTAGCCCATCCTGGCACGGGCGGACGCGCTCGCACCATGGCCCGCGACGTCCTTCAGCGCATCATCGTCAACGATCAAGGGCCTCCGCAGTTTGCTTGCGCAGGACAAAACATGGTGGCAGCCATCGCCCTGCTCAATACTCTCCCTGAGCCCGCAATGCCGGAGGCCCAGCAGGCTCAGCGAGAAGTCACGGCCCTTCTAGCCAAGGCCGTCAAGCTCCAAGCGACGAGCTCACAATGGCGTGCCGCTCAATCTAGCCAACAGATCTCCACATCGAGACGTGCGGGAGGAGGCAGCGCCGCCGGTTCACAACAGCACTCGGTTCAACAGCCAGCCCCAGCTGGAGGCGCACCCAAGGAAGCCTCAGTCCACGACCGAGTCGGACCCCACCGTGATGCGCGTCACACTCTCAAGGCGTATCGCTACGAAAGAGAGCAGCAGAACCAGGAAAGAGGCCGTCAACCATGTCACGGAGGCCGGTACGACGATACCGATAAGGAGCAGAGTCGGAGCCCAAGCCCTCCTGGATCGCAGGTCTTCAGCTCCCGGATCCACACCGCAGAGTTCCCTCATTGCTTATGGGCGTCTGTGACTATCACCAAGTATGCGAGCGCAACGAACCCCGGCCTTTGGCTTGAGGATTACCACCTCGTGTGTCAAGCCGGGGGAGCCATCGATGACCTCGCCATCATCCGCAACCTCCCGCTGTACCTTGTCGACTCGGCCCGTGCTTGGCTTGAGCATCTCTCTGAGGGTCAAATCTACGACTCGGGCGACCTAAGGGATATTTTTGTCAGAAACTTCCAGGGGACCTATGTCCGACCGGGCAACCCTTGGGACCTCAAGAATTGCCGACAGAAAGCTAGCGAGTCCCTCCAAGACTACATCCGGCGCTTTAGCAAGAAGTTCAATGAGCTACCTAACGTGGGCGACGTGGACATTGTTGGGACCTTCATCTCAGGCACAACATCAGAACAGCTCATCCATGAGCTGGGCCGAAGGGGTCTGCGCACGGCCCGCGAGCTCCTAGACATCGCCACGAGCTTCGCCTTCGGCGAAGAGTGCGTGGGAGCGATCCTCCAGCGTACGCCGAAGGGCAAGGGCAAAGGCAAGCAGAAGGAAGGAGCCGGTGATGGTGCCTTCGACCGCCCGAAGAAGAAGAAAAACAAGCTACGTGCAGGGCGTGACCCCGTTGTGGCCGCCGCCGAGCGCAAGCCACCAAGGCCGGCAGCAGGGGAGGCGCCGAACCACTTCAAAAAGAAGTGGAATGGTTCATTCCCGAACCACGGGTTCCTTGTCAAGCACCTCCTTAAGGACTGCTCCATGATGAAGAAATTCATCCGGGAGGAGGTGAAGAAGGGGGACCCAGAGAAAGCATCGGAACTAGGGGGCCAGGACCCCACGGACGGCGACAACTAGCAGGGGGGACCAGTATTCCCCAACCCCAAAGCTTGCCATATGATCTTCATGGGGCCCGTGTCCCGAGGAAGTCAACGCACCGCCAAAGTCGAGCGTCACATGGTTTTTGTGGCAGAACCAGCCACGCCCGTCTTTCCTTAAATGGTCCGACTTACCAATCACATTCGATCGGTCGGACCACCCACCGCACGTACCACGGTCGAGTCGATACCTGCTCGTGGTCGACCCCATCATCGCTGAGGTCCGTCTCACTAAGGTGATGATGGACGGGGGGTAGCTGTATCAACATTCTATACTCCGACACGCTCGACCTGCTCGAGATTGATTGATCGCGCCTTCAGCCAGCTGGCGCGTCCTTCCACGGGATCGTCCTAGGGCGACAAGCCATGCCCCTCGGGCGGATCAGCCTGCCTGTCACATTCGGGACTCCATCCAACTTCCGGACCGAGACCCACGTCTTTGAGGTTGTTGACTTCCCGGGGGTTTATCACGCTCTCTTGGGACGTCCGTGTTACGCCAAATTCATGGTCGTACCCAACTACACCTACTTGAAGCTCAAGATGCTGGTCTCTAAAGGAGTCATCACCATTAGTGCGTCCCTCGCGGTGGCGATGGTGGCCTCCGGCGGGGAGCTCGAGGCTATCTGCGCCCACCTCGAGGAGGGGGCTCCCGACGCCAACCACAAAAGCGCCTAATTCAAGCCAGCGGAAGACACCAGAGAAGTGCAGGTCGACCCTGAGGGAGACAAGGATAAGACGATGAAAGTGGGGACGTCCCTTACCCCCAAATAGGAAGGCGCGCTCGTCGACTTTCTCCGTGCTAACGCTGACGTTTTTGTGTGGAGGCCCTCGGACATGCCCGGTATACCGAGGGAAGTCACCAAGCACTCCTTGAATACCAGGACGGGCTCCAAGCTGGTGAAGCAACGTCTGCGCCTCTTCGACGAGAAGCGCAGGACAATCGGAGAGGAGATCACGAAGCTACAGGCGGCCGGGTTCATCAAGGAGGTGTACCATCCCGAATGGTTAGCTAACCCTGTTCTTGTACTAAAAAAGAATGGGAAATGGAGAATGTGTGTTGACTATACAAGCCTGAATAAGACATGTCCGAAGGATCCTTTTCCTTTGTCGTGCATAGACCAGATTGTTGACTCAACGGTGGGATGCGAAACCCTCTGTTTCCTGGATGCCTACTCCGGGTATCACCAAATCGTGATGAAAGAATCCGACCAGCTCGCGACATCTTTTATCACACAATTCGGCTCTTACTGCTATGTGACGATGCCTTTCGGGCTTAAGAACTCCGGTGCAACATTTCAGCGCAGCATGCAATGGTGCTTCGACCACTTGATTGGCCACACGGTTAAAGCCTATGTGGAAGACATCGTTGTCAAGTCCAAAAAGGCAGACACCCTCGTAGCTGACCTCGAGCGGGTCTTTGCCAAACTACGCGTGAACGACGTCAAGCTCAACACCAAGAATTGGGTTTTTGGGGTCCCAAGAGGGATGCTTATCGAGTTCCTTGTCTTCGAATGAGGCATCGAGGCCAATCCCGAGAAAATCTCCGCGATCGAGTGGATGGGTCCGGTCCAGAATCTCAAGGGGCTGCAGCGGCTCACGGGATGTCTGGCGGCGTTGAGTCGCTTCATCTCGCGCCTCGGTGAGAGGGTGCTTCCGTTGTATACGATTTTGAAGAAGTCCGACCGGTTTGAGTGGACCCCCGAGGCACAGTCCGCCCTCGACGACGTCAAACGCATTTTGAGCGGTGCACCCGTGCTAACACCCCCGGTCCCAGTAGAGGTGCTGCTGCTGTACATAGCTGCGATGACCCAAGTCGTAAGCTCGGCGCTCGTAGTCGAGCGAGAAAGAGAGGGGCACATCCTCAAAGTCCAACACCCCGTCTACTACGTCAGCAAAGTCCTGTCTGACTCGAAGACCAGGTACCCTCAGATCCTCAAGATCCTCTACACGGTGATGGTGGCAAGGTGCAAGCTCTGACACTACTTCAACTCCCACCCGATTCATATTGTGAGTTCCTTTCCTCTCCGAGAAATTACACAGAACAGGGACTCGACGGGCAAGGTCACCAAGTGGGAGCTCGAGTTGATGGGACATGACTTCACGTACCAGCCTCAAGCGGCCATCAAGTCCAAGGTCCTGGCCGACTTCGTGGTGGAGTGGACTGAGGCGCATGTCCCGCCCGCTCCAGTCGATCAGGAATACTGGGTCATGTACTTCAACGTATCGCTCATGCGGACAGGGGCAGGCATGAGCCTCGTCTTCGTCTCTCCACTCGGGGTAGGTATGAAATATGCATTTTGTTTACATTTCCCCGCATCAAACAACGTTGACGAGTACGAAGCGCTTGTCAATGGGCTCAAGATTCCCATCGAGCTCGGAATCCGGCGGTTGGAAATCCGGGGCGACTCCCAACTCGTGGTCGACCAGATCATGAAAGAGTCTCGCTGCCGGACCGATGCCATGGCACTATACTGCTAGAAAGTCCGCAAGCTCAAGAATAAATTCGATGGACTAGAACTCAAGCACATTCCGTGACACCTCAACGAGGCGGCCAACGCTTTAGCCAAAATGGCGTCTGGTCAGGAGCAGATACCTCCGAGAGACTTCGCAAACGACCAGCACCAGCCTTTGATTCGACCCAAGAAACCCACGGGGCCTAAGCAGGGGTCAAGTGATTCCGCTGAACCCGATCTGAGGGCCGAAGAATCGCCGCTGGTGACCCCGCAGCTCACGAACGTGATGGAGATCAATCGACCAAGCGACTCGAGTGAGCCGGACGACCAGTCGGACAACCTGAGGGTCGAGCGGATCGACTCCCAAGTCGAGCGAGCCGAGCTCCCATGCGACTAGAGAATTCCTTATATCGAGTTCTTGGCTTGGGGCACGCTTCCCACCAATAGGACTGAGGCCAAACGACTCTATCGGCGCGGTAAATCGTTCGTCTTGATCGATAGGGAACTTTATAAGCGCAGCATCACTAAAATCATGTAGCGTTGTATCCCCATCAGCGAGGGCATCAAGCTGCTCGTCAATATCCATTGGGAGGGAGGGGGGGTCTGTGGCCATCACACCGCGCCTTGAACCCTCATGGGCAACGCCTTTTGCCAAGGGCTTTACTGGTCGACTGCCATGGGCGACGCAACCCGCATAGTCAAAACCTGCAAAGGTTGCCAGTATTACGCCCGCCAGACGCATCTGCCGGCTCAGGCCCTTCAGACGATCCCCCTCATATGGCCCTTCGCGGTCTTGGGTTGGGATCTATTCAGCCTGCTTAAAAAAGCGCCCGGGGGCTACACCCACTTACATGTCACGGTCGACAAGCTTACCAAGTGGGTCAAAGCACGCTCGCTGGTGAAGATTCGGTCTGAGGAAGTGGTCGACTTCTTCCTCGACATCATCCACCGATTTGGGGTCCCAAACTCCATAATCATGGATAACAGAACGTAGTTCACGGGAAAGAAATTACTAAAGTTCTGTGACAATTATCACATCCGCGTTGACTGGGCCACCGTCGCTCACCCCAAGACGAACGATCAGGTCGAGCGAGCAAATGGCATGATACTCCAAGGGTTGAAGCCCCAAATCTTCGACCCGACCGTCATCTTTAACCGCCTGAAGCAGTTCAGCGGTTGATGGGCGGCTGAACTCCATGACGTGTTGTGGAGCCTACTGATAAGTACATCACACCCATGGATACACACAACACTCCTTGAACGAACATGAAAGTTCATGTGCATCACCTGAATTTAGAGGTGAGATTGTTTCCAATGTTTTTATTATGTGGTTTTGAGAATAGATTACTATCTAATGAATTAATTATTGTTAGGAACCATGGAGATGATGATGACATAGCTGGGTAGGTGATTGGAGGCGTGATGGGCCAGCAAGGACGTCCAAGCCAAGGTGGAGGCCCAATCAAAACCGACTTCGAGTCTGTTTTGGAGCCCAGGACCAGTCTGCACTAAAACGGACACCCAGGACGCATACGGACTAGGATTTGGACGTTCTATATATTCCTGGAAAGATGACGAAAAGAACTTTCCAACACAACTGGTTCCATGTCAAAATTTGTCTCGAGGCGTCGGCAATCGCCAAAACAAATCGACTTACAGAATCTGTCCTGGTGCTGCGACACCGTAATCGGTCTTTGGGCCATGTATCACGTTGAGCCCACTTAGGGCTGCGTCCAGGGGGTCTTGCACGACCCTAGGGTCCTCATATACAGCCGCCGCCTTTTCATTAGTGTTTGGGTTTTTCTTAGATTATTCTGTTGATAACAGTTTTGCCGTTTGATCGGTTTGTGAGACTTCAACTTGTGAGATTCATCGTATACTTGCAAATTTGGTTGCATTCTTTTTTGTTCTTGCTTGTGTTCTTGATTTGCAGGCAAGGATAAGCCTTCTCGGCAAGGTCAATCATTCTTGAACGGTTGATAACCAGAGGAGACGTTGTGCTGCGATTGCGGGGTTCAGAACGTGTCATTCGGAAGCCGGATCGATTTGTGTATCGCCTCCGCCTTAATCAAGATTATCAGAACCTATCGGAAGATCGAGAACCCTTGTCCACATCACCTACGTACAACCCAGGATCGCACAACGGGCTTCATGCCCTTTTTCATGACCTATGGGTCCGAGGTGATCTTGCCCACCGACCTAGACTATGGCGCGTCATGAGTGCGCGCGTACGACGAGCAAGGCAACAAAGCAGCGCTCTAGGACGTAATGGATCAAATAGACGAGGCGCGAGATGTCACGCTCCTCTATTCGGCCAAGTATCAATTAGCGCTCCGCCGCTATCACGATCGAAACGTAAGAGACAGAGGCCTCCTTGTGGACGACCTCGTTCCGTGAAGAGTTCAAGACAACAGGGGTCGACACAAGCTCTCTCACCACCTTGGGAAGGACCATACATCGTCTCACAGCTGACCCGGCACGTGCAAGTTGAAGACCGTGGAGGGTGACGAGCTTAAGAACGTGTGGAATATCTCACAGCTACGTAAATTCTATCCCTAGCTTTCCATTTCCTGCGATCCTTGCATGCCTTGCTCACTCCTAAACAACGCCCGACCCCTCTCAAGGGGTCGAGCATCGCTCAGGGGCTAGAAGGGCACAGCGGGCCCATGTGGCACGCCTCTGTTTCGCCTTAAAATGTCTTCTCTTTTCTTGCCTTTTTCTTTTTTTTCTCAGCCTTAGGCCTCACCATACTGGCAAACAAAGTTGGCCACGAGTGAAGGGGTTCACAGTCGAGCCGGTCGGACGACGCAACGTCGTGCTTGCCCCAGCGGCCCCGGCAACGGCGCTCACCGGCAAGACTAAACTTCCAAAGCACTCGGGGGCTCAAACTTTGCGAGCCAAAACAGGGGAGGCAACAGGCTGAGCGCACAAAATAGTTTAATCGACTGAAACTAAGATTGTGTGTGGCCACTATAAGCCATCGAAATTAAACAGACACTAGTTCAAACTTAAACTATTACATGGGCATGATGACCCACCAAAACAACTAAAGTAACTACAGCAAACACTAACTAATTTTCCTCCTCAGCATTAGGGAGCGCCTCCTCCTCGTGCGCGCAAGCCAGGATGTCGGTGTGGGGGGCGGTTCGGACACGGATCGCCTCCATCTGCACGGAAGTGTGCCCTTGAATGTGGCCCGTGCTTATGGCCTTGAACTCAGCTTCGACCAGGTCGAAGTGGGTGGCGAACACGCTGAAGGCGATACGCATGCCGAGATGCATGCCCCGTCTGATCCACTCACGGCCTGCCTCCATCAGCTTCCCGACTCGTCAGCGGGAGCGGCAACGAGAGGGAGGTCCACCTGAAGCTCCCACGCCGCTCGACCCATCAGAGCATGAAGCGCGCCCTTCTCCTCGACCTCCTGACGAAGGGAGCCCTTGACGGCTCCTAGCTTTGACCCGAGGTCTGTGCAACACCCACCAAAGTCAACAAACCAAAAGGAGATGACACGTAAGGTAAGGGAGCGCGAAAAGTTAACCTTCCTCCCTCTTGTGGGAGGTCTGCAGCTGCGACAGGTAGCCAACGGTGACCGTGGCAGAGTTCTGAGCTGCCTTGTCCGCCTCCTCGCGGTGCAGCTTCTCCTGCTGTAACACGAGTCCCAGCCTATTGACCTCCGCAACACTGGACGCAGCCTATGCCATGGCCGCGTCCCGCTCCTCTCGAACGAGTTGACTCCCGACTTGCTCCAAAGAGGCCTCCAGTTCCACCAGCCTCATGCCGAAATCCTCCCTGAGCTGACGCTCCTCCTCCATCTCCTGACGGGCTCCAGCCAAGGCTTGAAGGGATGCCGCGACCGAGGCCTCGTACTTGAGCCTCAACGCCCGGCACACAGCAAGGACCTGAAGCTCGGCTAGGCTGCATGAATCTTCCATCAACTTGAGCCCGCCCTCCACTAGCGCGCGCTCGTCCACCAACAGTGGCGGGACTCCGTGACCACCAGCGCTCGCGATGGCTCCCGCACCAACAACGGCGGGGATCGCGGTCTTGGCAAGCGCCAGAACAGCGGCCCCGTTGCCTCTGCCTGCTGCAACTGCCGTCACTGTGATGCCCCCTGGGGCGTCACTTCTGACGCCCTTGACCTCCACCGTGGGCGTGACCACCCTAGAAGTCGCCTCGGTCGCAGCGGCCGCCGCGGCGTCACGCGCCCGCGCCTCCTCTGCAGCAGCCGCCGCGGCGTCTGGCGCTAGTGCCTCCTCCATGGCGCCCACCTTGAGCTGCTTCATAAGAGACAGCTTAGGCCGGCGAGGATATTGGCCCAAGGCCCGTTGTTTCTCGACCACGCATCACCGCCCGCTGGCTCGTCTCGCAGGCGCTTCTTCGCAGCCGCCGCGGGAAACGTGACCTTAGCCACGATGACGATGGGTGGTGTCTCGACACGCGCCGGCTCGATCTCCTGCTCCAGCTCCACCGGTTGGACCACTCCTTCCATGGGGGAGCCCGCCGCTGGGGTCTACACGCCGGAGACATTCACGATCGACGCTGGCGAACGGGGCTCCTCCGTCGATCCCGATCAGCTCAGCACTACCTCCTCGACCAGGCGGTGGCCTGCAAGGGTCCCCGACCCGTTCGAGGGTGGCGAGATCAGGGATGACCCCATCCCCAGAGTTGGGCGCGCGAAGGGTGCGTAGCCAAGGCTGGCCGCCAGCCTGGCATCACTACTGACGTCATCGTCGTCATCATCACCACCACCATCACCATCACCATCACCGTCGTCGTCACCACCGCCGTTATCACTGACGGCATCCTCGAACCCGCTCAGGGCCTCCCAGTCATCGGAGGTGTTGCCATCCTCAACCTCCTCCTCCTCCTCCTCTGTCGACTGAGTCGACAGAGTGTTCGGGTTCTCACCCCTCCGCTCCTTCTCCTCCCACAGCGCCTGCCGCCGCCACAACCTTTCTTCCTTCTCGCGCTTAGCCCGGATGTCAGTGTCCTACTTCTTCCGCGCCTCCTGCTTGGCGCCTCGCCATTCCACGTCTCTAAAGTGGTTGGCGGTCCTCTTGGCCCTCCCCTCCGATAGCCGAAGGGAAGGGGTCTGGACGAAGCACACCCAATGGAACTACAAAAAAAAAGGGGGGTGGGGGGGAAAGAAAGCCAAAGGCCAAACGCGGTCACGATAACGAAAGTGGGAGGTGGAGGATAGTGTACCACCAGGGGAACGGTCGGGACGCATCACCGGCCCATTCAGAGCAGGCCATGCCTACACGCTGGGCCCTAGAGCCGCCCTCACCCGCTTCACCACTTCGTCGTCAGACAACAACTCCTCTGCCATCACATTGTCCGGCACAACGTGGTTGTCGGCATTGATGAGGAACATGGGGAGATGACGATGACACAGCTGCGTGAACCGCCGCTTGTGGTACCACCCGACGACTTTGGCACCGTTGAGACCAGACCTCTTGAGATGAGCAATGGCGTCGAGCGCGCTCTTGATCCACTTCTTCTCACTTTTCCCCTTCCCCCAGTGCCAGCTGTCCCGAGCCTCGTCGATGTCGCGGCCGGTGAACTCGGGGAGGGGATGGATCTCGTCGTTGCGCAATTAGAACCACCTCTTGTGCCACCCCAAGTGGGTGGTTGGGGTGGGCATCAAAAGGTACTCCCCCGTACGTTCGCCTCGAAGTCAGATGCCCACGAACCTGATGGTGCACGGAAAGCTCTCGCCCCCAATCATGCGCCGGATGCAGGATGCGAGGAAGAAGTGACACCATAGGTCGAAGTTGGGCATGATCCTGAGAAATCCCTCACACAACGCCACGAAGGCCGAGATGTGCTGAATCCCGTTGGGATTCAGATGCTGCAACTCCGCCTTGTAGTGGTAAAGCAGCACCCGGAGGAAGTCATGCACTGGCAATCCAAGCCCGCGCTCGTGGAAGGGGACGAACGACACCACATAGCCTCTCGAGGGCTCCAGCCGTGTCTCGTTCCCCGGCATCACCCATTCCCTTGCTCCGGTGAGGGGGACGAGAAGACCGGCTTGAACGAGTCCCTCCAACTCCCTCTTCGTCACCGTGGAGCGGGTGAACACCGACATCATGGTAGCGAAGCTACAATAGGAGTGGTCGCTGGAGACGAAGAAGAGGAAAGGTCTAGGAGATGAGAAAGGCGAAAGGAAGACAAAGGATTAGGCATCCAAGGCTTAAATAGGAGGACGAGCTAGGAGCGCGACCAAAACTGACCGTGGAAAATCCGCCCACAACCTGCCAGGTGATAAACCTCTCAACCCTTCATCCCGCACCGTGCGCGGATGCGGTGTCCCATGCTCCTCCATAACTCCACTTCTCCCACTATCCCGAAAACTCCTCGGCTTTCGTGAACAGTTCCATGCACCGCAGGCCCACCTCTACTGCCATCACTGCGAGAAATGACCCTTCGGCTGCCGCGCCAAGAAAGACAAAACGGCCACGCGCCGCACTTGGGACCACCACGATGCAAATGTCAGGTAAACCGCTCAGTCCCTCCTATTTACTCGGGTAGTGGGGCGGGCAGTACAGGGCCAATTTAAGCCCCACACCGCGCCTCGAATTCTGAAGCATGAAAGACACGCGGACCCCACTAATCAGGCCTTGCCGCAATAAATGCGACCGACCCAGACGGACTCGGCTGGCGAGTAGCAACAAACGGGATGGAGGCACAAGGCGAGCCGCTTGACCCCGGCAAGGGACGAGCGGTGCAGGTAAGACGGGATAAGGGGCTAAAAACGGCCTCGACGGCCCGACGGCGCCAAGGTTCCAAGGCTGGTCCCACGTGTGGGTTCGACAGCCGCCTGGAGCGCGAAACAGAGCGAGGGGCGCAAGCAATGGGCACACTTAGTGGCCAATACCCCAACCCCCGAGGGGTCAAGGGCATCGCAGAGTAGCATTTGAGTTCCGCTCCGACTCGACATTTGGTATCTCCCCGAAGAGAGGCAGCTAGCCATCATTACCTATCGAATGGTTGTGACAACCAGTCAAGACGGAAAGACGGATTCATGAGGTCGACCACCAGCTAGTTTGCAAGGACCCCGTTGACGGGGAACCGGAGATCTCACTCGAACAAACCCGATTGCAGCTCATCGAGTAACCACGTTTTAGCCACCGAGGCGAAAACATGGGCCGGCTCTATCCTCCGTCCACGAACAGGACGCGGAAGGAGAAAACTAAAAAGTCAAAACGGCCGCTCGACCGAGCCGTCCGCATCGAGCAGGGATGCGCGGGCCAGCATCGCCAAACGAAACCCAAAGACGGGATCACATTCATTATTCCTTGCTTACAAGACCATTTAAGGCACGAGGCAAGCCGCCTGACCCCGACAAGGGACGAGCGGTGCAGGTAAGATAGGATAAGGGGCTGAAAACTGCCTCGATGGCCCGACGGCACCAAGATTTCAAGGCTGGCCCCACGTCTGGGTTCGACAGCCGCCTGGAGCGTGAAACAGAGCGAGGGACACGAGTGATGGGCACACTTAGCGGCCAATATCCCGACCCCCGAGGGCATCACAGAGTAGCGTTTGAGTCCCGCTCTGACTCGTCCTTTGGTATTTTCCTGAAGAGAGGCAACTAGCCATCATGACCTATCGAACGGTAGTGACAACCAGTCGAGACGGAAAGATGGATTCATGAGGTCGACCACCAGCTGGTTCGTTGGGACCCCGTCGACGAGGAACCAGAGATCTCACCCGAACGAACCTGATTGCAGCTCATCGAGTAACCACGTTTCAACCACGGAGCCGAAAACGTGGACCGGCTCTATCCTCCGTCTACATCGAGTGGGGACGCAAGGGCTGGCATCGCCAAACGAGATCCAACGATGGGTCATATTCAATATTCCTTGCTTACAAGACCGTTTAAGGCCGAATCTTACAAACTCCCTCTCTTCTTTTTATAAAGCGAGTATCAATGACTCGAGAAAAAAAAAAGAAAGAGAGGAAAAGATCGACCTGAGGGGTCTACTATAAAGAAAAAAGCGGTACCCGCACCTCGACGGGTACATACGAGGTAAAGCGCCTGTAATGCTTTGTCGTCAGGGAAAGACACCCTCATTTGAGGCTGGCCTTTTCTCCCAACGAAGAAGGCGAGCAGCCCGGCCGCACCATACAGCTGTTGCTGGAGCCACCTCTTGAGACTAAGGACCCCATTGCTGGTCGGGAGTCCGGTCCGACGCCTCTTCTTGACCTCGTTCCTACCGACGCTACTGAAGACGAACTTGAGGGGACCAAATAAGCCATGGTAACCTTCCATGTGAGTGCCCCTTTATCTCCATCTCACCTCAACAGGGGGAGGACACAATAGAAGTTGAGCCAACTTTCCCACAACCAACAGGGCCGCCGCACCAGGGCAGCCGGGAAGTTACTATCGACGGGTTTTCATCCCCGTCTTCATCGCCAAGGGCATTATCGCACCCAAAAGACATGAGGACGACGGACCACTAAGCAAGAGTCGGGCATGCCTCGGATATCCCGAAACTCTAGGTGTAAATGTTAGGCATGGGAGTGAAGCAGAGCGCTACCCGGCCGCGCCCTTAAATAGCCGAGCTAGGGCCGGGCCTCGGATACCCCGCACAGGCATCGAGCCCAACGCAGGTTCACGAGGAACCCTCACACATCACGTAAGGACAAGGATCCAGCACTACCGACGGTACCACACATCACATCCCCTAAAAAGGAGAGCACGCTTTAGGGCAAGTCATCGGCCTTGGATCCCCACAGGAAGATACCCCTACTCGCTACACGCTAGAAGAGGACAAGGAGCCCACCGCTCCAGCAGCATCATGTCCTGCCTTTTTAGGCAAATAGGATGGGCCTCATCGACACCACGGACAAAGCACACCCTCTGTGGCACTCTGCGTTGTCTGCTCGGCCCTAGATGTAGGGCCCGAGGAACACGGGAGCCATAGCACTCTCGTGACCGCTCTTGACAAATAAATCCAAAGAACGAGTCCGCATGGACTCCTTCTCTGACTTGGGGGCTACACCCAACGGGTGCGCTCGCGCGCACCCGTTCCGAGTGGCAAACTGACCATCTCACGCTATATCAAGCCGAGATCCAAGTTTCACCAATATGAGTCCCCTGGATCGGGGGCTACACCCGTCGGGTGCGCTTGCGCGCACCTCTCTCACGTAAACCAGGCAACCCACAAACGACTTCATGTCGTTCGCTCGCACCTGCGTCAAAATCCCCCGAATGACTCTCTGACTCACTCGGGGGCTCGGGGGCTACTGTCGAGGGTAAGGATCGGGGTGTCCTGTGGCATCGCCTAAGGACTCATACGCGTCCGACTTAAAAGGACCCGCTGGATCGCTACCAAGGCATCACCAGCATGGGCCCCCATAGGAAGCGTCCCCGCGGCAGTCAAGCCTTAGCCGCAAAGGTCGCGGCACTGCCCCGACTCGCTTGACTCTCGAGCGGTCGAAGGTCGGTCGTGTCCCGCTCGACCCCTCAAAGGGGGTCGAGGATTTGCTACGCCCCGCTCGACCCCTCAATGGGGGTTAAGGGCAAGTCGTCCCGCCCAACGGAACCCAAACACGGCTCGCCCTTCTAGGCATATGACTCAGCCACTCGCTTGAGCCTATCCACTCCGGGGCAAGGACGGATGCTCCGCTGCCACTACAGTCACGACGACAGTATGGGCCCCCCATAACCATTGGATAAGCTCAGCCTCCGTCAACTCCCATCATTAGAGCCCGAACCACGACGGGACGAGACGACAGACCCCTGACCAAGCCAGGAGTGGCGGAGTGGAGAAGCTCGATTGTCTTGTTAGGATGGGACAGATTCCAACTCCAAGCTGTTCCAGACAGGCGCAACCAAACACGATGACCCCCGATGAAGGGGGTCGAGCGAGCCAACGGTCAACAACTGCCAACCACCCAACCTTAAATACCATGCCCATTACGCATACACAGTATCAAGGAGTCAAATCTCTCTGGATACCTGCCCCCCTTATCATCACCAGCACCCGCTGATGATTGCAGGCATGGTGAGGCTTACTGTGCTGCCATCCCCCAATGACACACCTAATGGTGATAGTGCAGGACGGCTTGATGGACAGCAAGATTGAACCTTGCTTGAATAACGTGCAATGCCCATGCTGCACCTCCCCACACATGGCGGAACATGCCGACTACAGGAATGAGGGGAAACTTGACCCGACGACGAAGAACGGGGGCACGCTCGAACGCAGTACCGCCCCACTGACGCGAGACCAGGACGATGGGGCCTACAAGGACCAAAGGCTATGCCACCGACCAGGAACTTTGCCTTCTTCTGCACGCCTCCACCAACTCCGCACATGTAGAACCCCGCTCTCTCCTTCTCTCTCTCTCTCTCTCTCTCTCTCTCTCTCTCTCTCTGTAAATGGGCCCATCCCCTTGAAGTATAAAAGGGGAGACCCGCTCTCTTCTCTAGGGACGACGACAGATAGAGGCACACACACACACCCAGTACACACAATTCACTCGCACCCGAGACTTGGAGCCTCCTCCTCTCTCACCACCGTTATACTCCACCACCGAAGCAAGTAACACGAGCAGGCTTAAAAACTGGACGTAGGAGTGTCCCTTGAGAGAGCATTTCCTTGTGCGTGGTGGGAGGAGCCTGTGAGTCCACTTGGACTGTGGATCGTGTTCTAGGGGGACACCACTGACTCGAGGAGTGAAGCAACTCCTCGAGGGAGGCAAGCTCATGCCCTAGGGGCAGTGGTTATGCAACCACGCCATCACTCCATGAGTGATGCAAGCTTGTGTGCAAGGACTCCACCATTGAGTGACAAGAATGATCAATATTCCGACGTGAGTCGATCCAATGAGGACTAGGGAAAGGCGTCATCCTTCTGATACCTCGGGCTAAACAAATCATGAGCCTTCTCTATAATAATATACTTTACTCTATTTTACTCTATTATAATAATATACTTTACTTTATTTTACCAAATTATTCTATGAAATGAATATGTGGTGCACTAATATGTGTTTTGCAGGATTATTATTTTCTGATGCACTATCACCTTGATGATTTATGTTTTGTAGGATATATTTCATGTACATCACTATATGGTGGTTGGCATGTGATTTTTTCTCTCTTGTATCTTATACTTACTCCATATTAGAAAAGGAGTTTGTTTTAGCCTTTTTGCACTTGTTATCAAATCAATTTGTTTTCAAAATTAAACTCAATTCCAAACTGCTTTCCCCCTGCCACCATAACTGAAGCGCGCAAAAAAGGGGGGCGCGGATGGGAATCGAACCAACAACATTCAAACTTACCTCAAGCCCACCACAGATAACCAATAGGAGAGGGAACCGATAGTGAATGAAGTGGACCCGAAACTCTATTTAAATAAGACATATAGAAAAGACTAGCCCTAATTAATCACTCATTGGTATCACAAATGCTGTCCTAAATGATTTATTTTTCTGATATGGAGGGAGTACATGCCACCACACTACACCAACCATCTGGAGCAAATATTTCTTCTCATATCATATGTTTCTCTTGATGTCTTGATCTTGAGGTATGCTCTTAATTCTAGTTTTTTCCTCCTCTTGATCATATTGTTGTTTGAGATAAGTAGTGTTGTCATCAATCACCAAAAATTGGGAGATTGTAAGCTTCATGACCATTTTGGTGTATGGAAACCCTGAAGATATGAATGTTTTGGTGATTGAATGTGAACACGAGATGCATACTAATGCCTGTCTCAAAAAAAAAGATGCATACTAATGCCTACATCTAGTGTTATGGATGTAGAACCAATCTATTAACTTAACAATAAAAATGAACATGGTGAATGGTTGCCTTGGTGATCGATGTGGACTCGGTGGATTGCCATGAGGATCTTGATGGAGAGTCGCAGTGATGGAGATGGACCAGGACTAAGGACAGTTAGTTCCAAGTGTGTTGTGATCACTTGGCTAGTGTGTAGGCTTGAGTCCATAGAAAAAACCGGACTACCAAGAGGGCATGAGTCATTCTCTTAGGTCTCTCTAGTGTTAGGAGTGTTGGGATGCTCAAGTGAGGCTCTTGGATACTAGGAGTGGCAGTGGAGAAGGATCAACCAAGGTTGGAAGCAAGGAAAAAAAGGTTAAGAAGAACAATGAGTTTGAGCTTCAGATCAAGTCACTGTAATGTAAGGTGAGGTCATTGCAATGTATGGTGACTAGGCCCCCAGATTGACTCTGGAACAGTGGCACAACCAATGGACATGTGTGCAAGTCGATGGGCAGAGTCGATGGAGCTCAGGAGGTCAGTATAAAGTATGACGAGGTCGTTGTAGGATACGACGAATCAAGGAGCGAAGAACACCAAAGATTGGACATCTCTAGTGAAGCTACGGCGAGGTCGCCATAAGGTATGGTGACCCAAAAGAGGATAAGTTGGTTTGAACTTGGAGGATGTCGTTGTGTGTATGATGGAGTCACCGTAAGCTATGGTGACCCAGAGGAAGAATTGGCCTACATTCTGGTTGCCCCTGGTGAAGATTCACTGAGGTCATCGTATGTTACGGTGATCCAAGAGGATTTCATGCAAAGAGGCACTGGAGATCAGGAGTCACCATAAGAAGGAATGAGAGGTCGCTGTAATGTACGATGATCATTTCCTAGAGTTGTCGTAATGTATGGTGGTGCTTTTGGCGGTTTGATCTACAGGTTCACAACTTTCTGGCAATGACTAGTGGTGTGGCTGTAGCCTATATATAGCTGTTGTTGAGGTCTTCGATACCTCTATTGGCCATTTGGATTATTCGGCAAACCAATAGAGGGCCAAGAGGAGAAGAGAAGACACTAGTGCAAAGATTGGAGAGCTATCTTTGAGTGTCTCAGAGAGTAACAAGAGCATCCCTTCATCTCTAGCCTAGGGTGGTTGTAGAGAGTGATTAGTATTGTTACTCTTGGTCTATTGGCAAGGCCTAGACCGGTTAAGTGTCGGTGATCGAGCCTATCAAGTGTGATTGGTTGTGAAGGTCATCACAAGTTTGTACAAGGTTGGAGCCTATCCGGGAGTGATGCGAGCTTGTGTATGAGGACTCCACCGTTGAGTGGCGGGAGGGATCAATACTCCGGTTGGAGTCGATCCAGCGTGGACTAGGGGAAGGCATCATTCTTCCAATACCTCGGGCTAAAAATCAATGAGGATTCTCTAAACCCTCTCTTTACTTATTGTTGACACTTCTTAATGTCGCACTAAAAATAATACTATTCCTGATGGTGATGTCAGAAATGCTTGTTGATATTTTTAACGATCATAGATAAATCCGCAAGCGCATGAAAAATACCGTTGTAGCACTTCCCCAAAGAGTATTCTAAGGGTTATCAATCCAAGGAACGGTATGATAAATCCTAAAGTTCTAGTTGGTTCAAGGACACAAGAGATAAATGTTGGTGTAGGATAGAGAGGTTTATCTATGGATAAGCTCCTAAATAAATAAGTTTGTGGCTCTAATTACTGCTTCGTGTACAGATTCATGCCCAGCATACACAAGGCAACTCCATCTTGGACACACGTCGCAACCGAACGTGGAGGAGTACAATGGATAGATAGGGCTATCACCACCTACTACCTACCTCTATAGACCATGGATTACAAGGTGATCAAAGATGATCTCTAACCTAAGCACCATGCCTAAGTTATTAGTTACTATTTAGTCCAACTAGTATAAGACTAAACAACCTATGCAAGATAGGACTTTGAACCCACAAGTAAATGAGCACACAACTTACTTAAATAAGATAACTCAAGAACATAAATAAACTCGAAGACTTACTTGATAAGGCAAGACTCAAACATGAAGACTTACTTAATAAGGCAAGGCTCCGTAGAGGTATAAGTAGAGGGCCCACAGACAAGGCTCCACTCCTAGACTTCCCCTCACTCTCTCCCTAATTCTAAGTACTAAACTAGTAGTACTAGATACTTTGGAGTGTGACTCTTCTTTCTCATCTCTTATGTGTGTGTGTGTGTGTGTGTGTGTTGATTAGCTCTTCCCCTCCTTATATAGGACTTGAGAGGCGGTTACGCGAAACCTACAGCACCACCGACTTAGCAAAGGCGGTATCTACCACCACGTGGAAGCGCGCCCGAAATAGGCTTAGGATCAGGTCGGGCGACTAGACCTTTAGGTCGGCCAACCTGGAGTGGCCCCGCTTGAGGTGTGCTTCCTCTAGGTGGCTTATAGGTGGGTCATATCCATAGATATTCCATGGTTCTGCCCGGGAAGTCCAAGGAATCCTATGTTTCCACGTATGCAATCCTTGTGTTGATTTCTGATTGGCTGGTGGGATATTTTCTTGGATTGATGACATGGAAATTCCCTTGATTCATGAATAAATCATCCACACTCAAATATTCACCAACACTTGTGTAATTCGTTAGTAATAAACTCCTACCACTATGTTGGTTATTTAATTCAGCTCTTTTATGCTGGCAATTGACGGTCAAATTTGGTACTTAAAGAGCATTAACACTTACCGTCTTTAATTACACATTTATATGTAAGTAGAGATAGGTCTATCTTGGTCTTACAAGCTTGTTGATTGGCTTGGCACCTCATGCATTGCATCATACAAGTAGTATTGATGGGGTCTTGGCTCAGTAGAACTGCATAGGACTTGTCATTAGAGGTTGTGAAGAATCGGTCAAGTGAAGTTTGAGTTGACAATCCATATAGCCATTCCAACTTAGCTGCCCCCCCCCCTCTTGGTCTCCTTGATCCTTACACCCTAAAGCAATTCTGATGCACCAATAGAACAATCAACTAGCTCCCATGTGAGTTTATCGACATCATTAGACCCTCTAACACTTGGAATATGCACATGTAGTGAATAAACCCACTCGTTATCCCAATCAAAGTCCTCAATGACCAAAGGGTCATACTTTTTCACTGCCTTCTCATGCACCATTTGGAACCTTGTTTTCATCTTTCGATTGTATGAAACAAAAACAATGGCATTCAATCTCTTGTGCAACAACCGGTTTCTTTTCTTTGTATGGATCCACAAAAGAACACAATGAAATGAATATAGAACAGCTACTTACTTGCTGGAAGAATCAACTGAAAGTGAATATATTGGCTAATAAATGCTTACAAAGTTGAATGTGCTCCAGTTTCTCTCACACCTGGAGGAAGCACAAAGACTAACGATTCGCTTAGCAAACCATTGGATGTCAATATCCCGCTCACCATAAGAACGCCACCAGTCAATTACAATATCAGTACATATACATATATGTGCTGGGATGTCATAGCAAGTACAAAATTGCTGAAATTAAAAAGATGAGAGGAATAACACTTACGTTGATTCATTTTCTCAATGCTCTCCTTAGCTATTTTTTTGTTGAAGGCATCTCCATGTTGCTCCTCGTATTCAATAGCTTGCCTATTAATCTTGTTCCTAGTATCTTGATCGGGTACCATTCTTCCAAGAACCTCAAGAAAACAACCTCTTAGTTGTCCCAATGCTTTGTTATCATTAGCTTTGACAAGGGGAAAACATTTTCCTTGGTTAAAATATAGAGCTGCACCATACAGTGGATGGTCCATTTGCTTGACCCAACGCTGATCAATAATGCCCATGATACGCTTGAGTAGAGGTGTCTTCATTGAAATGTCAAAACTGAGCTTAATCTTGTCTTTTGTATGAGCCATCAATGTTGAAACTTCAGACATTGTAGTCTTTTCATCACCGTCAATTGCCCTTAACACAATGAGAAGAGGGGTGGGGGCTTTTAAGCATTCTTACACTCAGTTCCAAAACTCAATGGAGATCACAATGCTCTGCACTTCCAAACCAGCTGTAGTTTTAGACAGATTGTTCCCCGTCCATTCTTCACTACTAAATAGAAAGACTCTTCAAAGCATCCTTGTTCTGATGCAAACTCTTTAAAGTTAGAAATGAAGTGGCAAAATGAGTCTTTGCATCTCTAATAAGGTCCTTCCTAGTTGTTTTCTCCCTTATTGCACTTTGCAGTCTTCAATGCCTATAGATAAATGTTGTGACACGCCGTGCATGTGCAATAGGTTTCTTGAATTCCTTTAAGTTTTCAATTTCTTCCTGCATAAGATTCAAGCAATGTGCAGCACAAGGACTCCAAAACAATGTAGGAATCCTTTTGATTAAGATATTCCTTGGGGCCTTGTAGTTTGCACCATTATCAATCACAAGTTGGGCAACCTTGTCCTTCCCAATGCTTTCTATTCTTTCCTGCAATAGATCACGTAGCATAGTTGCAATATGAACTATACTAGAAGCATCAACTGACTCTAAGAAGAAGGTTTAGTCAGGGTTGTTCACAAGGAAATTGATCATGTGTCTTCCTCTCATGTCTATCCACCCATCTGACATGTGCAACCATATTGCTTCCATGCCAACTCATGGTCTGCCCTCATGTCGTTTGCCAACTCAACACATTCCTGCAACAAAGAATCACCCAACTCTTGGTTATTTGGAGGCTTAAAACCTGAACCATAATGTGTTTTTGCCTCACAAGCAATCTAAAATTGCCTTGAATTAATGGCATTAAAATGTACACCTTATTCTATGAACCACAATGCCCATTGCATACAAACATAGTGTCTCTCCTCCTTAGCTTTGTGTTGGACTCAATGGTAGGCCAAAATCCCTTGGCACGTCTTTCATCAACCACCTGTTTAGGAGTTCTTCTTAGAGCTTTATCAATTGTCTTCGTTTATTTTGGAGTTGGTAGACCTTCTAATAAATAGCATGTCTTCTTTTGGCTGTTGCTCCAGAACTTGGCTTTGGCTTTGGTGTTGTTTTTTTATTTTGCAGCAGCACCTTGTTGTGTTACCTCCACAACTTTATCATCATCTCCATTTTCTTCCCCATCAATATCATCCAAGAAAAGTGGCCTCTTATGCTTTTTTGAATCCAAATATTTTGTCATCTCTTTTCTGACTTCATAGCTGACCTTGTCACAAAGAACCACATCTCCAAATTCACCTGCCAAGTGTTGCTTCAACCTTTTTATCCCTCCAGAATACTCCTTTTTGCATAGACTACATGTCACCCAATCTCTTCTACTAGGATCTATCCAATATGCATACTTCCAGCCCAGATCCTTTGAGTTTGGCTTCCATTTTGGATCATGCATGGGATCATCAGCACCATCAGCAGCTGCACGTGAGCTAGACCTACAGCATAAAAAGAAAGGAAAACAATAGTATTACAAACTGCACTAGACACTAGACAAAAACAATTGTGCAGGACATATACTAATCAAGATGGATTATACTAATCAAACTTTACGCAAGACATATACTAATCAAGTTCCACAACAATACATGGAGTCATGGTCATGATGGATTATACTAATAAAACTCGCACATAGCACAAGAAAGCATCTTAATTCTAAAACATATAGTATTATACAACATGTGCACGTGCCTAACTTCCTACTAACAAAGAGCAAAAGAACACATTGAAAGCAGATTAGCAGAGGCAGACAAGAAGGAATGGTCACTTACATGTTTGACCAGATGAAGAAGCTAAGCTAGAACTAGGAAGAGTTGAGACCGTGACAGGACCAGAGCTGGCTATCGAGCTGAGGTGAGAGAAGCGGAGGAGGCATCGAACAGAGGTGGGAGCAGTCTGGAGGAGTACCAGGTCACCGCCCTCTTTCCCTCTCCTCTCTCTTCCACTGCCCTCTTTCCCGCTCCTCTCTTTCCTACTCTCTTCAATGGCACTGGATGCCGGAAGCTATTGGGCGGGTATCAGGTGGATATCCATCAATTCCCGCCCTCCCTAATGGTTTCTCATCATGCCCCATCTTTTCCCACCCTGCCCTGCTATGGTGTCTGCCCCAGCTCACCTCAGGTCGTGCGGCGCCCAGTGGACACCTAATAGCGCCTAGATGGCACCATATCCCATGAGGCAGACGCGATAGGCACCACGCCATGGCGATCCTGATGCCAGGCCATGGCTGAATGCCTTGACGCCTAGGTGTGACGCTACAAAAACATTGCCATTTACGTATGGTCATAGTCTAGATATCCTTCTCAACTATTGTTTACTTTGTTTTAGCCTATTTGCAATAAACTAAACTAAATTTACACATTTAATCAACATTTTAATCTTTATTTGCTAATGTGGACCAGAATTATGGTGGGATTGGCTTCTCAGCCTCACATATGTTCTGTTCGACAAGGCAAAGATATCAAGGGGCCATATAACCCCATCACTGGCTACACCCTTTTTGTGTGGCTTTATTCCTTTGCTCTGTTGTGTGGTTCTTGCTGTCACATGATAAGATTCAGGTAAAT
Organism: Eleusine indica; assembly: GCA_030378355.1. Taxonomy (NCBI): domain Eukaryota; kingdom Viridiplantae; phylum Streptophyta; class Magnoliopsida; order Poales; family Poaceae; genus Eleusine; species Eleusine indica. The sequence goes on from CM059495.1 coordinate 48,659,015, forward strand.
TATGAAATGCAAATACAAACACCATATTGGTCCATCATCGAAAGATGTACATGAAGAGAAGAAATGACAAAGGAGAGACAACACAAAAATAGGGGCACACATGCTAGCATTTTTGTGGGAATCTTGATTGACTATGCCAAGTAGATAGCTGATGATCCTTTTGACAAGGTTCCAATGAGCATTATGTGACCCATGCATGTGAAGGCACACTTTTTGAAAACATAAGCAATGCTTGGCCTTGTAAGGGTGAGGTATTGGTGACATAGTGTCTATCATCAAAGCAAGGTGGTCCTTGGTGGTAGTGATTTTAGACTTCATATCATTGGGATTCATCGCTGGATTGCAATTGTTTCAATAGTGACAAGCATATGATGCAAAAGCTCACCCTGAGATGCTTTTGGCTTCATGTCAATGGAGTCCTCGCTAGCTTGCAATTGCTCATCCCTGCATGATTAATGATGTCTTGAGTGTACTATCCTATCTAATAAAAGATCCACTAGAAGTTCTAGTGACTTGAATCCCAAGAAAGAACTTCAATGTGCCATGATCCTCCATGGTGAATTCCAAATGAAGATGATTGATTAATTGTCAAACAAGGAGCATAGTCGATGTCGTGAGAATTATGTCATCCACATACAACAAGAGATATGCCATGTTGTGTCCAATTTTTCTATAGACTTGAGCCTTAATGACTACACCAGATCACACACACACTTGGTCCTAGCTCATTCTTAGCATTGATCCAATCTATCATTTTGACCTCAACTGCTTGAAGTTGTCACCAATCCTCAATTGTATATAAGAGATATATATATATTGCACTCACATATATTATGTATATTTCATGCTTGTCATTTAATCACTAGAACATTCCTACATTTGAAGTTTCCAACTCTAATGGTCACGAAGGTTACACAAGTCTTTGACAGGCACATTGTCTTGAACAAGTACCAATGGTGGATGTTTGTCCTTCGGTGTTTATTGAATCTACTAAAACATAAAAGTGTTCCCATCAAAATATACATGACAAAAGGTTAGAACATGACATGTTCGAGGGTTTTAGCAATGATATCCCTTAGTACTTGTGAGGTAGTCAATGAAGACACAAGCGATAGAGCATGGTGTGAGCTTGTACACTATGGTGAATGTGATGCTTGGGTAGCAAAGGCAGCCGAACACATGTATGTGTTCATAAATAGGTAGGTGCACAACCAAGCAGAAGGGTGTATGGCATTGAATGCTTATGTCATTTGCACGGGCGATTGTTAAGCGAGTAGGTAGATATAGCAAGAGGATCTAGCCAAAACTTTGGTGGAATGTGGGCCTTGAACAACATGGAATAGATTTCTTGCCGTGAGTATGAACTATGAAGCCCAAATTCACTCCATCTTGTTGTGGACTAGAGGCGGGTGGCACTGATGGAGCAAGAGGGTGTGGCACATATTATGAAGCTCACACCATGAGTGTCATCATAGCCTCCATCATGTTTGTTTTTATGACTCGAGTTTCTTCTTGGTGAAGGTATGTGCTGCCATAGAGAAAATTTGGTGGGGGGGACCTTGTAGGTCCACATAGAGACAACAGAGCTAAACATGGAGTTAAGGCCGCACAACATGTTTACGACTAGCACACGATCCGTCACATGAGCACCCATATGTTACTAAGGGTGTTGGTGAGCTCCTTGAGCTTCCCGTGGTATTCATTCATAGTCATGTTGTCTTGGTATATGCTATGAAACTCTTGTTGGGAGTAGTAGAAGGGCCGCTAAAGAGAGTTGTCGAGGGCGAGGCCTCTTCCTCAAATTGTATTCCATATGGGTTTTGTTGTTGGCTTCAAAAAGTGCACCATGATCATGGGATCTTTGGATATGGTGGAGTAGAGCCAAGAAATGAGATAAGAGTCGATCTAGAGCCACTCTGGCATCGTGGTGCATAATGGTGTCATCAATGGTGCCATTCATATGCTTGGTGATCCAAACTTCTTGAAGGTGAGCTTGAAGAATGTGCACCAGGCCAAGAAATTGTGTTGACCATTGCAATGGCCGTATCTTGGAGAGGTTATGGTGCATTGGATGGAGGGAAGAAGGGGATGGGATGAGATTTAGGGAAGAACCAGAGTTGGAAGAGCTTATCGACATGGTGATAATGGGTAGCGGAAGGCTTTGAATTGAGAATCAAGCTAGATACCATGGTATCCATCATGACTTTTAAAACAATCATACATGCAAGGAAACTTGACCAAGAGGCTAGGGAGGAGGATTACATGCAGCAAGACTGAGCTATTGGTTAGAGAACCTAGTCATGTTTTCCTACAATTGTAGCTTTTTCAAAAGCTTTTTTATGAGGAAATTCACTCTTTCTCAGGAACCAAAGCCTAAGTGAGCTTCTCAGCTTTTACTACAAACAATATATTTTTTTAGAGGAGGCTTCTGACTTTTAGAGCTTTCTGGACAAGTACAAGGTATCAGAAGCTCCTCCAAACAGGACCGGAAGACTATCTTAAATGAAAGAGCAGTGCTTCTGCTCATTGGTTTGGAAAAAAAAACAAGACCGGAAGCATCGTTTTCGTGAGAAAATGAAAGAGAAGTAGGTTATTAGTCTGTGAGTGTCACTCTCTCCCAGTGCAAGAAGAGTGGTGAAAAGTTTCAGCTGCAGGTAACATATAAATTTTTAACAAGTGATGTGACCAACCTAACATGAGAGATCTCAATCTAAGGAACAGCTGGAAAGTTGGGGTCGTAAAATTATACTTCTTCTATTCCAAAATATAAGCATTCTAGGATGAGAGAGTGTGTCTCCAAATTTTTAGCATCTCCCATGTATGTGGACACTAATGCTATGAATCTAGACCAAAACTTGGAATGCTTATATTTTGGAACGGAGAAAGTATTATGTAATGAGTTATACCTAGCATTTCACGTCAATTGCACGGCTAGCTTATGAGCAGGGAGGAACCTGAGGTGGGTGAGAGACAAGGATTAGAGATATCAGTGGAAATTGTGTGATTAGGCTATAAGAAAATTCATAGTGTCTCTGCTGTAATTAAGGGTTAGAACTAAGACCATGGGCCCTAGTGGCCGCGGTGGCAGGTCCGCCACTTGTGTCCATAAGAAATTACGTACAGTAGACGTGGCATGTTGAAGACGGAGGAGGCGGTGACCACATACCGATCGGGCAACATTGCAGGCCGCCAAATTAGGGAGCAGTAGCAGGTGGAGGCGCAACAAATCAGAGCGCGGCGAATGAACAGGGCAGCCGCCTCCGCGGCACCACTGGATGGCTATCTATCATGTCGATCCTACCGACACCGGCTGCGCGCGGCAATGGAATGGAAGTACAACAGAACACCGTGCGCCGAGACGAGATCAGACGAAGCCGTGCAAAATAAAATCACAGAAACGAAACAGCGGCGGCGCGTACTATGATGGGCACAGCCGGATTGGGAAAGGGTCACATGTGGAAGGCGAGGCGGCTACGTGCTCGCCTCCGACTCACAGAGCCCTCCCTCCGTGCCGTCACTCTCGCTGCCCCCGCCTCCACGCACGCATCCCCCCACATCTCCTCGCTCGCTGGGTCCTCATCATAGAGCCATCGATCGGTCGATGCGCACACAGCTAGCTAGCTAGCTAGCTGCATGGCTCCCGCCACACACCCCTCCCTCTCCGCCGCTGCTGCTTCTTAATAAGTAGATATCTCGTCCGCGCGATCCCCCGCGCCGCGCGCAACCATACATCATCACCCACACAGACGCTGCTGTTCATACGCTTTCCGATCGAGAGAGCTGCTGCTGTTCATATCATACTCTTTCCGATCGAGAGAGCTGCTGCTGTTCATATCATACTCTTTCCGATCGAGAGAGCTCGCTTAGCCCGGCTGTCGTCCGCCGTCACGAGCCGAGGTCGCGTCGCTCTGCAGTGCGCGCCGCGCTTCATGTCCTTGACCCTGATATAGGAGCCACGAGGCGACCGGGCGTGTGCGGAGATGAACCAGTGCGTGCCGAGATGGGACCTGGACGACCCGGCGGCGGGGGCAGGTAGTAGCGCGGGCGGTGGCGGGTTTAACACGACGTTGGCGTCGTCATCTGCGCGCCACCGTGCAACCACAACGGTGGGTGGTGGCGGAGGAGGAGCAGCTGGCGCGACGTTCTCGCCCGTGGTGGTGCCCATGGCGGACCAGTATTACGAGGTGGCGGAGCTGACGTGGGAGAAGGGCAACATCTCCTCGCACGGCCTGCTCAACCGGCCCACCAGCAAGTACCCGCCCGCCGCGTCGTCATCCCAGCAGCAGCAGCTGCAGGCCATAGCAGGCGGCGGGGGAGGAGGAGCAGCAGCAGCAGGCGGCGGGGGGGACCGCGAGACTCTCGAGGCCGTGGTCGGCGAGGCGGCGGCCCGGTCCCACTTCCCGCATCAGGCGGCGCCGCCGCCGCTGCCTACTACGCCTTGGCGGCTCGGGCTCGGGATGGACGCGCTGGTGCCGTGCGCGAGGGAGGAGCAGGCGGCACAGGAGGAGGAGGAGGAGGAGGCGCGGAGGAAGCGCGCGCGGGTGGTGTGCGCCAGCCAGGGGAGCGTCGCGCCCGGGACGATGCTCGCGCTGGACGCGGCCTGTGGCACGGGGCCCGACGACGTGTGCGGATTCACCACCACCACCACGAACAATTCCACGTCGCTGGACCGGGACGACAAGGGATCCCCGGACACGGACAACACCAGCATCGGAGGAGGGGCCAGCGACTCGCGCTGCTTTAGCCGACGATCACAGGCAAACTTTATCTCTTCATTCAAATCTTCATGCATTTTTTCACCCGATTTTGCATGACCCAAAAGGCCTGCACAACACACATGCTCACATTATTAGTCACATGATCAAAGAGATTTTGTTATATATGTTATATCAATTCGCACGGAGATTAGCTTACTGTGATTTGCATCAATAACCGTCGCGTGCATGTGTCGATTTGAATATCAAAGAGGGACGGCTTCTGCGACGAGGGGGAGAACGTGGTGATCAACGCCGACCCGGCAATGAGGTCTTCCGTTTCCACCAAGAGGAGCCGAGCTGCTGCCATCCATAACGAATCTGAGCGGGTAAGAATTAAAGCTAATTAATCTCCATTTACTCACTCTTATTATTGCTCTCCTATATACGAATTGGATTACGCCTCGAAACCTACTGTTATGCAAGTTCAAGAACACTTTCTACTGGCCTTTTATTTGCCGATTGTGAGCTCAACTACTCATTTTCAATCGTGGGCTCCATATGGAAACAGTTCTTGTCTATAAAAGCAAGTGTAGTACAACTCCTATTTACTGTGTTTCCTTACATAAAGAATTACTCCTATATGATAGCACACTTAACACAGTAACCATAATTTACCCTAACCAAGATAATTCAACGTTCAATTTAACCACCAATGCAACAAGCCCCGAATTGTGTACCTTTTCTACTGAGTCAAAATCCCACAACATTCAGTTCCCCTTTCTATGCCTGTCGAATATCTGCTCTTTTCTCATTCAGCCTCCAACCGGATACTCCACAACAATATTCTTTGGTCGTACATAAGTGATATTTAGGACGTGCCTACACCTTTCCAAGCAACTATTTGGTCAATAATATTTGTTATTGTATGTTTATTAACATAGATAAGATGTCGATCGTTTTCATATGTTCAAATGTTCAAAGTGCTTTGAGAATAATCGGCAGATGTCATTTTCATATGTTCAAAGTACTGATTCAAATAACAATCACCACAATATGATTCCTCAGCTTCGAGAATAAAATCTGATCATCCTTTGTTAACCGTAGACGGCTCGCCGTTATACTTTTACTATTCGGTACAGGTTTGCAATTCGCGACAACCTATAGATTCAAGTTTATTGTCTGTTTATCAGTACTGTCATTATACTGTTTACTTTTATGGTACCCGAGCCAGCAAAAAGCAATTTGTGATATGTAGGCAAGTACTACATAGCCATCGCACAGTTCACGCTAGGTTTCTTTGACCTAGTCAGTGACACCATAATAGTCAAGGTTTCGAATATAAATAAGATGCCGATCTGATGTTGCACCTCGACGTCTACATCACGCAGTACTTTTAGCCAAGTTCATTCAGAATCCTTTTTTTTTTTTTGAGCAGTTCATTCAGAATCTTAAGCTGTTGTTGAATAGTTGAAATGTTAGGCAGTGCTCCTGCCCATTTTTCGGAAAAAAGAATAGTTGAAATGTTTGGACATGTTTGGGTAGTCGTTAAGTGGGCTAGATCAAACATGTCCAGTTTGTCGGCCCGTGGGCTGAAACAAAAGTATGAGTCATTTAATTGGTCCCTGGTCCAGTTACTGTGCAAGGCATATTGAGCGCTGTTGCATTGCAGAAACGAAGGGACAGGATCAACCAGAAGATGAAAACTTTGCAAAAGCTCGTCCCAAACTCAAGCAAGGTGAGCCGGTCACGCCCCTAATTTTCATTCAAATGACCAAATTAACATTGAACGGAGCCACCGGTATCAAGAAGAGATTTCAGACAGTGTGTTGTTGTCATGGCTACTGTTAGACCGACAAGGCGTCGATGCTGGACGAGGTGATCGACTACCTGAAGCAGCTGCAGGCGCAGGTGCAGGTGATGAGCCGGATGAGCAGCATGATGATGCCCATGGCCATGCCGCAGCTGCAGATGTCCGTCATGGCGCAGATGGCCCAAATGGCCCAGATGGCTCAGATGGCCCAGGGCATGATGAACATGGGCTCCCTCGCCCAGCCCGGCTACGCGCCGCCGCCCATGATGCACCCGTCCCCCTTCATCCCCATGCCCAGCTGGGACGCCGCCGCCGCCGCCGGGCCAAGCTCCGGCACCGGCGCGGTGGCCGACCGCGCACCGCAACTAGGCGCCGGTGCCATGCCAGACGCCTTCGCCGCCTTCCTTGCGTGCCAACAAGCGCAGCAGAACGGACAGGTATGTGCAAGTACAAGCGTAAATATCACATCCGCGTCGTCGAGCTCACGTGCCATGCGAGAAACTGACGAATATGTGCAGCAGCAACACGGAAGCATGGAGGCGTACAACAGGATGTTGGCGATGTGGCAGAAACTGAATCAGCAGCAGCAGAGGCAGACCAACAACTCCAAGCCATGAGCATAATGTACATATAACCATTCTCTGTACAATATCTGTTTGCCCGAAACCATTTCTCTTAGGTCGTTCGGTCATTGCCTTTCTCTAGAGTTTTCTTATTTGATGAAACCTTAATTGTTCAGTCAGTTCCGTTGACACGGTACATGTAGCATCTTGTATGTATGTTGTTTTGACGTGTCTGGTTAGTGTAAATCAGCAGATAGTTATGTAATGTAAAGCTTTTTCCCTTCTTCTTTTCGTCAAATCCATTTATGATAAACAGATTCATTTTGCAAGCTCGTTATTATAAGAAGTTTCTACAGACAATCAGACTAATGACTTTTCACACGAAACATTAATGACTTGTACAATGCCACCGGCCGCTAAGTACATCGAAGTGTACTACTCCCTTCATCTTCATCTAGAGATATACTGTAAGGATTTGTTGACTTTAGTTAACATGTTTGACCTCTCATCTTATTTAAATTATTTATTAAAATAATATTTGTTTTGTTATAACTTACTTATTTTGTCATTAGAGATATTTTATATTTGTATAATTATTTTAAATAAGATAAATGATCAAATATGCTTTTTAAAAATTAACAAATTCTTATATTTTGAACCGATGTAATAGTATAATTGACCAAATTATGCCTGCAAACACCGCCGTTTTTCAGCGAAAAACACGTTTAGATAAAAAGGACGGCGAGCATACACTGCTCAGTCAATGACTTCGAAGCATAACCTGTGTCAAGCATTTCTTTTTCAGATCTTTTCACTATCAATCTTGCTCATTTTCTCCCTATTCTAGTGCTCCAGCACATTGTGCGCCGCCGGAGGCAGACGAAGAAAGCGATGTGTTGTTCAGGCTCCAGCTGGGTGGATCGAGTTCGCTGGGCCGTCAATCCAAAGGACGAGACGCGCACTGAGCAAAACCCAGCTGCTGCCACTCTGCCATCCATAGATTCCGCTGGTGATCATGCCATGGACGACGACGAAGAGAGGAGCGAGGGAGCGAATCGAATCGCATCGCAACAAGAAGCTGGGCGTCGTGGTCCAGTTCCCCCAACCGGACACATGGCCTGCGGCCATTGGCGCCGTCACGAAACGGAAGGAGAGAGAAAGAGAGACGCTCGGTGCCGTACGAGCCACTGGACGCCGGCCGGGAACAGGGGTCTGTGCCTTTTTTGACTCCCTCGGGCATCGGCGCACATGCCGCGGAACGCGGAGAAACAGCTCGATCTGCGGATTGTAAATAAATAAATAAACACAGGAGGAAAAGGCGCGTCGGAAAGAAAAAGGAAAACGGATGTCACGGTGTCGGCCAACCAACCACTGCCAGTCTTTGTTTCCCTACTGTGACAGGCGATGATCATCACTCAACTGCTCAGCCAAAGCGGAACCTGATCAATGCATACTGGTCGCTTAGGATGCTCCGTGTCCCGGATTCGACAGACGCTGTGGACTGGATGGGGCGCCATGAGACGCAGCCAGCTGCACATTGCGCTGCCGGGCCTGAACGCATCTTGCCATCAAGTTAAAGATAGGAAGATGCCGGCGCTCGCTTGAGTGAGAGATCTGGATCAAGGAGCTCGCGAACCACGCGCAGCAATAACTCGAGAGCAGGCAGCAGCGCGGGACAGCTAATGGGGTTTGAAGAGTCCGGACTCCGGACCGGCAGAGATGGGACGGGATTTGGCCGGTCGCCATTGTCAATCGATGCAGGGCCCGACCGAGCACTGTATAACGTTCTGTTCTGTTCTGTTTCTGTTTGACTGGAGCCCGGGGGGCGCTTCTAATCTCGCGTCGGAACGGATACGATACAGTGAAAGGCTACTACTGGTGGTGTCTATGGTGATAGGACGAGAAAAATAAAGGGTTACAGCTTCTCGTAGCTTGGAGCAAGCTTGTACTACCAGCTTTATCGAAGGTCGCAATGCCGATGCATGTGAAAGGAGGCTGTGCAGGATGATTAGGCCGCGCGCTTTACCACTTTATCGGCGCGGCAAACCAACTAATCATGTGGGTAACTAACGAACGGAATACTATAAACGAAAGCAGATTTACCGCGCGCGGGACTGAACCGACAATACAGTCACAGTTTCGAACTAGTATTCCTAGGCGCTTATGCCTTTTGGAATTTCGACTGCGAGAAGCGCTTGGATCAACTGTGCAGTTTTACGTTTCGACATACTGTAGGGCTACTTCTCCAAGCAGCTATGCCTTTCCTTTGCATTCCAGAAATGCTCGACCAAGCATCCACGAAATCAAAATGTGAAGGATCGGGCAGGGCAGAAGAGAACCGACAAGAGTTTATACATAATAACAATATACTCTTTTGATTAATCACCGTCCGATATGATGATGAAGTCGACGACGATATAAATTATAAAGCGACAGTGGGCGGGAGAGCGTACCTTGTACGCCTGCCTCCTCCATTTCCCACACAGCTTAAGCTTAGCTTGCTTGCTCCCCTCCCCCATATTTTCCCCCAATTAGGATCACATACCTCACTCACCCAAAACAGACCGTTTGAGACGACGCCTCGGCCTCACCTAAAAGCAACAGCCCCGCCCCTCCCAAACACGATGAACAACACACACACACACACACACACACGATCGATGACCCGGCACACACGCACGCACTTCCCCAAGGACTAGCAGTACTGTCTGTAATGGTAGTAGTAGTAGTCTAGTAGCGGTGGTGATGTTGAGCAAAGAGTGCCGGCTCCAATTGCTGGCACCCCAAAGACCCGGACGGATCAGCTGTACTGGACGATGGAGCGGTAGAAGGTGTTGGGCCTCCAGTTGGCCGGGATGACGTTCTTGGCCACCAGCGTCTTGCCGGACTCGTTGCGGATGCGGATGGTGAAGGGCGCCTGCAGCCGGTGGTTGGAGTCCAGGCGCCAGACGGAGCCCCAGGACTCGCGCATCGGCGTCCATCGCCCCGTCGGAGGGCCGTGGGCCGTCTTCGACTCCATGAGGTCCACCTGCACCACGTCGCCGTCGCCGTCCTCGTACTCGACGAGCACCGCGAAGTAGACGGGGTTGGAGAACTGCTCCACGTGGAACCCGATCTTGAGGCCGGGGAACTCGCACGGCACCCTGCAATATTTATTTTTCCCAGTTGTTGATGACCTTTGTTAAGTACAAGTACCAGGACAAAACAGAACCAAAAACTGAACTGATAATCATCAAAAACTATTAAGGAAAGCAAACGCTGCTAATCTTGGCAGTACTTCTGTTGTTGCTTTGCCTAAATAATCATGCTGCGAGGAGGAGGAGGAATCTTCCCCCTCTTTTCGGCCGGGGGCCCAACGCCAGAGATTAAACTGGACAACTAGTATGTGACGAAACAAAAACGGGGGTTGCCCGGTGGCGTGTTGTACTTGTAGCAGGGGAGGGCACGCACATACGGTCGGGGCTGCAAAAGGGGTGCGCCCACTAGTATCCAAAACCGAGCATGTTGCGCGGGCAATAAAAGTGAGCTGTGTCAGCTGCGCCACTTTGCGGCACATGCCGTGTCCGGCGTCCGGCGAGTGGCGCAGTAATGTGGGCGGTTGGTTTGATGCAGCAAACTTTCTTTCACTTGCACTGCCCAAACCTAACTCGTCGAAATGTTTGGAGGGAAACTGAAACTAGAAACGGACTAGTGGTAATAATAATTGACTGCTACAGAGCTAACCAGATAGTACTAGTATACAGTAATCGGCCACAGTTGTGAGGTGGGTGACTACTTCGAGTGGCAGCAAAACAGGAGGCAATAACCACAAAAAGTGTTTCTTGATTTATTTTACAGACCTTGTGAACTCGATGTCGATGATGCCGGAGTGGCGGAGCTTGTCGTTGAGGCCGGGCTTGGCGAGGCGGCCGAACGCGGTGCCGCTGAGGTCGAAGTGGTACTTGGACACCGGGTAGTAGTTCATGTCGGTGATGATCACCGTCTCCGTCCGCCCGGAGCAGGATTTGTCCTTCCTGCACCGAATCTGCATGGGTCGCGTGAGAGCAAGCGTCAATGCGGAGTAAACGGCACTGTCACGGAGATCGAGTGACGACCGCACATGCGCGTGGGGTCCATAACTTAGGGACGCTGCAGGTGGACCAGTCTAGATTTTTTTTTCTACTAGTACTACTTCTAGGACTTTTTTTGACAGTTAAATCATCGATTCTCTCTCAGCAATTACTAGTATTACGGCAGCAACTCCAGCGATTTGAGCTAACTACAGAGGAAAGGAGAGAAGTGCATCGTTTTTTACCTTGTAGCAGGATCCGCATCCCTTGCCATCCTTGAACAGAGGCTGGTTGCCGCAGGAGCCCATGGACATGAAGGGGTACTGGTTGGTGTGCTTGAACCCGCAGGCACCACCTAGTAAAGATGCAAGAGATGCAGAAGATGAGCCACATTGGCCAGATCGTTGAAACAAGGCAAGAGCAAATGCCGGCGCGAGGAGAAAAAAAAAAGGGGGATCTAGGAAATGCGGCCGCTCACCGTTGTCGTCGGGGCCGGCGCCGTTGGGCTGGCCGTACCAGGTGGCCCGGGCCGGCAGCCAGGGGCCCCAGTACTTGGCGGCGTCGCTGGTGTTGAAGTTCTCTGCGTCGAGGCCGGCGTCGCCCGCGTCGAACTGGGTCTCGCGGCAGCTGCCGACGGCGAGGAGGGACAGGAGCGCGAGCGCCGCCGCCGCCGCGGCCGGGAGGGAGCCCATTGCTTTTCTTCTTTCTACAGGCAGGCACTGGGAGTGGGAGGAGGGGAACTGGGCAGTGAGTGAAGTGTGTGGGCGAGTGGTGGTGGGTGGTGGGCCTATTTATAAGCCAGATCGGCACCGGCACGTTAGCGAGCAACGAGCGGGAGGGCCGTAGCAGCAGCAAGCGAGCACAGAGAGGGGAGGGAGAACGTGCCATGTTGGGGCGCACATGGCTCCGCGACTCGCTCGGGTCGGGGCCTCCCCTCCTGCCTCTCGCCTCGCACCGCGGCCTAGCTATAGCTAATCAGCTCATTCTCGTCCGCGCGTATTAAAAGTTGGCAGGTGAGGGTTGGGGCCGGTAGATCGTAGATGGGTGGACGGATGTGCTCGTAAGCTAGCACCACCCGTAGCTGCCATCGCCTGATGCCTCGGCTCGAACACGAGGGTGGGAACGGAACGGGCAGAAGCGGACGCTGCAAACGGCTCGCGCTCCCACCTCGGCTCGCGGAGCTTCCCCCGAGAAAAGATGACTTGGTTCGGGTTGTCGGCATGTGCCAGCGCCGCAGGCTCATCCACCTGCGCGCAATGTGCGTCGCCCAGCACGCGTTACAGCGCCTCTACCTCCGGTGGGTTTTGGCCGCTTCCTGTTACCAGACGATGTGAATTTTTCACACGCAAGATGGATCAGCTTGTGTTGGTACGGTCTGGACCTTCTTTCCCGTTGAGCTTTGATGTGATGTGAGAAAGGCAAGTCGCAAAAAGCAAGTGTTCGTGCGGGCATTGTGTATTCACTTCTTCTTCTTCTTTTTTTTTTTTTTTGGAACAATCAGCTCTTTCATTTTATCATGTTTTCACTTACCGATGCACAACAGCACGTCTAAATAGCTTATGCTCATACCACCGTACAATATTCAAGGACAGTAATGTTGGTTGTTTCCTGTTTCTATATGTTATCAAGATTTCAAATTGTTGAAAGCTGTAGCCCACGAAGAGTGCTAAGTCAAAAACGTAAGACAATATATTTTTTTCCACAATGGAAAAAACATACAGTTCCCTCCATTAGTCGGTTATAAGAGAAAACAAATAATTCTGAACACAAAAAATTGTTGTCTGATAATATTGCTGTTCAAACTGTGTTGCTGTTTACCTCTTTTATTGCTATCATACATGGTGGCTGTCATTAGAGTGATGCTTTAGTTCAAGCAATAACACTGTAATTTGAATATCTAAGAGCATCTTCAAAAGCTTCTCAAAAAATTAATCCTAAAAGAGTGTTTTTGGGAGCAATCTAAAAATTATTAGTGAGAAGTTTTCTTGTCTCCTCCAATAATTCTCCCTAAAAATAGATCAGAAAACTTTTGATTGGGTCACGTTAGCATCTGAGACCACAATAACATTAATTCTCTTCTAAATATAAGTATTGGGGTCCTCAATTTTTCCCTCGTTTCTAGCTACAAATGAGTAGAATTTAGGAAGAGAATAAATCTGTGAGTTGTTTAGGGGAACTATTAGAGATGGTTTTTTAGACTAAATCTCATTAATTTAATTTAGAAAGAGTTTTTAGAGAGCTTTTAAAAATGCTCTAACCTCTTTGAGGGGAAGGCCAGAACCTAATTCTATTATCAAAAAAAAAACAAAAGAATTTAGATTTTTTTTGCATATTTGATAGACATGACTGATAATTCACTAGATTAAGTACTCAGATATAAGTAAATTTGTGGAGTTGTTAGATGTCGGGGGCAGAAACCAGGGGGGCCACGTGGCGCCCTCGAGACCTGTCCTAGTCTGGAATAACAGATGTGCTTGATCCCCACCATGGTGCCACCTGCGCGAACCCTGCAAAGGGAATCTCCGTGACAAGTGAATCCTGGAAACGAGGGCCACGTCACCCCCGACTCGCTCGACCCACCGTGGGTCGAGAGTCGATCGCGTCCCACTCAACCCCTCGAGGGGTCGACGGCCTACGACAATCCGCTCGACCCCTCGAGGGGTCGAGACGAAACCAATCCGCCCACTCAGGCCCCAGGAGCAGGTTGCTCCCCCGAGCTGCTGACCGTACTGCTTGCCCGGTCTTAACTGACTCCCAGATAAGGACGGTAGATTCATCATCATCATTATCATAACGAACAATGAGCGGGCTCCGAGACCACCGATAGGCCTTGTCTTCGTCAGAACCTCCCTCTATGGACCACCACTGATGACAGGACAGCCCTGCGAATCACTGACTAAACCGAAGATGGCGGGTGGAGAAACTCGATTGCCCTGTCGAGACGGGATGGATCCCAACTCCGAGCGGGCCCGGGCAAACGCAACCCGGCGCCTCGACCCCAGACGTGGGGGTCGAGCAGTACGACGGTCAACAACTATCAACGATCCCGCCTTAAATGTTACCCCAGTCCGAGGCGCACAGTATCAGGGGGTTAAATTCTCCGTATATCTGCCCTTCTCATCATCGCCAGTGTCTGCTGACGATGGCGGGCGTGGTAAGGCTCTCTTTGCCGTTATCGCTCAATGACACCATCAACAGTGATGATAAAGGACAACCTGATGGACGGCTGGATAAGACCTCGCTTAAGAAACATGATAGCGCCCATGCCGTGCCACCCACGAATGGCGGAACACGTCCTCTACAATGACGAGGGAGCTCGACCCGACGATGGAAAATAGGGACACGCCCGAGCACAGTGCCCCCCACCTTTGACACCAGACCAGGACGACGAGGGCCCATGAGGGCCAAAGGCCACGCCGCCGACCAGCGCCTCTATCTTTCCCGGCACGGCTTCACCAATTTCACACGTGTAGAAATTTATTCTCTCTCTCTCTTTCTGTAACTGGGGCCGACTCCCTTGAGATATAAAAGGGAAGGCCTATCTCTTCTGGAGAAACAAGACATCAACAACCACACACACATCCACGCTTACGAGCATCAGAGACTTGGAGGCTCCTCCTCCTCTCTCGCTACCTTTGTGCATCCCGGTACAAGTAACACGAGCAGAGCCGTGAACTAGACGTAGGGGCTCTCTCCGAACCAGTATAATCCTTATGTCCTTTTGCATAGGCATCACCGAAACCGAAGCGTGCGCCCCTAGAACAAATACTACTTGCCGGTGATCGAAACACTGACATTAGATAACGCATAATTTAATAGTTCATTTCAATATGTATATATCTCATATATGACTTGGGAAAGAACGTATTTTCCATTATCTTATTCGTTTGATTGCAATCTTATCTTATATTTATTAATTAAATACTTCTTTTGAGACCTCTACATTAATCCTACTAAAATCCTAAAAATTAGGATAATAATGCAAAACATTTGTCCGTCAATCTAGATGCTCTGTAAATTGTAACCATTGATCAATTGTAGGAGGTTCCTTTAAAAGAATGAATTGACATGGAAAAATTACAGCGGCCTTAGGAGTCATAACTCCTAACGGAATACATAATTCATTTCCACAAACTAAACCTGACGTCAGTTTTGGGATAGTCTCCCAAACAACCTCTTTTTTTTTCTATCTCTGAAGACTATGCAAGTAAGAGAAAGGAACTTAATTGACGGAGGAAAATCAAATCAAGAGCGCACACTTTTCCTTTCTTTACAGCCAATTTCATAGGGAATTAGTTTTCTCATCTTTCCCTGAACCTCACATTGATGTCGACAATCATCAGCATCCAAAGGCAATGCAGGTGGCAACTCATGCCGAACGCCAAGCGCACCACCTGGGGTAAAAAGGACCTCAATTAGGCGTATTGAACAACAGTCCAAGGGCAATTTCATACATGATGATGGTGACCATATAGGTCACCCAAGCACGAGATGGTAAGGTTGTGGATATCGTGTAGCTCAAACTCGGGAAGAACCAGTTAGTTCATCAGGTCGTCAACCACCAGATTATGGCAAGCAGAATTGCAAGTTGTTTGCGGTATCTACCATCAGATTGTTCTATCTAGGAAGTGAATTTGCAAGTTGTTTGTGCTTTTGAACATGGCACACGTGTATCGTTCCAAGTTATCATTAGATTTTTACCAAGCATCCTATCTGATAGAGCATAGTCTCAAATTTTACGACTTCATGAAAAAAAAAAATCATGTTTCTTGCAAAAACGTAACAATTCTGGCATGTTTAATCATCATGTTCCACCATGACAATGTACTTGGATTTTACAAATCCCGTTCCACCATTTGTATACAGTGTAGTTGCAAACGTGTAGAAGTAGTGAGTTTTTTTTCCCTCCAACTAATACAATTTCCACCTTAAGAGCATAGGTCTCCAACTAATACATGCAGTACGCCTTTGTGCGCATCTGTTCGCTCCTAATCGACAAAGCCGTGTTCAGACTTGGGGACAGCTAGTTCTGGAACCTGAAGCCAGCTTCACTCGTCAGTGCTTGGCCTCGAAACTCCTTTCCGAGCTGTGCTAAGCTGTGCACCGCCATTCCGTCCATCTTTAGCGCAATTATTCGCGAACCCTCACTAATTCCGCCCAAATTCGATGTGACAGCGCGATGGACCGGCGTAAAGACGAGTGCCGGGACAGAGCGCCCTGCGCCGAGCGCTAGCTGCACGTCGCGTGTGCCGCTTTTTGACTCCATTTGCTCCCCGAATCTCTGCGTCATCCCACATGCGTTCCCGTAACCGCCCGCAACACCTTTGACGAGGAACAGGAAATTGATTTGCGTCGCCAGAAATCAGCATGAGAAGTTATTAGGCCCATAAGCTTGAACAGAGAAAGGGTTGATGAGCGTTGAAGCAATGAAGCCACTAGCAGATTAGCCACAGCCTCTACCCTCCGCCGACACGTATAGGGAAGTACGTGCCACCCGAGGGCGTACGTGTACGGTCGTACGTAGTACTACTACGCTAGTAGTAGTAGGACGAATGGCCCGGTCTACGGAATTTATTGGGCGCCAACTCTGATCCAAAACTGGACTTGCCTATCGCTAGCCGCGGCAGCGCGCGCGCACCGCATCTGACCCGGCAGCCCGGCATGGCGTCGATCGGGATGGATGCTTCGTTGACAAGCAGGAACACAAATACAAGCGCCGTCGCGCGCAAGCCATATGCAGGTCGCCGGGCGGCAGCTACTCATCTCGATCGCTAGCATTTTTCCATCGGCGCGCTGCTACGCGCTGACGATGATCATGTCCAGATGAAGCACGCGTCGCGGGATTGCTCTCGGCCCGGCGAGGCTCGCGTGATCATGTGACATGTGATGTGTGTTGGTTAGGTCGCTTTCCGGTTTCCTTCGTCTTCTTTTCCGGGAACGACTGATGATGGGATATGATCGAACCACGTACTACTAGCTTAGGTGCGTGCGTGAGCGATGAGCAGTGTGGTACGACCATCTATCTGGTCTTGGTATGCACGCACCTAAACCTTCACCGCATCTCCTTGGCCGCATAAGCTGCAATAATGCTTGCTCACACTTCTAGCTATCTGGACACTCACCAGCTACTACTTGGCGCCGCTCTGCTTGGATGGATCGAAGCCTTACGCGCGTGCATGATCAGTTGTTCGTACGGCGTACTTGTACACATACACCGTTAACTGCCATGCCCTCTGTACCCGTGGATCACTTGCCCTGCTTATTTGTTTCGCTGGATCACCAAATCGGTCCATCGACACAGAGGAGTCGCGTGCCAGGAATAATTGATGGGCTGGTTTGGTTCGAGCCAAGGACTCTCATGCCGGCCGGTGACAGCCGTGCATGCGAGACGATGCAAGCAACGCGGGTGTGTCGCCGTGTCTCGCGAAATCATGCCACAGCATGGCTTTGAGCTATTACGCGGCATCCAGGAATAATATCGAGTACTGCTGGCTTCACAACGCAAGCTCTGCGACAGGCAATGATGTACGCCACACTCGTACAGCACTGCTCGCATTGGTGGCTTTCATTCGGTATGTAGTGGCGGAATTATACTGCAAGCAGATGATCCATAGGCGTGGTCGGATTGGTCGTCCCGTACGATTACCGCAACGAGGCGTGGCCAGCAGCAATCGGCGCACGCATCAACTACCTACACACATCTGCAGAGGTCATTAGCTGTAAATTTTCACAGCCGCATCTGAACTTTATTTGAAGCCCCGAGCCGGCACGAGAGCGAAGTTTTCTACGTGGGCATGATGACTACAACGACCGCCGAACAGAGAGAGAGGGCAGTGCACATGCCTATCGATCGAAAGAAAGGGGCAGGTACGGGTGACGCGCGCCGGCCCGGACGAGTTGGTTCACCAATTCAGCTTATCCGCGAAACCGGTGCTTTCAGCTGATGCATGTGATGGAGCAAACGACAATTCACATGCCGTATCATGCACCGCTCGGCGCCGACGGATCCCATATCTACAAGTAGTGGTGGCCAGCCCGATCCCATGTCAATCGGATGCAGGTGCTAATTGCCCGTTTTTCTACGGTTAAACAGTGATGCTAAGATCATTTATTCTAGTCCAAAGTTTAACAGTACAGAGTAGTCTCTTTCAGTAAAGCTGAAGTCAGGTCCAGCCGCCGTGGAGGCATTTGTAGGAATGTGGGTGTGTCAACTTGAGATTCGTCCCGATGATCGTGGCTTGCTGCTGCACACCACCTCCAGAGTGCGTTGTACAGGCTACAGGACAGAGTCCTCTTTCCTTTTTCAATTACTCCACGTAGACGCACTTGTACTCGTGATCCACTGGATCGTTCGTGATCTTAGCACGCGAGGTTTGTCGCCGCTACAAACCACCAGGTTCCGGGGAGATATTAGAAGAGGTAGCTTCATCGTCAGGCAGCAACGCCAGCCAGCCGTAGGCGTCACGCCTGAACGGAGCTATCCGAGTCAGGCAAGTTTTACACGGCATCATCCAAACTGGCCCTCACAGCCTCACAGGTGAGGGGTGATTCTCTTCTCTCTGCTGATGCGGGCTGCGACATTGAACCGGCGCAGGCGCAGACGGTAACCGAAGCATTAAAAACTCGCGATACGCAACAGAAGGGTAGTAGTATTCCGTACTTGTTCCTCCATGCGTCCGGCCCTGTTTGTCTCTCACTAGCTCCTCGCGTCTCTCGAGAATAACATGACAGTATTACTGCGCTGGTGCGTGGTCTCACGTCGCAGGGCTCGAAGAAGACGTGAGCACAGTAGTACGCGCTCGTCGGACTCGTGACTCCGTCCTGCTGGAACAAGTGGAAATGTTAAATTTTTTATTTACTAGGGTATGCTTATTTAAGCTGATGTGCAGAGAGAACGCATGGGTGCTGCGTGGTCGTCGAGACGGACAAACGACGGACGCTTCACTTTTTCCCTCATTTCTCCGGAAAACCCGGACAAGCACGACTGCGAGCAGGGCAGAATAGTTACGCGACGTCAATGGGAGCACGAACGCGAGCTGCTGCTAGGTGCTTTGCCATGGCCGCCACGGCGTTCTCGTTGCACTGCGCCAGCGGCAACCGGCAAGGGAGCTGAGCTAACGAATAGTCCATGGCATACATCAGCTTATAAGCTGCATGAGTCTGCCGCTATCCCTTGCTTTGACTTCACACAAACAGCTCCAATTATGCGGCCTAACAAAAAGGACGACGACAAAATCCTGCGTCTGGCCCGGCAGATAAATCATGGTGAAAAAAGGTCAAGTTCCCAAGAGCAGGAGGACGTGATGGTTGCCGTGGATTGGGGCTCCTTGGTGGGAGCTCTGTTTTTTTTTTTTTTTTCTCCGTCGGCCCCAGAAGACATGGCCGTAAATCAAGGTGCGTCTGCCTGCAGCAAGCAAGCGGGGGCGGATCAGGCAAACACCTCTTTGCTTTACGGATCTACTAGTAGTACGCCAGGAATCTCTAGACGCGGCTCGCATGTCAGTGACCGAGCGCCGTGATCCTGTCCGCGCAGGAAAACACCATGATTAAAAACCGCGCAGACACATGATGGTGGCTGCCTGCATATCGGATGGCCACAATAGAGGAAGTGCACGCTTCCGGGAAAGGATCAACGGCCGAGAGTTGGATCGGATGCCGCGAGCTGGGAGCTTGGTGGAGAGACCGGACACCGTCGCCGGCCGGTCCACCACAAACGGCCACCTTTCTAGGGAGGGGCGCCTGCGTTCGGGTCCCTTTACCCTGTTCCCACTCTAACGAGAAAAACTGTCTCGACGCACGCCACTCCCTGCCCCCACACCTTTTCATACCACGACCACTCCGGGCGCACCGCACCGGTAAAACAGTAGAAAAAGGTGACTGTAGATTGCACGCTGCATGCCTGCGCCCGATCTCTGCGCCCATGCCATATTTATGGCAGTGGTCACTGCCCCGACGAATTAATTTTGCCGGTGGCCGGTGCACGGCGTACGGCCCGGGCGGGGGCCGGCGGTGATCTGGATAGTTCGATTCAGTGTGTATACGTGTCGGCGTCGCGGTTTGGGGAATAATGGCTCAGCGTCATATACTACCGTGTAAAGCAGGGAGCTCCCTCCAGCTCTCCTGTTTTTGTTTAGACATGCACCACCCAAGCATTGACTTTTGACCGACGCCCTTTCCTGCCAAGACTATAATCTTCCGGCAAGGGTCAAGCGCAGATCAGATAGATAACCTAGTAATTAGCGTGCTGCTCTTGCTCAGAGCATCAGAGCAGAGCCAGGGGGATGTGTGAACGGGTTCCGTGCAAGTCGGGCACGTGAGCGCACGTTACCGGAATCTTTACTCGCCAACACGCATGTAACGCGCGCGGATCGCTTGCTCCACTCGGGCGGACCGTGGCCGCCCCGCCGGCACGCATAGCTTATTCGGAAGATCAAGCAAGTTTAGTGGAGTTTTCCTTTTTTTTCCTGGCATGCGCTGCGGTCCACAGCTTTACGACCTCGCTGACGCTGAGCAAGTCCTTATCCGGTTCCGAGCTGGATGAATAGGAAATGGGATTCGTTGCGGCGGCGGACACGTATCCGGGCCGGATAGGGACGGCGACGTACGGCACAGCGCGCGCGACGGGGGAGGAGTGGCCGGCAGAGGAGCAGCGCACGCACTGTCACATGGCACCGGCGCGCGGCATGTGAGATGGCCAAGGCAACGTGGTGGTTGCAGTCCAGAATGTGTCAGCAAGGCATGTGAAATCATGGCATGGCGCGCCCTCCCCCCCGCCCCGCGCTTGTCTTGTGTCTTCCCGCGCCCTGTCGCGCCTCGCCACGCGAATATTTTTGCGCTTCTGCTCCGACCCGCTGGTGCTCTCTCGTTCCCGCCAATAATTCGAGGGTGGCGCCAGCCAAAATCCGATAGTATACGAATGCAGGTTCCAGGACACGTCTCTTTCCGACTTCCGACTCTGACTACTACTAGTGACAAAACCCTGACGGGGCAGTCCATTTTGTTACGCACTACTGGCTGCTAAATCCCCGAAACAAAGCCTTTGCTAGCGATTGGCACTATCGGGAAGGAAATGACAAATGAACTTTAGTTGTTGCCGCTGGGGCGAGATCTTGCACAGTAGCCACTAGCCAACACCTGAACTAGTGTTTCTTGTTCTATATATACTTTGAGAATATGTGGACCTAACTTTAGGCCTGCTTGAATTATGGGCTCAAGCGCTGAACGGCTCAGTGGACCAAACTCCGGCTGTAGTTTATGCTTGACTTGTAGGCCGATTTTCAAGCCCATGAAACTTGGGCCCTAATGGTTCATTGTCAAGGAATTTCTTTCAATATATTTGCTTCTTCTTGTAGTATAACAAAATTATAAGGCGTTTGTGAATTTTACAAAACTAGAATACCCTTACCTAAGCAATGGGCACCCATGCACTTGATACTTACCAGAAACAACTATCTACTGTGATGTGAGGCTAGAAAAAAATCGGCATTACTTTTCTCTAAGCCTTCAAAATCCAAAATTCAAGTGCTCAACAAATATCAGTTTTGAGAAGGTTCTCTAGATATTGGCAACATTTAAAATTTTTAGGATACATTTTTTCTACGGGAGATGTCTCCATATCAAGTGACTGAATTTTTGCGATCTCTCAGTCACTTTTTTTAGTCATCGGATATTGATCCAACCAACAAGATTTTTCATTCACTTGTGCCAAAAAAATGTTCGTGAAAAATGAAAGTGTTCCACGTAATAATTATTGTTCTAACAATATGGTTTTATTGTTTTAGCAATGCATTTCATTGTTAGTATATTTTCATTGCTCTAAAAATTTGACTAGACCAAATGTAAAAATTTAGTTAACTATCTACATCCTTACCTATGAAAAAAACACACACAATAGACATCACTTTTCTCTAAAGCTTCAAAATGCCCTTTCCTCTCGTCTTCTACGTTTTGAGAAAGGTGGAAAAGTGGCGTGGAGTCTCCGTCGGCAAATTTGTTGGGCTTCCTCGCCTCTGGCTGCCCTTTGGGTGATTGGAGGCGGCGAAGATGGCAATTCTATGGCCGACTAGCAGTTTAGGTCCTAGTTTGTCTAACTTAGGTTTTCGCCCGGCGGTTTCATTGTAGTGACGGTGGACCTGCTTCCGTGGAATAAGTCCTTCCTGGCCTTTCCCCGTCTCATCGGGGTGTGGCTCCAACGTCGATGATGGGCTTGTCAAGGTGGAGTCCAGTTGGTCCCGCTCTTGTACAAGAGTTTGCTTTTGCTGTTGTTTGGTGTCCCAGCCTTCGGTGATGGTGTCAATGGTGCGAGCTTCAAGGTTGTTGAGTCAGCCTGGCGATGAGGAGAGGTAGGACCAGGGGAACGATAACCATCCCTGCCCTGTCCCAGTCCCCGTTAGCCTATTGGGGCAAAAGCTTCCCCCATCCCCCTCCCAGCGGATTCCTGATTCTCATCAGGGCCCATGGGGGATGGGGGATGGCAGCGATGGTGTGGCGATGGACCTCGCCAAGGACGTGATGACGAAGGAGGACTAGAGCATGACGCTTGACCGAATGAGGAGAGGGAGAGGATGAGCGTGGTGTTGGCACATGTAACATGCGCCCATTGAGACTGCAAGCATATAGGTCGACGTAGTAAAGCTTTTCCCTTAGAAGAGTATTCCAAGGTTTATTGAATCCAAGAACTGTTAAACAAACCATAAACAATCTACTATTAAGTATAGCAAACTAATCCTAGCATTAAGCACAATTGCATATGAATGTGAAGAACACAATTGAGGAGATTTGTCATTGTGTCGATTGACACGGGAGCCATGTCGATCGGCACAGAGAGTGAAGCAATGAAAAAGAGAGGAATTCCAAAGCCAATAACAAAGGCTAACAAGTCTTAGCCAGATCTGAATGAAGCACGCACCAGTAGCACAAGTTGTAGTTTATAGCAAAAGCCAATCTGATCTATAGTCTAATGAAGCAAATCAATCTATCATTCCCTCTAATTTTGCACCTATGCACCTAAGCTATTTGCTATGACCCTGTCATGGCGGCGGCTAATAAGGCAAAGGAAGAGGCACTACGTTGAGCATTTGTTAGTATTGCATCACAGTTGGTCGTAGTTATGCACCCACTTATATACCGCAAGTGGACAGTGTACAGTTATAGCATATTTTCTTCTTCTTCTTCTTCTCTCTCTCTCTCTCTCTCTCTCTCTCTCTCTTTTCTTTCTTTCTATCTGTGTTGATCGACATACTTCATGTGCCAATCGGCACTGGGCTTCCTGTATTGGTTCACTCTATATCCCATTCTCAATATGCTAGCCAAGAATTCAATGGGATGTGATCAAGGATAGAAATAATTGTAACAAGATTTTAGGATCAAGTTTGGATACTCAGTGAATTTTGCATGAGCAATTTAATGACTAGCAATTAAAATGATATACGAAGGAAAACACCAACCTTTCAAGTCTCATACCAAAAGAATTAAAGCTTAATCGAACTCAATCATGAATCATAGTCAATATAAATCAAAGGCTTTGTTGAATTAATCAGCCATATGGCATTGGTAGGTAAATTCAAATAATAAAGAGAAATTCTATTACTCATGATGCTAAACATTTGAATTTTATATAAAAAAAATATTGGTACTAAGTTTTTCTCTTATGAGTTGAATCCATTAGTTGCAAGCACATAGGTATTTTGAAATACTCCACATAAGAATAATTGTCAAATAAATTAGAAGTGTAAGTTCAAATTTTAGTTCATGCTCAACATGCTCAATTATGACTAAAGCTTCTCAAGACAATCATACATACAAACATCATATTTCAAAATAGAGCATAAATGATCACCATTATATAATTCATGAAGTTCAAACTACATGGTGATGATAATTAACACTGATAAACTATTACTAGCACACTTACATAATTAAAACACACTTGTAGAAATAAACACCCCCAACACATGGTTTCCTAACCCACTCACGCTTGCATAATCAAATAAAAGTAAAAGATCACACAAAAAGTAAAAAGGAAAACACGAACCGGGAAACCGATACAAGTGTCACTTGTACGCGACACATCATTCGAATGATGGTGGTAGTGGATAGTCAAAGCCATAGTATCCCACCTTCAGCCGCTCGAAATCCTCCACCATCAGGTCGGTGTTGTTCCTCATCTCCCCTGCCAAGCTGTCGGTATGATCAACATACTAGATATTGTTGTGGATATACTGGTGCATGGGGCCGAAGTCAAAAGCTACTGGACCTGTTGGTAGAGTATGACCAGGAGGCATTCCTACATACCTGGTATCTATGCCAGTCGACACATAGGGGGTGCCGATCGGCATACTGGCGAACTAAGTAGTTTGGCTGGTGTTGACATTTCTTAACATCATCACTAAGTTTCCTTAGCAATGATGTCAGAAATGTGTGTTGGTAATCTTTAACGAGTGCATGTAATTCACAAGCACACGAAGAATACCGTTGTAGCATTTCATCCGAAAGTATTCAGGGTATCGTATTTATTTTATCCCAAAGGAATGCGGGGGATTGATCAAGGTAGTTGCCATGTTCTAAACATGCATAGTAGATTATAAGACAAAGTCCTCATAGGGGTAAGGATAAAGATAATCATGGATAGTGAAAACATAGATAACATACTCAAGATAAATATAAAAACTAGTCTAGTGGTGAAGGACAAAGAGAGAGCTAAGATCCTATGTTGCTTTTATATACTTACATAGTCCACATTATATAATATTATACACATACATAAACAATACAAGACAATCAGATCATCACACCTTGGGCATCCGGTTTTCCCCTACATCCACAGTATGATTCCGGACAAGAGGCTATTGCATAGCTGAATGTGGGAGATTTCAAAGGACAGATAGGACTGTCACCACCTATTGCCTAGCCCTACCTATCCGTGGGCTACATGACAAATAATGCAATCTATTGATCTAAGCACCACGCTTACATCTCTAGAATAGTACCCCTAATCCCCTAGCAATTGATCAGAAAAGGAGTAATCACATTGAAGTGAACACTAAGCACGTGGAAATGATCTGAGTCAAACATTAGTCATGCATCACTATAATGATATAAAGAAAGACTATGGTAAGGGCTTATGTTTAACATGGTAATATAGTATAACTACTTACTAACATGTAAGCATACTAACCACATACATGAATGGATCACATAATCAAACAAGAAACACATGACCCAAGAATAACTATATATAAAGACTAAATATATTAAATAGAACAAAGACTTACAAAAGGAGAAAGATACAAGAGCCATACCATAACTCCAAGGAACACTTGGGAACTGAAGAAGACTCTATTCTAAGCCTAAGTCCATTAAAACTAGAGAGTAACTCGAAATAACAAGAGAGTGATGCTTCTAAGTGTGTGTTTTAGAGTGAGGCCTCTCCCTTCTATCTATAGGGCTCAAAGTCGGTTCCTAGAGTCGATAACTGATGCCTAACCCGCACAACCGCCATTGGGGAACCACTAGGAGCCAACATGTGGAGGCCATGCACAAGGGGGCCCACTCCCTATTCGGCTGAACAGGGGGGGGGGGGGGAGGGGTTCCCCACGTGCCCTCCTTTCTCTGGTACTCTTGCAGGTAGGCCCCCTTGTCCAGTGACACCCTGAGATCAGTTGTTGAGGTGATTTGCTTTTGTAAGTGGGCCATTCAATCCGCGTGCTTCACTATGATTGGCTTTGAGTTCATTTCCACGGATCATGATGCATTTCTTCACTCTTTTGTGCATATTCCCTACATGTGAGTATTTCTCTAAGTACAAGTGAAACTTTATTAATTCTAACTAAAATGCATAGTGGGAATGTTGAATCCTCCTTTATTTTGACTAATATTGATTGTCGGAAATGGTAGTTTACGACCGTCAACAAACTCCCCCCCAAGCTGAACTTTTGCTAGTCCCGATGAAAAGATAAAACTTTAGGTTGTTGATCAGGAGTTGCTACAATGTTTTCTATTCCCCCTATAGTACCAAGTGCATAATAAAATACTTTACCTTTAATTGAATAAGTTAGCATTTGATAACTCACCATTTTTACCTTAGTCCCTATGGGGCTTTTGACTTCTCTTCATCTTGGGTGGTTGAAAGACAAAATAATCTTTTGTAGGACACCATTCTCACATCCCTTTGTTCCACTTTCCATCCGGAGGTTGTCAAAAGATATTAAACCCACGGAGAAACACGTCATACAATCTGATCAAGATGTGCATGTGTGTGGAATGATGGATACTCCTTTTTGTGTAGACTCTCTCTTTCTTGAACAAGAAATTGGGCATGGCTATTTATTTTCTTTTTTTTCATCATGCTCATGATTGAAAGCAAGTATTTATTCTATTTTTAATAGCCATACCTTCCATGCAACCAATTGAGAGATAGTCTGGAGTATTTATTTTGCCTCGAACGGTAGTACGCTACCGTATAGTCATGGTGTATTTGTAGCTGCTTTTAAAGATGACGAAACTGGTCGTCACCGTGCTACTGCCATTCTCTGGTGGTCTGGGCATGAGTAGCGAGGGTGTTTTCCATCTCACCCATTCTCACATTCAGATCGTCCATCCTCCTTGTAAAAGCCCTCAATTCTGGACCATAGTCATGATGACCAAAGCCCGAAAAAGAGTGACGTCCATTGCGATGTGGAGGCGTCCTGATCGACTCAGGGCCATGTCCCATTATGCACTACTACCTTGCTGCCAAGGTGAACCTCCAGTCTCATACTGCTACGGCGTGAACATCCAAGCGGGGTCACCGCAATGTTTTGAGCCCGCAGTGTAATCATGGACTGGTGATGTAGTTCTGGCTGCACTAGTGGTGGCACGCTTCGTACTTTGTCATGTGTGTTGATCGATGGACCTGTCAGCCATTCGTTCTCTCTGTAGCTATATGATTAGTTCCCAACAACTATACAAATGATACCCCGGGTTAGGAAGCGGGATTTCATTTGTATAGCCAGGATAGTAAATAGAACCATCGGGACCCTTCTTTAACGTGTGACCCTGCTTAAGAAATTTATAATCTATCCTGGGATGGGGCTTAGAACGATAATCAATTCTAGTATTAGATAAATTTCCGACCCCTGCAGCAATACGGGCCACTAAAGAAGTGCATTCAATGGGTCCCGACCCCTTAATATATTCTAACCATTGACTAATCATGGCTTCAATAGGAGCAATAGGAATTTTAGAAATAGCAGCATACAAGACACGTAATTCATCAGTACAGACATGTCTAGTGTCTTGTTTAGAGAAACGAGTCATAGCAAGCTACCTATGCCACAGTTGTAGAGTTGGGTTGTGATTGTCACTAGTCCTACGACGTTCACAAGAAAACTCCCCCGAAATCCTTTGCCAAAAAAAACCCTTTTCAAAACCCGTTGTAGCACCCTCTAAGTTAGTGTTGCAGAAACTTCTAAACTTAAAAATGATGCTAAGGTCTTTCCAAGTAAAACTGTATTCTTTCCTGAACAAGCGGAAAAGTATCCCATCGTTATCGTTTAGCAAAGTGCACAAAAACTAGATAGTGAGGAGACGTGAATGCCCCTCAGTGATATGTGCAAATTTGGTCCAACTTAAAACTTTCAAAATAGAAAGGAACTCGATATCCATACCTATAGTGGAGAGTAGGTCGTCGTCATACGCCCTAGTGTGGATGAAGCCGCGATTGCATAGATGTTGGTGCTTTTTAGATACACATTATTAGGCCATAATTTGGATGTTTTTGCACTTTATTTTATTGGTCTACAAACAATTAACCCCCATATATATATATATATATATATATATATATATATATATATTGGTTTTATGTGTCTTATGAAGGAAATAGGTGAAAATAGAGGATTATGAACCAGAAGCCATGGAATTGGGCCAAGAACATGGAGGATGGAAGGCGGTGCCGAATGGCACGACCCAAGTGCCGATCGACACATATGGGACAAGCTCGAATTAGAGCGGAATTCTACAATATCAAAGCCTAGTACAGAATTCAAGTGGGTATCGACGTAACTGGACCCAGAACATGACTATATAAAGAGAAGTAAACATCTTCCCGAGGGGGGGTCGATGACGAAACTCTCAACCTAGGGTTTTGAGGAGTTGCGGTGGTGACACAGGTCATCGCCAACCATCACCGCCGGGAAGGAAGATCATGCCGATTAGCATTTGTTGATCTCACGTTATAGTCTCTCTTCTACCGAACAATGTCAATGGATCTCAGTAGAATGACTGAGTAGTCTCCATATTCTCTCCTGTGGGGAAGGAGCCCTAGTTATGTAAAGTCTCAACTCTTATAAATCTGTTTGGTGTGTTTAGTCTATGTGTGATGAATCTATCTCTGATGAGATGTGCATAATCTCATGTATGAATCCTTTAGCAATTGCTAGGCGTCTGGCTTTGCTGTGATTGATCACATAGTGCAAGAAACCAGTAGGGAATAATTAGCTTCCGCTATGACAGGGCCAGAGTGAGTAGAACCACCATATCTTGTAGAATACTAAATTTATCTAAAGAACCTATAAGAGCGAGTTACATGCTAGTTACCTGATCTATATGCAAGAATACTTCCAAAGCCTAATCAAACCTTCTAGTTCTTTGTGTTCATTAGTTCCATCTTTTCATACATTCACTCTCTCAATACATTTTAGTTAGTAAACTAGATAATAGTGAAAGTCCCGCCTGCTCTCTGTGGATTCGATAAAACCATGGAATACTCTGAGGGAAAAGAAGCTACAATTATACACTGTCCTCTTGCGGTATATAAGTGGGTGCATAACTACGACCAACAGTAAATGGTTGTAGACTTGTTTTTCTCAATCATCCAGCAGTTCGAGATCAGTGTCAGCGAGAAGAACGTGTGGCTCATCCTCCTTCATGTCGTCCTCAACGGGCATGTAACTCGCTGCATCAACGCCTTAGCTTTCTTCATCTGCACCACTTAAGAAAGAACACAAGAACAACTCGAACACGGATTTTGTGTTAGCAAAATAAAATCTTCCAGTCGTGTTGATCTTGCCAAGCTTGTCAAAGAAACTCGAACAATCCAAAATAAAGCAAACTTTGAAAAAATGAAATATTTTTGGTGGTTTGTAGAATGACAACTTTAGAGAAGCAATGTGAGAGTAAGAAGAGCAAATGAGTGGAGGGGGGAGTGAAATAAGAAATGATCTTTGAATGCTAGAACACTCTCCCCCGGGTACTCTATTTATAGGAAAAATTCCTAACGGTAATAACGGCGAGTAGGTGGCCAAATCCAATCATTGGCAAAAGGCCAAGGTCAGTAGGGTCCACAGCCCTTCGTCCGAACATGGGGGTTCGACCGCCATGGGTGGGTCCCCCTGGTCCCCCACTTTGGCCCTCAACTCCCTAACAGCTGTAGGTGTTATGTCCAAAGTTTCGACAAAAAATTGCCTAGAAAAATATTTTCCCAAAGTTGAAAACCAAAACCAATTTTTGTATTTTGTTGAAAGATTGAAAAAGGTGGGAATAAATTCCAACATGCAAGTGTGTGAAATCCAAATATGCAAATGCAAGTGCAAACTTAAAAAAAAATCCCAAAAGTTGGAAAAAATTCAAATGTGCAAAAATTTAAGAAATTAAATATGAGATAGATACCAATTTACCTTTGGCAAGGGTCACCAATTTTTTGAAGTCCGATGAGCGGGACTTTTCTCCATCGTGTTTAGCTTGATGTCGCTGCGTTCGATCCTGGAGAAGTGGACACGGATGGCTGCACTTTCTTCACTCGCCACATCTTCTTCATCTTTGGTGCGATCGGTGGCTTCTTGGACTTAACAGGCCGTGGTTTTGCCCACAGTCCTAGCCTCACTGTTGGTGGGTTCTTCTTCTCAAAATGGTATGACATCTCCTTGGTCATGATCTTCTTCATGTAGACAATGAGGTTGTCCTTCTTGGGGGGGTGTTACTTCGACCTCTTGGATATTCTTTGGGTTTGACCCATACTTGACTTGATCAATGAACATTTCTCCCTCCTTGGCTGAAAATCAAACTTCTCTTCCTTGCCATTGATGATGAAACGGATTTCTCCGGCTCCAACATCAATGTGTGCATATGCGGTGCTTAGAAACGGGCGCCCAAGAATGAGCGATGTTTCCTTCTTAACATCCATGTCGAGCACCATAAAAACCATAGGGATGAAGCAATCCCGGATTTTTACCAGAACGCTTCTGCATTACCCGTCGGATAGTGGACCGATGAATCAACCAACTAAAGTTGCATCGGTGTAGGAGATAGAACTGTGTAGTACAATTTGTCAAAGTTCCTATGTTGCTTTTATATAGTGACAAAGTCTACATTATATACTATTATACATATACATAAACAATGCAAGACAATCATATCATCACACCCTAAGCATCCGATTTTCTCCTGCATCCATAGTACGATTCCAGCCAAGAGCCTATTGCATAGCTGAACGTGGCGGATTTCAAAGGACAGATAGGGCTGTCACCACCTACTGGCTATCCCTAGCAATCCGTGGACTACACGACAAATAATGCATTCTATTGATCTAAGCATCATGCTTACATCTCTAGAACAGTACCCTTAATCCCCTAGCGATGGATCAAAAAAGGAATAATCACATTGAAGTGAACATTAAGCATGTGAAAATGATCTAAGTCAAACATTAGTCATGCATCAATATAATGATATAAATAAAGACTATAGTAAGGGATTATGTCTATCATGATACTATAGTATAACTACATTACTAACATGTAAGCATACTAACCACATACATGAATGGATCATATAATCAAACAAGAAACACATGACCCAAGCATAACTATATAGAAAGACTAAATATATTAAATAGAACAAAGTCATACAAAAGAAGAACGATACAAGAGCTATACCACAACTCCAAGGAAGACTTGAGAATTGAAGAAGACTCTATTCTAAGACTAACTCCACTAAAACTAGAGAGTAACTGGAAATAACAAGAGAGTCATGCTTCTAAGTGTGTGTTTTAGAGTGAGGCCTCTCCCTTCTATTTATAGGGCTCAAAGTCGGTTCCTGGAGTCAGTAACTGCCGCCTAACACGCACAACCGCCATTGGGGAACCACCAGGAGCCAACACGTGGACGCCATGCATAAGGGGCCCACTCCCTGTTCGGCAGAACATGGGGGATTCTCCATGTACCCTCCTTTCTCTGGCACTCTAGCAGAAGGGCCCCCTTATCCAGTGACAGCCTAAGGTCGGTTGTTGAGGCGGTTTGCTTCTCTAAGTGGGCCATTCAATCCGTATGTTTCGCTGAATGGCTTTGAGTTCATTCCCACGGATCATGAGGCATTTCTCCACTTGTTTGTGCATATTCCCTGCATGTGTGTATTTCTTAAAGTACAAGTGGAACTTTATTAATTCAAACTAAAATGCATGGTGGGAATGTTGAATCCTCCTTTATTTTGTTTAATATTGATGGTTAGAAATGGTAGTTAACGACCATCAATAGCTGGGGGTGGCTCCTATAGAGTCCCAACTACCCCAACCTTCTGCTGCTGTGCTTGATGTCGCCCAACCGATGATCTTCGCGCTTGCTCTTCTCACCTTGTGTCTCTTACGGAGATCAACCTCAAGCCAATTACCCCTGTTGAGCTTGTGCGGGAGAAAGAGGCCAAGTTGAGCGCAGGGCGGAGGATGTTGGTGCCGCACACGGTGTAGCCTTGCCTTGCACTACCCGTGATGGTCCTGCCTCATGTCATGGAATCGTTGAGGATGACAGAAGGCACCCACTACACCAGATCTATGATGAGATTATCGCCGGCCTTGTTGAAGATCATAGTTTGGAGGTAGCCTCTAAAGGCTAACCTCCCCGTCGAGTTGTTCCTCTATCGGAACCAACTTGGCACCATTAACGGGAAGGGGTTGCATAGGCAAGGATCCACAATGGTGTTGTATAGCCATCGCAAATCCATGTCGGAGATGTTGTTGGAGTCAACCAGTCCCATTGTGCGGGCGGCCATCCACTAGTGCAGGATCTGGATCGTGGGGTTCTTGATGTGCCCCCTCTTGCGCTCCTCCTGGTCTATGATGCGGAGCTGGAAGGCATCGAGCTACTCCCTTGTAACTTCATCGTGCACGGGAGCCTGTCCATCAAAGCCAAAGAGTGTCGTAAGCTCTCCAATCCCGATAGAGTAGGACATATCCCGTGCACGGAAGTTGATCACATCATTCCCCGGATCATCCGTGCTGGGTGTTATAGTGGTGGCGCACTCGATGACAAGGTTGAGGGTGAAGCCGATACCTTGCTCATGGAAGAGTACCCACCCTAAGTTGGTGAGGCACTGCTGGATGTCGGGTTAGAGTCTGATCTAGCCCATGAACTCTTCGTCCATGTTGAAGTTGGGGATGAAGTGTCCCTGCATGTTGTCGTACGTGCGCTCCTTCTTTGCTCCTAAGGATGAACCCCTCCACTACCGTGCGCGGCACATATGTCATTGGCTGCGAGGAGGCCTCCCCCGTAGAACCGCTCGCCCTTCCTGCGGTGGCGGTTGTACTCCTTGTGCATGGCCTTGGCATATTGGGGATGCCTGTGTCATTGCAGGCGATGCAAAAGTCATCGTTGCACCCGCGTGGTGGCGTAATCTCCATCTCCCTGCCCCTGCCTCCAGCAGGACTTGCCCCGGAGTCGCTAAAGGAGTCAGAGTTGCTGCGGCTACCAGAGTTAGAGCTGCCGAAGACTGAACTCTGGCGAACCCTCTTGCTGATCCTCTTCGCAGCCGCCATGATCTTGTCCATCCTCTTTGAAACGAAAGGAGTTCGTGCGAGTGGGGAAAGTGGAGTAGTGGAAGGAGTTACCAGGGAGACATGGCAAGAATGAGGGGTCATGCCCTCCTTTTATAGCCCAGGCCAAGGCTTCTAGGGGAAGGAACTCGAGGCTGTTCAGATCCACTCGGTGCTGATCAGCACGGTTCATGCCGATCGACATGATTCAAATTTTCACTGATTCTGTTGTGCATCGGTTGCTACGCCTTCCTTTTATCCTCCCAATGCCTGATTTCTACCATATGTGTCATTGGACTAGGGTACAATGCCAGACCTACATGTTAGAGTTGCCTGACGATCAGCACAGAAATCGTGTCGGTCAGCAGTTTCGCTCTTCCTAATTTCTGCCTGATTCAGCATCTCCCTCTACACCTGACAACTTCACCACTGTTAATGACTTGTTCGCTTCCCCATGTGGCTGCATTGATTCCTCCTGCTGACGCATCACCGTGCGTGCCGATTAGCACAGAGGGGTGCCAATCGGTACGGTCTTCCATGGTGCTTCATGCAGCAACGGAGGCCGTGTAATTTCAGATAAAATCAAATTTCAAACTCTAGCAAAATCATTTGTCGCTTCTAAACTCCAGAGATGCCCTGTTCTGACTGTGCCGATGGACACCTTTGTTGTGCCGGTCAACATCATATCTCCTTTTTCTCGGTTCCGCTTAAGGGTTCCTTATCCTGAAATATTATGGAAAACTATACCCAAAAATTACTCCGCACAATTAATTTCTCTTACCTTACATAATTTCCTTCTTCAAAATTTTAGGTTGTTTCCTTAATCGGCCCCTTTTTTCATATTTTTCATCAATTAAGGGTCACCTACTGCGAGGTCCACCTGGGTGAACATGGTGTCGGTCGACACACTGTCGTGCCAATGTGCACTGGTGTCATTCCATATTTTTGTTCTTTTCTTTCTTACCCCTGCACTATTAGTCATAATAAAAATACAAAAAGAAACTAACAGACAGCGCAAAGAGCACACAAATTAAAATAAACACTTGGACTAAACATATTTTATTCTAGAAGTATTATTGTTGTTACAAGCAAACATTTTAAACACCAGGTTGCTCTCCCAACAAGCGTTAATTTACTAAAAAGACATACACTAGGTACTCGACTCCAGAACCTTGGGTTGCCTCCCAAAAAGCGCCCTTAGTTAAAAAGGTCGTAGAGCTTAACCTCCCCGTTCAATCACTCCTTAGTACCGCTGTTTGGGGGACATGTTTGTGATACTACAAGGTTTTCTGATTCATCCGGCCTAGGTTGGGTAGGAAAAGCATGACACACCGACCCAATTCTAGATGCGCGATCTGAATCCGCAGTCTTAGCACCACAACTCCGGCAGCTCGACACACCAATCCGGTTTCAGATACGCACGATCTGCCCCCTGCAATCTTAGCACCGCAACTCCGGCACACCTAGTCAGGGGAAGGCTCAATCGCCCTAAAAGACTAGTCCAATAGGGGAAGGGTGGCTCTCCCTTTTAAGATAGATTCCTCTTCCCAAGCTAAGTAAGGTGGGATTATTCAGAGGCTCACACGGTTACCGCCTTATCACAGGTAATAGTGGAGGATGTCCTCATCATTCTCACCCCCTTAAACAAGGGCCCAGCTCTGATACCAAATGATTCATCCGGCCCACGTGAGGTTGGAAAAGCACGACACACCGACCCGATTCTGGATCCGTGATCCGAATCCGCAGTCTTAGCACCACAACTCCGGCAGCTCGACACACCGATCCGGTTTCAGATACGCATGATCTGTCCCCTGCAATCTTAGCACCGCAACTCCGGCACACCCACTCGGGGAAAGGCCCAATCGCCCTAAAAGACTAGTCCTATAGGGGAAGGGTGGCTCTCCCTTTTAAGGTGGATTCCTCTTCCCAAGCTAAGCAAGGTGGGATTATTCAGAGGCTCGCACGGTCGCCGCCTTGTCACGGGTAATAGTGGAGGATGTCCTCATCATTTTCTATTCCTTCTTCCTTCATTTTATGGAGCTTTTCCTTGCTGTATCTCCAATCACCATCAACTCTCTTCTGGTAAGCTGACTTATATCTCTCCACGATAGTGATCTCACAACATTCTTCTCCCTTCGGACAAAACTTAAACTTGTAGGAAGCTCCACTTATATTAAAGATGATTTCTCCGCTTCCAACATTAATATTTGCTTTAGTTGAGCTTAAGAATGGCCTTTCCAAAATCAAAGGTGTCTTCGTCCTTCTATCCATATCAAGCGCAATGAAATCCACAGGGACGACATGATCTCCAATCTGAACCAACACATCTCTTGCAACTCTGTCAGGATAACAAACGGACTGATCGGCTAACTCCAAGCACATAGTTGTAGGCTCTAACTCAGGTAAGTTCAGATTCATGAAAACATAGCAAGGCATGAAACTTACGCTCATGCCCAAATCACATAGAGCCCTTTCAAAATTCTGTGACCGAATCAAACAATGAATGCTAGGGGATCCTGGGTCGGCTTTGTTTTCTGGAGCAACATCACTGATAGCCACTGTCATTTCCTCTGTCATCTTCACTACTCCCTTAGATGGCAATGACTTCTTACTTTGCATAATCTCCTTGATGTACTTAGCATAGGTGGGTACCTGTAGGGCGTCAAGGAATGGAACATTGATTAACTTCTTCATAATGTCTATGAATCGAGAGAATTGCTCATCATGAGGTCGAGTCCTCTCTGTTTTGGTCAGAAGCTGCATGTCCCGGAAGGTAGCAAGACCATGTTCCTTGCCGTCAATACCCATCATCAGTCCAGTTAGGTCAATGTTCTTAAAGTTCTGATCAGCACCCTCACCGTGCCGATCGGCATCCTCTCTATGCCGGTCGGCACACTCGTCGTGCTGATCGGCACGACCCTTCTTTGCTCTAGCACAACTGTGGGATCCTCTGTTTGCTTTCCAGACCTTGTTGCTATTGTCTTCAACTGCTCAGAAGAATGGGTGCTGCCTACAATAGTCCTTTTATCACCTTGTACGACTTCTGACAATTGTTCCTTATGTTTTTCCATCATCTTCAAGAACTGGAGGATTTGCTAGTTCGAACTCCCAACTATGATTACTATGTCATTGATTTCATCGAGAATTTGATCAACCTCCTTAAACTTAGTTGAAGTGTCCCTATTGATCTTCTCCTGGTTTTGAAAGAACTCTTGGCATTGCATCCGAAGAGGGATTGCATTTTGCATAGATGATCCAGGGGTAAAGCTACTCTTTTGCTATTGATAGAGAGGTTTCCAACCTCGGCTCTATATATAACTAAGCATCTTAGCATCCTCAGGGCAATCCTTGCTCACATGACCAAACTCTCCACATTCCTTGCATGTGGAATGAGACTCAACTAGCTTCATGGTGTCATTATCAAAGATAAGATCATTCTTGTCTAATCTCCTATGAATACCATCAAGCTTATTCATAAGCAACTAATTATAGGTCCTTTCCACGATGCTCTTCATCTTTCCGGGGGAGGGTTGGAGATTCCTTCTGTTAGTGTTCCTTTTGCCACTCCATGCTTGATTCTGCCCAATCTTCTTAATGAGATCTTCAGCTGTCATAGGTGTTGAATCCATTATTGATCCATTAGCTGAAGCATCTAGATGTTGAAAGGACAATTGATTCAATCTAGTGTAGAACCTTTCAATTAGCTCCCATTTGTCTAGATCGTGATGTGGGCATGCATCTCTGTATTCTCCAAACCTTTCCCAAGCTTCTCTGATGCTCTCGTCAGCATTTTGAGTGAATCCTAGGATCCTATTCTTCAAAGCTTGAGTCTTTCTAGGAGGGAAATATTTTGCCAAAAATTATGCAGCTAGAGTGTTCCAATAAGAGAGAGAGGTTACAACCGCACCTTGACTTCATTTGCTTGCATATGCTGCAAATGGAAAATGCTACAAATCTCTATAAAATTTTGGAGATATGTATTGGGATCTTCAAAACCTGTAAATGGCTGCTGCTATACCACTCCCATGTAATGCTCCAACTGAAAGGATTTTGCTGATCTGGATTTCCGTCTTTATGACCTAGTCAAGACTTGGCTTCAAGCGATTCACGATTGGCAGTTCCGCCATTGCTTCTATTTCTGGATTTCTGAAAACAGCTCTACGGCTGGTTGATCTGCTGTTGTTGTCTTCCACTGACTTGCTCTTCTTGTCAATTCACCTTTTTTGAAGGAGAGATTCTGGATTGTCAACATAATTGTGAGGTTTATTTGACTTAGCGCCATCCATACCTGTTTCGTATTAACTCAATAGGATACACGCACTAGAAGATAATAGAGGGTGGAAGAGAAAAAAAATAGATACTTAAATCTCAAACAGTGCTTAATTCAAATATTGGTCCCCGGCAACAGCGCCAAAGAACACGCTTGTTGGTCGTAGTTACGCGCCCACTTATATACCACAACAGGACGATGTACAGTTGTGGCATATTTTCCCTTAGAGTATTCAAAGGTTTAATCGAATCCACGGAGACCAATGGGAATTAAGTAAAGCAATTGATAAAAGATCTAATTAAGCTTCTAAAAGATGAGGTTGTTTTGTCGGTGGGCTGGAGGTGTGTCGATCAGCGCACATAGCGTGCTGATCGACACGGACGCTTTTAGTGTGAAGACTTTGGGATTGGAGAGATCAGAGGGAACATGTTTTAGTGAGTAACAGATAATCTACTAGTTGAGTTCGTAACAGTGAAGCATAATCTAATAACATCATAAATGAAATTACGTGGTATAAGAAGCCATGAGTGATTGATGAAGTAGACTTTTTCGAGGGTCTCCTATCACGAGCAGTCCCTATAATCTTGTCTATGACTTCCTCTCTACACATTGGATCACCTCAAGCACTAGTGGTTCTTGAACTGCCAAGCCTATAATCTTACAATCATCGACTTGGCTAGGCTAGCCAAGCTAAACCTAGCAACTAGAGATGTGAAGAATGAGGTAAAGCCTTAGTGGCTCTAACTCGCGAGTTCTATTGTCTCTCAGGCGGCATCTACTCTGGCCTTAGGGTTTACAAGTATTTATAAGGGTCTAACTCAAGATAGAGTCGGTTTCTTAGGAAAAGGATCAAGTGCCGATCGGCACGGGTTCGTGCCGGTCGGCACACTCCGTGTTCGGCCCGAGTTGTCTTCTAAGTCGGTTCCCAAGTCTTCTATAGCTTCAATATGGGTTCTCTCATCAAATTTCTTCGAAGTAAAGTCTTGTGTTGCATTTTTAAGATCTTAGAGTTTCCTTTTATCTCTTCATGAAGCATATCTCCAAAATTTATGCGAATATATTCCTTCTAGAAGGTCCTGAAGAGTGGACCAGCCTTGGTCAGCCCAACTACCCATGTGCCGATTGGCACGCAGGCCGTGCCGGTCGGCACCTGGGTCTTCTCTGCTTCAATTCACCTCTTCATGGTCCAAGGCCACTGAAAATGTCTCAAATTGTTGTCTTTTCACCTGTTCCTGTAATAATTCACCAGAACAACAACTGTACAAATATTCTATGATTTTCAAGGGTTAATGGCCTATAATATTGATAATTTGACTCTAAACAAGGAGCTTTTGATGCATAAAATGGCATGCTAACTAGCGTCAACAATCACTATTAAGTTTTTGCTGTGATCCTTTTACGATGGCGGCTAATAGTGCTAATAGCTAAACTACACAGACAAGATAAACAATGCCCCTACCTGCTAATCCGGATATTGTGTCGATCGGCACGAGGGTCCTACCGGTCGGCACGAAGATCTATATAGACTTTTAGCGAGTCGAAAGACAAAAAAGGTAAGCAAGATTGAAAGCAAGCTTGTACACGAGATAGATCAATCAATATAACACATAGAACATCACCTCTATCACTTACCGCGACAACGATGAGATCTGGCTCGTGAACCTTGATCTAATTCAATTCATAGACTAACTAGATCCTAATTAGAGCTTCACAATGTGGATCAACTCATCTTAGAAAACCCGAGCTAGCTCCTCCAACTAGCCAACTAGAAGAATTCTAGACAACTAGGCTACATGGTGAAACTGACGGTGTAGCACCGCAAGTTTTTGCTCTCAACTCGAAATACTTTGATATATTGATAATTGGTATAGAGGAGGGCATCCCTTGGGACATATATATAGTGGGGACGTGTCTATAGGCGTCCTCCACCGACCTAAACACGAGATCTAGCAAAACGAAACAAATCTAGGTTGGTTACAACTTGGACTGGACTTTCCTTTTCGTAGCTGCGCCTTCCAAATATCATATATCTACTGTCCGGACTTCAAATGAGAAAAACTCAGAATCTATCTTGTATATCTCAAAAAAATCTACAACTTTGGTATTCAACCAAAGTTGAGGAAACTTTGGCTTTATATCCAAAAAAGCGTTGCAATATAATCTGTCGTGAGTAGCACTCCTCTGTGCAATACTCATTGCAGGCCCATATCTCCTAGCTTCAAAATCGAAATAAGATCATCCATATATGTTTGGAAAGCCCTCGATGAGATCAACAACTTTTGTATTCAACCAAAGTTCATTTGAGATAGTCTTAAACTCCAACTTCGCGTCAAAAATTGTTGCCGTTCTGAACTCCGTGAAAATCTTAGATTTTGGGAATATTTTGAGTGAGACTTCTAGAGGACTTGGAAACCAAGCAATTGAGTTTGGGCCTTCCATAATGGGCTTCATGGATATCCAAGGAGTGCTTGAGGTGTCACGGGGTAAGATTTTAGCCTGTTATTGAAGCATACTTCACCCCGCTTGCAATATATGTCGTATTTCGCCTAAAAAAGCACAAAAACGCAAAAAGACAGACAAAGACACTAAAGAAGAAAAAGTCATGATTAGTGGAAATAATCAACATATGATGATAAATCATCCTTGATATGTTAAGATAATTTGTGATGAGCCCATGGCTCATCGAGTCACTACAACTACATATATTGAAAACATCCATGACTCAACACGTATTTCAGAACATGATGTTTTCATAAATGTTTTCAGAACATTCTAACATTCAGTTTGGATCTTTCATAAATGTTATGAATGATGAAGTGAAAAGTGAGGCTCTGTCAGCCTGTCGTTCTATGTCATGCAAGGTTTTCATTGGGACCAATATGAAGGTTGAGGAAAAGAAACAAGAAACAAAAGAATATGTTATGATTGGATCAATGGTTGTGCCACTGTGAAAAGTAAGGAACATATACAGGTGTTACAGACCTTCCCAAAGGTATGCAACACTTTACTCTCAAAGTCTACATGGCCTCAAGTCCACCCAGTCATGAAATCAGAAGATATAGAAACTCAAAATCAGTTCGGACTCGGTTCAGGATCAGCCAGACAGGTGCGGAGTAAAAGTAGCATAACTAGGCCATATGGAGTCGGATTAGGACGAGTAAATACTTGTTAGAAATATAATTTGATAAACTTTCCAACTAATCTGGCCCCATAGTCAAATTATTTCTCTAGCGTTTGCAATAGTCAAAATAGTGCCGGGTTGTGTTGAGTTTGAGTCTGTTTAAGTTGTGTTCGAGTCGAAACGGGTTTTTGGCTAGCCTGCGTGCCATATAGCCTAGGGTTGGCACCCCTGTAAGCTAGGACATTATTGTATTGTGTTTTTTGTCGTGGTTCCCTCCAAGGAACCCTAGCTGTGTTGCCCTCCTCTACCGGTTGCTGCCACCGATCTCCACCGGTTGCTGAAGTGCGTGGTCAGGTAATTCTTCCCCTGGGTGCATGCTGGAACCTTGTGGTTTCCCTTCTCCAGATTGTGCTTGTCTAAGTTACGGGTTGGAGACTTTTATATACTTCTGGTTTGCATCTACATCAAGTTCATGTAAGCCGGTAATTTCCTATCGTGTTCTAGCTGGTTTATGATTGCTATTGGACAACAAATCTGTGGTGTCTATTTTATTATGATTGCTGGATCATTGAGCTTGAGATTATTGTTCTATCTATTCATAGCTGAGATAACAAGTTTTAATACCTATATATACTCATAATATATTTGCTACTACTTGCTGTACCGTGAAAGATTGGGACAAATCTCAGACACACCATCGTGTCGATATCAATTTCGCACTAAAAGGTTGTCATAATGAGTGCCAACAACACCCCCATGCTTAGCATTTACTCGTCCTCGAGCAAATTCAAACACAAAAATTCTCCTAATAAAAGATCAGCATTGCAATCATGTATATGGTTTCATAATCATAAAGACACATGCATCTCCCCCATGCTTATTCAATTGAGTATTCTATTGATTATCCAATTCATAAGTTTCAAAGATCAAAGACAACAAGCTCCAAGTATAGTCATCCACAAAGCTAACCAACAATCACCCTTTAACTCAGGTGTGTACTTATAAAGTTTTCTTATAAAGAGTATGTCACAACTAAGAATTAAAAACTTCAAACCATAAGTCAAATGTACACTCAACTTTCAAGTCTCTCAAACAGCCATGAAGATTCCCTATTCTACAAATATTTAGTGGACGCTTATATGAGTAGTTTGGCAGAGCAAAAGTTCTAGCAAATCCAAGAATTCAAGCCAAATGAGTTTCTAAGTTGGGATTACAAAGAGCTTGTCAAAAAGGTCATTGGAAATAAAATGAAGGAGAGGGAAAACTCACACTATAGAAAGGTGGACATATGTAAATGGCAAAGAGTGATCCCAATACACAATGAAGTCCTCGTTATCGGATTGCACATGGTTGAAAAAATAGAGTTTCAAACCGAAGTATGCACTTACGTGAAGGATAATGGTTTATGCATGTAAGGATCATGGCCATCGAGGTCACCCAAGGTGTGAATGTTTTGATGATGAATGATAAACATGAAATATGACTAATGTCTACATGAGTGTTGCACGTGTAGAAAACCTTATCTATGTTATGATGATTGATGACGGTTGCCTTGACGATGGATGACAATGACCAATAGCAAGGAGCTTGATGAGCTTGATAGAGTCCAAGGGTTGATGGAGATGGATCAAGGTTAAGGACAAGCTACAGAGCAAGTGTTTGGAACACTTGTCTAGTTGTTAGGGCTTTGAGTCCATAGAAAAAACCAAATGATCAAGGGGCTCTAGGTCATGTCTCTTAGGTCATGACTAGTCGGTGATGTACATGGATGCTCAGTGAAATCATAGGCACTAGGTGACAATGGACAAGCCAAGGAGCTGTTCAGAGAAGCCGGAAAATGAAGTCAAGTGAGGACGAGGAGTTTCAACTTCTGACATAGTGACCGGATAGAGCGGTCAGAGGAGATCGGACTATACGGTCACTAGGAGACCAGAGAGAAGTATGCGAGGAAATCTGTCAGCGCGAAGACCTATATAGACGGACGGCCGGATGGTCTGGTCTGTATGGAGGTAGATTGGGATAGAAGGGCACAGAAAATGGTGCTCTTTGGAATGGAGAGAGAAAGTCTG
The DNA here is from genome assembly GCA_030378355.1 of Eleusine indica. Classification (NCBI taxonomy): domain Eukaryota; kingdom Viridiplantae; phylum Streptophyta; class Magnoliopsida; order Poales; family Poaceae; genus Eleusine; species Eleusine indica. Next base: position 48,701,372 of record CM059495.1, read on the forward strand.
ACCAGACGGTCCGGTCAGTTGACCGAACGGTCCGGTCAGTACAAGTATCAGCAGTGGGCAGAGCCGTTGGAGCTAGATCTACCATGATGACAGCTCAGTGCAGTGGTTTTTTTATCACACTCAGTGGTGTTACTGACAGGGGGAGCCGGACAAACTTTCTCACCAGCTCAGTTCTCCCCCGTGTCAGCCTTCTCAGTATCTACGTTGTTTACTTCACCAACACACTCTTCCACTTCGCAGATGGCAGGACTCTCCCTCCACACGCAGCTGCCAGCCAGGAGTATGACCTTCTCAGATGTTGTACACACCATAGAGGTAGCTCCATAGACAGAGACTCTCCCTGTGTTAGCTATAGCTCTACCTTCTTCTGCTACGGACACCTCTCTTGTCACATGTCAATTAGCAGAGGATCTTGTCCGAGGAGGCTTCACTCAAGAGGATGTGGCTGATCTCACTCTTCTCCAGGCTTCAGTTGCACAGGAGACAACCACGGTCTGATCAGCAGGACAGGATAGAGGCTCTGAGTCACCGGTTGACCTTGAGTACTTTGAACAACTTGACGCTCAGCTGACATAGGCTCAGGGAAAGCAGTAGGATCCAGCACAGGAGCAGCCCAGAACAGAGCCCACAAAGGACGTCGCTGCACCACCACCTCCTTCGACCTCGAGCGCTTAGTTGTTCTCTTCATCTCTTTTTGGTGCTTGTTGCCAAAGGGGGAGAAGACATAAAGATAGGAGGAGTGGGAGTGTAATCTTATCGATCAGGAGATAGTAGCATATATCTAGGGGAGCATACATATACATTTGTTTTGGGAGTTAGATACATTTGGATCTTATTTTGCTGTATTTATTAATGTTCATGGATTTTGTTGAGTCATGGTTTTCATTTGCTTGTGTTTAACTCATCTTGATCTCACTTGGTTTATCTTCATATGCAGTGCTTTGTTTTTTTTCTTATCCTTATATGCATGCATATGATTTCATGATGATGATTGCTTGCTCTTAATTCCTATGCATTGTCATGCTAACCTATTGCATATCATCATTCATGTCTTGCATTGTATGTCTTTATGCTTTAATTAATATCTTCACATGACATGCATGCATATCATCTAGAGTGTGCTTTTCTCTTTTCATTCTCTTAGCTCTTGATGATGCTTGATTGAGTAGGACCTTGTATGTTCTTTGCTTATGCTTTTGAGGTTCCTCTTGATCGTAGTGTAGCTCTTTTAGCCTTGATATTTTATGATAAGTAGTGGTTATCATTAATCACCAAAAAGGGGGAGATTGTAAGCTTCATGACCATTGATGATTGGATCCCTAAGGTTTTGGTGATTGATGACAACTATGAAATTGTGGGCTAATATCTACAAAAGTGTTGTTTATGCACATATCATCTCCAAACTCTACTACAAATCTTATTGATGATGACGGTTGCCTTGGCAATAGATGATAATGACCACAAGCATGGAGGCTTGATGAGCTTGACAGAGTCCAAGGGTTGATGAAGATGGATCGAGGCTAAGGACAAGCTATGGAGCAAGTGTTTGGAACACTTGTCTAGTTATTAGGGCTTTGAGTCCATAGGAAAACGTGGACTATCAATGGGGTCTAGGTCATGTCTCTTAGATCACAACTAGTCGGTGATGTATGTTGTGACATCCCCTCCGTGATAACCAGGATCACGTATAGGAGAACACTCGACGAAACGAGTTACAACAGCACATACATTCTTACAAGCCCAGAATATATTACATCATGGTATAATACAACTAGGTTTTTGGAAACAAACTAGAGTTTTGCAGCAGAAAACATTTATTACAACAAAGAGTTTGAAATTGGAAATTGTCTGACAGCAAAAGACTTTATTCGAAACTATTCGGCTACTACTCTTTCTGAAGCATGACTGGTCTTCTACTCCTCGGGGGATGGGATGCGTTCCCACTGGATGGAACCTCCCTCCGGAAGTTACTCTTCTCCTGGCAGGTTCTCGGACCAGCCATATGGATATGGCTCACCACCTAGAAAAATATTACGAACAAAGCCCTGAATATCTAATATACTCCGTAAGACTGACCCATCAACATGGCTCGCTAAGGCCGACACCTAGAATGCATAGGCCGTTGGCTGGTGGGTTGACTCAGATTTTGCGAAAACAGCGCTAATAGTGGATTTCTACTTTCAAATTTTAGCTCAAGATTGTGTTCATTAATAATAAGGTTTGCATCCTGCAACTACTGCAATCATGTTTTTCAAGCAAGAATCATTTAACTCATCCACTCTTCTCTTCTCATTACTCTCGATTCTCTCCATTATGACGAGCGATCAAGCGATACTCATTGCTGCGAGCGATAACGATTCGAATCAATTTCACCAGCTGGATAGAACCCGACTACACAACACATATGCACCACATAGGTCGTATATGACAACTTTTCCCGCTAACCCCAACCAGAGATTGATCCGTTTCCAACTCCCCCGGAAATATGGAGACCCTACTTGATACCCGTCCCAGACGTTATCCATGGGCGACCACCATTTCCCTCCCGTGAGACTTCAATCTCACTAACAGCCGGTAAAAGAAAGTTGGCTACGTCCTACCACTGAGGTAGTTAGGGTACATCAGCTTACTGGGTCCCATATACCAGCATGTAGATCGGTACTGTTCAATACTTGCTCCCTAGGCCACAACATGGTCCTAATCCGACACGGACGGGGATACCACCTTGCAAGACCCAGTCTTTGCCCTTTCCTCTACGGGGACCGTCCGGTCTCATCATCATCAACAACTTGCATTTGAATTCTAACACTCTTAATCAACTTAAAGCCTCCATGCTTTAAGATCATCCTATACAGTGCTACCGATATTCCTACAACATAAGCATAGCGCCTATCGTGCTACCCAAACCTGTGTAGTATAAAGACATCATAGGATAGGGTAGTGATGCAGGTGGGTGTCAATCAATTCCTGTAACCTAATGCACAATCATGACTCGACTCACTATGATAAAAGAAAGGATGTAAAAATATAGGTGGGATGCACCGGGGCTTGCATTGAGGTTCGTCCGGATACGACGATGCGGCAGGTGGAGCTCGAGCTCTGGCTCGTTTCAGCGGAGGCAGAGAAGAAACAGAGAGGGAGAGAGAGAGAGAGAGAGAGATCAAGCGTGAGAGGAGAGAAGTGAGAGAGAGCAGAGAGCCGGGGGGGAGGGGGGGGGGGGTAAACCCCCGGGGTCGAGCGGTGGTAGGGCCGGGGCACAGGGTGGTGCCGCACTGCATGGCACCCCAGTGCGCGCGCGCGCCAGCGCGAGCGGCGAGCGGTGCTAGGCACAAGAGACTGACAGATGGGGCCTACGGGTCCCACCAGTCAGCGAGGTAAGGAATAATTTTATTTTTAATAGAAATATCACATATGTGGATGATCAGTGAAATCACAGGCACTAGGTGACAGTCGAGAAGCCAAGGAGCTGTTGGAAGAGGCCGGGAAACGAAGTCAAGCGAGGACGAGTAGTTTCAGCTTCTGAATGTAGAGACCGGGCAGTAGGTCAGTAGTGACCAGACTGTACGATCATCAATACATCAGGGAGCAGTCTGCGAGAAGTCTATCCGCATGAATGCCCATAGAGACAGGTCGGTCCGGTCTACAAACCAGATGGTCCGGTCTGTATGGGTGGGAGCTAGGACAAAGAGGCATCATTTTGCGTGCTCTCTGGAATCGACAGAGATGAAGAGATCGGAAGGTCTGGTCTACTGACTGAATGGTCCATTCAGTACAGGAAATCAGCCAGGACGAAGAGCCAATGGCTCTGGAGGAGCCGTTCTGTGGAGACCGGACGGTCCGGTCAAGGAGTGAGCGAACTTTACGGTCAAGTGGCCCAGAAAGCTGATTTCATGGAGCAATGACTAGTTTGAGGTTGGAAGCCTATATAACTTCGTTGCTGGGGTCTTGGAGACCTCTCTTGGCCAGTGGAATAGCTGGGACCATTTGTAGGAAGCCAAGAGGAAAAGAGAGGAGCACTAGGAGAGGATATTGGATATCTATAGAGTGGTAGACAGAGTAACTCTAGCATCTATACACATCCAAGGCTAGGGTGTCTTTGAGGTTTTTATGTAGGTTGTTACTCTTGGTCTAGGGTGAGACCTAGACCAGTTAGGTGTCAGTGATCGAGCCTATCATGATTGGTTGTGAAGGCCATCACATGTTTGTACACGGTTTGAGCCCGCCGTTGAAAGGAGCATCGATAGTGAGCGTCCATGTCGGCTCAGGAAGTCCGGCAAGTTCTCGATGGAGGCGAGCTTGTGCCTTGGTGGCAGCTATGATGCAACCGTGCCTTCACTTCGGGAGTGACTGCGGGCTCGTGTACGAGAACTCCACTTGGTGGCGGGAGGTACCGGTACTCCGGCGGGAGTGGTCCAACGAGGAGTAGGGGAAGGTGCCATCCTTCCGAGACCTCGGGAAAAAATCATGAGCATTCCTTGACCCTCTCCTTACTATGATGCTTTACCTTTCGCATTTACATACCGTGCTATTCATGCATGTGTGCTTATCTTGCTCATATTGATTACCTTGTAGACTTGCATGAATAGGCTTCTTTACTTACTAGTAGTGTTTAGCTTCCGTAGTTGATCACTAGCATATATAGGAGTTGCTTTGGCTTAATTGATCACTCTCCTATGTATTGTACTACTTATGCTTGTGTGCTCTAGTTCATTATCTTGTAGACTTCCATGAGTAGGCTACTTTGCTAGCATATTGTTTGCTTCCATGTATCTATTTTACTAGCTTGCATAGGAGTTGTATTACCTTGTGTGTGATCCACTAGTATGCTTAGGTTATTGTTCCACTCATAGGGCTATTATCTTGCTAGTCTGATCACCACTAGAATTGCTATAGAAATTGATTGAGTGTTCGGTTTTAGGAATTGGCGAATTTAGTACATATAGTGAGTTCCTGATTCACCCCCACCCCCCTCTCAGTCACTTGATCCTTTCAATGCACATATAGTATCTTTGAAATCTCTTCTTGCAACTTGATATACCATCATGGCTTGAAGCTCCTTCCATCAACAATCTTTCCCTTGGCCATCTAAAACACACATACTTGGTTTTTGTAGATAATAGAGAGATTTTTGCTAATTTTTTGCTCGGTGCCGATCAGCACCATCCCAACTTTTCTCCGTTTTTACCTCTTTTTGATCCTTTTTGCTTCAGAGAGTCTTTAGAGGTGTTTGGTGATGGGAATCTTCGTCTTGAGCAAGATATCTTGATAACTTATGCATAAAACCATAGAAATAGTGCAACAACATTGACAAGAAACTCATATCATAGGTTGTGGACAAGAGATAGATAACACCAATAATGGATATCCATGTGAAGTTTGCACATACTCTAGTGTAGAATAGGCAAGCATGAATAGAAAGGTTAGAAAACAAGTGAAAGCTACGCGAATGAAATGACCACCTTAAAGCTCTCCAACCAAAAGAAAAACACTTGATCCAAATTAAAAATTAAGGATTGCAAAACCTATTTATATATTGATACACATATGGCTGTGGTAGGTATTGGCCAAGGTTGAAGATAATTAACTCGAGGTATAGAGACATATAACACATTGAAGTTCATTTTCAAAAAGCATACCAGTTATCGAGATCATTGAAAAAAAAGCTAGTGCTTGAAAGGTAGCTCATGGGGTTTTGTCAAAGGCATATCAATCCAATCACAATGATTCTTAGAGCTGGAATTTAGTGAAGCTCATAGTAATGTGAAGGGGAAAACTAACATGTCAAGAATCATGCTAAGCATACAACAATAGCAACATTCATCACTTCTTCAAATCAATGAGCACATCATATTGACTATTGATAACAACAAGAGCACAATGACATTGTTTATTCAAGTACTAACTAAACAAGAATCTAGGTTGAAATCCTAGCAGCACTACGAAATACTCTAAATAAAATAGAAAATAACTAAAATAGAAATAACGATAAAATTAGAAGAAAAACTCTATAGCTGATGTTGGGTCACTAACAGCGTTAGCACCTACTACTAAAGCGTTAGAGGAGAGACAAGTTTTCAACTCACAGTGTTGAAGCACGATCGCGCCGATTGGCACAAAGGGTGTGTCGATCGGCACAAAGGTCGACATCATTGGTGAATCTCCATCTACCTATTTTCAACGAACACAACAAAGAAAAAAGAGAATATGCAACATAATAGATCATAGGATTAGTTTGAGATAAATTTTCATAGAATTGCCCATGGTTCGAGTTGCCGGTCCCCGGCAATGCTGCCAGAAAAGCTGTTGGCGCATGTAACACGCACCCACTGACACTGCAAGCGTACAGGTCGTCGTAGTAAAGCTTTTTCCTTATAAGAGTATTCCAAAGTTTATCGAATCAAAGGATCGACAAGCGAACCATAAGCAATCTACTATTAAGTATAGTAAACTAATCATAGCATTAAGCACAATTGCATATGAATGTGAAGAAGATGATTGAGGAGATTTGTCGTTGTGCCCGGTCGGCACGGGAGCCATGCCGATCGGCACAAAGAGCAAAACAATGAAAAAGAGAGAGGAATTCCAAAGCCAATAACCAAAGCTAACGAGTCTTGGCCAGATCTGAATGAAGCACGCCCGAGTAGCACAAGTTGTAGTACACATCAAAAGTCAATACGATCTATAGTCCAATGAAGCAAATCAAGCTATCATCCCCTCTAGTCTTCCACCTATGCACCTAAGCTGTTTGCTGCGACCCTGTCACAGCGGCGGCTAATAAGGAAAAGTAAAAGGCACTACGTTGAGCATCTATGAGTATTGCAACACTATTAAGTTTTTACTACGATCCATTTACGACGATGGCTAATAGCGTTAATAGCTAAATAACATAGACAAGATAAACAACGCCCCTACCTACTAATCTGAATGTTGTGCCGATTGGCATGAGGGTCGTGCCAATTGGCACAAAGATCTAAATGGACTTTTAGCAAGTAGAAGACATCAGAGGGAAACAAGATCAAAAGCAAGCATGAACACTAGATAGATCAACTGATATAACGCATAGAACATCATCTCCATCACTTACCGCATCGACGAGGACATTCGGCTCTTTAACCATGGTCTAATTGAATTAATAGAAATTAGCTTCACCACGTGGATCAACTCATCTTAGAACCCTAGCTAGCTCCTCCAATTAGTCAACTAGACGAAATCTGGACAACTAGGCTACATGGTGAAACCGGCGGTGTAACGCTGCAAGTTTTGGCTCTCAACTGAAATACTTTGATATATTGATAATTGGTACAGAGTAGGGCATCCCTTGGAACATATATATAGTGGGGAGGTGTCTGGAGGCGTCCTCCACCGACCTAAACACGAGATCTAGCAAAAGGAAACAAACCTGGTCGGTTATAACTCGGATTGGACTTTCCTTTTTATAGCTCCACCTTCCAAATATCATATATCTGCCGCCAAGACTTGAAATGAGGCAAACTCAGATTCTATCGTGTAGCACTCAAAACGGTCTACAACTTTAGTATTCAACCAAGGTTGAGGAAACTTCGGCTTCATATCCAAAAACGCGTTGCAAAATGATGTCATGAGTAGGACTCCTTTGTGCAGTAACCATTGCGGGCTCTATATCTCCTAGCTATGGAATCCAAATAAGGTCATCCATATATGTTTCAAAACTCTCTCGACTAGATATACAACTGTGGTATTCAACGAAAGTTCATTTGAGGTTGTCTTGAACTCCAAATACTCATCGTAAGATGTTGCTGTTCTGGACTCCGTGAAATTCTCAGATTTCAGGAATATTTTGGGTGAGCCTTCTAGAAGACTTGAAAACTAAGAAATTGAGTTTGGGCCTTCTGTGATGGGCTTCATGGACATTCATGAAGTACTTGAGGTGTCGGGGGCTAAGATTTTAGCCTGTCATTGAAGCATACTTCGTCCCGCTTGCAATATATGCCGTATTTCATTTAAAAACTCACAAAAACACAAAAAGACACACAAAGACACTAAAGCAAAACATCATGATTAGTGGCAATAATCAACATAATATGATAAATCATCATTGATATATTAAGATAATTTGACACTAAAAGGTGGTCATAATGAGTGCCAACACGTTGTAGGACGGAATAGATCAAGGGTGCGTCGATGTGAAACTCCAACGAGCAGCGAGGGCACAATGGCGAGGTACTCCGATGAGGACACGACGATCACATACTTGAGCAATAGACGCACCCAACACATCTGTGCGAGCTAAGGCAAAGGAGGTTGAGGTGGTTTTGGGAAAGGAATATGGAGTCAAATGAGATTAGGGCTTCGGTGGGCGCAAAGTGAGTTTATATATTCTGGACCGAGTGAATATATGGGCGATTAGGCTGGGTAGATGTTGTTTTTTTGCCCAATTTTGGGTCCTCGTTAGCCTCCGCGGGGGAAATGTTACCCTCATCCCCGACTCGTTAGCTCCACGGAGAAAAAAATCAACCCCATCCCCACCCCGATTGGGTTCGCGCCTAGCGGGGCCCCATCCTCAACGGGGAAACTGTCGGGCCAATTGTGAGAAAGATGTGGATTTTGTGGAAGATGGGAGGATGGACCAACCTCGAGCTTCCCTCAACTACGAGTTGAAGGTCCAAGATTCAGAAAGCTTAGGGCGCGACCCTGGATGGGCAGCGCTCAATTAGTCCATCACGTCCTTTGGAATGGGTGCCTACTTTGATTCCTGTCAAAGCCTCTATGTGATGGGCGTCTTCCATATTGAAGGCATGCCTGATGTTCTTGTCCAGACTTATTCTCGGCAATATATTGGGTTCCGCAAGGATCAAGAACTCGATGGTTAGCACACATAATGATTTAGACAAGTTCAGATCCTTTCAATAAGAGTGAAACCCTACGTCCTATATGAGGTTGTATTCTAGATTTTTTAAATGTTTCAAAGGGGGAGGGGGGTCCCTGCCCGCCTTATATATTCACGGGTGCAGTCTTACACATAGATTCTTAGTCGGAATACAATATGGCTAATAATAGCAGCTTTACCTCTAAGTTTTCTTGCGGGTTACTCTATATTGGTCGCCTTCTTTGTTTGAACCACCTTAGAGTCCTATGGTGTTAGGTCGAGCTATGGATACCTGTAAGGTAAGTATTCTACAGCCCTTGATGATGATAGCGGTCGGTGACAGGCATTTGGAGCATTGGCGGCAAGCACAGGACCAGTGACATGTTTGTTTTTGTGTTTCATTTAAGTTTCTGTGTGAAGTTTGGTTAAGACAGCTATCTCTGTATCCCTGTTGTTTGTTTCTATGTTCTATTCCTATACGTACGTCTTCCTTATCTAAAAATACAGATACATATTACAAAAATGAAGAACTCTTCAAAATGCAAAGTTCAAGTGCTCAACAAATATAGTTCTGAATAATGCTTTTTTATGACTCAACAAATATCAGTTTTCAAAAAGGTTCTCCAGACATTTGCAACATTTCAAAATTTTAGTATACTTTTTTAAAAAATAACACTGATGGTTAGAAGCACAAATTATTGATAACTGGAATTTGCCTTCATGGATTAGAGTGCAATTACTATAATTTGTTACACCAAATGGTACAATTTTAAAGGCTGTGTCAATCCCGCTCACGCTTCTATAGCATAGCTTCAAATGCATAATAATGACAATAGTAGTCATTCTAATTTCATTTATCGACAATTCTTTTTTTCCCAGTAGTTTTTAAAGGGCTTTCCCACCCTATGCCCACACTACAATCTTATAACATATTTCAGGTAGCAAACTTTAGGGTGTCATCACCTTGTTTTTCTCCTTTTCCCTTGGTTGTGCCCATCCATATTTCGGAGGTTGACCACTAATGAAGGCTCATCTAGAACACTATAGTTTACAAATGTGTTGGAACTACAATATTTACATTGATACAATACATGATTGTTATTGAAAATAATGAATACTTATTATTCATATATTTTTCTGACAAAATTATTTACACAAAAACATTGTGTTTTGATAATAATATTATATGCATGGAAGAACTCATATAAAAAATAAAAAATAGTGTCATACTCAAAGATAGAGCATGTAGAGAATAATTTTATTTGATCCTAAAGTATAGCTGAGCACCCATTAATGAATGAACTAAAACAACAATGTGGTCACGTACAGATCACTCACCTTATTTATAAGGAAACCTAGAGCCACAGTTCAATTATTTTGCAAAAATATAAAATGACAACTCTAACTGATAACTGAACAATGGGGTGGAGTGTTACCGACTTTAGGATATTGACTTAACTGAATAGTTCATCTCAATTTGGAACAACCTAGTGCATTTATAATAATTATAAGTTATTGTTTTAGATTTGTAGTAACCAAAACATATGGCCGTGCATGGTAGTTAAAATTATATTACCTCTTGGCATAAGCTCGTGAGGAGCGTTGGTTTGTCCTTCACTCATTGTTAGATTACTTGCGGTTCATGTCTATTATCTGATATCACTCTTGCCCACTTGATTAGCTGACCTACAATGATATTATAGATTATGAATTGTGTATGAAATTATAATACAAATAAAGTTTTGCACTATACATACTTATGGTAGTGACTAAATAAGTTTTCATCACAATACTTTATCACAAAAAATCTAATCACTTGTAGTGAAAACTATACATATCGGTATGTTTGTAACTCTAATAAAAAGCTCTTTGTAAGCTGATAGAGTTGTATGTTCTTCATTTAATGTTTATTTCCTCCTTGCTACATGATGCTGACCTTGCACGAGGTTATTAGACCACACGGCACATCAAAGCTCCATATACTCTACTCCTTTTGTCGGTGAGTAGTATGAGCTCCCCTACGAGCTTTGATCTAGTTCTTGATTTGAAGTTCTTTATCTACTATTTTATTTTTTAACCACACGAATGTCTAGAATTTTGGCCTTCTTTTTTTATATTAATATTATTAAACCATTTGTCATGCCGGAAGAAAATCTTGGCCATCTCCAATGTCTATAGTTATGGAAGCCATGAAAAGAGATTTGTCCATTTCATTGGACGGGAGGTTCATTCCTGGCCAAGGTTGTGCTTCATTGTTGCCAACTTGAAGAAGTTTGTATTTCATCACTAAACTTTTTATTCATTTCATAGGAAGCCGTGGTTTTGTTTCAGAATCAGCCAATTAAAGTATAGTTTTAAGCAGTACACTAATTCTAACTTGTTAAATGGGTGAAGAGAACAAGAAATTGGCACAAGAGTCGGCTAAGATTTTTCCGGTCTGTTCATCTGTAAACCTTTCGGTACTACCAATGGTAACCAACTCGTTAAGTGAGAAAACGTAGGAGGATGTGTCGCTAGTGGTCAACTGTAAATCAAAGACCAAACGGACAAGGCACGCCTAAATCTGCAAGCGGCGCGGAGTGGATCGCCCCTGCCGCCGACCCTGTGTCCGTCGGAGTCGAACGAGGTTCGAGGTTCGAACCGCTACAAAAATTTAACCAAGTTACGGTACTCCACGGGGTGATTAGGGTCGAACCTTTGATCTCCAGCGCAGAGAACTCTGGCCACCATAATGATGACAATTGAAGCAGCTCCAAACAAGAGACGACTTGGGGGTAGCAAAAAGCACGACGAGCTCGCGGGGGCGAAGCTGCACCAGTTTGGAGTGAATACAGTTTCCAGCAGCGATGTTTTTTTTTTTAATTACACAGTATAACTTAGACACTCACAACGCACGCACACTCATTCCTATAAATACACGTACGCAAACCTTACCCCTATGAGCATCTTTGAAGACTGAGCCGACAAATTCTCTGAATTGACGAAGTCACCACTGGCGCCTCGCTATCGACAGGAGCGTCGTCTACCACTGAAAACATAATGCCGTTAAATCCTAAAAAATTCGCTCCCATAAAAAGTCAAACCCAATACCTGAGGTGCTACTGAGACTCTTATAACCACTATCCTACCACTATCCTACAGGCCCTTACCGGCAGCGATGATTTTTGGAAAGGCGGGAGCGACGCTTCAGCTTGCGAGCTGTGTTGCCGTGGATCGGTTTGGTCCGAGGGTCGATCTGCTCCTAACTCTATTTGAACCGGCTTCAGTTTGGTTCGCACCGCACCGAATTGTTGACAAAAATTAGGAGCGGTTCGACGAACCGTTCGGTTCGGTTCGAACCGAACCTTTCTCAGATTTAGGCACGTCTGCCCAATGATAGAGCAAGAAAGGTTGCTAGTTTTCATTGGAAGTGGGGAATCTACATGAAGTCGCATCTCTGTCGCTACGAAAATGTAAAAAACCAGTTGTGTTCCGCATGTCCTAAAACCAAGGGCGGCTTACCCATCAATTGCAGGGTATCCTGCAACTACCAAATACTTCACCGTGTGAGTGTACTTGTGCTATCTATCATTGGAATGGCCTACGCTTGACGCATTAGGTACATCATCCAACGCGCAACTCTGTAGTACTCCATGGATGATTCGGTGATATGGTACTCAGAATGGATGCAAATCATTGCATTCTCACTAATACTACTCTGAATGATTAGTCCTTCGGTTCCCGGCTGTACTGACCGAATCTCCCGTTCCTAACACGCTGCAGATCGGACATAGAAAAAGCTGTACATTTCTAAAGCAGGGCACTAAAAGTATTCCAAGAGTCAGTGAACAGGTACTAGGCACTGCTCATACATACTACTACACAACATGCAACATGCTATAACTGCCAAGAAGCCGTTACCTTTTTTAATAGTTCACTCGTGACCAGAAGCCTCCCGCCTCCATATCCTTCCATGATTTGCTCCACAGCCATGTGACCCCTACCAAAACACGTCGTTGGATGAACGGCCGTTGATGGCGATCGCGGCGTTCTGATTCTGAGTTCGAACGATTCTAGCCTATAAATACCCCAGCAAGCTGGTCCCTCTCGATCATCAAAACAGAGCTTCTGTCTGCTCATCAGTGCTCGTAGATACCTTCTCAAGCTTCCAGTCCCAGATAGCTGATACACACCGATGGCCTCCTTCTCTTTTAAGGTGGTCGCACTTGTTGCCCTCTTCTCCGTCCTTGTCACCCATGGCTCTTGCGCCAGGCCAGTCATCAACTATAACGCCTCTGCCTTTACTGCCGACCCCAACTGGGAGGCTGCCAGGGCAACCTGGTACGGTGCGCCCACAGGCGCCGGCCCGTACGACAACGGTACGTAACACCATTCCCGTTGCTTGGCGTTCAATCGTTGGGATGCATGTCGTGTTCTTGAGCTTGAGCATCCATTGATATGCAGGTGGTGCCTGTGGATTCAAGCAAGTGAACCTGCCGCCGTTCTCGTCCATGACGTCCTGCGGCAACCAGCCCCTGTTCAAGGACGGCAAGGGCTGCGGGTCATGCTACCAGGTAGACTAATTCGTGAGATGACGTTGCCGGTCCTCTAGGAAACGGAAATAGATCGTAAAGCTAGAAAAGGACAATTTTGACTAACTATGTTTTGTTACTTGCCTTTATTTTTTCAGATACGATGCACCAACAACGCTGCCTGCTCTGGTAATCCGCAGACGGTGATAATCACCGACATGAACTACTACCCCGTGGCCAAGTACCACTTCGACCTCAGCGGCACGGCCTTCGGCGCCATGGCCAAGCCCGGTCGCAGCGACCAACTCCGCCATGCCGGCATCATCGACATCCAGTTCAAGAGGTGGGTAACATGCACTCCTCGTGGCAGAGCCACTACAGGCCAATCTGCAGGCCCTACCTGAACTGATTAATCATAAGCTCGACCGTCGTGTTCTACTTGTGCCGTGGAGCCATCGTTTTGTACTTTTGCTCTACTAAAATCGACAACCGATTCAACTGGGTCCCATGTAGATTCTATTACTCCGTAAGAAATATACTATGCAGTAGTACATGTAATATACTTCCATGATCTGTCGTCTCCGGTTGTTACTGAACTCGCTCCTAATTGGGGAAGAAGCTAACGCAAACATGCCACATGCAGAGTGCCCTGCAACTACCCGGGCCAGAAGGTGACGTTCCACGTCGAGGAGGGCTCCAACGCCGTGTACTTCGCGGTGCTCGTCGAGTTCGAGGACGGCGACGGCGACGTTGTGCAGGTGGACCTCATGGAGGCTAACTCCCAGTCATGGACGCCGATGCGCGAGTCCTGGGGATCCATCTGGAGGCTGGACGCCAACCACAGGCTCACTGCGCCATTCTCGCTGCGCGTCACCAACGAATCTGGCAGGAAACTGGTGGCCAATAAGATCATCCCGGCGAACTGGAGACCCAGCACTTCTTACCGCTCCATCTCCCAGTATTAGCTCTGCTGCAACGAACAATAATTCGGAGACATGGGTTTAAATGCTAGATTAATTTGGTACTGCACGGGATTGAGGTCCCTTAGTAAGTTGGTGAGATGTCAGATGTCTGCCTATGCCATAGGCAGTGTTGTGTGTCGGCGAGACTGACGACTGGGAAACTGAGGCGGCAAGTTGGATATGCTTGCCCGCCCACAGTCAATGCATATACTAGTGTATGTACTCTGTATGGCTTCAGTAAACTACACTTCTCTCACTTGTCCCCCTGAGCGCTTCATTATTATCAATCTTAAGTAAGATGGTTTGTTATGTTTTCTTTTCTTTTTAGCGCTGAATATTTACCTAAAAGCAACGAAATAGTTTTTAAATCACAACGTGCTAACATAAATACTGAAGTGAATAACTTTCAACTATTTCATGTTGATCACTGCCTAGAAAAAACTTAAAAATAACAAAAAAATTAGTCAATCAAAAGTCATACTCTTCGTTTTTTAACTGAATCATTTTACTCTTCTTTACTGAATCATTTTATTCAATGTTGTTTTCACATAAAATACATTATAAACATATATAGGGGCATATGCCCGTCAGATGACATGAATTGTCTACCAGTCGTTCAATGATGATGCAATGACTCAATCATATTATTATTTCCTAACTCTGATAGTTTCCAATGAAATATTTGTCTGTGAATAATAAGTATACCTAAGATAAAAAATTATTTGAAGAACTGATGAAGACAAACAGAGGAGAGGGGGTGAATGGAAGCCAATTAAAATTCTTTACAGAACTTGGCCTATGTTTCAATTCCAACTCAAAGCATGTCTCAAATGAACCACCAAATTTACACATACCAACAAGTGATGTGTTAACCCTAGAAATGGTTATGGATAAAGCTGAAGCAACCTTGAATAGGATGACAAGGGAGAAACCAAGAAAATGGTCAAAAAACCTTTAAGGAACTGACAGATATCGGATACTCTAACACTGGGTCGGACAATCTGTCAGGGAGTTCTCGAAACAGGTTATCGGACAATCCGCTAAGGAATTCTCGAAACAGGTTATCGGACACTTCGACATGAGGTCAGACAGTCTGCCAAAGAATTCTTGAAACAGTTTAGCGGACACTTTGACATGAGGTCAGACACTCCGACCTCAGGTCAGAAAGTTCATCACTGTAATACGAATCGGGAAAGAAAAGCACAAAACCTCAATCAAACGGACTTCAAGTCGAGCGATTTTTGGACCAGATCATCCTCAAGACACCACGACCCTCTTCCAACAAGATCCACTAAAAAAGCTCAAGGAATCATCATAAATTTCAGATCTTGAGCCAATAACACAATAGGGTAGGACTTGGATGAAATTCACAAATTTGAAGTGCTCTTGAGGAGATGTGTTCCAAGATCACTCAAGGATAATTCTTTCTCATCCTAGCACCGAATCCATCCAAGAAATCCATGTCAAAACTCACACAAAGAAGAGATAAAAAATTCCCAAGAAAATAGCTCCAAAAATAGAGGAAAAGAGAAATTCGGGATTTAGAGGATGAGGAGAAACTTGAGCACGAAAATAAATTTCATATCATTAATTCAATCTTCCAAGATACAAGGGATACATGGCTAGTAAGCCACCCTCATCCTCCCACATTTTAAAAGAGCAAGAGTTGTGTCTTAGACACCCTCTTCTCTCCTCTACAACATGAAGCACACTCCTAGCTCTTCAAAATAAAAATCTTACAAGGCTAGAAGGAAGAGACATCCTCTCTCATCAGCCCTACCTCTCCTTATATAAGCCTAGGGTTTATCCTAAAGACCACACTACCCTTCACCTACAATACATTGCCACCTAACACAAAGGACAATCTTGTCCAACTCCTTTTCAGTTGCCCGAACGCCATCAGACTCTTCATATCTTTGCTTCATCTCGACGCAAGCTTCACAATGGTGCCACGTGCACCACCAATCACTCCCACCGGTTTTGAGGCCCAAACCGAGAAACCGTCTTGCACGTTTCTCAAAGCGCGACTTTCTTTATGTTGACGCGTGTCATCTTGTCTCGCGATCCTGACCACCAGTAAGTCTCTCCCGGCCCCGCTCCATTGGCCCCCCTTATCACTTAAACCGGCATTTGGTTCGCCTTGACTTAGTCAACACGCCGTTTTTATCATTTTCACGGTTTTAAGGCTCAACCGCAAAATCGTCCGTGCTTCTTGCTTCTCCGCGTGTACAGTGTGGATCAACCTTGACTTCACCCAACCTCCCGATCGTCCGGCACCAAGTTCCCATCACATTATGAGACAAGAAAACACATTTTCTTTCTCCTGCAAACTCTCCAATATCTTCACCAGCTCTGATTAGTCATAATCATAATCATACACAAACTCATATAATCCTCAAATTCTCGCATTTCAATCCAAACACTAAATAAGCCAATGTTAATTACTCATCACATATTACAAATCATGATACATGTCAACATGGTTTCTCATTACTCTATTCCTATAATATTGCACTTCATCTTTATTTTTAACTAACTAGAACATTTTTACAATACATGAAGAAGTACCTTTCAAATTATCATCAAATGCACCCCTTGCTCCCTTTCAAAGGACTGTAAAAATCATCGACCAACAAGAGTAACCTAACTATTGCAAAGTACAGTCGAAACTAACAAGAGTAAATGTTGTCAGATGGCCGAAACTAACACAATCAATATTTAGAGGTCTAGTCTCTAGAGCGATGGAGAATCGTTTCAAGGTTGTCAGTTCTTCGTTTGGCTTTGCATACGGGACCTTTTTAAATTGTAAAGAGGAATTGCAGCAATGATCTTATGAGGACTACAAGAGCGCACAACAAAATTTTATTTCTTGTTAGCGCTTTCTCCTTTTGTGATGGTGCTCGATGCCAGAAGATTTGCCAATCCTGAAAGAACATCATCATTATCCCTGCACCGTCCAAAATAATGCAGCTCTGTTCTGCAAGTTAGGAGTACTAGACAGTACTAGTTAATTACCATGACCCGAGCGTCCGTTGAACGCAAAGGACGCTAATCCCGTCTATTTCGCCCGATGCCCTCCTCCCCGTGACCGGTTTTAACTGTATTATCATTACCGATTGTCGCATATCTTTCATTAGATACGCCGCAAAGATCATCTCTGTAGGGACCCACTGAATTGTTGCCGTAATTACTGGTTTCGTTTGACTCTCACTTCAGTCACGTCCAGTTCAGGAAATCACGGATTCACGAGAAGCTACCTGATCATAGTGCGTACTACACTCCTCGTATAGGCTTAAAACTGGATGTAGACATTGATGTTGAGCTGGATTCGCGTGTGAAGAATTAAGCTTGCGGCAACAAGGCAGGGTTTACTGAAAAAGAAAAAAAAACTATATATCGTGCATAATTTTACTTCCCATGAATGAAATGGAACCAAAACAATTTGTTCTGTTCGTCAGTTCTGCTGCCGATAAGTTTTCTTTTTCCGATGCATAGTTGAAGAGAGAGCGAGAAAAACGGAGAGCCCACAATTATCCCATTTTCATTTGGTCGCGGAAACCATTTGGTTTTTTTTTTTTTTTTGAGAAACAAAACCATTTGGCTTTCGGAAAGAGACAAAGTAACTGACGCACAAACGGCTGGACGCGCGCATGTGCGAGCGAGGGAACTCGGACAACGACGGCGGCGTAGCATCTCTCTGCATGTGAGGTGCGGGCCACGGCGAAGAAGGCAGCCTCAGCGACGGGCCCCGCGGGCTGTTGAACGAGCCAGCCACAAACCCGGCACGGAGAATGCAGCGTCGCCACCAGCCGAGAGCTCGCCCGCCCACCAGATTTCCAGGCCCCACGTCTCGTCGCACCCACCGTTGCTGCGCAGCCGGCTCACGTCGGCCTCGCGGTCGACCTGTGGAGCCGTGGCCGTGTGGGGATGTTCCCGGCTCGTGCGCGCACGGCGGCATGGGCTGCTTGCAAAGCTGCGTACGCTTCACGAGAGCCACGCACGATGCCGGGCCAACGGACAGCAGGGGTCCTCGACTCCTCTACACTGCGACGTTATCGGGTTGCACACTTGCACGTATCAAATCAGATTATATCAACAGCAGCAACTCTTGATACGATAAGAATGCCGAGTCCTCAATTTTGGCGCCGATTCTAAAAAATGGCTCAGCTTGGTGGGCTTTTATATCTTGGGAGCTGTTTTTCCACTTTGGCCAATACTACTCTGTCAACATGGCCGATATTGTAGGCCTTTTTTTTTTTTGGAAGTAGGGGGTGCTATTCCATCGGTTTTTTAGCCCCTCTTTCGATTACAGTTATATTTTTTTTGAATTTAATATTTTTCTTTTAAAAATAAAGTTAATTCTGTGAAACTTCAGTACAATTCATATGACATTTTTCTGCATTCTAAAAGAGGCCTTCCTTAGTCTGAATCAATACCACTTGTTGCCTATATTTTTCAAGAGTAGAGTTTTTTTGAATGAATTTTAAAGAGAGTAGATTGAATTAGGATCCTTGGTACTTCACGAGTTTGCCGGTGGACGAAATGTTTGACCAGCCTAAACGCGAAATGGTCCGCGCAAGTTCAATAATGAGATACTGCTACTACTGAAAATCAGCATGAAACACATAAACGCACGCCAATCCTATGTCCGGCATGAAGAAAAAAGTGGCAAAATCACGTTCGCTCTTACTTGCACCAAACGTCAATTGGCACATGGGAAGTGGGCAAAAGAGAATCCCAACTAGTACGACTGGAGGGAGATGATCTGCACCATTGCACAATATGTGCCATGTCCGACGCGTCCACGCATCAGCTCGATGCATGTGGCCACAAGAGTCTCACGTTAGAACCAGATTCATTTTTGGGTGCGAAAGAAGTGAGATCAGAGCAGACCATATTGAAGCCGTGTACAAACTACGTGCCGTCTTTATTTAGCCCGGAAAGTAACCATATAAATCAGGTTTTTTTTGCATACGAAATTAATAAGCTCCTCTATCTTTTTTCTTTTTTAAAACACATCATGGACGTAGAAACTTACATACACGTACTAGTACTCATTCCTACAAACACATATATTCATGTTTCTATATGATCACTTCTGAGAGAACGGGACAGTTGATCTTAAGATTCATAACGTCACTATAACACCTTGCCGTACATAGCTTGTCAATGAAAAAATTAATTAGACGTGAATACAATATATATATATATATATATATATATATATATATATATATATATATATATATATATATATATAAAGTCATGCAACTAACACAACAGCTATTGAATGAGTTACTAAAAGTTAGGACCTCATGATGTGTCATGTCGTGTTTATTGTGACCATTGACATGCCTGAGAAAATTTGGCTTCACCCAATCCAATAGTCCGGGAAAAAAGACTTACAATATTTTACAGATCACGGGCTGCTATTAATTAGAGAATATGACATGTCCCTTCTTCAAAAACATTTATTTTATAAGATAAGATTGTCTTTTTATCATGTGATTGATATTTTGTTTTAGTAGTGTCGGTTACTTTTTCGATTATTGCAACATGATCTTAGTTCAACCAAAAAGCTATACTTGAGACTTGCTGAGAGGGGACGCGAGGACTGGCATTGGAGTTTCGTTGGTGCAGTCTGAGCCCAACTGGCTCAGGTTTTCTTTAGGTTCTCTGTCATCATGACACGTGTTATGCATGACAGCTAAGGATCGATTATTTCCCTCAATAATCATCATATCCATCATGTTCTTTCAGAATGGGGGAATTGTGAGCGCTGTGGGCATTTGTTATTATTATTATTATTATTTGGATATTTTTTGTGGGTAGGGTTTGGGGGAGGGCCGGTGTGAACCACCTAAGCAAATCAGCCCGGCACTGTGTGAGCCCAAGTGCCCGGCTCAAAAAAGCCCCAGAACAAAACTGCAGGTCCGTGATTTATCACTATGTATAGTATGCAGGAGGATCTTGCAACCGCCAAGCGGCAGATGAAATTTTTAACGGAGAGGCCATCACACAATATTTATTCACGGTATGATTGTAGGTGTACTGTTAGGTATCAGTGTGACAATTAATGTTTGCCCATTCTCTTGAAACTGAAACGGATTAGGTACCTCGTCCAACGCAGTTCCGTAGGACAAATATTGATCAGTGATTTGGTACGCCCAATCGATCAGATACAATGATCACTCACCAATGATGATGTTCATGATTTAATTGCAGGCCTGTCGTTCCTTCTGTATCCGGGCTGTGCACGAATCTCACATTTCTGAAACACACATCAGACGACACAAAACTACCTGTGCATTTCCGTTGTCCGATCGAAGGAGAACATTAAAATTTTCTCCAACAGAATCAGTGAACAGGTACCAGGAACTGTTCACAATATGCAACATACTATAACTGCCAAGCAGCAGCAGTTACATTTTTAAATAGTGCACTCGTGACCCGAAGTCTCTATTCCTTTCCTCCCACTGCCATGATTTGCTCCACAGCCATGTGACTCCTACTAAAGCACGTCGTTGGGTGCAACGACCGTTGATGGCGATCACGGAGCACAGCGTTTGATTCCTCCCTCAATGCCTATAAATACCCCAGCAAGGTGCTCTTCTCTTCACCATCAAAACAGAGCCTCCTGTGTCTTCCTACTCGTAGCTACTCTCCTAAGTCTCAAGTTTGGAGTACACCTGAACTAGCCAGGAACAAGATGGCTTCCTTCTACTCCAACGTGCTCGCACTTGCACTCTTCTCCGTCCTCGTTACCTATGGCTCTTGCGCCAGGCCAGTCAACTTTAACGCCACCGACTTCACTGCCGACCCCAACTGGGAGGCTGCAAGGGCCACCTGGTATGGTGCACCCACCGGAGCCGGCCCTGACGATGACGGTACGCAAACACCATTGCTGGTGCACGGCTGACATGGCACCCTGCTATCTTGATCATTTCTGGATGTATTCTGTGTTCGTCAGCGATCTATAAATTTGTATGCTATACGACATCCATGCAGGTGGTGCTTGTGGATTCAAGAATGTGAACCTGCCGCCATTCTCTGCCATGACGTCGTGCGGCAACGAGCCCCTCTTCAAGGACGGCAAGGGCTGCGGGTCGTGCTACCAGGTAGGTTTTACTTGGTCATGGTCAGAGCTGCTACCTCTTTCCATTTCCGAGGACGATGTTACGATGTCGCCTGTCCTCGTGGAAATAATGGAGATGGAGCGAGAAAGCCAAGTCACTGTTTTGACTAACTCTCTGCTCATTGCTTACCTTTCTCAGATAAGATGCACCAACAACGCTGCCTGCTCGGGCAACCCGGAGACGGTGATCATCACCGACATGAACTACTACCCGGTTGCCAAGTACCACTTCGACCTCAGCGGCACGGCGTTCGGCGCCATGGCCAAGCCCGGCCGCAGCGACGAGCTCCGCCATGCTGGCATCATCGACATCCAGTTCAAGAGGTGGGTAACGTTGCTCGTTGAGCTGGGCCACAGGCCAAATGTGCACGTCCTATCACATCATAATAAAATGCTGTGTCGCGCCCTTGTTTTTTTCGCTCAACGAACTTTAACGATAACGACCGGTTTAACTTGGCCCCTGGAAGATTTTCAGAGAAATATTTAGTAGTAGTGTACTTGCATTTCACAGCTCTGCCCCGCGCACACTGTGGACCAGGTGTCCTAAAGCTAAGGCTAATGGAAACATGTCACATGCAGAGTCCCCTGCAACTACCCCGGCCAGAAGGTGACGTTCCACGTCGAGCAGGGCTCCAACCCCATGTACTTCGCGGTGCTCGTCGAGTATGAGGACGGCGACGGCGACGTGGTTCAGGTGGACCTCATGGAGGGCAACTCCCAGTCGTGGACGCCGATGCGCGAGTCCTGGGGATCCATCTGGAGGCTAGACTCCAACCACCGGCTCACCGGGCCATTCTCGCTGCGCATCACCAACGAGTCCGGCAGGACGCTGGTGGCCAACAAGGTCATCCCGGCGAACTGGGCACCCAACACCTACTACCGCTCCATCATCCAGTATTAGCTCATGATCTTCTTCAGCTGCGCACAATAAGTTTTTTCGGTGCCATTATTGGCTTGATTAATTAGTTCGGTATTGTATCGTCGTCGCAAACTTGCATGGTTTTGTGGCGTCTTAAGTAGTTTAGCAGGTGAGACATCAGGTGTCTACCTATGCTGTAGGCGTTGGTATGTGTTTGCTACATTGACAGGGTAAGAGATGAGGAGGCAGAGTTTGGATGTGCTTTCCCGCCCGCTGTCAATGCTTGTGCCAGTGTGATCAACATTACTATAAATTATTAACAGTACTTTGTGTGCATTGAGTTCCAGATTGGCAGATTATGTACTTTCGTTTGTGCCCCTTTAATTCAGAGCAAGACTTGTGAGCTGCTGGTACTTTATCATTATTTCCTCTGTCTCCATATCTTCCCAGTAGTTGACGGAGTACGGTTTGAGTCTTTTATAAATAGTCTTGTGGCAGTCTTTGTGTGTCGGCGATTTGGATTCATGAGGGCTTTAATCTAGTTGGCGCGCGAGGAGTGGGACATTAACGACTTCTCCCTGTCCTGTTCTTTTCCTCAGTATGGGGATAAAATGAATTTTCCGTCATCCTTTGGATCCGTAATGAAACACAGTAGATACCGGTAGCAGTAACTAAAATTCACAGAATTACAAAAAGTTTGAGAAACTATCATAAAATTACCCATTTGAACCGTAACTTTAGAAAACCACAGATTTTAGAGATAACACTATATCCAGGTTTCATGCACGCTCCCATAGTCGGGTTTATGGTTCTCGGATCCGATGTACATCTCTAAAATTTATAAATTCTGATAAATCCGACAAAAAAAAAACTGAAGTTGGGGGGTTAAACCTGTTGTTTTTGTGATAGCTTCATAGCATTTGTGGTTTTGTGAAATTAAATTGCAAATACTAATAAACTATGGAATGATTGGTGGTAGGATAAATGATTTCCTTTATTTCGTTTTGTTAGCAATTTTTGTGCCCGGGATGTTGTGAGATCAGAGAAGGCCACACAAAGATTGGAATATCCATAGTACATGTTTTTTTTTAAAAAAAAAGCACTCGCTTTTTCGTACTCACAATATTTGTTGTTGTGAGATATTTGACTGCACCTTATTCAGTCTAACAAGTGCCAAGGATGCACAGGGTAATGGTAATCTGATCCTGACTTCTGAACCAACAATGGGACGTCTGAACCAGAGATTATCAGCATTTGGAGGTTAAGGAAAGGTGTTGTTTAAGTACGAACAGTCCTGCAGCTGACTTAACGTCCAGTACCTTTTCTGAAAATTTTAACGGGAAGAGAACACCTGCAGCGACAATTCGAGGACTGCAAGTGCACATCAAAGTTTTCTTTCCTGCTGACGCCTTTTGCTTTTCTGATGGGCACTCCATTCCCTCCGATTCGGCAATCCTGAAAAGGGAACACATCATAATTCTTGCAACGGCCAAAGCAGTACAAGAATTTCGCAGGAGTGCTTTATTACAGCAAATAGTGCGTTGGTTGAACGCAATGGATGGTGATCACCCAGAACAAGTCTCTTTCGGTTTAAAGCCGTTTAACCCGTAACTGAAATTAACATAACCATGCCACAGACAGAATGATTCGTCGCTTTCACTACTGTGGGTGCAATGCAGTGTAACTAAAGTCGCCGCTAAAAGTTAAGTTCACCTATACAGAACTAAACTGGATTAATGCAGTGTAACTAAAGTCGCCGCTAAAAGTTCACCTATACAGAACTAAACTGGATTCCAGCCGTAATTACTGGCGTCAAACTCTCAGTCCAGTCACTTCCATTTGACTCCACGAAATCAAGGAAAGGTACAAGGTACAGAGAATTCGTGTAGGCTTGAAACTGGCGGTGCTCTACAGAATTTGTATACCAAAACGAGGCAGCAGCATTGAAGCTCGTATCTGTAGGAAATTAAAAAAAGATGCAAATGCTTCTGAAGAAACATGTGTCATCCCCTGTCCAACAAAAACGATGTGCTGCCCGAGCCAGCAGTTCAGCTGTCGATAAAGTTTTCTGTTTCTGATGCGCGCCGAGATAAGTCGCAACAGAATAGGAGGGGCCTGGATTTCCCAAACTATTCTGCTCTGCCCGTCATTCTAAAAAAAAAAAAAAAAAAAAAACTATTGTGCCCGTCCAGACAGTTTGAGCCCAGAAAGAGACGATGCAACTGACGCAGGCGATGGCGGCCGCCGCATGTGCGCGCGCGAGCAGCCGGACAGCGACGGCGGCGCATGTGAGGTGCGGGCCACGGCGAAGACGGCAACTGCCGACGGGCCCCGCAACCGCGGGCTGTTGTTGGATTGGATGAACGAGGTAGCAACCGCCAACTGGCACAGGAGGTGGAGCGATCAACAGGCCACGCACCGGATTCTCGGGGCCCACGCACTCGCCGCCCGTTGTTGGGTAGCCGCAGCGCGGCTAGACCAAGTTGGGCTGAGCTTTCAGCGGCCTTCGCAGGTGAGCAAGTTGGGCTGAGCTTTCAGTAGACTATGGCCTTGCGATGTGTTCTTGCTTGCGAGCTCACGGCAGCACACGGGCCACCTCCCGCCTGTGGCACGCCACACGTGAGCAATGCCGGGCGCGCGGACGATCAAGAAGCTTGTAACTATCAAAAAGCTTGTAAAAAGGAAAAAGGTCAATCATGATGCTGACAATTGGGTCGTTCAAGATGCTTGAGAATTGGGGTTACCATGTTTCTGTGCCGCTAAGACACCTATTGTTGTTCCGTGAGTTAATGCTGAAAGAGGTAGCAGTGCAATATGCAGCATGTCCGTCCAAGTCCTTTCAGTATCGAGTAACCCATGAATGCTCTCTCCACTAGCACACAGACCATCTTTGCATTTGCTAAGTTTATCGTCTTAATTTGTGGCAGTGGAACAATATATCTCAAGTTTTTGTTTGGATATATCTACAAGTAGTAGGTAGTTTTCTTCATCCCAGTGAGAACAATCTTATAATTCTATTTAGCTACTTCCTGTAGCAGCTTGTCTGCATATGTGTGTCTGATAAGTGCAACAATAAATATTTGCACGTTAGTCAATATTCTTTGCTATTAGCCGCAGCTTGTGTTTTGCCAGCGCTGAGTGGTCCTTAAGTGACAATATATTGTTGCCAACAATTTTCATGTTATATTAAATCATTTTATGATCCAAGTTAGAGACCTTTTGACCTAGAAATATCTAGGCCAGGAGGTTTCTTGCTAAATGGTAATATCTTTGAAGCAGAATATAAGTTCTCACATACCCTTGGCACATCGTAGTTGTGTGCACAATGAGGGTTCACTTCTAGGCTCAACAAGTATTAGCTTTGACACTAATAGTTTAGGGGATCAAATACCACAATAAAGTCATGTTTTAAAGCAATGCAAACTTTTGTTGATGGTTGCTCCAAAATATCACCATAAAAGACAAATATTGAATGAAAGCAGTTTTGAAAGATTTAGCCAATCTCAATGTTGGGTTTCATCTCATTTTTTCTAAGAATGCCACATCATCTTCATGACTTTGTTTGTGGAATGAATTTATCTCTCTCAGTGCGAAGTTTCATGTCACACTTTTATAGGTTTGCAACAACATTAAATTACGTAAGAGGTTGTGGTGAAATAATTGGAATTTGGGTTGGGTTGAAAAACCTATCCTCAGCCCACTTTCATTTGACTTTCACTTTGTTGAAATGGGTGTGAACAACCTTTCATGAAGATGAAAGTCATTTGCTCTCTTTCATAAAAAAATTCTTATCATGTCATCATTTTTGTTGTTGTGACCTCTAACTATATTGCAAATGAAAGGACCGTTGAGACTGGCTTAAGCATGCATGCCACATTGGTGATGCAATTAATGTGTTTTTTTAAATTCTATTGATCAATTGTTAGATGACTAATTTAAGTTTTTTAAGAAAAGAGAATGTTTATTAATATTTCATCCTCTGTATCAACGGATAATGTAGTTTTTCAATATTACAAGACTGACAAAGAACTGGAAAAAGAGTAAATTAAAAGTACCTTGAGTTAACAAGGAGATTACTACAAGACAATTGTATTGCTGAAACACCATCCATTAGAAGTAAAATTTTCCATAATTGTTGTCTCAAGTGCAATAGTTAGAGGCTTATTTGAATGCACTAGTTAGCTAATTGTTAGTCTAGGTAAATAAATAATTGTAACCCATCCAAACATAGCCTTACATACATAATAATACATAAATATTTAAAAAATAGTCAGCAATAGAGATGTAACTAGTATATACCATTTTTCACAAGAGAAAAAAAACTAATACCCATTTGGTATTCAGTTTCTTGTATATTTCAATCTACATTTTTATTGAACTAGGTGAATGTCCGTGCGTTGCCATGGGAAATAAATATTTAATCCATATTGTTAATGTTATTGTTGGGGTTCATATGTATGAACAAATGACAGTCTTTTATATAATCTTTATACTTATCATAATCAAAGTACATGAAGTTTTGTGTTATACTTCTTTGACATGCTCTTTGATTAAAATACATGATGATAGTACTCCTACATATTGAATTATTGATCTTTGACAGTTGTAGATAATGACATAAACATCCAAAAGAAATCTCTCGTTGAGTTCACTTGTTAATAATATCTCAAAATTTCTCTTACAATATATGAAGACAAACCAAATGTTTGTTCAAACCCATATCTAGATATGGTAATTAGGGTCAATAGAAACATAGGCTAATTTATCATGAATGCCCCTAGGCTCAGCTACATAGTGATAGCCGCCCATAGGGATAGCTTTGTACACAGATTAGGAGACACGTGTAAGCTTCATGACCATTGATGATTAGATCCCCGAAGTATGGATGTTTTAGTGATTAATGACAATTATAAAATTATGGGGCTAATATATACATGAGTATTGTGTACGCACGAATTATCTCTAACTCTACAAATCCTATTGATGGTGGTTGCCTTGATGGTTAATAACAATGACCACAAACATAGAGGCTTGATGAGCTTGATGGAGTACAAGAGTTGATGGAGATGGATCAAGGCGAATGACAAGCTAGGAGCAAGTGTTTGAACCACTTGTCTAGTTGTTAGGGCTTGAGTCCATAGAAAAAACCGGACTATCAAGGGATCTAGGTCATGTCTCTTAGGTCACACTAGTTGGTGATGTGCATGGATGGTCAGTGAAATCACAAACACTAGGTGATAGTAGAGAAGCCAAGGAGCTCTTAAAAGAAGCTGGAAAACGAAGTCAAACGAGGATGGGGAGTTTCAACTTCTGGAGATAGAGACCAGACAAAAGGGTAAGAGAGACCGGACTGTATGGTCATCAGAGGATCAAAGATTAGAGCTGCGAGAAATCTGTTGCATGAAGGCCCATAGAAATCAGACGGTCCAGTCTACATACCGGATAGTCCAGTCTGTATGGATGGGAAAAATAAAGAGGAAACAGTTTTGGACGCTCTCTAGAATGAGCGAGAAGTATAGAGACTGAACAATTCGGTCTATGCAGAAACAACCAAGGGACAGAGCGTAACGGCTCTGGAGGAGCCATCTAGAAGAGACCAGATGGTTTGGTCTGGCAGAGACCAGACTGTATGGTTTGTACGTACAGAAAGCTGTTTTTGTGAAGCAATGGTTACTTTGAGATTGGAAGCATATATAAAGTTGTTGGGATCTTAGAGACCTCTCTCGGCCCATAGGATAGCTGAGAGCATTAGTAGCGAGCCAAGAGAAAAAGAGAGGAGTACTAGGAGGAGATATTGGATATCTTGAGAGTGCTAGAGGGAGTAACTTGAGCATCTATACACATCTAAGGCTAGGATGTCCTTGATGGTGTGATCTGGGTTGCTACTCTTCGTCTATGGTGAGACCTATACTGGTTAGGTGTCGGTGATCAAGCCAATCGTGATTGGTTGTGAAGGTTGTCATACGTTTATACACGGTTTGAGCCCGCCGTTAAAAGGGGCATCGCTAGTGAGCGCCCATATCGGCTCGTGGAGTCCGACAAGTTCTCGAGGGAGGCGAGCTTGTGCCTTGGTGACAACAGTGATGTAACCGTGTCTTCATTCCTGAAGTGATTGCGGGCTATGAGAGAAATCCACTTGATGGCGGGAGGGACTGACATTCCGGCAAGAGTGGTCTAACGAGGAGTAGGGGAAGGCGCCATCCTTCTGAGACCTCGAAAAAAAACATGAGCATTCCTTAACCCTATTTTTACTATTCCGTAGTTGTGTGCTATAGTTGATAGGTTGACTTGTGGCTTGCATAGGCTAGTGTAACTTAGCTTCCATATTGTACTCATGATGAATACTAGAATGTATAGGGTCTTGACCTCTTAGAATTGTTAGGTTGTAACGATTACTGGGACCTAGTGGAGAAACTAGTAGCATTTGTCAATTATGGTCAGCTTACCGATTCACCCCCTCCTCTCGATACGTCTTCGATCCTTACAACATGACATTCCAGGTCGATGTCGAACGAATATGTCCTAGATGAATGCTAACAATTACTAAATCGGGGCCAAAGTAGACTACTTTGCTAATGAGATCACTCATTGAGGAAAAGGGGGTCGCCGACGAGAACTTGGGATATGCGGATGCATATGATTACGACAGACAGCACCGGTACGAACAATGCTTCATGGTTAATCTAAAAAGATGGTGGATGAGAGGAGGTTCACTCTTACGTGTGTATTTGGTATGGTTCCAGATACTCATAAAGCGTTCTAGATTCAATTTCTATCTTGACTGGATTTGGATTCTTAGTATCACAGATGTAAAATCAAATGACCAGTGCACCTCTATGTGTCATTGTATAATACTAAATACACAAAATATTTTTTTATATTTTTTCTAACTTTGTATATAATTCAAGAATATTTTGTATAGAACATGGTATGCACCTAGTAATTTAGCCCCACATGCTACGGGGCGTCGTCTTCCCCGTGAAGGCACCCAGGCCAAACAAAAAAAAAACAAGTCTCCATTGCTGCTCTCCCTGGAGCTCGCTTCCACGTCCATAGAAGTAGCGGCACGCCATAGTGAACATCAAAATGGATTGAGGAGGTAGAGAGACGGCCTGGTCCTAGTCTCTGATTAATTTGGTGGATGATAGTTGCTAGAGGACCTGCAAAGCAGAGCCTTCCGTGGAGTGAAAAGCAGCGGTTCTCTGATAGATTTTGTTTCGTGATTTACACAGGCAAGGAGCAAACTGTTTCGCTTGCAGAACTAGTCCTCTTCCGTTTCTCTCGCCAAGGCTAATAGATATAACCATTTTGAGCCGTTCCACCTTGGAACTTTCAAAGTCTAATTCTGTTCAGAAAGAAACTTGAATTGCATTAGTATTCGTATGTGTGTCAAAACAACCGTAGGCAAAACCACCATAATTGACAGATTGCACGCACAAACCAAATTTAATAGATAGTAGATAGATAGAGATTGTATATATGAATCTAAATTGGATAGGAAGGTTTGAATTTTTTTAGGTAGATAGGATGGTTTAAGTTTTTTTTTTTGAGGGAGATAGGATGGTTTGAGTTAATTTGCCGGAGTTCTCACATCATTGGAGCTCATCAGCTTGGCCGCGACACGACAGCTTGTGTGGTCGTTTGGATAGCGATCCGACGGTGCAAATTCTGTGCGCAATTTGTTGGAGAAAAAGGTTGGCTGGGCTTTCAGCTGCCACCTGCGCGGCTCGGCTTGTGTGACTCGTGCGTGATCTCGTTGCGTCAAACACCCTCATGATCATGATCGTGGTTGGGTGACTTGTGGGTTGTGGCCTAGAGTAACTCCAGTATACCGACTAAATTTGTGCCTCTATTTTTTTAGGGTCCGATTTTAAGTTTTAGAAATAAAATTTTCACTTCAATCCAACTGAATAAAACTAGGCCTCTATCCATCTAACTATGGGACCCACAAACCTTTTCTTCCTCCCATGTTGAGCATCCCTCTTTCCCGTCGCCGCCGATTGCACCGCTGTCGACCGCTCTCCTCCCTTGCGGCCGGTGCTGCCTAGACCTCTGCTCCCATGCGCACCGCCTTCGCCTCCTGCTCTCCTCCCCTGCGCGTGGCCGCCGCCTCCGCTCTGCTCCCCTACGCGCCATCGCCGCCTCGCACCTACTCGTCCCTTGTGTTGACCGTCCTGCTTTGTTGCAGATTGAGCAACTTGGAGCAGTTGCTGAGATCAGTGCGGGGACCGGTCCGGAGAACGCGTTGCCCGAGAGCGTGAGCTCCCCGAGGTATGGCAGCGCGCCGAGCCAGTCGGGGACCGGGCTCGACAACCGGTTGCGATCGAGCACCACGGCGCTGAGCCGGGCGCACCGCGCCAGCGTCCCGAGGATCCCGCCGGTGAGCGCGTTGTTCGAGGCATGAAGCAGCGTGAGCTCCCCCGCGGCGCTGATGGAGGGTGGGATGGGGCCCGTGAGGCGGTTGCTGCCGACGCGCTGGATGGATCGAGACCGACCGAGCTGGGCCGGGAGCGCGCTAGAGAAGGAGTTGTTGGTGGCATCGAAGGAGAGCAGCCGCGCCGTGCCCGTGAGCGGGAGGAGGGTGCCGGTGAGCATGTTGTGCGTGACGTTGA
Organism: Eleusine indica; assembly: GCA_030378355.1. Taxonomy (NCBI): domain Eukaryota; kingdom Viridiplantae; phylum Streptophyta; class Magnoliopsida; order Poales; family Poaceae; genus Eleusine; species Eleusine indica. Next base: position 48,732,296 of record CM059495.1, read on the forward strand.
CCTGTGTGATGTTGCGGCACGTGAACTTGGCATCGGGGATTGGACCGAGGCGCGCTTGTGGGAGGAGGGGCGGGGCAGCCTCTGGCCGGAGGAGCCGGGTAGGTGGCCGACGGCGGCGGGTAGCCCGAGTCCATTCGCGTCAGGGAGAGGAGAGAAGAGGAAAGAAAACAAAAAAAAAATGATGGGTCTCGCGTGTGGGGAAGAAATAGTGACACTCTATTTCTAGAGGGTTTGCTCCAAAATTTAGTAGGACACCAAATTTAAAGTCCCATATAGTCAAGGGTTGGAGTTGTGTTCTTAAGTTTGAATGACTAAAATGAGATTTAGAGCCCCATTTAGCCACTCCACTGGAGTTGCTCTTAGAACAACTCTAGCAGAGCTACTATATGAGTCCCTAAACCTTCTTTTAGTCACCAAGTACAAAAACTCATCTCCAACCGGCCCCTATCCCACTGACTAAATTTATGCAAACCCCTTAGGAATAGAGGGCCACTATTTCTGTCCCAAAACATGTACTTCATTTTTTTCCTTCTTTTCTTTCTTCTTCACTCCTCTCCTGACGCGAACCGCAGCCTGGCTTCCGCCGCCGCCGCAGCCGGGCAGGCTTCTGCCGCCGCTGCCCACCTGGCCCACGCCTCTGGTGGCGCGCGAGCGGGGAAGGAGGGGAGGAGGGCCGGCGGCGCGTGCGCGTAGGGGCGGAGGGCCAGCGGCGTGGACCAGCAGGCGAGGAGGGACGGCAGCGCATGCCAGCAGGCGAGGAGGTCGGTGGCGTGGGCCATCGGGGGCATCGGGCCGGCGACGCACAAGCGAGCGAGGGAGGAGGGGAGGGCTGGCGGCGTGCGGGCGCAGCAGAGGAAGGCCGGCGGTGCGGGCCAGCGGGGGAGGAGGCCGGCGTCACGCGAGCGACCGAGGAGGGGAGATGCTGCGGCGAGCGCGCGCTGGGGAGGAGGGCTGGCGGCGCGAGGCCGGCGGCACAGGTCGACGAGGGAGGAGGCTGGCGTTGCGCGAGCAAGCGAGGAGGGGAGATGCGGCGTCGAGCGCGCCGGGGGAGGAGGGCCAGCGGGGAAGGAGGCCGGCGGCGGGGACGTTGAGCCGACGGCGCGGGCATGCGCGAACGGGAGGAAGTTGAGAGAGAGTGCGCGAGCGGGAGGAAGGAGAGAGAGGATGGCGGTGGGGCCGACGGTCAGAGTGGATAGGAATTCAGTTTTAGTTTGTTGGATTGGAGGGTAAAATTATTTTGAACCTCTAAAAATTAAAAACTAGCTCTTAAATTGAATTATAGAGGCCCGATTTTTATTACTCCACTGGAGTTGCTCTAATATGAGGTGTTTTCGCTTGTGCGCGCACGGCAGAACACGGGCCGCCACGCGAGAGCAACGCTGGCCTGTGGTCTGTGGACGATAGTACCGCCCTCTACGAGTTACAGGGACGCAGCAGCTGTTCATGGCGACCAACGCTCGATTCGGCGTGGGTTCAATTTGATGGCTTTGAGCCTTGTTTGCTGACTTTGTGGACACTGCATGGACGAAATCGACAGTCAAATTCCGTGCATTTGTTCTGGATGATCACAAGTTTTGCAGTTTTGCTGCCGGTTTTCCAGGGATGTTGAATTCAGCAAAAAGACGCCCGCAAAAAAGAAAAAAAGGATTCAACAAAAAGAAACAGAAAAGAAAAGGAGAAAAAACGAACAAACAACCGAAGCGCCAACTGTGCCTTTCAAGACTGCAGGTGCAAGTCAATAGCAGAACAATCATATCAGGGAAACACATACACGCAGATACACGCTAGGCCAGTGTCATGCATGAAGAAAAAGGAGACAAATCACGTTATTCTTCTACTTGCAGCGATGTCAATTTGAACACGAAGTGGGTAGCGCCAGATCCCAACTGTCGGAGAAGCAAAAAGGAGACTACAGCACAAGGTGTGCGATGCCCCGTTGGCTACCAAATGGTTACACTTACACACCGCAATCACATTGACACTCATGTTGTCTGTTTAAAAGCGGTTTCCATTAGTCTTGATCTGAAGAAGAAATTATGTTTTCATCAAGGTATATTAACAAGAATTACGCTGTCAGAAACTCAATTGCAAATGTTGGGCTGATGCGCTTTGCTTTTCTAAAAAGCCTGACAAAACCTCAATCCATTTCAGGGAACACTAAGATCTTAAGAGGTCTAAAAATTCTGATGTCCATTCATAAGTTTAGATGTAGGTCATAATCTTTTTCTTGTTGCATAAATAGTTAAATAATGTTCACAAAAATAAACAATGTTGGAGGAGTAAGAAGTTGACGATAGGCAAGCCTCTGATGTAGCACTAAATTAATCTGCAACCATAGGATATATATACTTGGTGACCCGATAAACCGAACAGCTTATAAGAATTCAGACGCAGATTTTTATGGTATCCTCGAGAAAGGTCAGCTGAGCTTTCTCTTTTTTTGTTCCATTTTCTAGAAAAAAGGAGAAAGGTGATCAGCTGCGTATTGTGTCCTGCACGATCTATCTAAAGCATACAGCGGGTACGGTTCTCCATTCACACTGCACGTGGAAGTGGAAGTTGTAACCACCGTACTGTGGAACAGTCTTAAAAGGGGCAATGTGAATGTAGTATTTGTAACAGGATATTTCGTTTCTGCTGAAGTCAGATGGATGAATTTAAACATGGAAGTAACGTGGATGCACATTTGTTAGCAGCTCGTAAGCTGGAGTGATGCAATGGATGATACTACCTACCCCATAAGAGGAGATTAGATTGATTGAGTCATGATTGCTTCCCATGATACTGCCGGAGATTACTCTCCACGCACATATTCTCTAATCCACCGCCTGCCATTCGTTTTTTCAGTTTATTGTGGCAGAGTCTCCGGGTTAGTAGTCCAGCACGTTATACGTCAGTGTTCAATTGGATCGGAACGAGTTCAGTTGATTTGCCACACTTAATATAATTCTGATTGTTACTATTCGTCTTCTAGCTATTAGCTAACCTGATGGTCAACTGGCCGCAGAATGACAGGTAGAGGCTGTTGGATCCAGATCCGACGGTGCAGCTTCTACGCGCAGTTCCTGAGGAAAAAGTGTTTGTACTAGTGATTATAAATTCACGGATCACAAGATCATCAGTGGCACTTTAATCATTGCAGCGGGCATTGGGCAGGTACCGACGTACGGTACGCGCGTACGAACCCTCACATGCAGTAACCGCCAATATGTGATTTTGTAATGGCCTTGTTGCAGCTGGATCGCGGACCGAGTACTCCATTCCTCCATGATTCCATCGGTGACCATGTGACCCTGCACCGCCATACACGGCACGTCCGGTGCGCGGCGCGGCGAAGACTATTGGTGCCCAGCTCGAATTGGTCGCCCTGTACTGTATGCTTGCCTTGCCTATAAGTACGCCGGCAATGCGGTCTCTTTCCGCCATCAAAACACAAAACACACAAGTACTGAGTGGCTTCCAACTTCGTAAGTGCAGAGCAGCAGGTTCTTGCTTTAGCTTGGTACGAGGGAAAGATGGGAGCCACCAAGATGCCTGCACTAGTTGCGGTACTGTTCGCCGTCCTTTTCGCACATGGTGCTCATGCCCAGCCCGCGAACAACAGCACCTCTGAATTGCGCCGCCAGCTCCAAGGGAAAGGTGGCTGGATCGCGGCCAAGGCCACCTGGTACGGCGCCCCTACCGGCGCTGGCCCTTACGACAACGGTATGTGCTAATGCCGTTGTGTTCGTGTTTTTTTGTTGCACTATCAGAGCAATGCCACTGCAGCATGGCTGACATTGTGCTGTGCCTGAACCGTTGGATTCGGCAGGTGGTGCATGCGGATACAAGAACACCAACCAGTACCCGTTCATGTCCATGACGTCTTGCGGCAATCAGCCTCTGTTCAAGGACGGCGATGGCTGTGGCGCATGCTACCAGGTACTTTATACACTACGGTACTTATACCGTTATACGTATGAACACATGTACCAATGCACTGGATCGGACAAGTTGAATATTGACTCGTCCACTTGTCCTGTCAGTCCTCCTAATCATTTAATTTGATCTGTTCGTTTAAAATGCACCAACACTTTTTCTCGGGGTTAACGACATTATTGGACAGTGCCATGTCGTTGAAAATTTTATCTCAGATCTAACGCATCTCCATCGCGTTTTCTTCTATGTCAGATAAGGTGCGTCAGTAAAAATAACCCAGCCTGCTCGGGCAAGCCACAGAGGGTGGTCATCACCGACATGAACTACTACCCGGTGGCCAGGTACCACTTCGACCTGAGCGGCACGGCGTTCGGGGCCATGGCCAGGCCCGGGCTCAACGACAAGCTCCGCCACGCCGGCATCATCGACATGCAGTTCAGAAGGGTGCCCTGCAACCACCGTGGCCTGACCATCAACTTCCACGTGCACCACACGTCCAACCCCAACTACCTGGCTGTGCTGGCTGAGTACGCCAACAAGGACGGCACCGTCGTGCAGATGGACCTGCAGGAGAAGAATGCGCGCTACTGGACGCCGATGCGCCGCTCGTGGGGTGCCATCTGGCGTCTCGACTCCAACCGCCGCCTGCAGGGTCCCTTCTCCATCCGCATCCGCAGCGAGTCCGGCAAGACGCTGGTGGCCAGGAACGTGATCCCGGCCAACTGGAGGCCCGACGGCAACTACCGCTCCAACGTCCAGTTCTATTAACCGCGCGCAAGTGACATACATACTCCATCCTATACAGCGTCGTCAGTGATCATTGGTCCTTCCGGTTATTTTGGTACCGTGTGATTGGAATTTTCTTTCTATCTTCTTTTCTTTTTTTGCGATGGGTCGGCGAATTTCAATTATGAGTTCGATCTGGTGTATCATGACAAGATGCGTGGGAAATGGTGGAGGCAAGTATTATACATGTGCTCTCCCGCCCACTAAGTGTGTGTTTACAAGTACACAGTGACACAGTGTGTAAACAAACCACGAGGTTATGTCCTCATCAATGGATTGACTTGGATCACATGTTTCAGACTATTATATTCTAGTGGAGTCAGATCTGTGCCTGACTTATCTTTTATTTTTCATAGTACAGAAGAAAATCGCAATGTATTATTCTAGCATAAAAAAAAAAAAGCATCTCCCTAGTCTCAATTGTGCTTAACTAGTCTTGTGCAAAATTTCAAAAGATCTGAAAGATGCCATGCTTCGTTCGAAGAAGATTTAGGCCACATGTTGACTTAAATACAAACTGAATCTAACTGTACCTCTCCAAACATCATCTCTCTAGATTTCTCCTTTGTCTTCATCCCTAATAAATGTGGAGTCCAAATTAAATATCTTCTTACTCTTTATATATCTATAAAGTGAACATATATTGCAATTAAAATTCTATTCATTGCATGATGTCAGGTTAGTCTTTTCCAAATTCTAGTGCAAGTTCTTGGTTCTATCCGTATATTGTAAAATAAATGGAATTTGTTCCCAGCATCCTCGAGTCTGTAATCAAACTCACCTTCATCCTCCTTTCATGGACTGGCGTGGGCAAGTGACTACTGCCTATGTCTAGCTAGAGTAGTAGGTGGAAGCTTGGTTTGAGGAGATTGTCATTGAGTCATCGAAGGCGATAGATTGGTTATATTCGAACTAGGAAGGTAATGCGCGGCTAGACATATTATGATATCTTTAGTGCTATTATATTAATTAATATGTGGATGGGCCTAAAAAATAATTTGTATGTGAGTTATATATATATATTATATTATTTATTTTTTCTTTCTCTAGTTATAGTTAATTGCTACTTCAGGTTGTTTACACTTGACACATCTAAATTTTGACAATTAATATTTTGTCAAAAAGTTTTGGTGGGTGGGGCTTTGAGGGTTTTTTGATACACTTCGACTGTCAAAAATTCAGGTGACATTGAGATTTGTTGCATGCATGGTTTGTATATACTGCTATGTGTAGTACAAATCCAACATGTCGTATGAATCACCTTGTCAGAGCAGATACTGGCAAGACATCATCGATCCCATATGATGCAGAAGCAGCGTATTGCTCTGCCATTGCACACTCATCCATTACCGTCAAAATCGCCTATGTTGCATTTTTGCGGCTAATTGCTGCAAGACCCCAAAAGTTACACATCATCAAGCTTGCTAACCGTCGAATTATTTTTCTTTTTGAGGATGTCAAAAGGGGTGATCCCTTCCTAATTCATTGATTTAAAAACTTTTATGAACATTTGTAATGTAGACACTGCAACGTTCGTGCACTCATAGGTGCAATAAAATGAAAGGTAATAACTCTTGAGTAGGCTGAAGAATACATATAATGAAAGCCCAAATGATTTCTTATGTCTCGCGTAGGAGAACAACTAGGTATCTATTTTAGGGTTTCTGTTTGATAGAGTGCATGAACATCCTATAGGTCCACAGTTTTACTTTTTTTTATGGCTAGAATGTGATCTTTTTTTTTCCTTTTTATATTCTAGCATGCAGTGTTCCTTGGGCCGAGTTATCACAATTGACGCATGACGTTCTAGTTACTTTTCTTTGTGAATTCAATTCCAAACGTAACATAGTGCGATGCCCCAACTACTACCTTGTCGCTCATTGTGTTTCTCCTATGCTTCCGGTTCTTGCGGGCACGCATCTCGCAATAAACCCGATACATGTAGAACGTGGTTGTCTTGAACAACTGTCCTTTCCATGTTCAACTAAAGATTGTGCTAGCTCTCATGTTCCACCTGATGGGCTCATGTGCCTCCGGCTCATCCATGATTCACCGCCATAACAGTGATACGTGTAGAACATGGTTGTCTTGAACTACCACTGTCGTCATGTTTCCTATGTTAAGCTTAAGATTATGCTGGCTCCACTTGATCCTCTCTCCATTGACACATCGCTCGGGCACTTTTGGCTCTTCCACGTACGACTCACCATCACATCATCAGTTTGGGTGCATAGTCTACGTGTAGAACATGACATGGTCGTCTTGAACGACTGTTATCGTTGTGCTTTTCATATTCAGATTAAGTTTATGCCAGCTCTACTTGATTCTCTCGCCGTTGATGACGGGCTCACATGCATATATGACTCTTTCATGACTTGCTGCCATTGCATCATCGGTCTGGGCATGTGTTCTACGTGTAGAACATGGTCGTCTTGAAAGATCGTTGTCGTCGTGCTTCTTATGTCCTGCTTAAGATTGTGCCAACTCCACTTGATCCTCTTGTCACGAAGAGGTGCCTCTGGTGCTTCCATGACTCATCGCATCATTAGTCTGGGAGAATGTTCTGGCATTATATTGGACGAATAGAAGACCTAGAAGAAGATATATTTAATTCGGTTTACCTTTTCGTATAATGTGTTAAAACGATTCTTCCTTTTTCACAAATATAATAAAACAAATAAGCCAATTAATCTTTGGTAAAGTTTAAACAAATAAGCCAATTATTATATTTGTCACGGTTTATTTGTTTAAACTTTCAGACTGAAAAAGTAGGGTAATTTTCATTCTTTATTTATTTGTCACGGACTATAAATTCTCATGGCGTTTGGTTCTATAACAGCTCGTGTTAATACTTCTTATTTTGGTAGGCATTATAAAAAAGGTATGGTAAAAATATTCAATGGTACAAATATTTTTATAACAATAGTTTAATAAGATATAGACTATTTGGTTTCATCTAGACCATCCAATCTTCATAAAATCCAATGGCTAGAATTTTCTCTTTTCTCCGATTAACGTGGTAATTTCGTGACCTTGAGAACAAATGTGGTGACTCTTTTTTCTCTTCAAATAAGAAGATAATAGATTTGTTTGCTTTCTCTTTTTTTTTGTTGTAAGAGGTCTGAGTCCACAACTAGAGGAGTCGTCAGATGAGTTTCCCCACTTCCTTCACTGGTACATTGGATGAGGATTCCTATAATAGTACAACGGATCAATATATTCAAATCAATGAAACCTTTAGGTATGCCCCAGGATCTACTCTATGTTTAGATTTGCTAATGCCGAGAGACTATCAAAAGCAAAGCGAATGTTATTATTCAATAGTTTGCCGGTATAACTCGTTACACAAAAGATGATTTAGGCTAAAACAACTAGGACCAAAACAGTGCATCATGCCTCGTCATTGACCTATTGAGGCCTGAATTGCCCTGGCAAGATGAGGGTTGGCCGATCATATTTTATCAATCACCCAATAGCTGTATATGACGATGTGAACAAGAACTTTTCTCTTGAATTGTAATCTGTTTTCTAATTCATTTAATGTGAACCATCATGTTTCTAATAATCAATGTAGAAAAAATAAGAACCACAACACATACATATTTGATTTTGCAATTGTTTAGCATTTTTTATATTTTTTCAACATTTCAAGGATACCATTCGAACATTTTTTTAGATCAAATGCATATATACTGTTTTCCTAAAGTAGATATCTAAAAATATTGCATCTAATCTGTTAGAACATTGAATATATATTTTTTCAACAATTTACTTATAAAATGTGAAATGATATTTCAAGATTTTTTAATTATATTCTTAAAAGTATTGAATCTCGAGCACTTTGCAAAATGTTAAGCACATATAAAAAAATTAGTTCAGTAGCACAACTACTACTGAAGCTTAGGCAAATAGAAGAAAAAAAAAACAAAGAGATTTTTCAAATTATGTGGACCGTATTTCTTTTATCTTGTCCTTCAAGGGACCTCGATGGGCCTCATGGTAACATATCCCTGCATATAGGAAATCCCCAACATCGCTCTATATGCTTCGAGTTTGGGTGAATGTGGACTAACTCTTACACTTTACAATAAAAAAGACATATCATCGTTAGTAAGACCCCATGTGGTGGCTTCATAAATTTTAATAAAGTCTATCACCTTTGTCTCTTGTAGACGGTAGGATATGCATGCGTGCATGTGTTTTGTAAAAGAAAAATCATTTTCCTCTTCGAAAGTATGTTGAGTGTCCACTTAACTTCTAATATTTTATTTGGTTTATTTTACCTCATAGATTTTCTAAACCGACCCACAATTCATTTTTGGGTAGTTTATTTATCTCAGATTTGTTTTGATGCTAATTTGGCAAGTCACACGTGTCGTCTAACGTAGATGGAAGCTAGTGCAAAACAACTTGTTGCCTCTATTGAGTTGTGTCACATCAATTAATACTGACAGGATGTATGCCCAAGCCGTCATCACAATCTCCGCATTCCCTTAAAATCGGCGATTTGCCGAGTGCCCAAATCACTCGACAAATGCTAGAAAAATAATTGGCAAAGCCTTTGCCGAGTGTAACACTCGGCAAAGAGCTCTCGACGAAAAAAGTGCCAGCAAAGAGTTTTTTATCGAGTGTCTTTTATCGAGTGTCACCTTGGCACATGGCAAAAAAAGTTGCCATTGACGGCGCTAATGGTAGAAAACATGTTTTGTCGAGTGTCAAACATACGGCACTCGGCAAACACCCCAGACCCTAGCCTTTGCCGAGTGTATTCTCAAATACACTCGACAAAACCCCGTCCTTTGCCAAGTGTATTATGAAAGACACTCGGCAAAGGCCCCAACGTTTGCCGAGTGTTTCAAGGAGGAACTCGGCAAACATCCCGAGCTTTACCGAGTGCATTCTAAAATACACTCAACAAAGAGTGGTCACTTTGCCGAGTGTATTATGAAATGCACTCGGCAAAAAATGGTCACTTTGCCAAGTGCATTTCGTAATACACTCAGCAAAGTGTATTTCCAATTTTTTTTTTGTTTCTTTCATATTACCGAGCACATATCATCACAGACAGTTCATTAATATCAATACACATTTCAGGCATTTCAACAACACATAATCTATAATTCACAAGTTGATCCACAACATGTAAATCCATAAATCATCATCACAAGTACTTCCATCGTACTCAAATCCATAAACAAACATCACATTTAATTCAACAACACTTAAATCCACATAAACAGGATATATGCCCAAGCCGTTATCATAATCTCCGCATTTCCTAGCTATCAAGCTTGAGTTTATTTTGCTAAGATGTAAGATGGTTTGTAGCATATCGGGATTATATTTTGCTTTGGATCCAATTTTGTTTGCCTCTTGTTGAATATATATTCAATGAAATATATTCAATGATTTCATTGCTTCCATATAGAGAAGGATGCAATCTATCACTATAAATGCTCTTAAACAAAGGTCATACTATATATCAACGACTCCAACCTCCTTCGAAAGTCTCGCTCGAGGCGACTCGGGGGCGACACCACCCTTGCCACCAGACCAGCGCCGCCTCTGTCGGTCGGTGGTGACGGCGGCGGCCAGTGGCGGCGCCCAATGGCTGTCGTCCGTAGGCCCTCTCCTCCGGTGTCCCCCCCCCCTCCCCCCCCCCCCCATTGCTGCTAGAGAAGATGTCACCAAAGCTTGAGGTCATCGTCCATGGCTGGATCTGGCATCCTACAACCTAGATCTGACACTCTCCCATGCTGCCCGGCCAGATCCCCTTCAAGCTTGGCTTAGGCAGTTCCTTGCCGCTGCTATTTGGAGGCGGTAGCATGGAGATTCCTTTGAGGAGCCGTGTGGTGAAGCGAGCTCGTGCCTACATGGCCTTTGGCTGAGTGGTTGTGCCACAAGGCGCGCGGTGTCGACCCGCGTGGAGCCGCCGCTCCATTGCCGGCGTCAGTGGCTACGTGTCTGCTTTGCTCGTCACATTATGGGTGGTGAGGGATGCCAGGCGAAAGCCTACCCTGGCCACATGTCGGCGCCGGCAATGATGACACCCTAGGGCGTCGTTCACCTCGATGGAGGCATTGCTGTGGCGTCCTGATCCGTCCTTCTCATAACAAATCTCAGGTATTCTGCTTCATCTTTGTTGGTCCAGATGTAATGGTCGTATCGGGGACTCTACTCCCCCCAATGTACGGTTGGTAGATTGAGCGTCCGTGGTGGTCGTGCTACCGTTATACATTTTGATGGTGTACTGAGCGCGGTTGTGAAGCAGACATGGATGTTGTCCAACGAAAGTGCTGCATAATTTGCAGGGAGGTATTCTACCTTCGGATGATCCAACATGGCTCTTGTGCTCCTCCTCTTCAAGCTTTTTGGAATCTCATATCCCTGTGCCCCATCTCCGCTCATTGTGTTGGCTTGGTTGTTGGCTCTCATTGTGGTTAAGTGGGTGTTTGCTTGCTGCTGGTGTCTCTGATGGTGTCAAATCATATGCTGTGTGCATCTGCTTGCTGGTTATCCCTCCTTTATGGTTTCCTTCCTAGAAAGGGTGTCAGATAGCGGCTCGTGGAGATCGGATGCTCTAGAAAAGATGTCTTCATCAGTTTCAAGGGAGGTCACCGTTTTTGGAATAGCAATGGTCGTCGTGCTACCTCCACCCTTAGTCCCCTTTCCGTTGGGCGGTCCCTCAGTACTTCAAGGATTAATTCCTCCCCTTGCTGGAAGGCAGAGAGCGGCAACAGATCGATGCAACTACGAGGAGTGGTGTGATGGTACACTGATTACTATAAAGAAGGCAAGCATGCTGCTTGGTAGTGCCACTTTTTTGACGATCGATGGTTGACCTTCGACTTGTGTTCAAGGCTAGGGCTTATTTGGCCGATCGTAATGTTTACTTAGTTCTCTATTGTTCCCTAGAGCTCCTGTTGTTCTCCCCCCCCCCCCCCCCCCCCCTTGCTAGTTTCTCCAAAAATGGTGAGGCTCTCCTCCCCGAATTACTCAAAAAAAACTATATATCAACACTCTAGATGCACAAGGTGAAGGTACACCTGTCGTACCAAATCAACCAAACCACCTCAAGTTAGATAATGCTACAAATCTAGGATTAATAAAAAAACCAAAAACTGAATTATGGACCGGTTTAGGAAATCCATGGATTTAAGTAAACCAAATAAAGTATTAGGAGTTAAGTGGACTCTTATCACTTCATAACAGTAAATGGACATCTAAACACAGACAAAATTTAAAAACCATGCATAGTGCAATTACGAATGATTGATCGAGGGAAAGAAATGGTGACATAAAGTTGTGGCACCTTCCAGAAAATTAGGATAATACTAAATGTTTTGTGCACAAGTTGAGGAGGTAGAAAGTCTTTGTAGTAGCGATAAAACAAACCCACCAATCACGGAATTCATGGCGGTCCGTGTATGAACTTCAATACGACTCCAGATATCTAAGACATGCATCTATGTGAAGTCAGCGGTGCATTTTTGTTCTTGGCGTGATATACAGTTTACGGCGCGGTGGTTCTCGATCAGTTCACATTGTTATGACCTGTGTAAGTTCTACGTAAGTTACATGTAGACTATATAGCGCAGCCTTAAAGGGACAGTAATACGGCTATTAGAACATTAGAACACAAAACTCCCTTAGCTTTTCCCTATCTAGCACGCCACACAGCTATGCACATATATTTGTGGTGATTTTTTTTTGAGGGAGCATATTTGTGGCGAGTTTATCATCAAACTTATTATTTATATTTGATTTTTGCATCATGTTTGTGCTCGCCACGCCTCACGGTAGGTCGAGACCAACCGTTACGTACGGCAGAACTGCACGGTAGAGGAGATCCCCTGCACCGTGGTATGGCAGCCAAAGGAAAAAAAATGAGGTTTGTATGTTTGAATCGCATGAATCCCGGTAGAGGAGATCCTTTGCACGGTAGAGGAGATCCTTCCCCTGCACCGTGGTATGGGCAGCCGAAAGAAACTTGAGGCTTGTATGGTTTGACTCTCATGTATCACCACCGTACTTTAGACGATATCCTCCGCACGGTAGAGGACATCCCTTGCGCGGTTGAGAAATGTTTGACTCATGAATCCCGGCCCAAGTTTATGTACCTATCATTGGCAGGGTTGATGACGTACGTTAGTACACAAGCGGCATATAAACTCTGATAACAAGGCGGCATAACTGCCAAGGTATGTGATCTCAGTTTTGCAATGAGGCGGCCGCAGGCTCGCCAGCTGAGTACTCCATCCCACCATGATTTTGGTGAGCGCGCACATGTGACCCTTGCACCTCTAACACGGCACGCACGTCCACGAGACGGTTACCGTTGATGCTGATTTGCTCAACCGCTTGTGCCTATATAAGCACCGGCGATGTCGTACCGTCCTCCCATATCAACCATCAAACACACAGAAAAGAACATCCGAGTTTTATCAAGCCCCACAAAAGTTGCCTAGCTATCTGAATCTGAGATGGCCGGCGTGTTCTCCTCCAAGATGGCTGCACTCGTTGCTCTCCTTGTCGTGTTCGTCACGTATGCCTCTTACGCCGAGGCTGCTTCTGGCGGCTGGCTCCCGGCCAAGGCCACCTGGTATGGCAGTCCCAATGGTGCTGGGCCTGACGACAACGGTATGTAAATTGTGTTTGCTTTCACCGCTACCCGAACAAAGCCGTGGCTAATATTGTTTCGTGCGTGCCCTGCTGGTGGATTCTGCAGGTGGCGCGTGCGGGTTTAAGAACGCAAACAAGTACCCGTACATGTCCATGACGTCGTGCGGCAACCAGCCCCTTTTCAAGGACGGCGCGGGCTGCGGGTCATGCTACCAGGTACGGTAAAGTACAGACATAAACCTGAATAATTTAGTCTGGCCATTAACTGAAAATTGCTGAAGTTAAATTAGTCCTGATGGTCATTAACTTGGTTACTAGTCAACGGTGGCAGTAACTCTTTCCGTCGATATCAGCGACGTCTGTGAATGCCGTGTCGTTGACTTGACGCGATCAAACGCAGCTCATATTTTCACGTTTTGTCCTATTAAAAAAAAATCAGATACGGTGCCTAAACAGCAGCCACCCTGCCTGCTCCGGCAAGGCGAACCGGATCATCATCACTGACATGAACTACTACCCGGTGGCCAAGTACCACTTCGACCTCAGCGGCACGGCGTTCGGCGCCATGGCCAAGCCCGGACTCAACGACAAGCTCCGCCACGCCGGCATCATCGACATGGAATTCAGGAGGTTTGAACAACAGCATATGTCTGATACTGTTCACTGCGTGCATCGACACGATCTGACGCAACAATCTCAACACTTTTTTCCGTACGCATACGCAGGGTGCCCTGCAACTACAAGAACCTGAACGTGACCTTCCATGTGGAGATCGGCTCGAACCCAAACTACTTCGCTGTGCTCGTGGAGTACGCCGGCAAGGACGGCGCCGTGCTGCAGACGGACATCATGGAGTCCAAGAAGGGAGACGGCACGCCCACGGGCGTCTGGACGCCGATGAAACGCTCCTGGGGCGCCGTCTGGAGGATGGACTCCGATCGCCCGCTGCAGGCGCCCTTCTCGCTGCGCATCCGCAGCGACTCTGGGAAGACGCTGGTGGCCAACAAAGTCATCCCGGCTAACTGGAAGCCGATGACCAAGTACAGCTCCAACGTCCAGTTCCCTGCTTAAACACACTCCAGTACAATTAGTCATTCATAATCATGTATATAGTGCGTGGTTGATTATATGTCCTGGTACCGTGTCATTGCAAATTTGGAATGGCTTGTAACTTAAATCCAGGTCGATGTGTTCTTTCTGTGTCTCGAGATGGCTGGGAAATGGAGGAGACTGAATGCCTGGTGTTCTCCCGCCCAGCCAGCATCGCAGGTTCACGAGACCAAATATATAGTCTGTAACAAAAGTATATGTACAGAGTCTGTAATCAAATAAGTTTGTAAAATATTTATACTGCCATTCAATGTGAACTATTTTTCACATGTGCATTCTCCTCCAGCACACGGCTCAGTAAGCTGTCCGGCGTCCTCTGCAGCTCTGCATGGCTAAATCGGTTGTGATCTGTTGAAACTGAATATGAGCACAGTACAATGGTCTGAGGGAGCCGCCTCCTGACTTTCTAATCAACCGTGTGAGGTTTGTGTAATCACGAGGTTACGGCCTGACCAACTGATCGACAGATTATTTAGTAGTAGGAGATTAGGGGCTTGCTTGCAATATCGTATCTCTTTGCAGAATGGAATTGCTAATCTGTGCGCTCTCCAGGGAAAACAGATTACGATTTGCAGGACGTCGCTCCCGAGATCCCCATCGCCGCAAAAAAGGTGAGCCGTGAGCGCGCTTCTTCCACGCTGGTCCAGCTCTCATGTGCCCACATTATCCTTCGCATTGGTGGCCGCCGTTCGGACTTGGTTGCTCTTCCCCCTGTCTCCCGGCCTCTCGTCTCGTTTGCTA
This sequence comes from Eleusine indica, assembly GCA_030378355.1. NCBI lineage: Eukaryota > Viridiplantae > Streptophyta > Magnoliopsida > Poales > Poaceae > Eleusine > Eleusine indica. The sequence continues at coordinate 48,747,473 of CM059495.1, forward strand.
CGTGACCACGCGCAGTCGCGGGCGGTCGGCCTAAATTGTTGGAGCTACGGGCGTTTGCTTGCGCACGCACGGCGGCACGGGTGCTTGGCGGACTGGTACGCCGCATGTGAGTGACGCTGCCCTTTCGGAGAAGTATAAGCAGAGCAATACTCCCTTCATCCATTAGTATATATATATATATATATCAAGGTTTAATCAAAGTTAGCCTTTTTCAATTTTAACCGTAGATATCTATTAAAGTAAATTATGTAAAATGAAAAATATTATGTATTGTCATAATTAGTTGCATGTTGAATTCAATTCATTATTTTTTAAAAAAAATGTTTGACTTTATCTTAATTTAGAAATATACTAATATTTTTGGATATAGAGAGTAACATATAATTAAGATTGTACGAGACAACCAAATAAAGCATATATCGACCAACTCCATACATCGTGGCTTAAATAATAATAATAAAGAAATACTATATCAGAATTGGAATGTAACATTGAGCAATCTCTCTATATAAAACCTAATGACATAAAATCTGACCGCAGTAACATTACTGCAATTATACTCTAATTTCAAACGCATACTCCTCTGTTTTTGAAATGTTGACGTTCCGACAAAAGTGACTAGTTGATTTTTAGTTTAATTGGCGGGTCGAGAACGACAAGAATAAAGGAACAGAGGAAGTAAGGTTTTGTAGACTTTAGAAGAGACTAAATCAGTTATTTCAAGCCAATTTGGGCAAAGGCTCCATATTGCAATTGCTTTGAATTTATATTAAATTAGAGAAATGGCCCATATATTCATACGACATCAAGAATTTAACATTTTCCTCGATAGCTAGCGATGTAGATATTTCATTACATTGTTCTTACTTTATCATCTTTAATTTTTTCCACAAATGTTCCTTTTATTTAGATGACATTTTAATAGATGGATACATCTATTTGCTCAATTTCCTATAAAACTATGGCTCATGAATAATTTATAAACTTATACAAAATAGTTTGGGCTATTATCTTTTATATTGGGATGGTAGTTTATAAACATGTATTTTGAGCAAAGTTTTTATGATGACTTTGATGAGTAATTTAAAAACATGTATAAGCATATTTTGGCCTAAAGTTTTATAGTGCCAATGGGTGGGTAAATTTTCTTTGTTTCTCGAGTAATGTGGCATTTTATACCCATTATTAGATGGGAAAGTTGTAGCTTTTATTTTTGTGTCCAAGTGTTAAGATGTAAAAGGTTATTTTCTTATATATCTGAAAGATTTGTTTTTGTTCTAAGCTCTAAATAGGATTTGCATATAAAGGCATATTTTTCTTGCTCTATTTTCAATTCTTTACCAATTGATTTGATGTCCCTTGGGAAAAGAGATTCTTGTAAATAATAGGGTTTGACCCCTTTTCACTATTTATCTTGAATCAAATTTGTGAGCATTTGGTAAACTCATAAGGGTTCAAATTTCCCCGTAAGTCCATCCCCATCCCAGCACATGACAGCACCATTCTCGACACCCGTTGGCTAGTAGAAAACCACTTTCAACTCAATGTGGGTTTGATCGTTTAAAATTAGCACTGCGGCAGCTGCAGTTGTGGCTGTTTGGTTCCCTGCAGTTGTTTTGGACTGCAGCAGCTACAACTCAAAACAGCACAACAAAATCTGGAGTGACAAAAAACATTGATATAATTCAATAATATCATTCTTCAGGATTAATTTGAACTCGAGACATCTAATTCTGATAGCACATTTGTGCTACTTTGTATCAATATGTTGCACCCAATATCCTAATCTGATGAAAGATGATGAGTACTTTGCTTATTATACTTCCAACAACATCAATTTTAAGTTGTTCTCAGATCATATCTATTTAATAGTTGAAGTATTGAGGATCAACATTTTGAGGAATCATTCAAACGTCAGCACAAAGTACGTAGTGTCATTCATGTTGTCTAAATCTTACAGGCTTATAGCCGGCCTTTCCATCACATTGCATCTTAATCTAAGTTGCAACTACTATTACACACTCTTGAAATACCAATAATATGGCAATTAAACATATGTACCAAGAGAGTATTGTATGAGAACACGCCTATTTGTTTTCCAAAGTCAAAATAAATTTAGGCCGACCTGTAACTACGTGGTGGCACATCCCGTTAGTTGGACACAGGTCGCCCGATTGATTCAATGTATAACACGGCACCACGTCTGGTGAGACGAGCCGACGACTACCACCGATGCTGAATCTTCTCATCCCTTTTAAATTTGCCATCGTGCGCATGCTTATACTACAAATACACCGGTAATATCGTAGCCTCCGACAAGATCGAAGTAGCAGGATCACACATAGAAACAGCCGCAGAAATGGCCGCCATTTCCTTCAGGTTGGCAGCGATCGTCGCACTCCTCTCCATGCTCGTCATCCATGGCGCGCACGCCCAGCCGAGCTACAACGGCACCGACGACTCGGAAGGCGGCTACTACGACGACGAGGACTCGGCGGAAGGCTTTTACAATGGCACCCAAGGCAGAGTCCTGTTCTCTAGGAGCTGGCTCCCGGCAAGGGCCACCTGGTACGGCAAGCCCAACGGCGCCGGCCCTGACAACGGCGGTACGATGCGTGCTAATGCCGTTCTGTTAACAATTAATAACGTGTTAGTGTATTTTTACAGCGTCGATCCAACAGTACTGTACGTGTCTGACATGGTCGATCTCTCGCTTGCTTGCGTGATATGATCTGCAGGTGGTGCGTGCGGGTACAGCAAATCCTACAACCCCCCGTTCAATTCCATGACGTCCTGCGGCAACATTCCCATTTTCAAGGACGGCAAGGGCTGCGGCGCATGCTACCAGGTATGGTACTTGTGTCAAATAGTATTCAGGAAAGGCCATCTCTTTGCTCGGCCAAATAAAAAGCACAAACTATATAAGCTAGTACTCAGGAAAGGCAACCACCATCGTGACACACATCTGTTCGCCTGAAAAATGTTCAGGTCCGATGCCTCAGCAGCAAGAACCGTGCCTGCTCTGGCCAGCCGCAGACCATCGTCATCACCGACGTAAACACCAACAGCAAGATCTCCAAGTACTACTTCGATATGAGCGGCACGTCGTTCGGCTCCATGGCGAAGCCCGGGCTCAACGCCAAGCTCCGCAAAGCCGGCATCATGGACATCCAGTTCAGGAGGTCCGTACGTAGCGGCATTTCATTCAGTATTGAGTACTGACACAATGCAACAAAATGGTTAAGGAGACAATCTGACTCATGCACTTGACTTGGTTAATGTCGTACGCAGGGTGGCCTGCAACTACAAGGGCCTGAACGTGAACTTCCACGTGGTCGGCGGCTCCAACCCGTTCTACTTCGCGGTGCGCGTGGAGCACGCCGGCGGAGACGGCTCCATCGTGCAGGTGGACCTGAAGGAGTGCAACGCCGGGTCGTGGACGCCGCTGCGCCAGTCGTGGGGAGCCATCTGGAGGCTGGACTCTGGTCACCCGTTGAAGGGGCCCTTCTCCCTGCGCATCCGCAGCGACTCCGGCAAGATCCTGGTGGCCAAAAACGTTATCCCAGCAAACTGGAAGGCCAACAAGGACTACCGCTCCGTCGTCCAGTTCAAGTAGCCGCGCGCTATACGGCCATTCATTTTGTTCCATCAGCTATTATGTATTTATTTTTGTGCGGTGTGATTGATTACAAAAGTTCGCCATGGATTGGGATTTTTATCTTCCTCAGGTTTTATTTTTCTTTTTGAAGGACTTGATCTCAGTGCTCTCCCGCCCAATATAAAGTACCTTCCCCTCGATGGGAACAGAACAAAAAGATACTACTATACTACTATACAGTGTGAAACCAAATCAACTGATAAATCTAGTTTCAGTAGTGTGTACTGGCTTCTTTCTCCCATGTGAGTATGAATGAACAATGTGCAAAGTACTGGAGGACCTGCCTGCTCAATCGTCAGATCCTGACTTTCTAATCAACCATGTGCGTCTGCCTAATGGCGAGAGTATAGCCTCATCAATGGCTTGACTTCTGGATCAGGTGTTCCGGATTATTCTATTATTAGATGCACAGCAAGTCTCACAAATTCTTGAAAATTAATGCCTTTTGGAGACCATGTTACCCAATGTGTTGTGGTGGAGCAAGTTTGACTAGGTCATCAGTCAAGTTCCTGTGCAAAGAAAGCTAATACTTATATAGTCATATCCACCATAGTTGTTACAGAGACGTAGACACTGCTGATGAAGGGCTACGCAAAATGTTCACAACTCGGCCACTGTGGCGGCAGAAGTACTCTGTAAAAGATAATAAAGGATTTGCTACAGGATTAATACGATCATATTGTTTGAGAAAAAAAGAAGAATACTATCAACCAATTAGTTTTGGTGGGATCTACCCACACCCGGGATATATTCTTCTTCTTTTTTTCCTCTTTGGCGGCGACGCGGCCATGCCGTCCGCCGCGTCCCCGCCAGCTAGAAATCAGCTCGCTGCATCTCTGGACACGGGTGTACGTCCCAACTCCCAGCGAGACCGAAAAAGCTCGCTCGGCAATCAAATCGGCTGGCGCGCGATAGGCCACCGCCTTCGTTGCGTAGCCTCAGAACCTGCCGCTGAAGAACAGGCTTTGTCTCATTATCTCTGGTCTCTAGAGATCAAGTCAGAGGCGTATAGAGGAGACGCCGGCATTCGCGCCATGGGTGGAGATTGGTCGGACGTAGGAGAGGTGCCCAACCCTGATGAAATGGAACATTATCCCCATCCAGCCGTCATGCCTTACAGCCTCACCGTGCTATCTCGTGTATTCTCGTCCAGTCGTCCCCTCACCCCAGCCAGTGAGAGAACGGAATGGGCATTGTTATTGTAGTGTAAGGGGGCCTCTGTTCTATGATTTGCCCACATCAGCTGGTCCTCTTGTTTAAGTATTGGGCTGTATCAGTATGGAAGCACCATGGTCTGCACACTGCAGATCTTATAGTGTCGGGGCATGGACAACTTTGAAGGTGTTAGAGAATTGTTGGAAGAAAGAGCAGCACGTCATAAGCTGTTCGACTCAATACTGTGCAGGCTTATTTATTTCCTCTGTATGAATCAAATCCACTACAGGTGAAGTTCAAGAAAAAAAGTCCACTACAGGTGAGCTTACAGTAGTGCGTTTAAAGTCCTAAGTGATGGCAGATTTTTTTAAAACAAGAGCAATGGTAATCTTGAACACCAATTAGAAGACTTTTTATAGTATTTATGCTGATACAGCAGCATCAACCTCCTTGTAGTTATTTTTTTTCACAATTTATCTTGTCAACTAACTAAAAATGACATGTTTGACTCCATGACAAGAACATATAAGACCATTCATTCAGATCTGATGTGTTGAAAATGTAATTGTTTCTAAAGACCATGTGTTACCACTTCAAACATTAATTGATTTGTGGGGAAAGGAGTCAGCTGATGCATGAAAGTTTTCTATGGTACGCATTTTTTAAGCTAAAAGAAGTCAGGGGTTGATGAAGTATCCAAATTCTAAGGAAAAATGGTTAATCATTTTTTAGAAAAGAGTTAATCATAGTCTGAGCTATACTTAAGAATAAAGCACTGAAAAGCCCATAAGTTTAGCATTCAGGTCAAATAGTGCACTCTATTCAGAACCCAAGTGGATAGGATTATAGGAACCACCACATTTGCAGTAGAGTACCGAAATTTGGTGTTTCCATTCAATTTTCACACCAGGATCACATTTGGGGTTCTAACTTGGATACACCGGTTCAACTACAAAGAAGTTAACTGAGAGTTTGTTACTTTCAAAAAGTACTTATAATACAATAACGGAATTTTAGATCTGTAACCGTACTTTCAGATAATTGTTGTATACCGGTAACTATCACCAAATATATGTACGAAGAAAAAGTTTAGATGAAATATCTGTAGTCTAGACGACATTGATATCGAAAATGATAGGTAAACGAGACCAGTTGGGTACTGCGCCGTGAGTTGTAGTCACCATATCCACCAAAGGGTACATTAAACAAGGATGTGAATCAATAGAATACAAGTGCCTTCTTTCTTTTGCTTCGGAACTAAATGAAAAATTCACACTGGGCCGGTTAACTGCTACGTATCTGAACGGCTGCATGATCCTCGATCTCGTCTAAGAAATTAGTACGTGGATGCGCATATTTGTCAGTTGCAAATACACCCGATCAATGGAACCGTCATCAGCTAAATTATTAAGTTAGAACACAAATAATTTCCTTGCCATGATGATAACAAGGAGACGATGGTCATGCATGTATTATCCGTGACTGACCTGTGTTTCCTCTTCCGTCATTGGTTTCCTGGCTGGCAGTGTTCCTGAGCTGGTTTCTGGTTGTGTGCCACCCTTTCCCCAATCGAATCTCAGCCGTCCAACGTCAAAGTAGGGAAGCACAGTTCGATCTGAACGAGATTATTTGTACGAATAATTGGCAGGTAAGGTAGAGACATAACACACCGCAACTGCCACGATGTGATTGTATAGTAGTGAACGCTACGCCTTCCATTTCCTCCATGATTAGCTCGGTGGCCATGTGCGAGCTCTAATGGGGGCACGTCCGGTGCAGCGACCATCGATGCCGGCCGATGGATTGGTACTAACTCGTCCCCATTTCCCTTCCCATCTGCCTGCCTATAAATACACCGGCAATGCCCCCCTCCTTACACCATCAAAACGCAAACAAGGCAAGCAGCTCACTCCACCAGGTGTACCAGCTGGCTCACATTGCCAAGGTGCCAAGCTAGTACACAAAGGAAGATGGCCTCGCTCTCCACCAAGGCCGTTGCAGCCGTTGTTCTTGTGGCAGTCCTATCCGTGCTTGCCACCACAGGCGTTCTTGCCCAGACGGAGAACTACACCACCTCCGCCGCCTCCTATTACTCCGGCTGGGTCCCCGCCAAGGCCACCTGGTACGGCGCGCCCACCGGCGCCGGCCCCGACGACAACGGTAAGGATCTCTCTCTCTCTCTCTCTCTCTCTCTACAGGCATTCGTTCATCTGGGCAATGTGGCTCATCATCGCTGAACCTTTTGCTACAGGTGGTGCTTGCGGATTCAAGCACACCAACCAGTACCCGTTCTCGTCAATGACGTCCTGCGGTAACGAGCCCATCTTCAAGGACGGCAAGGGCTGTGGCGCATGCTACCAGGTGCGTACATCCATCATCAGTTTATTTCACCATGGCACCAACCAGACCATGTCAAGTGGCAGTTGGTACCAATCATGCTGTTCTTGGATTGGTCAAAAGCTACCTGTGGCGTAGCGCGGTAGCGCCTAAATTTTCTAATCACAGGAACAGCGGTTACTGTCATTAATGCGCCTGCTGACCTTCTAATTCGGTAATTTGCAGATTCGATGCACAAAGCAAAATCACCCTGCCTGCTCCGGCAATCCGCAGACGGTCATCATCACCGACATGAACTACTACCCGGTGGCCAAGTACCACTTCGACCTCAGCGGCACGGCGTTCGGCTCCATGGCCAGGCCCGGCCTCAACGACAAGCTCCGCCACGCTGGCATCATCGACATGGAGTTCAGGAGGTCCGTATATATTGCATTTTCTTTTTGTGGTTTCTGGTTGTTAGTTAGATCCGGAAGGTAGAACTAACCCGCTGTTGGGCGTTACTGCAGAGTGCTGTGCAACCTCCCGGGCCTAACCATCACCTTCCACGTGCATCATACTTCCAACCCCAACTACTTGGCGGTGCTGGTGGAGTACGCGAACAAAGCCGGTACCATCGTGCAAGTGGACATCAACGAGAACAACCACGGCTGGGTGCCAATGCGCGAGTCGTGGGGGGACATCTGGAGGATCGACTCAGCCAAGCGGCTCATCGGCCCCTTCTCAATGCGCATCCGGAACGACGCAGGCCAGACTCTGGTGGCCAACAATGTCATCCCCCGCAACTGGAAGCCCGACACCGACTACCACACCAACATCCAGTTCCACTGACTGCTGCTCCCAAGGATCAACATCATCAACTAGTAGTATAATGCGCTCTGTTCAATCATCGGAGGCCGTTGGCTCATTTGATTTGCGCCTTATTAGCTTGATTGATACAACCGTTGCGAATTGCAACGGATTCATGAGTAATTTAACTAGTATGTGCTTGAATATTTGTGGGAAATTGAGGAGAGGCAACAATCTCTGTGCTCTCCCGCCCGCTGTCACTATATATGCCATAATTATCGGTGTGCATGTAACGTAACCAACTCAAGGGTTACAAGTTTGTACGGAGTGTATGCTACTATTTAATCAGCATGCTATATGATTTTCTCTCGATATTAGTCTTTCAATGTTCTGGCTAGCATATTTAGTAATCAGTTTGTTTGTGCAATCTCCTAGCTTATGCAGCAATAATCAATGCACCTCCATATGTGTGGACCCACCGCCGACTTGACACGGAGACACTTCAGTCGTGGTACAGAGTATCATAGCTCGTGTTCTGTCTTCCACTCCTAATAATCTCACGTCACGTAGTCACGTGCAGTGTTTGCGCTTCTGGGAGAAGTTGTTGATTACGGTTACGCTACAAGGTTTCCAAATGATCTTTTTTTTATTCCTATTGCTAATTAGATGTTTGTTGCTGTGAATTGTGACAAACTGAAACTCACTCTATTCAGAAAACAAGATTCAAAACCGAAGTGGGTGGGATTACAGGAACTGTCATATTTGCGGTAGAAATACCACAATTCCTGCTACGAAGATGATTCAAATACATATTACATTTTTTCCATTTAGGAAAAGTCTATTTTACTCTTCTCAACAATTTCTTTTGTCCAATTTACTCTCCGAATAAAATCTTGGCTCAATTCACTCCCTGAAATAATTGTGCAATTTACACTCTTATACCATTTGTCTTTTTGTTTCTCTTTGTCCAATTTAAATTTGAAGCCCAAATTTTACATGATGAAATATTACAAGCACCATGTAAAAAATATTTTCTATTTTTCATAAATATTTTATACACAATTTTAGAACCCTATATTTAAGATAGTATTAGATATTATTACATAATAAAAATATTTGAATGTACTTTATATTTTTTTGTGTAAGGTTCTATGAAAACTATCACTTTGCAAAAGTTCAACACTAAACTCACATTGTACAAAGTGAAACAAAAATGACAAATTGCAATGGAAAGTAAATTGCACTGACTTAAAATGTTTGAGAGAGTAAGTTGAGCCACAAATTTTATTTAGAGAGTAAATTGGACAAAGTAATTGTCCAAGGGAGTAAATAGGACTTTTCCCTTCCCATTCTATTGCATCAGGATGCAAATCTTGCATTGTAACATGGATAGACCGCTTCAACAACAAAGAATTTAACTGAGAACTTGTTACTCGAAAAAAAAGAGGTACTTAATACAAGAATGGAATTTCAGATCTGTAGTAGTACTTTCAGATAATTATTATATTGTAAGATCCTATTTCTGAAGTCCACTATGTTTACCGTATCAATTCTTGGATCAATAGTTGGTAGACACATACAGTTCATACAACAATTATTAATAAATCTTAGAGGGAGAAAGATTCATACAATGTCTTAAATTACAACCCAAGGAGATGGGCTGACCATTGTAGAACAAAAGATACAACAACAAAAGATTCAATTAATAAACTACACATGCAACTTGAACGAAGGACGCAGCCTACTGATTTGCTTTGACGGCTTCTTCATCTTTTTCTGATAGACAACGGAAAGAGTGAGTACTTAATAAGGTACTCCACACGACCTAACACTAAGAAAGGAGCATATATACAAGCATTTAGGGGTACGTAGTAGCTAAGGCCAAATTGTAAGGGTTTATTTTGCAGAAATCACATTATGCAATTGTTCTCTAAGAGAGTTAAATCATTTAGATAAGAAGAATATTATTAATATTAGTTGCTTGGCCTTGGGAGAGATGCAATTCCCAAAACTTTAAGTGAGACTTTGGAAACAAGGTCATAACAACTATGGCACACATGCAGACCCCACTTCCAAAACAAGGGTATCTAGACCCACTCACACACCAAAGGGAGTAATGAAACTATGTGATCCTAAGTGATTGGCATGTCAACACCGTGACATGTCACGGCCATCTGGATGAAATAGAGGTTGTACACTTTGCCCCCATGTTAACCACTCTGGTGTGTGAGAGTGACATAACACTCAATCATGCATCCTCTTCACTAGTACAAACATGGTCTGCAGTAACACAGGCCACAAATTCACCATCGGTGGACATTTCCACCACCACTGGTAGGTCGGACGGTGGGTCCGGCTTATCCACCATCACTGGAAAAGCTTCTCGGTGGCGGTGCTTGCTGATGTCATCGTCCAAAACTGCTAGTGGCGGTGCTTGATGACATCAGCACCCCGTCATTGGCATTTTTAAAGTCCAGTGGCGGTTTTTGACATCATTGAAACGCCACTAACAGCCTGTAGGCCCATAAGCCCCTTGCACAGGGCCGTAGACCCATTATCAGCCCAAACAAGTGCTCGGATATAACAAGACAGTTCCCTAGGGTCTTGACTCAAAACCTCATCCTCCTCTTCCCTCCTTTCTCTTCTCCAAGTGCCGCCTCTCCTCCTCCCTCCTCTGCGTGCTCAGGCGCCACCATTGCCCTCCTCTCTGCGCGCATGACTGCTGAGCCGTCCGCCTCCCTCCTCCGTGCGTGCAAGTGCCATTGTCGCCCTCCACCCTGCGCGTGCGGCTGCCAAGCTGGCCACATCACTCCTCCGCGCTTGCAGGTGCCACCGTTGCCATCCCTTCCATGCGCGCACGCTGCCGAGTCGATCGCCTCACTCCTTTGCACATGCAGGCACCATCGTTGCCCTCCTCCCCGCGAGCGTGATTGCAGCCCAGTCTTCTCCACCTCCTCCTGTGAGCTCGGAGGTGGTAGATCTTGCCTCCCCGCGCATGACTATGGCCTCCGTGGGCGTGGATTCATCCGGCTCAAGGCGACATGCGGCTCAGCTTTGGCAGGTCATCGATGGTGTGGCTCCGGCGGGTCATCAACGACGCGGCTCCGGCGAGTCCTTGACGACACGCGGCTTCGGGCGGCACGGATCCAAGACGACAATATCTATGGCTAGGGTTTCTTGGTTGGGTTGGGCTGGGCCCAGCATGGCAATACCTGCCTTTTTTGTTTTTGGATTTTCTTCTCGATGGTGGTGGAACATGTCGACTGCCACCGAGTCTGGGTCCCCAATGGTGGCGCCCAAACCCGTCACTAGGGCCTAGTCACTCCTAGTGGCGGGACCTCAATGATGGCTCCGAAAGCTAAAGGGGTTGTTTGTACTAGTGCTTTGTTTACTCCAACAAGTTCACCACAAAAGTATCTAGGGGTTGTCACAAAAGATATCACAATGAAATACAATTGTGTAGCATCGCAAAGCAGCCACTACGAATAGTCACAAAGGATTTTCTCCAAAAAGTTCTACCCTCATAACATGCTCTATGGTTGTATGAGAATTGCGAAATTGAGGTCTAGGGATATAGCATCTAGGCCCTTAATTTGTGTTTTCATAATTAATGACAACCCACATTTTTAACTATCATTTTATCTTGAGTTGAGAACATATGATACAGGATAATAAGAAAGAAATGATAAATTGATGCAATTACCATAAAGCTTATATTATACAAAGGATGACTCAAGGCAATGGTGTATTCATAAGTTTTTTCTTTTACCAAACATAAGGTGATTAGAAGAGAAAATGAACTCAACTTGAGTTTTGTTTTCACAGTTGGAGATGGGGTGAAACGAATTACTAGAATAGATGTTGTACTATCAAGAGGGCGCAATGTTACATTCGCTTGATTCATCCATAGTTGCCACTTTGCTCAATTTCCACATTTATGCATCTTAAAATTTTTATTGAGAGATAAATCAAAATAGCATGAAAAATCGCCAAGCATCAAGGGCCGGTGGTTTGACCGCCAGTCCATATGGTACAGTCTGACCGTGTGTGATCAAAGACTGTTGGGTTTCCTCTGCCCCTGACGGTCTGACCGCCTGTCCCTAGAGTTTGACCGCCTAGTGAACTATGCTCTAGCCACCACTGCCTACAATGTTCCATTTTCCAATGCTTGAATTGTCGAACTAGTCGTTGAGCTACCTCTATGGTCTAACCGCCAAGTGAACTGTGGTCTAACAACCTATTGCAAAGATACTCTATAACAGCTAGTTCTCGGAGCTACCCTTATAAATACCCATCCATCCTATGCAAAGAATATCTATTGGCCCTTTAGATAGCATACTTAACTACTTGAGTTCCTCTATCTCACACACACAAGCTTCAGAGGATCCATAATGAGTTTGTGAGCATCTAGTGCTTGATTTCCACTGATTTTGAGTATTATGGCACTTGTAATTCTTCAAGTAATCAGCATTGGCTTATTACTCTTGGAGGTTGCTGCCTCCTAGATGGTTCTTGTAGCATTTTGTATCATCAAAGGTAGTCATAGAGTGATAAGGGTATATGTGTAATATATATACCCCACCAAAGGTAAAAACAAAAAATTGATTTGTAACCCATCAAGGGTAGAAGAAGGATTTCCCTCTTTTTCCCTCCCTATAAAATTTAAGGCCCTAGAGGCCATAAGGGGGCTGATTGAGGAAGGTTGGCCCCCTTCTCTTCTTGGCTAATGGTATACCCTTTCTAGCTTTGCTAATCCTGTGGATTGGCATTGCCTTCTATGTGTGTGTGTTTGGACTTGTAACCACAATGTAATGTAAGATATACAAGACTACCTTAGAAGCCTACCTTCATACCAAATACTTGTCCTAGTGACCTTGAACCAAACCTACTAGACAAGAAATGAGGAAAATCTTAGTGGCTCTAAACTCGGATGTCTATTCCTATTTGCGTCTCCCCTCGCACGCATATGAGTCTTGACTATATATATGGGTACATGGAAGCACGAAGTCGGCTCATAGACAAAGCCGGTGTGACGTCGATCGGAAGAGACCTAACGTTGATCGGCGCCTTGTGGTCCAATCTTTTTCAAGATAGTTCCTATCTTTTGGAATATCCTTTGTGACTTTCCTGTGGGTCTCTGCTTTAGAGTTATCATTGAATTCTTGATTACAGAGTCCACTTGGATTTAATTTTTGAATCAATCACTTTTGGTATTTGTCATTTGACTTTCAGATCATCTGATGTCAGTTTAATAAATCTCAATCAAAGTCAATGCATAGTTGATCGACGCCACCTTTTGGTCGATCGGCTATCTATCTATCTTGTTCATCTCTTAGTCTTTTATCTTCTGTTGAGGTCTTAGTCTATTGATATTGTCAACATGCCATCAATTCACCTATTTCTGCAATACAACACTATAAAAGATACTAGGAAAATATATGCACAAATATGTGTGATAAATCATATAATAAATGTATTTATGTTCCAAGATAGAGTATATTGGCACCACAAAATTGTACATTAACTTGTGGCAACAACTGGCTTATTACTTTTTGCGGTTGCTGCCTCCCAGATGACATTCAAATGTGGAAATCATGAGCCCTTCAAGAAGATTATGAAGGAGGCCTGGCTAGTCTCGTGAGAGGATTTTGTTCACACCTTCTCAGAGTGGTGAAGAGCAACTGTAGTGGAGTCGAGGTTTGGAGCGGTTCAAGGTATTGATTTTTCTTAAGGTCACGTTGCTCTTGTGTGAGCTGTTCTTGTTAGAGAAGTGATACTTGATAAGAGAAGCAATCAAAGGCTTGAATCCATCTTAATGTGGATTATGGCTAATGGGCAAGTCATAGAAACTATGGTTTAAATTTGTTAGAGCCGTTCTTGTTATTTATGCCTTTATATTACTAGAATGTAATTTGTTGCATGTCACCATTTAGGATTGCATTTTGTTACTTGGTCTTGATCTTGTATTTTTAAATTCTGTTATTTGTTTTGATTGGGCATAAGTCAAGTTTTAAACCGCTTATTCACCCTCCCCCCCTCCCACCCCACCCTCTCTACTAGTTGATACTCTAGAACCTACAAGTGCACTAGACCTTATGCAACCACGTTCTCATCCATGACACGTTGACTACATCGAGGCATGGCAATCATACACATAACTAGAGCCGTCCACAAGCCATGTAAATCACCCCTACTTCCCATCTAACATATCTCACCACGTTTATAATAAAATTAGAGGTGAAGTAATGTAGTGGGAGTCCTAAGCCAGTCTAATAAATAGGTAGCATTCATGCATTAGTGGAGCTAATGATGAATAATACGGGTTAACAAGAGTGGGTAACAAGATCATAATCAAGCGGTTTGATATTTATAGATATATCAATACATACTAGATACAATATCTTTACAAGAAGCAAGAGTAGGTCATTAATTATACAAGCCTTTAGAATATGAGCAAATTCCTTATGCGTCATCGAAAATTATACCGTTCCCTTATGAACCATCCAAAATTACAACTTTCCTTCTATGCCATCATTTTAAATTTTACATCCCCTATGTGCCATTTTTTGTATTACTTATTATATTATTTTTAAATAATGATAGAAAAGACCAATATACCCTTAAGATGAAATCTAGCATATTATCTAAAATTTTTGTTGGTTGTATCGTAATAAAAAATATATGGTTATTTTGACTTTTGGTATATTTTTAATATCAGTATATAATAAAAAATCAGAATTTTATTATATCCATGTGGGAATGCATTCATAGTTTTATAAATCCATGTGGGAATTCATGCATAATCTTATAAATAATATTTCTGCAATATTCTAAATTTCATCTTGAGGGAAGATTGGTCTTTTGTATCATAATTTAATAACCATCTAATAGATAAAATAGCAAAAAGTGGCACATAGGGGATTGGAAATTTGAAATGATTGTATGCAAGAAAAGCTATAATTTTAGATAATTCATAAGGGATTGGTATAAGTTTTGATGCCATTGAAGGAATTTGCTTTTAAAATATAATAATGCATAATAACAAAAGCACTGAAATAGGTGCATTTGGAAAAGCATAGATGCAATCATGATCAAAAAAGGGTTAGAGCTTGCCTTCAAAACCTTCCTCATAGCCTTCCTTATACTCTAGGTTCTACACATCTTTTTGGATCAACTCATCAGCTACACGTGAAATGAGGAAAATAAACTATTGCAAAAGAAGAAAAACCAAACCAATAGAACCAAATAAGCATAAGAACAAAAAAGGAAGATATGGTTGGGAAGAGATTGAGTTTAAAAGAGTGATGGTGAAAAAATCTATAATAATGGAGTTGAAATGTTGAAGATATTACCTAAGGGGGAGGACAGAGGACTATGGTAGGGATTAACTCTAAAGTGTGGCCAACAAGGGTTAAGGAGGGGTATAGGGTGTTCTAAGATCTTGTAGTAGAAGGCTATAGAAATATTGGTTAGGGACCACATTGGTGGCCAACAAAGCTACATCTGGTGTGCTTGTAAGATCTATGCTTAGCTTGGGAGGGGGGGGGGGAGGGGGGATCTATAGTCCTTTCTGCTACAAGGTTAGCGTTGGTGGGTATCATGCATCACAACGAGTTTATGGGAGCATGAATTGCTCAAAATGGAGTTATGGGTGAGAAGTTATGGTGTATGGGAGGTGCAGGGATTTATTCATAAAAATAGCAAGGTCCTAAAGACCAATATGTGGTTATAGAGATGTTTGGAGACCTTGGTGCGAAAAGGGAATGGATAAAACATAATTGCCCAAAATCTTAGGGGCCTTTTTGTAAGATGTAGGACCCAAACATAAAGTGGATAAACTCTAAGTGCTTTATCACAAAACTATAAGGCTAGGGATCAAGAACAATACTATCCTAATGAGGAGGGGCTAAGGGCGTGTGCACCATGCGGTGGAACTCGCTTAAGTATTGTCAGTGATGAGCTACAGGGCGCGAATGGTGCCCTAGGTTACGTGCCAACATCTAATCCCTCCATACTCAGTTTAGAGGGTGTCCTGGCAAATCAACCATTTTCACAAAAGCAGGTGTTCTGTGATATCCCTCGTGGCACGCTCGATCTCTTCCAACGTTACCCCTCCCCTTGACCGTTTCTGAGGATCTCGATCACTTCAATCAAAACATCGGGCGCGACTTAGAATTACTCCCTGGCCCTTGCCCTCCGCGCGCGTTGAGGAATTAAAATGCAATCTCACTCGCGCCTCTCCTTGCAATCAAAATGCAACCCTCACCGGCGCTCATCACAATCTCGCCGACCTCGCAAGCAAGATGGCTCGCGTGCCACCCTCGGAGTCTCGTCGGCGCCACTCCGCCCTAGCTCGCTCTCGTCCAACCTCGAGCACGATGCAAGCACAGTGGTTCCCTCGGTGGTAGGGATGTGGCGGCGCCCTCCATCACGGCACCCTCTACCCTAGTTGCAGCATGGACACACCATAAGCGAAGAAGGGCGTTCTCGTTGTCCTCAATTCCTGTAGCAAAGTGGAATATCGGTGTGTGTGTGTGTTGTCGATGCAGTGAAGTTCATGGTGTGCAAGACATTGAAGCGTGTCGCTACATTCGCAAGGAGAATAGTAGGTGCTCTTGATGCCGGCTTGTCCATAGTGACTACGACCTCACAACATGGATCATCGATGGCTTCAACACATTTGATTGTGAGTTATACATTCCCAACACCCATGAGCTGCAAATGGATAGCGAGACGATCCTTTTACCGGACCATGTCCAGCATAGGATAGATGAGTTGAGTCCAAGGATGTAGATATTAAAAGAAGAAGATCCAAATATAGGGAAGAAGATGGATGAATTCGCTCTAAGGTTGAAGAAATACAAGGAAAAACATCCATAGGGTAAGTAAAATTGGTTACATTGTCATCTCATTCATCGATCTAACCATACTCGATGCCTAGTTGTAACATTCTTCCTCAGTGAGAGTTGCCTTTGCCTCATCAACAATCGATGCCTCACAATCAACTTGTAATGGAAGTAGGTGTAGTCTCTCAAGTCTTTCTTTGGTGATGTGAGGAATTTTGTATCTATTGGCTCCGGCAAGCCTCATAGTTTCCTTCATGACTAAATGAAGTGTGAGCCAAATTCAATTTGCTTTCTCCAGAGAGTACTCATTGAAAGCCTATTTTAGATTTGAAAAAACATGTTAGCGTGAGTATGAGCTGAAAATGAAATGATTAAATGTGGTTTGCAATGGAATGTATTTTACCTCTAGCATAGTTGGCACAAGATCTTGGACTTTCTTTGTAGATTTCTTATATTGAATCACTTGAATGGCATGAAAGAAACCCAAATCTAGAATGTTCAAATCCGGAGAATTTGCAGGTTGACATTTTTGTCTAATGTCCCATCCTCCTTGCTGAGCCGTGTTGGCACTTTCCAAGTGCCCCTTTTATATGTGAATATTACCCCAATTAGAGCATAATTGATACTAATTTAGGTCATTTACCTGTGATATTGTCTATATATTTGTATATGCGTTGTTTTGGAGCTTTATTGCAGAAACAAGTAAAATTGGTGATTAAAGTGATGCTGGAGAGGACAGGAGTTTAAAACCGATGAAAAGCACTGAAGAAGCCCAGTGCGCCGATCGGTGTAGTCCATGAGCCGATCGGCGCAAAGGGTGTTTTGACCCACAGAAGTGACCGAGGCCCATTCCACATGTTTATGGAAGTTTATCTGCGCAAGACAGAGCTATTTTCAAGGTAATCAAAAATCTTTTTGAATTAATTTTTTGTGTGCAAAATGGTTGCTAAATGACACAGGAAAAGATGAAGAGCAACATCTAGCGAAGAAGCGAGGGGCCAGGAGCAAAAATGGACGTCGTGCCGATCGGCGTGGGTCAGCGCCGATCGGCGCGGTCACCAGATGAGCCCCGCTACATGTGTCAATACTACAGAAACATTGGGAAAAGTGGAAGATTAGGTGAAAGAGATGAACACGAGGCATCAGGATCAGCGCCAGACCAAAAGACGAGGTGCAAGGAACTTGCGCCGATCGGCGCAGGTACCCATGAGGTTCCCGAATGGGTGACAAAGGCGGCAGGTGTTTATTTTGAGGAACAGGTATGATTGCTATGCAGGTGTGCAGTGCAGAGGAGACACGGAATTGACCAAAAGCTGAAAAAGAGACGGCGCGTCGATCAGCGAGGGCCGGTGCCGATTGGCGCAGCCAACAAGACATCGGGATTCCGTGCTGTTCCCCTGGCAACCAACATGATATACCGAGAAGCGACATGAAGGATGGGAATCAAGTGCCAGAGTGGTCAGAGCACTCAAAATTTGAATTGTGCCGATCGGCGCACTACCGTGCTGATCGGCGTGCTCTTAAATTTTAAAATTTTTTAGCGGTTCCTTCTCCTGGAAGTTTCTTACAATATAAAAAGGAGGCCAGGCGCCCCCAATTCGGCATACCATCCCGGTAATCTCTCCACCTTCCCCACTACCCATGATCTCGCACACGTTCCGCATTCCTCGCAGATGGATCGTCTCCGCTCCTCCATCGGCAAGTTGGGCAAGAGGCTGCACCGGGGAAGCAGTTCCGGCGGCAGCGGCGAGTCGAGCGTGACCCCTCAGCAAGGGGGGTTCTGACGCTCGTGATGACATGTTGGTCGATGGTGCATCCTCCGGCTCGGCGGTGGCAACATACGAGATCCGCGCCCACCACTCCGTCTCCGGCGCGTCCCTTCCAACGGGGCGTGCTACGAGGAGCCAAACGGCGGCAAGCCGTGGGGTTCCCACATCACCACCACTGCCGGCATTCATGCCGCGCACGGTGGAGGAGGGCTTCACCCTCCTGAGCGCGGAGGAACAGCGGCACTACCTCGCGGTGAGGGGAAGGTTCGTCCCTAACTTCGACTTGGACGAGACCTTCCTCACCTCGATCGGCCTGTGGGAGGACATAAGGAGGATGCTCAATAATCTCGGTTGGGTGGACTTCCACCTTCTTCCCATGGACTACAACCACGACGTCGTCACCGAGATTGCCTCTACGATGAGGATTGGCACCGTCGAAGAAGGCAACGAGGCCATCAACTTCCGCGTCCGCGACATCAGCTACACGGTGACCATGGAGGCGGCGGCTCAAGCCTTCGGCTTCGACACCGACGCCGACGTCGCCGGCATCTTGGGACGTGGGGAGTTGGACTCCTTTTGGAGGCGGCTCTCGTTCGTAGAAGAGATGAAGCGCGGCAACATCCGCAACCTGGCCATTCAAGTCTTCCATCGGTGGTTGGTGGCGCGCATAGGCGACAAGGTCGACTCCAGCAACGTCACCGATGCGGACTTGCGGTGGCTCTACAACGCCATCGTGAGTCCGTCTCATTGCAATTCCATGTCGGTGATGGTACGGGGTTGGGTCGACAAGAGGGGCAAGGCAAGCAAGAAGTTGGCCTTCGGTGCCTATCTTCAACGCCTAGCAGCCCTCGTCTGCAATGGCGACGGACCGGGAGGGAGCGATGACAAGTGGGAGTGCGCGACGGAGATCGGCGAGAATATGACTCGTGGCAATATTGTCACGGGAAGTTTTCGTGCTGGCTTCCATGTCGGTGGCACCAACGTTAAGCTCCCGTGTGCGGAGCTAGGAGTTTTCCTCCCTCGCAAGCTGGAGGGAGGAAATTGGCTTGAGGAAGGTCTCCTGGAGGGGGGCCGAGTTCTCAAGGACCGCCGTGGGCGGGTTCGACAGCTGGACACATCTACAGCAGCCGGCGGCCAGTGGGACTCCTGGGGGTCATGCCAGGGGCCTCAGCAGTACAAGTTAGGGTGGAGCAACGCAGCGGGCGGTTCACAACCCTCTACGCCGATCGGCGCAGGCGACGCGCCGATCGGCGCCCCCTACTTCAGCGCGGGTATCGACTACAGGTACCAAGGGCGTGTACCTATGGTGCCTCCTGTGCCCGGTGCAGACTTTTTTGTGCCTATGCAGGGGTACCTCGACAACAACATGCATTACATCGAGCGCGTGAAGGACGCCACATCCCAATGGAGGGGCGACCACGATGCGATGGTGGAGGAGTTCGAGCGACTCAAGTCCGCTGAGTACACTACCATAAACCCAAAACATCTTGTTGAGTATTATTCCTTGACCACATCCTATATTTCTGGCTATATTTAATTCTTGAATAAATGTTGAAGCCAGACGGATCAAATACCAACAAATGTTGGTGAATTTTGGTTGAGAGCCGATCGGTGCACCCTGAGCCGATCGGCGCAGCAGAGAGCAAAATAATAATAAAAAAAGCTCTGTTGTTTGCTAAGGGACTAGCAAAATATTAAGTGTGGGGGGATGGTATATGACATGCTTATTCTCGAAATTCATTCTAATATAGCCATGAATCATTCCAACCATGTGCAATCTTCTAAGATCAAATTTTTTGCTATGCACATGTCCACATACCCAAAGTGTGAGTCCTTTCTTAAATATTTCTTTCTTAATGGCCATCTTGATAAGTTTCTATAATGCCAATGAAGAATAATATCCTAGCTTTACAATATATTATTGATTTATGTTTGCAATCCTTGAATTACCTCACCTAGCTACTCATATAAGCCTTACACTAATATTATTTGATCATTATAATGTAGAATATAGGTTGAGTGATTTGAAAGATGAGTTGTTGTCTTGGATTATTTGGAAGATAGATTCTCTATGTTCACAACAATCTTTTAAGTAATTTACATGTGTGGAAAAATTATAATTTGTGAGTTGGACATAATCTGTTGCTTTGGGGAGAAACTTTAAGCTTTATGCCCATATTTGAAATATTTTGCTGAATACCAATATGAAATACACCATAATAGAACAATGCTTAATATTTGCTGATTTGATATATCTTTTATGATAGAAAGAGTATGTTTTTTTTATGTTTCTTTCTTTTACTTTACTCGGAACGAGCAAAGGTTTAAGTGTGGGGGAACTGTTGGCACTTCCCAAGTGCCCCTTTTATATGTGAATATTACCCCAATTAGAGCATAATTGATACTAATTTAGGCCATTTACTTGTGATATTGTCTATATATTTGTATATGCGTTGTTTTGGAGCTTTATTGCAGAAACAGGTAAAATTGGTGATTAAAGTGATGCTGGAGAGGACAGGAGTCCAGAACCGACGAAAAGCACTGAAGAAGCCCAATGCGTCGATCGGCGTAGTCCATGAGCCGATCGGCGCAAAGGGTGTTTTGGCCCACAGAAGTGACCAGGCCCATTCCACATGTTTATGGAAGTTTATCTGCGCAAGACACTTGAAGATATTTGCCTAGAAGATTTATGGAACTTCAAGATCTCGACGTGCAGTACAAGACTTTATCTCGAAGGAAAAGGCCCACATGGCAGCTGTGGAAGACAGAGGAACCGACTTGGAGAAGAAACCAGAGAAGACACGGCTTGCGCTGATCAGCGCAATCCTACGCCGATCGGCGCAACCGCCTTATTTGCTAGAAACCGAGTCCTTTACGAGTAGAACCCCTATAAATACTTGTAAACCCTGTTTGCAGAGAAAAGAGACGACAGAGGGACAACAGATCCGTGAGTTAGAGCCACCGGGGCTTGCCCTGTTAGAATAGATCTCTAGTTAAGTTTCAAGAACCATTGGAGTTAAGAGTTGATCCATCAAGGTAGGCCATCTCGACGGGGATGAATCTTACTCTATGTATCTCAAGAGATGATTGAATATGTTGATGATGGTTTTGGTGATTTGTCTATCTTGATTCTATAATCATGCATGTGCTTATTCCAATTGCTTAGTTCTATGCTAAGTAAGTTGATATTATCTTGATCATGGTGATTAGGATAGTATTCGGACATTGTATTGATTATGGTTGCTTGATGATGCTAGTAGTGTGGTTTAGCGGTGACAACACTAAGCCTGCGTAGCACTATTGGATAGTTGAGTTGGGTAAAATACTCGCGCGATTAAGGGTTTCCTCTCGGCAGCGATAAATCGGGAGCCGCTCGAAAAGCAGGGTGGTCTTATTCATTATAGATTTTCATTGATCTATGTAATTACCCATTATGATGCTATTTAATTAGACTTTCTGGTTACGATCTCACTAGTAGATATCTGGTTACTCACTTAATAGCATAGGCTTACAAGGCATCTGGCGCACTTTGGCTTAGATTCACTAGTGTGCCGATCGGCACAACGATTCACTAGTGTGCTGATCGGCTCAACTCCCGCGCTGATCGGCGCAACGACAGATTTACTGTCTGGCGCACCTTTGCGCTGGCTAATCTCCCCCCATGCAACCTGAATTTGACAGTAGCCTTGACTAGATCTTTTACTGTTAACTTTGTTTAATTATCCCTAAGGTCTCAGTGGATTCGATAAACCTTGGAATACTCAATTCAAGAGAAAAAGTGCTACAATCGTACACCGTCCTCTTACGGTATATAAGTGGGTGCGTAGGTACGACCAACAAGCCGCCTTACCAAATATAGATCATCAACAAGTAAATGAGATGGTGCATTGTCTTGGACAATGTAGATTGGTTTGTGCATGTCCTCTTTAGGCCATTTTGCTTTAATAGTCGGCAGCACGTTCTCAATCATGAACTTCTTGATCACTTATCTTGTGATATGAGTGATTGGTTTAATTTCAATTGTGCCTGCTCGTCGATTAACGCTACTCCTCTTAGCGGGTTCATAAGTCACAAGAGGGAAAATTCCAAGTTTTCCATCAAAAATATAAACACCATCACGAAACCTTGGTCGAGCAGTTACACACAAAAACATGAGGTGTGGGTTTTAGTTCTTTGACTTGCTAGTATGATATGGATCATCCTCCTCGGGTAGCAAGTAATACTTGGATGATTTTTGTGAAAGGAAAAAACCACTTCTTATCGATGAATACATGATCAAATAAATCTTTAAAGTGTAGATCGTTGCGTGTGCCATATGGATCAATCATGTCAACACACCACTGCAGCCGACTCTTCCTGTTTGCAGTGGTTAGGTATGGTTTTATTTGGTTGTAATGGCACTAAGCAAACCTTTACACATGTATCACATGATTTGTGACTTGCTAATGCCTAGACGCTTGCTCACATCTTCTATAGTCATTCGTTCAGTTAGAGGAACATTGCATAATGATTCTAAATCAATGGGTATTTCCTTTCGTCCAACACGACCTCTCTTTCTACTCCCTACATTGACCATCATCCCTTGAGCAAGATCAATTTTCCCCTCTACCAAATCTTTTGCACGGTACGAATAGATAAACCAAATTGAGGTGTAACTTGTTTGATAACTTCCTTCCCTAGAATCCCATACTTCTTGCCAACAAAGTTTAGTAAATTTGTTTCCTAACAGCATCAGTTGTTTCTTTACTCCTTATAGGACCTAAAAGTTGAATATAAAAATTGGTGGGCATAGACACATCTAAGAAAAAAATAAACATAAATGAAATGAAGGTGTATGGCAGCAAACCTTGCACAGGTGCCTCATTTGGTTCCAAGTTCAAATCAAAGCCTCCTACACAAACATTCATGCAAATGATTGAACTCTAAAATATACGGTACATGAAAGTATTATGAAGAGGTGAATGTATATCAGCATGAGCATCCAACATCAAGTCCATCACATCAGTTGGTTCTGCGTTCAAATCAAAGCCACCAACATTGTCATCATTTGTTGCCTCTATGTTGCCATCATCTGTTGTAGTACCGTCAGTTGAGAAAAAGCGGGTGGGTGCAAAAACAAGTGCAAAACATCTAGTACAAGTTCAAACGAAAACATTTGAAAGAAGACAGTACCATCAGCAAGCTCTAGTGGAGGCTCCAAGTTCAGATCAAACGTTGGAGGACTTCGGCTCATGTTGATTGGAGGACTTGGACTCATGTTGCTTTGAGGTCAATTGTGTGTGTTTAAATAGACCTACCTGCGCAGAGGAAAAAAGATCCATCACCAGGCAACGCGTGGCAATGAAAGACGCACCAGGCAACGCGTCGGCGTGAGAGCAAAACAGAAAAAAGCGCTAAACACAACAGGCAACGCGCGGCAATGAAAAAATATCCAGGCAACGCAAAAAAAATCGTGTGATGCAGCGCGCCATGGAAATGTCGTAATAGTGCCATGCAAAAGCGGCAAAAGAATCAAAACCGGCTGACTGCTGCGCTCAAATCAAAACAGTGACATGCATTGGGATTGGGTGCGCTAGCTAGTCAAGAGGGGAGAAACAGTTATTATGAAGCGGCTCCGCTGTGTATTTAATAAGAGCGTGGATGGAAAGTTATACCCAATTTAATTGCTCCTTGGTATTGTAAACCATGTCCTAAACGTCCTCTAAACTGAGTATGGAGGGAGTATGTGAAGAGGCTAAGTTGTCACATAGGACGAGGTGTGTGTGTGGGAGGGGGGGGGGTAGGTGATGTGTGTGGCGGCCTGCTCATAGAGTTGTCATGGCGGCGTTGGATGGTGAGCTGAAGTGGAGGCGAGGACCAATGCTAGGTGCGAGTGTGTGTGCGGCACCGAGGCAAGCTCGTTGAGGTTGGGGAAAGAGAGATGGGGTTGGGATGGATCTCATGGGGAGGAGAGAGGGGATCTTAGGAGGAATCTGTGAAAGCTAAAGATGTTGAATGCCTGATGACTTGACAACATGGAAAAGGTTTGAATTGATAACTCAAGAGATGGACTCTAATTCACCAATTACAAAAACTTAGCACTCAATTAACTCCTATAACAATTCTAGTAGTGATCACACTAACAAGATAATAGTACTAGGAAAGGAATGAACATAATCAAATACACGCGGAAGCAGACACACCTAGCTAGCAAAGGAGCCTACTCATACAACTCTACTAGATAATCAACAAGAGCAACACAAGCACACAAGCATGAGTAGCATGGTAAGTAAATGTGGAAGGTAATGCATCAAGTAAGGAGTAAGAGCAATAGAGATGGCTCAAGATTTATTTTCTTGAGGTGTTGGAAAGATGGCGCCTTCCCCTACTCCTTGTTGAATCACTGCCATCAGAGTCCCGGTGTCTTTTGTCATGCGACGATGATGTCTAAGTCCACAAGCACCAGTCTCCTCCAAGGACACTCTTCACTCCATGAGTGAAGGTATGAGTGCTCACTAGCGATGCCACTTCAAATGGTGCACTTGAACCATGTACAAACTTTGTGTCGTCCTTAACAACCAAAATGATAGGCTCAAGCATCGATGCCTAGCCGGTCTAGGTCTCCCTGTATACAAAGAGTAACAGCCTAGGACACTCTCAAGGACTCTTCTCTTTAGCACTCAAAATCTTTAATCTCTTTCAAGTGCTCTCTTCTTCTTTCCTTGCACTCTTCGATCTTTCCCATCTCTAAAAATGGCTAAGAGTGGTCTCCAAGATCTCAACAATGAATTTATATAGGCTTCCAACCATCAACTATAATTGTTGCTCCATGAAACAACTTTCAGGGCATACAGACCATATAGTCTGATCTCTCCCAAGCGGGACAGTTCGGTCTCTTCTAAAGATCATCTTCAGAGCTGTTGCAAACACTTTTGCCTTCTATCCAGCTACCTCCCTTGATGACTGTATGGTCCGATCCATTCTCTTCGTCTTTTCCTCCATATAGAGTCACTCTCCTTGTTGTCTTATTCTCTGTATAGTTTTTCCTCCTTAGAGCAACTCCAATAGTTCCCCTTTTCCATCCCCTACAGCAAAAAAAAAAAGTATCATTTGATGTGTTGGATGGTTAAAAACTTGCTCCAGCAAATCCCTTTTCCCAGCCCCTCTTTTCCTCCATGCATTGAATCCTCCTCTCCATCCCCTCTATAGAGGGGATCTCCCACCCAACACCAATAATTGTGTCTCAGTAGTTTTTCTAGGCACAAAGGATTTGTTTCTTCCAACTGTTGCCGCTCCCGTACCCACACGAAGCACTCGCCTAGAGCACCGCCCGCCAAATCCCATCAGAGCGCCAAAATGATGCACTAAAGCCCACCTCCCATCGTTGACCTGATTTAGGGCCAGTGTCGTCCAGATCGAGTGACGCAAGGCTGATGGAGATGGAGGACAATGACAGCACCAAGAAATTTTGGACCCATCGTATTCCCCCTCGCCTCTGATGGTTGAACTCGCATCCCTGAGCTCTCCCATTGATTTGAGATAGCAAAGTAGGAGCAGCTCATTATGCCGCCCACTCTTGATGGATTTGGGCTCGGTGGCACCCAAATTAGGGGCCCCAATGTTGGCCGCCATGCGCGCTGAAAGCTTAGCCCCTGGCCGCATGGTGAAGGATGCCTATTTGTATGAAAAGATAGTCCCACAAGTAGAAGATGAGGTCCATATGTAAGGGAGTACTAACAGAAAAAGAGAAGGAGAGGAGCCCACATGTTAGTCTATAGGGATGTGATTTTAGCGGAACTACTAGAGCAACCATTCATAAAATTCTAAAAATGTTTTTTATGCATCCCCTAAATCTAAATTTGATACAAGGAGTTTAGGGGAACCATTGGAGTAGCTCTTAGTGACTGTACTTTCCGGTCTACACATTGGACATCCTGGTCTGCATCACTTATCCCTACAGACAACTTCTCCTTGCCTCACTTATCATAGTAGACAATTTTCATATAGACCGTATTGTCCGGTCTCTACCACCTGACTATCTGGTCTCTTCCTCAAAGCTACAAACTTCTCATCCTCTTCGTGACTTTGTTTTAATGGCTTGCTCCGACAATTCCTTTGCCTCTTCACTATCGCCTAGTTCCATGAGATTTCACCGAGCATTGACACTTATCACCGACTAGTAGCATGACCTTAGAGGTTAGGTATGATCTAGACACCCCCTTCCCTTTAAAGTTCATTTTTTTTTTCTATAGACTCAAGCCCTAACAACTAGCCAAGTGATTCAACACATTTGAGCCTTGCTAGCTTGTCCTTAGCCTTGATTAATCTCCATCAAAACCTCGACTCCATCAAGCTCTCCAAATCTCCATGTTTATGGTTGTAATTCGTAACCATCCATAGGTTGTACAGTGAGGAATAAGGGAGGCATCGATGCTCATCCGCACCTATTTTATAGGCGGCGAAGGCGAGGGCGCCAATAGGAACGGCGGGGCACCATTAATAGTGGCGGTGATGTAGGTGGGCATTGTAGCTGTCGTGGCAGCGTCAGATGGCACACTGAAGTGACATGATGGCTATTATAGCCCCAGTGGCGGCATCGTGTGGGTACGATGCGAGTATACATAGTGGAGACGACACGTGGAAGACGACGTGGATGATGGTGGCTATTACTTGTGTGAGCGAGCCTTGGGCTAAGCTGGTTGGTCTAGCTGGGTCGAGAGAGCGAGAGGGAGGTGTGCACCTTACCTGAGGAGAGGGAGAAGGGGAACTGGGCTGGGCCATGAGAGAAAGGAAGGGAGTTTTGGCCTGGGAAAGAGAAAGAAGGGGAAAAGGTTTGCTCTTTTTGTGGGATTTTGTTTAATCTAAAACTGAATAAAATTTAAATTGAAATAGGTGATTAAACTTTCAATAAAATCCAAACATCAAGAAAGTCAAGCACCTTGAGCAGGTTCCTTTTTTTCATAGTTTATAGAGAAGCTTTTATTTAGTAGATTTTAATTATGGTCGAAATTGGGGATGTTACATATACTGCTAACTTGCACCAGATATATATACGAAGTGAAGAAAAAAAATATTTGTGAAATATCTTTAGTCTATGCTACATTGATATCGAAAATGACAGGTAAACAAGACCAGATGGGTACTGCGCCGTGAGTTGTAGTCACCATATGCATCGTCTATGCAGTGTACATTAAACAAGGATGTGAATCAACTGAATGCAAGTGCCTGATTTATTTTCCTTCGGAGCTAAAATAAAAATTCACACTGGCCGGTTAACTACTACGTGGCTTAACGGCTGCATGATCCTGTCCTCTAAAAAACTAGAACGTGGATGCGCATACTTGTCAGTTGCAAATACACCCGATCAATGGAACGGCCATCAGTCTAAATTATTAGGTTAGAATACAATGAATTGATTTACAAAGATGATAATAATGAGATGCTAGTCATGCATGTATTATGCGTGACTGTCCTGTCTTTCCTCTTCTGTATTATGTTTCCTGGCACATAGTATTCTTGTGCTGGTTTCTGGGTGTGTGCCACCCCTTCCCCGGCCGATCGAATTTCAGCCGTCCAACGTCAAAGCAGGGCAGCACACTTCGACCTTTACGAGATTATTTGTACGAAATATTGGCAGGGAAGGTAGAGGCATAACATGACGCGCCTGCCACGATGTGATTTGTATAGTAGTAAACGCTCGTGAACCGACGCCTTCCATTTCCTCCATGATTCGCTCGGTGGCCATGTGCAAGCTCTAACGCGGGCACGTCGGGTGCAGCGACCATCGATGCCGGCCGATGGATTGGTAGTTCGTCCCATTTGCCTTGCCATCTGCCTGCCTATAAATACACCGGCAATACCCGCCCCCTCACACCATCAAAACGCAAACAAGGCAAGCAGTACTCCACCAGGTGTACTAGCTAGTTCCCTCACATTGCCAAGGTCCTAGCTAGTACACAAGGGAGGATGGCCTCGCTCTCCACCAAGGCCGTTGCGGCCGTTACTCTTGTGGCAGTCCTGTCCGTGCTTGTCAGCACAGGCGTTCGTGCCCAGACGGAGAACTACACCACCTCCGCCGCCACCGCCTACGACTCTGGCTGGCTCCCGGCCAAGGCCACCTGGTACGGCGCCCCTACTGGCGCCGGCCCCGACGACAATGGTAAGGATCTGGAATTTGACATCCTCCATAGTTTATCTCTGGGCAACGTGGCTCATCATCGCTGAACCTTTTGCTATAGGTGGTGCTTGCGGGTTCAAGAACACCAACCAGTACCCGTTCTCGTCCATGACGTCCTGCGGCAACGAGCCCATCTTCAAGGACGGCAAGGGCTGTGGCGCATGCTACCAGGTGCGTACATCCATAAGTTTATTTCACCATGGCACCGACCAAACCATGTCAAGTGGCAGTTAGTACCAATCATTTTATTGGATTGGTCAAAAGCTACCTGTGGCGTAGCGCGGTGGCGCCTCAATTTTCTAGTCGCAGAGGTTACTGGCTTACTGTTAGTACTTAACAATAGTGCGCCTGTTGACCTTCTAATTCGGTAATTTGAAGATTCGATGCACCAAGAAAAATCACCCTGCCTGCTCCGGCAAGCCGCAGACGGTGATCATCACCGACATGAACTACTACCCGGTGGCCAAGTACCACTTCGACCTCAGCGGCACAGCGTTCGGCGCCATGGCCATGCCTGGCCTCAACGACAAGCTCCGCCACGCCGGCATCATCGACATGCAGTTCAAGAGGTTCGTACGTATTTCATTTTTTTTCGTGGTTCCTGGTTGTTAATTAGCTAGACCCGTGGCAGTTAGAACTAACCCGTCGTTGGCCGTTGCTGCAGAGTGCTGTGCAACATGAGAGGCCTCACCATCACCTTCCACGTGCACCATACGTCGAACCCCAACTACTTGGCGGTGCTGGTGGAATACGCGAACAAGGACGGCACCATCGTGCAGGTGGACATCAACGAGAACAACCACGGCTGGGTGCCTATGCGTGAGTCGTGGGGGGACATCTGGAGGATCGACTCAGCCAAGCCACTGATTGGACCCTTCTCGCTGCGCGTCCGAAGCGACGGAGGCCAGACTCTTGTGGCCAACAATGTCATCCCCCGCAACTGGAAGCCCGACGCCGACTACCGCTCCAACATCCAGTTCTACTGATTTCTGCCCACAAGAATCTACATCTACTAGTAGCCAAATGAGCTCTCAGCAATCATTGGAGGCCATTGGCTTATTTGATTTCCTCCTTTTTAGCTTGATTGATTCAACCGTTGCAAATTGCAACGGGTTGATGGGTAATTTAACTAGTGTGAGCTTCAAGATGTGTGGGAATTGGAGGAGAAGCAACAATCTCTGTGCTCTCCCGCCCACTGTCACTATGCCATATTTATCAGTGTGCATGTAATGTGACCGACTCAAGGTTACAAGTTTGTATGGAGTGTATGCTACTATTTAATCAGCATGCTATATGATTCCCGATATTGTCTGTCAATGTTCTGGCTAGCCTATTCAGCAATCTATTTGTCTGTGCAATCTTCTAGCTTGAATCAATGTACCTCCATATTTGTGTGGACCCACCGCCGGCTTGACACCGAGACACTTTCGGTCCTGCTACGATGTAGCATAGCTCGTGCCTGTCTTTCCCTCCAAATAATGTCACGCGCAGTGCTTGCGCTTCTGGGACTCTAGTAGTGTCTTTCTCATGATCATTGAAAACTCGTGCATTCAGTGGAAGTGGATGATATCCTTCGTCCAGTACTTCAGTTCATCCATTCTCTGTGAATCCATTGTGCTCTATGCTCATTTCCGGCACATGAAGACCATATTGTCGGGGTAGTATTTGTTATTTTTTTAACAGAATTGACTGAGTGAGGCAGTAGTACTGTACTGTCCTCTGAGTTACGACAAACAATGTCATGATCCCCATGGCCCATAAATGGATTGACCTTGATTCAGGTAAGTATTAGTATAGTTCAGTGGGATATGTAGCTGACTCGGAGTGCACCTTTTTCAGCGCGCGGCACAGGTAACAACCCATAGGTGGACTAGTTAACGATAGGCTTTTTTGTCTCTGCTATTGCGGCCAGCAAATTAGGCACTGCTGAAAAAGGCACATCATAATTCTCGCGGCAATTGCAAAGGAAGCAGCAGTACTACTCTTTCGGCATATATTACAGTGATATAAGTGCGTCGGTTGAAAGCAAATGATACTCCAAATCTCCCAACAAAAGTCTCTTTCCCTCCGAAAGCTTGGCGCAACCGATTCTCTAACCGTCAATTGTCCTAGGGGTAATCATCAGTAGATCTTACTTTACGTGAGACCCCGCCAAAAAAATTAATTGCAGGTGCTAAAATCTTACAGTCCCTACTGGATTCCCGCCGTGATTACTGGCGTTAAGCCCCAAGTAGTTAGCATGGCTGACTTCAATTAATTGTGGCTTTGATGAATAGACGACTTCACTAGTGCCTCGGTCACGTGGTGTATGCAGAAGAAAATTGCTGAGCTTCTGTAATCTGAGGTTATTGTAGCGGTAATCGAGATTGGATCTGTTACTCAGGTGGAAAATTTCACAGACACATTGCGCCACTTCAGGAGCCATGATTCTCGCAGGATACACATGCATGGATGGATGTTACTGCATTTAGTGGCAATATAAGCTCCCTTTTGACACTGAAATAGTCGAAAACTTCATATTTTTGAAGATAGCATGCATATATCAGTTAAAGGTATGAAAGTGCCTTCAAGGACAAATGGAGTCAGATCCTTTTAATAGGACTGGTCCTTTTTTTCCACCGAAGGGATTGGTCCTTTTAGTCAGCTATGCTCGTCGGTGAAGGCTAGAAAATTGTTTTAGTTGCTGCTATTCGTTTTTTGTTTTTGGAGGTGTGCTGTACTAATTTTTCATGTGTGAGCTATGTTTCTAGCTCTCATGAAAATAAAGAAACAATATAGATTTCAGTTAAATTATGAACATGCCTTCAAGGACAGATTTCAGTTGAATTATGAACATGTCTTCAAGGACAGATGCCTTCAAGGCCAGTTAAATTATGAACATGCCTTTTAGTACGATACGACTTGTCCTTTTATTTAGCTATTATCAAAAGTGCTCGTCGGTGAAAGCTAGAAAAGTGTTTTTATCTGCGGCTGCTAGTAATTTTTCAGGTGTGGACTCTGTTCTGATAGGGGGGGAACGTTGTTGTCTTCTCATCATATATATATATATATATATATATATATATATATATACGGACGATGCTCCTATGAAAACAACCACAGGAAGAGTCGTTTTTTCGCAATCAATTTTCCAATTCTTTTTCACATACGTATATTTTCCCTGCGGATAAACCCCAGATACGCATATCTTGCCTACGAGCCATCCGGGGTCGACGGTTTTATCTGATCTCTTGTTGTCGGGCCAGCAGGCGAACCAATCGAGGAAAGCGACGAGGGGGGCAACTAGGCTTGAGGCCGCATGTGCGGGCGAAAAGCCGGACGCCGACGGCGCCGTCGCTTCTCCTCTGCATGTGAGCCGCGGGCCACCCCTACCTCCTCTACCTCTACCTCTAGCGAGCGCAACTGCCGCTCCGGACCGAGCGGGCTCTGACGAAAGAAACACCAACCCGTAACCGTCACGCAAAGACGCCCGCAGCTCTCGCACCAGATTTTCAGGACCCACAACCCACGCGAACTGAGCTCTCGCGCTTTTGTCTTTGTGGTTGTGGCCGGGTAATGCAAGCCGTTACGCCGCGGACGGGTTGGCGATCACGTCGCAGTGCTGGCTCCTGCGCTTGCATACATGCCACGCGCGGTGCACGGTGCATGTTACCCGGAGCCGCGGCCGCTGCCGTGCACGGCGCGTGCGATTTGATTTATTTGACGTTTTTCAGTTGCTGCGGCGCGCGCAGCGCGGTTGCCTGCTGTTTGGGCGTGATGATGATGATGATGATGATGAGCAGCGTCGTCCCATCCCATGTGAGACGGGGCGTGGGCACGGCTGACTTCGCCCTCGCTAGAGCGCGGTGTCGTGCCGGCTGCTAATGTGATGTGATGAGATGAATCGATCAAGCTGTGCCTGCGCACGCACGTCTCGTCGTTGGTAACCAAAATTCGGGGGCCTGTTTCCAGGTGCTGTGCTGGTTCGATCGAGTTACCGGCCGACCTGGCTCGCTTCCGTTCCTTCACGCATTTTCCGTAGACGGAATGTTTGAACAACTGAGAATTCTAAAAATGTTTGAACAACTGTGAAGAGAGAGAACACGCAGTTTGGCCGTCGAGAGCTCGCTCGGTCCAAGAGATGGAACAACAACAGGAGCTAGCAGGACAAATTAACAAAACTGGATTCCAACACGGGCGTAACGTAATGCCTGCAAACAAGACAAACAACTAGCTAGGTGGAGTGTAGTCGCGTCTGGAAGCTAATAAGCTGGAGAGGAGGATTATTAGCTAGTCAGTCAGCGGAGTTCAGACATTGGCATCGCTTACAAGCTTACGCAAGTACGCACATGAGTGCACTCGCCGTTTGCACACAATGCAAGTTGTAATAATATCGGTGGCAATTCTCGCTGTCCGATTGTGTATGTGGCGTGCTCGTTTATCACGGAAGCCCGTGATTACCCCGCCCGCTCATCATCAGGGTTCGGTGAGCTGATTGCGCTCGCTCTCGCTCATGATAGTGGCCGGTTTGGAAATTTGATCCCGGATCACATGGATGCACTACCTCACTACTGTGCAGGATAACGCAGAGGAGGTCAGCTTGTTTTTCTGGACGGGCCACGTGTGTACCGGCGGTGCAGTTGAGTACCGTGTGCAGTCTGCTCTTCCGGCGTGTACTTCTCCATTCAGTGCAGCATTGTTCTGTGGTGGTGAAGATCACTGTTGTGATAGATGTGTCATATCAACCAAACTCTCTAGGTCGCAACAGAATAATTAAACCCGGACCCTGACATAACGCCCTCCTTACTCACATAATTTGCAAGGGGACTATAGTTGCAATAATGTGTACACACACATATAGGTACGCACAATGCACCATGGTACAGTGGTGCCCGCCCTCTCGTACACACGACGAGACTCCACGAGTATCAGTCGCCTAATAACCAACTAACAGTACGAGCAGGTAGCAGCGAAAGATGAAGGCGTGCAACAGCAACACTCCAAATGTGCACAAAGCAGGTCCCGTCTCGGCATTCAAAATAAAAGATTGAAAGCGGCAACGGAGCGGCTTCCCATGTGCGCCTGTCTCGTCACGCACGTACCCGTCGCGCTCAACCGTTGTCTTCTCCAGCTTTTCGTCGGCCGCGGTGAGCGGGTGTGGT
The DNA here is from genome assembly GCA_030378355.1 of Eleusine indica. Taxonomy (NCBI): domain Eukaryota; kingdom Viridiplantae; phylum Streptophyta; class Magnoliopsida; order Poales; family Poaceae; genus Eleusine; species Eleusine indica. The sequence goes on from CM059495.1 coordinate 48,781,321, forward strand.
GGGCCGTCCAATCTCATTCTCGTGGCGAGAGAGACCGAAGTTAAAGAGTTGAGCGTGCCGAGACCGAGAGAACCCGACGAACGAAGAGGCGACCGAGCCCGTGCGCGCCGGACGCCGACGGAACAAGGAGACAAGAGGCCGGACCACTAACTACCGGCCCGGTGGTTGGTCGGGTACACGAGGATCAGACGTGCGAACAGTCGACGGAGGGAGCTTTTCGTTTCATTTTTTGTTGGTGCTAGCTTGCTTTTTCGTCCCTTTTGGCTGTGGACGCGAAATGAATGAGCATCATGTCTCTCACCGTCTGTGCCGAGACCGAGCGGTGCGTGGTCGCTGCCTTGTGGCCCGCCTGCCTGTTGGGGGCAAGGACGTGCCATCACACGCTCAATTGCTCGTATGCATTCCTCCTTCCACGCCTCCTCTCTTCTTTTTCCTTCATGCCTTCCAGCGGACCATGGACTTTCACAATCCACAAGGCCGGCAGACGTTCCTCCCGAGTGAGTCAGCCCAAGGAACTTCGACTGTGTACTTTGCAGGCCCAGGAGCCTGTGTGTCAAAGTGGCATATCCATCCTCTTTCTATATTCTGTACTAGACATTGCCCGCTACGAGATAAACAAAAATAAAGGATAACCAAGAACACAATAAGATCCACTCCATGCAACTTTCCAACAATGTGATGAAATCAGCATCATGATGATTAGATGGTTAAGCCAATGCCAAAAATCTTATACAACAATCAAGATTTTTCTACTTCACAATTTCAGTGCACACTTGTACAAATCTTGCGGTAGAAACCAACATTCATGATAATCTATTTAGAATTTATCAAAAAGAAGACTATATCCCAAACAAAAAATGTATAGAAATTGCAAGCTTTTTAATTCCATCGGCATATTTAGTTATCTGAAGTATGAAGCCGCGCCGTCTCCGCGGCCTCCAAGCATATCCAACGTTAGCAAAATTAATCGTGCTCCCTCGATGCCCTTTTAACGGTTCTGATAAAAGCTTGTTTTGCTTAATTGTAAGATCAGTGGCATCTTGCGCCGGTCATCCAAACCACGGCCCAGCTGTCAGTGATCCATCAAACTCACATTGGTTTGCTTGTCCGACCAGTGTTGGTTCACTTCACATTAATTTAGCACTATTGTATTTTGTTGTGTTCTTCCCGGTAGTTCTTGCACTGCAGATGCTTATCTCTTGTATATAAGCATGGTGCTGCATTCATTCCACCCAACTCCTGACCATTCATGCGTTCTATTGCTGATAGAGTGGCTTAAGATATATCTTGAACCAGTGTCATAGCTCTAAGGTCCCATTGTTCTAGCCGCATATTACAAAGGCCACAGATAACAGATCAGAAGGTTCCATCATTATAGGTTCACCTTACAGTATAAACCATGGATAATTAACCCCTCTATGTGCAATAAAATATCTGAATATAAGATGGTAATAACTATGAAAACATGATCTAAAATGTAGCTTAGTATATGAACATATGTCAGATGTAGGAGTTAAAATGATCAAAAGGGTGTGCTTTACGAGCATACGCAACGTTGCTTCACCTTGTCGTTTTATTTGTTCTATGCTTTTTTTGGTGCTTATTTTTTCATCTACTTTTTCACTTATATACTTGTGTATTTTAATTCATGCTTTTGGTCTTACCTTACTGTGTTTCTATGGTTGTTCTTAAGATTTTTGGATCTTCCTAAGGGTGTCCTGATGTTGCATGGAGGGTGCATCTTCCACTAGCCATTCTAAGAATAGGCAGCGTAGCAAATAAACAACTGCAAAGCCTGGTGCTGTTTTTAATCTCAGTGCTATGTTTTTTTGGAATGTAATTTTTTTTCAAGTCAGCTGCCCATGTATGTGTTCCACATCTTCTCTTTTGCCTGTTTCTGTGCTTCCTCATGCTATCAGTTATACCAAAAGGAGTTGCTTCTAAACTAAAGGTCGAACAACTTATTTCTGTCCGGAAGAAAGGAAGTTATTTTTGCCAGGTGCAAGCAGGTATGGTTATCAATCTTGTTACGACATGTTGTGTACTACCTCTGTCCCTGTCATTTTAGACTTTCCGATCGATGTTTGACCTGCTCATTTTATTAAAAAAATTATGCAAATATAATTTATTTTTGATAATTAAATTTATTACTAAAAATACTTTAATAATACCATCTTTATTATAATATTTAAAAAATTTAAATAAGATAACTGATCAAAGATGATTTTCTAAAAGTTAAAAATAACACTTTCAATGGAACAGAGGAGTACATCTCAAGAATAGGCGTTGATAGATGTGCTTATGAAATTTATTGGTTTCCTGATAGGACACATGTGCCATGCTTGCGATCTAAATTTCATGTCAGTCATAGAAAAATGAATTATTTGAGGGACTTTAGACAAGAAGACAACGCACCAAGGGAGTGTGCTATCTTTACCTGCATGCATGAATAAATTGGGTCGTGTTGTCCGTTCTGTAGGAAGCAGGGATGCAGGAAGATCGCAGCCAGAATGCATGAAGAAAGTAGAACACTGGGTCTGTGTGGTCTGCGTCCATGCATGCATATGCACATTGAATGTTATACACACACCCATGTGTATACTGTAAAATTGCTGATCATAGATATTTAATTTATCAGCACAATGATAAATAAAACTATAATAAAATTGAATGGTATACATATGCAGAAAGTAGAACATGGGATCTGTGTGGTCTGCGTCCATGCATGCATATGCACATTGAATGTTATACACACACCCATGTGAGAACATTTTAGTGATATATTTATGCTCCGTTTTTGCTATCATCTACTTATGAAAGTGGTAAATTTTACCATGATCTGTTCCTCAATATTTATTAAATTCAACTATAATAAAATTGTCAAGGTAGTAAAATGTGCGGGTGTTAAAAGAATAAACTTCACCTACTACATATTCTGTTTACAAATATAAATAAAAATAAATAGTATTTGATGCATATACATTGAAATATTTTGGTACGAGTTCATAGCCCACAACACATAGAAAAGGACCATGCTATTTCCTTTCTTTAACTGGTTACCCCGCAGCGAAGCGCGGGCAACAATGGCTAGTTTAGTATAGCTCGTTGTTGCCGGAGGTGCTCACCGCAAGCAAAATCCAGAACTTTATTTGCCAGTTCAATGTTTATCCTCAAATCTCCCTACAAATCCAACCAACACATAAAAGATCTGTATACCCAGATGTCATATTGGAGACAACATCCTTACAATCTTTGTAAATTATGCCCCAATAAATAATTTGGATATACCACTGAGACATGAGATTGTGAATTATGCAACCTTTCATAAGCGAAATGTGCAAAAAAAAATCAGTGAGGTCAGCTAAATGAGCACATGGGAATTTGATAGATTTAAATAGCTAAAAGGTCACTAAGAGTCTAAATAAGGGGGAAATCACTAATAGATTGTTACTAATAGTCAGTGTTTTTAGTAGCCTTTACCAGTGGACTCTGCAGACTTCATGCTAATGGTGTGGCAAAGGATTGATGCATCATGTCATCCACTGTTCACTACTCAACATAGACATATCTCACAGCTAGAATCGCAACGTTGCCTTCTAGTTATAGACATATCTAAACATGCGTTGTTGCCTTCTAGTTATACAACACTGAAATACAAATATAGGGCTCATGTACCTAGTTTGGCTGCAGATGAGAATGACCTGAAAGTTATCCTTCACCGCTATAATTAAGATGGTCCTAGAATTAGAAAAATTAAATAAGCACGCCAGCACAAATTTGCACATTTTGGTATCCGATAATTGAATAGTAATAAGACAATGAATTGCATATACTCTTAGCATTCAAACATTATGTTGACCTCGTTATAGGAAACAGAGTAATACATGCATACTTTTTTTCACATGAAAATACATGAAGATGATCAGCAGATTGAATACATAGCGGTGTGAATTTATGGTTTTTCGAGATGCTACTATAGAAATCAAAACATCAAGAGATTGAATATGTTTTATTTCAGATTGAATATGTTTTATTTCACCTACACACCATAACTATAAATTAATTATCATACACCGATAGTGCTTGTGCTTCATGTGGAATTTATTTAATTGATAAATTATATACATAGTGAAGATTATCAATTTTTTTGTGCTTATTTTATTGCAAAAGAACTGAACACCATCAAATTTATATCTACATCCTCAAGTTCTAATAGGTACGCCAATATCGATCATATTATTGTCATTGTTGTCCTATCACAGAAACCTAATGTTGGAAGATAATTGAAAGACAAATCTAGTCCTTGCTATTACCGTTTTCTAATAAACCAAACTTCCTACAGAATTGATGGTTTTCACATCAACTTCCCTAAGCATATAGATGCCACTTAGAGACTGATCAATGATGTATTCTTCAGAAAAAAACCAAGTCAAATATCAGATAAATGCAACAATATTTTAAGTGTTGGATGCAACAATATTTTCTACAACCTCCAATGGCAAGCAGAAAATTTGTGATGGATTTACATGAGCCGTGTTGAGTTGAGTAGCCTATTCCATACAATTTCTCCACGAATGACCCCAACAGCCATTGATTGCTTAGCCCATTGGGTCGTGATGATTTGTTGTTCCAATTAGCCCAACCCACTTCTCCAAATAGCGAATTGCAGCTACAGGCATTGGTTGCTTAGCCCAATGGGTCGTGATGATTTGTTGGTTTAATTAGCCCGACCCACTTCTCTAAATAGTACCAGCTCTAGGCCGTCTACTGATAGAGGCAATGGCCACAAGTGGGCCGAACAATTTGTCGAGTTGAGGATGGGAGCCTTTTCAAATGCAAGTGCCCAATTTTACGCGTTTGTTCTGGCTGTAGAAAAAAAACTAGACCTGTCGGGGTAAGACCGCCTCAACGGTATTGCACTAAGAAGAGAGAATCTTCTCACGCAGGTCTAGAAAATTTTCGAACCCCTCTCTCCTTCTGACATGGTAACTTTTTTTTGGGCATGTGTGAGAGTTTTATAGTGCACCAGCCTTTAAATCGGGAGCAAAGCCCGTACCGATTGACTCCACACAGGGTCTTACACATGCTTTGGCTTAAGGAAAAGACGAGAGAATTTTTTAACCTAGTTCGAAAAATTCGCTTCCAACAGAAATCAAACTCAAGACCTAAAAAGTGCTACTAAGGCACCTTACCACTACGGTAAAGGCCGGTTCGCGTTCTCGCTGTAGAAAGGATCAAAATAAATCGCGAGTGAGATTAGTTCGATCAACCAAAAAGCTAATCAGTCTAAAAAAATCAGAAGACTAATGATCTGGCAGGAATCCCGTACCCCCAAACCCTTTGCTTCATGGAAAAAAAATTCCAAAAACAGAAAAAAGAATTTGACGAGAGTGGGATTTGAACCCACGCCCTTTCGGACCAGAACCTTAATCTGGCGCCTTAGACCAACTCGGCCATCTCGTCACTCTGTGAGTAGTTTGATACACAATACCATAAAACCTCTAATACTGTGGACTGGTTGATGCGGTATCGTGCTGTACGTGTTAAGCTACATACGCAACTCGTATAAGCCGTAAGTACATATGCTCCTCCTTATGCGAATACAGTAACGCAAGAACAACTGCGTACAAGCACAACAGTCTAGAGACACGAGTTGCATCGGTCTACTAGTACGGCCTCGCGGAGGATCGAGCGACGAGCTGGAGCTGGTTCAACCGCTATAGCATGCAAACTGTAATTAAAAACTGGTCGTGCACACGGACAGGACACTATCACAAAAAGTCTCTATAGCGGCGGATCAAACATCACTGTAGCAGTGGGTAAGTCATCCCGTCGCTATGAAACCGCAACTAAAAATAAAAGGTTGTAACGGCGGATGTCCTCGAGACGAAACCAACCACAGCTACATAGAGATTAGTAGCGGCGGGACCCGCCACTACCCATTCAATCCAAAAACAAAAAAAAAGAGCCCATGAGCCCTAGGAGCCCAGATCCGATAGCAGGTCGCCGCTGCCGTGGAGGCCGGATCGAGTCTTCCCCTTCACTGCAGCTGTCGTAGAGAGCCGGATCCGCCACCGTGGAGGCCGGATCAAGGCCTCCCCTTCACCGCCGCCATCGTGGAGGCCGGATCGAGGCCCTCTTTCACCGCCGCCGTTGTAGGAGGCCGGATCGAGGCCTCCCCTTCACCACCGCCATCGTGGAGGCCAGATTGAGGCCTCCTCTTCGTCGCCGCCGCCGTGGAGGCCGGATCAAGGCCTCCTCTTTGCCGCCGCCGCCGTAGGAGGAGAGAGGGGAGGGAATGGGGGGTCGCTGGAGGGGAGGGAGGGAGGGCGACAGCGCCTGCGAGAAGGAAGATAGAGGGGGATGTGCCGACGAGGAGAGGTTGGGGGCGACACCGGCTTGCTGCACGCGTGCACGAGAGAGAGAGAGGCTGAGGAGGCGGCACCGACTTGTGGAGGCAGCTGAGGAGGGAGGGAGTGGGGTGACCGGCTTAGGGTTCTGATTTTTATATAGACTATGTATAGTGGGCTATGGAATAGGCTTTGGCGGCGGACTAAAATGGGTTCCCATTTGTAGCGGTGGTCCACATTGTGGTCCGTCGCTAAAAATTGATTTTTAGCGGCGGATCATATTATGGACCGCCACTACAAATGGGCCTTATTTTTAGCAGCGGCTCATAATATGATTCGTCGCTAAAAATTAATTTTTAGTGGCGGACCATAATGTGGGCCGCCGCTACAAATTAGAGGAGCACAGTAGCGACAGGTTTCTTCTAAAACGACGCTACAAGGTTTTTTAAAGCGCCGCTACAGACCTGTTTTGTTGTAGTGAGGGACACATCTGTTATACATGATCATGATATCACTGACCGACTGACCCAACTGTATCATATTCGCATGAATGGCCAGTTCATTTTTTTTAGAAATGGTAATCCAGCTGCTACATCAATAAATACATGTATATGTTTATTATTACACGTACACCAGAGCAGCCGTTTTCACCACACGAAGCCATTCTAACAACCACAAAGAACACTTCATTATTCTAAATAGAAATTCTATCACTAAGAAACCAGTCATGTCTAGCAAAGATCTTCATGACTGTGATCTAAACATACGAAACCTCACATTTATATGTGGCTTGTCTTATTCCTTTTGCAAATCATGAATTAATTAGTTGTTGTTATTCTTACATTCGCCATTTAGACCCAGAAGCAATTTTGTAAACCATGTCTATTTATTGGTGGAGACTCACACACATCATCCACGTTGAGGATGGCATCATGGTCGCAACCATCAGTGTTATGTCATAGGAGCAACCACTATCACAAAAAGGACCTGTAGCGGCGTTGAAAAAAATCTCGTAGCGGCGATTTTGAAGAAATCCGCTGCTATTGTGACCCTTCATTTTTTAGCGGCAGTTTAAGATGTGAGCCGCCTCTAAAAATCAATTTTTAGAGGCAGATCACATCTTAAACCGCCGCTAAAAATGACCTATATTTTTAACGGTGGATCGTAATATGGTCCGCCTCTAAAAATCAAGTTTTAGAGGCAGGTCACATCTTGACCCGCCGCGAAAAAAGATGAGGCCCATTTTTTGACCGGCCCAATTAATAGAAAGGAAAGTTGCCTAGAGGTGGGGGGGGGGGGGATTGGGGGTGAATAGGCAATTTAAATACTAAACCTGAAAAAGCACTAAGCTTTGATCAAATCGACAATGACGGAACTTCCGTCAAGAGTGACGGAACTTCCGTCACCACGAAAGTTCTGTCAAGCGACAGAACTTCACCAAATCTTTCTCTAAAACTTATTAAAATGCGGATAACTTAAGAGATAGAGATACAATACTTGATAGTGATGAAGCTAAGGCAATGAGTGACTAGAAATCTTCGCTAGATAGCTTATGACACAACAAGTAAATCGAGCACGATAATATGAAAGAAATACACAAGCACAATAATGAAATACGGGAAAAATAAAGAGAGACGCAAGGAATTAATCTGAGGTTCGGCAACCACATAAAGTAGTTCTTACGTTCTCGTTGAGGAGTCACACAAAGTGACCGGGTCTCTCTCAACCCGTCTCCCCGCCAAGCAATCACAAAGATCGTGCTTATTTTTCTTTCTTCACCTGATTCTCTTCCTCCGGAGGCGAATCACACCTTCACAAACGTCCCTGTCTCACCACAATACGTTAGGAGCTCAAGGGCGACGCCTAGCCATCTAGGAGATCAAGTCTCCAAGAGTAACAAGCAAATCAAATCTTGTTTAGGGAGGGAAAGATGTGCTCAAGCTTTTGAGTGGATGTATTTCTCTTTTTATGGTTGGATCTCTCTCACTTGCTTGGAATCTCAAGAACAAGTTTAGGAGTGAGAGGGGAGAGCTCTAGCTGAAGAATGAGTGAAATGCCAAAGTGTTCAACCCCTCCCATGAGGGAAGAGGTAAGCTATTTATAGAGTTTTCACAAAAACTAGCCGTTAGGGTGTTTTCTAAGTCTGACGGAACTTCCGTGAGAACGCACGGAACTTTCATCATTTCAAAAATAGCCGTTGCACGAGCCAGGAAACAAGGTAGATGCCATGATGGAACTTCCGTCAAGAAGTGACGGAACTTCCGTCATTCTCGGGTTGACAAGAAAAGAGAACTCACAGAACTACCGTGAGAGTCATGGAAATTCCCGTGATGGAACTTCCGTCGTGGAGCAACGAAACTTCCGTCACTCTCAGGTTGGCTGAGAGGTTGAAGCGGGGCACTGACGGAACTTCCGTGAAGAGAGTCACAGAACTTCCGTCACTCTCTGTTTGGCTCAGAAATGGATGGTTCTTTTTTACTTTTATCGACTAAACTTCTCTCAAAGATTTTTGGTTGGCTTGAGCAATAGTTCGGCAAACCTATGACTCAATTAAAATAAAAAGCTACCATTTGAAGCACTTGAGTCCATTTTTTTTTTCTTTTCTTCTTTTTGGGAGTAAAAATCATCTTGCAAATGTAGGATTGAATATTAATTTGATTATCTGCACATTAACTTCATGAACATGTTAGCACAATTTTAATCTCATGTCATTGATCACCAAAACCCACTAGGGGACCTAGATGCATCTTCAATCTCCCCCTTTTTGGTGATTGATGACAATAGATTAAAAATGATATATAAGAGATAACCAAATGAAACAAAGAGAAAATATAGCAGAACTCCCTCTAAAGATATGCATGAGTCACACAACCATGTGAGGGAGCTCCCCCTTTATTTTGCAAAGAGTGGGGTGCCTAAAAGGTGTAGAAGTGTGAAACAAAGTGGTAAAGCAATAGATCAACAACACACTTAGCACAATCAAAATCAAGCAAGCACCACACTACTAAATATCAAGCAAAGAGAATATTACAATGAAGTTCACAAATAGTTTTCAAGCATATAGAAAGATAAACTTGTCCATAGGTTCACTACTAACTTATTACAAAAGAAATCTCACATATCCTTTTTCATAGCTTCTCTCCCCCTTTGGCATCAAGGTACCAGAAAGAAGAAAAGGAAGAGAGTCAAGCTAAGAAAATAATTACTCGTTGTCGTCGGTGCTCTCATCGTCGCCTTCCCCTTCCTCTTCTTCTTCTTCATCTTCATCATTGGTCAGAGAAGGAGTGGGTCAAGGGGCAACATCTTCCCAATCGTAAGCTGCAAGGAGATCCTCAAAGATGGGTGGCTCACCATCGGGCTCACACTCAGAGCCATCTAGAGACACTACATGGCCTTGTGCCCTTTGATCTCTTTTGTAGTGGCGCACCTGCTTCTTGATCCTCTTCTTGTTTTCCCAATTCTCCTTAGCATTGAAACAACAAGTAGTAAAAATGCTCTTAAGGAGGGATACAATAGGAGAGGACGGACGACGTGGTTGCTCTGGAGGAGGAGGAGAAGCTGGCCTGGAAGAAGTGCCTGGAGCAGAGGCTCTAGCAGCTACAGATCGGCTGGTGGTTGGAGCTGCAAGAGAGCCATAAAGAGGGCGATGGGCACTTTGCACTCGAGGCTTTAGGGGCTGGTGCTTGCATTCTTTCTCAAACACTAACCCGGTCTCCAACTTAATCATCCTCATGAGGTAGGGAACAAAAGGAAGAACTCTCCTGGTATCTAGAGATGAAGTGTAGATCTCCTAGATAATGAAATCCATGACACTGAAAGGTGCAGCTCCATCTCTAAACCTAGCAAGAATGTTCCTTGAGTGCTCGACAATGGAAGTAGCATACCCTGCCTTAGGAGCTATGGTTACCCTGAGCATCCTATTGAGAGTGAAGTAGAAGTTGTGCATCCCATTGGTTGTGCCATGATACACTAGATTTGGATCCTCATACATGAAAGCCAAGTCAACATCCCTCAAGACTGGCTCATTAGTGATCTTCTCTCTGTTCACATCATCATCTTCTAGGAGAAAATAAGTGGCTAGCTGTGAGGGGGACACCACATACTGCACTCCCTGAGTCATCCAATAGAAGTATCCCCTGCCATCAATGTAGAGAGTGGAATAGAACTAACAGATGACCTCTTCATTCCAGTCGTAGTTGAAGCCCATGAGATTATACACCTTCCTGTCCTTGCATGCCGCAATGATTTCATTGAAGGTGGCATTGTCCTTGTCCTCCATGTACTTCCAATCAATCCACTGATGAGTTGCTAGCCAGTTTTTCCTATTCTTCTCAATAAGCATGGACATGTAGTAGTCATACTGAAACCAAGTGACAAAACGATAGTCACTAGCCTCCTTATGAGACAAGATGTAATGATTTTTCTTCCGTCCCTCACTGAGTGCCTCGGCATCCTTCTTGTAGTCTTTGACAACATAATCTTGGGGGGAGGGGGGGATACTCCGGAGCATTGACTCAAAGGTCCCTCATAATGTTTAGGGACTCATCTCTTGTGCTCTTGCGTGAGCAAGAGCCCCTTTCCTTAGCTGGATTCTTTCCTTTATCTTGGGCTCGCCTAGGAGGAAGAGATCCTCCCTGCTCAACACGCACGGTTTGAGCAGCCCCACTTGACCCTTGGCGGATCTTAGCAATGGCTTTCCGCTTCTTCGGTGGGGGCATGATCTCCTCACTTGGAGAGGAGGAATGTCTTTGATCCTCATTCTCCTCCCCACTGGACTCCTCTTGAGCATTAAAGGCAAACTCTATCCTCACCATTTATAACTGCCAAGGACTAGGGAGAGGGTTCAACGGATTAGGTATGAGTCACAAGCAAGAGTCAAGAAGTAAGCAAATTTCAGTGCACTGAACTACAGGCGACGGAAGTTCCATGATAGACCACGGAAGTTTTGTCATGACGGAAGATCTGACGGAACTTCCGTCATTTGCAGTTTGCACCAAAATTGACCTAACTCCTAAATCCTACTGCGAAAATCAAAATGCCTCAAAAGAATGATAAACTAGTCATAGGGTAACCACTCTATCCAGAGGAATTGAAGACATTTGAACATTTGACCTAAAGAGCAAGATTTAGGGTCAAATCTCATACCTAGGGCAAAGAAGAGGAAAAATTGATGGAGATCATGGAACTTCCGTGCGGGAAGAGTGGAATCTCCACCAAATCCAAAGGAATCGCCGGTTGAATATTCAAATCGCCGCAAATTGCCACTTTGGGTTTGAGGAGAGGAGAGAGAGGGAGAAAACAGAAGTGGCCAGTTGACTAGGGAAGAAGGAAGGGCTCGGGCCACTTAACCTGAGAGTGACGGAAGTTCCGTCATTGGGTGACGGAAGTTCCATCGCTCTCGGGTGATGGAAGTTCCGTCGCTCTCGGGTTTAGATCAAAAAGATTTGAATTTCACGAAAGTCATCACAGAACTTTCGTGACCCTTGGGTTCCTTTGACAGAGGATGACGGAAGTTCCATCATTGAGTGCCTCTATTAGTTATGAACTTTTAGACAAGTTGAAATATATAAAGAGATATACATGTTCCAACTTTGTGAATAGTAACAATCAACCATACCAAGCTATATTCACAAGTTCCAACAATATGATCTATTGATCAAAATTACCATTTGTTTTTAAATCAAAGACATCAAAGAAATTTGAAGAAATTTGTTTCCAAGTTCTTTTGCATGGGCAACAACACATCAAGTAATGCACAAGGTTCTACTCCACATTGGATGAATCCAAGATATTCAGCTCACTCCTAAGCTCATAAAACCGCTTCTCATCTAGGGGTTTGGTAAATATATCAGCCAGTTGTTTGTCGGTTCTCACATAGCTAATTTCAATATCCCCCTTTATGGAATGATCCCTCAAGGAGTGGTGCCGAATATCTCTATGCTTAGTCCTATTATGATCAATGGGGATATATGCAATCATGATGGCACTCTCATTATCACATAGGAGGGGAACTTTGGTCATAATGTACCCAAAGTCCTGTAGAGTTTGTCGCATCCAAAGTAGTTGAGCACAATAACTCCCGGCCGCAACATACTCCGCTTTGGCCATGGATAGGGCAACGAAATTTTATTTCTTGGATGACCATGACACAAGGGACCTACCCAAGAATTGGCAAGTCCTAGAGGTGCTTTTCCTATCCATCTTACATCCAGCGTAGTCGGCATCGGAATAACCGACTAGCTTGAACTTGGAGCCCTTCGGATACCACAATCCTAGGTTTGGTGTGTGGACTAAATATCTCAAGATTCTTTTGACAGCCACTAAGTGACATTCCTTCCGAGCCACTTGGAACCTTGCACACATGCACACACTAAGCATGATATCGGGCCTAGATGCACAAAGATAAAGCAAAGAGCCAATCATGGATCTATATACCTTTTGATCCACGGGCTTACCATTTACATCTAGTGCAAGGTGTCCATTTGTCTTCATGGGAGTCTTGTTAGGCTTTGCGTGCTTGGTTTGACTTATGAATGTTCCTTTTTCAAGTTGCTTGACTTGAAAACCTAGAAAGAACTTCAACTCCCCCATCATGGTCATCTCAAATTTTCTAGTCATAATCTTGGCGAACTCCTCACAAAAAGATTGATTAGTAGAACCAAATATTATGTCATCGACATATATTTGGCATACAAAAATATCGTTATCAACTTTTCTTGTGAAGAGAGTAGGATCGGCCTTGCCAATTGTGAAGCCTTTGTTGGTCAAGTATCCCTTGAGGTGTTCATACCAAGCTCGAGGAGCTTGCTTGAGGCCGTAGAGAGCTTTGTGAAGCTTCTACACATGGTTTGGTTTCTTTGGGTCTTCAAACCCCGGAGGTTGTTGTACGTACACCTCTTCTTGAATAGGTCCATTAAGAAATGCACTTTTCACGTCCATTTGGAAAAGCTTAAAGCCATGGTCAGTAGCATAGGCAAGTAAAATACGAATTGACTCAAGCCTAGTTATAGGTGCATAAGTTTCACCAAAGTCCAAACCTTCAACTTGTGAATAGCTTTTAGCAACAAGTCTTGCTTTGTTTCTCATCACCACACCATGTTCATCTTGCTTGTTGCGAAACACCTATTTTGTGCCTACAACATTTTACTTGGGTCTTTCCACCAATGACCACACCTTATTTCTTTCAAAGTTTTTCAACTCTTCTTGCATGGCCATCACCCAATCTGAGTCTTGGAGTGCTTGTTCCACCTTAAGAGGTTCCATAGAGGAAACAAACGAGTAATGATGACAAAATGTAGCCATTCGAGATCTAGTGGTTACCCCTTTTTCGATATCACCAAGAATGTTGTCAACGGGGTGATCCTTTTGAATGCATTGTCGGACTCGTGGGTGAATTCGCCTAGATGCATCTTCTTATTCTTCTTATTGATTGTTGTCATCTTGAGTGTCTCTATCTCCACCATCTTGAGCTTGACCTTGGTTGTTTCCTTGATCATGATCGTCACCATGATCTTGTTCATCTTGTGGCTCTTGTGGAGATGAGTCATCTTGTCTTGAAGAAGATGGTTCATCTTGACTTGTGTTTGGGTCTTCTGGTCTTATATCACCTATTGCCATGTTCCTTATTGCATCACAAGGAGCCTCATCACCTACATCACTTGGATTAACTTGCTCTACTTGAGAGCCATTAGATTCATCAAATTTCACATCACGGGTGATTTCAACAACCCCGGTGTCTTTGTTAAAGACACGATATGCATAGACATTTGTTCCATAACCAAGGAGGAAACCTTCATGAGTCTTGGGAGCAAACTTAGAGGATTTTGGTTTCTTGTTAAGAATAAAGCATTTGCTCCCAAAAATCCGAAAATATGACACATTGGGAAGGTTACCGGTGAGAAGATCATAAGGTGTTTTCTTCAAAATCTTATGACGATACAATCTATTTGTTGCATGGCACGCCGTGTTGATGGCTTCGGCCCAAAAGGTGTCCGGTGTCTTGTACTCATCAAGCATTGTTCTTGCCATGTCTATGAGTGTGCGGTTCTTCCTTTCGGCTACTCCATTTTGTTATGGAGTGTATGGAGCCGAGAATTCATGCTTGATGCCTTCTATATCAAGATATTCTTCAACTTGTGTGTTTTTGAACTCAATTCCATTGTCACTCCTTATCTTCTTGATCTTCACTTTATATTCATTTTGTGCTCTCTTCAAAAACCTCTTTAGGATACCTTGTGTTTTACTTTTGTCCTTCAAAAAGAATACCCAAGTGAAACATGAATAATCATCAACAATTACAAGGCCATACTTATTTCAACCAATGCTTATGTAGGTGACCGATCTGAATAGGTCCATGTGTAACATTTCCAATGGTCTTGTCGTTGTCATCATGGTCTTGGAGGATGTGATGCTCCAACTTGCTTTCCGGCTTGACATGCGCTACATATTTTATCCTTCTCAAAAGCAACATCCTTTAGTCCGACGACGTGACCACTCTTTAGAAGTTTGGAAAGATTCCTCATCCCAACTTGAGCTAGCCGGCGGTGCCATAGCCAACCCAAGGTGGTTTTAGCAACCAAACAAGTATTTAGGTTAGATCCCTCTTTGTTGGTGAAATCAACAAGATAGATCTTGTCCTCTAAATACCCTTTGAAAGCTATTGAGGAATCCTTTTTCCTAAAAACAGTCATGCCATCATCGTCAAAGAGAAAACTATAACCCATCTCACAAAGTTGCAATACGGACATCAAGTTGTATCGTAGACCATTCACAAGATAAGCATTACCAATTGAAAGGTCATGGGTGATGGCAATCCGACCATGACCAATTACCTTTCCCTTGTTGTCATTTCCAAATGATATGCCTCCACTTGGTAGATTGTCATGATCAAGTATGGAGAACATCGATCTCTGTCCGGTCATATGATTTGAGCACCCACTATCAAGCACCCATATTGCGCCACCGGAGGACTATTCCTACAAAGGAAATCAAGCATGTGTTTTAGGCACCCAAGTTGGTTTGGGTCCCTTCACACTAGATACAAGTACTTTGGGCACCCACACACAAGGCTTCCACCTCGTGTCATGTGGCCCAACAAACTTTGCAACCACTCTACCATAAGCATTATGGGTTAGTACATAAGAGGCATCAAAATTATAAAAGGATATGGTAGAGGTCTTGTTGTTCTTGTTGACTTGGGAAACATTCTTTGGCCTGATTGTCTTCTCTTGTGCTACTTGCTTTCCCTTGCCTTCGGGCACAAAGTTGGGTCTCTTGTTGTAGCCCTTCGTAGGTGCATTCATGTTGTACCTTAATCCTCTCTTGTCATGAGAGACTCTTGGCTCACCAACAATCTTTCTTGTGGTTTCTATTTGAGCCTTCTTCTCAAGTTCCTTAACTTGGTTGGATAACTTTTCAATGATTGCATCTTGCTTAGCAATCATCTCAATATTAATGTTGTGGCACCTTCCACAACCTTTGCTTGTTGAAGCTTGGGAAGATTCCAATCTCTTCAACAAAGACCATGAACTCAACTTGAGATCCTCAATTGATTTCACAAGAGCTTTGTTCTCCTCTATCAATGAGCTACACCTCTCTTGAAGCTTCTTGTTGGTTGAGGTGCATGAATCACTTGACTCTTCGACCTTGCTAAGATCACTTGACTCTTGCCTTTGGAGAATTTTTTCTTGATCCTCAATCTCCTCATTAAGCTTACCTAGCATTTTCATCATTTCTTTCATAGAGGGGACCAAGTCCTCCTCTTCATCACTATAATAAGAGGGATTGAAATCGGAACAAGGAGATACCTTGCTTTCCTCGGCTATGAAGCACCGGGGAGCATCATCCTCATCATCGTGAGATTGTTGAAGAGTGACTTCTTGGCCGGAGGTAGACCAATGGCAATATTAGCAATGCCACCCTCATCATCTTCTTCATCATTATCAGAGATGTATTCTTGGCCAATTTGAGCTTGTCTCTTATTGTATGGCTTCTTGTTGGCTTGTTCTTGTTGTTGTACTTTTCACTCTTCTTGCCCTTGCCATTTAGCCTTGGACAATCGACAATCATGTGTCCTTGTTCATGACACTCATAGCATATTCTATTTGTTCTCCTAGCTTTTGCCTTATCAAAGCTTCTCTTCGTGAAGCCATTCTTGATCATGTATTTGCCAAACTTTTTGACAAATAGGGCAAACTCTTCATTGTCTTCTTCTTCATCATCATTGTCATCATCTTCATCATTATTTTCCTTGAGAGCTATGTCCTTCTTGCTTGAGCTCTCATCACCAGTGAGCACATTCACTCTTTTGTCCTCATCATCATGACTTTTGTGGGCATTGATTCTTCCAATGACTTCATCCATTGTGAAGCTCTCAAAGCCATCTTTCTCTTCAATAATGGTGCAAAGAGTAGGATTTCACATCCTAAGAGCCATGAGAAGCTTGTAGTTGACTTCCACACCTTTGATATTGTCTCCATAAGATCTTCTTTCATTGACAATATCCATGAGTCTATCATGAGTTTGTTGAGGCTCTTCTCCCTTGTTCATCACAAAGAAGTTGAATTGATTTTTGAGAACTTGAAGTCTTGACTTCTTCACCACATCACTCCTTAATGAGCACATATGAGTTTCTTCCAAATTCTACGGGCATTCTCAATTCCGGATACTCTTGAATATTCCTTGGGGCTCAAGGAAGAGATAATGGACAACACCGCTTGAGCACTGCGATGAATGTTGAGTTGATCAATGGTTGTGGGATTTTCCTCATTCTCCAAAGTATACCCTTTCTCCACAATTTCCCAAATTGGTGGACCAATTGACATGAGGTACATCTTCATGCAATGCTTGTACCAACTAAAATCTTTCCCTTCGAAATAAGGTAGCCTTCCACTTCCACTACCATGAATGTTTGCCATATCGACATAATTGAATGGCATGGCTGTGTGCAAATCACTTCCTTTGCTTGCCAATGTAAGATCTTGAGGCTTGTCGCCTTCCCTCGACTTCGACATTCTTTAACCTTCAAGCTTTTAAGCCTTGTAGAAGATTATGGCTCTAATACCAATTAAAAGTTGCCTAGAGGGGGGGGGGTGAATAGGCAATTTAAATAATAAACCTGAAAAAGCACTAAGCTTTGATCAAACGGACAACGACGGAACTTCCGTCAGGAGTGACGGAACTTCCGTTACCATGGAAGTTCTGTCAAGCGGCAGAACTTCACCAAATATTTCTCTAAAACTTATTAAAATGCAGATAACTTGTTTTTCTTTCTTCACTTGATTATTTTCCTCCGGAGGTGAATCACACCTTCACAAACGTCCCCGTCTCACCACAACACATTAGGAGCTCAAGGGCGACGCCTAGCCGTCTAGGAGATAAATTCTCCAAGAGTAACAAGCAAATCAAATCTTGTTTGGGGAGAGAAAGATGTACTCAAACTTTTGAGTGGATGTATTTCTCTTTTTGTCGCTGGATCTCTCTCACTTACTTGGAATCTCAAGAACAAGTTTAGGAGTGAGAGGGGAGAGCTCTAGCTGAAGAATGAGTGAAATGCCAAAGTGTCCAACCCCTCCCATGAGGGATGGGGTAAGCTATTTATAGAGCTTTCCCAAAAACTAGCCGTTAGGGTGTTTTCTAAGTTTGATGGAATTTTTGTGAGAACGCATGGAACTTCCGTCATTTCAAAAATAGCTGTTGCGTGAGCCAGGAAACAAGGTAGATGCCATGACGGAACTTCCATCAAGAAGTGAAGAAACTTCCGTCATTCTCAGGTTGACAAGAAAAGAGAACTCACAGAACTACCGTGAGAGTCACGGAAATTCCCGTGACGGAACTTCCGTCGTGGAGTGATGAAACTTCCGTCAATCTCGGGTTGGCTGAGAGGTTGAAGTGGGGCACTGATGGAACTTACGTGAAGAGACTCACGGAACTTCTGTCACATAAATTTTCCTTCTTGGCAAGATTGGTTTACCCCCCTTGATAGTTCGACAAACCTATGACTCAAGTATAATAAAAAGCTACCACTAGAAGCACTTGAGTCCATTTTTCTCTTTTCTTCTTTTTGGGAGTAAAAACCTTCTTGGAAATGTAGGATTGAATATCAATTTGATTATCTGCACATTAACTTCATGAATATGTTAGCACAATTTTAATCTCATGTCATTGATCACCAAAACCCACTAGGGGACCTAGATGCATCTTCAAGAAATAAAAAGACTTCCCCTCTTCTCCCAAACCCAAACTCTCTTCCTCCACCCCATCGCCTCCTCCCTCAGTCCTCACTCCCAGCCTTTGCCCCTTTCCCCTTGTCTCTCTCTCCAGTCTCCCCGACACCGCTGCCGCTATCCCCTACCTAATCTCTCTGTCTCCGATGATAGCGACGCGGCTCCAGCTAGGAGAGGTCACAACAACACGGCTCCAACGAGGAGAGGCCGCGGGCCACGCGAGTCCGACTTGGCATGGCTCCGACGAGGCTCGACGGATCCGGCCTCGTCGCGCTCGGGCGGCGGCTGATCTGGCCTCATCGCGGTCGGGCGGCGGCGGATCTGGCGTGGAGAGGTCACGAGGCACGCGGATCTGACACGGCGTGGTACCGACGAGGCTCGACGAATCCGGCCTCGGTGCGGGCGGGCGGCGGCGGATCTGGCCCCGTCGTGATCGGGCGGCGATGGATCTAATCTCTACGTGGGCGGGCGGCAGCGGATCTGGCCCTGGCGTGGGCGAGCGGCGGCGGATTCGGCCCTAGCGCGATCAGACGGCAGCGGAGAGCTTGGCAGTGGGGCGGGCCCAGCGCGGGCTCATAGGCAGCACGGTGAAACTCACTGACAGGGTTGGGCCCAACATGGGCTCAGACCGGCGGCGGGATGCGGCCTCACGGCTGGAGCATGATGCGGGCCAAGGGCAAGGCAGACTGGGCTTCATGGCCATGGCAACGTGAGCTAAGGGCCAGTAGTGCGGGCTCGGGCCTTTGTTTTTATTTCTCAATTGATTCGTAGCGGCGGGTGACTTTGTCGTCCGCCGCTACAAAATATTTCTTTTGCGACGGGGAACTTATACCTGCCGTTATTTGTGACCTTTTTTTAGCTGCATTTAACTAGCAGCGCTCTGCCATCCCTGCCACTACAGTACTTTATAGCCCGCTGCTACAGTAGTGTTTTGTGGTAGTGAACGATAGAATGATTCATGAATAGCCGAGGAGAAAATAGTTAGGGTGACCATGCCCCCTTCCCCTTCTATACATGTCGTGTCTTCCATATTTGAAGTGGTCGTCTATAAAGAGTTTATAATTATATTATTATTATTATAAATTCATTCATTATTTACTAATTTATTATTCTTCAAAATTTATGCTCTTATATACATAAAATTACTTGATTTAACATTTTTAAGATATAATTTAATAATGTTTGAAACACAAGTTCAATGTTTTAAAATATTAAAATTGTATCAGAAACATTGAAAAGTATGAAAGGAAGCATCCAAACATAACACAATTCAACATTTAGTAATAACACGTTCAATATTAAGTAGAGCTTTCATCTATTTATCGTTTCTTATATAATTATTTGATACGAGGTAGAAAGGGAGGGGGGATGGGGGGATAGGAGGTCATCCTCCTAGGAGCACTACTAGCTACTAACTCTATTCAGAAATATCAAATATAAGCAAATGTTTTTAATTTTCACTATAAAAATAAAAATATAATTAAGAATGATAATATGAAAGTGATATTGCTTGATTCATCATGAAATCTCCTATCATAATATGCAATATTTTATTTAAAATTATATATATATATATATCAAATATAAGCTCCTATCATAATATGCAATATATATATATATATATTAAGATCATGTATGCATCCCTGAAGCTTAAAAAAAAGCGAGTTTTAGAAACTACATGGTCTCCAATTAGGTCACTTTATTTTCTGGTTTCTAAAAACCAGTTTTTCAATTCTAATAAACCAAGAATCTGCCTCAACTCATGTAATACCAGTTTTTGGTCATCAACAACCTAAAAAGTTGGTTTCTAGATTTTTGAAACCAGGATCCAAACAACCCCATTCAGTTTTTTTAGAAACTATAAAAAAAATCTAGTTTTTCTACTCGTCCAAACAGGACCTAAGTCAAAGTTGAGAAATTTTGACTTTGATTGAGTTAAAAAAATGCTTATATTTCTGTATGGAAAAATGCTTATATTTCTGTATGGATGAAGTGCATTTGTTCTCCATGGGCAGCTTAGCTGGCAGCTAATGCCTTGAAATACACTGATCTTTTTAATCTGGTCGATACAACCAAAACGAAAGCACTGGTAGTAGTGGTGCAAGAAACCCATGAGCAGCATTTCTTGTTTCTCATGCCTTGGAGCCATTAGATGATTCCTATCCGTGACACGCCACAAAAAAATGGACCTATCCACTGCCTCATTGGATTTGCATGTCATTTCTAGTAGTGTTGATCGACTCTGCGCGCCGACAAAGAAGGGCAATGAATTGTTCGTCCATGTGAGCTAACTCGATCGATCCTCTGCTTCTAGCAGCAAGCACTAACTGAACGCTAACAAGATGAGGATTAAGTGGTGGCAGTAGAGTATGATGTGATGCGCACAGCTGCACACACAGTGATCACATCTTGCAGTCTTTGCCCGCTTTGCAAGTTTGTGTTTCCAAAAAAAGGGAACCTGGCTAGTAGCCATGGAGGCATCAGGGTAGCCAAGACTTTACAACAGACCGGCATGGACTTTGTTGAGCAAATTGCTGGATGGAGGGATTGAAAGTGGAGGTGCGAGAGAATCTCCGGTGTTAATACATTCCATTGGCCTAGAGCACATAATCTCTCAGTGTCACTGGCCAAATGCAATGTACCTAAATATTCCGCCCACAAAAATTAATTTTTCATTAATCAGGGTTCCCATTCTCTCTGTAAATCAGCAAGCACGGTTTAATTGTTACTTAATTTCGTGCCTTAAGAATGTAAATCTTGTAAAATTGTCGAGGTGTAACTCCTTCCAGTACTAGCCTTACGTGCATGAATTGAAGATTTGCCCAGTACAATGCCCAAATCCTATTGATCTCGCATTCAATCTGGCCAGTTATATACAAAATGCATTGTCACTCTGTCGTAATGACATTTACAGGTGGGGCCATTCCCTTGGAGCTGTTATCTTTTTATTAATCCGGTGAATCTTCAGTTTTACAAGTGTCTTAACGCCCTTAATTTTGTAACCCTGGCCCTGTGCGTACTTAAGTGCTGTGCTTAAGCAACTTTTCTCCCACTTGTTGTGCCTTCCTCTCTTGATCCTCCCTGGTGGAGGGATGCTTGTCACCTACTCCTTTTGAAGTTCCCCACTCCCCCCTCTCGCACACTTCTTCTCCCTCTTTTTGCATGATATTATTATCCTTGAACCCGGAAGCCAGCACAGAGCAAGCAAAGGGACAAAGGGAGGGAGGGTGAGATCAAAAGGAAGCAAGCAGAGCTGAGCAGAGGAAGCTGCTGCTCACTCCTGAAGCTGCCAAGCATTCTAGTTGCGTCTGCTGCTCCCTCTCCCTGTGGTTGGTTCTTGATCCATCGTGTAGGAATTCGGAATTCTTGCGTGCTTGGTGATGGACAGGCACACTTGCAAGCTCTGCTTCCGTCGGTTCCACAATGGCCGCGCCCTGGGCGGCCACATGCGCTCCCACGTCATGGCCGCCGCCGCCGCAGCAGCAGCATACTCGCCGCCGATCTCCCTGGCATCCACCTCCTCCACCGAGGTGGACGATGGTAAGCCGACGCAACAGCAGCCAGTACGCGACATCTCGAAGAAATGCTTCGTCAAGGTGGGCGCTGCCCCTGAATTCTGCGGCGGCGCGGCGGCCGGCGGCGAGTCCTCGATCGTGCAGGACGGGCAGAGCGACACCGAATCGTCCCCTCGGTTCGCCGTGAGCCGGCGCCGGTCGAAGCGCGCGCGGCGGCGCGTGCCCCTGGCCGCGGTGGCGCCGGATCCCGAGCCGGCGAGGAGCAGCTTGTCCGACGCGACGACGGAGGAGGACGTGGCCATGTCGCTGGTGATGCTGTCGCGGGACTCGTGGGCCCGGTCGTCCAGATCCGAGCACGATCAGCGGCACCGTGCCCCGGCGATCTCGGAGCCCGAGCAGAACGACGACGACGTCATCAGCCTGTTCGACGACGACGCGGCGGCCCCAAGCCGGCGCGGCGGGTTCCAGTGCGGCGCGTGCGGGAAGGCGTTCCGGTCGTACCAGGCGCTGGGCGGGCACCGCGCGAGCATCAAGAAAGGCAAGGGCGGGTGCGTGCCGCAGCTGTTGCCCAAGGCTCGCCACAACGTCGTCCACGAGTGCCCGTTCTGCTTCCGCGTGTTCGAGTCGGGGCAGGCGCTGGGCGGCCACAAGCGCGCGCACATGGCGGTGGTGTCCGCCGGTGCCAAGTGCGGCGGCGACAGCTCCGGGTCCATCGATCTCAACGTGCCGCCGCCCGCCACGGACGACGACTTCGAGCTCTCCGCCGTGTACGACGCCGAGTTTGGCAGCATCAGCACCAGACACTGAGATCGCCAGCTGATCCGACGCCCCCACAGGTCCGGATCACCAGAATTGTAGCCCGTCAGCTGCTGCATGCAAAGACGCAAGGACGGATTCGTTCGAGGTAACGGCTCCCGATCGATCAATGCAACAACCGGATGGACAGCAACAGTTTCCATGCCTTCTTTTTCTTTCTTTTCCTGTTACTCCTATTGCAAACTTATTCGGAGTGCTGAAGCTGAATTAGTCGAACAGCATAGCAGGATTCATTTCTTATCCCCCTGTAACTAAATCGATTCAATCGAAACGTCGGTTCAATTCTCTCACTGACCGGACGCTCCTCTGCATTTGCCATGTTCATGAACGCGCTCCTCTGCTTTCAGTTCCTGAACCTTTTACATCGCTTGTCTCAAAAAAAAAAAAAAAAGAGAGAGAACCTTTTACATCGCTATTCGTAACAGCTGCACAACAAACTCAGCATTGCTGCCAACGCGGCATGGATTAACAATAGTAACTCGTGGTCTGGTCGTTACAGCTGCCTCTCAATTTTTCCTCCCTACGCTTCCTGAGCTTTCCAGCTGTTGGCCACACACTGTCCTCTGCCTTAGTTCAGCACCATAACGCTAGTACACGCATCACGCGACTCGTCCACCAAACCACCATCTGGCTCGGAGCTTTCAGTTCAGCAAGCATTCACCAAGCTATGAGCTGTGTGCCTGCTACTTAATTGCTTAGAGCATTAGGCTCCACGGAAACAGAGTCAAGAGACAAGCAGACCGCTCAAGTCTTGATGCAGCAACGGCGGTTTCTGTTTGTTTCCTTTCAAGAAAACGCCAGCAGTGCGTGCTCGTGCTCTGCTCGCCTCGCGCTTGTTCGTTTCCACCGCTGCTGGTGCATGTGGGCTGTGTAGCGCGGGCAGCACCTGGTCCGCGCAGGCCCCACGCGCCAGTGTCGGCGAGCGTCACCTGCTCGCCGTCGCTTCTTGTCCTGACCCTTGCGTTGGCGGGTGGCTCCCCGCTACTTTCTGGTCATGGAGCGTAGCGAGCGACCCGGTCGACTCTTTTCTGCTTTTCTCGGCCCCACACCACAGCCTCTTCCGTCCCGGTTGCCCGAATTAGGCAGTTTCTAGGTGCTGTCCAAGTCCAACAGTTCGATTCACCAGCGTTTTGGTAGTAGAAATACCGTACCAGTGTGTACATGAGGGCGAGGCCGCGCACAGTGCAGTGTATGCCAGGTATGACAATCCCGGATACGCAACGCCATGTGCGGTGGAGTTACGTGGTCCACGTTTTGGTGCTTGTTCGTGAGAGTTAAGAATCTGCTAAAGCAGTGGATCTTCCAGAGTCAGCGGTGGAATTAATGGGTACTTTGGTCCTCCGAAGCACTCAGTAATACTACGTTACTATATTGTGGTCCTGTTTAGATTCATGGGTTAAAATTAGTTTGAGTTAGTTCGGGCATAACTAATCTTAAAATTTTCAAACAGAAAGGATTAGTTTGAGCTAGTTTCATCTAATCCACTTAAAAAAATTATTCCACCCAAAAGGTGCTAATTGAAACTAGTTTGAATGAGGTTCATTAAAAAGTTACTTTTTTTTCTATCCTTAAAGGAGACAAATGATTACATGAACATCTTTATTGTCAATCTAACTCTTACATCTAAACAACTCAAGAGTTGAAGTTAATTCAGAGTTAGTCATAAGTTATAAACTAACTCTAACCTCTAGCAGTGTTAGAGTATTCAAACAGGGCCTGTGTTAACTAAGCTTAGTGGAGCCATCACTTGGTGTGCTGGGTGCATAGGCAAATGGTGGTGGGCTGGTGGGGCAGTCAAGCTTCGCGCTTGACCTGTACAAGTTTCGTCATGGCCGGCCTAACGCTGGAGGAGCTGACTCGTCCTTCTGCTATTGCCTAGTGCGGTAGTGCCACTGACTACTGACTCCCGTGGGCGTACAAGGACGCTAGCTGGTGGCTCTGCGCCTAACCGTCTCGCCAGCTGCGTTGGATCGAGCACAACTATGGGCAGCGCGAGAATGAATCATGAGGCATCTATATATTTGAGATGTGATGGTGGAGTAGGACTGGGGAGCGGCAACCCCGCGCGAGCCCTTTCATTGCGTGCACAACATGCTACTGGTGGTGGCAGGCAATAATTAAAATATGAAATCACATAGTAGAGTGGTATAAAAACAAGTGCTGGCCAGTGGCGCGTGGTCTAATGTGTTGTGGTGGTTGATGAGATCTAGGCATGTCCATTGGTAATAATCATTGTTGTTGATTGGGGCTGATTGAGATCAAAGCAGTCGTTTGACATCTTCGTGAGTAGCCTAGTTTGTTGTCTACGTCATGCATGGGTCGCCTCTACTACTGTGATGCAAGAAACACTAAATTAGACACTTAGCAGTCGGTCGCCAAAGTCCAATGGCAGCATGGGTGGAGCATGAAGATCGGTACCGGCATATGCAGTACCGACCGACCGACTGACGGCGATCTGGATCCCACACCTTTCTTGCCTTTAATTTGTGCGTCAAACTGCTTGCAGGGCTCCGCTCACGCCCGGAGAAGTAAAAGCTACGGCGAGATGAGACGCGCTTGCTTTGTTGGGTCACGGCTCGCGAGTAGGCAGAGCAGGTCGATGCATCAGCAGTCCACACTCATACCTTTTTTCTTTTCTTTTCTTTTTTTTTCCGCATGAGTCCACACTCATACCTGGGACGAATTACGATAGGTTTGTGAACAAAATTTCACGGCATTTTGATCGGCCAGCAACTGTGACACTCTGAGTAAAAGAGGAGTATACTATTGTAGCGCCTGCATTTGAAATTTAGGGTCTAGATCAAAACTAGAGTCCAAATTAAATTCGTGGTCAAAACACAATTGGAAAACAGCAGATGGGACGAGGAAACAGGCCCGGAGCTGAGATTTGGGGTCCGGGGCCAACCTAAAAGTTGGTATCCTTTATAAAAAAATATTTTTTATTATACATACAAGCTAAATAAACTACATATTAAAAATAGCATATCAAATTATTTATATATTACCTTAAAATTTTCTTATAATATTTTTTTATGCAAAAATCATCAATGATGGTGTTGATATCAATCTCGTCTAATAATTTCTTCTCAATACATAAAGTGATCAAACTATTCAGTCGTTCTTAAGACATTGTAGACCTCAAATAGTTCTTCAATAATTTTAACTTTGAAAAGCTTCTTTCAGCTAATGCCACAGTCACAGGCACAGTAAATAATAGATATCCGAGAAGCAATAGAAATATTAGGATAAGAATCCGTCTTAGTGACATATTAGAAAATCTCCATAGAAGACATTGGTGCTTATGGCAAACATAACTTCAAAACCCTCAACTCAAATATTAGATCATTTAACCCAACATCATATGAACCATGGAAAGAGAATATTTTTGCAAATTTAGTGCAACAATCTTCTAGTTCAGTATTATTCAGTGACTTCAAGGTTGTCAAGCTGAGTAAAAAACCAAATATAGTTTTGAATATCTGGAGTTCTTCAAATCTACTTTTCAGTGATGTGTTTGTCATATCAACCATACCCAAAAAGTAATTAACTTCAAAGACCTTCTCAGCTTCTAGAATTTCTTCCTGAGAATCAACTTCATCAAAGTGTTTCTTCCTTTGGGCTTTACGTTTCATTAGAAATAATGTTTTCACACCCCTTTCAGTTGCAATAGACTTGGTAGTGGCCACACTAGAAGCAAAGCCTTTATTCCTATACTTGTTAATCCCTCATGACTCGGCGATCGGTGATGCAACGATGAAAATTGGCAACGCAACTCGCGTCATGTTGCGTGGCCGCGCTGGCAATAGGAGCAACGAGGATCTGCAGTCAGTCAGGTGCGATGTGCGAAGGCAACAAGAGCAGGTCTCAAAGGCGGCGGCAGGCGATCGTAGGCAAGAAGGCAAGTAGAGGCAACCGGCAAGCAAACTCATATAGTCGTGAGTTGGGTTTTGTTTTTTTTTTTTTTTTTGTCTTGAGGCTTGGACAGAACGTCTAGTCCTGGACTAGGACTAAGCAAATTGCAAATAGACCTGCTACCTGCTGTATATGTATGTATACATGCAATGAGGAGGGGACCTAGTATCTGGGGGCCCAGAGCCGCCGCTCCACTTGCCCCCTCCCAAATCCGGCCATGTGGGGAAACCGGGAGTAGCTAGCGTAGAAGTACGAGAAATTTCGGTGTCATGCCATATCAAAACGAAGAGGTAATGCAGAATGATTTTCCTCTGGCCCCATGATTCGTTGGAAGCACAACATGAAAAGTTGGGGGAAGTGTTGATGGCAAGATCATGCGGGATAATTATAGCTTTTGAGATACCTATACTGCCGGCCAAATCATGGAGGAAATTCCGCCTTCGCAAACCGAGACCACCTTTTACAATTTGGTAGGCAGGCTCAAAAACACTTCACGCATAAACGCAAATCCCATTGCCTTTACTTCACTCTCTGTTTCGTACCCGAAATCCCGAATCCTGAGGGAAGCGACGAGCATAAACGCAAATCCCATATTAAGATTTTGAACTAGGAGTGGCTACTTTCACTAGGATTTTTAGGTAGTGGAGGCCTAGTGGTTTCTGGTAGTAGAGGTCAAGTGGCTACATATTACAGAGTCATACACAAAATTTTCTTTTCAGTGAGTTCACGTAGAGTTGTGATTGTGTTAAGGTAGTGTGCTTTGAGATTCGGGTAGGCACACAGACGGCTCTGGCTCATGCCAGCGGGCAGGAGTGACACGTGGTGCCTTATGATTGGAGCAACGAAATTCAGACTTAGATTAAAAACTTCAAATTGATTTTTTTTTCTCTCAAATTTTAACTCTGTTTCTCTTCTCTACTATACCACAAATTTTGATGGCTGCGCCTATTCAAAACACGTAGAGATAGAGTCCTATTCAAAACGGATCCATGAAACAGGGAATAAAAACTGTTTGACTTCATATGTTTCTAAATCAGAGAAGAAATGGTGTTTCCATAAAGCATGGAAGGAGAACACATACATTCCAGTCCAAAATCATCAGGTTTTGATTAGAGAGAATGATAGAGGATGTCGAAGGAGTTTCATTTTCACTACCATAAAACGGGTTTGTAGCGGCGGTAGCCTAAAGGCCGCAGTGTCGCGGCCCAAAGTGGACCGCCGCTACAGGGCCTAGGGAGCCTGCCGTGGATTGAGCCGCTACAAAAGACGCACCTATAGTGGCGGCTGACATTGTCAACCGCCGCTATAAACGGCCCATGTTTATAGCGGCTGTTAACAATGTCGCCGCTACTAAGGGAATTATAGCGGCGGTTGACAATGCCAATTGCCGCTATGAAATGCCTGGCCTATATAAGCGCTCTCGGACAGCTCCCCTGCTTCACTCGAATAGTGGCGGCCCAAAACTTTGGGCAAATCAGGAAAAAATCAAGGGGGGGGGGGGGGGGGGGGGAAGGTTTTGAGTTTGTTTTTTTTCATAAATTTGCTCTCTCAGGTAAGGAGAACTCATCCCATACATTTTTTTATGCTATTATTTTGAAATCAAGTTGAATTTTGGATTTGAAGTTTGTTAGGTTTTCATCAAATCTTAGCTAAATTCGTTTAATTTGTATGGTTCTACTGGGTTGTAGTTGAACTTTATAAAGGCATACATCATCTATTTTTATCACTACACAAAAATTACTATATCTATATCTAGTTTGGCTACTAGAAGAGAGAGAAAGTGTTATGGTAAGAGGGATATTCATTTTTATTATTTTTTAATAAAAATTAAATATTGTATAGAATAATTTGATGTTTATTTTATTTTAACTTGCATAATATTTCTCGCTTTATGTAATTTATTTTTCAATATATATATAATGAATGCAGGTGTTGATCAATGCCGGTACAACTAAAGGGCTTGATAATTTTCATA
The DNA here is from genome assembly GCA_030378355.1 of Eleusine indica. NCBI lineage: Eukaryota > Viridiplantae > Streptophyta > Magnoliopsida > Poales > Poaceae > Eleusine > Eleusine indica. Next base: position 48,810,113 of record CM059495.1, read on the forward strand.
GAATAGAGAAGGCATCAAAGAATCCATTATATGATGAATCTAAGGATGTGATAAAGAGTTCACCGTGTTGCGTACTGTACTTGAGCTGATGAAGCTAAAAGCCATGCATGGCTGATCGGACGCTAGTTTCACAGATTTGTTGGAACTTATTTTCGATACGTTGTCGAAGCCCAACTTGTTGCCAAGGATAACATACGTTGCTAAGAAGCTGATTTCCCTACTTTTGTTGGGCGTGCAAAAAATTTACGCGTGTTTAAATCATTGCATATTGTATCGAAAGGAGCATCAAGACGTTGTGATATGCCCAAGGTGCAAACGCAGTCGTTACAAGAGGAACAACGATTGTAACGCCGTTGGTGCCGTGAAGAATACAACAAAGGGGAGAAAGAAGAAAAAAAATTCTATCATCAATGATAGTGATGATGGTAAGGTTTCTGCCTTGGTCATGTGGTACTTACACGTGGTCGATCGTATCAGACGCTTGTTCGCCAACACGAGGGATGCGGCAATGGTGACATGGCATGCACGCAAGGGGGACGGTAAGCTCAGGCATCCCGTACATAGAACACAGTGCAAAAAGTTTGATGAGGATCATCGAGACTTCTCTAATGAGAAAGGAACCTACGGTTTGCATTGAGTACGAGATGAACCCATTTGGTCAAATGAGGAATCTGCATAGCACTTGGTCAGTGATACTAGCAATATACAACATTCCACCATGGTTATGCCATAAGCGTAAGTACCTACTGTTGACCACTCTTATATCTGGGTCCAAAGAACCTGGTAATGACATAGACGTGTTCTTAGTACCATTGTTCAAAGACCTGTAGAAACTGTGGTTGGAGGGGGTCCGTATATGGGATGAGTATTTGTTGACGCGAAAATCACACACGTGAGCTGGGAGATCTGTTTAGCTCCAGTGCAGGCTCAATACGGAAATCGGGGCATGCCAGTCGATTTTCCCTGCAAATCAACAAAGAAAACAAACGTTCAGATTTCACGAGTCACCGGCCTAGGACAGGCCGATAAAGAAAGCCGATGATGACTATTAGCGAAAAACAGTGGATGGCTTTAAACAGCAAATAATATTAAAATAAACTAATCGGCTGATTCGTATCGACTTATCGATAACTCAATAAATTATTATAAAATAAAGCATAAATGATGCTGATAGGAATCGAACTAAAAGAACAGAGTTGATGGACTTATGATAGATATGCTAAAACATGCTCTGTTGATGAAGTGAAGTCGATAGGCCAGAGTTGATGGACGTACAGTAATCATGCACAGAACTCTGCCTATTGATAGGTGCTAAGTCGATAGATCTGATAGCTGGTATTGTAAATATGCCTTAAATCACAGACCTAACTTATTTCAATAAGGGTGCAATCGACTAACAAAATATGTAAGAAATCAATCATAAACCAAAAGTTGATCGAACCGTGATAATCTATCGGCTAAACGTCCCGATAGAACTCTATCGACTCTACCTATAAACAACTCAAACCTAGCCTTATCAACCTAGCAAGAGATCAACACTGATGCATCCTTGCTGATTCGAATAGATCAAATCTAATCGAGATAGTGTTTAAACACGGTAATAGAGTTAGATTTAAGCTATTTATAGATAAAATCAACAGAGTGACTCGAGTAAAAGATCTAAACTATACTCATAAAACCTCCTAAAAATTACAATAGATTGGGCTCAACTAAGACAGTATTGCATTCGAAAGTCGATAGAATAAGCAGAAAAAAGATCTAATTACTGGATAACTAGCAATCCTAACGATAACAACTAGAATATCAAACAAATAAGAAAGTTCTAGTTGAGATTGATAGAATTACCGAGGTTGACTAATCCAAGTCTCTCGCCGAGATCGGAGCCGATGCAGCCCGCTCGAGACGAGGATTTCATCGAGTAGGAAAGGTTGGCGATGCGCCGAATTGTATTGAACGAAGGTGTTTTTTTTTCATACAGGCCCTATTACATATTTATAATCCCGTGCAAGAGGTTCTGACCCGATTCGGTCAGGACTCCCAAAACCGACTCGATCTATTTCTAAACAAACTCTGAACTGAAAATAGAAAAAGATAAAATAAATATATTGGGCCCACTTTATTTCCTTCGGCCGCTGAGTTTCACTAATCTCCAGCCGATTCTTGCCTTCACACCGCTGACCACTAGGACCGGTCAAAATTCGGTGTCAACACATGCCCCCCGAGTCCGAGGTATGAAATCCTTCGTGCGCTGGATTTAATCTCCTTATTTACCGCATGCTTTTATCATCCTACCACTTCACGATGCAGCCATCAGTGAGCCGTCCGTTCGTCAGACTTCATCTCTTAGTATACTTCCCAACTACTCGTGGCTCTTTAATTGCAACCTGCTATTTTTCTACATCGATCCGATTGTTGTCTTTACTTTTGACCGTCCTTTCGTTTATCCTTCCATCTCAAACCTTATCGCTTCTTCTTGATGAAGCAACATTTAGATTCCTCAAAGGCCAAGCTCAGACCCTATAAATAGGCTCTTCTGCTAGCTTCCTTTTCTCATCTCAGTTTAATACTTTCAACCATGGGTCTTCTCTTGAGAGCCTTGATGGAAAAGTACCATCTATCTCCAAATCTGCTAAGTGTGTTGTGGCGAATACTCTTTGCCTCTTCTGCCCCCAGAGCGATCCTTTCAATCCAAAATCTACAGCTACCCCCGCTAAGAAATCAACTCACTAGTTCCCTTTAGATGGAGACACATGTGTCAAGAATGGCATCGGCAGGGTGGCACTCTCTTCCCCTTGTCCGGCGGGTAATGTTTGATGATTATGACTCTCTTCCCCTTCTCTCCCTCTATGTACCTCCTTTCTTGTATCTAGGAGGATAATAATTACATCTTCATCTAGCTGTAATAGGAGAATAGGTTTTTTTAGAAACAGATTACCTGCGAGTAATCCACCCATCTTCATCCTGTAACAATGGCTATCTGTAACTTCTTCTATGAGCGATACTCTCAATATTGTTACTGGACGAATATTCTATAATATGTATTATCCTTGTTTTTGACCGTGCCGTTAATATTTTTTCCGCTAAGGGCGATATTCTCAATATCAGCCATCTCAAGTCGATGACCATCCATTGGCTATCCACACGGATAAAATTTCCCACATCGGCCATGATCCAGTAATCGAGTTCATGCGCCAACCCAAACACTCGGATGATATTTCTTCAAGTATTTACCATTAATCGCTCTTCTGAACTCTTCTCCATCTATTCCTTGAAAAAAATATGGATTGCCCGGCGCGCATCGACTTACTTTGAACAACCCTTCCCATGTTGGCAACCATTTTCCAAATCGACTATCTCTAGAACCGATGGGCCTGATCAACTTCCAGACAAGATCCCCCTTTGAGAATGTCTTAGGCACCACCTTTTTATTATAAAACCTGGACACACGAGCTTTATTTTCTTGAATCTTTTCTAGAGCCTTCATCCGATGTTGCATGACATCTTCTAACTCATCATTCATTGTATGTCGATACTCATCGGCTGATAGCTGATCTTGCAACTCTACTCTTCTTGACCCCAGATTCGTCTCCCACGGTAAAACTGCCTCATGCCCATACACTAACTGATAGGGTGGTACCTTGATTGATCCATGACAAGCCATCCTGTAAGCCCATAATGATTCTGCCAACGTACCACTTCTTTGGTTGTTCATCTATTTTCCTCTTAATCAACTTAATCAAACTCTTGTTGGACGCCTCTGCTTGTCCATTGGCTTGAGCATAATAAGGCGATGAATTCAACAGCTTGATACCCATACCATTGGCAAAGTCTTGAAACTCTTCCAAAGTAAAGACAGAACCTTGATCAGTCGTAATAGTCTACGGCACACCAAACCTATATATAATATGCTCCTTCACAAAGTTGGTTACATCATTAGTTGTAACATTCTTCGTAGGAACTGCCTCAACCCACTTTGTGAAGTAATATGTAGCCGCTAAAATATATTTATGATCTTTGCTAGATGCTGGATAAATTTGGCCAATCATATCCATACCCCATCCTCTAAATGGCTACGCCTTAATAATTGGATTCATATCCGATGCCGGTGCTCTCTATATTGCTCCAAATTTCTGACAATCCTGACACCCCTTATAATACTTGAAACTATCTTCCAGCATGGTAGGCTAATAATATCCAGTTCTCTTTAGCAACCATCTCATCTTATGGGTAGATTGATGTGTACCACAAATGCCTTCGTGGACTTCACACATAACAACTTTGGCTTCTTCTTGATTTAAACATCATAGCAATACACCATCAACTGTCCAATGATAAAGTTTTTCTTCCAATAAAACATACCTCAACGCCATATATCAAATCTTTCGAGGAGTTCATTGAGCTGGATCCTTGAGGTATTGGACAATCTTGGATCACCAATCTTCTTCATCGACATCAGCTATATCAACAATAACTCCACTAGTGTTCAATTGATAGCCCGATGCCTTCTGCGCTAGGTCATTTGCTTCCATATTTTGTTCCCTTAGGACATGCTTGAATCTTACTGTTTTAAAGTGTTACAGCACCTCCTGACACTCGGCATAAAACACTCTCTTTATATCATCTTTGCATTCAAACTCTCCAGCCAGCTGCCCAAGCACCAGCAATGAATCTCCCACGACTTCAACACAATCGACTCCAGCTTCCTTCGATATCTGTAATCCCTTAAGCATAGCTCTATATTCAACTTGATTATTAGTCAATATCTCAACAGCAAATGCAAACTCAAATCTTGCCCCCCGAGGCGATATGACCACGAGCCTAATACCACATCCATTCTTGCAAACAGAACCATCAAAAATAAAAACCACGGCACCGGCTCTACCATCGACACTTCAGATCCACAATGCTCAACAACTAAATCAACTAGAACTTGACCTTTGACTGCTTTGGTAGACTCATACGTACGATCATATTCGGCTAGAGCAAGCATCCACTTACCAATACTTCCCTTTAAAATAGGAGCCGATAACATATATTTGATGACATCGGCTTTGCAAACCACCACACATTCAGTTGATAACAGATAACGCCTTAACTTCACACATGAGAAGTACAAACATAAACATAATCTTTCAATCTTAGTGTACCTGGTTTCAGCGTCAATCAATCTTCGGCTTAAGTAAAATATAACCCTTTCTCTGCCATCTTGTTCTTGAATTAAAGTTGACCCAATCAACTTCTTGTCAACCGCAAGATAAAGCTTGAAGGGCAGTCCTTTTCTTGGTGGTACTAATACAGGAGGCGAAATCAAATACTTCTTGATATCATCCAAGGCTTTCTGGTGTTCTGGTTCCCATACAAACTTCTAATTAGCCTTCAGCTTCAACAATGGTGTAAACACATTGAGTCTTCCTGATAAGTTCAAAATAAATCTTCTAATGAAATTTACTTTGCCAATTAATGACTAAAACTCTGTGTTGTTAGTCAGCGGTTCAATGTCATTCATAGCCTTCATACTCTTCGGCTCAATCTCAATCTCTCTCTCATGCACAATGAAACCCAAAAACTGACCAGCTGATACGCCAAAAGCACACTTTTTTGGATTTATCTTCAAACCATACTTTCTAGTCCTCTCAAGTACTTCCCACAAATCGAATATATGATCCTCTACCCTTTTAGATTTGACTACCACATCATCAATATAAATCTCAAGTAACCTGCCAATTAGATCATGGAAAATATAATTCATGGCTCTCTGATACGTAGATCCAGCATTCTTCAATCCAAACGTCATGACGACCCATTCATATAATCCAAGAGCTCTAGGACACCTGAAGGCAGTTTTTGGTATATCTTCTACTGCCATAAAAATCTGATTATAACCAGCATTACGATCCATAAAACTAACAATCTTATGTCATGCTGCTGCATCAACCAAAAGATCCTCTATCGGCCTTGGGTAATCATCTTTTGATATAGCCCTGTTCAATAGTCTAAAGTCAATGCAAAGTCTCAATTTCCCGCACTTCTTGAACACAGGCATGGTATTCGAAACCCACTCTGGATATCGGCAAGGCCAAATGAACTTAGCATCATATAATTTGGTAATCTCGGCCTTGACATCATCATAAATCTTTGGATCAATTCTTCTTGGTGGTTGCTTATAAGATCGATATCCAGGTTTGATGGGCAGCTGATGCTCAACGATAGATCGGCTCAAACTGGCCATTTCAGAATAATCCCAAGCAAAACAATCCTGGTATTCTTTTAATAATTTTATTAATTCAACTTTAAAATCTTCATTTAACCTCTTACTAATAAATGTCGGCCTTGGTTTGTCACCATCTCCTATATTGACTTCTTGTAGTTCATCGGCCGACATGAATCCCTTTCCCAACTTTCCGTCTTTCGTAAATTCCATTAGGGTGCTTGTGAGAGAAACAGTTTTGAATTTGATTGATCCACTACTTCAAGGCCCTGAGTAGTAATCTTGACATAGCCTCTATCCCAAATCTTGCCAGACAAACACTCCATATCATCCGCATGCCATGGAACTAAATCGACCGATGCGACATTGACGGTTTCATCGGCCGGGATCACCTCTACTTGATCACCGATCCATTGGGCCAAAGACTGGTGCATTGTTGATGGAACACAACAGTTGGCATGTATCCAATCATGACCCAACAGAAGGCTATAGGTTCCCTTACCATCAATAACAAAGAAAGTAACAGACAAAGTTTTACTGCCGATCATGAGCTCCACATTTAAGACTCCATTGGCTGCTGCAGTATGACCACCATAATCCCTCAGAATCATATTTGTGTTGATCGAGTCATCCTTAGTTTTTCCCAACTTTCTGACAGTAGTGATCGGCATGATATTCACTGCAGCACCTCCATCGACCATCATCTTTCCCATCGGCATCCCATTGACGAATCCCCTAAGGTATAAAGCTTTTAAATGCCAATGCTTAGAGTCATCTTGCCTATCAAACACTGCTTGTTGTGCATCAAATATCAGTTGTGTTGAACTCCCTTCATCAGCAAACACTTCTTCTTCTTCCAAGGCCATGAACTCTTGCGGCAACATCATCACCATACTCACTGCAGCACTTGACGCCTGTACTTGTGATTTCACCTTTGGCCTCCAGACATTCTTTGGTGGTTGATCATCTTCTTCATCATAATAATATTTGCCAGCTCTTATTTGTCTGCACCGCATTCTCTGCACTCTGCGCTTCTGGCTTCTAGAAAAAATGCCAGATGGACACCATTGATCATTTTGTTCTTGCTCCTACATCTCTTCATCGACTTCTTTGTCAAACTTGGCCTCTTCACCCACCTTTTTTGTTCCAAGTCGATCAAATGCAGAGACCCTATGATATCGATCGGCTAAACCCACTATCGACTCTTTAAAAACGTTTGCACGATATTGGTGCTGATGACCTGCTGTATCTTCTCTATACATATGCTCTGCGCTTCTATTATATCCAGGACAGTTGTCGATTGACGGTAGTTTCATGTTGTTATCCCAGCACTATTGAAAGAAAGGGCACTCCCAATGTGGATCGAACTGTGATTCCTTTACTTCTCTGTCTCTTTTTTTTCTGATATCGCTTAATAAAAGCTTCAACATTATTTATACTAGCCATACTGACATTTACTGGGAAAGGATGTCCATCTATCTTCATTGCACCTTTGGTAAATTTTATTTTACCCTGCTCGATTGACATCTGGATCTGCCTCCTGAAAACTTTGCAATCATTAGTAGTATGAGATGGCGAATTATGCCAGTTGCAATACCTCTTCTTCTTCAAATCTTCAGCAGGCGGGATCACATGGTTAGGTGGCAATTGAATATGTTTCTCCTGGAGCAACATATCAAATATCTTATCGGCCTTGGTGATATCAAAATTTTATTTTTCTTCTGACTCGTTCTGCTTCACCCATGGGCACGACAACACATTCTTGTTTCTAGTCCATTCAACCATATCGACCTCTTCAGCTTCTTCATCGGACTCAGATTCATAATAATTATGGTTGACTTGAATCAGCCTTGATCGTGCCCCAGAGTCAGATTCTCCTGGATCGACACCTTCTGCACTAACTGGGAAAGGCTCTCAAATTCAGCCGAAGGAAACTTCTCTTTTAGCGGTGCGACTAGACTATCTGATTATCAGTCAATTACGGGCTGAAACACTTGCTGCGCACATCTCTGAATCTCTGCACATAATCATGTATAGACTCCCTAGCGTTCTGCCTCACAACAATTAACATGGACAACCTCAACTCTCTAGTCTCAACAAAGAAGTACTTATGGAATTTTTGTTCAAGATCGTCCCAAGTAATAACTAAATTTGGGGGCAACGATGCGAACCAAGAAAATGCCAGTCCAGACAATGATAATGGAAACAACCTGATTTTCAATGCTTTAGTATTACCAGCTTCTCCACATTGTACTAAAAAGCAGCTGATATGCTCAACAATGGTAGTACTATCTTGTCTAGTAAACTTAGTGAATTCTGGTGGCCTGTATCGACTCGGCATAGGTATCAAATCATAACTCGGCGGATACGGGGGGTCGATACATATACGTTTGTTGTTTCGGCTTTAGTCCAAACTGTTCCCTCATTAAGTAGCAATCTTCACAGCCCAATCATCAGTCGGCACATTGACATTTAGGATAGTCGATGCGGGACCAGATGCTGGCGTTGGCGAGCCAAAATTAACAAATGTATGCTGACCTCCTAATTCTCCTGGTAGATATGATGATGATGGCATCCTAAACATACTAGGCTCAACATTGGGCGCAACGCTATATGTGACATTTGGTTCTGTTACTTCTTGTCTGTAATGTTGTGGCTGTGTTTGTAGAGTAGTCCTTTGTAATATTATCCTCTGAGGTGTTCTTCTCGTTGTACCACCATCAACGCTCTTCAGAGGTGGAGTATCCTTAGAAGGAGATGTCCTTGAACCCATAACGGGATCTGACATGTTCGCACTTAGCTGCTGTGGACTGGATGTTCCTATTGCAGGCCGATGAGTATCCCCAGATACGTGGAAATACACCGGCCCACAAGGTGAATCTTCATATAAGCACCCCACCATAGTCTGAACGATCAAGGTCCTCAATGTGTTAACCAATACAGATGACTAGTTAATTAATGCATGGTGTATAGCTGTATGAATCATATTGTTCAGAGCTGCCTCATTGATAACTTCCATTGGCTTGTTGGTGAATGATTCTTTTGTTCCATCTTCAATCAAGGCCGCAACGGGTAACTTTCCTTTCTGAACGATCTTGTCATGCCTTGTCTTGCTAAATGTTCACAATAGAAGGTTTTCATACTCAGCCATTCTCTAATTAATTTGTGCTTTTGCCTTATCACTCAGATCATCTTTATTGATCGGCAGCATATTCTCCGTCTTTAAATCAGCACTGATGTCATGCTTAGGGAGAAGATTGCCGTCTTTTGGCATTCCGAGTTCGGACATGTTGTAGATCCTTGGAATTCTTTGGTCCCACCGAGCGTGCCAAAAAGCGTGTTGACGCGAAAATCACACGCGTGATCTGGGAGATCTGCTTAGCTCCAGTGCAGGCTCAATACAGAAACCAGGACGTGTCAGTTGATTTTCCCTGCAAATCGACAAAGAAAACAAACGTTCATATTCCACGAGTCACCGGCCTAGGATAGGCGGATGAACAAAGCCGATGATCACTATTAGTGAAAACCAGCCGATGGCTATAAACAACAAATAATATTAAAATAAACTAATCGGCTGATTCGTATTGACTTATCGGCAACTCAATAAATTATTATAAAATAAAGCATAAATGGTGCCGATAGGAATCGAACTAAAAAAATAGAGTCGATGGACTTATGATAGATATGCTAAAACATGCTCTATTGATGAAGTGAAGTCGATAGGCTAGAGTTGATGAAAGTACAGTAATCATGCACAGAATTCTGCCTATTGATAGGTGCTAAGTCGATAGATCTGATAGCTTATATGACAAATATGCCTTAAATCACAGATCTAACTTATTTCAATAAGGGGGCAATCGACTAACAAAATATGTAAGAAATCAATCATAAACCAAAAGTCGATCGAACCGTGATAATCTATCGGCTAAATGTACAGATAGAACTCTATCGACTCTACCTACAAACAACTCGAACCTAGCCTTATCAACCCAGCAAGAGGTCAACACTGATGCAGCCTTGCTGATTCGAATAGATGAAACCTAATCGAGAGAGTGTTCAAACATGGTAAATAGAGCTAGATTCAAGCTATTTATAGATAAAATCAACGGAGAGACTCGAGTAAGAGATCTAAACTATACTCATAAAATCTCCTAAAAATTGCAATAGATTGGGCTCAGCCAAGACAGTATTGCAATCAAAAGTTGATAGAATAAGCACAATAAAGATCTAATTACTGGATAACTAGCAATCCTAACGATAACAACTAGAATATCAAAAAATGAGAAAGCTCTAGTTGAGATTGATAGAATTACCAAGGTTGACCAATCCAAATCTCTCGCCGAGATCGGAGCCGATGCAGCCCGCGCGAGACGAAGATTTCATTGAGTAGAAAAGGTTGGCGATGCGCCAAATTATATTGAATAAAGGTGTTTTTTTCGTACAGACCCTATTACATATTTATAACCTAATGCAAGAGGTTCTGACCCGATTCAGTCAGGACTCCCAAAACCAACTCGATCTATTTTTAAACAAACTTTGAACTGAAAATAGAAAAAGATAAAATAAATATATCGGGCCCACTTTATTTCCTTCGGCCGCTGAGCTTCGTTAATCTCCAGCCGATTCTTGCCTTCGCACTGCTGACCACTGGGACCAGTCAAAATTTGGTGTCAATAGTATCTAAGAGAATACTTCACGCTCAGAGAAATTATTTTTTACAAGGTAAGTGATTCCCCGGCACTAAGGGCGCTATCAGGGCAGGTCAAAGGAAAGGCGACATGTTTTGTATGCGTTGATGATACATCCCATGTGTACCTTCCAGCATCCCAGAAGCTAGTATATACATGAAACCATCGATTCTTACCTGCAAAACACAGGTATCGCGGGATGGCTAGATACTTTGATGCCAAAGTTGAAAACTACATAGTACCACGACGTTGGACTGGCAGGGTCGTGTTTGACCTTGTTAAAAACATCAGTGTTTTTTTTGGAAAGCCGGTGAAGGCAAAAGGTCTCCGACCATTTAAGAAGAAATCCATTTTCTTTGTATACTTCAATTATTGGAAAGAATTGGAAGTGAATCATGCCTTCGACTGGATGCATATTGGAAAGGGTGTATTTGACAGTAGTAGCAGACTTATACTCGACCAACTTGGTAAGACAAAGGATGGACTCAGTGCACATAGAGATCTTGTAGTGATGGGAATAGGACCAGAGCTCCATCCGCAAGAAAAAGCAAATGGAAAGTACTTTCTCCCCCCCCCCCCCCCCCCCGATAGCCTACACACTTATGATTGAGGAGAAAACAACATTCTATAAGTGCCTCAGTGGGATTAAAGTACCGACGGGTTTCTCATCGAATATCAAGAATCTTGTAAACATGGAAGAGTTAAAGATAAGTGGGTACAACATTCATGATTGCCACATAATGCTTTTCTCCCTATTGCTATCAGAGCTGTTAACTCGCCATGGCTGAAGTTGGCTATAACTCGCCTTAGCTACTTCTTTAACGCGGTATCGAAGAAGTTGATAACTGAAGACGAGTTAAATGACCTACGGACCCACATGAAGGAAACAATGTGCATACTTAAGATGGTCTTCCCTCCATCCTTTTTGGATACGATGGAACACTTCATGATTCATATTGTTGACCAGATCTCTACATTGGGCCCTGTCTACTTGCATCAGATATTTCCGTTTGAGAGGTTCATGTATGTATTGAAATGCTATGTACGTACTCGTTCACATCCAGAGGGTTCTATGATTGAGGGCTACACAACTGAGGAGATCATCGAATGTTGCTCAGATTACATTAATGATGGTAGCAAATCAATTGGTCTCCCCGTGTCTCGTCATGAGGGTAGATTATCTGGAAAAGGTACGAAAGGACGTAGATCGTTCATCGACCATGACTTCAAATGAGTGGACCAATTACATTTTAGGGTATTACAACAGATGCAGATTATGGGATCGTACTTTGAGAAATATTTGTTAGAGCTCTGCCGGAACAACAAGGTTGTGACGAATAAATGGATCATAGATGAGCAAAAGCGCTCTTTCACATCATGGTTTAGCTCCCTAGACCTTCCAAGTGGCAAGTCCGTGGAAGAGAAAATATTGAGAAAGTTAGCTAACCGCTCAAGAAGAACCATGGTTACCTTTCAGGCATACGACATTAATGGTTTTATCTTCTACACCCAACAGAAGGATAAGAAGAGCAAGTGTCAAAACAACGATGTTCGAGTAGAAGCCATTGACGAAGAGGACTAGACGACCTCATATTAAGGGTACATTGAGGAAATATGGGAGCTAGACTACAGTGCAAATTTACAGTTTCCCATATTTAAATGCAAATGGGTGAAGCACCCTAATGGCATCGAGGTAGATGAATATGGTTTCACAATTATTGATCTTAACAATGTTGGTCACAAATATGAGCCTTGGATACTTGCCAAGACCGTGGAACAGATGTTTTATGTACTTGATCCAAAGGATGAAAAGAAATACATTGTTGATCTAGGTAAACAAAGAATCATTGGAGTGGAGAATATGGAGGATTGAGATGACTATAATCAATATGACGAGATGCCATGTTTCATAGATCCAAAAAAAATTTAAAGTCTTAGAAGCAAGACTCTCCTTTGCCGGCGGAATGCCTTACATGCGCACCGATCACAGCCAAGGAAAAGTCGTTCAAGGATAACTCAAGCATCATGTAATTTTATTTTGTTAAGTATATTTTATTATTCGAACCTTGTATTATGTTCTATGTAATTTATGTTTATTGGAGTCTAAAGAGTGCAAGAAAAAATTTAAGATGCGATCAAAAATTTTATAAAATGATAAGCATTAAAGTATACAAAAATTTAAGTACCGGGGCCTAAGTGTAAAATGATAGGACTAAAATATAACTAATAATGAACTCAGGGGTTCTTTTAAAAATACCAGGGGCTGCTCTTTAAGTATAGGGTTCTTATATAAAATCCTAGGGGCTAAACATAATTTTTATTAAGTACACGGGCCTAAGTGTAAAATGATAGGACTAAAATATAACTAATAATGAACTCAGGGGTTCTTTTAAAAAATACCAGGGGCTGCTCTTTAGCGGTGGTTCACAACACCAACCGCTGCTAATCCTCTTTGCGGTTGACTTCTTGAGTCGCCGCTAAAGAGCCCCACCTTTATATAAGCACATGCACGGCGGGGCCCAAACCCTAACCGCGGTGGAGAAGAAGACGCTGTCAGGCTGCCCAAGTCCCCGACGGCGCCGCCTCCTCTCCCGACCGCGCCCCCGCCTCCTCGGCCCTCCGTTCGTCGCCGGTCTCGATGGCCTCGATGACCGCTACGCAGCCTCCGCCGCCTCCTCCCCGACCACGCCCACCGACTCCGCCTCCCATCGACGGCCTCTCCAAGCACCGGCCCCTCCTCCGTGCCTGAGCGCCTTGACAATCATCGCGCGGGCCCCCTCGTCCTTCCCCGAGCAACACCGTAGCGGGCCCCCTCCTCGTCCCTTAGCCCCGCCTTGATGGTCGCCGCCCCCTCCCCCTCCTCGAGCTCGCCGTGTGGGCTCCCTGCTCGATGACACGCTCATGGGCCCCCTCCCTGACTGCTACCACCGCCGTCACGGCCTCCCCTCCCCAAGCACGGGCCTCCTCCTCTCCTCGTCGACAGCCGGTGCGCGGGCCCCCTACTCTCCCTCTCCTCCTCTGTACCATTCCCGAGCCCCGCCTCCCTGAGCTCCGGCCAGGTGCGCCCGTTCCCTCTCCCTCTCCCCCTCCTTCTGCCCGTCTAATCAATGATGCTCCATGAGATGAGAAATGGTGCTTATACTCCCTTTGTTTTAGCCATGATATGAGAAATGCCCTGCTCACTGATTTTACTGTTGTATTGCATATGCCCTGCTCACTGATTTTTACAAACCATTGTGTTGTATAAGTAGTTGTTGTTCAAAATCCAAGATAGATATATATCTGTGCCAACAATTTGTTACCTCTGTGCTATGATGATCATTGTTCTTTTAGCTTTTGAGTCACTACTGACTTTCGTAATGACACTCCAGTGAGACAACAAGCATAGTGTTCACTCTCAGCACCAAGTGCACTAGTATCGGGCCATAGTTGCTTGCTACCATAGTTTCTTGTTTGCTACCATAGTTGCTTGTTCACTCTCAGCATCAAGTTCACTCTTATGATTATTTTGATTGCTTGCTTGTTGCCATAGTTGTTTGCTTGCTGCCATTTAATTATTTTTCTGCCATATGCTTGCTCCTCTGATTTTACATGCTATTCCCATGTATATCATGCCCCATATTGTCACTGCCACATACTTATTTGCTCTAGTTACTTTGATGCTCATATGTCGTTGTGATTGCTCTTATGATAGTCGTATGTTTACTTGCTTGCTGCTGGTTGCTTGCTTGCTGCCATAGTTATGATTGCGCTTATACTCCCTACTGGTTTGCCATATGATTATTTTTCTGCCATATAGTGGTTTATGTCCATATAATTATTTTTCTGCCATATGCTTGCTCCTCTGATTTTACATGCTATTCCCATGTATATCATGCCCTATATTATCACTGCCACATACTTATTTTGCTCTAGTTACTTTGATGCTCATATGTCGTTGTGATTGCTCTTATGATAGTCGTATGTTCACTTGCTTGTTGCTGGTTGCTTGCTTGTTGCCTGCTTGCAGCCCTATATACTTTCTCATTGTCATGCTCACTATAGTTGCTTATTGTATAGTTGGTGCCTATACTGCCATGCTTATTTGCTACCATTTTTGAATAATTTGTACTATTGTTGCTTATTTGTTGCCATTTCCGAAATATCCATAGTATTATTTACTTGTGGCCATATATATGTCATATACTTGCGGCCTATGATATATATGCGATGTTCCTATTCTATTCTTCTCCTTGTCTCTTTGTACTACTTAACTATGCTACAGGCGATCGATGCTCAATAATGAAAGCGGGCTAAGTGAGGCTAGTCCGGCGACATGGACCATATCCTAGGATATCGGATATATGTTGTTGTCCAAGGCAAGGATCTTAGAGCATTGGAAGGCCGTTGATTCGGCAACCCGCACTCAGAACAAATTTTAACTTTTCTATTCTTCTCCTTGTCTCTCTGTACTACTTATCTATTCTACGTAGGCAATTGATCCATGCTCAAAGATGAAAGCAGGCTAAGTGAGGCTAGTGTGGCGACATGGACCATATCCTAGGATATTGGATACATGCTGCTATACAAGTCAAGGATCTTAGAGCGTTGGATGGCCATTGATTAGGCAACCCGCACAGAGAGCAAATTTTAACTTTTCTATTCTTTTCTTTTCTTTTCCTTGTCTCTATGCTCAATGATGAAAGGTGTATACTCCTTGTTTTCTAAACTAGTCGTCATATCTAACATAAGGTATCAAAGTCTTCTCGTCATGGCGGACAATATGCCCTCTCAGGAGGAATATGCCCTCAAGGCGCCCTCACAAGCGAGGTCGTATTCAGACGATGAAGGATCAAGCGAACACTGGGAAGAACCAGAGGATTCGCATCCTCCATCACCAAAGGAACGTCGATTAGGGAACCGGGACCCTGATTACGTGCCTGAAGAGGAGGTATCTTCTCAAAGATAGTTTTCTTATTTGGTACATAGATTATATCAACTAAAATCTACTACTTATATGCTAGGGCCCTCGATGAAGTGCCCGTCGGCTATTTGCAACAGAGGCTGTGACAGATGAGGTCCTCGAGCAGCAAGTGGAAGAGGTACCTGCCCAAGTGTCCACACACAAACGCAAGCGCGGTCAACGCTCTGCGAACAAGGCAGAGGGCATCTACGAGGTTACTGCACTAGACCCCAAAGATGGAGAACTGATTGAACCCACTGGTGTCAACGCCAGATGGCGGAACCATTGCGGCAAAGTGGCAAGGGACCATTGCAAAATCACGTGGCAAGATTGGCGCCAAGTCCCGGATGGCAGAAAAGACGATATGTGGGCTGACGTCATGGCAATCATCCGGTTCCAGCCAGTAGATCTTGAGAGAGCCAAGAAGGCCACGATGTCCACTCTCAATCACATCTTTCGAGATTACAAGTCCAAGCTCAACTGCCAATAAATCAAGAAAAATCAAATCCCATTCGACAAGCATGGAAATATCAGTCAGCAGTAATGTGATGAGTTTGTTGAGCAGAAGACGAACAATGCTTCGAAGGAGCTCAGTGAAAAGATGGTTGAGCTGAACAAGCAGAACAAGTACAAGCCGCGGTTAGGTACGGACGGATACAAAAAGAAGATTCCGATTTGGAGAGAGAGGGAAACCAAGCTCCGCGAGAAAGGAAAACCTGATCATTTGCCAAACACCAATGAGCGTACCAGGAATTGGGTATATGGTCGCTCCGAGTTAACCGATAAAGGAGAGATTATTGTGAAGGATCTCGTGACAGTTGAAGTTGTGCAAGCCTTGAAAGGTCCCATCACGATGCAGACGGAGGCTGATCTGTTTACACCGGAGTATCACAAGGATGAGCTAGCGAAGGCTATTGGGACCAAAGAATATGGTGGTTGGGTACGAGGAGTGTCATCATCCACAACATGGAAAGAAGGTTTCTCTGAAACATCCTCACACCTGTACAAGAAGCATATATTGCACAAGAAAGAGCAAGAAGATAAAGCCAAAGAGGATTGGAGGTGGCAACTTCTTATGTTCGCTATCCACAAAGAAAGCGGTCGTTTGGACCCCAACCTGCAGGCTGCGATGGATGCCTTCTTACGTGGATCGTCCACATCCATGCAACCATGAGTCTTTGATCAACCATCAGTCTCCATGCAATCAGAAACAGAGGACATCACTAAGGATACTCCTTGTGAGTTGCACGTGCCATTTGGTTACAAGGGGAAGACGATGAAGGTTGCATCCGGCATGGCATTTCTAGGAGAGATGCTCCATAACAGGGATATCCCCCAAGGTTATGTGCATGTCACCGTGTCAAAAATAGTACCTGGCTATAAGGACAACGAGATCGAATGCCCGATACCTGAGACGGTATAGAAACTCTCCAAGATGCGCTTGGCTCTTTCATTATTTGGAAACGTCGTGATGTTGTACTCTCCAAACGAGTTTCTCCACCCCCGTTGTCTGGGCACGGGTCCTTTCATGCGAGCCAGCCAATCATTACAGGTGGACAGCCGTCTCCTATGTCTGCGGCAGCCTCGGGAAACAAGCTCCAATCTCCTCATACGGAAGCCGACTCGACTCACAGTCCTATAATCTATAGTGATAACGAGCCTCTTCCGCAGACTGTTCAACTCGAGCCTTCGCCTGTTATCGTCAAGGCACTGCCATTTCAAGTCTAGTGTACGGTAATTCAAGTTGAGCCTCCATCAACAGCTACTGTGATGGTTGAAGTTCAGGCTCCGGTAATCCAAGTACAACATGCGCCAGTTGTCGTCAAGGCTCCGGTACTCCTAAAGACAATTACCGGTTTTGACAAAGAGCCAAAAGACCCAAAAGCAAAAAATGATGTTGATAAGTACTTGGATGGATTAAAAAAATGTCTAGCAAGCACCGGTAAGCTCATTCTGCAAGAACAATATCCTCGGGATAGATTGTCGTCTGACAATCAAATTTTTGACAATCCTGCGAATGTTGTGGAGTACCCGAAATTCATATTCGGTAAACCCCTTATATCAAAGAACATGTACAAGAACCTCCCGTGGGATATGCAAAAGTTTCACGACTGGTACATGATGGCGTCGAAGGAAGGGGTCACCACGATCACTTGTAGGATTCCAAATGAGGTGTTCAATGAAGAAAGCGATGAACAAACCGTAGGCCTATTTTGGGATGATGTCCACGAAATGTTTCGCCTAGGCAAGATGGACGTCACCTTCATCACCTTGTGGTGCATGTAAGTTTCGCGTTCGATCTACTTTGTATTTCAAGCATAATTCAATATATTCTCTTATGTCTTTTTTTATAGCATGAACTCTTTTTTCAAAGAAATAGGGTCGATAGAAAAGATTGAAAGGTGGCCTACGTCAACTCGAACCGCATCAACCAAAGCACGATAAATCCAACGGTAAATCCGTAAAACTAGCCGAATAAGACACCGGAGGAGATAGCTGCAATGCAGACGGTCCTGAGAAATAAAGCAAGGACTCGGGTTATAAATTATTTATGAGAGTGCTACCTGAAGTGGCAAGATAGAGAATGTATTTTGACCTCCTATAACTTCAAGTAAGTTGGACCATTACTGCCTTCGTCATCTATCATATGTTATAGTTAAATTCAATCATAAGAAACTTGTTGTCAATATTCTTGTAGCGATCATTGGATCTATTGTATGATAATTCTAAAAAATGAGTACCTTCTGGTGCTGGACAGTCTGGACTACGACAAGAAGTTGTAAAGCGACATTGTGGAACTCATAGATAGGTAATAAATTAGTCTATGTGTATATAATTTAATAATGTTAATATCATCTAATGATACGCTTCTACTGATCGTTTAGTGCTTACGAGAAATATGTCAAAGCGGGAGGGAAATATCATCCAAAACGAAAAAAGAAGATGTATTTCCGTCATAATTTTTGGGTAAGATTTATATGCATCGCATACATGTCTTTATCATAGTATCCATCATATAAAGTATAACTAACTTGTGTTCTCTACTACATAGTGCTATAAGCAAGTAAAAGGAAGTGTGCATTATGACTACTACGCGTGTGTGTTCGTGTCTAGCTTGTCAACTTACTTAGACCATATTGTTGAGGAGTCCGATAGGTAAGTTGATTTTGTTTATGTCCATTTTACTTTATTCTACAGTGAATTTTTAAGATCTCATATTAACATACTCTACTCATATGACACAGAGAGCCATAAGAGAAAGGACATCATGGAATGCAAAGATGAAGAGAAACAACGAGATCAGAAAGGGTAAGATTTATGAAGAACACGTTCATTTGAGTACAAATAACATGTATCTAGTTATAGCTTCTCTTTATCATTTTCTTTTGAGAGGGGTAATTAGTCCAGAAGGGAAGTGCTTTGATTCAAATAGTGAACTAGCAACAAACCATAGGTCTCTTTGTGAATGGGCTGGTTCAAGAGCACCATATGAGCTCAATGTGTCGAAGAAAGATGATGACTATGCATTAGGATTCATATAAGACATTTTGTAATGCATGAACATTTTGAGATGTTGTATATATTCTGTGATGATGTGTTATAAATTTCTATGATGACATGTTGTAAATTTACTGTGCTGAGATTTCTGTATATATATACTAAATTTTATTTTTTTAAAAATAACAAGTAGCGGTTGTTGAAGATGTCAACCACCGCTACTTCTAGAGCAAACTAGTAGCGGCAGTTGACATATTCAACCGCTATAAAGTGGTCTGTAGCGGCAGTTGGTTTCGGCGTCAGACCACCCGCCGCTACAAACGCTTATTTGTAGCTACGTTTGCGTAGCGGCGGGGTGGCCTGTCCGCTGCTACAGGGCCTTTTCAACCGCCGCTACAGATCTTTTTTGTTGTTGTGTTTTCTTATTTCTGATCATGTGTGTGTGTTTGGTGGTTTTGAATCTAAGCTTGTGTTTCTAGACATGTTCAGCCGTGGCAGACAGGCAG
Organism: Eleusine indica; assembly: GCA_030378355.1. Lineage (NCBI taxonomy): Eukaryota > Viridiplantae > Streptophyta > Magnoliopsida > Poales > Poaceae > Eleusine > Eleusine indica. The sequence continues at coordinate 48,829,955 of CM059495.1, forward strand.
TGCTGATTAGAGACGAAGAAGAAAGTGTTTCGGTGGCAGTGGGCTAAATGGGAAATAAGCTACAACCCAATTCAACTTATGTTTTGTCTACTCACATCGGTTTCTTTTTCAATTATTTTATGATTGATATTTGTAGCATTATCTTCATTGTATTTTCTTCTCTAATTATTGTATTTCTTTTTCTACCTCTTCCACCACGTCTGAAGATCGAGTCTGGTCTCGTATAACTCGAGTCAACCGTACTAAGTAGGAACCAATCACACATCCCAACTACACCTCACTCCCATCGCATGACATAAACCCCTAGAGCAGCCTGTATCAGCATCGTAGCTCCTAAGCCACAACCGATCAGAATTGCAACATAGAACCCATTGCCATCAGGACATACTTGGGAAGAAGGCCATAGAGATCGAGCCAAGATCCTGGTTGTTTCATCACAAACACGCGGGTGGGAGTCACATGCAGATGAATCCCACCGAACTAGTCGTGGTCCTTGATCATAGATACACCACCCGTTGACAGTGGCGAGGTCAACCCATGAGCTGAGGGTGTGCCGAAAGCTAAACTGGGCCGGAAGGGTGGGTCAGAAAAGCAAAAAAATATAAGGAAAAAAATCACTGTAGCAACAGTGCTGAAAACGGCTTCTGAGCCAAATTTGGGGGTGGGCCACGGCCCACCCTCCCCTGGCTGGACTCGCCACTGCCCGTTGATCTCAATTTCTTGTTAATCTTTGGTTGGTAGACTGTTATATTACCCGGTTTACATGATACATCGCTAACATTCACTTTACCTTTTTAATGTTGCTTCGTTTTTTGAGATTAGATAGTGGATATATGTTTATTCCTATTGTGCACTATGTCGATGTGTTGTCTGATGTTTAATCTATGTGATCTGAAAAAGTTTAAAAGCTGGCAAGCGTCCAGAACTCCATCAAGCGCATCCAATCTAAGACAACTGGAAAAGAAGGCGAATCTGAACCTTCATCAACCAAAACTACTTAGGAATGTTTTCATTGTGCAAACTTGATATCTAAATATTTTACACATGGAGTGTGCAATTTGTTGAATTTTGGTAGCATCTCCATAGTAAAAAATTTATGGCAATAGCTTTCAGTCTGTTTTTGACTTTATATTTGGTTTTCTTTAGGAATGGTTTCACCGTCATACAAAAAGTTGTAGTTTTATGAAAGCTAAATTGTAGAAATTCCTCATATTCTTTATTTTTTCTTGGCTGCGCCCATTCTTCAGTTAAATAAGAAGATTTAAAAAAAACAACAGATGCTCCCGTTTGAATTCTTACAGGAGAAAGACATTTGTGAAAAAGTTCGGCCTCTCTTATTGGGCCAGCCTAAGGAGGGAAAGACATTATGGGCTTAGTATGGACTATGGAGTCAGAGACAGCGCGCACCGTGCTCTGTTCTCTGTCGCCTAATCACTTCCAGCTTCCAGATTCCAGCTGCGCTATGGCGATGAAGCTGGCGCCGCTCGTGCAGACAGGAATCGGCACAGACGCCGGGTCATTCCCTCGAATCCCGCCTCCACGCCGTCCTAGTGCTGCCAGTTCCATAAGGTCTTCGCCTTCTTCCTCATTCGCCGGGGCGGCCAACGAGTTCCCCCCACCTCTGCTATCGAATGCTCAGCGACGGGTCCGCGACCTGCTGTGGCACGGCGGCGGGTTAAGCCTCGGTATCGACCTCGGCGACGCCCGCACCGGCATCGCCGTCGGCAGGGGAATCACACTCCCCCGGCCCCTCACCGTACGCACTGTCGCACTCAATCCCCTTTTCGGTGCAGACCCATCAATTTTCAGATTCGATGCCCCATTCAATCGATTTCGATTTCGGAGCTGAGTTTGGTTGATCGCGGCAGGTTCTGAAGCTGCGCGGCCAGAAGCTGGAGCTGATGCTGCGCGACCTGGCTCGGCAGCAGGTGCCGCTCTGTTCTCTTCGACTCTGATGCCGTCGCATTTCGAATTTCAAATGCGATGATGGATGGGGTATGTTTTGATATCCTCGCTTCGCGATCTGGTTGCAGGAGGCGGACGAGCTCATCGTCGGTCTCCGTCTCCGCCGACGGCAGCGAGACGCCACAGTCCAACAAGGTGCGGAGCGTCGTCGGGAGGCTCGCCGTACGAGCGGCCTAGAGGTGCGTCGAATTGAACAGTGCAGGCGTAGCTGTTGAGGTTGCTTTCTTTGTTGAGTGCCTCAGTGAGCTTGCTTGAACAGCGCAGGGGTTTGAGGGTGTACCTGCAAGATGAATACGGGACGTCCATAGACGCCCTCGAGCTCATGATCTCCAGGTGAGTCTTCTTATCGTGTTGATTTCAATCTCTTCCGCATTTTGACACGCCACTTACTCTGCTGACTTATCAGTTGAACTCTTGCTTCTGGTTTTTGACTAGTGTCTAGTTTTGTTGTGTGTCAAACTAGATTGATTGCTTCCATCAGCATTTTTAAATTATTGCCATTTTGGAACCGCGATGTTACTAGACTACTAGTTTCTGAACTACGGAGAAAATTGTTTTGACTATGAACCTCATTTTCCAGGGGCGTTAAGAAGTCTATCCGTGATGTCAAATCCGATGCATATGCAGCTGCGGTACGTACGATGCGTTTCTGACCTATTGTTTCATTCCTATTTTCTAGCTAACCATGTTTACGTTGGTTGCAGATGATTTTGGAGAGATATTTCTCATCGTCAGGTCAAGGGGCTAATATTGTTCTTCCTAAGCAACCAGCATTACAGGACAAGTTAATAGCTCGGTCTAAAAGAGATGCTGAAACCTATTAGGAGGACATTTCTTCTACTTTTTCCATATGTAGACATCAAATTTACTACTCTCCTTAATAGCTCAGTCTTTTACTTAAACAAGAAACATTCTGTTGCCTCTGTGACTTATGTTTTTGTTTTCACACCTTTGACAATCAAAAAGAGCGTTTTTCAAAAAAAAAAAAAAAAAAAAAAAAAAAAACAATGAAAGAGAGCAACTAACTTCAACATCTCACATGCTGTTCTTTAGTTAGTCATCCGAGCTAGTATTTTGCTTCCACTGTACTGAAATCACAAAGATGTGTCCCTAGCCTGTTAAGCTTATACTAGCTCCCTATCAGATACTCTCTTCGTTTCAAAATTATTATTGTTATTGACTTTTTTTACTATCTTGACCATTCGTCTTATTTAAAAAAATTTAAAAAATATCATGTATTTCTTCATAATTTTATTTATCACTAACAAAAATTTAAATATAACTTATAATACTTCATATTTGAATAAATATTTTAAATAAGACGAATAGTCAAAGATAACAAAAAAAATCAATAACGACAACAATTTTAGAACGGAGGGAGTAGCTTATAACTGTATATGTAGCTTCCATCATGTAGAAATAAGCAAGATGCTCAAAATACGCGGAGCAGCCTGATGGCAAGACAGATGATAATTTGCAACAATCCCATGTCCCATGCCAGGCAACAAATATGCCCTTTTCCAATTCGTACAACTGACCTACACTCTGTATCTGCATAAATCATGGTTGCCGCAGGCAATGTCTATACATCACTATCAGTATACAGTGAAATGCCTGAGCCAACAATCAATCAAGAATTAGCCGATCTGAATCAGCTGTTCGTGTGATGACGAAGCATATCAAATATGTGCAGAAAAGAATCAGTACAGCTTGCTGAATTCAGTCTCTTGTGATGGCTCACCAAGCCGGGGGAAGAATGGATCCCTCTCAAGCATCGTCTGCAATGAGTCCATCATTCTCACTATGGATGCCCACAAGAATGGAGCAGAGCAAAATGCATATCCGAAGATTGCAAGAACCCTCACAACACCACCATGGTACCATGGGAATGCCATGACGAAGAGCGCGCCGCCAATACCGATCCAGGGGGTGAGAACAGCAAGTGGTGGGAGCAGAAAAGCATTGATCACAAGTACTGACAAGGCGAGTGCACCAAACATGTAGATGGACCAGCCCATGATCGGGTGAACTGTGCGTGGGATTACAAAGAACGGTATGGTATATGCAGCCACCAAAGCAACAATTGCAGTGAGTTTGATCAGCCACTGTACCAGAGCATTTTGCTTCTCAGGCCTCCTGTTATAGCACAGTTTTGTCATCCCTGGCCTTGCCAATCTGGTAATTGCTATGATCACTATGTACATTAGCATCTCCATCATGAGCACTGGCATTTCAGCGGCATACCTGTGAAATTGAAATAAGTTAAGTGCACAGAACAATAAATAAATTTTACTGTCTGCTCAAGTACATAATTTTCTCAGAGTATGTTCTGTTTTCCCTCACCCAAGATCATCCCAACGCTGCTTGTGCCAAGAAAGGCCCAATGGCAAGACTGGCCAAGACCACCAATACCAAGGTTTAAACCAAGGGGCGCTGGGGAATGTGATAACACTGTTTGGCCCACACGGGACATGCCAATGTAGTTTAAGATCTGCAATGTTCCAGCGTAAAGGTGATTAACATCTTTCAATACCAGAGCCATAAGCAAGTGTGATTTGGTATTTTGGTAGTGTGACACTCACAGTAGTAGGATGCGTCCATTTGATAGCCAAGAGGAAGACGATAGGTCCCATTGAGCTTAGTGCCATTCTCTAGTGGGTGAAACATTGGTTTGTCAAGCAAGTCTGGGTAGCAACCGACCAGAAAGCCTTGGTCAGCACCATCTGAATTGTCACGGCCAATTTCAAGGTCATGAAGCATGCCCTTGAATACATCCATAGAAGGCTGAAATTGAAAAAATAAAGAATATCAGTCAACTTCGTTGCCACTGATATCTGAATGCAATATTCAGATGTCTGAATTATTGATGCATGCATTGTATTAGTTTAGCGTCCGGCTAAAAAGTATTTACAGCCACTCCAGAGGAAATGTTATGTGGTCCTGGTGCTTAGGTGAGTAACCACGTCAAATTTCAATCATGCATATTAGGAAAAGATTTTTGCATTTTATTTCAGGAGAGTCAATTACTGCTCTAATTTTTTGGTTATTGCCCAACTGGCGAACGACCTTTTCATGCAGAGGACCATCAACACAGCTATGTATACATAATGGGGGACGGAGTCAAATCAGGACCTGTACTCCTAATCCACTAAAAAGGTATTAAGTAATCTGGATAGGATCAAGATCAAATCAGGACTAATCCACTAAAAATATCTATGAACCTTGTGTAGGTCACAGTCATAAATCCACAAGCTGTCAAAGCCCAGACCATTTCAAGCATAAACTTTGAACTATTTGGACAGATAGTACAGAATAAAAACTACAGTACATGAATTCAGGTGATACCTGGAGCACGAAAAGACCAGTGTGGAAGTAGCATGGGTTGATGAAAACAGCACAGAACTGTCCACATTGGAAGAGCTCGTCGGTGTTCTGGAGGAAGATGTTATCAGAGTCGATCATGACAACACGCTCATAATCGACCAGAGTCCAGGCATAGAGCTTGTTCAGTGTCAGCTTGAACCTCCTGTTGATCCCTCCAAGGTTGTTCTCATAAGGATTCCTCAGGTTCTCCACTATCACCACCCTCATGCCATCCTCCTCCCTCCTGTACATTGTCCCATTTACCATCACATTTTTGCAACACAAACAATTGTAGATATCGAAACAATCGAACAACTATTCAACTGAAAAGTATATCAAGTAGATACAACCGGTTCCAAAGTACAGTTATTATATATTTTGCCGCCCTTTGCGAAACAATCAAGCCGTGTTTGGTCAGAGGGCGATGCCACTGGTTCGAATTAATCATTAGGGATTGACTTTAGAATAGCCAAGAAAAGACATCTTAACAATGGACAAGTGCCAAAGAACAAATAGTTTTCTCAGGAAACAATGTAAGACGCAACCACTGTTTATTTAAGGAGAAAGGGGGATAGTTGACTAGTGTAATTGGAAACCAGCCAGTTAAAAACAGCAAGTTGCCACCGGGGCCATCCAACTGATAGTCAAAGCTTGAGAGCCGATGCCAACACAACAGCATCTTCCGCGATTCGATTCGAACCAAGGATGTACTTGATATTAGCATCTATCACGTTATTGGAACAGTAAACTACTCCTAAACTGAACAGACCGCTACAAGACCCAGACCTGCATGCAGAATATCTCTCGCTTCATGTGAAGACTGAAGACAAATTACTCCACTATATAGTATATTGAGGTAGAAAATGAAAAAAAAAGGACAAGCTATAGCCTGAAGAAACTTCCTGCCTGCGGGTGGACCCCACACCACTTCCCCCTCCTGCAAACAAGCTATAGCTCAAAAAAGTACTACCCAAAACACCCCTCCTAGTGGCCGCCGCCGTCTCAGTTTCTCCGGCACACAACAAGGACGGAAACGGCCGCGTTGGCGTTACTTGAATAATCAACTAGAAATAATATCTGATTAATCGGCGCCAGCCAATCGTCAACGGATGCCTGAACCTTTTGGTTGGGTCAGCAATCGACGGGGAGGGGAGACGGCGATAGATGTTGTACTCACATTGCGCGCACCCATTCGCGGGGCACGTCGGCGGAGGCGATGAGGACGCGGTCGGCGTCGGCGCCGACCCGGGCGAGGGAGCGCATCATGACGCGCACGGCGACGTAGAACTCGTAGTCCCGCGGCGTGCCCATGTACATCATCGCCGCGTACGCGTGCCGGTGCCGCGCCGGGCCCAGCGTCTGCCGCACCTGCAGGGCCCTCCGGTGCCCGGCCTCCTCGCCGCCGCCCGCCGCCGCGGACGCGACCACTGCAAGCAGACACACCGCCGCCGCCGCGAATGCTTCGAACCGATACGGCCGCCCGGCGACCCGCGGTGGGCCCATCGGCGAAGACCGGCGCGTGGCGCTGCTTCTGACGACGACGAAGGCGGCGCTGATCAGCAGGATGGGTAATAATACTGCCTCCTCGTTAGTTCCCTGCTCCCCTTGGCCCTGCCGCGGCAGTGCGCGCGCGCGTGCGATTTGGTGCGCGAGAGAGATCAAAGCGGAGAGTTGCCTTGATGCTTCTGGTTGCCAAAGGAAGAATAGAGAGGGAGAAAAAAAGAGAAGGGGGCCGCGAGAGGATCAGAGGAAGGTGAACCGGGCCGGCGTTTATTTATGTGTTGTGGGAGTGGGAGGGCGACCGGCCGGAGCTGCAGGTACTTTCCCCTTGTCTCGGTCCAGCCGCGTAGACCCCGCGGTACACCACGCTAACGTCGTTGACTTGTGGGGTCCCGTATGTGTAGGGCCCGCCTACCAGTCACATATGCGGGTACGTGCGCGCGGGCTACAGCTAAAGGCAATGCCTCCTCCGTCCTCTGCCGTGCGTCCTCGTGGAAACGTGAAACGGAGGAGGCGCCGCTGGGTTGGGTTGGTGGGACGGCCTCGGCACGGAGGACCGGACCCGTTCCCGTTCTATGCGCGCTCGAGGAAGGCGGACGGACTGATTGGGTCTACACGTTTTTGATGCAAGTGGCAACTCCAGCAGGGCTGCCAGTCTGCAATGCCGATTTATTTTATGCTATACTACTACTGTATCTAGTAGGAGTATTTAATTTAATAAGCCGAAAAAAGCAATCCAAGTTTGTAACTACGCCGCCTCCTCACCCTTGCCTTCCCCTGCGGCTTGATGTCTTCTTGTTCGATGATGCTCACAAAGAAATGCCAGGTTCACTTGGCTAAACTTCTGGAAGGTCTCACCAGATTTAGCCATTTGTTGCTTTGATCCAATAGCAAAGGTCTTGAGAAGGCTACGGCGCCAGTACTATTTGGTTGTCGCGTAGCTCAAACGTATCGGCGTATTCTATCTTGACACTGATATACAGTATGTTCCTGGTTTCGAAACGGCCACGGCGCGAAGCCACGATCGCGGTTACCTAGCTTGATACAGGGACATGCCTAACTAGCTCGGTCCCTTTCATCCACGGCGCGCGCTTGTGCGACCTCGGTGGTCAGAGCGTACGGGGAACGGGGAAAGTGACCGCTTCTTCTTCCATTGAAGGACCGGACCCGTAAACCACCGATCTAGGAAGAAAAAACTGGTTGGCGGACGCTCAAGGCGCTGCACGATCGCGTTACACTCTGCTTTCTCTTGCATCGTCCACCCTACAAGCATGTACGGACTCATTTCGCCTGCCAACTGCCGACTGCCGTAGTGGCAAGCCATTTCCGTAAAAAGAGACAACGAGAAAGGGCGGTGATGTACAGTTCGGTCGGGCTCCGATCGTATTTGCACGTGGGAGCTCCTACTGGCTACTACTTGATCAGTTGCCGGTGTGGAGGCTGTACTGTCACGCTACACTTGTGGAGCAGCCAGCCAGGCAGGGCGCCAGAGAAACGTCTAGCGGAACACAGGGAAGAAGAGGACACGAGTGAAAGCTTTTTTGTATGGATCGTACCAGCACCTTCCACCTTCCAGGTGTGGTGAAGAGTACTAGAAACCATTTTCTGACGGCAGATGGGTGCTACGTTAACGTCATTAGCAGCAGTTCCAAGCTCGCAATAATAATAATAATAAAGTCAACCGCCCGGAATTAATCATGTCTACTAGCTCCAGTTAATTAAGTACCACTCGCAACCAAAGGTACTACCTGAACCCGGCCGGAACCGAGCAAGCTACATGCGCTGGGATGATACAGCCAATGGACAGAACAAAAGAAAATGTAGATATTATCCGACGTCACCGTCACAAAAAGAGATGATCGCGGGCAAGCGGCGCGGGGCCGGGACACTTGGTTTCCGGATAAGATCAGCAGCGGCGACGAGCAAGACGCATTATATAACAGTATCTGCAGATTAATGGAAAGCATATGCCTCTGCTTGTTGTTGTCCGCGTCAGCGTTTCATCCGATCCTTTTTCGTGACGGCATTTCGTGTACATGGCCCGTGATGACGTGCATACACGTCCGCCCGGAATTGATATTGATTAGTGAAATGAAACGGGAGACGTTTCCGCTGCGGTATCGCTGATGATGCAAGGCAAGGTCCCATGACTGGCCGGGCGGCCGGGGCCTCCTCCTTGCTTATCTCCGCCGCCAAACGCCGGTGACGTCGTCGTGGTTGGATATGTATGTTTAGAGGGCGGTAGGGATCGCGTAATTGTCATCTGTACGTGCAGACGAGGGGACATCATCGAGCGACAAAAAGATGCGTGGATAGTTATTCTCTGTTTCTCTTGCGAGAGCACTTGTGCCCGAATTAGCCATCGTGTTCCTTTGATGCGTCAACGCGCGGTCCTCGATCCCAACGTGCTCGCCGCCGATGAGCTGCCTGTTTCTCGTTATCCATTTTGCTCATTTGGGAACGCAGGACGACGCTGCTCTTTTGACTTTTGTCCACACCAGCACTCCGTGCGCGCCCAGAACCAGACCGGGTGCACGCGCCAACCGCTGCTGACTCCGTCCGCCGCGTGGGTCTTCCGTTTTCGCGGAGGCTACGACCGTCCCGTCCGTAACCTTTCCCTGTACGTCCGCGAAAATATCTTGCTTGGGAGTTGGGAGCAGGTGAGCCAGCGTCTTCTCCGTTCTCTCGCGCGTGTTTTTCTTCGCTTTTTGGGTTGCCCGCTTTGTTGACCACTAGCAGCATACCGAGGGGTCGCCCGGGCATTGCCTACTCGGGAAGCAACCCCGCCCAGCTGCGGACCGGTCCACGCGGAGGACACGGTCGCGGATGGCAACCATGACGGACCTCGTGGACTTTGAATTTCCATACAGGTTCAGATTTAGTCAGCCTGCTAATTTGAGGAGCGGCTGATACCGTGATACGATATCGCATGGAACACGGATTATAAGACCATCTTCAGCAGGTTTCTTAAAAAGATTTTCTACTCTATTTTATAAGAACCTAGTCTATAAAATCAACTTCAACAAGGTTTTTAATTAGTCTTTCAATTTAGTAGGTCTCTCAAATCTTCCTTACAGACTCTCAGTTTTTGAAAACTCCTACTCCTCTCTCTCAAACGTGGGTTCCACATCTTTTTCTATTTCTTTTTTTTTCCTTCTCTTCTCTTTCTCTTTTTCCTCTCTTTCTCCTTCTCTTCGCACGACGCAACCGACACCTCCTCTCTCTACCACTGCCGGCGACCAAGCCGCCCGCCACCGCCAGCCACCCTGCCGCCGCCTCTAGTGCATCTGCCCCCGCCGGATCTACGGCCGCCGGGTCTGATGGTCCCTCCCCATGGCGAGCCGAGTGGGGGCGAGCTCGAGCATGACTCGTCGAGGGCGGAGCCCGCCCCTCGCACGGGCGGCGTCGAGGACAGGCGAGGTTGGACGCAGGCGTCGAGGGCGGCGACGGTCGAGCAGCCTCGGCACGACAGCTACCTAGGCGCGCGGGGCGTTCGCGGCGCGCCATGAGCCATACATCATCCGTCCTGGCATCACCCGACACGAAGAAGCCGATTACCTGGCCGTCGGATCTTGAAGGTCGTGCTCTGCCTTGTCCTCGAGGCGGGTGGCCTAGGCCTGGGCGTTCGCCAACGAACGCCGCGGGGCACAACGTCGCCGCCGTCGTGGCTAGATCCGCCGCTAGGGGTGTTGAAACGGCGCGAGGTGGAGCTCGTTTGCGTGGCAGGCGGCGGCGGCCTCGACGATCGGGGGCGCGATGCCCTTCCACCTCGATTCGACGGAGGGAGAGCGGCGAGCTACATGAGCTGGCGGGCGGCGAGGGCCAACACACGACGAGCGGGCTTCGTGGGTGGCAAGCGAGGCGGTCAGCGGCGGGCAGCGCCAGCGAGCGGGTGGTGGCGGTAGAGCTAGGGCGGGTCTGTTCGATTCGTTCCAACTGTGGGTCTCACCATTGGGTCGCTGACTCGAGGACTCCTCGTGGAAGAAGAAAGATGAGAGGTAAAATATAAGCAGTGCTGCTAGAAATGAAAACAAAACTATTACAAATAGGACTCAGCTCTCAAAATGAAGGAGGAGTTTCCATTTAAGAGCCTCACTGGAGATGGTAGGCTACTCGTCGTCATGAGCACTCTGAAAAAAGTGATCCATGGATCGATCAAGTTGGATTGCTCAGAGCTCCGCTGCTGACCTTTTGACATCTTAGGGAAGGGGTACGTGGCCACGTCCGTGATGCCTCTTTAACACTCCCGTTCGCCGAACAAGCGTGACGTGCTCGCCAAACTCTCCACCTTCAGCTTCACTTACAATTCCCATCCAATAAGAATACAGGTGCTGTACCCATTTTCTCGCATGCCATGGAGATTGGTCGGCCTCATCAGTACTCGTCGCAAAAGGATAAATTAACGGCCGTATCTGATCAAGGTCTGTTCATCCCCACTAGTCGTCCCTGTAGAACAATGCGCTCTTTCTGATCAGGACCCGTGGAAAAGGTGTAATAGATGGCCACGCAGATATTACTCCACTAACCGTGTCCTCATATAGCCTCACAGTTCCAGACAAGGACGGGTTTAACTTTTGACACAGTTCACTAATCAACACGAGTAGCGTGAACACCAGCATTTTCAAGATCCGTGGTCGATTGACAGTGGCTGTCACTTGGCACGTGGTCGTGGAACGTGGAGTCAACAAATGGAAAGGAAACTCCCCTAAAAAAAAAAATGGAAAGGAAACACCCCTATTTTCATGTCTAATAACATTCACTGCTACTTTTTCTTCAAAAAAGGGGAAGATTCTTTATAAAAAAAAGGAAAAAGAAAAGGGGGAAAGTTTAATGTCACAGTGATCCAGTCAACCTGGGCTCGTTGCCATTTCAGAACATGCGATGCCATTTTGATTTTGCGGGGCTTAAGTCTTCTTTTTCTAGGCTCAAAATTCGTAGAGGCCACTGCAGATAGCCCAATGGGTTTTACGTGCCAGATGCAAGCCGTGAAGCCCATGTGAGATTCACGAGTTAATGGACCGTTTTCGCTAAAATAAAGGGTTAGACGACTTAATGGACCGTTTGAAAGTAGAACTGGGTGGACATTTGAATCATCTGAGGCCCAAAATGAATTCACTAGTTAACGGGCTATGTGCCTGCTAATAAATCATGAGAAACTTTAACCATGCCTGTTTTTAGGGGTGGAGGTTTCTCTGACAAGCTCCATCAACTTCAGACTTAGAAGGTGGCAGCCTAGCCTGACAGTGGTGGCGCCACCTCATGGACAGCGAGAGATGACAGTTGGGGCTAGGTCAAAATGGGGGAGCTTGATGATGACCAGTTAGCTTGGCAAGAGAGATGGTTACATACCCAGTGGAGAGGACGTCACTGAGGACAGAGATAGACTAGGGGTATGCGGGGGTTAGGACCTCTGATGGGGTGAGGCGGACGAGCGAAAGAAAGAATGGCTACGTCATGAAGTGGAATAAATATGGTTGTTCGTCCGATCCGAATCTAGCGGTTATAAAGATTGAAAATTAGACGCTTCCTAAATCATGTGATGTTGTTTATATATTCCTTTTTTATTTTATTAGTATGATTATTATCTTCTTTTCTTTCTTGAGGAAACATTTTTATCTTCCACTCGAATTCTCTGTTTTCATGGCTTTCAATGCGACAAATGATCTTGGATTTCTAATGAGTATAAAGGCACAAGTTTCTTCCAAGAATAGGTAGAACATACTCTCAGACATCTCACCTAAAAGGGCCAGTTTATCTCTCCCGACATTGACAACTCTCTCTCTCTTATTCTCAAGCGTGCGTGTGTAAGGGTGAAACGAAAAGAAATGGGAGCTTGTGGACGGCCGAGTGGTGTTGTTTTCCTGTCGCAGTGACGTACGAGCACTCTACGCTCTAGGAATGGATGTCCTCTCCCTTTCTCCCACCAAACGCCACCGTTTATTTCCCCAACACATCAATTTCACGTGTGTACAAATTAAAATCCTGTCCGTGGATTATTTTGGCTTCTATATACAGTATGAAAAAATGGTTCCTCTGTGCATCTCATTGTCTACATATATAAAGTGACAAATGAACTTTACCACTTATGAAGCATACAAATATTCCATGGCAAAATAATAAAAAAAGAGTATAAGAATCATCGGTCGATCGGATTGAACCCTGACGATCTTAAACAAAATACAAGAAGATGATATAGATATAGAAGTGTGGAATTGTTGGTACCTAATCGAAAGAATGTATACAATGTAGTTCTTCTATCATGTCATAATGAGAGCGACATACCCCCACGAAAAACACTAATTTCTTTCCACGATTCGACACTGCAACACAACCCTTTACAAGTAGAAGCTCTTATTGTTCTATATCTGTCCGGCAGTGCATTGCACTTGCATGGTTCTTCTTTTCCTCTCCTCTAGTATCTAGGCCACCTGAACAATGCATTGATCGCCAGGAAAAAAAAGCTTATATTTATTCATTTATTTATTATAATTATTATCTATTTATTCCTTAAATTTATCGTCGTCCATGGAGTCCTACGGCGCCGCCGGCACCCCGCGGCCGCGGACGTCGTGGCGTCCGTGCGCAGGGACGACGACGGCCTCCCGCGCCGGGTCCGGCGCCTTCGTGTACGAAGGCATGCGGGCCTCGCCGCTGTCCGCGTCCACGGCCAACTTCACGCGCTCCCTCCGCAAGGCGGCCTCCTTCGCCCACAAGAAGCCGCCCAACGGCGCGATGCCGCCGCGGCGTTCCATGAGCTGCAAGGAGAACAGCGGCGGCGTGGGAGCGGACGTCCTCCTGCCGTCGCCGCGCCGGTCTGTGCCGGAGCCTCGGGTCGCCGGCCCGTGGGAGCCGACGACGCCTAGGCGGAGGCGGAGCGCCGCCGGGTCGGAGGAGGTGATGCCCGGGAAGGGATCGTCGGGTGGCGCGCTGCGGGAGGTGATGGGTGCGAAGAGGAAGGAGGAGCCGGAGAAGGAGGAGGCGGCGCACGGCTTGCGCGTGCTGACGGGGCGGCTGCTGCAGTGGCGGTTCGCCAACGCGCGCATGGAGAAGGCCATGGCCCGGGCCACATCCGCAGCCGAGGTAATAAGAGATTCGAGCATCGGATTCTTTTCCCTGCTTGAATACGAGGATACATAGTACATATGAATGTTTTGACGGGCACATTATTATGCAGAACAAGCTGTTCTACACGTGGCTGCGGGTGGCGGAGCTGCGCAACATCCAGGCGGCGAAGCGCGTCGTGGCGCAGCGGCGGCGCCAGAAGCTGAAGCTGGCCAGGCTGCTGCGCCCGCAGCTCCCCCTGCTGGCGTCGTGGGACCCGCTCGCCAGGCCGCACGACGACGCCGTCGACGACCTCGGCCGCGTCCTCGCCGTCGCGTGCACCAGCGTCCCCTTAGCCGCCGGCGCGCAGGTACATACTGTACTATACCATTACCCGCGACCACCTCTTCTTTCAGTGTTCACAACGCTGGCTGGCCTCACGCTGCCACTGACGTCCGCTCGAACCTGCGTCCTTGCAGGCGGACCTGCAGTCGTTGCAAGAAACCGTGTCTTCCTGCGTGGGCACCGTGGACAAGATCGAGGCCATCAGCGACACCTTGTACGCCACGGTACGCGCTCCCCAGCACCGTACTACGTATTTGAATCCGCCGAATCTTTATACCAGTCAATTCGATAGCTCACGTTTACTACTCCGAACGTGCAGGCCGCCGCGACGAGCAGCGTGCTGGGCGAGCTCGCGCGGACGATCAAGCAGGAGATGGACTGCCTAGAGGAAGCCACGCGCCTGGCCAGCATCGTCACCACCTTGCAGGTGGGTGCGCCGTAACCTCGGTGGTCTGATTGTCAGACACTCAAACTTTTTCGTTTTTGTTTGGTCCTATTAGCTGCTTCCAAATTCGTAGCTACCAGTACTTGTTCTTAATCAAATTGTTCGGAAAGAAGGTACTTGTTCTTAACTCACACTGTGACAGGCCGCCGGAAGTAGTAGGTCGCCACAACACTATTTCCTATTCGTGCGTGATGAGTTTCTGTTTTGTGCAGACGCAGGAGCTGAGTCTCCGGGCGAACCTGATGCAGGCAAAGCAGAGGCTTCACCAGGGTGCCCTTGGCGCTCCAATGCTTGCGGCTTCTGGCTGCTGTTTTTGATTAGACCAGAGAGGCAGGAGCAGAACAGAGTACAACTACTCACCCGCCATAAATTAATTAATTAAAATGATTAAGATACAAGACTTAGTGTTCATGTTGAAGAGAGGTCAGCCGATTCGACGACGTGGGGCTAATGCGTTCTTGTGTGAAATAAGTTAAAAAGGTTCTGCTAGTTGATGGAGTGGGGTGCGCCATGTACTTCTCTCCGGCCGCTCCCAGTTCTGTGGAGGATTTCGTGTGAGGTATTTTGATTATTTCTGTCAGTAGATAGTTGTGAGTTGTTTGTGTGAATGAATATTTATAATTATTATTTGATCTGTCCATGGGATGGGAATGTACATGTATATATGTTCTAGATTTATGATTTGGGATATCCAATAAAAAAAGGCATGCATAAATATTTATGCACTTCATTTGTAAGTAAAAAAAAATAGCAATGTGATATCATTATTGAAGATTACCATATCCTGAGACCACATATATTGACACTAATTCGAGCTCATGGTTTTGAAAAAGAAAAAGAAAACACTATTACAAAAATAACTAATAGTGACAAAAGACCTAAATTTACAATGTGTCACAAAAATGACTCCTCACTATTGTCCATGTATTTCTTCTTCATCACCACCTCCCTCCTGTCCTCTCTCCCTTTCACCGCCGCCTCTCTCCTCTCCTGTCTCTTATTCAACCAAAGGCACGACCACCCTTCCTCCACAAGTTCCATCCCTCCCTCGCACGCCCTCCCTCCCAGGCACGACGACAGTGCTGTAAAGCATGTCTACATTGACGCTTATCTAAATATGTGCACCAAAATAAGGATTATGTCAAAGGGAATAAAAGACAAGTAATACATCAAATGGGTACAATATATCAAAAGGGGAAAATACCTGTAACCATAGGATGAAGATAGAACTAAGACACGAGGTATGGGCAAAGGTGGGCGCAACTACAAAAGTGTGAGGAGGGCACCAAGATGATGACAGCTGCATGCCGATCCTTGGAGACGACGGTCATGCTCATTTTCGTCAATCATGGATGGATATTTAGCAATAGGATTGCTATTTAAAATAATGTCATCCAAACAATGTTGGTGTCTTCTATTTTTTTCCTTCTTATTAGTTTGTTGACTTAGTTTCAACATAATATTATAACTGGAGGCTCTAACCCCGAAAGGAGGGAAGGCCAGAATGTTTTCTCCATTATCTAAAAAAAGGTATGGGCAAAGGTGATCTTTGTTATCAACACATCCAAGCAAGTAGTTGTGCTTAATTCCATATATTATTACTTGTCTAGATTGTGTTGCTATTATTACTTGATTGTGTTGACATCAATATAATCATCAAAACTTATCAACCCTACTCCAGGGTCTTATTGATATTATAGGGGCCCTTGGCCGCCCTACCTCCTTGGTGTGCCCTCTCTTTCTAGTGCGATCTTCGTCTCTAACATTTTCCTTCCCCTAGCAAGTATTCAACAAAGGACGGCTTGGAGGTGACGGATCCGGTGAGGATGGCTCGGGGAGGGGGTAGCATAAGACAAGTGGTGGTGGAGCACGAGCTGCCAATTATGAGTCTGACATTATTTTTATTTTTACATTTATTTGGAGTGACAAGCCTATGTGTCCACTGCTACAAAATTTAATTTGTAGTGGCCTTTCGTTACCAATTGATGCCCTGCCCGCAATATGATTATGCCTGCGAAAAAAAAAACTAGACTGAGGAATTATTTGACATGTAGCATTCTAGAAAAGAGAAAGGACAATTTTTAGAGAAGAGAAGAAAATCCTTTTGTCTTTATGACATATATTCATGGACTTTTTAAATTGGATTGAAATCCTAAATTTCTTCGGCTCTAAAACTAGTCCGATCTACCAAAATTGATCAGGTTGGTATTGACAGGTCTAGAGTGAGGTTTTATGTCTCTTTGTGAGTAGGTTTTAGCATGCTTATACATACTCAAGATTTAAACATGCAAAGGGACTGTTTTATATCCACTTGAGCTTATTTGTCTTGATCTTGCCGCTCGTTTTTTAGTTTTCATTTGGTGAGGGTTGCCAGCATATGCTTCACTAGAGCAAATCAACCATGAGCTAATGACTATAGATTTTGATTTTATTTGATGAAGACTACATTTTTCATCCATAATAATTGAAAATATACGATATGTGTCATGGTTGCACATGACTTTTCAACCAAAGGAGAAAATTATGATATTATTATTACAAATACTAAACAAGACAGCCAAGAAAAAAGATGCAACCTAAAAAGGATGTATTTCTATGACATTATATTATCTTAATATATGGTTTATATAAGTTAAAAAATATTTGATTACGTATATAGACAGTGCGATCACATCTGACCTAAATTCAACCCTCATATTGAGACCACAATCATGGGCATCAACAAGGACCATTATTTATACGATGCAAGGGATAAACGAACAACAACCTATGTTTAAGATGATACATTATGAATGGAAAGAAAATTATCTTCTAAAAGCAACAATATGACATATTACATTTATATAAATTTTAGTCTACATGATCTGTAAGATGTATATCCAACACTTCATATATGGTTACCTATTTTAAACTAGTTAGTTTAATTATGATAATGATACGTGTCAGAAAGAAGATCATGAAATAGTTTCTCAATAATATAAAAATGAAAGAGACAATTTACCAAATAAAATATTATATAATTTCTTAATTCTTAAGTGCGTACAATAATATGCACATGTTCATTCACACTAGGATTATAATCAAAATATAAAATAAATCAACTGAAAATATTGTTAGATACATTATTGTTATAACAAAATTATATTAAGGGGATCACTCAGTTATATCAGATGAGTTATATAGGAGTAGGTGAGTATCACATAATAGGGAAACGGAAATAATTGTCTACCCACTGAAATGCTACTCACCCCCTAGTGACCGTCAGATTTTGATCGACGACACACACGACACGGTGGGTAGCTATTTGAGTTGACGGTGGGTAGCTATCCATCCGCTAGTGGTTGTCAGATTTTGATCTGATGGCATAAATGACAAAGTGAGTAGCTACCTATGGTTATATGAAATCCGCATTCGATAGAGAAATATGAAGTGGATGGGGTGCTGGATGGTTTGCTCAGGCACGGGTCACTGAGTCATTCTACTCGTGAGGTCTTGGTCACTCAAGCAAGTGTCCGTTCGACCAGATGATGATAAGGCAGTTTCACATGTTCTTGATGATGCGCGCGCATGTGTGGTAACAACGCTGGCTGGCCTCACGCTGCCACTGACGTCCGCATGAACCTGCGTGCTTGCAGGTGGACCTGCAGTCGTTGCAAGAAACCGTGTCCTCCTGCGTGGGCACCGTGGACAAGATCGAGGCCATCAACGACACGTTGTACGCCACGGTACGTGCTCCCCAGCACCGTATTTGAATCCGCCGAATCTTTATAGTCAATTCGATAGCTCACGTTTGCTACTCCGTACGTGCAGGCCGCCGCGACGAGCAGCGTGCTGGGCGAGCTCGCGCGGACGATCCAGCAGGAGATGGAGTGAATGGAGGAAGCCACGCGGCTGGCCAGCATCGTCACGTCCTTGCAGGTGGGTACGCCGTAACTGCGGTGGATTGATTGTCAGACACTCAAACCTTTTCGTTTTTTTGGTCGTACTAGCTGCTTCCAAATTCGTAGCTACCAGTACTTGTTCTTAATCAAAATGTTAGGAGAAAAGTTACTGGTTCTTAACTCACTGTGACCGAGACACTACAGGCCACCGAGTAGTACTAGTACTATTTCATATTCGTGCGTGATGAGTTTCTGTTTTGTGCTGACGCAGGAGCTGAAGGTGCGTTTGGTAGCCTGCAGCTACCCGGGTGCAGGTATTCAGTGGACCAGTCTGAGTTGGGCCTGGATGAAGTGATGCATGGAGAATATGTTTGGTAGCCTGCAGCTTCTCAGCCCGGTCCAGTTGGGATATAGATTGATAACCTAGATGGTTGGCTGGACATGTGTAGTTGTAAGCTGAAATACACGCCAAAATGCATGCAACTGGCCTGCGCGAGCCTGACTCTCGAGCGAAGCTCGTTTTTACCGTTTCCGTGGTTTCGCTCGTTTTTACCGTTTCCGTGGATGCAAGAAAATTCAGTATGGACGCATCTGCAGAGCCTGGCCCAAACCCCCTTCCAGCCTACCAAACTTGGTCATCTGCACGCGCTGGACCTGGCCAAGGGTGGATGCGGCCTACCAAACGCACCCTGAGTCTCCGGGCGAACCTCATGCAGGCAAAGCAGAGGCTTCACCAGGGTACCGTTGGCGCTCCAATGCTTGCGACTTCTGGTTGGTGTTTTGATTAGATCTCAGAGGCAGGAGCAGAGGAGAGTACAACTACTCACCCGCCATAAATTAATTAATTAAAATGATTAAGATACAAGACTTAGTGTTCATGCTGAAGAGAGGTCAGCGGATTCGACGACGTGGGGCTAATGCGTGCTTGTGTGAAATAAGTTAAAAGGTTATGTTAGTTGATGGAGAGGGGTGCGCCGTGTACTTGTCTCCGGCCGTTGGCCCAGTTCTGTGGAGGATTTCGTGTGAGGTATTTTCATTATTTTCTGTCAGTGGATAGTTGTGAGTTATTTGTGTGTATGAATATTTATAATTATAATTTGAGCTGTCCATGGGATGAGAATGTACAATGTATACATAGTCTGCTTTTACGATTTGAGATATCAAATTAGAAAGGAATGTATGAATATTTATGCACTTCCTTTGTAAGCAGGAAAAAAGAAAAAAAATGATTAGGAATGCGATATCAGTCTTCAAGCTCACCGTATCCTCAGAGTTGGAGTCACGGTATTGGAAAAGAAAAAAAAAATACTACTAGAAAAGTGATTTATAGTGACAAAATGTCTAAAATTTATAGTGACAAAATGTCTAAAATTTATAGTGACACGCTCATTACAATCCTCGCTAAAAACACCTCCCTCACTACTTCCGCCATTAGAAGTCCCAGCCAAACTTACCCCTTTCCCAATATAAAAACACCTTGTAATCTAGCTGTCCCCTGTATTTCATCTTCACCACCACCTCCCTCCCTCCTCTCCTACCTCCCTTTCACCGTCACCTCCCTCCTCTCCTGTCTATCATTCAACCAAAATCACGACCACCCTCCCTCCACGAGTTCCCTCCCTCCCTGGTACGCCCTCCCTTAGAGGCACAATGATGAAGTTGTGAAACATGTGCACATAGACACTTATCAAAATATGTGCACCAAAGTAAGGATTACGTCAAAGGGGAGCAAAAGACAAGGAATATATCAAATGGAGAGAATATATTGAAGAAGGAAGTACTTGTAACCATGGAATGAAGATGGAACTAAGGCAATGAGGTATGGACAAAGGTAATCTTTATTGTTAACATATCGAAGCAAGTAGGTGTGCTTAATTCCATATATTATCTCCTGCTTGGGTTGTGTTGACATTAGTGCTTGATTGTGTTGGCATCAATCATCAAAATATATGAACTCTACTCTATGGTCTCATTGATATTAAAGGGGCCATCAGCCGCCATTCCTCCACGGTGTGCCCTGCCTCCTCGATGATGTCCCTTCCCTAGGGAGGATTCAATGAGGATGGCTCAGAGGCGACGGATTGACGAGGATGGGTCAGGGTGGCATCGACAGTGGAGTGCTTGTGGTAGAGTGTTGGTATTTCTTACGATCACAGATAAATCTACAAGAGCACAAATACTGATGTAGCACTTCACTTAGGAGTATTCCAGGTTATCGAATCACAGGGAACATGTGTGTACTAATCTTCTGACTAATTAGTCCAACGACAATAAGAATATGGTAGGCAAAGCGTAAAGAGGATTATAGAGGTCAATGATCCTATAATAAGAATGTCCAGTCTCTAACTGCTTACTTAGGCATATTGGCTTACCCCTGCATTCACAGGTGACTCCGACCAACAGTTCTATGACATACCCGAACCGGAGCATTACTGAAAGGACCTTGATGTCACCTAGAGGGGGGGGGGGGAGTGTGAATAGGCGATTCTAAAAATTTACCTGCAAAAATCAAATTCACAAAAACTGACCCGTACGATAGTTTTGGTGCGACTCAGAACAGACATAATAATTTTGTGAATAATTAAATTTATGCAGTTCTAAGAAATTCTACTTCAATGGAAAGCAAGTAAATAGTACTACTAAGCACCCTAGAGTGATAGAATCAACTAGATACAATCATACAAGTAGATCGAGTCAAATTCAAGTATGAACAATAAAGATCAAGTGTGAAACATAGAAACACAAGTAAAACCAACAGAGACACAAATTTGTTTACCGAAGTTCAGACTCCTCAAATGAGTCATACGTCTTTGTTGAGGGGCTCGGTCATACTTGAGCCAGATCTCTTTCAACCTTTTTTCTCAAATTTCCTTCTCTTGATTTCTTTACTTTTGGAGGTCAATTAAAACCTTCACAAACTTTCCGCGGCTCACCACAAGCCTGATGTGAGGATTTAGGAGTCCAAGGAGGGGGGGGGGGGGGAGGTAAATTGGACTGATAATGTGGATCGTCAACCCAATCAAATCGCCACCAAATCTTCCACCTTAATAACGACAAGTCCTTTGTAGTTCTCCCAAGCCAAGACCCTAGCAATTCTGGTGACATGATGCAATGCAAGCGATGTCAAGCCAAACAATAAGCAAGTAAGCCCAGAACAGCCCTATCTCTACTCACACACAAATGCAGAATTAAAGACGGTAAGTATAGAGGGGTTTAGAGATTGCTCATTGATTTTTAGCCTGAGGTATCAGGAGGATGGCTCCTCCCCCTAGTTCTTGTTGGATTGACTCCCGCCGGGGTATTGATCCCTTCCGCCACCAACCGTGGAGTCCTTGCACACAAGCACGTGTCACTCCCAGAGTGACGTCGTGGTTACGTGACAACTGCTCATCGAGTCCTCGACTCCTCGAGCATAAGCTTGCCTCCCTCAAGGACTTGCTGCACTCCTGGAGTGCATGCACGGGCGCTCTCTCACGATACTCCTTTCAAAGGCGAGTTCAAACCTTATACAGACTTGTGATGACCTTCACAACATGTCACGATAACGATAGTCTCGATCACCGACACCTAACTAGTCTAGGCCTTGCCATAGATCAAGAGTAACAACACTAATCCTCTCTACAACCTCTCCTAGGCTAGAGACACGGGATGCTCTTGTGTTACTCTCCAAGACACTCAAAGATAGCTCCAACTCCAATCTTTGCTCTAGTGTCTCTTCTTCTCCTCTTGGCTCTCCCCAAGTTTTCCAAACTATCCAAATGGCCAAGAGAGGTCTAAAAGACCCCAACAACAGCTATATATAGTCTCCAACTACTCCACTGGCCATTGCCAAAAGGCTGACAAATCCTGAGAGCCAACCACCATAATGTACCACCGCATAGTACGACAACCTCTGATCTTCAGTGCCTCTCTATGCAAAAATCCTCTAGGTCACCATACCTTATGACGACCTCACAATAAGGTCTCTAGATGGTACCAAATTTTGGCGACTCACCTATCTTATATCACCGTACATCACGGCCACCTCACTGTAACATCAACAACAACTCTGAATCCTGGCCACTCTCTTCTCCTCCTTAGGTCACCGTACCTTAAGGTGATCATAAGGTCTCCAAAGAGTACCTGAAAACGGCCTCCAACCTCCTTGACTCGTCGTATCTTATGGTGACCTCATCGTATCTTATGGTGACCTTCAGTCCAGAATCTCTGCCCCTTCTGTACACCTCCTTGGCATTCACCGTACCTTACGGTGACTTAACCTCCGCATCGTACGGTGATACCTACATTCTTGCATGTACAGGAGCATTTCTCAATGAACCCTATGATGACCTCGTCATACCTTACGATGACTTGTCCTAAAGCTGAAATTTGTTGTCCTCTTGACTCTTCCTGAAGCTTCCAAACCTTGATCAATTCTTTTCTATTGCCACTCTAAGTGTCCTAGAGCTTTACTTGAGCATCCAACACTCTAACTCTAGAGAAGCCTAAGAGAATGACTCGTGCCCTCTTGATAGTCTATTTTTTTCTATGGAGTCAAGCCTACACACTAGCCAATTGATCACACACACTTGGACCTAGCTGTCCTTAGCCTTGATCCATCTCCATCACCATGACTCTCCATCAAGATCTCCATGACACTCCACCGAGTCATGTATTGATCATCAAGGCGACATTCACCATGTTCTTGTTTTGTGATAATAGTTTGTTCTACATTCACACACTAGATGTAGGCATTAGTAACCATTTCATGTTGTTACTTAATCACCAAAACATTCATACCTTGGGGTTTCCAAACACCAATAGTCATGAAGCTTACATCTAGGAGCTCACCTGACAAAACCTTGTCATCTAGGGATGAATCCCCTAGAGTAACAAATGTCAAAAAGATTGCTTGCTTGCCTCAAATGCTTAACAATGGAGTTTTGCTCTTTCTCTCTCAATCTCTCACCAAATCTCACCTACAAGGTATATCACTAAGCAATGGGGAATGGAGAGGTGATTTCTTGGCTCAAATATGTGTTCCTTTGATGTGGAACCGGCTCCCCTAACATTGGGAATGAAAGTGGTATAAATAGAAGCACCCTCTTTGTAAAATTTCTAGCTCCGCCCCAGTTCTTGTGTGCGGAAAATAAGAGGGAGAGAAGCCCTATTTATAGTGGGAGGTGGGTTGGGAGAGTGAAGAAGTCTTCCTAGAAATAAGGGAATATTACTTGGACTACTTCTCATCCTTCGAGGACAAGGAATAAGCTTCTCCACTCTCTCATGCAACCAGAACTGCCATTCTCTTTTCCTGTTGTGCATGTCATTGCTAACATCAGCGTTGGTTCAACCCAACACCTGATCTTCTGTGCTTCATAACTCTATCATTCCAAGTTCGATTTAGGCGAATTATATATATTCATTTCAATCGGTCAACGAGAATTTCAACATGGTGAGATTTAATATATTATTTGAGCACTACTCACTTCATGTTTATGGGTTTGTTTCACTTTCTTCTTTTATAACTTGGATATTCCCTTGTATTTAGTAATAAATCACCTGCATACAAATATTCATCAACACTTATAGAGATTGTTAGCTATATTGATTATTGTTTTCATACTATTTATATAGGGATTTGATGTAGAATTTGACATTTAAGAACCATCACCTTGGAGCATAGCCCGAAGCATAGTTTTTTTATTTTATTAGTAGTTTTTATTATTTTATTAGATGGATTTACAGTGATGAGCCTACATGTCAACTATTATAAAAGTTAGTTTTAGTGGCCTTCCTTTAGCAACTGAGGAACTATTTTAGTGGCCTCATCCGCCACTATTGTATGTTATGGATCATGACTAATAATCTCTTTTGTAGTATTGAAAAAAAGACTTAGGAACTATTAGCATACAAGAAAAGAGAAATGACCTTATATTGGAACAAAGAAGAAAAAGTAGCCTTTTAGTTATGACATATATTCATGGACTTGTTCCATATGTTTCAAGTCCTAAATTCCTTAGGCTCTAATACTGACAAAAATCAATTTTTCAAAATTGGTTAGGTAAGTTTGGGCAGACTTAGAGTGCTTTGAGATTTTAGGTCTTCGGTGGCTTCTCACAAGATTTTGAGCATACTTTTGTCATTCAACACATGTTGCATTCATCTGAAGTCTAAATAGAGCATCATGCTTATATATACTCAGGATTTAAACATGCAAAGGGACTATTTTATCCGACTTGAGCTTATATATCTTGATCTTGCACCCTTTTCAATTTTGACTTCATGAGGGTTGCTAACATATACCTTACTTGAACAAATCAACCTTGTGCCAGACTTCGACTTCATTGGATCAAGGTTACATTTTCCATCAATACCAGATGGAACTCCATGACATGCGTAGCAGGTGCACGTAACTTTTCAAAAACATACAACTAAAGGAGAAAAATGATAGACTTGTGATATTATTAATAGTGAAAAAGATGCAACCTAAAACTGATGTATTCATATGATATTATATTACCTTAATATATGGTACAAATAAGTTAAATTATTTGATTAGATATCTAGATGGGCATCTGACCCAATTCGACCCTCAACTTTAGACCACAATCATGGCATCAACAAGGACCATTTATAAGATGCAAGGTACAAACGAAGAATGACCTATGCCTAATATGATACTTTATGAATAGAAACAAATATATGTTCTAAAAAATAGAATATAATATGACATACTACATTTATATAGATTTTAGTCTACATGATACGTAAGATGTATATCCAACACTTCATATGGTTATTTAATTATCTGGAACTAGCCAGTTTAATTATGATAATGAAACATGTCACAACAAAGACCATGAAATTAATATGAAACATGATATTAACATGTGGCATGCAAGCGAATCATTCAGTTATATCAGAAGAGCCATATAGGAGTAGACGAGCATCCAATAATAGGGAAATATGAAGAGGATGGGATGTGTGAGACCTTGAAATTTGGCCATTTAAAATATACCTCAAAAATCATTTTATTTATTTTAAAAGAAAACCACTTTGGAATATAAAGGAAAAATAAACTTAGAGACAACCAATTTTAAAATCCTAAAATTTGGAACATGACAAAGTAATTGACTTCTTTTCCTTCTTTGGATTTTATTTGAATCTTTGCTTTGAAATTCGTTTGTTTGGATTCACTTTGATTTGAGAGAAAAACCAGAAATTTAAAACCAAAACCCCTTTTTCCTCTCTGGGCCATCTCCCCTCCTTTCCCTCCCTCTCGGCCCAATCCCTCTCCCTCTCTCTCCCTCACTAGCGCGCCCGCTTGCCCACACAGCCCGCTTGGCCCACTCGGCCACATGGCCCAGTCCTGCGCTCGTCCCCTCCCTTGTTCCACTACCTTCTGACGCCGTTGCCACACCGCCATGCCCAACCCCCCCACCCCATCGCACCGACGCAAGGCGACACGGCCGCCTTCACTCCGCCTCGGCCCCACGACAAGACCTCTCGCTGCCTCGTCGTCTAGCCCGTGTCCCTTCCCGCCCTGCTCTTGCCTTAAAACACGTCGTGACGCCACCTCATCACCGGTGATGTGACTCAACCCTGCCCCGCGCGACTTAACCCCTCTCTGATCGCCGTCGTCTAGCACTTTACCGCCCTGCCACCGCCTTAAATCACTCCGCGTCGAGCACAGCGCTGTCGTGGTGGTTTTCCCCATGTCGTGACCCGACCCTGCCCCCAAGCCACCGCCTTTAAATAGCGCCCTTCCTCCCCGCTAATGCCTCACCGCTGCCCACCGCCAATCAGTGTAAGTGCGGATCCACTTCTCCCCCCCCCCACTCTCTCTCTCCTGCCATTTTCGAGCCGGTTTCCCCGTTCGTCCCAAGCTCGCCCGAGACCATCCCACACCTCGCGATCACCCCCATAGAACGTGACACCTCCCCTGCACCTGCTAGAGCCCATCCGCGTAATGCTTAGGCCTCCAGAGCGCCTGGCGGTGAGCACCGGCTATGGCGCCGCCGTCTCTCTCGGCTCCGGCCGCCGCGCATAGTCGCCCTCCACTCGCAGCCACCCATCGCACGATCAACGGCCCGGATTAGAAGCTACGTACCCCTTCATGAAATTAAATCCCAACCCTGCATCACCTGATCAATGACCCGCGACCCTCTGGCCCATGCACCAACCCCGTGCACTCGGTCCACAGAGTCCATAGACCTATTCTATAGGTTTTCCAATAGGAAAATAATTCCCATAAATCCCATAATTACGAGAACCCTGTAGTTTTGCACTTAGGCCCCCTGATCTTTAGGATAATTCTATTTTAGCCTAATATTTTTATAGAAAAGTATCCCAACTTTTCTATATTTATGTTTTAGCCCTTGCCATTTTACAACCAAGCCTCTGATATGTTCTATATTTATAGATAGGTCCCTACAACTTTCCATAAAATGCAAATAGGCCCCTAAACCTTCCAAAAGCCCTAATTTTCAAACCGTAACTCCGATTTAGGTGATTCTTGCGCCGTTGGAATCGTTGTGTCGAACCATAGCCCATGGGACCCTTCACCTAGCCCCTCAACATCTGGTTTTCTCCCCCATTTGGTTTTCTCTTGGTTTTCATGTCGTTTTATGTTGCGATAGCTTACACGTAGTTAACGATCTGCAGACGAAGAGAACCAGGAGCCGGTGCCTGAGGACCCGGACTAGAAGCAAGACTTCGAGGATGCGTTAGGAGGCAAGCTCTATCAATTCCTTGATCATGATTGCTCCTATTATTTTGAAAATACACCCAATTTAGAGCCTACTTCATTCCTTGTATTTTCGTAATTGCTTAGTTAAAACCCACTTGTGTGAAAACTAACATTCCTATTGCCTATATAAGATATGAACATTAGATCCTTGATTGGCCACAACTGTTATCCCACTACCTTGATAAACCTAGAAAATTATCAATATCTTTGCTAACGATAACGCCACCCTTGCTAGTATATGCTTAGGACTCTGTGATCCATATCACCATACCTTTACACTACAATGTTTTACAAAATGGGTAAAAAAAATATGTTTGGTGGTGTGCATGCGAACGGGTGGGTGTTAAACCAACAGTGTTAAGATGAAACTGTGTGGGATAGACTTGGCCGTGGGCAAGACTCCTTAGTACTAGTGCGGAGTACTTTGTGATGGTGTCTTCGGTGTGGGTCCACCTATCGTGGATGAGTTCTCGCTCTGCTGCTTAGGAATGATTCATTAAGACCTCAACTTGGTGATATCTTTAGTACGATCATAGAACCTATATGGGCAGGACTAACACGGAACCTGGGTTACGCAACAAGGAAGTACCACTCGGCAAAGCAGGAACAGACTCGGAGGTTGGTTGTGATGCAAGTGGTGATAAGTCCAGTACTTGGCAAGATTATATGACTGTGTGTCATAAGTGCGGTGATATGACTAAGTGTCATAGATGTGGAACCCTGAGATCCGTGGTGGACTTGTGGGCATGCCTGGGTGAAGTGGGAGCGTTATATGATCCATAGCTAAGAGCACATAGCTTGTGGGTACAGCGTACTAAGCTCTGTAGAGTTATCCATAAATCATTCGGATGTTCGTTGTCACTGGTTATGACACACCAAACCATTGGGCTCTTAAGATTTCCTTGATATGTGAGTGGGTGTAGTGAGACCCATATTTTTGGTGAATGATGTGGGCAAGGTGTGCCAGAGTCGTTATTACTGTGTGTTAGAAGGCTCAACTAAAATATGAGAACTGTTAGGATTGATTGTAATCTCCCCCAGGTCCAACCAACCAAAGGTTATAAAACCGTTTTTATCCCTCAAAACCCCCTTTGGTTCCGTAGTGAGCCCCTGCATACACGTTTTTCTATAAAACTCTGAAAACTCAGCCTCATCTCTTGACAACCTCCCCAAATGCATGTATATGCCCTTGTTAGAGGTAGGGCTTGCAGAGTACCTTATGTACTCACTCTTTCTTTAAATTAATTATTCAGAAGACGGAGAAGAAGAAGAAGCACCCGTGGAGTTTGACAAATAGGTTGCGTCCTATGCTCGAGTTGCCTGTGGACTTCAATAAAATTTGTGTGTTGCTTTCTTTACTTCGAGGATGGCATGACCACCTCCTGGGTTGTAACATAAGACTTGTATGACTCTATTATCCCTGTGTGGACTAAGTAAAGATCGTTGTATCGTCCTTTGTATCATTAGAATGTGTATACCAACTATTGATCTAGGGATTGGTACGGAAACACAGTATATCCCGGATAGGGGTATCACAGGGTGCTGGATGGTTTGGATTGGCATCGGGTTGACCTGATGGTTTGCATAGGAGGAGATAAACCAAGTTACTTCCTTGACTGGATTGAATTTATAAATAGTTTTTCACATGTTTAAACCAAATGTATCTCTTGATGACATGTTGAGCTAAACGTGAAGTTGACGCTATAAGCTGATTGAATCTGCCAGCACCACACCTACAACAAAATAATGCAAATTTGATCTTTCACTAAGCCTATATATTTTTATAAAATATAAACCTTTAGAGTTTATATGTATGAATCTGAAAATTCAACAAATCAAATCGGAATAGAGAAAAAAAGGGATCGTGTATTCTCGTGGGTGAATAAAATGCTTTCATGCATGACATTGCTCAACCCATTTGGTGTTTGTTCTCCATTTGCCTTTCTTTCTTTCTTCTTGATTTTTTTTCTCTTTTATTACCTATTTTCTACACTATTTAGAAGTTTTGGAAAAATATTTCAAAATGGTTGGAACTTCTTTTTAAAGATCCAACAAATTTTATGTATGCGTGAAACTTATTTCTTTGTTAGTGGAACTTTTTATTGAATGATGAAATCTTGCTAACTATACCCATAGAACCTTTTCCTATTGAAGATGGAACTTTTAGGTATATCGTTCATCTTTTTAAAATTATTTTTACATATGAAACATTTTATAAAATGCTAAATATTCTTTTTTGTATATCAAAAAATATTTACTACATGTATAACATTAATTTGTTTCACATTAAATGAATTATTTGTTCTATGTATTATATTAATTCATTTCATACAAGAAAATTATTTTTTCTATATATTATATCAATTTGTTCCACATGAGAAACGTTATTTCTTCCATGTATCGTATTAATTACTAGTTTTTGACCATTTCAGTCAAATAATTCTAACATGTGCAACCAGGAAACACCCAAATCAGTTGGAATTGCTTTTTATTGAACTTGGAGCTTCTTGATTTCACATATTGGATTTTTTTTATAAAAACTGTAACTTTATTTAGTACATGTTTCTGCTTATGTATTGGAATGTTTTTAAAAATATATGGAATTGAATTCATTGAACGTAAAATTCTTTAATTACATCATGAAAGTTTTTGACATGACAGATGGAATTTTATTTATGGAATGCAAAACTTATCTACTTAGATGCCAGAACTTTTTTTCTTTGTAAAATAGATGAAACTTTACCTACGATATGTTGAACTTTTCTAAATACCTTGCTAGAACATTCCAGGTACACTTAAATGCTAGAACAATCTAATGCCTTGCTGTAACATTTGAAATACGTTCTTGAAACAGTTACGTTACATTGTTAGAACAATGATGTGATAAATGGCACTATGTATTATATGTAGAAGTTGTGAACAATGTTTGCTTCATGGTTTCTTTAATCTTTGATTTAATCTGTTCCTGATTTTATATTTTTTGTACAAACTTTTAATCTCTTTTTGGGGAACATTATGAGGAAATTTTGTTTACCACTGCATGATTTCATATTATTGAGGCAAAAACAGTACAAAAATGGCGGTGAGCGGGTGCGCGGGGTGTCCCGAAGTTTTGCTTCCCGAAATTAATCCCCCCCCCCCCCCTCCAACAATTCCATGTAAGGAGGCCCAAACACTTTTAATTGGTTCGTATAGCCCAAACCAATGATGTTGTCTCCTTTGAAAGGAGGAGGACTAGAAGCCATATTCGCCCTCCCTTTGTAGCTACAAATGGGAGGTTTTGGATTCTTGTTGTAAGTAAAAAGGTTTTGATTAATCCCCAATTATTTGATTTAGGGGTCGTTTTGGGCCTCTTTTGAAAGATATTATTGAACAGATGATGATACCTCTTTGGGCTGGTTCAATATTGTAGCCTCTTTATTGATGAATGCATCTTCACATCAGAAGTCTGTTGCCTTTGTTAACCATTTTGCATTCGTAGGCCCCATATGAAGGCATCACTAGTAATTTAGGGAGGATGTGCTCTAATTTTCTTATAAGTTTGAGTAGTCCAAAGACATCAAGTACTCAGCGTAATGTGCTCAAATCGGACGAACAAGATACTTCTGCAAGAGACCCGATCACCTTGAACTTGGAGAGCAGAGGAGCAGAACCTTTCAAATTCAAATCAGAATGGTGAACTCAAATATGAAATGGAGAAGTACAAGTTACCCGATCACCTTGAACTTGGACACCGTACCCTCCCAAATGCAAAGAAAGCTAACATGCTAGACTGACAACTACATGCTAGTTTTGAAACAGAGCAACAGTGCAATGACCTACAACTTTAAAACAACGACGACACAATAATCAGCTTATTACCAACCCCCGATGCATGAACAACGTTGGCACGAGCGCGATGTTGCGCAAACTTGTGAACGCAACCAACGTCGTCAGCTGGAAGAAGCTACGACGTACTTGCGCCGGATGGATTACAGGCACTTGAATCCGGTGGGGACGCCCTTGCCGCAGAAGTTGAGGATGAGGCTGAGGTTGACGGGGATGTTGAGGTTGAGCCCCAGCACGTTGGCCTTGATGGCGGTGCAGAGGCACACGGCGGCGTCCAGCTCGACGAGCCCGTTCAGCAGCGGGCAGCACGCTTCGTTGGCCGGCACGCCGGCCTTGGCCTTGATCAGGTCCAGCACGTTGGCGCACACGCCCAGCTTCAGCGCGTCCTTCGGGCAACGACCGTACCACCCCGTCGTCCCGTCGTTGCCGCTGCCGCCACCGCCGCCGCCGATGGGCCCGATGCCGCCGCCGTTGCCGCCGCCGATGGGTCCGATGCCACCGCCACCGATCGGTCCAATGCCGCCGCCGCTTCCGCCACCGATGGGTCCGATCCCGCCGCCGCTGCCTCCGCCGATTGGAAGACCAATCCCACCGCCGTTGCCCCCACCGTAGCCGCCGTCGTTACCTCCGCTGTTGCCTCCGTTGCCGTAGCCGCCGTTGTTGCCTCCGTTGCCGTAGCCGCCGCTGCTCCCGCCACCAGGAGCGCCACCGCCATGGCTCCCGCCACCATGAGCGCCGCCGCCGTGGCTCCCGCCGCCCGGCGCGCGGCCGCCGTGGCCACCGCTACCTCCGCCGTAGCCGCCGCCGTTGTTGCTCGGGCCGCAGTAAGGGCAGGCACTGGTCACGGCAACGAGCAGGAGGTTGAGGGCGAGGAAGAGGGCCGCCTTGGACGCCATTGGTCACAACGCACCACACAACGAACAGCCAATCACAGGCACTCCTGGCCACTGCAAGTGTAGCGAGTCTCGCCCAGTGGTGGAGAAGCTCGCTCCATGGCCTGGCCTTATAAAGATCTCGCGCACAGTGCTAGCTGCAGCCAACCAGTGGCCGTCAAAATCTACGCAAGAAAACAAGATGGAGCAGAACGCACCGTCAATGGCGATATTCTTCTCCGGGGGACGGGCCGCGTCGGACAAGAAGCCGTGACCGGATAACATGTGCATGCATGCTCGCATGGGCAGAAATGGCCGTCAACCCGTGGGCTGAGCCGGCTAGCTGGACACTGGCTTGCAGGCACTGCGGATCACGTAAGGTGTTGACAGTCCTAGTATCAGATTTGGAGGTTAAGTACTAAGTAACACGGGTAATAAGCGGTATGAAGCTACGTGTTAAGCGGAATCCCCTAGGCGCTAATGGACGGTGCACACGAGCGCTAATGAGCATACGCGCTGTATCCGTAAGTACGACTTAGATCTGCGCGTGAGATTAGCGCCGCCTTTGGCGCGTAAGGTCACGGGTTCGCTTTAGGTTTCCGGTGATGTGTTGTTGTACTCGTACGCAATAGTTGTATGTATTCACAGGGACGGTGCCCGCTGTCAGAAGGGTAGCATGCTGCTGGGGTCCGGGTAATCTTTATCTTGATTCATGCTCGTCACTTTGCGTTCCTAGTGGTCACTTGTGATGTGCCGACATAAATGGTAACCAATGATGCGACATACAATAGCCACAAGGCCACGAGGGCTTGCTAAGTTACACAGTACAAATAAAGCAGGGGTCCCGGTCAGCCCCATGGCCGTTAGCTGAAGATAGCTTTCTTTTTTCCCTTCTGAACATTAGGTATGCTCAGGCCTAGCTTGTGAGAGGTGCCTTGGAAATCATAGAAGGAGATGATACCACGTGAACCAAAGCTTACTCGCTCATTAGGTTTGTTAGCACAAAGAAGCTTTACTCATGCTGAGCTGCCGATGTGCAAATACTGGCCAGCGTTATCACAAAAAAAATTGGAAGATGGAAATCATAAGAATGCGTACCAGTGAAAACACAAGATGTGCTTAGCGCAAGTGCTTAAAGAGAGAGAATTTTTTATTTTTTTTTGTAAACATGAAAAAGCTTTGTGTCCTACTTTTATAGAAGAGGATGCTCAGAGTGACACAGGGTACCGTACAACGCCTCTTCTTGATAGACATGGCAATAGGTCCTCGTTACCCACGACTCAACGGGTTTTATTCCTATTAGGAGGCGGGTATGTGTAAAAACATTTACCCATAGGTCTACTAACAGAGAGAAAGGTTCATCCATTGGATGAGTTGTTCTGAGTACGGTTTGTCTGTACCCAAACCCACTACCTGACAGACCCGGAACAAAATATAATTGTAAGCCAGGTGCAGCCTAATACCAGTCTTCATCTAGCTGTCCGGCCCAACTTTAGCAAATAAACTCTCCTCTCCACCTCCTAGTATTGATCTGGCTAGTGGGTATGGATACCCAGTAGGTAATTTTTACCTGACGGTATGGTCTGGGTCAAAATCTCCACCCATGAGTGTTAATGGAGTATCCAGCAGGAGTTATCTCAGCTCATGGGTATGGATCTAAGGATGCAAAACCCGATGGGTTTGGACCCATTGCCATCTCTACCTCTTGACCTACGGCTTACATGAGATTGTAATTTGCGGAAACAACAACAACAACAACAACAACAACCACCCTGGAGCGAGCCTACTATGGCCATAAGGTTTTCAAATCGCGAGCTCCTGCTTTCTTTCATAGCTAGGCTTCGTCACTGATACGTCAAAAACTCCTTTTCCAATCTAATATATGCTTAAATAGATCTAACCATCTTCCTCCACAACTTAAACACTCCTCTTCTTGATATAGGCACCTTGTTCTAAAAACACACTCTTTTTTTTTCATATAAGAACCTCATTAAGCAGCTTAGTTGTACATGTCCTCATGGCTATGTGCAGATTGGCGATTGAACTCAGATGGATTGAAGTTATAACAAGGACTGGTCGACGTCGTAAGGACTTTGCAATCAGTTATTCATTCATCACCATAACCCACCCCATTATTTTACTTCAATCCACTCTTGACCAACTCCTGAGGGCTTCAATATGATGAGAACTAACCATGTGTTTGGTTGCGGGATGGGTGGGTTGGAGTGGCTCCGACCCTCGTTTTGGGGATGGTTCCAACCCCTCCTATGTTTGGTTCATTTTTTTGGGTTAGGGATGGGTTCGTTCCAACTTTTGTTTGGATGAAGAAAATTAAAAATTTGGGTCTGAGGCGGGTTCATTTTTTTGGGTTAGGGACGGGTTGGCTCTGTCCCTTGAATTCTGAGGCATGGAGCGAACCCGGATCTGAGGCGAATATTCTCTTCTGGAGCCGCTCTGCTCCCGCCGCTCCTCATCCAAACAGCCCAAAAGTGGGTCGGCTCCAACCGGGTTGAATCCATTCCTCCAACCAAACACACGGTAAGAGTATCTTTACAACTTAAAAAACTCAAAAAATTCTTTGGGAGTTTTAGAGAAACCTCTTCACCAAATTTCGAATAAGTTGTTCCCATAAAAGAAGTAAATTGTTGCCACATCGTGAACCTGAGGCTAGCTCATGATGGTTTTTGTGAACACCACCACTATTGTATGAAGTATATATGAATGTCTTTCTGGCCGTGGGTAAGCCAGCTTGCCGTTGGGCGACATGGTCACTCTTTACCATGGCCATCTGCTGGACCTTGTGCCCACCTAATTAAGTCGTCATGTATGTATTGGAAACTATTTGCATCACCGAAGGAAATCATCCGTTGAGGGTATGCACAAATCGTGGGTAATTGGGAGGCATGAAGCGCCGGCCAAGGCTTCACCAGACTTGGTACGCGAAAAGGTAAAAGTAGGAGGGCACTTAGGATTATTGATAGAGTGTAAGAGGTTGGCAAATTTAGCTATTTTAGCGGTTTGGATTGATAATTAAACCTCTAATTTTAGGAATGATTCACATATTATCACGCATGAGAGCATCTTCAAGAGAGCCTCATAAACTTTTTTTAAATTAAATTAATAGGATTTAATTTAAAAAACCAGGGATCCCAATCCTTATATTTGCAAGAGAATTAATGTTGTTGTGGTTCTAAATATTGACGTGGACCAATCAAAAGTTTTTACGATCTATTTTTAGGAAGAATTGTTGGAGAAAAAAAAAATTTCTCTCTAATAATTTTTAAGCTGCTACTAAAAATACTCTTTTATGATTAATTTTTTAAAGAGCTTTTGAAGATGCTCTAACAGCAAGGCTAATAACATCGCCCACCGCCGGCTAAATGGCGATGGCCAAGTCACTTATCTCCCGTGTCCATGCTTGCTGGTACAATAGAAACGCCCACCGCTGGCTACTAGCTATCAGTTAGCCTCCAATGAAAGCTCCTCTTGCGCTGCCTTTTTCCCATGCGCTCGCTCGTCTCACGCCGGTGACCAACTAAACGCCCGCTCTCTTCTCTCTCTTCACTTCTCTTTCTTCCATATAAGATTTTGATGACATGATAAACTATTTAGCTAGCTGACTGGGATCCATTATACTTGCTCTAATGGTGGTATAGATGAAAGAGTGCATTAAAATAGGATGGCATAGTGGGTGAAATTCTTCAAGACTTTTTTGTTTTATTCAGCGAGGCCGGCCCTGTCGGTAGCTAGGCATGTGTGACTAGCCCATCGTACCTAGTTTCAAACCCCGGCCTAGCAAATAGCTATGGTGTATGGACCCTGACCTTGGAACATGACACATGAGGCCTAGCGCACTTACCAGCTGTGATTGGCCCATCGTGCAATAGCCGTGGCCCGTGGACCATGACAGATAAGGCTTAATGGTTCACTCAATCAAAGCAGTTTTGGTTACAAAACCACTGGCCACGGTTGGTTCAATTCGCGAAAATCAAAAGTAATTTGGGAGTACATATGGAACAGGTAAAATTGATGGAATCACATCAAGATGCATCGAATCCGCATCCGGTGCCTCCCGCGACCACAGTCCACATCCACAACGCGCTGCGGCACCACGGCACCAGCCCGAGGAATCGACGAACAACACTGACCTGATGCCTGGAGCAAGGCGGGGTGATGGTCCAACTCCAATGCCGCACGCCGCCACGCGCAGGGTGGCCGTGGTGGGCGCGGGCGCGGCGGGTCTGGCGGCGGCGCGGGAGCTGCTCCGCGACGGCCACGCCGTGCGCGTCTTCGAGAAGTCGTCCCGCGCGGGCGGCACGTGGGCCTACGACCCGCGCGCGGACCCGCTGCTGGGCCGCGACCCGGGCGCCGTCCACAGCAGCATGTACGCGTCGCTGCGCACCAACCTGCCGCGCGAGCTCATGGGCTTCTCGGGCTTCCCGCTGGCAGGGCGGGCCTTCGCGGGCGACCCGCGCACGTTCCCGGGCCACAGGGAGATCCTCGCCTTCCTCGACGCCTTCGCCGAGGACTCCGGCGTCGCGAAGCACGTCAGGTTCCGCGCCGAGGTGCTCCGCGTGGCGCCCCTCCTCCGTCAGGGAACGAGCGAGCGGTGGACGGTGGAGTGGCGCGGGGAGGACGGCGCGGTGGCGGAGGAGGTGTTCGACGCCGTCGTCGTCTGCACCGGGCACTGCACCGTGCCTCTGGTGCCCAAGATCCGAGGTGCCATCTCTCTGCTCCAATTTGTTTTTTTTTTCCTTCCCCGTCGAAGTAAAAAAAAAAAAACGATTTCGAGACCAGATAAACAAGCCTGCCTGCGTGTCGCAGGAATCGACAGGTGGCAAGGAAAGCAAGTGCACAGCCACAACTACCGCGTTCCGGAGCCGTTTCGAGATCAGGCACGTCTCCTCTAATAAGTAATAACTGCCTCTCGGTTCTTGCTGTCCGTGTGAAAGTGTTCGTCAGTTCACAGTTCTGGCATTCCCTCTGCAGAGCGTCGTTGTCGTTGGATTGGGAGCCAGCGGAATTGACATCGCTAGAGAAATCTCACGCGTGGCCAAGGAGGTGCACATCGCATCCAGGTACTGTCAGGATCGGCTGGGCAAGGTCGAGTTGTACCCGAATACATGGATGCACGCAGAGGTTCAAAACTCTCAACTTTCATTCCTAGTTCCTCATGAGCTCCTTGCCCTTCATGATCACACCCGCATATATACGACGGCCTGTACTAATGCTAATGCACACTCCATGAGCAGATCGATTGCGTCCAAGATGACGGACTGGTGCGCTTTGCTGAAGGTCCAGCGGTGGCAGCAGATACTATTCTTTACTGCACAGGGTAGGAGGACCGAGAGATCTGTGCTCATGGTTTCTCTTCTTTGCATTTCCTCCTAAATAATTGTTGATTTTTCTGCAATATTACATGGCTCAGGTATCGCTACTATTTCCCCTTCCTCGACCTGGACGGATTCACTGTCGATGACAACCGCGTTGGGCCACTTTACAAGCACGTCTTCCCGCCAAAATACGCGCCCAATCTCTCCTTCATCGGGCTACCGTCCAAGGTACCGAGCCTCAGATCTAATCTCGTTTTGTCCTTTCATATGACACGACACATGCAAGCACAGCAAAAGCCAGAAACCCCTGTGTTTGTTTCAGAGCATTGTCTTCCAGTCGTTCGAGCTGGAGGCCAAGTGGGTGGCCGCCGTCCTGTCCGGGCGCGTCACGCTGCCCAGCGAGGAGGACATGCTGGCCGCCGTGCTCAAGGACTACCGGCGCATGGAGGAGGCCGGGACGCCGAAGCGCCACACGCACGTTCTGTGGCCCGAATGGGTAAGCCGAACGCCGCGAAACACGGCGCACGTTCCCGGCATAAATAGTTTCCATTTTCCAGCTGCACGAACGAGTGAGATTGTTCTTGCGTTTGCTGAAACTAGGTGGAATACTTCAACTGGCTCGCGGAGCAGGTGGAGGAGCCGCATCTGGAAACAAGGCGGTACGAGATGTACGAGAAGGCGATCAAGTGTATCTGGTCACTGGATGAGAGCTACAGAGATCGATGGGACGAACAAGAAGAACAGTGCGCGTCCTAGGATTAATGCAATGGAGAAATTGATCAACGCATCACGTCTTTCAGACTCTCCACCAAGTTAACATGTGGACTTGGACACCATAGGTCATCAACAAATTTTCTAATTTGTTAAATGATGTTAATGGATTAATTTCATACAAATTTCTAATATTTTTGCAATTTCGTTAAGCTTCGCTACCATTCTACTTTTGAATTGCATCAAATTGTAAAAAGTTTTGAAATCTTTCTATTAATATCATGATGTTATTAGGTCATCGATTACTACTACGATAAGTTGTTTGTCATACCATCAATCTAAATTTGTATGGATAGAGCTAAGAGTGCTCTGTCACAGTAGAGGATTTGTTTGCTCTTACATGTTTTAACAAACCTAGTTTTGCTACAAGCCATACTCAAATCTAACACGCCTACCACACCGAGTTCTTTGGG
The DNA here is from genome assembly GCA_030378355.1 of Eleusine indica. Taxonomy (NCBI): domain Eukaryota; kingdom Viridiplantae; phylum Streptophyta; class Magnoliopsida; order Poales; family Poaceae; genus Eleusine; species Eleusine indica. Next base: position 48,868,440 of record CM059495.1, read on the forward strand.
TTTGCGCGCGACTAACAGACAGTTGCTAGTGACGTAGTAAACAACAGTGTTTTTTCCGTTTGTCTTCACCCTTATCGATGAAGCTCATAATAATATTATTTATTTATTTCCTTTATCACCCATTTTGATATATCCTATGAATAGTCATAGAGTATGTTAATTTTGATAATAAAATTGATTTAGTGATAGGAAAAAATACAAGTGCACTTTCGAACAAAACCAATCCACACCATTTTCGTTTACACCCAAACCAACCCAATCCATCAATTTTTCCAACCCAACCCAAACCAAAAAAATGGGTTCAACATTTGGTTGACCCCATCGGTGCCGCATAGTGGCCCCTATCATCAAACCTCCTTCATCTTCCTTCAGCGAACTCCTTCGTTCTCTCTCTCCAACTCTCCAAGCACGCACCATGCCGTTAGATTCGACCTCGAAAAAAGCAGACCTCACCATGAGACATGCCAAACGGAATGCCCATGCCGCCCTAGTGCTATTTCTCTCCTTTTTCCATTCGATTGCAATGGAATCCGCACACCGCAACTCCTGGCGAGATTTTTTTTTTGAATGTCAACGGAGGGAGAGGATCCCCATCTGAGAATTTCCATTAAAATGGCAGCCAAGGGCTTCTCAAGTGTTTTACAGCAGAGATTTGGATTTGGTAGGGATTTACATTAGTTCTACATAATTGAAGAAAAGATATTACACCAGACTGAGGGATGTTGGAGTCCACTCTCGGCAGACGGCAGCGCATAGCATGGCGTCATCTTTGCAGTGCCGAAGCAAGCGCTGAAGCGAGGAGTTTTCTGAGCGGAACACAACCTCGTTGCGATGCTTCCATACCCACCAGTAGCACAGATGTAAGAAGGTGTAGTAGTATTTCTCCGGGACTGAGCTGGAGCGTGGCAGTTTCCAAAGACGTTCGACGCTCGTGTTCATTGTGTCAATGCTGATGGTGTCCCAGAACTCTCTCGCCGTGCCACAGCGGAAGATGAGGTAGTTGGAGTTCTCTGCATCGCCATGGCAGAGCTCGCACCTGGTGTCTCTAACTACCTTCTTGGTTAGCAGGTTGACTCAGCTTTTGATGTGGTCTTGGGAGAACAGCCACATGAAGAATTGCACTTTTGGAGGGGTCCGATTTGTTTATAGATTGAGGATACCCGTAACACACTATTATTACCCAACATCCACACATGGAGTCCAAGGACAAGAGAGAAACTCAAGAGTAGAGCAGAGGGGACGAGAATTTCGTCGAGCGGGAGCAGCAATGCTTCAGCGCGTGTGGGTTCTCGATGGAGTTTGACCCATGGGTTCAACCCGTTTTCAGTGCACATGTCTAACTCAAAAAACAACCCATTCCAACCTGAAATATCTATAAACCCAACCCAACCCAACCTGATCAGTTGCTAACCCCATTTGAATCCATTCAAACAACACCCAAAATGAAACTCAAACCACTCAACCCGAAGGAACCAAACCCATTAATTAGCAGGCCTAGATACAAGTATTGATATGAAAGCATATGACAAACATGGAGAGCTATTGTTCCTAAGAAAGAGAATAAACAATGATTTTTCTTACTACTTATAGTTTTGTGCATTTTTGTTGGACATTTTTCTCTAGCAAGATACTCAAACAATTTAAAACAATTATTATTTCAGAACTAGGAAGCTATGATGACGTTGTTTCTACCTAGGTCTTCCTACCCTTAGTCAAGGAAAAGCACACAAGAACATTTCTATATGTTTAGGCATCCGACAAACCTATTCAATATTTTAGTGGAGACGGACATCCTCACCAACATTGTTATCTCAACTAGAGAAATACTGCAACTAAATTATTTGGTTAATTAGCTCTTTCACACAAATCACACGCTGTCCCTGGGCAAAATAGGACTCAATCCCCCAATCAATTAAATAGCACCATCGCTACAAACTCGAAGGGACACATGTTGCAGTTGCAATGAGCCTTTGGCTTCAGTCTCAAACAATGGCAATACAAATTAGCTTGTACACAAATCTCGACATATCCTACATGTAAATGGGGTAGCACATGTCTGGATCGAGCATTGATACGCGCACAACTACCCAAACTGTATATACTAGGACAACTTACGTACTCAGGTAGTACAACTACTCCATACGCATCTCCGTCAGGGCATGCGTCAGCTTCTCGACTTCACCGGCAGCTTGTGGCTGGCTTGCTAGTCAATGGGCTACTCCGTCTGCACAACTTATTCGTGTTTCTGCACTCGGACGATTCATTAACAATTGCATGATGTGTGGCCACCATTGGCGCTTGGCTCTCGCTGAAAGCCGGACGCGGTCGCGGCGTCTAGTAAACTTGGCTGCCTGCGTACGTATGAAGCAGGCTCGATCACGCGTTTGTGCTCTTTCGGTCATTCCCAATTCTGTGTCTGTGCGCACGCACGACCTGTTTGTTGAAGCGATCCATCTCTCGTGGGCCACATGTACGCTGCAGCGAATTGTGGACTGGTTGGCCCAGTAGGATGGTTTCCATTTTATGTGGGCTGATCATAAATGGATATAATTAGGCCTCAAAGAAAACCCAGAATAAATCGTCTAAAAGAAAAGACACAACCCAGAATAAATAAACAGATTTGCTCATTAGCAGTTAACTGATTTTTTGCTTTTACATCAGCCAGATTTTTAGAACAATAAAAATGTACTGCTGGAACAATAGAAATATAGTGTTAGAACAATAAAAATGTACTGCTAGAACAATAGAAATATAGTGTTAGAATAATGAAATGTACTGTTAGAACAATTAATTTTTAGGCAAAACATTTTTATTTTTTCAGAGAACATTTTTTCGCATAAGTTAAATAAAAAATATGGATGGTTGGATCAAGATACTATGACCTTAAAAGGTGACTTATAGATTAGCAAGTCCCCTGAGAATGAGACACTCCATAATATTTTTTTTAGAAAAGGAAATGCTTTATTAATATTCCAACCTCTGTATCCATGAATACATGTAGCTATTCATTATTACATTAAAACACCAAGAAACGAAGGTGGTACCAAGCACATGGACCATATCCATGGAAGAAACTAAATTAAATTAAATTAATAAGCTGGAAGTCTATTGCTAAAACACCAGCCATTTGAGGCAAAAAACTCCATTAATGTGGTCTCAAGTGCACGACAGCCCGCATATATGGTCGATCTTTCCTCCTCCTTCTTTAGCAAAGCCCAAAAACAGATCCAATATGCCCCTCTGAAAAAAACCTGCAAAGGAGAATAAACTCGTGCATTGTTAAAAACCATATCATTTCTGCTTAGCCAAATTGCCCAGAAAAAAGCAGCACACCCCACCCAAATTTGGTGACAAATTCTCTTTTCTATCCCTTGTAACCACCCATTAAATATGTGCCACATATCTGTAGGTTGAGGAATGTTGAAAGAAATTTGTACCACTCTCCATATAAGCTTAGCACCCACACAATCGAAAAAGTGGTGTTGGATTGTTTCATTAGCATTACAGAAACAACATTTAACACTTCCTTTCCATCGTCGTCTACCTAGGTTATCTTTGGTTAGGGTGACCCCTTTTAGCAAAAACCAAAAGAAGATCTTAATTTTTAAAGGCAATTTAAGTTTCTAAAGAACATGCCGATATGGAAAAGTAATTAGGACAGCCAACACGCTATACATAGAGCGCACTGTGAAAAACCCATTTTGAGTCACTAACCTCCTAAAACTATCCTTCGACTCAGACAATTCTATAGTCATGACCCTAGCAACTAGCCGATGCCATGCTAGGAGATTTTCACCGACTAAAGATAGCCTAAAAGAAACATTTAGAGGTGTGGAACCCAAAACTACTTTAACAATATCATTTTTCTTTCTTACAATGTTAAACAAATCTGGGTACTGATGTTGAAAAGCAACATCACCAAGCCAAGCATCTTCCCAAAACCTAACTTGAGAACCATCACCAATATTAAACCTGCCCATTCTCAAGAAGTCATGCTTGACCTTCATCAATCCAGACCAAAATTAAGAATCTCCAGCAGTATGCTTAACTTCAGTAATAGTTTTATTCCTCAAATATTTGTTTCTAAGAAGGCGCTCCCAAACACCATCTTCATTTATAAGCTTAAAAAACCATTTGGACAATAAGCATCTATTTTGAAGGTCTAAGTTTAAAATTCCTAGCCCTCCTTGGTATTTTGGTGCACAAAGAATGCCCCATTTAGTAAGTCTATATTTTTTCTTGTGCTCATCAGTTTGCCAAAAAAAATCTAGACCTATAAAAGTCTAATTTCTTTACCACCTCCCTAGGTACTTCAAAAAAAGAGAGCATAAACATAGATAATTACTAAGGACAGAGTTGATTAACACCAACCTACCTCCTAAAGAGAGCATTTTGCCTTTCCAACAACTAAGTTTTTTCTGAAATCTTTCTTCTACCTCTTTCCAGTCAGAGTTACTAAGTTTTCTATGATGCATCAGTATGCCTAGATATCTAAAAGGATATGAACCCATTTCACAACCAAAAATTTGTGAGAGTTCTCCTTCCCTATTCCTTGCATTCCCATAACAAAACATCTCACTCTTATGAAAATTAATCTTGAGGCCAGAAAGTTGTTCAAATGCACATAACAAAAGTTTTATATTTTTCGCTTGTTCAAGATCATCTTCTAAGAAAATAATAGTATCATCAACATATTGCAAAATTAATAAACCATCCTCAACCAAATGAGGAACAACACCCACAACCTGCCCATGATCCTTTGCTCTAGCAATAAGAATTGCCAACATATCAACTACAACATTAAAAAGGATTGGTGAGAGGGGATCACCCTGTCTAACTCCTTTTCTAGTCTGAAAGAAATGTCCTATGTCATTGTTTACTTTAACACCTACACTCCCTTTGGACATGACTTGACTAATCCAAGAACACCATTTGGGTGAAAAGCCCTTCATTCACAACACCTGTTGTAGAAAAGGCCATTTCACTTTGTCATATGCTTTCTTGAAATCAATTTTAAGAAGGACACCACTTTTCCTTTTCCTATGCATCTCATGCATTGTCTCGTGCAAAATAACAACACCCACCATGATAAATATACCAGGAAGAAAAGTAGTTTGGGAGGGTCTAATTACCTTATGAGCAATTAGAGAAAATCTATCGGTGAGGACTTTTGTAAAAATCTTAAAGCTAATATTTAGGAGGCAAATAGGCCTAAATTGCTGAATTTTAGTCGCCTCATCCCTCTTTGGTAACAGAGTAATCACTCCAAAATGGAGACTATGAAGTGGAAGCTTTCCATGATAGAACTCATTAAAAAGCTGAAGCAAGTCTAGTTTTATGGTATCCCAAAAAAACTGATAAAACTCAGCTGGAAAACTATCTGGCCCTAGCGCTTTATTATGTTCCATCTAAAAAATCGCATTCTTAATCTCTATTTCTGAAAACTCATCTGTTACGATCTGATTCTCAATGCCAGAAACCTGAGGAATGTCGTCCCTAATATCCTCATCTAAAGAGAAGTTATTATCGCTTGGAGAACCAAAAAGCTTTTTATAATAACCACTAATATAATTTTTTAGGTTCTCTTGGCCCATTATAACCCCTTCATCATGTTCTAATTGAAAGATACGTGTCTTCCGATGTCTACCATTTGCAAGGAGCTGAAAGTACTTGGTATTGTCATCCCCTTGTAATAATCTCCTCGCTTTTGATCTTTGGGACCAATATAGCTCCTCTTCTCTAAGCAAAGACATTAATTGGGATGTTAAATAATACCTATACTTAGTTTCCTGCCTAGATAGTATTGTGCTTTCCGCTTTTCTATCTAACATGTCCAACTGATCTAGAAGGAATTTCTTCTTACGCCTATTTACTCCTACTAAATTCCTTGACCAACCTCTAAGATATCTACGCACCGCTCTAATTTTATTCTTCCATCTTTGTAACGGGGAGTTTCCTCTATTTTTCTCATTCCACACTTTAAAAACCACATCATGGAAACCTTCTTTAGTGAACCAACTCAACTCAAATTTAATTTTGAGTGTTTCCTCTATGAGAATCTTGATGGGTGTCTATAAACAAAGGTGTATGGTCTGAAATATCACGCGATAAAGCCTCAATTGTAGTAAGGGGGAATTTTTGTTCCCACTCCGTGCTTACTAAAACTCTATCTAACTTCTCATAAGTCGGGTTTACCGCCGAGCTAGCCCAAGTGAACTTACGCCCCGACATAACTATTTCTCTTAGATTAAGTGTTTCAATACACGCATTGAACAAAAGAGGCCACCGGGTATCAAACCTATTATTATTTTTCTTCGAGGGATTTCTAATAATATTAAAGTCCCCTCCTACCATAATCAGTTTTGTTTCACTAGAGCAAGCCCTCACAAGTTCAGCAAGGAAGCTATCTTTGTGTTCTAGTTGTGCAGCCCCGTACACAGCCATAAGAACCCATTGAAAGCCATCCACTTTGTTCTTCAAGTCGAGCTTGAGAAAAAAATCTCCGTCCTCTTGGTTCTCAACATTAAAAGAGAGAAGGTTAACACCTACTAGAATTCCCCCAGACCTACCTCTCAGAGCAATCCAATGCCAATAAAACTCCCCCCCCCCCCCCCCCCACAAAAAGTATCTAGATCTTCATCCGAAAAAGTCCTCCTATGCGTTTCAAGAATGGCAATAAAATCTAGGTTCTTGTCTGTAAATACATCATACAAGAAAGAAAACTTAGCCAAGTCTCGAAGACCTCTACTATTCCAAAATATTCCTCTCATTGGAAAACTACTTTTTTCTTAGCAGTTTGCCTCAAACGGCTTGACTTAATCTTTTGAAGAGTTGGCTTGTTTCTTCTATGACAGACAGAATCAATGTGATTGTTATTGAAACAACCATCACTGTCATTTTCCATAAAATCCTCTGCCAACTCCCCACAAATATTAGAAAGAGCTGCCACATCTATTTCTATCTGATCATCTAAGTCTATGTCTACATGGCTATCCTGACCAGGTTTGACATGAGGTAATTTAAACCTATCCTTTTCTATATCTTTCATAAGCGAAACATATGAATGAATGGCTGAATCCTCTACACCCATAGAGATGCCAATATTTTGAATGTTATCCATTACCAACTTATCAGATAAAGAAGGAAAGGAATTTTAAAGGACATACCATCACAAAGTTCCAGGTTTCTTTTTGCCACCATTCTTGCAGCACGCTTAATGGAATCTTCATCAGTTGAACGAGCCCTCCTTGAACTCCTCTTTTCCGGCATGGGGAAGGATCCAGCTTTGGCCTCAAAAGTATGTGTCAAAGCACGCCTTGATTCCTTAATTGGGTCCCTACCCTGAATTTCAGCAAGCGCTCTGTCTAGCAGAGAGCCTAATGTCGAAGTCGAAACCAGAGAAGTTTTCTCTCCGCTTCAAGGCAGGGACACCTGTGACTCCTTCACTGGCAGCCATACCCTCACCTCCTCTAAGACGCCCTCAACGCAAGGAGAAGAAACTCCTGCAAGCGCACTCCCTCCCACATGACCACCTGATCCCACTCCATTGTTTGAGGCGTGAAGCAGTGGTTGAGAGACCAGATCGCCTTCATCTCCTAGGATTGACTCCAGAGCACACTTCTGAGAGACGCCAACTTCCTGCACATCTGCCTGGCCCCTAGCATGTGGCACCCTCATCTGTACCAGTAGCCATTTCACCCCCAGCCTATGAAATGAAGCTCGCCACTGCAAAATCTTTGTGTGCACTGTTCTTAGTGTCCCCAAATTCCACCAAGCCACTATCCTCTAGCATAGAACCTGTAGTAGTGACCGCAACCTGCTTGCCAACCACCCCTGGCTGTAGAAACCTGTAACAAAACCGCCTTACCATAGAGACAGCTCTATTTTAGGATCTTTCTCAGGTGACGACACACACAGTTACGTCCAATAGTACAACACATGACGGAGATAAAATAGATACAACGAAACATAGATAGAGCATAGAGTTTTACATAAATCCAAATTTAAGTTACAAACCAAAGTTTTTAAAAGTGTGGAAGCGAATAGTAATAGAAATAAAAATAGTCCGATGGAATAAGTAAGATACAGTCACCCTCTCACGACGATTCACATAGAACATCCGGCCTTGTAGGCAGGGGCAGACCTGCCGGCCGGGCAACACAGGCCATGACCTGACTCGTGGCCTAGATAACAGAGGACCCGGGCCTTAGAAATTTAGCAAACAAACCCATTTAATAAGAGCTAGCCCAAGCCTAATAGCCTGCTGTTGACACTTCTTAACGTCGCATCAAGAATATCACTATTCCTGGTATGGCACTAGAAGTGATTGTTGGCGTTTGTTATGCCGCAAGCGCACGGAACACCATTGTAGCATTTCACCCGGGAGCATTCCAAGGTATTGTATTTATTTTCCGCAGAGAAGCTAGACGTAAGATTATCTCGGCTTAACAAATATATGACTAAAGAATAATTCCAACTAACCAAAGACGGGGGTAAGGATGTTCAATAATAAGAGTGGGGGTAGCAACACAGGAGAAATCCACACTAAGATAAATAAAGAGATCAGTTAAACTAGCCGGGAGGACAGCGAGTCTAAGTCTAAGATTTCTAAAATATATCTTCCCAATTTATACCTAAGTCAAGCATCAAAATCTTAGTTACTCGGGTTGAGTGCTTATACCAATTTCTTGGTACAGCCTCAAGTCTTTCACTTGTTAACTTTATGGGTTGGTAACTAACCTCTATACTAGTGATTACGCTATCACTAGAGAACCCTGAGTAAGACGGCCCGAACGTGGTGGATTACTAAAGGGACGGACAGGACTGTCACCACCTGCCGCCTACCACACAGCCCGTGGGGACAAATGCAAATCCAGCTAGTGTTAACTTAGGCACCGCGCCTACGCCTTCACTAGATACTCTTCCGTTGATTGAGAGGAAGAATAGTCGGGAAATAACCAAGTCTAAGTCCCAAAAAGAACTAAACTTAATTAAATCCTAGCCGGAAAACCCGTGAACTACGCAACAATGTTTCTTCCTGATAATTGTAACTTAAGGAAATGACTAAGTTAAAATAAATACTTGACAAGATATAAAAGAAATGATATTTATATTGATAAATGATAAGTCTCAAATAAAGAGAAAAGATATAAGAGAGTTCATACCAAGACTCTGAGACAATTCCGGAACCTCGAGCTACGGTCTCGACTAGACTCTAACTCCTGACTAACTAACCTATTCTATATTGTGGCACAAGTAGTGGAAAATGGACTCCTTGATGTGTTGCTTGATTGATGATCCTTTTCTGCCGAATTTCCCCTCTATTTATAGGTGGCGATGGGCTGGCGGGTACTTGTAGGTAAAGGAGAGTCGGTGGGCGAAAGTCGGTCCGCCGGGTGACGGGCCATCCCGGGCGGCCACGTGTGCCGGACGGTCGGGCATGCCGGGCAGCAGGCAAGGCCGGGTGGCCCTTGGATCATGTTGGTTCTCCAACCGACTCATTATGGATGGCTGTGATGATGTTCTAAGGTCGGTTTCGGGTGTCGGTTGGCCTTTTTCCATTGGTTTTATGTTGATAGGCGTGGCAGGCCGCGCGGTAGGCTTAATGAGCCGAATGTCTTTGTAGGACGGGTGGCAAGCCCGCCAGGCGGCAAGGTTCGTCGGGCAGCAAAGCCCGCCAGGCGGCGGCCTAGGCCGGGCGGCGGCCTTGGCCGGAAACGGACCCCCTCTTGGTCGCCCCTTGAGTTCTCCCGGTTAGGCCACTTGTTGGCCCTCTTTCGTTAGCCATATTTCATCACTTTTGATCTGGGAGGAGAAAACAGCTTTATGGTGGAGTGTTTTGCAAAATCAGCCGGGTCAGATAATCAGCCTGATGATGACTCCGGTTTGATCAGCCGGGTGGCTGATTTTAGCCTCAAACGACCCCATCGGCTGGGTCCTGATTTCAGCCGTCACGACCCTGTCCGGGTCCTGATTTCAGCCTCAAACGACCCTGTCAGCCAGTGGAAAATGGCTATTTCACAGTCGTGATCGGTCGACAGGGTGTTTCTTCATGTTTTTGCATATTTTAACCCTTATGTACCTACAAACACATATTTCACCAAAACTCATGGAACTTTATTAGTTTAAACAAATATTTATTAAACTTTGGTGTTTTACCTTGCATTTCCTGACCGGTTGGTGGCCGATAATGGGTTTTATGGGCCACCAACACCTCCCCAAGCTTAATCCTTTGCTCGTCCTGAGCAAATTAAATCTTATAGGTGATGGATCAGGAGTTGCTTCAATATTAGAGCCCTGCGAGGATCAAGTGCACAAACATATACTCCAACACAATATGGGTAAGTGTAAACCAGCACAACTTGGTCACTAAGTCATTCTCATTATATAGCGGGGCTTATTGGTATTTTATAACCTTGTCATAAGTGGTTGAAGTCTAGAACGGCTAGTTTAGACTTTATCATGTAATCTCCTACTTGATCATGAGTCCAAAGTTTTTATAATGCTGCATAAGGTGGAAATTCTTCCCTCTTGGTGTAATCTCACACTATGACTCTCATCTCTCAAAAAGTGTATTTCCTTACCAAGTGCTCATCCTTCATTGTAAAAGCTTGGCTTAAATGTGGAGCTTGGTAGTAGGGCACATCTAGCGTGCATATATTGTTAAGTTAAGAGATGGTCCTAGCGAAAAGACATTGCACTTCCTCATTCCAATCATTTAGAAATAATGTCCAGGGGAGAGGGAGAGAGTGGACTCACACGAAGGAATAGGCTAGCACAATTGCAAAAGCCTTGGGTACAAAGTAGTCCCAAAGACTGGATTTTTGTGCTAGAGCGAAAGGATGGTTCTTTATTTTGCTCAAAGATATTTCTGAACCTTGAAGCTTTTTAATATTGTACATCCATGAGAGCTGATAAACTATTCTTTCTTTCTTTCTTTTCTTTCTTTTCTTTCTTCTTTTTCTTTCTTTTCTTTCAGCTCTCACGATGTAGGGGGCTAATTCAATCGTTCAAATATTTTTGCAAACTTTTTATTAGCATTTATGAAACATGCTGGGATGCTGGAAGGTACACATGGGATGTATCATCAACGCATATGAAACATGCCACCCTTCCTTTGACCTGTCCTGATAGCGCCCTTAGTGCCGGGGAATTACTTACCGTGTAAAAAATAATTGCTCTGAGCGTGAAGTACTCTCTTCGATACTCATCCCATATACGGACCCCCTCCAACCATAGTTTTTGCAGGTCTTCGAACAATGGTACTAAGAACACGTTTATGCCATTACCAGGTTCTTTAGGCCAAGATATAAGAGTGGTCAGTAGTTGGTACTTATGCTTATGGCATAACCATGGTGGAATATTGTACATTGCTAGTATCATTGGCCAAGTGCTATGCGGATTGCTCATTTGACCGAATGGGTTCATCCCGTTTATACTCAATGCAAACAATATGTTCCTTTCCTCATTAGAAAAGTCTCAATGATCCTCATCAAACTTTTTCCACTGTGTTCCATCTGCGGGATGCCTGAGCTTACCGTCCCCCTTGCGTGCATGCCATGTCATCATTGCCGCATCCCTAGGGTTGGCGAACAAGCGTCTGATGCAATCGACCACGGGTAAGTACCACATGACTAAGGCAGGAACCTTACTATCATCACTCTCATCGACGATAGAACTTTTTTTCTTCTTTCTCCCCTTAGTTGTATTCTTCACGCCACCATCGGCGTCATAATTGTTGTTCCTCTTGTAACAACTGCGTTTGCACCTTGGGCATCTCATAGTGTCCTGATGCTCCTTTCGATATAATATGCAATAATTTGGACACGCGTGAATTTTTTGCACGCCCAACGAAAGTGGGGAAATCAGCTTCTTAGCAAGGTATGTTGTCCTTGGCAACAAGTTGGGCTTCGGCAGCGCATCGGAAATAAGTTTCAACAAATCCGTGAAACTAGCATCCGACCAGCCATGCATGGCCTTCAGCTTCATCAGCTCAAGTACAGTACGCAACACGGTGAACTCTTTACCACATCTCTTAGATTCGTCATATAATTGATCCTTTGATGCTTTCTCTATTCTATGAAAATTATCAAGCCCTTTAGTTGTACCGACATTAATCAACACCTGCGGCTCAATGTGACACAACAACTCCTCAACATCAAAATCAGCTTCATCAGGTGAATCCATCGCGTCAGCACCAAGCAAATCGACCATACTATTCTCACCATGTTTTGTCCATCTCGTGTACCCCTCAACAAAACCCCTCCGCACCAAGTGTGACTTTATTACTTCTATATCATTCCACAGCTTCTGGTTTTTGCAATCAAAACACGGACAATATATATCAGTCGTCTGTTTGCGTCGAGCATGTTGTGTGGCCGCTTCGATGAATTTGGAAACTTCTCATAAAAATATTGGACCCGGTCTTGGTGCCTCGTACATCCAAGATCTATCCATTGCGAACGGCCTTGAATGGAAACCCAAAAATTATTTAAATTTATTAATTAATTATATGTGACAAAAAATTGAACATTCACTATATATATATATATATATTGAATATTACATAAAGTGAAAAATATTATGTAAGATAAAATGAAACAAACATCAAATTATTTTATATATTATTTAACTTTTATCACCATCTAGCCAAAAAATATTAGAAATTAATTAATTAATTATGTGTAACAAAAAATTTAAATATTCACTAAATATATAAACTTTGAAAAATAATATACATGAAGTGAGAAATATTATGCAAGGTAAAATGAAACAAACATTAAATTATTTTATATATTATTTAATTTTTATCAAGAAATAATAAAATAATTAACATCCCTCTTGCCATAATACTACTTTCTCTCTCTTTTAAAAACCAAACTAGATCTAGATTCCCATTGACATAAAACAAGCTAAATATAATAATTTTTTTGTGTAGTGATGAAAAGAGATGATGTATGCCTTCATAAACTTCAACTATAACTAAGTAGAACCATCCAAATTAAACAAATTTAGCTAAAATTTGATGAAAACCTAACAAACTTAAAATCCAAAATTCTACTTGATTTCAAAATGAGAGCACAAAAAAACCGATGGGATGAGTTCCCCTTACCTCAGAGAGCAAATTTCTGCAAAAAAAACTAACTCAAAACCTTTCCCCTTTGATTTTCGTGATTTGCCCAAATTTTCGGGCCGCCACTGTTCGAGTGAGGGCCGGAGCTGTCCGAACGCGGCTTTTATAGCCTGGGCACTTTATAGTGGCGGTTGGCATTGTCAACCGCCGCTAGTATGCCCTAAATAGTGGCGGTTGTCATTGTCAACCGCCGCTATAAACATGGGCCGTTTATAGCGGCGGTTGACAATGTCAACCGCTACTATTGGGTGCCCTGTAGCGGCGGTTTTAGTTAGGGCAGTGCCCATTGGCTCTGTAGCGGCGACCAACTTTGGCTCGCGCCACTACGGCGGTTTGCCTGCCGCCGCTACAGGTCCTATTTGTGGTAGCGTATGCAATTTAAAAAGCAACCACCACAAGAAATCAATGGCATATATGTAGGAGCTGATCACTTGATATGCACAGAAGAATGAGCAACCAAGATATGAACATCCAAGTCAATTTTTAATTTTTTTATATGTAAATGTTTTCAAGACTTAACGGTTTATTGCTGGAATAAAAGAAATATACAAACTTGACCAGCCAACCCACAGCAGTAAGGTAAGGCCACCGGTCACTGACTGCTGCTTGAGCAGGCCCTATGATCTTGTCCATGGCATTAAAAATACAATTTGCAATAGTAGAGCATTTTTTTTTTTTAAAAAACTAACATGAAGTAACTTGCAGATGGCAAACTTCAAATAAATTTAGAGTAAATATATACTGTCTGTTCAAAATAGTCATATGCATTTGAAAAAAAAGGAAATTTAGAGAGCTAGATTGCTGATTTCCCTTCACAGTTCTATGTTGCCTAAAGCAGGGCAAGGAAAAAATAATACGCAGCTAAAGTTAGTCAGTTATAGGAAATAAACCCAATGTGCATATAAGGTTGTTATGAAGGAGCGGAAACTTTTTTTTTTCAAAAACTCAGTAGAGCTGTGTATCTCTTTGATAAACCCCTCAAGTTAGGACCATGGCAAGACACTGCAAGCTTAGGTTTGCCCTAGCAACTGCCCCAGACCTAAGTCCTTGAGTCTGCGACCTCCGTCAAAGGTCCAGAAAAACTTCATGCCAGTTATTTAGCGCTACATAAACAGAAGGCATTACTGTCTTTCCACAAGGACCAGGCGCCAAGAATTATCAAGGTGTTGAAACCCTTTTTGTTTGCTTTCGCCACACGCCTGCTGGCCCTTCTCCACCATTGTGCAAAATTCACATAATTGCTATCTGGTGTGAGACATTGCACATCAAAAGAAAGACAAGAGTTTGAACCAGAATTTCCTCGCAAAAATGCACCTGACCAAAATGTGTTGTACTGTCTCGCTTTCTTGATCACATAGAACACATTGGGCTGGGTGCAGAAGCCCTCTCTTCATGAGTTGATCGGCAGTCCAGCATTTATCCTTTATTGCCAACCAAAGGAATGCTTTGCATTTTCGGAGGGGCGCATGATTTCCAAAGTCTGCGCCATAATTTATCCCACGTAATTAAAAGCATGAGGAGAAAAAAATAGTAAATAATACAGAATTGCGAGCTAAACCATGCATTAAGAATTGTTGAGGTTCCAATACAGTACATGAATAGTAACTTTTGAAAACAGTAACTGAGCAAGCTAGGATTATTCACCATATAAAGGAAAGAAATAGCGTGTGTCCAGATGATCAACAGGTTCTTTTTAAGTTACAGAGCATAATATTGACCATTAAATCTCAAGCTTCACAAATGAGAGGCTCAATTAACTGTCCAAGAGTTGTTCTATCATAAAACTTTCCCTGAAATGATCAGTATCCTGAGTTATGTATTTTATTAATTACTCAGAGTTATATGCTTGCTGTAGGGTAAAAGATAACTAAAAAAAATGTGTCAGTCTCAAAAGGAACATTATCCAATACACAAATCTAGCTATTGTCAAACTCAAGGGCATTATGGCTGAAAAGTATTATTATATATAATTGGCTCTCAAAGGCTCTTTATAACAAAAAAAAAAAAAATACTCTCTCCGTTCCAAATTATAAGACGCTTTTGACTTTTAGAGATTACATTTGACCGCTTGTCTTATACAATTGTGCAAATATAAAAATAAATAAGTCATTTTCAAAATAACTTTAATGATGAATCAAACCACAATAAAATAAGCAATATTTGCACAAAATTTTTAAATAAGATCAACAGTCAAACGTGATGTCTGAAAGTCAAAAATATTTTATAATTTGGAACAGAGGACACTACCACAAAAAGAGTCTATAGCGGAGTTATAAAAAAGCTCGTAGCGGCGATTTTGAAGAGATCTGCTGCTACAGTGGTCTGCCGCTAAAGCTGCCTTTTTTTAGTTGCGGTAACATAGCGGCGGGGTGACCCACCCACCGCTACAGTGGTTTTACCCCACCGCTACAGGCCATCTTTGTTGTAGTGCTCCGCACCTGTCACAGGGTTAATTAGCTCAGCTACAAATTGGTTATGGGAGCTGAAGAGCCTGCGAACGACAGACTTATCATGGATAGGTAAGAACACAAACAAGCTGCAAAGTGTTTAATACGCTATGATAACTAGAATGAAGCGAGGAGTGGATGTATATGCTCATAAATGGTAAGCAGAACATGTTGGAGATATGCCCAAGAGACAATACGGATTTGATCCGTAAGTGAGGGTCATACGGATATTGATCCGTGTGAGGAATTAGTCCACTAATGGGCCAACTAGTCGAGGCCCATTAGAAGGGTCTATTTAAGTGGAGGAGGGGCTTAAGGCGCAGGTGATTTTTCACCAGTCCTTAACCCTAGCCGCCGTGCTCCTCTTTCTCGCCCACAAAACCCTAACCGTGTTGCCGGTGCTAGCACGCCGCGCACGGTGCTCCAACCCCGTACGTGTGGATACCGCGAGGAGGCACTGCTGCTGCTGCGGTGCCGACGGCTGGACTAGAAGGAGACGATTGACGTGATCGACTACTTCCTCTACACCGACGCGCGACTACGTTGGATCGAGCTGCTCCAACATTCGCTTCCGCTCCGCCTGCGCGTCTAGTGGTAACGATCCATGATCCTCTCTTGCAAGGTTTCCTGGTTGAACGGTAGAAATTTTATATGCTATCGTAGCCTACCCGTTCCCCTACAGTGGTATCAGAGCCGACCTTGTATAGTTTGTGATCTAGATCTTGTGCATATAGTCGATATGTTGATGTACTAGATGAGATCTATTACATGTTTTGTGTTCGGATTGATTAGATCAATGATGATAGGGAGGTTCACAAGGTAATGGGCGGATAGCAATACATGCATCATTGATTTATTTGTGTTCCTTCTCCGTGCGCGCGCGACTTGTCCCTACCAGCTGGAATCACCATCGGGACTAACTGCGTGCGCCAGTAGAGGAGCCAATAGTATCATAATCATGTACTGCAGTCTACTCATGAAAACCTAATGGAAAACTAAGCCATTGTGAATGACTTAAAATCGGGCAAATATGATTTTCCCGATAGGATTTCCATTGTGATTTTATAGATACGATCTTCGAAATGACACTTAAACACTGTTATCCTTACCGTTACAATGCAATTCAGACTGAGGTGCGGATTTCCACATCCTCGGAACTCTAAAAACTTATCTCCGTCGTTCTTTGCTTCGGAAAAGAAACGCTGTCTGTGCACAAGAATGTATAAGAACATCGCTAAATGCAATGTGCATATACTGCACGGTTTGTTGATTTCCTCAACATTAACATCGTCTGACACCAGGCAACCTGCTTCCATTAGTTCATTACACATGGATAATGGATATATGAGTAATGCTCTCATTACAAACAATTAATCAATCATCATGTTTTTGGTGTTCCATTATTTCTGCCATTGTCCCTGGGCTGAGGACGACGTTGTTGGAGTCGCACCAAGCCAGGTAGGCTTCCTGCATGGACCTCGCAGTTGGCGTGGGCACGGACAACAATGCCGGCACGGACGGCGCTCGTGTCGGTGGCCGCGAAAGAGCAGAGGCAGCTTGGTCCGGCTCCAGCGGCGGTGATGACCCGCTGCTTCTTGGCGTCGGAGCTCGGGAGGAGGCGCCAGTGGTGAGCCTCTGCACTGTGTGTGCAAATTCTTGGGGCTGCACGCGGTAGACCTTGTCTCTTCTGGGGTCTGGCTTCGTCCTGCTCCGCCTCCCTTGATCGTGGCTAGTGTTTTCCTCCATGGCATAGCAAAGGGGACAGGAGGGTAATAGATCATGTCCGTCCTGATTCATACGTACACATATATACATTCATCTATGTGGGGCCATGGAAACACCGACTTTTGACTCAGCTACACTGCTGCCCACATACTAGGTGACGTTGCTGGCGGCTTGTCTCCGTCAGAAGCAGATTCTGGAAGAGCATTTATATATAGTATATAGAAATTCTCAGTCCGGGGAACAAAACTACTATGGATAGACGGAGACGGCGGGCCATATGGCTTTTACGCTTGTGAAAGCAAGCAAGTTCTATTTGCCTCTCTAAACTATCACTAGAGTCTGAATATTTTTCTGTAATTATAAAATCGGGTAGAACGATCTCTACAACTCGTTTATCCTCTTTGACAGTTTTCAATGGTGATTTTTATTTTCTAGCCCACGTGCCAATATGGGTCTCAAATGTGAGGTGCCGTATCAGCTTTATTTTTCTTCTTTCTTTCTTCCATGACTCCACCTTCCCACCTTCCCAAGCCATGGAGCTCCTCCTCCCCTTCTATCGTGCCGCTGGCACTGACACTAGCTCCCATGCCGCCCGCTTCTCTACGACCACATCCTCTTCTTCCTCCATCGCGTCCACCTGCGAAGGTGACGGGGGAGGTGGGGGGGGGGGTCCGCTCATTCACGGTGCTGCTGGGGCTCCACACCTCCTAGGCCATGGAGCTGCTCCTCCCCAATGTCGTGCCGCCGGCGCTGACTCCCACACCCGCTCCCTCCTTATTCCCTTATGTTCCACACCTCATCAATCGCATCGCCTGCTTCTCCATAGTTGCCTCCCCGTCCCCCACCCCGCCACCACCCCCTCGCGCACCTGCCACTAACGCCAAGCACAAGGCTGACCCCGTCGACCGCTCCTCCAATGTAGCTGTACTATATACATTGCATCACACTTCAGCAAACAATCCCAACATCGGCTGTGATGCAAGCATTTCCACTTGCTCTAGGGATAACCGTCCCGCTTGAATGCTCCATTGCCGCATGGCAAGGTGGGGAAGAAGGTGAAGATGATGGTCGGCGCCGACGATATATAACAAGCCCACGGCTGGCAATGGTGAGGATGGCACCTGACATATTAGATCCATAGTGTCACGTCAACTGAAACAACCCTTGAAAAGTCTGAGAGAATAAACAGGCAGATTAAAAAGTTGAAGAGATCGTCCTATCCGGTCTCAGACTTCTTTCTAAAAGTAACGATCGATTCTGCTAATTAGTAAAAAGTTGGACTTGGCTACTACCCTGGTTACATTAGCATAACACATGCACTACTGTAAGCGACAAGCTAAAAAAAACAGACTCGGCTTCTGTCAACATATGCATGGATCTACTTTGCTTATGTCTTATGTCTTAGTCTCTTTTGGAAAATTTAGAAGTTTCAGTAGAATACATGGCCCTGTCATTGTTTTCTTATAGGAGCTAGTTGAGCGTGCGATGTCCTCTCAAACAGTTGGGGCAAACATCTCACACGAAAGTGTACACAATTAACTCATGTATATTAATGTTATCGACTAAAAATCAGATAGCGTACATTCTTGATCACACTTTCTTGCAATCCTTGCCATTTTCACATTTGTGAGGGCAAAACAAAAATGTTCAGACTGCCAGGTCCCCAAATTCTTAGGTCGATAGCGCCGTGCCCCACAGACCACCTTGTTGGAGATATGCCCAAGAGACAATACGGATTTGATCCGTATGTGAGGGTCATACGGATATTGATCCGTGTGAGGAATTAGTTCACTAATGGGCCAACTAGTCGAGGCCCATTAGAAGGGTCTATTTAAGTGGAGGAGGGGCTTAAGGCGCAGGTGATTCCACCAGTCCTTAACCCTAGCCGCCGTGCTCCTCTTTCTCGCCCACAAAACCCTAACCGTGTTGCCGGTGCTAGCACGCCGCGCACGGTGCTCCAACCCCGTACGTGTGGATACCGCGAGGAGGCACTGCTGCTGCTGCGGTACCGACGGCTGGACTAGAAGGAGACGATTGACGTGATCGACTACTTCCTCTACACCGACGCGCGACTACGTTGGATCGAGCTGCTCCAACATTCGCTTCCGCTCCGCCTGCGCGTCTAGTGGTAACGATCCATGATCCTCTCTTGCAAGATTTCCTGGTTGAACGGTAGAAATTTTATATGCTATCGTAGCCTACCCGTTCCCCTACAGTGGTATCAGAGCCGACCTTGTATAGTTTGTGATCTAGATCTTGTGCATATAGTCGATATGTTGATGTACTAGATGAGATCTATTACATGTTTTGTGTTCGGATTGATTAGATCAATGATGATAGGGAGGTTCACAAGGTAATGGGCGGATAGCAATACATGCATCATTGATTTATTTGTGTTCCTTCTCCGTGCGCGCGCGACTTGTCCCTACCGGCTGGAATCACCATCGGGACTAACTGCGTGCGCCAGTAGAGGAGCCAATAGTATCATAATCATGTACTGCAGTCTACTCATGAAAACCTAATGGAAAACTAAGCCATTGTGAATGACTTAAAATCGGAACCGCCGTACGGACACGCCTAGATTGTTACAACCCTTTTTGGCCACATGTTAGCATTCGCTTCTCGCCTAACTTGTTTTTGCAGAGAATGTTGTGAATGGTATGGCCCAAAAGATGCATGTGATGTATATATGTGATTTGCATGGCCTGCGTGCCATGATTAATTACAGCTGGGTTGAGGCTGTCATATTATTGTATAACGGCCTGCGTGTCGACCTGTGATGCTTGATATTCTCATGTAATTTATTACTAGCTATTAGTTGTAGTAGCTAAGTGTTAGTTCATGGAGGCCTCAAGCATGATGGTTGAAGGGACGAGAGACATGGCGATGACAATGGAGATGGAGATCACCAATTGAAAGGGGCCATACTATTTCACAGTTAATATGATTGCCTGTGATGATGTTCCTATCATCCTATTCTTTCATGTGTTATTTATATTAGATATGATTAACATGCTAGAATAGGTTCCCTCAAGAAAAATTAAATTATATGCCCTTCCAATAGCTGCACCTATTAAAATTATGATCGTTGTATGGTAGGTCTGCCAAAGTAGAGTACCTCAACTATCTTAATTATTAGGATAAATGTCGGACATTTATATGCATAGTATTGGTTTAATTAACAAAGCTATCAAAACGGTTTTGGGCTTTGGGGCATGGTGTTGGCGCCGGGGCATGTGATGCCACCCAACAAACAAGAGTCACATAGGGATGTGATTAGCAAAGTGTTGCTTACCTATGTCACTAGATTTCTAGCGGTGATGCCAAAGCTCACTAGGATCTAAGTTGAATATGGATCTTGAACCACTATATGTCGTTTTGAGGGAAAACGATTCCAAGCATATAGTGGAATAATGAACTTTTGTTAAAATGTTTATAAGAGTTTTATATTTACATAGTGCTTATATTTGCATATTTTCTGTTGTAGATCATGGCACCAACCGCTAGTAACACTTTCAATTTGCGCTCAATTCTTGAAAAAGAAAAGCTTAGTGGAACAAACTTTATTGATTGGTATCGCAACTTGAGAATTGTTCTCAAGCAAGAGAAAAAGGAATATGTTCTAGAGCTTCCCTATCCTGATGATCTGCTAGAAAATGCTACTGCCACTCAGAAAAGGGAGTATGAGAAACATACCAATGATGCAGTTGATGTTAGCTGTCTCATGCTTGCCACTATGTCCTCTGAGCTTCAGAAGCAATATGAGAACGCGGATGCCCACAATATGATTGAGGGACTTCGTGGCATGTTTGAGAACCAAGCAAGGTCTGAGAGGTACAACATCTCAAAGTCCTTGTTTGCGTGCAGGCTAGCTGAAAACAGTTCTGTCAGTCCTCATGTGATCAAGATGATTGGTTACATTGAGAATCTGGAGAAACTTGGTGCTGCTCTACACCCTGATTTGGCCACAGATGTGATTCTCCAGTCGCTTCCTGCAAGCTATGAGCCTTTCATTTTGAACTTTCAAATGAATAGCTTAGAGAAGACATTGGCTGAGTTGCATGGGATGCTTAAGACAGCTGAGGCAAGCATCAAAAAATCTGGTCCAAGTCAAGTTAACTTGATTCAAAAGGATAGCAAGAAACGAAAGCGCAAGACTAAGGCTAAGGCTACAGATCAGATCTCTAGCACTAAGCCTAAGCCAGCAGCAGCTCCTAAGCCTAAACCGGCGGGTAGTGATCCTTGTTTTCACTGCAAGAAACCCGGTCATTGGAAGAGGAATTGCAAGCTTTATCTGGAAGAGCTGAAGAAGAAGGGTGGAGACACTTCTAATTCAGGTATCAATGTTATTGAAATTAATAATGTTGCTACATGTCCTTATGATTCATGGGTATTTGATACCGGATCGATGATTCATACTTGCAAATCGTTGCAGGGGCTTAAAGAAGCAAGGAAATGTGCAAAAGGCGAGGTGGATGCTCGCGTCGGCAATGGTGCAAAGGTTGCTGCGTTGGCCGTCGGAACTTATCCACTTTCATTACCATCAGGATTAGTTTTGGAGTTAAATAATTGTTATTATATTCCCGCCTTAGGCAAAAACATTATTTCTTCAAAATGTTTGGAGGAAGATGATGGTTATGAGGTCATAATAAGGAACAAGTGTTGTTCCATTTATTTGAATAATATTCTCTATGGTAATTGCCCATTGGTGAATGGATTATATTACTTAGATCTTGAGAATAAGCCTATTTATAACATTGATGCGAAAAGGCTCAAGCCTAATGATTTGAATCCCACGTATACTTGGCATTGTCGTTTAGGTCATATAAATGAGAAGCGCATAAAGAAACTCCATACAGATGGTCTTCTAAGTTCTTTTGATTTTGAATCAATTGATACATGTGAGTCTTGTTTACTTGGCAAAATGACTAAGTCGCCTTTCACAGGAAATAGTGAGAGGGCGAGTGAACTATTGGGACTTGTACATACGGATGTATGTGGACCAATTAGTTGCACGGCCAGAGGTGGTTTTCAGTACTTCATAACTTTTACCGACGACTTTAGTAGATATGGTTACATCTACTTAATGAGGCATAAGTCTGAATCCTTTGAAAAGTTCAAAGAATTTCAGAATGAAGTACAAAATCAATTGGGCAAGACTATTAAACTCCTACGATCTGATCGTGGTGGTGAATATTTGAGCCATGAATTTGGTGAACATCTAAAGCAATGTGGAATTGTTCCACAATGGACTCCGCCAGGAACGCCCCAATGGAATGGAGTATCCGAACGGAAGAACCGAACCTTGTTAGACATGGTTAGGTCTATGATGAGCCAAAGTGATCTTCCATTGTCCTTCTGGGGATACGCTCTAGAAACTGCCGCTTTCACACTTAATAGGGTTCCATCTAAATCCGTGGAAAGGACACCATATGAGATATGGACTGGGAAGCGTCCCGGGTTGTCTTTTGTTAAGATTTGGGGATGTGAGGCTTATGTAAAACGTATGACGTCTGATAAGCTTTCTTCCAAGTCTGATAAATGCTTCTTTGTAGGATACCCTAGGGAAACCAAAGGTTATTATTTCTACAACCGGGAAGAGGGCAAAGTGTTTGTCGCTCGTAATGGTGTTTTTCTAGAGAAAGAGTTTCTCTCTAAAAGGGTAAGTGGGAGAACGGTGCAACTTGAAGAAGTTCAAGAAGCTCCAAAAAATGTTTCTTCTTCCGCTATACCACAATTGGATGAACAAATTGTGGTTGAACCAATTGTTGAAACACCAGCCCCGCGTAGGTCAGAAAGGGCACGTCGCGCTCCTGAAAAGTTCACGCTCCTAACCACGGGGCAGCGAGACATATTATTGTTAGACAATGATGAGCCTAAGACTTACACTGAAGCAATGATGGGACCGGACTCTGAGAAATGGCTTGGAGCCATGA
Organism: Eleusine indica; assembly: GCA_030378355.1. NCBI lineage: Eukaryota > Viridiplantae > Streptophyta > Magnoliopsida > Poales > Poaceae > Eleusine > Eleusine indica. The sequence continues at coordinate 48,891,680 of CM059495.1, forward strand.
GATCCAAATTAGAATCCATGAGAGAAAATCAAGTTTGGAACTTGATAGATCCGCCTGATGGTGTAAAAACCATTGAGTGTAAATGGGTTTTTAAGAAAAAGATAGACATGGATGGAAATGTTCACATCTATAAGGCACGATTGGTGGCGAAAGGTTTTAAGCAAATTCAAGGGGTTGATTATGATGAGACCTTCTCGCCCGTCGCTATGCTAAAGTCTATACGGATCCTTCTAGCAATTGCCGCATTTTATGATTATGAGATATGGCAAATGGATGTCAAAACGGCTTTCCTTAATGGAAACCTAAGTGAGGATGTGTACATGACACAGCCTGAAGGTTTTTGTCGATCCACAAAATGCTAGGAAGATATGCAAGCTTCAAAAGTCCATTTATGGACTAAAGCAAGCATCTCGGAGTTGGAATCTTCGCTTTGATGAGGTAGTCAAAGGGTTTGGCTTCATTAAAAACGAAGAAGAGCCTTGTGCTTACAAAAGGGCTAGTGGGAGCGCGCTTGTCTTTCTGGTCCTTTATGTGGATGACATATTGCTGATCGGTAATGATATTCCAATGCTTGAAGCTGTTAAGACTTCTTTGAGAAAGAGTTTCTCAATGAAGGACTTAGGAGAGGCAGCTTACATTTTGGGCATTAAGATCTATAGAGATAGATCAAAGAGGCTAATTGGATTAAGCCAAGACACGTACATTGACAAGGTATTGAAACGGTTCAATATGCAGGATTCCAAGAAAGGTTTCTTGCCCATGTCACATGGGGTTTCTCTTAGCAAGACTCAGTGTCCCTCGACACCAGATGAGCAAGAGAAAATGAGAGCGATTCCATATGCTTCGGCTGTTGGGTCCATCATGTATGCCATGATAAGTACTCGCCCAGATGTAGCCTACGCTCTTAGTGCTGTAAGCAGATACCAGTCAAATCCAGGAGAAGCTCATTGGGGAGCTAATAAGAATATCCTAAAGTACTTAAGAAGGACTATGGGTATGTTCCTAGTCTATGGAGGTGAGGAAGAGCTCGTTGTAAATGGTTACACTGATGCTAGCTTCCAAACCGACAAAGACGATTCGAGATCGCAATCTGGATATGTGTTTTGCCTCAATGGAGGCGCGGTGAGCTGGAAGAGTTCCAAGCAAGATACGGTTGCTGACTCAACAACGGAGGCTGAGTACCTTGCCGCTTCAGAAGCTGCAAAGGAAGCTGTTTGGATCAGAAAATTTGTTTCTGAGTTGGGTGTGGTTCCTAGTGCATCCAGTCCAATGGACCTCTATTGTGATAATAGTGGTGCCATTGCGCAAGCCAAGGAGCCTAGAGCGCATCAAAAGAACAAACACGTACTACGGCGTTATCATCTTATTCGGGACATCGTCGCTCGAGGTGATGTAAAGATATGCAAGGTGCACACGGACTCAAACATCGCTGATCCGTTGACAAAACCTCTCTCTCAGCCCAAGCATGAGGCACATATGAGATCCATGGGTATTAGATATCTGCATGATTAATGTATGAGAGATTGTGTAATGTCTATGTTTATGTGTGATTGAATAAAGTGTTATTCTGTTCTATGGATAATAATTATTGCATTGATTGACAAGTGCATGACTTGTTTGTGAAACTCATTGTTCTTTTATAATATTATCCTAAATGATCCCTAGTTCCTTATCATTGTGTTGGACAATAATGATTCATGGACTAGCACATGTATTGGTTGATGATCGTGTTTCACAGATCATTGATATGGAGATATCAAATCAATAATGTGGACACATGTTGGAGAACATAGTGTTGGACTGACCCACTAATAGACTTTGCTGAGATGTTATTATTGTGCCATCAATTGTTGTCTTGTATGATGTACCTTTGGGATCCTTAGACCTGAGATTGTCATTGATTCCCAGAATGTGTAATAGCATATTTAGGGATTACCAAACGCTATTCCGTAACTGGGTAGTTATAAAGGTAATTTTCGGGTATGCTATGAAACATGTCGTGGGGTGTGAGCGGTCAAGATGGAATTTGCCCCTCCTAATAACAGGAGAGATATCTCTGGGCCCCTCGAGTTAGATGGATTTAGAAGTGCATGGCCATGCCAATGTGATTAAAAGTTAATCATAATGACTAAAAGTTAGTCATGATAAATCCACTAGACGTTCGAGTGAATGGTCAAGCTATTATAGGGATGGCACATATCTCGCCTTAAGCTTGACTGATATCGTGAGGCAAAGGGATCGCTGACTGCGTATGTCAAAGGTTCAGCCGATATGATCTTTATGTGTACACGAGAATCAGTATGTGCTGCTAGGTGCCGCTATTGATTTATGATTTGAAAAATGGTTTTCACATCATTGTCGTGTACATGTGAACCTAACGGGTCACACACTTAACGGGTTGGAACATCGCTTGCCTATGTGATTGTCTCTAGTGCAAGTGGGAGATTGTTGGAGATATGCCCAAGAGATAATACGGATTTGATCCGTATGTGAGGGTCATACGGATATTGATCCGTGTGAGGAATTAGTCCACTAATGGGCCAACTAGTCGAGGCCCATTAGAAGGGTCTATTTAAGTGGAGGAGGGGCTTAAGGCGCAGGTGATTTTTCACCAGTCCTTAACCCTAGCCGCCGTGCTCCTCTTTCTCGCCCACAAAACCCTAACCGTGTTGCCGGTGCTAGCACGCCGCGCACGGTGCTCCAACCCCGTACGTGTGGATACCGCGAGGAGGCACTGCTGCTGCTGCGGTGCCGACGGCTGGACTAGAAGGAGACGATTGACGTGATCGACTACTTCCTCTACACCGACGCGCGACTACGTTGGATCGAGCTGCTCCAACATTCGCTTCCGCTCCGCCTGCGCGTCTAGTGGTAACGATCCATGATCCTCTCTTGCAAGGTTTCCTGGTTGAACGGTAGAAATTTTATATGCTATCGTAGCCTACCCGTTCCCCTACAGAACAAAAACTAACAGCAAATGCTGTGCCTCATTTACAGCGATAGAACAAGCATTTCTTATCATTAGTAACAAAATGTGGTGATACCAGCATTAACACCAGGGGTTCCAAAGTTAACAACAATTCCAAATGACCATTTGTTCATTCCTCAGAAGACTAGCACCATGATTTGTGCAGTTGAATCGTTTGGCATTTCTAACTGATGAAGAAGAGACGAATGGTTACAAGAAGATATTTTTTTCGAAAACGGTTACAGCAAGATAATCACAACAGGAATGAACTCTTACAGGTCTGACAACAAATCGACCATTCTTATCTGGGTATACAAAAGCAAAAGATAGCCTGACATTCCTTCTCCTAGCTGGAAGAGCAACCTCTTTTACCTGAAAAGGCAATCATAATGATCTAATAAGATTTTCATGCATAGCACCACTAGAAGTACAATATATCACTTGGCTTGTAATTAAATCTGTAGGGGCAGACCCAACTTACAACTGTCATGCCTGTTGTATTATAAACCTTACTTTTCTCTGAGGTGGGTAAATAGGACTTACAAGATCAGTGAGTTCACGGCGTGTGGCATCCTTCCACGTGTAAATCTGAACTTCATCTTTTGGCTCCTTCCCTCTCACAGCAAATTCTTCCTTATCATGATGGCCAGCAACCTGAAAATTATCACCACAATCAATTTGCTGTCACACAGGGTGTTTCTTTACCAATGTCTATTTCAATACCCATGAGATAAATTCTGAAGCCAAGTTCCAGAATGATTTCCTTAATGAGCTGGTATTTCTCCCTTCATTTCTTATCGTTATGGATGTGTTGTACTTTACTCTGTCAACGGGTTATTTTCTTGGGTAACCTTTCACTTTAGTCTTCATGTGACAGTTTCTGGAGCATTTTCACATACCACGTATATCATAATCTACTCCCAGATGCAACAAAAAAAAAACTATGACATCAGTTATTTTATTGAACTAGAAGGACCCTTTAATTATTGCATGAGTTCCTTAAGCCTCAGTTTTTCTTTTGTTGATCGGTATGCAAATTTTGACTTCTGTCTCTCACAATATATGTCCTATTTATGCCCTTACTATGTTATTCTCTTGTGAAACTTCCAGCAAATGACCCTAGCAAAAAAGCCCAGGCTCGAGTGAAGAATAACATGCGAAGGATGACCAAAAGCATCATCCAGCAGGGCTCATATCATGTCCTCCACGTTGCCCTCTTTGCTCTATTTTGCTTCCTCGTTGTATATCTCATATCAAAGTTCTCTAGAAGAAATGTTGTTTGATTGAAGAACATTAAATTTAGGATACCATGAGTTGTAGTCTTAAGAAAATGATGTTTGTTTTCCTTTTACCTGGCTCTGTTTTGAGAACAAACCAGAAAAATGGAAAAATATGAACCTTGAAAGATCAATTGTAATTTCATCATCTGATTCTAATCTTTAACTGTAAGCTAAGAAACTGCTGCCGCTGCAAGTCACGTTCAGCAGTATCCAATCTTGTATATTTTATACAATACAATCCAATTTATGGTAATGCTCTCGCTCACCTGTCTAATGTGTGGTGTTATGGTGGTGTTGCTGTATATGTGTGATGCTACAAAAACTGTTGGAAATTCGGTTGAGGTAAGTAGAGATTTGAAGGGGGACAAGGCTAGTGGAAGTTGCGGATGTGCAAGCTGCCAGATTACACACCTCTCCTCCCATTTCCAGATCTGAAATGGAAGAACATAGGAAAGTTTTTCCAAAATATTTTGTTTCTGTATGATTAGTGTCAGACTCGAAAATGGAAGAATGGTTGGGATTCTTGGCTTTCTCAACATGAAGCCCTGGTTGTTCGTGTCGTATACTTGCCTTACAGGTATACGTAGGTTAAGAGATTCTACGCCAAGCATAAGGTGACCGATTTAATTAGAAGTTACAGGTCGGACGGACCCATCTACAGGAGGTTTGACCGATAGAAGATACTGGAAGCCAAGCTTGACCGATATGGAAACTAAGGCGGACATTCAACCGACTTAGAGATGAAGTAATCTCCAAGAAAAGATCTACCCGGCCGAATGTAATCTATATAGATAAGGACGCTTAGAGATACAGTTACCATGTTAGTTGAATCATGTAACCGACTAGGACTCTTCATGTAATCCTGCTTCCCCGAACATATAAGGAGGGGCAGAGACCTCCACAAAGGGGCATCGGAACATCGGGAGACACATCTCATTGTAATCTCCATACGGCAATACACTAAAATCACAGGACGTAGGGTATTACTCTTACATTGAGGGGCCTGAACCTGTCTAAAAAATCACTCTGTTCTCCTTGTGTGTTGCACCATCGAGTTCTTGATCCGTCTGGGACCGTATATAGATTAATGCCAAGATTATTTCTTGACATTTGGCGCGCCAGGTAGGGGTTCCCACCGAGATCCTCCGTCGAGCTTGATGGCCATGAAGATCAGCAACAACTTCGTCCCCGGCGACCAGATTCGCTTCGGAAAACTCTACTTCGAGCGTTGACCGCCTCTGGTATAGCGACGACCGGTGGTGCGGAGCGATGACCGACTGCCGTGTCGACAATGACGAGTGGTGTCACAGAGCGATGGCCAGCGCCGCGACGACGATGACCGGTGCTGCGAAGCGACAATCGACCGCCGCGTCGACGACGACGAGCGGTGTCGCAGAGCGATGACCGGCGCCATGACGACGACGGTCGGTGCTGCGGAGCGACGACCGACTGCCGTGATGACGACGATGATCGGTGTCGTAGAGCAACGAGTGACGTTGCAACAACGACGACGACGACGATGACGATGAGCGGTGTCACAGAGCGACGATCGCCACCACGACGATGATGACAATCAGCATCGCAGACTGATGAGCGACATCATGACAACAATTCGCGGTCGCTCGGGGATTCACCCGGGGGCTTCTACATACGACCGTGACGTCTCGGGTCACCCGGCTTTATGCCCGGGGGCTTCGCCTGCTTATCAAAAATAAATGCTAAGTATTCTTATGCTTATTCAGATCTTTCTTGTGACTTGGTTCCGACCTTTTCACTCTTCTTGACTCTTATGAAATATTTTGGTTTCGGTCAAACAATGAATTGCATTTTATTTTGCGATTTGATCTTATTCTAGGCTTTTATGTCTTATTTTGGCTTCTGCTAACCAATGAATTACATTTTAATTTGCGACTCAATTTTAATTTTGGTCTTTCGCCTAAAATGTTGAAGCCAAGCTAACAAATGCCATGAGTAAAGACTATCGGTCATGTTCACTAAACCCAGAGGCAAAACAGCCAGAGGTCATGTGCTTGATCGATCGATTCTCATCGCTAAGCAAAGTTATGCAAAGGCTATATTCAATTGGGCTGACCGATATTTGCATTATTTTATGCTTTATTTCTCGATAATGATGAAAAGTCTTCGAGTATTATCTTTCTTTCTCTTAAGTATAAATGATCTTAGTATTCTTGATTAGACAGTTTGGCTGCTAACAGCGCCGGTTGTTACTACTTACTATCAAGTGCCGAGTAATTATATATTGGGAATCAATTTTTCCGAAAAGTTGGTTAACATAAACTTGATTCAGCTTAAAAACTGTTCATTATTTCGACAACACCAGTTGTCTCTAATCATGCTCATATTTAATTGTTGACAGAATCATTGGTCATCAGAAAGCGGATATCCTGCCCGACCATTGGTCGGTTACATCAATTCTGATGATCGGAACTGTAGAGCAAGGACGGATGACACAACAACGACCGACAACTCCGCGACGATCGGCATTGTAGAAGACCGATGACGCAATGGCGATCGACATCGTAGAGTGACGACTGATGCCGCAACCGCGGCAACGATGCTGCGATGACCAGCACCAGAACGACGGACACCGTCTGCCTACATCGGCATCGACGAGACGAGCGCTGCTGCCACTTGGACATATTGTTTTGAGTTGAGCGCGGCGACCGAGCTCGCCATCGATCTACTACGATACTTCGACTACCAAGCTCCTCATTGGTCATCAACTTCAACTTTGAGCGCCGCTACCATTCAGATGTACTGTTTTGAGCTTAGCGCGACTGCCTACCTTCATCGACCGATTGCGTCGCCTTCGATCGTCTTCAACGGTCGGCTGCTTCTGCACCAACCGACCTCTTCGCTCGGTCTCATCGTTTTGAGTTGAGCGCTGCTGCCGTTAGACATGATGTCTTGAGTTGAGCGCGGCTGCTAAGCTCGTCTTCGGTCTACTACGACACTCCGACCGCCTCCATCGGCCTACATGAGCGTCGATGACACGAGCGCTGCTGCCGTTCAGACATGATCTCCCGAGCTGAGAGCAGTTGCCATGCTTCCCATCCATCGACTTCGGATTGGGCATCTACTTTAAGGGCCCGTTTGGTATGACTCCTGAAATAGCTTTTGCTTCCGCTGTTTCAAAAATCACTACCAAACGGTTCAGTCAGAAGCGCTTCTAGCGTTCCGAATGTGAGAAGCGATTCTCCCAAAGCACCTAGAAGCTGAAAGCAGCAAAACGATGCTTTTCTCAGCTTTTCTCCCACCCCATTCTTTCTTTCTTTTCTAAAAATGAGTAGAAGCTGTTTTGCCAAATACCTCAAAAAACTGTTTTGAAAGAGAATCTGTTTTTTCCATATAAGCTGTTTTAAGAAAAATGGAAGTGAATGCAGAATCAGTTTTCCTAAAAATCCATACCAAACGGGCCCTAAATTGAATACCGCTGCCACTCGGACATGCTGTCTTGAGCCGTGCGTGAATACTAATCTCTCAATCGGTCGTCGGCTTCAGGCTTTGACCACTATTTTAATTCAAGCACCGCAGCCGCTCATACTGATTGTTTTGAGCCGAGCGCGGTTGCTAAGTTTACCATCGATCATCAACTTCAGGATTCAACCGCCTTAATCGGTCTTCATCAGCATCGACGACACGAGCGCCGCTGCTGCTCAGACATGCTGTCTTGAGCTAAGCGCGGCTGCCAAGCTACTTATCGACCGATTGCGTTGCCTTCAATCGTCTTCATCGGTCCCGGACCTGTTGTCTTAGCTGAGCGCAGCTGCCTAGCTATTCATCAGCCAATTACGTGACCTTCGATCGATTTCTTCACTCTGCATCACCGTTTTGAGTCGAGCACTGCCGCCGTTAGACATTGTCTTGAGCTGAGTGCAGTTGCCGCTCGGCCGTGCAATTCATCGACCGACTACATCATCTTCGGCCCAAACTCGGGGGCTGCACAATTCTATTCCTTAAACTAAAAAGTTTGGGAAAACTCGGGGCTTCGCCACATATTCAAAATCAAATGACTGATGGAAAAAATCGGTCGAAAACATTGGACTCAATGAAAAATCGGTCTAGACATTACCGGTTATGAATGCGAAGTCGTTCATGGGCTAGCCAATCAAAAGAGCGGTCTTTGAAAAACGATTACGTCTAATTCATGATCAAATGATCAAAATCGGTCGGAAATGACCTATAAAGGTTGGACGCAACCTTAAAAGATCGGAAGTGGTATAAATCAGTCAGAAGTGGCTGTAATCGGTCGGAAATGACCAAACTTAGTTGGAAATGACTAGAAATAATGAAAGCCTTTGAAAAGACTCTTGCATTATTTGCTAACCAAATGATACAAGAGTCGGGGGCTACACCTAATTAGGTGCACCTGATCGGTGCACCAATTGGGAAAATTTTCAAATTTTTGACACCTAATTAGGTGCCATAAAGAAGAAATAAGATATTTTTCAGCTTTAAAAAGGCCGAGTATGGAAAACATATTCGAGAGAAGAGTTCAGAAGATGTGCTAAAAAAGAAAAGGAGTCCTTTTTGATTTTAGGACCTGAATCAGTCAATCACAGAAGAAAGACTAGTCAAACAAGATTCAGCTCGAAATCAAAAATCACTCGGGGGCTGCTGTCGTATACTTGCCTTACGGGTATACGTAGCTTAAGAGATTCTATGCCAAGCATAAGGTGACCGATTAAATCAGAAGTTACCAGTCGGGTGGACCCATCTACAGGGGGTTCGACCGATAGAAGATACTAGGAGCCAAGCTTGACCGATATGGAAACTAAGGCAGACGTTCGACCGACTTAGAGATGAAGTAATCTCCAAGAAAAGATCTCCCCGACCGAATGTAATCTATATAGACAAGGAAGCTTAGAGATACAGTTGCCATGTAAGTTGAATCATGTAACCGACTAGGACTCTTCATGTAATCCTGCTTCCCCGGATATATAAGGAGGGGCAGGGATCCCTACAAAGGGGCATCAGAACATCGGGAGACACATCTCATTGTAATCTCCATACGGCAATACACAAAAATCATAGGACGTAGGGTATTACTCTCACATTGAGGGGCCTGAACCTGTCTAAAAAATCACTCTGCTCGCCTTGTGTGTTGTACCATCGAGTTCTTGATCCGTCTGGGACCGTATATAGATTAATGCCAAGATTATTCCTCGACAGTTCCTTCTATGGATTTCACTTAAGCATCTGAAGAGTTGGAAGATGCTATAAGAGAAATGTTTTCAGGTCTGTCTAAGGCTAGGAGTGTTTGAATTAAACTCTTTCTGATCAGGAATTGCTTCAGTGCTTATATCAATTATATCTGCCTTGCCCTTCTGGGCTTAATAGTTCGACATAAATGAAACATATGAAATTCATACTCTTTGTGAGTTGACATACTATCTTGTATAGCATTATTGAAATGATTCCAAAAGTAGTTTTTTTCTTCTCTTCCGAGAACACCTTCCTTCAGTGCATATTAAATGATGCATATATATTTTTGGCCTCAAAACACTTGCAAGATGGCTCATTCGTTCCAGAAATTTTGTACATGCAGACCCAAGGTCTTGTAAAGTAATTGTCTGCAACTAAACTGGTGCATTTTTACATGTGTTATGTGATAGACTGTTGGAACTGAATTCAGTTGAGGTAAGAAGAGATTTGAGGTGGGACAAGGTTGCTGGAAGTTACAGCGGATGTGCAAGGTGACAGCCTACACATCTCATTTCTCCCATTTCTAGGTCTGAAATGGAAGAACTTAGGAAACCTTTTGTCCAAAATAGATTATTGTTGCTGTATGATTAATGTCAGACTCAAAATTGGAGGAATGAAACGTAACCGAAACGTTGTCTGGTCTATCTAGGGTTGGGAGCGTTTGATTCAAAGTTCATCTCTCTGATCAGGAATTGCTTCAGGGCATGTATCAACTATTTGTGGTGCCCTTTGGGTTTCATAGCTCCATATAAATGAAATTTGGGTTGAGATCCCTTTCTCCTGTAGCATTATTCTGATGGTTTAAAAAGTTGTTTTTTCTTCTCTGCCCATGATGTTCACATTGCTTCAGTGCATGGTAAATGATGCACATATTTTTGGTCTCAAATGTGCTACACTTGCATGTAGAACGCAAGACAACTCGTTGCATTGTGCTTTTCAGAAATTTTTGTACATGCAGACCCAAGGTCTTGTAAAGTAATTGTCTGCAATTAAACTGGTGCATTTTTACATGTGTTATGTGGCAAACTGTTGGAACTGAGTTCAGTTGAGGTAAGAAGAGATTTGAGGTGGGACAAGGTTGCTGGAAGTTGCAGCGGATGTGCAAAGTGACAGCCTACACATCTCATTTTTCCCATTTCTAGGTCTGAAATGAAAGAACTTAGGAAACCTTTTGTCCAAAATAGATTATTGCTGCTGTATGATTAGTATCAGACTCAAAATTGGAGAAATGAAACGTAACAGAAACGTTGTCTGGTCTATCTAGGGTTGATTCAAAGTTCATCTCTCTCTGATTAGGAATTGCTTCAGGGCATGTATCAACTACTTGTGGTGCCCTTTGGGTTTCATAGCTCCATATAAATGAAATTTGGGTTGAGATCCCTTTCTCCTATAGCATTATTCAGATGGTTTATAAAGTTGTTTTTTCTTCTCTGCCCATGATGTTCACGTTGCTTCAGTGCATGGTAAATGATGCACATATTTTTGGTCTCAAATGTGCTACACTTGCATGTAGAACGCAAGACAACTCGTTGCATTGTGCTTTTCAGAAATTTTTGTACATGCAGACCCAAGGTCTTGTAAAGTAATTGTCTGCAATTAAACTGGTGCATTTTTACATGTGTTATGTGACAAACTGTTGGAACTGAATTCAGTTGAGGTAAGAAGATTAGTCTGGCACTCAAAAATGGAATAATGGATGGGAATCTTGGGAGTTGAGAGATGCCATAAGAGAAAATTTGTCTGGTCTATCTAGGAGACTTGGAGTGTTTTCTTTAGAGTGGTCTTCCTCATCAGGAATTGCTTCAGAGAGTTATCAACTATGGTGTTGTCCCTTCTGGCCTTAATAGCTCCATACAAATGAAATTCATCACACTTTGGCTTGAGATGCCTATCTCGTATTAGAATTATTGAGGTGGTTCCAAAAAGTTTTTTTTTTCTTTCCACAATATTCACCTTGCTTCAGTGCATTGAAAACTCAGCAGCAATAGCTGCAGCTTGCACGTGTCCGATAGGCATATTTTCTATTTCAAATGAGCTACAGTTGCGTGGACAATGCACGAAGATTCGTTGCATTAGGCTTTTTCAGAAATTGTGCAAATGCCAACCCAAGTCTTGGAAAGTAATTAGCTCCAATTTAACTTAGTAAATATATGTAACGAATTTAGCCCAATGATTGCCAAAAGGAATTTGACTAACCTCCGATCCTCAGTCATCATCTTGGTACTAGTTGGTCTCCAGTCACTACCGTACCCCAGAAATCATACAATTCCAACAGAAAATAACCAAAAATCGTCTCCACTCAATATTTGTTAATTTTGTTAAACTGCATCGGATTTTATCAGATGTGTTAATTTTGTTAAACGAGCTTTAGCGGTGCATTTGGGATCGGATGTGAACGCGTCAAGGTGACGCGTTAGCTTACAAGTAAACTGCTTCCTTCATCGATCAGCCATCCCAAATCGTACATGCAGTTACGCCCCAGCTCGATTTTATCTGCAGTTACGCGCCCCCCAAATCGGTCGAGCACGCAAGAATTGAAATCGAGCACAGGGACTAGGATACCGAGATCTCCATTTATTCAATCTTGCTATGTCGGCACGACAGGCGTGGAGGCTATTTATGTTCCCTGATTCTCTGTGCATAGGGGTCTTGCGAGCTAAATATTTCAGACATGATGACATTCTGAGTGTAACTGAAGCTCCGGGTATTTCTTGCGCCTGGAGGAGCATTGTTCGAGGTGTTCAAGCTCTGAAACATGGACTCATATGGAGAGTAGGTGATGGGGAAAGCATAAACATTTGACAAGACCCTTGGATTCCAACCGGTGTGACAAGAAGACCAATTACTCCAAGAGGGCAAGTGCTTCTGTCACGGGTCAGCGAGTTGATTGACCCACATACGGGTGATTGGGATACAGAGCTGATACGTGAAATTTTCTAGGAGGAAGATACACAGAACATATTGGCTATTCCAGTGCACAGAAACAGGGAAGATATCCTGGCTTGGCACTTTAATCCTAAGGGTACTTTCTCTGTCAAATCTGCATACCATGTGTTGGAAGATAAAGCTGAACGGAATGCTAAGAAACAAAAAGGGGAAAATTCATCTAGTCCAGTTCCTGATGAGTTCAAATGGGATCATATTTGAAAATCAGAGGGCATACCAAACTGAAACAATTTATGTGGCGTCTATTGGTGTTACAAAGCGCGAGCTTTAGTGCCACTAACAGAAAGAGTAAACATGAAAAGGAATCATGAAGGGCACAAAACGGAACAACGGGTTTCCCTCACGTATTCCCAAAAAGATTCGTCCCGTTACAAGTAAGTAGGGGTGTTCTATTTATAGGCCCGTACTTAGGTCATATGCAAATGACCATTTTGTCCCTAATTACCTACTATATTCTCCGAATATTCTGTATAAAATGGTCATAAAGGATAAATCGATCATTTAAGTTTTTCTGATACCCTTCCTTGTCCCACACGCCATGACACGTGCTGGCGCCACGTGTTGCCCTCTTCGCGCTATGCTGGTTCTTGATCTTGTCCGGTGTCCTGTCCTTCGAAGGATGATAGCTTCGTCCTTCGAAGGCGTGGAGGTACCACTCAAAGGGTCCGCTGCTTTTGAGCGTGCTTGCCTCCTTCTGCTAGGGCCGAAGGGTCTTGGTTTTTTCGAGGCCTCCTGATGGACACCTGTACCTCAAAATTATGGTTAATAGAAAAAGGGTAACGATGGTTAACTTTGACTTTTATTCACAGCCTGACTTTGATAAACTCTCAAGAGGTGGCTTGCGAAGTGATCCCCCCAACAGTAGCCCCTCGAGGGGTGGGTCCAACTTTGATGGGCCGAAACCCTCGCTTTGCCGGGATCTCTTACCAAAACGCCACCCTTCGAACATCAAAGTTGGGCTATGAACGAAGCTATCAGGATTTCTGCCTATAAAAGGAGAATAACAACGGTGGAAAATTATTATTATTATTACTAGTTACTCGTCCGTTGAGCTCCTGCTATGCCTGCGATTATGACTAGGGTTCAAACAGTGACTGTTTTTAAAAGCGAGTCTTCTTCTAGGAGCTCACCCAGTTCTCTCGAAGGTAATACTTGGCTACTTTGGGTGTCGCGGCTCTTCGGCTTCCACTTATAATTTTGTGTTACTGTGCCCCCAATTCCCGAGGCTCCATAGTAAATGCCCATCCGTTTTTATCTGACTATATAAGCGGGGGGTGAGGGGGTGAGGTAAAGGTCTGCGAAGTTTTTCCTGTGATTTGCTTTTTAGTGCTCTGGCTTCCTATAGCTTCATGCGGTCGTACTGTTCTTTGGTGATTTTTACTTCGAGACAACCTTCGAACTAGCTTGGTATGCACGAATCCTTACTTCGAAGGGTCCCTTGTGATGTTTGGACTAGTTTTCATGTTCCTACTGAATTCATGTTTTGCCATTGATTGCAGGATCTGAAGATATGGCTCGAGTGGCGATGACAGCGCGCGCTGACAAGACCGTTGTTGAAGAAAACCCGCCTTTGATGATTGTTGGTGCTGTTACAAGTGAGGGTGACTCTGAGGCGGATTTTGCCAGAAGCCTGGAGGATAACCTCATTGCTGCTCCCGAAGGGTTGGGTTGTGATCGTGGTCGGGATCCTCTAAAAGAGATCAAGGATGATGAAGAGGAAGACGATGGAGAGGAAGAGGAAGAGGATGAAGAAGAGGATGAAGAAGAGGATGACGAGGAAGAAGGTGGTGACAAGGATTTCATTCCCCGAGGAGTTGGGAAGGTCGTGACCGATGCCCAAGGGCAAGGTTCGAGCCGCAGGGTTCGGAGTTCTGGTCCAGTGGACGAGGACTTAGAAGACGTGGATGCTGATGTTAGTGATTTGCTGCCTGTAGGTGATTTTGGCCTGCCGAGGGGCCAAAAAGGGAAAGGGAAAGAACACGAGGGATCTAGATCTCAAACCTCCGTCTTCGGGCGATCTCGCCTCGATGCTCCCAAGTTGCACAAGCTTGCCGAGTTGTATGCTTTCCCTCCGGAGGAGCCCGGCTGGCTGGTCAAGAGGTTATTCCTTGCCCTGTGCAAGATGAGGTCGTGGTTTTTGAAGACCACTTTACTACTGGCCTGTGTTTTCCTTGCTCATCCTTCGTGAAAGATGTGCTGGGTAGGTTCAATGTGCAACTTCACCATATCAGCCCCACCGGGATGGCCATGCTGAGCAAGTTTGCCTGCGGCGTACTGAGTTATCAAGGCCAGCCTGATATTGAAGTATTCTAGAAGTACTACTACGCTCATTACCAACCGAAGACTATTAAGATTGATGGTGTGATGCATGAGGCTGACTTTGGTTGCATTATCTTCGTGCCCTGCTTTAAGCGCGACAGCCAGTTTGTCAAGTGTAACCGAAACCGCTGGGGCGACAAGTGGCACGAAAGCTGCCTGTATGTGAAGGTTCCTGCAGAGACTGTTCATGCGGACGGGGGAGAGACAACCATTTTTCCATTAGCTTCGAAGTTGTCTCCCTGTGAGCCTCGATCCACGGAGGGCAGGGTGCCTAAGGGCTACAAGAACGATGCTGCTTTCCGCATCGCTACATTCAATTCAAGCGGCCAGGACCTTGTTGAAGACTTCGTGGCTGCGAATAAGTGGCCACTACGCGAGGGGTGCTCAATTCCTGGGTTTATTCAGAAGAAAATCCCCTCGAGGCCTGACATTACCATACCCTTCCCGGAGATACCCGTGGATAAACGAGGTCTTGGCGACGAGGAGTTTGTGGTCTTCCTACAGCGCGCCAGCGAGGCTATAGTAGGGCCCTATACGTGTGAGGAGCACAAACATACCTACGAGCGGACTTCTTATAGTGGCCGTCTTAACCGAGTGTTGACTTTGGCCGGTGTGAAGTATGCGGCTCGTGTTGCGCCAGGGCCTTGCATAAGGCGGAATCGGCCTCCTGGTAATGTTGGTTCAGATGTTGGTAGGGCTATGGGGGCTAAAAAGGCCAAAAAGGAGAAGTGTCCTGTGAAGCCCTCCTCGTAGATTGGTAAAACAAAGAGGGAGGAGGAAACTTGGAAGGTCCCCCCGAAGAACGCGCTTGCAAAAGAACCCCGTCAGGACTCTTCGAGCTCCTCTGCCCCTGGCCTTCGCGATGTTGGGACTTTGATGCGCGCCGGGGCGATGACAGACGCTTTTGATGATGATGATGAGGAGGAAGATGACGTGATGGTGCTTTCTCCCTCTGCTGCAGGCGGTACTGCTAATTTACCAGCTTCGAGTCCCTCCATTATCCTCACGAAGGGTCGCACTGTAGATGCGGAGACCGCAGACACTCTTGCTGGACTTTGAGTCCGAGCCAACTTTTGATTGGGGCTTAAACCTCTAGGGGGTCTGCCGGTAAAAACTTGGGCCTGTCTGAGGGGTATGAAAATTTTGCTGATCCCAAGGCTTGGGCTGATCTGTGCTCGGCTCCGGATGCTTTCATAGCCGAAGGGGCTAAATTGTTCGAAGCTAGGGAATTGCGGCATAATCTTTTCCACGTTTTGAGACATGTAAGTGCGCTTGGTTTTGATGGTATAGAAGAAAAAACATTCTACTGTTTTTCTTAAGGTTTCTGACAGAGTTGTTTTGACTGTTCTTTTGTTTCAGGCTCACACTCTCGCGCGGATTTCTTCTGAAAAAACTTGCACGGAGCTGGCCTCTTTGGAGCGAGAGAGAAATTCATTTGCGACAGAAAATATGTTGTTGAAGGAGAAGCTTAAGAGCCTTCAATCTGCGAAGGATGAAGCTACACTTGAAGCTGCACGAGTGCAAAAAGAGCTTGATGCTTCGCGAGCGGAGGTTGCAGAGCTGAAGAACTGCTTAAGTCGTCTGGAGGCTGCTGAGGCTAAAATTGCAGCTCTAGAAAATAAGAACACAGCCTTGAAGCATGACCAGTTGACTCGCAATTATGGCTTTACTGCCCAAGCTGTATCTGCACACCACCAATATTGCGAGGCCTTGGGTTATGTTGGTGCTGAGCCGATGTTGTTGACTGATGGGGCTGCTATCACCAAGGCTGTGTTCTTTGGTTGGCTTAAGTCTCAGTTCGAAGCTCTCCCGAGGGTGATGGATAAGCGCAGCCATTTTGGCTCGCTTCATACCGCGGAGGCCGCTTTCGGGCTGTTGGAACGCGAAGGTTGTGACCACTTCCATGCTTTGGGGAGGCGCAATTTTCTGATTGGGGTGGACGCTTGAGACGGCTTGCTGCCAGAGGCCATTGCCGCAGCTAAACATGTTGCTATGAACTTTTGGCGCGATCACGGCCGCGAAGCTGCTCGACAAGCTGTGATTGAGAAACTGGCTCAGGTTATACTTCTGTTTCTGTATTGTATTTTCATTTACTCGTACGATTTTCGAAGTTAAAATTAATTGCGTCTGCGCAGATGCGTGATTCTTTGAGGAGCGGTGGTGGCCAAGCTGAGGATCCTTTAGGGAGCCGAGACACTTCGAGGAACGGTGTCGACAAGGCGGGTACTTTGGAGGGTGGATCGAAGGCAGCACCGGGCGAGGTTTAGGATCGCTTGCAATTGCTATTTTGATGTAGTATACCTTTTAGGAGGTCTTGAGGGAGATTTTGTAACTATAATTTTGACATGCCTGCTTCAACCTGTGCAGGTGTCCATCGTGTCGCCTGCGCGGGATTCCAAAGAGGACACTTCAAGTGGATCTTCCGCGTTGCGCATGTTGGGCATGATGAGCGAGGGGTCCCAATCTTTATTGGATGATGCTTCTGTACCGACACCTACTTCGAGTAGGTCTGAGGCCACTTTAAGAGGCTTTGAAGCGTTAGATGTTGCAGCGGAGGCTGAAAATCTCGAGGATCGCGCACGTGCTGCTTTACCCGGGGCACGCTTGGTGACTTTGGACGTCGGTGTGGTTTGTGTGGGAAATTATTCCCACTTATTTAGTCGCGGTGCTCCATCTAGTGCATCGTTCGTGCTTCGTCGTCGGGGTAAAGCTGAGTCCGGTGGTGGGGGAGTCCCGTGTGACACTAGCATAGGTAGACTGCGCAGGAAGCGAACACTCGGATCTCCGCTTTCAACACGAAGCGAGAAGCCCATGCGCAACGAAGGTTCTGATGCCTCAATTCCAAGCCCCCCCCCCCCCCCCCGTCCGTGGCTTGCTGTGGTGAAGCGATCTATTAGTTCTATGTTGAATTCACCAATAAAGATTGCTAAATCTTTTTCACAAGCGCCGACTTCTGCTAGCAAAAATATGCAAAATTTGGGTGTCAAGGAGCTCGAGGCCTGATCCTTGCCCACCTCCGCCTGGTTATACTGCTGATGAGTGGTCCGTTTTGCTTCCCCAGTTGCTAGCCTCTGGAGTTGTTGTAAAGGAAGATCCATTGATTATGATTTCTGATGTAAACATTTGTTAGTTCCGATTGCAATAAAGTCTGTTTTGACATGTTTGAGTTGCTATGAGCCCTTTAGTATTTATGTTAAATTTTTGAAAAATGCTACCCTCTCCCTCGAAGTGCTAGGGGCGAGGTGTTTTTGGGCGAACCCTTCGACGGGTTTGGGCTGCAACGAGCCCCTTAGCATTTTTCGTTAAGTTTTGAAAAAACAGCACCCTCCCGCTCGAAGTGCTAGGGACGAGGTGTTTTTGGGCTAACCATTCGACGGGTTTGGGTAGCAACGAGCCCCTTAGCATTTTTTCGCTAAGTTTTTTGAAAAACGCCACCCTCCCCCTCGAAGTGCTAGGGGCGAGGTGTTTTTGGGCTAACCCTTCGACGGGCTTGGGCTACAACGAGCCCCTTAGCATTTTTCGCTAAGTTTTTGAAAAACGCCACCCTCACCCTCGAAGAACTAGGGGCGAGGTGTTTTTGGGCTAACCCTTCGACAGGTTTGGGCTGCAACGGGCCCCTTAGCATTTTTCGCTAAGTTTTTGAAAAACGCCACCCTCCCTCTCGAAGTGCTAGGGGCGAGGTGATTTTGGGCTAACCCTTCGATGGGTTTGGGCTGCAACGAGCTCCTTAGCATTTTTCGCTAAGTTTTTGAAAAACGGCACCCTCCCCCTCGAAGTGCTAGGGGCGTGGTATTTTTAGGCTAACCCTTCGACGGGTTTGGGCTGCAATGAGCCCCTTAGCATTTTTCGCTAAGTTTTTGAAAAAAGCCAGCCTCCCCCTCGAAATGCTAGGGGCGAGGTGTTTTTGGGCTAACCCTTCGATGGGTTTGGGCTGCAATGAGCCCCTTAGCATTTTTTCGCTAAGTTTTTTGAAAAACGCCACCCTCCCCCTCGAAGTGCTAGGGGCGAGGTGTTTTGGGGCTAACCCTTCGACGGGTTTGGGCTGCAACGAGCCCATTAGCATTTTTTGCTAAGTTTTTGAAAAATGCCACCCTCCCCCTCGAAGTGCTAGGGGCGAGGTGTTTTTGGGCTCAACCTTCGACGGGTTTGGGCTGCAACGAGCCCCTTAGCATTTTTTTCGTTAAGTTTTTTTTTTGAAAAACGCCACCCTTCCCCTCAAAGTGCTAAGGGCGAGGTGTTTTTGGGCTAACTCTTAGACGGGTTTGGGCTGCAACGAGCCCCTTAGCATTTTTTGCTAAGTTAGCTGACTGCACGGCTTTTAGCTCTTCGGGCTTAGCCAGTGCGGCAGCTATGGCTTGAGAGCTTTTTCCTCTTCGTCAAATGTTTCAATCTCTGTGGTGGGAGTTGTTTCAACGTGCTCAGCTAAGTGAGGCTTTCCACTTTGGGGAAGGCAGCTTTATTGATTTAGCTGGGGTTTACATAGGATCCGCCTCATTAAAAACGTCACCCCTGCGAAGGGTTCCCCTTGTGAGGAAAAGAGTACGCTCCTTTACATAGTTGCCTAAAAGGAAAGCTTGCAAAGAAAATCTACCAACTAAGCTCAAGGTAGCACTTATAGCTTCGTGCTATGCTTGGCTGTTTACATGCTTCGAGTGGTGCCTTTTCTATGCATAAAACCTTCAAAGGTTGTCCGCGTTCTAAGAATGCGGCAACTCTTCTCCTTGCAAAGTCTGGAGCCTATACGCTCCGGGCCTATTTGATTTTGCCACAATGTATGGGCCCTCCCAGTTGGGTTCTAACTTGCCTTTGCTTTCTGTTTTTTGGGCTTCGGAGTAGAACTAGGTCTCTTACTGCGTAAGCTCAGGGTGCGACCTTTTGATCCCTCCATTGGCGGGTTTCTGATTGATACTTTTCAAGGTTGACAGCTGCATCCAGTCTGTCAACTTTCATGAGATTCTTTGATTCCGCCTCTACAGGCTGTGTTGATTTTGCATTGAAGGTTCTGGGGCTTTGATGCAAAATCTCCTCGAGCATGACTGCTTCTTCCCCATAAAGTAACCTGAAGGGCGAGTATTTGGTTGCCCTGGTTTCGGTTGTGTTGTGCGGCCATATGACCCTCGGCAGTTCTTCTGCCCACTTTCCTTTCTTATCGTCGAGGAGTATCTTTTTGGTTGCCTTGAATATAAGACTGTTTGCTCTTTCGACAGCTCCGTTTGACTGGGGGTGATATACTGACGCGAAGTCGACTTTGGTTCCAATGGAGTGACAGAATTCTTGGAACATATCATTCTCGAATTGTTTTCTGTTATCGATATTATGTCCCTTGGCACTCCAAAGCGGCAGATGACGTTTTGCTAAAAGAACTTTCTGATTGTTGTTGCCGAGATGTTTGTGATTGGTTTTGCTTCGATCCACTTGGTGAAATATTCTAGCGCTACAACTGCCCATATGTAATTCGCTGGGGCTATGGGTAGGGGTCTGACGATGTTGATTGCCTAGCGTTGGAGAGGCCATGATGGGGCTATGAGTTGTGTTGGCTATGAGAGTGCTGACTGCTTATTTGAATTTTTTTGGCAGGCTTCACATCTGGTTACTACTTCTACGGCATCCTTGACCATAGATGGCCAGAAGAAACCTTGTCTAACTGCATTTGCAGTTAGCGGCCGAGGTCCAATATGTGCTCCACAGATTCCTTCGTGTATCTCATTGAGTAGCTCGGTGCCTTCCGTTCTGCTTACACACTTAAGTAGTGGGGCGCAAATTCCTGACTTGTAAAGCTAACCCTCGATGATGCTGTAGCTCCTGGCCCATTGCTGCATTCTTTTTGCCTCTGACTTAGTGTCTGGCTCATAAAAACCCCTGAGGTACACAATGATTTAGGTTCTTCAATCTTTGCTCGTTACTGCGTGTATTTGCTTGATCGAAGGTTCTGTGATTGTTTGAAAAAACACATCTTGTGGTATTGCTTCTTGTCTTGCTACCAATTTGGCGAGCTCGTCTGCCTCCGTGTTAAACTTTCTCTCGATGTACTGTATATCGAAGCCTTTGAAATACTGTTCCATGCTTCGGATGGTGCTGTGGTATTTCTCAAGCAGTGGATCCCTGGTTGTGAATTCTTTATCGTATTGGCTGGCAACGATCTTGGAATCCGTTCTAACTTTGCACCTCTGAAGTCTGAGTGCCCTCAGTTTCTTGAGCCCCAGCAATACTGCCTCATACTCTGCTATGTTGTTGGTGCACTTGTCCATTTCTTTGCTAAACTCAAGCCTTGCAGCATATTTCATTTTCACACCCGTGGGCGAAGTGACTACTGCTGCTATACCTGCCCCGGCTAGTCCCTAGGCTCTGTCACAATGCACTGTCCACTCTGGTTCAGACCAAGTTTGATTTTTTATGTGCTGTGGAGTCGTCCAATCTGCTATGAAGTCAGCGAGTACCTAAGACTTGATGGCGCTGCGTTTCTCGAAGTCTACTACATGCTCTGAGAGATCCATGGCCCATTTGCCGATTGTTCCCGAAGCTTCTCGGTTGCCAAATATTTCATTAAGTGGTTGGCTGGTGAGCACTTTGATGTGATGAGCCTTAAAATAATGCCGCAACTTTGTGGAAGCCATGACTACCGCGTATGCAATTTTTTCCATCTTAGTATAGAGCCTCTTGGAGGCAGGCAATGCCTCGCTGACATAGTATACCGGTAGTTGTACCAAGCGTTCCTTCGGCTCTCCTTTAACCGTTTTGACTATTTTCTTTTCCTGTATAAGGACGATGCTGACTGCCGAATGGGACGCAACGACATATAACAACAGCACAGCCCCGGGCTCTAGGTTGATTAGCTTTGATTGCTTTTCGAGGTAATTTTTTAGATCTGCAAATGCTTTTTGTTGTTCTGGACCCCATTCAAAGGGTTGAGCCCCTCGGAGTGTTTGGAAGAAGGGCAACCTTTGCTCGGCCGATCTAGATATGAATCGGTTTAGTGCCGCCATTCTGCCTGTGAGTTTTTGCACATCCTTTCGGCACTGGGGCTCTTGCATTTGGATGATTGCTTTGATTTTATCCGGATTGACTTCGATGCAATTGATTGACACCAGACAACCGAGTACTCTTCTTTTTCGGATACCGAAAACACACTTCTCTGGGTTCAATTTTAACCTTGCTGCTCGAAGGTTTGCGAATGTTTCTGTGAGGTCTGAGATGTGGCTGCCCTTTACTTTGCTTGCTACTATGATATCGTCCACAGAAGTGTGTACGCTTTTTCCGAACTGTGACTCGAAGGCTTTCTGAGTCATGCGGCAAAATGTGGGGCCGACATTTTTCAACCCCTCAGGCATTCTTACGAAACAATAGGTACCAAAAGGTGTGATGAAACTTGTTTTTTCCTCATCCTCCCTCCTTAGCCATGCCTGATGATAGCCCGAGAAACAATCAAGCAATGACAGCAGTTCGCTCCCAGCTGCTGCATCCACGATTTTGTCAATTCGAGGCAATGGGAAGTCGTCTTTCTGGCAAGCTTTGTTGAGGTCTGAGAAGTTTATACACATTCTCCACTTCCTGTTCTTTTTTCTTACCATTACACAGTTTGCTAGCCAAGACGGGTATTTGACTTCGCGGATAACAGAAGCATCGAGGAGCCGTTGGACTTCCGCTCTGATAGCTTTTGTTTTTTCATCGGACATCTTTTGAAGCCTCTGTTTCTTTGGCCTGATCTTTATGTCGACCTCTAGCTTGTGCTGTATGATGCTTCTGTCCACGCCTTCGAGGATTGCTGAAGACCAGGCGAATACTTCCTTGTTCTTACTTAGAATGCTAGCAGTTCTGTCTCTTCTTTGGATTCTAAACCAGAACCTACTATGACAAACTTGCCAAGGACTTGTTCATCGAGGAGTACTTTTTTGGTTTCTTCGTCTGGCTGAACTGCAACCTTTTCTTTGTTGAGACATCGTGTGTCTTCTCTTGCGTTTGCTTTATGTTGCTCATGAGCTTTTTGGGTTCTCTCTTCATCCTCTAGCTGCTCTTGGCTGATGACCTGTATGTTGTTGCAGTTTCTTTCGCCCGGTGCATAACCTTTTTCTATGTCTCTAGCCATTTGTTGATCTCCTTTGACTATGATAACCCCTCCGGCTGTGGGAATCTTCATGCATAGATATGCACTATGGATAACGGTTTTGAAGGTGTTAATTGTGCCCTAGCCAAATATGACGTTAAATGGGTGGCAAAGATCCACCACATCGAATGTTACATATTCTGTTCGAGGGTTTTGTGTGTTGCCGAACGATATTGGGAGGAAGATTGTGCCCATAGGAGTGATTCTTTTTCCACCGAAGCCTATGAGTGGTATATTTGACGGCTGCAGGGAACTTTTGCTGAGGCCCATTTGCTCGAAGGTGTTTATGAATAGTATGTCTGTCTGGCTGCCATTCTCTACGAGAACTTTACTGACCATCTAGGTGTGGATATGGGCTTCGATTACAAATGCATCAACATGCGGATAAGCTTTGACTTGATAATAGGTACCTCTGTGAAAACATTGTTTACCATTCGAAAGTGATCTCTTCTTTTTCTTTTGTTCGAAGTCTGAAGATGACCCTCCGCATATCATTCCAATGTAGCCTTGTACTGGGAAGGTTGCGGCTTGGTTTGGGGTGGGCTCTGGTTTAGGCTGTGGTAAGTGTTGAGGCTCTTGCTTTTACCTTTGCTGGTCTTGCTTGGGTGATAGTTGCTGGATTTGTTGTCTGGGTTGGGCGTATTGGCTGGGCGGTTGTGTGGGGTGAGTTGCATGAAAATATGGGGATGGTGCGTAAAGTTGATGATGATGGGTGCTTGGGTAGTGGTAGTTGGGCTGAGCAGGTTGTGGATATGGTTGTTGGAACCATGGGTTGGGTGATGTGTAATTGATGGATTTAGGTTGGGACGAAGCCTTCTTCTCTGCTTTGATCCTTTCTTGGATTTCTTTTGCTTTGAGGCAAGTGGAGGTTTTATGTCCCTTGTCCTCTCCGCAGTAAAAACAGTATGGCTTTCTGGTTGATCGAGCTTGGACTTGAGAGCCTCGGCCTCTGCCACGCCCTCGTTGGCTACTTCCTCTGAAATCATTGCTCTGGTTATCTCTGCCCATGATGTCTTCTTTCTCTCCCTTGATGTGACCGATGAACGAAGGCGAGGGTTCTGTGGATTGCTTAGTTTTTCTGTACTGCCTTTCTTGATAGCCACCTTCACTATGTGACTGGTTGCGACTCTTACTTTGACTTTGCTTGCGCCTCTTGTAATCCACATCTGATCTATTGTATTCTTCGAACTTTGTGCATAACATTTGCATGGTGTGCAGGGGTATTCGCGCGCAGTATGAAGACATCTGACATACTCGCACGCCTCTGAGTACAGAACTTATTGCCGCCTCATCCGTGACGCTCGAGGCCTGGGCTCGAAGCGTGAGGAATCTTCTGTAGTACTCATGTAATTGCTCATTTTCTTGCTGGACGATATTCAATAGCTCATGTAATGGTTCCATAATGGTGCGGAACCCTCGAAAGCTTGCGACCATCTTATCCTGATGTTTTCCTAGCTGTATAGAGACCCGGGGGGGGGGGGTAGATTGAAATACTAATTGAGGGTGGACTCTTCGAGGGCGCAAACGAATGCCTTTGCCAAGGTTACCTCGTCTCCTCCTGCTGATATGATTGCTGCTTCGTAGCTCATGAGGAATTTTCTTGGGTCAGAATTTCCCCTGAATTTGGCTAGCGGTATCATTCTGAACTGCGGTGGGTATGGAGCTCTTTGCAACCCTTCAGAGAGAGGTGAGTCTTTGTCGATTATGCCCGTTGCGCTTGCTCTTCGAATTGGCAGTACTTTTGCGGCTATCGGCTGACGGCTTGGCGTAAGTGGTACTTCTTGCTCGAGGTATGGGTGAGCTTCAGGCGTTGAGTTTGATTCTTGGCGACTTACTCTGCCAATGGTTCTCTGGAGCTCTTTGACTTCTTTTGCCAGTTGCAGATTCTTGAGTCTGAGCTGGGCTATGTACTCTTTCTCTTGTAAGGCTTTCTCTCTCTCTGACAGCGCTTTGCTTCTTAGCTCTTGCTCTTGCAATAGCTGTTGCTTGAGTTGCTCGAGGTGCTCAGCTCTTTGGGCTAACAATTCCATCTCTTGTGCTACTGTCATCGAGGTTGGGGTGTTGCTTCCCGGAGGGTTTGAGCTTGATGTTTGTTCGGGACGCTGTACTGGGTCTTTTAGACCACCCACCACTTCTGCTTGAAGCGATGGTTGCACTTCGGGGGTATTCTCTTTTGTTACTTGTGATGTAGATTGATCGTCAATCAGTTGGGGGCCTCCCAAAGCGCTGCTTCAGGGGGAGGGGGGGGGAGTGCCACTCGAAGACAGCGGTCCATGGAGTTGAGTCATCATGAGCTTATGTACGAGCTCACAACAGGGTGGGCGCCACTGTTGGTGTGACAAAACGCGAGCTTCAGTGCCACTAACAGAAAGAGTAAACCTGAAAAGGAATCATGAAGGGCACGAAACGGAACAACGGGTTTCCCTCACGTATTCCCAAAAAGATTCGTCCCGTTACAAGTAAGTAGGGGTGTTCTATTTATAGGCCCGTACTTAGGTCATATGCAAATGACCATTTTGTCTCTAATTACCTACTATATTCTTCGAATATTCTGTACAAAATGGTCATAAAGGATAAATCGGTCATTTAAGCTTTTTTGGTACCCTTCCTTGTCCCGCAAGCCACGACACGTGCTGGCTCCACGTGTTGCCCTCTTCGTGCCATGCTGGTTCTTGATCTTGTCCGGTGTCCTGTCCTTCGAAGGATGATAGCTTTGTCCTTTGAAGGCGCGGAGGTACCACTCGAAGGGTCCTCTGCCTTTGAGCGCGCTTGCCTCCTTCTGCTAGGGCCGAAGGGTCTTGGTTTTTCCGAGGCCTTCTGATGGACACTTGTACCTCAAAATTATGGTTAATAGAAAAAGGGTAACGATGGTTAACTTTGACTTTTATTCACAACCCGACTTTGATAAACCCTCGAGGGGTGGCTTGCGAAGTGATCCCCCCAACAGCGTATTGCATATGACAGTCTACCACTGCAAATGAATATCCAGAGAAGAGGTATGGAAATTGATACTAGATGCCCAGTCTGTTGGCGCTTGGATGAGGATGGTGGGCATTGTTTTCTGAATGTAAGTTTGTGAAAAAGGTCTGGCAAGAAGCCGGATTGGAAGGAGAAAGAGTGCTATTGACTCAGATGGAATTAGCGAGGCAAGTCGTGAATTATATTATGCAGATGAAGCTGGACAAGAAGTTGCATATTATGGCGCTACTATGGACATGGTGGAATGCGAGAAACAAAGCAAATGAAGGGGACGTATGCTATCATCTGGGGAAGTAATCCACTCCATTACCAAGCTGCTGATGGAGATTAAATGTTTGCAGAAAGATAAACCACCAAAACAGAGATCACATGAGCACTGGGTTAGGCCGCCGATTGGGAAAATTAAAGCAAACTGTGATGGTGTTTTCTTAGAAAAGGAGAAAAGAGGAGGCTGGGGATTCATGATGAGAGACCACGATGGCAAAGGTTTAATGGCGGGAGCTGGTAATATGCCGGCAGTGCATGATGCTGCCTGTGCAGAGGCACAGGCCTGTCTTGCTGCACTACAAGCTATGGCACAATATGGTTTCAACTCAATTCAGATTGAAACTGACTTAACCAATCTTGTCAGGTCTTTGGAATCAATTGACTTTGATTTCGCTGTGAGTGGTATGTTCTACAAAGAAGCTAGGGATCTCATACAGACCCAGTTTACATCTGTTAATATCTTGTATGCTCCGAGATCATATAATATGTGTGCATATGAACTTGCTCGCTCTAATATGTGTTGGGACCCGGATCAGTCATTTGTTGGATCCCCTCCCTGCTTATGGAACAGAATTGTTGGTTCGCGATATCGCTGAACCCTGCGGTCATGAATAAATAAGAGCTCCCTTTCATTCAAAAAAAACACGTACGTACTCGTCGATCGGCCAAGAGCGTGTATAAAAAGGGCCGGCCGGGGTCGTCCACGTCCTCCATCGTCTTCCACATAAACACGTACTACCTAGTACTGAAACAAATAAAAAAGCAGCAGCAGCAGCCAGAGCGGAAGGCGAGAGTATGGCGGCAGCAGGCAAAGCTGTGCGCATGGCGGCCATGGCCATGATCATGGCGCTGGCGCTGGCGGCGCCGGCGGCCATGGCCATGGAGTTCACTCGTGCCGATCTCGCATCGGAGAACGCCACCTGGGCGCTCTACCATCGCTGGTCCGCGCGGTACTACGTGGTGCCCATGGCCAGCGACAAGGCTCGCCGCTTCGGCATCTTCAAGGACAACCTCCTGCGCGCCGTCAACGACTCGACACCCGGCATCAACGGCTTCGGCGACCTCACGGACGATGAGCTCGCGGAGGTGTACAACTGCGCGATCCCCAACCTTGCGGAGGTGTACGCCACCAGCAACATCACTCCCGAACCTTCTGTGATCGGCTGGTTCCATAATCTCCCGGACACCGTCGACTGGAGGTACATGCAAAATACCATCCCGCCGGCCGTGACGAGCATCGTTCGCGGCTGCCGCGGCTGTGGAGGGGATGCACGCTATCAAAACCAAGACAACGGCAATTTCCCTGTCAGAGCAGCAGATGGTTGACTGTGACACCACGAGCCATGGCTGCAGATATGGCTGGACCAGGAGTGCTCTTTCGTACGTGTGGAACAACGGCGGACTGGCGCCGGAATCTGTCTATCCGTACAAGGCACAGCAGGGCCCTTGCCAGAAAGTCGTCAGCCCCCTCATCCCCATCGCCGGATACTCTAATGTGCCGCCAAATGATGAACTGGAACTCAGAAGAGCGGTGGCTGGGCAACCGGTCGTGGTGAACGTCGATGCCAGCGGGGAAGCTTTCAAGCGCTACGATGGAGGGTTGTTTCGTGGACCCTGTGACAACGATGGCTATGGACACGCTATAACGGTGGTGGGCTACGGCTCTGACCCCATCACTCACGAGCCCTACTGGATCTTGAAAAATTCGTGGAGTGAAACCTGGGGAGAGAATGGCTACATGAAGATGCAGAGAGAGATCGACAGCATGGGCACCGGACTGTGCGGCATCCATAAGAGTCCAACTTACCCCTATCGTGTCTAGCTACCACGAGAGAAATTGAAGAAGTGTGTGTGGTGGTGTGTTGTTTATGTATGGAAATCATCTTAGTGCGTGTGGTCAACTTCTGATGTTATTAGTGTCAAAAATAATAAAACGAACGTTTGAGATTTTCTCGTGCTTTCTGTTATTAGGGTGATTTTTTTAATTAAACGTCTGATCTCTTGAACCCTCATCTCCTCACCGGCGTGCGGCACCCTCATCCCCTCACCGGCAGAGGCGGGGGCGGAGGCGCAGGCGGCGGCATCTCGCATCCTCCTCACCTCACCACGCACTCGGCAGCGGCGGCGGCGGAGGCGACCTTGCATCCTCATCTCCTCACCACCAACCCTGCTGCGGCGGCGGCAGCACCCTCGCATCCTCATCTCCTCCCCTTGCACACTCGCACCCAACGGCAGCGGCGCCGGCACCCGCCATTCTTTTTGGGCTGGTGAGGAATTTCTAGTTCCCTCTCCCTTCTGTTTAGTGAATGAGCAAACAGGAACTGTTTGTAAGTGATGATGAATTGGACAGTGGTTCACTGGCATACCTAGCATGATGGCTGGGTATTCCTAGGAATACCCAACTATTTTGCAAAACAACTGAGTAAATGTCTTTTACATATGCTAATACTTCATGTGTTGAGCTGGATTTAATTACTTCAAGTTGGATCAAATTTGTCTCTAAATAAAATGGCCAATGTTCGGTTCCACCATACCAAATTCCTACATGTCACAACTTCAATTGATTATTGAGGCTCATATGCTCTATATGGTTCTGCTGCGTCCTGTGTTGCTGGTAGCAAATTCATCACTATATATCAAACTGTCTTGCCAAGCATTCCACGTCCAGTTGTTCCCCACTTCGATTCTCTCAAACACTGATCCGGATTGCCAAACCATTGCGTTGGCCGGCTCGTCACGAAATCACCACAGCCAGCAGTTATAAGCAGGACCTGGTTAACCTTGAACATTACAGTACGGATATTGACATTATCAAGCAATTTCACACCGTGATGAATTGTGATTTGTCTCTTTTGTTTTTGTAATTTCTCTTAAGCAATATGGAAATATATGAACAATTTACATTAAAATAACGGTATTGTGGACAAAATTTTCTCTTAGTTATTTCACGTTAAACAAAAAAAATCCTTCACATATCAGGAATACCCAACTCTGAATCCCTGGGTCCGCCACTGCAGTGGTTTATCCGAATCCACTGGTATAGGAGATGGGGCAACAGGGGTAGATGGAGATGGAACAAATGGTGAGTTAGCTGAATGCAATGGCGTCCCAGTCTTGAGTTGAGATGGTATCAGATTGTGCTGATCAACCTGAGATGAATGGTGTGAAATTTGTGGGGATGATGCTTGTAGGTTTTGCGGTAAAGAAATGGGAAACGGACCACCCTGTTTCAGTTGCTGATAATAGTTGCCCCGTTGGCCCACCTGTCGATACATTCTAGATTTCTTTGCAGCTCCTTGTCTAACCTTTAGCTCGGTCATATCGTTTCCAGAATGAAGCTGCGGAACCTGCATCTGAGCTTGCTGCTGTTTTTGCAATTGCTGCTGTATTGGAAGCTGCTGTTGAAGCATATGCTTTTGCTGTAACTGTTGAAGCATCTGACGTTTCATTTGCTGAATTTGCACCATGTGATGATCCTGGAATTGATGTTAGGCTGCATTGTACTCATCGAATTGTGAGATAATATATTACCGCTAGATTGCTGTTGCACATTTGTTCCACTCTGCATGGACCCGGTGCTTTCCTGTTGCAATGCACCACCTATTGAACCATGCTGCACAGAATTAAAATTATTTCCTTGA
Organism: Eleusine indica; assembly: GCA_030378355.1. Lineage (NCBI taxonomy): Eukaryota > Viridiplantae > Streptophyta > Magnoliopsida > Poales > Poaceae > Eleusine > Eleusine indica. Next base: position 48,921,407 of record CM059495.1, read on the forward strand.
CCAGTCTCCAAATTAGAGCCAGCCTGTTGTGCATTTGCAACATTTTTCAGTGTCGCTGGAACACCAAAGTTTGTTGGTTGCGGCCCAGGTACATAATGAGCACCAGCTGCACCAGAGGAAGGAACTCCTGTGCTTATCCTTGGTAAACTTGCTTGAGGCATCTGATTAGCATGACTGTCATGCTGCTGCATACCTTGGGAAACCTGATGTTGCTGTGAAATGTTAGAGCTAGGAGCTTGACCACCAGATTGTGGAAACTGTTGATGTCCTGGTTGCACAGGCTTCCTTCTTTGCGAATTTAAAATATGGATAATTTGTCTCTCATATGCAGAGATTTTTTCCTTGAGACTAGGCTGAATGCTGCTCTTATTGATTTGTATGACGCTGCCGCTCGAATAAGAGTCCAGCTCATGTATTGGATGGGTAAGCAGACCAAACATGTTGCTGTAAGTTAATTAAATAAAATGTTAATGCTATATTCAATATTTGCGCCACACAAACAGTATGCATTAGATCTCATTGTTAACCTGATTGTTGTTGCAGCATCTGAAGTATCATGTTTTTCCTTGTGTAAAATATTGGTTAGTTTGACGTGGCATAACTGCTAATATTATGAGACCGCTATCCTTTGAAATAGTGAAATGATTCCTTATCTTTGCCTTTGAAGTGTCATGTTTCTTTTTTCTGTACAGATATGAAATTTTCCAGCTCGTGGTGAACTTATACACGGAAAGATTCACTCAGATGCTAAGACTTCTCAGTGATAGGGCAAATGATATTCAAAATGTAAATATCCTGAAGGTATCTTCCAGTGTCACATTTATCTTCCATTGTTTCATTTTGGAAACTATCACTATTTTATTGATTTCATTTGAATTCTGTATCACATGTTTTGAGATGGAAATGCAAGGGTATCACATGTTTGATTTATGTTCTTAGCAAGCATTTTTTAATAGTCACTGTAGGTAACTGGTTGGGTCGTTCAGTATCAAGAAAATCTGATTGGTCTTGGTGTGGATGAATCACTTGCCCAAGTTTGTTCTGAAAGTGGTGCATTAGATCCTCTCATGAATATGTATGTTGAGCGCATGCAGGCTACAACTAAGGTAACTCTTTCTAGTTCTACTGAATTCTGTATGAAAATAATCATGATAATCGTTTTCCCAGTGTCCGATATATTGCACTCGGCAAAGATCTGGGCACTCGGCAAATAAACGTTTTCCCGTAGTGCACTGCACACCGAAAGCAAGAAAAGCAGCTCACGGTGAGCTATTCAGCTTTTAGTTCATTTCCTCAAAAGCTGGGGTTTTCAGTTTTTCAGATCCCTTTTTGTTTGAGCTTCTAGCTTTTCTGCTGGAAAAAGCTAGCAAAAGCTGAACAGGGCCTTTGCTCTAACTTGTTAGGGGACTTTTTTATTTTTGAATTACATACTCAACTCATTCTCAAAGGTTCTACTTTTTTATTTGCGTGATATCAGGGCCAGGGTTCTATTTCTCAGTAGGATCCAGATTTAGGTGCAGAGAGAGTCATTGGGTCATATGGGTTTTGTTTTCCTGCAGGAACCTGTTTTCTTACACTTGTCGGCTTAAATAGTAATAATTTTTGCCACCTGGCAAGGAGCAGATGATGAGAAACCGTCTGTAGAAGTGTGTCAAAAATTCATCTGTTAGCTACCGGATGCACATTTCTTTTTCTATGCTAAAAAAAATTGTGGGATGGAGTATATCTTAAGTGTACTTTTAGGAGAACTGTTGATAGGAGGCTTTACCTTTTATGGCAAGAAGGTTTACAAATAGCTAGCACAATTTCTTTAGTGGATTAACCAGATAATCTAGTGTGGCAGTTTAGTTCAAATGGTATCTATTCAACTCATTCTTTGTATATGGTGATTAACTTTAGAGGTATAATGCCTGTGTATGAACCTGCTATTTGGAAGATCCATGTGCCACCAAGGGTACATATGTTTCTCTGGCTGTTATCCAAAAACAAGAATCTGACTCGTGTTAATGTAAGTAAAAGAATAAATATAGAATGCAAGACCTGTTTATTCTGTGAGGAGGAAGAGACTTAACAGCACCTTTTCTTTGAGTGTGTTATTGCTAAACAGTTCTGGTTTGAACTAGCGGAATTAGCTAATATGAAGTTTGGCATAGGCTTTATAGATGTGGCTAGCTGCTGGCTGTGCAATAAAAAGTTTCTTGTTACAAATATGCTACTTCAGCTGGGCTGTGGTCAATTTGGAAACTCAGAAATCAATTATGTTTTCAGCATGTAGGATGGAAGAATCTGAAAAAACTGTGGCAGATGGTCACTGGAATGCTGGTAAACTGGAAGGTATTCTGTCGTGTGAAAAATTAGCAGAGCTAGAGGAGACAATCGCCACCTTGGAGAGATGGAAGTCAACACCAGAGAGGATTTCTTGCGGAGGAACGAGCAATGGTGTGAATGGGTGCTAAAGAAGGCGAGCCACAAGGGAGTGGGAAGACTGATGGAACCTGGGACGTCTGGAATGGAACCAAGAACGTGTGGGTTTGAAGAAGCTGAGCGAGAGTTGTGCGGCGTCAGTGAGACGGTCTGTGAATCTTGAATTCCCAGAGGGGGTGTAAAACTTGAGATGCACTGAAAAACTGGTTGTCATTGCAATGCAATAGAGAGCCTCCATTTTGGGGGTTCTAAAACTCTAAAAACAAAATGCATATTATCTTCTGATACATTTCATGGTGCTGTGTTTGATGATATATTTCTCTTGGAAGAATAGATGGCTAGCGAACCGTTCGCCTCCTCTCCCCCGGGCGCCCCTCCCACCATCGACCCCGCACCGGAATCCACCGCGGATCCGGCGACCACCGCTCCCCGTGCCGTGTCCATGGCCGGCGTTCTACCCTCCAAGGCGCCCGTTCCCACCTCCTCCTTGTCTCTTCCTGAGCGTCCACCCAGGACTGCTGGCCGGTCGAAAGAGGCTCGCTAGTCAGACTCCAGACCGGCCTCAAGCGATGGCTTCTCGACAGCTGGTTCGCCGGGCACCAGATCGTTTCACGACGTCGTGGTTTCTACCGCCTCCTCAGCGGCGCCTTCACCGCATCAGGAGCAAGCTCCAAAGCCGCCGCCACGCATCATCCTCCGGTCGACGGTCCATGTTCCTGTCCGGGAACAACGTGGACTTGATGCAGATGGCTGGGTGAAGGTGCAATCGCGTGCAAACCGACGACGGCGGCCACCCCAGCGCCTGCGCCGGCATGTTCCAGTCGACCTCAGAGGCCTTTGTTTCAACTGTTTTTCTAGCAACCATCGTGCTGCCGTGTGCCGTTCACACCCAAGATGCTTCAAGTGCAACGCACTGGGTCATCGATCCTATAACTGCCCAAGCCGAGGAGACGCCAAGGAAGAACAATCGGTTCACATCCCACGTCCGCGCGTCTCCGTGTGGAGGCGCATCACGCCACTGCCTGCACCAGCGGTCGAATCCTCCGGCAACCAGAGCATGGAGGCTCCCGCTGACGCCGCAGGCACCGGAAACAGTGCGGGACTTGCTAGAGGCAGCGCGTTGGAGCCGGGCGGGCAGCCTTCGGAAGGTTACCACCGCGGCCGTCGTCGTCGCCGCAGGCCGCGTCATCGTCATCGTGTCTCGGGTAACGGTGAAGCAACCTCTCCAGAACTTCCTGTTCAGGATGACGGCGCTTCCCCGGCCCGTGGCCCGCCATGCATTATTGACTGGTCTGATCGTCTGGAACGGGCGGCGGCGGACATGCGTCGGGCGATCATTGTCTCGGTGTTCGGTGATCATCCACCAGTGACGCCTGATGACATCAAGGCGATCATGGCGGCTCGTTTCAGCCTCAACCCGGTTTCTCTCGAAGCAAAGCAAGCCAGGGAAGATACCATGTTCTTTGTGTTCATCGACACGGAATAGACTACGGCGAGGTTGGTCGATTCCGGGCCTTCCATCGGGTCCAGTGGACCTGGGCTACATCTCCGGCGATGGACGCGGCAGGCCTTTGCTTCCAGTGCGTTCCTCCCTAACCTCGTCGATGTCGAGCTAAGGGGCGTTCCGGCGCACGCCTGGGAGATGACCACAGCAGAAAACCTCCTAAACCCCTATGGCTGGCCACAGCTGCTACATCCCTCCACTCGGAACAGAGATGATTACTCTGTTTTCCGGCTCTCAGCATGGTGTTTCAGGCCAAACTCCATTCCCGGTATGCGTGATCTTCACGTGGTGGAACCTTCGATCGGGGTAATCGACACGCCGCCGGGCAAGCCAACTTTGGTCTATCCAATAACCATCTCTGTAAAGCCGGCCATCTTCCCACAAGCATCGGACAACAGCTCTCCTTCAGAGGGGGACGAGGATCCTAGGCGGCGCCGTCCACGACGTAGGCCGCGTCGAGAGGACTCCTCCTCTAATGTGCCGCCGTCAACTCCGGCCGGAGAGGGGGTCCCACAACGTAGCTCGGTCCTTACGCGGCTAGGGCCTGTCGACTCCAGCTTACAGCAGGCGGCTGTGACTGTCGAGGCTGGCAGCCTTGGCACAGACGCCGAGCCCAGAACGACGACCATGACGCCGACAAGTGAGAAGAGCGCTCCCACTGATGCTGGGGCTGTTGGCTCCAACGTGCGGTAGGAGGCTGCGGTTGTCGAGCACAATGGCCCCATCCTCGATGACAGTTCGACCGATAGGGACGCGACTCCCAACGCCGGCGAGGTGCCACCCCTTGCTTCTGGCGAGGGGCACGAGGAGATTGCCATAGGAGGCGGGGTTCACGGGCCCACAACAGAAGTCAATCAGTCATCAATCGCTGGCATGCCGCAGCCAATGTCAGTTCCCGAGACGGCGTCATTAGAAGCTGTGCCAATGTTTGAAAAGGAATTATTGCTAAGCATTACCGAGGCCAAAGAAGATGGCTGTACGTCTACTCAAGACATGGAGTGCAACAATTTCAAAATGGACCTGGGACTTTCTGGCCTGAGTTGCCACGACCAAGAGGAATTGGTATCGGTTTTTTCACCCATGTTGTCACGTTTCGAGTTGTTCTCTATGCGCCAACAACCGACCCTGCTAGACACAGCAATCATCGAGTCAGGTGTCGAGACGTCTCCTACGCGGGTCGAGTCCACACCCGCTACGGTCGAGATAGTCTCTACCGAGCCGTTGATTGAAACCAAGTCAGGCGCACTAGGCACAGATGATCCTCAAGAATTAGCGCATGGAGACGTGACGCCTGCATGCAACCTGGAACAGAACTCGTTTGGGTCCCATTCAACATTCTCCTGGTGCCCAGCTGAAGATGTATACTAGAAGAACCAGAAGCAGTTCCTTCTCTGATTGATCGAGAACGGCGACAGGTATCCACAGTTGTATACTCGTGGTGGATGCGCACTCCCAGAACACCACCGGTGAGTCCGCCAGCTTCTCCAGAACATCCCGCTCCAGCAAGCCCGCCAGTTCCCCGAGAACAACAACCTTCGAAAGATTTCCTCAGAAGAATCTCCAAGTCCCTCCCTCACATGATTCCAGCGCCCGTCGTGCAACGGTGCCGTCATCAGGCTATTGTTGCAACGCAAGCCCCTCGACGCAGTTGCAGAATTGCCAAGCTACCACCGGAGATAAATAATCAAGCTGCGGCTTTGGTGTGTCGTCGCTTGGGATTTACTGATGAGCTCAATGGAGTGACTGAAGAAACAAAAGAGAAATATGCCACGTTCTTCGAAAAGCCCCTCAGCAAAGAACATGTCATCGCCTTGGCAGCACTCCTAGGCAAGGAGGTGCCGGATGACACATAGGTGATCAACAGACAGGTTGAAGTGGTGGCGTGATTACAGTCCCACAAGGTCGTTATCTGTTTGTTTCCAATGGATCATCAAAAAAAATCTAATATGGAATGTGAGAGAGCTTTATAAAAGGGCTCGACGTGACAATGTTCGTAAGGTCGTTGATGATGTTCGTCCATCTATTGTTTGTCTCCAAGAAATGAAACTCACACTTATTTCAGATTGGGATGTTATGGCAATTATGGGTCGTGATTTTCGTCAACATGTGTATCTCCTGACTCAAGGAACACGGGGGGGGGGGGGGGGTTCTTGTTGCTTGGCGTGAAGGTGTCTTCACCTCTGATCATTGGAGAGTACATAGGCATTTTGTTTCCATCAAATTCAGCTCTAACGACCAGCCCTGGTGGATCACGGGAGTTTACGGTCCCCAACAAGACAGTGAAAAGGTGGAATTTTTGAACGAACTATGTGAGGTCAGGGACCATTGTGAGGGGCCATAGATTGTGGCCAGGGATTTCAATATGATCTATTCCTCTGAAGACAAGAACAATGATAATTTGAATCAAGCGATGATGGGTCATTTTTGAAGATTTATTAATAATTTTGATTTGAAGGAGATTCCATTGCTCGGACGGAGATACACTTGGTCAAATGAAAGGGAAGCGCTGACTCTTGTTAGATTGGACCGAGCAATTTGTACTTCTGATTGGGAGGCTCTATTTCCCAATTGTCTTCTCCAAAGTCAAGCTTCTGAGATATCGGATCATTGTCCGCTGGTTCTTGGTCTCAATGAAGGGATTCACGGCAAACGAAGGTTTCACTTTGAAAGTTTTTGGCCCAAGATTGAGGGCTTCCATGATACTGTAGCTGATTCATGGGCGCAACCCGTGAATGCTTCATGTCCTCTAGAACAGATTTCCATCAAGCTCAAACGTCTTACAAAGTCATTGCAATCCTGGAGTCAAAAAAGGGTAGGGCATATCAAATCATAGCTGGGCATTGCTAGGGAAATCCTACATCGTCTTGAGATTGCACAAGATAGTCGTCTACTAACCTCGGACGAGGAATCGTTGAGGAGGGAAGCCAAAAAATCATGCTTGGTGCTGGCATCCCTAGAGCGTACCGTGGCACGTCTCCATTCGCGCATTCGTTTCTTGAAGGATGGTGATGCAAACACGGAGCTCTTCCATAGGACAGCCGGCTTTCACAAGAAAAAGAATTTTATCCCCAAGCTAATACATGAGGACAGGGTGGTCACTGGTCAAGATGAGAAACAAGAAATCATGTTTGATTTTTTCAACAATTTAATTGGCACAGCCCTGCCACGGACAGCCACTCTCGATCTAAATTTCTTTCACCGGGAGGCTCTCGGTCTCTTGGTGCTTGAAGCGCCGATCATTGAGGACGAAGTATGGGAAACAATCAGGTCTCTCCACTCCGATCGTGCTCCCGGACCGGATGGCTACATAGGCAGGTTTTACAAGTCTTGTTGGTCGATTATTAAAGCTGATTTTATGGCGGCGATCTTGACATTGCAGCAGGGAGACTCTAGGAAACTTTGGCTTCTCAATTCAACCTATCTTACTCTAATCCCGAAGAAGGAAGAAGCTCTCATGGCCAAGGATTTCAGACCCATCAGTCTGATCCATAGTTTTGCCAAGTTGGTGACCAAGATTCTTGCAAACAGATTAGCACCGCTGTTGAACTCGATGGTTTCTACAAATCAAAGTGCTTTCATTCAGGGTCGGTGTATTCATGACAATTATGTCTTAGTACAGCAAACAATCAAGCTTCTTCACAATCATTCAGGGTGGAGTGTTAGAAGAAGTTCTCTTGCATTGTTCGACCCAAGGCAGATTTCATATACAAATTTCTGTTATTTATTGTTGTAACCATCATCATGGTTTCTCAATCTGGATGTGATTTAAAATGACCATGGTGCATGCATATTGCAAACTGCTTTCTTGGTGAAATCTGGACATTACATGGCCACAGTGCTTGCTTGGGCATTGCTATTTTTGCTATGATGGAACCTGTTCTTGAGAGATTCTATTTGCTATATTTGGGCAGCCTATTTTTACTATTTTTGAGAATAGTTTTGAATTCTGGCCGGAATCAAACTTGTCGTGCAAAACAGGTTTTTTAGATGTGAATAAATCTGTCCGGAACAAATTTGTGTTATTTGGTAAATCCAGCCTGGTTGAGTGAATCAACTGGATTCACTCAATCCGGGCCCAAAATGGTTCTTGGCCCAGATTCGTTCTCCAGTAACCGAACAAGGCCTGAACAATTCACGTTACCGTGCATGCAACCAAACACTTCCAAATAAGTTTTAATCGGGGAGGGAAGGTGAGTGAAAAACGTTTCAACTGGGGAATAAAGAAAAGAAATGAATTTGTTTGTTTTAGAAATCAATTTGAATGCTGCAGATGTTTCAAATGCACCATAAATCGAACAAAAATCCAAATATAACAAATCAGTTTTTTTTTACCTATAATATTCTTCTCTACACAATAAAAGATATTAACCTTATGAAATTATTGTTATGCCCTATGGAAAATTCTAAATGGGTAAATTGGTGTTTAATTCCACTTTCCGAACTAAACAATTGCAGAATGACTTCACAATTTACTTGTATCTTGCACCATGGCCGTAAGGAAAAAACACAGCTGACGAACTATTTTTCTCACTTCCTTCTAGAAATACATATTTTCATCTCAATTTTATTACATAAGCTAAGCAACAAATAGATGTGCCATATTCAGATCCACGCGCTTCATCTCTCTCCAGGAGTGTGATCCCTCTCCATCTCTATTCAATTTTGTGGCAACGCACCGGCGCACCTAACTGGTAAAACGTAACGGGTGAGTGAATATATGCGTACAAAAATTTTGTTAATGTGTAGGAAGGTGTCAAAGTTAGCATACATACACACAGTAGTAATGAGAATGAATGAAGGCTAATCAGATCTAGAGGTACAACTTAATCCAAACATACATACTCATGTGACAGCTCTAAATTTTAGACATCTTAATCCGAACACACCTTATAACTGCTCCCATGTTAACCCACCACAACTTGATGACGGCAAACGAAACATCATCTACTTCATGTTCATAATGGATACTAAAACTATTGCAGTTGACCAATAAAAATCAATAAATTTTCGTTGATTGGTTGAAGAGGAATATATATAATAGTCGCAAGAATATTCCCCACTTGATGCAAATGATCTCTTTCTCTTTACCCCGAACGAAATCGAAATACATGTTCGCTCACCTGGAAACCGCTTGACCTCGGCCACCTGTAAATCCCCAACGAAATATATTCCTCCACTGGAGGGAGTACTTGTTGTAAGCGGCGGCCAGGTTCTGGTGATGAGCTTCAACTTCCCTGGGCACGCCCCCGTTGTACACTGAGCCGAGCTCCTCGTCCGTGAGGTCACCGAACTTGTTGAGGCCTCGGATGCGAACCCCGGCGGCGTCGAAAGCGGCGTCTTGCTTGTCGAAGCGGCGGCGGAGGTTTTCCTTGAACACCGCGTACCGGTGCTCCTCCTCGTCGATGGAGCTGTATGTCTTCTTGTTCTTGGCCATCCAGTCCCTGAACATCCTGCGGGTCTCCACCTCCTCGCTCCTCTCACCGTACGCTACGGTCGACATGGACGCCACCGCTAGCGACGACACCAGCAGCAGCAGCGCCGCCGCCGCCATGAGAGCCGTGGACCTCCTCATCGCCGCAAACACGCGAGGCCAGGCCGGCGGCGGGGTTAGATCTGTGTATAGATCGCTTTTCCGTGTGGGGAGAAAGGAGGGGATCGGGGAGTGGTGGTGGGGCCCAGATCCGGCCAGTTCCCGTTCTTTTGTTGTTGCTGGGTGCGTGCATGGGTGGCGCGTGGATAAGCTGCTGCCAGAGTGCCAGTGGCCAAGCGGTGCGGTGGTGATAAATAAAAACTTTAGCAAAAAAAAAAGATAAATTAAAACAATACAATAACCCAACATAGTAATAAGATTGATATATAATAAATTGCATATAATAAATAATCATTACATTGTTTGAGAGTACACGGTCCCACGTATAAATGCATCATAATATTTACATCACTTGCAGCCATCTAAATCTAAATGCTCTTTCGAAATTTTTCATAAAAATTTAGGAATATTTTCTTTGCATAAACTATTTCGATACCTATTTTCCTCCATTCGGTTTTGAGATTCCATCCATGGTCGGGGTTAAAATGTATGAGTCAGTCTTCCCATTTGCACGGTGTTCACGCTGATTCCTATTAGAATCCTCGACCAGTTCAATGACCATATCAGCAGGCCGCTTCCTCCGAGTTCACCTTGCTTTTGCGCAATGGCAACACTCTCACGTATTTCCGAGAGCATATAACTGGTAGCACTTTACATCACTACAACATCAATGTAGATAGGAAAGGTTATCACACACAAATCAGTGATAATTTACATGACGATTACAATTCACAAATATCACCAGTTTCCTGTCTTTGTTCCACTTTTACCGCCTTTTTACTTGCACGGTATTCACACATATATCTGGCCTTTTATCTCCCTCATTTGTTTCACTTCTTTCCTCTTTCTTTGTTCCTCATCAGATCCACCAGCTTGAGGTTCTGTCAGTAGTATATTAGAAGAAGATTGTTGATTACATTATTCTGCAATGCTATGCTGAAACTTATAGTTTTATAAAATGGAAACACACCTAGTGACAGATCGTTAGTTATATCTCTGAAATGTTTTCGGGCTGCATTCATCTTGCCCATTTCATGAAACCTGGCCAGAAGATGATTACAGCTTGTATAAAGACGGCAGGAATATAGTAGCACGACCGATGAGGTACTAATTTTGCTTAAGAATAAAACAATTATGATGAGCCATATGATTCTATATATCTGATCCAAAAAAGCATGGACCCTTTTGTATCCCAATATATGAACTACTGCCTATGGGCAATCAGTCAATCACAGAATAGCAGAAACGACATTTTTCCTACTGTTCCGAGACCTCGGGTCAATTAATAATGAGATAATCCACTGATATATATAATTTCATCCAGGAGAGTTTCCATCGAGTTACTGGGGACTGCGGTGAACTGAAACGACGGTTTACTGCTGGACTGCATACATTGCAAGCTGTTCTATCCTCCCAGGATTTGGCATTGCCTAGTGCCCACAAGGTGTTGTACACCGCGGGTTCTACAAATTGCTCAAAACAACATCGTGCAAGAAAACCATTATAAAATGGGTGAATAGAAAGCTAGAGGAAACAACGATCCATCCCCACGACTAACACCATAGGAGAAATAAAAAGGGCGCATGTAAGGAATAATCTCTCGATCCCATCCCAATGATCGAGAAGCTGTGAAGGATACGCGGGGCAAGCGACGCACCTGGGTGGTTGTGTGGCATGAACCCTAATTCCGCGCAATGCCATCACCAGATCCTTGGACAGCGTGAACCGACTGTCGCAGGTCGCCGGCGATCTCAGTCGGAGTGATCGCTGCCCGACTGTAAACCCCCTTGCAGCCTAGCTTGACCCTTCGACTTGCTGCGTTGTCGCTATCCTCGCCCTAGATGTTGGCGGCGAAAAACTCGCTCTGCCGCAACATCGCGTTCCCTAGTTGTCGCGACACATGTGTCTCCTCCCGTTGCTGCAGTCGGGCAGGGCCATCGGAGACGGAACGTCGTCGAGTTGGTTTAGATGGAGAAGAAACAACGGAGGCGTGGGATTTCTGTATTGGTGTTGGCCTTCCTAAATACCCATTTTGCATATCAATATTGGTGTTTTATATACCTTATTAATATATATTTGCTAACAATTAACCCCATTATCATGTATTTTCGTAGTTTCTCTGCTTCTGTGGTGTATTTCAGGATATATGTGAAAACAGAGGAATTATGGATCAAGACAAGAGAGAAGACCACAAGATAGGAGAAATAAGGCTTGTGCCGGTCGACACGACTCGTGCCGATCGGCACAAGTAAAAATTTTGGCCCATTTGAAGTTCAGAGCAAAGCCCATTAAGCCCATTGGTGAATAGAAGCCGAAGACGGTGCAATTCAGCTCAAGATTCAAGGAAAAAGATATAAAAAGAAGAGGATTCGTAACCGGCAAGGGGGCGAACAGATAGGAAGTTCCTGACCTAGGGTTGAGTTGACGACGGCAACGAGGCCTGACACCGGCTTGCCACCAGAAGAGGAGACTGATGCCAATCGGCACGTGTGCGTCATTGCTCCATTCCCTCATCCGGTCGTGAATAGCATGATGAGTGAGTAGTTCTTATATTCACTCCATTGGTGAGGGGATCTGGTTATGTAACTCTCGACATTTTATAGCTAATCGATATGCTTAGTCTATATGATGTGCTTATGCCGTATGAGATCTAAAGTTTCATATATGCATGTTGATGTTACCTATGGCTTATGTTATATCGTGATAATCACATAGTGCAAAAAACCAGTGGGGAACTAATAACCCTGCCATTACAAGGCCAGGGTGAACGAAACCACTATATATTGTAGAATACTAAACTGTCAACCTAGTTAACTAATATAAGTTATATGCCAGTGAACCAATCCTAAGGAGAGAATATCCTCTTTAATATTGATAAACCCCTTTTAACTTGTATTCCTAGTTATTTTCCACAACCAACACACACACTCTCTGTTTAATAGTTAGTAGAATTAAGTTGCTAGTAATAGTTCTGCTTGTTCCTTACGGATTTGATTAAACCTTGAAATACTTTGAGGGAAGAAGGCTACAACGTACATCATCCTCTTACGATATATAAGTGGGTGCGTAATAATGACCAAGAAGCCTTTTTTTGGCGCCGTTGCCGGGAAACTAGCCAGTTCTGTTACTAGTTTTTGTTTCTACTAATCTCTAATTCTTTCCTTTTCTAGTTGTTTTTGTTTTGTGTTTGTTTTTCTCGTTTTTGTTTTCAGGATGAATTCTTCAGGATTGGCACGTACGGTCAGGGAGCATTCGATTCCGTCATCGGATTTGTTGGCCCCGCAGCAATCAGATGAGAAGCTTACAACTACATCTTACAAGGTCAACCCGACTATTATTGCAATGGCGGAAGGCAACAAATTCTTCGGGATGAAGGAGGAGAATCCGTACACTCATTTACAAGATTTAGAAGTTCTCTGTCAGACATTCAAGCATGAAGGAGTACCCCAAAATTGGTATAAATGGATGTTATTTCTATTTTCTTTGGATGGAAGGGCTAAGGATTGGTATAAGTCAGCAGCTCATGATGTCGAAGGAAATTGGGAGAAATTACTGGGGAACTTCTGCGTCCACTTCTTCCCGCTACCCAAGGTACAAAAATTATGAAGCGAAGTTCTGAATTTTGAGCAAGGGGAAGAAGAAACCCTTACGCAAGCATGGACACGTTTCCAATCTCTGTTGAAGCAAGGCCTAGATCTAGGCATGGATGATGATTTTATTGCTCAAACATATCATATTTCGCTAAGGATTACCTCGAGGATGCATTTGGATGGAACTCTTGACAAGAATTGCTAGGACCGAGAACATGTATAGGCATTGGGAGGAATTTGAAGATTCAAGCCCACCACAAAAACTAGCAAGAGAAGTAGATATTTCGAGTGACTCAGGTAAAAGACAGGTTTCATAGGTTGACTCGAAGGAGTATTCTGAAGAAATAGTTCGTGAAGAACCAAAAAGGCAGAAAACAGAGCCTGTGCCGACCGGCACATCAGATGTGCCGATCGGCACAACTCTAGGAAGAGCTGGACTTACAAAGGAGGAGGTCTACGTGCTTGATCACCACCATCAGGAGTTCATGGATAAGTTTCCAAGGCCTAATGGAGACATAACGCTATGCAATGCCAAACCCCTGACGGAATTTGAACCTATGGATTGGATTCCAATAGATTTCACTGAGAATCTGAAAAGTATGAGAAGGACATTCAATCCTATGAACTCCTCTACAGAAGGCATCGAGTATGACTTCCCAAGTAATAAGACAGTATCTGATATTTTAGATCAAGGATTAATTGGGAAGGTGCTAGGAAATTTATACAAGGAAGATTCTGAAATAGAGAAAGTGGAAGTTGAACAAGCAAAAAGATTGCTCGATAGATGCTTTGTCCTGTCTCCTTATGACAGCTTGGTCGGTGTTTATGCAATAGGGCTTACAAAGGAAGCAGAAGAAGACCCCTATATACCTTGCAAGATAGGGAATAGGGAATTTCCTAAGGCCCTGTGTGATTTTGGCTCCCGCGTGAGTTTCATGACTTATGAAGTATTTACGGGACTGCCTTACGACATCAAGACACAACTGTTAGGGACGGAATTGGAAAGAAAACCAAGCCATTGGGAGTCGTAAAGAACATAAAGACCGAGGTTAAAGGAAACACTCTATTAGTGGATATTTTTGTTCTTGAAAAAGAAGAAGAAGGAGTTGAGGATATTATACTGGGTAGACCTTTTCTAAGATTAGCTTAAGTAGTTTTGGATGCAGGAAAAAGTCAGCTTCGATTGATGATTGGTGGAGAAGAAATCTTGTTTGAAGTTAAAAACCCACCTGATATATACCCGCCCTCTCTTCAAGAATTTTCACCAGATCCTGATGACATATTCAACTCTGGATATGACGATCAGCTGGATAAGTTATTTGCCAAAGCAGATTCCTCTGACGATGAACAGGACAACTGTGTCGATCGGTAAAGAGGTGCCGATTGGCACAGACCCTCTAACACAGAATTCAAGCCTATGCATTCTTTCACCTTTAATTGTTACTCAAACCCCTTTGTTCCCATCTCAGCTGTATCCTAAGACATTATTCATTCATATCTATCACAGGGTCAGCATGTCGGATGAGGAAAGGGAAAGGAATGTGAAAGCTAGGCATGATGATGACTAAGGCACTCAACATGATACCGGGCATCGAAGAAGGAAGCAGACTATCAAGAGGTTTCCCAGAGCTACTGACCATTGAGGACTTTCTTGAAGATCAAATACGGGAAGATGAGACCTCCTCTGATGATGATGAGGAGGAGGAGGAGGAGGAGGAGGAGAATTACAACCCTCCTCATGGTGCTCCTAGGGCTGATTCTAGGACAGGAGCGGGTGGCTCAAGTGCAAGAGAAGCAGCCGGTAATGGTGACAGTGATGAGGAAGAGGAAGAGCAGAAGGAGTTGGATGTGGATGAGCTCACTCCTTCAGCTTATGTGCACCTTGGACATCCCTCTTTTCGGGTTCCTCTAAACCCGGAAAGGAGGGAGAAAGTGAGTTATAAGGCGCAAACAGACTCTATGAGAGAGATGAGATCTAAGGATCCTCGACCTCTCCCTAGAGAGGCCACTGACTACAGGTTTCACACCTTCTTTCAACAAGATTTCTATGAGTCAGTTATCTTGACCAAGAAGAATGCACCGATAGCTATCTCTCAGTGGGTTGATTGGGCACATATGGTGAACAAGAATGACCCCATCTTCAAACAAGTCATTGCTACATGCAAGGCAAAGCACTTGAAGGACATTCTTGGTTTTCAGAAGAGTTGGAACAATGAGATAATTGCTCACTTCTATGCCACTTTGTACTTCGAGGAAAATGCAAGCACAAGGAAGATGCATTGGATGACTGAGGGACAGTGGTATGAGGTTAGTTATGCATAGTTTGCTAGGCTCTTTGGATTTGGGAGACTTGATGCAAACCACCCTCGGATTCACATTGCCACACGTCTTGATGCAAGAGGATTAAGGCACATGTATCCAGCAGGGAAGCAAGGAAATTATGGCACTATCATAGATTTGCTTTCATTCTTTGCCTACTTCAAAAGGCTCTTCAGGAAGACTATCACTCCTAGGGAGGGAGATGGCACAAAACTCCCCTCCTACAACAGGAATATCCTTGCTGCCATGGCACCAAATGGGCATGAATTCTCTGTGTTTGACTTCATCTGGGAGGAGATAAAAGTCATCTCAAACAGCCCATCGAAGAGTTGTGGATATGCACCCTACATTATGCACATGATTGAGAGGGTGACAGCTCGGTCCTTTGTGTATGACAAGGAACACCTTCCTCTGAGTATCAAAAATGATCTGAGGAATCCACTTGAGCATAGCAGTGCAGCAGCACCAACTCATGGTGCATCCACCTCTGTAGCAGCTAGAGGGAGAGGGCAGCCAAGGGACAAGCCTCCCTCTCCAATTAAGAAATTCTTTGCGATGCTTATTGGCCTGTGCAAGTCCCAACATGATGCTGATGTGAGAGCACATCATGAGCGGCAGGTGAGGAAGAAGGACATAAGGACTATGAAGCTTCTTCATCAACAAAGCAACTTTTAGCCACCTTGCTCTCCTATTGCCTCTGAGGGTGAACAAAGTCCAGAGATTGAGTCATTTGAGGCTAGGTTGAGTCACTATGAGCAGGAGAACCCCTACACTTCATGGTTTGAAGACACTAGTTTTAGCGGGTCTGCTTTTGGCTATGGTGGAGGTGAGACTTCACAAGCTCCACATTTTTATGCTCCACCTCCTCCACCAAACAATGAAGAAGATGAGGAGGAAGACGACGATGAGGAGACCGAGTGATCACTCATATTTGAGGATACCCCTATTTGGTGCTGGATGACAAAGGGGGAGAGAAAGATTAAAGCTCCAAGTCTTCATCGACAATTGTTTCTCCATTTTGGTGTGTCTGGAAAAACCAGAGGCTCCGGTTTGGCAAACTGGAGCAACCGGTTTGGCCAGACAATACCAATATATCTTTTTCTTTGTTTTTTTAACTCGTGGACTGAGAGCAATTTGTATTGTGTGACCTATGTGTGATGAACCTTGTAATAATTCTCTAAGACATTATATTGTGCTTCTATGTGATGCTTGATGGATTGGTGTAATGCTTTTAGTGAATATGTGAAGTCTGAAAAAACTGGAGGTACCGGTTTGACAAACCGGAGAAACCGGTTTTGCCAGACAGCATATATGATTCTTTTGATTACCTTTTTGTGGTTCTCTTGACATATGCATCACGTACTAATTGTTCACTCACACTTATTGCACCCCACGAAAGCACACGTATAGGAGGAGCTCTTGTGGATTTATTTCAAAAGGTGCAAATTGGCATTTAAGGCCAAAATTGATGAATTTCATTCATATGCACAGTTTTAGGGGGAGCTCAACTTATATGGTTGCTTTCAAAATTGTTTATATAGATATATATATATATATATATATATATATATATATATATATATATATCATTTGTAAGCTTTAATCAAGGTTGTCATCAATCACCAAAAAGGGAAAGATTGAAAGTGCATCTACATCTCGAGTGGGTTTTGGTGGTTATATGATAACGTGATTAAAGGACTAATCCTATTTATGAGTATATGAGTAGGTTTTACATGAAGAATATACTCAGCATTAATACAAATGATCATCTTCAATAACGTATAATTGTGTAAGAAAAATGGGCCTATGTGATGAAAAGGAGAAGTGTCAAATAAATGGGTCCATATAAGCAATATTATGACAAGCCAAGATTTGAAATGAATATGGGACATAAAAACCATTGATATGAGATGGTCTCAACAAATTGGTGTTGTCAAAGAAAAAGAAGTAATCAAATGCTATTTCTCTATAGTATTTAATGTTGGAAGAAACTTGATCAAATTAATACTTCAAACATGAATTCAAAAGAAGGCATAACGATGATACAAAGTTATGTGTGGCTCTAGATAGCAAGATGGTGAAGGATTGGCATGACTTGGCCGTGATGGACCATGCACGAGAGAACGGCAAGATGGAGTCTTGGCGCTGAGGGACCCAAGCCATGGTGAAGGGCAGGTGGAGCGCAATTGCGATGGACCGATTAAGCTACAAATGGTCATACATTTCCAAGTATCATTCATTATTGGAATATGAAGACATAATGTGACTTGTGAACAAAAAGGTGAAAATGGATATGATAAATGAAGAGTTTCCAAGTCACAAGCTCTAGGTGATGATGCTCAGCAAAGGCACATGTCGCAGTCCTCATAAAGCATAAAAGAGAAGGAGTGGCAAAATTCATGATCATGCAAGCTCAAGTTGAGGAATTGTCTTTTTATTTAATCTTGAGTTTAGGCATGTTGCTCTATCAAGAGGGATGCTACATGGTTTGCATATAATGTCTCAATGCTCGAAGAAAAACCCAAGTGAGATGAGAGAAACACAATGTCTACACTCACACTAACTCTCACTGTGATAGGGAAAACCGGTGTAACCGGTTTACCAAACGGGAGGGAGCAGTTTGGGTTCAAACCTATAACGGCCAGTTCAGGAAAACCGGAGGTACCGGTTTGAGAAACCGGAGGGACCGATTTTGACTGCTTCAGTATAATGGCTAGTTTTTGGGGGACAAGTATAAATATCTCATTCCCTCCTCCTTTGGATGCTGCTGATTGTGTGCACGAAGAAAATACATCCAAAGCCTTGTAGAGCTCTCTCCAACACCTCTTTGTGAGGTTTGAGTGATTTGTGAGAAATCCTAAGCATTGGGTTGAGGGGGATTGAAATTCAGAGCACCAAAGAGAAAATCCTACACCTGATCATTTTAGCATTGTGTTGCAAATCTGTGAAGCATTTGTTACTCTTGGAGGTGAAACCTCCTAGTCGGCTAGGCGTCGCCCTAGAGCTCCCAAGCTTGTAGTGAGCCTTGGAAAAGTTTGTGAAGGTCCGCTTCGCCTCCGCAAGGAAAGAAGCAAAGATAGTGGATCGGGAAAAGCGATTGAAAGAGACCCAGCTTGGAGTGTGCCTTGTGAGCAGCTCAAACTTCCTCAACAGAGATGTAGGATTCACGGGGTGAATTTGAACTTCGGCAAATAAATCTCTGTGTGCTTCATTTGGTTTGCTTTCTTAAGTTCTTGCTTCTTTTGGTTGTGATTCATAGGTTGCATGTGTAGTTGTGCTAGTCTTCTCTGCGATTACTTACTCTAGATCTTGCATGTCCTATTAGGATCTATTAAGTTTGCTAGAACTAAGTGAGGCGCTATATTTCCTGTTTTATTCTCTCTGTCTAGAGAAAACCGGTGTAACCGGTTTGTAAGTTTGTTTTCTGAGCTTGATTCTTTGTAAATCTAATAGGGGTGGTTCTTGTGTTTGACTTTATAGCTTCCTTGTCTTCAGTGCTTGGTTCTTTGTCCTCATTAGTTGATTTATTCCGAGTTCTCTGACAAAACCGGTGTAACCGGTTTTAGCAATTTTAATTCCGCTGCGAGTTCTGTTAATTTTTCAGGAATGCCTGTTCACGCCCCCCCCCCCTCTAGGCGACATCCAGGAACTTTCAGCGGCATGGGACCCTTGGCGAGCACGGACGACGGCGCGCGGCAACGAGTGGAGGCCTGGTGCTAGATCTCGGTGGCAGGGCTCAAGGGTGGCGGCGGCCTCGCAGCGGGGCTGGTGGTTCTAGCGGTGGGGTGGCAGGATTAGGTGATTCGGATCTGGCCTTGGGGTGGACGGATCTGGCCCTGGGGCAGTCAGATCTGGCCCCGAGACGCCCTCGCGGGCCCACTTACGGACCGGACGGTGGGTGGCCTCGCCGACGGTGGCAACCTGCTCACCCCTCTCCTGCCTGCGAATGGATCCGGCGAGTCGAGCGATGCGGGGTGGCCCGACGCGTGAGGAGGCGGCAGATTAGGCAGCGGGCGGTGAGCATGAGCGCCTGCGGCGTGATCTGGACCATGGTGGTGGGTCTGGCGCGGGCTATGAAGCGGGCTGATGTTTTTTTTTTTTGGATTCTTTGGTAGCGGCGGATTGTTTGGACCACAGGTCATCTACCGCTATAGAGCTTTATTTTTAGCTGCGGAATTATAGCGGCGGTTATGCATGTTCGTCGCTATAGTAGATTTTGGACCGCCGCTAAAGGTATGTTTTATAGTAGTGTAATGTCTGCTCATGCACGTCTCGATCGATCTGAACATATGAGCACACGACTTGTGCCCGAATTAATATGTATAATACATACGTACTCTCTACTATGTGGTATTTAAGTTGCAGCAATCTAGTACTTAATTAGTGTCATGTACTTAATTTATGACTAATTGCTCTAATACTATTTATTTATTTTCTTTATCACCCATTTTAATATATCATATCACTAGTCATGGAGTATGTTAATTTTGATAATAAAATTGATTTAGTGATAAGAAGAGATACAAGTAGGCCTGCTAATGGGTCGAAACCCAACCCCACCCGAAACAAAGTTAAGTGCACTTTCGAGCCAACCCAACCCACACCATTTTCGTTTACACCCAAAACCAACTCAATCCATCGATTTTTCCAACCCAACCCAAACCAAAAAAATGACTTCAACCCTTGGTTGACCCCGTGGGTGGCGCATGGTGGCCCCATCATCAAACCTCCTTCGTCTTCCTCCAGCGAACTCCATCGTTCTCTCCCCAACTCTCCAACCACGCACCCTGCCGCTAGATTCGACCTCGAAAAAAGTGAACCTCGCCGTGAGACATGCAAAACGGAATCCCCGTGCCGCCCTAATGCTATTTCATAAGAAAGAGAATAAACAATGATTTTTCTTACTACTTATAGTTTTGTGCATTTTTATTGGAAATTTTTCTCTAGCAAGATACTCAAACAATTTAATACAATAATTATTTCAGAACTAAGAAGCTATGATGACGTTGTTTCTTCCTAGGTCTTCCTACCCTTAGTCAAGGAAAAGCACACAAGAACATTTCTATATGTTTAGGCATCCAACAAACCTATTCAATATTTTAGTGGAGACGGACATGCTCACCAACATTGTTATCTCAATGCAACTAAACTATTTGGTTAATTAGCTCTTTCACACAAATCACACGCTGTCACTGGGCAAAATAGGACTCAATCCCCCAATCAATTAAATAGCACCACCACTGCAAACTCAAAGGGACACATGTTGCAGTTGCAACATGGAGCCTTTGGCTTCAGTCTCAAACAATGGCAGTACAAATTAGCTTCTACACAAATCTCGACATATCCTACATGTAAATGGGGTAGCACATGTCTGGATCGAGCATTGATACGCACACCCAAACTGTATATACTAGGACAACTTACTAGTCAGGTAGTACAACTACTCCATACGCATCTCCGTCAGGCCATGCATCAGCTTCTCGACTTCACCGGCAGCTTGTGGCTGGCTTGCTAGTCAATGGGCTACTCCGTCTGCACAACGTATTCGTGTTTCTGCATTTGGACGAATCATTAACAAGTGTGGCCACCATTGGCGCTTGGCTCTCGCTGAAAGGCGGACGCGGTCGCCGCGTCTCGTAAACTTGGCTGCCTGCGTATGAAGCTGTCTCGATCACGCGTTTGTGCTCTTTCCCAATTCTGTGTACAGTATGTGCGCCCAGATGCCCACGCACGACCTGTTTGTTGAAGCGATCCATCTCTCATGGGCCACATGTATGCTGCAGCGATATTGTGGACTGGTTGGCCCAGTAGGCTGGTTTCCATTTTATGTGGGCTGATCATAAATGGATATAATTTGGCCTCAAAGAAAACCCAGAATAAATCGTCTAAAAAAGACACAACCCAGAATAAATAAAAGGGAGATATGTTATGGTGCTTGAAATTAATAACAATCGTTCATTTGCTTAGATCTGATGGTTAAGAATAGAGAGGTATCTTCTAAGAGAGACTTTAAGTTGTGGACCGGTACTATAAATTAGTGGATCAGGTACTTGTTATTTTCTTTTTCCTAATTAAACAGTATTATCAACTTGGACATCAATCGACAGATCTTCGAGGATGATGATCAAAGTGTCGGCGAGGCCGACAGCGCCTTCGCTCCTTCGCCGGCGCTGGCAGTGCAGGGCTGCCGCCTTCAACACGTGCTGCTTTTTGCGAGGGTGGAGCCACCGACCATGCTGCCGGCGTTGATGGGTACTGGGAACACGGCGCTGGTCATGCAAGACCGCGTGATCGCTCGTCATCGCCATGGCGCAAAAGTTGTACACGGCCATGTACATCTGGGTCACTGAAGGCGAGGATGACACCCTGTTTGTCGTGGTTGAGTATACGGAGGTCTTCAAGGCAGCAGTCACCAGAGCATGCAAGTCCTATAGAACCAACCATAATCTACTGTCAATAATCCACCAGGAAGGACGTCAAAGGTTCAATGCCAATAATGTATTCGATGGAGAGGCGGGTGTGAGAGACGACCATGCAGTAACCATCACCGGAGATGACTGCGCACGTTCCACCGTTGTTCTCGTCCGGGTCAAATCTCGCCATCGCCTCCAGCCCCTGCTCCTCCCCGCTCATGACGCTAGTTGCGTTTCTCTCATCTCAATCTCTGAATTTCTGATGCAAACTACCCCAAGATATAATTATCAAACTATTCCTAATTACAATTAGTTAGACTCTTGTGATCAACTTTTTTAGTATCAATGACTGAGATTAATTCAGCGGGGAGGAACCGCTACTTCCCCTCAAACACCGTAACAAATCTCAATAAAAGGGAACAACATAGAGCCAAACAGGCCAAAACTTCACCTCCCTGCCCATTTTGAGCTCCAACACACCACCTGTATTTTTGTTGCCGCACAAGGACAAGAGAATGACCAGGCGAACGGCTGAGCTGTGCGACTTGTATACGACCCATGCATTGTTGATCTTTGATGGGGCGTACCGGAGAAAAGTCAATTGCTGTGATTGGCTGGACTAACTGAATCGCTCCGAGACAAAGCGTTTATTTATTTTACAAGACGAACAACGGCCTATATGTCATTCTGCCCGCCATTTTTATTAAGTTGTACACCAAAATAATGTCCAAATTAACTAAGCGCTTCTTGGCAAGCCACTAATCCTTTTAACGTCGCAGGGCATATTACACACGCTATATATTGTTCTACTAATGTAATGTAATACAGACAGCTCCTAACGAACGTGGTATTGCACCATGTGCCGAACCGGATTAACTAGGACTTCCGACGAGGTCATTGAGAACCCATCCTCTGCTTCAGCTTCTACATTCTAGCTATAGATGCTTGCAAGAGCGCTGTTTCTAAATTTAAACACCAACCACCATGTACAAATGTGAAACCAAGATAATTAGCCTCGACGCAAGACCATGAGACATACCGATATTTTACGTGCTGTGCTGCAAGCAGGCACATATCGGCAGGCTATAGGAGCATATATTAAGAGACGACATGCAGTACGCGCAGTGTGATGTATTAGCGTAATACCAGGACGGAATTACTAGTACGTCTCGATCGATCTGAACATATACATATAGGCACACAACTTGTGCCCAAATTAATACGGAGTCCCTCCGTTTTAAAATTACTGTCATCATTGATTTTTTTCGTTATATTTAACCATTCATCTTATTCAAAAAAAATTAAAAAATATTATATATGTTCTCATGATTTTTTTATCATTAGATAAAATTTAAATATAATTTATAACTTTTTATATTTTAACAAATATTTTAAATGACGACAATAATTTTGAAACGGAGGGAGTATAATACATGCATACTGTCTACTAAACTGGTATTTAGGTTGCAGCAATCTAGTACTTAACTTGTACTTAATTAGTGCCACGTACTTAATTTGCAACTAATCGACTCACCCGTCTCCGTCAGCAGGGGGCGTTGTCAGCACTCAGCTACTATCTCCACCACGTCAGACCTGTCCCGGGAGCGATCAATAAGAATTCACGGACTACCAGCGTGTGGTGGCTCCGCCCTATCATTTCCTAGTCATGAATCTTATAGATCTGCGCAGCCGTATTCGCGTTTCTACAACCGACGAATTGACCATTCGTGACAAAAGAAAAAGGAAAAACTCGGTTTCGTTGGCGCTTGGCCCTAGCAGAAAGCCGATCCGATCCGGCCCAGAGACGCGACGCCGCGTGCGTTGACACTTGGCCGGCGCGTAGCTGCTCGACCACGCCGGTGTACAAGTGTGCAGCCAGCCAGCCACAAGCATTTGTTTACGCAAGTGGGCACGAAGGCGGCTTCTTTCTTCCGAATTAGCTTAGCGCATGCATGCCGCCGACGAGTCAGTTGTAGCTCTGGCGCGCCGCCGTGCGCGGGGCAGCGCCGGGTACGGGCCGCATCATCATCGAGACAGGTTTCTCATCAGTTCAGTGCACCTCCTCCAGATGAATACTAGCTAGAAGAGTACTGACGAGGAAAGATGTCAAGCGATGCGTCGTCGTCGTCGACCGCCGGCCAAGATGAAAGGATCTTTCCGTCTTGTTTCCCAGGCGCCACGTAGCAGGATCCTGCACCATTTTTATTAGTATTTCGACGACACGTAGAGTTGAGGGTCAGCGCAGCAAAATGATAAAACCAATGGGCGGCAAACGCGCCCGGTTACTCCCATCTCTCCCCATTTCACGACACAAATGAAATGTCGGGAAACAGATACGAAGAAATAATTTCTGAAATACTCTATTTTTTAGAAAGAAAAAGAAGTTAACAATTGTGAAACAAAACAACGCATCGAGAAATTGGATTCATATTCTGAAACAAAAGGCTGGCTGGATAATAATGGATATAAAAGTAATCTGCAGGACGTGTGTTAACGTTCTCAGCTGTGATAATTGAAGAGTCCCGCCTCCTCCTCTCACTTGCATTATGCAGCATAAACAAGGGCGAAATAGTTCCGCCGAGCACGTACACCACCTGATCACTTATCATGTGAGGAATCAATAATGCCACTAGTATTTTACCTGGTCCAACCGGCTCTTGGCGATATCCAAACGAGAGGGGGAGAGAATCCTGCCGCGGATAGAGATTGTGAGCAAGCCACTACCCCTAATTTTAGCTCAATAATTGTGTTTGACTTGCAGATTATATACGACTTAAAAACTTTAAGCATACTTGCTCTGTTTAATTCTTCTTGATCTTTTCTTATATGTTTTACAACTTGCAAATTTATAAGCGCGCGAGACAACTCATCCAACCGTCAGAGCGGATTCAGATGGCCACGTAATTATCTATCTATTGATCTATTTGTTTCATATATCATATTATCACGAGTTGGTATATATATGTAAACCATTGGCCCGATACAAGTTATGAAAATTGGTGCGTCGAAAGCGATGTATACATGTCAAATGCTGATTCGACGATAAGATGAAATAGTAGGTGGTGCCATAATATAATTGGTGGAGGTGGACTAGTATTACTAGTTTCTTGCTCAGGGGGGCTCCAATCATATTTCTAGTCTACAGGATCAGAAGAGAAGGAAAACGAAGTAATTGTATTTTAATGGAGGTTTTGCGATCTCGAGTTTGGAAGGGCCGGCCGTGAAGATGGTCAATTACTCGACCACGCAAGCAGGAGTATCTTGTTTTGCCATGACATGGCTTGCTTGGCTCTCTGAATCTGCTTGGGGTCGGGGGTGCAGTAAAAAATTCTAGACATTATACTAGGTAAGCAGTATACTATCATGCTTTGGTCATAGTAAACCTGAAACAATTTCGGTAACATGTACTTTCCTTTCTCGTTCAGGAACGAAGAACAACACCGGAACTGTAACGCTGTTTCAGAAATACCAGCAGCTTTAAGTCCGGAATTGATTGGTTGCGATGATTACTACTTAATTAAGAAACCGGCACCCAACGACGTCGCCCAACAATTACACAAGCACATGCATATTGTTTGCCGGGCTCTTGCTCCCTAATCAGGGATCAGACGGAGCTTATCCTCGGAATGATTAGCTTTCCCAGCTCACGAGTCAGATTCTATTCTGCCTGCTGGCTTCATTCTCACACCATGCTCTTTTCATTCTGCTGTCAAGCATACATGGAGATCTCGCCACGCTGATAGTGTTTTGGCTGTTGCTAGACGCGCCTTGTGAACTTTCAGTTTGGGTTGTATATCTTACACCAAAAGTGCGGAGATAATGGCTTGGTTACTGCATTTTTATTAATTCATAGAGGCTGGAGAAGAATGGTGCTCTGTAATGTGTAAATTTTACAATTATTGGCCCACCCATTTGAAGGAGAATCTGTCTGTTGTGTTGTTTCATCGAACTGATCGAACTCGGACTAAGTTGAATATTGTGCATGATTCAGCTGTATCATGACACCAACAGATAAAAGGTTTCCATTGAGATTGGGTGAACTGATTCTTTTCCCCTGGATTTGTGTTCACTTTAACAGGTTTCTTTTTACTTGCTGACAGCGAGGTCGCACCCTATATCTGTTTGTTTCTGAACAAGCTATCAGGTAACTGGTTGCTAGGAAAGACGAAAGAAACACTAGAGCTACTCAAAGAACTCATCCAAGCATAAGATGGTAAATCCTTTTAGTGAAACAGATGATGTCAGGGGTATTTAATGTGGGGGCACACAAAAAGGTCTGTCTCAATTCTCAAACAAATATATCTCTCTCTCTCCTTTTTGCAAATTGTGTAACTCAGCTACTTAGATTCCTTGAGGTGGAACCTAACCTACCTACCCGTCTGGGTTCAAGTTCCGGACTCGACATTTACATTAAATTTACGGTTAATTATTCTTTCAATGGTACATAACATTCTCACCAACAATAAGACATCATGTGTGTGTGGGCATGTGTTCATAGAGGTTGATTACTAGTTTGTGTATGTGAAGACTGTCCTCCTGAAAATAAAGACAATCTCAAATCAAATTAGTGCCAAACCAACCTAACGAAATCATCAGTTAGCCACTACATTTGTAAATTTATTACTCAGCATAACCTTCTGGAAACTAGTGACCCTGTTTTTTTTTCTTTGAAACTGTGATCATGTTATTACTAGAATAAAGGAAACTGAAACGCAAGTTGCATGCAAATGCTGATTGGCGTGTGGTTAATCTGAGGTTGCCCAAAGCCTCAAGAAATAGGTAGTAAACAGGTGTTTACACTATAGAATGAAGACTAGCTGGCTAAATGCCACGTCCATAAGAGACTTTCTCTAGTTTTTTACTCAATTATTGGTGCCCAGTTGCCTGATAACTTATCTCCAGTTCCATACTTTTTCAATTAACTTCGTGTAGGCGTATGAAACTGCACCTCGTAGTTGGGATGTTCAGTCGCTCGGCTAAGCTTTATGGCAGATCGTTGTCGAAACTTTTTCTTTTCTTGGCTGAACTAGTATGCAAGTATGCAGCCTCATACCGAGGAACAGAATGGAAAATGTTGCCAGATAAGCAAAATGTATACATCATGCATGAATGCTTTTTTTTAAGGCACATCATGCTTGAATGCTTGATTGCCTCCGGTCTAATGGATAACGATCAGCTGCCAGGGTTTTCTCGGTTTCAGAAGGACATACAATAATTACATACTACTCCATACTCCACAAATGCATGTATCTTTCTTTAGCACTGTTTCAGCTTCTGTAGGTGTACTATTCCGTGGCTACAACTATGTGCAGAGTACCATCTGTAGACATCGAGGTAGTACATAAACCTCAATGAATCTTTTTTCCTTTTATTACCAAACAAAGATGACGTCAGAAAAACATTCATGATTATTAGAGGATGGAAACTTTGGCGGATCTTGGCACCACATTGTTCACAGAATTTTATATAGAAACTAAACGTGTAGCTATAACTGCAAGACTCTAGGGAGATTGGTTGGTTGGTTGGTCCAAATTCCGCTGCCGCGTACAGACATGCATTACCAGAAATGGTTTTGTCCCGACGAAGAGCTAGATTAGCCTTTGCGATTGCAGAAGGGCCGGATAGGTAAATAATTAAACGCTAGATTCAGACAAGTAATCGAACACAGACATCACATCCTTATATGATGTCTCATAATTCAAATCAAGTCGACAGTGGAGGATGAACAAGCTAGCGAATCAAATTGCCGGTTAAAAACGACAGTTAGGATAGAGACGGCATTGACTCATGTAATCCTCATGCGTTGGGGCCCTGCATGTTCTCTCACTACAAACCTGATCGTTGACGTATGATGACATGGAGCTTTTTATGATACTCGTATATACTACTACCGTTTCTTCAAGTGCTGACTGTGCATGGATCCTTCCATCTCGGTTCTTGTGCTGTCGGTATCGCTGGAACTATGGTTCCTTGTGATAAAAAAACAAACATCTTGCTGACGATGGCCATGCTGTGAGCATATGCGGTTAATAGTACTAGTGGCTGTTTTCAATCTTCAGTGTTGTCGCTCGCAAATGCATCTTTAACCAGTAGTTTTAAGAACTGCATAGGGACTAGCTGCTGTAAGTTTCACAGCGTGAAAAACATTAACTGATAGGCCAGATCATCTTCTATCTTGTTCACATCATTTCAACATAACTGTGCTTAGTAGTCAAAGCAACTATATAACCCACTTTCATGATGCAAGTCCTCGACGAATTCTTCTACTAGCCAGGACCCATCGTCAATCTTAGAGAAACTCGAAAATGTGACACCTTGACGCCGAGAGAAAAGTAACACAGATATAGCAGCAAGTTGTGAGAAAAACTGTTGGAAGGAGTAAACAGCCCCAGGGAACCCGAAGATCCATATACACCTTAAGAGAAACTCGAAGATGCAACAGACACCCCCATGGGAGCTCGAAGAGGTGGTCGCCGCGATCAACGAACTCGAAAATGTTTACGTGTATATTTACAGATGGCGTGACCTTTCAGATGTCAGAACCTGACTTTGTTTTCACAGGAAACCATCGGCAGACTTGGTCTCAGGCATACTGCAAATGGAGGTAAATATTGTTGTGACGTATGAAGAGTATCTTTGTTTCTTTAAGGCTTTCTGCCATCAAAGTGGTTTCTTTTTCGTTGTCAACCCTGTATGTGACGCAGGTAATGAAAACAGAAGTTGGGATTGGATCGATGGTAAAACAGAGGAATTTCACAGCAAGCACTGCATCCATGTTTTCACTTTCCAAAGAATGAGGCTTTTTAATGTGCTATCAAATTAATTTCCCTGCTGCTGGAGCTGGATGACCACGATTCAGGACGATATATCTTTCTACCTGCATGCATTTTTATGGAGCCTAGCTAGGTCATGTGTGATCTGTTAATCTAAATGGCAATAATGCATTTTAGGTTCACTCCAATTATATTGTTGATCAAAGAACATTGGTAGCATAGCAGTACTACATAGGACATGTTGGGGGGACCGGTGCGTGTGCAACGACAAAGGAAACTATTCCTGGATCTACCTGCTATCCTCATGTGATCATTAGGGTTAATCCATTTGGAGAGAGGGTATCTAACAGGGTTGAGGTTGACGGTATCTATATTGTGAAGTTCTCACGTGCGAGATCTTCCTGTTTGGTTCATGTAGAGATTCCAGTTTGTATACACATGGCCAATGGGCATGGGCTAGGTAGATAGCTGCTAATTCAAGCTCAATCAGTGCAGCACGTACGAGCGACGATCCACTTGAGCCAGCCAGAATGGACTAACGAGCTCACTTGTACACTCTGGCAGGGGCAGACTGGCTGGAGGGCCTGCACCTGACCAACCGAAGTTAACATGATCAAAATTCTTGGAGCACTTGGCGTCCTTAATGGTGCTAGATCCAAATATTCTGCTCTCCCTTTTCTTCGAGAATATTGCTGGATCCTTAGTCGGCTATAGTCCTACTAATATCGTATCTTCTTTCATACACCTTCCCGTGCATTTTGGCTAGAAAAATACTACTATGTTTCAAAATTATTATCATTGTTACCTTTTTAATTATATTTAATCATTCATCTTATTTAAAATATTTATTTAAATATTTAAATTGTTTTTAAATTTTGTCTATTAATAAAATAAATTATAAGAAAATATATTATAATTTTTGAATTTTTTATTAAGATAAACAATCAAAGGTAACGAAGGGAGTATGTCTCATCCATGTGTTGCAGTCGGATGTTTTGGAAATGGAAGAAAATTCTCTACAGTATTTCTTTTGGAGATGAAGGAAGTTGTACGAGGGGTTTTTGTGCGCCCAGTTTCCAAGGTGATGTGATTTTGTTTCTCCTGCACCCTGCTTGCCGGTCGGCCTCAAGTTTACTCGTCCTGGTTAGCAAGCAGCTCAGGATGAACGATGGGCGCTCGCAATCGCGGGACAGGCAGAGATCGGCACGCGGTGGCAGCATCAAGGAACAGAGGGAAGGAGACCAAGGTTCCAAGTCTTCCATGGTGGATGTGCATTTATTTGTATATACATATTTGGATATTGGAGTCACCCATCCAGAGTTGCAATGTCAACGCGTGTCGCTCAAGTAGCTAGCTAGCGGCCGTCCGTCGGAAATAGACGCCTTTGTCCCCTGAAAACAGAAAGAAATGGACGCACGCTGTGCAAGCTAACAGGATGGCCACAGCTACTGGGCGGCGAGGGTCTATATGTCAAAGCCGGACTCTTTTTGTCCCTGTTAACAAAGTGACAGATACGAATCAGAATCTTTTCTCTCGGGGCCCACATCGGAGCGTAGTTATTTTTACCTTCTCGTGTAGGTCGGAATTATTGAGTTGATTTTGCTTTTCTCCCTCGAAATGGACGGCGTGGTCCTCTGAAAGGAGGAGGAAATGGACGCTACGGCGGCGCAAGCTAATACAGGAGGACCATTCCACTACTGGACGGACGTAAAGCGGTTCCATATCCTGGTATTGGAATTTCCTAATTTTTTTTTATCAAGCCCATATACACATCAAACTTTTAAGGTCCCCTTCGAGCCCGGGATATTGGAGCTCTTTCAGATTCTTTAGGAACTATCTAGAGTGAACTTTTTCTTTAATTTCCATAAAAAATAATGTCTAAGTACACGTGTAACATATGACTCTCATATGTTTTTTCCCTCAAAAAGCAGGGTGGTGTAGAAATAGCTGCTCAAGACTCAAGAGTGAGGTTTATTGCGGCAGTATGAAAAATTACCGCCCCACTTACTGAACCACTAGAGCTACCCATAAATCCACGGGCAACCAGGGTGTAGTACTTTTGTGGGACATTTCCATGCTCCACTAATTCCTGCCAGCAAATGAAAGTCAAAACCCGAATAAATTAAGCAGCGCCAGAGTCATGGGAAGCGATGACCGGGGGGAGATACCGGTTGCCCCAAATAACACACTGGTTTACAATTTAAAATGCATATAATCGGGTTGATTCCACTTAGCTCTGGCTAGTAAAGGTAGCAAAGGTGAGCGTGGGTAATGGAGGAGGGAGGATCTCTCAGATGCGGGTTAACCCGATTCCCAACGCAAAGATCCACCCCGCGGTTGCCTATAAAAGCCGAGCCCCGGCAGCGTTGCCTTCCACCTTCACCAAGCAGCAGCAACAGCCATTATCGTGCGCCGCCGGTCCAGCCGACGAGCCCCACCTGACCACCCCTCGATCGCTTTGCGAGCGAGCTCGAGATCCTCGTCGCAGTGTCCCCACCTGTCCCGTCTTGAGCAAGCAGAGAAGCAGAGGTTGCCATGGCTGCTGTTCTGCCCGAGACCGCGTCGGACGGCAAGGCTCTGACCGATGCCTGGGATTACAAGGGCCGTCCTGCTTCCCGCTCCACCACCGGCGGATGGGGGTGCGCCGCCATGATCCTAGGTAACCATTTCTCGCTTACTACCGGTCACGGCGAACGACTTCGCTTTGGTGTTGTGATTAGAGTAACTAGTTAACTGATGAATAAATGAAGGCGCTGAGCTGTTCGAGCGGATGACCACGCTGGGAATCGCCGTGAACCTGGTGCCGTACATGACCGGCACCATGCACCTCGGCAATGCCGCCGCCGCCAACACCGTGACCAACTTCATCGGCAGCTCGTTCATGCTCTGCCTCCTCGGCGGGTTCATCGCCGACACCTACCTCGGCCGCTACCTCACCATCGCCATCTTCACCGCCGTCCAGGCCACGGTTCGTCGCCTGTCCCACCCCTGATAACCTTCCACGCTAAAAAAAAAAAGAAAAAATAGCAGATGCCATATTCATTTGACTGAAATACTGAATGATGAACGCAGGGTGTGATGATCCTGACGATCTCGACTGCGGCGCCTGGTCTTCGCCCACCAGCATGCTCCGACGCCAAGGGCGCGAGCCCGGACTGCGTTCCGGCCAACGGGACGCAGCTGGGCGTTCTGTACCTGGGCCTGTACCTGACGGCCCTGGGCACGGGCGGGCTCAAGTCCAGCGTGTCCGGCTTTGGTTCCGACCAGTTCGACGACGGGCACGACGGCGAGCGCAAGAAGATGCTGCGCTTCTTCAACTGGTTCTACTTCTTCGTGAGCATCGGCGCGCTGCTGGCCGTCACCGTGCTGGTGTACGTGCAGGACAACGTGGGCCGCCGCTGGGGCTACGGCATCTGCGCCGTCGGCATCCTCTGCGGGCTCGCCGTGTTCCTCGCCGGCACGCGCAAGTACCGGTTCAGGAAGCTGGTCGGGAGCCCGCTCACGCAGGTGGCCGCCGTCACCGCCGCCGCCTGGAGCAAGCGCGCCCTGCCGCTGCCGTCCGACCCGGACATGCTCTACGACGTCGACGACGCCACCGCCGCCGGCAACGACGTCAAGGGGAAGCAGAGGCTGCCCCACAGCAAGGAGTGCCGGTAAGAAGAATAACCACCACCAATAATCTCTCCGTCCCCCATTCCCTCTCGATTTCTTCCGCGATTAATTTACTTAACACACTACATACTCATTCGTTCACCTGCCAGGCGCTACGTACTAGTTTAATTATAGAGAACAACAACACTGATGATAATAAGGAAAGTTAAACCGACCGACGCGGGTTCAAATAATCACTCTTGCTTCTTCCAATCAAAGAGGATTAGTGGTTTCCACATCAGTGGAGTATTAACTTGCCTCACGTTTTCACGACCTGTTCGACGAGTTATAGGACGTCTTCACCCTATCCTTCTTTGTCCGATGATGTTGCTCACTTGTGCACGCCCAGCACGCAGAGATCGACATATATCTATACGATACAGAGCAGGCCCCTTTGCCAGGTTGCAGGCAAGTTGCCATATAAATATTTGGGGAGCTCATCATTGGTGGACCACTGCTCTTCATCAACATTCACATCCCCATCACAAATAATTCGCCACAAAAACCAGCCTATCACTGCACCTCTGGACTCACACATGCGTTCATGCATACTAGTTAAGCAGGTACCATTAGCACGAGCAAGGATACCTCAACTCACAACAGTAGATTCTAATGAAAGAGGGGCAGTACTGTGTAATTTAGAAGAAGATCGAGATTCGACACCAAGGACGAGCTAGGCCTAGGCCACATCTTCCTGCATGTGTTCTTGTCACAAGATCACTGCCGTGCCAATCCCGTAGTACTACTGGCGCAAGGTAAGAGCTACTCATCCAGCGTCAAGGAATCCCGTAGCACTCTCTCAAAAAAAAAAAAAATCTCGTAGCTTTACTGGCGTGAGCTACTCCTTCCGTTCACATTTAGATGTTATTTTAGAGTTAGACACGGGAAATAAAGAGAAGTAAAAAGATGGGTGTACTGAAAACGAGAAGGAGAGAGAGATAGAGATGTAGTGAAAAAAAAATATTATATTAGAAAGAAAGAAAAGTGTATTGAGAAGCGAGAATAACATGTAATTATAAAAAAATTGTAAACTTTAAAATTACATGTAAATATGAACGGAATGAGTAACTGCTAGACAGCCACACGGGACGAGGGCGAGGAGCCTGTGCTATGCAGGACAAGCCTGATCACCAAGCAGCAGCAGCAGCAGCTGTGGCGCGAGCACATACGTGTAGAGTAGGGTACAAACACTGCTGCGTGCGTACTCCTGGATGGTCCAGCGTCTAGTGACGGATACCTGGTGGATGAAGGAAACCGGCAGCGTTGGCTTGGCTCAAAAAAAAAAAAAAAAAAGGTTGAGAAATAATAGAGCGTTTGGCTGTTGGCTCCATGCACGGATGCGGACACGGGTGGACCAGCGCACAGGCGCAAGGAGGGAGGAGGTTAGGCGGTGATGTAAATGTGGAGGGAGGGAGACATCGCGCTTAGCCGATGCCCATCGCCGCGGTGTGGTTCTGATTCTGAGGCGACGCTTAGCTATGTACCAGCAGCCACTTGCATGTACTGCCTCACTGTACATGTGACATTTCTGTCTCGTCTCGTGCTTGCTCCCCATGGCACCTACTACTAGTTCACATGTGTGGCACACACACGCACACACACATATAGGGATATTTTGATCCGGGTGAAACGATGCTCATATACTGCGCTACAGTGAACTGTTCAACTACAAGGACACAAGGCGTGCGGGTGACTCTGATTAGTTCCAGAATTTTTCGCAACTAGTGCTAAAAAAGTTGTGGTCTGGGGTAGCTAGAGCCAATTATAGTCCGTGACGAAATGAATTAGGTCGGCTTAGCAAGCTTCTGAGCCAGAAGTATATATATACTACTTGTGTATCTGAAACAAAACAACGACAACGGTGAAGCATGCTGTGCCACAAATAACCAAACTTTCCTAACCACTTGCCAAACTCAAAGCACACACCGTAAGTCCATGTCCATCCCATCAGTAGTCACCATATATACTTGGTCGACGCAAATTCGACGGTCGAACAGGGTCTCTGCAGCTCACTTTTTTGACTTGCAACTCAATAATTGATCGGCTGCACGTCTTTGAAGGGACGGTTAGCTTGCATTAGAGAGTAGTACTAGTCTGCAGGAGTTGGAGTTGGACACTGGGCGAGGTAACGCCTCTCCCTGATGGACTGATTCAGTATATTCAGTGCATCTGCTGCTTCGGTGACCGATCGGCCGTTCCAACGCGGTTTGTTTAGTCCCCCGACAGATGCTTTGTCTTGTGGAAAACTTGCCCGGAAAGGTGACGTTGGCCAGATGCATGCGCGCGCCCACGGGTCGCGAGCCCTGCACCGTCACATGGCGCGCTGCGAACGTGCACACGCTCGCATACCACCCCTTTTTTGTCCGCAGCCTTGCACTTGCGGAGCAGGCAGGCTCACGGCCATGGCAGCGCCGAATCAGACGCGCGCTCACGAGTCGGCCGAGCAGAACCAAACGAAACGAGCGTCAGCTGGCGCCACTGCTAGTCGCAGTCACCAAGGGGGGCCGGGGTCACGTAAACCTAGCTTTTTCGTTTCAGTTTGCTTTTACCTGTTATTGTTAACATAAAGATGATGGAGATGTCAACTTTGCCTTCGTCATTGGAACTGATCAGTAAACTAAAGCAAACTGTTTGTTAATGCTAGAAAACTTTAAACTGTCTTCTTGCTTCTGTAAATCAACATTTGGAAAAGTGATTGATTACTTTTCCCAGTCATCTGTAAAATGAGAAGACACTAATGACAACTCGGTGAACAATGAACAGGTTCCTTGACCACGCGGCCATCATCGCCCCGGACACGCCGCCGGCCACCGCGAGCAAGTGGACCCTGAACACCCGGACGGACGTCGAGGAGGTGAAGCAAGTTGTTCGGATGCTGCCGATCTGGGCGACTACCATCATGTTCTGGACCATCCACGCCCAGATGACCACATTCTCGGTGGCGCAAGCCGAGGTCATGGACCGCAGCCTCGGCGGGTCGGGCTTCCAGATCCCGGCCGGCTCGCTGACCGTGTTCCTGATCGGCTCCATCCTCCTCACGGTGCCCGTGTACGACCGCCTGGTGGCCCCCGTCGCGCGCCGCGTCACGGGCAACCCGCACGGGCTCTCCCCGCTCCAGCGCGTCTTCATGGGCCTCTTCTTCTCCGTCGCCGGCATGGCCGCCGCCGCGCTCATCGAGCGCCACCGTCAGAACACGTCGGAGCACGGCGTCACGCTCTCCGTGTTCCTGCTCATGCCGCAGTTCGTGCTCGTCGGCGCCGGGGAGGCGTTCACGTACATGGGCCAGCTCGACTTCTTCCTGCGCGAGTGTCCCAAGGGGATGAAAACCATGAGCACGGGGCTGTTCCTCAGCACCTGCGCGCTCGGCTTCTTCTTCAGCACGCTGCTCGTCACCATCGTCGACAAGGTCACGGGCCACAACGGCCATGGCGGGTGGCTCGCAGACAACCTCAACGATGGCAGGCTCGACTACTTCTACTGGCTGCTCGGTGTGATCAGCGCCATCAACCTTGTCCTCTTCACCGTCGCGGCTAGAGGGTACGTCTACAAGGAGAAGCGCCTGGCCGATGCCGGTATCGAGCTTGCCGACGAGGAGACCATCGCCGTCGGACACTGACGCTGCCACTCCATTCCCCTGCAGCTTGCATGCATGGCGTCGAATGCGTCTCTTCTCTTGTATAACTCGCGCGTTTTCAACTTTCTTTTTTTTTGCGTGTGTGTGTTTTGACTTGTATTCGCGTGTATTTGGTGGGGTATGCGTGATGTAATTTGGCAGGTACCCGTCGTACCCACGTACGCGGAGCAAGGTATGGAGTGTACGTGAGGGTAAAGAAATGTAGATAGAAAATACACGGCATAATAAGTGCCAAATTGTGAGCATACCCTTTTCAAGCCTTATCGGCTATCAAAAGAAGTATCTCTTTTTGTTGCGACGCAAAAGGAGTTTCTCTCAGTATAACCGGAGTGTACAATCAATAGTACGAGTTACTTTTCATACACTCTCCTCTCGCTACCAATATGCATGGTTTTTGATATTTCCCTTTTGAGATGTATCAACACTGCTTTTGTAAATATGAATCAGACATAAGACATTAACTACTCAATTACACATAGAGAACGTATCAATTTTGAAACAAATATCATTTTTTTACTAGAGGTAATATGCGTAAATCCAATCTACTTCGGAACACTTAAAAAATATGCTTATTATATGCAAACCGAATATTTATGTCTAGATTACTAATGGTAGCTTGAGTATACTGGAGTTTATTGATAAGGAGTTGCCAAAATCTTTTACTGTCACAGATTCTTGAGAGTGTGCCAATAAATTTCATACTCAAACTATCGATATCTTTTGAAATGAAGTAATAAACATGGAAATATGAAAGATCATACATATATATTATAAATGGCGAACCCAGCCCAATTTGCTAGAAGGCTCACATCATGGGTCAGTAGTGCACTTCATGGCCCATAGACACTTTTTCTCTATTATTTTGTAAGATCATCTACCACAATCTTCTTCTACCTTAGTAAATCACTTCCTAAACCAAGACTTTGGACCTCCATGGCGTGAAAAACTTGAAGGGGGGGGGGGGGGGCTCAAGCTCCTTCCCCCTACCATCCGCCGCTTCTGCAACTATGACAACAACAATGACCACGACGAAACAGTCAGGACCGTGGCAGCGATCTGACAATAGATGATGTTGCAGATATATTGGATCTACATCTACTCCTAGCTCTAGCATCCTTGTCGTTGGCGGAATGACGAAGGTTGCATTTTCAACGGCAGCTACGACGACAATGGATATCATTGTGGTGCTTTTGTTGTTCCTTACGAATGCAACACTATGTTTTCAAATATTTAAGTTAGATTTTTAATTTCGAGCACAGGGACCACTGCTAGAAAAAAACCATTTGCCGTGGTCTTTGCTTAGTAACCGACATGGTTTAGAAACCATAAAACTCTGACCAATTTTTACGGTTTTCTATGAAACTGATCGAGTTCGATTTCATCGAATGACTGATTTTTTGGCCATCAAATTTCAAAAATTTAAATTTTTGAAAAAAATTGTAACAAAACTACATAAACATTTTTTAAAAATAATTAAGTTTGAGTGGACAAAAAAACAAGGAAGATGAAATAAAGGAAAATAATTAAAAACTAGAAAAATAACCAAAGTGGTCTTTGCTTAGTAGTGGACATGGTTTAAAAACCATAAAAATCCTGTCAGAATTTACGGTTTTCAACAAAATCGGTCCAATACGATTTCATCGAATGATCGATTTTCGGGCCACCAAATATCAAAATTTTAAATTTTTGAAAAACAAATTTTAAAAAAATTACATAAACAATGATGAATTTTTATGAAACTACTTTACAAAAAGAATTAAGTTTGAGTGGGAAAAAAATTAAGGAAGATGAAATAAAGAAAAATAATAAGAAGAATAGAAAAATAACCCTTATTTTCTTTGCATCATTTTTCCATCGTTTATGCAAATAATGAGGAATGTATGGCCAAACCTGTTACAAATAATTAGCAAAGTTCATGCTAACATTTTCATCATTTTCACCTAATTTTTTCATGTTATACATAATCTCGGTTTTTGTCGCTCTTTGACGGGTAAATTGGTAAAACCAATCGGTTTATTGATAAAACCGATCAGTTTACTGGTTTTCAATTCAAATGTTCTTGTTTCCAGATTTTGACCGTTAATTCTGATTTTCAGTGTATTCGGCAAACCACCCAGTCTGGTTTCTTCGGTTCAAACAATTTTGAAACGTTGGTAACGGACACTAGTTCTGCCATTATATTATAGTAGAGTACGGGCGGCTTAAGAAATCTCTTTTGTAGTAGCGGGGAATAATGTAACCGTTCATTTTCACATTTTTGCTCAAAGAAAAAAGACACACAAATAAAAACTGTGTCATTCCTGCGTATGTGCAACGCCCATTCCTCTGCAGATGTGCAATTACATACACACACGGATGTGTGGACATTACAGGATCAGTGTCCGACGACGGCGATGGTCTCCTCGTCGGCAAGCTCGATACCGGCATCCGCCAGTCGCTTCTCCTTGTAGACGTACCCTCTGGCCGCGACGGCGAAGAATACAAGGTTGATGGCGCTGAGCACACCGAGCAGCCAGTAGAAGTAGTCGAGCCTGCCGTCGTTGAGGTTGTCCGCGAGCCACCCGCCATGGCCATTGTGGCCCGTGACCTTGTCAACGATGGTGACGAGCAGCGTGCTGAAGAAGAACCCGAGGGCGCAGGTGCTGAGAAACAGCCCCGTGCTCATGGTCTTCATTCCCTTGGGACACTCGCGCAGAAAGAAGTCGAGCTGGCCCATGTACGTGAATGCCTCCCCGGCGCCGACGAGCACGAACTGCGGCATGAGCAGGAACACGGAGAGCGTGACGCCGTGCTCCGACGTGGTCTGGCGGTGGCGCTCGATGAGCGCGGCGGCGGCCATGCCGGTGACGGAGAGGAAGAGGCCCACGAAGACACGCTGCAGCGGTGAGAGGCCGTGCGGGTTGTCCGTGACCCGGCGCGTGACGGGGGCCACGAGGCGGTCGTAGACGGGCACGGCGATGAGGATGGACCCGATCAGGAACACGGTCAGCGAGCCGGCCGGGATCTGGAACCCGGAGCCGCCGAGGCTACGGTTCATGACCCCGGCCTGCGCCACCGAGAAGGTGGTCATCTGGGCGTGGATGGTCCAGAACATGATCGTGGTCGCCCAGATGGGCAGCATCCGGACGACCTGCTTCACCTCCTCCACGTCCGTCCGCGTGCACAACGTCCACTTGCTCACCGTGGCAGCCGCCGGGGACTCCCAGTCGATGATTGCCGCGTGGTCAAGGAACCTGCATACATTTTGTATCATGTCGTCATCAGTATTTCAAATTTACAATCACTGCTGTAGTGTTATTGTACATGAGCAGAGTCGTCCAAGCTCGACACATATTGCAAAGCTGTATAGTCATGATTTTACGAGAGTTCGAAGCTAGCGAGCATGCGTACGTCAGGTCACGAATCGAATGAAACTTGCGCCGGATAACGCCGGTGTAAGCGCGTGCCGAAACTGGCAAGCGACCGCCGTGGACAGTTCTTGCTGCGACCCGTGGGCTGCATACAGATTGCAGAGGCAGGCCCCCAGTTTTCCTAAAACAACTTCCTTTTGCGGCGACAGATCTTAGTATGGATCATTCTAGCAGCACTCTCGTGGGTTGGCTAGCGGGTGGATCAGGGAGAGCCGATACCTCGCACAGTGCTCAACTTAACTCCTGCATTATTGTTCCTTCGGGATGCAGCAGCTTACTTATCGCAGAGTTTAGTCAAAAAGTGATAAACCTGCTGTACACGCTGTGAATCTGATTAAAAAAACTTGTGTCAACGGGGTGATGCATGCTGTACGTGTGGTCGTGCGGGTAGGTAGATTGCTCAGTTGGAAATTTCATTTGTGGCTCACCCCGAAGTCTCCTTTGACCAAAGTCTCCTACTACTTTGTGATAAGAATTTGGCATCACAGCGTCGTGAGTTGTGTTCAAGAGTTGTTTCAAGCATATTCTAGAGTACAATCTGACCCGTGTTGTGTTCTTCCTGCTCAGGCCGGATTCAAGGATAGGATGTCATGTGGAGCTAGCTACCACGAGAGGCCGAGAGGTCTCACATGAACTGTTGGTAGTTCATGCAGTGGATACTCGTAGACGACGCCAGATATTGGAGCCGATCTATACCATTCTTGGCGATTGGCGACACAGGCAATGATATGTATCCTACAATTTCTTGGTCAAACAATTGCATCATTCACGACGAATCAGGACTATCACCTTGTTGGGCCCTTAGCCGATCGAAACGATTGGCTACATGCAGACGGGCGCGTTGTTCACTCGCCCCTCTCTGCATCCAGCCAACAATACTACTCCAGCATTGCCGCCGCCGTCAATCGGTGGCTAGATGCTAAATTGCCGGTCCCTATACTGAATTCAATCTCCAGTGCACAACAGTGATGACTACAACAAACGTATATACTTCCTCTTTTTTTTTTTTGCGAGAACGTATATACTTCCTCTGTCCCAACATAAGAGATCATATACGATCCCAACACAAAATTAGCAGTAGATATTAAAAACTATTGCACGTATGATTTAGGCAGATTTTGCTCCTGGACACTCTAAAAGTGTGAAATTTGCTGAAAGACATCGTTTTTTGTTAACTTTGCTGCTGGACACTTCATCTTTTTGGATATTTGCCGTGGCACACGTAATATCAAGTAATTCTTATAATATGTTTATCTCCTTATTCGAAAACGTTACAATTCAGAACTTTTCATAGTGGTACAGTGGTGCAATGGCGATCCATATATATTTTTAAAAGTTTTTTTTTCAATTATTCATATAGTTTGATTTATAAAATAAATATTTTTTCCAATGAAAATCTATTTTAATATTAGGATTTTTTTTTAAAAAAATACACATGGATAACCAATGTTGCACTGTATCACTATGGAAAGTTTCAAATTATAATGTATTTTGAGTAAAGAGATAAAAATATTGAAAAAATTACTTGATATTACAAAAGTGTGTCACGACAAATATCCACAAAGTTACGGTGTCCAACAACGAAGTTAAGAAAAAATGATGTCTTACAGCAAATTCCATACTTTTAGAGTGTCTAGGAGTAAAATCTGCCATGATTTTATTTCTAGTCATCCATCTCTTACCTACAATCCCTTATGTTTGAGATAAATTTTAAAGCTTCAATCACTTAAGGACTGAGGAACTATATATGCTATATATATGTGTCTTAGAGGATTTAGCAGTGGACTTTCTGTCTGCTACTACCAAAGTGTTGTCGTGCGGACAATGGACAGAGGCTCGTCGTGTGGACGTTGGACAGACGACACCCCTAGATCCGGCCATCAACATTGCCTTACGCTTTTT
The DNA here is from genome assembly GCA_030378355.1 of Eleusine indica. Taxonomy (NCBI): domain Eukaryota; kingdom Viridiplantae; phylum Streptophyta; class Magnoliopsida; order Poales; family Poaceae; genus Eleusine; species Eleusine indica. The sequence continues at coordinate 48,962,617 of CM059495.1, forward strand.
TGCACATGCCATGTCGCTCAGCGCAATCCACCACGCGAAGCGCACGACGACACTGCACGAGTAACTAGCACATGCCCCCCCCCCTTCATTGGTCGGGTGTCACAAGACGAGACCATGATCTTCGATCAGGAGAGGGGAGGGGAGAGAAACCCTAAGGGGTGATGACAGAAGGAGGGGGAAGGGAAGCGGATGAGTAGCGGATGGGATTAACCTCCCCTCTTCCCCCCTAGATGGTGACATAACTTAGTGACGGATCTTAGTAGTCGCCCGCCATTAAGTTTGCACTGTCTCTTTTAGTGACACAAGAATTGAACGTTACTTAGTGATGGACAGGTCTTTTGATTGTATTTTAGTAGTGGACATTGAAATACCCGCTCCTTAGGCTTTTTGTCACTAAAAATGTATTTTTTAGTAATGAATATATCTTTTAAAAACTAAAAAAAATAAGAATGTTGGATTCATTTGTGCGAAAGCTGAACATCTGCATGTACGTCAACACTCAATATATCTTCCAGGTAAATTAGTAGTAATTGTAATTGGCATATGTAAGTGACCCAGAGGGCAGCACCTGTAAGCAGCTAATTGGCCTCTGCAGAATTATTTGGCAGCTGGAGAACAATGCGCATCGGTTTGCCCAAGGAAATACGTACAAAAAGGACTCGATTCATTATTCCTGCTAACCCCCTGGTAGCTGTGGAATGAGCGAAACAGCCGAGTGGAGAGGAAAGAGTTTCGCCGGCACGGATCGTCGCCAATATCAAAGAAACAGCTGTTCTGGGCAGCGGCAGGTCCTAAGCACCTTATTGGTTGTGTAATGTTTTTTTAAAGGAAATCTTTGTGTTCAGTCAACTGAAAATCGTGTTTTCTTTTAAATAGAATCGTGTTTGTTTCAGTCTATGTATGGTCCATTTGATCCGTTCAAAACTTCGTGGGCTTGATGTTAGCTGTTTTTTTTTTTTTTTGTGTTTTGTAGGACTATGTTTGACTGTAGACAAAAAGGTACTTATCTGATTTAGAACGAAGGTGCTTATCTAATTTTAGAACGAAGATATAAATTGTAACTATCCGATTTGTTGCTAACGATTGAGTGAAACGACCCTAATACTTGATTGTGTAATGTTGCGAGAATAGGAACTAGAGATTAGCTTTCATTTATGTAAAGGCCACCTAGTGGTCGCCTCGAGTTGTTTGACGTTGTGTAAAGGTGCAGCTTTCTCACATTTGACAACCGAATTTTGAGGTGGACCAGATATCGGTGGCCAAGGTACGGTACCAATGAATGACTGATAAGCTCCCAAACAAATTATTGTACTGCAATTTGTCTACAACCTGGCTCCTAACATGCACGACAGGCACGGCAGCGGGGAATAGGACAACGCCATCCTTTCGTTTCAGTGTTACAACCAGTTTTCACTATTTGAGAGTAGAAAATTTTATAAAAATACGGCTAATCTTTGACAATATTATGACAAAACTAAAGACTTAAGTCTGCACCTCACAAAACTGCAGATTTTAGGATGATTGTATCACAAAACTACAGATTTTAGATATTTTATTCTAACCTTGTCAAGTCGGATCCACTTGTAGTCTAATAGCAACTTTGCGAAGTGGATGCTTAAATCTGTTATAGTTCTCTGATAAATTTGGTCCAAAAAATTATAGTTTTGTGAAGTGAGTGTTCAGCTTTTTAAAATTATATTACCATAAAATCTACTTCCTCAGTTTTAAAATTGTTTTCTTTAATTATGTTTATTATTTATCTTATTTACAATATTAGTTTAAATATATAAATTTGTAGGTTATGTTTTAATTTTCTCAAGTGATTAAAAATCATAAAACATATATGGATTTTTTAAAGAAAATAATTAAGAGAAACAGTTAAATATAATTAAATAAATTAATGGTGAAAATAATTATAGAACGGAGGAAGTAGTATAGTTTTTTCAAAATTTACTCAATATTAACAGGATTAAAGAATGGAAATGGAGCGAAACAAACAGGGCATTGATTGAGTCTCCTCGTTCTTACCGGCAGTCCTTGCTGTGCGGCAGCCTCTGCTTCCCCTTGACGTCGTTGCCGGCTGCGGTGACGTCGCCGACGTCGTAGAGCATGTCCGGGTCGGACGGCAGCGGCAGGGCGCGCTTGCTCCAGGCGGCGGTGGCGACGGCGGCCACCTGCGTGAGCGGGCTCCCGACCAGCTTCTTGAACCGGTACTTCGGCGTGCCGGCGAGGAACACGGCGAGCCCGCAGAGGATGCCGACGGCGCAGACGCCGTAGCCCCAGCGGCGGCTCACGTTGTCCTGCACGTACACCAGCACGGTGACGGCCAGCAACGAGCCGATGCTGACGAAGAAGTAGAACCAGTTGAAGAAACGCTGCATCTTCTTGCGCTCGCCGTCGTGCCCGTCGTCGAACTGGTCGGACCCGAAGCCCGAAACGCTGGACTTGAGCCCGCCCGTGCCCAGGGCCGTAAGGTACAGGCCCAGGTACAGCACGCCCAGCTGCGTCCCGTTGGCTGGAACGCAGTCCGGGCTCGCGCCCTTGGCGTCGGAGCACGGCGGCGGGCGAAGACCCGGCGCTGCCGTTGAGATCGTTAGGATCATCACGCCCTGCATACAAAAAATGAATTAAAGGTGTCATGATATAGCTGTTTCAATTAGCATGGCACTCATGGGTCGCTGAGACGACGAACCATGGCCTGGACGGACGTGAAGATGGCGATGGTGAGGTAGCGGCCGAGGTAGGCGTCGGCGACGAATCCTCCGAGGAGGCAGAGCATGAAGGAGGTGCCAACGAAGTTGGTCACGGTGTTGGCGGCGGCGGCGTTCCCAAGGTGCATGGTGCCGGTCATGTACGGCACCAGGTTCACCGCGATGCCAAGCGTCGTCATCCGCTCGACCAGCTCCACGCCTTCATTCATCAGAACAAATTAAGCAGAGCAAGATTAAGCCCAGGGTCATGTTCGATTCATAGGAGAGACGACGCACATGCAGACGCAAAATTACATCACGAATTAAACAATGATGCGTCCGTGTGTCGTGCTGATACAAATTACGAGAACGAGATGACTCGCGTGTCGTGTAGCTAGAAATGGTTGGAAGAGGTTGGTCCGCAGGTAAGCACCTACGATCATGGCGGCGCTTGCCCATCCGCCGGTGCTGGTGCCGGCGGCGAGCCGGCCTTTGTAGTCCCAAGCGTCTGTCAGGATCTTGCCTTCGGATGCAGTCCCCGGCAGAACGGTGGCCATGGCGCGTTCCTCCTTTCTCTCAAGATCGACGATTCGAAGACGTGACCAAGTCTGGACCGGAGTGGATAGATGTTAGCGCTGCGACGAGGAGGCTCGAGCTCGCTGGCAAAGCGATCGAGGTGTTTTGGCTGCTCGTGGTGGTGGGGTTCGTCCCGCTCGAGCGGCCTTTGGATGTGGCAGCGGAGCGACCGAGCGCAGTCTCTTTATAGGCGAGCGCCTAGATGAATACTGCTCAATTTTAAATTATGTTTGTCGTTCTTTTCTTCTTTTCTTTAGTTATATTTGATCAATTTGTCTTATTTAAAATATTAGTTTAAACAGAGACAGATTTAGAAGGAGTATGGGGAAACAGCTGTCACTCAAAATATTTGCAAAAAAGTTGATTATATGTGTTCCATAATACAATGTATACATATATACCTTGATAAATATGAGTGAGTTGTACCCAAGTGTACATCCGATTGCAAGAAAAGATCTACATAGTACGTGCATCATTGAATTGTATTGTATCAATATCATTTAGTGAATTTTCTTCTACAGCTTGAGTTTGAGTAAACATGTTGTTGTAGTTTGCACCTCCATAATTAGAATCCTAAATCCGTCACTGAATTCAAATATACAAATTTATAAATGATTATTCAAAATATATAAATTATGAAAATATATAATGATTTTAAATTATTTTGAATAAGACGAATGATTAAATATAACTAAAAAAAAGTCAATGACGATTAAAATTTTGGAATGGATGAACTAGTTGCAGAGCAGTATGTTTAAATATAGAAGAATCGTATCTGAGTCTCCTCCAATCTGTCCCACATATTATTGACTTTGAAATGTGTTCAACACACATTATTGAGTTTTGCATGTCCTCGTTGATTAAACCACAAACATTGATTTTTCAAAAAAAAAAGAAAAGAAAATGCGGCCGATGGAGGAAGACCGCTCTCAACATTTTCATTAAAAGAAAACAACCGGATCACATATTTTTTTTTGTAACGTACGATCATTGGAAAACCGGTGAAGTAACATTTGAAGCATCCAAATATATTTGTGCCCAAAATTTTACAAATTACCTCTGTCTACCTGGAAATGTAAGCATACTTATGTTCACTAATAATATCTAAAGAATAAAATATTTCAAATATAAAGAACTATATATATATGTTATGATAGTTTAATTTATTTTATGATGAGGCTAATGCCTAATGTTATTGATTATACATAGTTATTTTTTATGAACTTGTTTTTGATAGTCAAAGTTAGAAATGTTATATTTAATTAGATTGAGAAATGCTTATATTCTAGAACTAAAAGAGTACATCATAACACAATGTTACGAGGGAATGATTCTCGTCGAGCTAATTTAAAGACAATGTTGATGTTGCAACCGATGTATTTGGTGTCACAAATGACCACCGTACCCCTGCGTCAAATGGAAGGCATCCCATCTAATACCCTTCCGCTTTCATACTCGTATTAGGCGTAGAAGAACCCTAGTTAGCTACCACCTTTATTTGGTTGGCAACACACTCTTATTATCCACTGATAATAAGACCCAAAAACTGTCTTTTTAAGCATCTTCAAGTTTTCACTCAAATTATATGTATGTGACTGGTATCGCATATTCTAAGATTGACATGTGTAATGTGTCTTGTAGGATTGACACATATGTATTTACCCGCTTAAACAATTGGATGATAAGTCTGTGTAATCTCTTATGGCTCAATCTGACCCTTTTGGTTACCTGCATGATACTCTCCTCTTGCCTCCTTGAATGCAAATGATTTACATTAGAGTTATGGTTCAACTCTCTCGAAGTTTTAATGTTTATTAGTGTATAGTATGAGTATCTAATTTGTTGTGCTAGTCGAACTCTTCAACAAGAGTTAGTTTTGTTTGCATTCTTCTTTTAGTTGGGTCAAGGGTGTACATTTATACACCTAATATTTCTGTCAAAAAATTCTAAAGTTTTGTATGTGTGTTATGTTATATGCTAAAAAATAGGGCTACAATAGAGTTATTGAGCTTCAAACATCAAATAGGTCACATTTGTACACCGAATCTGATTTTTGAGGATGTGTGTGTGTGTGTGGGGGGGGGGGGGGCACGTTTGATGTTTTCTTTTTTTATGGTTAATCTGAATTCAGTGACATGCAGATGTAGGATAGGTTATGATATTGATAAGCGAATTATTTGAAACTTATAATAGGATTATCTAGAAATAGAAGGTCATGGCTTTGACAAAATGAGGACTTGTTTACTTCAGACATTTTATTTCATTTTAATACCTGCTTAGTATTGGATTGTGTTTCACATATCCCTTATGTTAGGATAATCTCTCTATACATGTTCTACATATTATAGTTAGATAAGCTTATTCTACAAATTCTTAATCAACATATATTTCTCTATGAAAAGAGATATTATCCGATAATGCAAAGTTTGTTTTCAATCTACCATCGGTCCGAATCTGTATCATGTTCGAAATTAGTATTGATATCTACATATGTGTATTATATACTTCGCCCCGAATCTGACACAAAAATGTGGATTAGAAAGGGGAAGACATTATGCAATCCGATCTGCCCTAGAGTTGGCACTGGAATTTTGACCAGGGCCTTGTTGACAGCGATTTGAGGTCAGAATCGACTGAATCGGAGAAGTCAAACGGACAAAACTTGTAAAGCGAAACTCTTAGGGTTTGTTTATTTTTTTTATAGATAGATTCAGTTTAGAAATAATATCTAGTCAGTTTGATTAGGAAGTTGAAGAGTCCTGGTTGACTTGGGTTCAGGACCCTTGCACGGGTTATAAATGTGTAATAGGATTTGTACGAAAAATAACACATATTCAATACAATTCGACGCATCGCCACCTTTTTCCTATTCGATGGATTTTCGTCTCGAGCAGGCTGCATCAGCTCCGATCTTGACGAGAGGTTTGGATTCGTCACTTTTGATAATCTCATCGACTTCGGCTAGTACTTTTTTATTAATTTAATATTCTAGGTATAGTCTTTATGATTGTTAGTTATCCGATAATTAGATCTATTTCACATTTATCCTATCGACTTATTGCTATAATATTATCTTGGTTGAAACCGATCTATTACAGTTATTAGTAGATTTTATAAATTTGATTTAGATTTATTATTTGAGTCACTATACTTATTTTACCTGTCATTAGATTAAATCTAGTGCTATTTGTTTTGTCATAAGTTATGTCTCAATTAAGTTCGATCTACCGAGGCTAGCAAGGCTGCATCGACTTTTGACCTCTTGAGTCGATAGAACTAGGTTTGACCTGGCTACGAATAGAGTCGATAAAGTTCTATCAGAGCATTTAGCCGATTGGTTATACGGTTTGATCGACTTCACTATTCTTTAATCAATTAGTCGATTTGTTCGATAGTTCGTCGAACCCCTTATTTAGGCGATTCAAATCTATTTTAAACGCATATTTGTAATACCAGCTATCAGATCTATCAACTTCACTCTATGGACCGAACATTTGTTTCAATAAGTCATATTTGCAATACCAGCTACTAGGTCTATCGACTTTGCTCTATTGACTTAGCGTTTATCAGCACTGATTTTTACTATATTCATATTTATTTATTAAAGCTTGTCGATAAGCCGATACAATCAGCCAATCAGATTAGCTTTAATTTTTGTATTTAATAACTATTGACTGGTTTTTACTTATTGTGGCTATCGACTTCTCATCGGTCTGTCTACGGATGGTGACCCAGGGAATTTAATTGTTTACTTTCTTTGTTGGTTTGCAGGAAAAATTGATCGACATGCCTTGGTTTCGTATTGAGCATGCTATGGAGTTAAGCAGATCTCCCAGGTCGCGCATATACGACTTTTTTGGCATGCCCGGTGGGACCGTCAAGAATAACCTAGCCGCAATCATGTCAGACGAACCGGTTGATCCGAAGAACGTGTTCCTAAGCTCAGATTTCTCACTTGAGAACTTGCTTCCTAATGATTTCAAAAGTCTGCCAGTTGAACTCCAAGAGAAGATCAAAGAAAAGATGATGTTATTCCGGCAGTCTTTACTCAGTATGTTCAACAAGACTAGGAGTGGGAACATTCATCAGAAAGGAGACCTCCCAAATCCGTCGCCTGTGACAACAGAGAAAGTGGGAGGCCAATCTTCGGCTGTCATGGCTACTGTCCAAGAGAAGTTGAACAACATGATCCATACAACCATACATCACGCTTTAATTAATCAGTCACCTGTGCTGGTTAATAGTTTGAGGGCATTGATTCCACAGATGGTGGATGGCTGTGTATATGATGATCCAGTCCATGGGGCGATGTATTTCCATTTCAAAGGGAATATTCCACGACCGACGACCGGTGCGATTGGAAGTCCACAACGGACAAGTACTAGCACATCGGCTCCTGCGGCGGGTGTTGGTCCGGTCCTGACACTAGCAGCTACCACTCTGCCACCTACTAGTGCTTCAGAAACTACATCAGGGACTACACCTAGATCGAACAATATGATAGTTCTGCAAAGGGCAACCCCTCAGACACATTCGTAGAACTATAGGCAAGATGCATCAGCTTTCCCTAATATCAACTACAGTACAACCCCCAATGAAGAGCCATATATGTTTGGCATGCCTGCATAGGTTGCGCTACCAAAGGAACTGGGAGGCCGACACACAATTGCTAAATATGGATCACAAACTGCCCTTGATGCGCTGACATCTGGTCCAGCAATAACCGCAACTACAACCAATGCTAGGACCGATAATTGGGCCGCCAAGATTGCTAAAGTGATGAGAGATCAGTTCCGGCTAAAGCCAAAACAGCAGACCTACATGTATTGACCGCCATATCTATCTAGCTATGACCTAATCCCGCTGCCCAAACAAATATAGAGCACTATAATTTACTAAGTTTACTAGGCACAACACAATTCCACAACGATCGAGCACATCTGTTGGTTCTCTGTGCAATGTGGAGAAGCTGGTGCCACTGAAGCTCTACGTATCAGAATGTTGCCCTTGTCGCTGTCCGGATTGGCCTTCTCTTGGTTTGCATCCTTAGCTCCAAATTCGATCATAACTTGGGCCGATCTAGAACATAAACTTCTCATGTATTTTTTTTGGCAGAAACATGGGAGAGGAGGCTCTCAGATCTAGTTGTTGTTAGGCAGAAAGCTGGCAAGTAGGTGCATGAATATGTTCAAAGGTTCAGAGAAGTACAGAACAAATGCTTCAGCCTGCAATTGACCGATACCCAGATGGCAGAAATAGCGTTCAACGGTCTGGTTGCACCCTAGAGAGAGAAGTTTTCTTTTGCCGAGTTCAAAAGTCTGGCTTAGCTGGTTTAGAAGGTGTCCATCCAAGAGAACTTGGCTTGGGGGGCACGGTCGAGACAAGCTCAGGTCAGCTACAATGATTATCAGTCCGACTCAGATGAAGGGGTGAAGGATGTTGCTGTAGCAGAGCGGACTAGGAATAAGAATGTCTTATCGCGTCCTTGGGTAACGCAAGATGAGCCGGAAGAAAAATATGTTTCAATATCACAAAGACCAATAATATATTTGACTTACTATTACATGAAAAGCATATCAAGTTCCCGCCGAATCATGTGATCCCACCTGCCGAAGAATTGAAGAAAATAAAGTATTGTAAGTGGCACAATTCTCCATCTCATCACACCAATGAGTGTAAGGTGTTCAGACGTCAGATTCAGTTGGCGATTGAGCAAGGGAGGTTCAAGTTCAGCAAGGGGACCATGAAAATTGTTGAGCATCTGTTCCCTGCAAATGTTAATATGGCTGGTATCTGTAATTTTGGAGCTTTCATCGACATATACCAGAAGGAGAGGGACAGAGAAGTCAGGGAGTTGCAGTTCGATCCACGTTCGGGGTGTCCTTTCTTTCAGTATTGCTGGGAAAATGACATGAAGTTGTTGTCAGTTGATAACTGTTCAGGATGCACCAGGCAGGCGAGCCAGATGTTTCGTGAGGAGCCAAGGAGATATCAGCATCAACATCAATAGAGCAAGTACAAAGAGTCGATGATCAGGTCAGCTGATGAACAACCACGCTTGTCGACTTTTGATCGACTTGGTTCGAAGAAAGAGTCAAGCAGAGTCGCTTTGATCAAGAATTTGATGAAGAGTTGCAAGAGGAGTAGGAGCAGAATCCGCAGTGGTGTCCGTCTGGCCTGTTAACAAAAAGTCATAAATAAAGAATTCACAGGATGCGTTGCCGAGAAATAAGGGCTGACCGATACTATTATGATGAAGATAATGATCAACCGCCCAAAAAGGAATGGAGGCCCAAGGTTCAGTAGTAGGTTCGAGTCCCTAGTGCGAAAGTGGGTGTGGTAATGATGCTTCCTATGGAGTTCATGGCTGCATAAGGAGAAGAGTTGCTTGCTAACAAAAAGGGTCCACCACATTTAGTTTTTGATTCCTAGTAGACAGTATTTGACAAACAGATGAATCAAAGCATCGACACTTGAAGGCTTTATACATGAGGATTCATTAACGGGATGTCGATGAGCAAGATGATGGTCGATGGAGGTGTAACAGTTAATATCATGTCGATCACCACTCTCAAGAAGTTGGGTAAGGCTGATGAAGATTTGATTGATACTAACATGATTTTGAGAGATTATGGTAGTCGTACTACAACAATCAAGGGTGTTTTGAATGTTGAGATCACAATCGACAACAAAACTTTGTCGGTTACATTTTTTTTGTCATTGATCGAAAGGGTACCTATAGCTTGCTGCTAGGTCGTGACTGGATACATGCATATTGCTACGTGCCGTCGAATATGCACCAGCCCCTTGTCCAGTGGGTTGGCGATAAAGTAGAAGTGGTCCTGACTGATGAAACCGTCAATGTTGCATCGGTCGATTTGGTACCATGGCAGACTGAAGATATGGAGTGCTTGTCTGGCAGGATTTGGGATGGAGACTATGCCAAGATTACTACTAAGGGTCTTGAGGTGGTGGACCAGTCAAATTTGAAGCTTTTTTCTCATACAGACGCCCCAATGGAATTTTTTGATGAGAGCAAGTTAGGGAAAGGATTCATATCGGCCGATGAGTTGCAGGAAGTCAATATAGGAGATGGCAGTTAGCCGAGGCCAACATTTATTAGTAGAAAATTAGATGAGGATTTTAAGATTGAGTTAATAAAATTATTGAAAGTGTATCGAGATTGTTTTTTTGGGATTATTCTGAGATGTCTGGTCTTAGCCGGTCTATTGTTGAACATCGGCTTCTGATTAAAGCTGGATATCAGCCTTACAAGAAGCCGTCAAGGAGGACATATCCAAAGTTGTATGATGAGATCAAGGCATAAATTACTCAGCTATATGATGCTAAGTTCATTAAGCCTTGCCGATATCTAGAGTGGGTTTCAAACATTGTACCAGTTTTTAAGAAGAGTGTGCAGCTTAGTGTGTGTGTATTAATTTCAGGCCATTGAGCAAAGCCACGCCTAAAGATGATTATCCGATGCCGATAGCAGATCTTCTGGTTGATGCAACAACTGGGCATAAATTTGTTAGTTTCATGGATGGAAATACTGGGTATAATCAAATTTTTATGACGGAAGAAGATATATCAAAGACTGCTTTCAGGTATCCTGGGGATATTGGTTTGTATGAATGGGTTGTAATGACCTTAGATTGAAGAACGCTGGAGCTACATATGAGAGAGCTATGAATTACGTTTTCCATGATTTGATCGGGAAATTGGTTGAGATCTACATTGATGATGTGGTGGTTAAGTCCAAGAGAGTAGAAGACCATATTGCTGATTTACAAAAAGCACTGGAGAGGACTAGGAAGTATGGATTAAAAATGGATCCTAAAATATGTGCTTTTGGTGTATCATTTGGCTAGTTTTTGGGTTTCATTGTGCATAAAAGAGGAATTGAAATTGGTCCAAAGAGCATCAAGGTTGTCAATGATATTGAGCCACCTGTCAACAAGACCGAGCTACAGCACTGATCGACAAGGTTAATTTTATAAGAAGATTTATATCAAATTTGTCAGGAAGGCTTGATGTTTTTACTCCATTATTAAAGTTGAAGGCTGATTAGAAGTTCGTGTGGGAACCTGAACACCAGAAGGCTCTGGATGACATCAAGAATTATCTGATTTTGCCTCCAGTATTAATGCCACCAAGATGGGTTGCCCTTCAAGCTGTATCTTGCAGTAGATATGAAGTCGATCGGATCGACTCTGATTCAAGAGCAGGATGTCAAGGAGAGGGTGGTATTTTATTTAAGCTGATGGCCGATTGATGCGGAAACTAGGTACACTGAGATTGAAAAATTATGCTTATGCTTATATTTCTTATGTGTGAAGCTGATGACATTATTTGTTATCCGCTGAATGTGTGGTGGTATGTCAAGAGGAAACAAGGATTGGGAAGTGGATGCTAGCTCTAGCTGAATATGACCTGACATACGAGTTGGCCAAGTTTGTTAAAGCTCAAGTTCTAGCTGATCTGGTAGTAGAACATTATGGAACGAAGGTGAAGATGGTTGAGCCAGTGCCCTGGACTTTGTTCTTTGATGGATCAGTATGTAATAATGGGTGCAACATTGGTTTAGTAATCGTATCACCTTAGGGGGCAAGCTTTGTGTTTCCTTTTGCCGTAGAAACGTCGACCAACAATCAGGTCGAGTATCGGGCTGTGCTCAAGGGTTTGCAGATTTCGCAAGAAGCTAGAGTCGATTTTGTTGAAGTTGTTGGTGATTCATTGTTGGTACTCAGACAGTTGGCAGGGGACTTCAATTGCAAAGGCGATATCCTAAGATTATTTTATGTTGAGTGTCAAGAAGTGGTTCAGTATTTCAGGGCGGTGGGTTTCAAGCATGTACCGAGGGAGCAGAATATGGAAGCAAATGATTTTGCTCAGAAGGCATCGGGCTACCAATTAAATCCTAACAGAGTAATTATTGAAATAGCCGATGTCGATGAGGAAGATTGGAGTTCCAAAATTGTTCAATATTTGAAGGATCCAACATAGCATACTTCACAAAAAGTTAGATACATGGGGCTGAGGTATGTTTTGTTAGAAGAAAATATTTATTATCGGACGATTGATGGTGTGTTGCTAAGATGTTTGGATCAAGAGGAGACCAAAGTGGTGGTGTGGGAGGTTCATGAAAGCATTTGTGGCAACATCAATTGGCCCATAAGATGATATGGTTGTTGAAAAGAACCGGGTATTACTAGCCTACTATGCTAGAAGATTGCTTCAGATATTACAAGGGTTGTCAAGATTGTTAGAAGATTGCAGCAGATCAGAGAGCACTGACATTGTCCATGAACCCAATTCTCTGTCCACTCAGAGGTTGGGGGATAGATATGATTGGTCATATTTGTCCAACATCAAGCAAGGGTCATAAGTATATTCTAGCGGCCATAGATTACTTTACCAAGTGGGTTGAAGCAGTGCCAATGAAGAATGTGATGACTAACAATGTTATGAACTTTGTCAAAGAGCATATAATTTATAGGTTTGGTATGTCACAAACAATTACTACTGACTAGGATTCTATGTTTATGTCACAAGAGTTCCAAAGCTTTCCCGATAGCGTGGAGATTAAATTGTTGAATTCATCGCCCTATTATGCTCAAGCCACTGGTCAAGCAGAAGCTTCTGATAAGAGTTTCATCAAGTTAATAAAAAGGAAGATAGATGAACAACAAAGGAGATGGCATACAACACTGGCTGAATCATTATGGGCGTATCAAATGGCAATCATGGGTCAATTAAAGTGCCACCTTATCAATTAGTATATGGACATGAGGCAGTGTTACCTTGAGAAACAAATCTTGGGTTGAGTAGAATTGAAGTACAAGATTAGTTGTCTGCTGATGACTACAAGCAGATTATGGTCGACGAGTTGGAAGATGTGGTACAACATCGAACGAAGGCCTTGGAAAAAAATACAAGAAAATAAAGCACCTGTATCCAGGTATTTTGTAAGAAGGTAGTACCTAAGAAATTTGCAGAAGGTGATTTGGTTTGGAAGTTAATTTTACCCATCGCCTGCAGAGATAACAGGTTCGAAAAGTAGTCGCCAACATGGGAAGGACCATTCAAAGTGAGCCAATGTGTGCCAATGCTTGTTTCTAGCAAGAGTTAGATGGAGAAGAATTTAGGACGGCAATAAATGGAAAATATTTGAAAAAGTATCATCCCAGTGTATGGTTTAGTTCATGATCTCGTTTGTTCGACCACGACCGATATTCAAAGTATCGCCTTAAGTGCAAAAACTTGAAAGATAAAGGGAAGGTACATACAGTCGATGATTAGACATCGACTTGAGATGACCGATATCAAGGATGTCACCCTTAGTTCAAAAATATTACAAAACAGAGTATTTTTCACTACATGCGATGTAGCCTACATCTATTTCAAAGGATAGTAGAAGTCAATGATATTGATAGCTTGAGTTTGGAGTTGATCGACCTCGGCAATGGTGTAGGTGTCTTCATCGATGGACCCAAGTTTGTTGGAGACGGTGTTCTACAGGTCAGAAGCCAGGTGATCTGAGCAAGGCGGTGTTGACTCAAAAATCACACACGCGCGACCTAGGAGATCTGTTTAATTCCAAAGCTGGCTCAATACGAAACCGAGGCGTGCCAGTCAATTTTCCCTGCAAACCGACAAAGAAAGCAAACAGTCAAATTCTCGGGCTCGTCGGCCCCAGACGGGCCGGTGAAAAAACCCAATAATCATTATAAATGAAAACCAGCCGATGATTATTAAATATAGGGAAATAACGTGAAACTACTCGGCTGATTGTATCGGCTTATCGACTAGCTTTAATGGGATAAAATAGATAATGTAAAACCAGTGACGATAAACACTAAGTAGATAGAGAAAAGCTGATCAATGAGATAGTGATACGAATTTACTCGCTCAGTCGATGAGATGATGTCGATAGATTTTATAGCCAGTATTGCAAATATGTCTTAATAAAATAGATGAATTGTCAAATAGCTTGAAAAAACTAAGTGAGGTATAGGAAAGTTGATCGAACCATGATAATCTATCAGTTAAACATACCAATAGAACTCTATTGACTCTACCTATAACAAACTCAAACCCGATTCTATCGACTCAACAAGCGGCCGAGTTGATGCAGTTTTGCTAGTCTAAGCAGATCGAACTTAATCGAGACAGTACTTAAGACAAAGTCAATAGAAATAGATTGAACCTAATTTTGGGTAAAATCAATAAGTTGACTCGAATAACAAATCTAAAACAGGTCTAAAATATCTACCGATAATCACAAAAGATCAGACTTAACCGAGACAGTATTGCAACGCAAAGTCGATAAGATAAATATAAAATAGATCTATTTACCAGATAACTAGCAATCACAATGATAACAACTAGAATATCAAATCAATGAGAAAGTACTAGTCAATGCTGATGAGATTACCAAAGGTGACGAAACCAAGCCTCTTGTCGAGATTACCAAAGGTGACGAAACCACTGAGCGTGCCAAAAAGCGTGTTGACGTGGAAATCACACACGTGACCTGAGAGATTTGCTTGACTCTAGTGCAGGCTCAACATAAAGAAACAGGGACGTGCCAGTCGATTTTGCGTGCAAATCGAGAAAGAAACAAACGGTCAGATTCAACGGGTCACCGCTGAGTACATGTAGATGAAGAAAGCCGATAATCACTGTTAGTGAAAACCAGCTGATGGCTATAACCAACAAATAATATTATTATAAACTAATCAGCTGATTTGTATCTGCTTATCGGCGATTCAATAAATGAATATTAAATATTGCATAAATAGTGCCAACAATAACTGAATCGATGGAGCAAAGTCGATAAATCTGCGATAAACATGCTAAAGCTCGCTCTATCGATGAAGAAAAGTCGATGGGGCAGAGTCGATAGAAGTACAGTGATCATGCACAGAACTCTACCCGTCAATAGTGCTAAGTCGATAGATCCGGTAGCTAGAATTGTAAATATGCCTCAAAATCACAGATCTGATCTTATTTAAAAGAAGGGGGCAATCGACTTCTATGAAGACGGCAATAAATAAGTGAAATACTGAGAAGTCGACTGAACTGTGATAACCTACCGGCTAAACGTCCCGACAGAACCCTATCGACTCTTCCTACAATCAAATCAGCAAGAGGTTAGAATCGATGCAGCCTCACTGGCTCAAGTAGATCGAACTTAATCAAGACAGTGTCCAAACAAAGCAAATAGAGCTAAATATGTTCCGATTATAGGTTAAATCGATAGAGTGACTCGAATAATAGATCTCTATCAAACTCATAAAACGTCCCAGAATTGATAGAGTGACTCAAATAAATGATCTATATCAAACTCATAAACGTCCTAGAAATCACAATAAATTGGACCTAACCGAGACAATATTACAACTTGAAGTTGATAGTATAAACGCAATTAGGATCTAATTACCGGATAACTATCAATTTTAAAGACAACAACTAGAATATCAAATCAATGAGAAAGTACTAGTTAAAGACAATAGAATTACCAAGGTTGACTAATCCAAGTCTCTCGCCGAGATTGAAGCAGATGCAGCCCATGCGAGAAGAGGATGTCATCGAGAAAAGGTATGGCGATGCGCCGAATTGTATTGAATAAAAGTTTTGTTTTTCACGTACAGATCCTATTACATATTTATAGCCCCATGCAAGGGGTTCTGACCTGATTCGGTCAGGACTCTTTGGTTTCCAAACAAACAAACTGACTCTATTTATTCCTAAACAAAATCCAAACTAAAGAGAAAGAGATAAAATAACCCTATCAGGCCCACTTTATTCCTTTTGGTCGTTGGGCTTCATTGACCTTGGCCGATTTCAACTCTACGCCTCTGACCAATGGGACCGGTCCAAATTCTAGTGCCAACACATGCCCCAGAGTCTGGGGTATGAAATCTTCATGCGCCGGATTTTATCTCCTCGTTTACCGTGTGCCTTTACTGCAACCTACCGGTGTCCCATCCCTTAAATGCATCTTCTTCCCTCTTTCATTTTCACCCAAGCTCAAACCTCTTCATCTTCTCCTCTTTCTTGCTCCGCCGGCGTGCTCTCTTCCCTGGACAAGTTCTAGCTCCGAGCGCCGACGAACACTAACAAGTTCAACCTCGGTGATGGCGACCTCGCAAAATGTACCTGAGGTAATTCTTCTCCGCTTTCCTCTAATTTTAGGTCTCAGTCTTAGATCTAATCTGCCATGTTCTTGATAATGTAGCTTCGCCTCCTTCATAGTTACTGGGAAACCTTTATCTTTGATACTTTCAATGCACTTTATATTAAAATCATCTAGTTCCTCTTTTAATAATAGCTTTATCTTCCGTTCGCACTAGGAACTCAAGAATAAGATTTGCATTCCCTCTGCTGTTGATGAAAACCATTTTTATCTGGGCCCTTGGAATGATCCCGATCCTACGGAGCTTATCAATTGTGAAACCAACTGGATCCCATTTAAGTCTACTTTGCCTTCCCCTAAACCATGGAATACTGTCCTTAGATCATGGCCATCAACAATCCCGGGTTGGAGAAATTGGTCCCATAGGGTCACTGTCTCGCGCACCGCCACCCTTCTTGATGCCCAAATTGATATCGGGCATCTGAAGACGATGTATGAACATCGGCTATAAATCATCTTCTCTTTCTTTTAAATTTTTCTGCTAACGATGATATTCTTCATATCGGCCGTGATCAAGCACTCGAGATCATGAGTCAATCCAAATGCTTGGATGATATTTCTTCCAATATTTCCCATTGATTCCTCTTCCAAACTCTTCTCCATCTAAGTCTTGCAAGAAATATGCATTGCCTGGTGCACATCAGCTCACTTTAAATGGCCCCTGCCAAGTCGGAGACCACTTTCCAAATCGACTATCTTTAGAACCGATGGGCATAATCAACTTCCAGACAAGATCTCATTTTAAAAAACTTTTAGGCACCACCTTTTTATTATAAAATCTAGACACACGAGCTTTGTTTTCTTGAATCCTTTCTAAGGCCCTCATCAGATGTTGCACGATATCTTCTGATTCATCAAACATAACCTTCCTGTAATTATTGGCTGATAACTGATCTTGTAAGTCTGTTCTTCTAGACCTCAGATTTGTTTCCCAAGGCAAAACTGCTTCATGTCCATATACTAGCTGATATGGTGGTACCTTTATCGACCCATGACAAGCCATCCTGTAAGCCCATAGTGATTTAGCTAATGTTGTATACCACTCCTTTGGTTGTTCATCTATCTTTCTATTAATCAACTTGATCAAACTCTTATTGGATGCTTCTGCTTGACCATTGGCTTGAGTATAATACAGAGATGAATTCAACAGCTTGATCCCCATACTGTCGGCAAAGTTTTGAAACTCTTCCGAAGTAAAAACAGAACCTTGATCAGTAGTAATAGTCTGCGGCACACCAAACATGTATATAATATGCTCCTTCATAAAGTTGATCACGTCATTGGTTGTCATGTTCTTCATCGATACTGCTTCAACCCACTTTGTGAAATAATCGGCAGCCGCCAAAATATATTTATGGCCCTTGCTCGATGCTGGATGAACTTGGCCAATCATATCCGTACCCCATCCTCTAAATGGCCACGACTTAATAATTGGATTCATAGCCGATGCCGGTGCTCTCTGTATCGCTCCGAACTTCTGACAATCTTGATAGCCCTTGTACTACTTGAAGCAATCTTCTAGCATAGTAGGTCAATAATACCCAGTCCTTTTAAACAACCATCTCAGTTTATGGGCCGATTGATGTGTACCACAAATGCCTTCATGGACTTCGCACATAACAACTTTGGCTTCTTCTTGATTTAAACATCTTAATAATACACCATCAATCGTTTGATAGTAAAGCTTGTCTTTAAGTAAAACATACCTCAGCGTCGTGTAACGGACCTTCCGAGGAGTACGTTGAGTTGGATCTTTGAGATATTGAACAATATTGGATCTCCAATCTTCCTCATCGACATCAGCTATATCGACAGTGACCCCATCGGTATTTAGTTAATAGCCTGATGCCTTCTATGCTAAATTGTTACTGTCTTGAAGTGTTGTATCAAATTCTGACACTCAGCATGGAACAATCGCAATATATCATCTTTGCACTCAATCCTGCTAGCTGCCCAAGTATCAATAATGAATCACCAACAACTTCAACAAAAACGACTCCAGCTTCATGGCTCCATAGTAAAAGAAAATTCAAATCTGCCCCCCCCCCCCCCCCACCCTTCCCGAGGCGATATGATCATGAGCCCGATGCCACACCCATTCTTGCATACAGAACCATCAAAAAATAATAACCATGGCATTGGCTCCAATATCTACATATCTGAACCACAATGTTCAACCACCAGATCAGCCAGAATCTGACCCTTGATAGCTTTAGGAGACTCATAAGTCAGGTCATGTTCGGCCAATGCCAAGAATAGGTGTGGCATCGGCTTTGCATACCACCACACACTTGGTCGATAGCAGATAATGACTTAACTTCACACATGAGAAATATAGACATAAACATAATTTTTCAATCTCAGTGTACCTGGTTTCAGCATTAACCAATCTTCGGCTTAAATAAAACACAACCCCCTCCTTGCCATCTTGTTCTTGAATCAAAGTCGATCTGATCGACTTCTTGTCAGCCGCAAGATAAAGCCTGAAGGGAAATCCTTCTCTTGGTGGCACCAACACAGGAGGTGAGACTAGATACTTCTTGATGTCGTGCAGGGCTTTCTGATGTTCAGGTTCCCATACAAACTTTTGATCTGCCTTTAACTTCAATAACGGAGTAAACACATCAAGCTTTCCTGATAGGTTTGAAATAAACTTCTAATGAAATTAATTTTGCTGATCAAAGATTAAAGCTCTGTCTTATTGATCAGTGGCTCGATGTCATTGATAGCCTTCATGCTCTTTGTCCTAACTTCAATTCCTCGTTCATGTACAATAAATCCTAGAAATTGGCCAGCCGATACGCCGAAAGCACACTTCTTTGGATTAATCTTCAAACCATACTTCCTTGTCCTCCCGAGTACCTCTCGCAAATCGGCTATATGATATTCTATTTGTCTGGATTTAACCACCACATCATCAATATAAATTTCCACTAACCTGTCAATCAAATCATGGAAAATATAATTCATGGCTCTCTGATATGTGGCTCCAGCATTCTTTAGCCCAAACGTCATGACGACCTATTCATATAATCTGATAGCCCCTGGACACCTGAAAGCAGTCTTCAGTGTATCTTCTTCTGCCATAAAAATCTGATTATAACCAGCATTAACATCCATGAAACTAACAATCTTATGCCCTGCTGCTGCATCAACCAGAAGATCTGCTTTCGGCATCGGGTAATCATATTTGGGAGTAGCTTTGTTCAATGGTCGAAAGTCGATACAAACTCTCAACTTCCCACATTTCTTGAAAATGGTCACAATATTTTAAACCCACTCTGGATATTAGCAAGGCCTAATGATATTTAGCATCATATAGCCTAGTAATCTCAGCCTTGACATCATCATAAATCTTAGGATTGATCCTTCGTGGTGGTTGCTTGTATTGTCGATATCTAGGTTTGATAGGAAGCCGATGCTCAATAATAGATCGGCTAAGGCCGGGCATTTCAGAATAATCCCACGCAAAACAATCCCGATACTCCTTCAATAATTTTATTAATTCAACTTTAAAATCTTCATATAATTTCTTACTAATAAATGTTGGCCTAGGTTTACCACCATCTCCTATATCGACTTCTTGCAACTCATCGGTCGACAAAAATCCTTTACCCAACTTGTCGTCTTCTACCACCTCAAGACCCTGAGTAGTAATCTTGACGTAGTCTCCATCCCAAACCTTGCCAGATAGACACTCCATATCATCTGCATGCCATGGCGCTAAATAGGTCGATGCAACATTGACGGTTTCATCATCCGAGACCACTTCTACTTGATCACCGATCCACTGGATTAGAGACTGATGCATTGTTGATGGTACACAGCAATTTGCATGTATCCAATCACGACCTAGCAGAAGGTTGTAGGTTCCCTTTCCCTCAATAACAAAGAATGTAACCAGCAAAGTTCTGCTACTGATTGTGAGCTCTACATTCAAGACTCTTTTGGCTGCTGTAGTACGACCACCATAATCCTGCAAAATCATGTCAGTATCAATTAAATCATCATCGGTCTTACCCAAATTTTTGGCGGTAGTGATTGGCTTGATATTGACCGCAGCACCTCCATCAACCATCATTTCCCCATCGGCATCCCGTTGACAAACCCTTGCTGTGCCGATGTTTAGTTTCATCTGGTTTATCAAACACTGCTTGCTGGATGTTAAATACTAACTGAGGCACTTCATCATTAGCAGCAAACAGTTCTTCTTTTGAGGCCATGTACTCTTGCGGAAGCATCATTACCATGCCCACTATAGCACCAGGTACCTGTTCCTGTGATTTCACTTTTGGTCTCCAACCCTTTTTAGGATGCCGGTCATCATCTTCATCATAATAATATTTTCCAGCCCTTATCCACCGTCATCGCATCCTTTGAACTTTGTTCCTGGCTCCTAGAGAATATACCAGATGGACACCATTGGTCACTCTCTTCTTGTTCCTCCTGCAACACTTCATCGACTTCTTTATCGAACTTAGTCTCCACTTCAGTCTTCTTTGCCCCAACGATCAAAAGCTGACACTCTACCTGGCCCATCGGCTTTTCCTGCCATCAACTCTTTAATGTTGTTTTGTCGATGCTAGTGCCGATAGTGCTTTGGGGCTTCCATATACATTTGATCCATATGCCGACTGCAACCAGGAAAATTGTCGATTGAAGCGAGCTTCATGTTGTGGTCCTAGCAATATTGGAAGAATCGACACTCCCAATGCGGATCAAACTGCAACTTTTTTAACTCCCTATCTCTTTTCTTCTGATATCGGCTAACGAAAGCTTCAATATTGTCAATACCAGCCATGTTGACATTCGCAGGGAATAGATGTCCAGAAATCTTTATAGTTCCCTTGGTAAAACTGATCTTGCCCTGTTCAATTGCCATCTGAATCTGTCTCCTAAAAACCTTGCAATCATTAGTGTTATGAGACAGTGATTTATGCCACTTACAGTATCTCTTCTTCTTCAATTCTTTAGTAGGCGGAATCACATGATTAGGTGGCAACTGAATGTGCTTCTCCTATAACAGCATGTCAAATATCTTATCGGCCTTGGTAATGTCGAAGTCATATTTTTCTTCTGGTTCGTTCTGCTTCACTCAAGGACACAATACAACATTCTTGTTCCTAGTCCGCTCAGTCATATCGACTTCTTCTGTCTCTTCCTCAGACTCAGACTCACAATCATGGTAATTAATCTGAATTGGCCTTGACCGTGCCCCCTCCCCCCCCCCCCCCCCTGAGTCAGATTCTCTTGGATTGACACCTTCTGCACTAACTAAGACAGGCTCTCAAACTCGGCCGATGGAAACTTTTCCCTCAGAGGTGCAACTAAACCATTATAAGCAATCTCTGCCATTTGATTATCTGTTAGTTGTAGACTAAAACACTTTTTGCACACTTCTCTGAACCTCTGCACGTAATCATGCACAAAGTCACCAGCTTTCTGCCTCACAACAATCAAATCTGAAAATCTCATCTCTCTAGTCTTAGCGAAGAAATACTTATGAAATTTCTGTTCGAGATCAGCCCAGGTAATAATAGAATTTGGGGGCAACGATGCGAACCAAGAGAAAGCCTATCCAAACAAGAAGAGAGGAAACAACCAGATTTTCAATGCTTCAGTAGCTCCAGCTTCTCTGCACTGTACCGAAAACCGGCTAATATGTTCAATGGTGGTAGTATTATCCTGTCTGATGAACTCTGGTGGCCTGTATCGGCTCGGCATAGGAATCAAATCATAACTAGAAGGATATGGGGGCCGATACAGGTAAGTCTGTTGCTTTGGCTTCAACCTATATTGTTCTCTCATCACCTCAACAATCTTCACTGCCCAGTCTTTGGTCAAGCCATTGACATTTGGAATAATCGATGCAAGACCAGATGCTGGCATTTATGGAGTTGTCAGAGAACCATAATTAACAACCGTGTGATGGCCTCCTAATTCTTCTGGAATTGCAGATGACGAAGGCATCCCAAACATGCTTGTCTCTACATTTGGTGTTGTACCATATGTCACATTCGATTCTGCCGCTTCTTGCCTGTAGTGCTGCGGTCGCGTCTGTGGAGATGTTCTTTGTAGAATAATCCCGAAACTAGACCCAGGTGATCTCCCTGTGGTGCCACCATCGGTATTCTTCGGAGGTGGAGTGGCACTTTCTGGCGCTGGCCCTGAGCTTGTTGTAGGAATCGTAGTAGTAGTATCGGGCGGCTATTGCTCGGGTCCCTCAATCGCAAGCCAAGGAATATTCCCATGAACGCAGAAATACATTGGCCCATGTGTTGTATCATCATATACATAACCATCCACTATTTGAATAGTCAAAACCCTCAAAGTATTAACCAACACAGGTGACTGGTTAATTAATGCATGATGTATGGCTGTATGCATCATATTGTTAAACGTAGCCTCATCGATTACTTCTATTGGCTTATTGGCAGGTGATTTCTTAGCTCCATCTTCATCAATCAACACAGCAACAGGTAACTTTCCCTTTTGTACGATCTTGCCATGCCGAGTCATGCTGAAGGTGCTCAACAATAGGCTTTCAAACTCAGCAACTCTCTGATCAATTTGTGCCTTCGCCTCATCGCTCAGATCATCTTTATGAACATGCAATATGTTCTCCATCTTCAAATCCACACTGACATCTTGTTTTGGTGGAGGATTCTCAGGGAGAGCTTAGGTTCTTCTGGCATTCCAAATTCAACCATGTTGTTGGTCTTGAAGTTCTTTGTCCCACTAGGCGTGCCAAAAAGCCTGTTGACGTGGAAATCACACGCGTGACCTGAGAGATTTGCTGGACTCTAGTGCAGGCTCAACACAAAGAAACCGGGGCGTGCCAGTCGATTTTCCCTGCAAGTCGATAAACAAATAAACGGTCAAATTCAACGGGTCACCGACCCAATATAGGCCGATGAAGAAAGCTGATAATCACTGTTAGTGAAAACTAGCCGATGTCTATAACCAGCAAATAATATTATTAAGTAAACTAATCAGCTGATTTGTATCAACTTATCGGTGATTCAATAAATGAATATTAAATATTGCATAAATAGTGCCGATAAGACTTGAGTCAATAGAGCAAAATTGATAAATCTGTGATAAACATGCTAAAGCTCGATCTATCAATGAAGAAAAGTTGATGGGGCAGAGTCAATAGAAGTACAATGATCACGCACAGAACTCTACCTGTCAATAGTGCTAAGTCGATCGATCCGGTAGCTGGTATTGGAAATATGCCTCAAAATTATAGATCTGATCTTATTTAAAAGAAGAGGGCAATCGACTTCTATGAAGACTACAATAAATAAGTGAAATCTTGAGATGTCGATTGAACCGTGATAACCTACCGACTAAATGTCCCGACAGAACCCTATCGACTCTTCCCACAATCAAATTGTACCTAGTCCTATCGACTTAGTAAGAGGTCACAATCGATGCAGCATCGTTGGCTTGAGCAGATCGAACTTAATTATCGAGATAGTGCTCAAACAAAGCAAATAGAACTAAATACATTCCGATTATAGGTAAAATTGATAGAGTGACTCGAATAATAGATCTATATCAAACTCATAAAACGTTCTAGAAATCACAATAGATTGGACCTAATCAAGACAGTATTGCAACTTGAAGTTGATAGAATAAACATAATTAAGATCTAATTACCTGATAACTAGACATTCTAAAGACAACAACTAGAATATCAAATCAATGAGAAAGTACTAGTTGAATATGATAGAATTATCGGGGATGTTGTCGAGAAAAGATTTGGCGATGCGCCGAATTGTATTGAACGGAAGTGTTTTTTTTTTCACGTACAGATCCTATTACATATTTATAGCCCCGTGCAAGAGATTCTGAACCAATTCGGTCAGAACACTTCGTTTTCCAAACAAACTAACCGACTCTATTTATTCCTAAATAAAATCTAAACTAAATAGAAAGAGATAAAATAACCCTATCTCACCCACTTTATTTCTTTCGGCCGTTGAGCTTCGTTGACCTTGACCGATTTCAACTCTTTGCCTCTGACCAATGGGACCGGTCCAAATTCTGGTGCCAACAATTGAACATGTGTTATCTTTTTCGTACAAACCTTATTACATATTTATAACCCCGTGTAAGGGGTTTTGACCTGAGTTGGTCAGGACTCTTCGGTTTTCAAACAAACAAACCGACTATATTTTATTCCTAAATAGAATCTATCTATCAGAAAAATAATAACAAAAACAAAATAAACCCTAATGGGCCATTATATAGGATTCAACTATTCACCTTCCTTGTCTTAGTTGATTCTGACTCCATGCCACTGTCCCCTGGGCCCGACATCGGCTATTTCTTTATATTACACTTGAAGAGCCACTTGGATCTCGTCTGTCTCCTTCATCGATTTGAGCCTTGATTCAATTTCAGCCAATGTGGTCAGTAAGGCAACATACTTGGTCTGCTGCTGATCCGATGTTCGATTCGGGCTGATGCTTCGAGAACTCGGAGCTGGTTGAACTCTATATAAGCTACTGGATGAAGTACTATGATGAGGTTGTTGGACAGGTTATCTTTAACCTTCAGGTAGAGCACTCGGATCATACTGGCATCCATGATAAGGTTGTCGATAGAGCTCATGTCTAGGCATCGATGGAGGTCTTGAAGCTGAACTTGAATCTCTGGAGGGAGGTATAGAGCCGATGTACGTGCAGAAGTCTGGATCTGGGAAACAAAAAGGAAGTCGATCAGAGGAAATTGAAAGAGATGAATTAAGGCCATGAGTGGATAAATTCATACCATTTGTTCGGTGACAAGGGTCGGCTCAGGGGCATCGGCTGTTGCAATAATGTTTGACTCAGGAGCACGGGTGGCTGATGAAAGAAACACCTGAGGAGTGAGGCTGAATAAACAACAAGTCAGTGCTTAGGTTAATAAAGAGGTTAGAATTAAAGCTTGATTACATGTGGATCAACCGATGGAATGATGGCCATGTTATCAAGTGTCGATGTGGTTTGGCCAACACGGGTCATTTCTTCAATTGCAGCTTCATAGACCGTTGTATCGGCTTCAGGCGAGTCGATTGTTGCTGGGATCGTGTGGTAAGAATGATGGTGCAATATTGTCGCACTGCTACATCGGTTGTCTGGGCTACTGAAAATTTCTTCTTGATTAAAAATGGAGTGATGGTGTGAAAAGGAGGCATAATTTAAACCAAAATACTTATTTTACTATGGCAACAGAAGCTGATCTAGTGTCTGTTGGTATTTTTAACGAACGCAGGTAATCCACAAGCACATAGAGAACACCGTTGTAGCATTTCACCCGGAAGTATTTAGGGTATTCTATTTATTTTATCCTAAAGGAAGGCGGGGAATTGATCAAGATGGTTACCATGTTCTAGACGAGCATAATAGATTATAAGGAAAAGTCCTCATAGGGGTAAGGATAAATATAATCATGGGTACTAGGGGCACAAATAACATACTCAAGATAAATAAAGACTAGCCTAGTGGAGAAGGACAAATAAAGAGCTATGTTCACCTGTTGCTTTTATAGAGTTGCATAGTCTACATTGTATACTATTATACAGATGCATAAGCAATACAAGACAATTAGATGATCATATCCTGGGCATCCGGTTTTCCTCTGTATACACAGTACGATTCCGGCCAAGAGCAGATTTCAAAGGACCATTAGGGTCGTCACCACCTACTGCCAACCTCAATACAATCCGTGGGCTATACAACAAATAATGCATTCTATTGATCTATGCATCCTACATACATCTCTAGGACAATTCTCCTAATCCCCTAGCGATGAATCAGAAAAGCATGTGGAAATGATCTAAGTTAGACATTAGTCATCCATCACTATAATGATATAAATAAAGACTATAGTAAGGGCCTATGTCTAACAGGATAGTATAGTATAACTACACTACTAACATGTAAGCATACTAACCACATACATGAATGAATTACATAATCAAACAAGAAACACATGATCCAAACACAATTATATAGAAAGATAAATATATTAAATAGAACAAAGTCTTACAAAAGGAGAAAGATACAAGAGCCATAGCACAACTTCGAAGCATCTTGGGAACTGAAGAAGACTCTATTCTAAGCCTAACTCCACTAAAACTAGAGAGTAACTCGAAATACTAAGAGAGTGATGCTTCTAAGTGTGTGTTGAGGAGTGAAGCTACACCCTTCTATTTATAGGGGCCCAAAGGTGGTTCTATGTTCGGTAACTCCCACTGTAAGGGGGGCAACCGCCTTTGGAGAGTTGGTGGGAAACCGCCATAGGAAGCTGGCCCGCACTGGACCCACTTCTTGTTTGGCCGAACACCCCTGTTCGACCAAACAAGGGTGGGGCCTGGTGGCCCCCCGACTCTTTTGGCACTCTGGTATGTGGGTTCCTTTGACTCCTCCATGTCTTAGCCCTTTTGTAGGTCGGTTTGGTGTTGCAGGTCGGCCATTTGATCCGAGAGAATCCCTATTTGCGAGCTGATTGGTGCAAGTTTTGTTTCTTCGCCACATAGGTGTGTTTCCCCCTCTCTTTTCTTGTGTCTCCTGCATGTGGGCATTTGTCCAAGCAAAGTGGAATTTTATTATTTCTAACTAACTAGCATGGTGAGAATGTTGAATCATCCTTTATTTTGAGTAATATTGATGGTCGGAAATGGTAGTTAACGACCGTCAACAGTGAGATTTGGGCTTGGAGGGTTCATCATCTCTACTTCCTGGACGTCGCCCGAAGAGTCCGATGGGCAAGTGTGGGGGAGGCCTTCAGGACTTTCAATGCACGAACAACACAAGGCCTCCCACAAACACGTTGCACATCATCGCTTGAACAAACATGAGAAAGGGCGAGGCAATCGGGCTCCAAGCAATGTCAACCAACCTACAATGCTAGTAAACTTAGCCATGGTGCCTCTCGGCCTCCACCTCTTCAATAGCGATGGTTTGCACACTCTATCCCTGTCCTTCTAGTTTCCAAGTTAAATCAAACTTTTCTTGAATCAATCAATAAATTTAACTTGAAAACTAAAATCAAATCTTGTAAAAACCATCATCATCAAGCTTCTCTTTGATTGATTTGCATGCTCCTTATTCCTAGTTCAATATTTGCTACTTATGAACTATATCTTTAGGAAAGCATGTCACCTAAGTTATTGACCTATGAGATATGGTGTGATGAAATAAATCTTGTTCTTATGCTTATAGTGCTTGGGAATTTTTCTTTACAAACAAAAACGAATGGTCCTCTCCTCAATAATGTGAAATTCCTACCAAAGCCATATGATAGTTTTATTGAAAACTGTACGCATATCTTGTTTGTTGTTTCATTGAACTTTATCAAATTCTTGTGACCCTTGTGAGATGCTTGTTTATCTTTTGTTGATCACTATCATGTGCACATTTTCTTCATATGCTAATCTTCTAAATTGGAAGGTAGTATTTCCATCATCATCCATCCACCAAAGGAAATATTCCATGATTATCCTATTATGGCTCTCTCTCAATTGTTTCTTAGAAGGCATGACTATCAAAAATGAGAATAAAGAAAAGAAATAGCCATGCCCAATATCACTTGAAAAAAAGAGAGAGTCTACACATAAAGGAGTATTCATCCACCTCCACCATCCATCTCCTTCCATATGCTACTCTTCTACACTAGAAGATAGCATCTCCCATATTCATCATCTGTTCATAAAATAAAGTACTCTACCATGCTTTGAGAAACTCCCTCTTCGAATTATGTTTGCAAAAAGAGACATGGGCTGTCAAGAAAAAAAAACGAGATAGAGAGATAGCCCATGTTCTCAAATAGAAGAGAGGGAGGATATCAAAAGGAGTACCCACTATCCTCCATCTATAGATGTCCATATGGTTGATCACAATTCATAACTTGTTTTCTCCGTGGATCCGGTTTTTTTACTTAGTAGTATATGATACACAAGTATGTCTTCTTTATTCCCCAACCCTAAGCTCCACATAAGCCATATTTAGAGGTAGGATGAAAAAACGCAAAGTCAAATGCCTTTGTGAGGAACCACACATATATTAAGTGATATGAAAGAATCATTTGAGGAGAATGGCCATGATTTGTTTTTGAAAATCTTTCAAAACCCAAGTTACTCAGTAGAAGGAGTAAGGATGACTAGAGTCAACATCATTCCATTCTTCAACCAACCAAGGAGATGTGATAGACACTTCAAAGTTCATGGGTGCAGGTATGATTTGGAATAATTTGCATCCTAGTCTTATATCGAAAGAAGTTATGATCCACCTTAGTCTCTATTCCTTTACTCAGGGACAAGCAAAGGCTAAGTGTGAGGGTGTTTGTTCACGGTACTTAAGTGCTAAATTTGACCATCAATTGGCTGAATAAAACATATGAAAACAATAACCAACATAGTGCTAGGAGGTTATTACTAACAATTTTCACAAGTGTTGGTCAATATTTGTATGCAAGTGATTTATCCACGTATTAGAGGGAAAGCACAAGTAATTAGAGCAGGAAACACACTCCCGGCCAATAAGAGCACATCACATGGATTGAATGGCCCATATATAGAAGGAAACCGCCTGAACAACCGACCTAAGGGTGTCAAGGGACAAGAGGTCCCACCTATCAGTGTGCCAAAGAAGAGTGGAGTCCGTTGGGCCCCACTATTTGGATGGAAGTGGAGTGGGCCCAATGGGGCCCATCTTTCTATGGCAGTTCCCCACCGCCTTTCCTATGTCGGTTATCCCCCTTAGGGCGGGAGTTACTGCCTCCAGGAACCACCTTTGAGTCCTATATAAGGAGGGGAGTGCCTCCACTCCAACACACACAAGAAGAAGATTTAGAGCTCCACTCTAAAGGCTTAGCGCTGCCAAAGTGGTTAGAAAATAGGGAGGGAATGAGAGAGAGTTCAGAGAAGTGTCGGGCTTGTAGGCAATCTTCCCCATGCTTGTACCTTGATGAATGCTTTCCTTTTCAAGTAAGTGTTCGTGATCATATTTAAGTTTTCTATTTAAGTAAGTTCTTTCTTTTATTGCTTATGGGATCATTGCTCTATTTAGTTAGAGTATCGTAGTCTTCTTTAAGCGTGGATTTGAGACTTTGATAGTAATTGATGGCCTAGACGTGGTGTCTAGGCTAGAGGTTACCTTTGTTTGTTGTGTTCCCTATGGTTTATAGAGGTAGCCAGTAGGTGGTGACAACCCTATCCGGCCTTAGTAATCCTCCATGTTCGGGTACGTCGTAGAGCTATTGGCCGAAGTCGCTTGCGGATGCAGGGGTAAGCAGGTGCTCAAAGTAAGCAGTTATAGACTAAACCTATTTTAATATAGAATCCTTAACCTTTAGGAATCCTCTCTACCCTCTGCCAACCATATTCTTGTTATCCTTGGATGGATTAGTTAGAAGATCGGTGCACACACGTTCCCTGTGATTCGATAACCTGGAATACTCCTAGGTGAAGTGCTACATCGGTGTCTGTGTGCTTGTAGATTTATCAGTGATCGTATGGTTGCAGGGATTGGTCAGCAATTGTGAAATCATGATGACTTACTTGAGCCGATAAGCTTGAGTCGAGGTAGGGGGAGTCGTTGGGTCGATCGCGGCTACTCGTGCATGCTTTTGTTGTTCAGCGGCTCGGGTCAATCGAGTAGTCAGGCCATCCTTCCTCTTTGCCAACTTTTTTCTCACCGCCTATCTTACAGCTACTTGTTTCTTCAAGCCTCGGCTACTGAGGAGTTGGCTTGGAGTTGGTGCGTCACAGCGGATGTTCGGTTTGTGCTATTTGTCGATATTCGATCAGCTGGCCACTTTCGCTGACTATTGGCGGTTCGATGTCATCATCCTAAAAAGGATCAAGATATGGTTAGTTTTAAATCATTGTGAAAATAAAGGAATCATAGTGTAAATGGTGAGAAACATACATTTTCTTCTACACCAAGAAGATAGTGAGTCAGGCTGTTGCATAAGAGATGTTTTCTCCATTCTCCCCACCAAGTGATAAACAAGTCTGATACGAAGGGAGAAAGAATGATATCAACAAAGTTGCCCTTAAGAATATCATCGGCCATATCGTAGATCTTCTTGTATTCATAGTGGCTTTTGAGTTCCTGCCTTGCTCACAATTGGTATGTAGGTAAAGAAGGGTCCGATGGGCAGTTGATCGAAGCCAAGCTAACAAGCGATGACTAATGGGTTGTAGAACTTGTAGGATCGATGCCTATGTTGTTCTCCATGAATGTTGACATGTAATATCCCAAGGATCGTCAAGGCGGAAGCTGACTGGGTTTTCAAACTCCAAGTTTTCATATGGGTACCATATGCATCGATGCCAATGGATCCCGTTGTAGAAGAGTATGAAGTAAGCATTGAAGTTTTGCAAGACAGCCTGCAGCCCAAAGATAGAATGGCGGCTTGGCCTAGCGATGTGCATCCGACCATTGGAATGTCATCGCCTTCAATTGTGGTGGCTTATGGGAAAGAGTTGCTCGGGAAGGGGTCCAGTTCTATGGCTTCAACACAATATATATTGATCCATAATTGAATGAACCACCAAGGTTCACCCAAGCCAATGGGCTGTCGAAGTTGAATATTAACAGCAACTTGGTGTAGAAGTTGGTAAACCGATCCCAAGAGAAATTGGCCTAGAGGGAAGTCTTTGCAAGCGGCCAACATTTTAGGTATGCCTTGAAAATTAGTAGTTGGGTTACATGAGGTGCCACAAAAAATGAAGTGCTCTAGCAAAAGGCTCAGGAAAGCAATAAGTTCTCTATGTTTGACTGATCCTTTGTTCTTATGCTTGGTAATATAGCCACTCTAGCCGTCAATGTTCTTAGCAGTGAGTTTGTGCTGGAAGTACTTTGGATTGGTCTAGATGTTGAAGGGATCCAGGTTGGTCGTAATGTTCAGTGAGGTCAGCATTACGATGTCCATGAAGGAAGGAGCCATCGGTCCGTGACCGAACAAGAAAATGATGACGGCATCAGACCAGAAATGAGAAGCGGCGGCCATCAGTGGTTCATTTTTATCCACGCTGGCCAACGATAAGGTGATGGCCTAGTCGATTTGAGCATCAAGAAGTGTAGGCGCATGAGCGACTGTGACTCGGCAATACCAGTTTCTCCAGCCCTTGACTGGAGATGGCCAAGATCTGAACATTGATTTCCAATCATCAACAGGGACTATTCTATTTCTGAAAGGGATTCTATTGGTCTCGTAGTTGATGAATTCGATGGGATCTAAGTTACCATAGGGGCCTAGGTAACAATGATTGGGTTGTACGGAGGAAGGAATGCAGATCTAATTCTTGAGTTCCTAGTAAAAAGCATAAGGTAAAAATACCTTCAAATGAAAGGGTACAGGAAATACATATGCGGTAAATAGTTACATCTACGCAAGCTATGGGGATATACAAAAAGCTACATGTGACGGGATGAAAGATTCTGCTACAACGACTTCGAATGATAAATAATGAAACAAGAACAGAGCAGTATGAATCTAAGAGAGAAGATGAACCCTAAAGCAAAGGGAAGGTAGTGGAGAGAAGTTTACCTCAGACACATGTTACGGGGTCGCCATCAGAGCAGGGATTGAGGTCGCCGGTGATGGTTGCGAGGTTAGGGTTAACTCCATGGAGATGCGTCAGCGATGGAAGAGAGAGAGAGAGAGAGAGAGAAGAAGAAGATGTTTGAGCTAGGGTGAAAATCATGGAGAGAAAAAATAAGCTTTTATAAGGATGAGATGTCAGTAAGTCGCGGTTAATGCGCGCCATAAATGAGGAGATAAAATTCGGAGCATCAAGATTTGTATCCCGGACTCGGGGGAGGGGGCGGGGATGCGTTGGCATCGGAATTTTGACCAGGGCCCAGTTGGCAGCGACTTGAGGTCAGAATCGACTAAATCGAGGAAGTCAAACGGCCGAAACTCATAAAGCG
Source organism: Eleusine indica (assembly GCA_030378355.1). Lineage (NCBI taxonomy): Eukaryota > Viridiplantae > Streptophyta > Magnoliopsida > Poales > Poaceae > Eleusine > Eleusine indica. The sequence goes on from CM059495.1 coordinate 48,995,016, forward strand.
GACCTGTTAGGGTTTGTAATATCTAGTTAGTTTGATTAGAAAGTTGAAGAATCCTGGTCAACTCGGGTTAGGGCCCCTTGCACAGGGTTATAAATGTATAATAGGGTTTGTACGAAAAAATAACACATGTTTAATATAATTCGACGCATCGCCATCTTTTTCCTTTTCAACGGATTCTCGTCTTGAGCAGGCTGCATCGGCTCCAATCTTGGCGAGAGGCTTGGATTTGTCACTTTCTATAATCTCATCGACTTTGACTAGTACTTTCTCATTAATTTGATATTATTCTTGTATTGTTTGTGATTGCTAATTATCTAGTAATTAGATCTACTTCACATTTATTCTATCGACTTATTGCTACAATATTGTCTTGGTTGAAACTGATCTATTGCGGTTATTAGTAGATTTTATAGATTTGATCTAGATTTGTTATTCGATTCATTATATTGATTTTACTCATAATTAGATTAAATCTAGTTCTATTAGCTTCATGATAAGTATTGTCTCAATTAAGTTCGATCTATTTGGGCCAGCAAGGCTGCATTGACTTCTGACCTCTTGCCGAGTCAATAGAACTCGGTTTGGCCTGGCTACGAGTAGAGTCGATATAGTTCAATCAGAGCGTTTAGCTGATACGTTATCATGGTTCGATCGACTTCACTACAGTTTAATCAATTAGTCAATTTGTTCGATAGTTCATCGAACCCCTTATTTAGCTGATTCAAATCTATTTTAAAGGCATATTTTCAATTCTAGCTATCCGATCTATCAACTTCACCCTATCGACCGAACGTCTAGATCTATTTCAATAAGACATGTTTGCAATACCAGCTACTAGGTATATCAACTTTGCTCTATTAACTTAGCGTTTATCGACACTGATTTTTATAATATTTATATTTATTTATTGAAGCTTACCAATAAGTCGATACAATCAGTCGATCAGATTTACTTTAATTTTCATATTTTATAACCGTCAACTGGTTTTCACTAGGGAATTTAATCGTTTGCTTTTTTTGTCGGTATGCAGGAAAAATCGTCGTGCAAAAAAGTGCTAATTATGGAAGTTCTATTGAGATGGACTCTCAACATATCTCTACTATAAAGGCTAAAGTTCCACCCTATTTCTGCTCACCGGAGAAAAAACCCAGCCCCAACATAATTGACTTTGATTAAAACCAGATTATGGGCCCAATTACTCTCTAAATCCCACAGCCCCAGATTGACGCGCACTGACTAATGGGTCCAACATTACAATGTAACGCTGTCCACGCTATTTAACATTGCGTGTCGTCCGGTTTCAAGAAACTTTTTTCACCGATGAAGCTTCACACCGTCCACAGACAGGGGCTCGCGAGTTTCCGTATTATTTCCGTATTAGGCAGACGTGATTGCGGGTCATTTCCTTGTTTGAGACAGATTTCCGCAATGCTTCTCTACTAGCCTGTACCCGGCCTTTGCAGAGAGGTGTTCCTGTTTCGTCTTTCCAAAAGCTGATCTTCGTGGGGGACGCCGTGGAATTGTTGAGTCTGGTCTTCATTTGCTGGCGGCGGCGATTACTGGATGACGCCGTGGAGTTGTTGAGACTGGGAACCGCTAGGTGAAGTTCTTCCAGGATCAGCAATTCTGCCAAGTTAACATCACGCGAGGTAACCAGATTCTTCTGAATCACGGTGTTGAACCTTGTATAATTAATCTTTTGATTTTTACCTTCGTTCATGGCGTGGAGTCCGTCAGGAGTGCTGTGATTTTGTTTTCTCAGCACCATATAAAGTTCAATAAGTAGAGAAATCAGAACGGGTAAGAACTGGGCCAACATTAAAACCAGACCTTTGATCAACTGGTTAGGGCTAAGGATGTTTATTAGTCTCTTGATCAGTAGACAATTAAGCAGTTGTCTGACCTAAGATTGTATATTGAACTGTTATAATTTGCTAACAAGTGACGGCAAGGAAACTATATGCATTGCAAGTTATCCTTCATTTCATACTGGGGTTGAACGCGATGCTTAACTGGGGTTGAACGTGGTGGAAACGTTGGAACTGAAAGACACTAGGTGCAGTTGTTCCTGGATCACGGCCCTTGAGGACAGGACAACCACGCGAGGTAACCGGCTTCTCCTGTATCAACATTCTGGAGCAAACCCAATTACCATTTTTTGATCTTCAATTTCTTCAGGTCAACAATGAAAAGTTCAATGACGCCTGAGATCGACCAAGCATCTCAAGATGATGGTACTCTGAACATCAATAGTAGGCCAACACTAAAGCACAGACCTTTGATCGACTTAACAAATGTCGTGGCGAGTGGTAAGCTGTAATTTTTATTGATTTTTAACCGTTGTATATACCCATTATTTTTGAAGCTTATCGGACAAATGCTAACTCAGACGCCAACCGAAAAGGAACAGACGATGATTCTGCCAGAAAACGGGAGCAGGGTAGGGAGCGAGTGAAGAGAGTCCGTGAAAGGAGAAAATCTGAGTTAGCAAATGCTGCGGATAAGGAGAACGACACGATCAACCACGTGAGGTAGCCGGCTTCTCCTGTATCAACATTCTGGATCATGGCGATGATCCAATTTCATCTGTGCTATCTTCGCTCATGCATTGTCGTTAGCTTGCGTTTCTGTGTTTCTGTTTCTTCAGGGCAACAATGAAAAGTTCAATGACGCCACAGATCGACCAAGCATCTCAAGATGATGGTACTCTGAACATCAATAGTAGGCCAACACTAAAGCACAGACCTTTGATCGACTTAACAAATGTCATGGCGAGTAGTAAGCTGTAATTTTTATTGATTTTTAACCGTTGTATATACCCATTATTTTTTAAGCTTATCGAACAAATGCTAACTCAGACGCCAACCAAAAAGGAACGGACGATGATTCTGCCAGAAAACGGGAGCAGGGTAGGGAGCGAGTGAAGAGACTTCGCAAAAGAAGAAAATCTAAGTTGCAAATGCTGCGGATAAGGAGAACGACACGATCAACCACACGAGGTAGCCGGCTTCTCCTGTATCAACATTTTGGATCATGGCCATAACAATTTGTTGAACATAATGGCAAAGAAGATAACCCTAGAGAAGAGGTGATAAATGATGTAAAGGCCAACAGGGAAGAAATGGTTCAGATTCTATGCACCAAGATCAAATCAATAAGTGACCCCGTGTAGTTGGAGTAAGCAGAATCCTATTTCCTTTGCCTGTGAATATATGTTATATTGCTTGTATTATTAATGTTGAACTTTTCAGGACACTCTGGGTTATAAGCCTCTACCCATACAAGTTCAAATTTAGTTTAAGAGAACTCCAAAACTCACTAAAAGAGAGTACAGATGCCTGGACGACTCTTCAATTTGAGAATGAGGATAGCAGCATCCAGTGCACAACAACTTGAGAGCATGCGGGTTACAAAAATGCCAAATGACTACATGGACCTTACTTTCTGTGTAAGCCAGAATTGTACACATCATTTATTTTTAGTTTTATTATTAAATTTCCTCATCTAATAGCTGAAAATTGACATGTTTGTCTTAATTGTTATGGGTTGTGCCAAACAAATTGCAAGTGGTGGACTCCACCCATACATCGTAAAGGGAACGAGGTTGACCCAAAAGAGCTGGAGGATATGTTCAGATATGGCCTAAATAAACAGAGTGCCTTTAGTTGTTGCAAATCAGTAAGTCCACGGTACTATATATGTTCATACTTGTTTAATTGTTATTTGATCCATCTCTTGCAATACTGAATCCATTGTATGTTTTTAGGTTTACCTACCATTCAACTGTGATGGTTCTTATTTTATTATTGTGATTCAAATGTTGAACCAAAAAATTTTCTTGTACGATTCAACACCAATACCGACATGGTCCAAAAGGTATGAGTTCAAGCGTTTTGCACTTCTATTGAATTTAGTATTTCCATTCATTAGAATGGCCCGTAATCTATTGGAAAATCAGGGCATGGCCGAGTGGGTGTGCTGGGACACACAAATTCTGGATGAAGGAATAGAGGAAAGAGAAAGGTAGATACATATTAAAATATTGTGTCTGTCATTTAGTCATAATAATACCAATCACTGACAATCTTACATTCTTCTATGTTTTATTCATGACATGATAAAAGTGAACTTTCTGAGCCTCGAGTTTTAGCTGCTGTCCTCACATTACATTGTGAGCATGTAAATTATTTGTTATCAGAAGTATTGATCCTCAATTGTTTAAACCGTTTGCTCTATTGTACCAATGCAGGATGGACAAGCATTAAGGATGCAATTTGTCATCGATGCGTTGTCTGTTCCTAGGAATGGATATGGAACCAGCCTACCCGAAGATATCAAATACTGCCATAAACATATAAACAAGGGCTGAATTTAAATGTGCACTTCAATATAGCTGTCAAACACGACGTATTAACTTTATCCATGCACTATATAAAGTATTGGTATAAGGGACATACCAGTTTCTGATTTTTAAAAATGGATAAATTTGGCTAGGTGCATTAATGTAATAATCCATCTTCTTTCTTTAGTTCGATTGTTTGTTGAATGTTGATGTGGTTCAAAGTGTTTCTATATTTTTTTTATATCTGCTAGAAAGCACACAAGTGCTACTATAACTTTCATGTGAGCGTAACAAATTATGTCACTAAATTATTTGGCAACGAGGATAGCACGTGGGTGTGGCACGTGCAAAATACTAGTACTCTTTTAACGCATGACATTAGGTGAAGAATTACTGAGAGGCAGGGACTCCTATAATGGAATATTATACTCCTATATATTTAATAAGAAATAAAGTAAACAAATGTAACCTTATGATTCTCGATCATTAATTATTTCTCAGCACAAAGACCATGTCCCAATCGCTTGGTCAGGGAGGATGATGAAATAATCAACTACGCTAGCGAGGAGTAGGATATGGTCAACAAATAGCCGATACTCTCCTAGTAATGGTGGGGCGGTAGATTAATTTGATTCCCGGCTGCTACATGATGGATCTCTAGAACGGTGAGACACAAGGTAGCCATGAAATCTTGGTACTCCTCATGGTCGACAAGATTGGATAGCATCACAGTCAAGTACGATGAGAAACAACACGACACATGTACGGGGATCAGAGCTAGGTCTGAACACGCTGTGACTAGACAACAATCCATTGGCCCGAGTTATTAATGAATTGAAAGGTGGACTCGAAACATATGTAGAGCCACACAACCAAATTGTTAGGAAATGACGAGTAAGCTATGATAGTTATAAACAACTTTTATTGTTTTGCAAGAGTGGATCAGGATCGTTACCACTAGACGGTAGGCGGAGCGGAAGCGAGGTTGAAGAAGTGAGTTCCAATGTAGTCGCGCGTTAGTGTAAAGGATGTAGTCATTCACAGCAACCGTCTCCTCCTCGTCCAGTTGAACAACACCACAGTAGTAGTGCCTCCTCGCGGTATCCACAGGTATGGGGTGGAAAGGTCATACGTGGTGTGTTATCACCGGCGGTGTGGCATAGTAATTAGTAGAGAGAGAGAGAGAGAGAGAGGGAGGGAGGTGGCGGTTAGGATTTCTGACTGATTCAGGCCCTAAGCCCCTCCAACACATTTATAGAGCTAATGGACCTCCATATGTTGGCCCATTATTGGTCTAATATCTCACAGATCAAAATCCCTATTGTTCTGAGAGCATATGGATCAAATCAGTATTGTCTCTTAAGCATATTTCTAACACAAACATGTTGAATGCACTATCACATAGTTTGATTGGGCTTTGAGACAAGACACAAGAATTAGCACTGTGAGAACCAAGGCTAGTGTAAGCTTCATGACCATTATTGGAGTTTGGAAACTCCAGGGTATGAATGTTTTGGAGATTGAATAACAACACGAAATGTGCGCTAACGTCTACACTTTTTGAGTGTAGGACCATCTTATAATCTTTATATGATCTTGGTGATTGATGATGACTTGGATGATTGCTATAAAGATCTTGATGAGTGTAACGTCCCGCCCCTCCGAGTCCCGGCCCGCTTACACCTGGCAGCTCTCTAGTACCTCAAGACTGCCCTCACAGACCAACACATGTATTTTCTATGCATTTTATCCTCACTCATGCGCACCCAGGACAAACATCTCGGTCGGTCACCCATCCCTAAATTGCTCCAGCCCAAGCACACTTAACCTTGGAGTTCTTTAGGGATGAGCTTTCGGAAAAGAAATTGCAACTTGTTAGTATGAGTATTCAATCAATCCTATTAAGCCCTGGACCGGGATATCACACTCTCACCCCTTAGAAGACCGACGTCCTTGTCGGTCAATCCCAGGCTAGGAATGTTCCCTCTTGGCCACGTCCGTGTGCTCAGCGATAGCGCATGTGTCATGCTATGTGACCACTCCGGACCCACACCAGCCATGCACACTATGTATGTGTAATTGCGACCCCACGCGTCCGTGAAACTGTAAGAGTTAGCTCTGATACCAACTGTAACGTCCCGTCCCTTCGAGGCTGGGCCCGCTTATATCTGGCAGCTCTCTAGGACCTCAAGACTGCCCTCACAGATCAACACATATCTTTTATACGCATTTTGTCCTCACTCATGCACACCTAGGACAAACATCTCGGTCGGTCACCCATACCTAAATTGCTCCAGCCCAAGCACGCTTAACCTTGGAGTTCTTTAGGGATGAGCTTCAGGAAAAGAAGTTGCAACTTGTTGATATGAGTATTCTATCAATTCTATTAAGCCCTAGACCAGGATATCACAATGAGAAGTCACGATGGAAGAGATGGATCAAGGCTAAGAACAACTAGGTCTAAGTGTGTTGTATCACTAGACTAGAGTGTAGGCTTGAGTCCATAGAAAAACCGGACTATCAAGAGGGCACGAGTCATGTCTCTTATCTCACCTGTCTTAGAAGTATTGGGATACTCAATGAGTCTCTTGGACTCTAGGAGAGACAATGGAGATGAGGAAAGAGCAAGATGATGAAGCTTGGAAAACAAGGTCAAGAAGGACAAGTGGGTTTCAGCTTTAGATCAAGTCACCATAGGATATGGTGTGGTCACCGTAAGATATGTTGATGGCTGTGAGGAGCTACTTAGAAAAGGAGTTAGGCAGTTGCGGTGACCATATGATCAGAGAGAGGTCACCTTATGGTATGGTGATAGAATAAGATGTTGTCCAGGAGAGATGGGCTCTATGTACACCAGATATGTAGGCATTGTCGTATAATATAGAGGTTAAGTCGAAGTATAATACAGTGAAGGTCAAAGATTGATACAGAGGGGTTGCAAGTCTCTGGGCAGAAGTGCAAAATCATCATAAGGAATAGTGAGGTTACCGTATGATGCGATGGGTCGGAATCAAGAGGAAGCCAGAAGATGGAAAGTCTCTGGACATGCTATGGAAGGGTCACCGTAAGATATGGTAACTCAAAGAGAAAAAGAATATCAGAGCCCATAATGTTTCTGGGCATCAAATAGAGAAGTCATCATATGATATGATGGACCAAAAAGGAATTATACAAAAAGGATGTGACTCTATTCAGAATTCAAGTGGTCACCATATGATTGAGGATGCAATCATCGCATGGTACGATGACCTAGCCATTCAGTGGCTAGTGCTAAAGTTTGAATACTTTGAGGGCATCATATGATATAGTGATAGGTCACTGAATGATATGGTGGGTATGCCTTTAGTATAGCACTTTTTGGTAATGGCTAGTTGAGTGGTTGGAGCCTATAAATAATTGTTGCTTAGCTCGTGGAGAGCTCGCTTGGCTGGATTGCTGCAGGAATTAGTCTAGAGCCAAGAGGAGAAGAGAGTACACTTGCCAAGAAGAGCAGCAAGAGCATCCCTTCATCTCTAGCCTAGTAATGTTGTAGACAGTGATTCGTGTTGTAACTCTCAGTCTATGGCAGAGCCTAGACCGGTTAAGTGTTAGTGATCGAGCCTATCATGATTGGTTGTGAAGTTTGTCGTAAGTTTGTACAAATTTGGAGATGGCCTTTGAAAAGAGCATGAAGAGAGAGCGCTCATGCTTTCACTAGAAGAGTGCAGTAAGTTCTTAAGGCAGGCAAGCTTGTGCTCAACGAGGAGTAGGGAAAGACATCATCCTTTCGAGACCTTGGGCTAAAAGTCCATAAGCAATCTCTAAACCCTACTCTTACTTACTGTCTTATTTACATTCCGCACTTGAGTATAAGTAGAGCTAGGTTTGTTATAGGCTTCAATGCTTGTTTTCTGGCTTTGCACTGCTTGTATCTCGTCATTCCACTAGTATTGCTAGGGACATGGCTCGATAGAATTACATATGATGGAATCGAAACCAATTGATAGATTGAATGGATGATCCATATCAGCCCAATTCAAACCGTATCTCTCTCTCTCTCTCTCTCTCTCTCTCCTTACAACCAGGCACATAATGTTAATTATGAATGAAGCACTAGGGCAAAATACAATAACAGATATGTCAGCTATCTTTGAAGATGCATCTAGGATCCCCTAGTGGGTTTTGGTGTATGATGACATAGGATTAAAGATGTGTTAACATGTATATGAAGAAAATGTGCAGATTATCAAAAGAGTATCACAACCCACATTTGCAAGATTGTTCATCCCTCTACAAAAAGAAGAAAAGAGAAAAGACTCAACTGCTTCAAAGTTTAGTTTTTACTAATTTATTGAGTCATAGGAATGCCAAACTATTAAGAGGGATAAGCTAATCTTGCTTGTAGGGAACTCATGTGCTCAAGTCAACCAAAAAGCTTTGAGAGAAAATTATCCACAAAAAGTCCAAAAAGAACCAACTCATTCTGAGTCAAACAGAGAGTCACGGAAGTTCTGTGTCATTCATGGAAGTTCCATCATAGCCAAACCCGGAGCTCTAGCAACTTGAGTGTTATGGAAGTTCTATGATGACCATCAGGGAAGTTCTGTCACTCCTTGTGTCAGTTGAAAACCATCCCACGCAACGACTCTTTTTTGAACTCACTGAAGTTCCGTGTGTAACCACGGAAGTTCCGTCATTCTCTGAATACACTACAACGGCTAGTTTTTGGAGATGCTCTGTAAATACCCCTTCCACTCCCCTGTGGAAAGAGTTGGACACTTTGCTATTCCACTCTACTTTCAGCCAAAGCTCTCCCCTCTCACTCATACACTTGTTCTTGGCATTCCAAACATTTGTGAGATAGATCCAACCACAAAAAGCTTAAATCCATCCATTCAAAAATTTGAGCACATCTTTCCCTTCACTTCAAGAATTGAATTACTTGTTACTCTTGGAGACTTGGTCCCCTAAATGGCTAGGCATCGTCCTTGAGCTCCCAAATTGTTGTGGTGAGAAGGGGATGTTTGTGAAGGCGTGATTTTCCTCCAAAGGAAAAGAATCAAGTGAAGAAAAGCATCCAAGCACGATCTTTGGGATTGCTTGGCAGGGAAAAGGGTTGAGAGAGACCCGACTACTTTGTGTGGCTCCTCAACAAGGACGTAGGAATTACTTAGTGTGGTTGCCGAACCTCAGGTTAATTCCTTGTCTCTCTCTCTCTCTCTCTCTCTCTCTCTCTCTCTCTCTCTCTCTCTCTCTCTCTCTTTATCTTTCTTGCACTTGTTCTTATTATTGAGCTTCTTGTGTCAATTCATATATTGTGGTCGATCTACTTGTGTGTTGTGTTGCTAGCTATCTGTTGCAGGACTTGAGCTTTACTCTTTATTGGTATCTCTTCAATTCAAATATTGTATCTTTATCCTTCTTATTTATCTGCATTTGTTTTAGCACTCATTCCATATTTTGTGGAACTTTTATCCAGGGACAGAACTTCCATCACCACGGAAGTTCCATCATAACTAACAGAAGTTTCGTCAGCCTCTGTCTGAGCATTTTCAAGTGCCGTTTCAGGGTTATTTTTAGATTGCCTATTCACCCCCCCCCCCCCCCAGGCAACTTTCAGTCTTTCTATTACATCTAAGACATTATGATTGCTTGAAGAGAATGGGAAGAAGTTGGCATGGTTAGTGTCGCTTGCAAGCTACCTATTATAAGCTTCATGACCATTGGAATGTGCCACCCCACAAGGTATGAATGTTGGTGATTGGATGACAAGTATGAAGTGCACATAATGTCTACATGAATGTTGTGCGAGCAACAAATTATCTATCAACTCAAACTATGAACACGGTGATTGACCGCCTTGGTGATTGATGTGGACTTGGTGGATTGCCATGAAGAGCTTGATGGAGAGTCACGATGATGGAGATGGATCAATGCTCAGGACAGCTAGGTCCAAGTGTGTGTGATCACTTGGCTAGATTGTAGGCTTGAGTCCATAGGAAAAAACGGACTATCAAGAGGGTATGAGTCATTCTCTTATGTCTCTTTAGTGTTAGGGATGTTGGAAAGCTCTAGTGAAACTCTTGGACATTAGGAGTGGCAATGGAGAAGGATCGACCAAGTTTGAGAAGCAAGGAAATGAAGTCAAGGAGGACAAGGAGTTTTAGCTTTAGTATAAGCTACGGTGAGGTCACCATAAGGTCCATGGAGATGGACTCCCTGTTGAAAGGATCGAGTGACCAAGAGGGGGGGTGAATCAGGAACTCACAATATGTACCTAGTTCGCCAATTCCTAAAACTAACCACTCAAACAACTCTTACACGATTCTAGTGGTGACACCAACAAGATAACCCGATGAAAAGAAAGACATCCTAAGAATACTAGTGGATCACACACAAGGCCAAGCAACTCCTATGCAAGTCAGTAATCAAAGACATGCGTAAGCACACACCAAGCTAGCAAAGGAGCCTACTCATGCAAAGCTACTAGATCATCAAGTACAAGATAAGCACACAAGCATGAGTAGCACAATACATACTAGGGTGATCAATCAAGCCAAAACAACTCCTATACATGTTAGTGATCAAATGCGGAAACACTACTAGCAAGCAAGAAACCTATTCATGCACGTCTACAAGGAGATTAACAAGATAAGCACACAAGCATGAATAGCATGGTATGTAAATACGGAAAGTAAAGCATCATAGTAAGGGATAGAGTAAGAGATGGCTCATGATTATTTTTTTCCCGTGGTCTCGAAAGGATGGCGCCTTCCCATACTCCTTGTTGGACCACTCCCGTCGGAGTACCGGTCCCTCCCGCCACCAAGTGAAGTTCTCGTACACGAGCCTGCAATCACTCCCGGAGTGAAGACACGATCGCATCACCGCTGCCACCAAAGCACAAGCTCGCCTCCCTCGAGAACTTGTCGGACTCCCCAAACCAACACGGACGCTCACTAGCGATGCCCCTTTCAACGGTAGGCTCAAACCATGTACAAACATGTGACGGCCTTCACAACCAATCACGATAGGCTCGATCACCGACACCTAACTGGTATAGGTCTCACCATAGACCAAAAGTAACAGCCTAGATCACCCTCAAGGACACCCTAGCCCTAGATGTGGATAGATGCTCAAGTTACTCTAACTAGCACTCTCAAGATATCCAATATCCTCCTAGTGCTCTTCTCTTTTCCCCTTGGCTTCCAATAGATGCTCCCAGCTATCCTAATGGCCAAGGGCAGTCTCCAAGACCTCAGCAATGAAGTTATATAGGCTTGTAACCTCAAACTAATCGTTGCTCCACGAAACAGCTTTCTGGACGTACTGACCGGACGGTCCGGTCACTATCCAGACCGGACAGTTTGGACCATTGGATAGCCCCTCCAGAGCTGTTACTTTTTGTCTGCATTTGTCTCCATACAGACTATATAGTCTGGTCTACAGACTATACAGTCCGATCTTCATCGCTGAATCTCCAAACAGAGCCATTGCAACCAATTCCTCGTTCGTTCCAAAATTGTCTCTACAGACCGTACAGTCTGGTCTCTACAATTCTGCGCCAACAGTTTTCCTCACGGTCAACTTCTCCTCTGTTCTGGAATTCCTTCTGAAGACTATACCATCCGGTCTCCACGACCTCTCGGTCCGGTCTTCATCTCTAGAAGATGAAACTCCTCATCCTCGCTTGACTTCGTTTCCTAGCTTCTTCCAATAACTCCTTGGTCTCTCTACTATCACCTAGTGCCTGTGATTTCCCTGAGCATCCATGCACATCGCCAACTAGTGTGACCTAAAGAGACATGAACTAGACCCCCTTGATAGTCCGGTTTCTCCTATGGACTCAAAGCCCTAACAACTAGACAAATGTTGCAAACACTTGCTCCATAGCTTGTCCGTAGCCTTGATCCATCTCCATCAACCCTTAGACTCCATCAAGCTCCATGCTTGTGGTCATTGTCATCAATCGCCAAGGCTACCATCATTGATAATCATTAAGTAGAAAGGTTTACTACATGCACAACACTCGTGTAGACATTAATCACATTTCATGTTTGTCATTCATCATCAAAACATTGATACCTTGGGGTCACCTCAATGGTCATGAACTTGTACACGCAGGTATATGGGTATCACCGCAGGCTGTGGAGGTTAGGTCACCATAAGCTACGGTGAGTGCCAAGGAGTTGTACATGGAGGCTAAGAATCTTTGAACTGGCTCTCATGAGGTCACCATAAGATACGATGGTGTCGTCGTAAGATACAGTGAGTCAAGGAGTGATGAAGTCTAGAAACTGGACGTCTCTGGTGAAGTGATGGCGGGGTCGCCGTAAGGCACGGTGACCCGGAGAAGGAGAAAAAGACCAAAATTCAGAAGGAGCCATTGAGGATACAGTGGGATCATCGTAAGCAATGGTGAACCAAAGGAGAAGTTGGGCAGAAAACAATTGCCCCTATTGAAGATACGGCAAGGTCACCATAAGCTATGGTAGAGAGGATTTTGTGCTACGACGCACTAGAGATCAGAGGTCATTGTAAGGAGGAGAACATGTCACCGTAAGGTACGGTGAGGTTATTGTACCTTATAGTGGTATGTTATGGTGGACATCTCTACAGGTTCGTAACTTTTTGGCGATGACTACTGGAGTGGTTGTAGCCTATATATAGCCATTACTGAGGTCTTGGATACCTCTCTTGACCATTTGGACTACTGGGAAAACCTGTAGAGCGCCAAGAGGAGAAGAGAAGACACTTGTGCAAATATTGGAGAGATATCTTTAAGTTTTTAAGAGAGTAACAAGAGCATCCCTTCATCTCTAGCCTAGGGTGGTTGTAGAGAGTCATTAGTGATGTTACTCTTGGTATATGGTAAGGCCTAGACCGGTTAGGTGTCGGTGATCGACCCTATCATGATTGGTTGTGAAGGTCATCATAATTTTGTACAAGGTTGGAGCTCGCCTTCAAGAGGAGCATCAAGAAGAGAGCGCCTGTGCTTGCACTCAAGGAGTAGTGAGAGTCCCAAGAGAGAGCATTGCCCTGTGTGCAGTGGGAGGAGCTCGTGAGTCCACTTGGAGAGTGAATCATGCTCTAGTGGGACACTATCGACTTGAGGGAGGCAAGCTCATGCCATCAGGACAGTGGTTACACAATCACGCCGTCACTCCGTGAGTGATGCGAGCTTGTGTGCAAGGACTCCGCCGTTGAGTGACGGGAGGAATCAACACTCCGGCGGGAGTCGATCCAATGAGGACTTCGGGAAGGCGTCATCCTTCCAATACTTCGGGCTAAAAATCATTAGTCTTCTCTAAACTCTCTCCTTACTACTTGTATTTACTATTCTACATCTTGTTCTAAAAATCGTTAACATGTGTAGATTGCACTTACCTTTTCTAGAAAGTCATACCATGCTAGAGTGCCTCTACTAGAATTGTATAGGAATTGTTTGTGTGCTAGGTAGAGGTGTTAGAAACTTAAAGTTGGTCGTGGATGTTCCTGATTCACCCTCTCTCTCCCTGTCTCAGTTACTCGATCCTTTCACCTATGACATCGAGTTGACCCCAGGCAGTCAGGATGCTTTACCAATGACTTCACCACCATCTAAATTGATAGCTTTTAAGCTAGAGCAAATTCCTTATGCGCCATCAAAATTATGTGATTCTCTTATGAAGCATCCAAAGTTAATTACAGCTTTTTTTATGTTTCATCAGTTTAAATTTTGCATCCTCTATGCACCACTTTTGTTATTTACGCTTATCAAATGATGATAGAAAAGACCAATATACCCTTAAGATGAAATCTAGAAAATTATATAATTTTTTATTGGATGTATCGTAATAAAAAAAACATGTGACTGTTTAGACTTTTGGTATGTTTTTCAATATTAGCATTATAATAAAAAAAAAGTCAAACTTTTCATTATATCCATGTGGAAATTTATTCACAGTTTTGTAAATAAGATTTCTAATTTTCTAGATTTCATCTTGATGGTAGATTGATCTTTTTGACCATCACTTAACAACCATCGAATAAATAGGATAGTAAAAGTGATACATAGGGGATTGTAAATTTAAAATAATGCTATGCAAGAAAAGTTATAATTTTGTATTATTTATAAAGAATTGGTAAAAGTTTTGATGACGCATAAGAAATTTGCTCAAAAACATTGTATCTATCATTTCAGTCATCTTAGATCTCAAAATTCACTAATTTTTCAAGATTTTTAATAATTAAACATCAATTTAAAATTGATAGCCCATACGGATGCACGGATCGATGGACAAGTGCTAATAATCAGAACTCTAAGTTTCTCCATGTATTTTTGGTAATCGCAGTATACGACATAATTCATGTGTAATGCCAACAGCACAAAGAACCAACAACTTCACGTGCTGAATCTCACTGATGGTAGATCTGTATTAGTGCTATCGATATTAATATGTATACGGGCCCAAAACAGTTCCGTTATGTTCCCACCCTAATTGTTTGATATTCACTCCGTACCAATATAATTGACGTTTTAGCTCGGTACAGAAATTAAGAAAAAGTGTAAAAAGTAGGTACTCAGAAAATGAGAATGAGAGAGATATAGATAGGGATATACTAGAAAGAAAAAAAGTTACATCAAAAAATGAGAATGATAAGTATTTTAGGACAAATATAGTTGGCTAAAGTGTTAAATATGTTAGAACGGGAAATACCAATTTGGTCTGTTTTTAGAGAGCTTGTTCGTACATCCACTTGAGTTAATTTTGACAGATCATACAGATGCGGATCTATGATGAGTGTGTTTTTGACTAGTCTGAATCTAGAGCTCGAGTATTCGCCTATCCCACCCTTCTGCAATCGCAATGACTATTTTGATTACAACCATTTCTGGTGATGCGTGGCGACTGGAAATTGGACCAACCAAATAATCTAAACGCATAGAAACCAGAACAGTTCTGGAGAAAGAGACGTGTATGGAGGAATTGAGTCTATCTAATCTGAAAGAAACAAAAGATCAAGCAAGCAGCTAAGAATTGAGTCCATCAGGTCGTGCAATCATGCATGAGCCTGATGCATGAACTGTGCATGTGTCGGCCTATCAGTGGCTTGCCACGTGTCTTTTGCTGGAATGATGCCACGTGTCCGTCAAATCACCGACTAGCTAGAAACAGGGGCCCGGCAAACCATTTGCTTGCATGTGTTTGGGGCCGCTTGCTTGTTCTTAATATATCAATTCATCTATTCATAGCTTTGGTTGCCAAACACATCTATCAATTCATCTATTCATATTACAGGCAAACCAAAGATTTAAAAGCCGTCAGTTGCTAAACATTAAAATTCTGACATATTTTTCGATACAATTTTTATGACTGTTCATAGCTTGAAATATGTATAAAATATAATGCATTGGTCTGTAAAATATAGTCTTTCAGGTGGTGTACGTGCATTATTTGGACTTTGTTTACCTGCATAATGCAAATGGGAGAAGAGGAGGAAGGCTTAATTCTCGTCGTTTAAAAATCTAATGCTATGACAACTCCACTCATGGTAACATGGGATTATATATAGAGCTAAGGAGGAGGTGCCTGGAATGCTAAATTTTCTGGGTAGCTAGTACATTTTTTTAGCTTTTCCTTCGCAGAACTCATGTATATTTTTTTAGCTTTTACTTCACAGAAGCCATTAGTTGTGGAATGCTTGATTTTCAGTTCTGCAATATGTTTTTCTCACTTTCAAACAATCACACTTAAAATTTTTATTATGTGTGTATGGTTTCATTTTCATGGATTATGTACTTAATTACATAACGAAAGATGGCAGTACAAGAAGGACATTTGCCGCTTCGTCATTTTGAGCTGATCTTTCACACAGGAAAGAGCAGAATGTCGCAGCATTGTTGAGTCCATGAGCAGCAAGTAGCCGACGAGGCAAGGACGAGTACACGTGTGAGCCCAGTAGCTGTCTGCTGGCCGGCGCGCTGCCACACAAAGTCACAAACAAGTCACAATGTGGTACGTCACGTGTGGCGGTGGTCGCACGTGTGGAGCAACAGCTAGCACGATTGAGGCAGTGCGTCCGCGCAGGAAGAGCACGAGACGTTGCGTCCGGCGGCTTTCTGCTAGGGCCAAGCGCCAAAACTCGGTCAATCTTTTGAATTTGAATGTCGAAACCTGCGCAATCTCGTTGTGATGTGGATCTGTGTCTCAACTTGCTGATTGAGGAGGAAAAATAATAGAAGTACTGGAGACTTTAGAGTTGCTCCAGGAGGAGCACGTAGCTAGCTGATGACACGCCCTGACGGAAATGGGTAGCGTCGTAGCGAGAGTACAATGCACGTACTCATAGTATAGAGGAGTTTGTGCGAGAGTTGTACGTAGCTTCAATATATATACGAGTTATCCATGACGTCTATAATCAGTGCATGACCTTGAAGAAGAATACAGAAGGAAACATCTTCTAGAATCAAGCTGTATGTGATCTCAGAAGTCAGCGTGTCAAGCTGGTTAAGGCCTTGTTCGGTTCTAACGGATCAGATCGAAATAAGGCCCAATCCAGCCGGATCAAAATGACTCAGAATGAAACCTGTTTTCTCAAAAATTTACTGTTCGGTTATGGGCTGGGCGGAATGAAGATCGGACCGTTTCGTCATTTCCTGTGGTCCAAGGGCTGGAATGAAACTTTACCTCCTGAGGTCCAGATTCGTTCTCTCTCTTGTTGAGTGAATCAACCGGATATACTCAATCCGGGCCCAGAATCATTCTCTGGTAACCGAACAAGGCCTAAAGAATTTAGTTGTCTATCATATTATTGTTCATCTTCCGCCTTCTTCTCAGAATATTTGAACAGGATTCATGAAAGTGCATCTAGGCCCTTAATTTTATTTTGGTGATTGGCATCAATATAATTAAGAATAAACTAATATTTTCATTGAGCATGTGTATAGATGACTATCTCAAATTATGGAATAAAAATATATTGATACAAAAAGGGAAAAGGAGATGGTCATTCATCTCAAGTTGAAGGTCCAAAAATCTACTCAAGAATGAAGATCATGGAGTTTTATTTTCATTTCTTGAGTATAGGTAAACCGTACTATCAAGAGGGGTATAATTCACAAATATGGTAAAGTCAAATGCTCAAATTTTCCAAAAATACCACCTCTGTTGTCCTCTGTTTTTGCCTCCACCGGCAGTGCCGATCTCTCTTCCCAGAGGCGCTGTAATGCCCAGACACCTCTTTGGCTTCTGTCTTGCCAGCATCGGCAGTGCCGATGGCCCTATCAGTAGTGCCGGTCTCTCCTTCCAGAGAAGGCTGTTCTCTCTGGCTTTCTGACTGCTGCTCATCGGCAGTGCCCGTCGGTCCTCCCAGAAAGCCACTCTCTCTCTCTCTCTCTCTCTCTCTCTCTTTCTCTCTCTCTGGCTCTAACTGTAGCTCATCGACAGTGCCGGTCCCCTTCCCACAGAGACTGCTTTTCCGCGGGCTTTCTGGCTGACTGCGATTAGCAATGCCGGTCTGCTCGATCGACAGTGCTGGTCAAGGTCTCCAGAGACCACTTCTCTTCTCTGTGGCTGCCACACCGGCAGTGCCGATGTCCTGATCGGCAGTGCTGGTGCGGGCCAATTCCTTGTTTGTCGATCTATGACAGTGTGTCAGAAACCCTACCGGCGGTGCTGATGGCTCTATCGGCAGTGCCGGTGCAGGGAGTACAGATAGGCCAACGGCTCTTTTTGAGCCCTTTGTATAAAAGGCTTACACCCCACTTCGTGCCCAAACTCTCCAACCCGAAAATCATTTGGCACCTTTGAGCTTCACTCTCCTCACTCTCCCTCTCTATCAAAGCTTGATTCTTTGAGCTAGGGTTAGAGTGAACCATTGTTTCCTAGTGAAAAGAGCATCATTCCACTCTTGAGCATTCGATTTAATCATCTTTGTGACTTGTGCTTGTTACTCTTGGAGCTTTGCTCCTAGACTGTTAGCGGTGCCCGTAAAGCTCCCAACTTGTGTGGTGACGCCTTGAAAAGTTTGTATTACCCTCCCGTAAGGGAATTGAGAGTGGAGAACTTGATCTCGATCTTTGTGGCCGCTTGAGTGAGAATAGGGTTGAAAGAGACCCGGTCCTTAGTGAACTTCTCAACGAAGATGTAGGGTTCTTTATGAGCCCGAACTTCAGTAACAAATCTTGTGTCTCCGTGTGCTCCTTCTTTTACTTGTTGTCTATTTATTCATGCTCTAGGGTTTGTTCTTGTATTTACTTAAATTACTAGATCTACTTGTGTAGCCTTTGTTTAGTTGTCTCTTATTGTTGTAGAGCTTCATTTCAACTACTGTTGTAGTTACTTATCCACCTAGTAACTGCAAAACCAACTTAGTTTTAATTTGGGTGACTTTCTGTTACCTCATCGTCACTGCCGATCCAGCACCGGCAGTGGCCATCGGCACTGTCGATCCCAGCCACCGGCACTGCCAGTCCAACGGATAAATTTGTTTCAGTTTAATTTCGCAGGATTTTTAGATTTGCCTATTCACCCCCCCCCCCCCCCTTAGGCAACTTTCAATTGGTATCAAAGCGGGATTTTCTTAAAGGCTTAACCACTTGAAGATAAATGCCAAAGCATATGGAAAAACCAAAGGAAACTACACCGGAAACATCCGGTGCCGGGACTGAGGGTAACAAGGATGACTCGGAAGTTAGATACAACAATGTGCAATTCAACAATGGTGAACTCAAAAATGAGTATATTGGTAGTGGATCCGAAAAACTACCACACTTTGATGGCACATTCTATGATCATTGGAAGTATAGAATGGAACTATACTTGGGGTCTATGGGAAGATCGATCTTGAAAATTGTGAAGCAAGGTTTTGAGTTGGAAGATGAAGAAAACCCAACCACTAATGACGAGATCAAGCTCAATTACAATGATCAAGCCGCATCCGCCATTGTTTCCACCCTATCACCAAAAGAGTATAAAAAGGTGATAGGAATCAAGAAAGCTCATGACATTTGGAAGAAGCTTGAAGTCATCTATGGAGGGACCGAGGGTGTTAGAGAGGCAAGAGAAGACATCCTAAGAGGGAAGTACAACTTGTTCATTAAGAAGGCCGGTGAAGGGCCACAAGAAGTTCAATAGGCATAAGGAAATTGTGAACAAGAGAAGAGCTCTAGGAATCAAACTTGACACCATTGAGGTCAACAAGAGGTTGCTTCTTGCTTTGCAACCATGGAATCAAAATGTTTGTGACTTTGTTAGAGAGAAAAAAAACTTCAAGAACTTTAGTACGGATGAAGTACTAGGAAGATTGCTCACTGACAAGGAAAGAGATGAAGAAGCAAAAAGAGTGAATATATTGTTGGGACAAGGTGAAGAAAAGAAGAAAGAAATAGCTCTCAAAGCCTCTCATGAGACTAATGAAAAGAAGGACAAAAAGAAGAAAAAGAAAATAGTTGATTCTCATGATGAAGATAGTGATGATGAGATGGCTTTGCTTGTGAGAAGATTCAAGTCATTCCTTCAAAAAGATGGCTACAAGAAGAAAAGCTATGACAAAGGCAAATCAAGAAAGTCAAAGAGAACTTGCTATGAATGTGGTGAAGAAGGACATTTCATTGTAGAATGTCCAAAGAAGAAGAACAAGGAAGAAAGAAGGAAAGACAAACATAGCAAGAAATACAAGAAGTACAAAAAGCATAGAAGAGGTGAAGCTCACATTGGCCAAGAATGGAATTCCGATAACTCATCTTCTTCATCATCTTCCTCCTCTGAATCCGACTTGGATGAGGGAGGCATTGCTACACTTGCCATTGGAGTCACTCCCACCGGCACCTCTCTATTTGGAAGCTTGAGTGATGATGATGATGACAACACTCACAAGTGCTTCATGGCAAGAGGATCCAAGGTATCAAAATCTAAACATAAGCGTTCCTCTTAAGCTAGTAGTAGTGATGATGATGATGTTTTTGTTAATGCTTCACTTCCTAAAATGCTTGAATTTATGGAATTGCTTGAAAGACAAAAGGAAGAAAATGATAGGCAAGAGGAGCTTCTTGAAAAACAAGAAGAATTGCTTATTCTTCAAAAGAAAAGAAACCTTGAATTAGAGAAGCTCCTAGAAGATGAGAGGAAGAAAAATGAAAATTTAATCAAGTCTCTCAATGAAACTAAAACCTCATGTGAAAGTATTAAAAGCATAAAAGATGAACTTCAAGATAAATATGAGGATTTAGAAAAGACTCATAAGTCTCTTAAAGAACAATATAAGATACTTTCAACCTTCACATCCTGCACCAACAATTCCTCTCATGCCTCCACTAGCAATGGATGTGATAGGTGTTATAATGTTGATGTTGATGCTTGTGCTACTAATGTCAAATTGATTGATGATTTGAACAATCAAGTGAGGTCACTTGAAAGAAAAATACAACATGGGAAAAATGTTATTGATGATGAAAAGGCAAAGTATGCAAGAGGTGCATACTCATATTCTAGGCACCCAAATGTCATGGATGGCATTGGATATGTTGAGGGTGCCAAGCACAATGCTAGGGAGAACAAGAATAGGAAGGAATTCCTTAAGTTCACCAAGGAAGGATCTTACCAAAAGAAGCAAGTCAATAACATGAACACTAACCGTCTTCTTTTGTTAAAGATTCTCATGCTAATATGCCTAATGCTACTTGTGCACTCTTTCATGACGTTGATGCTTCATATGTGCTCATGAGAAACATGCATGGTCGTGTGTTTGCCAAATATGTTGGACCACGCAACAAGAGGCCAAAAGCTTGTGTGTGGGTGTCTAAAGCACTTGTGACTAATGTGAAAGGACCCAAGCAAATTTGGGTACCTAAAAACCAAGCTTAATTTGTTTTGTAGGACTATGTCTCCAGAGGGTCAAGTTGGGTGATTGATAGTGGATGCACCAATCATATGACCGGAGACAAAAAGATGTTCAATTCATTTGAACCAAGTCACAACAAAAATGAATACATTACTTTTGGTGATAATGGAACAGGACAAGTACTAGGTTATGGTAAAGTTCCTCTTACTCCTTCGTATTCACTTTCTAAGGTTATGCTTGTTGATCACGTTGAATTCAATCTATTGTCCATTTAGCAATTTTGTAAAATGGGCTATGATTGCTTGTTCAACGAATGTGGTGTGACCATCTGTAAGAGGAGTGATGGCTCGGTTGCTTTTAAGGGTGTGCTTAAAGGAAAGCTTTATGTTGTGGATTTCTCCACGGATGAAGCTAGACTTGGTACATGCTTATTAGCAAAGTCCAACAAGGGGTGGTTGTGGCATAGAAGGCTAGCCCATGTTGGTATGAGAAATCTTCACAAACTCCAAAAGGGCGGCCACATCATAGGACTAACCGATGTGTGTTTTGAGAAAGATAGAATTTGTAGTGCATGTCAAGCGGGAAAGCAACTTGGAGCTTCACATCCCACCAAGAATGTGATGACAACCACAAGAACATTGGAGATGTTGCACATGGACCTTTTTGGCCCCAACTCCTATATAAGCATTGGTGGTAACAAATATGGTTTTGTAATTGTTGATGATTTTTCTCGCTTCACGTGGGTATTCTTTTTGCATGACAAAGGTGAAGTTAAAGACATGCTCAAAACATTCATGAAAAGAGCACAAAATGAGTATGAAGTCAAGATCAAGAAAATAAGAAGTGACAACAGCACCGAATTCAAGAACACCCAAGTTGAGGAATATCTTGATGAAGAAGGCATCAAGCATGAATTTTTGGCACCCTACTCCCCTCAACAAAGTGGGGTGGCCGAAAGAAAGAACCGCACACTCATTGAGATGGCAAGAACAATGCTTGATGAATACAAGGCGTCCGATCGTTTTTGGGCCGAAGCCATCAACACCGCATGCCATGCCTCCAACCGGTTATATCTCCACTGACTATTGAAGAAAACACCATATGAGCTACTAACCGATAACAAGCCTAATATGTCCTACTTACATGTTTTTGGGAGCAAATGTTTTATGCTAAACAAGAAACCCAAGACTTCAAAGTTTGCTCCAAAAGTTGATGAAGGTTTCTTGCTTGGTTATGGGTCAAATGTTCATAACAAAACCACCAGTTGTGTTAAAATTTCACGTGACGTGACATTTGATGAATCTAATGGCTCTCAAGGGGAGCAAATTGTTAATGATGATGTAGATGATGAAGCTCCTAGAAATGCAATAAAAAGGATGGCTATTGGTGATGTGAGACCACAAGAAACATCAAGTGTTGAAGATCAACCCTCTCCCCCTAGACAAGACCAACATCATGAAAATGAAGAAATTGATCATGCAAGTGGTCAAGATCACAATGTTGGGGATCATGAACAAGCATCAAGTGATGATTCTAAAAGACATGATCAAGAGGTTGATAAAGATGGTGGTCAAGGAAGCTCGCATCCACCACACCCAAGAGTGCATCAAAATGTACAACGTGATCACCCCGTCGAGCAAATTCTTGGAGACATTGATAAGGGGGTAATCACTTGATCTCGAGTTAGTAATTTTTGTAAACATTACTCTTTTGTCTCTTCTATGGAGCCATTTAGGGTAGAACAAGCACTTGAGGATTCGGATTGGGTGATGGCCATGCAAGAGGAATTGAACAACTTCACAAAAAATGAAGTACGGACATTGGATGAAAGACCAAAGAATAAGAATGTTATGGGCACCAAGTGGGTCTTCCGTAATAAACAAAATGAAGATGGTGTTGTGACAAGAAACAAGGCAAGGCTCGTGGCAAAGGGGTATTCACAAGTGGAAGGTTTGGATTTTGATGAAACTTGTGCCCCCGTAGCAAGACTTGAATCAATTAGAATATTACTTGCTTTTGCTACTCACTATGATTTTAAGTTGTATCAAATGGACGTGAAAAGTGCATTCCTCAATGGGCCAATAAAGGAAGAAGTGTATGTGGAGCAACCACCGGACTTTGAAGACCCTAAGTATCCTAATCATGTTTATAAACTCCATAAGGCGCTCTATGGGCTTAAGCGAGCTTCAAGAGCATGGTATGAATCCCTTAGGGATTTTCTTGTTAAGAAGTGTTTTGTCATTGGCAAGGCCGATGCAACTCTCTTCACAAAGTATTTTGGCAATGACATAATTATGTGCCAAATATATGTCGATGACATTATATTTGGTTCTACTAACTAAACCTTTTGTGATGAGTTTAGCAAGATAATGACCAAGAGGTTCGAGATGTTCATGATGGGAGAATTGACATTCCTTCTAGGCTTCCAAGTGAAGCAACTCAAGGAGGGCACCTTCATCTGTCAAGCCAAGTACACACAATACTTATTGAAGAAATTTGACATGAACAAGGCCAAGCCCATCAAAACTCCCATGCCAACAAATGGCCACCTCGACCTCAACAGAAAGGACAAGCCCGTTGATCAAAAGGTATACCGCTCCATGATAGGCTCTTTGCTTTATCTTTGTGCATCTAGGCCCGATATCATGCTTAGTGTGTGTATGTGTGCATGTTTTCAAGCCGCTCCTATGGAGTGTCACATGGTGGCCGTAAAGAGAATATTGAGATATTTGGTTCACACACCCAACCTAGGGCTTTGGTGCCCCAAAGGTTCAAAGTTCAACCTATTAGGCTATTCCGATGCGGATTATACCGAGGATAAGGTAGATAGAAAGAGCACCTCCGAGACATGCCAATTCTTAGGTAAGTCCCTAGTATCACGGTTATCCAAGAAACAAAATTCCGTTGCACTTTCCACGGCCGAAGCGAAGTATGTTACAGCCGGTAGTTGTTGTGCACAACTACTTTGGATGAGACAAACTCTAAGGGATTACGGTTACAAGTTGAACCGTGTTCCTCTCCTATGTGACAATGAGAGTGCCATAAAGCTTGATTACAACCCCGTTGAGCATTCGCGCACAAAGCATATAGATATCCGTCACCACTTTTTGAGAGATCATTCCATAAAGAGGGATATAGAAGTTAGTCATGTGCGAACCAAAGATCAACCAGCCGATATATTCGCCAAGCCCCTAGATGAGAAGAGATTTTGCTATCTTAGGAGTGAACTAAATATTCTTGACTCTAGTAATGTGATTTAGAGGATGTGCACATCTGAATGGTGATTGTCTTATTATCGCAAAAATCATTGCTTTATGTCAAAAATCTATTATTTTTGTTATTAAGGTTATTTCTTGATCACTAGATCAAATCTTGTCAAAATATGGTCATTATTATATATTGTTGATTGTTGATTGACCATATGATGTCAAGACGTCTCCTTGTCCATCAAAAACCTATTTTGAAAATTTCTCCTATCTTTTTTAGTGCTCTGTTCTGTCTGATCTTCAGAGGATCGGCACTGCCGATAGTCAGTCCAACAGAGGAGGCTCTCTGTCTGGGACTTTTGTCCCTCGGGTTGCCCTCACCGGCACTACCGATGCCCACCATCGGCACTGCCGATACGGGACTAGAGCTTTGAAATCAACTCGGCACCCTCACGGGACCGAGCCCTCTCTCAGTTAAAGCAACCCTCTCCGCCTCTCTCTCTCTCTTCCCAACCCTAACTGAAGTCAATCCTCTCCAAAACCTTGCTAATCTTCATGGAATCAAGCAGAAGTGGATCAAATCGACTCCTACACCTTCCCTCCTCCATCTCCTCCCGGATTTGAAGGAGTTTTTAAAGGTATTTTTGAAAATCTCCATCTTTTGAATCTTGCAATGCCTCATGTTTTTGCGTAATTTCACTTAATAGAGATGTTCATCTAGGAATAATTTAGTCACCCCTGCAATTTGATAGAGTTTTAGTGGCTAAATTTCTTTTTTTTAGTGGTTTTAGGGTTTCAATCCCCCTCGGTCGGCACTGCCGATGGCCCCCACCGGCACTGCCGATCGGGAGATTTTGAAACCCTAAGTGACCATTGCACAGTCTGTTTGAACTGATCGGCACTGCCGGTTGGGCCAACCAGAGAGCATTTTTACTCGAGCTGCTCTCTGTTTGACCCATCAGCACTGCCGATGTCTCCCATCGGCACTGCCGGTCTGGGCACACAGACAGTAGTTCAGTACTATGTTGATGTTCAATTTTGTCATACCACTTCTCCTCTCCTTGATAGATGCCAGGTGGCAGGAGGCAGAAGCATCCGGGAACTCCCAGTGACTCCGACGAGGATTTCGACCCCGCTGCCTCTCCCCTTGCTCGACGAGGTGGAGGTGGCAAACGGGGCAGAGGTGGAGACTCCGGCCCAGCCACCTCACGTGGTCTTGGCCTTGGTCGTGGGAAGGGAAAAGGCAAAGCCCTTCCACCTCGCTCTCCCTCTCCCAGTGCTGATGAGGAGAGTGAGGGAGGCTCAGAGGAAGAGGAAGAGGAGGCTCGGCGGGAGGATGAGACTAGTGATGAGGAGGGTGATGAGGTCATCCATGAGCCTGTCCATGGACCCATGCGCTCCTCAGTCACATATCAGATGTTGGCACCTCAGGTGTCTGAGCAGTTCCGGATTCCAGTGGCTCTGTCCAGAGATGAGATGAGAGAGTACCACCACACTAACCCCTGAACCCAGCCCAAGCACCCAGGCATCTCAGATATCAGATTTTGGGACTTGACTCAGGTTGCCTGGTACAAGAACATCTTGAAGAAGACCACTCACAGAGTTGCTCCCATAAAGTGCATTGACTGAAACAGGATGGCAGCAGCTAATGATCCCACTTTTCAGCTGATTCGGGCAGGCCCTAGTACTGCCCCACGTCGTCGCTCGTCCAAGGTCACCCGTGTCGATGTTTTGCATGTGCCGGGACATAGCGGTTGCAGTGCAAGAGCAGCGAGAGATGCTTACTCAGATGAGATCAGATATGGCTCTTCTCACCACCTCTGCTAGTGTTCAGCTACCACCCTCTATGGAGCTCACTCCTCTGCCATATATCACTTCCTATGATGATCCATGGGGCTTCTACACTCAAGCGTCATAGTTGGTCCAGCCGGCAGGCGGTGATGATGATGATGAGGACGATGACGCTGACAGTGCGGATGAGTAACTTCATGTGCTTCCATCTTTGCTTTTTCCTTTTTGGTGTTGTGATGCCAAAGGGGGAGAAGTACTTATCTTTTAGTCTTATTTTGTGAGGTGTGAGAGTGATGGACAAGTTTGTGCTCGTGTGGTTTGTAAAACTATTTGCTAAGTTTGTTCTTGTAAACCTCTATTTATGTTTTATGAGTTCTTGTGCCATTCATGTCCTTTGTGATGATCTGTTGTTGTTTTTCACTTTATAGATGCATTTGTGCGGAAATTCTTGTCATTTGCATGGATTCTCGCTTTAATGCTTAATTGTTGCAAATTGACTCCTATGCATACCTTTAGGGGGAGCTCTCACACTTTTGTTTAAATATGTGCATTGTTATTCATTGATCATTATTTCTCACATGCACACACTTAGGGGGAGATCCTCATGACTTTTATATCACAAAATGAATCTTATTGCAACTTTCTATAAAGTTTAGTTGTATTGTCATTAATCACCAAAAATAGGGAGATTGAAAGTGCATCTAGACCCCTAATTTTGTTTTGGTGATTGGCGTCAATACAATTAAGAATGGACTAATGTTTTCATTGAGCATATGTGTAGATGACTATCTCAAATTGTTGAATAAAAATGTATTGATACAAAATGGGAAAAGGAGATGGTCATTCGTCTCAAGTTGAAGGTCCAAAAATCTACTCAAGAATGAAGATCATGGAGTTTTATTTTTATTTCTTGAGTGAAGGTAAACCGTACTATCAAGAGGAGTATAATTCATAAATGTGATAAAGTCAAATGCTCAAATTTCCCAAAAATACCATCTCTGTCGCCCTCTGCTTTTGTCTTCATCGGCAGTGCCGGTGGCCTCCACCGGCAGTGCCGATCTCTCTTCCCAGAGGCGTTGTAATGCCCAGACACCTCTCTGGCTTCTGTTTTGCCAGCATCGGTAGTGCCGGTCTCTCCTTCTAGAGAAGGTTGTTCTCTCTGACTTTCTGGTTGTTGCTCATCGGCAGTGCCGATCACCCTGATTGGCAGTGCCGATCCGTCCTCCTAGAAAGTCTCTCTCTCTCTCTCTCTCTCTCTCTGTCTGGCTCTGGCTGTAGCTCATCGGCAATGCCAGTCTTTAGATCGGCAGTGTCGGTCCCCTCCCCATAGAGACTGGTTTTCCTCGGGCTCTCTAGCTGACTGCGATCGGTAGTGTCGGTCTGCTCGATCAGCAGTGCCGGTCAAGGTCTCCAGAGACCACTTGTCTTCTCTGTGACTGCCTCACCGGCAGTGCCGGTGCGGGCCAATTCCTTGTGTGCCGATCTATGATAGTGTGTCAGAAACCCTACCGGCAGTGTTGATGGCTCTATCAGCAGTGCCGGTGCGGGACGTCCAGACAGGCCAACGACTCTTTTTGAGCCCTTTGTAAAAAAGGCTTACACCCCACTTCGTGCCCAAACTTTCCAACTCAAAAATCATTTGGCACCTTTGAGCTTCACTCTCCTCACTCTCCCTCTCTAAGTCAAAGCTTGATTCTTTGAGCTAGGGTTAGAGTGAGCCATTGTTTCCTAGTGAAAAGAACATCATTCCACTCTTGAGCATTCGATTTAATCAACTTTGTGACTTGTGCTTGTTACTCTTGGAGCTTTGCTCCTAGACGGTTAGCGGTGTTCGTAGAGCTCCCAACTTGTGTGGTGACACCTCGGAAAGTTTGTATTACCCTCCCGCAAGGGAATTGATAGTGGAGAACTTGAGCTCGATCTTTATGGACGCTTGAGTGAGAATAGAGTTGAAAGAGATCCGGTCCTTTATGGACTTCTCAACAGAGACGTAGGTTTCTTTATGAGCCTGAACTTCGGTAACAAATCTTATGTCTCTGTGTGCTCCTTCTTTTACTTGTTGTCTATTTATTCATGCTCTAGGTTTGTTCTTGTATTTACTTAAATTACTAGATCTATTTGTGTAGTCTTTGTTTAGTTGTCTCTTATTGTTGTAGAGCTTTATTTCAACTATTGTTGTAGTCACTTATCCACCTAATAATTGCAAAACCAACTTAGTTTTAATTTGGGTGACTTTCTGTTACCTCATCGGCACTGCCGATCCAGCACCGGCGGTGGCCATTGACACTGCCGATCCCAGCCACCGGCACTGCCGGTCCCCCCCCCCCCCCCTCCCTCTCTAGGCAACTTTCAATTCAAACGTACGGCAGTGGCGCACGCCCACCTACCACTTAAGCCTACAAATAGCACAACCTAAAAGAGATTATAGTGTCTTGTGTTACAACCTATAAAGGAAAGAAGAGTCTATCCACAGAGCCACCGTGCCCACCTGATCTGAGTCGTTCCTCCTAGAATCACAATCTGAGTGCCCATTTCTAGGAATAGGATCATTAAGAAGATGGATAGGAAGTCGTAGAAATAAGGAAGAAGTCTAATTTGCCTCTTTGAACTATTATCGTAGTTACCACAATTATAAAATCGGGTAGGATGACTCCTATAACTCCTCATTCCGTTCGTTTTTCCTCCCCGGGCGGTTTTGAAGGCGGTTTTTGATGACATGTCACTATGGGTCCCATATGTCAGGTGCCATATCAGTTTTTTTTTTCAATTTCTTTCTCTCTTTTGCCTGGTGGTGGGCCCAACCTGCCGCCCCCGGCGGCTCCTCCTCGTCCTCCGTCAAATCCCCACCGGCGGCGAAGGCGGCGCCGCAAGCCGCACCCATCCCAACGCCAGCACCCTCAGATTAAGAGGGGTTTTCGCACCCGGATTGCGGCACTTGCGCCTTCGTAAATCCGTGAGCGATCGCAATTCAGCGTTCATGGCGTGGTGGCTTGCATTGTCGCGGCTCAAGCGATCCTCGGCAATCGCGTCCTCGCGATTCATGGCGGCGGTGGCGTCCTGGCGAACCGCAAGGACGAGGACACGAGGCGGCGTCCAAACCACTGGTCAGATTAAGAGCGGTTTTAGGAAAATTGGGATTAGCAAAGCTAATGATGGAAGGGTTCAAGTGATAAAATTTCCCGCCTCGTAATTTGTTCATCGAATGACGATCCAACAATTATGATTGATGTTTGCATAGTTTGCATACAAAGTTAGTTTCCATAGGATACGTTGTCATTTTTATAAAGGCTCCATCATGATAATTGTTACTACCTCCAAATTTTATTTGTTGACGTTGGCTAGTGCAAATTTGCACTAAAACCGGAGTAGTTAGAAGGAACCACTGAGTTACAACATTATGATTTAGCTTCACAATCCTCAGTTTGATTAATAAGGAACATATAGATCTAATTGAAAAGAACCATCAATGTAAACTGGACTAACTTGAGATCATGACAGTTTGGATGTCTTTTCAACAGTAAACGCACAATGAACAATGTACTGTAATGTTAACAGTATGCATGAGATCAACTGGGCACCCAACATACATGGGAGTAAGGGACCAACATATAACACACATTCTTATGCCATACAGCGGGAAAGAAAAGGGAGTACCACTGACAATTCTTTATAACAGTAATGTTAGCAAGTTTTTTTTTTTTTTACAAAGTCTGTCTCAGTATTCACGTAAGTTTGGGGTGTGCCTGAATGTCCTCTGGCTCAATGGAGAGTACGCTAGCTCAAATTTGCATGACAGAAACAACAGAAGACGATCACTTTTGTACTTAAGTGATTAAGTGATTAATGAGATGTCAAGGCCTACTTAAAAACATTTGTTAATCCCTATATACTTGAGCTAGCGTAGAGAGCGGATGATTGCAGCTTCGGGCTGTTTGACAAGCTGTTGCCAAATATGTCGTTACAACCAACCCATTTCCTCATATCCCTTGCCTCCCAGTAACCCCCGATGTAACGGAAAGTCCTGTCGTCCCTGTCCCTTTGGAACCATCTTGGTTTCCAACCACTCTCCTGCATCTTCCTTGCCTGCATATGAAGACATGAATCGAATTAGGCATGGACAGTTTAAACTACAAATCAAATTGATGGATTTCATGAAAGGAGTAGGACAACGCAAAATAATCAAAAGCATTAGTACAACCATTCGTTGCCTTGTCTCTAGGCGCAGTTTTTCAGCATTGGCCTTCTCATACTCTCCATTCTCCAGGTGTCGTTGATCTGGTCTGAGCCTTGAATCCGTTGGTGGAAGATTCTCCTTGGAAAGGGGAAAGCATTGGGATTTAGCCTTTGAAGTTTCGAACTGACAAAACTAAAATGTTCGTGTAAAGTATATTCCAAGCCTACCTTGAGCCCTGGTGTGAGCTCATTCAATGTTATTGCAAATGAGGACAGGTTATATCGAGTAGGATTGGCTGCGGGCTTGTTTTTCTTCCACAGTAAAGTGGCACCAACACCATGATGTGAACCATTGGAGCTAACCTTAGAGGCACTATCACCAATGATGCAGTGCATGCTTTCATCCCATTTCCCCATCAAAGTTGCAACCTTGGTCCCATTAGAATCCTTGACAACTCCTTGAACCTTGCATAGAGCTATGTATATTAGTATGACCTATATAGAGTAGAAAATCGGCTTCATGAGTAACTGCTGCTCATTTCTCTTACCTGGCGAGGATTTCTATCAAGGAAAGATTGCTCTTTAAACGTCAGCTTGCATGAATATTGCTTATTTCCACTAATGTTCATTATGCCATGGTGATGACAGTAGACTCGACCAATGATAAGGTTATTAATTGTAGTTGTGACCTGACAAGGAACAGAAAACATTTAAATCACTGACCAACAATATTCACAAACTTTTGCAGATCACCGGATGCAATGTATGCAGCTAGGTGGTTATTTTCCATAAAAGAAAAAGATAATCATGGAATCTAAAGATGTTAAAAATTGTGGATTAACAAGTGGAGATGGAGAACAATGAACAGAAAAGCAGGACTAGTTGCTAATCACCAAAAGAAAATAGTATCGAGTGTTTGCCTCTTGCCAGGAATTTGTACCTTACTCCACTGGAAAGTTTCGCCATCATCAAACTCTATAGTTAACACGCCAGTTGGGTCCAGTTGAATGGATTGGCCCCAGAATTTGCTCTTTAGATTGCTGTCACCCCAAAATTTCCATCCTTTCCCTTCACAATGGCATGCCACAACCATAGGATGATGACTGACCTGATGCCAAGAATAAACTTACACATTCACTCAAAAGTTATCACACATGTTATATGTGGAGTGCAAATAACGTTCTGGAGTCTGATTACCATGTGTATAATCACTGTTGTAGATTAAGAAGTCAAATATGCTGTGTACCAAACTCACCTTCTCTGAGAAGAAACGGACTCCCTTTTCAGGAAAATCAGCTTCATAGGTTTCCCCTAATAATGGATTGAAAGGCTTGCAGGGGCGAGAATCCGTGGAAGCATACCCAGAGACCGCAAAAGCAGCAACATAAAGAATTCTCATCAGACTGTCCCCCTGAATGCAGATGAGATATAACTATCAGACCAGTTCAGGATTAATGCATAACAAACACCAAATTTGTGGAGGACCCCATTAGCCACTACAATGAAAAGGCCTCAAAAGCGCAAACTTCCTTATTTCAAATCATTACGCAACACCTAGCATCTATTTGCAAGATTATGTTTCGTCAGGAAATTTTGTACAAAGGGGAATAGGGGATGCCTATATCATTTTGTTTCAACAATTGAAGTGTTTTGTCACAATGAAGCTGGAAGGTAAAAAAAGAGGCATACCCTCAAACCACATTCATATGCTTGATCCAATAAATCAGAGTACTCCAAGTCTTCGAAACACTTCTGAAGAGAAGACAAAGGCTCATTAAAGTAAACAGGAAGACAAACTTTTGTAAGATCCTTTCCAACATTGTCTTTGATCATTGACCACAGGCTAACACCTTTCTCCTTTTCAACTGGTTCAGGCAACTTTGTGCGCCTTTTGAAAGATGGCAACAAATATTCGTTGTTCTTATCAATAGCTAGTGTTTTATCAAATTTATGATCTCCATTTCCATCGTTTAAGCATCTCATTCTCAGGTCAGGACTAGCAGCACAATCACTGAAACTTTGCCTTGTATCATAGAAATGAAACTCGTCTCCATCTGACAATTCACAATTCTCTTGCTTACCAACATCATCAGAAGATTCTGTATTGCTGTACTCTGATGAAAAAACAAAAGTGGGGAAAGTAAGCAAATTAAGATGTCACATGAAACAAAAACACAAAAGAGGTTGTAATATGTATGGCTTATTTATTGAATTTCCAACATGTGGACATATGGAGTAATACAGTAGAATCTATGTGACAAAGAACAAAGAGTGTCATTGATCAGATGATGGTTATAAACTATTCCAATATACTTCAACTTTTATGATGCTCTTGAAAATTTGAAGATTAATGATAGATCATAGCTCAGGAATTGGTGATATTCACATCTTTGGCATGGTAAGCAGAAAATCTAGGATTACTGTGGCAAATTTAAAAGTAGCTATGCAAAAGAAAATTAATTAGGCAAGAACAAATTTTAAATGGAAAAAAGGATAACAAAAAAGGAACATCAAGTACCACTACATTTTCCAGAGCTCTGATGGTCATGTTTGAACAACCCTGATTGTGCCTTCTCAGATATAGATGTATCTACTGAATCAATTACCTGCACAATCAGGGTATAATTCCTGGTCAGCAGAAAGCATACCACCAATTTATTCTCGGACTTTGTCTGAAAGTATAAATAATCTTCCTAATAGACATATTATGACATGTTTTGCTGACAAATTATAGTTCTGATAGTCTAACTTATCAAATACAAGAAATTGATGATAAAAAAATTCAGAGTAAAGGCTGGCTGTTCTCGAGAAAAAAAAGTAGAGGCTGCCAAGAAATATAATAGTGGTTATCACCTGCTGAACACATAAAAACTAAACCATAAAGGATAGGATCTGATACCCTTTTGGAACAACTGATAAAAGTACTTGGACATAAAAATCTGGGGGAAATAGATTTTATAGTCTAATAAACTAATTAAATACTTTCCCATGAATGGTAACCATGGAAGTTGCTTAATATAACTATTGAATTCCAGAAAAACATAATTACCTCAACTTCTCGTGGAAGACTGCCAATAAAGCTTAAATATTCTTCGCAGCGTTGCTTCATCTGTGTATGATACTGCGAAAATTCTGAATGAACTATCTGCTCGCAGTCTTTAATAATTGCCTCCCCAACACCTTCAGCATGCAATCGATTTCTGAGCTTATCTGTGGAAAATGTTGCATCATTCTGGTCGCCTGATAAATCTCCAGTAAACGAATATTCACTTCTTGCAGTGACAAGTGCTTCAATCCAAGCCGCACGGTCCTTAGCACAGCCAGTCCTCAACTGAAGTGTCTTGGTCGGGGTAATAATATAGAACCGTTTATCATCTGATTTACTTTCGCTAAAAGATGAGATCTGCAAACAGTACAAGAGAATGACCAAATCAGCAACCATACCCAAAATTTAACAAAATAAAAAGGCACTGTTGCAATCATGGTAAAATTGACTGACACTGTGCTGCATTATGCTATCTACAGATTTAGCACAAGCCATTGCATAATACTACATTAGGAAGGGAGTTAACTGTCAATTGCATAATACTACACTAGGAAGGGAGTTAACTGGCTATGGGATTGACAGGATATAGACGGGCATAGCCACACTTGTAGGTCATTCAAACAAAACCTGAAAGTCTAGCCACAGCATTAGCATGCTAATTCGTCACACTGCTTTCATGCAGCTAAACAACCTTATAACTAAAAAGACAAGTGTATAAATCCCATTGACTGAAGCAGCAGCCAGCCAGGCGAGGGACCGTTCAGGAGGGGGGGGTAAGGCAAAAGTTTTAAACACCTTCAGACCCTTTTCAATGGATACGGACAGAGTGATCCGTACCACACCTCACATTGTCCTCCAACAACCAAAGACATGCGATACAGTACAACCGGAGGCGCCAAGCCAACATGAAGCCACTGGAACAAAATCCAGCTTGGAGCCCAGTTGCCCCACCCGCTAAACACCTCGCCGGTCCCTTCCCTCCTCCCCGGAGCACGCGACAAGGTCGCCACTGTTTGCGAATCGATGCAAAAGGCTGTTGGTTTGCACCGCTGGGAGCTGAAGCCGTAAGAAAACGGCAGCTCCAATCAAAACAAGGCGTCGCTTTATCCGACAAGCGGTAGCCATTGCTTGTAACTTTCTGTCACCCTCCTTTCAGTCGGAATCGGAGCGTGACGAGCATTGTATGTTTGTGCGGGTGGCGCGGTGGGTGATCCCCCGCCGCAGATCGTGACGATGTACGGCGCGAAGCGACACGGCCCGTGTTGAGAGGGCGACTTTACAGCTGGGAACTGGGAGTTGCTGCTGTGCTCGTCTGTTGGACTGTTCCGATCCGGCGCGACGCGGAAACCGTGGGGTCGAAGTGGACCTATCTCGTAAGATTGTTTTTTCTCTCGCGGTGGATTTATGCTAGACTCGATGAATTTGCAATGCTAGTGGAAGGGGTTGCCTGATGAATCCAGGGACAGCTACAAACAATGCTGGCTGAGACCATAGCGAATGGTACAATGAAAATGCCTACGGCTGTACCATCGATGTGGCTACTGTTGGGAGTTTTGGGGAGGAATCGAGGGCCTGCAATGCGTAGTAGCTCTAAACAATGGCGGCTGAGATCATGACAAACGGTACTACCAGGAAGTAGGAAATGAGGAAGGGCGTCAGTCACCTTGAGATGCACGAATCCGATGGGCCGCTCCCCGGCGCCGCCGCCGCGCGCGGTGCCGATCAGCCTGACTGCGGCGGCAGCGGCGTTGGTGGCCTCCGAGCCCGGCTCCGCGGCAACGCGCCGGCGGATCTTGGAGTACGCGAGCACGCCCCCGCGGATCGCGAACCAGCGCGGGCGCCATCCCCGTCCGATGTTGGTCCACTTGTACAGCACCCCGGCCACGGCCGGCGGCGCGGGCGTCTCCTCCTCCGCCTGCCCCGGCGGGGAGGCCGCGAGCCCCGCGCCGGGCTGCCACTCCCCGGCGAGGCAGCAGAGCGGGTGCAGGTCCCTGGCCCGCATCGCCGCTCTCCCCCTCGTCCCGCGTCCCGAGGCCGATCGATCTCCTCCTCCCCCGCGTCTCGGGTCACGCGGCCCCCATTCGGTGCTCGGATTACTCTATTCCACCCTCCCTTCCGCTTGACGCGGCGGGCGGATTCGGGTGTGGCGAGAGCAGCAGAGAGGCGACTTGTTCTGACGCGGCGGGCGGGCGGGCGGGCGGGCCTTTATGCGCTGCTGCGCGCAATGCCCCCTCTTCCGCCTTCGCAAAAACAGTTCGAACGAACCTCGTGGTGACAGCGACGGCGCCGCCGCCTTCTCTTCCCGAGCAAGCCGGGCCGCGCCGGCGGTGGCCCCGCCTGTCGGTGGTAGCCAAGCGTGCGCGCCGTCCCGTCCCGTCGTCACCGTGTGGGGTTTCCGTTTCGACCGGTGAGAACGGGTGGCTGGCCGCTGGGCCCAGGCGTCAGTGCCGTTTGCGTGGCGTGCGTGGCTGGCTCTGGCACTGGCACTGGCACTGGCTGGTTGGTCCGTGTCGTGTCAGTGGCACGGCGGGGTGTGTCGTCGGTAGGTGAGTTTAATTTTGGTGCAGCGCAGCTGTGCAGCACGCACGGGCACGGCCTCTGGCTCTGGCTGGCTTGCTGGTGGCACGCTGTCAAGCGGGGCCTACCTCACAGTTGGCGGGCGCCCATTATTCCCGTGCCCCGTGTTTATTCGTTGGACAGGGGACGAAAAATAAAAAATTGTATTCCCTCCGTTTATATTTAAATATTATTTTAAAATTTGTAATTTTTTTATAATTATATATTATTCTCGTTTTTTAATATATTTTTCTATCTTTTTAATATAATATTTTTTTTCTCACTACATCTTTATCTCGTCTCTTTCGTTCTCGTTTTTAGTGTATTTATCTTTTTACTTCTTTTTATTTTTTATAACTAACTCCAAAACAATATTTAAATGTGTGAACGGAAAGAGTACAACTCGAACTGCATCGATATGGAGGGGTCTTGTATCTGAGCGTAGGAACGAAGCGTCTGGCCCGTGTAACCCGATGAGTGCACGGTTGAAAGCGAGCAGAATCGGCATCGCCATCACGACGCACGTCGCGGCCGCGAACGCGCGGAACTCGCACGCGAAGTGAAGCCTCCACACGCGTCCGCCCACCAGAAGAAACGCCCGGAGGCGCGGATGGCTACCTGCGCGCCACGACGCCGCGAACGTGGTCGCCAGGCCAGCGAGCAGCCGTCGTATCACGTCGGTGGCTGCCGGGTGGGGTGATCCAGCGAGCAGAGCGCGGAGAGAGGCCCGATCCGGTCGCGTGCACGACGGCTGGATACCAAGCTTGCGTTAGTTCGCTGCCGCGCTTTAGGAGGGCAGCGGGTACCCTCGTCATGTGCCCGTCCCGCCGCTTTGTCGCGTCTGCACGTCTCGTTGCTGCCAACAAGCTCATTGACCGGATCGAAACAATTGGCATGTGGTTAATTTAGCGTTGCAATCATCGTCAGCCTATAACAAGATGCGGTGCCAGGAGCGCCTAATCATGCAGACAACTCTGTCGCTGTCTCCTACTACATAGACTTTGCTCATGTTTTTTTTTCTTTTTTTTTATGATATAGATAAGGAGAGACTTTTTTTTCTTTTTTTGAGATAAGATTTTTTTTGTGAGCAAATTTTGAGATAAGATAAGGAGAGACCAATGGATTGTTGGGCACCAACCATGAGCCTCATCTTTCCGGGCTCCGCTAGAAACTTGGGCCTCGCGTCCGGCTTTTCCTGGGCCGTAATAACGACAAGAGATTTCACTGATTTGGGCCCAGCAGAGTTGGGCCTTCTCACTCATCAGCTGGGCCCTGTGCACAAATTAAGCACGGCTAGCTCGTGGTGGACTGCTAGTGAGTTTCATGATACAGTATTAAACACCGGATCACCGGCGCTGCTTGCGCATCCCGTCGACGGGCCCAACAATAATGCCGCCCATTGCTTCGAAACTCGGAAGACTAGAAACACAGGGATTAGGCTATCTCCAACGGTGAATATCCAAATTAGAGATCTAAATCATCAAATAGGTCTCTATGACCTTAAAAATAGGTGAGTCAAAAATATGTGTCTCTAACAGACGCTCGAGATTGGGTCTCTGTTCAACGTCAACCGTTGGAGAAGGGCAGGAAAGACGAGGCCGGCAGGACGGAGCGCACGGTGCAGCGGGCGGGGCGTCAGACCCGTGGACGCGAGGGCGGCGGAGTGGGCCAAATCCGTAGATGCGGCAACGGTGCGTCGTGTGTGCGGGGCCTGATGCAGGTGAGGGGAGGCGTCGGATGTGGGTGGCAATGGCAGGGGAGTTGCGCGCAGTGCATGCGGGGCTTGATGCTGGCGGGGAGGCATCAGATGTGGGTGGGGGAGTTGCGCGGCAGTGGTGGGAGCTCGGCTAGCCTGATGCGGGCGGGGGAGGCATCGCATGTGGGCGGCTCGAGCAGATGCGGCGGCGAGAGCTTGGCGGGGGGAGGCGTCGGATGCGGCCGGCCGACGCGAGGGAGACGAAGACGACGCGGATGTGGACGGCTCGAGCGGATGGGTCGCGAGAGAAGATGCTCCATTTGTGGGTTGCGGGTGAGAGCCGGTGCAAAATAGATCTTCTGTTTGGATCGCTCGTTAGAGGGTTATTTTTCATCTTTTGAAACCCAAAATAGGTTTGAGTCATCATATGTGTGACCCGTTGGAAACAGCCTTTATACCTAAAAAATAAGTTTTGTAGCTGGGTCCGATATGTGCAGTCTGGTAAGGACTTTGGTGCTGAATCCGATCGAGTCGTTCAATGCGCTGCGTAATAGTAGCGCAAACACAGCGGTAATCGCAGGTAAAGAGGAGAAGAAGCGAGGAATCCTAACAGTTCACATACAGATATGGGGATACATAACACGACCGCTCAGATTGTAATAGAGGAGGCCATGCACCGGTGTCAACAGACGTGCAAGCACATCCCCGAGCAATTTTACGTGCGCTGGCTGGGCCAACCAACGAAAAAACACTCCCAAAAAAAAAAGGACGCACGGATTCCGAGATACTCATCTGTCCCCTGTCCCGTCCATGTCCGTGCGCGTGCCGGCGGAGGAGAGCTCATCTGTCCCCAACCTCGGCAGGCCGGCGGCCGTCCTCGAATCTCGCCTCCTCGGAGATGCCACACCGTACCCATGCATCCGTGCTCAATCAAAACCAAACTCCGTATCCATCCATGGGCCATATGGCGTGGCCTCTCCCACCAACCACCACCCCGTAAAGACAGCAGCGGCACGCACGAAACCTAAAGCCCCGGCCGTCTCTTTACCAGCGATGGTGGCCGCCACCACAGCCAGTACTGCCCGTAGTCGCTTCCAAACTCTCATGCACTCCTCAGTCTCTCCGCTCCGCCTTTCCTCGTCGTCCTCCTCCGTTCCGTTCGTGGCACTGCTTTTGTTGCAACCTCTCTCCATCGATCTCTCTTCTTTTTTTTTCTCGTTCTTTGAATATTCCCATCCCATCTGCCGCCCTCTAGCCTTTGTTGGGCTCCTCTCGTCTCCTCTCTGCGCAGAAATGCAAAAGCCGGTGCCTTTCTCGTTGGCCTTTTGCGACCTGGTCGCCCGCCGTCGTACGACGCCCACTTCGCCCACTGCTAGTACTCCTCTGCTAGTGGCCGAGGAGATGGAGCTGCAGCTGCCCTGCCTTTTTTCCATCTCGCTTCACCGGCCACCATATCCACGGCAAAAGCGAGCACTTCCCGTTTACCAACGCCGGGCGATGGATGGATGCGTCTTGTCTCTGCTTTATTTTGTGCCTTTACACTACTCGGCATCGATGCGAGCGATTTAAGCCTCTGCAAATCGCAACGTCTTTCTCTAAACCAATTGCATTATACTAGTACTACTCCTATACATGAGCTGCTTATCACCTGCTGCATTTGCCTCTCTCGGTCTGCAATTGAAACGGAGGAAGGCGGCAACAAATGAAGTGACCGAAACCGTTGTTCAGAACAGAGGAAAGGCGCTGGAGGAGGCAGGACGATGACCAGAGACATCCAACTACCAATGACTAGGACGTACAATGCCTGTACTCTACAGGAGCTTCAAGTGAATAAACAGTACGTATCTATTTAGTACTAGTGTGTTTCCCAACTACTACCTACA
The DNA here is from genome assembly GCA_030378355.1 of Eleusine indica. Taxonomy (NCBI): domain Eukaryota; kingdom Viridiplantae; phylum Streptophyta; class Magnoliopsida; order Poales; family Poaceae; genus Eleusine; species Eleusine indica. Next base: position 49,034,512 of record CM059495.1, read on the forward strand.
GCTACTAGTTGTACACATAAATCTCTTGGCCGCCACGCAAAAGCAAAGACCATTGGAGTAGCTTGTGAAGCGTACAAGCGCGAGCAATGGCTGGCATCCCTCTGTGGTCGATCCGATAGAGTTGGTTGTTGGGTGCAACTGCAGCGTCCTGCCCGTCGACTAACACTTCCTCCAGCAATCTTCCAAGTCACAGCTAGCACTTGTAACTGGGAACTCGGGTTAGGTGGCCCGGTAGTGCACTGTAGTTTGCCTTGCAAATCAGCCAATCGCTATATCAGGCAACAAGACGGTATGCTTTATTTCCTTTGCAGGGACGAGACCGGAAGCTTTAGCACAAGAGATTTATTAACTTGTGTACGATGATACTGCCTTGATGCTTTTTATTCAGTTGTTACTACTAATCTATGTGCTCTCTGATGACTATATAAAAAACGTTGTGATAATTCTGACCCCCGAAGTGATCACGGTAGGTTGGGTGTGTGCGCGGGCGAGTTGGACCGTCTCTTTCGCAGCTTTGAGTGCATCGACCGTGCATGGCGTCAATGGCGGAAACCATCAGGCCCATCCGCAGCTCAGCTAGCGACGACCGTGACTTTGACAGGTTTCAAAATTGTGCGCGTTGCAGCCTTGTTGTGATGCCGCAATGACTCGCCCAGATCTCTCGGGAGACGGCGGAGCTGGATTTGGGGGAATGATCGGCCGGCAGCTCGTCGGAGGCCATCATAACCTGGTCACTCTGACAGGTGTGTTATTGTGCGCAGTAGATTGCGACGCCTCTTCTGCCGTGAGCCAATGATGGCTCGCCGTCCGGCAGGTCGTGGAAAAAAAATTCTCAAAGGCCGTGAAAGCGGCATGCATGCATATGCACGCGGTTAGGTCGCTCGAGCCCGGGTCTCTTAGAAAAAATTACGTTGGGGAAGTTAATCAACTGTCTAATAATCATTCAATCAGGCTTAGCTTCTGCCTGCACGTTTCATCAGGTTCATACAATATATAGTGATCATCAGCGTCTTAAACGGGGACGTTGGGAATCGTAAGCAGGCAGGATCAGCCATAAGCGCAATTCTTTAAGCCAGTGAGATTCTGTATATGATGAATCGGTTAGGTAATGTGAAAGCGTATTAGATCAGGGAACTAATAGAAAAACTAATGTTGAAGCGTATGTGGGTGTCGGCTCCAATGTGGTACAGTACAGTGTAGCGTGTCGCGCGTACTCGCGTTAGGCTGTCGTCGGTTCGGAGATTCCCGGCTTTTGTCTCTTGTGGTGTGCAAGGGAAGACGAAGCAACAACGAGGGAATTTTCCTCAACACGTTACAACATGCGTGGAAGCTCAGTTCGTCAACTACGTAAACGAATTATTTTCATCAGCAGGATCGCATTATTTGCCCTCTTCTATCTGCAGTTGGAGATCGAGGTCTTCCACGCGGTCAATATAAAAAAACGAGTTCCAGACGAATCCCGATCTGTATGCATGAACTAGAATATCCTACTGACCAAATCACATTAACAAAATACAGTGAGATCGTATACTCGGCAAGCTGGTCAGGTGTTGTCTTCGGGACCTACTACGATCCGCGTATATATGAATACAAGCAGCGTGAATGTGATTGTTCCGAGAACCAGATCGACGCGACGACGGTTCCGAAAGATTATTTTAGCTGCTGGTCATCGGCAACGATACACACGTGGTAACCGTCGAAATCCTTCTCGTGCCGCGTTGCTGCTGACATTCTGGGAGCAATGCCGAAAATGTGCCTGCTTCTCTCGTTCAGCTGGCAACCCTGCCAGATAATAATAAGCAGGAAAGGAAACGGTATGCTGGTAGTAGTAGTAGTAGGAGTATATCTGAACTGAAGATAGTAACTGAAGAGCGTTTTCACAGAAGCTCTCCATAAAACCGGTGGTTGAACTCTGGTCCTATTTGAATTCAAAGCGTTCCGTTTTCATTCAGATGAGTTGCTGCAAACTCCCTCCCTCCCGTTTTCAATCAGTCGCTGCAAGCAACCAAAAAAAAAAAAAAAAGGGGGAGTCCACTAGCAACCGAAATGCCCAAAAGAGGCGTCCCTTTTGCGGGCATCTAGAAATCAGAGACACTCTACCGCAAATAGACCACCGCGTGCCACAGGAACTGCACAAACTGTACCCCCCGAAAATCGCAGAAAAAGAAGGCGTCCATCCACTGCACCCCACTGGATGAACGAACACTGATGCAGCGCCACTCCTAAAGGGGAGGGGAGCTGAAAGAAAGGTTAAAAAAGAGACAAAAAATGAGGCAGGGGGCAAAAGTGGTGGGGGGAATTCCGCAAGGCAGACAGAGACAGGGAGGCATCCAAATCCAAATGATCGTTCCCACACTTGATCTGAGCATGTCCGCTGGGAATGGGCCCAAATCCATTGCCATTCCCTACAAATCATGAGACCAAATGGAACCGAGTTTTGGAAAAGATAGATAGATAAACCGAACCAAAACCAAATCTCAAATCCAGCACGAAGGTGCAGGAGCGTTTACTGCCACTACTGTTGCTGACAGCCGCTCTAACAGACAGTTCGGGCCCATGGATGTATGTCCCCACCTGTCAAGCAGATGAGGATGACTGGTCAGCGCGTGATAAGACGTGTAGCGTAATAATGTCAGTGACACGGCGGCCCACAGGCAGGCGGGGTGAATAAATCCGTAGCCATAATAACACCCGGAGACCAGCCCAGCCAGCCGTCCCCGGCCACACCACCACCCACCGAACCCAACTCTGTGTGACACAGGCGAAGGACAATGGCGACGGCGTGGGTGCGCTCGCTCAGCTGCAGGTCCTCCTACGCGGTCTCAGACGTCGCCGTCGCGCCGTCTCCGGCCAAGAAGCCGCCGCCTCCGCAGCCGCCGTTCCCAGTGTCGTGCGCCGCCGCTGCGGCCGAGGACGTGATGGACGCGGTGGCGCTGGCGCAGCAGGCGAGGAAGAAGAAGATGCTGGGCCGGGAGCGAGAGCGGCGGAGGGACGGCGCGCGGGACCGGCACGAGCCGCGGCCCCGGCCCAAGAAGAAGCCCAAGCCCATGGCGACGGCGGCGCTGTTCATGCCGTCGCCCGCGCCCGCGGGCTCGTCGGCGTTCCTGACGATGGCGGAGCTCCCCGAGGGCCATTCGTCGCGCCGCGTGGTCGAGCTCATCTTCTCCTCCGGCTGGGGCGGCGGCGGCGGCGCGACGCCGGAGGTAGAAGCGCTGTTCCGCGTGCACAGCGCGGCGCGCGCGGTGGCGCGGTTCGAGGAGGCGCGCGCGGCGGCCCGAGCCCACGGCGCCGCGGCCCGGTGCGGCGCCGACGGCAACGAGATGATGCGGTTCCAGTGCCGCCGCGGCGCATCCGCCGACGTGTTCGGCGCTGGCGTCGACACGTGCCGCCTCGGCGCCTCCGCGTCCGCCGTGCGCACGTTCGCCTGCAGCGCCGCCGCGCACGCCAGCGCCGGCGGCGGCAATGGTGACTCGGCCACCCCTTCCGGCCGTCGGGCGATGCTGGTGTGCCGCGTCATCGCCGGCCGCGTCCGCCACGCCAGCGACGACCCGGCGGCGGCGCGCCGCCACGCCTCGTCGACGGCCGACTACGACTCCGTGGACATGGGCAACGGCGAGCTCGTGGTGCTCGACAGCCGCGCGGTGCTGCCCTGCTTCCTCATCATCTACAAGGTCTAGTAGACCCTCCTCGACGACGACGACAGCATTAACCAGCCAAATCAAGTAGTGACCGTTAACCCCTCGTTAATTACCGTGCTGATTCAGTAGGATTCTACTCTCGTCTTCATCTAGATTTTGGGCATCCTCTTTACTCTGCTTTCCGGAGTGTGTCAGGTGTGGTAGCAACAGAAATGGACCCTGTGTGTACAAAACCCGCTGCTTTTTTGGCTTTGAATCTTCAAATGGTATAGAAACATTTCGCTTTCGGTTCTCCATTCAAACACCTCGCTCCTGTCCTTCTCTGTCCCGCATCACCGGTGCGGTGCACGCACACGCACGCAATGTTTGTACCTTCACCTTCTTTTGCCTCTGCTCTGCACAGAGACACCACCAGAGGCGCCAGGAGACCGAGCTCTCGCGAATCTCGGCCCTCCGTGGTCACACCGTGCACGGTCCAGATCGCTCGGCCGGCTTCTCAGTGACAGCGAAATTTACGGTTCCTTTTTAGCCTTTTACCCTTTTTTCCAGCACAGAGAGATCAGAGATTTGTCGCCGCAGGTTTTAAAGCGTTTTTGGCGCCGCGCCCGTGCGGGGGTGTCTTCTTCCTCCTCCCGCCCGTTGAACTGCCTTGTCTTGGTCGTCCATGGCTGCTGCCTGATCATTGGATTGGAGTGCTAGCTGCTCCAACAGGTTTCCGTGACAAGGGTTTGGCAGGTTGGGAATAAAAGGGACTTGGCAACATCTTCAGAAGCCAGGGACAGGGCCGGGTTCGTTGTCCTGGCGCGCGCGGTTTGGTCTGCACCAAAAGTGTCCGTGTTTGGAGCCTTGCCGCTTGTATTGTCTTGCTAGCTCCTCATGCGATGCTTGCGATCCTATGTCCTTGCTAGGACTATAACGTTGTGCTTTTTTCCTTCCTGGCACAATGAAATTTCAGGGGCTTGCTCTATCTGTAGTTCATGTTCACATGTGCTCGCTTTTGGCTCCATACCACATCGCTACAGCTTGTTGTTTTCGAAAATTGAGGTTCTATTCAATATGGTTAGATGTTTGCGTTTGTTTGGTGGCAACTGCAAAAGTAGCCGGCATGTTAATGTGAAGTAAATGCGATGGGAGGTAGAAGTAGAACTAGGTGACATGAAGTTCAGACTTCGGAAGGAGCCTTTGAACAAACACTGGCTTTGCTTTGCTTGTCTACAAAGGATCTTCTGAAACGACAATGCAGATAATAGTTTGCCTTTTTGCGCTTGATGGCCACATTATCTCTCTGAATGTCATCTCAGATTGCTCGTACATTCTGACAACCCCGGTGTTGAGATGTCAAAATTAGGCACACATGCACCAGACATTACCTGTATCCCCATGTGCACCGATCATGTTCGGGACAAGTAAAAAACGCTGTTGATTTTTCTTTTTGAAAGGCCATTTGGAGCGTTCATTTTCTGTGACATGGGTACACACATTCAAACTTCTGAGTTACACTATTACTAAAGAAAATCCTTTAGGTCTTCGACATGTTTTACTCACGCATGGTATGAGATGCTTATCAAAGAAAGCGAAAGGACCTGCAACAACGTCGATCAGAAGTTGACAGCTTTGACGTCGATTCCTAGTGACCAAACTGGAGACCGTTCCTATGCATGCTGGAATAGGATTTTTCCATCAGAAATCTGCAATCCAGCAGCACCACGTAGGGGGAGCGGGGAGCTGCTTGTCTATCTTCATCATCGTTCCATGATGACACATCACCAATCGGCTGTGACAGCTATGTTAATGGTCGTGGTTATCTCTCAAAGCATATTCGGGTAGACAGATTAGAACACCGGTGCCATTCTCACACGGCGGTCCCACCTGGACGTGGAGTGAGATTTCACTGGCTGCCTCTTGGATCTTGCACTTGCACCTACTGCCGCTGTTGTTCAAGTAGCCGGCGCTATTGGCATGTTACGATGTCTCTTCTGAAGGCACCTAACCAGACAAGGAGAGTGAGACTGTGATAGTGCATTGGACCACTGTCATGGTAACCACGAATCATTGGGTAGGCATCGCATCGGTGGTGCTGTGGTGCTGTAGTGACAATGTGACATTTCTCCTGATCTCGCCTGAAATTCTGGGTGTGACACCGATAATCACTGCCCTTCTGTACTACTCCGTACTACTTGTGTAGTTAATATGCATTAGTTTCTGCTCGTATTCATCTCGCATTCTCACAATAACTCATTGGTGAGAATGGGCTGAGCTGAACCCCCCCTTGTTCTGAACTTGCAACTTCCGAGCGAGAACTCATTAGAAACATGAAGTGTTTCGCTGAAAGTCTCACTCTCACCACAAAGCCAGTATCCAGTCATGTTAAAATTCATATATGCAACGAACTAACGATACTACTACTCACATTTACTCCCTCTATCTCATACTCACTCCTGCACTGGGCCACCGGCTACCGGGGTGGGAACACCGCAACATGCAGTGCAGATCGCAGTGCACGGCTGCATGTGCATCTTATCATTTCAGCTGCTCAGCTATGCTTTCAGGCGATAATACAACCAACTCTGTTAACTGAATAACAACTGTCAGAGACTAAATGCTAGAGTAGTAAGATTTGACCACCCTTCAAAGATTCGAGTGAGGTTGGGTTAGTTTACTTGCTGCACATCCTCATGTGGTCAAACAGAAAGACTGAACACAAGTGCATGTCCAGTAATAGTATACTACTACCAGAGACTCTGGATCTTTAGGCCCATGCTAGTTATTCCTCGACCTTCTCCCTCCCCTTGATCTTCTGATCTCGTCATCCTTTTCTTATATATATATATATATATATATATATATATATATATATATACTTCTCTCGTCATCCTTGAACTGTTCTTTGCAGTGGCTGCAGCGATGAACAGTCGTGCAGCACGTCTCTGAATGATAAGCACTCATAAAATCTATGTTGGTCTTGTCAAGCTCCCTTGACTAGCCTCGTTTCAGAGACATGTCCTTCTGGCAGTAGAGAGTTGTCCTGCAATGATGCTCGGTGTGCGAGCACTTGGCTTTGCCACCGGCCATGTCTTCTCTTTATTACAAGAAATGGCTGATGCAAGTAGTAGTACTCTATACCTACAATTACACATCATGGATCGTGGTAAGATCCCTAGTCTTAGGTCTTCTCCCACAGTTCGTGCATGATGTCTTCCTCCCAAGCGCACTTGCCAATCTTGTAGTTTTAAGTGTATCTACGAGTTATTGGGTATTGAGTTCCAACTCTCGAGTAGTAATGGTGCAAAATCTAACTTTTTTTTGCAGGTAATTTTTTGGAAAACATATTGAATTCCAACGTGGTCGTTGTTGCATAAAAAGAAAGAAGCCAGGGTGGGTTTGAAGAATGGTTGTCGCCTTTTGAAGAAGGTGATCACGGAGGTTTTTGCTAGGTTTGGTTGGATCTTTGGAAATAGAATTGAAGCGTAGGTTTGATTTTATTCAACGACATATGTCTCCTCTATTGTTGTTATATTAGAGTTATACTCATCTGATGTGAGCCCAAACGCTCGAGTTGTAATAATGAACTGCTGTGTACATCCTTCTAAAGGATGTAGAGGCTGAATCCTCGTTTTTCATTATCTAAAAAAAAGGTGCGTATTGAGTTCCATGCGCAAACTTGGAATGAGGCTACTTCATACGTGCCACAACATAACACTATTGGAGCAGTACTCGCTTCACTTTTGGCTTCTGCAGTACACACCCTAGCTCGCCATTGACTGACTGACGGAACTCAGTTCATGCTAAATAACTGGACGCATCATAAATTACTCGGTACAGTTCAGTAGATGCATTATTTCCATGGAGCTGGGCTATTCATCGATCTGATGTCTCGTGACACAGGACGTTATGATCCGCTCTGTACTTCCACATGGCCTCTTGCTCATCAATGGCGACATCTATAGATAAGGTGGCCGGAAGAACAAATTAAGCCCTTTTTTTTCCCTGGACAAATTTTGCATGAAATGCTAACGCTTTGCAAAGGACGGAAAATCGGGGACCATTAGGACCGCTCAATGGCTGGAAGTTGTACTAACAGACATAATTTCTTTGATTCACGAAGGCAAAGCACTGATCCAATCACCAGGTGAGAAATGAATACTGTTCCAGAGATGCAGTAAAGCAAGAGGCACAAATGATTTGTCAGAGGGAAGTATATATTCTCTCTCGCAAGGTATAAGTCATGATAAAATACTAGCTTACCATGAGATACAATCATTTGGCCTTCTCTAACTCTCTGATCTAAGGCTCTACAAATGGCTAGCTTTCGAGACTGAATATTATGAAACTACCACTATGCCTTCAGGTTGAACCCAAATACAAAAGTTAAAAAGCTTCAATCTAACAGCCTGATAAAAAAATGGAAAATGAAAGGGAAAATGAATACCCATTTCAATGGCTCAGTACACATGAATATTCACATGATTAGAACGAGTTCTCATTATCTGAAACGTCTGACTTGTGGCAACCTCATGGAATGCAGATGCTATTGGTCACTTCCTGGCAGCAGCACCACGCTTTCTCGGCCTTGATCGAGATGAGGATGCACCTTGACCCCTGCCGGTTTTCCTAGATCGGGTCTTTTTAGGCTCATAACCTATAGCGTCCAAGTCATCACATATATCTTGCCTCGCTAGAGACACAAGTCCAGGTATTATCTCCCTCTGGAAATTCCTCATCCCTCTTCCTCTTTTTAGCTTGATCCCACATGCCGGTGCATCCTTGTCGAGTGGTATCACAGGGATGGATTGCCCGTCATCTCGCACCTCCTCTAGATTCAACACAATCTTCTCAAAAGAGTCCAATGAACACTGAGGCTGGTTGTTTCCATCCAGAGCTGATATCTGACTATTGCTTTGGGGGCAATCTGCAGTGCGTACAGAATTATACCTAAAAATAGAAAGAAGTGTTTCAGCTGCATTTGCAGCTGCTTTGTCATCACCTTCTCCCTCAGCTTCAAGGATGCTAGGAAGCACTTGAGGATTTGATGAACCATCACGGGATGCTTCAGGTCCTGGACAGGCATGATTATCAACTAGAGTTTCAGGAATAATTTTTTTTGACTCTGATGTATTGATACGATGTGTTGTTGGAATTGGATGAAACATAAAACTGTCAATTATTTCTGATGGCATGTCAGTGCTACCAAGAGGAACATTTAGGTCAAATAAGTCTTTCTGTTGAAACGAGGGTGCATCTGCTATGTTCCTTGAACTGTCTGGAGCAGAGTTGGGCACAATCACCGTGATGGAGGATTCTTCCAGTGATCCGGTACTACAGCCAACTTCCTTTTGGAAACCTTGCAATGAATTTTTTGAAAACACTCCAGGACATGGGGAAGACGAATTAAACAAAGGAGGATGTATTTCTTGAGAAGGTGCAGAGTAAACATGAAGGCTTTCTTCTTGAGGTTCATTCAGGTCAATGAGTGAGTGCTTCGATTCAGTATTTCTCTGCTTGACGGGGGACTGGCAGCTTGGAGTCCCACTAGACCCAACAGAACCTAAAAATGCATAATTCTAGAATGATCAAGCAAGTGCTATATGATGAGGCTATCTTGTTTGGTTATCATTCAGATTGCAATAAACAAATCATGGTACAACATAAGTGTAAGGAGCATAAAAACAAGAAAATATTGCTAATCACCTAATTGCTTTTGTAATCATGTAAAGTTCATGATGGCAAGTATCAGCTGATGAATGCTACAACAAAAGCTCCAGAAATCATAAGGCTTGGAGCTCACATGTTCCATAAACCTATAATTTTATATTTTTCAGTTATCAAGCAGTTACATCCAGAGTTCTTTGTTAGCCCTAAACTAAATTTCATATCGTTTAGGAATACACCTGAAATGCAACACAAGTGCCCTAGGAAAGGCAGAAGTTATTAAACTGCAAACATGGACATAATTGAAAAGATGCACAAGACTAGGACAAAGAGCCACTGAAACGATACTAGTTCTGTTCAAAATTGCATTCTTGTTCATAGTTAGCCATTGATATATCAACGTTTTGATACAAAACTAATGTAATTATGCACTGATAATGGAAAAGAAAAATGACAGTGGTGATCTTTGTCAAGCAGGCATTAATGTACCATTTGAGGACTATAATTATTTTCTGTTGATGGTTCAGATGATGGGCATGTTCAATTATGGACAATACATTTAACTATATTCTATTAGGCAATTGATACTAGCAAGGTTGCACCTAAGCAGTTCAGAAAAATGGAAAAATATATGGCTGAACTAGTGACTGAAAGAGAGAGATGCAAGAACTCACCAGGGCTTACACGGAAAGAACTTGGTTCTCTACACAGCAGACCAGTTTCTGCAAGTGATATATTCTCCAGCGAAACAGAGCAGGAACTTTGCTGAGACCTTACAATGTGGTTGGCAGGGTTGCCGAAGCCAGAGTAAACAATCTCTGAAACATCATCCGATGTCGCTGGCTTCTCCAAATCAATCTGAACGTGATAACCAGGCTTCACCGCAATAGCCATATCAGGTTTACTCCGGACCGAACAACTGGCATCAAAATTCCGCTCATCAGCATTGGAGTGTGTTATGCGCTTGTTATAACTACTGGACACATGTGGATTTGGATTGCCTCTCTCATCCGAACTCATCTGTGGCAACAAAAATATTTAACTCAGAAAGAAAAATAGGAACAGTTTATGGAACACTAATTCGCAGCTATTTCGCCCACCAGCTTATGCTCATGTGTAGAAGGAAGGCTGCTCGGTGCAGCACTGGACTGTTTCCAGAAGTATCCATACAGCTTATGTTGGTCCATCTGCATAAAACAGATAACACATCACATTCACGCGCCTTATAACACAAGACAAACCTCACAATCCAATCCCTTCAATACACTTCGCCCTAGTATTGAATTATACAGCCAATGAAATAATTATACAGCTCAACCAGAAACTGAAAATCAATTCTAACTATACAGGCAACCAAACCTTGTTCCTTTTCTTTCTTTTTTTTTTCCCCCTCGCGCTGAATAACAACAACTACTTGGCTACCAAAGTAGAACAACGAAACGGATTAAACCTGATCAGGGAAGGGCTGTTCTCGTGCAAGCATTGCCAACCGAGGTTCCTCCGGCGACGGCGGGCAGCAGTTGAGATCCAAATCCACTAAAGCAGCCATCTTCTTCGCCAAGAACCTCCTGCCAATTGAATTCAGATCAAATCAACGAATTAATCACAAGGGACAGAGTAAACACAATCGTACTATGACCAAGGAAGAAGAAAAAGAAAAGGGAACTTACGGCGAATAAATATTGGAACAAAATGAAACAGCTGTCTGAGCCGTCAACAGCAGCCTCCTTTCTGCTGCGATATGTTTCCTTCGCGCATCTCCTCCTTGGACTCGGTCTTGGATCTTCTTCTTAATTCCTTAATTTTGATCTTGGTCGAGGCTGATGCTGGTGCAGGCGGCTGTCCGTCCCCGTGTTGTCAGGCGCTGCCGCTGCTCATGCCTTCAGCCTTCCTGTTCTTTTCCCCTACTATTTTCTCTCGACTTTCTCTCTCTCTCTCTCTCCCTCTCCCTTCTCACCACTACCTACTCGGTTTACTGGTGCATGGACAATGGGAGATGGAAGATAGGGACCGATTCCTCTTTCTTAATCTAATCTTTCCAGGGCTCTAACCTTTGTGCATGCGGCAGATGCAGGGAGAAAGAGGTGGGGTTGGCGATGGGGATGTGGCAACTGTGTGGTGGAGGAACACAAATTTGGAAGAGAGAGATAAACATCAGTTGGAGCTGCGAGATTGTATTTATTTGGAATCTATATTTGCATTACCAACACATTAATGCGTGTGCAAGCAAAATATCCCACTGAGGCAAACAAGTCATCAGTTACCACACATGGATAGCTTGTGGGTTCAGTTACCGCGGGCCACGACGATTCATTCCCTCATGAGAAACTACAAGTTTAGTTTGTACTATTCGAAAAGCATGCAAAAAAGTAGTATTTCACAATCTTAACAAGTTTTCGAGAGAAAAAAAACATCACACAGAGATATCTGTAAATAAAATTATTTGTTCCTTGGATTTGCTACTCAACGTTGATAGCGATGGCTGATGATGGTACGATCCATAGCAGCAAAGAAAAAGGAGCAAATACAATAAAGTGGGAGGACAGGAAAGGCTGTCACGGGGAATACCAGAATAGTACTAATATAAATCATTTCATCTGGAGTGTACGGGGACGATGCTTGACCGAAAAGCCCCTTCCATTAATTGTTTTATTTTTTAGGAGAAATAAAGGGTCCCTTCGATTTGTCTTCTCAAACACATCATAGCCGCTGCTTTAACCATGAAAACCAGCAGCTGATTACCGCAGCGAATAACCTCCGCGTCAGTAGTTGTATTTTAGTCTAGCAGACTAGAAGTAATATAATCTCCTTATGAAGACCTAAATCCCAGGATTGTCATATGGTTATTGGCCGGACTCGTTTTATCTCTGTCTCTGATGAAAGGTAGGCCAAGTGTGGGATCGGGCCACCGACAGCTACACAAAGTGTAAGAAAAGGGCAACGGTTAGTAAAGCTAAGAAAGAAATATGTTGACTCAGCTTTCCTTGCGGACTTCAGCAGATTCAATGAAAAAGAAAAGAAAAATACGGTTTTCGTGCGGACTTGCAAATCGTGCCGATCCATCCACGGACGGCAAAGAAAAAGTGACATTACTGGTTAGCATTTTACCGGTACACGCGTCATTATTATGCGTAAGTGAGAAAGATCACCACCATGCCTAACCACTGACATCGTGACACTGTTGACCTTCGTTGCTGTCTGTCAGCAGCACCGCAACTGCAGCACCTTGAAAGAGCTCTCCGCTGGCCCCCCGCTTGGCAGCGACCTGCCGACTAGAGCTAGCGAAAAGTTTTAGTTTAGTGGCAAGGAGTCCAGTGTCAGGCAAACGGATGCACGTGACATCAACAAACAATCGGGCCATCAACTTATTAATAGTAACTAACGAGTCAGTGCCCGGAAGATTACGCGGCCCGCGGTTTGCTTCGAACGCTCGAATAATTGCTTGCTTCCCACTGTGCACAAGTTGTAGTCGTCGGAGCTGTTGTGACCAGAACAATTCGAAAATCTCTCCTCTGCCCTGAATCTGAGCGTGTGGGTGTGCTGAAAGCCCTGACGACGGGCTGATGGTACCGGCAGGTTGGGCCCACCTGACAGCCTCCTCTCCCCCTACTCCGGACTCTGATGTTTGGACGGCCGGAGACGCGAAGGGTCGCTGCCCGGGGTGGGCCCCGCGCGATCCTGCGAGACAGCGAACAGGCGAGCGCGCGGGCGGGGATGGGGGGTCGCTCGCTTGCCTCTCGACACTGCACGTGGGGCCCGCCCGGCCGAGGAGGAACGAAACGACCGCGGCATCTCGTGTTGTACTACGTCACGTACAAAGCCTGCGTGCAGCTGCGCAAAAATCCGTAGGGACGGGGACGTCCCTGGGTGGGGCCCACATGAAGGTGGTTTAATCGCTTTCGTACGCTGTCAGCCTTAATTAAGATCCAGCTTATCGCGGGCAATTGGATTCCTCGATTATTCCTCCCTCCTTGTATCTATTTGTTTCTTTGGGCGAATTACCCGTACTGTATGACTTGACGCACCCAAGCGTCAAGCGTGCAACATGTATCAGGTCCACGCTACGTAGATGCTCAAATAAATAAAGAAGGGGGGTAATAATATACGAATGGCAGCTCGTGATGATGCTGACCATGATCGTGTTGCTTCAGCAGCAGCATTGCGCGCTAAGCTCGAGGTAAAACGCCACGGGCAGATGCGTCCCGTACCCCCGATATTTTTCTCCGGCTCTTTTGCCGTCGTTTCCGATGCCAATACTGATCCGGTATGAAGAAGCTGCGACGGCATCCGGTTCCATCAGATGCGCGCGGTGGATGCCTACTCTTTCGACACAAGGCTAGCTCAGGTCAAGTCTCCACTCTCAAGTGCAGTGGCTGCTAGTGCTTGTGTCGTTACAAATTCATCCCAGCCTTCTGCATCTGTTCCTCGTGGTGGTGTTGGCTTTTGCTTTTCATCTTGGGGCTCTGGGAAAACGAGATGGGCACCACTAGGGATGTGTCCCGTACTAACACTAACCAGTGCGTATTATTTAGGCTCAGAGCCTGCCTCATAGATGAGAGAGAGCACGTTTTCTACAGGCCCAAACCTGACTTCTGTGCCTATGGACCTGGCCCATTTCCATTAGTGGCGGCTACCTCCCAGCCCGCTCCCCTCCAAATTTCTCCTGACGCCCACCCACCACACACGACGATGACGTCTGGAAAACGGAAGCATCCAAACATGAACACAATTCCCTCCGATCTCCTCCACTAGCAGCCTAGCACACGAGAAAAAAAAACGCCGACTCATCCCAGCGCAACACGTCTCTGCACCTGCGACGACCAGACCACAATGCCGTCGGCCTCCCTCCGCCTCGCCGTCGTCGGCGCGGGCGCGGCGGGCCTTGCGGCGGCGCGCGAGCTGCGCCGCGAGGGCCACGCGCCCGTCGTATTCGAGCGCGCCGCCGCCGTGGGGGGAACCTGGCTCTACACGCCCCCGGCGACGGCGGCCGACCCGCTCGGCGCCGCGGCCACGCACTCCAGCCTCTACGCCTCGCTCCGCACCAACCTGCCACGCGAGGTCATGGGATTCCTCGACTTTCCCTTCGTCGCCTCCGCCGCGACCGGCTCCGCCGACCCGCGCAGGTTCCCGGGCCACGAGGAGGTGCTCCGGTACCTGGAGGCGTTTGCGCGGCGGTTCGATCTGCTCCCGCTTGTCCGGTTCGAGACCGAGGTATTACGCGTCCGGAGGGAGCCGGGCGTGGGGTGGGCGGTGGCGTCGAGGAAGCTCGGGGAGAAGGGGAGCGGCGAGGAGGAGGTGTACGACGCCGTCGTGGTGTGCAATGGGCACTACACTGAGCCTCGCGTCGCCACCATTCCTGGTAAGCTTCGGCGCCACAGAATCACAACTCGTAATCGCAGAATTTGGAATCATAAACATTTTGTATGCTCTGAAATGGATGAACCGCATCGTCTGCTACTCCTGAATATGCTAATGCCTAATTTTAATGTTGTAATCGTTCTGGGAAGCAACAGAATCTGTAATTCTTTCCACGCAGTGTGAACTGTTAAGTACAAATGGTCATTGCCTTCTTGTCTTTTCACTCATCAGTTTTATGCTACCGAACCTTGACAGGGGTCCATACTTGGCCTGGGAAGCAGATGCACAGCCACAATTACCGTGAGCCCGAGCCGTTCCTTGATCAAGTGTGTATTTTCCTCTCCTTGATTTCTTATAGCGTTATGCATTTCAATACATAACGAACAGTTTTCTACCATCCATAGGTAGTGATCATAATCGGGGCCTCAGCAAGTGCTGTTGACATTTCAAGAGACGTTGCAAGTGTTGCCAAGGAGGTGCATATTGCCGATAGATCAGCACCAGCTTCCACTAATCAGAAGCAGCCTGGTTATGATAATCTCTGGCTTCACTCAATGGTAAACGACCTTTCCCCCTGGTGAGTCGGAATATGGTAGCTTTATCCACTGAAAGAGCTGCCACAATCTTTGTGTTTGCAGAACTAATGCTTGAACCTGCAGATCGATCGTGCACAGGACGATGGCAGTGTAGTGTTCCGAGATGGGAGCTCAATTAAAGCCGATGTCATCATGCACTGCACTGGGTAAACAGACTTACATTTGTAGTATCCATGCGATGCAGCTCTTTCTACTTCGATTGATTTTAATCATGCGTTTGATGTTGGCTAGGTACCTGTATGACTTTCCATTCCTCGGAGATGATAGCACTATCAATGTGGATGACAACCGTGTTGATCCCCTATACAAGCATGTTTTCCCACCTGAAGTGGCTCCTCAACTGTCCTTCATCGGGTTACCATGGAAGGTTAGTTTGGGTGCTAAATTGCTAATAATGCTTCAGCTCTGGTGCAGCTTATAACTTACCCTATGAGTCTCTAAATTCTATTCTTGCAAAAAGGAGAAAAGGCAGAGATTTGAAACCTTCCTGGTTCTGTTTCATCCAGGTAATTCCCTTTCCGCTGTTTGAACTCCAAAGCAAGTGGGTTGCCGGGGTTCTATCAGGACGCATTGAGCTCCCATCGAAAGAAGAAATGATGGAAGATGTGAAAGCATTTTACTTGAATCTGGAGGCGCTTGGATGGCCTAAGAGATACACTCATAACTTTTCCAACTATCAGGTAGCCTCTCCCTCAGTAGTTAACGAACTTTGACCTGACTAGTGCCCTCTATCACATAATGTCATGGTTGATATAATTGGCTCTATCTGCAGTTTGAATATGACGATTGGCTCGCTGAGCAATGCGGCTATCCACCGATTGAGGAATGGAGGAAGCTGATGTATGATGCTACTACAAAGAATAAGGCGGCCCGTCCTGAGAGTTATAGAGATGAGTGGGATGACGACCATCTGGCGATTGAAGCAAATGAAGATTTCAAGAAGTACTTGTAAAATCTGTTTCATAATTCTCATTCCAAATTCATATTTATATATTTATATGATCATCATTAGAATAAGTCAACAAGCGTTACAAGGAAGTAATCTGTAAATGACAGCACCAATTCGGCAATGGGCAGATATACTTTTTCTGCGTTTATACTGCTTTCAAGATGGTCAATGGGAGCACTAAAAGAAAGGGACAAGACATTACAATAAAAAATATTTCATAAAATGGTTGGTTAAAAAAATGATTTCTAATGCACCAGCCGGGAATCGAACCCGGGTCTGTACCGTGGCAGGGTACTATTCTACCACTAGACCACTGGTGCTGTTTTGCTCATGTTTAAGAATTTAGCTATAAAATAAATATATGGTTAATGCTGCATTTCTTTTCCTCTGTAGTCTCTAGCTGCTGTATGGCGAAACCGGGGCAGCAAATTTTTTCTTCTCCAGAGGAAACACTACTTATGCAACCAAAACTTGGATAGACGTCTTCTAGAGAGCTTGGCCTATAGAGTATAGACTTTTTTTACAAAATGAAAGAGATTTCCTGTCTCTCTCTGCATGTTTCGTCTTGTGGCCCGTAGTTGTGACAAGGAGGTTCTTTAGTTCTGATAGTATGACATGATGCCGCCATCCGCATCCGGAGGTGATAGTTTCTTCCACTAGTAGTGCGATCTGTTTCCAGAATAGTATTCTTCCGGCTCCGACGTTGACTGCCATCAGGAAACGGTGATTTCCGCATGAAACGAGTTCATCAGGAAGTCAATTTTTCACCGGCGGCGTCGCTGTTGGTTTTCAACTCTTCTTCACCTGGCTCTGTTCATGTCCTCTTCTCCTTACCGCAGCCCTTTTGTTGGAATATCTTTGCAGTCTCCTCTGCGTATGTCTGATTGTCTGAACATTGTGGGCAACTGAGACACCAGGGCAGCAAAATTTCCCACGATGCCAGCGAAAACAACACTGTACTCTTTGATACCAGGCAGGACAATGAACACAGGAAAACTGTTACCATTAGATGTGGAAAAACTGGAAATAGTTACAAGGAACAAATGTTGATCTGCTTCACTCTTTCCATTAGAAGTGGAAGCTTGCCATGTATCATCATCTGCACAACAGCAAAATGTCCGGACGCAACCGAAGAGAGCACTCCCCACGGGAGATCCTCAATCCTACTCCTCGACGCTTTCGTCCTCCTGCGTGTACATCCTCTCCGGCCTTCCTTCCTCCAGCGCGCTTGTCCGCCACCGTATCCTCCGCAGCACCCCGTCCACAGCGAGATCGACGGCGTCCTTCACCGCCTCCCTGAGCTCGTCGGAGCTCCCGTGGCGCCGGTACATCACCCTGGGCGCGTACTCCAGCGCGCGCTCCCGCATCCTCCTCACCTCATGCCCCGGCACGGCCTCGAGCGTGGAGATTATCTTGACCCCGCCAAACACCACCGCCTCCTTGGGCATGTGCACGGAGAACTCGTCGTAGCGCGTGGGCGGGAGGTGCCACCCGTACTGCCTCCGCGCGGCGAGGTCCTCGAAGAAGACCGGCACGCATCCGGCGAGGACGGCGTCGAACGTGGACCGCCGCGTGGGCGTGTCCCCGGGCGGCTGCAGGCAGAACCTTGCCCGCAGCATGGGCCGCATGTACCGGGCCGGGTCGCGCGCGCACCGCCCGTTGGAGCAGTCCACCACGACGCAGGCGGCGTCGGTGCGGTTGGCGCACTCGGCGAGGATGGACCCGCGGATGTTGGGCCGCGACGGGCGGGCCGCCCCGCCCGCGAAGAGCACGAGCGTGTCGCGGCGGGACCGGCGGGCCCGGGCCAGCCACGCGCGGAGGAGGGGGAGCGTGGACGGGTGGAAGGAGGTCGGGTGCGGGATGGCGTGCTCCTGCCACGCCCACGCGCGCGACTCCAGGGTCAGGAACGTGAAGTTGGCCAGCGCCGGCAGCCGCAGCAGCGACGTGGACCCCCACAGCCTCGACTCCTGCGGGCCCAGCGGCTGCGCGTGGTCCCACGCCGACCCCGCCACCACGAGGAAGTGGTCGTGGCCCTGGCGGCGGGCCAGGATCCGCGGGCTGTCGCGGGCCAGGAACTCCGCCAGCGCCGCGCCGTGCGAACCGGAGGCGTCGAGGAGGGCCGGGTCGAGGACGTAGGGGAGCGCGTCGAGGGCCGCGTAGTAGGGGACGAACACGGCGTCGGCGTCCGCCGGGTCGGCGGCGAGGCAGCCCATCTCCTGGACGCGGCGATGGAAGAAGGCCTCGAAGAGGCGTGGGTCGGTGCGGTACCAGGACCGGGTACGCGGGTGCGTGCGCGGGCCCAGGCCGTGGTTGGCCAGGGACTCGCAGGGCGGGGCCGAGGTCGCCGACGAGGACGGGTCGGAGAGGGGGAAGGAGGCGGCGCCACAGTGGCGGAGGAGGTCCGTGTTGAAGCGCGGGGGGAGGCGGCGGATGTGGATCCGCCGGCCCGCGCAGGGGTCGGCGTCATCGTCGCCGGAGACGGCGGCGACGGTAAGGAGGATGAGCAAGAAGGGGAAATTGGGCATTTTGCTGGTGCCTGGTGGTGGGGAGAGTGGCCCGATCGAGAGGGCCGCCGAGAGTGGGAGTGGTCGTGTACCTGAAACTGTTAAAAAGAAAAAGTGTGGAAGGCCGCTGATCTCGAACGGTCCAATTACAGGGCCCGTGCTTTATTGAGCCCAAAATCAATTGCGTGGCCGCGCAGTCCAGTCTCGTCCAAGGCCATAGCGCAAATTTTTAGTAGGCCTAGTAGATTTTAGCTGCGTATTGTCTTGCTGGGGTAAAACTAACAAGGGTATGAGATTCAGCCCATTTGTCCAGTTCTCCGACGTTATCGCTCCTTGAAGCTCATGGAAAACGAACAAAAAGCTCCATCTCTCGCCGTCCGAAAGTTCTTGTTGCCGTTCGACCCGTTCCCCTATGTTCTACACATTGAATAATGGAAAACCGGTTCGTTTGGACCACAATTTGTGCTTTGTATGCTCTACGCATATACAGGCAGAGTCTCTGCGTTTTCATGCATGCCAGCTGTGCTTATTGCACGCTTTTGGCAGCTTGTGGTCGTAGATACAACGAGTCCGCCGACGTAACGTTTACTACAGGACGACGTGGGGTACAGTCACGTCCAGCGCGACCGGTGCCCTGCACGCCGCAATCATGCGGAGACGTGCAATGACCGACCTGGCGACACGTAGGATTTGACGACCTCGAATAGCACAGACAGCGCACTGCTGCATTCGCTATCGATCAATGGCGGATGCATATCCTCTGGATGCAGAGAAGTATATACCCGCTACAGAAAAATGTGAGAGCAGAAATAACTCTCTGCAGTAGCACTGTAGCAAAATACTAGTAATCTGACTCTCTGCCCGGTAATTTTACTGTTTTCACTTGCACTGTACTTAGAGATTGATCTGATTCATTGAGTTCCGGTCGAATGGCTGAAAACGGGGCTAATGACAGCTACAGTAGCTTCTCTGAGTTTTTACCTCTAATTCAGAGGATGTGAATCCATCAATGGTTGTACGACGACCAGAAACACACTGGTGGTCAGCCGCGCGAGGAGGAAGGGTAAACCAAGCTTATACCCTTACAACTAACTCCTGCGTCGACCTGTGCAGGACGCGTGCAAATGTCTTTAACTAAACCTTCAAGGAATGAACGTATGAAGTCTCCTGTACGCGTTCGTTCGTTCCTTTTAAGAATTGTGTGTTTTCACGCGTGTTTAATTCCAGCCTGCATGACGCAGGAGACAGCAACCACCGGCAGCGTCACTACTGCATACGGTGCAACGTGCGTGGAAGAAAAAAACGATGGACGCGTTGTGCACGCCAGCACCAGAGATTTTATCGCGCCGCGTGCTTCGTCACCGCAGCGTCGGACGCGCGAGGGTGGAGGGTGGTGGTGGTTCGGCCGCCGCGCGCGAACGAGAACGTTAACGTTGGCTGGCTTCAGAGCAAAAGGCCTCTGATTATTGTTGAGCACGAAGTCGCGCCATTAGAGAAAGGTCGGAAAAGCAGACGACCGGGGGGCGCCCAATCACTGCACCCGACCGGGCGACGAATTAACGCGCACAGCACATGCTACACGAAGGAAAAAGGAATAGATACGAATTGTTGCGACTTGCGAGAGTAGCTAGGCGGTCGCCGGTCGGTCGGTTTCAACAGCAAACATGGTTACATATTTTTGCAAAGACAGAGATTAGAGATGTGTTGCGTGATCTACGTGGCCACGTGCTCCCGCTCGTGTGCCCAAAACAACCGGTAATATAATGTAGAAAAACGAGCTACTAGTATTAATATTAGCTAGTAGCTCGATCGTCGTCGTTGATCGTCTGATTCGATTCTCACTAGCACTAGCTAATTACTAACTCTTTCTAGCACCGATCGAGGACGATGCCGCACTACTAGTACTACTGCCCGGCCGGCGCCTCTCGATCGGCAACGGCCAATCAACGACGGAGCACGATATTGAATAATTCGCCCTGTTGCGTGAGCCGCCCACGAGGAGGGAAGCGAAATCAGCGCCATGTCAGCGGCTCCTAATTCGCCGGAAAGTAAGACCGTTGCGAGGTGATTAGCTTCGGTGCATGTGCTGCCCTTGCCTGATTTGATGAACGAATGATGGGGATGGGATCTCTCTCCCGGGCACCGGCGGTCGGTACTTAAAAAAGGGCTCTAGTGCCGAGAAATGCCTTTTCACGCGACTGATCCATCCGCTTAATTGCCTCTCCTCTGTTGTGCTGTGGGCGTCCGTGCACGAGATTGCTTTGCCGTGGTGCCAGAACAAGAAGCTGAGTTTCACCGAGAACAACTTGCGTTCGACGTCATCTAAGAATAGTCTGGGATTGTTGCCGCCTTGCCGGGTAGTACTAGTTTAAGCAGACAGTATATATAGTTTTGATATCAAACTGTATTACTGTATTGACGCTACAACTCGACCTACTATTTGTAGTGGTAACATGCATGCGGCCAGATTCACGGTCTCTCCGATGCCTGCCTGCCTTGACGTGTCAATGAGTCATACGCCGCCGCGCACTTCCAGCGCCCACATTTGATTATTGTAAAACGCCTCTCCTCGTCCTTTCTTTCTTGGAGGTCAAGGCATCGCCGCTCTGCTGCATGGTGCCATGCTCCCATCGATCTGTCAAAACGACAGTACAAACAAATTAGTAATTAATATACTTGAACAAACCAAGTTGTCAAATTATCTATCTCCGCACAAGCAGAACACAACATGCGCCACCGCCGTGGCATGGACATTGTGTACTTGCTGCTTCCCCAGGACACTTTCCCGCGTGTCACGGCCGCAGCTAAGCCGATGTCCGGAAACAAAAGTTTTTTTTCAAAAAATAAAAATAAACGTAGACTTTGTTACTACGAGTCATGCATGACGACGACGTCGTACGAGTACGACCGACGACACCGGCCAAATCTCGTCGATCGGCCGGCGGCGGCGCCATTCATGCGTGGAGAATTGATTGACTTGTGTGGTTTCGTTGATCGTAATAATCAATGGAGCGGAGCGCGTGGTGGCTTGATTATTTCGTCGTAATTCTCGGACGGACTCTTGGGGCAGTGGGACACGGACTCGTTCGTCGCCGCCGCAGGTAGCTGGCTGGCTGTCTGCTTGTTGCGCTTGACCCCGTCGAGTCCGTTCCTTTCCCGTCGCGGAATATTCAGGCGGACTACTACCCATGCGCAGCATTGCCAAGTACTCGTAATTCAGACGTGTGTGACGGAGACAGCTGCGTGCGGCATCAACGACTGCCAACAAGCGGTGACTTATTGGACGCGCCGACCATGCATTTTTTTCGTTCCGGGCTTCCCGGCGGCTGACGAATTGAATCCGCGCGCGGCTTTCACCGTCAGCGCCACGCAGCACCCAGGTTTTCCCAGCACTCCCGTCGTCGTACGTCATGACTCATCAGCCTACGGGCTCCACCGACAAAAAGCTTCGCGCGGCCTACACCTAAAATATCACGACCACGACGATCGATCGACGTGCCGGCCGCGCGCGGCACGAGAGTTGACGTGCGGCAGAGGCGAGCGATCGATCGAGCACAAGCTGTTGCTTACTCTCTCCGTTTTTAAATTGTTATCATCATTAATTTTTTTTTATAAATTTGATTATTCGTCTTATTTAAAAAAATTTAAGTAATATCATATATGTCATCATAGTTTTTTTATTATCAAAAAATATTAAAATATAACTTAAAATTTTATACATTTAAAATAATATTTTAAATAAGACGAATGATTAAAGTTGAATAAAAAAATCAACAACAACAATAATTTAAGAACAGAGAAAATATGTTAATTACGAGAACGGGACTCTAGATCCGCGTGCGTATGATGGTGTGCTAAAATATTAATTACTTCAATGCCCGGCAAGAATTGTCTTCGAAATGGTGCGGCATCTTCGCGCTTGACCGACGCCACCAACACACGATCTTCAGTGCCCGGGATGGAATCATGGTGAGCGGAGCAGAGATTTGCTGCGTCGTTGCCACGCTTAGCACGCACGCTGATTTGGGTTGCATGACGTGTTCGTGGCGCGTTTTATGTCAGACTGGCATCTAGCAGAGACTGCCACGGGAAGCCATTGTGAAACATCTAGTACAGCACACACATCTGTCCCTTTTAGCTGTTCGTTGAGCTCACATCAATTCTGTGACCACGCCCGCCACCGGTCAGTCGTTGGTCGTCTGAACAGAGGCGATCGCGAGATCCGCAGCGTTCACACCGCCCAGATTCGTGAGACATGTCATACGGGCCATACGCTTTGCCGCTAGTAGCAGTATATATACTAATCTCGGGGCCAGGCCGGGGTAACCGCTCGATCCCCCACCCGCTTGTCTGTTGGTTACTCCTCCATTCTGAAAATACTGTAGAACTGCAGCTAGTGTAATTCACTTGTCCTAAACGATATCATTTAAAGAATGGAGGAGTATAGTAGAGGGCGATCAGCTTATAAACAAGTCGCGGAAAAAAAGCAATACCGGGAGACGCGCCCAACAGTTGGATCGCGACAAGACGACCCCACGCAGAATCAACAGCAAAGGACATCCATTTTTCTACAAAGAAAATCAACAACAACGCAAAAAGCACCGCCGTTTTCCTTTGCATTACGCTCTGCTCTAACCGCGACTTGTTTTTTCTATGCTCGCCTTCTGGAGATCTTGTACGGCCGCCACCACTACGCTACGCCCTTGCCTTGCCTTGCCTTGCCTTGCCTTGCCTGGTCAAGTCCACGTAAGTAGCGGACAAATACTACTCCTTCTAGTAAAAGCCCAAGGCAATATTTTTCTGCGGGTGGAGCAAGCAGACGGGTGCGGTGCGGATCTCTGACGCGACGTTTCCATTCCGTGTCTCGTAGCGCCTTTCCCTCCCGCAGCGGCGTGCCGCCATATGTTAGGACGGATCCACGTCACTGCCAGCTGGATCTTGGACCCCACACCGACGTGCCCGGGGCCCAACTGGAGGACCAGCACGTGCCGAGCTTACATCTTGTCAGAGCCCCCGTCTTCGTTTGGATGACTTGGCGTATCCATCAGCCACTCAAACGTCGTCCTACTGCCAGCACTCCCGTTCTCCAGTAAAAAAATCCACGTACTACTACTTCTTGCGCAAAATTCCAGTTGTCATCTATAAGTAGTAATAAAATAAGAAATGGAATGCACGCACGTTGGGGCGAAATGAAAATTAGGTTCCGCCGAGAAGCGTCGCAGCGCACAAAGACGAGCCTCGCCAGGATCGCGCGGCCGCCCACGTGGCAGAACGGGTGGCCAGCGTACGCCCACGTGGAGATCCGACGGGCCCGCGCTCGTCCCACGCAGCACCACGTGTCGGCGCGTCGGTGGGGGCGACGCTCTAGGCCGACGGGGCGGTCAAGGATTCCGGAAAACGGAAAGGCCTCCATCCAGCCAGCCTCCGCTCCATAGATCCTGGGCCCACCACTCGGCGCCCCGCACGTATGGGTCCCTCATCGCCGTCCCTTCCCGCTACGTGGCGCGCCGTGGTCCGTCTCGCCGCCGGTCGCCTTTGGGATTAATCCCGTGATCAGTGAAAGCGAGACGGAAACGCCCCATGATGACCGAACCAACCGGTAACTGCTGCTGCCTTTTTCTGCACGACCCCCGCCCGCCCGCCCGCCCGCTTCTAGAGAGAGAAAGAAACACGAGAGGTAAGAAGAGAGAGTGGAGGGGGAGGGTCGCCGCCTATTAATACGCGGCCTCCTCCGCCTGTTCTCCTCTCCTTTCTTTTCTCTCTCTCTTTCTCCCCCCGTTGCGTTCGGTTCCCCATTCCCCCGTCGCCGCCCTCAACCTCGCTCCGTCGGGTGTCTCTCCGGCAACGGCATTGGGGATTGCGTCGCCGCCTCCGTCCGGTAAGATTTCTCCTCCCGGGATCGGTTTTTTATTAATTTCTTGGGGAACATGGCACGCCGTTCGTCCTGCCGTTGTAGTAGATCTCGCGCGGAATTGCTTGCTGGGCTCTGTCAAATTTGTTTTTCCCTCGTGTTCGTCTGCGTCTCTTTCCGTCCTTGCGGCGGCGGCGGCCGGTAAAGCCAGCCAGCCGTCGGAAATCTGTGCTGTTTCTTGTATGGAACTGTATCAGAAGGGCCCAAAAAGACGCGATTTTTTTAATCGGGCGCCCGAATACGCGGCCATGAATGAGCAACGGCGGTGGCGCTGGTGGTTAGCGGTGTGGGATTCTTCCTCGCGGGGCCGGGAGGCGGGGTCCGTCCAACTGGCCGTACCCTTTTTCCTTGCCCTTTTCTCCCCGGTTCTTTTTGGATGTATCGACGGGAGTGCTTTGTTTAGCAAATAAAAATCTCTGCTTTGTGATGATTGCCGCGGCGCGGCGCACTGGCATGGTGGCCTTGTCCCTGGTGGTGCCGCGCGCCCCCACCGTATTTGTTCCGGTTGGTTGGGGTTGATGGGCGCTGTGCCTTTCACTGCCGCCGTTGCGCGCGGCATGTTGCATCGCCGAGGCTTTCGTGCAAGCCTGGCCAGGCGCCATATGTTGTGCAAACCATGCTGTTGATTGGCTGATTTTGCCCCGTGTGGACCAATCGATGCGGCCTGTCGTGGTACATGATTATGACTGACCTAATCGATGATTGCTATGGGTTTGCTTTTTGTTTCTCAGCGCCGCTGCTAAACAATTCCATGTGCACATGTTCTCAATGGGTCCTTTTATTTCTTCTTCTTTTATATACTCATGTTCAATTGTTCATGGCTAGCATATGCAATTCACCACGGTACGGAGGTAGAGGTCTGACCGGTAGACACCAACCACCGCAAACTTTGCACATCTACAATAAACAATATCTTTATGTCCTTTGCTGTAATTTGGTCTTCGTTCCTAATAAGTTAAAGATGGATGGATCAAACGTCCTTTTCGAACTAATATGTGGTGGTACATGAAAGGAATCATGGCTTAGCAGCTATGGCCTTCCCCGTGTTACCTCCTGAACCTTGGACCAAAAGGCATCCTACCCTGTTTCTTTTTTTTTAACTTTCAGCACAGACACAGTATGGTCAGCTAATCTTGCATTTGGTAGAGTGGTGTTTCATCAAACAATTTTACAATTGCGTGACAGTTTTTTTTTTTGTCGTTGCTGTTGCTGCAGTGTTGGCTGTGATTTTGTACAACCGTTGTCCTTGGAGCTGATTCATCATCGGATGAATGAGTGCTTCTCTTAAATGATCTTTGTCGACCATGGCAATGAACCAGTATGGACCTGAACATTCAGTTAGCATTCTTTTTCAGCTACTAATTGTCAGCTCTAAAAACTTTTTGTTCAATACAGGATGCAGGGTCTTCACGCTTAATGGGCTGTGTGCGGTACATGCACGATTGCAGTGACAAGAAGACATTGAAACGCTGGTTTTTCATCGACAAGAGAGTTGGATAGGTTGCTTGGGGCTCTGACATTTGTGATCCCGCACACTGCTTGTTTACTTTGTAACTTGTTTTACAAGCGGGAGAGGGAGTTGTGTCTTGTTGATGGATTTGAAGACAAGTCTCAGTTCACCTGTTGTTGCTGATCCTCTGCCCACGTTAGCCTTGCCATCCGCTGTCATGACTTTCACAACACCTACTAGCTTCCCCTCTCCGGGTCTTTACTTGAATACTTCAAAGAAGAAACCTCTGCCTGCTAAGCTCGAAGAAGTTCGAACTAATGGATGGTTTGACCTCATGATGGCCTCATCACCAACTCGCAAAAGGCAGATCAAGGATATTGTCAATGATGTTCAAGCTGATGATCTTGATTTGCAGTATCGTAACTGGATGGTATGTATTTAGTGTTTGCCCTGTTAAAGAAGGTTGGACAACATGTCAGTGATTCTCATCATTTCACTGTTGTAGGTGGATTATCCTTCCGCGCTGACTTCATTTGAGACAATTACTGATTTTGCTGGGTCTAAAAAGTTGGCTCTGTTTCTCGATTATGATGGTACTCTTTCGCCAATCGTGGACAAACCTGAAAATGCACTGATGTCTGATGAGGTATTTTATCTTTAATAATCCTCTAATTCACATAAAATTAGTGCATCAGCATATGTATGGTCAGTTCAATTTGCAGTCCACTTTCTAAAGATTGTGTTTCACAGATGCGTGATGCTGTGAAGCATGTGGCATCACTTTTCCCAACTGCGATCATTAGTGGAAGGTCCCGTGATAAGGTACAAGCTGTTGCTATTCATGATAAATAATCCTAGTACTTTTTTGTATCAAGCCTTCTCCATTTTGCTTCTCTTGTGGGCTTTTCTCTTATGTACTGTTTTTATTTTTGTAGGTCTTTGACTTTGTCAAACTTAATGAATTGTACTACGCTGGAAGTCATGGAATGGACATTATGGGTCCTGTTGGAAAGACTACTGAATCCAATGGTGTTGAATGTATTCGGTCCACAGATTCACAGGTGAAACAACTTTCTGGATCTTGCACCCACATAATTTTAACTTTGTTGATCTCTTTTGTAATTCTATCATTTTCACCTCGCAGGGTAAAGAAGTCAACCTCTTCCAACCTGCTAGTGAGTTTCTACCCATGATCAGTGAGGTATGTCTCGACTCCTGGAACTTAGCTTGCCATTTCATGTTATATGGCTTGATTGAGTTGCTCAATATTCTACTTGTCAGGTGTACAAAAAACTTGGTGAGAGTATCATGGACATCGACGGTGCAAGGATGGAAGACAATAAGTTTTGTGTATCTGTGCATTACCGTAATGTGGCAGAAGATGTAATAATTCTTTAATAAATGCTTATTTCATACTTCTTAAAAGTTAAAAATCATTACCAGGAGTACATCTGAACATAGATTATTAACTCTTATTTGCATTGTTGCTTCTCAGGACTATTGGAAAGTTTTCCAGCGAGTTAATGCTGTTTTGGAGGATTACCCTTATCTAAAACTAACCCATGGGAGGAAGGTGAGGAATTATGCGCGCATTGAAGGCTTCTCCTCAATTATTTGCTGTTAATATTTGAAATCTATTTTTTATTCAATTTTTCTCTTCTATACAGGTTTTTGAGGTTCGTCCTGTGATTGATTGGAACAAGGGGAAAGCTGTAGAGTTTTTGCTGGAATCTCTTGGACTCAATGAGAGTGAAGATGTCCTTCCTATCTATGTTGGAGATGACAAAACTGATGAAGATGCATTCAAGGTATACTTGAGTACTCTAGTTAGTGTGCTCACATGAACTTGTAAATAACATAGGCCATTTCCTCAGTACATAATTTCTTCTTGGTGCAAATAGGTTCTGAAGGCTAGCAACCGTGGGTTTGGGATATTGGTGTCATCTATACCCAAGGAGAGTGATGCCTTCTACTCGTTGAGGGATCCAGCTGAGGTAACTCTTCGGTAACCACATAAAATTTCTGATTTTTTTAAGTCTTGGTTCAAAAGAAAAGAATAAACTTTTTGAATATTTATGTTGTTTATAACGCTCTTTGTATTTATGTAGGTGATGGAATTCCTGAAGAAGCTGGCAGCATGGAAGGAGCAGTCCACTTGATGGCTGAAGAACACCCGGTTTGGCTGGTCTGGAGTATAAATATTAGCAAGATATATATACTGCTAACCAATAATTCGGCTATCTGGAGGAGTCAGGCCAAAGTGTTTTTGATTTGGCATCGGATAAGAGGCTACCGTGTTTTGCAATGTTTTGGTCCCATCTTGGTCTTGTGTTTATGGATGTCTTCTC
Source organism: Eleusine indica (assembly GCA_030378355.1). Classification (NCBI taxonomy): domain Eukaryota; kingdom Viridiplantae; phylum Streptophyta; class Magnoliopsida; order Poales; family Poaceae; genus Eleusine; species Eleusine indica. Next base: position 49,062,915 of record CM059495.1, read on the forward strand.
AAGCAATTCGATTCTTTTATTGTTTAGGTTCCGTTATTAGTATATACGAAAGTATGCTGGAAGAAAATTTTGGTTCCTGCTAGTAGTGTTCTGCTGTCTTGCAGTTTTGTTCTAGGCAATTGTTCATTCTATATTCTTTGGTCAAGCTGTAAAGAACTGGATCTCTCTTTATAAAGTTTATTATTATTAACAGTTTTTAGCTGTCGTCATGCCCACGGAAAGTCAAGTTACAAGTACGGACACTATCTTGTAGGCACGTCGTGTGCTTATGTATTCAGTGGTGGACCCAGCAACAAATTGTAGGTATAGCGAAGCCATGTATTCAGTGGCGGACCCAGCAACAAATTGTAGGTATAACGAAGCCGTGACATAAATTTTTGTATGTTTTATATGTACGAGGGGCGAAGCCGTGACATAAATTTTTGTATGTTTTATATGTATGAGGGGCGAAGTCGTGATATAAATTTTTGTATGTTTTATATGTATGAGGCAGACATCAGCTACAGTGTTTCAGTATGAAGCAAACGACTATCCAGAAAAGGCAAAATATACCAAGATATTCTCTTCATCCAAAGAAAAATGTGTTACTCTTTGTGGGTTTGATCAAAATCTAATCTTTTCAATTTTTATTATCAATAACGGAATACAAATAAAAATGGGTTACTAGATTTACCATAAAGCAAATAAAAATCTAGTTTTATATAAAAATATTCTACTTTATTGATGTATTTGAAATTTTTTACTGATAAAAATTTAGAAATACTAACAACAAAAGGTTGGAGATGGATGGTGGGATTTTCTTCTACGTGGGCAGCCTCTCGTCGAGCACAAATGGCCATGGGCCTTTCTCCATTTCTAATTGCTAAAATAAAAGCCCATTAAAACCTACAAGCCCATACCCCTAGCAACCATTGAACAAACAGCAGAACTCATCCATAGCGTCAAAAGGCTAAGATGTCATGAGCTGGGTGCTGACCTAAGAGGGAAAAGAAGGGATTTGCTTCGGAGTTAGGTATGACGACCGCCATAGCTCGTCATATTGAAAGGTCCGCCTCTACATGTATCTGGACGTTTTCTAAAGTACTTGCTATTTTAAATTATGTACAGAGTGTCAATCCTATTTTGTGAGTTTCTGTACGCTCGTTTTAGGATGCAACGAACTGTTAAGTTGAACTATGCCACAGGGAAGCTTTTCGTGCATTTAGAGATGATACCCAAATGATTAAAGTGACTATTATGACTCTTCTGTGGTGACTGGTGACAGTCTTTTAGTCGTGCATTTTTCAGCGTCTTCAAAACTATGGCCGTGTATACCACGATCTGCTGCCTGAGCACAGCCCGAACGTGACAATCGGGACAAATTTGCCCCCAAACGCGTGCAGGTTTTCTTTTGGATCCTGCGGCATGGAAAGTTGGAAACACAGGCACTCGAGCCTTCCTCCATAGCTTTGGGGTGGTCTCAACGCCCAATCATCCCTTTCGCATCTCTGCAGCTCTGCTGCCTACCATAGACAACCCGGTCGTGATCGACAGTACAGTTCTGCTGCCTACCATATCCTCTGCAGTTGTGCATTAGCATTAATACTGGCCTTCCACGGTTCCACCTAGGATCCCGCTCGTTGAAATACCTCGCTACTGACGCTGCTTTCAACTGTGTGGAAATGAAGGAACTGCATGATCTTTGATGACATCACCATGTCGCTTCCAGCTACAACCTGTCTCTCGGTTGTGGATAGTCAGAGCTCCTCTATCCACAGACCACACGTACTACACAAGTACACAACCAATTGAAGACCGGTGCTCTAATTAGATAATACATTGTGTATCACAAAAAGGATGTTCTGGTATAAACCTGAACTTCGAACAACTCCTTTTTTTTTATATATAAACAGAACAACTCCTTTAACTCAGTCATTTTGATCAATGAGAAAATTCAGGCAGGACGCTCCCCCACCGTAGTTTCCTCAAAAACAAAAGGCAAAATCTCCGTTTAAGTAGTTTTTGTCCCCGGATCACGCTGAAGTTTTTTTTTTTTTGGAGAAAGGATCACGCTGAAGTAGTTGTCGGCAGCGCATATTTGTCATGTTTAAGTAGTTTTTGTTTTTGAGAACTGTCATGTTTAAGTAGTTGTCCGCTAGTGGTTCAAATTAGCTAGTGGTTATCCGCTGCGAGTAATGTGTTGCCAGCTAGTTCGTGAGAAATTTGTGCAAATTAGCTAGTAGTTGTCCGCTGTGGGCTATATTACTCGTGGACTACACAAGCGCAAATGACAAATTAGCAGTCATGACTCACCTGCGGGCTACATTTCAGCTCATACTCTTCACGGGTCATACAGAATTTGGCCCAGAAAAAACGCACTGCAAGTCCAGCCCCAATCACGACACTCCGACGGGCCGCAGATTTTCCACATTGTTGCACACTCCGCTCCGGAGTCCAAAACCCTACGCCAGCGCCACCATGCCGCGCCTCGCCGCCGCCGCCGCCGTCGTCCGCCGCGCCGGCGAGGTCCTGCGTCGTGGCTCCCTGGGCGGACTGCGCTCGCTCTCCACCCTCCAGCCGTCACACGCTGCTTCCGCCAGCGATGAGGTAACTGAGCGTCGGGCCTGCCTTTGCCTCCTTCCATGGCCCTCCCCCCTCCAACGAGATCGGAGAGAGGCACTTTAGGTGTTCCGTCGCAGACGCTGTCTTATGATGGTTTCGTCCGTGTGTATCCGCAGGTTCTCGTAGAAGGCAAGGCCAGCGCCCGCGCCGCCGTGCTCAACCGCCCTGGGCACCTCAACGCCCTCACCACAACCATGGTTCGTGCTCCTGGGCTTCTACATCTCCGTTTCTGAATTTTGTATGGATTTTGCTGTGCTCGTTTGTTTCGATGCTGATGGGGTGGTTGTGTCTTCGACAAAATGCTTGATCGGATATGCGGGGGAAGGGGTCAGTGAACTGTAGGTGTGATCTTCGAATTGCCTCTGAGATCAGCGTCATTGCAGTTCAGTGAGATATGGTTGTTGTTTTAGTGTCGCCTTTTGTGATCCTTTCCACCAGTTGTCAGATTGTCTAGTGCTCGATGAAATGCCTGCACAGTCTTATATTTGTGCAAGGGGTAAGTTATTGAATGAAATGCCCTTTTGGTCATTTATGCGAGATGAAACATCTGCATTGTCGTGCTCACTGCTCGATGCAATACAAGTGTTTGTTGATTTGATGAAACAGATGCATAGTCATGCTAACCGCTTGGTGCAACACAAATGCTTGTTGGATTGCCCGGAACATGTGTATATCTTCTTGTTCACTTCAATTTTCCTCCGACGAGGTCATTATGCCGGTTCAGTTTTGCGGTCACAATTGGTCTGATGATTGGTGAAATGACCTTCTTGATAGGGTTCAAGGCTCAATAAGTTTTATGAGTCCTGGGAGGACAACCCAGACATTGGCTTTGTCATGATGAAGGTATGGTGGGACATCATTTACTTGCTATTAATGTTGCTGAACAAATATAAATTGTGGTGTTCATTGCATGAAGGGCAGCGGCCGAGCATTCTGTGCTGGTGGGGATGTTGTTAACTTGCGTGAACTTATCAGTGAAGGTGAGTGGTTGCACAGTACATGTCATAGCTCTGGTTTCATTACGATCTGTTGTCTGTTGGTTTCGTTATGCTTCAAAGAATATTCTGCGCATCATGTAAGTTTGCTTGTATGTTCGCATTTGGAAACAAGTAGGAATAAGCTAGCATAATATTAAACCAATACTAGTCAATTCTTATGTCCCCCTTCACATTTTTGTAGAAGAGAAATGATGATAATGTGAAAGTGTTGGATAAATATATTGTTCATGAAATTCTTTCAATTAGAAGTGTTCAATGTAAACTTATTATGCACCACTTTAATTGCATGTTTAAGTTCTATCTTTAGGTTAATTCACTTTCTGTTAATCAGGTAAGATGGATGAATGTAAGGACTTTTTCAAGACCTTATACATGTTCATTTATGTTCTAGGAACATACTTGAAACCACATGTAAGTATGTCCACACAAACCCTGTTCTTATTTTCGTTAAGCCAAACTAGTTTCTTATTTTGTTTTGTTCTTTTATATTTGAGAGGTGATATCATCTTTATTTCTTAATATAGGTCGCTGTTCTTGATGGTGTTACCATGGGTGGTGGAGGAGGTGTCTCCATTCCTGGAACATTTCGGATTGCTACAGAAAGAACTGTATGTCAAAATATTTTTCCTGATTTGGTTCCTTTCTCAATATGTTTCTTCTCGTGAGCTCATAGTCATTGTGCAGTACTGATTCTCTCTAGATTAATCCTTCAATTATCATTTATAGGATGAGATGGTGGGTATTTGATGTGTTTATTTGCCACCATGATTTTCAGGTCTTTGCAACTCCAGAAGTTCATATCGGATTCCATCCTGATGCTGCCGCCTCTTTCTATTTGTCACATCTAACGGGCCATGTTGGTTGGTGTTCTCCTTAGCTCTCGTTTTAGTAGTTAAATGTTGTCCCCAGATTGTGAGAATGTTACTTGATTGATAGGAACACTTAAGCAGTCTTTAAGTTTCCGTCTTTTGCACTGTACACTTTGCAGGGGAATATGTGGCCTTGACTGGTGAAAAGCTCAATGGAACAGATATGATTGCGCTTGGTCTTGCTACGCACTATTCCATGAGTGGGGTATGACAATCTTTGTCAAACAACATAGTTCGAGTTTCTGATCTTTGTACTTCAGAATTATCTTTTGAAAGACCGAACAATGTTATATACGTTCTGTTTCTTTCAACAGCACCTTGATCTCGTTGATGAGCGACTGGCAAAATTGGTAACCGATGATCCATCAGTTATTGATTCTTCCCTTGCACAATATGGAGACATGGTTTATCCTGACAAAACAAGTATTGTTCATAGGTAAGCTATACAAAGATCATGTGTCTTTTTTTCACGAATATTTCTTTTTTGTCATCAAGCACCTTCATTCTTAACTCAACCATGTCTAGCCATTAATTCATTATGATTCGAGTGGTACCGTTATATGGGATTATGACATTGTTCTGTAGCTTGTTTTTTGTTCCTTAACAATTTTTGGTGGAAATTAGAAAATCATGCCCTTTGCCCTGGTTGGGAGAATGTTTGTTATTGGATCATCTGCTAGCACCTTCAATCTTACCTTGCCGAATTATCACCACTGAATGCTGCCTCTTTGTGTAGTATTTTTGTTATGATGCAAGCACCTTCAGTCTGTTTGCTGTTTCAATGGATAAAATTCTTTAAGCTATCTGGTCACAAGGTTTAATGCTTCTAGGCATGTATTATTTGCACTGCAAACGGCGAAACAAATGAGTGAAATGTGAGGGGAAAGACCATTTTTAATGCGCCGCTAAGTTCTTCAATCTTTTTTGCACATAAGATTCAAAAACTGCCACACTATGAGATGTGGTTAACGGTTAACCACTGTTTTGCTGTACTCTGGCATGTCAATTCCCTTCCAGAGTCAGACACAAGGTTTAGTAACTGCTTGTTTATTCATTTAACTGACATTATACTATACACAAATTAAGATAAGTTATGTACAGGGTATGAAAAGGTGGGAGATTTTTTCGGGAAACAAGTTGAAGCTAGAAATAGTGTTTGTTCTTTATTGGAATTTTGTCTGAAGATGGTAGGAGTAAGACCTGGAACTGTGAGACATACGGCAGAGTAGAACCTGTGGTCCAAAGTCAACTTAAAAATACAAAAAGGGTACTCCCTCCTTTTGTGTTTATTTGACGTTGGGAAAAGTAGTTTTAGTTTTCCCAGCGTCAGATAAACATGAACGGTGGGAGTGAAAGCCAAATATCAAGAGTGGACATGACGAGCAAGTGAATGAAATCTGGGCGAAATAGATTGTATGGTCAAAGCAATGGTGCAAATGTGTTCATCCCAGACTATAATCCACCAATGTGTATAAGATCAACTGGAGTAATCAATCTTGTAATTGTCAAAAGTCAGCAGGTTTTTATGCCGCGTGGAACGATCGACCGGGCTGCCACTGTCCCATATGCGCAAAGGATAGATTCCTATTTCAATAATTTGATTTATACATGTTTTTTAGATGGATTTAATCTGGATGCTGCATTTTCTATTATTAAACTATTGTTTCTATATATTTCTATCTTTCTGCATAGATTCATAACAACAACAACAAAGCCTTTTAGTCCCAAGCAAGTTGGGGCATGCTTGATTATGTTTATGGAAGCAATAGCCTTGATCAATATGTCTCATTTTTCCCTTTATGGTACTCTAGGCTGGAGGTCATAGATAAATGCTTCAGCTATGAAACCGTTGAAGAGATTGTCGATGCTTTGGTGAGTTGCATTTCAGCTGCTTGTACTTCATACCTTTTTTATCATTGATTATTGCTTCATTCATTTGGCCATGAGAAATCACATAACATTCTCGATTGATACATGTCATTATAGGCTTACCTTTCTCACATATCACTAGTTATTCTGAATCTTACAGAAATGTCTTGGGAGTTCTCTACTTTATGATCGACCATATCCATTTCAAGAAATATGGCCTGCTATGCTTTAAATCTAAGGGATGATATAAGTTTATGAAAATCTTCTGTAATATGGTCTTGTACACCTGATAACTTTCTAACTTATTATCATGGCTTGGCATCGGTTTCATTCCATTGTACTTTAGTACTAGATGCCGTACAATATAGTTCCTTGAAATTGTTTTGATTCCCATCTCATATCTTGAAGCTTGTTAAACTTGAATTTTAAACTTACTGAAGGATCCACCTTTGTAATCAGGAAAGTGAAGCTGCTAAGCTGAATGAAGAATGGTGTACATTGGCACTGAAACGATTGAAAGAGGCATCTCCGCTAGCTTTGAAGGTCTCACTGCGATCGGTAAGTACAAAATCGAAAGACCTAGGTTGTCTATCCTTGTTCTGTGGGCTGAGATTCGTTTTTGCCGTCTTGTAGATACGTGAAGGTAGATATCAGACACTTGATGAATGCCTTGTACGTGAATACCGCATGTCAATCAATGGAATATCGAAGCAGTTTTCGCATGAATTTTGTGAGGTATGTTCTTAATGCTTCTGTAGGTGATGCTTTTAAGTTTGGGAAGTACAGTGTACAGTTCTGCTATTGGTGACATCTTTTTAGGAGTTTGGGAAATATATATTTTAAAACATTAGGACTGATCATTCCAAATAGATGAATAAACATCTTATGATCTGAAAATTTAAGGACTCATGGCATAGAACCACTATAACTACAGCGTCAGCATAGAAAGTGCAAAAGAAAATGGTAGCAATAAATTGTTATGAAACAAAACGCAGCTCCTTCAGCACTAGTTGCACTCAGTTTTTGTTGATGTGCAGGGTGTTAGAGCGCGGCTAGTTGACAAGGACTTGACTCCGAAGGTAATAATTTTTTTGGATCTGCTTAATAGCTTCCTTCCGCTCTACGTGGTCACAAAATTTTGCATCTTGCAGTGGGATCCTCCTGCCCTCGAGTATGTTTCGAAGGACATGGTTGATGCTTACTTTGCACCTCTTGGCGAGTTTGATTCCGAGTTGAAACTACCTACTGAATCACGAGAGGCATTCATATGACCGCTGATCATTCCGAGGACCAGCAATTGATTAAATTGTTTGATATTTTGTGGACCCACCCATTGATGTTGAAAGCACAAACAGTTAGGATGAGCAAACCTGGTTCATGTATCATATACACGCCTTGATGTGGTGCCAAAGCGAACTTGTTTTGTTCTTTTTTCAATACAAGCATAAATGAGCTGTTATCTTTACCAGAAGAGTCTTGTGCATTTGTGACATCATGTTTCTCCCCCATCTGTAGTGGAGCCATAATGGCACATTGTAGATGAGTGGTTCTGTTTTTCCTTTCACCATTTTTTGACCTTTGATGTTTGGCTCGAGGCCAGCCATCATGCATCGAAACAAATAGATATGTGGATTCCTAGATGCCAAGGAGACCTGTTAGATTCGTCGAAACATGATGTGGTTCAACTGTAGTTTCAAAGGTAAGGAGCTTATTGATCTATAATAACTAATGGTCAATGTGATGTTGAGCTGATTCAGCATATGTTTTTTCTTTCAAGATGCCGTTATCCTTTGGATTCCAGTTTGCGAGAATGAGGATGATTCCATAAAATGGTCTCCTGTGGCAAAGGCAAGGTTTTTCAGTTACAAGTCAGGATGCAAGTTATATATTATTGAAATGGAATAAGAGCAACAGGTCATAATTTGCAGAAATACAAATTTTAATTTGAACAGAGTGTGGGAATTTCAGCTAACAACACAAGATGGAGGAAGCATTTCATTTGCAGATCGGCTCATACTATAGTTTACCCGTTATATACAAATTTGTCGTTTATCTTCATCTAGTAAACTAGCCGGTGTCATTTATTCCAGGCGAAAAGAAGGCGTGAAGCCTCGTCGGCGACACGGCCACCTCGCTCTCCTCTTGGACCGGCCCGCGCCGACTCCGTTCCCGTCCTTCTGGGCTTCTACACGGCCGCATCTCGTCTCGTGAGGGATCGGATTGGGGTCCTCTGAATTCATTCGTTCAATTCAGAGGATACCTTTCTATGCATTAGCCAAGATATTGGCCGCTCATCGAATAACGAACGGCTGAGCTTGCACGTAGTTTATAATGAATTAAAGAAGTAACAGCGCCCTGCAGTTGGCTTCATTTTTCTCACGAGCACGAAGTAGCAGGCAGCCACGGCGCCATGGCGGCCGTCAGAAAGGTTGAGTTCCTTTGACCGCAACAAGGTGCTGAGGGAGCGGATGAGAACCAAAGCTCTCTTGACTCACTGCACGTTGGCTCCGCTCCGGTGTGGAAAAGAGGCCAACAGGACGAGGTTGAGAAACAACGCCTCTGTATAGCCGCCGGGGTCCACGGGGCAGGAGGTGGAGGGGTCAGGGGTCCATCGAGGTATTACTGCGGTGGCGGCGGCCGACTCCACCGACAGAGGATTGTTAGCAGCCGCGCTCACTGTAAACCAATATATCATCGAAAAAGATCAAAACACAACGCCTCAAAAGGGGTTGCAGGGTGGTGTTCATTGCTCCTTGAAAGGTATCAGGGGCTCCAGTCAGTTCAAATGTCATAACAACAAATTTATAATAACCATTGTGGATTTGGAATGCTGTCTTATATTCTTCTCCAGCTTTAAGTCTGATCTGGTGAAAACCAGCTCTTAAATCAAGACAAGAGAACCAACTGGTCCTGCTCAGTTCATCCAACAATTCATCCATTATTGACACAAGATATTTTTCCTTAGTGGTGAGAGCATTAAGATGCCTAAAATTAACACAAAATCTCCATGAGCCATCTTTCTTTTTCACAAGCAGGACTGAGGAAGAAAAGGGACTAGTGCTCTTTTGAATCACACCAGAGGAAAGCATGTCCTGTATCTGACGCTCAATTTCATCTTTAACTGCAGGTGCATAATGATAGGGTCTAATAAACACCAGCCTTGCCCCTGGAATCAGAGGTATGGCATGACCACAAGATCTAGATGGGGGTAGGCCAGATGGAGTAGCATACTCATCAAGTATTTGCTGAACTTCAGGCAAAGCATCACTAGGTGCAGCTTCCGGAGATGAATCCTCCATCACATAAACTACCTGCACTTAAGATGAAATAGATGTGTCCTATAGTTGCCCTTGCAAAAATGCAGACCCATGACCATAAGGAACTGACATCCACTTCTCTTTCTAATGAACATGCATAGGACTGTGTGATTCAAGCCAGTCCATCCCAAGAATCATGTCATAAACCAAAAGTGGCAGGACTTTGAGATCAGACTAAAAAATGTAGTCAGCTACAGACCAACTAGCAGCAGTCATATGTGAATTGTAGGTCAATTTACTACCATTAGCCACTTGAACTGTGATACAACGAGCTAGAGAAGACACTCCTGATAAGGACTGTGAGAGAGACTGACTAATGAATGAGTGAGAACTTCCAGAATCCACAAGAACAGTCATTGGTCTTCCCTGGATTAAACCAGCTAGCTTCATAGTACGGGGAGCCTCAGTAACCACCACTGCAGCTAATGAGATTGCCAGAAAAACCTGAGCATCAGAACCCTCTTGCGCTGAAGAAATAGAATCCCCAACATCCACCTGACAAAGCTCCCATAACTCTTCCAACACATGGAGTTGAACTTGTGTGCCATAACGGTGTCCATGAACCCATTTTTCTGCACATTTTTCACAAAGACCTCGAGCTCGACGATAAGCCCGAAGAGCAGCAAGCTTGTTAGCTAGTGAACGGCTGCGCTCTGCTTCAGCATTTTGACAGCTATCAGAAGCTGGTGCTGGGGCAGGACGATCCGCACGGGGGGGGGGGGGGGGGGGGGGGCGGAGGCGTAGGAGCTGAGAATTCCGTGCTCCTGGTTTCTTTCTTGCTAGGGGCCACCTCATCCTGCAATTGGGCAAGAACACAAGCAGTATCAAGGCTTCCAGGACGTTGTACAAGAATTGCTGATTTAAGTTCATCCCGTAACCCATCAATGAACCGCATGGTGTAGTACAAGGGATCAATCCTACTCTCATAAGCATACAATTGATCAATCAAAGCAGTGAAACGCTCTATGTACTCAGCAACAGTGGACGTTTGCTTAATATGAAAAAGCTGGCGGATAAGCAATTCATGGTGATCTCTAGCAAAACGCTCCAACAGCAGCGTGCAAAATTCAGACCAAGCCATATTGCGAATGCGGCTCTCAACAGACTGCAACCATCTAGCGGCGGCATCCGTGAAGTGCATAGCAGCTACCCGAATCCAAAAAGCAGGGTCAACCATGTACATCTCAAAGTAGTCCTCACAACGACTAATCCATAGTTTGGGATTATCGCCATTGAATTTGGGAAAATACATTTTAGGCAGATGACCCAAGGAGCCCTAAAAATTTGGTGCGCCTGCAACGACGTCATGAGGAGATCCAAATAATCGAGAGTATTTGGGATGAGCAGGTTCGTACGCACCATGGCCGGGAGTTAGGTCTGGACATAGACATGACCAAACCCAAGCTCCCGTGATGGTTGATCGACGCGGTGCCCAGTTGGGCCGTCGGCCATGGATCCGACAGGTGGGCGCGCGGAGGCCGACCCATGCTCGCCGAGGATGCTTGGCTTGGAAACATTGAGATCCCGCGTACCATGCTCCATGAACTTGTGGAGGTGCGAGACCTCACCTCGTGCGAGCTCGACGGAGGACTGGACGGAGGAGACCGCCTCCTTGACATCGTCCACCGCAGACTCAATGAGTGGACGCCAGGAATCGAACGCAGCTGACGTTGATTCGAGGGCGGCGAGGCGCGTAGAGGACGCCGCCTCAATCTGGTCGACGCGCTCGGTCGTCGCGGCTTCATAGGACTCCAGGTACGCCGATGCCGCCTTCTCGAACGCGTCGAGGTGTACGGCGACCGTGGAGTCGACTTCCGCTTTCACATCGAAGGAGCCCGAAGCGCCCATCGGGGTGAGCGCTTTGAGCGCGCTCATGTGACCCTCCCACTTGGCGTCTTGGACCTTAATGTCGGCGCGGAGCTTGGCAATTTCGTCGAGGATCAGCTTGGTGTTTGGCTCGACGGCGCCCATCTTCTTCTGCTGACGGGTATAGTGGTCATGATCTTTCAGCTCGGTCGCAGAATCGTCGTCTCTGATACCAAATGTTAGCAGCCGCGCTACAGGCGAAGATTGGGAAAGGGGATCGGAGGAGAGGAAGACTTAAGGAAGAAGAAGATAGGGAGTAGAGTTGGCAATTGGTTTTTCTTACTTCATGATTCCTCTCTCTTGTTTCTCTCCTTTACATAGACGCAGGACACAGCGTGCCGGCTTCACCCACGCACCCAGTCTGGGCTGGCTACTCGGATATTAGTGAACCTCGATCTGTCGCTCCTTCTAGGCCCAATGGGCTTTGTGTTGATGACGGCCCGGCTGGGGTCCTGGTGCTGGGAAGCAGTGCTAAAAAGGATCTCGCACGGAGCACCGGAGGCGTGGTGGACTCGAAAGAGATCGACGGTCGTCTCATGGGCGAGATCTGAGATCGATGGCATTGGCGAGGAAGCAGGATAGTCAGGAAGAAGACGTGGGAACGGCTGTCCTGCGCGTCCTTGACTTTTTTAATTGAAAAATTGCAAACTAGTACAACGTGAGCCTTGATCTGACTACGAATGGCTAGAATACTGGCTAATGCATAAAAAAACCTCTCTGAATTGATTGAAGGAATTCAAAGGACCCCGATCCGTGTGGTGAGTATGTCGTCGGCTCTTACCATGGCAAATCAAACATCAACTTGAGGTTGTCAATACAAGCAAATTGACAAACTTCTTACCTGAATCTGCAAAATCACAAGTATGTATGAAAGTTTCCGCGGGTAAGTGCCTTTCGCAGCAGATGCTTAATCTAGCAAGCAAACACAAAGAAATATTAGAGTATGATCAACCTAACACGGTTCACAACCAAATCAATAACGAGTTCACGGGTCGATGCACGTCCAAAACCCAACGAATTATCAGGCCTAGTTGATCCGAAGGCGCCAGCTCGAGCACCACATGCACAGGCCCCATCTCACACAGCCACAGCCGCTTTATATACCATTCACCATGCACAAGCACAAGCACATCAAGCAGCTCTTGCTAGCCAGTACGTACGTGCAGACGCACAGATCAACAGTGCAGTGCTCAGCAATGGCAGCGAGAGCCGCGCTCCTCCTGGCCGTCAGCCTGGTCCTCGCCGCCGTGGCGAGCGCCACAAACTGCCCGCCGCCGCCTGCCCCGAAGCCGCCGACGCCGCGGCCCGGCGGGTCGTGTCCCAGGGACGCGCTCAAGCTTAAGGCGTGCGCCAACGTGCTGGGCCTCGTCAAGGTGGGCCTGCCCGAGAAGGAGCCGTGCTGCTCGCTGCTGGACGGGCTTGTCGACCTCGACGCCGCCGTCTGCCTCTGCACCGCCCTCAAGGCCAACGTGCTCGGCATCGACATCAACCTGCCCATTGACCTCAGCCTCATCCTCAACAACTGTGGCAAGATATGCCCCAGTGACTTCCAGTGCGCCTAATTCCATCCGGTCCATCTCGCGGGCCGGCGCCGGCCGATTCATCACCGTGTCGAGACCATAGACACGTACGGTGTTGATTGCTTGGTCTCTTGGCTGAACTTTCTGGCAGTGTGAGATTGTTTGATTGTTTTACTTCGTGTCTTGGATTCTATTATATGCTTTGCCTTTTGCTGCCTGAGTGATCAGTTACATACTGATCTTGTGTGTATTATTTTTCTCCCCATGATATGTTGTATGGTTCCTCCAATATATATCGATGAAGTGATGATTTCCTTTTGAAGGATTGCAGTCTTATAACATTGTGTGTATATATAGTGATGTAGCTACTCCTACTTTCATTTTTGGACTATAGAGTGATAAACTTTAATTTCAGAAAAATATGGATGGTGTGTACATAGTGGACGTTGAGTGTCAACATGTGGCAACACATGCGAAAGGGCGTGTAGCCTAGTGGTTACAAGAGCCTCAGTAGTACCTCAAGTTCTGAGTTTGACTTTTTGTGGGAGCGAATTTTCTAGGATTTAACGGTATTATGCTTTCAGTAGTAGGCGACATTCCCATCGACAATGAGACATTAGTAGTGACTTCGTCAATCTAGAGGATTTGTCGACTTAGTTTTTGAAAATACTCATAGGGGTAGGGTTTGCGTACGTATGTTCATAGGGGCAAGTGTGCGTGTGTTGCGAGTGTCTGAGTTGTACTGTGTAACCTCAAAAAAAAAACATGTGGCAACATATTATTAGATAACTGGCGATATTTCCATCACGAAAATTCATTTAGGATATGAAAGTCTTTCTTACACTCATGCCATACAGAACAAGCTAATGTTCGTAATAGCTTAGTTAGCAAGTGTCCTGAAGTTTTAAGCAAGTGCCTCATTACCTAAAAATACAGAAAACTTGCGAAGAAGAAAAGAATTCAAAGTCAACATCGATAGTCACCTCGATGACTACCAGATCCATACAAGTACAGAAAAGCAACGATGTTACAATCAGTCAAGTAAATATGAAAAGCAATTGGTATAAGTGTTACACACGATTAACAAGGATTTTACAACCAATTTGAAAAACACTTGGTATAAGTGTTGCACACAATTAACAAGGACTCACTTTTATCCCAAGTCAACCGCCCAATATTTTTTTTTGTTATGTTAACCCTAAACTTTGACCATTATTCATAGTTAAAAAAATCACACTGAATAACAACATATAAGTTTATTGTCACTATTCATCATGAAGAATATTAACATAATATTACAACTGATTTTTTCTAATAACAATGTTTTGCATATATCTAGTTACTTGTAGTTTTATGTTACATATGAGTGGTGAACAACTCTAAAATTAAATTAGGTGTGGGTCTTGGCAACGACTAGCACTGATGGTTATCGCTGAGCCACACTATTAATCTTTTGTAAGTTGTTCTCAATACTACAAAACAATGGAGCGCTTTATACAAAAATGGTGATTTTTGTGATAGCTCTATCATCTTTAACAAATATCTTTTTTACCCAAGTCAGCAGGGAAAGCCCCAACTATTTTTTTTTAAATTTCAGATCTGGTTAATTCACTCCCACCAGGAGTTAAACCCAGACCTGTTGTATGCTATTAAGGTGCTCTAACCGCTAGGCTAGAGGCTCTTTTGCTCATCTTTAACAAATTAAGTTGGTGTCCATGAAAGACTAAATGACAATAAAATCATAGACTTTTGAGATAAATTGTAAAAAAATTTAACACAAATGCTAATTTATTAACTTGCTTTATTTGTAAGAACGTATTTTATAGAGAAAATGCTGTATAGGAGACCACTCATGGACCTCCATCACCTACCGCTGAATGCCTACCGTTAAGCCACAATACTTTCTATGTATAGCTCAAACAAGAAACTAACACTAGCTATCTCATTGGTATCGATCCGTAATCTTCAAATTAGTGTGATCATAAAGAACTAAATGATAATAAAATTAGTTGTTTTTAAGTCTAACTAAAGAAAACTCATCGCTAATTTATAGTTAGTTGTTCAATTTGTGTGATGGTTAACGCACATGGAAATTCCATTATATAGTATTGGTGAAGGGGGTAAAATAAAAGAGTAAAGCGCATAGCCAGTCCTTAAACTTGTCTCATTCTCTCACTTAGGTTCCCATACTCTCAAATTATAGTTCTGGCTTCCTAAACTTAGGCTCGAGTGTCAATTAGGTTCCTATATTCTCAAATTGCAGTTTTCCCTCCTTAAACTTAGAATCATGTGTCAATTAGGTCATATACTCTCAAAATACAAGTTTAAGTAGACTCACTAATAGGCCTCGTTTAGATCATGATAAATTGATTAAAATTAGAAGAGTGAATGCAAATCTGACCATCGTAATACATGCTAGCATTAATTAATAAATATATCCATTATAAAAAAGGAAAACACAACGAAGAGCATTAAAAATTTGTCCTAGCAATATCTAGTTAAAAAAACAAAACAAAGTAGTTTATGGTTTAGCATCATGTTGCGTGGCCTATCTAATCGCCACTTCATTTAGCACCTAGATCCATCACTCTGTGCAAGAATAAAGCACTACTGTTATCCACACCTATCAATATTCCATACAAACATTTGAGCTAAAATTCATTTCTATTTAATTATAATTAAGCTAACTGTAAATCAATGTATTTTAATCAAATTAATTGAAAATACACTATATTTTGAAAGTATGAGATCTATATGATACCCGAAGCTAAGTTTAGAGATCTAGATTTGCATTTTTAGAGTATAAGAAACTAGATGACACCCGAGCCTGAGTTTAGAGAGTCAAAACTGTAATTTGATAGTATAGGGATCTAAACGACACAGTTGAATAAGTTTAAGGACCAGCCGTATACTTTACTCTAAATAAAACAACCTAGTCATTCTTAGAGTCCCTAAACAAAGCATAATTTTGTATGCTGATCATATCAATTTTTTTTTCCCGTTACCACTACCCATTTTCTGTTTGAACAACGAAATATAAACCATGAGTGCTAATATTTTCCTTCACACCCAAATCATATTTTTATCCAAAAGAAATATTTTGAGTCATTCAAACATGTGTTAGTAGGGATGAAAGCGGTTGGAAATGATTGGAAGAGGCCTCATTTGTTTTGCTTTCATATTTTTGCGAAAGTGAAATCAATAACGGTACCAATAGAAACGAATACCATGTTGGTATTTGTGTAAAGTCAGAAATGATATTATTACAACTAAAATAAATAGTATCAATCGGATATTGATATTAACAATCAGAAATATGAATCCTGAATTATAGTAACAATAAAACAAATATTTTAATAATCGAGTATGTATGGTAAGAAAAAAAATATGATAAGTAGTAGTACAATTGTTCATCTATGAATAAATTAAAATGAACTATAATCAAGAAGATTTGTTTAGCCTCGAAGGATCACTTGCTTTTAAAGGGATTAACTACAATCAAAATACTTAATATAATAATTATCTATATTGTTCTATGAAAATTTACACGTTAAAATGGAAATATGCGGAATCGACCGGAAAACTTGAAAATTGATTTCACTACCACTTTCATAAATTACTATCATTTTTGCTTTCATTTCTTTAAAATATCATTATCACGTGTTGTGGTCCATAAAATACGAAAACAAACCTCAACAAACCAATAACTACCATTTTTGCTTTCATCCCTATGTATTAGCACCTATCTTTTGAATCACCAGAAATCGAGAATGAAACCAGGCAGGAAGCCATCGAATAAGCGATGCACCTGTTCACCACCTCCACACTCCATTGGTAAGCTATAGTGTTCTCTAGGTGTAACTTAGCTAATAAAATGAATGGTTTGGCACGAATCATCTGGCCCCATATGTACACCATTTGCTCAGAATAATGAGGCATAAAAAAGCCGCAAACCAAACAGCATGTTAGTAACATATACTGACAGATGCGAACTGAAGACGCATACATGATTCCGGTGCCGATCATGATCACTACCTGACAGGGGATGGAAGCAACTGACGCCCCGGATTCGCCACCCGTGAACCTGATGACGCGCACAGGTTTGTCGCGCGCGTCGTCCCACTTGTTCCTTTTAACCCGCTTTTGCGCAACGGCCGAAGCAAACAACAAAATTTTAAGAGCGAGACCGTGTGCTGGTCGATCCGCAGATCACACAATGCCAATACCAATCGAACACTTGTGGAAAAGGAAAAAGAAGAACATGCTATCATCATCATCCAATACGTTGGCATGTACTGATTCGGACCGGTTTGCTTGCTTGCCTGTCCGGGTAGGTGCTACGAGTGGGGCGATGTTATTTTTTGGCGGATAACACATTAGGGAAACTTTGGCCTGTTTGGCTCAAATTCTGAACTTGAACTGTAGTGTTCCGTGTGAATTGAATTAATATCGGCAGTCTTTATGAATTTTTTGTAGTTTCTAGACACACAATGAGTTGTGAAGGAAGACACTACGGGAAAGCAAAGGTTTGCCGTGTGCCCAATGCATACGGTATAGTTTTAGGCACACGACAAAGATTGATTTTCCCGTAGTAAGAGCAGATTATTGTAATGCAGTTTTGACTACATTTTGCTTCTCAGCGGATATAAATAAAATGGAAAAGGCTTGGATGGCAAGGTATATCAAGGTTACTATACATAATATCTAAATAAACTATCAAATATATCCTGATAGTTTAGAATGTTCCATGTGACATTATATACCATCACATGTAGTATATACTAAGGCAGTAACATCTTTAGCTAAATCATATTCGTAACTACTCAAACATCGTCGCAAAGTTGCTCAAAATACAGTTAATTTTTACAAAAAGGGAGGCCAGAAAAGTATCACGCATGCATGTGCTAGAATGGTGAGTTGTGAACAAATACGGTGGTTAGGGCGATAAAAACTCGTCATGGCCAGAGAGGAGTATATACATATCAAACACACGTAGCACCGTTTGTCCGGTTCGAACTTCCAGCTGGTTCTGACTCTAGAGGAGTTTAGACCAAAAGGCTACCTGAATTGTTCACCGTGATCGTTGACGGAGATAATCCTTTATATACGAACCCTCGATACCAGATCCCATATTTCCTTGCCTGCCGACGTGCCGCGTTAGCAAAACTCCAAGTACCGCGCACCAAGTTGTGTGATTTTTAAAGCGAGTACTGCTAAGAGATGAAGCCTAGAATGATGCTTGTTGTACTCACACCACGACGTGCTAGTTGTTCTTCACCACAAACTCTTCTTTGTTCGTTTGTGATGAGAAGTAAGCAAAGGCCCCTTGCATTGCAGTCACGAGATAACACATCGTCACGTACTCACACATGGAACCAGCTGGAGTGGGACTTCTCTATATGAAAAGGGGATTCCATACATTCTCCATAACTACGTGAATTCAGGAGATGTGTTTAAAAGAGTTTGCCCTTAAAATATAGGAGTGCAAAGTGGAGGACCTTTTATCACCTCCCATCCTTTTTAGTTCAACCAGATGAACATTTTCAAAATGAAGCCAGACTTTAGAAAGTTAATTTATTTGATTAATTAAACTAAAGAGCGGCTCAGAGATGACTCTAAGGTTCTCCATTTTACACCTCTACTACATTAAAATGGGATTCTATAAATCTTTGTATATACACTCTGTGCATTCAGGAGATGCATTTCACTTGTCTATACAAAGGGTTTCAGCTGTGGTTGAGTCTCACTTCATCTCCCACTTTAATAAGAGAACTACCATTTGGTTTGACTCATTATCTGGTTCTACTATATTTATTTGTTTCAAATACATGTCATTCGGGCTATAAATTTGGACAAACGGACGTAGTTTTAGGGCCCTGTTTGGATCCCTTCAATTATTAAGAATCTGGTTTCTAGAAACTGGAGGGTCTCCAAACAGACCAGTTTTTATGTCAGTTTTTATAAACCAGATTATGAGTTTCTAAGAAACCCATAATTTAGCTTAACCCAGCTAATGCCAGTATTTGTCTCATTTCAATATATTAACTACCCAAAAGCTATTTTATAGATTATAAAAACTAGGATTCAAACATTCTCATCCAGTTTTTCTTTAGAAACCAGTTTGTAGAAACTGAAAATAAAAACCAGTTTTTAAGAAACTGCTATGGATCAAAACAGGACCTAAGTTATCTCAGTCCAGGAATACACAACTTTGAAGTTACATAAAAGAACATCTAATCTTAGGATGCAGTTTGCAAGCTACGTACAGCAGCTAGCGTGCAATAAGCAAGATAAATCAGGAACAGCCTAGCTATGTAGAGGACACCAGCCGTCCCGATCCATCAAGCTATCTAGCTAGGTTCCGTGAATGTTATTTTAACATGATTTGCTCAACTTGCTCAACATTCGTCCTAATAACAACTGGCGCGCATCCATGGACAACGAAGCAATGATCAACCCGATGCAATCACACACATGCATGACGCTCAAGCACAGACATCTTGCCCACTCCACTGATCAGCTATAAATACGACGCTGAAACACCCAGAGAGGACCATCCCAAAGCACAAGAGCATCTCAGTAGTAGCCCTTGATCACTACTGTTTGCTCCGAGCTCCACTACTGCTATAGCAATGGCTCCCAAGCTCGCTCTCTTCCTTGCCCTCAGCCTCCTCTTCGCCGCCGCGGCGCAGGGTTGCACATCACCTTACTGCGGCGGCCCGGTGATCCCCAATCCACCGGTCGTTGTGCCGCCTCCGGTGGTGCCGACGCCGTCCATCCCCACCGGCGGCTACGGGAAGTGCCCAATTGACGCGCTCAAGCTCAAGGTGTGCGCCAACGTGCTGGGCGGCCTCATCAATGTGGGTCTGCCCGAGAAGGAGCAGTGCTGCCCGCTGCTGCAGGGCCTCGTCGACCTCGACGCCGCCGTCTGCCTCTGCACCGCCATCAAGGCCAACGTGCTCGGCATCAAGCTCAACGTGCCTGTCAGCCTCAACCTCGTCCTCAACAAGTGCGGCAAGTACTGCCCAAAGGACTTCACCTGCCCCCACTAAAGCTGATGAGGATCCAAATGCTTGATGTGCTATGTCACGCGTTCTTTGATTCCCAAGGTTGATTTCATTGTTGCAGAGGTGGCGACTGCCCTGTCTTGTCTGTTGCACGATCGAATAAGTTTCTCGTCGCGAGTTCTTTCACTGCATCTTTTCTTGTAATTTTGTTCAGGTCATTTGTCCAGACGCGCGTGGAGATTTTACTGCTGTTTGTAATCGTGTGTCCATTCATTTGTACGACATAATATGTTGTGTTGTGTCAATAATATAAGAGTGTTTTTTCAATTTACCATATGTGCACGCATGACATAATGATGGCCATTCGCAGCTAAACTTCAGAAGCATAGGAACAGGCGACGGCTGATGCCGCGCGTGGTTCAGGCGCCGGCCGCACGAGGGCCGAGGGCGATCTCTCTCGCAGCCGTCGCAGGCCGCAGCCAGTTGCTACTGCCATAAACTTGATCTTTTTAGGCCCAAACAGAAGAGTGGGCTTGGCTGGATTTGTGCTTCGGTAATATGGATCAGCTTTCGCATAAGACGGACCAAGTTTGGCTAAAGCCTAAAGCATAGAATCACTTTATTACAATCTCTATGATTAAACTAGAAATGGATCCTTTGGAATTTCTTTGCAACTAATTTGACTAACAATTCTAGCAAAATAAAGCATTTTAAATATGACATGTTACATATTGTGACAGTTGGCTTCATGATGAATCCACTCGTATTATTTATATACATATCGTGAAACTCTATGATTTCTAAGATAGTCAACAATGAAAATATATATTTTTAAAAATGTAATTATATGTGAGACTTTGTGTGTGCTGACACACGCACACAGTATGGATTCTTACAAAAATCTAAGAAAAATAGCATTAATTTTTTAATATATGAATTCACTACTAAAGGTTGTTTCTGTCCACTATCTATTAAGGTCACTCATCATCGTCATGAACATCGATCTGCTTGTGGTCTCAGTCGCCATCCAACAAGGAATGAGATGTGCAACATCTCATTGTCCCTCCCTGACGATCTTCTCCAATAGATTGGGAACCACAAATGAAAATACTTGATTTTGATCGAACTTATAAATGTTAATATTTTGTGACAGAGGCAGGAAAACTTATTCTAGAGCTCCCAAATAAGTCCACAAACTCGTGATCATCAAACTAAAATTGTTTCCATAATAACGTCATCAATTAATAACTGGAGGGAATATCAAACTTGGACAAGTTCATTGCCTTAGCAACTAGTGAGTATGTCTCTATGATGATATTTCCAAATTCGTGACCTCTTGGATAACAGGTAAAATTCTGTTTGAAAATGATCAAGAAGTTAATCATCAGCATGACCACTTTCAGTTCTCCTGACAACAATCACAACCTCGCTTATGACAATTGAAAATGCACCCACCACCATCTTCGTTCAAAATAAGTGTGATGCGACATGCGTATTCAACTTGTTCCTCTTCTGATGTATGTGTCATAGGTTGAAAAACCATTAAAAACCAGTTGGATTTTATAGTTTTCGGTGAAACCGGTTGGACAATCGGTTCATCACAAAATCGAACCAGATACTATAGCGAAAATGGTTTTTGGTCTTTTTTTTGTGTTTATCGACCGCTTTTTGGTGATAGAAAAAACCAGAACTATAGCGATTTTCAATCCCTAGTATGCGTGGGCTGCAGCAGTACCAAAAAATCTTCAGTTAAATATACAAACTAAGTTGTTAATTTCATATACAAAAAAATAATTAATGCCATTATTTTTTAATGGATGGTCAAATAAACTGACATGGTAAATATATAAACATGGCCAAGAAATTTACAAATTAAGTGTTGCATCTCTTATCTCTCCTGCAGGAATAGATCAAACTTGCAAAATTACTACTTGAACATTGAAAGAAGAATGATTAAAAATATGATCATGTATTCAAATCAGCTTAAACAACTTGTCGGTGTTTCGTATCACTGGCTAGTAAATTTCCGTGTATTGCACATTTAAGACCGGATGGTTCGCAAGAGGACATAAAGTTTATACTGGTCCGGGGAGATTGGATAACTTGTGTGGATTGTATAGGTGGAATACAACAATTGTGAGAGAGAAGGCGAGCCTCCAAGTCTCTGGTGAGTGGGAGCTGGTGAGTGGGAGTGTGGGTTTGTGTTAGTTCTTCTTGGGTGAGTGTGAAGAGTGGAGAAGAACTTGCCCTGGAAGTAGAGGCCACCTTTTATATTTGAAGGGGTCGAGCCTTGCAGAGAGAGAGAGAGAGAGAGAGAGAGAGAGAGAGAGAGAGAGAGAGAGAGAGAGAGAGAGAGAGAGAGAGAGAGACATGTTTGTGCGTGTCTTGAATGGAGTCAAATTCAATGCCGGTCATCGTCCCTGTGGGTCCCACTGTCTGGGTTTCTCGTCATTGCATATGACTTCCGTGCTGCTGAGTTGATGCGTTCCATCGGCTCCCGTCAATCAGCAATGTTCCATCGACACTGTGGATGGCTTTGATGGCACATCATGCTTCTCCTGTTGGCCAACTCCGTAAAGCATGGAGCACAACATTACGTCGGGGCCGTTTTAGCTCACATCGCACTGATGGTGATTCGAGTTGGTGTGCATAGTGGCAACATTGATTGACACTGTAGCCGCACGCCCGTCCTGATCTTTAAGGCATGTCAGTGGGTGATCGCCTATCGTTGTTGACTTTCTGCCCCTTCTGATCCCCGCCACCCAGGTGTGGCGAGTGGAATTTGATCCATTGCAGGAGTCGGCATCGCATCGTCTATGAAGATGCATCTAGGTCCCCTAGTAGGTTTTGGTGATTAATGACATAGGATTAAAATTATGCTAACCTTTGTATGAAGTGAATGTGCAAATAATCAAAATAATATTCAAACCCACATTTGTGAGATTGTTCATCCCTCTACAAAAAGAAGAAAAGAGAAATGACTCAACTACTTCCAAGTTTAGATTTTATTAATTTATTTGAGTCATAGGTATGCCGAACTATTAAGAGGGGTAAACTAATCTTGCTAGAAGGGAATTCATGTACTCCAGTCCATTCATAAGCTTTGAGAGAAACTAGCCACCAAGAGCCAAAAAGAATTATCACTTTTGAACCAAATAGAGGGCTACGGAAGTTCCGTGAGCCCTATCATGAAAGTTCCGTAAGTACCAAACCTCCAAAATCTTGCAACCGAAGAGCTACGAAAGTTCTGTGATGCCCTTCACAGAAGTTCCGTCATTGCCTTATTTCTAGAATGTTGCAACCCGAGAGCTACAGAAGTTCTGTGGTGCCAATCACGGGAGTTCCGTCAACCCCTTTGACTCAGTTTAATCGTCCGACCAACGACTTGTTTTGAACTTACGGAAGTTCCATGAGCAGTCACGGAAATTTCATCATTTCCAGTATACCCTGCAACGGTTAGTTTTTGGAGATGCTCTATTTATAGGTTACCCCTTCTCCCGTGGGAAGGCTTGGACATCTTGGCATTTCACTCCCTCTTCAACTAGAACTCTCCCCTCTCACTCATACACTTGTTCTTGGCAATCCAAACAAAAGTGAGAGAAATCCAACCACAAAGGCTTGAATCCGTCCACTCAAAAGCTTGAGCACATCTTTCCCTCCCCACATAAGATTTGATTTGCTTGTTACTCTTGGAGATTTGGTCTCCTAGACGGCTAGGCGTCGCCCTTGAGCTTCCAACATGTTTTGGTGAGACGGGGACTACTTAGTATGGTTGCCGAACCTCGGGTTTAATTCCTTGTATCTCTATTTACATTTCCCTCTTTTCTTTTGTGCTTGTGCATTTATTATATTATTGTGCCTGATATATTTGAGCATTGTGTGGTTAGTTATGTATTGTAGGTATTTTGTGCTGGCTACACACATCATCGAGTATTGTATCTCTTCCCGGTTAAATTCTGCATTTCCTTTAGTGCTTGAATTCACATTAATGGAACTTTTGTCATGGGACAGAACTTCCATGATCACGGAAGTTTCGTCAGAAACTGACGAAAGTTCCATCGCTGTCTGTTTGACAAGTTTCAAGTGCTGGTTTTCAGGATTAAAGTTTAAATTGCACTCCTCTCTAGGCAGCTTTCAATTGGTATTAGAGCCATAATCTTCTACAAGGCTTAAAAGCTTGAAGATTAAAGATGTCAAAGCTGGGAGAAGGTGATAAACCTCAAGAGCTCACGTCGGTAAGCAGTAAAGGGCATGACTTGCACACCACAATGCCTTTCAACTACACCAATGTGACAAATGGAAGTGGAAGTGGAAGATCATCCTACTTTGAGGGCAAGGACTTTAGTTGGTACAAGCATCGAATGAAGATGTATTTGATGTCTATTGGTCCCCTGATTTGGGAAATTGTTGAGAAAGGATATAAGAGGATAAGGATAATCCTATAACTATGGACCAACTCAACATACATCACAACGCTCAAGCGGTGTTGGCAATTCTCTCTTCCTTTATTCCAAATGAGTATTCAAGAGTGTCTGGAATAGAGAATGCCCACAAAATTTGGAAAAAGCTTGTATGTGCTCATGAAGGAGTAGATGTAGTGAAGAAATCAAGACTTCAAGTTCTCAAGAATCAATTCAACTTCTTCGTGATGAACAAGGGAGAAGAGCCTCAACAAACACATGATAGGCTCATGGATATTGTTAATGAGAGAAGAGCATATGGAGACAATATCAAAGATGAAGAAGTGAATTACAAACTTCTCATGGCTCTTAGAATGTGGAATCCAACTCTTTGCACTATTATTGAAGAGAAGGATGGATTTGAAGGCTTCACCACAGATGAAGTAATTGGAAGAATAAATGCCCAGAGGAGTTGTGATGATGAGGGCAAAAGAGTGAATGTGCTCATTGGAGAAGAGAGATCAAGCAATAAAGATGTAGCACTCAAGGCAAATGATGATGAAGATGATGAGAACGATGAAGAAGATGAGGACAATGAAGAGTTTGCCCTAATTGTCAAAAAGTTTGGCAAATATATGATCAAGAATGGCTTTACAAAGAAGAGCTTTGATAAAGCAAAAGCTAGAAGGACAAATAGAAGATGTTATGAGTGCCATCAAGAAGGTCACATGATAGCCGATTGTCCAAGGCTAAATGGAAAGGGTAACAAGAATGAAAAGTACACCAAGAAGAACAAGCCCAACAAGAAGCTTTACAACAAAGGGTAAGCTCACATTGGCCAAAATTACGTCTCCGATGATAATGAAGAAGATGATGAGGGTGGCATTGCTAACATTGCCATTGGTCTACCTCCGGCCAAGAAGTCACTCTTCAACAACCTCACGATGATAAGGATGATGCTTCACGGTGCTTCATGGCCAAGGAAACCAAGGTATCTCCTTGTTCTGATTTCAATCCCTCATATTGCAGTGATGAAGAGGAGGAGTTGGTCCCCTCTATGAATGAAATGTTTAAAATGCTAGATAAGCTACAAGGGGAATTGGATAATCAAGAAAGAATCATCGAGAGACAAAAAAGAATTGCTTGATGAGAAAAAGGAGGAGAATCAAGAGCTCACAAGGCAACTTGAGCAAGAAAAGAACAAGAACAAAAACTTGACCAAGGAGGTTGCCAAGGTCAATGAGTCAAGTGAATCATGCACCTCAACAAACAAGAAACTCCAAGAAAGGTGCAACTCATTGATAGAAGAGAACAAGGCACTTGTGAAGACCATTGAGGATCTCAAGACTAGTTCCCACTCCTTATTGAAGAAATTGGAGTCTTCCCAAGCTTCAACAAGCAAAGGTTGTGGAAGGTGCCACAACATTAATGTTGAGATGATTGCCAAGCAAGATGCTATAATTGAAAATCTCGAAAACCAAGTCAAGGAACTTGAGAAGAAAGCTCAAGTCGAAACTAAAAATAAGATTGTTAGTGAACCAAGAGCTTCTCATGACAAGAGAGGTTTGGGATTAAAAAAGAATGAACCTAAGTGGGGCCACAACAAGAGGATAAACTTTGTGCCCGAGAACAAGGGAAAGCAAGTGGCATAACAAAAGACTATCAAGCCAAAGAATGCTTCCCATATGAACAAGAACAACAAGAGCTCTACCATATCCTTTGATGATTTTGATGCTTCTTATGTGCTAACCCGTAATTCTTATGGTAGAGTGGTAGCTAAATTTGTTGGGACACATGATACAAGGTGGAAGCCTTGTGTATGGATGTCCAAAGTTCTTGTCACTAGTGTCAAGGGACCCAAACCAACTTAGGTGCCTAAAACACATGCTTAATTTCCCTTGTAGGAATACTCCTCCGGTGGCGGTACATTGGTGCTTGATAGTGGGTGCTCAAATCATATGACCGGAGAGAGATCAATGTTCTCCACATTTGATCATGACAGTCTACCGAGTGGAGGCATAACATTTGGAAATGACAACAAAGGAAAGGTAAATGGTCATGGTCAGATTGCCGTCACCCATGACCTTTCAATTGGTAATGCTTATCTTGTGAATGGTTTAAGATACAACTTGATGTCCGTTTCACAACTTTATGAGATGGGTTATAGTTGTCTCTCTGATGATGATGGCATGATCTATCTTGTTGATTTTACCAACAAAGAGGGATCTAACCTAAATACTTGTTTGGTTGCTAAAACCACCTTGGGTTGGCTATGGCATCGCCGGCTAGCTCATGTTGGGATGAGGAATCTTTCCAAACTTCTAAAAGGAGGTCACGTTGTTGGACTAAAGGATGTTGCTTTTGAGAAGGACAAAATATATAGCGCATGTCAAGCCGGAAAGCAAGTTGGCGCTAAACATCCATCCAAGACCATGATGACAATGACAAAGACCATTGGAGATGCTACACATGGACCTATTTGGACCGGTCACCTACATAAGCATTGGCGGTAACAAATATGGCCTTGTAATTGTTGATGATTATTTTCGTTTCACTTAGGTATTCTTTTTGAAGGACAAAAGTGAAACATAAGAAATCCTAAAGAGGCTTTTGAGGAGAGCACAAAATGAATATGAAGTGAAGATGAAGCAAATTCAAGAACACTCAAGTTGAAGAATATCTTGATGAAGAAGGCATCAAGCATGAATTCTCAGCTCCATACACTCCACAACAAAATGGTGTAGCTGAAAGAAAGAACTGTACACTCATAGAGATGGCAGGAACAATGCTTGATGAGTACAAGACGCCCTACACATTTTGGGTGGAAGCCATTAACACTGCATGCCATGCAACAAATAGATTATATCTTCACATGATTTTGAAGAAAACACCATATGAGCTCCTTATTGGTAACCTTCCCAATGTCTCATATTTTTGGGTCTTTGGGAGCAAGTGTTTTATTCTTAACAAGAAACCCAAATCCTCTAAATTTGCTCCCAAGACTCATGAAGGTTTCCTACTTGAATATGGGACTAAGGTCTATGCATATCATGTATTCAATAAAGACACTAAAATTGTTGAAATAACCCGGGATGTGCAATTCAATGAATATAATGGCTCTCAAATAGAGCAAGTTAATCCAAGTGATGTAGGTGATGAAGCTCCTTGTGATACAATAAGAAATTTGGCTATCAGTGAAATAAGACCACAAGACCCCTAGTCTATCAACTCTTCTTGCATGGCCATCACCCAATCCAAGTCTTGAAGTGCTTATTCCACCCTAAGGGGTTCCAAGGAGGAAACAAACGAGTAATGATGACAAAATATAGCCATTCAGGGTCGAGTTGTTGCCCCTTTTTGGATATCACCAAAAATATTGTCAACGGGGTGATCCTTTTGAATGCTTTGTCGAACTCGTGGATGAATGGGTCTAGATGCATCTTCTTCTTCTTGAGCATTGTCATCTTGATCGCCTCCCCCTCCATCATCTTGAACTTGATCTTGGTCATTGCATTGAACATGATCGTCACCATGATCTTGGCCACTTCCTTGATCTTGTTCATCTTGTGGATCTTGTGGAGAGGAGTTCTTTGAAAGAAACAAAGTGTGGTCATTGGTGGAAAGACCCAAGCAAAATGTTGTAGGTACAAAATGGGTGTTCCGCAACAAGCAAGATGAGTACGGTGTGGTGGTGAGAAACAAAGCAAGACTTGTTGCTAAAGGCTACTCACAAGTTGAAGGTTTGGACTTTGGTGAAACATATGCACTTGTAGCTAGTCTTGAGTCAATTCGTATTTTACTTGCCTATGCTACTCACCATGGTTTTAAGCTTTTTCAAATGGACATGAAAAGTGCGTTTATCAATGGACCCATTCAAGAGGAGGTGTATGTGCAACAACATCCGAGATTTGAAGATTCAAAGAAACCAAACCATGTCTACAAGCTTCACAAAGATCTCTATGGCCTCAAGCAAGCTCCTAGAGCTTGGTATGAACACCTCAAGGGATATTTGATCAACAAGGGCTTCATAATTGACAAGGCCGATCCTACTCTTTTCACAAGAAAAGTTAATAATGATATCTTTGTGTACCAAATATATGTTGATGACATCATATTTGGTTCTAGTAACCAATCTTTTGTGAAGACTTTGCCAAGATTATGACTAGAAAATTTGAGATGTCCATGATGGGGGAGTTGATGTTCTTCCCAGGCTTTCAAGTCAAGCAACTTGAAGAAGGGACGTTCATAAGTCGAACCAAGTACACTCAAGATATACTCATTAAGTTTGACATGGACAAGGCAAAGTCAAACAAGACTCCCATGAAGACAAATGGACACCATGGACTAGATGTCAATGATAAGTCCGTGGATCAAAGGGTATATCGATACATGATTGACTCTTTGCTTTATCTTTGTGCATCTAGGCCCAATATCATGCTTAGTGTGTGCATGTGTGCAAGGTTCCAAGCTGCTCCTAAGGAAAGTCACTTGGTGGCTGTAAAAAGAATTTTGAGATATTTAGTTCACACACCAAACCTAGGATTATGGTATCCAAAGGGTTCCAAGTTTAAGTTAGTCGGTTATTCCGATGTTGACTACGCCGGATGTAAGGTGGATAGGAAGAGTACCTCCAGGATTTGCCAATTCTTGGGTAGGTCCCTTGTGTCATGGTCATCCAAGAAACAAAATTCCGTTGCCTTATCCATAGCCGAAGCAGAGTATGTTGCAGTCGGAAGTTGTTGTGCTCAACTACTTTGGATGCGACAAACTCTAAAGGACTTTGGATACTCTATGACCAAAGTTCCTCTCCTATATGACAATGAGAGTGCCATCATGATTGCATATAACCCCATTGATCATAATAGGACTAAGCATATAGATATCAGACACCACTTCTTGAGAGATCATTCTATAAAGGGGGATATTGAGATTAGCTATGTTAGAACCGACAAACAACTAGCCGATATCTTTACCAAACCCCTAGAGGAGGAAAGGTTTTGTGAGCTTAGGAGTGAGCTAAATATTCTTAATTCATCCAATTTGGAGTAGAACCTTGTACATTGTTTGATGTAGTGGTGCTTGCGCAAAAAGCATTGAAACTAAAATTCTTCAGAATTTCATCATGTCTTTATTTTTCAAAACAAATGATGATTTTGATCAATAGATCATAATGTTGTAACTTGTGAATATTGTTTTACTTGATTGATTGCTTCTATTCACAAGTTGGAACATACCATTATATCACTATATTTAGCTTGTCCACAGTTCAGAGTTGAGAGGGTCTGTTTTGCTGTTCAGCCAGAGAACGATAGAACTTCCGTCACCTATTGTTGGAACTTCCATCGGTTTCAAATTTGACGGGCTGCTCAAACCCGAGAGCGATGGAATTTCGGTCACCCAATGAAGGAACTTCCCTCACTCCTAGGTTAAAGGGCCCGAATGCCTCTTCTTCCTTAAGTCAACCAACCACTTCTCTCTTTCTCTCCTCTCCTCAAACCCTAAGCGGCAATTTGCGGTGATCTGAGGATTCAACCGGTGGCTTCTTTGGATTTGGTGGAGACTCAACTTCTTCTCCATAGAAGTTCTGGGATCTCCATCAATTTTTCTACTTCCTTTGCCCTAGGTATGGATCTTGACCTAGATTTCTTGCTTTAGGTCAAAATCTCGAAATGTCTCCACTTCCTTTGGATAGTTAGGTTCTTTTGTACCTAGTCTATCACATCTTAGAGGCATTTGCGTTGTTGTGGTAGGATTTAGGAGATCAGTCAATTTTGGTGCAAACTACAAGTGATGGAAGTTCTGTCACAACTTCCATCATGACGGAAGTTCCATGAAATCTTCACGGAAGTTCCATCGTCTGCAGTTCAGTACACTGATATTGGGTATCTTTTAATTCCTGCTTGATCTCATACCTAATTCCTTGAACACACTTACTCCCCTTGACAGTTGAAGATGGTTAGAATCAAGATGGCATCCAATGCATCCACCGCGCCAAGTGATGATGAGCCACACCATTCCTCCTCCTCGAGTGAAGAACTAGTGCCCATTTCAAAAAGAAGGAAGGCTATTGCAAAAAGGGCACGAGAGCAAGGAACTAGTGCAGCTGCTTTGACAGTGACAGTAGAGCAAGGAGGATCTCTCGAGCTAAGGACAAAAGCAAGGCACCGACCAAGGAGAAAAGCAACCGGCCACGGAAAGGAGCAAGAGGTGGGTCAATGGATATTGTTACGAGCCTTCGTGTCCATGCTCCTATGTACCCGGATGATCATGTGTACAAGGACTACAAGAAGGACCTTGATGCTCTCATTGAGGAAACAAAGCAAAATCCTATGCTAGTGGGAGAGCAAGAGGCTACCGACTACTGGTTCTACACTTGGTTCCAACAAGATTACTACATGTCCATGCTTATTGAAAAGAACAGAAGAACAAATTGACAACACACCAATGGATAGATTGGTCTTACATGGAGTCAATGGAAAATCAAGTGTTCAATGACATCATCCAAGTATGCAAGGATCGGAGTGTTTATGACCTCATAGGGTTCAACTATGATTGGAATGAGGAGGTCATTTGTTAGTTTTACTCCACTCTCTTTCTTGATGCCAACGGCACTCTCCATTGGAGAACACAAGGTGTGGAGTACTCGGTTTCTACATCTCGGTTTGCAAGCTGTTTCTTTCAAGGAAGTGCAGATCGTACCAGGGAGATCATCTCTAATGAGGTTGTGATGAAGGAAAAGGACATGACATTCATATACTATGAAAGAAGTCCAAATGTGTTTGGCACAACCAATGGCCTTCACAACTTCTACTTCACCCTCAACAGGATGCTAAGAGTCACCATTGCACCCAAGGGAGGGTATGCAACTGCCATCGTAGAGAGCTCAAGGAACATCCTTGCTAGATTCACTCCGGATGCCAACTCTTTTTGTGTCATGGACTTCATCACTGATGACATCCACATGTCATCTGTTGATACTAGAAGGGTCCTTCCTTATGCACTGTACCTTATGAGGATGATAGAGTCTGAGACTGGCATTATCTTGAGAAGGAGTGCAAACATCTTCCCTTGAGGCCAAGAGTGCAACATGAGCTTCGCCTAATTGATCCAACTCCACCTGGCCTATCTTCCTCCAAGAGAGCAAGCCTTGCTCGTGCTCATGTAGAGATAGCAGCTAAGAGAGAAGCAGCAGCAGCAGTAGCAGCTAGAGCATCTTCCTTAGTGATAAGGACACGTCGACGGTGTCCGAGAATTGTCCTAGTCTTTCACGGTACAACAAGTAGTAACATGTATATTGATGAATTCAAACTTATTTATCTCAGCAATCAATAGATAGCACAAAAATATGATAGTAAGATATGCAGCAATGATAACAAATCGAACACCCTTGATTATCTCTCCAATAGCAATCACGAACCGGCAACAATATAGAACACGTTAGATATTAATCGGCTTACAGAACTTGATGTAGAAGCAAACCAGCAGTAGATAAACTCTCCAACCCGTGACTTAGATAAGCTCGATCTGGAGAAGGGAAACCACAAGGTTCCAGCACACACCCAGGGGAAGAATCACCTGATCACGCACTTCAGCAACCGACAGAAATCGACGGTAGCAACCGGTAGAGGAGGGCAACACCTCTAGGGTTCCTAGGAGGACACCACAACCAAAAACACACTACAATGACGTCCTGCCTTCACAGGGTGCCGGCCGTAGGCTATAAGGCAAGCAGGCCAGCCAAACACCTGGTCCGACTAGAACACAACTTAAAACTGACTCAAACTCAACACAATCTGACACTGTTTTGCCGACTATGACCTCTAGGAAATTAATCTGACAATGGGAACAGATCTGTTGGAAAGGTTATCAAATTATCTTTCCAACGAGTATTTACTCAGCCCAATCTGACTTCGTATGGCCCAGTTATGGTACTTTTAATCCACACCTGTATGACTGATCCTGAACCGAGTCCGAACTGATTTTGAATTTCCATATCTTCTGATTTCGTGACTGGGTGGACTTGAGGCCATATATACTTTGAATGAAAAGTATTCCATACCTTTGGGAAGGCTTGTAACACCTGAATATGTACCTTGCTTTTCACAAGTGGCACAACAATTGATCCAATCTGAACATGTTGCTTCTCTTCTATATTCTTTTCATTCTTGTAGAATTTAGCCCCAATAAATATCTTACATGGCACATAATCACTAGCAGATACAATCTTGTATTTTTCATCGTGATTCATAGTACTAGAGAATGAGCCAAACTGAATGGTTGACATTTGCAACACACTAGCTTATGGAAAACAAGAAGAATGATATTTGTTTTCAGAATCAGCTTTTGTAACAATTCGATGAGCCATGGGCTCATCATTCTCCCTTCCTTGAAACAAAGCCATCCTCGGCTTTGACATAATTTCACAAGCTCCTTTCTTGGGCAGATCAATTCCAACATTCTTGTTTACACATTTCTTTGCAAGATTATTAATTTTCCCATCAAGTAATTCATCTTTGACCAAATCAGAATTAATGGCACAATGTAAAGGAGCAACAACTGAAAGAATTTCAGAAATACTAGATGCACTTGTTACAGAAAGAACTACCACATCACTCAGCTGAGCTCCCTCCGGAAGATTCTCACCGTCCATCCTCTCCCATTGTGCCCTTCCTCAAAAGCATTTTCAATGCTTGTTGCTTCAATGCAAAGGAAAATTGGAAAAACATGAGAAGGATCAAGAAGCAAGTGCGATGCTACAAGAGAGATCAAAGGGCTCAAGGCCGTGAAGTATCTCCGGATGGCTCTGATGGTGAGCCACCGGTCTTCCAAGACCCCTTTGCAGGTTATGATTGGGATAACATCGCAGCTGGACCATCCTCCGCTCCTCCTCCGACAAATGAAGAAAGTGAGGAAGACGACGATGAGAGCACCGAGGACGATGATGAGTAATTCCTTTTCGTAGTCTATCTCTTTTCCTTTTGTTCTTTTTGGTGCTTTGATGCCAAAGGGGAAGAGAAAGGTTGATGAAAAAGGATGTGAGGTTGTGTGCTTCATTCTATTCCTATCTATTGTAATAGGCTAAGTGATGAACCCATGGACAAGTTTATCTTTCTATGTGCTTGAAAACTATTTGTGAACCTTGATTCTAATATGTCTTTGCTATGGTTTATGATATTGTGTGTTGGTTGCTTATTGTCATAACTTGTTGATTGTGTTGAGTGTGCATTTGCACTTATTTCTTTATCACTTACTGCACACTTGTACACTTTTAGGCACCCCACTTGGTGCAAAATATAGGGGGAGCTCTTTCACATATTTTTGTGATTCATGCATATCTTTAGGGGAGTTCCGCTATATTTTGTTCTTTGTATCTTTTGATTATCTCTTTTATATCCTTTTTATTCCATTGTCATCAACCACCAAAAAGGTAGAGATTGAAGAAGTATCTAGGTCCCCTAGTGGGTTTTGGTGATTAACAACATAGGATTAAAATTGTGCTAACCATTGTATGAAGTGAATGTGCAGATAACCAAAATATTCAAACCCACTTTTGTGAGATTGTTCATCCCTCTACAAAAAGAAGAAAAGAGAAAGGACTCAAGTGCTTCCAAGTTTAGATTTTATTAATTTATTTGAGTCATAGGTATGCCGAACTATTAAGAGGGGTAAACCAATCTTGCTAGAGGGGAATTCATGTGCTCAAGTCCATTCATAAGCTTTGAGAGAAACTAGCCACCAAGAGCAAAAAAGAATCAATTTTTTTGAACCAAACAGAGAGCTATGAAAGTTTCATGAGCCCTGTCATGAAAGTTCCGTAAGTACCAAACCTCTAAAATCTTGCAACCCGAGAGCTACAAAAGTTCCGTGATGGCCTTCATGGAAGTTCTATCATTGCCTTATTTCCAGAATGTTGCAACCCGAGAGCTACAGATTTTCTGTGGTGCCAATCACGGAAGTTCCATCAACCTCTTTGACTCAGTTGAATCATCCGCCAATGGCTCTTTTTGAACTCATGGAAGTTCCGTGAGCAGTCACAGAAGTTCCATCATTTCCAGTATACCCTGCAACGGCTAGTTTTTGGAGATGCTCTATATATAGGATAACCCTTCCCCTGTAGGAAGGGTTGGACATCTTGGCATTTCACTCCCTCTTCAGCTAGAGCTCTCCCCTCTCACTCATACACTTGTTCTTGGCAATCCACACAAAAGTGAGAGAGATCCAACCACAAAAGGCTTGAATCCATCCACTCAAAAGCTTGAGCACATCTTTCCCTCCCCATACAAGATTTGATTTGCTTGTTACTCTTAGATACTTGGTCTTCGAGACGGCTAGGCATCGCTCTTGAGCTCCCAACGTGTTGTGGTGCGACGGGGATGTTTGTGAAGGTGTGATTTGCCTCCGGAGGAAAAGAATCAAGTGGAGAAAGAATTTCAAGCACGATCTTTGTGATTGCTTGGCAGGGAAAAGGGTTGAGAGAGACCTGACCACTTTGTGTGACTTCTCAACGAGGACGTAGGAACTACTTAGTATTGTTGCCGAACCTCGGGTTTAATTCCTTGTGTCTCTATTTATATTTCCCGCTTTTCTTCTATGCCTGTGCATTTCTTATATTATTGCGCTTGATATACTTGAGCATTGTGTGGTTAGCTATCTATTGTAGGTATTGAGGATCTCATTGTGCTGGCTACACACATCATCAAGTATTGTATCTCTTCCCGGTTAAATTCCGTATTTTCTTTATTGCTTGAATTCATATTAGTGGAACTTCTGTCGTGGGACAGAATTTCCGTGATCACGGAAGTTCCGTCAGGAACTGACGAAAGTTTCGTCACTATCTGTTTGACAAGTTTTGAGTGCTAGTTTTCAGGATTAAATTTAAATTGCCTATTCAAACCCTCCTCCCCCCTCAGTCAACTTTCAGTCTAGTGCTTGGCAAATAGTCGCTGGAGTAGATATCGGTCGATTAGTCATGTTGTGTCCATCTTCCCCTTCCCGTTACTCCCGGGGCAGCAGTGTTGCATTATCTTGCTTCCGTCAGGATGGGATGGACCACTAGCAGGAGTTAGCAGGACAACGCATGACATCCGTGATACTGCACGCATCCACGTGCGTCATCATAACTGGCATAGGGCAAGCTTCATTATCCTATCGTAGACATGCTCGACCCCAATTGCTAGGGTCGGGCAAGGCAAAATGCGCGCGACCCCATGTGCTAGAGTCGAGCACGGCAGAACGCGCCCGATCCCCGAGGATAGGGTCGGACGAGGCGGAACGCACTCGACCCGATGTGGGTCGAGCAAGGCGGAATGTGCTCAACCCTACTAGCAGGGTCGAGCGAGGTGAAATGCGCTCGATCCCACTTGTTGTGGTCGCTTTCTGTCATGCCTAGCGTTAAATGCGCCGCTAATATTTGTAATGCATCGCTAATGTTTTTCGCCAACACAACTTTTTTTGTGACCGAGGGGCAAACTGGAAAATATGCCCAGTAGAGTGTGGAAGTAGAACAAGGGATCAAGTTGGTGTGGACGTTATTAACGGTGATGCGTCAAACAAGTGATTAGCATCGATATATTCTGCCGATCACAAGAACGTGAATAGATGCCGGAACCTTTGTCTGGTCCGGACTTCGTTCATCTGATTTCTGACTTCAGAGTTATAATCAGTTTTATATAAGGCACGGATCGCGTGATCACATATACTTCTTTGCTCACCAGCAATGTCCATACTACATCCTCTCTCTATTTTTAAATTGTTATTACCATTGATTTTTGAGTTACTTTTTTTATCGTTACTATCTCTATCGTAAAATAGTTGTCGCTATTGATTTTCAGACACCACGTTTGAATATGTATTATTTAATTTTATTATAAGTTTTAAAATAAATATATCATTATTAAAGTATTTTTAAAAATAAAACATGTCATAGAAAGATAAACACTATATGCATAAATTTTTAAATAAGATGAACGGTAAAATCATTGTACAAAAGTTAAAAAAAGAAGATAATTATTTAGAAACATTTGGAGTATTTAAAATATTAATTTAAATATATAAAATTATAAGATGTCCTTGTCCGTCACCAGCCGACGGGCCTCTTGCTGCGCTGTTCATCAACTGGCGGCAGCGCTCGAAGAATACAGAGCAGCTTCCTGCTCTGCGGCGGTAGCACGCTCCGTCATCCAGCTTCCTATTCGAAGATCATACTCCTATATCCGCATCATTAGCGCGCGTCCGCCACCATTTTGACACAATCCTGTTTGTCTACTGTGTTCTCGCTGCTTAAAATTTCTGACGCTGCCGTCGAATATGAGTGCCTTGCCCTCGTTGTTAATGAATCGGTAGTTTCCCATCGCCGCTGCAACCAAGTACTGTCTCCCATTCCTCACATAAGATTCATTTGAAAATCCAGGAAAAATGTTACAGCCCCTATAATTCATAATCTGATCGAGTGATCGGATCATATCAACCAAGATTAGATTTATGCAAACACCAACACCATCTACTATACACAATAAGATAGCAAACATTTTCTTTTGTGTTTGTAATTCTTACTCTGACTGTATCATCTCCAAAATGGACAAAATCCAAGCACAAAAACAAACTTTGAACACCCTCTGTACTATACTATCCTATGCCAATATCTTTGCTAAGGTACTGTCACAGAATCAACCAAGTTGAGCACTGAATTCTGAGACCTTGGCTGGCTACGCCCTCGTGCACAGCAGCAGCACAAATGGTGAGCCGGTTGTTCTCCACTGTAAGTTGAAAATCAGCTCCCCATACTCACTGGTGATAAATATACATGTTGTGCACGCGGCCATTGCCAGAGCTAAAACTAGCGCCGGCCAAGAAGGCGAAGCAGTTGTCTTCACCGCCGTGAAGCACGAAGGCCAGCGACCCCGCGTAACCTCGGGGACAAGCAGCAGTCTACCGCCTTGTACTCCCCCTGTCGCCGCTGCTTGTCATCATGTTTGCTCTTGTTGAAGATGCCATACATGCTGTTGCCTCTAATCTTGCTCGCCGGTGCTGCCAAGTAGGGAGTCGTTTCTTCTCCTTGTTTTTCTTCCGCGTCGAAGGACGACGACTAATTGGATCGATCTGAATTGCCAGTTGAGGATGGTTTGGGTTTTGGGTCTGGCCTGGGCTAGGCGGGCCAGGGATTACGGGAAAAAAATTATTAATATGACCAGCTGCTTTGGAATTCATGCTGACTTTTAGAGAAATAAAGCTTCACCGGAGCATTTCTCTTTTATCTAGTAATAAACAAATCATAAATAATATATGATGATCTTTTAAAAATTAAATAAGATGAATAAAATTATAATTTAAAAAGTCAAGCGCACGACATTAAGAATGGAAGAGTATGTTGTTTTGATGGAAACATATAGATTGAAAATTTTTGGAACTATATATATGCTAATTACATGCACACGGTGAGTCAAAAAGATACTATTTTTACTAAT
Source organism: Eleusine indica (assembly GCA_030378355.1). NCBI lineage: Eukaryota > Viridiplantae > Streptophyta > Magnoliopsida > Poales > Poaceae > Eleusine > Eleusine indica. Next base: position 49,100,825 of record CM059495.1, read on the forward strand.
AAAAAATATTTGAGCATTTTGGCAAGAAAACAGATTCAAAGGAACTTATTATTGCAGTGCTTGCCACTCTCCAGTTAGGCCGTAAGAAAGGCAGTCACTCATTTTTAAAACTAACGGTGTTAAGGGTCTGTTTGGATCCGTTCAGTTTTTAAGAAACAGATTTTTAAAAACTGAAGTGTCTCCAAATAGGACAATTTTTGTGCCAGTTGTTACAAACTAGATTATGGGTTTTTAAGAATCCATAGTCAGCTCTTCTTTCCAGATTCTCGATAGCCGTAATAATAGTTAACCAAATTGCCATCCTGTTTTGGTGAGTCTCCCCTGGGTACTCTAAATGGAACCCTCTTCTCATCAGCAATTTCATTTCAGGTTAAAAAGAAAGAAAAAACACATTTCTCTCTATGAAAACACAGTGTGAGGTTGGGTTAAGTCTGTTAGCGAACAAACTGTTTGCAACGATGAGCTAACAATACAAGCATTAATGAAAATTTTGCCTTTTTCTAACACATGACAGACGCATGCGGGCGCTCTTCGATTGATGGATATTATCATTTGTGATTGAGATGCATATTAGGGGCGGAGCCAAACTGCGGCACCGCCTTGGCACTCAAAATTACTCTAGCTTAATTTTCTAAGTAAATTAGAAAAATATTATACAAAATTTTTAATGAGAAGTCTAGCTAGTTCCACGATCAGGGGGGCAGCACCCCTGTAATCATTTTCTGGCTCCGCACCTCGGCACACCGCCTATCACTCAACGAATAAACAATTGTAAATCCAGCACGTTTACTCGACTCTCGAACTCAGTTACCCAAGTGGACTGATATGCTCCCTGAGTGTGTTTCGTGAGGTGAGAATATAAATAGTTGGTCCTTCGTAAAATTTGGCCATGGTATAGTGTACCTCTCTATGTTTTCATAGAAACAGAAGAAATTGAGGGTGACCACACCATCACTGCATTTGATTTATCATGCAGGCTACTTCAAAAACCTGAGCCGGAATCATCATGGGTATCACAGCTTCCACGTGCCTAGGTGCGGAGTGCGGTTATGACCACATGCAAGAGGATTTTTTTTAAAAAAAATTATTTGGAACATACCATGATTTTATTTTAAACACATCAACGAAATAAAATTTAGCTAGAACACACTATGATTCTGAAAATATTCATCTTTGATACACTATGACTATTTAGCTATTATTTTAATTTTTTTATCTCAATACAAAAGGCGTTAGAATCTATCATTAAAAAATGGAGCTATTTTTTTTATTTTTTTTAATTGTTTTAATATTTAATTTATCGAGCAAGCCATCCAAATAATAAAAAGAAATCTAGCTCTATTTTATAATGATAGAGAATGCAACAATTTATAGTTGTGCAAAGTTTCAAATTCTAATATATTTTTTATATTAAAATATAAGAGTTCAAAAAATAATAGTTAAATGATCATAGTGTGTCACATACGAAGTTTTTCAGAATCGTAGTGTGTTTCAACTAAATTTAATTTTACTGACTACTAACCCACCTTAGGGCAAGTACAAAGGTGATGTCTCATAGGTTGTCTCATGCATGACACGTAATCTTAAGACAGATTATGAAATAATATTGATACTTATTAATGTCACATCAAAAATATCGCTATTCCTGGTACGGCGCTAGAAATGATTGTTGGCGTTTGTTATGCTTTAAGAATAAAGTGAATTAATTCACAAGCGCACGGAACACCATTATAGCATTTCACCTGGGAGTATTCCAAGGTATCGTATTTATTTTTCTCAGGTAAGCTAGGCGTAAGATTATCTTGGTTTAACAAAGATATAACTACAAGAGTTATACCAACTGACCAAAGACGGAGGTAAGGATGTTCAATAATAGTGGTAAGGGTAGCAACACAGGAGAAATCCACACTAAGATAAATAAAGAGATCGGTTAAGCTAGCCGGGAGGATAGCGAGTCTAAGTCTAAGATTCCTAAAAAAAAATACCTTCCTAATATATCTAAGTCAAGCGTCAAATCCTAGTTACTCGGATTGAGCGCTTACACCAATTTCTTGATACAGCCTCGAGTCTTTCACCTGTTAGCTCACTTCGGGGCACGAAAATGTTCCACTAATATGGGTCGGTAACTAACCTCTGTACTAGTGGGTACGCTATCGCTAGATAATCCTACTTGAGACTTCCCGAACGTGGTGGATTACTAAAGGGACGGACAGGGTCCGTGGAGATGAATGCAAATCCAGCTAGTGTTAACTTAGGCACCGCGCCTACGCCTTCACTAGATACTCTTCCGTTGGTTTAGCAGAAGAATAGCCAGGAAATAACCAAGTCTAAGTTACAGAAAGAACTAAACTTAATTAAATCCTAGCCAGGAAACCCGTAAACTATGCAACAATGTTTTTCCCGATAATTGTAACTTAAGGAAATGACTAAGTTAAGATAAATACTTGATAAGATATAAAGGAGAATATAATTATATTGATGAAGGATAAGTCTTACAAAGGAGAAAAGATACAAGAGAGCTCATACCAAGACTCCGAGATGATTCCGGAATCCCGAGCGATGCTCTCGACTAGACTCTTACTCCCAACTGACTAACCTACTCTACTAAGTACGACAAGTAGTGGGAAATGGACTCCTTGATGTGTTTCTTCCTTGATTCTCATTTTCTACCAAATTCCCCTCTATTTATAGGTGGCGATGGGCAGGGGGTACTTGTAGGTGAAGAAGGGTCGGTAGGCCGAACTCGTTCCGCCGGGCGGCGGGCCTTGCCGGGCGGCCGGGCATGTCGGGCGGCATGCACTGCTGGGCGGCAGCCCAGGCCGGGCGGCCATAGGATCATGTCGGTTCGCGACCGACTTCTTTTGGTTGGCTTGGATCTTGTTCCGATGTCGGTCATTTGATCGCTTCGTACCGACTTCCCCGTTTTAGGGCCGGTAGGCCTATTGGGCTTCATGGGCTGGCAACCCCGGGTGGCAACCCGAGGCCGGGCGGCGGCCTTGGCCGGGTACCGGCTCCCTTCGGGTCACCCCTTGACTTCTCCTGGTTAGGCCACTTGTTGGCTTTCTTTTCCTTAGCCATATCTAATCATTTTTAGTCCGGGAGGAGAAAACGGCATCACGGTGAAGTGTTTTTGCAAAACCGGCCGGGTCGGATGATTAGCCTGAAAAACGACTCCGGTTAACCAGCCGGGTGGCTGATTTCAGCCGTATATGACCTTGTCGGTCGGTTCCTGGTTTCAGCCTGAAAACGACCCTGTCGGCCGGTGAAAACGGCTGTTTCACAGTCGTGATCGGCCGACGGGGTGTTTCTTCATGTTTTTTGCATATTTTGGCTCTCTTATACCTGTAAACACATATTTCACCAAAACTTGTGGACATTTATTAGATTAAACGAATATTTATTCAACTTTGGTCTTTACCTTGCATTTCCTGACCGATTGGTGGCCGGTTATGGGTTTTGTCGGCCGCCAACACCCCCCCAAGCGTAAGCCTTTGCTCGTTCCGAGCAAATTAAGACTTAGAGATGATGGATCAGGAGTTGCTTCAATGTTAGAGCCCTGCAAGTATTAAGTGCACAAACAGATACTCCAACACAATACGGGTAAGTGTAAACCAGCACAACTTGGTCACTAAGTCATTCTCATTATACAGCAGGGCTTATTGGCATTTTATAACCTTGTCATAAGCGGTTGAAGTCTAGAATGGCTAGTTTAGACTTTGTCATGCAATCTCCTACTTGACCATGAGTCCAAAGTTTTTGTATTTCTACATAGGATTGAAAATCTTCCCTGAAGGTGCATCTAGGCCCTTAATTTTATTTTGGTGATTGGCGTCAATACAATTAAGAGCGGACTAATTTTTTAATCAGCATGTGTGTAGATAATGGTCCAAAGTTTGTTGAAATAAAATGCATAGAAGCAAAAAGGAGAAAAGAAGATGGCAAAATGACTTCAAGATGAAAATTCAAATTGCTCAAGAATGAAGTCATGAGTTTTATTTTAAATCTTGAGTATAGGAAAATCCATACTATTAAGAGGGACATAAAAATGTGAAGCGAAGGTGAACTAAGTGATAAAATCTCATTTCCTCGCCAAACACATTTTTCCAGAGGTTTTTCATCGGACTTGTCCGACGTGTCAGACAAGTCCATCTGACTCCAGTAGCGTTGCCACTCTGGGCCGTCGGACATGTCTGACAGTCATCGGACTTGTCCAATGACCTGAGGAAAGTCCGATGTGTCAGACATCTTTTATCGGACCCCGGTACCTCTGCCACCCTGTGTCATCGTACATGTCCGATGACCATCGGACTTGTCCGATGGACATGACTTGTCCGAGGCATCGGGCAAGTCCCTTGGACTCCAGGAACCATGCCACTTTGAATCGTCGGACTTGTCCGATGACCATCGGACTTGTCCGATGTAGATCTGAGAAATACCCCTTCAAATGGCTCTTTTTCTCCATGGGCTATAAATAGAACCCCATTTCGCCCTTTGGCCGGTTGGTCACTCATTCCACTCAAAAATACTCTTAAGCTTACTTTGCTCTCCTCAACTCTCCTTCCTTGATTCCACTCTTGATTTGTGAAGGGATTGAGAGAAGATTGAAGAGCTCCATCGCCTCCATGCTTCCATCCTCTTGAGCACTTGGTTCATCCTCACCGTCGACAACTCTTGTGTTTGTTACTCTTGGGGATTCATCCCCTAGACGGTTAGAGGTGCCCGTTGAGCTCCCAACTTGTGTGGTGACGCCTCAGGAAGTTTGTATTGACCCCTCCTTCGTGGAGTTGCTAGTGGAACATCAAGTTTGATCTTTGTGATCACTTGGAGAGGTTTAGGATTGAAAGAGACCCGGTCCTTTGTGGATCCCTCAACGGAGACGTAGGCTTCTTTGTGGAGCTGAACTTCTATGAAAAATCCCGTGTCTCTTGTGTGCTTAATTATTTGTTCTTCATTTACTAGTTCTTGCTCTTAATCTTGCTAGTTAGGGTTTGCTACGTATTTCTTAAATTAACTTGTGTAGGTTGCATGCTAGCACTTCTCCTCAATTCTACAACTTCCTATAGCTTGTTATTACTTGTTCCTAGCTTGCCTTGCAGTAGTTTGTAGTTTTAATCGGCCGATCTACTTTTCTATCTCGTGCCATCGAACAAGTCATCGGACTTTACTCACAATCGTCGGACACTGCGCATTTAACTTTTATTTTTAAGTCATTTTTAGGGATAATTGCCTATTCACCCCCCCCCCCCCCCTCTAGGCACTTTCATTCCCTCTTGGTGCAATCTCCCACTATGACTCTCATCTCTCAAAATGTGTATTTCCTTAAATGCTCATCCTACTTTCTAAAAGTTTAGCTTAAATATGTGGGGCTTGGTAGGATGTCGCATTTAGCATGCATATATTATTAAGCTAAGAGATGATCCTAGTGAAAAGACATTGCACTTTTTTGTTCCAATCATTTAGAAATAATGTCCAGAGGAGAGGGAGAGAATGGACTCACGCGAAGGATTGAGCTAGCATGATTGCAAAGATCTTGGGTGCAGATTTATCCCAAAGACTAGATTTTTGTGCTAGAGAAAAAGATGGTCCCTTATTTTTTTCTCAAAGAAATATTTATTTTTGTATGAACCTTGGAGCCCTTTTGATATAGCACATCCATGAGAGCTGATATATTTTTCCTTTCTTTTCTTTGTTTCTTTGCTTCTTTCTTTCAACTCTCATGGTATAAAGAAGCTAATTCGATGGTTCAAAAAATTTTGCAAACTTTTTCATAGAAATTAAGAGGACCCTAATCTTTTAATAGGATCAAAGGCTTGCAAAAAGAAATATTTTGGTTAACATGCTTGGTGGAGTGGATGCATGATTCCGATGTGGAAACCACATAACCAAGCACAAATAATTTGAGAACTCAGAGATAACGCGAAGGAAAATGATTGGCTTTGGAAGTGCATGTCCCTCATAAGGATCAAATCCTAACTAAACTCAATGCATGCATAAATGGTGTAGACATGGTTTTGCTAATTAATATTTGGCCAGGGTAGGGAATTATCTATCATAGGGAAGATGTGCACCAAGTAGGGGGTTTTGTTGCAGCATGGTTTTGAAAGAAATCATTGGACTCTAATCATAAGGAAATCACAGACTCATCCAAAACATGCCATATCATAAACTCCAACAACAAGACTTGGTGTTTATTAGCCATTTTGCACCCACTAAAACATAGAGGGACTAGTGTTATCATCATGTCGGTCTACCATTACCCACAAAAATGAGGAGGAGAGGTTGTAAACTTGAGACTCAAAGGGAGCTAATAGAGCGACTATTCATCATTTCCATAGGCAAGGTAGATACCAAGTTCTCAAATTTTATTTAGACAAGGAAATCTTTTTGTTCTTTTTGGCTTTGCAAATTTTTATGGCTTTGAAAACTAAAATCTTTTTGGATTTTCTTAAATTTTCTAAAAAAACCCGAAACGACTCAACTAGAGGAAGAGGGAGAGCGGATAGAACAATTGGCGCACCTTGGTTTGGGTACCTCCCCAAGCTTAGGTCTTTGCAAGACTTAAGCTTAGATGGCGTTTACTGTGGCGGTTGATACTCGATGTTGAAATAGCCGAACAGTTGGTCCATCATGGAGATGTTTGTCTGAAGTTGTTATGACGTTTGCTACTTCCATTCTTGTTCTCTCCTTATGGCCGCTTGTATTTCTTGAGTTCGCATTTGGTCTCATAAGTATTGGCAGCCAAGTATTGCATATCTTCTTGCAACTCCAAAAATTTGTATGATGTGAATCTGGCAGAACGAGAAGTGCCTATGCCTCCCTGGGGTTGATGGTAACTTCCCGTCCCAAAGGGATTGGAAGGTTCAAATTCTTCATAGGAGGAGGTAGTGTAGTTTGTTGATGAACTAGCAAATCCGGGAAACTGTGGTTGCTCTCAATGGTATTGAGAGTTTCCTGAAGTACCCGGTTGAGGTGTATTCATGGCTGTTTCGTGCTGCTGTTCTACTCGTCGGATTTGTGCTCTTGTTCTTGGCCTATCCCCTAAAACACTATATCTTGCACGCTGCGAGGGACCTTGCAATTTGTACACAAAGTTCTTTTTACCAATAATAGTGAGCTGAGGGTTAGGCAACTCAATTTCTGTGTCATACCCCGGATAAAGCATGAAATACTTATTGTTTTCCTCTTTCAACAAGTGTGCTTGCAAGAAATGATCCTCTCCTAACAAAGGATTGCTAGGGAGATGATCTTTTCTAGCTCGGTGAAGTGCACCAACCTTCCTAGCAATTCTAGTAACAAAACGGGTAAAAGTGATGGGTCCTTGTTGCCTGAATGTTAAGGTGAGCCAATGGTTGATGAGGAAAAATGTGGGGTTTGTTTTAATCTTCTTGATTACAGCATGGAGATAGGCTTTATCCAAACTATTCACCGGACGTACATCACCCTGAGGGGTTAAGTAGTGAGTGATAAAACGGTGAATTATACGGAGCGATGCGTTGTGAATGTCACTAGTGCGTTCTTGCCCCATAACGGATTTCCTATCTTTGCCCAAAGTCCTTGTGGTGTGAAACCTTTAAGTTTATCAATGTCTAAGGCTGCCTTACGGTCAAAATCAAGATAAGTGCTAATTTCTTTTAAGGACCGTTCGTAGGTTTCACCAAAAAGACAAAATTTATAAAGAGTGCCTATTTTGTTTGATTCATGGGCATGAACTTTCAAAGTGCAAAAAAATTTGATAGTGAGCCATTTGGAACCATAATCATTGAGGCGATAGAAATCATACCACCCTGCCGTGTTGAGCGCGTACTCAAAATCAGCGAGGACGCCGATTCGCTCGAGGAAGTCATGGTCGAACTTGCGCACGGACGTGAACTCCCGGCCTCGAATGGCAGTGAACTTGCTTTGATCATTGAAGTCGTTGAACACCATGTTTTCTTCACTCTTCATGAACATCTCAAATTCTTCGTCTTGCATACTTGCCACCATTGGAGCCTCGGATATGGACATTGTTTCCGAGTGGTAACTTGGAGCATGCCCATATGAAGCTCCTGAGTGTTCAGCTTCCGAGTGCTCACTTGGTGTGCGCCTCCCGCGACTTGAGATGCTGCTGCTCAACTTGGTGTAGAGGCCTTCCAAATGTTTGTCATTCCTGCAAAAGGGTTACTTGGACACAATACCCGAAGGACAATATGATAATAATGGTTAGCGGTTAGTCATCCAGTTAGTAGTCCAAGTGTTAGTCGTTCAAAACATGCAAGAGACACAGCAAAATTTCTTCTAGTTGGTTTTATCGCAGCACACTTTTATTCCTAAGTTGAAAGTGCACTTACTAAGCAAACTAGTGGAGTGAGAAAGCGAGTGCAAAAAGGGAGACAGTTATGAGAGAGAAATGAAGTTTCAGCTGAAGGTTGGGGGTGGAGAAATGAGTGAGAGGGCACCCGGTATTTATAGGCTTGAGAGGGAGCCTTGGGGCAAACATTTTCAGGTCGTGCGACGGGACACACCGGGCGGCAGCCCATGCCGGCCGGCAGGCCTTTTTCCTCCACTTGCTCCATTATTGCTTTGGTGGTGATAGGAGATGGCTACGTCCATGTGCCATGTGATCCTATTGCTCACTTTAGCCAAAACTTCGTGTTTAGTGTGGGGAGCAAGGATGGATTGATGGGATGGCCAAAGTTGGAAGTTTTCAATGAGTATTCTGCCACTTCTGAATTCTAGGGGAGTTGACTGGCAGGTGAGAGTGGGTGATTGGAGTATGAGGTGACTTGAGTGGCTCTCCTTCACTTGCTTTTCACTCATGGCGGGGTCTTTTGGTGAGCACTTTGCATAATTGAAAAGCTGGCCACACATCCTCCACTCATGGCCGGGCAGCATGGCACAGGAATGACCCAGCCGTGTGGTCAATTTTCAGGAAAAATGACCTCCCGGGTGCTAAAAAAACTGACTGGGTTACTCAGTCTGGGTGGTTCAAAAATTACCTAGCCGGGTGGTCATTTTTCATAAAAAATGACCTCCCAGGTGCTGAAATTTGACTGGCCGGGTTAGAGTCCCGGATCATCACCCGGATAGTCGTTTTTGATGAAATTTGACCTCCTGGCTGGGAAATTTTGCCGAGACATAATTTTTTTTATCATTAAAGAAGGAAATGAAAATAAGAAAGCAATCTAATTTAGTGGTACGTACAAGAGGAGGGGGGATAAATATTAGTTACCTCCCGACGAGTGTCCGCATTTTCATCACGAACAAGACATTCTCCGTGTTCAGTTTTGCATGATGCCTTCCGTGGATGGAGAATTTTCCATAGTTTGTGCAACTTCTTTCTTCCGCCATACTTGTTGGGCTTGGCGGCAACCTTTTTCTTTATTTCCTGTGGCTCATTCTTCTTCTTGGGCGGCGGTGGTGTGCTCTTAACATTTACCACCGGTGCACCCGATTTTTGTGCAATTGGGCACACCTCAATTTTCTGCACCGTGTTAGGATTTTTACCATAAAAGATGCATACCTGATTACATTGTTCTGCTCGGGGCCTAAAGGCAAACTTCTCTTCGTTCCCATTAATGTTAAGGTGGATTTCTCTAGCCCCAACGTCAATGTTTGCATTTGTGGTGCTAATGAACAACCTTCCTAGTATAAGAGGTGTCTTCACATCAGCCACCATATCCAGCACCACAAAGTCAGTGTTTGGATTTAGCATTTTAGAATTATTTTGATCAAAGCACTTAGCAGATTTTTCATGATTTATTCACATGACAAAAGAGCATGCCTTTGCGGCAAAAGGAACACACGTTCCCACAATGTTCCATCATGAGCTAAACATTTGCAAAGCCTTCATTTCATAAACACAAGGTGCCAAAGCCAAGACATCCTCTAGACTAGCCTCAACACAAGTTTTGACAGGGATAAAAGCAATTTGCACATGGTGAACAAGTCTTAGCAAGATTAGTGCATAGGGTTCACAAGAAGCTAAGTTTACCTTTAAGATTAGCAAGTTGCTCAAAAAAAGTCTATAACAAGACATCTAGAAAATCTAAGCATGAGAGATTACTATCACATCCACACAACTTAGCTCACTCTATCATAGCAAAGAAAAATACAAAAAAGCATAAGAATCAAAGCTCATCTACCAATGCATATATTACATATGAGATGCAATGCAAAAAGATAAGATACATATATAAAAGAGAACACCAACTTTCCCTTAAATGATGCCATAAGGATGGCAAACACCAAGCTCCCCTCGAAGAAAAGCAAATCTCGAAGCATCTAAGGGCTTGGTGAAAATATCAGCCAATTGGTGTTTAGTGTCAATGTATGTGAGCTCAACATCTCCCTTCTCAACATTATCTCTCAGGAAGTGGAATCTCACATTTATGTGTTTGACCTTACCATATAGGACTGGGTTCTTGGCTAAGCATATGGCACTGGAGTTATCACACATGAGTGAAACACCCTTAAACGTTAACCCATAGTCTCTCATGATGGATACTATCCATAGAATTTGTGAGCAGCAGCTAGCAGCAGCAACATACTTAGCATCTATGGTGGATTGGGCTACACTCGACTGCTTATGAGAAGACCAACAGATCAAAGAAGTACCCAAGAAATGGCAAGTACCAGAAGTGCTCTTCCTATCAATTCTACACCCAGCAAAGTTCGCATCTAAATATCCAATGAGATCAAGAGATGAAGATGCAGAGTACCAAATACTGAACTCAAGGGTGTATTTGAGATACCTGAAGATACGCTTGACACCCTTGCAATGAGTCACCCTTGGGGAAGCCTGAACTCGAGCACAAAGACACACTACAAATTGTATGTCGAGTCTTGTTGTCGTCAGGTACAAGAGGGAGCCAATCATGCTCCTGTACTCCCTCTGATCCAGCGCTTCACAGTCTTTGTCAGGGTCAAGTGTCGTTGTTGTGGACATTGGTGTTGACAACGGCTTCATATTGACCATGTTGAACTTCTTCAGGAGATCCTTCGTATACTTGGCTTGATGTATGAAGGTGCCTTGCTTGCACTGCTTGATTTGAAGTCCAAGAAAGAAGGTGAACTCACCCATCATCGACATCTGAAATTCACTTTCCATAGCTTCCCAAAATCTGGACACAAGAGCATGAGAGGAACCTCCAAAGATGATATCATCCACGTAAATTTTAACCATTAGAAAGTCATTGCCATGCTTTAGAGTGAACAAGGTTTTGTAAACACACCCCATGACATACCCGCGCTATAACAAGTGATGTGAACAAGGGTTCCCGATCTTCCAAAAGGTTCTTGGTAAGTTGATTTGGTCGGAGGCGACACACAAATCGATCCGGCTTCAGAACAGCACGTTCTAAACCCCGTAATCGCAGCACGACGTCTCCTCTGGTTATCAACCGTCCAAAGACGATTGACCTCGCCGAGAAGGCTAATCCCTGCCTGCGAATCAAGAACACAAGCAAGAACAACGAAGAATGCAACACAATTGCAGATGTATGATTAAACTCTCGAAGTTGGGGTCTCACAAACCGATGAACGGCGAAACTGTTTATGAACAGAATTGATCTAAGCAAAACCCAAAACCTAATGGTGCGGTGGTGGCTGTATATAAAGACCCTAGGGTCGTGCAAGACCCTCTGGACGCGCCCCTAATTGGGCTCAACTAGATACAAAGCCCAAAGGCCAAAAATAGGCGACGCAGCACCGATACAGATTCTGGACTCTCTCTTGTTTTGACGATTCCCGATGACTCCGGATGAATTTTGACATGAGACTGGCGGCATTGGAAAGGTCTTCTCCTTATCTTTCCGTGCATATGTAGAACGTCCAAATCCAAGTCAGTATGCGTCCTGGGAGACTGTTTTAGTGCAGACTGGTCCTGGGCCCCGAAACAGACTCGAAGTCGGTTTTGATTGGGCCTCCACTTTAGCTTCCAAGCCCTTGCTGGTCCTCCACGTTCCCAACTCCTTCTCTCATCATCTCCTGGTCCTCTCCATGGTTTCTAATCATAAAATAATCATTATGTAGCAAACCATTCTCAAAAGTAACATATAGCGAAGAACGTAGGAACGAGCTCACCTCTAAATTTAGTCGTCGTGCACGAGCTCTAGTCATTGGACCTTGCAAGTCCAGAATTAGAGGAGTGTTGTGCGTATCCATAGGAGTGATGTCCTCATCATCCTCCCCCTCTTAAAGTGGAGTCATCCTCGACTCGAGCTCATCCTCTTCTCCCAAGTATGGTTTCAAATCTGAAATGTTAAAAGTAGGACTAACCCCGAACTCGGGAGGCAACTCAAGTTTGTATGCATTATCATTAATCTTCTCCATTATTTTGAATGGACCATCAGCTCTAGGCATTAGTTTAGACTTTCGCAATTCTGGAAATCTATCCTTCCTTAAGTGTAACCACACTAAATCTCCTACATCAAGCTTTACTTCCTTTCTACCCTTACTACCAGCAATTTTATACTTTTCATTCATCTTTTCAATGCTAAGTCTAGTGGTCTCATGCATTTGCAAAATAAATTCAACATGCTCCTTAGCATCAACATGAACTCTCTCATTAATAGGTAGAGGAAGTATATCAAGTGGAGTACGGGGATTAAAACCATACACTACCTTGAATGGACTTACCTTGGTAGTAGAATGTGTTGCCCGATTATAAGCAAACTCAACATGAAGCAAGCATTCTTCCCATTGCTTCAAATTTTTCTTCAAAATAGCTCGCAACATAGTACCCAAAGTGCGGTTCACAACCTCAGTTTGTCCATCAGTTTGTGGATGACAAGTTGTAGAAAATAGCAACTTTGTACCCAACTTATTCCAAAGCGTGCACCAAAAATGACTCAAGAATTTTGCATCACGATCTGAAACAATAGTAGAAGGCATACCATGCAAACGTATAATTTCTTTGAAAAAAAGATCAGCAATATAACTAGCATCATCAGTTTTATGACATGGTATAAAGTGTGCCATCTTGGAAAAATGATCCACAACAACAAAAATGCTATCGCTCCCCCTCTTAGTCCTAGGCAGTCCTAAAATAAAGTCCATAGAAATATCCACCCAAGGAATATAAGGGACAGGAAGTGGCATGTATAAACCATGTGGATTCAATCGAGACTTAGCTTTTTGACATGTAGTGTGTGGCCAAAATATCCTCTGTCTTCTTAGCACCAAAATGGCCCATCAATCCACCTCCATGCGCCTCCTGCAACAACAAAAGACGAACGGAACCAACTGGAATGCATAGGCGGTTAGCTCTAAACAAGAAACCATCATTCAACACAAATTTGTTCCAAGCACGACCTTCTTTATAGTGCAGCAATACATCTTTAAAATCAACATCAGCAACATATTGTTCTTTAATTGCCTCAAGTCCAAAAATTCTACAATCAAGTTGAGACAACAAAGTATATCGCCTAGATAAAGCATCAGCAATCACATTATCCTTCCCTTTCTTATGTTTAATAATATAAGGAAAAGACTCAATAAACTCAACCCATTTAGCATGTCTACGGTTTAAATTGCATTGAGAACGAATATACTTAAGTGATTCATGATCTGTTGAGGTGGATGCCGACATTGAATGTGGTGAGGGGCCTCTCTCTCAGAGTGTACCTCCCCATCAACCATAGCTGGAGCTGGCTCGACAACTGCTGAGGTCTATGTAGAAGCTTCTGGACCCTCTGCTGGAGTGGTGGAAGTAGCAGGAACAAGCTCGAATGTGGGATGGAATGACTCATCATCGTCATCGTCCAAGCCCTATAGGTCCTGTCCTACAAAGATACTCTCCTCCATCTTCTTGTTACATGTAGTCTCAATCACATTGCTTGCATAAGAGTTTGATTCATCAAAAATTATATCACAGGATTCTATGATGGTGTTAGTCTCCAAATTTAGAACTCTGTAGGAATGGCCATGAGGGGTGTAGCCAAGAAAGATGCCATCGGAAGATCTCGACTCAAACTTATCAAGATTGCCACGCTTGAGAATGAAGCATTTGCAATCAAAGGCACGCAAATGAGAAACAGATGGCTTCCTCCCAAAGCGGAGCTCATAGGAAGTCACATTAAGAATTGAGCACAAAAAAATCCGATTGGAAACATAACAAGCAGTGCTAATGGCCTCAGCCCAGAACCGCCTCGGAGACCTATGCTCATCGAGCATCATCCGGGCCATTTCCACCAGGGTTCTGTTCTTTCTTTTGACCATACCATTTTGCTGAGGGACACGAGGTGCTAAAAACTGATGCTCAATACCATACTAAAGGCAGAAAGCATCAAAGGAGGAGTTCTTGAACTCGGTGCCATTATCACTACGAATTGCTCGTAATGCACCCGGAAGTTCCTTAAACAACCTCAAAGCTAAGCTCCGAAAGTGATGAAACACTTCATCCTTGCTCTCAAGAAAGTAAACCCAAGAGTAGCAAGAGTAGTCATCAACAATCATAAGAACATACCATTTCCCACCCGTCGAACGAACCCGAGAAGGACCAACAGCGTCCATATGAAGCAGCTTTCTAGGGCATTCAGTCATCACCAAATTAATTGGTGGATGAGAAGCGGCAATCATTTTCCCATGATGACAAGGAGCACAAACCAAATCCTTATCAAATTTGAGCTTAGGCAATCCTCGGATCAAACCTAGGTCACTCAAGCGACAAAGCAAGTCAAAGCTCATATGACCTAGTCTCTTATGCCATTTCCAGAGATCAGAAGAAGATTGAGCAAACAAGCACTTGTGAGAACCATGAGAACCAGCAAAGTCAGCCTGAAAAACTTTCCCAATGCTAAAAATCTCACAAACCGAAGAGCCATTCAAATCAAGAACACAAGAAGCATTTTTCTTAAAGCGCACTTCCAAACCAACATCAAGCAACTGAGAAACAAAGAGGAGATTGTACTTGAGATGCTCAACCAAACCAACATCCTTGAGAGTGAATTTATTATTTACCTTTACCGTGCCTCTTGCCTTCACTCTCCCTCTCTTGTCATCTCCAAAGGTCACATACTTCCGGCGCTTCAAGGGAGTGAGGCTGGAGAACCACTTTGCATCCCCGGTCATGTGGCGCGAACATCCGGAGTCCATTAGCCATTTGTTCTCCAGGCCTCCACCTGCTACCTACAAAGAACAAGAAGGAAGGATCGATGACTCAGTGCTAGGGTTAGAAAGAAAACTCTTGGGAAGCCAGCACTAAATCACACGACCTGCAGGAGTTATCACAGATCTTTGCACATTACCAGTCGAACGCATGGGACAAGAACCACGATGGGGAAAGCGTGGCCTATCAAAGCGTCTCGACTCAAACCTATGGTTGTGAGGATAGAAATCATCTGTGTGACACAATGGGGAAAACATGGGGCGCCAAAGCGCTGCTGCGCAAAGCCTCTGTTTCATGAATCAAAGCCATATGAGGAATGACCCTATCCCTGATAGGCACGAGAAAAAGAGCGAGGCTGAAAACCAACAAAATCATCATGATGCACATTTCTAGTTAACTCAGCTTGTATCCTCTTAATCCTCTTACGTCTATAACAGTAGTCATCCAAGTGACCCTTGCGGCCACAGAACATGCAAATGTAGACACTCTCATGTTTAGGCTTAGCTTACACAGTGGGTTTGGGTTTTGGCTTCTCAGCTTGCTTTGGGTTGATAGAAGGATTAGGGTTAGGTGGATAGTATGTGTCAGTGGGTTTGATGGATTGTTCTTCATCCTTGTAGCTAGAGCTAGGCACAAACTTACCCACATTCTCACTCTTCTTGTCACACCTCTCAAATCCCAAGCCCAAGTTGTAGGTTGACCTACTAGCACTTTCTTTGACTCTTGCCAAGTCACTCTCAATCTTCTCCTCACTCATTAGGGTTCTTTGGAGACAAGAGATGAGATATGAGGCATCCCTTCCCGGAGGATCGAGGTCCCAAAGGTGCTGATAACGTAGACACTTGATAATACAACATTTGTCCACTTTAAGTTAAGTTATTACATAAATAGAGTATTGAAGTGCTGCGGAATATTACAAATTTAGGATAGTTTGAAAACAGCGGAAGCAAAATAACAAAAGTTCTATGAGCCCTCGATGATACAGCGGTAGTAATGATTCATGCCCAGAGAACCATTACCCTAGCAGCACACAACAATCACTGCGGCGGCAAATCAGACTCCCAGTGGGCAGTCCAACCCTCAGGGACTTGCATGTCCCAAGGCATCACATCTGCAGGCAATTCTATATCTTCATTACCTAAAAAATAACAATGGCACAAAGTCTGAGTACTAATTACTCAGCAAGACTTACCCGTCAAAAGACCTAGACATGCATTGGCTCTAATAGGATGGCTATTTAAAAAGACTTGCACTAAGCATCCTATTAGTTCTACAAAATTTTATTTAGCCAAGTTAATTAGGTAGGGCAGAAATATAACTTTTAGTGGAGCAACATAAATAATAAAATCAATACATCAAGTAAATACAAAATAAGAGCAGCAGTAATAATAATCAACAATAAGCAAATAATCAACTTTCATAGCATCATGTGAACTACGTGATGACCTAGTGACCAAGCGATACTCATTACTACGAGTGACAGCAATTGCAATTGATTTACACCAGCTAGGAAAAACCCGAGATACACGACACATATGCACCAATTAAGGTCGTATATGGCAACCTTTCACAATAAAAGAACTTACACCTCAGATCGGGTGTGGTGACATCGAGTGGGCATGCTGTTCTGCCAACAGTATTTCGTGGTATGAACCGCCCACTCCAGCAGCAGAAGGGTCAATAACCAATGCACCTTAACCAATCCTATTGCAAGTAATTTTTAATGCTACATTGGTTTACTAGTGCTCATAAACTAGTATGCATTCGGTACTGTTCAAAACTTGATCAAGGGGCCAACAACGGACGAGTCCTAGGTTCGACAAGGTAGGGCTACCGTAGCCAACACCCATATATTGCTGCAAACCTACACATGCATTATCCCTGTCCGGTCATAACATTAAAGTAAACTTATTTCCATTAAGTTCAAATTTAGTGATCAAGTTCATCCTCTTAGTACGAATAATAAAAATAATACTATTATTCAATTACTAAGCATAGCAGCATAGTACTGGATCCTATCAAGACTCATATATCAGTAACATAGGTCATTTGGGATATCATGCAAAGTGGCTTTTCGATCAACTCCTATTGACCTAATGCAACAATCAAATATAGACACTAGTAGTGATGTTAAACTAGCAACTTTGTAAAAAGGCGAATGAAAACCAGGGCATGCCTTGATCAACACTAGTGTTAGCAACCTCTACTTCTTGCTCCTGAAAGTCAATATCCTTCTAAAAATCCCCTTCTTGCTCCTGGTTGTCGTTACCTATATGATGGAAAATGTGTTAACGGTATTATCGTAACACCATTACATGCAATGATATGATGGATGCATAATGCAGTAGTGTTTTAGTGCCAACAATCTTTTTAATATATTCTCAAAGCCATATGCTTCAAAGAAGCAAATTAGAATTTCATTATTTTATGCGTGTTAACCATTTAAATGGGGTTATTATAATTCTATGAACAATTAATGCAATTAATATAGTAAAAAGGTGTTACTGGACATGAGTGATTTATTATGAACAGGTACATGTATGAACATCATTTTTACCAATTCACAGCTTTTGAACATTAATATTTTATTTACTAGCATTTATATAAGCTAAAGTACCAAATAAATAATAGAGTGTGAAATAATGCAAATTTAACTTCACCAAAAATCAGGGTGATGTATTACCATGAAATAACAGTGCATGAAAAAGATTAGAATTAAACTTAATTTCTAGAATTAATAGTGATTTATTGAGTGTTTACACAAGTTATTTAATTATTGAAAATACTTTGATAGAAGTAGCTTGTTATCATTTTTATAAAATAGATCACATTTTTATGAAACAAACAAACTTGATTTGAGATCCATTGGACTTAGAATGAATTTATTATGGTTATTCAAAGTTTTAATCGATTTTCTATATTTTCTGGTTGCTTATTGGCAATGCCACGTTGGCAACCACGTCGGCGCCACAAGAGCTGCCAGTCAGCTTCGCTGGAGCGCGGCGGTGTGCGGCCGGAGGGCTTGCCGCAGGGCGCTACACAGGCCAGAAGCTCGTCGCGAGAGCAGAGAAAGGGTGCGTGCATCGAGACGGGAAGGATGGAGGGGTTCGCGAAGTCGAAATCTCACCGGAGGTTGGTCGGCATCGAGGGGCGGTGGGTGGCAACGTTTGACAACTTCACACAAATGGCACAGGGCACGCGGGAACCTACGGTTTGGCCCTAGAGCTTCATGGCAGCATGGAGTACACCGGCATCGTGTCCAAACGCGTCGAGGAGGGCAATAACCAAGGGCCCGTCGTGGAGGCGGCTCGGTCGGGGCGGAGCAGAGAAGCTGCCGGGGGAAAAACTTGATTCCTTCTGCTTCGATCCACAACACAAGGTACAGAGAGATCAGAGAAGAGCGTCAGGGTGATGCGCAAGTGTTAGGATTGAAATGGGACGCAATAGCTTTCCGGAGGGCTCGAATTTGGTCACGGCATCAATGGAGCTCGACCGGGAGTACTTCTTGGTTTTTCTGTAATTGCCTCGAACTCAAGCGGGGATTGGCCGAGCGATGAGCATGGGAAGCTAGAGGGAAGTTGTGCACAAGTTTTGGTGGTCTTGGCTCGGCTTGAAATGCAGTGGAGTAGTGGGGACGGCAGGGCTCAAGCTCGAGCTTGTGCTCTGCAATGACGGAATGGTGGAGGGGGAAAGAGAAAAGAGACAGTAAAGAGCAGAGGGCAGAGAGGGAGTGCGGCTGTGAGGGTCGCGGACACCATTCAATGTCGCGCAGAGGGGAGTGGGGTGGTTGGCGACCGGGGAGCGGCGTTGGCGCTCGGCTTTGAAGCTGCAGCAGGCGGCTTACTGGTGTGGCGTGCAGAGGAGAAAAGAGAAGGTCGTTGGACGCGCGCTTGTGGCAGAGACGGTGGACGGGACAGAACAGGGTGCAGAGGGGGGTCAACAGCGCTGTAGCGGTGCTGGATGCCAAGGCGGGGTGAAGGCGGGCCGTAGCGTGTGCCCGCGGGTGGCGCCTGCGCCAATGAGAAGAAAGCTGTGGGAATTTTGCACTGCTACATAGATATTTTATGATATTGCAAATCAGTCCCTGGCTTGAGTTAATTCAAAATAAAATAGCTAGAGACATTCAAAAATCACGAAATTTGGTACACTGGTTTTTTACGATGTGTCTAACCATTTAGTGAAGACAAATTTCTAATTTGCATCATAAATATTTGAAAATTAATATTTGCATTAAATAGGTTTTTAAGCTTAAATTAATTATTTGGGCATTTCCAAATATGGTAAAGTGCTTAATTAATTTCTAAAATTCTATTTTATCATTCCTGTAATAATTATATAATCACTTGGCATATGTTTCATAGAAAAATTTAAATTACTTCACATCTTAGTTTGTAGGGCTTTTATTTGATTTAAAGGAAATTTCAATTTCCAAATGGCTCTATTATTTTATGCTACACTTGAGCTTCAATTTATGCTTAGCATGCTAGTTAAATGAAAGTGAGACACCTGGGTGTCACAAGATAGTCATTTTCTTGGGTTAGGATTTTGTTTTCCTCTCTAGTGATTGCAAGCTTATCCTTAAGAGAACCACACAATACACATGGTGGTGGGAGAACTTTCGAGCGAGTCTCATCTAGCAGCTTGGACTCGAGCTCTTTGACTTTGAGGGTTTGAACATCTAACTCACTAGTGAGCTTGGGGCACTTCTGACATGCACCCAAAGAGTTGATCTAGCTTTGAATTCATCAAGCTCTTTAAGAGCACTCTCAAGCTGACTGGCAACTTGAGCATGCACACTTTCCCTCTGTGCAAGATCATTCATCACAACTTGATAAGACTCACACTCAACAACAATGTCATCTTTTGCAAGCTTAGACCTAAGCAAAGTGATTTCATACTCAGCACTCTCCAACTTAGACTTACTCTCTATTCTCACGAACAGCGCTGTGAAGCTTATCATCTTGCATCAGCGGAACATCGTGCAAATGATCAAGTTCAGAAGAGAGCTCATCAAGAGTGGGAGGTACCTCGCTTGTGTCGCAGTCGGAGCTAGAGTCGATGTTGTGATCATTCTTTGCCATGAAGCAAAGCTCGGTGAAGTCGTCCTTCCTCTTGACTCGTGGCTTCTTAACCTCCTCCTCCGACCTTGTAAGGCCTTCGCTTGATGTGAGGTCGACGTAGCTCAAGGTAGCAATGCAGGCGCGTGCAATAGCCTTGGCGAACTTCTTGGAGTTCTTGCCTTTCTTGTAGAAGCGGTTCTTCTTCTGCTTGAAATCTTCAGTACTATTATCGTGGTACCTGGCCTTCTTCTTCTTCTTGGGATAGTCAGCAATAAAGTGTCCCGGGTCATCATACTCGAAGCAGGTTCTTGAACCACCTCCTCTTCTCTCCTTGCGGTTGTTGTAGAACTTCCTGAACTTTCTTGTGAGCAAGGTCAGCTCCTCATCAGGAATGCACTCCATCTGTTCATCGGAAGCTGCAACAAGAAAAGAAAGAGCAAGCTCCAAAGAAGACTTGTCAAGTGAGGGGTTAGTTTCATAAGAAGCACCACTATGACTATCCTTTTGAGATCTAGAAAGCAAAGCCATGCTAGAAGCAGGATTAGCAAGATTAGGATGAGACTTCTGAGATAGTTCATAAGATTTTAGCTTGCTATACAGCTGCTCACAGTCCAGAGTATTGAAATCAATAGTTTCTTCTAGTGCAGCAATCTTAACCCCCCAAGCATTTTCATCAAGTGAATACAGTAATTGCTTAGCTCTATCATTATCACTGTACACAAGGTTATCACAAGCCCGCAAGTTGCACACAATGGCCTCAATCCTACGAAAAGTGTCATCTAGTGACTCGCCAGGTTTTTATGTAAAGGTTTGATACTGTCTATTGTAAAAATCCTTATGCATAGACTTGACTTGATTAGTACCCTCATGGTATGTGTAAAGCTTTGCCCAAATGGCATGTGCAGTATCAAGATGAGCAACACGGTCATGTTCATTCCTACCTAGCGCGGACAGCAGGATATTGACAGCTTCGGAGTTGTTCTCATACATGGTTAGCTCACCTACGGGAGCAGTGTTGAGGTCTTGTGGTATAGCATACTCCTGCTCAACTATCTCCCAAATTGCACATCCTTGGCTTAAAAGATAAGCCTTAGTCCGTGACTTTTAGTAGGGAAAGTACTCTCCATCAAACATCCAGAGCTTGACGGCACGCTTCTCCATGTTGCCTTCGGATCACAAAGCTGGTGAAGGTCAACTAGTGACCAAACCGGCTCTAATACCAATTGAAGGACCGAGAAGGCGACCAGAGGGGGGTGAATGGGAGCCAATTAAAATTCTTTACACGAACTTAGCATATATCCCAATTACAACCCAAGCCAACCTCTAAACCCATCACCAAGGCAACACACATCAACTTATGATGTGCCAACCCTAGGAGTAATCAACAATAGCTATGGAACATAGCGGAAACAAAGGAGAGTAGCAAAGACTTGACACGGTCAAAGAAGAAACTAAAAACAGGTTACTGGACGATCATCAACAGTGCCGATCACTGGCATCAGCAGTGTCGATTGATACTATCGGCAGTGCCGATCAAGTCCATCGGCAGTGCCGATGCGAGGTTCGGACCCAAGCCACCAGCAATGCCGGTCGTGGCATCGGCAGTGCCAATCCGGGTTCTGACCCACCGGCAGTGCCGGTCCAGGCGATCGGCAATGCCGATTGACCCCCGACAGAACAAAGAACTGTCGCGATTTTCTCCCAAATCTCTCTAAAACTCAATCAAATGATCTCCAAAACATGTGATTTTTGGACCAGCCAATCCTCAACACATCACAACACTAATCCTAGAAGATCCACTCAATTGGCTCAAGGAATCATCACGAATTTCAGATTTTATGCCAAGAACATCAAAAAGAGGAAATTTGAGAAATCCTTCAAATCAAAGGTGCTAGAGCTCTTGATTCGGTCAAACACCCATGAAGGATTGTTCTACCTCATCATAGCACTGAGATCCCCAAGAAATCCGCCTCAAAAACTCACTCAAAAAGGAGATCAAAAATTCTCACAAAAAAGCTCCGAAAATAGAAAAAAAGAGAAATTCAGGATTTAGGAAGAGACGAAGATCTTGAGCGTGAAAATAATTATCATATCATAGAAACATGCTTACAAGATCCATGGATACAAGGTTAGGAAGTCCCCCTCTTCCTCCCACTATTTGGAAGAGAAAGAGATGTCTCTCACACACCCTCTCATCTTCTTTATTACATGAAAACCTCTCCTAGCACTTTGAATAAAGTCCTAACAAGGTTAATGGAAAGAAGCCCCTCTCCCACCAGCCACACCTCTCCTTATATAGGCCTAGGGTCCAATACAACTCTACCTATAACTCATTGTCACCTACCACCAGGGGCAAAACCGTTCATCTCTTTTTTCTTTACGCGAACGCCATCGAGCCCTTCACAACTTTGCTTCGTCTCGACGCAAGCTCCGCGATAGTGTCACGTGCACCACCAACCACCGCCACCAGTTTTGAGGCCCAAACCGGGAAACCACCTTGCACGCTTCTCAAAGCGTGACTTCTTGATCTTGATGCGTGTCACCTCGTCCCGTGATCCTCCTCGTCGAAAAGTCTCTCCCGCCTTCGGTCCATTTGAAGTCTCTACTTGTACTGACGCCCGATCACCTTTGACTTGGTCAACCCCGCCGTCTTGATCACCACCCACGGTTTTGAGGCTCAACCGCGAAACCATCTATGCTTCTTACCTCTCCACGTGAACGGTGTGGATCACCCTTGACTTTATCCGGCCTCCCGATCGTCTGGCCCCAAGTCTCCTTGTGCCTGATCCTCTCGCCGTTGATCGCCAAGTTGACTCCAGTGACCTACACATTATAAGACAAGCAAACACATTTCCTATCTACTGCAAACTCTCCAACATCCTCACCAGCTCCGGTTAGTCAAAATCATGACTTGCACAAACTCATACAATCTCCAGATTCCTGCATTTCAACTCAAACACTAACTCAACCAATGTCAATTACTCATCACATATTATAAAATATAATACATATCTACATGGTTTCTCAATTTGCTTATTCCTTGCCCTGAACCTGCTCCTCTTCACAAGCAGCCGTCGTGCACGGGTCGTGCCCCAGTGACGCGCTGAGTCTCAAGGTGTGCGCCGACGTGCTGGGTGTCAACGCCGGAGTACCACGGCACCCGCAGCGCAAGCAGTGCTGCCCGCTGCTGGAGGGCCTCGCCGACCTCGACGCCACCGTATGCCTCTGCACTGTCATCAAGGCGGCCAATGTGGTCAGCAGCGTCAACATCCCCGTCGACCTCAGCCTCATCCTCAACGACTGCGGCAAGTCGTGGGCCCGTAACTTCTAGTGCCCCTAATAACGATAGTATATATGCTAGAGCACGCACGAAATGTACGATTGTAATCTCACACGCATTTCTTGGGTTAATTGCCTATTGCTGTCTTAAGGCTGCTCTGCACATTATCGAATAAGCTTGCATTGCCGTCATAAATTCGTTCACGCATAGTGCATGTTGATTTGTAGTAATGCTTTGTGTGGAGCTCTATTATTGTTGCTTAATTTCAATTTTCAATAAGAAATATTATGTAATATTAATTTTGATTTTTTCACCCTACTTTATTTTGAGATTGGCCATAAATCCTTTTTAAGAAAGAAACGTTCATTCTTCAACATCTATTGTACTTAATATTTTTAGTGTCATGCACAAATAATTGTTTGATGATCGGCCTAAAAATTCAAAATGGACTACAATATTAGATAATGAATCCGTTGGGCTTGTGCCCCAAAATTCATGAATGGGCCATATAGTAAGCCTATTTTGTTATGTAGGATCTAAGAAAATTCCTCATTGATACGGCCGAGTTTTGATATACATGAACAAACATTTATATGTTTTTAATATGATTTACCATTATGAACCCCTAACAAAAACTGGACTCACTGGTCTTGAGAGGGATGAAGTGAGCGCAAACACAGCTAGTGACCACTACTAAAACATATCTAACCATATTATAATTCTAGAAAGACCATATCCTATCGAAAACAATTAGTTGTGAATACAAGTTCTAAACCTTTAATAAATATATTCTAAACCTAATCATTTCAACAAATACAAAAAGCAAGAATATATGATATCCATGGTTAGCTTCTGCAACTAATGATGCACTGCTGCTAATATATACTCTATCTGTTTCAAATTAAATTTCATTATAACATTAAAATTTTGTTCCCACGATACATGTTCTTTTTTACATCTGTTCTCAGTATCTCTACATCTCCATCTCTCTTCTCCTCATCTATACACCATATTTGTTTCACCTCTCCTTAGTTCTTATGCTCAGAGCTAGAATGACATATAAAATTAAGCGGAAGGAGAGTATACTGTTGTTTTCATGGGAAGGGGGGAGGGGGGGAGGTGTGTGTCATTTTTGTTTGTATATCAAATCTAAATACGCATCTATTTCCAGTGTTTCTGCAAAAGGCAAACCTATATCAATATATCCTTTTTTAAAAGTTTGTGTCGATATATCTAACAAAAGAACAAGAGATCTTTTAGGGTGCTTGCATACAATATGGATCATCCATTGACTTAAATCCAAAGCTTCAAAATTAAAGGTACCAACCGAAAAGTATTTAAATATTGATAAAGATACTTAAGTATTGAGGGTAATAATGTACTTTCATCTGTTTCAGATTTGGAAGGGTGTAAATCTTATAGGAAACAGATTTGAATGTGATATGTTTTTGTTTGCGTTGTTTTGTTAAAATTTACATTGTTACCAATAGAAACCATGACGAGGCAATACAAATCTGATATGATGAATCTGAAAGGACTAGGAATTTCTATGTAAATCATTGATTCTTATTTATATTATTTTATTCCAATTTTGCATGTTGCGTTCTATAAATATTATTAATCTAAAACGAGCCACGTAAATTGCAAACGAATGGTGAATTAAATGATATAACCAAGTAGAATGATCATTCACTCTAGTACTAATAGCTGCAATAGGATCTTGTTGGCCGCTTCCATGTCTTTAGATCATAATCCACATTCTTATTGATCAATATATCAATCAATAATTAACTAGATAACATGCAAAAAAAATAGATTATTTTATCATGTGCACAAACGTACAATTTGAATCATGTCAACTATAACTTGCCTATCCTTCTCGAACAATTTGTCTCATCTGACCTAAGGCTTATAATAATTCTGCCTTTTTAAATTTTAGCTATAGTAATCAATACAAATTATGTAGTTCGGAAATGTTGTTGCTCAATCGACTGAAAACAGAACTCTGTTTCAATCGATGGCCAACAGTTGTTGTTTTTATTATTATTATTTTGTTATTTATTTATTTGTAGGATTATTTGTATTAATTAGTATTATGTATAGACTAGAAAAGTTTTGTCTTTTTATATCCATTGAATCTAGATCTAAGGGGTAAAAACATTGATTGAAAGAAACACCCATTTTCAATCGCTTGAAGATTAGACGCTCCCTATGTAGTTGATTAGTAAAGTGAGTAAATAATGAGGCATTCGACGTTTCCGTTAGACATGTTTTGAGAAGACGAGTAGAACAGTGAAATTTTATTAACAAAACAAAGTATCTTACTTATCATATTTTATTCACTTATCATTGTTATGATAATTTTTATTTTATATCTTGTCTCTCTCTTAATCAATGGTCTAGATTGTAGTAATTATTAGTACTTCTAACTATCTCACAAACACGGTAAAACAAACACAGAAACGAACGCCACTTACCTGCCACTGCTAGGTGGTGGTGTGCATTACTAAATTCACCGACCAGATGAACACGCACGCCCCATGCATCGCACCGATCCAGCAGTAATGAAACACGACATAACATCGTAGTACTTTACAGCGCATTAAATCTCCGCGATTCCCGCACCGATAGGAGAACCAGTTACAAGTGGCACCGATCGAGCTGTTGCTTCTGGGCGCGAGATGGAGTCTGTAATAACCTTCGGACGATGCTAACTGATCCATTGCAACCACATTCCCTGGTTCGTCAGCCGTCGGTACTTGAATTGAAGCACCACCACCGCACCATTGAAAGCTGGAAGTGGCGACCTCGTACACAACCTTTCCGTTCATGAGTCACCACGGCGCCACCGGAGGCGCACAATACTCCAACCGCCGCCCGTGCGCCCTTCAATTCCCGGCCCCAATGGCAGCTGTGGTACCTCGAGCCTACGCCAGCCCTGATACCCGTGCGACAGTAGCTAAATGCCAAGATCAAACTGTTAGCTGTCACTGACGACATCGATCGCTCACTATCGTTCATTCGAGCAAATCATAGATACCGGTAATGCACAGTAGTAAAAAAAAAAAAAAGTCCATTACGTACGTACACACCTTGCTTGTCCTCCCCTATAAATACCACCACCATAGCATCAAGTTAGGATGCACATGTGTAACACAACACACAATACTCAGTAGAACAAGAGCTAGCCCTGCACGGCGTAGACATGGCAACGGCACGCAAGACCAGGAACACGGCCGCCGTTCTGGCGCTAAGCCTCCTCCTGCTCCTGATCGTCACCCCCTTGTCGGAGTCGTGCAGCTCGTGCCACAAGCCGCCGCCCACGCCGGCGCCATGCTCCCCGACCCCGAGCGGCGGCGGCAAGTGCCCGGTGAACGCGCTGAAGCTGGGCGCGTGCGCGAGCGTGCTGGGCGGGCTGGTGAGCCTGGAGCTGGGCGAGGAGGGCTCGGCTCCGTCGTCGTCCAAGAAGCAGCCGTGCTGCGCCCTCCTCGGCGGGCTGGCCGACCTGGACGCGGCAGTGTGCCTGTGCACGGCGCTGCGCGCCAACGTGCTGGGCGTCGTCCAGCTCAGCGTGCCCGTCCAGCTCAGCGTCCTCATCAACCACTGCGGCAAGAAGGTCCCCGCCGGCTTCCAGTGCTCCAGCTGAATGATTAATTAAGACGTCCGTAGCTGAGCGCCAAGAACGGTTAATCTGCCTGTTTTAGCGAGCGTGTTCCTTGTGTCGTCCAGTGTGATTATTGTGAGTGGATCATCGGTTCTATGTATTTTGTGTGATCATGTATGTTCAACTAGGTAGATGTTTGGAGCTGTGTATGATCGAGTTTGCTTTCGTTCGTAGTAAATCGTGTACCAAAAAATGCTGCTTAATGTGATCTTGCCAACTAATGGAAGTTTCTGAATCTAAAGCTTGTTCAGAAGAATTTGGTGCAGCAATGCATTGTGAATTATCTGTGATAGTGACATGGCAAGTGGCATGTATCAAATGAAATTTCACGACTGAAGCTTTTTCTTTTCTCAAGATAATGCGGCAGCCTGAGATACCATATGCGACGAAAGAATTTCTGGTTGCATTATTGCAAGGCAAAGCCACGTTTGATAAAGTTCAGCAAATCACATGATGATGGTTACAACACTCTAGTGACAACAAAAACAACCATGACACACAACATTGTTTTCCCCGGTTTCTCTGATAATCAGAGCCATCAAGCTCAGTTCAGAGTACTCGATCGAAAAGAAAACCATTCTTCTATGGCCTGTCACCAAGTTCAGCTCTCAAATTGTCGTATGGGTAGACTTTTGGGGTCTGCAAGAAAAAACAAAACAAGTATCAGCACAAGTCACGGCCAGTCACCCTAACTTATCGATTTAGAAGAAATCGTATCTTTGGGATACAAATTACATGGCATATGCATCATTCTTCAGACACTGGTTACAAAGTGTGACAGGACTGCCATTGTACCAAAATCTATTTTGCCAAAGAAACTAAACTAGGTGTGGAGCTAAATGTTGCCTGTAACTTCACAATTCCTCATACCATTTTAGTAGGGTATAAGCCTACCTGACAAACTCGACTATCACCCCTTGACTACTTAACCCCCCCCCCCCCCCCCCCCCAAACTATAAACCGGATACAGCGCCCCCTAACATTTTCAAAACTGTCTACTCAACCCCCTGCAGTGGTTTTCTAGGATGGTTTTGCCACATGAGCAGGCTGAACTGGCACTGACAGGTCGGGTCTGAATGTAAGTGGTTAGTACACTAGGGAAGCTGGTCAGGATTAACTCCACCTCAACTCATTTCTATTTTGCCCTCATAGGATGTTTAATGCGCTGAAATTACAAGTGTAAATCGTGTACCAATGAGTGCAAAATAGGATGTCCAAAATAGAGTTTCAACTCATTTCTATTCTGTTCATAGTAAATCGTGTACCAATGGGTAATGGCTGAGCAGTGGATTTTCTTACGCTGACAGCATAAGAAAATCCACCGCTCAGCCATTTCCCATCGCATACAAGCTCTATGGACCTTGGCGGAGCATGGCATGGACATCCTCCACATGCTCCTATGTCATATTCAAATTCCCCTTGCAGAAATACAGCTCGACCATAATCATATTTGTCACCTCTGGCCACCACACCAAGCTCAACCCGCTGCTGGAAATCATCATCATTGATAACCCACTTATAAATTCCTTCGACCTACTGGAAGCTCAATTCCTTGTGCATCTCTATGACCCAGCTTTGTTGTGGTTGTGGATTCATGGCTCTCCAAGTTGGGATAACATTTTCCCCTCTGCTAATGTCCACCACATTCACTAAGCCACCACACCATATACACGTTACTTTGACATTGCCAGTGCTCCACTGAATTGCAGCCACGTCGAGCTTCAATTGATCAATGATGCCACGGACCATTTATTTCCCTCATGTTATTGCCACAGAGATATCCATGTAATATGACACATCAGCAAAACTGCCCCAAGGGGTTAATGTGTTTGGAGACGTTACAGACCATAGAGAACAAGCTTATACAGTTTACTTCTCACTACTGAGGTGCAGTCATAAATATGTTGTTTACATATGGTTTAATTCTAGTTTACCTCTTCCTGTCTATTCACTCTGCCACTCTAATTTTACATTTGATGCATTTAGTTTTCCTCTTCCTCCTTTACTTAGTCAGCATGCATACTTCTTTTAAACCCACTTATTTCGTGGGAGATGGCCAAGCGTGTAACTATTTTCTTTATGCAACACAAAATTTGCTGACTAGGCCCCATGGCAATGCATAGGAGCCCAACTAATAGCAACAAAATCAGCAGGTAAGCTAGATATCCAATCCACTTTCACAGCTTCACACCAGAAGGATATTTGTGGACTTCCACACAGCTATAAAATAAGAAAACTGAACTACAGAAGCAGCATCTATACTCAATGTTATCACTGTCTGTTGGAATGTTAGAGAGGCAACCAGTTCAATGATTACGAAGGAATCAACACAGAGCAGGATGAAAGGTAACCTAACAATTGCTAACCCTAAGACTGCAGCGTATCACATATTGCTCCCACAATATTGACACACATCCTGCGGCACAAGCATCTTTGTTCAAACATCAGTTTACTCAATGTGAAATGTTAATGCTATAGTACAAAATCCAATTTGTCAAACAGATTCAGTACACATGCAACATTTTTTTAAATTGAGTCTGGAACTAAATGCTGCCTGCATCCCATGTATCATTGTCTGCCTAGTGCCTACTAATAAAACATATAGAAGACTAAACAGTGTTTGCCATGGTTATGGCCCAGAGAAAACAAGCTTACATAGTTTAGTTCCCACACTCATGAGGTGTAGTTAATGATATGGTGTTCCCACACTCAGTTTACCTATTCCTGTCTACTTTGCATACTAATTCCAATCTGACGCATTGCCTTTTCATGTCTCACTACTTCGTTGGTCTGCATGCTTCTCTCAAACTTATTTACCTTGGAGGTGTCTAGGTGTTCAGCCATTTTCTTTATACGGTGCAACCATTGCTGATTGTCTCCCATGGCAATGGCGCAGGGACTCATTCATTAGTATAAACAACTTAATAGGCAAGGTACACCAAAATGATATTGTGAATTTTTAATGCAGTTATCAACAACAACAACTAAGCCTTTAATCCCAATCAAGTTGGGGTAGGCTAGAGATGAAACCCCAAAGAACTGAAGCACAAAAGCAAAACAAACAAACAAAAGAAAGAAGGCAAAGAAGAAGAGAGGTGGGAAAGGAGCAATAAAAAACCAAACAAAAAATAAAGAGAAAAGAGAGGAAATAAAACTAGATAAGGAAAAGAAAATTAGAGGTGAGAAAAGATCGATATAAAACTAAACTTGAATTTTTAATGATAGAATCAGAAAATTGAAATATAGAGGTAAGCTAGCTAGCGTCTATAGTTTACTGTTGCCAGTCTGCTGCATGTTAAAGAGCCAAGGGATGCAGTGTACAGAAAAGAGGCTAAAAATGTAAGATGCTGAAAAAACCTTGTGCAACAAAGAAGTATCAAACATTATTCTCTCGTTTGAATAACATTTCAAGTTTATAATATGTTTCAAAGCATTCAACAGATTAGCATGCAGGGTTTGTATGTAGGATAGGTGTCATGGGCCTAATCCAGGCCCAATTCATGAGTCCAGAATTAATTAGGGTTTAAGTTAGATTAGAGATAGAGTTGGAGTCTAGTACGGTTGTAAGCCAAACTCCTATAGAGTGGAGGGATGACAACGTGAATCAATCAAGCAAGAAATAGATTAACAAGAGTTTATAACTCTCCTATCCCTGCCCTTGTAGTGCGACCGACGCCGTAGGTGAGGTTGCGCCACTTGGGTTCAGGCCGATCTAGTTCGATTAGTGACAATAGGGGTATGCACGAGATCGAGAGAGGATGGTAACCCAAGACGCCGATTTACACAGGTTCAGATCTCCTATAAATGTAAGACGCTGAAAAAACTTGTGCATCCCACAAAGAAGTATCAAACATTATTCTCTCGTTTGAATAACACTTCAAGTTTATAATATGTTTCAAAGCATCCAACAGATTAGCATGCATGCCATGGGATTAATGCAGAGCTAAGACAAACACTCATTTTCAAATCAGAGTTTGATACTACATTGCTATGAAAGAGACATTATTGGCGATTGAAGAGTACAAAACAGATCATATGCTGATCAATACTCCTTACATGTCGCATCAATAGTGGCACTGAGTCAACTTACTACATTATTTACTTCCGCAACTCTCCTCCAACCAGTACTACAACGCACATGCTGGAATGTTTCACACTTATAAACAGCTACCACAACATACAGGAGATGAGACGAATAGAACTATAATCACTTTTTAAGTCATCAATTAACTGACATCAAACAACACATTTAGGCTCCCTTTGAATGTAGGAATATAGGGATACAGATTAAGTTAAGTAGGAGATATGACAAATGCAAGGAAATATCCAGAACCGCAATCAGACGTTGATTTAAGGGTTCACTATACCACCATTGTTTTTACTAAAATAAAAACGGTCATGACATCATTGATGAATCAAACAATTTCTTCTACTATTTCCCAAGGCGCAGCAGTTCTTTTCATACCAATTTAGCTGTGTCATGCTGCTTTTGGCATGATAACCGGTAAATCATGGGTTGACATGAACCAGACTTCTCATACTACGGTTGGCTCCTCACAATGCTCCTTCTATACATAGGAACCATACTGTCTCACGATTTCTAAACCCCACTAACATGGCACTTTCATTGGCGAACAACCGAACCCTTGGGGCCTTCTTCAAGATGATAAAGGGTGGGCCACATAACTACTCTAGTGCATTTGCTTCTATGCAGGACAGAGATAGAAACTGAAGTAGAACAATGCAGAGTGCCAACCAGTACATCTTGGTTACAATTTAGATTTGTTAGAAGAGAACGATTTCCATTTGATGGAATCCGGCACTTGTACATTCTGTGGTCACTGAACTATTTCCTCGCTATTTGAAAGCATCGGGACTAAGGGAGTCTCTATTTAATCAAATACTATGCTCCATTGATTCTGGGGAAGTCAAAGGTTGCTTCTTCAGAAAGGTAGTTTGTTAATTACTAGTAGTATACTGCTTAGTCAATATAGGTTAAATGCAATGAACGATTGACATATTGTACTGTGCTTTATTAAGTTAAGTTTCATTCCAATGCAATGTTCTTATCAGAGGATCACTTTTCCTCAAACTAAGATATGTTATCTCAATCCCATCAATCCACTTTCCAGATTTAGTGTTTTCCCTGACTTCTACAAACAAGCCTGGCCAACATGTAAGGTGACAAGAGGGTTGGGGGGGGGGGTGAGGGAGGGGCTACATGTACTATCATTTTAACACTGTCGTTTTTAGACAGAACCTCTTCACAATATATTCTACCAACTTCAGAATAACAAGGAAAGATAAATTTCTAGCATATCAAAGTTGAAATACAGTGGCAGAAGTGGTATCTATCTATATATCTATAGTTCAAAAGTATTAAGATGAACAGCACTTAGAAATGGCAGTATGGCACTCACATATGGGATCTTGGATGCCTTGTCGTTCACAGCTGCGGCCACACCGAGAGCAGCGAAGAACCCCAGCCCTCCGCACAGCCACGCCAACGCCTCATACTACAGCCACCATGAAACACATAACAATCAACCAAAGCATGACAAATCAAACCGGATTCGATGCAGCGTAACCAACGTGGAACGGGCGCGGATGCCGAACTGGATCTGGTCCGTACCTTGCCGATATGCGGAGCGAGGCGGTCGATGCAGGGCTCCGGGAAGGGCGTGCCGTTGTCCCACACCAGCTCCTCGTTCGTGGGGAGCTGCGACCATTTTGCAATCCAAAATCGAATCGATTAGAGATGGAGAAGATAGCATGAGAGGAGGAGAGGAATTTTAGCTTATCGGATTTGGGTTCAGGTTGCGGGGAGGGGGGCTTACGGGCTTGTCGGGGACGATGTGGCGACCGACGGGGAGCCCCATGCCGGCGCGGTGCCGGAGCGCGGAACCAGCTGCGCGCGCCGCTGCGCCACCGCCACCGCCCAGGATGCGGGCTCCCGCCGCGGTCAGCCTCCCAGCCATCTCTCTCTCACACGCTCGCTCGCTCTCGCTCTCTCTCTCTCTCTCTCTCTCTCTCTCTCTCTTCCTCTCTCTGATCTGCGTGTCGTGTGGTGCGGTTGCGCCGCTCGTCGGCGGCGGCGGAGACAGAAGGAAGCTAGCTGGGCTCTATCCGGGCCTCAAGTTCTGAGCCCATAGGAGCTTCAGTTTTGGGCCTGGTTGACTAGCCTGGGTTGAATCTGAACGACGTTTGCTGGCCCATTTTTTACTGGGCTTTGCATTCTGGAAACAGTTTTTTCTCAGAGCAAAGTATGTTGGCTGGAACTTCAAAAATTGCATCAAAATATGTTTCTCTCTGCACTTCTATTCTACTACACGATATCATAATGCACTTTTCTAACAACCTATCTTCAAACTGAGCTTAATATAACCGAATGAAACTGAGCAGGCAAGTTGCAGTAATTTGTTTAAGACACAGTTGCAGTTTGTTTATGCGGCTCCCTTGCGCTCGGCGCGACCCGTCAGCGAAGCAAAAGCAAGTGCATGCGGCCGGGCAGGTAGAGGGATTAAACATTGTACCGACATCTGATGCAGATGTTTCCACGAGCATCCACATCAAAATGATTTTGCCCCTAGGTAGCGTTAGCAGAAACCAGACCAAAAAATTAACCTGTCTCCTTGTTAGGTTCGCCGCCTGCTGTCTAATTTCAGTTCAGTTGCTCCATCCATCGCATCCAATCAGTGCGCTCCCAGTTATTAACAATTTATGCGTCAGTCTGAATATCAATCAGTGCTTAGTGCAGAAGTAGACCAGGTCTACTAATCCGTAGTAGCAACACGGAACCAGATTAAAACATAACACATTTTTTTTGTCTAAAAAATGATTCAGACTGCGTCATCTTTGTACTGTGCGTATGAATTTTATTAATTTACAAATAAGGTGTAATTTATTTGCTGACTGTACGACTCCCAACTGCACCGACCTGGGTACATTCAATTAATCGTGCGGTTAGCTAACTGCCCGGGCCGGGGAGCCGGACTAATCACTCAATCAAAATCAATCGTGAGATCGATCGCGAGAATAAACTATGTGGCGGGTCACATGGCATTCAATGTGTTTGATGTGTCATGTCCCCTCACTTCGCACCAAAGAAAGAAAATTAGGGATTAAGGTTTATTTTAATTTTTACTTGGCAGCTAATGTTACTTTGACGTTCGGAGCCGTAATCTAGCAGTAGATATGCCGAACATGTTGAATATAAGTTCGCAGGTCAGGTATGTCGAGCAAATGTGTATTAACCTTCGTTTAACACGTATAAACTCCAGAATTTCTCGATAATTATTTAATATGTACGTTTATGTGAAATTTCGACACGGTTTTGTGAAATTCCCGTGTTTGACTTGAGATTGATTATCAAGACTTTGGCATTAAGAATGCCGAGTGTTGTCCCCACCACAATCTATGGATAGTTAAATTGTTCAGGTAGTTCGGTCTATCACTTTATCATCTATCATCAAGTGGATATTATGTTGATTGGTGCAGCGTCGCCGGGGCAAAATGTGATTTGACCCCAACATATCGGCATTGTGTAAACAGACACTTTATTTGTAATCCTGGCTTAGAAGTTCCTCAAGTTAACTAAGACGTCTCGTCTGAAAGAAATCGACAGGAACCAGATGCCATTTGGACTTAGCAATGTAAGTTGGTGTTTCTTGTTGGCTATGTGCATGAACCAATGACCAATCTACTCGGGAAAAGAAGTCGTCTATTTGTGAAATAAATAGTAGTACTGTACTTGTGTCATTTTCTAATATAGATAAAAATATAGAAATGATAGTAGATCAGTAGCATCTTGTAGCCAAAAACAATTGATTGGATGAACACTGAATAGAATACGAAACCAGACAATATGTTGTATATAATCCATGTCACGAATTGAAACAATTCCGAGGCAGCAACTGATACCATCAATAGGATCCTGATGTATGACCAGCTGCCACGTTCGTGTGAAGGCTGTGATCCGATCTACGAGAGATTGTCTTGAAATACAGAGTCCCATTTTAATTAGTTTGAAC
The DNA here is from genome assembly GCA_030378355.1 of Eleusine indica. Classification (NCBI taxonomy): domain Eukaryota; kingdom Viridiplantae; phylum Streptophyta; class Magnoliopsida; order Poales; family Poaceae; genus Eleusine; species Eleusine indica. Next base: position 49,135,944 of record CM059495.1, read on the forward strand.
CTCCGTTGGTTTGACTCGCTCTTTTAGTGACCACAAGGCTTCAGAGTAGGTCAATAACTACCACAAGCTACGTCAGTTTGTCATTCAGTTTGAACTGCATTGAGTGAATTTAGCAATTGCTTCGAGATGATACTCTCTTCTTCGATGACTATATACTGCTGTGAACGAAGGCTTCACCTTTTGTCAGATGAAAGCAACGCTGCTTTAACATGTTCCCAAGCAAAGAAATCAGGATCAAGGTAAAAAGGATTTTAAACGTCGCCAATAGCTTCGAGGGGGAGCACGTGGGGGCGTATTGAGGTTGAAACAGGATCTTCAGCTTTCATGGTTAAAACTGGTGTTGTTGAGGGTCAAAAGGTTACATGAGAGTGTGGCAATGATGACGCATTTTGGAGCGACCGGCCTTGGGCTTTCGACCACTTTGCTCCATCCTTTTGGGTGTGTCGCCTTGATTATTCATGCCACCTTTGGGACTTGGAGCCTTGAACGTACCGGGAGCTGCATTGCATTGCAGCGACTACTGGCCACTGGGGATGCATGTTGAAGAAAGACAACACAGGGCAGGAGCTGCAGCTACAGCTAGTCATGATGCACGAGCACTGAACTGATATGATAGAACGTCGCCGACGTCGCAGTTTCAGTGGCTCTACTGTAGCTAGAGCCATGCAAGCGGAGCTGAAGTTTGTCAGGGCAAGGAATAAGCAGTGATAACACTGAAAGTCTGCAAGAGCTCGCTGCTGACTGGTAAACAAGACCGGGCAGAGTTGGTTGCACATCTTTATGTGAAAATGGGACGTTGCAGTCAGAAAATGTTGCCTCCGTGTGTTGCTAAACGCGATTTTATGACAAATTAAAATGTGAACTTTATGATAAATATGCCATTCACAGGGACAAAATGAGTTGACAAAAGAGAGTAAGAGTAGGAAAAAAACTTGTGATGAAGTGGCTGGCATGCAACAGTAGGTACAGGAGGTCTTTGCACAACATGGAACTCGGTGCACAAGCGAGCACTCCATGGCTCCTACAATAGAAACAGTATTATGTCCGCAGAAAAATACTCTCTCTTCCCCTGCACCATCAGGAATTTTGCACAGCCTTTCGCTGTTGCCCACCAAAACGCGAGCCAGAACAGTGTTTCTGCTAAAGCCTCGCTTCCTTTGAGCCAAATTATTTATTCAGACGAAACTCTGTTCCTACTGTAGAAAGTGATGTAGAGAGAGAGAGAGAGAAAAGAAAAATGAAAGTGAGAGGAGCAGGAGGCTGGCCGGTAGGACAGTAGTAGTAGTACTAGAGGAGAGCTAGGAGGAAGGCAAGTCATTCAGCGGGAAGGCCACCCCACTTTATTGCCTTTTTCATGTTGCACGCTATCATTTCGAGATGAAGACGCTGCCAGGAGAATAAAAAACTGTCCCTCCCCCACACAGACCTCCTCACCCCTTCTCCCTCTCTCAAATTGCTGAAGAAGAGAGAGAGAACGAGAGATCACAGCGACAAAAGGCTAGCCAAGCCCAAGGAGGAGGTACTGATGAGTCCTTGGACTCTACAACACCGAGGCGCTGTCTGAATAAACCAGAGAAGGAGAAAAGACGTGTCGGGAGGAAGAGGAGGAAGGAGAAGAGGCAAGGAGGAGAGCATATCACCATTCATCCTGGTGTGTTTCGCTGCTGTTATGAGGTGTTGCTGGATTAGATGAGAGGAATGCTCTTTGCCGGCAGCACACGAGAGGGTCACCCGGGGTCTCTGCTGCTTCTGCAACAACAACATCTACAACGACAACACCAGGGAGGAGTGCTTGAGCTTGACAACAACAACAGCAAGGTGGTCTCCGTCGGCGGCCTGTGGGAACCGACCTCGGTGCTCGACCAGCGCCACAGCCCCAGCCCCAGCCCGCCCACCTCGGCGTCCACGCTGTCGTCGCCCCTGGGCACCGCGACCGCCGGCGTGGCGGCCCTCGCCAACGCTAAGACCGTCTCCCCGCCGCCGGCGGCGGTGGTGGCGGGCGGATGGCCGGGTGGTGCGGCTGTCGTGGAGGAGGCCCCTGGCGGTAAGGAGGAGTGGCAGCTGACGCCGCTCGACATGGGCCTGGGCGCCGGCGAGGCGTGGGACCCTGCGGCCCTCTCCGACGGCCCGGCCCAGCCCGGGATGGGCCCCGACCACACCTTCCTTCGGTGGATCATCGGCGGCGGCGGCGAGGACGCGTCCCCCGGCATGGGCGTGATGGACCCGCCCGTGCTGGACCTGGACCACCACGCCCCGTCGCCCATGGCGTTCGGGCCCAACAACCTGGCATTCGGTGGTCCCGCCGCCATGGAGGACACCAAGCCCGCGCCGTACAACGCCTTCCTGGCCCACCAGCAGCAGCACCACCACCACCCGCAGCCTCACGCGGCGGCGTTCTTCGCCCCTCCTCACCCGTCGTCGCCCTTCGACGCCACCGCGCCGAAGCGAGCCCACCACCCGATGGGCAGCGCGGCTCCAAAGCTGCCTCCTTTCCCCCCTGGGCCTGGCTCTGGGTTCGCCCTGAAGCCGAAGGCGGAGGCGAACGACGAGGCGGCCGTGGACCAGCTCGCCGAGGCGGCGAGGCTCGCCGAGGCCGGGAACGCCTTCGGCGCGCGCGAGATATTGGCGCGGCTCAATTACCGGCTCCCCGCCGCCCCCGCGGCCGGGACGCCCCTCCTCCGCTCGGCCTTCTACTTCAAGGAGGCCCTGCGCGTGGCGCTCTCCTCTTCCGGCGAGGCCGCGCCTCCAACCCCCGCGCCCTACGACGTGGTCCTCAAGCTCGGCGCGTACAAGTCCTTGTCGGAGGTGTCGCCCGTCCTGCAGTTCGCGCACCTCACCACCGTGCAGGCCGTCCTGGACGAGCTGGGCGGAACCGCCGCGGGGTGCGTGCACGTGGTGGACCTGGACATCGGGATGGGCGAGCAGTGGGCGTCGCTGATGCAGGAGCTCGCGCAGCGCAACCGCCACCACCAGGCGCAGGCGTCGTCGCTCCGGGTCACCGCATTGGTGTCCACGTACTCGCACGCGCCGCTGGAGCTGCAGCTCGTCCACGAGAACCTGGCCGGGTTCGCGCACGACCTCGGCGTGCCCTTCCACTTCGCGGCGTACAACGTCGACACGCTGGACCCGGCCGAGCTGCTGGCGCTCGCCAACCCGAACGAGGCCGTGGCGGTGCACCTCCCCGTGGGCGCGGCGCACGCGGCGGCGATGCCGGGCGTGCTGCGCCTTGCCAAGCGGCTCGGCGCGCGGGTGGTGGTGGCCGTGGACCGCGGCGGCGACCGCCCGGAGCTGCCCTTCGCGGCGCACCTGTTCCAGGCGTTCCAGTCGTGCGTGTCCCTTCTCGAGTCCATCGACGCCGTGAACACCGACTCCGAAACCGCGTCGCGGATCGAGCGGTTCCTGGTGCAGCCGGCCGTGGAGCAGCGCGTGGCGGGGCGGCACCGCGCGGCCGTGGACAACAACAAGGCGATGATGCCGTGGCGGACCGTGCTCGCCTCGGCCGGCTTCGTGCCCGTCCCGGCGAGCTCCTTCGCGGAGGCGCAGGCGGAGTCGCTGCTCAAGAAGGTGCCGCTCATGGGATTCCGCGTCGAGAAGCGCGCAGGGGCGCTCTGCCTCTACTGGCAGCGCGGGGAGCTCGTCTCAGTCTCCGCATGGCGCTGCTGACCACCCGCCAATCGGCAATTTTAGCTAGGACTAATGATCCTACTGCCCCCGCCAAGAAGAAAAACCAAATATTTTTACCCCCCGTCCTCCTCCTCCTCGTCGTCGTCATTGTAATGTTGATCTGATCATCTGCGTATTACTCCATCTTAGTGTCATCGTCCTAAGTCGGTGTCTTGTCGCCTGGCTTGCAGCCCGGTCGCTCTGCTCGGTTGATTAGGCGGAGTGGATTGTGTTTAGCAGGTTGTAAAGGTAGAGGTGGTGCAGTAACCAGTGCATTCGACCCCCCCTCCCGTGTTGTTGTTACTCTATTGCTGTGAAATCAATCAAATGCGTATTATGCTTCTTCGTTCTTTTTTTTTTTGCGACAATTATGCTTCTTCGTTCGTCTGCACTGCGTTCCAATTGTGTCTTTTGTTTCCCAGAAATTGATGCGAACGAAACGAGGGTGATTGATTTTTTCCCTCCACGAACAGGAAAGCGATATGCTTCGTAGTAACAAACGTCCAAGAAACCTTGTGTCATGATCCTGCATTCTATTTAAGCTCAAAAATCCTAAATCCTGCCGCGGATGACATGATTCTTCTTGGAGACTCGAGAGATCGCAGACACGAGAATGGCGTGTGGTTTGGAGCCGCCAGCGTTGGCGCACCGCCGTACCGTACCCCTGACCCTGATTTTTGGACGTCGGAGAACCGTCTGCACCTCAACAACAACGGCGAAATAAAAACAACGATTGGGAATAAAGCGGCCGGCCATGGGCGCCCGCCGGAAGCAAGCATCCATAAAGGCGCCCGCCATTTTTTTTTCTTCCCCGCTCTCTCTCTCTCTCTCTCTCTCTTCTTCCTGAGTGGGATTCTGATTTGCACTTGGTTTTTTAACAGGCTAAAAAAGCCAGTCGCTTGCTTAGCTCGCTCAACAAGCTCTCTCGCACGGTGGCTTCACCGAGGCTCTCCTGTCGCCGAATATGTTTGGAATTGGAATTTGGAACAGACGACCTACGATACTACGTGCTGCTCATTGGACAACACAGACAACTCCTCGCAAAATAAATAAATAAAAGGAACACAGACAAACTCGGTGACGTGGCGCCACCGCGCTGGCGTATTTGCATCGCGTTTTAGAATTCGCCGGTGCAACATGAACCTGATCCCTCTGCTTCGTCGTGCTGGAGGAAGATGCAAAGACGGCAATCATAGTGTAAAGCGCCCTTGCTTTACCGAAATGGCGGCAAGCATCTCGTCGTGCCATCAATCGGAGCGCGGCGTTGGTGGGGTTCGGTGCTAATTGGGGTACCGAATTCGGCCACGTTGGGCCTCTCCGTTAACGGTGAGGAATAAAACATGCCCGACTAATGAATGTAGTCCCCGCCAGAATATGGAGCAGTCCGTGTCGTGATTTGAAGAGTATAAGTGCGTGCAAATCATGTAAGGTTCAACAAGGATAAACGCATTTTGTTGTGCTTCCAACGGGTTAGGATTGTATCTCCAAAAAGCCCTCACAACAAGAAACTGCCAAGCGCCATCGTTAATTCTGCTTTCCCAAGTGCGCAAAGATTACCAGAACATGATTCTGCTATATAGGCTGCCACATCAAGCATTATGAACTTGAACGCAGGTAGAAGATCATACTATTACTAGTACCAACAAACACTCTAAACCTCAGAGCTTGTAGGGTAGGGGGTCGTCGAGCCAAGAGAGCATGGAACCGGGAACGAACATGTGGGCCACGGCAAAATTTAGCTGCATATTTAACCCCTGAATTGTCTGTCCTTGACAGGCGCAGCTCGGCTCATTCAGGCCTGCCCTGCTCTGCTCTGTCTGTGTGTGCATGCTCCCATGCAGTGAACCTGTTGACCACACAACGCAGAGCTCCGGGCCCCGCCCACGCCACGCTGCCAGCATCGGTCTGTGAGGACTTGCCGATCCGATGATCCCATCCGTGTCGGGCGCCACCACCAGATGGCCGGCGGGCCCCACTCTCCGGCCTCCTGTTTCGCCACGCCCGGACAGGTGGACGGCCACGATGGCGCCAAGGATCTGTAGTCTATTCAAGCACCGCCGGGTCGGGTGGGTGAGATGATGCATGTGCTCCATTCTTGGCGTTTGTCACGGCTAGATCTGGTCTGATTTTCTCTCTTCAATTTGCAGAGAACTCACTGAATGTGACTAGTAGAATTTAAACATTTGTAAATTTTTTTTCACGTTGTCGATCATTATTCACGAGTGGCATCGTATACAAAGGCTTCCAACGATATTGCTGCAGTAGTTTACTCGCAAGTGTTGTACTACTATACAAAGGCTTGGGGCCATTTCGTAGGAAACTTCACGTCAACCACAGATTTGTTTGATCATAAAAACAAATCTCCCGCGTTTCAAACACATCAGAAACAGTGTGTTTCTAATTAAAAACTGAGAAGAAGAAGAATAAGAAGAAAAATAATAAACAGAGAGCAGAAGCAGCCTCGAAACTCCAAGCCATGGAGCACGCCACACCCGACTCCCATGTGTGGTCTCCAAATGTGTCGAGCTGCCTAGCAACAGCCATGCAAGAACGCATGTGGCTTGCATCACTCGCCCATGGCCTCTTGCTTCCTCTCTGGCCTCACCGTTTTTGTCTTGAGTGAACCAACCCTTGATTAACCTTCTCTCTCTCTCTCTCTCTCTTGTAGTACTACTACTACTAGCTGCCGAAATAATTTCCGTACCAATCTGTTCGAAGCCCAATCAAGGCCTCGCATGCATGAGACAGGACCAAAATGTTTATATAGCCGGCGATGGAGATACGACGAGCACGCTCGAGCTGCCAGTTTTGGACACACACCGTTCGTCACTTCCCCTTCTCGCCAACCGGCACGATGCAGCAACACGTGGAAGTGCAGGCACAGGCAGCCAGCGGTGGAGGGAGGAAGAAGGCACGTGTGAACAGAAGTGCGAGCTGGTCGCGACGAGCACGACGGACTTGATCACTTGACTGGACTTGTGATGTTACTACTGCTGGTACAATCATGACAGGCAGGCACATCAAGAAGAGCAGCTTTGCAGCCCCACACTGGCATGGACGTGTCGCTTTTACCTGCGACCGGCTTCACAACGGGCGCTCGCTGCTCGCCAGAGCACGTCGAGATTTGAGTCCATCTCACCTACTTCTACCGGAGACTGGAGACTGGAGAGTCACGGTCCGCAGCAACGACCGGTCAGGTTAACATCACGGCGTGCAGGTGCAGCCAGAACCAGAGGCCCCACACCGCCGTGTGGCTGAACAGTAGGCCCGCGACGTCGACGAGCCGGTGGGCGCGCGGCACAAGTACCCGTGACACACGGGACGAAACCGTCCTCCGTCCCGGCCATGCCACCCATAGCCATACCAGTGCCCGGGCCAAACCCAAGCGAACGGCCATTCCGAGCACACGCCACGCCAGGGGACCAGCACAGTGCTTTGTTCTTCTGGCTCGGCAACCGGCGCTGCATCCTCCCGTCATCCGGTGTGGCCCAGGTGGAGCATACTGGCAAAGCAGAGCCCTGCATGGCAGTTAGAGATAAGCTGTTGCAAGTAGTAGTCCTAGTTTTTTTTTTTTTTTTGAGACAAGTAGAGTAGTACTTTTTTTTTTCTTTTGAGGGAATTGAGACAAGTAGTCCTGTTTCAGAGAAAACGGGTATCACAGTTCATTCAATTCAAACCTCAGAATGAATGAACGGCCAAGATCCAGTTCCCGCAGATCACGCGTGCATCTTTCCTCAAATGCCTGTCAGTACCGCCAATGTAGTACTACAATCTAAGTTTCCGGACGAGGTTATTCACCGAATCATTCGCTAAGCCATCAAACCTGCCAGCAATACAAAAAAAAAAAAAAAAAATTAGCTCCCAAGTGCGATTCACGCGCGTATCATCATCAGTGACTCGCAATTGCAAAGGACCCAAAGACAGACAGGCGCGCGCTTTATTCCCGCTCCAACATCCTCGACGTTTAGTCGCGGATTGGTTTCACACAGGCAACCGTTAAAGCTCCACGAATCGATGGCGGGAAAGGGAACAGACAGATTGTTAATGGCAAGCAAGCACGATTTGAAGTTTCAGAGAAGGCAGGGAATCAGAAGCCGCTAGTAGACAGGAAGGGGGCCTTTCAGATCTCGTTCATACAGGTTCAGATTTCGTTTTTTCTCAAAGCTCCCAATCAGGGAGGAGATGCGAAGCAGCCAAGTAGTTTTTGTGACTAATGAGTGACCAGTGAGTAGAGGTAGCACATTCAGGGGAGGCTCCTCCAAGTACCCTCCTCCCTCCCCTCCCTTGGAAAGAGCTAAAGATACGCAACTTTCAAGAGTCGAACCAAAAGGAAAAGGAAAGTGGGGAGGGGGTGGGAGACGAAGAAGCAAAGAGATGGATGGATGGTGTCATGGTGAAGCTGCCTCGGAGAGTGGGATTCGGTGCCAACTACAAGGTTGATGCAGGTCACACCATGCAGCCTTTGTAGCCTCTTTTCGCTAAGATAGTGCTTCTGATGAGGGAAAAGCTAGTATAGGGCTGTTAAGCCCTCGCTACGGCTAGTAATAGCCTAGCATTATCCGTACGTGCAACATGCATACGAGTTGAGCTAGAAGATGGAAAAGCAGTAAAGGAGGGAGCCAGGAAAGACCAATAATTTTTTTTTCTCAATCTACTTTGATCAGAAAAGAAATTATGCAAAGGATGAACAGAATGATGCATTGCATCTAGGAGTACCTATTAATTTTTCCTCAGCAAGCATCTCCATGACCTACTGTGACATTACGCTAACAGCTAAGGTCCTTACTCCTTACAATAAGAAGCACTATTTCACGCACGCTTTAGGTGAACATAAGATTTGCCACTTTCGCCTCCACAGTCCACAGTAATAGAATAATGCAATGATGAAACATATATAAAAAGGGAAAACAATCCTTCGCTAAGATTTGAATGTGAGTACTAAAAAAATAGTGAAGTGACGGTGAGGGGCACATAGTATTTGAAATTCCATCAATCTCCGATTCTCTCAACATGACTATTACAGCTAAACCAATACTAAAAGCAGTTTACTAAGTTGCAAAACACCAGGTTCTAATAGTGACGTTACAAGTTCAGTTTTATAGATCTTACACCACGTATAACTGGGAAGTACAAGGACCAAACTACATTGTTCTTAATTAGCCAATCCCCTGCTCCCTGAATAACAATCAAGTCACTGTAATTGGCTATTCAATGTATTACACAAGACATCGCGAATCAGTTCTTTGAAGGTGATGGAATGGTGCCTCTGGGCAACATGTCATTTATCTGATGTCATGGTCATGGCATGGCATAAATAATGGCAACAGGGTTCAATGGCTGATCTTATTAGGTCAACTGCAGATTCCAAATTTGTGCTGAAGATTTGCACCCGCACAAGCTATTTTCAGGAACTATTTGAGTCAAGATGCACAAGCTATACATACGCAAAATAGATGCAAAAAAATCTTGGTCAAGTTGGCCTGAACATTACAAGACCACCAGATAAAATGTTTTGAGTAGCAGAAATAACGAAAGTGTAATATTACGTGTACTGCTTAGCAACATATGTCTAAAAGAATCAATACCTTACCTGGGTCAGTTCGACTGATGGTGGCATTACGAAATTAGAATCCACATCCTAGAGAAAGCATTTGGCCTTGTCTGTGCCAACCAACAAAATGTAGCTGTATGCTCTGCATAAATGCTTGCTGAGCTTCAATATACCTGAGAAAACCTCTTAAAAGGAAGACAGCCAGAATTTTCATTAAATGTTACTAAGTCCATTCCACAAAGCAAGAACCCTGTTGCCAATCAATTTCAAGGGAAGAAACTATCCTTTCAAAAAGATATATGCCAAAGGAAAAACTAGGAACCAACATGACAAAGTATCATTGTACAAGGAAATCAAAGATATTTCTCATTTCTCAAAGCCATCCTTGCTAAGAGAGTTCTTTTCTCGGAATATCATGTCTTCATGAAGCATGCAATTTTTGTTTCTAATACTAAATTCCTTCGGCCACTTGCATACCAGTCTACCACTGAATTGATCAAATAATTAACGTTATAATAATATATTTAGTATCACATTTCTATAAAGCAGGAATATATCTCTAGAAATTGGCTAATGCGTCAACGCCGAACACATGTCTGCCGTAAAGCATCTGATCAGAGAAAAGGAAGATGAAAGGAGATGCTGTTTATCTTCCGGAAGAAGGCTCATCTAAGAAAATGTAAATTATGAAGAACCTTTGATACAGACTTTCCACAATGGCTAAAGTATGATTTAATGTACCTGGAATGTTTATCAGATTGGTGACCAAGTTGCGCAGAAAGACGTATACGTCTAGACTGATTAATGGTCACTGATGGTTCGTGTTTCCTTCAGAAACAGATCATGCACACTTATGACCTTGAGACAAAAGTTAATGATAAAAGGGTGTTCAAAGAGGCCAAAAAAGTAAAATAGCAGATAAAAAAACAATGGTCTTTATGATCACCATGTTTTACTTGTAGCCAGGTGTAGTCACAAGAGTAACGATCATTCATGCAATCTAACAAAGTAGGAGCTCCATGCTTGGAAGTTGGAACTCTGAAAGAACTGAAGATATTGACAAGTCGCAGATTAGTGATACATTGGAAACGGACAAGCCAGGAAAATAATTTCCTGATCCATAAAATTAGAATATGATCATTAATCAGTTTAGACTAACGTTATACTGACTGATTGACTCCCTCAGATGAATACACAAATCAAACAAAATCATTATGTCTAAACTTATGTATATTATGTGAATGTAATCAGATGAGCAACAGCAAATCTCACAAAGATAGAAAATATAAAATATGCAACACAAAAGAAAAGAATTCCATCCAGTCAATATACTTGGCGCTTGGACAAAATAAAGTTCACAACGTGTAACTTTGGCCACCGTTATTTGTAGATTATATTTATGAATAACTAAAAACACAATATTATGATAGTAGTTTCCAAGAAAATCTATACATTTGGTTGTGATATTCAAACGTAAATATTTTTAGACTCATGAATATTTTCAAATATTTTGACAGGATTTTTTTTTCCAGAGGGCCAACTATTTATGACCGGAGTAACAAACATGGATATTCCAAGCTCTTCCATCCTTACTTTTAGAATGGTAGAAGAGAAAAACTATTTGCCTGAAGTATTAGCAATTCAGGTCAGAAATTTGCATGTCTTACAGATAGTCATCTAATGCACTGACACGAAAATGTGGTGGCTACACAAACACGGTCAGCAAATGCACTGACATGAAAATGCGCATTGTACTTCATAGTAATAATAATCCACACCGTACAGTTACATCAGGACTAAAACGTATTGTGCCCCTTTTCTACTACTAGACCATTAGTACACAACCATCATGAGACCAAAACATAATCAGAGATAGTCTCGACTACGTTAGCAACAGTTTGCTGACAGGTAATATATTCACCTGAACACAAGCATCATGTACACTAGATGTTGCTGAACACAAACACCAAGTACAAAAACTGTAAGTACACAATTAAGAAGAGAGATTTTTTGTGGGTGGGCAGTCCAGGTCAACTGAAGAAGTCCAAGATAGAACAAAAACCACAAATATGCCAGATGACAGTGATCAAAAGTGTCAGTGGAAAATGAACATGCAGTGCAGGTGACATTTTGCAAGGACCACAAGCACTGAAGCAATTTACTGAAAACATATAGAATTATATGTCCTATGTATGTCATCAACTTATACTTTCAAGTAAGATGGTCCAATAACAATACAGTGTTTGCACAGCTTTTACATGTGTGCTTGTTAGTCTGAGTGAGAGGAAATTTTCAACCATAAGGGCATGGGAACTATAAAGCAGCATACAACGACTTATAGGCAACACATAACGGAGTGCATCTAATTAATATCAGATTCAAAAGGCTTTAACTATTGATTAATCTGACAGTAAGCATACTGAGGTCAGTTTAAGACTGACCATAGCCAATAAAAATGACTGGAGCTCCAAAAACATGCACCGTGATCCATGGCAAGTGCTGCTCCAAGCATCTGACCTGCATCAGCATATAAATTTAGTATCAAAATTGGTAAAAGCCACGAATGATTACAAATTTACTGAATAATTTTGCATCGCATTTGACCCCTGGTTTTCTTCCTGAATGGCTTCCCTACCATATCGCTACAGACTGAATGGCTTTAGTAGTGAGTTACAGCTACACTCATATTTGCCCAGAAAATATAGACTATATACATAGGAAGCACATGACATGATGACAAGAGCGAAACAAATCTAATGTCGGAGCAGATCAAGTTTAGGCGTGCCCTATCTACATCCATATGTAATAAAACAATGTAATGTTGGCCAGTAAAAAAGTTTCAGGCAGAAAATTCTGATCATGCTAACACGAAATAGGAATTTTGTGATTTCCACAGTCGTTGAACTAATAACATTATATGTGCCAAAGGTAATGCTAAAAATTGAAAGTTGATCCGCTACCTGATGCCTGATCTGAAGATACCGCATCCTGCAAGCGTTGCACTGAAGTTACTCTGAAGAAAGCAGTCTGCAAGCTGTGTGAATTTTGAACAAAGCTACACTGGTCGTCCTTCAGGGCACCACCGGGAACCGAGGCACGATACCCGGCTTCGACCTCCTACTGAAGACCTGAACCCCTTGTGGCGCTCCTCGATCTCGCGATAGAGCTTCCAGGTGCCCCCCAACTCGACGCACCACGTGCGGCCGGGCCCCTAGATCCCCGCGAACTCCCCTCTGCAGAGAGGTCGTGCCGCTGCCACCGGCCTCGGCGAGACATGACCTATCAACCCTAAACTACTCGGCCGTTTTACGCCGCCGGTACGCGGCGCCGGCGGCCGAGCGACCGACCACGGAAGAGGACTAGGCCGCCGCGCCGCGCGGCGACGACGAGCGGCCCACGGAGCTGGAGCCCAGTTTCCTGGGCGGTCCATTTCCCAACTCGCTGTTTTCAGCGTAGGCCCATGCAGCGTCAGTTTTATGGGTAATGGATAGCGCAGCCCAAAAAATGGAGTCGCCTTAGGCCGTGGAGCAACCTATAAGCAGCCCACTGGGCAAAACGTCTTTTCCTTTCTACTGCAGGAAAATAGGCGCCGTGGAGTATGTGACTTTGAAAATAAGCAGGGAGCAAGGGGACCTAATTGGAACGGCACGCTGAGGGAGGACGCCAGCCATGACGGTGAACCCAGATCAACAGTTGCTCTTTTTTTTTTTTTTTTTTTTTTTTGCTCAAGCAAGCCAAAACCTTGCGTCGCTGGATCTGGATTCTGCCCATCCGAAAATGGAATTCCCTTCCAGTTCCTTTCCGCTGGACGTGGCTGCCTCTCTCACGCGCGCGCGCTGCGCCTGCGTGTCAGGGAGTTCACGGTGTCGACCTTGCAGGTAAGCCGAATCCCTCGCGGAAATGGCACGTACCGAAGGGGTCAGAACACGTAGCAATGGACTGACTCTGACATTGGACACCTAACGTCGAATGTGTTGTGGTCTCGAGAGGGTTTGCGTGGCACCTGACCGCTAGCAAGATATCGAGATCGAGGGCATTGAATGATGAGGATTCGTCGTGGGATCTCGAAGAGGAAAAGATAAGTTTAATCTTCATTTTCCGTGGTGCCGTTTCTGAACACGCCGGGTAGGAACTGGCAATAAGGATCACATCAGCTGGTGACTGACCCAGCAAAGTTTGCCCGTTCCTCTGTTGAAAAAGGAAAAAAAAAAAAGTTTGCCAGTTCTTCTTCAGCGGATATTGGAAGGCAAAGTTTGGGTTGAAAACGGCCGCGCTGCGAGATGCTTCTGTGTTTTTCTACGACGGATGATGATGTTAGTGATGTTATCCTGAGAAAGTGGGTGGAATTGGCCGGCGGGACGGACTCTATCTGCATTCTCTACTAGAGCCTGAGGAATTGCCTCCACCGGTACGCGGGAGTCATGCGCAATTTGCCAATTTCTACGAGAATCGTTCAGCTTCGTGCGCAAAACCGAGACTGAACGGAGAAGTGATAGCGGGCAACGAGAGAACATTACTTGGATAATAATTTCATTTATTCATCATCGAACTGGGTACATCAATGTCTGACAGACTGGTCTATTTACATCTCCCTTTCACTCACGGCCCACCACGGCGGTCTTCACCCTCCTCACCAGCTCCTTCCTGCACATCATCCATCCATCATGAAGCGAAAGCGTTAGTATACCATAACCAATGGAAAGCATTAGCGTCACATCAATGGAAATAATCAATCGAAAGCGAACTGCATTGGCCGCGGTACCTGAGCAGCTGGCGGTCGAATGAGGATGCAGAGAGCATGCCCCTGTTCTCCTCTGCGCGCCTGATGAGGTAGGGGATGATCTGGTCGACGGGCCCGTAGGGCAGGTACTTGCTGACCTGGAACCCTGCGTTGCGCAGGCTGAGCGACAGCCCGTCCGCCATGCCCATGAGCTGCGCGAACTGCAGGTTAGGGTCGCCCTTGGCCACGCCGAGCTCCTGCGCGCGCGCCGCCGCGAGCTGGCCCGACTCGACGTTGTGCGTGGCGAGCATGACGGAGGCGTGCCCACGGCGGACGCGGTCCAGGAGGAACGCCGCGCAGCCGTTGTAGCAGTCGTGGGTGTCCTGGATGGTGCCGTGCACCGGGGACGGGACGCCGAGGGAGGACGCCAGCCGGGCCTCGCGGGCCATGTACGCGCCGCGGACCACCTTCAGGCCCAGCCGCACGCGCTCCCTCTCCGCGGCGCGGACCTGGGCCTCCAGCCGGTCGCGAGCGTCGCGGAGGTAGGCCTGGATGGTGCCGTGCACGATCGGGCGGTCCCCCGTGGCCCAGGCGGCCTTGCTGGCGTTGAAGGCCAGCGCGGCGGCGAAGGTGAAGTAGTCGATGGCGGGCTGGACCGTGGCGTACTCGGCGTCCACGAGCAGCGGGATGCCGTGCTCCGCGCAGCGCCGGCCCACGGAGAGAAGGCGCTCGTGGGCCAGCTGCAGCTCGCGCTCCTCGTCGGCGGTCAGGGCCGGGGGCTCCGACGGCGTGAGGTAGAGCGGGCTGGAGTCGGAGAGGATCGGGAAGGAGTGCGACTTCCAGGGGAGGACCAAGGACGGCTGCTTGTGCTGCCACCGCAGCAGGTCGCTCGTCTTCTCCAGCAGCGCGATCGGGCACAGCGCGGTGATCTTGATGCACACGCTCGCCTGCACACACGAGATATACATGTGGACGGGTCATGATCAACTAGTAGTAGGGTTTTGATTTGAGTGGGCAGGCAGAGGGCAAACGAGCGGTGGACACCGAGTGAACTGCTAAAATCAGGCAGGCTTCCGGGTTTCCAGGTCCCACAAGGCAGTGACCGAATAGACAGGCGCGCGATTCAGTAGGCACTACGAGAAGATTCCCACGGAATCCGGGGGTCCACTCACAGACCGCAAAGATTCCGTCCGACGTGGCAGCCTCCCGTACCATCATCGCCACGCACGCCTCGGAGGAAAAAGGAAAAAGAAAGCAAAAAAAACAGAGGAGTCAGAGAGGACGGCTCACCGATCCCGGCGGCAGGTCGGCGGCGACGTCGACGGCGGCGATGAACCCTGCGGCGTTTCGGTCGCACGCGTCACCGTCCTCGGCGTCCTCGATGCCGTAGTCCAGGATCCCGCCCATCCCGCCGCGCCATAGCCGGCTTACGACGCCGGCGGCCTCGCCCGCGGTCTCCCCCGCGCAGAAGTGCCTGTACGCGGTGGCCCGCGCCGCCGCCTTCCCGAGCGCGCTGCCGGCGATCGCCGGCGACCGAAGCGCCGCGGTGGCGACGTCCACCAGCGGGCCCACGGACAGCGCCTGCAGCGCGGCGAGCGTGCGCACCAGCGACGACGTCGGCTCGCCGGCGAAGAGGCGCGCGGTGTCGTCGAACTCGAGCGGCCTGGTCGTGGTCCTCTCAGAGGCCTGGTGCTGCGACGTCGGCAGCGGCACGGCGGTGACCGCCTCCGGGACAGCGCGCGCTTCGGCGGCGAAGGTGGACAGCACGCGCTTCGGGACACGGGAGGCGATGGCCATGGAACGGCGGACCCTGACCGGACGCTGGAGAGAAGGGAGGAAGAAACGGCGGTTTGCCGGAGAGAAGAAGGAGAAGGCGACGCGCTCCTTGTGTGTGCAAAGCTAGAGAGGCAGAATAAGCGGGTGGTGGTGCGAGGAACGGCGATCCCACACCCCAAGCGGTTTATATAAAGACGAGGAAACGAAAAGGCGCCCGCAAAGGCGGCTCTGTTTGAGGTGAATCCAAGATTGCGGGGGAGCCGAGCCGTGATTTCCTTGTCATTTACTTTATATGCAAGGAAAGGAGGAAATAAATACGAAGGATCCCGACGTGGGATGAGCAGGGAAATGAGCTGGAAACCAGGCGGACACGAAGGGGACGAGTTAAGGGACACGAGAGGGGAGAGGTGGCGCGTCGCGTGCTGGTGCAACAAGATTTCGTTTCGAGCCAGCCGGGAGCACGGGACAGCTCGGCACCGGGAGGAGCATGGCATGGGCCGCGAGATCGCAGGAGATTCATTCACGACGCGCGCGCGCGGACGGTCGGTTCATTTTGGCGTGCGGGGTTTGACCTCTGACTCGGATCCTGCGTGGAGGGACGATCCATCCATCCCAATTTCTTTCCCTGTATCGCACGCCGCTCTGTCGCGTCTCCAACCCAACAGCGACGGCGCTGATTGATCATCATGTGAGCAGGGGATCTATCTCGGTGTTCGTAAATCGGGAATCACCCCCCGGGGTGCAGAGAAACCATGATGATAAGCTAATTTTCTAGCCGTTCGTACGCCGGATAGGCTGGATCCAGCATCGCACGCGGTCGTACGGCGACGCTGACAGCCCAGGCAGAGCTAGCTGCCTGCGTGAATTTGAGATTTGGGTGATAACGCGGTGGACCTTGTGCTGACGCAGCTCCGATGAGGACGACGCCAACCAACGGCAGCATTCGCGCGTCGTGAGTCGCAAGGGCAGTGTTGTACAATTGCACCACTCCACCTCCCGACGTCGGCCCGCATTAACAAATTCCACGTTGATCGATCAACTAGGCTAGGCTCGCGCGCCCGGCGACTTCACCGCGCGCGCTACTTGTGTTACGCATAAGCAAGCAACGTGGTCTGACTAAGCCGTGCGACGGCACGGCAGGAACATTCGTGGTCTGGATTTTTTTTTTTTTTGGAGGAAAGTGTGATTTTGACTGGCGAATATACTTGGGATATCCTGATTCTTTTGACAGTGTAGTTAATGGTAGAAGTGATTCGGACCGTTAATGTCCTTTGATCTGACGGCTGTATTTCGACGGCGGTGATACCGTGCGAGATTCAGCCGCGATGGCCTAATTCTATCATCTATCGAATGGTATCTCGTAGTAATAACATGGAGAGGATCGAAATTACGATTCATATTACTGCTTTGCATATGCAGATATACGATGGGAGAATCGCCATTACGAGACACAGGGTGGAAATGGAATATCAAATAGCATCCTTGATTCTTGATTGTAGATTCTGGACAGTGATTACAGGGTTCCAAAGATTACCGGCTGTAATTCTCCACTCCTGGGAATTCAATCAATCGTCAACCACGTGACGGGACGGGACGGGACGGGACGCTGCAACATGTCGTAGTGGTTTCCTGCACGTTTCCGGTACGCACGCGCTTGGCTCCTTGGTGCCAATTACGTGCAATGTCATTTCCACGCTCGCGTCTTTCAGGTACACACGTTGCGACCCTATCCCGTTGTTGTACTGTGTACGAGAAGCACTACAGGTGGCCTCTGCAGCGCCGGTCCCGGACCGGGACGGCTGATCACGGGCACCACCAACCACAGCCGACCAGGACGGCCGACGAGACCACCACACAACACAGCACAAAAAAGTAGGAGCGCGTAGGCTGCCCTGCACTCCACAGTCCACACTGCACATGCCTAGCTCCTCCGACGCCGCAGGAACGGACGGATCCGTCCGAGGCTTCAAAAAAGCAACAGAGAATCCGGCCGGCCCCACCACACAACACTGCCGCGCCTGCCAATCACTCTCGTCGCGCGCGGTCCAAAAGCCTCCCGCCCGCGATAGGCCGTACTCGCGGGCCCCCACGCGGCCAGCTGCGTCCCCGGGCCCACCCGCTCCCAAATGACGGCGCAAAAACGCGCGGCCGTCGCCGTCGATCGGAGGTCCGCGTGAGTGCTATTGGTGGTACCCGGAAAACCGATGGAACCTCACGTTGCGTTGCTGGTATGTACAGCTGAAAGACCTGATTTAGTCGATCAAAACCGAACCGAGGAGACCGATTTGGTGCTGAAACGACGAGCCGCGGATGATGAGTGGGATTTCCATCGGGTCGCAAGGCGTCGCGTTCGCTGCCAGCCTGTGCCGCGCGAGCTTATCCATCAACAATCTGTACAAAATCACAGCAGCAGCGGTCGCTGTGGAGTGCTCGTGTAAACTAGCGCCGTACTACCTGGGGTTTTCTTTTTTTCTCTTTTGTGCGGTACAAATGGGTTCGATGGCAACGTTTACTGGTGCGAAATTAAAGACTCGCCAATTAATGGCGCGGTGCGGCGAAGATTAATAAACGTTATCACGCCGCGAACCAGGATCACGCGTGAACGACTGATGCGTACTGTATGCAGAAACGGATGCATCGATTCGTCGGAGACAATGAAACCTGCGGTTCGTTTTTTTTTTTTTATTTTTTAACCAAAAGAAACAGCACGTTCACGGAAAAAGAATGGCGGGGAAATATAAGCATATAGTGACAAGGGAACCGAACGATGGATCAGCCGTATGTGCAGTGGCCGGAGCTATCTGATCACTATACGGATGTTTTTTTTTTTAGATAAAAGGCTTAAGAGCCCTGCTTTATAACGAAAGCACATATTATACCGGATGTCAATTGCGCATCGTTTTCGATCGATATGATGACGCATCAGCAAATAGCAAGCGGCCGGTGCATTATTAATTCAGGATCAAAATGTATCGACGAAGCATCTTGCGCGCAAGCGGGTGACCCATGGATGGGGGTTGGTTGAATTAACTACAACTTTCGTTTCAAAAAATATATATATGGGTCCGAAATATAAACGCGCGCGATCGTGAAACTTCTGCACTAAACATAGCACTAGTTGCGAAATAAAGTAGGTTATCTCTCCAGCCCGTTCGTCCATGTGACCGATCGTCGAGAATAATAAAACAACAACCCTATCTTGTCTTGTCCCCGGCGGGGCCACCGGCCACCCGAGAGCCTTGTCAGCGCGCGACGAGGAGTCCCGGGTAGTTGCGCCTTTGCCGGGAACGGCCAATCCGAGCGTAACCGCACGGAAAGGCGCGCGGTTACGCTTTCTTCTCCTTCGCAGGCACGGTCGTCGTCGGACTCGTTGAAATCGGCCGACCGACGGGTACCGTGCCCGGCCCGACTGGTTGGTTTCGCCGGAATCACTACCGTTCTGCGTAGGTAGGAGTCGGACGACGGACTCGTCGACTGCTGATTTCTGGTGTGTCAGTGCGTGTGTGTGAGGAGGTCCAGGCAGGAAGGCAACCGTGACCGTGAAGCGGTCGGCGGAAGCTTCGCACGCCGCTTTCAGCCGAGGGATCGCGCGTCAGCTCTCACGTCGATTCCCGCGCGTGGGAGCTGACGCGGCGGTGCACGAGACGGAAAAGGACAGCCGCTTCAGCCAATGGCGCCGCCGGCTCGCCCAGAGACACTCGCACCCGGGTCTTTCTTTGGTTTTTTTTTTTTTTTTTTTTGAGCCAAACCCGGGGCTTTTTTGGTGCCATCGACTGGGTTTGATCGGCCTTGTTGGGCGCTCGGCCCATTGGACTACCGCAGGCCGAGCTGTACTGTTCCAGGCCGTTGAGATCCACACGGAGATCGGGCCGGATCACTGATGGGCCTACTTGCAGGTCAAAGGTCATTGTCTTTCCCCATGTTCTTTTTCAACTTTTTTGTTTTTGGAGTAAAAGAGATAAGAGAAAATTTCCATAGAATAAATCACAAGCCACATTTACATTTTGGTCCATAGCAGTAAGTGGCAACTACCTCGACGAAAAGCCAGCAGTAACTAGAGTAGAGCTGCAAACTTCGCAGCTGCCAGCAAGCAAGGCAGAAGCATGGCATGCCTGGGGCCCTAGACTGTAATCTGCTCACGCAACAAGTCAAAACCCAGACCAAGACCGCAGATGGTCCACCCTGTTCCTGTCAGCTCGTGGCAAACTGGCAACCCACCCCTAAATGCTTGTCCCTCTCCTGGTGTCGCCAGGTGCGATTCACTTCACTTGCTAGTACAAAGATGAGCAGATAACTTTGCGTATCCGACCTCAAGGATCTTACAAATTCTGCTTCCGGCTGCTGTGTTCTTGACTTGCGCTGCTATCAAGAAAGGTGCAGGAAGAAGCGAGGTTGCAGCTCTGAACAGAACAACAAAACCTACCTCGATGCCTCTGCAAAAGAAACATCTTTGGACTGCCAACTTTAAACACGTTTGAACATACAAGAAGAACCTACGAAAAAAAAACCCGGGAAATGGTTGATGTCAAAACCTATGAGGGACAATAGCTAGCAGATATCCCAGGCAGCAAACAAATTGAAATGGACAGAGCGCCAAAAGGCTAGTATGGTCTTGGTATACTTTTGCCAGTTCAGTTCCGACTGGCCTTCAGTTTAAAACTTCTGAAACAATCAAGACTCACAAAGGTAGATGGATGCAAGAAAAGAAAAAAATGGCGCTGCAACAAAAAAAAAACAGATTTATACTGATGTTATATAGGAAAAATGACCAGAATATGATTATTTATGTTCTTGTTCTTTTCGAACTGGCTGATACATTGGCCGTTCACCTGTGGATTACAACCATAATCCAGACCCTTTCTAGGTTGCTAAAAGCTAAGACTGCTACTATAAACTACTAGCTTTCTCCATCCTTATGAACATGGTACTTCTCTTTTTTATCTAACAAAAGAATGAACATTACCAAACTCTGATTTTCTATCTTTTTACTCCCAAGAGTTTATTGCTCTGCTTATTCACATACTAAACTCTTCCCATGGGAGAAAAAGGAGGATCAACTACAATAGATGGTGTTTTTGCTTTCCTTCTCTTTGGTTTCTTCTTATCTTTGGTTGTGACTGAATCAATTAACTGCCTCACTTCGTCCTTGAGGAGCATTTTTAGAGAACTGGAGTATAGCTTGTTCTTGAACTTCTCGATACCAATGTCAGACGAAGCTTCAGAACAGTGAAGCAAGGAGATGCAGATGGAAAATGCCTGCAAAGCTGATAATCGAGCGTGGAAGTCCACCGAGAAATGCCCACTCCCATCTGCCTTCATTGAAAGTGCTGGGAGAATTTCTTTGTTACTCTGTTCCAACATTTTATCAAATTAAATACAATAGTTATTAGAAAATAATCTAAATTGTATGCAAAGTAAGCTTGGTAAGTGGCTGTCTGCAAAGCATGTTAGAGAAATAACACAAGTGAAACAACTAACCTATTAACTCTATCTAGATCTACGATAGCACCCTTGATATGTAAATTTAAATTTATAACCTAGATCAGCAATTTGTGAATACATGAATATTTGGAGATATGAAATCTTACTTAATCATATTCACTAAAACTTGCTCCACCTGTTATAAACAAGTGGAAATAGGTAACCAAAATATGCATGATAAGAGAAAACTACCAGGTTACCTGAACAAATAACTCCATAGGATGTTTGCTTTCATTCATCACAGAATCAGTCCAGTAACTATCATAAGAATTGTCAAGGACAACGATTGGGCAAGACATATCCCATCCACCGCAATCACAGGCTCCACCAGACTTCAAACGGTCAAGTAATGGTGATGGGCTGGCCTCATCGTCCCTGGGTAATCCATGTGCCCCACCTGTCGTAACTGCTTTGATAGTACCAGGTGACGAGTCAGCTTTCACTTCTTTGGACTTCGTTTTATGGAATGGCACCTGGATGACAATGGCAGCAACCTCCAAATGAGGATGAAGGTCTTCTCGGGACCAAAGGCAAGATGCCAATACATCTGAGTTGTTCCGTGAAGTATTTTGTCGCTGCATTAGATTATTTCTTTGTCGGTTATCCTCAGAGACTGAATTTTTGACAACACTGCTGAAAGATGGTTGAATGGCATCTGTACATTGAATTCTCTCAACAGCCGAACTCCGTCTCGCATGAGCAATGTCATACAAAACGAACTCACTGATAGCTGAGTTATTTAAAGTATCATCTTCTGCAACATTAGAGTACAAATAGGAAGAAACGTGCATCTGGCCTACAATTGGAGGCAGACACCCACGCCTATTATCCTTGGAGGTCCTTCCCACAGTGCTTGCTCGCTTGCCGATGCTATGGAAAGTATAAATCCAGTTTAATTCATTCCCAGCTTTCCAAGTATTAGCATAAATATATTCTTCTGGATCCTTGGTACAAAACTCAAAACCAAAAGCACCATTACTGGGCTTCAATTTAATAATGGCATGGAGATGAGTTGGTGATGAAGTAACCGTCAAATTCTGGGCTTCCCCACTTGTTTTGCAATCAGGTGTGAGGTTTTGCTCAGTCCTTGGGATCTCACTTAACAAAGATTTGCGTAATACTCGACTTTTTTCTCCGAATAGCGAAGTATTAGATTTTGTATCTTCCATTTCCATTAAACAAGGGTTCCTTTGAGACTTGGACTTCATGATAGGATTAAGAATTTTCTTGAATGGACTAGATCGAGCCTTTTTATTGCCATCACCACCACGGGTACATTCTGATGAGCATGTAGATGTAGCATCAAAAACTCCCACCTTTGTTGAAAAAGATTTCGGTAGGTTACATACATCTCTTTCATTAAGATGAAAATCAACGGAGCGTTGGCAATTTGATCTTGCAACTTTGCTGCAACTTCCTTCTAGCAAGTGAGGGGTTGGATTTGTGCATGCACCTTCAGTGGTGTCTTCCTCGAGTGATATCTCCAAGAAACTGTCTAGTTCACCACATTTCAACAAATTGCAGTCCCTGCGTGGCCTCTCAAGCACCAAGTCATCCTCAGGAATCTCACGGAGTGAAAGGTTCAGAAACTCTCGGGGAGCTTGACGAATTGTATGATTTTTTCCCACAGGTCTTGTCTCGCATGAACGACTCTGCTGCGATAAGCTAATTCCGCTCGTGCTAGGCTGCGACGAAGAATTAGCAATCTCAAAGGACAAACATGTATCTCTATTGCCTGAAGAAATTATTTTGCCCCTCCCCTCTTGGAGATTCCTGAGTCTGCTAACTTCACTTGAGCTTTGATACATAGAGCCACGCTTGTGAATGATGCTATATCCTAGGTTCGCTTCTCGATATCTTGAAGGCAAACTGTTGCAGTGGAAATTAGGGATCCTGTCGAGGCATGGTTCTTCTGGTTTTCTGTCTGCACGCTTCAACTGACTAAATCTTCTTTGTTGTGTTTCTCTGCTGGTATTATCTGTTTCCCTATTAATTGATCCCATGCCTTCGTTAGCTGGTCCCAGTCTAGAACGATTACCCATAGAGGAAACCTGCACACCAAACTATTGTTAGCTACTCAGGTACATACGTAATACATTTTTTTTTTTGTGCAGTGAAAAGAATTGCAGATAAAAAAATGATAGAATCAGATAGGCATGTGTTGCTAATAGTCCAACTATAATGTACTAGTAGGCAATCGTAGGATATTGTATTTGAACATCAAAGGTTGGACTTAAAGATCTGCAATATACCATTGGAAGATAGAAATGTGCAGACCTGATATATGAAGTGCTTTGTGCAGGCAAAGGAGGAATGCAGTATGCATCATTCTACATAACCACAAAATAATAAAAAAGAAAACATCTTCTTTTCTACAAACATGACAGATAAGCTTTTTGCCCTTCAAACAGTTTCAAGCATTCACCAAAGCCCTGCCATTCATGGTTTAACCATGGGAAAAAATGACCATTTCCCACATGCTAATCCAATCCCACAATCGAACCGGCAAGCGCTTCTAAAGAAACTTTCAGTATTCTCACATCTCCGTCCAATGTCTCAACATACCACCAATAGAATCCAAACATTTCTTGAACGAACCCAGAGTTTTCAGCCAGATAGCCTGCCCGCCCTCCCCAAAACACAACCTTGCTCAATCGCCATTGCCCAAATCCTCATCCAATCACACCATAAATACTACCACAGCTAAATAACAAACAGCTTCAGTTTCGAATGAACTTAAGGCCAGTCTCATAAACAAGTCAACGAATTTCATTACCTGCACTCTCCGAGAATCAGTTCAGCGCTGCAGAGGAGGTAGATTCCTCACGACACCTACCGCGTGAGCGCGAAACAAAAAGGCATGGGATTTGATTGGCGCCTTGGATGTAGGACGAGTTGCTGGGAGCGCTCGCTGACCTACTCCCCGTCCCCGGTCTTGGCGGCTGATGAAATAGGGAAGCTAATCTGAACTCTGGAATCTCTTTGCGCCTCTGCAAAGTGAGTGTGAAATAACTTGAGGTCAGGGTCTGGAGTGTAATATTTCCTAGAAGCGCCGTGTGTCTGTGTCCAGCCCCGTTTGTTTAGTTTAGTTTAGGTGCTTCGGAACAACACTTTTGCGTATCTCGAGCTCGAGGAGTCTCCTGCTCCAGCTGCTGATTAAGGGCCCTAGTGGAGTGGTTGATTAGAGTTTCCTTAATGATATAGTTAGCTAAGAGGTAGCAGCTAGCTTCTACAGAGAATTGTAGAGGAGTGGGGTTTATATTTAAGTCTTTTATTTTTTTTAAAGGTTATCTCTTGAAGAAGAGTTAGCTGACTTTTTTTTCTTTTTTTCTTTGAATAAATAATTCTAGAAACAGCTAAAAAGCAATTATTAAAGATGCTCTTAGCGTTTAATCGTGGGGAGACAAGCGTATGGGCTGTTTGGGGAAACGTGTAGCTGCTGGAGGAGATCTGGAGATGCCGTCAGTTCGTCAGAGTTTACTTTGCAGATAGAAGTGGCTAGTTTGTATATAAAAAAAAAAGAAAAACAGCTAGGAGTAGTTTGCAGATATTAGAAGAAAACTGATGTATGTAGACTATACCCTGACCATGAGCGACGGCCGAGTTCAGGCAGACAGGCGCACCCATGCATGAGTGCTGCATGGGCCATTACTTGCTTCAGATTCAAAGATCGAAGCAGTACTGGACGCGAGACATTGCTTGCAATGTTACAATCACGGATGTGATTACCAATCTAGAAGAACGAAAGACGAGACTATTTGGGGTTCTATGATAATCTTGGTCGAGGAGATCCAGGCAAGATAAAGGCCATGGAACTATTTTTTTTCATTCTGTATGACTGTATCCGGCACCCATTTCCCTCTGCGACTCTGCTTCTTTTGTTCTCTTGTTTCCGTCCTGTTCAGCCCATCGCCTCAGCATTATCTCCTGAATCCTGATCCGATTATAACATAACATCAGGAAACTTGCTGCATAACTACAGGCGCCGTGTCACTATTTGAACTTTTGTTACACACTTCATAGGTCAAACCAATACTATCTAATGCTATAGCAGGCAAAACGCCCTGTGCATCCTTCTGGAAGCATAATCACCATGACACCATGCACGCAAAAGTGTTTCTCCTTGCGAAAACACATGCCGGCCGCGTGAGCAGGGCACCGTGGGTTCATGCAGGCACGTGATGCTCACTTTGTCGTCAAGATTCCTGACCAGATCCACAATTCACAAGCTCAGGTTGTCTCCTCGGCCAGTCCACGACGTTGGTCCTAAGATGCCCGCTGCCCTTTTCTTGTCTTTAGTAAAGCCGGCCGGATGCTAATTGACTATTGTTGTACTAATCTTTTTAGCTTCCAATGCTTGCAACGATGGAGGATGGATGAATGTTCTCTTCTCGTTTGAAAGGATTCTCTGAATCAGTTTTGCTGGCACAGCCCGCATACAACTGCGGGCCTGCAGCCGCCTTTTTCTTTTGTGTGTGACAAAGTACCCCATTTTTATTAATCAACATGGGTTACAGTGGTACAAACTCCATCCGGAGGATTGATCAGCCACATGTGACGTCCTATACTTTCATATACCGACCCTCTAGCTAGCAGATGGGCATCCACGTTCGATTCTCGGTGCTCATGAACAATTTTAAAAGACGTAAATTCTGTCATCCTTGCCTTGATCTTCCTCACAACATGGCCATAGCAGATGGGCCTGCAGCCGCCTGATTTCCTTTGCGATACATGGACCGAGATGAACGACCCAAAAACGGCCTGGCCCAAGATGTATCTGCTGTGTTCGGTGACTTCTTTCTTCAGTTCCCTGATGCTTCAACCAACCTTCTTT
Source organism: Eleusine indica (assembly GCA_030378355.1). Taxonomy (NCBI): domain Eukaryota; kingdom Viridiplantae; phylum Streptophyta; class Magnoliopsida; order Poales; family Poaceae; genus Eleusine; species Eleusine indica. Next base: position 49,161,969 of record CM059495.1, read on the forward strand.
CTTCAGTACATAAATAATAGAAACATACTGTAATAGATAGTAACACACTAGCACACAGTTCTGAATCAAGATTCGGCGATGTGAAATACCGTTACATAGTGACAGCAATACCTCTCCGATGGTAAGTTTGAAACAGAAACTATGCTCTGGTAATAATGACGTCCACCAGTTACCGTGTCCCACTGGATCAGAAGTTTCAGAACTCAGAAGCTGCTAATCGCTTTGGCAGGAATGATACTAATGCTGAACAAGTCAGTCAGTCATCAGACAATCGTTGACGGTTATGTGACTGATAATCATGAGGTTCACTATATATAGGATTGTAGTGACTTGTGCAATGACTGAATTACTAAATTAATCTCTTGATTCATCGCTAGAGAGGCAATCTGAGATTAGTCCATTCCGCTGCAGATAAGGTGTACATGTGGTACATACGACAGCAACTGCAGCGTTACATACTCTTGCAGGTCATTGAACAAGCTTCTTTCACTAGTAATTTAGAGAACAAAATTGAAGTGTAAATAAACATGGGATTGAACATAGTGTGACAGCCTCTGTTTATCACAGAAGGGCGGTCATTGACCAGGAAAAGACTGCCAATCGGAGCTCTGCGGCCGCTACTTCCTACAGGGCCACAGCCACCGGCTACCAGTTCATGAGACAAATGTCAGTTAACATTCAGAAAGTACTCTCCAGGCTAACACAAGCAGAAGGCTCCCCAAACAACCTTGTCCAGAGCTTCGGCGTCTATGACCAGCATGCGGCAGAATCGCGGGTACCCATCATCCCAAGGAAGTTGGTGTGCAGAAGCGCACGCTGTGCCGGAGTAATCTTCATGAAGAGAGAGACCTAGAGGGTTTTTTTAAAAAAAAACACCACCTGCACCCACACTAACGTGGATGCAGGTGATGCTCGGCTCCTCGACACATTCGTCCGCGGCCCTTGCTCCTTGTACTCGTCTCTTGCATCATCTCGGCGATGAACTTGTGTGTACAAGCGTGCGTCGGGCGGGACAAGTCTTGACCAAACTTGGTCATCCTCATCCCCGGACCACGACCAGGTTCTCTGTTTCTTTGCCGACCTTTTGTCGTGCCTGAACTGAATCATAGCCATCGCCCATTAGTGATGTCTATGCCGGGGAACGGACGCGTGGTAGAAGCTAGAATTCGACGAGGTCCTTGGCCATGGTGGTTCTCCGACTCGGAGATATTTGGCGCGGGACGGCCGCGGGTTCGCGCGCAAACCGAAGGCGGTTGGTTGTCCGACTCCGAGCGGGAGCTGCACAATCCGAGTTTGCTCTGTTTTTGGAAGGTTCAGGCTTGCCTTTCGACGCATTGAACGATCGAACAATCAGTTGCTTGCAGCTTACGCTGGCTGAGTACTCCGATCTGCGGCCACGCCCGACGCCCCGTGATTAGCCTCGCTCGCCTATAAAACTAACACGACGTGCAGTGCAAGCGCATCTTCCACTCGCCTCGCCATCCATCTTCTCTTCTGTTCCGCCTTCTCGCCGCTAGGGTTCCGCCGCCACCTCCCTTCCCTCCCTCTCGCTCTGCCTCTCCAGTCCAGAGCAAGAAGAAGACCGCCAGCCATGTCGCCGCCCATCCTCGGCGACCTCCCGCCGTGCCTCTATTTCGATCCCACCGACGAGCAGCTCATCCGGCTCTACCTGCTTCCGCGCGTCCGCGGCCAGCCGGACCTCATCCCTGGCCTGATCATCGACGACGACACCGCCGCCAACACGCAGCCATGGAAGCTCTTCAGCCGCCACGGCCTGGCAAAGGCAGACCAACCTGATCAGGTCCCAGCCTTCTTCTTCGTCCGCACCAATGGCGCCGCACGCCCGGATCGAGGGTGCCATGGCGGCGGCTCATGGAAGAGCATGAAGAGCGGCGAGCAGGTGTTGCCGCTCGTCGACGGCGAGGATATCAAGTGGACCCGCCACAACCTCAACTTCCAGATGGGCAGCGGCGGCAGCGTCGGGTGGGTGATGCACGAGTACGTCGTCGCCGAGAACCCCTCGCTCAAGATCTGCAGCATCGCCTTCACCGGCCACTGCAAGAAACGCATGCGCGCGCCCGACGGCTACAACCAGGAAGGCTGCCTCGCCGCCGGCGAACCTGTGACGCAGCGCCCGCGCGTCGCCGACGACTATGCTTCTGGGAGCACGACGTCCTTCGTTCAAGACATGATCGCAGTCCAAGATTTTCAAGGTCGTCAAGACTCTGCTTCCGGGACTTGTGCTGCTTCTGGGAGCTCGACGCAAGACTGTGAAGACCCCGTGCCAATTTTGTCTGCCGAGGAAATGGCACAGATGATGAAGGAACTGATGCCTTTGTTGGAGGAGCCCGAGATGACGATGGAGGAGCAGCTCGATAAGGACGTCGACAGCATGGCCACCGGAGGAGGAGGACAGGATACCATCATCACTTGGGAAGGCTTCCAGTTCGACCTCTGCTGAGGTAGCTTTGATCGCATCCAAGCTCTACTGTTGCCTGTAAAAACAGAGCCTCGCTCGGCCTTTCGATCATGTAAACTGCAATGTTCCTTCCATGGGTTCAGCTAAATAAAGTGCTGTTCTTGGATTGTTGATGTTTCTTTGCTAATATATGATGATAACTGTGACAAGATTTCAGTTTTAAACCACTCGTTATTTGGCCATTTGCTTGATGAATGACCTAGCTAATTATTGCTGAAGAATCACTACACGTACTCTGAATCAGAACAACATAGTCAGTGGGGAAGGATGATGTAAACTACACTCTTCCTTCCATGGGTTCAGCTAAACTGCGTTGATGTAAATGTTTCTTTATTAATATATGATAATCGTTATCTGTCTTGCCACTGTAATTATTTGTTCTCAGATTTCAGTTCAAAACCATTCTATTGATGATTCCTTGCTTCATTGGAAACCCTTTTTATGCGCAAGGATGACACTAGTTTTGAATCAGAGCAGCATAGTACAAATAAAGCAGATTTTGTCTCATGCGCCATTTGCCTGATGATAAGACCATTTCTGAATAACCACTACTATTGGATCAGAACAGCGTAGTGCAGAGCAGACTGAAACTTAGAAACAGACGGGGCAGATTATTCTGTATAAGATTGTGAAACAACCTAGTACAACACAATACTCATATATCCACAAAAAAAAAAATGTTGCTTATGAGACAACACTAGGTAAGATCCACATTATGGATGCACGTGCTATCGACTCATCCAAGACGTGCTCAAACAAAACCTTGTGGTGTTCCAACGAGTACACACCCAAGGTATTCCTGGTATCAGCTTTGCACGCGGAACAGCTAGGCCCCGTTCTTGCCGAAGAAATAGACGCAGTTGCTCCTGCATCCCACCGCCTCCGCCACGAACGCTGAGTCCAGGCCCACGAACAGCGCCCTGCCGCCATCCAGCCTCTCCACCCTGCTCCATCGCCGACCCTCCGGCGCGTCCAGCGCGGACACCTCGAACCCGACGACGGCGGCGTTGCGAACGGACCTGCCCTGCTCGCAGAGAAAACATTGGGCCCATCCGTCGGCGAGCAGTCGCCGCACGAGGAGGACCTCCCCGTCGGCGGCCTCGATGAGGTGGTAGCCTCCGACGCGCTTGTTGCCGGCCGGCTTCGGGAGCAGTTCCATCCTGAGCGTTTCGTGGCGTGGGCCCATGATCGGTCGGACCACGACGCCACGGTACTGGCGGTCCACCCGTCAGCTGGTTCCTTCCAGTTGAGCATGAGTTGTGTGTGGTGGTCGTCCATGGAGGACACGAACGCGTCGCCGCCGCAGGATGCCAGCACGTGACGCCGCGACGGCTCGCCGAGGTCGACGCGCCACGTGGCGCCGGCGAGCGGGTTGACGAGCACGACGACGCTGCTCCACCATTCCGCGAAGGCAAGCAGGCTGCCGCTCGGCGTGGCGCTGATGCAGAGTAGGCCGTTCGTGTCCCGCCAGCGCACGCGGCCGGGGACGATCGCCGTCGTTGGCAGGACTCCCGTTCCTCCACTAACGACGGTGGACCCGTCCAGCGGGATGGAGACGATGGTTCCACGAAGAGTGGGGTCTGTTTCTAGCGTGCCCCAGACGAACAGGTGGGGACCGGCGTCGGCGAACGCCGCGGCGAGACGGTCGGAGATGGTGGCCGCCCAGGACTTGCAGACGGTGGCGAACCGCGCCGACTCGAGCGGGCTGAGGCAACAAAGGATCTTCTCCATGAGGTGGAGAGGGAGTTCGGGGATTGGTTCGTTATTGTCGTCCACGTTGCTCAACTTATCGCCGTTGCTTATTGCGCCATCGGCACTTGATGAGCCGCCGGTGCGAGGCTTCATCTCGAGCAGCAATGACATATTGGTTGTGTTTGGTTGGGTGCATGAGTTCCAACCTGGGTCTCTCGATGCAGCCTTCTCTAGTTTGGTAGTCTACGCAGCCCGCCGAACCAGGCCCAGTTGATGTAAAAGACCCTCTCGGGCCAGGCTAAGGAGGCACGCGGAAGTCGGGCGTAGCAGCACGGCCAGGCTTGACTCCTGCAACGCCCGCACCCACAGGTGACCCGACGCATGCATTCGACACCCTCCCATCGTGCGTTAGGGTCACCGCTCCTTCTCGCTCTCCACTGCTCCGCCCGCCGAAGACACCACTTGCTCCCATCGTCGGCTCAAATCATCCCCGATGGCTCGTCTTCTCCACCAGTCGAAGACACCGCCGAGCACCTCGACCTCGCCGCTTGTGTTTGCCTCCTCCATTGCAGGCTCAGGTCAACACAACTATCCCCCCTTGCCAGTCATTGAGGAAGCCAAGGCCGGGGCTGGAGCGGGAGGGACAGTGACAGCGGCGAAGACACTCCGGCCATGGATCTGGCGCTGAGCCACCGAGACGAGAGCCTCTTGACGTGCACCGCCTTGGATCGAGCCGTGATAGGTTCCAAATCGAGCCGCCATGGTCATGGTGTACGGAATTGCAACCCCCCCTCCCCGTGCCAACCTTGCTGTGGCTATGGAAGATGACCTCGTGGACCATCAACACCGCCCCCCATGCCGACCTTGCTGTGGCTATGGAAGATGACCTCGTGGACCATCAACACCGCCGCCGCGATCGAGGTCTCGTGACTCCCTACCGTCGACGAGGTTCGAGGAGCACCCATGGCTATACGAGAAGATTTCTCCGTCTTTTTTTTTAATTCCTTCAAACGGTTTATCCAAGAGGTAAAAGAAGACCATTCGTCATTCATGGTACTTACACCTTATCTCCGTGCAACCCACCAAACATGGGTTGTGCATCTACACATGCAACCCAACATGTAAAACCAGGCTACCAAATACGAGCGCGGCTAATGCAGGCCAAACAGAGAAAGTAAACCAAACACTGTGTCTTGCATCCGCCGAGCCTGCATGAGTTGGGCCTAGTTCTCTCCCTCGGCCTGGTTGGACCTCATGCACCTAACCAAACACAACCATTGCTTCTTCTGTAACTCAAGAACCCACACAACTCACGCTGAAAACATAGGGCCCGCTTAGTATGACTTCTAAAATAGCTTCTGCTTCCGCTTTTTTGAAAATCACTACCAAACGGTTCCATCAGAACCAACTCTGTCATACCGAATGTGAGAATCGATTCTCCCAAAACACCTACAAGCAAAAAGCAGCAAATCAATGTTTTTTTCAGCTTTTCTCCCACCTCTCCACCTCAAGAATGAGTAGAAGCTGTTTTGCCAAACACCTCAAGAAGCTGTTTTGGTAGAGAATCTGTTTTTTCCATAGAAGCTATTTTAAGAAAAAGAAAAGTTAAAGCAGAATCTGTTTTTCAAAAAATCCATACCAAACGGGCCGTAATTTACATAAACTATACTTGATCCTTGTACAAATAAGTTCGTTTCGGCTGCTTTGTCGTCGTGGAGGAGTCCGATCCGGATCCTATACAAGAAACGTTTCCTATTATATCTCTACTAAAGCTAAAGCCTCGATGATCCCTTGACCGCATGTCAAGCAAATCAGATCCAGCTTAGACCCTGTTTGGATCCACTATAGATTCTTAAAATCAAATTTTTTTTCTAAGATTTTAGAATCTGGATTCTTTATAAAATCTGGATGATAGTGTTTGGATACCAGATTTTAGAATCTATGATTTTAATTTTCTTTTTGCTAATGACCAGCCTGCCCCTTAGATTTTTTAAAGGTAATCACTTTATAGCTCCTGCCATCACTATGTTTGGCGCCAAAACTCAAACACCAGTGCGTGTATGCACTTTGCATATACTCCAAGACAATGTAAATTTGAAACATCCGAATGAATAGCACATGGGTCTTGCAAATTTAAGAACTGTAGTACACACAAATATAATATGTCCTCTAATAGGTCGAGGTGCACGGTACGGCATGGATGATGGAAGAGGGTGGCCAACTCCTGCACCACGACCATTACCGACTCCACGCCCAACACCGTCAACGGCACGACCTGCCCCTTCATCCTCGAAATTAATGATAGGGCCACGGCCACGACCGCGAACACCTGCAGCTCTGTCATGGCCACGGCTACCACCACGCCCAAAAGCTCCACCGCGACCGCAAACACCTGCAGCTCCGACAGCCCCACGCCCACGAACTTGAGCCACCAATCCCCCCCCCCCCCTCCAAGCTAGGAGTTCACATCAGCCGGCGATGAATTGAGGAGATCTGTAAGGACATGGTATTGAGATCAACACCACCATAGCCGCCGCATCCGTACCGTCCTCCATGACCGCCGACGGAAGACTCTGCTTCAACACCACCGAACGAAGGACTGAAGAAATTGAAGCCTTCATTTTGCTGGTCGCCGTGGGGATGGGCCATGCCTACTTGCGCGACGCGCCTGGCGGCGGCGACGGCGGGCCAGCGGCGAGCCTGGCCGGGGGGGGGGGGGGGTCTAGCGGGGGCCCTGCTTGCGCAACGCGCCTGGCGGCGGCGGCGGCGGCGGGCCAGGTGGGGACAGTGGCGAGCCTGGCGGGGCCGACGGTTCTGGCGAGGGGCCTGCTTGCGCGACACGCCTGGCGGCGGCGCCGCCTGGTTGCGGTTGAGGAGGAGACGTCGCCTGCGATCTAAATCAGGGTAGTGCGGTGGCAAGGTCTGTAATTTCAGCAAAGTTAATGAAGGACAAGAGGTAATTAGCCAAATAAAATCTAGTTTTAACTGGGGTTGAGGAGATTATGGGATTCATAAAATCTGGGATAGTAGATTTTAGAATTCCAAAAAAAAATCTACCCTGTTTGGAGGCCTTATATAATCTAGATTCTTAAAATCTCATGGGATTCAAACAGGACCTTAATTAACATGATGTGCGCCATGCCAGCTTAAATGTTTACTCAATTCTTGTGCAGGGGCCTATCATATATTGTCCCACTACGTCGTGGATCAATGCATTGCTATACTGTCCACATCGACGGTCGTTTGGTACCCGGAGCAGTACTTCTTCTAGGTAAAACAGTAGATGCAGTGCTCATATGCAGCCGTGCTCACTGTGAAGGATGATCATGAGCTCACGAAAAGGACTGCTCACCAGTCAACTACTCCACGCCAATCCCTGCGTTGTTGTGGAGTTTTACTGTTTAGAATATTGGTCAATCCATGACCGATAGTTTAATGGTAATTTTATAATTATATTATTAATTAAAAAATATATTTATTTGTAAAATAAAACATTAACTCTATCGAATTATTAAAATATCAGATCATCTTAAAAAATATAAAATATCATTTATTAATTAGATTTAATTTTATTTATATCAATAAAAATTAATTATCAGGGCTCTTCTACCGTAGTCCCCCTCTATTCTCTTGCATCTTAGAGTGTAAGGTAAGAAATAAATCTGGGTCCTTGAATTTTTAGAAAGAGAAAATAATAAAAATACATTATTTTGGTTTACTTTCTAGCGGTAGCTCCTTTTTTTTTTGGGGGAAATGCATGCAGCCATGCATGCATGATTTACTCCGTGCTTCCATGTTACCAAATGTGATCCGGATTGATTACCATACGTATTATTTGTTTTTAGAAGACTGACACGCTCTACTCAAATATTTAGAACTTGAACAAGGCATTGATCAAAGACGTCCATGTTCATTTTTTTGATTTTGTGTACCTTTGATGCTGGTGCTTTCTCTATGTCATGTATAATTTTGATCTGAAAATTTAGTTTGTGTGCTGGGTACACAAAATAAGTATGGTACCCTTGTCACGTTGTCTTTCTATCACGTTCATATGTATTTTTGAGTTTGGGCTATCAATCTGTCATGTTCTCTTGCTACTTGCACTCTTTTCTTTTGTTACAATACTGTTTTGTAGCCATGTGTATCGTGCGACATGGATGCCACAAGTAAAGTTCTGTCACGTTTTTCTTTTGTTGTGCCTGTAAAATCTATAAAAGCTAAGATCACGGTGAGATCCTAAAATTTAGGAGGAAAATCTTTTCTTGATTATCCTTGCGTGTCATGCATGGAATATGATTGATCTGTCACTACCCTACCATTTTTCTTTTTCTCTCATGTTATTTTAAGGAAAGCATACCAGTCGATGGCCTCTTTTTTTTTTTATCGAACACGCAGGAGAACTGCGCGTCATTTCATTAAGAAGAAGTGAAAACCGAAACGGACCAATCCCCGGCCGCCCCGGGAGGAGATACAACTCAACGCAACCCTGCCTATTCTACCTTAGCAGCAGCCGCAACTTCCGTGCTCTAGCCAGCGCCCAAATATTCGCCTCATCTTTGATTGTCCGCAACAGGTGAGGTATGTTGGGTGTTTATATATCGAAAAGACAGCGATTCCGATTCTTCCACAGCTCCCAGGCGACCAGCAGTACCATGGTGTTGAAGCCCTTCCTCATGTCCCTGGGTGCCCTACCGCTAGCTCGTCGCCACCATTCCTGGAAGGAAGGCTCTCTCCCTGTCGGCGCGAGCTCCTGCAGTCCGATGAGACGCAAGGCATTGAACCATATCTCCCGTGCGAAGACACAACCCGACAGGGTATGACGAATGTCCTCGGCCTTCTGATCGCAGATAGGGCAGGCAATCGGGTGAGGCAGACTGCGGCGCGCTAAACGGTCCGACATCCAATAGCGCTTCCAGACAGCACGTGACATAGCTAAATGGCCTCTTTCTTTAACCATGCAAATAAAAGAACGGAAGGATACTTTAACCCAAGCAAATCATATCAAAGGAGCCTTGTTTTTCCTTTCGTATTTGGTTTGTTGGTTGGCACGTGACATCGTAATCGTTCTTTTTTTGTTTTGTTATTCACGGCGAGGGGCTCGCGATGCCGGCGTTCAGTATAGAAACCAGAACGCAAGAGCATCGTGGCTCTATAAAAGTCAGGTGATATAACAGAATCGTCTTACCATGAAGACGATTCCATTCTAGAATCTTCTTGGGGCGGTGACACGCGCTGTGACACCCAATAGTACAACACATGACAGAAGAATATAATTGCACAAGAACATAGGGGGAGTATATAATTTTATATAAATCCGAATTTAATTTACAACCCAGAGTTTTCAAAGTTGAAAGTGCATATATGTGCCTAGTGGATTTTGGTGGTTGTATGACAACGTGATTAAAGAACTAATCCTCTTTGTGAGTATATGAGCAAGTTGAACATGAAGAATATACTTTTCATGAATCTAAATGATCATCTTCGATAATGTACATTTGTGGAAGGAAAATGGACCTATATGTTAAAAAGGAGAAGTGTCAAATAAATAGGTCCATATAAAACAATATTATGACAAGCCAAGGTTTAAAATGAATGTGGGACATGAAAACCATTGATAGGAGATGGTCTCAACAAATTGGTGTTGTCAAGAAAAAGATGTGATCAAGTGCTGTTCTTCTATGCACTGATCTTGGAAGCAACTTGATCAAAACAATATTTTAAAGAAGAAACTCAAAAGAAGGCATAACGATGATACAAAGTTATGTGTGGCTCAAGATAGCAAGATGGTGAAGGGTTGGCATGACTTGACCGCGATGGACCATGCACGGGAGAAGGGCAAGATGGAGTCTTGACGCCGAGGGACCCAAGCCATGGTGAAGGGCAGTTAGAGCGCAATCGCGATGGACCGATCAAGCTATATGTGGTCATGCATTTTCAAGTATTATTCATTATTGGAATGTGAAGACATAATGTGACTTGTGACCAAAAGGGTGGAAATGGACATGATAAATGAAGAGTTTCCAAGTCACAAGCTCTAGGTGATGATGCTCAGCAAAAGGACATGTGGTAGCCCTCATGAAGCTTAAAAGAAAAGAAGTGGCAAAATTCATTAATCATGCAAGCTCAAGTTGAGGACTTGTTTTATTTTTATCTTGAGTTTTAGACATGTCGCTCTATCAAGAGGGATGCTACATGGTTTGCATTTAAGGTCTCAATGCTCAAATAAAAATCCAAGTGAGATGAGAGAAACACAATACCTATACTCACACTAACTCTCATTGTGACAGGAAAAACCGGTGTAACCGGTTTACCAAACCGGAGGGACTGGTTTTGGTTCAAACCTGTAATGGCTAGTTCAGTAAAACCGGTGGTACCGGTTTGGGAACCGGTGGGACCGGTTTTGACTGGTTCAGTATAATGGCTAGTTTTTGGGGGACAAGTATAAATACTCTCTCCCCCCCTCCTTTGGAAGGGGCTGATCGTGTACACAAAGAAATTAAATCCAAAGCCTTGTAGAGCTCTCCCCAACACCTCTTTTGTGAGGTTTGAGTGATTTATGAGAAATCCTAAGCATTGGGTTGAGAGGGATTGAGATTGAGAGCACAAAAGAGAAAAATCCTACACTTGAGCATTTGAGCGTTGTGTTGTAAATCCGTGAAGCATTTGTTACTCTTGGAGGTGAATTCTCCTAGTCGGCTAGGCGTCGCCCTAGAGCTCCCAAGCTTGTGGCGAGCCTTGGGAAAGTTTGTGAAGGTCTGCTTCGCCTCCGCAAGGAAAGAAGCCAAGATAGTGGATCGGGGAAAGCGGTTGAAAGAGACACGACTTGGAGTGTGCTTCGTGGGCAGCTCAAGCTTCCTCAACGGAGACGTAGGCTTCACGGGTGAATCCGAACTTCGGCAAACAAATCTCCGCGTGCTTCATTTAGTTTGCTTTTTTTTAGTTCTTGCTTCTTTTATTTGTGATTCATAGGTTGCATGTGTAGTTGTGCTAGTACTCTTAGTGATTACTTGCTCCAGATCTTGTATGCTCTGTTAAGATCTTTAAGTCTGCTAGAACTAAGTGGAACCCGATTATTTCCTGTTTTGTACTCTCTGCCCCGAGGAAACCGGTGGCACCGGTTCTGGTCAGTGCTCAATTATGTAGATTCTTGGTGAATCTAGTTTATTTGTATCTTGGTTACTCTCTTGTATAGTTCACACTAGTGTAGTCCCTCTGGTTAGTGTGTTACTTGTTTTATTTCTATCTGTTCCAGAAAAACCGCTGTAACCAGTTTGCTAAACCGGTGGATCCGGTTTTGGAAGTTTGTTTTCTGAGGTTGATTCTTTGTGAATCTAATTGGGGTGGTTTCTGTGTTTGCTTTGATAGCTTGCTTGTCTTGAGTGCTTGGTTCCTTTCTCTTCATTAGTTGGTTTATTCCAAGCTCTCTAACAAAACCGGTGTAACCGGTTTGCAAAACCAGAGCAACCGGTTTTGACAGTTTTAATTCCATTCCAAGTTTTTGTTAATTTTCAGAACCGCCTATTCACCCCCCCCCTCTAGGCGATATTAAGGGACTTTCAAAAGTGCGGAACCGAAATAATTCAATAATACTAAAAGTTTCGACGAAAGTAAGATACAACGCCCTCTCACGGCGAATACATAGAAGTAGAAGCCGGCCTTGATCGGTGTCAGGCCCTTGACACTGTATCAACGCACATAAGCCTACTCCTCGTCATCATTGGTGCAAAGCTCCCATTCAATATTCCAGTAGTCAGGGCGCTGGCCTTCCCAGTGGAACCTCCCACCGCAGTGACAGTCTCCATCCTGGTCATTTGAAAACCACATAGAGCTATGTCCTGAATAACTAATTTACTCAGCAAGACTGACCTGTCAAAATGGCTAACTACAGCCGACACCTACACATGCAGAGGCTAGGGATAGAGTTTATATTGCGAGAAAACCAGTCTAAGAGTGGATCCTTATTTTTTAAGTTTTAGCATCAAGATAAGTTATCATGCGGAATAATAAATTTAGTTTACACTAAAGCTATAACAATCATGGTTGCAATACAATCTTAATAATTCCAAACAGCAGTATTAAACCCACTCATCATCTTAATGGCTTCTGACACTGTTCCGGAGCAGCGATCAAGTGGTACTCGTTACTATGAGAGGCAGCGACTCGAATCGATTTATATCCTGCAGGAGAAACCTGCTTGCATGACCCATACGCGCTTCATATAAGCCACATGGAGCAACCTTTCGCGTACGGTACCACAAGGTTTTCCGCGCCTGGCTTCCCCGAGAAGGGTCCTCCAACGCGATGCGCCCCGTGCCGCCATCCGTGGGTGGATTGCTCCCTCCTCTCAGCCCCAGTTCCACCTCAAGTATGAGGGTACCTTTCGACCAAGCAGTAATTGTAGCTACGTCAGTTTGCTGGGCTCATAACTCCAACATGCAAACAGTACGTTCAAACTTGATCCCTTGGGCCGGACACGAGGCGTAGCCTTAGGTGACTCGGACGGGGCTACCTCCTTGAAGACAAGCTGTCCTTCCCTTTCCACCTAGTTGCCCGTGCTGTCTTTATTGTGATTTCATCCATACTTTTCTTCATCCGACATCATTTCCCAGTGATAATATTTCTTGTCTACGAGTGGTCTCCATACCACTCGATAAGTAGTCGTCCTAAATTAAGCAGGACGACTAACGTCCTACGGCTATCATCGGGTAAAAGGGGACCTACTACAATTCTAGGTTTTGAAACAACTCCTGTAAACCTAATGCACATAGAAGCCTACATTCCTAACTAGTGATAAAGTAAAAAGGTTAAAACTAGGTGGATGCACCGGGGCTTGCCTGGGTTCTGCTCCTGATCAGCTGAAACACCACCGGGTCCTTCTGGCTCCTGCTTCTGTCCCGCTTCCACGTGATTCACCTCATCACCTACATGATGCAGATGATGCGATACATGAGGATAAGATTAGATTTCATGACACTTTCTCAACAAATACGTTAATACAACGATATTGCATGCAGAAATGTATGGGGTTGTCGTTCGTTACGTTGCTAACCAGCCTTTATAGGACTTACAAATTATCGAATTTTAAAAAGAATAATATTTTAGCATGGTTCTGGAGGTCACTTGCATATGGATGATTTACTGTAGATAGCACTTCTCAGAGGTGATTTATTTGCAAATTTTCACTCACATGCATTAAGCCATTAATTTTAATTAATTAGACGAGATAAAAAGTAAAATAATTAATTGGGCCTAAAATACAGAGAACTAATACTCACCACTATACAGGATAATTAGGCATGACATACAAGGATTAACTACCAAGTTTCAGTAATTTACTAATTACAGAGAATTACCTATGAATTATTAAGTGTATCGCATAATTAATTTAATTTGGATAAAAACCCTAACATGCAGAGGGGTATAGTATTTTTCTTAAATAGTGTATATCTAGAGGAGCCTACTAAAATTTACCCCATCCCAAAATTCGTAGTATATAATTAGTTATGCATTTCTGAATTGTTAATAGCTTTCTAGAAATACAACTAATCAATAAACAAAATAAAACTTATTTTTTTTTCTGGTTTCCTGGGCCGGATCTGCCACGGCCCAGTCCAGGATGCGCACGAGGGGGGGGGGGGCTTGGGCCAGATCTAGCCTGAGCACGAGGTTGGTCCGAAGTCCATTGCGGCCCATGGCCAGCTCGGCCAAGCCGAGCGTGCACGCGGTGGCGCAGGCCACGCATGGCGGCGCGGGTGATGCCGATGGCCGGGGCGACGGCGGTGCCCGAGGCGAGCGCGAATGGGGCCAGGGGGTGGTGGTGGTTGAGCGGCACGCGGATAGAACACAATGCAGCTCACCTAGCTGGGTCGGCGACGAGCGGCGGCGGTGACGGTGGTTGGCGGAGGCGTTCCGGCACTGAATCTGCACGGAAGGAGGCCGAGTGAGCACCAGAAGGTTCGCGGGGTCGAGGGCGACGTGCATGCGGGAGGAATCGGTCCAGGACTCACCAGGGAGCTCTGCGACGAGGTGGAGCGGCGGTCGGAGTCGGGGAAGAACCAATGAATCGACGATGGCTCGGTGCAGGGAAAGGGGAGAGGCTTCACGAGAGGACCGAGGGCGTTGAGGCGGAACTCCGGAGGTCATCGGCTAGGGGGAGGGGGGGGGGGAGACGGTGCGGCTGCTGGCGACGGAGCTCAGCTCCAAGTGTCCCCGGCGGCGGCTTCGGTGGAGAAAAGGCAGAGAGAAAGAGCGAGGGAGGCAAATGGGCGGCGCCTTTCGACCGGGAGGGGGACAAGAAGGATATCAGAAGGGGGAGGTGGGGGCGTCGATCCGTGGGCGAGTCGGATGCCCAGCCGACGGCGGCCACGCGACGTACGGGCAGGCGGGAGACTTGGCGGCGCCGGATGTGTTAATTTAGGGTCACTGACGGGTGGGCCCCACGGGGATTTTGATTTTTATTTATTTTTCTAAACCTACTAATCATCGGTACTTGTTATTTTCGTGGGGATTAATCCAATGCTGATCAAAGTAAACCAAAAATATGGGCAGACTCTATATAATATGAGTGATTTTATAAAAATGCTAACTGCCATTGGTTCTTAATAAAATTTAAATAGAAATTTTGTAAAGAGGGGTGGTTTTTGGGCATTTGATCATTTATTTGGGGCATTAAATGGTGAGATAAAAATATGAAAAATTCACCAAAATTCTATTTCACCAGGATATACAACATATATTTTTGGTGGAACTAGATTATGTTAGAAATATTTGACTTATAGATCAATGGACATTCAAATTTGTTTAAATTGCTTTCAAGTTTGATCAAATTTCAGTTCAAATTTTGTCCTATGCTCTTGTTCATGTGGGGATGACTCTAGCATGGTAGTAAAAATGTCACAGGTGATCTCCGTCCCTCCCAACCTGCCCAAGACCCTAGCAAGAATAACTAGCAGCTCGGGTCGCCATGCTGCCGAAGGCTGCTCCTCAGGGAGACACCGGCGCCGAAGGTGTTGATGGTAGCAAGGGCGGAGATGGTGGCAAGGGTGGAGATGGTGTCGACAACAAGAAGGGAGGCAAGGGGGGGGGGGGGGGGGGACTGGAGGCAATGGCGGCATCGGTGCCCCTAGAGGGAGGGGCGGTGACAGAGGGACTAACACACCTGACAAGAAAGGCGGAGACGGAGGTGATGGTGAAAAAGGTGGCCCTTCCGGGTACTTCAGGGGGGTCTACCGTAGGGACGGGCATGGCGGCGACGGAGGCCGCTCTGGCACCGTCAACTTGTAACCCGATCTCCATCACCGGTCATCCGTAATTCGAAGGCCATTGCTCCTGCCAGTATCTTGGTTTTTTCTGTCATATGATGTTAGTTTCTGTGTGCGCGTGCACTGCATGATCTTCTTAGATCGGTGACGGAAAACTTCATGTTGTGGCTTAAGGGACCACTAAATCACCAACTAGGTTACTCTCTCGTTCCGTCATGCGTGCTGGTGGTGTTAATTGTGTTTTAAATCGAATAAATGGCAAGGAGATTCATTTCTGAGTACCGTAATGTTTGCGCTCTACTTGCTTTTGTTTTGTTTGTTCTTTCTCGTTCATTATATTACACCGCCCAGTGTGTCTCCCTCCTCTGACCGTTCGTCCCTTCTCTCGATCTGGTACGTCTTCGTCGCCGTTCTCTGGCTGCTCGTCATGGTCTGCTACTGCTATGACAAGTGCGCCAGGTTTCTTGTACTAAAGCCTCGATGATCCCTCGACCGCATATCAAGCAAATTAGATCGAGCTTAATTAATATGATGTATGTGCGCCGTGCTTACTACGAGCGCTTATGCTTAAAGTGTTTATAGTATTTATTCTCTTAAAATTACTTACAGTGTTTATAGTATATAAACAGTTAACCCGTTTGGTAAAACTGCTTATCATATTTTTGTGAAACTGTTTATAATTAGAGAAAGGATCATCATAAGCACTATAAGCTACCTTTTACTGCTTTGCTCAAAGTGCTTATGTATAGTACAAAATGACAAAGTACTTATATTTCATAAGCACTTCTTTATTTTGATGTTTGGCTGTGCAAACTGCTTATTGAGCATAGCACTTCCAATAAGCAGTGCCAAACGTATTCTTATGATAATAAACCTATAGCATAAGCATATACTCACTCCATTCCAAAATTATTATTGTCATTGACTTTTTCGCTATCTTTAACCTTTTGTCTTATTCAAAAAAATTTTAAAAATATTATATATTTTCTCATAATTTATTTTATTATTAGATAAAATTTAAATATAACTTATAATTTTTTATATTTTAAAAAATATTTCGAATAAGACGAATGATTTAAAGATAACGAAAAAAATCAATGACGATAACAATTTTAAAATGGAGGGAGTATGATTTTACAAACAAGCCTCAGATATGTGTGGGTATCAAAAACCTTATTACAATAGTTCTACAAAAAATTATCTTTGTAGTATTTGACTATACATATTATTAGTTCTACTAAATTTGTCACCATACAAGTACACTCTTATTAGAAGCTGGTGATACTAACCTTTGTTCTTTGAGAACATGCAGAGTAAAAGAAGCAAAGTAGCTCTCAAAAAACTATATACTGCCGTCCACAGCAACCGACCGGCAGCAAGCAGGGAGAGCAGATCGAATGCGGCAAGCCGCCGACCGACATACATGCATAAGGCACGGAATGTTTTTTTTCCTGATCAGTGATGAGCAGGGCGAGCATAACGCACGAGAGAAGACTAACTAATTAACAAAGATGTACAAGATACTGAACGCCGGCTTCACGAGTCTCTCGACGTGAACAACAAAACAAAGCAAGAACGATTCTGATGTCACATGTCAGCCAAAACCAATTACGGAAGGAAAAAAGCAAGGCTCTTTTGATCTGATTTGCTTGGTTTAAAGTATGCTTCCTTTCTTTGATTTGCATGGTTAAAGAAAGATGTCATCGATTGATATGCTTTTCTAAAAATAACGTGAGAGAAAATTGGTAGGGTAGCGATAGATCAATCATATTCCATTAGAACTCCTACAAAGCCTTTACGTACCAAGTTCAAACCACCACATGACCAAACAAAACTTATTAACGCACAATGAAAATCATGAAAAGTGAATGATCACAACTGTTTTATTAAGGAGTAGAGATATTATCTTGTTACATGACATTCCGGACAAACTAGCTTTTTGTGCACTGTCTTGTTCATGCTTGTATTGCTTCCTTATTAATCTGGATTCGTGCCATATATATATTCTGGTTTTTTTATTGCAGCAATGTCTCATATAGCTTTCTCCACTTGTAATAGGTTTGAGTTTTATAGATTTGTTCACACAATATTTTTTTTATTACTTTTTGTGGGCTTCAACTAATACTATAATTTTAGCTTTTTAGCGAGTGAGAGACAAGAGACAAGTACGTTTTCTTTTGAGTGAAGAGACAGGTACGTACTACGTGGACAAGCTACAAAGTTGATGTCACATGATAGATTAGATTAGGCAACAACACTTAAGAATTTGAGCTATATAAAAGAAAATCATTAACACGTACATTTGTTCTCCTGTACACATCTCCATGTGAGGTGTTTGTATATACTTGAAGAAAATAAAGGAAAACAAATCTTGGATTCATGATTTCTATGTGGAACTAAAAATTGCAATGCATGCAGAATTGCAGATCACGCCATGATGTGCTAAACGCGGTAGGAGCATGCATCCTGGACTCTAGCCACACAGGAGGGAATTAATTAATTCTCGCAAAAAAAAGGAGGGAATTAATCGGCACCCAAAGAGCGTGCGTGATCTACCCACACCACACACCACCCGTAGCAGCCCATCGATCCGAGATCTCGATCAGCAACGTGACGCGCCGGCATTGAAGAACAGCCAGCCCTGGTCATGATCTGGTGACCCCTTTTGGATGCACGTATCCACGCGCGACGCACACGTACACGCCTACGCCATCCGTGTCACACAACTCATCACAAAGTGAGCAGTGCAGTGCAGGCGGCCGGCGCCTTTGCCGTGCTGCTCTGTCTTCTTTTTCCTCGTCCTGGCCTCCTCTGCTCGTTTCTGTAGGTTTCTCTGTTCTGCTCCCTTTTCTCCGCGTCGCGGCATGGCGGCGCCTCGGCGGCGATGGGTGTGGCCTGTTGCCGTCGTCACAGCCGCGGTCACGGCCATGACGGTCGCTGCGATCGCGGCGGACCTGGTCCAGGAGAGGCTGACGGTGGGCATGACTCTCCTCCCCAACGCCGCCTCGACGGGAGCTGGTATTCCTTTCTTTCCCTCCTGCTTCTGAATTCCGGTAATGGCGCCACCGCCTTCATTGATCGGCATTTCCAGCCCACGACGAAGTTACATCTCGCTTGTGCGCATCTGCAGTGTGCCTGGACGGGAGCCCGCCGGCGTACCACCTGCATTGCGGCACCGGCGCCGGCGCGCGAAGCTGGCTGCTCCAGTTCGAGGGCGGCGGCTGGTGCAACGACGCGCCGTCGTGCGCTGAGAGGGCCGGCACGCGGCGAGGATCCACGCGGCTCATGACAAAGCTCGAGGTGTTCTCCGGCATCCTCAGCAACAACCCGGCCATGAACCCTGGTACCGTCTTCTTTCGCATCATTCCCCCAGTTTCAAGAGCTTAGAGAAGCAAATTAACGTTCGTTCATCACTGGCAATCTGCGTAATCCGTTCGTGCTTCGACGTGACTTCCAAACCTCATTAGCCATCCATTACGGATTTGCTTACACGCAACAGTGTATGTTTCCCGTTCATGATGGTGGTACGGATTTTGCTTTTGCAAAAAAAGGCGACAGCGAATTGACCGTCCCAATCTGGTAGGTAGCACGAACACTTCGCTTTTATCTAGGTCCATGCATTTCGATCGCGAATTCAAAAGCTCATGGTCCTACAAAAATCATTAGCCTGGCGTGGGTGTGGGATAAGATGCACAGTGCTTCAGTTTCTGGCCCACGTACGTATGATTCAGGTCCACTGGGGGAAAAAATTCTGCTCCAGCCTTAGAACAGAGTTCAACGCAAATTTTGGTTCAGTCACTGAACGTGAAATTCCTGTTAAATATA
Organism: Eleusine indica; assembly: GCA_030378355.1. NCBI lineage: Eukaryota > Viridiplantae > Streptophyta > Magnoliopsida > Poales > Poaceae > Eleusine > Eleusine indica. The sequence goes on from CM059495.1 coordinate 49,181,226, forward strand.
TTGAGAGGATTTATATTTCCTCGTTTTTAGAAGCACGTAATTTCATGGTACCCATTTTTTCAGACTTATTTCTACAGTTAATTTGCTGACGTCCTTGTCGTTGTCGATTTGTTTCGCTCAGGACACCCTCCCTTGAGTGGCTGTAGCGATAAATGATTGTATCACTGTCCATGATATTCTTCAGTTCGACGAGATGGGGATCTTCATCGTATTCGACAAGCGGTTTTACTTGCTAACACCGAGTTTGCCCAAATGTTTACAGATTTTTACAATTGGAACCGTGCGAAGTTGCGTTACTGTGATGGTGGATCCTTCACCGGTGATTCAATATACACTAATGGCGTACGCTTCTCTTCCCGAACTAAATTAAGCCATATTTTCCATGTGTGATTGTGTCTATGTGTTCCTGTGTTTTGCGACATTTTTCTCACTGCTTGGTGTTTGCCATTTCTACAGTCATCAGTCCTCTACTTTAGAGGTCAGAGGATATGGGATGCTATTATCACTGACCTCCTTCGGAAGGGCCTTGCAAACGCCGACAAGGTTGCTTAATTCTCTCTTTTTTTTTTTGCGAAGAAGGTTGCTTAATTCTCTTTAAACCTGTTTCCTTTTTGCGTCACCGTGGTACTTTCAGCATAATCTAAAACTTCTCCCCGTAGATATGGTCATATCATGTGGAGGACACTTCTTTTATTCTCAAAGTGTTGCATATGCACACTTCAGGTACTGCTCTCAGGCTGTTCGGCAGGAGGCCTAGCTACATTTTTCCACTGCGACAAACTCAAGGAGCGTCTCGGAGGAGCTGTCACGGTGAAATGCCTGAGTGATGCCGGATTTTTCCTTGATCTGTAAAATTGGAGGCCTAGAAAACAAATGTTCATTCTGACTGCATGTTTACTGGATCAAGCGTGTAAAATAACTCTGATTTTCATTTATTTCCAGGAACGACATTTCTGAGAACAACACCATAAGACAATTCTTTAGCAGCTTAGTCTCATTGCAGGTTTGTTGCTTTTCTTCCTATTTTCAAATTGAATTTGAGAATATTCAGTACTGTGACGAAGTCATGAACTTTCTTATAGGGGGTTCATAAGAATTTGAACAGAGATTGCCTGAATTCATCGGACTATCCATACCTGGTATTATAGTTCTTTGAGATTGTTAGTTACCCTTCAGAAGTCAATGTTGAATATCGGATTTTGCTAATCTGCCTACTTTATGCAGTGTTTCTTTCCACAGTATGCACTTCCAAATATCAGAACTCCATATTTCATCTTGAATTCAGCTTACGATGTATATCAGGTAGAAAAAACTTGCCCACTCATTTATTTTAATTTTCTCGAAATAAACCTGTGATACTTTTCAGTACCTGATTATGCATAATGACGTTAGTTTAATTCCCTGATCAGTTCCATCACATTTTTGTACCCCCTTCATCTGATCCTAGAGGGCAATGGAGCCGCTGTAAATTGGATCCTGATGCATGCAGCACATCCCAAATTACAACCCTCCAAGGTTACCTTTCCGTGCACAAATGCATGAAAAAATCTTGATTTCATTTCTGTATGTTCATAAAACTCAGGTTCATGTTACATTGAACAAACATCTGCAAGGTTCTGGATCCATGTTATTCCATCAGTCTATTATTCAGATTTTAAATTTGTTTGCAGGCATGAGAAATTCAATGTTGGCAGCTCTGGAACAGTTCGAAATCGAACCGAAGGCAGGGATGTTCATAAACTCTTGCTTTGCACATTGCCAGAGTGAACTGCAGGACACATGGTTTGCACCGAATTCCCCAATGATACATAATAAGGTATTTGTAAATTACCAGATCAAGCTATACCTACATGCCCCTTTTAGATTGGCCACAGATGATGCACTGGTTAACATGATCAAATTTCAGAAAATTGCAGAAGCGGTTGGGGATTGGTACTTCGAAAGAGGTGGCGCCAAAGTGATCGACTGCGCCTATCCCTGTGACCCAACTTGTCACAATATTATACCATCTGATCAGGTTAGTTTTTTTAGAAAAAAATAACTTGTATGTTCTGGACAAAAGGACACCACTGCTTAACTGCACTTCAGAAATAAAAATGAATAAAACTGACAAATAATGCTTTACTGGTTATAGGAATTGCAGATTTTATGAGTTGTACAGATGATTACATAGATGCCGAATTCTGATCAAAATAGCAAAGTTTCCTCTAATTGGTCAATAAACTGATGGATGAAACAATGTTTATGATGTAAGTGCACTTGAATACTTCACTGCAGAAATATCTTATTATGTTACTTGGTATCAGGCCAATTGTGAAAAGAGTAATTCATTTCTAGTCACTTTTCACGCATTCTGAGAATTTATTACTTGACCTGATTAAAATTTATCACTGAACAAAAAAAAATCAGTCTAAACAGGACAATCATCCATGTTGATCTACTCCTGAAACTTTCCCTTTACTCCCTTTTATGCAGGATGGAATTTCAGGCGTCCAAAGTGTACCGCAGATCTGTTCCATTAGTATTTGTCAACAAATGATTCTTTATCTGTATGTATTGCTCATTCATTCACTATTCATTTGACTCATTGATGAATAAAATGCAGAGCCAATGCTCTTAAAAGAATTGGAACCTCTGGCATGTCTGTCACTGATACATGGACTGCAGTGCGGTCTGTCTCTCTGTTTCTTTCATGATTTGGAGAGAATCTTGGTCTTTAAGTTGGCAACCTCAGATCTTAAACGAATTAATTTGTAATCTAACGTGATCGTAGTATTTTCGAACATCGGACATGAGAATACGGTACTATTTGGCTATAAAAAACAGCACATCAGATGCGGCTTGAATTAGTAAGTTTTTTTTTCCCCATCAGGCGTGATTGTTGCTTTGTCCATAGAGCAATGTGTAAGTGTTGTTTGTGAGGGAATTTTGAGGGTCTTATTTGCAATCCTATATCCGTTTTTTCTCATATAAAAATGGCCTCTTGAGGTGTATCTTGTCTGGCCTACTTACTACAGAGTAGAGTATGTGCCAAGCTGAAAAGGGGATGGCTTATGAGAGTTCTTACAAAAACAATTGACGACTTGGTATCGATAATGCAGTCAACAAGTATAGCAAGTATGTTGGAGTCAAAGGCTACACTATCATATTATGGGTTGTAGTGAAACAATGCTCTAGTTGTATGCCAACAATGAGTTCATGAAATGCTTACTGGGAATTCACTTCGATACATAAAGAAATGAACAAGCGATTTTGGCCCTTTCCAAAAGAAAGGATGCATTGCATTGTCTTACCACTGTTCCTTAAAGCTAACCAAGTATTAACCAGTTTCTTTGATGCTAACATGCAAATTGGACAAATTAACAAAAGAATGCACCTGTCACGATACATGAATCTAGTGTTGTACACTAGTCAGATCAGTACTGCAGAGCCAGCAGGAAGCAAAAGTGTCCACTAATCCAGGATTGAGCAAAACACTGTATAACGAAGGTAGCTAGTTCATGCTAATATCAGTCATCCTGAAGTCCTAGAGCTATCTCACCTTTTCCGGTGAGCTTGCATTGCTTCTCGATGTTCGATCTACCCCAAGCCAAGGTAGGAAAGCCTGAAGCCATCCATGTAGCCGCCTATGCTCGTTCACCACGATCAATGCCAGGGAAGAACCAGAACGAGTCGCCGGGGCAGAAAAAGCCCGGCCAGTGCGGCACCGTCTTCCTCATCACGATCTGATCACCCGCTCCGGCGCCCAGCCGACACTCCGACCAGAACCACTGCTGCGCGCCGTCGCGATCGCTCGAGCTGCCCACTTGCGGGATATCCCACGGCTGGCGCGCGAACAGCACCGTCCCCGGCGCGCGGCCGGGGGCAGCGGAAGCCGGCACGGCCACCGAGCACCCGTGGCCCAGCAACATCACGCGATCCCCGAGGATGCTCGCGGCCTTGGGCATCCACATCCTCGCCTGCCAGTCCAGCCTGAAGAGGGCGACGCGCCTGAGGCGCTGGTCCGAGACCACGAGGTGGACGTTGCCGAACAACTCGACGAGGTGGTGGGCCCACCTCTCCGGGCTCCCCGGGAGCGCGAACGCCGTGTCTCTGCGCTCCACCTTGGGCTCCGCGACGGCGAGGTCCGCGCGCCAGAGCTTCCTCCGCTCGTCCACGAGGTACACCGTGGAGCCCACGGCTGCGATGTCGCTGGCGACCGTGTCGTGGCGGAACCCGGGGGCCCGCAGCGTGGCCCATACCCCGACCGCGTTGGCGCCTCCGCCCCTGGGGGCCCGGCCCGGGCGGCAGTACGCGATCATCCTGTCCGCGGCGACCGCGAGGAAGCAGGCCGGGTCGGCGGGCAATGACGTCAGCACGGCGCGGATGCCCTCGGGGCCGTTGTCCCCGAACGGCCACGGGAGGGTGTGGCGCGCGCCGGTGATGGGGTTGGCGAGGACGATGCGGCGCGGCCGGTCGACGGCGGCGAGGACGAGCCACCCGCCGCGGGTCGCGACGCAGCGCTGGTACGCGGGGACCTCGTACGTGAAGGCCCGCCCCCCGGGGATGTCGTAGAAGCGCCGGGGCGTCTCGGCGGCGGCGGGCACGCCGCGCGAGGCGGCGAGCGGCGGGAGCATCAGCCACGGGAAGGGCGGCGGCGCGATGCCGGAGAGGCGGCAGGAGCTCCGCCACTGGCGGCAGACCAGGCGCAGGGCGAGGAGGTCGGAGAAGCGGAGGTAGGGTGACACAAGGGCGAGGATGGTGTCGCCGTGGGTGGAGGGAACCCTAGGGTTCCCGGCGTTAAGGGGCGGCGGCGCCATTGCCGAGGCGGCGCGAATGCGAGGCGGGTGCGCGGCGCGATCCGACGCTTCGTCTCCAGGACGGCCTCTTCGTGCCCTTTTATTGTGCCGCGCGGCGGCGCCCATTGATAGCGCGGGGGCTTCGGCTGCAAGCCACCACACCACCAGGCCGTCCGTCTCTGGCGATGAACTTGCTTTGATCTGTGCCAGTACTAAATATGCGGGGTTTTAGTTGCAGATACGCTGAAAATTAATGCTTTGGTTGCCCTGCACTGGATTTTTTTGGCATTCATACTGGAATGGAACTGGTTCTCGTTGACTGAAACTATGGAGCTTTCCCACACTACAAATAAGACATGATTGAGTAATTAATTCTGATTTGATTCGTGCAAAAAAAAAAAAATTTGATCATCCCAGATAAGATTTGATACTGGGGAGGTTCTAAAAGAAGCTACTCGTATTCATTAAGATTGATTATTAAAGACACTCTATCAATTACTGCATGGTTCACACCAACCAACATAGTACAAAACAATCAATCCATATCCACAAGATCTACATCATGCAAAAAATACATTCATGCATGATGGAACGCATTTCTTTTGTGTGTTGTGGAATTCATGGAGTAACCTAATGTCATTACGGGCCAAAGACCTCAGAGAGATGGCTCCTGTTTCTCGTATCCACTAACATCCTTTCCGGTCCATATCGTCGAAGCAATTTCAACTAAGGAAACGTGGGCCATAATCATAGTGCATTTGTAGCCCATTATTTTAGTGGTAAACCCCAGCAGATTCGCCCCCAATTCGTAGCAACGTTGTTTGCTTGGTCCAGTTACTTGTTTTAGGCCCAATTTACAGCCAGCCCGTTATTGTGTCTGTGTGTCTCCTTCATTTTTCTTTCTTCTTCTAGGATTTTACTATTCATTTTCTTTCTTTTTTTTTCCCTTCTGTTACAATATTTTGCTCCCGTCCTCAAAACTTTGAATTACATAACATATACAAAATGAAATGATAGAACAATATGCATATTACACAAGCATTACGACAACAAAACAATATTGATATGTTAGTGAACAATGCAATAACATTTCAATGTTCTAAGAGGACATGCATTTCTATTGAGATGAAATTAGTACTAGAATAAATGAAGTCGATATAACACTTGAAATGATGAAACGAGAAACATGGCTCGTGTTGTGCAGCTAGAGGGTGGGGGCGTCCAGATCTCTGTTTGTCTGTTTTTCCACTTGTCTCTGATCGTGATGTCAGTGACTGCTTTAATTTGTTAAGAGTGGTACAACAGAGAATGTGATTCCACCTTGAACCATCAGGGAAAAGCTAGAGCAACAAGCTGCTTGGAGTCTACCAGGTGTACCTTGGCTAAAGTTATTGCAGGAAGTTCGTGCAACTTTATGATATCTAGACCAATTTGCTTAATATCTTTTTAAAGGGAATTTATTTATTTATGAGCCTTTATGGAGATATATCTTAAAGCGGGATCAAAGTCGTATGAATTAGAATGCTCATTTTTTTTTCTTTGTACATATCCACATGACTTGTTTTGTTTACAAGTGTTCCATTGTTAACGAACAAGGGAAAAGCATACAAAATGAACCGACGGACGGCTGCACAAAAGACACGAGCCAAGTAAAATGTCAGCTCTTTCAAAGTCATTCGCCACCTTACAATGATCTTCACTTAGCAGCATGCAACAAAGAGATACTATTATAGAGCTAGTATAACATTAAGAAAATTGCAAGTAAGAATATCAGGCCACCCCAAATTCCACCATGCTTCGTAATTCCAGTCAAGACTTGCACATGTTGCAACCGGATTTCTTTTGCATTTGACAAGACATCCTCTTCGATGCGCATTGATGAGAGATACGTGCGATGCACAAAATCGAAATCTCTGGTATAGTATAAGAAATTGGGCGCGCGCGGTAGGCATCGTGACGACCACGTCTTGCCCACGACTCCACACACCGGCTGTCTAGCTCGTGATTTTTTTTTTTATAGCGCTCGTTGGTCAACGCCTTGACGTCTAACCTCCTCTCCCGTCGCCTACGGAGTTTTTCTATCCGGAACTGCCCCCCATCGAGAGCTCTGGAGGTGGCGGTTTTGTGGAGCTCGTGTCGTGCCGCCAGGGCTCAACCCATTGCCGTGGCTTGTCTCTAGCCATCGGACTATTAGAAGCACTCCACTGAAATCAGGCTCTGATGCTAGTGCTGTGACAAATGCGTCACTGAACTTGAACATTCACTCTCGTTTATAATAACGGAGGTGACGAAACGCAGATCAGATTCTCTCAGTCGGGAGCAGAGCTTTTTGGCGGAGAACGAGAGCAGACGCGCGGCCACGCTACCGGGATCCCGACGCAACGCGCGCGTACGTGCGCGCGCCCAAGGCAAAAAACACGCGATTTCGAGCATTTCCATGCTGCCCGTGCGCTTCTGATGCTTCCGGCCGGCCCCTCAAAAGCACAACCACTCCAACCACACAAACAAATTCGGAAATATTTGGGTCGAATTAGAAACGCTGCTGTTGATCAAGGCCGTTCCGGTTGAAACCTAGTTTTGCATGCATGATGTCATGAGGTTGCACTTGCACGGAACATAAAATTTATAGCGTGATCAAAGAAAAGCCATTCTGCACGCAAAGCTGCTGCTACAACTAGCTCGCTAGCCAGCGCCAACGGAACGAATAATTGGCGACCGACCTACGACGTACTGGGCCTCACCAGTCTCCTGCTGTAAGTCATCTGATGACCTGTATGCTGTAGTACATCTGTGCCCTCAGCTAATTCCTTCAACCCGTCATTTACTAACTAATCCACTTATCAAACAGCTCATCACCCAGGCATGATTGCCCATCAGCTTCTCGCCAATCTTTAATGACTCTGCAATCATTGTGATTTCTGGTTTGTTTATTTAACAAGCTGAGGTCATGAATTTTTCCCCACTAAGATGAAAACAATGCTGTTAATTTGACTGCTGGGTTGTCAAAATGTCTACTTTTACTGAAACATTTATTTACCGATAAACAGGTGGAAATTGGAGAGCAACATCAAATGCGAGGCTGGCGAGTGGGCCATGCGTCCTCGAAACTACTCTATTTAAAACCGATAGTTTAGTAGGATTCAACCACTAGGCTCAGGGTTGACTCCTAGCCCCTATCACACAGCATATGTCCATACATGTTCCTGAAGCAAGCTTAACCCTGCTACAAATTTTATAGACGCACACACTTACATTCCACGCCTCATATAATTAAATAAAAATAGAAATAAACCAGTAATGTCTCCTACGACATGACCACCATCCATGACCAGGAACCAGGATAACAAAACAAAACAAAACCAGATGCAGAACAGCACATCCTGTTGCTTCCCATTGCCCCTGCCTTTTTCTGAAGGAGAAAGTTGCAGCTTGGTGTCGTCGAAGTTAGAGGAGAGCCTTCCAGAGCAGAGAGGCAGTTGACGCAGGCACATTTCCTTTCAAGGGAGAGGATACATACGGAGGAGCCTTCAATGCGTGACAAGGAGATAATCAAATCGGCGTCGCAAAAAGGTGAGGGCGGCTGTTGTTATTTTCTTGCCCTCTTTAGCTTCAATTCGTTCCATGTTTGCAGCAGCCGAGAATTCGCAGGGTAAAAGGCGCGTTTGTTCCTTTCCATGTTTGCGATTCCGGATCTTGGGGATGACGCGAAAGGATGGCATGCGCACAGTGCACGATTCCAAAAATAAAATTGACCCTGCTGCATCTAAAGAAGGTTCAACAAAGGCTAAAGCATCTGGCGTTCTTTTCCCCCTCTTGTCCTTTCAAGCAATTGCATCTTTATCTGCATGGTGGCATTATAAAGTCATGATTTTAGTAGAACGGAGTCGCCCCCCTCACAATCACCTCGAAAGCAGTAAACACCGATGTTTAAACAGCGCTGTCGCGAGCGCAAAAACTTATGGAAAATGACAGTGCTTGAACTGGTATAAGAGACAAGGGAGTTCGAATTTAAACCTGCGAATTATCTCTGGCTCGGTGCACCGGCTTCTCCCGTTCCGATGGGCTTGTCGTGTCTATCTATTGCTAAAAGTTAAGCGAGGCCTTTATAAACCTCTGTCCGCGTTGCCTTGTCGTCTTCGTGCAGTGTTGAGGTGAGCTGAAGCGGAAGGGAACGAGAAGGCGCGAAGGAGCAGAGCAGCCATGGACAGCTCGTCGGTGTCGGTCTCCGACGAGAGCTCGGAGGCGGCGGCCTCGGCGTCGACGCGGAGCCTCGTGGACGCGGCGGCGGGCAACCTGAGCCGCACCGTGTCCGACGTGTCCACGTCGTTCTCGGAGCAGTGCAGCAGCAGCGTTGACCACAGCGGGCCGTTCGCCGTGGCCAAGCTGATCGGCCGGTCGCCGGCGACCAACGCGCTCAGCCGGCTCAGCATGAAGCCCCGCGCCGACGTGCTCGACCGGCGGTCCACCGACGACGGTACGTGCCGGTCCTTGACGCAGATCGATCCATCACCGTGTGTGTGTGTGTGTCTACTCGCGTCCTTGGTTGTTACTCCCACATGTGTGATGCGCAGAGATGGAGCTGGTGAAGGAGAGGTTCTCGAAGCTTCTGCTGGGCGAGGACATGTCCGGCGGCGGCAAGGGCGTCTGCACCGCCGTGGCCATCTCCAACGCCATCACCAACCTCTACGGTATGTATGCACCTAGCCATCATCTTTTGCATCTCGTGTTCCGGCGTACTAGTATTATTGACCGGTCGTCGTTGGATCGATTGTTGCTGTTGTTGCAGCGACGGTGTTCGGGAGCTGCCACAAGCTGGAGCCACTGCCGGCGGGGAAGAAGGCGATGTGGAGGAGGGAGATGGACTGCCTTCTCTCCGTCTGCGACTACATCGTCGAGTTCTTCCCCTCCACGCAGACGCTGCCCGACGGAACCAAAGTCGAGGTCCGCAACTCATCCCATGGAAGTTGTTAACCCAGTGACAGAAAATCCATGCTCTGTTTTCCGTTGACGTGGCCGCTGATCAGTGATTCAATCCATCAATCCGTGCAGGTCATGGCGACCAGACCAAGATCGGACATTTACATCAACCTCCCGGCACTCGAGAAGCTCGACGCCATGCTCATCGTAATAAGACCAGATCTCAACTTCCCCTCCACTGATTGATTGATTTTACTTGCTTTGTATACTATGATATGATGAATCAATCGATTCGATGAACTAATGAACAGCTTGGTGCATTTTTGCAGGAGATACTGGACAGCTTCCAGGACGCAGAGTTCTGGTACGCGGACGCCGGGACGCGGTCGTTCGCGTCGGTGACCTCGACGTCGTCCACCATGTCGTCGTCGTTCCGCAAGTCGATGCACCGGAACGAGGACAAGTGGTGGCTTCCGGTGCCCTGCGTCCCCGACGCCGCCGGCCTCTCGGAGACGGCGCGCAAGGACCTGCAGCAGAAGCGCGACTGCGCCAACCAGATCCACAAGGCCGCCGTCGCCATCAACAGCGGCGTGCTCAGCGACATGGAGGTGCCCGACTCCTTCATGGCCATGCTCCCAAAGGTAACAAAACTGCCAATGATGGAACAGTACAAATTAGACATGCCAATGGTCAACTAATCGATGGTTTTGGGTTTTTTTTGCAGAGTGGGAGGGCGAGCGTGGGTGACGCGGTGTACCGCACCATGCTCGGCGCGGACAAGTTCTCGCCGGACTACCTGCTCGACAAGCTCGACATCGCGTCGGAGCACGACGCGCTGGCCATGGCGGACAAGGTGGAGGCGGCCATGTACGTGTGGCGGCGCAAGGCGAGCGCGAGCCACGGCAAGGCGCGGTGGAGCAAGGTCAAGGAGCTCGCGGCGGACGACGACGACAAGAACGTGGCGCTGGCTAACCGGGCGGAGAGCCTCCTGCTCTGCCTCAAGCACCGCTTCCCGGGCCTGTCGCAGACCACACTGGACACCAGCAAGATCCAGTACAACAAGGTAGTAATTCATCACATTGCCATCTCATGTTCCTTCGACCACGTCTTTCTTGGCAGAGTAAGACCCGACACTTTTTTACCCTTTTTTTGCAGGACGTTGGGCAAGCGATCTTGGAGAGCTACTCACGGGTGCTGGAGAGCTTGGCCTTCAACATGGTTTCATGGATCGACGATGTTCTGTTCGTTGACAAATCGACTAGAAATAAATGAGTGACGATGTGATCGGCGTTCTTCTGCGAGTCCGCACTGATGCTTCCCAGCGAAGGGTTTTAGATCACTCTGTTGGCGAAGTGGCGAGAGTATAATGACAGTAGAGGCACTAGGATGGTTTTTCTGACATAGAGGATATGTAAGCCTTAGCTTGCTGGGGTCCTCTTGACCAACAGTGAATGTACGCATGACACAATGATTTTTGCCCCGTGCTCCGCTCCTTTCGTTTCCTGTTGGCTTACAAGAGGATATCATACAGCGGCATGAAAAGAGTTCTACTACAAGAACATACTATAAAAACTAGTAAAATTATGAATGCTACGACCTACTCTTGGCAACGAGAGCGTGACGTAGGCGTTACGGCTCACGTGGAGGAAAAAAGAAAGAGATCAATCGGCGCGACAATATGGGTGACCTCGGTTCCACAGGAGCCTTGCATTACCAAGAGTACAGATCCATTATACCACCGTGCTTCTTTGTTTTTTGAAAAGCTTAGAATGTCTCTTAATTACAGCATCAAGGCCAAAATGGAAATAGTTATAGTTCACTATACTGAACTAAAACATAATTTATCAAATGTACCAAATTTTGCTTCACCTAAAAGATTCAATCTACTGCATAATACAAAGAGGAATTTGATTAGGTAACATAATAATATCTATTCAAAGGTTTCTCATTGATAAAAATTGGTTCATTTATTGGATATGTCTTTAGATAAGCATTTGTTCAAAATCGATTCAAGGTATAACATGTAATCGAATAACCTAAATATAAGAGTAAAATTTATGGACGGTCTCTAAACCCATGAAGTGTAATAAGTGTCTATAGCTGCAGTTCCTACTTTCTAGATATAACACCTAACAAGGCAAGATGCGGCTTCGGTGCTTCTAGTTACTGCTCCTACGCGTTCTCCCACTACGTGGCAGTTCAGGATTGGTTGTCGAATTTTGTGGTGCCCACCATAACAGAGCAGCCGTCTAGGAGTAACATCGTTAGCTTTATTCTATTTTCCTGAAGTATACAAATACATCTCCAAAAGACTAAAACCAACTAGACGCAGCAACTGAATCTCTCTCCATGGCCTGGAAATCTCTCCATCTAGATCAAAATGAACTAACCCAGTCTGAGGTGCTCGCTTTTAATCGATCCTTGAACCTTGCCTTGTGCTTGAAGCCCGTGGAATTGATATCATTGCCGCTCCAATCGAATTGATCAGGATCTTAAATCAAAGCTTGTCACCACAATGTAACGAGCAAATTCTCATCCAAACAACAATCCTCTTCCAGGATCTATGGCTTAGTAAGAGGAACGACTTATGAGAAAAGAGCAGTGTGTGCTGGCCAAAGGAAGCTTCCTTTCAATTTTTCTTAAATCAATTAGGTAGGATGTCTCATGTCTACATAACTTGTGCGGAGAGATTGAGCGGCATGGACGCATGGTTATGGGAAGAAGATAACGACATTACATTTGTCAATGGCCACTTCAACCCGGACGACCACTCCGTTATGTGTTGGGGCACCAAAAAATTCAGCAACCAATCCTGGGCTGCCATGTAGTGGAAGCACATATGGAAGCAGGAACCTGAAGTACCGAAGCCACATCCAAGAAGACAACTACTACAGCTATAGTCATAGCCATATCAACCAATAACACCATGTCCATACAGTAACAATTATGTTCTTATGTAACTCATTTAAAATATGAAATTGAAATAAAACTAAAATATGAGTAGGGGCATATGCCCCAACTACACATAACCTATTTTCATCCACTGCTATAACACATTCACAGACGGATCTCTCAATAGGATATGGTAGGACGGCCACCCTACCTCACCTCTTAGTTGAAGACACACAACCACTTTTTCTCTGGAGCTCTCATGCTCTGCTGCTATTTGCCATTAGTCATGGCATGGCGGCATGGCCTATCTTATATGGCTGTTGTTTGTTCGAAGAAAGAAGTAGCACAATACGTATGAGTTTAACTGAATATGGTTGTGTTAGTGAACTAACGAGCTAATGGGTTGGTTCTAGAGCCAGCTTGAACATGCACACGACGCCTACAAGGTCAAGTGAGACTTCAATTTTTTTGTGCATGAAGGTCCAATAGAGAGGCGGCTTATGAGTTAGTTAGAACTTTTTTATTTTCATACGGTAGACAAATTTGATTATTTCATAAATTGTGAACTGATCAATCAAGAGTGATAGTGTTTCCTAGAAAACGAAAGCAACACTTGGATTATCATTTTTTCTGAGGAGATGTAAACCTTAGACCAGTCTTAATAAACTCTTTCATCACACTCTTTCCAAGAGTGTCATATCAGTTTTTAGCTCTTATTTTATGAAATAAAATTGTATCTCTCAATGCCTAGTTTCATATCACGGTTTCATAGGTTTGTCAAAATATTAAATTATTGCTAGGTTGCCCATTAGTGTTTGGTTGGATTTGGTTGGGATAAAAGAAAAAACTCTCAATCCACTTTCATTTGTCTTTCACTTTATTGGAAAGGATGCACATAGCTTTTCATAGGGTTCAAACTCTCTTTATTTATAATTTTTTTACTATTTCATTATTTTTACTTATATATCATTTAATTAAATGCAAATGAAAGGATCATTGACCTTAGCTTGCTGGGGTCGTCTTACCAAGTGAATGTACGCATGACAGAATGATTTTTTCCCCCCGTGTTCCGCTCCTTTCATTTTCTTACCAGAGGATAACATACAGCGGCATGATAAAAAATTCAGAACATACTATAAAAACTAGTAAATTTATGAATGCTACGACCTACTCTCGGCAACGAGAGAGCGGCTGTGACGTAGGCGTTACGGCTCATGTGGAGAAAATAAAAAAGAGATTGACCTCGGTTCCAGAGGAGCCTTGCATTACCAACGTGCTTCTTTGTTTTTGAAAAACTTAAAATGTCTCTTAATTACAGCATCAAGGCCAACATGGAAATAATTATAGTACAATATGCTGAACTAAAACATAATTTATTAAATGTACCAAATGTTGCTTCACCTAAAAGATTCAATCTTCTACATAATACAAAGAGGAATTTAATTTGGTAACATAATGACATGTATTCAAAGGTTTCTCATTGATAACAATAGGTTCATTTATTGGATATGTCTTTGGATAAGCATTTGTCCACAATCAATTCGAGGTATAGGTATACATGCGACCAAATAACCAATATATATATATAAGAGTAAGATACAAGGACTGTTTCTAAACCTATTAAGTGTAATAAGGCCTGCAGCTGCAGCTCCTAGATGTAACATCTAACAAGACAACTGCTGCAGCTACAGTCACAGTCATATAAACCAGTAACACCCTATCCAAACACAGTAACAATTATGTTCTTATGTAATTTATTTAAAATATGAAATTAAAATAAAACTAAAAGTATGAGTGCCGGCATATGGTCTCACCTACGCATAACATATTTTTTCATTCACTGCCATAATACATTCAACTAGTGGTGTCCAAATCGATCGTCCCGTATGACATGATCTAGACACGAAAAAGTCCGATCCAATTAATTTCGAACCGACACGGCACGAAATATGTAACAGCCGGTGTTGGGCCGGCCCGTTAGACCTGCTAGCACAAAAGGCCTATGTGACTCATTAATAAGAATAAGGTAAAAAAATTACTGTAATATGGAAGATGTGGGATTCAAACCTGAAAACTAAGAGAGATATCTTACTATTTGAATTAGTCAGTGTGTTTGATTTTAATAGAAACTATAATTCTATTTATACTAAATTAGTCTTCCATCCGACCTCTTAGTGAATGGCCATGTCGTGCTAACCCGTGGGCTCGAGCGACAGTCCAAACATGACACATGGCCTCGTGTCATGTCAGCCCGATATGAAAATGTTACGGGCCGGGCCAGACACGTGCCATGCCTTTTTTTGCATGCTTTGGGCTGGTCCACGGCTCAGAGGCTTTTTGGACATAGCTAATTCCAACTGAACATGAGTGGAGTGTCTTGAAAAAGTTGGATGCCGGAAAACGCGAGCGGCAAGTAATGGCACACACAGATTACGTAACAAATGCGAGGCAGGGGATGAAACAGAGTATGTGCAAGCGTCAGTTGTTCAGTGACCACCAACTGCTAATTGCCTGTGCTGCAGCGACAGAACTAATTTTTGCAACTCCAGTGCATGCGAAACAAAGTGTTAACTGCGGTATCAATTATGATTGTTCCGATGATACATTGACAGTACAAGATTTTGCGAGAAAGGAAGTCCGAAATTCTCAAAGACAGTTAACACTGCTGTGGCGTTTCGTTCTTGTCAGTTTCAAGCAGAAACTGCCCCAGGATAACACAACTCTGTAGCATAATTCGAAATCAGACTGCTAGATAGGGCGCGATATTAGTGCATTGATTTATCACATGCGCTTAAACGAAATCATCCAAAACCTTGCGCTGTCGATCCAGGCTCTGTTGCTGCTTGCAACAGGCTACCAGGTCACCCAATTAAAAACTGACGGAATGACGGTTCATCCGTGCACTGGCTATTTCCGCATATGGAAGGTTTGGCGGTAGCTTCGCAGCCAAATTTTTTCAAAGCGCCGCAGATTTGAGGGAAAAATTTCATCGGTGGATCACCTGCGTTCACCTCACGCCATACAATACACAATCCGAGCTGCGCGCACCGAAACTTTCAAAACTCGGATTCCCGGAGACGCCTGCGCGCTTTCTCTCACGAACCCATCGTCGACCTATAAATCCAGCGCCCACCAGGCCACCAGTGCACACGAACCATTGCCATCTTCCTTCCACGCCTCCATCCTCTCTTCCGCGCGTAGCTCGCTAGGGTTCCGCCGCCTCTCGCTCCCTCGCTTTCTCTCGAGACCAAGAACGAACACTACCATGTCGCCGCCGGCCGTGAACATCCTCGGCGACCTCCCGCCTTGCCTCTACTTCATTCCCGACGATGAGGAGCTCATCAGGCTCTACCTCCTGCCTCGCGTCCGCGGCCAGCCTGACATGATCCCCGGCCTCATCATCGACGACGACTCCGCCGCCAATACCCAGCCATGGAAGCTCTTCAGCCGCCACGGCCTGGCGAAGGCAGGCCAGCCCAACCACGTCCCGACCTTCTTCTTCGTCCGCACCAATGGCGCCGCACGCCCGGATCGAGGGTGCCATGGCGGCGGCTCATGGAAGAGCATGAAGAGCGGCGAGCAGGTGTTGCCGCTCGTCGACGGCGAGAAGATCAAGTGGACCCGACACAACCTCAACTTTCAGATGGGCAGCGGAAGCATCGGGTGGGTGATGCACGAGTACTTCATCACCCATCATCCATCTCTCAAGATTTGCAGTATCTCCTTCACCGGCCACTGCAAGAAGCGGATGCGCGTTCCTGACGGCTACGAATACGAAGACTCCCTTGCCGCCGGTGAACCCGCGACGCAGCGCCCGCGTCTCGCCGCGGCACATGACGACTCTGCTTCTGCCAACACGACCACGACGTTCGTTCAAGACTTGGACACGACGCAGGCATCTGAATACCAAGAACCCAGCATGGTGCTCCTCTCTAATGATGAGATCACGGCGATGGTTGAAGAGATGAGCTACGCACAAGAGCCTGACTGGGCGTTCCAAGAGCACCTGCAAGCAATGGCGCAGCCCGGCACCGTGCAAGAACCACCTGCGTCTCAAGAACCGACGACGATGGAGCAGTGGGTCGTCGATCAAGAACCCAGTGCGGTTCAGCACACCTCTGACGAATATGAAGAAATCGCAGCCATGATTACAGAGATGACCGATCCACAGCCACAACCTCTCATGGTACCGATGATGGAGGAGCAGGTTCATCAAGAAGAAGAACCCGACAACATGTTCGATGCAAGGAGCTACATGGATCTCCTCATGACGCCGAGCTCCTGCTCCGTGCAGCACATGGACAGCATGGCCCCAGGAACACACGGCGGTGTCGTCAGTTTTGAAGGTTTCGAAATCGAGCTCTGCTAGCTATAGGATCGCGCGCATTGAGGGTGTAGTCTTTAGAAACGGAGCCTCAACGCTCGACTTAGCAGTTCCTGTAGGATGTGTAAATTGCACAATTCTTTCCACGGATTCAGCTCCAAGTGCTGATCGTGTCGTGTCTGTAACTTCTGATGTAAATCATACAGTTATTAACCTTCAAAAAGATCATACAGTTATTTTCATAGATTCAGCTAAAGTGTTGGTGTTGGATTGCTGACGCTTTTTGGATTGTTCTTGCCACCGCAGTTGTTATCATGTTATTATACAAGCAAGGTGGCCAGCGCGGCTAGTCACAATTCTTTTGTTTCCTATTAATTCATTTTCTTTTGCTTGAAATTTTGTTGCTTTGGATATGTATCACATAAGTTTTTATAGTGGTTTAATGTTGGATGAACTGTTAAAGAACCTCTTTATATTTAAAGAAACAAATTGGGTTATTCTTTTTTTTCAAAGCATACATGACCGTTGCTCTATGCTCCATAATTTTCATTTCACTTCCCTTTCTACTCTTAAATTCTTAATATTCCTTTGTGTATATATATATATATATATAGGATAATTCCATTCTACTCCCAGGTGTAGTTACTCCCACGTTGAAAAATCCATCTTAGGTATGTGCTCATACTCATTTATTATTTGGAGTATGTACATATACTTTAAACAAGATTTTTAAGAGTGATAACCATAAAAATTTTTAAATGATCTTCTAGTTATAAGCATATAAACATATATCGTATTTACTGCTATATAAAAGTAAATATGTACTCATACTTTATGTATATATATATATATATATTATTATTATTCTGCTCCTATGTTAACATCCATAGATATTTTGAATCTGATGGTGTCGAAGGAAAGAGCACTTCTACAGTTATAGGGGATTTTAATATCTTTTAATGGTAAAGAGGAAATTCTCTCAATAATATATGGAAGCTAGCCATTGTTTCTTGTTCATCTCATTTTAATTCTCACAGCCACATCTTTCCATTTTCTCATCTATTTCTCTTCACTCCTTCGTCATCAGCCAACAATCATATATTCTAGATATTATTTTTTATTTTTCATATTACAACTTTTAATTTATAATATTTACATACTCCCAGTTTTTAAATTGTTTTCGTTAGGACAAAAATCATAGTTTAACATCTATTTGATAAGAAGTAGGATCTGCACGCGTTCATAGCGGTGAGTATTTCAATCATACTGTATTTGCATGTTCATTAGTCTATGGGTATCTACTATGTTTTGCGAAAAATATGATGTTTCATGAAACTGTAATGTGTAGCATTAAGTTTTATCTCACTCACAGTTTATTTCTCTACGTGCTAAACCAACATCCAACTGACGATGTTCATTCTAAAGCATCATTAAAACACTCCCTCTCTTAGTCTGTTTTTTTTTATTGGTCACCTTGTTCCCTCCAGCTTGTTTGGAGTCATCTATGTGACACCCTTCTCTACGTTGCAATGTGCTACTCGCGCCTTCCATCAACTATCTACATCTGGCAGGTGATAAACTATATCTCTAGCAAGAACATGCGTAGTATCAGCTATATGAAAATCATCGGCAAGGAACTGGGACCCATCGATGCATGCAATAGGTAATTGAGAGAGGGGACCAAGAGCATTATTGCTTCATCTACTGCCTGGTTTCATCACACCTTGTTTATTGTAAATGAACTCTCCATCTTTGGAGTCTTTGCGGATCAAACTCCAAACTCCATCCTGAGGAACATATTCTCACGCATAATTCCTACTCATGCACTGATGTCTGTACATTACCAAACTCAACTCCTAGATTCTGAGGAGGAGCTTTGTAGCGTTGGTAAGATGCCAAAGCTTTTTTGGTGACTCTCTCCATGGTTTCATTGCTTTTCTCTTGTATACGGAATAACTCGATATGGGGGTAGTATGCTATCAGCGCCTGACTGAGCATGGCGTGGATGACATCCATCGTGTCATGCGATAGTGGTGGTCTGCACCCCACCGCGGTAGAAGAAGACAGATGGCGTGGGAATACCAGCTCGTCTTAATTTCAGACAGGAACTTTGTCTCCTGGGACATTGTTGGCGTCAGGTGACGCGAACACCAAATCTTTCTAGCACACGACAAAGGCTAACATCATTATGGCCGGAGGGAGCTTGGGAGCTCTTCTTTTCCTTCTGGAATGAGGTATAGGATGGTCTGTCGCTCAAACGTCAAAGGAAGAGGTTTTGTTTCCTGGAGTTTCTTTATGGTCCACACATCTATTTAATTATTAAGCAAATTATTTCTTTTCTACGAAAGGTCAAAAGGACTCTTATACATATACTGACTCTTACACATATATTCAGCGTTCAATATTTGTTGTAGAAAATCTTGACTTCCATATATTTTGGAAGGTGCTGATTGATGATCCATCATGTATTTTACTTTGTCTTTGTTACCTATATGCAGCAAGCTAAATTTTATAAATAATCTTTTATGTTGTTGTATCATGCGCATTGCAAGCAATTTCATCAGTTTGATACATATTGGAGTGACACTATAGTAGTAAGTAATCACCGAATACTATTTGATTAATAATTTTCTTTTTTTAAAGTTACATAGTATTGTTAATTATGTCTGAATCGGTTAAGACTTTATACAAGTCATTTTTTTATTTTTTCTATCCGGCAGGACTGCATACACAACAAGAATTACACATATTACTCATAAATCGGTTAGTACTTGGATTCCAAAGGAAATTCGATGGTTTCATCTAAACCGTCTAATCTTTATAAAATTTAAGGGTCTATATTTTATCTTTTTTTTAATTAACGTGGTAATTTTTTGATCTTAAGAGCGAACGTGGATGCTCATTTTTCTCTTTAAATAAGAAAATAATAGATAGATGTTTGTGAGAAAGTAAACACTTTAGAAACATTCTTTTAGACTAAGGGATTTTGTATCTTGTTCTATTTATAGGATTGAAAAACAAATAAATAAGATAATTCTATCTTTTTTTGCATGTAACACAAAAAAAATAGTATATAGTTGATGTCTGTTACCATTTTGAGAGGCTTAAAATTTTACAAGCACTTTTATAATGTTAATGGACATTTTATCTTGTTCTTGCATGATAAAAACTCCTATTACTAATTTAGTCTTTGATTTTCTTATGTGACTCAGAAAAGATGGTGCATGATAAAGTACATGTTTGATGCTTCTAGTGAGCTATATGTGTGGAATGCGCATGTAGTCATCTACTATCACGTAAAATTTAAATTGTAATAAAGATTATTTAAGATGCAATAAAAAAGAGAAATATATTATCATCTATTGTCTTGAACTCTTGATTGAAACTTTCCGTGGTGTGTGGCAAGGTCCAACAAACCGGCCCATTTTTACAACATGTTTCTTAGATTGAAAGCTTTCAGTTAATGGTTTGTTATCTTGTATTTTGATTTTTTATAGAATTATCTTTACTACATATTAATTACGGTAAGGACGTCTCTTCCACCAAAATTTCTACCCCCTGCCCCTCTGTCGCGGAAAACTAGGAATTACGACTTTCGTGAGTCAGGAAAAGCTTCAGACAAATTTGCCAAGAACGTTCCCTAAACCAGGGATTTACCGACATAAGCCAGGACTCTTGAGTCCATCCATAAAAAGAAAAACATCGCGTCATCGCCCAGACCACCGTGTCATCGTCGTCTGCGTCATGAAGTCACAAGAACTGTGCATTAATGCTACTCGACATACCAATGTTGTCGACGAACGAGTCGACATCTTTGTGTGCGTGCTGTTGTGCTAGCGTCACCTGCCCTAGCACATGCATGCGTTGGTTCGTGCCGCTGTCGCCTACCTTTGCACCTGCCTGCGCTGCGCTCATCATGGCAACCCTGCCATCAGGGTCTTCAAGCGTGCGACCATTGACACGCCGACACCATACAACGGTGGCGTAACCTTAGCACTGTGTGTGGCATCATGGCCATGCATGTGCGCCCTCGCCATGGCCAGCGTGGCGTGGTGGATGCTCGTGATCCTTCTGAGCAACAGTGAAGCCGGCGCTGCAGCCCCAGCGTCGACCCAAATTAGAATTGTTTTAGTATAATTCTTTCTCCTTCTTTGTAGTTTTTGGTTGTAACCGTCTAATTTTAATTATAACTTTTTCACTGGATATCTGAGAAGATAAACTTACAATATTGGTCCATATTTTTCTCTGATGCTTTTGCTCTATTTGGATCTATGATGAGTGATGACGCTCAATTGTTCGATGCCTATAAAACTGTGTCCACCGTGCTTGTGGTTTTATATTCTGCATGTATACTGAAGAGAGATGACATGGAAACAATACTTTTTTTGTGTGTGTGTTTAGAAATCAAAATATTACCTTCAGGCAGAGGTAATGCAACCATCAAGTTCTATACGCTGCATTCTTAGATTTGTTTTTATTGTTTCGCACATGACTCCACATTTTGCTTCTGCTATCAAGGTGCTAATCGCTATGCTGGTCTGCTGGGTAGACAAGGAGAGAGGTATGAATTGTGAAGATGCCAACTGATCGCTGTGCTGGTCTGCTAGGTAGAGAAGGAAAGAGCTATGGATAGTGAAGATGCCTACTATCAGCAATCACTCGAGTACACTTGACCTGGATATTTTGGCCAGAAGTTACAATTTATTAAAAACCTACATCATAACTAACCAGAGATAAGTTTCCTTGAAGTCCCCGTCAAACAATTTAATGTTACTTTATCTATGATATATAACCTCAAGTTAATGGTATTTCTGTAAATTAGTATGTCAGCAGTTGGATTTTTGTCCTTTTTAGTCACAGGCAGCAACAGTTAATCAATTCAGATGTATATGACCTATTGCCCCTGCTTGTGTCGATTTTTTGTGTATAGTTGTAGGAAAAGGAAGGGAATGAAATTCTACTTGAAGGAAGCATGAAGCTTTGGAGTGATCACTAAGTCATCCCAATCGGCAGGTTCAATTCGTTAAACATGCATGTAAGTATCTAACTGTTTCTTAATAACAGTGTATTTACCTATTTTTCATGACAGTAAAAGCAAATCAATAGCGAATATTCCTCTGCTTTCTAAAGCAGTCAGACACCATCCCTTTTTCAGCTCCATCTCTTCTGCAGTTTTCTCTCGTCTACATGCAATCGCGTCCGTCATCAGAACAATACTATTACAATTGAAGAAGTGCATGCAAATAGTTGCTCCAGGAAGCAAGATGATGAGATAATTGGGTTTTTAATCTGCAATTTTTTCTCCATAATCATGATGAAGAAACATATATGCATACTAGCAAAGTGTCCCTGCGTTGTCACAAGTTTTTTAAAAAACAATTATAAATTTTTCCTAAGTCAACATCCGTTGGAATCAGTGAAACAACCACAACGCTGCTTGTTCGACTTTTCTATCTAATACGTTGATGACTCTTTTCGGTCATATAGACTATATAAATCAAAGGCATTAATAAATAGTGAGATGGGCATCGAGTACCTAATCAATATGTGTACTTATTTGTCGAGTGCCCGACATTTTACACTCAGTAAAGATGTAGGCACTCGGCATACTCCCGTTTTTCCATAGTATGTACTATGCATGTATTGCATTAGGTCCAATCAAAATTTATTAACCTTGTTTCGTGTGCTTCTGAGTGGGATGAACATATTTATGAGATATATTTTTTAAATAGAATTTATTTTAAAAAATATATTCGTGGGCCTAGCAATATGTCTGTGCGTTGCTACGGGCTTCAAAACTTCAAGAATCAAAGTATTGACATACTTGATAATATTAAATAATGTGATTATATAATAATTTTTATATAACTCTTTAATATATTTAATATTTAATATTTTTGAATATTCATCATGACCAGTTTATATTTTATATAAGATCTTTATTGTCTTGATCTTTATTGACCACTTTATATTTCAGATCTACTTTTTTATGCATACCAATACTTTTTATATAATATATATATTTTAAATAGAATCTCTTTTTTTGTTTGCGTAAAACAAAGTGCTATGAGGGCAGGTACAATGCTACATGTAAGTAGTCTCATAGGCCATCTCATGTCTTGTCACATAGTTTTTAATGATGTGGAAAAGAGAGAGAGGGTGATGAGAGAAAAATGTGGTTGTTTCGTGTAGCAACCATCTTATACCTTAAAATTTAAGAGTATAAGATCGCTCTCATATCATTGTACGAGTTCTAGTAGTCTTTTAACATATAAATATTTTTTTTATATTCATAAATTAAAGACACATATAATTAATATGATACAACTAACAAGACCACCCATTATATAAGTCATCTTAAGATCACGTGTCATGCTCATGCATGAGACGACCTATGAGATAACACTGTTGTACTTGCTCTAATAATATGACTGTTAGAGTTTTATTTCTCGAAAGTACTCTATTTCATGGGCCGGCCCAAACATCATTGTTTTTTTTCATGATTTGGATTGCTTCCTGTGTTCGGCGTTGACCTGCTTGTGTTCGCTTGTTTCCTATTCTCTCATCGACCTCCTGCTTGGCAGAGCTTGCTCCCCGCTAATCTTCGCCCTGTGCCCTCGCCGTCGCCGGATCAAGTTTGTGTCCTTTGTTGAGTCATTTGCTTGCTTACTTAAACTAGGTCCGAGACAAGTTTAGGCCGGTGACATAGACTATCTTGGGACTATTATTTAGTTTTGTAATTTCTGAATCGAAATTTTGCTAATCCTTGCTACTATAATTTGCCTTCTAAGCTCCATATATATCCTTCTAAATAGGTACAGAACTTTGGACCCTCGTAATCATCAGATATCACTCTTCAAGGTATCCTCTGTTTTGCTATTAAGAATCTTGTAAGAACTCAGTTAGGTGCTACCATTTTCTTATTAAGGGTTTCTACCGTGATCAAACAGTAGTAATAGAAAAATATACTCTTGTGTTTTCTTATTTTCTACTAATAATAACAGGTTACAACACCGATGATGATGAGTCGATGGTGTCAAATGAGGTCATTAATTTATATGGCATGCCTTCTATTGTAGTTTCACATTATGATGATAATTTCCATAACACATATAAACATGAGGTGCATCCCAAGTTTGGGAATAATTCTATATTTTATATTTCAGATTTGAGAACACTATTGGAAGAAAGAGATAGGATCGAGTCGAGGATGACTCTAATTCAAAAGGGGGAGAATGATGAGTATATCACATCCATGGATACACATAACACTCCTCTAACTAAAATGAAAGTTCATGTGCATCACCTGAATTTACGGGTAAGATCGTTTCTAATATTTTTATTATGTGGTTTTGAGAATAGATTGCTACCTAATAAATTAATTATTGTTAGAAACCATGGAGATGATGATGAGATAGCTGGGGAGGTGATTGGAGGCGTGATGGTCCAGGAAGGACGTCCAAGCCAAGGTGGAGGTCCAATCAAAACCGACTTCGAGTCTGTTTTGGGACCCAGGACCAGTCTGCACTAAAAAGGACGCTCAGGACGCATACGGACTCGGATTTGGACGTTCTACATATGTCTGAAAAGATAATGAAAAGACCTTTTCAACCCATCCGGTCCCATGTCAAAATTTGTCCCGAACCGTCAGCAATCGCCGAAACAAATTGACTTCCAAAATCTGTCCTGGTGCTGCTGCACCGTAATCGGTCTTTGGACCATGTATCAAGTTGAGCCCACTTAGGCTGCATTCAGGGGGTCTTGCACGACCCTAGGACCCTCATATACAGACGTCACCTCTTCATTAGGGTTTGGGTTTTGCTTAGATTATTCTGTTCATAATAGTTTCGCCGTTATATCGGTTTGTGAGACTCCAACTTATGAGATTCATCGTATACTTGTAAATTTGATTGCATTCTTCTTTGTTCTTGCTTATGTTCTTGATTTGCAGGCAAGGATAAGCCTTCTCGGCTTGAATGGTTAATAATCAAAGGAGACGTTGTGCTGTGATTGCGGGGTTCTGAACGTGTTGTTTAGAAGACGGATCGATTTGTATTTTGCCTCCGCCTAAATCAAGATTTATCAGAACCTTTCGAAAGATCGGAAACCCTTGTTCACATCAACTACGATTACAGTTCAGCTATGGAACTTGCTGAAGCGAAAATAATTTGAATGCTAAAGTGAAAATAATGAGGAACATTTTTGGATCAAACATTCTTAATTTATTTATGGATATTTGTAGTTTGGATATTTTCCATTCTGAAATAGTTATAGAACCATTTTCGAGTCAATAAAAATGTTACTTGGATTAATGATAAAATCCAAACAACCGTAGCAACGCATAAATATCTTTTTAGTTTATATAATAATTATAGATTGGATGGTTCAAAGCGGTGACCAAAGAAAATTAGCAAGTCCCCTTTTACAAAGCCCCATCTAGTTGCAAAATCCGCTGGCTTCTCCTTCCAACCTCCAATTCTTTCGGTCTTCCCCGTTTTAATCTCGCGCCTCCGCAGAGTAAGGCGGCGAAACTGAGCGGGGGACTCGCCGTCTCCAGTGTCCATCAGTCCGCTCCGATTGCAGCACAGGTTAGTGGATCGATCCCTCCCAGAGTTTCATACGCGCTCGCTCATCTGACTTCTGTTCTCGGCAGTGGGTTGGAGATTCCGAATGGCTGGCATTCGGGACAGTTGCCGATAGGCGATAGTGGTGCATAAGAGAGGGGCGAGGGATTGGTGATTAGCAGGGAGCGATGTTGGCCCCTGAAGGTTGATTGGCCGTTCATTTTGGGATAATTTTCAGTCCGGTGTTCTGGGCCTCTCGTGGTTCAAATGCCTCGGAAATCAATCTTCATTTGGTGCGGACGATCGAATTGCTTCGTGAAATTTTTCTGCTGTTTAAACACAGTAGGCGATCGCTAAGGGACAGGATTTAGTATATAATTAACAATCAGCATATTTGAGCAATGGGAATGGTAATGGATCCTTTTGTTTGTTGTTCCATCAGTTCCTTCTGTAATATTAGTTGCAGCAAACCCATTTAGTGCACATGTGGATATGTTTTAAGTTTCTCTATCTACGGGAAATCAAAGTGTGCTATAAGCAGGATGCTGAAAATGCTAATAATCTGCAAGTTACTTATTGCACATTTGCACACAAAACAAACATATACATTAAGTGCAATCTGATCCAGCTGAAGAATGTATGCCTCGTACATATGCACAAACGCTCAATGTACAATAGGAAAACTGCAAAGCCTTTCAGACTGCTGTACAATTCGCTGTCAGAGGCATATGGTCGTGACAGACTCCGCCCAATTTCATCAACGCAAACGGCACAACTCAGCTACATGCCCACTAGGACTTGAGCTTTCATGCATGAGAACTATTTCCACTGCAGTTAAACACTCAGACTAGAAAATTTCCTCCCAAATTTACATTCACTTGCTATGTTCTTAGGCCAAACATAGAAGCAAACGGCAGACCATGTTATTCTGTCTCACAGAATGGGTTATTGTCAGCATAAAAACTTCTGTATCTCTACCTAGTGATTATACTCACCACAAATCACCACTGACAGCATACCTAGTCAGAACTTCAAATCCACAAATCAAAAACAGCCTCATCTATCAACTCATCCAATACAAACTCCCATATTTCCATAATTATCCCTTCAGTTTTTGATCTTATGTCCACCCATGACTGTGTTTCCAAATCCCTCTTAATTATCTGCTCGTTAGTACTTGGACCACTATATTGGATATACCTAGAAACATATCTTTCAACTTCTGTGATGAGGTTTTCTCCTAATGGTGGTGTCCGTATGTCATGTTTTAGAAAAGATAGCCAAGAAGAGAGTCTAAAATATCTCTCTTGGACCTCTGTTAGAGCTTCACAGATACAATCAAACAGGAGCTTTAGATCATCGATTTGATCACCTTGATTCGGGAGTTCTTCAAACAAGCAAGGACTGATTAATTCATCCTCTAGGTACCATACCTCCAAATTTTGTTCTGCACATAATTCTGAGAGCTCCAGTACCAACTTTATATAATCTAATCTTGCATTCCTGTCCTCCCAAATGACCTTTACATCTGATACATCATGTCCAAAATACAGGGTCCTATGGACATCTTCACTCAGTTCATCTGCATGCCAAACAAATAATAAGCCTTACAGATATGTAGAGAAGCCCTTTCTTAAGGGTAACTAGAGAAAATATAGAAGTTGTACCACTTGAACTTACATTCTTTCTTGTTTATGCAGTCAGGACTGGCAATATCTTCGAAGAATGAGTCAAGCACAGACACGGGACTTGGCTTTTCTTTATTTTCATTGCTTTGCTCAGGAGAACCATGTGAACTTAATTTGGATGATGTTCTTGGTTCTGGTGTCTCAGGCTCTTGCTGCTCCAACTGTTCGACTATGTTCTCAGCAGAAACCAAGGACATTTGAACAGGTTCCTTTCCTTGTTCTGTTTCTTCTAATATCCCCTTTAGATAATAAAACATGATTGGTTTTATTAAATAATAATCATAAATTTTTTTAACAATATGCATTTATTTGAGCTTACCTGTTCCGCATCATCTCTGCATTGTTCTGCTGGAATGCACTCTGTGTTGCCAATTCTTTCATGGCAGTCAAATTTGTCAATTCCTTCAATGTGCTTTGGCTCATGTGTAACATGTCTGGGTCCTGCAAAAAAATTTGATGTTATTCATAGTCAAAGAATAAAAGTGCATCACTCATAGGTGAGCAATCTCCGGTAGCAAATTTCCCCTAGTATTGACTGAGCTACCTTCTTGTGCTTCATTGAAACATCCTTCGTGAACTGTCACCTGATCAATAAGTGCTGCACTAGTACTGCATCTGCATGCAATGAGTCCTAAGCGATCCGGTGATTGGTTTCTCTCTTGCATGCACTCTTCTATCTGAACCTTGCTTGTATGGCAAAAATCTTTCTCTTCAGGTGAGACATCAAGGCACTCCGTTCTCCTCGGACTGTTCACTAGGGTTGAAACATTGCGATGAGGCAGAGAAAGTATTCTTTCCAAAGATTTTGGGAATTGGACTGTTGGATAACTGATAGATCCATCTTTCTCTTTTAGCATCTCTGATAAATGCCTCTTGGCCTCCTCATAGAAGAAAGAATCATCTTTAGGTCCTACTGTACGACCACTGAAATCACTCGTGCTGCCAATTGGCTGTTTTTCCTTGCTGGTGATCAGTGGTCTGATGTCGTTTTTAAAACTTGATGCACAATTTCCTGCCAAGCTCCCTTCTGGGAGATGTATAAAATCCTTCTTAATTGCAACAACTGAATCTTTAACCCTACATGGATCTCTTTGAGGATTTTCTGCAGATGTCACATTTTTCCCTCTTCTGCTCTCACCAGTCACAATTCTAAATCTTTTCTTGACTTCTTTAATTGAAAACTTTGAGGATTCCTTTCCGCTGCACTCAAGAGTATGCAATTTGCAAGATTCTTGATGTAATGATCTTGTACTATTATTTGCTTTCTGATCAATACCCCTTTCTGGATTTGGCTTTAGAATCACTATCTTGCTAACAGTCTGAGCTCCATTAGTTGTCTCTGGTATCTGCATTCTATTTGATTTATCCTTTCTCCAGAAAAACATATATCTGCTCTCTTTAGCCTGCTCTTTTGTAGCCCGCCCATGCTGACTTGAGCTTCTTCTGTCTTCAAAAGAACTAGTTTTATTGGGCTTTAACCCATCTTTCACCTTTTGGTTTTTTTGGATATCATCTACAGTATTTGAATTTGGCTTCTGAAGCAGCTTCAGGAAAAGTTCCTTGTTTGAACTCAGTATCTCCAATGCGTCCTTCAATTGTTTGGATTGAGCTGCCGTAGTGTTAGAAAGACTACTCTGGTTCAATAGTTTTCCATCATTACTCTCTTGAGATGGTCCATGATCAACATTGCGAGGAAGATTGTTCAAGTCATTAACCTTTTTACGGATTAGGGACTTCAGTGAAGGACACAATTCATTCCTATTCTTGCAATCACCATGTGGGCATTCACTATGGCAACTATATATTTCACCTAACATATTTGTGAGGACAGATTCAAGATCATATCTTTCAGCATGATGCGACCCCTCAGAATCCACTGATTGAGACAAAGGCACACCCAGGTCCGTATGGTGATACAAGTTTTCTGTTGGTTTATTTTCTTGTTTTGATCTCATGTCAAGAGCAACATCATTTCCCAGATCAGACAATCTTCTTTGGATGTCATCACTTGGAATTTTCTTCAATAGCTTTACTTTTCCCAATTCATCCTCAATAAGGTTTTTAACTGTTGGTCTCTGCAAAGCGCATTCTTCTGTGTTCTGAAAAATAAGTAGTAAAGTACAAATTATAATGTGGCAGAAACTTGGAACATGCACACACGTTACTGATGCTGTCTAATTTCATGTTGATAACTTTCTCTAGTAAGCAATGCTTGTTTTCTTGATCACTTCAAATATTTAATCAATCTAGTTCCAAACATAACTTAAGTCCATGAGCAGGCCCAGATAATAAGCATATGATTCTGCATTAGTGTGCTTGGTTAGAAGCTTATGGTAAATATAACAGACATTCTTACGGTCTTTGCTTGGTTAAAAAAATATAATGCATTACTTCCAGTTGTAAATTTAGAATCAGCATTAAAAGCTTATGGTAATCACTAAAAAGGTGATTAGGTCGGTTTGTTCCTCTAACAATTACTTTCTTGTTCATGAAACTTACACCATCTTCTTCTATTCCATCAAAGTCCCTGGACCTCTTTGTTGGGTGCCCCCTGTCTGCACAAATACATGGTCCATGATTATATTTTTTTTTTGTGAGTTGGTCCATCATTAGAATGATTGTACATCAACACCTAAAGTGACAGAACAGTTTTTCTCTGAACTATCTTAATGCTTTGCTATTGGCTAGTTCTAGGTCATCCAGCACCAGCAGAGGCAATGTTTGGTCTTATTTACCTTCAAAAATAGTAATGCAAAGACTGAAGCAGTTCATGAATCAAAATGATGCTAATATGCAGGCTGAACGTCTAATTTAATAATTCGTGAATACAATTGCCTGAAACAACCCAACAAATGTACCAGATAAATGCAAACAAACATATCATAGTAGCAAAGGCATTTTTATGGAAATGAAATGAATTACATTTTCACCGGAAACAGAGGACGAAATTGTTTTACCCATACTGTTACAGTAACTACTCTACTCTACCAGTAAAATATCTCATGGTAACTGTGTCTAGTGGAGAAAACTCACCATTGATTTCCCGGTATGTATGTCTGGCACTCAGTTGCTTCGTATCCAACAAGAACTTGGGATCCCGACGGAAGTAAAGCATCCGCATGAGGCCCCACACACATCCTACATTGTCCTCATCTTGTGATGCAGACCGCCTGTGACCTAGTTTTCCCATTTTCAGATGATTTTTTTGTTCGCTAGTGAAAATGACTTTTGTTTCTTCTACTGATTGCTCAGTTCGTCAGGGAGATCATCACCAGCTGGATATGATGAACACTGGATGTACATCAAATTAGCCACCGGTGAGATTCAGATAGCAAAGGACACAAATTTATCTGAAGAAACCAAACTGGCAGAGAAAGGGAGATGCAATCGACTGGCCATGAGAAGCCTTGCCTATGCCAGGTACCAACTGTCCTTACTCTTGATAAATCTTTGCTTATCCAATCCAACTAATCCAAAGAGCGCTCTAATCCAAATAACCAGAGGGCAAAGAAACATCCAAATAAATCTGATGCAATCATACGAAAACATTACTCAGGTTAAATTCCAAGCAACGACTCCCCAACAAACACAAGCACCTTGCCCAACTACCTTGAGTCCTTGAGCAGCTAGATTGACAAGGATCAAAAAGACAAAAAAAATCACGCAAATCATAGCGAGCAAAAAACAGCGCAAAGCTAAGAACCTTCCTGCAACAAGCCTACCTGGGGCGAACTCGGAGATCACGAACTGAAGCTTCACCCAGCGGTCTTCCTCTACCTCCTCTCTTTGTCGGAGCGAGCGGCAACTCACAGAGACGAGCACCCATCCAAATCCCTCACAGCATCTCCCTGGCCATGTGAAGAACAGGGGTTGGAAGAATGCATGCCTGCCGCCCTGAGCTGTCCATCCTTTCGGCGGGGTGGAGACGACGACGGAAGGAATCGGAAGCTTTCTTTCTTCTGCTGTTAGCTCGCCTAACGCAGGTCTTGTTCGGAATCACCTTTTTCTTTCTTTCTTTTTTCTTCTCTCTTCTTTTTTTTCTTAATTTTCTTCGACTCCTCCCTCGTCTTCGCCTTGCTTTGTTGAACGGAATGGAAGATGAGCACGGCGCACCAGGGCGGCTTACGGCACCAGAACAGCAGCCCACCGCATGCCAATCGCAACACCACCAGGAAGGAAATCTTAATGGACTTTCGGTGAGTGCACCAGCCTTTTTCCACTTGCAGCAAAAAGTGGCAAGCGATGGATGCAATAATCAATTTATATTACCTAACTAGGATTGATGGTTGCGTGTTGATGATGGCAGAATTGATCCTGTGGAAGGGGGCTGGGTATACTGAGAACGTTTTGAGTGATTAATAATAATGTGTATTAAGAACCATATTTTATCATATCATATCATATCACGCCAGTGGTGGTAGAAAGAGCCAGAGAGAAGCATCTCGTGTCAAATGTCACTTATCGAGATCGAGACTAGGCGCAACCTTTTTCTGGGCTCGATGTGCTTAGCGATATAATTGCGTGTCGACAACTGTTAGACGGTAACGGGGATAAAAAGTTTGCTACCTGTATATTACACAACACTGATTGTTAACGAATGAAGTGAAATGCCTCGCTTCCAGATTCAAAGAGTAGAATATAAAGGGGCTTTTGAAAAAAAAAAGTTTGATTTGCAAAGTTTTTTAATAAATTCCTTCCATTGAATGAGCCTCAAATATAATACTTGTATTGTATGCTAGGTAGCTTAAGATATGTTCAGCACCGGGTTTACAGCTGTTTTGCGAGAAGAGCCAATGGTTCAGCGTTTGTTATTAGGCTTCAGACAAGAGTTGGTGGTTTAGATGGGATCCAATGGATGGACCCAGCCATTTCCTGCTCTGCACTTTACAACCTAGAATATGGTTCAAAGGCAACCGGGCCCCACCTGCCAGGGGCCACTGTTACAGCATCAGGTTAGGTCCGCCAGTCGACCAAATCAATTCGTCTAATACCACAGCTAATGCTAAACATCTCTTGTGCTCTACGGAAGAGTGCTGCTCGACCGCGACATAGATGATGGATCGTGACACGGAGCTCGGAGACATCTGACGAATCAGCAGGAGAGCTTTTTGGCCTCATCTCATATCGTCTTCCTGGGCACGGCTTGGACTTTGGTTGGCCGCCTCGCGTACACCCAG
Source organism: Eleusine indica (assembly GCA_030378355.1). Classification (NCBI taxonomy): domain Eukaryota; kingdom Viridiplantae; phylum Streptophyta; class Magnoliopsida; order Poales; family Poaceae; genus Eleusine; species Eleusine indica. Next base: position 49,213,566 of record CM059495.1, read on the forward strand.
CAAGCAAACCAAATCATGGCTGTTATTTAGTCGCGCTTCAATTCGGGGACCATCAAAATTCTCCCACGGAATCATAAGGACGTGTAGTACTCGATCTCAACGTGACGACCGCGTTTAATCTAGTGCTGGCATGTGTTCGATTTTTAGAGTAATGGGTTGTGCGGTACTGGACCGGCCTGCAGGCTATTATACAACTTATTTTTTAAAAGGCTATTATACAACTTCTTGAGAGATACAGTACTATTCTCTATCTTTGAGGCTAATCCTAAGCTGGACACAACCTGAGGCTGGTGAGAACAGCTGGCCCATCTCAACCTTTTTCTGGTCATTATCTTTCTTCCATGTGATCCTTGAAGGCAGGGCATAAAAATCCGCATGAACCATCACATTCGTAACTCATGTTATTTTAAGAACCCGGTTTGGAAATTTGTAACTATTCTTTGGTTCTTGATCAGGAACTTAACCACCGACAAAGTGACGACAAGGGAGTGAAGAAACTGTCAGACTGGATAAGTTTATTTTGAGACAGGCGCCATCATGTCTGTCCTGCATGGATAGGAGACTGAAAATTCTGGATCATGACCATGCACCGCTACATAAATTCTTGCCTGAGAGAAGGGCCAAAACCCAGTGTGGTACTGTGGCAGAGACACAGATTTCCCAGATCTGTGAATACGACCCTTCTGCATGGGAATGGGATTAATAGGGGACTGGAATCGTGATCGTGCGCAACTCGGCAAGTTTTTTTCCCCCTCGAGGAAGAGAAATGCCAGGCAGTGGAAGAACTAGCAGAATCTGAAATTATGGGCTCGGGCAGCGGGTTGGATGAGTGTCGGCTGGAAGGGTGGTCTCCTCTGATGCAATGCAATGATGTTGTATAGCTGCCGCGTTGAACGTATCGTACAGTACTGTCGGCAAGCATACCGTTCCGGGTAAATTCCTGGAGGCCCTTCATTGTCAGTTCAGCTGGTTCCTCTTTCATTGCGGTGTAGTATAGGTTGTATCAAGGAGGGGAGTACCGTTTTTTGTGTTAAGACGTCCGGCACCGTGATACGCGGTTGATGGTCCAGCAAGTTTGGTAGGATCGTCCCACACTATGGGGAGCCTTACCAAATTCATCCCACGCGGATATTATAGAGCTCCAAATAAAATACCTCATGCTTGCAGTATGTACGTGCTCCCCTGATAAAGGCAAGAGATAATGGATCTAAACCTCTGTATAATATGCCAACACGCAGGATGCGTTGATACCGCGTGAACTTGGTGATAAGCAGGACACCTAGCTCTGCCTCCGCTATTGTTCTTTATATTGCTTTTTTTTTTAAACTAGTGTCTGTGTTTTTGTTTTGAGGAAAATACCGCCGAGTCAAGAGTCTGATTTATTAAACAATGAAGCACGTCGGAACTCTATCCATCCAGTGTTTTTTCTTCTTCTTTGGAGCGCGGAACACACGTGTTTCATTTTGATTTCTGAGTGGGATTGTAAGACTGTCCGCACTCAGGACCTGTATGTGTTCCTCCAGGATGCATATAGCATAAAAGGAGCTACACCGGGGACCTCCACAGCGTGTGCTATTCTAGCGGAGCTGCTCCTGCACGCCAAATTCAGCGCACATAGCGTGCATGCGCTATGCGCGGATGTGGCGTGGGGCCCACACGGCCCAACCGCCGGAAGGAGCTGCGGCGCGGGAGCGCGCGGAGGAGGAGACTCCAACGGAGGCGGTGGTGGGGTCCTCATTGCCTACCAAAGCTCGAAGGCAGCGCCGCCGCCTAGTCTGCTCGTCAGATCCAGCGGCGAGGATGGCTAGGGGAGGGAGGCGAGCCTCGGCGGCGTGCGGGGGAGGGCCAGCGAGCTCGAGGTGGCGTGTGGGGATGGCCGGAGGAGGGAGGCCGGCCTCGGCGACGTCCGCGGATGGTCGGAGGAGGGAGGCCCGTCGGATCCGACCGAAGGGAGGGAGGAGAGAGGCCGGCGCCAGATCCCGCCGGAGGAGGGAGGAGGAGGACGGCGGAGCTCACGACGGGGGAGGGAGCTCGCGGCGTGCAGGGGCCGGAGCTCAGCGCGGATCCGGCGGCATGGAGCTCGGGGCGCGGAGGGGGCCGTAGCTCGGCGCGGGCACGGATCCGGCGGAGGGTGCGAGGCCGTCGTCTTCGTCGTGGAGTGGAGGTCAGGAGGGAGGCCGGCAGCGGCGGCGCGAGTGTGGGGGAGGCCGGCGCGGGAGGAGGCGGAGGCGCGCGCAGGGAGGAGGAGGGGCTTGACACCGGCGCCGCGCGGGGGAGAAGCAGTAGGGGCGCGGCAGCGCACGAGGGAGGTGGCGGCGCGCGAGGGAGTTTCGGGAGGGAGGCATAGGAAGAAGAGAGAGAGAGAGAGAGAGAGAGATTTGGGAGGGAGAAAAGAGAGAGAGGGAAGAGAAAAAGAAAAAGTAGAGAAGCTGACGTCTAGGGCTCACAAATGGTAGTTGGGATAGAGGATGAAATATAGAGTATGATGGATACAGGAAAAAATGATATAGAGAAAGAAATCTCGTTGACCAGAACAAAATATACCTTTTAAAGTATGAATTTAAAAAACCACGAGTACAGTCAGTTTAAGCAAAGCATACCTTGTGCATCCTATCGTATGCCATACTGACAGTTCGTTATTAGGATGGAGTGGGTGAGCGCCACGGAGCGATTTGGTGGGTGGGCTAGTGCTTCACAGCATCAATTGCTGCTGCATGCCCAATCGAGGGCACCACATGCATGTGGAGACTTCTGTCTGAGTGAACTCTTAACACTGGAATCTAGATCTAGGGCAGTTAACCATTTCTCAGGTTGGCCGTAGGACCCAGGATTCTGTTGTAAAAAGCATAGAATCATTTTGATCCTGAAGGATATCCGAAGACACATCGCAGCTTTGTTCACTTTAGCACTCGTAACTACTGTCTTGGTTGGCACTGTGAACATTTGGATATGTGGCCAAGCGCGCGGCTGTTTCCTTCTAAACAAGTATATGTATATAGGATTTCATCGCCCAACAAAATGATCTTATATTTTAGTAGTAAACAGCAAATTAACTAGTATATGGTTGGATGCAGCCTGCTTATGCCTTCGTGGAACAATATTTCTACTGTAGCAAAAGGTACATAAGTTGATTAGACATAAACAGCAATAAGTTGTACCAAACGGACCCTTATTCATTCGGAATCTGTCCTAGCCTATTAGGCTGTCAACGGAATGATATTTTATAGTTTGAGAAATCATATCTGGTAACGGGTGCTAAAATTCAGGGCCATGGTTTTCTTATAGGAGTACAAAATTATACTGCTAGAATAGATACTATTACAAAACTGAATTGTACATGGACGACTACAGTTCCAGCTAGCAGGATGCACCACCAGTTACGAAATACTCCCTCCAGATATCTTTTGTTGCCGTTAAGACAAGGTGCTTGTTTCAAATTTGGACTAAACGTCTTGTCCTAACGGCAAGAAAAAAGATCGGAGCTAGTAAAAGATAAAATGATCATCTATATGGAAAATCATGTGAACAGATCATCGCGAGATGGATGCACGCTCGCTCAGTGTTAGTTCAGTTGCATGGTCCAGCCCATCCAGTCCTCTGTTTGACCCATCTGGAGACTCGTCAGCGCAGTATACAGTTGCTGAGATACGACGCCAACGCCTTGGTGGCCGTACTCCACCCTGCAAGGTGAACCCCGTTGTATAGTATATGACCACTAAATAAATCCTTCTCAAACTAGTGACTGTAGAAATACCATTAATTGAAATAATAGGTTGTAAAACTTTAAACTAAAAGGTGAGAATGACCAAGTCTTTTGATAAATCATATGAGATGATCATCATGGTGACAGAAGTAAAAATTTGACTACATGGACCAATGCAAATATCCCTATGACCGCTAGGACCTATATTCCAAGTACAAACTAATCATTACTTCAAGAATTAGTCACAGACAGCAACACTTAAACTAAGAACAAAAAAAGATACTGCATTATATGGCTTCAGTCATGTTGTTATGGAACTACACAAGAGTGTTAGCTAATTTAAGCCAGAAACGAATTTATTTAACTAATACATTACTGATTTCAATTTTCAACTAGTATAATACTTGAGACCTCAGCGAAAGTTATATGTTTTACCTTTTCCCCTGATAGGTAATACTCCCAACAGGAGACACTACTACAGCAGTTCCCGTGCAAAACACTTCATCAGCATCAAGCAATTCATCCACTGACACAAGCCGCTCCTCAACCTTTCAGCAAAACAAATATACTAATTTAGATTCCACCAACAGTTTAAGAGCATATGCAATGATTTTCAGTGACAATTTCAGAAGAATCCTTTGCATCCTACAATTGTACCAACATAAATACCGAGGGCAAAAGCGCACAGATATTCTCAGTAGAACCCCTGTTTGTATTCATCATGGAAGGGGAATAACTATGATAATTACAATAACAAACATGAAAAAATTAGCATGCTTAGTTTCATGTCCGATTCTAGTGCTAAGTTATCAAAGCAAAGACATTGAACACTGATCTCCTAGACAAAACAACACGATAGTTAACCCATTGCATTTTTTTGGAGAATGGGATTGGCTGGTAATTTACCTGGAAACCCTTGCTCAGAGCAACATCAATTATACTTTTCCTTGTGATACCTGGTAATATTGTTCCTTTTATTGCCGGTGTAGAAATAACATTGCCCTGGTCGAAAATAAGCCACATTAAGTAACAGATAGCATGCATAACCCAACCCATTGAATTAAAAATATCATGGAGCAAACACAGGCACCATATATTAATATAATAATACACAAACAGAAGCGGTAGGAAATTCAAAACATGCTATAACAGTTCATCCTTCAGGTGATTGTTTTAGCACGTGATATTCTGACCAGCCTATTAGGTTCGATCGATTAGGTGGAACTACATCCTATTGAACATTAATACGGCTACCTTCCAAGAGAAACACCTTTTTTGTGAATAATATGTCCTGAGCTGTAAACTGATCCACAGATTATCGTGTTACAGACATGTTTCTCGTTTTTATTGAGATGAGTAGCCCCAAAAGGGTTATATATGGATGGTAGAAGCTGAAAAGTTGGAATCATAAAAATCGACCTCTAGATAAACGGTACGGCAATCTCTCAACCTGATTGAGACTAACATTGATGTGGCTGTCCTTCATGTGATCATTTTAGCGCTGCGATATTAGGTTCAATCGATTAGGTGGAACTACATGCTATTGAACAGTTAATACTGCTACCTTCCAAGAGAAACCCCGATTTGTGAATAATATGTCCTAAGCTGTAAACCAATCCACAGATTATTGTGTTACAGACACGTTTCTGGAATTTATTAAGGTGATTAGCCCCAAAAGAGTTATATATGGATGGTACAAGCTGAAATTTTGGAATCATAAAAAACGACCTGTAGATAAAAGGTATGGCGATCTCTCAACCTAATTTGATACAAGAGTGTGATTCAGATTAACATTGATGTGGTTGTCAACTATGTACCAAGAAAATAAAATATATGCTGCATAACAGATGAGTTTTTACAAGACAAAAGCACCTCAGAATCAGGCTACCTAACACGAAGAAATGTTCAGGCAAATGAGTCAATTGTGAATTAGGTAGTTTCATAATCAAGCTTATGTGGTTATTATCTTAAAGACACAAAAGCATTACTGGACCTACAAAATTAAATCAAAATCCAAAAAGATAGCCAAATTTACCTTGACAACAAAGATATTACATGAAGAAACTTCTTCAAGATACTTTTTGTGAACAGCATCCAAGTAGAGAACATCAGAATATCCTTTCTCCTTCGCAATTTTCTGTGCCATCAATACCTATGCAACGACAAGAACACATGATGATTTCACAGCTAAGATATTTACCTAAGTGAAAATAAGCACAAAAAATAGAATAACATTAAAGTCTGGGTTTGAAGATTTCATTAGGATGAAACTTCCATAGTTCCATGACATTATTCTATTCGAAACTATAAGTATACTTAGAGTCAACTTTTATCAGTTTACATTATGGTTGTGGTAATTTATTCTCAAGAAGAATTGTGTTGTTGCCATTTTCTTTCAATCACCTCTTTAATATATTATTTTGTGAATTGAATATCTGAAGCTCAAAAGTATCACGTCTGGAATTTTGGATCAAGTACAAGGATAATCACAGAACAAAGTTGCAGAAATAATAGTCCCATGCTTCACTAATTTGCATAACAAAGTAGCATAGCAGAATTACCGAAGCATAGTTTCCTATGGTCTTCACACATCCAGTTCCACCAGGAGTAGCGCGATGGAACTTGTCTTCAACTATCAAATTTATTGGTGCTAATCCTTCCTGCAGACAACAGTGAACGTATTTATCAAGAGGACTCATCCACAATTTATAGGTGTCAAACCTTTCATAGAAATATTATTTGGGAATCCTAAGTATGATTCATCCACAATTCCATGGGTTATCAATAATCATGATTCTTATACAATAATCATAGTTCCAGTCACCCAAGCCTTTATTTGGCAGCACAGTGCCACAATGGAAAGTCACAGAAATATTTGTCTAACACATCAATATCTCATCTAATTTGCCATTTTTGTGCTGTAAAATGTAAAGAACAAAAGTTTTTGCACAAAGGGCACCGACCTTAAAGTAGTTTCCAACAGGGGAGACAAATATAATGAATGTATACTCAGGAGCAGGTGCAAGACCAAGAACAGCCCCGCTTCCCATAAGTAATGGTCTAATATACAAAGACCCTTTACCAGTAGGAGGCACCTGGAAGCATAAAATATTTAATAAACAATTAAACCATGAGCATCAGTAATGCGATTAGCACTAAAAAAGTATCCAGACTTTCAAGACAGGGAACTCACCCATCTCTTATTTGCTAGAACAGTCTGTTTTACTGCATCAACAAACTGCTCAACACTGGGTGCAGGCATGCACATCCTCTCAGCACCAACTTGCATCCTCAAAGCATTTTCCTCTGGGCGAAATAATAGGATAGCCCCATCAGACGTCCTATATGCCTTAAGGCCTTCGAACAATCCCTACAAACCAGATTCAGTGCTAATTTAATACAATGCAACCACGAAGTATCTATGCCTTCAAAAGCATCCTCAAACCTTTAACAACTCCAACTACATATAGCAGAGGATAAACGAAACAGATTAATGCAACCCTCACAAACCTGTCCGTAGTTAAGGACTCCAGAAGATGGGCTTAGTGATATGGGACCAAAAGGCACCATCTCACCCTCAGAAAAGTTTCCATCCGGGCCGCATTTTGCGATGTACATATAATCAGTTTGCACAATACCAAAGCCGAGGTTCTCCCAGTCCAAATCAACTGATTCAGGTTTTTGCCTGCTATGCAGTAACAGTCATCACATCAGATCATAAAATAAAGTTAGCAACATAAATACACATCATCAATTTAGCAAAACATATCGCAGGATAGGCAAATGACAATCAAGCATGCAGTTTATAGTGGAAATCACGCACGTGTAGTTGCTTGCTACAGAAGCTCCGCATCTTCTCACAGGCCTAGTGTTTAACAAGAGTGACGACATCGAACAAAGTCGATTCTGAATCTGCATCTGCGAAAAAGTAAATCAGAAAATTGAACACGTGAGCGTAAAAGTAGTGACACTTCCTTGATTTAACACCTCAGATTCCAAATTCCTCCCTTTGTACTCCCGATCAACTGTCAGGTTCCATGAACCCACACCATAAAACCCATATTGCTCCAAATATAACACAACGTCTTATAGCATTTCAGCATCAACCTGAATAGACGGCGCCGGGAGGGGCAGCCGTGGCCGCCGGCCGGCGAGCGGTGCGGCCGCGAGAAGGGCCCCTTGCGAGGCGACGCCGTACTCCATTTTCTCACGAGCTCAGCACCTGAGTCCGCGTGCCCTTACTCGTTGGGTCTAGGGTTTCGCCACGGCGGCAGATGAGGCGGCGGTGGCGGCAGAAGAGGTGGGGAGGGGTGGAAGGAAGGAGACGACGACGTCAAAATCTTGCGAGACGAAAAGCGAGTAACACGACTTGTGTCCCGGTCGCAGAAGCCGTTAGCTGGGTCCCTTTCTTCTCGGGCCTACTAGACAGTGTCTGTTTTGATGATAATGACGTGTGTGCCTTGGGTTACTGGATGAGAGGCCGCCAAGTAATGCTGACGCTGAAAATATATATACTACTTTTATCCACTTGGTTTTATGGGCAGGTGGGCGCAGGAGCCTCGCTCCATTGTTTGTGGTCGTCGTGCACTCGCGCCTAAAACAGAGCTGGAAAGCAATTGAAAAGGTAAAGAGAATCCAGGGAAGATCGATTGAAAAGGTAAAGAAAATCCACTGATATTGAACTTTCCAACTTATAAAGAAAATCCACTGAACATCCACTTGCATGAACACCTTTTAAACATTGAGCTAGCATGACGCTTGACGGCTTGAGTAATACTTCCTCCAGATTTGATTGTTTTAAACTAGATTTATTTCTTGGAGTAACATCAACTAATAATGTAGTATCACTCATGAAAGAGTACGATGAAATAGGTCGAATCCTAACCACCATTTATTGTCAAAAAAGATAGCTATTTATGCTCTTAAAAGATGTTACTTAATTGCTCCTTCATGAGTCGTGTTACCAGCTCCAAACGACAACAAGAAGCAAAGACCGGAAGCAATAGGGTCGTGTGTGTTCTAGCCGGTGATGTCACAATAAGGGATAATGAAATGATACGAGGAGGATAACAAAATTGGTTTTTAATAACTGGTTATTTATAGCCATATATATCCATCGATAGAGCGTAAAATATTAATACATATTTATTTTGTTTATAAAAACATATTCTTAGAATGACCCGAATTTTAGAACCGGAGGGAGTAGTTGGTTATTTAGTGCAAGTGAAACAATGCACTCCTTCTAGATTTGAGCAAACTAGAAAATATTGAATGCACATTGGAGTTCGGAGTCTCCACTGCAAAATAGAAATTTCACTTTGCAAGTATATGGATTTAGTGTGCTACATTTTTTTTTAATTTCTTCTCACATGTGAGACGACAAAATTCAAACTATTTCATTTTGAATCAAGTCATATATTAAGCTACCTATGGTGTTTTAACATCATCAAAATAAATATGAAGGTAGTAAAAGCTAGAGTACCCTTCCCTCAACCATTTTGGAAACATGGTAGTAACAAAAAATCACACTCCTAGTTTTCATGGGAAAGTTCTTTTTTATTACTACCCTATGTATTTGTTTTGGGATCAATCCACAGTAAACCATATTTTCATTGGTACAAAACAAAGTTCAGTAGTTCATTCTAGTATGTCCTAAAATACACTAATATCACGAGTTAAACGCGGATAATTTCAGAAATCAGAAATGAAAACGAAACAAGTTTGAACAATCAGATGATCAAACCCACTTCACACCACCATACCTTAAGAAGCAAGCCCAGCCCATAAATATGTCAAGAAAATACCCAGCCCATAAATGAACCAGCCCACTAACCCGATACCGCAGTCCACTACCCCCACGTAGTCCTCACCAAACGAGCCGCCCGGCCTGGCCCGACCCAAATCCGAAAAGGCCCGACACGTTATATATCGAGCTAGCACGACACAATATTGGTTTCGGGCTGGGTCGTGCCGCACCGTCGGCCCACAGCATGACACGAATTATGTGGGCCGTGCTGGGCCGGCCCGTTACGTCTGGTAGCCCGATAACACTAAAATGGAGAAAAAGAGGTGAAAATAGGATTGAGGTGGGATTCAAACCCGGTCTCTAGATTGAGAGTGAAGTAGTTTACCATCAACCACTTTAACTTTGTTATATACATATAAAATGTCTATTCTTTTTAATATCAAACCGTATTTAACTGGACCGAATTTGTGCTTTATTGAGTCGCCTCTAAATAGGTCGTGCCCGTGCCATCCGTCGGACCGAGGCCACGGGCTTAGCACGGCACGAAGACGCGTGCCGAGCCGACCCGAATACAAATTGAGGCGTGCCATGCCGTGTCGGATCTGGACCGGATCAAATTTTATAGGCCTCGAACCGACTAGGCAGACACGGCCCAATTAGCCAGGACTATCCCACGATCCAAAACCCACACTAACACAACACGCGCCTCATCCCCTTCTCCTTCCTCGTTCCCCTCCCTCCCCAATCCAAACCTCCCACCAACACAGTGGCAGCAACACGAGCTGACCCCTCGCCATTCGCCTCCCACCCATGGCCACGGTGTCCCTTGCCTCCCGCCTCCCTTTCCCATTCCCATCTGCTTCCCGCCCTCCTCCTCCCAGAACCGTAGCCCCTCCTGCCCCTCGCCGCCTCCCCCTGCGCCTCGCCGCCGCGGCCGCGCGCCGGTTCCGCCCGCCCACCGCTGACGACGAGCCCCCTGAGGCGGCCGAAGACTCGTCCCACGGCCTCACCCGGTACGACCAGCTCGCACGCAACGTCGAGCGCGCCCGCCGCCGGCAGCAGGATTCCCAGCCCGAGATCACCCCCGACCACCCCCTCTTCTCGTCCCCCTCGGCGGCTGGCGGCGGTGGAAGCTACGATCCCGAGGACGAGTTCTTCGACGAGATTGACCGTGCCATCGCAGAGAAGCGGGAGGAGTTCACAAGGCGGGGGCTTATCAAGCCGTCCCCTGCTCCGCCGTCGGAGCCGCAACCTGAGGACGAGGGCCTCGCCGACGAGCTCTCCCCCGAGGAGGTTATTGACCTGGATGAAATTCGTAAGCTGCAAGGCCTCAGTGTCGTGTCCGCCGCGGACGAGGACGATGAGGAGGCAGTTGGAGGCGAGGAGGATGACGGGGACGATGGATTGCTGCTCGAGGAGGATGGGGAAGGCTTTGATGTGGCTGAGGAGCTTGGCCTCGAGGGGGGCAGGATGAGGCAGCCGGCCTTCCGGATGACGCTGGCTGAGTTACTCGACGAGAGCAAGCTAGTTCCAGTGGCCGTGACGGGCGACCAGGACGTTGCGCTCGCGGGTGTGCAGCGCGACGCCAGCCTGGTGGCCGCGGGCGACCTCTTCGTGTGCGTGGGAGAGGACGGGCTCGCGGGGCTCACTGAGGCCGACAAGCGCGGGGCTGTTGCCGTTGTGGCCGACCAGGATGTCAACATCGAGGGCACCCTTGCCTGCCGCGCCCTGGTCATTGTGGATGACATTGCGGCCGCGCTTCGTGTGCTCCCCGCCTGCCTCTACAGGCGGCCGTCAAAGGATATGGCTGTGATCGGTGTCACTGGCACAGATGGCGTCACCACCACAACTCACCTCGTCAAAGCAATGTATGAGGCCATGGGGGTAAGAACTGGCATGGTCGGAGTTCTTGGGGCCTATGCCTTCGGCAGCAACAAGCTTGATGCCCAGCCTGATGCATCTTGTGACCCCATTGCTGTGCAAAAGCTGATGGCAACAATGCTGCACAATGGTGCCGAGGCAGCTGTATTGGAGACAGCCATTGGTGGTATGCCTCCATCAGGTGTGGACGGCGAGGTTGATTATGATATTGCCGTGCTGACTAATGTTAGGCACACTGGTCGGGGGGATGGGATGACCTATGAGGAGTACATGAGCAGTTTGGCCGCTCTGTTCTCCAGAATGGTGGACCCTGAACGCCATCGTAAGGTGGTGAACGTTGATGATCCAACTGCCCCATTCTTTGCTTCACAAGGGGGGCGTGATGTCCCGGTGGTGACGTATTCATTTGAGAACAAGAAGGCTGACGTGCACACTCTCAAATATCAACTTTCCCTGTTTGAAACGGAGGTTTTGGTACAGACACCACATGGAATCCTTGAGATATCCTCTGGGCTGCTTGGAAGGGACAACATTTACAACATTCTTGCAACTGTGGCAGTTGGCATTGCTGTAGGTGCACCACTGGAGGACATTGTAAGGGGAATAGAAGAGGTGGATGCTATCCCTGGCCGATGCGAACTAATCGACGAGGAACAAGCATTTGGGGTGATTGTTGATCATGCAAGGACGCCTGAAGCTTTATCAAGGCTTCTTGATGGTGTAAGGGAACTGGGCCCTCGCCGAATTGTCACGGGTATGATAGCTCAATTGCCTAAAATGGGTTGCCCCTTCGTCATTCATCCTGTTATATTTTCTGTATTATGGTTACTGTATTGTGAATTGAACCTTTTCATATGTTATTCTATTTAGTTGTTGGATGTTGTGGTGAGAAAGAAAGGGGGAAGAGGCCGATGATGACAAAGATCGCAGCTGAGAAAAGCGATGTTGTAATGTTGACCTCTGACAATCCAGCAAATGAAGATCCCTGTATGACTTTTAGTATCTGATATATGGATTTTATGTGAGCTGAATGCATCAATGAGCTGAAGTTTGTGCAAAATTATTGTTCTACTTTGAGCAGTGGATATCCTGGATGATATGTTGGCGGGTGTGGGGTGGACTATGGAAGAATACTTGAAGTATGGCGCCAATGATTATTACCCTCCCCTTCCAAATGGCCATAGGCTCTTCCTACATGATATTAGGAGAGTTGCTGTGCGAGCTGCTGTTGCAATGGGTGAACAAGGCGATGTTGTTGTAAGTTTTCTCTGAAGTTCCTCACTGTTCTGAAGCCTTTGCTTTAGCTATCAGCCACATCATATAATCTTGTGATTAAAATTTTAGAACTCGTACACCTCAGACTCCATATATGTGGTCTTCTCACATATTTGTCATGCTTACTGAATCTGGCATTAACTGTGTCTTATTTCAAGCCTATGTAGTAATTTAAAAAGTATATTCTCTGTCTTACTACACATATTCTTTTGTATTTTAGATGAGTAATGGAAATACTTGTAAACTATATTACCATGTCAATATCTAGAAGTAACGTTGCTACGCTAATTTTGTGTTGAGAGAGTATTCATAAATTTAAGCCATAGTACCATCTCTGCCAATTATTATGTGATAACGTTCAGCCTGTGCCTTTTGAGATATCATCATGATCCTGACAACTATGCTTCTCCCTTCAGGTTATCACCGGCAAAGGGAATGATACTTATCAGATTGAAGGCGATAAAAGTGAGTTTTTTGATGACAGAGAAGAGTGCCGAGAAGCATTACAGTATGTTGATCAGTTGCATCGTGCTGGCATAGACACCTCAGAGTTCCCTTGGCGGTATGTTTCCTTCAAAGTTCAAACTGCTGGTTCCAATGTCTTTATGTTGTGAGTTTCGTCTTAGTGACAGCTGGTTGAGTCCTTCCAGTGAAACTATATTTTTAGAACTTCAATTCAAACTGTGACACTGGCTGCAGAAAATCCACAAAAGTATTGGCTCTTTAAATTTAGAACTTCATTCCTGACATTTATCATTGTTTGGAGCTAATATTACTTGCCTGCTACACATATAGGTTACATGAGAGTTTCAGCTGTACTGATTTTGTTTGAATTCTTGCCTCACAAGAAAGCCACCAAAGTACTCATACTGTCCTCTTTGGCTTGCACAGGTTACCAGAAAGCCACTGATTTTGATGTATTCAAGATAGGCGAGCTTATTTTACTCCTCGGACAGCATCGGACTTCCAATTTTACTGGCATGTGCTTTTCAATGATAGGCTAGACCAGTCCTGCAAGGAAAAAATATTCCTGCAAATGTTGAGCATTCTAACTAGAGTACTAACTGCTAACAAACAAGTAGCTTATCATTCTGCCATACTTGTTCATGCGGTAGATAATCAGATGGCCCTTTGAATTTTCCACCTGGTAGGTGTTGTACTGGTTCATGCTAGAGAAAGAACTGATATTGGACAGGCAAAGTCCTGTCATTGAAACAGAGTGTAATGACTTTCCAGTATGAAAAGTTCAATCAGTTCATTGAAAGAAAAAGAGTCAAATCCCCTATGGCAGTGAGTGTAGATCTTATGGATGTTAACCTTTCTGTTATCACTGCTTGATTTGGTTTCATGTAATGCCTTTTAAGGCCATAGGACTCGAGCTTTAATGCCAAAGTACTGGCCCGAGCGTACTAACCTACTTAGATAAGAGGGATAGCTATAGGTCTCTCTGAGCATATGACAAAGTGGTCAAGACTACTTCGGCTGCTATTCTGAAAAAATTATTTCCTAAAAATCTGCAATGTTTGCAGTTCACCCAGATAAGATTCTTTGAGTTGACAGTTCATTTAAATTCTTCAGAGTTACAAAACCATTTTCACACCTCTTCTCTTCTTTTCCCTATCCCGTTTTATTTTCTCTCTTTTCTCTTTTTTTTATTTCTCTTTTTCCAGCTCTCTCCTTATTTGCCTTCTTTCTTGTCTCAGCATTTATGTCATTACTGCAGCAATAAAAGGGAGAACGAAATAACGTCGTTCTAATCAAACTTAGGAAAGCCATATTCATCAAGGCACCAGTGGTCTAGTGGTAGAATAGTACCCTGCCACGGTACAGACCCAGATTCGGTAACCCCCCCCCCCCCTCCCCAACTTGCTTGGGATTAAAGGCTTAGTTGTTGTTGTTGTAGAGTTACAAAACCATTCTTATTGAATCCAACTTTGACAATGATACACACTATGATAAGGGTTCGTGATAGTTTTTATTCTGTGTATGCCTTTTCATGTAAATTGTTTAATTAAGCTCATCGATGAATTTTGACATCTATAATTTAGAATGCACCAACCATATTTCTTGTTGCACCTATCACCATGGATTTTATTCTGGTAATAATAATTGAAGCTTCAATTGGGTAAATGTTTCACTTTAAAGTTCCAGTGATATGATAATTGCTTGTTTGTTTTCATTATTTCTTCTTATCTTTGTACATTGAAACCTTTTTATAATAAGGCATACGAGATGTAGGTTTTATATTGTGTACAATATTCCTGTAATTTTGATATTTTTAATACTAATTATTTGATTTATTATGTATTTTTTTGGTATTTGCTTTAATTTTTCCACCTTTATGTTTCTTATTTCCTAGCGTCATGTGTATGCTCCAAGTTAGTTGGAACTTGAACCAGCAAAATAGTGCGTAGATGACTCAAAATCAACTCCATAAAGTACCATGAAACAATAGAGGCGCCGTTTAGATTGTAGGGAAGTCGCTTTCTCGGTCGCTCTATGTGTCACCGTTGTTTGCCAGTAATTTCATCCACGCATGTTTTCTGTGCCTTAGCAGAAATATGCCCATATTCATCATCCATGTGCTTCTTATGTACAAGGCAATGATCTCTTTAAGCAGAGGCATCCAGGCACATATTTTGTGGAAGATGGTGGCAGCTGCGATGCAGAAAAAGGTGCTTGTCGCACTCTTCAAGGCGTGTCCATGCTGTTGTGGGTTCTCCACCATTTCTGCTGCAGCAGAGCCACAGCCATGATCACTCATGTGTGTGTCCCGCCGCAGATGATTCCAGTGAGTACATGTTTCTCGGTCTTATGTGCTTGCACTTGCACTTGTTTGTGCTTTAATTGAAAAATTTGCAAATTCTTGTAAAATGGTTGTTAGATGATTCTGTCTAGGAGAATTTGTGGTGATTAATCACCATGGATTGATGGATCGTGGACTAACTTCTATTAGATATGATGTATACTGGTGGATTCGTACTTATTTAGTGAAGAAATTTCAGCTTAACTATCAGCAAATCTCATCCTATAGGCTGGGACCATGCTTGTCCTGTTGGGAAAATTTCTCTATTCTAACTCTGCTTTTATCCTAGTGGGAACCAAATTTCATGCTATTAAAGGGAGGCCGGAGCAACTAAACTTGTTCTGAAGGTATGAGTGTGAAAAAATGAACAAACCCAAAACAACAACAAAAATTAGGCTCTCGTCATGATGTTTTGTGTTTCAGGAAGATGGACAAACCTAAGTCCAGTACAACAAAGCCTTTTAGTCCCAAGCAAGTTGGGGTAGGCTAGAGATGAAACCCGTAAGGACCAAAAATAAAATATAATAAAATAAAGGAAGATGGAAATGGAGATAATTATGCAGAGAGCAGATACATCATGCAAGATTTGGTTTTGTTTCCAAAGGACAATTAATCTGTACCATGTACAGTGGCACCACTTAGATTTCTGGTAACTAATGTGATATCCTGGAATTTCTATTGGAATTTTCATGATAGGGACTACCAAGTAGATATCATGGCAAAAACTACATATTTGCGCCTCCTAGATTTGATTATCATGGTCTTCATCTATTACCTCATCAGGAAAAAGGTGCACGAAACTCAACAGCATGCATTAGAATCTTCTACTTTTTAATACTATAGGTCTTGTAAGAATAACACGGTGACACATGCTTCGGTGTAATAACCATTTTGCAGGATAAAATTTACTTGGCTTTAGGGTTTAATGATGAGCTCAATGCATAGCAGCTGAGAACTTGATGAAGAGATCTTTAAACAGATTTTTCAGATGTGAAAATGCAAATGAAGAAGTGGTTTCAGTTCATCAGAGGTATATTTCTGGGTCTCGCTCTTGTACTAGTTTATTAGAAATCAGGACTGTAAATTGGCGACCCTCTGAATCTCTTCAGTTCAAACAAATGAACTAGCTTTTCCAAAATATCCATCATTTTGGAAAAAGCTAGGATGATTAGAGCACAACAAACAAACAGGTTCTATCTGCACCATTCTCTTGGGTTTGGATCATACTCTGAACTTTCTAGGCTAACGGAATACCTGGAGTAATAAGAAAACTACAACAACCTGATGAGCTCCGAAAGAGGAGATGGCAGAAAATAATCTTGGAAGAGCGCATGGTCATCATGAACACCAGTGGAGGAACAACAGGACTGCTGATTGAGCGCTATGACAATGGTGCCAGAGAATTGCATGGGCTGCTCAACCAAACAGAGCTCATTACATTTTCACCATCTTCATTTGTTTGGTCTCCTTTTGATGAAGACTGCATCCCTCCCTACTTCTGCCCCACCAGGTGATTATAGCCTCATGATACATTTCGAAACATCAAACTTATGCTCTGTTATTGTTCATAACAGACTTTGTACTAACATAGATGTTGATCTGGAACAATTTGTGCAAAAGGTCATGACTCATGAGAGACCCATACATTGCAGCAGACGGGTTCACTACGAAACAAATGCGATCAGAGATTGGCTTGACTGTGTGCTGAGATGTCTCCTGTAGGCTGTAGCAAGTCAGCTTCATGGACACCATGAGCTTGTAGATAATTTCGCACTTCATTCTGCGACTGGAGATTAGAGTGCATGTTAAGGCACCAATATCGGTTTTCTTCATGCTGATGAAACTTAATATTTCCTCTCTTTTTCTTTTTGACCAAAGTCGATAGACGAGGCCTTACTAATATTTCCTCTTTGGTGAACCGCACCTGTCAGATTTAGTTTTCTTTAGTGCTCATTTGGAGGCCTGTACAATTTGTGTAGAAATTGAGGTTTATGAGAATGAAGGTAGCACTCTTCTCCTTTGTTCTGATGGAACAAAAAGGAAAAACCAGCATAATCTGGGTCTAATGTTGTTGAGTATCCATCCTGTATTCCTATGGATGTTGTACTGGGTCACACAAGTGATTGTGATAATGTGGTAGTACATCAGTGAAGCTTTCTGGTGTGGGAACAGCTTGTCCGGTTGTTCCACGGTAGTCACTGTAAGACCTTGTAGCATAGTGAAAATTCTTTTTCTGCTCTCTCTTTTTAGTAGTTGAGTTTTATAGTGGTCTTTTTTAGTTGACCTAAATTCTTCATACCCAATAATAGCATTATTTTTTACAGCTTTGAACTTAAGATCTCAAAAAGAAATCTGAGCTCCTGATTGTTTTTAGTCTGTAAATAGATAACTAGATGGTCCCTCGAATTATCCTTATCCATGAATTACATTTTTGTACTAGTTCTTTCATGTGAGCGAGGTCGCTGTGAATATGACGGTGGATTGGTGAAGCTTCCTGGCGTCAAAACAGAGTATAAGGAAGGACTTTCTAGGTTGCCCCATCGTAGTGACTAGTGACTAAGATCTGTTGAGAGTTACTCTGTTTTTCTATTGCTGTCGTTAGGACAAGCAGCTGGGTCATTCCTGTTACAAAGGTCTTAATTAACTTTCTTCATGCAGCCCACTAAGGATTTAAGCCTTGATTATGGTCTGGTAATGGCCATGAAAGAGAGCCTTAAATCCACCTAATAGGAGCTACTAATGGGTGCCATTAGAGGATTATTAAATGTGTTACTAATGCTTCTCTTGTAACTGAAATTGTAATCCCTATATAACGGTCCTCTTAAGATGAATACGATGCATGATTCACCATTCTCATTGCTTCTATATTTCTACCTTCTAACACGTTATCATGCATGTTCTCAACCACTGACCAGGCGGTTGCTCTATTCTACCAACCGTTGATCGGCCAAGAACAGAGACTCATCAAGATCAACGAAACGAAGAAGAGGACTTTCGTTTTTCTTCTTTGCATCAGTGTGGAGACGATACAGTCTTCATCAAGCACGGCAAGGATCCTTCGATCTTGCTATGATCCTCCATCAACCAAGGCGAGACTACCTTGGCTTATTTATTTGCCGATGGGATTTACTCGTTTTTCTTCGTCGTCTTCATTGTTCAGGGAAGTGGTTGCCATGTGCGCTACTTCCACGCATGGCCGAAGACTTGCATCCCGGTCACGCTCGCTCGGTCCAAGCTAAGCGGCGGCAGCCAGTCCCAACGGGTACGGCAACGCCCGCACTGCCTGCACGCTGCGCTCGGTTGCGTGCCCACGTGGACGAGGCGACAGCCCGTTCGGCAGGGCGCCCTGCATGTCGGATCGTTGCGCGTCCATACGGGTGAGGCTGCGGCCCATCCGAACGGTCATGATAGATGGCAGTGTCAACACCACCAACTGCCACAGTGCACTTGCAGCTTTGTGTCGTGCCTAGCAGTGGCAGCGGCGTGTATCCAAAGCCGATGGACAGTGTGGCAACCAGTCCATTACGCACTGGCTACAACGCGCAAATGATGAATAGTTGAGGGACTACGACGGCACGACCACGACGACGTCCAGTTGTGCATGGCATGACGCAGCCTGGCGGTTGCGCGCCAAGCAGACAAGCCTGTTTTGCATGGCGCTCGTGGCCACACGGCCAACCACACCATGGCAGCAACACATGCACGCACAGCCCACACCTGTGGTGCCCAGCAACGGTGGTGCAAGCTTGGTCCAACCGACGAAATGATGGCCAGACGGCGCAACCTCGCTCCTATGCCAGCCACATGGCTGAGCACCTAAGCAGATACGGTCATTGCCTGTCCCGCAGAACGCCTCTGTAAGGACAAAATTATACTTTTGCAATTGAGATTTATTTCTTGCAAAATTTTGGTTCAATTCACCCAAATTAGGTCCTATGTGTTTTATACAAGCAGAATTGAACCCCATGTAAAATTCAAGTGATTACCTCTGCTTATGTTTGGAAAACACAAGGTAGTAGAACCATGTGAAGATGCATCTAGGTCTCCTAGTGGGTTTTAGTGATTAATGACATGAGATTAAAATTGTGCTAACATGTTCATGAAGTTAATGTGCAAATAATCAAATTAATATGCAATCCCATATTTGCAAGATGGTTTTTACTCCCAAAAAGAAGAAAAGAAAAAATGGACTCAAGTGCTTTAAATGGTAGCTTTTTATTTTAATTAAGTCACAGGTTTGCCGAACTATCAAGGGGAGTAAACTAATCTTGTCAAGAAGGGAAATTTATGTGCTCAAGCCAACCAAAAATCTTTGAGAGAAGTTTGGCCAACAAAAGTCAAAAAGAACCATCCACTTCTGAGCCAAATAGAGAGTGACGGAAGTTCCGTGAGTCTCTTCACGGAAGTTCCGTCACTGCCCAGCTTCAACCTCTCAGCCAACCCGAGAGTGACGGAAGTTCCGTCGCTCCTCGACGGAAGTTCCATCACAGGTATTTCCATGTTTGTCACGGTAGTTCTATAAGCTCTCATCTCTAGTCAACCCGGAGTGATGGAAGTTCCGTCACTTCTTGACGGAAGTTTCGTCATGGCATCTATCTTTTTTCCAGGCTCGTGCAACGGCTATTTTTGAAATGACAGAAGTTCTGTGGGTTCTCACGGAAGTTCCGTCAGACTCAGAAAATACCCTAACAACTAGTTTTTGGGAAAGCTCTATAAATAGCATATCCCTTTTCCTATGGAAAGAGTTGGACACTTTGTCATTTCACTTATTCTTCAGCTAGAGCTCTCCCCTCTCACTCCTAAACTTGTTCTTGAGATTCCAAGCAAGTGAGAGAGATCCAAACACAAAAAGAGAAATCCATCCACTCAAAAGCTTGAGCATATCTTTTCCTCCCCAAATAAGATTTGATTTGCTTGTTACTCTTAGAGACTTGGTCTCCAAGACGGCTAGGCGTCGCCCTTGAGCTCCTAACGTGTTGTGATAAGACGGGGACGTTTGTGAAGATGTGATTCACCTCCGGAGGAAAAGAATCAAGTGGAGAAAGAAAAACAAGCACGATCTTTGTGATTGCTTGGCGGGAAAACGGGTTGAGAGAGACCTGGTCACTTTGTGTGACTCGTCAACGAGGACATAGGAACTACTTTGTGTGGTTGCCGAATCTCGGATTAATTCCTTGTGTCTCTCTTTACTTTTTGCGCATTTTATTATTATGCTTGTGTATTTCTTTTATATTATTGTGCTCGATTTACTTGTTGTTGTGTTATAAGCTATCTAGCAAAGATCTTTAGTCACTCATTGCATTAGCTTCATCACTACCAAGTATTGTATCTCTAACTCTTAAGTTATCCGCATTTCAATAAGTTTTAGAGAAAGATTTGATGAAGTTCTGTCATTTGATAGAACTTCCCTGGTGACGAAAGTTCCGTCACTCCTGACGGAAGTTCTGTCGTGACGATTTTATCAAAGCTTAGTGCTTTTTTAGGTTTAATTTTTAAATTTTCTATTCACCCCCCCTGTAGGCAACTTTCAATTAGTATCAGAGCCATAATCTTCTACAAGGCTTAAAAGCTTGAAGGTTAAAGAATGTCAAAGTCGAGGAAAGGCGACAAGCCTCAAGATCTTGCATCGGCAAGCAAAGGAAGTGATTTGCACACGGCCATGCCATTCAACTATACCGATGTGGCAAACATTCATGGTAGTGGAAGTGGAAGATTGCCTTATTTCAAAGGCAAATATTTTAGTTGGTACAAGCATCGCAGGAAGATGTACCTCATGTCAATTGGTCCACCAATTAGGGAAATTGTGGAGAAAGGGTATACTTTGGAGAATAAGGAATATCCCACAACCGTTGATCAACTCAACATTCATCGCAATGCTCAAGCGGTGTCGGCCATTCTCTCTTCCTTGAGCCCCAAGGAATATTCAAGAGTATCCGGAATTGAGAAAGCCCATAGAATTTGGAAGAAACTCATATGTGCTCATGAGGGAGTGGATATGGTGAAGAAGTCAAGACTTCAAGTTCTCAAAAATCAATTCCACTTCTTTGTGATGAACAAGGGAGAAGAGCCTCAACAAACTCATGATAGGCTCATGAATATTGTCAATGAAAGAAGATCTTATGGAGACAATATCAAAGATAAGGAAGTCAACTACAAGCTTCTCATGGCTCTTAGGATGTGGAGTCCTACTCTTTGCACCATTATTGAAGATAAAGATGGCTTTGAGAGCTTCATAACGGATGAAGTCATTGGAAGAATCAATGCCCACAAAAGTCGTGATGATGAGGGCAAAAGAGTCGATGATGAGAGCTCAAGCAAGAAGGACATAGCTCTCAAGGCAAATGATGATGAAGATGATGACAATGATGATGAAGAAGAAGATAATGAAGAGTTTGCCCTATTTGTCAAAAAGTTTGGCAAATACATGACCAAGAATGGCTTCACGAAGAGAAGCTTTGATAAGGCAAAAACTAGGAGAACAAATAGAAAATGCTATGAGTGTCATGAACAAGGACACATGATTGCCGATTGTCCAAGGCTAAATGGCAAGGGCAAGAAGAATGAAAAGTACAACAACAAGAACAAGCCCAACAAGAAGCTATACAACAAGGGGCAAGCTCACATTGGCCAAGAATATACCTCCGATAATGATGATGAAGATGATGAGGGTGGCATTGCCAATATTGCCATTGGTTTACCTCCGGCCAAGAAGTCACTCTTCAACAACCTCACCGATGATGAGGATGATGCTCCCCGGTGCTTCATGGCAAAGGAAAGCAAGGTAGCTCCTCACACCGATTTCAATCCCTCTTATTGTAGTGATGAAGAGGAGGACTTGGTCCCCTCTATGCATGAAATGGTTAAAATGCTAGATACACTTTAAGGGGAGTTAGACAATCAAAAAAGAATCATTGATAGACAAGAAGAGTTGCTTGATGAAGAAAGAAGCAAGAACCTTAAGCTCACCAAACAACTTGAGCAAGAGAAGGAGAAGAACAAGATCTTGACTAAGGACCTTGCAAAGGTCAATGAGTCAAGCACCTCAACAAACAAGAAGTATGAATAAAGGTGCAACTCTTTGATAGAGGAGAACAAGGCCTTAGTAAAGGCTATTGAAAATCTGAAAGTCCCTTAATGTCGCATAGAAGGGGGGGTGAATAGGCGTTTCTAAAAATTAACAAAAACTTGTAGCGGAATTAAAACTGTCAAAACCGGTTGCTTCGATTTAGCAAACCGGTTAAACGGTTTTTTCAGAGAGCTTGGAATAAAACAACTAATGAAGAGAAAAGAACCAAGCACTCAAGACAAGCAAGCTATCAAAGAAAACACAGAAACCACCCCAATTAGATTCATAAAGAATCAACCTCAGAAAAAAAAACTTTCAAAACCGGATCCACCGGTTTAGCAAACCGGTTACACCGGTTTTCCTGGAACAGATAGAAATAAAACAAGTAACACACTAACCAGAGGGACTACACTAGTGTGAACTACACAAGAGAGTAACCAAGATACACATAAACTAGATTCACCAAGAATCTACACAATTGAGCACTGACCAAAACCGGTCCCACCGGTTTGGGAAACCGGACCCACCGGTTTCCTCGGGGCAGAGAGTATAAAACAGGAAATAATCGCGTTCTACTTAGTTCTAGCAAACTTAAAGATCTTAATAGAGCATGCAAGATCTAGAGCAAGTAATCACTAAGAGTACTAGCACAACTACACATGCGACCTATGAATCACAAATAAAAGAAGCAAGAACTAAAGAAAGCAAACTAAATGAAGCGCGCGGAGATTGATTTGCCAAAGTTCGGATTCACCCGTGAACCCTACGTCTCCGTTGAGGAAGCTTGAGCTGCCCACAAAGCACACTCCAAGCCGGGTCTCTTTCAACCGCTTTCCCCGATCCACTATCTTTGCTTCTTTCCTTGCGGAGGCGAAGCGGACCTTCACAAACTTTCCCAAGGCTCACCACAAGTTTGGGAGCTCTAGGGCGACACCTAGCCGACTAGGAGGATTCACCTCCAAGAGTAACAAATGCTTCACGGATTTGCAACACAACGCTCAAATGCTCAAGTGTAGGATTTTCTCTTTTGTGCTCTCAATCTCAATCCCTCTCAACCCAATGCTTAGGATTTCTCACAAATCTCTCAAACCTCACAAAGAGGTGTTAGGGAGAGCTCTACAAGGCTTTGGATGTATTTTCTTTGTGTACACGATCAGCCCCTTCCAAAGGAGGGGGAGAGAGTATTTATACTTGTCCCCTAAAAACTAGCCGTTATACTGAACCAGTCAAAACCGGTTCCACCGGTTCCCAAACCGGTACCACCGGTTTTCCTGAACTAGCCGTTATAGGTTTGAACCAAAACCGGTCCCTCCGGTTTGGTAAACCGGTTACACCGGTTTTCTCTGTCAGAATGAGAGTTAGTGTGAGTATAGGTATTGTGTTTCTCTCATCTCACTTGGATTTTTATTTGAGCAGTGAGACCTTAAATGCAAACCATGTAGCATCCCTCTTGATAGAGCGGCATGCCTAAAACTCAAGATAAAAATAAAACAAGTCCTCAACTTGAGCTTGCATGATTAATGAATTTTGCCACTTCTTTTCTTTTAAGCTTCATGAGGGCTGTCACATGTCCTTTTGCTGAGCATCATCACCTAGAGCTTGTGACTTGAAAACTCTTCATTTATCATGTCCATTTCCACCCTTTTGGTCACAAGTCACATTATGTCTTCACATTCCAATAATGAATAATACTTGGAAATGCATGACCGTATATAGCTTGATTGGTCCATCGCGATTGCGCTCTATCTGCCCTTCACCATGGCTTGGGTCTCTTGGTGCCAAGACTCCATCTTCCCCTTTTCCCGTGCATGGTCCATCGCGGCCAAGTCATGCCAAGCCTTCACCATCTTGCTATCTTGAGCCACACATAACTTTGTATCATCGTTATGCCTTCTTTTGAGTTTCTTCTTTGAAATATTGTTTTGATCAAGTTGCTTCCAAGATCAGTGCATAGAAGAACAACACTTGATCACATCTTTTTCTTGACAACACCAATTTGTTGAGACCATCTCCTATCAATGGTTTTTATGTCTCATATTCATTTCAAACCTTGGCTTGGGCACAATATTGCTTTATATGGACCTATTTATTTGACACTTCTCCTTTTCAACATATAGGCCCATTTTCCTTACACAAATGTACATTATCGAAGATGATCATTTAGATTCATGAAAAGTATATTCTTCATGGTCAACCTGCTCATATACTCACAAAGAGGATTAGTTCTTTAATCACGTTGTCATACAACCACCAAAACCCACTAGGGACATATATGCACTTTCAAAATCTCAAGATAAGCTCCCGCTCATTGTTGAAGAAGCTTGAATGCTCTCAAGCTTCAACGAGCAAAGGTTGTGGAAGGTGCCACAACATTAATGTTGAGATGATTGCCAAGCAAGAAGCAATTATTGAAGATCTCAACAATCAAGTCAATGAACTTGAAAAAAAGGCTCAAGTGGAGGCCGTAAGAAAAATAGTTGGTGAGCCAAGAGCCTCTCATGACAAAAGAGGTTTGGGGTACAACAAGAATGTACCCAAGAAAAGGCACAACAAGAGAACCAACTTTGTGCGTGTGAGCAAGGGAAAGCAAGTGGTACAAGAAAATACCATCAAGCCCAAGAATGCTCCCTAAGTCAAGAAGGAAAACAAGATCTCTATCCTTTTATGATTTTGATGCTTCTTATATGCTAACCCATAATGCTTATGGTAGAGTGGTTGCTAAGTTTGTTGGGCCACATGATGCAAGGTGGAAGCCTTGTGTGTGGGTGCCCAAAGTTCTTATATCTAGTGTTAAGGGACCCAAACCAACTTGAGTGCCTAAAACACATGCTTGATTTCCTTTGTAGGAATACTCTAGTGGCGTAATATGGGTTCTTGATAGTGGGTGCTCAAATCATATGACCAGAGAGAGATTGATGTTCTCCACAATTGATCGTGATAATATACCAAGTGGAGGCATCTCATTTGGAAATGACAACAAAGGAAAGGTAATTGGTCATGAACGGATTGGCGTCGTCACCCATGACCTTTCAATTAATAATGCTTATCTTGTGAATGGTCTAGGATACAACTTGATGTCCGTATCGCAACTTTGTGAGATGGGCTATAGTTGTCTCTTTGACGATGATGGCGTGACCATTTTTAGGAAAAAAGATTCCTCAATAGCTTTCAAAGGGTATTTAGAGGACAAGATCTATCTTGTTGATTTCACCAACAAAGAGGGATCTAACCTAAATACTTGTTTGGTTGCTAAAACCACCTTGGGTTGGCTATGGCACCGCCAGCTAGCTCATGTTGGGATGAGAAATCTTTCCAAACTTCTAAAGGGTGGTCACGTCGTCAGACTAAAGGATGTTGCTTTTGAGAAGGACAAAGTATGTAGCGCATGTCAAGCCGAAAAGCAAGTTGGAGCAGCACATCCATCCAAGACAATGATGACAACAACAAGACCATTGGAGATGCTACACATGGACCTATTTGGACCGGTCACCTACATAAGCATTGGCAAAAATAAGTATGGCCTTGTAATTGTTGATGATTATTCATGTTTCACTTGGTATTCTTTTTGAAGGACAAAAATAAAACACAAGGTATCCTAAAGAGGTTTTTGGAGAGAGCACAAAATGAATATGAAGTGAAGATCAAGAAGATAAGGAGTGACAATGGAACCGAGTTCAAGAACACACAAGTTAAAGATATCTTGATGAAGAAGGCATCAAGCATGAATTCTCCATACACTCCACAACAAAATGGAGTAGCCGAAAGGAAGAACTGCACACTCATAAAGATGGCAAGAACAATGCTTGATGAGTACAAGACACCGGACACCTTTTGGGCCGAAGCCATCAACACCGCGTGCCATGCAACAAATAGATTGTATCTTCACAAGATTTTGAAGAAAAACACCTTATGAGTTTCTCATCGGTAATCTTCCCAATGTCTCATATTTTTGGGTTTTTGGGAGCAAATTCTTTATTCTTAACAAGAAACCAAAATCCTGTAAGTTTGCTCCCAAGACTCATGAAGGTCTCCTCCTTGGTTATGGAACAAATGTCTATACATATCGTGTCTTTAACAAAGACGCCGAGGTTGTTGAAATCACCCGTGATGTGCAATTTGATGAATCTAATGCCTCTCAAGTAGAGCAAGTTAATCCAAGTGATGTAGGTGATAAGGCTCCTTGTGATGCAATAAGCAACATGGCAATAGGTGAGATAAGACCACGAGATCCAAACACAAGTCAAGATGAACCATCTTCTTCAACACAAGATGACTCGTCTCCACAAGAGCCATAAGATGAACAAGATCAAGGAAGTAGCCAAGATCATGGTGATGATCATGATCAAGGAAACAACCACCATGATCAAGGAAACAACCAAGGTCAAGCTCAAGATGGTGGAGATAGAGACACTCAAGATAACAACAATCAAGAACAAGAAGAAGATGCATCTAGGCGAATTCACCCATGAGTCCGACAAAGCATTCAAAAGGATCACCCGTTGACAACATTCTTGGTGATATCCAAAAAGGAGTAACCACTAGATCCTGAATGGCTACGTTTTGTTATCCTTACTCGTTTGTTACCTCTATGGAACCTCTTAGGGTGGAACAAGCACTCCAAGACTCGGATTGGGTGATGGCCATGCAAGAATAGTTGAACAACTTTGAAAGAAACAAGGTGTGGTCATTGGTGGAAAGACCCAAGTAAAATGTTGTAGGTACAAAATGGGTGTTTCGCAACAAGCAAGATGAATATGGTGTGGTGGTGAGGAACAAAGCAAGACTTGTTGCTAAAGGCTATTCACAAGTTCAAGGTTTGGACTTTGGTGAAACTTATGCACCAGTAGCTAGGCTTGAGTCAATTCGTATTTTACTTGCCTATGCTACTCACCATGGCTTTAAGCTTTTCCAAATGGACGTAAAAAGTGCATTTCTTAATGGCCCTATTCAAGAAGAGGTGTACATACAACAACGTCCGGGGTTTGAAGACCCAAAGAAACCAAACCGCGTGTACAAGCTTCACAAAGCTCTGTACGGCCTCAAGCAAGCTCCTCGAGCTTGGTATGAACACCTCAAGGGATACTTGACCAACAAAGGCTTCACAATTGGCAAGGCCGATCCTACTCTCTTCACAAGAAAAGTTGATAACAATATTTTTATATGTCAAATATATGTCGATGACATAATATTTGGTTCTACTAATTAATCTTTTTGTGATGAGTTCGCTAAGATTATGGCTAGGAAATTTGAGATGTCCATGATGGAGGAGTTGAAGTTTTTTCTAGGTTTTCAAGTCAAGCAAATTGAAGAAGGAACATTCATAAGTCAAACCAAGTACACTCAAGACATATTCAAGAAGTTTAACATGGAGCACGCAAAGCCTAACAAGACTCCCATGAATACAAATGGACACCTTGGACTATATGTAAACGGTAAGCCCGTGGATCAAAAGGTATATCAATCCATGATTGGCTCTTTGCTTTACCTTTGTGCATCTAGGCCCGAAATCATGCTTAGTGTGTGCATGTGTGCAAGGTTCCAAGCGACTCCGAAGGAAAGTCACTTAGTGGTTGTCAAAAGAATCTTGAGATATTTAGTCCACACACCTAACCTAGGATTGTGGTATCCGAAGGGCTCCAAGTTCAAGCTAGTCGATTATTCCGATGTCAACTACGCCGGATGTAAGGTGGATAGGAAAAGCACCTCCGGGACTTGACAATTCTTGGGTAGGTCCCTTATGTCATGGTCATCCAAGAAACAAAATTCTGTTGCCCCATCCACGGCCGAAGCGGAGTATGTTGTAGTCGGGAGTTGTTGTGCTCAACTACTTTGGATGCGACAAACTCTAAAGGACTTTGGGTAGACTATGACCAAAGTTCCCCTCCTATGTGATAATGAGAGTGCCATCATGATTGCATATAACCCCATTGATCACAATAGGACTAACCATATAGATACCCGACACCACTTCTTGAGGGATCATTCCATAAAGGGGGATATTGAAATTAGCTATGTGAGAACCGACAAACAATTGGCCAATATATTTACCAAACCCCTAGATGAGAAGCGGTTTTGTGAGCTGAATATCTTGGATTCATCTAATGTGGAGTAGAACCTTGTGCATCACTTGATGTGTTGTTGCTCATGCAAAAGAACTTGAAAAAAAATTTCTTGAAAATTCTTTTATGTCTTTGATTAAAAAACAAATTGTGATTTTGATCAATAGATCATATTGTTGGAACTTGTGAATATAGCTTGGTATGGTTGATTGTTACTATTCACAAGTTTGGAACATCTATATCTCTTTATATATTTTAGCTTGTCCAAAAGTTCATAATTAATAGAGGCAGTTTTGTGTTCCAGATAGAGAACGACGGAACTTCTGTCACTCAATGACGAAACTTCCGTCATCCTCTGTCAAAAGAACCCAAGGGTCACGGAAGTTCTGTGATGACTTCCGTGAAATTCATGTCTTTTTGGTCTAAACCCAAGAGCGATGGAACTTCCATCACCCAATGACGGAACTTTTGTCACTCTCAGGTTAAGTGGTCCGAGCCCTTCCTTCTTCCCTAGTCAACCGACCACTTCTCTTTTCTCCCTCTCTCTCCTCTCCTCAAACCCTAAGTGGTGATTTGTGGCGATTTGGAGATTCAACTGGTGATTCCTTTGGATAGAGTGGTTGCCCTATGACTAGTCTATCATTCTTTTGAGCCATTTTGATTTTCACGGTAGGATTTAGGAGTTAGGTCAATTTTGGTGCAAACTGCAAATGACGAAAGTTCCGTCAGAACTTTCGTCATGATGGAACTTTCGTGGTCTGTCACAGAACTTCCGTCGCCTGCAGTTCAGTGCACTGAAATTTTCTTACTTCTTGACTCTTGCTTGTGACTCATACCTAATCCATTGAACCTTCTCCCTATTCCTTGGCAGTTACAAATGGTGAGGATAAAGTTTGCCTCTAATGCTCAAGAGGATTCCAGTGGGGAGGAGAATAAGGATCAAAGACATTCCTCCTCTCCAAGGGAGGAGATCGTGCCCCCACCGAAGAAGAGGAAAGCTATGGTTAAGATCCGCCAAGGGTCAAGTGGGGCTGCTCAAACCATGCATGTTGAGCTGGGAGGATCTCTTCCTCCTAGACGAGCCCAAGACAAAGGAAAGAAGCCAACTAAGGAAAGGGGCTCTCGCTCATGCAAGAGCACACGAGATGAGTCCCTAAACATTGTGAGGGACCTTCGAGTCTGTGCTCCGGAGTACCCCCCAGATTATGTTGTCAAAGACTACAAGAAGGATGTCGAGGCACTTAGTGAGGGACGGAAGCAAAATCATTACATCTTGTCTGACAAGGAGGCTAGTGACTACCAGTTTCTCACTTGGTTTTAGCAGGACTACTACATGTCCATGCTTATTGAGAAGAACAGGAAAAATCGGCTAGCAACTCATCAGTTGATTGATTGGAAGTACATGGAGGACAAGGACAATGCCACCTTCAATGAAATCATTGCGGTATGCAAGGACAAGAAGGTGTATAATCTCATAGGCTTCAACTATGACTGGAATGAAGAGTTCATCTGTCAGTTCTATTCCACTCTCTACATTGATGGTAGGGGATACTTCTATTGGATGACTTAGGGAGTGCAGTATGTGGTGTCCCCCTCACAGCTAGCCACTTATTTTCTTCTAGATGATGATGATGTGAATAGAGAAAAGATCACTAATGAGCCAGTCTTGAGGGATGCTGATTTGGCTTTCATGTATGAGGATCCAGCCCTAGTGTATCGTGGCACAACCAATGGGATGCACAACTTCTACTCCACTTTCAACAGGATGCTCAGGGTGACCATAGCTCCTAAGGCAGGGTATGCTACTTCCATTGTTGAGCACTCAAGGAACATTCTTGCTAGGTTTAGAGATGAAGCTGCACCTTTCAGTGTCATGGACTTTATTGTCCAGGAGATCTATACTTCATCTCTAGATACCAGGAGAGTTCTTCCTTTTGCTCCCTACCTCATGAGGATGATTGAGTCAAAGACCGGGTTAGTGCTTGAGAAAGAATGCAAGCACCAGCCCCTGATGCCTTGAGTGCAAAGTGCCCACCGTCCTCTTTATGGCTCTCTTGCAGCTCCAACCTCTAGCCGATCTGCAGCTGCTAGAGCCTCTGCTCCAGGCACTTCTTCTAGGCCAACTTCTCCTCCTCCTCCCGAGCAACCTCATCGTCCGTCCTCTTCCATTGTATCCCTCCTTAAGAGCATTTTCACTGCTTGTTGTTTCAATGCTAAGGAGAATTGGGAAAACAAGAAGAGAATCAAGAAGCAAGTGCGCCGCTACAAAAGACATCAAAGGGCACAAGGCCATGTAGTGTCTTCGGATGGCTCCGAGTGTGAGCCCAATGGTGAGCCACCCGTCTTTGAGGATTCTCTTGCAGCTTACGATTGGGATGATGTTGCCCGTTGACCCGCTCCTCCTTCGGCCAATGATGAATAAGGAGAAGAAGAAGAGGAAGGAGAAGGTGACGATGAGAGCACCGACGATGACGAGTGATTCTTTTTGGTGCCTTGATGCCAAAGGGGGAGAGAAGCTATGAAAAAGGATGATGTTGCCCCTTGATGTGTGTTTTCCCTCTATTTCTTTTGTAATGAGCTAGTAGTGAACCTATGGACAAGTTTATCTTTCTATTTGCTTGAAAACTATTTGTGAACTTTGTTGTAATATTCTCTTTGCTTGATGTTTAGTAGTGTGGTGCTTGCTTGATTTTGATTGTGCTAAGTGTGTTGTTGATCTATTGCTTTACCACTATGTTGCACACTTGTACACCTTTTAGGCACTTCAATCTTTGCAAAATATTAGGGGAGCTCCTTCACATGGTTGTGTGACTCATGCATATCTTTAGGGGGAGTTCCGCTATATTTTTTCTCTTTGTTTTGTTTGGTTATCTCTTATATATCCTTTTTAATCTATTATCATCAATCACCAAAAAGGGGGAGATTGAAGATGCATCTAGGTCCCCTAGTGGTTTTTGGTGATTAATGATATGAGATTAAAATTGTGCTAACATGTTCATGAAGTTAATGTGCAGATAATCAAATTAATATTCAATCCCACATTTGCAAGATGGTTTTTACTTCCAGAAAGAAGAAAACAAAAAATGGACTCAAGTGCTTCAAATGGTAGCTTTTTATTTTAATTGAGTCATAGGTTTGTTGAACTATCAAGGGGGATAAACCAATCTTTCCAAGAAGGAAAATTTATGTGCTCAAGCCAACCAAAAATCTTTGAGAGAAGTTTAGCCAACAAAATTAAAAAAGAACCATCCATTTCTGAGCCAAACAGAGAGGGACGGAAGTTCCGTGAGTCTCTTCACGGAAGTTCCATCAGTGCCCAGCTTCAACCTCTCAGCCAACCCGAAAGCGATGGAAGTTCCGTCGCGCCCCGACGGAAGTTCGGTCACGGGTATTTCTGTGTCTCTCATGGTAGTTCTATGAGCTCTCATCTCTTGTCAACCCGGAGTGACGGAAGTTCCGTCACTTCTTGACGGAAGCTCCGTCATGGCGTCTACTTTGTTTCCAGGCTCGCACAACGACTATTTTTGAAATGACGGAAGTTCCGTAGTTTCTCACGGAAGTTCCATCAGATTCAGAAAACACCATAACGGCTAGTTTTTGGGAAGGCTCTATAAATAGCATACCCCTTTCCCCATGGAAAGAGTTGGACACTTTGGCATTTCACTCATTCTTCAGCTAGAGCTCTCCCCTCTCACTCCTAAACTTGTTCTTGAGATTCCAGCAAGTGAGAGAGATCCAACCACAAAAAGAGAAATCTATCCACTCAAAAGCTTGAGCACATCTTTCCCTCCCCAAACAAGATTTGATTTGCTTGTTACTCTTGGAGACTTGGTCTCCTAGACGGCTAGGCGTCGCCCTTGAGCTCCCAACGTGTTGTGGTGAGACGGGGACGCTTGTGAGGGTGTGATTCACCTCTGGAGGAAAAGAATCAAGTGGAGAAAGAAAAACAAGCACGATCTTTGTGATTGCTTGGCGGGGAAACGGGTTAAGAGAGACCCGGTCACTTTGTGTGACTCCTCAACGAGGACGTAGGAACTACTTTGTATGGTTGTCAAATCTCAGATTAATTCCTTGTGTCTCTTTTTACTTTTCCCGTATTTCATTATTGTGCTTGTGTATTTCTTTTATATTATTGTGCTCGATTTACTTATTGTTGTGTTATAAGCTATCTAGCAAAGATCTTTAGTCACTCATTGCATTAGCTTCGTCACTATCAAGCATTGTATTTCTAACTCTGAAGTTATCTGTATTTTAATAAGTTTTAGAGAAAGATTTGGTGAAGTTCTATCATTTGACAAAACTTCCGTGGTGACGGAAGTTCCATCGTGACGATTTGATCAAAGCTTAGTGCTTTTTCAGGTTTAATTTTTAAATTGTCTCTTCACCCCCCCCCCCCCTCTAGGCAACTTTCACCATGACATATAGTGCATATTTGCACACATTATGTCCTATTACCATGAGATCTTATTGTTGTCTTCTTGACATATAATGATCTTTGAAGTGTTTTTCCTGAATACACACCGTAGCCTAACTAACAGTAGAACGAAACAAGCATCAATCGATATATATATATATATATATATATATATATATATATATATATATATATATATATATATATATATATATATATATATATATATGTGTGTGTGTGTGTGTGTGTGTGTGTGTGTGTGTGTGTGTGTGTGTGTGTGTGTGTGTGTGTGTGTGTGTCAAACTATGCCTCCTACAACTATGAGATTGACACCATTTTTAATGGTTCTCTCAAAAAAGTTAGCTACACCATACGAGGTCCACACTATGTGAATCAAGTCTCAACTTGAGTTTACTAAATTTTGCATCCCTCTTACATGTTACCATCATGATTTTTAAATAAATCTCTGGTTAACCCTATGTTGGCAAAGATGACCCATTGTAGATTTTTCATAATCTCGCACTCATGGGTCACAACTATGCAACATAAACCATGAACGTTGAACATAGTTTGGCATCCCACGGATAATATATGATTATGCATTAACCATTCCTTGTACAATCAAGTATTAGAGCCTTCTAAATCATAAGGCACCAAATCCTCCATGATCTCATATATGAGTATAAATGGAGAAAATTTGACTGCTTTATGGATTCCTCATGAACATATATGCAAAGCATAAGGCATTTATTTTGCCTACAACTAATACTCTGTTCCAAGTTGTATTATAGCAAATAAGAACCTATATATGAGGATAGGATGGAGGTAACTCCATATGAAATATTCCTCACTAGTAGGATCTTTAAGCATTAATACTATGCAAGTATTTACTAATCTTTGTTGGTCTCATCATTTATGTGCTAACTTAGGCTGAAAATTTGATGAACTTCTTCGAAGGAATCATCATTAGCATCCTATTGGATCTGCTCAATCGCCTAAAATGTATCATAATGTTCAACATATAATAAGTTCGATGGTTCTTATAACCATACATAGAACTTTCTGGTAAAGAAATGCTTAAGCACAACAAGAAGTAAGAGTCATATGCATTGAATAGAGGCAAAGGCATATTCTAATTCGACAAATTATTTTGTCATGAATCCGATTGCTTTATGCATATTATCGATACATGCCATACCTTATAGACACTTGATTGATCCACTATAGAAATCTGTGAGGAAGTTAGCCATCATTGTCATGGACAAAGATATGAAGCATGTACTTTGATCTTCAACCAGACATGAACTGAGAGGTATGTTGTTCATAACAGTTCTGAGAGAACTAAGAGACAACTAATCTCCTAAATATCAATAAGGAGGACCTCTTTAACAAGGAGAATAATAATCAGATTCATTTTGAATAATATTGGAGACCTACAATAGGTTTTCATCTTCTTACATACTATGTCTAGTCCTACTATATACTACCATAAAATAGTAGTATGTATTTTATATATCTGAAAAAGTGTTCCATTGAACACTTCAATCGATATATAGATTCCTACACAAGAAATCTGATGAAGGTGAAATTATGCCTAATAGTGGACATATGCGCCACAAACTCTATACAACCTGGAGAAAATATTTCTGCTCTTTCAAAGAGACAAGAAAATCAAGTATCGCATGACAGATACATAGATAGAAGGCTACAACAATGCCACTATCATATCTTCTTTGTGGTACTCAAATTCTAATCGTGGACACATTATTGTATCCTGATTCAATCAGTATCCTTACAAAGTATAGAGACATCCGTTAAAATTGTTTCTATTTTGAAACTAATAATGACAACAAAGAGGAAATATCCTCTAGTCAAGAATGGAGATAGGGCAAGATTTCTATATGTCATCTGGATTATACCTGTAGCAAGTATTGCATACAATTTTTTTTCTTTCTTGTCTATAGCAAGACTTGGCATGATTGCTTTGGTCGTCCCACCACAGGGATGATGAGAAAAATTATTGTCAACTCCACTGGCCATATTTCTAGAATCTTCGGATTTAGTAGACACTACATGTGTCATATGGAAATAAATTTTAAGGACCTCTTCCTTAGAATACAAAGTGAGCCACTCACATTCTTGACATCATTCAAGAATATATATATATATATATATATATATATATATATATATATATATATATATGTGTGTGTGTGTGTGTGTGTGTGTGTGTGTGTGTGTGTGTGTGTGTGTGTGTGTGGTATTATACAACCATTACATGGATTGTTTAGGTATTCATGGTTCTTTAGATACATTTATATGATGATCTCAGGTGTGTCATCCACACAACAACCATGGATTTGATATGATGGTAGCTAAGATCATGAGCACCTAATCCTGAATATTGGATTTAATCAATCCAATAGGACAATGCTGCCCAGTTCCAATGCTTACAATGACGATTATATGGCCCAAGGAAATGAGGTCCAACACTAGTCCCATATATCCATATTCAAAATCGTTTCATAAATTCTCTCCTCAAGAGAATCAATTCACTACTATGACCAAGTTTGGAATTGATACATATTAAAATCTTGTTAGCTATATGTGGCTTTACACACCACATGACTATTCCAATTCATTCAATTGCATCAAATAGCTTCCCCCGTCGCAATTAACAAGTGGACACTTGGCCGCATGCCAAGAAAATTTCCCATCTGCAATATCGGTATTGTTACACATATCGAAATCACCACCTAAAGCATGCATCGAGAGCATTGGGGATCAACAAGAGGTATTACGGGGAGAATACCACTAAAAATGTCAGGAATATGAAAGAGTGTCAATACATTCACATTCAGTCCTCATGTCCATATAACAAGAATCTAAACTTTGTTCAGATTTCTTTTATTTGCAACCATATTGCAAATAGTTTGCCAAATGCATTTACTTGTCATAAAGGTGTCATCACATTGGACTCCCTATGCCAGAAAGAATGAAGGTACCTAATAAAAATCACTCAACTCCCAAATCAAGAAACGAGGGGGAGAAGTATGGCAATAAAGGGATATAGCTTCTTGCAAGCGTCCACGAGATGAGGGGGAGAATATCCTCCACAACAGTAAATATAAATCAACATTGAGTTGATGGACACCTTGTGGATATTTATTATCCAAAGCCTATGGATTTTAACATCCAAAAGACCAGCACTATGTGTACACAACTTTAGCCGCTGAGTCATCGGAACATTTTTACTTCAGTGTTTGGGAAATACATGAAGTTAACAAGGATAACATTTCCACAAATTATATTGGTTCCATTGAAACAATAATTCAAAGACTACAAACTGTCGACATCTCCTCAAGATTACTTCACACCTTCAACTGGATCGAGACCAAAAGCCTAGCTAGGTAGAGTGCAACAACATTCAAATTGGTCGAACCAGAGGTGGTAATCAAGGAAAACTGCTTCTGCCCATATTGGGGAGTAATACCTTCCCTTCATAGTCTTCCTCACGGAAGCAAAATGAAATACTCATTTCATTAGGTGCTGAATCGGCGAAGCTTGTAGCATAAGGGTTCATGCATAGACCTGACATCAATTATGATGTATGTGTTGAAATTTTGTTCCTATATTTATGATCATTTGATAGATCAAAGAATTGGATAGGTTCAACCATATAAGTTCTAGTTGATGAACTTCCTACGCTGAATCCAAATTCAATTGCAATACATGTTGTGTATATAATTCAAGTCACTTCATGAGTTGAGCAGCTAAGTTGTTTGTGGTACAACTGACTAAGTGAGTTCCTTCCACATAAGTGATACTCAAACTATAATGATTGCACATGTATGTTTATACTAAAATCCAAGTTGGATTTTGTATCATCTCCAAACCACAAGCTAGAAAGCAAGCAATCATTTTGATGAAAATTGAGATGAATGATTTGGTTAAACCAAATCTAGCTTAAGTGGTTTTACATTTTGAGCATGTTCCTTCAGGAATATTCAGTCAGCTAATATCCAATTGATATTGTATACAAATATCCAAATGATATTAGATAGTCATATTCAGCAAGTATTCATGATCTTTCTGTCCTGAAATATGAATTCAATTGTATTTATACATCGGATAGAGAAACAAAAGGACAATGAACTTAAAGTTCTATGTCTTTACCATCAAAGCGCAGATATATCTTGCAAATAGGAATAGACCTAATATTGCTTTTGCAGATAGCTTGCTAGCTACAAGCGCTACTCCATAAGTTCATAACGCAGGAGTTGAATGGGGTATCCATAGATATCTTTTTGGCATTATAAGATCTTGATTTGTTCAATCAAGACAAGACCATTGCAGAATATGCATATATTAGCTATATAAATGATCTCCAGAACGTTGATATATATAGGCTGATTTTATGGTGAAACTTGTAGACATGAATCATCTAGATTTTAACTACTACTTCGTCAATCATTTCCAAACATCACTATGTGTATGTTACATTGGAGAATGATTAACTACATTAACTATATAATATTGGTTTCATTAAACCATACAGGGTACTATCGACATTGTTGATAGTGCTTCTTGTATTGCATAGATGCAGTCAAGTTACACAAGAGCGATTGTTCATTGCTCCTAATTGTCTTGTCCTCATGTACTATAGCAGATTGAGGAGACAGACATCTTGCAAACTAAACATTATGATGCACTCCCAGAGTCATTCACGAAGCGTTAAAAGATTCAGGAGGAGATTCCTACTAAAAAGTAACTTGTCCAAACATCATATTGCACTTTTTTCCTTTGTGAGTTTTTCCTATATGGTTTCTCATAAAAGGTTTTTAATGAGGCAATATCAATACAAGTAAATATCATATCTCCTAATTTTTCCCTGCTAGGGTTTTTTTAAGGATAATATCAAATGACATAATTGTCCTCTAAACTCGCTTATGAGTTTTGTCCCAAAAGGGTTTTCTCATATGAGTTTTCAATGAGACAATATCAAATATATGTTGTATCAATTTCTCTTGATTTTCCTAGTGGGTTTTAAGGAGTTTTCACAGCGTATCCAAACATACATCCTCTATTTTTCCTATAGGGTTTTTGGAGGAGTTCTCAAGATTACTCCTTAAACCTTATAGGTTCATAGAGTAATCAACAGACATATTATTCCTATGTTGTTTTCACAGGGTTTTTCAAAAGGAATTCAAGAACATATTGATCTCAAGATGGACTCAGTCAAAGGGGGAGTGTTACAAAGGTCTTAATTGACCTCCTTCATGCAGCCCACTAAGGATTTAAGCCTTGGTTATGGCATGGTAATGGCCATGAAAGAGAGCCTTAAATCCACCTAATAAGAGCTACTAATGGGTGCCATTAGAGGATGATTAAGTGCGTTACTAATGCTTCTCTTGTAGCTGAAATTGTAATCCCTATATAAGGGTCCCCTTGAGACGAATACGATGCGTGATTCATCATTCTCATTACTTCTACATTTCTACCTTCTAACAATTCTCATTTCTTTCTGCTTGTCTAAACCGGAAACAATTCGTGACCGGAGGGAGAGTATACTTTTTGTTCTCACTTCAAATATTTAGTTGCTTTTCTTTCTAGTTGACATTTTACATGAGTTTTTCCTATCTTATTATTTCGTATATAGATTTGATTCTGCGTCACTTGCTATGTAATGCCACTTCGTTAGCTGCATATACTTGATATAAGGTTCATGAATGGTTTTCCGGTGTCTGTGTTTGGTACGCACCAACCATTTATCTTATCGCACCGTGTCACCATGTTGTTTATATTCTGGAGAAAGCAAATCAGGGTCCCTGCTGCAACAACAACAACAAAGAGCAAGTTGGGGAATTATTTGGAGTGTTTCGATCCTTACAAATAACAGCTGACCTTCACCTGGGCAAATGATAAGATAATGCTCCTCTATTGCGTGATTGCTACTTATCTCTTTTCTTGATATTTGAGAAGGGCTGCTACTTATCGTTGTGCATTCCTCTGTTTTGATTAGCAGGCACATGTAGAAACGCTGCACGACCTTTTCAGACTCCAGACGGAAGCTCTCTATATACAATTAGTTCTGTTAACTCCAATACTATATGCATAAGCTATTACAAGATGCCCATTCTGAACTTGTACCAGAATATGCTTCCCGTTTTCCACGTTGACGTTTCCGATTTCCTTCCTTCATGCCGTGTGCTCTGCTCCCAATCAGTTGAAATTCGAACCCAACCAAAAAATTGACAATGATGACTAGATGAGCCGGTCAAATGCACAAAGCCATCATTCATTGATGGAACGAGCAAATTTTGGTCTGATGTGACAAGTGATCACAACTGCCACTCGAAATTGCAGGGAGCCAGGGAAATCCCCTCCCCTTCTACGCCTCTCCGTGCGTTGCTGTCTCGCGTCGTTCTCTTCCTCCTCGCATCGCGTCATCGTCTCCCGCGTCCAAAGTCTTTTGTGCCTTGTACAAGTTCAACGCCCGACGTGTTTCTTGGTGCTAGCGAACAAGGAGTTCCGATCTAGGCCCAGTCGCCAGGGCGAGCTCTGCTAAGAAGATGACGGCGGCGGAGAAGGTGTTCGTCGCGTTGCCGGCGGAGTTCAAGGCGGGGCAGTCCACCCTCTCGTGGGCGCTCAGCAATTTCGGCGGCGGCGAATCCACGATCGTGATCACGCATGTGCATGTTCCGTCGCAGATGATTCCAGTGAGTACGTGTTTCTCGGCATCTCTCTATGCTTTTACCAGCTTTCTTATTTTTGCTGAAAACATTGCTTGGAAATTATTGTTTCGATGTACGATTCTGGCCAGGAGAATTTGTGGCAACCCATCACCATGAATTGATGAATCGTGACCTAGTACTAATTCACGTGGTCAAATTTTCCTGTAGTTTGCTCATTTTGATTGGTATCCAAATAAGTTGAAGGGCGCGTCCAATCTGAAATGGCAATGCATGGCTATATTAGATGGAAGTAACTTGCAAATGATATATTTTGGAAAAAAAAGATTGTGCTTCCTTAGAGGGAGGAAAAAAATGGTCAGCCTAATCGTCAGAAAATCTCCAGACTAAGAATAGGAGTAGGGTTACATTGTGTTTAAACTTTTAACCCTGTCTGGATTAAGGCCATTGCTCCAGAGAGCAGAGATATTTAGAATGTAGTAGTTCAACATTGAACAATTCTCTTCTGTCGAAACAAAATTTATGGTGAAAGACAACTCCATGATATATTTTCCAGAACACTGCAAATTTAACCTGCTACAGTATAACGTTTTTGTTCTGTTTTTATTCAGTGGGAGGCAAATTTCATGCTAGTAAAGTAAGCCCAGACCAAGTGACCTTGTTCAGATGGGTTGAGCGTGAAAAGGTGAACAAGATGCTAAATGACTACGTTCGTCAATGCTCGCAAATGAAGGTGACACTTTCTTTGGGCATGTTGACTGTGCATTGTTTCACCTTGTCAGATTCTTGTACATGTATTCTTCCATCACATTGTTTTGGCTTGTTGTTGAAATTAACAACTTTTAGCAGTTTTTTGCTGGGCCGAAAATTTGCATCAGTAAAGAGTTTTCAATCAGAAAAAGGTGTCTGATAGGCCCCAAATATGTTGTAAATTTCAGGTGAAATGCAAGAAACTGATTTTTGAGAAGGAAGACGTCGTAGCTGGTCTGATTGATCTTATTGCCCTGCATGGAGTTGCAAAGCTAGTAATTTCAGCTGCTGCAGACAGGCAGTACTCAAGGTATAACTAATGAAATTGAGTGCTGCAAATATAAGTGTTCTGTATTCAGACTTTGGAAGTTAAAAAACGCATCATGCATCAAAATTATATGCCATTTTTGGTTTCAGAAAGATGGGCAGACCCAAGTCCAGGACAGCAATCGAAATTATGCAGAGAGCTGATCCCTCATGCAAGATTTGGTTTGTTTGCAAGGGACAGCTAATCTGTACCAGGTACAGTCTGATGGGGGTAACTTTGGTTTTCTTATGAATACAGAACATCAATGGTGCCCTCAAATATCTCTGATTTAGTTTTTCGATGCAGGGACAAGGATGTAGAAATTGCACTAGCAGGTTCACCTTTGGTCCCTGATTTTGATCACCCCACTCTGCAATTATCAACTCACCATGAAGAGGAATATGTCCAGGAAGAGGTATACGTCCGTATGTGAAGACCCCCATGCAATGGCATCTTTTGATCTTGAGACCTCTGGCGAGCTTACGTTTCTCTTCTTTTGTTACTGACTGTTATGCAGGGTGACTTTGTGCTGGAATTGGGTTTATATGCTGAGATCGAGGAGGCATGCATGGCAGCTGAGAGCTTGATGAGGAGAGCTCTAAAGGAATCTTCCAGGCGCCAAAAGGCAGACGACGAACTGGTTTCAGCTCTTCAGAAAGTATAGTTCATTGTCCTAGACTCAACTTCTTCAGAAACAAGTGTCCTTCGAAATTTTTTCTTTCTCAGTAAACGAGCAAGTTCCAGTTGCATCGTAAATTTTTAGAAAGGATTATGACAAGAGCTCTGAACCATCCAGGCGAAGGAGTACGAGGAGCTGTACTTGGAGGAGGTGAGAAAACGCGAAGAACTCGAAGCAGCTCTAGCGAGAGCAAACCAAGAAATCGCACAGCTAAGGGAAGTGAACAACAGCCAAGTCAAGGATGAGCAAGACATAGCAACCACTGCCGAACTCCAAGAGGAAATGGAAATGGCAGAGACATCGATCGCAGAAAGGCAAGTCGTCGTCTACATGAACACCGATTTAGTATTAGGACCAGCAGCAGGACAAGTAATCGAACCGCAAGAGGAGGAGAAGTACATCCAGGTAAAGGTTGGCCGCGACGATGGCACCAGAGAATTGCAAGCGCTGCTCGACCGAAGCAAGCAGGTGGCGGCGTTCTCTCCGTCCTCAGTTATTCAGTCACCTTACGACGAAGACTGCGCCCCGTCCTACTTCCTCTGCCCCATCCTCCAGGTGATTCTTACATAGATGTCGATTGACCAGTAACATTTCACTGCGCCTCGTGAACGAACGAGTGCCTGACATGGCATTTCCATCGAACTACACAGGAGGTGATGAGAGACCCTCAGATCGCTGCAGACGGGTTCACCTACGAGGCCGGCGCGATCAGAGGATGGCTGGAAGCAGGGCGCGAGGTGTCCCCCGTGACCGGCCAGCCGCTCGCGCACCGCGAGCTGTCCCCAAATCTCGCGCTCCGTGGCGTGATCCAAGACTACATGATAAGACGGCGGCGGCGGCATCATCGGTTCTGATGACGATGATGATGAAGACGACGCCTTGGTTTTGCAATCGTCTCCGGTGAACTGGGCAAGTTAGGTTCAGTTTTCGTAGCCCTCTTTTACAATTGCAGGCAGACCTGTACAGTTCAGTAGAGCGTAGTAACTACTAAGGTATGATGTATCCATATGAACATGGGTGAGGGCGTCTTTCTTGAGTGCCCCCGACGGAATAAAATGAAAGAAGAACAGAGGTGTTCTGAAAATAATTTTGGTTTCAATTAGGGAGCCAGTCGTTGTATGTTCCGTGTGTTATAGCTCTTCTTGTGGTCTTGCCTATCTCGAAAGCTTGTATGATGCGGCAAGGTTAACACCAGCTCATCATCAAAAT
Organism: Eleusine indica; assembly: GCA_030378355.1. Lineage (NCBI taxonomy): Eukaryota > Viridiplantae > Streptophyta > Magnoliopsida > Poales > Poaceae > Eleusine > Eleusine indica. The sequence goes on from CM059495.1 coordinate 49,256,153, forward strand.
CTTCTCATAACCTAATCCCATTGATCAATTCTATAATAATAAATAAACTAGAGAAGCATAGAGGAACACGTGGAGAGGACAATCTCGATCGTGTACGGCCATGAAGGCACTAGAGCACTTGTTTTTGAGTTGTGGGCGTGACGCCTCTTTGCTTGGGTACATGTGCGGATGTGCCTCGTCACTTACACACGAGCCTTACCTTCTTCCTTTCCGCTATACCAGTTGCCACACCCCACTCTACCTTTGTTTTCTTTTGTCATGCCTCTTCTCAACCTTTCTCTTTATTGTTTTCTTTCTGTTCTTTTCAAGCATGTTCCGATGATTATCTTTGAATGCAAATAACTAAAGAGCTGCGGCTGTCTATAATCCGGTTGCATATATACGAGGCCATGTTGATCTTCTTTCTTGGTTGGTCCAACTTAGAAGCGCAGCGCACGTGGATATGGTAATGACCCTTGTTCTTCTTGACATGCAGCTGACGTAGATGATAGAGCTAAATATTCTTACCCTGAGCTTGATGTGATCGGTTGCTTGTTGCAGAATTAGGACTCTGCTTTTGTTGATTGCTCTGCATCACAGTTGTGTACTTGTGTTGTCCTCAAACTCATCTCATCTCCACCAACCACCTCTATATAGGTTGTTGCTGATACTCTTTGCATCTTCAGAAAAGAGAAAAACGTAGAAACTACTAAATCTTTTGTAATGATATTTCTGATGGTACATCCCTCTTTTGTTTTGAAGGCTGAAGGCTAGGTCCTGAAATTTTACTGTAGACACGAAACCCATACATTGTTGTGTATCTAAAATTTTTGAAGCATGTGTCACTAGCTTCATGTTTAATAAGTAGGGAATAATATTTGTGTACTGTTCACGCAAATTGTCTCTTAGAGAAATAAACTGTGGCTAGATGTATTTGACATGATATTATTTAAATTATTATTTTCATTTCTAATAGGATATCATTGTGGACAATGAGTCATTATTAACTGATGATCTTACTAGAACTTTATATTGTTTTATTACAAGGAGTGAGATTTATTTCAATGAGATTGATTAGCTATACATTCTTTAGAACCAAAACAAATTACAAAGATAGAAAGTTAAATGAAGAAAAAAAGCTCCATACATCTATCTGTTCTCTAATAAATAAAATACACTTAAAAATATATCAGGTCGATAATTTTTTGTACGTGTCCAGTACTAGTGTCATTGTTAAGAATACACTCCAGGGCAGTATCACGTTGTGGTTCGCTGCGTAATGCTGTAGGCATGACCCATCTGCAGCCGCAAACTGGCCCGGCAGAATAGCGGATCTCCAGGGTTTTTAGCGCAAGAAGTATTTCGAACGGCGGCGTCCTTCACGAATTCTCTCTCCTCCCCGCTGCCCCACGAGACCTGTCCATACTCTCCCCTCCCTCCTTTTCCTCACCCCGCCCACGCCGCGCGAGGGCGATCTCATCTACACGCGCCGCCGCCGCCATCGTCGCCGTCAGGTTGGTAGCCGCCTCCTCCCATCCTTTTCCCTCCTTCTGGATTCCACCCACCACAACACCGCCGTTTTTTTCTTTTGATTCCGGTCTCTGTTCGTTTATAATTGCACGTTTTTTTCCTCCTGTTGCTGTCGTTTGATCCGTTCCGTTTTCTCTTGGTGTTGAACTAGGGTTTCGGTCCATCGGGGTGCTCCATGGACAGCGACATCGTCGTCGGCGAAGAGCTCCCGGCGAAGGAACGGGCGGGCGAGAACGGCGGGGTCCCCGAGGAGGAAGTGGGGTCTGTGGAGGTCTCCGTGAAACCATCGACGGTGGCGGAAGCGGAGGTTGATGGTGATGAGGTGCCGGTGGAGGGCGGGGATGAGACGGATACACGTGCCGACGTGAAGCGGCCGCCTGGCGCAGCGGCGGTGCGGGAGGGCGGTGCCGATGAGATTGGGGAAGAGAATGGCGGCGAGGGCACCGCGGGATCGGATTCGGGCGGCGGTGGCCCGGGAGGTGGCGCGGTGGAGTCTGGCGAGGCGCCGCCGGAGCGGCCTGCGGTGGTGGATCACCTTGCAGAGGCCACCCCCAAGACCAGGGTGGTGTTGGAGAACGGGATGCGAGCGGCGGTGGAGTGGGATGACGACACCACCTCGAGCCCAGCACCACCATCTAGGCTTGCCTCCCTTCCGGTATTGCATTGCTGCCGTAGCATACTCTCCCAGAGCACCATAGCTATGCCATGAAGGAGCAAATAAAGAAGAAGCTACTTATTAGCTGCCCTTTGTTTAGTTGAGCCAAAAATAATTATAGCTCCAAAAGTGATGAAGCCAACTTCATTAGCTCTGTGTGATCATAACTTCTTGTTGAAAATATTGTCTTGTGTGAACCCTCTTCTGAATGAAAAGTATATATTTTCCCAAATGTGCTGAAACTTAATTAATTGTTAGGAAAATTAATTAGTAGTTCTTGTGTTAGGAAAAAAGGAGTAGTCACTTTAAGTAATCTAGTTAGCTCTAACATTCTTCAATTTGTTTTCCCTTTTTGCCAGGAAGCTGAATTGGATGGTCTGCGTGCCGAGATTGCTGTGGAGGGAGATGCTGATGATGATGCTAATCTGGAGAGTTTGGAGGAGAAAGCCATGGCCAAGGCAATCCAGGGATATGTGACGGAAGCCGTACTGGCTGACAGAACCAGTGGTGCTGAGCCTGCTGTTGTCATCGAGGAATTGGATGATTTGAGCTCCACGGATGATGAGAATACAGCCACCTCTGCTCCTCCTGCACAGAGCACAAGTAGTAGCTCTAGTTCCCCTGCACCATCCAGTGGTGCTGCTTCTAGTCGTACTAATGGTCCCTCTTTGCCGTCTCGCCCTGCTGGCCTTGGATCATCATCTTCCCTGTCGCAGCCTCCTGCCCGTACTGTTCAACAAGTCCGTGCCAATGGACCTGTCGCTTTGGATAGAGGAAGCCATCAGGCTACTGAGGATGATGGAGACGAGAATGATGAAATCCATCAGAAGCTTCAGATGATTCGGGTGAAGTTTTTACGGCTTGCTCACAGATTTGGGCAGACACCTCAGAATATGGTTGTTTCACAGGTTTTGTATCGGCTTGGGCTGGCTGAACAACTTAGGCGAAATACTGCTAATGGTACCTTTGGATATGACTCAGCAAGACAGATTGCAGAGCGTCTTGAGGGTGTTGGAAATGAGCCTTTGGATTTTTTTTGCACCATATTGGTTCTTGGTAAAACTGGAGTTGGTAAGAGTGCTACCATAAATTCAATTTTTGATGAGACCAAGTTGCATACAAATGCTTTTGATTGCAGCACTAAAAAGATCCAGGAAATAATTGGTACAGTTCAGGGAATCAAAGTTAAAGTAATTGATACACCTGGACTTTCATGCTCATCTTTGGAACAACATCACAACCAGAAGGTCCTCAACTCTGTGAAAAGGCTTATCAGCAAGAATCCTCCTGATATTGTTCTTTATTTTGACAGATTGGATATGCAGAGCAGGGATAATGGTGATGTCCCTCTGTTGCAAACCATTACCAAAGTGTTTGGAGCATCGGTCTGGTTCAATGCCATTGTTGTGTTAACTCATGCTGCCTCTGCGCCACCAGATGGTCCAAATGGCATTCCTCTGAGCTATGAGATGTTTGTCACCCAGAGATCTCATGTAGTCCAGCAAGCTATAAGGATGGCTACTGGGGATGTCCGTCTGATGAATCCGGTCTCCCTGGTGGAAAACCACTCAGCCTGCAGGACAAATAGGGCAGGTCAGAGGGTTTTGCCAAATGGACAGGTCTGGAAGCCACAGCTGATGTTACTTTGTTTTGCCTCGAAGGTGTTAGCAGAGGCCAATGCACTCCTCAAGTTGCAGGATAGTCCCATTGGTAAAACTTCTCGTACAAGGATTCCTCCACTGCCTTTTCTGCTATCCTCTCTTCTACAGTCGCGGGCTCCTTTGAAATTACCAGAAGAGCAATTTGGTGATGATGATGATCTTGAACAAGATCTAGAAGATGATTATGATTCAGACGATGGATCAGAGTATGACGACTTGCCTCCTTTTAAGCGCCTTACAAAAGCTCAGCTTGCAAAGCTGAACAAAGCTCAGATGAACGCATATCTTGAGGAGCTCGATTACAGAGAGAAGCTGTTCTACAAAAAACAACTTAAAGAGGAAAGGATGCGTCGCAGAATGATGAAGAAAATGGCAGAAGAAGCCAGTGCTCGAGCAAATGATTACAGTAACAACAACCCAGAGGATGATTCGAATACTCCAACCAATGTTTCGGTGCCTATGCCTGACATGGTACTGCCCTCATCTTTTGATTCTGATTATCCTAGCCACCGCTATCGTTTTCTAGATACACCAAGTGAATGGCTTGTCAGGCCTGTATTGGAAACCCAAGGTTGGGATCATGACGTTGGTTATGAAGGTTTAAATGTAGAAAGATTGTTTGCTGTCAAAGGTAAAGTTCCTTTATCTGTATCTGGCCAACTAACAAAAGACAAGAAGGATTGTTCCCTGCAAATGGAGGTTGCAAGTACAGTGAAACATGCTGAAGGTAAAACTACTTCAGTTGGGCTTGATTTGCAGTCTGTTGGTAAGGATATGGCCTACACAATTCGTGGTGAGTCAAGATTTAAGAACTTCAGGCGCAATAACACAGTTGCTGGTGTATCTGCTACTCTTCTTGGAGATTCTTTATCAGCTGGTGTGAAGATTGAAGACAAACTTGTAGTGAACAAACAACTAAGGCTCCTGGTTAGCGGTGGTGCCATGAGTGGGAGGGGAGATGTCGCCTATGGAGGTCGCCTAGAAGCAACATTGAGAGATAAGGATTATCCAATAGGACGGATGCTTTCAACTCTTGCGCTGTCCATTGTGGATTGGCACGGGGATCTGGCCGTTGGTGGTAATTTCCAGTCTCAGATTTCTGCTGGAAGAGCTAGCATGTTGGTTGGTCATGCAAATCTAAGCAACAAGGGGACTGGTCAAGTCGGCATTCGTCTTAACAGCTCCGAGCATCTTCAGATTGCACTTCTTGCCCTTGTGCCTGTATTCAAGAACATACAAAAGCTGTTGCAGAGTTACTCTGAGTCTATCTAGCATTATATAGGGCTGAATAGACAGTGAGCATCATAGGTTACATGCTAGCATAAATTAGAATTATCTATTTACTTTTCTCTTTTGTTCCCAACTTAGTAACTATGTTTTCTCCCAGCCTTTTTTTTTATGAAAGTTGGAACGGAACGCATAAACATTTTCGCCTGAGCTCTTTTTTTGATGATGGATATGCATTAATCATCCTGGTGCTCTTATAGTTGTTTCAATATCTGACTGTTTCAGTTTCTGATCAATGTACTGGTGCTGTAGTGATACCGTGTATCTGCTTCTTACCTAGTAAAATTGTCATAAGAGTCTTCAATCTTATAACGCCTTTTCTTAGAAAAGAAAAAGTAAAGTAATACGCAACAAATATTGAGGATATTTAGAAGACAAATTTCTCCTGTGCATGGCTTTGCTGACTCTCATTTTCAGGAGAATATTGTACTGTTTCTTTCTGGAAGTGCCATGGAACTTCTTTGAGGCACTTTTCTGAAACAATGTTATCAGGCCAACTATTTGGTATCTCCTTTATGTCCGCACTGAGAATCCTCTCATGTTTTACTCTAGCTTTTCTTTTTGGTACAGGATTTTTTCCAAATATTGGCCTTACATCAAGTTACTGGAAAACTATGATGGTCACAATGGCCCTGTGTTGGTGACTGAAGAATGCAGGAAGATAAAGCTTCAGTACTATGGATTTAAAATGGCTTCTGGTGCAGGGTAATATTTAGGCTTGAAACATGAATGACCTGAAATGTACCCGTCCTTTTTAGTTCAAAATAATAAACCATTTTTTTTTCAAACAAGTAGGCTCGTTTGGGGCCTAGTTCATTAGTTTGAATCTGGTTTATTTTGCAATTTACTTCTTGGCATTATTTGCATGAATAGTTCTACCTGTTTACTACTTCTAGTTCTAGGCGGCGAAGATGTATGTGAGGCTGCCAAGGTTCGACATATTTAGTGCTCAGTGAACAATACAACCTCATAGCATGGTACAACATGTTAGTGCGCAACTGTTTTATTTTAGAAATGATTATTGTATTCATTGCATGGTACAACAGCATGCAAGAAAAGCTGCTACTTGTTACTACTCTGTACAAACATTAGAGAAACATGTTTTGAATCATTACAGAACATGCACTAAAAATTATATCGTCGTAATCTCCAGAATAATATCAATTCCTTTTGTTCTAATGAAAACTATTCCAATGTTCCTTATTTATTTTCTCAAAGTTTTTTGGTTCCTATTGATCGCCTTTTTATATGAATGAAAGTACTCCAGTTACAGAGGTTGAACCATATATCCCTTTCAGCATCAATCCTACTGGAATGCAGCCCTTGCTTACAACCTCATACTTGCTAGCTTTCCTTAGCATCATGGCCAGGTAAAGCATGACCCACCTTGTCCCATTTATTTTTCACTTCTTCACCATTCTAACATTTTTGACATTGTAAGTCCAATGTGCGCTTTAAGTACCCTATTCATTTCATAAGTATATTACTTGTGCAGGTTCTACTGAATCTAAGAACTTGTTTAAGATATAAAATAGTGCTATTATTTTACCAAATTGCTTGTGGTGTACAAACTTTATTTATCTATCTGTTTTTGATAATCGTGTACATTTCAATAGCACATCGCACAGGACAGCAAATTGGTACTATTGCTTATGATTCCAATTTTGATTAATCTCTTGAGATCCATCAATGCTAAGTCTGCAGAAGGTTAACTATAAATGTTTACATTTATTATCTGTGAGAAACATACTAAACCTTCCGTAATCATGTGGCAATGATGTTTTCCGGTGCCTTGTTCATCTTAATAACTAGTCTAGTGGTAGAACCGAATAAAATACCAGTATGAAACAGTTTTTGGACAATAAACATGGCAGCAACTTAAAATGATTTTATTGGTCTTGTCTTACAGTTTCAGGAACTAATTTTTTTTTGGTTAACTGTAAGACATGCCTATTTATGGATATGTTATGGAAATTTACCTTAATTGCAAACAAATTAATTGAAAGCCAATTTGCCAAACAAAAGAGATATCTGACTACTTGAATAAGATGAGTGCAAGAGTACCAAGGATAAAGCCTGGACGAGCTACAGTGGAATATCTCACAAGTATATAAACATCAACACGTTTCTAGGGTACATACATGTCCTTGAAGAAAGTTAGTCACATTGCAATTTTACACTGATATGTCATTATGCAACATTTCCATTTTTGCCTTTTTTCTAAGGATAAATAATCATTTCTTCTACATTTCAGGAAGTTTACTACTGAGCTTGCTAGCAACTTCCTCTTTATTACTCGACTGATACCCGAGGCAAATAAATGAGGAATTTTCATAGGATTCACATTGGTATTTATTGTGAGTGCATCTCAAGCACACCCTTATATTTTGGTAGCACGAAAAGTTAGCTGTTGACCTATATGTTTTATGCTGACCTTATTGGCCCGCCTTGTCTAGTTTGACCTTTTAGATAAGGTATTACTGGATCAGTTTTAACCATTTATGCCACCAGTGAACAAAATCTAAAATTCTAAATGAACTGACACCTGCTTATGTGACTTTTACTGGTACAGGAATTTTGACAAACTTTTCATTTCTACATATCTTGGAAGCCTACAATTCCAAGAGAATTTTTCAAATCCATGTTTGCATATTGTTGTCCAACATCCTTGAAGCCTACAAAATCTGTGAAACTAGACATGTGAACAAAAAGTACCAAAACATTGTGTTGGAAACAAAAGAAATATTGTACTCCCTCTAGAGTCCAGATTTCTTTTGATGTTGTTCGGAAACAATTCTTAATACAATCCAAAAGATGAAAAGAATTGGAGGTAGAAACACTTTTGTTTAGGGAGCATCTCCCAATCTTAGGCAATTGAAGCATTATTTCATACATGATGACCATGCTTGCTCCTACGACATGTTTAGAATAAATTGTTTTCCCTTTGACAATTGTTGATTTGTTATGTGTTTAGATTAATGGAGTCGTATTATATATGATGATTTTGTTGGGGAACGAAGAGGCTACGATAGCTAGAAACAATTTCTACCGTTCAACCAGGAAGCCTTACAAGAGGGGATCATAGATCATTACCACTAGACGCGCAGGCGGAGCGGAAGCAAGGTTAGAGAAGCAACGTCCAACGTAGTCACGCGTCGATGTAGAGGATATAGTCGTTCATAGCAACCGTCTCCTCCTGGTCCAGCCGAAGCACCATAGCTGTAGCAACTCCTTGCGGTATCCACACGTGCAGGGTAGAAGGCCGTGCACGGTGTGCTAGCACCGGCGACACGACTTAGGGTGATGTGGGGGAGAGAGAGAGAGAGAGAGAGAGAGAGAGAGAGAGGTGGCGACGGCTAGGGTTTCTACACTGGATGATCACCTGTGCCTTAAGCCCCTCCTCCACTTAAATAGACCCTTCTAATGGGTCTCGACCAGTTGGCCCATTAGTGGACTAATCCCTCACGGATCAATATCCATATGACCCTCACATACGGATCAAATCCGTATAGTCTCTTGGACATATCTCTAACAGATTCAGGCGGGTTCAATTATTGAGCTGAGAAGGTCGTACCAAGCATACAATGTGATGTCAGCACTTATTAAAGCTTTGAGGAGATATGGTGCTTAAGACCAAGTAAAGAACATATGGTGGTTATGATGGCGCCAGCCGCTAGGTACCTTTTTACTTTGATGCTAAGGTTTATCAGTATTTGATTCTAACCTCAATTTCTGCTCTCGGTCTTCTAGAAAGAGAAGCATGAATTGGACATTTTCTAGGGTGGCAACTTGTGGTGGAACCGCTGTGCACTATGATGGAACCTTAACGCTGTTGGATTTGCAAATTGGACTGGAAACCACAGGAACAGTCGACCTTCATTGACAAAGTAAATCAACACAGATATCCAGCTGTTCTTTTAAGTGCAGCAAATCTGGAGGATGGTGGGTATCTTTGCAACGAGTGGATAATTGGCCATGTTGTATGAATCTTCGGATCAGAATGCTCATGTTACCTGGAAGTCTGGGTTTGTAAATTCTCCATGGCACGAATGCTTGGAAAAGGACTGGAAGATCGATATTATGTAAAACTGAATAGGACTCAGAATCTTAATTGTAATTGATCACCGATCGTACTTTCTCCATATGTAACTAGTAGATGAAAATTTGCTTATTTTTAGTCGTACTGGGCTTCAAAGAAACGCATTCCTGTCTTTTTCCTTTTTCTTTAGTACAAACGATGCAAAGTTACTCTTATCTATCGACCTTGCCACGAGAGGAGTCAAACGAAAGGATTATGTAGCATTAGCATCCGTTAGTATATAGATATCCAACGAAATCAACGTTCATCTAATATATTGAGCACTGAATAATAAGGAGACAATCATACGGAAATGGCTCATCAAACTACACGGCCGGTTCACTTTACATCGTTTAGTATATATGAGTAGTTCCAAGAGTTTCAACATAACCTATCCCCAAGATGCAGGGAGTGGTCAAAAAACCAATATCTGGAATCCATCCCCAAATAATTTGACATGTGGGGAGGGTACAGATAACCACTATGAATGATGGAGCTGGTCTGCAGGAGAAAAGGATGGAATGTTATTGGGAATTGCTTGAGCTCGTTTCTTGACCTTCTTCCATCTTTAAAACGACAGCTTTTTTACTATTGGAAATGGGATTACAGAATAGTTGGAGTCGCTCTGTGAACGAACTTTATCGTAGTTGCCACATTCTCACGTCGTAGATTAGGGCGCTGCGAGACTTGTAGTTGCACTTTTTTTCTTGGCGAACCTGTCGCCAACATCAGAACCAACGCGCGCAGCAACCTTGGGACGGTGAACACCCCGGAAACGTCCGTGGCATGCGCTCCTAGAGAGCAGCACATAGCCCGTCCGCCCCCCTGGCCAGACCGTCGTTGCTCGCGTGCCACGTGTGGTGCCACTCTGCTATACCCGTTCAAAACAAACAGTCAGTTGAGATCTTCATGACTCCATACACTAACAACCTGCGCGATATAATCTCGTGCGATACCGATCCTAATCCACTCGCCTGGGTTTGCTAACCAATCAGGGAGCCCGCCGCGGCTTATTTGGCGCGGGTGGGCGTGTACTGGCCGGGCGGCGCGCCATTTCGCTCGCTTCTCTTCGGCGGCGGCCATCATGGACGCGAGGGTCAGCAAGGAGTGGGAGAACCCCTTCTCCGTCACCGCGACGATGGGGGAGATACTGGAGGTGCAGCCGTCAGGAGGCGGCGGCGAGCGGGAGCCGGAGAAGGTGTTCGTGGCGGTCCCGGAGCAGTACAAGCACGGCAAGTCCGTGCTCGCCTGGGCGCTCCGGCACGCCGCGGCCATGGGGCTAGCGGGCACCGGTGGCGCCGTGGTGGTGGTGCTGATGCACGTCCACGTTCCGGCGCAGATGATCCCGATGAGTACGTACTCGCACCGTCACACCACCTCACTTCGTTCCCGACGTGTTATACTCTGCTCGCGTCGACGCCGTAGTCCGTCCGATCGGCCTCGTGCGGCTCTGATCGAGAGACGCGGCGCCTCGGGGATGTTTGCGTTTGGGGACCCTTGCATTTCGATATTTGCTTCTTTAGCATTTCTAGCCCATCGCCGGAACCCAACCAAATGCACCGCCGCCATCGTCGCCGTCGCCGCGAGGCTCGCGCGCCAGGGGAAGCGCATTAGGGCGCTCCATACGCAGCTGAAGGTGATCCCGCCGCCTAACCTCGCTAGATTTACGCCGAGATTTGCGTTCGCGTTTTATTTGCTCCCCTGATTCTATAGGAGGATCATTAGGCTTCCGTTTTCGGATGCTTGGACGCACTAGTATTCCCACAATTTACATTTGGAAGTTCATCTTAGTTCAATTCTCTGATTAATTAAATACCCTTCCGCCCCGATGAAGTGCAGTATGATTATGGTGATTTCAAATTACATGCATTGTCTGCTAAGTTTAAGTTCGAACTTACAATCTCATCTTGTTACATATCAGTGGGGAGCAAGTTCCATGTAAGTAAACTGAGACCAGAGCATGTCAGTGCTTACAGACAGTATGAAAAGGAGAAGATCGAGAAGCTTTTGGATGAGTACATTCAACAGTGCTCAAAAATGAAGGTGCATAAAATCAATTGTTGTTCAGTCAGTCTTCCTTCTGCAAGATGCATTTTTTTAGAACTACAGTACAACATGGAAAGGAGAAGTATCTCAAACTGTTTTGTTCCCTTTTTAGGTTAAATGTGAGAAGCTTGTGATTGAGAATGCACATATTGCCAAAGGGATTACTGAGCTTGTTTCGATGCACGGCGTCACCAAACTCGTGATGGGAGCTGCTGCTGATAAAAACTATTCTAGGTATGTGGCAATGTTCCAAGATTCAGAACCTACACCCGTTGGTCATAGATTAGAAATCTTAATAAGTCACGCCTAGATGTTTCGATTTCAGGAAAATGAAAATGCCCAAGTCCAAGACGGCACTTGCTGTCCTGCAGAGAGCTGATATCTCATGCAAAATCTGGTTTGTTTGCAAGGAGCATCTAATATACACTAGGTAAGAACTTGATTACACATTTAGATATTCTCTCTCTCTTTACCTGGTTAGCGAAAGTGAATTAGTTTGTGAGCAGCAGGCAAATAATCCTACTTGTAAAATCTGATTTGGATCTCCTATTTGCATGTATTTTTTTTTCTAGATAACACTCCCACCATTCTAAAATATATGGTGATTAGAACAATAAATCTAGTTCAACTTGAACTGAATTAATGTCCCAATTGTCATAAATTTAAGAATTGATGTAATACCAATATATCTCAGTTCACTCTTTTCCCCTGAAATAAAATATTTGATTACTTCTCCTTTTGAACTTCTGCAGAGAGGAAGTGTCCAGGGAGGTTGGTGATCTTATATCTCTTGACATACCAACACCCCCAGCAAGCAGAAGTTCAATATCACCTTTATCTGAATGGGATGCACCATCAAGGCAATGCCCAAGCAATGCAATTGATGGACAAATACAAAGATCAATGTCAGTGTCAGGGAAGGCTGTGCCTAAATCTGTTAGAACAACGTTTCGACTGCCTTCTCGATCAACCGCACGAACAACTCTTAGTAGACTAGTCCTGGAAGACAACTCTGCCCATTCCTGGGATAGCATTCCAAGAGAAAGTTTTCCAGGTTCGCAACAAACATCCTCTACTGTGACTGACGAGGGTTTCAGTGATTCCAGCTCATTTTCAATACCTAGGGATGATGTTTCTGAAATCCTACACCCAGTACGTGCAGGGTGTGATCTCCTGAATCCAGTATCTTACCATGAACAGGTTTGCTTTTCTGACCCAAGTTAAGCATTAAAGAGTTAAATAGGTAATTTTGTTTGATTTGATGATGATGCATGACAGGGTGCCATCGATCCAAATACTGGTCTATTTGACAAGCTTGAAGAAACCTTCACTGAGTCTGACAAGTTTCAAAGGAAAGCGTTTGATGAGTCCTTGAGAAGACAAAAAGGAGAGGAAGAGTTGACTTTATTCAAAAAGGTAAAATAGGTTTGATCACATTAGTATGAAAACCATGTAAGAGTTTTTATTTCACAAGAAATACTAATGGTTATGGGTGAATAATTTTGGGGATATTTCTTCTTTAAATTAGGTCAACCAGAAGAAGGAAGTTGAGACAGCGCTAGCGAAGGCAAATGAGGACATAGAAGTTATGAAGCAAGAAATGGATGCACTGAAACAGGACCGAGATGACATCATTGATAAGTTTATTCAGATGAGCGAACAGAAGGCAATGTTGGAAAAACGAGTCAATGAATATGATGGTACTGTCAAGGATCTTAAGGACGTGGTGGCAGCAAATAGGTCCCTTATTGGTTCCCAGCAGGCAGAGTATGAGCAAATGAAACATGAAAGGGACACTGCACTCAAGGATGCAGATGAGCTGCGCAAAGAGAAAGACAAGGCATTATCATGTTCTAATTTATGGAACACCGAATTCTCTTTGTCGGAGCTGAAGCAGGCGACTCAGGATTTCTGTGACACAATGAAGGTTGGTGAAGGTGGATTTGGGCGTGTCTACAAAGGTCACCTCCGCAACACAACAGTGGCAATTAAGATGCTGCGTTCTCACAACGTACAAGGGCAATCACAATTCCAGCAAGAGGTAATAGCAGAGTAATACCTGAAATTGTGGAATCTAGTTATTATATACTTTTAACTAATGTAACTTTTTTATATGCAGGTTGTTGTTCTGAGTAAAGTGAGACACCCCAACCTTGTAACACTTATAGGTACTTGCTCAGAAGCTTCAGGTCTCGTGTACGAGTTCTTACCAAATGGAAGCCTCGAAGACCGTCTAGCTTGTGCAAACAATACGCCCCCACTGGCATGGCAAGTCCGTACACGGATCATCGGTGAGATATGTGCTGCACTCATCTTCCTTCACTCTAACAAGCCTCACCCAGTAATTCACGGTGATCTCAAGCCCGCAAACATACTCCTTGATGCCAATTTGGTCAGCAAGCTCTGTGACTTTGGCATCTCTTGCCTCCTCAATAAGTCCAGCACAATGTCCACAAGCCTCTACCAAACAACGAACCCAAGGGGGACTTTTGCATACATGGACCCAGAATTTCTTACCACTGGGGAGCTAACAGCACGGTCTGACATATACTCTTTCGGCATCCTCATACTACAGCTTGTGACTGGGAAGCCAGCATTAGGTATTGGAAGGGCAGTGGAGGATGCACTTGACAAAGATGAGCTGGAGCTTCTGGTTGACAAATCTGCAGGGAGGTGGCCATTTGATCAGGCTAAGAAGCTAATGCTTCTTGGTCTGCATTGTGTTGAGCTTAGCAGACGGAGGCGCCCTGACCGTATGAGTGATGTGTGGTGTGTGGTTGAGCCGCTGGTGAAATCAGCTCTGTCAGTGGCACCACCATCCTTTGGACATCGGTTTGTTGAGGACCAAACACCGTCCTACTTCTTATGTCCTATTTCTCAGGTACACTAAATGCTCCTGGTTTTATGCTACATGACCAGTTCTGCGTTTTGTCTCTAAAAATATTCATGCTTTTACTGCTTGCTGAAGTGGAAAACGAATTCATTTGTACGTTCTTAACACTTTTTTCCTGGTTTGTCCTGAAATAAAAATCATAGGAGGTCATGAGGAATCCTCATGTTGCAGCAGATGGGTTCACTTACGAAGCAGAGGTCATAAAAGGTTGGCTCGACAGTGGGCGCAACACGTCCCCCATGACTAAATCACGTCTTGCGCACCAGCATCTCACCCCAAACCATGCTCTTCGATCTGCCATACAGGAATATTTCCAGCAGCAGCAATAGCGGATATCATACTTGTTGGTTCATTTAAACTTGCATTTTCTTAGCATTATTATGGTTCAAAAGGGTAAGATTTTGGTCAGAATGCCGTATGTTTCTTTCGGGATGGTGGAGTGAGTTGCAACTTGCAACCGATTTTTTTAGTGAAAACTTGCAATAAGTTGTGAATGTGTACATAAAGAGTATTTTGCCTGGAGTAAAAATGTTTCAGGTCATTCGGCATTGCTTGGCCGGCATGCTTGGTTTATTAAATTGTAAACGGAGCATGTTTTTTGGGAGACAAACCGCTTTTTGTTGATCTGCTGCTAAATTATGTTATCACATCTGTACTTTTCGAGTGAAAGCTTACAATGAATTGCGGGGTTACCCCTGATTCCAACCTCAGTTGTGATTTTTCTCTTGTTTTTCAACTTTGTAATTTCATCCATGGTTTTTAAATTGAAGATAAAATTTTGAAGTAAAATCGCAAAAAAAATGTTGTGATTTAAAACTATGAGTACAATTACAGAGTTGAAAAATGGAGAATAAAATCACAACTGGATATCGATGATAAAAACGACCTAATTTGTTGGTGTCTTGGGACTCTACACCTGCCACCGTACTCCTTAGGGAATCATGTCCTCTACAATATTTCAGTCAATGCAGAGGAGTTCTTCTCTGCATTATGTCCGATCCAAGCCATTCATATTCAAGCGACAGGCTATGGTGGCTTATCCAATATTTCAACATATTTTCTAGCTTTCAATCGACTGAAAGCTTTCAGTCAATAGTTTGTTATTTTATTTTTTATTTTATAGAATTTTCTATATAATAATCATAAACCATTGGATCTAGATCCGATGGCTCAAAATGGTGATTGAAAATTATCCGAATTTTCAATCAGCTGAAAATTAGCAAACTCCATTGGCCCATGTCTGTGTCTATGGTGGCCGGCACAAATTAAACAAATCAGCAGGGGCTCTCAACTAGTTTTGTTTTCTACTCCCTCCGTTTCAAACTATATGATATTTTAGTTTTGGACATGAGAATTAAAGAGAGTTGAAAAAAGTAGTTGCATAAAAAATGAGAAGGAGAGGTAGAAATAAGGATATATTGGGAAGAGAAAAAAATACATTAGGATGCGAGTGTGTCTTATAATTTGACAAACTTAAGGAAGCTAAAATATCATATAATTTAGAACGGAGGGAGTACTCCATTGCGCGAAGCACCACATGCTAGTAGAAATTGGATAAAGCAGAATTAAATTCAGATCAAGCTTTGCAAACTTTGGGACAATAAGAACTGACGAAGAATTAATGAACTGGTTTCATTTTCTTCTCCATCACGAAGCATCAATGGTGGCGCCGTTCGGCTACCTCAAGTCTGCACCGCCCATGCTCCTTGATCGCGTTGAGCATCAGTGTCCCAATGAGATCGATGGCACGGGCGAAGTGGCAAGGAAAGAGAGGAGTCGAGAAGAGGAACCATAGTCCTGATTTTTACGCACAAGTTATCCCAGCCCTTAATCTGTATATAAATGGCCTAGATACCTCCTAATGCAGAGATGGGACTTGTCTGAAGCACTGCAGAGGATATAGATCGATCCGGCGACTCAGCTGCTCGGGGTTCTGTCCTGTTTTTTTTTTTTTTTTTTTTTTTTTTTTTTTTTTTGAAACTCAAGACAAATTCATTAGAAACCGTCTCCAGGCTTATCGTCGAAGACAAGAGCAGATACAAAGTCCGGGGCTTGGCTCCAGAAACAGGGGGAGCCTGAGGCCGCGGTAATAACACCAAAGGAGGCGAGACAATCAGCCACCTTGTTACAGGTTCTAGGACAAACAGTAATTTTGCATTGAGCGAAGTTTTCATTCATGAATGCCCTAACATGCTTAAACAGCGCACCATTGGAGCTTTGGTCCATCTCTTCAGACTGCAGAGCCAGCGCTAGGTTCGTTGCATCAGTCTCCAGCACTATTCGTGTCATTCCCAGGGACGCTACCCTCTCCAAAGCACACTTAGCTGCTTGAGCCTCAGCCTGCAGTGCGCTGCTTGTGTGAGTAAGTGGACCCGCCCCTGCTTCCATGAACTCTCCTGTACTATCCCGAGCAATGAATCCCCAGCCTCCACTCCTCGAGTTCATGAAGAACGAGGCATCGATATTGATTTTGTAGGAGTCTTGAGGTGGGGGCTCCCATTTCCGAGTGCTCCTGTGATTCTCATTTTTCTCCTTATATACTCTTCCTTGTTCTGCTAAATGGAACAAAACTGATTGGCAAACCTCATTCCCAGTAGGCAATCGCTCCCCAGCATTGGCCTTGTTACGTGTAGACCACCATCTCCACAATAAGGTGAATACTTTCAGTTGCACATCAGCAGCAAAAGACCAGATCTTTTGAATGGTTTCTTTTCCTGATCCACAACCTTCCAGGAGCTCTCTTTCTTTCTCTGTATTTAGCAATTGCCAACATGCTCTGACCTTCTTGCACTTGAAAAATATATGACCATAATCTTCATTCAGCCTAGCACAGACAGGACAGATGGGGTCTCGCTTATCTCCTTTCCTTTGTAAATTCCTTCGCACCGCCAAGCTATTGTGGGCCAGTCTCCACACAAACATTTTGACCTTGTTTGCTGCTTTGATTTGCCAAATTTTCCACCAATCAAAAGAATCCTGCCGGTTATTGTTCTCTAGGGAACCGGAGGCATCTTTACCACCATCTCTATCCCGTTTCTGGACTGCTAGTTTGTAGGCAGACTTGACTGAAAAAATCCCTCTCGAGTCGTAGTGCCAAGCCGGGCAGTCTTCAGCACCATCTAAAGTAGGAACTGATAGAATATCTTGTATATCTTCTTCCCAAAAGGTGTCTCTGATCATCTCATCCCAACCTCCTGTAACCGGATTTACCAGCTCTGCCATTCTAGTAAGCAGGGAGCCTCTTCTTGGAGTGACAGGTTTACGTGTCCAGTCCTTTGGGAGCCATGGGTCAGACCAAATGTTCAACGAGGTTTCATCTCCCACCCGCCATACAATACCTTCTTTCAACAGATCTGCACCTTTTAAGATACTTCTCCACGTGTACGAGCATCCATCTCTAGGCGAACAACTTAGGATATTTGTGTTCGGAAAGTACTTGGCCTTCAACACTCTTGCACATAGCGATTCTGGGTTAGTGAGTAATCTCCACGCTTGCCTAGCTAACATGGCCATGTTAAAAAGATGTAGGTCCCTGAACCCTAAGCCTCCATTTTTCTTGGAGCTTGTGAGTTTCTCCCAACTTAACCGATGAATCTTGTTGTCTTTGTCCTACTGGCTCCACCACTAGCGTCCTATCATCGAGCTCAGTTCATCACATAGTCCTTTGGTGAGATCGAAGCAGGACATAGCATATGTAGGAATTGACTAGGCCACAACTTTAACAAGAATCTCCTTCCCAGCCCTTGATAGCATCTTTTCCCGCCATCCTTGTATTCTAGCCCAGATCTTTTGTTTGATGTACTCGAAAGTCTTTTTCCTGGATTTACCCACTGAGATTGGCAGACCCAAGTATCGTTCATTCTTTGCTTCACTTCCGATTCCCAAAATGTTGCATACTAGATTCTTCACTTGGGCTCCTGTGTTCGGACTAAACATGAGTGCAGATTTGTCCCTATTTATCATTTGACCAGACGCCTTCTCATAGACCGCTAGAATTCTTTTTAGCTCCTGTGCATCAGTGGTGCGGGCTCTCATAAGGACTAACGAGTCATCCGCAAAAAAGAGATGGTTCACCCGTGGCGTCCTTGGGCATACCTTGATCCCTTCAATTTTGCCTTCTTCCACTTTCTTTAGCATGGCTGACAGGCCCTCCGCACAAATGATGAATAAATATGGTGACAAGGGGTCTCCCTGTCGTAAACCACGCTGAGGGGGAAAACATTCTGAGTAATCTGAATTTACTTTAATCCGATAAGAAATCGTATTAACACATTGCAGTACTAGCTGAATCCATCTTTCATGGAACCCCATGCGCCTTATCATACTATCCAAAAAACACCACTCCACCCTATCATATGCCTTGCTCATGTCCAACTTAATTGCAGCCACTCCCCTAGCTCCCTTCCTCTTTGATTGTAAGTAGTGAGTAAGCTCATATGCCAGCAACACGTTGTCGGTGATCAGCCTCCCTGGGACAAAGGCACTTTGCATTGGAGAAATTATCTCAGGCAATATCTTCTTTAGTCGGTTGGCCAATACTTTAGAGACTAGCTTGTATAGTACATTGCAAAAGCTTATTGGCCTCAAATCCTTGAGCTTCTCTGGCTTATTAATTTTTGGGATTAGCACAATGATGGTTTCATTCCAGCCCTACGGAATAGGCCCTCCATTCAGCACATCCAAAACCTCAGCTTTTACCCGGTCCCCCACCAATGACCAAAACTTTTTATAGAAGACCACTAGGATCCCATCATTCCCTGGAGCCTTGAGATCTCCCATTTCCTGCAGTGCTGCCCATACCTCCTCGCCCACAAAAGGGGCTAGAAGATCATTATTCATATCAGTAGTGATGCATCGGGTGACACACTGAAGTACCGCATGTGCAAAGTCACCTGCACTAGATGTAAACAGATGTTGATATTGGTTAGTAACATATATTTTTAATCGCTTCCCCGACACCACACCGCCACTCTCATCTTTTAAATTCTTCACCATATTTTTCCTCCTTCTTTCTGAAGCACAAGCGTGAAAAAAAATTTGTGTTACGATCACCCTTTATGAGCCAAGAGGAGTGTGCCCGTTGTTTCCAATAAATATGATGTTGCTCCTCCAACATTTCTAGTTTAAACCGTAATATTTGCTCCTGGTTGACTTGCTCCTGGGATATGCCTTGACTTTATATCTTTCCAGATCAGATTTAGCTCTTTTAATTCTGGTTTCAAGCTCCCCCAACACTGTTTTATCCCAGTGCCACAATTCAGTAAGGACCTGCTTTTGGATGTGCATCAGAGTTGTGCACCCCTTCTCTCGAGCCTCAGCCCAAGCATCATGTACCATGGCCTCACAGTCTTCCTCTTCAAGCCATTTAGCTTCAAATTTTTTCATGATCTCCATCGGTTTCCCCCACTCCTCCTTACCCCTACTACCAGTCTCAACAATAACTGGTATATGGTCTGAATATCTAGGATCCCCATTAATTACTCGCACCAAGGGAAACCGTCTACGCCATTCTCCGTTAGCCACCGCCCGGTCTAGGCGCTCTTTTGTATAACTTCTCGCTTCATGGTGGTGGTTTCTCCAGGTAAATGCATCACCCACAAAGCCTAAGTCATGCAGCCCATAATCCTCCAAGGCGTTTTTGAAATTTTCCATCATCCTCTCACCACGGGGAGGGCCTCCTTCCTTTTTGCAATTGAATAGAATTTCATTGAAATCCCCACTGCACACCCATGGGAGATTTGTGCCACCCTTCAGATTCCGCAACATATCCGAGGTCTTTTCTTTCTCCTCTTGCTTTGACTCTCCATACACTCCTGTGAATCGCCATTGGAACCCATCCTCCTCCTTTATTAATGAGTCAACATGGTATTTAGACCAGCTTTTCACCATGAGGTCCACTTGTTTCTTCCAAAACAACGCTAAGCCACCCTTCGTCCCCTCGCTGTCCACCACTACCATATTTGTCATACCCAGTCTCCATCGTAGCCAATCCATCCACTTGCCATCATGTTTTGTCTCAAACAAGAACAAAACATCAGGGTCCTCCCTCTTCTGGATGTCCAGAAGACCTCGAACCGCCAGGTCGTTCCCTAATCCCCGGCAGTTCCATGCTATGATCCTCATTGATCTTGGTAGGATTGACAGTGCAATCCCGCCTCCATCAAGAACATCGAACCAGACTCATTCCCCATAGTTGACTCCTCTTCTACCCTCTGTTTCTTCTCCTCCACAATCATAATTTCCGCTTTCTCCAGCCCTCTCTTCTCTCCCACCATCTGTTGGAGTGGTTCCTCCACCCTTTTTGGGCGTCTAGGGAGTCTCTTATAAGTGCCAACACCTTTTTTCCTCCCTGGTGTCAAACCCTGCTGCTCCCCCTTATTTGCTTCCCTCACAACTGAAGGCAAAAAGTTACAGGCTAGACCAGGAATATTGCTTCGATCTTGTTCAGTATTAAGCCTCCTCATCACTTTTGATTCCCCACTGATCGCCACCCTATCCCTCACCTCCTCTCCAACACCATCCACCTCCATAGTGAGTGGTCCAAGCTCATGACCTTCAACAGCACACATTGATACGGAAGCCTCATTAGGAGCAGATTTACCACCCACCTCCACTTCCTTCTTATCCCCACCAGCCCCTTCTTCATCCTCCTTTTTCTTTCCTTTCCCTGAATGCACCATTGGTTCAATCGTCTGTTGGCTAGAATTCAGCCCACCCACCTTGCAGTTAGTTGAACCATGCTCCGGCACCTGATCAGATTTATCATAACCAAGCTTCCTTGGCGCCCCTTCCTTCTTGTACCTATTCCTCACTTTCACTGGGCTCGAACCATCATCCTGCAACTCAGGATCCGTTGGTGAGAGCATTTTCAAAGACAAGGAGTCTGATTTACTCTTCATTGTCCCCGACACATCCCTTCCCCCACCCCATGTTGCCCTTTGGTAAGGACCACCAGAGCCCTCTCCATCATGTCGCCAGCTCTTTGCTTCCACACTGCCCTTCTTCCTCACCGGCATCACCCGCATCCAGTCACCATATTGTTTGGCTCCCCCTTTGCTGATATGTTCATCACATTCCTTTTCGGCATGTCCAAGCGTACCATAGGCATAGCAGAAATTCGGGATAAATTCATATTTGAAGTCACACCAGCATTGCCCCCCCCCCCCCCCCCCCCCCCTCTCCTCCCCCTCTAGCAAAATTCCCCTACGTAACGCCTTTCTCACATCGAGCATCACCTGCACTCTCAAGTAGCTCCCAATTGCTGAACCATCCTCCTCCGCATCAACATCCAGCGCCCTCCCCACCTTGTTCCCAATCAGCCTTCCTGTCTCTACGTTCATCAACCCTAGCGGCAGATCGAAAACTCGAATCCCCACTAGTGTGTGGGTGAATTCGTGCTCCCTCAGCCGCTTCGACCCATCAAACTCCACCACTATGAGCAAATCACCACCGAACTCCCAGGGCCCCTCTGTAATCGTCCTGCGTTTCCCACCAGGTTGAAGAAAAGAGAACAAAAATAAGTTGTTTCCCAACTCCTTACATCGAATCCCCGTCCTCGGGCATCAGATTTTCCCCATAGCCGGGGCCATCCCATCTGCATTTTCAGCCTTGCTAGCGAACAGCTTCCCCACAGCTTGCGGCACCTTCCCATCCTCCCTAGATTTGGTACTCCACGCCCCCTTCAATCCACTGCTCTCCTCCTCCGAGAGCTTGAGCCCTCTCATAATTCCCTCCAGACCAGCACCTCCGCCTACACTTCCCTTGGCCATCACCCCCGATGGGCTATGGCCCGGACCCGAGCTTCAGCCAGGATGCCATCACAGCTTCAAGCTACAGCAGCGAGACCCTGTCACCTCTAGTCCCCTAGCCTGCAGCTTGACAAGGATGAAGACGAACGAGGTCTACTGTATTTGTGTTGGATTTGAGGAAAAAAAACCAAACTGAAACCCACGGAAAGATCCTAGGGTTCAGACGTTTCTCTGAGCCGCCAGGGACCTTGCGGGAGCCTTGGCAGCCAGAGACAAGACCGCTCTCCGGGGGTTCTGTCTTGTGACGCAATGAGGCTGCGAAATTCAGGTCTGGGTTGGGTGGTTGCTTACTCGCTTGTACTGACCTCAGAAAGGTCATTTTCCATACGTTTTTGAGTTCATGACTTGCTAGCAGCATCCCCGAATTGTTTCATTGCGATTTCTCGATCAAAATTCCGAATCTGCTTCATCAATCCTCATAAATAATTCTCCACATGATACCAATTCACTAGTTCTTAGATAGTTGGAGCTAAATGTGTTTTGCTAGATTCTGATGCATTCCAATTGGAGGATGAAATTTATGGATATTTTTTTACTCGAATCTATTGTCTAGTATCTTATTTAGCTCTGTTACTATAGAATCATACTTAGTTACCCTTCAATTTCTATCGGGATAGCAGAAGAGTTGCATTTCACAGTGAAAGTAAGGATGCACGGAAAATACTAATATGTCATACTAGTATTTGACTTCACAAGTAGGCGTAGCATAGCTGCATATGTCACTTGTCCTGTTTGCAGCAAGGAACTGCAATGTAGTAGAACATTTCATTGGAGCTACTGAACTCTGAAGAGGTCTTTCAAGAGTTTGGTAACTTTCTGTGTAGGGAATAGCGGGTCTTGTGTAATATCTCTTCATGTAATTTTTTTTTGAGGGAAACTATGATGGGGATTACCCCACCTGAATTCACTCATTTCAAATAAATAAAATAAAATTGGTTATAATTTTATTGCGGAACGACTATAGAGTAGAAAATAAAAGATACATCAATAATCAAGATATAACAAAAAACCTAGAAATTCTAATTGTTGATGTAGAAGAAGAGACCCACTATATTGGTTTAGGTGGTCTATTTGTAGCGAGTGGAGACTCAACCAAGCTGGAAGAACTCGCCGGCCACGAGATGCATGGTCATCCAACACGTGCTTACCAATATCATCAGAGCCCAGTACGCTTCCCTCATTCTGAGTAACTTCTCCGTGTAAATTTCAGATTGTTTTTTCTTCAATGAAAGAAAGCCAGTCAACACAGACTTTGGGTGAACAGTAGAGAGAAAGGATGTTCAAATTTTTATTGCAGAAAGTCTACGCAGGCACCTTTCCCTACCCAACGCGACAGATGAATCGCCGCCGGCACCTCTCTCTTTCTTCCTCCCTCTCTCCTCCACGTCGGATCCATAGATGACGATGCCAGCGAAACGCCGACCATAATACTTGCTCTTTATGAGCTAGTCTACGCAGGTACTAGTGACATCTCCCGCTATTTATTCATCAACTATTTATTCATCAAAAAAGGCGAAGGCGAAGGCGCTCACACTGACACACCGGGCAACACACGCGCGCAGAGATGGCGTCGGCGGCGCCGCATGCTCTCCTGCTCCCTTACCCAGCGCAGGGCCACGTCATCCCGTTCATGGAGCTCGCCCACCGCCTCCTCGACAGTGGCTTCGCTGTCACCTTCGTCAACACCGAGTTCAACCACCGCCGCGTCGTAGATGTGGCCGCCGCCGGTGCCAGCCCGTCGGGAATAGGGAGCCGGCTGCGGCTCGTGGGCGTCGCGGACGGTATGGAGGAGGGCGAAGACCGGGACAACCTGGTCCGGCTGAACGCCGCAATGCAGGAGGCCTTGCCGCCGCAGCTGGAGGTGCTTCTTGAAGGCTCTGGCTCTTCCTCTGGTGACGGGTTGGGCAAGGTGACGTGCGTCGTGGTGGACGTGGGCATGTCTTGGGCGCTGGACGGGGCCAAGCGGCGGAGCCTCCCGGCGGCAGCGCTCTGGGCGGCGTCGGCGGCCGTGCTCGCCGTCATTACCGGCGCCAAGAAGCTCATACGCGATGGCGTCATCGATGACGACGGTAAACAATCATTCCTTTTATTAATTATTTCCTCTCAACGCTGGCTGGATAAGTATGGTCTCTGCTTAGGTGCACATGCTGCTTGTTTATAGGTTTCTCCGCCAGGTAGCCGGAATCATTCCTTGGTTTATTGAGGTGGCATAAAATTTGAGGATCGAGGAGGAAATCTGAAAAAAACTTTAAAATATTGTACCTTTTACCCTTTGTTTTGAATTGTATTGTACATTTTACCTTATATCTGATGAAGTGACTAACATGGTGGATTGTCGAGCAGGAGCTCCGATCAAATTGGAGAACAACTCGTTCCAGCTTGCCGAGTCCATGACTCCCATGGACGCGACCTTCCTCGCCTGGAACTGGATGGGGAACCGCGACGCCGAGCGCCTGGTTTTCCATTACCTCACCAACACTGCCTCGACTGCCATGGCCAAGTCAGACGTCCTCCTCTGCAACACCTTCGCCGACCTCGAGCCGGATATCTTCGCCCAACACTCGCCTGCGAGGATCCTCCCCATCGGTCCGCTTCGCACATGGAAGCGCTCAACGGCAGAGGCGCCAGTCGGACACTTCTGGCACGCTGAGGACCATGCCTCCCTTTCCTTCCTCGATGCGCACCCCCATGGCTCTGTCGTGTACGTTGCGTTTGGTAGCCTGACTGTCATGAGCTCCGAGCAGCTCGAGCAGCTTGCTCTCGGGCTGGAGGTTTCTGGACGGCCCTTCTTGTGGGTTGTCAGGCCCGGACTGGCCGGCAAACTCCCAACCTCGTCCGTGGCGACCAACGGGAGGGGTAAGATAGTCAGGTGGGCGCCACAGGACCAAGTGCTTGCACACCCCGCAGTTGGGTGCTTTCTGACACATTGCGGATGGAACTCAACTCTAGAAAGTATCCGTAACGGGGTGCCTATGCTATGCTGGCCATACTTCACTGACCAATTCACAAACCAGACATATATTTGTGATATCTGGAGGGTGGGGCTAAGAGTGACACCGACTGGCAGCAAAGAGATGGTGAACGTGAAGAGGATCACAGAAATGTTTGATAGCCTGTTGGGTAATAGTGGTATCAAGGAAAGATTGAAGAGCCTCAAGGCCATGGCAGAGAAGAGCATGAGTGTAGAAGGCCAGTCTTTTAAGAATCTCGATACGTTAATCAACGTTTTAAGAAAATAATAAGATCATACAAGTGAAGTTGCATGCATTTTTCCAGGAAATGTACGTTTGTATGAAATTTTTAGCCATTCAAAATGTTTTTCACAACTTTTTTCATCATGTATTTACAGAAATACAAATGTTCAACTTAATTTAATTTTTTTCCTCCCCTTGCTTTGGTGTTGAGATACATATATGTCAATGTTTCTCATGGATGATAATAATATAGAGTTATGTGCAAGACTACAAAACTCCGATTTAAAGCTAGAGTTTTCCTTATCAATATCGTTAGCTTCTCTATAAAAAAAACCGTGGGGCGGCCATATCTCCATCCATTTAGTATTTTTTTTTTTTAAAAAACTCCCCAAAACACAGGAGCGCACAGCAAGGCCTAAACCCTATTTTTAACCATTCACTTGTAGATTGAAACGTGGATAATATAACCATCACGCTGGAGACATCCAAAATAGAGAGCCGCAGGCACAACGATGAAGATCTCGGTAGCATCGCAGATCGTCTGGCCAATCATTTTGGGTATGATACAAATGACGACAGGAGGCACATTCTAGCAGAATTTAAGGTTGTTTGGTGTGGTTGATTGTTTGCGTAGTTTAATACCACAACATCAACATACTCTATCTTTGAACATAAGTGTCTTTATTATATGATTAACCTTGTATAATTGTGTAGATATTTTTCTAGTGTTGTCTTCAACAATGAACTACAAAAACAGGGAAATTATAGGCACATTGGCAATATCTACTAAGCAAGAAGAAAATAGAAAGAGCTAAAAAGATGAACAAGACTGAGAGATTGTCGATTGGCAATGATCAGCAACCAATCGGTGAAGCATCAAACCGACATCAGAAGTGTGACACCTCTGTTTAAAAAAATATATATATTATTTACCTTATTATGCCATGGGACCCGTAGGCCCCACCTATCAGCCTCCAGCACTCAGCACCGCCCGCCGCCCGCGCCGGGGCAGCGCTGGCGCGCGTGCGAGCGCGAAAGCGCCTCACGGCGCCACGACGCCCTGCGCCTGGGCCCCGCCGCCGCTCGACCCCGGGAGTTTTACCCCGGCTCTCCTCGCTCTCTCCTCTCCCTCATTGTTTTCTCTCACTCTCGGTTCTCTCTCTCCCTCTGTTCTCCTCCGCCACCACTGAAGCGAGCTCGGAGCTCGAGCTTTGCCCGCCGTTGTCAGTTCTCCGGCCAAGCCGTCGCTCCAAACCGCCGTGAAACACCTCTAGCATCCTGCCTTGACAGCCGATTGAAGCTTTTTCCCTGTAGCCGCGAGTTGAGGTCGTTTCCTTCTCGGTGAGCACCGATGACTCTCCCCGAGCTTTTCTCTAAATTTGATTGTTTTCTCGAGGTATAGTCCAATTCCTGACAATTGAGGATTACTAACTTGGATGCGACTCGGGCAGAACCTTGGCTGATCTTTTTCGTCCAGGAACGGTTCCTTGCTTCGAGTTTTTCTGGCAGCCGTCATCAAGCCGAAGCTCATCTTCTGCCGTCGCCTTGTTTCCGGTGAGCACCACCGTCGCTGACCCTGCCTCCGCGTTTTCCCTTGTCGCGCCGCCCTCGCCCGCGAGCTCGGCTAGCCGAGTTGCGCTCGGGAGCGCGCCCTGGCAGCCACGGCAGCGTCGCCGTGCGCGTGCGCGGGCAAGCCCGAGAGCTCCCTGGAGCTAGACCAGGACCCGTGTAGCTGGGCCGCCGACTGGCCCAAATGGCCACTTTCCAAATGGGCCCAACTATTTTCCTGTTTTTCACGTACTAAAATAATTGCAGGACTTTGATAAAATTATAGCTAGAGTTTTAGACATCCTAAAATTTTAGGACCAATTTTGTTAGGTTCCAAGTAATTTTCTCTACTATATTGTAAAATAAAATTTAATATTTATTTTCCCTGATTTATAAGCATTTAATTAAATTTAAGAAATACCCTTTTAATTGTTAATTAATTTATTTCCTGAATTATTGTTTATTTTTTAAT
This sequence comes from Eleusine indica, assembly GCA_030378355.1. NCBI lineage: Eukaryota > Viridiplantae > Streptophyta > Magnoliopsida > Poales > Poaceae > Eleusine > Eleusine indica. The sequence goes on from CM059495.1 coordinate 49,283,304, forward strand.
AGATTTATCTTATGTTTAAATAGGGTAAATAAGGGTAATTAACTTTGATTAAGCATGTTAATCCCTTTTCATTAATAGGCCTAATCACTTTTAATTAGAAGGAAATACTTGAGACAAGAGTTATTAAGTTATTGTCTACTATTTTATCGCTCCATCATTTCAAGCATCGCATTTCGCATGCATGCATCGCTAGCACTAACTTGCGACGTATCGACGAATCGTATAGGACCGGAGATCATCGAGCAGCCTGTCGAGATCGAACCTGAAGTGGTGATCATCGACCCCGTACCTGGAGCGTCGTATCCGAACGAACCCCAAGGCAAGCTCTGGTGCATCCCACCTATGTGTTTAAATTCTTTCTTTTATCATAGTCAGTCGAGTCATGATTGTGCATTAGGTTTCAGGAATTGATTGACACCTACCTGCATCACTACCATATCCTATGATGTTTGTATACTATACAGGTACAGGTACAGGTAGCATGATAGGCGCTATGTTTATATCATAGAAATATCGGTAGTACTATATAGGATGATCTTAAAGCATGGAGGCTTTAAGTTGATTGAGATCATTGAGAATTCAAATATAAGTTGATGATGATGAGACCGGACGGGCCCGTAGAGGAAAGGGCAAAGACTGGGTCTTGCAAGGTGGTAGCCTCGTCCGTGTCAATTTAGGACCATGCCGTTGGCGGCTCCGTGAACAAGTATTAAATAGTACCGATCTACATGTTAATATATGGGATCCAATAAGCTGATGTACCATAACTTCCTCAGTGGTAGGACGTAGCCAACTTTCTTTTTCGGCTGTTAGTGAGATTGAAGTCTCACGAGAGGAAAATGGTGGTCGCTCACAGATAACGTCTGGGACGGGTATCACGTGGGGTGTCCATATTTTCTTGCTTGCAAAATTTGATTGTAATAGTTGCAGGATGCAAACCTTATTATTAATGAATATAATCTTAAGCTAAAATTTGAAAATAGAAATCCACTATTAGTGCTGGTTTCACAAAATCTGAGTCAACCCACCAGTCAAAGGCCTATGCATTTTAGGTGTCGGCCTTAGCGAGCCATGTTACCGGATCAGTCCTGCGGAGTATATTAGATACTTAGGGCTTTATTCGTAATATTTTTTTCTAGGAGGTGAGCCTTATCCATATGGTTGGACCAAGAACTTGCTAGAAGAAGGGTAACTTCCGGAGGGAGGTTTCATCCAGTGGGAACGCATCCCGTCCCCTGAAGCGTAGAAGACCAGTCATGCTTCAGAGAGCGTCGTTGTCGAGTAATTTGGAATAAAATGTTTTGTAGTTGAACAACTTCCATTTTGAGTTTTTAAACCCGTTTGTTGTAATAAGTGTTTTTCCGCTATAAAACTCTAGTTTGGTTTCAAAAACCTGGTTGTATTATACCATGATGTAATATTCTGAACTTGTATGAATATATGTGTTATTGTAACTCGCTTCGTCGAATGTTCTCCTGTACTCGATCCTGACTATCCCGAAGGGGATGTCACTACTGGTATCAGAGCAATACAAGAGCAATAACATATCATTCTCAAGTCGGTTTTAAAAATTAACTTTAGAAAACCTTCATAGGAGCCTAAGAGTTAGAATAGTAAGTTAGTAAGACGCTAGAAGTCACGAATAGATGTTTTGTCATTCGTATTAGAGCACGTTTCTAACTACTAACTCATTAACCTTTTTGTTTGCATATTGCCTGCATCATGTCATTTTGTAAAATTGGAAATTTTGGGTTTTGAGGGTTAAGTCTCTAGACTATTAGTTTTTCTCTCATTACTTTCGTTTATTCTGTTTTTACTGTGGGAAGAAGTGTTTAACTTGTTAAACCTTTTTCCTGCAGATGCCACTGAGGACCGTGACGGTTTTCACCAGCGAGCGATAGACTTAGAGGAGCAGATGGCAGGACTCACCGGAGAGCTTGACGTGACCCGTCAGAGGGTTACAACCGTGGAGGGTGAGCTTACGGGGGTTACGCAGCAGCGTAACCAGGCGGTCAAGCTTATGCTCGACATTGCCGACCAGAGGGATCAACTTTAGTTATAGCTTCAGCACGTTGTGGAGGCACAGAAGGTACTCGAGGAGCATCACCAGGATGTTCACCTAAAGATCACGCAGTTAGAGCACCAGCTACAGCCACAACAGCAACTCGAGGGACATGCAGGAGACGACGAGGCCCCTGTGTCGGGCCTAGACTCTGAGGGACCCCCTGTTGAGTCAGAGGACGAGGTTGCGTCAGACGCGGATAGCCATGCACCACCACAATAGATGGTGCAGGAGTAGCGGTAGGATGACAGGTTTAGTGGAGCAGGAGTAGGAGGGTAGCCAAATTTTTGCTGACAGGATGTCGGATTATATAGCCACTGGGTAGTAGGCTAGAGATATGGTTATCTGGATAGGATGATGATAGTAGACATATTTTTGCTGACATAGGTCAGATTGTACAGTAGGTCGATAGTAGACCCCCACTATAGCAGCTTGTACTGGTAGTAGTAGAAACTGATGTATCATGTTGCTAATGAATAAAAGTGGATATTTTTAGTAGACTACTTCAGTTGAGTATGTCACAGACCAAGTTGCAAACTGATTATAATACATGTTAATTTTATTGCTCCGTAGAGATGACCAGTGGTGGTAATGACATCGGTGATGCGGAAGGGCAGCAATGTCACTTGTATCAAGAGAAGGACACTCGTATAGCGGAATCAGAAAGTCAACTACGGGAAAAGTATGAGTTGTTGGTCATTCAAGAGACTCGATGAAACAACAAGGATGAACAACTTGTGAACATGGATCAACAGCTTACAACGACTAATCTTACGATCCGACAACTATATGAGGATTTGATTTAGATGCATAATAATGTGATGAATCAAGAATTTGAGCAACAACAACTAGAGGAAGCGGAAGAAGAATCAGAGGAAATTATGAATGCGGAATCAGTAATAGAATCAATAGAAATTCCGCCACTACTTGATGAGGGTTCAGAAGTAGAGGACTCTAGGAATTAGGAAGTAACCTTTACGTTTCGCTCAGTACAGTGAGCATTATCGTGTCGTATCGTGTACATTAGGAATAAAAAGGGGTTGAAGTAGATGGGAAGTAGCTACGAGTTGGCATGATGAATAAAGTTGATGTAAACTATATGTGTTGACCCATGCTTTATGTCAAATGTTAACGTGCTACAATAAATTTTTATTTTATGCAAAGTTGTGCCATGAAAATATTGTTATCAATTATTCCTGTTTCACACATAAGTATTGAGATATTAATGAAAAGATTTTTCTTAGACAGAATGGCTGAAACAGGAAATGGAAATGGTGCGGAGAACTCTCAGCATGGAGGGACAGAAGTACCCCCACCCCCACCCACTTTGGCACAAGCTATTGCGGTGATACTGAACTCTAGTGTGGCACAGGAGGATCTACTCCGTCAATTGGTTCGGAATACAACCGCACTAGAGAATCGTCAAGGTCATCATGCTCCAGCTAATCAAGTAACTTACTTGGACTTTATAGCCACTCGTCCGCCCACTTTCTTAGATACGGGAGAACCCCTGGAAGCGGATCATTGGCTGCGCACTATTGAATCAAAGCTGGAGTTAATACCATGCACAGATATTCAAAAGATATTGTTTGCCGCCCAACAACTAAAGGAAATTGCGGGAGCTTGGTGGGCAAATTATAAGGCAATGCATCCAGCTGATCATCAATTCACTTGGGCAGAGTTTACTAAGGCCTTTCGAGAGCATCATATTCCAGAAAGGTCTTATAAATCAGAAGCGGGAGGAATTTCTGGCACTAAAGCAAGGTGATATGACGGTACATGCTTACTCTAAGATATTCATCCGCTTGCCCAGTATGCCCAAGAACATGTGGATACAGAGGCTAAGAAGAAAGTTCTTTTCAAGGAAGGATTAACTACAAAGCTGCAGTGTCATATTGTTCTGAATCGGACTGCTAGCTTCAATGAATTTGTGAGTGATGCTATTATTCTCGAAGATTCTCTTCGCATCCATAAAGCTACAAAGGACAAGAAGAGGACTTCAATGGGACAGGAAAGTGGAGGACCACCCAAGTACAGGTTGGTGTACACATCGCCAACGGGTCAGTGCTATCATGCTATACCTTTCCACCCAACTAACTATCAGGCACCTCAGCAGCCACCACAACGCTATCAATCCCGTCCACCATATCAGCAGCAGAATGTGCAACAGCCTTGACAAACCTATTCAGTACCCCCACCGAATGCTCTACCTTGCTATAATTGTGGTCGTCGTGGACACTTTGCTCGTAGTTGTCCATATCCATCGAAGGCATCTAATGCACCACGTCCTTAGGGACCAGGACCAAATCAATAGAAGAATTAGCCCAAAAATCCTCAAGTGAAAACGGGACGTGCTAATTTCACCACGGTTGAGGAATTACCAGAAGTAGGACAAGTTCTTGCGGTATGTTTTCTATTGCTGACCATCCTATTACGGTATTATTTGATTCTGGAGCTACCCATAATTTCATCAGCAAAGCATATGTTCAACAACATCGTATCATGCCATCCGAACTACCATGCTCGCATCTTATTTCTACACCTGGGGGTAGAGTACTTGCAAATCAAAAAGTTGCAAACCTACCATTAAAGCTAGGTAGAAAAAATTATTTTACTTCTTTGATCATTTTGGAAGGGCAGGGGTTAGATGCAATTCTTGGGATACCAAAGACTATTATCTCGAATAGAGAGACTCAGTTTATTTCCAGATTTTGGGAGCAATTACATAAGTCTCTTGGAACTCAATTGATTTGAAGTTTAGACTACCATCCTCAAACGGATGGGAAAACAGAGAGAATCAATCAATATCTGGAAGATATGCTTCGCGCATGTGTATTGACATATAGCAAGGATTGGGAAAAATGCTTACCATTGGCAGAATTCTCATACAACAACAGCTATCAAGAGAGCGCTAGGATGTCACCATTCTAGGCCTTATATGGGCGTAGCTGTCGCACAGTACTAAATTGGTCTAAAAGTGGTGAAAGGATAATCTTTGGTCCGAATATAGTAGAAGATGCTGAAGAACAAGTGCGTCTAGTTCAAATCTGAAGCGGGCCAAGTCACGACAACTCAGCTATAAAAATAACAGGCGAGAAAAGTTGATATTCGATGTTAGAGATCAAGTATATTTACGGGTATCTCCCACAAAAGGTGTCCAACGATTCGGAATCAAAGGAAAATTGGCACCGCGGTATATTGGACCCTTTGTTATTCAAGAGCAATGCGGACACGTAGCCTATCGGTTGGAATTGCCAACAAATCTTTCCGGAGTCCATAATGTCTTTCATGTGTCTTAACTGAAGAAGTGTCTGAAGGCACTAACGGACGTTATTATTAAAGAAGTGGAACAATTGCAGCCAAATTTAACCTACGACGAACATCCAGTCAGGTCATTGATACAAAGGATCGGATGACTAGACATAGAACTACCAAATTTTATAAGATCCAATGGAGTAACCACTCTGAGGCGGAAGCCACATGGGAGCAAGAAGAATTCCTAAGAGCAAATTATCCAATGTTTCTCCAAACCGCGACTTCTCTGTACCGTATGTTTCAGAATCTCGGACCGAGATTCCTGTAAGGGGGAAGGGTTGTGACATCTCTGTTAAAAAAAATTATTTACCTTACTGTGCCATGGGACCCGTAGGCCTCACCTATCAGCCTCCAGCACTCAGCACTGCCCGCCGCCCGCGCCAGGGCAGCGCTGGCGCGCGCGAGTGCGAAAGCGCCTCACAGCGCCACGACGCCCTGCGCCCGGGCCCCGTTGCCGCTCGACCCCGAGAGTTTTACCCCGGCTCTCCTCGCTCTCTCCTCTCCCTCATTGTTTTCTCTCACTCTCGGTTCTCTCTCTCTCCCTCTGTTCTCCTCCGCCACCACCGAAGCGAGCTCGGAGCTCGAGCTTTGCCCGCCGCCGTCAGTTCTCCGGCCAAGCCGTCACTCCAAACCGCCGCGAAACACCTCTAGCATCCTGCCTTGGCAGCCGATTGAAGCTTTTTCCCTGTAGTCGCGAGTTGAGGCCGTTTCCTTCTCGATGAGCACCAACGACTCTCCCTGAGCTTTTCTCTAAATTCGATTGTTTTCTCGAGCTATAGTCCAATTCCTGGCAATGGAGGATTGCTAACTTGGATGCGACTCGGGCAGAACCTTGGCTAATCTTTTTCGTCCAGGGACGGTTCCTTGCTTCGAGTTTTTCCGGCCGCCGTCACAAGGCCGAAGCTATCTTATGTCGTCGCCTTGTTTCCGGTGAGCACCGCCATCGCTGACTCTGCCTCCGCGTTTTCCCTTGCTGCGCTGCCCTCGCCCGCGAGCTCGGCTCGCCGAGCTGCGCTTGGGAGCGCGCCCTCGCAGCCACGGCAGCGCCGCCGTGCGCGTGCGCGGGCAAGCCCGAGAGCTCCCTGGAGCTGGACCGGGACCCGTGCAGCTGGTTTGCTGGGCCGCCGACTGGCCCAAATGGCCACTTTCCAAATGGGCCCAACTTCTTTCCAATTTTTCACGTACTAAAATAATTTTAGGACTTTGATAAAATAATAGCTAGAGTTTTAGACCTCCTAAAATCTTGTGACCAATTTTGTTAGGTTCCAAGTAATTTTCTCTACTACTTTGTAAAATAAAATTTAATATTTATTTTCCCTGATTTATAAGTATTTAATTAAATTTAAGAAATACCCTTTTAATTAATAATTAGTTTATTTCCTGAATTATTGTTTATTTTTAATAGATTTGTTTTATGTTTAAATGGGGTAATTAGGGTAATTAACTTTGATTAAGCATGTTAATCCCTTTTCATTAATAGGCCTAATCACTTTTAATTAGAAGGAAATACTTGAGACAAGGGTAATTAAGTTCTTGTCTACTATTTTATGGCTCCATCATTTCAAGCATCACATTTCGCATGCATGCATCGCTAGCACTAACTTGCGACGTATCGACGAATCGTATAGGACCCGAGATCGTCGAGCAGCCTGTCGAGATCGAACCTGAAGTGGTGATCGTCGAGACCGACCCCGCACCTGGAGCGTCATATCCGAACGAACCCCAAGGTAAGCCCTGGTGCATCCCACCTATGTTTTTAAATTTTTTCTTTTATCACAGTCAGTCGAGTCATGATTGTGCATTTGGTTCTAGAAATTGATTGACACCCACCTGCATCACTACCATATCCTATGATGCCTGTATACTATACAGATACAGGTACAGGTAGCATGATAGGTGCTATGCTTATGTCATAGGAATATCGGTAGTACTATATAGGATGATCTTAAAGCGTGAAGGCTTTAAGTTGATTGAGATCATTGAGAATTCAAATATAGATGGGGTCATAGAGGAAAGGGCAAAGACTGGGTCTTGCAAGGTGGTAGCCTCGTTCGTGTCAATTTAGGATCATGTCGTTGGCGGCTCCATGAACAAGTATTAAACGGTACCGATCTACATGTTGATATATGGGACCCAGTAAGTTGATGTACCCTAACTTCCTCAGTGGTAGGACGTAGCCAACTTTCTTTCTTGACTGTTAGTGAGATTGAAGTCTCACGGGACGGAAATGGTGGTCGTTCACGGATAACGTCTGGGACAGGTATCACGTGGGGTCTTCATATTTTCGGGGAAGTTGGAAACGGATCGACCTCTGGTTGGAGTTAGCGGAAAAAGTTGTCATATACGACCAATGTGGTGTGTATGTGTCCTGTAATTGGGTTTTACCCAGCTGGTGAAATTGATTCGAATCGCTGTCTCTCGCAGCAATGAGTACCGCTTGTTCACTTGGCGCGAACTTACATAATCGAGAGTAATAAGAAGAGGAGAGTTGTTTCAGTTAAATTATTCTTGCTTGCAAAACTTGATTGTAATAGTTGCAGGATGCAAACCTTATTATTAATAAATACAATCTTGAGCTAAAATTTAAAAGTAGAAATTCACTATTAGTGCTTTTTTCGCAAAATCTGAGTCAACCCACCAGCCAAAGGGCTATGCATTCTAGGTGTCGGCCTTAGCGAGCCATGTTGCCGGGTCAGTCCTGCGGAGTATATTAGATACTTAGGGCTTTGTTCGTAATATTTTTTTCAAGGAGATGAGCCTTATCCATATGGTTGGACCAAGAACTTGCCAGAAGAAGGACAACTTCCGGAGGGAGGTTTCATCCAGTGGGAACGCATCCCGTCCCCTGAAGAGTAGAAGACCAGTCGTGCTTGAGAGAGCGTAGTAGTCGAGTAGTTTGGAATAAAGTATTTTGTAGTCAAATAACTTCCGTTTTGAGTTTTTAAACCCATTTGTTGTAATAAGTGTATTTCCGCTGCAAAACTTTAGTTTGGTTTTAAAAACCTGGTTGTATTATACCGTTGTGTAATATTCTAAACTTGTATGTATGTATGTATGTATGTATGTGCTATTGTAACTCGTTTCGTCGAGTGTTCTCCTGTACTTAAGATTCTAGAGTCAATTATTAATTACTAAAAGTGACTAGTAGGGTATTTAAAGACAAGGTATTCGTTGCACTTCCTGAAGAGCCTAGAGATGACAAGTCCATACTGTATTGGGCAACTGATCATACTTCAGACAGTGCCGAGGTCATCATCGTCCACATAGTAACTGTACCAAATTATGGTTAATTAGGTTCAGTGACTTCTCCTGGCCTAGATTCACTACAGGGAGAAAATCTTTATTCTTCACCATATCTTCAGTTGTTCGCCTGCTGTGAATTTTTATTTGTGCATCATCGCTTGTTACTATTGTGTTTCAAGCATATTGATTATAGTAAAACATTATCATCTTACCCAATCCTTTTGTTGTTTTTAAGAAAGCTAGCATGAAATTTTGGGCAGTTACCTGGACCAGTGCTCAAGGAAAAATATGCAACATAGTTCTTATGTATTTTACAATCTTTTGATAGGATCTCATATGAAACGCCATGAACAGAGACGTGCATTTTCTACTTGATAATGTTTCTAGTAATTTTAGAAAGAACGGAATCTATTTTTTTTATAAAAAAAATAGATGCTCGCTTTCAAAGCGATTTCAAGTTTAGAATTAGTTATTATGTATTTGGGTTGTTCAATCAAAGCATTCACGACAAACTATTAACTATTACCCCCTCTTCCTTTATCATTCCATATTTCCTTCGTTTTCAGATGATTGAAAGTTGTTAAAACTTTCAATCATTTAAAAATTAGTTAAAGCTATACTAGATTTGTACTAATATTTATTTTAATAGGATTATATGCATTAGTAAGACCAAGAAAAAATAATCTGTTCATGTATAAATTATAAAAAAATATTTTTTTAAACCATTAAATCATATTTAAAGACTTAAAACGTGATTGAAAGTTACTTAAATTTTTAGCTGACTGAAAATTAGAAGTGTAGCCTTATTATTTTCATATTTTTTTTTGTCCTAATAAAGTTTCTACTTGTCCCTACCCTCAACACTCATGCCCTTTCTCTACTTACTCCTCTCACCCCTAATTGCCATGGGTGGTGTAATTGCAAATTTTTTATAAGTAAGTAAATAATTTTTCTCTTTTTTTGGAAGGAGTACAGTACCTAATGATCAGTGAGTGTGTGCGGGTAATTATGCTTTTGGGTCCACTTTTCAGTGGGAGACTGGGAGAAGGGGCGCGATTTGAAGGATCATCTGGCGTCGAGATTGGGTAGTTCCACACTTCCACCTGCGGCATCCGGCTAATTTCATACTCGCCCGAGTGCTAAGCTGCAAATTTTGACAGCAGCATCGTCCCCTTTCCTCCACGCTCCGGTTCACCGCCGCCGTCTCCGGCCGCGCCACCTCGCCGGCGACATGCCCGAAACCGTACTTCACTCTCACTCCTGTACTCTCCGTCTCCCTCACCTCACCTCTTACTGACCCTGCCTTGTCCCCTCGCAGGCGACGGAGGCCGACCTCCGTGGGCAACTGGAGCAAACCCTCGCCGCCGATCCCTCCAACCCACTCCTCCACTACAAACTCGTATGATTCGTTCTCCATTGCTTAAACACTTGCCCTAGTTGCTCTCGCGCCTCTCCATAGGACCTAATTCGTTCGTCCTGTGTGTGCAGGGCACCTTCCTATGGGGCCGCGCAGAGGCGGAGCAGGGAGGAAATGACGAGGAGTCGGGGCGGCTCCGCGCTGCGGCATCGGAGCGCTTCCTTGCCGCGGCCAAGCTGAACCCCAACGACGGCGGCCCGTTCCGCTTCCTCGGCCACCACTACGCGCGCGGCGGGGATACGCAGCGGGCGGCCAAGTGCTATCAGCGTGCGGTGGCGCTCAACCCTGACGATGCTGAGGCTGGGGTATGTGAAATGCACATACGAGTATGCCTTCAAGGTTTTCGTCAGTTTGCTTCTGCTGTAGTTCTCATGTCTTTTTCCCCGTTTCTATTTTTGGTTTGCTGCGCAGGAGGCGCTCTGTGACTTGCTAGATGTGGAGGGGAAGGAGAGCTTGGAGCTTGCTGTGTGCAAGGAGGCAGGTGATAAGTCGCCACGCGCATTCTGGGCCTTTGGGAGGCTTGGCTACTTGCAGGTACATTTTGTTGCCGATTGCTTGTGTTTCCTGTTGATTGGAAAGCTGCGTTTAAGTAGCATGTATCATCAACTGAGACCAACTTGAGTCCAAACTGAGACCTATTGATTGGATCGCTTCCACCATTCTAAACTAAGTCCAATCGTATTAATTAAAGCAAACTTTTTATTTATAATTGGTTAGATTTGTAGCTGTTACACAATAACTGATGAAATGAGTTGACAACCGAATCTATCCCATTCAATGCGTAAGTCACCATAGCAATCTCATTGATTTCTTATAGATGTTTATCGCGGTTCATACTGCGGTAATTTGTTCACATGCTATCCGCTATGGTATTCACCTATCGCCATCCTGAATAAGTGAATATACACCTTATCTATTAGCCGAGAGAGGAATGTGAAGCGAGCACGATAACAATAGTTAGTTGTCATTCATGTATCATTGTTGGGTTAAACTATGGATGGTTCTGCTTTTGAAAATATTGAAGAGTCTAAGCTTGGAGCATAATCTCTTTGAATTACTTCTAGTGTTACTTCTAACTTCAATCTTATTTTGGAAGTGTAACTTTTTTTTATTGAAGCAAAGTGCCACTCAAAAAATTGTTGCCCGTTTTAATTGATAACATATGGTTTTCTTTCAAAAAGTAATTTCCTTGTGATTGCCTCTTTTTTTACACATGCAATTTGCTTGTTTATCTAGCTATGTGATAGGCATAGCAGAACTATATTGAGTCATTGACTTAAGTTGGCAAAAGTTTAGGTTCATCAAAGGAAATGGTCGGAGGCCATACAGAGCCTTCAGCATGCAATTCGAGGTTACCCAATATGCGCAGATTTATGGGAGGTGAGTGCTTATTCTTCAGCTGTTTTCATTTGTCAAAGTTTCTTAGCTCCAAGTTATACACTATGTTTGCAATGTTATCCATTTCTTGGTATTGTGGCATCAGGCACTTGGTCTGGCATACCATCGTTTAGGAATGTTCACGGCTGCAGTAAAGGTTTGCTGTTTAAAGTTTTAACCATCATTAACAAGTGTTGCTGTGCTGTATTGAGACTTCTGAATATGCTTAATCCAGTTTTTTTCTGGCAGTCATATGGGAGAGCTATTGAACTGGATAGTTCCAGGGTCTTTGCGTTGATAGAAAGTGGGAATATCCAGCTAATGCTTGGCTATTTCAGAAAGGTATAAAGTTCTGTGCCTGCTTCTTGAATCTGCTCGTATACATTATTCTATCACCAAGTGCCGGTACAACAATATATCCATTCAGAACTTAATATTTCTATTGCTGATAATTTTTTGTAAATTGCACAACACCAGGGAGTTGAGCAGTTTCGTTCTGCTTTGGAATTGGCGCCACATAATCAGTCTGCATACTTTGGGCTTGCTTCTGCATTGCTTGCATGGGCAAGATACTGTGTAACTGTTGGGGCATTTGGTTGGGCAGCTAGCCTGTTGAAGGTATTTTGATCTGGTAGTTGTTTTATTACATAGCATTGGATAGCTCATAGTTGTGTAGCTTCAGCATGTAATATTTTTTTTGTAGGAAGCATCAGAAGCTGCTAAAGTTTGTACTTCTTTGACTGGAAACCTTTCATGTGTTTGGAAATTATATGGAGATGTTCAGGTATTTGTTTTGTTTAATCAGTAAGGTTCTCTTGGCAGCCTGTAGCTTGAAGAATGTTTTATACGACCTACCCTACCTGTTTTTGTCAGCTCACACTTGCAAGATGCTTTCCATGGGTGGATGGGAAGATCAGAAGGGGCATGGACGAGCAGATGTTCAAAGATTCTATTCTTGAGTGGAGGAATGCATGTTTATCGGCTGCCAATGGTGCAAAACTCTCATATCAACGAGCTTTGCATCTTGCTCCTTGGGAAGCTAATGTTCACAATGATACCGCGATTTGTCTTGATCTAGTTTATTCTATGAGTGGCAATAATGTACTCAACCCCAACATTTGGTAATTTCTTTGTTGCACAAGGCTAATATAATTTATTAAGATATGTCTGAGAGCATTGTATTATCCTTTTGTCTCTGTGTGTGAACAGGGAGCTGCCAGAGAAGATGTCACTGGGTGCCTTGATACTGGAACCAGTTAATAAGGATTTCTGGGTTACGTTGGGTTCAATATCAAATAATCTGACTTTGAAGCAGCATACTTTTATTAGAGCATTGCATCTTGATATGTCTCTGTCTGAAGCTTGGGCCTACCTTGGGAAGGTGCTACAGTTAACGTCACATCTTATTTAGTTCTGCTGCTAGCAGGAGGTAGCTAATAGTTTGACCTTCAGATTTACAGACAGTCAGGTGATAAGCAACTGGCACGACAAGCATTTGATCGAGCTCGGAGCATTGATCCTTCATTGGCCTTGCCATGGGCTGGAATGGCAGCTGAAAACTATCAGCAACATGGGTACCCTTCATTGCCATACTCTGGTCTGCACAATTATTTCTTTAAGCTGATTTTACTATTTGATGTAATTTTGAAGGGGCAGTCCAGTAAATGAGTCGTTTGAAAGCTGCTTGAGGGCTGTGCAGATCCTACCTGTAAGTGAAGTTTCCTAGCATGGTTAATGTTTTTGCTTTTCGTATAACAAGTCATCTTATTTCGTGGAGCTAGTTTTGATTTCATTCCCCTGTTATCATTGAATTAGCTGCCAGAGTTCCAGATTGGTCTTGGAACTATTGCTGCACGTTCTGGTAATCTTCTTTCACCTCAGGTATGTATTCAAATTTATCATGTGCATTGAAGCCTCCAGACTAATTTTTGTGTCACTACATGCTTGGACAATTATTTTTTATGACAGTGTGTTCTGTGGAGTGTCAGTTCTTACTTGAAGTGTACATTATTCGGTTGATGCTACTCAATGATGCACTCTGATTTAACAAGTCATATGTTTATTTATTTTTATATAATCTGCTACCTAAGTGGGAGTCCTTCCTCCTTATCATGTCAATCTTTTTACATTTGGTGCTATCATGCAGGTATTGATGGCTATAAGGCAGGCTGTTCAGCGAGCACCACATTACCCAGAATCTCACAATATAAATGGCTTGGTTTCTGAAGTACGATCAGATTTTCAGTCCGCAATCACATTTTACCAACAGGCTAGATTTGCTTTAGGCATGATGAATTCGAAGGCAGACAATAGATATGCTTTTGCTGATGTTTCAGTGAACCTTGCCCGGTCACTTTGTAGGGTAAGACTGTTAAACTGTTGTGGTTACATCTGGTTGATGAAGTTAAAATATACCAAGCAAAATCATGTTGCTTTGTATGTACTTCTGAATCATGGTGGTTTTCTATAATAACTTAAATCATTTCACGAACTGCAGGCTGGTCTTGCTGCTGATGCAGTGCGGGAGTGTGAACAGTTGAGAACTCAAGGTATTGTTTAATTTTTGCTTATTACAGTGGAAACATTCCATTCCCTAGTTTCTCATGAGTTGGCCAGAAAGCATGTAATGTAGACCCCTTTTAGTTATTTTCCAAAAGCTGTAGTATAGCCTAATGAGTAATATCAATTTTTCTAGGATTGTTGAACATTGATGGGCTGCAGATATACGCTCTTGCATTGTGGAAAATTGGACGAAGAGAGGAAGCTCTTTCTGTATCCAGAAACTTGACTGAAAATCTATCTGGCATGGCGCCAGATAGTGCAAGCGCGGCTTTGGGTTTCATATGCACATTGACGTATGAAATTTCTGGGAAGGATTCTGCAGCTGCAGTTATCCACAAGCTTCCTGGTCAACTCAGTTATAGCACACAGTTAAAGTTCATTATATCTGCACTGGATGCTATGCAGCCAAACAAGCGTTTCCAATTGCCTCAGCTGAACATGCCTCCTAGACTTACATCCAATGAAGTGATGAGTGAAGTGCATTCAAATATTGCTCTTGGAAAGGCTGTAAGTATTTTAAGTTCTGGCAGTGTATATGTAGTGGACAGTGGGGACACATGCTGACATACTGATTTGTTTTTTACTTGTAGATTGGCGGGGAATTGGACAAGCCTTTGAGGGTTAATGGTAGTTTGTCTTACCTGAAAAAGGTTCTGCATATGTATCCTGACTGCAGTTTAGTGAGGTAATATTATTACTTGAAATCAGTCATATCAGATGTTGAAAAGCTACTAAACTTGAATTTATTGCTTAATAAATATGCCTCTTTGGTGCATGATGCAGAAACCAACTTGGATCTCTGCTACTTTGGAGTGGAGATTGGATGGGTTCTCATGAAGCAGGGAGAGTTACTTTTCTGAATGGACACACGTCCAGCAGGGGCCTAAGATCTCCACATCAAATTCAAGCATGTGCAATGGTTTCATGCTATACTATGGGCACCTCTTATCCGAAGTTCTCTTTTCCAACATGTGAGCACCAGTTCCTAAGCGGATATGATGCATTACCATACCTACAAAGGTATATCTTCTCCACTTGTTACATTGACAGCGCATATGCTAGGCAAGCTAATTGTATATTTTTTCGGTGAAGGTGGGTTCATCGTGAACCATGGAACCAAGATGCACGCTACTTGCTTGTGCTTGCCATATTCCAAAAAGCACGTGAAGAAAAATACCCGAAGCATCTCTGTATCATTCTGAAGAGGCTCATTTTACAAGTTCTGTCCAGCAGTAGCAAATCTCATGAGAATAAGGTTGTGCAATATGAGATGTTTTTGCTACATCTTTTGTCTTCAGAGGCTAGTTTGCAATCTTCTGACTATGATAATGCCATTGCCCGAGCTAAAGAAGCTCTAAGACCTACTCCCTCGAGCCGTGCAGATACTTTCTTTGCACATTTGCAATTGTGTCGAGCCTATGCAGTGCAAGGTGATCTTTTGAACTCCAGGAATGAGTACATGGAATGCTTGCAAAACCATACAAATATTGAAATCGGCTGGGTGATGCTGAAGCACATGGAATCTGTCTGTTCATTGGAGGGCTCGTCTGATGAGATAGTAAAAAATCTTCAAGACTGCGTCGAAAGGAATGGTAGTGACCCATTGAAATGGGCATCTCTTTTCAATCTAGCATCTGCTCAGTGCTTTATATGGGATGAGGACTTTGCAAATGCTGAAAAGGCTCTTGCTCAGGCATGCGCTGAAGGAGATACAGATAGCTGCATCTTATTCCTCAATGGTAAGCCACTTTCTTCCCCTATACAGATAGTTGCATCAGATAGCTGCGTCGAAAGGAATGGTAGCTGAAATTTGTTCTCTGAAATCTTTTGTTGTTTAACTAGACTAAGTTGCACTGCAAATTTGATTCTGGTGTGCCTCTTGTTTAAATCCACAACTATGCTTGCTATCGACTCATCAAACTTTCTACCATTCTCATTCCATGTTGATGAATATCTACTTTAATTGAGGGTTTGTTTACTGCCCATGGATTAGTTGTCACTGGCATGTTATACAATACTGAATACAGGGGGGGGGGGGGGGGGGGGAATGTCCTTTGCGCCCTAGGTCTACTTTTCTCGACTCAATAGGTTATTTTGCAAATTTGAACCTGTCCAATCTACTGATGTCGAGATCACTGCTTATAAATTTTATCCGGTTGTTTTCTTGTATGGTCAAGGCTAATTTGGATTCTAGAATGATACCTGAATAATTACCAGATGTCTGTTTTATGTAATTTTGATTGTATACTGAACGAAACTTCACTCTACCAGGGGCAACCTGTATGGAAATTGCTTGGAGGTTTGCAGCTCCTCAATTTATATCCCGTGCAGCTTACAGCCTCAGAAAGGCACAGCAGAAATCGCTTGCTTCATTACCTATTGTGTCAATGCTTCTAGCCAAAGCAGAGGGCAGCCTTGGTTCCAAAACCAAGTGGGAGAAAAACCTGCGCCTAGAATGGTTCTCATGGCCCCCAGGTATATATCTAAGCGGCTTCATAAAAAAAAAAAGAACGCTTCTCAGGTTAGATTCAGCTGTTTGGTCCATTTGATTGAAGTTTTTTGTTTCATTGTGCAGAACTGAGGCCTGCGGAAGTGTACTTCCAAATGCATCTACTGGCAAGGCAGTCAAGTGCAGCAACATCTCAGCATAACCAGCTGGTGGAGACGATGCAGAGCCCGGAGAGGTGGCTACTTAGAGCAATACACCAGAACCCATCTTGCTCCAGGTACTGGAAGGCTTTGCTGGAGCTTATGGACGTGTAACGCTTGTCTCGGACTGTTTTGCATGCACATTCAAGTCGCCGCCGTGTTGCAGTAAAGTCGCAGCGCATATATGATTAACACAATATTGACATGGACGTGAGCCAACTTGCAAATTGGAAACATGATTTGGCGATAACACTAGCGTTGGCAGCTTTGGCATGGGTTAGCTCGAAAACTTTTGGCATGACAGACGACGGGATCAAGCAAAACGTACCCTAAGTGCGTATTGGCTTGAGATAGTTTGCAACTGATGTAGTGCTTTGGCTTTCGAAAATGGATATTAGGTTGCTCGAGCATTGCATAGCAATGTTCTAAGCGTTGGGGAATTTAGCTCAATATTGACCAGCTATTTGGAATTCGTGGCCATGGTTTGGTAGGAGTATTGTAACATCTACGAGTGGCTTGCTTGTACAGATGAGACGGGCGAGTTGGCTGACCTTGAAACGAATCAAACCTCAGACAGGGCAGAGTCCATCCTGTCTCCTGCAAGCTGTGCACCGGTGCACGCTTTCTCCATCCGAAAAGCCAATGGACGAGCCCGGGATTCAAAATCCCAGCTCGGCCGCCGGGCCGGGGTCGGCGGCTCCTTGTTTCCAATGGATACGCATCATCCATCAGCTTTGAGCACTTTGTCTAGAAACATGAACTGGCCAAGCCCAACCAAAACAAAACACGCCGAGTACACGTAGCCTGCATCCGCTGTTCCCGTGTGGCGCTGGGAGCCGATCCCCACACCCAACAAGTGTCCAAATTCCAAGGACGCGCCCACGTCACGCCGCTGCTCCATGCGGTGTTCTCCCGGACCCGTAAAATATTCCATTCCAAAGCCGTCCCAGCACACGCGGCACCCCGCGGATTGCCGAGGCACGGCGGCGCGCCACGTCCTGCCCGCTCCCGCGGCATCCTCCTCGTCTTAACTTCACCAGCAGCTCAAGCCGGAACACTCCGCTTGCTCGCTCGCCTCCGCTTCCCATCATCGTCCAACCAACCCGACGCGCTCACGAAGGAAAGCAAGATCCTCGCTCTCGCCACCGCCGCGCTCGCAAACAAGAGAACAAGGCCATGTCAGGCGGCGTCGGCCCGACGGCGGGTGGCGGCATCACGCTGCCGTCCTCAGGCGCGCCCATGCCACCGCTGCACCCGACCCCGACCTCCCCGACGGCGCGGCCGCACCATCACTACTACCTCTTCTCCATCAAGCAGCTCAACACGCTGGGCGCCGCGGCCGTGCTGGCCTTCTCCACCACGGTGCCCCTCTCCGAGATCGCCTTCGCGGTGCTCCTCCTCCCCTACCTCCTCGTCCTCGCCACGCTCGCCTTCCCGCAGCGGCCCGGGAAGCCCGACCCGTCCGCGCCCGTCTTCTCCGAGGGCCTCGGCGACCGGGTCCGCCACGCTGTGCACACCGCGGCGGGCTTCGCCGTCGGCGCCGCGCTCCCGGCGCTCTACATCCTCGACGGGCTCCGATCCGGGGACACCACGGGTGTCGCCGCCGCCGCGCCGCACGCGTTCCTCCTCTCCGCGCAGGTGTTCACCGAGGGCATCGCCGCGGCGTTCCCCGGGAAGTTCTCCCTCCCCTGCAGGGCCGCCGTCGCCGTGATGTACAGCGCGCGGCGGATGTTCTCGGCGTCCGAGTGGCTGCGCCAGGAGATGGAAGGGCGCGACGAGCTCGGCCGAGCCCCGCCCGTGGCGCCGCGGAGGCTCGTGGCAGGGAAGGCGCTCGCCGCCGCCAACATGGTGTTCTGGGGAATCGATCTCTTCGGCTTCCTGCTGCCGTTCTACCTGCCCAAGGTGCTGCGCAAGTACTACCTCGGCGGCAGCGACTGTGAGGATGATCGCTCGCGCGCCAGGGAGCAGCAGCAGAAGCAGCTGCAGGAGCAGAAGCGTGGGGAAGAAGGGAAAAAGGATTCGTAGATCAGGAGGGTGGATGGAGGACTTTATGTGCCGTTTGTTGTTATGTTTTCGTTCCCTTGAACTTTTTCACTATCTCCATCCTGAAGTTGTTCAGTTTATTTGATTATGGCGCTTATTTATAATTACGAAGTGGGGTGTGGGAAATGATTCGAATGTTTCGGCGCTTAATTACAGAGTGATGTGTCCTAGGAAATGGCATGAATGGAGATGTTTGGAATGGAATTTAGCAAGAAACATCTCGATTTATCTATTCCCAATTCCCACGCGAACTGTAACAATTCGTTTGGAAATACGAGGGAGGCCACCTGGGAAGGATCAACCGACGTGAGCGCGCTCCGAGTGCCTGCGCCCGGCCTTTAGAGCAGACGGGGAAATTCAGATATATTGGAAATTCAAAAATTAAAACTGCTCTATAAAATAACGAAAAATCAGAAAGTGCTAGAAAAAATCATAAAAAAATCAAGGAAACTTTTGACGTGACCAAAACCATTGCCCCCATTACACACCATCCAACATTTCACATTAATAGAACGTACAACAATTCTTTTACAAAAACGCTTGTGTAGTAGTAAGTTATAAGACTAGTCCAACAACTTGCCATGCATTTGTAGATTATAGACATTACAACATATGTATGGGACCAGAATTTACACTCATCAGCAACTACTATAGAACATGGCAGATGAGCTCGCCTATAGTAGTCATGTCAGGCGCCATAACTCATCAATAACTTAAATCACAAAGGCATAACACAAACTCAGATGTAACTGGTTATGCTCTGAGACATGTTATATTCCTCATACAAGATTAAATCTTATATAAAATGAATTGCTAATGTTCATATATAATGCATTTGACAACTATCACAACATCAATTGTTCAAAGAAAAAATTAGTCTGAACCATACAAATTATGCATGATATACAAAAAGATAACCAACAAGTCCTATTTAATTAGATAGGTAATTGTAGTAGTTGTTCTTACAAAGTTAATTTTATATCTCAGATTCTTTCAATGAGTAATATTTATTTGACTTCAATATTTAGTAATTAATATTTTATGATTTCCATGATAATTTATCAAGAATAATCTCAATTGATCAATTCTCATTTCCTGTATTCTATAAAAAAATCCAGCCAAAATGGGAGATTAATAGGCCGACTTTGCATCCTTCAAGGAGTGAGTAGGAGAGTTATAGCAAATGAAAAGTCCAACACAAAGATAGATTGGACGTTGAATGAAAGTGATCCATAACAATATATAAAACAGGAATGTAAAGTCTAATTACACTTACGCATTATAAGTAAAGTTTGTATTAAAATAACAGAAATAGAAAGAATATAGAAAAAAAAAATAACATTAGATCTAAGCACTCACTGCCCAAGATAAAATCTTTAGATAATAATAACAAGCGGTAGAGAAATTGCAGTTCTAGCAGTACCTCTGAGTGGACATCATGTATGATGTCATAGCAGTATTATTGACTTCTCGTGATGTTTTTCTTCAACAAAAACGATACTCTTTTTTTTAATGTTGAGCTAACTAATATCAACAGCATCTCCCATAATCCTCCCGTCATACATTGTTTAAGCTAACACTGCCGCGCGTCAGAATCAAATACTAACAATCTGTGGTCGCGTAATACTAATACAGCCGATCCAATCCAGCACGCCGGTCCCCACGCTACCGTCCAAATCTGCTGCTGGTCAATGTGGTGGTTCTACCGCAGAGGGTCCTCGGGCTTCTCCGGCGCCTCCACGGCCGAGGAGGTCACCGCCGGCGTCGACGGCCGCGGCATGGTCGCCGTCATCACAGGTACTCAGTCATCAGTTCAGAGCCGTCGTCAAGGAGCTCTTAGCTGACCCTTGTGCCTCTCGGTGCAGGTGCGTCGAGTGGCATCGGCCTGGAGACGGCGCGCGTTCTGGCGCTGCGCGGCGTGCACGTCGTCATGGGCGTCCGCAACGTCTCCGCCGGGCTCGCGGCGAAGGAGGCGATCCTGGCCAAGGTCCCCGGCGCAAAGGTTGACGTGCTGGAGCTGGACCTCAGCTCCATGGCTTCGGTGAGGACATTCGCCTCCATGTTCGAGTCTCTAAACCTGCCCCTCAACATTCTCATGTAAGAACAAGGAAATCCTGCTGCTGGATGTCACTGCGTGGCTCTGTTCTGCTGTCTGCTGGTAGTTGACCTGATATACATTTCGGCAGAAACAACGCCGGCGTGATGACAAGGAACTGCACGCGTTCCTCCGATGGCCTGGAACTGCATTTCGCGACTAATCACATTGGTGTGTCCTCTAAACTATGTTTTGTATCCTCAGTTTCTGCAGATTGTTAGAATCGCTTCTTCGTTGCAGCATGTCTTGCTTATCTGTACAAAACTGTGGCATGGCTTGCTCATTGATCATGATTCAGACTAGTGAAATGTCAGTTACGAGAATGATTCCTGAGAATGCAGTACTGTAGCATTTGACTTGGATAGCAGGCCATTTTCTTCTGACAAACCTCTTACTGGAGAACATGAAGAGAACCTGTAGGGACAGCGGCGTCGAGGGAAGGATTGTCAATCTGTCGTCTTCGGCGCACGTCATGACCTTACCTGAAGGGATATGTTTCGACAAAATCAGTGATCCATCCGGGTAATCTATATATGCGCATCCGGAGATGATTCTGAATTCCCTCAGAATTGGGATACATGTTGCTGCGTAAATAACACTGACAACATCTGTGTTCTGACCGTGCTTAGTTTGAACGACTTTATTGCTTACGGACAGTCCAAGCTTGCCAACATTCTGCATGCCAAAGAATTGTCTCGAATTCTCAAGGTATTACCCTTCTTTTGCCACTCAACAGATAGGTTTCATAACAATGTATGGACTGAATGAACAACTAAACAAAAATATTTCAGGATGAGGGAGTAAATATTTCAGCTAATGCAGTTCATCCTGGTATCATTTCAACTAGTCTTTTCAGGAACAGAACTATTATCAGCGGTATTATCTCAAACCTTACAAACAATTTTATAGTTTAATTAAAAATAGGTTTATGCTCCTTCCAGATCATAATAATTGCAAAAATAGGAAAAATATTTCTGGCATGACAAACATGTAAATGGACCCCTTGTTGCAATAACATTTTTAACTCTGTGTGTGTGTGTTGCTACCCTTACAGCTCTATTAAACTCCATTGGAAGAATCATATGTAGAAGCGTCAAACAGGTGGCCATTCAGGCATTCACCTCTTATTTTACTATACGTTTATATTGCTGTAACATGCATTAATTTTGATTAATGACTGTCTCATATCTACCAAGGGTGCTGCAACGACATGCTATGTGGCAATGCATCCTCGCGTTAAGGGGATAAGTGGGAAATACTTCACCAATTGTAATATAGCTAATCCAAGCTCTCAAGCTTCAGATACTGAGTTGGCCAAGAAGCTGTGGCAATTCAGCTTGCAGAATGTGTCTTCTTGATCTCTTGCTTGTGCAAACCTTTTCGTGCAAAGATTGTTGTATACTTGTATTTGATGCTGATATGGAGTTTTTAGATGCACACTTAATTAGGTATATGTATCGCTACATCATTACTTCTCAGTTTGATGCACAGTCAAAATTTGATCTCATCATACCATCATATGACTCCGATTTTTAAAAAAAAATCTCAAAATAATTCAGTGGTCTAAAATTTGTAGTTCCTGTGCTTAGAGCATAGAGACGAAAACAGTTTCAATGAATTATTATGGAAATTTCACCAGGAACATCTCAACCTATCAATTCCTTCGCGAATTATAATGAAAAGAAATAGGGGCAATTGCATGGGAGAATCTGTTTCGATGTCTAATGTCGAAAAAGAACTTATTTTCTGAACTTTTCAAGATTGGACCCCTTTTTTTGAATTGAAATGTCCGTCATGTGACATTCACAATGTTTTTTAAACAAAATTCAAATATCTTTACTGTTGGTGGGCCACGCCGGACCCACCCATCAGTCCCCAGATCTTTTCACCGTCGCACCGCTCGCGACCGAGCCGCGCTGGCGCGCGCGAGGCCGACGGAGGCGCCACGATGCTCTGCACGCGGGCCCCGCCGGCGCTGCTGTCGCTCGAGGAGGCGATTTACCGCCTCCTCTGTTCTCTTTCTCTTCTCTCATTCACTCTCTCTCTCACCCGAGCTGTTTTCACCCGCCTTCTCTGTTTTTCTTCCGCCACCGCCGCCGCACCCATTCTCCGCCATTGCCTATCTCCCCATTCCTCCCGCCGCTCGAAATCGTTGCAATTACTTCTTTAACAACTCCCCAACACCGCCCAGGTCAGTGCTAATCGTCGGAGAGCACTAATCGCCGCCGTCTCTGCCGAGCTCGCAAATCGCCGCCGCTCGCCGTCACTTTTGCTTTGGTGAGCAATCACTGCTGTAAACTCCTTCCCCTTCTCTTGCCTTGCTGCCTCGAGTTGTACCCTTCAATTGCTGCGCCGGTGCCCGGGTGCCCGCCGACCCGCCGCAGCCGCGTTGCCGTGCCGCCATGCGCGCGCGCGGGAGAAAGGCGAGAGTTCCAGCAGCTGGGCCGTGCTCGCGGGACTGGGCCGCCAGGCCTGCCCGCGCGCTCGTGCCGCTGGCCACGTCTCGCCCCGGCCAGGCCGACGCGGTGCTGGGCCGCGTTCCACCCGAGTGGGCCGCCCGTAGCTGGACCAGATCTCCGCGCTGCGCAGCTGCCCCGCCGGGCTGGATCCAGCAGCAGCTGGGCTGCCCAAAGCCCTTAAGGCTGAAATCAGTTTTCTTTTATTCTTTCTTTTCTCAGGTTTTTCAATTAATGATAATTTCAAAGTTTGAATAAAATCCAGAAAATAAATTAGACGTCCTAAAATATTGAAAATAATTTTGTTAAGTTCTAAATAAATTCCTTTACCACTCTATGCAATAAAATTTAATAATTATTTTATATGTTTTTCTAGTAAGTTTATAAATTATCTTTAATACGAATTTTAAATATTTAAGTAAGTTTATAGATTTATCTTTTAACTGTTGTTTAATTTATTTTTCTAAATTAATATTTATTTTGTTAATGGATTTATTTTATATAAAAGTGGGATAATTAAGGGTTATTAATTTGAATTAAAATATGTTAAACCCTTGTCATTAATGAACTTAATTACTCTTACCATGAAGGAAATACTTCAGACAAGAGTAATTAAATTTCTCAGTCTAAATAATTATTGGAGTTATCTCATCCCATGCATTGCATATTATATCTCATGCATTGTTAATACTAACTTGAGTTATCAACGAATCGTATAGGATCCGAGACCATCGGGCCATCTGCTGACTGTGGGCCCGAGACAATAATTATTGAGACTGTTCCTGCACCTGATTCGTCATTTTCGAGCGAAACCCAAGGCAAGCCCCGGTGCATCCCACCTATGTTTTTAAATTCTTTCTTTTATCACAGTCAGTCGGGTCATATCTGTGCATTAGGTTCCAGAAATTGATTAACACCCCACCTGCATCACTACTGAATCCTATGATGTGTTTACCATATACAGGTACAGGTAGCACGATAGGCGCTACGCTTGTGTCGTAGGATTATCGGTAGTATTGCATAGAATAATCTTAAAGCATGGAGGCTTTAAGTTGATTGAGACCTTGAGAATTTGAATAAAAGATGATGATGATGATGATAAGACCGGACGGGCCCCGTAGAGGAAAGGACAAAGACTGGATCTTGCAAGGTGGTAGCCCCGTTCGCGTCAAATTAGGACCAACTGTTGGCGGCTCCGTGAACAAGTATTGAACAGTACTGTCTACATGCTGATATATGGGACTCAGTAAGCTGATGTACCCTAACTACCTCAGTGGGAGGACGTAGCCAACTTTCTTTTTCTGGCTGTTAGTGAGATTGAAGTCTCACGGGAGGGAAATGGTTGTCGCTCATGGATAACGTCCGGGACGGGTATCTAGTGGGGTCTCCATATTCCCGGGGAAGTTGGAAACGGATCAACCTCCGGTTGGGGTTAGCGGGAAAAGTTGTCATATTCGATCAATGCGGTGCGTATATGTCATGTAGACGGGTTTTTACCCAGCTGGTAGAAATTGATTCGAATCGCTGTCCCTCGCAGCAATGAGTACCGCTTGTTCGCTTGGCGCGAATGAAGATAATTGAGGGTAACGAGAAGGAAAAGGATTATTTAAAAAATTATTTAGATTTGTTTGATAATTTATGATTGCAAATAGCGGCAGTATGCAAACCTTGCTATTAATGATCATAATCTTTATCTTGAGCTAAAATTTGAAATTAGCTATCCATTAGTAAGAGCTGTTTTTCGCAAGTCTGAGTCAACCCACCAGCCAAAGGCCTACGCATTCTAGATGTCGGCCTTAACAAGCCACGTTGACGGGTTAGTCTTGCGGAGTATATTAGATACTCAGGGTTTGTTCGACTTATGATTTTAATAGGTGAAGAGCCAAACTCCTTGGGATGGTCAGAAGGCATGCCGAAAGAAGGACAGCTGCCGGAGGGAGGTTCTCTTCAGTGGGAACGCATTCCGTCTCCGGAAGAATAGAAACTTAGGTGTGTCTCAGAGAGAGTAAGCTGGAGTAAACGTGTTTTATAAATTTGGTTTTAATGTGAGTTCAAACTTGTGTTAAGTACAAACACCTTTGTTGTAACAAATATTTTTCCGCTGCAATCTCTTGTCTATTCTTCTCGAAAACCTGGTTGTATTATACCATGATGTTATATATCTGGTCTTGTAAGAATGTATGTGCCGTTGTAACTCACTTCGTCGAGTGTTCTCCTATACACGGTCCTGGTCATCCCGAAGGGGATGTCACAGCTGGTATCAGAGCAATACAGGAGCAACGACATAACATTCTCAAGTCTGTTTTCAAAACTTTTTATGAAAATTTTCCTGGAACCCCACGGGTGAGAACGGCAGAGTAGAAAGATGCTGGAAGACACGAGTAGATGTGATATTCGTTTTAGAACGTGAATCTGACTGCTAACTTATTAACTTTTAGTTGCATATTGTTTGCATCATGTTATTTTTGGATAATTAGAAATCTTGGGGTTTTGGGGGTTATGTTTTCTTCTACACTGTCAGTTTTTCCTCTCGCTGTTTTGCTACTTTGTTTTACTGTGGGAAGAAGTGTTTAACTTGTTAAACCCTTTTTCCTGTAGATGCCACGGGGACAGAGGCGCGTTCGTGAGCCAGGCGCGCAGGGGACGCGTATGGCAGTCTTAGAGCGTCAGCTCCACGACGTTGAGGCGCAGCTAGCTGAGGTCACTCAGCAGAGAGACCATCAGCAGGTTGCCTTTCGAGAGCGGTTCGAGGCAGACGGACGCCAGATCCGGGAGTCACGTGCACAGATCACGGAGTCGAGTGCACGGATTTCAGAGTTAGAGGGCCAGATTATAGAGATTACAGAGGATCGAGATGATTTACACCAGCAGAAACTGCACTTGGGGGAGCACATGGCAGGGCTTGCTGAGGAGCTTGACGAGACTAGAGAGCGAGTCACAGACGTGGAGGGTCAGCTTACAGGGGTTACGCAGCAGCGTAACCAGGCGATCGAGATTATGCTCGATTTTGCTAACCAGAGAGACCAGCTTCAGTTACAGCTTCAGAACGTTATGGAGGCGCAGCAGATACTGGAGGATCACCACCAGGACCTTCACGTGCAGATTGCGCAGTTGCAGCAGCAGATACCGCCACCGTAGGGACCGGCAGCTCCTGAGTCGGGCTTAGATTCTCAGGGACCCCCTGCTGAGTCCGAGGCTGCACTTGCCTCCGACGCCGATAGTCACGCACCCTCACAGTAGATGGTGCGAGGGTAGGATAGAGCGATAGGAGTAGGAGGATAGCATCATTTTTTGCTCACAGGATGTCAGATTGTATAGCCACCGGGTAGGATACTGGAGATATGAGTGTTGGGATAGGATGGCGATAGTCGCCACATTTTTGCTGACATAGGTCAGATTGTATAGTGGGTCAATAGTAGACCTAACCACCTCCACTATAGCGGTTTGTACTACTAGCAATAGTAACTGATGTAGCGTATTACTAAAAAAATTAAAAGTGGATGTTTATAAAAATGTGATAGTAAATTACGCTTAAAGTACGAGTACAAGTTGATATTGATGTATGTGATATTTTATGTCTCCGCAGAGATGGCTAGTGTTGGTAATGGCATCGGTGAAGCGGAAGGGCAGCAGTGCTATTTGTGTCTAGAAAAGGATATTCGCATAGCAGAACTGGAAAGTCGACTTCAAGAAAAGGATGAAATGCTGATCGTTCAGGAGAATCAAATAAACAATCAAGTAGCCCAACTGATCAACCTGGGGCAGCAACTAGCAACGGCAAACGTTACAATCCAACAGTTAGAAGAAGATTTGATACAGATGCATAACATTTTATTGAACCAGGAACTGGAGCAACAGCAAAATGAAGAAGCAGCAGAAGGACCAGAAGAAATAATGGACATGGAATCAGTGAGAGTTTCAACGGAGATTCCGCGACTCCAGGATGAGGGAGATCAAGTGAGCGATTCTAGGGATCAAGAAGTGACTTCCACGTTTCACGTTGATCAGTGACCAGCGTATTAGTTTCGAGAATAGTATGAGTAGGGTTGATGTGAACTTTATGTGGTGACACCTGTTTTGTATCAGGTTTTTAGAAGTTGGAATAAAAGTACTATTTTCTGTCAAGTTGAGCCATGAAAATGTGTTATCAATTATTTCTATAATAGTTGAGTAGTGGGGATGCTAATGAAAAAGTTTTTCCTTGAACAGAATGGGTGATACAAGAAATGGTAATGGTGCAGAAAGTTCTCAGCGAGGAGGGGCAGACGTGCCACCACCTCCACCCACTCTAGCACAAGCCATTGCAGCCATACTAAATTCTGGCGTGGCACAAGAAGAGTTGCTTCGGCAGATAGCTCAAAATACAGCACCACCGGAGCATCGTCCTGGTTATCATGCTAATCAGGCAACATATCCAGATTTCATTGCCACTCGTCCGCCTACTTTTTCAGATATCGGGAAACCTCTGGAAGCGGACCATTGGTTGCGTACAATTGAATCCAAGTTGGAGCTAATTCCTTGCACAGATGCCCAGAAGACCTTGTTTGCTGCTCAGCAGTTACAAGGAATTGCTGGAACCTGGTGGGCAAATCACAAGGCAATGTACCCACCCGATCATCAATTCTCCTAGGCAGAATTTGTTAAAGCATTTCGCGACCATCACATTCCGGAAGGCCTTGTTGATCAAAAGCGAAATGAATTTCTGGCACTAAAGCAAGGAGATATGATAGTGCATGCGTATTCTAAAATGTTCAATCGTCTGGCACAATATGCTCCAGAGTATGTGGATACAGAGAGTAAGAAGAAGGCTCGGTTCAAAGGAGGGTTGACTACAAAACTGCAGTCTCGTATCGTTTTGAACCGGACTGCTAGTTTCAGCGAATTTGTCAGCGATGCCATTATTCTTGAAGATTCTCTCCGTATCCATAAGGCTGCTAAGGACAGGAAAAGGACATCAATGGGGCAGGGGAGTGGAGGACCATCTAAATACAGGTTGGTCTATACATCTCCTACAGGTCAGCGTTACCGTGCTGCTCCTTCCCGCCCAAATATGTATCGTGCACCGCAACCACCGCCACGACAATATCAGTTCCGTCCACCGTATCAACAGCAGGCTATGCAACAGTCTCGACAACCTTATTCGGCACCACCACCGAATAATTTCCCCTGTTATAATTGTGGTCGTCCCGCGCATTTTGCTCGAAGTTGCCCGTATCCGCCGAAGACAAATAATACACTACGTCCACAAGCACCCGGACCAAGCCAACAAAGGAATCGACCTAAGAATCCTCCGGTGAAAACAGGATGAGCTAATTTCACCACTATTGAGGAGGTACCAGAAGGAGGACAACTTCTCGCGGGTATGTTTTCTATTACTGAGCATCCCGCTATGATATTATTTGATTCCGGAGCTACTCATAATTTTATCAGCAAAGCATACGTTCAACAACATCATATCATGCCATCTGAACTATCATGCCAACATCTTATTTCTACACCTGGGGGAAAAATACTTGCCAATCAAATTGCTGCAAATATGCCCTTGAAATTGGGTAGTAAAGTATATCCCACATCTTTGATCATTTTGGAAGGGCAAGGGTTAGATGCAATACTTGGAATGCAATGGATGCATTTTCATAGGGCAATCTTGGATATAGCTTCTAGAGCCGTACATCTAGATTCTCCTATTCATGGCCAAGATTGTTTGACTTTAAACATTCCTAAAACCCTTTTGCCCATGGTTAATAAAGTCATTGGAAAAAGTTTGGAAGAAATACCTATAGTCTCAGAATATCCAGATGTTTTTCCCGAGGATTTGCCAGGACTACCTCCTGAGCGGGATATAGAATTTAAGATAGAATTACAACCAGGAACGGCACCTATATCTCGAAGATCTTATCGGATGTCCCCCAATGAACTTGTCGAACTAAAGGTGCAATTACAGGAATTGTTAGACAAAGGATATATACGTCCAAGTTCATCACCCTGGGGTTGTCCAGCTTTATTTGTCAAAAAGAAAGATCAAACATTGAGGTTATGCGTGGATTATCGGCCTTTAAATGCCGTTACTATCAAAAATAAATATCCACTACCTCGGATTGATATCCTATTTGATCAATTAATGGGAGCTAAGGTATTCTCTAAGATAGATCTTCGATCGGGATACCATCAAATCCGAATTAGGGCTGAAGACATACCAAAAACAGCTTTCTCTACCAGATATGGGCTCTATGAATACCTGGTAATGTCTTTTGGTCTGACTAATGCACCGGCACATTTCATGTACCTGATGAATTCGGTATTTATGCCGGAATTGGATAAGTTCGTGGTAGTTTTCATAGATGACATTCTGGTTTACTCCAAGTCGGAGGAAGAACATGCTCAACACTTGCGGATTGTATTACAACGCTTAAGAGACCATCAATTATACGCCAAATTCAGCAAGTGTGAATTTTGGTTAAAAAGGATACCCTTTCTAGGTCATGTGATTTCCGCTGAAGGTATAGCAGTTGATCCGACTAATGTTCAGAAAGTATTAGATTGGAAGCCACCAAAATCAGTTACTCAAATTCGGAGCTTCTTAGGATTGGCAGATTACTATAGGAGATTTATTCCTAACTTCTCAAAAATTGCTAAACCAATGACCAAACTATTGGAGAAAGACCGAAAATTTGAATGGGGTCAAGACTGCGAAGAAGCTTTTCGAAGCTTAAAGAGATTATTAACCTCTGCACCGGTGTTAGCTCAACCCGATTTGGCCAAGCCATTCGATGTTTACTGTGATGCTTCGGGTACAGGACTTGGTTGTGTTCTTATGCAAGAAGGACGAGTAATTGCATATGCATCACGACAACTTAGAAAACATGAAGAAGACTATCCGACCCATGATTTGGAATTGACATCAGTAGTGTTAGCCTTAAAGATCTGGCGACATTACCTTTTGGGAAATTTAGTGCATCTTTATACCGATCATAAAAGTCTCAGGTACATTTTTACCCAAGCGGATCTTAATATGCGCCAAAGAAGGTGGTTGGAATTAATTAAAGATTATGAGATTGAGATTCATTACCATCCAGGTAAAGCAAATGTCGTAGCAGATGCTTTGAGCCGACAAGCACATTGTAATAATCTCACTCCTCATAAAATGATCAAGGAACTACAGGGAGAAGCGAGTGAATCAAATCTTCGTATTATTCCATATGGAATATTAACTAATCTGGCACTTGTTCCCACAATCCGAGAAGATATTGTGACAGCCCAAAAGAAGGATATGGGTATACAACATATAAAGAGGCGAATAAAGACTGGAGACGTCACATGCTTCCGGGAAGATGCGGAAGGCATTGTCTGGTTCAAGAATAGATTAGTAGTTCCTAAGGATTTTTCCCTTCGTAAGAGAATCTTGGATGAAGCTCACACATCCAAATATTCTATTCATCCCGGAACAAACAAAATGTATCAGGACCTGAAATAGAGATTTTGGTGGACGAGGATGAAGAGAGAAATAGCAAAATATATCAATGAATGTGATACTTGTCGACGGGTGAAAGCTGATCATTTAAAACAAGCAGGGCCTCTTCAACCTTTAAGCATTCCTGCCTGGAAATGGGAAGATATTAGTATGGATTTTATCGTCGGTTTACCATTAAGTCCAAGAAAGCACAACTCTATTTGGGTCATTGTTGATAGGTTAACCAAATCTGCTCATTTCATCCCAGTACATACTCAGTATACTATGGAAAGGTATGCCGAGCTCTATATATCTCGTATTCTCTGCTTACATGGAATACCAAAGACTATAATCTCGGATAGAGGAGCTCAATTTATATCCAGATTTTGGGAACAAATACATAAATCACTTGGAACATAGCTACTTCGGAGTTCAGCTTACCATCCGCAGACAGATGGGCAAACTGAACGAATCAATCAGTATCTGGAAGATATGCTCCGAGCCTGTGTATTAACATACAACAAAGATTGGGAGAAATGCTTACCTTTAGCACAATATTCCTATAATAATAGCTATCAAGAAAGTATTGGGATGTCACCCTTTCAGGCTTTGTATGGACGAAGTTGTCGTACACCATTGAATTGGTCTGAAAGTGGCGAGAGAATAGTTTTTGGACCCGATATAGTACAAGAAGCGAAAGAACAGGTACGCATGATCCAACAAAACTTGAAGCGGGCTAAATCTCGACAACTCAGCTATACAAATAATAGGCGAAGGAAATTAGTATTTAACGTTGGAGATCAGGTATACTTACGGGTCTCTCCCACAAAAGGAGTTCAACGATTCGGAATCAAAGGAAAGTTAGCACCGCGATATATTGGACCTTTTGTTATTCGAGAACAATGTGGCGCCGTAGCTTATCGGCTGGAAATGCCTGCACATCTTTCTGGAATTCATAATGTCTTTCATGTTTCTCAACTAAAGAAGTGTTTGAAGGCGTCGGCAGATGTTGTTATCACAGAGGTGGAACAACTGCATCCAGATCTCACTTATGACGAATACCCAATCAGAATTATTGACACGAAGGATCGAGTGACAAGGCATAGAACTACCAAGTTTTATAAAATCCAATGGAGCAATCATTCAGAAGCAGAAGGTACATGGGAACAAGAAGGGTTTCTCAAAGCAAACTACGCAGAGTTATTCCAAGCTGCGGCTACTAGTGCGGTACGTTCTTGAATCTCGGGACGAGGTTCCTTTAAGGGGGAAGGATTGTGACATTCACAATGTTTTAAAAAAAATTCAAATATCTTTACTCTTGGTGGGCCACGCCAGACCCACCCGTCAGTCCCCAGATCTTTTCACCGCTCGCGACCGAGCCGCGCTGGCGCGCGCGAGGCCGACGGAGGCGCCACGATGCTCTGCACGCGGGCCCCGCCGGCGCTGCTGTCGCTCAAGGAGGCGATTTACCGCCTCCTCTGTTCTCTTTCTCTTCTCTCATTCACTCTCTCTCTCACCCGAGCTGTTTTCACCCGCCTTCTCTGTTTTTCTTCCGCCACCGCCGCCGCACCCATTCTCCGCCATTGCCTATCTCCCCATTCCTCCCGCCGCTCGAAATCGTTGCAATTACTCCTTTAACAACTCCCCAACACCGCCCAGGTCAGTGCTAATCGTCGGAGAGCACTAATCGCCGCCGTCTCTGCCGAGCTCGCAAATCGCCGCCGCTCGCCGTCACTTTTGCTTTGGTGAGCAATCACTGCTGTAAACTCCTTCTCTACCCTTCTCTTGCCTTGCTGCCTCGAGTTGTACCCTTCAATTGCTGCGCCGGTGCCCGGGTGCCCGCCGACCCGCCGCAGCCACGTTGTCGTGCCGCCATGCGCGCGCGCGGGAGAAAGGCGAGAGTTCCAGCAGCTGGGCCGCGCTCGCGAGATTGGGCCGCCAGGCCGAGCCGCGGTCGCGCGCGCGCGCAGGCCCGCGCGCTCGTGCCGCTGGCCGCGTCTCGCCCCGGCCAGGCCGACGCGGTGCTGGGCCGCGTTCCACCCGACTGGGCCACCCGTAGTTGGACCACATCTCCGCGCTGCGCAGCTGCCCCGCCGGGCTGGATCCAGCAGCAGCTGGGCTGCCCAAAGCCCATAAGGCTGAAATCAGTTTTCTTTTATTCTTTCTTTTCTCAGGTTTTTTAATTAATGATAATTCTAAAGTTTGAATAAAATCCAGAAAATAAATTAGACTTCCTAAAATATTGAAAATAATTTTGTTAAGTTCTTAATAAATTCCTTTACCACTCTATGCAATAAAATTTAATAATTATTTTATATGATTTTCTAGTAAGTTTATAAATTATCTTTAATACGAATTTTAAATATTTAAGTAAGTTTATAGATTTATCTTTTAACTGTTGTTTAATTTATTTTTCTAAATTAATATTTATTTTGTTAATGGATTTATTTTATATAAAAGTGGGATAATTAAGGGTTATTAATTTGAATTAAAATATGTTAAACCCTTGTCATTAATGAACTTAATTACTCTTACCATGAAGAAAATACTTCAGACAAGAGTAATTAAATTTCTCAGTCTAAATAATTATTGGAGTTATCTCATCCCATGCATTGCATATTATATCTCATGCATTGTTAATACTAACTTGCGTTATCAACGAATCGTATAGGATCCGAGACCATCGGGCCATCTGCTGACTGTGGGCCCGAGACAATAATTATTGAGACTGCTCCTGCACCTGATTCGTCATTTTCGAGCGAAACCCAAGGCAAGCCCCGGTGCATCCCACCTATGTTTTTAAATTCTTCCTTTTATCACAGTCAGTCGGGTCATGTCTGTGCATTAGGTTCCAGGAATTGATTGACACCCCACCTGCATCACTACTGAATCCTATGATGTGTTTACCCTATACAGGTACAGGTAGCACGATAGGCACTACGCTTGTGTCGTAGGATTATCGGTAGTATTGCATAGAATAATCTTAAAGCATGGAGGCTTTAAGTTGATTGAGACCTTGAGAATTTGAATAAAAGATGATGATGATGATGATAAGACCGGACGGGCCCCGTAGAGGAAAGGGCAAAGACTGGGTCTTGCAAGGTGGTAGCCCCGTCCGCGTCAAATAAGGACCAACTGTTGGCGGCTCCGTGAACAAGTATTGAACAGTACCGTCTACATGCTGGTGGTCGCTCATGGATAACGTCTGGGACGGGTATCTAGTGGGGTCTCCATATTCCCGGGGAAGTTGGAAACGGATCAACCTCTGGTTGGGGTTAGCGGGAAAAGTTGTCATATACGACTAATGCGGTGCGTATATGTCATGTAGACGGGTTTTTACCCAGCTAGTAGAAATTGATTCGAATCGCTGTCCCTCGCAGCAATGAGTACCGCTTGTTCGCTTGGCGTGAATGGAGATAATTGAGGGTAACGAGAAGGAAATGGATTATTTAAAAAAATTATTTAGATTTGTTTGATAATTTATGATTGCAAATAGCGGCAGTATGCAAACCTTGCTATTAATGATCATAATCTTTATCTTGAGCTAAAATTTGAAATTAGCTATCCATTAGTAAGAGCTGTTTTTCGCAAGTCTGAGTCAACCCACCAGCCAAAGACCTACGCATTCTAGATGTCGGCCTTAGCGAGCCACGTTGACGGGTTAGTCTTGCGGAGTATATTAGATACTCATGGTTTGTTCGACTTATGATTTTAATAGGTGAAGAGCCAAACTCCTTGGGATGGTCAGAAGGCATGCCGAAAGAAGGACAGCTGCCGGAGGGAGGTTCTCTTCAGTGGGAACGCATTCCGTCTCCGGAAGAATAGAAAGTTAGGTGTGTCTCAGAGAGAGTAAGCTGGAGTAAACGTGTTTTATAAATTTGGTTTTAATGTGAGTTCAAACTTGTGTTAAGTACAAACACCTTTGTTGTAACAAATATTTTTCCGCCGCAATCTCTTATCTATTCTTCTCGAAAACCTGATTGTATTATACCATGATGTTATATATCTGGTCTTGTAAGAATGTATGTGCCGTTGTAACTCGCTTCGTCGAGTGTTTTCCTGTACACGGTCCTGGTCATCCCGAAGGGGATGTCACACGTCAGCCCCTGTTTTAGGTCTCCGTCAGATTAGTTACTGTTTGCGAATTAAAAAAAATAAGAAGAAAAGGGATATGACCTAAATACCCCTGGCTCACTCCCATCCCCACGAATCGAACACACAAAGATGCATAGAGTCTCACGAGCAGCACCTAAACCTAACCCTAGGCAAGCGACTAGCGGCGCGGCCCGGCGGTAGCGGCTGGCTGCTGGCGGCGCGGGTAGAGCAGGAGCAGAGCGCGGCTGGCTGGCGGCGCGGTGCGGGAAGAGCAGGGTGGCGGCGCGTCACGGCGGTGGCGGTCACGGAGGGCAGAGCAGGGGCGCGGTGGACGGGCAGGCAGAGCAGCGACGCGCGGGCGGCCAGGCAGAGCAGGGGCACGCGGGCGGCCAGGCAGAGTAAGGGTGCAGCGGCGGTCGGGCAAAGCAGGGGCGATCCGGCACGAGGCATGCGTCTGCTCGTCCGCCTGGACATCAGGACATGCCCGCTCGTCAAATCTGCACAGCAGTGTCGCGAGATGGCCAGGACAATAATGCTACTTCCCCTGTTCGTTAGCAGAGTGGCCTTGTTCTTTTCTATTTTGTGCTCGGTGTTGAGATTTGATAGGAGGATTCATCAGTGATCTTTGATTGATCTCTATTCGAAAATTTCAGTGCATGATACAACAGTTATGCTCTGTGTGATTGTCTTGATTTGGGCTAGGGTTACCAATTTGATTATATTATTTTAGCATTGGTTAATCGTGGATCTGACCGCACAGTGATGTTTAGTTGCTTCAGTATTGTGAATCTGAAGAAGAAAGATGAACAAAATTCGTGTTAGCCTTTACTCATTGTATTGAATATTCACGTTTGAATATTTCAATTTGTTTTAAAAAATTTGGTTCTTGTATTATATGCTAAAAAATATCATATTCATTTCATTAACTTACAATAAGCCTTAGATATGTTCAATATATTGTAATAATCAGATTTCTAAACTTCCTATTCATTCATATGCTTGGTTGTAAAATCAGGGGTTGGTTTACAAAACATTGCAGAAATCAGGTCCAATATTGCAAGGGCATACTCGTCTTTTGATATGAGATTTAACACCGTTTAGGCTCCCTCACGAAACAGGGGCTGCTGGCTAGTTCGGTTTCAAAAAACAGATTCAATCTTGCAAAGTTGAGAAAACAGGTAAACACGCCCTATTTCAACACTAGACCTGAAAACAGATCCTTCCATGCAATTGCCCCAAAGAAATACTACGAAGGTTTCAAACAGCACACGGTGCATTAGGCTTAGAGTGTAGAAACGTCCATAGCAAACGCTCTGATTTAAGATGTGCAACGCTCTGATTTAAGATGTGCAACAGCCAACTACTTATCGGTCTTCTCTACTCCTTAATAAGTTTGATGCGATCGTCTATGAACATCTCCCCGATCTTCGTTCCACCATATTGTTTAAGCTAAAAATCGAGCCAAAGTCGTCCAGCGAGCCGGTTCGCCACGCCTGCTGCGCGTGTGCGCGTCGTCAAAATCTCTGCTGGCCAAATGTGGTGGTTCTACTGCAGAGGGCCCTCAGGCTTCTCCGGCACCTCCACGGCCGAGGAGGTCACCGCCAGCGTCGATGGCCGCGGTCTGGTCGCCGTCATCATCAGTTCCGTGCCGCTCTCATGCTCACCATCAAGAAGCATCGGTTTTACCACTCGCAGCATTCAGCTCTCACCAAACGAAGGTTGTTAGTCTACTGATCTGGGGCCTAGGTAGCATCTAGTGAGGTAGAGCAATTCATAGAGTGTTCTGGTTTCAGATCTAGAGGGAGAGAGAGAGAGGAGGCACCTGGGTTGTGAGGAGGAGCAGGAACCGGGGCCGATGCAGAGGCGGCGGGAGCGTCGGCCCCAGTCATGTCAATGCACAGGACCTCGTCGAGGGCGTCAGGAAAGCGGGAACGGCGGCCCTCGGATCTTCACCGGCTCTGGTCCGGTACGACGGCGGTGTAGAACGTCGTGGCGGCGGTGGACTTCCCGTCGCTGCCTGCGCACCCACCTTTTTGATCAGCTTAGGGTTTTTGTGGAAGCACTTGGTGGCGGCGTTCAACTTGGGTAAACGTGCCCCGGCCATACTTCCTCCTTTTATATGCGCAATGTGACAGGGGCCCACCAACCAGAGGAGGGTTGGGGCGCCCCCCGATCAGGGCGCGATCTAGGAGTTGGGCCGTTGGGCCCAATGTGGAGATCTACTAACATTTTTCCTCTAGATCTCATTTCATCATCACTTTGCATTTTCCATTTCATTACGGATTTACACATAGATCATGTTTCATTGTCACAACTAATTGTCGATAGATTCAACAACTACTATACACATCCCCGTTTAGAAACAGATACATTTTTTTAGGCACTAAGTCCAGAATCATAAGGCTTCCCTTAACCCATGCCGGTTACGTGCTCCTTGAACACGCTGAGCGGTAGGCCTTTCGTAAGCGGATCCGCAAGCATTCTTTCAGTCCTGATATGCTCGAGACTTATAGTGCAATCCTGAACTGATTGTTATGAGCATACATTACTGCTGGTTCATTATCGTAGTATAACTTCAGTGGTTTCTCAGTACTGTCAACCACTCTTAATCCGGGTATAAATTTCTATAGTCAGTTGACCTTCCCCGTGGCCTCATAACATGCTATAAACTCGGCATACATGGTAGACCCTGTTATAATAGTCTGTTTGGAGCTTTTCCATAAAATAGCTCATCCACCAGGGTAAACACGTATCCCGACGTGGATTTCGTGTTATGTGTAAGCAAAATCTGAATCAGAATAGTCCACCACTTAGAGTGAATCTGATCTTCTGTATACTAACATGAGGCCTTTCATTCCTTGCAAATATCGCAAGACTTTCTTTATCAGCTTGAAGTGCTCTGGGCCTGGATCACTCTAAAATCTGACAAGTAACCCGGTAACAAAAGCTAAATCAGGACGTGTACATACTTGTGCATATTGCAAGCTTTTCACAGCCGAAGCATATGGTTTCGTTTTTATTTCATTGAGCTTATACTTATTTTTTGGTTTTTGTCAATCCCCAAATCTTTCGTCCTTGATTATAGGAACATGTGTGGCACTACACTTGTGCATGTTGAATTTCTTCAACGCCTTATCTATACACGTCTTTTGAGACAGTTCTAATGCGTATTTTCTTCTATCTCGATGAATCTCAATGTCCAAAATATATGATGCTTCACCAAGATCCTTCATATCAAAGTTTGAGGATAAGAATTTCTTTGTTTTCTATAGTAGACTGATATCACTACTGGCCAGTAGAATATCATCTACATATAAAACTAGAAAAATGAATTTTCTATTCTTGAACTTTGCATAGACGTAATTGTCCTCAACATTTGCTTCAAATCTATATTTCTTTATTGTTCCATCAAACTTCAAGTACCACTGTCTTGAAGCTTGCTTTAATCTATAAATGGATCTCTTTAAACGACATCTCATACTTTTAATCCATAAATGAATCTCTTTAAACGACATCCCATACTTTCTTTTTCTTCCACAACAAAACCTTTCGATTGTGCCATGTAAACTCTTTTCTTCTAAATCCCCGTTTAGGAATGCCGTTCTTACATCCATTTGATGTAATTCTAAGTCGTAATGCGTCACAAGTGTCATTATAATTCTGAAAGAATCTTTACAAGAGACTAGAGAAAATGTCTCATTGTAATCAATTCATTCTCTTTGCGTAAAGCCTTTAGCCACAAGTCGTGTCTTCAACTTTTCTATATTCTTTCTAGAGTCATATTTAATCATGTAGACCCATTTACAGCATACTGTTTTGGCTCCTTTAGGAATTTCTTCTAAGTCCTAAACTTCATTTAGACTCATTGATTTCATTTCATCTTTTATGGCCTCCAACCATTCAGATGAATGGACACTTCTCATGGCTTCTTCATACGACGTGGGATCATTCTTCATATGATATTCTTCTGTGTTATACAGTTCATAGTCAGACGGTATTGCTAACTTTCTAGCTCTTTGAGACCTTCTAGGGGCCTCTTTATTTGGCACAATTTCTGGTAGAGGCTCTTATGGAGCCTGCTCTTCTGGCACATTATCTGTTTGAGGCTGCTCCCACACATCTGTGGCATCAATATCTGTCGGATCCTGACGAGCAGGTTCCTCTTATACCATAGATGGAGTGACAATAGGTGCTGGCACTGCAACGTCAGGCATCACAGGCGTAACATCAACAGGTAGTGAGAAGAAAGGTTCTTGACTCATAAAATTGGGTACATATACCCGCTTCTCCTCAAGATCGATCTCTCGAGCTGCCATGCTCCCCTTATCATATCGTCCTCCAAAAGACGACATGTCTTGTTTCTACAAACTTTGTATATCTATCTAAGCAGTAGAAACGGTAACCTTTGGATTTTTCTGGGTAGCCAGTAAAATGACAACTCACTGTTTTGGGATCCAATTTCCCAAGATTTGTATTAAATATCTTAGCCTCTGTAGGACTCCCCCATACACAGAGGTGTGCTAGCGAAGGCACTCGTCCAGTCCATAGTTCATACGGTGTTTTGGACATCGATTTACTTGGAAGTTTGTTAAGAATATGAAAAGCGGTTTTTAATGCCTCTATCCATGAACTTACTGGCAGTGTGGAGTAGCTCATCATGCTACGCACCATATCCATCAAGGTACGGTTATGTCTTTTCTGCTACTCCATTCTGTTGTGGCTCGTCCAACGTAGAATACTGAGCGACTATGCCATTTTCTTGTAGGAACCTAGCAAAAGGTCATGGGACTTGTCCATAAGGCGTATGCCTCCCGTGGTACTTTCCCTCATGGTTGGATCTTACAACTTTGATCTTTTGATCATGTTGATTCTCTACTTCTGCTTTAAATATCATAAATTTATCCAATGCCTCTGACCTTTCTTTGATCGGATAAATATAATCATAGCAGGAGTAATCGTCTGTGAATGTTATAAACGATTCATAACCATCCACACTCTTGATAGGAAAAGGACCACAAATATCCGTATGGATGATCTCTAATATTTCTGCGCTTCTTTTTACGTTTTTATTAATCTTTTTTACGTATTTGCCTTTAATGTATTCAATGCATTGTTCTAAGTTTGTGAACTCCAATGGAGGAAGAATGTTTCTTTACAAGTCTCTCAGTTCTCCCCCTCGAAATATGGCCTAAACAACAGTGCCATAATTTCAATGAAACGCTTGGAGTTCTCTTTCTTTTCTTGTTAACTTTAGACGACGAGGCCACGTGATCATTGAAATCATGCACGTTATCATCATCACATCATGTATCGCATTCACATTATCACCAAGTGACAATAAATAAAGCTTATCTTGTAAAGACGCAAAACCAATGAATTCATTATTGAACAAAGAGTTTATATTTGTCATTACCAAAATGACAATCATATCCATCAAAATCAAAACGAGATACACTTATTAAGTTTCTTTGTAATGAAGGTACATAAAAACATCATGAAGCCTAAGAACAAAACCATCTCTAAGCTCTAGCTGAAGATACCCTACAGCTTCAACTTTGGCTTCTACTCCATTAGCCATTTTTATCGAACTTTTGTCTCTTCCCGTGGTTCTCGTCATACTAAATCCCTGTAAACAATTTGCAATATGAATAGTTGCTTCTGAATCAATCCACCATATGGATCTAGAATAATTAACATACCAGGATTCATTTACAAATGTAATCATGTTCTCATCTTTTCTTGCCATGAACAGCTTCAGCCACTCAGGACAGTTCTTCTTGTCGTGTCCTATCTCCTTGCAGTGGAGACATGTGTCCTTGTCCACTACAATTTGTCCCTGCTGAGTCCTATGCTGCTGCTTGCCTTGGGGATTAGAGTAAAAGACAGTTTGCTTTGGCTGCTTGTCCTTATTCTTGTTGTCTTTGTTATTTTTGACATAGTGGCTAGAACCACCATTCTTGTCTCTGAATCTGTCCTCCTCTTAGACATTGTTGGTAATAAGCTGCTCAAAAGTCTACTTTTATAGGTTCATGTTATAGTTGGAGACAAAGTTGTCAAATTCCTTTGATAAGGACAACAACACAAAATGAACTAGGAGGTCTTTCTCAATATTTAGATTCATGGTCTTTAGCTTTGTAGCCAAACTGTTCATCTTTAGGATGTGCTCTCTTATGCCACCTCCAGTGTACTTTTCATTCACAAGCTAACTTATCATCTGTGTGGCATAAGTCTTAGAGGACTCAGTAAACTAGCTCTCCACCCTCTAGAGGTAGCCCTTGATAGTGTCTTCATTCTGGATTGAGCCCATGATTGCGGGTTCAATCGTGTTCTTGACAAGTGTCAAGCACTTCTTGTTGTCAAGGACTCATCTTCTGTGCTCAAGTTGAACTCGAGCTCTGTCGTGAGCATCATCCGTCTGTCTCTTTTCGCAATCAGCATTTGTCTCCTCTGTGCCCCTGATAAGCTCAGGAGGCTCTGTGGTATATGGGGTAGTCACTACCCAGTCCATCTCACCCATAACAAAAGCAAAATCGATCTTTCTCTTTTATTCCCCATAGTTATCCCCTTTCAAGATTGGGATCTGGAGAAGGAAGGTCATCATAGTGGCTCCTAAAATTAACCATGAAAAATTAGAACAAAATTTCATATATATTCTACCATGATATGCATTAAATCTACATCATCGTTGGGCAGAAAATAGGCATAATACACAAAGCATCATTAATATGACATTGCAATTAACAACGTTGATCAGAAAATTACAATGACATATAATCTAAAAATTAATGCTCCTAAAATTAAATTCTCCCATTGGTTCAAAATTTAATTTTAGAAAACATTAATTTTAATAATAATCATTAATTCTATAATCTTGCAGCGAAAAACATGGCATAAAATATGCATGAACAGTGGCAATACATGGCATGAAACATGCATGAATAGTAGAATACATCTTAATTTACAATCTAGAAAAATAATCTCGTTGGTTCATATTTTAACGGAGGTAAAATTCATCAATTTCCATCAAATTCTATCAAAATTTGATGAAAAACTGTCAAAACTAATCAAAATTCTCTATTGTACATTTATCTGTTTTTGGCCCAGGGCATAGAAAATTCCAGCCCACCTCGCGCGTGCTCGCGAGGCCTTTGGCCCAAAAATCCTGGCCTTTCGGTCCCTTCGGCTGAGGCGCGTGTGAATGGCCTTTCGACCCAGCCCATCCTGACGCGTGAAAGCGACGGCACGGCCCAGCCGAGGCGCTGTCAGCCTTGCCTCCATCCCAGCCGTCCAAGCGGATCGACGGCTGGGCACGCGTCTCGCTTGCACAAAACAGGCAGCGTCAGCGCGGGCTCCCCCCCCCCCCCCCCCCCCGAACCCTAATTCTTTCTCTCTCCCGCCTCCTCTCCTTTCTCCTCCTCTATCCACCGACGACAAGCGACGGGGAGGCGTGGCCCGACGCGCTGCACCACGGCGACGCGACGACCACTGGAGGAGTCAGAAGACCAAGGGGGCACCGTCCCTAGCCCACTCGCTGGCGTGCGCGTTCACCCGAGGGTGAGCGCGTCGCTGTCGAGCGGTTTTGCGGCAGCTTCAAGTTTCTGTCCCACCCGGTGAACCAGCAGCGGTCTACGACGACGGGGAGTCCAGGTAGGTCCAAAAAACCTCCACCACGCGCAAGTTTAGGATCTGTAATCCTAACCCTAGGGTTAGGGTTTTGGGGCTTGATTCGATCAAAATGAATCTCTTCCTCTGCCTAGATCTAACCTAGGAAGCTCTGGTACCATTGCTAGTCTACTGATCTGGGGCCTAGGTAGCATCTAGTAAGGTAGAGCAATTCATAGAGTGTTCTGGTTTCGGATCTAGAGGGAGAGAGAGATAGATAGAGAGAGAGAGAGAGAGGAGGCACCTGGGTTGTGAGGAGGAGCGGGAACCAGGGCCGATACAGAGGCGGCGGGGGCGTCGGTCCCAGTCATGTCGATGCAGAGGACCTCGTCGAGGGCGTCAGTGAGGTGTCGGGGAAGCGGGGACGGTGGCCGGTGGTGTCGGCGGCCCTCGGGTCTCCACCGGCTCTGGTCCGGTATAGCGGCGGTGTAGAACATCGTGGCGGCGGCGGACTTCCCGTTGCTGGCTGCGCACCCACCTTTTCGATCGGCTTAGGTTTTCTGTGGGAGCACTAGGTGGCGGCATTCAACTTAGGTAAATGTGTCCCGGCCGTATTCCCTCCTTTTATATGCACGGTGCAACGGGAGTCCACCAAACAGAGGAGGGTTAGGACGCCCCCAATCAGAATGCGATATAAAAGTTGGACCGTTAGGCCCAACGTGAAGATCTACTATCAAAGGCAGCTCTGAGCTGACCCTTGTGTTGTGTTTTGTCTTTCGGAGCAGGTGCGTCGAGTGGCATCGCCCTGGCGACGGCACGCGTCCTGGCGCTGCCCGCTGCGCGGCGTGCACGTCGTCATGGCCGTCCGCAACGTCTCCTCCGGGCTCGCGGCGAAGGAGGCGATCCTGAGCAAGATCCCGGAAGCAAAGGTTGACGTGCTGGAGCTGGACCTCAGCTCCATGGCTTCGGTGAGGACATTCGCCTCCAAGTTCGACTCTCTGAACCTGCCGCTCAACATTCTCGTGTAAGAACAAGGAAAATCCTGCTGCTGCGCACTACATGGAGTTATGCGTTTGTTGATTTGATGTACGTTTGGGCAGAAATAACGCCGGCGTGATGACAAGGAACTGCTCGCGTTCCTGCGACGGTCTAGAACTGCATTTCGCGATTCATCACATTGGTGCGTCCTCATAACTCTGTTCTGTACTCTTGGTTCCTCATTCGAATCGCTTCGTCTTTGCAGCATATCTTGTTTATCTGTACAAGGGTGTGGCATGGCTTGCTGATTGATCATGATTCAGTTCAGACATGTGAAATGTCAACTGCGAGCAGCATGATTCCTGACAACTGGACTTGGCAGGCCATTTTCTTCTAACAAACCTCTTACTGGAGAACATGAAGAGTGCCTGTAGGGACAACGGCGTCGAGGGAAGGATTGTCAATGTGACGTCTGTGGGCCATGTCATGACCTATCCTGAAGGGATATGCTTTGAAAAAATACATGATCCGTCGGGGTAATCTATGCGCATCTGGAGATGATTCTGAATTTCCTCAGTATGTTGCTGCGTAATAAAACTGACAACACATCTTTGTTCTGACCGTGCTTAGTTTGAACGACTTTATTGCATACGGCCAGTCCAAACTTGCCAACATTCTGCACGTCAAAGAACTGTCCCGAATTCTCAAGGTATTACCCTTCTTTTTCCCCTCAACAGATAGCTTTTTTGTGCGTGTCACACTCAAACAAATAGGTTTCATTCAATGCATGAACTGAATGAACAACTAAAGAAAATTATTTCAGGACGAAGGAGTGAATATTTCAGCTAATGCAGTTCATCCTGGTGTCATTGCAACTAGCCTTTTCAGGAACAGAACTATTGTCAATGGTATTATCTCAAATCTTACAAATAATTTTATGGTTTCATTAAAAATAGGTTTATGCTCCTGCCAAACCATAATACTTGCTAGCTATTGACATGACAAACATGTACATGGAACCCTTACTGCAATAATACTTTTAACTCTGTATGTGTGTGTGGCCATTCTTATAGCTGTGTTAAACACCGTTGGAAGAATCTTATGTAGAAGCGTCAAACAGGTAGCCATTCACCTCTTATTTTACTACGTTTTATATTGATGTAACATGCATTAATCTTGATTAACTGTCTCATTTCAACCTAGGGTGCTGCAACGACATGCTATGTGGCAATGCATCCTCGCGTTAAGGGGATAAGTGGAAAATACTTCGCCGATTGTAATATAGCCAATCCAAGCTCGCAAGCTTCAGATGCTGAGTTGGCTAAGAATTTGTGGCAATTCAGCTTACGGACTGTGTCTTGATCTTGTGCTTGTGTGAATCTTTTCATGCAAATGTTTTCTAAAATACACAGGACAGGAGGGCTGCATATCTTTGTGTGAAGAAGAAGAGGTCGATGATGACTGATTACAATGCGGCGAAAAGCTAACTGTCTGGCTCTAGCGCCTATTAAATGATCGTGGAGCGCTAGATAGAAACTAAAGGCAAACAATTACATTAGGCT
The DNA here is from genome assembly GCA_030378355.1 of Eleusine indica. Taxonomy (NCBI): domain Eukaryota; kingdom Viridiplantae; phylum Streptophyta; class Magnoliopsida; order Poales; family Poaceae; genus Eleusine; species Eleusine indica. The sequence goes on from CM059495.1 coordinate 49,328,210, forward strand.
CCATTCTTGCACGTTAAGCAACCTTGCCATAGCTGTGCTTCATGCAAATGTTGTTGTATTTATACTGATATATCAATCAATTATTCAATGGTCTAAAATTATTAGTTTTCTCAGACTAATTATTCAATGGTCTAAAATTATTATTTTTTTGCGGGTAAAAATTATTAGTTCTTTTTTTTGCGATGAAAAAATTGTTAGTTCTTGTGCTGGACCATACAAGTAATTTCATTTTTCATCAACATACTAGCCAAATTATTGTGAACTATACTTGATAATTTGAAGCCAACCTCTCGTGAAGGCCCGGGCAGCCGTTGAAGGTGCAGTTGAGACCGTCAACTAAATTAAGAAGATCCCAACGAAACTGCATCAAAGTCGTTGTAGTATAGTGGTGAGTATTCCCGCCTGTCACGCGGGTGACCCGGGTTCGATCCCCGGCAACGGCGATTTTTTTGTTTTTGTTTTCCCGTCCCGTTGTAGATCCATGGCATCGTTCCGGACCTCCGGTGTCCCAGTCCCATGGTGTGAGGCATCTCCCTCGTATCTGACAACTAGCACAGCGTTGCGTGCAGCGGTGTCAATCAATCCAATTGAGATCTGGCAAGGACGAGCACGGCGTTTTCTTATTTATTACTGAGCACGGCGTATTGGGTGTGGCTGCGGGCTTGCCACTCGACAGACTCTGGCTTTCTCGGTCTCGGCCTCTGTAGCATCGCTTAGGGAAGTGCAGCAGTTCAAGCAATCAGGGAAGTGCAGCCTATGAGCCTGACCAATCACCAGGCACCAACTCCGTTTGAGTTTAGGACAAGATGGTCTAAAATATACAAGCATACATTGCAATTATCGACCAAGCTCTGACGTCCACTGAGCACGTTTTAATCTTACATGGAAACATACACAGGATTTTCCAGACTGCAACTCATTGGCAGTCACTCGCGTAACGTTCAACAATAAATTACAGCACAAATCATGAAAAGTATACATCACTGCATGCCGACACAGGTTATAGAAAGGGGAAACAAATAAAGCTATAAGCTACATCATAAAATGAACAATGTGCCACCAGCTGATGTAACATATAACTGTGCAGAGCAAAACACAAACAGAGAAAGAAGACAAACACCACAATTACTCAATAACATCAATGCAACAGCAGAGTTCAAAACTAATTTAAGACATCTCCCTGAATCTTGCAATGGCCTTCTTGTGGATGATGGTCCTATAGCTATCCCCAGCTTGGGCCTCCAACGATGGGTCAGCTTTCCGCTGCTGACTACCAAGTCCAGCCCTGACATCAACGGATTTTGCCTGGACTGGTTCCTTGATACCACTACCATCCTTCCCCAGACCCTGAATATTTGCAAGGAAATTGCAAGAAACAAACACAGTACCAATGCACACTCAAGTCAGAAGGGATTATAATTGTTTTACAGTCTCCATAATGTAGGAAATATCGGAAAACTGATTTCCCTGCAGTCACAGTATACTATCTTCTCATGTTCATACCCAATAGAGATCTTATCTCAACCAAAAACAGTGATAGTGGATATGTAAACAGCAAATCTAGCCTTCCATGTAAAATGTAGATGCAAGGGAAGCATGTAGAATTCAGATGCACTAGTCTACACAGATAAGAAATCTAGAAGACGAATATTCAGACCCTTGCTTACCAAGTTTGTATTAGATTAGAGAAAAGGCCAGTCAAAGGTTAGATGAAAATTAATTTGATATCCAATGACAAATGGTCATTGATAAATCAGCAACAATAACACTTGATGCCAAACAAATAGGCTCCTGCAAACCTAAAGGGGCATATGCCAACAACAAGAGAATTGCAGGATCAACGAACTAAGAAATATGTGGCAGAACTTACCAGTCCCTCCTGCCAACCCATGTTGCGTAGAATACGGTTGCCCACATTGGTTTCATCAATGGCTCTATCAGCAGTGATAATCTCAAAGTTTTCAGTGTCACCAATTTCACCACTAGAACGTTCACCCACCCCAGGAGGGAATGGCATTGAGCCTATCTCACTTGAGCCCTTTCGGGATGGATAGTCACCAGCTTGACAAGAAGTAATTTCCAGAACGTTAATAAAAAATCTTGAACACAATGAAAATATCAGGCATATAATGTTTGTTGGGGGCAAGAAACATAACCAGTAGGATAATAAAACATTGCAATGATACCAAGTTAGGCATATCTAAACACTACAACCAAACTGAACATACAAACAACAACAAAGCTCCAGCTAAATGCAAATAACAAAACCATGACAAAAACTAAATTTGTCAGTGGGCTACAAGTTCCTATTAGTAAAATCTTCTGCTAAAAAATGAGGATGACCACAGTTGAGGTTTCCCTTACTGTAATTCCCTCAAAAACAAAAAATGAAAGCTACAGTACACAGTGAAAAATTAAATGCATGTTTCCTTACTTGAATCCAGTACAACACTATCATTGCCATGTGATGATCCATATAGGTTCCGCCTTTCTGCAGCCCGATCTCGGTACTGGGTTTGCACTGGTGCTTCTGAGAAACGGCGTTTACCACTCGCAGGAACTCCAGTTGAAGTATTAGAGATTAAGGCAGATACATCTGTTTTGAAGGGTGCCAAAGTTGTAGATGCCTCAGTATTTGTCATCAACACACTTGTGCTTGTGGTTACTGTGCTACGGGATTCAGTGCTCCCAGCATCAGACAATGAATGAAATGTAGTGTCCGACTTGATTACTCCTCTAGCAGACCCCCTTATGACACCCATAACTGTGGTTCCTAAACTGTTACTGACAGGTCTAGGCTTTACTTCAGAATCCACCAGGGCTGCAGTTCCTTGGCCAACAGAATTATAGTTTGTAGCCAAGTTCACATCTTTGGCATTTCCGAAGTCAGATTTTGGCTTGCTTTTCAATGAGAATCCAGTTCCAGTGTGTGAACTGTTAAATTTATCATCGGTGTTTGCTGGTTCTTTGTCATCAAGGGCAACTCGTGCAGCCTGCCCTTCTTGATTCCTTTGCTTCCACATAGCTAGGACATTGTTCATTTTCTTCTTGTTAGCTAAGAGACTAGTTTTAGAGGCCAACTTGATCTCTTTCGCCTTCTCTTTTTCTCTCTTTTCTGCAGCCAGTGCTGCATTCGCAGCAGCTTGAACAGCATCAGGCAATGAAGTTTTCTCGTTTTGTTTAACCGTGGCTGCAGGAGCCGAAATCACAACCTTTTTATTGCTATTACTTTCTGAAGTTTTTGTAGTTTCATTAGACACATTACCAGCTGTCTTGGTATTGCTCTGATCAGTACAAGGGACATACTGTTGAGTTTGTTGATCAAACGAATACCAAACTCCAGAATTACTGTCATAATAAAGGCCTGCAACGAACACATAATTACATATTGAGACAAATGATCATTTGCCATGGCAAAGGACCTGTTAAATAGCTCAATGGTATACCAAAAATTAATTAAGATTTAGCAAAACTGCAACAATAGACTGCAGAATTACCAGTATTTCCATCATAATAGAACCCAGAGGCAGAATCATAATAATAGCCAGATTTTTCATCCCAGACAAATCCTGAATGTGCTGCTGCAGAGCAGTCTTTTTGAGGTTCCAAATTGTTATTCTGTTTCTCATCAGGATTGTACTCTTTCGGAGCCCACCCTATGGCATCATACTGTTCAAAAAGACAAAACGAGTTAATGTGACTCTAAGTTACTTTTAGTATATTATACAATTAGGAATTAATAAATTATAGCAATGAAAATTTCCTTTAGTCATTTTCATGAGTAAAATGTCCGTAGTTTCAAATATAGAAACATTCAAGCCTTGAAAACCTTAAAATTCGAATGGATCTGGCAATAATAAAATACAGCAACCACTTAATAATGGTAATAGTATCATCATTGCAGAAGCTACACAGACCTGCTGAGCAAATGATGCAGCCTCAATGGCAGCTGCTGCAAGGCTGTTTGATTGCGAAGCACCTGATACAGGTCCATGCGTACTTTTGGCATATGCTACACGTAGAACCTGACCATTTTTCTCAAGTGTAATACCATTTGTAGCTTCAAGAGCTTTTGTGGCATCTTCCACCTGTTATAATTGGATGTCAGAAACCATGAGTCAAAAATTTAAAAAAAAGAAGATAAACTCAATTTTACTATTCACCATCACTTACAGAATGAAAATGAACGAAGGCAAAACCTCTAGACACATGAGTAAACTTGTCCCGAACAAGACGGATATCCTGCACACAAATGACTTGTAGTTATCTCGACAAAAAGAGATGACACCTCATCAAATGTTTGGTTTCTTTCTCACCTTTATAGGTGCATGCTTAGCAAATTCATAGCGTAGCATTTCTTCATCAGCGTTTTCATCCAGGCCACGAACAACTAAAACATGAGTTGGACCTGCACATGGCAGCATATGAGTAAAGCAGCTCAGGACATACTTCACGTGACTTTTCAGAATAAAAGCACAAAACTTGCCTAGTTCAGACCCCCTTCTCCCATACTGTGGACCAGAACCATTTGTATCAGCTGCTACAGCATCCTCAGTACGAGGCTCATTGCACTATGGGAATAAAACAATCAGCCAGATATCCTTTCAAGAGCAGAACAAAATGAAATTGTAATCCAGTATCCGCTGTTACCTCAGGAAAAAATTAACCAAAGTAAACTAGTGGCATTTTAATGCACATATAAAAACTAAAAATATACTACATTCTGGTAATGTTCATTAGGCATACAAAAAATTCGAGAAAATCGAATGACACCAAGCCCCACGCCTATATCAGAAAGTAGACCTTCCCGTTATTACAAGGTCAATTTCTCTTTCATGCCCCTTCAGCCTGTGTAGGGCTTTCGAAAAGGTGAACTAAATCACTAGGATTTAGCACAAAGATGAACTAAACTAAATTATAAAAGAGAAGGAACATTCCTCTTCCAAACAAGCTCATAGAGTATGCACCAGTATGGAGAGTAGAAACCAAATAGAAGCAGGTAGAGAGAGAATCAACAATTAAAAAATAAGGAACTGATAACAAAGAGCAGTCTTGGAAGTTACCTGAAAACATGAGGTTCTGCGGGCGAAATTCATACATCCACATATAGGGCATATCCAATCACACTGTGTCGCTGAAGTCCTGGACCCATACGTAGACCTTGTAAAATTTTCTTGTCCCAGACCAGACCCACTCATCCCACTAGTTGGTTTACTACTGCAGTAAAGATGTTAGAATTAGTTGCCATGGAAGCAACGTATAGAAATGAATGCAAGGTAATAAAATGTTAGAAGGAAGATATAAACGGAATATCTGTAAAAAAACAAATTTTCTATGAAATTAAATCTACCCAAAGGGTACTTATTCAAAAACAAGTTAAATATTTTTTATTCAATTTCATCAACATTCCTTCCTAAAGTGTCTTGAATCCTTAATTAGCATTAATACAGTATGCGGGAAACATTAGCTGAGCAGCAGAGTGAAATGTAGGACTATGTGGACGCAAATCCATTGTAATTGTAATAATACTGATTTCTACACGAACAAAGGAGTACATACTCCCTCCATCTACTTATATAGTGCGCATTTGGAAGTGGCACAAAGTCAATAACTTATGGAGGCACAACAAAACAAACACCAAAAGCATCCAATAGCTATCATGTGTGTTAATTACAGAAGTAAGACTAAGAGTCATACACCAATAACCTATGTGCAGACTAACAACCATATACACAGGACGAGTCAATAGAAATATGCACTACATTTGTGGAAAAAAAAAGTTTTGGCAAATATGCCTTATATAAATGGAGGGAGTAATTAGATGCAATCCTTACGCGATGAGAGATGCATTTCCATTACAGTTAGCTTATAAATTTACAGAGTTTAACATTTGGTAAAAACTTGACAAACTACTCGATAAATGAAGTGCAAGCTTCAACATATTGCACCTAAAAGAATTAAAGAAAAGACCAACAGCTTCACAAGCATGAGCTTTTACAAGAACAATGTCACCAAGCATAATGCAATCATGCTTTTTCATATTCACAATCTACCAGCAGTATACTTATTGTACCAGGCGTTGTGCTAAAAGACAATAGTGAACAATGTTATACAGGATGGAGGACTTGAAATCAACATAGAAAGCACACATACCTGTACTCAAAGTACACGTTCCTGCCATCGATCTCGAGGCCATTCTCTCCAGTACCTTCCATCATTCTACGAGCAGCTTCCTGTGAAGTGCATACAGTTTTGTTAAGGGTGCATGACAAAGTGAATGGGTGATGGAACAACAGTTGCTAGAGAAGTACCACGGTAGGGAAGTCAATAAAAGCAAATCCTCTCGACACACCAGAATTTCGATCCTTGATCACACGCACACTGCGTAGAGGGCCCCACTGAGCCTATAAGAGATCAGACCCAAATGATTAAAACGAACCAGACAATACACTTTCAACCAGTGTAACAGTTTATGAAGAGGAACTTGTACAAGAATCTTGTATAGATCGTCATCATTAGTCTTCAGAGACAGTCCCTTGACAACGACAGTGGCGGATGGGACCTGCAAGCATTAATGCAGATATCATGGACCAATAAACATCAAACACATACTAACAAGAATGCATGTGAGCTAGAGACAAAGAATAGCAATACCACTGAATCACCGCGCCGTCTTTCATCGTGGTCATATTCCCTTCTTCTGTCAAAGCGGTTATCATCATAACTATCATCTCTTTGGTTCCGGCTGCGACTTTTGGCACGAGGAGATCTTGATTTAGACCGTGATCTTGACCTGTCATCACGGCCACGTGATCGTGAGCGGCTATGTCGCATGTATGAACCATCATCTCTTTCACGACTTAACCCTCTTCTGTCACGTTCACTCTCACATGAATCACGCCTTCTCCAGCTGTTATCTCTCCTGCTTCTCTCATAATCTGAATCATAGCTGTAACGACCATATTCATGATCTCTCTCATAGCTGTCCTCTCTGCTGTGATGAGAGCTACCGCGGTAACGGTCCTCAAACTCACCATGAAACTCCGGACGGTCTCTACTTCCAATCCTTTTGTGCCTATCAACACCAAAATCACGGTGACTTCCAGATTCATAGTAGTTGTCAGCAGCATGATAATTATCATGGAGTCTATCAACTCCTCTATAATCACTGTCATGCCTTCTGTGATCTCTTGCAGTGGCATATTCCTCATCATGATTTCTTCGAGGCTGAGACCACATAGAGCCAACAGGGGGTGGGGGTGGATACATATCTCTATCATGTACATTTTGAGAGAATGCGCCCCTTCCATATGAATCTCTAGGAAAGCCTTCGTCAACAGATCTCCTGCCATTATATGATCCACCAGGCCTGCAAATCGAGTTGATATGGATATGATGATGCGAAGTCAATAAATCAGAATGCATGACATAGACCACAAACAGGAGAAAAAAAAAGGAATTGCTTTTACCCAAGTACAAAGCATCAAGGTTTCACATGGAATAATGGACATCAATAGAATAGTTAACACGGCATAAAGATGGTTTTATTGACTTGCCTGAAATTTGGCTCGTTGATGATACCATAGCCATCTGGTGCCTGTAGATTCAACAGAATAAGTGTAGTCAGCAACAAATTCTACAGAACAGGCAGGTAAATCCATTCCGTTTTAAGCAATCGCCTCCTCTGGAAGTCCTTTACTACTAAGGCTGGTTACACGATGATCAATCACATCGCCAATTAATCTGCTATTTTCATCATCCTTGGTACTTAGTAAAAGAAAAGGCTGCAATTACACTGTTGTTGTCCCATCCATGCTGTGGAGCATAACGCCCATGATCCATTTCTGATATTCAGCACTAGCGTTATCCTGGAAGATTCTTCCTGATCTTTCAGACTCTTGGATGCAGATTTTTTTTTCAATGTATCCTGTAAACACATGCATGATATCGAATAGTTAAGCAAAAAAAAAAAAAAAGGAAACCACCTCAGCCCCCAACGTAGTAGTTCCAGATTCAGGCTACTTGATTAATTAAGCATTCATTCATTGAGCCACAGTCAACAGCAGCAATTGCTCAATTTCCAGTTCTTAAAGCAGAAATCGATTAGTAGATATTACAATATTTATGACCTCAAGGAATGTGAAGTAATTTGTATGGAACAGGATTTCTGTCAAGAACTTCCATGATGATCCAAAAATGGTGAATAAAAAATGTTTACTGCATAACATGAAGTCAGAAGTATTACAGTAACAAGGACATGCCTAAGGGACTTATCAGATAGGGAGTTAAAAAAGAAAGGACAGACCCAATGCTGTAAGCTCTCACGCTAAGTGGGGTCTGGGGAAGGATTATATTTGGCAAGCCTTAAAAGATAGGGAGTTAATTTACAAAAAATAACACTATAACTCTATACACGACATACAAACTTTTAGGCATAAAAGTTACTTATGGGTGTGTCCCACAGAAGAGTAGGTCGCAAGCATGTGCAGAAAGAAAATGAGATCTTACAAGCTTGCTGCTGCTATTAGAAAAAATAAGGATGCAAAACCCCTATGAACTGGAAAACACATGGGTGCCTGAGGTTGATACAGATTTAGTTTGCCTTGTTTTCATATAAACATCACCTTTCATTAATGCATAGATTCTTACCAAATGAAGGATAAGGAGTGAGGGGGCTCTAATGGTATATAAGTAGGTATATATGGGGAAACATTGATTTGTAGATATGTCAATAAGAAAATAGTAGATATATATTCATGTATATACATTGAAATTTGAGTTTTGAAGTGGACGAGATGAATATAAAGTAATGTTCACATCAGGAACTTTATAGTTTGAATTGATTCAGCACCTAAATATCAAAGCAGCAAATTACTTAAATACAACATTTGAGAAAGAAAAGTGACAGACTGACAGGAAAGCGAGCATATAACAATAGCCTGAACTACAAAAATAGCTCTACCAAATTGTCCGAGCAATACGAGAATGAAGTCTTATTTGGGTAACACGGTGGAAGAGCCAACCTGAGCGCCATCTAACTTGCGCACAAAAATGAATTCAAAGTGTCATCGGTCATCCTAATGACATCAATTAGAAACCTTAGGGAGTAAAATAAAGAAATAAACTTTTCCCCACACGTAGTTCGCGAGTCCTATGGTGACAGCTGAGAACAATTGATCCATCAACCTCACGCGCAACGAAGATGAAGACCTTTTTTTTTTGCAAATAAGATGAAGACCTAATGGAACCGCCGCAACAAAACCGTGTGTGGTCCGTGGGCAGAGTGGTACTCTAATTCACCATGCAACGGAGATACAAATCCATGGATTTGATTACAAGCGGCTGCTGCGAGATCTCCCAGGAGCGCAACAGGCGGAGAAACATGAATCCACAAGTTAGGGTTCCGTACCGACAGGAGAGGACGATCCCAGCCCAGGTCGCGACGGATCTCCACTCCACCAAAATCCGATAGGTCGAAAGGGAAGAAGGAGGTGGAGGACGATGGATGCAGCGGTGGCGTGTTATGGCGGCGGCAACGAGGGCGCGGCTAGGCTCGGCGGCCGCGGCGAGGAGAGGACGACGAGATTGGGTCTTTTTTTCCACACGTGTTTTTTTTTTCGATGTATATACTATGTGTTTTACCACTTATAGTACTACCACACCTTCTGTCTGGCCGGCGCCAACATAGGCCAACTTACGATAGAAAAGGCCCAGATTGATCTGCGTCTGTCAAACGGCACACTCAATAACGGGCCTAATGGTTGTCCGCGCATTTCTTACGAGTTGCTAAAGCCCATACATACTCCCAGACATATAGGGCACGATTGGTTTGTTGGCCAGATGCAATATATTTTGTTTGATTGATTGCATCTATTCAGCGTGACTGAGAAAAGATATTGTTTGGTTGATTGTACAAGTATTTATTAATTTAACTATAAAATAAAAAATAAATATTAAAATAGTATTTATTGTATTCAAAATCATACTATAATATTTAGTATAACATGTTAAACCTTAATCTACTTTTAAATATAATAATATTATATAAATTATACTAATTATATGTTAAAATACCATCATTTAACAAATGGCTTGACTGCATGCGATGAGTCAGGCCCTGAAAACGGATTTGATTCACGTTCCCGCAGAGCCTGGCTGAGTCGGCGCTTTTGCATGTGCGTAGCAGGCCCAGGTGCCCATGAAGGCAACCAATCGGCCGTTCTCTGCATGCGGCGAGCCAGACTGGCACCCATGCAGAGAACCAATCGCGCCCATAGAGAATACTAGCATGTCTTGCAATGGTACAAACTACAAAGTTTGTGCAGTGCAGTGGCGGATCTAACGGTGGAGCAAGGGGTCTCAAGCCCCCCCTACCGGGCGCTAATACATGAAGCCCCCCTTTAATTTTTCTGCCATTAGAGATAGGAGAGAGAGCTTAAATGATGGATAGAGGTTGAAAAAGATGAAGGAAGAAGTCCTATTTACCTCCTCCAACTCTTTAAGAAGTTGTAGATCTTGTCTCAAATTACAAAACCGTGTATTCTTAGTCACTGAACTTTTAGATGCATTACAATTTTACTCTCTCAGCGTTACTTTGAGTGGTTTTGTCTGATTCAGCATGGTGGGGCCCACCAGTCAGCTGCCAACTCAGCATGATGGAGTCCACCTGTCAGTTGTCATGTCAATCTATAGCAGTTCCCAAGGCGGGCGCGACGCTGCCGGCGGCAGCGACACTTAAGACGGATGGAGACATGCTCCACGTGAGCCATGGTGATGGGTCCCGACGCGGGTGGCGACAGTAGGCGGGTGGAGACAGCGAGGTCGAGGCGCGTGCAGACGATGGGTGGAGACGGTGAGGTGGTGGAGACGGCGAGGTCGAGGCGCAGCGCAAGGAGGACGGTGAGCCGCGACTGCAGGACCTAGGGCGGCAGCGGCTCTCGAGGCCGACGGCGACGGCGGATCCCAAGGTGAGCGGCGGTGACGGCGGGTGGAGACGCAACCCGTGACGACGACCTTGAGGCGGGATACGGCCCGCGAAGATGACTCTGAGGCGGGCGACGACAGCGGATCCCGAGGCGACCAACGGCAGCGATTAGTCTCGAGGCGAGCGACGACGTGGGTTCTTGAGGCATGCGCGCGGCTGCCGGAGTGGCTTGAGTGGAGACGGGTGGGAGGAGAAAAAAAATAAAAAATGATGAGAGTGTGTCGGGTGCCTACGTAGCACCTGACAGATGGGTCCCACTGTGATGAATCAGACAAAACTACTTAAAATACCACCGAGAGAGAAAACTTGTAACACATCTAAGAGTTCAGGGAGTTAGGATATCCGGTTTTGTAATTCGAGACAGGATCTGCAACTCCCTAAAGAGTTGGAGGAGGTAAAAAGGACTTCTTCCAAAGATAAATAGTATCTTATTTTGGTTTTGTATTAACTTATGATGTATTCAAAAAAAATTCAGTCCCCCTTAAATTTGGTTCTGGATCCACCACTGGTGCAGTGGAATAAATAAGAACTAGTAATTCAAATAAAAACCTCGCATTTGCTTGAGACGGATTAATCCAAGCACTCATCCTTCAATCAGCAACAATCTAGTACCATATATATACTCTATTTTTTTCATAAAACTATGTACATATATATAAGGGATTTTTATCTACAAAACACTCAAAAAGTTATATTTATCTCTAGAACACCGCACCGGCTAACTTTGTCTCATAAATACTATAAAAAACTTTATTTATCTACAGAATAACACACTAAAAAAAGTAGTCATATTAATGATAAAAAGATTGAATTGCCAGTGTTTTATCTTCTTCACCCTCACATGTGTCTTCCTCCTCGTTGACGGAGATCCACGCCACCCCTTGACATGCACCCTGAAGCAAGTGCCATGTCACCGTCAAAAACTCCTCACACCTCACGCTGCGTCATCGGCCGCCTCCACCGTCGCTTTCATGTTAGGATTCGTGATGAGCTTGGCATGGACGCGAGGGCACCCGACGGTCGCGCCATGGTCGTAGACGAGGGAGGTGAAGGTGGCACGGTCGCACGAGCCGGAGCCAAGCCGTTTCACGGTGGAGGAGATGAGCTAGAGGCATTTATATTATTTACAACATATTCTCTTTTTATGAAAAGAAAATAATAAAAATAATAAAGATGGTGTTCTGTAAACAAATTCTTTTTTCTTTGTGAAGTGTAGGAGACAAAGTCAACTGATATGCTGTCAAATACAGTGTCATGTACACAAAAATCCCTATATATAACTACTCCTACATGTAGAGTCATCGTTACTGCTTGGATCGTTCAACTTATTGGTGACACTAGTACAATACTATAATTACTACGTGCAAAGACAGGAGGTTGCAGCGAGATATATGTTAGTTTCTCTGTAACGAGTGGAAGGGTGACTCGGACATTTTTGTGATAGCTATTCTTTGAGTTTCAAACATGTGCGACAGATATTTGAGGTTGGTCTTGCTATGTGTGCATGTTTCTTCATAATCGAAGAGAAAATTTAAAGAAGTTCTAGCTACACGTACGCTTTACTGTAAAAAAAATGATTTTTTTTGTCTTTATGAATTAGCTTAATTTTTTTTATCAGCTGGTTGTCGCATGCGTATATATGTAGTAACTTAGTAAACTTAAGCTTTTCTATTATCCGTGGAAGTGTTACAAAACATTTTCAGAAGTGGGTGATAAAATTGCTTATGCAGACTTTTGAATGAGTTGATTGGTACATAGCACTTCAATAACTTCACTATTTATGTAAAACATTCGTAGCACTACCAAATATATTTTCAGAGGTGGTGATAAATTTTGCTTATGCGGAAAATGGAAGGGTAGTGTCGGAAGTAGATATCACTCTTGCTTGTATAGGGAACAGGTGGTGTACCTTTTTTGAAAGAACGAAAAGTAAAACTTCCGTTGTAGGTTGTTCGTTTTGTGAATCTGTGAGGAATGTACATGTCGTCTCTTTCCCCTCTTAACTTTAGTCTCTTTTTTATGTAAGGTGACCTTTTTGCCTAGCCCATATAGTATATTGAGACATATATAGAGTACTTCTGCATGCTAGCTTTCCAATGGCATATCCAACATATTGTTCATCCAGAAGTGCACAAAGATGAAATAAAATTAGAACGGACCAGCACGCCGATGACCTCCCTTTTTACATGCGCAGGAAATCAAGGTGATGCAGCTGGTACGACGTCGTTGGTGCGAGGGCCGGATTTTAATCTCCACTAAGCAGACACACAAGCACAATATTTTTTGTCTCCTTTAATTTGTATATAACCGGAAGCAGTCGATCGGATGTGATCATGTTTCGGTGAGTTTTAATTTAGACCATATGAAGTTTTGTTACCAGCTAGGCGTACCACTCATTTACATGGACTGTTAATCCAAACGGCAAAGGAGAACGGGAGGCGAGAAAAATAAAACGGACATCTTGAACCAAGCGTGCTTTCTTCGAAAAAAAAAAGAGTGCTAAATTTGAAGATATGATGATTCATATAATGGTCACTCACTGGTTATCACAACAAATCCTTAATTTTTTATCACGAGACAGAAAGGCAAACTATATGTCAAATCTATTTGATCGTCTGTGAAAACATAGACTAATATATAATCGTACACTTGAAGCATATTGATGCACGCATATTAGCATGCAGAGGATTTTGATTGCCTGCTCGATCAGGCACCATGCATATGTGTCTCAACGTTACGTCGTTGCGGTCTCCGTCCATGGCTGGGTTGCTCATCTGTTCCGGTCGGACAGATGCTATAGCTTTTGTTCGAACTAGCTAGTCGACATAGCTAACTGTATCTAGATATTGATCTTGCCGATGAGCGGTATGCCGATGGCGGTGACAACGAGCGTGGATGGCGCGCCGAACACGACGTGGCTCCAGAAGCTGAGGTCGTGCGCGTTCCGCGGCGCGCGGCGCGCCTGCTCGCAGACGATGAGGTTCGCCGCCGACCCCAGCAGCGAGAGGTTGCCGGCCACCGTGCTCACCCACGCCAGGAGCAGCCACGACCGCGTCACCGCCGACGGCGAGATGGTCGCGGCCGAGGCGGCTACCTCGTCCCCCATCAGCAGCACTGGTGTGAGACAGATGGATCATGTGTCAGCTTAATTATCAAACGGTCACTTCAAAAAGGCGGCATTAATAATAACTATTATATCTTGACAAAGGAAGCAACATTAGTGCTTAACGAGCTGGTCACAACACACTCATATCAGACGACAAAACTAGAGAGATATTTTCGTGTTGGTGGTTGATCAAAAAAAATCTTTGGGTATGTGCAGACCAGGGAGTTGTAGCAGCCTTAACCATTCCGAAGACTCTTTTTAGTTTCTGTGTCCTTTTCAGTTTGCATATCAACCACCAGTGCAATTTATTTTAGTTCTCTAGAAAACTAGTTCTCGATTATGAGCATGGCTGCATAAAAAAAAACATGACTTCATACTCCCATTTACCTGTTGGCACGTTGGAGGCGAGGTTGGAGAGGAGCAGGATGATGACGGATAGGACGGTGACGCCGCTGACGTGGTTGATCTTGGCGTAGGGCGCCATGAAGTTCCAGATGGCTCCGGGGAGCCCCGTCTTGTTGAACCCGCTCACCGTCACGAACATCCCCGAGAAGAAGACCAGCAGCGAGTAGGACACCTGCATATATATACATCTTTGTATGAATTATTTGCATGGTCAACACGTGTCTTTTCTTCCTTCTCTCTCGATCATAAGTACACAGCATGGCCATGGCATATATGATGATTTGATGATGAGCCGAACAAAATAACAAGTCACATACGTACCTTGTCGAGGCATGGCTCTGCGTCGCGGAAGTCGACGACGACGAGCGCGATGGCGGTGGTGATGGCGGTCCACGACATGTTGAGCCCCATCATGTATGCGACGAGCATGCCGACGGTGACCACGTACGCGAAGGTCTTGAGGAAGAGCCTCCGCCTGTGGTCGGAGCACTGCATGAACCACCGGTGCTTGGTGGAGATGTTCTCCTTCATCACCGAGTCAGCGTCATCATCATCATCGAATAAACCGTTCCCCGCATCAGCGGGGCTCTGCTTGAGCGAGAGCACCGATGCCGGCGACGACGACCTTACGACAACCACGCGGCCCTCCTCGACGGCCTCCATCTCCTTCCCGGCGGCGACCTCGCCATCGTCGCCGCCGCCCTCGAGGTCCTTCCAGTACATGCATAGCAGCATGACCATGTTGACCCCCATCCCGGCGAGCATGGCCGGTACGACCCCGAAGAAGAACTGGAGGAAAGTGATCTTGCTGTTGAACGCGATGACGAGGTTCTGCGGGTTTCCGATGGGCGTGGCGCTGGACCCGATGTTGGCGCTGGTGGCGAGCGCGAGGAGGAACGGCTTGGCGGGGAGGCCGCGCTCGGCGGCGAGCTCCAGCACGAACTCGGTGAGCACCACGCAGCAGGTGTCGTTGGTGAAGAGCGCGCTGGCCAGCGCGGTGACCACGCACACGCGGCACAGCAGGTCGCGCCCGCCGCGGCTGCGCCACGCCAGCACCGCGCCCAGGTGCTTGAACATGCCGGCGCCCTTGAGGTACCCGCCCACCACCATCGTCGCGAACAGGAGGCCTAGGATGGGCAGGTCGATGGAGGCGTACGCGTCGTCCGGGCTGATCACGTGGAACACGATCATCAGCACGGCGCCCAGAAGCGCGCCCGCCGTGCGCCCGATCGGGAGGAACGGGACCGACGGGAACACGGCCAGCATCCAGAACACGCCGAAAGACAGCGAACCGAACACCACCTTCGGAAGAGGCGCCAGCTGAGTCATGGCTAGCTGCTTCCCTTTGCTCGACTATCACTCTTTCTCTCTCTGTCTCTACTAGCTAGCACAGAGTGCTTCGACGCAGGCAGCACTCTCGGCTGGGCCTTAAGTAGTAGTCACAAAGGGAGATCGAGCTGCTTGCTTTCCAGCTGACCTCAAATATCTACGACTCCTCCTAGTCCTAGGAGAGCTACTCAGCTAGACCAAAGCTCAACTCCATAACCTTCCCTTCATATATAAAAAAAAACTCTTGATAACCCGGCCACGTCAAATTCAACGACACCAAATGATCCACGTATAATTAACTACTAGTATACAAAGGATCAAGACAACATGATGAGTGTAGACTGCTGCTACCTATGTACATGCATGCGTGCCACGTCATCCAGTCAGCCAGGGGACTCTCTACACTCATTGGGTGCGGCGCGTACAGAAGTCGTGAACCCATATCTTCATCTTCAATCAAAGCAAAAACAAAAAAAGGAACCCCATGAACCATTTTAGTAGCTGTGAAGACTGGCTTGGGTTACAACTGGGCTCTTAATAAATACACTCACCGAAGCTGAGTGGTGATTTCAGGTCACGCCTTAAGTAAATCAGTGGTAGTGCTAATCAACTTGCTGTGGTGGTGCCTTCTTGCTTTTGGTAAGCATCAGCATCAGTTAGATTAGCTTGATTGATAGCATCAATTAGAGGTTGCTTCAAGAGCGACCCAGCGTCAGAACCGATTGATTGCCGTCCGATAAGAGTGAAAATATCTCCAAGCATGCATATGCTATTGTCTTGTTTTGGTATTCTTAATACTTTTGAGGTTTGCTTGGATCGTGAAACATATAAACATGTATTTTTGCTACGGTGAAGTTTTCATGCATTGAATAAAAAAGGGATCCATTGCCTCCTCGAATTCGCCTTTTGGTTTGTTTAAGGAGTTCCGACCTTTTGTAGTTAACTACCGATAACGATGAAAAAGGCATTCTGAAATTTAAAACAAAAAGGCGAGTTTCTAATTTCATTGCGAGAAAAAAGATACTGCACAAAGAGTGTTGCAGCACTGGCCAATAGTTTTAAAAAACTATTGTCCAATAGTTTAAGGGTAATTTCATAATTATGCTATTAATTAATAAATTTATGTTTATTTTTATGATATAATATTAAGTCTACAAAATCATTAAAATGTTAGTTTATCTTAAAAAATATAAAATATTAGCTATTAATTAGATTGTTGATATAACTTTATTTATAATAATAAAAACTAATTACTATAAATCTACAATTCTTTTTTTTCTGATATTGCTCTTAAATTGAGAAACTACTCGCTAGTAGTTATGATTTTAGATTATGAAATCTATACCGTTAGATAAAACTATTGGCCAGTAGTGTTTTAAAACTACTTGCCAGTATTTTGGACTGGTAAAACTCCTCAAAAATTAATCTGACAAAGTTGCCATTTGTGTTCGAAGTTCGAATTGCTTGTACTAGCTTCTAGCTCTACTAACTTTATGATGCTATAATCACACATAAACATGTTGTGATATTAATCCATACTGCTGTTAGCCTTATATAATGACACAAAATCATAATATGATGCTCAGAAATTAAATGTCAACTCCGTAATGTGGGCATCTCATAAGAAACAGACGAATATGTCCGAAGTTCGGTATCCACCGGTAACCAGACGCATGCATGGGTGACTAGTGTCCCTTCTTCTTTTTTTAGAGAAAAAGCGCTTGGCCTGCTCGTATTGAAAGTTTATATAAGGTTTCTTAGATGACTAGCTTGGAGCTCTTTTCTTAAGTAAATTAGTAAACTCAGCTGTCAGCTCCTATATAGATTCAAATCCGTTGTGAAATGCTTGCACTAGGAATCGACTGGCTATTGCACGCGCAGCCAAAATCATGGTTAATTCACCATGTAAATATACAGAGGATTGGCTAATGCAGGCGTGCTATCTTATCCCACTGTCATGCCGACAGCTAAGACGGACAAAAGGAAAGGCATCACCGCACTTGTTCTATGAGAGATTAATGAAACATTGAAATATCTATACTTGTGCAAATCAGTGTGGTAGCAGCAACACTTTCCAGTTGCTCTTGTACGTTCTTTGCGTGTAGCACAGTACTGCAGTTGTTCGTCGCCACACCTGAATATTATAGAAAAATGCGGTATTGGAGAAGGCGAGTCCGACCACAAGTTCCTCCACGTTGACACAGAGTCTGTGAACGTGAAGGTAACTGGTAAAGCAGGATCGGTTAAAATCAGACAGTCACAGCAGGGCACTAACAAGGACCCGCGGCTGGCTCGCATATGGCCAAGCAACCGGATCTCAAGTTCTCGACCGTGATGTGATGCAGGACAAGTTTGCACTGACACGCCGCACCCACCTAGCAAGCAATGTGTAACATCTCCTTTGATTAACATTAATTTATACCAGGTCATGGATTTACAAGGGGTCCTGATCGTTCCGATGGGGACTTATCCATGCGTGCTGATCAAGCGTGTATCTACTACTGTCTCCGTCCACAATGGTTTTTTTTTCCTCCTCAAAGCATGCACCATTCTGTAAGGTGCATAGTTGCTTCATCTAGGCTAAGGGGTTGGAGTTAAAAATGCATACCCTTCAATTTCCACGCGCTTTACAATCTAGCTATTCTAGTTCATCACGTGGGGGGTATTTCATATTTGGTGCGTATCCACATTATTATTATTATTTATGATAATTTTTGGGCACAACTCTTCTAATCCGACAAATGTACAAATATACATCAAATTAATTAAAAATTTGAGTTCCTGAAAGAGAATAAATATCAAATATTTCATGCTCGCACCTTCTAATCACCCTTGGTTAATTGGAAAATGTTGGTCTTTAGCTGACCTTAAAGCATCTTTTATGGGACATGCAAATTTGAGCTTCCAAATTTTATTTACAAACCCATATAAATTGGGACCTCAAATTTACATCCAATGTCATTGCAACATTGCATCTAGGCTCCTATTCACTAGTGGGACCCACTAGTCAGAGACCCCCCAACACCGCCAGCCCCAACACACTCGAAGGTCGGGCCGAGATGGCTCTGATGACCATGCGCGGGTGCCCAGGCTAGGAAGGGCGGGCTGGCGCAAAGAGAGGGGCGAGAACAGGGAGACAGAGTGGCGTCAGAAGGTGGTGCTTGGAGGGGAGAGCTTGGAACAACGACGCCAATCCACCCTATGCGTGGCCCAGATCGGTAGATCCGGCCAGGGGGATCCAGCTATGACATCTGGGCGTGAGGATGGCAGTGAAAGGGGATGTCTTCGGGTCGGGCACGGGAGTGGAGAGGGTGGAGGAAATGGTGAGGCCCTGGCGAGCTCAGGACCAAGAAGAAGCTCCCACATCGTGGTCGCGCCCGCCTCTAGTGTCGACGCTCCCACCCCGACATCTTCCGCGCACCCGCCCGCTCCCTTCCTAGCGTCGGCGCCCCCGAATATTACCATGGGTCAGGGAAGAAGGCGTTATTGTCACCGAATCTTGCCGCGGGTGGGGAAGAAGGGGTTGACGCCGCCACCTGACCCATCATCGCCCTTCGTCCAAGCCCACTGCCACCGACCTGCCTGTGTCCGAGTGTCCGGCGCCGTCCTTGTGCTCGATCTAGCAGGAGAGGGAAAGGATAGGAGAGGAGAAATTGGAGAAGAAAAAGGAAAATAAGAAAAAGAGGTGGAGTCCATGTGTGTGGAGGGTGGATGAAACACTCCCAAACCTAGGATCATGGCTATGAGATTTGGGAGTGCATGCAAAATAGGAGGATGAATGGAATCCTAACTAGAGAGAGATTTAGAAATACATGCAAATTAATAGGATGAATGGAAGCCTCACTAAAATTTGGAATTTTTTTTTTCCTTTGTACTAGCAGCCCCATTGAAGATGCTCTTAGGATGTGTTCGTTTCCATGAAGAGCTAAAATTTAGCTCCTAAAATTTGAGCTAAACTTTAGACTCTTTTGAAGAGCTAAAATTTAGTATTTCTTTTAACCCTTTTTCATCTCTAGAGCTAAAGTTTAGCTCTAGTTTTAGTCCTCCTATTTATTTTTCTAGAGCTAAAATTTGAACTAAAATTTAATTTTAATCATTTAGCCCATGGAAACGAACATCTAGTTGAACCGTACATGGTATGTACTTGCACCATTGACAGGCGGAAGTCCAATCAATCTCAGTACATAAGCTGCAACCGAGTGACAATGCTGTAGTGCAAAGATTAGGTGAGAAAACCTGAACAACCAATTACCTGCGTGCTATCTTGTCGCATTGTCATGTTAATTCACCGTGTAAATATACAGGCGTGCTATCTTGTCCCATTGTCATGCCGACAGCTAAGACGGCCAAATAAAGGAAACGCATCACCGCACTTGTTCTATGAGAGATGATTGAAACATTGAAATATCTATACTTGTGCAAATCAGTGTGGTAGCAGCAACACTTTCCAGTTGCTCTTGTACGTTCTTTGCGTGTAGCACAGTGCTGCAGTTGTTCGTCGCCACATCTAAATATTATAGAAAAATGCGGTATTGGAGAAGGGCGAGTTCTACCACATGTTCCTCCACGTTGACAGAGTCTGTGAACGTGAAGGTAACTGGTAAAGCAGGATCAGTTAAAATCAAGTCACAGGGCACTAACAAGGGTCCGCTGCTGGCTAGCATATGGCCAAGCAACCGGATCTCGAGTTCTCGACGACCGTGATGTGATCCAGGACAAGTTTGCACTGACACGCCGCATCCACTTAGCATGTGTGACATACTGACATCTCCTTTGATTATCATTTACCAGGTCATGGATTTACAAGGGGTCTGCTTGATCGTTCGGATAGGAACTTAATTAGTTTTATTGTTCAAAATATTGGTCATAATCTAAAATCATAACTATTGTCAGTATTTTATCAATTTGAGGATAATATCGATAAAAATAAAAGGGGTAGAATTATAATAATCAATGTTTATTGGTATAAATAAAATTAAATTAATAATCTGATTAATAGCTGATGTTTTATATACTTTTATAAAATGAGCTGATATTTTAATGATTTGATACGGTTAACGTTTTATCGTGAAAATAAACATAAATTTATTAATTAATAGTGTAATTATGAAATTATTTTTAAACTACTGACTAATAGCTTTTTAAAACTACTGGCCAATATTTTAGAGAGTAAAACTCCTCGGGGACTCATGCATGCATACTGATCAAGCGTAGCTACTACTGTAACTTATTGAATCTGATTATCTGAAACGGCATGTCTCCTGCTATAATGGCTGTTATTTTTCTTTTCTCCTCAAAGTATGCACAATTCTGTAAGGTGCATATCTGTTTCATCTAGGCTAAAGGGGTTATGTTACCCGCGCGCTTTGCAATCTAGCTATTCTAGTTCATCACATGGGGGTATTCCATATTTGGCGTGTATCCACATTTTTATTATTTTTTATGCTAATGTTTGAGCACAACTCTTCTAATCAGACAAGTGTACAAATATACAGCAAATTAATTAAAATCTGAGTTGCTGAAAGAGAATACATATCTAATATTTAATGCTCGCACCTTGTATTCAGACCTTTTGGTTAATTCAGAAATGTCGGTCTTAGCTGACCTTAGGCTCAAAAACTAGTTGCACCGTACATGGGATGGAAGTACTTGCACCATTGACAGGAGGAAGAGACAAGTCCAATCAATCTCAGTACATAAGCTGCAACCGAGTGACAATGTTGTAGTGCAAAGATTAGGTGTGAAAACCAGAACAACCAATTACCTGCAGTATAAGACTGCACTGCTGCAGCATGACTGACTGAATGATCGACTGGTGATTTGAAACAAAAACCACTAACGACATGGACTAATGCCCTATCCTTGGTTGCAGGCTTTATATCTGGGCAGGCACCCTAGCTATACGATTAGCACGGTCATTATTACAATGCATACCTGCCTGATTACTTTTTGCCCCATGAGGTAAGTGGTAACCCGAAGTTTCTGCACCCACCAAGCATGGTACTAGCTCTAGCTGCATAAAAAGAGCAAAGTGGTCTCCGATTTGTTGGCTAGGTGCATGCAAACGTGTTAACTTCCTCGTTTTTTTTTCAGTAAAGCTAATGTTTTTATGTCAACTCTAGGTACTACTAAGGGTAGCAAATTTTTTTCCCCCTCCAAAACAGAGCATCCAGTTCAATTTCAGACGAAATGGAGGTCTGGAGTTTATGCAACTAAGATTTGCATTGTAAAAGAAAAAGATTGTGCAACGCCTCTATTTTTGTGTGCCTCAAGTCCATTTTTTGCGATCGCTCTTTCATATTTTCTTTTTCAAGTAAAAGAAGCTACTACCACGCTCTCAAGATGAAAACGAAATTCTTGTAGTGTGCAGAGAGAAATCGAATGGAATCCCTCTGTCCAGGGTCAAAGCACAAACCGAAAGCAAAAGCGGCGTATTGGGGAACCACGACTTTCAAAGCATCCGGGACGGCCAGACAGTTTTGGCCGTCTCCTTTGGGCTTTCGCCTTTGATTCTTTTCCCGCCAAGAAAGCCTTCAAACACATGATGGTATTCATCTCCTCGCTACAAAGCTGCTGCATGAGCGAGCTGTGATCGATGCACGACGGGTCGCTCAGCAGCAGCTACAACGTCGCCAATCGTAGGTAGCTACAGCGAGAGAAATTAAAGGTAACAACAACACAATATAATGCCGGCGACGACGACGGCGAGCCGCGGGGTGGTCGCGGGCAGCGGTCCCGCCCACCGGGTGGCCGTGCTCCGGTGCGTGATCGCGGCGCTGGTCATCACCATCATCCTGGCGGGCCTGGTGGTGCTCATCATCTGGCTCGTGGTCCGGCCCAAGCCCATCGACTACACCATCACGCGCGCCACGGTGCGGCACTTGAACGTGACCCCCGCCGCGCCGCCCACGGTGAACGCGACGTTCTACCTCACCCTCGCCGCGAGCAACCCGAACCGTCGCGTGTCCATGCGGTACGAGGAGGTGGAGTTCGTCGTGCTGTACGGCGGCGAGTCGGCGGTGCAGCTGGCGGTCGCCGACGCGCCGCCGTTCCGGCAGCCACGGCGCAACGAGACGCGGCTGGACGTGCGCGCCGTGGCGCGGGCGGCGCCGGTCACGGAGCGGGCGGCGCGGGAGCTGGAGCACGACCAAGCAGCGGGGGAGGTGGCCGTCGACGTGCGGGTGCGCGCGCGCGTGTGGTTCAGGGTCGGCGGGGTCAGGTCCAGGCGATACTCCCTGCAGGCGTTCTGCTCGCCGGTGGTCCTCGGCCTCACGCCGGCGTCGGCGCGGGCGTTTCGCGACGTGCCGTGCGACGTCGCCATCTCGTGAGCCTCGGATCGCCGGTGGCTATGTGGTGGTGCAGCAAAGGAGTTTGGCTTGCAACGATGGTTTGCTGAGGCTTAGATGTTTGACTTGGTGCATTTTGTGGTGTGTTGTAAATCAAGCATTATTTCAATTTCCCGCCTCTTTTCAAACTAGTGTGCGGAGCTTCTACCATGTTTCATTGATATGTTCAATATCATGCTTGCTGTAAGTGGTATTCTAATTTTGGAAAGTGGTTTGTTCAGGTTTAGATGTTTTGACTTGGTATATTTTGTGTTCTGTTGTAAATTAAGCTCTTCTTAGCTGCCCCTGCTTTCTTTCACTATTATTTTTTTTTCCTTTTCATTGAGACTAGTGTAGTGTGCTGATGAGCTTCTACCATGTTTGCTATATTATCATGCTCGCTTGCTGTGAGTGCTATCCCCATTTGGGAGAAATATCTCCCTTCTTTCAACATTCTATCCGAAACAGTCCACACTTTTCTGTTTATTTTACTCGCGAATTGAACGTGAGGCACTTTACCCTACTATAGCATTGGAGACTTGGTGCCTTTCTCTTGTCATTTTGTTGTAGCTATTGTCCCTGTGCTTCAAGCTACATTCTTCTATTGTGGCTTTCATGTCCTAATTCCTGAAAGCTAGAAACTAGGCCGCTTTAACTTTATCGCTCTGTCTCTTTAGAATTGACAGTGGTAAAGCCGGGGCGAAAGCAGAGAGAGCAGTCACTACTCTCTTTTCAGGTGCAACTAGTTGCCTCTGAATCCAGAAAGCCCGGTAATCGTATTACTCGAGAACCCATGAAATTACTAAACGACGGAGTACTACAACTACAATGATCCCTGCAAGTAGTTAACTTCATCCTTGTGTATGTGACGGGCGCGATATTTTCTTCATGCATAACCTGCATGTTAGTGATCACATTGGTTCTGTATTTTGAGAAATGGTACTGGGAGTCTGGGACCGCATAATGTTTTGGTATTTTCCAATGCGAGATCTCACTAATATCACCTTGAGTTACTAAATATTTGGGTGCTCTGTTTCTGTTAATACTGACTTTCTGAGCGCTGCCACACTGGGGTTAGGAACACAAAAGGTTCAAACTGTACTACAAGTGTGTTTTCGCATGATCCACAACACGATATGCTCGATCCCACTCGCTTAGCGCTAATGGGTTCTCACGCACGTAGCACTTCCATCTTGTTATCAAACTAGGCAGCTAGCACCGTCGTGCGTGCCGGATCCTGTGCCTGCACTCAAGTTTCCTCGGGCTGAAAACCCTTTCTTCTTCCTCCTTTTCCAAGACAGGATTGCATGATATTTGTCCAGTTTTTTTCTAGCTTCCACATCATGCCTCCAGTTTGGAACTTTATAATCAGGATGGAACGTAAAAAGAAGCAGTTTTATCACTCGACAACTTGTCCTGATGCAGAGGCACTAGCTAGGTTGTCATCCATAGGCTCATAATGCAGTGAAGATGGGTAAGCTACGTGTCCAGGATCTGGGATTTCAGAAAGCAGGCAGTGGAACCAGCGGATTTGGGGAATTGGGGTAATGGGGTGACGCCGATCGATGTTGGCTTGTGTTGGATTAGACTAGAGAGCATATTTTGCTGCAAGTGCCATATGCGTATGTGGGCGCATGGGTGTGGCAACAATTTCTTGAGTCTGACATGCTGATGAAGCGAACTATACACACCCATGTCCTGAAAAATTGTACACCAGGAAGTTTTCCAACTCTTCTTTACTACTACTTTAATTTCTATTAGAATAAAGAGAAAGAGTATACCCTAAATCTGTTATTTGAGCTGTAAAATGTAGCGAATCTTATAATGACACACTATGTCAAGATCGATAGAAAATCTCCCTCTAAGTAGCGACAAGCAGACCTTTGGTGACATATTCAACATTGTGTCTGGCCGAGTACACGTTAGGGTTAGGCCTTGTTGGATTGAACGGAGTGAGGGAGATTAAGGGCCTATTATATGGAGGGCTTCAGCCCTAGCTTATGTCATAAGTCTACAGATGAACACCCTAAATTCAAAATATCTTATACTTAAAAAAGCCTTTGTAAGCCATTCTGTATTTTATGCTAGGACCCATGAGTCATAATTTCTAGCTTTTACCTGCTTATATCCCATTCCAAACAGAAAGTGTCCCGTGTGGCCTCTAAAAAAATGTATTGCCAAACAATTTTCTAGATAAGTAAGAATAAAATAAAATACATTGGAAAAACTATTTCTACAAATAAGGCCATATTTGGATTCCTATAGTTTATAAGAAACTGATTTCTAGAAACTGGAGAGTTCCCAAATAGGTCAGTTTTTATGCTATTTTATATAAATAAGATTATGGGTTTTTAAGAAATCCATAATCTGACTCAATCTAGTTAATGCTAGTTTTTTGCTTCATTACAATGTATTAACCACCCCAAAATTAGTTTATAAATTATAAAAAATAGGATTCAAACACCCTCACTCAGTTTTTATTTAGAAATCAGTTTCTAGAAATTGATAGTAAAAACCAGTTCTTAAAAAAACTACGTTGATCTGGCCTTAAGTCAAACTAAAGTCTTTTATTTTTTGAGAAAAGCTGAATCATAATTTAGTGATTCAAGCCCCTCCAGCACTGAATTTTTTTTTGTTAACCCTCTATACCTTCTTGCCCAAGTGAGACGATGGCTCGGCGGGCTAAGCTCTCACTGCCGAAGTGCGGAACTGTCGTCTTGTACGGCGGCTCGGATGGTTTCCTTCCCTCAGGAAGGGCAACAGACTTTCCTCCATTCCAAACGCTGTTGCTTTCCTGAAGAACGGCTTGTACGAAATTTCTTTGATGGCCAACGTCAGCCCGGGCGACTGGTTGTGGTTGCTGGACGTAGGACATTTGGTCGCCCCCCCGGATTCGTGCTGCTGCATCCAAAGATATCTTCCTTCGGTTGGGGCACTTAAGCTCCTCGCCGATTGAAATTTCTTTGATGGTTTCCTTCAATTTAGTTGACACTTTGGAGCCCGTTACGAAAATTAATAAGAAGTGTAAAATATAAGTGTCTGAAAAACGAGGAGGAAAGAGATAGAGATAGAGGTGTATTAAAAAGAAAGAAAGATATATCAGAAAAATAAGAATGTAAATTAATTTTAAAAAAATTAAAAAAACTAAAATAATTATTATTTTAGGACGGAGGGAGTAGTACATTATATTGACTGACGTGATACGGTGATAACACGCACGGCACCTCGCAATCGCAGGCGGTTCTTCTGTTTCCCTTTCCCTCACCCTGCGCGTCGCGCACAAGCTCAAATCCACCACCGCGCGTGCCCGTCACGGGTCACCCACCGCTGCGCCCCAACCGCCCGGCACGCCGCCGACTGCGCACCAATCCGTGGCAGACTCCAGTGACAGATATCGTGTGACGCCGATATATAGAGACGCGTTCTATGCGTGTGTTTCGTCATGATGTTCAGAGTTGGATATGATATGATCTACTAGTCATCTATAGCCTGCCCGGGTGGCTAGTAACGCGTTCATCTTGCTTGCTCTTTCGTGGCCAGTTCTTTTTAGCTGCCTTTGAGCCGCACCTGGCCGGTCGGCGTTACCTCATCACCTGGTTAGATACAAAGTTGCCATGGATTGACTTGTAACGGATTCGATCACTCCGGTCTTATGGCGCACCCGCGCACCTGGCACTAACCGAGCAATGGTGCAAGAGTGATCGTACGGCTCAGATTTGCAGCGCTCAATGGATATATTGCAACTTCTAGTTGATGACACGCATGCCAGATAGAAATTAGTTGGCCACGTGTGCTGCTGTGTTTTGTACATCTTGAAACTTTGTGAGGATGAGAACATCTTTAATGAGAAGATGATGTGAAATTCGGTGAATCTATAATCTGCCAATTTTGTGTTTGAATCAAGTTTCGACATTGCGTCTCCTCACACAAGATCTCAATTGGGGGGGGGGGGAGATGCTCTTTATTCCTATGTTCAGATATCATGATCCAGTTTTTAGACCGTGTATATTATAGAAATTAAGATTGTTAATATCTAAAAATCCAAAAGCTGAAGTACAAGTGTCTGTCTGTTTTGTGCTTGTATACAAAATCATTACTACTTACTTACATTTAGTTCCATGGTAGTTTGGTAAAATTAATGGAAGAAGCTGATAAAAGGCGATCACGGTCTGTGCTTGCTAGATTGTGGAACATTAAGGGGAAGATATGAAATTTGTGACCAGTGGTCATTTGTTTCAGTTTGTTACAATAATCTCGAATAAAGTTGAAACAAACTTTAGCTCATGGCAACTCATCGCTTCTGCCGATGCCACGCAGACAATAGAGAAGTACATCACCATTTACTCGGAGAAGAAAATAAACTGAAACGAAAGCGAGAAGGGAAGGGCGTCCCCCGCCGCCCCGCGTTGAGCTCCACCCGTTTGCTAAAAATGGGTGCGAACTCATCACCGCGCCCGGCGATTCTCGCCTCGGTTCCCCGCCCCCGCTCCCCGCATTTCCGCGCAATGACCCGTGCGAGCGCGACGGCGTGGCGTGGAGGAGGACGCGATCCGGACCCTGTCTGAGGGCGGCCATCTCGGTAATTGGGTGCGAGCATATTCGGCGTGAGGCGAGGACGGGATGTCGGGGCCGAACCGGCGCCGCTCGTCGGACCGGCCTGGCGAGCGGGTGGAGTTCAGGTTCTCCAACCTCCGCGCCGTGCAGGTGATGACCTATCGCTGATTGCATTTTCAGCAATTCGTGTGAGGCCGTGAAGTTCGTGCCTTGGTTGCAGCAGTGGCTGCATTGGGGATTTTGAGGCGGATTGTGATGAAATTGAGATTTTCTGATTCTAGATTAGGAAACCCTCGTCATTGCTGGTTGGTCAGAGAGCGTCCTATAATACCAATAATATTAACGACGTGTTCGTGGGATCTATCAGGCAATTGAGTGGCAATCCTTTGAGCTAGGAGTGTGATTTTAGCGTGCATTTCTCAAGGCTGGGAAATGTACATGCGCAGTCGTTTGAGAAAAGTTTCCTCCTGGCTTCGTTGACACCCAGTTTGATAAGAGAAGACAATGTTAGTAGTGAAAATCTCGAACAAATTTCATTTAAAAAAAGAAAATCTAGAACAAATTGTAAACAAAAGAATGTGCAAATGATCACTCTTCGTGACCTCAATATAATTAATCTCATTTCCCATCATGTGTAAAACATAGAGAAGACATTTGTAGCTGGTGCAATAATTCTGTTTTCTAATTCTAATTCACTTTTATGCTATCCTGGATTGAAACAAAATAAAGTTTTAAGTAGTTCGAAAAAGAGAAGGCCTAGCCGAGATAATAAAATCTGAAGCTACTTCCGAACTTCAATTATATAAGAGGCTCTTCTGGCATGTTTTGCTTAGTATTTTATCATTTTACTTAAGAAATCTGGCAGCACACATCACAGCATTTAAAGGAAGACTACCTATGCAATTTTATTTGTTCCATGAAAATGAAAAGGTCAGCTATTTATGCTTACGAATTTTCTGGATTTGCTTCCCACAAAATTGTTACTGGTATACTCTAGTCGTGATGTGGTGATAGGACTGACGGGCCTGGCTGCTTGCTCATGGTACCAATGAGACAAAGTTCACTGATGTTATTTCTTATTGGTTTTTTTCTCAACAGGTGCCAGTAGTGTCAGATAGGTTGTTGCTTTCGATAGTCTCAGTGGACACTGGCAAAACAATTGCCAAGTCCAGTAAAGCTGCCGCTCGAAATGGGACGTGTCAATGGCCTGGCTCCATCTTGGAGTCCATATGGTTTTCTCAAGATGAAGCGTCGAAAGAATTTGAGGACTGTCAGTGCAGGATTGTTCTTTCCATGGTATACCAGACATCTCTCTCTCTCTATTGTCTGTCATTTCCATAGATGTTTTATACTGTTATGTCGCTTTTAAACAACAGGGATCAACAAAAAGTGGTGTTCTTGGGGAAATTTCCCTTAATCTGACTAATTATCTGAGCTCAGGAGAGCCAACTGCAATATCTTTGCCGTTGAAGAAATGCAATTCTGGAATAGTTTTACAGGTAAGTTTTTGTTAACCATGCTTGTCTTTTCATGGACCATTTTTGAAAGGTTTTAGGTTCTGAGACGTGCGCCTGCGAAGTTCCAAGATATTTTGCACCTGTGTAGTGAAAAAAAAATGCTGCATATTTAGGATTACGGGATGTTCATGCAGTAGCTGAGTGTATCATACAATTTGTGTTAGAGGTCACAACTTTGACTCACTTTGGGGTGGGTTGGGTTGGGTTTTTACTGTTTATATTGAGGGAACTGTCTCTTGTCTAGTTCGATAAAATCTGAATCGAAAACCATAGCTATTCCCCGCTCCACTTATATGATGTCCTTTGTTTCTTATGTGCAGCTTAAGATTCAGTGTCTTGGCACAAAGTCTAAAAGGTAATTTGTAATGTCTATCGTTGCTTTGGTTGTACCTTAGGTCTGAGGTGATCACCTATTTGATAGCCATAACTATTACAACTTTTTTTTTTTGTGGGACTCTCATACAGCTTGTATTTTTTGTATGGATCTTTACAGTGATATGAAACAGTTGAATGAGCTATCTCCTCGTTTTGATGGCCATAGTTCAACCAATGATGATATGGACAGGAAATCAGATGGTCTTGATAATATGTTCAACAAGAGTGCTCAGTCTTCATCAAGTAATCGTTTAGGTGGAATTAATCATGACGAGACTGGAAATAGAGTATGATATGATACCTTTTCTCAAAATTCCATTTTAACCATATTTCATTTTGTTAATGTCGAAAATGTGTCGCCACCAACAAGTGTAGAAACCCAACTAATGACATGTGCAACTGTTAAAATTCGGATGAACTGTGCTACCCATTGGTACATCCTTATTAATATATGTCATTATATTATATGAATGGACACATAGAGATAGTCCGTTATTCTTTATCTGATGTTGATGGCATTTCACAGTCTACAAGAAGTGACTCTGACGACTATTTTTGGAACCCCATATAAATAAAAACTTCAATAGTTATAATTTTGTGTTCAAGCTTTTATAGACGAATCTAGCCATATAATTTTCATATAGTCAATTTACATAATTTTTAAGATATTGATAGTCACAAAGGTTGACATCACATATTCTGGGGCGCCAAACAAAAACAAATGGAGTATTATTACTGATGGAACATTTCTTGTACTGATAAGAGTCATGTTTTATATGAAATAGGTGGCAATTTTGTTACATTATCTGAAAATAAGAGATTGTGTTGTTGTAACTGTTCTGTTATTGCCTTATCTGCTATTTAATTTGAAAAAGAAAGTCTCCATAAATCATTGATGGCCAAAAAGCACAACATAGCCTAGTTACGAATTCTCATCTGACTAATTTTTTTTTCATCGAATTTCAATATGTACTTTATTAAATCCTGCTTGATCACTCGGCCTTCATGCAGCCCTTTTTAAACCCAGAATTTGCCCCAAAATGGCAGGGGGCCTTTCCTATTTCAAAAACAACAACAAAGCCCTTTAGTCCCAAGCAAGTTGGGGGTAGGCTATACTAGGCGTGCACAGAATAAATTAAGCACTACTGACATTAATGAATATTTAGGAGTGTTAGATTGTGGATTCTAGGTGCGCAAATGCACAGGCCACCTTGTTAGTTAGCAATGAAAGAAAATAACATCCCCTTTCCCACGTTTATGATTAACGATTAAGAGTACTATATGTAAATACAGAATTCATAAAATATTTCAGGATCCTAGCTTCTCCGCATCAGGGCCTCACCGAAGATTCGATTCTGGAGATAGTACCAGAGATAGAATAAATTTGTCTCCTAGGGACAACTCTGATGGGGGACTGTACATGGAAAGGCAAGGTTCTGCTGCTATTTACAATTTAGTTAAGGTCATGTTTACCCGGTTTCTAGATCTAATGATTCATCTTTCAGTTCTTGGATCCCAGATGCAAACATGCTGCAAGAGACTAATGCTCAATCGTCCTTAAGTGGTCTTGCTCATCTCTCGTCGGGAGCATCTGGTTCATCCAAAGATCTCCTTGATGCTGCCGAAGCAACAATTGAGGAACTCCTGGAAGAGGCACACATGTGGGAAAGGCATTCTCGCCAGCTGAAAAATGATCTAGAGACGTTGCAGAAGGAATGTGATGACAAATCCATGGCACAATCTGAGCTAGTGCTGGAACTTTCTGCGTCACAAGCTGAACAGGAATCATTAAGACAAGAAGTTGAAGAATTGAAATTGTCTATGGAAGTATTAACTGCACGACAAACTGCTGCCCGAATTCCCAAGTCTAATGATGCGATAGACATCCAGCATGAACTGAAAGATGAGGTGCAATTTCTGCGAGAATCAAATGAAAACTTAACAACACAGCTGAAAAAGACCCAGGATGCAAATATTGAGCTTGTTTCTATTCTTCAAGAATTGGAAGAAACAATAGAAGCTCAGAGAGTCGAAATCTCCAATTTTTCTCACATGAGTGATGTGATTGATCATGAAGTATCTAAAAATGCATTGTTGGATCAAGAAAATGCAGAGTGGGAAAGAAAGCTGTTACTGAAAGAAGATGAAATCATATCATTGAGTGAGAAATTGGATCGTGTACTCAATATACAAAATGCAGGTGGTGCTGGTTCTGATGTTATCTATCTCGAACTGGAAAAAGAGAATGATTTTCTGAAGGTCAAAATACAAGAGCTTGAGCAGGATTGTTCCGAATTAACTGAGGAAAATCTGGATCTTATATACAAGTTGAAAGAAGTAAGTGGGGTGGATGGACAGGACACTTGCATTTTTGATAGTCAAGAAATGTCCGATGTGGATGATCTTTCTGGGATATCAGCACCTCGAGTAAAACTCCTAGAGAAAAAATGCACTGACCTTGAGCTAAAGATGCTGATTTTTAGGTCAGAGTCCAGAGAAATAGAAGAGAAGTTTCGAAAAAGCCAAGCAGAGCTAAGAGAGAGAACTCTTGAATTATCTGAGCTAAAAGAGAAGCTTAGCAGCCATTCACTGGAGCGGGAAGGAAGGGAAATCGTTACTGCAAAAGATTACGAGTCGAAAAGTGAAGAGCTTGGAGATACTGAATCTGAGTTGAATTTGCTAAAGAGTACAGTTCAGCTCAAAGAAAAAGAGATTGAAGATTTGCAGCATTCTAAACTAGAAATGGAAGCATTCATAGATTCTCATGTTTCTACCAGTAAGGTCCTTGAGCAGAAGATATGTGCACTTGAAAGCTGCAAAGAGGATTTAGAGTTGCATATATCAAAGCTGGAAAATATAAACATACAACTATCAGACTCCATTTCTGGACTGGAGAGCCAGTTGACCAATCTGATTAGTGAAAAGGAGTCATGTGTACGGCAAATGGATGATTCTAGAGTGCTCATCACAGGTCTCAAGGATAAAGTAGAATCACAGCAAGCAGAGATGGAAGTTCAAAAACTGGAATGGAAGCAAAAACAGCTGGAATTTCAGAAAAGATTGTCAGAAGTACAGGACGACTCAGAGGCTCTAAGAAGGTTGAATACTAAACTACAGGGTACAGTTGATAGTCTTGTTGAAGAGTGCAGTTCTCTTCAAACACTGACAGCTGATCTGAAGAAGCAGAAGTTGGAATTGCATAGCTGTGCTACACAGCTAGAGCAAGAACTGGAACACTCAAAAAGAAAGACAACGAGTTTTTGCAAAACTGTTGAGTTCCTAGAGGCAAAACTTTCTTCAATTCAGAAAGATATATCTTCAAAAGAGAAACATTTTCTCTTGGAACTGGAGAATATATTCCAGGATCACAAGGAGCATGAAGAAAGGATAAATCGTGCACACTTTCTTTTAAACAAGATTGAGAAAGAAAAGATTGTTGAGGTAGAAAATCTTGAGAGGGAGGTCATGGGCCTTACTGCACAGCTGTCCTCAACGAGTGAGGGGCAAGAAAGTGCCACAATGGATGCTATTCGTGAGGCCTCCATTCTGCGTGCAGATAAGGCAAAACTTGAGGCTAATCTTCAAATTGTTAACGAACAGTCGAGACATTATGAATCTCAATTGGAAGAAATCCGTAAGGAGTCTAAAAACAAGATTAAATCACTGGCTGATTCACTTAATGCATCAAAACAGAATGAAGAAATTTTGAAAACAGATGTTGAAGACATGAGAAGATTGATGGAAGCTGCTAAATCCAATGAAGAAACTTTTAGAAAAACTTCGTGCGAACTAGAATTGAAGTTTAAATCCAGTGATTATGAGAAACAGCAAATAATGGATGAGAACTCTGGACTTAAGTTTCAAGTCCAGAAAATAGCTGACCTCCAAGTTGAACTCTTGAAACTGCAAAGTTCCCTAGATGAGGCTAGGTTTGAAAAGGGAAAATTAGAAGAGCAACTTAAGTTGGTTTCTGAAGAATGTGAAGAGCTAAAGTTACAAAAGGGCATGTTACCAGACAAAGTTTCACACAGGAAGGATACTTTGAATGACATTGATGAAGAAAGACGACGTAAAAAAACCATTCAAGCAAAGGATGAGATCAGCATAGGAAAGGTAAGGAAATTAGAATTTTTATCCATCAATAAGAAGTCTCTAATATTTCAGATTCTATGTTCAATATGAAACGCTAGTGCATGTTGAAACATATGGGCTTGTTTTATGATAAATTAAATTTAAATGTCAAAAGTGAAAACCAACTTGACTACTTTCTCTCGACTATTTCCTTACTTGTTTTAGGGGAACAATGATCTAGCTACTGACAACGGAGGTTGTTCTCCAGTTACTGAAGAACCATACCTGCAAACGAAGATCCAATTACTGGAAAGTAAACTTGCCAAGGCTCTGGAGGAAAATAGCATGTATAAATCACAGCTGAAGAGGTGACACTATTCATCATATACCTTGTTCCTCTCCCACTTCATACAAGCAGAATGCCGTAGTTATTTTCATTAAACAATTTGTTGTCATATCATTACTCACCAAAAAGTAAAAACTGTTATAGAGTAGAGAAATATTTTTTCCTCTTGACTTACTATAGATACTATCTGCAACCTTTTATCTGCACAATAAAAAACTCGACCCGCGGGGGGTAAGACCACCCCGAGGTATTTCATTAAGAAGAAGACCATCTCACGCAGGCCGAGAAAACCCCCAAACCCCTCTCCATCCCTTACACGAGGGCCTTATCGTGCCTCCTTTGTAATTGGCGATGGGCTGCCTTCTGCCCCCTTTATCATTTGCGATAGGCTGCATTCTATACCAGCCTTCGTCTGTTATTGGGTCCAAGTTGGTGGCCGACACTCTTTCTCGTGTCTGCTCGGTGATTGGGTCATGTCTTAATGCCTGTAGTGGCACATCTCTTGGCCCATTAGTGGCTGCTGGTTGGTCCTCTTCATGTACTATTCCCCGGCCAGGATCATTCTACAAAATTTTGCCACTTCATGAATCATGAGAAACTTCGCAGGAGCAATTTATGACAAGAAATAAACTTCAGTTTACTCTCTGTCAAAATAGCTTCTTACCTATAACCTATACCAACCAAGTTTAGTGAAAATATGTGCCCAATTAGATAGAAATACTTCTACTTAGTCTGTCAGGATAATACATAGTTATATTATGGTTCATCGACTTTCTAAGTTAAAGTCTGTAGTAGACTTTTTTTAATGGAAAAAAGTCTCTAGTAGATAGTTCGTTGACTCTTGCTTCACTTGCCTACCCATCTGACATCATTGTGTGACTTGTGTCCTGTTAAGCCTGTATAGTTCCTATATCATAACGTCACAAATGAGTTGTTTCTTAACAAAACATGCAAAAGGTATTTTCAAGACTTGGCTGCAAGTCTACCTTCCAGAGGATTATATTCCTTTTTTTTTACCCTGTGCAGTCCAATGTCAGATGAGCAATCTTGCAGCACAGACGGCAAGGACGATAGTGATGATAAAATAGCACAACTGGAGTCGGAGCTAAAAGATATGCAGGACCGGTTACTCAACGTGAGCATGCAGTATGCCGAAGTAGAGGCTCAGCGGGAGGAGTTAGTGATGGAGCTCAAAAACATCAACACAAAGAAAGGCGGACGGTGGTTCTAGCAATTAGTCACGGGGCTAAAAGGCTACTGGGTGCCGCCACAGTCATGAGGCCACACATGCCACAAAACAGGTACTTTCTCATATCTTTTCCCGCTTCTTTGAATTCAGATAGTATTTTGTTAGTACTGGCGTTTTCTAATTACTGAGGTGGAACTGTGGGCACTTTCTTAAAAGTAACTTGTGTTCTAGGAAATAATTTAATTGCTTTATTATTGAACCCAAGTTAGATAAGGACCAGATCTAAAAATTTGTTACAAAACACAAGGGCCTCATTGTTTTGTGTTTTTTTTGTCATAAAATCCTTATGGAAACCATTGCAAACTCTTCACTCATTTTTTCTCCTAGAATTTGTAAAAGAGCTGTTATTTTCAATAAAATTGAATAAGGCGTCGTACAGAACAAGTTCAAACAAACCTTGATCAGTATGCTTATGATTGTCAGGGAGTGTCATATCGAAAATTTCTGAGGTTTCCAGATCTTTTAGAGTCTCATCATCATGATATCCGAGCAACTGCAGAACTGGATGATGTGGGCGAAGTGCAGAACTGGATGATGTACACCGAAAGATTCATGGCTGCCAGGTCTTAGAGACAAATGGAACAGTGAAAATCCCCAGCAACTTGGAGGCCCCGGCTACACATGGAAAAGAGAAAAGGAACTCGTTTTTGCCTATTACTAGCATGTAATTCTACAGGATATATAGGACAAAACAATATACGGATCAACCTGCAGTTTTGCACAACTCAAATGTAGCTGTTGATAAATATAGCTCCTTTTGTGAACTATCCGAAGACAAGGGTAGATAGATGGTATATAGTTCATCCCTCTAAAGAACATTTTTTGTAGGAAACTGTTCTTTCACGTGTATATATGATTTATCGTCATGTTCCCGCAGACATACCGTCTTCTTACCCGCCATCTGCATGTGTTTGCATGTATTACTGAATAACAGCATGATCTGGGCTCTTTGGCGCGGTGGCTTAAACAGCATGATCCGAGGTGTTGTTTGATGGGCACAAGAATTTTAGAAAACTGAACTGGGGATGGTTGTCTATTCATGATTTTCAACAAAAGAAAGAAGGGCCAATAATACACCCTACTAGACCTATCACTATCGACCAGCTCTCATCCTGCAAGGCTGCAAGTGACAAATTGTCACATCGTATAACTGGCTGTTTTGTCAAATGGGAAATGCAATCCAAGTAAGCACCTAACTTCCATGCATTAACAATCCTGGTACGGGACGTCGAGGCCTTATTCTAATGTGGAGGTGCCGGTGTGGAGGCGGCAATGATTCCACAGCCATCGTGGAGACTTCTTCCTCAATTTCTGGCCTGCTGTCTAACTGCAGAATATTATGAATTATGATTATACGTGCGGACAAATTTTGTATAATTGGATTCACTGGGGAATAAAGCTTAGCTGGACTAATGATTTCTCCAACGAAAGTGGTTGTCGGTTATATTCCCTGATACGATTAACTACTACGAGACCACTAAATAGTACAAAAGTACTATTTCATTTTGTTTCGTCGGTTACTTCCTCCAATATGTATGTGACAAGACAGATATGGGATGATTCTGAAGAACAAGGGTGCCAAACTAATTGGTGACATTCATCTCATTGCAGAACTTTGATTTATACACAATTCATGTAAAAAAAAATGCTGTCAGAAAGTGGAAAACCGTCAGTTCAACTATTCCTCTACTCTCACACAAAAACTACATATTAGTACAAATTTACCGGGTTAGCTGCACCTGCACCAGGAAACCATCATGCTGACATCATCAACCTCCGTCACCGGCGGCGCTCGCCGGGGCGGCGCGCCGCGCCTCCTCCTCCACTCTCTGTTCCTCTCTTATCGCTTCGATCATGGCAACCACGCGCTCCAGGACGGCCTCCTGGTCGTCAGCGACTGCGACGCCGTCGCCGCCAACGGCCACCGCGGCCGCGTCCCTCGCGCCGCCGTCCGCGGTGGCGTAGAAGCAGACCACGGCGCAGCGGCAGACGGGGCACGAGTTGTGCTCGTCGAGCCACCGGTCGATGCAGGGCGTGTGGTAGAGGTGGCCGCAGGCGGGGATGACCCTGACGCCGTCGTCGTCGGCGAAGGGCTCGAGGCAGACGGGGCAGTCCTCCGGCAGCGCGCCGCCCTTCTTGGCGCCGGCGTAGGACGTCTCCGGCGGCAGCGCCGCGCCGGCGGGGCGGAGGAGCAGCGCGGCGCCCGGGACGAGCTCGCGCATGACGCGGCGGCGCGCGCCCGCGATGGCGCGCTGCCGGGCGCAGCGGCAGTAGGTGCAGAGCAGGATGAAGCAGAGCAAGATGGAGACGAACACCACCACCGTGGCCGCGCCCGAGGAGAGGTTGAACTGCGTGGCATGGCCGGAGGTTGGGCCCACCGCTGGCGTGACACGCGGCCCGTCGCCCGGGGCCAGGCGCCTGCTCGCGCGCGGCGTGGACATGCCGCGGCCTCTGGGTGGTGGTGGTGAGCACTGAGCAAGGCGCGCGACGAGGCGGTGCTCCTTGCTCTGTAGAGGCAAGGGGACCGGAAGAAAATTTACCAGGCTATGTGGGCGCCATATTTGTAGCCTCTGTAGTTGAATGCAAGGTTGGCTCAAGTCATGCTGTGTGCCTGTGTGCTTTCTAATTTTGTAGTGTATTGTAGTTTTTTTTTTTGAAGCAATTGTGTATTGTAGTTTGATATTGATCATGGTATAATCGGCCATTGTGACATCAAACTGCACAACGGATGTTAGCGTCAAGTGGTTAATGTTGCTGTACACTGATAAGTGCTTGCTACGTCGACTACTTAACACGTAAGTAAAGAAATTTACTTTGTCAGGACCCTCTTATAGCTTCGCTTGGCCACGAAGGCTTCCAATAGCAGTAAGGAGGGTGTGTGTGTTTGTGCCTGTGCCACTCCCACTCTACTACGGTAGTAGGAGTACTATAAATCTTTGAGTTCAATCACTGTCGTGTCATGGTGGGGGCCAGCCAACTCAGTCGAGAGCGGCATGGCTTGGCCCGACATGGCCCATTCAAGGAAAGGGCCTTCGACACCTACGAATGAACTTGTCAGCTTCCACATCAAGTCTCGACTGCTCTTTCACGATGGAGGCAAAGCAGGACTTTACACGCCCGCACGTCCGAGACCTGGGACTTGATAATTCGCAATGACTTCGTGTGCTGCCAATTATTGTGGTTGAAACAGCGCTTAACATCTCGTTAGTCGTTAGTTAAGTTCTCATGCTGGAGACTGAAACTTTACTACCTACATTGTACTTAAAAACTTCTTCAATTTTCTTTTTTCGCGAACGCACATGGCTGCGTATTTCACTAAGATGAAGAGAAAGTTTACGAGTACAAAGTAAAAGCTATTACATGGGCACAGAGCGACCTAAATTGTTGTGCTTTTGTTGTTTTTATGAAAAAAAAAATCCAGCAACACCCTGAACTCCGCTAGGATCCAGTTTGGACCGGTCTCCTGAATTGTGGTTAAAAGCTCCGCGACAAGCTTGTTAATGTGCTGGAACACCCTCCGATTGCGCTCCTTCCAAACCTCCCACATCACCAGGATTACGAGGGAGTCGAATCCTTTTCGGTGCGCCTTGAGGACCCTTTTACGAACGGCTAGCCACCAGTCCAGGATCCTGAAGTCCGCTGTCAGCGTGAGTGTCTGGTGGCGGGCGTTCCGCAGCAGGTTGAACCAAACCTGGCGACTGAAGACACAACCCAGGAGAAGGTGGTCGATTGTCTCTGCTGCAGGTTGTGCCTTTGTAAGCGATCCGAAGTCCAACAACGACCGAGTAAGGTGACCCAGATGAAAATTTTGCTCTTGGCGGGGAGTCTGATCTTGCAGAGTTCTTTCGCACATGGGATAGCAAGCTGGACATTGAAGAGTATCTTGTACTTCTTCCAAATTTTGGTATATAACTAAGAAATCGTAACGTTCTCAAATTAAACTTAGAAAAGTTATCCCAAAGTCGTATGTTGAAATGGAGTTCTTAGATGCGGATTGTAAATGCAGTACAGTGAAGAATTTGTCCATCAATCTTTGCTAATGCTACGTACAATGATTAAAAAATGGTTAACCTCTTCCAAATTTTGGTATGTAACTAAGAAAATCTTTAGTAAGGTTCTCAATTAAACTTAAACTAAGATAAGTTGTCTTAAAGTCGTGGCAGGAAATACTACTAAGCCGCAGATTATAAATAATGAATCAGTATGTCTTAGGCAATGATATATGCACAATGAACCAAAACTGGTTAACTACTTACGGACTTCTTTTTAATGCAGGGAAACTTACTAACCTGACTATAAATGTTGATCATTTCATAATAAATTCAGAAATCTGTAGCGAATATACAAGCATTAATAACAATGGCGGCAAGAATCAGCAAACCCGGTCAATTAAATCCGGAAAGAAATAAAGAATCAGTAGACCGTCTTCCAGATATGCTACAATATACACTGAACCTATCAAACATTTTGGAACAGGCGTTAAATATGAGAAAAGAAATTATTCAAGGAAATATTTGAAAACATGGAGACGAGATGCTGGAGCATAACTCACATGCTTAATAACTCTATACACTGCATACGCTCTTTATTTTACATCTCCATTTTGTGGCTCGTAGATTCATTTTGTTGCACTGAAAGAGGGCACCCATGAAATTTTTAGCTCAATGTGCTCTCTATTATAGGAGTATATTGATGACTTTGGTCACTGTAAAAAGAATATCACTAAGTCATTCTTCAGTATTTTTTGTTATACAATGATATTTTTTGAAATATATTGATATTACGGAACAAGTAATTAATTATACCTCAGTGCTAAATCAGGTTCACTCTGAACTTTACGTAGACTTACATTCATATAGAGTCCCTGAAACAAAAACAAAACTTTAAGAAACCATTTATATGCATTTCACATTGAAATCTGGAATGCAGCAAACAAAGAATGAAATGATAGGCTTCTCGCCTTCATATCACTACCACTGTCATTGTTCTTTTGATGAAAACATAGCCAAAGCTCTGAATTATAAATTTACTAGGTGTTTTGACTTTCAAAACTGAAATTGTTTATAAGAGAGATCATTTTACTAGTTTTCTCTGCAACTAGTTGAATTTAGAATACTTATTGTTCGCCTACATTCTAATGTACCATTAAGTGGTAGAATAAACTGTTATGGTTCAATATGAATATATCCAACTCCAAATGATATCAACTAGATCGTAAATAAAATGAGAGTATTAAGAAAAAAAAGCATAGCATGTTTCTTACATTGGTTGTATGAATTGTGGCCCCAGTGGTCATGTTAATCTTTTGGTCCGGTACAAGCTGTATGTCCATCTTTTGCAACACGATTGCAAGTGCCACTATTGCCTCTAAAAGAGCAAATTGATCTCCAACACATTTCCGAGGACCTCCACTGAACGGGATAAACCTGGAAAGCGGAATCAAAGTCCAGTTTAATCATATTTGTTACATGACATAGAATCAATTAGATGATAAATAGACCGTATGCACAAGTGGTGGTACTGTGACCTGAAATCCGTGTTGGACTCATTTGGAATAGGTCCCTCTAAATCAAATCTCTCTGGAATAAATTCATCTGCTCTATCCCATACCTTTATAGAAAGAACAAACAATCAATTACAGCAATGTAATACAATGCAAAATGCTTGTTCAGGCCTGGCATAAGCATTAGAATCATATTTCAAAATCTCGTAACCAGTAAACATGACAAGAATTTAGTGTCAATGTAACACTTCAAATGATCGGCAAAAAAACTAGCCTTTTATTGTTCTAAAGGAATTTTCTAACATCATGATTCCATTATACTGTAACAACTGTCACATCAGAGTAGGGACCATCGGAGCCTCCCAGATAACAAATAAGATGGTTAAATTAGTGAGTGACAAGTCGTAAATCTCTGGGCAACCCTTTAGCATCTCTGTTGGGTGGAAAAACACATAGTTCATCATACTGAACACAAATATGCCATGTTTCACTACGCAAAATATTGCTCTATGAGCTCAAAGAATACCAAGTTAATATTCAGATAGTGAATTACCTCAGGGGATCTGTGTATATTGTACACTGAAATCATAACATCTTGACCAGACTTAATCTTGTAGTTTCCAGGAAGCACATCATCAACTACAGAACGCCTTATCAGCACCTATTAACAAGGATTTCTCAAGTCAACAAAGCAAATTATAAAGTTGCTTGTTTCAATCACAAGGGATGTACAGGAGGATGTGGATATAGCCGCATAGACTCGTTTATACAGCGCATCAAGTACTTCAGCTCTTTCACATCTTCATATCTGGGGAGTCTACCTTGAAGAACATGGTCTACCTCATCTTGAGCTCTTTTTAGCGCTGCAGGATCCTTCAGTAGTGTAATACTGAGCAGTCAACAAATATTAAAGAAAAACTTAAGTAATGCACTATTTGTTACTCCGGTTGATGGATGATCACTGCAAGAAACATAGAAGTACCTTACTGAGAAGATAAATAGTCCATGTCAGAACAGAGCCCGTTGTTTCATGACCAGCAACTAACATTGACAAGAGATCATCACGTAACTGCACACTGGTGACCTGGACCACTCAATAAACATTAGGTAAAGCAGTTATACAAAGCATATGCAAAATACATGTCATATCAAATGGAAAAACCGAAATACATATAGGAGATACTGTATTCAGGTTGAGCGTAATAAAATAATAAAAGGTTCTTGCAAATTTTAAATGTCAAATTCAGCTAAAACACCTGATTTGCAGAACTATTAGAGCATAACCCGCAAGAAAGGAATAACTTAACATCAAAATTTTCAGTCTTATAATTTTCCGGAACTCAATA
This sequence comes from Eleusine indica, assembly GCA_030378355.1. Classification (NCBI taxonomy): domain Eukaryota; kingdom Viridiplantae; phylum Streptophyta; class Magnoliopsida; order Poales; family Poaceae; genus Eleusine; species Eleusine indica. The sequence continues at coordinate 49,370,320 of CM059495.1, forward strand.
GTAAATAGAGAATGAATTCCTCGCAGGTGCATCACATGTATTTCCGGTGTTTCATCTCTAGCCTACCCCAACTTGTTTTGGGGTAAAAGCTTTGTTGTGGTTGTTGTTGAATTATGTGGTACTTATTTGTCTTAACTCGAACACAAGAATAAGAACAGCATAGATCATTCTAAGTATGATTCAATAATGTTTGAACTAGTAAGCTAATGACTAAAGCTAAAAAGAAAACAGGAAGTCATAAACCATATGTACAAGGGCAAATTCCTTATTAACCATCGAAAAAACTTATAGTTCCTTATCACCCACTTAAAAGTTTGATTTTCCTTATCAACCATCCATCTTATCTTTTGTTCCTTAATCACCACTGCCATCCATTTCATGACTTGACGGTGTTAAATAGAGGAAGAAAAGACTCAACTGCCCCTGGTTGTTATTGTTACTAAAGTTTACTTATTAGCCATTCAAATGGCCATGATGTCAGTTTGTAAGTCTAAATTTGACCATACGCACATCAACAATATTGTATTTTTTTTATATAATTGGTAAAAATATGAGCATATAATTGAGATGATTATATTTGTTTTTTTAGATCCATATAATTAAGATAGCTATATTGGTATGTAATTTTTGTGCATCTATAGCAACTCAAGTCCTGTCTAGCCTTTTTTTTTTGTTGCCAACGAGTTTGATTCTCTGTAGAAAGCTAGAACTAGGATTCATCCTGTGAATTACATGTGCATGAAAATTGGAAATACGGACATATTAAGCAAAGAAGTATGCATGCATGGTATGGGACGACAACACAAACACACACACTCAACCAACTATGCGTGCTAGATATTGAACCCGTCATCTCTCCTCTTGGCTTCTCGCTTGACACCCAGGACACGCACGCACAAGCAGCTGCCTGGCAGCACTCCAACGCTAGAGCCTCGCTAGCGAGCTCGCCGCACGACCGTGCAGGCCATCTCCCATCTGCGTAGGCACGCTCGCTAGGCATGCCGTGCGCCATGTTTAGATTTTTGGGTGATAACAAGAGAAGAAAGAGCCGTGCGAAATAGAGGAAAACAACGAGGCAAATGGGGCCAATATCCAGAGGGGCAGTATGGTCAAGTCCCATATGTCTCAGTGCAGGATTGCAAACAGAACCTCACAGAAGCAACGATAGTGGTAGTTAAGGAATAAAAATTAGAACTGATGGCTGATAAGGAAAATCAATTTTTTGAGTGGGTGATAAGGAACTCTAAGTTTTTTCAGTGGTTGATAAGGAATTTACCCTATGCACAAATAAATCTCTTTTCTGCAAGGCAGTGGAACTAGTGAGTGAAGGTAACAAAATCTATGTGCTGGATACTCAAATGTGTGGGTCTGGTTCCTTCAATTTTTACTGACTAGCATATGGACAAGTCTACCTAAAAGCCATAAAAAGGAAAAAACATGAACCATCACCAGCCATTACACTATGTCAAATAGAAAACAAGACAATATCTTCATACAGGTACAAAAAAGAACATCAAAAGCACAAGTGCATTAAACAAGATATTCATAAGATGGAATAGGGTAAGCACCTCATCTCGGCTAGCAAGTAGGAAGCGCAGGATGCTGGGATCTGCCTCATTTACATATTCCTCGCCCTCAATCTGTTCATTTTCAGCATCTACGATTTCCTTGCACTTCATAATCAGTTCTTCAACAGTGTTCCTTATGATTTTAACAGCATTTTCTGCTTTTATCTGTCTAGGAATTATCTTGCATAGAAAATCAATCTGTGACAAATAAACAAGGATCATATCTAACGTCAGTCAGGCATTGTTTCCTATATGCAATTTAACCAGAAAAACGTAAATGGGTCCATGATTAGAAGAATAAACGAAGAGGAAGTAACCTTCCAGTATGGCAGAAGATCTGTCGAACGCAACTCTGCTTCTTTGAGTGCAGTATAAACTGCATCGATGACAGGACTATCTGTTGTCAGGGAATCAAAATTGTAGTTGAACAATGACAATCCAATAACATCCAAAGTCATCTGCGAAAATCTCTCCTCCATATTGACAGGCTCACCCCTCAAAGCATAAGCCTCAAGTTTGTCAATTAGTCTCTCAGCACATTTACAAAATACTCTTTCAACCATCACTGACAGAAATCTTTTGTGTAGAGATGGTACAACTGCTCTTCGTCTCACCTAAATAGATGCCAAAGCTAAATAAGTGGAAAGAAGAATTAATGTTTTGCCTAGTAGGGTCATATATTCGACAGTCCTGAGGGCTTAATTGAAATATAAATCACTATATTATCTAGCGGAACGAAACACTGATTCAAATCCAGTGCAGAGACTGCGATATAAATCATTATAATGTCTATATTTATTATCTACGAATACTGGAATCGTAAAGTGATGCTGAGCCTCAGGACACCGCACCGTCCATTCGGACCATTCCAATAGTTAAACTTCGATCGGTCATTCCAATAAAAAACATAAAAAAAAAATTACGAAGTAAGAGGTGGAGCGAGAGCGCCCACCGTCCATAGCGCGCCCTCAGCGGTGGCGAACCCGGATCCAAAGAGGAACTCGGAGACCTCAGCGACGAGCCCCTTCTCGTAGCGTGACCCATACCCGCGCAGCACGTGCTTGGCGATGGCCGGGTCGCTGACGATGACGAAATCGCGAGGCCCGGCGGCGAGGCGGTACACGGGCCCCTCCTCGCGGAACCACTTGAAGAGCGGAAGGAAGAGCGCGCCGCCGAGGAGGTCCTGCACGTCGTCGAGCTTTGCGGACGCGATGGGGATCCCTGAGTCGTCATTTCCCCGTACGAGGCCGCGCGAGAGAGACGTGAGCCAGTCGGGGCTCACCCACGAGGTGGTCGTGGGCTCCTCGCCTCCGCCACCGCCGCCGCTCCTAGGTGGGGGCAACCGGACGCGGAACCTAGGGCTGCGAGGAGTCGGCCGCGAGCACCATGGCGAAGGGGAAATCGATACAAAGGAGGTGGCGGGCATCGCGCCAGCCGCCCGACCGCCGCCGGAGAGGGCTTGGGATTTGGGAGGGGCGATGCGAGGAGGCGAGCTGGACGATGGAGGAGCGGGAGGCGGGCTCATGGGACAGGAGATGAGGTGGGACCCGCGTGGAAGTGAGTGAGAGAGTCCCCTCCTGCCAGGTTGCACGGAGGAGGCACGGAGCGCGTGAGGTTTTCAACAGTTAGATTTTGCGGTCCGCGTGGGCTTTCGAGTTCGGCCACACTACACGGATCAGCCCATCTGGAAATACGGCCCAGTACAAGCATACATATCCAGGAAAAGGAAATCAAGATTCCTAAAAAGGAAAAAAGAAAACGATAAAAGAAACATATTTTCTTTTTTTTTTCAGGCGACTGAAAGTTATCAAAACGGGTCTGCAAATGATTTAAATTTTATTTGTACGATTTAATTTGTATAAATGTGTAGTTTGAAAATCTGTAGGATTATTTATTCACATCTATTGTCTAAAATTTTTATGTCATATATTTTCTATAGAAAAAAAATATTATTTTAGTATTTTATTAACACGTGTATAAATTTCTTAACGGGTCTATTTGCCCGACATATAAGATTTTTTGTTTGATATAGACCAGATAAGGTTTGGTGGGAAATAGAAGATGATGTGACAGCCCATATTGTCGACTGTAAACTTTCACTCAACTAAAAATTAGCAAAAGCCTAAAAAAAATGGTGAAACATTGTGGGGGGAAAAAGTACATTCACATATGTCAGATTTGTTCCATGTGTCAACAGCAACTTCTCTGTTCAATTAGTACGGTGAAGCGGCCAGCCACACCCTAAAATAGGTTGGTAGAACGGTTGTAAAATAGTCCTAGGATCCTTCTGTGAATCGATCCGATGCATTTGAACAAAAAGTATAGTACTATGTTTAAAACGGAGGGGAACAGTGGCTAACAAGGGACGCTTACACGAGTAACACGACAAAAGGGACACCAATGGCTAATAAGGGACGCTTACACGAGTAACACTGCTGCCACAGCAAGCAGGCCCCCCCGGTGTGTATAGAGGAGAGGGAAAAGAAGTTGGAGATGCGTCGCTTTCAGAGACGGATCGTTCGTTCGATCAGTTGGGGATGCTGCCGGTGGCACGAAGCATTGGATGCGCGCCACCGCGCGAGACAGACGACGAGACGACGGAACAACGTTTGCCGTGGTCCCTCGCGAGCGTGGGCGTGGGCGTCGGCGCCGCGCGTGGCGTGCCGCGCGGTCCACCACGAGCAATAGGCAAGCGTCTGAAATGGAACCGAAACTGACCTCGGGGGTTTGGCACTGGCGCCGCCGCCGCCGCCGCAGCGGTAAACAGTAGTAAATGGAAGCTGACCTGCGGCGCAACTACGAGCCAGCCAGCCAAACCCCAGTGCCATGCCATGGCAGACCAGCCGCGGGATTCGGGCGCTGAAACCCATGCGCATCCTATGCTGCAGCCCACTGATGCCTTGACTCTTTCACTACCTTCCCATCCATCTCCCACGTGCGCTCTTGATCCGGACGCACGCGCACCACGCCTAGTAGCCAGTAACAGGTAAACCGGCTCTGCCGACCGCAAAGTTACCCGTCTCTCCTCGCCAATGGCCGGAGGAGTTACTGTTTACAAATCCCCAAACGATAATGCTGGCGGTGGTATGGTATGGTAGGGGCCAGCTAGCTGCTCTGCTCGCCCTGAGTGCCCGGGAAAGTGAGCCAGAGTGACGTGGCGAGCGTTTCCACGAGGTGAAAGTGAGCTCACGGACAGGAGAATCAAGGTGGGTACTAGTACTGGCTGGAGCACGAGCGGCATCGAGCCGCACGCGCGCAGTTAGGGTTTGTCAAACGGCCTCGAGCCTACAACTCTCGGTTGGCAGGATATAAGATTCTCTCTAATCACAGTTTTGGCGGTAAAAGCTCGACCTCATCGACTGGGCTTCAGTGAGTGTGAGCTTCAATTAGCTAGGATGCCTTTTGCTGTGTCTTTTCACACTTGCCTATCTTAATTTGTAATTTTTCTTTTTCTTATTTTGAATGAAAGGGCAGAGGAGTCCATACTTTTATATTCAAATTGACTGTTGTGCAATCAATAAGATGGTACAAAGTCAAACTATGTACTGTATGAAAATTGTAGGAGTAGCAAAACAAAGACCGAACTAAAAAATGGAAATGGCAAAAACTGATTAGCCCACTCTAAAATACAGTAGCTGCTTTGTCGTGGGCCTTAAACCATAAACTCCATAACAAGATGAAGTCTCTAATCCTTGTGTAGAGCTGTGCCAATATTGTGCAATAATTCTAAAAAACTTGCTTATTACAGACAAAGCCATAAAATGAGCAAACATTATACTACCGCTGCCAAGGAAAGCCAAGTTGATTCTCTTCTCTCTCAGCAAGGTTTTCTTTTGCCCAACGTAACAAAGGAAAGCTAGTGGCCACGATTAGGCAAATTAACCAACAATGCATTTTTTTTTGTATGAGTAAGCTCGAACAGTATATAGTACGTATGTACTTCCTTCGTATCTTTTTACTTATCGTTTTGCAGATGGATATAGAGATTAAGAGATGGTAAAAAAGTTGGGTGCACAAAATGAGAATAAGACATATAGAGATAAAGATGTATTGGGAAAGTAAAAAGGTGCAATGGGATGCGAGAATGATAATTAAATTAGAAAAATAGAAGAAGGCTAAGATGACAAGTAAATTAAAATAGAGGGAGTATTACTCGTAGTTAGTACTATACTATATGGGATGTGTAACTGTGTACTAGTATTTGCAATGCAAGCTCGATTAAACTCAGTCCAAGTTGATAGCGAGGGAAATACTCGACACAATAATCAAGGATCTGAGCTGTTACATATATAGGCCGGCAGGACTTCCGTATCTCAATCGATTCATAGAAGCAAAGTTCGGGAGAAAAGTAAGGCCAGCCCGTAGAATCAGGGCTTACCCAAAAGATAAACTCCTACCATTTATATGTCTAACACCCTCCCGTAGTCAAAATGTTGCTAGCCACAGGGAAGAACGTTCAGACTGGAGCGAAACTCGATGAAGACAGAAGATGGTAACCTTTTGGTGAAGATATCAGCGTACTGTGATGTAGTAGGAACGTGAAGTACACGAACAGTACATGTAGAAATGCGCTCATAGACAAAGTGGAGATCGATCTCGATATGTTTGGTGCGCTGATGCTGCACCGGGTTCGTCGAGAGATACACCGCACTGATGTTATCACAATAGACAACTGTGGCATGCTGAAGAGGAATGTGCAACTCCATGAGTAACTGTTGCAACCAGGAAGCCTCAGCAACAGCATTAGCAACGGCCCTGTACTCGGCCTCAGCACTGGAACGGGAGATAGTCGGCTGCCTTTTCGAGGACCAAGACACCAAGTTATCATTGAGAAAGACCGCATAACCAAATGTAGAGCGTCGAGTGTCGGGACAGCTGGTCCAATCAGCATCAGAATATGCGATAAGGGTGGAAATATCAGTGCGTCGAAGCTGCAAACCATAGTCCAAAGTTCCATGCAAATAGCGAAGAATGCGCTTGACCAGCACATAATGAGGCTCACGAGAATCATGCATATGAAGGCAAACCTGCTGAACAACGTAGGATATTTCTGCTCTAGTGAAGGTGAGGTACTGCAATGCTCCGGCAAGACCACGGTAGTGCGTTGCATCAGCAACCGGGGGCCATCTGTAGCAGATATCTTGGCACACGTGTCAACAGGTGTAGAGCATGGCTTGCAATCAGACATACCAACATGTCCGAGAATCTCAAGAATAAACTGCCGCTGAGAAAGAAGGAAACCACCATCCTCACGTGTGACGAAAAGCCCCAAGAAGTGATGCAACAGACCCAGATCCTTCATGGAGAACTCCTGCTGAAGGGCAACAATGACTCGACGCAGCAGGATCATGGAGGAAGCAGTCAGCACGATGTCGTCCACATAAAGTAGCAAATAAACAGTCTCGGTACCCCGACGGTAGATGAAGAGCGAAGTGTCAGACTTAGCACTCAAATTCCATGGAAATAAGGTGACTAGCAAACCGACTGTACCATGCACGAGGAGCTTGCTTGTGGCCATAGAGTGATTTGTTGAGGAGGCACACATGATCCGATCGAGCACTGTCAACAAACCCGGAGGGCTGCACACAATACACTGTCTCATCAAGGGAACCATGCAAGAAAGCGTTCTTCACATCAAGCTGATGAATAGGCCAGTCATGGGAGAGAGCCACTATGAGAACCGTACGAATAGTAGCACACTTTACCGCTGGACTAAAGGTTTCAGCAAAATCAACACCTGGGCGCTGGGTGAATCCTCGGAGCACCCATCGAGCTTTGTATCTGTCCAGGGAACTGTCAGCATAAAACTTGTGCCGGTATACCCACTTGCCGGTCACAATGTTGGCGTCGGGAGGACGAGGAACTAAGTCCCAAGTGTGATTAGCGAGCAGGGCCGAAAACTCCTCTTGCATCGCTGCCCTCTAGTGAGGATCCGCCAAAGCACCACGAAAGGTCTTGGGGATAGGAGACAGCACTGCAGCATGCAAGTCAAAGGGGATCTTGGGCTGGCGAAACCCCGTTTGTCGCGCATCAGCATGGTGTGCTCATTCTCAGCCGGAAGAGAAGGCACACCATTCGGAGGCGGTGGACGCGTGATGATGTCACGCGACGAAGCACCAGCCGGGCCTGCGCGCGAATGTGGCGCAGCAAGCTGTCGAGGCACGGCAAGAGCGGGCTCGTTGGCTCGAGGCTCGCTCGGAGGGCGCGCGCTGGAGGAAGACCTCATGTCGGTGGTAGCGGCAGAGGCCAGGCCTGGCACCGAACGCGACAGGGTGTCGGCACGGGTACTGCTGGCAGCTACCCGCTGTGAGGAAACAACGGGGGCAGCAGTACAATGTGCGGTGCGCGGGGTGCTGGGCTCCATGTGATCCGGCGCCGATGGGCTCCCTCTGGCAATAACCTGATGTGGCGCAACAGGGGCAGAGGAAACCGTGGTACCTGGAATAGGAGAAGGGCAAATAGAGGGAACAAGCATAACATCATACTCCGATAAAAAATCAAAGTCGGATGAAGGTGGGGACAAGACCTCGGAAAAGGGGAAGGAGGACTCATCAAAAACTACGTGGCGGGAGATGTAGAGGCGATTTGTGGAGAGGTCAAGGCAGCGATAGCCCTTATGATTCGATGGGTACCCCAAGAGGATACAGGTGGTGGAACGTGGAGCTAGCTTATGATCGGCCATGGCGGATAGGTTAGGATAGCATAAGCATTCAAAAACGTGAAGGTGATCATAGGTAGGCTGGGTTCCATAGAGGGCGTGGAAGGGGGTGGCGTGGGATAGGGTCTTAGTGGGGTGGCGGTTGAGCAAGTAGGTTGTGGTTTGAAGTGTCTCAACCCAATAAGACGGGGGCATGCTGGCTTGGAAAAGCATGGAGCGAATAATGTTATTGGTGGTCCGAATGATACGCTTCGCCTTGTCGTTTTGGGGTGAGGTGTACGGACAAGACATGCGGAGAGTGACACCTTTCGTGAGGAAGAACGTGCGGGAGGTGGAGTTGTCAAACTCACGACTATTGTCGCACTGGACAGCCTTAACGGTAGTGCCAAACTACGTGGAGACGTAGGTGAAAAAATCAGTGAGCGTGGATAACGTGTCAGACTTGAGCCGTAAAGAAAAAGTCCAAAGAAAGTGCGAGCGATCATCTAAAATTACCAAGTAGTATTTGTAACCAGAGATACTAATAACGGGAGATGTCCATAAATCACAATGTATTAAATCAAAATTCTTAGATGAGCGTGAGCTAGACTGACTAAACGGGAGGCGGACTGGCAAGCATGACACAAATAGGCCCAACTGGCAAGCATGACACAAGTGGGGGGACTCACTCCTATTATAGAAATTACTAAAGACGAGGCTAAATGTGATAGAGCTTCATGACCGATATGACCGAGACGCAGATGCCAAATAGTAGTGGTGGTGTGGGCGGCGAGAGCAAGAGGCTGAAACACAGATGACAGGAGGGGGTACAGCTGGCCTGCGCTATTGCACCTGACGATCTCGCTCCATGTTTTGAGGTCCTTCACAGAAAAACCGTATGGGTCAAACTCAACAGAAAAATTGTTGTCTATGGTGAACTGACGGACAGAGATAAGGTTCTTAATTAACTGAGGAGAAACGAGAACATTATTTAAATTAAGGTGAGCATGCGATGTAGGAAACGAGACTGAGCCAGTGCTAGTGACAGGTAAAAGGGAGTCGTTCCCAACGATAATGTTTGGAGTGGAATATGTAGGTGTATGAAAACTAGAGAGATTACCGGAGTGTGAGGTCATGTGAGTTTTCGCACCAGTGTCCATAAACCATTCCACGGTGGTCGGTGGAGGCTGCAGGGTCATCATGTTGAACGCTGAAGCCAAGGCGTTCTAGTCGAAGGCGAAGCCACCCGGGTGTGAGGCCCAGGCGAGCCCCAGTTGCTGCGAGGGCGGGAGGCCACCAGGGGGTCCGCCGGGTGCAGGCTGCTATGAGCCCACGGGAGAGGCGGGGACTTGGCCGAGGGCGCCGTAAGCTGGGCCAAAGAAAGGACCAGGAAGAGTGCCTGGAGGCAAGCTAAGGGACAGGCCGGCCTGCGGCCAGCGAGGAGAGCGTGTTGAGGTGTAGGCAGGGCATTGAAGGTGCGCCGTGACTGAAGAGCGGGCCGACTGAACGCCTGGCGGGGATCCACTGGACCAGGCCAAAGTGTGAAGGTCCCAGTCTAGGGATCGTAGGAGGGCTGCCAGCCCGCGAGCGACCGTGGAGGGGCACTTGAGGGGGTGTGTCCGTCGGGCGCGTTCTGGCCAGGGCTGCCGCTGGTACCGGTACGCCTGCCCCGACGTTTCCTGTACCGATTGACACCGGAGGTAGGGCCGCCAGAGGTGGAGCTGCTGTAGTGCTGGAGGCTGTCGGGGGGCGCGACAGGAGGTGCAGGAGCCGACGGGCGTGGGGCAGATGCAGTAAGGGCCTGGGTCCCTTGCTTTGACAATCCCATGAACTCTTTGAGCTCGAGGTCGGCCAGGAGGTCGCCGTAGTTGGGCATCGGATTCTGGCGCTTGATGAAGGATGCCATGTGGGAGTACCGATCGTTCAATCCGTATAGGATGTTCAGGACCAAGGTGCTCTCGCAAACGGGCTCGTCGAGGGTGGCGAGCTGGTCCGCCATGGTCTTCAGCTGATGACAGTACTCCATGACTGAGAGATCCCCCTGGACAAAGGTTCGAAACTTGGCGTCGAGGAGCATGGCGCGGGTGGCCTTGTTACCGAGAAACTGGCATTCGAGGTAGAGCCAGACATGGCGAGCGGTGAGCGGCACGTCGTCCTGATGCAAGACAATCTCAAGGAGCTCGGGAGTGATGGTTCCGTAGAACCAAGATAGGACGGTGCAGTCCATGCGCTTTCAAGACATGCGCTTCCAAGAGACGTCGTCGGAGAAATCGTCGTCCGAGAAGGCGTGATCGGCCACGGCATACTTCTCCAGCGCGTTCAAGAACAGAGCTCGCCATCGGGTGTAATAGGGCGAACGGAGCTCAAGAACGAGGGGGGATGAGGGACTTGATGTTCAAGACGGCAACGGCCTGGGCGTGTAAGGTCGTTGTGGCCGCTGCGGTCTGGTTGGCGAGCGCTAGGGCGCGGGCTTCCTCTTCGCGGCGGAGGATCTCCCGTTGTTCGGCCTCCTGCTGTTCGGCGGCAGGCGCTCACTCTCGAGGCGTTCGGCCTCTTGACGGGCTGCTTCTTGGCGCTCTTCGGCAGTGAAGGCGGCGACGCGAAGGGTCAGCGCGCGACGTGCAGCATCGTCGACCATGGAAGCTGGCGGTGCTAGCGGCGCAGATAGGGTTTATTAGCGGAAGCGGTAGAGAGGATCGAAACCCTGTGATGCCATGATAGCGAGGGAAATACTCGACATAATAATCAAAGATCCGAGCTGTTACATATATAGGCCGACAGAACTTCCGTATCTCAACCGATTCATAGAAGTAAAATTCGGAAGAAAAAAAATGCCAGCCCATAGAATCAGGACTTAACCAAAAGATAAACTCCTACCATTTATATGTCTAACACAAGTAAGCGCCTAGTCATTCTTTCTCGTATATATCTTCTGGGCTTGGAGAGCCTCTCTGCTTGCAGCTGACACGCCCAGTAACGCTTCAGGCTCGAATACGACAAAGTTTCGATTTTTACAGCGCTAATATTCAATAACCTTACTGCTGCCACGCCCAGAGTACCGCTCGGCAACGACGAGTAACTGTCGCCATTTCTTTTTTCCTCCTCGGCTCCTCCCAAATACAGTAGAAGTAATAGTAAAAAAAGGCTAGCTAGGAAAAAAAAAAGAAAAGAAAAGAAAAAGAAAAGGATGAGTGAAACCGCGGTGGATTCCCTGCTGGGGCGCTGTCTGCGGCGGGCGTCGACGCGGCAGCGCGGTCGGGCCGGCACGTCGACGTCCGGCGCGGCCGCGGCCACGACAGGGGAACGTGACGCAGCGGGACGGCGGGCCGAATAAACTAAGGTTCTATTTGGATCTATTCATAAATTTTAATTAGTTAAATTTTAGTTACTTTTTTCTAAATATAATCTTTTAAAATTTTTTAAACTTTAGTTAAAAAATAACTAAAGTCAAAATTATTCCTTTTTATATATAATATTTTTCTTCAACTCACATATATATCTAGTTTTTTAGTTAATTAATAAAAGTTAGACATGTCTATTTTTATTTAATAAAAAATTTTAGCTATGAATTTAAACATATATCTTCTAAAATTTAGTTGACTAAACTTTAGTTAATTAAATTTTAAAAAGATAAAGTTTAGCCAAAAGCATCCAGTGCCTAACGCGCACGGGCGGCGGCATCCGATGCGGGGGCGGGGGCGCAGCCAAGTACGTCTACCACGCGCGCTCCGTCAGTGTGACAGGGGCGGGTCACTGCCTATCCGGAAATGCGCGGCGGCTCATGGAATCCCAGGCGCCCCCAGCCGTTGATTATTTTACGCGAGCAACGATGCGGTATCCTATGACCTCCTTGTCGGCTGGCTCTACCCCCGGCCACCGTAGGGTCATACTTGCAGCTCTTGCGTATATGTCCCCACCATTCTGGTATTTGCACAACAGCCCTTGTCCTAACAGAATGAAGCTAACCATAAACTCAAGTTTGACCAAATGTCTTTTATTAGTACTAGTATAAGGCTGATTCCAATGGACGAGCATCCGATTATGTAAATGCAAAATGCATCTCCATGTTTTAATGTGCATGTTCAGCACCTTCTCCAACAGATAATGCAAAAGTGAAAGCAAATTGTCTTTGAAGAAAAAGAGAGAATACAAAATACACACACTCTCTTTCTCTCTCTTGAAACGCAAACTAGTAAGCTGCATGCTTTTTCAAACTCCAAATATGCATTCTCTGTTAGAGACAAAAGAAAATACAATGCTTCTTACTCACTGTAGACACCACATAAACCTTACTTTGCCTCTCCAAACTACCTTATATTGTTGGAGTCAGTCTAAAGATGGATATCTTGCCTTGGGAAGCTTCCAAGAGTAATCAGGGACAATGGAGATCGTTAAGCATTCTTCAGATTGAAAGAAAAACTAGCATTGAGGCTTAAACTATGCTACTATGGATTGGGTACCTGCCTTGCCGCTTCCAATGGTAAATAATGAAAAAACATCATCCTAATCAAGGTAGGGCATTTTTTAAAGATTGAAAGAGAAAACTCTGCTACTACTAGTTTGTGACAATGTCTTAGCCAAATCAAGGCTAAATTTTGGATGACCAATTAAAAATATATGTACAATATGACTTTAATGTGATTACATTTCTAGAAAAAAAATTATTATGTTTTACTAGTGATATGCTTTTTTCTTAAATCTAAGTACTATTAGTAATATGCTTCTTTCTTAAATCAAAGTACTCTTTTCAACTGAAGAGAGCTTCAAAGTGCCACGAAGTGAGACAGCTCAAAAAAAAAACATAGTACCATGTGGGAACGCAGTGCATAATTATCATGTTCACGTTTTTTTGCTTTAAAGTTGCGAATACTAGGTCCTACAGTACCTTGAAGCCCTAAATTAAAGCAACTGATGGAAGATTTTGGGTGGGGCAGTATCAAGGACCTATGTGTAATAATCAAACCATTCAAACGTGCTCGGTACAAAAGGACACCCGCGGAATACAAAAGGGCGCATACAAAGGGTCCTTTCCCCCAAAAGCAGAACATATCCCAAGCAAGAGCAGAGCAACTAGGGAGGAAGAAAGCCAGTGTCCCAAGTAAACTCCGCCCTTCCTCCCCTCCTCGTTTTCTCCATTTCACACCCGCCCCCGCCGCCGCCGCCGCGCCATATACACCCACATCACCCTCTCTTCTCTCGAGGAAGAACCCAAGCAATTGATTGATTCCCCAGCCATGTCTGCCTCGCCGGAGTTCTACAAGCCCGCGACGCCGGTGTTCTCGCCTTGCAGCTCGCCGCTGCTCCTGCAGGGGGCAGGTGCAGGAGTTGTAGCTGGAGCTGGAGTAGGATTAGGAGCAGAAGAAGGCACGGCCACCGTCTGGGAGGAAGAGCTTCGGTGCCGGACGCCGACGAGCGGGGAGAGCCAGGTGAAGCCGCTCGCCACCTGCCCGCCGGCGCCGAGGAAGCCGCGGGCGCCCGCCGCTTCCGCGCCGTGCCGGAAGCGGCTGTTCGAGGTTGAGGTGTTCAGCCTGCGGCTGGAGGAGCTGGAGCGCCTCTTCTGGCGCCCGCACCCCGCGGCGCCCGTGGAGAAGAAGCGCCGGCGGCGGGTGGCCTGCCCGGAGCCGAAGAAGAGCAAGCACTAGCACAGCAACAGCTCGATGCTGCAGCTAGTAGGTAGTATAGCAGTAGTAGCAGTGGTAGGCTGGTAGGTGCAAAGCCAAGTGGTTTTGGCGTTTGCAAGCTGGTTCAGGTAGGTTGTTAGCTAGGAGTACGGCGTTTTTACTGCTGTACTTGTACCATCTATAGCTAGTTCTACTAGCTTCTTCCTCATATATAGCTCCATCTCTATAGTCATATGATGCTGCAGTTTACTAGTGTATGTGATAGTGTTATGATGTCCTGGTGTAATAGGAGTTGAATCTGCTTCCAAGCTGCTTGTTACGCAATGAGAAGCTCACTTTGTACCACTTGCATCTGGCATATATATATCGGAAGTTCAATATGCAATAGTATCTTCTACTTACTCAAGCAGTCGAGAGCTCCCAGCTCAATAGGAGTATGTGTCTTTCTTCAGTGCTGCTGGGTGCTGGCTACCGAAGCTGCTTTTCAGTTTTCGAACCAAATAGCTTCAGCTCGCGTATATAGAATCCATCCGATGTGAGATTTCAGCGGGTGAGACCGTACCTCGTGCTTCCCAATACGATACTATCACCTTCTGTTCAATCTTTAATAACCTGGTAGAAATGGCCATTGGGCAGAACCGTTCCTTTATTTTCTCTGTTTGTTATTTATGGCGAACTAATTGTAACTACTGTGCATAGTAGAGGCTGGGCAAATGGGGGGGCTTCCTCGTCCTGCTGCAGCCTACAAAGGCGAAGAATCTGAGGAGCCAAGCGGAGCGAGCCAAGCTGCTAATCATGCGTCAGCGAATTCACCGAAACCGCTGCAGCTTTGGCCCCCAGCAAGGCTGCAAGGAGCTGTGCGTGCAGGTGCGGCGGCGTGCCGGAATAATCCGGTGACAGTACCAGCTGTTCGAGGAGCTCAGGAATATCATGAACACCTCTGTCCTTTGCCCAGGTAACGGTCGGAATGCAGATGACGCGAGCAGCGCTTGGGCTCGGGGAAATCTCAGGGACCCACCAACTTGCGCGCCATCCCAACCACCGGGCGTCATTCTTCGCCGGCGGGAGCTCGTCGCCGCCATAGGATCCGGAGGAGGACGCGCGGAGGGTGCGTCGGATCCTGCCGGAGGAGGGAGGAGGGCGCGCGGAGGGTGGAGGGAGGAGGGCGCGTCAGATCCGACCGGAGGGAGAGAGGCCGCTTCGGATCCGGCCGGAGAAGGGAGGAGGAGGGCACGACGGCCGGCGGCGCGAGGGAGAGGAGGGGTGTGATGGCCGGCGGCGCGTGAGGGGTGGTGGTGGTACCGGGGGGGGGGGGGGGTGGGGAGGAGGAGGGACGTGACGACGGGCTGGGCGCGACAGCCGGCGGCGAGCGGGGTGGCGGCGCGCGAGGGGTGCGGGGGGAGGGGGGGGGAGGGAGGACGGACGCGACGTCTGGTGGCGCACGAGGGTGGGAGGGGGGGGGGGAGGAGGGGATCGACGTCCTGCTGGGCGCGGGGGAGGAGGGGCTGCTCTTGCTCCTCCGTTGGTGGGGACTGGGGAGGGAGGAGGCGCGGTGGGAGAGAGAGAGATGGGGACGGAGGAGACATGGTGGAAAGAGAGATAGAGGGAAGAGAGGCTGATTTTGGATCCATAGAAGATAGTTGGTATAGAGGATAAAACATAGAGTATGACAGATGCAAGAAATAAAAGTACAGAGAGAAGAATATTACTGACTAGGATAAATAGATGATGAATTTAGAGGATAACGAGTGCGGACAGTCTTAGCCTATTGTGTTTGGGCAGTGGACAATGGCTCGCTTCCCACATCTTCATGATGGGGTAGCATAATATTGTCGGTACTTCCTCCATTCTAAGATAATTAATATTTTAATTATGTATTAAATTTATAAAAGATACTATAAATAAAAAAATCGCATTTAGATTGGTAGAACATGTATGAATCTGAACACACAAAAACAGAGACTGTGACAAATAAACTAGAACAAAGAGAGTATTATGTCAGTTTTGAACATAAAGATTAAGAAGAAAGTAAAATGATGAGTGCACAAAAATAAGGAGAGAGAGATAAAGATGTATGCTCTCCGTTTATTTATATAAGACATATTTAGAAGTAAAACAAAATAAGTCATAATTATTATTGTCAACGACTTGTAGAGACACAAGAAACAAAACACAGAAACATCCGATGCCTAACATTTGTATCAAACAGAGATAAAACAAAGAGACATACACATCGAACAAAGATTCAACAGAAATATGTACTATATTTATGAAAAAAAAACGTTTTGTCTAATATGTTCTTAGACACATGGGCAGAGGGAGTATTAAAAAGAGAGCAAGTGCGCTGAAATTAAGTATGACAGGAAAAATAGAAAAATTGGATCAGTGGAGGATGACAAAATATGGAACGGAAGGAGTAGCGTGACTGTGCGAGAAATAGGCCTGCTAACAATACGGATGAAATAGGCCGAAACCCATCTTTAAAGAAAAAAAAAATCCTAGGTTTTGATTGCAATAGGTACGAGTACAGATATCATGCATTAAAAGCTACTCTCTCCATCCTAACATACGAGAGATCCTAACATCCTAAGACAAAATAATGATAGAGGTAAAAGACTACTCCCTCCTATCTAATTTACTTGTTGTTTTAGTCTTTGCAAGAGATTAAGAAGTAAAAAATATGGGTGAACAAAAGATAAGGAGAAAAAGATAGAGATAAAGATGAATTAAGATAAGGGATTTGCTAAGTTTCAGCTGACTGAAAGTTTGAGTAATTTTCAGTCACCTCTTTGAGTCATTAGATCTAGATCCAATAATTTACAATTATTATACAAATAATCCTACAAAATAAAACTTAAAACATAAAGTAGCAAACTATTGACTGAAAGTTTCAGTTGATTGAAAGTTAGAAAATATATTAAGATAAAGATATATTGGAAAGTAAGAATGAAAAGAAATTTGAGAAAACTATAATGCTAGAATGATACTGTAAGTAATATCGGATGGAGAAAATACTATACTGTAAGTAATAGCGAAAGGGCCTTCAGCGTAGTGGTTGGGACTTCTGAGTAACACCTCTCAGGTCCCAGATTCGATCTCCAGAGGAGACAAAGTATAGCCAGAGTAAAAAAAAATCTCCTCGCCTCTCCGTAATCTCAAAACATGAGTTAATACCCGGTCCGGTCATGGGTAACGGTGCTAAGCGCCGACCCGGCTCTCACAGGGCACGTGGCACTTGTGTAAGTAACGAAGAGAGATTCGAAGGTTTTCTCGACCTACGTAAAAAGATCTTCTTCTTAATATAATGCCTCGGGAGTGGTCTTATCCTCCGTGAGTCAAGTTTTTTATTTTATCTCTATCCACCCATCCTTTGTCTAATAAATTAATTACACAAATTTGATCCTATCTCTAGAATCCATTATATTTTAGGACAATATTTAAATCCTCTAATTCCTTATATTTCAGGACGAAAGATATACTCTACTTACACAGTCATGAGATACGGGGTAGTACAGAAATTCACTACATCATCAGTATCGCTTAAATGCTGAAATAAATAGTACATCAACTTATAAGTCTCTGACGCATTCGTGCGATCTGTTTAATAAAGATCACAGTTGCAGACTACGGAGAGCTAAGAATGGGCCGGTATTTATGAATGGCACATATTTATTGGGCTACTGTTCGATGTACACGGTTACTTTGCTTGCGGTAACTCAACCCACTCGATATGATACAATGTCGTCCCATAAATATACACCATGGATGGGTTAGCATCAAAATGGCTAGAGGGTGAAAGAATTGACAAAAATGATTTTGAAAAGAGGGGAAGTAAGAAAATGATAAAAAAGAAGAAGGAAATACATCTCTATGTGCAGCTGAAGCAAACAAAAAACAAACAGCAAAATCTATGGTCCTGCC
The DNA here is from genome assembly GCA_030378355.1 of Eleusine indica. Lineage (NCBI taxonomy): Eukaryota > Viridiplantae > Streptophyta > Magnoliopsida > Poales > Poaceae > Eleusine > Eleusine indica. Next base: position 49,388,067 of record CM059495.1, read on the forward strand.
TCAATTTTCTCCACTGTTTCCAACCTCGTTTTCCGTTTCCATCCTTTCATGGTGGCGACCAAGTTAACCAACCCAACGACCTGACTTTTGCTGTATTCCTGCAGAACTCACAAACAACGTGTCAGTTTATTTGTATCTCAGGAACACATAACGTCAGATGATGTTTTGCTGAGTTCTTACTGGATGAGACCGTGCCCAGTGAACATACTCAGTCTCCGGCAAATAGTAAGCCTGTTTGATTGTGACAGAAGCAATTCCCTTTGTCAAAAGCTCATTAATTTAAGAAGGATGCATAAAATAACACGAAGGGGAACTGCAACTGGCCTAGTATAGAGGGACTGCAGAAAGGTGCGGGCTCTAGGCAGTTAAAGTTTTGGAATTAAGTTACTGGTACACTACAAACCATCTTGGACTAATTTGTTCTGTGTACCTTTATGAATGTGTCAACAATTTGAAGTTTCGGCTTAACATTCGCTGATACAATGTGTTGCAGTCCATTGATTAGTACCTGAAAGAACATTGAAGCAGTAATTATTTCTTCTGTGCCATTTGCTTCATGAATGAATGCTAGATTCCTAAATCAGAAAAATTGAAACCTGGAGATCAAGTGACATCAAAGCACGGCCTTCATCAGTGCACCTTTTCACTCTAGAGAGACCTTCAACTAAAACTTCTGCAATGCTCTCTATGCCATATTGCAGCAGGAGGTGCTGGAGCTGGGAAGCACATAAGAAATTAGCTCACCTTGAATTTCATTAAACATCAATCAAATAATTCGAAGAAAGCAAGCTAAACATCCTCTTCTAGATGATGGAGAAAAACTTTAGTAATTTGAAGCTACTTAACACCAGCATAGAAATTAACAAAGTGAAAAAACAAAAAATAAAAGGAGGCAAAAAAGAAGAAACGGAATTATTCATAAATTGTCTTTGTACTCACCTCCTTAGAAATTCCTCCATGGTCCAGCCTTGTTTTGTAGTGTTTGAATTCACCCAGCAATAAATCAACATATCTGCAAAACAGAAAGGATAAAAGCATAGTAACTAATGAGTGGAGCAATTAAAAACGCATACTAGAAATCACAGTCCTTGCTCTAATTATGAAAATAGCAAGCAAGTACCAAACCCTCTTATACTACTAGTCAAGCACAATGTAGATGCTATATATTACAGGGATAAATATTAGATTGTAGATTTTGCCATACCATCACAACTTTGAAAAATTCAGTTGCATATTTCATTAGAACATGACTAAGTTACTGTCAGGAAAAACTAGTATATATTTCCACAGAAGTACAGAACCCAAAACATTACATCCATGTCAATTTATGGACTAAGGTATAAGTTGCCTGCTAGATTGTTCACTACCCAACTGCTGAAGGAAATTGATCACAAATTACTTTCCATTTTCCAATAGAAAAACAAAAGACATCAAGGCTGTACAGAATACATCCAAACGCAGTGGATTCTATCTAGTAAAAATAATCCAGAAACGAATACGAAAAAATGCCAATGGCTGGCTAAAAGGAAGGATAACTATAGTGGAAAACTATTCTTTTAAAAAAACAAATAACATCAGTAGGTGAAAAGGAAAAAGAGGCAAAACAGAAACTCAAAATAATACAAATTAAACTTTTCATATTAAGATTTGGACATAAGCATACCCGTTGTGCTCTATACCAAGCTCCTTCACCTCCCATTTAGCATTTGCAATCTTATCTGGATACCTGTTAACACCATTAATTATGCGATTAGATTGAGCATGCATTACTGGTGATTAAAATCGTCAATGCAGGAGCTGAAGAAGACACTTTTCACATTTCTAACATAGTATTGCCAATCCCGCAAACTTATTTAGCTCGACAAGGCATTGGATAATTTAACATACCCATCAATATGCAAAAGCATCCGTGCACTTGTCCTATGAATGTACTCAGCCAAATCTGGAACAGAATCCACCTGAAACAAACAAGAAGGGCAACTTGAGCAATTATATAGCATCTTTAAAATTTTAATGACGGAATACAAAAAGAAGTTTAGAGAAGATAAACTGAAGTGCTCTGAAACCTCTTAAAGAAACTTACAAGTGTCCTAAAGAAATCTTCAACAACAGAAGTGTTATTTTTAGATAACACTGAGTGTAGATGGGCTCTAGATCTATTCAAAACTCGAGCAACTAACAACACTGTTTCAGCAGCTGCACATCTTTCCTGCAAGATAAAGAAGTTGGTATATACCTTTTAGAGAAACAAGGACTTAATTCTGAAATAGGAGGATCATGAGCAAACAAAAATTGCCTTTAAAAGTGAATAAAAGGCATTCCACAATCCAAAACGAAAATGCTATAAAAAGATATGTGCAGGCACAAACATAACGTTCATGTGAAATGTCTACTTAAAACCCTAATAAGCAGAATGTGAACTTCAGATTCAAAGTTATAATTCGGCTTGTTAAAAATGATTTAAAAAGGTTCAGATTAATAGTCAGAGACATTCAATGGTTTCAGCAAGCAATAATCGTATACTATTAAAAATAATAAATAATTTATTTAAGAAAAATAGTACACCAAAAGGGCCAATCCAACTAGATTTCTTTCCCTTGTCAGTTAAGCCATTTGCTGTAACATTAAAAATCATGTCTACAGCGGAATGGAGGTCTGAGTAAAAAAGAGCAACAAAAGTTCCACTTGAGCTGTCTATGAAAATATTAGATTTATATTGACTATTGCAACTCAAGTTTCACATGTATAGAACGGTTAGGTCTGCAAATGGCTTGGACTGGCTGGCAGTATATAAGCATCATCGTGTAAACCAGCATACCTTTAACCCATAGGAAGTGAGCATTGAACTGGGAGGCGCGGTAGGCATCACATCCAGCTGAGTGAATGTTGAATTCATTGACAATGGTGATGAAGGTGAATATGAAAGATTCTGTGGTTTTATCCATTGATCTGAGTCTTGTGTGATTTTTGATAAAGCTGCTTTGAGCCGGGCTGAATATAGCACAGGGATTATGAAAGACATGTAAGAAAGGTAATCACATATATAAGTATTAAAAGCCCAAGAAACATGTATATGATTTTTGTTTTGGGTGAGCAGCAAACTCATACATGATTGACAATCTGGTAAAGGCTTTCCACTTTGACTCTTGTAATGATGCCCAAACGTCTCATATATGTGGTGATAAAAGATGCCAAAGAGTTGTGAGATACCCTGGAAAACATTGTCGAGTATGAACAGCAGAAAACACGTCAGAAACTTCTGTTTATAGTTTACTACAAGGTAAATCTACTGATGCTGGATGATGTCATCTAACCTTAAAAAGCTCAACGTTGACAATTTCCAGCTTTTGTATAAGTCTGGCATATTTGTCCATCATCCTGATTCCAGTCACAATTTAGCTTTCAGAGTTGTGTATGGTAGCATTCCTAAGTTAAGGTACATGAAAATTACCTTAGTAAAGAAAGTGATGAGCCTGTCTGCGATGAAATATCTCCATCTTTCCAGTTTGAAGAATTGCCCTTTACAATTTTTGGTTTTGGTATCCTACTAGGCAACTGACTATCTTCATCAATGAAATCAGCGAGAAGATCTTCATTCTCTTCATCAAAGGATGAATTATTTCCACTGCCGTGTCTATTGCCAGCTGATGAATCAAAAAGCATATTGGACTTTGGGGATTCTGCAGAGCCATTTTCTAGCTTAGAAGAAAATGGGTTTTCAATTTTAAGCCAAGAGGCAAATCCGTTCTTTGGCTTTCCTGAATCTGTCATAATGGACTTCCCATGGTAATGATTTATCGGCAGGTTGGAATTACTTCCATTAGGAGATATCAGTGCAGCACCATCACCAGTTAGGCCTGCTAAACTAATTATCTGTGAAGCTTCAGCAGACATTATTGTCCAAGATTCCTTCTCCAGTACCATTTTAAGTGCCTGAGAAAGAATTACACAAAAATGAAACAAGTTAGAGATAGTCCATGCAAAAGATACAAAGAATGTGCCCACAGAATACTAAAGAGCCTGCAGTTGTGATCTTTTGCAGCGAAGTCCAAATTGTCTAGGGTAAACCACATTTGTGACTAGGGAAACACATGCATTACCAGAAAATGGGCATTATCTTTCTCCTTTTTTTTTTCTTATACACTAAACTAAATTGAAACACCACTGTTTATTAGTTTCTAACAGATATAGTGTGTTCATAGTGACTTAAGGTATATACCAACTGCAAGTTATTTTGGTGCAGACATATGGAGTCAGGTAACCCACCTCAGAATCAGCTAGACAAAATGGCCCACTTTGACTCAGGCAATACCAATAAAAAAAAGGAGACTCAGTGCTGGAAGCTCCCACACAAGGTGGGATCTGGGATTCAGGCACTACCCCAATGCATACCAAAAATAAAGAATCTAAAAACAACACACCTTATGCAGTGCCTATGCTTAAGTTATGTATATGTTGGCAGTTATTAACAACATGCAGAGTTCACATGTTTGGAAACTAATCTTAGCAATCACAATAAGTTATTTAACATACATATAGGTTTTGCCGGTGAAAGGACATCACATAGTTCAGACAGACAGTCTTCAACTTCTGGCGGAACTCACTAGCTTCAAACCCACAAAACGCTTCACCAGCCAAAATGAAAATGGTGATATCTTCATAGTTCTTCAGGAATTGGTATGTACTAGTTGAACAAACAGCCGAACTCGACAATAAAACAGATAAGCGACTTGTCGCCAGTTGCCAAAGATTTCTTCGCCCCCTTTCAAATGTATTGCCAACAAGTTTTGCAGCATCTGTTCTCAGCTGATAGAATGGTGAATCCATTCCTGATGTACTAACATCAGAATTGCTGACTTCAGATGATGGTGTTCTGTCACTTAGTTCAGTTGCAGAACTGTCCTGAACAACTGTTACACTTGAATGACCTCTTCCTGAATCAACTAAAGTTTCATTGCTTCTCTGAGATGTGTTATTCTTGTCTGCTAGATCTGGGCCATTGGACTCAATATTCTTCTGAAGACAAAACACAGACTTCATGAATAACAATAAGAAAAACAGGACATTCAAATTAGACCATCTAAATATAAACTCCGATCAAAATATATAGGTCGTCCAATGGGAAGATAAGTAACATTAGCTCAAATGCTTTGTATGGGAAAAAAACTATTCATCATAAATACAATGTAGATCTCAGCTGACAACATATAGGAAAGTTGCAAACTGTCAGCTCCACAGAATTTAAACTGTTAGCGTTTGATATATTTGTATAAAAAGCTAGTTTCTAGTTGGTTTGATTATTATTGAGTTTTTTTTTTTGAGCTTTACTTTGCCATTACATAGGTTTATATTGATATATTTGTATAAAAAGCTAGTTTCTAGTTGGTTTGATTATTATTGAGTTTTTTTTTTTGAGCTTTACTTTGCCATTACATAGGTTTATAAGGTCAATAAAGCAAAAAATAACCTTGCAGTTACTCACAATGGTTTACATCAAGTTCTGAGCCTTTGCATAGTCCAGACAGAGATAATATTCCAACAATATCAGTTAAAGTGAAACCGTAAATGTTACCTTTTCTTCGGGGGAAAAGCTCATAATAGCATAATATGAGCGCATTGATGAAAATAAGCTCGCAAGGGTTCTTAACAAACAGGGGCGAAGTTTAGCCTCAGGAATTTGGACACAAAGATCACTATACGTAAACCTGCAAGGATACATATTAGTGAAGTGAGCACTCAGAGAAGTCTGGATGCTGTTTGCTTATATAAGCTGAGGCTATGATTCACAGAAGTAGTAACTATATAAGTATGCCATGCCATATCCATATCATATAACAACATGGATTTGGTGCCCAATGAGTACGTGCGTCTTAAATAGCAAGGCAGTTGGGTTGCAGTGTCTCAGCCTCCTATTAACACTGCCAAGGGCGTAACAGTTACCAGTTACTGAATTTTCTGAGCCAAATATGCTATGTTGTAGTGATATGCTTAAGTGTATCGGGTTCGACTGCCCTCTCCCTTCTGCCTCCATGGGCCACCGCCCTGCTGCCCTGGAAGGGTAACAGATCACCAATCCCCCCAAAGCCATGTTGTGGCAGCCTCCTCGGCATCATCTCCCACCACCCTGCCCATCCATCACCCCCACCAGCATATGCAGCCCTACTACCGACTAGTCTGTCTAGCCATCACCCTGAACCTCCTAGGTCCTGTGAACAAGCACAACCCCAAGCCCAAATCCTCGAAACCTAACCTTAATATGTGCATGAGAAGATTAGATACCTGGCAGGTATCAGAATCACCATGTAGGAAGTTAATATCTCAACCCTGGGATTGTATACTTACAATCATGTTTGCCTTACAAATGACTAAAGGTGTGCCACATTGACACATTGTCACTGCACACCATTCTTCACTGGTTCAGTTGGTTCATTGGGTTCCTGGAAATTGTTCCAAAAGGTGGGACGGGAATGTGCGTGTTTGATATACTTACAACTGTATCATGTCTGGCAATTGGCAAAACCTTTAACGAGCTTCAATTGATTTTTCATTTTACCGCATAAGGTTCATTAACTCTGTTGGGGCAGCGATAGCAGTGAGCGCATCTTAGAGGCTTGCCATCCGCATGATATTCAGATTCAGGCACACAAGACCATGGGCACCAATATATTATCGATCAAATAATTCTGTTTTAAGCTTTGAATGCAGCCAAAAGAACAAAGCAGCAGAATACAGACCTATTTCTCTGTGTATTATTTCCCACCTCCTGCAATTACTTAGAATTAGAAAATTAAGAATATAACGTATCAAGATAACAATATTAAGTGTTAAAAATTATAAGAAATATTAAAAAAAGGAACATGCCAATAAAGCAAATCTAATACCTCTTCCAACATCTCTTTCAGGACACAATGCGTCTCAGAGAGTACTTCCTGCAAAAAAAAACTTTGCATCTTTTCAGCCATGCCACCTACGTCACCCATCAGTGCATATGCATCAAGTACCTGCATCCATATTTTAGTTGTTAAACAATGTCACTCTACCTAGTTGGATAAATAAAATAATTATCCAGTCAATCTGAGAAAAAATAATGAAGGACAACCATAAACTCACAGTTAGATAACTTTCTTCATTGAAGATCTGACAAACACCTAGTAAATGGGTGTCCAACTTTTGAATTGTCCGAGCTAACCATGCCTGCAATTTATTCAGAGCAGAAATATCATTTTGAAGGATAACACAAAATTAGACCAATATGAGAACATAAATAATTCAGTTAAAAATTTGAATCTCTGTTTCACAATGGCAGCAGAACCATGGATGAATATACACGTAGGAAAACTTACACTTTCTTCAACAAAGGGATAAAGTTTTTTTGGGGGGTGGCTGAGGTGTGTGTGCACGCGCGCGCGTATGTGGGAGGGGGGGGGGGTCAGGGGTATGTATGAGATAAAATATATTAACACGAGACCCTAGTGATTAGAGGTGAGCAAAGCAAACAATACTAACCTCAATCCATCGTCCCATTTCTTGTATGGCAGAAAGGCTTGAATAATTCTCCAAGATTTGCAAATACTCAGGCAATAAACAGAATGCCTACAAACATCAGTAACCTTTTATTAGATACCTAACATAATTCTTAGGAAAAAATAGCTATTTAATCACAGACCAGACACAGATAGTATAATAATTCAGGTTGAAGAGCAACAAATCTATATTCAAAGAGGTGAATTATGGATTTGGAAACTAATTCGGTAAGATCAAAAGTGCTGCTGATATATCCTGAACTAAAGAAGTATACTACTGAGGTAATAGAAGGTCACCTGAAAGTAATTCTCTTTCTCGACAAAAGTTTCAAGTTCCATCTGCATGTCTAGAGCAAGACGAAGTTCTGCAAGAATAGGAAGAACATCCTGCATTCAAGAAAAAACTAAAGCTTTTTATTTATAGAACTTCAAGTCCATGTACCTAGACATAGTCATAGTGGAATGAAATAAAAGCATTTCATTTATTATGATTCAAGACTTGTAATTCAGTGATTCTTTGGAGTGCTGTAAACTATTATCAAGCTTTCACAGTAAATGTAGCACACAAATATGACATAAGAGTATGCACCTACCAGCAAAGCTTGTTTCTTCTTTGATTTTACATTCACAACCAGATCTCTTGACACTTCATTCTTCGAAGAGGTTATATGCCTGCGTCCATTCTGAAATGATGATTTAATCATAAATCCTAGTACCCTAGATATCCCCCCAAAAAAAGGCAGATTGCGAGAAAGGGCAAAATCTCATGAAATTGAGATATTACCTTGCAGATTACATTTGCAACCTTTAAGTCTTGTTCTAATTCCATCACTAACTGCATACCCTTCACTGGCCAAAACTTTATGTCAGTAGTCTGAAATTTCCTTAAAAGTTAACAAATGTCACATTTTGATGGTACAACTAGAGCAGCATTAACAATATATATCATCATTGTTTTGCAGCATAAAATATGAACAAGGAAGATGAACCATTTATTAAAGTATCATTAAGAGGGGAAAGGGAAAATGATGCAATTGAAAACTATCCTATCATGTGCAGAGAGAAGGTAACTAAAAACTGAAGATCTCATGATCTTGTTGGACACATACCCATTTCTTCATGGTGGCCCATAACATGATGTGACAATCGTTCCGCAATCTTGTCAAGCTGTGCTAATCTCAACGTTGACTGCATAGAAGAAAACAACATGAAGAAAACAGAGAGCATTAATTTTGTTTAAAATCACATGTTAAATTCATTGATAACCAGTATGCTACTAAACGACAAAAGTCAGATCGGCTTCTACAATAGAGGATACAGTACTCATTTGTCCGAGCAATTGCTTCTAAAACTGTACTAACATGCACAAGCCACTCACAACCATGGTATGCATAAGCGTTACATGCGTACATAACATAAGTATGAGAAAGATATAGACAGTCCCCACTAACCTGCTTATCAAAATAGGTGGCATCACCATCTTCATCTGGAATATTTTCCAGAATGTACTTTATTGGATCGAATTCCTGCGAAAAATCAATGAGGCACATCAAGCCCAACAAGAGACAAGACCCATGCATACGAAAATGCGGTACCTACCTCCTCATAGAACACCTCCTCAAGCTCCTCCACGGGCTCCCCTTGTGGATTGCTCCCGTAAATGGACACCAAATCCTCCGAATTTGACGGTAGGTTGATCCTCTCGTGTGGTGGCAACCCAGCAATGGCACGAGCAGCTGCCGCCGCTGCAGCAGCACGTTCTGGAACCTAAAATAGTACAATGCAAAGGTGAGCAAACTCTACCATGAATGATCCAGCATAGGGGCGCAAGAGCTGAGTGACGATTGGAGTGAAGAAGGCATAAGGGACCTCGGGGCGTGGAGGAGGCGCGGAGGGTGTCGGCGGGAGGAGGCCGAGCGATCGTGCGGAACGCACGGAGCTGAGGAGCTTCTCACCGACGCGGGAGAGGTCCATGCCACCACCCTGGATCAGGAGGAGGGGCAGAAAGACGAGCGGGCTGGGCCCGGCCTCGAACAACTGCTCGCCGCCGAAGAGGGAGGAGGAGGACGAGGAGGATGCTGAGGGGGCAGTCGGCGGCGGCGCGTCTCGTCGCATCTCAGCAGCGCCGCCGGCCGGAGGCCCCCTCGCCACCGGAGACCATGAGAGGGAGCGCCGGTGACGGCCCCAGATCCGGGCAGGCGTTAGGGTTCGCGCCGGCGGCGGTGGCGCGGGTCGGCCGGATCGCGCCGGGAAGGAGACGACTGGACAAGGTGGTTGGCTGTTGCGTGGGTCTTCTGGGATTTCGCGGGGATGTGCAAAAAAGCGGAGACTCGCTGCAAGAGAAAGAGCGTTGAGCGCCTGACCGACCGGTGAGGTCACACGGACACGGATGCTAGCCTTGCTAGGAAGGGGATGACCAGATCAGTCACACTTTTTTTTTTTTTTTGAACTGAGATCAGTCATACTTTTGCTTGCGTGGGAGTGATGAAATCTCGAGTCGTGCAACCTACACATGCGTTGTGCAATCTACACGTCGGTGCAACGATCTTTTCGCAAAACTTCTCCACATTCCACATTTCAAATTCTCCATGTTCGCATGTGACTTCAACAGACAATGTGGGCGACAGGGATTCGTAAAGATTAGTGTCAACTGTCATCAAGTGAGAATTGTTCATTGCCTCAAAGGCTTTAGAAGCGAGCATTTACATCAAAGCCATAGATATAGTATTCCTTCTATTCAAGATTTTAAGACGTTTTAGACCTTGGCACACAGATTAAGAAAGTTGGGTACGGTTCATTAATTGAGCATAAGATGCCCCTTGTGAAGATGTGGTGTTCCGGTTTCCCAGCCACACCAACCGCACCACTCCACACGCAACTTCCACACCCACGTCGCATACTACTTCCAGTACTTCAAAGCTGCTGGGCGACCTCACGACGATGACGATGGTGGTGACCGCAGCGGTGTTGGGGCCTTCCTCGAGCTCTTGGCCATGGAGATCCGCCGGCCACCCCCAAGCTCATAGCCATGCAGATTCACCACTCCGAGCTCATAGCCATGGAGATCTTCCTGCCCCATCGAGTGTTGTCCTCAATCCGACTGTCAAAGAGATACGCCACTCCAAAGTCTCCTAATCTGGCCTGATTTCTGCCCGTGATCCCTTCTCCATCAATCTGTTATCGTCATCTTCTTTCCTTCCTCATCTCTCCATCTTCGTTCCCCTCAAGATCTATCGCGGCGTGATGGGGTCAACTAACTAGGCGGCAACATCAACAGCTGGTGGTTGTGTGATGCATCTTGCTGGATGTTGTCGTAGATGTGGTGCTGCGACATGGCGCCGGCGTGCTGGCCCAGAAGATTGGGGACGGGACAAGAGGTTCGAGAGCTGATGTAAAAGATCTCAGGCTGGTGTGTAAATAAGGAAGACATGTTTTTTGGAAAATGAGAACGTCTTATATTTTGGAAATTTTGTAAGTCTCCAGAACGTGAACGGAGGGAGTACGTGCAAGTTGTTCCTGTAAAAACATAGCAGGACATACCTAGCGAGACAACAAAATTATTAATTATTACATAGATGACAAAGACTTTAAACAACAGTATTTATCATACATTGAAAAGTGATAAATACATTGAAGATGGTCACTCTGTGCACCATATATATAGTAAGCTAAAAGAGAAAATGCAGTAGAATTTATAAGTTTTTTTTTACATTGAAGATGGTCACTCTGTGCACCATATATATAGTAAGCCAAAAGAGAAATTGCACTTGCACTAGGCTAAATAAAATTTTCATTTTAACAAGATTATACAAGTACTGAAGAAAAAAACTGATTTAATTTTTACACTAAACACTTATATGAGTGTCAAGACTTATTCTCGATAATATATTTATAGGGCTATATCGGGACTAAAAATTATGATAGTAACACAAGACGTCGAGTTATACAGGTTCGGATCCTCTTGATAAGAGTAAAAATCCTATATACTGTGTTCTATGGGTTTGTATTGCAATGTGAATTGGTGCCCTCAATAGGGAGGTCCTTGCCGCCTTATATATCCGGTCGGTAGGGGGTACATGAAGAGTCCTACTCGTAGTCTACAAGGATTTACATAGAAAGTCTATCTCCAATTATCTTGTGCTCTAAGCTAACTCAGTTGATTCCCTTATGATGGGTCACCCGGTTATATACCGATTTCAGCCTAGCTATAGATACCCGGAAGGTATATATTCCACAGCAGTACTCGAGTGCTTTCTGATTTTGAGTTGTGACTCGCGGAGTGATTTTCAATATTTATGTGAATGTGTCACAAATTAGGAAGACCTCTGAATTGAAGTCCTTAATAGATCTGGTGCGTCAACTAGGTGCACTGATCAAGTATAACCCCCCGACTCTTGTATAATTTGGAGACTAACAAATAATACAAAAGTCTAATAATATTAGTCCTTAATATTTTGTTGGGTTTAGTTTACTAGAACCATCAAGTTATGAGCTTTTCTAACCTCTAATCATCAAACTAGAGGTTCGGTAGCCGAAGGTGAAAGGACCGAAGGCCTATCCAGAGCGAGGGGGGGGGGGTGGGGGGTGAATCGGTAGCCGACCACGAATTCAAATACTTCAATTTCACACCACTAGAACCCGACAAGCGTTGCAACCTAAATAGTTCTAGTAGGCCAAGACTCTATGCATGCTAGTGTTCATGATGCAGAACAAAACACGGAAGCTAAATACACTAACCTATACAAGCCACAAGTCACCCTATCAACTAGAGCACACAAATACGAAATAGTAAAGAGGGGGTCAAGAAATGCTCATGATTTTTTTCCGAGGTCTCAGAAGGATGGCGTCTTTCCCTACTCCTCGTTGGACCACTCCCGTCGGAGTCCCGGTCCCTCCCGCCACCAATGTAGAGTTCTCGCCCACGAGCCCGCAATCACTCCCGGAGTGAAGACACGGTGCGCGTCACCGCTGCCACCAAGACACAAGCTTGCATCCCTCGAGAACTTGCCAGACTCCTCGAGCCGACACGGGCGCTCACTAGCGATGCCCCTTTCACCGGCGGGCTCAAACCGTGTATAAACGTGTGATGGCCTTCACAACCAATCACGGTAGGCTCGATCACCGACACCTGACTGGTCTAGGTCTCACCATAGACCAAGAGTAACAACCTAGATCACACCCTCAAGTACACCCTAGCCTTAGATGTGCAAGATTGCTCCTTGTTACTCTCACAAGCACTCTCAAGATATCTCAAGATATGTAATATCTCCTCCTAGTGCTCTTCTCTTTTCCTCTTTGACCTTGCCAAATGCTCTCAAGTATTCCACTGGCCAAGAGAAGTCTTTAAGACTTGAGCAACGAAGTTATATAGACTTCCAACCTCCAACTAGCCGTTGCTCCATAAAATCAGCTTTCTGGGCCTACTAATCGGACTGTCCAGTCACTGCCTGATCGGACTGTCCGGTCACTACAAATCTGAGCATCAACGGCTCTGCCCTGCTGAAATCCTATACTGACCGGACCGTCCGGTCCGTTTCTCTCTCGAAACATTTCCAGTGCTCGCTTCCTCGCTGCCAGAGTCACTTGTACAGACCAGACCGTCCGGTCTATAGACCGAACCATTCGGTCTCTACAACCTCAACTCTGGCAGTTTTCTCGCTTCTTCGCTGTAAGTCCCAGACAACTTCACCTAGTGACCGTACAGTCCGGTCACCATTGACCCCTCTGTTCGGTCACTATGTCCAAAAGCTGAAACTTGTCGTCTTTGCTTGACTTTGTTTCCCGGCTTCTCCGGACAGCTCCTTGGCTTCTCCACTATCATCTAGTGCCTGTGATTTTATCGAGCAACCTTGCACATCACCGACTAGACATGACCTAAGAGAAATGACCTAGATCCCCTTGATAGTCTGGTTTTTTCTATGGACTCAAAGCCCTAACAACTAGACAAGTGTTCCCAACACTTGCTCCATAGCTTCTTCTCAGCTTTGATCCATCTCCATCAACCCTTGGACTCCATCAAGTTCACAAGCCTCTATGCTTGTGGTCATTGTCATCAATCGCCAAGACAACCATCATCCATATGATTTATAGTAGAGTTTAGAGATGATTCCTATATAGATAACACTCGTATAGATAATAGACCATAATTTCATAGTTGTTATCTATCACCAAAACATTCATACCTTAGGGATCCCATCAATGGTCATGAAGCTTACAATCTCTCCCTTTTTGGTGATTGATGACAACCACTACTTATCATAATCTTATCACTGAATAACAAGACTAAAAGAGCTACACTACGATCGAGAGCAACCTCAAAAGTATAAGAGAAACGTACAAGGTCCGACTCAAATAAGCATCATCAAGAGCTAAGAGGAATAAGGAAGAAAAGCGCACTCTAGATGATATGCATGCATGTCATGTGAAGATATTTAATAAAAGCATAAGGACATGCAATGCAAGACATGAATGATGATATGCAACAGGTTAGAATAATAATGCATAAACATTAAGAACAAGCAATCATCATCATAGAATCATATATAGGCATACAACATAAGTAAGGAATACAAAGCACTGCATATGAAAATAAACCAAGTGAGATCAAGATGAGTCAAACACAAGCGAATGAAAATCATGACTCATCAAAATTCACGAATATCGAATAACTCCATCAAAATAAGATCTAAATTTATCTAACTCCCAAAACTAATGTACACGTACGCCCCTAGATACAAGCTACTCTCGATCGCATAGGATCACACTCTAACTCCCCCTAGACCTATGACTACTTCTCCCTCGTTGGCAACTGAAAGATCTAGGTTTCTAGCCTTGAATTAATGATGAGTTTTGGTGATAGATGACAATGGTTGTTGGAACTAATCTTTTAAATATGAGTTTGTGAGCTTGCATGATAGGTTGTGTTCCGACATTAAGCAAAAGGTCAAGCTATGACATCGAACAAGAATGTTTATGACAAGTGTTGAGAATCAACATGGATAAGCTTGTAGATTGATGACAATATGGTTGACTCAATAAGTTATTTGATGAAGATGCTTGATAAAGGATAATAGTGATCAATGTGTTGATGAAGGTATCGGTAGACATAATCAACACTTATGGTGAAGCTAGAAACACATCATAGAAGATGATTGAATATTAATAGTTGATGGTGTCAACATGGTGATGTGTCAATAATTGAAGTAGAGATTATTGGCCAATAACTTGAAGCTAAGTGACCATTAAGACAAGAAGAAAATCAAGACACTTAAGAAAAGGAATATATCAACTTGGTTATTGAAATAATAATGAGCATATTGATGGTGACGGATACAAAATAGCAGTACATGGAAAGACGATGAAGGTTGAGCAAGACTTGGCTGCGACGGACCATGTGCAAGGGTGAATAGCAAGCAAGAGGCTTGGCGCCGAAGAACCAAAGGCAATGGTGAGGAGCAAGTGTAGGGTTAGCACGATAAACCGTGCAAGACTATGTGAAGCTATGGATTATCTATATCACTTATTTGGAAAAGGGTTGAAATGTGAAATGGAAGAGCATGGTACTCATGGGTTTACCCACATCAAGTGAAATTGAAATTAAGAGCAATGATTGAATTTCACATGTTGAAGAACTTTAAATGGGGTGAACATATGGAAATGGTCACATACACTTCATGAGTTGATGAACATCAATCTCAAAATATCATGCAGACATGCTCAAGGAAATGGAAAATTGTGGTTGCACTTTATGAGTTGATGAACATCAAATCTAAAATCTCAAGTGGATAGGCTCAAGGCGAAGGTATAATAATATTGGACATATATGCTTATCGATAGTTGATCAACAACTAAATGTTCAAATGGTGAAATGCTCATGCATTGGCAACCCTCAAGATATGGAAAGATTATGACATGAAAGTGTTCCTATTGGCATAGTTTTGTATTTACTTTTGAGTATACGAATGCCATACTGTCAAGAGGGATGCAATGTTGATAGCCTTGCTTATGTCTCGGTGCTCAAAATGATCTAACAAAATTTTGTGAGAGTTTGACATTCCTTTGGGTGAAATTGGGCTTGTTCTTAGTGAGGATGGATAGTTCTCTGAATTATCTTTCCATAGAGTCCAAGATCATCTAAATCGGACTTCAGGAGCAAAAGTTATGCCATTTTTTCTAGGTACTCCCGGACTAGGACGGGTCCAGCCAGACTAGGACAGCTCGGCCTGGTCCAAAACCATTTTGATTCTATTTTTGCCTGACCCGGACTAGGACGGGTTCTGGGGACAGCCAGACTAAGACGGGATTACCCGGACTAAGACGGTTGAGGGACTAACAACAGTAACTTTTGTTCTGTTCTGAGTTGGTCCAGACTAAGACGACCACTGACAGAACATAACGACTAGTTTTTGAAAACTTCCTATATATACCCCCTTCGTCCCCAACGGTTGGCTGCCGGTTCTATAGCAAAGAAACACTCTTTTAGGCCAAGAAACAACCTCTCCACTCCCTATTGCTTAGTGCTTGACATTGTGGGTGAGATTGGGTGAGAGATTGAGTGAAAAAGAGCTAATTCCATTGTTGAGCACTTGAGTTCATAGAAAGCAATCTTTGTGGCATTTTGTTTCTCTAGGGGATCGGCATGGCGTCGCCCGGTGAGCTCCCAAGCTTTGTGGTGAGCCTCGGGAAGTTTGTGAAGGTTTCGATTCACCTCCGCAAGGGAAGGAATCAAAGGAAGGAAGAAAAATCCGAGCTTGAACTTTGTGATTGCTCGGTGAGGATTTGGGTTGAAAGAGACCCGGCTCTTTGGAGCTCCTTAATGGAGACGTAGGATTCTTGAAGAATTTGAACTTTGGGAAACAAATCATCACGTCTCATATTTGGTTTACAAGTTCTTTACCTTGTTGTTCATATTTGTGATTGAGTTGCTTACACCGAATTATTCTATTATTATACTTGTTATTGGTTCAATTCAATCGGTGTATTTGCTCTTATATATATGTCTAGAACAACTTGATAGAAGTCGATTTGTATCTAGATTGTTAAGAACGTGTTTTTGCTCATCTTTCCGCCGCGCAGTCCGGACTAGTCCAGGAACCCTAAGGACTAGTCCGCGTCCTGAATTTGTCCAGAAATCATAAGTACTAATTTAGCTCTAGGACTAGTCCGGCCCTGTCCGGACTTATCCGGGTTTATCCACTGCAAATTTGCTTTAATTGCCTATTCACCGCCCCTCTAGGCGACTTTAAGGTCCTTTCAGCAACAAACACCAAAAAGCGGAAAAGTGAACATCTATGCGCTCGTGGTCGAAGGAAGTGGTGCAGCGACGTCCTCTGAAGGCTCTGCTCCTGGCTGCTCCTGTGCTCCCTAAGCCTATGCCACCTGAGCATCCAACTACTCGAAGAAGTCAAGGTCTACAGGCGACTCAGACCCTCTGTCCTACCCTGCTGGTGGGACCGTGGATGTCTCCTCGGCAACAGTCGCCTCAAGAAGAGCAAGGTCGTCCACGTCCTCCTGAGTGTAGCCTCGGCGGACCAGATCCTCTGCTACCTGAGATGTAAGAGTGCTGACTGTAGAAGTGGAAGATGGAGCTATAGCTGTCTCTGTGGCTGGCTGGGAGTCTGCACGAGTGGTGTGCACTATGTCTGAGAACAGACTCTTGACTGGTAGCTGGGAGGTGGAAGGTCCTGCCATCCGCGAGGTCGAAGAGTGTGTTGGTGAGGTGAACAACGTAGATACTGAGAAGGCGGACATGAGGGAGAGCTGAGTCACTGGAGAGAATGTCTGTCCTGCTCCCCTTGTCGGTAACACCCCTGAGTGTGATAACCCACTGGACTGAGCTATCATCATAGCTTTGAAGGGTCCTGGGTGTGTCAGTAGCTGCTGAAACTATGGAAGTGAAACCTGTGCCTGCTGCTGACTGGCCTGCCTCTGAGTCATCTCTACCATCTGAGCCATCAGGGTGGCCATCATCACCATCTGATGTCTCTGAAGCTCTGCTTGTCCCTTGATGACCTCCATCATCTAACGTCTATCCTCAGCTATATTCTGAATGAACTCACTCAGGCGTCCTGCTAGTGCTGCTATAGTGATAGCGTCCTCTGTCTGTGATCCCGTAGGCTGGGGAGGTGCTCCAGTGCCGGCTGACTCAGGAATCACCGTCTCTGGATGAGCTGCCTACTCGTGAACGACTGATGGTGACTCCTGCTCCTCCTCTCCCGTTTGCTGACTAGAGGCGGACTGCGATCCCCCAGGAATGTGTCGTACTGCTCCTCTGTCACTAGGCCCATCCTCCTCAGGAGATAGCAAATGTAGGGAGCATAGACCAAGTGACGTCCTCCTACTCTCTCAGAAATGACCTCCTCCATTTCTCTAATAAGTAAATCTGCCAAGTCAAACTGTTGTCTCCTCAGAATAGCTGCTACGGCCCACTGGTAAAGTAGTGTAAACTCCTCTCTATAGCCAGACCTGGGAATGATAGTCCTGGTGACTATCGCTCTAACCACCTTGGCCTCTGCGGTGAGTCTCACAGGGCCTCTCTCAAAGCCTGGGATGTGTGGTGGTGGAAAGGCGATTGACACCATGTCGTCTGAAGGTAACTTCCCTCCCTGTGGTCTGCGGGGTGGCTCGAGAGATGGGTAGGCACTCCTGTAGAGCTAAAGGTCTGAAGCAAGAAAACCAAAGCTGGCAATAAGATCCCCCCTGGTCACACGCTGTGGCTGCCCTCTGAACAAGAACCAGAACTCTGAGCGGTCTCTGGCTATCCACAGTGTAGCGTAGAACTCTAGGAGAATGTCCTCTCTGAACCTGTAGGACTCTGTGACCAGCTCTGCAAGACCAGGCAAGTATGTGAAATACTGCTCCATGTCTATCCTGGTGGCCCTCCTCATGGCCTGGTAGGTAGTATACTGCTATGGCATAAACACCTTATACTTGCCCTTCATGATGAGATAGCGTCTCAACCCCTCTCCAATCATCCTCTAGAGGCCTGTGCAGTACCTCTCTCCAGCAGCGAGGTCCCTAGGGACTGGAACTATCAAGACTTATACTCGGCAATAAATTTATAGGGCTACGTCGGGATTAAGAACTCGATGGTTAGGACACAAGACATCGATTTAGACAGGTTCGGGCCCTCTCGACGAGAGTAAAAACCCTACGTCCATTGTTCTGTGATTTGTATTGATGTTATGTTTTGTGTGTTGTCTCCTTCTCCCTCGATGAGGGTTCCCTGCCGCCTTATATATCCAGTCGGCAAGGGGTACATGAAGAGTCCTACTCGTAGTCTACAATGATTCATATGGAAAGTCTATCTCTAATTGTCTTGCGCTCCAAGCCGACTCGATCGGTTACCTTATGGATGATGTACCCGGTCATCTACCGACTTAGGCATAACTATGGATACCTATAAGGTAAGTATTCCAGAGCAGCCCCCGAGTGCTTCTTGATTTTAAGCTCTGACATGCCGAGTGATCTTCGAGATTATGTGACTAGATTACAAATTAGGAAGACCTCTTGATTGAAGTTCCTGATGGATCTGGTGCGCTGACTAGGTGCACCTGATCAGGTGTAGCCCCTGACTCTTGTATAATTTGGAGACTAACAAATAATGCAAGAGTCTAATAATATTAGCTCTTAACATTTTGTTGTATATAATTCACTCAAACCATCAAGCTCGAGCTTAGGTAAACCTCTAATCATCGAATCAGAAGGTTAGTTAACAAGACATGAATCTCGCCGACTGATTGATGAAAAGGCCGAGTGATACACACTCTTATCCGAGCGACTTGTAGATCTAAATTTCATGACATCAATCATGTCTTATCCCATATAAAAGAATATGACATCAACCATATAATAGTACTAAGCTAAATGACATCAATCATAATACAGCTTTTCCTTAATGAATTGTCACCCTTCTTAATATAAGTCCATTTTTGATAATTAATTATCGACATCAATCAATAACTTATCTCTTGAACTTACATCCGTACGACCATCAAGTCCTCTGCTACATGATCATCAAATCATATAGATACGAAATGTATTTTTTAGTGGATTTGCCACTGCTTCTCATCAAAGAAGCCCCCGAGATTATTGCTCAAGGCTAATAGCTCTAATTCTTTTTTAAAGAATAAAGCCTTTTATGTTATTATTATTATTAAGCGGAAAAGCCCATCACTGTGCGGCCCATACCAGCCCATGGGACCCAGAGACTAGGTCAAAAAGGCGAAGGTATAAAATGGACCGTGGACTGTTGACTCCAACTCCACGCCGTCATTTGCACACAACGCTTCGTTTTCTTCGTGCCTCCCCTGTTCTTACTACTCCTTTGCTTTCAGAGCTAGGGTTAGTGCTTTCTCCCATCACCATCGCAGATCCTCTTCGCCATCAACCCCTGAACATTAGCTAGGGTTTAGATCCACCGCATTTTCACATCTCTTGAAGATGACTTGCAAATCATCCAAGAAGGCCGCCGGCGCTGAGTCCTCCTCCTCCGAGCTGGAGATCCTGGAGCAGCTTTGGAAGTTCTCGAAGAGCAACATCTCCATCACCGACCTGAACAAGATGGTGGAGGATGACCTTCTTCCGGAGCAAGCTCGTATTGACTGGAAGGTACCGAAAGAGACTCGCCCCCTTCCAATCCATTAACAAATCATAGTTTTTCACTCGTTTTTTGAGCATGGCTTCGGAGTTCCCTGCTGCAGTTTTCTGCGCGGGCGCCTTTTTTTTTTATGGGATTGAGATCGTCAACCTCAATCCCAACTCCATCCTTCACATTGCTATCTTCGTGCATATGTGCGAAGCTTTTCTGGGCATTCTCCCCCATTTTACTTTGTTCCGCCATCCGTTCATCCTCCGACCGCTGCCAACCAAGGAAAACCAAGTCGCCATAGGTGGAGTTGGTTTCCAGTTGCGCAAGAAGGAGGCCTACATCAACATACCATTGAAGACCGGGAACAAGAACTGGAAGGATGAGTGGTTCTACTGTGACAATCCTCCTCCTGTTCTTGCTGACTTCTCTGATGCCAAGGCCATTCACCAAGCGCGGTGGTCAGAGAGACCTGACCTAACCGACCCCCCAAGTAGTCGCTCTGCTAGAGAAAATCACAGAGCTAAAGAATGAAGGGGTCGACGGCATCACTGTAGCAAAAAGCTTTATAATGCGCCGAGTGCAACCGTTGAAGAAACAGAGCCACCCCGCCTGGGATGATGCCACCGCCGACGAGATGAGGGAGATGCCTGATCTGCCAAACTCCACTCTGCGTTGATCGCGGTTATTAAAGATGTTTGAAGGAGACACCATCCAAGATCACTTCTTAATCGCGAAGGCATACAACATGGCACACTACGGGCCTGAGTAAGCCTCGATCGTCTTGAATAATTCTGACATCCCTTTGAATAATCACAATGTGTGATGTCTTGATGTTTTTGCAGGTTCTGGACACTTACGTATCACCCTCCGCTCCCTCCGACCGATTCCGAGGTACCGGATTATGTCAAAAAACCACCACAGACTGGCACCAGTGATGCCAGTTCTTCAGCGGTTGCCCGATCGACCGAAGAAGTCATCGCCAGCATCTCCATAGCACATCCTCGCCCTAACTTGCCCTCTCCCAGCCGACGAGTAAAGCAGACCGCTCATCGTCGTCGGCAATATGTGAGAGATGACGATGATGACGAGGAGGAGCGCCACCACGATGCCAGCTTGCCGGCATCTGCACACTCCGACCGACCATCTAGCCAGTTGGAGCCCCCGAGCAAATCAGAGTGTGGTGCAAGGGTGGCAAAGAAGACCAATGAAGCCGCCAAGACTTCGCTGACGAGGAAGGATTCTGACCCGCAGACCACTTCTCTAAAGAAGAAAGTCTGTCGGATCAAAATTAAACAAGCCTCCGGGTATAATTCTTCACACTTTTGATTCTTCATCATCGTTATTACCAACTATCATCAGACTTTAATGCTATGCTCTTTGGCAATCATAGCGGTCGGTTAAGTGATAATCAGAGCGCCCAAGGGTCTCAAGACACAAGGTCAACTCCTGCTCCTCAACCGATCGACCAACCTCAGTCGGTCCGCACACCATCAAGCGTGCAGGCCGAGCCGAGGAAGTCGTCCAACGTTCTAGAGCCCACGTCACTTCCGACACCTACTCCTTAGACCGTCAACCCTTCCCCGACTAGCATGTCTTCTCCCCATTATAAGGGTAAGACCGTGTTGGTTGAGGACTCACTGACTCGACCGAAAGCTGAGGACATGGACGTCATGTATCAGCATAGAGAGGCCAACAAGGTACATCGATAGTAAGTTTTTCTCTTCCTTGAATCATTCTTCCAACTAACCATACCCTTCTTCATATTCAGAGAATATATTCTCTTGCGGAGAAAAAGCAGGCCAGGATTGAATACCTTGAGGCTGAAACTTTTGGTAAGTCCCTAACATCATATGCATTCACACTTCTCCTTTAAAGGTATTGACTTATTGTCAACAGTTACCGGCGAGCAACTTTCCCAAGCCAATAGGCAAATTGAGAAGCTGTAGACCGACCACAAGGAGGTGACCAAAGCTCTGGAGTAGAGTCGTGCTGATGTCGTTGGTAAGATTGCAGACCAACTTATATTTACTTCTTTCTCACTCTATTGCTAAAGCCTTTATTTGTATTTTTAGCTCGTGATCAGAAGGTCACCGACATGGAGAAATTAACTTCAAACCAGCAGAGATTCTTAGATGCTCTGACTACTGAGAAGAATGAGCTCTCCAAGTCGGTCGAAGAGCAGAGCGCTGAGATCATTCGACTGAAGAAGGAACTGGAGGAGACCAAAGGAAAGGTTGAGGAGGCTAAGAGCATCTCCAAGTCTTTCAAATGTAATTTTGCTAGTAAGCTATCTTTTTAAGTCTTCTAGCATCACTTTTGGAGTTCATCATCTAATACCCTTCATGACTTTTGCAGCCATATCTTACAACGCTCGGAAAGCATTAGATTATCTCCATGTTAACCAAGTGGAGAAGACCGGGCACTCTTTGGAGTACTTGCTGGAGCATGCACCGGAGGTGGTTGCCAACAACACCAGAAGAGTGGCGACCGAGGCCGGGAGTCAAGTACTGGATATTTGTCAATCTTGGTCTCCTGCTCTGCCATTGAACAAGGTCAAGGAGGGCTTTAACACTAACTTGATGATTGATCAGTGTGAGTTGCTTATGGATTCCAAGCTGGAAATCTTCTGTGCCTCAGTTGATAATATAGAAGTCGACCCTATCACACCGTCTCCTCCAGCAACTCCGGAGGTAGAATTACATGATGATGCCCCCTCTTCTTCACAGGAGCTGTAATATCTGCAATGTTAACAAATATTAGTAGTATTTGAATCTGGAAAACAATATCGTCTCCATGTAAATATAAATATTAGTTCTTGTGCTTGCTTAGTTACTAAAAAAGTTTAGAAAAAATCAATTAAATAGTCATAAAGACAATCTCCTGTTACTTAGGGTAAATCAGTCGGCGCCAAGCTGCGTTAGTCGTGCCGTAGCACTTAAACCTTTTCACCTTAAGTCTTTTAGAGACATAAACAGAAGTGGTACCGGTCTGCCTTAGCATATTAGGTTGTAATTTATAACTGCGTAACAAATAGAATCGACCAATCGACACACGAGCTTTCACACTTTGGCTCTGGGTTTAGTGTAGTGGCAGTCTGTTGTACAGTATAAATTGTATAACCATAATGTTCCGACGTAAGACCAAAAAACTTTAGACCGTGTCAAAATATGAGAAATCGGTCGGAAAAATCCAAAACCAGAATCTGTCAAGGTTAAGGAGTAGTGGGACATTATTACTAGCCCCCCTGGCTCGATTGTTTAAT
Source organism: Eleusine indica (assembly GCA_030378355.1). Taxonomy (NCBI): domain Eukaryota; kingdom Viridiplantae; phylum Streptophyta; class Magnoliopsida; order Poales; family Poaceae; genus Eleusine; species Eleusine indica. Next base: position 49,411,441 of record CM059495.1, read on the forward strand.
GTTATAAATTAAGGAATCGAGGAAAATAAGAATAAAATCAAAAACATCTTCCATTAAAAAGACTTTGAATTTCATTCAATAATAATACATAAAAATACAATAAGAACACTAAGTATAGAAACGACATAGCTAATTGATGTTCCATGAATTTGGTACGTCGTCGCCATCTTCATACATCAGTCGATAAGCCCCCGTCCGGGTAACTTCTTTGACCACATAAGGTCCTTCCCATTTAGGGGATAGCTTGTGCTGATTCTTGGTTGATTGCACTCATTGCAACACTAAATCTCCAACATGAAACTAGTGACTATGAACACTTTTGTCATAATCACGTCGCAAGCCTTGCTGGTATACTGCCGACCGAAACAGAGCGTGATCACGCAACTCCTCTGCTGCGATCAACTCAATCACTTGATTGTCTTCAGAAAGCTTCCCATGATAACCCTTGACTCACGCTGAAACGAGGTTTACCTTGGTCGGCAGCATAGCCTCGGAACCATAGACCAACGAGAAAGGTGACTGGCCAGTAGCCCGACTGACATTAGTGTGCAGCCCCCAGAGAACTGAAGGCAATTCTCAGACCCACCGACCGGCGTATGGTTTGAGCCTGTCAAATATTCGGGGCTTCAATCCCTGAAGAATCATACCGTTGGCCCATTCGACCCGTCCATTACTTTGAGGATGAGCCACTGATGCAAAGTGGATTTTTATTCCCATCTCATCGGCAAAGTCACGAAGCTCCTTAGATGTAAACTGAGTACCATTATCGGTGATGGTATCATGAGGAACCCCAAACCGAGTGAAGACATCTTTGACAAACTCGACCGCCTTCTTTGAAGTTATCTTGCCGACCGGCTTCGCTTCAATCTACTTGGTGAATTTGTCAATAGCAACAAACAAATGAGTAAACCCGCCTGGTGCTTTCTTGAAAGGACTGACAATGTCAAGCCCCCCGACTGCAAAAGGCCAAGTCATAGGTATCATTTGAAGTTGCTGCGAAGGCACATGTGTCTATTGAGCAAAGAATTGACAACCTTCACACTTCTGAATGACCTGGTGTGCATGTTCGACCGTTGTAGGCCAATAAAACCCTTGTCGGAAGGCTTTACCGACCAAAGTCTTAGAAGCCGCATGGTTGCCACATACGCCTGAATGGATATCTTCCATGAATTCTTTGCCTTCTGGGATCGAGATGCATCGCATCAAGATATTTGAACCTCATCATCGATAGAGTAGGTCGTCCACCATCAAATATCCTCGACACTTTGCCTTCAATCTTTGTTGCTCATTATGATCCGGAGGTAGCATTCCCTTAGTAAAAAATTCGATAATCGGGTCGTGCCAATCGGTCTGTATGTTGGTATCATCTACCATCTCAGCAACATCGGTCGTCAAGACATCAGACCAAGGAGAAATAGTGGGAGAATCCAGGGTGTGTAAGAAAACACCGGGTGGGATAATCGCTCGAGACGATCCTATCTTGGCTAGTTCATGAGTCGCTTGATTGTTATCCCGAAGAATATGCATGAACTTCAGTCCATCAAATTTATCTTCGAGCTTCCTTACTTCTTGGCAATAGGCAGCCATATTGCTATCCACACAGTTCCAATCCTTAGTAACTTGGTTGATGACCAGAGTCGAATCACCAAAGATGTCGAGACGTTGAACGCTGAGTGATACGGCAATGCGTAGACCATGTAGAAGAGCCTCATATTCCGCAGCATTGTTAGACGCGCAAAACATGATCTGGAGGACATACCAGAGCTTTTCTCCTTGTGGTGAGATTAGCATAATCCCTGCACCCACTCCAGGTAACTGGAGGGATCCGTCAAAATATATTTTCCAGTACTCAATATCTTGCGGTGCTGGTGGCATCTGAATCTCTGTCCACTCGAAAATGAAGTCAGCTAATGCTTGTCCTTTGATTGTTGATCAGGGTACAAACGTAATGGTGAATTGACCGAGCTCGACTGCCCACTTGGCAATCTTTCCTTCTGTTTCTCGATTTTGGAGGACTTCTCTGAGTGCAAAGGTTGTTTGAACTTCAGTGGGATGAGCCTGAAAATAGTGCTTCAGCTTCCTCGAAGTGATCAAGAGCGCATATAGCAGCTTCAAGATCTGGTGGTATCATGTTTTGGAGGCACTAAGGACCTCACTGACAAAATACACTAGGTGTTGTACTTTTTGTACGTGACACTCTTCTTCTCGGTTGACCGCTAAAATTGTACTCACAACTTGAGTTGTGGCCAATATGTAGAGCTGAAGTTTTTCTTGTGGCTCGGGAGGCACCAGTACTGGAATATTGCTGAGCTGGACCTTCAACTCATCCAATGCTGACTGCGCCTCTGTTGTCCAGAAGAAGTCATCCTGCTTTTTGAGCGACTTAAAGAATGGCAGACCCCTGACCCCCAGTCGGGAGATAATGCAACTTAAAGATGCCATGCACCCGGTCAACTTCTGAACATCCCTTTGGGAATTAGGTAGCCTCATATCAAGGATTGCCTTGATTTTGTCCGGGTTAGCCTTTATACCTCGTTTCGAAATGATGTAACAGAGTAGCTTTCCCGAAGGAACCCCAAAAACATACTTTTTAGGGTTCAACTTCATCGAGTATCATCTCAAGTTGTCAAACGTTTCTGCCAGGTCAGAGAGAAGTTCTTCAATTCTGAGTCTTTACCATAATGTCATCAACATACGCTTCTGCGTTCCGGCCAATCTGAGTTTCAAGGCAGCATTGAATACCACGTTGGTAAGTCGCGCAAGCATTTTTCAGACTGAATGGCATAGTTGTATAGCAGTAGGCACCGAAGGGAGTTATAAAGGAAGTCTTGATCTGATCTTCGACTTTCAGTGGGATCTGGTGATAACCTGAATAGGCATCCAGAAAGCTTAAAAGCTCACACCCGGCTGTTGAATCTACAATCTGATCAATACGTGGCAGAGCGAAGGGGTCTTTAGGGCAGACATTGTTCAAATCGGTATAATCGACACACATCCGCCACTCTTTATTCTTCTTAGGTACAAGGACTGGATTTGCCAGCCAATCAGGATGATACACTTCTCTTATAAACTTAGCATCTAGTAATCTAGCTATCTTCTTCTTCATGGCATCCTTGCGGTCTTGTGCAAACCTTCTAAGCCTTTGCTTGACGGGGGTGGCCCCAGGAGGCACCCTTAGCTCGTGCTCAATCTTCTCTCTAGGAATTCCTGGCATGTCAGAGGGTTTCCACGCAAAGATGTCCCTATTTTCTTGGAGGAAAAGAGTGAGCACGAGTTCCTATCTCTCGTCGAGGTCAGCCCCTGCATAAGTGATCTTGGCAGGGTCCTCTGGATTGAGCGAAACTTCTTTGGTGGGGACATTGTCAGTCTGGATCTTGTCCTTGGTGGGCTTCTTTACAGGGACCTCTGCATCGGTCTGCTCCTGACTACCAACTGCCTTCTGGATCTTGAGCCGGGCAGACAACATCAACTATCGGTCGACCATCTCACAACTCTACATATCGCAATTGAAAGAATTCCGAAGGTCAGAGTGGAGGGAGATGATTCCCTTAGGGCCTAACAGAGTGAGATACGAGTATTACGGAACTGCCATGAATTTTGCCATTGCTGGTCTGCCTAGGATAGCGTGGTAAGCAGACTCGAAGATGGCTACCTAGAAGATAACGCGTTCAGTCCTGAAGTTCTCACGGGTTCCAAAGGTGACAGGCAAAGTGATGTGTCCAATAGGAACAGAAGTCTTGCCTGGTACAATCCCATGGAAGGGAGAGGAACTGGACTACAAGTCACGGACCGACAATCCTAATTCCGTGAGGGTCTTAGTGAAGATCAAATCCAGACTGCTTCCTCCATCAATGAGCACTTTGTTGAACTTGACCCCCTTCATTGTTGCCGCGAGTACTAGCGGGTAGCGACCTGGCTTGGGCATGTGTCTTGGGTGATCCGACCGATCGAAAGTAATCGGGACTTCAGACCACCTCATGTACTCAGGCACATCCGGTTCTACGGAATTGATCTCATGTAGTTCCAGTTTTTGTTTGCGTTTGGACGTGTAGGCATCCGGGCCTCCGAATATGAAGTTGACTTCCTCCCGAGGTTCCTGGAACTCTCCATCCTCGTCCTTGTGGTCACCGTCATTGGCTTTGTCCTTGCCATTGCATCTGTGTGAATCTTTGGCCACCTTCGGCGCGACAGTTGCAAATCCCTTCAAGCGGTAACAGTCCTTTGCTTTGTGGTTTACCTTTGGATGCCATAGGCATGGGCCACTCAGCAAGTCGTCCATGGTCTGTTGGCTCGTCTGAGGATTTTTCCTCGTTCGGTCTACTGCCACGATCATGTTCCCAGTCTTTCGCTTCTTGTCCTTCTTGGAGGACTCTGGTTTGTCCGAGCGCTTCTCCTTGCCTTTGCCTCGAATGTCATATAAGGCTGATTCTCCAGATGCGAACTTATCAACGATCTCAAAGCACTCCCGAGCAGTCAGCCTGAGGTCAAGATTCCTCCAATTGATCTCTCGAACTAGCTCATCGCTTTGAACACCTCCTTGGAAGGCTGCAATGATTTGCTGGTCTGGGATATTAGGGATCTCGGTTTTCTTGGCGTAGAACCGCTTGATGTAGTCGCGCAAGGATTTGTCAGCCTTCTGCTTGATCCGGGTGAGGTCGAAGTGATTACCCGGCCGGTTGTAGGTAGCCTGGAAGCTTTGAATGAACTTCTTGTTGAGGTCACCCCATGAAGTAATCGATCTCTCCGAGAGCGATGTGAGCCAAACCCGAACAGCTGGCTCAAGACAGACCAACAGATAGTTAGCCATCACATAGGTGTCGCCTCCTGCCGCTCGAATCGCCATGCTGTAAAGCTGAAGTCACTCTCGAGGGTTGGTCTAACCATCATACTTCTCGATAGGGACCGGCTTGAATCCTTTAGGCCACCGAGCAATTCGAAGCTCCGGTATGTAAGTCTTGATCCCATCGAACTCGTCCTCGTTAGGGGTGACCGACCTCCATCGCCGGTCCGATGACCGGGAAGGTGAAGGCCGGCGGCGATTATGGCGAGGAACGATATTGTCACTATGACGACGACGCCGATGATCTTCATCATGGTTTTTGTGCCAGCCCCGGTCGTCTCATCGACGTCGGTCATCGCGGTTGTCTCTTGGAGGTGAATGACGTCGTCGGTCGTCCCGTTGGTTGTCTCATCAGTCATCTGTCCTCCAGTCACGGCGCTCCTCCTTGTGGCGCTGGTCATCCCGGATCCGCTCTTCAGTACGAGAGTTGATGGTATCTCGTCCGTCACGGGGTCACATGGAATTCCTCAGATCACTACATTGTCGTCCATGAGAAGTTGCATAGCTAGAACTCGCCACTGACTGTGGTTTGTCCCGGGCCTTGTCTTGAATAGCAACTACTTTGAGCATGGCTACCACCTTATGCATTGTGGGGGTCTTATATGCTGCGTCAGCCATCAAGCTGTCAAGCAATGTTTTAGCCCCAGTGATGTTGAACTGAGGGATGTCATAGACCTTGACGCCATCCACTTCAATTTCCAAATCTTCGAGGTCTAGCCGTCAAGCCAATCGGGATCCACGAGATCCTCTCGGTCAACGATGGTGACCGTTCGAAGGTGGTATCTCTTCGGGGCCGTCGTCCCTTTGGCCTTCCTCGGCATGTCCATCGTTGTTGTTGGCAGGACCATCATTATTGTTGTCATCATCCCCATCATCGGTCGGGTCCTCATGAACCTCGACCATGTTGACAGCCAAAGGATAAGGGCACATAGATCCATCTGAGTCCTCATCAAAGGAACAAACCGACTTAGAGTTGTACCCGATGGGTAGATCTGTGTCGTCGAATCCGAGTGGAACTAATGCAGGGATCATATCGGACGGGCTCGATGATCGTGCCATGAGATCGGCTGCGGCCGAGTCGGATCGACGGTCGTCGAGGCCTAGCGCTCCGTTGGAGTCGGCAGTGAAGTCAAGCGACCTAAAGGAAATCTTGAAATCCGACGAGTACTGGATGGTGGGAATCTCGGCCATCAAAGTTGACGGTGAATCCCGGCGAGCCTTTTCCCCTACCTGGCGCGCCAACTGTCGAGACTTATACTCGGCAATAAAGTTATAGGGCTACATCGGGATTAAGAACTCGATGGTTAGGACACAAGACGTTGATTTAGACAGGTTCGGGCCCTCTCGATGAGAGTAAAAACTCTACATCCTGTGTTCTGTGATTTGTATTGATGTTATATTTCGTGTGTTATCTCGTTCTTCCTCGATGGGGGTTCCCTGCCGCCTTATATATCCAATCGGCAAGGGGTACATGAAGAGTCCTACTCATAGTCTACAAGGATTTATATGGAAAGTCTATCTCTAATTGCCTTGCGCTCTAAGCCGACTCGGTCGGTTACCTTATGAATGAGATACCCGGTCATCTACCGACTTAGGCATAACTATGGATACCTATAAGGTAAGTATTCAATAGGAACCCACTGCTCAAAGGAGACAAGACGTAGTGCCTTAAGGTCCTTTGTAGGAACCTTAAGTATGTCTGGCTCTCCGACTGCCTTAACAAGTCTCTGCAGCCTCCTCGTGGACACTGCAAAGGTGCACCTCGGGTCTCATTCCCGATGAGCTGACCTCTGGGGTCCTATCCGCTCTGGCTGTGCTGGATCCTCCTTCTTTGACTCTGACTCCTCAGACCTTGACTCTGAGGTCTCCTCCTCTGACACCTCCTCCTCAGACTCCTCCTGCTGCCTGGAGGATCCCTGCTCTATAGGTCTCGATGACCTCCCCTGACGGGAAGCCGAAGTACTCTGTGACCAAGGTGCCGGAGTGACTCCTGTGGCAAGCACTATCCTCTGCCTGGTACTCCTCCTGAGTCCCTGAGTGTCACCAGATGGCTCTAGGATCAGCCGTGTCCCTGGTGTCTTGCGTGACTCCTCCATGGCATCCAGGTGCCTGACAATCCTCCTAGCTCTCTCTGACTCTGGGTCTAGCCTGGTCCTCTTCCTGCTCTTCGGCTTCTCTGTCATCTTGCCCTTGCCCTTATCCTGACCAGATCCTACCATCACTGCTGCTGACTGCTGTCAATGCACGCATGTAGGCATAGACAGGATGAGCATAGAGCCTAATATATCTAAAAGCAAAGCACCGCTAGGAAAGAATGCGCAATAGAAATCCTAGCACTGAATGAAGGACATGATCACTAGACAAATAAGCAATAGTAACAACAGTGATCATCGACTATATATGGCTGGTGCGAGTCATCTAGTGTGCAGTCAAATAATGAGCAATAAATCTAACTACAGACTAGATAAGAGACAACCCTAGATATGCAATTAACAAATATGCAAGGAATTAATTGCATCCTAGGTTGACCCAATTACCTAATTATTGCAATTAAACATGGGCAATTAATCCAATTGCATCAATTAAGGAAATTGCTCACTAATCAGGGTATAAACCGATGAATGGAGGATAAGCTCAATACCCTGGGAGGATTGTCGATACACCAAGAACAACGAGCACCGCGGAATGCGCTCTCATTAACGAAAAGATGGAAACCTTGAGGTCGTTGGCAATGGAGAAGGGGGGAAAGTTGCAAACTTTGCCCTAATGCTTACGGTGGAGCTCGGCTCTTTGGACTTGTTGCTGTGCGTGCGTGCAAGGGAGCAGGCGACGGTGACAGCAAGCAACGGCTTGGCTTGCGGCGGCGACGGCTCTGGAGGTGGCGAGGTGGCGCACACGGCGGCTCTGCTAGGGTTTTGTGGGCGCGAGCTGGTGTGGCAGAGCGAGGGCAGGTGCGTATGCGGGAGATGGAGCACAGCGAACTGATGGCAACTCGGCAACAAGGGTGCGGTGTTGGCGATGATGTTGGAGGTGGCGTTCTCGGCGTGGACTCGATGTCAGGAGAAAGAATAGAGATGAAGCCAAAATGACGCCTAACTTTGACTTAGGTAAAAAGATGATCGATGGCCAAAATCAGATCAAGGACAGATCAACGGTCTAGATTGGGAATTGCATCGCGCAACCATGTATAATGACCGGACCGTCCGCTTAGGTCACTGTACCGTCCGGTCACTTCAACCCGTCTGGAAATCAAGATTTTGTGAACAGAACATCATTTAGACCAAACAATATGGTCTTTAGGAACGATTTCGTCCGGTCTCCATTTCCAGCCAGATTGAAGTATTGTGATCAGAGCACAGATCGGACTGTACGGTCCAATGACCGGACTGTACGGTCAGTATAGAAATTTTGCTGAGTCAAGGAAATTCTCCATTTTTCAAGTGCCCTCGCTAAACACTCAAATAAACACTGCACTTGGAATATGAAGGGACTCTCAAACACTCCTTTTCAAAAAGTGGCACTCTATGACCTTATAATTTTCGCAAATGCCAAATGAAAGATCGAACAAATAAGAACCAAGGCAATAAAGAACCAAATGGGTATGTATGAGCCTTAGTCCATGAACCGCGCGAGTAGATTTAACCTCGGAGTTCATAAGAGCTTGCTCAATGGGCATGAAGCATAATACTTTCCTTTGGTCACACTTATGGAGATGTTCTCTCATATTGATCATGAGGCACAACTTTCTCCAAGTGAGACAAGCCTCCTTTGTGTTTCCTATATGATGCTGCAACAAGCATTTTACATATGCGTTGAAAGTAAACATGCCATGTGAATGCAAGCAATATTAAACAAGACACAAAGGAAACCTAACAATGTCAAGTTTGAACCCCTCCCAAGCTTACTCACTATAAGCCACACCCTTGCCTTGAGAGAAGTCAAACTACCATCTCAAGCACTTCTTCTTGCTTATAGCTATCTTGGATGGGTTAGACATTGACTAATTTTTATGTGTTTTTCTTTTAGTTATATACACATGCATGGATGCAAGGCATACTAGTCACAAAGAAGTCCTAATTATCATGCTATGCAAGAGGAAGAAATACACACTACAACTACCAAGAACTAACACGGTTACCTCCCTCATGAGTAGATAGATCGTTGAGGTCCATGTCACTTGTGGTGGACTTCATATGATCTTCATGAAAGCGCTCGGTCCACCACCAGCACCATCTAGGTCTTGCTCTTGGGCACCCACTTGTACGCGGTTGACCTCTCAAGATCAACTATGCACTTAAGCACCCATATGCTCTTGACCTTTCTCTTCTTGTTTGGTGGTCCCAAAGCCTTTGCTTTCACCTTGTCATCCTTGTTCCTAAAAAGCTTGAAATGGGTGTTCTCATAGAACAAGTTGGCGTGAGGTAAAACAATGGAACTTCTCACCATAGTGCAATCCTTGATGGTGTGGCCATCCTTGCAACACCTCTCGCAATAGTAGTCATCGACGAGTAGGGGTTTGACCCATTCGAAAATGGAGTCACTCGTCTCGATAATGTCGATGGAGGCGGGATATGAGCCAAGTCCACAGTGGGAGACGTTGTTCACAAGATTCTTCCCAAGAATCTCCTTGTGGATGGCTCTTCCATGTGCAAGACTCTCAAAGCCGTCCATCACCATTTTCCTCTCTTACTTAAGCTTGTGATATTCCTTCAAAACAAATGGTTCAAGAGAAGAAACCTCATTCGAGGTGGTTTGTTCATCACACATAGTAGAAGCATCGCCCATTGATGAACAAGAGGAGGGAGAGGCAAGGTTCTCAACATTGATGGTCTGATAAGTGATCTCAAGGGCCTTGTACTTCTTATTAAGCTCTACATGATCACCTTTGAGTTTGTCATAACTCTTGTTGAGGGCATCATGAGATGTGACAAGGTTCTTGAGCGCACTCTCAAGGTCAACAACATGGTCCTTAGCCAACTTACACTCTTTCCTTACCTCATCCAACATTTTGGATTTCTTGACGGTGATGTTGCGGGCTTGCTCAAGCATACTCCACAACTCGGCACAGGTGCGCTCCTCGTCATTGCTGTCACAGCTACTGTCGTCCTCACTCTCCCTAAGGTGGCTCGAGGCCATAAGGCATGTGGGAGGTGGAAGGAGAGCTCGTGGTGATGTCGTCTTGATCATGGCTAGGCCGGCCACTTCTTCATCACCTGAGGAATAGGACTCGTCACTTGAATTGTCGCTTGTCCACTCCCCAACAAGAGCCTTGCGTGAGAATCTTTTCTTAGAGTCTTTGGCTTTGCCTTTGCCCTTGCTCTTGTCTTTGTTGAAAAACCTCTTCTTCTTTTGCTTGGCTTTGGGATCTTCATCTTCTTCTTCTTCTTCACTTGAATCTTTTGACTTGTATACTTGTTTTTTGGGCTTTGGGCACTCTCGGACAAAGTGATTCTTTGAGCCACAATTGAAGCACTTGCCCCTGGACTTGGAAGCAAACTTGTTCTTGAAGGTCTTCATCTTCTTCATGAGAAGAGCCAAGTCCTCAGTCAAGTCACCCTCATCATCATCTTCTTCATCATCATCTTCAATGAATGCCTTCTTCTTGTTTTTCTTGCTCTTGCTTGATTCTTGCTTGTCAGCCTATAGAGCAAGGTTGGATGGTCGAGGATCATCTATCCCCAACTGGTAGCTCTCGAAGGCAGTGATCTTGCCAAGTACATCCTTCATGGTCTTGGTCCTGAGGTCACCTTGCAAGGTGTAGGTGATGATGGACTCATACTTGGGGTCTTTGAAAAGCCTCAAGAATCTTCTAATGATCTCCACAGGCTTGAAATCACCCCCAAGTGCATTGATCTCCTCCACTAGCACATAAAAACGAGAATACACAGTGTTAGCTCTCTCATATGGTAATCTAGCAAAGTTATTATAGTTGTTCTTCAACACATAGTATCTTTCCTCTTTGACATCACTAGTACCCTCGTGGATACTCTGAATCTCAGTCCAGATACCATGTGCTGTCGAACTCGAGTCCAATCTAGCAAACACATCCTTAGAGATGCATGAGAACAGAGCATTCTTGGCCTTAGCGTTGTTCTTAATGAAATCAGGTTCAAGAAGGTTCACATCCGCATCCGATTCATGGGTCACCATCCATATCTCCGGATTAAGGGACTCCAGTATGCTTGCATACATGCCTTCCAATACCCGTAGTCCTCCCCATCAAATATGGGAACACTTCCCACCTTTCCCGGCATCCTTACTCAAGGCGGTGAAGCCTCAAGGATGAGTACTTGTCTCTGATACTAATTGAAAGGATCGAAGGCCTACCGAGAGGGGGGGGGGGGGGTGAATCGATAGCCGACCACGAATCGAAATACTTCAATTTCACACCACTAGAACCGGACAAGCGTTGCAACCTATACAATTCTAGTAGGCCAAGACCCTATGCATGCTAGTGTTCACGATAGGCTCGATCACCGACACCTAACCAGTCTAAGTCTCACTATAGACCAAGAGTAATAACCTAGATCACATCTTCAAGAACACCCTAGCCTTGGATGTGCAAGATCGTTCCTTGTTACTTTCACAAGCACTCTCAAGATATCCAATATCCTCTCCTAGTGCTCTCCTCTTTTGCTCTTGGACCTTACCAAATGCTCTTAGGTATTCCACTGGCCAAGACAGGTCTCCCAGACCCCAGCAACAAAGTTATATAGGCTTCCAACCTCCAACTAGCCGTTGCTCCACGAAATCAGTTTTCTAGGACTACTGACCGGACTGTCCGGTCACTGCCTGACCGGACTGTCCCGTCACTGCAAACCTGAGCACCAATGGCTCTGCCCTACTGAAATCCTGTATTGACCGGACCGTACGGTCAGTTGACCGATCCATCTGGTTCATTTCTCCCTCCAGTCCAGAAACATTTCCAATGCTCGCTTCCTCACTGCCCAGAGTCACTTGTACAGACCGGACCGTCCGGTTTGAAGACTGGACCGTCCGGTCTCTTCAACCTGAATTCTGGCAGTTTCCTCGCTTCTTCGCTGTAAGTCCCAGACAACTTCACCTAGTGACCATACAGTCCAGTCACCATTGACCCCTCTAACCGGTCACTATGTCCAGAAGCTGAAACTTGTTGTCTTCGCTTGACTTTGTTTTCTGGCTTCTCCACTATCATCTAGTGACTGTGATTTCACCGAGCAACCTTACACATCACCAACTAGACATGACCTAAGAGAAATGACCTAGACCCCCTTGATAGTCCTGTTTTTCCTATAAACTCAAAGCCCTAACAACTAGACAAGTGTTCCCAACACTTGCTCCATAGCTTGTCCTCAGGTTTGATCCATCTCCATCAACCCTTGGACTCCATCAAGCTCACAAGCCTCCATGCTTGTGGTCATTGTCACCAATCGCCAATACAACCATCATCCATATGATTTGTAGTAGAGTTTAGAGATGATTCCTACATAGACAACACTCGTGTAGATATTAGCCCATAATTTCGTAGTTGTCATCTATCACCAAAATATTCATACCTTGAGGATCATATCAATGGTAATGAAGCTTACAAAAGACCAGCCCCCGAACATGTTGGTCAGAGAGGCCAGACCCTAATGACGCCCAGGTAGTCAAGCTGTTGAAGAAGATTGCCGACTTAAAGAAAGAGGGAGTCGATGGCGTCACAATAGCTAAAAGCTTTATAGTGCGCCGAGTTCAACCCCTTAAACAACAAAGCCATCCTGCCTGGAAATATTCCATCGATGATGAGACAAGGGAGGTGCCCGACCCGCCAAACTCCACTCTACGTCGGTCTCGCGTGGTGAAGATGTTTGAAGGGAACACCCTTCAGGATCATTCCTTGATCGCAAAGGCATACAACGTGGGCACTCACAGGGCCCGAGTAAGCTCTAGATGTTCAATATTCATTTGATATCCATCTTGGCAGAGTGATAAGACTGGTCTAATATCTTGATGTTTATTTTCAGGTTCTGGACACATGCATGTCACACCCTCCGCTCCCTCCGACTGATACCGAGGGACCAGATTATGTGGAGAAACCACCGCAGACCGGTACTGGTGGGTCAAGCTCATCAGCAAGCACGCGACCGACCAAATCGGTCGTCGCTGGTGACTCTGTTGTCCCCACCGCTGATCTCTCCCTTGCCAGTGAGCGGGTATAAAATCTTGCTCACCGCCAAAGGCAATATATGGGAGATGACAATGATGATGAGGAAGACCCACCTCAAAACATCAGTCAGCCCTCCCCTGCTCCCTCCGATCGACCATCAAATCGGTCGGAGCCCCTAAGTCAAGAGGTGCATGATGCAGGAGCAACAAAGAAGGTTGACGAATCTGCTAAGAGAAAGCGATCAGATTCGCAGACTACTTCCTTAAAGAAGAAAGTCAGTCGGATCAAGATCAAGCACGCCTTTGAGTAAGTTACTTCATGACTTCGAATCTTTATGAAATGTAAGCAAAATATGTTCAGTTTCTGAAACTTTTGTCATGTAGTGAACATACTACTCGGTCTGTCGAGACTCAGAGTGCCCCCGTGTCTAAAGACACTCGGTCGACTCCTACGCTTCGTTCGACCGACCCACCTCAGTCTGCAACCACGCCATCAAGCATGCAGACTCAAGCGAAGACGATCCCATCAGTTCCAAGGTTGTCCTCGCAGACCGCCTCTCGTCCCCTAATTGGTAGTACGCCTTCTCCCATCAAGGACAAGGTCATGCCAGTCGAGAAATCCTTAGGTCGGCTTGAAGCCGAAGAGTTGGAAATTCTCCATCAACACCGAGAAGCAACCAAGGTACGTCAATACCAAGGCTTTTTTGTTCCTCATATCATCGTTGCTTCTATCCATAATGGTCCCCCCTTGCCTAGAAAATTTACGCTCTGGTGGAGAAAAAAACAAGCAAGGATAGAATACCTTGAGGCCAAGAGCTTCGGTATGTACTGAAATCCTTCTTCATGTATAAATATTTCATTGTATCTTTGACTTGTTGTTGTTCGTAGTCACCGGTCAACAACTGACAAAAGCTAAAAAACAGCAAGAGAAGCTGCAGAATGGTTACAAGGAAGCCTCCGCTTCTTTACAGCAGAGCCATCTTGACCTTGCAGCTAAAAGATCTTCAAATCTTCCTGTCGTCCATGCTTTTTCCATATGTTTGTAATCTCATGAAGAAATCATTGCAGAACTGGAGAAGGTCACTAATAATCAACAAAAGTATTTGGATGTTCTGAAGACCGAGAAGGACAACCTATCCAAGACTCTTGGCAAGCGAGATGTTGAGCTTGCTGAATTGAAGAAGAAGTTGCTAAGGCCAGTTCCGTACAACATAAATGTAATTTGGCCAGTAAGCGCTTTTTGTGTCCTCTTATTAGTCTTCGTTATAGGCTTCATCTTATAATCTTGATGCCGGTCAAGTGCTGGCTATTTGCCAATCTTGGTCCCCGGAACTTCCATTGGACATGATCAAGGAGGGCTTCAACCCATCAATGTCGATCAACCAATGTCAGTTGTTGATGGACTCGATGATAGAAACCTCTTAAGCCCTGGTTCAGAACATTAACGTCAATCCAGCTGTACCAACTCCTCCTGGCTCTCTAGAAATAGAAGATAACGCCTCTTCTCATTCGGTAGAGCTGTAATTTATGTAATCAGATACATTAGTAGTATTTGTGTAGGAAAATAGTATGTTCCTTTAGTAATAATGATTGTTCTTTTTCTTGCTTAATTACTAAACAAGTTAAAAAAACTCGATTGAGTAGTCAGTAGAGCGATCTCTTATTACTTATAGCAATTCAGTTAGTACTTAGCTGTGTTAGTCGTGCTTTGGTACTAAAACCCTTTCACTATAAGATCTAGAAGACACATCGGTCTGCCTTAGCACATTTATCTGTAATTTGTAACCACGTAACAATCAGAATCAACCAATCGACACATGACCTCTCACACTTTGGCTCTGGATTTAGTGTAGTGACAGTTTGTTGTGTAGTATAAATTGTATGACTGTCATGCTGTAGTGTTAGACTAAAAAACATAAGACCGTATCAAAATACTAGGAATCGATCTGTAAAAATCCAAAACCAGCGTTTATCAAGGTTAAGGAAGAATGGGATATTATTATTAGCCCACTGTCTCGATTGTTTAACGTTTAAATTAAGGAGTCGAGACAAATAAGAATGAAAATCATCAAAAACCTTTCATAAAAAAGATTGAAGTTCCATTCAATAATAATGTATAGGAATATAAAAATAAACTAAATATAAAATTGACGTAGCTGATTTATGTTTCATGAATTTGGTACGTTGTCACCATCTTCATACATCAATCGATAAGCCCCCGGCCGAGTGATTTCTTTGACCACATATAGTCCTTCCCATCTAGGAGATAACTTGTGTCGATTCTTGGTTGATTGCACTCGGTGCAGTACTAAATCTACAACATGGAACTGACGACTTTGGACATTCTTGTCGTAGTAACATCGTAAGCCCTGTTGGCACACTATCGACCGAAATAGAGCATGATCACGGATCTCCTCTGCCGCAATAAACTCGATTTCTCTGTTATCTTCAGAAAGCTTCTCGTCATATCCCTTGACTCCTGCTGAAACGAGGTTTACCTCGGTCGGCAACATAGCCTCAGAGCCATAGACCAACGAGAAATGAGATTGACCAGTAGCCTGACTGACATTAGTGCGTAGCTCCCAGAGGACCGAAGGAAGCTCTCGAACCCACCATCCGGCATAAGGCTTAAGCCTGTCAAAAATCCGGAGCTTCAACCCCTGAAGAATCATACTGTTGAACCGTTCGACCTGCCCATTGCTTTGAGGATGAGCCACCGAAGCAAAGTGGATTTTTATTCCCATCTCATCGGCATAGTCATGGAATTTCTCAGATGTAAACTGAGTACCATTGTCGGTGATGATATCGTGAGGAACTCCGAACCGAGTAAAGACGTCTTTGACAAACTCGACTGCCTTCTTTCAAGTTATCTTCCCGACCGGCTTTGCTTCAATCCACTTGGTGAACTCGTCAATGGCAACAAACAAATAAGTAAACCCACCTGGCACCTTTTTGAAAGGACCAACAATATCCAGCCCCCAAATTACAAAGGGCCAAGTCAAAGGTATCATCTAAAGTTGCTGTGAAGGTACGTGCGTCTGTTGAGCGAAAAATTGACAACCCTCACACTTCCGAACAACCTGGTGTGCATCTTCGACCGCTGTGGGACAATAGAACCCTTGCCGGAAAGCCTTGCCGACTAAAGTTTTGGAAGTTGCATGGTTACCACATGCTCATGCATGAATTTCCTCCATCAACTTTTTACCTTCTAGAACTGAAATGCATCGCATCAAGATGTTCGATCCTACTTTTCGATAGAGCATGTTATCCACCATTAAATATCCTCGAGATTGAGCCTTTGACCTCTGTTGCTCATTACAATCCACAGGCAGCATACCGCTAACCAGGAATTGAATAATCGGGTCACGCGAATCGGTCTCTATGTTGACGTCTTCAACAGGGTCAGCAACATCGGTCGTCAACACATCTGACCGAGGAGAAATAGTCGGTGTATCAAGGGTGTGTGTAGGAAAACACCAGGTGAGACGATCGATCGCGATGATCCCATCTTAGCTAGCTCATCAGCAGCCTGGTTATTATCACAGAGAACATGTGTGAACTTAAGTCCATCAAACTTGTTCTCCAGCTTCCTTACTTCTTGGCAGTAGGCAGCCATGTTGTCATCCACACAGTTCAAATCCTTAGTGACCTGGTTGATGACCAGAGCCGAGTCACCAAAAATATCGAGGCGTTGAATGCCGAGCGATATGGCAATTCGTAGACCGTGTAGAAGAGCTTCATACACCGTAGCATTATTAGACGCGCGAAACTTGATCTGGAGGGCATATCGAAGTCTCTCTCCTGTCGGAGAAATAAGTACGATTCCTATCCCTACACCCGGCAATTGGAGTGAACCGTCAAAGTACATTTTCTAGTACTCAATATCTTGCGGCGACGGTGGCATTTGAATCTCTGTCCACTTGAAAATGAAGTCAGCCAGCGTCTGTCCTTTGATCGCCGAGCGGGGTATGAACGTAATGGTATATTGACCGAGTTTGACCGCCCACTTGGCAATCTTGCCGACCGCCTCACGGTTATGAAGAACCTCTCTAAGTGCAAAAGTGGTATGAACTTCGATCGGATGAGCTTGAAAATAATGCTTTAGCTTCCTCGAAGTGACCAAGAGCGCATATAGCAGCTTCATGATCTGGTGATATCAGGTCTTGGAGGCATTAAGAACCTCACTCACGTAATACACTGGGTGTTGCACTTTTTGTACATGTCCCTCTTCTTCTCGGATGACTGTTAAGACAGGCTCACAACTTGGGTTGTGGCCGACACATAAAGCTAAAACTTCTCCTGTGGCATCAGAGGCACTAAGACTGGAATGTTGCCAAGGTAGACCTTCAACTCATCCAGCGCCGACTGCGCCTCTTCTGTCCAGACGAAGTTGTCTTGCTTTTTGAGCCCTAACCCCCAGTCAAGAGATAAAGCGACTCAAAGACGCCATGCACCCGATCAGCTTTTGAACATCTCTTTGGGAATTAGGAGGTCCCATATCAAGGATTGCCTTGATTTTTTCCGGGTTAGCCTCTGTACCTTGTTTCGAAATGATGTAACCGAGTAACTTTCCCGAAGGTACCCCGAAGACACACTTCTTAGGGTTCAGCTTCATCGAGTATCGCCTCAAATTGTCAAACGTCTCTTCCAGGTCAGAGAGAAGTTCTCCAATGTTCTGAGTCTTTACCACGACATTGTCAACATAAGCTTCCGTGTTCCGACCGATCTGAGTTTTGAGGCAGTGTTGAATACCACGTTGGTAAGTCGCTTAAAGGATCGAGTGACCGAGAGGGGGGTGTGAATGGGGAACTCAAACTACGTACCTAATTTTACCAATTCCTAGAACTGACCACTCAAACAACTCCTACACAATTCTACTGGTGATCACATTCACAAGATAATCCTATGAAAGGAAAGAGAACCTAAGCATACTAGTGGATCACACACAAGGCATACAAGTCCTATGCAAGCTAGTAATCAAAGAACACGCGGAAGCACACAACAAGCTAGCAAAGGAGCCTACTCATGCAAAGCTACTAGATCATCAATAACAAGGAAGGCACACAAGCATGAGTAGCATGATACATACTAGAGTGATCAATCAAGCCAAAGCAACTCCTATACATGCTAGTGATGAAGTGTAATCTAAGCACAACTAGCAAGTAGAGAAGCCTATTCATGCAAGTCTACAAGCAATCAACTAGAGCATGGTAAGCATACAAGCTTGAATAGCACGGTATGTAAATGCGGAAAGTAATGCATCAAAGTAAGGAGTAGAACAAGAGATGGCTCATAATTTTTTTCCTAAGGTCTCGAAAGGATGGCGCCTTCTCCTACTCCTTATTGGACCACTCCCGACGGAGTCCCGGTCCCTCCCGCCACCAATGTGGAGTTCTTGTCCACGAGCCCGCAATTACTCTCGGAGTGAAGACACGGTGCGCGTTACCGCTGCCACCAAGGCACAAGCTCGCCTCCCTCGAGAACTTGCCGGATTCCCCGAGCCGGCACGGGCGCTCACTAGCAATGCCCCTTTCACCGGCGGGCTCAAACCGTGTATAAACATGTGATGGCCTTCACAACCAATCACGATAGGCTCGATCATCGACACCTAATCGGTCTAGGTCTCACCATAGACCAAAAGTAACAACCTAGATCACACCCTCAAGGACACCCTAGTCTTAGATGTGCAAGATCGCTCCTTGTTACATTCACAAGCACTCTCAAGATATGCAATATCTCCTCCTTGTGCTCTCCTCTTTTCCTCTTAGACCTTACCAAATGCTCTCAGGTATTCCACTAGCCAAGAGAGGTCTCCAAGACCCCAGCAACAAAGTTATATAGGCTTCCAACCTCCAATTAGCCGTTGCTCCACGAAATCAGCTTTCTGGGCCTACTGACCGGACTGTCCGGTCACTACAAACCTGAGCACCAACGGCTCTGCCCTGCTGAAATCCTATACTTATTGGACCGTACGGTCAGTTGACCGGACCATCCGGTCCGTTTCTCTCTCCAGTCCAGAAACATTTCCAGCGCTCGCTTCCTTGCTGCCCAGAGTCACTTGTACAGACCGGACCGTCCGGTCTCTACAACCTCAACTCTGGCAGTTTCCTCACTTCTTTGCTGTAAGTCCCAGAAAACTTCACCTAATGACCGTACAGTCCGGTCACCATTGACCCTTCTATCCGTTCACTATGTCCAGAAGCTGAAACTTGTCGTCTTCGCTTGACTTCGTTTCCCGGCTTCTCCGAACAGCTCCTTGGCTTCTCCACTGTCATCTAGTGCCTGTGATTTCACCAAGCAACCTTGCACATCACCAACTAGACATGACCTAAGAGAAATGACCTAGACCCCCTTGATAGTCCGGTTTTTCCTATGAACTCAAAGCCCTAACAACTAGACAAGTGTTTTCAACACTTGCTCCATAGCTTGTCCTCAGCTTTGATCCATCTTCATCAACCCTTGGACTTCATCAAGCTCACAAGCCTCTATGCTTGTGGTCATTGTCATCAATCTCCAAGGCAACCATCATCCATATGATTTATAATTGAGTTTAGAGATGATTCCTATATAGATAACACTCGTGTGGATATTAGCCCACAATTTTATAGTTGTCATCTATCACCAAAATATTCATACCTTGGGGATCCCATAAATGGTCATGAAGCTTATAATCTCCCCCATTTTGGTGATTGATGAGAACCACTACTTATCATAATCTTATCAATAAACAACAAGGCTAAAAGAGCTACACTACGATCAATGGTCATGTAGCGCACTAGAAGTTGAGCTTGAGTTGAATCGTTGCGCTCGTCATGGTGTCATGGTAGGTGTTCTTGTTGATGTAGACACGCACCATAGACGTAGATGTTCATGTCGGTGTAGATGTTCATTGTTGTTCTTCTCCATGTTGGTGTGGATGTTCATCTTGTCATGATCTTCATATGTACTTTAAGTAAACATGCACCATTGTCTTGATCATCTTCATGTTCTCCACTTCGTCACCATAGTCTTGGCATTTGGATTCTTCATGTTTTTTCATGTTCCTTCATGTTCTTCTCTCTATCTTCAATTTTCTTCTTTCCATCTTTTGTGTTGGATCTTCATGAACCTCTCCCTCTTTGACTTTTTCTCCCCCTTTTTGATTGGGATGTTGACTTTTGGATCTTCATGTTCTTCTCCCCCTTTGTTACCTATCACCAAAAACCACAAACTAATGACAAAGCACAAGAGAACCAAGGAGCAAATAATAAGAGACAAGAGGTAGAAAGACTCCCCCTTTCGTAGTGCTCCTCCTTGGTCACATTGGTCTTCCACCATAGCTCCCCCTTCACACATGACTCAATAAAGAATTTCTCAAGTATGCAATAGTTAGTCATTAGTGTGTTGGGAATGTATGAGTCACTTGTCTTTGAGCCGCGCGAGTAGATTTAACCTCGGAGCTCGGTTGAACATGACTCAATGGGCATGAAGCATAAAGATCACTATGGGGTTATCTAGAGGGTCATATACTTATATTGTAAATAAGCAACTCCCCCTAGAAACATGCTTGGAGGCATGTAAGGTATCACAATGCATGAATGCAAAGAATGCAAATGCAACAAGTTTACAAATGCATGATGCGATGCTAAAGGAAAGAGAGAGAAAAACTACAAACCAAGGTGTCAATGACGAATTGTTCCCTTCTTGAGCTTACTCACAATGGACCATTCTTCAAAGCCTTGGGTACACCATGAACCACCTTCCCAAGCTTAACCCATGTCCATTGCTATCTCAAGGAGGTCCGTAGTCAACCTACAAGAGAAGAGAAACAAGCACAAACAAAGACACAAACAAAAAAACAAACAAGCAAAGCTGTACAAATTTACAAGAGACAAGCTTGGGGTTTCTCAAGTGAAGCTGGTGAGGTCGAGAACATTGAGCTCTCCCCTTACTTGTTGAAGGTCTTCTCGTCAAGAGGCTTAGTGAAGATATCCGCCAATTGTTCATGAGTTCGCACATGCACCAAGTCAATGTCCTTCTTCTCAACATGGTCTCAAATGAAATGATGTTTGATATCTATGTGCTTTGCATCACCATGATCTCCAGTTTTCAGAGCCATCTTGATCGCCGCTTCACTATCACAATAGAGTGGCATTTGAGTGACGTTGAGACCATAGTCCGAGAGTGTTTGCCTCATGTAGAGAAGTTGATCACAACATGCTCCTGCTGCCATATACTCCGCTTTGGCGGTAGATAGAGCCACCGAGTTTTGCTTCTTTGAGCTCCAAGATCCAAGAGATCTTCCAAGGAATTGACAACCTCCCGATGTACTCTTCCTATTCACTTTGCATCCTATGAAGTCCGAATCCGAATACCGAAGTAACTCAAACCTTGTTCCTCTAGGGTACCATAACCCCATGGTAGGTGTGTACTTGAGGTATCTTAATATCCTCTTCATGGCCTTCAAGTGTGACTCTTTTGGATTGGCTTGATAGCATGCGCACAGGCACACACTAAACATGATGTCTGGTCTTGAGGCGGTGAGATAGAGAAGGACCCAATCATTGATCTATAGAGCTTGGGGTTTGTTGGTCGTATCTACGCACCCACTTATATACCACAAGAGGACGGAGTACGATTGTAGCACTTTTTCCCTTGAATTGAGTATTCCAAGGTTTATCGAATCCACTGGGACCTTAAGGATTTATTAAACAAAGTTAACAGTAAAAGATCTAGTCAAGGCTACTGTTAAGGTCAGGTTGCATGAGGGGGAGACTGGCCAGCGCAAAGGTGCGCCAGACAGTAAATCTGTCGTTGCGCCGATCGGCGCGGGGATTGAGCCGATCGGCGCACTAGTGAAACTAAGTCAAAATGCGTGAGATCTATTAAATCTGGGGTTGTGCCGGTCGGCGCAGGAGTCGAGTCGATCGGCACACTGGTGGATCTAAGCCAAAGTTGTTGCGCCGATCGGCGCAGTAGTTGAGCCAATCGGCACACCAGTGAGTCTAAGCCAAAGTGTTCCAGATCTTGTAAACCTATGCTGGTAAGTGAGTAGTCAGATATCTACTAGTGAGATCGTAACCAAAAAGTCTAATTGAATAGCATCATAATGGGTAATTACATAGATCAATGAAAACCTATAATGAGTAAGACCACCCTGCTTTTCGAGCGGCTCCCTATTTATCGCAGCGGGGAGGAAACCCTTAATCGCGCGAGTATCTTACCCTACTCAACTATCCAATAGTGCTGTGCAGGCTTAGTGCTGTCACCGCTAAACCACACTACTAGCATCATCAACCAACCATAATCAATACAATGTCTGAATACTATCCTAATCACCACGATTAAGATAATATCTACTTACTTAGCCTAGAACTAAGCAATTGGAATAAGCACATGCATGATTATAGAATCAAGATAGACAAATCACCAAAACCATCATCAACATATTCAATCATCCTTGAGATACATAGAGTAAGATTCATCCCCGTCGAGATGGCCTATCTTGACAGATCAACTCTTGACTCCAATGGTTCTTGAAACTCAACTAGAGATCTATTCTAACGGGGCAAGCCTCGGTGGCTCTAACTCACGGATCTGGTGTCCCTCTGTCGCCTCCTCTTCTGCGGCGAGAGTTTACAAGTATTTATAGGGGTTCTACTCGTAAAGGACTCGGTTTCTAGCAAATAAGGTGGTTGCGCCGATCGGCGGAGGATTGCGCCGATCGGCGCAAGCCGTGTCTTCTCTGATTTCTTCCCCGAGTCGGTTCCTCTGTCTTCCACAGCTGCCATGTGGGCCTTTTCCTTCGAGATAAAGTCTTGTACTGCACGTTAAGATCTTGGAGTTCCATAAATCTTCTTGAAATTCCACAATTCTTCTTGGACAAATATCTTCAAGTGTCTTGCGCAGATAAACTTCCATAAACATGTGGAACGGGCCTCGGTCACTTCTGTGGGTCAAAACACCCTTGCGCCGATCGGCTCATGGGCTGCGCCGATCAACGCACTAGGCTTCTTTAGTGCTTTTCATCAGTTCTGGACTCCTGTCCTCTCCATCATCGCATTAATCACCAATTTTACCTGTTTCTGCAATAAAGCTCCAAAACAACGCATATACAAATATATAGGCAATATCACAGGTAAATGGCCTAAATTAGTATCAATTATGCTCTAATTGGGGTAATATTCACATATAAAAGGGGCACTTAGGAAGTGCCAACAGGGTTCACTGGTTTTCCCTTTTCATCCATGTCCAAAGGTTTGCTTGTTGCCATAGGAGTGCGCAAGGGTTTGCTATTTTCCATGTTGAACCTCTTGAGAAGATCCTTGGTATACTTTTATTGATAGATGAAGTTGCCTTCTCTCAATTGCTTCACTTGAAAACCAAGGAACATATAGAGCTCTCCAATCATAGACATTTGAAATTCTCTTGCCATCATTTCCCGAAACTCCTCATTGTACTTCCCATTTGTTGACCCATATATGATATCATCCATATAGATTTGGTACATAAAGAGATCCTTCCCAACATGCCTTGTGAACAAGGTGCTATCAATGCTTCCAATGGTGAATCCATTCTTGAGTAGGAAGTTCTTTAAATGTTCATACCATGCCTTTGGTGCTTGCTTGAGGCCATAGAGAACTTTCTTCTATTTGTACACATTTCTTGGATGTTTAGGGTCCTCAAACCCTGGAGGTGTTCCACATAGACTTTTTCATTGATCTCTCCATTCAAGAAGGTACTTTTGACATCCATTTGAAAGAGCTTGAAGCCATTATGTGATGCATACGCAAGCAAGATCCAGATTGTCTCAAGACGAGCCACGGGAGCAAATGTTTCTTCAAAGTCAATGCCCGCCACTTGAGAATATCCCTTAGACACTAGACAAGCCTTATTCTTGACAATTGCCCCTTTCTCATCTTGCTTGTTCTTGAAGACCCACTTGGTGCCAGCCACATTATGATTCTTGGGCCTTTCCACTAACTTCCATACTTTGCATCTCTGAAAGTTGTTCAATTCTTCTTGCATGGCAATAACCCACTTATGATCATTTATCACCTCTTCCATTATTGTGGGCTCAATCATGGATACGAAAGAGAAGTTCTCAATAGCAATAATGGTCTCATCATCATTTTCCTCATTGTTCACATAGTTGGGCTTGTATTGATTTCTCCTTGTCCTTACTCCTTGAGATGGACTCCCAATGATCAAATCCTGAGTATGGTCCTTGTTGATAGCTTTGGGTCTAGGATGATGTTCTTTTTGAGTGGGAGGTGGTCTAGGTGAAGTATCTTGGGCATCATGGATAGCTTGCTCTCTTGAGATATAAGTGTCTTGGATTCTTAGAGAGGTGGGAGAGTCACCCTTATGGTTTCTTGTTTTGGACTTGGAGCTTGAAGTGGATAGGAGGGTGTCTTGAGAAGAGCTTGGAGAAGTAGCCTGCAGTGAAGTATGTGGGGAGGCTTGTGGCTCACTTCTCATTTGGGTTTCCTCATCACTTGGTGGGTGAACTCTCACTAAATTTTGGGAGGAGCTAGAAGGTGTACTTGTGGCATTTTGGGTTGGTTCTTGCGCCTCGGAGGAAGAGGTTGGTTGAGGTGGTGGAGTAGAGGGCTCATCAATATCACCATCATTGCCCTCGTGGGGTAAAACCTCACCCACGGGCATTCTTCTCATAGCCTCCCTCATGGGTTCATCACCAATGTTCACTTCAAGAAATTCATCTCCCTTTTGAGAACCATTTGACTCATCAAATTTCACATCATAGGCTTCCTCCACACAACATGTAGCCAAGTTGTAGTCCTGATATGCTTTAGAAGTTCGAGAGTAACCAACAAGTATGCCTTCATCCGTTCTGCTCTCAAACTTCCCGGGCTTCCTCCTCTTCTTGAGAATGTAGCAAGTGCAGTCAAAGACCCAAAAATAGGAAACATTCGGTTTTCGTCCAACCAATAGCTCATATGGAGTCTTCTTCAACAACTAGTGAAGGTACACATGGTTGGAAGTGTAGCAAGCTGTATTGATTGCCTCCGCTCAAAACCTCTCATGAGTACCATACTCATCTAGCATTGCACGGGCTAGAGTGATGAGTGTCTTGTTCTTCCTCTCCACTACTTCATTCTGCTCCGGAGTATATGTAGCGGAGAACTCATGCTTGATTTCCTTCTTGTCATAATATCCCTCCACTGTTGTGTTCTTGAACTCAGTCCCATTGTCATTCCTTATCTTCACAATGCTAGACTTGAACTCATTCTTTGCTCTCCTAGCAAACTTTTTGAAGATATCACTGGCTTGAGATTTGTTCACAAGAAAGAAGGTCTAAGTGTATCTCATGAAATCATCAACAATCACCAAGCAATAGAGATTGCCTCCCAGACTCTTTTAATATGTTGGCCCAAACAAGTCCACGTGCAAGAGCTCCAAAGGACGAGATGTAGACATGAAAGACTTGGTGGGATGTGAAGATGCAACTTGCTTTCCAGCCTGACAAACACTGCACAGTTTGTCCTTCTCAAAGGTCACATCCTTGATTCCTTCAACCAAATTCCTCTTGACCACTTTTCTGAGCTGATTCATTCCAACATGTGCCAGTCTTCTATGCCACAACCATCCCTTTGTTGTCTTAGAGAAGAGGCAAGTACTTGGTGGCATGTTACTTGATTTGAAGTCCGTGACATACAAGTTTCCATGCCTCATTCCATGAAATACTAGCCCTTTCTTTGAATTTTCAATCATTGCACCATCCTCATCAAATGTGCACTTGAAACCCATGTCACAGAGTTGACCAATAGACAAGAGGGTGAAGTTGAGGGTTTCCACAAGAAAGACCTTGGAGAGATGGAGGTCCTTAGCAATGGCCACCTTGCCTAATCCTCTGACTCTCCCTTTTGAGTTATCCCCAAAAGTCACCTTCTCACTGTCTTCGTCTTCATAAATGTTGGTGAACATGGTTGACTTTCCGATCATATGTTGGGTGCACCCACTGTCAAGAATCCAATGAGTACCTCCACTCTTGTAGTTGACCCTGGTGGTAGCCATAAGACAAGCACTAGAAGAAGAAGGGTTAGTATCCAAAGCATTACTTGATTGACTTGCACTAACCTCATCATGTCGAGCGATGAGTCTATCCTCAAAGATAGGGATCCTTGCAATCCCTTCATGAAGTCTCCTCCTGATGGGATAGTGAGGAACACGATACCTCCAATGTCCATGACCATCCCCCATGAGCACATTGTCGAGGTTGATATAATAATGGGGAGGATCATAGAGGCCAGTGACGTGCTCAAGCACATGTCCCACTTGTGAGTCGAGCACGAGTATCATCTCCATTGCTCTCTCAATTGAGAGCTCATGCCTCCTGTTGACAACCTCCTCGAGTAAGAACCCCTTCTCAGGAGCTGTGATCAGTTGGAGGAATTTGTCAGTCACTTAAATTGGTGCTATCTTTCGAAGGCCTCTTAAAGAGTTTATCCTGCACACAAGATCATAAATCCTCAATAAAGTCTCACAAAGGTCATCACTTTGATTTCTCACAATTTCATCAAATTCAATGAAGAACTCCTGTTGTCGAGCTCGATGCATGTGCTAGAGTCGATCATGTTGTGGAGGTAGTGGTGGAGGCGCCAAATTGATCATCTCAAATGACCGTGCTAGTAATGTTGTTGGTGCTCCCCCTATACCAATGTGTGGTCCACCCGAAGTGCTTGGAGTAGAACATGGAATGACACTTGAGGTAGAGCTTGATGAAGCACCTGATGAAGAGCTTGGTGCAGGTCTTTATCCGGAAGGGTTGTAGAAGCTGCTGCAAGGCAATCTTGTGGAGGGATCAACGAAGTTTGAGCTTGAAGCTACTTCTTTCCCCATTCTTGAGGATGCTCCATTGTTCGCCTTGGAAGTCTTCTCCCCAGTCCAG
Organism: Eleusine indica; assembly: GCA_030378355.1. Taxonomy (NCBI): domain Eukaryota; kingdom Viridiplantae; phylum Streptophyta; class Magnoliopsida; order Poales; family Poaceae; genus Eleusine; species Eleusine indica. The sequence goes on from CM059495.1 coordinate 49,438,299, forward strand.
CTTGCGGTAATCTTCTCATCATCAAAGAGCAACTCAATCACATCCTCGACGGAGAGACCCTTCTCCATGATGAGATCAAGGGTGATGTAGAGGAGCTTGTTTCTAGGGAGCAAGGTGAGGATCTTCTCGACTATCACGATCTTGGGAAGCTCGAAAGTAGTTGTTCCAATCCTGTCCATAATACCTCGCAAGCGAATAAGAGAGTCAAGTAAGTCTTCATTCTCAATAGCACGAAAAGCAAAGAACTCCTCAACAAGTGTATCACAAGCATGACCAATAAAAGACTCACAAACATCATCATCACTAATCATACTAGAAGAGCAAGCAAGATCAAGAGAGCCAACATCATCAATTATCATATTAGGCACACTAGTAGAGCAACCTATCAAATTATCACTAGTAGAATCTAGGCACTCACTAGAGCTAGGCATATCCACCTAATCATCATCATATACATGATCATCGGTAAAGATATCGGCAAAGTCCACAAGTGTGTCCATCAACTCATCTGGAATCATGGTATTTAGGTAGCTTTTCAAGCGATCCTTCCATGAGCCATGACTCGGCCCCAAATGCGATGACATTCCAACTCAATACGGTCACTACTCAAGGCGGTCCAGCCCTATATTAAGCACTTGACTCTGATATCACTTGAAAGGATCGAGTGACCGAGAGGGGGGGGGTGAATCGGGAACTCAAACTATGTACCTAATTTTACCAATTCCTAAAACCGACCACTCAAATAACTCCTACACAATTCTAGTGGTGATCACACTGATAAGATAATCCTATGAAAGGAAAGAGAACCTAAGCATACTAGTGGATCATACACAAGGCATACAACTCCTATGCAAGCTAGTAATCAAAGAACACGCGGAAGCACACAACAAGCTAGCAAAGGAGCCTACTCATGCAAAGCTACTAGATCATCAAGAACATAGAAGGCACACAAGCATGAGTAGCATGATACATATTAGGGTGATCAATCAAGTCAAAGCAACTCCTATATATGCTAGTGATCAAGAGTAAGCTAAGCACAACTAGCAAGTAGAGAAGCCTATTCATGCAAGTCTAAAAGCAATCAACTAGAGCATGGTAAGCATACAAGCATGAATAGCACGATATGTAAATGCGAAAAGTAATGCATCAAAGTAAGGAGTAGAGTAAGAGATGGCTCATGATTTTTTTCTCGAGGTCTCGAAAGGATGGCGCCTTCCCCTACTCCTTGTTGGACCACTCCCGTCGGAGTCTAGGTCCCTTCCGCCACCAATGTGGAGTTCTCGCCCATGAGCCCGCAATCACTCCCGGAGTGAAGACACGGTGTGCGTCACCGCTGCCACCAAGGCACAAGCTCACCTCCCTCAAGAACTTGCCGGACTCCACGAGCCGACACGGGCGCTCACTAGCGATGCCCCTTTCACCGGCGAGCTCAAACCGTGTACAAATATGTGATGGCCTTCACAACCAATCACGATAGGCTCGATCACCGACACCTAACCGGTCTAGGTCTCACCATAGACGAAGAGTAACAACCTAGATCACACCCTCAAGGACACCCTAGCCTTAGATGGGCAAGATCGCTCCTTGTTACTCTCACAAGCACGCTCAAGATATGCAATATCTCCTCCTAGTGATCTCCTCTTTTCCTCTTGGACCTTACCAAATGCTCTCAGGTATTCCACTGGCCAAGAGAGGTAACCAAGGCCCCAGCAACGAAGTTATATAGACTTCCAACCTTCAACTAGCCGTTCCTCCACGAAATCAGCTTTCTGGGCCTACTGACCGGACTGTCCGGTCACTGCAAATCTGAGCACCAATGGCTCTGCCCTGCTGAAATCCTGTACTGACCGGACCGTACGGTCAGTTGATCAGACCATCCAGTCTCTTTCTCTCTCCAATCCAGAAACATTTTCAGTGCTCACTACCTAGAGTCACTTGTACAGACCGGACCGTCCGGTGTCTACAACCTCAACTCTGGCAGTTTTCTCGCTTCTTCGTTGTAAGTTCCACACAACGTCACCTAGTGACCGTATAGTCCAGTCACCATTGACCCCTCTATCCAATCACTATGTCCAGAAGCTGAAACTTGTCATCTTCGCTTGACTTCGTTTTCCGGCTTCTGCGAACAGCTCCTTGGCTTCTCCACTGTCATCTAGTGCCTATGATTTCACCGAGCAACCTTGCACATCACCGACTAGACATGACCTAAGAAAAATGACCTATACCCTCTTGATAGTCTGGTTTTTCCTATGAACTCAAAGCCTTAATAACTAGACAAGTGTTTTCAACACTTGCTCCATAGCTTGTCCTCAGCTTTGATCCATCTCCAAAACCCTTGGACTCCATCAAGCTCACAAGCCTCCATGCTTAAGGTCATTGTCATCAATCACCAAGGCAACCATCATCTATATGATTTGTAGTAGAGTTTAGAGATGATTCCTACATAGACAACACTCGTGTAGATATTAGCCCACAATTTCATAGTTGTCATCTATCACCAAAATATTCATACCTTGGGGATCCCATCAATGGTCATGAAGCTTACAATCTCCTTCTTTTTGGTGATTGATGATAACCACTACTTATCATAATCTTATCAATGAATAAAAAGACTAAAAGAGCTACACTATTATCAAGAGGAACCTCAAAAGTATAAGAGAAACGTACAAGGTCCTACTCAAATAAGCATCATCAAGAGCTAAGAGGAATAAGGAAGAAAAGGGCACTCTAGATGATATGCATGCATGTCATGTGAAGATATTTAATAAAAGCATAAGGACATGCTATGCAAGACATGAATGATGATATGCAACAGGTTAGCATGACAATGCATAAACATTAAGAACAAGCAATCATCATCATGGAATCATATACAGGCATATAGCATAAGTAAGGAATACAAAGCACTGCATATGAAAATAAACCAAGTAAGATCAAGATGAGTCAAACACAAGCGAATGAAAATCATGACTCATCAAAATCCACGAACATCGAATAACTCCATCAAACTAAGATCTAAATGTATCTAACTACCAATGTACACGTATGCTCCCCCTAGATACAAGCTACTCTCGATCGCATAGGATCACACTCCAACTCCCCCTAGACCTATGACTACTTCTCCTCCTTTGTCAACAAGCACCAAAAAGCGGAAAAGTGAACATCTACATGCTCGTGGTCGAAGGAAGTCGTGCAGCGACGTCCTCTGAAGGCTCTGCTCCTGGCTGCTCCTGTGCTGGATCCTGTTGTGCTCCCTGAGCCTGTGCCGCCTGAGCATCCAACTGCTTCAAGAAGTCAAGGTCTACAGGCGACTCAGACCCTCTGTCCTATCCTGCTGGTGGGACCATGGACGTCTCCTCAGCAACAGTCGCCTCAAGAAGAGCAAGGTCATCCACGTCCTCCTGAGTGTAGCCTCGGCGGACCAGATCCTCTGCTACCTGAGATGTAAGAGTGCTGACTGTAGCAGTGGAAGGTGGAGCTGTAGCTGTCTCTGTAGCTGTAACTATCTCTGTGGCTAGTTGTACCTTGGGACAGACCTTGTTCAAATCGGTATAATTAACGCACATACGCCACACTTTATTCTTTTTTGGTACAAGGACTGGATTAGCCAGCCAATCCGGATGGCACACTTCCTTGATAAAGTTAGCATCTAAAAGCCTAGCTATCTCCTTCTTCATGTCGTCCTTGTGATCTTGAGCAACTCTTCTAAGTCGTTGCTTGATAGGTGTAGCCCCAGGAGGCACCCTTAATTCATGCTCAATCTTTTCTCTAGGAACTCCTGACATGTCAGAAGGTTTCCATGTAAAGATATCCCTATTTTCCTGGAGGAAAAGAGTGAGTGCGAGTTCCTATTTCTCTCCTAGATTGGCCCCCACATAAGTAACCTTAGCAGGATCTTCAGGATCAAGCAGAATTTCCCGCTTGGGAGAGATGGAGATGTCCCACATTTCCTGAAAGACATAGTCAAAGACATCAAATTTCCTGTTCCCATGAACCCAATGCATAATATCCCTCTGATATGCAGGAATACGGTCAGAGTTGCCTCCCCTTGGAGCTAAAGTACTCCTGCAGATCCGAAACAAGACTGAGAAGAATGATTTCAGTCCATTGGAGTTGGGAGGAGAGTAGTTATCCGGGTCCACATACATGTACCTCATGTCATCAGCATCCATATGATTTTCCTTGTGAACCTTGTGCCTTTCCTTGCGTGTGTGCTTAAGTCCAATCATACCAGCAAACTAGTTCTAGGAGCAGGTATACTTGGTGTCATTCGTCATCCAGGACATGGTTTTGGCATCCTCATCAAAATAGATAGTTGAATAAAACTGAGCTATGATTTTCCTATTCCAGGAGTACTGGAAAGTCAGGAAGGTCTTGAGACCATGATGCTCACAGGCAGCCAACACTTGATCGAGTAATGGATGCTTCCTTGTCTTCATGTGATCCCAATCAAGCCACTGCATTCTTCATGCGTAGATAGGTGGAACGGTACCAATCCGCATGAAAATATGCATGAAAGCGGAAATCAAAAGCTTCTTTCTCACCATCATAGAAGTTGGTTAGCCTTGCCGCAGAGCAGGTCTCAGTGGAGGCATGAAAATAATTCACCTTGTCACGGTCAGAGTTGCCCATTTCCACTGGAGGACGCATGACACTGTCAACCTCATTTGTCTCTTCCAGCTCTTCTCTAGTAACTGGGGCTTTCAGTTTGGTGCGGCGGATCCACCCAGCAGTGGCCTTCCTCCTCTTTGGGGGTTGGCTTTGGCCTTGGTCTTCGCCGGTCTTGGTCCTCTTCTCCCTCAAGGGGGATGCTTCCACGTCAGACATGCTGAGAAAATATGGCGAGCAACAAGTTAGGAGGGAGTCAAAAAGAGGAATAGGGGTGAGGAGAATCATGGAAGAGTTCAGGTTTTTGAAGAAACTGCAGGTCATTGAACATGTCCGATAATCATCGGGCAAGTCCGATGTGCCGGACTTGTCCGATGGTCGTCGGACTTGTCCGATGACATGCAGTTTTTCCAAAAACCTAGATCCTCCACGAATCCACCTACCACAAGTGCCCAAACTTCTTCTACTCCACTAACAACTAACTAGAGGCTACCTCCATGGATCAAATACGCAAGGGAACAAGATTTGGCACTAGCATTAATCAATAACCCTAACCCTAAGGGTGAAACCAAGAGAGAGAGGGGATTAGGGTTAAACCTTGCAAAAATGACGGGGGATCGGACTTCTTCAGTGGAGGAGGACCTCTTGATCTCCAAACATGCTCCAATGGATGGTGGGAGAGGGAGATCTCCTTGGAGCTGCCAATGGGGGTGTTCTTGAGGAGAGAGAACATGAGGGAGATGAATGAGGAAGGGTTGACTGAAGGGGTAAATTGGGCTGGGTTAAATAGGGTCGAACCCTAGACCGTCGGACTTGTCCGATCCCAGTTGGACTTGTCCGACGCCATCGGACATGTCCGATAGCTGTCGGACTTGCCCGACGCCAAATGACCTGAGAGATTAGAGCCCAGCCAGGAAAGAATAGAGGATTTTTATTTTCTTTAAAACTAGTTTGATGGAAAGTCTTGACATCTTATGGTCAGCCAACAATCAACAAAACATAACAATGGCCATATTTTGTCAAGATTCGATCTAGTGATCAAAAACCAACTTCAATAGCACAAATAATAGGTTTTTGACATAAAACAATAATAATTTTTTGTAATAACAAAACAATCACCATTCAGATGTGCACATTCTCTACATCACATTGCTAGAGTCAAGAATATTTAGTTCACTCCTAAGATAGCAAAAACTCTTCTCATCTAGGGGCTTGGTGAATATATCGGCTAGTTGATCTTCGGTTCTCACATGGCTAACTTCGATATCCCCTTTGATGGAATGATCTCTCAAAAAGTGGTGGCGGATATCTATATGCTTTGTGCGTGAATACTCAATGGGGTTATAAGCAAGCTTTATGGCACTCTCGTTATCACATAGGAGTGGAATACGGTTCAACTTGTAACCGTAATCCCTTAGAGTTTGTCTCATCCAAAGTAGTTGTGCACAACAACTACCGGCTGCAACATACTCCGCTTCGGCCGTGGAAAGTGCAACGGAGTTTTGTTTTTTGGATGACCATGACACTAGGGACCTACCCAAGAATTGGCATGTCCCGGAGGTGCTCTTTCTATCTACCTTATCCCTGGCATAATCCGCATCAGAATAGCCAAATAGGTTGAACTTTGAGCCCTTGGGGTACCAAAGCCCTAGGTTGGGTGTGTGAACCAAATATCTCAATATTCTCTTAACAGCCACCATGTGACACTCCATAGGAGCGGCTTGAAAACGTGCACACATACACACACTAAGCATGATATCGGGCCTAGATGCACAAAGATAAAGCAAAGAGCCAATTATGGAGCGATATACCTTTTGATCAACGGGATCATCCTTTTTGTTGAGGTCGAGGTGACCATTTGTCGGCATGGGAGTTTTGATGGGCTTTTCCTTGTCCATGTCAAATTTCTTCAATAAGTCTTGTGTGTACTTTGCTTGACATATGAAGGTGCCCTCCTTGAGTTGCTTCACTTGGAAGCCTAGAAAGAATGTCAATTCTCCCATCATGGACATCTCGAACCTTTTGGTCATTATCTTGCTAAAATCATCACAAAAGGTTTGGTTATTAGAACCAAATATAATGTCATCGACATATATTTGGCATACAAAGATATCATCGCCAAAACGCTTAGTGAAGAGGGTTGGATCGGCCTTGCCAATTACAAAACACTTTTTAACAAGAAAATCCCTAAGGCATTCATACCATGCTCTCGGGGCTTGCTTGAGCCCATAGAGCGCCTTATGGAGTTTATAAACATGGTTAGGATACTTAGAGTCTTCAAAGCCCAGTGGTTGCTCCACATACACTTCTTCTTTGATTGGCCCGTTTAGGAATGTACTTTTCATGTCCATGGTACAACATAAAATCATGGTGAGTAGCAAAAGCTAGTAATATTCTAATAGATTCAAGCCTTGCTACGGGGGCATAAGTTTCATCAAAATCCAAACCTTCCACTTGTGAATACCCCTTTGCCACGAGCCTTGCCCTGTTTCTTGTCACAACACCATCTTCATTTTGTTTGTTGCGGAACACCCATTTGGTGCCCACAACATTATTGTTCTTTGGCCTTTCCTCCAGTGTCCACACTTCATTTCTTGTGAAGTTGTTCAACTCTTCTTGCATGGCCATCACCCAGTCCGCATCCTCAAGTGCTTGCTCTACCCTAAATGGCTCCATAGAAGAGACAAAAGAGTAATGTTCACAAAAATTACTAACTCGAGATCTAGTGATTACTCCCTTGTCAATATCTCCAAGAATTTGCTCGACGGGGTGATCACGTTGTACATTTTGATGTACTCTTGGATGCGGTGGGTGTGAGCTTTCTTGACCACCATCTTTATCAACCTCTTCATCATGTCTTTGAGAATCATTGCTTGATTCTTGTTCATGATTCCTAACATCTTGATCTTGACCACTTGCGTGATCTAATTCCTTATTCTCATTATGTTGGTTTTGTCTTGAGGGAGAGGGTTGATTTTCAATACTTGATGTTTCTTGTGGTCTCACATCACCAATGGCCATTCTTTTTATTACACTTCTAGGAGCTTCATCATCTACACCATCATTAATAACTTGCTCCCCTTGAGAGCCATTAGATTCATCGAATGTCACGTCATATGAGATTTCAACACAACCGGTGGTTTTATTAAATACACGATAGGCATGAACATTCGACCCATAACCAAGCAAGAAACCTTCATCAACTTTTGGAGCAAACTTAGAAGTCTTGGGTTTCTTGTTTAGCATAAAGCATTTGCTCCCAAGAACACGAAAGTAGGAAATATTAGGCTTGTTACCGGTTAGTAGCTCATATGGTGTTTTCTTCAATAGTCGATGGAGATACAACCGGTTGGAGGCATGGCATGCGGTGTTGACGGCCTCGACCCAAAAATGGTCGGACGTCTTGTATTCATCAAGCATTGTGCTTGCCATCTCAATGAGCGTGCGGTTCTTTCTTTCGGCTACCCCATTTTGTTGAGGGGAGTAGGGTGCCGAAAATTCATGCTTGATGCCTTCATCATCGAGATACTCTTCAACTTGAGTGTTCTTGAATTCGGTGCCGTTGTCACTCCTTATTTTCTTGATCTTGACTTCATATTCATTTTGTGCTCTTTTCATGAACGTCTTGAGCACATCTTTTACTTCACCTTTATCATGCAAAAACAATACCCACGTGAAGCGAGAAAAATCATCAACAATTAGTAGACCATATTTGTTACCACCAATACTTATGTAGGAGACAGGGGCGAAGAGGTCCATGTGCAACATCTCCAATGGCCTTGTGGTGGTCATCACAATCTTGGCAGGATGTGATGCTCCAACTTGCTTTCCCGCTTGGCATGCACTACAGATTTTATCCTTCTCAAAGCAAACGTCGGTTAGTCCTATGATGTGGCCGCCTTTTTGGAGTTTGTGAAGATTTCTCATACCAACATGGGCTAGCCTTCTATGCCACAACCATCCCATGTTGGATTTTGCTAGTAAGCATGTACCAAGTCTAGCTTCATCCGTGGAGAAGTCCACAACATAGAGCTTTCCTTTAAGCACACCCTTAAAAGCAACCGATCCATCACTCCTCTTATAGACGGTCATGCCACATTCGTTGAACAAACAATCGTAGCCCATTTTACAAAATTGTGAAATGGACAAAAGATTGAAGTCAACGTGATCAACAAGCATAACCTTAGAGAGGGAATATGAAGGAGTGAGAGGGACTTTACCATAACCTAGTACTTGTCCTGTTCCATTGTCACCAAATGTGATGTACTCATTTTTGTCATGACTTGGCTCGAATGACTTGAACATCTTTTTGTCTCCGATCATATGATTGGTGCATCCACTATCAATCACCCAACTTGATCCTCCGAAGACATAGTCCTACAAAACAAATTAAGGTTTGTTTTTAGATACCCAAATTTGCTTGGGTCCTTTTACATTAGTTATAAGCACTTTGGACACCCACACACAAGCTTTTGGCCTCTTGTTGCGTGGCCCAACATATTTGGCAAACACACGTCCATGCATATTTCTCATGAGCACATATGAAGCATCAAAATCATAAAAGAGTGCACAAGTAGCATTAGGCATATTAGCATGAGAATCATTAACAAGAGAAAGATGATTAATATTCTTGTTCTTGGCTTGCTTCTTTTGGTAAGATCCTTCCTTGGTGAACTTAAGGAATTCCTTCCCATTCTTTTTCTCCCGAGCATTATGCTTGGCACCCTCAACATAACCAATGCCATCCATGACATGTGGCATTCTAGTATATGTGTATGCACCTCTTGCATACTTTGCCTTCTCATCATCGACAACATCTTTCTCATGTAGTATTTTGCTTTCAAGAGCCTTTACTTGCTTGTTCAAATCATCAATCAATTTGATATTAGTAGCACAAGTGTCAACATCAATATTATAGCATCTATCACATCCTTTGTTAGTGGAGGCATGAGAGAAATTATTTGAGGAGGATGTGAAAGTTAAAAGAATCCTATATTGTTCTTCAAGAGACTTATGAGTCTTTTCCAACTCCTCATACTTCTCTTGAAGTTTATCTTTAATGCTCTTAATATTTTCACAAGTATTTTCAATCTTTGTGAGAGACATAGTTAAGTCATTATTTTTCTTTCTCTCTTCTTCTAGGAGCTTCTCTAGTTCAAGGTTTCTTTTCTTTTCAAGAACAAGCAAGTCTTCTTGTTTCTCAAGTAGTTCCTCTTGCCTATCATTTTCTTCCTTTTGTTTTTCAAGTAATTTCATAAATTCAAGCATTTTAGGAAGTGAAGCATTAACATCATCATCATCATCACTACCACTGGCATAAGAGGAACGCTTGGGTTTAGATTTTGTTACCTTCGGTCCTCTTGCCATGAGGCACTTGTGAGAGGTATCGTCATCATCATCACTCAAGCTCCCAAATAGAGAAGTGTTGGTGGGAGTGACGCCAATGGCAAGTGCAGCAATGCCTCCTTCATCCGAGTCGGATTCGGAGGAGGAAGATGATGAAGAGGATGAATCATCGGAATTCCATTCTTGACCTGTGAGCTTCACCCCTTCTATGCTTCTTGTACTTCTTGTCTTTCTTATGGTGCTTGTCTTTCCTTCTTTCATCTTTGTTCTTCTTCTTTGGACATTCCGCAATGAAATGTCCTTCATCACCATATTCATATCAAGTTCTTTTTGATCTTCTCGCTTTGCCCTTGTCAAAGCTTTTCTTCTTGTAGCCATCTTTCTTGAGAAATGACTTGAATCTCCTCACAAGCAAGGCGATCTCATTATCACTATCCTCACTACTAGAATCAATCACTTTCTTTTTCTTCTCTTGTGTGGCTTTGAGTGCCATATCTTTTTTGTCACCATTTGCTCCCTCAATTTGCTTCATCAAGGCATTTATCTTGTTGGCTTGATCATTTTGTTGCTTTTGGAAAAGAAGCTTTCCAAGCACTTCATCGGTGGAGAAGGTTTTGAAGTTGTCCTTCTCTCTAATGTTTGAGCAAATGTTGCTGTCCCATGGTCTCAATGCTTGTAGTAGTCTCTTGTTGATATCTAAGTCGGTCATTTGGGCTCCTAGAGCTCTTCTTTGATTCATAATCCTCATGAGCCTATCATGAACTTCTTTTGGGCCTTCTCCCGGACCCATAATAAATAGGTTGAACTCATTTTGCAGTTCTTCAAGTTTTGCATCTTTGACGGAATCAATGCCCTCATAGATAACCTCAAGCTTTCTCCATAGTTGGTTGGCATTCTTTATTCCGGCTACCTTGTCATACTTGGTGGCACTAAGTGCGGAAACAATTGCACTAGTAGCCACGACATTACGATGAATGTTGATTTGATCCTTACGAGTTGGATTGTCTCTATTTTCCCACAAGAAACCATTCTCGGTTATATTTGCAACATGGGGACTCATGGATTCCAAATACATCATCATCTTGCATTTCCAATGATCATAAAATTGGCCATCAAAGTAGGGGAGTCTACCGGACCCTTGCCCAATGCGATCTTCTTTGAGATCATCATAATCAAACATAACATTGTTGTAGGCTTTTGGTAGCTCATCCTTATCAATATCTTCAATCCTTGAATTTTCTCCATGTGCATCACCCTCGGACCTTGCTTCGGACGATCCACTAGGCGGAATTTCTTTTCCCTTTGTCATCTTTATCTTCAAGCGGTTAAGCCTTCAAGAAGATCCTTGCTCTGATACCAATTGAAAGTGCCTAGAGGGGGAGTGAATAGGCAATAATCCCTGAAATTCACTTAATAATAAAAGTCAAATGCGCAGTGTCGGACTTGTCCGACGATTGTAGGGAAAGTCCGATGACTTGTCCGATGGCACAAGATAGAAAAGTAGATCGACCGAGTAAATGTTAAAACTAGTGTAAGGCAAGCTAGGAGTAGGTGAATATAAGCAAGGGGAAGCTGTAAAAATAAGGAGAGCAACTAGCAAGCAACTTACCCAAGTTAATCTAAGAAATACGAAGCAAACCCTAACTAGCAAGTTTATAAGCAAGAACGAGTAAATGAGACACAAGTAATTTAAAGCACAAGAAAGGCACAAGATTTGTTCACCGAAGTTCAGCTCCACAAAGAAGCCTACGTCTCCGTTGAGGGATCCACAAAGGACCGGGTCTCTTTCAACCCTAACCTCTCCAAGTGACCACAAAGATCAAACTTGGTTTTTCACTAGAAACTCCACAAAGGAGGGATCAATACAAACTTCCCGAGGCGTCACCACATAAGTTGGGAGCTCTACGGGCACCTCTAACCGTCTAGGGGAAGAATCCCTAAGAGTAACAAACACAAAAGTTGTCGGAGGTGAGGATAAACCAAGTGCTCAAGAGGATGAAAGCTTGGAGTCGATGGAGCACTTCAATCTTCTCTCAATCCCTTCACAAATCAAGAGTGGAATCAAGGGAGGAGAGTTGGGGAGAGCAAAGTGAGCTTGAGAGTGATTTTGAGTGGAAATGAGTGACCAACCGGCCATAGGGCGAAGAGGGGTTCTATTTATAGCCCAAAGGGAAAAGAGTCGTTGGAGATCCAATTTCTTAGATCTGTGTCGGAGAAGTTCGATGGTCATCGGACATGTCCGATGAATCAAGGTGGCGCAGAAACTGGAGTCCGACAAGCTTGCCCGATGTCTCGGATAAGTTGGCCATCGGACATGTCCGACGGCACAGGAGGGGCAGAGGAACTGGAATCCGATGGACTTATCCGATGGCTCGGACAAGTCTTGTTCATCGGACAAGTCCGATGAAAATAGGATGGCAGGGGAACTGTACTCCGATGAAAGTGTCCGATGCGTCGGACTTTCCTCTGGTCATCGGATAAGTCCGATGACCGTCGGACATGTCCGACGACCCAGAGTGGCAGAGGTACTGGAGTCCGATGGACTTGTCCGATGGGTCGGACAAGTCCGATGATTTTGCCCTGAAAATTTTTGTATGGCCTAAAAATGGGAATTTTGCACTTAGTTCACCTCCGCTTCACATTTTTGTGTCCCTCTTAATAGTACGGCTTTTCCTATACTCAAGATTAAGATAAAACTCCATGAACTTCATTCTTGAGCATATTTTGAATTTTATCTTGAAGCACTTTGCCATCTTCTTTTCTCCCTTTTTGTTTCTATACATTTGATCACCAAACTTTGTACCATAATCTACGCATATGCTCATTAAAAGATTAGTCTGTTCTTAATTGTATTGACGCCAATCACCAAAATAAAATTAGGGGCCTAGATGCACCTTCAAGTGCTCGGTTTGAGGTCGGCGATTGTCAGGCCTAGCTCACTAAGAGTCTTTGTGAAGATCAAGTTAAGGCTGCTTCCTCCATCGATGAGTACTTTATTGAACTTGACCTCCTTCAAAGTTGTCGCGAGCACAAGCGGGTAGTGACCCGGTCTGGAAAGGTGTTTGGGGTTATCCGACCGATCAAAAGTGACCGGCACTTCAGACCACTTCATGTACTTGGGTGCAGCTGGTTCCACGGAGTTGATATCTCGCAGTTCCAGCTTGTGTTTGTGTTTGGATGTGTAGGCGTCGGGTCCTCCGAAGATGAAGTTAACTTCCTTCCGGGGCTCCTAAAACTCTCCTTCCTCGTCCTTGTCATCGTCGTCATTGGCTTTGTCCTTACCGTTCCGCCTTGGTGGGTCTTTGGCCACTTTTAGCGCAGCTGTCGCGAAGCCCTTCAGTCGGTAACAATCCTTTGCTTTGTGATTTCCCTTTGGGTGCCACTCAGCAAGTCATCCATGGTTTGCTGGTTCATCCGCGGATTTTTCCTGGATCGGTCTACAGCGGCAACCATGTTATCAGTTTTCCTCTTCTTGTCCTTTTTGAAGGACTCAGTCTTGTCCTGGCGCTTCTCCTTCCCTTTACCTCAAATGTTGTGCAGAGCTGACTCCTCCGAAGCATATTTGTCCGCGATCTCAAAACACTCCCGAGCGGTCAGATCGAGGTTATGATTCTACTGATCGATCTTTCGAACCAGGTCATCACTCTACAACCCTCCTTGGAAGGAAGTAATGATCTGCTGGTCCGGAACATTGGGGGTTTTCGTCTTTTTGGCGCAGAAACGCTTGATGAAGTCACGCAAGGGTTCATCGGGCTTCTGCTTGAGTCGAGTAAGGTCGAAGTGGTTGCCCGAACGATTTTGGGTAGCCTAAAAACTCTCGCTGAATTGCTTATTGAGTTCTCCCCAATTGGAGTTCGAGTTCTCAGGAAGAGACGTGAGCCAAATTCGAACGGTGGGCTCAAGGCAGACTGGTAGGTAGTTAGCCATGACATAGGTGTTTTCCCTAGCAGACCAAATAGCCGTGCTATAGATCTGGAGCCACTCCTTAGGGTTGGTTTGGCCATCATATTTTTCGATAGCAATAGGCTTGAAACTCCTTGGAAACTTGCACCTGCGCAGCTAAGGAGTATAAGACTTTATTTCATCGAACTCCTCGTCGGTCGGTGACGGAGTCCTACACTGTCGGTCTAGAGATTGCGATAGGGAGGGAGTACAGCGGCTATGGCGCGGTCCCACATCATCATCATGACGGCGGCGTCGGTTATCCTTGTAGTAGTTTTTGCGCCGATCCCGATCGTCGTATCGACGCCAATCGTCGCGGTTATCCCTCAATTGCGGGTCTCATCGGTCGTCGCGGTTATCCCTCAGAGGCGGATCTCAGCGGTCATCGTAGTTATCCCTCGGAGGCGGATCTCATCGGTCGTCATGGCGATAATCATCCCTTTGGTCACGTTGCTCTTCTTCATAACAGTGGTTGTCTCGAGCTCGCTCGTCACGATGAGAATTGATGATGTCTTGAAGATCACGAGACCCTAACGAGTCTCTAAGATCGCCTGAGGTAGCATGACTGGAGCTTACTACTAATTGAGGTGGCTCTTTGTGAGCCTCTTGAACAGCAACTGCTTTGAGCATGGTCACGGCTATCTTCATCGTGGGGGTCTGGTATGCCTCATCAGCCATCAAGCTGTCGAGTAACGTTTTTGCCCCAGTGATGTTACTTTGCGGGGTGTCGTAGACCTTAATGCCATCCACCTTGATCTCTAGTTGGCCGAGATCTAGTCTTCGTGCGAGGCGAGATCCTCACGATCCTCTCGCTCGGCGGCGGTGTCTTGCCGATGAGTTGTTGTCTTGGGGGGTTTCTTCCGTGTGGCCGTCTTCAGCGCGGCCGTTTTCTTCGCGACCATCTCTGCCATGGTCGCGGTCGGTGATATGGGACGGGGGGTCCCCCACACCGCTTGCCACACTAGCACAAGCCATAGAAGATCAAATGAGATGAGCACTTGACAAGACAAGGCTGATAAAAGAATGTATCTTTTCCTCTCTCCCCTTGGGTGCCCCTGGTATGCACGGGCAAGCAAAGGCCACCAAACTCAAGTGTGGGCCCCACTGCATGCATGCACCCTCTCTCTCCCTTGGCTGGCACGCAAGGGGGCACAAGACCCAAGGCAAGAGCAGTAGCAGCAGCGCGCTACGGGAGGCAGGGATCCGGCCCTCCCATCTGTACGCAATTATTTCTCTCTGTACTACTCGATGTGGGATGCCCCTTGGTTAATAAAAGGAAGCACCCAGGACAGGCAGAGGGGACTTCTTCTCTCTGGGAGCAAGGGGACTCTTCTTCCTCCTCCATCTCCATGGCTCAAGAACGAGCTCTTGTACTCAGATCTATACACCCGCCGAAATAATACAGACAAGCAGGACGTAGGGTCATTAGCCTCCGGGCGGTCCGAACCTGGGTAAAATCCCCGCGTGTTTTATTCGCCTTTATTTCGCTATTATTTTGGAGATTGCAACGTGTTCATCCCTAACCGAACCAACAAGAGACGGTTCTGCTAACCCCCCATACGTGAGATGTCCATGCATCCACAGTCGTCTTCCCCATCATTATTGCTCGATGGATTCTCATCTATCTCGACCATGTTTACGGTCAAGGAATATAAGCAAGCAGATCCATCCGAGTCCTCATGAAAAGAACGGACCGACTTTGAGTCGTACCCTATAGGTAGGTCTGTGTCGTCGAATCCGAGTGGAAACAGTGCTGGAATCAGATCTGACGAACTCGGTGATCACGCCCTAGAGCCGGTTGCGGTCGAGTCGGATCGGTAGTTTTCCAGACCTAGCTCTCCGTTGGTGTCGACGGCGAAGTTGAGCGACCCGAAGGAGATCTTGAAGTCCGGCGAGTACTGGATGTTGGGAATATCAGCCATCGTAGTCGACGGAGAATCCTAGCGAGCCTTCTCCCCCTTCCTGGCGCGCCAACTGCCGAGACTTATTCTCGGCAATATATTTATAGAGCTACGTCGGGACTAAGAACTATGATGGTAACACAAGACGCCGAGTTATACAGGTTCGTGCCCTCTTGGTAAGAGTAATAATCCTACGTCCTATGTTCTATGAGTTTGTATTGCAATGTGAATTGGTGCCCTCGATGTGGAGGTCCCTGCCGTCTTATATATCCGGTCGGCAGGGGGTACATGAAGAGTTCTACTCGTAGTCTACAAGGATTTATATAGAAAGTCTATCTCTAATTGCTCCAAGCTAACTCGGTCGATTCTCTTATGATGGGTCACTCGATTGTATACCGACTTCAGCCTAGCTATGGATACCCGGAAGTTATATATTTCACAACGAGAGAAAGAATGAATAACTTAAGAGTGTGTCCAAAGATGACTAAAAACTCATTATTTTAGTTTTCTATAAACGTCCCTCATTTATAGCTATAAAATTGACGAAAATGTGGATACCTCAGCATCTATATGTCAAATTGTCAATGACCAAGATTCCAATAAAGAGCACATGTTATTACAATATTATATATTCATCAATTGGAGGTTCTTGACACATTCATGTTACTTTAGAAATATCCTTTGAATGTCTAAAGTAAGAATGGAGGGCAATAGGCATCGTTAATACAGGTCTAAAAATTAAATCTTACGTACTTGATAAATTGAATCTTTTCTCATGCTCTCCGTCTATAGTAAGAATGCTATTAATGTACTAGAATGGAGGGCAATATGCAATGCTCACTTCACAGATTAATAGCACGTGCAAATGTATGGGCGGAGAGGCTAGTTAAAATAAATAAAAATGAATGTGCAACCTATGCATCCAACTTATGTACGACCAACAGTATTGTGTATTTACCAACAGAGCCATGGAACAGACGCATGCAATCGTACGCATAGCGTTGAGGTTATGAAACATAATATATATTCATAGTGGTTTTCTAATCAATCTTGTTTCGATGCTTATGAAGCTGTTCAAGTAAAACAATATTTCATACTAGGGCCGCGGTGTGGTCGAGTCTCAAGCTAAAAAGGAGAGGTTTCTTCCGAAGAAAACCGCTCGGAAGAAACCGCTGGATGACCATTTACTGAATTTATGTCCTGGTTATGCATCAATGCTACTGTAACAAGTATGCTGTCGGCCCTTGTAAGGTGGAAAACCATATTTCATTCTTATATAATCACCTCATCAAGCATTTGCAACGTACTTGCTAACCAGCCATCTGCTAATGTATCCATGTGCCTTCAGTCACAAAAAAACAGGATGATTATCCCGCTACTATTTTACACTCAACAAATGCCTTGACGCAGCCTCCTAACCAATTGTTGTTCCACGATGGATTCTCTCGTCTCACTCATGGAACACAGCATTTGACCCCTCTAAAATACTCACATCTGCCCGTCCCCATCACCCTTTCTACCGGCCCGCACGCACCCCATTGTTCTCCTCCACCGATACACGCCGCGCGTCATGCTTAAAATGTCATCGAAAGCTGTAAGGATTAAAATGTCATCGAAAGCTGTATACGGCAACAACGCATAACGGCAGTACCAAAAAAATTGTCGTACAATTCTAAAAAAAAATGTTGTCCAACATTCTATCCCGTTCCAGTGCAGGCGTGCAAAAGAGAAATGACTATACATTTTCTTCGTTTTTAAATTATTATCATCATTGACTTTTTAGATTATGTTTGAACATTCGTTTATTTATTTATTTATTTGCAAAAATATCATATATGTTATTATGGTTTGTTTTATCACTAAAGAAAATTGAAACAGAACTTATAATTTTATATATTTAAACTAATGTTTTGAATATGATGAACTAAAAAAGTTAATAATAATAACAATTTAAAAACAGAGAAAATATAATTTAACATTATTATAAGTTTCGCGACAGATACCTCTCAACTGGAAATTTTACATGTACAATGATGGTCAGTTAGAATTCTACCAAAATTCTGGTCCACGTCCAGCTGCCCACAACCCCTTTCGTGTCAGCTAGGCAGGTGTGTAAACAAATAAAGATCAGGAATCAGTGGTACTATGTAACACAGTTTATAACCTGTCTATATGAACAGGAAAAAAAACAAAGAATGTGACTGCCTATCCTGCCAATGCCCTAGAGCTTCACCAAACTCCTTTGGAGATTGAGACCAAGGATGTGTAAAAAGAATACATATTCACAACAATGTGCCTTTCTGGTTTACCTCTTCTGCCACGAGCTGTTCGACTGCCAGTCTGCCATATCAGAAAACATGAAATGAGTGGCTGATGGATTGAAGTTGCAGCCAAGAAGTTTCAAGAAAATCTCAAATTGTTAGATCTTTTAATGGTCATTGTCCCAGCGGCTTCTGCTTGTATCCAGACTTCTGCCTTTCAAGCAACTTCACCTTGTTCTTGAGCTTTTTATCCAGCTTTTTTAAGTATTTCTCCTCCCTTTCCCGGTCAGCAATACCAGGCCAAAACACTTGACCAGTTAATGGCCACAGCCATTGATCATTTCCAGGATGCATGCCATCATCAGCTTCCTCTGCTAAATCCTCATCCATGCTCTTCAGAAGAGTGAAATTGAAGAACTTAATCCACATGTCATTTCTGTCATCAAGTGGATGCTGCTCTCTGATATTTCCAGTGACAGGGTTAAGGTACACCATCTTCCTTCCACTGTGATAAGCCCAGATATTCACAAGGACATCCAGGATTCGACAATAGCAGTGTCTTTTCTGAGGTATAAACGAGGATTGAATTCAAATGATATTTACATCATAATATAATAATGGTTGTAAAAGAAAATAAAAGATATGCTCACCTCAGGTTGTGATGTTCCAAGCAAGCATGAAGCTGGCTCAGTACTGTTCACATTCAAGCTGTGGAGCGAATCGACAAACATCCTTCCAATGTAACCAACATTAGATCAATGAGAACACAATTTTAACAAACAACAATCAATTGTTAGAGCTGATAAGCTACCTTGAGAACATGACGAGTTTCAAAAATGATGGGGTGGGCATCACCCAGCTATGAAGTGTAGACCAATAACCACCATCATTTGGCATTGGTGGAAGGGCTGCGATACCCTCTGGAAGCCCATACATATTCCTAAATGCATCTTTAAAAAGAGATCTGTGGAAAGGAGACATCATTAAAGATGACGCTCCACATAATCAAGATGAACAGAATAACAGTAGAAATTTCTCACCCAGTACCAACCATGTAAATTGCATAAAACTATCAATATGATTGGGAACTAACATATCACTGTTAAAAACCAGTTTACAGTAAAAGCAATATAACACCAAGAAAAACAGCATAAACTCGATATTGGTTAATTGGTTCTCGATGAGTTGTTGAGTTTAATAATGATAACAAAATAACCAACTATTTGAACCAAAAAAAAACTAAAAAGGAACATGACAAGTCATTAACAAGCACCTGCAATGGCCAGCATTTAGGGAATCACATATTGACCAGAAGTCGAGACTTTGGTCCATATCCATCGGTGCCCAGTAGTATATAACATCCTCATTATATTCTTCAGTCATAGTTTCCTCCAAGGTTTCTTCTGCACTTCTTGACAAGGATACCTAGTAGAAAGAGAAGGTTAAAAAGGCAAATCCAAATCCTTTTACAGCCAAAAAGTGTCCTCACTTTCGCAGAAAAAAAGGTGTCCTCACTATATATTCACATAAGGATCCAGCAGACCCATTACACATGGGAAAGCATAAACACGTTCTAATATCTTAAGCAACAGAAGTGTCATACATTCAGGAAATGCACCAATTAGGGCTAGTTTGGTTAGAGCCCAGAGACTTATGCCTGAGCCTGAGCCAGGCAGCAGTTCGAGGGAAAAAAAAACTTACGCCTGAGCCAGGCAGCAGTGTCAGGCGTCCAATTTCGGACACCTGCAGCTGTTGTGCGTGCCTGCGTCAGGCTGCCTGAGCAAGGGCTCCAACCAAACTAGCCCTTAGTTTCTCATATGGTATGCCATAGGTTTCATGATTAGAAGATAAGTAACACTGCAAAATATCCCATTCTGTATGCTCATTGTCGAAAGATTTGCATCGGAGAAACAGGCTGAATAAATATCCTCTATGAAATAGCTAAGAGAAATTAACTACGGATCTATAAATTATTAGTCAAACTTTTTAAACAGTTCATGGCTATGTGCGGTGAGAACAGAAGTCATGAGCATCGCAGAGGGCAGCGAAGCAAGGGAGGCGGCAAAGTCCCCAACAGTGATTTTGGAGCTGGAGGCCACGGTTGAAACATCATAGCTGTCTGTGTGAGCAAGGGGACAGACATTATAGCAAGGGAAGCAAAAGACAGGCACTGCAATAGGGTGCTGACTTGCATGTTATCACTACAAGTTGTCAACACTATCGCAACAGATAGATATGACTGGGTATGTGGATCAGTACTTGTGATCAAAACCATTTCCACAGCAGACTGAAACTGAGGTGGGCTTGGTCTTAGGGGTTGTCTGCTCCGATTTTGACTGTTTCAGATTGTAAGGTAGATGGTTGGGCTGTTCAGGTTGAACTTAGAAGTGTTGAAGAGTTCATGGCTGTATTATGCTTATCCTCCTTGTTTGAAAGAGCAAAAGTTTCTCAGCAAGGTCACACAAACAATATGACCAAAGCTGACAGCCTGACATCATCAAAACTTAGAAATTAGTACCTTCCTTCCAGCAGCCCTCCATGACTGGAATCCTATCCATGGTAGCTTATGTACAGTATCAATTCTGTTCGCAATGGCAAACATAGCGCCAAATTCACAAAGAAGATCACGATAGTATGGGTTGTCCAGAACTGAAAGCCTGGTAACAGCATCAACATCATCTGATCTTGGTCTCGTGCCTCCTTTTGACTTGACATAAAATACAAAAATAGGCAAAAAAATTAGTACGAGGAAGAGAAAACCAAACACCCCCGTCTGTGTCAAAAGTTCTATAACCTCTGATCTAAATGAACATGTGGTGGCAGAGCCGCAGAGGTAATGGAAAAAGTGAAGATGCACAATGTACTTCAGGACCAACTTAAAATGGAAAATTAACATGCACCAATGAATGGAACCTAAATATTGAACACGCATGCAGTAAGGTAAGTGCAATAAGACTTACAAGAGTAATGCCACGATATAAAGATCCATGATGTAAGAACGGCCATGCTCCCTCTCCATTATAAATCTCATATATACACACAGGTTGCCCAGTCCTTTCCAATTCACCTTCGTCACGTTCATTTCCTTCTGGTTTTAGCCTTTCTGATTTACGAGCATTTTTGTACACCTCATCCCATGATAACAAAGGTCTTTCCACCCTTTCATCAACCTATATAGCCAGGAAAAAACATGTTTAATTCGTTTTGCACAAGTATAAGTTATTCTGTAGAAGAGTATACAATTTTTTTGTAAAAAGCAAGGAGGAAAAGACTTGCCTCCTCCATTTCTCTTCTCTCGACGTCTTCAAAGATTTCAACCTCACTTAAATCATTCCAATCGGATAAGCTAGGGTAGTCATATGTGTCGCTGCTGTCAGAATGAATTGTTTGATTACTCTGATGGAATTCTCCTAAAAGAATATCTACGATCCTTGTGTTACTATTGCTTTCATCTTTCAAAGAACCATTTTCTAGTGCAGCTTTCATCTCAAAAGGATCCCATAACCATGTTCTCTCTTGAATCTTAGAGACAGAAGACGGTAATTTTGCATCTGAAGGATAATGCATCACGCTTTCAAGAAGCATAACATGAGAAGTAATGCAATCATATGCTAACATGTTCTTGGAGAGTAGCTTCCCCTCTAAAGCAACAGAATATGCAGTATCTAAAAGCCTTTTGTCTCCTAATATTCGTGTCATGGCTAAAGCCACTGTGCTTGGGTCATCAGAATTGAAAATGAAGCCATTGACACCATCAGTGACCTGAAACAAACAAGATATTTTAGAACTACGTTTCAAGACTTACAAAGTAAATACAATGGACTGGATGAGAGGCATACATATTTTGTAATACAAGTCAGATTTGGTGCAATAATTGGAACTTCAGATGACATGGACCGCAATAACAGAGGAGGAAAACTAGGTTCTTCTCTTAAAGATCCATAGACAACAACATCCACAAACATTAACAGATCCTTAATATCATGAGTCATGGAAAAATGCTTTATGGAACCATCAGGAAAGCCCATGTTTGAAGCAAGTTCCTGTTGAAGAAAATTAGGATGGTATTAGCATGTGATTTTGTAGGCATGAAAAAAATTGGATTATTCAGAAGATACAACTGCTTCTACGCCAACATGCATCCCAGGTACAATAAATTGTTAAAGAGAATAAGATCCAATGAAACCTGTTGAGCTCGTGTATCAATGAAGACAAAGTTCATAAATAGAAAGCACAGTGTTCCTAAATGCTAAAGAAAGATTGAAGTAAAAAAGAGGAATAAAGAAAGCTTTTTAAGTATCTTCAGAATTGAAAAGAATGTTGCCCTGGCCACAAAACGTTACGGAAGTTGTTGGGAGAAATCAGCTTAAGGGAAGACAAGATGAAGGCAAACATAAATATCACAGTTGAATAGAGATGGTAATCTAGCATGTCTCGATAAAGTTTCTCTCAATTTTAAGATAAAATTTCCAGAAGAATTATTACCTGGAAAGCAGAATTGTAGGCATCAGTGTTGTTTCCGCAGAAAAAAATAAACTGCACTCTCAAATTTTTAGTTTTGGCTGTATCCAAAATGTGTGAAGCTGATGCACGTATGACTTTTCCATAATCCCATGGCAATTCATCAAAGAACAAGTAGCTTCCAACCACCAAAATGACAACATCATTTTCTTCAATTCCATGCTGCTTTCTCATAGTTTCTTGAGAATGTGATGAACCATATCTTTTAACTGCCCAGATATCAACTGGAGAACCAGAAATAACCAAAAAATTCCCAGAATCAAGAGGGGAGTATAACAACTGGAATCAAATAGATTGAAAAGGTCAGACCAAAACGCTCTTCCATTTGATTTAATTATTCTAACGTTTAGAGTTGAGAGCAGTACATACAGGCAGGTAGCTATCAGGAAACACAACATAAGCACATGCATTGAAATGCACCCTCCAGTCTTCAATGACATTAGGAATTGACTCATGTGACTCCGCATGGCTTCTAACAAGCTGTCCAAGTGTATCTTCATGTATAAGCCAGACCACAGGTAGAGATTGAAAAGGTTCCTGCATAAGACTGAATACAATATGAACATGTTGAGTTGCCAAACAGAATGCTATTTTTATTAGAAAATTATGTTTTTATGCCATGTAATAGTGCCACAGGACAAGGAGCAGCAAACGCTTACATCGAAACAACTCTTTTCCCCTCAAGAGAGCTCAAGAGCACACCATTGTACCTACAAAATCAGGAACAGAGGATAGAAATGTTAAGAGATTATTAAGGTGTGATATAAGACTAAAGTGAAAGCAGCCCGTCCTTAGTCCTTAGATAACTCACTTTGACCAGTCAAAAACCTTCAAACTCGCATAATTCACAACTTGTACATGGCAAATATTTTCCCAAATATCTCGAGCTTTCCCATTCGCAAATGCTAAAACCTAACCCATGCACACACAAAAAAAGTGAACGACATGGAGTCGTAAAGCAGAACGGCTACTAAACAGTTACATGGTTCAAGTACACAACCCAACGTCATGTTCAACCCGGGCAAAATGGTGTTGAAGGAAACTGACCTCGACCTCATAACCCAGATTCGTAAGACTTTTTGCCAAAGTTGCAAGCATCAGAGATTGTGCATCTATGTTCATGCTTCCCACAACCTGAAAAAAATAATATAGAGCCAAAAGTCAACTATACATGACATGCCGTTAAAGCATTAAAAAAGAATATACGCGCAAAGACCTGACCAATAAAGAAACAGAAAAACAAGCAAACAACGCGTGCATGTATCTAGGTAAGCATGTCTGTTCTTCCGTCTAATTTAAAATTCAGACCATTGTACCCACATTTCCTTGGAAAATCCAAATAGAGCTGTATCGGTTGAAGGAAGCTGTTGTACTTGGTATTTTCATTGGATTCGAGAAGTTTACGAACTACGGCAGTGGAATACTATACTAGTACTGGCACTTGGTTAGGGGAATGAGCACTCACGAGAGCCAGCCTGACTGGCGCGAGGCCGGCCCACCACCGGCGCTCGGATCTCGCGGCCTCGAGCCGGCTCTCACCGTCGAACGCGCGCGAGGCCGAGAACCGCATCATCACCCCGCCGCCGTCCTCCGGCCGCGGCGGCGCCTCCCCGTCCCCCTCCGCCGCGTCGCCGATGGGGAGCAGCTGCCACACCACGAGCAGCGATGCCGTGAAGAGTGCGACGAGGAGCGCGAAGAAGAGGTGGCTGGACCGACACGAGAGCCCGGGGCGGCGCCGCCTCCGCGCCGCGCCCGAGGAGGAAGAGGAGGAGGCCGACGCCGGCGCGCCCGCCGCGGTGGGGAGGTGGTGCGCGGCGGCGTCGGCGTGCGCCCCCCGCCGCCACATTGGGACGCCCGCGCGGCCGCAGCGGCGCCGATCGGAGAGGCCGAGCGGTGCGGTCGGGTGTGACCGCCACACTGGGGATGCGGAGCGGCTGCTGCCCGCTGCTGTTACATGGGGCGCGCCCCGATGCGGGGGCCGCGAGCGCGATACGGTCGAGTCGGGTTTCGGCGCTGGCGCGGTGGCCGAGGAGGATGAGGGAGGGCGGGTTGAGTTGGGATCAAGCAACCGCCGCCGCGCGCGACGGTGGGGATGGGCGAATCTGCGTGGCGAGGGCCCGAGCCGGAATACCGGAGCTGAAGCGGGCGAGAGGCGTATACCTACCTACCTATACGGTGCGCAGGACACGAGGAAATGTATGCGTCGGCGTATCTGCTCTATTCCGTGCGAGAGCCAGGTGCGCTGCGGAGTACGGACGGGACCTATGGTGTCTTGCAACGAGTCGAGAGCACGGTGGTGCGGAGTGGAAAGATGCCAAACTTGCGTGCTACGCAGCGAAGCGAACCGAATCCATCTGCTGTACAGTGTCGTCACGGCTTTCGATTTGTGCAATATGTACTTCCGCTGTTTTCTTGCGATTAAAAAAATAAAATCATTACCGAGGTAACCCCTTTTTCCTTTTTATCGAGAGATATTGATTTCACAATGTTTTTGCGAGATCAGGGAGGACATCTCATGTATATGTCCAGGTCAAGGACCACAATAACAGTACGAAGCAGAGCATGAAAGCGTACATCGACGCAACGAGTCCATCCAAAAGCAGAGGGGTTTACAAAGCGGAAACCAAAAACCCATCATCAACGCTAAATAAACAAAACAAAAACACATCGTCCAGTCCTCACTCCTCAGCGGCGCAGTCGCCGCCGTCGCCCTTGACGTCGCACTTGGGCAGGGTGGCGTAGTACGGCCCGACGGCGTAGGTGACCTCGCCGGGGAAGATCTTGACGGGGCGGTAGGGTTTCTCCCCGGTCCTTCCGCCGTTGAAGTTGGTGAGCACGGCGCATCCGGCGTCGCCCGAGGACGCGATGCGGACGAGGCAGTCGGTGGGCTCGAGCCGGCATCCGCCGCGCACCTCCGCCGGCACCTCGATGTTGAACACGCCCTTGTCGTCGGTCGCGTCGCGGCCGTGGTACACCGTGCGCCCGGTCCTCTTGTCCAGGCACGTGACGCCCACCACGCTGCCTGCACCGCCGCACATGCACATCGGTTGGTTGGTCGTGTCCAACGGCGCGTTAATTATCTATCTATCGCGTTTACGGGTGGGTGGAGTGGAGGAACGAACCGGGGATGGGCCTGGCGTTGTAGGCGTAGGCGTTCCAGTTCTTGGTGCAGTCCTGGCACAGCACGGTGCCCGTCACCGTGAACTTCTTCACCTCGTAGTCGTAGCCCGGCCCACGCGCGTCGGCGCGCATCGCCGCCGCTGCGACAACGATCGCCATAGCCAGCGCGAGCCTGCTCCTGAGCGCCATTCCTGCAAGCAGGCAAAGTAACACCTACAACTAGCTTGTTCTCGGAGGTAGAATAGAAAGAGTGCGTGGCGGTCGATCTAGAAAGTTGCCTAGCTGAGACCGGCAGGCAGAGGCAGCGATGGGGGCTTTTATCGGGAACGGGTGCTAGCACCGCACGACGTGACGCCGACTCGTTGGTCGTCGTGCGTCGCGCACCTGAGGGTGGCTTGGGCGGACGACGACGTGCGAGCCATTTTCCTGTGCCTGTTCCATCCGTCGTGGTCGTGGAGGCCACACCTTACCTGGATGAGTTTTGGGTTGGATGGGCCAAAACTTGAGAGAATGCGATAACTCATAAGGCGGAGGCCCGGTTGACATGGGCCCAGAAACACCCCCACTAAAGGTGATGTCAAGATGAGATAGAACTAGTGCTATCCAAATGGGCCGTGCCCAGTGGGCCGACCCGAAGCACGCATTTTTTAGACTGGTCCAAGCACGGCACGGCCCATTTAATTTCATATCGGGTTGGCCCGGTCCAGTGCCACGGACCGTGCTTGGGTCGAAGGTCGAGCCCGACGGGCGGCACAGGCACGACGCTATTATTCCTCGGGCCTGCGAGGCATGAAAATGGCCCATGAGCACGGCCTATTATCAGCCCATCAAAGATGGCCTGCTAAAAAACCTAGGTATATATACTTACATCTCAGTCTCACTCTCCCTGTCTCCCAGTCACGCGTCGCTCGCCCGACCGCGCGCCGCCGCGTGAGCTTGCCCCCCTCCCCCCTCCCCCCCCCCCATCGCCCGCGCGCCGCCGCATGAACTCGCCGGCCTCCCTTTGCACCCCAACCCAACCGTACCTCGAGGGCGACGTGCCCTCCGCCGCCGTCGTGGGAGCTCGTCGGCCTCAGCGCCGCCCGCCCTCCACCTGCGCACCGTCGCCGCTGAATCGAGGGCGCGACTTCCTGCTGTCGCCTCGCCGATGGCGCCGAGCTGAGGCCTGTCGGCGGGCCGTTCTTCTTGGCGGGCCATTCGTGCTCACGGACCTAGCGGTCCGGACGGCACGGCTACCCTTTTCCGTGCCGTGCCGTGGGTCGACGCCCAGGCATGTGGGCTGGCACGGCACGGCCCGAAACGAATTACATGTCGTGTCGGCCCGAAATTAAATGGGTCGGGCCATTTCGTGCTTGAACCGGACCGTGTCGGGCGGCCCATTTGGACAGCACTAGATAGAACACAGTAAGAAATCTAATTTGCGTCTCTAAACTATGAGGAGTCTAGTTTTTGTCTTTATACAATTACTAACAAAGTGCCCGTACATTGTTATGGACTTAAGAAAAACAAAACACTCAATATGATTTAAATAAAAACTATTTATATAATATAATTATTAGACATATATAGTATTATTATTATTATTTACATGAAAGATCATATTTATATTATTTTTGATGTTTCTTAGTGTACCATTTTATATGTCAAAAGTTATTATTTTTTCATTATTTTTCATCATATTTTTATTATAAATATGTTTTTTACCTCTAATGTTAATGATTTTCAAGTGTAATGTTGTTTGAGTGCTGTGTTACAGAATTTGGTGAAATGACACTAAAAAGTCTCAAATATGAGAAATAGTGATATTAAGCCCGAGTCGTCATGCAAGGAGAACTTCCTACAAGCCCATTACACCTATAAGACACCACTAAATATTTATGAAACCCAACATGTAAGCATAAGATTGTGGTCCAATGGCTAAGGATTTCTATAAGGTTTATCTAGAAAAAATATCATACACAATCGAAAAACAGCACTGCATTGCGACATGGTTTTGAACTTCAAATCATGTTCTAATAGGGAAAGTTTGACTATGAAAGTTGTAGATCTCGTCGAGGGATTTCTGAAACATATATGCATCATATTATTTGGACTCCAAAGCTATGAGATATGGGACCCGCAAGAAGACCTGTGCAAAGTAGTCCGAATCAAAATAAATATTTTTATATCGCATATTTGGACATAAAAATGATCGAATATGTAGATCCATTGAATACCAAAGTTGTAAAACGTTTCGGAGATAGAGTCTAAGTTTGTCTCATTTGAATTCCGGACGTGGTAGTTATGATTTTTGAAAGTCAGTATTTAATATGTAAGGTACGAAACCGACTTGGCTTCAATCTCTAACTTTGTGAACACGAAGTGGACGACCGCACCTAAATTAATAGATTGTAGAGATAAAACTAGGTACAACCACCCCTTCAACTCTTTAATCCATCCATTTATCCTATGAAACTATTTTCGACGGTGGTTTCAACTCTTTAGCATTTTTTTCATTTTTTTCTTTCTTCCAGGGCTCCATCTTCCCAACCTCCCCAGCCCGGAGTCGCTCTTTTCGCGTGTCGCCCTGCCGATGTCGGCATTAGCTTCCCCACCCCTGCCCACCTTTCCTTCCGACCCGCACCTCATTGAGTGTGCCATATCGCTTCTCTACGGTTGCCTTCCCGACCCATTGTTCCTCCTAATCGCCTCCATAGATGGAGGTGGCGGCGGGGCTCGTTCATTGTATGTTGGGGATCCCACCTCCCAGGCCATGGAGCTCCTCCTCCCCTGCGTCGCGCCATAGGCGTCGGCTCCCATGCTTGTGTCCTCCTTTCCTTCTGACCCACATCTCTTCCACCATGCCGCCCGCTTCTCCATATTCGCTCCTGACCCCATGTAAGCTTCATGACCATTGATAATTGGATCTCCGAGGTATGAATATTTTGGTGATTGATGACAACTATGAAATTATGGGCTAATATCTATATGAGTGTTGTCTATGCAGATATCATCTCTAAACTCTACTACAAATCTTATTGATGATGACGGTTGCCTTGGCGATGGATGACAATGACCACAAGCATGGAGGCTTGATGAGCTTGATGGAGTCCAAGGGTTGATGAAGATGGATCAAGGCTAAGTACAAGCTATGAAGCAAGTGTTTGGAATGCTTGTCTAGTTGTTAGGGCTTTGAGTTCATAAGAAAAACTGGACTATCAAGGGGGTAGCCATCGGCGGCATTGCGGTCCTGGTGCCGACGCCGAGTGGAGATGATGAGCGGCGAGCACAACCGTGTTGAAGAAAGATGAAGAAATAAAAATAACTGACATGACAGCTGACATATGGGACTCACAATGTCATGTCAGATAAAACCACTATAAAACAGCCTGAGATGTAAATAAACAGATTAAAGAGTTGAAGGAGTAGTCCTACCTAGTTTTATAATTGTGGTACAAAAATCGGATTACCGTGATAGGTAAGGGAGGTGAATTTTACTTCTTCCTAAAATAGAACATGTGAAAACAAAGGTCTTTTTTGTATCCTTCTAGTTTTTTAAGAAACTGGTTTTTAGAAACTAAAGTACGTTCAAATAGGCTAGTTTTTATGTCTGCTTTTATAAACCAGATTATGAGTTTTTAAGAAATTCATAATCTGACTCAATCCAGCTAATGCTAGCTTTTGCCTCATTCTGATGCAATTAACTATTAAAAAATAGTTTATAGATTATAAACATTAGTATCCCAACATCACCATATATTTTTTTATTTAAAAATCAGTTTTTAAGAAATTATGGTGAATTCAAACAGAGCCTAAGCCGAGGTATACTGCTAGACATGCCATTGCACTAACATTTTCTATCTATAGCAAGCATTAAGATTTCCAGCTATAGGAAGCATCATCAAGGAATGTGCGAGTGAAAAAAAGGAAACCACTGAAAAACAGGAGGCGCCAAATATAAAGCTATTATTAGAGGAGTGATATAGTACTTGATGACAAAGTCAGGAGGTAAATGCTAGACAAACGCGATGGGAAAACAGAATAGCTGCAAGTCTTAACATTTTCCAGCTATAGGAAATCCATCAACCAACGCCGTAAATCTGCAAAGATATGAATGCACCAGTGGAAAACCAGAAACCACTGTAAAAAAAGAAGGCTTGGAAGTTGGAATAACTGAGCGTATCAAGAAAAGATATCGATCTCACCTCAGTATTCCTTCACAGCTCATCGTCATCGTCGTCTCCACCAGCACACAGGAGCAGACAGCGGCGTGCGTGGAAACCGCGGCGCCCAAACACCGGAGGACTGCTCGGGCTGCGCTAACCCCGCCCGTCCTCGGTCCTCCACGCCTATAAGTAGAGCGGCCCGTCTCACCGTCGTAGGCCACAATCACAGACGTTTTCGATTCAACCACAAACACGGTTGAGATCATTCATAAGCTCCAATGGCGTCGTCGTCCTTCCGCAACACCATCGCAATGGCCGCCGTCCTCTCGGCGCTCCTCTTCGGCTGCTCGTGCGCGCATCACCCCCAGGTGCCGCCAGGCCCCAACATCACGACCGACTACGACGGCAGGTGGCTCGCCGCTAGGGCCACCTGGTACGGCAAGCCCACGGGCGCCGGCCCGGACGACAACGGTATGAAATGTTGTAGAGGCACTTGTGTTTGGATTGACTGTGAATCCTTCATTCCCTCGAAAAACAAAAAACTGTGAATTTATCATGCGCTCATGCGATTGTTTCCGAGTGCAGGCGGCGCGTGCGGGCTCAAGAACGTGAACCTGCCGCCGTACAACGGCATGACGACCTGCGGCAACCTCCCACTCTTCAAAGACGGCAAGGGCTGCGGCTCCTGCTACGAGGTACGTAGTACAGAACAATGCAGTGCTGCTTCCTGATCGAAAATTAAGCACGTTAATTACTTTGGCTTATTAAATGCTTGCTCGACGATGCTGCAGATCAAATGCACGAAGCCAGAGTGCTCCAACTCGTCGGTGGTCGTCTTCATCACCGACATGAACTACGACCTCCTCTCCCCCTACCACTTCGACCTCAGCGGCAAGGCCTTCGGCGCCATGTCTAAGCCCGGCATGGAGGACAAGCTCCGCCACCGCGGCATCATCGACCTGCAGTTCAGGAGGTCACTAATCAATCACTTATTACTACTCGACCGAATCACCGAAATCTCTCCTTCCATACACACACACACACCCTACCTGAATTGGTGATGAATAAAACAAAACTTGATTTGCATTATTACTGCAGGGTCCGGTGCACTTATCCGCCGGGGCAGAAGATCGCGTTCCACGTGCAGGAGGGGTCGAACCCGTTCTACCTGGCGGTGCTGGTGAAGTTCGTGGCGGACGACGGCGACATCTTTCAGATGGACCTCATGGAGAAGGAGACGCAGGAGTGGATGCCGATGAAGCATTCCTGGGGCGCCATCTGGAGGATTATTTACCTCAAGAGGCCGCTCAAGGGCCCCTTCTCCATCCGTCTCACCAGCGAGTCCGGCAAGCAGCTCGTCGCCACCGACGTCATTCCGAAGAACTGGAAGCCTATGACCGTCTACAAGTCCAACATCCAGTTCTAGATTTCTACTACCTAGTTCTGCACCCGACGCGTCGATAATAGAAGCGCATTGCGCCGCGCTGATGTGTGCACACAAGCATGCTTAATTTAATTGGTCGCTGGTGGCCACATGAATACATGCAATTTTTTTAATCAGATTACTGTGGTTACAAAGCTACAATTTGCTCCAGCGCTCTCCCTCTATTATTTTTCGTTCCTATGATTCCAATCCAACAAGTGAAAAGAGTGGGGGAGTTGTGAGCGGCGACGGCCTCACCCCCTTCCTCTCTCTCTCATTCCCTCCCCGCCGGTGGCGCTCTCCCATGGTGCAGATCTGATCAGGGCACTGCAAGATCAAGCAGTGGCGGCGGTGGCACGGGTGGGTCCGATGAGTGACCCACTTTTTTAGCAAATTGGTAACAGTGGATGATATTTCCACCCGCTGCTATAGTAGAAATTTCAGTTGTGATTCATTTGGCCCGTCGAAAATCCACTGAACAAAGTTTTATTTTTAGCTATGGAAACAGAGCGGCGGGCTGGTCGGCCCATCGTTATAATGTCTTTTTGTTTGCCTATTGTGGTAGTGCATGACTTAAATTAAGAGAGGTGGAGACAGTAAAAAAGGAAAGAGTTAATGGGTATTATAGTCATTTTGGTTATGAAGCATCGTTTCGTTCCATTCCAACATTGGAAATCTCCACTGGGTGAAAGGATTGCCATCGTGATTTCATTTCGTAAGGCTGCCAAGTATTGGTAATTTAGCACCCTGTTATAGTCTTCATACTATATAAAAACTATTACGACGTCCTAGCTATATCCTGATCGATCCGGCCGCAAGAGCAGTAGTGACAGTTGAGGATAAAAGCCAGATATAGTGCTAGACAAGTGGACATACGCGGCAGAAAGATACTTACAAGCATTAATAATCTGCGCTATATCAAGCAATGCCGCAATTTCAACTCGTGAGAAGATGAAATATATACAGATATGCTAACCACTGAAATGTAGAACGTACGAGTGGAAAACCAGAAAACCACTGAAAAAAGAAGGCGTGAAATTACCGATCATATATCATAAAAAGATCTTGACCCCTATCTCAGTATATCCCATCACCATGCGGGCCGCATGCACGCACGGACGCGTCCACAGTCCGTCTTTCCATCACCAGCGCAAACGACCCGGCCGGGTGCGTGGAAACCGCGGCGCCCAAACGACGGAGGCCTGCCGGGCTGCGCTAACCCCGCCCTTCCACGCGCCTACAAGTACATCGCCCCGTCTCACCATCGTCGGCCACAATCACACACGCATTCTGTTCTCGATTCGACTACACAAAACACGGTTGAGATCACAATTAAGCTCCATGCTGAGATCCTTCCATAACATCATTGCAGTGGTCGCCATCCTCGCGGCGCTCATCTCCGGCGGCTCGTGCGCGCGCCCAAAAAAAACCAATTTGAGGCAGTGGCCGAACCGATACGCTTAAGTTTTCAGTGAGAAGCAGAGGAGTATGTCCAACATAGTCTAAAAATTTTGACAAACTCCAATGTTAAGTTGTGACGAGTGGCACACAGTGTTCACAAAACCGACTGGGGTATAACCGGCCGGTTAGCCGTACAAAAGGCATTTTGGTTGGCACATGGTCGGCGGCTGGTTAACCGACCGGTTATGCCGGTTAACCGGCCGGTTATTCCGGTTAACTGGTCGGTTAGATCGGTTTTAGTAATATATTTTGAATATATTTTTAAATTTAAAAATATCGGTTTTTGAGCAGTTTCACTGGTTAACCAGTCAGTTAATCCGATTAACCGGTCGGTTACGTCGGTTTCGTCCGATTCGAATTTTTTTCAAATTTTTTTTAAAAAATAAATTATAACCGGGAGTTAACCGGCCTGGACCGGTTTTCTGGTTAACCGGGTTAACCAGCCGATTAATCCCGGTTATTTCAACCATGGTGGCACACACTACAGATTAGAGAGAACCAAACATAACGGACGCCTGCGGGACCCAGAGGCAGAGACATAGGCAAAGGGCGGGCGATTGGTTGCTGGCTATTAGAAATGGCAATTTCACCCATGGGTGCGGGGCCCGACGGGTTTTGCAACCGACGAGTGCGGGGTGGGTTTAGTTTTTCACCCATGGGTGTCACCCGCACCCGACCTGATAAACACGGGTGTGAGTTTGGGTTTTATTTCTTACCCATAGGTGACCCGTTGGGCCCCGAAACATACTTAAATACAAATTTAGTCTCATCTCATAATAAGCTAACCCTAAATAAATATAAATGTGATGAGAGTGATGACTAAATTATTAAGATTTTATGTATAATTATCTAAGTACATATTCATGACTCATTTTTGTTGATTGTTGTGACATATATAGACATTGTGCATTTGTTTTGACCTCGTTAAAATACTTATTTTGAGATGTTTTTCATATTACATATGAAACCCGATGGGCACCCGACACTCACCCGAAATCCGATATGTGCGGGTGTAGGTCTCAATTCCCACCCATGAGTGTGGATGTGAGTGTCAATTTCCACCCGAAACATTTTTCGTGGTAAATAGGTTTTTGCTCCACCCGATCCGAACCCGACCCACTGCCATTCCTACTAGCTATAACTTGTACAACAGGCTCGCGGGAGCGGTTGGGTGATAGAGGAATATCCGATACCGGACGGCAGGACGGCAGGGGCACGAAACTCAAAAAACAATGAAAGCCAGCTCTTGCTTCGTCCCAGGAATGGTGAAATAGAAGCCCATCACAGCATCACGGTGCCGTACGCCTGAGAGGGAAAGCACCATAGCCGGAACCGACGGGCACGAGACAACGACCAGAAAGAAACCAGGGAGAACCGACAACACAGCAACAGAGGACGGGCCATCGCCTAGCCAGAGGTCAAGAGCACAACAGACAACGAGGTTGAGCGAGAAGCTTGAGGACATACGGGCACGTGAAGGGTTGAAAGAGCGGCATGGTTGAGCGGCTTGTCTGGCTGCAGTCCCAAGACCTTGGAGCCACCGCACCACTGTAGCCACCGCAGCACGCAAGTGGCCAAGAACCCGTCGACGGGTGCCGCTGCCATCGTGTGGCGAGCGCTAGACCTCAACACAACACAGGAGAGGTGGCATGGCGGCGCAACATAAAGACTAAGGAGGAGGGGGGCAACTGCACAACGCCGCAACACAAAGAGTAAACTTATTAGGGTAAGAAGTGTTTCCGTTTATCCACTGAGTAGACCTCAAACTTAATATTCGGTCTCAGCGTGCGAAGAATCCATCCAGGCATATCTAGGATTGTTTGTTAGATGGAAGACACATATATCTATATTAAAATATGTGTATTCTCTCAAGACCCGTTAAACCATATCACCCGTTAAGAATAAACCGTTCGATTCGACAAACTCGTTATATGGACATGTGTGCATTCTCTCAAAACCCGTTAATCCACGTCACCCGTTAAGAATAAACCGTTCGATTCGACAAACTCGTTATATGGACCGTTGGATGCAGATCAGATCGGGCCGCCGCCCAGTTCACTTGCACCCGAACTCTCGCGAACTGTCTCGGGTCCACGGCTCCCCGGGCACCCTGCCGTCTTCGCCTTCCTCTCCGATGACCTCCACGTGTCCGAGGCCGCGCAACGCCACCTCCGTGCCTGCTCGCGTGCAGCATGCACGATCAACCCTGTCCAGCACTCCTCTACTTCCGCCGCCTTAGGTTCTGGTACTACAACCGCTCGCTCCACGCCATGGCGCTTGATATTCACTTCGCCTCGGCGCCTCCCATGGCCAGCTCTGCCCCCAATCAAATCAATGCGTCCCTACAAGTCCCTCCGTTGATCTAGGTAATTTTGGCCGCGGTGTCGATTTTCGTTTCTCACTCGTGATATTTAGCTTTAATGCAAGCCCGTGCAGAGGAAGAAGAAGGTCACAACAGGAAAGCGGAGGCTAGCGTCAAGAAGAGCAAGCTACAACAGTCTCCAGAACAAAACACAGGCGCACAGGATCCAACTCAGACGCCTCCATGGCTCAGTGAGGCAAGGTATGGTCAGAACAGCAACACTATGGAAGCTGCCCGTGCTCTGCCTCACCTCAACGCCTCAATGGCATGGTGGACATGGGTAAACTAGCTGCCCAACCCACGACGCCAAGTCTATGCTTGTAGCCAGCACCATCCGTCATCCCCTGCTTGCCATTGCCCATCTGTTGTACCCACCGCCTGCAAGCTGTTTGATAAAATGTCATAGCCAATGAACCTGGTCTCAACTCTCAAGAGTACTCCCATGGTTAGACTTACTTATGCATAGACATAGGCTATTGTTTTGCTACATGTCCGTTCTGCAGCTGGTCAAGTAGCACCCACCATATTGAGGTATCTATTCATATATAAGTTTATCGAGAAACTTACAAAAGAAAAAAGGCTGCCTTTTCAAGGCTTATATAAACACTAATTATTTATACCTTAAGCTGTTGAAATGCTGAGAATGTGAGACAGACCTGCTTTATTACTTATTAGAATATTTATATTCTTCACTCTCTGATCAGGTGCCAACTGAAGAGCCTTGTCACGCTCGGTTTCCGTCACTTGAATCTGGTGGACCTTGTGTAGGAGCTTCGCTTTGGTGATCTTAAGTGCCTCGACGAGCTGGGCGACTTGGCCTGCACGCTCGGTTTTCTCAGCTTGAAGCTCATCTGCAAGCCGGGCGACCTCAGCCCTGTACTCTTCTTCGGCGGCCAAAAGATCTTTCTCCCTGCCGGCGTGCTTGATTTTCTCTGCTTCAAGCTGCTTTGTTAGCTGTGCGACTTTGGAAGCGTGCTCGGCTCTGGCTGCCCCAAGTTCCCTATCAAGTTGAGCAATGTCCCTTGCATGCTTGGCTTTCTCCACCCGCAACTCATCCTTCACTCTCTGCAGCTCAGCCTCCGTCTTCTTAGCCAAGTGGCACGCCTCTATGAACAGCTGCGACGTGGAGAACTCGCCGCGTTCGGCACCGGGCGGGATAAGAGCAGAGGATGAAGCCGCAGGGACGTCGTTCACCTGTAGCTGTGGATTAGTGACGGCAGCCATGGATCTGTGCTTCTCCTCAGCGGCAACGCTGGCTTCCAGTTTCACCAGCGCCGGCAGCCCAGAGCGAACAGGCAACTTGTCCTCGACCCGGGACTTGACGAGGAGCCCCATGACGTCATCTTTCATTGCTTTCTCCTCCAGCTTTCTTATGGAGGTTCGCACGGCCTCCGTCTCCTCCGGCCTGTTGCAGGCTGCCTTGCTGGGTGCTCCCCATTCCTTGGGGCATCGCCATGGCTGGTCTGACGACCGGGCCTCGAGGAAGAAGAACTTCTTCCTCCACCCATCATTGGAGGGAAGAGAAACATGTTTGAAGAGCAGCCGGTTCGTTTGGTAAGGCGCGAAGTAGTAGAAACCCAAGTCTTTGTGCGCTTTCAGCATGAAGTAGTGCCGGAAGACGGCCGCCATAGGCGTGACCTCAGCAGCTTGGCACATCAACACGAAACCGACCATGTACCTCCAAACGTTGGGGGCGAGCTGGCTCGGCGCCAAGTTGTAATGCCGTAATATCTTGGCGTAGAACTGGTGCAGGGGGAATCGACCATGGCCTCGAAGACGCACACAGCGTTGGAGCCCTCCGGCGGCAGCGTGCACGGTCCGCACCCCTCATTGGCGCAGAAAGGCATGAACTTTTCATTGTTGATGCCGCAGCACAGCTTCAGGAACTCCTCCACGGACCGGAGCATGGAAGTCATCTTCGCCACCTCCTCTGCCCAATGGATGCCATCACCGGCTCTGCCGTCGCAGCTAACCGGTGAATCACGCTTTGGCGGTGCGTCGATCTCCTTCACGTCTTGGGATGACGATGCCATTTTGTTGTAGATTGTGGTCTTGGGCAGGACAGCGGCGCGCGGTGTGGTTGTGTTCTCACTTCTCAGGGAAGAGAGAACGCAGAGAAGGGAAGGGGCGAGGTGGTTGGTTGATTACAGTTCGGTGGAAGCCAGAAATACTTTCCTCGCTTCCAGTACAGAGCAGCTCTGAGCTAAATAAAAAGTTGTACTTGCACGACTTAACCCCGCCGCATTTTCAATTGACATATAGTTAGTTGAGTAAAGTCTTGATGAAGTTTCTAGCTAGATACCCGCCCTCAGTGTGTAACAATAATATCTTGTTATTACCCTGTACATTTTCGGTCCTCGAGTCAGATCGTTCAGTATGCATAAAACTAACATATTCAGTTTAGAGAGAAATTAGCTTGTTTGACTTCAGGAATTGTGTGTCCAGTTAGCTTCGACTTGGTTGAATTTCTTTTTATTCTACATTATATACCATCAGATTCAACCTGTAAATCTGTTCTGCAACGATCCACCTCTCTTCAAAAGCATAAATAAAAACATATGTGCGTCACTGAATAAAAACATCTTTATTTTAGTTACAATTATTGGTGCATATCCTGTGCAAACAACATTGTATGTTTTACACAATGCAGCAACAGATATGTGCGGCTAATTAGTATTTCACAAACCCTTCTCGTACTCTTTGCACAGATATGCTTGTCATTCTTCGCCCTCCGAAGCTGGAGCCTTCACACATAAGGCTCTAGGTTGCTTTTGGTTAAAAAAAAAAAGAAAAAAAAGAAGAAGACTCTAGGTTGTTTGACTTGCAGAATGTGACCTATTTTACTGTTTGGCGTGACACGTAGAAAAAGAGACTTCACACATGAGAGGCGTCTAATATAGCATTTGATCGTACTGATCCCTTTGGCACGATCATATAGATGTGTCATGTGAAACAAATTGAATTAATAAAAAGATACAAGACCTTAAAAATAAACATATGAAGAGTTTATTAATAAAATATTAACACTACAGGAAACACGCCACTGTACCAAGAATCCGTAGAGCCGAGTAAAACGAAATTTGTTGCCACTATAAAGATGAAATAATTTTTAGCGGTGGGCCAAGTGTGTGTTCCGTCTCTAAAAATCAATTTTAGAGGCGGATCATAATGTGATCCGTTTCTAAATATCAATTTTTAGAAGTGGGTCACAACACGATCCGCAGCTAAAACCTGAGGTTCGGGTTTTTTTTTTGACCCCATTGGTCCAACTCCTTCCAAACCCTACCTCTCTCACACATCAATATTGGTCTTTCCTCAAACCCTAATTAGTATTCTCTCACCCATCAAAATCGGTGAACTAGTTGGGATTTATTTTAACAAATTTGCTCCTTATCTGTTGGCTAAAATTTTGCATATCTCTCGGTCAAGTTGTAACAGTTTTTATTGTATGTTACATTAGTTATTTCATGATGTTGCAAGAAAATTGTATCTTTTTACATGATAGCCTATATGTTGTAATATGAATTACTCCGTGTTGCATCAGTTATTTCTCATTGTTGCAATCAATATTATTATAATGTTGCAATAATCAATCTTGTATGTTATAATTGTCAGATATAGATGTTGCAGATTCTTTGATCCTAACATGTTGCAAAATATATTTGCATGGTGCAATAAGTGCTTTCATTTGTTGCGGTAGTTATTTGTATATGTTGCAACGCTATAAAGAGACAAATCTCTTATATAAAGATTTCGAGTGTGTGTGTCATATGTTTGGTCTTGCATAAATTTGGCTCTGTAGCAATAACGTTTGTTTCATAGCATAGTTAATTTCTGTATATTCTGCTACTACATAGTGCTCCATTAATATTATGATCTCAATATACCTTTAAGTTCTAAATGATCATCGAGTGAAATCAGTTTAGGTGCCAACATGCTAGTTTTCTGTATAACTTTCCTAGTTCATCTCAGTTTGTACAACAGTCAATCATTAATTTAAAGAGGGTAAACTTGGAAGGGTCCTAAA
This sequence comes from Eleusine indica, assembly GCA_030378355.1. Lineage (NCBI taxonomy): Eukaryota > Viridiplantae > Streptophyta > Magnoliopsida > Poales > Poaceae > Eleusine > Eleusine indica. The sequence goes on from CM059495.1 coordinate 49,477,416, forward strand.
TCAATGGCGATGACGCTATCAGTTCTGCTGTGCATTTCAGGTTGAAGGCTAGCAGGACGAGAATCGGTGCTTCTTCAAGTCGACTGACAACGTTCAGGCAGCTCTTTTCTTGCCCGGACTATGTGTGTACCATAGCAAACCTTGGTTTAGCTCGTAATGTGTTGCAGTAAACCAGGAACAGTAACTTGTGTGCAGCATTCCTTTTAGCTCGTAATGGTAGTGTCTATGCCATTTTGTCTTCGCTAATACTCTCTTGACTTGTTAATTTGCTCGTTTCCTGGTGTTTGTTGCTATTGGTCGTGCTAGATTACTTATGAATCCTCACTGCTTGGCTAAATGGCAACCTTTTTCATATATTTTTTATAACATTGGGAAACTTCCTCATTTGACCCCAAGTACAATACATGGAGACTTCGACTCGACAAAGAGCTCTGTTTCGCTCACTCCCAGCGTTCATGTGAAACCAATTATCAAAAAGAAAAATGTTGGTTCGTATAGCAAACCTGCACTACACGAAAGTCGTGATTCAACTTTTTTCGGAACTGCTAATAAGCTTTCACAATTGGGCACAATGGCATTGATGTCTTGATAAATCTTGAAGCGGTCAAAATAATGGAGACCCCCTAGCAAGGTCTCAGTATATAAACTGCGATGCAGAGAGCTTCACTGCATAAAAGTGCTCCTGATGTAATCAATTAATAATGTGTAGCTGCCTGATAAAAAAAAAAACACCCCACCACGTAGAAGCGCGGTAGCCAGCAGTACAAGTTTGAGGTGTCAGCACGCGAGCCTCGCTAGCTCGCAAAGGCTTGGAGAGCACCCCCGGCCGGAGCGTTGTCAGCACGGTTGGTCAGCGCAAGCTGGCCGTTGTGCAAGACCGCGCCAGCCGGTTCCACTGTTTGGGAGGCTAGTAATCAAAGTTTTCTTTAGGGGATGTACACAACGAAAAAAGAAATATGAAATACTTTGCATCTCCTGTTAGAAAATTAGATATTTTCATGTTAAATTTAATTCACATTAATCGTATATTTAGCAGCATATGAGTGATAATAATTTTGATAAAAATCGAACCAGTTAAGATCTTAACAAAACTAATAAACACAAGAAAGTTGAAGATATACCCTATGGAGGTATCAGTGCCGGGGGCACCGGCGGCTTCATTTGCACCCGTTGTCATGGTATGTTGCTTGTAGTCGTTCACAGTCGATGCAAGATGAGGTACGTAGTACAATCCTCGAACAATTCCTGGGGAGGCGGGGGGGGGGGGGGGGGGGGGGGGAGAAGCGAGGTGAAGCGCTCCACAAAAAACCTAATCGCGGTCACACCCGAGCAAGTGTCAACTTACAGGAGAGGTTTCGGAGGCATGCTCTCCCGAAGTTCCATGCACGCGGATCGCCAGGATGGGGAAGCTCGGAAGAGTTTGACAGAGGGATAGAAGGTGTTATGTTTAAAAAAAATATAAGTATGGGACAACACCAAGAAAAGTTGTAGCCCGGATTGAAAACTGCATGCGAGAAAATAGAAAACCGAGTAACGCACGCCACGCCATGCATCGCATCGTACGCACATACGCCTCGGCACGGCTCGGCTCGGTGGCGGTGGTGGCACGCGCGCGTTTGGCATGCGTCTGACCCCTCTAAACTTCTGTAATAGGTGTAACATAAGTACATCTAAGTCAAATCAACTAGTAGTAAATTCTCCGTATGGAATTAAACAGTTTATGCACCGTTATATTTAATATGAGTCTAGACTTTTAAATAATTAATTAAATAAAATATGAGCCAAACCCATATATATCTAACATCTCCTTTATAAAATTTCAGATATGCGCAATAACTCTATGTGAAAAAGCCCGGAAGTTAGAGGGACGCATTGAATGCCAGATAGCTGGAGTATCGGTGGTGTACACCTTCTAATCAGTGGAACCGGCTGGATTCGGGGTTAACACACCGGTTAACAGGTCCACCGGTTAACGGTTAACTCTCGATTTTGATTTATTTAATTTTTTAAAATTTGAAAAAAAATTATATTTAATAAAACTGATAAAACCAGTCAATTAACAGTTAAAACTAGTAAAACTGGTAAATTAATCAAAAATTGATAATTTTAAAATTTAAAAATATATATTTAAAAATCTATCAATAAAACAAGTGAAACTGACAACAAAAAGCAAGTACTATAAAGCTATGCAGCCTGATTTGATCTGATCATAGCTAAGACTCAATTAGACCAAACAACCAAACACATTCGCGTCTTTTGCTGCGCAGGTAAATCCACATGCTTGAGGAAGTCAGATTGACAGGAAATGAAATCATTATGCCCGCATGTACCCGAGGCAGCTGCATGCACCGCAGCCGTGGTCGATTGGTGACGGTGCAGCCAGTAGCTCCAGGCCTATCGCCGCGTGCATGGGACAGGAGTAGCAGACTAGCTGCTGCCAGTGGCCCAGTCGACTCGTCTTGTCCGAGCCTGCCTGCACGCCGAGGCCGATGCGCGCACAATCGAACGCGTTTGCGTCCGTGCTCCCGTCATGAACCATTGATGCGTTCCATGGAAAACAGGAGAAGGCGTTGGATTAAATAACTCAGACGTTGGTTTCAGTGAGGTCCCGATAATGTTTCATGGCGGCGCCGGTGCTAGGAGAGTAGGAGACCAGAAACCAATACAATCGTTGATATCGATTCATTCTGTTTAACCTATTTACCCTTAATGAACTTGAGATAAATACAATATTACCCAAGTAAATAGATGGCCAAATTACATGTATGATACTTTTCCTTACCGGTATCATGATCTACTATAAAGATTCTAAAAAATTAGTATTGGGTATTAAACGAACACAACACCCTACATCCCGCCCGTCCTTCTTCCTGCTCTCTCCAGTCTCCATTAGTTTGCCCGTCTCCTTTGTTGAGTGTACCCTCCTCACCCCCGCCCCGTACAATCACCACCTTGCCGGGAATGCCGCCGAGGAAACGCAAATCTCTGCAGGCCGTCACGGCCACGCCTCTCAAGCAGATGGCCGTCGTCGGGACTTCTTCCTCGACACCAGACCTCACTCTCGGCGAGCTCTCTAGGACGCAGATGGTGTGCCAGCTGATGCAGAAGACAGAGGCGGATCTGAGCGAAACCAAAGAACAGCTGGAGGCGGCGAGAAGGGAGCACGCCACTGACGTCGCCCAGCTCAAGGACGAGCTCGATGCGGCCAATGCCGAGCACGCGGAGAAAGTCGGCCAACTCAGAGAGGAACTTGAAGCGGAGAAAGACAAGAAGGTGGGACTGGAAGCCGAGGTGGAGAAGAAGCTTGCGGTGGTGGAAGCCGAACAGAGCAAGGTGCTGCAACTCTTGAAGCAGGTTCAGACGATGAGGGCCGAGAGGGAGGTGCTCTGGGCGGCGCAGACCCAGCACTCGGCCAGGATCCAGCAGCTTCAGGCGAAGGAAACCGAGCACGCGGGCAAGATTCTCCAGCTCACGGAGCTGCTCCGAGCGGCCGAAGCCGAGGCTGCCCAGCTGAAGGAGAAGCTTGCGGCGGAGAAAGCCCGGCATGCCGGCGAGGTGACGGCCATCAAGACAGAGTACCAGACGAAGGTCATCAACGCGGAGCACAAGAACGGCGAGGTGATCGGCGGGATGCTGAGCGAGAGGTACGACGCGGGGTTGAGGGACATGAGGGACCTCGTGCTGATCTTGTACCCGGGACAAGTCGACCCCTTGCGGCTGACGCCCAATGCGCTCGCTCGCTCCGTTCCGCCAGATTTTCTTCATCCTCATCAAGCGCCCGCAGATTCAGTGACCCATCCACATGATCCTTCCTCCTCCGTAAGATCTCTGTCTGTTTTCTTTGGTGCATTTCTTGCTGCTATGCCGGATTGATCAATATACAATCGGTAAACAAGTTGGGGATCTATTTTAAAGAATTCTCTCTCTCTGTGTATATGTTTGAATCTTCCATAAATTTGCCTCTCGAGCAATAAGTCTGTTTCATAGCATAGTTAATTTCTATATATTCTGTTATTATACATATGATGCTCCATTATGATCTCAATACCTTTAAGTTCAAAATGATCATCGAGTGAAATCAGTTTAGGTGTCATGCCAGTTTCCAGTATACATTCGGTGCTGCCATGCTAGCTTGATCAATATACAATCGGTAAATTACTCTAGATTTATTTTAAAGAATTCAAAAACATGTTTAAATCTTCCATCAAATTGGCTCTCGAGCAATAATGATCAATACCTTTATTCTTTGTAAATTTTTTGGATAACCACTAAGTGGTCATCGATGAAATCAGTTTAGGTGTCATGCCAGTTTTCAGTACAATTTTCCTAATTCATCTCAGTTTGTACAATCAACTATTTAAAGAGGGTAAACTTGGAAGTCCTAAACCAATGGCGATGACGCTAATCAATTCTGTTGTGCATTTCAGGTTGATGCCTAGCGGGGCGAGGAATCGACGCACCGTTTTGGTTCAAGTCGACTGACAACGTTCAGGGCTTCAGGCAGCTCTGTTCTTGCTCGGACTATTAACTTGGACAGACGTGTTTTGGGTTTATCATAAGAATATATTCTGTAGACAGCAGTTTGGATAGATGGCAGTAACTTTCTGTAGCCCAGAAGGATGCATGGCGACGTAGTAAGCCAGTAACAGTAACTCGTGTGCACTTTGACATTCCTTTTAGCTCGTAATGGTAATGTCTATGCCACACTCAACTAATACTCTCTTGACTTGTTCATTTGCTCGTTTCCTGGTGTTTGCTGCTATTGGTCGTGCTAGATTCCTTATGAATCCACGCTGTTTGGCTAAATGGCAACCATTTTCCAGATCACCTGATAGGTGAACACCTTTTTTCATATTATTTTTAACATCGTGAAACTTTCTAATTTGATACCAGCGAATACAATTACAAAATGTCTCCTGAACCTACACGGAGACTTGACAAAGAGCTCCGTTTCGTTCATTCCCAACTTTCATGGCAAACCAATTATATATATATATAAAATGTCCATATAAACCTCCACTCCACGAAGTCGTGATTCCACTTTTTTCAGAACTGCTAAGCTTTCACAATTCAGCACATTGGCATCGTCTTGATAAATCTTCAGGCGGTCAAAAGCATGCATGCAGGCCCTAGCAAGGTCTCCGTATACTGCGATGCAGAGAGCTTCACTGCATAAAAGTGCTCCTAATGTAATCAATTAATCATGTAGCTGCCTGATAAAACCTCCCCACCACCTAGAAGTAGTAGCCGCAGTATATAAAAGTTATTTGGCTCCCTGCCATACCATGCCTATACACAAAAGAACTGTCGTGACAACCTATGCTATTCTGTAACACCCTCTATATGCAAATTTCCATATGCTATTCTAAGAAACAGTCGCAAACAAAGTCAGTTCATCCATGAATAGCACTTTATAGAACAGAAACCAACTCATGCAAGGGACTTGCAATACCAAAACATACTCCGTGAGGATTATTTAGTTCCAACCACAACCAGGTCCACATTGATCTGCACCCACATTACATATTGGTTTCTTTCAGGAGCAAAGGAGTTTCAAGAGTGCCTGCCCCAACATTCAACAATATATCCAAAACATAGAAGTAGTAGGAACCACACACAGGATCAAATTTAGTTTACCCTAGGAATCAACCTCAAAGAACGGAAATACATGTTAGGCATTATGTTCATTACTAACCAAGAGTTTCACAATCTACAAATCTGACCATGTGGCAAACTACATGATGCTGCTAATAGCCAAAAGCCTAAAACATCAACAGATATTTAAAAATATAAACTGGTGACATTGATGGATAAAAGGGCAGTTCAAAGCATGTTCCGAACAGCGAGGAAGATGGAAACTGCAATGATTTAATAGATAGACAAATGATGAATTCTCTAAAATATTGAGCTCCTAAAACATTCTGGTGATTTAATGCTATCCTTACAAGCATTTGCTATGAGACTACCAGCTGACAGATTATTCAACTTGCATTTATCCTTTTCTCAATTCTTGTTTTCAGCAATTTAAGTACAGCTTAAAACATCCTTGAAGCCTTTGATAATTCCAATAGGTGACTAAGACAAACAAAGCAATGAACATTAGAAAATGTATTCTAGTAGGTTATTATTTAATTTAGGACTAAATTTCTTATAAATAATCGCATTTCAAAACAGGCCAGAAGACAGTGACATTTGACATGACATAAACCTCTGCGGGTGAGAAATTCTCATGACCCATCATAAGCACATCTATTAAAACCAGGCTGCCAAGTGAGTCATGGTACAGGTTCATCCGTCCTAGTGGATTAGGCCCAATGGTTGAACCGCTGGCCAAAATGTACATATTAATCATTCTGATATAAGTTTGTAACCGATTTATCTTCTTAGCAACAAAAACAAAACTCAGTTACAGCCAAGATTTTTGTATGTCATCAAAATAGCACTTTCCCATTTTTTCAAATCAACATAATTCTTTCTGATATAGGTTTATAACCGATCTATCTTCTTAGCAACCAAAAAAAAAAAAAAAACTCAGTTACAGCCAAGAATCTTGTATGGCATCAAAATAGCACTTTCCCATATTTTCAAATCAACATAATTCTTTTTTAGTCAACAGATATAAACTTTTGATGTCCTGACGCTAGTCATATATTTCAACTAACTATGCTGTCCAAAGGTCAACAAACAAAGGTATGGGGGGCTAGATGACTAAGCAACCATACAACTTTGCCTCACCATCTGTCACACATTCACAACTCAAAACATGGGTTCCAGTATGCTAAAATAAACATCTAGCAGCCACATACCAGTTTGGACAAGGGGATCTTTTAAGGTTGAACACTATTGGCCTAAGGAACCAAAAAACATATGCTAACTACATTACCAATATGGATTCAGTAAAAAATATATGCTAACTACATTACCAATATGGATTCAGTAAAAAATATATGCCACATGTCATTCAACACAACAACAGAAAAACTGGGATAGTTTGTTCTGGCCTCCATAAAAAAAATCAATAGTAGTATTGCCTAGTGAACCAATATACCAATACTATTTCACTGAAAAGAATACATATTGATGTGTTCCATCATCATCAGTTGTCATTATTTCTCTAACAAAAAATGCCTTGCCCCTCGGCTCAGAGTACTACGATGACAACAACTTGAATTGAATCATGCCGCAGATATTTCCCCAACTCCATTGGGAAATCAAATCTACCTATGTCTCACACTTGAGATCTAGTAAATCTCAAAATTGGAATGCAAAATCTTACGAGCTTGCCTTGGCTCCATCTGCCGCAACAGCAGCCGCCATCGCTCCCTCCGCGGAAGCGGCCGCCTCCGCCTCGAGCTTCTTCTTGTTGCGCTCGAGCGCCTCGCCGACCTCCTTGGGCATGTACTTCTCGTCGTGCTTGGCGAGCACCTCGGTGCCGCGGAGGAAGCACGCGCATTCTCGCGCCTTCTCGGCGACCTTCCTTCCGTTGTCCCGGCGGACGTCGTCAGTGAAAGGCTTGAGGAACCCCTCGACGACGACGGAGTGGCCCTCACGGAAGAGGTCGGGGAGTGCGCCGTCGTAGCGTACGAGCACGTCGGTGATGAGGTCGGTGACGACGAACTCCATCTCGGGGGAGCCGGGCGTGGGGTGGGCGACGGAGCCCTCGAGCACGAGCCCCCCGAGGCGGACGCGGGACTTGGAGGGGTCGGCGGCGAACTTGGCGAGGGCATCTGTGGGCGTGACGTAGAAGACGAGCTGGTCCTGGAACGTGGCGAGCACGGTGACCACGAACCCGGCCGTGCAGCCGAAGGCGAGCGCGTAGGACCAGAGGCGGCGGGTCTGGAGCTGGCGCGCGCGGGCGCCGATGTCCACGGAGCGGGGGCGGGACGAGGGCCCCGCGCGCCGCGTGGCGGAAGCGAAAGAGCGGAGGAAGGGGCTGAACGGAGGATCGGCAGCGGGGGCGGCGGCGGCGGCGCGTGGGACGGGGACAGGGGTCGGGGCGTGGAGGAGGGTGGAGAGGGCGCGGCGGCAGGGGAGGAGGCGCGAGAAGGCCATGGGGTCGGGTCGGGTCGGGCCTGGTGGGATCTGGAGGGTGCGGAGACGAAGGGGGAAAGGCGTGGGTGGGTGGTCGGCTGCAGCAGATCGGCTTGTTGCGCACGCCGCCGTGGGCCGCGCCGGCCGTGGTCAGCGGCTCGAGTGAGCCCACGTCGTACCGGTTCTGTCTTCTCTGTGAGAGAGACAATTTTCATAAAGTCCTGCAATTTGGAGCAATTTTTCGGGCACAAAGATATTTTCCCAAGTTTATTTTGCAGAGGGGTGTGCCCTGAAAACCGTTGAATTTCGGAATAAAAGTATTCCCATCCGGTTTTTAGTTAATGACACTAGGACAATATTCTAGGTTCTAGCAAGCAACTACATAAGATTTGCTATACAGTTTGATGCAAATAAATATACAGCAATAAGCTGAAGTGAATCATTGGCCTTGCGCCGTGGAGTATCTAGACATGGTACGGGATGACAGTAGTTACGCAACGGAATCTCCACAAAACGGCATTACCTGCCCAATAAGTTGTAGTCTGCTCATTATTTTCTGATGAGGCGATGTCAACGAATAGTAAAACGCATAACACGCTGCTTGCTGAGAGGAGTTGGAACCGTCGAAGTTCAAGAGCACGTTCCTGTGCAATGAGCATCGGTGCAGCGGCAGACGGGCTGCCCTGAAGCCTCCCATCCATTGAACCCACGCTCCAGCACCATGATATTCTTGATTCCTGAACCCTCTTTGGTCCCCGACAGATAGTTAGAGAACATGCGAGCACATGATGGACCTCGCACCTATAGTATGATGACAGAAAAGTTAGCAATGGCAAAAAAGAAATCTTTCATTTTTCATGTAATGCCCCTACATTGGAGGTACGTTGAAACCAGAAACATATGGTATTAAAATAAAGAACTACGATCGAAGAGTCAAAACATAATTTGATGCATTTCTGTTCCTGCCATTGGATTATAGCAAGTTAGCAACGTTGTTGCAGAACTGATACAACCAGGGATAACAACAGAGAATATGACCATTACTAGGAAGTAAGACTGACTTTGTTCTTGAACCAATACAGAATAGGTACTAACATTTTCTTGAACCAATAGAGAGTAGCTGCTAAAACAGGTGGATGAAGAGCTAAGAAAGATGATACTGTGAGTTAATTGTCAGTTGAACATCCAATCTGTCATCTATTTCATTAGATAACGTTTAAGGACTTGTTGGATACTTCAGCAAAGCCTATAGGCCACTGCAATCAGCAACTTCAGGGCAAATGAAACACCACGCGCCTTATATTCTATATATATCAAAAGTTGGAACAACATCACAACAGATATCTACCCTGATTCCTGACAGGCGAAAGTAATTCATCATCTGTAGATTGTAGTATCAGAAACATTTTATAGTAAACAAAACAAGGTGTTCCACACGCCTTCTATTCTATATCAAAAGTTGGAACCGCATCACAACAGATATCTACCCTGATTCCTGACAGGAGAAAGTACTTCATACTCTCTAGACTGTAATATCAGAAACATTTTCTAGTAAACAAAACAAGGTTCAGTTACTTGGTCGAAATTTCTCATGTCAACAGTCCCCCCAATTGTGGTGTGGTGATTTCTGCACTGCTCTCCACAAGGGATTGGATTTAGAATTTGACACAGAATATTTCAATGGGCAAAAAAGAAGAGGAAGAAAAAGGGAAACACTGCCCAATATCAAATGTCTATAACGATAGTAGTACCTAAACTTCATTTCTACCTACATGGATGATTCTGAATCCTAATTAAACATAATTTGCAAAATACGCTTAGGCTGAATCAGTACCTAGTTCCTAGCTACAACCCCATCAGAGCATATCTAGCTATAACCCCTTAAGAGCATCCCAGACTTTTAATCCAAATTCATATTGATTATAAAAGCTATTAACAGGGAACAAAGTGCTGCATATGCAGGTCTCATACAGACAGATAACACAGGAATGTAGAGAACAAGCATGAGAACAAGATGCAGTCGCCAAGCTTCCATTGGCTTAATTATTCCGTGTCTGGTGACATCTAAAACACAGTCAAACGATGAAATGACCATCTGGATATGCAAATTACCGGTTTTCCACCACCACACTTGGCACAACCATAGTCGCCATAAGCAAACCCATACGTGGTTCTTTGTGAGCTTCTTGCCCAGTGTTGAATGTGGAACCTAGATCGCGGAAGTAATCGCAAATGTACTCGGGATGGAATTGAGGGAGAAGCGCGGAGGGCGGATATGAGACCTGACTGAGTGCGCAGTGGAAGACGAGGGTGTCCTTGCCGCTGGCGGCCCGCGCCAGCTCCGGCATCCGCGCCTTGAACCCGCTGCTGGCGTAGTGGTGCGAGCCCCCGATGTGCGCCTGGTTGCTGCGCTCGTCGTCCCTTCAATTCCCATACCGCAAACACACCGCAAGGAGGGATTAGTCCCCAAATCGGCGACGAATAGAGCCGCACGGCACAGGAGGCGGCGGCGCTCGCTCGTACCTGACGTCGATGATGGCGAGGAGGTTGTTACCGCGCGCCATGGACACCAGCTTCGCCACCGACACGTACGACACGCTCCGCGCCATCATCCCCTGTACCGTCGGCGTGAACCGGAAGCCGGAACGAGAGGCCTGAGTTCTTCGGCATAGGCCGAGTTTATAACTGGTCAACATGAAAGAATCTAATGGACTGGAGAAAATCTTTAACAACCCGTCCGATATATAAAATATAACGGCCTAAAGTTTTTTTTTCTGAAATAAACGACCCAAAGTTCAGTGGGCCAAAAATTTAGAATTTATAATTGGCAGGGGCCGCGCGAACGCGTACCCCCTCTGCCACAAATTTTGACGTCCACTCTCCCACTTTGGGGAGATGGTAAGCCAACGCACCCGCCGAGTGCAATGCGGGCCATTGACCTAGGCCACGGGCCTTCATGATCGCCCGTCGACCCCGTCCAGGTAAGTATGTTGCAACGTGGGCAGGGGCGCAGGTTATGTAGCCGCTTCCCGAGTTCGAAAAGCTTGGCTTGACGAGGTGGGACTAAACGAAACGCACCTCACCCTACCCTCCACGCGACGAGAGCGCCGGTGCAGTCGGTTCGATGTTTCTGTGGGCTGATTTCTACGGCCCATAATACGAGCCCTTCCAATTTTCGGGCTCCTGCGCGCGAAACCTTTTCAGGCTCGCTCGCCGGCGGCGGGCTTCCAAAATTTTTCCCCTTCCCTCTGCCGCTCCCCAATCCAGTTTCGACTCAGCTCGGCCGCCCACCGATGCCGTCGGGGTCGGGGTCCCGGGGCAGGCGGCCGCGGCCGCCGGCGGAGGAGGAAGAGCCTGCAGCGGTCCCGGTGGTCCAGGTGGCCTCGTCCAGCTCGGACGAGGAGAGCTCGTCGTCCGAAGAGGAGGACGAGAGAGAGGGATACGGCACGGGGGCGAGGGGGCGGCGCGGCGGTGCTAGAGGTTGGATTTCGACTGGCAAAGCCGAGGCGGAGGGGGATCACCTTCCCAGCTGCCCCATCTGCATGAACGAGTGGACCGCCGACGGCGCGCATCGCGTCAGGTGAGAAGGAATTGCACTGATTTTGTGGAATTGTTTGCCAGCTAGTTTCTGCATGTGATTACGAGCTTCTAGATTGGTACTGCAGTTGTGATTCGCTGATTCTATACCGCTGTAACTACAATTACGCTTCATCCTTGACTTATGAACACTCCCGATGTGTGTTGGAAGACTGACATGCATGTGATGTGAGTGGCCCCTTTCGAATCACAAGCTCTCTCGTCGTATGATTGAATCTCCAAGAGCGTGGTTGCTAAGTCTTTTGAGTTCTCTTGACCCGATGGTAACTAATATTGATTCTACTGGAGATTACGTGAGAAATGAGCACCAAGCCAGATAGGCAACTCGATTGAAATGCCTGGGGAATTATGAAAATGAAAAATAATTCAACCATGTATGCAAAACTAACCATCTTGCTACTATGGAACTCTATTGTCATCCGTCCATTGACTCTCCAACCTGCAATTTTATAGATAGACATTAAGCATGTGAAGGGCCGTTGATATTTTATTCTAAGGTACTTATAAAATTGCTTATAATGCTGCGAAATTGTCTTATTAAATGTCACTGCAAGTGTTTCTTTTTTAATTATGTACAGACTATAAAGGCGTGAAACATTTGAAGGAGTGCTGATTATTTGTCATTATAAGCACTTAAAAATTGCTATGATGCAGAGTTTGTTCTTATGCGCCATTGGGAGTGTTTTTGTTTTAATTTCTCGCTGCTTGATGAAAAATATTTTGTTTGCTTAAATTTACTGTATCATTTAGCTTTTTCTCATTTAGTGGCATTAATGGCATACACAATTATGTTTTAAACATTGTGGAAGATCTTCAAATGCTTACTATGTGATATTCTGTACCTAGCTGCATTCCTTGTGGGCATGTCTATGGAAGATGCTGCTTAGAGAGATGGTTACTGCAGTTTGCAAAGAAAAAAGCACCGGTATACTGACTAATACGTGGTAGTTCAAAATAATATCCTTAAGTATATAACGTTATTGAGTGATGGACTGATGGCCTTTTGATTAATCGAATTCTTCTTTTTTAACTTTATTCAGTGTCCTCAATGCGGCAGGAAATATAAAACAAGCCATATTATCAACTTATATGTACCAGAAATTGCTATTCCGAATAATGATCTTGAGAAGGTTAGTTTTACTTACTTCTCTGTAGAGGTAGTTCTTGCCATCTACTGATTCTTGTTTTGTTTCATTTATGCAGCAAGTGCTGTCACTGAGAGAGAAGAATGAATCCCTTGAGAAGCAAGTAAGATCCTTTTTTTGTACATTTTTTTTATTCAACCGGATAGAGGATCACTCTGTCCCAGAAATAACTTCACATTATTCTGTTCCCAATGATGTAATTCCCTGGTGGCTACTGATTGTATGTTGGCCTCTAGTTGAAGGAAATCATTTCCATCTAAAGAAAATAAAAAGCTAGTTAATTGTAATCTATTGTGGGTTTGGTTCATGTGATCACTAATAAGCTTTTGAATTTTTCGTGACAAAGATGTAAATGTTGCTAGTTTATGCAATTTTTAGCTACTGTTTTTTCCGCTATAATATCTGGCATGCATCATGACATCAAGATTCAAGATTACCTGAGTTGCATATTCTTTTTCTCGATGCTTATGCCCCTTTTGCATTTCAATACAGCAAACAAAATTACTTGAGGAGATAAAAGAGCATAAGGTACTTGCTGAATTGAACTACTTTTCTCTAATTCAATTAAGCAATATTAATAGTGGATAAACCTTTACGAGTTCAGTTGAGTCTCATGTTTACTCATGAATATTTCTGTATTTGACTTGCAGAGGCAGATTATTCTGCAGCAAAATATAATATATGAATCAAACTTAAAGAGACAGGTAGTGCACTGGTACTCAGATTATTATGATTAATAATGTCAATAATAAAAGCTTTGATATTAACTATGTTACAACAATTTGTGAAGAAAATGAGAGAGCAATCATCAGATGGAACAAAAGATGCTGTACCAATTGCCTCACTAACAGAGGACATTTACTGTAGTAATCTTTGCAGTTTTGTTCTCCAGGTCTGTTTTCTATTGTTGTTTGTTTGCTTCTTTTGCTATATTGGATTGAGCTATGTTGAGATTTATTTTCAGTTTCATTTGGTTGTGTCAACTAATGTGGCTCTAGCCATGCTGTATCTCGGAATCTACTTGTGAAGTATATACCTTGCTTGTCATTCTGACTTCATTCATACAGTTAGCTCAACAGAAGCATTACAATGGCAATAGAATTATAAAAGGATCTTATTATTCAGTATTCACCGACGTACAATTCGCAACCATGTTTTGTAGAATGAATTTCTCCTTGACGGAGCTCGAGTCATGGCCATAGATGCATCCAGCCATGTTATATTCACTTCTGGAAGGGCACCTGGATTTGGTTCTGAACATGTCCTTACAAAGGTACTTACTGATTTAGATTCTGTCTAATGACTTTAGGCAAATTATGCTTCTCAACATAAGGTTTGGGTGCGTTTTCACCTCGTGCATCACAACTCCTTATTTAAACAGATGAGCATGTTTGCTGGACTGGGAATGCAGAAAATCCAACTCCCTCCTGATACTAAAGCTATTAGGGACATCTGTATACTGCCTGAAGGGCGTGCTGTTTTTGCATCACTAGGCAGGAAATTGTCACTTTTCAGGTCTATATAGAAAGTTTTCTTTTTGTTGTCATAAAAAAACATTACTCTGATATCTGACGTGTTCTTATGCTTTATATCCCAGCATGGCAACCAACAGTGTTATCCTTCAATATGATTTACCGGTAATCCTTTGACCTTGTGATTTCACAATACGCTTTTGCTTCTGATATATTGGTTCAAAACTGATACAAAAAAATTATCCACATATATGTTTTCTTCTAAAGCGTTATTAGATATTTTAGATGACCTTTTCTTTTACTTAGGAGTGGTATTTAAAAGGCTGCTCCATTTCTACTTGGCCACTTGTTATAGCTTTATCTCTTGGATATTGAAATGCACCATTGACAAAGCCATACATTAACCTTCAGAAAGATGTATTTTTCTTTTTTTCAGATTGGTTTCAATCTATTAGTTATATATACCATTTACTTGCTAAAGTAGGTGAATGAGTAACAATATGGAATTGCTTATCCTGACTTGCTGATCTTCTGAATTTCAATATCTCGCAGTCTCCAGGATGGTCCTGTTCAGGGGATCATACTAATTCAATTCACATTTATGCTGGACTACAGGTTGAATTTTCAGTATCCCTTGTGATTTTCTCTTAACCTTTTGTTGCATTCTGGAGGATTGAATAGGAATTCTCTATTGAATTAACAGAACGGCATGCTATTGGTCTTTGATATTCGTCAAACTTCAACACCTTTACATTCTGTTATGGGTCTATCAACACACCCAGTCCATACGGTCGGTTGTTCTGTAGATGCCAGTGGTTCCAGAAAGATTCTTTCTGCTTCTTCTATAGGACCCTGCATTTGGGATGTTGATGGCAACGAAAATAGGTAGGCAGTGGATTGAAATGTTCTTGCATTAATTTATATTGATTGCTGTTCTTGGTCCTTAGAACTGTAGGATATGGTTATTATTTGTAGCTCGCATGCTTACGTCTAGGCCTATTTTTCAGGCCAAAGTTGCTACACGGGATGGAAAACCAAGGGGTCTGTATTTCTCTTGCTTGCAACCCATCCAGTGATCTCCTAGTGGCTTCCTACCGACCGAAATTTGAGGTGCCAGATGGTGGGGTCATTTCTCAAGCAGTGACACCACTGTCACTGACGCCCACTGGTTCAGGGAAGCTAGGGCGCCACGTCCTCATGACAGGTGGTACATCCTGTGCCGAGGGTCATATCTGCAATGGCAGTGTGAGTGATTTGCGAATGTCCAAATCCGCAATCATACCCTGTGGAAGCAATCAACATCTCTTTGCATATGGTGATGAGTCGTTGTATGGACTTCGTACTTGGCAGCTGCCTTCGTTTCAGACATTCACTGATCTCAGCCCCCACCGACAACCAATCCTTGATGTAAGGTTTGCAGAAAGTTCAACCGGAGAGAAATACCTTGGGTGCCTAAGCGCTGAGAAAATGCAGGTATTCAGAGTTAGGTAGCTAGCCTGACGGAGTCTGTCATTGAGTTCTTTTTTTTATTGATGACAAAAACTGGAGGTTATTTTTGTTTCTGGTAGCTGTGCATGCTTAACATGCTAGTACTTCGCTAACAAATAACAGATCGCGATGTGCTCTGTACAGTGGTCGCTAAAGCTCATAAGCGTGGTGTGCAAAAACAATATTTTAGGAGGTTTCTGGTCGAGTATGTCGGTAAATAGTGTACTTGAATATGTTGGTGTTTAAGTGTTGAGTGATCTGTGTACTGTTTGTTGTAATCAAGGAAACAGATGGGTAGCAATCTGTCACACCTTTGACACTGCTAATACACCGATATTTCCAGTTTGTACCAGTATCATCATTGCCCATCACTTTAAGGATAACATCAGACATTTAAGGATAACGCCTTTGACACTACTTGTTCTTATTGCTCCATGATTTTGTTTTGCAGAAATTTGAGATTTGTTTTCAGAACACACCTTGGTAGTTTCCAATAGGAGTGAAGAACATTTGCATCCTTTTGAAGGCTATAATCTGTAGAACTATAAGCAGCACTTGAATTAATGTGTGATTGTTGTTTTGCGAACACATTACGCAATTCTTCATCATCTCTATAGCAGCGCAACCTTCAGTTGCGCATTAGCAAGATTCAGCACTCGGGGTAGAGCGCGCGGTCCCTGGATGAGTCGAGGCAGTAGTAGTACACCATGGAGTTCCGCTGCGCCCACCGCAAGGCGTCCTCCTGCCGCGTGCTGAGCGCCGACCCGGACGGCGACGCCGGCACCGGCCGGCACCCCGGCGCCGCGTCCGCCGCGCAACCGCCGATCTTGAGGTCCGCGAACCGCGACACGAACGGCTGGTACCGGTAGTCGGCGCGGTAGCGGCCGCCGTCGGTGGCCCAGTCGGAGGCGTCCCAGATGGAGCCGTACGCCCACATCTCCCGCTCCGGGAACGTGGCCTCCGTCTTCCTCTCGTACCGCCTGATTGGCACGTCGTCCACCAGGAACCTGCAAACCAGTTGCCCAGCAGCTCATGTGAATGTGCAAGTTGCCAAGTTCGAATGAATTGTGTAATTCAGTCCAGACTAGCATGCAGTCAAGAGAGGCTCACAGTATCTGGTCGGGGTTCCAGATGATGGCGTAGTGGTGGAAATCGGCGGCGGGGTCGAACCAGAGGTGGAACCTCATCTCCCGGCCGTGGATGGTGCCGTCGCCGCTGCCGCGCACGTACACGTTGGTCTGCAGCGTGTACGGCTCCCCCTGCACCGTCCCCAGCAGCTCCATGTCGATCTCGTCGTGGTAACCCGGGTACTGCTCACTGTTCGACAGCTGCGCCACCCATGCATCACCATTTCAATATCATTACAGTAGCTAGCATATAGCACCCACACTGGGTTTAATTAATTTGCAGTCAACATATGCAGCAAAGATGCACGCACGTAGAAGGCCGTGTTGACGCCAGCCGTGTAGCCCGGCTGCACCTTGATCGACGCGCCGAAGTAGCCGTTCCGGTACGCCCGCGCCGACTTGAACCCGCTGCCTGAAATGGCACGACCATTTTACGTCAGTGC
Source organism: Eleusine indica (assembly GCA_030378355.1). Taxonomy (NCBI): domain Eukaryota; kingdom Viridiplantae; phylum Streptophyta; class Magnoliopsida; order Poales; family Poaceae; genus Eleusine; species Eleusine indica. Next base: position 49,494,719 of record CM059495.1, read on the forward strand.
ACTTCACAGGACCGAAGTAACTCAAACTGTAAACTGACGACCGATCACCTGAGCTGCTGTCCATCAACAATGTCAGCGACTTGCCGTCCGGCGAGAGGGTCTGGTGCTGCGAGCCCCACAGGACTCGGTAGTCCTCCGAGAAGGCCACGGACCTGTACGTGGCGCTGGGGTAGTAGCCGGGGGAGGGAGGCTGCTGGGCGAAGCAGGGGTGCAGAGTGAGCAGGGGAAGCATGCACGCCAGGAGGAGAGCTGCTTGCACAGCTGGGACTGGGAGATCACCGAGCCTTGCCATCTGGCCGCTAAGCGATAGTGTTTAGATATGTCTGGTAATTAGTTTTGCGTCTGTGTGTGATAAGATTTTGGGTTGTGAGAGGTTCTTTTATAGAGAGATCTATAACACTATGCTTCCATGGTCCCACCAAAATGTAATTGAAAGGGTGTGATGGGAGTTCAATTATTAAGCGGAGAGTAGAGACAAACTGCTAAAGATTTGGGGGCCATGGATGGACTTGTGAAGTACGTGGATAGTGAATGTGATCTTGGCCCCCAAAAGTAGCACAAAAGATTGGATATCATCACCTTTTGCACAAGAAATGCAGCTAGTTAGTGTACTGTGAACTTTTTAGTTCGAGAATTCGCAAACACAAAGAGCAGTGATGTCCCTTGCGTTTATTCTTCCCATGGTAACCAAGTTACAGCTCTATACTTTCGGTAACTAATCTCCAGCAGCAAAGAATAAACTAAAGCGCTATTATCTAGTAAGTTTTACCTCATCTTCCTTTTGATCCAAGAAAAAAGGTTCTTTGCTGCAGTACTTACACTTGGTCACAAAATTCAACAGAACTGATTGGCATGGCCTCAAACTGTAGCTTAGTACATAGTACAAACAGTAGCATTTTCATCAAATAACTATCAATCTAGTAAAAAACTTGGTTTATTGCTCAGTACAGGAGAACCGTACGAATAATTGTTTCAGTACTATCACAACCGACAACCGACAAGCGATTCGTTGACAAACTGAAGAGGGCGAGCTGAAACTCGGGCAACTGAACCAATGCAAGTTGCCAAGAGGGCCGAGATTGCAGCAGAAATACAGGATTAAAAAGCAGCATTTGTGTGTGCTGAAGAGGGTGAGCTTAGATCTTAAAGGAAAGAACATACTACTTCAGAAGCTGAAACTGCTTGTTGGCCTGTCACCATCATTGTACCAAGCAGCACAGAATGGTCAATCATTAGATTTAGAGATCCATGGCCAGAGCTGGTTTTAGATACTGCAGGACCAGTGTCAGAAACTGTGATGCATCAAAGGCCGCCCTGCTCAGAATTTTGTCTTACTGAACTCTCAAGAGTGAATGAGTGGTTATTCAGCTTCAGTTTACGACTCTTCAGCTCTATAGACGGCCAAATCTGTATGTAGACTGATGTAACATCCATATTTGGGCCTAATGATCTGTACATAGACTGATGTAAGATTCATAGCGGAGGAACTGGACAAATTCGTAATGGGTTATGCATTGCTTCTGAAAGAGAAAGACATTAACTAATCAAAACGTCCCTCTATTTTAGTAGGCTATGTTTTGCATGTACTATACTATATAACGTGGAAGAGTCTCTCTTGTGTCTACAGCATTTCTTCTCCACAACATCAATGTTATGGAAGGGGGCCAAATCTAGACAATCTAGCTCCCTGTAGAGTGCAGACAAATGTCACACATCCATGTGGCCATACCGCCTACAAATTTTCAAACACAATTAGGTACACTTTCAACCTAATAATAACCTTTATGACATTGCAGAGGACCATGCTCCAAAGCATCTGTACGTCGATGAGCTATATGGTACATGCATCTAGCCATACTTGGGCCAATGGGGCCTCCATGGAGTATGTAGCTAGACAGTCTCCCTTTTGCTTCAGTTGCCGACACTATCGATGGAAGTGTAGTTTTGGCAATAATAGTGCATACGAAGGTCCTTCTTGGAATGGAAAATGTTTGAAGCTAATTTCTATATCTCAACATAAGAGAAGTCCCGACTGTAACGTTTCTCTTCGTCTATCAGATTATCAGTTTTTTAGCACTTTGCTGTTCACTGTTGCTTGCATATAGGCAGTGGTAAAAGAATGCGGCCTGAATGGTGCATTGTTCATAAGTTCAAGCAGGACCTTTTCTGCAAGGTTGGATTTAGCAGTAATCGATCAGTCCCAAATGTCTTGTTGCTTTGAGTTGAAAAATGCTATGTGTATGAGTGTATCATTGAGTTAATCACCCCTAACTATGAATTCTATTTCTCCACTCATTTGCACACATGTGATTCTCTCATGATTTCATCCTCACCATAAAAGCCAGGGGAGGACTTGAGAGATCAACGAAGTTATGCAAGTTCGGTGTTTTGGACTATGTTTTCTCTGATTATATGGACACCTTCTAAATTTTGATGATATATAAGGAACAATAGGATAGTTTGATTTGATATGCCATGATAATCTTATCACAGAAGGGGAATGGAAGAAAAATGTCACCAGTTCACCACATACTACTTTACTACCAAAATGAACCATGGCCCAGAAGAACTAATCAGAGCATCAGGAAGCTGAGAATAGACACTAAAAAGCAATGTTCAGTTAAGTCAGTGGTGGATACAAAACACAATTTCAGATTTGTGTAGTTGATAATTTAGTGAGTTCCAAGGATCATCGGTAGTACACCTTAGCCAAACAAGCTTGACCTACCTCCAAATCAAACCAATGCAAAGGCACCGCCGCAGGATCAGCGCCGCGGGTACAGCGTCCTCAGGGTGTCGATGACCGGACGGAACCCGTCGCGGAGCGGGACGACGGAGACGGCGCGGGTGTGCTCGACGGCGGCGCCCTTCCTGGGTACGCGCAGCGTCATGCGGCACATCTCCCCGTTCAGGGCCTCCGCGGCGGCGCGGGCCGCGCCCGTGTGCGCCGCGAAGAGGCGCGCGAGCTCATCGGCAGAGCAGCCCATCAGGTCGCGAGCGGCGCGGTCGAAGAGCACGACGGGGAGGACGCGGTCGCGGGTGGCGATGGAGAGGAGCAGGCGGTACACGCGGGCGGGCGCCGGGGCGGACTGCCCGCAGACGAAGCAGGACGCGGCCTGGTCCGGGAGCGCGAGCTGGCAGAGCGGGCAGGAGAGATAGGAGAAGTTGGAGGTGTCGGCCGCCACGATGGTGCAGAACGGCGGCGTCCACGTCGCCGCGGCGCCGCCGCCGGTGCTGCAGCGGACGAGGGACATCTCAGTTTCGCTCGGCCCAGTCCCAAAAGCCCATGACTTATTCTCCTTTCGGGGCCCACTAGTACCAGCTATGAGTGCACAGGCGCGGCCGCTCTACGAGCACCGTTGATTTCCCATCATACGGCCAGAACTCACCCTACGTGAACCCTTCTGGATAGCCCGTCTCTGAGTCGTCTTCTCGAGCAGGTCGCGCTCGTACGATTCAGAGTTCGGACCAATCCGTCCGTCCGGCCTCACCTGGCAAGCCGCGACCCCGCCGCTGCCGCGCTTCTCCGACGTCCTGCCCGGATCAACCAAACTTCTGATCCGCAGACTCTATTAGGGTCGATTTGGTCCTCCACCTCCGCTGGCCTCTGCGGGAGATCCACTCTTGGTAAGCCCTAGCCTCGGTCAATTCCTATTGCATCCCTATTACGCGCTGTTGTGTGACGAAATTCGATTTTTTTTTTCGGTCTTCGGTTCTAGCTTAAGTTAATTAGATGGACTGTTCTTTTTCGTGTATGATGTTACCGGCTTAGATGTTTAGCCCTAGGGTTTCCTTGCTGGATGATTGCGTGCAGGATAGCAGTGGCATGCAAGCGGAGTTGATTATGTGTTCGTCAGAAATTCGATGTGTTCAGATGATTGTAGGCAGGAGAAACTGCGGCAGATACTTTGAAATCTGATTGCTTGTTGTAGATATAAGCTGCTTGCGTTGAAAAAGCAAAAGTTTTGGGGGCTGAAGAGGCTTGTGCCTGTATGTCGTGAGCAAGGGTGGTGGGAGTAGGATGTTCAGCTACTCAACGTAACTTTTTGATGGAACTTGATCATGCTCATAGTGAAGGTTGGTGGTTCATGGGGGGTTGGATTTCAGTCTAGTTTTGTTCTGGACAGGAAGGAAGGAAGAACACAGAGTTTTCCTGGTTGTGGGAGCCTCAGAGTTGGTTTGTGATTCTGTGGTGTGGTGTTGCAGTTGGTTGGAGCACGGGGTTTAGAGAGAGGAGTTGATGATGAGGAGCCGCAGCCCACCGCTGAGGGATCGCAGGATGCGCACTGAACGCACTTCGTACCGTGTGGCACCGTACCGGAGGGACAGCCGTCATGGTCCGAGCAGGTTTGACCTTTAAAGTCAAACAAGACACAGTGTTTGACAATGTTCTTCCAGACGCTACTACTTCCTCTCATTATTATGTATTTTTTGGCTTGAATGCCATACCAAAGGGCCTTAAACAGAGTTTAAGTTTGTACTCCTCCGTTTTTTATTTGTTGTCGCCGGCCAGTTCAAAAATGAACTGGCTGACGACAACAATTTGCAAGCGGATGAGTACAGTGGTAGAATAACCATCATATTTTATTAAATGTCATGTAAATGGTTGCATTTCGTTATCTGACTCTAATGAGTTTATTCAGCATTACTAGGGGCATTTTATTGAGAAAATTCCTTCCATGGACTCAAAAAAGTTGGTGCTTCCTTCCTTGGCCCTCTCTGAATGGAACTTTCCTGTGCGACCCCGAACCAATTTTGCTTTCCCTCCATGGCCCTTCCATGAACTTTGGCAGTTAACGGTGTTAACTTGAGTGTAGAAAGACATTTTTACCCCTCATCTGAAATGAACATGAATTATTTGTTAAAAAAGTCTGAAAAATATATAATTCTATGGAGGGTAAATATGTAGATTTGAAATTTCCGAAATAAAAACTCTGAAGATTTAAAAATAAATCCATAGATTTGAAAATTCCGGAACAAAAACTCCGAAGATTTAAAAAAATCTGGCGGTTTAAAAAATTTGGAGGTTTGAGTTATTGAAAAAAAGATCTCGTTTAAATCTGGAAAAAATCTGGTTTGAATTTTGATAAAAATAGTAATTTTTTTACTATTTAAACACCAAAATATTGCTTAATTTTTTTTGAAATTTTCAAACCTACAGATTACCCACTGAATTATACATTTTCAGATTGTATTAACAAATAATTAATGTTCATATCATACAAGGGGTAAAAATGTCTTTCTACTCTCAAGTTAACAAAGTTAACTGCCAAACTTCACAGAAGGGCCATGAAGGGAAAGCAAAATTAGTTCGGGGTCACACAGGGAAGTTCATTTCAAATAGGGCCAAAGAAGGAAGCAACAACTTTTTTGAGACCATGGAAGGAATTTTCTCCATTTTATTAGGTCATGGCAGCACTAATTTATGTCTATAGGATAAAGTATGAAGAAACGTGATGGACCATATTGTTTGATTGCTATTATGGGACCACAACATTTTTGGGGAGTGCAAAATGTTGATTGAATTCATGTATTTTCATTGCCTTAGAAAAGTCCTCTGTGCAGCTTTGTACTTAGACATGAGAGTGTAAGAATTGTGTAATTTCTTCATCCCAATTCATTACTTGACGTTAGCACGACTAATCTAGTTGATATATGGAGGGATTACTAAGCAATTTATACGGAGCTGTAATGTGTCGTTATTAAATTAACACATTTGAAAGGCTATAATGTGTCCCATTGTCATTTCTGGTTTTTTCATTGTGCAGAATTCCTAATGACCTGTGTCACAATTGTAAGCTTCCTGGTCATTTTGCTCGAGAATGCCCCAATGTGGCTGTCTGCCATAACTGCGAACTTCCTGGGTAAGACCTGTAGGTTAAATTGTTTATCTATGTTCATGCTCTTATATGTTACTAGTGCTAACTGCTAAGATCTTCGTAATTTGTTCACCACTTAGTGCATGTTGCTGGTAATGCATAGTGTACCATGCTTTCAATCATAATAGTGCAGTAGCCCTGCTGTCATAGAAATAAATTATGCAGATCTGCATGTCCATGCTTCATAAAAAACCATCAAACTGGTGTTTTATCAAATGCATTCATGATTTATACATAGAATGGTTGTGTTTGATCCTGCTAGGGGATTTTGTATATCCTCAGACATGAGTCGTGTGTCTAAACGGTACATTTGGTCCTAAGGGCCCAATTTCCATGCACTGCCTTTTGTTGTTCATGTCACCTAAATGGTACTTCTGGCATCTTAAATTGTGAGGTCTAATCCATTTTAAGAAATCATTATTGTCCTAGGATCTTATTGCATGTGGCCTTATTAAAGCTTGGATTTTTGTTTTCCATGTGACATGGTTAGTTAGTTACAAAATACATTGACCATAGTTTGTCATTGTGTAAATGCCTTTAAGCTTAAGTCATATATAAAGACAAGTTTATACAGTTCCCATTACTAGGATGGCTACATTACAATTAGTGTGTCTTCTTTGCTCATCTGATACCAGTTTGTCCATTTTTATTCTTGTTTTAATTTGGCAGGCACGTCGCAGCTGAGTGTTCTTCCAAAGATATTTGCTGGAACTGCAAAGAGTCTGGCCACATGGCTAACAGCTGCCCGAATGAAGGGCTATGCCGTAACTGTGGCAAGTCTGGACACATTGCAAAAGACTGCACTGCTAGACGAGCACCACCTGGAGAAGTGATTCTTTGCAGCAACTGCTACAAACCAGGGCATCTTCAGAAGGAATGCACCAATGAGAAGGCATGCAATAACTGTAGGCAGACTGGCCATCTTGCCCGTAACTGCACCAATGATCCTGTTTGCAACCTCTGCAATGTTGCTGGCCATGTGGCTCGTGAGTGCCCGAAAGCTGATACTATCATGGAGAGGGGTGGACATCCTCCCTTCCGTGGTGGTGGTGCTCCCTACCAGCATGGTGGTGCCCCCTTCCGTGTCAGTTACAGTGATGTGATATGCCGGTCATGCCACCAGGTTGGCCATATGAGCCGTGACTGCATGGTTGGTGCCTTCATGATCTGCGAGAATTGTGGTGGCCGTGGCCACATGGCTTACGAGTGTCCCTCTGTTAGGCTCGTGGACCGATTTCAGGCTCGCCGTTACTGAATGCCTTTGTTCAGATGACTTTTCTGTTGAACCATAGCATTATGAATAATTATTATCATTTCCTTCATGTTTTATGAACGGACAAGGATTTCCAGCTTCTTGGGATTCCATACGTTGCGAGTTTTAATTGTCATTCTGGGACCAGTTATGTAACTGATATTCTCTTGAAGTCTGAGGATGGATATTTCTTGATGAACCAATTTCTTCTCCGTGCCTACCATTTCTGAATTCATTACTTCAAATGCTCAATCTCCGTGGTCTTGCATTATGATATGGTAGAATCCTTACAGTGGTGCAACCAAAGATCCCTTGTGAACAGGGGATCTGGAAACCTGTTATTGTTCCTTAGTATCGTTGCATATATGAAGTTAAGAAAAGAACGCATATGCATTCTGGGCCATTTGCATTTCAAAGGCTGCTGAGGTATCAAGAGTAGTTACATGTTAGTGCATATTCGAGCCAAATGATTACATTCAAATGGACAAGCCATCTTGGGACAGCTTCATTTCAACTCTCGCATTTTGGAAACTTTTAAGTTGTTTCTCGTCTAGAACCTTTTTAGCAAAAGTCGGTTCAAAAGTTTGATGTTGAAATTCAGATTTTGTATATAGTTCGAAACCAAGATAAACGTTAATACGTTATGCTTTCAAAGAATCATGCATGGGGCAAACTCACTGAGAGACTATGCAGGAGTTGCAGCGTTATTGGTCAGTGTACAGGTACCATTAAGGTTCATGACTGCGAAAACAAGAGGCAAAACAAAAGGACGTTTGCCTGTTTTCAAAATCAGAACACCATATACGACAAACTTGAAGGATCTCCCATTTCTCACGTTGCTACAATGAACTGATCAATCAAAGAGGCACTTGACTTGAGCACTGGAAAGCAAACTAATCCAATTTTGCGTTGCTGAATCCATCGTCATCTCCTTTCATGCCATCATTTTGTCCCAGGGCCTTCAACTGAATATTCAGGGGAAAAGAAAAGTAAATCAGCTACTTGGTCAACCCGATGGTTTGTTTGGCATATGGTAACCATAAACAATAATATTCGTTCACTAGGAAACATTGAACAATCTTTCAATAGTAGAAAAAAAATACCTTTGCTAGGTATGCCTTATGGAATCTGTAACCCTGAAACAGCAAATAACTCAACATCAGAAATCTAAAACTTCCATCACTTCTCAATAGCATCTATGCATAAAGGGAGAACTTACTTTATCAGTCCCATATATATAATCACAATATGTGAAAACAGAAGCAAAATTGCTTTGGCTCTGGCCTCCTACGTAGTGATGATAGTCATGGTACTCTGCTCCTCCATAGAATGGGATATACTTTGTTGGAGTGAATGGGAAATCAAAGCTGCAAAGTAACAAAATGAATTACATTTATCAATGTAAAATTATACTGATATATAATGCAGTCATGGGTGGCATCATTGGTCACTGCATCAACAAATATAAGACATAACAAACACCACTTACTATAAAATTGGACAAACTATAGTTTATCCTAGCTGACATGGTCAAGTGCAGAAAAGAATAGAATTTTATAACTTATGATGACTGGGTTCAAGAAAAACAGGAAAACATACGGCTATATTTGTAAACTTTGATCTAATCATACCATTTGGCGAGGATTCACCATGGTATAATAATTTTGTTCTAACATCCATAGTTGAAGTTAACCTCAACCAGATACAGCAACTGGCACATGCCTTTTCACTGAGACTACAAAAAGAGCTAACACAACATACAATGAAAAAATGGAAACAATCTTGAGAATGCAAAATGCATAGCATGACCTAACTTTCAGATATGGGCACATCCACGATAAAAATGAGACAATTCTTGCTTGTCAAAGAGACAGCAGCTTCTCATTAGCTAAGATACAAATTAAGCATGATAACGACTTCTACATGGTCACTGGTAGACAGCCCAGTCTTGGAGTAAAGCTACAACAGAATAATAAATCAGTTACTCCTGAATTAGGCAGCAAATGTAGATTTTCTTGTATTCCGTGTCAATTTATTCAAAATGTAGTTGTTAGCATGCACATCATTACTCAGACTGTGCTACGTTTCAATCATTGTGCCAAGGGCTTGTTAGTTACATCTTTTTCATAGCACATTCAAACACCAAGTATAATGTCAGTAAATTCAAACTATAGCTCCCTAACTGCAAAGAAGCAATTGTGTTCTCTTATGTTAACCCAGAGAGCAGTAGCCGTGTTAAACCATGCTCTATTGTTTCTTGGTGGCAGGTCTTTGTCAAAGTAGTAGACAACTAAAAAAGTCCTATTTCTACGAGAGCCACGTAAAGTAAACAACCTGCTAAGAACTCTCAAGACACTCAACTATACAAACATTAGCCTCAGCCCAATTCAGCTATTACTAATCAATGACAAACTCCTTGAGAGAGAAAAAAGCTCCATTCATTGCTACCACTCCCAGCAAGTAGTTGTCAGTGTGAATGCAGCTAACATCACAATCACCAACCAACTCCACCCATGAATATGTATCGTTAGCAGCAAAGACAACTCCATGGTAAACAATGCAGTGTCATTCACATCGCTATAGACATATGGCAAATCACCAGCTGTGCATTCCTAAAGAGTTCTAAAGAAGGCAAAACAACAAAAACTCCTTACCCGCTGTGCGTCTCGATGGCCTCCACCTGGCGGAACACAATCCAGAGCCAGAAGGTGATCATGTGGCCTGGTGCGATGGCCGGACCAACAAAGGAGGGAATGCCAAGTATTAGCACCTCGGCCCAGTGTGCGTATGGTGCTGCAAAGCCGATGGGCGCGGTGAATTCATGGTGGACGCGGTGGATCTTCTGGTACCCCCACTCTCCATGGAGCAGCCGGTGGATCCAGTAGTTAAGATAGTCCTCAACCAAGAAATACACCAGCAGTTGTGCAGCTATCTCCCCTAGAGACGGAAGCGGCAATCTCGTGTGAATTCCCACCATCTGCATCGATCAAAGAAGAACACTTAATTATATTATGAATATACCATCTCTAACAGGGGGAATGAAAATGGTTGCCAGGAATAGATAAACAAAGGAGACGTGGGGCGCATAAAAAAGGTTGAGGGCCAAAACCCAGATCACGAATTCCTGAAATGACAGGAGAACATGCAGAGAAATGTAATTAAAATTTGTCCCATCCACGATGAGATAGATCACACGGGTACATGTATGGAATCTAAATAAGCGCAGGAACAGTAGTGGAACGTGATCTCTCGCGCAGAATCCGCCCCAAAACCCGAAATCTCCACGAAAAACTAAATACATTGCACAGATTCACCGACGAGGGGGAGGCGAGCCGGACCTTGACGGCCGGGTAGGAGACGAGCTGGAGCGGGCCGATGACGAAGAAGAAGATACGCAGGACGTCCTTGTAGCACCGGGCGAACTCCGCCTTGGAGAGGCGCACCCGCGGCTGCAGCTTGTACGGCGCGACGGCGGTGGGGGCCCGGAGCTCGAGCAGCGCGACGGGGAGCGGCGCGAGCGTGAAGACAACGAAGAGCAAGAGGATGTTGCAGCAGTAGAGGTGGTAGTCCGGGACGGCCGCCGTGTACCGGAACCACAGCGCCTCGACGGGCGTCATGGCCCGGCCCAGCGCCGCCTCCGCCTCCGCGGCCGTCGCGTAGGGCAGCATCTCCGGCGAGCCGACCAGAGGGACGGAGGGATCCCGATGCAAAACTTCCACCCAAACTCTTCAGCAATGCAAAATGGACCCGTTTGCGATTTCCGTGAACCGCAAGGGGGGTGTGCTCCCCACTTCGAGGTGGTTCGGTTAGCCGGCCGCCGTCTCTCACAGCCCGTTCGCCCCGATTTGGAGGAGACGAGGACAGCGAGTGGGCCGGCGGACTACACGAGTGGGTTCCCTTTATGCTGGCCGCTCTCTGTCACTGCTGAGTGGGCCCGTGTGTGACTGTCCGCCAGTGGGCGGGAGTATGGGCCGGGCATGATGCGACATGTGCCGTTGGATGAAATGGATTGACGGATCTAGAGTCACGTGGGGCGGCGTGCGTGGCTTGGCTTGTAGTATGATGTTCTGGGCTTAGAGTTCTGGTCCCGCGGATTAGTGTTTTGCTCTGGAGCAATAGAGTGATTAGTTTTTGTCTCTGTGGTTAGTGACGAATCCAGAGCGTGGTAATCTGTGGATGCACTGGTAACTTAAGGGATTACACCTCTGTCATTGTCGAAACATGAGGATATATCCCATCACGAGAGCCCGCTAGGAGAATACGAAAGCTATCTCTTTTTGACAAAATCTGAGTATGAATAATGGCTATGCAGCGAACACACGTCCACAAAAATTTGTAGTGAACCAGCGGCGATTCTCTTGCTCACCCCAAAAGGCAAGAGAAAAGGACATGCCATTAATTAGTTTGATCTTTTTAAAAGCTACTCCGTCCAATTCATACTACTTTTGATTGTTCGAGTTCTTGATGACAAGAATATCCTGGACCTCGGACCGATGGCAAACCCACGATTATTTGCAACAAAACGTCGTCGTATGTTATTTTTTATTTATTTTTTGAAACCCGTCGTCGTATGTCAGGTGAAACACATACACATCCATTGTACGAATGAAGATGGGCAAATGGCCATGTTGCGTTGCGTGATCTGTCCCCACGAGCCCAGAAAGATCGAAAACTTTTGTGGCCCGGGTTCAATTCAAACTGAAGAGAGAAGAGATTTCGTTTTATGCTCAATATAACTTCTGGAAGGTCCATTTCACGGTGTACTTGTGGCCCTCCAGAGTCCCACACAGACCGCCACCACATACCAGGCACGCTAGTTGTCTCGATTAGACACGCATGGGCAGGCATGAGTGGTCGTACTCGTTCATCGAGCCTACCCATCTCCCGCCCCTTCAAAATTAAATTAGACAAACACTGCTTCTTTTGAAAATCATAAACACGGTGTCGTTGTTTTCACCCTCTCCTTTTCGTCATGGTAGCTTAATTATCTTCTTGAAAGAAAAGTAGGTACAGCATGATTTGCCAATAATATGAGGAGTCGATTACCAAATGTATATGTTAATTTGTGTACGACAGAAGCACACAGCAACTTGCCTTTGACCAGGCCCATTCGAGTGACAAAACGGAGTGCGGTGCCATAAGCATTCACGACCGGCCATGCATGCTTCATCGGTTCATCACACACCAAGAAAATCTGATACTGTGGTCATGGAAGCGATCGAGCTCTGCCGGGGTCCAACTGGAAAGAAACGAACAGGGAAAGGAAAAAAAAAAAAACTGGATCAACTGTTGCATCTGACGCCACACGTTTGAGAGATGCATTATTCGTGCATGAACGCATAGCACATTCAATGTGTCCCTATAGTAGCTAGTGTTGTTCCACAGCATGCCGCATGATGATGATCAGGGTTAACAAAATCACGGTTAATGGGTCAGTTAGCTCGGTTATTCTAGTTGACCGGTTAACCATTGGTTTTGATTTAAATATTTTTAAAATTTTAAAAAAATAATTTTATCTAACAAAACCGGTGAAACCAACCGTAATTAGTAAAACCGATAGGCTAAATGGTAAAACTGTCAGTTAACCACAAAAAGTCCTAAAATAAGAATTTGAAATCTATTTATAAAAATCTATCATCAAAACCGATGAACTAGCATAGTGGTTAATTAATATAACTGACCGGTTAATCGGTCACCGATCGTCCACTTTCCAATTCTAAATTTGTCCGATTAATCGGTAGATTTTGGTTTTCTGGGTAACCGATGAACCGGTCTCAACTGGTTTTACCTATCAGGTTATGTAAACCTTTTTTATGTAAACCTTGATGATGGTACACCACATCATCACCGGTTAGATATTTATTACCTGCATGGAAGAAGCGTGAGGACGCTAGCTTTATGTACGTGTCGTCAAGAGAGGCCTGCAACATATAATCGTGGACCTACTATTTTTTATTTGGACTGCAATCGGGCTAAAGACTATAGTTTTCTTGCTGTCACATTTCAGTATTAGACTTTATTAGGCAGAGCAGAACAAATCTCGTGCTCCGGCAACGAGTCACACACTGTACAAGCAGAAGTCTGAAGTGCGGTGCCGATGACAATTCCGTTGGAACTTGGAAAACCTGGGCGCACATAGTTACTGTGGGCGCGTGCAGACGAGATACACATTCCAGGATCCGACGAGGTGTCTGTTCTCGTGGTCACGAGTACCCTAACCGTGACTGAATTTCGTCAACAAACTGTAAACAAACCCAGTCAGACATGCCTATAGTACAGGTTATACTACTAGATAAGAGTACCCGCCGCTCGGTGCTCTCGTGGTTCAACAGGCTAGGCCGTCGAGTGCTTATGTTCTCGACTCTCGTGTGCCTAATACAATGTGCTGGTTCCAGTTTTCACCTGAGAATCATTTCCATAGGCTTTAAATATATCTTCAATTCAGTTTTATTTTATTGTTCCAGGGGCACTGGACCATTTTCTAATTAAGAAATTCCCATGTTCCAAAATAGTGTGTTGATACATTTCTTCATTTGATCTTTACATAAGTTATGAGGGGACTGGCATGGTCTCAAATTTAGTGTTTCAATCAAGAATATCCATAAAAATATTACTTTAAAATTAAAAAAACTTATAAATTGTGAAACTAATGTCCATCATGAATTTAGTAACATCAGAATATCATCTTAACTTAAAGCAAACCTGTATATATATATATATATATATATGTATATTCGCACTAAAGCTGGCCCTATGCAGAATAGTTTTTATATTAGGATGGCAAATTGCATTTGCTAATCTTGGCCCTGCTCGGTTTGCATCCGCTGTTTGGCCGCACGTGAGCCCAGCAGCATTCGCAGACAGCCAACCTCTACCTTGTCTGTCTCGATCTGTCCAGACGCAGATCGTTTATAATACAATCAAGACAGAGTTGATCTGTCCAGAAAACCCGGCCTGCTACCTTGTCTTTGCTGGGGGGCGAAAACAGAGCATCAAGAGAACTAGAGAAGCACATCCTCTCTGCACGACTCTTGCAACTATGCTTAAAGAAACCAAAGGTTACCAATATTCGAATTGATCCAGCCTTCAACGAAACTATGTCAGGTCGCGTATAAATATATTAGCCTCTCAAATACTCCCTCCGTATTTTATTTGTTGACGTCCAGCAGTTCAAATTTAAACTACCAAATGTCAAGGGGGTAACTGTTTAATGGTAAGGGGATAGACTAGAGTGCTACCTGTGCCCTAGTTGGGCTAGTGGTATACATCTTGTAAGGTATTGAGTGATTACTCCAATGAGGCTTGCTCCGATTCCACGCTTTCTCAAGCAAGTGATCAGAAAACGGGAAAAAATCGGTGCATGGAGAAAAGTCTCAAGATATTCAGCTTAATTTAGTCATGCTTATTCATATCTCATTGGTTTCTAATATAATGAACTCTTGGCCACGAGATTTTCTCGCTACGATACAGAAGTAGCTCAAGTTCAACAAGGATTGGCATTTTATAGAAGGAAAAATTGATGCTTCTACTCCTGCAACTTTACCTCTAAACGATTCCCATTCGCGCTTCCTGCAAAAATTTGAGCCAGGAGTTATATGTTCAGGGTGAGCACCTACAGCTCTACAAGCGCCAAAAAGAGCTCCTGTTATAGTTTAAATCCTAATGCTGACACTTGACGTTCAGGTCAGGATATCATTCAGCATACCTCCAATGTCGCCTGAACTTTCTCTATATACCTTATCACCTGCTTCGCCCGTTTGCTACTTGGCAGTCTCTTCAATCTGAATTATTCCCTGTCTGCATGGATTAAGGGGCGACATTAGCATCCTATTGAATGGAGAGACAGAAGAAATGAAGAATCACACGGGAGTTGATAGAGAATAGAGATTCAAACTAACCAGCATCTCGTGGTCTCCCATTATTTCTTCAATCACCTCACCAAGGATCTTCTCTGCACTATTAGGAACGAGGGCTGCAAAAGCAGCAGGTTCCAATCCTGACAAACAAAATTCACTCTCATTAAGTTTCATCATATATAACTTTAGTGCTAGATTTTCCTAATTGTTACTCAAAACAGAGCTTCTTCTAATCTATTTCACCACTTCATAATTGAAAAAAGAACCTATGAAGTACCAGCTTCCGGAAAGGCGTTAATGAACATCATCATCTCCTCACCGGTCAGACCAGAAAATATGCATATTCTTGGCATGGATTCTGCAATCTGCCAATTAAACATGGGTTTCACTCTTTAAGTATATATAGTGCCAATTCAAAATTAAGGGATAGAAAACACATGACTGATAAGCTTTGATAAACCTGAATTTTGAATATTGAAATTTGTAATGGTTGAGCCTCTGATGTCATTAGTACAAACCTTTACAGCTTCTAAGTTGGGTTGTTCAGTGTGCATGGCGTCCCACAAGGTTTTCTTTATCATTTCTTCTGTACAATGAATCACCTGAGACAAGTAAGAAAAGGATCTGAATGAACCAGAAAGCAGTCACATTGAAGAAAAGAGCAAAAAGCAAAAGTAACTGAAGGGAAGAGTAGCTCTAAGGTCATACTATTCCTTTTTACGATGTGAGGAAACATAACATAACATTTTCTAGACACGGACAGGAAACATAACAGAACATTTTGAACATATCTTCCAGACAGGTCAGATTTTCTTATCGAAATTTCTCTTGGAATTTCACCTTACACTATTGTTATTCAACAAGAGTAAATCGACTTCTTTTCGCAAAAAGAAAGACAGTAAACTGACTCCATGAATTTCAACGCATTTTCTAGTCTCCATAGTTTTTTTGTTGGCGGTATGTATGTCTGTTTGATTATTACTTATTTGTTTTGTCAGCAATAACATCTACTACCAGAAGTTTTATCTTCAGAAATAACAATACTTGTACCTATTAGGAACGCTATCAACAGCAACATAAAAGGCACAGTTTCCTGACAGTGTGTATATAATGACCGGTTGCCGTGTTGTTCTAATAGAGATATATATGTACTAGCAACTTATAAACAACAGGCCATTAAAGGCGTTCATGCTAGATGTCAATGACAGCAGATGCTGGACTTACCTTGAGGAATTCACCTTCAAGCTCTTTCAGGAACTTCAGAATCTACACAAATTATAGAATCCACGCAAGTATTAGTTTACAACTATTTATGCTGCATGCACTACATGCTGTACCTGTATGTATTTCTTTTGTCACACTGCATGCTTGCAATTTTGTGTTGAGCAGATGACCATTTGAAGTTGAAGATATCCCCCACCCCAAAAGTACACATCAAACCAAGAGAGTATAAGCAATGTGCTTGGTGAAATCGGACAACGCACCGTTGTGCGCGAAGTCACTATTGAGTTACATTAACAACCAAGAATCGTTCTCTCTCTTTTCTTTTGAAATAAAAAAAAAAGAGAAGGAAATAAAGTTCATACATATCGGCAACGGCAATTACCTTGTGCGTTTCGCTCTTCTCAAATCCGATGAGCAACAGCGCCTGAAAGACGGTGGAAATTCAGTACAAGTTCAGCATTTCTATCAACCCACACGCTAGAAGGATGCAACAACATGGAAGGAAAAGCCGAGCGTCGCGACTCACCGGCGGGCCGTACATGGGATCGTCCGCGTTCAGCGGCACGAACTTGGAGTCCTCCTCCATCAGCTCGGCCGGAACCCCTGATAAGCACCCGTGTCACACAAGTGGACCGAAACTGAAAATCCTACTACCTACTGGATGAATACGCGCAATCGCCGCCGCACGACGCACCTTCGGGAGGCAATGATCTGATCGGACCGCGCCACCGCTGTCTCCTCAGCAGCGGCGCAACCGAGACGGAGGCAGGAGCGCGCGTCCCGAGACGGAGGTATGGAGCGGAGGCAGCGCAGCGGAGGAGGACGGCGGCAGCGGGCGAGGTCATCATCGCCATCAACGCCGGCGAGGGGCGAGAACGCGCAAGCTATCCACTTCTCGCAGCCTCTGTTTCGATAGCTCTTTGCCGCGCGACACATGGTACCGCCACTGCGCCACGCCAGCCGTCCGATCGGCATCGCTGAGACGACGATTCCTCCCGGGCAGTTGGGTTTTGGACTGCAGCCCGGCCCGGCTCGGCCCACCCGGGTACGGCAACAGATTGGAACCTCGGCAACAGAAGGCGGAGCCCATCCATCCTGTGCCTTGACACGTCGCCGCGCCGCCGCCCCTGCCGCCGTGCCGCGCCATGGGGAGGCGATCCGGCAGCCGGAAGCTGCCGTTCTTCGGCACCTCATCCTCGACCTCCTCCAAGCGGACCCGATCCGCGCGCCGCCTCCCCGCCCTCCCCAAGCCCCGCGTGGCGGCGGCTCTTCCAGCCGCGCCTTCCCTCGCGGCGGCAGGGGAGACCGATCAACCGCCCCCTCCTCTCACCCCTGACGCCGCTGCGGCTGCCGGGGGAATCGTGTCGGGGAAGGTCGGCAAGAAGAAGGCCGGCGCGCGCCTGTGGATGCGGCTGGACCGGTGGGGCGCCTCCGAGATCGTCGAGCTCGACAAGGCCTCCATCATCCGTCGCGCCGGCTTGCCCCCGCGCGACCTCCGCATCCTCGGCCCCGTCTTCTCCCACTCCTCCAGCATCCTCGGTGAGCGCACGTCCCCAATTTAATACTCTACTCGATCGCTTTTGTTGGTGAAAAGAACAAGAAGACCCAAGCCTTGCTGTTTTAATTTGCGAAGATTAATTATGCAGCTAGGGAGAAGGCGATGGTGATCAACCTCGAATTCATCAGGGCGATAGTTACGGCTGAGGAGGTCCTCTTATTGGACCCTCTTGCGCATGAAGTGATCCCTTTCATTGACCAATTGAGGCAGCATCTCCCACTGAGGACCCTTGTGGACAGAAACGGTGATGGAAATGGGGAAAAGCAGGAGGGCTCGCCTGGACGTCAGGTGCCGTGTCTTAATGAGGCCACCGGGGCTGAGCACGAGCTGCCATTTGAGTTCCAGGTTCTCGAGGTTGCCCTTGAGGCTGTGTGCTCGGCTCTGGACTTGAGTGTGGCTGACCTTGAGAGGCATGCTACTCCAGTGCTTGATGAGCTGACCAAGAATGTCAGCACCAGGAACCTTGAGCGCGTGCGGAGCCTCAAGAGTGATCTTACCCGTCTGCTTGCCCGTGTGCAAAAGGTGATAATTAGATGAGATGTTACGTTCTCTTATTTCTTTAGTATGTTTAAAGTTTAAGCATTTCATGACCATAAATTGCTGCATATAACTTCTATTGATCAATAGTGAATTACTCCCTACTGTGACAATCCTGGTTCCCAACAACCTGTTTCAACATTGTATCAATGGATATATAATTGAGGTTGTCAACTTGTAATTTAAATATCTCGGACCTGTAATTAATATGCTTGATTGCTTGTACATAGAGTCACAACTCACAAACTGGTCCATCTATTGTGTTTGATTTTGACATTCTTCATTTCTGTGAGATGGACATGCAGAAACAACTGCATGATATACACTTGTTAGGGTATCTGCTTTAGTTGATTGATTATGAAGATATGAAGGGGGAAAAAGATCAGTTTTGGATTACATCATCTGAAAAACAATCCACGTGAATTTTTAGGCTCTCTTCCACTCTATTTTAAACTTTACAATTTTATCCGTGTTTATACTACATTGCTGTTAGCTGCTTAGTAACTCTATTAATAACTCATGCAGCACTATACCAGAATCTGTTATTTACTTATGTTGTCATATGTTATCAGGTCAGAGATGAAATAGAACATCTTTTGGATGATAACGAAGATATGGCACATCTTTATCTAACAAGGAAGCAAGTACAGAACCAGCAGGTTGAGGCTATAATGTCGTCCGCAGCTTCCAATAGCATTGTTCCTGCCGGAGCAAGTATTCCCAGGCTGAACTCTAGCTTTAGGCGCAGTGTGAGCATTGCTACAAGTATGCATCTGGACAATGATGTGGAAGATCTTGAGATGTTGCTTGAGGCCTATTTCATGCAGCTGGATGGAATACGTAACAGAATTTTGTCGGTTAGTTCTTTCGCCCATATGGAAACAGCATTATTACTCCTGTTTTTGTTTTTGCTTTTTTAAAAAACTGAATTATCGTACATTATGTGCTTGTTAATTATATCAATGTTTAGAGGGAATTTAATTACAAACATGACATGACTTATTATTTCCTGCAAAACATAGAGCTCACCTGATATTTGAGGTAGCAAAATTTGAAAATGTGCTTGATATAATTCCTGGTTTCTTATGATGAAACTATTTATTTTGTTTTTTTTTCTCAATTTGAAAGGATGAGAAGTCACTATTTGGTGTTCATGTTTCATATGAATTCTGACATGCATATTAATTTATCTTTACAAATTAAACAGGTTCGAGAGTATATTGATGACACAGAAGACTATGTGAACATTCAGCTTGACAACCAGCGTAACGAGCTCATTCAGCTCCAGCTTACTCTGACCATTGCATCCTTTGGCATAGCTGCCAACACTTTCATTGTTGGGGCTTTTGCAATGAACATTCCCAGCTCTCTCTACAACACCGACAACAGCCTATTCTGGCCATTTGTTGGGGGCACCTCATCCGGCTGCTTTGCAATTGTCGTTGTGTTATTGGGGTACGCCTGGTGGAAAAAGTTGTTGGGTCCTTGAACACAAAGTGAAGGCAAGTCATGGGAGCAAGCCTTGTCATGGTTGCAGAAAAGGGAGCAAGCATGTTAAGGAAATGGAACAGAACCGTCTGAATAGCGAGAAAATCTGGTATATAATGTCTCATGGGTAGACAAAAAGCATAAGGTCGTTGTAAATGTTGCATCAAATTACACGACACGATGCTGTTAAAATCATATGTTTTCATGTTAGCATTGAAAGATGTCGATCTTGATGGCAGTGAAAAAAATTGGTAACATAGATGTAATAATATAATCCAGCACAAGGGGTGGGTTTTCATGCATAGATTGGTTTATGTCTCTTTAGTGGACTACCACATCCACTGGCCCCCCATTTCCGTTTGTTTACTTCATACGGAACCAACAGATACATAAAATCAGAAGTCACCAAAGCATGCCCTCTCGTCGCACAGCTGTGTGGTTCTAAGTGTGCTTTCGTTCCCTGCGCTCAAAATTTCACTCTGCCCCTGTGCTTTGTCTACACTATATGATTCTAGTATCTACTATCAAAGTTATTCGGAAATGTCTTTTTTTGCTTGTCTTCAGAAATGTCATTTGTCACTGTAGGATATAGTTATCATCATCAGTAATGTCAGAATTAATTTATATAAAGTCCTGTTGTTAACAATTATACTCCCTTTGTTTTTAAATTGTCGTCATCATTAATTTTTTTTAGTTAACTTAGATTATTCGTCTTATTCAAAAAAAATATTTTATATGTTGTTATAGTTTGTTTTATTATTAAATGAAATTAAAACATATTTAAAATTTTACATATTTAAAATAATATTTTAATGATTAAAGTTGACTAAAAAAGTTAACGACGATAATAATTTAAGAACGGATAGAGTTGCTTATAAAAACAGATGTTATGGATGAGCGCAGCCATCTGGGCAGCGGGCAAAGGTAGTCAGGTAAAAGCCAACAACAAAGCAAAACTACCTTGGCAACTTTAGAGCATAGATCAGAGTTGACTAGATAAAGGACTAATCCTACGATACACAGAGCGAACTACACTAGTAAAACTAGAAGGAAGAGGTTAACCCATGTGCATTAGTAACCTAGGCACGAAACCCTCTTCCTTCTAGTGATGAATTGCATTAATTGAAGCATCGGCTCACTGAAATTCGACCGCAGCTGCTAGTTGTGTACATTTGCACACAACGAAGGCCTTTCACAAATGCTTTCGTCTGTGCATGTTCTTCATTGGCATGCTTCAACATCAACTGGTTCTTAAGCATGTCCATCTCTTCGACATTACCTTTTTTTTTATGAGTTAAGGATTGTTTAAATGGAAACGTGGTGCAACCGTGCAAGATTAAACACATGCAAACTACAGAGGATTCGAGGATAGATTAGGTCTTTTACCTGCGTCCTCTCTCACAAGCTTTGCTCATCACTTTTCTCGCTGGTCAGCAAATTAAAGTCTGAGCACGGTGATTTAGATACAGGTGTGGGGATCAATCCACGGAGCTTCTCGCCGCGTGAGCTAGGGACTTCATTTATTCCCAGCTCTGTGCACGATCTTTTCGCCGCGTCAGCGTGAGAGTCGAGAGAGCGCAGAGAAGCCAATCGCGGAGCTCGCAGCGCTCTGCTCTGCTCCGCTCCGCGGAAGCGAAACTTGGCCGGGAAACACAACAGCGAGCGACCAAACCCCGTGTGTAAAATGTATGATGCGCCGACGTAATGGCGCGGCAGAAGCAACCAGCGGGCCTGGTTTAGTACTGGGCCGCGATGATGGACCAGGTACGGCTGCGACTGCGATGATGGACCGGTTTTTCGTACTGGGCCGTATGTGACAGGTCCAGTCCTGGCCTGCGACCGCTGATGAACCATAACTAGTAGTGGTCTAAAGCTAACAAATGCTGAACCTGACTATGTTGCAACTGATTCAGAATGGGACAGGGCAGCAGACAGGCACGGCCTGAACTTGTTTGCAACTTCGCATGGTTACCTGACCTGAACATCACTCTCAAGCAGGAATGAACCCATGACAGAATGACACACGACTCGCTAGTCTAAACCAATCGTATCCACACTTCTATATCTAAACCATCTTCTTCTCGTCACGCGATCTTTTACACGTGCCGTTGAAATTTCCTTCCTTCTCGTTTCGTTTCTCTTACGAGGTGGCACCGCGTTCCCTTACGGGAATCAGGTGCAGTTTCTACACTCTGAATAGCCTACTTCAATTTCAATCCAATCCTCGCGCCACGCCATTGTAACGGAGCAAACAGAGGCGCAGGGACGAGGGCCCGTTTTTCACCGAGCAGAAACAGAGGCGCCGGACTTCCGGTGCGCGTTCAGATGTCTCGGCGGCAGAGCGGGCAGGATCCGTGCCTGACGAGCCAGCAGTCGATGCAGGGCACGTGGAACACGTGGCGGCATCCCGGCAGGCGCCTGGCCGGCTCGCCCACCCGGAAGTCCTGCAGGCACACCGAGCAGCCGAGCGCGTCGCCGGCCGCGTCCACGGTGTTGTCCTCGGCGATCGTGATCTCCGGCAGCTGGCTCAGCGCGTCCGCCGGGAGGCCCTTGGCGCCGCCGGTCTCGAACAGGTCGCTGGTCTCCGCGAATGGCGAGCTGATGGCGCTGATCTGTGCAGTCAAGAAAAAACGAGTGTATGTTATTGGTTGATAGAGCTGACGCGACCATGCTGAGTTGCTGTCTTGCTGAATGCTGACAGAGAGTGTCTTTTTTTTTTCTTAAAGAAAAGAAAAACGAATGACATAGAAACATGGAGACCCATCATCACTTGAGCTACGGACAGTTGAGCAATTAGTTTAGGAGGGATGGCGTATCTTCACTCACTCGAGTTAGCTAGTAGAGTACTTGCACTACAAAACAAGGTAAAATTCAGACGACAAGTAACACGAGCCCCCTTTTAGTTTCTTAATTCAAGCACTAGTGCACTAGCCCTATTAAAGGGATGGAATGGAATACTAGCATTTAGATGGAACACAGTAGCTTCTGGGCAATGGTGACCATTGGAATTAAGTTTCCTCATAACTATTTGTTGTATGAATGTGTTGTACAAAACGCAGCATAAGTTCCGTGCATATTTGAGCAGAGGCCAAGTGGCTACCTGACTCTGCACGGCGCTCTGCACCGCCGGCCCCACCTTCTCTCGGACCAGCCTACCGCTCAGGAGGCTGGAGACGATGTCCACCTGAAGCAGATCATAACAAGCACGATCAGAATTAGACCAGCTTTACGAGACAAAAAACAATCACTAATGCCACACGATGTGTCTGATAATTTACGTGCATTTGATTTGTGCTCCGAGGAATGAAACAGATTTTTTTTTTTTGGCTAATAAGTGAAAACCATGCGACGCCGTAGGTAGCATCAATCCCCCTGCCCACGGATATTTATCCCAGTGTCTATACTTTGTCGTTGATGAATACAGGCACGATAATTATCCAAAAAAAAAAAATCCCCCTGCGCACGGAATCCTTGGGGCGCACCTAATCGTCATCGACATCAAGCCTTCCCCAACCCAAGAAGCTGTTGAAAGCGACATGGGGGGGTGGGAGAACACAGTTTTGCAGACGCCCATATCCTCACCACCATGACCTGTCGCCACCAAGATACTATCAAGCCGAAACTAACCAATCTGTCCTGTTATTTGACTGGATTTATTCCCCAGTTCAATTCGACAGTTGTGATCGAACAGGTGTCGCGAGAGATGACTCCTGCTTAATTTTGCGATTTTGGTCGCTGATGGATCAATGCAGAACTACCCCAGTTCTCTCTATCTGTGACTGTGCGTGTGTGAGAAAGAAAGAGGGAACGATGTTGTGTATACTATACCATGTAGATGATGCTCCAGACGCTGGACTCGCTGGAATGCCAGAGGTCCCGCGACGACTCGGCGACCTCGATGGTGAAGACGGCGCCGGAGATGGCCCCGATGCCGGCGCCGCGCAGCATCCCGCTCTCCGTCGCCAGCCCGATCATGGAACCCGTCACCGCCCCGACCAGCGACCCCACTGTGGCGAAGACGCAGGTGGCCAGCGCGCAGAGCACCCGCCCGGCCATGCCGCACGCCGCGGAGCCGAAGCCGGAGCACTGCCGCGGCGGCGCGCCGCTGGGACCGGCCGTCGACGGGAACAGGTCCATCTTCTGGGAACTGAAGAACAAACGAGGCGCGAGACGCCAATCGCACGGCGCTGCACACGCTCGGTTGCTGACGACGCAGAGGTTTGACAAGGGGATGATGAGTGTTGTCTGGGAGAGGTGCCCTGCGCGCGTATAAATAGTGGCGGGGAATATAAAAAAAACTGTGGTCTGGTGTGGGAGAGTGGCCGCCGGTTTTGTGCTCGTTAGCACCAGCCGCTTTTGCTTAGGCCGTTGCCGTCCTGTGGTGGTGGCCGTGGCCGTGGCCCGCGTCCCTGCCCTGCAAAACTTGGGATGGGGCGACGTGTACATGTTGCAGGCCTGTAGCACTACTGTGCAAGCACCTCAACTTGGCTGTTGCTTGTGTACGATCCAACGTTTGCAGCCGAACTCCATATAGTGCAACAAGTGAACAACTTTGTTTTAATGTACTAGAAACTGTTCAAGTTTGAACCTCTGCCGTGTCTAGTTGCTCACAGGGTGAAGTTATCTGAATATGTATATATCTATACCGAATGAAATCCAGAACCCACATCTGAGTGAATCAAGTATCGACGTTGTTGCGTGGAATTGTCAAAGGTGTGTTCCAATTCATGCCCAAGAAACGGACAAGCTATTGACACTAACATTTCCCCTTCCCACAAAATGTTAATATGTCGGTGCCACACGCTGCTGCTGAAATTCAATCAGCAGGTGAGTTTCCATCAAAGAAAAAAAATGAGCAACCCCTCTGACTTCTCCAAATGGCAGCGCGTCATATGTATAAACAAAATGGGCAAAGTATAATGTATGCTGTCGTGAGTAATACACCAGTTGCCCCATCCCGTCCAACTGGTATACACAAAATTGGGAAACGATTACGTATTTAGGTGTTCCTGATCAATTGGACACGATGTGATAACAATAAGATCAGGCAAAAAGAAAAGCTAGTGGCCTATCATTGAAGGGTATGTGTATGCACTTCGCGGAGTTCAGATACCGACTAAGACCGCCAGTTGTGAGAGCGTTCGGTACCGTCCTATCCCATGAGTCACTCGTATCAACAAGCAAGTGGTTCACCAAGTACGGGGCGTAGGATTTTGACTGCTGTATGTG
The DNA here is from genome assembly GCA_030378355.1 of Eleusine indica. Lineage (NCBI taxonomy): Eukaryota > Viridiplantae > Streptophyta > Magnoliopsida > Poales > Poaceae > Eleusine > Eleusine indica. The sequence goes on from CM059495.1 coordinate 49,519,742, forward strand.
CGACACGGCCGAAGGTCCCTGTCAGCACTTCAGTATTTTAGTTGAGTCGAAAACGATGCCCAGATTGTACTGGCGTTTGAGTCACCCCCCTGCTTCTGCTTTTGCTTACAAAAAAAAAAAACTATTGTTTTTCCCGCTTCCATTGTCTCGAGTATCTGTTTGGACTCGCATGACAAAAGGTAGAAGAAAAGGTGTGGTTGCTAATGGAATTCCAAGTTCACAACTTCTCTTTGTTTTCCCTTGGCCCAAGAATTAAAGTAGACACGCATCACAGACTCTTGGGACAATGTAACGGATTTAGACGTAAGCACAACCAACTCACATTATCCTCCACCAATAAGTGAACATTAACTAATTAAGTCCCCGTCAACATCAGCAGGTTCGAATTCTAAATGATCCATAATGCTTTATACTAGACCGGCAGTTGGTAATAAAATGCCTCATCACGCCCGTGCCCATCCTCCACACGCCGCAATCCGTCGAGCTCACCTCGCTTACAGCTATTTCCAAACAAAGCTCGCGGAACGCCAATACCGCCACTGCCGAGCCCACAGGTATGCGCGCGTGCTGAGGCTGACACGGTATGTGTATATTGGCACCCCGCGCAATAACTCGCTGCAATGCAATGCAAGGTCCGCGCCCACTTATGTTATGATCCCACGAAATATCTTGAGATAAGAGCAGAACAGGGCGACAACGTGCTCCTCTCTGCAACCTCTTCAAACCGAGCATGGCCTCTGAAAGTGACGTTGCTGTGCGAGCGAGAGAGCTCAGAAAAGGATGGGGACGATGCGATCGTGGTGCTGGTTTCTGATACCTCTGGCAATGCAAAGAGTCCCCTACAGAGTGGTATAGCAGTAGTTATCCAAGGAAAATGTCGCTGTTGATCGATCCATCCCATAGATATAGATTGGTGATGTCAGTTTTACGAGGTGGAGCCGTTGTTAGCAGTGAGTGGATCCTGACGGCCGAATGTGGCAAGCTCAACCGCCTGCAATTAAGCGCGGCGACAGCGTCCTGAGCGCAACTCTCGGATTAATGGAGTGGAGCTCGATGCCTTGCCATCATTGGCTGGAGAGTGACATTTGGCATGGCTTCAGCAGGTGGAAGAGTACGATTATCTGTGTTCCGGTTGAATTTGACAGGGGCTAATGCAAGGTTTTCAATCAACGGTTCGCACAGACGCTGTGCCTTTAGTGAATGCGTTATTTCCCCTTCAAGACGGCACAGACTAGTAGTTGCGGCGAGATACAGTGTAAGTGGCACGTCGAAATCTTCGTCCATGCGGCACATAAATCTGAATCAAGAACTGAATATGACTAGGAAACCAGCCAGCTGATTGACGACACGCGGCCGGCGACGAGAGTCATCAGTCGAAGACGACTGCACGAACGCCTAAAGATAACCTCCAATCCAGCTTCTATTACACACTGTCATTGCCGACCTGTCTCGCTGCAATACACAAAGCGGGCGCAGGCGGCAGCAGCTTGCAGCAGAGTGAGCAAAATCAAGTTGCATCTTGCTTGCTTCCAAGAGTAAGATAGATAAATGCAATTTGCCGTGCAGGCATTATGGGCCACAAGTCGCAAGTCAAAATCAAGCTGAACCATTTGCTAAAAAGATCAGGTTGATTGAATCAAGTGCTTACCTGAGCAGCCGGGATCACGGATCCCACGTCTGACTTAATGCCTGCAATGGCCTTATTGTTTACCCTGATGAAGGATCAAGACAAGCAGGCCGGTGCAGCGTACGGCGCGGGCCGGCTGCCCGATTACTTTGATCAAACAAATGCAAGCGCAAACGCAATGGTCCAAGATAATATAAATGTCAAACCTACCGCTTAGTCGGCAGGTGATACGTCAGGCGAGGAGTTCGCAGACCACATGTCAGGCAGGAAACCCGGCGCCGCTGCCGTCGCGACTGCGACAGCCGGCCGGGCTTGCTTTTTTTTTTTTTTTTTTGAAAGAAGTTGGGCTTGCTGCATTGGCCTGGTTGAGCTCTGACGCTGACGTGAATTACTTATTGGACTGTGCAGAGACTGGGACACTGGCACGCGAACAACAGAGACGGAGTGAGCAGAGCGCCGGCAGCAAGAACAGCCGCATCAATCGGAAATGGCGACTGCCAGTGTTAGGTTGCAGTTCACGCGTCAATGGAAGATGAGGCTGACGGGGCTGGAGTGTTATTTGAGACGGATGGCAAGCTGCCAAAGACACTCACTGCTCGTGCAATGAAAATGCCGTTGGGAACTAGCACCACGTCAGTGTTGTCTGTTCATCGTCATGTGATGCAACGTTTCAGAGAAAATGATGTTTTTATGATAGGAATAATGTGTCCAAGACGTTGTTATCTGGAGTTTCTGCCATTGGCAACATCACGCTGACGCAGTTGTTCAATGCATTTTCACGCTCGGGATTAATCCGAGATAAAACATTGTCGTTCTGGATATCCAGGAGCATGCGGTGCATGCGCTCTGAAGTGGTTCATATCGAGCTGCCAGTGGACCGGTCCCCCCCCCCCCCCCCCCCCTTTAGTCGCAGATGACCTATGTTGATCAGCCGAAATATTGGACTCCCCCATCGGAGACCAGGTGCAACGAACGTGTGTCAGCCGTATAGATAGATGGAATGGAACGGTCGGAACCAACAAGAGAGGGGAGCAAATAAAAATAAATAGGTACTACGGCTAAAAAAAGCAAAATCGCCCCGTGATAACATGCAGGAATATAAAGGGAAGATCAAAGGTTAGACACATGTAATTGAGGTGCTACCCACCATCATGCTCATATAGGAGTATTTCTATATGCATGCATGACCCGATGCGTGTTCTTGAAAAAAAAAATGATGTGTGGGAACACGGATTATACATAGCTTGCATTCCTTGCAGCACCAATGGCATTTGAATGTTGGATGCATTCAACCAATTATTAACAAGCTGCATTTTTATTAGAGACTTATTAATTTTCAGCTGACTAAAAGTTTGGATAATTTTTAATCACCACTTTAAGTTATCGGATCTAGATCTAACAGTTTATTATTATATAGATAGTCCTACAAAAGAAAAATCAAAATACAAAGTAACAAACCATCAACAAAAAACTTTCAGTCGATTCAAAGCTAGAAAATATATTTTCATTATACAAACCTTACATATTAAGAGAAATTCCCTTGATGTTATTATATGATTAATATTCACATGACTCCCACTAGCTAACACAATGAGCTGAGTACAATTAAACCTGAATGCTCATCTTGTACCGAGAGATTTTTTATATGTTAAATCAGACATTAGCTGAGTAACAATGAAATATAAACATTTCTCTCCTAGAAAAACATTAGATAAAATAGCGAAGTATGCATCACAAACCTCTAGGATTCATCCACTTTGTCACATAACTCCAACTCTGATTGTATCTTTTGGAGAAAATCTGATTCCATAGCCTTCACGTAAGTGATAAGCTTATCCATATGATGTGGTACTATGAACAGATGTGCAAGCCCACCAATGATTTCTTTCCTATTATTCATAGTGAGTCTTTTCTCGTGATAAGAAGTTGCAGTTGATTTCACTTCTTCAATTTTTTAAACAAACTTTTTTGGAAAAATCTACAAAAAAAATAAAATCCAAAATGAGTTAAGGCACAATTCATATAATGTGCTCAAAATGCCTAACATGGTGAAATGTTTCATTTACCTCTGAGAAATCATATTTTGGTGGTGCCAGCTCGGGTACAAGTATGCTTGCAAGTACTTTTGCATACGATAAATCATTGTGGATTCTTTGACCAATATTTCCAATGAACATATCATATTCTCTATGTTTCTGAGAAACTTCCTCCATAGAGACATCAAGATATGCCAAAAAGGCAACTTTAAATATGAAATCTTTATTTATAAAGGGAGAAAAATGTTTCAACAAGAAATTAACAAAATAAAAAAACTTTTAGCATCATATTTATTTATTGTCTTTCATAACTTTTTCATATTGTAGGGCAAAGAAACTATCACTAATATAGAGATAGGTGGGATGATTGTACAAATTTATAGGATAGTGGCTCTCCTACGGTCGAACTGGTAGTGCTAAACCCAAGGGCCTATACCACCACCTCTCCGCACCCCGTGTCTTTTTTTAAAATAATTGTTTTTAATTTATTATTACAAAAAAAGTCTACACTAAACTAAAATTGCAGGATCTAGACATTTTTAACACGCCAATCACTTTGACGTGTTTCGTGTATGAAACACGTCATACTGATTGGCGTGATTGAATCCACGACAGCGTCAACCGCCACGTCGGATCCGAGCGGGGACTGATTTTGTCTGTAAACATGTCAATCTATTTGCCGTGTCTGATACATGAAACACCCCATACTGATTGGCGTGTTTGGGACTTAATACTCTTCAAACGGTTCAGAAGTAGATTAAGATTAATTAAGTCACACCAATTTATTTCGCGTGATTAATAAAGGAGACACGCCAAATGGTTTGGCGTGTCTCAATGAAACCAAAAGATGCACATGTCCCTCTCATGATGACATAAACGAATAAAGTGGTATAATTTTTTTTAAAATGCTATAAATCCTTCATATAGTATTTGTTTTTTGTTCCACTTTCACCGCTGTGTTCTACATGATGATACGAATAAAACTAGATCTCACTTGCATATATCACTTTAAAGGATTGGCGTGACTTAATTAACCTTAGTCTACTTCTGCACCATTCGAAGAGTATTAAGTCCTAAACACGCTAATCAGTATGACGTGTTTCATGTATCAGACACGCCAAATAGATTGAGGTGTTTACGGACAACATCAGTCCCCGCTCGGATCCGACGTGGCGGTTGACGCTGACGTGGATTCAATCACGCCAATCAGTATGGCGTGTTTCATACACGAAACAAACACGCCAAAGTGATTGACGTGTTAAAAACGTCTAGATCCTGCAATTTTAGTTTAGTGAAGACTTTTTTTATAATAATAAATTAAAAACGATTATTTTAAATAAAAAATTCCCGCACCCCTACCACTATGGCTACAACTACAATGGTAATGATGGTAGTACTGAACCCGGTGCCTACATCACCACATCATTGAATCCTGTTTTAAGCCTTCAGTATCCATGTGTACCTAGCCTTGTTGGGACCTTCTCGGCTTGGATGTTATAGCCATTTATGGGTGCCTAGCCTTCTTGGGACAATCTCCTTGCCGTCACAACTAATCTTTTGGTTGGCAACCAATTAGAAGGTATTGTATCCCAACTCATTGTTGAAACTCTTAGTAGGCTAATGTTCAATAAAGAAATTACTCGGCACAAAATATCACATAAATTGGAAACCAATTAGGTGGCATTCTATCCCAAACCACTTATTTGTACTCTTGGCAGGCTAATGTTCAATAAAGAAATTTCTCTGCAAATAGCACAAATTGGCAACAAATTAGGTGGTATCCTATCCCAACCTGCTTGTTTGTACTCTTAGCAGGGCTAATGTTCAATAAAAAAAATTACTCCGCATAAATATAAACATAAAAAACAGGAGGAAGAATTCACACATAGCAATAAAGGTGGAAAATTTATGCAATACTCATCTACATTTTTTTTGCAGCCCATTGCTCAATGGCATACAATACTACTTGGTGATATTATCTTTTTCTTCGGGAACCAACTCATGAACCACATTTTAACCCCTCCCCCCCCCCTCCCAATAGCTTCCCAACAAGAGTGTAATTAGAGGAACATTTGACTCCCTAATATAGACACAAATGACATAGACAAAGACATTACATAAAAATAAGAATGTTAAAAGAACATATATAAAGCACTTAGTTAAAAAACTAACCAGCTCATTAATATTTAGTTCTAAGTCCATGTTTTTGACATAGAGTTCCTTTCCATCCTTGCAAAACTTTTTAACAAAACTTAAAAGCTTCTTGCTAGCAAATGTTTTGCCCTCCCATGCAGAACTTTTGACCTCAATCTTTGCATATCCAAGAGTATACATGGACTAATGGAAAAAAATAATCAAATAAAAAGTCAAACGTTGATACTACACCAAGTCGTCAAATAACAAAATAATTTTACTTACAAATCGTGCTGCTTGCGCATCTCTAAAATGTATCCAGACATCCTACAAAATTTAGACAAGATAATTTTAGAAAAAAAACATAACTATGTAACAGAAATAGAAATCTTTGTCGCATGTTAGTGTAGGTCAAACGTTTTCTTAGTAAAAGTCAAGTCTTTTTCTTAGGGTGCAAGTCAAGTCTTTGACTTAGTGTGTAATTCAAAGACTTAGTCTTCATGAGCAAGGCATAGGTTTGTGTCCTGTGCTATAAAAGAAGAGATGGTGCAGCAAGTGAAGTGTGAGAAGGGGGAGTGAAGTGGTGCAGTGTTGCTCAGTGAAGCTAGTTGATAAGTTCATGAATCACGAGTCACATAGTGCAGTTGAGTGATTGGCAAACAACAGAAGTGGTCGTGTGCTAATAGAAATTAGCAAGGTGACAGGATCAACATGCATGCACGAATTTGTGGAGGTGATCCTGCATGAACGTATACACGCATGTGAGTGTAACTGGCTGCATGAGTGTTTTGGCTGTGCATGAGTGAGTGGAGAGGCAGACCTCTATTCAGAATATCATATCTAGCCACAACTTAAATTGTATAACTCCAACATGGACAAAAGAATTATGTTAATCGTGTTTGCCCAAATTTATTTACTTTGAATGCATAAACTTGTGTGTGTTTCCTCTCATTTGTGAGTGGGTGGTGTGATCTTGGAAGCTAGAGAGAGAGAGAGAGAGAGAGAGAGAGAGAGAGAGAGAGAGAGAGAGAGAAGCTAACAACACTTACATCTGCCTTTTTTAGTACATCATCAACACTAAACAAGGCGAAGCCCGATGGTGTCTCTAGCAAAACTCGTCTTTGCTCCATTGTCATATTGCGTACAATATGCAAATATGATAATGGGTGAGGAGAAGAACAAATAAACAGAAAAGATTATTCCTAATCCCACTGATTGTTGCACTAAGATGCAAAAAATTTTGTGCACCACACAATTGAGCTATCACAGCATAACATTTCAATGATGAAAAGTTTAAAATTTGACAACAAACAAACCATGTGAGGGAGCTGAGGGGTATGAAGGACTGCAAAATCATGCTTGAGTAGTTGTATAATACTTGAACAAGTTAGTTAAAAAAAGTAATAAAGTTGAGGTGAGATATACGCTTGATGGAAAGTGAACTGGAATCCATTTTAGAGATGGGACGTATGTTTCCTACATCATCATGCCCCTATACAAGAAACACAAAACCTTCTTAATCCCTTCACATAACAGACTCTCAGGCTAGCATAAGTGCATTTAACATTAGAGAATAGCATGAGTCACAACCAGCAACCAAATCCATTAGCAGCCCATTCACAATAACACAAAAGAACGATGCTAATTATATGGTAGAGCTTACACCATTGATTGTTGTTGTATACGAATCCGTCAATAACAACCATTTGACCATTATTAATGTATCCTTCACAAGCACAAGAATTGGTAATCCTCCCTGATGCCCTAGACCTAACCCTACCTCGAACCACCAACCCCGACCCAACCAACAAAGGCTACTTGCTACTTCGCCCACGCAGCTCCGGACACCACTGGCCCTCCGTTTCTCTTTCTATGACCGATGGAGAAAAACTGTACCCAAACACAAAATGCCCTCTAATCCTAACAAAGAAGTCAACCTGCAATCTACGGATCGATCCTTAGGCACATGGAATGTATTTACCTTCTTCCTGGAGAGGGTGTCTTCCTGAAGCGACGGTGGCGATGACGATGGAGAGAGGGTTGCTTAAGGGCTAGACGGTGTTTTTAGCCGAGCGAGGAGCCGAAGCCGAGTGAGTTTCTGTCTCGACCCGAGGATCTCTACCATTAAGACCCCGTTTGGCTCGAAGGAAACTCACATGAATTTCAAAGGGATGAGTTCGTCTAGAAAGAAAATGCAGCGACAAGTTTGGAACAAAGGAAACCAGCGTTCCCTTCCGAAGGAAAGGAAACATAGTACGTGAATTTCATGAGAAATAAAACATCCACTCAACTCAAAGGAAAGATTCTCTGATCGCTTATGCCTGTCTTCCTCCCACTGTTGCACCTCTCTGGTTTCTATGTCCTTCCCGCTATGGTTGTAAGTAGAGAGATTATGGCGCAAATCAATTGGAGGGACGGCAAATCAACAGCAGTGAAACACCTTTGCTCATCAACAAAATCCCCCTCATTCTCCCCCTCCCTCCTCGGTTGGTTACGAAGCAGTGAAAAACTAGTCGGTTAACTGAAAAAACCGATGATTAACCATTTTGCTACCACATGTAGTTTCGGTTTTCCTCGGCTAACAGGTCAATCACTGCAACCGGCCCAGACCGGTTGTCTGATTAACCAGGTTAACCGACCGGTTTACACCGGTTATGAAAACCCTGCCTCTCCCTCCTCTTCCACTCCCATCCACCACTGATCTTGGGCCGGAGATGGCGGCAAATCAACAGCAATGAAGCTTCTGAGCTTATCAACGAAATCCCCATGTGGCCCCGTCCTCCTCTTACGCCCCCATCCACAGTGAGTGAGAGAGGGGATCTGCATCTGCTCGGACTAGCCCCTAACCGTGACGGTGGGTTGCTTCAGGTCACTCGGTGGGGGATGACCGGATGAGAGAGAGAGAGAGCACTGTTGGGCTGAGAGACTGTTTGAAGAATGGTCCGGGAGTCCGAGGGCTGATCGCTATTTTTCTAAGGCTGCAGCCCGTTCAGCAAGTCCAGCACTGCACCGTGCCAGTGCCACGCATGATCATCATCTTTTTTTTTTCCTTGTAGCGCTTTGCTCCATTTCTGACAAAAATAAAAGATTACAGCAGAAAAAAGGAAATCCGAGACGCTACTTAACACCCGTCGTAAAAGAATAAATGTTTGTTTACAAAAGAAAACTTAGTTCCTTGAAACATAAGAACATTTGTCCCAAACACAATCAAGTGCCCGTTGGAAACTTGGGACCCTTTTTCCCCCTCTGATTTCAGTGGGAGTTCGACTTATTTTTCTTATACTCTGTGCAACAGGAGTGCAGAAGCAGCAGCACTGCCTGGAAAAACAAGCAACACGCACGCACAACCATTGCAGAACCCAGCCCTTGAATTGAGATCAACTCGATCGAATGATTATTAGTCGATGATGAAGCAGGATTACCACCGCAGCGACGCTCTAGGCTTCCTCCGGTATGCCGTCCAGCGCCGGCTCCCATTCTCCGAGTCGCGCCATCGTGCCCGCGCCTTCTTCCTCCGCCGGCTCCGACCGCGGCGTACGCGTCATCAGCTGACGTTCCAGCGACGACACGGGCGGCGCCGCCGGCAAATGCCGTTGTTGTTGACGAGGAGGTGTGGCGGCTCCGCCCCGTCGTTGCCTCCGGGTGACGCCCGCGGCGATGCGCTCCAGCTCTTCCCTGCTCACCACGACCTTGACGCCACCGCGGCTGCGCGACACGACGGTGACGCCGCCGCCGCCCTGAAGCGCTTGCCGACGCTGAGGGCTTCCGAATCGGAAGAAGCAAATGTGCATTGCAGTTTGTCGATACGTTGTCTATCCTGGTTGCTACCTGATCGAATCCTGAACATGGCGCGTCGCGTTGCGCCTATATATAAAGGCGAGAGCTCGCATCGACGATCAATGCAACTTGTTGACCGAGAGTTCAGATTGTGCTTCGGCTGCTACTAGCTCCTCTCCATGATCCGTCCGGCGGGCCAGAGATTCGTTGGTTGACTTCCAAAATTTCGAATTTATTCCACATGCATATGGTTACGATGGCTATGGTATTCTACTCGCGGTCGACGTGATGCCAGGAACAAGTTGGCGCCGTTCTCGCCCAATGATTTGTGTGCGTCGCCACGGGCGTAACTGACCATGATAATGCGTACGTCGTAGTGTATACGGCGAGATGATTCGGCGTGAGTATCTAGTCAGTCCGGTCGTCCACTAATGGTTTCGCATGATTGAGCTTTGAAACCCATCATCATGCATATTCTCCTGTATATTTTTCGCGTTGTGCTCGGCAGTTCTAAGCTAGAAACATCAAACATGACGCGCCATTTGTTGTTGTGAACAGAAAACGCTTTGGCCTTTGCGCTACTGTGCGATCCGCTCGATTTGCAAATTGCAAGTAGAAGATCAACATGATTGGGTCTGCCACCCGGCAAAAGGAAGAAAGACCTGTACTGCCGTACAATTGTACAAATGTATCGATTCAATCCGCTCCAACGATTGGCCCAGCATCTATAGCGCACTGTCACTCTGGTGCTGTGACGGCGCCGGGCCCGAACCACTAACAGCAACCCACGACGGGCCACGCCACCACCCGTCCCGGCCCACGCACTACGCCGGGCCGGCTGCGCCGTCGCCGCGCCGCTTTGGGATCAGGCATGCAGCTTCGAAACGGTGGTATAACTCTTGTCGGCCACTCTGATTTTTGCAGCCGCATGTAAGATAATCGACAGTCGATACGACATGCCACGAGCATTATTGGCGGCAAGGGAAGGGAGTCCATGCGTACAGCACCGGGAGCTCGTCCCACTTCAGCCGGCCGGCCTACAACGAACACGTACACTCACTCTCACTAGTGCGCCAGCAGCCGGCCAGTAGTACTCGAGCAGATCGAAAGCTACTCCGCAAATAGTTGTAACCAACCCAACTCGGGCAAAAGCAGTGGCTCTGAAAACCTCTAAAATGGTTGGACCGCGACGGTGCAAAACCAAGTGGCAGCAACTTTGGTGGCGTAAAATACCCACTCATCATCGGATCACCCCAAATCGCACCGAGGGTGTGTTTTTCTTTACGAAAAAAAAAACCCCCCGAAAGGCCGATCCTTCTTTTTCGGAAACAAAACATTTCTTCTTCTCGACTCGAAAAGGAGATATTTCTTCTTCTCGGCAGATGCTTCTCGTTGGCACGAAATACATGCACGCGATCCTCCTGGTGTTCTTAAGAATTCAAAAAGCTACTGCTGGCCCGAATAAGTTGGAGTGAAGTATACGACAAAGAATGGGAGGTGAACGCCAGCTTACGGCCATTTCTCTTTTAGATGAGGGATGTCATATATGCTTGGCGTTTCGTTCCGCGCGCGAGCAAATTGGCCAGACGACATTTTCTACGACTTTGCTTTGAGGGATGGCACATGAGGGATGACATCATCCACTAACCACGCCTTTTCTTTTCCTGGTGTATTAATCTTGGAGAAAATCTCTGTTGGAGTGTGTGCGCGCGCGCGCTCTGCACACCTTTTATGCTTTTCCTCTTCTGGACTTTGCTTGCTTGTTGGGCTAAGCTAGGACATCTCGATCTCCGTGATATTTGAGATGTCACTGCTAGCATGTGCACCCCGCCCACATCACTCACAGTGTATACTGATATATACACAGCTCGAAGAGGAGGGAAGCGAGGGAGCGAGCGTGCGTGAGAGAGAGCAAGGATAAGCAGAAGGAAGAGCTAGGTAGCCAGAGAGAGCGACTGATCATCTAGCAACGCAAAGGAAAGGCATGGAGGAGCTCGCGGAGCTGGGGCACCTGCTCGTGTTCGCTTTCCTCTTCTCCTTCGCCTCCTTCATGGTGGCGCCGGTGATCACCGACGTGACGATGGAGGCGCTCTGCCCCGGCCGTGACGAGTGCTCCCTCGCCATCTACCTCACCGGCCTCCAGCAAGCTGTGAGTAGTACCGAGATCTCATCCGGCCATGACCGTTGCACCGTGCTTTTGCTTTCTTCTTTTTGCAGTGTGCCTTTGTAGAGGAACCAATTAGCAGTGCAGTTCTACTCTTCAACGACCCAGCGTCGTTAGCCAAAGCTAGTCGCTCATAACCAAGTTAGTAGTAATCTAATAACATATATAGGAGATTATTGTAGTTCGCTTTGTTCTTGTTCTACTTGAGCATTCGCGGCTGAGGTTATTAATTACTGGATATGTCTCTTTTCCGAAAACATGGAGATGGCATGAAGAGAGTGGAAGCCACGCTAAACAACACGGCTTTGCAATTCCCACGCACGCGCCACTAGTGACAAATTGAGTGATGAAGCGCCGTTACCATTGGCATCGATGGGATAGACGTCAGTCGGCCTCCGACTCCCCAGGACCCGGGCGTGTTCTCCGTGACTCCGGCCGGCCCGTAGGTAGACTTGAGAGCCTGCAGGACTCCAGAACCAGCGCACCGGCCGTGATCGTGCTATACGTCACCCCCGGCAATTTCTACAGCGCAAGCAGTAGACTTTTATCGACACCTTTAAATGCCGCTTTGTAACCGACGCCGCACCGACCGTTCACTATTTACCACTTTGCTCCCTGTCCCTGCATGTCAAAAGCAAGGAATATTGCCCCAGAAGCTGGTAAAGTGGTCTGAGACATATATGTAGGCGCATAGCAGCCCTCATAAGTCACAGTGCCATTGGCACGCATCTAGCTACGAAGAGAAACAGGCCAGAATAAAAAAACAGAATGCACGTCACCAATCTTTTTCACCTTTTCTTATTAATGGAGCTGGTCGAAAGGTCTGTAGGAGAGCAAGTGTGATTTTATTCCAAGTAATAACCGTCAAAAATTAAATGTCCGCCCGAAAGCGCGAGTCTTCACGGACCGTGACGCGTCAGTCGCGACCGGCCACCGGAAAACTAGCTAGGCTGCTCAATTTCTCTCGAGCCCACAGCACAGGCCCTGCCGTGACACCACTAATCCACTATACTACCAGTGTGCCCTCCAGTCCTCCACCAACATCATATCGCCGGGAAGAAAGAACAAAAGGAAGCTGCTAAAGCAACTAGCACTGTGTTGCGCCAGCCACGCGACGTCGACACGCACCGATTCTGGGTATCTTCATATCACCACAAGTAGGCACACGTAGGAGCAGGAACCCCGGCGAGATACAGATACGCAGTTTTCAAGTGTAACGACATGTCCTTGCGAGCCACCAAATTCTCATCGTACCTGACCCTTTCGTTATGTGACACTCTCTGGCTTCTCTCTTTGTCAGGTTACTGGCCTGGGAGCTCTGGTGGTGATGCCCGTGATCGGCAACCTGTCCGACAGGTATGGCAGGAAGGCGTTGCTCGCGCTTCCGGCCATGGCGTCCATCGTGCCACTGGGTATACTATATTTCTCGTTTCAGAGCAGCACAACTATTGAGCATCCACTGACAATGCGCAGTGACATCTTGGAGTTGTTTTGCTTCGTTTTTATCTCAAGGCATCCTGGCGTACAACCGGTCGAAGGCGTACTTTTACGCATACTACATAACCAAGACGCTGACAGCGATGGCCTCCGAAGGCGCCATGCAATGCCTCTCGCTTGCTTACGTGGTACCGACTCGTGCTTGTGGTCTCCAGTCTTCAAATCATCACAAAGTTGCGACAACTGACATGTAATCGCTGAATGCGCTGAAGGCTGAACAATGCTTCCTCCTGACTGAGCACTCCTGCAGGCTGACAGGGTACCAGAGACGCGGCGGGCGGCGGCCTTCGGCGTGTTCTCCGGCATCTGCACTGCCGGCTTCGTCGGCGGAACCATTGCTGCCCGTTTCCTCTCTGTCTCATCAACGTTTCAGGTCTGCACCAAAGAACCTTGTCTAAATGCAAACAAAGGTCACCTGTTCTGGTGACGAGTGTGTGATTGCACATTCCCTGCTGCCAACCAACTGCATTCTGGTGTCAAAGGTATCCACAGTGGCAGCCGTGGCGGCGGCCGTGTACATGAGGGCCTTCCTCCAGGAGACGGATGGCGGGGCATCACGCTGCGACGATGAAGCCTCCCGTCCGCTCTGCCTTCCCTCCTCTAGCAGCGAGGAGGTGTCACCAAGGCTCCCGCCCCTCCGAAAAGCGCCGTCCCTGTTGGAGATGGCTGTCTTTCTTACCAGCAGGTAAACCCGTTATCTAAACTCCAGATAGGTCTCTGAATTTTCAAAAACTGTGACCTACAATTCAAAGGCAAAGCAAATTAGTGAAAAATCCCACCCTATATATAAGCCTAAATAACTTTTTGAGCAAGCCGCGTTCACAAAAACTTATTGAGCAAAGCCTACACCATCAACATGTAGAGGTTAAGATTTCTAATCATTGGTTCTGTGTTCACTAACTCCTTGCATTTTTCTTTTTTTGAAACAACCAACTCCTTTTTTGAAAACCCACCAGCTCTACATTATGACACGCTCTAATTCATACAAGAAAATCCACTGTAATCCAGAGCTAGCAATAAGTTATTCCCAATGACCCAAAAAACAAAATCATCCCTATATCTGGTGTATGATGGTACACAAGTTTCTTTCCAGGCTCATAATGTAATATTGGCATCCTCCGTGTCCTAAGCAACAATAGATCAAAGAAAATTGCATCATGATATGCATATCAGATTTTTTAATGCCTGCAAATGACCTGCAGCTCCACCTTCTCAAGAGCAGCGGTTGTCACATTTTTTCAAACCCTTGGTGAGACAGGTCTGCTAACTGCACTAATGGTACACCCCTTTCTACTCCACTACAAAAGCAGCCAATATGACATATGAATAGGAGATGTATACATAACTGTAATGATGCAAATACTATGCAGCAGTCGTGAAATGATTCAGTACGCTGAATTCATGAATAATAGTGTTGATTTATATATTAAAACCTTAGCATTCTCGTATCTACCTGGTCTCTTAAAATTGCTTCCAAGTCCTCTCACTTTTATGGATACAAATGCAGTACTTCCTCAAGGCGAAATTCCACTATAGTAAGAACCAGTATGCCAATTTGTTGTTAATTATTGGCATTACGGGAAGTTTCTCACAGGTACGATTTTATCATGTTAATGGTTTAGTGCATTTATTTTTTATTAGCTCGGTGCTCAATTCTGTCAGCTGTGCCTAAAGAAGTTCAAGATTTATTATGCAGCTACTGGTAATGCGACTCTTAGTGCCAAAGCTAGGGGAGCAGAAGCTGCTTATCATAGCACTTTTAGCGAGCTGCGGCCATGTAAGACGCTGCCTTGTTCAATATTATGCTTATTTCTTTCTCGTAACTTTTCCATTATAACTATTTGACTTTCTCTGCCATTGATGCTGCAGGCACTCCTATATAGCATCGCATGGTCATTCTGGGTATAAAAGTTAACAAATGGCAGTACTGATTTTGTAGTGATTTTTCGTTTGTCATCCTATTCATGTTTTGTGTGGTTCTTGAAGGTCCCTTATCTTGCTGCAAGCCTTGTAATATTAAGCTTTTTGGTCACCCCTTGTGTGAGTAGTCACTTATTATGATTCAATGTAGTAATTGTTTGTAGTTGATTGAACCATGTGATTGATTTTACAATGGACTCACTTTTGATAGATAAGGAGCATCGTATCAAAAAAAGTGGGTCCTTTTGAGCAGGTACTAATCCACAAGTCAACCACTAGCCACAGATCCACGCTTTTGCACGTTTCCTTGCATAAATTAATTCCACTGATGATTCTTTGCAAACTAAGCGAAGCTGCTCAGTTCCCATAACATATGTATTATTTTTAAGTATGACTTGGATTTTGCAATGCAATCTTAAGGGAATGGTTCAAGGATGCATCACTGGAATAAACTCGACCGCAATCGTGATATCTCCTCTAATCTTTACTCCTCTAACAGGTATGTGCTTGTGATTGTCTTTACAAATACCTCTCAAAAAGGAGTAAATTATGATTATCAGCTGTTTTCTGATCCTTTAATGCTAACTTACCAGTTTGGACAATTTTTTTCATCAATCTAATTATGATTATCAGCTGCTGTTGTTGTTGTAATTTTTCTCCATTTGGTTTGACAGCATGGTTTCTATCAGAAACTGCACCTTTCAACTTCAAAGGTTTCAGCATTGCCTGTTCTGGGTTTGCAACGGTAGGCACACTGTTGAAATATTATTGCTGTGGTTAAATTATTGTTTTTGCAAAAATCATGAATCTGCGTTACAACTTATTTATTGAAAAAGTTTAGACTTGATTCCAGGGCTCTAGGCCCTTGATGTTAACGTCTACCCTCTATTGTTCTTGCAGCTTGTAGCACTAGCAATGAGCATAAATATGAGACCGGCAGGATTTCAACAGCCAGACAGAAAGTAGAAGAGCTATCAAGTACTCAAGTGTGGTACAAAAGATGTGAATAGTGAATACATGCCAGTACATAGTCAATAGATGTCTGTACCACTAACCCTCTCTCGTCAGTTAACCAATGTCAATAGCCATGTTCGAAATTTGTGTAGATAACAATATATAATTTGCTGGCTGTCCTGTGCTTGTTAGATTATTTACACGGACAGCTGAGAGTGGTGTGAAATACTACCATACATGTTTTACAGGCTGAGTATGTTCATAATTGAAAGAGACTTTTAAACAAAAATAAATAAATGTAAGAGACTTTCTAGTACATCGTATTGATTATTCGTTGAGAATGTAAAGTTGAACAAACTCGGCAATGAGCTGTATGCACAGTTGTTACAAAATTGTACCCAGACATACACACTTGTTTGGTATTCCCAATCTTAATATACACTGTAAAATAATCAGGTTTTTATAGAACATAAAAATGTTTTTTTGCAGCTTAAATGTCTTCTTGTGTTCTGCAGCTTAAAAATTGCAATTTGAGAAGAATACTGAGAAAGTGATGTGGAGCACTGACCTGTTGTATAGTGCTAACTCATTTTTCTTGATCCTCCGCATCCATAACTTCACAGCACATTCACTAGCACAAATTCATCTACCAACTCCTGTAACCTCAGCAATTAACACAAATAACTGATCCCTCAAATCTTGACACCCTATTCATTGGCAGAATCAGTAGCAGACAAATAAGCAGCAAACAGACTAATATGACTACATCTCTTCAGGACTCCTATGCAGTCAGCAACGCCCTCGAAGATTATGTTGAAAGTCAGATCATCCAAATCTCTCATCTCTGTAATTTTTTTTTTTGAACTCATCTCTGTAATAATTACTACTGGTCAAGACAAATACCAAACCCAAAAGTGAACAAAAGAAAAACAGGTTCTACTGCAGTTCAGAATAAATAATGAAGCAAAAACAGTCCATTTCTCTTATCCTATCCATCATCTGACTCACAACAGACTGAAAATCAATTCATAGCTCAACAATTTGATACGATTTTGATGTCAGTAGCTTTTTGAAACCAGCAATAGGAGCGAAGCTAAGAAAAAGGCACATCACAAATGAATAGATGTACATTGAAAATGTGAAATGTTCACCAAGCAAGAGAGTAACACCACATAGGTATTCGTTTTCTTCTCTGTCAGGCAATTGAATATCTAAAAGAATGCAACATTGTTGCATATTTTCAAAAGATGTGCACATTTAATTGTTCAAGTTCTAGACAAATGGACTCTTGAATCACACTATAACATAGAAGCGACAAACTGTTAAACCATACTTTCTGATATATCATACATGAGGAGCAGTAACTTATTATTGCATATGTACAATTCTGAAAGGTAGGCAATAGGCAACAGATTAGTTGACTCTACATTCTTCAGCGCCCTCTGAGGATTCTTCATCGTCTGCAGATGATACGTCCCCATCTGCAGCACGCAGTAAAAGATTAAGTAATCTAGTGTTATCCTCAAGTTCTTCTGTTGAATCTTCTTCCAATGCTTGACGCCTACGTTCAGATGCCAGCAACTGCTGGATCAACAGGTCTGGTAAGTCGAAGTGCCAGAGCTTGGCTCTTCTCTTGCGAGGCCTCAACTGGAACAGTGGAAAATAGCAGAAAAAACATCAACATGAAAGCAGATTTTAAAACGCAAATCCCCCACGACTAAGGCATCCAGTGGCAAAATGTTAATGTTATGTCTTCTGAGTCTTCCTAATTCAGCACACCATGCAATGTGCTTCAGTGAATATATGGAATTTCATATTTCAAATACATACTGTATGTATGGAGGGTGGTAATTATGTAGAAAAGCCTCCTATAGATAATAGCAAAAGTAGAGTTTCACGACAAACATATTGATGCAACTGAAGCTGATTGTTATGCACCTCCTAAATTCAGCATGAAAAGCAACCCTAATGTAATACCACTCCATCTAGTCACATATGACCCAACACATTAGGACGTGTTA
Organism: Eleusine indica; assembly: GCA_030378355.1. Lineage (NCBI taxonomy): Eukaryota > Viridiplantae > Streptophyta > Magnoliopsida > Poales > Poaceae > Eleusine > Eleusine indica. The sequence continues at coordinate 49,537,871 of CM059495.1, forward strand.
ATCAAACTAATTAGCATGTCCCAGCATCATACATGTATGACTGGAGGAAGCACATCCAGGACAGAGAATAAAAGGTTCAGTGAAGATTGGGATGGCCAAGAGAAGCGTAGATGGCTTGGAGACAATTACCTCCTCAACATTTATGATTGGTGCCCGCTCAATAGCAGAGGGGGTCCATATCTTCACATCATTGTCAATTCCACTACTAGCAATCATCATAGCATGAGGATGGGGCTCAATACAATTCACAATGCATTCATCACCTTCCATGGCCCGTAAAAATTTCCCATCTTTCTTTCTCCAAATAAATATCCTACCACAATCAGAACCACTGGCTACGTATTCATCATTTGGCCCCATGAAACTCACACGCTTCACAGTCTCACGGTTGCGATGACCGACATATGCCTGAGGTGCAGGAGGTTCATCAATATCCTGTTCACATGCAACCTTTGTAGATTTGCACCCTTTGTTAGATCCAACTTTGGCAGATAACTTTGGATCAGGACCAAGCCCTCCATTTTTAGGGAATAGGTAGATATTCTCGTCATTGTAAGAGACAAGCAACTCACTCTGATGAGAGAATGCTAACCCGGTTATTCCAACACTTCTATTGTCAATAAGATGTGGTGCACAATAGCAGTCTGTCGGGTAACCAAAATCAGATGACCCATCCCACTTGTACTTGCGGATGTCATACACACGGGCATATGCATTGCTTCCTCCAACTGCAAAAATATTTGGGTTCCTTGGGTCTATTGTAATCGTATTAAGATGGACAATAGAGGAAGATCCTGATTTACTGAAATTGTTTCTGCAATGAAAGAGTTCTGTGGCTGTATTTGTTCTCAAATCAAACTGCAGAATAATGAAATGGCCAAATATAGTAACTGGTTTATAAGCACCTGAAAATTTAGCATGTTTTTAATAACTTACATGTTGAACAAGGCCATCCTCGCCGCAGCTATAAAAGATATAAGGGCTACCAGGCTCTATTGCCAAATTGTGAGCCCTTCCCGCATGGTCACCGAGCAATGTAGTAATCACATCCCCGCCATCCTGTATCTTGGCAAGTCTCACCTGATCGTGACAAAAGATTATTAGAGCTGATCCAGACAATATGATCAATTAAAGTAGTACGGAGAAGCAAACATTGACAAACGAACCTCGCCATCCGCAGCACAAGTGACGAGGGTTTGATCATCTGTGCAGGGCATGAACCGTGCCTGGAACACATTGGCAACATGCCCGGAATGGAATTCTAGCTTCACGGAGCCTGTATCCCACTCCCACAACATCACCATCCGGTCATCGGACCCCGATATGAGGGTGTCACCAGCCTCATTGAAGGCCACCGTGTTCACACAGCCTGTGTGCTTGTCAAGCTTCCGGTGAATCTGGAGGCGCATCACAAGGTCCTGCACATTAATCACATCAGCAGAGCACAATAGATGCATCACTCACAACTAATAACTTATACTACTGAAATTGCCGCGGAACATGGCAGCAATCAGCTAAAATTCAGACCGAGCTGTTTAAGCTCTAACGAAGAGTAAATGATCAGACCAATGCGCCAACCCAGGGACAACGCTACACGCAGAAAATCGCATCGACTGCCAGTACCAATGCTAAATCCTTAGCTCCACGAAATTGAGCCCGGACCCGAACTGCCACCCATCCAAGACCATGCCATTGGACACTGAACAGACCAGCAATCTGGCCCGATCACGTGGCCGATCCCACCCGAGCAACACAGATCGAGACGCTGGAGGGAGCGTCGGGAGAAGAAAAGCTCAACCGGGGGAGACAAGGAAGGGAGGGAGTCGTGGGGCACCTCGGAGGCCGCGGCACGGCGGGCGAAGCGGCGCGGGAGGAGGTCCCCGACCTCGCGCAGGCAGAGGCCGGTGGCGGCGGCCCACGAGGCCGGGTGCCTCCACGGGCGGCGCATGGCGCGTGACCCTAGTGTTGCCCTGTGTGGTGAGGCGATGACGAACGAGCACGACACGAACCGTCGAAAAGGAACGAAGGGGAAGTGGGAGCTCAAGCAGCGTAGGGTGAAAACGTGAAAGCAAACTGGCCCAAATCTGAGAAGGGTGCGGGTCGGTGCGACCCGTTCGCTGACCCTGCGATCCCTTTGCCCAACAAGCGGGTCAAGGGTCGGTCCGCCCCTGTAATTCAGTGCGAACCGACGAACCACGGGCCGGCTTTTAGGAATTGACTAGTTACATGTCCGTGCGATGTAACGGGAACTGAAATTTTATAATACAAAACACTAACATTTATGAGCAGTGCAACAAAAATTAAACATTTTATATAACAATAATTACATTTCCATATATTAAATATTAAAAGATCTTATAATACAGTAGTTAGGTATATTACATCATCTAATATTATTTGATGAGGCACACAATGACAATCAGTTATCACAACTAAAACCAACATATCATCTCTTATTTGTAGGGTACAACACTTATGCATTACCGGCCTGTTAATGTAATATTCTAATGTTACATATGGAAAAAGACAAGATAACAATTTTCGTAAAAAGAAATTGACTGAAAAATAATGCTTATATTCTTTTCCATCCATGTGGATAAATTTATATAAAATATTAATGAATAAAAAATAATACAATCATATCATATACTGTTAATAAACCAAACACAAGAATAGTAGAATGAATAACACCGCTCTCTTTCCGAATGCCCTTAAGTTTGAATCACACAATCTGAAAGGATAGAAGTACAGCTGAGGTTAACCCAAAATGTCCTATGTATTCATCTTACAATTAAAAATTCTTTGGCGGTGCTATCCACGATAAATAACAAGGTACTAAACTTCGGTCATGTTTCTCGTACTTTAAAGTTTAGAAGCCCTACAATAGTCTTCAATTACAGTAATTGCTTTTTTGTGTCAAAGGCTACGTAATAACATATGGAACCAAGTAGCTTATCACATTTATTACAACAAATAATCCTGTAATGCAATCAAAGACAGAGTGGTATAAGAAAAAATAACTGCAAGTCAATGCACATTAGAAGTGAAAGACTTTAAAATCAATTGCAAGGCGAGAGTATTTACTAATATGTAGGAACTGTATCATTACATTTCATGAGCATCCAGATAAGCTATACCATCTACTCAGCACAAAATCCATATTGCTATTTTTAAAAGAACTATCTCCTTCTATGTCTGCTATCATTTTGGTTGGCTCATCCTGAAACTAATTTTAGCAATCTACAAACCAGAGAAAACAATGTACAAACTGCATGATTTCTTGCAGTAGTATTAATAGCTCCATCTATCCACCTCCCTCACCGCCTCAATCTCTCTACTCAATCATCTCACCTTGATACTCTTTATGGGTAGTCAAACAGATTATCACATGTGTATGTAGGTGCAGCAAAATGAAGAGTCAATTCACATGTTTAGAAGAAAAGAACTGAACTCTCATATTTGTGTCACAAACTAAAAGTTTCTACTATCATTGTGTCAACATATTAAAAATAAAACAAAGAGTACACATCACACTCTGACAAGGTTACTCGAGAAAGATTCTGAAGCTTTTACATCAAATGCCAAGAAGCCAAATGCAGAGCTTGATGCTCTATTTCTCATATCAGTGCCACCAGCTATAAAGCTACCCCATCCTTCATGACCTGAATATTTTTGAAAGCGAGGCCATTATATACTATAAAATATTAAAAATTATCATGCAAGTTAGAGGGTAGCACTCTTGATGAGTATAATTTCACTGGCTGCTGAATGAAAACATAACCTGAATTTTCGGACAATGAGGTCACTAAAACCAAGATGAAGCATTGGCAAATTATTTTTTCTGGTTTGAAGTCAGACAAAACAACGATTAAATATCTTAAAAAAGTATGCACCTAGCCACAAAAGCACAGCTTGTTTGGAGACTAAAACATAGAAACTGACTCATGTTTGGTGCTTATAGTATATCATAAACTGATTTCTATGTAGGATTAATTGTCACTGGTTCACTTCTCGATTCTCAGTGGCTGTTGTGAACTTGTGATCTCCGTCCTTTTTAAAAGCTTTCATTTTGTATCCTTCTTGTACCTGCACAACAACATTTAGAAACAAAGCATAAAACTTACCATATAGTCATAGGATAGAATACTGAAAGAACCAGTTGCTCTATATTTTTTATACTGGTTGGTTGGACTCTAATGTCTTTCCTACAAATAATATGGTTGCTGATCCAATTGCACTAGTTTTATGACATGTTCATGGTCACACATATGCAAGAAGGGGTAAAGTATGCTACAGAAGGTCCTATACAGGACAATCGGAATATAGTGAGTAGTTGTGACTTGCGACATAATCAAATAACTTGGCAACTACAGTGGGTACCGATCATTGTGTCAAATATCAACAGATTTAGAGCATGATAGATGATCCAGAAACTTAAGCTAATAGGCTAAGGAATAATTTACATGATTTTGCTTTGAGTTCAGTTATCGACTTGATGACCTGAATATGGGCTGAATGTGCAAATCTCTCTCTTTTTTTTATATATAGTTGTGCCAACTTGTTTTAGCATAGAATCCAAGCAATCATGCAAAGAAGCGAAGCTATAATCTAGATCACAGGAGGGATGAAAGATTGGTAATTGAACTACTTTATTTTCGTAGCAACACACATGCACACATCTAGCAAAACATACAAATATTGCTAGAGTGAACAAACGGGATGACAAACCTATATAGAAACTTCTAATTGCCCATCACAACAATAAAATAAAAACCACACTTGGCCTTGAGCAGACTGATGATTTGCGCATCACAACTCATTGAAATCCTAGCTTCTTAGTCTTCAATAAAGTGAATCACAGCTTCTCTCCTATTCCTGTCACTTCATTCACAACCTGCAATAATGCACGTCAACAGCTCTAGTGTCATCAAACTCATCCCATCATTGTGCTAACAATCACTAATTTTGAGTTAGAAATATGGTTAACAGCTATAGAATTGTGCAATGCACTGAAAAGCTGGTTTTACAATTAAATCTGAATGATAAGTATTACGTCCTAATATCACTGGGTTGTTTCATGCATGGTTTTGAGTGCACGCACGCGCGCGCGCGCACACACACACATTGCTGGATAAATTAATGTTTTCTTTTTTTATCTGTTCTTCTTTGAAACCTCATATTTATGTATGAGTAATTTATATGGTTTTTAGCATTAATCAGTAATTTTGTAGCTGACAAACTTGTTGGTGTGTTCTGGATAGTATAAGACAATTGTACAAGAATCTGACTCAATGGAACAAAGAATCACCTTGCAATACTCGATGCAATCAAAAGAACTGAAAGCAGTTAAAACTTTCGTGTACATAAATATGGTTAATTTGGTAAATAAAAAAAGAACCTGAAGCACAAACACAGGTTAAAATTCTTATATTTTCAATCAAACATGGATATATAAGAACTTCGAATCACCAAAATAGTAACAATATCATGTTAGAAAAAATAAATTATATATACATGCACACAGTGCTGATTAATGAAAACAGCAACATCAAAAAATAAGAAATACAACACTTACATTTACTGTTCTGTTTCTTAAAAAAATGCAGCTAGTAGATCCATCATCCATATAATAGCAGCAAGATTTCATCGATACATCCATTTACATATGTACTATTGTATTTTTCTTATTTAAACAAAAGCTAGAGAAGTGGATTATTATTACCTTTCTGTTTAGGGACTCCTCAACCAGTTCGTTAGATCAAACACGGGAGCCACTGAGTCGGTGGTGGGTTCCTTGACGAGGTGACCTCGGCCTAATGGAAGAAGGAATTGCGAATGGGAGAATCAAGGAATGAGAGAATGGAGCACAATGACCAAGTGCTTCACAGTCTGGTGAATGATGAGGTATTGACAGTACTATTTAAGGTCCACCAGATGATCAAAGATCGGCCACGACAGTGCAGATCTTGCATATGGCGATTGTCTAGGAGCAGATGACAAAGGTTGGGAGTAGGCGGCGAGTGGCGGTTCGGTTCGCAGGCGGGCTCAGCTAGGCGGAGGCGGAGGCGACCGTCGTGTTCGGAACTGGACAACGTCGACTCGCAGGCGCATGGGGCTAGCAGCTCCTTTCCCACGGCAAGTCACAAGCGGAAGTAGGTGCAGGGGTCGTCCTGCCTTTCTTCTGCGCAGGCGGCTATAGACATGGGGGCAGAGGGAGAGGCGGGCAGCGGCAGCTGGGAGCAGGCGACGTATGAAGGCGAACTCCGGTTCTGTTCGCAGACGCACCCAATGGAGGCGACTAGGAGTGACAAACGCCTTAGCCGCGTGTGAATCTGGACGGCGCCGGCTCGCAGGAGGCTGTAGCGGCGGACGGGCGAAGGCAGAGCCGGGCAACGTTGGCTCACATGCGGAGGCGGAGGCAGAGGCAGGAGGAGGTTCCCAGGTGGAGGCAGAGGCCTGGAGGAGAAGGGGGAGGTTTGCAGGCAGAGGCGGAGGTGGAGGCCGAGAGGCGAAGGGGGAGGCCGGGAGGCGAGCAGTCAGAGGCGGAGGGGGAGGCCGAGGGGCAGAGCAGGCAAAGGCGAGGACGTGGGTGAGGCGGATACGCAGAACGTGGGGGCGTTGCGGTTTTGTAGGGTACCCGTTCGTAGGCCGTGGGTGAAATTGGGTCGTAAGTGGGACAATTCATCGTAGGTGGGATGAAAGATGGCAGGTGGGACAAAAATCGCATGTAGAATGCATTTGGGATTTTTTAGTAGTAGAGATTAGCAAGAGTGATTCCTGGTAATATGGCTGCCAGTGAGCATCAAAATGGATGTGTTAGCGGATTTAGAACGTAAAGGTATAATCAATTTTTCCACTCTCACCGTTTTTGCTGCCAATTTGGGGAACTTGTAGCTGCCATGAACAGAGGGAAAAGGATCGGCATGAAGAAGCAGCTCGCATCCTCGCTGCCGAGTGCGCCATAAAGCTGCATGCGGCTCGGGTTAATTAGATGTACGCTCACTACGTTGCTGCGTTGGTTGCCGGGGTAGTTCTTGCTAGGAATTGGTGTCGGCCAAGCCAAGATGAAGATGAGAGACTGTCCCAGCAGCGCATGCAGATTGGTCGTCAGGAAAACTTTTTGGAAGGTGCAGATTGGAGACGCCAGGGGAGGGGCCGGATCGGCGACGCCCAGGTCGGCTGCTCAACGGAGATGCCAGGTCGGTGGTGATGCGACGATGTGCGGCTGTTTGAAGAACGAAGGAACGGTTCGGCTCGACCCTTGGGTCGATGGGTTCCACGGCCCAGGTGACCCGTTGTTGTTTCGGTTCGACTTGGTCCGCTCCGTTGCAAAAATTCAGGGTCGGGTCGGCGAACCAAACGGGACGAACCGAACTATTCTCAAATTCGGGCCATTGACGTATACGTACACGTGTCGATGGTCTGGCCCGTTCCCTAGGCTGCCAGTAGATGCCCCACGAACGGCGATCTTCCTATGACACATGGGTCCTCCTTTTTTAATTAGACACATGGGAACCTCAGGAAATAGTTCTCATTCACTCGTCTACTAGTGTACAGTATGTTTCGCATAGCTCGACTTTAAAACATTACTGTACAACTGTTTTATTATATGAAAATTTATCTATAACATACCAATAAAACGTAGTTTTGTCCTGAACACATCAAACAAATCAAATTTAGCTAATATACACTACGATTCTAGAAAAATTCGTCTGAGACATACTATAACTATTTAACTATTATTTTTAACTTTTTTATCTTAATATATATAATACGTTAGAAATTAAAACTTTGCACAAATATAAGTTGTTGCATTCTCTACTTTTATAAAATATAGCTAGATTTGTTTTTGATTGTTCCGATGACGTGCTTAAAAAAATTCTAACTCTATTTTTTATTGATAGAGAATTCAACCTTGTATATTTGTGTCAAGTTTCAAATTCTATCATATTTTATATATTCAGATAGAAAAGTTAAAAATAATAGTTAAATGGTCATACTGTATCTCAAACGATTTTTTTTCTAGAATCGTAGTGTGTATCAGTTATATTCGATTTGTTTGATGTTTTCTGAACAAAATCATATTTTGTTAGTGTGATTCAGACAAAATTTTCTTTATTATATCATATTTTTTGAGCTTTCAATTGACTGGAAGATTTTAATCCATGGTTTGTTATTTTATGTTTTAATTTTTTTAATTTTTTATATGATATTATAAATCATTAGATTTAAATTAGATAGCTCAAAATGATATAGAAAGTTATCAAAACTTTTAATCTGCTAAAATCCCTTATTATACAGTTAGAGCTATGTCTGAAGTTGTTTAGCTAGAAAGTTATCCTACCTCCAGGAAAAAGATTAGTTTGAGAGAGGACCGACATTTTTTATTTATGGTTGAATGATTGTATGTTAACAGTGTTCTTTTTCTATAAAAAATAAGTAAGCAAATTGACATATTCAGCAACTTAACGATATTTTTCATGTATGCTTTAACATATTATTTCTTTGCATGAGGTGACGACTGAAGAGTGTGAGGACCCGGTTTTACCTAAAGGCAAAACCGAATCCTTTGTACCTCAAAACCACTCCCAGGAGGGAAGCATGTACATCCATTCACAAGTAATATCATAAAATCATAAAAAGAACAAGACATAAAGATAAGATAAATCATCGTAGCATCGTCTCCATAAATTGAACATCAACATCTGGATACATGGACATGGCATACAGGTCAAAAAAGATGAACATGACATCTAGTAGAAGCAAAATCTACAACGAAAGTTTTCATGGTTGATCCATCTCCACAGGCAGCTCGAGTATTGGCAAGAGACCGATCTACTCCTTGTCATCCACATCGTCGAAGTTATAGTCCGGTTCGCTGGCTTCTCCATCTCCTGAAAGCAAGAAGGGGACAACCCTGAGTACATATCATACTCAACAAGTCGATCAACCCCGAGTACGTGTTGTACTCAATGAGTCGTTCTAACCTAGCAAGGTATGCTATGCATGCAGGTATTTTCAAGAATGCGCTAAGGCTAAATGTGAAAAGCTAGGTTGACAAACATTTTCTTTTAAAACATTTCAAATCATTTAGTTCATCAAGTTTTATTATCTTGTCCTATTAGGATTAACACATACCAAGAAGATTTAAATTTTAATCCCAGCTACTATCCTCCCACTGGGCCACAGCTCTAGGCCGGATGCAAAACAAGAGAGGGCGAAAGGAAGAGTAAAACAAATCTAATCACTATGAAAGATCTCAGGTGATGTCCATGACCGAGGACGCGGCTATATATATATAGATCATAACTCTGCAAAGTGATACACCTGTACCCACATGATGTGGCCCCATACATAGATTATGGCCGTAGCCTAAGCACAGAAAGCACACACGAAATCCTTACTCAAGCATCGACTGGTGTCTCCCGCATCTCCAGAACTGAACCCTAGAGCCTCGCAAGACTAAGGCTCCTGAAGCTGTGACGGGGCTACCACTGATTAGGTGGGATATCCCTCTCGTGGAGCTGAGTCGCAACCTTCAGACACCAATAACACCAACCTAGTATCAAAATTTCACCACTACTCACACAGGGTCGATGGGGTATTTAAGTAATAACCTGGAGACATGTGTCACATGAATGTACCTAATAAGGCAGCCGGGGCAGGCATCTCCATTGATGTGAATAAGGGTTCCCGATCTTCCGATAGGTTCTGATAAACTTGATTAAGGCGGAGACGATACACAAATCGATCCGGCTTCCGAACGACACGTTCTGAACCCCGTAATCGCAGCACAACGTCTCCTATGGTTATCAACTGTTCAAGAACGATTGACCTCGCGGAGAAGGCTTATCCTTGCCTGCAAATCAAGAACACAAGTAAGAACAAAGAAGAATGCAACTAAATTTTTAAGTATACGATGAATCTCACAAGTTGGAATCTTACAAACCGATCAAACGGTAAAACTGTTATCAACAGAATAATCTAAGCAAAACCCAAACCCTAATAAAGAGGCGGCGGCTGTATATGAGGACCCTAGTGTCATGCAAGACCCCCTGGACGCAGCCCTAAGTGGGCTCAACTCGATACATGGCCCAAAGACTGATTACGGTGTCGCAGCACCAGGACAGATTCTAGAAGTCATTTTGTTTTGACGATTGCCAACGCCTCGGGACGAATTTTGACATGGGACCGGTTGGGTTGGAAAGGTCTTTTCGTCATCTTTCCAGGCATATATAGAACGTTCAAATCCGAGTCCGTATGTGTCCTGGGTGTCCGTTTTAGTGCAGACTGGTCCTAGGCTCCGAAACAGACTTAAAGTCGGTTTTGATTGGGCCTCCACCTTGGCTTGTACGTCCTTGCTGGCCCATCATGCCTCCAATCACCTCCTCAGCTATGTCATCATCATCTCCATGGTTCCTAACAATAATTAATTCATTTGTTAGGAATCTATTCTTAAAACCACATAATAAAAACATTACAAACGATCTCACCTGTAAATTCAGGTGATGCACATGAACTTTCATCTTAGTTGGAAGAGTGTGTGTGTATCCATGGGTGTGATATACTCATCATTCTCCCCCTTTTGAATTAGAGTCGTCCTCGACTCGATCTCATCCCTTTCTCCTAATAGTGGTTTCAAATCTGAAATATAAAATATAGAACTATTCCTAAACTTGGGATGCAACTCATATTTATATGGATTATGAAATTTATCATCACAATGAGAATCTATAGTAGAAAGTATTCCATGCAAATTAATAACCTCTTTGAAACCTTGGTCAGCAATATGAGCATCATTCTCACTCTTATGACAAAATTGACAATGTGTTATCTCAGAAACACTAGAAAAACTTGACATGGCATGGTAATTATTACTGCAGTTTTCAAGTTGGTCATTTAATTGTATAACCCAAGGAGGTTTCAATTTTTAACAAATATAAACTCTATGCACCATAAACAAACCTCTATGATCATAGTTTCAAATAACATAAAAAATGTATCTTGTCAATAAAGTCAATTCTGTTTGAGAAAATACTTTCTTCTTCGCGGTATTTAGATCACAAAGAACATCAAATTCAATATAACCCAAAGTATTTAGAGAAGACAATAATTTTTGCTCATCCTTTTGACTTGTAACTAAAATCAAATGTTTAATTTCAGCACTAGTGGTTGAATCATAAGCAAAAGCATCAAGCTCATTCATTTGTTGTGGCAAAGGTATAAATGAAGCATTGGCACATAACTCCTCTTTATCACAAGGACCACTAGGTGAATCAACTTGTGACAAAGTAACATGATCATAAGATTCTAATACAGTAAGACTATTGGAATAATCCATCACATCGAGAAAGCTTTTACCTAAAGCAACAATTTGTTCTTTATCTTTTCCACTATCATCTTTTTTATGTATATGCTGAAAAGTATTAGTTGCAACAAGAGGCAAATAAATATGTTCATCCTTTAGCAATTTAGATTTTGATGAAAGTGTTACATTATTTGAAATAGCCCATTCTATTCTAAATGGTTCATTCTTTCTTCTCTCAAATCTTTGTTGATCCTCTTCTAAAATTTCAGTAGCAGTCACTGGTTTAAAAGTAACTCTTCTACCATTGTATTTAAATGAATAGCTATTAGCAATGGTATTGTGCAAAACATTATTTGTAGAAATCCAAGGCTTACTCAATAACAAATGACACGTTTGCATAGGCACTATATCAAAATCTGCACAATCCTTATAAGAACCAATAAAAAATTCAATACGTGCAATTTTATCTACCTTTATCTTACCACAAGAATTTACTGATTGGATGTAGTATAGACATGGGTGTGGCTGTGTGGTCAAGACAAGCTTCTCAACCAATTCGAAGCTTGCGATGTTGTGGCTAGTCATTCCATCAATGATGACACGACAACGTCGATCCTTCATAACAAAGTGAGTTTGAAACAAGTTATTCATTTGATTTTTCTCTACCTTCTCTTTTTGAGAACTAAGCACTCGTTGTGCTACAACACTTGTATCAATCTCATTTGACACCATCGACTCATCACCATCGGTGTTGTAACCTGTCATTGTTAATAGAAAACAAGAAAACACACAAAAGTATATTTTCCTATCACTACTATGTGATCACGGTGGAAACTCTCAACAAGCAAAAGACAGCACCTAACTGAGTTCTTATAAGATTCTTAATAGCAAAACAGAGGATACCTTAGAGAGTGTGATCCGATGATTGCGAGGGTCCAAAGTTCTGTGCCTATTCAGAAGGATATATATATGGAGCTAGGTAGGCAATTTATAGTAGTAAGGATTAGCAAAATTTTAATTCAAAAATTACAAAACTGAATAATAGTCCCAAGCTAGTCTATGTCACCGGTCTAAACTTGTCTCGGACCTAGTTCAAGCAAGCAAGCAAATGGCTCAACAAAGGACACAAAGGCTGCAAGCAATTTTGGATTTTTTTCTCTTCTTCTATTGTTTTTTTCTTTTGTTATAGGTGCGGCTTTTTCTTCTTATTTTTTTTTCAGCACCTCTTTGCCTTTTACTTCTTTCATGATTTTTTTGACACAGAACTGCAGCAAGAGTTACGAACTTTATAGCACAAAGGAAAAACCTGAACTTTCTTTTTTGCACTCTTTACGTAAAGAATACATGTACATGTAGAACTGAATCGACAATTCTCATATGCAACAACGTGCAGCAATCTATTGACTCAAGAAACAACGTGCAACAGAAAACACTCTAAGTTCCTTTTACACACAAAAAGTAGAAGGCTAGATGTTAAATAAATATTTAGTGCAAATAATTCCAGCAGTACTATTCTTTCAACGTGTGCAGCAATCTGATTTTTTTTTGATTGTCTATGAACAAGGACACACACGACTCAAACAAGACCAAAGAACAAGCACTAGACCAACAACACAATGACCTTGTAGGGACTAAATTCAGAGAAGCAAACTAAACTGAAAATTGCAAGGCCCAAGGGGGGTGTAGGACAGCGGAAACACGACGAACAAATATTTTTGTAGAGCAATTTTCTAGACTCTAGGATTGAACAAAATAACGAGGATAAGGGCGAACCTAACGGTGTACCTGAAGCTCTGATATCACTTGAGGTGAACAAGGGTTCCCGATCTTCCGATAGGTTCTGGTAAACTTGATTAAGGCGGCGACTGTATATGAGGGCCCTAGGGTCGTTTAAGACCCCCTGGACGCAGCCGTAAGTGGGCTCAACTCGATACATGGCCCAAAGACCGATTACGGTATCGCAGCACCAGGATAGATTCTAGAAGTCAATTTGTTTCGGCAATTGCCGACGTCTCGGGATGAATTTTGATATGGGACTGGTTGGATTGGAAAGGTCTTTTTGTCATCTTTCTAGGCATATATAGAACGTTCAAATCCGAGTCCGTATGTGTTCTGGGTGTCCGTTTTAGTGCAGAGTGGTCCTGGGCTCCGAAACAGACTCGAAGTCGGTTTTGATTGGGCCTCCACCTTGGCTTGGACGTCCTTGCTGGCCCATCACGCCTCCAATCACCTCCCCAGCTATGTCATCATCATCTCCATGGTTCCTAACAATAACTAATTCATTAGGTAGGAATCTATTCTCAAAACCAAATAATAAAAACATTAGAAACGATCTCACCTGTAAATTCAGGTGATACACATGAACTTTTATCTTAGTTGGAGGAGTGTTGTATATATCCATGGGTGTGATGTACTCATCATTCATCCCCCTCCTCCTCCTCCTATCCGATCCTCAACAGCCAAAACCACGACAGAGACACATAGCCCAAGTCTTTACTCAAATGTGTCCGCCACACACACTCTCCCAATGGGGATTGTCCAATCTACCTCCTAGCACCTAGTATCACCTACGCCCGCCCTTGCTAAATCGAGTTTTGTGGAATTATTTGCAATCACACATAAAAAAAAATATTTTAAATGATTTACACAAATTCATTTTTCCGTGTCCAGGTGAGAGTTTGAAATTATGCGACTAAACAGACTAAGCATTGTCATAGTAGTAAAACATTCCTATGGCTTAACAGTGTAAAGGTAAGCATGTAGGGGCTTGGGTATGACCTAGCGTCAGTTTAAATAGTTGGCATGCAAAACAGTTATAAATAGCACATGCAGTTTAGAAAAACTGGATAGACAATAGTGATCAAGGAAAATGGCTTCCCTTGTGAGTCGGGGTTCCACTCGGGGTCCAGATCCTCAGAACGCTCCTGCTCGTACTCTAGAATCTTCGGCGGGTCTGTACATCGAATCGGAGAGATACTGGTAAGTCAAGATGAATACAGACGAAATTGACTCAAATTTAAACTGTGAATATAAAAAGGTGCTAGTTCGAATTAATGGACAGCACTAACTCGTAGAGGACAATTTTACGAAACTAACGCAATTGGTTTCGTTTGAATCGGAGCTAAATTGGATTTACTAGGAATTCCCGAAGATAAATGGGAGACAAAAGGATTTCTGGACAATATTAAAGAATATTCCATATTAGCGCTGAGAATATTCTTTACTAATTTTTGCTACTGACATGTGGGGCCCATCTGTCATTGACTGACAAAGAGCGGTCCCCGGTGAATTAAGTCCACAGAAAAATAAAACAAGGCCAAACAATCCCTATGGGCCGGACTTGGTTCTCTCCCTGCTTAACCCAGCCCTACCAGCACTACCGACCCGCACATCCATTTGGCCCATGCACAAATCAGGCCACAAGGCCTAGCCTTAGCCTTTGCTTGGCCCAGCAACACCACGTGAGCAGCCCTGCCTTAACTGGACCCAACTAACCAAGCAGGCCTAGCAGCACGCCAGCAAGCAGCCCAGCTGCATGGCAGCCAGACCACGCGTGCGCACAGCATGCACGCGGGGCTTTGACGCCAACGTAGTAACAACGCCACAAGGGCAAGATCAGAGGGGGCAGGAGGCGTGCAGGTACTCACCGCGATGGATTCAAGCTGCAGACGAAGTCGTGGCGGCTCAAATGAAGAAGAACGATGGCAACGAGATCCAGCTCGCGGTACCTAGGCAGGTGGTGACCGCAGCAACAACCAGGGTCGCTGTTCCGACCGATCTGCAGGGAGACACAGAGGGGGTCTAAGAGGAAGGCAACAACTCATGTCGAAGAGATCAGAACGAGACTGGAGAGGGAGAGAGACTCACCAGCAACGAGGCGATCAACACTGGAGGGTGCACAATTGAAAGACGAAGCAGCAGAAAAGGCTTGGCTTACTGACGGCAGTAGCTTGGCTTGCCTTGCATTGTCGATGGAGAAGAGGGGGAGAGGCGGCAGCTAGGGTTTTCCTCCCGTGGCTTGGCGGCGCGAGCTAGGGTTTGGGGTGGAGCAGCGGCAGCTCGGGGTACTTATAGGCACGACGCTGGCTAGGGTTGGAGAGCGCGGGCACTAGAGATGCTGCCACGTCGGTTTGGGCGTCCGTGCCCTGGCGTCGGTCGGCTCTGATCGACTGGAGAAAAGGCGGTGTAGGTAGGTGGCGTTGACTTGGGCCAAGTGGGCTGAATCCTTGCGCGGGGTGCGATCCAGAGAGGCAAAGAGGGATGGGCCGAGCTCGGGAGTGAAAGGAGAAAGCGGCCCAAATCACCTCGTGCTTGGAAAAATGGTTTGACATATAATTGAGGCAGATTCAAACATAATTTGAATTTGAGTTTGCTCCAAATTTTGAATTCACCTTTGAACTATCCACAAATTGATAGGGTAAAATTGAAGTGAGGTTTCAGCACGGAATTCGAGACATGGTCAAGTTTGAACTTAGAATTTGAATTTCATGATATTTGATACAACTTTTGAATCTTAAAAATTCTGGACTGTACTCCAAGTATTCCAAGTTTTCCTGTAGATCCACCACTTGAGAGTGCACCACTTCACTCGGAACTTGCAAGCACCTCTTCAACTGTGATACGTGGAACACATCATGCACTCCCGCAAGATAGACTGACAGGTCCAACTTGTAAGCAAGCATCCCAATTCTTCGCACAATGCGGAAGGGTCCCATATATCTTGGTGCTAGCTTCCCACGAACATGAAATCTACGAGTACCTTGAAATGGAGAGACCTTAAGGTACACATAGTCTCCTTTCCTCAATTACCATAGGTCTTCTTCTCTTGTCTGCATAGCTCTTTTGCCTGCTTTGAGCAACTCTGATATTTTCTCTCACTTTCTCAACCTTCTCTTCCGCTGCCCTGATCATGTCGGGACCAAAAAGTGATCGCTCTCCCACTTCAGACCACATGAGAGGGGTTCTGCACTTTCTGCCATAAAGCGACTCATTTGGAGACATCTTCATGCTTGCTTGATAGCTGTTGTTGTATGAGAATTCTGCAAATGAGAGACTGTATTCTCAACTTTTCCCATAAGTAAGCACACAAGCTCTCAACATATCCTCAAGGATTTGGCTTACTCTCTTAGTCTGCCCATCAGTCTGTGGGTGATACGCTGTGCTGAAATCAAGAGATGTGCCCATAGTGGCATGCAAGATCTCCTAAAACTTGGACACAAACCGGGGTCCTCTATTAGAGATTATGGACATTGGTGCTCCATGAAGTTTCAGAACATTGTCGATGTAGAGACGGGCTAGCTGCTCAACAGAGTAAGTGTCACGAGTGGTAATGAAGCGTGCACACTTGGTGTGGCGATCCGCAGTGACCCAAATGGAGTTATGACCCTTAGGTGAAAGGGGCAACCCATTAATGAAATCCATGCTGATATTTGCCCACTTCCACACGGGTATTGAGATTGGTTGTAGCAAACCAGCTGGCCTTTGATGTTTTGCCTTGACTCTCTTGCAAATGTCACAACGAGCCACATATCTAGCAATTTCCCTTTTCATACCTTTCCACCAGATCATGGTCTTAAGATCTTGGTACATCTTGGTGTTGCCAGGGTGAATAGAATATCTGGAGTCATGAGCTTCACGCAAGATGGTTTGACGTATCTCCCTAACCCTTGGCACACATATGTGGTTTTTGAACCACACGACCCCATGCTCATCCACCCTAAAGTCAGGTGCGACATTTCTCTTCATTTTTCCCAAGATTTCCCTTATTTTTGCATCCTTCTTCTATGCAAGCTTTATCCTGTCACTCAAGAGAGGCTTCACTATGAGTTCATTGAGATAGCCCTTTGGAATCAGCTCTATCCCTGCATTCATCATATCCTCAAAGATTGGGGGTTGACTCACCATGAGACTTGTGCAATAGGACTTGCAACTCAATGCATCGGCCACAATATTTGCCTTGCCAGGGTGGTAGTTTATACCAATATCATAGTCCTTGATCAATTCCAAACATCTTCTTTGCCTCATGTTCAATTCCGATTGTGTGAAGATGTACTTGAGACTCTTGTGATCGGTGTAGATCTCACAACGGTTGCTAATAAGATAATGCCTCCAAATCTTCAATGCATGCACAACCGCTGCAAGCTCAAGATCATGAGTAGGATAATGTTGTTCATGCTTCTTCAATTGCTGTGATGCGTATGCCACAACCTTCTTATTCTGCATGAGAACACAACCAAGACCTTGTGTTGAGGCATCACAATACACTCCAAAGTCTTGATTGATGTCAGGCAAGGTGAGAATCAGAGCAGTGGTCAATCTTGTCTTCAACTTCTGAAAGCTACGCTCACGCGCTGGCGTCCAATCAAAATCCACATTATCTTGTAGGAGTTCTGTCATTGGCTTTGCTATCTTGGAGAAATTCTTAATGAAACGGCGATAATAGCCAGCCAACCCAATAAAGCTTCTCACATCTTTCACATTCCTTGGTGTAGTCCATTCCACAACAGCTCGGACCTTTTTCGGATCCACCGCTACACCATCAACGGTTATGATATGACCCAAGATTGCAACTTCTTCAAGTCAGAACTTGCACTTACTAAACTTTGCATACAATTGGTGTTCCTTGAGTCTCTCAAGCACAACTCTCAAATGTTGCTCATGCTCTTCAGCTGTCTTGGAGTAGATAAGAATATCATTGATGAATACCACTACAAACTTGTCCAATTCAGCGATGAAGGTCTTGTTCATCATATTCATGAAATAAGCCGAGGCATTAGTGAGCCCAAAGGAGAAAACCAAGAACTCATATGAGCCATACCTCATCACAAAGGACGTCTTAGGTATATCACACTCGTAAATCTTCATCTGATAGTACCCCGATCTGAAATCAATCGAGGAGAAGTACTTAGCATCCTTCAATTGATCAAACAAGTCATCAATTCTAGGCAAGGGATACTTGTTCTTGATAGTTGCTTCATTAAGAGATCGATACACATCCTCATAGTGCCATCTTTCTTCCTCACAAAGAGTACAGGAGATCCCCATGGTGAAGCACTAGGGTGAATGAATCCCTTCCCAAGAAAATCATCCAATTGTACTTTCAATTCTGCAAATTCCTCAGAAGACATGCGATACAACCTCTTAGCAATTGGGGCCATTCCAGGAATAAGATCAATGATGAATTCAACATCATGATTAGGAGGGTGCCCTAGCAATTCCTCAGGAAAGATCTCAGGATACTCACAAACCACTAGAATCTGATCTAGGGTTAGCTCTTTGATGTGGCAGATTTGGGGAGGGAGCTTTGGAGCTTTGGGGGAGAACTTGACCTTGACTCCCATGTGGTTCTCAAGGGTTACTACCCTATTGGCACAAGATATGACTCCCTTGTTTTTGGCTAACCAATCCATGCCCAAGATAACATCAATGTCACAAGAAGGTAATACAATAAGATCAGCTAGAAACTGGATACCCACAATGAGAATACAGACCTTACGACAACCTAAGATGCATTTATGGGTGCCTAAGGGGGATGAGGCAATGCTTGGGGTTTTGAGTAGGGTGGTAGGTATAGAAAGCTTAGACACAAACTTGGTGGATATGAAAGACTGTGTAGCGCCAGAATCAAATAAAATAGTAGCCATGCAAGAATTAACTAAGAACTCACCAAGAACAACTTCAGGTGCATTCTGAGCCTCTTCAACTAAGATATGGTTTAGCCTGCTTCTGGTCACACTCTGCGGAACAGGTGGCTTCGATTCTGACTGAGCTGGACGGTGCCCACTCTGGTGTTGCGACCTCTATGCAGTGTTTTTGATACGGTTGCTGAGCTGGCTGCTGGTGTTCTCCTTGACCACATTAGGACACTGGTAGGACTTGTGGCCATCCTTGCCACAGGCGTAGCAGCGAGTGGAGTACTGCCCACTGCTACTCTGTGACTTCCACCTAGACTGCTGCGATGGTGACTGCTGCGTGTAACTCACACGGGGCTGCGACTGAGAGTATGAACAGGGAGCCGAGCTGGAGCTCTGCCCCTGAGTGGGCCGTCTGGACTGCATCTGAGAAACGGAAGGACCACTAAACTACGATCATTGTAGACCTCCAGAACGGTTCCCTTGAGCTGCTTCTTTTTGCTTTTCTCCTCATTCCTTTTCCACCCTCTTGTATGTAGTTTCCAGAAGCATGGCTTTGTTGATCATCTGCTTCAGGCTAGCACAATCAACAAGGTGTACTCCCATGCTTGCGTGCAAGCCTCTAGAAAACCAGTACATACGCTGCTCCTCCGTAGCAACCTCTAAAGGGATGTAGCGGCTTAGCTGCGTAAACTTATTGACGTACTTTGACACAGTCATTTGTCCAAGCTTCAAGGATCTGAACTCCTCAGCCTTCCTGACCATAGCACCCCTGGGAATGTGGAAGGTACGGAACTCCTCCACAAACTGATCCCAAGTGATACTGTCAGGATCCTCGTGGGTGGCAACAAAGCTGTCCCACCAAGCTCCAGCTGTACCCACCAGCTGGTGCATAGCGAGGCGCACGCACTTAGCATCGTCACACTGCAGTAAGTCCAACTTCTTCTCGATCTCCCTGAGCCAACCATCAGCAACAAGCGAATCATCAGAACTATTGAACTCTGGTGAATTTAGACGCATGAAAGCACTCATGCGGTCCACAGGCCCCTGGTGGTAGAGCCCGTATCCTCCAGCCCGCCCATGCTGGTTCTGCCTACCAGTCGTGGCGGTCATAAGGTGCTGTAGCAGTCGTGTCTGAGTAGCCATCACGTAAGCAAGGTTAGGTGATGTGAATGGGGGTTCCTCATCTTCTGAAAGGTTCTGGTAAATCTTGACTTGGACGGAGGCGAACACAAATTGATCCGGCTTCTAAACAACACGTTCAGAACCCCGCAATCGCAGCCCAACATGTCCTCTGGTTATTAACCGTCAAGGACAGTTGACCTTGCCGAGAAGGCTAATCCCTACCTACGAATCAAGAACACAAGCAAGAACAAAAAAGAATGCAACACAATTGCAGATGAATGATTAAGCTAATGAAGTTGGGGTCTCACAAACCGATGAACGGCGACACTGTTTATGAACATAATAAATCTAAGCAAAACCCAAACCCTAATGGTGGGGCAGCAGCTGTATATGAAGACCCTAGGATTGTGCAAGACCCTCTGGACTCGCCCCTAATTGGGCTCAACTGGATACAAAGCTCAAAGGCCAAACACAGGCTACACATCACCGACATAAATTCTGGACCCTCTCTTATTTCGATGATTCTCGATGACTCCGAATTAATTTTGACATGACGCTAGAGGCATTGGAAATTTCGTCTCCTTAGCTTTCCGTTCATATGTAGAACGTCCGAATCTGAGTCCGTATGCGTCCTGGGCATCCGTTTTAGTGCATACTGGTACTCAGCTCCGAAAGAGACTCGAAGTTGGTTTTGATTGAGCCTCCATCTTGGCTTCCAAGTTCTTGCTGGTCCTCTACGTCCCCAAGTCCTTCTCCCATCATCTCCTGGTCTTCTCCATGGTTCCTAATCATATTATAATCATTAGGTAGTAAACCATTCTCAAAAGTAATATATAACAAAGAACGTAGGAACGAGCTCACCTCTAAATTTAGTCGTCGTGCACGAGCTCTAGTCATTGGACCTTGCAAGTCCAGAATTGGAGGAGTGTTGTGTGTATCCATAGGAATGATTTTCTCATCATCCTCCCCCTCTTGAAGTGGAGTCGTTCTCGACTCAAGCTCATCCTCTTCTCATAAGAATATAGCCCCTGACTCTTGTATCATTTGAAAATTGCAAATAATGCAAGAGTCCAAAATGAGAATAGTCGTGTTGGCTCTCTTTAAGGAAAAATCGCTCGAATCATCAAATTCGAGTGATAAATAGCTCAGTAGAGTGACATCAATCACTACCGAGTGATAAGTGATTCAGACGAGTGACTTGAATCACCGCTGAATGGTAGATGACTTCAACCAATGATCGAGTGGCAGTCATGCTCAACTCAGAATATCATGTCCAAGAGGCAGCGGCGCTCAACTCGAGCCGATAAGGTCAGGTGAAGAAGGCAGCCGAGGTTGTTGTAGCCGTCAACCGCTGATGAAGTGATGTCCGAATGATACCGATAGTCTGATATGTGGCCGACCGATGGCAGCGGTCAAATGTGATGTGGCAGACCGATGGTGGCAATCAAAGTTGGTGTAGCCGACCGATGAAGGAAGTCAGAACTAATGTAGCCGACCGATGAAGGCAGTCAGAACTGGTGTAGCCGACCGATGAAGGTGGACGGAGCTGTAAGCCGACCGATGAAGGCGAGAAAATCACTCTGTGTCGAGTGGTGTGTCCGCCTATCCGTCATAAATGTTCCTGACAATAAAAAAAATTATAATAATTAGTTATAATTAACATTGTTTGATAACTTACTATTATATGCCAAACAAATCAGTCAATTAAAAAGTCAAATCTGTATCCATTTTTCACCTTTAAGTAGACCGACTGGTGCAAAGCAGTGTATTCGCGTATTAGCAACCAGACCGATCCACTGTTGGATACTTAGGTAAAAATATAAAGAGCTCGGCGCTCGGTCTGCCGTAACAATATCGGTCATAATTAGTTTTGCGTAGCACTCAGAACCAGTCCACACATGACCTCTCGCAACTTTGACTCTGGGTTTAGTATAGTGGTAGTCTGACGCGTAGCTAAGAAATTATATGCCTTAGTTATTTGTAGGCGTAAGATAAAAAATAAGACCAAATCGCAAATAAAATATAATATATCGGTCGAGGCAGAAGCCAAATAAAGGTGAAACTAGAACGGACAACATGGATCATACGGTGTCAGGGCTGAGGCACCACTGAAAGGTCACCGACTGACATGTGTACTGTTAGATTCACAAAAAACTGGAGGAACACATATATAGATACCCAAATTACCCCCTGTCTCGATTGTTTAATGCGAAGGATTAAACAACCAAGACAATATAAAGACGAATAAAGCCATAAAGAGAGCACTGATTAAAAAGCCCGACTTTACTCATAAAAAATCTACGACTTTCTGCTTAGAAAACAGAGATAAATAGTCGTAGGGAAAAAGAATAAAGGACATGAACCTGAAATCTCGAAAAATAAATCAAGAAAGTATAAAGATACTTAGCTTTGCAATTCGACGAATTGAAGAGGAGCCCTCAAGCGTGCCGATGTTGTTAACGAGTGGTCGAACTGTGCCAAGTCATTGACGACGTCGCTGAGTAGCTGAGTCGCCGTCGAATGATCGTGCTGCGGCGATGTCACCGAGTTGAGGCGATATCGCCGAGTGGTCGAGTCACGGCGTTGTTGCCGAGTGATGTAGTCATTGGGTGGTCGTCGAGTGGCCGAGTGACCAGGTGAGTGGCGGAGTAGCCCTCGTGCATGTCGATGTGGCCGCTGAGAGGTCGAACTGTCGAGTCGTGGCGATATCGTTGTGTCCTCGATAGGCGTCGTGTCACAGCGATGTTGCCAGGTGGTCGAGTCATCAATCTCCTGGCCGAGTTGAGTCATGTTCGACCACTGATGTATTTGGCGAGGAATCCTCGACCTTTCCTATATGTGCCGCATTGGCTCACGCATATGCTTAAGCAAAACAATGCGTGTAATGCCAAAGCCACCACAAGATTAATATTTCACGTCATACACATTGATTATCATATAATATAATATGTATGGAAGGAATAATAAAGGAAAGAAACTTCCCAGTATGCCCACGTGCAGGTCTCTTGATTCCGTGGTAGAGATTGACTAGGAATAGCATTCGTGTACTAGTCAGACTCGGGAGTACGTCAACTCTTGATTTGCACCGACTCGCCGACTGAAGCTCTAGTATTCTGCAAAGCACGGGACGATGTCGCCCTTTGTTTTCATAATGCACAAGTATTCGACTCGGACTTGTGTACAGGCTGAAGTCGGCGAGTAGAAGACGATCTCATCGACTTGATGATTTTGTCAGGAACTCATCCAGCTTGCACCCACGATAAGACATAAAGATATTGCCGTTGAAATTGTCGGATGTCGTCTTGATGAAGACAGGATCACTTGCGCGATGCTACGGCGCTTCAACGCCGATGAGCTCGTGATCAAATCTTGAAGTATATTGAGACCACCGATCTCAACAAGCTGATCGTCGCACTATCCCTACGAACAGCGTCAAATGTCGATATTTATTCTCAGTACTAGACATAGAGTAGTTTATCAATTACAATTTATATGTAGAATAGGGGTATGCGCGAGATCGAGAGACGATGGTAACACAAGACGCCAATTTATATAGGTTCGGGCCTCCCAAAGGATAATAACCCTACATCCTGTATTCTGTGGTATTTATATTGATATGTCTAGATCATAAATCTAGATGAGTAAGGTAGACCTAGACGACGATGTCTAGTTGTGTCTAATTGTGGGCTTGTCTCCTTGTCGTTTGAGGAGGACCTCTGCCCCGTCTTATATATCCGGGGGACAGGGTTACATGGCGGAGTTCTAGCTGGTCTACTGTTCTTATCCTAGTAGGAGTCTATCTCCACTTTTTTTCTATATGAGGTACCACGGGTACAGGTCATCGACACCGCGTCAGTGAGGGCCCTGGTGATCGTCTCTGCCAAATCACTCTGAACCGTCTGCAAAGCCTTCTGTAGCTGATCTTGGCTCATGCACTCAGCAAATTTTGAGAGCGAAGCACCCTCTCCATCACTTCCTGACATCACAAACACTAAAACAGGAAACAAACAATAAAGGTTATTCCTACAAAACTATTAAGCAGTGGTGCCTCTCAACACAACAAAAGGAAGCTTCTTACAAAGTTCTGAAAAGTAAAGCAAAGGATACCAGGGAGGTGTGTTTCATAATTGCAAGGGTCACAAAAATAATCCGTGTGCTGTATAGAAGAAATATATAGAGCTAGGAAGACCATATATATCTATCTATCTATCTATCTATCTATCTATCTATATATATATGAGTGGCACACAAATAAAAAACAGAGAGTAAAGCTGAATAAGTGCCCCAAATAAGTTGTTTTTAGTTGCTGGTCTAACTATGTTCTAGAATAGTGGTAATAGCAATGGCAGATACAAGTGTCAAAGAAGAATATAGCACAGTAGAGGGCTAGGTGTAAAACAGCCAAATCTCTAAATTTTAGGGGGCTAGAAGGAGTACTAGTGGAAATCTCAAATTTATTTTTTTTGATTTTATTTTTTTGATATTTTTTTCCAACTCAGTGACAATGGGGGAGAACCCAAAAGAAATTTTAGCTCAAACAGAGGTAGGATGTGACCTACAAAAATTCTACAAGTTTCAGAAAACGTTGGGTTTCAACTTGAATGATTTTTTTTCTTTATCTTCCCGATTTTTTTAATTTTTTTGAAGGGCAAGTTTCAGAAGGGCAAACAGCCTTTGGCGGTTTGGGATGACCTCTTTTCAAGTCAAGAAGCTCCTGTAAAAATTTCAGTCAAAACGGACAACCGAGCGAAAAGTTATTGCCGTTTTATTGAAGATTTTGAAGAAACTCGGGGTTTGAGCGAAACCCGAGACGGTTTTGGGGTCGGATTCAAAATCGGGTAGGAAATTTTTTGTCGAGATGGATGCAGCGGAAAGTGGAATTGTGGAAGTTGGTCCGAGATGTTGAGGGTGGGATTAGGGTGGGATCGATCAATCAACCCTAGCACACAAAGCCGAACAAACAGAGGGTGGTGGAGGGGGGGGTGGCGGCTAGGGTTGCAAGGGAAACACTACTGATGATAAAAACACAAATTAAACCAGCGACTAAACAAGAACTAGGGCACAAACTCAATACTACAGACTCTAAAATTGAAATATGCAAAGGCTAAACAAGGGTTCCCGATCATCCGAAAGATTCTATAAATCTTGACTTGGGCGGAGGCAAAACACAAATCGATCCGGCTTCTAAACAACATGTTCAGAACCACGCAATTACAGCACAACGTCTCCTTTGGTTATCAACCGTTCAAGGATGATTGATCTCACCGAGAAGGCTAATCCATACCTACGAATCAAGAACACAAGCAAGAACAAAGAAGAATGCAACACAATTGTAGATGAATGATTAAGCTCACGAAGTTGGGGTCTCACAAACCGATGAACAGCGACACTGTTTATTAACAAAATAAATCTAAGCAAAATTGAAACCCTAATGGTGCGGTGGCATCTGTATATGAAGACCCTAGGGTCGTGCAAGACTCTCTGGACGCGCCCCAAGTTGGGCTCAACTGGATACAAAGCCCAAAGGCCAAAAACAGGCGACGCAACACCGACATAGATTCTAGACCCTCTCTTGCTTTGATGATTTGTGATGACTCCAAATGAATTTTGATATGAGGCCAGTGGAATTGGAAAGGTCTTCTCCTTAGATTTCCGTGCATATATAGAATGTCAAAATCTGAGTCCATATGCGTACTGGGCGTCCGTTTTAGTGCAGACTGGTCCTGAGCCCCAAAACAGACTCGAAGTCGGTTTTTATTGGGCCTCCACCTTGGCTTCCAAGTCCTTGATGGTCCTCCACGTCCCCAAGTCCTTCTCCTATCATCTCCTGGTCCTCTCCATGGTTCCTAATTATAATATAATTATTAGATAGCAAATTATTTTCAAAAGTAACATATAACGAAGAACATAGGAATAAGCTTAGCTCTAAATTTAGTCGTCGTGCACGAGCTCTATTCATTGGACCCTTCAAGTCCAGAATTGGAGGAGTGTTGTGTGTATCCATAGGAGTGATGTCCTCATCATTAGGAGCAGCAGGCAGCTCCGCATCATCAACTTGGTCCATGACCTCGTACTCATCGCGTTAGGGGTATGCTCTCTACCCCTACCACGGCCACCAGCACGGCCACGCCCTCTAGATCCTCGGCTGCGACCTCCGTTGCCACGACCACGGGCTCTCGGAGCGGCTCAACGCCCATGACCACGAGGTGGCGGAGCGATCTCATCTTCATGAGCAGCTTCATTGAAGCGAGCGTTCAGACGATTGGACCTTCGTGGTGGTATCTGTTGCATCAAAAATTCCAATAGGCAAAACTGCTTGATCCAAAATATCATAATGCTTGCAATATTGAGCAAGATATAAAATCTTATGATGATAATTGCAAGAATCAACTCATCCAAAAAGGGCATCAAAGTTATTTGGTTATGATCACTAGTCCAATAGTTTGTTGCAAGATAAGTTATACACATCTCCATTTGCATTAGTCAGGCCTTAACGCGTATTTCACAAAATTTTCTTCCAATGATCCTCTTGGTCGTAACAGCTTCTTCATTGGCAAGAATTTGAGATGAAAAGGATTTATGATTCCAAGGTATGATGAAGGAGTTACAAGCTGAAAAGATGACTAGAATTAGTCCTGATACTAATGTCCGTTTCTAAGATCTCGTACCTACAGTCAAGTATGGCTCTGATACCACCTGTGAGAACCCGGTTTTACCCAAAGGCAAAAACGAATCCTTTGTACCTCAAAGCCACTCCCTGGAGGGAAGCATGTACATCCATTCACAAGTAATACCATAAAACCATAAAAAGAACAAGACACAAAGATAAGATAGATCATCATAGCATCATCTTCATAAGTTAAGCATCAACATCTGGATACATGGACATGGCATGCAGGCCAAGGAAGATGAACATGTCATCTAACAAAAGCGAAATCTACAGTAGAAGTCTCCTTGGTTGATCCATCTCCACAGGCAGCTTGAGTGTAGGTGAGAGACCGATCTACTCCTTGTCATCCACGTCATCGAAGTTGTAGTCCGGTTTGCTGGCTTCTCCATCTTCTGAAAGCGAGAAGGAGGCAGCCCTGAGTACATGTTGTACTCAACAAGTCGATCAACCCAGAGTACATGCTATACTGAATGAGTCGTTCTAACCTAGCAAGGTATGCTATGCATGCAGGTATTTCAAAGGATGGGCTAAGGCTGAGTGCGAAAAGCTAGGTTGACAAATATTTTCTTTTAAAACATTTCAAATCATTTAAATCATCAAGTTTTATTATCTTGTCCTATTGGGATTAACATGTCCTAACAAGATTCAAATTTTAATCCTAGCTACTATCCTCCCACTGGGCCACAGCTCTAGGCTGGATGCAAAACAAGAGAGGAGGAAAGGAAGAGTAAAACAAATCTAATCACTATGAAATCTCTCTGGTGATGTCCTTGACCGAGGACGTGGCTATATATATAGATCATAACTCTGCAGAGTGATACACCTGTACCCATATGATGTGGCCCCATACATAGACTATGGTCGTAGCCTAAGCACAGAAAGCACACACAAAATCCTTACTCAAGCATCGACTGGCGTCTCTTGCATCTCTAGAACTGAGCCCCCAGAGCCTTGCAAGACCAAGGGTCCTGAAGCTATGACGGGCCTACCACTGATCAGGTGGGATATCCCTCTCGTGGAGCCGGGTCGCAGCCTGTAAACACCACTAACACCTACCTCGTACGCCTACGGGCTAGATCACCAGTCCTTTGCAAGTATCAAGATTCCGCCACTGCCCACACAAGGTCGATGTGATGTGTAAGTAATAACCTGGAGACATGTGTCATGTGAATGTAGCTAATAAGGCAGCCAGGATAGGCATCTCCATCCCTCTCCACCTCCTATCCAATCCTCAACAGCCAAAACCACGACAGAGACCCATAGCCCAAGTCTCTACTCAACTATATCCGCTACAGACACTCTCCCAATGGGGGTTGCCCAATCTACCTCCGGACACCTAGTATCATTTACACTCGCCTACTAAATCAGGTTTTGTGGAGTTATTTGCAATCACATACAAAAAACATATTTTAAATCATTTACACAAATTCATTTTTTAGTGTCCAGGTGAGAGTTTGAAATTATGCGACTAAATATACTAAGCATCGTTATAGTAGTAAAACATTCCTATGGCTTAATAGTGGGAAGATAAGCATATAAGGGCTTGGGTATGATCTAGCACCATTTTAAATAGTTGGCATGCAAAACAGTTGTAAACAACACATGCAGTTTAGAAAAACTGGGTAGACAATAGTGATCAAGGAAAGTGGCTTGCCTTGTTAGTCGGGGTTCCACTCGAGGTCTTGGTCCTCAGAACGCTCCTGCTCGTACTCCAGAGTCTCCGGCGGGTCTGTACATCGAATCGGGGACATACCGGTAAGTCACGATGAATACAGACAAAATTGACTCAAATTTAAATTGCGTACCTAAAAAAGTGCTAGTTAGAATTAATGGACAGCACTAACTCATAGAGGACAATTTTACAAAACTAACACAATTGGTTTCGTTTGAATCGGAGCTAAATTGGATTTACTAGGAATTCCCGAAGATAAAATAAGAGACAAAACGATTTCTAGATAATATTAAAGAATATTCCAGAGAATATTCTTTCCTGATTTTTGCTGCTGACATGTGGGGCCCGTCTGTCATTGACTGACAAAGAGCGGTCCATGGTGGACCAAGTCCACAAAAAAATAAAACAAGGCCAAACAATCCCTATGGGCCGAATCTCTAACGCATGGACCGGACTTGGTTCTCTCCCTGCTCAGCCTAGACCTACCAGCACTACCGGCCCGCACATCCATTTGGCCCATGCAGAAATCAAGCCACAAGGCCTAGCCTTAGCCTTTGCTTGGCCTAGCAACACCACATGAGCAGCCCTGCCTTAACTAGGCCCAACTAACCGAGTAGGCCCAGTAGCACGCCAGCAGGCAGCCCAGCTGCCTGGCAGCCAGACCACTCATGCGCACAGCACACCGTGCGCGGCTTCGGTGCTGCTCGATGGCAACACAGCAACAACGCCACAAGGGAAAGATCAGAGGGGGCAGGAGGCATGCATGTACTCATCGCGACGGATTGAAGCTGCAGACAAAGTCGTGGCGGCTCAAGTGAAGAAGAGCGATGGCGACGAGGTCCAGCTCGCGGTATCCAGGCAGGTGGTGACCGCGGTGACAACCGGGGTCACTGTTCCGACCGATCTGCAGGGAGACACAGAGAGGGTCTTAGAGGAATGGAATGACTCATGTCGAAGAGATCACAACAGGACTGGAGAGGGAGAAAGGGGCTCACCGGCGACGAGGAATTTGACGGCAAGAGCTCATGGCGGTGAATGGATCTCCTCTGAATTATTCTTCTCCTCCACTCAAAACACCAAGCGATCAACACTGGAGGGTGCGCAATTGAAAGACGAAGCAACAGGAAAGGCTCGACTTACCGACGGCGGTCGCTTGGCTTGCCTTGCGCCGTCGATAGAGAAGAGGGGGAGAGGCGTTGGCTAGGGTTTTCCTCGCGCGGGCTGGCGGCGCTGGCTAGGGTTTGGGGTGGAGCAGCGGCGGCTCGGGGTACTTATAGGCACGGCGCTGGCTAGGGTTGGAGAGCGCAGGCACTGGAGATGCTGCCACATCGGTTTGGGTATCCGTGCCCCTGCGTCGGCCGGCTCTGATCGGCTGGAGAAAAGGCAGTGCAGGTAGGTGGTGTTGACTTGGGCCAAGTGGGCTGAATCCTTGCGCGGGGTGCGATCCAGAGAGGGAAAGAGGGATGGGCCGAGCTCGGGAGTGAAAGGAGAAAGCGGCCCAAATCACCTGGCACTTGGAAAAATGGTTTGACATATAACTGAGGCAGATTGAAACATAATTTGAATTCGAGTTTGCTCCAAATTCTGAATTCACCTTTGAACTTGATCCACAAATTGATAGGGTAAAATTTAAGTGAGGTATCAGCACGGAATTCGAGACATGGTCAAGTTTGAACTTAGAATTTAAATTTGATGATATTTGATACAACTTTTGAAGCCTAAAACGTCTGGACTGTTACAATGAGCCTTGTTTAAAGTCCCTCTCTATCTAGCATGGCACAACTTCCTGTCTCCCACACGCATGGCCTACCTCAAATCCAGGCCGTCACTAATCCGCCACGATAACACTATCTTTGGCCCACACATGCCAACAATGTTATGCATCACCTTGTGGACTCGTCATGGTCTCCTTCCGGTATGCAACTGATGCAGTATGTCCCTCTCATGTGTTGTCATCACAACGCTGCCCTCAGTCAATGTCATTTGCCCCCTCCTGTTGCGTCTCCAAAATGGCAAAGTGGAAAGAGGAAAAACAATGCCCTAACATGGGCTAAACTCAACCGTCGACGGTCCATGATGCGGGCTCACTTATGGCGGTGACGTGGTAATTTGTGAAGGTGACCATGGCATGAGAGACTAAGTGTTTGCAGTGAAAGCTATCTATGTCAGGCCGAATAAGGTGAGGAATGTTAGCTAGTTCCAAGATATGTATGCAGATAGTATGCTATGCAGGTTAGGTCTGATTTTATTTCCTTTTTTTCACTATTAGTTATTTGTTTAGTATCCAATGTCTTATATCAAGTAATCATGTTGATCGAATGTTTAGCACTGAGATATTTTTGTGATACTATTTCTGGTGAAAGAGAGGCGTATAAGCATGCTCTATGTGGAAGAATTATTTTTTCTCTCTTAAATATATATAATAAATTCAACTTACTTCCTTGAATTTTCTTACTGCTACAGATACATGAGAGGAAATATTATAGGATACACTCAGCAGGGGAAATGAGGTTCCACATCAGACAAAACCCAGGTGGATGAGTGAGAAAAGGAGAGATAACCAAGGACAGACAACTCGTGAGTCGCTCGCCGAAACAACATAACTCGACCATCGTAAGCTTATAATAAATCTTGTTACACAAATTGACTTTACATACTATTTTTGTTCTTTTTTTTTGTTTTTTAGGAAAATGCTATGCGTATGTCTTTGTTGTCCAATCCGCCTATCCGACTAGTGTTATTAGCTACCTATTGATTACATGCAAACAATTAATTAATACTGATCGTACGGTCGGGTAGAACAACCAGGTCGTATGTATAGCAGTACTCTTTTTTTTATATCTCACTCAACCATAGCATTAGTGAAAGGACCTTGATGTCGCCTAAGGGGGAGAGGGTGAATAGGTGATACTATAAATATCTGTGAAATTAGACTTAACAAAAAATCAGTACGATCGGCAGTGCCGATGGGACCAATCGGCAGTGCCGATGGCCACTGCCGGCGGGGCAATCGACAGTGCCGATAAGGTAAAGACAGACGCGAAAGATCAAGTGTAAGCAGTTCTACTATATTGTAAAGAAAGAGAAAGATGATAGTCGGCAATATAAGTCAATTAAGCAAGCTTGCAACAATAAGATAAACTTACATAAGTAGATCGAGCAATTTAGAGCTAGCACAAGTTAAAACCATAGAATAAGAATATAATGCAGTAAGTAGTAGAAGGATCACACGAAGATACAAGATTAATGCATGACGGCTCCTAGCTAAACAAAACCATTATCCATTCTAGTGATTTGTTCATATAAGATACCATTGCTTCGAGAGAAAACCAACAACACATCCTTCCTCATAGCAAATAGATAGCTGGAGCATTATAAGAAAAGAATTCCAGTACTGCTGCATTAGAGCTACCAGTAAAGAAAATATTCTCAATACTCATGCTGTTTGAACCGGGTACACCAAAATTAGAGATCCAGATGTCCGAGTGATTTAGAAATCCAAGTAAATATATTCCAAGAATAACTGATCAATAAAATTTCAGTTGAATATCTTCGTGAAATAAATGCTCCAGATGATGCACTCATTGTTTAACAACCAAGATCCCATGAATATCCTAATTATTGATAAAAACAGAATATCCTGATAACCAATAAATATTCCGATAACCATAAGATTGCTGATAATTCCAGATGAGCATAATAATATCCAGATCATTGATAGATGTTCTAGGTAATTGGCAGTCTAATCTGAGGAATAGATCCGAAAAACCGACTAAATAAAGTTACATATAACATAATACATAATAGCCTCTTAAACTTGATACGTAAATAATAAGGCATAAAAGAATAACTTAGCTTTGCAACAGTCGATGAGTCGAAGTCATCGAACCTCCGACATGTCGTCTGATTGTCGACTTAAGTAGCCGGATCGTCGAGTGATTGGTCGAGTCACAGAGTGATCCAACAACTCAGGTCACCAGTGAAGGACCCGTCATCGCCAGAGATGACAGGGCCGAACGGCGCCGAGTCGTTTTGCTTTCCTTCAAAGCTTGTAGTTCATCACGAAACCGTGTCGAAGCCTTCAACCCGAACTCATGATTACGAGTTGGAGTCCACAATAGTGTCGGCCGAGTTGTCGAGCTTCCGTGTTGTGCTCACCGAGTCGCCGAGTCAGTTGCGGCTGAATCCCGATCCAACTCAACTCTCATCCATGCAAACAGACGTCACGCATTAAATATTCAGACTAATCCAATTTTGATTAGTATAGTATAAACAATAAAATAATACGGAAGGATGAAGGAGTAATGCGGAAAGCATCGCATGCACAAGAAACTTTCCCTGATGGGACACATGCATCTCTCGGAGTCCTTGTTTCTCACGAAAAGTCACGGCAGATTTACGGCGAGTCGGCGGAAGTACAGAAAAGGCTTCTATAAAGAAACCAATCTCGCCGATTCCATGCTCGGCTCTGGTTTCAACTCGTCGATTTCCTGCACATCGATCCCAGCCAGAAGACACACGCCATCGCGCGTGTGGCGTCGGCGTCATGTGCAGATTCTTGCCGCTTCACCGGATGGAGTCGCTGCCTCGACTTGATCGCCACAGATGAAGATCCATCTTTTTCTAAAATTTTTGCCATCTAACTCGACAAACTGATCATCGCGCGGCTCCTACCTGACGCGCCAACTGTCGAGAGATAATCTCGATAGTAGTTCTAATTATGCGTATGAGTATGAAAAGAGGGGCTCTCCTTTTCTTTTGATCCAGTTGGATCCCTAGCAACCAATGCAATGGTTTATTTTCATAATCCTAGGCGTCGCCCTTAAGCTCCCAACTTATTGTGGTGAGACAGGAACGTTTGTGAAGGTGTGATTCGCCTCCGGAGGAAAAGGATCAAGTAAAGAAAGAAATCCAAGCACGATCTTTGTGATTACTTGATGGGGAAAAAGATTGAGAGAGATCCGGCCACTTTGTGTGGCTCCTCAACGAGGACGTAGAAACTATTTAGTGTGGTTGCCGAACCTCGGGTTAATTTTTTGTGTCTCTCTTTATATTCCTACATTTCTTATTGTGCTTGTGCATTTCTTTTATATTATTGTGCTCGATTCACTTGTTATTGTATTGCTAGCTATCTATCAAAGAACCCTAAACGTACATTGCTCTAGCTTCACTACTAAACCAGTTTGTATCTTTTTCTCTTAGTTTCTGTATTTCAATAAGTTTTAGAAAAAGGATTGGTGAAGTTCTGTCATTTGATAGAACTTTTGTGGTGACGAAAGTTCTGTCATTGCTGTATTTGATCAAAGCTTAGTGTTTTTTCAGGTTTAATTTTTTAGATTGCCTATTCACCCCCCCCCCTCTAGGCAACTTTCAATTAGTATCAGAGTCAAAATCTTCTATAAGGCTTAAAAGCTTGAAGGTTAAAGAATGTCGAAGCCGGGGGATGGCGACAAGCCTCAAGACATTGCTTCGGCAAGCAAGGGAAGTGATTTGCACACGACCATGCCTTTCAACTATGCCGATGTGGCAAATATACATGGTAGTGGAAGTGGAAGATTGTCCTACTTCCAGGGCAAAGATTTCAGTTGGTACAAGCATCACATGAAGATGTATGTCATGTCCATTGGTCCACCAATTTGGGAAATTGTGGAGAAGGGATATACCTTAGAGGACAAGGACAATCGTACAACCGTGGACCAACTCAACATCCATCGTAATGCTTAAGCGGTGTCGGCCATTCTCTCTTCCTTGAATCCCAAGGAATATTCAAGAGTAGCCGGAATTGAGAATGTCCGGAGAATATGGAAGAAATTTGTATGTGCTCATGAAGGAGTAGACGTGGTGAAGAAGTCAAGACTTCAAGTTCTCAAAAATCAATTCAACGTCTTCGTGATGAACAAGGGAGAAGAGCCTCAACAAACTCATGATAGGCTCATGGATATTATCAATGAAAGAAGATCTTATGGAGACAATATCAAAGATGAAGAAGTCAACTACAAGCTTCTCATGGCTCTTAGGATGTGGAATCCTACTCTTTGCACTATCATTGAAGAGAAGGATGGCTTTGAGAGCTTCACAATGGATGAAGTCATTGAAAGAATCAATGCCCACAAGAGTCGTGATGATGAGGGCAAAAGAGTGAATGTGCTAATTGGTGATGAGAGCAGGAGCAAGAAGGATTTGGCACTCAAAGCCAAGAAGATTCAAGATGATAATGATGATGATGAAAAAGAGAATGATGATGAAGAAGAAGACAATGAAGAGTTTGCTCTATTTATCAAGAAGTTTGGCAAATACATGATCAAGAATGGCTTCACCAAGAAGAGCTTTGACAAGGCCAAGGCTAGAAGAACAAATAGAAGATGCTATGAGTGTCATAAACAAGGACACATGATAACCGATTGGCCAAGGCTCAATGACAAGGGCAATAAGAATCAAAAGTACAACAAGAAGAAGAAGCCCAACAAGAAGCCATACAAGGGGCAAGCTCACATTGGCCAAGAATACATATCCGATGATGATGAGCAAGATGATGAGGGTGGCATCGCCAACCTTGCTATTGGTTTCCCACCGGCTAAGAAGACACTCTTTGACGACCTCACCGACGATTAGGATGATACTCCACGGTGCTTCATGGCTAAGGAAAGCAAGGAATACTCCTCCAGTGGGGCTATATGGGTGCTTGATGGCGGGTGCTCAAATCAAATGACCGGAGAGAGGTCAATGTTCTCCACACTTGATCATGACAACCTACCAAGTGGAGTGAGAAACCATGTGGATATGTGCCATGATTTGCAATATGTGATGAGTAATTAATATTGGTTGAGTCTGAGTTTGAGTTGAAATGCGGGAATCTGGGGATTGCATGAGCTTATGCATATCATGGTTTTGACTAACCGGAGTTGGTGAGGATGTTGGAGAGTTTGCAGGAGATGAAAAATGTGTTTGCTTGTCTCATAATGTGTAGGTCACTGGAGTCAACTTGGCGGTCAATGGCGAGAGGATCAGGCACAAGTAGGAGACTTGGGGCCGGACGATCAGGAGGCCGGGTGAAGTCAAGGATGATCCACACCATACATGTGGAGAGGCAAGAAGCACGGACGGTTTCGCGGTTGAGCCTCAAAACCGTGGGTGGTGATCAAGACGACGGGGTTGATCAAGTCAAAGGGGATCGGGCGTCGGTGCAAGTAGAGGCTTCCAATGGACCGGAGGCGGGAGAGACTTGCCGATAAGAAGGATCACAGGACGAGGTGACACGCGTAAATATCGTGAAGTCTTGCTTTGGTGGAAGTGAGCATGAAGTCGCGCTTTGAGAAGCGTGCAAGGCGGTTTCCCGGTTTCTACCTCAAAACCAGTGGTGATGTTTGGTGGTGCACGTGGCACCATCGCGAAGCTTACGTTGAGGCGAAGCAAAGTTGTGAAGGGCTCGATAGCGTTCAGGCGAAGGAAAAAGAGTTGGACAGTTTTGCCCCTAGTGATAGCTGGCAATGAGTTATAGGTCAAGGGTAGAGTTGTCTTGGTCCCTAGGCCTATATAAGGAGAGGTGTGGCTGGTCAGAGAGGGGCCTCTTCCCATTAGCCTTGTTAGGACTTCATTCAAAGTGCTAGGGGAGGTCTTCATGTAATATAGGAGAGGAGAAGGTGTGTGAGAGACATCTCTTTCTCTTCTAAATAGTAGGAGGAAGAGGGTGGCTTCCTAACCTTGTATCCATGGATCTTGTAAGCATGTTTCTATGATATGAGAATTATTTTCGTTCTCAAGATCTTCCTCTCTCCCTAAATCCCAAATTTCTCTTTTTCTCTACTTTCGGAGCTATTTTTGTAGGAATTTTTTATCTCACTTTCAGTTAAGTTTTGGGGCGGATTCCTTGGGGGATCTTAGTTCTATGATGAGCTAGAACAATCCTTCATGGGTCCTTGACCCAATCAAGAACTCTATCACCTTCGATTTGAAGGATTTCTCAAGTTTCCCCTTTTTAGTGTTCTTGGCATAAAATCTGAAATTCGTGATGATTCCTTGAGCCAATTGAGTGGATCTTCTAGAAATAGGGTCGTGATGTGTTGAGGATTCACTGGTCCAAAAATCGCATCATTTGGAGTTTGTTTGATTAGGTTTTGGTCAAGTTTTTGCCTAATCCCGAAATCTTTTTCTGTTCTATCGGGGTCGATCTGCACTACCAATGACCAGGACCGGCACTGCCAGTGGGTCAGAATTCGGATCGACACTGCCGATGCCACGACCGGCACTACCGGTGGCTTGAGTCCAAACCCCGCACCAGCACTGCCGATGGTCAGACCGTCACTGCCGATGCGCTCTGTTTACTGCATTTGAGAATTCCTCACCGGCACTGCCGATGGTAGTCCAGTAAGGTGACTTGTGTGCGCTTCTTTGACTGATTCAAGTCTTTACAGTTCCCTTTTGTTTCCGCTGTGTTCCGCTGCTGTAGTTGATAACTCCTAAGGTTAGCACATCACAAGTTGGTGTGTGTAGCCTTGGTGATTGGTTTAGAGGTTGGCTCGGGTTGTAGGGGATATAGGCTAAGTTCTCCTGGAGAATTTTAATTGGCTCCCATTCACCCCCCCTCTCCGGTCGCCTTCTCGGTCCTTTATGGAGGCATCTCATTTGGAAATTGTTGGCGTTTAGATCACCGACTAGTTGAATTTGTTCATAAGGATGCGCGCTTCGAGCTCGGCGATGGCTAAGCAAGAGGACACGAGGAATTATACTGGTTCGGGAAAGCCCCCTACATCTAGGTCTCGGGCCTGCTCGTGGTACTTACTCCGGTGAGGGTGTACAACGGTGGTGAGAGAGGAGAGTGCTCCAAGTCTCGGGTGAGAGTAGTGTGTGCGATTGCTTGTGTCATGGTTCTTGTTGCTCATTGCCTCGTTGCTTCCGTGTTCTTTAGAGAAAAGAGTGGGTCTCCCCTTTTATACTTAAAGGGGATAGGCCCATTCATAGGGAGAGAGGGAGAGAGAGAGAGAGAGAGAGAGTCTACCCGTGTGGAGTTGGTGGTGTCATGCTGAAGAAGGCGAAGTCCTTAGTTGGCGGCGTGGTCTTCGGTCTTTGCGGGCCCCATCATTCTGGTCTTGTGTCAGAGGGGCGGTACTGCGTCTGAGCGTGCCCCTGTTCTCCGTCGTCAAGTCAAGTCTCCCCATGTTCCTGTAGTCGGCATGTTCCGCCATGTGTGGGGAGGTGCAGCATGGGCTTAGTCACGTCGTTCAAGCAAGGTTCAATCTATCCGTCCCTCAAGCAGTCCTGCACCATCATCATTTGGTGTGTCATCGCATGATGGTAGCGTGGCGTGCCTAGCCATGCCTGCTGCTGTCAGCGGACGCTGGTGCTGACGAGGGGGGCAGGTATCTAGAGCGATTTGACCGCTTGATACTGTGTACGCGTAGTGGGCATGGCATTTAAGGCCAAGTGGTTGGTAGTTGTTGACAGTTGGCTCGATAGACCCCCTCCATCGGGGGTCGCTGTGTCGGGTTGCGTCTGTCCAGACCGGCTTGGAGTTGGAATCCGTACCGTCCGTATGAGGCCTGGTCAGCGTTCCCTCACCCCGTCCTGTCCGGGCTCGGGTCCCACCGATGGGAGTTGACAGAGGTGGAGTTTGCCTGATGATTGCGGTGGGAGGGGGGCACAATGTCATCATGACAGTGGTGGCAGCGGGGTGTCCGTCCTTGCCCCGGGGTGGATAGGCTCGGGCTGATGGCTGAGTCATCTTCTTGGAAGTACGAGCCATGTGCGCGCTCCATCAGGTGGAGCGATCTGTCATCTACCCCTTTTGAGGGGTCGAGCAGGGCATAGCGGTCCTCGACCGCCGTGGAGGGGTCGAGCGGGACGCGACCAGCCCTCGACCACTCGGGGGTCAAGCGAGTCGGGGTAGCGGCGTGGCCTTTGCGGCTTAGGCCTGACTGCCGCGGGGATGCTTCCCGTGGGGGCCCACGCTAGCAGCGCCTTGGTGGTGATCCTGCGGGCGCTTTTGAGTCCGATGCGTGTGAGCCCTTAGAAGGTGCCACATGGCACCTCGATATTTACCCTCGACAGTAGCCCCTGAGCGAGTCGGAGAGTCGTTCAGGGGATTTCGACGCGGGTGCGGGCGGAAGGCACGAAGTAGCATGTGGGTTGCCTGGTTTACATGAGAGAGGTGCACGCGAGCGCTCCCGATGGATTAGCCCCCGAGCCGGAGGGGGAGTTTGGTTGAAACTCGCTCTTCGGCTTAACATGTTGTGGGAAGGTTAGGTCATTCGTCCCTCGGGGTGTGCACGAGCGCACCCGTCGGGTGTAGCCCCCGAGCCAAAGGAGGAGTCCTGACACACCCGTTCTGAAACGATCAC
Source organism: Eleusine indica (assembly GCA_030378355.1). Taxonomy (NCBI): domain Eukaryota; kingdom Viridiplantae; phylum Streptophyta; class Magnoliopsida; order Poales; family Poaceae; genus Eleusine; species Eleusine indica. The sequence continues at coordinate 49,576,611 of CM059495.1, forward strand.
AGGGGTGCGGTGGGACCTGTGTCCCTTGATCTCCGTCCCTTGGGCCAAGTAGATGGCGCTGGGCGTCACAGATGAGAGTTTGTCTGAAAAGCCGGGCCACAGCACTATCGGCGTGACAATATTTCTTGTCATGTTTTGGCGTGCAGCATGTAGGGGCATCTTCCGGTAGGGCCTAGATCTACTGTGCGTCAGGGGAATCCGAGGCCGGCGCCTCACTCCAAGGCGGGTTCCTTTCTTTTTCTGATGGCGCGCCGCACGCGACACCGTCGGTGGCGCCAGGTCTTTGTTCCTATGTGGCGTGTAAGAGTCTCTCATTAACTCGCATCGGGTTTGGTGCCCACGCAAGGAATCCGAGGCTTGGGCCTAGCTTGGCTATTTTAGGACACAGCCGGGCAATGTTCTGCTTCATCCCACACCCAGCTTTACACTCCAAGCCCTGAGATACCTCGGACAAGACCGACTCTTGCTTAGTGGTCCGTCGTTCTCATGACTGTTGGGTGCGATGATGTCCCTGGTGATGAGGACGGGGAAGGAGACCCGTCGATAGCAAGTCCCCGGCTGCTCTGGTGTGGCGGCCCTGTCGGTTGTGCGAAGGTTGGCTCGACTTCTATTGTGTCCTCCACTTGTCGGGGTGAGAAGGAGATAAAGGGGCCTTCACATGGAAGGTCGCCATGGCTTATTAGGTCCCCTCGTGTTCGTCTTTGACGGCGTCGGTAGGAGTGAGGTCAAGAAGAGGCGTCAGGCCGGACTCCCCACCTTCATGGGGGTCCTCGGTCTCAAGAAGCGGCTCCAGCAACAGCCGTACGGCATGGCCGGGCTGCTCGCCTTCTTTGTTGGGGGAAAAGGTCGGCCTCGAATGAGGGCGTCTTTCCCTAACGACAAAGCATTATAGGCGCTTTACCTCCCCCACTTTTTCTTTGTAGTAGACCCATCGGGTCGATCTTTTCCTTTCCTCCCCCTTTTTTTCTTGAGTCGTTCATAGTCGCTTTGTAAGCAAAGAATAATGAATGTGACCTCGTCGTTGGGTCTCGTTTGGTGATGCCGGCCCTCGTGTCCCCGCTCGATGCAGACGGATCGGTCGAGCGGCTGTTTCGACTTTTTCATTTCTCCTTCCACGTCCCGTTTGTGGGATGGAGGATAGAGCCGGGCCACGGTTTCACCTTGGTGGCTGAAACGTGATCGCTCGATGAGTTGCTATCAGGTTCGTTCGAGAGAGATCTCCGGTTCCCCGTCGATGGGGTCCCAGTAAACCAGCTGGTGGTCGATCTAACAAATTCGTGTTTCCGGCTCGACTGGTTGTCACAACCGTTTGATAGGTTGTGATGGCTAGCTGCCTCTCTTCGAGGAGATATCAAAGGTTGAGTCAAAGCGGGACTTAAACACTACTCCTTGATGCCCTCGACCCCTCAGGGGTCGTGGTATTGGCCGTTAAGTGTGCCCATCGCTCGTGCCCCTTGCTCTGTTTGCGCTCTAGGCGGCTGTCGAACCCACTCGTGGGGCCAGCTTTAGAACCTCGACATTCGTCCCTTGTAGGGGTCGAGCGGCTTGCCTCGCACCTCCGTCCTGTTCGTTGCTATTCGTTAGCCGTGTCCGCCCGGGTCGGTCATGTCTGTTGTGGCGGGGCCTGACTAGTGGGGTCCGTGCGTACCTCTTGCTTCAGAATTCAAGACGCGGCGTGGGGCCTAAATCGGCTCCGCACTGCCAGCTCCCACTATCCTAGTAAATAGGAGGGACTGAGTGGGTTACCTCACATCTGCATCATGGTGGCCCCAAGCGCGGCGCGTGGCCGTTCCGTTTTTCTTGGCGTGGCAGCCGGAGGGTCATTTCTCGCGGTGATGACAGTAGAGGCGGGCCCACCATGCACGGAGCCATTCACAGAAACTGAGAAGTTTTTGGGATGGTGGGAAAAGTGGAGTTATGGAGGAGCATGGGATACTGCGTCTGCGCATCGTGCAGGATGAGTGGTTGAGGGATTTATCACCTGGCGGATTGTCGGCGGATTTTCCGTGGTCAGTTTTGGTTGTGCTCCTGACTCATCCTCCTATTTTAGACTTGGGCGCCGCCTCCTCTGATCTTCCTTTCGCCTTCCTCATTTCCTCTCCCTTTCCTCTTCTTCGTCTCTAGCGATCTCCCCTACCGTAGCCTTGTCGCCATGATGTCTGTGTTTACTCGCTCCACGGTGACGAAGAAGGAGTTGGAGGGACTCATCAAAGCCGGGCTTCTTGCGCCTCTCATCGGAGCGAGGGAATGGATAGTACCGAGGAATGAGATGCGGCCGGAGCCCCCAAGGGGCTAGGTAGTGTCATTCGTCCACTTTCAAGAGCGCGGGCTCGGGCGGTTGGCGCACGATTTCCTCCGGGCACTACTCCACCACTACAAGGTGGAGGTGCAGCACCTGAATCCTAACGGGATCCACCACATTTCGGCCTTCATGGCCTTATGCGAGGGATTCCCTGGGATCTTGCCCAACTTCGACCTGTGGTGTCACTTCTTGCTCGTATCCTGCATCCGGCGTAGGATCGCGGGCGAGAGCTTCCCGTGCACCACCGGGTGCGCAGGGATCCGGCTTCGAGGTGAACGCATAGGGGAGTACCTCTCGATGCCCACCCCAACCACCCACTCGGGGTGACACAAGAGGTGGTTCTACTTACGCAAAGACGACATCGCCGAGGCTCGGGAGAGCTGGCACTAGGGAAGGGGAAGACCAGGAAGAAGTGGATCGAGAACGTGCTCAATGTGACATCCCCTCCGGGATGACCAGGACCGTGTACAGGAGAACACTCGACGAAGCGAGTTACAACGACACGTACATTCTTACAAGCCCAATTATATTACATCATGGTATAATACAACCAGGTTTTCGAAAGAATAGACAAGAGATTGCAGCGGAGAAACATTTATTACAACAAAGATGTTTGGACTTAACAGAAGTTTGATCGATATTAAAAACCAAGTTTTTAAACCACGTTTGTTCCACCTTACTCTTTGAGACACACCTAGCCTTTCTATTCTTCCGGAGACGGAATGCGTTCCCACTGAAGAGAACCTCCCTCCGGCAGCTGTCCTTCTTCCGGCATGTCTTCTGACCATCCAAAGGAGTTTGGCTCCCCACCTAACAAAATAATAAGTCGAACAAAACCCTGAGTATCTAATATACTCCGCAAGACTGATCCGTCAATGTGGCTCGCTAAGGCCGACACCTAGAATGCTTAAGCCTTAGGCTGGTGGGTTGACTCAGACTTGCGAAAAATCAGCAATTACTAATGGTTAGCTATTTTCCAATTTTAGCTCAAGATTATGTTCATTAATAGCAAGGTTTGCATCCTGTAATTATTTGCAATCATAAACTACCAAGCAAATCCAAATAATCTTTAAATAATCTTTCTTCATCTCGTTACACTCAATTATCTCCGTTCGCGCCAAGCGAACAAGCGGTACTCATTGCTGCGAGGGACAGCGATTCGAATCAATTTCTACCAGCTGGGTAAAACCCGGCTACATGACATATACGCACCGTATTGGTCGTATATGACAACTTTTCCCACTAACCCCAACCAGAGGTGGATCCGTTTCCAACTTCCCCGGGAATATGGAGACCCCACTAGATACCCGTCCCAGACGTTATCCATGGGTGACCACCATTTCCCTCCTGTGAGACTTCAATCTCACTAGCAGCCAGAAAAAGAAAGTTGGCTACATCCTACCACTGAGGTAGTTAGGGTACATCAGCTTACTGGGTCCCATATACCAGCATGTAGACGGTACTGTTCAATACTTGTTTACGGAGCCGCCAACAGTTGGTCCTAATTTGACACGGACGGGGCTACCACCTTGCAAGACCCAGTCTTTGCCCTTTCCTCTACGGGGCCCGTCCGGTCTCATCATCATCATCATCATCTTTTATTCAAATTTTTAAGGTCTCAGTCAACTTAAAGCCTCCATGCTTTAAGATTATCCTATGCAGTACTACCGACAATCTTACGACATAAGCATCGCGCCTATCGTGCTACCTGTACCTGTATAGGATAAACACATCATAGGATTCGGTAGTGATGCAGGTGGGTGTCAATCAGTTCCTGGAACCTAATGCACAGACATGATCCGACTGACTGTGAATAAAGAAAGAATTTAAAAACATAGGTGGGATGCACCGGGGCTTGCCTTGGGTTTCGTTCGGAAATGACGATTCAGGTGCGGGAGCAGTCTCAACAATTACCGCCTCGGGCCCATAGTCAGCAGTTGGCCCGATGGTCTCGGATTCTATACGATTCGTTGGCATAACGCAAGTTAGTATTAACGATACATGAAATATGATATGCAATGGATTGGAAAAGATAGCTCCAGTAAATATTTAGATTAAGAATTTTAATTACTCTTGTCTGAAGTATTTCCTTCATGGTAAGAGTACTTAAGTCCATTAATGATAAGGGTTTAACATATTTTAATTCAGATTAATAACCCTTAATTACCCCACTTATATATAAAATAAATCCATTAACAAAATAAATATTAACTTAGAAAAATAAATTAAACAACAGTTAAAAGATAAATCTATAAACATACTTAAATATTTAAAATTCATATTAAAGATAATTTTATAAACTTACTAGAAAATCCTATAAAATAATTATTAAATTTTTTTGCATAAAGTGATAAAGGAATTTATTTAGAACTTAACAAAAATTATTTTCAATATGTTAGGCATCCTAATTTTATTTACTGGATTTTATTCAAACTTTGGAATTATTGTTAACTGGAAAACCTGAGAAATTGAAAGAATAAACAAATTCTGGATTTGGGCCTGTTAAGCCTTGGGCAGCCCAGCTGCGCAGCCGCGGGGGCACGGCCCACTCGGGCGGAACGCGGCCCAGCTGTGCGACAGCCTGGCCGGGGCAAGGCGCGGCCAGCGGCGCGAGCGCGCGGGCCTGCGCGCGCGCGACCGCGGCTCGGCCTAGCGGCCCAGTCCCGCGAGCGCGGCCCAGCAGCTGGGAGCTCTTGCCTTTCTCCCGCGCGCGCGCATGGCGGCACGGCGTCGCGACCGCGGCGGGTCGGCGTGCACCCGGGCATCGGCGCGGCAATTATAGGGCACAACTCGAGACAGCAAGGCAAGAGAAAGGTAGGGAAGGGGTTTATAGTGGTGATTGCTCACCAGAGCAAAAGTGACGGCGGGTGGCGGCGAATTGCGAGCTCGGCAGAAACGGCGGCGATTAGTGCTCTCCGACGATTAGCACTGACCTGGGCGGTGTTGGGGAGTTGTGTGAGTAGTAGTTGCAGCGATTTTGAGTGGCGGGGGCAGCGGGGAGATGGTCGATGGCGGAGAGCGGGCACGGCGGCGGTGGCGGGAGAAAAACAGAGGAGGCGGGGAACAGCTCGAGTGAGAGAGAGAGAGAGAGTGAATGAGAGAGGAGAAAGAGAAGAGAGGACGCGGTAAATTGCCTCCCCGATCGACAGCAGCGCCAGCGGGGCCTGCGTGCAGGGCATCGTGGCGCCTCCGCCGCCCTTGCGCGCGCCAGCGCGGCTCGGTCGCGGGCGGTGCGGCGGTGAAAAATCTGGGGACTGACGGGTGGGTCCGGCGTGGCCCACCAACAGTAAAGATATTTGAAATTTAATTTTTTTTTAAATAATGTGAATGTCACACTCAACGCCATCGCCCATCTCAAGGAGTCCAAACTCGACGGTGCTGGAGTCGTTGGGTGGTATCACAAACAGCGGTTCACACCGCTGTGTCACCGCCTGCTCCCTATGTTCCTGGTTGACGGTGACAACTGCGGGGTGCCGGGCAACGTGATGGCAGAGGAGCTACTACCTAACAACGAGGTGGCAAAGCAGGTGAGGGCGGCCCTAAGGCCCAGCACATAGGCCTGGCCCGCTCCGAATGGTCCAGTGATGCGTCCCGACCCCCGAGCAGTCGATGTGATAAGAATTCCTGTTCCTCTGCTAGTATATTATCTTCCGCCCCCCACTTTCGTTATTGTGACCGCGTTTGGCCCTTGGCTTCTTTTCTCCTTTTTTTAGTCTCGGTAGGTGTGCCTCGTCCAGACCCCTTCCCTTCGGCTGCTTGAGGGGAGGGCCGAGAGGACCGCCAACCGCTTCAGAGATGTGGAGCGGCGAAACGCCAAGCGGGAGGCGCGGAAGAGGAAGGACGCTGACATCCGGGCCAAGCGTGAGAAGGAAGAGAGGTCGCGACGGCGGCAGGCGCTACGGGAGGTGAAGGAGTGGAGGGGTGAGAACCCGAACACTCCATCGACTGAGTCGACGGAGGAGGATGATGAGGATGAAGAGGGGGACTCCTCCGAGGAGGCCCTGAGGTTGTTCGAGGATGCCGTTAATGATAACAGCAGTGGCGACGACGGCGGTGACAATGATGGTGATGATGGTGACAGCATCGACGACGACGACGACGATGACGATGCCGATGATGGTGATGATGCCGATGACGATGATACCGGCAACAATGATGATGATGACGGCGATGATGTCGGAGGCCACGTCAGGCTGGCGGCCAGCCTTGGCTACGCGCCCTTGACGCGCCCGACTCTAGGGATGGGGTCGTCCCTGATCTCGCCATCCCCGAATGGGTCGGGATCGGTGGAGGAGCCCTGTCCGCTAGAACCGAGCGTGTATGTCTCCGGCGCTCGGACCCCAACGGCGGGCTCCCCCATCGAGGGTGTGGTCCAGGCGACAAAGCAGGAGGTTGAGCTGGCGCATGTCAAGACGCCGCCCGTCGTTATCGTGGCTAAGGCCGCGTCTCCCGTGACAGCCACGGAGAAGCGCCCGCGAGAGGGGCCGGTGAGTGGTGACGCGCCAGTCAAGAAGCAACGGGCCTTGGGCCAAGATCCTCGCTGGCCTAAGCTGTCTCTCATGAAGCAGCTCAAGGTGGACACCACGGGGGAGGCACGGGCGCGAGAAGCCACGGCGGCCGCTGCAGAGGAGGCCCGGGCTCGTGACGCCATGGCAGCCACTACGAAGGAGGCGCGGGCGCATGATGCCGAGGCGTCCGCTATCGTCGAGGCAGCCTCTAGGGTGGTCACGCCCGCAGTGGAGGTCGAGGGCGACAGGAGTGGCACCCCGAAGGGCGTCACGTCGACCATGATCCCTGTTGTAGCTGGCGCGGAAGCCGTCACGGGCGCCAGCGTTCGCGGAGTCCCGCCTCTATTGGCGGAAGAGCGCGCACTGGTGGAGGGCGGGCTCAAGACATTGGAGGACTCGTGCAGCCCTGCGAAGCTTTGGGTCCTCGCTGCGTGCTAGGCCTTGAGGCTCGAGTGCGAGGCCTCGGCCGCGACATCCCTCTAGGCTCTGGCTGGCGCCCGTCGGGAGCTGGAGGAGGAGCGTCGGCTCAGGGAGGATCTTGACACGAGGCTGGTCAAACTTGGGGCCACCTTGAGCAGGTTAGGTGCCAGCTCGTCACGGCAGAGCATGACCTCACACTCGCTCGAGAGGAATGGGACGGGACCATGGCACAGGCTACGTCCAGCACTATGGAGGTTGACAGGCGAGGGCTCGTGCTGCAGCAGGAGAAGTTGCATCGCTGCTGGCTATCTGTCACAGCTGTAGGCCTCTCACAAGAGGGAGGAAGCTAGACTTTTCGTGACCCCCTGTCTTGCGTGTTGTCTCTTTTGGGTTTGCTGACTTTTGGTGGGTGTTGGACAGACCTCGAGTCAAGGCTGGCGGCGATCGAGGACTCCCTTTGTCAGGAGGTCGAGGACAGGGGCGTGTTTTGCTCTCTGATGGGTCGAGCAGCGGGAGTGCTTCAGGTGGATCTCTGTCTTGACACCGCTCCCGCCGAGCAAGCCGAGAGGCTGATGGAGGCCGGGCGCGAGTGGATCAAGCGGGGCGTGCGTCATGGTGTGCGTACCGCCTTCGGCATGTTCACCACCCACTTCGACCTAGTCGAAGCTGAGTTCGAGGCCCTGAGCGCGGGCCACGATGAAGGGCACACCCCCGTGCAGATGGAGGCAATCCGCGTCCGCACCGCCCCCCACGCTGACGTCCTGGCTCGCGCGCATGAGGAGGAGGTGCTCGGTACAGCCGAAGAGGAAAATTAGTTAGTTTTTGCATTAGTGATGTTAGTTGTTTTGGTGGGTCGTCATGCCTATGTAATAGCTTAAGTTTGAATTGTCGTCTGTTTCATTTCGATGGCCCGTGGTGGCCTTAAACAGTCTTTAATTTTAATTTAATTAAACTATTTTGTGTGCTCAGCCTGTTGTCTTCCCAGTTTTAGCTTGCAAAATTTGAGCCCTCGTGTGCTTTGGAAGTTTAGTCTTGCCGGTGATCGCCGTTGTCGTGGCCGTTGGGGCAAGCACAACGTTGCGCCGTCCGACTGGCTCGACTGTGAACTCCTTCACCCGTGGCTTACTTTGTTTGCATGTGTGGAGAGGCTTGAGGCCGAGAAAAAAGAAAAAAGCAAGAAAAGTGAAGAGGGCGTTAAGGCGAAACAGAGGCGTGTCGTGTGGGATCGTTGTGCCCTTCCAGCCTCCGAGCGACGCTCGACCCCTTGAGAGGGGTCGGGTGTCGCTTTGGAGCGGGCAACGCGTGCGAGGATCACAAGAAACGGAAAGCTAGGGGTAGAATTTACGTAGTTGTGAGATATTCCATACCTTCTTGAGCTCTTCACCCTCCACCGTCTTCAACTTGTACGTGCTGGGTCGAAGGACTCAGGAGACGATGTATGGTCCTTCCCAAGGTGGCGAGAGCTTGTGTTGACCCCTGTTGTCTTGAACCCTGCACACAACGAGGTCATCCATGAGGAGGCTTTTGTCTCTCATGTTTCGGTCATGATAGCGGCGGAGCGCTTGCTGATACTTGGCCGAATGGAGGAGCAAGACGTCTCGCGCCTCATCTATTTGGTCCAGCGCATCCTAGAGCACGGCTTTGTTGCCTTGCTCATCATACGCGCGCACTCACAGCGCGCCATAATCCAGGTCAGTAGGGAGGACAGCTTCAGACCCGTAGACCATGAAGAAAGGCGTGAAGCCCATTGCGTGACTCTGGGTCGTACGTAGGCTCCACAGCATGGCGTGGAGTTCCGCCGCCCATCGACCGCTGAACTGCTTCAGGCGGTTAAAAATGACGGTCGGGTTGAAGATTCCGGGCTTCAAGCCTTGGAGTATCATGCCATTCGCTCGCTCGACCTGACCATTCGTCTCAGGGTGAGCGACAGCAGCCCAATTGACGCGGATGTGGTAATCATCGCAGAACTTAAGGAATTTCTTCCCCGTGAATTACGTTCTGTTATCCGTGATTATGGAGTTCGGGACCCCAAATCGATGGATGATGTCGAGGAAAAATTCAACCACTTCTTCAGATCGAATCTTGACCAGGGGGCATGCTTCGATCCACTTGGTGAACTTATCGACGGCAAGAAGCAAGTAGGTGTAGCCCCCGGCGCTTTTTTGAGCGGGCCCACCAGGTCTTATCCCCAGACTATGAAAGGCCACGTGATGGGGATCGTTTGAAGAGCCTGAGTCAGCAGATGCGTCTGCCAGGCGTAATACTGGCAGCCTTTGCAGGTTTTGACTATGCGGGTCGTGTTGCCCACGACAGTCGGCCAGTAGAAGCCTTGGCGAAAGGCGTTGCCTACGAGAGTTCAAGGTGCGGCGTGGTGACCACGGACCCCCCCCCCTCCCCCATGGATGTCGATGAGCAGCCTGATGCCCTCATTGGTGGGGATGCAGCACTGCATAATTTTGGTGACGCTACGCTTGTAGAGTTCCCCGTTGATCAAGACGAAAGACTTGGAGTGCCGATAGAGTCGTTTGGCCTCAGTCCCATCGGTGGAAAGCATGCCTCGAGCCAAGAAATCGATGTACAGGACTCTCCAGTCGGGCGGGAGCCCAGTTCGCTCGACCAGGGGGTCGTCCGACTGGTTTGTCGGCTCACCCGAGTCGCTTGGTCGATCGATCTCTATCACATCTGCGATCTACGGGGCCACCGGAGGCGATTCTTCGGCCCTCGAGTCGGGCTCAGTGGAATCACTCGACCCCTCCTTGGGCCCCGTGGGCTCCTTGGGTTGAACCAAAGGTTGGTGCTAGTCGTTCACGAAGACCCCCGGGGGAACCTGCTCCCAACCGGACGCCATTTTGGCTAACATGTCGGTCGCCTCGTTGAGGCGTCACGGGATGTGCTTGAGTTCTAGCCCATCGATCTTATTTTCGAGCTTGCGGACTTCCTGGCAGTAGAGTGCCATGGCATCGGTCCGGTAGCTAGACTCTTTCATGATCTGGTCGACCACGAGTTGGGAGTCGCCCTGAATTTCCAGTGGTCGGATTCCGAGATCGATGGCAATCTTGAGTCCGTTGACGAGCGCTTCATACTCGGCAATATTGTTTGATGCTATGAAATGTAAACGAATCGCATATTTCATACATACCCCGAGTGGAGAGACGAAAACAAGGCTGACGCCTGCCTCTGTCCGCATGAGCGATCCGTCAAAGTACATGACCCAGTACTCCTGATCGACGGGAGCGGGAAGGAGTTGCGCCTCGGTCCACTCCGCCACGAAGTCGACAAGGACCTTGGACTTTATGGACACTTGAGGCAGGTACGTGACGTTGTGTCCCATCAACTCGAGTGCCCACTTGGCCACCTTGCCTGCCGAGTCCCTGTTCTGTATAATCTCTCGAAGAGGAAAGGAACTCACAATGTGAATCTGGTGGGAGTCAATGTAGTGCTGGAGCTTGAGCCTTGCGCCCATCACCGCGTAGAGGATCTTGAGGATCTAAGGGTACCTGGTCTTCGAGTCGGACAGGACCTCACTGACGTAGTAGACGGGGTGTTGGACTTTGAGGGTGTGTCCCTCTCTTTCTTGCTTGACTACCAGCGCCGAGTATACGACCTAAGTCGTTGCCGCTATGTACAGCAGCAGCACCTCTCTCGGGACCGGGGGTGTTAGTACGGGCGCGCCGCTCAAAATGCGCATGACGTCATCAAGGGCGGACTGCGCCTCGAGGGTCCACTCAAACCGGTCGGACTTCTTCAGAAGCTTATACAGCGGAAGCACCCTCTCGCCGAGGCTCGAAATGAAGCGACTCAACGCTGCCAGATAACTCGTGAGCCGTTGCAGCCTTTGAGATTCTGGACCGGTCCTATTCGCTCGATCGCGGTGATTTTCTCAGGATTGGCCTCAATACCCCATTGGGAGACGACGAACACAAGGAGCATGCCCCTCGGGACCCTGAAAACACACTTCTCGGGGTTGAGTTTGACGTCGTTTGCACGCAGTTTGGAAAAGACAAGCTCGAGGTTGGCCACAAGGGTGTCCGCCTTTTTGGATTTGACAACGATGTCGTCCACATAGGCTTCCACCATGTGGCTGATCAAATGATCAAAACACCATTGCATACAACTCTGAAACGTCGCACCGGCGTTCTTGAGCCTGAAAGGCCTTGTTACATAGCAGTAGGAGCCGAACGGCGTGATGAAAGATGTGGCGAGCTGGTCGGATTCTTTCATCATGATCTGGTGGCACCTCGAGTAGGCATCTAGGAAGCAGAGAGTCTTGCATCCCGCCGTTGAGTCAACTATCTGGTCTATGCGCGGCAAAGGAAAAGGATCCTTCACACATGCCTTATTCAGGCTAGTATAGTCAACACACATTCTCCATTTTCCATTCTTTTTTTTTTGTACAAGAACAGGATTCGCTAACCATTCGGGATGATACACCTCCTTGCAGCTTCGTGATCTCCTCTCCGAATGCCCTGCGCTTCTCCTCGATGAATCAGCGCAGATGTTGCTTCACCGGCTTGTAGCCCGGCCTGATGTTCAAGGAGTGCTCAGCGACTTCCCTCGGTATGCCAGGCATGTCCGAGGGCCTCCATGCAAAAAATTCAACGTTAACACGGAGAAAGTCGACGAGCGTGCCTTCCTATTTGGGGGTAAGAGATGCCCCTACTTTCACCGTCTTCTCCTTGTCGCCCTCGGGGTCGATCTACACCTCCCTGGTGTCCTTCGCAGGCTTGAACGAGGCATTCTTATGACTGGCGTTGGGGGCCCCCCTTCTCGAGATGGGTGTGGATAGCCTCGAGCTCCTCGGCAGAGGCCACCGTCGCCGCCACGAGATCGTCGTTCTCTATCTCGCATTGGAAGGCGCACTGAAGGGACGCGCTGACGGTGATGACCTTTTTAGGGCCCGGCATCTTGAGCTTCAAGTATGTGTAGTTCAGTACGGCCATGAATTTGGTGTAACACGGGCGTCCCAGGAGAGCGTGATACACTCCTAGGAAGTCGACAACCTCGACGATGAGGGTCTCGGTCCGGAAGTTTGATGGGGTCCCGAATGTGACAGGCAGGCTGATCCGCCCGAGGGGCATCGCCTGTTGCCCCGAGATGATCCCATAGAAGGGTGCATCGGCTGGCTGAAGCCGTGATCGGTCGACCCTGAGCAGGTCGAGCATGTCGGCGTACAGAATGTTGATACAGCTACCCCCGTCCATCATCACCTTGGTGAGACGGACCTCGGTGATGATGCGGTCAACCACGAGCTGTTAACGACCCGGTCGCGTTACGTGTGTGGGGTGATCCGACCAGTCAAATGTGATCGGCAAATCCGACCACTTGAGGAAAGCTAGTGTGGCCGGTTCTGCCGCGAAAACCGCACGACGCTCGATTTTGGCGGTGCATCGACTCCCTTGGGACTCGGTTCCTATGAAAATCATATGGCAGGCCATGGGCTTGGGGAACGCTGGTCCCTCCGACTCGTCGTCTCCGTCCACAGGGTCCTAGACCCCTAGTTTTGATACCTTGCCTGGGTCCCCCTTCTTCGCCTCCTCCCGGATAAATTTCTTCATCATGGAGCAGTCCTTGAGGAGGTGCTTGACAGGGAACCCGTTGTTCGGGCATGGACCATTCCACTTCTTTCCGAAGTGGTTCGGCACCTCCTCTGTTGCCGGCCTCGGCGGCTTGCGCTCGACGGCGGCCACGACGGGGTCATGCCCCACTCGCGGCTTGTTCTTCTTTTTCTTCGAACGTTCGGAGGCGCCGTCGCCGGCTCCTTCCTCCCGCTTGCCCTTGCCCTTGCTCTCTGGCGTACACTGGAGGACCGCTCCCATGCACTCTTCGCCAGAGCCAAAGCTTGTGGCGATGTCTAGGAGCTCACGGGCCGTACGTGGACCCCTTCGGCCCAGCTCATGGATCAGCTGTTCCGATGTTGTGCCTGAGATGAAGGCTCCAACAATGTCCGTGTCACCCATGTTGGGTAGCTCATTGCACTTCTTACTAAAGCGCTGGATGTAGTCTCGATGGGACTTGCCAGCTTTCTGCCGGCAGTTCTTGAGGTCCCAGGGATTGCCAGGCCGGACGTAGGTCCCCTGGAAGTTCCCGATGAAAATATCCCTCAAGTCACCCCAGTTGTTGGCTCGACCCTCGAGGAGGTGCTCAAGCCAAGCACGGGCCGAGTCGGCGAGGTAGAGCAGGAGATTGCAGATGATGGCGGGGTCATCGATGCCCCCCCCCCCCCAGCTTGACATGCGAGGCGATAATCCTCGAGCTAAAGGCCAGGGTCCGTCTCGCTCGTGTTCTTGGTGACAGTCACTAGAGCCCGAAAGCACTGAAGGAACTCGGCAGTGCAGATTCACTAGCTAAAGATCCACGGCCCAGGAGGGCTCGGGCTCCAGCTCCGCTCCTCATCGATGTCGTTGTACCGGCCTCCACGGCGCGGTTGACGACCTCTTTCCTGGTTCCGCCACTCCCTCTCACGCCAATGCGCCTTGAGAGTGTGACGCGCGTCATGGTGCGGTCCGACTCGGTCATGGACCGAGGCTTTCTGTGGTGCACCTCTAGCCAGGGCTGGCTGCTATTGCGATCCGACGGCGCTGCCTCCTCCCGCCCGTCTAGACGTGGAGATCTGATGGCTAGATTGAGCGGCGCGCCGTTGTGAGCTCGTTGTTTGGAGCTCGACGGCCTTGGCTAGCAGAGCCACGACTTCTCGGTGAGCCTGCTGGGCCTCTGGCGTCGCGGGATCAGGGAGAGTGTTGAGCAGGACGACGGCTGTCGCTATGTTTTGTCCCGCGCGGGCAAACTGCGGGGGCCCTTGATCGTCGGTGATGATGCGCTGAAGGACGTCGTGGGCCATGGCTCGAGCGCGTCCACCCGTGCCGGGATGGGCTAGCTCACAGTCTATCTCTTCCTTCTCCTTCTCGAGCTAGTGTCGAGTCTCATCCAGCTCCGCCCGCCTGGCCCTCAACCGTTGTTGAAGGTCGTCTGGGCGGGGCTGGGTCGGCGGGTCCCTAGCCGTGGTGATGGGAATGTTGATGAGGGTTTCCCCTCCTCCGCCACCTGCCATCGGGTTTGCCTTGGCGGAGGTCCCGAGATTCGCCGCCGCTCAGGCGGCCAACGTCCTGGCACCCTCCGCTGCTGAGGCGGGCACGAGCCGCACCATGTTGCACCATCGCGGGGTGCTGCACCTTTCCGCGTGCTTTTGGACTCAGGGCTGGAGTCTCCCGCTGACCCCACATCGAGGAGCTCGAAGATAGACTCATCCAGACGCTCGATCACGCCGACAAAGCCAGAGCCCACAAAGGCGGGAACCGCGAGTTGCACGGTTGCATCTTGGAAACACCCTGCAGCCTTCCATAAGCCGCATGGGTAGCCCTCCGAAGGGGTTCTGGCGAGCCCGTTTGGGGGGGAGGGGCTCTTCTCCGAGGAGTTGCCCATGGATGTTTGCCAGCATGAACGCAAAGTGCCGGAGGTCTTCCGGATCGGGCGTAGGGCCCAAGTAACGCTCCAGATGGAGCCATAGCTGGTCGCCGTAACCGGCCATCACCGCAGAGCGGTCCGTGGCATGCGTCCTGGTCGGCTCAAGTCGGACCGCGTGCATCACCTCGTCGGAGACTGCGATGGCCGCCGCCATAGGGTCCGGGAGCGACTTGTTGATGAGTCGTCGCATCCCGTCTCCTGTGACTGCGGAATCGAGCGTGTCATTCGCATCCTCCAGACACCACAAACGCAACGCCACGGGGGCAGGCGCCTGGACTTGGGACGGCGAAGACGTCGGGATGCTGACGCATAGCAGCTTCCGGTCTGCAGTAGCAATGAACTCCAGGCTCCCGAAGAACATGCTGCTACCGGGAGCCCAGAAGGTGGAGGAAGTGGCCATCCGAACCGGGAAGTGGTGAAGCAAAATGCACAAAGACCCCCTTCCTAGCGCGCCAACTGTCGGCGTTTAGATCACCGACCAGTAGAATTTGTTCACAGGGATGCGCGCTTCAGGCTCGGCGATGGCTAAGCAAGAGGACACGGGGAATTATACTGGTTCGGGGAAGACCCCTACGTCCAGTTCTTGGGCATCCTCATGTTACTTGCTCCGGTGAGGGTGTACAACGATGGTGAGAGAGGAGAGTGCTCTAAGGCTGCTGTGAGAGTGGTGTGTGTGATTGCTTGTGTCGTGGTTCTTGTTGCTCGTTCCTCGTCGCTTTCGTGTTCTTAGAGAAGAGAGTGGGTCTCCCCTTTTATACTTCAAGGGGATTGGCCCATTCACAGGGAGAGAGGGAGAGAGACAGAGAAAGTCTACACGTGTGGATTTGGTGGTGTCATGCTGAAGAAGGCGAAGTCCTTAGTCGGCGGCGTGGTCTTCGGTCTTTGTGGGCCCCATCGTTCTGGTCTTGCGTCAGAGGGGCAGTACTGCGTCCGAGCGTGCCCCCGTTCTCCGTCGTCGAGTCGAGTCTCCCCATGTTCCTGTAGTCAGCGTGTTCCGCCTGTGTGTGGGGAGGGGTAGCATGGGCTTAGTCATGTCATTCAAGTAAGGTTCAATCTAGCCGTCCCTCAAGCCATCCTGCACCATCATCATTAGGTGTGACATCGCATGATGGCAGCGTGGCGTGCCTGGCCACGCCTGCTGCCGTCAGCGGACGCTAGTGCTGACGAGGGGGGCAGGTATCTAGAGGGATTTGACCACTTGATACTATGTACACGTAGTGGGCATGGCATTTAAGGCCGTGCGGTTGGCAGTTGTTGACCGTTGGCTCGATAGACCCTCTCCATCGAGGGTCGTCGTGTTGGGTTACGTCTATCCGGACCGGCTTGAAGTTGGAATCCGTACCATCCGAATGAGGCAATTGAGCTTCTCCACTCCGCCACTCCTGGCCTAATCAGGGTTCTCTCACCCCGTCCTGTCCAGGCTTGGGTCCCATCGATGGGAGTTGACGGAGGTGGAGTTTGCCTGAT
The DNA here is from genome assembly GCA_030378355.1 of Eleusine indica. Lineage (NCBI taxonomy): Eukaryota > Viridiplantae > Streptophyta > Magnoliopsida > Poales > Poaceae > Eleusine > Eleusine indica. Next base: position 49,592,769 of record CM059495.1, read on the forward strand.
GATTGTGAGGGGGGCCCACACTGTCATCGTGATAGTGGTGGCAGCAGGGCGTCCGTCCTTGCCCCGGGGTGGATAGGCTTGGGCTGATTGCTGAGTCATCTGCTTGGAAGTACGAGCCATGCGCATGCTCCATCAGGCAGAGCAATCTGTCATCTGCCTCTTTTAAGGGGTCGAGCGGGGCGTGGCGGTCCTCGACCCCTGTCGAGGGGTCGAGCGGGACGCGACCGGCCCTCGACCACTCGGGAGTCAAGCGAGTCGGGGTAGCAGCACGGCCTTTGCAGCTAAGGCCTGACTGTCACGGGGATGCTTCCCGTGAGGGCCCATGCTAGCGGCGCCTTGGTGGCGATCCTGTGGGCCCTTTTGAGTCCGACACGTCTGAGCCCTTAGGAGGTGCCACGTGGCACCCCGATATTTACCCTCGATAGAAATGACAACAAAGGAAAGGTAATTGGTCCTAGACGGATTAACATTACCCATGACCTTTTAATTGGTAATGCTTATCTTGTGAATGGTCTAGGGTACAACTTAATATCTGTGTCACAACTTGGTGAAATGGGCTATAGTTGCTTCTTTGACGATGATGGTGTGACCGTGTTTAGGAAGAAGGATTCTTCAATAGCTTTCAAAGGGTATTTATAGGACAAGATCTATCTTGTTGATTTCACCAACAAAGAGAGATCTAACTTAAATGCTTGTTTGGTTGCTAAAACCACCTTGGGTTGGCTATGGCATCGCCGGCTAGCTCATATTAGGATGAGGAATCTTTCCAAACTTTTAAAAGGTGGTCATATTGTTGGACTAAAGGATGTTGCTTTTGAGAAGGATAAAATATGGAGCGCATGCCAAGCCGGAAAGCAAGTTGGAGCGTCACATCCATCCAAAACAATGATGACAACAACAAGACCTATGGAGATGCTACACATGGACCTATTCGGACCCATCTCCTACATAAGCATTGGCGGTAACAAATACGGTCTTGTAATAGTTAATGATTATTCTCGTTTCACTTGGGTATTCTTTTTGAAGGACAAAAGTGAAACACAAGGTATCTTAAGAGGTTTTTGAGGAGAGCACAAAATGAATATGAAGTGAAGATCAAGAAGATAAGGAGCGACAATGGAATAGAATTCAAGAACACTCAAGTTGAAAAATATCATGATGAAGAAGGCATCAAGCATGAATTCTCCACTCCATACACTCCACAACAAAATGGTGTAGCCGAAAGAAACAACCGCACACTCATAGAGATGGCAAGAACAATGCTTGATGAGTATAAGATGCAGGACACCTTTTGGGCCGAAGCCATCAACACTGCATGCCATGCAATAAATAGATCATATCTTCACAAGAGTTTGAAGAAAACACCTTACGAGCTTCTCACCAGTAACCTTCCCAATGTTTCATATTTTCATGTTTGGGGAGCAAGTGTTTTATTCTTAACAAGAAACCCAAATCCTCTAAGTTTGCTCCTAAGACACATGAAGGTTTTCTACTTGGATATGGAACTAACGTCTATGCATATTGAGTCTTTAACAAAGACACCGGGGTTGTTGAAATCACCCGGGATGTGCAATTTGATGAATCTAATGGCTCTCAAGTAGAGCAAGTTAATCCAAGTGATGTAGGTGATGAAGCTCTTTGTGATGCTATAAGGAACTTGGCTATTGGTGAAATAAGACCATGAGGCCCAAGTTCAAGTCATGATGACCATCTTCCTTAAACCAAGATGAGTCTCCTCCACAAGATCCATAAGATGAACAAGATCAAGGAAGTGGCCAAGCTCATGGTGACGATCATGTTCAAGGCTATGACCAAGATCAAGTTCAAGATGGTGATGTGAATGATACTCAAGACATGAACAATCAAGAAGAAGAAGAAGATGCATCTAGACCCACACACCCACGAGTTCGATAAAGCATTCAAAAGGATCACCCCGTTGACAATACTATTGGTGATATCCAAAGAGGGGTAACTACTTGATCTCGAATGGCTACATTTTGTCATTATTACTCATTTGTTTCCTCTATGGAACCCCTTAGGGTGGAACGAGCACTACAAGACTTGGATTGGGTGGTGGCCATGCAAGAAGAGTTACATAACTTTGAAAGAAACAAGGTGTGGTCATTGATGGAAAGACCCAAGCAAAATGTTGTAGGTACAAAGTGGGTGTTCTGCAACAAGCAAGATGAGTATGGTGTGGTGGTAAGAAACAAGGCAAGACTTGTCGCAAAATGGCTACTCACAAGTTCAAGGTTTGGACTTTGGTGAAACTTATGCACCCGTAGCTAGGCTTGAGTCAATTCGTATATTACTTGCCTATGCTACTCACCATGGTTTTAAGCTTTTTCAAATGGACGTGAAAAGTGCATTTCATAATGGCCCCATTCAGGAAGAGGTGTATGTACAACAACCTCCGGGATTTGAAGACCCAAAGAAACCAAATCATGTGTACAAACTTCACAAAGCTCTCTACGACCTCAAGCAAGCTCCAAGAGATTGGTATGAACACTTTAAGGGGTATTTGATCAAGAAAGGCTTCACAATTGGCAAGGCTGATCCTACTCTCTTCACAAGAAAAGTTGATAATGACTTATTTGTGTGCCAAATATATTGATGACATTGTATTTGGTTCTACTAATCAATCTTTTTGTGATGAGTTCGCCAAGATTATGACTAGGAAATTGGAGATGTCCATGATGGGAGAGTTGAAGTTCTTTCTAGGTTTTCAAGTCAAGCAACTTGAAGAAGGAACATTTATAAGTCAAACCAAGTACACTCAAGACATACTCAATAAGTTTGACATGGAGCATGCAAAGCCAAACAAAACTCCCATGAATACAAATGGACACCTCGGACTAGATGTAAACAGTAAGCCCGTGGATCAAAAGGTATATCGATCCATGATTGGTTCTTTGTTTTATCTTTGTGCATCTAGGCCCGATATCATGCTTAGTGTGTGCATGTGTGCAAGGTTCCAAGCGGCTCCGAAGGAAAGTCACTTCATGACTGTCAAAAGGATCTTGAGATATTTAGTTCACACACCCAACCTAGGATTGTGGTATCCAAAGGAATCCAAGTTCAAGTTAGTCGGTTATTCCGATGCTGACTACGCCGGATGTAAATGGGATAAGAAGAGTACCTCCAGGACTTGCCAATTTTTGGGTAGGTCCCTTGTGTCATGGTCATCCAAGAAACAAAATTCTGTTGCCCTATCCACAGCCGAAGCAGAGTATGTTGCAACCGAAAGTTGTTGTGCTCAACTACTTTGAATGCGACAAACTCTAAAGGATATTGGATACAATATGACCAAAGTCCCACTCCTATGTGACAATGAGAGTGCCATCATGATTGCATATAACCCCATTGATCATAATAGGACTAAGCATATAGATATCCGGCGTCACTTCTTGAGAGATCATTCAATAAAGGGGGTATTGAAATTAGCTATGTTAGAACCGATAAACAACTAGCCGATATATTTACCAAACCCCTAGATGAGAAGCAGTTTTGTGAACTTAGGAGTGAACTGAATATTCTTGACTCATCCAATTTGGACTAGAACCTTGTGCTTTGGTTGATGTAATGCTCTTGGAAAATGCTTTGAAAAAGAAAATTCTTCAAAATTCCATAATGTGTGTGTTCTCAAATAAAAAGTTTTGGTCAATAGATCGTATTGTTGACACTTGTGAATATGGTTTTGATTGATTGATTGTCACTATTCACAAGTTGAAACAGACTCTTATATCCCCTATTATCTTGTCCAAAAGTTCAAATTTTAGAGAGGAGTTTTCTATTCCAATAGAGAGAGACGGAACTTTCGGCCCTCAATGACAGAACTTCCGTCATCCTTGGTCTGTGGAGCCCGAGGGTCATGGAAGTTCTGTGAGAACTTCCGTATATTTTCAAATCGTTCTATCTATCAAACCCGAGAGCGACGGAACTTCCGTTGCCCCTAGGTTAAAGGACCCGAAGCTCTCTTTCTTCCCTATCCAACCGGGCATTATCTCTTTCTCGTTTCTCTCTCCTCTCCACAATCCCTAGACGGCAATTTTTGGTGATTTGGGTATTCAATCGGTGAAGTTAATAAAAAAGGTAGATATTTGGCTCCTCCCCCATGGAAGTTCTGCAATCTCCATCGATTTTCTTCGTTTTTGACCTAGGTATGAGTCTTTGACCTAAATTTCACATTTAGGTTAAAATTTCAAATGTCTTCATTTCCTTTGGATAGATTGACTCCTCTAGGGCTAGTCTATCACCTGTTAGAGGCATTTGCGTTGCTGTGGTAGGATCTAGGAGTAGTATCGATTTCGATGCAAACTGCAAGTGACGGAAGTTCCATCAGAACTTCCGTCATGACGGAACTTCCGTGGCCTGTCACGGAACTTCTATCATCTGCAGTTCAGTGCATTGTTTTTTATCGTCTCTTGGATTCTTGCCTTAACATTTGACTCATTCCTTGATCAATCTTCATGCTACTGGTAGCTCAAAGATGGTGAAAATTAAGTATGCATCCAATGCTTCGAGCGTGCCAAGCGATGAACACTCTTCCTCCTCCTCTACAAGTGAGGAACTAGTGCCCGTTTCTAAGAGGAGAAAAGCTATTGTAGTTCAAGGACAAGGGTCGAGTGGCCAAGGCTCCACCAGAGATGCCCAGACCATGCATGTCCAACTAGGAGGATCTCTTCCACCTTGGAGATCTCAAGATAAGGGGAAGAGGCCGATGAAGGAAAAGCAGCCCGCTAAGGAGAAGGCCTCTAAGTCTTCAAGAGCAGCAAGGACAGACCATGTGGATGTGGTAGAGGGGCTTAAAGTCCATGAACCTATTTATCCCAAGGGGTACATATACAAGGATTACAAGAAAGATCTGGATGCACTCATAGAAGCAAGGAAGCTCAATCCTATGCTTTTGGATGAACAAGAAGCAACTGACTACTGGTTCTACACTTGGTTTCAGCAGGATTACTATGTGTCTATGTTCATAAACAAGAACCAGAAGAAACATCTAGCATCCCACCAATGGATTGACTGGTCTTACATGGAGTCCAAGGAGAACCAAGTATTCAATGATATCATACAAACTTGCAAGGATAGAGGAGTATATGAACTGATGGGATTCAACTATGGATGGAATGAGGAAGTTATTTGCTAGTTCTATGCAACTCTATACCTTGATGGAAAAGGTGTTCTTTATTGGAGGACTTACTCAAGGTGTGGAGTATTCAGTTTCAGCCTCCCGGTTTGCTAGATATTTCTTCCAAGGCAGTGTTGATCGTATGAGGGAGATCATCTCCAATGAGCCAATGATGAAGGAGAAGGACATGGCTTTCATGTACTATGAGCCAAGTCCAAGATTTTTTTGCTCAATCAATGGTCTCCACAACTACTACTTCACCTTGAATCGGATGCTTAGAATGACCATTGCACCTAAAGGAGGATATGCTATAGCTATACTGGAGAGCTCAAGGAATGTTCTTGCTAGGTTTCATCCTCAAGCAAGACCCTTCTGTGTCATGGACTTCATCACAAATGATATTCATCTAGCTTCTATTGACACTAGGAGGAGCCTTTCTTATGCTCCCTACCTCATGAGGATGATTGAGTTCGAGACCAAGATCATCTTTGAGAAGGAGTGTGAGCACCTTCCACTGAGGCCCAGAGTGCAGCCAGAGACCAGACCTATGTTTGCTAAGCCTAAGGGTGTTTCATCTGCTGAGAGAGCTGGCATTCATCGGTTCTATGTTGACCAAGCCGCCAAGGAAGATGCAGCAGCAGCAAGGGCTTCTTCCTCAGCCCAAGCACCTCAAGATAGGCAGCATCGTCCATCTTCTCCAGTTCTCGCCTTTTTTAAAGGCATCTTCAATACCTATTGCTTCAATGCCAAGGACAAGTGGGAGAATAAGCGGCGTATCAAGAAGCAATTCGTCGCTACAAGAGGGATCAAAGGGCCCAAGGCCGTGAGCTGTCTCCGGATAGTTCCGAGTGCGAGCCCGATGGTGAACCACCAGTATTTGAGGACCGTCCTGCAGGCTATAACTGGAACAATCTCTCAGTCGGGCCATCCACTGCTCCTCCTCCTCCACCTCGTGATGATGAAGAATCCGAAGAAGGTGACGAGTGATCTCATTGCTTTACTCTCTCTCTCTCTCTCTCTCTCTCTTTCCTTTCTTTTTGGTGCGTTGATGCAAAAGGGGGAGAGAAAGGCGATGAAAAAGGATGTTTGTGTGCTTCCTCTCTTGTAATAGGGTAGTAATGAACCTATGGACAAGTATCTCTCTTATTTGCTTTGTGTGCTTGAAAACTATTTGTGAACCTTTATCGTAATAACTCTATTGCTTCATGGTATTGTGTGGTGCTTGTTTTATTGCTTAGTGCTTAGATGTGTTGATTGTGCTAAGTGTGTTGTTTATCTTTTGCTTTATCACTATGTTGCACACTTGTACACCTTGTAGGCACCTCACTCATTGCAAAATATAGGGGGAGCTCCTGCACATGTTTTTGTGACATGCATATCTTTAGGGGGAGTTCCGCAATATTTTGCTATTTGTATCATTTGATTATCTCTTTTATATCCTTTTTAATCTACTATCATCAATCACCAAAAAGGGGGAGATTGAAGATGCATTTAGAATCCCCTAGTGGGTTTTGGTGTACGATGATGAAAGATTAAAATTATGCTAACATGTTCATCAAGTAAATGTACAGACAATCAAATTATTATTCAATCCCACATTTGCAAGATGGTTTTTACTCCCAAAATGAAGAAAACAAAAATGAACTCAAATGCTTCAAAGTGTAGCTTTTTCATTTTAATTGAGTCATAGGTATGCCGAACTATCAGGGGGGGGGTAAACTAATCTTGCTAAGAAGGGAAATTTATGTGCTCAAGACAACTAATAAGATTTGTGAAAGATTAGCCAATAAAAGCCAAAAAGAACCAGCCTTTTCTGAGCCAAACAGAGAGTGATGGAAGTCCCGTGACCCTCTTCATGGAAGTTCCGTCAATAGCCAATTCCTTCCTTCAGCAACTCGAGAGCTACGAAAGTTTCGTGGCCCCTGCCATGGAAGTTCTGTCATTTCCTGGTTTCCCAGTGTCGCAACTCGAGTGCGACGGAAGTTCCGTGAGCCCCATCATGGAAGTTCCATCGTCTCTGGTTCAGTTGAAATCCTACCGCGCAACAGCTCTTTTTGAATTGATGGAAGTTCCGTGAGACCACAGTAAAGTTGAGTAACGGCTAGTTCTTGAGAGGGCTCTATATATAGCCTACCCCTTCCCCTATGGGAAGGGTTGGACTCCTTGACTTTTCACTCTCATTTCAAAAAGAGCTCTCCACTCTCACTCACCCATTTGTCTTTGAGATTCCAAGCAAAGTGAGAGAAGATCCAACCACAAAAAGATTAAATCTATCCACTCAAAATCTTGAGCACATCTTTCTCTCCCCAAACAAGATTTGATTTGCTTGTTACTCTTGGAGACTTGATCTCCTAGACAGCTAGGTGTCGCCCTTGAGCTCTCAACTTATTATGGTGAGACGGGAACGTTTGTGAAGGTGTGATTCGCCTCCGAAAAAGTATCAAGTGAAGAAAGAAATCCAAGCACGATCTTTCTGATTGCTTGGCAGGGAAAAGGGTTGAAAGAGACCCAGCCGACCACTTTGTGTGGCTCCTCAACAAGGACGTAGGAACTACTTAGTGTGATTGCCGAACCTCGGGTTAATTTTTTGTGTTTCTCTTTACATTCCTGCATTTCTTATTGTGCTTGTGCATTTCTTTCATATTATTGTGCTTGATTCACTTGTTATTGTATTGCTAGCTATCTATCAAAGAACCCTAGGCGTACATTGCTCTAGCTTCACTACTAAACCAGTTTGTATCTCTTTCTCTTAGTTATCCGCATTTCAATAAGTTTTAAAGAAAGGATTGGTGAAGTTCTATCATTTGACAGAACTTCCGTGATGACGGAAGTTCCATCGTCTGTGACGGAAGTTCCATCGTTGTTATATTTGATCAAAGCTTAGTGCTTTTTTAGGTTTAATTTTTTAGGTTACCTATTCCCTCCCTCCCCCCCCCCCCCCAACCCTCTAGGCAACTTTCAGGTCTTGCCTAAGGGAAACATGGGGATTGAGCTGTCCTCCTGAATTAGGATCTGTCCACACTGACGTGCTCTCACGTGACCATTTGGATCACCTCAGTGCAAACTCCTCACAACTACTTCTGAGCTTCCCTCAAGCCGTCATCGTCTCTCACCGCGATGCCCGTCCGGAACTCCACCGTTGCTGCCCCTCGTCGTGATTCACGGCTCAAACTTCATCGTCGTTCCCCGTCACGACACGCACCTCCATCGCCACTGCCTTTCCTTGCCGCAAAACGTGGCTTGAACTTCACCGTTGTCATTCCCCGTCATGACACGTGACTCCTCCGTCGCCGTCGTTTCCCTGTCGCGACACACAACTCCTTCGTCGTTGTCGTTCCCCACCGTGGTGTGCCACTCCTTCATTGTCGTCGCTTAGATCGAGGAGCTTGACAAAAGAACAAATCAGATCCAGTCTTCCTGCTACAATCCCCATCGCTGGAGCCGTTAGCGGATGAGTCCAATCGATCGGAGTGCGTTGGCGCGGACACGAAGCAGCGGGGCGGGCTCAAGAAGAAGGCCAACGAGCTCAGCACATCGCATGGGTTGCGGGTCGAGCTCAACAAGGAAGGGACAAGCTCGTCTAGGACAAGGCGCTCAACGGGAAGGAGCGGATGGTCCTTGGAAGTCACTATCGGTGACGAAGGAAGACTGTACTACAGCTCTTGATTGTGATGGTAAAATCATCCACATGAAGCATATGGGTAAGGTTATCTTTCTCATGCAGTCATCCAATCACAATCTTAAACGAGTCTGGCTTTTCTACAAAATTAACCAAACATTATGAATTGCATCGCTGGAACCTGTCTTCCTTCGGCCTGGCTCTGCCCTCCAGCCAGGCCCGAGCTACCCAATCACGCCCTACTACGCTCTAAGCGTCCTGGATTCAAACTTATTCGAAATTTCAAATCACACGTGCATGCAAAGCCAAAACTCATCCGGGCTAATTGCTACCTTAACCTAGAAGGAAGCGGCTACTGGAACTGGAACAGCATTCAATTCGGACCGAGTAAAATAGAAAAAAACAACCATTTAAGGGTCACGACCACGGACCTCCATTCGGGAGAGAAGAAAGCCAAGCAACGCACGAGACGAACGAACACGAGCCGCCGCCTCTTCTAGAAGCACCGCTCGGGCCCCATGGCAACCGTCGAGCGCCCCGCTGACCAGGCCCTACCGCGCAGTCAAACCAGAACCCCCGCGTCCTCGCAGCTGACCGGTTAACCATGACCCCATGCCGCGGCGAAACTGAGGCACGCGCGGCTCGATTGCTCCGTCCGCCGCCATCGCCTTTGTCGGGTCTCCGCCTCTCATTCTGGACTTCCGAGGAGGCAAGAGCGAACAAGAGAAAGAGACCACCTCTCCGGGGAGGCTTCGCGGAATGGGGCAGTGCGCGTCGCGGCAGGATGCGGCGGCGGTCGGCGGCGACGGGAGGAAGGGGTGCCTGGCGGTGGCGCGGGAGCAGCGGTCACGGTTCTACATCTTCCGCCGCTGCGTCGCCATGCTCGTCTGCTGGCACAAGTACAAGAAGATCTGACACTGCCTTTCGTCCCCTGCTCGCCGGAAGCACTCACTCTGCTTCGCCGCCACCGATCTGACCGACCGTCTTTCGTCCCCTTGCCGTGCTTGAATCTTCCCCTGTAAATTAGCACTAGTTGTAATCAGCTTATCCTCCTCCTGTACAGATGGAATGAAACTGCAGTACTAGTTCACTGCAGAACTCTAATAATGGTTGCCTCTGCCATGAATCAATGTTTGCATTGCAGCGTATAGTACCCGAACGATCGTCCGTGTTCCTCTCCGTACAGCGGCCAACCTCGCTGTTGTGAATTGATAAGGTAGCCGGCCAGGACCAGAGAGATTCCCGGTATGCAGCCTACGGGCCAAGCGTCTGTGATAATGTACTGTTTCATCATTCCAATGCTGTGGCGAGACAACTCTGCCGTGGAGAGAAAGAGCTGCGTAATTATGCCTTCCAAAACGACATTGACGACGCCATTCGTCAATGTCTGAGGCCAGTATACGCAATTCACCCTTCAAACGGGGTGCCTGAGGCCAAAGAGTACAATTGCTTCAGGCTAATCCATGTCCACATTCACGAGTTTTAACTTCTTCGCCCTTCGTCTTGGCTTCACCGTCCCTGCCTCCTCCGATCTTCGCTCGCGTAAGGCCAGTCAAAGGCTGAAAACCAGATCATGACTCTGTTAGTTTTATCGTTTTCTGCGAACCATGACGTCGTCGCCATCATGTAGTGTAGCAGAGACTCTGAGGCTGCAGTTTCGGGCGATGCAAACCGAACATCGTTTGGCTCGTTGCGTTTGCCCCAGAGGACCATTTCTCTGGTCCTGCTTTGCAACCGGCAAAGGCCTTCCGGGGGCGACCACACTTGCATCAATTTTGAATTCCTTTTGCTCTATCTCATCTTCGAACCAACAAACTTCGTCCAATGATCATAACTTCAACCTACCACCCTGATATGATCTACTATATTAATTTCAGTCAGAAAGTCTTCTTCTGAAACCATTTTTGAGAACCAAAGCTAGCTAAACCTTTCTGGCTGGTAACTGACATTCTCTACCGAAAACGAAATCGTGATTCACTGCATCTTGTTTACACGCCGGTCAAGTGATCCAGAGAAATCAATCTCCTGGAACTACTCAACATACTAGTACTTGATTATGCTTACCCTTGATTACGCCTTCTTGAATATTTACTCCATGACAGTGTCTGTTTGCGTGAGAAACGGAAGAGGTCAGCGGTGTCACGTCTGTGAGAACGGAGGACGAATGGCGGATGCTGACCACTGACGAGACAGCGGACGATCAAAGCTACAGGTCGCAAACGGCATCGGGATGGGCGAGCTGCACTGCACTGCGGCAGCAGGCTCTGCCGGGCAGAGAGAGCTTGCAGCGTCCGGAGCCGGAGGAGTGAATGCGGGGAATCTTTGTCTGACGACGGCGCCACGGCCATTCGCCCGTCCGTCCGTCCATCTGTCTGCGGCGATGTGCGTGTTGTGTTAAATGCAAAGCTCTCCTCCTTGCTGTCGCTTCCCTCGATGCCTTTGGCCTGCACCTCATTTATGCACGCTCGTGGCGCCATCTCTCTGCGCACAGTTACTTCTCCCTTGCAAGACCCACCCATCTACTCGCCAGAAAGTGTTCTTATTACCACCTTGCCTTTGATCTGTGCATGTATTTTGATGGTTTGTTTCTGCATGAGCAATTGCCGCCTCGTGTTTTCAGAAACCGTACTCTGCATTTCATGGTTTCTCACTTGTGACTGGGCAACTGGGTTTGAAAAATCATACTACTCCGTTTTATCGAAGAGGAGGGGACTAGCGTCGTCGAACAGAGAAGGGCGACGAAAGAACAGGCCTCTTCATTTCGTCATTCAGTTTCAAATGAGAATTAAAAAAATCAACAAATACTTATATTTTGAGATGGATGAAATAGAAATGCAGTAAAGTGTGGAGGCATATAATAAACTCTAAAAAGGTGTGGAGGCATGAATGCCAGTGTTTACATCAACAGTTTGTGAAAGTTGGAAGCTGCAGCGACAAGTATGCATGGATTCAATTTACGCGGGTACATACATGCCATGATGAGTCACCTTCTGCACGTTAGGTGAAGCACTACACATGCATATGTTACTATGTTCTTAATGACTGGTTGAAAAAATCTCTGTTCTTAATTATATACTAACTGCAAGTTAGTGGAGTGTTCACAAGAACCGTCTGATACGTCTGAATGTGTACCGAGAGTACCGACGGCACCCACCCCTATATCTGCAGGAAAAATCAGCTGCCGCGGTCAAACAAAAACACCATATTCAGTTCCCTGATTTCGAAGAAAAATAAAAGGAAAGCACAAATGTTACATAGTGGCTAGAGCAAATTAGGCATCAGAGGCAACAGGAACTGCAATTCGATGTATAGTCTGACTAGTATTCGAAATTCACAGCAACCACGAGCCATGGACGAGGAAAACACGTTCTCACAACACACTGAAATGATGCCTTAGGCATCATCAGAAGCAACAGGAACTGCAGATGTAGTACTAGTATTCGAAATTCACAACAGCAATGAGCCATGCACGAGGGAAACACGTGCTCACAACACACTGAAATGATGCCTTTACACTGCTTGGGTTTCAATGTCAAGCTCAAGCAACTCAGAGATGAAAACACCCAATGATGGGAGAGACTTTTCATATGATCGATATATGGCCGCATACACGACATCAACAGCAAAACATAATCAATTTAGGGCATATGTTCAGATACATCCATGCATCTCAACAAGCTTCATCATCCATGCATGGGAGCAAACTCTGGGCTCTGTATACTACTCTGGTTGATCTGCCGGGCGGGCGATTTCTGCATGTGTAACCTAACTGGCGCAACAACATGCAAAGTGCAACGTAGCACATGCCAAGCAAGGCAGGCCATGCATGGTTAGTCACGGCTTAAAAATTCAGAAGCACATCGGAAACGTATGTATGTATCAGTATCACAATGTCTGCAGACTGCAGTCGACGGATATATGCACCGGCTGACTGGCAGGCGGCAAAAAGCACGGGGAGTAAGAGTAAGGAAGGAAGAACACATATCCCGGCTGGCCACCATGCATGGCTGGAACAAGAGTTCAAGAAGGGACGGCGCAGACACGATTATATGCATGAAAGAGTACTAAGATATTGGCACGGCTCAATCAGAAGCCCCAGCAGCGTTGCATCGAGGCGCTGTGCCTAGATTCATAGCTCCGGCTTCTGAGTGAGTCGAGCCAACACCATAGCTACGCTTTCATTTCTTTCGCTTCCGGCAACGCTAATCCATCAGCTAGCTGATGAGACGAACGAAGGAGGTCGATCGACAAGCTTGAAGAAGAATGGAGGAAACGTTGGCTATGGATCTCTGATGATCTCCAAGGCGAGGGGCAGCTGATTGCTATGATAGGGTTGCCGGTCTGACTGGTGTGTGTGTGTGTGTGTGTGTGTGTGTGTGTGTGTGAGTGCGAGTGGAATGCATTTCAAGCAGGATCGGAGAGACCGACCGATCTTATACTTGTAGACGGGCTTCTTTGATTCCCTTCGCTCCCGTGTGTTGGTGGGCATTTAACTCCTATCTCTATCACATCACAGTAACACAGGCTGCAGCATTAATACTAGTAGAAACCAAGCTTCTCCCTCCCTCAGTGCTCAGTCCCTCTCTCTCATGCGATGCGCAGACGATGCCCGAATATACGTAGGTGCAAGCGTAAATGAAGATTCCCCAGCAGGGCGATTCACGGGTATTATGTCGCCGGCAGTTACTACAACTCCATGCGTATTTGCGTTGTGGTGCAGCTACTCGTTCCGGTCCACAATATAAGTATCTGGAGTGTTTAAAAATTTGTCTATAATATAAATATTTATAGGGATAAGACAAAATCTGGTGGATTAGTGGGTGGGTGAGAAATTAATAAGATAGTGTAAAATAAGAGGTATATATGACTTTTTATATGTTAACTAAATTTACATTTAAATCTTAAAGAAGTACATATGAAATTGAAAATACATAATTCAGTCCTTCCACTCTCTGGTCTCTGCAAGCTCTCTGTGTTCATGATTGCATAAAAAAAATACTTGTATGGGATCTCTCGATTGATCGATTCACAGCATATAAAATGAATGTGTTTTACCCGTTACTTGAATTTGCAGCCATGAGTCCAAATATTTCCTGCCTCTCAGTTGAGGTACCTGGAGAAATATTTTGGCCTTTAATTTCAAGTGAGATGGAGAAGGGCAAAATATTTTGGCCTTTGATATCACCTTAGTATCATCTCTTGATTCAGCTGAAACCAAAAAAAGGGTTTACTTAGGTGTTTCTCATAATTCATACTATATTCGTTCCAAATTATATGACATTTTAGCTTCAGTTACGGAAATTAAGAAGAGGTGAAAATGTAGTTACATAGAAAACGAGAAGAGAAGAGATAAAGATAGATACAAATATATATTGGGAAGAGGAAAAGATACATTAAAATATGAGGATGTCTTATAATTTGAAAAAACTTGAGAAACCTAAAGTGTCATATAATTTTTGAACGGAGGGAGTACCTAGTTAAATTATTCTTTGCGAAAAACATTGTTCGCTGCAAAATCTGTCTCCCGCCTTCATCCGCTTGTGCTACTAGAACATTAGGTGATACCCTCCACCATGGATTGAAAAACCGACAAAAACCAGTCGGTTTTCGTGGTTTTTGACCGAACCGGTCCGGTCTGGTTTCAATGGACGACCAGTTTTCGGTCGAATTATTTTTCAAAATTTGTAAATTTGAAAAAATTGTAATTTCAAAAACCGGTAAAACCGAATGATAAACTAGGGAAACCGAGCAACAAAACTAAAGAAACCGAGCGGTTTTTTAAAAGAAGAAATTTTCTCAATAAACCGAGCAGTAAACTGAGAAAACCGAGCGATAAACCAGAGAAACCGGTCGATAAACCGGAGAAACCGACCGGTTAGCTCTAAAATTTTGTCTAAATTTAGTTTTTGATGTTTGAGCGGTTTGTCAAGCGGTTTTCTGGTTTTTGTAAAAACCGTAAAACCAGTATGATCCGGTTTTCTTGGTTCAAACTGTTTTTTAAACCCTACCCTCCACTGGTACTTGAAAGTGCATCTAGGTCCCTAATTTTATTTTGGTGATTGGCATCAATATAATTAAGAATGGACTAATGCTTTCATTGAGTATGTGTGTAGATGACTATCTCAATTGATGAATGAAAATGCATTAAAACAAAAAGGAGAAAAGAAGATGTCATTTGCCTCAAATTGAAAGTCCAAGATTCACTCAAGAATAAAGGATTCATGTTGTTTATTATTTCTAATCTTGAGTATAGATAAATCGTACTATTAAGAGGGGTATAATTTATAAATTTGGTAAAGTCAAATGCTCAAACTTCCCATAAATTCCATTTTTGTCGCCCTCTGTTTTTACCTTCATCGACAGTGCCGGTGGTCCTCACCGGTAGTGCCGATCCACTCTTCCAAAGGCGCTGTGATGCCCACACACTTCTTTGGCTTCTATCGTGTCATCATCGGCAGTGCCGATGGCTTTCATCGGCAGTGTCGGTTGCTTCATCCAGAGAAGGTTGTTCTCTCTAGCTCTCTGGCTGTAGCTCATCGGCAGTGCTGATCATTCTGATCGACAGTGCCAGTCGGTTCTACCAGAGAACCACTCTTTCTATCTGGCTCAGCCTGTAGCTCATCGGTAGTACTGATCCCCTGATCGGCAGTGCCGGTCCCCTCTCCACAAAGACTGTCAACCCTCGGGCTCTCTGGTTGACTGTGATCGGCAGTGCCGATCTGCTTGATCGGCAGTGCCGGTCAAGGTCTCCAAAGATTACTTGTCTTCTCTGTGGCTGCGTCATCGGCAGTGCTGATGTCTTGATCAGTAGTGCCGGTGCGGGCCGAATCCTTGCCTGTAGATCTATGACAGTGTGTTAGAAACCCTACCGGCAGTGTCGTTGGCTCGATCGGCAGTGTCGGTGTGGGGCGTCCAGACAGGCCAACGGCTCTTTTTGAGCCCCTTGTATAAAAGGTCCTCACCCCACTTCGTGCCAACTCTCTATAACCCGAAAATCATTTGACACTTTTGAGCTTCACTCCCCTCACTCTTCCTCTCCAAGTCCAATCTTCATTCCTGAGCTAGGGTTTGAGTGAGCCATTGATTCCTAGTGAAAAGAGCACCACTCCACTCTTGAGCATTCGATTTAATCATCTTTCTAACTTGTGCTTGTTACTCTTGGAGCTTTGCTCCTAGACGGTTAGAGGTGTGCATAGAGCTCCCAACTTATGTGGTTGCTTGAGTGAGAATAGGGTTGAAAGAGACCCGGTCCTTGACTTCTCAATAGAGATGTAGGGTTCTTTGTGAGCCTGAACTTTGGTAACAAATCTTGTGTCTCCGTGTGCTCTTTTATTTACTTGTTGTTTAATTACTCATTATCTAGGGCTTGTTCTTGTATTTGCTTAAATTGCTAGATCCACTTAAGTAGCCCTTGTTTTGTTATTTCCTATTGTCATAGCATTCCTTTAATTCTACTGTTGTAGTTAATTATTATATAGTAACCGCGAAACCACTTAAACCTAAATTTCACACAACTGTCTGTTCATCCATCGGCACTGCTAATCGCCCATCGGCAGTGGCCATCAGCAGTGCCGATCACCGTCACCGGCACTGCCGATGAGTCTAATAAATTTGTTTAAGTCCAATTTCGCAGGATTTTTAGATTTGTCTATTCACCCCCCCCCCTCTAGGTAACTTTCAATTGATATCAGAGCAGGATCTTCTTGAAGGCTTAACCGCTTGAAGATAAAGATGACAAAAGGAAATGAAATTCCGCCTAGTGGAACATCCGGAGCAGGGACCGAGGATGATGTATTTGGAGAAAATCCAAGGACTGAAGATATTGATAAAGATGGGCTACCAAAAACCTACAACAATGTCATCTTTGATTATGATCAAATCAACATTCATCGCAATGCCATGGCTGCTAGTGCAATTGTTTCCACACTTAGTGCCACCGAGTATGAAAAGGTAGCCGGAATAAAGAATGTCAACCAACTATGGAGAAAACTTGAGGTTATCTATGAGGGCATTGATTTCGTTAAAGATGCAAGACTTGAAGAATTACAAAATGAGTTCAACTTGTTCATCATGGGTCCGGGAGAAGGCCCAAAAGAAGTTCATGATAGACTCATGAGAATTGTGAATCAAAGAAGAGCACTAGGAGCTAGAATGACCGACTTGGATATCAACAAGAAACTACTACAAGCATTGAGACCTTGGGATAGCAACATTTGCTCAAACATTAGATAGAAGGACAACTTTAAAACATTCTCCATCGATGAAGTGCTCGGGAAGCTTCTTTTCCGAAAACAACAAAATGATCAAGCCGACAAAATAAATGCGTTGATCAAGCAAATTGAGGGAGCAAATGGTGACAAAAATAATGTAGCACTCAATGCTACACGAGAAAAGCAAGAAAGGAAGAAGAAGAAAGTGGTTGACTCTAGTGATGAAGATAGTGATGATGAGATGGCTTTACTTGTGAGAAGATTCAAGTCATTTCTTAAGAAAGATGGCTATAAGAAGAAAAGCCATGATAAAGGCAAAGCAAGAAAGTCAAAGAGAACTTGCCATAAATGTGTTGATGAAGGACATTTCATTATGGAATGTCCAAAGAAGAAGAACAAGGAAGAAAGAAGGAAGGACAAACATCATAAGAAAGACAAGAAGTACAAGAAGCATAGAAGAGGTGTAGCTCATATTGGCCAAGAACAGAATTCCGATGACTCATCCTCTTCATCATCTTCCTCCTCCGAATCTGACTTGGATGAGGGAGGCATTGCTACACTTGCCATTGGCGTCACTCCCACCAGCACTTTTCTATTTGGGAGCTTGAGTGATGATGATGATAGCAACACTCACAAGTGCCTTATGGCAAGAGGATCGAAGGTAACAAAATCTAAACATAAGCGTTCCTCTTATGCTAGTAGTAGTGATGATGATGATGATGATGATGTTAATGCTTCACTTCCTAAAATGCTTGAATTTATGGAATTACTTGAAAAACAAAAGAAAGAAAATGATAGGCAAGAGGAGCTACTTGAGAAACAAGAAGACTTGCTTATTCTTGAAAAGAAAAAAAACCTTGAATTAGAGAAGCTCCTAGAAGAAGAGAGAAAGAAAAATAATGACTTAACTATGTCTCTCACTAAAATTAAGAATACTTGTGAGAATATTAAGTGCACTAAA
Source organism: Eleusine indica (assembly GCA_030378355.1). NCBI lineage: Eukaryota > Viridiplantae > Streptophyta > Magnoliopsida > Poales > Poaceae > Eleusine > Eleusine indica. The sequence goes on from CM059495.1 coordinate 49,610,690, forward strand.
GATGAACTTCAAGAGAAGTATGAGGATTTGGAAAAGACTCATAAGTCTCTTGAAGAATAATATAGGATTCTTTTAACTTTCACATCCTCCTCAAATAATTCCTCTCATGCTTCCACTAGCAAAGGATGTGATAGATGTTATAATATTGATGTTGATGCTTGTGCTTCTAATATCAAATTGATTGATGATTTGAACAAGCAAGTAAAAGCTCTTGAAAGCAAAATACAACATGAGAAAAATGTTGTTGATAATGAGAAGGCAAAGTATGCAAGAGGTGCATATTCATATACTAGAATGCCACATGTCATGGATGACATTGGTTATGTTGAGGGTGCTAAGCACAATGCTAGGGACAACAAGAAAAGGAAGAAATTCCTCAAGTTCATCAAGGAAGGATCTTATCAAAAGAAGCAAGCCAAGAACAATGAAACTAACCAAACTTCTTTTGTTAATGATTTTCATGCTAATGTGCCTAACACCTCATGTGCACTCTTTCATGATTTTGATGCCTCTTATGTGCTCATGAGAAACATGCATGGTCGTGTCTTTGTTAAATATGTTGGGCCACGCAACAAGAGGCCAAAGACTTGTGTGTGGGTGTCCAAAGTGCTTGTGACTAACGTAAAAGGACCCAAGCAAATTTGGGTACCTAAAAACAAAGCTTAATTTGTTTTGTAGGACTATGTCTCCGGAGGATCAAGTTGGGTGATTGATAGTGGATGCACCAATCATATGACCGGAGACAAAAAGATGTTCAAGTCATTCGAGCCAAGTCACAACAAAAATGAGTACATCACATTTGGTGACAATGGAACGGGACAAGTACTAGGTTATGGTAAAGTCCCTCTTACTCCTTCATATTCCCTCTCTAAGGTTATGCTTGTTGATCACGTTGACTTCAATCTTTTGTCCATTTCGTAATTTTGTAAAATGGGCTATGATTGTTTGTTCAACGAATGTGGTGTGACAGTCTATAAGAGGAGTGATGGCTCGGTTGCTTTCAAGGGTGTGCTTAAAGGAAAGCTTTATGTTGTGGACTTCTCCACGGATGAAGCTAGACTTGGTACATGCTTATTAGCAAAGTCCAACATGGGGGTGGTTGTAGCATAGAAGGCTAGCCCATGTTGGTATGAGAAATCTTCACAAGCTCCAAAAGGACGGCCACATCATAGGACTAACCGTTGTTTGCTTTGAGAAGGATAAAATTTGTAGTGCATGCCAAGCGAGAAAACAAGTTGGAGCATCACACCCTGCCAAGAATGTGATGACCACCACAAGGCCATTGGAGATGTTGCACATGGACCTCTTCGGCCCCGTCTCCTACATAAGTATTGGTGGTAAGAAATATGGTCTTGTAATTGTTGATGACTTTTCTCGCTTTACGTGGGTATTCTTTTTGCATGATAAAGGTGAAGTAAAAGATGTGCTCAAGACATTCATGAAAAGAGCACAAAATGAATATGAAATCAAGATCAAGAAAATAAGGAGTGACAACGACATTGAATTCAAGAACACTCAAGCTAAAGAGTATCTCGATGAAGAACGCATCAAGCATGAATTTTCGGCACCCTACTCCCCTCAACAAAATGGGGTGGCCGAAAGAAAGAACCGCACGCTCATTGAGATGGCAAGAACAATGCTTGATGAATACAAAACATTCGATCGCTTTTGGGCCAAAGCCATCAACACCGCATGCCATGCCTCCAACCGGTTGTATCTCCATCGACTATTGAAGAAAACACCATATGAGCTACTAACCGGTAACAAGCCTAATATTTTCTACTTTCATGTTTTTGAAAGCAAATGCTTTATGCTAAACAAGAAACCCAAGACTTCTAAGTTTGCTCCAAAGTTGATGAAGGTTTCTTGCTTGGTTATGGGTCGAATGTTCATGCCTATCGTGTATTCAACAAAACCACCGGTTGTGTTGAAATTTCACGTGACGTGACATTTGATGAATCTAATGGCTCTTAAGGAGAGCAAGTTGTTAATGATGGTGTAGATGATGAAGCTCCTAGAAATGTAATAAAAAGGATGGCCATTGGTGATATGAGACCACAAGAAACATCAAGTATTGAAAATCAACCCTCTCCCTCAAGACAAAACCAACATCATGAGAATGAAGAAATAGATCACGCAAGTGGTCAAGATCAAGATGTTGGGGATCATGAACAAGCATCAAGTAATGATTCTCAAAGACATGATGAAGAGGTTGATAAAGATGGTAGTCAAGAAAGCTCATATCCACCACACCCAAGAGTGCATCAAAATGTACAATGTGATCACCCCGTCTAGCAAATTCTTGGAGATATTGATAAGGGGGTAATCACTAGATCTCGAGTTAGTAGTTTTTGTAAACATTACTCTTTTGTCTCTTCTATGGAGCCATTTAGGGTAGAACAAGCACTTGAGGATGCGGATTGGGTGATGGTCATGCAAGAAGAATTGAACAACTTCACAAGAAATGAAGTGTGGACATTGGAGGAAAGGCCAAAGAACAAGAATGTTGTGGGCACCAAATGGGTGTTCCGCAACAAACAAAATGAAGATGGTGTTGTGACAAGAAACAAGGCAAGGCTCGTGATAAAGGGGTATTCACAAGTGGAAGGTTTGGATTTTGATGAAACTTATGCCCCCGTAGCAAGGCTTGAGTCTATTAGAATATTACTTGCTTTTGCTACTCACCATGATTTTAAGTTGTACCAAATGGACGTGAAAAGTGCATTCCTAAATGGGCCAATCAAGGAAGAGGTGTACGTGGAGCAACCACTGGGCTTTGAAGACTCTAAGTATCCTAACCATGTTTATAAACTCCATAAGGCACTCTATGGGCTTAAGCAAGCCCCAAGAGCATGGTATGAATGTCTTAGGGATTTTCTCGTTAAAAAGGGTTTTGTCATTGGCAAGGCTGATGCAACCCTCTTCACTAAGCGTTCTGGTGATGATATCTTTGTATGCCAAATATGTGTCGATGACATTATATTTGGTTCTACTAACTAAACCTTTTGTGATGAATTTAGCAAGATAATGACCAAAAGGTTCGAGATGTCCATGATGGAAGAATTGACATTCTTTCTAGGCTTCCAAGTGAAGCAACTCAAGGAGGGAACCTTCATAAGTCAAGCAAAGTACACACAAGACTTATTGAAGAAATTTGACATGGACAAGGCAAAGCCCATCCAAACTCCCATGACAACAAATGGCCACCTCGACCTCACCAAAAAGGATGAACCAGTTGATCAAAAGGTATATTGCTCCATAATAGGCTCTTTGCTTTATCTTTGTGCATCTAGGCCCGACATCATGCTTAGTGTGTGTATGTGTGCACGTTTTCAAGCCGCTCATATGGAGTGTCACATGGTGCCCGTTAAGAGAATATTGAGATATTTGGTTCAAACACCCAACCTAGGGCTTTGGTACCCCAAGGGCTCAAAGTTCAACCTATTAGGCTATTCCGATGCGGATTATGCTGGGGATAAGGTAGATAGAAAGAGTACCTCTGGTACATGCCAATTTTTGGGTAGGTCTCTAGTGTCATGGTCATCCAAGAAACAAAATTCCGTTGCACTTTCCACGGCCAAAGCGGAGTATGTTGCAGCCAGTAGTTGTTGTGCACAACTATTTTAGATAAGACAAACTCTAAGGGACTACGGTTACAAATTGAGCCGTGTTCCTCTCCTATGTGATAATGATAGTGCCATAAAGCTTGCTTATAACCCCGTTGAGCATTCATGCACAAAGCATCTAGACATTCGCCACCACTTCTTGAGAGATCATTCTATAAAAGGGGATATAGAAGTTAGTCATGTGCGAAATGAAGATCAACTAGCCGGTATATTCACTAAGCCCCTAGATGAGAAGAGATTTTGCTATCTTAGGAGTGAGCTAAATATTCTTGACTCTAGCAATATGATATAGAGGATATGCACATCTGAATGGTGATTGTTTCATTATTGCAAAAATCATTGCTTTATGTCAAAAGTCTATTATTTTTGCTATTGATGCTAAGTTTTGATCTCTAGATCAAATCTTGTCAAAATATGGTCATTGTTATAAGATGTTGATTGTTGGCTGACCATAGGATGTCAAGATCTCCCCCTGTCCATCAAAAAATATTTTGAAAACTCCCCTCCTATCTTTTTCTGTACTCTGTTCTGTCTGATCTTCAGTGGATCTGCACTGCCGGTACCCTTATCGGCACTGCCAATCAGATGTCCAATAGAGACAGCCTTCTATCTGGGATTTTTATCCCTCAGGCAGCTCTCATCGGCACTACCGATGCTCACCATCGGCATTACTGATGCGGGCCTGGACCTTATGCTTTAACACGCACCGGCACTATCCACACGGGGTCCAGCCTTTGAAATCCACTCGGTCCCCTCACGGCTCAGTTCCTCGCCGCCTCTCTCTCTCCTCTCAAACCCTAACCAAAATCCTCCACTCCAAAAACTTGCTAATCTTCGTGGAATCAAGCGGGGACTGGATCAAATCATCTCCTAGGCCTTCCCTCCATCTCCTCCCGGATTTGAAGGACCTTTTTGAAGGTATTTTTGAAAATCTCCATCTTTTGAATCTCACAATGCCTCATGTTTTTACGTAATTTCACTTGATAGAGATGTTTATCTAGGAGTAATTTAGTCACCCATGCAATTTGGTAAAGTTTTAGTGGCTAAATCTCAATTTTTAGTGGATTTAGGGTTTGATTCTCCCTCGGTCGGCACTGCCGATGGCCCCCACCGGCACTGCCGATCGAGAGATCCAGAAACCCTAAGTGACCGTTGCAGCAATCGGTTTGAACTGATTGGCACTGCTGATGTCAGTCATCGGCACTACTGGTTGGGCCAACTAGAGAGCAGTTTCACTCGGGCTGCTTCCTGTTTGACCCACCGGCACTGCCGATGGCTCCCATCAGCACTACCGATCAGAGCAAACCAGAGAGCATTTCAGTACTGTTTTTGTTGCAATCTTTTCACACCACCTCTTCTCTCCTTAACAGATGGCAGGTGGCAAGCGACAGAAGCATCCGGGCACTCCCAGTGACTCGGATGAGGACTTTGATCCCGACGTCTCCCCTATTGTTCGTTGTGGTGGGGGAGGCAAGCGAGGCTGAGGTGGTGACTTCAGCCAAACCACCTCCCGTGGTGTTGGCCTTGGGCGTGACAAGGGCAAAGGAAAGGCCCTTCCACCACGGCAGCCTTCCCCTAGTGAGGAGAAGGAAGAGTCAGAGGAGGCAGAAGAGGAAGAGCAAAGTGAGCAGCAGGAGGAGGAGAGTGATGGAGAGGGTGAGGAGTCTAAGGATGAGATCTATTAGCCTCAGCCTGGACCTCTTCGCTCCTCTGTCACTTATCAGATATTGGCACCTCAGGTATCTGAGGACTTCAGGATCCCTGTACCTCTGTCCAGGGATGAGATGAAGGAGTATAGGCATACCAACCCCTGGACCCAGCCCAAGCATCTAGGGATTTCAGATATCAGATTTTGGGACTTGACTCAGGTGTCCTGGTACCGAAACATTCTCAAGAAGACTACTCATAGAGTTGTTCCAATGAAAATGTGTGTTGCAAAGAAAATGAGAAGAGAGAAATAGAGATGTACTAAAAAAAGATAAATATGTATTGGGAAGTGTTAGTGCACTATAATTTGAGAAAGTTTAAGAACAATAAAGTGAAAGCAATTTGGAACATAGAGAGTAGTAGTCTATATGGTGGCTACATGAAATAAAAATTTCCTTCGTCGTTAGCATGACCAATGTGGAGTACGGTCCCCCTCGGGTTCTAAAAAAATTGAAAATTCACCATATAACCATTTCTAGTCACTTCATGTTTCATTGGTTGGCCATTCATATCTAACTATATGGACTCCAATCCGTCCCCCCTCCATATCAACCACATTTTCTCCTCTATTTGAAAAGCCAGGATAGAGAAAATACTCCCTCTGTCTCAAAATAATTGGCATTCCAGCTCCATTCAATTTTTTCAAAATAATTGACATTCTCGCTTTTCGATGCACCTTTCTCTCTTTTCAATACATCTTTATCTCTATCTCTTTCCTTCTTGTTTTCTATGCATCTATCTTTTATATTTCTTCTTAATTCCCATGCCGGACTTCAAAGTGCTAACTAATTTGAGACGGAGGGAGTATTTTTTATTGATTGTGAGCTGCCCATAAGATTATGGGTAGTTGAAACTACTGATTATCCTCTAGACTATTACCTGCAGAGTCTTTTTTATTCGCTATAGTTTGAAAGTATATTGTGGTTTTTTTTAGGGTTGAAAGTATATTGTGGTTGCCCTTACTTGTACATAGCCATAGGGAGAGGTGAACACGGAACTCCGCGTGGATGTGTGCATGTGTCCTGGGTACAAGCTGCATTGAACTGATCAGGCCGTTGAACGGCCGGGCAGTCGCGCCATGTGACCGGCGAGACAAAAGAGACAGGGCAGTGCGTTGATTGGGGGCCATGGCAGGGCAAACTGTGCAATTACAATTTTCCTAACACATCCAGACTGGATGGCAATGCTAAAGAAAAAAACACATGGACTACTCGTGGCATTTTACAACACCTAAATTTTCTATGTTTTTGGCACCCACCAAGACCCAGAGCTTTGCTTTATTTTGTATTTGCGCAAGAAGGCAATCCATATTCTTTTCAGTGTGCTGGAATATTCTCATGTTTCGTTCCTTTCATATCATCCAATTGATTAGTAGCATTATTGATTTCTGGCCCTTTGTATTATTTCCGCTTTGGATGCTTATAGTCAATCCCATGAGCCAGCCTGCTATGTTCCTTTTGCTCCTCCAATGAGAAGGCTTCAGGTTTGGCGCTTTGATCCATTCAGTAACCAGGTTCCAGATGCGTTGTGTGTATTGGCACTCAATGAATAGATGATGGGGTGTTTCTAGGTTGCGCATGCATAGTGGGCAAAAGTAGTTGTTTGGCCATTGTCGCCTTTGGAGTCTGTCAGCCGTCCAGATGCAATTTTGGAGCGTGAGTCACATGAAGATTTTTATACGCGGAGGTGCCCAAATCTGCCATATCAGGGTCGGGAGGTTTAAGTCTACCGCACCTGTGAACTGTATGTTATATACTGAGCTCGCTATATATGTTCCATGCGGGGTAGGTAACCAAGTGATGGAGTTCTCTTGTTCTGTTGCAAGGTCGATTACCATTGCCGCAATGAGCATCGATAAGCCAAAATACTCATGCATTATTGTCGGGTTCAGGTCATACGCGTCTGAGTTTTATTTCACCCAAATTTGTTTTCGTTCTGAATGGAACATGCGTTAGTAGCTCAAGACTTTTACAATAGATCTAAAACTCGACCTGCCGGGGAGAGAAGCCTCCCCCCCCCCCCCCCCTCCGGCTTTTTGTTAACGAGAAGAACTCCTCACGCAGGCCGAGAAAACTCTCGAACCTTTACAATAGACCTAAATAGTTACATATCGTTCATTTTTTTCATCCGATGGTTCAAATATACTGGTATCTAAATCATGATACTTTTTGGACCCATTGACATCATGGGTATCATGTGGATGAATTATAGGCATCATCTGAGCGATATACTAATTACACGGATCTGCCAATTCCTTTAATAAGTTGCCATTAGCCAGTTTTATAGCATATCGATCGAACCATGGATTTGTGTTTATAGGTGAAAGGCTGAATCCTTATCACGAGTTCATGACTTGATCGAGCCGCACGAGGCGGCGTGCCATGATCGTGCCAAGATCGAGCTGGGGCGATCAACTGGTGGGGTAGGACAACAATGAGTTTTTGTACGGAAGTAGCGGCTGGTGCGATCGTGCGGATTTCTATGGTGGCGGCGGAAGACCTAATTGGTCGAAGGGTAAAATCATTAGTTTTACAAATAACAGGATAATTATGAAAACTGCCCTCACACATGGACGGTCAGATTATCTACATGATACCTCTTCCCAACTAGTATCGTGGTTTAGTGTAGAAGTGCTCTAATAGCTTAACTATTGAGCACTTTTACTGTGGTCCATGATACCTATTGGCTAGAAGTATCATCGATTGAATCTATCCGTCGAGTCTACATGGTGTTTTGGTAATTATCATACTTTTTAGTGGACTACTTGGAGCTAATTAATTAGGTCTCTGACTGCCCTTTATCAATGGAACCTGATCAAAATCCATCGTCGTTCTCGTTCCCACGCGCCGGCCAGAGGCGCAGCACCAGCAGTCGCAACTGGCGGCAACGATCCAGCGGCAGAATGCCTAGAACCAGTCACCCTCATGCCTGCTCTTCGGCCAAATTGAGCCAATAATGACGTCCCAGAGTAGATCGGGGACTTGTTCATCGATCCATAGTACCTCCGTTGATCATCAAAATTCTATCCACCATGAATCGAATAGATATATTAATTGTAAAAAAATATCTCAAACTTGTTTCATATATAAAGATTTGTCATCTTTTTCATTTTTCCAATCTTACCCTATGATACTCATGATACTCTCTTATGATACTCATGATATTTATGGGAGAAAAAAGTATCATGTATCCAATATAAACCGTCGGATGGAGAAAACGGATGACATGTATTTGTTTTGGTCCCCTGTAAAAAGTCCTCTAACTATTTTCCCCTTTCATTAACCGTGTCTGATGATAGTTTGTCCACCGAAAACCAACCGGGTACGCAATCTGCAGTAAGTAGCAGAATACCATGTGATGCACATTCATCCAAAGTTCACAAGGGCGATCGAGGAGTACGAGGGACACCATGCGAGAAAGTGCCAACACCACGCTTCCTTCGACCGTAAAGGAGGCAAAAAAGACGAGCAGATCACCTAGCTGAGTCCTGCACATGCATGCCTAGTGTCATGTAGTACTAACCAACAAGCAACCAACGAGGCTGCTTTCCTCCATGCGCATCTGGAGCTTTACATCAATCCTCGTGGTCGGCAACCAGGTAGTTCACGACAAAACAATGGAGGCTTCGGCACGTTCACAAGAGCTTTCTGTCTACCGTAGCCACGAACGAAGCTTGCGTACATAGCTTTAACCCCCATGTGGATCAAAGAGTGAAGAGCGGGTAGGGTACAGTATCGTTGTCATGAACCTCTGTCGCGTCGCGTCGCGTCGGGGCCTGATGATGGATGGCATGGAGCTCGATCGCGTCAAGCAAGGAATCGAGGTGTCCCTCCCAAGTCCCAAACCTTCGGACATGTTTTCTAAACTCCTGTAGCCCACCATTGGCCTAGGACTACTGTCATGCGTACTTTCGCTTTGCATTTCTGCTTTACAAGCATGTGATGATCTGGTCTACGCCTGATGATATGCTTGTTGCTCCCTATAAATATCGCGCATGTGATGGAGGAACGGAGCCCGAGCGCAAAGCTTCTCAGCCTTGAGTAGTTCAGAGGTCGATGGCTCAGGGGGCCGTTCTGCAGGTGTTCGGTCAGCCGGCCGCGACGGACGTGGCCAGGGTCATGGCGTGCCTCTTCGAGCGTAAGCTGGAGTTCGAGCTGGTCCGCACCGATACGTTCAAGCAAGCGCACGACAAGGTTCCTCGGGTCGTCAGGATGAAGGCACGTTCATGAAATTCGTGCATCGTTGTTCTTGGGAAAAATTTAACTCTTATTTTTCCTGCAACCTAAAACGGGATATCCACACTCTGATCTGTTCTGCTCTCTTTCTCGGCTTTGCGCGGTCGCGTGCAGGGTCCCCGTGGCCACGTGACGCTCAAGCACGGCGACGTGACCCTCACTGGTACTAACTGAACGCGACATTGTTACTCGCTATGAACTAGCCTGTCGATCGATGACTAATGTTTGGCTAATTGATTGTTCTTGCTGATTGTTTTGTCCCTGTAGATTCGAGAGACATCTGCCGGTACGTGTGCACCGAGTTCCCTCGGCTATGCACCAGGAGCCTGTACGGTGCGGGCGCGCTGGAGCGGGCCTCCATCGAGAAGTGGCTGCAGGCGGAGAAGCAGAGCTTCGACGCGCCGAGCTCCGCGCTGGCGTTCCACCTCGCCTTCGCGCGGCGGACGCGCGCGTCGCCCTACGCCGCCGCCGTCGACGACGACAAGGAGAAGAATTTTCCCCTCGTCTGCGTCGAGGGGAACGAGGCCCGGCTGGTTCACGTGCTCGACGCGCACGACGACGAGGAGGAGGATGACCCCCACCACAACCATGCCGGCATCGCGGAGTGCGAGGCGCAGCTGCTGCGCGTGCTGGACGTGTACGACGACGTGCTGGCCGAGAGCGCGTACCTCGCCGGCGACGAGTTCACGCTGGCGGACCTGTCCCACCTCCCGAACGCGCACTACGTGGCGTGCACGGCGAGGGGCAGGGCGCTGCTGTCCTCCCGCGACAACGTGGCGCGCTGGTACGACGCCATCTCGGCGCGCCCGGCGTGGAGGCAGGTGGTCAGCGCGCAGGCACAGCAGAGCCCACACTGCCCGGCTGTCGTGTTGGACGACCCATGAGAGGCCCGCACACGACGCCGTTTCAAGGAATTGACCTGATCTCGGGCTTTTGTAACAACGTTAATCTGCTCGTGCTCTGCCCCGTCTCGTGTACGTGTGTGCTAATTTGTCTGTCTGCAGATGTGTCCATTGAGAGTGTTTTAGTTTTATCTCTACACATTTAACAACTTGTATTGATCATTTAGATTAAACATTTAAATATCACACTAACATATATAACCGTAAAATAAAACTTCTTGGATCCGTAGGCTAAGTACAAAATTAAAGTTGTGTCACATAAGGCTAAGTGTGCTCTGAAAAATTGTCCAAGGAAAAAAAATGAATGATAACATTGTCATACCATTTTTCTCTTCCATCCATAGAATCATATCTTGCTCCTCCCGTAACAATAATCAAAACATTTATTTTTTTAATAACATGAAAATAACATGTTAGGATACACGTTTATCAATATTATTATATTACTAGAAAAGAGCCGGGCTTCTACAAAACAACAACAAATCGTAAACGAGGTTGTCCTTAGCCATAAGAGGATGATGGGTTACACACTAACCTTTATTTTCAACAAAAGACATGTAAATATGCTAGGGCTATTTAAATACTAATTGTTTTTAAAAGAAATGTCACAAACTTTAGACATAGTATATTGAGGAAACAAAAACCAACCAAGAGAGCTAGCCAGAATTAAGCCGGTGAACATTCACTTAACATACACTCTTTCTTGCATCGCATGGTCATTCTCGATACGTGTATTTATATAGCCTATATCTAAGTCACCTCATGATCAATACATGTCTGTAATAGTATACATTTTAGAAAGACACACTGTTTAGTCTAGTAAGACAATATAGCTGTTGTTGAGTGCTGACGTTCACATTAAAAAGAAGGAAATACTTTACCTATAGCACCACCATTATCATTCTCACTATACAAATTCCATGGCAAGCTGAAACAAGGGATCTAGTGAGTTAGAGCCTGGGGCATCGAAGTAACGATGATTTTGATGGGTCATGTGTGGGTCGGATCTGCAATGCGATGTGGAGAAGACAACGCCTAGTAAGTGGGGTGTCTATATCTAGATCGAGGACAAATCAAAACTGGATCACGCCTTTGGAGCAAATAATGTACTGATGCCATCGCCATGCACATGCATCTTCGATATCTCCTCATGCTAGCTAGGCCCATAGCCCTCGTTCACTGATAAGCAATTGATGCTCCAACAACATGGCAGTCGCGGTGATCCGATGAGTGTGTGTGATCATGGAGGGAAGGGGGCGTACTCACGGCATGACAGCCCATCAAACAACGAGTTCTAGACCTACATATATGAAAAAGATGCAAATTGAAACAAGCCAAGGCGGGGGAGTCGGAGAAGGAGAAAGCCTCACCGCCGGTGGGTACTGCTGCCCCGGTGACCATGACAGGATCGTCGTTGCCCTCTGATGCCACTGCCTCCTTTCTTTTCTCTCCCTACGGGCAGTAACAATGGAGTGCCTTTTGTTTCTCCCTACGGGAACGTCACGAGGATCTCGTCGATTGGGCTATGGACTACGAAGCGACCACGGGCAAGGTCCACTAGACCAGTATCCGAATCTGATCAACAGAACAACGATGTCCGGGTTACGTACGGTGGCAAAACACGTTTAAGATTCATATACGCGTACGGACTCGCGGATATGAAAATCTGGTCTAGATGACCTCACCTCTCTTAATAAGTTATAGAGATACAGTTATAGTGGTCATATATTGGGTCGGACTGAATATAATGTTACATGGCATCTCCACGCCCGGACGGGCCAAAGGAAGGTTAAAACAAAACAAATCTCCATCATCGGTTACTCATGGACAAGGACATTGTCATTGTACGACGGGACTCTGATGGAAGTGATCCAACGAGAATAGTGAAAGGTGTCATCCTTTATATACCTCGTGCTAAAATATTGAGCATTCTCTTGACTTTTCTCTCTTTACTACTCGCGCTTATATTTCTTATTTACTAGTAATCCTGTGCTTAATTGTGTGCGTGCTTGTCTTGCTTTGTTGTTATAAACCTACATGCGTAGAACCTAGACTTGCTAGTTATGCCTCCTAGCTTTGCTTTGATCACTAGCATGTTTAGGAATTGGTTGTCTTCAGTGATTCATTAGGAAGTGGAGCTTCTTGTCAGCTTTCTAGGATTATTATTTTGCTAGTGTGACCTTCACTAGAATTGCTATAAGAGTTATTTTAGTGTCTGATTTAGATTATAGCAAGAAAATTCATATCTAACGAGTGTCTGATTCACCCCTCTCCCTTGGTCACTTGGCCATCAACGGGTGACCTAAACCCACCCGAGACCAGAATTGTCATTCCTATATGTGGAAGCATTTTAGTTACCAAAATCTGGTCTTTAGTGACATCCATCGACATCTTCCATTCAAATAAAAGATGCTTTTTATATGGAAATATGGTAGTCATTGTGCCTTTTACACTAATAAAATATGATTAAAAATAATATTTATAGAGGTTTCACTACTAGAAACTGGGGTTTGCCGAGTGCCCCTGGTACTCGACAAAGGTCCAAATACACTCTGTAAAGGGTTTGTCGAGTGTAGCCGACGACAAATATCACTCAGTAAAAAATATGTCGGCAAACTGAGTGTTTGCCGAGTGTTTTTTTGTCATACACTCGACAAATACTTTGTCGAGTGCCAAAACACACACTCGATAAATAATTTTTAAATATAAAAAATACCAAAACAAATAGCAAAACTTGAAAATAACATTTAAAGAGGTTTCACTACCAGAAACTGGGTGTTTTACACTTGGCAAAGGGTTTGCCGAGTGTAGTCGACGATAAATATCACCAAACAAAAAATATGTCGGCAAATTAGGTGTTTGCCGAAAGTTTTTTTTTGTCATATACTCGATAAATACTTTGCTGAGTGCCAAAACAGACACTCGACAAATAATTTTTGAAAATATAAAAAATACAAAAACAAATAAGTTTTTTTAAATAAGGTGAGGCCCCCACCAGCTCGCCCGCCCCTGTCCTCTCTCAAGTCCCAAAATGCGGGCGCTGCTCGTTCGATGGGATTGGATCCAATGACCTCCACCATGCGCATAACTTGCTCTACCACTACATCACACACTTGTTTGATTTTATACATTGTTTTCATTACCCACATATTATACTTGTTTACCGAATGTCTTTTTTTGGCACTCGATAAAGATATTTTTTGCCGAGTGCAAAAAAAAACACTCGGCAAACAAATATGTTTACCGAGTGTTAGAGTGTTAAAAAAAACACTCGACAAACAAGCAAGTTTGCCAAATGCAAAAATAAAAAACACAGCAAACAATCGGTTTCCGGTAGTGTTTACATGCGCTAGTTATATTATTATATCAAAATGATTTGAATGGTATATTGCCCGAGCATAGCAGTTTTTCCTTTAATATCGCTTCTGCCAGATCTTGTATATTTAAGGCCAGGTATGACATTCAACTGATCTAGCAGTCCATGTGATTAAAAAACATTTTATAGAGGTTACAAAGCAGTAATTACATTATTAATTAGCTATATCAAAAAAGATTTGGAGTATATATTGCCTGAGGATAGCAGTTTTTCCCTTTAAATTTCTCATCTTCCAGATGTTCTATATATACCGACTTTAAGGTCGGGTATGGCATTCAACTCATCTAGCAGTCCACTTTTCTTCGACGTCAAAACAAGTCCATCCATGGAGCCTTCATGGAGGAAGCTTTCTGCAGCCGCCGTACTCCTCCTACTGCTCGTCATGGCCGCTGGTATGTGCATATGCAAGATGCCTAGTCCAAGAGGCAACATCATTCAGTAATCTGTCATCTCGTTTCAGATTTCACCTGAAGTTTTCTGTACGTGCTTGTGCACGCGCTCATGTGCTGCTTGCAGGGCCGGTTCATGCTGGCGAGTGCTTCACGAGGAGCACTAGGTTCCGGAAACTGTGCTTTAGCTCGGACCGCTGCGCGGACGCGTGCATGCAGGAGGGCAAAGGGTACAGCGGCGGCCACTGCATCTATCTTCGCTGCTTCTGTATCACGCCGTGCGCGACGACCACAGCAGCGGCGCTGGTTTAACTATTCCCTGCCCGCCCCCCTGTAATGTTTACGCGACACCAAAAATGAGAAAAACCTTGTGTGTCATAGATCATCATCGAGTAACCTGCTTCTTTAAAGCATGCAACTAGTTTATTAATACGTTTGAACTCCAATGGTGTTTACATTTAATGCAATAAAAATATACTTTAAAACATTGTATTTAAATTTAATTTTCTGATAATAATACTGCCCAACAACAAGGTATACACTGAATAAGATGTTAGCAACCCAAGTTCACGGATGCTCAACAACAAGGTACCCAACAATAGATTTCACTAATAATTGGGTACAAATCAGAAAACAAGATCTCAGTGAGAAAGGGAGATCTGTAACAGCACAACAATTAGATAGGATAGAGAAACACAGCAGGGGACCAAGGAAATACTAGAACTCTGGACCTCGAAGGTATAGCAGGTGGAACGGGAAGAAGGAGAAGCACAGTAGCAGCTGTCGCTTATCTGAATAATCATCAATGCTTCTTTCCAATGGCTGCGGTGCACCTTTGTAGCGGAGACCAATCAGCCTCAAACACGACTTGGTCCATGGCCCATCCATCAGTAGCCCAGTACGGACCATACAGCATAACAGAGTATCCTAACATAAGATGGTGCGACTAGATGAACACAACTGAAGCACAAGTTTCAAACTGCTCATCACGTTTTCTAGAACGGCATGGAGGGAAGCTTTTTATTGGCAAGGGTGTGCCCGCTCCTCTCACTGCTGTGACAAATGTCAAGACCATCGTATACCACAATTCCAGCCTGAAAGGGCCACGCCTGCGCGGCCGGCCGGGTTGCCGGATTACGTGGCGTAATCTGCCTTGGCGGTAGTAGCATTGCTTGTGCCAACGTCGACTTGGCGCCGGCGTTGATGGTTTAGACTAACCCTATTCATGATACTCTATATTTAACTTTTAAAAAGAATCTCTGGTCTTAGTCATTAAGATTCTTTTTTTAATATAAATTTTTTTTACACCCGTCATATTCTATATTTTATTTTCTATTCTAACTACCACTCTGTGTAATCCACATGTCAGTCTCTCCTTAATTTTTTCTCTCTCCTCTCTCTCTTTCCTCACTCTCCAATCTCTCTCTCTCTTCACTTCTTCCTCTGCCACCGCGCGAGGCCGACCGCACCGAGCTCCACGCCACAGGATCCGCGCCGAGCTCCGTCACCCTCCGTGCCCGCGCCGAGCTTCGGCCACCCTCCACGCCCGCGCCGAGCTCCACCCACCCTCCAAGCGACGGCAACGCCTCGCGCCTCCGCTGCCGCCACGCCGTACTCCCTCCTCATCCAGCGCCCCGCCGCGTCGAGGACCGCCGCCGCCACATCCTCTATCCGCAGCCCGACCGGGGCAGCCTAGAGCAGGCGTCGTCGCCGCCGCATGAGGCCATGCAGGGCATCGCGTCTTCCGGCGATTGGATTGCAGCGGCGCATCTATCCGGCGTCCGGCCTCTCCCTCCCCTCCTTGACGCGGCTTGAACCAGAGGCGGTGGCGCTCGATTCGCATAGGAAGCGGCGCTCCGGCCATGACGGAGGCAGCCTCCCCCGCCCCTCCTCCTTCCCCTGCCCCTCCACGATCTCAAAGCTCTTCGCCGCCATCCCGCCGCTTCTCTGGTGCCGCTTCCCTTCCTCCCCCACTTTTCTTGGCGCGCAGGTGCGCAGGCTCCACATCTGTTGCTCAGTAGTATAGGAGCGCTATGCCCGCTTGATTTGGCGTTCCCGCGACGGCCGCGCTGCGTACCGGAGCCGTTACAGTATCGCGGTGCAGAGGAATTTCCTCTATCCGGGTACTGCAGTATGCTTTAGCGTGTCCCAGTGCAGACATCGACGACGGTTCGACAGATTAGTTCGGGGACTAAATAAACCCGTGGACACCTATTGGGCCGATGTCCTGCAACGAGTGGGGATGGTAGCCTGTTCCGTAGACCTAATAGGCCGGTTGTCTTGCTACAATGCGGAATTGGTCACATATGGGTTGGGCTGAAATCTAGGGTTATATGGCAAGTTGGCAACTGCACACCCGGATGGGCCTAGTAGGAAAGGTTAAAACATGGCAACTCGCCGGCGTGCCTGAGGGCAAAGTTTACGGCCGTCCTGTGCAGGGCACCAGATGTTCAAAAAGCTTAAAACTGACTTGATACTGGATACTTTACGTTGATAATAAAAACTGGATCTGATGCTGAAAAGTTGGTAGCAAGGCAAGGGAACGAACATATCCGGGACCTCCAGTTGGAAAACAGAATATTAGTAGTAGCTAGGATTGTATACAAGATGTTTGTTATTTTCTTCTGACACGTTCAAAATTGGCATTGCACTGTACCACATGATGAATTTAACAAAAATATTTGCTCATCAGTCCTCAAAAAGGGCAGTCAGTCAACAATACCAAGATTATGAAGTAAGAAACAAGAAGATCCTCATATTTAGGTGCTTCAAGCTCTCCCCTGCGTCTATTGTTTTCTTAGATTTACAAAAAAAGGTTCATCATCAAGCACCATTTTATGCGTGAGTTTTTAAATTTGCGCCGCGCTCTTTCTTTGGTTTAGAAAATAACGAAAACTCTTTACTCGATTGCTTCTGGACGCCATGATCCGCAGAAAGCATGGCCCCAAACATGAAGAAGCTCCCTCTTTGAATCAACGCTTTGCTTGCTTCCCTTTAGCTTTTGCATGAACCTCTTGCGAAGCAAGGCATTCTGATCCCTGTCGTTACTTTTCCCGAGCACATATATATAGATCACCTAAACAACCAAACCTCAAAACACAACATCAGCAATTGACATCCAACAACAGGTGTTAACTTTTCCTTCCGCAAACCTTTAGCTGCGGCGGATCGACCGGCAGCCGGGTAAGATGCCGGTGAAGGTGTTCGGGTCGCCGGCGTCGGCGGAGGTCGCCCGCGTCATGGCCTGCCTCTTCGAGAAGGACGTCGAGTTCCAGCTCATCCGCGTGGACTCCTTCCGCGGCCCCAAGCGCCTGCCACGCCCCAAGCTGCACCCTCACGGCGAGTCCATCACCTTCGACGACGGCCAAGCCACCCTAGTCGGTACGGAAAATGATCAATTAACACCTAGAATATCATAGGACTTTGATGCATGGTTGCTGCTGAACCAACAACGACACTGTACGTGCAGAGTCGAGGAGGATCCTGCGTCACATTGCGGGCGCGGAAAAGTACAAGAACCAGGGGAACAAGTTGCTGTTCGGGCCGGGCGCGCTGGAGCGTGCCTCCATCGAGCAGTGGCTGCAGACGGAGGAGCAGAACTTCAACGTCCCCAGCGCCGACATGCTCTACAGCCTCTCCTTCCTGCCTCCCGACATGCCGCTCGACGGCGGCCGCCGCGGAGCGCCGCCGGCCCCATCGGCGGCGGCCGGGATGCACCCGTTGCACCGGCAGCACATGGAGAGGATGGAGGAGATGCGGCAGCGGTACGAGAAGAGCGTGAGGGAGCTGGACAAGCTGCTCAACATCTACGAGCAGCGGCTGTACGAGACGGAGTACCTGGCCGGCGACACGTTCACGCTCGCCGACCTGTCGCACCTGCCCAACGCCGACGCCATCGCGTCGGACCCGCGGTCCCAGCACCTCATCGCGTCGCGCGAGAACGTGAGCAGGTGGTGGTATAAGATCTCCACCCGCCCGGCGTGGAAGAGGATCAAGGAGCTGCAGCGCCCGCCGTCCGCGGAGGCGCCCTTCTGATGATGATCTCCACCGCACGGGACAATATCAGTGTGGCAGCGAGAAATGACACTACCGTCGCGCGTTTTCTGCTTATTTCAATCGTTCTGAGAATAAACACCGCCTGGCCCTGCGTCAATGGGCATTGTTAATCGTGTAATAAATCGTGTGAAGATTATGCTGCCCGTTTCTCGTGAGATCACGTCAATCGACTGGAGTCGGTAACTCTTCTGTATAAACAATGTGTGTGCCAACTTTCGAAGTTAAGGAACGATTTTGAGGTTGGAAACTGTTCAATTCAATGTCAACATTAGGAGCTCCCCGTATCTTAAAAAAGAGTAGGAAAAAAAAGCAGGGAGCATTGAACAAGACAGTTCAAACCACACATCAGGAAATCCTCTCATGCTAGCAGATACTACCTCCACCTGGAAATGGTTCACGTTAGGACATGATTGTTAGTTCAAATTTGCATTATGAAATCGGATCCAGTACATAGACTCATTAGCACAAAATTCTCATGCTAGCATCATTAGCACAAACAGCCCCTAATCGGTAGTGCAATTTAGAGGCTGGCGTTCACGGGCAGCGGCGGCGTGTCCGGGTCGGCGGGGTCGACGGGCCGGCTGACCTCGACGTGCCCGTCGTCGTCGGAAAGAGGCGCCGCCACCGTGGTCCGTGGGACCGAAGATCTCCAGCAATGCGGCGTAGGTCTGGTTCACGATGATCAGGGCCAATGATCTCCCACGGGCGGTAATCTTCCAGCATGTGCTGCACACCCGCAACGGCATCGTCGCTGGTTGCTCTAGTTGTAGCACGATAGACGGGTTGGGTGGAGTTGCGAGTGGCTGCCCTGCTCAACAGCGGCGAATGTACCGTGTATGCATGACCACAAACATGGGGCTTTTTCTTTGAAACAGCGCTTTGCTTGCTTCCCATTCGCTTTTGCATGAACCTGTTGGGAAGCAAAGCATTCTGATTCCTTCTTGCTTTTCTGGTTCACGTATATATATATATATATATATAGATCTCCAAAACAACACTACCTCAACAAAACATCATCCAACAGGTGCTAGTTTCCTGAATTTCACGAGAACCTCTAGCTGCGGCGGATCCACCGGCGGCCGGAAGAAAATGCCGGTGAAGGTATTCGGGTCGCCTGAATCACCGGGGGTCGCTCGCGTCGTCACCTGCCTCTTCGAGAAGGACGTCGAGTTCCAGCTCATCCGCGTCGACTCCTTCCGCGGCGTCAAGCGCCTGGAACGCCCCAAGCTGCATCTTCACGGCGACGAGTCCGTCATCTTCGACGACGGCCTCGTCACCCTCTTCGGTACGAAAAAAAATGATCAATTTATGCACCCTAATTAGTTAAAAATTCTGATGCGTAGTTTTCTATCTTTAATTTCTGAATCAACATTGTGCTGCATCTGGATACAGAGTCGAGGGAGATCCTGCTGCACATCCGGGGGCGCGGACAAGTACAAGAACCAAGGGAACAAGGAGCTGTTTGGGCCGGGCGGACTGGAGCGTTTCCGCATCAAGCAGTGGGTGGAGGTTGAGAAGAACAACTTAAGCGTTGCCTGCGCCGACATGGTCTACAGCCTCTCCTACCTTCCCCCCGACATGCCGCTCGACGGCGGCGCCCCGGCGCACCGGCAGCACTCGGAGTCGGAGAGGATGGAGGAGATGCCGCTGCAACTGTACGAGAAGAGCGCCAAGGAGCTGCGCAAGCTGTTCAGCATCTACGAGCAGAAGCTGTACGAAGAAGAAACGGAGTACCTGGTGGATGATAAGTTCTCGCTCGCCGACCTGGCGTACCTGCCCGATCTCGACTCCATCGCCTCCGACCCGCGGTCCGCAAGCATCATGGCGTCGTGGAACAAGGTGAGCAGGTGGTGGGAAAAGATCTCCGGCCGCCCGTCGTGGAAGAGGGTCAAGGATCTGCAGCGCCCGTGGTCCGTGGAGGCGCCACCGCTCTGATGAGCTCGACCGGACGGGACGTGGAGGCGAGAGGCTCAGCAGTACCATATATCGCGCGTTTTCTGCATATTTCGATTCTTCTGAATAAATACCGCCTGGCCTTTTGCGTCAATAGTGGGCACTGCTATTTCGTGTAATAAATCGTGTGAAGAGTATGCGGTTCGTTTCTGTTCATGAGCTCGAACTCGCCAACCGACTAGGGTCGGTGAATCTACTCTATGTAAACAACAATACTCATGCTAGGATCCCCACAAACATTGGCAATGCAATTTGGAGGCTACTGATGGAGAGTGGACAGTCTGACAAATTTTCGTATTACAGAGCTAGTAGTATGCGGAATACAATGTCATTACGGGAGACTGCCTGCAATTCACCACTAGCTTACAAGGGCGAATTTTAATGATGTCGCAACAACAGGTAATTGCAATATTTCTTCTGTTTCAGGTGCCCCTGTTCTACTAGTACCGTGTTCAGCAGCAATACAATTTACAGAATACAGACAGCGACAGAGCGTGAACACTAGGGTTGAAATCACAGAGTAATGCCCTCTGTTTGGGGAAATCATCGTGCCGTCTCCAAGAACACAGGTTGCCCTTTGTAGCATGTCTTCAGAATAAGTCTGCAATGTTGCAGACAGAACAGAAGAGTACATTCAATTTATTCTCTGTTCCACGTTCGCCATCAACCATCGCCCTGATCCACTCAAGCCAGGATTCCGCCGTCTTCGATCTGTCCATGCCCACCGCGTCCATCTTCTTCTGTCTCCTTAGCACAATAATGTCACACTTGCAGCGCCCTCAACCTCTTCGTCAGAACCTCGGCGTCGTCCACCTCCCGGCAACGCTTCTGGTGGCACACGTGCAGTCGGCTCATCCTCTTCGCCAGCACCTCGACATCGTCCACCACCATGTTGACATCGTCCGTCCGCGAGCAGATTTCCTGGATCTCACGGCGGCGCCGCTTCTGGCGCCTCCTTCGCATGATCGCGTCGAGGTCCACCTCCGCTCGCATCTTCTCCAGCGCCATCCGCACGTCGATGATCTCCTTGATCTTGGGGCTTCTCTTGCTGCAGCCGCTGTTCTTGGCCATCTCGATCAGCCTCGCTTCGACCCGGATCGCCGCGTCCAGGCGCGACAGGCCCTTCTCCGACACGTTGGGCCGCGCGTCGTCGTCCGCGCACGTCCAGCAGTCGGCGCTCTCGTCGGCGGCGCGGGACACGTGGAGCGTGCCCGGCGAGACGCTGACGCTCGCGCGGGGGAGGGGGTACTGCGGCTTGCTCCTCTGCTTCGTCGTCGACGTGTACTCCGAGGTCGCGCCGCCGCGGACGATGTCGACCAGGCAGATGCAGCAGTGCGTGGCGCTGGCGTTCACCGAGATCAGCGGCGACTCCGGGTCGGCGGGGTCGACGGGTCTGCTGATCTCGACGTGATGCCCGTCGCCGGAAGACGGGGGCGGCGCCGCCGCGGTGCCGAGAATCTCCAGCAAGGCGGCGTACGTCTGGTTCACGATGATCAGGGCCATGTTGTCCATCATCTCTCACGGTCGGTGGTCATCCAGCATCTTCTGTACCACGCGCGACGGCATCGGCGTTGCGCCATCGGCGGGGTGGAGTTGCGAGTGGCTGCCGCGCTCAGCCGCCGCGAAGGTGATCGAGAAGGAGGAAGGCATGTCGCCAGGGAAATTTTGGACGGTACTAGGTCTAGGGTATGGTCGTGGGTCCCTTCTCCTGTACTCCTTTAGTACTTTTATATAACCGCAATCCGAATACGCATGCGCACGATGACACGACTCCGACTACGACACGGATCCCTCGCTGGCCCACCACGACTCAGGGCTCCTATTTCTTCGGTTTTCTTTCCATCCTCAATTGGGCTCCGATGTCGTCACTCTCGCGTGTGCCACTGCGCGCCCGCGTGCACACATACTTCATGTCCATGTACCATGTACGCTATACTCATCACGTCATGCTCTCGCAAATTAATCTATCATTCCTTATATGTTGAGCACCATACCCAACCCGAAAAGTAAGTAAAAGACCCAACAAAATATTTACATCCATACAAAATATCTCTGGAGGGAGTTGATGAAATTGATTATATATTCCCCATGAATAAAACATCATTTGAAGTCTCAGAGGCAGACACTTCAATCACAGAAGAAAACCTTTCTCTCTCATTCATGCTCTTGATTTCTTTCTCACATTTCCCAGTCATATTCAAACTCAAGCTCTTTCGGAGTGAGCTCTCGTCCTTGTCTGTCGAACATTTTTTTTTCATGCGCTGTCAATTGCTCTTTATTTAACTGTCTTAGATTTGTTTCATAAAAAAAATCCTATATTTGTCTTTGGTCAGTAGAAACTCCATAACTCTTTGTCCTATTTATGAATCTAAATTTCTTCTCAATATAGTTTCAATCATGCCACAAATCTTATATGCCCTCAAGCGACTACAAGAATTGTTTGACCAAGAGGAGAAGAAGAAATAATGAAATCAATTTTGACACTCTTTGCATTACAAAGTAGGCTAGTAATTTGTGGAATATAAAACAAGCATGTAATTAAACTTATGTATACATTAGTGAGCAAGATTGATTGGGTGACTAAGGACGAGACCCGTGTATTACTTAAACTAATTTACACAAGAATAATAGATAGTAGTCATATCTATGGTTAAGACAAGCATGTAGGATAGCCATGCTCATGTTCTTAAGATGAAAGGATAATAAGCAATCATACTAAAAGTATATATTCAGACCAGGTATTGATCCTTCAATCGCCACTACAACACAAGCAATGATGCTCTGTTCTAGATAGTGTACCAACAATAATGACATGGAGTTAAGACTAAGTGTATTTAGTTGTAACCACATCGGACTAAACCAACCTTTTGTTCTGCAAGAACCGATTTCACCTGTGTGTTTAGTTGGACGCATCAAACCGGTGAGTTGTCGCTGGGGTCCTTGGGGCAGGAAACGTTACCCGCACACCGTTGACCGACTGAGACATGTCCGTCCAGACGCTTCCTATTCCCAATGGCAACGGGCAGTGGACGGACTAAATACAGTACTCCTATGCGTCAAATTCAATCTCCCTCTCACTACATATTTTCTCCACCTCCCATTTGCATAGGTGTTTGTGTCTGGTTCGTCTAGTAGAAGAGAGTCACACAAGGCCGGTCATATATATATAGTACAATACTATTTTCGTGTATGCAAATGGGAGGTTGGTTGGTGAGTGCTTAATGTTGCTTGTGCCCGACTGCTTTACATCTTTAACTATACTACTATAAACATTGGAGTTGGTGGTGTCCGACGGTCGTTTGTCGTCGTGTCTTCCATTCTCTACGCAACGGTGCGCCAACAGGTGGGTCCACTTTAAACACAGCGCACCCTACCTCCGCGTCCTCCTCGAGGAAAAAAAATCTGCATCTGTCCCACCTTTGTCCTGCTCTGCCATCGTCTCCCCACCCCGACGCATGCGCCCCGAACCATATCACATCCTCCCAACCTAACTACCGAGCACCAAGTCTGGCATTCCCAAATGCCATGAAGCCAACACCTATTTGAAGTTTACAAAAAAGAATATTACTTGTCTGATTGGAGCTCTAACCAACATGCTCTAGTCATGATGTCCAAGTTTCACCATTATACAATCAAGCATACAATAAAATGACACACTGAGAAACAATATCCTTCGTTTCATTTTGGGTTGATCTTAGATTTGATCAATACAAAAAAAATATTACTTGTCTGATTGGAGCTGTATCCAACATGCTCTAGTCATGATGTCCAAGTTTCACCATTATACAATCAAGCATACAATAAAATGACACACTGAAAAACAATATCTTTCGTTTCATTTTGGGTTGATCTTAGATTTGATCAACATGATAGTTTTCAGACTTGGTTTAGTCAACATAGTTTGTCATTTAAAAAAAATAAAGAAAAACATGACAAGTTTTTAGGAGGCTAACCGTCCTACAATTGTGTTCTAATTAGTGGCACTTTCCTAACCGACTAATTGCTTGTCCCAGACTGATTCACCCTATAAGACCATTCTCAGTGGCCTATTTCATTTCATATTTTCCAAATATGGCACGTCAGCTTTCTAGTCTTATAATGTGAAATAAAAAAATATCTCTCAGTCTACTATTTCATTTCACAGTCTTATACGCTGAACGAGACATTAATTGGTTGCATAAGTATACCAATAAAGATTCTTTTTTTTTTTTGCACATGAAAGAAAAAGAGTCTCAATGCACCTTTCCATTCTCCTTTCACCAACTTGGAAAGAGTATCACTACCTTTTCATTCTAATGAAAGGTTTCCCCCCTCTTTCGTATTAAGTATCACGCATGTCATCTTTTTTACTGGTGTGTCATCTAATAAATATGAAATAAAAGACCCACTCAGAATGACCTGAAGGGAAGCCTAGTTACCTACGGAGGACTCGAGTTCCATAACTTAGAAAAATTTGGGAGAGCGCTTTGACTCAGATAGCTATGGTACACATGGACTCAACCTGATCGGCCATGCGTTGGATCAGAGTTACCAATGGATGAAACGGATGTTGCTCTCTTCACAGCGGGTACGCGTGTGACCGTGCATAATGGAAAAAAGGTGCTGTTCTGGACGTCCAGTTGGCTGCAAGGCACGTCTCCTGCAGCCATCTTTCTTGGTCTATACAAACACATCAAGCGGAAAAATAGAACCGTGGCGGAAGGAATCATGGAGGACCGATGGATACGGGATATTACACATAACCTTAACAATGACATACTCAATGACTACTTCAAGTTATGGCAACTGATCGAGGCAGCTGATTTTAATCCGCTAGACATCTCAGATGATGAAATAACATGGATACAAACAGCCTCAGGAAAATACTCTACAAAGACAGCATATGAACTACAGTTCCATGGCGGCGTCATATCAGATCTACCAGCGATGGTTTGGCAAAAGTGGGTGCCACCAAAGGTGAAGGTCTTCCTCTGGGTAGTGCTACAACGTCAGGTGTGGTCCGCTGACCGCCTACAGCGGCGAGACTGGCCTAACCATTACTTCTGCCCACTGTGTGAAAGAAATCTTGAGACGCCAGAGCACCTCTTCATAGCATGCCTATACTCACCACATCTCTGGACCCTAGTAGCACCTCTTCATAGCATGCCTATACTCACGACATCTCTGGACCCTAGTAGCCTCTTGGATAAACCAACCTGCGCTAGAGCCGCCAACCTAGGAAGCAACAACCTCACACTCCATAGAAGACTGGTACAACGCGATCACAGGCGGAAACCGATCAAGCACAAGTGCAAAGGGAATCACATCCATGGCAATGCTCACCATATACACTATCTGGAGTGAACGAAATGACAGAGTTTTCAGACATCAAGAAAACACGGAAGCCGCCTCTTATCAAACATACAAGATGAGGCACGCAACTAGTTGACAGCAGGAGCAAAGGATCTTACCGCAATCAGTATCCACTAGTCTAGCGAGTAGTAACCATGTTCTAATCCTGCCTTGGCAGTCCATCTGACTGCCAAAGGAATGATGTAATTGTGCCTCTTGTGCATGTAAAAGTCTAACTTCTTATTATTAATATAATGCCGGACAAGTTTCCGGATCTTTAGAAAAAAACATTCTTCCACTGCGCTTTGTTCTATCAATCAAGAACCAGTGCTGGATCGGCTTGAAAGCCGTCACAAACGACCACTATAGAAAAGGCTAAGGAGGAGACTGACAAGTCCTATAGGGCATCCATCACTGCCTGCTTCATCAAATTTGCACAGAGACTTCGTTGAGGCCGAGTGGCCTTCTCCTGCGCTTAAGGTAATCGCGATCCCCATCAAAACCCATCCATCTGCTTAGGTATCCTTCTACGGGAGCTTACTGCTTACCTGATTCCTAAGGTTTTGCTCAGACAGTTCAATCTCAGTTGTACAGACATGTTCGTAATGTTGAGATTGAACAAAGACCTGGGTCGGGCTGGACTTTTTACAGCGGTGCTTGGGGCCAGGCAGTTCGGGAAAACGGGAGAAAATTAAGTAATTAGATAAAAAAAATCAGCATATATCACTCTTGGGATGATTCGGCAGAAGATTTGGTGAGGTCGATCCTACTCAGGTATGTCTCTACGAGCGAGCCGTAGTACAAATGGTTGCCGACCTTGAGCCAGCCGGTTGCGAGCGCCAGCCCCGGGTCGCTGTAAAAAGACACCGGCTCGCCGTCCAGCGTGACGCTCATGCCCCCGGAGTTCTTGAGTCCGTGCGGAAGCGCCACGAACTTCTCCACGAGGTACACCAGCTTTCGGATGAACGGATACTTGGTCAGCATGTCCCACTGAAGAGTCCTCCCCTGCAGCACACGATTAGCACGACGAGAACAATTGATTTAGTAGTTCCCACTTGGCTAAAATTTAATAAAAACAATTTAATTTTGCTACGAGAAGATGAGATATGGTGGGTTACGTACCGCGGATAACGCTATCCAGTACAGGCCCTCGCCGTCGTAGCGAATGTTGTCGGGGAATCCCGGCAGGTTGTCGATGAACTTTTCCACGGTGCCTTTCTTGTCGCCGGCGATGTGGTACCTCGAACACCTCCTCCTACAGAAGCAGGAAGCAGAAAACGGAGCACGTCTCGTGCGTGAGAAACACCATGAGCGAGGTGTCCGGGGTTAGCTAGTATATAGCCGTTAACAAGGATCGATGCGTCGGGAACTCACATCGGCGTCTCGCAGTAGATGAGGGACCTCTGGTCCGGCGCGACCGCGACGCCGTTGGCGAAGTAGAGGTCGCGCGCGAGCACGGCCGTCTTACCCGTGGCCGGGTCGAAGCTCAGGAGCCGCCCGTGCGGCCGCGCCTCGAGGACGTCCGTCATGTGGTTGGCCAGGTTGTACTTGTACGACGCGTCGGTGAAGTAGACGTTGCCGTCGGCGGCGACGTCGACGCCGTCGGCCAGCTTGAACTTGACGCCCTCCGCCGTGTCCGTCAGCAGCTCCACCTTCCCGTCCACCGGGCTCACCTTCAGCAACCCCTGCCATCCATTCATGGACATCGCACATCACATCACGTATCACAACAGTGGCAAGCATCACATCGGGTCAGACACGAGAACAGCCCCCACTGTTATTATCAGATAATTAGAGGAGGTTAAGTAATTGATCAACTCACGATGTCCGCGTCGGCCACGACGAGCCCGCCGTCCGCGGCGAGCACGACGCCGAGCGGGCGGCCGCCGGTGCGGGCCCAGTCCTCGACGTCCCCGCCGGGGACGCTGATCCTCCGGACCCACCCGTCGGCGCAGCCAGTATACAGCCACCCACCGGCGGCGTCGTAGGCCAGGTCCTCGGGTCCCGGGAGCCGGCCCTCGCCCACCCGCTCGCTGGCCTGCAGAACGCGCGCCTCGTGACGTGGCGCGGTCACCACGGGCCCGTACGAGTACTCCGGCGGCATCGGCGCCGGGGAGAAATCATCGGGGTTGTACAGCGCGGCGGCGAGTAGCACAGGCGCGAGCACGAGAGCCACGGCCTTGACGAAACGGAGCCCCGCTGCCGCCATGGTTGGAGCCACAGGTCAGGTCGCTGATATGGCGACGAAAAAGTCTTGGAGCAGTCTGTGTACTCGTGTATGGATAGCTTCACGCGCCGGTGTCTCGACGCCTAATACTTGTTGTTCGTGAGCGAGGTCATCCACTCGCTCGCCATTGTTTGTGTTAGTATCTCTTTCCGAGAGAGATCCAATAAAAAAATCGTGACATGAGCAAATTGTCCGTATCTAAATGTCACGCGGGCGAGCCAAGGGCGGTGGAGTCAACTACAGCACGGACGTGGCCGATGACCCGTAAGTAAGAAAAGGACAACTGAAACCGATCGTGGAACATTAAATATTTGTGGCGACAATGAAGGGTAATCTTGAGCTCTGCTCATAGTACAGATTCTCCATTGGATGCGTCGAAGTATTCCGTCGTGTGCCCGTTTTGTCCATAAGATGCGTCAGTGCCATTTTCATCCATTAATCCACGTCGCCCCATGACTTCGTGAAAATGAATGAATAGATTACTGGATAGATTTTTACTCCCCGTAACCAAATAGGACTGCAAGTGGGAACGTTCCTGTCAACGGATCTGCTTATTCTTTTCCTTTTTTGCGAGGAAACGGTGCTGTTTATTCAATTCAGCAGCACCAAATAAAAAGACTTTTGGTATTATGACCACCAAACCGATGATCTTCTGTAAAATAATCACGAAATCGTAGGCTTTGTTAAAAATGATTATAAAACCGAGCTTTTAGTTCTAAAATAATTACACCGGGTTTATTAAAATATTTACTGTTTTTTAATCTGTTTAGGGACGGAAAAAGATCGTTGTACCCCTACCTCTCCAAACAGGTGCTAGACGCCTCTCCCTGGTTGTTTGGCCGGCGCTCTCTGGCTGGAGTGCACTTGCGGTGGGCAGTGGCACCCGATCATCACGAGCTTCTCCAGGACAGGGTATCTGTCCAGCAGGAAGGCGAGGTCCTGCGACTTCATGACGAGGGAACAGAGGCCGACTTCTCAGAGGTAGGGGAACGCGGCGGAGCGCAGGAGCGCGGCTGTGTCCGGGAACCACCAGAAGCTGAGGTAGAGCTTGGTGAGGGAGAGGGAGATGCACCTGAAGAGCATGACTGGGAGGTCCACGTCGGTGCCCAACTTTTTGATGCGGTTCATGAACATGAGCTCATTGATGCCCTTGGCGGCGAGGAGCTGGCACCAGCGCGTGGTCGCGGGGTCCTGCGCTTTCATGTTCGAGCCGGTGAGGTAGACGTAGCGGAACGGCCCGGGTAGACGGCGAGCGCGACGGACACCACGGCGGCGAGGTGGAGCGACGGGTCCTATAGTCGTGCGGGTCCACGCCGCGGCGCAGGAGGGAGAGGATGCCTACGGTGGCGTGAGGGACAAGGTGGGCGTCGACAAGGACGAGGGGCACCGAGTGCCAGATGTGGTGCCAGCGCGTGGAGAGCGCGATGGTGCGCACGACGTCCTTGGCGGGGAGGCGGGAGACGATGTCGCGGAGGAGCTTGACGGGGAGGTTGCTGATGCGGTCTAGGCCGTCCTGGGGAGGCCGCGCGGCGGGGGCGTGGCGGGAGCGGGGCGTCGGTGGCGACGGGCGGCGCGAAAATGGAGGATAAGGCTTGCTGCATCCAGTGGCGAAGCCAGAGTAGAAAATACCCTGGTGCCGCATGTTATATGTGTGTAATTTTTCCACTAATATCCAGCTAAAATACAGATTATTAAGGGATTAATTTCTTGCTCACCCTGATGCCAGTGCACCAGGGTAGCTCAACGTAGCTTCGCCAGTGGCTGCATCAGGGCATCATGCCGTCGTCATCCCTTGAGAGA
Organism: Eleusine indica; assembly: GCA_030378355.1. Classification (NCBI taxonomy): domain Eukaryota; kingdom Viridiplantae; phylum Streptophyta; class Magnoliopsida; order Poales; family Poaceae; genus Eleusine; species Eleusine indica. The sequence goes on from CM059495.1 coordinate 49,640,292, forward strand.
TCTAGGCCCCCACCAGCATCGCGGCTATGTCCTCGCCGCGCGGTCATTACGCCTGCCAAACGGTCTAGCGCCTGTTTGGAGAGACATGGAGACAACGGTCTTTTTTCGTCCCTAAATAAATAGATTAAGAAAAATAGTAAAAACTCTAATAAATCCGGCGTGGTCATTTTATAGGTGAGATCTCGGTTTTGTGATTATTTTTTCAAAAAAATCCCATAATTTTATGATTATTCTACAGAGACCCGTCGATTTCGTGGTCACAGTATCAAAAATCTCCCAAATAAATGGTGCATCCTGTCATAGTAAAAAAGCACGGCACAAAGCCAAACTAGTACGATGGTTGTACGACGCCACGTTTTAAAGGACTATGCCAAAACTCGACATGTGAAGCAAAAAGAGTAGATCAAATCTCGATGAAGCACTACAAAATAATCCCAATGTTCCTTACGTGCAGTTCCTATTCCCCTGACCACCAAAATCAAGTCCTTATATATAAGGGGCTGCGACAAGTACAGTATTCAGTATCGAAAGGAATCTCTGACTCGAGCAATGGACCGGGTCATGCTCGCCTGGTCCCTATGCGTCTGTGGTATTGAGTGCCGACCGGCACCCTGCACTGCACGGCTGCGCTTCCCAGCCCTGCGCGTGTTCGATCAGGTGCACCGTACCGCACCGCACTGGTGCCGGGTCCAGCCGGGTGTTCCACTACGAACGACTTCACCACAAGCGGTGCGGGGAGTTCAAGTTCAACGATGCGCCGGGGCCACCACGCTCGCGCGCGCGCAAGCAGGCGGCCGGCAACCCGGCGCAGCCGCACGCAGTGGCGGATTCACCACTATGGCGAGCCATGGCGTTCGTCATACCTGCCCAGCGGCGAGATATCCTGTATATATACATATACTATGATGTAACATACAGTCTGATGGACAATTTGTAACTGATTTGGGTCTTAATGGGCTGAAGCCGGAAGCTGAAACGTTGTGAGTCAGTTGCTAGCCCATCGATGCACTTTAAAGATCGAAACTGAATCGACGATCAGACTTCCTGATCGCCAGGAGATGAGGAGTCTCGTCTCGCAGTTCGACGCGCCCATGGCCGATGGAGACGGACCAAGAACCCTAGTTGAGGAACTTGCAGCTGCCACAATTGATCAGCCTCAGCAAGATCACAATGTCCATGTGATAGAAAGATGGACGCGAGCGCAAGCAAATGATTCAAGCCAGATGGGGAAAAAAACAAAAGGTTCGTGACCTGGCTTTGGTTAATTGTGAATAGGATTATAGGAATGTGTAGTAGGCAACTTTCGGCTTTAACAAATTTTATATTCAATTATTTACAGATCGTGTTTTGATCCAAATTCTAATATAGTGCTCTGCTCTTTAATTTCTAATTATTAGTTGTGGGCTTGAAGAGATACTATAGCACGATTTCTGGGCCAAGTTCTACCGCATCCACTGAAGAACAACCTACAACTGCTACATAAGTAGAAGTAGATGATGACGGTCAGATTGATGATCCTGTTCTACAAATACAATCTGAGCAACCATCGGAAGCACAAGGGGTACAACTAGAAGAAGATCACAGCTGAAAAACATGTGGTCTTTCCATTAGTTTACCGTCTAATTGAGTTAGCATTGCTCTTACCGGTGGCAACGACGTCTGTGGAATGAGTCTTTTCAGCTATGAAATTTATCAAGACTGATTCGCGCAATAAGATTGCTGACGAGTGGCTCAATGATTTGATGATATGCTACACCGAGCGTGAAATATTTAAAAGCCTTGATGATGGGAGGATTATGAAGCGTTTTCAGGCAATCAAAACTCGAAGAATGAATCTGTCCCCGTCTCCTCGTCGCAACTAGCTTAAGTAGTGTCTTTTAGCAACTATTAAGTAGCATTTTTTTAATGATTTTAGAACTGCAAATACTTTGATCATATTTGTCATATTATCAGTACATTGCTATTGTTATTTTATAAATGCCTATATTTTGGATCCATTGTCAATATTAGTAGTGAGAAATTCGTCACAGCTAGAATTTGATCCTGATCCGCCACTGGCCGCACGTACACGACCCGTCCAAATATGGTGTATCCTTCAATCGTGACTCAAAACGTGGAACAGGACAAGCCCATATCAAGCATAAGGCTGGCAAGCAAGTGAGCTTGGGCCCCTAACATGAAGCTCAACGCACGGCCACGCTCCTCTGGCCCATGAGTTACTGTAGTGCACTAGTGCTGCTTGCTCCACGAGCGCTAAACCGGCATGATGAGCCCCCAGATTTGGCATGCGCCATGCCACTGATCCGAATCCGACCTGTGGCTGTGGGAAATCTTCCACAAAGAAAAAGGCAACTGGGCAAGCAAGCCAACATGCGAGTCCACTAAATGCAAGGCACGTCGGCAAAGGCGACTGACTGGTTTGTAGCTGTGCTCCACCTGTTTGGCTGCTCTGCTCGTCTTCTCCGGCAAGTTTCCCTGCCGGGGTCTGGCCCCAAGCGCCGGTTTCATCGGATATAGATTTCACGCAGGTTAGTAAACTCTTGTTCATCTGCGTTAAGCTGTGGGAGAGAACTAGTACCAAGATTAGCCTGTGCGTTAACTGGATTCAGTAATGTGATACTAGTACCAAGATGCATCTAGCTAAACTCAACGCTGCTTCTACCTGACGCGCTAACTGTCAAGAAATAATCTCGATAGTAATTTTAGATATGTGTATGAGTATAAAAGTCGATGAACACAGGACATAGGGTTTATACAGATTCGGATCTTTCGAAGGATAACAACTCTACGTGCTGGTTGGTGTTTTTGTATTTCTAGAGTTCGCATTGAGTTTTGATTCCCAATACGAGTTCTGATCATCTTTGAGGACCTCTTGCCCTCCTTATATAATTGAATGACAGTGGTCTACATGGTAACCTATCATTCGATTATATTTGATTCTATCTATACATCATATCTCTTGATCTAACTTATACTCTACTCTAAAGAAATATCCGAGTAGTTATACTTTGAGCCTTGATCTCCAATGCTTCATAACCGAGCCTCCGGTCCACTCGACCATATTGCCGAGTAGTTAAGTATCTTGTATATATCTATATACCACAGAAGAAAACAACAGTCTATCTTGACACTGAATTAAACTATTTAGTTATTTATGATTTATATTTATATATATTTTATTAATTTTGTTTGAGCTATATAATTTTACACCCTCGTAATTCGGAACTGGATCTGCCACTGCTTTGACACACTCTAAGGAGCTGCGAGAAAGGAATCTCTGACTCGAGCAATGGACCGGGTCATGGTCGCCTCGTCCCTATGCGTCTGCACACTGCTGCCGGGTGTTCCACGTCCCCGCTGCGAACGACTTCACTTCACCACAAGCGGTGCGGGTGCGGGTAGTCCTCTCCCCTGGGCCGCGAGGCGAGCGGGCAGCAACCCGGTGCAGCCGCACCGCACGACGCACGTACACGACACGCCCAAATACGGTGTATCCTTCAATTGTAACTAGACGTGGAACAAGACAAGCCCATGATAAGGCACGCAAGTGAGCTTGGGCTCCTAACATGAAGCCCAACGCACGGCCACACTCTCTAGGCCCATGAGTTACTGTAGTGCTGCTTGTAATGCTATCCAAAAAACCCGTGGCCCAGTCTAAAGCACGGAAAAAAAGTATGGTACAAATCTGGCACGGTCCAAAATAATTTTATGTCGAACCGTGCTTGGTCGTCGGTCAAGCCCACGAACTGACATGGTATGAATCGTTTAGTGTTATTAAAAATATAAAAATACTTCAATATTAAACATAAATAACATAATAGTCTGGTGGTAAGTAAACTACCTTAAACTTTAAAGGTCCTAAGTTCAAACCCCTACTTTCAGTCTAATTTTTACTCATTTTCACCACTTTAGTTGTAAATAGGCTGCTAAAGACTTAATGGACCATTCTTCTAGCGGGCACATGGACTGGCCCAGCCCGGCCTGATATTAATTTCGTGTCATGCTAGCCCGAAATTAAATGGGTCGTGACTTTTCATGCCTGGGCCGGGCCGGGCCGGGCGGCCCAGTTGAACACCACTAGCTGCTTGCTCCACGAGCGCTAAACCGGCATGATGAGCCCCCGGATTTGGCAAACACCGAGCACCCGGGCCAATAAATCAGCCAGCGGCCAGCGCCGTGCCATGCGACGTGCCACTGATCCGAATCCGGCCTTCCACTTCGAACGGCTCAGATCCGCGGTCACCGACCTGCACGAAATCTTCGACAAAGAAAAAGACAACTGGGCAAGCAAGCCAACGTGGGAGTCCACTGTATGCAAGGCACGTCGGCAAAGGCGACTGGTTTGTAGCTGTGATTCACCTGTTTGGCTGCTCTGCTCGTCTTCTCCGGCGCTTCCCTGCCGGGGTCTGGGCCCAAGGCGCCGGTTTCATCGGATATAGATTTCGTGCAGGTTAGTAACCTTGTTCATCTGCGTTAAGCAGTGTGGGAGAGTAGCTCTCAAGTGTTTGGCCGATTAGCCTGTGCGTTTTAACTGGATTCAGTAATGTGATACTAGTACCAAGATGCATCTAGCTAGAAAACTATATATAGGATCCAGAAATGCTAGACGAGTGGATACAGTATCGACGACAGATGAATCAGTGTTGAATGATTTGATGTCGTCTTTGCTCAATCTATTTGCAGGGTGGTAGATCAAGTGCCCTGGTCAAAACAGAGGGGCGACAAGCCGACAAGATACACCAGCAGACATGGCTGCTTCCAAATTTCAAGCAGTTTGGAACCATCCCGCTGGCCCCAAAACAAGTTAGGTTTTCTCACTCATCTTTCCCTTGTGTCGGGTAACCTGCAGTAGGTTACATTACAGTTTAGAATGGCTAGATATTAAACGCGAAATGTGCCATTTTCATTCTGTAGAAGCTGATTTCAAACCATATTGTTAAGCTCTGTTTGGATTGTTAACATACTGATATGCAAAATAGGGAGTATTGTTGGGTACTCAAATAGTACTTTAACCTATGACTGTGCCTTATGGCAGGGCGCAAGAAGAGGACGTAATCGTCCTCTTTCTTGCCTGCCCTCGCTAGAACTATGATTTCCGACTGGCATGCTATTTTGCAGTTCATTTCTGGGCCCCAACATTCAAGTGGTGCCTTAACATTGCCAATGTTGCTGACTTCACGAAGCCACCTGAAGAGGTCTCCTACCCACAGCAACTAGGTAAGCTGGATATTTGATCTTTGAGATCCATCGCGTCTTGACTATTGATGCATGCGCCTGATGCACTACTAATGTGTTTATTCTTCCTGCTGTGCAATATTCAGCTTTAGGGTGCAGTGGACTGATTTGGGCACGCTACAGTACTGTCATCACACCGGTAAACCTACTATGCTAATCTGTGTAGTAATAATAAGTTGAATTTCCTGAAAACATAATTGGTTATTGTTACAATAAGTTCGGCCTAGTTTTTCTCATTTCTTGTCCAAATGATACTCGATCATTAATAGTGAAAATGCTCTTTGAGTGAGGTGGTTCATTCATTCATGAATCTACGGTTTGGAAAACACAGTTCACTCCCTTCAGTCCTACTATAGTGACATTTGAGCCTCCAAGATGTTCACCAATGCACTATCACAATTCACTCCCTTCAGTCCTACTATAGTGAAAATGCCTCTAATTTGTCATATAAAATATCTGTTAAATGCAGCAAAAGTGTAGTAGTATGAAACTTCCACTTTTGGCAAATCTTACCCTTCAAAACGTGTACTACAAAATAGTGTCAAATTAAAACCCCAAACACAGATCTTAACTGAAAGAGTAAACTTCTATTGGCAATGTCAACTTGAAATAGAGTAAACAATATTATTTGTGAAGAGGGTGCGTATGCATATGTCAAGTATTCACACATGGATCTTATATATATCCAGGAGCATATACATGCATGCAGACTCGCAGTTCTATATGCCCTGTTTACTTCTTGTTTGAAACAATTATGTGCTAAACCTCTTACTAATTCATTGCTTCCCAATGCTACCGTGTGTTACAGAAAAATTTAAACCTTTTCAGCGTGAGCTCCGCACTGGCTGCTACATGCATCTACCAAATCTCACGCAAGATACGGTACGCGTGGAGAGGCAAATACCTGATTCTTGATCCATGTTTCTTTATAGCTCTTTCTGTAGTTTGACGAGATCTCTCCCTGCTTCACAGGAGAGACTTCTTCGACAAGGAGGACGACGCAGTGACTGTGCCTGTTGATGGGTGACAGGAAGACTTCTCCAATCGCGCAACTTGGCACGGTCTCACATCGCTGTTTTGGATTCTGTCGTTCACTGTGAATTGCTAACGCTGACAGAGAGTGAGACTGCCGTGACCGTTTCATACTTTCATCCAAAGACCTGGTTGAGTACTGCTTTGCTTGCCAACTCTACAAGATCATATAATGAGATTTGAAATGGAACTTTATGCATAGTTGATGATTCTCTGTAATTGAGATCCAAGAGCAGTTGAGCACACAACGCAAATGGATCAGTGAAAAGTTACTGTCACTACGGTGATCGAGTCATTTAACGTATTGCCATTCTATCTTCGTGTTTTGAGCAAATAAAAACTAAATAACCTGTCCCGGCAACATGTAGACGTTGCTGGAATTTTGTGGGCTTGACCCATTAATATTCACAATAATTCCTGAAAATCTCAAAGGACCATTCATAAGTGGTGGGAGTGTAAAGGCTTAGTCCCATATTGTTAGTGCAGCTGGAGAGAGTTCAACTTATAAGTTTGGTTGCTCTAATATCTCTTGCAAGTGTGTGGATGGGAAAAAGAAAGAACACACGCGCGTGCTCGCTCACCTTGCGGGGCGGGGTACTGCCGCAAATCATATTACGTAATTAACTAGGGTTTTACCTCTCGCTACTGTTGTGCCTCAAGACTTTTCCATCCCGATCGTCGGCGTGCACTAGGAGCGCCCGCGCATCACCTGCGTGAATGGTCCGCCGAAATTCGGTCCTTTGCCTTGCGGAGGCGCGACTTTATTTTACACTTTCTTTTTGCTGCGTATTTCATATATTTAGATATGAAAACCGACGTATTAATATGGAAATCGACTCGGTTGCGGGACGTCCAACCCTAACGGTTCTCCCTTATAAATATGTACAGGTACCGCCGCAAATTATATTACGCAATTGGCTAGGGTTTTGCCTCTCGCTACTGTTGCGCCGTCAAGACTTCTCCATCCCGATCGTCGGCGTGCACCGGCGAACAGGAGAGCAGGTCTCTGAAACCGTTATCCTCAGCGATCCTGCATCGGGAAAGGACGAATAAGGTTTTTGGGAAGCGCTCTACGTGACTGCTCGATCGCTTACTCGTCTTCGTCAAGCTCATCGCCATGGCTCGTCTTCCTCGACGTCGAGTCGGTCTCTCCCGCCTTCGCCAACAACATGACAGTGTTGCACGTCATCGTCACCTTCTCTACCCAGTCCAGAAGGAAACGTACATACTCTCATCTTAAATCATGTCTTCTATACTGGCTTTCGTAGTCTGTTTATCTATGATAGATGTTGCTAGTATGATAGATGTTGTGTTTTATCTGACTTTATAGACCTGTCTAGATCTTGCGTATAATTGTCTAATTTATTATGCAATCTGTTAATCATGTTTATAATTTATTTCTGAATTAATATAAAACTAAAAATATTAATTTATCCAACAGCCGTAGCTCTTGAACTACAACGTGATAGAAGCTCAGCTTTGTACATGCAGCCTGGCCTGAAAAAGTCTGACTGAATTCGTTGTGGGTTGTGGATGTAGCTCGTTGTTGACTGCTGGGTGCTGGAAAAGAGAGAAGGCAGCGATAATCATGTACACGGTGTGGAACATTTCAAAGGAACGTAACAGAAGAATTTTTCAACAAACTACTTTGCAGCCACCCACCGCATGTACTTATCTTGATTAAGGATTATCTGAGGTTTAGAGAGATGGCATATGACGCACAGGTTGAGAGTAGCAGAGTAGCACTAGCACCAAAAAGGATAATGGTGTAGTAGGATACTCTCCATTTTCTATAACAAATAAATTGTATATTTATCTTGTATTTTTATTTCTTTCTTAAAAGAAAAAGCAGTGCTCCTGCTCCTTGTTAGAAAAAAAAAACTGCTGGGAGCTGGCCATGACATGGCACCGGGGCAAGGTTGGATTGGATATGATCATCCATATTTTTCTAGATGGGATGATCCAAGTTATGTGTTTGATTGGGTGGATTGGATGATCTAATTTCATGTTTGGTTGGATGGATAAGAACGGATATAACGAGATAAATAATAAAATTATATATCTTATTATTAAATAATAACAATTAATTATATGTTAATTAATATGATCTAATATTTATTGGTCTTAATTATATCTTAATAATTTTTAATTAGTAGTAAAAATATTAATTATTATTAATTCTACTATGATTGAGTTCTCATCATATACTAATTAATATATTATTACTTATTAATAATAATATCATAGTAAATCATACTAATAATGTCTAATTATGTTAATAATCATCATCGTTACATAAGATAGATAGGCTCATTCGGCTATTTTTACCGGACAGACTCATCCAACATCTTAAAATAATATTTTCATTCTAATTCATCCCTATCCACCCTGACGGTGAATCAAATACTAGATTAGATGATCCTACCCAAATCTATCCAATCTAACCGAGTGAAACAAACACACTCTAAATAACCGTGAATCCGTGATGCGGCGCCGCTCGTGCTTGCCGTTGCGCTGTACCAGTCCAGTCGTTTCAGTGTTGTGGCAGCATGAGGCGCGCGCGCTGAAGCAAAGGCGAAGGACCTGTCGTACACGGGCTTCGCTGTCATGTGGATTCGGAGGGTGAGCGTTGCCATAGGGGTCCAGAGGACGTGGCCAATTAACTGTAGCTCATGATATATCAGTTTAAACTGTTGACTGTGTTAAGGATATAGGAGTAAATTAGGACTTTAATTGTAGAGTTCTTATCCTAATCTAGATTTAAGTCTTCTCCCCCTATATATGTAACCCATTAGGTATATTATAATCAGCAATACAATCCATATTATTATAACATGGTAACAGAGTTATTTTTTGTCGTCGTCACCTGATTTTTCCTGACCGCCATCGCCATCTTGCCTGTCGAGACGGCGTTCTTCCCCAGATCGTCCCCATCTCGAGCCAATCGTGGTCGCTGCAGGGATAGCTCTGCGCTGTCGCTGGGATCTCCTCCCACCTGCTGCTGCCGTTGCTTCGATTGCAGTCACAAATCGCGATCTGTCGTCACCAAGTCATGTCGGATTCATCGCTGCCCGTCTCCAATCCGTCATCTACTTGGAGACTTGTAGTTCTGTGCTGCTATCTCATTGATTCATGGTCGGTCTTCATCATGATCTGAATCCTGGTCACCACTACGGCCTTGTCAAGTGCACTTGCAGTCGGGGCTTCGTCATCTGATTGCTGCTGTTGTTGGCCTTTTTTATTTTCTGGTGATAACTGCAGTCTGCCTTTTTTCATCTTATTATTTGTTATGGCATGATGAAATATTGGTAGAGTCTATCATGTCACAAACTTTTATTGTTGCAATTTATCTGAAGTTAGATGGTCCTAATTATCGTGAGTAGGTTTTTTCTGTTTAAACTGTTCTAAGGAGTCTTGGTCTCACTGATCACTTGAATGATAACCCACTTGTTGATGAATCGAAAGATGGCTCTGGTGCTCCAGTAGTTAAAGCATGACTCATAGATGATGGGAGAGTGATGAGTGCAATTGTTACTGGTATAAATCTGTCCCTGATCATGAGTCTTTCTTCTTTTGAGATAGCCAGGGTCATGTGGTCTTATTTGCAGAAGCGATATGTTCAAGACAGTGGTGCCCTTCTCTATATTATTATTATTCTGCTTTTGATTGTCTGATGAGTCTGATAATGTATATGGTGCCTTGATGCACAGCTGCGGAGTGCACAACACAAGCATTCATTGAGAAGTTCTTTACTTACAGATTTATCATGGGAGTACGACTAGAATTTGAGTTCATCTGTTCACGATTGCTTCATGGCTCAACTCTAACCATGGCACAGGCTTTGTCTGATTTGATTATTGAAGAGACTCGGCTTCAATCTATGTCATCCTCTTATATTTTAGTATCACATAGTGTGTTGGCAGCTTATGAAAGGGATAGTTCCTCTAATAATGTTTCTTTAAAACCTTATGTGTATTGCGAGAAGACTAATCATCGCTCGATTGTTTTATCAAGTATCTAGAGAAGCTTGATACATTTTGTGTTCCTCGTGTTGTTCATGGGACAGGCCCTCCTCCCACTTCAAGAGGCTATGTGAATCTTGCTGATGTTGTCTTTTTTGTGGTCACTGATGGTTCTTCTACACAAGAAATTGTTGGAACTTCTAGATCACCGGCTACATTTCCTGGATGGTTTTGGCCATCATCATCATAATTCACATCAATTTTGAAGGATGGTTGCTTTTATTAGTCTTCAGCTGCTCTTGCTCTTCCTCCATATTTTTTTTTATAATGCTTCACTTTTTCTTAGAATATCCTTTTTTCTTTCATTGTGTCCACATCCATATTTATCTCTTTATGTTAGTCTGCCATGAGAGTCCACAGTTCTTGTCAATCTTCACAATTCTTGTCAATCAGCCATTATAATATCATCTTCACTACTAGCGATTTGTATGTAGTGTTCTATATCATCTTCACTTCTTGCGATTTGTAGGAGTGTTTTATTTGTCTCTTCCTCTATTTGCCATTTGTAACAGTGGTTTATCTCATATCTCTTCGACTGATTTGATGACATATAAAGACTCTACTTCATGACGACATTGAAGAGTTAGATTTTGGATGTGTTTTTATATGTAATTAGTCTTAGTGTTTATCTCCTTTAAATGTAATGCTAGTGCATATGCCTTGTATTTGAGGGAGGTGTTAAGGACATAGTAGTAGATTAAGACTATAATTGTAGAGTCTTTATCCTAGTCTAGATTTGAGTCTTCTCCTCCTATGTAATTCATTGGGTCTATTATGATCATTAATATAATCCATATTATTAGAACAGATTGATGCTTATTTTTTTTCAGTATCCATTTGCATACGGATATGATGCATATTGTAATGGAGTAAAACAGAGTAATTAACTGTGTGCCTGTGTCGTGCCGAGCCATTGTGCTGGACCTCATCATGGTCCCTCTATTGAGCCCGTGTTGGTCCGACATGGCTATCACCGGGCCATGATGTGTTTGGGCCATGTCAAAAATGTCAGGTCTCATGTCAGCCCGTGTGGCCTGCCTCATATGATCATAGGATCGACCTCCCTGCACATGGAGCCCTATACTATTAGACAGAAAAGGGGCATTCGTCCTGTCCCATTTGAATCCAACTTGAATGAGACAACACCTATAAAATTGATGTTTGTTGGTGAAATTGTCATTGATAAATCTTTACCCTATTTTTTTCCGGTGTTCACTGTCTTCTTTTCATTCCCCGGTTCTTTTTTTTAAAAAATTATATATAATCTGTGATCTGTTTTATGAAATCATTAATTGCTCGATTGCATAACTAGAACATTTGTTTATTGAATCGTCAAAAACTTATATAATATGCCACTTATTTTGATACACATGTATATATAGTCGCCAACTGTTCGTCACAGTTTAACCGAACTTCTGCTGCGAGAAGCAGTCGAGGTTGTCGCCGTAGCTGACGCCGAGCATGTCGCAGTAGCGCTTGTAGTAGCCAATACGGTCGGCGTTTCCGCCGTTGTCGTTGACCCCGCCGCACTCGCGCCCGCCGTTGATGATGTTCGTGATCACGCCGTAGCCGGGCACCCGCCCCGCGGCGTTGTCGGTGGCCGTCGGCGTCCAGTTGCCGAGGATGACGTCGTGGCTCGATGGCTTGGGCGACTGCGGCGTCATCCAGAACCAGATGGCCGTCTTGAACGAGATCACGGGATCGGTGACCACTAGGTCCGGGTTGCTCACCAGGTCCACGTTCAGAGCGTTGCCCGCGAGCTGGTAGTTGGACTGCCTGCATGAGCCAGAAGAAATGTCACATCCTGGTGATAAAATGTTGCAGGACTGTAACGCTCATGTGGATCGCGTGATCTTTGACTCTTCGGTATGCAAGGTATATTATGTTGACTAATGATAGCGATCGCTGTGATTCATTAATCTCGCCGTTACGGGACTGCTATTCACGTACCCTGTCAATTGAATTGGTCCCCGTCCGTAGTATGGTGGAGATGTCGCCTTGTTTATCTCTTCCTTGAAGCAGTACCCCCACTGGAACTGGTCGGCAGCACCTTTCGTGCCTCCTGCGCGCGTACACAGTAAGAAAGATTTCAGTTTTAAGCCACTCGTGCCATTGTGCCAAACACATTCCTGCTATGAAGTACAGTAGTAAATAAATTACTCAGAGGACAGAGGCACTAATATAAGTAATAACGCACCGGTGGTCTCATGGGAGGTCTGGCCGAAGAAGGCAGCAAGCTCGCGCTTCATCTGCTCGGCGCTTCCGGTGGTGCCGAACCCCGAGAAGGAGTTGGCAGCGTTGATGAAGGCGTCGTACGTGAAGAATCCCCTGGCCGGGCACTGGGAGTTGTCGCGGTTGGGCAGCATGCTGTTGTACATCGCCTCCGTGATGATCGAGCCCACGCCCTGCGCCGCCGCGCCGCTCGCCGCCACGGCGAGCAGCAGAGCTGCCACCGCAAGTACAAACCTCGCCATGTTTGCCACTTCGATCCCGCTTGGTTCAGTTTGTGTTTCGTACTCTAAAGCTTTGTGGGTGTCTATAAGCAGCAGGATTTGCCTCGCTATTTATAGGCGCCCAGCCTGAGGCAAAACAGTGCCGTGCTTGCTTGGTTCGTGGGACACTCTGCATAATTTTCCACGAGGTTTGCCCCGGGTCGCAGGGCACATAGGATTTTGGAGCGCGCACGCAACGATTTCTGGAAGATGAGACTCTAGAGAACGCCTAGTGCGACCATGCCTCTCTCACTGGGGAGAAATGTTGCTTGTGAACGTTCTAAAAAGAAAGATTATGCATGCATCAAGGGAGCGTACGACTTCACATGCGGCGTCTTGTTCTTGTGCATAACCACAAAATATTTTCTCTCTATACAAGTATAATAAAACAAAGACAATAACTATAAGTACGCGAGATGTTCTACGGCGGTTTGGCAAGTTCTGGACGACTTCCAGGCACGGCAAGAATTTTCAGCGATATGAGATCCCGCTCTTTGTGGAGGACAGTACTGGGCCAGCTAGCGGCTGCTAAGCTCTTCCAGATGTAATAACCATATTCGTATTTGATCCGGCACCATGTGGCTCGTTGCGGACTTGCGGTGGTGGTCAGTCTTGCACAGCGCATGGATTATGAGAAATCTTCTCCGGTGACGGCGACTGATGGTATCGATATATGCTTTGTTCGGTTCAGTTTGATTCGCTCGCCATTCACATGGCACCGCATCCTTGCAGATTGCTCGATAGGTCACACAATTTCATCAATCAAGTTGAGTGACTTATTTGAGCAATGAGCAAATATTTATGACTTACTACCCAACATACAAGCTGTAGGATCCCACTAATACAATTTACTCTTCAGATTATTTTGATTGTTTAATAAATCTCCCACCTTTACAATGGCACTAAGTACTTGAGTAACCCACCAATTTTCTATGCTTAACTAGTAAACAGAACCTCTTCGAGATTTCCTCCATTTTTATGGCCTTTCTGCTGAAAGTTTTTGCTGCAATAAATTTTCACTTTATCTATTAGATAGACATTTTAGGTACAACTGATGGAAGCATTACAATTGAATTCTAATCAACAAAAAAAAATATTTAAATAGATTCTAGTCGATTCTTATTCAGCATATGAGGCGTGAAGCTTAAAAGCGCTTTCATGTAGGAGGGACAGTTAAATTATAAGTGAACCCTCTATCTTTTCCTGTCACTTTGAACTATTAGGTGTGACTGATTGGTACATTATAGCTCAGTAATAAGGTTGAAAATGATCAAAAAGTGTCATTATCATTTAGCGATTATATTTTTTGATCGAGAACTATAACGAAACTGGTAAGTTCAAAAATGAAAACAATATCGGTAGTGTTGAAAATTGAAAACAAAATTATCAGGATGAAAACATGTTAATATCGATTGAAAATTGATAATCATGATCAAAACTGTTGACTATAACATTATGCTAACTACTGATATCAACACAAGCATACAATTCATTTTGCACAAGCAAAGTGAGTACGTGTCATAACTCATAAGTCCAAAATGACAACAAAAAGACCAACATATATAGTCGACTTAATAAAAATAGAAAGGCATGATGTAAGAGATAGTATGCAGCGTGCATGGCCTAGGTTAAAACTTGTATAATAGATGCAACTACAATGAGGAGAGTGTTGAGCCCCATGGTCCTCAGGGTTGCGGTTGTAAGATTTGTTTGAATATGGGCTAGTTGGATGACAGAGAACTCTTGCAGGAATTTTAAGTTTTCATGACAAAGCTTGAACAAATACGATATACCATCCATTCGATCAAAAATATAATCTATCATTTTTATATTTGTTCCATCAAGATTTCCAATTTTTATTATCGCATCTGATTTTTTTCATAATAGTTTTTTATATTTCTTATTTGTTTTTTTTTAAAAACGATCATGGGTAGGTCGGAAATTTCTATCACTGTTTTCAACAGCAGTTCTGTATTCAGTTAGGGGTTGAATCCTCAATTCTCTATCTAAATTGAAGGAAAGTTAGTTAATTTCCTACTTGAATCAGCTCTAACCCATGTGGATTGATTTCATCCGATGCACACAACACTTAATGCAAGATCAGAACCTGTGCTCTCTGTGGTTGTGGTGTTTTGGAGCCTCATATATGCACATGGCGTAAATCTAAAGCTCTATGTGATACATTTCGATAAAAATTACAGATGGATAGAGAATAAGCATGCATGATATGAATTTGAGCTCAAATGAACCACATGCAAAGATTACATGCTCTGTCCGTCCATGATGTTAAATGATTGGTACATGCTCTGTCGGTCCATATTTTGTCTGTAATTTCTTATGTGCATTTTAAGGTGCACTTACGGTGGGAGAACGCCTGATCTGTCTTGTCGATAGTTCCCTTGATAAGTACTCATATCCATCACAGGCAGCGAGACATGTGTCATGCACAACAGTTATTCATAAAAAAGCACATAAAGTTCTCTTTTTATCATTAACCAACGCTGCATGAGCATAAACGGAGCAGCACGCCTCTTATTCATCATGGCACTAGCCACTTATTCGATCGTAACGCTAAAACAGTGCTGTCTTATTATTGAGGGCCGGCCGGCCGGCGCTCAACTCAGCCGAACTTCCTCTGTCTGTAGCAGTCGATGTTGCTCCCGTACCCGACGCGGAGCATGTCGCAGTATCGCTTGTAGAAGCCGATGCGGCTGGCGCCGGAGTCGTTGGGCCCCATGCCGCACTCCACGCCGCCGTTGATGATGTTGGTGATGACGCCGTACCCGGCCGGCGAGCGTCCCGCGGCGCGGTCGGCCGCCGTCGGCGTCCACCGGCCCGTGATCACGGCGTGGCTCGACGGCTTGGGCGCCTGGGCCGTCATCCAGAACCAGATGGCCGTCTTGAAGGCCACCACCGGGTCAGTGGACACCAGGTTCGGGTTGCCCACCAGGTTCTTGCCCAGCGCCTTCCCGGCAGCCTCGTAGTTGTACCGGCTGCGTAATAACGTGATTTTTAAGACGTTTTTGTCAAAGCAGCAAAGACCTGGTGGTGATGCTCTTCAGTCTACCAGATGAGATTTCTGGACCAGCAAAGACCACGTCTCACTGCTGTACTTTTCAACAAGATTATTTTAATTTTTGAAGTACTGAAATCGTTAGCTGTGACATTGACGTTTCTTCGGAGAAACAATCAATAATTTAATTTTTGAAGTACTGAAAACGTTAGCTGTGATGTTGACGTGTCTTCGGAGAAACAATCAAAGTCTATGTTGGTGCTTACTGAGTCAACTGAATGGGTCCTCGTCCGTAGAACGGTGGATCCGTCTTGCTCTGCTCTTCCTTGAAGCAGTAGCCCCACTGGAACTGGTCGGCAGCGCCCCGTGTCCCTCCTGCACGTTTCCAAAATTAAGGTTCTACTGAAATAAAACACTAATACTTGCATGTGGATCAAATTAACGTCGCAAGCTACGACGACCCGTACCGGTGGTCTCGTGGGAGGTCTGGCCGAAGAAGGCGGCGAGCTCGCGCTTCCGTGTGGCCAGGTCGCCGGTGTTGCCGAACGACGGGAAGGCCCTCGCGGCGGCGATGAAGGCCTCGTACGTGTAGAACCCCTTGGCCGGGCACGCCGCGTTGTTGCGCTGCTTCAGCATGTTATCGAACACCGAGCGCGTGATGATCGAGCCCACCCCCTGCTGCGCTGCAGCGCCGCCCGCCAACGCCGCCAGCAGCAGCGCGCACACTACCGCCGGAAACGATGACCTCGCCATTTTCATCATCACCTTGCTAGTAGCTTGCCACTTCGGCTTGCAAGTGAAGTGTGGTGCGGTGTCGCGTTTATATAGCCGTGCCGGTAGCAGCGGTAGGAGAGGAGCCGTGGAGGGTGCGCAGCGTGCATGGCCTGACACGTTTGAATTGTCCCGTGCTTTTTCCACGGGGTTTGAATTTCTCCGTGCATTTCCACGGGCTATGTTTGATTTGGGAGCGCCTACGCCTGGATCCAGCATTACGTGTCTCGCGAGAGCAGTGGCCATGATGGGCGCGTGCTGCATGCGTCCATCGATGGCGCGGCGTCGTGTCGCGCATACGATACGATCGGGTCATGGCGCACGTCTCGACGAGCACGATGATTTCCACGGGTAGGTCGTCTGCACTTCCTGGCGGCGAGAACGACGGTTTCGAGCATTTCCGTGTGAACAGGAATGAGCCCGCCCACATCTACAACAGATTTTACTAATTTTCATGAATTATCTGTAAAATTTCTAGAGCAAATTCTCTCAATGTCACAATTTACCTCGTTCCCTCTGTGTCATGAAATGAAAAAAGTCAAAGTTTCCTTTATGCCGTCAATTAAAATTTTCATGTCTTGTGTGCCACTGCCGTTAATCAGCGTCAATTCTTATCGTTTAAAAATACTTTCCTTGCTCTAAAATTTATAAAAAATTTTTAATGTATATAGTAACACGTGGGGAAATTTTTTGCTATTGGAAAATATTTTTATTCTGTCACATATTTGAATATGAAATTGGTGAACCTGACAATGCAATAAGATTCCTTGAATTATTAGCGCCAGCGCTCAGCATTTATCTATTTTCCACTCACTGAAAACAAATGCTTCCTTTGCTCCAATTTTTTTGCTAAATTTTTATACTGACTGTTATTGTCACATGTTTTCATTCTCTTTCTTTTAAACATTTATAATTGGTGAGCTCGCGGGCGTATTCATTTGTATCCCTATCCAATGAACGATCCGTCTCAAGCACGCCTTCTGTGATGCACACCATCGCGTCGTTAGGAGTCGATCGGACACACCGCCTGTGAGTGGATTAGATGAGCTTTTGTTTTCCGTGCTGCAGCTAAGATGCGCCAAGCGCCTCTGAGGTCTTCGGCTGATGGGAACGCGCTCGTCCGTAGCGGCAAGCGTGGCCATGGAAGATTTGTCATTTCACGCGAGTTCGGACGAAATCCAAACCAGCTTGCACCGACGCTATGTGCTGATAAGGTGACAGATGGGACCTGGAACGTGGACCGTGGACTGACTTCCCGATCCAATTCTAAACACAACTCTCTTGTGCTGGCTACTGGACTCTGAACTTCGAGCGGGTCGGTCCTCTCGGCCTTTGTATACACAAAGAATAGTGGAATTGTATTGTTGTGTATCCAAGCGACCACATCGCAACGAAACACAAATACGAAGTACTGGGTTCCTTGTTCCAGAGATCAGATTGATGGTGTCAGAGCTAGGTAGATATAAGCATCATCTCAGCAATTCTGTTTTCCAAACTGTAAGACATTGATGTAGGCACCATTAGTTACACATCTTTTGCGAAAGCTCTTACACAGCAAGTAACTCAAATCTGTATCAATGGCATCGATGTCCACCAAAACAGTTTACCACAAACAAAGATTTATTAGCTTTGGCTACAGGGCCCCTTCTGAACACCGTAACTATATCAAATTTTTAAACTCCCATGCAACTGAAGTCTACACATGGGCCCAAAAGAATTGCTGAACCTATCAAGAAATACCACGCCGAACGGATTGTGCAGAACAAAGGGCTCCAGAGAGCATCTTCTCCGGAGGTTTCCTAACTTTCTAAGTTCTAACCAGACCATATACTAAGCACTTTCTACAGGCGAAAAGGTTGGAGAATATACTGAATAGCACAAATCCATTTTTCTGGAGGGGAGATATTCTTCAAGGACCTTTGATGCTCTTTTGCCTCTTCTCTTCTAGCTCTGATGCTTCATTCAGCATGTCCACAGCATCACTCTGCATGTTTAGCTTGGACAGTGCAACTGCTTGCATGTAGAAGGCTGTTGGCCAATCTGGATAGACAATCTGCGCTTGCATTGCATCACGGAGGGCAGCGTCAGGTTGGTCACACATAAGGTAGCACAGGCTCCGTCTAGCAAGTACGGTTGGTGACACCATTGTCCCCACATCAACAAACTGTGAGAAACACATACATGGAAAGGATGAGTCAGCTGTCTAGAATGATTTCTGAGGACACTGAGTGCATTTAAAATAAAATAATTACTACCTGACTGTAACAATCTATTGCTGCCTTAAAATCTTTGTCCCGAAAGGCAAAGTCGCCACGTTTCCTTGCATCCAACATATCCCTCATCTGTTGTGTCCATTCTTGAAAAGAAAGCTGCAGCAATTAAAATGAAAAAATTGATGTCACAAGTCCCATGGAACAAAGCGATTGGAGCAAGAATGCACTGATGTTATTTCATTTACCTCATTGCTCCCTTCATCATCTCTGTAATGTGTCGTGAAAAGGATCTGATGGATAGCAGTTAAGTCCATCCTGGAACAGGCTTCTCCCATGGGAGAAAGTGGGTACTGTGGAGTAGGAGGAGCCTGTGGTTCTTCCACATGCTTTGAAATTCCAAGCATCACATAGGAAGGTACCTGTTGCAAAACAGCAGCACTCATCAGTGGCAGTTTCATTCCAAAAAAAAAAATCATCAGTGGCAGTAAAATTTTGTGGTAACCAGTACAATTCTGAATGGCAAATGCAGCAATAACAGAGTAATTGTGAAAATTATAGCAAGGATCATTAAATAACATTTCAACAAAAGAGAGACATGCTCAACTAAAATATTTCATCAATGACTTGTTCAAGACTTGAAACAACACTTCAAAGTACACAAAGAGACATAATCAATAAGTGATTGAGTACCAAAAATATTAAATCTCTGCTTCAAGGAGCCAAGGATAGCCATACACAATAATGGTGAAATTGCAACCATTAGAATGAGCCATGTATTAAATGAATTCTCATAATGCACAGTGCTAGGACATCAAATATACTTCTTTCACAAAGACTGCAACAAATATGAGAAACATATTATAGATATATTTACCTCTTGTTTTGTCTGCAGAGGCTCTAAAATGGAAACCAGCTTTTTTATATCTGGCCGATCTCTTGGCTCATACTGTAAACATTGAGAAGCAAGGTTCACCAATGTAGTAGCCACCTCTGTTGAGTAATTCCCTTCTAAATGTGAATCCATTAGAGCTTGGATATTTCTGGCTCTCATGATATCAAGCGCCTGTTTGAAACAAATGCAGATAACCACTATTACCGATGTGCACATAACCATCGCAGGTAACATTTGGTTGTATTCTTGGATAACGAAATTGTGCAATTTCCATAATGCAGATTACATAACAAATTCCAGTAATGCTCAAGGTGTATGATCTAAGAATACGTTGAAGATTTGAGGGAACAAAAACATGCAAATTGAATTTCAAGAATGGATATTCTGCTGTTTTCTGATTACGCAACAATCAGCCTTTATATTTCTGTATTTGTAGAAATAGGCCTCATATCCAAGGCAGCTGAGACTGGTGTAGCTAACAACTTACATGGGAAGGAGGTATGCGCTTTCCACTGAGAAGGTCGAGGAGTACAGTGCCAAAACTGAATATCACGCTTTCTTGAGTAACCCTACCTGGAAGAACAAACATTACATAAGTGTCTTATACCGTGTGGTTAGGTCACTACTTCAGTAGCTTACTGGAAAAAAGGAATATAACTTGCTAAACAACCCATGTCGCGTTACTTGGTAATTCCCTTACCAAGGGCATGATATGCGCAGTTTAAAAATATTAAATAAATTAGCAAACCACAAATTGGGTTGCTGGGCCTCCCAAAATGTTATTTATCTAACATTACTAAAAGAAGTCTAGTCATGGTAACAGCAACAATTAAAAGGTTTTGGCTGCTGGCATTTCTATCAAATCATCTACCTGTATTGAGAGAATAAAGAAAATAAAATTTTCAACAAATATAGCAGAAGAGAAAACAGTGTGAAAATAAAGTGAGTTTAATAATAGGGACGACTGAAGTGCCAAAAGTGCTAAGCATTTCATTACTAAAGCATGGAAGTAAAATTTACTGGCAGAAGAAAAATGAACATGAAAAGATATGTACCATTTCTCAGGTATTCAGGAGGTGTATATGCTAGGTTTGTGCTATAGCTTTTCCCATCCCTGCTGTTTTTCATCAAACCAAAGCATGACAGACGGGGGTCACCATTCTGCAACCAGAAAATTCATAAGACTGTTCTTGCTTACAAATAAGATGATTGATACAGAGTGACATATTCAACTTCTAGATGAAATTAACACCATATCATGAAACCTATTTGATTACATTGTCAACAGAAACCAGAACAAACGACATGTTAAAAATTCTGTTATAAATCCGTCTATAGGTTTTGTAAGGTGTTTCTATGTCCTACTAGCCAGCAAAACAGAGGAGTCAGGTAGCATTTTTTACTGCTAAAACATAGTTCCAACAAGTCGATGGAATAAATGGCAAACAGACAATAACTGGAAGCCCAGCTTTAATTTTTTTTATTAACAAGAAGATATCAAACCTTGCAGGTTACAAATGTCTAATTGTATTGCCAGAAAGAATGAAAAAATTAAAAACATTTAAAATCTAACCGGAAAAATTAATCCTAGGCACATGGGGCATGGTCATCAACATCATATAGTATTCATGTACTATTTGAACTACTATATTCAACAAACTGCAGGGGTAGCCCGTTTACCTCATCAAAGAGGACCCTGTATGCATTTAGGTCATGGTATAAAGGCCTTCCTTTGGTGCTGCAATATTCTAATGCTTCAGAAATGTAGCACGCAACCCTCAGGCGCATAGCCCATTCAATAGCCTGGTTTTCCCCTGCACATAAGCAACATCACGGTGAATTTCAGAATAGAAGTGTTCAACTGTTGTCTCTAATACCTTGCTTGTTCATATCCACAACATCTGATGATTGGCATATTTGACAGTTGACAGCAAACTCTGAATTAGGAAAGACAAGCGATCCTACCCCATATCAACTCCCAAACGGAAAATTTCAAAATAAATAAATAAATAATCAGAACTAATACCACAGACAACTGCAACAGGGAGTACAAGCAGAGCAGAAAATTTTGCCTCTCGCCTACTGAATTCCTCATTTACCCACCATTCACCACAACCCACAATTGCAGAGTGTTTGCTTACTAAAGCAGTCCGTAACTTTGAAAAAACGATCAAACGGTCAAGGTGACTAAAAAGATGCGATGAATTGCAGAGCAGGAAAGGGAACTCACAGTGGAACAAGTGCTTGGCGAGGGTGTCGTTAGGCATGAACTCGGCGACGAGCAGGCGCTCGTCACCGTCGCAGCAATAGCCGATCAGGTTCGCCAGCCTCGGGTGCCGGAGCCCGCCGACCCCTTTCGCCTCCTCCTGCAGCCAAATCAACTTCCTGTTAGTAACCGCGCCTCGCAAGGCCCCGATTCCGCGAAGCAACGAAACCGCGAGAACCCATCCTCGCGTACCGCGAACTGCTTGGGGTCGGGCCAGGAGAGCTTGGCGAACTTCTTCACGGCGATGGTGGCGCCTCCGGGGACCTTGAGCCGGCCCCTGTAGACGAGGTTGGGCGCCTTCTCACCGCTCTCGGAGACGATGTTGTCGGCGGCGAACCCGCCCGTCGCCGCGCGGAGTTCCGCCAGCGTGAACTCCGCGAACGCCGGGACATCCCCTCTGCCGCCGCCGCCACCGTTGGCTTGGCCCGGCGGCGCGGCCTGGTGCGCGTTGAGCGAGAAGGACGGCCGGTGCGGCGGCTTCTGCGCGTGGGGCCCCGGTTGCGGCCCTGCTGCCCCCGCCCGCAGCGAGGAGCGGCAGCAACCCATCAAGTGTGAAAGCAAGGTATGCGGCCGTGCGGTGCGGTTCGGGCCGGTCCCTCCTTTTTCGCGGATGCGCCCCGTGTGCGTGTGCGTGTCCGCGTGGGCGAGGAGACAGTTGTTGTAACTTGCACCGGATTCTTTGGGTTTGGTTCCTACGGTCCGGGTCGGGGTTTCTATGTTTGCTCGCCGTGCGGTTCGGGTTTGTAGACTGACCAGTGGGGATCGTCGCGGGGACGCGGGGGGTGGCGAGAGGTCCACCGTTTTGGATTTAGTTGAATCTTAAAAGTTTTGATCAGAAAGTATTTATTCCATCGAAACTTTTTGAGTGGACTCGTTTCAAACATGACCAAAATTCGTCCAATTATTATAGGAACAAATCAGTGGTTTCTCACTGGCCGCGTGGGCGAGGAGACTATATATTATTGCAATAGAGACAGCAGTAATCACAGCACATAGTTTATGTCAGCTCTCCATCACTTGTAGAGGGGAACACAACACTCATTAACTTTTCCAAAAATTATATCCTATTTACATTTCAATATCATTTGGAACAACCTTGTCATTTTCTCATGTATCATCATATGATTAGCTTAATCTTGTTTATATCATCATCAAAGTCAAATACTTAAATTTTATTATTTTTTCACTATAAAACAAGATCTGCTCTCTCCTTTTTCTTAACATAATTCTTAGTTAATGATTTGTTTCTTAGAGGACATCGCAACTCCAAAAGAATGCTAATGTTCATGTGCTAAATTCCTTTAAATTTAGATGCTTTACATAATGTTTATGAAAAATAAACTCTAAAAAAATGAGTGCACCTGGCAAATAAAAATGCCTTTATTCTAAACTAAATGTATAGTGGTGGAAGTTATATATGCGAACTTTCTCCTTTTTGCTGCATTAACCTCTTCTACACATTTGGGTGCATTTTAGAATCAACCCACTCCGAAAGATAGATTATACATTTCCCAAAATTGTGTTTTCAAAGCATTATTCATACCTTCTTTTATATATTAATATATGTAGCACGAGCATAACTAGTTGGTATCGTTGGTAAACCTAGAGCATCCTTGCTTTGAGTTAAAAATTATTTTTGATCCACAATTCACATGAAAAGCATGAAAGCTTTATATGTGTTCTTCATCAAATCCAACTCTTTGTGTGTATTTTTTATGTGAAAAAGAGATCTTTTAATTACTAAAAAATTACAACATAAGCAAAAATCTCCTCAACTCATAATGAGGAAAATTGTATGTCATACTAGTGCATAGTGTGTTACATGTTTCGTGTCAGATATGTGAGTTCATAAACTACAATATGACTCCCTCTATCAATAGACTATTACTAGATCTCAGATCCTCTAATAGAAAGACCCCCTACTATTCCTATTTCAAACAACTAAGAGAGTTTTCATCTACAACCTTGTGTGTTCTAGGTGTAACATTGAACCACAATAGCTAATGATGAACTATATTGTTGTTCAGATCATTTCCCTATTTAAAACAACCCTTCACCCTTAATGTTTCTCCCACTCGCACTGCACCAATCAATAGAGCATTTTGACCCTTAACACTTTGCACCTCGATTCCTTGGTGCTTTAGCTAGGTTATTAAGTAATTATTAAAACCTACTTTAGATTGATGAGTCATGGAATGTAGGATATGTGTGTCATCTTTTATCTATCTCTTTCTCTCTCAACCGCATGCTCTATCTCACTATTTTCCACCGTTGATCCAACATCCAATGTTCAAGATTGGTTCTACCGAAAGCTTCATCACAGTTCCTGAATCCTAACAGCTCCTGACTCTTCCTCTGCATTGCTATTTCTCCCTAGTTCCCACCTCATGTCCGCATGAAAAAGAACCAATGCAAGACCGAAAACCACCAAAGAAATCAAACCCCGTGAACTCCATCAAGATCAAAGAACTTGAAAACGAGTGTAAGCCCACAAGAAGCAAACTCCAGTAGAATCAAGGAACTTAAGGTAATTAGCCTTTTCCATGATAGTATTTTTGAATCTATTTGGAATCCCAGCTGCCATGGGTGTAGGCCTATGCAATGTTGTCTCGAGGTCTGCTTATCGTCAATCTCCTTTGAAACTGAAGTATGAACATTTTGATGATTAGCACTGATTACAACACGGTTAGCACAAAACAGAAGCATCGACACTGTGCTTTCAAAGTTGTCGTCATCCTCTTCCAAAACAAGTTGCAAGGCCTATCCAACATCCAGATGTCATTGCACGGCAACGGCAAATTCATTAGGTGCAACGCCCACATCATGTATATGTTCATTATTTTATTGTATTTTTCTTTTCTAAAGTGATCTACATGATCAGTCCTAATGGGTCCCTCTTCCTCTCAAATTTTGACAAACAACTAGCTAGGCAGGTAGCTAGGTTTGGTGTGCAGACTAGATTTTGACTTTGTTTTTCATATATATCAGATGTTCATGTGTGAACTAGATATTTGAAAAATTTTGTCTAAACTAGGCAATGATGCATAGGACGGTGTCTATTACTTATCTTTATTCTTTTTTCCTCTAACTATTCACTAGTGTTTTGCCATTATGAATATTGTGATTATTTTTATGTTAATCAAATCTAGAGTACATATTAAAATGAATTTGTTATAGTCTATTGAATGACTGAATGTTTGCCAAGTACATGTTCATAAAATGGAATCATTTTCGTATTTTTCTTTTCTAAAGTCCACCTGAGTTCCAACAAATCAGTATAAACATTTGTATCCGAACAAATCATTATAAATACTTATATCCCAATAGACCAGTATAAATACTTGTATTCACATAAATCAACATTCCTAAAACTAATAGCTCTTCTATGAGGATGTGCATGAGCTAATATAGTAAATCTTTTGTAGATTATCAAATATGCAAGTAAACTCTACATATGTAAGTCCGTATTTCCAAAATGATGCTAACAATAAGGTGACACAATTGTAATAGCAATGGACGCTCCACAATACCGCACAACATTTTCTAGTATATAGTCTAATTGCAAGCAAAATTACATTTATTTAATTTTTTTTTAAAAAAATCAATCAAAACTACTGTGCCAAAGAATTCATTTTCTACCATTGATTTATAGTTTATTGATATCATGATTGCTAATGTAAATTCTACTCCTCCATTTTGAAAATATTGTCATTCCGACAGCCAAATATGAACTGTCGATAATGCAATTCAGCTGTCCTAAATGACATCATTTAAAGAATGGAGAAGTATTGGTTTTAGTTATCATCTTTGAGGCTTTGATATTAGGTTTCATACTTAATTTACTGTGATATTAGCAAACTAGTGTAATCTAAGACAAGTTTGGCTAATATATGTTTAGAAATATTTCAAGATCATGATGTTTAGAAAGTTTGGCAAAATATGATATCTGCAAGCTAAAACATAAGGGTGCATAATAATCCAACAACTTATCCTCCATTGTGCGATTTTTGGAAGGAAAAAACAACTATTGAATTTGGTTCTTTAAGCAGAGGCAGCCGCCGACATCTGTTGGATTACCCCCACGTAATCGCCTCTTTAGGTCGCGCAGCTACACATTCTATCTCCAAGGTCCTCGCAAAAAGTAAATAAAAATTATTATCTCCAAGGTGGATGACATGATTTGCGTGAGGTGGACATGACTGGGGAATATACCCACCGAAACACGTACAGACGTATTACTTGACCTTACGATTGCAAATGAAATATCATGACATCCCTCAGATGTTTCCCCGCATAGCCGCATAGGCATAGCAGTTTCGGAAGCCTGCGGCCAGAACGGGTCTTGCAGGGGCGGAGCTAGGATTCAAATTCAGGGTGGATCGAAGCAAAAAAAAAATAAAAAATAATACTAATAAATATACATTGTAAGTTTAATTTAAAAGTGCCAACTTACAATAAAACTACGAAACATTTAAAATATCATGTAACAATAAATTTGTCTCAAAATAATATTACATGATTATAATTTAAATTGAAAAGGAAGTTACGCCATCACAAGTGAATTTTGGGCTGTGTTTTTGTACTAGTCTCTTATCAGACATAGCTACAACTATGTCTTCAATGACCAGAAAAGTTAAAATTATATCAAGTTCCTTTATATACAAATAAGAAAACAATTAATTATCCAAAAAATTGTCCTCCTCATCCTAGTTTTCAATTTATTGTTGAGAAAACTCATTGGTAAAAATGGTCTTTTAACAAGTTACATAAAAGCAAAATAAAGAGTCATTTTTATACGGTTTCTAGGAGTCATTTACACAAAGTCGATGATTTTGTTTATCTATAATTCATGTACACAGACACAGTGGTCTTCTATTGCAATGTAGGAGAGGGATCAAAGTGGGTTAATAAATCAAAAGGAATAGTGAGCGGATTAACATCTTGAGGGCTTGACCGTTCGAGGCTTTCTACAGTAGCGACATTAGTGTAGACACAGAGAGGAATCGGAGCGGTAGCTGCGCTGCATTGCGCACTGCCCGCCTGGTCACTCGCCGGTCGCCGGTCGGCCCCTAAACCCTGCTCTCGGTCGTTGCTTTGTGCTCGCAGGCTGCCAGGTTTTGTGCTCGCTGTCCACCCTCTAGCTCCGCTCATGGGTTCTTGGCCCCAAAGAGCACAAATAAAGCTAGAGGTTAACAAGCAACCAGGCGAGCAGCAGCCGCCACTCAGCAGTGAACCCGCTGACATTGTGTTGCAAGACCACCATGTGAGCGACTCGAAGTCGACGGAATCGGCGTCCGATTGTCCGAGAAGACGAGCGCGTCCGCCTCGCCGTCCATATGGTGGCACACCTACCGCATGCTGCATCACGTTTCTATATCCAAATATATAGAAAACATAGCAAAAAGAAAGTGGAAAAGAAAGTTGCGCCCTCACAAGGCAAGGGACCGAATTTCGAGGAACCATTCACGTAGGTGATGCGCGGCCGCGCCCATCGACCCCGCTCAGTCCCGGTGAGGCGAGACGAGCGCGTGTGTGTTCTTCCTTTCTCCCATCCACACACTTACAACAGATGCTAGAGCAACTAACCTTATAAGTTGGACTCCCTCCACCTCCACTAGTAATATGAGACTAAACCTTTGCACTCCCACCATTTATGAATGGACCTTTGATATTTTTTCAGGAATTATTGAAATACTAGTTAAATGTCCGGGCGTTGCAACGGGAGTAAAAAAATTTGATGACTAACCATGTGTTACAATCAGTTTAATTAGCCGCCCCATATCAAAACTGTGTGTTGCAATCAGTTTAATTAGCCCTGCATCAAAACTATTATAACTCACATTTACCATACTCACAGTTTGTCCCTACATAATATTGTAAAACACTTGATTTTACATGACACTTGACGGAAAGCACAGGAAATTGAGAGAGATCTGTTCAGAACAAAAACACAGAAGCAACAATCACATGTTCAGTAAATATACCTTCAGCTCCAAGTGGTTGTCTGCAACTTCAAATGAATAGGACATGAACACCATATATTGATTTTCAAGCAGTGATCTTGAATATCAAATTGAATCCGAATAAAGAACATCAGATCCAATAAGAAGATCAGCTATAACTGACCAGAAATTACGCTACCTACTCATATGCCCAAAATGAAACTTCCATGCCATAATGCTTAACCACCATATTCATTCTTCAAAATGAGAAATATAGGTCCAAGTGGATATATCAAATCATGAACCGGACCACAGCTCAGACAAGCATGAAAAGGTTCATACAAGAGATAATTCCGGCAGTGCCATTGCAAAACACTCTAATCCCAAATATGCCAGTTCAAAATGACTTATCCCATATATGCCATCAAATTACAAATTTTATCTCCTATATGCCCATTGATAAACAGTAAACCATATGAAAAGACGAAAATAACCTTGTCTTTCTTCCTTCTCTCGTGCGAGCTAGAGTTCATGGCGGGTGAACGGCAAGCTCGCCGCCACCCGCGTCCGTGCCCCGTACTCGCCTCCTGTGCTCGTCTCAGCCGCTCCCCCCCCCACGCGCACGCGTTCACCCCGGCCACACGTGCTCGCCCCGGCCCCACGCGCCCCTCTTGGCGAGCTCACCCCGGCCGCTCGCCGCCTTAGCCCCCGCCCTGGCCACACGCGCCCCTCCAGCTGAGTCTGCACCGGCCATGTGCGCCCCTCCAGGCGAGCTCGCCTCGGCCACTCGCCGCCTCAGCCCCGCGCGCGTGCCCCTCCAGGCGAGCTCGTCCTGGCCACTCGCCGCCTCAGCACCCGCGCACTCGCCCCGTCCCCCGTGTGCGCTCGCCTCGGACCCAGCACCGGCTGCCGCGCCAAAGCTCGCCGCCTCCTCGGGCTTGCCCCGGCCGGTGGCCGCCGCGCTGCTGCGGCAAAAATTAGTTTAATGACCATAATTAGGAAGGCAGGGACAGATTAATTATTTTCAAAAAATTGTTAGTAGTTTAATGATGTGAATGGCACAAACGGAATTAATTTTGTAACATAATGGTGTGTATGGGATAAGTGATTTTGTAATAGCGAATTTGAGATTGTTGAAATTTGCAATGGTACCTACGGAATTGAGCCTTCATACAAAATCAAAGTGAGGTTTTGAGTCATGATCATACATAATTAAATAACCATAACTGACCAATACAACAGTTCAGACAAATATATAACAGTTGCAGGCTCAATTAATAGCTACTTTAATCGGCGAATTCCGTATTACAGTTTGATTGCGGACATATACCAGTAAGATCTTCCGTGCTGCAGCAAGAAAAACTTCCTATGGCAGTGGCAGCATAGAAGGGAGGCGCGTGTACCAACAATTCCCTGATCCAGGTTCCTCGAGCACACACAAAAAATTAGTTGGCCTTGTTCAGGTCACAACAAAGCTGAAAAAGAAGCTTGTAGTACAGAGCAGAGTCAAATTTCAGAAAATAGAACATGTATTCAATATTACTTGATTGTCCCCAACATGAACTGAGCAAAAACCCAATAATCATTTTTTATGCGCCACGCACAACACTTAAATCATGACCATGACGGATCAAATTGGAAGATGGGACTACAACTCTGATAGATCTCATGCTATGGCAACGGCGCCGCGCAGGGACAGATCGGTGGGGTACAATGTATATCCGCTGGAAGAGGTCCGACGGTTGTCGGTTGTTGCTGGCTCGAGATCAATCTCTAAATCTAGTTGGGCACAAGGTGGGATTCTTACCGGACACAACACATTTGTTGCTCATCGGCAGAGATCGATCTTGGTCATTCTCTGATGGTTCCTGGTTCTCTTCCCCGTCGGTTCGTCATCTGTCCGCTGGTTCGCAGGTGGGGCGGCAAGGCGAGAGTGAGAACGCTGAGGCAGGAGAGGATGTGCTGGCGAGTCAAAAGCGGTGACGAGATGCGATGTCCTAGGCCGGGGGGGGGGGGGGGGGGGGGGGGGGGTTGAAGAACGCGGCGGACGGTTTCGGTTCACTGGGCGAGACAGGCAGGTCGGGGCACCATCGGGAACAGGGTGGGGGACATGCGAGTGGGTTGGACTGGGCGAGACAGGCAGCGATGGCGGAATCGCAGGCGCCTCATCTGAGGAAGGCGGTTAGGTGCATGCGGCGATGGCGGCTGAGGCAGGCGAATGCAGTTGCGATGGTGGCCGGGGAAAAGGAAGACGCGAACGTGGGCGGAGACGGATGGTTCCGGTTCACTGGCAGTCGTGGCTGGGTGGAAGCAGAGACGGCCGGGGGTGAGGAAGGGGGCTGAGGTGGCGAAAGAGAGGAAGGCGACGGATGCGGGCGAAGGCGGACGTGGCCGGGGGAGAGGAAGGCGGCGAATGCGGACGCAGCTCGGGGGAGAGGAAGGTTGCGGACACGGGCGAGGCAGACGGTGCGGACGGAGAGAGGAAGGCGGGAGAGGCGGCCCGGGGAGTGGAAGGTAGCGGAGGCGGCCAGGGGAGAGGAAGGCGACGGACGCGGATGCGGCTCGAGGAGAGGAAGATGATGGACGCGCAGGTGGTGGGGGATGCGGGAGAGGAGAGGTGGAGCGTCGTTCGTACGTGAGAGGTATTGGATTATAGGTGGAGTAGAGGTATTGGATTATAGGTGGAGTGGAAGATTACATGTTGGACGAAGGTGAGAGATAGAATGTATTTGAGATTTTTAAGTAATAGAGATTAATAGGCTTCTAGCAATCCCCCATCAGATCTTAAAGTCTCAGCTAGACTTTATCTCATCCCACTGCTGTTTAATATATCAGTGTTTTCAGTAAAAACTGTTAAGTTGAATTTTCATCTAGAATAATAAGATACACTCATTCATAACTTGAACAATGAACTATGTCTTAAATTATAAGTTTTGTGTAAATAAGTTTCACTTACTATCATAACCGATACTAGACCTCCAGTAGGCTTCTCCACAGGTGGAACATATAGGTCATACTCTATTGGTCTTTCATGAGCTTAATACAGATCATCAAATCTCACAGATTGCGACCTTACAATAATTGAGCTTATATAGGTGTATTCATTTAAGAATATTTTGTAGGATAACATCTTCACTATTGAAAGCCAATTGAATATATTAAGGTAACAACCAATCTGCCATACAGATATCGAGAGTAATGCAACACTTCTCGAATGGATTATAAAAGGTTACTCTCATATTAACCAATAACTTGTTCTTCCTAAGTCCTACTTCACGGGATCTCCGATCACATAGGTTGAGTTTTTACTATGGAATAACACATATGGGTCTCAAACTCATCTCTTTCGATGCACTGTCTATCACATTACGTGACAGCTTCTTGGTGAATTGATTTGCCAGGTTCTCCCCTATTGAAATATATTCTAACATGCGAGTAAACTCTACAGATGTAAGTCTGTATTTCCAAAATGATGGTAACAACAGGGTGACACAATTGTAATATCAATGGACGCACGACAATACCACACGACATTTTCTAGTATATGTTCTAATTGCAAGCAAAATTACCTTTATTTAATTAAAAAACAATCAAAACTACCCTAGCAAAGAATCCCTGCTCTAGCATTGATTTATAATCTCTTGATACCGTGATTGCTAATATAAATTCTATTGGTTTTAGTTATCATCTTTGAGGCTTTGATATTAGGTTCAATACATAATTTGAGACTCTGATATTAGCAAACTAGTCTAGTCGTAGTTTTGGTAATATATGTTTAGAAATATTTCAAGATCACGATGTTTAGAAATTTTGGCAAAATATGATATCTGCAGGCTAAAACATAGGGGTGCATAATAATGTTTGGTTTCGTGCGTCAAAGGGTAGAACAAAAACGGGCCTAATCCAACGACCTATCCCTCCATCGTGCGATTTTTGGAAGGAGAAAACAACTGTTGAACTTGGTTCTTTAAGCAAAGGCGCGGCAGCCGCCAACATCTGTTGGATTACCCCCACGTAATCATCCCTTTAGGTCGCGCAGCTACACATTCTATCTCCAAGGTCCTCGCAAAAAGTAAATAAATAAAATTATTATCTCCAAGGTGGATGATATGATTTGCGTGAGGTGGACATGATTGGGGAATATACCCACCGAAAGTCCCAAACACGTACACACGTACTTGACCTCACGATTGCAAATGAAATATCATGAGATCCCTAAGATGTTTTCCCGCATGGCCGCATAGGCATATAGCAGTTTCGGAAGCCTGCGGCCAGAACGGTTATTGGCCCCAAAGAGCACGCATAAAGCCAGAGGTTAACAAGCAACCAGGCGAGCAGCGGCCGCCACTCAGCAGTGAACGCGCGCGCTGACATTGTGTTGCAAGACGACCACGTGACATGAGCGACCCGACGTCGACGGAATCGGGCAATCGGCGACCGACTGTCCGAGAAGACGAGCGCGGTGTCCCCCTCGCCGTCCATGTATTGGCACACCTGCCACATACTGCGCCGCGCTTCCGGCCTCGACTGGCTACACCTGAGGCCCGGCCACAGCACCAGCCTCGCCTCCTCCTTGTCGTAGCGACGTAGCGCCCGCCGAGCCTCCCATCCACGGCGCGCAGCAGGTCGCCCTTGGCGCGTGGTCCCGGACCCGGCGCATCAGGTTGTCGCCGGTGACGGGGTCGATAAGCCGGCGCCTGCAGGGCCACCTCCAGGAGCGGCGCGCCGAAGGCGAACACGTAGCTGGCCGTGGTGTGGCCTCGGCCGTCACAGTTAGCTCGGGTTCGGGGCCCATGTAGGCTGCAGCCCTGCGGCAGGAGATCTCCAGACCAACCAAACAAAGCTGCGCTGCTGACACACGCGTCCGCGGCTTGTAACCGCGGGGACGCCATTATTGGCAGTTTGGCACGGCGGAAACGAAAGCTCCGCGGCGAGTTCCACACGTAGCAGATGGAGCGCGTGCTCTCAGAGTTGCTTGGTTTGCGTCTCAGAGTTGTTTGGTGGCGCCGGGCAACTTCCTCCCTTCGACTAGTGGATTAATTAGCTTGCACTCGTTCACCGGTGATTCTTTAGTCTCGTTCGCCAAATTGCCACTTGCCTGCAGTCGATCGTGTGCACTCGGCTGCCACAGTCATACACTCGCGCTGAAGACATGTCGCGTCTTTTCGTATCTCATCTGTCAGCAGCTATATATCCGGTGTTTGCATGTTTTGCTTTTGGAAGATGCAGATGGTCGAATCTCTCGTACCGTGCGTCGTCATGAAACAAGTACTGCTCCCTTAGCACGCGGCACATCAGTGCAAGCACGCACTCTGTTCATCCATGACCCTGAACTGAAAACCCTAATCTCTTATCATCACTACTTCGCAA
Organism: Eleusine indica; assembly: GCA_030378355.1. NCBI lineage: Eukaryota > Viridiplantae > Streptophyta > Magnoliopsida > Poales > Poaceae > Eleusine > Eleusine indica. The sequence continues at coordinate 49,673,540 of CM059495.1, forward strand.
TCCCGACGTGCAAATATGGTGTCGAAGCGTGCATCACCGACCAGTGCTCAACTGTTAAACACCAAAAACTTCGGTCCGGTGGGGCTGTCCATATATATGACCGTCCCGCCCAGACCCAGTGGGGTCATGGAGATGTCCAAGTGCAGCTTTGCCACACAAGAGACATGGCGATGCTCAATAAAGAGAAGGAAATCGCTGTTCACTGCTCACTGCTGGAGCAATCACAATCACCACAGCTAGCTCGGCGACTTCCGGTCAAGTCCAGTCGTCGTTCCGAAAGCAAGTCAAGCAAGCCAACCCGTCGTCGGAGTTCGTAGTATTGTTGGTAGTTGGTGTTAGAGTCATCGCCGATCGCACACATGTAGATTATAATAGTAAAAGCAAGAAGAATAGAGGAGATAAAAATTTTTATTCAGTAATTTAGGTGAAATTATAAAGGGGCATCTCTTCAACTATTTATAAAGGGGAAATCCTACTTCGTGTTGCGCCCATATTTGATAAGGAGTCCACTTGGGCCAAGAGACCTTCTTCTAGAAGGTGGGCCTAACCCAATAAGCATTTTACAATACTCCCTCTTGAACTCTTTATCACAATAAATATGCCTCATAAAAACTCCTTAAAAACCCATTGAGAAAAATGGAGAAAAAAACACATATTACCGTTACTTGCATCACACACATTGCCTCATCAAAAACCTTATTGAGAAAACTTCATATGAAAAACTCATAAGGAAAAAAGAGTACAATGCTATAATCTTCGTGATTAATAATTATCGATCTTCATGAACGATATGCATTATCTTTGAGATAACACTTTAATTCGGGAATGTGATGTACTTAGGAAAGTTTTCCCCCGTTTCAAGCACTTCTCTAAGTCTGTCATGCCAATACCACATCGACACTTTTCAAAAGTGTAAGCTGGTAATGCATTTGTGAATATATCTACATGATTATCATACGATCAGACATGCGTTACCAAAATCTTTCCTTTCTTTTGAAATAGATGTGTATGGAAGAATTTTAGGTAACGTATGCTTTGTCTTATTCGACTTTATATATCCTGATTGTATTTGTGCAATATAAGCTCTATTATCTTCATAAATAATTATAGAGGATGGAGTGTGCGTCACTCCACAAGTATTCAATGTCTTGACATTCTCCTGAGTCAGGTGCATTCCTTCATAGCTTCAAATATTGCGATGATCTTAGAGTAATTATCTTGTCGATGTAGCAATGATCGACTGCTCTTGCATTCTTCTTTGAAAATAATCCAAGATCTTCAATTCCTCTCAGATACTGTAGTATTTGCTTGATTTCATTTCAATGTCACATAATCAGTGCCAAGATGTATCTTGCTAGTAGATATATTGCCTCATCAAAAACCTTACATGAGAAACCTTCGAGTAAAAATCACAAAGGAAAAGAGTGCAACACATAACCTCCTTAGTTACTATCTTCATGATAGTCTGTCTTTCATGAATAGAAAACATGATCTTCATGATCAAAATAATAAGTGATACTATTCAATATGCTCCCCCTCACGTGAACAATCCTTGAACTTCGTGTTCAATGTCTTATACATTCTTCAAGAATGCATACAAGCAATCATAACAAATATTACCATAGTACTAAGTCTCAAAAAGACTTATCTCACAATTTTTCTAAGATTGTAATGAGAGTATTATAGCAATGTGCTTCGTGCACATATAAGTTTGACACAGTCAAATTATCACTTATTATTATATACTTTCATAGGATAATTCCTTTCGTATAATTGGAAGTAGAAGTTGCTACAAGGATGTAACATTCAATTGAGATCTTCAAGATCATACACCAGTCTTCATTTGGGGATTACACCAAATACCTTCATGGTATCATATAAAATCATATTTCTATTGTTAGCAGATACTTTCGAAGTACTTATGATTCTATATTAATCAAATCGTGTCGAAATCCTTCAAGGACGAGTGGTGTTTATTTCATAATTCGACTGGTAAAGTCATTTGTTGACCTATTCCTTCGTGGATGTTTCTCTTCTATGAGATGCTCTTCATAAGACTTTTCATTAAGTGATGCTCCTTCGTGGATGCGTATGTTCAATGAGATGTTCTTCGTGAGACTACTCATCACAAATAATTCAGATGTTACGATATCAAATCCTTCGATGATTTTGATGTATGGATTTATATAATCCACTTGATTCACTGCATTTATTCAATATATCTTACCAGTAGTAATCAGAACATTTCATGAGTAGGAGTATGAGTCTTCGTGACGTATGAATCATAAATTTCACCATTATTTATGCTTTAGCCTCAATTGCTTTATTCATTGACCCGATATAAATGCTTCAAGCGTATATGCCATGGACTTTGTTTCCGGATCCGGATTCTCATAATAGCAATATTTCAGAGGAAATGTTATTAACAATATTTCAATTCTCTCCCACTATGAAATACTTACCTTTTAGGTATCGATAGATACGCCTAAGTTGGTAACCGACCGGGTACCTCATCAATACGGGAACCGATCGAGTCGGCTTGGAGCGCAAGGCAATTAGAGATAGACTTTCTATGTAAATTCTTGTAGACTACGAGTAGGACTCTTCATGTACCCCCTGCCGATCGGATATATAAGGCGGCAGGGAACCCCACATCGGGGACACAACATTACAAGCAATATGATCCACAGAACACAGGACGTAGGGTTTTTACTCTCATTGAGAGAGCCCAGCCCTGTATAACTCGACATCTTTTGCAACCATCATAGTTCTTAGTCTCAATGTAGCCCTATAAATATATTGCCGAGATCAAGTCTCGACAGTTGGCGCACCAAGAAGGGGACAAAGGCTCGTCAGGATTCTCCATCAACTATGATGGCTGAAACTCCCAACATCTAGTACTCGTCGAACTTCAAGATCTCCTTCGGATCGCTCGACTTCACCGTCGACACCAATGGAGAGCTAGGTCTAGAGAACCACCGATCCGACTCGGCTGCAACCGGTTCTACGGTGCGATCACTGAGCTCGTCAGATATGATCCCAGCATTAGTCCCACTCGGATTTGACGGAACAGATCTATCCTTCGAGTACAACTCAAAGTCGGTCCATTCCTTTGATGAGGATTCGGTCGGATCTGCTCACTTATACCCTCTGACCGTGAACATGATCGATATAGAGGAGAATCCATCAGAGGACAATGACGAGGAGGGTGACCGCGAAGACGGTCGCGAAGAAGATGGCCGTGAAGAAGAACGTGCAGAAGAAGGCCACAGAGAAGAAAACCCCCAAGACAACAACTCGTCGGAAGGGCATCACCGCCGACCGAGAGGATCGTGTGGATCTCGCCTCGCACGACGACTGGACCTTAGATCCGAGATCAAAGTGGATGGTATCATGGTCTACGACACACCACAGAATAACATCACTAGGGCTAAAACATTGCTCAACAGCTTGATGGCTGACACAGCATATCAGACACCCGTGATGCATAAGGCATTGGCTATGCTCAAGGCTGCTGTAGCCCAAGATGCGGCCAAGAGCAAACCATAGTTGGTGGCGAGTTCCAGTCATGCGACCTCATGCGGTCAACAAAGGAGTGAGGATCTGAGAAATTCCCTCAACATCCGCGACGGTCGGGACACCATCAATTCCCACTACGAGGAGCGGGCTCGAGACGACTGACGCTACGAGGAGGAGCGCCGCGATCGGAGGACTGATAACTGACAGGAAGACCAACTCGATCCACCTCTAAGAGATAACCGCGATGACCGACGTCGACGTGACGATCGGGACCGACGCGAGAATCATGATGGGGATAACCGGCATCGTCGCCATGATGATGATGTTGGCCCACGACATAATCATCGCTCATCACCATCTTCTGACCGACATAGAAGGTCAACTACTCCGAGCGATGAAGAATTCGATGGCATCAAGGCCTATATACCTGAGCTTCATAGAGCTCGGTGGCCGAAAGGATTCAAGCCGGCTCCTATCGAAAAATACGATGGTCAGACCAAGCCACGAGACTGGCTTCAGCTATATAGTACGACGACTCGGTCAGCCAGGGGTGATACCTATTTAATGACCAATTACCTACCGGTCTGCCTTGATCCGGCCGTTCGGATTTGGCTTACATCTCTTCTAGAGAAATCGGTCACCTCTTGGGGAGACCTCAATAAGAAGCTTATAGAAAGTTTCCAAGCTACTTGTTATCATCCAGGCAATCACTTTGACTTCACTTGGATTAAGCAGAAATTTGATGAGCTCCTGCGCGACTACATCAAGCGGTTATGCGCCAAGAAGACCAAGATCCCGAATGTCCCAGATCAACAGATCATCGCAGCTTTCCAAGGAGGCTTACGCAATGATGACCTGGTCCGAGAAATTGGTCGGAGGAATCATGATCTCAAGTTGATCGCTCGGGAGTTCTTCGAGATTGCTGACAAGTTCGCGTCGGGTGAGTCGATGCTGGATGACATTCGTGGCAAAGCAAGGAGAAGCGCTCGGACAAGTCGGAGTCCTTCAAGAAGGACAAGAAAAGGAAGTCTAACAACATGGTTGCTATGGTAGACCGATTTCAGAAGAACCCTCAGACGGACTAGCAGACCATGGACGACTTGCTAAGTGGCCCGTGCCTATGGCACCCAAAGGAGAACTACAAAGCAAAGGACTGTTACCGACTGAAGGGCTTCGTGACTGCCGTGCTCAAGGTGGCCAAGGATCCGCCAAGACGCAATGGCAAAGCCAAGGCTAAAGACGGTGACAACAAGGACGAAGAAGGAGAGTTCCAGGAGCCCCGGAAGGAAGTCAACTTCATCTTCGGAGGCCTGGATGCCTACGTGTCCAAACGCAAGCAGAAGCTGGAATTATGTGAGATCAACTCCGTAGAGCCTGTTACACCTAGTTACATAAGGTGGTCTGAAATACCGATTACATTTGATTGGTCGGATCACCCCAGGCACTTGCCCAAGCCAGGTGGCTACCCGCTGATACTCGCAGCCACGATAAAGGAGGTCAAGTTCAATAAAGTACTCATCGATGGAGGAAGCAGTCTGGACTTGATCTTCACCAAGACCTTCAGGGAGCTAGGCTTGTCGGTCAATGAGCTGCAGCCAAATTCCTCATTCTTCCACGGGATTGTGCCCCGCAAAACCTCTGTTCCCATTGGGCAGATCGTTCTGTCTGTCACCTTTGAAACCCATGAGAACTTCAGGACCGAGCGCATTCTCTTCCATGTGGCCGACTCCGAGTCAGCATACCATGCTATCCTCAGCAGACCGACGATGGTGAAGTTCATGGCGATCCCGCACTACTCATACCTCACCCTCAAGATGCCAGGCCCCAAAGGAATAATCTCCCTCCACTCCGATCTTCGGAATTTTTTAGATTGCGATGTGCAGAGTTGTGAGATGGCCGACCAACAATTGATGCTGTCTGACCGGCTCGAGATCCAGAAGGCAGTTGGCAACTAGGAGCAGACCGATACGGAGGTCTCCATGAAGAAGTGTACCAAGGACAAGATAAAGAAGGACGATGTCCCTACTAAGGAGATTGCGCTCGATCCAGAAGACCCTGCTAAGGTTACTTACGCAGGGGCCGACCTCGATGAGAAATAGGAACTCGTGCTCACTATTTTCCTCCAGGAAAATAGGGACATCTTTGCATGGAAACGTTCTGACATGCCGGGAGTTCCTGGGGAAAAGATTGAGCATGAGTTGAGGGTGCCTCCTAGGGCCACCCCTGTCAGGCAAAGGCTTAGAAGATTAGCACAAGATCGCATGGACGCCATGAAGAAGGAGATAACTAGGTTATTAGATGCAAAGTTTATAAAGGAAGTGTACCATCCCGATTGGCTGTCAAACCCAGTCCTTGTACCCAAGAAGAATAAAGAGTGGCGGATGTGTGTGGATTATACTGACTTGAACAAGGTCTATCCTAAAGACCCCTTCGCTTTGCCACGTATTGATCAAATTGTAGACTCAACAGCCGGGTGTGAGCTTTTAAGCTTTCAGAATGCCTATTCAAGTTATCACCAGATCCCAATGAAAGTCGAAGATCAAATCAAGACTTCCTTTATAACTCCTTTTGGTGCCTACTGCTACATTACCATGTCGTTCGGTCTAAAAAATGCTGGCACGACTTACCAACGCGGTATTCAACGCTGCCTCGAAGCTCAGATCGGTCGAAATGCGGAAGCATATGTATATGACATCATGGTAAAGACTCGGAGCGTCGAAGAGCTTCTCTCTGACTTGGCAGAGACGTTCGTCAACTTGAGACGTTACTCGATGAAGCTAAATCCTAAAAAGTGTGTATTTAGAGTTCCTTCAGGAAAGGTACTCGGTTATATCATTTTGAAATGAGGTATAGAGGCTAACCTAGATAACATCAAGGCGATCCTTGATATAGGGCCACCTAATTCTCAGAGGGATGTTCAGAAGCTGAACGGATGCATGGCATCCCATGAGTTGCTTTATTTCTCGACTGGGAATCAGGGGTCTGCCGCTTTTTAAACTGCTCAAGAAGCAGGATGACTTCATATGGACGGCGGAGGGGCAATTGGCATTGGATGAATTGAAGAACCACCTGAGCAACATTCCAGTCCTGGAGACTCCGGAGCCACAAGAAAAGTTTCAACTCTACATATCAGTCACAACTCAAGTTGTGAGTACTGTTTTAACGATCGACCGAGAAGAAGAGGGTCATGCATAAAAAGTACAACACCTGGTTGAAAGGTCTTGGTTTCTAGCCTTAATTAAGGATGAGTTTTGGTGACAGATGACAATGATTATTGGAACTAACCTCTTGTAAGAGTTTTTGAGTTTCATGATAGGTTGTGTTCCGACATCAAGCAAAAGGTCAAGTTATGACGTCGAACAAGAATGTTTATGACAAGTGTTAAGAATCAACATGGATAAGCTTGTAGATTGATGACAATATGGTTGACTCAATAAGTTATTTGATGAAGATGCTTGATAAAGGATAATAATGATCAATGCATTGATGAAGGTGTCGGTAGACATAATCAACATCTATGGTTGAAGCTAGAAACACATCATAGAAGATGATTGAATATCAATAGTTGATGGTGTCAATAACTGAAGTAGAGATTATCGGCCAATAACTTGAAGCTAAGTGACCATTAAGACAAGAACAAAATCAATACACTTGAGAAAAGGAATATATCAACTTGGTTATTGAAATAACAGTGAGCATATTGATGATGATGGATATAAAGTAGTATTACATGGAAAGCGGTGAAGGTTGAATAAGACTTTGCTGCGACGGACAATGTGCAAGGGTGAAGGGCAAGCAAGAGGCTTGGCGCCGAAGAACCAAAGGCAATGGTGAAGAGCAAGTGTAGGCTTAGCGCGATGAACCATGCAATGCCATCTAAAGCTATGGATTACCCTCATCACTCATTTGAAGAATGCTTGAAATGTGAAATGGTAGAAGATGGTATTCATGGGTTTACTCACATCAAGTGAAATTGAAAGTAAGAGCAATGTTTGAATTTCACATGTTGAAGAACATCAAGTGGGTTGAACATATGGAAGTGGTCACATACACTTCATGAGTTGATGAACATCAATCCCAAAATATCATGTGGACATGCTCAAGGAAAAGAAAAGCTTGCGGTTGTACTTTATGAGTTGATGAACATCAAATCTAAAATCTCAAGTGAACATCCTCAAGGCAAAGGTATAATAATGTTGCACATATATGCTTACCGATAGTAGATCAACAACTAAATGATCCAATGGTGAAATGCTCATGCATTGGCAACCCTCAAGATAAGGAAATATTATGACCTAAAGGTGTTCCTATTGGTATAGTTTTCTATTTACTTTTGAGTATAGGAATGTCGTACTATCAAGAGGGATGCAACGTTGATAGCTTTGCTTATGTCTTGGTTCTCAAAATGATCTAACAAACTTTTGTGAGACTTTAACATTCCTTTGGGTGAAATTGGGTCTTGTTATTAGTGAGGATGGATAGCCATCTTAATTATCTTTCCATAGAATCCAAGATTACCTAAATCGGACTTTGGGAGTAAAGGTTATGCCATTTTTTTTGGGTACTCCCAGACTAGGACGGGTCCAGCCGGACTAGGACGGCTCGGCTTGGTCTAGAACCATTTTGGTTCTGCTTTCGCCTGACCCAGACTAGGAGGGCCAAACCCGGACTAGGACGGGTTCTGGGGTCAGCCGGACTAAGACGGGATCGCTCGGACTAAGACGGTTGAGGGACTAACAACGGTAATATTTGTTCTGTTCTGAGTTGGTCCGAACTAGGACGACCTCCATGGCCAGACTAGGACGGCCCCCGTGGCCGGACTAAGACGACCACTGACAGAACATAACAGCTAGTTTTTGAAAACTTCCTATATATACCCCCCCTTCATCCCCAACGGTTGGCTGCCGGTTCCATAGCAAAGAAACACACATTTTGGCCAAGAAACAACCTCTCCACACCCCATTGCTTAGTGCTTGACCTTGTGGGTGAGATTGGGTGAGTGATTGAGAGAGAAAGAGCAAAACTCCATTGTTGAGCACTTGAGTTCATAGCAAGCAAATCTTTGTGGCATTTGTTACTCTTGGGGATTCATCCCCTAGATGGCAAGGCGTCGCTCGGTGAGCTCCTAAGCTTTGTGGTGAGCCTCAAGAAGTTTGTGAAGGTTTCGATTCACCTCCGTAAGGGAAGGAAGAAAACTCGAGCTCGAACTTTGTGATTGCTCGGTGAGGATTTGGGTTGAAAGAGATCTGGCTCTTTGGAGATCCTCAACGGAGACGTAGGATTCTTGAAGAATCTGAACTTCGAGAAACAAATCATCACGTCTCATATTTGGTTTGCAAGTTCTTTACTTTGTTCTTCATATTTGTGCTTGATTTGCTTACACCAAATTATACTATCATTATACTTGTTGTTGGTTCAATTCATTCTGTGTATTTGCTCATATATGTGTCTAGAACAACTTGATAGAAGTTGATTTGTTCCTAGATTGTCAAAAACGTGTTTTTCTTCATCTTTCCATCACGCAGTCCGGACTAGTTCGGAAACCCTAAGGACTAGTCCGGGTACTAAACTTGTCCAGAAATCTTAAGTACTAATTCAGCTCTAGGACTAGTCCGGCCCTGCCCGGACTCATCCGGGTTCATCCGCTGCAAATTTGTTTTAATCGCCTATTCACCCCCCCCCTCTAGGCAACATTAAGGTCCTTTCGTTTGTGAGGTTCTCAGTGCCTCCAAAACATGATATCACTAGATCTTGAAGTTGCTATACACGCTCCTAATCACCTCAAGGAAGTTGAAGTATTACTTTCAAGCTCCTCCTATCAAAGTTCAAACATCCTTTGCACTCGGCTCAGTTCTTCACAACCGAGAAGCAGAAGGAAAGATTGCTAAATGGGCAGTCGAACTTGGTCAGTACACCATCACGTTCGCACCTCGCTCGGCAATCAAAGGACGAGCATTGGTCGACTTCATTTTCGAGTGGACAGAGATTCAAATGCCACCTGCACCACAAGATATCGAATACTAAAAAATGTACTTTGATGGATCCCACTAGTTACCTGGAGCTGGTGTAGAAATTGTGTTCATCTCACCTACAGGAGAGAAATTACAATATGTCCTCCAGATCATGTTTTGCGTGTCTAATAACGCTACGGAATATGAAGCTCTTCTACACGGTCTGCGCATTGTTGTCTCGCTCGGCATTCGGCGTCTTGACATCTTTGGTGATTCGGCTCTGGTCATTAACCAAGTCACTGAGGATTGGAACTGTGTGGACAACAATATGGGTGGTTATTGCCAAGAAGTAAGGAAGCTAAAAGACAAATTCGATGGACTAAAGTTCACGCATGTTCTTCGGGATAACAATCAAGCGGCTGATGAATTAGCCAAGATGGGATCGTCTCAATCGATTATCCCACCCGGTGTTTTCTTACACACCCTTGATTCCCCCACTATTTCTCCTCGGTCTGATGTCTTGGTGACCGATGTTGTTGAGCCCGTAAGTGATGTCAATTTAGAGACCGACTGGCGCGACCCGATTGTCCAATTTTTGAGCAACAGAGATTGAAAGCTAAATGTCGAGGATACTTGATGGTGGACGATCTTCTTTATAGAAGAGGAGGATCGAACATCTTGATGCGATGCATCTCGATACCAGAAGGCAAGATGTTGATGGAAGAAATCCATCTAGGAGTATGTCGTAATCATGCAGCTTTTAAGATGTTGGTCGGCAAGGCTTTCTGGCAAGGGTTCTATTGGCCTACGATGGTCGAAGATGCACACCAGGTCGTTCAGAAGTGTGAAGGCTGCAAATTCTTTGCTCAGCAGACACATGTGCCTTCGCAGCAACTTCAGATGATACCTATGACTTGGCCCTTTGCAATCTGGGGGCTTGATATTGTCGGTTCTTTTAAGAAAGCGCCAGGCAGGTTCACTCATTTGTTTGTTGCTATTGACAAGTTCACCAAATGGATTGAAGCAAAGCCGGTCGGCAAAATTACTTCGAAGAAGGCGATCGAGTTTGTCAAGGATGTCTTCACTCGGTTTGGAGTCCCTCATGATATCATCACCGATAATGGTACTCAATTTACATCTGAGGAGTTCCGTGACTTTGCCAATGAGATGGGAATAAAAATCCACTTTGCATCAGTGGCTCATCCTCAAAGCAATGGGCAGGTCGAATGGGCCAACGATATGATTCTTCAGGGGTTGAAGCCCCGGATATTTGACAGGCTCAAACCTTATGTCGGTCGGTGGGTACGAGAGCTGCCTTTAGCTCTCTAGGGGCTGCATACTAACGTCAGCCGGGCTACTGGCCAGTCACCTTTCTTATTGGTCTACGGCTCCGAGGCTATATTGCCGACCAAGGTAAACCTCGTCCCAGCGCGAGTCAATGGATATGACGAGAAGCTTTCTGAAGCGAGCCGAGAGATTGATTTGATTGCGGTAGAGGAGTTGCATGATCGCGCTCTGTTTCGGTCGGTGGTATATCAACAAGGCCTGTGACATTATTATGATAAGAACGTATGTAGTCGCCAGTTTCATGTTGGAGATTTAGTGCTACGCAGAGTGCAATCAACAATAAATCGGCACAAGCTTTCCCCTAAATGGGAAGGACATTATGTGGTCAAAGAAGTCACTCGGCCGAGGGCTTATTGACTGATGTATGAAGATGGCGACGACATACCAAACTCGTGGAACATAAACCAGCTACGTCATTTTTAACTTAGTCTATCTTTTGTATTTTCATACATTATTAGTGAATGAAACTTCAGTCTTTTTGATGAAAGATTTATTGATGATTTTCATTCTTATTCCTCGATTCCTTAATCTAGCATATTAAACAATCAAGCCAGGGGGCTAGTAATAATGTCCCACTGCTCCTTAACCTTGATAAATTCTGGTTTTGGATTTTGTCTGACCGATTTCTCATGTTTTGGTCTTAAGATTTTTGGTCTAACGCCTAACATTATGGTTATACAATTCATACTGTAGAATAGACTGTCACTACACTAAACCCAGAGCCAAAGCGCGAGAGGTCATGTGTCGACTGGTCGACTCTGCCTGCTATGCAGCTATGAATTACAACCTAATATGCTAAGGTAGACCGATGCAACATTAGTTTTTATCTCTAAACAAACTTATGGTAAAGAGATCTAAATGCGAAAGCGATAACGTAGCTAAGTACTGATCGTTTCGCCTTAAGTAGTAGGAGATTGCCTTATGACTATTTTGTCGATCTTTTAACTTGTTTATAAACTAAGGAAGCACAAAAATTATTATTTACATGGAGATAATATTGTCTTTCTACATAAATACTACTAATGCTTTCTAACATTATAGATATTACAACTCCTTCGAAGGAGAGGAGGCTTCATCCTGCAATTCTACTTCTGGAGACGCTGGAGGAGTTGGCGTGATTGGATCAACCTCTACATTGTCAACCAAGGCACGGGAGGTCTCTAGCATTGAGTCCATAAGAAATTAGCATTGGTCTATTGTCAATTCAGGGTTGAAGCCGTCCTTGATATTATCCAATGGCAATGCAGGAGATCAAGACTTGAAAATAGCCAGCACTTGGCTCCCGGCCTCGGTCACCACCCTCCGGGTATTGTTAGCAATTACCTCTGACGCATGCTCCAGCAGATACTCCAAGGAGTGACCGGTCTTCTCCACTTGGTTAGCATGGATATAATCCAATGCTTTTCGAGCATGGTAAGACAATGCTGCAAAAGATTTTTAGAGTATCAGGATCCGAAGTCGACAAGAGAAATAATGAAGACATGATGGAGAGCTTACTGGCAAGATTACATTTGAATGATCTGGAGATGCTTTTGGCCTCCTCTATCTTCTTTTCAGCCTCCTCTAGTTCCTTCTTTAGCCGAGTGATTTCGATGCTTTGCTCTCTGACCGACTTGGAGAGGCCATCCTTCTCAGCATTTAGAGCATCCAAGAATCTCTACTGGTTTGAAGTCAACTTCTCCAGGCCGGTGACTTTTTGATTGCGAACTAAAGACACATATAAAATCTTTAGCGATAGAGTGAGCAAAAAGCAAAATAAAAGCTGGTATGCGATCTTATCGACGACATCAGCGTGACTTTGCTCTAAAGCTTTGGTCGCCTCCTTGTAGTCGGTCTACAGCCTTTCAATCTGTTTTTTGGCCAGGGAAAGCTGCTCGCCTGTAACTAGCAAGATACCAACAACAAGTCAATATTTTGAAGAAAAGATTTAACATGCAAAAAGAATTTGGAGCATACCAAAAGTTTCGGCTTCAAGATATTCAATCCTGGCCTCCTTCCTCTCCATAAGAGAATATATTTTCTAAATGAGAAGGAGGGCATGGTTAGACGAAGGATTAAGTCCAAGAAAAGAAGAAACTTGGTATTGATGTACCTTGTTGGCCTCTCGGTGTTGATGGATAATCTCCATATCTTCGACTTCAGGCTGACCTAATGAATCTTCGACCAACCCGGACAGGGAAGGATTGACGGTATGAGGAGTCGGTGCTGGCGTTGGTGTAGGAGCTGGAGCTTTGGGAGACTTCCTCGGCTCAGTCGGTAAACTTGATGGTGTGCGGACTGGCCGAGGCAAGTCGATCAGGCGAGGAGTAGGAGCTGACCGGGTGTCTTCAGACCCTTGGCCACTCTGAGCATCGCTCAACCGACCGCTATGATTACCGAAGAGTGTAACATTAAAAACTAAAATGTGGTTATTAACTACAGAGATGAAGAACTGAAAATGCAAAGAAGGTTACCTAGTGGCTTGTTTGATTTTGATTCGGCAGACCCTCTTCTTTGAAGAAGTGGTCTACGAGTCAGTCTCCTTCCTCTTCTGGGAAAACTAGCTGACTTCATTGGTCTTCTTAGTTGCTCCTACATCACTCGATGTTTTGCTTGGGGGCTCCGACTGGCTTGATGGTCGGTCAGAGTGTGCAGGGGTTGGCAGACCAGTGTCTTGGGGGAACTCCTCCTCGTCATCATCTTTCTCTCCCATGTACTGCCAACGATGATGGGCAGTCTGCTTCACTCGTCGGCTTGGGGAAGGCAAGTTGATAGGAGATGAGGAAGTGATGCCTGCGACGGCTCCTGTGGACGGCCGCGCACTTACTAATCTCGAGGGCTTCTTTGATGAGAAGCAATTGAAAATCCATTTAAAAATGTATATACATCCCATATCTATATGATTTGAAGATCATATAGGAAGAGGAATTGATGGTCGTATCGGTTCAAGTTCACAGGTACCAACGTTGGGCTTGTTTTGATCCAAGCATTAATTTCTTAAAAAAAACTATAGAATGATTGATGTCATTTAGCTTATTTACTATATGATTGATGTCATATAAGTTTGCATATAGATTACCGCATGATTGATGTCATGGAATTTTGAGTCTATAAATTACTCGGATAAGAGTGTAAATCACTCGGCGTAACTTCAAATTGGTCGACATGATTGATGTCATATAGACTGATCCTTTGGCTTGATGATCAGAGGATTATCAGCTTGAGCTTGATGATTTGGGTTGAATTTATAGAACAAAATGTTAAGAGCTAATATAATTAGACTCTTGCATTATTTGTTAGTCTCCAAATTATAGAAGAGTCGGGGCTACACCTGATCTGGTCCACCTAGTCGGCGCACCAGATCCATTAGGAATTTTGATCATGAGGTCTACCTAATTTATGACTTGTCCGCATCAACATTGAAGATCACTCTACAAGTCATAGCTCAAAATCAGAAAGCACTCGGGGGCTGCTGTGGAATACTTAACTTCCGGGTATCCATAGATACGTATAAGTTGGTAACCGATCGGGTACCTCATCAATAAGGGAACCGACGGAGTCAGCTTGGAGCGCAAGGTAATTACAGATAGACTTTCTATGTAAATCCTTGTAGACTACGAGTAGGACTCTTCATGTACCCCCTGCCGACCGGATATGTAAGGCAGCAGGGAACCCGCATCGGGGACACAACATTACAAGCAATACGATCCACAGAACACAGGACATAGGATTTTTACTCTCATCGAGAGGGCCTGAACCTGTATAACTCGACGTCTTTTGCAACCATCATAGTTCTTAGTCTCGACGTAGCCGTATAAATATATTGCCGAGATCAAGTCTCGACACCTTTATGATGCAATTTGATGAGCTTCTGGTTACGACTCAACTAGTAGATTTAGGTTAAGACTTACCAGTTAAAAGTCCCGAAGTTGAGTCATAACATTAGGTAATTAGAGTTCGGTGCCGATCGGCACCACCTTCTGACAGCGTTAGTGCCGATCGGCACATCCTGCACCGATCGGCACATCAACCCAACAACCCAAACCTTCGACCTAAACCCTTAGGAAACTAGATTACTTTTACTGATAAGTAAACAAGTACCCATTGATCTCTATGGATTCGATATAAACCTTGGAATACTCTAAGGGAAAAAGCTACATTGTACACCGTCCTCTTACGGTATATAAGTGGGTGCGTATAAATGACCAACAATCTCACAATAAAAAGAAGAAGCAGGAAAAGAAAGAGAAGCCAAAGCAAACTGCCTCGTTCAAGAAGAAAAAGGGAAAAGAAAAGAATGAGGGCTGTTTTATTTGTGGCAGCAGTGAGCATTGGGCAAGCTCATGCCCAGACCGTAAATTTATTGAGCCAAAGAAATCAGCGAACATGGTTCTTAGCGAGCCTGCGGGAACATCAGGGTACGGTAATTTTTTACCTACTGTTCTCTCAGTTTGTCATTCACCTAAGTGGTGGATGGACACAGTAGCTAAAGTTCATGTGTGTGCTGATGTCTCTTTATTTTTTTCTTATCAGGCCGGCGTGACCAGAGCTCTATTGATGGGAAATGGATCGCATGCGCGTGTTCTTGGTGTTGATATAGTCACTCTGAATCTCATTTCGGGAAAGACCATGCTATTGAAGAACATGCAGCATGTCCCCTCAATAAAGAAAAATCCAGTTAGCGGCTCTCTACTGTGTAAAGATGGCTATAAAATTGTGCTTGAATCAAATAAATGTGTACTTTCTAAGTATGGGACATTTGTTGGTAAAAGCTATGATTGCGGAAGCTTGTTCTGATTTTCTTTGCATGATAATGTCTATAATAATGTTGTAAACAATGTCTTAATTTCGGATGAGTTGAATATTTGGCATTCCGGCTTTGTCATGTTAATTTTGGATGTATGTTGAGGTTAGCAAATCTGAATTTAATTCCTAAATTTAATTTAGTCAAAGGTTCCAAATATCATGCGTGTGTGCAATCTAGGCAACCTCGTAAGCCTTACAGGGCTGCGGAGACGAGGAACTTGGAGACATTAGAACTTGTTCACACCGATTTATGCGAGGTGAACGGTATTTTGACTAAAGGCAGCAAAAGGTACTTTATGACTTTTATAGATGATTGTTCTCGATATTGGTATGTTTATTTGCTAAAAACAAAAGATGAAGTGTTGCATTATTTTAAGATCTATAAAGCTGAAGTAGAAAACCAACTTGAGAGGAAAATTAAATGGTTAAGGTCTGATCGTGGTAAACAATATTTTTCTAATGAATTTTCTGACTTCTGCGCTGAGCACGAAATTATTCATGAGAGGACACCGCCGTACTCACCTAAATCCAATGGGATCGCCAAATGAAGGAACCGCACTCTAACTGATTTGGTTGACGCCATGTTAGAGACCCTGGGTCTATCTTAAGAATGGTGGGGTGAGGCAATTTTGATATCTTATCATGTCCTGAATAGAATGCCCACAAAGAATAAAGAAATTGCACCATTCGAGGAATGGTTCAAAAGGAAAGTAAATCTCTCATATTTGCGCACTTGGGGTTATTTGGCCTTGGTGAATGTGCCAATTAACAAGAAGCGCAAACTCGGGCTTAAAACTATTGACTGTGTTTTCCTTGGTTATGCTTTTAACAGCGTGGGATATAGATTTTTCATTATTAATCTGGAGTGCCTAACATGGAGGTCGGTACAATTTATGAATCCAGAGATGCTACATTTGTTTAGAATAATTTTCCTATGAAGAATGAACATAGCATTTTGAGTCATGAACTGTCATTCCCCATGAGAATTTCACACCGATTATACACAATGAGGAACCCCATGTGAAAAATCCTAAGGAGGATGACAATGTAGTCACTCAAAAGAGCAAGAGACAGAGGGTTGTAAAATCCTTTGGAGATGACTTAACTTGTGTACCTTGTAGATGACACACCCAGTACCATTGAGGAGGCATATTCATCTCCTAATGCTGACTTGTGGAAGGAAGCAGTAAGGAGCGAGATGGACTCTATTATGTCTAACGGTACTTGGAAATTCATTAAGAGGCCTTATGGTTGTAAACCAATAGGCTGTAAATGGGTGTTCAAGAAAAAGCTTAGGCCTGATTGTACTATCGAAAGGTACAAGGGAAGGCTTGTGGTAAAGAGATACTCACAGAAAGAAGGGAAAGATTATTTCGACACCTACGCACGTGTAGCTCATTTGACCACGATTCGAGTACTACTTTCCCTGACAGCCTCACATGGTCTTCTTATTCATCAGATGGACGTTAAGACAACTTTCCTACATGGAGAGTTGGAGGAGGAGATCTATATGGATCAGTCTGATGGGTTTGTAATAGAAGGTCAAAATGGCTTGGTGTGTAAATTACTAAAATCCCTATACGGCCTAAAGCAAGCTCTTAAGCAATGGCATGAGAAGTTCGAGAGAACTTTGACATCAGCCGGCTTTGTTGTGAATGAAGCTGACAAATGTGTATTTTGTCGGTATGGTGGGGGCGAGGGAGTTATCTTGTGTTTGTATGTTGATGATATTTTAATCTTTGGGACCAACCTTAATGTGATTAAGGAGGTAAAAGATTTTTTGTCAAATAACTTTAAGATGAAAGATTTGGGAGAAGCTGATGTTATTATTAATATTAAGTTGATAAGAGAAGGTAATGGTGGGGTCACTCTACTACAGTCCCACTATGTGGAGAAGGTTTTGAGTTGCTTCGGGTTTAGCGACTGTCAACCTGCTCCAACACCTTATGATCGTATTGTGCTATTGAGGAAAAATCGGAGAATAGCAAAGGATCAATTAAGGTACTCTCAGATCATTGGTTCGCTTATGTATACAAGGCCTGATATCTCTTTTGCTGTGAGCAAATTGAGCTGGTTTGTATCAAATCCGAGAGATGATCACTGGCATGCTCTTGAGAGAGTAATGCATTATCTAAAGAGTACGATGAACTATGGCATTCACTATACTGGGTATCCAAAGGTATTAGAGGGTTATTGTGATGCCAATTGGATATCTGATGTTGATGAGATGTATTCCACGAGTGGATATGTGTTTCTACTTGGAGGTGGCGCTGTTTATTGGAAGTCTTGCAAGCAGACCATATTAAGGAGCTCAACCATGGAAGCAGAACTAACAGCATTAGACACCACTAATATTGAGGCTGAATGGCTTCGTGATTTCCTTATGGATATACCGGTGGTTGAAAAACCCATACCAGCTATATCCATGAACTGTGACAACCAGACTGTGATACTAAAGGTGAACAGTTCCAAAGATAACATGAAGTCATCTAGGCATGTAAAAAGGCGGTTGAAATCTATCGGGAAAATGAGAAACTCCGGAATAATAGCGTTGGACTATGTCCATACGTCGAATAATCTGGCAGATTAATTTACAAAGGGGCTATCATGTAACGTGATATATAGTGCATCGAGTGAGATGGGCATGAGACCCACCTGATAGACTGTTTCAGCGGCTATCTATTCTTTGTGATCGGAGATCCTGTGAAGTGGAACAGCGCAACAAGCTGGAAATAGTTCGAGAGGAAAGACCCTTTACCGGTCCATCTCAGATGCATTTCTTTCCTATACTGTATGGTAGGCTGTTTTATCTTAATGGGTTCCAATGGCTTATGAGAAGCAAAGATATCATCCTACAGGATATCTTCTGAGGAATGCACCTATGTGAGCCCCACTGTTAGTCACAGTACGTGAGATGGTGGGAATCTCTAGATGCTCATGAATAGGCTAGGAGTACGACTTATATGCTCCAACCAGAGGGGATGCTCATGGAAAACTTGTACTAGTAAAGGATTTTTGTGAAACCTCTTTCTCACAAAACTATCAATTCAAGGCCTAGTCCATTGTTCAGTTGAGAATAGGTGTAACCTCTGCTCTAGATGAATGTTCAACTTAACTGTCTCCATCAAAACACTAGTATATCAAACGTCAGAAAGGAATGCGAGAACATTTCTTATGGGCACTAGACTTGGTGGGGATTGTTAGATATTATATGGGCTTGGCCCATATTTTATTTATTAAATCTATTTAGAGTCTAGGCCCATAATAAATGTAACTACACCTAAACAGTTTAATCCCATATGGGGAATTTACTGTTGGTTAACTCAACTTAATAGGTGGACTCTTATCACACCTGTTAGAGAAGTTGAGAGTGCATAGAGGCGTGCCACACGCGCGCACGCCGCCGCTGCCGCCGAGCCAAGCCGTGATGTGCGTGCGTGCGTGCGTGCGAGCGAGCCGAGCCGTGCCGTACGAGCCGAGTCGTGCCTGCCTGCCTGCCTGCCACGCGCGCGTTATGGAAGTTTTGCAGACGAGAAACAGAAATGCAAGATTCCAGGGACGGTTTCCTATTCTCTCGCTTTTAGTTTCCAAATCAGCATAAAACTTCCCAAAGGCTGCCCGTTGTTAGGTGTGATTGATTCCTTTCTTCGATGCTTTGCTTTCTGAGTTCTCCCTATCCCGGCGATCTGCGCGCACAGAGCTTCGGGCAATCAGGTTTTTGGGGAGCGCTTGACGGCGCGACTGCTCAACAACTTGTGATCTTCTTCCCGACGAGATTGCACTATGTACCTCGTCCTGCTTCAACTAAGTTCGACTACTTCAAACAACGTACCATGACAACTGGTGCGAATGGAGCCGCCAGTGCCTCCGACACTGGTCCCTCTGCTAGGTACACCCTCACCTTGTTTCTAGTTATGGTGTTAATTATTTTTACATTATTTGCTATAACAGTCATCACATATATGTTGTTGATCGTTTGAATAAAATAGATTAAATTCAACATGAAAAAGCCTAACTTTCTAACAAGAGCCGCATCGCACCGAATATAGCAGATCCTTCAGCTATGAAGAAGCTTGTAGCAACTACGGCTCTATAATCTCGACGTAGATGAAGATCCGAGGCAACTATTAATGGCAATGTTGGACACCACCTGTCGAGACTTAATCTCGGCACTAGATATAGGGTATTTCACCTATGAAGATTTATATGTAGAATATGGGTATGCACGAGATCGAGAGACGATGGTAACACAAGATATTGATTTAGACAGGTTTGGGCCTCTCGGAGGATAATAACCCTGTCCTATGTTATGTGGTATTTGTATTGATATTGTCTAGATCTATGATATAGACGAGGAGGGTAGACCTAGATGATGATGTCTAGTTGTGTCTAATTGTATCCCGTGCGGGATCTCTAGTTGAGGGCTTGTCCCCTTGAGGGGAGTCCCTGCCCCTCCTTATATATCCGGGTGGGGGGGGGGGGGTAGGGTTACATGGTGGAGTCCTAGTCGTTCTACTATACATATCATAGTAGGAGTCTATCTCCACTTCCCTTCTATGTGAGGTACCCCGGGTACATGTCATTGATAGTAACCCCCGAGATTCTTGCAAGCTCGATGATAGTCTTCAGTAGCTGCCCGACTGGTTTGTGCCATGTAGAATGCTTCATCTTTTATCAGCGAGCTTGTGAGGGTCTCAAAGATCCCAAAAAGTCTTCGAGAGAAATCAACTGGTGCGTTGAATAGGTGCACCTAATTAGGTGTAGCCCTCGACTCTTGAATCATTTAGAAATTGCAAATAATTCAAGTGTTCAAATCAAGAATAGTCATGTTGGCTCTTTTTAAGGAAAAATCGCTTGAATCATCAAATCCGAGTGATAAATAACTCAATGGAGTGACATCAATCACTACCAAGTGAGAAATGATTTAGATGAGTAAATTCAATCACCGCTGAGTGGTTGATGACTCAAACCAATGACTTCAATCATTGCCGAGTGCTATATAATATAATCGAGTGACATCAATCACAACCGAATAATATTAAGTTCACGGGTGACTTCAATTACAACCAAGTGAACATGGCCTTATGCCATCAATCATAGCCAGGTACTAAGTTACCATGACTTCAATCATGATTAAGTAACCTTTCCTTAAGAATATTAATCATTCATATTTTTTAGCTTTATTTTCACTATTATAGACTGACTTCAATCACCCGAGTGATGCTCATTATTTCACGTATATGACCATCAAGTCATAGCGACATGATCATCAAATCATGCTTTGAATGATTATGTCATCAATCATTTTTGATAATGCACTTCTCTTCAAAGAAGCACATATTGATCAAAGTGACCATCAAGCCACTATCATAGGATAATCAAATCAAATATTTTTATATATTATGGCATTAACCATAAATTTGATAGAAAGTGCTTCACTTCAAAGAAACCCCCGAGACAATCATCGTTATGAGTGGCAGTCGCACTCAAATCAGAATATCATGTCCGAGTGGCAACGGCGCTCAAATCAAGACGATAAGGTCGAGTGAAGAAGGAAGCTAAGGTTGTTGTAGCTGCCGATCGCTGATGAAGTAGAAATCACTCAAGGTCGTCATGGCCAAGTGAAGGCGCCGGTCAGTTCTGATGTGACCGATCGATGGTAGCAGTCGGAGCTGTAAGCTGACCGATGAAGACAATCGGAGCTGGCATGACCGACCAATGAGAGCGGTCAGAGCTGTAAGCCGACCGATGAAGGCGAGGAAATCACTCTGTGTCGAGTGGTGTATCTGCCTATCTGTCATAGATGTTCCTGACAATAAAGGAAATTAGAATGATTAATTATAATTAATATTATTTGCTTCAAAACTTATTTTTATAAGCCAAACAAATCAGTCAACTGAAAAGTCAAATCTGTATCTATTTTTCTCTTGTAAGTTGACCGACCGGCGCAGAGCTGCATATTCGCGCGTTAGCAACCAGACTGATCCACCATAGGATACTTAAGACAAAATATAAAGAGCTCAGAGCTTGGTCTGCCTGCAACAATATCAGTCATAATTATTCTTGCGTTGTAATCAGAGTCAACCAGTCGACACATGACCTCTTACAGCTTTGGCTCTCGGTTTAATATAATGGTAGTCTGACGCGTAGCTAAGAAATTCTATGTCTTAGTTGTTTGTCAGCATAAAACTAAAAATAAGACCAACTCGCAAAATAAGATGTAATATATCGGTCGAGACTGAAGCCAAAAAGGTGGAACTAGAACGGATGACATGGGTCACATGGTTTCAGGGCTGAAGCACTACTGAAAGTTCATCGACCGATATGGGTGGTGTCAGGACCGAAGCACTACTGAGAAGTCACCGATCGACATGTGTATTGCTAGATTCACAACAAAGTAAGAGGACACGTGTATAGATATACAAATAGCCTCCTGGCTCGATTGTTTAATACGAAAGATTAAACAACCATGATAATATAAAGACGAATAAAGCCGTAAATAAAAGCACTGATTAAAAAGCTCAACTTTATTCATTAAAAACCTACGACCTTCTGCTTAGAAAACAGAAATAAACGGCCGTGGGGAAAAAGAAAGAAGGACATGAGCCCAAAACCTCGAAACTAAATCGAGAAAGTATAAAGATACTTAGTTTTGCAATTCGAAGAATTGAAGAGGAGCCCTCGAGCGTGTCGATGTGGTTGGCGAGGATCAAACGTTGAAGTCGATCCATCATATCATCGGTTCGTTGAAACTCGGAGTGGTTGGCTATGTGTCACCAAGTAGTCGGATCGTCGAGACGTTGAGTGGCTAACCGAGATGCCAAGTCACAGCGATGTCACCGAGTAACCGAGTCCGCCAAATCATTGAGTAGCTGATAGGCATGTACATATAGCTGCTGAGCAATCGAGCCGCCAAGTCGTGGCGATGTTGCCGGATGGCAAGTCTGGCGAAGCATTGAGTTACCAGAGGTGTCGTTGTAGTGGATGATGTCACCGAGTGGCGATCGCTCTCGTTGAAAGCGTCGTCACAGGGACGTTGCCGGGTGGCCGAAGTCTTCATAGTGCAGCAATTTTGCCGAGTTGTCGAGTGGACAAATCTAGGGTGCCAATGGCATCAACCATGGCCCCGTTGCCTTGCCGAAGCAGGTGTCTTGAGTTTGATGTAGATGGCGAATGGTCGAATGTTACACCGATGCCGATTTCCTGTCTGCCGCAGCAGCCGATAAGGCGCGCGAGAACAAGCTTTAGGACAGCAGCCCCCGGGCGTTTGACTTCATCGTCATGTCGCCTCGCCAAGTGATCGTTGAGTCATCACGTTGTCAAAGGTGCCGTCAAGTAGCCCCCGGGCGTCTCGTTTGGTCGTCCTGCCGAGCGGCGAAATCTTCAAGTGGCTTAGTCGCCGAGTTGCCAAATCATTAGTCGAGTCCGAGTCCAGTCCATGCGTTCCACGAGCTGCAGCTTCGTATGGGACTTGAATTAGCCCAGACTCGGTCGCTGCACGGATGTGGCTTAGACGACGCATCACGCTTGTGACAGAGCTGGACATGCATGTACAAGGCCTAGCCTCCATGCAATTCTTACGCACATGCAAAAACAGCATAACGTGATCAAATTATACTAATCAATATGATTAGTATGTATATAACAAAATAATGCGGCAAGAGAATTGGAAAAAAAAAAACTCTTCCCTGGTAGCGCACGTGGATGCAATGATGCCGAGTATTCGACTCGATTCTTGCCTCCGTGTACGAGCCGAACACTTTATTTCTATGATGCCGAGAGTATGACTCGGACTTTCATAGATCGACTCGTCGACTTGACAATTTGCTCGGGAACTCGACACCAAACATTGGCGTAATCAGGAGACTTGCCGACTTCTTGCCATGTGGGAGCATGCTGCCTGCCGCCGCTTGATCTTGCGCGATTGATATTTGATGAAGAAAATCTTCGAATATAAAGATGTCGTCATCAACTTTGGTGAGCGCCATCTTGTTGAAGATGCAACGACTTGTGCGATGATATGGCATTTCAGCGACGGTCTGCTCGTGATTAGATCTTAAAGTAGATTGAGACCATCGAACTCAACAAGCCGATCGTCGCGCTTTCTCCTTCCTGGCGCGTTAATTATCGAAACTTATTCTCGACACTAGACATAGGGTAGTTCACTTATGAGAATTTATATGAAAAATCGGGGTATACACGAGATCAAGAGACGATAGTAACACAAGACACCGATTTAGACAGGTTCGGGCCTCCCTGAGGATAATAACCCGATGCACTATGTTCTGTGGTATTTGTATTAATATGTCTAGATCTATGATCTAGACGAGAAGGGTAGACCTAAACGATGATGTCTAGTTTTATCTAATTGTGTCATGTGCGGGATCTCTAGTTGAGGGTTTGTCCTCATAAGGGGAGTCTCTGCCGCTCCTTATATATCCGGGGGTATAGGGTTACATGGTGAAGTCCTAGTTGGTCTACTATATATATCATAGTAAGAGTTTATCTTTACTTTCCTTCTATGTGAGGTATCCCGGGTAAATGTCATCGACAAAAGCCATGTTAGAAGTAGGATTAGCAAGATTAGGACAAGATTTTCTAAACAGTTCATGAGATTTCAGCTTGCTATACGGTTGCTCACAGTTCAGGGTATTGAAATCAGCAGTTTCTTTTAGAGCAGCAATCTTAACTTCCCCAAACATTTTCATCAAGAGAATACAGCAATTACTTAGCTCTATCATTATCATTGTACACAAGTTGATCACAAGCCCGCAAGTTGCACACAATAATCTCAAATCTACAAAAAGTATCATCTAGTGACTCGCCAGGTTTTTGTGTAAAGGTTTGGTACTTTCTATTATAAGAATCCTTACGCATAGGCTTGACTTGATTGGTACCCTCATGGTATGTGCAAAGCTGATCCCAAATTGTATGAGCAGTTTCAAGATGTGCAACACGATCATGTTCACTCCTACCTAGAGCAGAGAGTAGAATATTGACAGCTTTGGAGTTGTTTTTAGACTTGGTTAACTCATCTGCAGTTGCAGTGTTGAGGTCTTCTGGTATGGCATACTCCTGCTCAACTATCTCCAAAATTATACGTGCTTGACTTAAGAGATAAGCCTTGGTCCATGACTTCTAGTAGGGAAAGTCTTCTCCCATCAAACATCCAAAGCTTGATGGCACGCTTCTCCATGTCACCTTCGGATCATAAAGCTGGTGAAGGTCAACTAGTGATCAAACTAGCTCTGATACTAATTAAAGGACCGAGAAGGCGACCAGAAGGGGGTGAATGGGAGCCAATTAAAAATTCTTTCATAAGAACTTGACCTATGTCCCAATTACAACCCAAGCCAACCTCTAAACAGATCACCAAGATTACACACATCAACTTATAATGTGCTAATCCTAAAAGTGATCAACAACAGCAGCAGAACACAGTGGAAACAAAAAAGAACAGCAAAGACTTGAAACAGTCAAAGAACTGCAACTGAAACAGACAGCTCTATCAGTACATCAGCAGTGTCGATCGCAGCATCGGTAGTGCCGATCGGGAGCTGGAGCAGACCATCGACAGTGTCGATCTGGCTATCGGTAGTGCCGGTCAACAGATGGAGCAAAACTTTGAGAACACTCAGACAAAAGACATCGGCAGTGCCATTCATGGCATCGGCAATTTGGACAGAGCATCGGCAGTGCTGAATGACAACAAAAAGAAGACAAAATTCCTGATCAGGACATCGGCAGGGCTAATCCAGATTTTTCTTCCCGCACTGGCAGTGCTGATAGAAAGATCGGTAGTGTTGATCGACACTCGACAGAACAGAAGTTAGTTCGGGATTAGGCAAGGACTTAACTAAAAACTAATCAAACGAACTCCAAATCATGTGATTTTTGGATCAGGTAATCCTCAACACATCACGACTCCACTCCAATAAGATCCACTCAAATAGCACAAGGAATCATCAGGAATTTTAGATCTTGTGCCAAGAATACCAAAAAGGAGAAACTTGAGAATTCTTTCAAATCGAATGTGCTAGAGCTCTTGATTCGGTCAAGGACCCATATAGGATTGTTCTAACTGCAAAACCATCCATGCTTCTTGCCTCTCCACATGTACGGTATGGAAAACCCTTGACTTCACCCGGTCTCCCGATCGTCCAGCCCCAAGTCTCCTACTTGTGCCCGATCCTCTCGCCGTTGACCGCCAAGTTGATTCCAGTGACCTACATATCATGAGACAAGCAAACACATTTCTCATCTCCTACAACTTCACCAATATCTTCACCAACTCCGGTTAGTCATAACCATAACATGCACAAACTCATGCAATCCACAAATTCCCGCATTTTAACTCAAACATCGAACTCAACCAATGTCAATTACTCATCATATACAGCAAACCATGAAACATATCCACATGGTTTCTCATTATGCGTTGCTATAGTGCTCTAGGCCAGTCTACCCCTACCACAGTTCACGAACAACATCGGCCTGACTAGGTAACAGGAGTAAAGTGATGAAATACAAGCGAAGACATGTGGTCACACCATTCCAACAGCTTGCAACGATAAGACTAGAATCAAAATTTGATTCTTACGTTATAAAGCTTGATTTTTTTCATGCCAAAGTTTTTCCCGCCACCATCTCAAGCACTCGTACTCACTATAAGTGTCACGCGGCCATCGGCTGGCACTAATTGATTTACTCCGGCCGCTGTGGTGCTCCCATTCGTGAGCTACAACAACCCCCTTCTAATGCCCATGGGTGCAGACACTTTTCTCCCCCCCCCCAACCACCCCCTCCACCCCCACCCCGCACCCCCGCCCCCCTCTACCCCCTAACATCCCCTTTTTGTTTCTCTTTTTCAGTTGTTTCCTGCTGGCCATGCAAGGTCACAATGCAGAAAACATTACCTGGTTCAACCGGGCAAAGAGAAGTCCTCGGGAAATTTATCCAAAGACAAGCATACCCATGGCACCTTCGCCCAGGGGCGGGCCCACCATGAGTCAACTGTATTCAGTTGAATACAGATTATTTTGGACAAAAAAACATATATAAAATATATTTTCTGTATTTATATCAAAAAAGAAAAAAAGAAAAGATGTTAACAACTTTCTGGCCTTCTGGGTCCGTTTCCCTTCTTGTCGGCCCAACAGAGGCCCATCCGAATTGAGAAACCCCACAGAGGTCCTCGTCCCCATGAGGTGCCCGACTCGATGACAGGCGACTCCGTACTGCCGCCGCCACGACTGCCCGCCAGCCGCCGCTGCCGCACGGCCTCCCGGCTCGCTCCCGCCGTGCCAGGAGCCCAGGACTCCCTGATGTCCCCGCCGGTCGCCGCTAGGACTACCCGCCGCACGGCCTGCCTCCCGAATCGGATCTCGCGCGCGCGCGACCTCCCTGGACCCTGGCTCACTCGTCGGCTCCGCGCCCACATCTTCGGCAGTGGCCATGCACCTGGCGACGACGGCGCTAAACACCGCGGCACGCCAACACCCACTCGCCCAGTCGCCGACAAACCACCCCTGCGGACTACTGCCAATGGCGCTAAATTTGATATAATTTTAATTGTTTTTTATGATTAAGCTCTTGAATTTAGTTGTTTTTATGATTAAGCTCTTGAATTTAGTTTTTTTTTATGATTAAGCTCTTGATTTTAATTGTTTGTTTGATTAACTCCTATTTCACTCAAATAATTGTGGTTGGTACTTGGTAATTTGATATCATTTAAATTTTAGGTGTGAATCATGAAGAGGAAGAATAATGGCACTACCGATTTGAGAGAATTCATGGCAAGAGCCGCCGCAAAGAAGAAACAATCTAAACCGGTCCAGTCGGTAAGTGAAAGTATTACACAACCATCTTCAAATGAAAGTCAGATGCAGATGGTGGTGTACCAAGATCAGAGTGACAGTGGAATAAACACAACAGAGACTCTAATAACAGAAGAGATCCCAATTACACAAGATGATGACTCTATACCACTAGATGAATCTGAATGCAGTGATGATGACAATTCTGATGAATATCACATTGAACATGATCCTAGATTGAGGGTTCCAATCTCAAGTTATCCTATTAATGATCAAGATTCAGTTAGAAGAGCATATATTGCAATCGGACCATGTCGACCACGCATGAAGAAGGAGAATTTTCCGCAACATAAGTGTGGAGGTATGCGTCGTTTCCTCCCTAAGTGGTTTGATGAATTCAAATGGCTTGAGTATAGCGTGCAAAAGGATGTTGTATTTTGCTTTTATTGCTATTTGTTCAAATATAGTTGTAAATATGCTGGTGGAGATGTTGATGAAGGGTTCCGGAATTGGAATATGAAAGCTAGAATTCGTACACATGCTGGTGCTATTAATAGTGCTCATAGTGAAGCTGAAGAGAAATATACCTTACTCATAAAACCTAAATCTTCAATCCATGAGTCAGTTGCATCAAACACTAAAGATTACAAGGCTAAGTATCTAGCCCGCTTGACATGGTCACTTAAGTGCATAAGATATATTTTACGTCAAGGGTTGGCTTTTCGTGGTCATGATGAATCAAAGGATCGTTGAATAAAGGGAATTTTCGGGAACTTTTAGCATGGCTGGCAGGAAACTTTGAAGAGGTATCTAGTGTTGTACTAGAGAATGCTCCAAAAAACTGTCAGATGATAGACCAAAAGATTCAGAAACAACGCATTGCTGCTTGTGCTCATGAAACAACCAAATTTATCATAGAGGAACTTGGTGATGAGTGTTTTGCTATTCTTGCTGATGAGTCAAGTGATGCATACCAAAGGGAACAATTAGCTCTTTGTTTATGTTTTGTTAATAAAAAGGGGCAGCCGGTTGAGCGATTTCTTGGTCTTGTTCAAGTTGAAGATACTACATCATTGACTCTTAAAGAAGCAATACAGTCCTTGCTTATGAAGTATCACTTGCCTTTATCCAAGGTACGTGGTCAAGGGTATGATGGCGCTAGTAACATGAAGGGTCATGTTTCTGGCTTGAAGAAACTAATAATGGATGAGTCCCCTTCTGCTTATTATGTTCACTGCTTTGCTCATCAACTTCAACTAACCCTTATAGCAGTTGCTAAGGAGAATACAGATTGTGATTGGTTCTTTGGGCAACTGTCATATTTGTTCAATGTTCTAGGGATGTCTTGTAAAAAGATTCGCATGCTTCGCATAGCTCAAGCTGAATATATGATTGAAGCATTAAAATTGGGTGAAATTGAAACTGGTCAAGGTTTAAATCAACAGATGGGCTTAGCAAGGCCAGGTGAGACACGTTGGGGATCTTACTATAGAACTGTCATGCATGTGATGTCTTTGTACCCTTCTATCAGAAAAGTTCTCTTTAGAATTGGCAATGAAAGTAAAGGCACTGAGGCTAATGGAGCTCAAACTATGCTGACAGTATTTAAATCTTTTGAGTTTGTTTGTTTTTTTGCTGCACTTGATGAATGAAATATTTGGATACACAAGTGACTTATGCAATGCTTTGCAAAGGAGGGAGCAAGACATTGTAAATGCAATGGATCTTTTTGAATTGACAAAAGTTGAACTAAATATTTTGAGAGATGATTCTAGATGGCAGGAATTTCTTAATAAGGTCACTTCCTTTTGTGAGAAACACAAAGTTAAAGTTGTTGACATGAATGACAAGTACATTTCTATGCAAAGATCAAGACAGTTCTATAGAGGTGCCATTAATTACCACCGGTTTCATGCTGATATGCTTTTGGGTGTTATTGATAGGCAAGTTCAAGAGCTTAATAATAGGTTTGATGAAGCAAATACTGAGCTACTTAGATGCATGGCTGCATTGAGTCCAACCAATTCATTTTCTGCCTTTGATGTTGATAAGTTGGTTAAGCTTGCTCGGTTTTATTCTCATGACTTTGAATTTGAAGAAATGAGCCAACTTTCTTTTCAACTACAACTTTATATCAAGGATGTGAGAAGTGATGAAAAGTTCAAAAATTTGAAAAGTCTATCAGAGTTGTCTATGATGCTAGTTAAAGAAGGGAAGGTTTCTAGGTATGACATTGTTTATAAGCTTTTCAATTTGGTTCTTATTCTCTTTGTTACAACTTGCAGCTGCTTATAAGCGTATCAAATTGATGCATAACTCCTTATTCTCTCTGTTCCTAGGTATGACATTGTTTATAAGCTCCTCAAATTGGTGTTTATCCTCCCTGTTGCAACTGCTAGTGTTGAGAGGGTATTTTCTACAATGAATTTTATCAAAAACAAGCTAAAAAGCAAGATGGGGCAGAAGTATTTGAATGGTTGCTTGATCACCTTGATTGAAAGAGAATTCTTCTTACAGGCCAAGAATGAAGACATCATCACTTACTTTCAAAGCATTAAGGATCATAAAGTTAAGTTGTAATTGTAAGCTCTCTTCTTATTTTTCTATTTATTTCACTTATTGTTAATTTGATATGTTTATCTATGTGTTTGCACTTAATCATGCATTACAGATATATAATTTAGGTTGTCAAAAAAAATTAGGCTATCAAAATTTTTTTTTTTAAGTGTCCCAAATTTTGAATACCCCAGGCTCAAATCCTGAGCCCGCCACTGCCTTCGCCAAGCAACAACCAGCAAACATTTGGTAACTCTGTTCTTTTTAGTCATCTCAACGATATAGTTAGCTCGTTTACGGATGAGCACCACAAAATTTGCAACTCCATCGGTTTCGGATCTTTTGCCAAAGCCGTCCTTGACTACCGCTTCGATGAAACTTTTAGTTCCTGGCTAATGTCCAAGGTAGATACACTTTCACCTAACCTAACGCTCCAAGACAATGCAAATCTACAATTTTTCTACGAAGATGTGCACTGCATTTTCGGTCTGCCGTTTAGGGGCCTCGTACCCTTGGATCACACCCTTCCGAAGGGAGCCAACACAATTAGATTGGTAAGGGAGTCCATTGGAGGGAGTAGCGCAGCAGAACCAGCAAGCATAGCAGCCGAGAGAACTTTACGTGAGCTACGGACTCTCCATTCAGTAGAGGACAAGCAAAATTTTACTAGGGCGTTTATTGTTTTTGTGGTTAGCATGCTAGTCGACTCAAAGGAACCAGGAGATCCCGAGAGCGAGAACTATTTCCCCGCCCTAGTAAAGCTAGACCAAATAGCCAACATTAATTGGGCAGCATGCGTTGTGGAGACGGCCCTTGACTGTTCTAGATCAGCACGTATTAGGGCAAAGAAGAGGGAAACACCATGCCCCCCCCCCCCCTATTCTATTTCTACAGGTTAGACCATTATTGTTCTAGATATTTTACTAGTTTAGGGGGCGCTCGCACGGACACTGACAATGGCCATCTCTACAGATTTTCTATCTAGATAACATGGATTACGGACAGCACTCCCTCCCCATGAGACCCATACCAAGGATGGATGCCTTCGACCCGCAGACGATTTCTCGGCTCATCCTATCTGACATAGTTGGCCTCAGAGGTCCAGCCCCTTCACGCGTATTTGGCGCAGGAAAGGTTTGTCTGACATTTCTTATTTAGTTTTCTTTTTATGTGGGATGACTGATCTCAAAGGATTACGTGCCAGCTTCGTGCACATACGGAAGTAATGTACAAATGGCACGTCAGCCACCACTAGAAACCACCAGAAAACAAGCGAGCATCTACCCCTGTCCCACGAGTTGCAAAGGTACCTCAGACAACAGCGAAACGACCAAGAAGCTCACTACCCAATGCATCACCGAGTACCCCAGTTTCAAAAACAACCGCGGACCAGGTGCAGCTCCTGCCCAAAAATTAAAATTATTCACGTACCTTTTCTGACAATAACTACATTGGCATTTCAAATACACAAGGAAGTGATTCGATGGAGTTCTTTTTAAATTTGTACGGATCTTAAAGTAGAAAAATAATTAATTTTAGATTATTAATTCCATTAATTGTGGGCCCCCACCATATCCATGGAACTTAGACCCGAAGCCCAACTGGCCCGGTCAAGATGGGGAAATCAGATCGAACCGAATGCTCGACCCCCACACTTGTTCCTCTGTTCTCTTCCTCCTCCTCGACGGTAGGGAGTCAGGGATGGCATTGGCCGGCGGCGACCTACTCCACCAATCCGTGGCGACACCACCACTTATCATCCGACATGATCCTGATTCCTACCTCGCTATGGCTGCACCTCTCTGCCTTGCCGTCGTCAATCAGTGATGAGGAGACCGCGAGAGAGACCGAATCCTGCACCAGGCACTCAAAATCAGTCGCCTAGCTCTTATTAATTATTTTTTATCCTGGGAATCCTCTATCTTTAGTTTGTGTCACCATTGGATAGATTTCAAATAATTTGTAGGTTATCTATCAACAATAGATTTGCTCAGGATTTTATGCTGAGTATTGCAGATATTATGTTCTCAATAGAGTCCATAAGAGCAACGAAATACAATTTTCAAGAGCGTCAGAAGGTATAGGGATGTCTGAATATAAAGTAGGAGAGAGATACGTGTTCAGTACATACAGGTGCATGACAACTTGCTGCTTGAATTACATACAGATCACTCAAGCAAATTTCGATAACTGACAAAGAGAAGTTAACGCACACAGGTGCATGACAATTTGCTGCTTGAATTGCATACAAATCACTCATGCAAATTTCAATAACTGACGAAGAGTAGTTGCCGCCGATAGAACAACCAAAACGGCATCGAGCAAGTTACTGCGTGGCCATATTCTAGTTAGTCACCGGGAAAGATCATACCATTTTGTACATGTGAAAACAGATCAATGATTCAATGATATGCAAAACACACAAGCATAACCAACACAAGTGTACTTTCTTAAAACATTCAGTGAGCATCTCAAATTTTCAACGAACTTGACAAAACACCCTTATATCATATTCAGCCAACATACTAATTTGATCTATCAAAGAAATTGCTTTTTTCTTCAGGTAAAATCCTACATCTTCTAGTTCTGTTAATGGCACAACATCTGCTATCTGCATCTGAACCCTTGCTACCTGCTGAACTCTACTTGCCATGTCCTTCTCATCTGCTGAAAACAAAGAAGTGACGAACGAGAGAAATGGCACTGAAGCCGATGAAACTGAGGTCGTCTTCAGCTCTCCGCTAACAGCGCCAGAGAAAATGAAAGCGAAGGGGTAGGACGACGATGGGTTATGACAGCGGGCCATCAGGGATTAGATAAAGCGGCGAGCAGAGGCGAGATTGGTATCTCCCTCGGTCTCCTCATCGCCGATCGATGACGACAAACAAAGCGCCGCCGCCGCGACGAGGCAGGAATAGGGGCCATGCCAACGGGTGATGATCATCCATTGTTTGCATGGGGTCCGATTAACTTGAGCTTTCTGGCGTGACGAGGCTTCACAGCGGAGCGCGGGCAGCACGACACGATGGAGACAGCGCCACCACGTCATCGGCGATGCTTTAACGCACGTAGTGACAAGGACAGCCGATGAGGCCTAGCGGTGAAGCACATGCGAGGGCGCGCGACGTGATGAGGTGTTAGCGGTTTAACGCGGGTGGCAGGTCGGTGGGCGAGGGTCGTGGCGGGGGCGCTTCAGCTTGCACCGGCCCATTGTTTGCATGGGGTCCGATTAACTTGAGCTTTCTGACATGACGACTTTCGGGATTTTGGACCATGACTATGGTCGTGGTCCACAAATGACCTATTACAACAGCTAATAGCAACTAGCAAATATTGTTGCAACAATGTCAGGGTAGTAGCAACAATTATGGTTTTTGTTGCTATAGCTAAGACTCGTTGCTACGATAAGATTTGCGTTGCTATATCTACACATCTATTTGCAATAATTCACTTTTCTATTGCCATATCATAGGATCTTTTGTAATACACGATAGAACTAATAACAATATTTAATATTTGTTACAACAATCCTAACTATTGCAACCAACAGAAGAAAAGGTGGCTATAAAAATGAACTAAATACATCACACATTATTCTGTTGCGATATGTCATACTTATTGCAACGACTGTTATTTATATCACAACAGTACACAATTGATAGCAACATGTACTCTTACCGCAACCAAAATCGACCAATGTTGCAATAACCTCAATATATTGCAACTAAAATCACGTTGTTGTGATTAAATCAGGGGCATTAGACTCAAAACCTTGTAGTGTGAGTAGCGGTGCCGCCAGAGATCGACACAGCAGGTCGTCACGGGATAATGTCGTCCCTGCCGCCGAGGAGGAGGAGGAAGCAAACAGAGAACAAAGAGAACGAAGGAACGCGAGTGTGGGAGACGATCAATCCGATTTTTCCCCCTTCTCCGGGCTTAGGGTCGGGCTCATGATTAAGAAAATTAATAATAATAAAATAATTAGTCTGCTGCTTTAAGATCCGTGCAAATTTAAAAAGAGCTCCACTGAAGTACTTCTCAATACACAATCACAGCATGATCTTCGGTCCACTATCGTTGTCAAAGCATTCAAGGAAAAATGTTTGAAAATCCTGACACGGGCAAGGGTAGGCATCGAGCACGAAACAGACTTACTGGTAAGTGAACTTTCCGCACTACACCTCAGCAACGACGCCACCGTCCCAGCCGATAAAGGTATGTGACACTCTACTTGCAACACCGACACTGCAATGGCACATACATAATGACAACACGATCGGCTGTGTTTTACCTGACAACAGGAAAAAGCGATGATGCAGTATCCCCAATCCAATCGATCCTACCGAAGCAGAAGAAATCATTGCCACGGGACTTCTGCACGCCATCGTTCGACCTCGGGATCGACGAGTTGAACGAAGAAGCCACCCCATCCCCATACAACAATACCGTGCCTGGAATCCATCATCACCCCAAGCCCACCAAAGAAGACAAGGCGGCAAAGCGGCCCTAAGGTCTCCGCTCGCCGACGCTAAGCTATCGGCCGAACCATTCTTACTGGCAAAAAGGTCCATAATGGAGATCAACCTGAATGATGCTGCAGTA
The DNA here is from genome assembly GCA_030378355.1 of Eleusine indica. NCBI lineage: Eukaryota > Viridiplantae > Streptophyta > Magnoliopsida > Poales > Poaceae > Eleusine > Eleusine indica. The sequence continues at coordinate 49,708,116 of CM059495.1, forward strand.
GAAGCAGAGTTCACATCATCACCGATCACCAAAACCATTGTTACGAAAGGAAAATTCGCCAAGTCTCCGGGGGAAGTACCGGGAGGGCAAAAGATGCGAGACACTTTTTAGGCAACCAAATTCTATGCTTGGGCAAACTCAGACGAACCAGATAAGTACAGGTAAATACGTCATGGCATGCTCACCCTACACAACTGGACCACCTCTTATCTACCTAACATTTTTTCTTTAACATTTTTGGCCAGCTTTTGGCTGCGCCATGAGTGTCCCAAATTCCGGGAGTTCATAGGGTCAGCATTACTAGAGGCTCTTAGGCCGACCAAGGAAGTCACCCCGGAGGTTTGTGATGCTTTCTTTCGCATCCTACGTCGGGATGACTTGGGAAGCCATACTAAAAACCAAAAAAAAACATATGGAGGCACCTTCTGGAGACTGATTTTGCGGTTCCGTCCTCACACCTAAAGCCATACGTCGGTCCCCCTAATCCATCCACTCCAGTGTTATTTGCTTACCCTACTTTCTTTCTTTCCGAATGCAGATTCGAGTCCTAGCAGATGAGAGTTTCCTACAGTCCCGGTCGATCTGACAACAATTCATTGGTGACCACATCGTGTACAACCTGTCCAGGTGCCAGATGGTAAGTGCTACCAGGGCCTGACATTTCTTTACCACCACAGGTGCTTTGCCTAGCCGTTGTCGAATGGAATTGGTGTGCCTTTATGTAAGGACCGAAGGCGTACCAAGAGGAGGGTGAATCGGTAAGCCGCTCACGAATCCAAATACTTTAATTTACACTACTTGAGTCTAACAATCGTTACAACCTAACAATACTAGTAGGTCAAAACCCTACATATGCTAGTGTTCATGATGATAGAAAATATGGAAGCCAAACACACTAGACTATGCAAGCCACAATTCAACCTAGTTGCTAGAGCGCACAATTGCGGAAAAGTAAAGAGGAAGTCCAGAAATGCTCATGATTTTTTTTCGAGGTCACAGAAGGATGGCACCTTCCCCTACTCCTCGTTGGACCACTCCTGCCGGAGTGCTGGTCTCTCCCGTCACCGATGTGGAGTTCTCACCCATGAGCCCGCAATCACTTCCGGAGTGAAGACACGGTGTGTGTCACCGCTGCCACATAGGCACAAGCTCGCCTCCCTCGAGAACTTGTCGGACTCCTCGAGCCGACACGGGCGCTCACTATTGATGCCCCTTTCACCAACGGGCTCAAACCGGGTACAAATGTGTGACGGCCTTCATAACCAATCACGATAGGCTCAATCACCGACACCTAACTGGTCTAGGTCTCACCATAGACCAAGAGAATAACCTAGATCACACCCTCAAGGACACTCTAGCCTTAGATGTGCATCAATGCTCAAGTTACTCTCACTAGCACTCTCAAGATATGCAATATCTCCTTCTAGTGCTCTCCTCTCTTCCTCTTGGCTCTCACCAAATGTTGTAAGCAATTTCACTGACCAAGAGTGGTCTCCAAGACCCCAGCAACGAAGTTATATAGGCTTCCAATCTCTAACTAGTCATTGCTCCACGAAATCAGCTTTCAGGGCCTACTGACCGGACTGTCCGATCACTGCCTGACCGGGCCGTCCGTTTTGTTCAATCCTCAGCTCCAATGCCTCTGCCCTACTAAAATCCTGTACTGACCGGACCGTACGGTCAGTTGACCGGACCGTCCGGTCCATTTCTCTCTCCAGTCCAGAAACATTTCGGCTCTTGCTTCCTCGCTGCCCAGAGTCATCTTGTACAGACCGGACAGTCCGGTCTCTACAGACTCGACTCTGACAGTTTCCTTGCTGAGTCTTCTCTCTGGATTGTTCTCTCCTCTGATGACCGTATAGTCCGGTTACTCCTCGTGTAGTTATTATCCTATAATTTTATAGTTGTCATCTATCACCAAAACATTAATACCTTGAGGATCCCATCAATAGTCATGAAGCTTACAATCTCCCTATTTTTGGTGATTGATGACAACCACTACTTATCATAATCTTATCAAAAAAATAAGGATAAAAGAGCTACACTATGATCGAGAGGAACCTCAAAAGCATAAGAGAGAAATGCACAAGGTCCTACTCAAACAAGCATCATCAAGAGCTAAGAGGAATAAGAAAGAAAAGCACACTCTAGATGATATGCATACATGTCATGAGTAGATATTAATAAAAGCATAAGGACATGCAATGCAAGACATGAATGATGATATGCAACAGGTTAGCATGGCAATACATAAGAGTTAAGAACAAGCAATCATCATCATCATGGAATCATACACAGGCATACAGGATAAATAAAGAAGAGCAATCACTGCGTAAGAACATAAACCAAGTGAGATCAAGATGATTCAAACACAAGCGAATGGAAAACATGACTCATCAAAATCCATGAATATCTCGATAAAACCACCAAAATAAGATCCAAATGTATCTAACTCCTAAAAACAAAGTACATGTATGCTCCCCCTAGATACAAGCTACTCTCGATCGCATAGGATCACACTCCAACTCCCCCTAGACCTATGACATACTTCTCCCCATTTGGCAACAAGTACCAAAAAGTGGGAAAAGAGAACATCTACGCGCTCGTGGTCGAAGGAAGTGGTGCAGCAACGTCCTCTGAAGGCTCTGCTCCTGTGTTGGATCTTGCTGCTCTCCCTAAGCCTGTGCCGTCTGAGCATCCATCTGCTCAAAAAAGTCAAGGTCTACCGGTGACTCAGACCCTCTGTCCTGCCCTGCTGGTGGGACTGTGGATGTCTCCTCGGCAGCAGTCGCCTGAAGAAGAGCAAGGTCATCCACATCCTCCTGAGTGAAGCCTCGACGGACCAGATCCTCTGCTACCTCAGGTGTGACTAGAGGGGTGTGTGTAGCAGAAGGGAGTGGAGGTGTAGCTGACACTGGGGCTGACTGGAAGTCTGCATGTGTGGTGTGCACAATATCTGAGAACAGACTCCTGACTGGTGGCTGTTGCTGGGAGGTGGTAGGTGCAATCCTCTGCGAAGCTGTAGACTGTGCAGGTGAAGAGAACAGCGCAGAGACTGAGAAACCTAACAAGGGGGAGAGCTGAGTCACTTGAGAGAAAGTCTGTCCTGCTCCCCCCGTCGGTAACACCCCTGAGTGTGACAACCCGCTGGACTAAGCTGTCATCATATGAAGGACCGAGAAGGCGACCAGAGAGGGGGTGAATGGGAGCCAATTAAAATTCTTTACAAGAACTTGGCCTATATCCCAATTACAACCCAAGCCAATCTCTAAACCAATCACCAAGGCCACACACACCAACTTGTGATGTGCCAACCCTAGGAGTGATCAACTACAGCAGCGGAACATAGCGGAAACAAAAGAGAGCAACAAAGACTCGACCCGGTCAAAGAAACACACACAAGACAGACCTTACTGAACTACTATCGGCAGTGTTGATTACAGCCATCAGCAGTGCCAGTTGGGATCATCGGCAGTGCCGGTCATACCCATTGGCAGCGCCGGTGTAAGATTCTCAAAACACTAAAAGTTTGCGATCGAAGCGCATGGGCAGTGCCGATCATAGCTATCGGCAGTGCCGGTGCGGGGTTCAGGCTCAAGCCACCAGCAGTGCCAGTCGTGGCATCGACAGTGCCGATCGAAGCTTAGACCCACTGGCAGTGCCGGTCCTGGTCATCGGCAATGTCGATCGACCCTCGATAGAACAGAAAAACAGTCGCAATTTTGCACAAATCTCACCCGAAACCTATCCATATGATCTCCAAATCATGCGATTTTTGGACCGGCCAATCCTCAACACATCGCGACCCTAATCCTAGAAGATCCACTCAATTGGCTTAAGGAATCATCATGAATTTCAGAACTTCTACCAAGAACACCAAAAAAGGGGAAACTTAAGAAATCCTTCAAATCAAAGGTGCTAGAGCTCTTGATTTGGTCAAGGACCCATGAAGGATTGTTCTAGCTCATCATAGCACTAAGATCCCCATATAAATCCACCCCAAAACTTTACCAAAAGTGAGATTGAAAATTCCCACAAAAATAGCTCCAAAAATAGAGAAAAAGAGAAATTTGGGATTTAGGGAGAGAGGAAGATCTTGAGCACAAAAATACTTCTTATATCAAAGAAACATGCTTATAAGATCCATGGATACAAGACTAGGAAGCCATCCTCTTCCTCCTACTATTTGGAAGAGAAAGAGATGTCTCTCACACACCCTATCCTCTCCACTAAAACATGAAGCCCTCTCCTAGCACTTTGAATGAAATCCTAACAAGACTAATGGGAAGAGGAACCTCTCTCAGCAGCCACACATCTCCTTATATAGGCCTAAGGTCCAAGACAACTCTACCCTTGACCTGTAACTCATTGCCACCTACCACTAGGGGCAAAACCGTCCAACTCTTTTTCCTTTACCCGAACGCCATCGAGCCCTTCACAACTTTGCTTCGCCTCAACGTAAGCTCCGCGATGGTGCCACGTGCACCACCAACTACCGCCACCGGTTTTGAGGTCCAAACCGGGAAACCGCCTTGCATGCTTCTCAAAGCGCGACTTCATGCTCACTTCCACCGAAGCAAGACTTCATGATCTTGACACGTGTCACCTCGTCCAGTGATCCTCCTTGCCGGCAAGTCTCTCCGACCTCCGGTCTGTTGGAAGCCTCTACTTGCACCGACGCTCAATCACCTTTGACTTGGCCAGCCCCACTGTCTTGATCACCACCCACGGTTTTCAGGCTCAACCGTGAAACCATCTGTGCTTCTTGCCTCTCCACGTGTACGGTATGGATCACTCTTGACTTCACCCGGCCTCCTGATCGTCCGGACCTAAGTCTCCTACTTGTGCCCGATCCTCTCGTTGTTGACCGCCAAGTTGACTCTAGTGACCTACATATCATGAGACATGCAAACATATTTCCCATCTCTTGCAAACTCTCCAACATCCTCATCAACTCTTGTTAGTCAAAACCATGACATGCACAAACTCATGCAATCCCCAGATTCCCGCATTTTAACTCAAATACCAACATAACCAATGTCAATTACTCATCATATATTGCAAACCATGGCACATATCAACATGGTTTCTCATCATAGCAGTGAAGGGGTCTGCCTGGGTTGAAAGCTTCTGGAACTATGGTAGTTCGAGGACTCCTGCCTGCTGGCCAGTCTGTCCTCTGGTGAGCTCCCCCATCTGAGTCATCAGGGTGGTCACTATTGCCATCTGTTGTCTCTGAAGCTCTGCATGTCCCCTGATGACCTCTAGCATCTGACATCTATCCTCAGCTGCGCTCTGGATGAACTCACCCAGGCGTCCTGCAAGTGCTGCTACTGTGAGGGCGTCCTCTGTCTGTGTGCCTGTAGGCTGGGGAGGTGCTCCTGTACTGGCTGAATCAGGAACCACCATCTCTGGATGAGCTATTTACTCGTGAGTGACTGGCGATGACTCCTGCTTCTCCTCTCCTGTCTGCTGACTAGAGGCTGACTGCGAACCCTTGAGGACTCTAGATGAGTAGCTGGTGGTCACCTCAGCGAACGCGTCATACTGCTCCTCCATCACTAGTCCCATCCTCCTCAGTAGATAGCAAATGTAGGGAGCATAGACCAAATGATGTCCTCCTACCCTCTCAGAAATAACTTCCTCCATCTCACCAATCAGCAAATCAGTCAGGTCAAATGGCTGTCTCCTCAGAATAAGTGCTACTGCCCACTGGTGAAGTAAAGTGAACTCCTCTCTGTAGCCAGACCTAGGAATGATAGTCCTGGTGACTATCGCTCTAACCACCTTGGCCTCTGCGGTGAGTCTCGCATGGCCTCTCTCAAAGCCTCGGATGTGCGGTGGTGGAAAGGCGATCGACACCATGTCATCTGAAGGTAGCTTCCCTCCCTGTGGTTTGAGGGGTGGAGCAAGGGTCGGGTAGGCACTCCTGTACTGCTGGAAATTGGCAGCAAGGAGTCCAAAGCTGGCTATCAGGACTCCCCTGCTCACACATTATGGCTGCCCTCTGAATAAGAACAAGATCTCTGAGCGGTCTCTGGCAACCCATAGTGTCGCGTAGAACTCTAGCACAATATCCTCTTTGTACCTGTATGGCTCCGTGACCAACTCTGCAAGACCAGGTAGGTAAGTGAAATACTGCTCCATGTCTGTGCCTGTGGATCTCCTCATAGTCTGGTAAGTAGTGTACTGTTGTGGTATAAATAGCTTATCTTTGCCTTTCAGTGAAAGATAGCGTCTCAGACCCTCTCCAATCCTCCTCTGGAGTCCTATCCAGTACCTCTCTCCTGCAGCAGGGTCCCTGAGGACTAGAACCCACTGCTCGAAGGAGACCAGACGAAGTGCCTTAAGGTCCTTTGTAGGAACTTTAAGAATGTCTGTCTCCCCGGCTGCCTGTACCAGTCTCTGCAGCCTCCTCGTGCGTAGTGCATAGGTGCACTGTGGGTCTCTTGACCGGTGAGATGTCCTCTGTTGTTGTGGCTGTGCTAGCTGCTCTGTCTCCTCCTCCTCAAACTCCTCTGACTCTGACTCTGAGCTCTCCTCTGAGTCTGACTCCTCCTGCTGCCTGAAGGATCCTTGCTCTGTAGGTCTCGATGACCTCTCCTGATGAGAAGTCGGAATACCCTGCGACCACGGTGCCAACCTGATCCCTATGTATAGCTCTGGCCCTGTTGTCCTCTACCTGGTGCTCCTCCTACGACCCTAGTCGTCTGTCTAAGTACATGTGATCAGCAGTGATCCAGGTGTCCTGCGGGAAGCCTCCATGGCCTCTAAGTGCTATGCAACCCTCCTGGCCCTCTCAGACTCTGGGTCCAGCCTCGTCCTCTTCTTGGTCTTTGGCTTTTCTAGCATCTTGCTCTTGCCCTTATTCTGACCTGATCCTGCCATCTCTGCTGCTGACTACTATCACTACACGCACGTAGGTATAGATAGGATAAGCATAGAACCTATGTATAAATCTACCAGCAAAGCACCGCTAGGTAATAATGCGTAATAGAAATCCTAGCGCTGAATGAAGTACATGATCACTAGACAAATATGCAAAGTAACAACAGTGATCATCGACTATATGTGGCTGGTGTGAGTCATCTAGTGTGCAGTCAAATAAATAGGCCAAAAATTTAACTGCAGACTACATGAGAGACAAACCCTAGACATGCAATTAACAGATACTAAGGGAATTAATCGTAGCTAGGTTGAGCCAATTAACTAATTAATGCAATTAAAGATGGGAATTTGACCTAAAGTGCTCGAAATTAGGGCATCAATCAATGAACGGAAGATAAGTACAATACCCTAGGAGTACTCAAAGCCGAAGATGATGAAAACACGCAACCGATCGCCTAAAAGATGGCAACTTCGAGGCCCTCCGGCAATGGAGGTGGAGGCAAACCGGGAAACTTGCCCTAGATTTTGGTGGAGCTTGGCTTTGGAGGTCCTGGGCATGTGCGCGCGAGGGAGAGGTGACGGCAGGTGGCTGCGCGCGGCGGCAGGCGGCGAGGTAGCAGCGAAGCAGTAGGCGGCAGCAGCGGCTCCAGAGCTTGCGCGCGGGCGCGGTGTGAGCGAGAGGCAGCGTTGGGCGAGCGCGCAGGAGTGTGGGGGTGAGACAGAGGTGCGGCACGTGAGGCAGCTGTCAGCGACGAGCTCGGAGGTGCGGGCGCGGCCGGCGATGGCTTGGTCGATGACGGCGACGAGAGGAGAGAACACGACGGAGATGGCAGGTTCGTTGTTTGGGCGTTGGAGTCGAACGAGGATAGGTCCAATTCGATTTTGACCTAGGTCAAAAGAAACGGACGGTCGAGATCCTCAAGGAATAGATCAGCGGTCCAGATCTGAGGAAACATCGCACGATCAAACAAACTAACCGGACGGTCCGCTCTTTACACCGGACTGTCCGGTCACTTCGGGAAATCTGGAAATTAGAGTTCTGGATGACAGAACATCACACAGAATGGACAATACGGTCTTAAAAAGAAGTTACGTCCGATCTCCATTTCCAACTCCTAAAGTACTGTCCACAAGTGCACTGACCGGACTGTACGGACCGAATATTGGACTGTATGGTCACTCTGGAATTTTTGCTGAATCAAGGATTTTCTCCCTTCTTCAAGTGCTCTCACTCAACACCCAAATAAAACTCTGCACTTGGAATATGAAGGGAACACTCAAACACACCTTTTCAAATAGTATCTCTTTATGGCCTTATAATTTTCACAAATGCCAAAAGAAGAATCGAGCAAATAAGAACCAAAGTGAATAAGAGCCAAATGGGTATGTATGAGCTTTAATCCATGAACCGCGCGAGTGGGTTTAACATCAGAGTTCATAAGAACTTGCTCAATGGGCATGAAGCACAATCCTTTCCTTTGGTCACACTTGTAGAGATGTAATCTCATATAGATCATGAGGCACAAATATCTCCAAATGTGACAAGCCTCCTTTGTCTTTCCTATATGATGCATGTAACAAGTATTTTACATATGCATAGAAAGTAACCATGCCATGTGAATGCAAACAATATTAAACAAGACACAAAGGAAACCTAACAATGTCCAGTTTGAACCCCTCCCAAGCTTACTCACTATAAGCCATACCCTTGCCTTGAGAGAAGCTAAACCACCATCTCAAGCACTCCCCCTTGTTTATAGCTATCTTGGATGGGTTAGACATTGACTAATTTTTATGTGTTTTTCTTTTAGTTTTTTACACATGCATGGATGCAAAGCATACTAGTCACAAAGGAGTCCTAATTACCATGGAATGCAAGAGAAGGAAAAACACACCACAACTACCACAAAACAAGCATGGGTATCTCCCTCATGAGTAGATATGACGTTAAGGTCCATGTTACTTGTGGTGGACTTCACTTGATCTTCAAGTAAGCTCACGGTCCACCACCACCACCATCTACTAGGTCTTGTTCTTGGGCACCCACTTGTACTTCGTTAACCTCTCAAGATCAACAATGCACTTAGGCACCCATATGCTCTTGACCTTTGTCTTCTTGTTTGGTGGTCCCAAAGCCTTAACATTCACCTAGTCATCACTGTTCCTAAAAAGCTTGAAATGTGTGTTCTCATGGAACAAGTTAGCGTTAGGCAAAACAATGAAACTTCTCACCATAAGACAATCCTTGATGGTGTGGCCATCCTTGCAACACCTCTCGCAATAGTAGTCATCGGCGAGCAGGGGTTTGATCCATGCAGGGATGGAATCACTCGTCCCGATAACGTCGATGGCGGCGGGATATGAGCCAAGTCCCCGATGGGAGACATTGTTCACAAGGTTTCTCCCAAGAATCTCCTTGTGGATGGCTCTACCACGTATGAGCCTCTCGAAACCATCCATCACCATCTTCCTCTCTTCCTTGAGCTTGTGATATTCCTCCAAAACAAATGACTCAAGGGAAGAAAACTCGACCGAGGTGGTTAGTACATCACACATAGTGGAAGCATCACTTTTAGATGAACTAGAGGAGGGAGAGGCAAGGTTATCAACATTGATGGTCTCAAAAGTAAGTTCAAGTGCCTCGTACTTCTCATGTAGCTCTATATGATCACCCTTGAGTTTATTATAACTCTTGTTTAGGGCCTTATGAGATATGACAAGGTACTTGAGCTCACTCTAAAGCTCACCAACATGATCCTTAGCCAACTTACACTCTTTTCTTACCACATCCAATAGTTTGGATTTCTTGACGGCGATGTCACGGGCTTGCTCAAGCATACTCCAAAGCTCGGCACATGAGAGCTCCTCATCATCGCTGTCGTCACTGCTCTCATCCTCAATCTCCCCAAGTTGGCTCGCGTCCATGAGGCACGTGGGAGGTGGAGGAAGAGCTCGTGGAAGTGTGGTTTTGATCATGGCTAGGCCGTCCACTTCTTCATCATCGCTTGAGGAAGAGGATGTGTCACTTGAGTTGTCACTTGTCCACTCTCTAACAAGAACCTTGCGTCAGAACTTCTTCTTGTGATCTTGAACTTTGCCTTTGCCTTTGCCTTTGCCTTTGCCTTTGTCCTTGTTGAAGTACTTCTTCTTCCTTTGCTTGGCTTTGGTGTCTTCTTCTTCTTCATCATCACTTGAGTCTTGGGACTTGAAAGCTTCTTTCTTTGGCTTGGGGCAATCTCGAACAAAGTGATTCTTGGACCCACAGTTGAAGCACTTACCCTTGGACTTGGAAGCAAACTTGTTCTTAAAGGTCCTCATCTTCTTTATGAGAAGAGCCAAGTCCTCACTCAAGTCATCTTCATCATCATCTTCTTCTTCTTCAATCTCTGCCTTCTTCTTGCTCTTCTTGCTCTTGATAGGCTCTTGCTTCTCAGCTTGAAGAGTAAGGTTAGATGGTTGAGGATCATCCAAACCCAGCTGGTAGCTCTCGAAGGCAGTGATCTTGCCAAGTACATCCTTCATGATCTTGGTCTTGAGGTCACCTTGCAAGGTGAAGGTGATGATGAACTCATACTTGGGGTCTTTGAATAGCCTCAAGAATCTTCTTATCACCTCAACAGGCTTAAGCTTGAAGTCATCCCCAAGAGCATTGATCTCCTCCACTAGTACATGAAAGCGAGAATAAACAGTGTTAGCTCTCTCATATGACAATCTAGTGAAGTTGTCATACTTGTTCTTTAGCACATAGTATCTTTCTTCTTTGACATCACTGGTACCCTCATGGACACCCTGAATCTCAGTCCAGATACCATGTGCTATCGAACTTGCATCCCAATCTAGCAAAAACATCCTTAGAAATGCAAGCAAATAGAGCATTCTTGGTCTTAGCATTGTTCTTAATGAAATCAGGCTCAAGCAGGTTCACATTCGGATCAGACTCGTGAGTGACCATCCATATCTCTAGATCAAGGGACTCTAGGTAGGCTTGCATGTGAGCTTTCCAATACCTATAGTCCTCCCCATTGAATATGGGAACACTCCCCACCTGTCCCGGCATCCTTACTCAAGGCGGTGAAGCCTCAAAGATGAGCACTTGGCTCTAATACCACTTGTAAGGACCAAAGACATACCGAGAGGGGGGGTGAATTGGTAAGCCGCCCATGAATCCAAATACTTCAATTCCCACTATTTGAGTCTAACAATCGTTGTATCCTAACAATCCTAGTAGGCCCGGACCCTACACATGCTAGTGTTCGTGATGATAGCAAACACGGAAGCCAAACACACTAGCCTATACAAGCTACAATTCAACCTAGTTGCTAGAGCACACAATTGCAGAATAGTAAAGAGGAGGTCAAGAAATGCTTATGATTTTTTCTCGAGGTCTCGAAAGGATGGCGTCTTCCCCTACTCCTCGTTGGACCACTCTCGTCTGGATATCCTTGGACTCCATCAAGCTCACAAGTCTCCATGCTTGTGGTCATTGTCATCAATCACCAAGGCAACCATCATCCATATGATTTGTAGTTGAGTTTAGAGATGATTCCTACATAGACAACACTTGTGTAGTTATTAGTCCATAATTTTATAGTTGACATCTATCACCAAAATATTCATACCTTTGGGATTCCATCAATGGTCATGAAGCTTACACTTTGCTTGGGACTTCGAGAGGAAACAAATAACAGTTTTTGCGCCAGGAGATGTCTACGCAGGATACGTCTATGCACAAAAGGAAAATACATAGGGCACCCATACACAGGTGGCAGCCAAACTGCACGCGGCATTATCTCTATGCGTGTCAGCTTTCTTTGAAGGCTGGGAGATACAGGAGTCAAATTGGACAATGGTATTCAGGGAGCTAAAACCAGAGACCCAACAACCAACCAATAGAGGATGGTCGGTACCATAAGAACTCCTGCATAGATGCCATTTGATGTCCTTTCTCTTTTAGCTAATCACATCCATTCGCTGATACAGGTGCAAATCAGGGATTATGTCATTAAAATTCTGTCGCACACTCGACGGGATCGGTCATGAAGCAAGCCTTTTTAAGGTAATTAGTTTAGCACACTTAGATTTATTTTTTAGCGACACCCAATTATTCATATTAAGTAACGACAACCAATTTTCTCCCAGGTTGTTGATGACGACAAGCAACCATTCGAGGCAGAAAGAGCGAGGATCTTGTATGATATACTCCATCTCAAACCAAACAAGGCCAACCCACCACCACAGTTCGTAGAGGACGTCTCTGACTAGGAGGGCAAATTATTGTTTTTTTTCAGAACTTTGTACCATCGCATATGCGCACTTTGTATGAACCCGCAGATTCATCTGCACTACAACAGATGACCCTTGTACCCACCAGCTAATATGGACAAATTGTTCTGCCTTACTCAATACCGTTGTTGATTTTTCCATCTGTATTTCATACCTTTTCACGACATCTGTTATATGACGTCAGAGAGGATAGTGCAACAATTTCAATCCCCCTGCACCAACCTGTTATAACATGACACAGACGACAGTCCAAAGTATTTATTTCAGTAATGCTAGTCTTATATACACCAGCAGGTCGGGGGTGAGCCGCGAGCACTTATCCCCCTCCCACAGTCACGGCCATCTACAACAACAGCCATTCCTCTAGACCAAGCACCATGAGTTCACTCGCCAACTCCATGGATGACCTCGACTTAGAAACCAGCCACACCGTACAAGGATCTCCAGAACACATACCCTGCTCCAGGCCTCAACCAGTCTCCCTTGTACACGCCCAAGATGATGAAAGCAAGAAGCACGATGCAGTGGAAGGGAAGGAGGATGCAGCAGCTACCATGCTCCCACCACCACCCAAAATCGCGAAGAGTAGCACTAGGATCAATGATGAGTTAACTCTTATGCCTGTAACAATCAAGCAGATCAAAGATGCGATCCCAATCTCCAAAGGTGGCAAACTAGTGATCAACAACACCGTCATATCTACGGTGACCACCCATCCACCATTTCTTTCATTTTCTATGGGCACAGTTTGTTACATATTCATTCCATCTTGCCAGGTCCGGATTGTTGGTCGAGTGCTAGAGCCTATTGTGCAAGAATCAAGAGGGACTTTCACAGTAGAAGATGGCACAGGATGCATAAATGGAGGCATCTAGAAATTAAGGACCGAGGCACATACAAAACTTTTTTCATGAAAGGCTACATTTGAAATTGTGACACTAACCATATTGTTCAAATGCAGGGTGATCTGTGGTGAGGCTAGTTTCTGCGAATTTTCAGCAATAAAGTACCATACAAGTCAACTAATTTCAACTTTTCCTTTTTTTGTTTGACACGGCCACAAATCATGCTTATAGTTGACCTCAACAATACTATGTCATTGCAGAGATGGCAACTACGTGACAATAACCGGGTGTCTTCTCACAAAGGAAGGTGAATGGACCCTTGAGTGCTACATCTACCGGTACTGTCAACAAACAACACCCCTTTTTTATTATGCTTACGTTTCCGCCTACTTGTTCCTCTAAGACACGTCTCCTCTGGCAGCAAAATCACCGACTTCAATGACATAACCCATCACTTCCTTCATGTCATCCACACAACCCTTGTACTCACACGTAAATCGGTACGCATTCCATTGAGAACCACTATTAAACCATGGGTTAGTACAACAAGGTTTTACTAATCATCCACTATTGTTGGCCACCTACACCTACCAGAACCTTCACGGCCACTCCACACCCCCAAGGGCCACAGTGCCAGTAACATGCAGGACTGGAAGATCAAACTACACCAACTCCACAGTTGCAGAACGTGCACGGGGGCGAAGTGCCCGACACAGCAGCACTAGGGGCTTGTTTGATTGCTGCCTGGCAGGCAGCTGCCTGGGCCAGGCAGTGATCTCAACCGCAGGCACTCAAAATCGAGCGCCTGGGAACGCTGCCTGCGCCAGGCAACTTTGTCAGGGTGTAAACCAAACAAGCCCTAGGTGACAGGCAGCCACTTAATCCAGTTTGTCACTATATTTTCTTTTCCACCAATTTCTATAGCACCGAAGGATAGCTTGCTTCAAAAGTTTTGACTATTTTTTTCTGTTTCATCAGGGCAAGACTCTTGACACCGCGCTGTCAAATGCAGTCATTCAAATTATTAAAGAAAATATGGTGGGGTAAGTGAGCGCCACCTGTTTACCCTGAGTAACTAAATACACGCTGCCACAATTCCATCCCCTTTGCTCGCTAAACAATGCAATCATTTTATCTCAGGTCAGAGAAACTCGAAGGAGTGCACATTAGCCACATAACCAAGAAGCTTTCTACCTCTCAGGACAACCTAAGGCAAGCCCCACCGACCACCATGTACTTTTCGTTCCTATCTTGAATAGCAATAACACAAGACAAACAAATATTTCTCGCTGCAGGGTCATACCGCTCGACCTGGCTACAATTGGTGAAATCTATACTACAGTTGACAAAGACCACTACAGGTCTCCCTGAGCACGGCCGCTCCCCCTCATCGCGGCGGAAGAAATGGACCACCGTAGCTTCATGCTCTATTTAATTCTCAATATTATTAGTTCAACTTCAATCTGGCGCTACTATGTAAACCAGGTTCAGTACAACCCACCCCAATGCATGCAGTGTCGCTGCCTAATGCAATGTGGGGGCCACACCCAACTGTTGTACCAATCACCTGCCCATGTATTCCAAACTATAAGTCTGGCCAACTAGGCCCGTGGATTGCCAGGGTGATGAAAGAGTGCTCCAGTAATGCACTCCTAGTGATTGTTTAATTTGACAATTGAGCAAGGCTCCATTAATATTCTGATTCCATCGTTGTTTAAGGATACCTCTCCCTCGTCTTTTGTTCATCTCGCCCATAGTGTAGGCACCACGGGTATGTGCACAGCTGCCTTGCCGGCCTCTTGTGCCGCGTATCCAGAACAATACACCATGACAATGACACTTCTTCAGGTTGTCTCGCTGCCTCCTGTCCACGGCGCCCCAGTCTGCTGGGCTCGCATTCTATCCTTCGTGTCTGTGCCGCGCTCGTCTGCTGGTATCCTGCCTGCCATTGAGCTCACCCGTTAGCTTGTCGGCACCGAGTTCCTCACCTCAACTCGGGGTCTAGATCCGAACGACCGGCGTTTCTGATTCACTTATTGGCTGGCGTTCTCAACCCTAGTTCGACCTTGATACCGCATGAACAGCGAAGGGTAGCAAGGGAGTGTGGCCGGAGCCTGCCTCCTGCACCTGATCGGTCTGCCTACTTATAAGGATCATGACCATTGAGGTTACCCCGAGGTATAAATGTTTTGGTGATGAATGCAAACATGAAATGTGATTAATGTCTACACGAGTGTTGTTCGTATAGGAAACCTTTTCTACTCTATGATGATTATTGACGGCGGCCTTGGCAATAGATGACAATGACCACAAGCATGAAGGCTTGTAAGCTTGATGGAGTCTAAGGGTTGATGAAGATGGATCAAGGTGAAGGACAAGCTATGGAGCAAGTGTTAGGAACACTTGTCTAGTTGTTAGGGCTTTGAGTCAATAGTAAAAACTATACTATCAAGGGGGTCTAGGTCATTTTTCTTAGGTCATGCTAGTCGGTGATGTGCATGGATGCTTAGTAAAATCACAGGCACTAGGTGACAGTGGAGAAGCCAAGGAGCTGTTCAGAGGAGCCTGAAAATAATGTCAAGCGATGACGAGGAGTTTTAGCTTCTGAACGTAGTGGCCGAATAGAGGGATCAGTGGAGACCGGACAGTATGGTCACTTGGAGATTAGAGAGGAGTCTATGAGGAATCTGTCAAGTCTGGAGACCCTAGAGACCGGATGGTACGGTCTAATGACCGGACGGTCCGGTCAGTAGGGCTGAGGCTCAGGACAGAGAGGAAGTAAACTAAAAGCTCTCTGGAATGCATAGGACACGGAGTGACCTGACGGTCCGGTCAGCACAGGAGATCGCCAAGGATAGTGAAGCCAACGGCTCTGCGAGCCGTTTCAGAAGAGATCGGATGGTCCGGTCTGGGAGTGACTGAATGGTCCGGTCAATGGTGTCCAGAAGGGTGATTTCATAGAGCAATGGCTAGTTGGAAGTTGAAATCCTATATAACTTTGTTGCTGGGGTCTTGGAGACTTCTCTTGGTCGGTGGAATTGCTTGGAGCATTTGGTGAGAGCCAAGAGGAAAAGAAGAGAGTACTAGGAGGAGATATTGCATATCTTGAGAGTGCTAGTGAGAGTAACTTAAGCATTGATGCACATCTAAGGCTAGGGTGTCCTTGACGGTGTGATCTTGGTTGTTACTCTTGGTCTATGGTGAGACCTAGACCGGTTAGGTGTCGGTGATCGAGCCTATCGTGATTGGTTGTGAAAACCGTCATACGTTTATACCCGGTTTGAGCTCGCCGATGAAAGGGACATCGCTAGTGAGTGCCCGTGTTGGCTCTTGGAGTCCGACATGTTCTCGAGGGAGGCGAGATTGTGCCTTGGTGGCAGCGGTGATACGCACCATGTCTTCACTCCGGGAGTGACTGCAGGCTCGTGGACGAGAACTCTACATTGGTGGCGGGACGGACCAGAACTCCGGCGGGAGTGGTCCAACGAGGAGTCGGGGAAGGCGCCATCCTTCTAAGACCTCGAGAAAAAATTATGAGTCATCTCTTACTCTACTCCTTACTATGATGCTTTACTTTTCGTATTTTCATACCATGCTATTCATGCTTGTGTGCTTGCCTTGCTCTAGTTGATCACCTTATAGACTTGCATGAATAAGCTTCTTTACTTGCTAGTTGTGCTTAGCTTTCACTTGATCACTAGCATGTATAGGAGTTGATTTGGCTTGATTGATCACCCTCCTATGTGTTGTGTTACTCATGCTTGTGTGCTCTAGTTCTTTACCTTGTAGCTTTGCATGAGTAGGTTCCTTTTCTAGCTTGCTGTTTGCTTCCGCGTGTCTTTGTTTACTAGCTTGTATAGGAGTTGTATTGCCTTGTGTGATCCACTAGTATGCTTAGGTTGTTGTTCCTTTCATAGGTTTATTATCTTGCTAGTGTGATCAGCACTAGAATTGTATAGGAGTTGGTTTGAGTGGTCGGTTTTAGGAATTGACGAATTTGATACATAGTGCGAGTTCCCGATTCAACCCTCCCCCCCCCCCCTCTCGGTCACTCAGTACTTACACTATAGCACCTGATCAAGCAACCAAACCACCTTTTCGGCCAAGCCCGGTGTCTGCACCAGGCACAGTCCATTGTTTGCACGCTTACCCTTGCGATGCTCCCTACACCCAAGACATGCTTTGCCACCTAGGCTCTATAGTGTGGCATACCATTTTCTCCACATGTACAGGGCAACCCCACACTAACTGTGACAGGTACCGCCCGATTGGACTCCTTATCAGCAACCAGGCATGCACAGCCTGGACGATCGACAGGCACCCGGACCCATTGTGCAGGCAAGAACTACAAACTGGCCTTTACCGATTCCACCCAGTCATATGGACGGGCAGCACTCGGATTGAACTGGGAACCTCTACAGGACCACAAGCACAACAAATGCGTCTGTTCCATGCCACCAGCCGTGCACGGCCACGGTCCATTTTTCTCAACCTACCGTCACCCTACGCACATAGTTCGAC
Organism: Eleusine indica; assembly: GCA_030378355.1. Classification (NCBI taxonomy): domain Eukaryota; kingdom Viridiplantae; phylum Streptophyta; class Magnoliopsida; order Poales; family Poaceae; genus Eleusine; species Eleusine indica. Next base: position 49,725,653 of record CM059495.1, read on the forward strand.
CACGAACGTTTGTCAGAACAAATCAGCTGTAATAAACGCCACATCCAGAACCCCGCTGCGAGGCAGCCGAGAGATGCGACAATGAATAGACGGCACCAGTACAAACCATCGCATCATAGGACGTCCTTTTGCATACCTTCGGTGCCTGGGCACGATACGAACTAAGACTGACCGCACTGGGGTACTAGAAACCATCCTCCAGTACCCCGATAGCGGATCGGCAGCTGCACTGGGCTACTGAGAGGGCTATGGTAAATTCCCGGACAGACTCCCGAACGCCAAATATGACACGGTCCCGAACGTTCGCTATCGCGCCATGTCGGACGGGGCTCACCACCAGAGCGGCTACACCCAACCAACCCGGCCCTCCCGCCAACGCCCAGAGCCAGTTCGCCGCCGGGAGCTCCAAACCACCGCGCCGCCAGGAGCCCCAAGCCGCCGGATCTGGAGAGAGGAGAGGGAGGGCGAAGCTCGAGCCATGGCGCCGCCAAATCTTGGAGGACCATGCTGCCGGATCTGGAGAGAGGAGGGGAGGCAGAGCCGTCCGTCACCGGAGGGGGAGGGAGGGGCTCGCCGTCCGCCGTGGGGGGGGCTCGCCGTCCGCCGCGGGGGGTTGGGGCCGCGCGTGCTCGGGGGTGGGCGGAGGAAGCAAGGGGAGAGAGAGAGAGAGAGAGAGAGAGAGAGAGAACAGGTGGAGGGAGGGCGTGGGCGGCCGTCACAGCGGAGCTCGGCGAGGCCGGCGCGGGCGGCGGCATTAGGCGCGGGGAGGAGAGGGCGGTGCAGAGCGGGCTGGCAGGCAGAGAAAGGGCGGGCAGCCGTGGAGCGGTGGAGCTCGGTGTGGAGCTCGGCAGGCGGAGAGAAAGATTGGAGAGGGAGGAGAGAGAGGGGAGAGAAAAAAAAAAGGGAAGAGGCTGATAGGTGGGTCCCATAGTAAGGTAGTTGATATAGAGGATGAATATAAAGTATGCATGGGTGCGGGAAAACTATATATAGAGGAGAGAATATCGATGACTAAGATAGAATATTTCTTAGAGGATACATTTAGAGTATGACGAGTACAGTCAGTCTAATCAGCTAGGCCGTGCATGCTACATGTATGCTGCAACCCACGCGCAAACCCATCCCTCCCTACGGTGGATGTAATTATCCCTTGTACAGCATGAAGGACAACCCGTCTTGTCACTATGCCCCGGACCACGCACATAACATGCAACCCACGCGCAAACCCATCCCTCCCTACGGTGGATGTAATTATCCCTTGTACCGGCAGTTCTATTCCGTCTGCATGCAGTCGCACTATGGCCATGGTGGGAGAACACGTTAATTGCTTCTTGAATGCATATGAGGTAGCTACCACCCGCTCCATTGCAACATTGGCCAGCACGCACTATAAATCTAAGGCAACATCACTCCTAGCTGCTACAGACTGAAAGCAAGGGGAAGCAGCCATGGATGATCCAACCGAACCCGCTCACAAGGTAGTTTCTTGTTCAGCATTTGCCATTTTGTTTTGCTTGTAACTGTCCCCTCTGTTCATCCGCTAACCGCAGTATGAAAGCTTTTTTTTTGCACTAGATGTTTGTTCATGTATCGTGGTATGTCGTTGTGGTTAGCCTGTACCTGATGCACCTACAAGAATAAACACTTTGCATGGCTGTTTCTTACAAAGAAAATTTCACCTTGCTTTTTTTTTCCTCTTTCTGTTTACGCAGACCAGCGACCACTTGGGCCATGCACATGACTACACATCTATTATGGCCCCACCAACAGACACAGATGTCTACAGTACCTTCGCCAATGCAATTGCTATACTGGCAAATGCTCATACAGACGCCGAAAACCTAAACGCACTATCGGTATTCTAATCACTAACTGTTACCTACTCTCATCTCTGCCTCCAACCAAAATATGAAGCTCCTTTTTACTCCTCATTTTTATGTCAGTGCATTTCACCGAAAGAGTGCAATTCCTTAACCGCATCGCAAAAGGTTGGGAATGCTCTACAAGATGCACTTGCCGCAGGCAGCACTCATGTGTCTCTCTCCCACCCTTGGATTGTAAACGCGATTCCATGTGTTGCCTTCTTATTTACGTTTAAGAACAATTTTGTTTCGTTCGTCATAAAGCATGAGAACTGAAACTAGTCCTTTTTCCTGGTCCAGGGCACAAGCAACTTATCAGATCCGATGGCCATGCTCGAAGGGTATTGTGTCACGTCGCATCCGGCTATCGTCCCAGTAGGCGTGGAAAGCCAAAGCACAAAACAGGGCACCATTGAGATAGCGTCACCAGTCTCCTCCAAGTCGGACTCAAACGGCCCTCCCCGTGACAACCACGCCACAACCCACGTCAAGGATGCAAAGGATGCTGCCACCCAGGTACCACCCATGCACTGACCTATGCATGTTATGTTTCTGAAAAGTTAGAGGTACACACAACAACAGGACCTCGACCCCATGTTACATTTAACCCACCGGTGCACTATAACGCCTATACCAAGCACTTGCAGTAGACACTTGCTCTTGCCAACAACCACCCCCTCTCCCATCCCCTCGAAAAACACATAAAAAAAAGGAGGATGAGAAAAGCTTCATCTTCTTGCTCCTCAACAAACTTGGCACCGGAGGTACAACATCTTGAACAAATAGGTTGCCTTCTATTGATTTTTCGGCCATAGCAATATCATGTAACCTCATTGTCGTAACGAATCTTCCTATATAGTCGCAGGAAAACAATGGCTGCCCAATTGACAAGATTGCAAGCGTGGTTGCAAAGCTAAAGGAAGGCTTCGATTCACAGGTGACCGCATCTTCAACCATGGTTTCATCCGCTGATTGTTGCATTACTTAACCCGCCAAACGATGCTTGTCCACTTCAGGCTTTCATGGTCGATGGCTACTGTCGGGGGCAAAAACCGGAGGTGCCACGTGGCACCATTTAGTGGCCCGTCAATAACTAAGATAACGGATCCACCGAAACACCGCTGAGGTATCATCCGCGTGGCCCCCTCGAAGCGAATCTCCGTGTTGACCGAGTCTCGGGAGTGGGGGCCGTGCAACCCCCGGTCCGCTCGACCCCCCCCCCCCCTGGGGGGTTGAGGGCCTACTGCGTCTTGCTCGACCCCTCGATGAACATTGGATCAATGCCATGCATGAGGAGTTGGAAAACTTTAAGAGAAACAAAGTGTGGACCTTAGTAGAGCCTCCTGTTGGTGTCAATGTCATAGGAACCAAGTGAGTTTTCAAAAATAAGCATGGGGAAGATGGTGAGGTTGTTAGAAACAAGGCTAGGCTTGTTGTCCAGGATTTCAGTCAAGTGGATGGCTTAGACTATGGGGAAACCTTTGCTCCTGTTGCACGCATAGAAGCCATTAGGATCTTGCTTGCATTTGCTGCCTCTAAGGGCATTAGACTCTACCAAATGGATGTCAAGAGTGCTTTCCTAAATGGTTTTATAGAGGAAGAGGTTTATGTGAGACAACCACCTGGCTTTGAGCACCACAAATACCCAAACCGTGTCTACAAGCTTCAAAAGGCTTTGTACGGGCTAAAGAAAGCACCTAGGACATGGTATGCTAGGCTTAAGACCTTCTTGCTAGGGCGTGGGTATGTCATGGGGTGTGTTGACAAAACCTTGTTCACTCTAAAGCATGGAAATGACTTTCTAATGGTTCAGATTTACGTGGATGATATCATCTTTGGAGGTTCCTCTCATGCTCTTGTGTCCAGATTTCAGGAAGCTATGGAAAGTGAATTACAGATGTCGATGATGGACGAGCTCACCTTCTTTCTTGGACTTCAAATCAAGCAGTACAAGCAAAGCACCTTCATACATCAAGCCAAGTACACGAAGGATCTCCTGAAGAAGTTTGACATGGTCAATGTGAAGCCGTTATCAACACCAATGTCCACAACAACGGCACTTGACCCTGACAAAGATTGTGAAGCGGTGGATCAAAGGGAATACAGGAGCATGATTGGCTCCCTCTTGTACCTGACAGCAACGAGACCCGACATACATTTCGTAGAGTGTCTTTATGCTCGCTTTCAGGCTTCCCCAAGGGTGACTCATCACAAGGCTATCAAGCGCATCTTCAGGTATCTCAAATACACCCTTGAGTTCGGTCTTTGGTACTCTGCATCTTTATCTCTTGATCTCATTGGGTATTCGGATGCGGACTTTGCTAGGTGATTGATAGGAAGAGCACTTCTGGTACTTGCCATTTCTTGGGTACTTCTTTGATTTATTGGTCTTCTCGTAAGCAGTCGAGTATAGCCCAATCCACCATAGAGGCTGAGTATGTTGATGCTGCTAGCTACTACTCACAAATTCTATGGATAGTATCCACCATGAGAGACTATGGGTTAACCTTTAAGGGTGTTCCACTCATGTGTGATAACGCCAGTGCCATATGCTTAGTCAAGAACCCAGTCCTATATGGTAAGGTCAAACACATAAATGTGAGATTCCACTTCTTGAGAGATAATGTTGAGAAGGGAGATGTTGAGCTCAAATACATTGACACTAAACACCAATTGGCTGATATTCACACCAAGCCCCTAGATGCTTCGAGATTTGCTTTTCTTCGAGGGGGAGGGGGGGAGCTTGGTGTTTGCCATCCTTGTGGCATCATTTGAGGAGGAGTTGGTGTTCTCTTGTATATATGTATCTTACCTTTTTGCATTGCATCTCATATGTAATATATGCATTGGTAGATGAGCTTTGATTCTTATGCTTTCTTGCATTTCTCTTTGCTATGATAGAGCTTGAGCTAAGTTATGTGGATGTGATAGTAATCTCTCATGCTTAGATTTTCTAGATGGCTTGTTATAAACTCTTTAGAGCAACTTGCTAATCTTGAAGGTAAACTTAGCTTCTTGTGAACCTTATGCACTAATCTTGCTAATACTTGCTCACCATGTGTATAATTGCTTTTATCCCTGTCAAGACTTGTGTTGAGGCTAGTTTAGAGGATATCTTGGCTTTGGCACCTTGTGTTTGCGAAACGGAAGGCTTTGCAAATGTTTAGCTCATGATGTAACATTGTGGGAACATGTGTTCCTTTTGCCATAAAGGCATGCTCTTTTGTCTTGTGAATAAATCATGAAAAATCTGCTAAGTGACTTGATCAAATAATTCTAAAATGTTAAATCCAAACACTATGACTTGAGGCCTCGGGGTGTTTGCCGTACCTAGTCGTGCGACCCTCTGCATGGATAAGAGGACACATGAGGATAAACAATAAACACTTGATCAAATGAGTCTCTGTTGCATATGTGAGTGTTTGTAAAGCTCATTTTCTGCGAATGCTTGTTTCCCTAGTTGAGATTGAGACTGGCTAGTTTCTTTTGATTCACTTGATGCCTGTTTTGCCTTGGATGGGAGTACTTATACATGTGGTGGTAGTTTTTCTCATGATGAGTAAATTTGATTCTATCTAAGCTAGTCAATCTTTTTATTTAGCTTGTATAGCTCTTGGTGTTTATGCTTTGCTATCTATTTTTGGTCTTTGTGTGATGGTGAACTATTGCTTTTACACTTCATGGCTCTATGTTTTTTATTAGCACAGTTAACTGCTTGTCTGCATAATTGTTGAAGCTCCTTAGGTTTGCATCTTCATGCATTGCATGTTTGTTTGCTCTTTTGCCTCTTTGATGAGTTCATTGCCAAAGGGGGAGAAATAAGTGTCTAAGGGGAGAAAATATTGGGTCATGCACAAATAATGCTAAGAAACTTGAAATGATTCATTTTGCATTACATGAGACCTATCACAAGTTGAGGGGGAGCATATCATGTCCTTGAGCATTTTCTTGCGTTTTTCACATTCTTTGCGTCTCAAGTCGCTTTCTTTGCCAACTCTTGGTTTTGTGATCCCTATTTTGCTAGATGGCCTATTTTTACCTTTTCTTTGGGTTTGGCCATTTGGATGTGCTTATTCGGCTTCACATTTCAATCTCTAATCTTTGTGCATTTGGTGTTGTCCATGTACTCATCAAGGGGGAGATTGAGAAACTATGTGGATATGTGCCATGGTTTGTAATATGTGATGAGTAATTGACATTGGTTGAGTTTGGTGTTTGAGTTGAAATGCGGGAATCTAGGGATTGCATGAGTTTGTGCATGTCATGGTTTTGACTAACAGAGTTGGTGAGGATGTTGGAGAGTTGCAGGAGATGGGAAATGTGTTTGCTTGTCTCATGATGTGTAGGTCACTAGAGTCAACTTGGCGGTCAATGGCGAGAGGATCAGGCACAAGTAGGAGACTTGGGGCTGGACGATCGGGAGGCCGGGTGAAGTCAAGGGTGATCTACACCGTACATGTGGAGAGGCTAGAAGCACAGACAGTTTCGCGGTTGAGCCTCAAAACCGTGAGTGGTGATCAAGACGAAAGGGTTGACCAAGTCAAAGGTGATCGGGCGTCGGTGCAAGTAGAGGCTTCCAATGGACCGGAGGCGGAAGATACTTGCCAACGAGTAGGATCACGGGATGAGGTGACACGCGTCAAGATCGAGAAGTCACGCTTTGAGAAGCGTGCAAGGCGGTTTCCCGGTTTGGACCTCAAAGCCGGTGACGGTGATTAGAGGTGCACGTGGCACCATCGCGGAGCTTGCGTCGAGGCGAAGCAAAGTTGTGAAGGGATCGATGGCATTCGAGGAAAGAAAAAAGAGTTGGACAGTTTTGCCTCTGGTGGTAGGTGGCAATGAGTTATAGGTCAAGGGTAGAGTTGTCTTAGACCCTAGGCCTATATAAGGAGACGTGTGGCTGGTGGGAGAGGTGCCTCTTCCCATTAGCCTTGTTAGGACTTCATTCAAAGTGATAGGAGAGGTCTTCATGTAATAGAGGAGAGAATAGTGGCGGACCCAGCTAGAAATTTTAGGTATGGCGACATTGTATAGTAATTTTTCTTTTATAAATTTAGAAATAACTGGCATTAACCAGTAAGATTGGTTGGACCATAAATCAATTAAAATAGTTAATTCTATCAAAAATCTTTAAACTCTTTATAAACAATTATCAAAATAAATAAAACTTCTCAATGGTCATTACCGGCCGAGACCATGTGGTAACGCTAAATATCAACCTTGATCGGTAAACCAAAATTTTGTGATTTTTTGTCAAAATCAATAATGGTTCAGCTGTCCCAATCAAAGCCCATTGTTAAACGTAGCAGGCTCATAACGGTTCAACTGGCCCAATTTACCTTCTTCCTCCTCCTGCAGTAAGCTAACGCACAGAACAAAGCTAATGCTTGCTTCCATGGTGTCAAATAGCCACCACGCAATGAACTGAACTAAGAACTGAGAAGATGGAAGGGGAATCGCTGACAAATTTAGGTATGGTGGCCGCCATACCTCGTTCTGTATCCATGGATCTTGTAAGCATGTTTTTATGATATGAGAAGTATTTTCGCGCTCAAGATCTTCCTCTCTCCCTAAATCCCGAATTTCTCTTTTTCTCTATTTTCGGGGCTATTTTCGTGGGAATTTTCGATCTCCTTTTTGAGTGAGTTTTTGAGGCAGATTTCTTGGATGCTATGATGAGCTAGAACAATCCTTCATGGGTCCTTGACCGAATCAAGAGCTCTAGCACATTCGATTTGAAGGATTTCTCAAGTTTTCCCTTTTTAGTGTCCTTGCCACAAGATTTGAAATTCGTTATGATTTTTTGAGCCAATTGAGTGGATCTTCTAGGATTAGGGTCGTGATGTGTTGAGGATTGGATGGTCCAAAAATCGCACATTTTGGATATCATTTGGTTGAGTTTTGGAGAGATTTGTGGGAAAAACGTGACAGTTTTCTGTTCTGTTGGGGATCGATCGGCACTGCCGATGACCAGAACCGGCACTGCCGGTGGGTCTGATCTCTGATCGGCACTGCCGATGCCACGATCGGCACTACCGGTGGCTGGAGTCTGAACCCTGCACCGGCACTGCCGATGCGCTCTGACCGTTTCTTTCCTGAGTTTTGAGAACCCCGCACCGGCACTGCTGATGGGTGTGACCGGCACTGCCGATGGCTATGATCGGCACTGCCGATGGTTGTCCAAACTTCATCTGTTTTGGTGTGTTTCTTTGACAGTTTCGAGTCCTTGCAGTTCTTCTTTTTTTCCGTTGTGTTCCGCTGCTGTTATTGATCACTCATAAGGTTAGCACATCACAAGTTGGTGTGTGTGGCCTTGGTGATCGGTTTAGAGGTTGGTTTGGGTTATAATTGAGACATAGGCTAAGTTCTTATAAAGAATTTTAATTGGCTCCCATTCATCCCTCCCCCTCTAGTCGCCTTCTCGATCCTTCAAATAGTTACTTAGAAAAGCGGTCGTACATGGCTCTAGTATCGACCCGTGTTGCATGGGACTCAATCAGGACTCCTGCTCTCAGGTTTCTGGATACCTGTTTGACCTCAAACAACCTTGGATTAATAAAGAAAAACGAGATAGCCACACAAAATAGAAAATAAAGGAACAAGAAATAAAAATCATTCATACCTGCTTTGTCACATGGTCTTCCTTCCCCTCGTCCGCCTCCCGATCTGCAATCATATGTTTATATTGGGACACAAATACATGCATCGGAGCGGCTCTAGGGATGTAGGTTTTAAGAAGATGATTAGCACTCTCACTCCTCTGCGTGCTGGTCATGCCGGCACAAAATGTGTCCGTAAAATAAGGCTTCGCCCACATGACCGATTATCAAAGCATCTGTTTAGGAACTGATTCTCCCCGAGACCATAAAGGTCAATTAGGGCAGCCCAACGGTGTTCGAACTCCGGGATCGAAACTACTTCGTCCAATAGCTCGTGAAGACCACGTTTGAAGTCAAAATTCTTGCTGTAAAGTGCACCAAGGGACTCTTTTGCCTTCCGCAAAACATGCCATTTGCACCACCGGTGCCAAACCGCCAGGAGCTCTGTCGCTATGGCAGCTCGCATAGCCTGGCACTGATCTGCACACAGATGACAAATCAAGGAAAGCAAACAAATAGCGACTTGATTCAGGGAAAACTGAAATTCAGGATTGGGTTGTACCAGGGAGATATGTCTTGGGCACGACGCCGTCCATTGCTTCTACGAACATACGGAAAGCCCACTGGAAACCCTCGGTTGTCTCCTCTGTCAGTAACACAGCACCAAATATGACTGTCTGGAAGTGGTTGTTAGCGCTAACGAAGAGACCGAAAGGAAGATTGTATAGGTTCGTCCGATAGGTTGTGTCAAACGTGATTGCATCTCCAAAACAGGAATAGTTGTACTTGCTATATCCGTGGCACCAGAACATCGCCTTCACATGTTTTTCTTCACCTAATTGTAAACGAAGTATCATCCCAGGATCCCTAGCCTTCATGCTGTTAAACAACTCCACTGTCTATGGATTCCTGAGCTAACCTACCGCACAAAGACCGTATGGACTGTCTACTAAAAGGCACGTACTGTGACACACCATGAAGGCTACTAACAATGGAGCACACACGAGATATTTGAACATTGTTTGTCCTAAGATTACGTCGCGCGTCATCTGGTCTATCCTATTGTGCGAGTTCCACTGCTTACGCTCTCCGCAACTAACAGACATAGGGTGGTTATGTTCGCGTACATGACGGCTGATGAACCAAGAATCATCTTCCTTACGCAGCAAACGGATCATGGCTCTGCAACCGCTTCTAGCACTACGGGCGTCACAGGATGCATCATGCCCCTGCACACAAAGTGAGCACGAAACCTCACCAAAAGAGGGGAAAGCAACCATCAAAGCAAAATGCTAGGTACTAACTAACCTCGCAAGCACAAACTCTGTCCTGCCTTGTGCGCCTGCCGCTTGCACTGCTTCTGTTCCGCCCAAAGCGGATGCCAAAACCTTCTTCCCACGAAAACATGTTGTAGAACTCGTACCCTTCTTGTGGTGAATCAAACACAGCACCAACGACTGGCTCAAAGATTGGCCGGCCTCCACGATTGTTAACGCCTCACGTAGAGCCCTCTCAACAGCACCGTAGTTCCAAGCAGCAGGGAGCCGACGACATGAAAACGTAGGGTGACACGAAGAATACCAAATGTACGCACCAAAACAAGATAAGAACTACGACTAACCGGACACCAATTGGATTGGAAGCCATTGCAGCTACGGATGGTTCGTGGTATGTGCCACAAGAAGGCAAGGGGTATATATACGCAACCGATTTAGCTGCCTGCCAAATCGTTGAAATCTATTGGCGGGAAAAAATTTGGCGGAAGCGATTTCTCATGCAAATGCTGGGTACATAAGAGTAATAACATCAGAGCGGTTGTGCTTAGATTGCCTGCACCACATGATTTGAATGCAGCATTTACTGAGTAGTTGCAGTAAGACTCATGCACGATCCAATACTACCATGCAACAAATCACGTGGTTAACGCGCACGTACTCCGGTACCCACATGAAAAGAGCATACGAACGCAGACTACAACTGATGGCGCAAGTACACTAGACCCGCATGCACACAGTGCATATGAGTGCAGCCTACATCTAGGACTGCAGTGTACGCATGCCTACACAAACCACGGCCTACCGCACATAAGATAAACCTAACATCGTCATGATACACTGTTACTTTCGTCTTCATTAAATCACATAGACTGCAGCACGAATCATGACGAGACTTGATCTATGGCCCCGGACCCGGGTCCAGGTACCCACCTTTGTAGCAAATCCGCTCTCTATAATTAAATTGGGCAGTGGGTGCTTGTAGATGCACCGATGTCTATTTTTCTTCTTCAAACACCGGTTCGTGCAGTGAAGGCATCGGTGCTTGATTGAGAATATTCCCTCAAAATTCCTTTAAGCACCGACCACCGATCCATCGTGGGTGCTCTTAGAGCACGACCAGCATCTTATCTGTCCATGTCCATCTTAACAAAAGACAATACCATTATTTTCAATTCAATTTTAATTGAAATGAAGGCGCGGATAATGACAAACAAAATCTGCAGATAATTCTGGATGTGATTTAGCCCAAGATTTCAGAAATTGCTCCCTTGATCGGAACAGCCAAAAGTAAGGATTACTCTGTTTAAATTTCTACGAAGGAATTTCCACGTTCTAGCTTGTTACTAAGTGACAGCTGCCATTCTGGAGCGATCTGTAAAGAGTGGGACGCCGGACGCGAGATGGAACTTTGTTTGTTTGTTTTTACTTCCCGTAGTTGAACCACAAGCTATAGTTTCGTTGCCTTTTTGGGTAATGAAATTTCAGGAAGGCCCTGCCATGGAAAAGAAAAGGAGGGATGGGGGATGTGGACACTTGAACCGTCGGACACCATGTACTCTCGCAGTTTCTGACGGGGTTGTAAAATGATAAAAATTTGGGTTTTTCGCTTCACCTTCTTTTTTTTCCTTTTTTTTTTTTTTTTGAGAATTTTTTCGCTTCACCTTCATGAACAGCGTTTGGCACATCAAGACGCGTCCTTGGGAAGTTTTATCACGACGCGCCGGCATCCGTGATCACTGATCACTAATCAGTAATCACCGGTTAGCTGCTGACAGAATTACAAAAGGCGCGACATTGTCTTCCGCGCGTCGTAAGCTGACTGCTGATTTGCGAAGCACGAGAAAACAACGGCCCGAACTCCACGCTCAAGGCCGGAGTTTATGTGCTGGGCCCAGCCCATCATCAAAGTTGAGAACTGGACTATGATCTATGAGCAGAGCAACCACAAGAACTCGTAAAGGGGCGCCGCGCCATTTTATACTTCCCTTTCGCACGATTAGTCCTCTTTTCCCAAATACGTAATAGCCCGTGATGAATCACCAAGAGAAAAGGAAAAAGCGGAATCGTCGACGCACCGCTTTAGATCCAACGCATCGAGATGCCGTCCCGTCGATGGATGGCCAGTGGCCAAGAACTCCGGCCCCAAACGTTGATCACGTGCGAGACGCGATTCGCCGAATCCATCATGCCGCGAGGTGGATCGCGATGGGCTCCAAGCATCAGTTGCAAAGCCTAGAGAAAGTCGCTCTGGGCCCGTCCATCTATCTCCCGACTCCCTCGTAGGGCCCAAACTACCACGAAGCAAAAAATGATGCACAAGTGGTTCCCTTTTCCCTCCACTTTTCCAATTTCTTATCTCGACCCTACCCTTTTCTTCCCCCTTTTCTATCCTTCCACATTCGCAGCCGATTGGCCGCGAATTTTAAAGTTATCTCTCTTCCCCACATTACTTTATTGCTCCATCGTCACATAGAAAACCGAGAGGAAATCGCCGGCGATGTGCATGGAAGCGAACAAGATTCCACCAACTTTTTCCCGTGCTTGTTGCTGCTCTATTCTATAACGCGTCGCCATCGAAGCTTCATCGTCTCTGGACTACTACGAACCAGTAGTATACTCTAATCTCACAGCTCGGACGCGCGCGCGCGTGCTCGTGTACGGACCGCGCTATCCTAAGAAACCAGCTATCCCACCGCCCTTGTCATCCTCGTCTTCGTCGTCTCCCTCCGATAAGTATGGTCGCACGAACTCACGCGAGCATCGGATCGCGTGCACATGGCCAAGCGAACGGCAAAAATCCTGACAAATCATGCAACAACCGTCGTCCAGCTCGTTCAACCGCCACTGGAAATGCCGGATTCGGTGATTATTATTCGGTCCAAGACGCGCTTGCTCAATGCTCGCTCGTCTTTAGATTCTCAGAATTTCCCGGAGCCCCGTACACCAGGTCCGCTAGAACATGGGAAGAGGTCCGTCGTACGTCGACGGATGCGTCCAAGACTGACCCAATCATATCGGGCATTCAGACCGCATTATGCTATAGATCTCGTGAGTACAAATACTGTACTATACTACTATCCACAAAGCAAAGCAGCCAGCCTCCCAATTATTTGCTTCGAATTGCAATGCAGGGGGCCTCAATTATTTCTGGCAACCCACATTGATTCGGCTCATGTGCTCGACGGATCGATCGAGCTCCACTGCGTAATATGTTATCTGATCATTGCGGTGCTGGCGAGCCAACCGCACCGACGCGCGCGCGCGAGCCACTGATGATGAGTGTACTGGATAATCAGTTGGTCAGGTTAGAATGGGGATACCCTACTCTAAAAGTGGGGGTGCCAATTGCCATGCCACTTTCTTTTTTATGATTAATCGAAGTGTTCAAACCAGGAAGCTCGGGTAATGGGTTGCTTTCGCCTCTCTTTTTTCCTGAAGTACGGCTATCGTTGTGGGCAAACTGATAGTTTAATCTGATCTTTGAAGGTTGCTACTAGTCCAAGTTTCAGTCTGATTTGCTTGGGCGCCTGGCTGGCTGTCCGGTAGCACATGTTCGTAGTAGCTTGTCTGTATTCAGAAAGCAGCGAGAAGTTTCTGTGCTCTGCATGGGACGGGACTATGGGAGCAACGAAACGAATGCCTGATACGCCTGTTCACATGAGAGTATAAGACGTGATGTGCCAAGTACAAGACCACACGTAGCATTAACATGAAACGAACTGAAAGTTCTAGATGCCTCATACGCCTATGCACATGAGACGTGATGTGCCAAGTACAAGACCACACGCAGCATTAACGAGAATTAGGCTAACACGAAAAGACCACACGCAGCATTAACTGAAAAGTTCTGGACACACGCTGGCATTTGTATCCGCAAGAGCTGCGCGACAGAGATGCTAACAAAGTATGCCAAGGCATAAATGGTGAGCGGGATCAGATGTCAACCTCGCTACAGGGAGAGGTTGGCGATTGCATTAGTGGGAAAAAGGTTTGGTCACTCGTCACTCCAGCATGGCACATTAAACTCTGCAGATACAAGTCCATGTGACGCCGAACCGAACTGAAACGAAAGGACCCGCGAAGAGACGAAGATTTCGACCTAATATGTATGTGTACATGGCAACGTTCCGTTTCAATGTTACATGCGTATGCATGCGCTGGAGGAAACAGAGAGCTGGACCAAAAACACAGCATTCTTCAATTGGAACCACAGATCTGTTGAATTTCTCGAACAAAGGCAGGAAGTTCAACCGGACTTTAGGCATGCTGCACTATTGAGCTTGAAGAGGCAAAACCAGGCAAGGAGATGACAAGCGCAAAATCAATCAACAAACAGGGCGGGTTTTCAGCTAACTGGAACTAACTCCCTTTACAATCCAAAAAAGGGGGACTATATATACATCATTCATTTACACGCCGCAAACGAATCAAAATGGAATCTTGGGCACTCTAATTAATCTCGCTGGAAAGAAGAAAAAAAACACTCTCGATCTCTGTCGAGAATTTCAGAATGTGGGCGTGAGCAGGTTGAGCAGGGAGACTCTGGCGTTGACGAGCGCGCGGTACACCTCCTCGCAGCCTTGCTCGGCGGCGTCGACGCACTCCTCGAGCCCGCGCACCTTGCCCATGGCGGCCTTCCTCTCCTCCTCCTCCTCGTTGCAGTAGTCCTCGAACGACACGGTCCTCCGCCGGCGGAGGAGGTCGGTGACGAGCCACATCGGGCTGGCCGGCGCGCGGGCGGGCGAGTACGGCGTCGGCGTCCTCGGCGACGGCGCGGCGCTGGCGGCCGACTCGGCGGAGGCTGTCGACACGCCGGCGAACACGGCGGCGGAGGCGGCGGCGACGGCGGCCGTGGCGGCGGCGAACGCGTCGGCGAGCGTGGCCTCGTCGGCCTCGTCGTCGGGCGCCGCGCGGTGGGAGAGGTCCCGCGCCGATGATGCCAGCCGCGACGTCTCCCGCGCGGACCGGCGCTGCGCGCGCAGCGCGGCGGCGAGGCGGAGCCCGTCGCGGCGGCGCAGCGCGGCGTGCGTCTCGGCGAGGAGCTGGCGGAGGGAGACGAGCGAGTCGCGGAAGCAGCCGTGGAGGTCGGCGAGGAGGAGGAGGTCGTCGAGGAGCTGCTCCGTCCAGGGCCGGCGCAGCGCGTCGCGGGCCTGCGGGTGGTGGAGGAGGTCCGCCAGGCCCGCGAGGACGCGTCCGGCCCGGGCGGCCCCGTCGGCGACCCACGCGGGGCCCGTCTGCGCCGGGGAATCGGCCCACGACAGCAGCGCGCGGGACGAGTCGTGCAGCGCGGCGGCCAGCGGGTGGAGGCGCACGGGGAGGCTCGTCGACCGGACGCGCGCGTACGACAGCTTCTTGGGCCGCGCGCAGTCCAGCAGGAACGACGGCGCCACCGACTTGGGCGACGCCAGCGTGGAGAGCGTCCGACGGAACCCTACAGCCATCGCGCGAGTCCCTTTGCTCTGCTCTGTTTCTCGTTTCCCTTGCTCGGCTTCTGCTTTGGCTCCAAGGAGGGAGGAGTCTCTCTCGTCTGCCGATTGGATGCTAGTGGTGAGTCGACTTGGTCTGATGGCCAGCAGAAGGGGGGGGTGGCGGTGTTTTATAGAGGGGCGTATGCGTATCGTGCTGTGTCGTGACGTGGAGGCGCGGTAGACTGGTGGAGCGAGAGCGAGAGCGGAGCCCGCACGGGTGGGTGCTGTGAGCCTGTGACTGGGGGTGGGGGAGAGTGGAACACGTTTGACTGGGACTGCGAGCGAAGCCCTCCTGCCGCTAGGGGTAGTTGGCTTGAGGCCGAAGAAAGATGCTTGTAAACACAGACATCTTACTGGACAAGATACTGGGACTACTGGCCTACTCCTTCTATTCTAAAATATAAACATTTATTAACTTTTAGATAGCATATTTGATTATTTATTTTATTCAAAAAATTTATAAGAATATTATTTATTTTATTATAAATTATTTTATTATTAGATATATATAAACCTGACTTATTTGTTTTTATAATTTTTAAAATATTTGAATAAAATAAATAGTCAAATATGATCTCAAAAAATCAATAAATGCTTATATTTTAGAACGGGGTAGTACTACTCTATACATTATAGGCTTAACTACCGATAGGGAAAGGTGCTAGCCAAGACACTAGGCTTGCATTTTGAATCTTTGAGTTACTGTTTATGGTCAGGGTTGTTTCCTGTCTTGGGACATCTTTGCGTGCAGAGGAAGTAGTTTATGCGACTGGAAAGCTTGATGGCTTCTGAACAAAGACCCAAAACGACCACTGTCCAATTGTCCATTGTTGTTGGATCTTCCTGTTGTAAATCTGTGTCATGGTCAGACAATAGTGTTGTGACCATAGATTATTTGTGAAGTCATACAATTGTATACTTTCTTTCTCAGAAATATTATGCATGCATGGGAATAAAGATAGGTGGAATGTGATGTACAGAAAATATAGATGATAAAGATGCATTGAAAATTGAGAGGAACATGTATTGTGAAAAAAAAAATGAATAGAGAGAGGGGGGGGGACTATGACATCTTCTGCTTTACGGTATCTATGTCGAAAATATAGTTGGATTATGACTAGATAGATCAAAAATGAAAAGAGAAATATACGAGGAGAGAGCGAAAAAGAGAAAAAAATGTTGAGAGGCTCACACACGGTGATCTAAAATGGGGGGAAAAGATCATGTGTTACGAGTCATTTAGGTGTTACCATGTTACCAATTATAATAATATTTTCAAACTTGCATATAAAATTACAATAAAAATATGAATAGATAGAGCATGCAACCATCTAACATCATGCAAAATTGGAGGTGCAATTAAAACTTGTGCAAAGAAAAATAAAAAAGAGAAATCCACCTACGAATAGTGCGGATTGTAATTGTTCATCACAGATCCGCAACCCGCTACTATTCATAGGTTGATTTCTCTTTTTTATTTTTCTTTGCACAAGTTTCAGTTGCACCTCTATTTTTGCATGATGTTAGATCTCCATTTTTGCATGATGTTAGATGATCGCATTATCTGATTTATTATATTTTTGTTGTAATTTTAGATGTATATTTGAATTAGTTATTATAGTTGGTAACACGGTAACACCTAACCCGCTTGTAACACTTGATATGCACTCATAAATAGGATATGACAAATGATAATTTTTCATATGTAGGGCGAGGTAGGGGGCAATGGTCCCCTACGAATAGTGCGGATTGTAACTGTTCATCACAGATCCGCAACCCGCTACTATTCATAGGCTGATTTCTCTTTTTTATTTCTCTTTGCACAACTTTCAGTTGCACCTTCATTTTTGCATGATGTTACATGGTCGCATTATCTAACTTATTATATTTTTGTTGTAATTTTAGATGTATATTTGAATTAGTTATTATAGTTGGTAACACGATAACACCTAACCCGATTGTAACACTTGATATGCATGACAAATGATAATTTTTCATGTGTAGGGCGGGGTAGGGGGGCAATGGTCTCCTACCAGCTACTCCTTGCGTTCATTATTATAGGATGTTTTGAGTATTTAATTTTTCTCAAAATATATGACGTTCTCAGTATTTGAGGCAAATTAAACCATCACACGCTTTTCACTGTCTCTCGTTAGCATAGCCATCTCCCTTCGATGGCAGAAACTACAGCTGAACTGTCGTGTGCTAGGATTGGCTGGCATTGTTGGTAGAGGATGTTATTTGTGTTGTGTTTTGATCTAGTGAGTAAATGCATCTTTTGTTTTATATGTTGCATGGTCTGTTGTGTAAACCGTGTGGCAGAAGTTATTCACTTTTCTGGGTTCCCTCAAAGTTTTCTAAAACATCCTATAATATTGAATATAATTTCATCATTTTCTCATCCATCAAAGTCGTTTTAGTTTCATCAAACTAATATTAGCATGCTACCAAGTGACATCATTGTGATACCACTCGCATTGTCCACCATCGATATTGTAATGTTGTTATAAATTGAAGGAGTTGAAACTCATCGTTACTGGTTCCTCAAACAAAAAGAAGAGTGAATTTGTATAAACAACTCAGTTGCTATCTTTACATTTGAGTACAAAGGTAATTAAGGCGAGGGATAGTGAGTTTAGGTAAGCTAACCTCATAGACGAAAAAATAGAATATAAAACGTTGATTTTAGTATTGTGACATGTGTAAATGACGAGAAGCAACACAACAGGTGATCTTTTGGAGAAACATATCAAAGAAGCTCCTAATTACAGATGCTGGATGTTGATCCAACGAACCGAGACGTATGTATCTCGCTCTCTGTCAGGTGTATATCCAGAAAAATCTTAAATGAGCCAGGTTGGCACCTGATGATGAGCGTCACCAGATTTCTTCCCTGTAGCTAGCAGGCGCCCCCATCGCTAGATCCGTGGTACACACGTGGCTAGCCTCGGCGCTCGCCGTCGTGCCCGGCCCCGGCGTCGGAGCGCGCGCGGGGCCCCGCCCCACCCGCCGTGCTCGTGCCGCCAGCCCGCCCGCCGATTGATTGGCACGCCAGTTCGGTCCGCGTCGATGACCTGTATGTAGGCCGCGCGAATTAAATGGCGCGGCGCGCTGCTCCCTTGGATCGCATCGCATCCACCCATATCATCGCCTTGGATCGCAATTGCTAGTATTTGCAGGTGGTGGTGGCCCGCCAGCCCGCGCGCTCGCGTCCGGCCCGGTTCGGCCTGGAGGCGACGGACGGGTGCGCCGCACCAAACAACGAATCATTGGTCCGGTCCCGTCCCCGCGGGACCCGCCCGCGCCGGCGCTTAGCTTTAAGTCCGGCGATCGATGGCGACGCGCCTCTGCTGCTTTTCGCTTAACCCGCTTTTTGATGACGATGATTAAAGGGCTCCCGATCCCGATCCCTCACGTGTTTTCGGTGCGCGTTTAGTTCGGTGTTGCAAAAGACGCGCGCGCGAGCGCGAGCATCCATCTTGGCTGGACCAGGCATGAGGCATGGGACTGGGGCGTCGTACGGATTCCTCCGTCTCCGTGCATGTATGACACGCTGGAGTTGGACGGGGCGCTGTGCATGCATGTTAGCGTGCTTCGATGGATCGTTGGGGTGCGGTCTCAGATGGCGTTACAGTGCACGCATTCACTCACTGGTACCACCACGCAGCTCGCAAGAACCGGTCTCACCACTTTGATTCCGCGACTTCTCTCTTTGGTGAGCGAGCGAGCGAGCGAGCGAGCGAGAGGGGTCGGGACCGGTTCAATTCAACCACGGCAGGATCGGTCGTTGTCGCTTGAAAGCCAGCAGCCGGGGCAGAGCAGTAAACAGGTCAAACAGGGCGGGGCAGCTTGAGCTCTCGGCCTCTCGCTCAGTTCATCAACAGCATCAGCCAATACCATTTTTGAGCTCGGTTCACCGTATCAGCACCAACATCGATCATCAGCAAGGTCATTGCTGACATGATACTCGTATTAGGTAACCTGAGCCCCAGAGTTCGCGCTCCCAAAGGATAGGATTTCATACATGAAAGCGATAGCTAGCTGAGAGCCTGAGAGAGACTGCACCTGGACTGGACGCCAAGGCACAGGTAGTCCAAATCGATCGGCGAATTAAAATAAGGCGCACCGGCATGCAGCCTCAGTCCAATATGAAAATCACCAGGTCATCATAAAACCGGCTAATACACTATTGTCTACTCTGATCTCATCGGCTACTTCAGGTGCGTTCCGGTCTCCGATCAGCACGTACGTCATCAGTGAGCTCTAGTTATTTGGTTCCCGAAAGCAACAGGTGCATTTTTTTGCCGAAACAACAAGTCACGGGCAGGCACACTGGACGTAGACTTTCGTTTCTCTCGTACCAGGAGAGATACAGTACCGTACTATAGTTGTACTGATGTGTGCATTCATGCGGCGGCGCCAAGTTGTCGACCGTGTCGCAGGAGGCGGGTAGTACTAGTACATGTCAACGGCGACTGCAAGCCTGATGAGCCTGTGGAAGTGCAGAACGATCGATACTGTTCGCATACGGTGCATCGAGCTACGGTTAGCAGAGAAGAGCAGGTGAACCGTCCTTGTCAAATGGCTTCCCGAGAACCTGTTTCCTCCTTTCTGAAACTTGACGAATCGAAAGGTCCCCGCTGGGATGGCGCAGCACATATCAGCGGTGTATTAATGTGACTGAGAACAGTGGGCAGTCACGACCAAGTCAACCGCTATATACGGACGAGAACTCCCACATGGGCGTGACTACCCGGACGCCTCGAAAGGTCCGGCATTGTTGCGCGCCCGCGCCCATGTTACCGAGAGACCAGCGATTCCCTCTGCTGTGGCTTTGGGGTTGGGGAGTGGGGACGACGAGTAGAGATTTCAGTTCCATTCGGGCCGGGGCCGGTTGGAATAGGAATTCAGGCCACCGTTGAAGTCAGTGGGCCATATACGTTCTTCAGTCCTCAACGGGCCAGCACACAGAATATGACAACGGGCCTAGCTCCAGGAGGACTTGTAACGGAGATATTTATTGGTCTGGCTATGGGCCGGTCCATCATTCACTTTGGCAGGCCGTCTGTATCCTTTTTCTTTCCCGAAATACACTGTCTGTGTCTTGTGTCCCCACTCAGCCCGTCTATTTCCTCCTAGACCGAGTCAAAACCGCTGGGACAGTTGACGAACTCTAATCACGAAATTGAGGTTTGTGACATCTGGCCTCGTAGACAGACGTGCGCATGCCATCATGCATAACGATCCGTTCACGTCTGAAGAAGAGTGAGGCACACCCACGCTCTGCTGATGTGCAGCGCGCGGCAGCGAAGCGACAAGTGTCAAATGCCGATTATTTTTGTCGGGTCTAAAGCATCATCAGCTCCAACTAATTCATCGTATTATACTAACCTAAACCTAGTGGCTAGTGTGCACCACGTAAACATCACTAACTAGTTTTCGTGCTTCGGAGGACGATCTGGCGCAGGGTAGAGGATAATAACAGATTAACAGTGTCAGTGCAGAACTGTGAAGTCGTTAGCTGAGATTAAGAACCAAGACCTACTGAATCCCAACAGCATCGAACTTCTTTGCGCACGGGACCATTACGAGCACTCAGGTTTGTCTAAGATGACGCAGATACAAAGCTCGGTGCTCCTCGGGAGCCTAAAGGAATCACAAGGTTTGAGACACTCAAAGAAGGGCATTTTGTACGATTGCCATTGCTTTGATATATACTGCATGTTTGCCATTAAATTTTTTAAATTGACACTTTGCCACTATTTTGCTTATGTAGCAGTTGAGTGTGCCACTGGTTTGTAACGGGAGCTAAACAGCGTGATTGACTAAATTACATGACCATTTGTGCCCTTGGCCTTCCAAAGATGCATCGGCATCGGCAACTTGGCAAGCACCGCGGGTGATGCACTTCTCCAATCATGCGCAGGCGCGCCAAGCGAGCGGCCCCTTCGTCGATCGAGTGCAGGCGCAACATCCAGCGAGTGACACGCAGCCCCTTCTCCAATCGCGTTCGAGTGCAGGTGCGGCGCCGAGCGAGCAGAGCCCAACCCCTTCTCTAATCCAGCTTGTGCTGACGAGCGGCGTGAGGACGGGGTAATTGATGAGCAAAACAAACGAATAGTGATTAGTGAATTGAGCAGCAACAAGCATGGGAGAAAGTTTTCTCGATTACCACTGGGTTAGTTGCTACCGTGTTATCAAACATAATAACATCTTAAATACTGCATCTAAAATTTTAATAAAATTATAGATAGATAGAGGATGCAACCATTTACAATTATGCAACAAAAAGAGAAATCAGCATCTGAATAGTAACGGGTTACGGAGATTTCTCTTTTTTATTACAGCTTGTACATGTTTGGTTGCATCTTAATTTTTATATAATGTTAGAAGATGACACAAGCTATGTGTCCATATTTTTGTTATAATTTATAGACAATTATAAACATGCATATTTAGAATAGTAACACGGTAACACCATAGAGACCGGTAGCACCTGAACCTTTCTCGCAAGCATATTCTTTACGTAGTTCGAACCTTTCTCATAAGCATGTCCTTTACGTAGTGCGAACCTTTCTCGCACGCATGTTCTTTGCATAGTGCTAATCGATTTAGTTTCTTCATGTTAATATCCTAGTCATTGTTCCTCAAAAAAAAAATCATAGCCATTTACTGTAGATCTTTTTTTTTTATCATCTGCTTGTGCTCGTGATTTGCAGCCTTGCCGACATACTACCATGGGTGCACCCGCGCCATTACTAGCCCACGGTATGTCCAGCTCTCCTTACGCCGCAGCCGCTAGCGCCACCATGCCTCCGGTGGCTCCCTTGCGCCGTCGCTGCGAACCGCGATTCACAATGGAAGTAATAGGTTTTTAACCAGGTTTTCTAAAAAAAAATTAATTGCTAAATCTAACAACAGCAAACCCATTCTAGTGCCATTTGTGCTAATGGAAAAATTTTAGTGCCTATGACGAATTGAGATTTCAATTTAATGGCAATCGTGTAATTTGCCCAACAAAGAGTGTGTTTGGTTGAACTTTTTCTGGCTTTGACTTTTCAGAAAAGTAAAAAATTCAACCAAAGGGATTGGGTGTTAGAAAAAGGCACAGATAAAAGTAGCTTTTGGCTAGTTCATTTCTAAAGCAGGTTAGGAGGTGTTTTTTGGGGCTTTGTCTTTCACAAGTTTTAAAAAAATTACCCACATACATATATACAGACACACAGAAATATATATACATGTATAATACATATTCACACACACATATATATATATATATTATATATTATATATATGTATATATTACAAATATTATATGTATATTATATAATGTATATATAATATTTACATACATATGAATATTATCTATAATATATATATATAAATATATATATGAATATATTATATATGTATTATTTATAATATTCATATATATATATACATACTATAAATAATATATATATATAAACGTTTTCAATTGTTTTTTTAAATTAAAATCTTTTTGAATTTGTAAAAACTTTTTGAATCTTTAAATAACTTTTAAAGAAACTTTTAATTTTTAAAAAACTTTTTAAATTTTTTAAAAACTTTAAAATTTTAAAAAAAACTCTTTAAGTTTAGACAATATGTAGTAGAATGAAAATTTTAAACAAATTAAGATGAAACTTTTAAATAGCATGTAAATTTAAATAAATAACAAATTATTTTATAGCTATCAGCTCATAGTCGTTTTCACCAAACGGTTTTTAGTTTTTTCATAGCTCATATCTCACAGCAGTTTTTTTCACAACCCATAGCCCGCAACAACTTTTTTCACAGCCACAAACAAATCCAACACATCTAAAAAATGATCGGCTGCATCCTCTTCCCTTTATGATCAGCTTCAGCTCCATATATGTGCGCGTACTTCTGCAATAGCAAAGTGCGGCAAGTGGCGGATGCTAGCCGTTTACTCTGTTCCAATGCCGAGCACAGACTGGGCATGGACATACAACCGGTGACGTCAGTGGTTTAACATGGAGCTACTGTTGGATGCAGAAAATGTTAAGCCTCCGTCTCAGAATCTGCCAAACAATTCCTCCTCGTACGTCAGTGTGTCACTACCCATTCTGCTGCATCCGGAACGAGTGGCCCAAACGCGCGCACGCGGAACTAAAGTGGACGCACCCGTCGTTGACGACCGAACCCATCATGGCAACACTCAACTCCTAACAGAAACCGGCGCACGAGCCATCAGCGCTAGCCTACACCGCACCAATCTGCGCGTCGAGCACTGCACTGCAGCGCACCGCACCAATCAAATCAGTAGTGCCTATGAGAACCGCATCATGAATAATTCCTGATGCGAGTGAAATCCTCTGTGACTGATGGGGAACCCTAATCTGGAAACTGTTTGTGACATCTGGCCTCGCAAATGTTTCGGTCGTACGGGAACAGACGTGCGCGTGCCATCATGCCACGCGTAAGGATCCGTAATCCGTTCACGTCGGACGAAGAGTGAGGCACACCCACGCTCTGCTGCACCAGCGAAGCAAGAAGTGTCAAAAACCAATTATTGTTAGATCTAATACTACGTCATTAGCTTAAACTAATTCATCATGATTACAAAACTAAACCTATCGGGGACAAGTCTCATAGACAGAAAACAAGGCGCCACAAACTCATTTTGCAAGAGGCCATCGTGGGGGTCGTGCTTTTGGAGGAGGACTTGATGCCTCGTAGAGGATTGCAGTGGTAATTAAGTAAAGAAAGACAATGACACTAAGATGCAGAAAGTCATCAATGATAAAATTACTGGTAGCGGCAGCCTTCAGTGCCTAACATGAAGATTGGTTCAGGGGTTCTCCGGGAGAACTCGGAACTTTAGCTTTTGTGAAGCCTTCTCCTTTTTAAAGCAGCTTTAATTTGACGTATCCGAGATCAAGACACGTACTTGCCTTATTAGATCTCGGTCTTGCAATTGTTAGCCGAGAGATCAAGATAAACTGAATCCCAACTACTCAGAGCATCAGCAACTTGCCCAAAAGCGAACCGTAAGCTGTGAAAACCAAACCATAAACATTGTAGCAACCAAACCATAGGTGTTAGAATAAAAAATCAACGTTTAAACTTGGTTCGATTGAAGCCGAACCATGAAATATACAATAATATTTACAGCATCAAACAATTACAACTAGGCTTACCGTACTTCTCGGATATTATCAGGGGTAAAAACCGGTAGTGCCACGTGGCGCCGACTAGACGCGCAAACTCCGCACCCATGTAACTCAAAACCGACGGGCTCATTGGAACACAGCATGCGTAAGCACCGACCTCGCCTCGACCACATCACGGAGACAGTACCGAACCCGTCTCCAGCCCGATCGACCCACCAGGGGTCGAGAGCCGCCCCCGTAGCTCTTGACTCACCTAGGGTCGACGACTACCTCAGTCCCGCTCGACCCGTCGAGGGTCGGCACAATACCGGCCTCGCTCGACCGACGAAGAGTCGAGGTCATCACGCTTCGCTTCAGCAGCGGACATGTGGGCTAGCCTTGTCCGTCACCCAGGTTGAGCCCAATTAGGATAATAACGCACGTTTCATCTCGGTCCCCGCTACCACTATGACCGTACGAGAAGACACAAAGCCATTAAACAAACACAACTCCTGCCAAGTCCCATCAGAAGGCCCCACCCTCGCGATTATACAGCTTTGTGAATCACTGACCGCGCGGGAGTAGTGGGGTGAAGAAACTCGATTGCACTGCCAAGTCGGGACGGATTCCTACTACCGGATAACTCGACCCATGACGGGAGGGTCGAGTTGGACAAAGATCAACAACTACCGACTACCCCGCCTTAAATGTCGTACCGATCGTACGCCCACATTATCAAAGGGTCAAATCCTCCTACGAACCCACTCTTGTTGCTATCCCCCCATCGATGGGACGAGATCTGACGTTGCCAGGGAGCCCGTGCTGTATTCCAGAGGTCTTGGTTCGATGATACCCTCAACAGTGACAGTATAGGACGGCTCCATGGACGACATCGACCCGACCATGCTTGTGCGTCATGATGTCGCCCCTGATGCGCCACCCCTTTTTAGCGGAACACGTCTTCTTCAGGGACACGGAGATTCAACCCATCGACGGATTACGAGAGCACACCTCAACATAGTGCCGTCTGACACAGGGATCAAGATGACGGGACTCGCGACGACCAAGGACCATGCCACCGATCAACGGCGCTCCTCGCCAACACCAACTCGTGAGGATTACACGTGTAGATCTGACCCTTTTCTCTCTGTAAAGCGGGTCCGATCCCGTGAAATATAAAAGAGAGGCCTTCCTTCTCTTAAAGAGGACACGAGACAATCTACTTACGCGCACCTAACACACGCACATCGAGATCTGAAGCTCCGTCCTTTCTCACGACTATTATATAATCCCGTTGCGAGTAATACGAGCAGCCTTTTGAATTGGACGTAGGGGATTCCCCTGAATCAGTATTAACCTCATGTCCTTTCACATAATCATTACTGAGCTCAAACGCATATCACAAATTTTACTAGTCGATGATCTAAACACCAATAGATATGCAGCCGTCCGTAAGAGGAAAATAAAGGTCATGAATGCACTTCGATTTCTCTGAGCAGATACAAAGGTCGATGCCCTCAGCAGTCTTAGGACAAAGAACGAATGGTCGGCTGGTGGATGCTAGCCGTTACTCTGTTCTAGTGTCGAGTAAAGAGGACAACCGGTGATGTCACTGGCTTATATATGGAGGCACTGTTCGATGTAGAAAACACTAAACGCCGGTCTCAGAATGTGCCAAACAATTCCGGGCGCGTCACATCGCTTCCTCCTCGTAACCCCGGCGCCACTGCCCATTCTGCTGCATCCGGAACGAGTGGCCCAGACGCGCGCACGCGGAGCCGGAAGTGGACGCACCCGTCGTTGACGACCGAGACCATCATGGCAACACTAACTGAAACCAGTGCCCACGCTATCTATCAGCGCTAGCCCACACCGCACCAATCAATCTGCGCGTGGATCACTGCACTCTTCAGTGCACACCCAAGTGGAGATAACAACAAAGGCGAACCAAGTTGCAACGGCAACGTTTGACTCTTCCGACTCATCCATCCTTCCATTTCCAATTTCCATCCATTCAAAACAGACGGCTTGGAAAAATAATGAAACAAGAAAAGAAGAAACAAAAAGGCAACAGAAAAACTGTACAATCCCCAAATGCGGGCTTGCGTCACTGCCACTCCTGCGTGTCGCAGGGGTAGCAGCCTTCCTGCGCGACGTCGGCGATCTGCACCCCGGCGTCATAGACACGGCCGGCCTCCCACCGGCGCGGCAGCACCTCCCCCTCCGCCCACACCCACTTGCCGTCGTACCCGCCCGTCACCACCAGCCTGAACTGGAGCGGGCCCGCCGGCGCCTGGCTCGTGCTCCACGCCGGCCCGTGGTCCCGCGTCATGAACCGCCAGTTGGACTTGCCGACCTGGTCAAAGCACGCACACAACCACGTCAGTCAGTCAGGACACACTACTACGCTCCAACTCCATCCCATGAATTCGAATTCAAGATACACAAGAACGCGCACGCGCCCTCCCTTCGAACGTTATTCGCTGCGCTGCCCTCAATTTTCTTTCAAATTCAAACTTGTTTGAAAGAAAAGGAAAAAACAATCGATGGAAAAAAAGCAGAGGAGGAATTGAGTTACCGTTGCGACGTCGACGGCGACGATGTCGGTCTGTCCGCCCTGGTACAGGAACCTGATGGCCAGGTCACTCGGCGGGCGGCTCCGCTCCTCGACGCGTATGGACAGGTTGCGGTCCGGGTACTGGCACGGCACCCTGCACACAACACACGCATCGAAATCGACGAGCCGCTCGTTATTCCTCACGAGCAAACCAAACCGTCACGAGACAGGCACTGCCGGTGCCGGGTGGTGACAACTAAAAGCAGGAAGCATCCGCCCGCAGAACCGACACCGTGCTTCCTCACGGCACCGCGCGCGTGCACAGCGAGTGGATATGGACAAGGGGGACAGAGACGCCACCTACCGCTTGTACTCGACGTCGACGACGCGCCGCCGCCGGAGGCTGGCGGCGGCCTCGGCCCCGGCGCGCGCCATGGCCGCGTACGCCGCGCCGCTCAGCACGAGGTCCGTCCGGTTGCTCGCCGCCCGGCCCGTGACCACCACCCGCGCGCCGCCGCCGCTGCAGAGCTCGGCGTCAGTGCACCGCACCTGGTAGCACGCGCCGCAGCCGACGCCGCCACGGTACAGCGCGGGGCCCGCCGTGGCGGCGAGGAGCCCGCCGCCGCCCAAGGACAAGGCGAGGGAGCCGTACCCGCAAGAACCGGCTGCACGTACGCACAGTCTTTTCATCATCAAGCCGAAGAAATTCAACAATAAATCTTGCAAGCCACACATAAAATCAATAAGCCGAAGCGTGAACAGGTTTGGGTGCGTACAGTTGAGGGCGAGCGAGGAGGCCTGGTATGTCGCCTTGGACCGGCGCACGCAGCGGTCGCAGCCATGAGCTGGAGACAGCAACAACAGCGCGACGGAGAAGAGCAAGAACGGGAGAGAGCAACAGGACGAGGTGGCGGCCGCCATGGATTGTATCGAGCGCTTGAAGACGTGATCGATAGGGCTCAAGTGGTTTGCTTGGGAGAACAGAACAGAACAGAACAGGGAATGATCCTTGGACGCGGAGGATCCCGGCTTTTATGCCCCACGCGGGCGCAGGTTTTGCTAGCAGTAGCAGCTGGGGGTTAACTGGCACCTGGTACTCCGTAGACAGAAACTTGGAGCGGCCGCAGGAGGAGCAGGACGCAGAATGTTTGGGACGCAGAATTGCACGCTGTCTGGGAGGAGCCGCGGATAAAAAGAGGGCGGGCGGGCGGAGCAGCAGCCGGGATGGCGCACGGCTGGGCGGCCACCGACCGCCTTCGTTGGGTTCCGGGGTCCTGGACACGCGTTGCCGCCGCGTCAGCCAGGCGTGGGGTGAACTCTCGGCGCGCACCGGCTTCGGCAGCCTGGCACGTGGACGCGGTACATCAGTGCATAACCTGGTGCTGTACTGCCGCGTTCGGCTTCATCGTCACTGAATCCGTTAGCGCTCAAAGGTAGGACAGCCAGCACCTAATCGATGTGTGCGTTGTCTGTTCGATCCTGCTAACGATGAGCCATCCACCTCCCAGTTATATTTATTAATTCCTGCACGGCTAATTGAACGAGTGACTGCCAGAGTAAAATCCATCCATTTCCGGCGGCGAACTGCTGTGGGTTTGATGAGCAAAAAAGGCAGGAGATGATGGGGAACGAGTGGGATTCTGTTCTGAGGGATAAGAACGGGCGGGGGTACCAGGCAGCCAGGGCCTCGCGTGATGATGTGGAGCTAATGATTCAGGCTTATCGCCGCGCGCGCCACCGTCCACGGGGTTCTCTTTTCCTTCTCCGTGCCGCCGCACCGGGTTGCATCGTTAATCGCACGGGGTTCGTCTGTTCATGGACCCCCTGGCCCCTGTTTCTGAGGATAACGCCGACTACTTGATGATGATTAGTTTATTAAAACTGATCCGGTAGTTCACACCGGTCTTGATCAGGACACGTCGTCAGGCGTCTCGTCCGTCCACGCCCGTCGTCCATTTTGGATAACTACCTCGCGTGCGTGCGTGCATGAACGTGTTCAAGTCCAATCGAAACATCTCTCTTTTTTTTGCCGTTTGAGAAGGAGGATTCATTCATTATTTCTTCAATCAGTAGCTGTGTAGGCCACGCTGTGAAAGGCATGTTGTGCTTACCCAACTGTATACTATTGTATCAGCGGTCCTAGTACCAGTCTAGAAGATCTTCCATCGTGTCGTCTCGTTTTGGAGCAAGTCATCTGTGCTCCTGGTGGGGTCCCTTTCAGCGTAAGAAGCTCCAGCAGAGTAGCTGGTGGCGGCAAGATAATTACACTGTCAACTGGGGAATCATGGAAATGAGAAATTGCAGTTTTTTTCTTCTTACATGACTACCTAGTGCGCTCGTGTATCCAAAGGTTTTTTGACTGACGAGATCACTAATGAGATTACAGAGCGTTGACTGATCACAGCGAAGGAGACCCAATGCATTTTATTTTCTGCTGAATTTCCATCCATGAAACGGAAGCCGCTGTCACGGTGCTCGCGGCAGGGCGTGTCCCTACAAGGCTTATGGATAGCATAATCAGTGTTCTCCCAATCATGCTCATTATCCCATCATAGATGTAGGTCCCTATCCACTTCTTAATAATGCGAAAACGACCTAATAATCAGAACCGCAGGATCCTCCAATATTGAAGTGGAGGCGTGGTCTCCACGAACATAATATCATTCCGGCAACTTGCTTTTTATTCGTTCGAACGGGTGATGTGCAGAATGTAGCGAGTGGTGAATGCTATATGCTATAGTAGTAGTACTACTGCTAGAAGTTGTCGACCAGAAAAGCATAAATGTAGGCGTTGAGGTTCCGAGTAGCACATTCTCTGATCTCGAGTTCGATTTCCGTTGGAAGTGAATTTCGGTATTTGAGGTTAAAAAAATCTCTTCACTCTCCTAATGCCAAAACATACGGTAAAGACTCGCGCCACAGCTCACAGGCCAGCTGAGTTCCGGTATATGACCTGGAAGTGGGGTTCGGGGGTTTCTCGACCTGCGTAAAAAAATCTTCTTCCTAACAAAATACCCGGAGTCCGTCGTACCTCCCGCAGGTCGAGGCGTTGGGAGAAGTGAGCCACATGCTACACGGAGCAACACATTTTCTGCTACGCTGCCAAACCATATCCATAATTAAACAACACGGTTTTAGAAGCTTGGGAGTAGGATGCAATTATCCTTTTTTTTCACTAAAACATG
The DNA here is from genome assembly GCA_030378355.1 of Eleusine indica. Lineage (NCBI taxonomy): Eukaryota > Viridiplantae > Streptophyta > Magnoliopsida > Poales > Poaceae > Eleusine > Eleusine indica. Next base: position 49,755,735 of record CM059495.1, read on the forward strand.
TTGGCTATGCTTCATAGCATTGACACGCTGTGACCAATGACCATGCTTGGGAACCACTGTAACCAACTGACCATGCTTCTTATTTTTTTTTCCTAAGGTGGAATCATTCGGCTTTTATAGAAAGCATATGAAGTTTGGTACATCAGCTGCTGGGACCATGCTTATTTTTTAAGCCATATTCACCAAATCAGTTGCGAGAAGCTTGTTTTTTTTTTGACCGAAGTCAGCAGGGAAGCCCCCTACTTATATATATATATATATATATATATATATATATATATATATATATATATATATATATATATATATATATATATATATATATATTGTAAAGGAATATGTTAAGTGAAATTGCATTTCATGCGGCATCTGGACTTCCGTGACCCTTCTCTTTGCACACAGCAAAAACTACGCGGCCGTCAGCCCATCACGCCGGAGACGACGTCCGTGGCAGTCGGCCAGCTCCTGGATTCTGACTTGCACCCGTTGACGCGCGTTCAAGCCTGTCATCACGCGACAGATCGACAGTGTCAACGACAGCCCGTTAACGCGTAACGCGCAACTGATATCTCACTTCCAATTACTACTGCTGCTAGCCTGCTGGACCTCAACGCTTGCACCTTGCAGTCCACTCCGGCAACTCCTGAACGGAGCAGCGACCCCTGTTCCTGATGAATGCTGGAATCCGCTGACTTCGTCAGTCAAGCCTTAAACAATGAGTTTGACGTCAACCGCGGCCACATAGTCAGCGCCCCATGCCGTAGCTAACTATATTCACTGCGCGCCGTTGACTCATGGCGAGACAGCTGCTCCGGCTCGCGGCAGTTGAGCGGCTTGCGACGCGGGAATTTTACTCTTCCGGTGGGGGCGAGCTCGCCATGTCGCCTGCTGTTTCGGCGCGGCGACGCGTCCCGCGCGCGCCCTCGGTGTTGTGCGGTTTTCGCATACTCTGCGCGCGCGGCACGTGTCTGTTCACTGCTCTTCCTGTTGGCTCGCTGCATGCGCCGCAGCGTGGCGACCGTAGCCGTACGCTGGCGCAGTGCCGCGCGCGGGCCGGTCATGGTCAGCAGCCGCGGCGGTTGTCGTGTCGCCTCCTCACCGCCACCGCCCACCGGCTTTGCTTTTGCGTTTGCCCGTAAGGAAGGAATCCGCTGCCGTCGACGTCGACACGCTCAGAAAGGCCTGCTGCGGCTGCTACCTCATAGTATAGTTACATTGTCGTGTCGGGGTCGGAGTTAACAGTGATATCTTGCAGGCCGCCCGTCAAAAATCAGAGTAGATTGTTTTAACCGACGGAGGAATACTAGTTGCCTGTCACTTGCGAAAACGAAGCAGAGAAAGAGTTACACTGGGCCAATCAGACGCGATCAGATTCATGCTTCCGCCGGAGAGACATCATACTTTTGGATACTACGAACATAGTGCCCAGAGGTAAGGTGCCTTTCGGCACTGTCCAAATCCATCAGTCTCGATTGAACTAAAAGGGTTGGAGGATACCCCTTTACTTTCTCTAATTGACACCCCTAACTAGGGCTGGAAACAGACGGGAACGGTCGGAAAAACACCCATCCCATTCCTGTTACCGTATTTTTTTTGTCGGACGGAAACAAAAACGGGAATGACGGGAACAAAAACGAATGGGACAAATCCGGTATGCCGAAAACGAAATAATCCGGTCGGGAATACACCGCTAACGGTCGGTAACCGGTAATTAAGTCGGGAACAACATCGTGATATGATAACATCATATATACAAGATGACCAATCATACCATCCCGTAACACACTTATGCAACATCACACAATCACAATGAACAACCATAACAAGTTCACAAGAGTACAAAATAGTGTATGACCATTTCATCAAACCTTACAAATACACATATAACACATAGAACTAAATAGTCTCAAGTTTGAGGAATACACGCATTACACGTAGAACTAAATAGTCTCACGTTTGAGGGATACATGCATTCCACACTCAACATCACATTTCATGAGTCCTTCCCACTGCAATGGAGAGCCCTTTACAACTAACACAATGAATTTGATCTTGTCAATGGTGCTTGAAATTACACTCAAACCATCCCTAGCAACTAGATTGAGTATGTGACAAGCACACCTCACATGAAAGAAGATGCCATCACAAACCAGATTCCCATTGCTTTCTTTCAGCTCAGCAATCACATCTTTGACAGACACCTCATTTGAACTAGCATTGTCCAAAGTTAAGACAAACAACTTCTTTTCAACATGCCACTTAACCATCACTTCAGAAAATGTTTGTGATAACTTTTGGCCTGTGTGGCGTCCTTCAACATGAAAGAAACCAATAATTCTCTTTTGTAGACGCCACTCATCATCTACCCAATGAATGGTGACACACATGTATGATTTGTTCTGACAAGAAGTCCACATATCCATTGTAGCACTAAACTGAGACTTAACAGTTTTAAGGTATGCATACAATTTATCTTTATATTCTAAAAAGATGTCCATGATATCTTTCCTAACAGTAACACGTGACTTTAGTGGAAAACTAGGACGCAAAGACTTGATGAACTCAACAAAGTAGTAATGCTCTGACATGCTAAACGGGTACTCATGCATGATTATTGCCAAATAAAACTTACTTAAACTTACTTCTTGATCATACTTGAAGGGTTCTAACATAGTTATATCTTTACCATGATCCTTTTCAGACTTGAGTTGCTGCTGCCCTTTTACTATGCTATGTGCTGACTTCAAATGATTGTGAAATCCTGTTGTCCCTTGGTTGCTCTCAGCTCTATACTTGGCCTTGCATTTTGGAAAGTTACAATATCCCCAGATCTGAACATACTTCCTCCCATCTATCTCTACTATCTCTTCCTTCTTGGTGAAGTAGTTCCAAACATCAGAGGTGTATTTTTTGGACCTCTTTCCAGCAGGACATTCCTCCTGATCAATGATAATAACATCATTACCATCACTAGCATTAGCAGTAGGCTGACTTTGTTCTTGGGATGGTGTTCCAGTTCCAGTGTCACTACCACTGCCACTTCCATTCATGTCAGTGCCACAACCAACAACTGCATTTGGATCTGCATCGACTTCATCAGATGGGACAGAGATTGTCTTAGCTACTGGTGTTGATGATGAAGCTGACACATCACCGGCATAAACTTCTTTTCTTTTTCTCTTCGTCCCTAACAATGGAGCACCAGCAACATCAACAAGTATGCACGACATGGCCACATGGGCACGGATAGGTGTGAAACATTGAGCAAGAGCAATGTACCTTGAGATTGAGATGCAGACTGCCTAGATCTAGTGTTGGCAGTTGACGGTGCATCATCCCCGAAGAGCAGCCAGGCGGACCGGTTAACCGCCGAGTTTGAGGGACGCTCGAGGCCGGGTGGCGCCATCTTTACTTGGGCGTGGCCGGCGGCGTGGATGTGATGGAGTGGAGAGGACAGACAGCCAAAGCGACGGTGCGGGGCACAAGCGCCTGCGCCGGTGGCGGCGTGCGCGTGCGGGGCGGGGCGGCCGGGTGGCGTCCGGCGTGCGCGTGGTGGCGGCGTGCGCGTGGCCGGCGGCCTGCGCGTGCGGGGAGGGGCGGCCGGGTGGCATCCGGCGTGCGCGAGCGACTGCCGAGTGGTGGCGGCTGCTGGCGCCTACCGAGCTAGGGTTAGTTGGTTTGTTCGTGCTTGGTGGCCGGACTGGGCTGAATGACCATGACCCAAGGAAATGGTCTGTTGGGATGAATACCAAAAAGTCCAATACGGGAAACAAAACGGGATTTTTCCGACTGAAAACAGGATCCCGACTAAACGGACGGAAAAACGTCCACCCGTTTTCGATCCTGCGTCCCGTTTTTCTCGTCCTGTTTTCGTACCGTCGCATTTGCATTCCAAGGATTCGAAAACGGTCGGAAAAAATTGCTCCAATACGGGAAACAGGAACCGGACGGGACGGAATTTTCCCGTTCCGTTTTCAGCACTACCCCTAACCCATAATGCAGCGGAACGTTCACTCATAAAAGTAACATCCAGAGATATCCTCCCGCTAATTAAACAATGCTTGTTATTATTGCGTGTTCTGAATGACCAACAATGATAGTAATAGTCAGGATTACAAATGCAATTTCTTTTTATGAAATGGCAGAAGCACTGTCCTTCATTCAGGATACAAATCTGTTTACAAAGCATAATCTGATTTTTTAGGATTGTTATTTTCTGGACTAGCCTGCTCCCCTGGGAGGCTCAAACGCCAACTTGTGCATGTCGATCTCCTTCCAAGGTGGGCCATGAAACCTGTAGTTGGATCAAGCGTTTGGCCCTGTTACTGGATTCCACTTCTTCCAAACGATCCATCAGACATATAGGATTGCTCCACTGTTTCTCTGTTGTTCATGCTTATTTGTTTCCTGGAATCAGTCAGCCAATCCATCGTCGCTCACCTGTTGTGCGCACTAATCATTCATCTTCAGCCAGGAACTCAAAAGTTCACAACTCCGTTAAATTGCACTACATCACTCTTGGTATATTGGTGTTTCCTTGTTCCGAATGAATAGGCACACGACCCACCCCTACTTGGAAGGTGGCCTGCCGCCTAAAGTTTTTGATGAATAGTAATCCAAGCAAACGGGATCACCTTCAGTTCAGCTGTGCTCTCCGTGATTTTTGAAAGCTTCAGGAGAGCCAATAGTCTGTGTCTTGTAGGCAGATTTCCTTGGGTACAGACTGCTGATCATCCATCTCCAATGCAGCAAATACTTTCTATCAGTTTGCAGCATGACACCTTGCTTTGACACATCTTGAGCACCTTTCATCACTCGGAACAACTTCAGTTGTCATTCTGCAACTCCTTGTTCATGGTCCTGTTTGGATCATGGATGTCCAATGTGTCATGGACACATTATGGGACTGCTAAAGTTTATGTACCCATGGCAGAAATAATAGTAATTGTTTACTCCATCAGATTCTTAACAAAATAAAATGTCATCAGTTTGCTTCTTTTGTTAGTTATTTCCCTGCATAGAAATTTATATTAATCAGACCTCATTAAACCAAAACTATATGGGCATTGTTATTATGTGTTTTCATGATGACATGTATCTGTTGCATGCCATCCTAAAATCAGCAAGAAAAATGCTTACATGACATGCTCATGGTAAAACATTTTGATGTTTCTGACAAAGTATCACTGTATCACTCTGTGCAAGAGGAATTCATGTAGAGCTCAAAGCTTCATTCTGTGACTGAAACCTTCAGCTCGGAATAGATTAATCACCGACAATTCCAAGTAATTCATCTTGCTCAGATGCACTTTCCTCTTCATCAAGATGAGCAAAAGAAGCTGAATCAGGCTCATATCCAGAGTGTTTCATCTCACCAATCAAATCATTCAACATCTCATACAGCTCCCTCGACCTCGGATGGACTTTGTCTCCTACAAGGAAACCATGCATCTCGCTTTGCACCTCAATCCAGCTACAACCAGGTTCCTTCTTAAGCCGTCCCTGTCTCATCAGCCTTCTTGTCCTTGAAACATCAGCCCATTTACCTGATTCAGCATATACGTTTGAGAGAAGAATATAAACGGAAGAATCATCTGGATCCAATAGTAGAACATTGCTAGCAGCAAGCTCAGCCACTTCAATATCTTGACGGATCTTGCAAATGCTCAGCAGAGTTTTCCATATGACCTCATCTGCTTCAAAAGGCATACTGCCGATAAATTTCAGAGCTTCCTGTGGTCCCTTAGAGCGCCCTAATATATCCACCATGCAAGCAAAGTGTTCCAGTTGTGGTTCCAATTTGTAGTGGGTAGTCATCAGATGGAAGTAGCGGCATCCATCATCTAGCAGCCCAACATGGCTGCAAGCTCTAAGAACTGCAACAAAAGTTGCATGATTTGGCATAACATTCTCTTTCTGCATCCTCTCAAACATCTTTAGTGCTTCCAATCCTTGGCCATGGAGTGCATAGCCACATATCATAGCATTCCATGATACAAAATCCCGTTTCTTTGCCTTCTCAAACATTTGCAGTGAATCTGGCATATTACCACACTTGGCATACATGTCTACAAGAGTGCTAGATATATATTCATCTCCAAGCATTTCTTGCTTGATAATCTGACCATGGATCTGTTTTCCAAGCTCAATTGTAGCCAGATTAGCACAAGTATCAAGAACGGTAGCATAAGTAAAATGATCAGGAATTAATCCCATATCTAGCATCTTTGAGAAGAATTTCTGTGCTTCTTCACTCTGTCTGTTGAGTGAAAATCCTGATATGATAGCGTTCCATGAAACAAGTTCTTGCCTTCCAATTCTGTTATGAAGTTTCTGAGCCTCTGTAATCATGCCACACTTGCAATACATATCAACAACAGTGCTTGCTACAAAACCATCTGAACCAAGCCCAGACTTGATAACTTTATCATGAACCATCAACCCATACTCCAAAGATTGTAAACTTGCACAAGCCTTAAGAACACTACCATATGTGAAATCATCAGGTTCCATACCGCAGCGCAGCATTTCATTAAAATGAGCTATAGTATCCTCATAGCGCTCGTTTTGTTCAAGAGCTGCAATAATAGCATTCCAAGAGACTGAATCTCTTTGCTGCATCTCCTGGAATACAAGGTATGCCTCTGCCAATGCTTTGCACTTCCCATAAAGATCCAGAATTGCATTTCTAACACAAACATCCACATGAAATCCTGATTTAATTGTTAAGCAGTGGACTTGCAACCCCTGAAAGTACCCCTTAACCTCAGCACAAGCACTAAAGACACCAGATAAACTGACAGCATCAAAACCAATGCCAGACCTGGTCACGAACTGAAATAGTTCCATAGCTTCAGCTCCTAGCCCTGCACGTACAAGCCCAACCATCATAGCATTGCACGTCTCCACAGTATGGCTGGGCAAACCAAAGAATGCCCTTCTAGCATCAACCAGGCTATTAGCCTTAGCATACACGTCCACAATGGCTGTCCCAACAACACGGTCAGAATTAAACTTATTCTTTATGGCATGCGCGTGTAACTGCTTAGCAGTGCTCAGGCATGACAATGCAGCACAAGATCTGAAGACACTGGCATAAGCTGGCTGGCTCACCCCGAGTCCCAACCTCTGCATCTCAGCAAACAGCTCCAGCCCACGGGAGTACTGCTCATTCTGAACACATCCAGCGAGAGCTGCACCCCATGAGACCCAGTTCCTCTCATCCATTCCGTAAAAGAAGCGCAAAGAGTCTTCTAAACTCCTGCACTTGCCATACATGTCCACGAGAGCACTTCCACTTCGGACATCAACCTCCAAGCCCGTCTTTACTGCCAATGCATGGATTTGAACACCGAGCACCAAATTTTCGAGACCACCACACGCCTTCAGAAGGACAGCAAACGTTGTGCGGTCGGGGGCGACACCACGGCACGCCATCTCCAGAAACAGGCCCACCGACTCCCTGAACATACCGCGCTGGCAGTAGCACGAGACGAGCGTATTCCATGATACGATGTCCGGGTCCGGCATCGCGTCGAACAGCGCGAGCGTGGCGTCGATGTCCCCCGCGTGAGAGTACGCCGTGAGCATGGTGTTCCACGAGACCGTGTCTTGGTGGGGCATCGCGTCGAACACCATGCGGGCGCGGGCGGCGCCCGCGCACCGTGCGTACATCTGGAGGAGGCAGTTGGCGACGAAGGCAGTGGGTACGAACCCGGACACGAGCATGCGCGCATGCGCGGCGCGGCCCGCGGCGAGGAACGCGCGGCCGCCGTTGGCGCAGAGCTGGAAGAGGTGGGAGAAGGTGGCGTTGGGGAGGGGCCCCGCCAGCGCGGGGGGCGGCCGCGACATCGGGGCCTAGGGGAGTGCGTGATGCCGGAGGCGGTGGTCATGTGCTAATGGCCGGAGGCGACGCGGCGTGTGATGAGGTGCAGGAGCGGGACCTGCCACTGCCACGCCACGCCATTGGCGGGTGTTCGCATTCGCAAGCGGCGCGGGGTTGAGGCGTTGAGCGAGCGCACGTTGTTGGGCTGGGTGTGACTTGCTTCTTTGCTGCTTCGATATGCTATAGGCTATAGCCCGAACTATACTTTTCTGTGAGATGGGCTTCGGTATGGGCCATTAAGTCACATTAAAGTCCAGCCCAAGCCCCGTGGCAGCTCAAAACAGCACATGATCGGAGTCGATCTGTACACAAATGGTTAAGACGATCCATATAAATTATCACCATAATTAGCTTCAGATCCAGAAACTCTAGAGAGCGACGGATCGTGGCCAGGGTTCACATAACTAATGAACCAACCGGTTTCGAGCCGTCAAAAAATCTATCAATTAACCATTTTGCTATAATAATAATTTTGTTTTCTACCAGATAACCGGATCGGTGTAATTGATCCGAACCGGTTTCTCGATTAACTGTAGTTATTAAAACCTTGGTCATGGCTCGCGTGTGATCCAGCCTGCCCCGGTTGTGAGCTGATCTATAAAAAAAGAGTAGAGTGAGCATTAATGAGACAAATAATGGTTGAAAAGAGAACATGTGACGGTGGTGCTATGGCAAAGTATGGTTAGTCGACATAGCGAGTTGTGAGAGAGACGGAACGATAACAGAGCACTACTATAGGGTTGACAGTGTGATACAACAGTGAAGTCGTCGTCAATGATAATTATCATCGAGTGTTAGAGGTTTCAGTTGTCGAGTACGACGACCATGATAGAGAACTTCATTTACAAGATTTTTAGGAGAGAATAGTGTCAGCATCGTCCAAGCCGCAGGCGGGAGCAAGTAGGGTTGACAATGGGGAGCACGGTCGGGCGCGTGACGCGTATGCAAAATTGCAAATAAATCAATGGGTCTGTTTGGACACTCTAACAATGCTAGAGTTTAAAGTTAGTTTCTAGTTTATAACTAACGCTGAACTAACTCTAGCAGGTGTTTGGATGTAAGGGTTAGATTACTCCTTTTTATTAGGTTAAGAATAAAAAAAAAATAACTTTTCAGTGGACCCTACTTAAACTAGCTCTAATTAATATATCTTAAATAAAATAGTTTTTTAACATTAATTAGATATAACTAACTTAAACTAATCCTTTCTGTTTAAATATTTTAAAGCTAGTTATATCCAAACTAACTCTAACCATAAATCTAAACAGGGCCAATGTACCATGGCGGTCGTTTCTTCCTACTCTCCCCAACGTTCATCGACAGACGATCGCGCTTGGGCAGCACAGTTAATTAAAAGCTACGAGTATATCCCGTATATTCCACGGAATACCTTCCGCATAATCCAAACTGACAACGCGGCCGTTCCGCAAAAGGAAAGAGATTAGCCTCCCCCGTCATTGCCAGCAGGGCAGGGCAGGCCTAGAACATTCTGCACACCGGCCTTCACGCGCTCGGTCCATGCCTCCCCCCAGCCGGCCCCACTATACAGACACACACCTCCACGTCACAAGACGCATCGAGGCCGTCCATCATCCCTACCACAGCAAAGCGCAGCGCCTTCCGCCGTCAAATCGTTCTCGCGTCACACTCTGTTCATTCTTCTTCTTCTCTCGCAAGTAGAGGGGGAAGGAGAGGAAAAAAAAAAAGGGACAAAGAACCTCGCAGCTCACGCGCACACGCCAGGACCTAATCGGACCCGCGGCCGCCGACGCGACCGGATCGGTGCTTAGGTTTTGACGGCATGTCGGGCGGCGGAGAGGGCGCCGGGAGCGGCGATGGCGGCGACACCCCACCCGCTGCCGTGGCGACGGTGCACATCCGGTGCGCGAACGGCTCCAAGTTCACGGTGCAGGCCGACCTGGGCGCCACGGTGGGGGCGTTCAAGGAGGTCGTGGCTGGGAGCTGTGACGTGCCGGCGCCGCAGCAGCGCCTGATCTACAAGGGACGCATCCTCAAGGACGAGCAAACCCTAGAAAGCTATGGTGCGTGGCACGCTGACTCGTAGTCTAAACAGCTCACGATTAGGTCATTTTTAGTGGAATCGGACGGTCCGGAGCATGAATTTGGCGATGTGGTAGTGAGTCTGCGCGGTTGGAGGTGTCTGTGCAATCCCTGTTTGTGTGTCAGTAACGTATTGATGGTTGCTAGATTCTGCATTTGGTTTCTGTCTGCTATGCATGCTATTTTATAGTAGATTTATCGCATATTGTGCTAGACGGTTAGCTGATACACGTGTGATTGGGTGCGGGTGTAGCGTAGCGTAGTGCGTCGTAACGTATACTGCAAATGTTGATAATTTTCTTACTTGTCGTATCAGTAGGCGAAGAATGATACACGTGTTGTTGGGTGATACAGGGCTGGTAAGTGGTAACGTATACTGCAAATGTTCATAATTTTAATTACTTGCCGTATCTGTAAGCAAAGAAGGCGGAAACGCCTTTTGTCGTGACTCACTTGTAAATTCTTCATGGATCTGTCTTTGGTACTGTTAGTTATGGATGTATCTGTCGTATATTGATAAGTAAAGCAGATATTTCCCTTGGACGGATTGGGAAGTCAATGGTAATCTTGGTACATTAGCTTGTGTTTGCCATGTGGGAGTTACGTTACTATTGTTAGTGAACATATGCTATAGTACACTTGATTCTCCAAAAGTACCGCAACGGTTTCATATTTCTTCAACTTCAAGTATCATATAACATTGGACTGAGTAAATTTTAGAGAACCTGTTAATTTACTATATTTGGATGCTGCAGTTGGGTCATGCTTGAACAACCTTTCCGTTTAAAAGCAAAGATGTTTCCTGACGAAGATTGTGATATCCTTGTGTTTCTCTGAAGTTCTGTAATTATCTGAAGTTATTTAGTTTGATGGTTATTCGAACCAGAATCAGTGCAATTCAATGTGCATCTGACAGATTCATTGGTTGATTGACTGCTGTCAGTAATTCTGAACGAGGGGGTGACAACACCCACATTGTTCTCTCCTGTGAAAAACTTTGCCATATATGTTAAATTAGTGTCAACTGAATACTGAACAATTGTGACTTTCTGTTAAAGTAAGATCCATTTTAGTGCTATATATTATCATAATATAATCAGGTTCACATCGTAGTGACCCTTTTTTTTTTGCAGATCCATATGTATTGCCAAAATGCATTGTGTGTATGTGTTCACTTGCATTTGTTTATTGGGGATAGGAGCATTCTCTTTCTTTCTATATTATTGTTGACATACTATTTCAGTTTTGGCTTTGTTAAGCATCTTTAGTAACTCATTACTTGTGCTTCTTGTATTATGCAGGGGTTGAGACCGATCACACAATTCACTTGGTGCGTGGTGTTGCCCAACCAGCTGCATCAGGCACACCTGCTGCTGCTAGCCCCAATGCTTCAACTACTCCTAGCAGTGGCCCAGCAGGTGGCCTTGGAAGCCTATTTCCTGGTATTGGTGCTCCAAGATCTGGGGGGCCAGGTATATTTGGGCCAGGGTTTCCAGAACTAGAGCAAGTTGAGCAGCAATTAAACCAGAACCCCAACTTAATGAGGGAAATAATGAATATGCCAGCGATGCAGAATCTCATGAATAACCCTGAGTTGATACGTAATATGATCATGAACAATCCACAGTTGCGTGAGATCATGGATCGGAATCCAGATCTTGCCCACGTGCTCAATGATCCAAGTGTCCTCCGCCAGACCCTGGAAGCAGCTAGAAATCCTGAAATTATGAGAGAGATGATGCGGAACACAGACAGAGCTATGAGTAACATTGAATCTTCTCCTGAAGGATTCAATATGCTTCGACGCATGTATGAAACTGTCCAGGAGCCTTTCCTAAATGCAACTACAATGGGTGGGGAGAGCAATGCGGCTTCAAACCCATTTGCCGCTCTTCTCGGCAATCAGGGGTCTAACCAACCCAGCCAACCTGCAACAAATGCTCCAGCTCCTGGCTCAGAATTGACAACAGGAACCCCTGTTCCAAATACTAATCCACTCCCGAATCCCTGGAGCACCAATGGTAGGTTCATACTACGTCCAGTACTTTTGAATGTTTACATGTTTTTGTGCTGATGGTGGCATATGTTACATCTTCATCTGTCTACTTAAATCAGCAGCTGGGAATGCACAAGGAGCAACACGGTCAGGTCCTGCTGGCAATACAAGAACTGGTGCCGCTGCTGGGCTAGGAGGGTTGGGTTCACCAGATTTGAGTAGTTTGCTTGGTGGTCTTGCTGGTAATGCAGGGACTGGTGCTGCTGGTGGTGGGCTAGGAGGGCTGGGTTCACCAGATTTGAGTAGTTTGCTTGGTGGTCTTGCTGGTAATGCAGGGACTGGTGCTGCTGGTACACCTGATGCTTCTCTTTTGAGTCAGATGTTGCAAAACCCTGCAATGATGCAGATGATGCAAAGCATTATGTCTGACCCACAGACCATGAACCAGGTCCAGTTTGTTTCAACTTAAGCCAACCTTTTCTTGTATGAGTATGATTATTTGAGTCCTAACAGTGGGCTGTTCTGTAATTTTCTTGTTCTCCACAGTTGCTTAACTTCAACCCGAACACCCGTAACCTGATGGAATCAAACACTCAGCTGAGGGAAATGTTCCAAAATCCAGAATTTCTTCGCCAGTTAACATCTCCAGAGACTCTGCAGGTACATTACGATATATAACAATAAGTAGTCCTGTCTCTCACTAAGGCTAATTTGTTTTTTCCCTTTTTCAGCAATTACTCTCATTTCAGCAGACTTTATTAGGACAGCTTGGTCAAGCTCAACCCACCCAGTGAGTTTCTTTGATTGAACAACAGCTAAATTTCATCCTATTATTCATTCTTTGCATATCTATATGAAATGGACATTTTGAATTGTTGTTTTTATGGAGTCCTGTCTAAATTTTTATTTGACTCAGGGGTGGCAACCAAGGAGGCAATGCTACAGGTAATTTCTTGGTTACTTTTAAATACCGTTTTTTTGGTTAGTAACAATATAGCTATCAAGTTATGGTCTGAATGTTTTGAATGGCCCTTTTGTGTGTTCCATTGTGCAGCTGCAATTGCACTGCTGTCCATATGGTGTTTGGTTGACTCTGTATTCCTCAATGTTTCAGTCTTGCTATGAGTTGAGCTATAAACTAAACCAGTTATCATTGCTATACTACTGAGATGTCCAGCATAAGAACATTCAGTTTCATGGTTAACAATTATCCCATCAGTTGCTTGAATTAGTAAATATCATGTAATACATGAATATATGGAAATGGAAATAGTTTGTGTATGACTGACTACTGTTGCACGCTTATCGATGTGATTACCGGGAGGAGGCATGGGTAACTCTTTAAGTGAATTTGTTGAGTGTTGAACATGCCTGAGCTACTTTTACAACCACTTTAGTGTGCCGTCCGTATAATGTAGTGGTTTTTCACATCCATTGAGACTCACTTTAAGTGAGTTCTTTCTTGAGCAGTGTTAGATGTGCTGCATCTGTGCACTGACGTTAAGTTCTTAGTACTATGTTAAGTTCTTAGTACTATATAAATGATGGAAACTATTTGAGTTCAATATTGGCAATGAAACATTACTTACAGGTATGCGAGGAAACGCTAGTCTTGATACCTTGATGAGCATGCTGAGTGGGCTTGGTTCGGGAGGCGGCATAGGTGTGCCAAATACTTCCAATGGTTAGTATTCACAACCAAATGGATCTTTGTGCGAATTGACTCCTATTTCTTAGTTTGATGTGATTGATTATATTCTTAACCTTATGCAAATTTTCAGTGCCACCGGAGGAGCTCTATGCAACACAGCTTACTCAGCTCCGAGAAATGGGTTTCATTGATACCGCCGAGAACATTCAAGCCCTGGTTGCTACTGCGGGGAATGTAAATGCTGCAGTGGAGCGCCTTCTTGGGAATCTGGGCCAGTAGTGAAAGCGAGCCAGACACTGCTTGGTCACCATTTGGCACATCCTCAAGAGTGTTTTGGCTTGATGTTTTCCTAGCCCTAGGCCCCAAATTTGAAGGCAGTGTCCATAGTCGGAAGACCAAAATAAACAAGAAGTCAACCAACCATTAACTTTCCTCTCATACATGGTCGTCGTATCTTTGTTTTTTACAGTGCTGTATTTGCATTTTGGATTAATGTACATACATATCGTTGGGATGTTACCGCATAGAATATTCTCTAGTTTTTCAACTGTCGATTCCCCATCTATCTGATTCTGATCCATGTACCTGATGGTTCTCTCTGGAAGATGTATTGATGCTTTCTCGTGTTGATTGGGGTGGCTCGGGAATTGCAAGCATGTTCGATTACGAGGCTGTTGATTTGTAAAGTTTTCGTTATCTGAGGCTTTTCCGGTTTTTTTGGTTTTGCCGTAGATTATGAAGGGTGCAGGAATTGCAGCCTAAAAGAGAAAACACTGGAAGGCTGCGGTGAGTACAATTGTTTCGTAGCATGCACCTCGCTCATGGAGTCATGGTCGATTGCTTTTGATCCGGCGGCAGCGGTCGGCAATTTCCATGGCCGTTTCCAAAAGCCTTTGAGCTTTGCTCATATCAAGTTCCCCCATAGTCGAGTTTCAGAAGAAGCGAAAAATAGCAATCCTAGGTGGCCGACTTCTTTCCACGAATCGTGACAGGTAGGAATGAAGGCTGTCCGGAAACGATTCGAAGAAGAGTAAAATGTTTTCAGTTTTTAAAAGCAAAATCAATAATAACACTGATAAAAAACAAATATGACATCGGTGTTATGGAAAAGCCTGAAAACAATATTGCTACTAAAATGGACATTATCGATCGGAAATAGATATTATTTGACTGTATATCTAAAGAGACAATTCCGTTTATGCCATTGAAAAAATATCTTGTTCCTTATGTGCCATAAAATATTTCACAATTCCTTGCTTGCCATCTATATCTTATTTTTTATGCCTTCATTGTCATTACCGTCAGGTCTGTTATATGCTACCGTTATTTCTTTCCATAGACATGTCAGTTTTCTTATTTTGTGACTGAAATGCCTTTGTTATGTAGTCAGTGGAAAGAAGAGCGTAGGGACAGAGCAGCAACAACAAGCCGGAAGGAGCAGGACCGGGCACTCATCGTCGTTGAGTCCTCTGCTCGCCCGTTGCCGCTAGCACGGAGCAAGAATCACAAATTCGCAAGGTCCCTCTCTGCCTTTATTGACTAGAGTTTTTGCTCCCACGGGAAAGGAGTCTAGTGCCTTTATCTTCCCCAAGAGCAGCTGCCACCACGAGCTAGGCCTCATTATCTATTCCTTCTACTCGGATGAAATCTAACCCAATCCCACTCAACCAAAGCTCGTTTCTGTCCTTGCGCACAAACTTGACTGCTACGTGACTCGGATTCATTGTTGTTGAAACTTGAATCCTCACCGACAACATGACAGTGCAGGAGAAAGCACGTCGGCAGCTCGACAAGTTCCGCCCTGAGGAGGGAGGAGCTGTCCGGCAAGCGTGCTCAACCCGGGCCACTCGCCACTGTCCGAAACAGAGCGCGCTGCAAGCTGAGACATGGCGAGCGAGTAGACAACTCGCGAGCAGACGAACGCGATCGAACATACTACGCGCAATGTTCTACTTCTGCATCGGGGAGGGCAGGCGCGCGGCTCGGAAGGGAGGGACAGGCGGAGTGCGGCTCGGAGAAGGGAGCGGTGTTGCAGATTGGCAGGGGGAGGAGGACAACCAGCAGCTCAGCAGGGGCGTTTTCAACTTTCCACATGTCATTTAATGGTGGCAAAGGGAGAAAGCAACGACAGTGGCAGTGAAGGCATGAGAAATTAAATAGATGACAAGTAAAGAACTTCAAATTTTTTATGTCAGATAGAGAACAAGGTATTTTTTTAATAGCATACAAGGAATTTTCTCAACTTTATATGGTAGCATGGATGAATTTAGGATACTTAATGAGGAAGAGAACTTTGAGATGTCTTTGGGTCCGTCTGATTACTTGATTTTTCAAGGAGATTCAAATCAATGTAGTTAAAAGCCGGGAGTTGATAGTAATTTTCATGATAAAATGACAATATTTAGGAAACGCAAAATTGTTTCTAGATGGGCGGAGCTGCCATTATGCCTGAGCATGCACTGGAATACTCAACAATTTTATGCACGGGTAAACTTTGTCAAATCTATCACTTTTGTACTTAAGAACACCGAACATCACACCGCAGGCAAATTCTAGTCCCCAAATTAGTTGAGATTTCTATAATATGAGCCATTTGCACTCAATAATTGATATTTTTGCCATTCAGATTAACATAATTTTATATTCCCTCCGTTTTAAAATTATTATTGTTATTAACTTTTTTTGTTATCTTTGATCATTCATCTTATTCAAAATATTTGTTTAAATATAAAAAGTTATAAGTTATATTTAAATTTTGTCTAGTGACAAAATAAATCATAAAAAAATATATGATATTTTTTAAATTTTTTTGAATAAGACAAATGATCAAAAATAACAAAAACAACCAATGACAACAATAATTTTAGAACGGAGGGAGTAGTTGAGAATACCTAACTTTTTCACAAACTGCTACTGTATTACTTTTATTTCTTCAGAATATCATGTTATCATTTCCAAATTTCATCACTACCGACAAGTGGGCTCGGACACCAGAAAGACAAGCCGGCAGCCCCCTCTCGCTCTCCCTCTCTTCTCGCGCGCGCCGCGAGCCATCGACCAGCTCAAGGCTTAAACCCTAGCCTGAGCCACACGGCCGCCGCCGCCGTCTTCCCTGCCGACACCATGGACACGCTCAAGCGAAAGGCTATGGACGGCCCGTCCGCCGATCACGCTTCCCCTCTCAAGGCTCCGCGGGCCGAGGCTCCTCCCACACCCGCTCCCGTGGCCACCGTCGCCGCCGCGGAGCCCGTCGCTTGCGTGCATGAGGTCTCCTACCCCGAGGGCTACGACCCGTCGGACCCCACCTCCCGCGTGCTTGCAGGCGGCGGCGAGGGCTCTGAGCCTGCCAAGACGTTCCCGTTCGAGCTCGACCCATTCCAGACCGAGGCCATACGTTGCCTCGACAACGGCGAGTCAGTGATGGTACGTAACTCCGAATTTGTCCTGCTTTCTTCTCGATAAGTTCCATCAACCATCTGGGTGCAACATATCTTGTGTCTATTTTACTTTTAATTTTAGTGTCCATGGTTCCTAGCATAGGAACATTCTCGGTTAGGTTCAGTTTTGGTATCAAATTTGTTTTTAGTTCTAGCGCTCCATGGAGGATAAAAATATTCTAAAATTAGGTTCATTCAAGGTAGTGTTGGTTCTTTATGGTCTCTCTCCCAACTTGTAGAAATTTTGCAGCAATATAATGTGTTTTTCATTGTCTTCAAGTTTTTCACTGCTCACAATTTCCACTACCGTTCTCTTTGATTAGTATGCATGATTTGACTCTTCAATGAGCTGTCTGGTATCAGACTGTAATTCGTAGTAGAAAGATCTTTACTAAATTATAAAATACTCTGTTGCTTTGTATGTGTGGACATACTATCTCTGTTATGTCATATAAGTTGTTTGTTTTTCTGTGCTCTGCTTGGGATTTCCAGGTTTCAGCACATACATCAGCAGGAAAGACAGTGGTTGCGAGTTATGCGATAGCAATGTCATTACGCAATCAGCAGAGGGTCATTTATACATCTCCAATCAAGGCATTGAGCAATCAAAAGTACAGAGAGTTCAAATCAGAGTTCTCTGATGTTGGTCTCATGACTGGTGACGTCACAATTGAGCCGAATGCGTCTTGCTTGGTACTAGTTTCTTTACTCCTTATTCTCCTAATCGGTTATTGTATATATTTATGCTTGGCACTTAAAACACATGCCCTGGGAATGCAGGTCATGACCACAGAAATTTGGCGTAGCATGCAATACAAAGGGTCTGAAGTAATGAGGGAAGTCGCTTGGATTATATTCGATGAAGTGCATTACATGCGGGACAGAGAGAGGGGAGTGGTATGGGAGGAGAGTATAGTAATGGCTCCCAAGAATTCACGGTTCGTGTTCCTCTCAGCAACTGTACCTAATGCCAAGGAGTTTGCTGATTGGGTAGCTAAGGTTTGTTTCCATGCCTCCTAGATTTTCTCCCTTTTTTTTTCTGTTGGCATTTTATTGGTTTCTGAGCAAACTTTCATGGTTTTGTTCTCCAGTTCGGCAATTCATCTATATGTTACAAACATTTGCTGCTGCTTTCATCGATTATTTATTTATGTTGTCAGCACATGATGTTTTTGTTGATTTTGGAGGGGTATTTATTATTATTCAGGTACATAAGCAACCATGCCATATAGTATACACCGACTACCGACCTACACCTCTTCAGCACTATGTATTTCCTTCTGGCGGGGATGGACTATACCTAGTAGTTGATGAGAAGGGCAAGTTCAGAGAGGATAGTTTTCAGAAAGCATTGAACGCCCTTGTCCCTGCTGGTGACAGTGACAAAAAGAAGGAAAACGGAAAGTGGCAGAAAGCTATCATTGCAGGCAAACCTAGTGAGGATAGTGACATATTCAAGATGGTGAAAATGATAATTCAACGTCAATACGATCCAGTGATACTTTTCAGCTTTAGCAAAAGGGAATGCGAACTTCTTGCTATGCAGGTTATTCTTTTTATAGACAATTACTCAATTCAGAGAACATAAACTGTTTATTATTTCAAGAAGACAAACTTAGATTAACTAAGTTGATTTTTTACCTCTACCTGTGTGCTATAGATGGCTAAGATGGACTTGAACGGTGATGATGAGAAGGCGAACATTGAGCTCATTTTCTGGAGTGCTTTGGATTTGCTTTCTGATGATGACAAAAAGCTCCCTCAGGCAAGTTCCTGCGTTTTTCTGATCATAATGTCTGGTATCTTCTGCCAATTGTAAGTCCTATAATTATTCCAAGGTCAAGCAATTCTCACCAAAGGAAATTAACAGTTAACACACTCATGTGTGTAGGCTCTGTAGGCTTTGTTGCATTTGTTCGGTATGAGCTAGCAGTTCTGTGGGCTATTTTTTAAAGCCATCTACGATGTCGTACCCTATAGACATTTTGTATTTATTCGTTTTGAGTATTACTGATATTAATACCTTTTATTACTATTCTATTTGTGTCTCGATGGGCCTTTTAAGTTTTTATTTCTGTTGTGCGAGTTGTTAGAATGAATGAACGAGTCTATAATTCTTCTGAAAACTAAGCTGTTGGGGCTTTCTCAGGTTTCAAACATGCTCCCTTTACTGAAACGGGGGATTGGTGTGCATCATTCTGGTCTGTTGCCGATATTGAAGGAAGTGATTGAGATACTCTTCCAGGAGGGTTATATCAAGGTTAGCATCTTTTAGGCTCTGTTTAGCATTACGGTGGCTTATCAAAAGTGATTATTTATTTCCTATTTTGGTTGTTAGTTTGATATAAGACTATCTTTTTAGTATTTGTTACAACAGATATAACACTAGGAGTGGCAAAAAACATTTGCGTGTGAAAAAATTGTATCTTGTGTTGCTCTAACAAACTAGATTCCCCAGCATAGTGCAGCACAGCAGAGTGATCGCAAACAGAGCCTTACAACTAAAATGGTATCTTGTGTTGTCGTAATTTCTTAGTGCCAACTGTAGCACATTGATAAGTATATGAACACTCAGTTAGGTACCTAACTTTGAAGCATTATCGTTTGAGCAAGATGTTTTTACTTTGTCCTAAGCATCTATGTCCTTTAACGAGGGAGGGGAAGTTGTTTAGATGAGAGTAGATGTTGAGACTGGATCCTGTGTCTCAGCGTAAAAACTTGCACGGGAATTAAGGAGATATGAAAAAGGTAGGTACACACGAAATGAAGAGGAAAGAGACAACGATAGAGATGTATCGGAAAGAGAGAAAGGTGTCTCGGTAATCGAGAACAGCAAGTAACAGAGGGTGTCTTTACATTAAGACATCCGTTCACATTGTATTCTTTAGTTTTTGTTCTCACTAATGACGTTGTGCATATCCAGAGTGTATTTATATTTTGTTCCTATATTACTATGACATGTGCTGTTACATTTTATATCTTGCTGATTGCACCTGGTGTTATAGTGTTTGTTTGCCACAGAAACATTCAGTATTGGTTTGAACATGCCTGCAAAGACTGTTGTGTTTACCAATGTGCGCAAGTTTGATGGAGATCGATTCAGATGGTTATCGAGTGGAGAGTACATCCAGATGAGTGGCCGTGCTGGTCGGCGAGGTATTGATCAGCGAGGTATCTGTATACTGATGGTAGATGAGAAAATGGAGCCATCAACTGCCAAAATGATGCTGAAAGGAAGCGCTGATAGTTTGAACAGGTGTGTATCTTGGATTTTTTTTGTTTTCTTTCATCTCGATAGCAAATCGTTTTTTTTTTCCGAGCTTATTAGAATGGTCTGAACAGAAAGACTTGAAAATAACACCTAATACTGGTACAAACAGATGCACCTATCTGTTAAATTTCCTTGTTGACGTTGTGCTTAAAATGGTTGGTAGCCAGGTCTATACTGTTAACTATTGTAGATAACTATCCATATGTAATATGTTTGTCCCTTGCATTCTTGCAAAAAAGACAAAATGTTTATTCCTTGCATCATGAAGTGCATTATCTGTTTGGTAGTTGTTTAATGTGCACATTTTGTTTTTGTACGTTCTGCATGGACCTCACATGGCTACGCTTCTGTTTATTAGTGCCTTTCATCTGAGCTACAACATGTTGTTAAATCAAATGCGTTCTGAGGATGGTGATCCAGAAAAGCTTCTTCGGTATTCATTTTACCAATTTCAGGCTGATCGAGCTCTCCCCGATCTTGAGGTTTGTTGCTGTTGTCTACAATTTCCTTTTATTTTTTTTCAAAGGTGGAGAATTTTCCTCAATACTTTTGAGTGTTTGTTGTGGTTATTCTACATGCATCTGATTTATCACATGTGACAGCCATGACCTCCATATTTCATGTATTTATTAATTTGTTGCCTGTTTAAACTTGTATCATGATGAAAATTTTCCTGTATCTGCTCGACTTTCCTGTATACATGCTGGGGTGGCAGTTCTATCCTAGTGGACGTAGTAACTACCTAATGATTCTAGTTGTATCATGATTTTGAACGTAGCAACTACCAAATGAGCTAACAAGGATTGAGAATATTTTAATGGGCTATTTCGGCATGCTATTTACGGAGTGTTCAAGGGGGCAGTCACAGGGGGAGGAAAGTTGATGCATGTTTTATGATAAAATAGGTATGTTTATAATGCTGTATATTACAAATATGAGTGTGTGTAGTCAAGCATTATTTAATGCAGTCCTGGGTGCTTCATATATGCATCCATGCAGTAAGGCCTTTATTGGATGTGTATTCATGTGAGTTTGTGACAACAACCTAGCAGGTGAATTAGTGCTGGTAGCTTGGCAGAATAGGGTTTTTACCGACTATATTGGTGCCTTTTGGTCACTACTACAAGGACTTTTATTAGCACAGAGACCCAGCAAGACATTTATGAAGCTTAATTAATTATTCCTTTTAAATTTTATGCAGAAGCAAATCAAGGAACTAGAATTGGAGAGAAATTCCATGGTTATTGAGGAAGAGGAGAGTTTGAAGGATTACTACGATCTCTTGCAGCAGTACAAAAGTTTAAAGAAGGATGTCCATGACATCGTCCTCTCTCCAAAATATGTTCTACCTTTCTTGCAACCTGGAAGACTTGTCCGCATTCTATATAGTACAAATGAGTCAACCACCTTCTCTATTGATGAAAATGTGACATGGGGAGTCATAATAAATTTTGAAAAAGTGAAATCCCATGGTGAAGGTACAAATCTAAACTGATAACCTCATTCAATCTAATACTCTGGTAGCATGGTTTGTTCACTTGGTTAGGATACAATCTGAATATTACCTGAAATTTGTCGGAAATTCATTTCATGTCAGGATTCATGTAGTGGTACACTTTGAGGTTGATTTGGAAGGGATTTTAGCAAGCAGCACATGTGCCTACTCAGTGCTTACTGTTATAGATCTTGTAGTTTATCATTCACAG
Source organism: Eleusine indica (assembly GCA_030378355.1). NCBI lineage: Eukaryota > Viridiplantae > Streptophyta > Magnoliopsida > Poales > Poaceae > Eleusine > Eleusine indica. The sequence goes on from CM059495.1 coordinate 49,777,742, forward strand.
TAACTTTTGTTAATTGTGGCATGTGTTTTTTTCCCCCTGTCAGTTCGTCTGGGTCTCTTAACCATGCGGATGAGTTTCCTTGCAGCCAAGTCCTACTTATTTTCTGATTAGGACCTCAAATGAGCAGGACTTTGCTTGGTCCGAGCATAAATTAGTTTAATCTACTTATGTTCTGACAAAACTTATCTAAACGACTGGATTTTGTTTTCTTTGATTCTTGGCATCCTTTAGTCTGTAACTGTGCATAACTCGGACCACTTTTTTTCTTTGGTTTTGACAGTGCATGTCATGTTTCTCAATTTCTCAACCAATTGTTCCCGGTTTATATGGTTTAAATTCCTCGAATATTTAGACTAATAATATGATTCTAATCATGCCTGTGAAAGTCATTGCTTAACACCTAATAACAATAAGAATATTTAGACTATTTTCTCTCCTAACTTTTGGTTTTGCTCTTCAGATAGGAGGCCTGAGGATTCTGATTACACAGTTGATGTCCTTACGAGGTGTTCTGTAAGTAAGGACAGCAGCGGAAAGAAAACAATGAAGATTATTCCTCTGAAAGAGCGTGGCGAACCAGTTGTAGTTTCGTTGCCACTTTCACAGGTTATTTACTTTGTCCATATCACCAGTGAAGGTTTTTGTTTCCTGACTTTGTACTCATTGTGTTGTGGCCCTTCTAATCATTGACAAATTGAATAAAACAGATCAATGGACTAAGCAGCATCCGAATGTATATACCTAAGGATCTTTTGCCTGCAGAAGCTAGAGAAAACACCTTGAGGAAAGTTGAGGAAGTCCTTTCAAGGTTTGCTAAAGATGGGGTACCTCTATTGGATCCGGAGGAAGATATGAAAGTAAGGAAAAGCTAATTCATGCATCAGATTTCTTATATTAATGTGGTTCTAATAGCTACTGTTCTTTATAGGTGCAATCAAAATCTTTTCGGAAAGCTACAAGAAGAATAGAAGCTCTGGAGGGCTTATTTGAGAAGCACGACATACGCAATTCTCCACATATCCAACAAAGGCTGAAAGTCTTGCATGCTAAGCAAGAATTATCTGCCAAAATGAAGTCCATCAAGAAAACAATGCGGTCTTCCACTGCTTTAGCTTTCAAGGATGAGCTCAAGGCCCGGAAAAGAGTTCTTCGCAGGCTGGGGTATGCATTCCACTTATAACAAAGTTTGTTTTTAGTGTATGCTGATTTAGAACATTTAAGGTGGAATGACTACTCACATCTAATGCTACTCCAGGTCACTCACTTTCCATGTCCAAATTGGCTGGAATATTTAAGCATATATGTTAGGCGCTTGTCTATAAATTGTCATCATGGTGCTGGTCTCAGTGTGAACTTAGAAAAAAATGTATCACTTCTATCATGAAATCATAACACCCTTCCATCTTTCTCAAAAGTGAAATATCTTATTTCAGATATGTGACAAGCGACGATGTAGTGGAAGTGAAGGGCAAAGTGGCATGCGAGATAAGCACAGCTGATGAGCTAACATTAACGGAGCTTATGTTTAGCGGTGGTTTGAAGGATGCTACAGTAGAACAGATGGTAGCGCTGCTTTCTTGCTTCGTTTGGCAGGAAAAGCTCCAGGATGCTCCAAAGCCAAGAGAAGAGCTTGATTTGCTCTTCTACCAGTTACAAGAGACAGCACGACGGGTCGCAAACCTTCAGCATGAATGCAAGGTAGTTAATACTCCCGAACAACGAGATGAAGAGTGTATTCATATTATCTTTTGAAAGATACGTGGACTTTAAATTTCTATGTATAAATTGAATGGACCTTGATGCTGAAACCTGTTGTTTTGCTTCCGCTGATGACAGATCCAAATTGACGTGGAAAGTTTTGTTAATTCTTTCCGACCTGACATAATGGAAGCCGTATATTCATGGGCCCGGGGGTCAAAATTCTACCAAATCATGGAGATGACCCAAGTGTTTGAAGGAAGCTTGATCAGGGCCATCAGGAGGCTGGAAGAGGTTCTGCAACAGCTGATTCTGGCATCCAAATCAATTGGGGAAACCGAATTAGAAGCAAAACTTGAGGAGGCAGTGAGTAAGATCAAAAGAGATATAGTGTTTGCAGCATCTTTGTACCTGTAACTTCTCTTGGTTGTGTCCTTGCTGGCACGATTAAGCTGCCTGATTCGCTGTGAAGCATGGAACAGCGATGTGGCAGGGAAAGTTTTGTTAGTGTTGTAAGAGTAATATAGCTTAGATTTTAGTGTCTTCTCTTGGTTGTCCATCCTACAAGCATGGAGCACCTTGTACGGCCTATCCAGATCTTAGAATTCTCGAGGAAGCAGTATACCTTTAACAGAAGCTCAAGCAGGTCACAGGAATTACTATGCTTGTAAGAGTAAAATAGCTTAGTTGTTAGGAATATTTCAAGGCTGCAATTTTTGTATTCATTTTTCTGCTGTAAGTCACAATGGAATCATGCAAGGGCCAATTCATGAAAAAGATAACAGCATTCCAGCGATGTCAAAGAACTAGCATGTGTTTGCCACCGTAAATTTGCACAGGTCGGGGTAAAGATGATGCTGATGCGCCTGCTGAATTGGGATCAACCGTTCTTAGTTGAACGTTTAGACGTTCATAATGATGCACTGTTCCGCGACCAGTATGCTTAATGGCAAGCAACGGTTGCAAGCGGCACAGGTCCAATTTCATGAGATCGCCTGGAGAAACAACACCGACTCATGCATGATAAACCCTTTTATTCATCCATTGGTACGGCCATTTTCGTGCACATAACTTTACGAAGTTGTTTATTCACATGCACCTTGCAGTCTACTCAGTTGACAGCAACCAGGTCGCATCGCATGATGCATCTTGGGAACATGCTTAGATACAGAAGAAGCCTATTTATTTACTGCTACCAGCTTCTCACTAGCTATGCTCCCGGTCTCGGCGTGCGCATCGTTGTCGAACAGGTCAGGTCAGGCGGTGGTGGTGGCGGCACAGGAGGCGCAGCCGCACGCCGCCCCGCAGGAGCAGTTGGCCCTCCTGCCCTCGCGGCCGGACGGCATCATGGCCCTCCCGCACGTGCACGGGGTGCACTCGCAGTGCTCGCCGCACTGGCACGTCGTGTGCTCCCGCTGGCCTCCCGCTGCGGTCCTCGACGTGCACCTGCACGGATCCAAAAAAACAGAAATAAACACGGGGCAAGCGATCAGATAAGAGTTCATCAGGCGCGGGGCGGGGCGAGTCGCGTGCCTGCAGTCCGCGCCGCCGGGGCATGGGACGGCGCACCCGCACTTGTCGTCGCAACCCATGCTTCCTGTCCTTCTCTCGCCGGCCGGTGCGCTACGTACGGAAGCTGTTGTGTGTGCAGAGCAGCGGGCGTGAGTAGAGACGTAGAGTATAGTAGTAAAATGTTTGGTTGGGTGGAGTGTTCGACCGCCGCCTGGCTATAAAAAAGGGGAGCGCGAGCTCTTGAGCGGCGCGGCCGCCGGCTCGCCTCGCCTCATCGGTCGACAGGTGGGGTACATGCGGGCGTTCCGGAAATGATACGTGCTGCCGCGGGAACGTCCCCAGCGCTTCTGGTCCGCGCGCGTGCCGAGCCTGACCTGCCATGCTCGTCGTATCCTCTCGCGTCACGGCGACGCGAGATTGCGAGAAGCAATGTTGACGCAGGACGATCACGGCAAGAGCCGGTGTGTGAATCGTGCGGATCAGAGCCACAGCGCTGACGGTGCGGCCCAACTGTACCATGGGCCGATCGTTGGTCAATGAAAGTCTGATAGATGTCAATGCGCGCTCTGTTTGCATGGCTATCGAGTGCTCTGATCCTAGATTTTCATGCTCCTAATTAACAAGGCTTCATGATTTCTTTCAGTATATAAGAAAAGATATTGCTAATTAAGCACGACGTTCCAAGTTCTCCGGAGCAGGAAGCAGAAGAAACAAGGGTCTAACTAACGTTCAAAGTTCTTTGTAATTAAATAGCCATGCCCCTGGAATCATGGATCAGGCTCGTGTGGCGGGCATGCATGGCTGATGTGTTGATGAGGACACCGCTGAAAGCAATGGTAAGAGTGTGGTAGGCGGGAGCAACAGAATGAGATTGGAGAGGGAAGAGAGTGGGACCTCCCCATTGGGAGAAAGAAGATACACAACATGAATCTTTTCGGATCTCAACATGATAGACTGTTTATCTCTACAAAGTACTACCATTGATCAATTAGACGCAACATTTAAATAATATCTTAGACTACGAAATTGTAAAAATAAAACTATTTAATCTACCTTTATATGACATGATATTTTTAGAAACCGTTAAATGAAACATATTGCATTGAGACTGGTCTAATAACAAAAACCCGGCCACTGTGTCCCAGAAATCAGGACGAGCTGGAGAACGCATCCGGGCCACCAAGCTGCTGTGGCGGCGTCTGCACCGGGGCGATCTCCTCGCCCTTGGCCTTCTTCAACTTCCGATCATCGATATCAGAGTCCGCGTCCTTCAACTTATCGAGCTTCTCAGCAGCGTCGATACTTTCGACGACCTCTTTCTCCTTGTTGATCTTCTGATCCTCGATACGGCGGGCGGCGATCTCCTTGGCCTTCTTGAGCTTGCGTTCCTCGACATCGGCCGCAATGGCAGCTGGGTGACTCAAATTCAGGAAAAGCGTGGAGCCGTTCTTCACGTTGTTTTCCTCCAGCGTACCGACGGTGTCATGATACAACCGCTTGAGCGTGTGCTCGTTGATCAGCTCCTGCAGGTCCGGCGGATACCCCAGCCTGCGTTGCACCTGGGCCATGACGCTGGCCACCGTGTCGCCGGTCCTCACGTGCAGCGTGAACTCCTGCCCGTACCTGCCCGAGCTCAAGTGGTCCCTCACGACGATCTGCATCGCGTCGTCCTCGGCCGGTGCGACGTCGACGTTGACCCCCCTGGCCTCCAGCGTCTTCTGCTTCAGCTTGTGCCATCCGCAGACGCTGTACAGCATGATCATAGTCTTAGTAGCCGTGGACTCGTCGATCCCGTGGTCCGCCAGCGTGCCGGCCTCGTCGTGGTACAGCTGCCTTTGGCCGTTATGATGGGTGATGAGCCGCTGCAGGATCGGAGGGGTGCCGGTGATTTCCTCCATCTTCTCCATGAGGTCGTGGATCGTGTCGGTCGGCTCCACCTCCACCCTCTCCGTCTTGTCGGCCGTGACGTAGACGTACATCTTCGTCTCGATCTCTTCTCGGCGCGCTAGCTAGCTCGCTGGCAATTCCAACAACTAAACTGCGCCGCGCGTCGTCGTACGTGTTACCGAGAGTTATCACGAAAAGATTTGTTTTGTTCCCTGCGCGTCATGCATGGTGGATTTTGTAGATGTTGTGGGCGGTGGATCTCGTCCTGTGCACGTACGGTTTGGTGAATAGTGGACTTGGGTTGTGGCTCTGATCCGGCCGGTTCCGTGTCACACTGCCATTATATATATGTTGTACGTAGGACGGACTCTGCCACGTAGTTGCACCCAGAAAGTGCACAGCAAACCGTACATCATGTTTCTATATGTCGCACTAGTAGGTCTTCGATGGTGAGGTCGTCATCCTCGATCACGTTTACCCTGTGGCGCGTGGAGGGCACTTTCACATTAGTAGTCTTTTCCGTCAGTACACCACGCGAGCGGGTTCTATCCTTATGCAACCAGGGGAAGCACCTTCATCATCGATGGTAGTGGCCGAGCCAGGAATTCAGATTGAGGGAGACCAAATTGAGAATTTATATCAAATTGCATGATAATTTTTCATGTATAATAGTGATGTGCACATACCATGGAGGGGGGGGGGAGGGGGGGGGGCGCTTGTCTCCGCCCCTGCCGATGGTCAAAGGTACATACAAATGCCGCAAGAGGCACTCATCACAAAAGCAGAACTAGGCTTGATCTAATCCGGGTTGTCTAATTATTTCCTTTAGCTACTGACAAGTTGCAGTGAAAAAGTAGAAATATCTACACAAAGAAATCGATCATGGTGAATTGATGATCTACCTTGGCACCCAAAAAGGATTTAAGCTCAAAGGAAATTGAAGTTTCACGCCACTGGTCTGGTTTGAGATACAATGCATGGAGCATCCTTTGTTTTCGTTATATGATCTACGTACAACGGTATCGTTTGTATGCCGTCTCACATATGACACATAATATTGAAATGGTATGTCAGTATATGGTTTGTAATCTCTACTCCTTAATATGACACATGTTGATCCAATATATGGTGAATGAACAGTTAGGCTCATTCAAGAGCAAGTGAGAAAAAAGAGTTAGAAATCTTACACAGGTTTTGCACACAGGAGCAAATTTGTTTTTTAAACTCGTAACAACACACAAATACTTTGCTAGTAATTTCATAATTGTCATTGGGTCCGTTTGTGTCCATTCGGTCATACATACAGGTATATATCCTCGCAAAAAAAAAGTACATACAGGTATATATAACTACATTATAAAAGATACAAACAAAGAGTCTATTTGATATTCTTATTAATTCCATCAGTTGGATTGCATAATAATCAATAAACATGATTATATGATAATTAGCAAAACACATAAAGTCCATGTGCAACTTAATTAATGGCATAGCATACCTAACCGATCGAGACAACATATATACGTCTGGATTGTTATATTAGAGGACTAACTAACAAGTCACACAAACCGCCGCCTCTTAGTGCAAGCACGAGATGGACGACGCAGCCGGGCTCGAGACGGCACGCCCGCGCAGTTTTATTGTCGGGGAGCTGCTTGCCCGCGAAGACGAGCCGCTGCTGCTCGGGCGGGATGCCCTCCATCTGCTCGACGCGCTCCTTGATCGTTTCCACGTAGTCGTCGAAGTCGATGTCGATCTCGATCTCCCTGCCCGTGAGCGTCTTGACCTTGATCGCGTTGCGGGCGCGAGCCATCACCATGTCCACCTCCGGCATTATGACGTCCATATCGTCGTCCTTTAGTTCGGCGTCGGCAACTCCCATGTCCTTCATGTTCTTGGCGAGCGCCGCGACTTCGGCCGGGGTCTTCCCGTGCATCGTCGCGCTAAACACATGGGCCATGACGACGAAGGCTAGCTGTTGAATCGCGCGGTTCCTCTTGTTGTTACAAAACTTCACGGCCGGCAACAGTCTGCGGCAAGCCAACGAGGATCTCTTTTCTCTCCTTGTTTCTGTGTGGCTCGGCTCGTGTAGTGGTCCGGTGCATTTATGGATGGTGCGGATGTGGCGTGGCAAGGTTCGAGTCGGGTTTGGTCTCCGACTCCGTAGCGGTTGAAGTTCTTTTCCAGCGCGGTCCCCGCCGGGTTGCGGTCAGTTACGGCTCCAACGGCCAGTTTCCAAATTTCCAGCAATTTTCTACCTGAGAACAACAATTACTAGTCGGATACGTACGTTTCACTAACTATGGGAGTCGAAGTACAACAGCAAAACCTACAGCAGATAATAATAAGAACACTTCTGCTTCACGAGGCGGCGTGAACCTTGTCGGCAAAAAAAAAAAAAAAAAAAAGTTGTCAAGAGGAGGCGCACCCTCGACGGTCGTGGTACCATCGGCCCTGTTGTCATGGCTGATGAAGAGCCGAAGCCCAAGTAAGTTTTACCTAATATCTTCTTCATCTCCTCTCCTTTCTTTCCTTCTTTCTTCTGGGGTGTTAGCCCGGATCGCGCGCGGCCAGGGACTCGAGCGGCCGAGCCCAAACGTTGGGGTTGGGCACCAGCACCACCGGTCCACCGCACCATGTAGGGGAGGGGGCACTAGGCAGGGAGCGAGCCGCAATGCTCCGGCGTCGGCGAGACTCTACGACGGTACTCCGGTTTCTCACCGCCGCTGCCGCAGTTCTCCTTCGCTCGCAGACTTCTCACACCGGCTTTACCCTAACCCGACCTTAGGCTTTACCCTACCATGCATCTAGGTGGGTAGAACTTAGCCCCGAGACCTTGGGGAGAATTTCCACTCTCAGCTCCACGATCCTTTTCCTGCTGCAGCCTGTACGACCATACCTAATGGATGAATCTAAACGGCCGGTGCGCCGGCGTAGACCTGCTTGGAGACCGTTGTTTACCCGTACTGGTCTTCCATTGCGTCCCGATTCCCTTTGCAGGGTATGGTGACTATGGTTTACATCATCATCTAGAGGCCAAATCCTTGATAAAATAAAATTCATGTTCTGCTGGTTCCAAAATTTTGTCTCGGGTCTTGATGATGCTTCAAATAATACAAATTTTTAACTCATGTTCTCACAACGTTTGTTCTTACTGGGAAAAAAATTTCGGCGAAATTTCACCGATATATCCGAAATATCGTATTTATCAGTGAGGTCCGATATAATTTTTATCACAAAAAATTTATCATTCACTATGTTTATTTAATGAAAACAACTTTGATTTTATTTGTAACTATGATAGTTTATAGATTTAAGATCATTTCTTCTCAAATGATGCAAAAAACTTTGAAAAATAATTAATTTTGTTCGCCAAAATTACCAATATTTTCAAAATATCATGTTTTCCTCGGTTCTTACAGCCCACATCTATTACTGGAGGGATCATCCCGTACTAGAGAAGATTCTCCAAAGTCTCAACATTTGTGATAAAATTCCTTGTCTTGTTACCCATTTTCCTTTTCCATTATTGTTTATGTTTTAGTATGTGCTTTGCGTCTATTCCCATGGTCCCATCAAAAAGTAGATATCTAGAGCGGCAGTAGAAATGTTTTTTTTTCGTGAGCATGCCTTGACACATATTTCATTAAGAGGGAGAAAAGCCAGAGAAAACAAAAGGACGAGGACGCAAAGTCCTCGCCACGCGACCCACACACGTGTTAGATATATGTATAGGTGTTGTGTGAGTCCCTAGTGTATGAGGAGCCTTTATGCATAATTTCCTAACCTATACATGTATATATTTGGGCCTTTGTCCCTGGGATAATATAAGATCCATAATCCTTAACATGGAATCAGAGCTAGGTTAGGGTTAGGGTTTTCTCTCCCACCCCTCTCTCTCTCTCTTCCCACCCTATTTTCTCTCTCTACCGCCGGCTGCCGCCGCTACTCGCCACGCCGTCTCGGTGCCACGCCACCGCGCCTTGTCCGGGCGCCGCGGGTCACGCCTCGACCAGTCGCTGCCGTCCGCCGGATCTTTTGCCTTCAACTTCGAATCGGTTGGATCTTCACCTCCTAGAGCTCGTCTTCGTCTTTGGCTTTGGCTTCCCCATCGATTGTGTGGGCTGCTGGTTTGCTGGGCCGGACCTGGTTGTGTGGGCTGCTGGGCTTGACTCGGCTGTGTGGGCTTCTGTTCTACAGGCCTCTTACCACTGCTGTTGATTGTGTGGGCTGCTGATCTGGACTGTGGGCTGCTACTGCTACTGTTGTGTTATGGCTGCTGGTCTGGGCTGTTGTGGGCTCTTATTGCTGTGGTGGTCGGTTGCAGGTTGCTGATCCGCAAGCATGATGTCCCCATCTTTTTTGTCGACCGGGATATCCCTCACGCGCTGCCCGGTGCTGTTCGATGGCACCAACTTCTGCGACTGGGCTCCTCATCTTTGGATCCAGATGCAGGGGCTCTATCTCTAGGGTTTCTTGACGGGGGAGTTTCCCTCTCCACCGCGTCCTACTCCTTCATTGGATGCTACTGCTGCTCAGAAGGTTGAGTATGACCGCTTGCTTGTTGCTCATGATTCTCAGGTGGAGAGACTACAGACTGCTTCTATGATCGTCTGGTTTCATATGAGTCTCAGTTTGCAGCTTACAAGACTTGGGTTGATGAGGATGCTCGCACTGTCTCTATTCTTGTTGCAAGCATGACCGAGGATGTCTCTGATGGTGTTCTGGAGCTTGAGTCTGCACAGCTACTGAATGAATTCCGACAATGGCACGAAGCCCGCCAGCACCCATTGAAGACCCTCCTGGCGAATACTCTGCCGCCTGTTGCATTGCATTGTTGAATACTCTGTTGTTCCGCTCTTTCCCAATGAGTCAACATGGCAGCAGAAATGCTTTTTGCCTGCGGTAGTTGTGTTTTAATTTTCTGTTCCGCTTATAGCTGATTCACAAAAGCCTGAATGTTTGTTAGGTATCATCCATTTTGTTTCTGACTTAGGTTAGGTATAATCTGGAGCATAAGGAAGTTGCTATATGCACTAAATTCCTGGAATTTGTTGCATTTGCACTTTCACCATTTTTCTAATTGGCCCGCTTTCTTTGTAGAAGTCATTGACTGTGTTGTGTTGCACATGATTTCATCAAGGTGCACAGTGGTGAGCTGTCTAGGTTCAAGCTTCTCTCGGTGGATGATTTAGGTCCCGCTGAGGCGGCCGCAACTGACAGGTATGCTCACTTTTTACTTAGTGTATGAATTAATTATTGTTTCTTGCTTTTATCATTTACGATCTAGATAGGTGCTTATTTGTTGTATTAACATCATGATTCCCACAATTTTTATGGTACTTTTGTAAATCATGTGCTGTATCAGACATTGAAGCGCACGTCCCAGGCTTTGGTTGTAAGGTTCGAAGTTATCACCTGTAGTGTCGCGTGCATTTGTGACCGTTGTGTGAAGCCAGGCTTCTGGCGGTCCCTTTTTAATAAAATGTCAATGGGGATGTCTTTCCCCACTGATCAAGTTTTTTTTTATCAGACATCCAAATGAAAATTTTCTGCTGTGACTCATGTTGAATTGCACAAAAGAATATTGGAGCAATGATCTACCTTGATAGAAAATAAATAATCGATCCTTATTTTTTGTTTGTATGTGACTGATTAGACCATGATTTTTGTGGCATTGTTGTGTCTTGCGGCGACCCACCCCCCTCATTGTGCCTAGGCGACGCTTAAGAAATGTTGCATAGCTGTGGGGTGTGCTGGGCGACCTACCACCCTCGCAACACCTAGTAGTAGGTGACACCACAAAAACAGGGGATCTACTATGACCAACAGTATATCTACTATTATCAGAATGTACTCGTGGAGTAATTTTTCTTTGCCAATTTGAGAATTCTCACGCTTGGATATTTGCATTGGCTGTCCTGCTTTGCTTCATCCATTGCTGTTGTGATTAGAAAATTACCAGTGATGAATATGAGTAATTATTTCACCTATTTGTCTTTGAATTTGTGTTATAAATACTAGTATGGTGCGCGCCTTTTTCTTCTCTGATTGATTGATTTGGTGGAAGAAGGAGTAAGGACCGGCTATTAGATTTTGTTGGATATAACAACTTTTCAGAATTTCTGAATTCTACAAATGTCATTAGCATAGCACTTGTAAACTAAATATACTGTGGTTTATCTGTACATATATACATTGTTTCCCATGATGCTCCTGATAATACTATTTTCTCATGATGCTCAGACTAATTTCTGTTTCATTTTTATTTTTTTTCGTCCTAAAAGCATGTTAGACACAAACTGCTCTTGATAATACTATTTATGGATAAAAGGCAACATGCAGCATGTGAAAATTGCAAGAAAGACATGATTCAGTCTATAGGATCAAATTGGAACATTAAAGAATAATTGACTCTGAAAATTAGAACATTTCAGTACATAAGGTGATCTAAGATACAGGTAAGCTTTGACTTAGTAGTTAAAATAGGCAACTTATAACAATTATTTCATTCCAGGTCCGATGAAGATATTGGTGATCCTTTCCTAGAGGATGGTTTTGGGAACTTAACACAGTGGAGCTTGAGTGATCTTGGCAAAGCATTTGTCAAGCATCTAGAGGATAAAATGAATGAACCAAAGCCTAAGGAAAAAAAGCAGTCAAAACTAGAAAAGATGAAGTGGCACAATGACCGTATGGAACAACACATGAAGGTTTCTCTAAAGAAGTATATCAATGAAGCAAACCTTGATAAGGTTTGTATTATTTTTTCATCTCAGTTTCGAGTCTCTGCTGAAAGCCTATTTATGCCAATTTGATATTTGTTTTCCCTAGGATCTCCACTTTGAGTTTGTGAAAGGTCTAAAAGAAAGCTTAATTGTTGAAAGAGGCTACAAGATGTATCATCATTTTAACTTCGAAGCTATGCAGTCAGGTACATCAGTTTTCTTGTTTTTTGCTGAAGTAATACCAGATGGAGAGGACTGTGAAGTGACCTGCTGCAAGCTTTTAGGTGATAAGGACAATGGTACGATTTCTAGTTACAGTACTAATAATCATATTGGCAACATTACAATGTATTTATACAGTTTTTGTGTGTTTAGCTTTTAGGTGTTTATTTATGGGTTGGTACAGTCTTATGTGGAGTTACTTATCGAACATATATTCCCATATTCTTTTATGACATAAGATCTTGAGTAATGCATAAAACTACACAGTTCATTAATCATTCTTTACAATCCTTTTGCAGAAACATGTCATGGTTGTAGTAACCAAGGTGATCGTGACTTGAAGCATCCAGCCTCTAATAATGTCTATGTCGGTGGGCATTTGGACTGTATGTTTCCATTCCTTATTGATAGCGACAGTGAGGTAGTGGTCCCTTCGATCAATATTTTGTACGTACTGTTATTTTGCTACTTCTATCATGAGTAATTGATTTTTGGATTTATATACTGTTGGAAGACAGTATTCCAATAGTATTTATTCTTGTGTTTTTGTTAAATAGCGGATGACGTTCCATAATATTTATTCTCTCGTGTTACGTACCTTCAGGATGATGATGGTGATTGAGCGTGGAAGATTTCCGAGCAAAATATTTACTCTCTTACCAAGTACCTGAACACACCGTTGCCAAGACATCTGAACACTCTGTGCCTCCATGCTGTTTCTGTCGTGCTATATAACATAAAATGTGGACAGTGTCCTCTTATACTTGCTTTCCTTCTCTAATTTCTAGTGATCTGTTGTGAATACTGTAGGAATCTCAAATTTGAATCTCTTGAACTATCATTCTTATTCTCAGTTTAATTCCTGGAATTGTAGAGAATTAGTTGACGTTTATTCGTGACTCATGTTTCTGCTTTGGTGTACCACGTACCGACCTACACCGAGTAGCAATAACCTGAAGGATATTATATCGTTTTGTTCATGCATGTCGCGTATCGCTTTGGCTGTTTACACGACCTTGTATTTCTGTCGGGGAATAAGGCTGTCCGAGCACAAATTCTAGATATTCACTTTCTACAATCCTGAATATTAACTTTCAGTAGCAAGCAAAATTAACGCAAGTTGTAAGAGCATCTCCAAGAGAGCTCCATAAACTCTCTCTAAATTAAATTAATGAGGTTTAATCTAAAAAACCATCTCTAATAGCTCTCTAAAATAACTAATAGATTTATTTTCTCTCTAAATTCTTCTCATATATAGCTAGAAATGAGGAAAAAAATTTGGGGCCCCAATCCTTGTATTTATAAGAAAATTAGTGTTGTTATGGTGCCAGATGCCAACGCGAACCAATTAAAAGTTTTCGTGATCTATTTTTAGGGAGAACTATTGGAAGAGATTAAAAAACTTCTTTCTAATAATGTTTGAACTGCTATTAAAAATACTATTTTAGTATTAATTTTTAGGGGAGATTTTAAAGATGCTCTAAGTACGTTTTTTTATAAGTGTAAGTACGTTTGTTCCAATCAAAGTACCTATTGTAAGCACTAAGTAGGACACTGCTTAAAGCTTAAGAACTCAGGCAGCCAGGCGTATATGTGCTGGAATTTTATGGGTTTGGTCTATTATATTCACAATAATTTTTAGTAAATCTCAAAAACCCATTCTTGAGTGATAGAAGTATAAAGGTTTAGTCCTATTTTACTAGTTGAGGTGGAGGGAGTTCAACTTATAAGGTTGGTTACTCTATCATCTCTTACAAGTGTGTGGATGAGAGAAGAAAAAATCACATGTGTGCGTAGGCCGGGACGGGGTCCTTTTTGTCGCGTATCCAATACGTATTGATATGTAAACCGACTTGGTTGCGGGACGCTCAACCCTAGCGGTCCCCCCTATAAATACATACGGGTGCCACCGCAAATCATATCACACAATTGCCTAGAGTTTTGTCTTCCTCTACTGTTATGCCGCCAAGATTTCTCCATCCCGATTGTCGATGTGCATTGGCGAACGGGAGAGCAGGTCTACGAAACCATCATCCTCTATGATCCTGCCTGCACCGGGTGAGGGCGAATAAGGTTTTTAGAAAGCATTCTACGCGACTGCTCGATCGCTTCCTCGTCTTCATCAAGAATGTCGCCATGACTCATCTTCCTCGACGTCGAGTCGGTCTCACCCGCCGTCACCAACAACGTGACAGTGCTGAACGTCGTCGCCGCCTACTCTACCCGGTCCAGAAGGAAACATACGTACTCTCATCTCAAATTATGTCTTTCATACTAGCTATCGTGATCTGTTTATCTATGATAGTTGTGAATAGTATGGTAGATATTGTGATTTTGTCTGCTTTTATAGACCTATCTAGATCTTGCGTAGACTTATCTAATTCATCCTGTGCAATATGTTAGTCATGTTTATAATTTATTTCTAGATTAATATAAAACTAAAAATACTAATTTATCAAATAATCTAAAAACTTTATTATAGGCACTTTAGTTTTATGGTTGGACTTATCGATGCACTGAGGCCAAAAAAATTTACTAGCGTGCACTACAAGAGATGACAAGTAAAAGTCACTCTGTGGCTTACTGCCATGAATATGTTCTGGGTGTCCAAGGGTAAACCGGTGGGCGATCTCACTGAAGATCAGAAAAATGCCTTCAATGAAGCTAACATATTATTCTTGGGCGCTGTTATTGGCTTTTTGATAGATCATCTTCAGAACATCTATTACCATCATATAGTCGCAAAGGTTATGTGGGACGCTCTAATAACTGACTATGGTGGTTTAGATGCTGGCATGGAACTGTATATCATTAAGCAATACCATGATTATAAGATGGTAGATGAAAAATCTGTCATCGCGCAGGCTCATGAGATATAATGCATTGTGAAGGAACTCCAATGGCTTAAGATCATCGTACCTGAGAAGCTTGTGGCTAGGGGCATTATTGCCAAATTGCCTCCATCTTAGAGGGATTTCACCACTACTCATAAACACAAGAGGATGAACATATCTATGTACGATTTGATCGCATCTCTTGATGTTGAGGAGAAAGCTCATGAGAAGGATGGACATTCTAAAGCTAGCGAGAGACACAATAGTGCCAATATGGTGCATCATCCACAAAAGTGGTGGCAAGTGTAAAGGAAAGAATAATAAGCCTAAGCAGACTACTACCTTTAAGAAGAAGAAGAAGAACAAGGAGAATGGAGCATGCTTTGTTTGCGGTTCCACTGAACATTGGGAAAAGAAGTGCCCAGAACGCAAAGGAAGAAAGCCTCCACAGCAGAAGTCTACGAACATGGTGACCAGTGTTGGAGAAACTAGAGGGGATGGTAATTTACCATATGTTTTTTTCTATATTTCAATCGACTAGTTGGTGGCTTGATACTGGTGCTAATGTTCATGTGTGTATTGATGCTCCTTTGTTTACTTGTTACCAGGTTGCTTGGGATTCTTCCATCCTAATAGGGAACAGGTCACATGCTTCTGTTCATGGTGTTGGCACGGTCGAGCTGAAGTTTACTTCGGAAAAGATTGTCCAATTAAAAAACATACAACATGTCCTTTCTATCAGGAAGAATCTAGCTAGTGGCTCCCTTTTGTGTAGGGATGGTTTTACGGTAGTGTTTGAGTCGAATAAAGTTATCGTGTCTAAGAGTGGATAATTTATTGATAAAGGCTATGAGTGTGATAGCTTGTTCTGCTTTTTCCTTTCAGATTCTTGCAATAAGTCTGTGAACTATATTCATGATGGTGTTAAAGAGAGTGATGCTAGTGTTTGACATTCATGTTTATGTCATCTAAATTTTGGTTTCATATCTCAACTTTACAGCTTGAATTTAATTTCAAAATTTTCTATTATCAAAGGTTCTAAGTGCTCAAGTTATTTGCAATCTGAGCAACCTCGAAAACCTGACAAGGCTGCAGATGAGAGACAATTGACACTGTTAGAAATTATACATTCAGATCTTTGTGAAATGAATGGTATATTGACTGAGCGTGCAAAAAGATATTTTATGATTTTAATTGATGATGCCTCTAGATATTACTATGTTTATTTGTTAAAATGAAAGATGAGACTCTAAACTACTTTAAAATTTATAAGGCTGAAGTTGAAACTCAACTAGAGAAAAAGATCAAAAGACTTAGATCCGATCGTGGTGGCGAGTATTTCTCTAATGATTTCGAATTATTCTATATGAAATATGGTATGATACAAGAGAGGATGCCTCCCTATTTTCCTCAATCAAATGAGGTTGCCGAAAGAAGGAATCACACCTTGACTGACTTGGTTAATTGCATGTTGGATACAACTAGATTATCTAAGACATGATGGGAGGAGGCTTTATTGACATCATGTCATGTTCTAAATAGAGTTCCCATGAAGAATAAGGATAAGATGCCATATGAGGAATGTATTGGTAGAAAGCCATCGCTCTCTTATTCACACACATGGGGTTGTTTAGCCAAAGTTAACGTGTCAATCAACAAGAAGCGTAAGTTGGGACCTAAAACTGTGGATTGTATCTTTCTTAGATATGCTCATCATAGCATTACCTATAGATTTTTAGTGGTTAAATCAGAGGTGCTTGATGTTTATGTTAATTCATTAATGGTGTCTCATGATGTTACTTTCTTTGAGAACATATTTCCTATGAAAGATTTACATACACGTCTAGATTATCTTCTGATGTGATTGTTGAGACAACTCCTGAACCTAGTGTATTTTCTAATCATGCTGAACAAACTCTTGAACCAATCCATGAGGAGATTTATAGTGAAGCTCCTAGAAGGAGCAAGAGACAAAGGACTGCAAAGTCTTTTGGTGATGATTTCACTGTTTATCATGTGGATGACACTCCTAAAACCATTTCAGAGGCATATGCATCTCCTGATGTAGATGACTGGAAAGAATTTGTCCATAGTGAGATGGACTCCATTCTTTCTAATGGAACCTCGAAAGTTGTTGACAGACCATATGGTTTCAAAACTATGGGTTGTAAGTGGGTGTTCCAGAAAAAGCTGAAGCTTGATGGTACTATTGACAAGTACAAGGCTCAGCTTGTGGCCAAGGGTTATACCCATAAAGAAGGTGAAGACTTTTTTGACACTTATTCACCTGTTGCTAGATTAACCACTATTCTTGTATTACTTGCTCTGGCTGCCTCACATGGTCTTATCGTTCATCAGATAGACATTAAGACAATTTTCCTTAATGGAGAGTTGGATGAGGGAATCTATATGGGTCAGTCTGATAGATTTGCAATAAAGGGTCAAGAAGACAAGGTGTGTAAGTTCTTGAAGTCTTTGTATGGTCTGAAACTAGCTACTAAGTAGTGGCATGAGAAATTTAATTCAACACTTCTTGTTGTAGACTTTTCAGTCAATGAGGCTGATAGATGTGTATACTATCATCATGCTGGGGGCCAGGTAGTTATACTGTGCTTGTATGTTGACAACATACTCATCTTAGAATAAATCTTGATGTGATCAATGAGGTCAAGACTTTTCTGTGCTAAAGTTTTGATATGAAGGATTTGGGTGAGGCTAATGTTATTTTGAACATCAAGCTAATCAAATGAGAGAATGTGATTACTCTTATGCAATCTCATTATGTTGAGAAGCTCTTGAGCTGTTTTGGTTACAAGGACAACAAGTCTTCTCCAACACCTTATGATGCCAGCTTGATTCATTGAAAGAATAAGAGAATTGGCAGAGATCAATTAAGATATTCTCAGATTATTGGATCACTTATGTATTTAGCTAGTGCTACTAGGCCTGAGATCTCATTTGCTGTGAGCAAACTAAGCCGATTTACTTCTTGTCCGGGAGATGATCATTGACATGCGTTTAAGCAGGTACTGCACTACTTAGTTGGTACTATGGATTATGAAATTCATTATTCTAGATATCTAGCAGTACTAGAGGGCTATAGTGATTCCAATTGAATATCTGATGCTGATGAGCTATATGCCACGAGTGGATATGCATTTACTCTTGGTGGTGCTGCTATTTTATGGAGATCATGCAAACAGACCATCTTAATGAGGTCTACCATGGAAGGTAGAGCTTATCACACTGGATACAACTATAGTTGAGGCTGATTGGCTACGTGAGCTCTTGATGGACTTATCTATTGTCGAGAAACCTGTGCCGTCAATACTCATGAATTGTGACAATCAAATGGTGATAGTCAAAGTGAACAATTCTAAGGACAATATAAAGTCATAAAGACATATTAAGAAACGTTTAAAGTCTGTTAGGCAAATGAGAAACTCTAGAGTCATATCAGCAGAATATATTTCAACTGATGGGAACCTGACAGATTAATTCACCAAGGGGCTGTCACGTAATATGATAGATAGTGCATCAATGGAGATGGGCATGAGATCCATATGTGCTATTCTATAGTGGTAACTCAACCCATGTGATCGGTGATCTCGTGAAGTAGGACCTGAGAAGAACAAGCTATTGGTTAGCATGAGAGCAATCCTTTAACCCACTTGAGGAGCGATGCATTACTCTTGATATCTGTATGGCAGGATGGTTGTTGCCTTAATTTATTCAGTTGGCTTTAAATAATGAAGATGTCCTACAAAATATTCTTGAATAAAGACGCCTATGTGAGCCCGATTGTTGTAAGGTCGCAATCTATGAGATTTGGGTGATCTATATTAAGATCATGAAAGACCAAGGGAGTACAACCTATATGATCCACCCGTGGAGAAGCCTATTAGAGGTCTAGTATCAGTTATGACAGTAAGTGAAACTTGTTTGCACAAAATTTGAAATTCAAGGCATAGTCCATTGTTCAAGTTGCGAATGAGTGTAGCTTATTGTTTTAGGTGGAATTTCAACTTAACAGTCTTCACTGAAAATACTGATATATTGAATAGCAGTATGGTAAGACTAAGTCTAGGTGGGACTTTGAGATCTGGTGGGGGATTGCTAGAATTTTATGGGCTTGGCCCATTTATATTCATAATAATTCCTAGTAAATCTCAAAGATTCATTCATGAGTGGTGGGAGTGCAAAGGTTTAGTCCTATATTGTTAGTGGAGGTGGAGAGAGTCCAACTTATAAGGTTGATTACTCTAGCATCTCTTGCAAGTGCGTGGATGGAAGAAGAGAAGAACACACGTGCGCGCGAGGCCAGGCCGGGGCGGGGCGGGACGTGGGCGTGGGTGATGGGCGTGGTCGCGCATCACCTGCGTGAATGGTCTGCCGAAATCCAGTCCTTTGCCTTGTGGAGGCGCGACTTCCTTTTGCACTTTTCTTTTTGCTATGTGTCCAATACGTATTGATATGGAAACCGGCTTAGTTGCGGGACGCCCAACCCTAGCGGTTCCCCCTATAAATACGTACGAGTGCCACCGTAGATCATATTATGTAAATGCCTAGGGTTTTGCCTCTCTCTACTGTTACGCCATCAAGACTTCTCCATCCCGATCGTCGGCGTGCATCGGTGAACGGGAGAGCAGGCCTCCGGAACCATTGTCCTCTGCAATTTTGCCTGCACCAAGAGAGGGCGAATAAGATTTTTGGGAAGCGCTCTACATGACTGCTTGATTTCTTCCTTGTCTTCATGAAGCCCGTTGCCACGACTCATCTTCCTCAACATCGAGTCGGTCTCGCCCGCCATCGCCAATGTGACGGTGCTGAACATAGTTGCTGCCTACTCTACCCGGTCCAGAAGAAAATGTACGTACTCTCATCTCAAACCATGTCTTCCATGTTAGCTATCCTGATCAATTTATCTATAATAGTTATGGATAGTATGGTAGATATTGTGATTTTGTGTGCCTTTATAGACCTGTCTAGATCTTACGTAGACTTCTCTAATTCATTATATAATCTATTAATCATGTTTATGATTTACTTCTGGATTAATATAAAACTAAAAGTGCTAATTTATCTAACAATATGTGCCCCTCATCAAGGCCTATAACCAGGTTTACAAGGGTGGGATCCCCTCCCTCGGGCTAAGTTCATGGCAGGCTTGGCTGCGAGAACCCAACCGCAAATTTTTCCTAGAACAATCTTCTTCTGCTAGTAAATCCGACCTCAAACTGTTTCGAAAACAGTCACAAGCCAACAACCTCACCAACAAACAGGCACCATGTGAAAATTGCAAGAAAGACATCATTCGGTCTATAGGATCAAATTGGAACATTAAAGAATAATTGACTCTGAAAATTAGAACATTTCAGTACATAAGGTGATCTAAGATGCAGGTAAGCTTAGACTTAGTAGTTAAAATAGGCAACTTATAACAATTATTTCATTCCAGGTCCGATGAAGATATTGGTGATCCTTTCCTAGAGGATGGTTTTGGGAACTTAACACAGTGGAGGTTGAGTGATCTTAACAAAGCATTTGACAAGCATCTAGAGGATAAAATGAACGAACCAAAGACTAAAGAAAAGAAGCAGTCAACACTAGAAAAGATGAAGTGGCACAATGACCGTATGGAACAATACATGAAGGCTTCTCTAAAGAAGTATTACAATGAAGCAAACCTTGATAAGGTTTGTATTGTATTCTTGTCTCATGTTAATTTGTTGTCTCCGCTGGAAGCCTTTTATGCCAATCTGATATTTGTTTTCCCAAGGATCTATACTTTGAGTTTGTGAAAGGTCTAAAAGAAAGCTTAATTGTTGAAAGAGGCTACAAGATGTATCAGCATTTTAACTTTGAAGCTATGCAGTCAGGTACCTCAGTTTTCTTGTTTTTTGCTGAAGTAATTCCAGATGGAGGGGACTGTGAAGTGACCTGCTGCAAGCTTTTAGGTGATGATGACAATGGTACGATTTCCAGACACAGTATTAGTAATTATATTGGCGACACTCATATGTATAAGATATATAATTTATGTGTCACCTTTTAGGTGTTTATGGGTTGGTACAATGTTATGTGGAGTTAACTTACCAAACATATATTTCCAGATGTGTGATTCTTTTATATGCTAAATTCTTGAGCAATGCATAAAATAAAACTACACAATTCATTCTTTACAACCCTTTTGCAGCAATATGTCGTGGTTGTAGTAACCATGGTCATCATGACTTGAAGCATCCAGCTTCTAATAATGTCTATGTTGGTGGGCATTTGGACTGCATGTTTCCATTCCTTATTGACAGCGACGGTGAGGTAATGGTCACTTCGATCAATATTTTGCACCTACTGCTATTTTTGTTACTTTCTTCTATCATGAGTGATTGATATTTCTATTTCTATTGTTGGAGGACAGTATTTCCCCCACGCTTCACGCATACCATTCAAATAGTATTTATTCTTGTGTTTTTGTTAGCGGATGAAGTTCCATAACATATACTCTCTCATGTTCCGTACCTTCAGGATGACAGTGATTGAGCATGGAAGATTTTCGAGCAGAACATTTACTCTCTGGCCAAGTCACCTGAGCACCATTGCCAAGACATGTGAACACTCCGTGCCTCTATGTTGTTTCTCTCGTCTTATGTAACATCAAATCAGGACAGTCCTTTTATACTTGTTTCCTTTTCTAATTTCTAGTGTTCTGTTGTGAACACTGTATGAATCTTCTTAGATTTGAATCTTTCCTTAGAAATATATGATTCTCATCTTGTTAGTTTAATTCCTGGAATTGTAGAGAATTCATTGACGTATCTCATTCCTGACTCATGAGTTTCTGCTTTGGTGTACCAAGTACTGAAATATACACACCAAATAGCCTGAAGCTGATGGATAATATATCGTATTGTTCACGCATATGTCACGTATCGTTTTGGCTCCGTACCTTATTCCTGACTCCATGAAAAATTGCATCATCACATTTACATAGCCTTGTATTGCTATGGGGGAACAAGGCTGTCTGAGCACAAATTCTAGATATTTAGTATCTACAACCCTGAATATTAACTTTCAGTAGCAAGCAAAAACTAACGCAAGTCATTTGGCTGACTTCATTCACCGCTATGGAAGTCCAGCAATCCTTGTTACTTTTGTGGTCCGTCACTGGCTATAATGGAGACTCTGCCACTTGCTGACATGGTAAGAGGAGTTGTAGTTTTATGGGATGGAAGACGGAAAGCCATTCACGAGGAGATCTTCCAGAGTCGTCAGGTTTTACAAAACCGAAGAGTCATGGTGCAAAGGGGCCTCAGAGTAGCTGGTGTCGCTAGATCCCTCCTCCAGTGGGATTGATGAAAGACCTACGCAGACACATCTGACCATATTATGCTTTACCTTTAATCTTGCTTCGAAGAATTATTCGCCCCCCACAAATTGGAGTTGCAGAGCCAGAGAAAATGATTTATAGAACAAATTATTTAAGAAACTATTACCACTTCCAAAAATGTTAGCATTCTGAATTCGATTAAAATAAAAAGGAGCAAAAAGTTCAAAGTCCACTTTGCTCCCTCCAAGTGTGTCCTAAGTCTAGATAACCCCCTAATTTATTTTTTGGTTTACTTAACCCCCATGATTTGTGAAACAAGTGCACTATTCACCTCATACTCTCTCTAATCCGGTTTTGCTGAGTGGAGGATAGTCAAGGCGGTTTTGCTGACTAAAAATGACATGTGTGTAATTTGCAGAATAGTGAGACATTGTAATTTGCAAACCAATTCAGTCCCAAAGTTTTTTTTTTGGCAAATCTACTACACAAATTTAAGCGTGCTTGAATCTCTCCTATATTATTAAAATGCTTTAAAATTCTATCTACACAGATTGTATTTTGATAGAGCATGTTGAAAAGACACCCCAAAATTGGCCCTAAACCAAAATATGACTCCCTCCATTCCAAAATATTTGACACTTTAGCCAACTTCAAATGTCGTAAAATATTTGTCATTCTCACTTCCCGATACAACTTTCTCTCTTTCTAATACATCTCTATCTTTATCTCTCTCCTCCTTGTTTTCTGCGCACCTACCTTTTTCACTTCTCCTTAATTCTCTTGCCCAGAGCCAAAACATCAATTATTTTGGGACGGATGGAGTATGGTTTAAAGCCAAAAACACGCATCCAACAGGATTCCAAAGCCTCATGGAGACATCATCTACTATTGTCTATACTACTGAGACGATAATAAATATCGACAACTATAAATGCAATATTTGTGCTGAGTCAAATAGGTTCCACCATAAAGAAAAAAAAACAGCTAAGCTAATTGTTAAGATTGTGCAATAGAATCAATTACTCGGCTCTCATGATCTCTTCAAGATCACAACAAAAATTGAAATTGTTTTCACAGGCCCAACATAATAACAGCTCTTGTGACAATAACAACAACTCTCAGACAATAACAATAGCTCACATGGCCGTAAGAAAAGAACTCACAACCATAACAACAACTCCCACAACTGTAAAGAAAGATCATGTAACCGTAACAAAAACTCCCACAATATTTGTTTGGGTAGCTATCCCCGTGGGTAACATGATACTTATCTTTAGTATATATCTACATTGGAGGGTTACAAGATAAGGACCTTGTATTTTTTCTGTTTCTAACAACTTAAAGTACTTATTTTTACATTAAGAAAAACTTCACTCATGTCCATTTAGTTTTTCCTCTCATTGGTGATGATCATATCCATCCAAGGCAACAGAATCAATCCAGCAATTTTATTACCTCAAGATGTAGCTAGGTCAAATAGTTTACAAGAGGGCAGGAAATTACCTCATATTTAGTTTATACTTATTTCAAAATACTTCTTGGCTCATGCCTAAAGTTTATGATTATATCCTTTTTTTTTCTTCGGGGCAACCATGATTATATCCAGCGGATATAACATCAGAATTCAGAAGTCTAGTAAAAAGATGTCATACTGATTTTACGCGGCACGTTATAATCATCCGTTCATGACTGACTCTCTCCGTCAATTTCAACTGTGGCAGTGTGGCTGCTTGCCATCGCGCATGGTAAGATACAGACGCAAATATACTAACCACGCCATGAGGGACTTCACGCTTGCCGCCAGTGTAGTAGTCCGCCCTTTGTTAAAAAGTGCTTGCAGGAGGTCTGAATCCCTAAAATGTGGTCTTTTTTAGCGTGAGCAGTGTAAAAGTTACAATCGATAATTTAAAACTGAAACAAAGAGGACCTATATTGGTGATTTGGTGAGTGGCGTTTCAACTCTGCACCTTTTATTTTTCGAGCAACTCGATCTGCACCTAGAAGACTCGTCATCACTTCTTTATTGGTAGACTATTTTGTGGCTGATCACGCCTAAAAATATTGAATAACCTCTAAACAAAATTTAATCAAAGTTTTGACATAGAGTAGTTCCTTTTATCGGGATCCACTGATAAATGATCTTTTTTTATGGCAGTTGAAAATATATCAAGTGGTACCAAAGTTATAACTAGAATGATACCAAAATTTTGGTGCCATGTACCTTTTTCGTACAATAAGTTTTGGTGATAACACTATGAACAGTAAAATATCTCTTTTCGGTGAGAAAATTTTACCAAAATTTATTTCACCATAAGGCGTCATTCATAGATTATATGGAGTTGGGATTCATCATTCACTAACATGATCACTCTAAGTCAGGCCGCAGGAGCCGCCAGTGCCGTGACGCACGGCGTGATGCAGAAGCATCGAAGCCAAATGCCGCGGCACGTGCCGCCTGAGTACCCCTTGTCCTCCTGCATGCACTTGTCCGCGCAGTGCTTCGAGCTGAAGCAGGGCCCCCGGAAACTTCCGCTCGGTGACAAGCACTCGCCCGCCTGGGCTGAGCCCATAACTGCAGTTACACGCTCACAACTTCAGCAATAGCATCAAACGAGGTCACGATGAATTGAGCTGCAACTTCATAGTTCATGCATCACGCGAGTACGTACCGGAGGCCATAACCAGGAGGAGGACGAGGGCTGCAGAGAGCTTCTCAGGTGAAGGTTTCATTAATCCTTTCTGTTCTGGGTCCAAAAGAAATGGACGGGTAGTAGATGATGGGGAAACAGCCATGGGGTTCTTGGTGGCACTATATAGCACATCTTTATAAGGAGAAACTGAACACCTAATTCATGTGTACTTCAGTTACTGCTCTATAAGTATGGCAGCTAATGTTTTACTGTCCAAAATATTGGCCATTAGTTTTGAAAAACTATTGACCAATAGTTTGAGGGTAATTTTATAATTGCATCATTATAAATAATTTTATATTTATTTTACAATAAAAATCTAACCCTACCGAATTATTAAAACATCAGTTGATCTTTTAAAAATTAAAACATTAATTATTAATTATATTACTAATTTATTTTTATTTATGACAATATAAAATAATTATAGAAATGTTATTTTTCAAACTGATAAACTATTGACCAATAGTTATTTGTTTAGATTATCACATCTAAATCATTGGATCAAACTATTAACCAATAGTTTTTCAAAACTAATGACCAATATTTTAACCAATAAAACTCTTCACTAATAAATTTGTTTTGACTGTTCACTATTATGGGATAATTGTTTATCCAAAACAAAGCCACCTTTTCCGTCATGGCAACAAGGAGAAAATTGACAGGAACCTAGTTAGGAACCTACCTCTGCAAGGAGAGCGCAATTATGAGGATAGACAATTGAGTTTAGAACCATTAGGGCTTCATTCCGGTTTACGTCTCTAGAAGGTTATTAGTTTTAAGTAAAATTATTTTGATATGGGAGTTCATCCAATGGTGACATAAGTTCCTCTTCTTTATGTTCTATAAGCTTGCACTTGCACGTCTGTTTCAAACTATTCTGGAAGAGTGAGGTATATCTGGAATGGTTTCTCATTAACACCATTTTAGCATAAATCTAGAAGTTGATATGATCACAGTGATTAGATCTTGATTCCATAATCCGTGCAAGTATATAGTAAAGATTAGTGGTGAAAATATTGGACACACCCATGACAACAATATCAAATATGACAACAAAACATCTCTCAAAGAAGTTGGCTCCCAAACCTAAAACTATTGAGGAACCAACCAACTGCCACGAAAGTGTTAACTCAACAAAACTAGTTGATTATGAGCATACTTCCATTTAACTAAAAAGGAGCTACCTCTCTGGATCAACCCACATTTTTATGGTGGAATCAACTACCCAAGTTCAAGTCTCAAACTTAGCATCATTATTGCATTCACAGCTAATTATTCTTTGAGTGAAGACACGGTTCCCATGGGCACAAAGGCGCTTGTAGATCAGTTGTCCCTCATTCTCTTAGGGATGCTTGTAGGGGTATGGTATGTGTGCCTACATTCAAAGAGATTAGTGATCGCATGTGTATATGAGTATCTACATTTGTAATACATCGTAAAAAGAAAGCAGTTCTTGTAACACCACAAAATTTTTGTAGATGAAAAATCACTCCAATTAATTTTCTCTCTTAACTTATCTCTCATGCCTAATTTTCAAAATAAAGATTTCACTAAATCAATGAAACTAGAAAAAAGAATGAAAATTTTTGAAAAATAAAAGGGTATGCTCAAGTGTTTGATTTTCCTTTATTCAGATTTTTACTTAAGTCCTATTTCATTTCTCTTCAAATTTGAATTTTATAACTTTGAGTTCAAACAAAAGTCTAGAAATAGTCAAACCTATTTCTCTCTCTCTCTCTCTGGGCCACTCCTCCCTGGCCCATTTCTTTATCTTCCTCCTTTTTTCCTCTCTGGGCCTCCCTTCCTAATGTTGACAAGGGTTTCTGATTTCTTGAAAGATTCTGGTAAACTTGGTTGTGGTGGAGACGATAGACAAACCGATTTGGCTTCAGAACAACATGTCCTAAACCCTACAATCACAACACAATGTCTCATCTGGTTATGAACTGGTAGTGCACAGTGAACTCGATACATGGTCCTAAGTGGGTTAACCTCGGTACATGACCCAAAAGCCGAATACGGTGTGACAACACGGAGACAGATTTTGGATGTCAACTTCTTTTGATGATTTCTGATTACTCCGGACATATATAGAACGTCAGTATTCAAGGCCGCATGTGTTCTAGGCATATGTTTTAGTGCGACCAGGTCTGGACTCCGAGTCCGACTCGAAATTGATATTATTTGTGCCTCGATCTTGACTTGGACGTCCTTGCTGGCCCATCACATCTCCAATGATCTCTCCTACTATCTCAACATCATCTCCATGGTTTCTAACAATAATTAATTCATTAGGTAGCCATGTTTTCCAATCAAAATCATATAAAGCCATTACGAATAAGCTCACCCATAATTTCAGTTGTCACACATAAATTTGCACTTTAGTTGGAGTGTTGTGTGTATCCAGAGGAGTGATGTGCTCATCACTTTATTCCCTTATTTTCCCTTGCCCTCCTTCCTTCCCCGTCCTAGCACCGCCCAGTCGAGCATTGTATTCTCCCTCATGTTGTTACCCGCTTATGAGTCATTGCCATCTCCGCCCACGGCCTTCGATGCCTGCTGTCATGCCTGCCCCACTTCTGCCTGCCCGTTGCTGCCTTGCTGTCCGCACATGCCCACCAAGTCATCATCATGCCACTGGGCCCACAGCCTCTCACGCACGTGGAATTGAGCGCTCCTCCTTTGTCGCTACGCGTATGGCCGCAAGCCCCAGCCCGCATCCTCGATTCTTGGCAAGTCGTGCGCACCAACACCTATAAATGGGTGCATGGCAAGCCACTCTCCCTCCCCAAGCCCTCACCATCCCATCCCGAGCACCCCTCACCTTCAATCCAAGGTTTTGCTCATTTGTGCTCCTTTCTTTGGTCTGATGATGCCCGTTATGATTCCCCCTTTACCGTGAGACAGCCACGTCGCCATCCTTCCAAATGATGGCTCTCAGCAAGGTCTGGCACTACATTCTGCCTTCTCACCGTCGTGGCCCCCCTCTGCCTTCCCTCATCAATAAGATCACTCTTTGGTAAGCCCGCCACTTCCCCCCCTCTCTTTTGGTCTAGTCCCCACCAAAAATGGCCCACCGAGGCACCGTAACAGGTTACTCTGGTGAACTTTGGCCGAGTGCCACCACCTCCTCCGCTTCCACCTGCCGCATGCCGCCACGGGTCCCCTATGTCCATCCATCACTTGATCGACAACCACGATTAGAACAAACGAATACCCCTTCGGGTTTTTAAATCACATCCATCCATCCTCTGATCTAAGGCCCAGATCAATTCGACCCACGATGGACCGAGCCCTTCCCCCTGGTCCAAAAGACCCATGGACCTGGTCCATGCTTTTTTCCTTTGGAAAGTAATTCTTAAAATCATACAAAAGTCCCAAAACTCATAAGTTTGCATTTTAGCCCCCTATTTCTTCATTTTATTCTATTTAGGTCAACATGTTTTAATATTTTTAGTATTTTTTCAGTAATAAAATAAATCCATAAATTTCATAAAATCCTAGAGCCTAGCCCTTTTTAGATAACCCGTGAATTTTTAACTCTCTTTAAGTCCTAGATTTTTGCAGAAACACCCTATAATTTTCAAAAATTATATTTTGTGTCCTTGTATTTTTCCATTTTAGCCCCTATGAACTTTTCCACAATTACAACAAGGTCCATGGAACCTTCTTGTTATTACAAATAAGCCCCTACACATTCCAAAAGTCATATCTTCTCAATCGTAAATCTGTTTTGTGTGATTCTTGCGCTCCGTGTTTGTTGCCACAGTCGTATTACCCATCAAAACCACCTAAAAACCCTATCTCGAACACTTTTTATCCTTTTACCCATTTGAATCATATCTTCATAATCATAACTCCGTTTTTTATGATTCATTTACCGTTCATCCTCTAAGCTCAAGCCCTCACTAAACTACCTCTTTGATTCTTAATTTTATTTAGTATTTTGTTTTATTGTTGTTATTCTTGATAGTGGTTTTATTTTCTTGTTTTGCATACTATTGACAACAAGGAGATTGAGAAACACACTGAGGACCTGAATTTCGATGAACGCTTCAAGCAAGGACTTGAAGATGCGGACTTCATAGAGGAGCATGAGTATTTAGAATGCTAAGACTAGCTGGAAAGGATAGCGTTTTGAGGCAAGCTCTATACTATGATTGATCCTATGTTTTGTTACACACTCATATGGTCCTCTATTATTACTATGGATTATATTTTGGTATTTTTTTGGTTGTGTAGTTATTTGACAGCTTGTTTAGTATAGAGATATTTATGTCGCTATTTAGACATGAATATCTACACCTTATCTGATGTGAACAAGGGTTCTCGATCTTCCGAAAGGTTCTTGGTAAGTTAATTTGATTGGAGGCGACACACAAATCGATCCAGCTTCAGAACAGCATGTTCTAAACCCCGCAATCGTAACACGACGTCTCCTCTGGTTATCAACCATCCAAGGACGATTGACCTCGCCAACAAGGCTAATCCCTGCCTGCGAATCAAGAACACAAGCAAGAACAACGAAGAATACAACAT
Source organism: Eleusine indica (assembly GCA_030378355.1). NCBI lineage: Eukaryota > Viridiplantae > Streptophyta > Magnoliopsida > Poales > Poaceae > Eleusine > Eleusine indica. The sequence continues at coordinate 49,807,182 of CM059495.1, forward strand.
AATTGCAGATGTATGATTAAACTCACGAAGTTGGGGTCTCACAAACCGATAAACGATAACACTGTTTATTTACAGAATTGATCTAAGCAAAACCCGAACCCGAATGGTGCGGCGGCGGCTGTATATGAAGACCCTAGGATCATGGAAGACCCTCTAGACGCGCCCCTAATTGGGCTCAACTAGATATAAAGCCCAAAGGCCAAAAATAGGCGACGCAGCACCGACACAGATTCTGGACTCTCTCTTGTTTCGATGATTCCCGATGATTCCGGATGAATTTTGACATGAGGCCAGCGGCATTGGAAAGGTCTTCTCCTTATATTTTCGGGCATATATAGAACGTCTAAATCCGAGTCCGTATGTGTCCTGGACGACTGTTTTAGTGTAGACTGGTCCTGGGCCCCGAAATAGACTCGAAGTCGGTTTTGATTGGGCCTCCACTTTGGCTTCCAAGCCCTTGCTGGTCCTCCTTGTTCTCAACTCCTTCTCTCATCATCTCCTGGTACTCTCCATAGTTTCTAATCATAAAATAATCATTAGGTAGCAAATCATTCTCAAAAGTAACGTATAGCGAAGAACGTAGGAACGAGCTCACCTCTAAATTTAGTCATCGTGCACGAGCTCTAGTCATTGGACCTTGCAAGTCCATAATTGGAGGAGTGTTGTGTGTATCCATATGAGTGATGTCCTCATCATCCTCCCCCTCTTGAAGTGGAGTCGTCCTCGACTCAAGCTCATCCTCTTCTTCTAAGTATGGTTTCAAATCTGAAATGTTAAAAGTAGGACTAACCCTGAACTCGGGAGGCAACTCAAGTTTGTATGCATTATCATTAATCTTCTCCATTATTTTGAATGGACCATCAGCTCTAGGCATTAGTTTAGACTTTCTCAATTATGGAAATCTATCCTTCCTTAAGTGTAACCACACTAAATTTTCTACATCAAACTTTACTTCCTTTCTACCTTTACTACCAGCAAGTTTATACTTTTTATTAATATTTTCGATGCTAAGTCTAGTGGTCTCATGCATTTGCAAAATAAATTCAGCACGCTCCTTAGCATCAACATGAACTCTCTTATTAATAGGTAGAGGAAGTATATCAAGTGGAGTACGGGGATCAAAACCATACACTATCTTGAAGGGACTTACCTTGGTAGTAGAATGTGTTGCCCGATTATAAGCAAACTCAACATGAGGCAAGCATTCTTTCCATTGCTTCAAATTTTTCTGCAAAATAGCTCTCAACATAGTGCCCAAAGTGCGGTTCACAACCTCAGTTTGTCCATCAGTTTGTGGATGACAAGTTGTAGAAAATAGCAACTTTGTACCCAACTTATTTCAAAGCGTTCGCCAAAAATGACTCAAGAATTTTACATCATGATCTGAAACAATAGTAGAAGGCATACCATGCAAACGTACAATTTCTGTGAAAAATAGGTCAACAATATAACTAGCATCATCAGTTTTATGACATGGTATAAAGTGTGCCATTTTAGAAAAACGATCCACAACAACAGAAATCCTATCGCTCCCCCTCTTAGTCCTAGGCAGTCCTAAAACAAAGTCTATAGAAATATCCGCTCAAGGAATAGAAGGAACAGGAAGTGGCATGTATAAACCATGTGGATTCAATCGAGACTTAGCTTTTTAACATGTAGTGCAGCGAGCAACAAAATGCTCAACATCTTTCCTCATCCTTGGCCAAAAGAAGTGTGTGGCCAAAATATGCTCTGTCTTCTTAGCACCAAAATGACCCATCAATCCACCTCCATGCGCTTGCTGCAACAACAAAAGACGAACGGAACCAACTGGAATGCATAGGCGGTTAGCTCTAAGCAAGAAACCATCATTCAACACAAATTTGTTCCAAGCACGACCTTTTTTAGAGTGCAGCAATACATCTTTAAAATCAACATCAGCAACATATTGTTCTTTAATTGCCTCAAGTCCAAAAATTCTACAATCAAGTTGAGACAACAAAGTATATCGCCTAGATAAAGCATCAGCAATCACATTATCCTTCCCTTTCTTATGTTAATAATATAAGAAAAAGACTCAATAAACTCAACCCATTTAGCATGTCTACGGTTCAAATTGCATTGAGAACGAATATACTTAAGTGATTCATGATCAGAATGAATAACAAATTCTTTGGGCAACAAATAATAATGCCACGTCTCTAAAGAACGTACAAGTGCATATAGTTCCTTATCATACGTGGAATAATTCAAAACAGGCCCAGTAATTTTCTCACTAAAGTATGTAATAGGTTTACCATCTTGCATCAAAACACCACCAATGCCTATACCACTAGCATCACATTCAAGCTCAAAAGTCTTATCAAAATTGGGTAATTGCAGCAATGGTGCATGTGTAAGTTTATCCTTCAAAGCATCAAAAGACTCTTGATGTACCTTACCAAAATGTAAGTCAACACCCTTCTTTGTCAACTCATGCAATGGTGCAGTAATGGTGTTGAAATTTTTGACAAAGCGGCGGTAGAATCCTGCAAGACCAAGAAAACTCCTCACCTGTGTGATAGTTTTTGGTACAGGCCAGCTCTTTATGGCTTCAATCTTCGTCTCATCCACCTCAATTCCCTGTGGAGTCACAACATAGCCAAGAAAAGAGACTCGATCTGTGCAAAAGGTGCACTTCTCAAGGTTACCAAATAAACATGCAACTCGCAAAGCATCAAAAATAGCATGCAAATGAATCATATGATCATCCATGGATTTGCTATAAATCAAGATATCATCAAAGTAAACAACCATAAATTTACCAATAAAAGGTCTTAAAACCTCATTCATCAAACACATGAAAGTACTAGGTGCATTAGTTAAACCAAAAGGCATTACTAACCACTCATACAACCCGAATTTGATTTTGAAAGCTGTTTTCCATTCATCTCCAAGTTTCATTCTAATTTGATGGTAGCCACTACGCAAATCAATTTTAGTGAAAATTATAGCACCACATAACTCATCAAGCATGTCGTCTAGCCTAGGAATAGGATGACGATACCTAATAGTAATGTTATTAATGACTCTACAATCTATACACATATGCCAAGAACCATCTTTCTTAGGAACCAAAAGTACAGGAACAACACAAGAACTAAGTGATTGACGAACATACCCATGATCCAAAAGGTCTTGGACTTGTCATTGTATCTCCTTAGTCTCCTCAGGGTTGGTCCTATAAGCAGCACGGTTTGAGAAAGTAGCACCAGGAATCAAATCAATTTGATGCTGAATCCCTCTCAAAGGTGGCAATCCCGGGGGTATCTCAGCTGGGAAAACATCCTCATACTCCTGCAAAAGGTTAGTGACAGCAGGAGGCAAAGCACTAGAAGCAATATCACCAAGCGAAAACAAGGCTTGTTTGCATATGAAAGCATAGCAAATATTATCAGCAGAAATTTTAGCAAGCTCAGATTTTATGGCAAGACATGAACGACATTGTAATTTAATTCCAGTACCCTTAGAACTTGAAGAATCATTAAGATTACTTGTTGTAGAATCAGAATTAACAGGTTGCTGAATTTCAGGGCCTTTATTTTTTAAACTAGCAGCTCGTTCTAAATCAGCTTGTACAATTTCAGCAGGGGTCATTGGTAACAAAGTAATTTTAGTTCCTTTATGCATAAAAGTGTACTTATTACTTTTACCATGGTGTACAACATCATTATTAAATTCTCAAGGTCTACCCAATAAAAGTGAACAAGCTTGCATGGGTACAACATCAGAATCAAGAGAATCTACATAGGAACCAATGGAAAAAGGAACTCTGCAAGTTTGTATTACTTTAGCTTTTCCAGAGTCATTTAACCACTGAATATAGTATGGATGTGGATGTGGGCGTGTGGTCAAATCAAGCTTCTTAACCATATCAGAACTCACCAAATTGTTGCAGCTTCCTCCATCAATGATGACACGTGCTCGGCGGTTCTTGATGACGAAGAAAATATGGAACAAGTTATGTCGCTGCATCGTCTCGGGCTGTTGGATTTGTGTGCTAAGCACACGCTGCACAATAATATTCATGTAGCCCGTGGTATCTCTGCCTCCAAGGACGAGGTCACCGCTGGTGGCAGCGACATCCTCCTCCTCATCTTCCACATCGGAGGTGCTCATGTAACCGCCATCATCTGTCGCCACATATGCCCGCCTACTTGGGCAATCTTTCTGCACATGACCAAGACCATGGCAGCGGTGGCACTGAATCCCTGTAGTGCATCCCGTCGAAGCAATAGAGGAGGCACTACTAGCCGGTACCTGCACATAATTTTTACCTGAGCGCGTAGAAGGGACAGGGGCTGATCTTGGTGCTGCAGAAACAACACTAGCTGGTGGGGCTGGCCGGAAAGATGGCTTGGGCAGCCCCGAAGTCCTCGTCGGCCGTGGTGGGTAGAAAGTCCTGGACTTGCTATACTTCTCAAAAGCCTGAAAAAGTCCCTGTGATTCTTTCTCTGCAAGCATAGCATACTGGAAACACTGGTGGAGGGTAAAGAATTCTTTATAATCAAGGATGTCTTGAATTTCTTTTCTAAAACCAGAATAAAAGCGGCAAATCTGATCCTCTACTTTTTCAACCACAGCACAAAGAATCAAACCCTTCTGAAGCTCACTAAAATAAACCTGAACAGTTTTATCTCCTTGATCTAAACACTGCAGTTTATTACGAATCTCTCTATAAAAAGAAGGAGGAACAAAATGATCACGCATTGCTACCTTAAGTTCTTCCCAAGTAGTAGGCAAATCAGTTTCAGCAGCTAGACCACTCCACCAAACAATAGCAAAGTCCTTAAACTCACTACTGGCTTGTCTAACTCTATGTTGTTCAGGAACAAGGTGAGCATTAAATTTTTGTTCTATAGTCATTTCCCAATCAAGGTAAGCATCACCATCATACTGACCCAAAAACGAAGGAACTGAAAATTTAATTTTAGCATACGGGTCATCTGGAGAATGGTTACCTTGTGTGCGACGGTTGTGATTGTGGAAACCACCCATACGTTGAGGGTTACATTGCAAACGACGTCGTAACCTTGCGGTCCTTGTAGCTGACCTATCGATGGTGCCATCAGCCTTAAACACCGTTTCTTCATCATGATAGTCTTTAATGTCGTTGTTGGTATTGGTGTTGGTGTTGGTGGTCTTGTGAGCGGTCTCCAATTCGACAACCTAATCGGTTAACTTAGAGACTCTCTTATCCAATCGCTCAATGCTTTCTCCCAGATGAAGCTTGGTGACGGCCCTAGTGATCGTCTTTGCCAAATCACTCTGAACCGCCTAGAAAGCCTTCTTTAGCTGACTTTGGCTCACACACTCATCAAATTTTAAGGGCGAAGCACCCTCTCCATCGCTTCCTGATATCAGAAACACCAAAACAAGAAACAAAAAGTGAAGGTTATCCCTACAAAACTACTAAGCAGTGGTGCCTCTCAACACAGCAGAAGGAAGCTTCTTGCAAAGCTCTTACAAAGTTCTAAAAAAAATAAAGCAAAGGATACCAGGGAGGTGTGTTCCACGATTGCAAGGGTTACAAAATAACCTGTGTGCTGTCTAGAAGAAATATGTAGAGCTAGGAAGGCCAAATATATATATGTGAGTGGCACACAAATCAAAAATAGATAGTAAAGCTGAATAAGTGCCCAAGTAACTTGTTCCTAGTTGCTGGTCTAACTATGTCCTAGAATAGTAGTGATAGCAAAGAAGAAACAAGGAGACAAAGGCACACAGTCGATAAGGGGCTAAGTGTAAAACAGCCAAACTCAGAAATTCCAGGGGGCTAGATGGAGCACTAGCAGGAATCCCAAATTTCTTTTTATTTTATTTTATTTTATTTGATATTTTTTCCAACTCACTAGCAAAGGGGGAGAAACCACAAAAAATTTCAGCTCAAACAGAGCTAGGACGTGGCCTATAGAAAATGTTGAAGTTTCAGAAAACGTTGGGTTTCAACTTGAATGAATTTTTTGTTTATCTTCCCGATTTTTTTGAATTTTCTGACAAGGGCACACAGGGCATAGCCAAGTGTGGGTCACCTCAACTTTTTGTTAAGAATCTCCTGTAAAACTTTCAGCCAAAACGGACAACCGAGCGAAAAGTTATGGCTGTTTTACCGAAGGGTTATCAGAAATCGGTTATGAAGAAACCCGGGGTTTGAGTGAAACCCGAGTCGGGTTTGGGGTCGGGTAGGGATTTTTTTGACGGGGTGGATGCAGCGGAAAGTGGAATTTTTGAGAATTGATCTGAGGTGTTGAGGGTGGGTTTAGGGTGGGATTAAGGTGGGCATGTTGATCAATCAACCCTAGCACACAAAGCCGACAAAACCGAGGGTGATGGAAGGGATGACGGCTAGGGTTGCAAGGGAAACACTACTGACAACAAAAACACAAACTAAACCAGCGACTAAACAAGAACTAGGACACAAACTCAACACTACAGACTCTGAAATTGAAATATGCAAAGGATAAACATGTGGTTATGGGCGGGGGAATTTTTTTTTGGGCTTTTCTGTGGACGATAGGAAGAACACGAAAATAAAACTAAAGGGTAGTGTGAACCTGATGGTGCACCTGAAGCTCTGATTACCACTTGATGTGAACAAGGGTTCCCGATCTTCCGAAAGGTTCTTGGTAAGTTGATTTGGTCGAAGGCGACACACAAATCGACCTGGCTTCAGAACAACACGTTCTAAACCCCGCAATCGCAGCACGACGTCTCCTTTGGTTATCAACCGTCCAAGAATGATTGACCTTGCCGAGAAGGCTAATCCCTGCCTGTGAATCAAGAACACTAGCAAGAACAATGAAGAATGCAACACAATTGCAGATGTACGATTAAACTCACGAAGTTGGGGTCTTACAAACCGATGAACAACAACACTGTTTATGAACAGAATTGATCTAAGCAAAACCCGAACCCTAATGGTGTGGCGGCGGCTGTATATGAAGACCCTAGGATCGTGCAAGACCCTCTGGACGCGCCCCTAATTGGGCTCAACTAGATACAAAGCCCAAAGGCCAAAAATAGGCGACACAGCACTGACACAGATTCTGGACTCTCTCTTTTTTTGACGATTCCTGATGACTCCGGATGGATTTTGACATGCGGCTGGTGGCATTGGAAAGGTCGTCTCCTTATATTTTGACATGCGTCCTGGGCGGCTGTTTTAGTGCAGACTGGTCCTGGGCCTAGATACAGACTTGAAGTCGGTTTTGATTGGGCCTCCACTTTGGCTTCCAAGCCCTTGCTGGTCCTCCACGTTCCCAACTCCTTCTCTCATCATCTCCTGGTCATCTTCATGGTTTCTAATCATAAAATAATCATTAGGTAGCAAACCATTCTGAAAAGTAACATATAGCGAAGAACGTAGAAACGAGCTCACCTCTAAATTTAGTCGTCGTGCACGAGCTCTAGTCATTGGACCTTGCAAGTCCAGAATTGGAGGAGTGTTGTGTGTATCCATATGAGTGATGTCCTCATCATTGTCTACCCTTGTTTACCGTTGCCTTGATAAACCTAGGTTTTTCCATCTTTATTTATTTAATGATGGTATGATTACCTTGCTACTAGGTAGTATGCTTAGGAGCCCTTGCAATGTTTCTATATTGCCACACCATTTAATATATATATATCTTTTGATAAACACGTTAAACAAGTTTGGTGATGTGTGTAAAAAAATGTGAGATGGGAGTAGAACAACTGATGGTAGGTGATGGTGATGATGATTGTCATGAACAAGGGATGTTTATTGGTTGAGGGCGAGTCTATAAAGTTGTGTGAAGAGATTTGTTATGTGCTTTTGATTAATCCACTAGTTTTGGATTAGCGCTCGCCTTGACCGCATAAGGACCGGTTTGTTGTGACTGTAAGCATGGCAACTTTTTGTACAACCAGAGAACCTGTCATGGGCATGACTTACCCGACCTTTTTGGTGATCACTGCATAAACCACCTGGAGGCTGGTAGTGGTAACGGGAGGCCAGGAGAAGGAACGGGTTTTATTTTGGCCCATTGTCCAGTTTTAGGGGAAGATATGGAGCCTTGGATTAAGCCCTTATGGCATGGGACAACCGCTTTGATAGCCCCTGGGTACACCCCAAGGTGGAATGTGGAATCATTCCGAAATGAAGGACTAAGTGTTATGTTGCTCCCTGATCTGGAGTGCTTAGCCTGTATACAACCTCTGTAGAGTGTATAATTTATCTGAATGAATGTTGTCTTGGAAACAACTTACACGCAAACCGTTCGCAAACCTGTAGTTCACAGACCCGACTGTAATTGCTACCACATGTAGATCCAACGGGTGCAGGAGCGGGGCTCAGATGGCTGTGCCAGAGGCAGGGGACTAGCTCGAGTCGAAGCTGCCAAGGGAGCCGATCAGCCGACCAAAACCAAAAAAAAAAAAAAATTCCCAATTCACATGTGGCCAACACTCTTCACAACGATGGCACCCTACATCCTTTGCCATGGTCCATAGCGCAAGTGCTTGCCTCCCATGGCTGCAGTCCACGACCGGTTGCTATCGCCCCCAAGATGATGTTGTGGGCCTTTGGCAGTGGGCGACGATGGCTGACCTTCCTCTTTTCGGCCGTAGGAAACAATGACAGATGCTCACAACCTTTGACCCTAGGGCACCTGCAGTTTTTCTTTTTCTTTTTCTTTTCTCCTTTCATTCAGGCGTGCAAGAATGTGGACGACATAGTCCACGATTTAAGCCAGCAAGCCTGCTGGGAGCTCCCGTTCGATGTCACATGATCTCTATAGGGCACCGATCAGTGCCGGGTCTATAAACCTGAGGTTTGCGGACAGGCTGCACCTAATTTTTTTTTTCCTTTGTCATGGCATATGAGACCTAATGTTATGAGCTCACAACGATTAGTCTCTCTGAGAAACCATGTAGATATGTGCCATGGTTTGTAATATGTGATGAGTAATTGACATTGGTTGAGTTTGGTATTTGAGTTGAAATGCGGGAATCTGGGGATTGCATGAGTTTGTGCATATCAATGTTTTGACGAACCGGAGTTGGTGAGGATGTTGGAGAGTTGTTGGAGATAGGAAATGTATTTGCTTGTCTCATGATGTGTAGATCACTGGAGTCAACTTGGCGGTCAACGGCGAGAGGATCGGGCACAAGTAGGAGACTTGGGGCCGGACGATCAGGAGGTCGGGTGAAGTCAAGGGTGATCCACACCGTATACGTGGAGAGGCTAGAAGCATGGACGGTTTCATGGTTGAGCCTCAAAACCATGGGTGGTGATCAAGACGGCAAGGTTGACCAAGTCAAAGGTGATCGGGCGTCAGTGCAAGTAGAGGCTTCCAATGAACCGGAGGCGGGAGAGACTTACTGACGAGGAAGATCACGAGACGAGGTGACACGTGTCAAGATCAAGAAGTTGCGCTTTGAGAAGCGTGCAAGGCGGTTTGTCGGTTTGGACCTCAAAACCGGTGGCGGTGGTTGATGGTGCACGTGGCACCATCGCGGAGCTTGCGATGAGGCGAAGCAAAGTTGTGAAGGGCTCGATGGTGTTCTGGCGAAGGAGAAAGAGTTGAACGGTTTTTCCCCCGGTGGTAGGTGGCAATGAGTTATAGGTCAAGGGGTGAGTTGTATTCGACCCTAGGCCTATATAAGGAGAGGTGTGGCTGGTGGGAGAGGTGCCTTTTCCCATTAGCCTTGTGTTAGGTGTTCATTCAAAGTGCTAGGAGAGGTTTTCATGTAATAGAGGAGAGGGTGTGTGAGAGACATCTCTTTCTCTTCCAAATAGTAGGAGGAAGAGGGTGGCTTCCTAGCCTTGTATCCATGGATCTTGTAAGCATGTTTCTGTGATATAAGAAGTATTTTCATGCTCAAGATCATTCTCTCTCCCAAAATCTCGAATTTCTCTTTTTCTCTATTTTCGGAGCTATTTTCATGGGAATTTTCGATCTTCTTTTTAGGCAAGTTTTTGGGATGAATTTCTTGGGAAACTTGGTGATATGATGAGCTAGAACAAATCTCCATAGGTCCTTGACCGAATCCATAGCTGTAGCATCTTCAATTTGAAGGATTTCTCAAGTTTTCTTTTTTTGGTGTTCTTGGCGCAAGATCTGAAATTCGTGATGATTTCTTAAGCCAATTGAGTGGATCTTCTAGGATTGGGGTTGTGATGTATTGTGGATTCACTGGTCCAAAAATCGCATCATTTGTAGTTCGTTTGATTAGGTTTTGGTCAAGTTTTTGCCTAATCCCGAAACCTTTTTCTGTTCTGTCGGGGTCGACTGGCATTGCCGATGACCAGGACCGGCACTGCTGGTGGGTCAGAACTCGGATCGGCACTGCCGATTCCATGATCGGCACTTCTGGTGGCTTGAGTCCGAACCCCGCACCGGCCCTGCCGATGTGCTCTGTTAGATGCTTCTGAGAACCTTGCACCGGCACTGCCGATGGGCTTTTCCGACACTGCCGATGGTGCCAACAAGCACTGCCGATGGTTGTAATCGGCACTACTGATGGTAGTCCAGTTTCACACCATTTTTAGTGTTTTCATTTCTCCTTTGTTTTCGCTGTGTTCTGCTGCTATTGTTGATCACTCCTAGGGTTAGCATATCACCAGTTGGTGTGTGTAGCCTTGCTGATCAGTTTAGAGGTTAGCTTGGGTTGTAATTGGGACATAGGCCAACTTCTTATGAAGAATTTTAATTGACTCCCATTCACCCCCCTCTGGTCGCCTTCTCGGTCCTTCAGTTGGTATAAGAGCCGGTTTGATCACTAGTTGACCTTCACTGGCTTTGTGATCCGAAGGCAACATGGAGAAGCTTGCGGTCAAGCTTTGGATGTTCAATGGAGAGGACTTTCCCTACTGGAAGTCATGGACCAAGGCTTTTCTCTTAAGCCAAGGACGTCCAATTTGGGAGATCGTGGAGCAGGACTACGCCATACTGGACAACCTCAACACCGCGCCAGTAGGTGAGTTAACCCGGTATGAAAACAACTCCAAAGCTGTCAATATCCTGCTTTGTGCTCTAGGTAGGAATGAACATGACCGTGTTGCTCATCTTGATACTGCACATGCCATTTGGGCAAAGCTTTGCACGTACCATGAGGGTACCAATCAAGTCAAGTCTATGCGTAAGAATTCTTACAATAGACAGTACCAAACCTTTGCACAAAAACCTGACGAGTCAGTAGATGACACTTTTCATAGGTTTGAGGCCATTATGTGCAACTTGCGGGCTTGTGGTAACCTTGTGTACAGTGATAATGATAGAGCTAAGCAGTTGCTGTATTCACTTGATGAAAATGCTTGGGGGCGGGGGGGGGGGGGGGGGGGGGGGGGGTTAAGATTGCTGCACTAGAAGAAACTGCTATTTCAATACCCTAGACTGCGAGCAGTTGTATAGCAAGCTAAAATCTCATGAACTGTCTAGGAAGACTCGTCCTAATCTTGCTAATCCTGCTTCCAGCATGGTTTTGCTTTCTAGCTCTCAGAAGGGTAGTCACAGTGGTGCTTCTTATGGAACTAACCCCTCACTTGACAAGTCTTCTTTGGAGTTTGCTTTGTCTTCTCTTGGTGTAGCTTCCGATGAATAGATAGAGTACATTCCTGACGAGGAGCTGTCCTTGCTCACAAGGAAGTTCAGGAAGTTCTACAACAACCGGAAGGAGAGAAGAGGAGGTGGTTCAAGAACCTGCTTCAAGTGTGGTGACCCTGGACACTTCATCGCTGACTGCCGCAAGAAGAAGAAGAAGGCTGGGTATCGCGATAACAACACTGAAGATTTCAAGCAGAAGAAGAACCGCTTCTACAAGAATTGCAAGAACTCCAAGAAGTTCGTCAAGGCCATTGCACGCGCCTGCGTTGCCGCCTTGAGCGATGTCAACCTCACATCAAGCGAAGGCCTTACAAGCTCGGAGGAGGAGACTGAGAAGCCACGAGTCAAGAGGAAGGACGACTTCACCAGGCTTTGCTTCATGGCAAAGAATGACCGCGACGCCGATTCTGGCTCTGACTCCGACACAAGCGAGGTACCTCCCACTCTTAATGAGCTCTCTTCTGAACTTGATCATTTGCGCGATGTTTTGCCCATGCAAGATGATAAGCTTCGCAGTGCTGTACGTGAGAGTAGAGAGCTTAAGTCTAAGTTGGAGAGTGCTGTGTATGAAATCAATTCACTTAGGTCTAAACTTGTAAAAGATGACATTGCTGTTGAGTGTGAGTCTTGTCAAGTTGTGATGAATGATCTTGCATAGAGGGAAAGTGTGCATGCTCAAGTTGCCAGTCAACTTGAGAGTGCCCTTATAGAGCTTGATAAATTCAAAGCTAGACCAACTCTTTTGGGTGCATGTCAGAAGTGCCCCAAGCTCACTAATGAGTTGGAAGCTCAAACCCTCAAAGTCAAAGAGCTCGAGTCCAAGCTGCTAGATGAGACTTGCTCGAAAGTTCTTCCACCACCATGTGTAGTGTGTGGCTCTCTTAAGGATAAGCTTGCAATAACTAGAGAGGAAAACAAAATCCTAACCCAAGAAAATGACTATCTCATCTCTCGTCTCCAAAGAACCCTAGTGAGTGAGGAGAAGATTGAGAGTGACTTGGCAAGAGTCAAAGAAAGTGCCAGTAGGTCAACCTACAACTTTGGCTTGGGATTTGAGAAGTGTGACAAGGAGAGTGAGAATATGGGTAAGCTTGTGCCTAGCTCTAGCTACAAGGATGTGGAACAGTCCATCAAACCCACTGACACATACTACCCACCTAACCCCAATCCTTCCTTCAACCCAAAGCAAGTCGAGAAGCCAAAACCCAAACCCACTGTGCAAGCTAAGCCTAAACATGAGAGTGTCTACATTTGCATATTCTGTGGTCATAAGGGTCACTTGGATGAGTACTGTTATAGGCGTAAGAGAATTGAGAGGATGCAAGCTGAGTTAACTAGGAATATGCATCATGATGATTTTGTTGGTTTTCAGCCTCGCATTTTTTCTCGTGCCTATCATGGACAGGGCCATTCCTCATATGGCTTTAATTCATGAAACAGAGGCTTTGGTCAGCAGTGCTTTGGCGCCCCACATTTTCCCCATCGTGGTGAGCATCGTTCACGTGGATTTGGCTTTCACACAAATGATTTCTATCCTCACAACCCTAGGTTTGAGTCAAGACGCTTTGACAGGCCACGCTTTCCCCATCGTGGTACTCGTTTCATGCGTTCAACTGGTAATGTGCAAAGAACTGTGATAACCCCTGCAGGTCATGTGATTCAGTGCTGGCTTCCTAAGAGTTTTCTTTCTAACCCTAACACTAAGTCATCGATCTTTCCTTCTCGTTCTTTGTAGACAGCAGGTGGAGGCATGGAGAACAAATGGTTGATGGACTCCGGGTGTTTGCGCCACATGACCGGAGATGCAAAGTGGTTCTCTAGCCTCACTCCCTTGAAGCGCTGGGAGTATGTGACCTTTGGAGATGACAAGAGAGGGAGAGTGAAGGCAAGAGGCGTGGTAAAGGTAAATGAAAAATTCACTCTCAAGGATGTTGGGTTGGTTGAGCATCTCAAGTACAATCTCCTCTTTGTCTCTTAGTTGCTTGATGTTGGTTTGGAAGTGCACTTTAAGAAAAATGCTTCTTATGTTCTTGATTTGAATGGCTCTTTGGTTTGTGAGATTTTTAGCATTGGGAAAGTTTTTCAGGCTGATTTTGCTGGTTCTCCTGGTTCTCACAAGTGCTTGTTTGCTCAATCTTCTTCTGAGCTCTAAAAATGGCATAGGAGACTAGGTCACATGAGCTTTGACTTGCTTTGTCGCTTGAGTGGCTTAGGTTTGATCTGAGGATTTCCTAAGCTTAAATTTGATAAGGATTTGGTGTGTGCTCCTTGTCGTCATGGGAAAATGATTGCCGCTTCTCATCCACCAATCAATTTGGTGATGCCTGAACGCCCTGGAGAGCTGCTTCATATGGACACTGTTGGTCCTTCTCGGGTTTGTTCGGCAGGTGGGAAGTGGTATGTTCTTGTGATTTTTGACGACTACTCTCGCTACTCTTGGGTTTACTTTCTTGAAAGCAAGGATGAAGTGTTTCATCACTTTCGGAGCTTAGCTTTGAGGTTGTTCAAGGAACTCCCTGGTGCATTACGAGCAATCCGCAGTGATAATGACATCGAGTTCAAGAACTCCTCCTTTGATGCTTTTTACCTTGAGCATGGTATTGAGCATCAGTTTTTAGCACCTCGTGTCCCTCAGCAAAATGGTGTGGTCAAAAGAAAGAACAGGACCTTGGTAGAAATGGCCCGAGCAATGCTCGATGAGCATAGGACTCCGAGGCGGTTCTGAGGTGAGGCCATTAGCACTGCTTGCTATGTTTCTAATCGGGTTTTCTTGCGCTCAATTCTTAATGTGACTTCCTATGAGCTACGCTTTGGGAGGAAGCCATCTGTTTCACATTTGCATGCTTTTGGTTGCGAGTGCTTCATTCTCAAGCGCGGCAATCTTGATAAGTTTGAGTCGAGATCTTCCGATAACATCTTTCTTGGCTACACCCTTCATGGCCATTCTTACAGAGTTTTGAATTTAGAAACTAACACCATCGTAGAGTCCTGCGATGTAACCTTTCATGAATCAAACTCTTGTGCAAGCAATATGGTTGAGACTGCAGGTAACAGGGAGATGGAGGAGAGTATCTTTGTAGAAGAGGACCTATATGGCTTGGATGATGATGATGATGAGTCATTCCATCCCACATCCGAGCTTGTTCTTGCTGCCTCCACCACTCCAACAGAGGGTCCAGAAGCTTCTATATCGACCTCAGCAGCTGTCGAGCTAGCTCCAGCTGTGGTTGAGGGGGAGGTACCCTTTGAGAAAGAGAGGCCCCTCACCACATTCGACGTCGGCATCTACCTCAACAGATGATCGGTAATCTCTATGAGAGGACAACAAGGTCAAGGTCTGCACATCTTGCCTGCTTTACTAATTCTCTCTTTGTTGCCACCTTTGAACCTCGGGATGTTGGACACGCATTATCTGATGAACATTGGGTTAATGCTATGCATGAGGAGTTGGAAAAGTTTGAGAGAAACAAAGTGTGGACACTAGTAGAGTCTCCTGTTGGTGTCAATGTCAAAGGAACCAAGTGGGTTTTCAAAAACAAACATGGGGAAGATGGTGAGGTTGTTAGAAACAAGGCTAGGCTTGTTGCTTAGGGTTTCAGTCAAGTGGAGGGCTTAGACTATGGGGAAACCTTTGCTCCTGTTGCACGCATAGAAGCCATTAGGATCTTGCTTGCATTTGCTGCCTCTAAGGGCATTAGACTCTACTAAATGGATGTCAAGAGTGGTTTCCTAAATGGTTTCATAGAGGAAGAGGTTTATATAAGACAATCACCTGGCTTTGAGCACCACAAATACCCAAACCGTGTGTACAAGCTTCAAAAAGCTTTGTACGGGCTAAAGCAAGCACCTAGGGCATGGTATGCTAGGCTTAAGACCTTCTTGCTAGAGCGTGGGTATGTCATGGGGTGTGTTGACAAAACCTTGTTCACTCTAAAGCATGGCAATGACTTTCTAATGGTTCAGATTGACGTGGATGATATCATCTTTGGAGGTTCCTCTCATCCTCTTGTGTCCAGATTTCAGGAAACTATGGAAAGTGAATTTCAGATGTCGATGATGGGTGATCTTATCTTCTTTCTTGGACTTCAAATCAAGCAGTGCAAGCAAGGCACCTTCATACATCAAGCCAAGTACACAAAGTATCTTCTGAAAAAGTTCAACATGATCAATGTGAAGCCGTTATCAACACCAATGTCCACAACAACGGCACTTGACCCTGACGAAGCCTATGAAGCAGTGGACCAAAGGGAGTACAGGAGCATGATTGGCTCCCTCTTGTACCTGACGGTGACAAGACCCGACATACACTTTGCAGTGTGTCTTTGTGCTCGCTTTCAAGCTTCCGCAAGGGTGACTCATCGCAAAGCTGTCAAGCACATCTTCAGATATCTCCAATATACCCTTGAGTTTGGCTCTTTGGTACTCTGCATCTTCATCTCTTGATCTCATTGGGTATTTGGATACGGACTTTGCTGGGTGTACAATTGATAGAAACAGCACTTCTAGTACTTGCCATTTCTTGGGTACTTCTTTGATCTGTTGGTCTTCTCGTAAGCAGTCGAGTGTAGCCCAATCCACCACAGAGGCTGAGTATGTTGCAGCTGCTAGCTGCTGCTCATAATCTTATGGATTGTGTCCACCATGAGAGACTATGGGTTAACCTTTAAGGATGTTCCACTCATGTGTGATAACTCCAGTGCCATATGCTTAGCCAAGAACCCAGTCCTACATGGTAAGGTCAAACACATAAATTCGAGATTTTACTTCCTGAGAGATAATGTTGAGAAGGGAGATGTTGAGGTCAAATATATCGACACCAAAAACCAATTGGTTGATATCCTTACCAAGCCCCTAGATGCTTCGAGATTTGCTTTTCTTCGGGGGGAGCTTGGTGTTTGCCATCCTTATGGCATCATTTGAAGGGGAGTTGGTGTTCTCTTATATATATGTATCTTATCTTTTTGCATTGCATCTCATATATAATATATGCATTGGTAGATGAGCTTTGATTCTTATGCTTTCTTGCATTTCTCTTTGGTATGATTGAGCTTGAGCTCAGTTGTATGGATGTGATAGTAATCTCTCATGCTTAGATTTTCTAGATGGCTTGTTATAGACTCTTGTGAGCAACTTGTTAATCTTAAAGGTAAACTGAGCTTCTTGTGAACCTTATGAACTAATCTTGTTAAGACTTGCTCAACATGTGTATAATTGCTTTTATCCCTGTCAAAACTTGTGTTTAGGCTAGTCTAGAGGATGTCTTGGCTTTGGCACCTTGTGTTTGCAAAATGGAAGGCTTTGCAAATGTTTAGCTCATGATGAAACATTGTGGGAACGTGTGTTCCTTTTGCCGCAAAGGCATGCTCTTTTGTCATATGAATAAATCATGAAAAATCTGCTAAGTGCTTTGATCAAAATAATTCTAAAATGCTAAATCCAAACACTATGGCCTGAGGCCTCGGGGTGTTTGCCGTACCCAGTCGTGCGACCCTCTGCATGGATAAGAGGACACATGAGGATAAACAATAAACACTTGATCAAATGAGTCTCTGTTGCATATGTGAGCATTTGTAAAGTTTATTTTCTGTGAATGCTTCTTGCCTTGGTTGAGATTGAGACTGGCTTGTTTCTTTTGATTCACTTGATGCCTGTTTTGCCTTGAATGGGAGTACTTATACATGTGGTGACAGTTTTTCTCATGATGAGCAAATTTGATTCTATCTAAGCTAGTCAATCTCTTTGCTTAGCTTATAGAGCACTTGGTGTTTATGCCTTGCTATCTATTTTTGGTCTTTGTATGATGGTGAGCTATTGTTTTTACACTTCATGGCTCTATGGTTATGATTAGCAAGGTTAAATGCTTGTTTGCATAATTGTTGAAGCTCCTTAGATTTGCATTTTCATTCTATGCATGTTTGTTCTTTTGCTTCTTTGATGAGTTCATTGCCAAAGGGAGAGAAAGTTGTGGGTCACGCACAGATAATGCTAAGAAACTTAAAATAATTCATTTTGCATTAGATGAGACCTACCACAAGTTGAGGGGGAGCATATCATGTCCTTGAGCATTTTCTTGCGCTTTTCACAGTCTTTGAGTCTCAAGTCACTGTCTTTGCCAACTCTTGGCTTTATGATCCATATTTTGCTTGTTGTTTACTTTTCACCTTTTCTTTGGGTTTGGCCATTTAAATGTGCTTATTCGGCTTCGCATTTTAATCTCTAATCTTTGTGCATTTGGTGTTGTCAATGTAATCATCAAGGGGGAGATTGAGAAACCATGTGGATATGTGCCATGATTTGCAATATGTGATGAGTAATTGACATTGGTTGAGTTTGGTGTTTGAGTTGAAATGCGAGAATCTGGGGATTGCATGAGTTTGTGCATATCATGGTTTTGACTAACCGGAGTTGGAGAAGATGTTGGAGAGTTGCAGGAGATGAGAATGTGTTTGCTTGTCTCATGATGTGTGGGTCACTGGAGTCAACTGGGCGGTCAACAGCGAGAGGATCGGGCACAAGTAGGAGACTTGGGGCCGGACGATTAGGAGGTCGGGTGAAGTCAAGGGTGATCCACACCGTACACATGGAGAGGCAAGAAGCATGGACGGTTTCACGGTTGAGCCTCAAAACCATGGGTGGTGATCAAGACGGCGGGGTTGACCAAGTCAAATGTGATCGGGCGTCGGTGCAAGTAGAGGCTTCCAATGGACCAGAGGCGGGAGAGACTTGCTGACGAGGAAGATCACGGGACGAGGTGACACGTGTCAAGATAAAAAAAGTCGTGCTTTGAGAAGCGTGCAAGGCGGTTTCCCGGTTTGGACCTCAAAACCGGTGGCGGTGGTTGATGGTGCACGTGGCACCATTACGGAGCTTGCATCGAGGCGAAGCAAAGTTGTGAAGGGCTCGATGGCGTTCGGGCGAAGGAAAAAGAGTTGGACTGTTTTGCCCCCGGTGGTAGGTGGTAATGGGTTATAGGTCAAGGGTAGAGTTGTCTTGGACCCTAGACCTATATAAGGAGAGGTGTGGCTGGTTGGAGAGGTGCCTCTTCCCATTAGCCTTGTGTTAGGTGTTCATTCAAAGTGCTAGAAGAGGTTTTCATGTAATAGAGGAGAGGAGAGGGTGTGTGAGAGACATCTCTTTCTCTTCCAAATAGTGGGAGGAAGAGGACGGCTTCCTAGCCTTGTATCCATGGATCTTGTAAGCATGTTTCTATGATATGAGAAGTATTTTCGTGCTCAAGATCTTCCTCTCTCCCTAAATCCTGAATTTCTTTTTTCTGTTTTTTCAGAGCTATTATCGTGGGAATTTTTGATCTCCTTTTTAGGCAAGTTTTTGGGACGGATTTCATGGGAAACTTGGTGCTATGATGAGCTAGAACAAATCCCCATAGGTCCTTGACCGAATCCATAGCTCTAGCATCTCCGATTTGAAGGATTTCTCAAGTTTTCCCTTTTTGGTGTTCTTGGCACAAGATCTGAAATTCGTGATCATTCCTTGAGCCAATTGAGTGGAACTTCTAGGATTAGGGTCGTGATGTGTTGAGGATTCACTGATCCAAAAATCACATCATTTGGAGTTTGTTTGATTAGGTTTTGGTCAAGTTTTTGCCTAATCCCGAAACCTTTTTCTGTTCTGTCGGGATCGACCGGCACTGCCGACGACCAGGACCGGCACTGCCGGTGGGTCGGAACTCGAATCGGCACTACCGATGCCATGACCGGCACTGCCGGTGGCTTGAGTCCGAACCCCGCACCGGTACTACCGATGTGCTCTGTTAGCTGCTTCTGAGAACCCCGCACCAGCACTGTCGATGGGCTTTTCCGGCACTACCGATGGTGTCAACCGGCACTGTCGATGGCTGTGATCGGCACTGCTGATGGTAGTCCAGTTTCACACTATTTTGAGTGTTTTCAGTTCTCCTTTGTTTTCACTATGTTTCGCTGCTGTTGTTGATCACTCCTAGGGTTAGCATATCACCAGTTGGTGTGTGTAGCCTTGGTGATCGGTTTAGAGGTTAGCTTGGGTTGTAATTGGGACATAGGCCAAGTTCTTGTGAAGAATTTTAATTGGTTCCCATTCAACCCCCCTCTGGTCGCCTTCTCGGTCCTTCACTCTCTATATTCCTTGATGTGTGAGTGGGTAGTAGATGCCCCTGTTTTGGAAGTGTTGGCTGTTGATAGACATTAACTACTATTTTTGACCAATAATATTACTCAAAACAAAGTAAAATTCAACATTCCCACCATGCATGTTAGTTAGAACTAATAATTTTCCATTTGTACCTAGAGAAATGCTCACATGCAGAAATAAGGAAACAAGGAAGGAAACACATGTATGTGGCAAAGAAATACAACTCTAACCAATCAAAGCTCGTAAACAGGGATTACCATGGATCAAATGGTCCACCTAGAGTACCAAACCGACATACAACAGGTCTACAATTATGATAATCAAACAGTTATCAGGAAGATGACTAGCAGTTAGGATAATATGAAGTCCAACAAACATATAAAGCGTAGATTGAAGTCTGTTAGGAAACAGAAGAGCTCCGGTGTTATAACTGTGAAATACATTGAAATAGCTAAAAACCTGATAGGTTCATTTCGTAAGAGATTATCACACATTGTGATAGATAATACATTGGAGGTGATGGGATTGAGACCCACATGAGTTATACTACAATGGCAACCCAGCCTTTGAGATTGGAGATCCCGTGAATTAGAATCTAGAAAGAATAAGTTGTTAGTTAATTGGAGAGCAATCAATATCCTTAACCCACTCCGTTGGAGATGTGGTACTCTCATATCTGTAAGGTAGGATGACTTTATCTTAATGTGTTTTGAGGCTCTTTCATGAGCGAGATACTATCCTACAAAGTATACTTGCAAGAACACATCTATGTGATCTTGACCGTTAGTTACAGTCTATAAGAATTGAGAATTCTTTAATAAGCTCATAAAGTAAGACATGAGCATAACTTATGCTCCACCCGAGGGTAGACTCTTGGCAACAAAGTACCCGTCAAGGCTTTCAGTGAAACTTCTTCATACCAAACTATCAATTTAAGGCATAGTCCATTACAATTGTGGATGAGTGTAGCTTGAAGTTCTAGGTGGACGATCAACCTTGATCGGTCTACACTGAAAAGCTAGTATATCAACAGTACCTTGGTATGATGAGCAAACAAGATGAGCCTCTAGAATCTGGTGAGGGATTGTTAGAAATTTTGTGTTAGAAATTTTGGGTTGTGGCCCAAATAATAATCCAAATAAATTCCAAAGGTCGATGTACACATGAATGACATGATGAAAGACTTTAGTCCCATATTGCTAGTCCAAGGGGAGAAGCCGAACTTATACACTTGAGTTGTTTCCATCTAGTTGAGTTATAATGAGAGAAAAAGGAAGAACACATGTGCGCTAGCTTGTCACGCCTCGCCTCGCCGGGCTGGGCGAAGGGCGCGGGCACACTACATGCACGTGAATGGTCCGGAAAAATCCGAAGCTTGCATGTGTGGGGTCGTAGCTTTCTTTTGTTACTCAGACTTTTTGTTATGCAAGAGATAATTACGCTAACAATATATGGTAAGAAATTATTCTCTCTTAATGGTGATTAATGCATTCACTTAATTGTGAATTAATTATCATGTGTATTGTCGTTGTGTGTATCTATGGCGAGATGTCGCCTATAGAAATACAGGTTTTTGCCTCTCTCGCCATTTTGTACAGTGTTGCGAGTAGGTCTCTGAAGCCTACGTCCCCTCATGTACTTACATGGGGTAGGGAACGTATTAGGTTTTTGAAAAGTGTCGTCATGACTGCTCGCTAATTTGGTTCGCCTACGTTGTCGATTGTCTACTTTCCCTTCCTACATCACCATCTTCATCGATGAATCTGTCTATACATGAACCATCGCCGCAACGCTCCTCTGTAAGTCTCCATATACCTCTTCCTATCCCAATGAGTAGATTAACTAGTCTAGGCTCTGTCTGTGTGATGCTGTTAATCGCGTTGATAGGCGGTTGCTCTTTGTTTATGACTAATAGAATTAGATTTATCATCACTAAATTGTTATTATTTCCAAAATCGATTAGTGTAGGCCTTTTTGTACTCACTCTTGGTGCTATCCTCTCAGATGAAGACGAAGAATGACGTAAGAGGTACTGACGAGTAGGGTCGCGTTCTATGCTCAAGTTTGCCTGTGAAGTTTGTCGAAGCTTTTAATGTATCTCTCTTTCAAGGTTGGTTTGTCCACTCTCTTGGGTTGTAATTTAGGAGAATGTATGACTATTTCTTCCTTTGGGACTTTGTAATATCGATGTATATATAATGAAACATTTTGTATTGTGTGTACTAACTATTAATTTAAGGATTGGTATAGTAAGCACAAGGATCCCACAAATAGAATATGACAGTTCTTTAGCCAATATAAACATAGGGAATAAATATAGAAGATAACCCTGCGTTTACAGGATCAAATTGCTTAGAGCAAAACATATGACTGCCAAATAAAAGGATTATAGGAACTATGGAGGAAAATAATTGCCTCTTTTCGGTATACAGTTTTGAGTTATTCATTTTTCTCGGCCTCTAGAGTGGTGGTCCTTTGACTAATGCTTTAGGTTACTTTATGCATGCATGTTGAAACGATAAAAAACTTACACAAACTTTGGCAGAAAATTACTTCCTTCCATCTTTAATATTTACAGTTATTACTTCTTGCGGCCTTTGGGTGCGTGCCTTTTTGACTAGTGTATTACAGAACTTTAAGTTAATGTGTTGAATAAGTTTATATATTTTAAAATAATTTTCAAAATATAAACCAAATGGTCCCTTTTTATGATTCTCTTGTTAGCCTAGCAAAATGCTTGGAAGTCCGAACCAGTAAGACTATCGATCAATCTGCTGGACCTTTGTTTTCTCATATTTTATTGCCATGATAGTGTGTTAATAGTTTTATTAACGTGCCGTTCTGTGCATTTATTCTTCTTCTGCCATGCGGCGTTGATTTTCCAGACGAAAATCCAATGGAGCAACTGAGCACGACAAGACTGGACAGTTCTATTTGCATAGCGATGTACTCCTGCAGATATATACATACCGATATGAGAGCATCTCCAAGATACTAGCTATATTATTAACTAAATTTACAGATTTTTTCTTCTTTGTAAAAATAGAAATCCTTCAAAATTAAGAGGTATTACAACTTTTTTTTTGCGATCAAAAGAGAGCCCCTTTATTACTCAACGGAAAGAATACAATCCTGAGTAACTAAATGTTGGGCACATTGGGGGACCTGCGAACGCCACACAGCCGTGTGGACAGTCCGTTTCGCCAATTGTGCCAACTCGTGTGTGACTCGGTTCTGCTCTCTCCTGATAGCCTGGAATTTTAATTCCGGCATCGACAAGCCTATCTCTAGTATCTCACTCTCAACAAAACAGCGAGCTGACCGCTCTCTGCCACCCCGTTTGAGCTCCTCCACCAGGGTGCTGCAGTCCGATTCAAGGATTGCTCGATTTTGACACCATTCTGCAGCAAGGCGTACTCCCTCCAGGACGTCAGGATGACAGCTCCTGTGTTATCTCTAATTATCACCCCAATCCCGGCTCTTCCATCCTCATTCGAGTAACCACCATCCATATTGATCTTTATCCAGCCCATTGGGGGTATAGACTATTTCAATGTCGGCCGTTGGCTCCACAAGAGGTATTCCAACTGACTCTTCATATTTTGAACGAACCACGTCAACTTTTTTTCCCCAACGAGTCAGCCGTGCCTGCTCTTTTTCTGCCTCAAGTGTATACAGTAGTCTAAAATCTTTCTATAGTTAACACAGTAGCTACAAATTAAATTGAGGTGCAAGGAAGACTTGGAGAGAGGACGAACAAGACAAAGAGTGAAAAACCAAAACATTCATCACAGCACGGCAAAAGCATGAGCGAGTAAATGCCGAGGAGGCCAAGTCCTATCGGTTTCGCCGATGCAAAAGTGTGTGCACAGCGACGGTACAGGAGTACAGTACCGCAAGCAACGTTTTGAGCTGTGATAAGATGTGGTCTCGTGCTGTTCTCGCTGGAAAACGTCGAACAGGAACACGCGGGAACAGCGAACAGGCCAGGAGCACGCGTCAACGTGGAAGCGCGCGGGCAGGCAGACATAGAGAGCTGCTCCGCCTAGCCAAAGATGCCGAGCGGCGAGCGCGGGATAGCGAGGCTGAGAAAATAGAGGGAGAAAGAGAGACTGTTGGAACAGATTTTTTTTATAAGATGGCTATAATTACAAAATTAAATTGATTTAAATAATTTTCTGGAAATGCTTTGACAGGAGGACGATAAGAACCTCTTTTGTTCTCTCTCAGTTTTTAACATTATTATAGTGGCTTTCTTCAGTGATAATCTAAGTTATAGGCTTGTACTCCCTCCGTCCTAATTTAATTGGCATATTGAAGCCCGACACGGGAATTAAGAAGAAGTGTAAAAGGTAGGTGCACAGAAACGAGGAGGAAAGAGAGAGAGATATAGATATATTGGAAAGAGAGAAAGATGCATCGGGAAATGAGAATGACAATTATTTTAGAAAAAACTGAAGAGCGCTAGAATGCCAATTATTTTGGTACGGAGAGAGTAGTAGCGAACTAATAGCCTAGACTCGAGGAATGCGCTTTTATTACCGCAGCATATCAGTCACCGGAAGAAAGGAAAGAAGACCAATAGTTGTAAAATTCCAGCAATTTTATTACCATAACATATCAGGCAAACGTTCTGCAACGGTGCACGGTATAGTTCAATTATGACTCAGAACCTCACTTTGGTCCCGTTTAGGCCTGGTAGCCTGTGCGGACGGGCAATAGAATACGCAGTAGCAGCGAGGAGGAAAGCTACGACACTCTCCCCAAATCATGTCGTTGTCCTCCTTCTCGCACGCGTCTGAGCAGCTCCTCCGAATAATGCACGGTCCCTTAAACGAGTGGCTTCGTCTGGAGCACTTGAGCATTTGAAGAGGCTCCGTCTCTATATAAGCAGGAACACATATATGTCATAAAGTTGCAAAGGACACAAGTATGCGCACAAATACTTTAGCTATTAGCTAAAGAATATTGAGAGAGAAATGAAGGATGATGGAGACCACTGCAGCTACTACCAAGGGTTCAAAAACCGTTACAGTAGCGGTTTTGAACAGTGTCAAAAAACCGATTGGTAAACCGAATTTATCGATCAAAAATCGAAATTGCTACCATACCAAGTTCGGTTTTAGTGGAAAACCGACCGATTTTAATAATCAAGCCGAAGCGGTTTTATCAAAACCCACGAAAATCAGCCGGTTTTCAACGGTTTTTCAATCCCTGGCTCCTACTATATTTAGCTTGGACGGTCACGTACCGGCGGCGGCCACCATTACGAGCAGGAGGACGATGATGGCCGTAGATAGATTCCTTCGTGACCGATTCATTTGGCTTGGTACTTCTATTATTTCTTATATTAGAAGAATGATGAAAGATAGGGAATGAGTGAACAGTGGCCTCTCATCGTGGCAATATATATAGATGTCGCATGAGGAAGAAGAAATGAATGGGATGCACCAATTCCAATTGTAACAATTATGGCATAAATTGATCTGCGATATTAACATGCAGGCATCTTTTGAAATTCCATTATTACCTGCCACTCTCAAAGGTATGAATTGCCAGCGTAACCTTGGCTTTATTGAAGGAAGGAAAACTCTCTACACAATAATCATGTATTTCTAAACTTATAAACCACGAATTCTACAACTTATTTTCTCATCCCATACAGTCTATTACCCATGGATCTGAAACCTTCGAGTAAGGTCATGTTTGGATCCCTTCAGTTTTAAAAATCTAGTTTCTAGAAACTAAGTGCCTCCAAACAGGTCAGTTTTTATATCAGTTTATATAAACCAGATTATGAGTTTCTAAGAAACCTATAATCTAACTCAATCTAGCTAATGTTAGTTTTTGTCTTACTGCAATACAATTAACTACCAAAAAGCTAGTTTTTAGTTAAAAAATTAGTTTTTAAAAATTAAAAGTAAAAAACCAGTTTTTAAGAAACTATGAGGGATTCAAACAGACCTAACATGGGACCTTTACATCTCACCACATGATTTGGGTGGGCCTACAATTCACTCGTTCCCTCACCTTCCAACTAGTTTTTTCTAACCTTCCCCATGGCGCCCCCACCGACCATGACATTTTAAGTCATGTGATTATTTCCTTCCTTAACTCATTCTTCTCACGCTAACAGGACATTGCATACTCTTTATTTTATTTCATATAACCAATGGAATAACTTTTGAAAAAAATAAATTATTCTATAACCAAGGTAATTAATTTTCTGTAATAATTTCATTTCAGAACTAGCCACATCTATTTTTGTTGATTTTTGTCCCTCCTAATCGCCATACCATTCTCTGTATTTGTTTCGCTTGCCTAATTTACGCCTACCGAAATTACAATAATCTTGTATTTCTAAACTAATAAAAAAATGAATCCTACAACCAATTTGCTCACCCCATATAGTCTATTATCCAGTGATCTGATGCCTTTGATTAACATGGGACCTTTACATTTCACCACACGATTTGGATGGACCCAATAGATGATAGATTTCTATCATTCATTTCATAAAATTCACTTGTTCCTTCGCCTCCATTCAGATTTTTCTCGCCTTCCCCAAGGCTAGCCCCCACTTACTGTGACCTTTTAAGTCATGTGATTAATTCTTTAACTCATTATTCTCACTCTAACATATTTGGGGGGGGGGGGGGGGAGGGAGGATCCCCACCTACTATTTATTTCATTCAATATAACCAATTGAATAGCTTTAAAAAGTTATGCCATAATCAAGGTAATTGATTTCTCATAATAATTTCATTACATAACTAGCGAAAACTATTTTTGGTGATTTTTGTTCCTCGTAATCAGGCCATACCCATCTTTGTATTAGCTTTGCTTCCCTAATTTAGGCCTGCCAAAATTAGGGATAGTTACATATACCACCTTATAAGTTACTTTGAGTTTGAGATTCCCACATATAAATATTTTTGTTGTAAATTTCTACCAATCCAATGAGTTTAGTTGTAAAAATCACCTCGGTTGGTAAATTTTTAATTGATTTAATATATTTTTATTGATAAAAAATAAAAAAATAAACTAAGAAATAAGTTTAACATTGTTAAAAAATTTTAGGGCGTAATTCCTCTTACTTTCACAAAAAATGCAATACTTTATGAAACACTATTCGAACTTTAATTGATATTTTTGCTACATATTTGCTACAAAAATATGAAGATTATACTTTTAAATTTTTGTATGTTTGATAATAATACCATTATTGGCTACTACGAGTAAATAAAAATATATTGAATAAATTAAACATGTGTATTATGGGGGGTTTTTGCAACAAAACTCACTGAGTGGGTGGAAATTCGCAACAAAATAACTTATAGGTGGGAATCTCAAACTGTGAATTATGGGGGTGGTTTTTATAATTAACCCTCAAGATTACTACAGTGATTCAATCCTTACCTTCCTTTCTGCAGTCAAAGAAATGTTTCGGGCGTCTAGATTGGGAGAGCAGTGATCGTCGCTGCCAAGTAAGCTGCCAGAGATCCCTACACCGGCTGCCTTCCCCGAGCACTTGATGAGCTGATATGCAAGGCGGTGATCACTGCCGCCATCGAAGTAGCCAAGGATCCCCATTACAGAACAATGAAACGAGCGACGCGATCGACATTTGAAGGTCAGGAGGTGCATGCTTGACCAGCTCATCATCGACATTTGAAAGTTGTGAACTCAACACTGATGCGTACGACAATACGGTGGGATTTCACCCGTGGCCACGCACCTTGAGTCCTTGACGCGATGGCGCTCTTGCAGATCCTGGACGACAAGGTTGGAATCCCGTGGGGTTAGAGCGCCTGCCCCTCCGATCTGCTCAACAACACTATGGTGCACCATCCGGCGCTGTTAAAGGCGGCGGTCCTCGTTGCGATCACGGCGACCATGCGCAACACAACATTTGGCTTCATGCGAGCAACTCAATTCCAGCAGGTCTCGTGGCTCCTAAGTTTGCATGATTCAGTTGCTCAATCTTTATTCACCTGCTTTCCCTGTTCTACTTTTTCTATTGCCGCGAAATATTTTATCTTGGTCTCCCGGCTTGGTTCTTCAAGATTCTGTACTTCTTGAAGATTCATATAATGATGCGTTTGATCAGTTGCGTATTGCAGAACTATAGAAGTATGCTTCTATTGATGCAGTAACATTATGGCCATGTTGCCGTGTGAATGGTGCTCATCTTCGCCAACAACGTTCAGTTGTTCTTCCCTCTGTTTTGAGCCAGCTTCTATAGGCATACTTGTTTCTGGCTTCCTGCTAATGTGTTGTTTTTATAAAGCACTAGTCTTTTATGCACGTGCCACACGCACGTGTGATTATTTATACCTCACCATACTAACAATGTTTTGAGAAAAATATATATCACACATCAAATTTTTATTTTTTATAGCCGCTTTGTTCATAACATGACTTGCACAAATAAGGGAAAATTATCCAAAACACACCAACAAGTGTGGCTTCTTCCTCAACATGTCAACAAAATACCAAATTTGCCTATTGATCAAAAACAACGAAATCATGTGGTGAGATGTAAAGGTCTCAAAATGTATATTTAGGTCTCTAAATTTGCTAAAGTATGTCATCTAGGTCCAAAGTTTCAAAAATATCTCTTATGCGTCGACGTGGCCGAGAAACGAACATGAGTTTTTCATACATTTTATCTCCCTAAATCAATGTCACCATTATAATTCATGTGAAAAAACTTTATATTTGACCGCACCATGGCACAATCATAGATATTTAGATGACAAGTCATAACTAAAAGGAGTCATGTTATTGACAATAATGGTATTTTTGGTACTTTGGATCTAGATGAGATATTTAAATAAGTCCATGGATCCGGATATGCATTTCAAGAGTTTGGGGACCTAAATGCACCCCTAAGACAAGTTGAAGGATCGCTCGTGCATTTTACTATAAAAAAAGATGATCAAGCAATTGAAAATAACCAATGAATTTGCTTGTCGATTAACCTCCAGGATGAATTTCTCATTATAAAAAAATAAATGCACATCTGATCTGATTATTAACCTATTATAGATAGAAGAGCTGCGTACCTTCGTATTAAGAGGGGGAAAAAATAACCCCTTATAAAACCCACCACCTCACTCGGGGTCGATCTGTGAGATATGAAGATTACAATAGCGGACTAAAACTAAGAAAACAACACGAAAATGACACTAGAACAAGAACCAGCTAGGCTAATCTAACCAGCTCGCCTCCATGACCACCCCTAGCACCTGCTAGACACCAAAGGTGATGTTCATCCCTAAAAGCGTGCAGCAGAGAAGAGATGGCCGGGCTGCTTCCCTTGAAAACACAAAAGTTCCGATGTTTCCATAGACTCTAGGCCCCAAGAATTGTTGGGAGTTCAGACCTTTCCTCTTCACCTTTTGCACTTTACTAACAGTTTTGGGCCACCAGTCCGCAAAAGAACAGTCAGTGCGACAAGGTACCCTCCGTTGCAAACCAAAAGGATTTAAAATCTGAAACCAGAATTGCCGTGCAAACACACATGTAGTGAGCAAATGTTGTACGCTCTCATCTTCTTGGTCACAAAGAGGGCATTGATTTGGGTGTGGCAGCCCCCTTTTGGCAAGCCGGTCGGCTGTCCAGCACCTATTTCTAATCGCCAAGGTAGCTTGCAAGGTAGTTCCAGGCTTCCAGCTTCAGAGCTAGTGAATGCAAACTGACCTGCTGTAACTTTGAGGAAAATAGAACCACCACTAAATTGAATACCACTGTAGCATTATGGTAAAGATTATGCACCAATTGAAAATAGCATGACCACGCTGAACTGAAGCTTTGCAATTCACTTTTATATTCACACAAAGTTATGCACTTGTATAGAGGAAGAGCATGACATCTCATAACTACAACTAGCCACTGGTGCCCACGCTTCGCTGCGGGGCTACCTGTTGATAAATTTAGCATTTTAGGTATACAAAACTTGACATTTAAGCAATTTGAGTAAAGAAATATTATGACATTATACATTCCAAAAAGGATGCATGAAATACTATTTGTGTTCTATTTGTGGATGGTAGAGTTTATTATTCTAACATCCCCTGACTGGTTAATCTGGGACGACAACTTCTTACAAAACTACCTTGACAATTCTATTATAGGGGAATTTAATAGGGAAAATTGTACTGTTGCCATTAAACCAATCCCCTAATTGCACCGTTGCCACTAAAAAAATGTGTTGGCACCAATGCCATTGAACAATCCTTCTGTTAGCTCCTGTTATGTTTAGTTATTTAAAAAAAATCCAACAACAAAAAGATAAAAGAAAAGGCTGAGCCATGAGTAGCGCTTGGGGAGCTTTGAGCCGCAGACAACATCGAGCAGGGCTGTGTGGCGCTCAAGGAGCTTAAGCTGGGCACGAACGGTAAGCGGCAGGGCACACATGAGTTGCTAATGGCAGGGACAAAATCATCTAAATAATGGTTCAATCACGGTGTTAAGCTTCCGTTACAAACCAATGGCATCTTGAACTGCCACATAAGCAAAGTAGTGGTATATATACTAATTTGAAAATTTTTATGGCAATCGTGCAATTTATATACCAACCTAGTGGCAACGGTGCAAAAAGCCCAATTTAATATGTTTCTGTACATATAAGCTAGGTGAAGGGGTAAATCACCGATTATGCCTGTAAATTAATTGTTTCAACAGTTTGTGGGCATACGGTCAGCTGCGTCTTACTACCATTTCTTGCTGTAACACATATAATTTGTTGTATACATTTAGTAATGTATAGAGTCCAATAACAATGTATAAAGTCGCCATCTACATCGGGTACGCCTGCCATGGCTATACAGTAACACACAAATGGGTGGGTTAACCTGCAGCTGGTAGACCTAGGTCTTCAGAGCTCCCCCTTCCACCTCCCAGTTCATTTTCGCCGCATTCTTCTTCCCCCACCAACCAAGGCCAATGTTAGCCATTAAGCCGGTGGTGATAATGGATGCTACGGGTACGGGCAAGACAAAATAGCTATCAATTGATGTTTGCAAGGTCGTTGGCGGTGAAGTGATAAATGCCGACAAGATGCAAATCTATGACGGACTTGACATCACAACCAACAAGGTGTGCCTAAATGATTGATGTGGTATCCCTCATCATCTTATTAGGACCATTTCTGCCAGTGATTTACCTGTTTCTTTCTTCCGGTCTATCACAACTACAATGGCAAGATGTGTATCGTAAGACGTGGATATGTACCAGTTATTGTAAAGCTAACCTCTCTACCGCTGGTGTCCTATAGTGTATATCAAATTCAAACATGCGCCAAACAGCCTCATGTGAAGATAGGTAACGGCAATCGATGTACTCTCGGATCTCGTCGACATTGCCACTATGTTTCTGTGCGTCTATTGGCTCGCCACCAACATATCGCTGCCA
The DNA here is from genome assembly GCA_030378355.1 of Eleusine indica. Taxonomy (NCBI): domain Eukaryota; kingdom Viridiplantae; phylum Streptophyta; class Magnoliopsida; order Poales; family Poaceae; genus Eleusine; species Eleusine indica. The sequence continues at coordinate 49,838,312 of CM059495.1, forward strand.
ATCACATCACCATGTGCATTACTATTTGGCGAGTCAGATGTGAAGCTTTCAATGACAGCCTGAGCACGATCTGGTCCTTTTGTAATATATTTAAATAGGTACTTAATGAGATGTGTTTTATTGCACCATTCGACTTTAATATGAGTCCTAAAGTGTTTTAGTAAGGATAGATTATAAGGAACAACCCATCCATTGTCAAGTTTTACCCCATACCGCTCAACGAAATGACCAGTATCAGGATGGCGCCTGTATTGCACGAAGCCGTCCTCCCCAACAGCTGTGTGTGGTTTGTAACATTTGGAAAAAAAAAATTGAACACTTATTATCTTTTATGCATGGGCATTTCTGGTTAAGGTCACCGCAAGGTCCATGGACCGTAAACTCATTTACAAGGCTATATTCCATCGGATCAGCTAATCTATCTGGTATCTCTGCATATATCATAGAATCAATAAAGGTGGCATGCGGGTCCTTAGTATTACCTTTTAGTCAGACCAGTATATGAACGTGAGGCAGGTCACGCTTCTAAAACTCCACAGTATATAGAACTGGTGAAAAATGTCACTTAGCAATTTCATAAATTATGTCTTTTAGATGCATGGATGCAGGCTACGCAAACCCAATGCCCCAGCCCTACTTTCTGCATGCTCGCATGCATGGATGCAGGCCACACAGACCCAATGGCCCACCCCTACTTTCTGCAAGCTCGCAGGCTGCAGTCTTCATGCATGGCTGACACGATCCTATTTCTTCATACATGAAGGTAAAATCAGCAAGTAAAAGGCAACCCACCCCCTTCATATAGCAAAAAATAAGTAACAAAAATAGGTTGGGTCCAATAAAATGCCAAGGTAAATCAACGTTGTGCCTGCTGGTAAAGCATAACATTTTGACTATATTATCATCAACTCCTAGAACTTAACGTTCATATAGCAAGCTACAATATGAGTCTTGTTCCCGGTCATGTTGTAACAGGTATTACGATATCATATATACAAACTATAGTTTGAACCTAGAATGATGAAACCTCCTGATTGGTTATATGTGGGAATTGTATTATGAAGCTAGCACAACGGGGGCTCAAAACTACAAAACTGGCTCAAGATATACCTTGAGTCACTCTATCTGCTATGAAACACATGAAATGGCGGAGAGGTGGAACAGAATGAATGCAACACCGTGCTTATATAGAAGAAAGAAGCATCATACAATGCATGAACCACCAAGAAGAACAAAACAAATTTGCAACATTGTAAGGTTAATGTAAGATGAACCAATGCTGGCCAGACAACCAAACACTACTACAAAATACCTCATCAGCAACGGTTCAAAATCCCTCATCAGCAGCGGTTTTAGAACCGTTGCTGATTTAAATCAAAGTGGCCTGCCATATGAAATTGATGGAACACTGCCAGGCCGGTAGCATGACGTGGATGGCCGGCACAAGACGCCACTGATCTCACAGTTAAGCAAAGCAAGCCATTATTACAGCCGTTGAAAGGACATCAAAGGGAGCAAACTAAATTAGGCTAACGTGGCCATGCTCGGAGGCTGTGGAGACGGCACGGCCTCATACTTCAGATACTTTGAGTAATATAAGTTTCCAAAAGGTCACATGCTTATTCCATTCAATGATTTTTTTTCCATTACAAAAATTTTGTAACACAAACAAATATAATTTCACATGCCATCTGCATTTTCAGATGCTCTAAGCAGAGGGCCAAGCATGCATAGTAGGTTTACATTTACAACCTATCAAGAGATAATCTCGATAGTGATTCTAGGTATGCGTATGAGTATGAAAGCCGATGAACACAGGACACAGGGTTTATACAGGTTCGGGCCTCCCGAAGGATAATAACCCTACGTCTTGTTTGGTGTTCTTGTATTTCTAAGGTTCGCACCGGGTTAAGATTCCCAATATGAGTTCTGATCATCTCTAAGGACCCACTGCCCTTCTTATAGCCGAAGGGCAGTGGTTTATATGGTAATCTTTTGGGCCTTAATCTCCAATGCTTCGTAACCGAGCCTTCGACCTACTCGTCCATATTGCCGAGTGGTTAAGTATCCCGTATATATACCCACAGTAGCCTCCAAGAACTTTACAATTTTCAATACAAATCTTCAATTTATCTTGATACTTCTCAAAATTGAAAAGTGCTTCTCTTGTTATACATAAAAATACCTTTTATTGATAGATAATTAAAAAGGCATATTCCATGAGCATAGCCCCCAACTCAAAAGGTATTGAGACTTCTCTTAAAATGCCTTGTAAGTTCAAAATTAGCAATCTCGATCGATCGTAAGATATTCTTAGCCAATTATAGCCCCCAGTGCAGTAGTTGTTTAAAGAAAATAACTTCTAAGGTAACACTAAGAGGGAACGGCAGCCCCCAGGATTAAAAATTATCATTCCCTCCAAGTGATATATCAAAAATTAAGAACCGTGACCCCGAAGACTGGTGCTACCACTCCCTCCGAGTGACTAGGAGATCTTAATGCTAAACAAGTGTACTGTAACCCCTAAGCTTAGAATCATTAGTCATCCGAGTGATTTTAATGATAAATCACAAAATAAAGGCATTATAGCCCCTAGTTATGGGACTTACCAGCTATCCGAGTGATTTCAATATTAAATCACAAGGATCCCAAATTTTGGTACGCAATAAATGTTGCAAATAGTATCACCACTTCCTTTTATCAGGGTGACAACCCATGAACCATTCCTGCCTGCTAGGTCAACATATTAGTATATATATATATATGCGTGCACCCCTTCACCTTCTTCACTCAGTATTCCAGCCACCGCCATCGCCCCTGCACGAACCCTAGATCTCGGATCCCCATTTCCTCCCGAAGATTTCTGCTCATCTCCATTGCTCCAAACACCGATTTCAATGGCGCCCAAGCGCACTCACCAAAGCACCAAATCCCAATCAAAGGAGCAAGCTTCCCCTGGCAAAACCGAAGATGAGGTAGTCTTCGACATCCCCGTGGGAATCAGGGAGTTCCCGGTCTCCGCCATGGATGCGGAGAAGATCAATGGGCTCGTGATCGACGGAGTGCTCCAAGGTCAGCAAACTGGGAATTGGATTGAAGCAATAGGTCAGAAGTTCCTGCAACCCCCAGTAGATCATATCACTGTTTTTGCATCCTTTTTCTATCGTGGATTTGGGATTCTGTGTATTGATTTCTTCCAAGGGCTGCTGTTCTTCTATGTAATCAATCTTGTGAATCTAAATCCAAACTTAATTCTCCATATCTCTATCTTTATTCATCTGTGCGAGGTATTCCTGGGGATCGCCCCCCCATTTCGATACTTTCAAAGAACTATTTGTTCTGAAATCAAACAGCAACAATGTGATTGGAGGCACATGATTTCAATTGAGGAATAAGTCAAAATATATCAAAGTTCATCTTCCTTCGATGAACAAAGGGTGGCACGCAGATTGGTTTTACCATGGAAACCATGCACCCCCTTTGTCACAGTTCACTGCTTAGGCTCCTGTGCCCCGACCTGAATGGTCCGTGAAGGCGTCCCCGAACAAAAAGGCTCAGGTCAATGCAATCTTAGAGCAAATTGCTGTGCTAAAATCAAAGGGATATAGTGGAGTGGACGTTGCTTCGAGCTTCATATATCGCCGAGTCCAACCCATGAAGAAACGCCATGTGCCTGGTTGGAAGTTCAATCTCAATAGAGATTCAACCATGGAAGTACCTGAAGAGTTATCAGAGCGGGAATTAACACTCTGGCTTTAGAATATTTTTTCAACCTTGCTTGATTGGACCGCCAGGAATGAAGTAAGTAACCATAGCCCATCCTGAAGAGTTATCAGAGCGGGGTCTGCAAAAGCCGGGCATCATTCCAACACTGCCTGGAATGAAGTAAGTAACCATAGCCCATCCTGCTATTCCCAATATTTTGGTGAAAATCGAAAATAAATAACCTGTCATATAAATTGCAGGAACTAGACATATATTCCTCAAGCCCCCCATTGCCTCCTGTGACGCAAGAAAAATCCCCAGGTCGACAGCCAGCTCACAAGCGTCGTAAAGCTTAGATTGAAGAATCTGATGAAGACGAGTCTTTGGCGGAAAGATCTGCTAGACTTCAAGAAGAGGCAAAGAAAAAAGTTGCATTCGAGTCATCAACCACTTGGCAAGGATCTAGAGGTCATGCCTCAACTGAGGACACCCCGGATGCTGCGAAGGATGCGAGGCCATCTAGTCCTCCACCAAAAGTGTCAGGCTTGAAGTTGAAACGCCGGCTAAGGTAAGCGTGTCTGATGACCGTAATTCTAATTTGCTATAAAACAACTCTGCTAATGGTTATATGTCATGTAGATCATCTGACACCGCTTCTTCGGGCAATGCGACGCCTCAGAGCACTGCTCCTGAAGAAGATCAATCGAAGACGAAGAAAGGAACATCCAAGGATGATGCCTCTGATCACTCGGCTAAGAGGCTGAGAGACGTTAATGCTGCTCCAACATCCCCCTAGACAAGAAAAGAAACCAACAAGTCAGAGACCCCTTCTGTGCCGGATCTAAATGTACCGGGGATGACCACAACCCCTGGTACCTCTCCACCAGTCGACGCAGAAGAGCCTACCTTGGTTTTTGAAAAGATGCTGAAGCCAGCATATGATTATCCGATCAGCCCCGATGAAGATGCCATGCCAACTCCAATTCACCTAGTGGTGAAGGAAGGGATCTCGAAAGAAACTAGCCCCACCAAGACATTGTACCATATTGGTAAATATGCCATTACGGGCCTTGATGAATCTGGTGAGCAAGAAGAACTGAAGACATTCGAGGGCTACACCAAAAAAGCCTACCACTCGTTCCAGGTAAAAAGTTGAATGTATGCTTGTTTTCGATTATTACTCAAGGAAATGACACACCTCTTTCTCCTATACTTTTATTGCAGCGCTTGAAGTCACACATGGCTAATAAGAATAAACTTCTGCAATTTGTGCAAAGGACATGTGCAAAAGCAATGGAGACGGAAGATCAGCTTGCCAAAGAGAGGCTTGAAGTCGGACGTCTATCCCTCGAGTTGAAGACACGTTCATCTCAGATGGAGTGACCTGTTATTGTACCACATTTTTCAGATTTTCTTGTCGCAGATTTATCTCAAGAGCTTGCTTCTAAATGCAAGAATGAGGCTGACTCGGCAATACAGATTGCTGAGTTGAAAGACCGTGTGAAGGCTTTGGAATCATCCTCCAGTGTTATCGATGATTTGAAAAGGCAAAATCATGAAATGAAAAAGCAACTTTAAACTTCGGATGAAATCAAAAGCAATTTTGAAAAACTGAAGGACGGCTTCAAAACCATGGAAGAATCCCGGGCTCATTGAAAAAAGGAGGTTGAAGGTATAATTTTACATGCCCTTATAATTTAAAATCTAGCTACCGACTCACTTGGCTTGTGTAACAGATGCTGAAGAAAAAATCAAGATTCAAAACAAAAGAAACACTCAGCTAGAAACCGGGCTGGCCGAAGCTGAAAAAATATTCAAGAAGACCGTAGATGAATTAAATAAATTCAAAGAAACCTTTAAAGAGGTGGAAAAGCTCAAAGAAGAGTACAAGGCAAAGGCGGCCACTCTTAAAGTGGAAAAGACCGACGTCAAAAAACGTCTGAGAGGTAGGTTATTGTTCCTATATTACCTGCGTCGCCGAATCCATACTTGCAGGGAAATGTTTGATAATTGTGTCCCTATAGGGTCAAAAACGGCTTATGAGCTTTTACAAAAGAAATTTATTGAAGGTGATGAAAATCTGCGCTGGTCTCTTGCAGCTCTGCAAAAAGACGCGGAGGTGGTTGCCCAATACATCATGCCGGAAGAAAAACCACCCCGGTGTCGAGATCTTCTCACTCGGCTACAAGAAGCCCCAAGCTTAGTGAAAGAGCATGCTCGGCATATTGCAGGATTGTCAGGCACTCAAGTACTGGCTATCGTCAAATTCCATATTCTAGAAATTAAACTGGATGTGATTGGTGAAGGTTTCCAGGAAGACCTTTCTGACGAACAGTGCAAAGCTCTGGTAACGGAGGCACATGAGGCTGCGAATATTCTAATTGACCAGATAGAACTAGATCCATTACCAAAAGTGTAATAATTTGTATCGTTTTTGTCAGACAGTATTTCACAACCAGTGATGTAATGAAATGTAATTTAGTAGACCCATAGGATCTAGACCCATCACCAGTATTGTGATGAATTCTTGGGCCATGCTGCTTTGTTTATATATTGTATGAACTCGTGTTAAACACTCACAACCAATACACAACGCACGTCAGCATTCTAATCAACGTTCCCAATAACCGATATGAACCATGAAGACTAAGAACCCACTCGGTCAAGCATATGCGAATTAAGAAAGTTGCCTTGGTCCACAACAGACGACATGAACCCTAGGGACTAAGAACCCACTTGGTCAACATGTGCGAGTTGTGGTAATACCAAGAATCAAGATTTGAGTCATGACTATATTTAACAAGGTAAAAGATTGTTTCACAGAAATCAGAAATCTTAAGACAAAATATCATGACTGCAAGATATATATATTTATTAGAAAATACAAATGTGTACAAATATAAACAAACTGCTGAAGCTAAGCATAGAAACGACGTAGCTAAGATATGTTCCAAGAACTAGAAAGGTCTGACCCATCCTCGCGCATCAACCGATATGCACCTGGCCGAGTGACCTCCTTTACTATAAAAGGTCCTTCCCATGGAGCCGACAGCTTGTGCTTGCCAACCGTAGACTGAACTTGCTTTAAAACCAGATCACCAACTGCGAAGCCTCACGACCTGACGTTCTTATCGTGATATCGCCGCAGGCTTTGCTGATACTTGGCCGACCGAACCAAAGTGGCATCGCGTCTTTCTTCCAAGAATAGGAGGTTATCACACTGATGTTCGTTGGAAATCTTTTCTTCATATGCTACCACGTGCGACGAAACAAACAATACTTTAGTCGGCAACATTGCTTCGGATCCGTAGACCAACAAAAATGGCGAGTGCCCCGTGGCTCGACTGATATTGGTCCGAAGCCCCCATAGTACTGACGGTAACTCTCGAACCCAACGTCGAGCGTACTTCTCTAAACTATCAAATATGCGAGGCTTAATTCCAGATAACAAGAGGTCATTTGCCCGCTCGACCTGGCCGTTACTTTGTGGATGGGCAGCAGAAGCATAGCCAATCTGAAATCCCACCGTGTCCGCAAAGTCCTTAAACTCTTGTGCCATGAACTGACTACCGTTGTCAGTGATGATCTTGTGCGGAGCGCCAAACCAAGTTACTATTTCGACCATGAACTCGATGGCCTTTTTTGCTGAAATTTTTCCGACTGGTTCCGCCTCAATCCATTTAGAGAATTTGTCCACTGCCACGAACAGATGAGTGAAACCTCCTTGAGTCTTCTAAAAAAGGCCAACGATATCTAAACCCCAGATTGAAAACAGGCACGTTATCGGGATATTTTGAAGTTCGGTGGCGGGTACGTGCTTCTGGCGGGCGGAAAATTGGCAACCTTCACATTTTTGGACGATATCATTTGTGTCAGCAACCACAGTTGGCCAATAAAATCCTTGTCTCATTGTTTTGGTTGCTATAGTTGAGGGGCCCACGTGGTTACCACATATGCCGGTGTGGATTTCCTTTAAGTCGACGATGCCCTCCTCCCGTGATGAGTACTTCAACAGTACCCCGTATGGGCTCTGTTTGTACAAGAGATGGTTAACGGTGCAGTATAACCTTGACTTGCGGATGATACGAAGGGCTTCTTCGTTGTCGACAGGCAGTGTTCTACCATTTAAATACTCGATGAATGGAGTTCTCCAGTCTATTTCTACTAAAATGACTTGCAGTGTTGCTTCTCTGCCTGTGACAGCCTGCACCATAGTTTGCTGGTGCAGTACAGATGGCTTGTGTAGATCATCGAGAACTACTCCATCGGGTATTTTAGCTCTGCTGGACCCAAGCTTGGTCAGCATATCTGTGTCCTCATTGAACTTCCGGGGGATGTGCTTGTACTCGATGCCATCAAACTTGTCTTCTAGCTTCCAAACATCAGCACAGTATGCTGTCATGCTTTCATCAGAGCAACACCATTCTCTGGTCACTTGATTGATTACAAGTGTCGAGTCACCGGAGATACTTATCCGTTTAACATCGAGTGATATGGCCGTTCGCAACCCATGTAGTAGAGCCTCGTACTCTACTACGTTGTTAGATGCGCGAAAATGCATTCGGAGGACATGGCGCATTCTGACTCCTTTTGGGGATACTAGTACTACCCCTGCACCGGCCCCCTCCAGTTGTAAGGAACCATCAAATGACATGGTCCAGTAGCTTCTTTCCAGTGGTGTCGGCGATAATTCGGATTCAGTCCACTCAGCGATGAAATCTGACAACGCCTAGCCTTTGATTGCGTCACGAGGCTTGAAGGTAATCTCATATGATCCAAGCTCAATAGCCCACTTGGCTATTTTCCTAGTTGCATCTTGCTTGTGTAGCAGTTCGCTCAGCCCGAAGGATGTATGAACTTCGATCGGGTGATCGTCAAAATAATGCTTTAACTTACGAGACATCATCAGTAGTACGTACACTAGCTTTTGAAGCTGAAAGTACTATATTTTAGAATTTGATAAGACTTTTAATGTGAACAAGGGTTTCCGATCTTCCGAAAGGTTCTTGGTAAGTTGATTTGGTCGGAGGCGACACACAAATCGATCCGGCTTCAGAACAGCACGTTCTAAACCCCGCAATCGCAGCACGACGTCTCCTCTGGTTATCAACCGTCCAAAGACGATTGACCTCGCCGAGAATGCTAATCCTTGCCTGCGAATCAAGAACACAAGCAAGAACAACGAAGAATGCAACACAATTGCAGATGTATGATTAAACTCTCGAAGTTGGGGTCTCACAAACCGATGAACGGCGAAACTGTTTATGAACAGAATTGATCTAAGCAAAACCCAAACCCTAATGAAGAGGCGGCGGCTGTATATGAGGACCCTAGGGTCGTGCAAGACCCCCTGGACGCAGCCCTAAGTGGGCTCAACTCCATACATGGCCCAAAGACCGATTACGGTGTCGCAGCACCAGGACAGATTCTGGAAGTCGAATTGTTTTGGCGATTGCAGACGGCTCGGGACAAATTTTGACATGGTACCAGTGGGGTTCGAAAGGTCTTTTCGTTATCTTTTCAGTCATACATAGAACGTCCAAATCCGAGTCCGTATGCGTCCTGGGCATCCGTTTTAGTGCAGACTAGTCCTGGGCTCCGAAACAGACTCGAAGTCGGTTTTGATTGGGCCTCCACCTTGGCTTGGACGTCCTTGCTGGCCCATCACGTCTCCAATCACCTCCCCAGCTATCTCATCATCATCTCCATGGTTTCTAACAACAATTAATTCATTAGGTAGCAATCTATTCTTAAAATCACATAAAGGAATCATTAGGAACAAGCTCACCCGTAAATTCAACTGTCGCGCATGAACTTGTATTTTGGTTGGCGGAGTGCTGGGTGTATCCATAAGGGTGATGTCCTCATCAACTTTGCTGGCAAAAGACACCGGACGCTGCACCTTTTGAGCCTTGCCATCTTCCACCCGTTCAACCTGCCAGCACTGTGCTGACAACGTGTGTGGTTGCGGAGATGTACAGCTGATGTAGGCCTTGAATTCTTCCAAGGCTTGCTAGGCTTCATCATTCTAGGCAAACAAATCCTGCTTCTGGAGCAGTGGGAAGAAAGGTAGTCCCTGAATACCGAGTCATGACACGAATCGGCTATGCGCCACCATGCAACAGGTCAACTTCTGGATGTCTTTCTGAAAGTGCGGACGTCCCATCCGCAATATGGCGTTTAATTTCTTTAGATTTGCCTCAATTCCTTGGTGTGAGACCAAGAACCGAGTAGCTTCCCTGACGGGACACCGAAGACGCATTTCTCGGGGTTCAGCTTCATGCTGTACTTTCGAAGGTTGTCAAATGTCTCGGCCAGGTCTTGTATTAAGTTGGAGGTGAGTCAGGTTTTGACCACCACGTCGTCTACGTAGGCCTTGGTGTTCCTTCCGATCTGGCTGTCCAGGCATCATTGCATTGTCCGTTGGTATGTGGCGCCCGTGTTCTTTAGCCCAAAAGGCATCGTTGTATAACAAAAAGCTCCGAAGGACGTAATGAATGATGTTTTCAGCTGGTCGGACTCATTTAGCGGGATCTGATGGTACCCTAAGTAATCGTCTAATAAGCACAATAAAGCACAACCAGCCGTTGAGTCGACCACTTGATCGATACGAGGGAGGGTGAATGGATCCTTGGGACAGGCTTGGTTAAGGCCGGTGTAGTCCACGCACATTCGCCACTCCTTATTCTTTTTCCGCACCAATACTAGGTTAGCTAACCAGTCGGGGTGAAACACTTCTTTGATAAAACCGACCGTCAGTAATCAGCCAATTTCTTTTCAAATTGCATCCTTACGATCCTGCGAAAATCGTCTAAGATGTTGCCGCACAGGCTTAGCGCTCGGTCAAACATGTAGTTTGTGCTCAGCCTTCTCCCTTGGAACACCCAGCATGTCAGAAGGTTTCCATGCAAATATGTCTTTATTATTATGAAGGAAAAGGATGAACGCGCTTTCCTATTTAGGATCTATATTGACCTCAATATTGGTGGTCTTCGATACATCACTATCATCTAGCTGAATCTTTTTTGACTCCACAATCTCTGCATGCACCGTGGCCTTCAGTACCTTTTTCGGAGGGGGATCAAGGTTGGTCTCTTCCGTGTTTGCAACCACTAGCTTCAACTCTGCGAGCTCTGATGCCATCACCATCTTTTTCGTCAACTCGGAGCTCTGGTTGTCACAGTCGTAGGAGGTTCTCACGTCCAAGTGCGGCAAGATGACTCCATTTGGCCCTGGCATCTTCATCATCATGTACGAATGATGTGGTATGACCATAAATTTGGCGATGGCTGGCCGCCCAATAATGGCGTGGTAAGTAGAATCTAGATCCTCAACCTCGAAGGTGATGTGCTCCGTCCTGTAGTTCTCCCGGATGCCAAATGTTACTGGCAGAGTGATCTGTCCCAGTGGGACTGTCTTCATGCCAGGGATCACACCATAAAAGGGTGACCTGTTGGAGTTGAGGTTGGTGAAGGGTATGCCTAGCTCCTTGAAGGTCTTCACGAAGAGGATGTCCAGCCTACTTCTAGCATCCACCAGTACTCTATGAAGCCGAACTCTGTTAACAGTCGGCGACAGTACTAGCGGGTACTTGCCCGATTTGGGGATGTGATCCTGATGGTCAGATCGATCAAAAGTTATCGGGACCTCATACCACTGAGGGTAGTGCGGGATTGTTGGTGATACCGAGTGAACCTCTCGACAAAGGATCTTCTACTGGCGCTTCGAGTGAGCCGTGGACCTACCACAAATGTAGTTGACCTCGCGCTCGGGATCTTGAAACTCTTCCTTCTCTTCATTGTCCTTGTTCGCATCCTTTCTGTCGCCTTTGGGAATCCAGGGATGCTCTTTTCAGACCTTCAAAGCATGGTGCATGAAGCTCTTTAGCTTGAAGCATTCTTTGGCCTTGTGAGCGCCGTCATGCAGCAAACAAGGGCCTTCAAGCATTTTGTGAAAGTCATCCTGAGTGACCTGTCTTTTCTGGTTGGGACGCTTGGTGTTGGCAACCGTTCTATCCTGCTTTCGATTCCTATCGCTGTCCTTGTTGTAATTGGACGGGACCGACTGACTGCAATTTCGTGGCACCTCCTCCTTGTACTGACAAACTTGGAAGAGGGCCGAATTGCCAGCTGCGTACTTATCGGCCATGGTGAACAACTCATTGGTTGTCAAACTTCCGACAGCCTCCAATCTCCCGATCTTCTTGATTAAGTCGTCATCGCGAACTCTGTCCTGGAAGGCAGCGACGACCTGAGCATCTGAGATGTTGGGGATGGTGTTCTTCACTCGGTAGAAGCGCTGGATGAACTCCCACAAAGGCTCCCGGTCCCGCTGCTTGATCCTGGCAAGCTCCTAGTTATTCTCGGGCCTGTCGAACGTTGCCTGAAAGTTGGTCGTGAACTGCTTGCACAACTCCGCCCAAGAACTGATGGAATTGGCAGGCAGATTAGTGAGCCAGGTTCTGGCTGCTGGGGCCAAACATACATGCAGATAATTAGCCATAACAAAGCTGTCGCCACCGAGTGCTCGGATGGCCGTCGCGTAGACATGGAGTCAATCGCGCGGGTCTGTCTTGCCGTCGTATTTCTCAATGCCGACTAGTTTAAAGCCAACTGACCAGTTGACAGTTCACAATTCCCGGGTGAAGGCCCTGATGCCAGCCTCATCGTCGTAATCCTCGAAGATGGGGGTTCGCTCCCGTTCGCGACCAGCTTCTTGGTGATGTCTGTCCTCGCGCCGCCCATCATTCCGTCGATCGCAATATCGATCATCTCGGGGTGGCTCTCTCCTGTCATTGCGCTCATAGTACCGATCGTCAACGAAGCCACGGTGACATCGTTCGTCTTCATATTCTCGACGGGCTGCCTCATCCCGCTCTTGATACCTGTTGTCCAGCCGGACCCGGGCGTCATGCGGTGGTATGCCGCTATGAAGATCAGCATGTGTTCCGGTCATGGTAGTCCGCGATAGGCCGCCGCCGTGGTTCAGTCGGCGGGGTCGCCTGCCGATCGATTCATTGCCAATCTCTCCTTTCCTGACTGGGCACCAAGCTAGCAGCGCCTAACGCTGATTTACTCGACGTGGAATGCACGTTGTGCATCTCTAGTACAGCTGCTGCCTTAATGTGCGCTTTTAGCTTGTTGACTTGTGGTGTCAACTCTGGGTTTACTTGGAGCATAGGCTCTAGCGAGTTCAGCAGGGCTGCCATAGCTGTGATGTTGTGTTGTGGGGTCTTGAAGACCTCCTCATCGTCCAGTTGTAAGGTGAGGTCGCCCATGTCCAAGTTCTCCACGATCTGAGATCTGTTTTGATGAGCGTCCGGTCATCGGAGCAGAGGAGTTTTGGCTTCTGGGTCATCGTCTTCAAGCTCGGTCTCCTGCCCGTCCTGAAGATTTGCATCTGCTACTGCCCCCATGCGGCGCCCGCCGCAGATGTCTCCCCGACAGCGCCTCCCCCCTGGGGCAGCCGGTGCTACCATGAAGACCCCGCAGTAATCCGACGAGCAGCTTTCATGATCACTCGGCTCTTCGATCAAGTCCAGGATTGACTCATGGTTGACGCCGATTGTAGCTACTAATCTTGACCTAAGAAAAAAAATTAGGATCTTCATCCGACTCTTCAGTGTACAGAGTCAGGAGATCGACCGTAGTTGGATCCGAGTCGACCAAGCTTGCCGATCGGTCCATTGTGGGCAACACTGAGAGGGAACCCGGGAGGGTTTCCGCTTGGAGAACCGCCGCTGCGTTGTTGAGGCCAAGCGGGAGCCGACAGATCAGGACAATCTCGCGGTCGGCCGATAGAGCTTTGCCAACACCTGGATCTGAAGGCGTGGCGGCTACTGGAAGGTCCGTCAAGCATTGCTTGACGAGGCTCCCGTTCTCATTAGCAATGAGGCTGAAGGCGCCGAAGCGGATCTTGTCTCCTGGGTGGAACTTGACGTCGAAGAAAGCCATCGATTTCAACGAATTTAAACTCAGTGCCACCCCTTCCTGATGCGCCAACCGTCGAGAGATAATCTCGATAGTGATTCTAGGTATGCGTATGAGTATGAAATCCGATGGACATAGGACACAGGGTTTATACAGGTTCGGACCTCTTGAAGGATAATAACCCTACGTCCTGTTTGGTGTTCTTGTATTTCTAGGGTTCGCACCGGGTTAAGATTCTTAATACGAGTTCTGTTCATCTCTAAGGACCCCTGCCCTCCTTATATAGCCGAAGGGCAGTGGTTTACATGGTAATCTATCATTCAGTTATATTTGATTCTATCTATACACCATATCACTTGACCTAACTTGTAGCCTACTCTAAACAAATATCCGAATAATTATCTTCAGGGCCTTAATCTCCAATGCTTCATAACCGAGCCTCCGGCCCACTCGACCATATTGCCGAGTGGTTAAGTATCCCGTATATATATATCCCACACAACCTACTTCAGCAGCTAATCCAATTATGAGGGATAAGTGGTATACTTTTCTTTATCACTTTGATGGCATTCACAAATACCTGAAAGATAGAGTCTAAACATGAAATACTAACACATCTATGGTCACGGGCATCAATATCAATCTTTAGAAGTTACAAAAACATTTTATTAACACTAACAAACCCAATAGTACTGTTTTCATTGCATTGCAAGAACAATAAAATTTTCAGATCAACCATGAACTGTGGTCAGAGATGCTCCCAACATTTAAATTGTAGAATTGTAGTTGACACAGCATGAGAAAATAGTGCAGACTAAAGAGCGTCTTGCTTTGCCACGACAAATATAGGAACAACTTCTTGCCAAACCATACGCATTTTCCACTAACCACATAGTCCACTGTTGTGCGTCTATGAGATGAATGTTGCTACAAACTTGAGAGAGATGGGACTCCTCGTGCAGTTGTTGACCCGGATTCAAAAATGCATCCTACCAAAGAATGACCAAGTCTATCCGGATGTCATGTTGCTGTTGTTGCCCATCTCTCTGCTTCACCACGCGCACATCGTCGCCGCCTAGTGAGATGTTAGCTTCTCCCTGCTGTGAGTCTCGTGGTTTCATCAGACCTGCGCGCAAAGCACTATAGACAAGGCAAGCTGAAACACAAAACTTGATAGTCACTAAATCAAGATGAGAATCACGCACCTCCACTACTGGATCATGTTCTGTGCAGAACAGAGGACAAAATAGCAGTATGGGCACAAAACAAGCTGCTGAAACAACAACCAAACATGGGTTTTCTCTGTTCAGAACAGAGCACAAAACAGCAGTCCGCTTGACACTGAAAAATCACCAAACCAAAGAACACAAATTGGGGAGGAAACTAATAAATAACTTACTATACATGGATTATCCTACAGATATGCTGCCATTTCATTTATCATCTCTAGCCCCATCAGGTTCAAATGTGCACCATTTCCGGCAGATATGATGTCATTTCAATCATCATCCCTAAACTCCTAGCTTTTAAACAAGTGATCATTTCCACATCATTGACACATTCCCCTTAACAAAGTTGCTAATGCAAAACCATTAAACAACTAAAAACAAGGACACACAACACTTGTATTGTTGAGGAGGTGTGAGAGACCATCAAGTCCTTGCCAGCGGATAGGGCGCCGAGTCCAGACGGTTATACAGGGAGATTCTATAAAGCCTGCTGATCGGCCATCAAAGAAGATATTATGGCTGCTATTATCACATTGCACTAAGGAAATGCTCGTGGACTGGGATTGTTGAATGCGGCATACATAACCTTGATTCCCAAAAAATTGGACGCGGATAGGGCCAAGGACTTCCGCCCGATCAGTTTGGTGCACAGCTTTGCTAAGCTGATCACCAAAATACTTGCAAATCAGTTGGCTCCCTTGTTGGATTTGATGGTGGCAAGTAACCAAAGTGCGTTTATCCGGGGAAGAAGCGTACATGATAATTTCATGTTAGTACAGCAGACAGTAAAGACCTTGCATTGAAGGAAGGTGCCTAGCCTATTTCTCAAGCTCGACATTACTAAGGCTTTTGACACTGTCTCGTGGTCTTTTCTGTTGGAGGTGTTGTGGCACTTGGGTTTCGGCAGGAGCTGGTGTAATCTCCAATCTGTTGGCCACCTCCACGACACGCATTATCCTAAACGGGGAGCCAGGGGATATTATCCAACACCAAAGAGGGCTCCGTCAGCGAGACCCACTATCCCCAATGATGTTTATCCTCGATATGGACATTCTAAACAGCCTCTTTGTTAAGACTGAGAGGGAAGGACTGCTGCAGCCCCTATCTCCACGCATAGCTGCTCAAAGATTGTCTCTGTTTGCGGATGATGTGGCATTGTTCATCAAACCGGTGGAGGTGGGGCTACAGGTCACCAAGGACATTCTAGGCCTATTTGGCAATTTTTCGGGGCTAGAAAGTAACTTGTAGAAGAGCAGCATTATTCCAATCAGGTGTGATGACCTCAATCTGGCTGATATCACCGAAACACTTCCTTGCGAGATCACAGAATTCCCTTGCACCTATTTGTGCTTGCCGTTGTCTAACAAGAAGCTCCGGATAACTGATCTCCTCCCTTGGGTTGAAAAAATTGCAGATAAATTACCAGGATGGAAAGCAACATTGATGAACAGAGCGGGACGTGCTGCCCTAATGCGGTTTGTTTTATGTGCTGTCCCGGTTTATCTCCTAATCGTGATGAATGTCCTAAGTGGTTCATAAGGGCGGTGGAGAAAATTCAAAGAGGCTTTCTATGGCAGGGGAAAGACAAGGCTAATGGTGGTTGTTGCCCGGTGGCTTGGGCAAAGGTTGCAAGACCATTGGATCTCGGTGGTTTAGGAATACCAAATTTAGAAATCATGTCATGGGCTTTACAGATGAGATGGCAGTGGTTTAAAAAACCAAGATGGACCACCCTTGGAATGATTTAGAGTTGCCTTCACATCCAAATGACATGACCCTTCTTGCAGTTGCAATCACCACTGAAGTTGGCAAGGGGAACAACACCTTGTTCTGGAATGACAGGTGGCTGCATGGATGCTCCATTGAAAATTTGGCCTGAGAGGCATTTAGGTGTGTGGCCCCCAAGATTCACAGGTCAAGAACCGTAGCTGAAGCCTTACTTGATGAAACTTGGGTGGAAGATGTCAGAGCTGGTGGTGGTCTGTCTTGGCAGGGCATCACCGAGTTCCTTTGGCTGTGGGATTGTCTCATGACCATAAACCTCACTGACCAAGAGGACCATCACATCTAGAGGTTTGAAAACAGTGGAGAATATTCTTCAAAGTCTGCATATCAGGCCTATCTCAATGGACCAGTGACATTTGAGCCTTGGCGTAGACTTTGGAAGTCCTGGGCACCTGCAAAGTGCAAACTCTTTCTTTGGTTGGCCATAAGGAATCGATGTTGGACCTTGGACATGTTGGCCAAAAGAGGGCTCCCTCACCCGGAGAGTTGTCCTCTTTGTGACCAAGAAGATGAAACAGTGCAACATATTCTAACTACTTATGTGGTCGCTAGGCAGGTTTGGTTCTTGGTGTTTAACTCCCTAAACATTCCAAGGCTGGCTCCGAGACACGCAGAAAGAAACTTTGTTGATTGGTGGAGGAGGGCAGCGAGCAAGGTGAAGAAAAAGCAGAAAAAGGGAGTTAACTCACTAATAATCATGGTTGCCTGGATACTTTTTAAGAAGAGGAATGCATGTGTTTTTGAGGGTGCCTCACCTTCAGTTAACTCGATTATGAGAGAGATGAAGGATGAGCATAGTTTATGGTTTTTGGCTGGAGCTCATAAGCTCCAAAACTTAGGTCTAGCAGGAGGAGTCCTAGGATAGAGCTCCCTCCTTTCTGTTCTTGCTTTTCCTTTCTTTTGTTAAGCAGTTTCAAGTGTTTTTGTAATCCGAGTCTCATATCTGGTTCCCATATCAGATGAGGACATTGTAAGGGGGCCAGTTCTTTCTCTCTAAGACAAAGAAGCACAACTCTCCTACGTTTTCTAAAAAATATTGTTGGATTGATGCACATAAATGTAGCCTCAAACCCAAGAGCTACAGCCCAAGTGCATGAGAAGAAACATCATGCGTGTTTATATTTTCCTAATATAAATTCAAGTAGGTTGCAGGAATACCATCAATAAAATCACTCTTATTTGATCTAAGGACTAGTTCAATGTCCATACTTCCCTACGGGATGGAAAAAAATCATCAAACATGATTTGTTTACTAAAAGTTGTCAAAATGTTATATATTATTGCTCAAGAGAGCATTGATGCCTCACATGGTTGATAAACTATGATAATGTTATATATTGCTGCTCCTCATATCCAACAACTTGAAAGCCGTGAAAGGCCTGTAGCCTAGTGGTTACAACAGCCTCATTAGCACCTCAGTTCATGGGTTTGACTTCTCATGGAAGCAAATTTTCTAGGATTTAATGACTTTGTGCTTTCAGTGGTAGATGATGCTCCCGTCGATAGTGAGGCGCCAGTGGTGACTTCGTCAATCTAGAGGATTTACCGGCTCAGTCTTCGAAGATGCTCATCAGGGTAGGGTTTACGTACATATGTTTATAGGGATGAGTGTGCATGCATTATGAATGTATGAATTGTACTGTGTAATCTCAAAAAGGCAAAAGTAGTCAATGAGACACTACTAAACTCCCTCCATGCTTAAAAAGGCAAGTTGTCTGGACATTGACACGGTTGTGAAAATATAATTTTTACTACAACTTTTGAGCTAGATAAAACACTGATTTTCATAATCCGGTCATGTTGCCGACCGTCTAGGACTTCCGCTTTCGCTCCCAAGAGTCATCCCTCCTCCCATCCTAGAATTATTACGTCTTCCATGATGATTGGCACATGTTTTTGGTGTCTTTCCATGATCACCAACACATGTTTTAATGGTTCATAGGATCGTTCCTCTTTTTTAAGGAACTTCCCTATTTTCGGTCCTTAGACAGACAAACGTATTCACGTTCACCTAAAAAAGAATCAGAAATTCCTTGTCTAAGCACAAAATGGTGCAATCGAGTACAGTAGCAGTGATTGGTTTTCCAAATAAACAAGAGATAATCCCTTCAGTGCCATCACAATTTTACTAAATCCTAAATATGTCATCGCAAAACTTGTTATCCCATATATGCCATTCAGTTATAAAATATATCCCCTCCATGCCACTGTTGACTTGTCAAACCATAAATGATATGTAAAAAGACTAAAGTACCCCTTCAATCTTCTTCCCCACCCTGTCCTGCCATGGCAGCCCAAGCCTTGAGATCGTGGCGAATAGCAATAATCACGGCATGTAATCGCTAACCAAAGGAAGAAAAACAGAAAAGGCAACAAATTGTATGGCACAAAAAACGTCTTGTCTCCCACCTTTCTATTCCCTAATTCTTGGTTAAATTTCCTAATAGCAGATAAGCGGAAGGAGGTCACATGGCTGTCATGAGCTCGCCCCTCGACGGCGCGCTCGGCGACCATGGTCATGGTGCGGCGCGAGCACACGACACACCCATGGCGGCGGGACGATGCACATGGCGGGCATGAGGTCGTGCTTGATGTTTAGCTGGCTCTCCGAGGCATGGCGACCATGAGCTCGGCCTTGAGCTCGCCCACGTTGGTCATGAGTTTGGCAAGAGGTTGAGGATGAGGGCAGTCCAGTCATTTTGGAAAATAATCTGGATAAAAAAATATGGATTGGTGACGTGGATGGTGTAGAAGGGAATAAAATTGCAATTCAATGGCATGCGTCGGATAAGAGGTTTTGCGATGGTTAATTCGGGATAAGTGAAATTTGCAATGGTATACAAGGAATTGCCCCAATAAACAATATTGATCAAGCATTAATTTCATCAACAAGATCAACTGAACTTCTGGTAGCTCTTATTGCACTTGCCATGGAATTTCGTTTTACTGCTATCGAAACTATATATACAGACCAGACATGGAAACCAAAAGGCATCTGTGATGCAAAGTTATAGGATCACACTAAAATTTACCGTGGAGTTCATGATTTCCATAACAGATTTTGTTGGAAATTATGTTTGTTAGCTAGGTATAGAGGCTATTAATTAGAAGTTGCATATTATTATAGTTGTTAACTACTTGCGGTGCCAAAAACAATTTTGGATTGCGTCAACTACTGAACATGCATCTCATTGATATGTTGAGCAAAAAACGTGTTTTCCAACAAGACCAAGCTCTTAACCAGAACTCAACGCTTTACTTCCCTATGTTAAAAAAAATGCAATTTTCAGTAGTCCTAACTTCAATAAAACATTCTACCCCCTCCGTACCAAAATAATTGACATTTTGGCTCTGGACACGAGAATTAAGGAGAAGTGTAAAAGGTGGGTGCATAGAAAACGAGAAGGAGAGAGATAGAGATAGGGATGTATTGGAAAGAGAGAAAGTTGCATCGGGAAGTAAGAATGATAATTATTTTGGAATAAATAGAGTTGGCTAAAGTGACAAATATTTTGGGACGGAGGGAGTACTATTTAGAACCATGTCATGTTTCAAACTTCAACTGCATCTAGTGCAAGTGAAACTATTCAGTGCAAACCCCATCTCTCGATCCACAACATGTAGACATTTGTTTGATATGAATTCGAAAGAAGCAATATTACTATTGACATAGCAATACTGTCTACGATTTTTGTATTTTATCAAAGCTTCATCTCTTTGAAAAGTTGAAAAACCAAAGACTAAACTTATGCAACAGAGTCAATCAGCAAAATAAATTGTCCAACTGGTTCGGTTCATGTGTTGTACTGAATTGGCTATCATTCACAGGAACTCACACAACCCCCAAAATTAAAAATATCTTTGTAGCCTATTTTACTGTTAATTCATTTGTTCTTCGCAAAGCAACCTGTATGAATGTTGATGTATCCACCATTCCACTCATCCAGAACAAATACTGAAAAAGCTAATGAGAAGGTCACAAGTTTCCTATTCAAAAATCTCTTTAAGCTACTTTGTTCTTCACTAAGCAACCTGTATGGATGTTGATGTATCTAGCATTAAACTCATGCAGAAGAAACACCAAAAAGATAATGAAAAGGTCACAGTGTCATATTTTTTTAAATAATCTCGTTAACCTACTTATTTCTTCCCTAAACAACCTGTATGAACCTACTCATAGACACTCTTCACCAATGTATCAATCAAGTACTAACCAGGCTTGAGTAGAGAGAGTCAGCAGTTGCAACTTCGTGGATCCTCTGAGTCACTTCTTGTTGTGCAGAGTGAGGGCATGGCTATGGAGTGATAATTGGAAGTGAGAATGAATTCCAGACGGTGTGGTCTACGCGCATATGATCTGAATTTCAGTGTTAGAAAATTAGAATCAGAGCAGCGGGATGGTAAAAGAGGGGTGCTATGTGTTGAACCATAAGTGAATTGTTCATCCTTCCCCATTAGCTTAGGTTTTTGGGTGCAACTGATCGATGCATAGTAGCTTAACATGGTATCAGGCCAGAGGTCTTGAGTTCAAGTCTTGGCGATCACATTTTCCACTGTGCCGCTCCTATTTCCACGTTTGCGCTTCGAGGGAGCTGCACGTAAGGGGGAGTGTTGAACCATAAGTGAATTGTCCATCCTTCCCCATCAGCTTAGGCTTTTGGGTGCAACTGGTCGGTGCATAGTAGCTTAACACTATGCAAAGCCTTCTACCGTCTCAAACTTTCCTTTTGTTGCCCCCTTCCACCAATACACGCGCTACCTGCACGACACCAGAGTTCTTGAGCGGGAGCGCCTTCATCAATCTTCTCAAGCCCTCCTCTGATGTGTATCCGCCCAATCCTGCACCGGGGAAGATGCTTGATGGGGTTGACGGCTGAGACCATGCATCTCGCAGTTGAGTACAGATTCAGCTGAGGTTAACCATGATTCAGATGTCCGTGACTCAATTTCTTGCATTAGAGCTCCATCCATGCGCTTCTTCAAAATGCATACTAGTGGTCGGTCGTCCATGGTGAGTCAGGAGGGTGGTGACGGTGTTATTGAAAGCCATACCAACAAATTGACGGTGAAGAGAACCTAGCACTGACACCAGATCCACGACTTCATGGGGGCGCTGAATCGACGACGATCTGAGGAGGAAACAATGAAGAGGGAGGACGGAATAGATGGCGGTGTTGTCGGTGGTGGGTGATTCACGTGGTCTACGTGCTCGCTCGGATCATGAGGCCCAGCTATCAGCCCGGGCACGACGACAGCCAACCACCGAACATCACAACTCCAATGTTTATAAGTAGTAAAGATATGTCCCTTTTTCTTCTCATGAACACCAAATAAATGATTAGAAAAAAAGCAACTTCCTAGCTAATCCTTGCAACTATAGGATGAAAATTATAGACCACTATCCATTTCAATCTACCCCACCAATTTTTATACAATCTTCAACTTCTGAGCACAAGGGAGAAATCCAACAATACAAATGACAGGAAGGAGGAGTCTAACGAGCAACGCTTGGAGCCTGCACCTCATCGACCTCAACCACACACCTCAATCACGGATGACATAGATGAATCTCGCGCCTCCTCGTTGCAAAATAAATGTGAAAAAGAACCATAGGTGATGCCTCCGACTCCATGCTGTTGTGACCTACGAAGGATTCGAGCTCGAGATCCACCTCCTCAGCCATCTCCTCTTAGAGCAGCTGGTAGATCTTATCATGGTCATGTCCGCCTCGCCACATCCATGCCCGTGGCCACGGTGGTCGCATGGTTTGTCGGGGGCATGATTGTTGTATAAGCCTGATAAGTTGTATACGCAATTTTGACTAATAATCTAGAGCATAAGCAGTTTTTACAACCCGCTGCAGCATCTTCCCCAGCACCATCGAAATGGCCATCCTCAACCCATTCAAACTCTTCGATGCCAACGACAACGAAGACCCGCCGAGGCAAAGAAGACAGCTGCACCCCCTGCTGGGAAGGAAGCCCAGCCCGCAGCCGCCGCCAAGTTCCCAACCAAGCTAGCCCCTCCTCCCTCGCAGGCTTGTGAGTCATGGTATCCATGATCCTAGATTTGGGTTACAGGGATTCGAGCTTCTTCCAGCTCCTATGTGCTTTGATTGATAAAGTTTTTAATGACCATTTGGAGCATCTTGTATCGAAAATTCATTCGTTTCTTATTAAATCTGCAATTAGCAAAAATGCATGATCTCGTTGGTTATCTGTTCTGGTCGAGCAAATAGAATTCAAAGTCTGCTCTGAACTCGCCCATGGCAACAATAGGATCATGGTCTCGTTGAAAAGTGAGAGGTGTCAAGTCGGCGTTCTCCTCGTTGTAACCATTTGGGAAGTATAGATGCTCCAGTAATGTCCTCCAACGGTGAACTTGGCAAAGGAGATGCCCTGGTCCACACCAAATCCTTTGACCTTTGGTGCCAGAGTAGTGCTGATGGTGAGGTCATGACTGCCTTGATAGTCGATGCGCTATGTAAGGATCAAAGGCGTACCGAGAGGGGAGGGTTGAATCGTTAAGCCGACCACAAATCCGAATACTTTAATTCACACCACTAGAACCTAGCAATCGTTACAACCTAATAATTCTAGGAGACCAAGACCCTATACACGCTAGTGTTCATGATGAAAGCAAGCGTGGAAACCAAACACACTAGCCTATGCAAGCCACAGTTCAACCTAGTTACTAGTGCACATAATTGAGGAATAGTAAAGAGGGGATCAAGGAATGCTCATGATTTTTTTCCCGAGATCTCGGAAGGATGGCGCCTTCCCCTAATCCTCGTTGGATCACTCCCGCCGGAGTGCCGGTCCCTCCCGCCACCAATGTGGAGTTCTCACTCACGAGCTTGCAATCACTTCTGAAGTGAAGACACGGTGCGCATCACAGCTGCCACCAAGGCACAAGCTCGCCTCTCTCGAGAACTTGCCGGACCCCCCAAGCCGACATAGGCACTCACTGTTGATGCTCCTTTCACCGGTGGGCTCAAACCGGGTACAAACGTTTGACGGCCTTCACAACCAATCACGATAGGGTCGATCACTGACACCGAACCGGTCTAGGTCTCACCATAGACCAAGAGTAACAACCTAGATCACACCCTGAACGACAACCTTGTCTTAGATGTGCATCAATACTCAAGTTACTCTCACTAGCACTCTCAAGATATGCAATATCTTTCTAGTGCTCTTCTCTTTTTCTCTTAGCTCTCACCAAATGCTCCAAGCAATTTCACTGGCCAAGGGTGGTCTCCAAGACCCAGCAACGAAGTTATATAGGCTTCCAACCTATATAACATTTCCAGAGCTACTTCTCGCTGCCCAGAGTCGACTTGTATAAACTGGACCGTCCGATCTGTAAACCGGACCGTCCGGTCTCTACAGACTTCAACTCTGGCAGTTTCCTCACTAAGTCTTCTCTCTGGAATTCCTGTTCTCCTAGTGACCGTACAATCCGATCTCCACTAACCCCTCTGTCTGGTCACTATGTCCAGAAGCTGAAACTTCTCGTTCTCGCTTGACTTCGTTTCCCGACTTCTCCGAAAAGCTTCTTGGCTTCTCCACTGTCACCTAGTACCTGTGATTTCACTGAGCATCCATGCACATCACCAACTAGTATGACCTGAGAGACATGACCTAGACCCTCTTGATAGTCCGGTTTTTCCTATGGACTCAAAGCCCTAACAACTAGCAAGTGTTCCCAACACTTGCTCCATAGCTTGTCCTTAGCTTTGATCCATCTCCATCAACCCTTGGACTCCATCAAGCTCACAAGCCTCGATGCTTGTGGTCATTGTCATCCATTGCTAAGGCAGTCATCATCCATATGATTTGTAGTAGATTTCTACATAGACAACACTCATGTAGATATTAGCCCATAATTTCATAGTTGTCATCTATCATCAAAACATTCATACCTTGGGGATCCAATCATTAATGGTCATGAAGCGTACACGCTGTTGTAGCTGGCACTAGCAGCGGAGGAGCTCGGACTGTGTTTTCCATCTGGGTAGCGTCGGCACCAGGCGGCCTCCTCTGCAAACTCGTGCCAGCCCTGCCTCGTAAAAACACTTTGCTCTAACTAATAAAATCAATTATTACGTTAAATTATTTTAATTTTTTCAATAATATCCTAGTAAAATTAATACTACTTTAAATTATTAGTGATACTAATGGTGGAAGAACAACTTATCTAGACTATTGGATTGTAATTATCACTAGTAATTACTGATAGTAATATACACAGTAAAACTTTTTTTTTTTATCAAAAAGCCATATGCGTTGTGACATCTCGGCCAGCCAACGTTGATGGTACTATATTGTAATACAAAGTTAAGGCTAGGAGAAAATGGTAATCAATGCCATGGAAGAAGTGATAGTGGGTAAGAAA
The DNA here is from genome assembly GCA_030378355.1 of Eleusine indica. Classification (NCBI taxonomy): domain Eukaryota; kingdom Viridiplantae; phylum Streptophyta; class Magnoliopsida; order Poales; family Poaceae; genus Eleusine; species Eleusine indica. Next base: position 49,863,357 of record CM059495.1, read on the forward strand.
AGTTAGATATCATCTATTATATATATACTAGCTGAATTCCCCGCGCGTTGCTGCGGAATACAAAGTACATGTTTATGATGAAACATTTTAAAAAGAACCATAATTGGTCAAAGCAAGTCTCAAACTGAGTTAGTTTTTTTAATGATAAAGTGTATTTTGATGACCTTATTCCATTCACTATTTAAAAAATGTTATGTGGTAAACGTGAAAACCTGCATGGTCATGAAGAAAGATTATAAATTATGTTTGTAAGAACCTTGCACCTATGCCACTGAGTGTTAATTTATGGAAACAGACATACTTATGGAGCTTCTCCTGTGTGTCACTCTTTCACAAATATGAACAGAATATCATGTTTTATTACAGTTCTTATAAAGAAGATTTTTGGAGAATTATAGATACATAAGCTGGATACATAACTGCATATATATATAATGCTGCTACTTTAATAAACAAACCAAGATGATCTCAGAATCTACCATACGGTGCGCAAAGTCTTTCTTATATCATTCACCTCTTAAACCAACATATGACCAAATGTGAGAAACGGCCATATTACGGAATGCATGGCTGCACTCGTTCAGATAAAATATGTTGCTAGATTCTGTCAAAGAAGATCAAGTTGCATGACGATGCAATGAAAGGGGCATTTACAATTCTGTGTCAATCAAAAGAGTGAGCCAATCTAATAACAGTAATTCAGTTGGACATCTTTCAGAAATTAATTTGGAACTGGTACCTCTCTGCTTTTGGGAAGTGTTGTTCAATATTATTCACATGTTGAGGCAACTGGATAATAAAACTTGAAGTGCAGTATGTCCATTCAACAAAGGAGATAAGACATGGTTCGCAATTCTTTTACAATAGAAAACGTAACAAATTAAGAATATTCCATCTTATAAGATCCTCCTAAAATCTTACGCCCCACCATAGCAAACTGGAAATGAGAATCCACCTAAACCAGGAAGTTAAAGAATGATATGGAGAGAGAACTGACATAATAATCATCAGCAATCACTAATCCCTAAATGCAACTGTCTTGGCTAAAATTTTCTGTAAATCGCAGCTGTAGAAGAAGGGGTTACCTGAGTACAATTCTATCAAATACAATAGTAAAAGCTGGGGATCACCTAAGTAGAATTCTGCATACAGCTCCGAATTTTTTTTTCAGTAGCATACAACAGCAAATACAGTAGGAAACTGAGACAATCCTGAAATGAATTAAGTGAATGATTTATCAAACAATAATAAAGCAATTGGAATGTTATGATATCCTGCAAAGAAATCAGAGGGCGTGAAGAAGGACGGAGTAAACTGACTTGAATTTGTTAGGACAGAACCATATAGAACGTGTGGCATAGGCTTCCATGGCGCTAGCTCATGTTGCAGGACGGGAATCCGTCGGAGTAATCCTGTATCTGCATAACTAATCTGTGACAAACACGCATGAATTGATTTTTCGTTCAAAGTAACCTAGAGCGAATGAAACCCACTCCAGTGGGCGGACAAAATGACGATGAAGCAGTGACTGCTTATGAAGGGTTGTAGCTAATGAAACAAAACAATCAAAAGTGGATGGTTGTTTCCTTTTATTTTGCAAAGGGGACCACTAATTGTAGCTCTTCGTTTCCATGTTAATGAATGACGGGGAGGGGGAACAGACAGACGATCACAATTCTGAAATTAAAGAGCGATGAACGGCAGGAGACTCGTCATCGGGAGTCGTGAGAATCAGTAAGCGCTGATGGAAGATGGGTTCGTGGGAGGAATCATGGACGGCTAGATCAAGCTCTGAAACTGCAATCCAATGGCTGGCAATTGAAGCAGACCTGGAAGCATGAGATTTCAGAGAATTAGTAGTTAATGACCTTTAGTGGGTTGCATCTTTTATATATACGTACATTTGATCAAGAAAAAAAGTCTCCATGTTGATTCTCATGGGCTAGATATTCTCATGTTAATCGGAAAAAATAAAAAAAATTACCCACCATAACCATTATAAAATAATTAGATTAAAATACTCCTGAACATGTTTTTAAAATTACCCACCAGTGTCATTATAAAAAAATAGACTATATATTATTTTTTAAAATTATCCACTATTTTAAAATTGTTCACGTAAGATATGTGGCAGTTGTAAAATTGCTCTCATACTACATTTCAATCCTTTTTTTTTTTACAGAATTTTTCTTATAGCTATTATGTCTTCTGCTTGCAATTACGAAATTGCTCACAAATTGAAAGATAAATTATCCATCATTGCCATTATATATTGTTTTTATAATTACCCACTATTTTAAAAATTGCTCATGTTATTTTTTTCTAAATTACCCACCAATGCCATTATATATTATTTTTACAATTACCCACTATTTTAAAAATTGCTCACATTAATTTTTTAATTACTCACCAATGTCATTATATATTGTTTTTACAATTACCCACTATTTTAAAAATTGCTCATGTTAAAAGAATTTGACTGTTGCATAGCTGACGTAGCATATTTCAATATACTTTATTTTGTATAATTCCTCTGATAGATGAGATCTTTTCACGGCAGCTCCTAAACTACTCATAGGTTGAAAGATCATTAAATTATTTTCCAATTAGCCATTAGATGTCTTCACAACCATCAAAATTTTAGCGGGCTCCATGCATGTCCAGATTAGGAGTCTACTATAACCCATGAGAGAGCACCGTAATGAGAACATGGGATGCACATGTGGAGGTCTGTAGCTGCTGCACCATGGAGCTTCACATTAGCATACTCTCATTTTCTTCCTTGGTGACTCCGTCGCTTATGTCATATAACCACCAAAGTGGATCCAACCTCTTAGTAGTTATCCGCTCTAGCACTTGCATCAGGTTTCATGGTTACAAAAGCTCCATTTGCATAAGAGAAAAGAGAATGCTCGACAAAGTGCTAAAGAAAGTTAGGACAGGCAAAACATAGTTTTATGTAACAAGGTAGTGAACTTCTTGAATCGATAAAGTTGATTTCAACAACTTTATATTGGACTCAGATTTATATAAAATAGTTTAATAACTGAATTTATGTTGGTGCGGCTATAATGTTTAGAGGAAACTATCTTAATACTCAAATAAAAAGTTATATAAACTAGTTATTATTGGTGGACGATAAGGACTTGTGTAAAAGGAAAAATCGGATAATAGAATTTTCAGGTGATGTGATTTAACGTGGTTGCAAAGAAATAATAATCAATGATTTTTAGTGGGTTACATCTTTTAAAGATATATAAATTTACACAATCAGTCAACCGTCTTTCTATTTATCGTTCATGTAAATCATGTGGCTTCCGTAACATGCATGGAGAATGACAAGAATCACAAGATAAAGCACAGGGTTGTGTGCTTTTGTTCTTCCATTGAAGTTTTGACTCACTATGATTTGTTTGTTATTGATTGAAGTTTTGACAAATTATGCTTTCTTTTTTCTCACATTGAAGTTTTGACAAATTATGCCTTCTCTGGTAACAAACAACACCCCGTCTCCAACTACTGAACTCAAGCAATTTTATACCCCGATGTTCGAGTGAACAATTTACAAGGGGCGAGGATTTAGCCATGGCTTCTAGCTGTAATGAGTGAATGAGAATGACAATGAACAGTAGCGAACAGTAGTTTTCATTCATCCTTAGTGCTGTTTATATAGGTGTTACAAGTAGCGGTTCCATGAACCGCTGCCCCTTTGACATGGGCACGTCTCTGCCCGTTGAGCATGGGTGCCATCAGCTGGCAACTACCGGTGTGCAGTTGCATATCGGTCTAAGCACTTTGTAACACTCTCCCTTGATCAGTCGATCGTCGGTGTGCACCATGAGGATGTACTCCCCCTAAAACCCTGTGGGAAAAATATGAGAAGATGGAATCTGATATTCTATAAAAACTCTGTAAAATCCAGTGGGTAAATAGGAGAAATGGATACAACATATATCATGTCTTGGTTATCTCCCGGTAAAAAACCCTTATGGGAAAAATCAAGAGATAGACACGGGTTTTGTGTTGTATTGCCTCATTAAAAACCTATTATGAGAAAACTTTTTAAAGCAAAACTCATATAGGAAAAGAGTGCAATAGATGTTTGTGATAGGTCCGTGTTTAGGGAGATACTCCCCTTGAACCTTGCAGGTCCTTAAGTCGTCGCATACCGATCCCATCAACGCATTTGTGGAAAGAGGAATATGGCAGAGACTTTGTGAATAAATCAGCAAGGTTGTCGCATGATTAGGTTTGTAAGATGGTTATCTCACCACTCTGCTGGAGTTTGTGAGGGTAGAACAGCTTAGGATTAATGTGTTTAATCCGGTCTGTCCTCATATATCTTGTCTGCATCTGAGCAATACAAGCAGCATTATCTTCATAGATAATGGTCGGTGATCCTATAGGACCAATACCACATGACTGTTGTATGTGGTTTACCATTCTATGAAGCCAGACACATTCACGAGAGACTTCATATAATACTATGATTTCAGAATGGTTTGTGGACGTAGCAATTAGAGTCTGCTTGGAAGACTTCCATGATATGTCTGTTCCACCATGTAAGAACATGAATCCTGTCTGCGATCTAGCATTATGGGGATCAGAAAGATAGCCAGCATTAGTGTATTCAATCAAAGCTGGATCTTGGTTTCTTCTAAAGAAGAGACCTAGATCTGGTGTGCCTTTGAGATATCGTAAGATATCTTGTACTCCTTTCCAATGATGTTTGGTAGGAGCAGCACTATGTCTAGCTAGTAGATTCACCGCAAATGCGATATCAAGCCTGGTGCAATTTGCAAGATACATAAGCGTGCCAATGGCACCAAGGTATGGAACCTCTGGGCCTAATACCTCTTCTATGTCCTCCCTGGGTCTGAATGGATCAGTATCTTTTTCAAGAGATTGCACGACCATGGGTGTCTTGGACGGATATGCTTTGTCCATATTGAATTTCTCCTATATTTTCTGGATATAAGCAGACTGGTGAATAAGAATTCCTGTGGAAAGGTGTTCGAGTTGTAAACCCAAACAAAATTTGGTTTGACCCAAATGCTTCATCTCAAACTCCGTCTTTAGATGTTTGCGTGCTTCTTCTATATCTTCTGTGTTGCCAATGATATTTAAATCATCTACATACATCGAGATGATGCAAAATCCTGTAGAGGACTGCTTAATGAAAATGCATGGGCAATCATCATTGTTGGAGTTTCCCTTTTTGATAAGGAAATCCCTCAGTCGGTTGTATCACATTCGTCCCGACTGCTTCAAGCCATAGAGTGACTTGGACAGTTTTACACAGTACATGTTGCGGTTTGCGTGAGGATTTGGTATAGAGATTCCATCTGGAACCTTCACGTATATGTCAAAATTCAGCGACCCATAGAGGTATGCACTCACTACATCCATCAACTGCAAGGATAGATGATTTTGAACTGCCAGTGATATCAGTATCGGAAAGTGATTCCACTCATTACTAGTGAGTATGTCTCATTGAAATCAACGTCGGGTCTCTACGTAAACCCCTGCGCTACTAGACTTGCTTTGCATCTCACCACCTCATTATTTTCATTCCGTTTCTGAACGAAAACCCATTTGAATCCCATAGGGAAGACTCTTGGAGGTGTAGGTATTACTGATAAGAATACCTCTCTTTTCCTTAAGGAGGCAAGCTCTGCCTGGATTGCTTCCTTCCATTGATTCCAGTCCAAGCGCTTACGACACTCTGCCATGAACTTTGGTTCTGGATCATTGAGAAGGTTGTCCGCAATCGTAGCTGAGAATTGATCATCGACAATTGTAGTTTTACGATTATAAGACTCTCCAGAACTTGCATAGTGGATGGAAATTTCCTCTATGGAATTTTCCTGTTCCCCTTGTGACTTCACATGATTTCCTAATATGAGTGTGTCAGGGTTTTCCGATGTTCCAGCCTCTAATGGTGTGTGCACTTGAGAGCTGGGTTGTGAATTTGTATTATCCATAGGGTGTATACTACCCTTCGGGTGTCGGTCAACCTCGGGTTGACCTGCATTTACTGGTTCGGAAGTTTTCTTCTTCCTTTGACCCTTGGTGTTGGATGGTTTATCCTGCCTGGTGGGCGCTTTCCTGTGACGCTTGTTAGGCATTAATTCCTGTTGGGCAGCCGTAGTTCTCCCCCTCTTTTCTGAGTTGGGAGTTGAATGGTTTTATTTGGTACCTCCACTCTTTTGGGCGCATTCCTAGCTAGAATCATGGATTTTGTGACACCTTTGTAGTCAATAAATGCATCTGGCAGATTGTTTGCAATGTCTTGCAAATCAATGATTTTTTGAACTTGGAATTTAGATTCTCGAGTACGTGGATCCGAGGATAGGATGGTTTTGTCATCCCAATTGATTTTCTGGCTTTTAGAATGGTACTTAAACTCTCCCCCTAAATCCAGGAAATGATCCTCATTGCATATGTAGTCAGCATACCGGGCTGTAAATAGATCCCCTGTGAGAGGTTCTAAATACTTTATGATCGACGGAGATTGATATCCCACATAGATCCCTATTTTTCTATGAGGTCCCATAGCTGTACGCTGCGGTGGTGAGATTGGTGCGTATACAATGCATCCGAACTTACGCAGATGGAAAATGCTTGGTGGATTTCCATGTACAAGTTGCAGCAGGGAGTTGCTGTGATAAGCAGTTGGACGCAATTGTATCAAGTCAGCAGTGTGTAAGACCGCGTGACCCCAACACGAACTTGGCATATTGTAATTGTGAGGCATTGGTCTTGGTATTAATTTAATTCTCTTAATCAGAGATTCTGCCAAGCCATTTTGAGTATGGACATAGGGGACAGAGTGCTGAACGTGAGTTCCTTCTGCCTCGAAATAATCATTGAAAGCTTGAGAGGAAAATTCAGCTGCATTATCCATTCGGATTGATTGAATCCGATGTTCAGGGAAGCTTGCATTCAATTTAATGATTTGAGCAATGAGCTTCACAAATGCATGGTTACGTGTGGACAGAAGGCACACATGAGACCATCGTGTAGATGCGTCTATGAGAACCATGAAATACCTGAACGGTCTAGATAATGATTGTATGGGGCCATAGATGTCTTCTTGAATGCATTCAAGAAACTTTAGTGGCTCCGCTTTGATCTTAATATATGATGGTCTTATGATCAATTTTCCCGTTGCACATGCGGTGCATAGAAAATCTTAGGATTGTGGGAACTTGGCATCACTTAAATTATGACCAATGCAATTGCTGATAATTTTCCGCATCATTCGGATACCGGGATGGCCAAGGCGATCATGCCATGTTTGGATTGTGTTAACATTCTAGAAAATTACCTTGTATGTAACATGTGGTACGGGTTCGATGTATGTGTAGTACAATCTAGATGGTAGAGAGGAAATTCTTTCTAGAATTTCCATGCCATATCCCCTGTCTTTAGTAATGAGAAGAAACTCCTCATTATTCTCCTCATGTGTTTTCCCATGAAGACCATTTTTGTGGATATCTCTATAACTTAACAGGGCATGAGTTGAATTGAAATACAATAACGCATTCTCGATCGTTACTTGCGTACCCATGGGAAGCATGATAGTAGCTCTACCAGAGCCTACTATCGTTGCATCGCACCCAGCAATTGTCAAAATATTTCCTGGCCTTTTAGTAAGAGTTTAAAAATATTTAGTTTCCCAAAGTATAGAGTTTGTGGTACAGTTGTCCATAAGGCATAACTCTTTCTCCATCAGATTGACTCCTGTGAGATCTATATGAGCAAGAATTTAAAGAAACTCTCAGCATGGATATAGAAATACACTTTATTAAGTATCAACGTGCTGATAGAATATTACATCATCTTACAATACATATAGTATGAGTACTAATTTTATTGTTACAACACACTTAATCTACTAGGACATAGACTTATGATTGTCTTTTGTGGAGCTATGGAGCCTAGATAAGGTCTCCAAACAAGTCGTCAGAAGCGAATTCGATGATGGTGTCCTTCGGGTCCTCGTAGTCGTCGACCGTCAATGGAGGCTTGTCACTTCTTGGTTCCTTGGAAACTTGGTGCAAACAACCGGCTTCCTCTTGCGCATTGGGTTGGAGGTTGAAGTGTGCTTCAAATCCAGATGCAGCATTCTTGCCTTTGCCTAGGGATTTTAGGTAGAGCTCAACCAAGTGGCGAGGAGTACGGCATTTCCTGGTAGAATGCTTGATGCATCCGCACTTGCGACATTTGTTGTCACCTTGTGCCTTGGAACTACCTTTCTCCTCAACTTGTACATTCTTCTTGCCCTTCCGGTTATTGTGCTTTCGCTTAGATCTACCACCTGCGAAGTTCTTGCTGTGGTCTTTTGGACAACTGAACTTCTTCCCCTGCGTATTGTGATGAACTTCTAGGAGAGGAGCAGAGCCAACTGGACGCTGGCGATGAATCTTCATAGTGAGTTCATCATGCTTCTCCACTTGAAGTAAGTCATGGATAAGCGCAGAGTAGACGGTATATTCATTTTTATGGTATTGCTATTGCAAGATCCTATCTGATGGCAACATAGAGTTGATAGTTTTAGCTATCTTGGCTGCATCATTAGGCTCTTTATCGCTAGACCGAAGCTTAGCACAAATATTATGAACATCATGGTTGTATTCACCTATGGATTTAAAATCCTAGAGGCGAATATTATTCCACTCATGAAGAGCTTCAGGCAATATAATTGCCTTTTTCTATTCATACCTGGATTTGAGGGCTGAGTAAAGAACACTAGGTTCTTCCTCCAATACATACTCAGATTTGAGGTCAGCATGGATGTGATGCCTTATAATATATAAAGCTTGGTACTTGTGTTGGTCCGTGAAGTCCTTCTTCCTTTTTCCAGGAGAAGTTAGAGCTTCCACAGTCCCTTTTTGAGACCAAGCAAATCTTGACATCTAGAGCCCACGTAGGGTAGTTGTAGCCATCTAGAGCGAGTTCCTCGAACTCACGGGCCATTGAGCCTACATAGGAATAACCAGAGATTAGTTAAAATCATCATGATAGTGTTGTAGCAATGGAGAAATAATTCAAAAAAAAGTTTCTCATGGTTCAATTCTGCTTGAATTAAGTACTAGGTATTTAATAAGGTGAATGAACCTCGTATTGCAAGTAATTTATCTCTGTAAAAAGAGAAAAGGTTCAATCTGCTTGGATGAAGTACTAGGTACTTAATAAGGTGAATTGAACATGAGGAATTACAAATTAAGGCAATTTAGTAGTGTTGTGTCCAACATAGTGTGTATCATTTAATTCTTCTTGGATTAAGCACTAGGTGCTTAATAAGCTGAATTAAATGTATTTTGCAAGAAAAATTAAATTTTCAATTGCAAAATTAAATATTGAGTGTTGTTGTGTTTATAGTTCAAATCTGCTTGGATTAAGGGTCTGTTTATTTCCTGCCCTGTAATTTTTAGACCCGTCCCATCGAATATTAAGATACTAATTAAAAGTACTAAATATAGATTACTGACAAAACCCAGTCCATAACCCACCCTTTAAATGACGAGACGAATCTATTAAGACTAATTAGACCATAATTAGATAATGTGATGCTACAGTAAACATCTCTTAATAGTGATTTAATTAACCTTAATAGATTTGTTTTATAAATTAACATCCAACTGTGTAATTAGTTTTATATTTAGTTTATTTTTAATTCATGTATTTAGCATTCGAAGGATTGATGTGATAGCACTAAAATTTAGACCCCAAGAAACAAACACACCCTAAGTACTAAATACTTAATAAGGTGACTCCAACTTTAGGTCATACAAGAAATAATAAATATCTCAATTATAAACTATGATAAATACTTTATTATGTCATAGGAAAATGTACATAGGACATACCATGGGACATAATAATTTTCAAGCCTAATACATGAGCTAGAAATTTAAATTGCAATACTAGACAATACTACACACAACTACAGTAAAGTGCAGGGACTAAACTGGCTATATTACAACACTAGAATTAAGACTAAATATTAAAGGCTGAAAAATAACAGAAAACCCGAAGGGCTTTAGTGCAAAATCAGCCTGATACATGGCTTCAGCCGGATGGGCTGAGCCAACCTGGGTTTCGGACCAGGAGGCCTTTTGGCTTAAGAGGGAGGGCGCGTGGTGGCAGAGGTGGTCTGGCCCATTCAGCCGCTGAGGCCCAGCCTGCCCAGGCGACAGAGGGGTTATAAAAACCCTTGGTTCGGGCGGTTAGGGTTGGCAACCCTAACTCTAACCGCCTCCACCCAGCCCCGCGCCGCTAGCTGCGCCGCCGGCTGCGCGAAGACCCCGTCGGGCCGCGTCGCCTACGCTGAGGTCCGGGCGCTGCCGGCCGCATGCGCCATCTCGCCCCCGTGGCTGCCACGCCGTCGGGCGTGCGCGTGCCTCGTGCGCCGCTGCGCTGCTCCACGCTTGCACGCGCCGAGCGCCGTCTCGCCTTGCCGCGCCGCCGCGCGCTGAGCGTCGCCGCGCCCTCCCCCTCCCGGCCCTTCCCTATTCAGCGGTGTTTCGGTCAGTGGTGGCGCTGCTCCTCTGCAGTGGGGGAGCGAATGTCGTCCCTGGCGATAGATCCGCCGGGGTTGAGGGCCCTCCTTGCCATTGATGACCACCTGTCGAGCTCGCGGCCCGGCCACCGTGGAGGTGTGTCGGCGAGGTGGGCATGATTCTGGAGGAGGGGGCCCTGTTAGGGGTGTGTGGCGATGGTGCAGGCATAGCCAAAGATGGGTCGGCCATGGATCCAGCCGGCTCTTCCCCGGTGAGGACGTCGAAGCTTGGCGTAGAAAACGGCGTTGCAAGATCCTCTTTAGATCCAGATATCTCGCTGTCGCTAAAGTGGAGCCACTCGTCTGAGGACGATGATGGTGGAGGAGGCGGCATCGAGCGGACGGCAAAGCGTCGGCTAGGTTCCCTTCCTCGGCCTCCCGTGCGGATGCGCGCATCGCGCCGTGGTGGTTGAGGACAAGGGAGGGAGGGTGGGGCCGCTGCATCAACAACTGGAGCGGTTGCTGCCACTGTCGACGTCGAGGCAGCGGCACACGCCGACGTCCATGGCCGGTGGTCTGAGGCGGGGCACGGGCTCAGTCGGCGGCGTGGGGGTCAGGAGGCGCGCCGGTGGTGAAGGCGAAGGTGGTGCCTCCGTGGTGGTCCTCGGCACTGACGTGCTGGGGCCTGCCCCCGGGTCGTCGTGAGGCCCCCGGAAGGAGCCAACATCCAGGCGGCGGCACTGGCCACACTGATGTCGGCCACTATGACGATGGTGGTGGCGGTTGCGAACCACCACCCTCGTCGAGTCATGGGAGGTTGCCGTCCGCGGTGGCCTCCTGCACCACGGCGTGGGCGGCGAAGAAGGTTGAAGATGCGGCGGAACTCACCGCCTTTGAGGGTTGCCTGAAGGTGGTGAACCACTCGGCTGGCATGGTTGCACCGTGGATCATCCAGGAGTTGGCGGAGAAGGGCGACGAGGAAGGACACGGTAAGTGCCGAAATCACCATGATTTACCCTCTGATCTCCGGCGAGATCGCCGACAGTTGCTTCTCGACGAGTTCCTCTTCTCTCTGTTCTTAGTGTTTTTCGAGAGCAAAAGTGTAACATGTAATGAGTAAATGAGAACGACAATAAACAGTAGGGAACGGTAGTTTTCATTCATCCTTAGTGGTATTTATATAGGTGTTACAAGTAGCGGTTCCATGAACCGCTGCCCCCTTTGACATGGGCACGTCTCTGCCCATTGGGCATGGGTGCCATCGGCTGGCAACTGCCGGTGTGCAGTTGCCTATCGGTCTGAGCACTTTGTAACACTAGCGTTACCACCCTGCTGGTTCCCATCGGGCTTAGCCGCTCGCGCCAACGGGCACACGAAGATGCAATAGCATCGAGGAGGGAGTCCACGACATTCACCGCCAGTGTAGTAGTCTTCTTTCTCCTGCTCGCACACATCTACGCAGTGGACTGGGTTCAAACACCATCCCCTGTAGTTGGCGCTAAGTTTTGAACACAAATCTTTAGGTGCTATCTCTGCATAGACATAAAGACAAAACACACGGGATGAAGGTCACAGATAAGTGTTGCAACTTCTTATATAGATACAGTTCATGAATTTATCACATACCACCACCAGCCATAACAATTAGTAGGAGGAGGACGACGGCTGCAAAGAGATTCCTCCACCAAGGCTCCATTCGCTTGACTTGTCCCGTTTTATGGGTTGAAGTAGATTGAACAAGAATGGTCGATGAGAGAAACTATACTCTCAACGTGGCAATATATATATCATATGTGGAAGAGCAGAAATGATGAGGGCTACTCCAAAATTTGCAGGTATAATTGATACTAACACAGGATACTAACACGGGATATCTTTTTATATACCCTTATCATTTGTTAATCAGTATTATATATTGGCTTTGAGACAATTAATGCTTGCTAAGTACTAGCGCAGGATATCTTTTTAGATACCCTTATCCCTTCATCAGTATTATACATATTGGCTTCTTTAACAATTAATGCTAGCTAAGTATTGGCGCAAGATATCTTTTTTGATACTCTTATCTTTTTCGACAATCATATATTGACTAATATATCATACTAATGAAAAACTAACAAGGGTATCTGAAAAGATATCCCATATCTGAGTATAATATTTCAACCTTTTTAATACAAAATATTTGAAAAAGATTTTGAAAACATTAAACTCATTTATTAAGTGTTAAATATTTTAAAAATCAGTATTTGCAAAAATTATATTCATATCACATTTTATATTGTTGCATTAGATATAATCATATTTGCAAAAAATATTTTAATTACCTTCGCTTCATCTGACCCCTTGAGCGGGGTCAAGTGCCTTCGCTTTGTCCAAGGAAGAAGGTCTCCCCTGTTATACTCTAAGGGGTTGGGCCCATTTAGAGAGAGAGAGAGAGAGAGAGAGAGAGGGAGGGAGGGAGGGAGGGAGGGAGAACATGGGCAGAGCCGACAAAGAGGGAGGTCAGTGGTGTGGTTGTCGGTCGTTGTGGGCCTCGCCTGTTCTAGAATCCCGTCGCTACGTAGTCCCGGATCGATATGTCCCGTCAGGCCTATCCATCGGCCTAGCGCAATTGCTATTGTGGATTCCATCACATGCATGGCACGATCACTTCGACAATCGACCCCGCAAGGCATGGGCGATGGTCATCATGACGTATGGCAGGGCGATGATAGCGTTATGGGTAGGTTTATAGGGCGATTTGACCTGTCCACACTGTTGACGCATGCTCTCGATGGCATTATATACAATTCAGGGGGTGCTTGTTGACTTCTGGTCTTGCTCAACCCCTATCACTCGTGGTAAAGTGGGGCGTGCGAGATTTGACCCCTAGCCAAGGGTTTGCACCAGCGTCGTCTAGTGTTTTGAAAATTACTGTTGGAGAGGGTGTTAGTCAATCATTGCTGCCAAATCAGGTTTCTCTCTTCCATCACTCCCACGCAGCACAGCAATGTGGCGCTGTGGCGCTTGGTCTCCGTCAAGACGATCTGGACCACTGACTGGAGTTGTTGTCACAGTGCACGGCGTCAGCAACACTATGCGTGCACGCATGTGCACCATGATGATGGACAGGGAGTGGGCATCCTTATCCTTGATGTGCTTGATCGTGGCCATGGGGGTCAAGCAAGACGGGGGGCTCCTCAACCCCATTCGCAAGGGTCGAGCGAGGCAAGACACACTTGACCCCGCCTATGGGGGTCGAGCGGGCCAGGGTGGGCTCGATCTTGCTCACGAGGGTCGAGCAAGGCGAAATACGCTTGGGCCTATTTATAGGGGTTGAATGGGGGTGGAGGCCTTCATATGTGAGCTTAAGCCTGCATTCAGAGTTAATTGTGTGCCCGTGGCATCGCTGATATTTACCCCCAGGAGTGGCGAGTTCAAAAGACTGAACGGAACGATTTCGCTTGACTAAAAGTTGATGTTTGCTAAGTCACACCAAATAAATCACCTCTGACATGATATCAAAAATAATCTATTGATGTACCTTAGTGTCAATTAGGTAAATCCGCAAGCGCACGGATAATACCGTTGTAGCATTCCACCATCGGATCACTCCAATGGTCGTCATTTATAGTTCTCCCATGGGAAGGCGATGGTTTGAGAGATAGCATGTTCATAACCATATAACTAAAAATATACCAATGTCTAAACAGGGGCAATGATAATAGATATGGATAGGTGGCACACAGAACAATCCAACCTAACATTAACACAAAGCCTAGGTTAAGCGGGTTAAAGAGGAGTCAAGCTAGATCCTTATGTACTTTTTATATTCCTATCTATAAGTTATATACATGCAACACATACAAGCCTAGATCCCATGTTAAGCCAGAACAAGAAGGATTAAGCACAGCAAGGTTGTCACCACCTACAGGTAACCCTACACTAGGACACGTGACACTAGGGCTATCAAGTCCCTATGTCAGTCCTAAAGTCAATCCTGTTCATGGGGGCAAACAAACACTCATGGCTATTTACCAATCTAAGCATCAGGCTTATATTGCCAAACAATACTCTCAATCCCCACGGGACTTTGACCTTTTGGATCACCAAGTCACGGATAAGAGTATACCTAACCTTGACCCGATGGATCAACAAGTCAGTCAAGTACTATAACATGTATAACTCTGACCCTACAGATCAACAAGTAAAGGGTAGGACATGCATAGCTTTAACCCTATTGATTAACAAGCTACAGACTATAGCACACATAACTCTAACCCTACGGATTAACAAGTCATGGACTAAAGAATGTCTATCCATAATATGCATTTCACGAGTGTATGGACATAGGTTGACTAGCATAGGTATGAAGCGTGTAACAACCTAACATCACTAGGCAATGACCATATACAAAGCACATATGACTATCACACTATTATAAGGAAAAGGCATAAGAAATAAAGAAGATAATAATATTAATAAAGTAAATAAGTCTTACAAGAGAGTATTAGAGTAGAACTAACCCGAAGGTCCTCCAAGACTAGGTCGAAGACCTCAAGACAGCTCTCCTCTCTCCTAAACTTCACTAGGGCCTCGAGACTAAGTGTAATACTAGAGAATGGATTCTTTTTGGTGTGTGTTGAGTAGTGAGCCACACCCTTTCTTTTATAGGGGTCCAAAGGCGGTTCCAAGGTTGGTAACTCCCACCCTAAGTGGGACAACCGTATTTGGAGAGTCAGTGGAAAACCGCCACAGGAAGCTGGGCCCCATTGGGCCCAGTCCTTGTTCGGTCGAGCAGGCCTATTCAACCGAACAGGGGTAGGGCCCAGTGGCCCTTTACTTCCTATGGTACACTGGTAGATGGGCCCCATTGACTCCTCCATGTGTTAAGCCTCTTGTTATGTCGGTTTGGTACTGTAAGTGGGCCATTTGATACGTGGGAATCCCTGTTGGCGAGCTCTGATTGGTGGAAGTTGTGTTTCTTCGCCAAGTAGATGTGTTTCCTCCTCTATTTTGTTGTTTCTCCTGCATGTGAGCATTTCTCCAAGTACAAGTGGAACTTTATTAATTCTAACTAACATGCGAGTATGAAATGTCAAGTCTTCCTATTTCTGTAGGCATATTGATGGTCAAAATTGGTATTTATCGACCGTGAACACTGACCTCTGTCATAACAACAACACGCCAAGACGCTATGACACCATGCCCGACCCGTCGTGAGGAGTCAGACTCTTCTCGTCTTGTTCGACCACCACGATCAGGGGTCCACCAAGTGGACGAGTCAACATGGACGAATGACCAGCCCGTTGATGCGCCTTAACAGCCATGACGGACGTGCAGCTATAGTGCATGCCATACCTGCTACCATACACACCTACCCTGATCACAATTATGATCGCACTGATGAAGAGAAGATTGACGCAATGATGCCCTCCCCATGCTTTACAGAGCCGATGAGCGAGGAGGAGCACGACACACCTCATATGTTAGCAATAGTGTCGTCGACGAGACACGGTCGAGCGATGCCTTAATTGGAATCAACAGAGCACATTGACAAGAACGGAAGACCATACGCAGCGGTGGAACACGTGGGACGGTGAGACCCATGGTGAACATGGACCACCTCCCTTGATCGAAGAGCACAAACTCTCTCTCTCTCTCTCTCTCTCTCTCTCTCACACACACACACACAGGGTTAAAAACACGCATTCATTCACCACACACATATGCACACAACTCTCACTCACACTACAGACTTGGAAGTCCTTCTTCTGATCCTCTCTCAGCCGCTCTAACCCTCCTATACAACCAACGCATGTAAAAAGAGTTGCCCGAAACTAGACATAGGGATTCTTCCCAAACCAGTATAACCCTTGTGTCCTCTTACGAACCATCCGGCCTCAAACACACAATTTACAGAAATTCACTAGCCGGTGATACTAAACACCGACAATGGGCACTACCAATCTCAATGTAGGGCTCTGAAAAAGCAAGAGGCAACACACCTTACCGAGGCTGAGGACTTCGAGTTGGCTTTGCTGCTTGAAGTGTTAGAGGAATTGGCACTTGTTTCAAAGGAAGGAAAGGATGTCGTCTTCCTAAATGAAGAGAAGGTATGGCCTAATTTGTGTTCGGCCAAGGGTGACACAAAAGCTTGTGGTACACGGTATCTTGATAATGGGGTTAGTAATCACATGACTGGTGTTAAGAAAAAATTTCACAAGCTTGATCAGTCTCTGATAGAAAAGGTGAAATTTGGTGATGTCTCTATTATGCAAATCATGGGCAAATGCTAGATCTTGTTCACATGCAAGAATAATGATCAATGGCTATTTAGGAGGTGTATTAGATTCCTAGACTATATATGAACTTGGTGAGTCTTAGTCAACTCACTGAGATCAGACACAAAGTTGTCATGGATGAAAATGAACTCATGGTGATTGTCAAGAATCCTCGGGTGTGTCACATTGCAAAGCAGGATGATCCGGCTGGGTTGTGGCATGCACGTCTCAACCATGTGAATTTCTAGGCACTCAAGAAACTTACATACAAATGACAACAGTTGTGTTTTTTTATATAATTTCTAAAAATTGCAGAAGTAGGCACCAGTCGGTCGTGCACTAATCGATAAGGTAGAAATCAGTTATGCATTGACTGACTGCCTTCATGGAACTGACATGGCAACCTTTACGGGCGTGGGGTGGGGCTTATTGGGACAAAAAGGACTATAATCAATCAATGGACAACTGACTAGCCCGTGGCGGAAGACTAGTCCGTTACCTAGTGACCGACTAATTTCTGGCCCATAGCAATCAACATGCACAGTGCAATAGGCATGTTGGTCACCCACCGACCGACTAGTTCTCACTTTTTACTCCCCAAGCCTATGTCTGTTGCTAAAACATAGGCATAGGGTACTCTTATGTCTAGGGGTATCCAAGTGGCCCATCACTGTAGGCATCCGATGCGTATTTTTCCGTCTTTTACTAGAAGCATCCAATGGTCTTCTTGTGTGTATAAGAAGGTGTGGTACCAACACCACTCTTATTTCCCAATCACTCTTCTTCTACCAAGCAAGAACAACATCCATGGCAGGATCATCAAGTGCCTACTTTCCATGGACAGCTACGCCCATCAGGATAGCACTAGATACTGTTTGGTGTGTCGTGCGTTAACCTGGAGGTGGTGCCAATGATCCTTCCGAGGACCTTGGGGCCCTATTAGATGATCAACGTCAACTTTATGATAGAACTTGTGAGCCGGCAAACCACCCATCAGTGATAGGTTTTGCTAGCAGCACATATCAGATAGTGATGTTTCGCGATAAATAGGCCTCCCACATTTAGGTTCCTTGTAATTTTCTGTATTTTTATTCTATCATTCTTATAAATAATTTTCTCATAGAACAGATCTTGTGTTAGTGTAAGCTTCATGACCATTGATGATTGGATCCCCAAGGTATGAATGTTTTGGTGATAGATGACAACTATGAAATTGTGGGCTAATATTTACATGAGTGTTGTCTATGCAGAAATCCTCTCTAAACTCTACTACAAATCATATGGATGATGGTTGCCTTGGCAATGGATGACAATGACCACAAGCATGGAGGCTTGTGAGCTTGATGGAGTCCAAGGGTTGATGGAGATGGATCAAAACTAAGGACAAGCTATGAAGCAAGTGTTGGAAACACTTGTCTTGGTATTAGGGCTTTGAGTCCATAGGAAAAACCTGACTATCAAGGGGATCTAGGTCATGTATCTTAGGTCGCACTAGTTGGTGATGTGCATAGATGCTCAGTGAAATCGCAGGCACTAGGTGATAGTGGAGAAGCCAAGGAGCTGTTCGGAGAAGCCGGAAAACAAAGTCAAGCGAGAACAAGAAGTTTCAGTTTCTGGACATAGTGACCAGACAGAGGGGTCAGTGGAGACCAGACTGTACGGTCAATAGAAGAACAGGAATTCTAGATAGAAGACATAGCGAGGAAACTGCCAGAGTTGAAGTCTATAGAGACCGGACGGTCCGGTCTGTACAAGTCGACTCTGGGCAGCGAGGAAGCGGCTCTAGAAATATTTCTGTAGTGGAGAGAGAAACTGACCGGATAGTCCGGACAGCTGACTGGACAGTCTGGTCAGTACGGAGATTAGCAGTGGGCAGAGCCATTGGAGCAAGATCTGCAGTGATCGGATGGTCCGGTCAGGCAGTTACCGGACAGTACGGTCAGTACACCCAGAAGGCTGATTTTATGGAGCAACGGCTAGTTGGAGGTTGGAAGCCTATATAACTTTATTGCTGGGGTCTTGGAGATCACTCTTGACCAGTGGAATTGCTTGGAGCATTTGGTGAGAGCTAAGAGGAAAAGAGGAGAGAACTAGGAGGAGATATTACATATCTTGAGAGTGCAAATGAGAGTAACTTGAGCATTGATGCACATCTAAGGCTAGGGTGTCCTTGAGGGTGTGATCTAGATTGTTACTCTTGGTCTATGGTGGGACCTAGACCGGTTAGATGTCGGTGATCGAGCCTATTATGATTGGTTGTGAAGACCGTCACACGTTTGTACCCGGTTTGAGCCCGCCGGTGAAAGGGGCATCGCTAGTGAGCGCACGTGTCAGCTCGGAGAGTCCGGCAAATTCTCGAAGGAGGCGAGCTTGTGCCTTGGTGGCAGCACTGATGCACACCGTGTCTTCACTCGGGGAGTGATTGTGGGCTCATGGGCGAGAACTCCACATTGGTGGCAGGAGGGACTGGCACTCCGGCGGGAGTGGCCCAACCAAGATTAGGGGAAGGCGCCATCCTTCCGTGACCTCGGGAAAAATCCATGAGCATTCCTTGATCCCCTCTTTACTATTCCGCAATTGTGTGCTCTAGTAACTAGGTTGACTTGTGGCTTGCATAGGCTAGTGTGTTTGGCTTCCGCGCTTGATTTCATCATGAACACTAGCATGTGTAGGGTCTTGGCCTCCTAGAATCTTTAGGTTGCAACGATTGCTAGGTCCAAGTAGGGTAAATTGAAGTATTCGGATTCATGGTCAGCTTAGCGATTCACCTCCCCCCCCCCCCCCTCTCGGTATGCCTTCGGTCCTCACAAGTTGTATCAGAGCCAAGTGCTCATCTTTGAGACTTCACCACCTTGAGTAAGGATGCTGGGATAGGTGGGGAGTGTTCTAATGTTTGATGGGGAGGACTATGGGTATTCGACGGCTTTGAGAGGTTCACACGTGATAGAGCCATTCACAAGGAGATTCTTGGGAGAAACCTTGTAAACAATGTCTCCCACCGGGGACTTGGCTCATATCATGCCGCCATCAAAATCATCGGGATGAGTGACTCCATCCCCATATGGATCAAACCCCTACTCGTCAATGACTACTATTTCGAGAGGTGTTGCAAGGATGGTGACACCATCAAGGATTGTTCTATGGTGAGAAGTTCCATTATTTTGCTTAACGCTAACTTGTTCCATGAGAACACACATTTCAAGCTTTTTAGGAACAAGGATGGTAAGGTGAATGCAAAGGCTTTGGAACCACCAAACAAGAAGAGAAAGATCAAGAGCATATGGGTGCCTAAGTGCATTGTTGATCTTAATAGGTTAACGAAGTACAAGTGGGTGCCCAAGAACAAGACCTAGAAAATGGTGGCGGTGGTGGACCGGGAGTTTACTTGGAGATCAAGTGAAGTCCACCACAAGTGACATGGACCTCAACATATATCTACTCATGAGGGAGGTATCCGTGCTTGTTCTTGATAGTAGTAGTGTGTTCTTTTTTGTCTTGCATTGCATGGTAATTAGGACTCTTTTGTGACTAGTATGTTTTGCATCTATGCATGTGTAAATAACTAAAAGAAAAACACATAAAAATTAGTCAATGTCTAACCCACTCAAGATAGCTATAAGCAAGGGGGAGTGCTTGAGATGGTGGTTTGGCTTCTCTCAAGGCAAGGGTATGGCTTATAGTGAGTAAGCTTAAGAGGGGTTCAAACTTGACATTGTCAGGTTTCCTTTGTGTCTTGTTTAATATTATTTGCATTCACATGGCATGTTTACTTTCTATGCATATGTAAAATGCTTATTGCATGCATCATATAGGAAACACAATAGAGGTTTGTCACATTTGGAGATATTTGTGCCTCGTGATCTATGTGACATTACATCTCCCACTACAACGAATGGGGCATTTAGTGACCTAAACAATGTGTCACAGAACTACAAAATTTTGTCATGAATAACCTTTTATGACGCACGAGTGACAAAACCCCTAACGTACCGAAAGTGCATCACAAAAGAGAACTTGTGACGGCTGGAGCAAAGAACGTCCTAAAAAGTTTTGTGACATAACATAACTCGTCACAGTCTTTTGACGTTTCCTGCCGTCACCAATTACATCAGAATCGTCACAAAGTCCCAACCCCCACAACCTACGTGGCAGGGTGAGGTGGCATCACGTGTCCCAACTACCTCTACGTCACAAGGTGAGTTGGCATCACGTGTTTGGGCTGTGGGCTACGTCTGCTGTCTCGTGGGCTTGTTAATTTTTAAAAAAAAAAATTGGGCCAGTAACTTACTAGATGAATTTGGTCTATTTTAGCTTTTTTCTAGGATAAATAAAACATCTGGATGCGTCCGACCGTCCGGTGACTTGCGTCTAGACTGTCCGGTGAGCTGGCTTAGGCCATCCGGTGAGCTGGCTTAGGCCGTCCAGGTGACCTGCGTCTAGACCGTCCGGTGACTAGCTCACGATAACACAACACATCCACTCTTTGTCACAAATTCAGATAGGATCAAAATATGCATTACTTTGCCACAAATTCAGAAATACAGTTCTAGTTTTAGGTACTATAATAGAACAGTGGCACTGTGTTTGTAGGTGTCCATGCCTTCAAACAGACCACTCAGAGTTTTGGCAATTTCATAAATCCTGACGAGAATAAATGTCCATGCTATCTCTGCCCTTCAAACAGATGGCGGAGAAAATTTTGTGTCTCCTCTTGTGCCTTCTTGAGATGTTCAATCTCCTCAGATTGCTTGTTCACACACTCATTGGCCTCCTCAAATTTATTCTTCAAATAAGTCAACGTTTCTTCCTGATCATCAAGTTTCTGCTCAAGTACAGCTAACTTTCGTCTTTCTGTTTCAAGTTCGGCTTCAAGTTGTTGTGCTCGTTCAGAAACTCGTCGCCCTCTTGAGACCGACATGCCAATGTTCTCAAGAAATGTCGATTTCGGTAAAACTCGAGCAACTGCTGCAGTAGGAGACACTGGTTCCTGTCCCTCTTCGAGAGATTCAGACAAGATGGCATCCATTTCACCCTATAGCATTTTAGTGACAAGCAATCAACAAGTGTCTTTCCGCACTCACTAATAAATGAAGTACCAAAGGTAGATAGAAGTAACTTCAATAACTTCCTTCACTGCATCGCTAAAACCCGTCTTCTTGCTGCAATGGTACTCCTTAAAGAGATTAATTGCATTGGGCAGAATATCATTATACTTTTCCAACATCTGAAAGTATGCAAATAATTTGAAGGTATTAATATCTACATGCTTTACATGCTCAAAGAGAATATTTAAGAATACCGACAACAAATGTTGCTGAATCATTCATTACCAACAAGGCATGGAAATGTGCATTATAAGATCGCGATCCTGTCCGCTGATGATACTTTAACTTTTTGCCACGATTTAGTTTGTTATTCTCACACTTTTCCTACAACAAATCATATTTATAAGATTTCAATGTGCCAAATAATTAATGGTTCATAATTAACAATGCATCATGCACTTGGCCTACCTTATGTCTTGGGTCCGACCACATCTGCACCAAGGCTCTCCATTGCTCGTCACTCATACTTTCCACCGGAGAAGTGTTTGGCACTTGATTTGCTTGAACACAATCGAAGAACTGTTTCTTGAGCCTATGCCGCAACTTCCATTGTGCAACCTTGAGCATATTGGTGCATGCAAATGTGACAGCCTCATTGCTGGTGTCCATCTCAAATTGACCCTGCAAGGACAGCACATTATAGCTAGCAACAACACATTACACAGATACAATAAAACTAATAAAAAATATAATTGGATTTGAATTTATTTCCTTATTTCTGGCAAGACCAATATGGTAGCACGGCACAAGAAAACCAACAATGGCACATTCAATAGATGCAATGAAGATTAAACAAAATATGTAGTCTAGAAAGTGATTCCATCTATAGCCAATAGTTAACGAATTAATTTAATTCTGTAGCGAAGGCCATTGAACCAGATGAACTCGGCCTGTTTTGTGTGTCAACTCTTGGATTGTTTTATTTATTTCTGGCCAAAGTACACATCTATAGCAGTAATATGTAAATGATATTTAATAAATAAACATGGGTGTATTCAGTTCTTGTGGATGTGCTTTGAGAGTGACAAGACAGGCATGCCAAATATTGATACTACACATTAAAAAATATTGATACTACAGAGTAAAAAAATGAATTTGCCTTTTGTTAGGCTGTTAAACGTGTTCCGAGACTATATTACCTTCACCAGAACCCTACATTGTAGAAAAACGATAGGCAATACAACAGACAAGTTGGTCATAACACACAAGTTGGTCATGATGCTTTGATGTGAATATGATGCAATCAGCCAAATATGGTCCCGAACTAATATGATCAGTCTTTCTGTATATAAAAAAAGAGGTAAAAACTAGCCCAACATAGATTAGATTGAACAACCAAACAAAAATTTGCCATGACCTACAGTGCATGAATACTCACCGCAAGTTTGCCAATGTAGTTGTTAATATGAGAAATGTCCTTCATGTACTCCTTCCATTTAGTGAAGACGGGTATATGCTGTCTTAAGACCATCCCACCCTCTGATGCTAGTTTTGCAGTTTTCATAGGTGCCTCTGGCCGTTTCTTTCCTTCAGCAATCTGAATTTTGATCCTAGAGCCAAAACCTTTGCACATCTTATCCAAACCCTTACCCATATAGATTCCCCTACGCCGCAGTTCCTCATTGAGACTATTCATGCCTGACAAATAGATTTTTGAAGACATTAGAGTCAGTATTGTATTCTCCCAAGTATGTACGAGATTTAAATTACATCAAGAATGTACGGTACTTAAATTATCTTCGCCTTCAATCATGGTCTGTTCATCATGCTGTTTAAAATAAAGGATCTGGTTGTCGTGTGTGCTTTGAGAAGAAGCGGATGGATCAAAAGTGTGTGCTCCTCCTCCATCCCGAGAGATGCCACGACGTCCTTCACCAACATTCCTTGACATCTGCCGCCGAGTGACTCTGTCACACTCTACTTCCTGCTCTGGTGGCCTCAGCCTCTTATATGCTCTTGTTGATTCAGTAGATCTGGAGTCAAGGTGATCAGAACCCTAAAAAGGCCAAAAAAAGAATGAAAGAATCAAATCCCAATTAAACAACTGTCAGACCAAAGAGAACATTAGAAGTAGATCTGTTAATAAACGACTCAGCATTTAAACGTCTCCTTTAGAGCAACACTACTGGGGTAAAATTTCATTCATGACATAACTTAGGTGGCAATAAGACCTATATTATCTTGTGCAGTCAGAGTCCACTCCTAGCGGAAACTTGTAATAATAAGTCAGCAAATACTAAATGATGTAGAGGTGGTTTGCTTAATTAAACAGATTTCTCTTCACTAAAAGAATTTTGAACAAGTTGCATAATCAAAACTAACTCAAGAAAAAAGATCCACAGCAGTGAACGCACCTCATCGACGTCATTACGTTGCGTGTCATCATCACATGCAGGGCTCGCATTTGATTGCAATGGAACAAGGCCAAGGCTTTCCAACGTGTTATTCAGCCTCGTGATATTTTGATTCCTGTCCTTCTCATATTCTGTCAACGGTGCTTCTTTACATGCATGAGAGGAACTAAATATAAGATTCATTGGTTGAGCCCAGCAGAAGCAAGGAAACACAACTTAAGGATCCATATAGACTACTTAAGAATTCATTTTTATGGCCAGTAACAGCAGTAAGCTATAAACTCACAAATTCAGCTAGTTCAAATATTTAACATTTTGGTGATAGACAAATTTCACTACAGTATAATGAAAAAAAACAATCTTTCATTCTCCAACACATTGTTTTGCTAGCATTTTCGAATATCATAAGCTGGACGACACGTTAAATACCAAATACATTGTGAACGAGCCTTCGGCTCGGTGGCAGCGCGCCGAGTGGCTGCGCGCCCGCCCGGATTCGATCCCTAGGATCGGCTCGCAGTGTCGCACCACAGAAAAAAATTCTCTCGTCCTCCTCAGGCCAAAGCATATGGTAAAGACTCGTGTCACAGCTCACACGGTCAGTTGAGTCCCTGTGTATGGTTGGGGAGGGGGTTCGGGGATTTTCTTGATCTGCGTGAGAAGGCTTCTTCTCCTTAATAAAATGTCGTCGGGGTGGCTTCTTACCCGGCAGGTCGAGTTTAAATACCAAATACATTGTACGGACAAATTTATCACGAGAGAAACAAACAAATTAAGAAGCCAACTAAGGAACGTATATTAAATATTATTTTAAAAGCATTTCGCTATGCTTGGGCCAGTTTAAGCCAAGCATAGTTGCACATGATGCCCTATGAGGGAGAGCGGCAAGCGGCAGCTTTCTTCTCGGGAATGCAGGGCTTTGGAGAAGCGAAACGAGCTGGTTTGGAAAAAGCAAGAGTACCTAGCTTCTGCAGCACAGCTTCCGACGAACGCCATGGCGCGGGAGGGAAGGTTAGGGTTAATTAGGGAGTTGATAGCGAGCTTGGCTAAGCTGGCGAGTGAGGTGTTGGGCTTGGTGCTGTGCCCTTTGACATCGACGCTGGCCACAGCGACGACCTCGAGTGCTGGACGGCCATGGCAACGGCAGAAGAGACCTCAAGTCACCGAACTATATATGAACTATTTGCGGACAAGCACATGTAGTTATGAACTATTGATACCAGTGAGTTAAGAGTATCATGGTGTTAATCTAACCGCCTGTTTAATGAGGTATTACTGTAACTATGAACTATAAATCATGTAATGAACTCAACCATGCCCTTCACGCCTTCGGAGAGGCACAATCCATTCGAGGGCATCGTCCACGTTCAGCTAGAGTTGAGAGTTTGTTGCTGCCTGCCGGACGCGAGGAAATGCAGCGAGACTCAACTCCGTATTCTGCTGCCTGCGCAATACTTTGGCAAAATTGCGGTGTACAGTGGCTAGGGACCTCCCAAGTATGACCTCAGCTTGCCTAGCTGACTGAGGTGCTCCAACCATCCAAAGAAACATCCCTAATGCCTCTATGCTTGTAGTCTTGGTGCTGGACTTGAGGCCATATGACTCAACCAAAAGATCATGAAGTTGATTAAACATTCGAGGACTCATTCTAAACATGGTGTAAAAATAATATGGGTTCGAAACCATCCTACGGACAAAGTCAAGTGCACTCTCATGGCTCCTAGGTCTCTCGGTCGGTTTTTGAGAACTGAAGGGTGTGATACATACCAAAGAGAATATGAAGCTGTGTATTGATAAATTCATCTTCGTCGTCATCATCGGTGACATTGAAAAATTCATCTTTGTCTTCGTCGTCATCATCATCCATTACATCGAGCCACAACTGCCAAGATAAGTCCTGACACCACAACAAAAAAAATTGTATGACAAAGAGTAGTGCACCAAAAACAGTCAAAGAGGACGTATTCAATTGCACTAAATACAAATGTAAACAACAGCACAAATGGGCCGAATTAACAATTAACACAATGACAAATAAGGTCTCAAATTATTACACATCACCAATATAACACATAGAAATTGTCCAACCATAGAACATGTGCAACCATAAAAATTGTTCAACTAGTAAACAAAGCGCTACACTATTGCATAACAATAGAAATAAAACTAGCGCAACTGCTTGTTTTGCTTGGCCGCCATGTAATTCTCGATGAATGCAACCCTTTGTGCAGGTGTTTCACACAACAAGAACTCCTCCATAGCAACAACATTTTGACACATGGAAATTACGCCAATGTGCTCGGGACTGCCTCTCATAACTCCAGATTTCCATGCCAACTCCCTTACAGTGATTGAGAGTTGATTAATCTGTTCTTTAATCTTCTGCTTCTCTTGAGCCATTTGTGTTACTGCATGTGCGGTTTGTACTATTTGCGCTATATTATTGTTGTCATCGCCCTTGCTCCTCTTGGATCCAGGGCTCACTCCAGTCGTGTTCCAACTGCCGCTAGACCTCTTACGGCTACCGGAGCTCCTAGCACTGTTATCATGGGGGAGCTCATAACATGCATTACCGGAGCTCCTAGCACTGTTATCATGGGGGAGCTCAAAACATGCATTATCAGAGCTCCTAGCACTGTTATCATGGGGGAGCTCATTACAAGCATCAGCATCTTCAACATTGATTTCAGCTTGGTCAGGAACAAACGAAGTTGATAAATCAACAGCACGATCCTCAAAAATAGTTTGGAGTAGTTTCAAGTACAAGGGAGGGTCATTCACCAGGTTCTGGATCTCCTCGGACATGTCCTGCAATTATAAGAACAAATGATCCGTTATATACATGGAACAAATTGCAGGTGCATATTAACTCACTGTTATATAATACAGACATTTCGTACCTTTGTTTCAGCTTTCCACCACCATGAAGTGCCCACACCCGACCATTACGCCAACCGAGCCTTGATCTCTTCTTTAATATTGTAATGAATGTATGCATTTTTTTCTCAATTCGTTAATCCTTTCTCTCAACTGGTACACACACTACGGGAAAGCTGTGGTTTGATTGGACACACGGCAAAATGCGCACGGTAAAATATTCGTCGGCAAAGTCGACTTTGCTATGTGCCTTCCATCGGGCACACGGCAAAGGCTTTGTCGTGTGTCAAAATACACTCGACAAAGACGGCACTTGGCAAAATATAAATCTAGAAAAAACCCTCAAAAAGTCATAAGTCGCGGCATTTTTTTGCGTACTACGCGGCAAAGTGCGCCCGCCAAGATTCGAACCCAGGACCTCACCTTCACACGTAGAGCCCCTACCATTGCACTATACATTGATTTGTGACTACACACCATATTCGCTCTTTTTATATTTTACCTCTTTGTCGTGTGCTTTATATCAAGCACACGGTAAAGACCATCTTTGCCGTGTGCCTTATATATAGCACACGGCAAAGAACATGTTTGCCGTGTGCCTTATATGGGGCACACGGCAAACACTTATTTATATATTTTTTAACGTGTTTTTTATTGACTAAATTATTTCAAATAAAAAAATGTTGAACTAGAAAGTTGTATAACTTATTAAGATCTATAATTTTTGTTTTGGTCATTTGTTCATTTGACAAAGTGGTAATAATATTGTTCACGAATCTTATATGTCTTATCGAATGTTTCATGAAATATATGAGACTATTAGATTTTGTGAACAATATTTTAGATTGTATTGAGTAATGAATAAATGATCAAAATAAAAGTTGTAAGTCTTTAAGAGTTATACAACTTTGTACTTCAAAATTTTTTGATTTGAATTAATTTATGGTTTTAAATATAATTTGAATTATATTTTGCCAAGTGTTAGGAAAAAATACTCGGCAAAGATGGTGTTTGCCGTGTGTCAAAAAAAAACACATGACAAACATGAACTTTGCTGTGTGCCAATCTTTTTTTATATACGGCAAAAATTTTGCCATGTATTTTAATTTAGCACACAGCAAATACCATCTTTGCCGTATACCTGAAACAAAGTACACGACAAAGTTTCAGTCACACGGCAAAGATTAATTTTCCCGTAGTGACATGATGCCTCAAATGTGTTCTATCGAAATAACAGTTAGCTATTTCAGGGTAAACATTATCGAGTATTTTCCCTTTATTGAAGGCTCTTAGGCTCAGAATAATGTCACAAAGGATATAAGTGTTTTGCACGGTCCAATTGGGCATATCATAGCTTAGGGCAGTTGGCTACAATGTGCAATGCGCAAATATTTTCAGAGCGCATAACACAGTAACAACACATTATATGAAATTAAATAATATGTAATCATACTAGGTTTTTTTTTTTTTGAGGCAGAATCATACCAGGTTCGTAACAGCATTGGCACCATCTTCAACAGCATTGACACCATCTTCGACGACCATAACTTTGCCTCTTGCTGACTCGGCAACACGACTCGTTCCAGCACCACCACCAAGACCGACACCTAAGCCGCTCATCGCGGTGACCCCTCCAGGGCCACTAAGCAAAGGATACGGAGGAAGGAAACCACTTCCTCCGTAGCCGACATTTGTTCCGGTGCCGAAGGCTGCTGCCACCTAGAAGTTACCGCCTTCTTGGAGGTTGGCTCTGGTGCCGAAGGCTGCTGGTGGCCTGAAGTTACCGAATTGTTGGAGGTAGCCTTGGGCGGCATCGGCATTTGCTTCGGTGCCGAAGCCTGCTGCCGACCCGAAGTTACCGCCATGGGCCGCTCCGGTGCCGAAGGCTGCTGCCGGCCTGAAGTTACCATCATGGGCGGCTCCGCTGCCGAAGGCTGCTGCCGGCCCGAAGTTACCGCGGTACCCTTGGGCGGCACCGACATTTGCTCCGGTGCCAAAGTCTACCGTCGGCCCGATGCTACCGCCTTGGAGGTAGGCACCAAAATTGGGGAAGCCGCCATACTGCGAGTGGATGCGTAACCCGTTGAAGTCGAGGTTTCGCGGGTCGTCGGGGTGGGGATAGGAATGGGCAGGGGAATGGGAAGAATACGGATCCGGGTCACGGAAGAAGTGCCCGTCACTGTTTCCCCCATAGCTGCCGCCCCGTAGCTATCCATGTTGGAGCATGAGACACTTACGACCCCTTCCCTCGGCGGCGACATAGGGGCAAGGGGCGACGACACATGCGCGAGGGGCCGACAGATCCTACGGCGCCGGCGCCAGCGACCTCTCGACTCCGCACGGCGCGGCTGCGGCCGAGCCAGGAGGAGGCGCAGCGGACGTGGGACAACAACGGGAAGGCTAGCGGGAGGCGGAAGCCGGGGCGGCGGCAGCGGCTTGAAGTAGCCAGGTTTGCTGATGGTGAGGGCATTGCTGTCTGACGACTGCTGATGCACCGGAGGATGGATTTGATAGCTCTACGATGAGGACGGCCTAGGGACTCCTCTTAGCCTCTGTGACGGCTTTCTCCTCTGTGTACTACGAAAAAATAATTAAAAATAGGAGTCACTGTCGGGGACCGGTAAAGCACCTGGACATCGTTTTTTTTTTTTTTTTTTTTTTGCGATAAGCCTCAACTGCAACGAGCTCAGTGCTCAGCAATCATCATGACACCGACCGGACGTCGTGAGATTCTCCATAGCCAAGTGGACACACAGGCGCGCGCATCCGCTCTCCACCAATGTTAACATAACCGGTCGAGCCCGGTTAATCGAACAAAACTCGTTTTAGTTGACGCGAGTCGGCAGTCGGTTAACCGGTCGATTATATTGGTTAACCGGCGGGTTATTCTGGTTAACCGATTGGTTCGATCGGTTTTAGTGATATATTTTGAATAAATATTTTTAAATTTAAAAATATTAGTTTTTAAACGGTTTTATTGATTAACCGACCGGTTATTCCGTTAACCGGCCGGCTATATCGATTTTGACTAATTCGAATTTTTTTGAATTTTGAAAATTTTGAACTATAACCGCAGATTAACCGGCTGATCGAAATAACCGATTCAGACCGGTTTTCCGGTTAACCGGCAGTTAACCACAATTATTTCAACCCTGCTCCCGACCGCGGACACTTCAAATCATCAATAGCAATTTGGACACTAACTTTGAAAAAAAAATAGTTTGAAAAAAATTCGTGCTTGAAGTTGTTTCAGTTTTTTTTTCAAGTAACTGTATAATAGTTCTCATTTTTTTCCTAAATAACCATGTGTATTTTTTATAGATTTTTTCATAAACTTTTCGATCATGCATATAAACAATACAGTTAAAAAGACCGGATGGTACGAACAAGCCGCCATGCGACGGTCGGGTGACCGGTCACCCGGTCCGGTGGCCTGGCCACGGAGATCCGTCAGCGGTCGTCCGGTCCGGTGACCGTTCAGCCGGTCCGGTGGCCACAGGAGACCCGGTCAGCCGGTCGTCCGTTGGAGCCCGCGGGTAGTCCGGTGACCACGGCCTGTCCGGTGGCCGTCGTCCGGTGACAGCTGTGGCCACGGGACCATCCGGTGACCTGCCGCTGCTGCCACGGGACGTGTCGCCACGGTCCGGTGTGCCCACCGGACGGTCCGATGAGCCGGTTAGCACACTCTCCAAGTGGGAGGCGGCGGGCATCCGCAGCAACATCCGCACGAGTCTCTCTCCCAAGGCATGATCTCCAAGGCACGAGTCTCTGCCAGACGCCCGATCTCTCACACTGTATTGCCTGTGATTAGAGGGGATAGGAGCCGCTGCTGCACGGTCGGGCAAGCCAAGACGACGGAGCGGGCATCCAAAAGTGGCAAAGGCGGCAGAGCAGGGCAGGGGCAACGGGCACATCACTCCTTTTAATGTTGCAAACAGTAGACTTGCAGTGACAGACCTGTTTAAGATGCTCTCCACCACTGCGGGGCCTCCTTACCACAGTTATAACTGCTGGGCACCTAGCCGGCTTTGTTCGATTCTCGCATGTGCGCCTGACACTCGGTCCACAGACCAAGGAGTGCAATTGAATCTAACTGCCTCGTAGTGGATCTATTTGTTCGAATATTATTCAAATTTTACTTCGAATGCATCGCTACAGCATTTTTTTTCTAAATCAGAATTAATTGTATAAGACGTAAAAATATTTTTAAATGTGAGATTCATAGCAAATTTGACACCTAAAAGTTGTATCGTAGTGATAGGATATAAAAGATGGAATTAAGTAATTATCTTAAAAGTTAAATTCTGATCCTTTGTTGTTCCTGTTTGTTGTCCTTGTTAGATTTTGGTTGATACTTGATAGTAAATAGCATATGCATTTTTAGCCATTAGAGAGATACATATCCCATTATAATCCAATTTATTTGTATAAACCAATGCAAGATCTGAAATAAGCAATTATTCATTGATTAAATTTACTAATCAGGACAAATAAGGAATTTTTTCAATCACCAAAGCTAATATGGAATTATTTGTAACAAAATAAATGGAAGCTTCTTTTTAAAAAAATATAAATGGAAGCTGCTTTGTGTTTGTGAAACAAAGGATTTTGTGAACAACATTTTTTAAAAATTTGTGAATAATCATGATTTATTTTTAATCTTGGTCCATTTACATTTCCTACACGATACGCACACACTGCGGGCCCTACACGATCCGGAGTCGTCACATCAGGTGCAGGCAGGCTGGAGCTCGCACGCCAGCACACACTAGGCGCCAAACCGGGAGCCGCGCTTCCCGCACTGCAACAGGCTGTGGCTACGGACAGAGCAGTGCTGGAGCTCACGCCTACCCGCTTTGGACATAACCGCTGGGCAAAAGGAGAAGCTCGAGCTTGTTCCATTCGACAGCATGTGCGCATTGCCAGACTCGGTCCAACTCGGTCAAGTTGTGTGGTCCTTTAATTTGTTTTTAAATATAAGATTAATTTGTTTTTAAATATAACATATGTAAGAGTAATTTGGTGTACTGGACGACACTATTTGTATTTGTATTAATATTTATGTGTTATGTTATGCTGAATTTTACTTCGAATGCATCATAAATGGCTATAACATTTTTTTTTCTAAATCAAAACACTAATTGTATAAGACGTGAAAAATATTTCTTAAATGTGAGATTCATAGCAAAAGAATTTGACACTATCACTAGTAAAATAGTGATTGTAAATAAAAGCTGGAATTAAGATCAAAATAATTATCTTAAAAGTTAAATTCTGGTCCTTTATTGTTCTTATTTGTTGTCATTTTGGTTGATAGTAAATAGAACCTTTTCATTGTATGCATTTTCAGCCATTGAAGAAATACATATCCCATTATAATCCAATTTTTTTTAATAAACCGAAGCAAGATCCAAACTAAGCAATTATTCATTTATTAAATTTACTAATCAGGACAAATAAGGAAATGGAATTATTTAACGATGGAATTATTTGTAACAAAATAAATGGAAGCAAGCATATCTTGCTTTGTGTTTGTAAAACAAAGGAAGTGTGTGTTTGTGAAACAAGAAATAATAGTGTTTTAAAGCGTCTTGTGACATTTTCAAAAAAAAATGTGAATAATCATTATTTATTTTTAATCTTGGTCTAAAGAAGTTCCTAAAAATCGCACGAATTCTTAACAACTACACATTTTCCTTACATTTCCTTTGTATTTAGGGGGAAAACTTACACTGTTAAAACATTGTAGTAGTACTTAGGATATACCAAAGTTTATACTTGAATATCATATAAATCTTAAACATAATTAAGCACATGTGGTCACAAACAAAAAAAAACTTAGTGCACTGTTATTAGTTTATTAGGTTTACAATTGAAACAATATTATTGATCTCATATGAGAGTCGATTAATATGGCACATAAAACTACCAATTGCCAATAAGACTGATCAGTGTGTGGGTTACTTGCATTATATCCATCTTTTCTTTTTTGTTGACTTCCTTGCCTTTAAACTTAGCACATCAGGTGCAATTTTCAATATGCAACCATAACTCCTACGATAAAGCAAAGGGGAAATTAGTTATTTAGCTAACAAATGTATATTTGCAATTTTGCATATATAAGCTAAGGGACATAAGAAAATAAAAATAAGTTTTCAAATAATAAACAGAAGTATAAGGACTCTTCATAACCGTTGGCTCATGTAGTGCTTGAGGAGCACAATGAAGTGAAGGAAAGTGTTCCTGACATCCATACATGTGACGCAAGTCACCAACTGTTGAGTTCTTACTGGTTGTGTGTTCTAACTATAATACTTGATAGCATTGCAGAATCATGATACTTTACTTTTCATAAAATAGCTAATTATTGCAACGACACCACATGCTATGAAAATTACACAAACTGTATAGGTACATTCTGTGCATATGGAGTTAACTAAAAGAACAAAGGCACCAGAACATCACGACGCGACATGGTGTCGCATAGAGGCCAATTTGTGAAATTAAAAAAAAAGGAAAAAATGGTTCAGAAAATGTAATCAGATAGAAGTGCCCTCCCTCACGCGTGATGATTGTTCTGACCCAATACGTTGGCAATGGCAAACTCTTCCAAAGATGCAAATCCTATCGTCGAAGCTGAGAGCAACGGTGCGGATAA
The DNA here is from genome assembly GCA_030378355.1 of Eleusine indica. Lineage (NCBI taxonomy): Eukaryota > Viridiplantae > Streptophyta > Magnoliopsida > Poales > Poaceae > Eleusine > Eleusine indica. Next base: position 49,897,121 of record CM059495.1, read on the forward strand.
GCAACAGCACGCCTCTGCCGTTAGTACTAAGACGGCAGACGATTTCGTTCCTCACGCGTGGCCTCTCATCTCTTCCGACCCGACCTCTGTCTCGCCATCTCCTTGCTCTTGCTCCACCCTAACCCTAGGCGGCGCTCTGGAGATTTGGAGGCGGGCGCGAGCTGGCGAGCGGGCCTGGGCTGAGGAGAGGGCGCGGCGAGCAGCTGCGGGCGGGCACGAGCTCACTGCAGATGCTGAGGAGCCGGCGTGGCGTGCAGCTGAGGGCGCGACGCGGCGCGGGCAGAGGCGCTGGCCGACGCGCGAGCTGGATGCAAGGCGGAGGCGGCGCTGGACAGAGCTGAGGCAGAGGAATGGACAGCTACAACACTAGGTATAATCAATGATTTTCCCCTTTTCATATCTGTAGTAGAACGAAAATAGAGACCAACAATGCTAGGTATAGTCAATGATGCCGAAATGTTGTTGAAATGCTGCTGAAATTGTTACAAACTAAGGGAGAATGCTGCTGCATTTAAGTCAAAATGTTGCTGAAAGTAGGGGTAAAATCGCAAGGGCATTTAGGTGGAAATAAAAAACTTAAAATTTTCACCAATTTGGTAACTAAGTTTTGCCTTGCTTTAGTTTCTAGTACAGTGTGCTCTTGTTAGAAGACTGAATGATACCAAATTCACATCAATTTTTTCTTTAGATTTATATATTGATGTCTCTAGAGCAGTATTCTGCCACTGATATGAATACATGAGCAATTAGTCAGATATTTTTTTAAAAAAATTTTATCAATAGGAATACGAAAGAAAATAGTAGAGTTGTAATGTTTCACTTCTATACTTGTTTCATAACCTGCTATTAATAGAAAGTAACTATGGAAAGATAAATGAAATCCCAATTCAGTATTTATTTAGACTGATCATACTTTGTCTTCCTATAGTCGTCGAAAAAGAATGAGATGCTCTTTGTGTGGTATGGTGGCTTATAAATTGTGATAAAATTGCAATTAAAAGGCAGTATCCTCTATCCTGACGACTCTGAACATCATAGGGATAGCTTATGTTAGCATATTATCTGCTATTCTGCTTTGTGCACTAGTGTTGCAGGTTAAAGAATATATCTTCCTTTCATTTTCTTGCTTATCCTATCATTACACATCCCTGTTTTCATCTTGCCTATACATCCAAGCTGAGCTGAAGAGAGGCTGGTGAAGCTGTACGAGCTGAAGGAGAGGCTGGTGAAGTTATACTGCAGTGTGATGTTATATGCTCATCACTAGAAAATAGGTATGCTCTGTTTGGCCATTGTTCTTGCTACCTGGTTATTTTTTGTTGCTCTGTTACCTGTGTCGCATTCATGCATCTTTGCTACGGTGTTGCCTCTGATGATACTAGGAACAGTCCTTGTTCTGTCATATAATCTGCTACCTAAGTCTGATTTATGCAAGAAGCTACCTGATGCCATAGTGTTAACAGTAAAAAAATCATGAAATATGATCAATTTTGTTACCTTGTAAACATCTTTAGTGCCCCAAAATAATGATCAGTTTGTTCACAAAGTTTAGGATTCTGTTTTGGTTGGCATATTGTTTTATTGGTGGAATTTACCTTGGACCTCAAAATTTTATTAGTGCCCACAAAGTTGTTTATAGTTATGACATATTACTTGATAGTTCCTTATTTCTTACCACTGAAAATGGATATGCGTTGTAGCCAAGTGGTGGCAGCTCTTATATGCTGCATAACATATTTTGTAACTTGTAATAAACATGCTCTGTTCAGAATGTCGGTAACATATTCTAAAGCTGATGAGTGCTAATATTTTTATAAGCTAATAAGCATCTTAAGTTCTACCACTATTTAACAGCTATTGTCTTATGAAAGACATCCTAATTGTAAGCTCATCTGATAGTTCAGTACATTACCTTATTTGCATATTGATTCATACATAAACTTGCTATGACAAAAGCTAAGACCTGAAACATCTTCTTCTGTGCTAGCCAGTAACCACCTGTTGTTTGTTTTTTTCTTCAGCTGCTTTCATATTGATGAAAATGCATACTATAGTGATTTTTTAGGCCATTATTTACGTGGTTAACTTCTTTCATTTGCAGAGGCGACAACCATGATTTGTAGATGCTAATAAGAAACCATTGTGTTTGTTGAGTACCATCTACAATTTGGCGAGTTTGACAATCAAAGTGAGCGTCTATGATTATATTCATACATGTGTGGTCAGTGCTAAGCTTTCTTGCTACATGTGTTGTAGTTTGTGGTTTTGTTTTAGTAACCCATCTTTGTCCATCTATTTTTGGTGCAGTTGACAGGATGGGTTGCAGACTCTCAGAGCAGAAGAAGGGAAAGGCTAAGGCTGGTGAGAAGCTGAAGGCTAAAAAGGGAAAGGCTAAAGCTGGTGAGAAGCCGAAGGCTAAAAATATCAGAACAGGAGCTGGACAGGGCAATCGTGTGCTCAGACGCTCTCCCCGTACCCGGACTCGGCCGACACCTCTTGTTAGGGAGGTCCAAGTACCACGGAGACCTCCGTTTAGACCCCACGGTCAGGTGTCGAGAACTGCGGAGGGAGTTTCTTGAGAGAGGGCTAATAGAGGCCGTGACACCTCAGGCTGCACAAGACGTAATGACTGCACGTGCCGAGAGTGTTGTGGCAGGAGAGGGCTTGAGTCACCAGTGGGACCTGAGGTTGATTTGCTTACGGTTCCCGGACCTACCATGAAGGGTATCCGAAGGGTCCCTCTTCACAGGTGGCAGGTGTTGCTGAGGGAGGGTGGAACTAGGGCTAGATACTGGACTTTGACACAAAGACATATTGCAGAGGCCCTCAAGAGGAAGTTCGAGACCAGGGGACAGGGGCGCACCTTCTCGCTTCACAACACCCTGTCCTACCTGAGTCTAGCCACAGCAGCTAGTTTGCCTCAGCAGATCTTTGAGAGCCACTTCACTTTCTTGCCCGGTCTTCAGGACTTAGTGACTACTGCTTTCCGGTGGGATGCTCAGATTGTGTTAGACTTCTACGCTACCTTGTGGGTTGCTTCAGACAGGAGTGCCATTTGGTTCATGTTTAAGGGCGAGCCCTACAGTTTGACCCGGGAGCAGATAGCAGAGGCTCTCAGGTTTGAGATAGTTGATGGTGTGAGGCTTGACGACCTTACCCATCCAGGTGCAGAGGCCCCTCGCAGACCTCAAGGTGGGGTGGTACCACTTGACGCAGAGATGAGCATAGCTTATGTACCTCCTCACACTGAGCACTACAGCAGGTTGCCTCACAGGTTGACTCATGAGGCACAGGTTCGCAAGGGTGCCATCTCAAGGACCCTGATTCCCCGGGAGGGAGAGAGGGAGCACGTGACGAGTATCTACCAGAGACTCCTCCTTCACTTGCTAACGCACCAGCCCTTTGATCTCACAGACCTTCTTGTTGCCCAGATGGAGGATGCCATCTCGGAGGGGCTTGGTGCGAGGCTGTTGCCCTTTGGACCTTACATTTGCTATATGATCTACAGGTTAGGCTTCATGACAGCAGAGCAGTACCAGAGGCTCCCCCGGACGATCAAAGGGTACATCCCTGCTCGCACTACCGACCCTAGATATGCCGAGCGGATGCCACGACAGAGGAGCTCTGAGAAGACAGCCACCGCACACGAGACCAACCAGGAGACCTTTCACTCTACACCAGTTAGTGAGACTCCTTGTCCAGTAGGAGGTGGTGAGAGTGGTAGTACCGACTCAGCAGTTGAGGCCGAGCTTGCCGCTCTTCGTGTACGACTAGCAGCCCAGGAGGCCATCATAGCTGAAAAGCGGGAGGCGGTAAGGAGGTTTGAGGAGACACAGAGGCAGCTGGCCACCGCACTAGCCTTTATAGCCCAGGGCCAGGGAGACTTGATGACCTTTCTGCAGAGCCTCGGGATACAGCAGCCACCTCACCAGCCAGGTCACCAGCCAGCGTCTCAGTTTCTATTCAGTCAGTTTGCATCCCTTGAGCAGCCCTCACCCTCAGCACTAGCAGCACCATAGAGTTCACCGGCTCCTATACTTTGTTCACAGGTAATCAGCCCACAGCTCCAGAGGCCTACATGTTTATACACTCACATGTTGAGGAGCCCTATTCTCTCACCACCATGATCTACTGGACTGTCACCATCTTTCTTTGTTGGAGCACGGATATATATAGATGTTGGAGCACCCTTCTCCTCCCCCATGCACCTCTTTGCATCCTCACAGCAGACTACAGTAGAGGCAGGCACCGAAGGAGTACCTGTGAGCACACCTCAGTCTCAGCTTGAGCTCAGATCACTCCTTGAGGACGACCATCAGGACTATCAGAATGACCATGAGGACGATCAGGATTAGGACGACCATCAGGATGATCAGGCCAGTGGTACACCTACCCCTTCCACTACAGTGTCTTCATCTTTATTAGATGTTACTACCACCTCAAAGGCACTAGAGGCAGGAGTACCGGCCACAGGTCAGGCTCTCGCTGTGATCAGCACCTCAGAAGCACCACCGACCACCTCACAGGCACCACCGACCACCTCACAGGCACCACGGACTTCATCACAGGTGACACGCACCTTCTACTCACCAGACGAGTATGAATTACGGAGAGATGGCATTCCGGAGTATGAGATTCCTCACCAGCTGTATCTTGTTGAGTGGGCTAGAGTAATAGGGGGTGGATTATTTCATAACTAAATGTTCCCTGTGTTTTATTTTACTTTATTTGGTGCATTGTGTTCCACTTGCTCAGTTCAGTTTTGTACATGTTATATTATTTTGTCAATCACTTGCTCAGTTCACGGACGTGACCCCCCCCCCCCTCCCCCATCCTTCGTCCAGTAACCGTGCAGTCCGGTGACCCTGTCCACTCGTCTAGTGACCGGTGACCGTGGCGTCCGGTCCGATCGTCCGGTGACCCCATCCGCTGTCCACGCCCGTGACCCCGTCGGCTGTCCGGTGACAGCGCGGTTACCCGTCCGGTGACCCAGTCCGGCCGTCTGGTGCGCCTGTCACCCGTCCGGTGATAGCGCAGTTACCGTCCGGTGACCCTGCAGTCCGGCCGTCTGACCATTCGGTGCGTCTGTTGCCTGTCCGATGACTCTAATGGTGACCCATCGGGTGCGCCCGTCCGATGCTGTGACCAGTCCGGTCGGTGACGCATGATAGCGAGCATGTAGAGGGAGTATCTCCGACAAGGCAACAACTGGTCTTGCCCCTTATCATATAAATTATAGGATAAAAGGTCTTGCCCCTTATCATATAAATCATAGGATAAATTATAGCTAGGCAGAATCAGAAGTAACTAATTCAAGAGACCACGAGGCAACAATTAACAACACCAACACCGGGTCATTTAATTTTAGTTCCAAATACTACACAAACTCTAGCACAACCCTATTCGTCATCATCATCTGCTGCTATAGAGGAACCTTCATCATCATCTGTTTGATATTACAAGTGAGTTTTATCCTCATCTTCAGACTCCTCAATTTCATTGACTTCAACATTACGAAGGTCATCAACTACACTTGCATCAACAATATAACAATCTTGACATCTATTTATGTCGTTCAAACTATTTTCTTGATCATTAACTTGCATTGGAAATTCTGTGCAGTCTTCATCTTGGTATGCAAGTGTAGTGCCATCCACTACAGTTTCTTTGTCGTGTTCAGAGATATTGATATTCCACAAATGCCTATGCTGAAATTTTTGCACAACCCTCCACTCTCCATGGTGTCTTGTGTCTTGCTAGTAAAATACCTTTGTTGCTTGTGTTGCTAGAATAAACGGATCTTCTTTATACCAGCAATGTCCAATGTTGATGCTTGTAAAATATCCATCATATTTCATTCTTGATTTCCTCCCTTCAAGATCAAACCAGTCACATTGAAATAAAACAACCGTCTGCACAACATTCAAATCTAAATTATAAGTCAACTCTATAATTTCCTTCACACGGCCATAAAATATTATATTTTGATCATTATGATTACCCTCAACCATAACTCCGTTGTTTTGTGTTTTTCTTTGTTTTTCACGGTCAAAAGTGTGATACCGAACACCGTCAACAATACATGCTGAAAATATTCGAACTCTCATGTTCGGTTGGCAAGATAGTGCATATAGGCCGTCATTTACATCTTCTTTCTTCATGTAACGTAGTTCTGCAATCTGCACAAGACAATTCGAACTAGGTCAAGGCATATATATGCATTACAATTGTTAACTTTCATAGAAAATATTCAGTTTTGAAAAACTTTCATAAAAATATTATTTGTTAACAACTAACTCACATGATTCTTGAACCATGAAGGAAATTCATTCTCCAACAGGTCAAGGCATATATGCATTACAGTTGTTAACTTTCATAAAAATATTCAGTTTCAAAAAAGTTTCATAAAAATACTATTTGTTAAGAACTAACTCACATGATTTTTGAACCATGAAGGAAATTCATTCTCCAATCTTTTTTCTACATCATGACTGTTTTGTTCTTCAAATAGCCTGAAAGCAAAGGGCATGCAACAAAATTAGAGATAAATAGTTTGTAATAACGAGATTAAGAAAGGTAAGAAATGTGTATAAATGACTAAATAATTGATATATGGTTGAACTTCTGAACAATTGTTCAACACATACCAAATCATCTTGTTAAAATAATGTTCAAGCTTAGTCACCGTCGGGGTTCCAAGTAATTCAATACCATGTCTGAAGACACAGAGATCACCTATCCTTGAATCAACTCGCTCTCTATTCCTGCCGATCCGATTGAATTGTGTCTCCACACCATCAAAATACCTTGAGCAAGCTATCAAGCACTCATTAGCAACATATGCCTCTGCAATACTTCCTTCAGGTCTTGCCTTGTTCCTCACAAAACGCTTCAATGTATACAACCTTCTTTCAATTGGGTACATCCATCCATATTGTACAGGACCTCTAAGCATTGACTCCTCAGGTAAATGGACGGTTAAATGTATCATAACATCAAAGAAAGAAGGTGGAAATATTTTTTCAATTTTGCACAAAATAATTGGGATCTCTTCTTGTAGTTTGTGTAGAACTTCTAACTTTAGGGTTTTACAACACAATTGTTGAAAGAAATTCCCCAATTTAGCAATTGCTGTACAAACCTCCTTACTCATGATTCCAGGAAGGGCAGCAGGTAATATCCTTTGGAGTATGATATGACAATCATGGGTTTTTAGTCCCTTTATATTGCATTCATCAACAGAATACATGATGCCAAATTAGAAGCATATCCATCTGGAAGGCGCACACCTTTGAGGAACTCAATAAAAGCAAGGCTTTGTTCTTTGTTCATGACATATGGAGCTTGTGGCATAGTGTACGAATTCCCAACACGTTTTAAGTGTAACTCCGGTCTGACACCTAGGTTTTCTAAATCAATTCTAGAATTAATGGTGTCTTTGGCCTTCCCCGCAATGTTGAGAAATATGCCAAGAAGGTAGTCATATATATTTTGTCAATGTGCATAACATCTAGATTGTGCCGCAACTTTAAACTAGTCCAATATGGCAAGTCAAACAAACTAACCTTTCGGCTCCAACACTGACCCTCGAAGATTGTTCGTTCTCTTTTCTTGTTATCAAGGTGCTTTCCTGGTCTAACATGCTTTACCCTCTCTAGTTGTTCTATCAACTCATCTGTACTAAATTCCGTTGGCCTCTCACAACTTTCAATCTTGCCCTCAAAATCCTTTATTTTCCTTAAACGATGGTTCCTTGAAAGGAAACGATGGTTTCCAATATAAACTATCTTGTGTTTTATCTTCATTGAGCAAGGATCTTTGTCACAACGCACACAAGCATAGTAACCTTTTGTGGCTCGCCCCGTCAACGTGTTCAATGCAACAGAATCATGAATGCACCATATAACCGCAACATGTAGATCAAACCATGAGTTACTAAATGCATCAAAAGTAGGAACATCCTTCCAAAGTTGTTGCAACTCATCAATAAGAGGCTCCATGAACAAATCAAAATCTTTTTTTGGAGGTTTTGGTCCAGAGATGAGTAGAGTCAACATGAAGTTGGATTGCTCCATACAAGCCCATGGTGGCAGATTGTAAGGAATAATAAATACTGGCCACATGCTATAAGATGTGTTGAAGCTACCAAATGGATTGAAGACATCAGTTGCAAGACCAAGTCTTAAGTTTCTTCCATCTCGCGCAAACCAACCATAATTTTTATCGAAGTCTTTCCAAGCCTCACCATCGACAGGATGGCTAAGTTCATTTTCCACATGTTTTTGTTTTAGGTCCCATTGTGCCTCCTCTGTAGTTTGTTTAGATGCAAACATTCTCTTCAGTCTTGGTACCAGTGGAAAATGTCAGAGTACCTTCATAGGAATACGCTTTGTTTAATCTGCATTTTGCCATCTTGATTCATCACAGTACGGGCATAACCCACTATTTCTGTAGGATCCTCTATACAAAACACAGTTATTTCTGCACACATCTATAGTATCATATCCAAGTCCCAATTCATGAATAGACTTCATTGCTTCTTCATATGAGACAGGAAGATCACAATGCGGCCATGCTTCTGATAATAACTTCATTATTGCAATAAATGCAATATTGGATATCCGATAGTATGTTTTGATATGTAGTAACTTCACAATAAAAGAAAACCTGGAGAAACTAGAACATCCAGGATCAAGTTCATGCTTTAATTCATCAATTATACTTGCAAACATTGTTAGTTCTTCATGCTGGTCTGTTTGTTCTTGTTCACTAGGCTCGCGTTCAGCTACTAACAATTCCCCAATCATATCAGGAATCCTATCATTTATGTCATCATCATCATTTGACGGTGAAATATCCTCCACTCCAACAACTTGGTTATTCTGATTGTGTGTGAACCAATTATGATTTCCAGCATATCTGATGGTTCTCCGTGATGGATCCACTTAGTATATGTGCTTACCATTCCACGGTTACTTAAGTGGGCAAACACAACTGGTTGAGGTTCCTTAATCCGATTGAGACAGGTACGACATGGACATAATATTTTTGCCAACTTATCAAACCGTTCACGAACAAACATCATGAACTCAATCACCCCATCGCAATGTTTTTAAGATCATGGGGGTTCATTTCTCCAGGAGCTTCTATTCATCTATTGAAAATTCGTAGCAATTATTTTACTGCTATGTTAACCTTTAACTTGACAATAGAATTGAAAACCTGTATGTATTACAAAGATTCACATCATATCACATACCTTCTTTGCACTGCGGAGCTACTGGATGCAGAAGCACTTGCCGGCAGGCGGAGTGTGGCACGAGGCGCCCCGTGAGTGATAGATTAGTGGAGTCTGGAGAAGCGAGGCTGCGAAAAAATGGCAGGGCGCGACGCCCTTGGTCATTGCGTTTCCAGCACTTGCTGGCGCCGGTGCCGCTAGGGGCTCAGCAGAATAGACTCGGCAGGATTAAGGGCCGAAGCAGCTTACCGAAATGCACTAGCAACAACGAAACAAGCAGGACGGTGACCAGGCGGACGAAGCCCAGCGAGGTGAGGGAGACTTATGCGGCCGCGCCGTGCTCCGACCTCTTGGCCATAGTTGGAAGAGAGGAGCTCGATTCGCCGGCTTAGCTCGGGACCGAGGATAAACCAGTTCGGAAAGATCTTGGCCGCCCCTTGCATAGCTCCCAGAAAACCAGACACCGCTCCATTGCTAGCTTCTGATGAGACCAGACCGGGGAGGCAGATCCAGTGGCACGGCGCAGCAGCAGCGCTAGATTTATAACGCAGGTACTGTGGTTCGAAGCCGACAATTTAGAAAAAAAAATCTCCCCAACGAGCCCATATTTCATACAAGCTGCGGTCCAAAGGCCCATTCAGCCCGAAAGGGACGGTGTCATTGTGAATTTTTTACATGCACTTATGACGGTTAGTCACAATCCGAAACTTCCATTCCATCACGAGCAATGACCAGATGTTTGGTGATGTTTTGGACACGCTTTTTGTGATGCTACATTCTAGAATGTCACAAATATTCGTACTTCCTTAGGAACGTCATAAAATGTTGCTAATTAGTGACAGTTTGTTGTTTTGTCACTCCATTTATGTCACTGAATACCCAATTTCTTATAGTGTCCACAAGTGTGACCAAAGAAAAGGATTGTGCTTTATGCCCATTGAGCAAGCTCTAATGGACTCTGAGATTAAACCCACTCGCGCGGTTCATGGACTAAGGCTCATACATACCAATTTGGCTCTTATTTGCCTTGGTTCATATTTGCTCGCTTATTCATTTGGCATTTGCGAAAATTGTAAGGCCATCGAGTGCCGCTATTTGAAAAGGAGTGTTTGAGAGTTACCTTCATATTCCAAGTGCAGTGTTTATTTGAGTGTTAAGTGAGGGGACTTGGAAATTCGAGAAATTCCTTGATTCTATGAAATTTCCCATAGAGACCATATAGTCCGCTCTAGGGACCGTATAGTCCGGTCAGTGCCTCTGTGCACAGGGCTTCGGGATAGGCAAGTTGTAGAGACCGGACAAAATGATCGACCCGACCGTACCGTTCGGTTTGTACGCAAGCTTGTCTGGGTTGCAGCCTGACCGGACAGTCTGATCTTTAGACTGTACCGTCCGGTGACTAGGATTGAAACGTGAAATATTCTTTCTCCAGTGACCGTTGATCCATCCGCCGCGCGATCACGGTCGTCGATCTATTTGACCTAGGTCAACATATCCATCGAGACTTCATCTCTTTCCTTCCGAATGCCGAGAACATGCCCTGGCCGCCGCTGCATCTTTCGTCGTCGAGGACGCCATCACCGCTATGCGCAACTCGCCATGACCCCGCTCCAGCGCAGCTACACCGCCACTCGCCCGCACGCTCCACCCGCTTGTGCCACGCTCGCGCGCAGCCCCAGCGCTGCCGCAAGCCCTGCCGCCGAGCTTCCCCTCGCCGCCGTGCCCTAGCATTGCAGCTTGCCATTGCTCCATCACCGAGCAGAGTCACTGCTGTCGCGCCTCAGCTCTTGCGCGTACTGCCCCGAGCCTGAGCTCCCTTTGCCGATTGTTAGGGCAAGTTTCCCCCTTCCCCCTCAACCTCCATTGCCGGCAACCCAAAAGCTTTGGTTTTTCAGCGATCGGTCGCGAGATTGTTGCGGTTCTCGACTTCGGATTCTCTAGGGTATCATACATTCTCTCCAATTCATCGTTGAGCAATTTTCTTAATTGATGCAATTAGATTAATTGCCCATGTTTAGTTGCATTAATTAGGTAATTAGCTCAACCTAGCTGTAATTAATTCCATGACTATATGTTAATTGCATGTCTAGGGTTTATGTCTCATTTAGTCTGCTATTAGATTTATGACATATTATTTGACTGCATACTAGATGACTCGCACCAGCCACTTATAGTCGATGATCACTGATGTTACTTTGCATATTTGTCTAGTGATCATGTCCTTCATCTCAGTGCTAGGATTTCTATTGTGCATTCTTACCTAGCGGTGCTATGCTTGTAGATTTATACAGGTTCTATGCTCATCTTGTCTATACCTATGTGCGTGCAGTGACACCTGATAGCAGCAGAGATGGCAGGAGCAGGTGATCAGGACAAGGAAAAGGGCAAGGTGATAGAGAAGCCTAGAGGCAAGAAGAGGACCAGGCTGGACCTAGAGTCAGAGAGGGCCATGAGGTTAGCACAACACCTGGACGCCATGGAGAGATCCCGTAGGACACTAAGGACACGGCTGATCATAGAGCAGACAGGTGACACTCAGGGACTCCGGAGGAGTACCAGACAGAGGACAACCTTGGCCACAGGAGTCACTCCAGCACTGTAGTCGCAAGGTACTCCGTCTTCTCGTCAGAAGAGGTCGTCGAGACCTGCGGAGCAGGGATCCTCCAGACAGCAGGAGGCCTCTAAGGAGGAGGAGACTCAAAGTCTAAGGAGTTTGAGGAGGAGGAGGAGATTGAGCAGCCAGCGCAGACTGTACCCCAGAGGACAGCTCACCGGGCAGGAGACTCGTAGTGCACCTGTGCAGTGTGCACGAGGAGGCTGCAGAGACTTGTAGAGGTAGCCGGAGAGCCGGATATTCTTAAGGTTCCTACAAAGAACCTTAAGTCACTTCGTCTCATCTCCTTCGAGCAGTGGGTTCTAGTCCTCGGGGACCCTGCTGCAGGAGAGAGGTACTGGACCGGTCTATAAAGGAGGATCGGTGAGGGACTGAGACGCTACCTTGCCAGGAAAGGCAAGGCTGGACTGTTTGTGTCATAGCAGTACACAACCTACCCGGCCATGAGGAGGGCCACAGGCACTGACATGGAGCAGTACTTCACGTACTTGCCAGGGCTAGCAGAGCTAGTTACTGCTCCATATAGGTACAAGGAGGACATTGTGATGGAGTTCTACACTACACTATGGGTAGCCAGAGATCGCTCTGAGATCTAGTTCTTATACAAAGGACAACCCCAGTGTGTGAACAGGGAGGACCTCATAGCTAACCTAGGGCTCCTTGCTTCAGATTTTCAGCTATATAGGAGTGCCTATGGGACTCTCGTTCCACCTCACAGACCATAGGGAGGGACACTACCTCCGGACGACATGGTGTCATAAGCCTTTCCACCACCACACACTCCAGGTTTTGACAGAGGCCATGCGAGACTCATCGCAGAGGCGAAGGTGGTTAGAGCGATAGTCACTAGGACTATCATCCCACAGTCTGGGTACAGAGAGGAGTTCACACTTCTACATTAGTGGGCTGTGGCAGCTATTCTGAGGAGACAGCAGTTTGACCTTGCAGATCTTTGAGAGGGTTGGAGGATGTCACTCTGTCTACGGTCCATACATCTGTTATCTTCTGAGGAGAATGAGACTAGTGACTGAGGAGCAGTACGAGGCATTCCCTGAGGTGACCACCAGCTACTTACCATGAGTCCGTAGGAGATCGTAGTCAGCCTCGAGTTAGCAGACAGGAGAGGAGGACCAGGAGTCACCGCTAGTCACTCACGAGCAGGCAACTCATCCAGAGATGGTGGTTCCTGAGTCAGCTAGTATAGGAGCACCTCCCTAGCCTACAAGCACACAGACAGAGGACGCTACCACTGTAGAAGCACTTGCAGGACGCCTAAGTGAGTTCATTCAGAGCACAACTGAGGATAGACATCAGATGATGGAGTTCATCAAAGGACAGGCAGAGCTTCAGAGACAGCAGATGATGCTGATGACTACACTGATGACCCAGATGGCTGAGTTTACTCAAAGATAGGCCAGTCAGCAGCTAGGACCTTCTATTGTTCCATAGTTTTAGCCGCTGCAGACACAGCCAGGCCCCTTCACTGCTATGATAACAGCTCAGTCCAGCGGGTTGTCACACTTAGGGGTGTTACTGATAGCAGGAGTAGGATAGACGTTCTCGCCAGTGACTCAGTTCTCCCCCGTGTCAGCCTTCTCAGTCTTTGCGTTGTTCTCTTCACCTACAGAGTCTACAGCTTCGCAGAGGATAATACCTACCACCTCCCAGCAGTAGGAGCAGCAGCCACCGGTCAGGAGTCTGTTTTCTGAGATAGTGCACACCACACGTGCAGACTCCCAGACAACCCCTACAGCTCCACCTTCTTCTGCTATAGACATCACTCTAGTCACACCTAAGGTAGTAGAGGATCTTGTCCGCCGAGGCTTCACTCAGGAGGATGTGGATGACCTTGCTCTTCTTCAGGCGACAGTTGCAGAGGACACATCCACAGTCCCGCCAATAGGGTAGGACAGAGAGTCTGAGTCACCAGTAGACCTTGAGTACTTTGAGCAGTTGGACTCTCAAGTGACGCAGACTCAGGCAGAGCAGCAGGACCCGACACAGGAGCAACCTAGAGCAGAGCCCTCAGAGGGTGTCGTTGCACCACTTCATTCGACCATGAGCGCTTAGAATGTTTCTTTATTTCTCCTCTTTTTGGTGCTTGTTGCCAAAGGGGGAGAAGTAGTCATACGTCTAGGGGGAGTGGGAGTGTGATCCTATGCGATCGAGAGTTAGTAGCTTGTAACTAGGGGGAGCATACGTGTACATGGATTTTCAGAGTTAGATACATTTGGTTCTTATTTTGAGGGATTTACCAATGTTAGTGGATTTTAATGAGTCATGGTTTTCATTCGCTTGTGTTTGACTCGTCATGATCTCACTTGGTTTATTTTCATACGCAGTGCTTTGTCTTTCTATATTTATCTTGTATGCCTGTATATGATTCCATGATGATGATTGCTTGCCTTTAATTCCTATGCATTGCCATGTTATCCTGATTGCATATCACCATTTGTGTCTTGCATTGCATGTCTTTATGCTTTAAAATTAATATCTTCACATGACGTGCATGCATATCATCTAGAGAGTGCTCTTCTCTCTTATTCCTTTTAGCTCTTGATGATGCTTGATTGAGTAGGACCTTGTTTATTCATTGCTTATGCTTTTGAGGTTCCTCTCGATCGTAGTGTAGCCCTTTTAGCCTTGTAGTTTCTTGATATGATTATGCTAAGTAGTGGTTGTCATCAATCACTAAGGGGGAGATTGTAAGTTTCATGACCATTGATGATTGGATCCCCAAGGTATGAATGTTTTGGTGATAGATGACAACTATAAAATTATGGGCTAATATCTACACGAGTGTTGTCTATGCAGAAATCATCTCTAAACTCTACTACAAATCATATGGATAATGGTTGCCTTGGCAATGGATGACAATGACCACAAGCATGGAGGCTTGTGAGCTTGATGGAGTCCAAGGGTTGATGGAGATGGATCAAAGCTAAGGACAAGCTATGGAGCAAGTGTTGGGAACACTTGTCTAGTTGTTAGGGCTTTGAGTCCATAGGAAAAATCGGACTATCAAGGGGGTCTAGGTCATGTCTCTTAGGTCATACTAGTTGGTGATGTCCATGGATGCTCAGTGAAATCACAGGCACTAGGTGACAGTGGAGAAGCCAAGGAGCCGTTTGGAGAAGCTGGGAAACGAAGTCAAGCGAGGATAAGAAGTTTCATCTTCTAGACATAGTGACCAGACAGAGTGGTCAGTGGAGACCGGACTGTACGGTCACTAGGAGAACAGGAATTCCAGACAAAAGACTCAGCAAGGAAACTACCAGAGTTGAAGTCTGTAAAGACCGGACGGTCCGATCTATAGACTGGATGGTCCGGTCTGTACAAGTCAACTCTGGGCAGCGAGGAAGCGGCTCTGGAAATGTTTCTGTAGAGGAGAGAGAAACTAATCGGACAGTCTAGTTAGTACGGAGATCAGCAGTGGGTAGAGCCGTTGGAGCAAGATCTGTAGTGACCGGACGGTCCGATCAGGCAGTGACCGGATGGTCCGATCAGGTAGTGACCGGACAGTCTAGTTAGTACGGAGATCAGCAGTGGGTAGAGCCGTTGGAGCAAGATCTGTAGTGACCGGACGGTCCGATCAGGCAGTGACCGGACGGTCCGGTCAGGCAATGACCGGACAGTCCGGTCAGTATACCAAGAAGTCTGATTTCGTGGAGCAACGGCCAGTTGGAGGTTACAAGCCTATATAACTTTGTTGCTGGGGTCTTTGAGACCACTCTTGGCCAGTGGAGTTGTCTGGAGCATTTGGTGAGAGCCAAGAGGAAAAGAGGAGATCACTAGGAGGAGATATTGCATATCTTGAGAGTGCTAGTGAGAGTAACTTGAGCATTGATGCACATTTAAGGCTAGGGTGTCCTTGAGGGTGTGATCTAGGTTGTTACTCTTGGTCTACCGTGAGACCTAGATTGGTTAGGTGTTGGTGATCCAGTCTATCATGATTGGTTGTGAAGGCCGTCACACGTTTGTACCCAGTTTGAGCCTGCCAGTGAAAGGGGCATCGCTAGTGAGCGCCCGTGTCGGCTCGAGGAGTCCGGAAAGTTCTCGAGGGAGGCAAGCTTGTGCCTTGGTGGCAGCGGTGACGCACACCGTGTCTTCACTCCGGGAGTGATTGCGGGCTCGTGGGCGAGAACTCCACATTGGTGGCGGGAGGGACCGGCACTCCGGCGGGAGTGGTCCAACGAGGATTAGGGGAAGGCGCCATCCTTCCGAGACCTCGGGAAAAAAATCAAGAGCATTTCTTGACCCCTCTTTACTATTCCGTAATTGTGTGCTCTAGTAACTAGGTTGAATTGTGGCTTGCATAGGTTAGTGTGTTTGGCTTCTGCGCTTGCTTTCATCATGAACACTAGCATGTGTAGGGTCTTTGCCTCCTAGAATTATTAGATTGCAACGATTGCTAGGTTCTAGTGGTGTGAATTGAAAGATTCGAATTCATGGTCGGCTTACCGATTCACCCCCCCCCCCTCTCAGTACGCCTTCGGTCCTTACAGTTAGGCATTCGCAGAAGATAAAGAACTTATCGAGAAGCCTATCCTAGATTTCTTCTATCTATTCAAGTTCTTCGATGGAGGTGTGATGTCTAGCTCACGTAGAGGACGAAGGATGGGTGTTGGACAATCCGCAACATCAAGAGGTCGTACGAGCAACACCGAAAGACGGCGTATGCAAGTGCCGACCATGAAACCAAACAACAATGACGACAGTGATGATGATGATTTCATGCCTGAGGAACCCCCAATCATAATGCCTCTGTCAGATCCAGAGGACGAGGCAGATGCTAATGCTATTATGGAAGAAATGGAAGATGACAATTCGAAGAAAAAAAATTGCAAAGAAATCTCCCATTTTCTTCTTACAATTTTCGTCTGGAACATTGGGACTAGCAATTATATTTTACATGTGTGTTGTACGTGATATTTGACTTTATTATCAATTTTAATGTTATTTTACTGTTTAACCTTAGGTTTGAACCATCCCATGTTACTTGTGACTTGAACTATTCATCAGTAAAACTTTTGCTCATGACAGGTGGTGGCATGCATTATTGGTCCTGCCATTTGCTGCCTTGAATTATTGTCCCTGCTAGTACATGTGACACCCTTTCCCGGAGGATTGAGGTCCCAATGGTGCTAATAACGCAGACACTTGATAATACAATAGTGATTCAAATTTAAGTCGAATTATTACATCATTGGTAGTTAAAGTACAGCAGAATATTACAAGTTCATGAAACTTCGAAAAGAGCGGAAGTAAATACGAATACTACAACGAGCTCTCAACAATACAACGGTGGTAATGACTCATGCCCAAGAATCATCACGCTAGCAGCACACAACATTACTACGGCGGCAGCTCAGACTCACAGTGGGCAGTCCAGCCTTCAAGGACTTGCATGTCCCACGGTAGCACATCAACAGGCAGTTCTATCTCTGGATTACCTGAAAACAACAGTGGCACAAAGCCTGAGTACTAATTACTCAGCAAGGCTTACCCGTCAAAAGATCTTAGACATGCATTGGCTCCAATAGGATGCCTGTTTAAAAGAACTTGTACTAAGCAACCTATTAGTTCTATCAAATTTTATTTATCAAGTTAATTGGGCAAAGCAGACATATAACTTTAGTGGACAGTACAAGAATAGTAAAGCTTAGCATGAAATAAATACAATAAGAACAGTAGCAATAATAATCAACATAAGCCACATAATTCATTTCATAGTATCATTAGATCTACGTGAAGGCGCAATGAACAAGCGTACTCATTTCTGCGAGCGATAACAGTTGCAGTTGATTTACACCAGCTTGTAAAACCCGAAGTACACAACATATACGCACCAATTAAAGTCGTATACAACAACCTTTCACAATAAAAGAACTTACACCTCAAACTGGGTGTGGTGACACCGAGTGGGCATGTTGTTCTGCCAACAGTACTTAGTGATATGAACCGCCCACTCCAGCAGCAGAAGGGTCAATGACCAATGCACCTTAACCGTTCCTATTGCAAGTAATTTTAGTGCTACATTGGTTTAGTAGTGTCCATAAACTAGCATGTATTCGGTACTGTTCAATGCTTGATCAAGAGGCCAACGACGAACGGGTCCTAGGTTTGACAAGGCAGGACTACCGCAGTCAACACCCATGTGTTGCTCCAAACCTACACATGCATCATCCATGCCCGGTCATAACATCAAAAGTAAATTTATTCCATTAAGTTTAACTTTAGTGATCAAGACATTCTCTTAGTATAGTAACATGACTACCGATAATATTCTATTACTAAGCATAGCAATTTAGTAAAGAATCCTACTATGACTCATATAGCATTAACATGGGACATTTGGGTAATGTGCAAGTGGATTTCTAACCAACTCCTATTAACCTAATGCATCAATCAACATATACCCTAACATTATTATATTGAAACAAATAAACTTTATAAAACGGCATATGCAAACCGGGGCTTGCATTGATCAGCACAAGTGTTAGTAACTACAATCTCTTGCTCCTCGGTATTATGGTATTGCTGAAAATCCAGCTCTGGCTCTTGATTCTCGTTACCTAAGTATGAGCAAAGTGTCAATGGTACTAAAATAATACCGCATATGCAATAATATGACAAATACAAAATGCAATGGTGTTAATGGTGACAACATTGTTATTAATATGTTCTCAAAGCCATATGCTTTAAAGAACAAGTTCTGATCTTATCATTTTATGTGCAAAAGTCATTTTAATAGGGTTAATATAGCTTTAAGAACAAATAATTCATTTAATATAGTAAAAATGTGTTTATGGACATGGGTGATTTATCATGTATAGGGGTATGTAAAATCATCATTTTCACCAAGTGGCAACTCCTGGATGTTATTATTGTATTTACTAGCATTTTTATAAGCAAAAGTGCTAAATAAATTCTAAGGAATAAAATAATACATATATTGCCTAACCAAACATCAGGGTCATCTAATATCATACAAAAACAGTGCATGCCAAAAATCAGAATTAAAATACATTTCTGGAAATTATAGTGATTTAATTAGTGTTTGAATAAGATAATTACTTATTAAAAATATATGTATAGAGGCATAATTTTATCAATTTTCTTAAATAGTGCAGATTAAAATGAAACTAACACATTTTGTTTTAGCTCCATTGGATTTGTATTTGATTTATTATGCTTTTTCGAAAATTATCAGCATTTTTTGGTCATTTACCTGGTATTTCTGGTTTATCCATCAACACGTGGGTGCCAGGCATGCGACACATAGGCACCAAGCAGGCCACGTCGGCTGCCAATCGACACCTCGCCGGAGCGAGACCAAGCTCGCTGGAGCTGCCACCGCCGGCATCTACACACGTGACAAGCTCGCCGCGAGCGCACAGACACGATGAGCGGGCCGAGGTGCGTCGGCTGGGGATGGTCATGAGGACTGGTCCTCACCGGAGATGGCCGGCATCGAGCGGCGGCAGAAATCAGGGTTTCAGCGGTGACGCGCGAGCAGCTCGGGGCAGGGAACGGTGCGCGGCTTCATCCTAAAGCTTAACTACGGCATGGAGATGACCGGCATAGCACCCATTGGCGTCGAGGAAAACCGGACGTGTGGGCCCGTCGGCGACGCGGCTTGATTCCCGTCGACGTCGGAGCAGCGGCGGAGAAGAGGACGATGCCGCCACCACGAAGCAATGAGAAAGGGGAAAACGGTCAGGATGATGCGTCGAGGAGTAGCGCAACCCTAGAAGAAGGAACAGAACTCGATGGCTCACCGGAGGTCGCGAATTTGTGCTGACGTTGAGGGGAGTTTGCCAAGAGGTTCCTTCGGTTTTGCCCAAATTCAAGCAAGGTTGTTGGGCTGTTGGCGAAGCAATGGCGCGGGAAGTGATAGGGAATGATCGCGCGGCAATTGGTGCTGGTCGCTCGGCTGGGGGGGGGGGCGCAATAGGCCAACGGCACATCGAGCTTGAGCTCAGGGCGGAAATGGTGGAGGGCAAGGGAAAGGAAACAGCCGAGGGGGGGGGGGGGGGGGGGGGGGTAAATGGTCACAAGGGCTCATGGGCTCATTCACGGGCGGTAGAAGCCGCGGTGAGAAGTCGTGTCAGTTTAAGGTCTCGGTCAAGGCCAAGGACGTCTCGGGCGCACGCGGGCAGCAGGCCATTGCTGCGGCAATGGCAGGGCAAAGTGAGGAGGCGGCAAGGCGCACGTGGATGTGGCAGGGCGTCGGTGGGGCAGTGTAGTGGCTTAGAGATGCGATGGGCACGCGCGCGTGAAGGAGGGTGACGACGGGGCAACCGGGAAGCAGGGCAGCGGCGGGATTGACGGGCATCGCGTGGTCGGTTTGCCCGGAAGCGGGAGGAGGAAGAAGACAACACATTTTTTAATTAGGCCCTTCGAGTTTTTAAAAGGCTTGCAAAAGAGTCCCTGTTCTGATTTTAATCAAATAAAATACTTCGTTCAATCCAAATGAATTGAGATTTTAAACATAGTTCCTTGGAGATATTTGTGAGGCTTTGATGGGGTCCACTTGGTCAGATCTCATGAAATTAATTTAGAATAAAAATTTAATTAAAAAAGGTTTCTAGACTTTATTTAATTAATTGTTGCTTTTCTTATTGTGCTAAAATTCTCATCTTTGGTCGAGACTTTTCTTTTATTTTCTCCAACATGCTGAGGTAATTATTTAGCATGGTTTGCATAGAGGAATTTAAAGTTTCTTCATGTTATGGTTCATACAGTTTTTATTTGGATAAAAAAATAATTGATTGGTTTTTATTATTCCATGTGATTCTTTAATTACACCTAGGCTTAATTATACTTGCTAATTACAGCCCTCCCCCTTAAAAAAATCTTATCCCGAGATTTAGAGCAAACAGACTAGAGGGAAGTGCGGTAACTAAAATATACCTGAGAACGATGATCAAAATTCCGCCGGGTAATGAGTACTTAAAAATTCCTCAGATTCCCAAGTAGATTCATCTTCTGAATGATTACTCCATTGAACTTTATAGAACTTAAGCGTTCGCTTACGGGTTATGCGTTCTTTTGTGTCGAAGATTTTTATGGGTTGTTCAGAGTATGTGAGGTCCGGTTGAAGATTGTTGAAACTTTCGAGGACAATATCAATGGAAAATGTTGTGGACTGCAGATAATTTAGCAGGTAATTCCAACTTGTATGCGATGTGTCCACATTGCTCCAAAATCTTGAACGGGCCAATATTGCGAGGGGCTAACTTTCCTCTAATTCAAAATCATTGTACACCTTTCATGGGTGATACTCGTAGATAGACATGGTCATTCTCATTGAAATGGAGTTGTCTGCGTTGTCGGTTTGCATATTTTTTTTTCTGATGACACTTTGCAGCTTTAAGATTTGCCTGAATAGTGCAAACCTTTTCCTCAGCTTCCTTTACAAGATCAGGACCAAAAGTAACTCTCTCTCCAGGTTTGTACCAGTTCAATGGTGTTTGATAACTTTGTCCGTAGAGTGCCTCAAACGATGACATTTTCATGCTTTCTTGATAACTGTTGTTGTATGAAAATTTGGGATAAGGTAGATATTCGTCCCAATTACCACTATGTGCTAAGACACATGCTTTGAGCATGTCCTCCAAGGTTCGGTTGACACGTTCTGTCTATCCATCTATAGTGGGATGGTAAGCAAAACTACAAATCAAGTGTGTACCCAGGGATGCATGCAGTTGTTTCCCGAAACGAGCAACGAACTGTGAGCCTCTATCTGAAATGATTGTCTTAGGTACACCATGAAGACATAAGATTCTTGATATGTATAGCTCTGCATATTGTTTATCTTATACCTATTGTTGACCGGTAAGAAATGAGCAGATTTCATGAGTCTACCCATAATGACCCAAATTAAGTTATGCTTACGCGAAGTGAGAGGTAGGCCAACAATAAAATCCATAATGATGTCTTCCCACTTCCAAGCAGGAATACTCAATGGTTGAAGTAATCCGGCTGATTTCAAATGATCCGCTTTAATCCTCTGACAAGTATCGCACTCTGCGACATACCGGGCAACTTCTCGCTTCATTCTTGCCCACCAAAAATTCTTTTTAAGATCTTGGTACATTTTATTACTACCCGGGTGAATTGAATATTTTGACTGATGTGCTTCATCCATAATTTTCCAACGAAGTTCAAAGTTCTTTGGTACTAGTAAACGGTTGTTGAACCACAAAGTACCGTCCGAGTCTTGTGTAAAACATTTGGCTTTACCGTCTTTGATGTTTTGGTGGATATATTCCATACCCTTGTCATTTTTTTGTGCAGAAATAATTTCTTCCCAAATGGTGGAATGTACACTAAGGTTTTTGATCATTGGGACGGGCATAAGGTGAAGGCTTGGTTCTGAAATAATCAATTTAGTGCTGCTGTCCTGAAATTCCAGCACCAAATTATTGCAATGAATTTTTCTACTGAGCGCGTCGGCGACTACATTGGCCTTGCCCAGAAGATAATGAATCTCCAGGTTGTAATCCTTGATTAATTCCAGCCACCAATGTTGTCCCATGTTCAGATCAGTTTGGGTGAAAATGCATTTCAAACTCTTATGATCTGTGTAGATGTGCACTAAATTCCCAAGCAAATAATGCCTCCAAATTTTTAGTGCAAGCACAACTGCAGCTAGCTCTAAATCATGAGTTGGATAATGTTCCTCATGCTTTCTCAGTTGCTGTGATGCGTAGGCAATGACACGACCACATTGCATAAGCACACATCCAAGTCCTTTTCCAGATGCATCACAATACACGTCTAATGGTTTAGTGATGTCGGGTTGAGCCAATACTGGGGCAGTGGTTAATAGTTCCTTCAATTTCTAGAATGCTTTTTCACACTTGTCGTCCCATTCAAACTTTACATTATTCTTCAATAATCTTGTGATAGGCTTGGATAGCTGGAAAAAATTAGGAATGAACCTACGGTAGTATCCAGCTAATCCGAGGAAACTGCGAACTTGATAAACCGTTTTAGTTGGCTTCCAATCTAACACACCTTGCACCTTGCTGGGGTCTACAGAGATACCTTTGGCTGACATGATGTGACCAAGGAACAGCACACGGTCCAACCAAAATTCATACTTGCTGAATTTTGCAAGCAGCTTGTGATCTCGTAGACGTTGAAGAACAATACGAAGATGTTCGGCATGTTCTTCCTTAGACTTAGAATAAATGAGGATGTCATTAATGAATACTACCACAAACTTGTCCAGCTCTAGCATAAATACTGAATTCATGAGATACATGAAATGGGCAGGAGCGTTGGTTAATCAAAATGACATCACTAGATACTCGAATAATCCGTATCTTGTAGAGAAAGCGGTCTTTGGAATATCTTTAGCTCTAATCTTGATTTGATGATAACCCGAGCGAAGGTTAATTTTTTAAAAGACCTTGGCACCAACCAATTAATCAAAAAGAATATCAATACGGGGCAGCAGGTATTTATTTTTGATCGTGACCTCATTTAGAGGCCGATAATCAACAACTAGGCATAGAGACTTGTCCTTCTTGTTCACAAAAATAGCAGGACAGACCCAAGGTAAAGTGCTTGGGCGAATGAATCCTTTTTCCAGCAGTTCATTCAATTCCTTTTCCAATTCAGCAAGCTCAATTGGAGCCATTTTATACGGTCGACGGGATACCGGAGAAGTCCCTGGCTGTAGCTCAATCTTAAATTCTACTTCACGATCAGGTGGGAGGCCAGATATATCCTCAGGAAACATGTCTGGGTACTCATAGATGACAGGAATAGTTTCCAATGATGG
This sequence comes from Eleusine indica, assembly GCA_030378355.1. Lineage (NCBI taxonomy): Eukaryota > Viridiplantae > Streptophyta > Magnoliopsida > Poales > Poaceae > Eleusine > Eleusine indica. Next base: position 49,920,770 of record CM059495.1, read on the forward strand.
TCCTTCCAATTGATAGACTACCAGAGGGTTCGGTGAAACAGTATTTAGTGAAAGTGTGTCTCGGCCATGCAGGGGAGAATTTAAATGGATGATATGAGAGTCGATATCTAACACGGCTTTATGGGTTTTCATCCAGAACATGCCCAAAATCAGATCGATCTCCTGATTCTTGAGCATAATGAAATCGGTGGGGTAAACCTTTTGATTTATTTCCAGTGGAGCTTTACATAATACTTCGTTAGCAAGAATTTGTCCAGCAGGAGAGCGGACGGTGTAGCATTTGTTTATGGTGGTGGTGTGGAGATTATGTTTTTGTACACAAGCCTTGCTAATGAAATTATGTGTAGCACCAGAATCAAAAAGTATAAGAACAGGCTGACGATAAAGTGAGAGCATACCGGTCAGCACAGGTTCACCATGAGCAATATCTTCAGTACTGGTGTAGTTGACTTGAGCACCATGAGACGGTGCATTCTTAGTATCATCCTGGTTCTGATATTGAATGCGATTACCATTGTTGTTGTTGCGCTTAAGCGCAGTGCATTTCTTAGCAAAATGGTCGACACGGCCATAGTTGTAACACGGGTAGGGGCCACGATTAGCGGGCTGTGGGGCGCGTCCATTTTCATTTCCTTGCTGCTGCTATGGTGCAAAGTTCTGGTTGTTTTGCTGCTGATACGGTGCACAAGGCAGAAAGTTCTGTTGCTGCGATGGCCTCGCGTAGTTTTGAGCGTACGGGCGCTGAAATTTCTGCTGTGGAGATGCCCGGAAACGCTATCCAGTGGGGGAAGTGTAAATCAAATGATGCTTAGCTGGTGGTGCAGCAGGAGCACTAGCTGGAGCCTTTCTTTTACGGTCCTCTTCTTCAACTTGGTGCATATCACCTTCTTGAACAATAGCAGCGTGTACTAGATCGTTGAATGTGCTGATTGTCTGTCAAGTCAGATGTTCCTTCAGCATGGCATTCATACCACGTAAGAATGCATATCTCTTTTTATCCTCTGTGTTAACATAATCAGTAGCATACTGAGCAAGGTGATTGAAAGCTTCAGAACACCGGAGGACATTTCTCCCTCCTTGTTTCAGATCCATGAATTCCTGAAATTTCCTCTGGATGAGGTCGGCGGGAATGAAATGTGCATGGAATGTCGTCTTGAACTCATTCCACTCAACACGACGGCCAGCAGGTAGAGAAGCTTCATAATTTGCCCACCAGGCACTACCAGGACCCTAGAGTTATTGGGCAGCGAATAGCACCTTCTGTTGCTCGGTGTAATCCAGCAGACTGAATTTAGACTCAGTCTGACGCAGCCAGTGATCCGCATCCAGAGGCTCTCTGGCACGCTCGAAAGTCGGCGGGTGAGACCCAGAAAGTCTGAGTATGTGCACTGACGAGACTGATTGTTGTTGTGGTTGCCTCCACGTCCAACCAGATGGGACGTATTCTCCACCAATTGGCAAAGCATCTCGAAATCATTATGCTGGTGTGTAAGAACAGCAGCGAGTATTTCCGCCAGCGTGGGCTGTGCAGCACCTCCCTGCTGCGAGCTCTCGGGCTCATCCTGGGTCTGAGTACGCGCCAAGCTGTAATTTACATTGTTGCACATTAGTCATCTCTTAAAAATAATCCATAAAGACATATATGTGCATAAAATATAAACTTGCAAGAGGGCACAAATAAAATTTCAGGAGTAACAACCATTTCCATTAATTCAAGATTGATTACATGGTTGTTAAAAGGGACACATCACACTAATTCTTACATACATGTGCCAACGCCTAACTATGGTATTGCGAATACACTATGCAAGACACATGATTCTACACATAAACTCGAGATACATATATTACATGATTCAACACATGGTGTTGTGACTCATCTACTCCATATCCATGTCAGGGTCCTCATCATCCGTGTCCGAGTCATCCGAACCTGGGTCAGTAGGGTTGAAAGTTGCCTAGAGGCGGATGAATAGGCAATTTAAAAATAAAACTAAAAAATCACTAAGCTTTGATCAAATCGACAACGACGGAACTTTCGTCAGGAACGACGGAACTTTCGTCACCATGGAAGTACACCAAAAATTTCTCTAAAACTTATTGAAATACGGATAACTTAATAGATAGAGATAGAGTACTTGATAGTTGTGAAGCTAATACAATTAGTGATTAGAGATCTTCGCTAGATAGCTTATGACACAACAATAAGTGAATCGAGCACAAAGAGAAATGCGGGAATGTGAAGAGAGACACAAGAAATTGACCCGAGGTTCGGCAACCGCACTAAGTAGTTCCTACGTCCTCGTTGAGGAGCCACACAAGGTGGCCGGATCTCTCTCAACCCTTTTCCCCACCAAGCAATCACAAAGATCGTGCTCGGATTTCTTTCTCCACTTGATTCTTTTCCTCCGGAGGCGAATCACACCTTCACAAACGTCCTCGTCTCACCACAACACGTTGGGAGCTCAAGGGCGACGCCTAGCCGTCTAGGAGACCAAGTCTCCAAGAGTAACAGGCAAATCGAATCTTGTTTGGGGAGGGAAAGATGTGCTCAAGATTTTGAGTGGATGGATTCAATCTTTTTGTGGTTGGATCTCTCTCACTTTGCTTGGAATCTCAAGATCAAGTCTAGGAGTGAGAGGGGAGAGCTTTAGCTGAAGAATGAGTGAAATGCCAAAGTGTTCAACCCCTCCCACGGGGGAAGGGGTGAGCTATATATAGAGCTCTCTCAAAAACTAGTCGTTACTTAACTTTACTGCAGTTTGACAGAACTTCTGTGGTTCCCTATGGAACTTCCGTCAATTCAAAAAGTGTCGTTGCGCAAAGGAATTTCAGTTGAGCCAAAGATGATAGAACTTCCGTGATGGAGCTCACGGAACTTCCATCGCCCTCGGGTTGCGACATTGAGAAACCAGCAAAAGACGGAACTTTTGTGGCAGGGGCCACGGAACTTCCGTAGCTCTCGGGTTGCAAGATACTTGAGTTGGATAACGACGGAACTTCCGTGAGAAGACTCACGGAACTTTTGTGACTCTTTGTTTGGTTCAAAAAGGCAGGTTCTTTTTGGCTTTGGTTGGCTAATCCTTCACAAAACTTATTGGTTGGCTTCAACACATGAATTCCCTTAAGCAAGATAAGTTTTGCCCCTCTTAATAGTTCGACATACCTATGACTCAAATAAATTAGCAAAAGCTAAACTTGAAGCACTAGGAGTCTCTTTTCTTTTCTTCATTTGTTGAGGGATGAACTTTCTTACAAAAGTGGCCCATTAAACTTTCTCTTGATAATCTGCACATTTACTTCATGAACACGTTAGCACAGTTTTAATCTTTTGTCATCATACAGCAAAACCCACTAGGGGATCCTAGATGCATCTTCAATCTCTCCCTTTTTGGTAATTGATGACAATAGATTAAAAAGGATAAAAAAGAGATAATCAAGCAATACAAATATAGTGGAACTCCCCCTAAAGATATGCATGAGTCACAAAAACATGTGAAGGAGCTCCCCCTATATTTTGCAAAGAGTGGTGTGCCTAGAAAAGGTGTACAAGTGTGCATCATAGTGAAAGAGCAATAGTTCAACAACACACTAGCACATTCATCACATCTAGGCACTAGGCAATTAAAACAAGCACCACACACCATCAAGCAATAGGGTTATTACAATAAGGGTTCACAAATAGTTTTCAAGCACATAAAGCAAATAGGTGAGATACTTGTCCATAGGTTCATCACTATCCTATTACATCTTTTTTCATCACCTTTCTCTCCCCCTTTGGCATCAACGCACCAAAAAGAAGGAAAAAGAGAGAGTAAAGCAAAGAAATCACTCATCGTCCTCCTCGGATTCCTCATCTTCATCTTGATCTTCATCTTCACGTGACGGCGGTGGAGGAGCGGTAGACGGTCCAGCGGAAAGATTATCCCAGTCATAGCCTGTAAGAGGGTCCTCAAGGACCGGTGGCTCACCATCGAGCTCACACTCAGAACCATCGGGAGACACCTCATGGCCTTGGGCCCTTTGATCCCTTTTGTAGCGTCTCACTTGCTTCTTGATTCTCCTCTTGTTCTCCCAGTTCTCTTTAGCACTGAAGCAACAGGTATTAAAGATGCCTTTAAGAAAGGCGAGAACTAGAGAAGATCGACGGTGCTGTCTATCTTGAGGTGCTTGAGCTGAGGAAGAGGCCCTTGCTGCTGCATCTCTTTCAGCTGCTATCTCGGCATGAGCACGGGCGAGACTCGCTCTCTTGAAGGAAGACATTCCAGGGGGAGTTGGATCAACTGGGCGAAGCTCATGTTGCACTCTTGGTCGGAGAGGAACATGCTTGCATTCCTTCTCAAATATAAGCCCAGATTCAGCTTCAATCATCCTCATGAGATAGGGAGCATAGGGAAGAGATCTCTTTGTGTCAATAGATGACATGTGGATGGCGTCCATCACACAAAACGAAGTGGCGTCCAGAGTGAATCTTCCAAGTAGGTTCCTGGAGGACTACACTATAGCTGTAGCATACCCACCCTTAGGTGCAATAGCATGCCCAGACTTGGATGATCTCGTTGAACACTTGATTTTCCTTTAACTCCATGTAGGACCAATCAATCCATTGGTGGGAGGCTAGTCGGTTCTTCCGGTTCTTGTCTATGAGCAAAGACAAATAGTAGTCTGGCTGAAACCATGTGTAGAACCGGGGGTCAGTGGCTTCTTGTTCTCCCAGCAGCGCGGGATTTTGCTTCCTTGCATCAATGAGAGCATTAAGATCTTTCTTGTAGTCCTTGTAGATGTACCCTTCGGGATAAGCAGGTTCATGGACTTTAAGTCCCTCTACCACATCCACATTGTCTTTCCTAGCTGCTCTTGAAGATTTAGAGGGATTTTCCTTTACGGGCCTCTTGTCCTTCATTGGCCGCTTGCCCTTATCTTGAGATATCCTAGTAGGAAGAGATCCTCGCGGCTGGACATGCACAGTCTGGGCATCCCTGCTGGAGCCTTGACCCCTCGACCCTTGTCCTCGAACCATAATAGACTTTCTTCTCTTAGAGGCGGGCACTAGTTCCTCACTTCGAGAGGAGGAAGAAGAGTCTTCATCGCTTGGCTCGCTCGAAGCATTGGATGCGTACTTAATTCTCACCATCTTGAGCTGTTTGTAGCATGAAGATCGATCAAGGAATGAGTCAAATGTGAAGGCAATAATCCAAGAGATGATCAAGAACATTGCACTGAACTGCAGAAGATGGAAGTTCCGTGACAGATCACTGAAGTTCCGTCATGACGGAAGCTCTAACGGAACTTCCGTCACTTGCAGTTTGCACCGAAATTGACACTACTCCTAGATACTACCATAACATCGCAAATGCTTCTAACAGATGATAGACTAGCCCTAGAGGAGTCAATCTATCCAATGGAAATGAAGACATTTGAACTTTTGACCTAAAAATGAAATTTAGGTCAAAGACTCATACCTAGGTCAAAAACGAAGAGGATCGATGGAGATTGCCGAACTTCCGTGGGGAAAGAGCTAAATCTCCACCTTTTGATCAACTTCGCCGGTTGAATCTCCAAATCGCCGAAAATTGTCGCTTAGGGTTTGAGGAGAGGAGAGAGAAGAAGAAAATAGGAAATGGTCGGTTGGATAGAGAAGAAGAGGGCTTTGGGTTCTTTAATCTGGGGGCGACGGAAGTTCCGTCATTGAGTGATGGAAGTTCCGTCGCTCTTGGGTTTGAGCAGAAACGGTTTGAATTTCACGGAAGTTATCACAGAACTTCCGTGAGCCTCAGGTGCCTTTAATAGAGGATGACGGAAGTTCCATCATTGAGTGACGGAAGTTCCATCGTTCTTTGTCTAGAACAAAAAACTGCATCTATTAACTAATGAACTTTTCGACAATTTAAATATATATAAAGAGATATACTTGTTCCAAACTTATGAATAGTAACAATCAAACACTCCAAGCTATATTCACAAGTTCCAACAATATGATCTATTGATCAAAATCATCATTTGTTTTTGAAATCAAAGACATAAATGAATTTTGACGAATTTTGGTTTCAAGTTCTTTTGCACGAGCAACAATACATCAAGAAATGCACAAGGTTGTACTCCACATTGGATGAATCCAAGATATTCAGCTCACTTCAAAGCTCACAAAACTGCTTCTCATCTAAGGGTTTGGTAAATATATCGGCTAATTGCTTATCGGTTCTCACATAGCTAATCTCAATATCCCCCTTTATGGAATGATCTCTCAAGAAGTGGTGTCGGATATCTATATGCTTAGTCCTATTATGATCAATGGGGTTATATGCAATCATGATGGCACTCTCATTATCACATAGGAGTCGAACTTTGGTCATAGTGTACCCAAAGTCCTTTAGAGTTTGTCGCATCCAAAGTAGTTGAGCACAATAACTCCCGGCTGCAACATACTCTGCTTCGGTCATAGATAGGGCAACGGAATTTTGTTTCTTGGATGACCATGACACAAGGAACCTACCCAAGAATTGGCAAGTCCCGGAGGTGCTTTTCCTATCCACCTTACATCCGGCGTAGTCGGCATCGGAATAACCGACTAGCTTGAACTTGGAGCCCTTTGGATACCACAATCCTAGGTTTGGTGTATGGACTAAATATCTCAAGACTCTTTTGACAGCCACTAAGTGACTTTCCATCGGAGCCGCTTGGAACCTTGCACACATGCACACACTAAGCATGATATCGGGCCTAGATGCATAAAGATAAAGCAAGGAGCCAATTATGGAACGATATACCTTTTTATCCACAGGCTTACCGTTTGCATCTAGTCCAAGGTGTCCATTTGTCTTCATGGGAGTCTTGTTAGGCTTTGCGTGCTCCATGTCAAACTTCTTGAGTATGTCTTGAGTGTACTTGGCTTGACTTATGAATGTTCTCTTGGTGAAGTCATTCTTGATCATGTATCTACCAAACTTTTTGACAAATAAGGCAAACTCTTTATTGTCTTCTTCTTCATCATCATTGTCATCATCTTCATCATTATTTGCCTTGAGAGCTATGTCCTTCTTACTTGAGCTCTCATCACCAATGAGCACATTCACTCTTTTGCCCTCATCATCACGACTCTTGTGGGCATTGATTCTTCCAATCACTTCATCGGTTGTGTAACTCTGAAACCCATCCTTCTCCTCAATAATGGTGCAAAGTATTGGATTTTACATCCTAAGAGCCATAAGAAGCTTGTAGTTGACTTGTTCATCCTTGATGTTGTCTCCATAAGATCTTCTTTCATTGACAATGTCCATGAGCCTATCATGAGTATGTTGAGGCTCTTCTCCTTTGTTCATGACAAAGAAGTTGAATTGGTTCTTAAGAACTTGGAGTCTTGACTTCTTCACAATATCAACTCCTTCATGAGCACATATAATTGTTTTCCACATTTTTCGAGCATTCTCTATTTCGGCTACTCTTCAATGTTCCTTGGGATTCAAGGAAGAGAGAATGGCTGACACCGCTTGAGCATTGCGATGAATGTTGAGTTGATCAATGGTTGTGGGATTTTCCTCATTCTCCAAAAGTATACCCTTTCTCCACTATTTCTCAAATTGGTGGACCAATTGACATAAGGTACATCTTTATGCGATGCTTGTACCAACTAAAATTTTTTTCCTTCGAAATAAGGCAATATTTCACTTCCACTACCATGAATGTTTGCCACATCAGCATAGTTGAATGGCATGGCCGTGTGCAAATCACTTCCTTTGCTTGCCGATGCAAGATCTTAAGGCTTGTCACCTTCCCCCGACTTTGACATTCTTTAACCTTCAAGCTTTTAAGCCTTGTAGAATATTATGGCTCTGATACCAATTAAAAGTTGCCGAGAGGAGGGGTGAATAGGCAATTTAAAAATAAACTTGAAAAATCACTAAGCTTTGATCAAATCGACAACGACGGAACTTCCGTCAGGAACGACGGAACTTCCGTCACCACGGAAGTTCTGTCAAAAGACAGAACTTCACCAAATCTTTCTCTAAAACTTATTGAAATGTGGATAACTTAAGAGATAGAGATACAATATTTGATAGTGGTGAAGCTAATGCAATTAGTAACTAGAGATCTTCGCTAGATAGCTTGTGACACAACAATAAGTGAATCGAGCACAAAGAGAAATGCGGGAATGTAAAGAGAGACACAAGAAATTAACCCGAGGTACGAAAACCACACTAAGTAGTTCCTACGTACTCATTGAGGAGCCACACAAGGTGGTCGGGTCTCTCTCAACCCTTTTCCCCACTTGATTCTTTTCCTCCGGAGGCGAATCACACCTTCACAAACGTCCCCGTCTCACCACAACATGTTGGGAGCTCAAATGCGATGCCTAGCCGTATAGGAGACCAAGTCTCCAAGAGTAACAAGCAAATTGAATCTTGTTTGGGGAGGGAAAGATGTGCTCAAGCTTTTGACTGGATGGATTCAATCTTTTTGTGGTTGGATCTCTCTCACTTTGCTTGGAATCTCAAGATCAAGTCTAGGAGTGAGAGGGGAGAGAGTTAGCTGAAGAATGAGTGAAATGCCAAAGTGTCCAACCCCTCCCACGGGGGAAGGGGTGAGCTATATATAGAGCTCTCTCAAAAACTAGTCGTTACTTAACTTTACTGCGATCTGACGGAACTTTCGTGGTTCCCCACGGAACTTCCGTCAATTCAAAAAGAGCAGTTGCACAGAGAAATTTCAGCTGAGCCAGAGATGACGGAAGTTCCATGATGAAGCTCACGGAACTTCCGTCGCCCTCAGGTTGTGACATTGAGAAACCAAGAAAAGACGGAACTTCTGTGGCAGGGGCCACGGAACTTCCGTAGCTCTCGGGTTGCAAGATACTTGAGTTGGATAATGACGGAACTTCCATGAGAAGACTCATGGAACTTCCGTGACTCTCTATTTGGCTTAGAAAGGCTGGTTCCTTTTGGCTTTGGTTGGCAAATCTTTCACAAAACTTATTGGTTGGCTTCAGCACATGAATTCCTTTAAAAGCAAGATAAGTTTTACCCCTCTTAATAGTTCGGCATACCTACAACTGAAATAAATTAGCTAAAGCTAAACTTGACGCACTAGGAGTCTCTTTTCTTTTCTCCTTTTCTTGAGGGATGAACTTTCTTACAAAAGTGGGCAATTAAACTTTCTCTTGATAATCTACACATTTACTTCATGAACACGTTAGCATAGTTTTAATCTTTTGTCATCGTACACCAAAACCTACTAGGGGATCCTAGATGCATCTTTAGGGGTCATCTTCATCCATGTCCGGATCGTCCGAATTCAAATTCAAGGAGTCATCCTCACTGGTATCCTCCTCGGGGTCTATGTCTTCTGGTTCTTCCTGTTCAGCCATGTCTACATCCTTAATTTAGGTGACATTTCTTCATCCACTTGTTCTCCATACTCTAAATTAATTTCGTCCCAACCATCAATGTGTGGAAGATGAGCTTCCTTGAAAGCTGCCAATTCGTCTTGAGCCTCAATCATGTCATGCTCAAAATCCCCTGCGTCCTGTATGGCTAGGTCACGCTCTTCTATAATTTCATCCATCTCTACATTCTTGGCTTGGATTTGTTGGTTCAGTTCTGAAATTTCTAGAATCTTGGCTTATTTCTCCGCTTTAGAAAGTCGAAGTGCAGCTCGAAACATATCCAGCTGATGGTACAAATCCTTGCATCTGGAAAATATGGAGAGTCCATAATATTCCATGACATGCACCACTGGTTTGTACAGCGGGTGGTTTGGATCATAAATAAAATCCAAACGCCAGTTCCACTCGAAATCCTCCATATCATCAATTGGCAATAAAGCAACCGGTGTTCCAGCAACTTCATGCTTGCGAACTTCACAAAATCATGTGAGGGCCTTGAAGGTAGCAACACTACAAGTGGTGAGTAAATCCACTCCAGAGACAATGACAATCCAGGATTCCCACTCTGGAGCGACCGAATAGTTGGCGGGGACGGTAACATTGACCACACATGAAGTGGTCCCATTCTCCAGAGATGTCTTGCCAACATAGGTAGGATGGACATCATGTCCAAAACCCTAGAGAACGCTCCAAAATAGCTGGGTAAGTCCAGGGATCTCCAGTCCATCGGTCATCTCCCAACCAGGCGGTGATGGGTTATCGTTTTCAGCCATCTACAAGGAATGAAATTTGAGTGAGTCAAATCTCCCTTATAGTAAAAATTCATTTCATATAAAGTGCTATGAAATACAGAAACAAATTTTTAGTTAACATTTTCCAACCTCAAAGGGCAACAATACCGAACCGGTTTTTAAAACAGACTCTATCTTGACTCTACAGCAGTTGATAAAATGAGTATTTCGACCAGAAAGTTAAAACTCCAGCACTGGTGCTTGGCACCATATTACAGAATACCTTCATAGCTTTTCAGATTGTATTTATACTACCAAAAATTCCAAGTAAAACTGGACTTATGATTTTTACAAGTTCAGGTTGACAGATTCTATTTCTGGATGACAGGGGCTTACTGTTTTAACTCTACTAGGCAGAATAAACTTTATTACATGCTGAGACCTATTGGAAAAGAAAATAGAATTCCAAACCTTCCCAGATTGGGCTCCTACACCTAAAAATTCAAAGTAAAAGTCCAGTTATGAAATTTTTAATTTCAGGGTTGCTACAGAAAACAGTGGCTGACAGATTGTGTTGGTTCTATTTTTGGAGGTTGTTCCTGTTATGATCAAAATTCAACTTAAACATTAAGCGATAGAGCACATTCTGGTATTTCCAACAAGTATTTATACACCTCATTTGGTTGGGTAAATAAATTACTATGAATTTTTGAATCTAGTACTTAAAATCAGAACAGATTTTTATAAACTTGACAATCGGAGGTGTAATTCAAATTTTATGTATTCAATATCATTGGATTTCATCCAGAGATAACTGAACAAGATGAGAGCCAAAGTTTAGTTGAGTTATACAGGGATGCATAATGCAAAATATTTCCATTTTATTAACCTATCGTTCTTCATAACACAACACGATATTTTGTCGGCACTTAGCGGCACGAATATTCGGTGACGACCCGCACTCAACACGTAAGTTAATCTAATGTTGTATTAATGGTGTTAATGTACCTGCAAAAAGTCCATTGCAGAAACATTACATCAAATTCAAAAGGAACTACAAAATTAAGCACAGTTTTACAAATAATGATCCATGGAAAAGGATCGCCTCGTGATAAGTCACGAGCCAACAGTGTCTCGTATCCGTCTGCGAGTACAGACATCGATATCACGCGTGTCAGTTAAGCACGCACGTACCTTCATTTGAAGAAGCTGTAGATGCAATATGTAAATAATCATAACCCAGGTTAGCTTTTTCACCACTCCTAATACTCTAATATGGGCAATACTAACGTATCCTCACTCGCATACGTCATAGTTTCAAAATATGATTTATTTGTTTGTATTATCATGGACTACGGCTCTAATACGAGCTCTGATGCCCCTTCTCGGAGGATCGAGGTCCCAACGGTGTTGATAACGCAGACACTTGATAATATAACGATTCAAATTTAAGTCGAATTATTACATCATTGATAGTTAAAGTGCAGCGGAATATTACAAGTTCATGAAAGTTTGAAAACAGTGGAAGCAAATATGAATACTACAACGAGTTCTCAATGATATAACGGTGGTAATGACTCATGTCTAAGAATCATCACCCTAGCAGCACACAACATTAATGCGGCGGCAGCTCAAACTCCTAGTGGGCAGTCCAGCCTTCAGGGACTTGCATGTCCCACGATAGTACATCAACAGACAGTTTTATCTCTAGATTACCTGAGAACAATAGTGGCACAAAGCCTGAGCACTAATTACTCAGCAAGGCTTACCCATCAAAAGATCTAGACATGCATTGGCTCTCATAGGATGGTTATTTAAAAGAACTTACACTAAGCAACCTATTAGTTCTATCAAATTTTATTTATCAAGTTAATTGGATAAAGCAAAAATATAACTTTAGTGGGCAGTACAAGAATAGTAAAGCTTAGCATGAAATAAATACAATAAGAACAGTAGCAATAATAATCAATATGAGCAACATAATTTATTTCATAGTATCATTCGATCTATGTGAAGGCGCAGTGAACAAGCGTACTCATTTTTGCGAGCGACAACAATTGCAATTGATTTACACTAGCTAGGAAAACCTGAAGTACATGACGTATACGCACCAATTAAGATCATATACGGTAATCTTTCACAATAAAAAAACTTACACCTTAGACCGAGTGTGGTGACACCGAGTGGGCATGCCGTTCTGCTAACAGTATTTCGTGGTATGAACCACCCACTCCAGCAGCAGAAGGGTCAATGACCAATGCATCTTAACCGTTCCTATTGCAAGTAATTTTAGTGCTACATCGGTTTACTAGTGTCCATAAACTAGCATGTATTCGGTATTGTTCAATGCTTGATTAAGGGGCCAACAACGAACGGGTCCTAAGTTCGACAAGGCAGGACTACCGCTGTCAACACCCATGTGTTGTTGTAAACCTACACATGCATCACCCCTGTCCAGTCATAACATCAAAAGTAAATTTATTCCATTAAGTTCCACTTTAGTGATCAAGACATTCTCTTAGTACAGTAACATGACTACCGATAATATTCTATTACTAAGCATAGCAATTTAGTACTGAATCCTACCATGACTCATATACCATTAACATGGGACATTTGGGTAATGTGCAAGTGGATTTCCAACCAACTCCTATTAACCTAATGCATCAATCAACATATACCCTAACATTGATATATTGAAACTAATAAAACTTTATAAATCGGCATATGCAAACCGGGGCTTGCCTTGATTAGCACAAGTGTTAGCAACTACAATCTCTTGCTCCTCATTAATATGGTCCTGCTGAAAATCCAGGTCTGGCTCTTGATTCTCGTTACCTAAGTATGAGCAAAGTGTCAATGGTACCAAAATAATACCGTACATTCAATAATATGACAAATGCAAAATGCAATGGTGTTAATGGGGATAACATTGTTATTAATATATTCTCGAAGCCATATGCTTTAAAGAACAAGTTCTGATCTTATCATCTTATGTGCAAAAGTCATTTTAATAGGGTTAATATAGCTTTAAGAACAAATAATTCATTTAATACAGTAAAAATATGTTTCTGGACATGGATGATTTATTATGTACAGGGTTATGTAAAATCATCATTTTTCCCAAGTGGCAACTCCTGGATGTTATTATTGTATTTACTAGCATTATATAAGCAAAAGTGCTAAATAAATCCTAAGACATACAATAATGCATATTTTGCCTAACCAAAAATCAGGGTGATCTTATATCATAAAACAATAGAGCATGACAAAACTCAGAATTAAAATACATTTCTAGAATTTATATTGATTTAATTAGTGTTTGAACAAGATAATTACTTATTAAAAGTATATGTACAGAGGCATCATTTTATCATTTTTCTTAAATAGTTCCGATTAAAATGAACTAACACATTTGGTTTTAGTTCCATTGGATTTGTATTCGATATATTATGCTTTTTCAAAATTATCAGCATTTTCTGGTCATTTTCCTGGTATTTCTGGTTTATCCATTAACACATTGCTGCTGCCACGCATGCGACACATAGGCGCCACGCAGGCCACGTCGGCTGCCAATCGGCACCTCGCCGGAGCGAGACCAAGCTCATCGGAGCTGCCGTCGCCGACATCTACACGCGAGACAAGCTCGCCGCGAGCGCACAGACACGATGAGCGGGCCAAGGCGCGTCGTCTGGGGATGGTCACGAGGACTGGTCCTCACCGGAGATGGACTCGGGGCAGGCGCGGCGGCGGAAATCGGGGTTTCGGCGGCGACGCGCGAGCGGCTCGGGGCAGGGAACGGTGCGCGGCTTCTTCCTAAAGCTTCACGGAGGCATGGAGATGATCGGAATAGCACCCATTGGCATCGAGGAAAACCGGAGGTGTGGGCTCATCGGGGACGCGGCTTGGTTCCCGTCGACGTCGGAGCAGCGGCGGAGAAGAGGATGATGCTGCCACCTCGAAGCAATGAGAAAGGGGAAAACAGTCAGGATGATGCGTCGAGGAGTAGCGCAACCCTAGAAGAAGGAATGGAACTCGATGGCTCACCGGAGGTCACAAATTTGTGTCGACATTGAGGAGGGTTTGCCAGGAGGTTCCTTCGGTTTTGCCCAAATTCGAGCAAGGCTATTGGGCTGTTGGCGAAGCAACAGCACGGGAAGTGATAGGGGGTGATCGCGCGGTGATTGGTGCTGATGGCTCGGCTAGGGGTGCAACAGGCTAGTGGCGCGTCGAGCTTGAGCTTAGGGCGGAAATGGTGGAGGGCAGGGGAAAGCAAACAGCCGAGGGGGGGGGGGGGTAAATGGTCGGCAGCAGGCCATTGCTGCTGCAATGGCAGGGCAACGTGGGGAGGCGGCAGGGCGCGCGTGTGTGCGGCAGGGCGTCGGCGGGGCAGTGCAGTGGCTTAGCGATGCGATGGGCACGCGCGCGCGAAGCAGGGCAACGACGGGGCAGCCGGGAAGCAGGGCAGCGGCGGGATCGACGGGCATGCGCGTGGTCGGTTTGGCCGGAAGCGGGAGGAGGAAGAAGACAACGCATTTTTCAACTAGGCCCTCCGAGTTTTTAAATGGCTTGCAAAAGAGTCCCTGTTCTGATTTTAATCAAATAAAATACTTCCTTCAGTCCAAATAAATTGATATTTTAAACATAGGTCATTGGAGATATTTGTGAGGCTTTGGTGGGGTCCACTTGGTCAGATCTCATGAAATTATTTTAGAATAAAAATTTAATTGAAAAAGGTTTCTAGACTTTATTTAATTAATTATGGCTTTTCTAATTGTGCTAAAATTCTCATCTTTGATCGAGACTTTTATTTTATTATCTCCAATATGCTGATGTAATTATTTAGCATGGTTTGTATAGAGGAGTTTAAAGTTGCTTCATGTTATGGTTCACAGGATTTTTATTTGGATAAAAAAAATAATTGATTGGTTTTTATTATTTCATGTGATTCTTTAATTACACCTAGGCTTAATTATACTTGCTAATTAAAGATTATCATTAATTAATTAAAGGTTAGTCATGCGGTGTCACAGTACATACCCATGAATTAAAACTGTAACTATGATGAGATGTCACTTTTGGTCATGTTCACAGGCTGAATTAAAGTGGTTCACTGCACGGTATGATTGCACCACCAGTCACACCTATCAGAAACAACACAAGACACCATCAATGGCTGCACAGTTCAAATGTGTCTGCATCATACCCGTAAATTATTGTTCGAGGGTCATCTTCTGCTATGCTAATTATCATCGGACTATTAGTCCGATGATTGCTGACTGGAGTATCAAAGCAATTGTTTTAGTTCGAATATTTGGCTTTGTAAATTGGCAATATAGTGTTGAGTAGGGCCAATAGGTTGTGGATCAATCCACCTTGTGAAGCCATAGTTGACCTCATCATAAGAGTTCTACAACAATAGAAATGAACGTCAATACGAAATATGCATGATACTACTAATATAATTTTGAAGGTAACATTGATCTTGCACTCACATTAGGCAAGGGCAATGAAAGAATCGGCATCCGTTGTCTGGCTCTTCAGAACCATCATACATCTGCAGTACATTGTTAAGGTTATGATTGCACTTAGGCCAAGCAATCTTTGTGCCATCATAGCCTCGGAAGGGATATCAATTATCTTCCTTGGTTTCAAGTGAGAGTTCTAAGATTGGTTATAAGTAAAACGTTGGGTCGGGTGGTTCGATGAACTCCTACACTCATCATTTCTCTCTTTACCTTTGTTTCCCATACCCCTTAACCTACCTGAAGAGGCCATACTTTTTCAAGGAGTGGAGAGGTGTGGTTGGAAAAAAAAGATGGGAGATCCATTTTGTAGGTAGCACTAGAGCTATGACTAATTGGTTTTGCCATGTCCACCTCTTTGCCTTTGCCGGCCACAGTGATCAGTATGACCCCTTGGATGGTACCACCCCTACAATTATGTCGTAGTAAAAATTAGTGATGTGTTGCTTCACGTCGTGAGGTGCAGCATTGGATTCCCTAGGCCATTGTAGAATGTGCATGTGTTTGTGTCAGACCTTTAATCAATACATAAGTGCCAATACATATTCTAGTAATACTAACATATAGTACAACATATGCGCCAAAACGAGGATGACACATAAACGATACATTTCTGAACGGTGCACATCGGATCATTCCACATGCTTGTCGTGCTTGTTGAGCTTGCCCTGTCGTCCCTTGCATCGAATGTGGTTCGTGGGGTACGTGAGGTGGTTCTGGTGGCCTCGTCACCCTTAGAGCGTCTGCAGGTGTCAAAGGATGTTGTTGTGTGGGTTTTGTCTCTAGAGGAACCTCAAGCATGTCAGAGAGACATATCGTCAACCCAAACTCTCAGAAGTCGAGTATAGAAAATACTGTAGGTGTTAGAGATGTATTATTGCATCTAATATACATTGTTAAAAAGTTAGTGACATACAAATGCTTCAATTATTAATTACTTCCTCCGTCCCACAAAAAATGTCATTCTACATTTCAAATTTTGTCCCGTGAAAGTGTCGTCCTCGCCGATCGAGACGCATCTGCAGCTCTACTCCTGCGGACGGCAGGGCGCACATGGCGAGGAGCAGCGTCTGCAGCAGGACGAATCGTGGTTGGGCTAGAGGTTCATTGGCTGCCCTTGGGTGCTGGTGGGCCTCACTAGTACCACCTGTCTCCTCTCCTGCATGCAGTGTGGCCTTCGTGGCTCACGTTCGTAGGCTCCAGCAAAAAGTAAAGCGAATGAGCAGTGGGGATAGCAGCGTAATATGCCAAACGCTTTGATTTTCGTGTATTTAGCCAAGAACAACACTCTTGCTGAGACAGAGGGAGTATAATTTAATATACTTGATCCACTAAAAACTTAGTATATCTAATATGCAATGTTGAAATCCTCTGAAATTTTGGCCTATGAATGAAAAAAGATCGGAATGAATCCCCATCCGTCAGACTCGCTCGACAGATAGGGATCTATTCCGGCGTTTTTTTCAATTCAGGGCCAAGATTCCAAAGGGTAATACATGGAGATTGATTTTGGCTCATAGTCGAGATGGGTTGGATTGTACTGACCAGCCATAACTGAACGAGTGTTCTGTCATAGGCTGATTTTCAATTCATGTCGGGCCGATCCACGCGGAATGGACTTCATTCTGGGCCAACTGTTAGGCTCTTGGTTACCGCGACTACATCACCGATCACGAGCTTTCTCGTTGCAGGCGTCGTTTGTGAAGGCCCATTGCCCAGGCCCCAGCCCCGCAGACCGCGGTGCTTATGCTAAAGACCCAACGAGCTCAAAGTGCTCGCGAAGGCCCGCTCTGCGTATGATCCAACCATGGCGGCAGTAACTCAAGGCAACGGCGGAATCGCCTCCAAATGGAGGACCGACGCCAACCACAGGCGGGCTGGTGGCATCCCACTGTCGTCACATAGTTCACGTCCACTTATCGAGCAATGCCACGGGCAGGGAGCAACCTCACCTGCTTCGTACCCATGGGTAAAAACGGCATCGTTCCGTGATCACTCCTCATGTGCCAAATGGGCTAGATGCCTGGGTCTGTCTTAGACACCATGATATCCAAATCTAACTATCTGATTCTAAGCTGCATGATTAAAAACTTAACAAAAGAAATTCTTCAGAACTTGGCTAAACGGAGTCTATATGTACTGACCGATAAGTCACAGCAACTGACAGGGATTCATTTAGATCAAGATTCTGCCATATCCAGAATGAAGGATCCCTTCCCGATTTGCCTCGCACAAGGCAATAACAAGAGTATCCATTCAAACAAGTGGGATTCAGAGCAAAACTGATCAACTGTTATGACTCTAATTTATGCCATAACAGGAATGTCGGTTGATTGCCCGATCACATTGTGAGCAATCAACAATCCAATAGCAGCCGGTACAATCAAATTATCGCCTCAACAAAATCATAAGCCTACCTCTCGACAAAATTTAGAAATGATTCTACAAAACTTATTCTGAGACCTATATCTCAAGCCTCAAAGGAGCAGAGCAAAACTTTTATCGGACCAACAACAGAAACAGGAGATTCATCATACAACATAAGTTGCGGGAGAAGGCATTCTTTGAGAGCTCATACATTACTGGTCAAGAGCTCCCTTCAGCATATGCAAACCCTCCATTGAAATGCTTCTTCGTACTCGGAATCTTGGAACCTCAATTTGAGGGGGTGGATCTGCTGAGAAGCATACGACAACTGCAGTTAAGTTATCACAACAGTCCCGCTTCAGTGCCTCTTTGACAAGCTCTCGCGAGCATCTTTCTGGGTCATTGTGTTCCATCAGCTCTTTCCTTACCATTGACACGGCACACTGGCTGCTCATCACATCCCAAAGGCCATCACAGCCTATTATCAAGAACTCATCTTCCTCCGTAAGTCTGACCTCCCGAAATTCAGGTTCTGGAGTAAGAGGGCATAGAGAGCCTTTGGAACCTTTCATGTGCCAGTCACCAATCGCCCTTGCTACAGACAGCTGCCCATTGAGATAGCCATCGAAGACAGTGCCACCAAGATTTTCGATTCTGAGCCTTTCAACCTTGCAGTTGGGCTTGTGGTCTCTTGAGAGTTCAACAGCTCGACCTCGCTTTCCTAAAACTGCTCGACAATCGCCAGCATTTGCAACAAGCATTTTCCTGTATCGTTTGAATGAGGTAGGTAAGATCATAACTTGAGATTGCATAGAACATAATGTATCAACAAAACTGAACAGTATACAAGCTTATCTTGTAACTTATCCACCAATGCAGGCCAGCCTGGTATAGCAAAGAACCGTATGTGCAGATATGAAATAGGAGGTTGAAGCAATAAATGTGAAGCAACAGACAGATATTTAAGGATGGTTTTACACAAGAAAAAAAAAACAAAGTGCATCTACCCATTCATAAATCCCTGAACATGGGTTCCATTTGCTCTTGTAAAGGGACTGAGGTATCAAAAACCATGGTGTCATATAATGAAAAGAAACATAATAATATTGACTGATACTTAATTGAAATGACAACAAATAACTAAAGCAAACTTTCTGATGTACTGGCATCAAATTTACCTGCCAAATATAAGGACCGTCAATGCTGTGGTCCCAGAGTTTCGATCAAGGGAATGGGAATCCGCAATGGCATGGTCAGCCTTTACAAACGCACTTCTAATTGCCATCTCAATGCTGTTGGGAAAGTGGCAATCTTCAGTTATGTACTTCAGTATATTCTTCCGAACAAAACAGGCAGCATCTGTACCGCCATGGCCATCAAACACCTAAATATTCCGCAAACCAAATATCAAAAGTGTGCAATGTGAGGAACAGTAAAATTTCATCAGACATGGCAATGGAAACTTATTTTTCAATCACATAAATGATTCTCGGCTGTAGTATGCATTATCAGGTCCAAAACAGAAACAAAAACATTATCATTACGTTTTTCCTTTTTGATCTAAGTTAGGATTCCTCTCAGTTCAATCATTTCCCAATCATGAGAACACTACCCGACTAATTATGCATCTCCTAGGATAAACTACTACTGTAGATCAAGAAGCTAAGATTGCAACATTATTGCCACTCACACCAGAACAAATCATAGAATCATAATGGGCGAACACATTACAGATTATTTAACAGGAATAGTTAGCCAGTACACTTTGCAATCAATCACTGCACCAGCAATTTTATGACAACTACAAATCCAACTCACCCCATAGAAGGCACCCGGTGCAGGGATGCCCGGGCCACGCACCCCGAGGTGCTCGATAAGGTTGTCAACGCAGAGATGTTCGTCCTCCATGTACGATTTGGGCCCAATATCCGCGAAGCTGCCGGATCTAAACACTGGTAGAAAGCCCGGACGTATGTCTGTGGGCGAGATCAAGCTCAGTGTCCCCGAATCCAGTTCCTGCAAGAAAACAAAAGGACAAATGTCAAAACTGTTTCCGGACAACGGGACGGGCAACAAGCTCGAGAGTGATAGTGGGCGTAGTTATTACGAATTCTGCTGACGCCGCGGCGATGCGTGCGCTGCTGGCGCAGTGGCGGATGGACGTAAGGTGGTGCCGTGGCGGCTTGCCACCCACCGGCGTGCTGCCGCCGCTGCTACTACCCGGCGGGGTCTCCGGCTCCACTCCCCCGCTCATGTCTCCGGCTCTCCGCTACTCTGTTTGTGATAAGAGAGAGCACACGAAACAAAACCATTTCAGAAACAGGATGCAACCTTCGCATTGGCTACCGTGCCTGTATGAGAAGAGTGGTTAGACAAAATTGCATTTTTTGTTTCTCGCAAGCCACTCTTTTCAATCGGCTACGATTCACAGGACGCCCCGATAAATTACAGGAAGAAAATGGATGGAACATGGCAATATCCAGAAGAGACATCAACAACAGGAAAGAAATAAAAATTGCTCCGCGGGCAACGATTGGGACCGATAAAAGGACCGAGATGATGCCATTTCCGAAGCTCCGAGCCGCCTACGGCAGCCCAAACGGAGAAAACGGGATCCAAGCCTTCCAACATTCGAAGGAAATCCAGGCAAGATTGAATCAGAGAGGGCGGACAGGAGCGCTCACCACCGAAGAAAACTCTCGTCGCCGTTAAGGGGACTCCGGATGCAGGGTCGCCAGAGGAGGTGGGTCGGTCGCCGGAGGCTGAGGAGGAGGTGGGTGGGCGACGCGGAAGGAGGGAAGGCAGGGGAGGGGCGTGGATTTTCGGAGCCCGGTTGGGGTGGGAAGGGAGAGGACCGACCGACGGGCGAGCTGGTTTTGGTGCGTGCTGGGTCGTCGTGTGATCGATCCCATCCGCATCCGCGAGCTGCAGCTGTGCACGGCTGGACGTGGAGTGTTCAACGGTGGGCCCCGCTTCCGGCCTCTGGTGCGGCTCCGGTGTGCATTCCGTGTCGCTGTCGGGGTTCTTTGGTTCGTCACATTCGTCTTTCTTTGCCTTTTTGTTTGTTTGGCTTGGGTGATTCTTCTTCGCCGCCATCCGATGGCCATGTCGGTTTGTGCTTTGGAGAGGAAAATTCTCGCGTAGACTATTCTTTCATGTGTGGTTTTCTGTGTGTGTACTTGATTTTTTTTTATCCTTTTCAGAGAAGAGATTTTTCTTTTTCTTTTTTTTTTTTGAAAGAACAGAGAAGATTTTTCTTCATGTGTGGTTTTCTGTGTGTGTACTTGATTTTTTGTCCTTTTCAGAGAGGAGATTTTTCTTTTTCTTTTTTTTTTTTTGAAGGAACAGAGGAGATTTTTCTTTGTCGTACACACTTTTTAATCAGAATTGAGAATCCCACATGATGATGGGAGTACTGGTTTGTTGATGTTAGTGAAGGGTCCATACATTTCAGGGGACCAAAAACTATGCAAAAGAAGAAAAACACCTTTGAAGTCATCCTGAAGTAGATCTCTGCAGGAGAATCGACAAAGGAAGAAAAGTCCGGAGCACTGGAGCAGAGTGGATGCTGCACATACATGCTTATCGCCGGCGGTGAGCTGCTTTCTACCAACAACAGTGTTCGTCCACTTCCACTGTCGCTTTGCCCCTCACGCTCCGTCCGGCGTGCTCTGCCGATGTGTAAAAATTCCGGCCAAAAAAGGCCCTTTCCATGGAGATTGATTTGATCGAACCTAAAAAGTGGCGTACGTTTTGTCTGGACCGGTCGATTGGTCCCTGACACACATCCAGTGCGTGGAAAGCGGCAGTCTCGCCGGCAGCACAACGATCTCGTGTCAGTACTCGGTACCCGGGCGCCGAGCGGGACAGCGACATGAACGGCGCACGCGCGAGTCACGGTACAGGTACGTATACGTGCCGGGTACGTGAATGCCTGGGCAAATAAACGGACGGGAGAATGCAGGGTGGAGGACCTGTCACGGTACACGGAGTCATGTGAGGCAGGAATGCTACTACTTGGCCAAGTGAACGAAGCGAAGCTTATCAACTGGGGGACGGGTCGCTCTGTTCCTTGTCGGCATCGCAGCATCGCGTAGCTTCACAGCCGGATCAGGTGAATTTGCTGCTATTTTTTATGCTGTTTTGCCTTTAACGGCAGGGAAGATGCTGCTGAAGGTGAAAGCAGCAAGTACGGTGATCCCGGGTAGCGTGACCTAACGACGAGGAAATTATCCCGTGGTCGCCGACTGGTTTCAGCTGGAATAGAAATGATGCTGATGAGATCGAAGTGTTGTTTAGCGGTCTAGAAATGGGAGGCCGACATGGTGTGACAGCGGGTGGGATCGGAGCGCGTCAAAATTTTAATGCTTCAGCGTTGTCTGATGGGTGCGTATTAGCTAAGCTGTTAGGTGTCAAAATCAGTCACCTAACCAAGCCAGAGTTAACCTTTGCTAGCGTGTAGATGTCTTGTTCGGCTAATTTTAATGGATAGTTTTATTTTAATGTTTTTAAGAGTGTCATGTTATCTTTAGTAGTTTGAAACTATAAATAAAATCATCTCTTCAATGCATAGTTTTATTTTAGTGTTTCATATCACTTACTTCTATATGTTTTTTTTGGTTGTCTAAAAAATGCATAATTTTGACTCCTAATAAAACTATATAGAAGTGAGTGCTATAAAACACCAAAATAAAACTATGTATTAGAGGGATAGTTTCATTCATGGTTTCAAACTACTAAAGATGACATGATACTCTTAAAAACCTCAAAATGAAACTATCCATTGAAATTAGCCTTATAATTTTCTTCTTTGTTTTGCAAAGTTTTCAGATTAAACAGCGAAAAACAGCTCCACAAATTCATGAATTCAAAAGTGAACAGGGAAAAGCACGAATATGGAGGTGGTGAAACACAACACTGCGTAAATGGAGGTTCTGAAAAAGTTTGGACAAGTGTGAGTGAGCCAGTTTTTTTTTTAACTTGAGTGAGCCAGTTTTTGGTGATTCGCGGGAACGAAAGACTTGTTTCGGGAAAAAAAATTGTGGAATAAAAATATTCGAGTAAAGGATCGAGGGGCCGACACGCCTCGAAACTCACAAGGGCTCACTTGGATGCAACGGGCCGAGCGTGGGATCCCGATGCAGGTGCGCCGACCCGCTGCGGACCGTGCGGGCTTGGGAGATCGGAGCAGAACAACCGCGGTGAACGAGGCCCATGATTAGGGCAGCCTAAAGCGGCCTAGTTACATATTTCGGCCCAGTCAAAGCTCCGCGTGTCCCGCCGGCACGCCCACGCCGCAGGCGTGCGCTCCCGCGAGGCCGCGAATCGCACGCAACCCCTGATCCCAGTCGGGGCCGTCCGCTTCCGAGGTCTCAGCGTTTCCGGCCGGCTGTTCCGCTCAGTCCGCGATGCACGGGCAGTGAGGACGGCGGCTACAGGGACGGTGGAAATCACGGCGCCGGTGCCAATCATTTTTCCTTAATCTACGCGAGGCCCCAGAAAAGCTTGGATTTGCCGGGGTCGGGATAGGCTCGGGACCGGAGCCGGGAACAGATAGCGGGGACGGTGCGGTGTGCAGGGCAGTGAGAGTGGCGGTTGCTCACTTGCGCACATGACCCAACCGCTCGCGTGGCGCCACTGGATGCTACGGCTGCAGTAAACTATGGCCATGGCCGGCATAAGTACAAGATTTCGGGCAGCCGGCTTTAATTTACGAGGAGGAGGAGACCGCCGCTGTCAGACAGATACCTGGCGTTTTCTTTTGGGACGTGCGGCGATGCGACTTAGAGGGACTGGACGAGCCGCGAGCAGTCGGAGTCTCCGGCCGGCCATGGCCATGGTCAAGTTGTATGGATGATTCCAGGACTAATCTTGCGTAATTAAAGAGAGTCGACACGACTTACTGTACATGCTATCTGCCTCACTGGCCGCGAATTGGCTGACCCGATCGTCCTTTCTCTGTAGCACAGCAACGAGATCGTAATAGAGTCGCACATGCCCTATATGTTTTGGGCTGTACATTGTTTTGTGAAAGACAATCCGATCATGGATGCTCGCTCTTCTGCTTTCTATTATAATGGAATCAGTTGTTTCCACTATAAAAAAAAAAAAGAAACCCAGCCTTCGATTTGTCCGGGGACGTTTCGGTACGCCGCTGATGATATGTCGAATCTGTCCGACACGAATATTCGAGTAGATTAATAACGAGTATACACAGCTACAAAATGTGGAGGACATTCCTTTTCCGATGATTGCCACGATACTTCACTACGAGACCACCTGATGTACAACGAGAATATGGCCTTTTTTTGTTGAGCACAGAACACGGCTGCCAACTTGTTATCTCACTGTAGATAAATGCTCTTTAGTCGTGTTAAGCTGTCATAGTTTTGTCAGCTGGTGGTGACCGCTAAAGTCATGTGCGTTAACCTGCGAGCAGCAGCAGCACTCAGCACCCATGGTCAAGACGAGCTTTCAAGCGCACATCTTCCTCGATACCTACAATGAAACGGTTTCGATCGATACTTTGGCTAATTCTGAAGTTTGCATGTCCTGTGTCTGTGTCTTCCCCGCCTTATCGTCGTGGCTACTGCGGCTGCGATAATAATCATGGTGTCCGAACTTGGGATTAAAACTGAAGCATGATCTATCCAGAAGATGACCACAAAACGCGACAACTCACATTTTGGTCCTTTCTTCCGATCCAGACGATCCAATGTCGTTGTCCATTTGCGAGCATGCCATGTTCCTCGGCTATCGATTATCATCCTCAAGGGACACTGTCAAAAGGTTGTGGCTTGCTTGGCGGTGGAGCGACGTGACACCAATGCGCGCAAATTCTGTTTGTGCTGGGACGGCCCATCAGATACGTGCACCAGCAAGCAGTGACAATAGTTTTGGGATGATACTGATGGGCACGTACCCAGTATCTAGATTTGTATCATGTCCGCACTGTCGCTATCACATATCCATGTGGGGTCCGCTTACACACGAGTTAAGGGCGCGGCAACTCGGCATGGGGACCTCTGATACGCGTAAACATATATCCATGTTCGTAAGAAAGGGACTACTCCTCCATTTCGAAATTGATATCGTTAGGACATTTAAATTAGTTCAAATTTATACTAATTTTACTGTTCTAACGATAACAATTTTAAAATAGAGAAGTATAAAGAAATGCCAATATGCCTTGCTAATGCGTTACCAAAATGATGCTATGATCGAGTCCAGCAACTTATATGGCTGTCTTCCACCGTGCATGAGCATGAAAGAAGCACAACAAGTACAAAGAGCATGAAATTGAGGGTGTAAAGGAATGTTTTCCATCTGCTACTCTATTATTATTAGAATTTTCAGGAATTCCTTTAGAAAAAAAGAATTGAATTTTTAATGGATGACTCAGTCCATTGTGGTTTCATTTGTCCAACCTAATTTGTCCAACTAGTGTCAAACTAATAGAAAATCATATTATCATGTGAGGTTAAAAGTATTATATGTGTTTTTAGTTAGACATTGGTTAGACGATTGAGTTGTACTTATAGTAATTCTCTTTCATTTTAGCTTACCTATGACAACAGGTTTGCAATGGCCTGACTTGGGTCAAAAACATGGGTAGTTAAGGCAAGGTGCCATTAATTCCGGTTATAGTAATGCATAGAGAATAGGGAACAGTTTTAAATTATGTCGAAAGTCAAGGACCAAGCTTCAAAAGCAGCGGCCGCAGAACATGGGTCGTTTGTCTCGAATTGTTTGAACCATTGGACCCCCTTTCTTTCTTTTCTTTCCTTTTTCTTTTTTTGTTTTGACTGATGAGCGGTTTGAACTCGAAGACACTCCCAATAAACGCGCACCTGAGTACGGGCAGTTACGCGGCGGCACCGTCTCATCTGCCCCATTTAACCCCACCGCCTCAAAGTGTGCTGCGAGTGCACGGGAGATTCAGCAATCAGCAGCAATGGGCGGCAGTGGCGGAGCCGCCGCCGGAGACGGCACGAGGTCCCTGGACCAGACGCCGACGTGGGCCGTGGCCGTTGTTTGCGCCGTCATCGTCGCCGCGTCCATCCTCCTCGAGGGCCTCCTCCACCACCTCGGCAAGGTTCCTCATCTCTCTCCCCTTCCCTCCAGGAACATTTCCGAATTCTCTCTTCGCTTGGTTCCGTTCTTGGATTGTTCCACTAGCCTCTTATCCTTCCTTCCCCTCTCCGGCGTGTTGGCTATGAGTGCTGATTCGTTTCTTGGGTGTTGTGGCTGCTTCCAGTTGCTCACCAAGCGGAGGAAGATGGCGCTCTTCGAGGCTCTGGAGAAGGTCAAATCAGGTAAGTTCAAACATTCCCCCCACAAAAGCTGCATCTCTCTTGCGAACGGAGACGAGTTTGATGCGGTTTGAACTTTCGTTTTGCGCAGAGCTGATGACTCTGGGATTCATATCGCTGCTGCTGACCGTGACGGGGAGGTACATCTCGCGCATCTGCATCCCGGAGGAAGCCGCAAACACCATGCTGCCCTGCGGCCTCTCCTCCCGAGGCTCGGAAGCGGAAGAACCGGAGGGTCACGGTCGACGGCACCTCTCTGAAGATCCGACCAACACTTTTGTGTGTCCCCGAGTGAGTGACCACTGACCACGCGTGGCGTAGTTGTTTTGCATTGCGACGTAACAAGATTTATCTCATTTATAAAATATTGGATGCCCTTGTGTCAGGGTAAAGTAACAGCTGGTTGTCCTTTTGTTCGGATTTACGTGTGGGGAGAGATGCCAGTTCATTTCCAACTGCTTGTTCATCCGCGATTCCGCGTTTAACTCGAATGGCATTTTGGGCAGGGCATGGTGTCGCTTGTTTCTTCGGACGCGCTGCACCAGCTGCATATCTTCGTGTTCTTCTTGGCCGTCTTCCATGTCACGTTCAGTGCTCTTACGATGTCTCTGGGTAGAGCAAAGGTAAGGCTAGTTCTCACTTCTTCGTGTGTCCTCACCTGTCCGGACTCGCCCCATAAACAAAAGCTGCAAGCTGGTAATCACTTTGAAATTTTCTATGCAGACGCGGATATGGAAGGTGTGGGAAAAGGAAACTAGCTCCCTCACCTATGAATTTGTAAATGGTAATATATATTTTGACTGGTTGTTATTCTTTCATGTGAAATGTGTGACAAGCATTTATGTACTTTATTCGTATGCTACAATTCATTATTTGTATGCTATGATTTATAATACATCGTACATGGTTTAGGTTTTTTTTTCTGCTTTTTATGATCAGGCTGGTTTTATTTGTTCCTTTATTTGAGTTTGATGTCGTTGCAGATCCCTCAAAGTTCAGGCTTACTCATCAAACATCTTTTGTGAGGCAACATGCAAGCTGTTGGAGCAAAAGTACAATCCTGCTCTATGTTGTAAGTTTGCATTACATAATTATTTTTGGGAGTTTTTACGGTAGTCCCAAATAACTATAGACCGTCCATTTCAGTCCTTTGAGCAGATATCGATGGTCTCTTGCACCCTAAGGGTGTAATAGATCATCCATTATTAATATTATTTATTTAAAAATAGTACCAGATTTTGTTGATATGTTAGTTACACTGGTGGAAAAAAAATCTTGATAAAGAACATGACAGATTAAGAAAAAAATATGAACGTGACGTTTTTGTAGATTAATAAATCCATTGTCTAAATATGTTATGGGGAAAATTATTGAGAAAGGGAACCAAAGATTTAAATATAAAATCATAATGTAACTAAAGTGAAAGCTTCCTATTTTATTTCTGCATACCTTATCTGGCGATGGATTTAGCTGTTACAGTCTTACTGAGCTTATGATGAGTCTTCTTACTCTTCAGTTTAATGTAGAATTGTATTTTTTTTAGACAAAGTTTAATGTACAATTGTAGGTGAGCTTCTTTAGACAGTTCTTCAGATCTGTTCGTAGGCTTGACTACCTTACGTTGCGCCATGGTTTCATCGCTGTAAGCATTTTCTTTTTCATGAGTGATTTCCTAGTTTCCTTCTATCGGTTTAGGCTGCTGATAAATATTTCTATAGGCTCATTTATCTCCGGGGACCAAATTCAATTTTCGGAAGTACATCAAGAGGTCACTGGAGGATGATTTCAAGACAGTTGTTGGAATTAGGTAAGGGAGCATGATAATCTTGTGTGTGTAGCTATGCACATATGACATATTTCACATACTTCCGGGACTAAAAATTTAGGGACTAGTTCTTTTGTCTACTTAATTGATGAGAGTGAAGACTTGTTCGCTAGTCAAATTCTGATAAAAATAATTAGAGTCATAGACTTTAACGAACATTGAAATCAAACATATTTTGTTTATTTCATCTATCATCACTTGTTTCATCTACCTAGTAACTGGATGACTCATTTGTTCCATCCGCTATTTTATCAGTCCACCGTTATGGGCTTCTGCTCTGGCTGTCATGCTCTTCAATGTTCATGGTGAGTCATACTCTTATTCATTTTCCCAGAAATATGTATGCTGCCAAATCATCCCCTGTAGCTCTCGCTACATGCCTACAGTGTAGTTGCATTCTTTGCTCTTAAAGTTAGCACTTGGAAATAAGATATGGCATTGAAACAGGGCCAGCTCTTGGTTCGACTATTGGATTCCTTGTGTGATTTGCTATTAAATAATTGAAATAGTTCCTTATATGCCTCTGAATTTCTACAGAAATGATGTTAATTCTTTTGTTTGGATTATGTTTTCTCCAGGATGGCAAAATTTGTTCTGGTTCTCTACAATTCCGCTTGTAGTAAGTGCTCATTATGTTCTTGTGTGTCCTCCCTGGTAAGATGCTTTATGTGGCTGGCTGTTACTAACAATGCTTGCCCGTATGTAGGTAATTCTAGCAGTTGGAACAAAGCTTCAGGCTATAATTGCTATGATGGCTATTGAAATTACAGAGAGGCATACAGTTATTCAAGGAATGCCAGTGGTTAAACTGAGTGATGATCATTTCTGGTTCAGGAAGCCTCGACTTGTTCTCCAGCTCATCCATTTCGCATCATTTCAGGTCAGTGAAGGGACAGAAAGGACCTTACAAGCAAACATGTTAACTTGCTTAAAGCATCCAGGAAAACCTATTCACGATACTCCAAAATCTTGACTTGTTTGCACAAATAAATGATTATTACCATGGGAAACTAATTTCTGGTGTTGAAGTGAATTACAACGCATATGGTTTCCACTTAGAGATATAATGATTACCAAAATATTACTTTGATATTTATAGTCCGGGTTCACTTGATTTATTGAAATTGAAGTCATGAAGGTTGATGAGGAATAGTTATGCTACTATATCTTTAACAGCTGCTCTTTTTTTTTTTCTTTTGCAGAATGCGTTTGAAATCACATATTTCTTCTGGATTTGGGTAAGATTGGTTTAAAGATTTTGCGCATATTTCACAACTGTAACCTATAAAAAATTCGCTTATGATAAATGTGTGCAGTACGAATTTGGATTGAGGTCCTGCTTCCATGACAACTTTCAGCTTATCATTGCAAGAGTCTGCCTTGGGTAAGTATGCTTCTGCCTTATATGTTGTTCTTGTTCCTCTGAATTTTCTACTGTCAATTAACAGTGATCAACTTTCCATTCATTTTATAGGGCCGTCGTCCAATTTATGTGCAGCTACATCACCCTTCCACTCTATGCTCTTGTATCTCAGGTAAACCTAACTTTTATTGTGTTATTCGTGGAGAGAAGTTTTTGCGCTTATGTATCATTTCATAGTACTCAAAGACCCCGAGCAAAAGGATTTTTTCCCCCTAGAGTAGCATTTTTAGAATAGGACTTCCAAGACTAAATGCAAAAGGGTTGTTTTTCAGATGGGGTCGCAGATGAAGACAACAATTTTCGATGAACAAACGGCGAAGGCCCTGAAGAAATGGCACAAGGCGGTGAAGAAGAAGCAGCTCAAGGAGTCGTCGCAGGACCCTTCCTCCAAGACCCCGAGCACGGACACCACCACCACAACGACAGAGGCAACAGAGCAGCAGTACGAGGTGCCTGTCCGGCTCCTCCACCGGTACAAGACCATCGCGCACGTTGGCGCGACGCGGGCGCTGTCAGACTCTGACGGCTCCGACACGGACGACGCGCTGTCGTCGTCGCAGACCAGGCACCTGATACCGCCGACGAAGCAGCGGAGCCTCGACACCGGCCGGGTGGAGGTGCGCGTGGACGTCGAGGCGACGCCACGCGGTGGCTTGCAAGACAGCTTCTCATTTCCGAGGTTGCCTGGTCGCGCTGTGCCGGACAAGTGATCAGTGATGACCACAATGAGCCGGCTGCTTAGTACTAGTAGTTACAGTAGTTATTAGTATACTTAGTGGTCCGCTGAGTTGCTGACCTATATGAAACCATGCTATAGATGATTCAGCTTTGTAGCATAGCAGCTGTAATTTATCTATGGATTGGTGATTTGGAATGTGTTTTCCCGCTAATTCAGGAGTTGGGTCTGTAGAGTCTAGAAGAGTCTGGTTTATTCGTTTATCAGATATAAGAGTGGAGGTTACTTGGACCCAAAATGATTTCAACAGTAAATACAAGTGGGATCAATGGAAGCTTCACTTGGAGGGGACGTTTTGCTGCACGCCGGTCTTAAACATTCAGAGTGAGAACGATGAGCTAACCAAGTTAAAAGCTGGAATCATCCAGAGGAACGTACGTCAGCTCCAGGTCCCGACGGTCTCTCTTTCATGTTTTACCAAAGGTATTGGGATATTATTAAAACTGAGCTCATGAAGATGTTTTAGGAATTTCACAGGGGAGATTTAGAACTGTATAGAATTAATTTTGCTCTCCTCACCCTGATACCAAAGGAGAAAGATGCTACTAACATGAGCAAATTTAGACCTATTAGCTTACTTAACTGTAGTTATAAGATTTTTACGAGAGTGTTGATAGCTAGACTTGGTAGTATAGCGGACATGTTGATTCATAATAATCAAACAGCTTTTATCAAAGGGAGATATATTTTGGAAAGTGTAGTAACAGCCCATGAGGTGATCCATAGTGTTTATCATGACAAAAAGAAAGGGATTATCCTAAAACTTGACTATGAAAAAGCTTACGATAAAGTAAATTGGGACTTCCTCCTTGAGATCTTAAGAGAGGTTTTGAAGAGAGATGGATAGGGTGGATTAAACTTATCTTAGAAAAAGGCTCTGTGGGAGTCTCTATTAATAATATGGATGGTAATTTTTTCCTAACAAGGAAGAGCCTTAGACAGGGGGATCCTCTATCCCCAATTTTGTTTAACCTTGTTGTTGATGTCTTTACAAAAATGTTGCAAAAAGCTGCTAATGGTAATATTATCAAAGGTTTAGGAGATGATTTGGTGGATGGAGGGGTGATTAGTTTACAGTATGCGGATGATACAATCTTATTCTTAGAAAATAATATAGAAAAAGCAGAAAATTTAAAATGCGTGATGACTTGTTTTGAACTAATGTCAGGTATGAGAGTAAACTATCATAAGAGTGAGCTGATTCCTATCAATTTAGATAGAAGTGAAGTAATTGGTTTTGATGAGGTGTTTGGGTGCCCTGTAGGAGATTTCTCAATCAAATACCTTGGCATTCCTCTGCACCATAGAAAACTGAGCAGAGAAGACCTCCAACCTCTGATTGACAAAATTATTAAGAGGATAGCTGGGTGGAGGGGTAAGCTATTGTCTCAAATGGGTAGACTAATTCTTATCAAAACGTGTTTAGCAAGTATCCCTATTTATTTATTGTCCTTTAAATTTCCTAACTGGGCGATTGATCTGATTAACTCGCACATGGCCAACTGTCTGTTGGATGACTATGAGGGTCATGGTAAATTGCATCTAGCTAACTGGAATTTAGTAGAGCGATGAAGAAGGGATTTGGTGGGTTAGGGATGCCTAATCTTAAAGATCTTAATCTGTGTCTGCTTGGATCTTGGGTGAAGAGGTATATTAAAGACAATAACAAGCTCTGGCAGGAAATCATTAGTAGGAAGTATGTGAATAATGTTCCAAACATTTTGTGTCCCAGTGATAGGAATGCTTCCCCGTTCTGGAAAGGAATCCTCAGTGTGGCTAAAGCACTGAAGTTTGGTTATAGATGGGTTGTGGGAAATGGAGAGAAGGTGAGGTTTTGGGAGGATACTTGGGAGGGTACTGTGCCGCTGGCTACGCAGTTTTGGGATCTTTACAGTATTTGCAACGAGTGGAAT
Organism: Eleusine indica; assembly: GCA_030378355.1. NCBI lineage: Eukaryota > Viridiplantae > Streptophyta > Magnoliopsida > Poales > Poaceae > Eleusine > Eleusine indica. The sequence goes on from CM059495.1 coordinate 49,952,981, forward strand.
AGAACAATTAAAGAGGTCTGGGTACAGGGTGAACTTAGGTTGACTTTTAGGAGAACGTTCTCTGATGAGATGTTTACTAGATGGTTAGAACTGGTTGAGGTAGTGAATGATGTTAAGTATAGAGAAGATTCGGATGCTTTGATATGGCAATATGAAAAGTCAGGCATTTACTCTTCTAATTCTTTTTATACTGTTATTAGTTATCGTGGGGTCACACCTGTGTACATCCCTGCAGTGTGGAGTATTGAGATACCACCTAGAGTGCTGCTTTTTCTTTGGTTATTATCAAGGAATAAGCTCATGACTGTGGATAATTTGAAACAGAGAAATATCCACAAACCAGAGGAATGTGTGTTCTGTTGTGAGAAAGAGTTCATTAACCATCTTTTTTTCGAGTGTGTAGTAGCTACAGCTATTTGGTCTCATGTATCTGATTTTCTGGAGGAAACAGTTGGTCATAATTTTGAAAATATTGCAGCCAAGTGGTTATGCAAAAAGAAACATAGATGCACCAATATCATTACAGCCATGGTGCTGAGGGCTATCTGGCTAACGCGTAATGACTTCATTTTTCGTAAACAGTGCTGGTGCGATGTCAAAACCATTCTAAGCAGGATCTGGAGGATCGGAAGAAGCTGGAAGATAATGTTCAAGGAAGAGACAAGGCAAACTTTGGAAGACTGGTTTACCTTCCTGGAGTTGAAGATGTCTTTACCACTGAGTCTGCAAAACGGATGAAGTTCTGGGGAATCGATGAAGCTGGACCAGAAGGAATGAAGCTGCTTCAGGATGATTTGAGCAGGCGCATGACTATCTTCTGAATTGTAATCTGAAGCTGCTGTGCGGTTTCTTTCTGTAATTGAGCTAAACGGTGATGTCTTGCCTAGTTCACTGCTAGTTAACTGGAGTCTAGCTAGTAAAAGGTGCTAGTGCTGAACTTCCTGAGCTGTAACGAACATTGTTGTCTCGTTTAGTAAAATGGGGCGGGGCTCTGGCCTTCTGATCTAAAAAAAACGTACGTCAGCTTCGTAGAGGTAGAGGCTACAAAAAAAAAGGGAAAATGTTTCTAGCCTTTGCGGAGCGAAATGCACGCTGCAGGGCTGCAATGCTGCATGGTTCTATTACAGGTTTTCAGTCAGCAAGTTGCTTTCATTGACAAACATATCAGTCTGCTGGATATCATCAGCAACAGACCGTTACCCACTACTAATTACTACAGTGATCAATCGCTGATGCTAACAGTGAACATAAAGTCGAGTTCAACAAGTAAAAAGGTCACGCCCTCAAAAAACTAAAACAAGTAAAAAGGCCATTTCTCTGTTTGTGCTGACTGTTGATAGCCTCTTCATTTTGGGCCGTACTCTTTTCATTAGTGGGCCAAACGTTTCCTGAATTATGGTCGCCAGCTCAAATGGGAGCGGCGGAGCGCCATCGCCGGACCGGACTTGCCGATCCCAAATGCTATGCGCCTTCCCGCCATCCTCGCCGACCCGCGCCGCCTCCGCCGCGTGCTCTCCTTCCCGGGCGCCGCGCCGGCGACCCTCGCCCGCGTACACGCCGTCCTCATCGTCTCTGCTTCCCACCATCTCCTCCCTGGCCTTGCCACCGCCTACGCCCGCGCCAGTGCGCTCGACGTCGCGGAGGCCACGCTGGCCATCCCCGCCGCCTCCGCCTCCCCCTCTTCCATCGCCGCCTGGAACGCGCTCCTCTCCGCGCACACGCGCCGAGGCGCCCCAGGGGAGGTGCTCCGCGTGTTCCGCGCGCTCCCACCCGCCACACGGCTCGACAGCACCACCTTCACGCTCGCGCTCTCCGCGTGCGCTCGTCTGGAGAACCTCGCCGCTGCGGAGGTCATCAGGGACCGGGCTTCCGCTGCCGGGTATGGGAAAGACGTCTTCGTATGCTCGGCACTGCTCCATCTCTACTCAAGACGTGGGGCGATGGATGACGCCGTCAAGGTGTTCGAGGGAATGCCGAGCAAGGACCGTGTCGCCTGGAGCACGATGGTGTCTGGTTTCATAAATGCCGGGAGGCCAGTGGAGGCACTCGATATGTACAGGATGATGAGGGAGAGTGGCGTGGAGGGCGACGAAGTGGTCATGGTTGGGATTTTACAAGCATGTGCAGCAATTAGGGAAGTCCATGTGGGGGCCTCAGTTCATGGGTACCTCTTGCGTCATGGTATGAGAATGGATGTTGTTACAACTACAAGCCTTGTGGACATGTATGCAAAGAACGGACGGTTTGATGTGGCGTGTCGACTATTTGGACTGATGCCGTGCAAAAACGCTATCTCATGGAGTGCTCTGATATCAGGATTTGCACAGAATGGGCGTGCAGATAAGGCACTCGACTTGTTCAGAGAGATGCAGACTACTGGGCTTCAGCCTGATGCCGGGGCAGTTGTGAGTGCGCTGCTAGCTTGCGCTGATATGGGACTCCTGAAGCTAGGGAAATCAATTCATGGTTTCATCTTGAGGAGACTTGAGATGGATTGTATTCGGGGCACAGCACTCATTGACATGTACTCAAAATGCGGATCCCTGGTAAGTGCTCAGATGCTTTTCAATAGGGTTGGCTCAAGAGACTTGGTTTTGTGGAATGCAATGATCGCATGCTGTGGCACTCATGGACGAGGTGATGATGCTCTGGATCTGTTTCATAGACTGAATGAAGCAGGAGTAAAGCCTGATCATGCCACATTTGCTTCTCTTCTATCGGCTCTAAGCCATTGTGGTCTTGTGGAGGAAGGGAAATTCTGGTTTGATCGCATGATTAATGAGTTCAGTATTCAGCCTTCAGAGAAGCACTATGTTTGTATAGTTGATCTTTTAGCTCGTTCTGGGCGTGTGGAAGAAGCCAATGACCTTCTCACATCAGTGCAAACTGAGCCGACAATTGCAATCTGGGTCGCTCTTTTGTCAGGTTGCTTGAATAACAAGAAGCTAGAGCTTGGAGAAAGTATAGCAGAAAAGATCCTTCAGCTGCAGCCTGACGATGTAGGTGTCCTTGCACTAGTCTCAAACCTATATGCTGTGGCAAAGAAGTGGGACATGGTCAGGGAAGTTAGGAAGCTAATGAAGGACAGTGGCAGCAAGAAAGTGCCTGGCTACAGCTTGGTAGAGGTGCGTGGAACACGCCATTCGTTCTTGATGGAAGACCAGAGCCATCCTCAGTACCAGGAAATCCTAAAAGTGGTGGCGAAGCTCGATTCCGAGATGAGGAAGATGGGTTATGTTCCAAAAACAGAGTTTGTGTACCATGACCTGGATGAACATGTGAAGGAGCAGCTCCTCAGTTACCACAGCGAGAGGTTGGCCATCGCCTTCGCTCTACTGAACACCAGCCCAGGAACGAGGCTTGTGATCATCAAGAATCTCAGGGTCTGTGGTAATTGCCATGAGGCTATCAAATATATCTCAAAGATCGCAGACCGGGAGATTGTTGTTCGAGATGCAAAGCGATTCCACCATTTCAAAGATGGAGCATGCTCTTGTGGAGATTACTGGTGAGGGCTTCAGGTTATCAGACTGACGGACTGCACATATTGCTATAGGTGCTTGATTTAGGTGACTGTTGTGGGCCAACATATCACTGAATACCAGTTGTTATATAGTACAAATGAACCAGATCTGAAGCATATTTGGAAATTGGAATGTCTGCCATATCCAATTTTCTTTTGTCTGCAGTCAGTGGAATCGTAGTGCGTGTAGGAGAATATCCAAGTATCCAACTATACGAACACATGAGCCACAATCCATCTTGACAGTCTGCTAAAAGCAACACAGCACCGCGGGCCATGGGCAACGAAGACTGCTAAAAGCAACATAGCACCCTGGAAGCAGAGACAGCGGACATAGCACCCTGGAAGCAGAGACAGCGGACATAGCACCCTGGAAGCAGAGACAGCGGACGCGTCATGCTCGTCATGCATTCCTGGACGCGAAACGTGACAGACGCGGGACGAAGCGGCCGTCGTACAGAAGCTTCCAAAGAAGTTTGCCTGGATTTACTTTTTCACATGTGAATGAAATAGTAGGCGCACTGGAGCAAATGGCGTGAAGGAATCAGTACAGTTGTTCCTCCTACTTCTCCATGAAGGAATAAAAAAATCTATTATCTTCTCTGTTTCTCCTCTCAAATATTGTAAAGCATTCTTCGTGGCTACTCGTACATGTTTCGGGACCGTTCGGTTTTGCCGGCACCTCCCGTCTGGTTTTGATGGCAAGCACGGAACACCAAAATAGTGGTCCGGTGTCTAGGGGCCGTCGGATATCTATCACGTGGGCGGAGACACCGATGGGCACAACCCCAAGGGCACAGGGAAGCCGCAGCAGCCACAGACGAGACGAGATTTTGCTATCCAAAATTCGAACAAGGTAAGAGATGTACTTTTGAGAATTATACTTCTGTATAAAGTGCAACAAAGGCGTAATCATTCTCGGAACATATAAAAACCCAAATAAGGAACTTCAATAGATACACACGGTTTTACTTCCGTTCAACACCCGTCCGAAACCGAAAGCGTGTAGTCGATAGCGCCATTTTGTTTTTTTTAGATAATGATAGCGCCATTTTTTTTTTAAGGAAACAGGATCCAGCCAAGCTGCAGAGTGGAAGGAAGACACAAGGAAGAGTGCATCAGTATATCCGACCGGTCCTCGTTTATATAATGGCTTAGCATATCACAAGAAGGAGACACGCCTCAGTTTCACGTTCCGTTGCTATCTTATCGATAAAAGCAACTTTGTGCCAGCAACAGCGGCTCCGGGCGGGCAATGTCTCTGTCTCTACCTTGGCCAATGGATTTGGAAGAGAATGACGACGGGGGCGGAAGATCTCCCCGATCACTGCTGGTCAAGCGACCTCGGTGCTCCGGCAGTTCCGAGTGAGCTAATTCTTACGATTCTGGTTCCCTATATCCTTAAACTTTGCAGTACATTTTATATATGCACAGAGGCAGCACTCAAACACGCTTTCTAGTTATCGCTGCTTCGGTATGAGGCACTTTACTTGTTTATCCTGTCATTACAAAATAGCTATTTCTCACTTATGTTATTTTCTTTGCCTTTATGATAGAGACAAGCCGATGGAGCTGCTCCAGGAGATGCACAGAATACTAGAGAGTCAAAACGAGAAGATTGAACACATGCATAGGGAGAATCAAGAGCTTCTCAAGAAACTTTCCTTCCTATCGGCAGTAAGAGTTTTGCTCTCCAGATCTTGCAAGCAGAATTTCATGGTTGGGTGGAATTTTGAACAAAGGGTGGGAGTATTGTATCGTTAGAGTCTTAGGGAGTCATTTGTTTGATGAACTGCCACCCACTTCAGATGACTTGCAGTTCCCTAGTGTCTGAATTTTAAATGGCTTGCAGTTTACTTTTCTGAATACCAAAAGTTCATTTGCTAATATTACTTTTCTGAATACCAAAAGTTTTGTCAGTAGTATTTCTTTATTGGTAATTCGCTTTCACTCTTGAGACATGTCCAAATTAAATTGAATACTCTCGGATACTTGAACGAATTGCTAAAGATGGTGTAAAAAACGTTGGCCATTTCGCAAATAAGTGAATGGCATTCAAGGAATGTTAGATATCATGCTCGTGAATTACATACATCAGTAACTTGTTGGTTTTCATCAAACAAATTGTTCTTGTTGCAGATGGATTTGTTTTTCACTTCTACTAAGTAGTTTTATTGAATTCTGTTGGCAGGATATAAGATCTGGTGGTTACCTGCAGCACTCCCCTGCCCCTAGGTTCGTGCATACTATGTGGTTCATTTTTCACTTTCTTGTCTTTGAACTGTGTACACTGAGATACAGCCAAGCTGTATGTTTGGACTTCGAGTTATATAGTAGTAACAAAAAAACTATGTGGTATGTTAACTTTTAAACAGTGCTATAATATTTAAGTCGTTACAAATGACAATGCACCTTTCCTTCAGTTTTCTAGTTGTAATTCTGTAAGTTTATCTCGATAATATACACTTAGAAATGGATCTTTTGTGGGAGGAAAATGTATACAACTTTTTAAGAATATACAACCTTTTTTTGGTATATCCATTGAATATAACTAAAATGGTGCTCTAGAAAAGGTTAAAAACGCCGTGATTTTTTTATGAAATAAAATAAAAACAAAAAACAGTAGTCAGCTCCCTACAGTTCGTTTTAAAGGGATAAAAATCACTATACATGTGTCTTTCCTGGTTTCCCTTTTTTTTCTTTTTTTTTTTTTTGGCTACATTTCATGTCAACCAAACCAAGATATTTTATTATGCTTGGAATTCATTATGTCCTTTTAAAAAAAATGAAGGAATCCTTTTCAAATTTTCATCTTGTGGTCAAGATAACGGTTATGATTCTTTACACTGCTTTTCAGGATGTTATCTGAGACGAACTACAGTTTACCTCTTCGATTACGGTTTATGAATTCATGCTGCAATGATAAGTACTCAACACGTATAATAGAAGCAGATGATAAGAATCCCCTTAAGGTAGCCATATATGATAATAACTGCATGATCATAAAAAATGAACCGTTTTCTTCAATGAGAGTTCACATTGTAGCCATTCATGGTGACTTTGATGATGATCATAAAGGAAGATGGACTGAAGAGTATTTTTGTAGTAAAATAGTAACTGGGCGACCTGGCAAAGAACGTTTGCTATCTGGGACTCTGTACTTTAGGCTGCAAGATGGCGTGGGTTACCTCAATAGTTCGAAATTTCAAGACAATTCTAGTTTTGTTCCGAGCAAAAGGTTCAAACTGGGGGTCATGGCTGCTGATGAAAGAATTTCTGAAAGAATTCAAGAAGGAATTACCGAGTCTTTTGCTGTAAAGGACATTCGGGGATTCTGTGAGTTCATGCTCTCTTCTCTCTTATTCTAATACTCCCATTTTAGCCATTTCTGTGTCTTTATGGATTTTATCTGTCATGCACTGCTGCGCACCTTTAGGGTGGCCACAATCAATTAGGCTTTATGGCAATTAGTTTCCATTTTTAGTCATGTTGCTATATTTTATAAGTACTTTATATTGGATTGTTTCCATCTTGTGCAAGGAGCGCACTACTATATTTTCATTCAACCAAAAGAGCAATGAATTAAGTTTTATCCACAAAATATCAGTAAACCCAGTCAATGGTCTGCTCCTGCTAAAAGACTTCTGGTCTTCTTCGCCCAAGCCATTCTGGTTCTACTATGTAAAATATTTTTTCCCTGTGAAATAATAATAACCTCTGTAATTCCAAGCAAATTGGAGTAGAACCCCCTTAATATTTATTGTAACTAGATTTTTTTCGCCGCACAAAAGGTAATAGAATTTTTTTTTCCTTTGTTTATGCAGGCAAGGCCTGCTAAGTGTAAGGAAAAACTTTTACAATTAACCATCATCCATTATTTTCACAAAGAACCCTTCCAGCCACCAATATCCAAAAGGATCTAGGACATGGTAAATGTGTAGCATGTGCGCCTGAATTCCTCAGTGCTGCTTCTCTTGATGAATTCAACATTTTAATCTGATGTCTTCTTTTACAGCAACAAAGAAGAGTTGCAATCCATCCCCAGATGATGCTGTTTACAAACTGAGTAGAATTGCAATGAATGGTGATAGGCACAAGTTACTTGAGCAGAATGGTATCAAGACGGTGGAAGATCTTCTATGTTCCTACAGAAAGAGTCCAGATGATCTGCGTAAAGTATGAGAATGAATTTTAATATTCTTTCTTTTGCTAATTGTTCGTGAATTGTGATTGTGATTTATTCTCTAACACCTCTCTATATAGATTATGGGAAAGATCTCTGAACAAGATTGGGATAAAATCATTAGTCACGCTCATAAATGCATACCAAGGGCAGAAATTTACTATAGCTGCATTCAAGAGACGAATATATCTTATGGACATGAACAGTTTTTCAGAAGCAATGGCAGCTGTTACCTTGAGGGGTCATCGTCAGTGCTGCAAAACCCTACAATACAAAGTAGGTTTGCACCGGCTTCTTGGAAGTAATCCCATTATCATATTATGGTTTACCGTGAAAACTGTTTCTTTTTCATGCTTTATTTAGCTGTGTCTTCATAATGTGGATATACATCCCAATCCCGGTTTACTGTTTCCTCATAATCTTGCAGAGCAACTTGATATTCAAGTAACACACCAACAAATTTCCTCAACGCTTGGATCATCATCTGCTGCCCAAAAGCTAAATGTGCCAAGTCCAAGTTCCAACCAAGACCAAATATTTCAAATCAGAAACCGATATCTCATTCCAATTGGTATATTCTTTTCATTGCATATAAGTTGTGTTTTATCACTTCCAAGAAGCTAACCGTTGAATTTTACTCTTCATGTTCAATAGAAGAATTTGACGTCAACTCCAATCAGCAAGCTACATCTGTCGGAAATGAGATTCTGCTAGTTCCATCCTTGAATAACAATACCTCAAAAGAGCCTAGCTTGGAGAACTGGCAATCTTTGGAGTGTAAAAGAACGCGTGAAGGTAACAACTTTATCTTTGTACTGCAGTTCCTAGTTCATGTATTGAGAAAGAACATTTGTGATGTTTCCACACCCTCTTGTTTCATTAATAGGGAACAAAGTACCCGACAGTTCATCACCAATGCTGGAAACAGACACCATCGAAAAGTATATGTCAGTGTTGCAAACAGCTCTCCTTGAAGACGGATCGGGGAAGTGACTTTGATTTTGGTGAAACTTCTCCGGGAGGTGACAACAATGTATTTGAGCATAGCGGGGGATTTTGTTGCGTTGATGAGGCGCGTAATATGAGCAATGGAGGACTTGGAACAGGCATAATAGCTTATGGCGGATTTTCACCAGCCATTGAAGGGCATGTTCGCTTTGAAGCAGGTTAGAGGGGGTTGGAGGGGATTGAAGAGAATTTATTCTTCGAAGGGATTTTGTTATAAACTATGGATCTGTTAGGAGTAGAAACAAAGAGTAAAACTTTTCTGTGGGCGTACCTTTGCTCGTGCCACTGGTTCTGTTGGTGTAGTCTGCACACGGGCAACGACGGTCGGTGTAGGGGACGGCCGTCGAGCTCGTGGTGGTCGTCGGTGAAGATGCTGACGACGACGCCGGCTGGTGGTGCTTCCCATCACTTCAGCGCCACCCTCTTAGATCGGCTAGGGTTTTGAGGTGGGTATACTGTAGCGGCGATGAACCTTGTAGTCCGCAAACATGGTCCCCATCTCCCCTTTATGGATCGCTGCGCGACAGGGGCCCACCAGCCCTTTTTGGGCTGAATGTCCCCGATCAGGGCGTGGTTCAAGGGCCTAATGGGCTGTTGGGCCCATTGGTGGAGATCAACCTAACATTCTCCCCCTTGATCTCATCTTTCATGTTTTAACTTTATACTTTGAAATAACTGTATTTAAAGTATTTGTTCCATCACAAATTTGTATGTTGAGCATGTTTTGTCATCACGATTAATCACTGATAGAATCAACAGGTACAACACACTCTTTTGTTCTGAAACAAATCATTTAACATTGGGCCTCTTATTGTTCGGAAAACATAGACTATACCATAAAACCCATGTCGATTGTGTGCTCTCCGAGCACACTGGACGGTAAGCCTTTAATGAGCGGATCTGCTAGCACTTGTTCATTCCTTTTATACTCCAAGTATTTCAACATAATTCCGGACTTTCTTCTTAACAACGTATAACTTTGTGTCAATATGTTTGGCATCACATTTGACTTGTTGTTACAGGAGTGACATACTTAATGGTTATTGTTGTTATTAACTATTATCAATTCTGGGTATAGGTTTCCTTAACCATTTTGCCTGTCCATCAGTCTTATATCATGCTAAGTCATATCTTTTTATCACATTGATGATAATTCTTTGCTAATTCGTATATTTTCATCATATTGATGATAATTTTTTTGTTCTTTGAAGCTTTTTCATACAAAAACTCTAAATGTGAAAGTTAGCGACAATTATGGATTTCGTTAAACATTTCACACATTTCATCTTTATGCTCACAACCTTTTGAGAGCACTTGTAAATATCTATCTTTGTACTCACAACCTTTTAAGAGTACTTATTTTTTTTAGCATGAGACCGATATCTTTAACTCCATTCCAGTGATCTATATCTGGACTGGACATTGCCAAAGAAATTCGAATACATAAAACTGTGTTAGGGTAATATCAAGCTTCTAACAGCTAAAACATATGGTACCATATTCATTTGATCCTTTTCATATTGCATTTTAGAACACTAAAGTTTCCAAGACCATTACCCTTGACTATAAGAACAGGCGTACGTTTTTCTTGTATGCATATTTTAAAGACTTCTCAGCATGCATATGTAATATTTTTAATATCCCTTCTCTATATCTCGGTGAATCTCGTCTCTTATAACAAGAGACATTCAATCGAGAACATTCTTTTAAACTTTAAGAACAAAAACTTCTTCTTCTGCATTAGATTGACATCACCAGTAGCAAGTGGAACGTCATCCATATATACATGGTTAGGAAAATGAATTTCTCATTCTATGTCTTTTGCATAAATACAATTGTCCTCTTACTCTTTAAGAAAACCTAAAATTCTTATTAATCTAACAACCTTTAAACATCTCCTTTTAGAGACTTGTCTTCAATCCATAAATGGATTTCTACTAATGATGTCTAAAGTTTTCTTTTCTTTTCATGACAGAACTTTTGGTTGTGCCATGTAACACATTTTTCTTGGATCGTCACCAAGGAGAATCGACTTCGCTTTTATCTGATATAGCTCAGATCATGATGTGCCACCAATGCCATTATAACTTTGAAGAAATTATTACACGAGATGTGAGAAAATGTCTAATCATAATATGTTCCTTCTCTTTAAGTAAAACCTTTGTCATATATTCTTTTCAGAGTCACGTTTAATCTTATAGACCTATAACGGTCTAATATTTTGACTCTATCAGGATCTATATTTCCTTTGGAGTCACATTCAATATTGTAGACCCACGATGACCTACTGTATTGACTCCTTTGAGAATTTCTTCTAAATCCCAAACATTGTTAGGATTAATCAATTACATTTCATCTTACTTGACTTCTTGCCATTTGGACAAGCGAGCGCTTGTCATGGCTTCTTTATTAGAGGTGAGATCACCCTCTATGGTAATCAAAAAACTGATTTTCTTATTCTTTGAGATCTTCAGGTTCTCAGCTAGTGGCACTTTTTCCATATGGGGATGTTGTTTGCACATTTATTGCCTTTATTGCCAGAGGCAATTGATTCCATAATCTCTTGTATAACAAGAAATTCGCTGTACTTGAATCATTGAAGTGAACATAGAGCCTAACTTCTCTTCAATTCTTAGATCTCAGCAAAACATGCTCCCTCAGATTCTTGTTTTCTTCAGAGACAACGTATCTTTGAATTCTTAAAACTATATGAGTTTACTCTGTTATAACTTTATTTTTTATGACACTTTAAGTACCATCATGGTATTCCTTCGTCAAAACTCCAGGAATACATCTATATCTTTACTTTAGAGGTATCATTAATATGACCGTTATACTTTTCCAGACGATCATATTTTTTTTAGTAGATCACTTTAGATGCACAATATGCATCACAATATCATCTTTATAGGAGAGTTTCATCATTCTTTCTCCCTCTTGAAATATAGCAAGAACTTTTCTGCCACAATTTCAAAAATTGTTCATAACTCTTGTGACTTGAGGAAAGTTTAATTATCTACTTCATTCACCTGATTACATCATGCGAAAAGAAGTTGTCTTTTAACTCATATGGGAGTACTTTTTTTTTTCATTTCATTTCAAAAAACTCAATAGAGTTCTTTATCACTAACACTTTTGCAAGTCATACTTGCATCATTCTTATCTGTTGGTTCATCTGTAACTTTATTCTCTTTAGACTCATTTATTGCTTAATGACTATGACACATAAAGTGTACGGTCGATACTTCAAAAGCATAAGAGCTACTCCATACTTTTCTCTGAGAGTGAGGTACATTAAAAGCATATGAGTCAACACATCTTTCTCCCGTCAAGCTGGATAAATCTTTTCTCAAACTTCTCCCGTCATACGGGATTTTCTTGACATAAATATTATGCCAATGTATCCCGCTATGCGGGTATTTTCCCATACATTGCCCGTCATACGGATATAATCATAATCATCGCTTTCCCGTCATGCGAGTAATTCCGTCGAAGGGACATGAATGCTTGTATTGGCTTATATCAAATTCAAAAATAAATCCAAAATTTCTGTGACACATACATGCTTAATCTAACGTTGGTCAAATTAAACATGTATATACCTCATCATATCATAATTATTAAAAAAATGATAATAAAATCTTGTTCATAGAGAGTACATGAAAAATAATTTCTCAAGTCTCTCAATGATACATCTATTTCTTGAATTAATATCCAAGAATTCTTTTCTTTTGAAGTCATTCTTTAGAGGGGATACTCCCTCACACTATGACCATTTTATTTGTCATCTTTTGGGTCACAAGTACCCAGTCTTTTGCTTTCACGAATGGGAGCATAAATATCTTTGTCTGAGAAAGTAGTCAACAACAACAAATAATAATGAGCATAAAAAATAACCTACGTTGGTCTGATTAAAGATATGCACATTGATCTTTTAAGTCTTTATCTTATATTCTAAATCATGGGCAGAAATAGAATAAAACATCATCTTTATATGCATTTATTATAAATCATCATTAGGCAGAAAAAGAATAAATACATATATCTTATAAATAAAGCAATGATACATTCGTTAAACAACTTTGCTAAGAAAAAACCATTATCATCAACTTTATTATAGCGGAAACATGAAAAACATTTCTCTAGTTAAAAAGCATTTCTTGACCTTTATCTATTCTGTGAAAATTGATCACATTGATTCAAAATTATCAGAGATTAAACTTTTAATCATATAAAATTATGACATTGTTATCATCAACGTTGGTCAGAAAATGACAATATCATAATTGACTTCATAACAAATATCTTTCCACTCCTCTAATCAAAATTTTTCCAATTTAATTAGAGGATAGGACCTTTTTCATTATAGCGGAAACTTTACAATATTCTATTCAGAAGCATTATTGTGTTCTTTTCTACTCTCTTTACAAATTATCCCGTTGGTTCAAATTTGTATAGAGAAGCAACAATTAGTTTTTCACAGTGAAACATGAATAAAATACATGAAAATAATACTTTAAACATTATATGAACAGTGGCAAAATTACTCTTATTGACTCTCTGAATAAACTATCTCGTTGGTTCAAATTTCAACATAGGTAAAAGCATTACAATTCTATTCAAATTCCATTTACATTTAACCGAAAAGCAATCAAATTATGAACAGTCTGTGTCACTGTTCTTTCTTTTATTTCAAGTCAAAAAGTAAAAACCAATCCGGCCCATGGTTCTTCGGCCACGGCCTTTAGGCCTGGTCTACTGCTCAGCCTGCCGGTCGAAACTGGCGGCCCAGCCCCACGTGCGGGCTGTTGGCCCAGCAGCTAGCGCGGCCCAACTCGCACGCTCGTGCCTGGATGGGCTTGCGGCCCAGTAGCCAGCGCGCGGCCCCTGCCTTGCTCAATCGTGGCCGCCCAGGAGATCCGACGAGGAACGATCTTTTCGGGGAAAGAAATCGAGGCCGGCACCCCTACCGTAAACCCTAGCCACTTTTCTTTCTCTCTCCAGCAGAGGAGCCTGTCCCGCGGGACCAGCGGCGGTGCGGTGAGGGAGTGGCATCGCCGGTGCGAGACCGCGGCGTCTTCCCTCCCCACATTTCTTCTTTCCCCTCCCCTTTTCTCTACCCTTGCTACCGCAAGAACCAGAGGAGGGTGGCGCCGCCGCCGCAGCCCCTTCGCTGGCACGCGCGTCCACCCGAGAGTGAGTGCGCCGCCATCGAACGACACCGTGACGGTCCTCTTTGGCTCGCACGCACGACGGTGGTAGTGTCTCGCGAGCGCTCGGCCTGATCTGCCCTGTGAGCCCGCGGCTCGGGGAGCTGTCCCGCGCGGCGATGATTCGTCACCGGCAGTGATGACGGTGGCGGGGAGACCCTAGTGAGTCCCTCCTCCCTTTCCTTTCTTTTTCTCTAGGGCTAGGGTTTTGATCTTCCCTTGCTTTCGCCCGTGGCGTTTGGAGGGGATGATGGCGCCAAAGAGGTGGCGGCGTCCTTGGAGCCCACGGCTCCACATCTTGCCCTTAGGGTTAGGGTTCTATTTGCTTTTCGGTACAATTTGAGATCGAATTCCTTTCCTATTCTTGATTTGTGGACGAAACCTTCTCTGATCTACTCTCTAGCCTTACTCTTGATACCAATGTTATAAACTATGGATCTGCTAGGAGTAGAAACAGAGAGTAAAACTTTTCTATGGGTGTACCTTTGCTCGTACCAGTGGTTCTGTTGGTGTAGTTTGCACACGGGCAGCGACGGTCGGTGTAGGGGACGGCCGTCGAGCTCGTGGTGGTCGTCGGTGAAGATGCTGACGACGACACCGGCTGGTGGTGCTTCCTATCACTTCAGCGCCACCCTCTTAGATCGGCTAGGGTTTTGAGGTGGGTATACTGTAGCGGCGACGAACCTTGTAGTCCGCGAACATGGTCCGCATCTCCTCTTTATGGGCATTGCACAACAGGGGCCCACCAGCCCTCTTTAGGCTGAACGCCCCCCCCCCCCCCCCAGTGCGTGGTTCAAGGGCCCAATGGGCCGTTGGGCCCATTGGTGGAGATCAACCTAACAGATTTAACCCTCCTCATTCCCCTCCAAATCCCCCTGAAGAAGGGGTTTAACCGGACAGTCACGAAGTTAGAGGTCTGAAGACGAATCTAATCAATTAAGACCAATGCTGAGGTCGTTTTTATTTACTACCTGTCGTACGTGCATCTTGTTATCTTCGACTGTTTATGCTACTTTGTATATTGGTATATCCCCAGCAGATCTTTTCCTTTATCCTTGCTTTCAAGAGGCAAGAACATATTCCTTGTATCTTGAAAAGGATCTGTGTATTGTTTGGGACAGAATCACAGAAATATGTTAACATTATGCTAACCTAAAACTGATGTACTGCATAATCTTATAATATTGTCAAATTTGTTGTTGAAGGTAAATGCGATCATGATGGAAGACCAGAGCCATTGGTCACGATCAACAGAACCTAAAAAAATATCACAAAGCTCTGATATAGGGCGAGGAATATGGATGTTTGGATGACAGATGGGATCTCGCATTCTCGCTCAGGGACTGTCAATGCGTAGGCATTACCAGTTTGCGACTTCTGTGATTTTGAGAACTGACCTGGATGAAGACGTGAGTGGTTAGCATAATCTCAGCTATTAGGAGAGGATGACCAATTAGCCATCAGGGCGTCACCGTGGCTCTGCTGAAGCCCAGCCGGAGAACGAGGCTTGTGGGCTTGTGGCCAGAACCTCAGGAGGCCATGTATACATCCCGCATCGTCAGACCAGGAATTGTTTATCATTAGGGGCACGCTGCCCCGGGATGGAACCCCCGACGGGGGTGTTCCCTGCGCCAGTCGACCCCTGCGTACGCGCTGCCCTGCGGAGAGTGGTTTGCCCGCTTGTCTTTGGGAACGGAGGGTAGAAAATCCCATGGTAAATTCAGCTAAAACCAAAAACAAATCTGGAAAATAAAAAAACTGAAGAAACTACTCAGAAAAAATTAGAAAAAATCAAAAATTGATAAAAAAAATCCCTGAAAAACTGACACAAGTCAGAAAAATATATCTATAACATACATTCTTGTACCAGTCTGTGATAAAACAACAATGTCATCAAAAACTCATGTTCCATCGTTACATATACCATGAATGAAACCCATCAGTACACAAATTATGAGTTCCAAATAAACAATGCTCTAGTTTTGCAATATGGCTGGTAATCACACAACATTCAAAAGGGTGAGGAGTAACAAGTGCAATATTTGATTAGGACAATGATGGCTTCACTACTTCACTACTGCTTGGTGAGGTAGAGATCCAGCCTTGTTTCCCTGTGACAAAACAAACAGATAAAGCATATGAGTAACTTCATTCTCATATGACTACATGTGTGTAATCATGAACAACTTGCCTAACTACACATGCGTGTAATCATGAACATACAAAATGAGATATGCTAATGATCTTTGAATAAAAACAAAATGGTTTCAGTGCAACTAAGATTGGTATCTTTGTCACAAAAATGAGCGAAAAGGCAAATAGCTAGTATACTTCATTGCTTAAACAGACCAAATTGGAACTGGACACAGAAACAAACACAACCTTTTTATTAGAGCTCCAAAAACTACTACGATACAGGGTGGATGGTATTTCGAATGGACAACGACCTACAGGAACTAGCCAAGATTTGAGCCATTTACACTGCCAACAGTCCATACCTACTAAGTATTTGTTTTAAGCTAGAATAGGGGTACTTACTGACAAAGCTGAAGAGGGAATACAACACATGTTTTCCTCGTCTTAAGATGAAATCTTCCTGCATATTCACATCCAGAACTATTTTGAGAGAGAGAGAGAGAGAGAGGACATACTAAATCTTTCTACGGAGCCAAATGAGTCGCACATTGAGATTCTTCAGCTTCATAAACATCTCTCTATTTATGTCTTTCTCAAAAATTTCTACTGCAATAGTCTGTTCTTCATCTGTCAACTCACTCATGTCATCAATGATGTCAAGGCACTTGTCAACAGAATACTCTTCCTCACGAACCTTCTTCTCTAGCAAAGCCCCCACTGCCCCCACTGTCTTCTCCGATTGTGTCTTCTTATGATCCAAATAATCATCAAGAACAGCAGCAACTTGACTTTGCTTACGCTTTTTCCCACTGTGGTCTTGTGTAGAAGCAGCAGAAGGTGCTGACTGAGCTTCAGTAGCTTCCTGAACACCCACACTTGGAGCCGCTGCACCAACACCAGTAGAGCTTGCAGCCACAGCACCAATACTTGTAGAACTTGTAGCAGCAGCCACATTTAGAGCAACAACACCCACACTAGCTTCCTGACCCACCCTTGCAGCCTCATGATTCCCTTGTTCAAGATTTTCAGTAGCATGAATAACTGGATTAGTGGACGTGACGCACAAGTCACCTGTGGCAATGCTCCCTGTTCCAATGAGTAGAAACAAGAAATGAATATATGTCTAAATTATAGTTGAGTTCAGATAAGATGTTCACAAATGACAAGTAAGAGATTGGACTGATATTTACCTTCATACAACAATTCACAACTGTTGTAGTGGAGAAACCCTTTCTTGCGAAACTTGACCACTTTTTTATGAAACTATCAAATGTAACAGAATATTATGTCAGTACACATTTGGTCCACCGATTACCTTTTGTATTTTATAAACACAACTGAATTAACTTTTCTATTTTGTCCCACACATTAGGTCCACCAGTTACCATGCCACTTGATGAATCAAAACCTGCACCACTTTCCTTCCTTGCATCTCTTATAGCTCTATATGTAGCTTTCAGATCTTTATTCTTTTCTTGAAGATGTGCTTTCGTGTAATTTGCTCGTGGGAACATCTCACTGAACTTGCGATGGATACTATTCTAGCCCTCCGTTGTCCATCCATTCTGAGTGACAAATCTGTTCTCAACCTTGTGCTGATTTAGAATATGAAGGAAGCCCTTCTCCTGGATATAGTTCCAATTAGCCCTTGTAGCTTCTGCTGCCATAGCTGCATTGCAAAAAAAAAATCATGTAAGCTAAGAATACATACATGATAGTTGTTTAAAAGAAACAAGGTATCACACAAATATGTCAACAAAAAAGTACCTAAACATTGTGTGCAGCCCACATCTGCATCGCAATTCGGTCCCTTAAATTGTTTCCATCAATTGACTCTAATTCATTCGGGTAGTTTTTATCACCCTCCGGGACATCAACATATTGGTTAGGTTGGATGTTAGCTGGGAGGTGATCTAACCAACCTTCATCACCATGCTCCTTTCTAATGATGTTGTGAAATATAGCCGCTGCAGTTGGGATCTTAATTTGGTTCTCAATAGGATGGAATGTGCCGACTTTTAGAATGGTGAATCTCTTCTTGACAACCCCAATGGCCCTCTCTATGTAATTGCGAAGGGTTGCATGCCAATGGTTAAAGAGTTCCTTATAGTTCCTATATGCACGACGACTCCTAAACTCACTAAGGTGGTACCGAACTCCTCGATATGGGGCAAGGAACTGTGGTGTGTTTGCATACCCACCATCCACAAGATAAAATTTCCCCTGCGGCACATGAAACCCATTGCTAAGGGCAGATCGAAGGACCCCGACATCTGATGCAGATCCTTCCCATCCACATGAAATGAACGTGAAGTTAAGATCAAAGTCGTAGGCTACCATAACATTCTAAGACAAGGTTCCCTTCCTATTCCGATATGGAGCAGCCCAAGCCACATAACAGAACAAAACAAATTATAACTAAGGTCAATCCTGGCATGCTAACAACAAACACATTTCGAAGTAAGACAATGAAACCATAATTATATCTAAGGATAGACCATACACTCAAATAGGTATATCATAAGTACTAATTCCAGTAGCTCATAAAAGCATCAAAACCCTACTGCAAATGATCAAGAGGAGCCTAGGCGATACACAAACAGCAAACTCAAAAGCTAGGGATACATCCTGATGATCTACACCAGTTCAAAGTACTAATCAGGGCACAAGAACAACCCTAGGCGCACGAACCCAGGTAGAGTTCAAATCCAGATCGCAGAATGGAAATAAGAACCAATTCACGCACAATTTCCGCACCAGCACAATGGAAACGGCGGGAGAACTAGGCTACCCAGGGATGAGGAAGAAGGGAGGGAGAGCTGGATGGATACCTATGGAGCGGACCTGCAGGCGGCTGCAAGGCGACGAGGTGGCGACGTCACTCGGTCGAGGGAGGATAGGCGGCAGCGTCGCAAGATTGGGCGATGAGAGGAGTCGGCGGTTTCACGAGGCCAGGGGAGAGGCATCGGGGGAGGAGAGCGGCGATGGCGCTCGATCAGGCTAGGAAAGGCGGCGGCGTTGCTCAGTCCATGGAGGAAAGGCGGCTTCGTTGCTCAGCCGGGAGAGGAGAGGCAGTGGCGGCGCGAGATCTGGCGAGGGGAGGTGGCGACGACGCGAGATTGGGGGGGGGTGGAGGTGGCGGCGCTCGGACGAGGAAGACGGAGGCGAGCGAGGAGGCGGTGTCGCAAGCGAGCGTGGGTTCTTTTTCCTGCGTCGGGAGGAGATTTTTTCTGACCCGGGGGAAAGGGCCGAACCCCGGGGCAGGCCTTCCTGCGAGGTGGGCTTCCAAAGGCCTTGACTGGCTTCCCCGGGCTGGCTTCCCCGTGGGCTGGCTTCCCCAGGATTGGACCGGGATCCCGGCGGGGACCGCTGTTCCCAAAAGAGCCCTTAGTGTTTCCAGCATTTCCAGGTTGCTTATGCGGAAGCTACTGGTGATGTCGAGGCCACCTGTCTGCTTTTTAGCAGGAACAATTCGATCTGGTTTCGGTCCGGATTTGGTTTACTGGAGTGCGAAGATTATAGATGACTCTGTATGTCTGGCACCGAGTCTGTTTTTGTAGTGGGAGCAGGTGGCTGAACTAGCGCTGATTCTTGTTTCGCTGACTCTATTCATAAATCGCATGGATATTAACAGTACTTTCTTGGTTCCAAAATAAAATTATATCTAGGTTTGATCAAACTTTGCTTTGACTGATGACTTTTATATATTTAATTAAGTTTTAAGAACTTAATATTTATATTATTTGTTTATTATAAAATAGTTTATCTAAAAATACAAATACTAGATTTTTAAACTTATTTTAGTATATAAAAATCATTAGTAAAGTAATATTTGACCAAAATTAGATATAATTTTATTTTAGGACGGAGGTAGTAGAAAACTTTCATTATCCCGTAAGAGAAGTTAGTTGCCTCAGTCCCCTACACGTCAGGTCTTCCTCGTCGCGTCTTTCAGTCAGTACCGTCTTGTCTGCTCCGTGCGATCGCGACGGGGTTCGTACTCGACCATAAAACCGCGGGCGCACAAGAGTCGCTACGCCGCCGGGGTTGTCGATCGAGTTCTCGAGTACTCTCTAGTAGTACCGTCGTTTCCGGCACCAACTCCACCAGCGGCGACCCCGGTACGACGATGATCTGCGGCGAGTATCTCAGATTTTCCCGACCTGGGAATTGTTGTCCAGGACGCGGAAGCGGTTCCACCATTTGGAAGATGGAGCCTGCTCCCGCGAAGATCACTGGTGTTGGGCCCCTTTCTACTTATTGCCAGGAACAGTCCTGTTTTTTTTTAATTAAAAAAAAGGATTTGCATTAGTGGACTGCGGAGATCACTTGTGACTCTTCTGTCTGTGAGCGCGCAATCGAGGCAACCTGTCTGTTTCGTAGCAGGAGTGGTCTTTCGCCGGACCTAGTGGTAATTTTGTCTCTTTGTTTAGCTGTCAGCAGAGGATAGAAGCAGCATGGGAGAATTCCAGTTGTCATTTGCTACAAGAAAATCTGGCTTGGGCGAACCTTTGTTGATCCGCAGGGATAAAATAGAAGAAAACTTGGTGATTGTTATCCTTGAAGAGAACAGAGAACAACAGAAACAGAGGACCAGCGCCTCAGAATTGCATTCCCTTTTACAGGCCCAAGTCTTCCTCTTCACTCCGTGGGTTTCGCCTTTGGCTGATCCGTGCGATCGCGACGGGTGGTTGTGTGCTCGTCCGTTTATAAACCACGCGCGTACCGGGGTCGTCTAGTACCGTCGTCGTTTCCGGCACCAACTCCACTACTACACCACCTCTACTCTAACTGCCGCCCATCATGGCAGTTGACAGCATCCTCCGTGGAAGTGGAACCGGCCACCACCGCTCGCGAACACCACGCGTTCGGTGCACCACCGTCACACCCGCCGCTAGCTAACGAACACCACGCGTCCGGCGCACCGTCCCCCATATCATCACCCGCGCTGCGCGCCGTCCATTCCATCCACGGTGTCCGCGCACATCTCCCGCCTGCCTCGCCTGCGTGCGCGCGACGCCGAGGTCGTGCACGTGGGGACCGAGACAGCGACGGCATCGGGGTGGGGTGGTGGACGCGCAGGGGGAGGAGGGGATGATGGAACGGGGCACGTCGCGAGCAGCTAGCGCTGCTTTCGCAGGCCGCGGGCGGTGTCCTGTCGCGCCGGACGAAAACGACTCCCCGCCCTGGCACGACGCAAAAAGTCTGGGCGAATCTCCCGAGCCGTGGTCCGCCAGATAACACAACGCGCGCTGGACTTTCCGGTGGTGTTTGTGTGTGGCGCGAGAAGAACGCTGATTGATTTGCTTTGCTTTGCTTGCTGCGCTCGGCGACCGCACGAATGACCCGGGCCTGACCTGCCCGCCCGGCTGCCCCCCATGTGGCGACGCAGCTTCCGCGCCTTATCCTACTGGCAACAAGTTCCGCTGCCTGCCTGCCTGCCTGCCGCCGCCGATGATTGGGGGACCTTTTTTTTACTCTGTTTCGTGGAGGCAGGTGCTTCACGCCTTCACCCATTGCCCGCTGGCTCGCGATGGTTTGGTTTGGGTTCCGAGAAAAGCGAGTTTAGTCTCTGCTGAGACGCCCTACAGCTTTGGTCGAGGCATGTGCTCCCATGTTGGCTGATTGACAAAAGTCTCCCTCCTTCCTACTAACCGTTAACTACAGCGGGATAACCCAAAGTTTTTTTTTTTTTTTGAGACGTGTGCGCGTATCTGCGGGTGCTCTTTTCTTATCTCAAGTATGGGTTCTCGGTTCAGTGGCGCATCGAGCAGTTCAGATGATACCAAGGACGCGCTGCGTTCGTTAGGGCGGGGGAAATGAGCATCTAATTACCGCTAGTTAATATTGCTTGAAAAAGATTTTCAACGCATTAAAATTGGTCAAGTACCGTGGTTGGCAATGGGTGACATAATGAAATCAAATGGCGGTTATGGATAATTTGTGTGGTAGGTAAGTAATTGGCAGTTGTAACCCCCATCCATGGGCGATCCCCTTAAGAAGGTCTCGAACTAAATTCTATATTTTCCTTTTTTTTTCAATTCTAGGGGATGTTTGGTTCTTCGCCTCACGTCGCCACACCACCGTTGTGGCTGCAACAGAAAAATTCCACCTCAAACTAGGATCACCACGAGAAAAAACAATACCGCTTGGTTTACCACCTCAAATGGCGTCCGCCGCAGAATTCTAGTTTATTTTCACACCAAAGATACAGTGTCAATATTTTACGTGAAACATTTGCCGTTGCTGAGTCTACAGCATGGCATGTTGCGATATCGGCGTCCAAACATCCCCCCCCCCCCCTCCTCTTTCTTGCCCCTCTCCTAAAGTCATGTTTGTTTGAGACTATCCAGCACCAGTAAACTTATGTTTTTGAAATGGTACTTTTCTTCAAAAAACATGCTACTACCATCAATCAAATGGAAATTATTTTTCTCATTTTTCTCAAAGTACTAAATCAATATCCTTCACGTGGACGAAATTGAAGGACGACACCATCAAACAGGGTCTCTACTACGTGGAGAAATTGAAGGGCGACATCATCAAACAGGGGCCTCTCCCCACAGTTTCGGTCGTCGCCCCTCCACCCTCACGCTTCACTCAGACCTACAACATGGCGTGTTATGACCAATGTCTAAAGTAACATATCCTGCTACACACATATTGTTTGAGATTACTAGAACAATTTACGACCAATACATTATTTTTCACATGGTACTGATGAAATGGTAAATAAAATTACTTCAAACAAAAGTTATCAGGATTCATCCTAGTGTTAATTGCTTCCTTATTTTTCTCAAAGAGCCAAATCAACACCTTCTACTTTAAAAATGAATGGGTAAAATCATCAAACCAGACCTCCACCCACAGCTCAGATCGTCACGCCACCACTCTCGTGCTTCACTCCAACCTAAGCATGATGTGTCGTGATCGACATCCAGACGGCCGTTCTAAACCCACATTTAGGTCATCGTGTTCTCACTCTCATACTTTCTTTGAACCTACAACATGGTGTCTTGTGACCGACATCCAAACATTCCTTCTAAACTCACATTATTTGATATTATCGAATCATTTCTCACATTGGTACACTTTTTTTTTCCTGAAATGCTTTCTCATTTTTCTCGAAATGCCAAATCAGCATCCTCCACGTGGACGAAACGGAAGGGCAAAACCGTCAAACCGGGCCTCCGCTCACAGCTCAGGTCGTCGCGCCCCACCTCACGCTTCACTCCAACGCTAGCTGCTCCGGGATCCATTAACCATTCCAACCTCCCGTCCCGAGGCCCGCACCTCCCTTTCCGTCCTCTCGCCGGCTCCACTTTTACCGAAACACCCTTCCTCCTCCTCCCGGCGACGCGGGGCAGGGGCGATGCTCCCGCCGCAGCCGCCGTGGCTGCCGTCGCGGCGCCTCCTCCAACAGAGCGGCGGCGGCGGCAGCGACAGCGACATCGCCAACCCCAACCGCATCCCCGGCATCCCGCCCGCCGACCCGCCCTCCGGCGCCAACAACGACGTCGTCGTCATCCTCGCCGCGATGCTCTGCGCGCTCATCTGCGTCATCGGCCTCGCCGCCGCCGCCCGCTGCGCCCGGTCCCGCCGCAACCGGGACGCTGACGACGGCGCGCCCGCCTCCCCGACCGGCAGCGCGGCCGCCTCCGCCGCGGGGGTCAGCGTGACGGCGACGCCGACCACCACCACCACCACGACGACGGCCAGCAAGGGGCTGAAGAAGAAGGCGCTCAAGGCGCTGCCGAAGCTGGCGTACGCGGACGCGGTGGCCGCGGCCGCGGCGGCGCGGGGCGCGGCGCCCGCAGAGGAAGAAGGGAGAGCGGAGGAGGTGCTGTCGGAGTGTGCCATCTGCCTGTCGGAGTTCGGAGAGCGGGAGGAGGTGCGCGTGATGCCGCAGTGTGGCCACGGCTTCCACGTCGCCTGCGTCGACACCTGGCTGCGCTCCAACTCGTCCTGCCCCTCCTGCCGCCGCCCCATCGTCCTCGACGACCCAGCGCCGCCCAAGAGGTGCCGCAAGTGCGAGGCAATCGTGGAGGCCGTCGTCGCCTCCTCCTCCTCCTCCTCGTCCTCCGCCGTCGCCGGAAGCAGCAGCGGCAGCGGGGGCGGCGGCCGCCGCGGGCGGAGCCGTGGCGGCGGCGGGTTCTTGCCGTAGCAGCAGGAGTAGTTGCCTTCCTGGTCGTGCGTGTCCGGCGAGCGGGCCCAGCTCGGTCTCGTGGTAGTTGAGCTGCTCCCATCTGTCCCTGCTCCACCTGTCAGTGCTCAGGACATCTCCTTTAAACCAGAAAATAATTAGAATTGAGATTCTTTTTGTACAACTTTCTGAGTTCTTCTTCTTGAGCTTGAGCTTGTGGGCATCTGTTGCAAACTTAGCAGTTGCTACTGTAGTGAATTGTAAAAAGTTGCGAATTGAGGGGTTACAGAATTTCTATTTAGCAAATACCGCTAGTTTGTTGTAAACTTAGCAAATATCTTCTTCTTTTGTTTTTGACAAAAAGTGCGATTTTGTCACTGCTGTGCTCGTCTTCTTTTTTTAAAAAAAACGTTAGGGCGATTTTGTTGCGTGGAATTGGGTACGCCGTCGGATCATCATCTGGCAAGATGTGATGGGAATGGGTGGGGAGGGCTGTATGAAGGGGAGTGGACGGGTGGTCTGCTTCAGCCAGCGTTAGGTCACCGGCGATGATCATCAAAAGCATGTGAGGGCGACGTTTTTGTCTCCCATTGATTATTGGGATTTGGGAAGCATCAGCGGTTGGGACCAAAAAATGTTATAGGTCTTAACCTACTCCATTATACATCCATTTTCTTCAAAAAAAAGAAACTGCTGCGGTCTCAGGATTTTCTGACGATGGCGAGTTCCATCTCGATCCAACAGTACCCCTGCGAATTTGAAATGCGATCAGTGGGAATCGGTCTCTTGCAGACAAGTGTATATGCAGTTGACAGTTACTCCTACAGGTACATAACATGAGATTGTTTTTTGCGAGGGAACTTGAGAACATTTAATCTCACTTAAATGACATTAGATCATGGATACGCATCTCTTGCAAGTTGCAGCCAAGTGTAGCTCAGCAATTTACTAATAGCATGTCGTTGTACCGAGCATGTCCAGATTATTATGCAACCAGGACGGAAAGATGCCACTGTGCCGAGGTTAGGCTACTTGCTCGTGTGACCAGTCCAGACTGCCGGACTGGCCAGGTCCAGTCATCAATTCTCGGACCAGCTCCTGTGCTCGGTGCACGTAGCAGGTGAGTTGGAGCGAGACGGCATGTGGTTGGTGCGCCAAATCACACGAGGACGGGAATGACGCTGCTCGATCTTCTTCGCCTCATCGGGGGCGGCAAGACCCGTCGTCGTGCGTGGCGTCAGCTTTCAACTGCCGCGATACAAGAGTTCTTTCGTCGTTTCGATATCTGCTGCGGCTTCTGTTGTCAGAGACGAAACCTTTTTCTCGCTCTGCTCTCGTCAGAGCAGAGTCTGTCTCACGTCAGCACTCGAGTGACCGTAGTAGTACGTCACGGTATCTGGATGCACTTTCCTTGTTTGCTTTCATTGCATGGGCTTGTTGGCAATTTCTCATGCTTGGTGGAACGTGGAAGTGACAAGTGACGAGATTACCTCACGTTTTCAGAAGTTACTACTAGCACCAAAGAATAAGAAAAATGATGTAAGCTAATGTCTGTCATTCGTACTGGAGTGGGTGGTCCAATGTTGTGCACAGAGTGCTCCAAATTTTGCGCCTCTACCAAACCTACATTTTCAAGTCTTGAGGTTCCTCAGTCACCGCTCATACTCTAATCATTTGGTTGGACAGCCTTTTTCTTTGTTCAGTCGTTTCCAAGCGAAAATGGGAGTATAGTTCTAGCCAAGCAATCCCTGATGCCTAAGCCAATCACCATTCATCACCGTTCCAGTCGCGTGCAGCCAATCACTCCTAGATGTCTCAAATATCTGGAAAAGCAGCAAACAAGAGGACCGGACTGTGGATCTTCCCTCAAATATTCGTCGACCCAAAGCTTTGTCAACAACTTGGAACCTCACTTACCAATCTGGCCCCCGACCAAAATGGTACCAATCCAACTGGACACATCAACCTTTTTGTTGGGTTATGGGTCATTGGAGCAACCATGGAAAGCCCAGCTTACTGGAGGACTGGAGATTGGAGAAAGGATCGGCAAGCAGGAATTATACTCTCTCCATTGGAGACGTTCAGCTAAGCAGGAATGGTACCTTTCCCAGCCTCCGTTGGTTATTGGCGACACCATAATAACCACTTAAGTCACTATACTTTCCTGAACAAATTTGAACTCAAAATAGAGAGGAGCTAAAGAAGACCAAAAAAAACACGCAAAAACATATCTGTCACACACTAGTTACACTAGATGCTGAGCAGAGCACTCTCTCTCGCGATCGATCAAGGCGTCGAGGACTACTATAACTGCACAACAGTGGCGGTTTCCACAAAGGGAATAACGCGCACGTGGGCTCAGCTGACTGGGCTTCAGGGAAGAATCATTCATTATCGAGCTTAGGTGAGTTGGGCTTCTTTTATTAGCTGACCTGGGTGAGGCACTATATGTAGTTGCTGGGTTGGGCTAGACTGGCAAATGAAAACTAGAAGAAGGCTGCTAGTAGAGGTCGGTTAGCCTTAGCCCGTTCCGGCGCGGCCTTTCAATTCAGTTCGTCGAGCAGTTTGTGTTTGCCGTGACCGTTCTTGTAGCATTGTAGCTCACGAAAAAAAAAAATTGAAGCTCAGTAGCTCACGAAAAGAACTTGTTTGAAGGTGCATGTCTAGCCTGCTTAACATGTGACGTGTATACCGATCCCTCACCAACATAGTACTAAAGAACCGGAGACGGTGTACCGAAATCATCTTTTTTTAAAAAAAAAGGTCACAAATCAGTTGCCACATGGTACAAAATTAAAACAAGTCTTCAGGTTTCACATGGCTTGCTTAAGTAATTGAAAAAGAAAAATATTTTCATTTAGAGCAAGTTTCACATGGTTAGCCACGTGTCGTTTCTTCCACGATCGCAGTACGGTGGCGTGGATGGATTACAGAAGAAGAAAAAGAAAAGGTCAATAAGACGGTGCAGAGTCTAACGATATCCCGAACGCATCTCGCTGACCTATCGCTCAGCGCCATGAAAGGACTTGCAACCGGATGTAGCAGGGTTGAAAATAAAATGGTACGTGTGGATCAGATGCCCCATAAGAAACGAAGAAATATGGCTGTGCAGAATTCCGACGTTCCCATCATCATCTCCGTTGTTCCGGGCGGGGATATGATCGAATTCAACCGTGCATCTTGCCGATCGAGTACGGACGTGCCGCTACAGTCCGCGAGGGTAGCCCGCGCCCGGGTAAACGGAACTGGAGCACTTGTTTCGTTCCGAACGTTCCACGATTCGTTCGGGGACGGCGACGCGCTCCCGGTTTCCCTGGAGCAGCGAGCTCGCACACCCGCGGTCGTGTCGACACGCTCGCCGTTCCCATCCCAGTAGTTCTTGTCGCGGCTAAAACCACCTACACGACGCCAAGAAAATCCTTCGTTCGGACACCGGCGTCATCTCCCTCTCGCGAGCATTTACACCAGATCACATCAACTTCGCCTTTGCCCCCCTCTGATGGAGATCACAGGAAGCCCACGCAAGTCCATGAGTCCCGAAAGTCTCGTGGCTCCAATTCCATCACTCGATCACTCCCTGTCCGTGCGTGCGATGCGGTGCGCATGTGGATAAGCCACAGCCATTCGGACGGCCGCCGTGGGTCGCGTGCCGTCGATGGGACCAACGACCTGCGTACGCGGCCGTAGGATGGAGGAGACGGGTTGGTGGTAGGTAGCCCTTCGGTTTTCCAGCAATCTCCCTCCCCCGCGTTCGCGCCAACACGGCAGAGTTAAATTAAAGAGAGCTACCGATCCAGTACGTACACTGGCGTGCGCCAACCGGTTCTTCTCGGTCCAACGCAAGGAAGCGCGTCGCGAGTCGTGGACCGAGCACACACGAACTGCAAGGAAGGGTCGTTTAGTGTTGACGATATGGCCCGATCGGGCGGGCCGGGAGCTCCTGCGGCGAGCTCCGGCGGCACCATGATGAGCCTCACCGAGTACCTGGACGGGCCGGACGCCCTCGCCCGCCGCGCCGCGTCGTCACTCGCGATCGCGCGGTCCGAGGTGGCGTCGCGGGCCGACGGCCCGCGCATCGTCGACGGGCCCGGGCGGGACGACCGGAGGACGCAGTCGTCCCGCCGCGCGTCGCTGACATCAGGCTGGCGTTCGAGGGCCGCCGGCGCCGGCGAGACCGTCGCGGACTTGACGAAGAGCTCGACGACGACGGATAAATCCACGTGGCGGAGCTGGAAGCCCGTGCGCGCGCTGTCGCACCTGCGGATGCGGCGCGCGGGGTGCCTCTTCTCCATCGAGGTGGTCGCCACCCGCGGCCTGCCCGCGTCCATGGAGGGCCACCGCCTCGCGGTGATCGTCCGCAAGGCGGAGACGAAGGCCGGCGCCGTGCAGACCATGCCGAGCCGGGTGCGCCGCGACGGCGCCGCCGACTTCGACGAGACGCTCTTCGTGCGGTGTAACCTCTACTTCACGGGCGGGAAGGGCACGGGCAAGCCGCTGCGGCTCGAGCCCCGGCGGTTCGTGGTGTCCGTCGTCGCCGTCGAGGCGCGGGGCGGTGTAACCCTCGGGACGCACGCCGTCGACGTGAGCGCGCTCGTGCTCGACTCCCTTCAGAAGATGATGAGCAGCAGCTCTGATGGGGGGCGCCGGGTCAGGCGGTTTGACACGGCGTTCGCTCTCTCGGAGAAGGCTGCCGGTGGGGAGCTGGTGATCAGGCTCGGGTTCCAGCTGATGGAGGACGCGGGGCTCAGCCTGTACACGCAGGCGGAGGACGTGGCTCCTCCGGTTGGTGGTCGTGCCAGGGCGCACGACAGAAACAGCTTCAGTATTTCGAGGAGCAGCACGCCCAAGCTTTCGCTGTCTCCGGTACATCAGAAGCTTGCGCAGGACGCCGCCATCTCGCCGTCCACGAGAGCGTACAAGCATCTCGTCAACAAGCTTCGCATCGATGAGCACGGAGGAGACGCCGCTGTACTGGCGAGCTCGCCGGCTCCGGCCCTACCTCATCATCAGACGAAGCAGCCCGGAGGCGATGAGGACAACGAGAAGGTTCCCGCGACCACCGAGGCGGGACTGAGCCTCCTCCCGGAGTACGAGGTGGTCGAGAAGGGCGTGGAGCCGGTGGAGAAGGGCGTGGAGGCCGTGAAGGAGGTGGTCCACTACCAGCCGCACCGCGACGTGCTGCGTGAGCTTGACTCCATCGCCGAGCAGATCGAGGCCATCGAGGCGTTGATGACCAGCAAGTCGTCGCCCAAGGCGGCGACGGCGGCGGATCAGCAGCAGCAGCAGCAGCTCCTCGAGGCGGACGAGCAGATGGTGACGGTGGAGTTCCTCCGGAAGCTGGAAGCGGCGGCGGACGACGACGTCATCAGGAAGAAGCTGAAGCAGGCCGTGACGCCACGAAGCAGCCAGCCCCAGTCTCCGAGGACGCCGCAGGCCCCGCCCGTGGTGCCAGATCTGGGCCCGACCCTGGGCCCGGCCGTGCAGACGCGCGACGGCGGGTTTCTCGTGTCCATGAACCCGTTCGACGTGCCCCTGGCGAGCCGTGACGGGCCTCCGAAGCTCGCGATGCAAGTGTCCCGCCTGTTCGTCCTCCCGGGCGCCATGGCGGCCACCGGGTTCGACGTGCTCCACAACATGGCGGCGGCGGGTGGCGCGGACGAGGTGCGCGAGAAGCTGGCGTCGTTCGGGAGGATGGACAACCTGACGGGGAAGGCGCCCGAGCAGGTGGGGTTCGAGGGCATCGCGGAGGCGGTGATCGGCGGGCGGCGGAGCACGGAGGGCGCGAGCTCGAGCGCGGCGCGGTCGGTGCAGCTGGTGCGGCGGCTGGCCTCCGCCGTGTGCGCGGGGAGGGGCGAGCGGGTGGCGACGGGGATCTGGACCACGGGCGCCGACCCGGAGACGCTGGAGGAGGTGCTGGCCTTCTCCATGCAGAAGCTGGAGGCCATGGCCGTCGACGCGCTGGCCATCCAGGCGGAGATGGCCGACGAGGACGCGCCGTTCGAGGTGGGCGCCGCGGCGGGCGAGGCCTGCGTGTTCGACTCGCTCGTGCCCTACGACGAGTGGTCCGAGTCGTCGTCCCAAGGCTCATCGGACAGCAACAACAACGGCCGCGTCACGCTGGTGGCGGCCGTGCAGCTGCGGGACCCGTCGCGGCGGTACGAGGCGGTGGGCGCGCCGATGGTGGCCGTCGTGCAGTCGGCCAGGCTGCTCGGCGCGGGCGGGCACGGCGGCGGCGGGAGGTTTAAGGTGCGGAGCCTCCACGTGGGCGGCGTGCAGGTGAGGTGCCAGCCCCCGTCGGGAGGAGGAGCGGGAGGGAGCTCCACCTGGGGCGCGGAGAGGCAGAAGCTCACGGCGATGCAGTGGATGCTGGCCCACGGGTACGACCGCGCGGCCGCGGGGAGGAGGGCGGCGACGCCCACGGCGGCGCAGGCGAGGGCGAGGCGGCAGCGGCCCGACGTCATCTGGAGCCTGTCGTCGCGGGTGCTCGCCGGGATGTGGCTCAAGACGGTGCGCAACCCGGACGTGCGGATCGGCGCGAGCAAGTGTCATGTGTGTGATCCTTCTTCGTCGCCAAACGTAGCGGCGGCGTGAGTACGTGCATGCGCGCGCGTCTCGTTGCGTTTTGGCATCGCGTAGATTCCAGTGGTGTGTATAATACTAGCACGTACGTACGTAGACTTTATTTGTAACAAACATCAGTGTTGCAGAATTGTCAGTTTGTGTAGTAGTGTACCATCATTGATTCAGTTCGCCTTCGTGTTGCTGTTCCTGATTTTTTTTAAAAAAAAAAGATAAAAATTTTGGATCCTCTTCCATGAACTGACCAGTGCTTTGACCGATCGTTTTAGTTGGTGTGGACCTCTTCCCTGAAGCCCATTCAGCTGAGCCCAGGTCACCGCTTGGTTTCCCACTTATTCACCGGACAGATCAGTCCTTCGGCCATGCCTGCCTCCAACGCTGCCGCCGGCCGCCCAATTAGCTGCCGAGTGCCGCCGCCAGCCACTCTCAGTCTTGGTCTCGGTGAAGACGAGTGGCTCTCAAGGATAAGGTGGTTGGAAAGAATCAGGCCGGCATGCGGTTTGCTGGTTTCACGAGCCTCTTGGTATAGCTGGAGTGATCGATGTTGCTACCGCCTGCCAGTAATTCGATAGACTTTTCCTTATTTTATTGTATTTTGTACGCCGAGAGTGCAAGAGATCTCCGAACCTAGCATGCGGTTACTACTATTTGGGATTTTGTAAAACTGATTCCGACTATTACCAGAGATGTCAGCGATTGATCAATCGTAATAACAAGTAAATAACCGTACAATATCTAAAGATTCTTTCATATGATTTGTTCATCACCCACCAACAAGTATTTATTACATTTTTGTCCCTTCATTCTGTGGTGGATTCATGCGAGCAAGTTGAGGGTTGCTGTTGATTCATCGCAGCAGTAGCTGACTAGCGCCGAGCATTTGCCATGATTGAAGCCAAGGTTCTTGCAGCACTCGTTGCACTTGCCTGGCTTGAAGCAGCGGAATGCGCAGCGTGTCTCTGCGTACAATTTGCCGCATACAATTTGAGCGCCGACCCGCACAACCATGTCTTCGTCTGCATCCATCCATTTAATGTACCCAACCCAATTAGACGAAGCAGTTCATTGTTGATTATTATAAAGGGGATTTACACAAACGATATAACGAGGATATATGTAACAAATGCTCTTACCAGAGGCGATAAGGATGACCATCAGGAGGATCAACGGCATCACGAGCTTCTTCGACTTCTTCGTGCCCATCACCATCTCCTTTCGAGCGCTGGTTGGCTTGACATGTACCTTGTTTGGCGAAAGATCTGTGCTGACCGACGAATACACAAGTAGCTAGGGATGAAAGCAAAAATGATAATTATTGGTTTACCGATGCTCGTTGTCACATTTTATCGACCGTAACACGTAAAAATGATATTTCGAAGAAGTGGAAACAAAAATGGTAGAAATTTGTGTAAGTGGTAATGAAAACAATTTTGAAGTCTTCCGATCGTTTCCGCAAATTTCCATTTTAACATGGAAATTACCGTAGAGTAATGTAGGTAATTACCGTATTTAGTATTTTAATTATAGCAAATATCTCTAAAAGACAAGTAATTCTTCTAGCCTGAAATAAATTATAAATTTCTCAACATAAATTTTGTCTACTTTCTAATTTTATAAATGCAATTTTTTATACATGTACATATAATTATTCAATAATCAATACGCTACAGCCAGTTTATTATAGTCTTTGTGCCATCCTCGAGACGTAAGCATGACACCTCCAATTTCCCTGTTTTTTTAGTGTCATACTTCACGATTCATGTTTTCAATTATTAATATCGATTCCCGATCGATACCGTCTGTTTTAGTTGCAATAATATCATTTTTGACTTTACCGAAATACCGACGCCGTATTCATTTCCGTCAATACTGTTATCGATTTCGCTTCTGAGAAAAAATATGAAAGCAAAAACAATTAAGCCTTCTTCCGATCGTTTCTGATCGCTTTCATCCCTACAAGCAGCTGCGCCGCCGGATGGATCCGATCGCAACCTTATATATGTTATATATGTGAGATCTCACAAATCCCAGCAAGGCAAATCAGACAGCGAGACTTGTGAGATCTCCATGCATTCATGTGTTGCTGCCCACGATTGAGTCCACCTTTAATTCATGAAATGCACCCCCTCCCTGCCGCGATAGAGTCAATCTTCTTGCATGAATTCTTTCTAATGGTGGCGGTCATCTAATCAGTGCACTGGGGTGGCCTTAATATTTGGAAAGGTGGTGTGTTTCCTACTATAGGCAGCACCAGTCATATTTGGCTCTCTGTTTTATCATGACATTTCCATATTTCTGATCCATCAATTACATTCACGTGACCTCTTTGGATCTAATAGAGAATGTAATAAACTGATTTATCTATACTATAAAGGCTAAACATCCTGCTTAATCTGATTTACTAGAGTAAATGCCCAGTCTTAAGGTAAGTGTCCTTGATTCGAACTGAAATATGGGCCCATGATCCCTCCATTTCTCGCATGTCCATGTTTATAAGCACTGAGTAATGGGTCCAACAGTAAAATGATACGCTGTCCACGTTGTTGATATTTCTTAACATCGTTACTAAGTTGCCTTAGCAATAATGTCAAAATGTGTATTGGTAATCTTTAACTAATGCAGGTAATCTGCAAAAATACCGTTTTAGCATTTCACTCGAAAGTATTTAGGGTATCATATTTGTTTTATCCCAAAGAAAGGCATAAATCGATCAAGGTATTACCATGCTTTAAGCTTGCATGATAGATTATAGAGCGAAGTCCTCACAGGGGTAAGGATAAATAATAAATCAGGGGTAGTAGACACACAGATAGCATACTCTAATAAATAAAGACTAGCATAGTGGAGAAGGATAAAGAAAGAGCTAAGTTTCTATGTTGCTTTTATATAGTTGCATAGATTACATTATACTATTATACAGATACATAATAATGCAAGACAATCAGATCATCACACCCTGGACATCCAATTTTCCCCTGCATCCACAGTACGATTCTGATCAAGAGCCTATTACATAGTCGAACGTGGAGGATTTTAATGGACATATAGGGCTGTTACCACCTACTGTCTAACCCTAGCAATCTGTGGGCTACACGACAAATAATGCATTCTATTGATCTAAACACCATGCTTACATCTTTAGAACAATACTCCTATTCCCTTAGCAATGAATTAGAAAAGGAGCAATCACATTAAAGTGAACACTAAGCATGTGAAAATAATCTAAGTCAAATATTAGTCATGCATCATTATAACGATATAAATAAAGACTATAGTAAGAGCTTATGTCTAACATTATAATATAGTATAACTATACTACTAACATGTAAACATACTAACCACATACATGAATGAATCATATAATCAAACAAGAAACACATGACCCAAACACAACTATATAGAAAGACTAAATATATTAAATAGAATAAAGTCTTATAAAAGGAGAAAGATACAAGAGCCATATCACAACTCCAAGGAAGACTTGGAAACTGAAGAAGACTCTATTCTAAGCCTAACTCCACTAAATCTAGATAGTAACTCGAAATGACAAAGAGAGTAATGCTTCTAAGTGTGTGTAGAGGAGTGAGTGACCCCTTTGCCTTCTCCATGGCTTAGCTCTTCTATATGTCAGTTTGGTACTACAGGTGGGCCAGTTGATCCATGGGAATCCTCGTTGGTGAGCTCTGATTGGTCGACGTTGTGTTTCTTTGCCTTTTGGGTATGATTCCTCTTCTCTTTTGGTACTTCTCCTGCATATGAGCACTAGTGGATATTTATTAATTCTAACTAAAATGCATGGTGGGAATGTAGAATTCTCTTTTATTTTGAGTAATATTGATGGTCGGAAATGATAGTTAACGACCATCAATAGCGAACGACATGGTACTCTGGGGATTGAAACCTCGAATTTTTGATCCCACCATGATCTTTATCCACCTAAAGTAATTCAACGGTCGATGGGCAACCGAGCTCCATGTTGTACGTTGGAGTCTACGAACGACTCAGAGTCGAGCGACGGGTTTCATGCCATTCTTCATGGTCTATGGATCTGAGGCAATCCTATCGACTGATCATGGCTATGGCGCACCGGGTGTATGCGCTTACAATGAGCAAGGCAATGAAGCATCGCTCGAGGACGTGATGGATCATATCGACGAGGTCCAAGACATCGCGCTCCTTCACTCAGCAAAGTATCAACAAGCTCTCCGACGTTACCACGACCGCAACATGAGAAGTCGAGAGTTCATCATCGACGACCTCGTTCTACGTCGAATTCAAGACAACAGAGGTCGACACAAGCTCACACCGCCTTGGGAAGGACCGTTCATCATCGCTCGAGTGATTGGACCTGACTCATACAAGCTCAAAATCTTGGAGGGTGAAGAATTCATCAACGCGTGGAACATTTCACAACTACGTAAACTCTACCCTAAAGACTTAGTCAATTTTGATTCTCATGCATGCCGCCTACTCTTCAGTGACCCTCGACCCCTTTTCAGGGGTCAACCGTCACTCAGAGGCTACGAGGCACACGAGGTACATGACTTCAGCAGGGAGTAGTGCACGAAGAGGCTCACCTCTTAGCACACCACCAGGTCGTGGCGTAGGAGGAGGTCCTAGTTGCGCAGGGTTGTGCTCTCCATGGTGGACTCCACGGGGAGGACTGCACGGTTGGCGGTGCTGCGCTCCATGACGGAGAGCACATCGGCCAGCGTGCGGCAGGGGAGCGTGGCGCACCTCAGGAGCACCGTCGTCGCTGCAAATTCGCTCTACACGCCAGGCGTGCCCTGGTATGCCACGCGGAGGCCCGAACCGTCCTGCGCCCTGCTGCTACCGACAGGTGGATCCGGTCCGCGTGTCTCCTGTTCGTGCCCTTCTTGCCGTCGCCGTTGATCCGGACCTTGTCGTTGGGCGGCGCGGCATGCCCGTTCATGCTCGGGGCGCCATTGATCTTGGATGCCGCAGGGAGAAAGCCCCGAGGAGGAGGAGGAAGTCGTGTTGTGCCTGTGGGTCCTAGGGAGGAGGAGGTGCTTGGTGGGGAGTTGGAGGGAGGAGGTTTAGGCTATAGAACGCCGCGCGCTTTGAGGACTGAAGTGGGGAATTGAGTGGGGGTGGGGGGGTTGCAACTTGCAAGAGTTGGGTAGGTGGCTGGTTGGTTGGCTGGCTGAGCTAACAAAGAAGACTAGTGAGTGAAGGCTATTGACTTTTCTAACCCCTACACGGGAGCCAAAAAAACCAGCTCCACTGTCGTCTATAATTAATCGGTGCTATATCGCCACTGTATGTTGAATAAATTGGTTTCTTCCTGGCTAGCTTGGCATCACTCGCCGTCACGCACCGCGCGCGCCGTCGTGAGCTTGAGGCCTCAGAGCTGGCTCGCCGTCCTCGTCGCTCCGCCCCGACAAGTTCGCCTTCCTACGTCACGAGCGGTGCCGCGAGCTTGAGGCCTCCAAGTTGGCCTCACCATCCTCGCCGCTTCGCCCCGACAAGGCCGCAACCACAACCGCCTGGTGTAAGCTTCATGACTATTGATGATTGGATCCCCAAGGTATGAATGTTTTGGTGACAAATGACAACTATAAAATTACGGGCTAATATCTACACGAGTGTTGTCTATGCAGAAATCATCTCTAAACTCTACTACAAATCATATGGATGATGGTTGCCTTAGCAATTGATGACAATGACCACAAGCATGAAGTCTTGTGAGCTTGATGGAGTCCAAGGGTTGATGAAGATGGATCAAAACTAAGGATAAGCTATGGAGCAAGTGTTGGGAACACTAGTCTAGTTGTTAGGGCTTTGAGTCCATAGGAAAAACTGGACTATCAAGGGGGGTCTAGGTCATTTCTCTTAGGTCATGTCTAGTCAGTGATGTGCAAGGTTGCTCGGTGAAATCACAGGCATTAGGTGACAGTGGAGGAGCCAAGGAGCTATTCGGGGAAGCCGGGAAACGAAGTCAAGCGAGGACGAGAAGTTTCCGCTTCTGGACATAGTGACCGGATAAAGGGATCAGTGAAGACCGGACTGTTTGATCACTAGGAGAACAGGATTTCCAGAGAGAAGACTCAGTGAGAAAACTGCCAGAGTTGAAGTCTGTAGAGACCGGACAATCTGGTCTATAGACCGGACGGTCCAGTCTATACAAGTCGACTCTGGGCAGCGAGGAAGCGGCTCTAGAAATGTTTCTGTAATGGAGAGAGAAACGGACCGAACGGTCCGGTCAGCTGACCGTACGGTCCGGTCAGTAGGAGTCAGCTGAGGGGCAGAGCCGTTGGAGCTAAAGATTGCAGTGACCGGACGGTCCATTCAGGCAGTGACCGGACTGTCTGGTTAGTATGCCCAGGAAGCTGATCTCGTGGAGCAACAACTAGTTTAAGGTTGGAAGCCTATATAACTTCGTTGCTGGGATCCTAGAGACCACTCTTGGCCAGTGAAATTGCTTGGAGCATTTGGTGAGAGCCAAGAGGCAAAGAGGAGAGCACTAGGAGGAGATATTGCATATCTTGAGAGGGCTAATGAGAGTAACAAGGAGTGATCTTGCACATCTAAGTCTAGGTGTCCTTGAGGATGTGATCTAGGTTGTTACTCTTGGTCTATGGTGAGACCTAGACCGGTTAGGTGTCGGTGATCGAGCCTATCGTGATTGGTTGTAAAGGCCATCACATGTTTGTACACGGTTTGAGCCCGCCGATGAAAGAGGTATCAATAGTGAGCGCCTGTGTCGGCTTGGGGAGTCCGGCAAGTTCTCGAGGGAGACGAGCTTGTGCCTTGGTGGCAGCGGTGACGCACACCGTGTCTTCACTCTGGGAGTGATTGCGAGCTCGTGGGCGAGAACTCCACATTGGTGGCGGGAGGGACCGGGACTCCGGCGGGAGTGGTCCAACGAGGAGTAGGGGAAGGCGCCATCCTTCCGAGACCTCGGAAAAAATCATGATCATTTTTTGACCCCCTCTTTTCTATTTCGCATTTGTGTGCTCTAGTAACTAGGTTGAATTGTGGCTTGCATAGGCTAGTGTGTTTAGCTTCCGCGCTTGCTATCATCATGAACACTAGCATGTATAGGGTTTTGGCCTACTAGACTTGTTAGGTTGCAATGATTGTTAGGCTCTAGTAGTGTAAATTGAAGTATTTAGATTCGTGAGCGGCTTACCGATTCACCGCCTTGAGTAAGGATGCCGGGACAGGTGGGGAGTGTTCCTATTTTCGATGGGAAGGACTACGGGTATTGAAAGGCTCACATGCAAGCCTATCTGGAGTCTCTTGATCCAGAGATATGGATGGTGACTCATGAGTCTGATGCGGATGTGAACCTGCTTGAGCCTAATTTTATTAAGAAGAACGCTAAGGCCAAGAATACTCTATTTGCATGCATATCTAAGGATGTCTTTGTTAGGTTGGATGCTAGTTCCATAGCACATAGTATCTCAACTGAGATTCAGGGCCTCCATAAGGGTACCAGTGATGTCAAACAGGAAAGATACTATATGCTGAAGAACAAGTATGATAACTTCACTAGATTGCCACATGAGAGATCTAACACTATTTATTCTCGCTATCATGTACTTGTGGAGGAGATCAATGCTCTTGGGGATGACTTCAAGCTGAAGCCTATTGAGGTGATAAGAAGATTCTTGAGGCTATTCAAAGACCCCAAGTATGAGTCCATCATCACCTTCACCTTGCAAGGTGACCTCAAGACCAAGACCATGAAGGACGTATTTGGCAAGATCACCGGCTTCGAGAGTTACCAGCTAGGTTTGGATGATCCTCAACCATCCAACCTTGCTCTTCAAGCCGAGAAGCAAGAGCTTATCGAGAGCAAGAAGAGCAAGAAGAAGGCAGAGATTGAAGAAGAAGAAGATGATGAAGATGACTTGAGTGAGGACTAGGCTCTTCTCATGAGGAAGATGAGGATCTTCAAGAACAAGTTTGCCTCCAAGTCCAGGGGCAAGTGCTTTAACTGTGGCTCAAAGAATCACTTTGTACGAGAGTGCCCGAAGCCCAACAAAGAAGGTCTCAAGTCCCAAGAGTCAAGTGATGATGAAGAAGAAGATGAAGACCCTAAAGCTAAGGAAAAGAAGAAGAGATACTTCAACAAGGACAAGGGCAAAGCTTAAGACCACAAGAAGAAGTTCTCACGCAAGACACTTGTTGGGGAATGGACAAGTGACAACTCGAGTGATGAATCATCCTCCTCAAATGATGAAGAAGTGGCCAGCCTAGCCATGATCAAGACCACATCACCACGAGCTCTTCCTCCACCTCCCACGTGCCTCATGGCCGCGAGCCAACTTAGGGAGAGTGAGGATGAGAGCAGGGACGACAGCGATGATGAGGAGCTCTCCTGCGCCGAGATTTGGAGCATGCTTGAGCAAGCCCGCGACATCGCCGTTAAGAAATCCAAGATGTTGGATGTGGTAAGAAAAGAATGTAAGTTGGCTAAGGACCGTGTTGGTGAGCTTGAGAGTGAGCTCAAGGACCTTGTCACATCTCATAAGACCCTAAACAAGAGTTATGACAAACTCAAGGGTGATCATATAGAGCTACGTGATATGTACAAGGCTCTTGAACATACTTTTGAGGCCATCAATGTTAATAACCTTGCCTCTCCCTCCTCTAGTTCATCCAAGAGTGATGCTTCTACTATGTGTGATGAACTAACCACCTCGGTCGAGGTTTCTTCTCTTGAGCCATTTGTTTTGGAGGAATATCACAAGCTCAAGGAAGAGAGGAAGATGGTGATGGATGGCTTCGAGAGGCTCACACGTGATAGAGCCATCCACAAAGAAATTCTTGGGAGAAACCTTGTGAACAATGTCTTCCACCGAAGACTTGGCTCATATCCCCCCGCCATCGACATCATCGGGACAAGTGACTCCATCCCCGCATGGATCAAGCCCCTACTCGACGATGACTACTACTGTGAGAGGTGTTGCAAGGATGGTCACACCGTCAAGGATTGTCCTATGGTGAGAAGTTTCATTGTTTTACCTAATGCTAACTTATTCCATAAGAACAAACATTTCAAGAATTTTAGGAACAAGGATGGCAAGGTGAATGCTAAGGCTTTGGGACCACCGAACAAGAAGAGAAAGGTCAAGAGCATATGGATGCCTAAGTGCATTGTTGATCTTGAGAGGTCAACAAAGTATAATTGGATGCCCAAGAACAAGACCTAGAAGATGGTGGTGGTGGTGAACCGGGAGCTTACTTGAAGATCAAGTGAAGTCCACCACAAGTGACATGGACCTCAACGTCATATCTACTCATGAGGGAGGTAACTGTGTTAGTTCTTGATAGTTGTAGTGTGTTTTTCCTTCTCTTGCATTGCATGGTAATTAGGACTCCTTTGTGACTAGTATGCTTCGCATCCATGCAAGTGTAAATAACTAAAAGAAAAACACATAAAAATTAGTCAATGTCTAACCCATCCAAAATAGCTATAAGCAAGATAGTGCTTGAGATGGTGGTTTGGCTTCTCTCAAGGTAAGGGTATGGCTTATAGTGAGTAAGCTTGGGAGGGGTTCAAACTTGACATTGTTAGGTTTCCTTTGTGTCTTGTTTAATATTACTTGCATTCACATGGCATGTTTACTTTCATTGCATATGTAAAATGCTTGTTACATGCATCATATAGGAAACACAAAGGAGGCTTGTCACATTTGGAGATATTTGTGCCTCATGATCTATATGAGGTTACATCTCCGCAAGTGTGACCAAAGGAAAGGATAGTGCTTCATGCCCATTGAGCAAGCTCTTATGAACTCCGAGGTTAAACCCACTCGCATAGTTCATGGACTAAGGCTCATACATACCCATTTGGTTCTTAATTGCCTTGGTTCTTATTTGCTCGATTCTTTATTTGGCATTTGCGAAAGTTATAAGGCCATAAAGAGCCTTGATTCTTCTGGATCGTTGTGTAGCTTCTTAGCCCTGTTGTTTTATGACAAGATTATGATAAGTAGTGGTTGTC
Source organism: Eleusine indica (assembly GCA_030378355.1). Classification (NCBI taxonomy): domain Eukaryota; kingdom Viridiplantae; phylum Streptophyta; class Magnoliopsida; order Poales; family Poaceae; genus Eleusine; species Eleusine indica. Next base: position 49,993,739 of record CM059495.1, read on the forward strand.
ATCAATCACCAAAAAGGGAGAGATTATAAGCTTCATGACCATTGATGATTGGATCCCCAAGATATGAATATTTTGATGATAAATGACAACTTTGAAATTACGGGCTAATATCTACACGAGTGTTGTCTATGCAGGAATCATCTCTAAACTCTACTATAAATTATATGGATGATGGTTGCCTTGACAATTGATAACAATGACCGCAAGCATGGAGGCATGTGAGTTTGATGGAGTCCAAGGGTTGATGGAGATGGATCAAAGCTAAGGACAAGCTATGGAGCAAGTGTTGGGAACACGTGTCTAGTTGTTAGGGTTTTGAGTCCATAGGAAAAACCGGACTATCAAGTGGGTCTAGGTCATTTCTCTTAGGTCATGTCTAGTCGATGATGTGCAAGGTTGCTCGGTGAAATCACAGGCACTAGGTGATAGTGGAAGAGCCAAGGAGCTATTCGGAGAAGCCGGGAAACGAAGTCAAGCGAGAACGAGAAGTTTCAGCTTCTGGACATAGTGACCGGACAGAGGGGTCAGTGGAGACCAGACTGTACGGTCACTAGGAGAACAGGATTTCCAGAGAGAAGACTCAGCGAGGAAACTATTAAAGTTGAAGTCTGTAGAGACCGGACGGTCCAGTCTGTACAAGTCGACTCTGGGCAGTGAGGAAGCGGCTCTGGAAATGTTTCTGTAATGGAGAGAGAAACAGATCGAATGGTCCGGTCAGCTGACCGTACAGTCCGGTCAGTAGGAGTCAGCAGAGGGGAAGAGCCGTTAGAGCTGAAGACTGTAGTGGCCGAACGGTCCGGTCAGTTAGTGACCAGACTGTCCGGTCAGTATGCCCAGGAAGCTGATCTCGTGGAGCAACGACTAGTTTGAGGTTAAAAGCCTATATAACTTCGTTGTTGGGGTCTTGGAGACCACTCTTGGCTAGTGGAATTGCCTGGAGCATTTGTTGCCCAATGCCTTGAAAATTTCTCTTAATCCAACAATCTCTTGTTCTGAAAGATGCTCCACAATAATCTGGATGTGCAACAACATAATAAACTTACTTAAACTACTCCCTCCGTCCCAAAATAATTGACATTTTGGCTCCGGGCACGGGAAATTAAGGAGAAGTGTAAAATGTATGTGCATAGTAAACAAGGAGGAGAGAGATAGAGATAGATATGTATTAGAAAGAGAGAAAGTTACATCGGAAAGTGAGAGTGACAATTATTTTGAGATAAATGAAATTGGCTAAAGTGTCAATTATTTTGGGACGGAGGGAGCACTAATAAAAAGGTAGAAACATTATTGCCTTATGGTCATCCTAGCACCTAGTACTCATATCTGAGTTGATCTAGAATGACAGCCAAGAGAAATTCAATCACATTGTAAAAACATACTAGTAAATTATCTCTAATTAAGATTGGAGGCAGCATTGAAGCACAAATATGGGTAGATGACTGAAAAAAAAACACTTGTGCTAACATAAATGATGACCAATTTTAAAATAGTCAAATACTGCATTATTAGAACAAAGAGTAAAGTTCACTGACGGTCCTTTAACTTGCGCTGCTGTGTCAAGCCGGTCCTTAAATTCATAAAACAGGCATTTTAAGTGCCTAATCACTGTTTGGGTTTCAGTGCAGTCCTATCGGGCACTGACGCGTGCCCAGATTATGCAAATCACCCCGTGTGCTATTTCCTTGTATCACGAAAGCCCTCGTCGGTTCACCTCATTATCATCTCGCCCAAACACATCGACGAGTGTTCTGCTGGTGGTCGGCGGAGGCGATTCCGAGGCTCAGGACGGCGGAGGTGATCGGCGGCATTTGTTGATGGTCGGAGGCCAGAGCAGCGGTGCGCGGCTCGAAGCCAGGCACGCTGGAGGTGTCCGCATCGTCTTCTTGGAAGGATGGCGCCGCGATTACGAGGGAAATCGAAACCGTTGCCGCCGTACGGTGAGTTCACTGTTCCAATCAACGTCTAGGGTTGTTGAGATCCATCATCAATTTATTGATTTGTTAGGGTTTTCGGATGGATTGGTTCAGTGGATTGCCAATTTGGTTTGTTTAGTTAGGGTTTACCATCGATTGGTGTAGTCTGCTGATCTCTGGTAATAATGTGTAGGTCCTAAAGATGGCGATTCATTCACGATTGAGTTACATCATGGGGGTTTCTTTGTTGGGTTTGGTAATCTTCGATCTTATGTTGATGACAAGGTGGACTGGTTCGACTGGATTGAATCAGATACATGGTATGCATTATGGTTTAAGGATTTCTTTGATGAACTTGGTTACGAGAGTGTGGCAAACATCAAGTTTTATTGGCTCGTACCAGGCTTAGATTTCCCTGACGGCCTTAGGGTGATTGCGTTAGACAGCGACACTAATGCAATGGTCAGTTCTGCTCAGAAGGTTAAAAACTTGGTTGTCTATGTTGATCATACAGACACCATGAACATTGTGGACTGGGATGATGTTGTTGTCAATCCTGTGAATGACCTACCAAAGGTATTGAGTCCACGAAAAGTTGTGTATGTTGACAGTAACCCAACAGAGAAGCTACCTGTGTTCTATACTGATTTGAAGAAAGGCAGAGTAGACCAAGCTGGATCAAGCAAAGAAAATGATGAACCAATTGAATATGAACAACAAGATTTTTTTGACAGTGACTATGAAATCAGTGATGGGGATGAAGATCTGTTAGAGGATGTTGTTGATATGACTGTGCCAACTGTTAAAGGAAAGAATAAGAAGGCCAAGGGCAGCCAACTGAAGGCACTTGAGATCAGAGTACCTACTGCAGTAGATGATGATGCAGACACAGAGGATGATGGCCTAGATCTTCCAGAGTCAGATGGTGAAGGAGAAGAGAGATTGAGATTCAATTCTTGGAACCAAGAGGACATGAACAACCCAGCTTTCTCTGTAGGACTTGTCTTCCCTTCAATTCAGAGTGTCAGACAAGCAATTACAGAGTACTCTGTTAGGAACGCAGTGGAAATCAAACTTCCTAGGAATGATAAGAAAAGAGTAAGGGCTCATTGTGCAAATGGTTGCCCCTGGACTCTATATGCATCTTGGGATAGCAGAGTGAACTCTTTTGTGGTGAAGTCATATTATGGACGACATAACTGTCACCTTAATAGATCAGATGTTGACACAGGTAATGGACACTGGATAATATGTTGATACTGCTAAACTTGCTCAATTATTGATATGACTTGTACTCATTGTCATTGCTTATGCAAGAAACCACACCTACACTGCAGTCACAAGTCTTTGGGCCTTTGCCTGACAACCAGTTCATAATGAACAACCAACCAGTAGAGAGGCCACAAACATTGACTACATGCACCAAGGCTGGCAGGAAGGCAGCAGCAGATACAAAGAGGAAGGCACCAAGTAAAAAAAACTGATGCTAGAGGAGCTAAGAAGAAATCCAGGGCTACAAGGAAATCTGGGAACCAAGAACAGAAAGGAGCTCATGAAGGCACCAACAATTCAAATGCTTAGTAGATCTAGTTATGTTTGTTAAGATGCACCTATACTTTTGTCATCAGTTAGTACGCATCAAACTGTTAAGATGCAACTATAGTTATGTAGGCACTTAGTAACATGCTTGAATATTGTCGTGACTATTCTGTCAAATGGGATGATGATGCAGTCTGCTTGCACCATGTTGGAATGACTTTCGTCTGAGAAATGCATGTTGTTCGGTCATGGTGCTTGCTTATGTTGGAAAGAATTTCGTCTTAGAAATGCATGACGTTCTGCCAACTTCCCCCCCCCCCCCCCCCCTACTTCTCTCTATCTGAACGTGGGGTTATTCAGTTGATGCAACGGGGTTATTTGCCTAAGATGTGCAATTTTAGAGCCTCCAGTAAGCACAAACACAAGACATGGACTTATTTACATAAGATGCGAGTCACCAGTGGCAAATCAAATCCCCAGGAGCAAATTTACAGCCTCCAGGATCCCTAAACACGCGGCAGGGGGTTATTTGCATAAGCTAATGACAGATCAGCACCCGATAGGAATGCACTGAAACCCAAACAGTGATTAAGCACTTAAATGCCTGTTTTGTGACTGTAGGGACCGGCTTGACACAGCAGCGCAAGTTAAAGGACCGCCAGTGGACTTTACTCTAAAAAAAATATCACAAACCCTGTGTCAGTAAGATTTAAGATTATGTTTTTTGAAATGAGATTTAAGACTACTTAAATCTGAACCAAGCAATTTTTCCAAAGTAGCTTCAGTTGAACTCTTATAGCAGGAACCTACGCCGATGAAGGTTGAACTGTTTCATCACATAAGGATTCAAAAGCGAAAATAAAAACTATATAGCAACTTCAAATATTTTCAAAAGGCAATGCTTCTATAAGGTGTAAAAATAACTATGTAATAACAACTTTCATATAACAGGGACAAGTGAAAAACATACCAGCAGAGCCAATTTCTTCAACTTATTCACAGCAGATAGTTTTTTGTCATGAGAAAAAACAGTTGGTTCTAGATGATTAGTAGTCACTCTATTATAACATATCCACGGAGGCTCTGGGCATAAAATATAAAGATCATTAGATGACACACAAGTTCTGTTTGTCACTCTTCGATCTAAAAATACTTGTAGCAAAATTTTCTGACATAAAAATGGGATGTGAAATCACTCTATGAGAAAGAAAGACACATTAACATATATAAGATGATGAAATGGTGTTGCAATGATACTAACTTAGCACTTCACGGACTTTCAATCGTTGTGATGGACAAGCGCAGAGCATTTTTCTTATGAGATCCTTTGCGCTATCTGATATCCTGTGCCACTGGCTTAAATTAAAGTCGAAATGTGCTTCCTGAACTTTATCAAGTATTCTTTTTTCGGTTTCTGATACAGAACAAAACAAGGTCATTTTGGCAAATCTAGAAAATTTAAAGCAGACATTTCAATCTCACGTACAATGATTCACCTTTCCAGAATGGTGGCACGCCGCTTAGCAATACATAAAGTATCACTCCAGCTGTCCATACATCAGCCTCCGGTCCATAATGCTTCTGGACTACCTCTGGAGCGATGTAATACGGGCTCCCCACTAACTCAGAGAAAACATCACCTGCGAGTTGCAAATCTGCATTCAGAAAAAGCTCCAGAGCAGATGATTTCTACAACCCAATAAAGATATCTATATCATTCTATTCAGTTCAAGCCATAAATAATTAGCAACAACAAACTAATACTTGACAACATAAAAGGCTTATCTTTGTATTACTATGACATTTTATAGTTTTACCTGACTCACTGTTTAAGTTGGATGTATTTACATAGTGGGTCAAAATGTTAGCAAAATATCACATGACGAGGTCAATACAAACAACCTACTCCCTCCATTCTCAAAATGTTGTCGTTAGGACAGCAAAGTTAGTTTATATTTGAACTAAATCTTCTATCCTAACAACATCATTTAGAGAACAGAGGAAGTATTAGATCTAATTAAATGAGTGTATTACCTGGTTTGAAGAACACGGAGAGACCAAAGTCAATTACTTTTATTGACAAATCATCGTCTTTATTCAGTAACATGCAGTTTTCTGGCTTCAGATCCCGGTGCATAACCCCAAGTGAATGGCGGTTTGCTATGATGCCAACAATTGTTCTAATAAGCTCTGCAGCTTTTGGCTCATTGCAAATCCCTTTCTGAATCCAATCAAAGAGCTCACCACCTGCACAATGCTCCATGACGATGTGCACGGCTTCCTTGTCCTCATACGCCTCCTTGATAGTAACTATATTCTTTTGGCCAGAAAGATGGTGCATTATCTGAATCTCACGCCGCACATCCGCAATGTAGGAGATTAGTAAAACACCACACCCGTAAGGGGCCTGGCTGACTTGTATATATATCACAATGTACAGGTTACAAGATCCACAATTAGTGGAGAGCTAGAGCCTATATGGTGCATGATTATCCTCTAACACATGGGTACAACAAATACATAGAATGCTATCTTTAATACCCGCCCGCAGTCGCAGCGGGAGGAGAGCGGACACAAAGACTGGTCCGGAAGTCAGTGAAGAGCTGTACAGTAAGTCCTTTAGTCATAATGTCAGCAAACTGGTGCGAGGATGGTACGTGAAGCACTCGGAACTCACCGAGGGATACCTTTTCACGAACAAAGTGGATATCAATCTCTATGTGCTTGGTGCGACGGTGTTGCACAGGATTGGACGACATGTAGATAGCACTTATGTTGTCGCAGTAGACCACCGTCGCGGTGGAGACCGGGAGATGGAGTTCCTGGAGTAGCTGGCGGAGCCAACAGCACTCGACAACAACGCGTGCGACCGCACGGTATTCAGCTTTGTCGCTGGAGCGAGACACCGTGATCTGGCGTTTTGAGGACCAAGACACAAGGTTGTCACCGAGGTAAATGCAATACCCCGAGGTGGAACGACGAGAGTCGGGGCAGCCGACCCAGTCAGCGTCGGAGTATGCGGTGATGGTGGACACGGGCGTTGTGACGATGTGAAGACCAACATCAAGCGTGCCCTTGACATAGCGCAGGATGCGCTTGATGAGGGCGGGATGAGGCTCCCGCGAGGCATGCATGTAGAGGCAAACCTACTGAACGGCGTAGGCGATGTCGGGCCGAGTCAGCGTGAGGTACTGGAGGGCACCGGCCAGACTGCGATAAGCAGAGGGGTCGGCAACTGGAGCGCCCTCGAGAGCGGACAACTTAGCGTGAGTGTCCACCGGGGTCACCGTGGGGTGGCACTCAGTCATGCCGGCGCACTGGAGTAACTCCATAGTGTACTGGCACTGCGAGAGTAGAAGGCCATCAGGGGAGCGCGTGACAGAGATGCTGAGGAAGAAGTGCAGATCACCGAGATCCGTCATAGCGAACTCGGAATGTAGAGACGTCATGAGGCGCTTCAGCAAAGGATCTGAGGATGTCGTCGACGTAGAGGAGCACGTAAGCGACATGATCACCATCTTTGTACACAAAGAGGGACGTGGCTGAGGCCGAAGAGGTGTAGCTAAGGCGACGAATGTATGTCGCAAAGCGCTGGTACCAGGCCTATGGATCCTGTTTGAGGCCGTAGAGAGACTTCCAAATAAGACATACATGATCCGACCGAGAAGGATCAACAAAACCTATAGGCTGCTGACAATAAACCATCTCGTCAAGGTTACCATGGAGGAAGACGTTCTTGACGTCGAGTTGATGTATAGGTGGCAATGCTGAGGACGACGTGAATCGTGGAGGGTTTGACCACCGGGCTGAAGGTCTCGTCGTAGTCGATGCTGTGTTGTTGGGAGAAGCCACGAACCACCCAACGGGCCTTGTGACGGGTAAGGGTGACGTCAGAGTGGTACTTGTGCTTGAACACCCATTTACCGGTCACAATATTAGCACCGATCGGGTGCTGAACGAGAGACCAGGTGTTATTGCTGACAAGAGCCCGATGTTCCTCGGCCATGGCCGCACGCTAGTTAGGGTCGGCCAGAGCGCTCTGATAGTTGCCCGACAGGGGAGAGACGGAGGAGTGCACGACCGAGAGATTAAGCTTCTCGATCGGTCGTGCCACACCCTTCTGTGCCCGAGTGACCATGTGGTGAGGGCGGGGAGCTAGGCGCGCGATGGCAGAGGGAATGAGTGGTGGCGCCGCAGAGCGTGCAGGACGCGCAGGTGCGGCGCCGTCGTGAGGCATGGGTGCATCGTCAAAAGAGTGCGGGGGCAACGGGTCGGAGCCACGCGTCGCACCCGGAGGCGGCTGCTCGACGTCCGAAGACGGAACCACCACATGAGGAGAGGGTAGCTGCTCGACACTCGAGGAGGGTGGAGAGGCTCCTTGTGAGAGCACCATGACAGGGACAGTAGGCAGCACATTGACCTCATCCAGTAGGAAGTCGAGCGAGGCCGATGAGGCGCGAGGTGTTAAATCTGCAAAAGGAAAAACTGACTCGTCGAAGATGACATGTCGTGAGATTAGGATCTTGTTGGTGGAGAGATCTAAGCAACGGTAGCCCTTGTGGGAGCTGGGGTAACCGAGAAAGACGCACGCAGTGGAACAAGGAGCGAGTTTGTGTGTGGAGGTGGATGAAAGGTTCGGGTAGCAAAGGCACCCGAAGACTCGTAAGTGTTCATAAGAGGGAGGTGTGTGGAACAGGCGCTCAAAGGGAATGGCGTGAGCAATAGAGGAGGAAGAGCGTTGGTTAAGGAGGTATGTGGCTGTGGCAAGGGCCTCGGCCCAGTAGGGAGGAGGCATAGAGGCATGGAGGAGCAGGGTCCGAACAGAGGTGTTTAGGGTGCGGAGCATACGTTCTGCCTTGGCGTTCTACGGTGATGTGTAAGGGCAGGATAGATGGAGAACGGTGCCATGGGAGGTGAGGTAGGTGGTGAGGGCGCCATTCACAAATTCAGTATCATTTTCGGCCTACAACGATTTAATGGTAGCGCTGAATTGAGTGTGGGCATAGGCAAAGAAGTATTCAAGGTGCTCACGAACCTCGGACTTCTTACGAAGAGGAAACGTCCAACAAAAATGTGTAAAGTCATCAACAACCACAAGGTAGTACGAATAGCCATAGGTGCTGGGTATGGGAGACGTCCAAACATCACAATGTATGAGATCAAACGGGTCACATGTATGTGAAGTGGAAGAAGAAAAAGGTAAACGAGTGTGTTTGCCAACTTGGCATGAGTGGCAAAGACCAGGAGACTGCTTATTACATGTGATAAGATGCCGCTTATTTAATGTATCTAGGACACCAGGGTTAGGATGACCAAGTCATTCATGCCACAACGTGGAGGAAGAGGCGACGAGCAGGGTGTGGGCCGCATGGGCGCAAATATGAGATGGAGTGATGGTGTAGAGGTCGCCATCACTATTGTAGTGAAGAATCATGCGCCGGGTGCGGAGGTCCTTAGCAAAGAAACCAAGAGGGTCAAATTCAATTGAACAAAGGTTGTCCCGCATGAATTGTCATACATAAAGCAAATTACGAACAAGAGAAGGCACAATTAAAACATTGATCAATAGGAAGTTAGATGAAGGTGTGTGAAGAGTAGAGGTGCCACGGGCAGGAAGACGCACACTGTTGCCGACCGTGATGGACGAGGGGTAGGAGGGGAGCCGAAGGAGGAGAATACCTTCACTGGAGGCCATGTGAGTGGAAGCATCGGAGTCGAAGACCCAACCGTCAGTGGGCGGAAGGGCGAGCTGGTTCATAGCGGCGATGAGGTCGGCCTGATTCCATTGTGGCACAACAGGGTTGGAGGACTGGGACGGCGCGAGAGCCGTATGTGCCTGTCGATAGGGGCCGAGGAGGCCGACATTAGGACTCCGAGGTGGGGGCACATCGGGTGGGAAGGCACCAGGAAGGGCCCATGGGTTGAAGCATACCCACGGGCTGGTAGAGGGTGGGCGAGGGCCGCCACTGCGACGACCATTGCGGTTGTTGCCGCGCAGATTCCTGCCCGGAGGTCGCACGCCTTGTGTGTATGGAGGAGCGTACGGGCGCTGCTGCGTGTTGGATTGCACGGTCCATGGCTGGGGGGACCAGTGTAAGGACCGAAGGCATACCGAGAGGGGGGGGAGGGGGTGAATCGGTAAGCCGACCACAAATCTGAATACTACAAGTTAACACCACTTGAACCTAGCAAACGTTACAACCTAACAATTCTAGGAGGCCAAGACCCTACACATGCTAGTGTTTATGATGAAAGCAAGCGCGGAAGCAAATCACACTAGACTATGCAAGTCACAAGTCACCCTATCAACTATAGCACCCAAATACGAAATAGTAAAGAGGGGTCAAGGAATGCTCATGATTTTTTTCCCGGGGTCTCCAAAGGATGGCGCCTTCCCCTAATCCTCGTTGGACCACTCCTGCCGGAGTCCCGGTCCCTCCCGCCACTAATATGGAGTTCTCGCCCACGAGCCCGCAATCACTACCGGAGTGAAGACACGGTGCGCGTCACCGCTGCCACCAAGGCACAAGCTCGTCTCCCTCGAGAATTTGCTGGACTTCTCGAGCCGACACGGGCGCTCATTATTGATGCCCTTTTTACCGACGGGATCAAACCGGGTATAAACGTGTGACGACCTTCACAACCGATCATAATAGGCTCGATCATCGACACCTAACCGGTATAGGTCTCACCATAAACCAAGAGTAACAACCTAGATCACACCCTCAAGGACACCCTAGCCTTAGATGTGTATCAATGCTCAAGTTACTCTCACTGGCACTCTCAAGATATGCAATATCTCTTCCTAATGCTCTCCTCTTTTTCTCTTGGCTCTCACCAAATGCTTCGAGCAATTCCACTGGCTAAGAGAGGTCTCCAAGACCCCAGTAAAGAAATTATATAGGCTTCCAACCTCCAACTAGCCATTGTTCCACGAAATCAGCTCTCTGGGCCAACTGATCGGACTATCCGGTCACTGCCTGACCGGACCGTCCGGTCACTGTAGAATCAGCTCCAACGGCTCTGTCCACTGCTGATCTATATATTGACCGGACCGTCTGATCAGTTTCTCTCTCCACTACCGAAACATTTCCAGAGTCGCTTCCTCTCTGCCCTACGCTGTCCTGTATAGACCGGACTGTTCGATCTGTTGATCGAACCATCCGGTCTCTACAGCTTCCAACACAGGCAGATTTCTCGCTGAGTCTTCTCTCTGAAATTCCTGTTCTCCTAGTGACCGTACCGCTCGGTCTCCACTGACCCCTCTGTCCGGTCACTCTGTTCAAAAGCTGAAACTTCTTGTTCTCGCTTGACTTTATTTTCATGCTTCTCCGAACAGCTCATTAGCTTCTTCACTGTCACCTAGTACCTGTGATTTTACTGAGCATCCATTCACATCACCGACTAGACATGACCTAAGAGAAATGACCTAGACCCCCTTGATAGTCCGTTTTTTCTTGTGAACTGAAAGCCCTAACAACTAGACAAGTGTCCCAACACTTGCTCCATAGCTTGTCTCAGACCTTGATCCATCTCTATCAACCCTTGGACTCCATCAAGCTCATCAAGTCTTCATGCTTGTGGTCATTGTCATCAATCTCCAAGGCAACCATCATCCATATGATTTGTAGTAGAGTTTAGAGATGATTTCTACATAGACAATACTCATGTAGATATTAGACCATAATTTTATATTATCATCTATCACCAAAATATTCATATCTTGGGAATCCAATCATCAATGGTCATAGATCTACAACCAGACCAGCACTAGTGAAGCTGGTGGACGCCATGCGGGTGGCGTAGCGCCGCGGCAACCGTCAAGGCCACAAGCGGAGGCGACCAAGGCGGTCTGAGTGGCTACCTTCCACTCGTTGGCGAGACAAGACTCTTTCAACCGAAGCATGCCAAGGGCATTGGAGAAGTTAGGAAGAGGCGTCATCTCGGAGATGTGGTCGGTGGTGTTGGAGAACTGAGGATTGAGGCCTCGTAGGAGATTGAAGATCAACTGGGGATCAGGGACGGCGTGGCCTGTGTCTTTGAGGGTCGCGGCGAGCTCCTTCATCTTCTAGCTGTAGTCGGTGATCGTGAGATCGCCTTGGACGAGTGAGTGGAACTCATGGCTGAGGTAGATTGCGTGTGATTCCTTGTCGACGGTGAAGAGATTCGTCATGGTGACGTATAGATTGTGCGCGGTTTGGTCATCGTCGCAGGCGAGAGCCAAGACATCTTTAGCGACGGAGCTAAGCAACTAGCTCTTGACAGAGCAGTCTACGGTGGCCCAGGCGGGATCAGCAGGACGTGCGGCCGTGCCATTGATGTGCTCCATGAGATCAAACTTGCCGACCAAGGCGTGTAAGAAGGAGGCCCATCGAGAAAAGTGAGGGCCTTGAGATCGAGAGTGACGGGAACGTGAGACTTGACGTTACCGTGCAGTAGGGGTTGAGGGCGCTGGCGTTGATCATGCCGAGGGTGCCAGAGGTGGCGCTGGTGGCGGAAGGAGAGGTGTCGGACATGGCGGCAACGTGTTGGGTGGATAGGGTAGCGGAAGGAAAAAGAAAGGATCAAAAAAGAAACGTTTTATACCATGTAGGAGATAGCTCCGGGATGACACCAGTTTTGCAGCACGGTTCAGACCAGGTCGCACCGTAAAATTACCTATACAGTGCACCAGTGTGGAAGCTCTAACAGGAGCTGCTAGTGAAATGCATCGATTTTGCTTCCGATGTGATCGTGTGATGTGACACCAGTTTTCCGCGTGTTGTGGCTTTTGAGCTGCATGTTTTTTGTTCCTTTTGAGAAATGGGCTTGCCTGCTCAACCGCGCCCGGAAATGATCCAAACAGGCCCACTTTTCGTGAAAGCCCAATCCGCAAGCAAAAGCAACAACCCTGCCATGTCACCGATCCGCGCTTATCAGTTCCAACCAATCAAATGTCCTGGGTACCAATCCAACGGCAGGCCACCCCTCTCATTCCACGCCACCGGATCGACCTCAATCTGACCGTTCATCTAGCCACATCACCAATCCGCGCGGAGTCTCCCCAACCATCCCCATCCATCCACACCACCTTCCCACGGATCGCTCCCCACGCCTTTCGCTCCTACAAATACTTGCCCACCTCACTCCACCGTTCCCCGTCTCACAAAATCCTCAATTCCTCCTCCCTCTCAAATCCTTTGAATCCTCCGTGTCTTCAGCCTCAAGCCGCCGTCGTCGAAGTCAGCCATGTCGGGCCGTGGCAAGGGAGGCAAGGGCCTGGGCAAGGGCGGCGCCAAGCGCCACAGGAAGGTGCTCCGCGACAACATCCAGGGCATCACCAAGCCGGCGATCCGGAGGCTGGCCAGGAGGGGCGGCGTGAAGCGCATCTCCGGGCTCATCTACGAGGAGACCCGCGGCGTGCTCAAGATCTTCCTCGAGAACGTCATCCGCGATGCTGTCACCTACACCGAGCACGCCCGCCGCAAGACTGTCACCGCCATGGACGTCGTCTACGCGCTCAAGCGCCAGGGCCGCACCCTGTACGGCTTCGGCGGCTGATCTGCGTTGCTCGCGTATGCTAGGTCGATTAGGGTTCCAAGTTGGTCAAGGGAGGCTGGTTGTTGTACTTGTGCTTTTAGCTGCGGCGAGTCGTGTTTGTATTCGACTGAATGCCTCTGGGTGGAATTGGAGAATAGAATGCTAATTTATCGATGAAACTGATGTTATGTCATGATTGCTGTTCATCACTGTTTTTTGGCTAAATTTGTGGTTCTGATGGATCAGTTCGAAACTTTTCGTATGATGATTTTTGGGTGGTTCATGATCTACAGCAGTTCAGTAGAAAATATTGTAGAATTTGTGCTAATTTATTTCTGATGGGTTGCTGTCGAGTTCAGACTTTTGGTAGCCCCTAATCAATCACCAGCAACTCGTGAATTTTTATTTTAGAATTCCAACAAATCGTGAAAGTTTAAAAAGAGCACCTGCAGACTGCGGTTGCCGATTCAACACGCACCCTTTGATAACGAGTTTGGCAGCATGCTAAATCACCAACGCAGTTCGTGAGACGAAATTCGCAGTGGGGGAAATGTGTGGTCTGCACGGAATCTCCATAACTCCAATCCATACTTGTGAATTCTGGACAGAAAATCTCAAATCTCTATGCCATGCACCTGGATTCTGGAGGGAGATCCCAATTTCCGTTCCCAATTTTGAACGTGTGCTGCACACTGGCATTGAGATCCGATTGACGTTCTGGCAACGTTGACCTGCTACCAATCTGTTGCTCGCTTAACAAAAGCCGGATAAATCACACGCCATTAATGGAAATGATAGCAGTCCGATGTCTTAAATCTGAAGCAGTCGCACTCGCCTAGGCCAGGTAGTAGCAGAGACACACGGCAACCGGTTCGCAGGTTGGGACCAACCGCACCGACGTCCCTCCCAACCGTAGAGGCCGCCGGCGGCCCCTCCTCTCCGCTTCCCACCCGCTTGCCGTTCCGCTGTTCCCATCCCGCCGACCCGCTCCGCCACTCCCCCACCAAGGCACCAACCCACCCCCGCGACACGACCACGACGCGCCTCTAATCCCACGATCCCGCTCCATCGTCCCGGCCGCCTAACCTGCTCCCGCCCCGCCCCGCCCGCGATCCCGCGCGGCGCACCCAGATCTGGCGGCGGCATCCCTCGCCGAGACGAAGCGCACGGGGTGAGCGGGACCGGCGGGCCGTCCGGTCGATGGTTTCGGCCGCGGCGCAGGCGGGCGTGGTCGCGGCGTGCGTGGTGCTGTTCGTTCCCATGGGCCTGGCCGGCTGGCACCTCAGTCGGAACAAGGTGCTCTTCTTCTCCGGCGCGCTCTTCATCTCGCTCGCCGTCGGGGTCCACCTCTCCCCGTACCTGCCCTCCCTGCCGCACCTCCTCGCCGCCTCCTTCTTCCTGCCCCACCCGGGGGGCGCCGCATCGTCCGCCTACTCCTCCGCCTCCTCGTCCTGCGTCCCGTTCCTGCACCGCGTGTCGTGGTCGGACTCCGCCGGCGGCGGGCGGACGTGGGCGTGGCCGCCCTCGCTCGCGTCCACCTGCGGCTTCGCGCGGTTGTCCCGCGACGAGGCGTCCCTGCTTCTCAACGGCTCGTGGGTGATGGTGGCTGGGGACTCGCAGGCGCGGCTCCTCGTGCTCGCTCTGCTGCGCCTCCTGCTCGACCCGGCCGCCGCCGCCGCCGCCGAGCCGGACCTCTTCCGCCGCCACAGCGACTACCGCGCCGCCGTCCCCGCGCGGGGCATCTCCGTGGACTTCGTCTGGGCGCCCTTCGAGAGCAACCTCACGCGCCTGCTACGCGAGGATCTGCGCCTCGCGCCGCGCGTCCCCGACGTGCTCGTCCTCGGATCCGGCCTCTGGCACATGCTCCACGTCACGGACGCCGCGAGCTACGGAGACGCCCTGGCGTCCGTCACGGACGCCGCCAATTCGCTCCGCTCGCCGCTTCCCGTGCCTCCTCCGCATATGTTCTGGCTGGGCCTGCCCCGCCTCGTGAACCACATGCTCAACACTGAAGCCAAGAGAGCTCACATGAACGACACCATGCTGCGTGCCTACGACCGCGAGGTTGATCGGAGGGGCCTCTTGCGCGGTAATGGTGGCCCGTGCATGCTCCTTGATGTGGGGAAGCTCACGCAGGGTTGCGGGCAGCAATGCGCGGCTGACGGAATGCATTACAATGGTGAGGTGTTCGACGCCGTCCTGCATATCATGCTCAATGCATTGGTGATCGAATCACAGCAAAGGATTTGAGTGGGTGGGGGTTGTTGAACAGGTTTGCTCCCACCCCTGTTCTTTTAGTCTGTTACAATACACGGGTAACTAGAACTTGTTGTGAATTAGGATGGTTCTTTGATTGCTTCAACATTTTGGTCGCTTGTCAGGAATCATTCTTGTATTGGTCAACCTTAGATTGTAAAATAGGGACATCTTAGAACCACACTGTTTTTGGCTGAGTGGCAAACCGAGCTGGTTGTGCTGTATACTAATACTACTATTTTTCTTGGGGAATAACAAAGGTGGTGATTCTGACATTTATGCAACAGAGGATATCATGCAATAATGCAATACCCAGCACAAAGTCACCTTTTCATTTTGGCATTGGAAGGTATCACTGTTGTTGTAACTTCATGTGCTTCTCCGAATCAGTCCTGTGATGATCGATGATGCTGCCAGCACTGTTTTCATCAAGCTAACAAATATTAGTTTAAGATCTATGAGTAACCTGTTGAATTGGAACTCAATTTGCCCATAAAATGTGCTACCTAACATGGCCGTATACTTTTTGCCACCAGTTTTAAGTTTTATGTTATTCTGAATCTGTAAGACGACAATAATGCTGTATGCTGAAGACAACAAATGTGACCAAACACCTGAACACAAGATTAATAAGTGTAGCAACCTTACTGTGTGAAAGATTATTCTAAGAGTGCAAATGATTGTTGGGCAAATGGTTTAATGTGTACTGTGTACCGACTCTTACCTTTGTGCTTCATTTAGTGTTTGTTTTTCGCTTGGTATGTTTATACTGCTCCCCAGTAATTTGGCACCACGGAGCTCCCTAAATGTAACCCAGAAAATATTAGGTTTTAATAGGCATTTGGACTCTATCAGAAGATCATACCCCATAATTCCTCGGTTCTCACAAAACTAGTATACAAAATTTTTACATTTTTGTGTGAGTATCCTTGTTATGATGGTTCATCTAAGAAGGCTCCTTAGTTCTGTTGTCGTTCTGTAAGTGAGCTGCTTCCAGTTATATAGGCTTGTATCTGATATAGCATTGCATTGCAGTGTGTGGACGTGTGGTCATCAGAAAGTGCCATAGTGAAATGTATATGGAGCAAGCATTTAAATATACTCCTATTGCTTTGCTTTTGTGGATGTTGTTCACTTTGTTAGAATTGTTGATTCATTGGTAATTGTCCATATGATGTAAGATGTGCCTGTGCTATCTATAATAGTTTGACTTCAGGTGGATCAGTTACCTTTCCGTGTACTGTTCTTTCTGTGCCAAAGGATGAATTGGAGCCAACAAACCTAAGTATGTAAAATTACTGAGTGTTCTGAATTTTCTCAAGACCCAGAAATACATCAACATGGAAGATAAACTATTATATACTTCCATGACCACTTGACTGCAGGTTTGGTTGACCCTATTCGTTCTCCACACATGATTTTGCTGCAATTAAAAATTGGCTTTCATGAGAAATTCATGGGAGCATGTTCATGCACACACATAAGCTTGTGTTCATGGCCACTTCACTGCAGGTTTGGTTGAACCTTTTCGGTCTAGTCCACACATGATTTTGGTTGCAATTTAAAATTTGCTTTCCTGAGAAATTCGTGGGAGCATTTTCATGCACACACATAAGCTTGTGTTGTTTCAGGATGATAGATAGAGAGCAAGATCTGTGGCCGTGCCTTCTATTGACCACTGGCAATTTATCCGGTTGGTGGCCATCTCTTGGGCTGTCGAGGAGGTGTAGCAGCAATCGGTAGTCCCAAGGCTTGCCTATGAGCTACCCGGTGGCGACCGCCTCCACCTTTGACCTGAGCCTCGCCTCTTCAGCTCCAGTGTCGTCTGAGGCAAGCATAGAAGAGAGAAGAGATGGTACATTTGCTGTTGCAGGTGGATTTATAAGTCAGCTGGAGTAATACGCATCTGTGTGTGAAGAATGCCTGGGTGAAGGACGATGTACTCGACTTGACAGCTTCAGGCTATAGCAAAGGAGGTGCAGTCGTTCAGACATGGTTGCTAATATATGTAGGCTCCGGCAAGCTTTGGTAATTGCAGCACACCAGATATTGCAATGTTTGATCCCTTGATTTATAAGCTAATGTTAAATGGGATGGGGTCTGAAACACTGTTTGTGTACTCTGGGTATTTGACGGAAGATGATTTGTTCAGCAAAGTGTTCCTCCATAAGAAACATATGGCCGCGTGAGCAGCAGAGGGTCTGAGAAGAAACTTAAATTGAATAGAAGGAAAAGCAAGAGAGCAGAGAAGGTAAAGCAAAATGTGTTTCATTTTATCCTGTAAGCTGTAAGTACTTGATACTTTTTTTGCGAAGTATTGTAAGCATTTGGTACTGGGTGCAAATGACGTTGGATCACCCTTAATTTTGATTGATTTGTTTTGAAGTCGCAGATCAAGGTTGGACCTAGGATTTATCGACTGGGGCATCTGATTTGAAGAGAGGACGGTGTTTGGCATAAACAGATTTTGTAATACGTGCATTTGGTGCAGTGTTTGCTTGAGGGATGGAAAGATGTCATCTATAAAAAGCCAGGAAATTTTGTTGAATTCTTCCTTTTTGACCAGGAAATTTTGTTGAAATTTAATTGATATGTTACACATTGATATTATGACAACGTTTTAGCTCAAAATGAATTAGAAGTGTTGTCTTACTGTCATCCATAAAAAGCCAGAGGGGTTTATTTCTACATTGGATTTGTGGCTTGCTATAAAAGAGAAAGGAACCCTTCCAAAAATAGTTCGAACTTCAATTCTCCTTTTCGTACCTTGTTTTGTCATTGTATTGCCTACTCACGTTTGAGTTGAGCTCGGCTTATGTTGATCGTAATTTATGACATTCAACTACACTAATTCGAACCTGTTAAACTCTATAACTCGAAAGAGACACCGGGGAAGAAAGAGGTTTAGGATGTGTTTGTTTCAATGGATAGGGGATCGTGCAGTCCAGTATTAGATTCATGGTCAGGATCTGAGCTGTGTAAATGGTCGGATGGGGTTTGATATGTAACAATATTAGTTAATAAAATAATTAGACATTGTTAATGTGGTTTAATATTAAATAATATTTATTACTATGAAATTATCACCAATAAGTATTAAGATGTTGATTAGTGCGAGAGAGAGAGAGAGAGAGAGAGCGCTCGATCATCTTAGAAACTAGTTGATTCCCTACGCGTTGCTGCGGGACATGATAAGATCTATAATAAACTTTCAACAAAATGAAGAAAAGAGCAAAACACTCCATCATTTTCTGAATCAATAATATAACCTATATATAAATTAGAAAATGAAAAACTAAATAATAGCCACCTATGAATAATTTATGAAAGTCGGAGGTTCCATTATAAAGAAACTACACAGGAAACTGAATGCAGAATATAATGTACACCCAGGAACTATTATGATGGAGTATGCAATAAAAATGATTACTGAATAATGAAGCTATACCAAGCACAGTTGAAGTTCGTCGATCGTCTGAAATGTGCGGCACATAAGAAATAATTGAGTCGAAAAATGAATAGGGTAATCTTTTGTTCATTCTGGCAACCAATGTATTTGACATAAAAAATGACAAATGAAGGTAATAAAGTGAAATTTTTTATAGTGCTATGAACTTTGAATGAATTGTCAGCAATGAATAATAAGAGGAAAATAGCTAGAGGCATAGTATCGGTTTACCTTGAAAATAGCTATGAGTTCCATCAGAAGGGGAACATATTAGAAGGAAACTGTAGTCCAGAAAGAATTGAATTAACAGAGACGTAGGGTTTTGAATAAGATTTTGTTTTTATGAAAAAAAACCAAAGGTGAGGTTCTCGCATGTGGATGTGGGAGCACAACCGGTTGCACGCCCTACACTATTCACTCGGGGCAAGGAGGCTGCATGATGGTTTTCACAACGTTTAATAATTCGATTAGAGAAGGTGAGCCAATTGCAGACAAAGACGGTAGGTTGGCATGCATTGAGCCTGCCGCTAATAACTAATGACAGAGCTTGAGTGTATTTGTTACCTGAATGACTGAAAAAGGTCAGAGTTCTTGCTACATCGAAAGGAGGAATCAATTCACATAAACCTACAGGAATCCAAACAAATTGACTTGAACTCAACAAACATGCAGCAAAGATCAATTACACGAATATAAACACTCACAGAGGTGGTTTATTCAAGAGTTTCTAAGGGAGCAATGCATCGAACATGATGAGTGCGTTAAACAATGATAGGTCTGAAACATGACATAAATTCTTGCTTAAGTGGCACATCGCGTGGAACCATATCTGTATCTATATCTATATACCAATCGGGTCTAGACTTCGCGGCCATACAGCGCTTCCTCG
The DNA here is from genome assembly GCA_030378355.1 of Eleusine indica. Taxonomy (NCBI): domain Eukaryota; kingdom Viridiplantae; phylum Streptophyta; class Magnoliopsida; order Poales; family Poaceae; genus Eleusine; species Eleusine indica. The sequence continues at coordinate 50,013,303 of CM059495.1, forward strand.
TCCAATCCCACGCCGACACGTCACCTCCGGGCGTCATAGAGCCGATGGATCGCACGGGAGTCTCCATCCGACGGGCGAAGGCTGCTTGATCGCACTCCATGAGCGGGAGCAGCGGAGCGCCCATCGCGTTGACAGCTGATCTGGTTTCCTCGCTGCCTCGTCCGACGCCATTGCTGCTGCCCATCACCTCGACCTGGTGTAGCCTCACGCGCTCGATAGAGGGTCGTAGTCAGGAGAAATCGTCACCGTCGTGATGGCTGCTTGATCGATGGGCCTGGTTTCCATGTCAAGTCCTTCACTGTCGGTGACGGAAGGCCATGGCCTTTGGAATCTCAGACCTGTGTTTCATCGAACGAGAGAAAAATAGGAAAGAAGATGGCAGCTACCTCGATCTCCAATGCGAATTGGAACAACAGACCAAAGAATGAGCAGCAAATCCAGAATGAAATAAAAACAAGAAAGGGTTCGGAGTCCCTCTAAATAAAATGGATGAAATTGCAGGTGACAAATACAAGAAATTACACCTCAAATTTGTTTCGAAACTGCAATTAGATTCAAAATTTAAACCATCTTTCAATCTAACACAAATGGCTTCAGTAGTAGGAGTTGATGATATACAAGATCTTTCACCTCCTAGCGCAGCTTTCCATGAGCCACCACTGCTGGTGGATGAGGGATGCTCTCGCCACCATAGGGATGCAGATCTTGTAGAGGGACTAAATCCAACGCAAAACATGAGAGGAAGAAACAGGGTATAGAAGAGGCCTCTGGGTGAAGAGCGACTCACTCTGTTTTCTGAAATTTTCTTCCTCTGCGAGTGAGAGCGATGGAGATGGGATTGGGATTAGAAGGAGGAGGCAGAGTGAACAAGGAAGATGCCGATGGAGTGGGCGGTGCGGTTGGATGCATGTCAACAATATGAAGGCAACTCACAGCGCGTGTTCTGACTTCTGATTGAACTTTTCAGTTTTTTTTTTAACAGGTTGAAAGTGCATCTAGATTTTTAATTATGATTTTGAGTGATTGACATTAATATAATTATAAAGGACTAATATTTTCATTGAGTATGTATACAGTCTCTAATTATTAATGAATATAAAAGCAAAAAAATTAAAAAAAAAAGAAAAAAAGAGTCAAGTGTTAAAAGACCAAACGCTCAAATTCCATTCCATGACACAAATTTTTCTTCTCTAAATGGCAGCCCGCCTTATCGCGTACACATATGCCACGATAGCCGATTTTACTTTACCGTGCGATGTATCATCGCTTGCGAGTGCGGTAGGCGGGTGAAACTGGAGCAGTGAAAAAACACGTTTGGTACGACAAGAGCACGTGACCATGTCTGATTAGTAGCTCATACGATCTTATCTTCCCCCTCTCTCTCTTCCTTCTGTCCATGGCAATCCTCCTCCTCTCTCTCTCTCTCACCGGCCTGCCTCTTCCCTCCCTCTCTCCCCTCTGTCGACCTCCCCCTCTCTCTCTCGCGCGTGCTCCGGCGAGTCACGACAGGGCTGACCTCGAAACGCGGCGGCTGCACCTGGGCGCGGTGGACTCCGTCACGGCGGTCTTGGGCGGATCTAGGTCGAGGCGTGGAGGCTACTCCGGCCGCCGCTACCCCTGCTGCAACGTCCTACAGCGGCAGCAAGCTGGCGCAGGTTTGCTGATCCTCCCCGCCCCTTCGATTCCTTCATCTCCACTTGGATTTTGATTTATGGATTGGGTTTTAAGATCTTGTGGATAAGATGCTGGTAAGGATTAAGAGTTTTCTTCTGATTTCAACCAAAAGAAATTGATCTGGTTCATCTCCCATGAGGTGTGATTGCGTTGGTGGGCTGGGGCTTCAGTGCCAAAGTAAGTTTGATTTGTACGTGGCCACTCATGCTTGATTTTGATCTATTTTCATTTTTCTTGTGTGCCTTTAGGTGAAGGCCTTGCTTTGTGGTGATGCAGGTGGTCATTTTTCTCCAGCAAGCGATCCAAGGAGCTACTTTTCATTGGTAAGATTCGAGTCCAGTGAGTGTATTGGCATATGCTGAGCTCCATGGACTCTAAATGAGGTTAAGGAGACATGGCTTGCTATAGCGTTGATTGATTCTTGCAGGCAAAAGTTTACAAGTCTTGCAGTATTAGATGCTTCCATATGAATTCAGGGAGTATCAACTCATCTTGGTTTGGTAGGCTTGTAGATTTGTCAAGAAAAATATATGCCTAATAGATGTAATATTAGGCTATCAAATATTATGCTTTCATAGGTGTCAATAGGTCACTCTGATGGCTTATTGAAGTTACAGTAATTTTTCATGCTTGTCTTCCTGCCTTCCTGGTTTAGTTCATGATCAAGCATCCTCTTTTTTTTTTTCTTAAGGGATTGTTTTGCAGATAGTGTGTCATGGAGTCAAACAAACCTCAACATGACAGGCCTAGGTAGATGGGATTGTCAAAAGTAATAAGTAGCATGTATTTGTTGGAAGCTTGCAAAAACAATATCCAAATAGGTGAATTAATTGTGCATGACATAAGAAAAATGTCTAAAAGCAACTTGTAGATAATCTTCTATTATAACTTGCATTAAGTATCTTATGTTATGGTTGTTTTAACTTTTCAATTAGATTAAGCAATTTCCTGTTTTCTTTTTTTTTTGGTTATTATGGAAATAACAGGGAAAAAAACTTTCAGTAACGAGGCGGTCGTTCACATATTTTAGAGGGTTTTTCTCTGGTTACCAAATAATATTGAATAAAAGGTAAAGTTTATAGAGTTCAACAACTAAGATCCATGGATTGTGATCTGATTTTTGCAAGTGCTATAATGCCTCAATGCTACTATAATTTGAAATGAAACCTTTAGGCACTTGCACTTCTGTCGATGAGTGCTTGTGCTGCACCTCTGTAGTGTTTATGAACTCTTGCATTTCAATTAGTGCAGGGACTAAAATAAGCTAAGGGTGACAATTGGTTGGTTAATAGAAAATGCTGCTGAGACATGATTGTCTTACTTGGCACAACATTCAGGTTATGTTACGGTGTTAATAAATTATTCCTTGTTTTGAGACTGGTGGATTAATACACTATGATAGTCGAAATGAATTTGCTCATCTTATGCTTATATTTCCTTGTTACTTGCAGTTTGCTTCCTCCCATATTATGTGCTATGCCTTTTTTTTTTAGACACTGATATGATGTGCCCTGTTACCTTGTTATTTTCTTGAATCTGATTTTCATTTGCCTCTCTTCGACTCATCAGGGGAAAAAAACAATTCCTTTGTCACAGGTCCATTGTCAGGCAGCTATGAGAGTACCCATTAAGGAGTCAGTGAAAACAATTTGTTGATAATTGTCTGATACTAGTTGCTGGCTTCCTGCAGATTCAGGTTAATTTGATTGTGTTATGGTTACAACCATGCCGCCTTATTCCTAAGATGGTTTCGTTATCCCTCTGAAATTTTTGCTTCCTGCAATTGATGCTATCCTTTTCATTTCAATGGCCTTATAATGGAAACCAATACCTGACTGCATATATACCATTGAGTAATGTCAGAGATCACAGTAACATCATGAAGAATATGTGAATGTTTTTCTTCTGTTTGATGATTCTTTTTGCCTGGGTCCTTTGTTTTACCTCTATTTATCTCTTTCGAACTACTAGATGGTTGCCCTTGCATGCTCCCTGTGGTCCGGCACTTTTCCAACTGATCATTCCAAGCTATCTCATTCTTCATTCCTGGTTTAAGCAAATACGATTCCTTGATAACAATTTTCCATTTTTTTTCTAAATGACAAACAAGTACACAACATTTGTGAGTTAACACTAACATAGTAATTTAAATTGCAGCCATTGACTTATTTATTTCCCATCCTGCTAAGAGCGAATTGTGCAATGAGTACCACTTATTTTTCCTCACAAACTTTCCATCTTGTAGATAGTTTTTCCATTATTGGTGTTCAGTAGTAAGTTTGAAAGCAAGATAAATGTGAAGTTAACATTTATTCATGTCTACAAAGCGATTTGTTATACCTGTACTACTTGACAATGCATCTGAGCCTTTTATCTTATTCTTTTGAAACGATCTCTGAACCGTTTGATAATCCAATATTCAAATTTCTCTGTGCACTGGTTGCCCATGATTAATAAACCAAAAAAGTGCAGATGGTGTTCATGCATGTAAACGAGCTCACCCCACATTTCAGTCAAAGCACTATTTTAACGAGGGTGTATGACATGAAGGACTATCATGCATGCAGAAATGGTTTGAGATATAGTGATATATAACATGTTGAAGTTGTTCTAATTAATTTAGATGTATTAGTGCCTTTTGTGTCCTTTATAATAATTAATAATGTATATAAATAAATGACTGTCTGTTTTTTGTTATCTGACCCTTCCAATATTATTTTTTGTAGAATAACGCATGGAGGTCATCGAGAAAGTAATTTGGAGAGAGGTTAATTAAATTATTCTTACCATCCTGCTGCACGCTGATCCAACACATTACCAACGCTAAGGTGAAGACCAATGCAAAATATTGTATTCTAATTTAAGTGCTTCTTTGTTCTTATCTTTTGTAATCATATGATGCTAAACCTTGATAGTATTGACAAATACTGGTCTCTTAGATAATATTTTTTATAGGCCATTTGTGGCCTTCCAAGCAAAGGCAAGGGCACACGATGACACTAATGCTTATATCTCTTTGTATTCCTCTTACCCCGCCCCAATAGATTTTGTCGCCATTCAGAAAATCTAACCAGCCGTCTAACAGATACTTTGATTCTTGTGTGATATTGTGCCAATATATTCTATTCAGCTGTTTGAACTGTTCCTATTACTTATTTTCCTGTTTGAAATACTCTCTCAGAATTTCAGCAGTTAATGTATGTTTAATTTGCAGAGGAGGCATTTGTTGTGTATGTATGGCATTCATAATTCAATTCTGAAGTTTGTAATTTAGACAATCCATGTTACGGTAGCTCGCTCGTAATTAGTTATTTACATTGGTATACCAAGATTTATTCATTTATATAAATAAATAACACTCCTTCTGTTGTCTCAGTCTTTGAATGTACTTTTTTGACGAAATCCTTCATGGAAGGAGCTGAAAGAGGAGACACTGAAATTGAAGTCAGTTTTACCATTGCTGCTGCCCTGCTGATCCAACACTTACCAGCGCCCAAATTGAAGGCCATTGCAGGTTATTACGTTACCTAAGTGCATCTCTATTCTAATTACTGAAGGCCATATTTGTAGTAGTGCAGATTGAGATTTTACCAACAATCGAATTGAGGAAGAGTGGTCACTTGGATCAGAATTTTTTTAATAGAGCATTTTGTTTTGCCTTCTGAGGTGCGGAAGCAAGGGCAAGCAACAACACTGATGTATCTCTTTGTTTTCCTCTTACCTTGCTCTAATCAATGTCGCGGCTATTCTGAAAGTCCAACTAGTCCTCCTCTAAATAGTTTCATTCTTGATACTAAAAACTTTATTTGAGGGGTATTGTAAAGCCCTATGATTAATAATGGGCACTAAGGGCCTAGGGCATGCTTCTATTTGAAAAGTTCATAATCCTATAGCTTTAGGATCCCGTTTGAATCTACAAATATTAGTGGGACCTATGTAAATGACCTCTATTATACTGCAGAATATACTAAAGATTTTTATTTAACAGTTTGAGAAGCACTATGGCAAAATTTGAAATAGCAGCAATGAAATAGGTACAATTGCATCTTTAGGTCTTTGCAAAATCTACTAAATAGTGGTGATTTATGTCTATTTCCTTCTTGCACTAAATAGAATAGTAGAGAATTGTGTGTTCTAATTAGTCTTACTTTCTATGGTCGGTCAATTGGATTCTTACACCAGTTCCTTGTTATATATCACCTGCTTCATTTATTGATTTTGCATGTTGGGTGTGGTTTCTCATATGATTTTAGAAAGCTTAAACACTCCTAATTATGTCATTTTGCTTTACTATGAAGATGTTCTGATAATAATTATTTGAGCTCTTCATCTATAAACGTGCTGTTGTTTATTCCAGGTATGTAGCTGCTTTTTTGTTTCTTTGAATAATTGACATTTTCCTGGGTGTATAATTAAATAAGTAACTGTAGCTAGGAAAATACATATTTTGAAAAGCTTGAGTTGTTGGGTCGTACTGAACATGTCTGACATTGCTTAACATGAGTGAAAATAAATATCTAACATTTGGAAAATTATAGCTGTTACATAAAAATATTGTTTTCTCCTTGCATAGAGATCATACAGTGTGATTATAAACTTTTTATTGTCCTTGCGATTTACCAGGAATGAAGTCATGCTTTCACAAGGTATGTCAAAAGTCTGATTAGGTACCAAAAAATCTTGTTCTTTCAGCTTCTTTATGTATATAGTGCTTAACCTGCTTCCTAACATTTTTCAAGTGGGCTATGAACTAAAGGAGTTCAATTTCATACGAAAAACATCTGTGATGTGTGAAGGAAGGTTAGTCCTTACCCACAGTTTAAGATAGGCGCTGAATATTCGAGTAGTAAAATGAAAGTTGGTGTCCTAAGCTACTAATGATCCAATATAAAAGCCTTTTCTGGTTCTGTTAGGCTACTATTCAATTAAAATTTTGAGATGTTATTGAATTCTTTGCAGTTAAATTTCACATCTCATTTCCAAATTTCCTGCTTATGTGTGTTTCTGTACTTTTTGCTTATGTCAATTCTGATTTTAGAAGTTGCTATTCAGTCCAGAAAACATAGCAAAGTGCTTTGAGTACTGAAAGCATGTCTTCAGCATCATCATGGAGTGAAGGAAGACCTTGCGCGCCGTCTAACAAAATCTTGTACTCTGGGATATTACCGCTAGGATGTACCCTCGGATCGTTATTTATCAAGATCATAATGCAGTACAGATCCATGACAAAATTTCTAGGGTGTGATAGTATATCACCGCCAGGATGTAGTATCGGATTATTGTTTAGCATCCTCGTTCTGTCATCAAGATCTAATAGAACCGTATATATGTATATATGTAACCATCCAGTTCATGTTGGCTTTTACAAACATATGATATTGTATTTTGTATGAGTAGTAATGTATGTACCTAGCACCTGGTTATTATAAATACCTTATAAACATCTAAGTTTATGACCATACCATCATGTTGCCTCGTGTTAATATCTCAGTTATTAGTTAATACAGATATATCTTTTATTATGCTAATAATATCTCTTGTGCCAATATTTCCATGCCTTTTTTTATTAATGGATGCGCCCTACAGATATATCTTTCATTATGCTAATAATATTTGTTATGCCAATATTTCCATGCCCTTTTTTATTAATGGGCGCGCAAGGGCACGCCCCATCTACTAGTATTTCTTTAAAAATCCTTTTCATTGGACAATTTCCGGCTTTATCGGACATTGTAGTTGGATTCCAAGAGGTTGCACACTATTTTCAAATCCGTGGAGTCGGACAATCCGGTCGGACTCTAGAATGGTGCGCAACTCATTTCTTCAGGCGGAGCACCACAATGTTCCACTCCATCGGATAATGTTCGACTCCTAGAAATCCGAAGTCTATCAGTCAATGCCGTCAGACTCCAGAATGTTGCGAAACTTGCCAAATAAAGAGGACTCGGACAATGTCCGACTAATTTCTGACCAGAGCAATATCCGAGTCCCTCGGATTATCCTTTCGGACTCCAGAGTCACGCACATCGATTTGTCGGACAATGTCCGACAATCATTTTCTCCAACGGCTCTTTTTCAAGCCTTTGCTATAAAAAGGCACCCAGACCCCCTTTGGTCGGTTGGCCACTTCCACAACTGAAAAATACACTCCAAATACATCTGAGCACTCCCCTTCTCCTCCCTTGGTTCCTACTCCAATCCTCGGTGGATTTGAGAGAAGATTTGAGGAGAATTGATTGAGCAATACATTCCTCTCAAGAGTATTTGGTTCATCCTCAACATCACCATCTTTTGTGTTTGTTACTCTTAGGGATTCATCCCCTAGACGGTTAGGCGTCGTTCGGAGAGCTCCCAAGTTTGTGGTTGACACGCAGTACATTTGTATTGGCCCCTCCTTTGTGGAGATTGATAGTGAAGCTCAAGCTTGTCTTGGTGGAATCTCGAAGAGGTTTAGGGTTGAAAGAGACAAGGTTCTTGGTGGATCCCTCAATGGAGACGTAGGTTCCTTGATGGAGCTGAACTTCAGTGAAAAATCCTTGTGTCTCCTTGTCTCTTTTTGTTGTTGCTTAATTTCTGCTTGCTTGCTTTGCTTGTTGTTCATTATCTAGCTAGGTGTAGTGCTTTCTTTCCTAGATTTAACTATGTAGGTCACTTGGTAGCTAGTGCCCCTTTTGTTGTTGCTTTCTTGCTTGTTTAGATGCTTGCTCCTAGCTTGAATTATGCTACTTTATCCATTTCGACGGCCGATCTATTTTCCGTTGCGAGGTCGTCGGACATTGTCCTACTTAGTCGGATAATCCAGTCAGACAAAGTTTTCTTGTGCTACTAATTCTTTGAATTAAGTGATTTTCAGGGTTAATCGCCTATTCACCCCCCTCTAGGCGACATTCAATTGGTATTAAAGTCGGTATCTTCTACAAAGCTTAACCGCTTGAAGATTAAAGATGACAATTTCGGAAGAACAACCTCCTTCCACCACTGAAGTTGGTAGTGGTTCTAAAATTGGAGATGATGCAAACACTAAAAATGGCAACAAGGGTGTTCCACCAAAGACATGCCATAATGCCACGTTCGATTATGAAGATCTCAAGGAAGATCGCATTGGGCAAGGGTTCGGTAGACTCCCTTACTTTGATGGACAATTCTATGATCATTGGAAATGCAAAATGATAATGTATTTGGAATCCATGAGCACACATATTGCAAATATAACTGAGAATTGTTTCTTATGGGAAGATAGAGATAATCCAACTCACAAGGATCAAATCAATATTCATCGCAATGTCGTGGCAGCAAGTGTAATTGTTTTGCACTCAGTTCCACCGAATATGAAAAGGTTGCCGGAATCAAGAATGCAAATCAATTGTGGAGAAAACTTGAAGTGATTCATGCAGGCATTGATTCCGTCAAGGATGCAAAACTTGAAGAGCTACAAAATGAGTTCAACTTATTTATCATGGGTTCAGGAGAGGACCCAAAAGAAGTTCATGATAGGCTCATGAGGATTGTAAATCAAAGAAGAGCACTAGGAGCCAAAATGACCGGCTTGGATATTAACAAGAGATTGCTACAAGCATTGATGCCATAGGATAGCAATATTTGCTCAAACATTAGAAAGAAGGATAACTTCAAAAGTTTTTCCACCAATGAAGTACTTGGGAAACTTCTGTCCCAAAAACAACAAAATGATCAAGCTAACAAGATAAATGCCTTGATCAAGCAAATTGAGGTAGCTAATGGTGGCAAAAGTGATGTAGCACTCAAAGGTGCATAAGAGAAACAAGAGAAGAAAAAGAAGGTAATAGAAGAGAGTGATGATGAGATGACACTCATTATGAAGAGGTTCACAAGGTTCTTGGAGAAAGATGGATCCAAGAAAAGGGATCATGACAAGAATAAGCCAAGGAAGTCAATGCATCTTTGCTACATTTGTGGTAACAAAGGGCATTTCACGGTAGAATGTCCGGAAAATCCCAAGAACAAGGATGGAAAGAAAAGTGAGATGCATCACAACAAGCATAGAAGACATCACCAGGGTGAAACTCACATTGGACAAGAGTGGAACTCTGATGGATCATCCTCCTCCTTTGAATCTGAATCGGACTCGGAAAAAGGAGGCCTTGCTACACTTGCTATTGGTGTCACTCCCACCAACACTTCCTTGTTTGGAAGCTTGAGTGATGACGAAGATGACACCGGCCATAAATGCTTCATGGCCGAAGGCTCCAAGGTAACATCTAATGAAAGCATTTCAATTCCTACTATACATGAATTCATGACTATGCTTAAGGAATAAAAAGAAGATAATGAGAGGCAAGAGGAGCTTCTTGAGGAACAAGAAGCAATGATTATCCAAGAGAAGGAAAAGAACCTCAAACTCGAAAAGCTTTTAGAACTTAAAAGGAAGAAAAGTGAGGACTTGGCCAAGTCCCTCAGAAATGTGGCAAAAGAAAGTGAGACACTTCAAAGCTCAAATGTGACACTCCAAGAGAAGTGTGATGCCTTGCAAAAGACTCATAATTCTCTTGAAGTGCAATTGAGGGCACTTAAGTGTAACACTTCTTCCTCCCAAGCTTCATCTTGCCCCTCTACTAGCAATGGTTGTGCTAGGTGCTACAAGGTGGATGTTGAAGCTTGTGCAACAAACATCAAGAAAATTGATGAGTAAAAGAAGCAAGTGCAATTGCTTGAAAAACAAGCATAACAAAAGAAGAAGATCGATGATGATGAAAAGGCCGAGTATGCAAGGGGTGCATACATGAACAAAAGGCCGACACATGTGATGGATGGCATTGGTTATAATGAAGGTGCCAAGTACAATGCAAGAGAAACCAAGAATGGCACCGAATTCATCAAGTTCACCAAAGAGGGGGCAAATCAAAAGAAGCAAGTCAAGAAAGAGAAGCAAGTCTACAACAAGAAAACTGACCAATCTTCTCTTATTGATGATTTGAATGCTAATGCAACTAACCACACTTGTGCTCTCTTTAATGACTTAGATGCATCATATGTGCTAATGAGAAACATGCATGGTCATGTGTATGCCAAATATGTTGGGCCACACAACAAGAGGTCAAAGACTTGTGTGTGGGTGTCCAAAGCGCTTGTTACTAATGTGAAAGGACCCAAACAAATTTGGGTACCTAAAAACAAAGCTTAAATTTGTTTTGTAAGAATACTCCTTCGGTGGTTCAAGTTGGGTGATCGATAGTGGGTGCACCAATCATATGACCGGAGACAAGAAAATGTTTGACTCCTTTGAGTCAAGCAAAGAAAAGAATGAGTACATAACTTTTGGTGACAATGGAAGAGGTCAAGTTTTAGGCTATGGTAACATTCCTTTTAACTTTTCCGCATTCGCTTTCAAAGGTTATGCTTGTTGACAAGGTTGACTTAAATCTATTGTCTATTTCACAATTGTGTGGGATGGGCTTTGATTGCTTGTTCAACGATAAGGGTGTTACTGTCTCAAAGAGAGAAAATGGCTCAATTGCCTTTGAGGGTGTGTTAAAGGGAAAGCTTTATGTTGTGGATTCACCACGGATAAAGCAAAACTTGACACATGCTTAATAGCAAAATCTAACATGGGTTGGTTGTAGCATAGAAGGCTAGCCCATGTTGGTATGGGAAATCTTCATAAACTCCAAAAGGGCGGCCACATTCTTCGGCTAACGTATGTTTTCTTTGAGAAAGATAAAATTTACAGTGCTTGTCAAGGAGGAAAACAAGTTGGAGCTCCTCACCCCGCCAAGAACATTGTGACAACCACAAAACCTTTGGAGATGCTACACATGGACCATTTTGGGATGGTGACCTACATAAGCATTGGCGGTAACAAGTATGATCTTGTAATTGTTCATGATTATTCTCGCTTCACGTAGGTATTCTTTTTACAAGATAAAGGTGAAGTGAAGGATGTGCTCAAGACCTTCTTGAAGAGATCTCAAAATGAATATGAAGTAAAAATCAAGGCAATAAGAAGTGACAATGACACCGAGTTCAAAAACAAGGCAAGGCTCGTGTGAAAGGACCGAGTGACTGTTGGTCGTATCTACGCACCCATTTATATCCCGCAAGAGAACGGTGTACGATTGTAGCACTTTTTCCCTTAAATTGAGTATTTCAAGGTTTATTGAATTCACTGGGACCTTAGGAATTTATTAAACAAAGTTAACAGTAAAAGATCTAGTCAAGGCTACTGTCAAGGTCAGGTTACATGAGGGGGAGACTGGCCAACATAAAGGTGTGCCAGACAGTAAATCTATCGTTGCGCCGATCAACGCAGGAGTCGAGCCAATCGGCACATTGGTGAAACTAAGCCAATCTGTGGTTGCGCCAATCGGCGCAGGAATTGAGCCAAAGTTGTTGAGCCGATCGGCGCAGGAGTTGAGTCGATCGGCACACTGGTGAATCTGTGGTGGTGCCGATCGGCGTAGGGGTTGAGCCGATCGGCACACTGGTGAATCTAAGCCAAAGTACGCCAGATCTTGTAAACCTATGCTGTTAAGTGAGTAGCCAGATATCTACTAGTGAGATCGTAACCAGAAAGTCTAATTGAATAGCATCATAATGGATAATTACATGGATCAATGAAAACCTATAATGAGTAAGACCACCCTGCTTTCCGAGCGGCTCTCGATTTATCGCTGCCGAGAGGAAACCCTTAATCGCGCGAGTATCTTACCCTACGCAACTATCCAATAGTGTTGCGCAGGCTTAGTGCTGTCACCGCTAAACCACACTACTAGCATCATCAAGCAACCATAATCAATACAATGTCCGAGTACTATCCTAATCACCACGATTAAGATAATATCTACTTACTTAGCTTAGAACTAAGCAATTGGAATAAGCACATGCATGATTCTAGAATCAAGATAGACAAATCACCAAAATCATCATCAACATATTCAATCATCCTTGAGATCCATAGAGTAAGATTCATCCCCGTCGAGATGACCTACCGTGACGGATCAACTCTTGACTCCAATGGTTCTTGAAACTCAACTAGAGATCTATTCTAACGGGGCAAGCTCCGGTGGCTCTAACTCACGGATCTGGTGTCCCTCCGTCGCCTCCTTCTTCTGCGGCGAGGATTTACAAGTATTTATAGGGGTTCTACTCGTAAAGGACTCGGTTTCTAGCAAATAAGGCGGTTGCGCCGATCGGCTCAGGATTGCGCCGATCGGTGCAAGCCGTGTCTTCTCTGATTTCTTCCCGGAGTCGGTTCCTCTGTCTTCCACAGCTGCCATGTGGGCCTTTTCCTTCGAGATAAAGTCTTGTACTACACGTTGAGATCTTGAAGTTTCATAAATCTTCTAGACAAATATCTTCAAGTGTCTTGCACAGATAAACTTCCATAAACATGTGGAATGGGCCTCGGTCACTTCTGTGGGCCAAAACACCCCTGCGTCGATCGGCTGATGGACTGTGCCGATCGGCGCACTGGGCTTCCTCAATGCTTTTCGTTGGTTCTGGACTCCTGTCTTCTCCATCATCGCATTAATCACCAATTTTACCTGTTTCTGCAATAAAGCTCCAAAACAACGCATATACAAATATATAGACAATATCACAGGTAAATGACCTAAATTAGTATTAATTATGTTCTAATTGGGATAATATTCACATATAAAAGGGGCAATTGGGAAGTGTCAACAGTGACCGAGAGGGGGGGGGGGTGAATCGAGAACTTGCACTATGTACCAAATTCGCCAATTTCTAAAACCGACCACTCAAAACAACTCCGACACAATTCTAGTGGTGATCACACTAGCAAAATAATAAACCTAAGAAAGGAACAACAACCTAAGCATACTAGTGGATCACACAAGACAATACAACTCCTATGCAAGCTAGTAATAAAGACACACGGAAGCAAACAACAAGCTAACAAAGGAGCCTACTCATGCAATGCTACAAGATAAGGAACAAGAGCATACAAGCATGAGTAGCACAATACATACAAGGGTGAGTATCAAGCCAAAGAAACTCCTATACATGCTAGTGATCAAGTATGAAAGCTAAGCACTACTAGCAAGTAGAGAAGCCTATTCATGCAAGTCTACAAGGTAATCAATTAGATCAAGGCAAACACACAAGCATGAATAGCACGACATGTAAATGCGGAAAGTAAGGCATCAAAGTAAGGAGTAGAGTAAGAGATGGCTCATGATTTTTTTCCGAGGTCTCGGAAGGATGGCACCTTCCCCTACTCCTCGTTGGACCACTCCCACCGGAGTACCGATCCCTCCCGCCACCAAGTGGAGTTCTCGCACACGAGCCCGCAATCACTCCCGGAGTGAAGACACAGTTGCGTCACCGCTGCCACCAAGGCACAAGCTCGCCTCCCTCGAGAACTTGCCAGACCCCCCGAGCCAACACGGGCGCTCACTATTGATGTCCCTTTCACCGGCGGGCTGAAATCGTGTACAAACGTGTGACGACCTTTATAACCAATCACGATAGGCTCGATCACCGACACCTAACCAGTCTAGGTCTCACCATAGACCAAGAGTAACAACCTAGATCACACCCTCAAGGACACCCTAGCCTTAGATGTGCATCAATGCTCAAGTTACTCTCACTAGCACTCTCAAGATATCCAACATCTCCTCGTAGTGCTCCTCTCTTGGCCCTTTGGCTCCCAATAGGTGCTCCCAACAATCTTCCCAATAGCCAAAGGCAGTATCCAAGACCCTAGCAACGAAGTTATATAGGCTTTCAACCTTAAACTAGTCGTTGCTCCATGAAACAGCCTTTTGGACGTACTGACCGGACGGTCCGGTCACTGTCCGAATCGGACAGCCCGATCTCCACCGGATGGCTCCTCCAGAGCCGTTGTTCTTTGTCTGTCGTTGTCTCCATACTAACCGTACAATCTGGTCTGCCGACGGTACAATCTGGTCTTTGTCACTGAAACTCCAAACAGAGTTGTTGCAACCACTTCCTCGTCTGTTCCAGAATTGTCTCTACAGACCGTACAGTCTGGTTTACAGATCATACAATCTAGTCGCTACAATTCTGTGGCACAGATTCCTCACAGCCAACTTCTCCTTTGTTCTGGATTTCCTCCTGATGATTGTACCGTCCAGTCTCTATGACCTCTCTGTCCGGTCTCTATCTCTAGAAGTTGAAACTCCTCATCCTTTGACTTCGTTTCCTGGCTTCTTCCAACAGCTCATTGGCTTCTCCACTATCCTTTAGTTCCTGCGATTTCACTGAGCATTCATGCACATCACCGATTAGACTTGACCTAAGAGAAATGACCTAGACCCCCTTGATAGTCCGGTTTTTCCTATGGACTCAAAGCCCTAACAACTAGACAAGTGTTCCCAACACTTGCTCCATAGCTTGTCCTTATCCTTGATCCATCTCTATCAACTCTTGGACTCCATCAAGCTCATCAAGTCTCCATGCTTGTGGTCATTGTCATCCATCGCCAAGACCGTCGTCAACAATCATCATAGAGTAGAAAAAGTTTCCTACACGCATAACGCTCGTGTAGGCATTAGTCACATTTCATGTTTGTCATTCATCACCAAAACATTCATACCTTGGGGTAACCTTAATGGTCAGATCCTTACATCGAGTCAAAAGGATACTCACAAGTAGAAGGATTGGATTTTGATGAAACCTTTGCCCCCGTGGCAAGGCTTGAATCAATTAGGATGCTACTTGCCTCTGCCACTCATCATGATTTCAAGTTATACCAAATAGACGTCAAGAGTGCTTTCCTCAACGGGCCAATCAAGGAAGAAGTGTATGTGGAGCAACCACCAGGCTTTGAAGACCCCATATATTCTAACCATGTTTACAAGCTCCATAAGGCGCTCCATGGGCTTAAGCAAGCACTAAGAGCATGATATGAATGCCTTAGGGATTTTCTTTTAAGAAAAGGTTTTAAAATGGGCAAGGCTGATGCAACTCTCTTCACAAAGCGCTTTGGCAATGACATTTTTGTGTGCCAAATATATGTCAATGACATAATATTTGGTTCTACTAATAAAACTTTTTGTGATGAGTTTAGCAAGATAATAACCAAGAGCTTTGAGATATCCATGATGGGAGAATTGACTTTCTTTCTAGGCTTCCAAGTAAAGCAACTCAAGGAAGGTACCTTTCTATGTCAAGCCAAGTACACGCAAGATATTTTGAAGAAGTTTGACATGGACAAGGCAAAGCCCATCAAGACTCCCATGGCGACAAATGGCCACCTAACCTCACCAAAAAGGACAAACCGGTTGATCAAAAGGTATATCGTTCTATGATTGGCTCCTTGCTTTACCTTTGTGCATCTAGGCCCGACATCATGCTTAGCGTGTGTATATGTGCATGTTTTCAAGCTGCTCCTATGGAGTGTCACATGGTGGACGTTGAAAGAATCTTGAGATATTTGGTTCACACATCCAACCTAGGGCTTTGGTACCCCAAGGGTTCAAAGTTCAACCAAATAGGCTATTCCGATGCGGATTATGCCAGGGATATGGTGGATAGAAAGAGCACCTCCGGGACATGCCAATTCTTGGGTAGGTCCCTAGTATCATGGTCGTCCAAGAAACAAAATTCCGTTGCTCTATCCACGGCCGAAGCGGAGTATGTTGCAGTCGGTAGTTGTTGTGCACAACTATTATGGATGCGACAAACTCTAAAGGACTATGGTTATAATTTGATTCGAGTCCCTCTCCTATGTGATAATAAGAATGGCATAAAGCTTGCTTACAACCCCATTGAGCACTCGCGCACAAAGCATATAGATATCCGCCGTCACTTTTTGAGAGATCATTCCATTAAGGGGGATATTGAAGTTAGTCATGTGTGAACCGAAGATCAATTGGCCGATATATTTACCAAGCCACTTGATAAAAAGCGTTTTTGCTGTCTAAGGAGTGAACTTAATATACTTGATTCTAGCAATGTGGTTTCAAAGCTTGCACATCTGTGGTGACTTAGAGTAAACTTTTTTCAAAAATCAAAATATTGCAAAAATGTTGACTATTTTATTTTATTTTTTAAAAAATTATTTGGTTCTTGATCATTGGATGTGGATGTAATCATTGTTGGAATGATTGGTTGTGGCTGGTTACATCCACTGAAACTTTTTTAAAATTGAGCATGTTCATGAGATCAATAAGATGCCTATCTATTCCTAAGCATAGCTAAAGAAGGAGAAGACGAATTCAGAAATTGTTGCCTAAGGAGGCAAGTCAGTTTTTGCCAAAGTCAGACAAAATCTGACCCAATCGGATAATGTCCGATTTTAGGCTCTAGTCGGATAATGTCCGACCCAGTCGGACATTGTCCGACTAAGTGGAGTTTTGCCCATATCAGGGCTCGAGCCTACCCCTTCATTTCAAACCCTCCATTCTTTCAAACTCTCTCTCTCTCTCTCTTTCTCCTCTCCAAACCGGCGGCCAAGGCTCCTCTACGGCGATCTCCCTCTCCCACCGTCGAAAGGACCAAGTTTGAGGGGGAGGGGACTCCCTTCATCGGATAAAGTCTGATTACCTCCATTGTTGCAAGGTTTTTTCCTCTTTTCTCTTCTCTCTCCTTGGGCTAGGGTTTGACTTTGCAATGCTAGGTAGTACCCTTGTTCCCTTACCATTGTAGTCCATGAAGATGCTTCCTTAGATGCTATAGATGCTTTGTATGCAATATGGCTAGGAGTTGTGGTCAGATCTAAGAAAACCCAAATTTTTGTGGAAATTTCATGGGAGTCGGACAATGTCCGACGTCGAACAATATCCGACTTCACCCAAATTTCTCCGAAAATCTCTGTTTTCTCTCTTATGATCATGTTGTCTTCAAAAATCTTTCACTCTCTCATCCTGTACCTCCATCTGTCTATTTTGTTAGGATGTCTAGCACTTGGTCTCAGGGGGAGAAGCGATCCAAGTTTGTGGATGATGCCGGAGCAGCAAAACCAAGAGAAGGAAGCCATGTACTGTGCATCTTCGATATGCTGAGCACCGAGAGGAAGAAGATCCCACTAAGATCACCCGTGTCATGCGTACTGTGACAGTTGATCCAAATTTGGATAGAGAGCCCGTCAACTATGTAAAGGCAACTGAAGAGGCAAGTCGTGAAGCTAGGGAAGTAAACTACTATGAAAGTGAGAAGGAAGCCATTGATGCTAGATTCTGGTCTCACTTTCACACGGATTGGTACATGTGTGCCTACAAGAGCAAGAAGCATCCAACCATAGCAATGCAGTACATCGACTGGGAGTACATGAAACACAAGAAAAATCTAGTGTTCAAGGAAATCATTGAAGCTTGTGAGTACAACAGAATCAAGGACATTATGGGTTTTAGGTACAACTGGAATCAAGAGATTGTGTCACAGTTCTACTCTACTATGTATTTTGATGAACGAGCAAAGAAGTTGACTTGGATGACAGATGGCGAGAGGTATTCTTGCACTTTATCTCGCCTTGCTTCTCTGCTTGGTATAAGGGATTCCTATGATGAACCAAAGCGTAAGATAGCGAGAGGAGGAAATGTTGATCATGTTCTAGGGTTTGAGAAGGATCTTCTTGACTAGATTGGAGGCTTTGAGAAGTTCAATGTATTTGACTTCATCTACTCGGAGATGTGGCATGTGGATATTATAGCTAGCCGTGGCTGTCCTTATGCTCCTTTTATCATGTTCATGATTGAGAAAGTGACAAAGAAGACCTTTAAGAAAGAATGTGAGAATAAGAGCCTCAGGCCCAATGTTCCTTCCGGTGCTACAAGTGGTGCTTCCACACATAGGTCATCTCCCCCCAGTGAGCCTACTTCTCCACCAGCACCCCCAGCCAGCTCCACTCTAAGTTTCTCCCACCGGCGCAGAGGCAGAGGATCTAGCAATAAGAGGGGTGGCCTCTTCAAGATGCTCAGGGGACTGTTCAGTATTTGCAACAGGCTTGATGCCCGACTCGACAACATTGAGAAACGTCAGGATGTGCTGAACAGGCATCAGGAGGCCATGTATGATCACCTCGCTATTCAGCCTCTCCGCTCTCCATCTACAGATCTCGCACCCTATCCTCCTCCAGTTGAGAACCCTTGGAATAACTTCACTGATGAAGAGTCCCAGTACCTTGGTTACTATCCCTCATATGCTTATCCTACCGGTACATCTAGTACTAGTGGTGTTGGACCTTCCCACTCTAGGTTTGATGATGAGGATAATAATGAGGATGAGATTATGGAGGAGACACCACCGCGAAGGAGGAATGATGAGGATGATGAAGATGATGAGGACAACAACTATGGTGGTGACGAGTGATTTCTTCCCTTCCTTTTTGGTGTCTTGATGCCAAAGGGGGAGAAGAAGTTCTTGCCAAGGAGAAGAAGTTCAGATAGCTATGTTTTTCTTATTAATATGTATCTTGTGATCTCATTGGACATGTCATTTATGTGTTTTCAAAACTCTATTGCATGAACCTTATTTGTGTAAGACTTATTTATGCTTTCTATGTGATGAACTATGTGTTATGCAAATGTGGCTTGATGTAATGTTATTTGTTTCCCTTTTAGTTACATTTGTGTGAATCACATGTCATATGCATTGTTGCTTTTCTTTCTATATTGATGCTATGTGGAACAATACAAGGAAAAAGGGGGAGCTCTTCTACTTTTCTCTCAAATATGTACATATGGGTTGTTAATGCCCAATTTGGAATTCAATTCATGCACACATTTAGGGGGAGCTCCTATTTATTTGTTCTCTCTTTTAATGCTCTTTTATCTATGAACTGTGAACTTTAGTTGTATTATCATCAATCACAAAAAAGGGGGAGATTGAAAGTGCATTTAGGCCCCTAATTATGGTTTTGAGTGATTGACGTCAATACAATTAAAAATGACTAATATTTCCATTGAGCATGTGTACAGTTTCTAATTATTGATGAATATGAGAGCAAGAAAATTAAAAGAGAAAGAAAAGAAGAGACAACAAAGTAAAAATCTTGGAAAAGGAAGATCTACGCTCAAGAATCAAGGATTAATGTTTTATCTTTTATCTTGAGTATAGGAACACCATACTATCAAGAGGGATACAAAAGAAATAAGTGTTGAAAGAACAAATGCTCAAATTCCATTCCATGAGACAAATATTTCTTTGAAAATCCTTTTGATCGGACAATGTCCGGCTTTATCGGACATTGTAGTCGGATTTCATGAGGTTGCACACTATTTTCAAATCCGTGGAGTCGGACAATGTCCGACTCAGTCAGACAATCCGGTCGAACTCCAGAACGATGCGCAACTCATTTCTTCAGGTAGAGCAGGACAATGTCCGACTCTATAGGACAATGTCCGACTCCATTGGATAATGTCTGACTCCCAGGAATCCGAAGTCTATCAGTCAATGCCGTCAGACTCCAGAACGTTATGAAACTTGCCAAATGAAGAGGACTCGAACAATGTCCGACTCTATCGGATAATGTCCGACTAATTTCTAACCAGAGCAATATCCGAGTCCCTTGGACTATCCTTTCGGACTCTGGAGCCACGCACATCGATTTGTCGGACAATGTCCGACTCCTGTTGGACAATGTCCGACAATCATTGTCTCTAACGGCTCTTTTTCAAGCCTTTGCTATAAAAAGGCACCCTAAGCCCCCTTGGTTGGTTGGCCACTCCCACAACTGAAAAATACACTCCAAATACATCTGAGCACTCCCCTTCTCCTCCCTTGGTTCCTACTCCAATCCTTGGTGGATTTGAGAGAATATTCTAGGAGAATTGATTGAGCAATACATTCCTCTCAAGAGCACTTGGTTCATCCTCAACACCGATGTGTTTTGTGTTTGTTACTCTTGGGGATTCATCCTCTAGATGGTTAAACGTCGCTCGGAGAGCTCCCAAGTATGTGGTTGAGACGAGGGATGTTTGTATTGGCCCCTCCTTTGTGGAGATTGATAGTGAAGCTCAAGCTTGCCTTGGTGGAAGCTTGAAGAGGTTTAGGGTTGAAAGAGACCCGATCCTTGGTGGATCCCTTAACAGAGACGTAGGCTCCTTGGTGGAGCTGAACTTCGGTGAAAAATTCTTGTGTCTCCTTGTCTCTTTTTGTTGTTGCTTAATTCCTACTTGCTTGCTTTGCTTGTTGTTCATTATCTAGCTAGTTGTAGTGCTTTCTTTCCTAAATTTAACTGTGTAGGTCGCTTGCTAGCTAGTGCCCTTTTTGTTGTTGCTTTCTTGCTTGTTAAGCTGCTTGCTCCTAGGTTGAATTGTGCTACTTTGTCCATTTCAACGGTCGATCTGTTTTTTGCTGCGAGGTCATCGGACATTGTCCTACTGAGTCGAACAATCCAGTCAGATAAAGTTTTCCTATGCTACTAATTCTTCGAATTAAGTGATTTTCAGGGTTAATCACCTATTTTTTATCGAATATGCAGGAGAGCTGCATATCTTTGTATTAATTGGAGAAGAAAGGCAGAGCCCAACATAACCAGACACAACACACCCGCACTGCACACATAGCCACGCACAACACACACACACAACACACCCACAACACACCTAACCACACTTCACACAGAAACAACGCACAAACTGAAGGTTTTCCGACAACAGAATGAGACTACACATTCCCATCCTGCAAACTGCTCCCTAAATGATGGAGATCTGATCAGTTAATAAGGATAAATCGGTAGCATCAGCCATGCTCTATTACTTCACTTCATTGTCGACCATGGTTGAGGTGGTTGCAAGTCTTGGTGACGCACCATTGAACACGCAATCATTGTGATGTCTCCAAAGTGATCAAGCGCCCAGCGTGATGTAAGAGTTCAGCCCTTTCTTCAAACGCCCTCCAACCATCTTAGTCACTTGATGCCACCAATCATCAAAGACAACTTCAGAAGGCTGAGGTGTGAGGGAAACTTGACCAATACATTGCAAAAGGGTATGCCAAAACAGCCTAGCAAACACACAGCCGATGAGTAAATGATCTATGCCTTCATCCTCTTGATCACAGAAGGGGCATGCCTCGGGATGAGGTAAGCCTCGCTTCTCAATCAGTTGTCCAACAGCGTCGCTGCACCGCCAACCAGATGAAGAAATGGCATTTTCCGGGTGCCTAAGTCTTCCAAATATGCTCCCACGGTTCAAAACCAGTCGAGCCTAAAAACAAGGCTTCATAGGCCGATTTTGTAGAGATTTCCAGAGGCTGAGAACTTCCACACATGCTTATCCTCAACACCTGGCTGCAGCGTCACTTGTATAATAATCAGACACAGATTTAGGAATTCGGCAATGAGCTCCAAGGTGACCTCTTCATGCAGGTCCCTGATCCAAGACATTGTAGTAAAGGCTTCGCTGACAGTTCTTCTGTTTGCTGCACGCTGCGGCACCATGCTTCTGATCAAGGGAAAGAGGTCCCCAATACACTTCCCCAAAATCCAACGATCTTTCCAAAATAGAGTGTTGCCCCGTCACCAACTTCAGTGATCATAGCTGCTGACAAAAGAGCTTGAGTGCACTCATTTGTTTGGATGGGTAGAGAAGCCCATGCCTTGTGAGGTGCTGTCCTTTTGAGCCACGGCCATCTGACGCGTACGGCAATTGTGAGCCTGTGCAGATCAGAGATACCCAACCCGCCAAGCTCCTTTGGCCATGTGACTTTTGGCCAAGCAACAAAGCAATGCCCTCCTTTAGCATCTTTACGACCACGCCACACATATCCTCTCCTGATTTTATCTCAGGCTTTGATTGTCCAGCTAGGGAAATCCAAAGCCATTGCAAAATAGAGCACCGTGGCTGTCATCACATGTTGAACTTGAATAACTCGCCCTTATTTTGTCATAAGGTCAGACCTCCAACCGGGTAGAAGGTCGGCAAGGCGATCAATAAATGGCTGAATCTGGGCCCTAGAGAGCTTCTTCAAAGACAGTGGCAAACTCAGGTACCTAATCGAAAACTCACTAAGTTGACAGGTTAGAGTGGACTGCATTGTATTAATGTCCTCCTGCGTGCACCTGATGGGAGACATGCTGCTTTTTTTAATATTGGTTTTGAGGCCTGAGGCTTCCCTAAAAATCTGCAGCACCTGTACTATGAGCTCAAGTTCAGTGGCAGTTGGCCTAAGAAACAGAACAACATCATCAGCATAAAGCGAAAGGCGATGTTGTATAGATCTTGAGCATAAGGGCAGCAGCAGTCCCACTTTAGATGCCTTTATTACCAATAGATTCAGTGTGTCCATGACTAGGATAAAAAGCATGAGGGAGAGAGGGTCCCCCTGCCTAAGTCCCCTGCGGTGAGCTATGAAATCTTCTGGGGTTCCATTGAGAAGTACTTGGGTAGAGGAGGTGGAGAGCACTCCACTCAAGACATCTCGAAAGAAAGTTCCAAAGGCTAACTTTGTCAACACCTCAATCAGAAAGGACCAGGAAACAGAGTCAAATGCTTTAGAGATATCCAGCTTCAACAAAACTCTTGGCAATTTCTGATAATGAAGGAATCTGGCCGTTTGTTGGACTAGCATGAAATTGTCCTGGATGAACCTCCCTTTTATAAAAGCGCTCTGATTGTTCGACACCATACTATCCAAGTGGGCAGCAAGACGGTTAGCCAAGATCTTCATGATGAGCTTAGCAAAGCTATGGATAAGACTAATAGGCCAAAAGTCCTTTGCTTTCATTGCTCCTTCCTTCTTCGGTATAAGAGTGACAAAAGCTGAATTCAGTAGCCTGAGATTACGGAAATCCCGCCTGCATACTGCTGAAATATCTTTCATGATATCTCCTTTGATTAGTGGCCAACAAGATTTGTAGAACCTGCCTATTAGCCCATCGGGGCCAGGCGTCTTATCCGATGGTATCTTCTTGATGACACCCCAAACTTCCTCCTCTGTAATAGGCGCATCTAAGGCTGCCAAATCATGCTGCTGAATTCCCAGGAAGTCAAGGTCCAAAGTGTGATGCCTGGTGATCTTGGTCCCAAGCAAGTTGGAATAATAGTTTAGGAGAACCTCCGCCTTTGCCTCATTATCAGTGTGCACCTATCCATCCTCTTGCAACCGGGCAATGAAGTTTCTTCGGTGCCGATGCCGTGCATGAAGATGGAATAGGGCTGTATTGGCGACTTTCACAGGTGCTTTTTTGTTTTTCTACGTGAGTCAACAGAAAAGAAAAACAAAATAGAGAGCGACGAAGTGTCCTCCTTACCAGATAAGAACAATGTGAACGTGGTGCAGGCAGTTCCACGTGTTTTACCCCTATTTGTTTGTAAATGCCTTTTAGTTTTTATCTATTTACAAAACGGTCCTGCACTTCTCAGTCGCAACTAGCCAATTGATTCCTCTTCTATATTAAGCAAACAAACCCGTATGGTATAAGGTGTGTGTTTACATAGTTAACAATACTACATGCAAACCCCCGATTAATTTAAAAATTGGATGTTGACACCCAAAGTTCAGACATGTTTTGGCTATTTTCCGGTGGACACTTGATGTTTTTGTTACTATAATATTAGTTGTAAATGCTATGATTTACCTCTTCACCTTTTCTTTTCACCTTTAACCAAATTAAAATTTACACGGGCACGGCGCCAGCGCGCCACCTAACCTAGTTGTCTTCAAGTATCAATGGCATGTCATGCTTGCCTGTCTCTTCTATCTCTTTCCCTTCTGCCTCTTTGCAGCGGGCTTCACCATGGCGCAGTGGCCCATTGCCTGCTCTTTGACATTGCCATCATCATTGTTTTCCCATCAACAAGCAAACAAATGATATCTGTGTACCCTACAACTTTTTTCAGATCCATATAATCTCATGTTGAAGTCTACTTCTATTATTCTCTATCTAAAGCGCTCTTAAATACTCCCTCTGTCCCAATTTATTTATCATTCTAGGAGACCTTCGAGATGTTCAGATTTATAGAATGTTTAATGAATCTGGATATACTGTTTGTCCGAATTTAGAGAATATTAAATGAATCTGAGAGAAAGACAGAATGACAAGTAATTTAGGACAGAGGGAGTACATCACAATTGGTGAACAGTGTCATATGGAATACCATATATAGGCAGATTTGTGCATTAGGTCGAAGAGATAAACTTTTAAGGATGCATTTATGTAATTTACAATTTCATAAATCTAGATGACATCGTTGAACAAGTTTAGGGATACACTTGTGCAATCTGTAAATTTATAGACCTAGATGGCACTAGTAAACAAGTTTAAGGATCGTCAATATATATTACTCTATTTAAAATTAAGCTCTATCTCAACTTACTTGGGATTAAAGACTTAGTTGTTGTTGTTATAATTTTGTTAATTGCTCTTATCCCATCTGTTTTTATCCAACCAATCAAACTCAAAACTAGATCATCTCATCCATGTAATTAAACACAAGACTGACCATTCCATCCAAAAAACCAAACACATCCTTAAAGTAGAAAAACCTAGAGAATGATTTTGATATTAGAAAGAAGAACCCATGCCTTTCGAACGGTACAAAATTTGGAAATATTATTTCCAAACTTCAAATGTTATATGAGCTCTAAAGGTTTATTATTTGAGTTGCCACCTTAGAGCATCTCCAAAAGCTCCAAAAAAGATTAGACCCCAAAAAAGTAGTTTTAGTAACAGTCCAAAAAATTATTAGGTATAAATTTTGTTATCTTCTCCAACGGTTCTCCTTAAAAATAAATTAATAAAAATTTTGATTGGTCCACGTCAGCACTTGGGACCACAACCATATTAATTCTCTTAAAAATGCAAGGATTGGGCCTCCAACTTTCTCCTTGTTTCTAGCTACAAATGAGATAAATTTAAGGGAAGAACAAATTTATGAGTTGTTTTGGGGAGCTGTTGGAGGTCTTTTTTAGATTAAACCCTATTAATTTGATTTAGAGAGAGTTTATGAGGCTCTTTTGAAGATGCTTTCATATCTCGAAGTACATATTAACATATTTCTTTAAACACCACACCACCCCTCGTAGCTACGCCGCTCAGTTGTCACCCTTCACCTTGCTTCAAGGGGCGGAAATCTTGAAGGACAAAAGGGCCACCCAACGGAGTGGGGACTAAGAGTGGTGGGAGCACGCTGATAACTGTGAGCCGGAACCTCGTCGGCCTCCTCTGAACTTGATGGGGACATCAACAGGAATTCGACGACGAAGTAGAGGTGCCAACAGCAACGCCCGTTGGATCACGATAGGTGCCGACAGAAAAGCCAAAGTCCATAGGTCGGTTTCGAGGCCAAGGGAGGAGAAAAACAAGTGGCAAAAACAACCAAACATCCCAAGGTACCAGTATGAGCCAAACGGATTTCCAATCCCTGCGGGAGGACTTCTATAGCAACGCCTCATGAGAAAATAGCTCTGGTTCACTATCGTTGCAAAGGCTTTCGCCTAAAGTCGGTGATGCTAAGTCTCTCTAGGACAACGTCTCCGAGGAGAGAACGACACCCAAGGTGTCGCCGTCATCGGCACCGGTAACCACCGACAAGGGCGTTAACCCGAGGACCATCGGTACACCAATCCACAAGAAGGGAAACAAGTCCATTTGAAAGAGAAAGCATGCGGGCAGCTTACCCAGCCCCTGGTTCACGACGAGTGTCGCCATAGCTAGTCGCAGATCCAGTCATAGTATGCATGCGAGTCTAGGCACACGCTCAGCCTAGCCCAGCCCCTGACCGGCGGCAAGAGCCACCAGCTGCTAGCTGCGACCAGGCCACCACATGCACAGGGTTGCACTCCTTCGTCTCCACCGACAGCCGATCGCAGTCCCTGTCATGGCACAGCCGTCCGGCAGGGGCCGACGGTAGAGGCTGCCACCCTCCCTCCCCCCCCCCCCCCCCAAATCCGGGCGCACGGGCGCCACGGCATCAGGCCGGCCGCCCACCTCAGAGCGCACGTCGGCACAAGCGAGAGCATAGGGAGGGGGGGGGGACGCCAGATCTAGCGTCCAAGGGCCGACGAGCTTCATCCACTGCTGCCCTCCTCAGAGCGCCCAACGACGTAGGCGGGAGCACGGGGCGAGCAGGGGCGTCACGCAAGGCGGCATCCTCGGAGTGGATCCGGCCGCGCAAGACCAGATCCGGGGATGGGGCGCTCGCGCTCAAGGAGGGGCGTGGAGGAGGGGAATAGTTAAGAAGAGGCCGGATCTAGCCTCTCCATGGCCAGATTTGTTAAAGGCGAATGGGAAAGAGCTCACCGGTGGTCGGGATCTTGAACGAAGCACAACGAAGAAAGCACGAGAGAGAGTAAAGAAGACGGGGGAAAACGAGAAGGACACGAGCAGCATTGGCTGCCGAGGGCCCATCAGCCGCCGGCGGCGGCGAGCTGGCCTGCGGCGGGAGGGGGCTTGGCCGGGCGGATGCGTCGCTATTCGTTGAGTCTCCTTTTTTTGCTTTTTACATATTAGTTGGCTACCTTACCAAATATCTGTTTAAAAATGTTATGCGATTACTGATTAGTGTGCAAATATGACGTTATATAGTTTGATCTAGATAGATAAGAATATTTCTGTTGCATGTCTGGGCATAATTTGAGTGCGTTTAATAGCCCGGAGACTTTGGGCCTGTATGGATTAACATAGCCTGGTTCACTTGGTCCAGCCTATCAAACGCATCCTTTATGTCTCTCATGATCCTCCTGTACACCGACTCAAAAAAAAAAAATCTTGCTTTTTACAGACCGAGAGCATTCCTCTTCATTAATAAATCATTAGACATTAGTGCTAGAATCAAACAGGTGCCATATGCCCTGAAGTGTCCACATAATTTGCGTCCTAATTGCAGAATTACCTCACCTTAAATACTCCTATAAAATGCGCTGTAAAAAAAAGAAACATGGTTGGTGGAGAAGAGAAAACAGCCGCACACAGCTAGTAACACTCCCAAAATCTCACACTAGTTACCAGTAATAGACCTAGATAGAAGAATTTTAGCCCTTCTCGCCCCCAAATCCCCAACCAATAGCGAAGGAGCGGCCCGCCCTGCCCTCGTGCCTGCCGCCGCGCGTAACGCGAAATGCGGCGCCCGCACGGCGCTGGCGAGTGGAGGCGAGACGACGATCCCGGCGGCCTTGATGGCGACGAGGAGGAGCGGCACCAGGCGCCGCCGGTGAAGGACAGTCCCGGGGACGCACTGTGGCGGTGGCGGAGCCAGTGGCTCTCCGATGTCGTGCTCTCGTGGTCCGTTGATCGGATCCTGGACAAGGAGATGCTCCGTGACAAGGTGAGGAAACCAGCCACCTGCGCGCCCCCGCCTCCCTCCCTCCCTCCCTCACCCTCTTTCTTCCGGTGACCCACGCGGATCGAGAAACTGCGTGGGGTTTTGCGCGTCGACGAGAATCTCTCCCTGAGCCGTTTTAGGTCAAGGCGAGGTCGTCTTGGGGTGCCTCCTGCAGCCTGCATTGTGCTTAGGTGCTGAATAGGTTGAATTCGTGAACCTTTAGTGTCAGCGTGGAATATCTGCTACCCTTGAAAGCTTACGTTTCGTGCATCTAGATAAGCATAAATGTTGATATTTTTCTGGCCTGGTGTCAACATGTTTCAATGACTTACCAAAAGAAATGAAATCATTCTCATATTCTTTAGCTGATTTTTGGATTAGGTTTACTGAGTATTTGCAAATTAAGATTCATTGGCTGAGTTTTCGTGAACTGCCATTAAATAAACTTATAGATTCATGGAGGTCAATTGCTTTTACAGGTATCGAAGATACCTGAGACATTTAACAGCATGGAGCAGTACATGACATCATTTTTCGGGCCACTTTTGGAGGAGGTCCGGGGTGATATGTGCTCAAGCATGGAAGACATCTCTGGAGCTCCATATGCAAGTGTGCAGTCTGTCGATTCAATGAGGAAGGGGAAGGGGAAGGGATTGTATGAGATCAAGCTTGACAAATGGAGCGGAATGTCTAACCATGGCTCTGGGATTGATAGTTACAAACCAAAATCAGCAGATGTGTTACTGATTTTAGATACAAGACCATCGACTAAATCTGATATTCTCAGACATTCTGAATCATGTGTCATTGTTTGGGTTACCAAGGTTCATCATGGTAATAAGTTGACAGTCAAGGCTTCACGGTTGATGGAGACTGGGAATCATGGAGATGAGCGGGCGCAACGGGGTGTCAACAAGTACGACAAGATGTATGCTGAAAGTTTAGATGAGTCCTGGCACATTCTAGATCAAGAAGCAATGGCTCCAAAATCAAGCAACTCTTCTGTGCACGACAGTGTACGGAAAGAACCACAACAAGTTGTGAAATGCAGTGGTCCACAAAGACAAAATGGGAACGGGCTGAGTGATTCATCGAGGCGGTGGTCCTTCTATGCCTTGTACCTGACTAATATGATAACATATGACCGTGTTTGGGTTGTGCTCCGTAGGGGTTTGACAATGGACTCAAAAATCATTCATAGCATGTTGGCCAGAAAAGATCACGTGAGTTTTACATTTAGAAAGTTTGTTTCCATGACTAGTTTGCAGTGTACAAGAAGCTACCATTTTGCCATGTTAAATTGCCTATAGTTTTGCATCTGAGGATGGTATTTTTTTTATCATCATATATCATGCCTTTTCTGTTATGATATCTTGTATAATATGTACATAGAGTGCATTTGGTTTGTATTTTGTACCGAATGGACAATCTGTTTGTTTAATCACACTCTATTGAACTATATGTTGCAAACTCCTTCACTTCTCCAACAAACCTGCATCTATTCAACATTGTGATTTATACGATCTAATGCCATTGACATGTGTAAACAAGACTACCAGAGTCTACTGAAATCATTTAAAAACTGGCTTATGAAAGTCAAATTTATTTATCTTATTGCTTACCAGTTGATCTTGTTTAACTGTATCTGTAACTTATGGATTGGATTAATCCTCCCTATCATTATGTTGCCATAACAGCTAAGCCAACCCATTGTTATGCTGCCAAAGTTAAATTTAACAACAGTGCCTCATTGATGATTCCATAGTTCTTTTATTTTTTGCTACACTTAACTTTTTGTACTAAATGAATACGATATGTTGCATTCTTTTTAAGTCAAGAAACAGATGCATTTTTTTTCTTACAATGTCACAATTTTATTGTTATGTGTTCCTGTCTTTGTTTTTTGATTCACAGTTGAGCACTGATTTCTTCGAATTGATTCTATAGGCACTTGGACACTGTAAATGCTGCAGTACTAATTCACATGATCGTATCAAAGGTGATCTCTGTAATTTTAAGTTGAATGACTCACAGCTTGATGCAATAGCAAGTTGTGTTTCAGCAAGTCAGTGCTACCACAGATCTTCTGTGGGGCTAGTTTGGGGCCCACCAGGTACGGGTAAAACTACAACAGTTGCAGTGATGCTACAATTACTTCTGAATCAGGAACAGAGAACTCTTGCCTGTGCTCCAACTAACATGGCTGTCTTACAAGTGGCTTCTCGACTTCTTGAACTAAATGGGGATTTCTCACTAGGCGACATTGTTTTATTTGGCAACAAGGATCGCTTGCAAATTAGCAAGGAGCTGTCAAAAATATATTTGGATGATCGTGTGCAGAAGTTGTTAAGCTGCTTCAAGGAGTGGAAGCATTGTGTGGATTCTCTTGTACATTTTCTAAAAAATTGTGTTTCTCGGCACAAGATGTCTGTAGAAATACAACAAGCGAGTACTGATG
The DNA here is from genome assembly GCA_030378355.1 of Eleusine indica. Taxonomy (NCBI): domain Eukaryota; kingdom Viridiplantae; phylum Streptophyta; class Magnoliopsida; order Poales; family Poaceae; genus Eleusine; species Eleusine indica. Next base: position 50,043,603 of record CM059495.1, read on the forward strand.
CATGCAACCTTACATTTAAGAAGTATTTTACAAGCAAATTCAGCACTTTAGCCAAGGACATGATGGCATGTATCGATACATTCTACGATCATCTGCCAAGGAGTTCCCTGGGCAAGAATTTAGATAGAATGATGCTTGCCAAAAGATTGGTAGATAAATTGCAGCAGTTTGCGAGTGGAGATGATGTCTCTGATCAGCTGCTGTTTACAATCTTTATGCCTTCTGAGGAACCTCCTGAATCCTCTATTAGTCATGATGACCTGATAGATGATACAGTTGATGGCCTTCATGACTATAACACTGATCTCCCTCTAGATAACCCTTTTGACATAAAGTGTCACTGCATGAAAACACTGATGGATCTTTCAAAGATGCGACTTCCTTGTGAAGACAATGACCTTTCTATCAAAGACTTATGTTTGAAACAAGCAAAGCTTATATTCTGCACTGCCTCTGGTTCATATGACTTGTTCAGACTGCAAAGTGTGATGCCTTTAAGCATCCTAGTTATTGATGAGGCAGCGCAACTAAAAGAATGTGAATCACTCGTTCCTCTTTTACACCCTGGGATAGAACATGTATTACTGATTGGGGATGAAAACCAGCTATCGTCACTGGTAAAGAGCAAGGTATGTCTATCATGTGATCATCGTCGAGGGTCAGTTTTCTGTCCTATGCTTCTTCCAGTTATTATCTTCAAATCTCTACAATTACTCATACTTTCTCCTTTCTCCAATTTTGCTAGATTGCCAAAGACGCTGACTTTGGACGAAGTCTGTATCAGAGACTGTGTACATTGGGTTACAGCAAGCACTTGCTGGAAGTACAATATAGGATGGACCCTTGCATCAGTAAATTTCCGAATGCCAGTTTTTATGATAACCGGATTTTAGATGGTCCCACTGTCAAGCAGGAAGGCTATGCCAGGCGCTATCTCCCGGGTCCTATCTACGGAGCTTATTCATTCATTCATATTGAAAATGACATGGAGATGCTTGATAATCTTGGCCAGAGTTCCAAAAATATGGCTGAGGTTGCTGTAGCAGCTAATATAGTTGAACGACTTGCAAAAGGTACATATCTAAGGATTCAGCTTTTATATAGCATGCTGGAAGAAATAAATATTAAGATGTTTGGATGCTTTGGTGCCTTGATAGACCTACTTACTGTTGTTTGTAAACTGCTCCAACTGAAACTTTTGCACTGTGTTGGTATCGTTATTCAGTACACTGGGCTGCTGTTACTGGATAGAAGTAGCCGATGATAACACTTTGAAGATCGTGAATTTTTCTGACCTATGCCCTTTGGCATTGTGTTTGACATGTGAAACGGGATGAGAACAGGGTATGGCCTCCATTTTTTACCAGAGTCAAAACATTGTTTTCAAATGAAACATGTATGTTAAGTGTATTAGGCTCAGCTTTAGCTTGCAGCTGTACATGACCCTAGTAGTAACCATTTTCCATCGTTTACTTCCAAGGTTAAATTCCATTTTTAATTATTTTTAGGTGAGCTTGTTTTTTGTTTTAAGCTAAACATATTCTGAAAGTGATATTTTGTGTAATCAGTTTCACATAACTATCCATTGGTATGGACTGCAGAATGCTCTGAGAAGAGGCAGAAAACTAGTGTTGGTGTAATATCTCCATACACAGCCCAAGTTATTGCATTACAAGATACACTTGGAAGAAAGTTTGAAAAGCATGAGTTCCTATCTGTCACAGTAAAATCTATTGATGGATTTCAAGGTGGTGAGGAGGACATTATATTGATTTCAACTGTGAGGTCCAACAAAGATGGGAAAGTAGGCTTTCTCTCTGATACTGGGAGAATTAATGTAGCTTTGACAAGAGCAAAGTATGCTTATCTTAATTTCTCGTTGACACTCCACTCCCACAAAATTTTCAGTTCAGTAATTACTATGTTTCTGCCACAGGTACTGCCTTTGGATCCTTGGAAATGGAACTACTTTATTGGCTAGCAATTCAATATGGGCTGAGTTAGTCCGTGATTCAAAAAGGCGTTGCTGTTTCTTTGATGCTTTTGATGACAAAGACTTAGCAGAAGTAGTCAAGCTTGCAACTGAGCTCAATCAACGGAAACAAAGAGGACAGGTGATATTGTGGAATCCTTTTTCCCCCATTGACCAGTGAATCCTTATTTTATAAAACATAATGGCTCCATATACTCCTCTTATTAGGCATGTAGTCACCTTTCTTGATAGTTTGTAACCATACCCTCTTTAACACTATCGTATTGAGAGAATTTCTGTGGCATCCTAATGTACTAGTCATTGGGCTACACTTTATGATTTCTCCATCCAGGATACAGATAGGATTAGTGGCTATGCAAGTGTAAAAGCATTTTCTGAGGTCACTGACTTGCTGCTCATGATCCTGCTGGCTTGTGCTGATAGCTCCTACTTGCCAATCTTAATATAGCGCTGTTGTTCCCTGGCACTGATTTCTGAAACGCTCCTCAGTGATAAATGCAAAAATTGTAAAAAATTAGTGTACTTTTGTGAAACAAGAGATGGAAGTGTAGTTGTCTTATAGTTTAGCCGAAAGAGTGTGGCTTTGTGATACTTGCTCTTAGCAGTATGGTTTGAAGGCATCACTGATTTATTTGCTGCATGTGCTAAGTATGCTATTTCTAGTCGTTTCTTAGCCACTCACATCTTACTATTCAGCGACTGTATCATATATACTAGTAACTCAATTTGTACTGATAAGTTTAATCTAACACAAAACTGCTTCAAACATTCCATAAATGCCTTATAATTATCTTTATGCACTTATCAGAGAAATGGTTGTGGAAATCATGCAAATGGAGCGCCACCTTGGTCATCGAGGCATGATGTTGTGTCCTTCAGGAACAACCCACCAAGATGCAATCAGCTTCCAGCAGATGGCAACGTAAGGAGTATAACCAGGTCCCATGATAGGGGACCAAATGCATGTCGTTTTCCAGCTGGTAAAGAGAAAATGTATGGAACTCACATTCAGCAACAGAAACCCTTTCACAGTGGCGCTTACAGTTATCAATCTGATTCTGTGCCTGCTAATCAATATGGGTTCAACAACTACAGAACTTCAAGCAATCAACATGATTTACCGGAAGGGTGTAGAAGATGGCCTACGCAGCATCCGCAGCGTGATCCCCATGGCAGGCTGCATCGTGGACCCTTGTGCGGTAGTTCTCAAACAAGCAATGGAAGGCATGCTCCTTCTAAATCAGCTCAGACGGAAGAATCGCATGGTCGTACTAGTATTCTTGGCACATGGCAACGTCCAGGAAGTTACTGCAATGGGGAATCACAGATCAGTTTTTTATATCCGGAATCTCAGGACATGGCTGCATATCCGTGCGGGCATGATTCTTTTCAAAAAGGGTTCGATTCATATGGAATCGTAAATTCTGAATCTGGAAGGATAAATGGAGACAGGAGATTCAGCAATCGTGCACCACAAGCACCGGACGGTCGATTTCATGGTCGAGGTGTAGGAAAGCCTTCATGGCGTGAGCGGTATATTTACCACCGGACAGAACAACCTCACTGCCAGGGCAAGAATGTCAGTTATAAAACTGCACCGCACCAACTTCGAGCTCCTGAGCAGAGAGGGATTAAAAGAGACTGGTGCTTAGCAGAATCGTCAGATTCAGCGCGACAGGACAGCGCAAAAATGCGACCTGAAAGTGGAGGTCGAAATCCAAGGCAGGAGCAGCATGGAAGTTCTGGGGCTTTGGCCCACAAGCTGCCTACATCCATGCAAGGAGTTACGAATAGAGATGGGTGTGAAGCTGAAGCATCTGTTTCACCTAGCTATGCCAACAGCCCAGAAGTGAGACTGGAATACTCAGATCAACCTCACTTTCAGGTGCGAGATGACAGTTTGGAAGCTGCTTCCTATGAGCTGCCTGTTCCCAAGCAGGGAGGAATGGCCATAAACTTATGCGAAGCAGAAACATCAGATACTCTAGGACAACAAAAGCATCAGGCTCGTCAGTATGTAAGTTCTGGAGCTAGTTTTCACGAACCTGTTCTTGAGCAGCAACGGATGGAAACAGACTTGTGCGAACCAGAGGCATCAGATGCACAGTATCAGGTTCAGGATGGCAGTTCGGAAGCTGCTTCACGCAGAATGCTTCTTCATGAGCAGCGAAGGACGGTTACAGATTTGTGTGAAGCACAACAACCAGATAAACCGTCTAAGGTTCAGTATGGCAATTCTGAAGCTGCTTCACATGAAATGCCCGTTCCTGAGCAGAGGACGAATACAAACTTGTGTGACGCACAAACATCGTCAATACCACAGAATAACCCAGAAATAAAAATGGAAAGCGCAGAACCAGATAGGCTATAAAAAAATGTTCTTTTTTTCCCTCTGTATAGGCCATATAATCTTGTCATGTTCCGGTTTGGTCCGTATTCATATATAGACTGTATAATAAGCGTGTAGTGTGTAGCTCTTCTTTTGGCTCGTGGACGGTGGACGAAGCAGGAAACCCACCAGCACTAGAGTAGGATTTTTAGCGACAAGATAAATATATTCTTTCGCGGAGTAAACGTGTATTCTGCTGTTATGGCCAGTATTCCTGTTCATGTGTACTCCGTTCGGAATTTACTGTCGTTTCGGACAAAGCATTTGTGCTACCGGCCAGCTAACTTGCTGATCGGAACGACAATAGAGGGCTTGGTCAGGATCATGATCGAGGTTTCACGTTTCTTTCTTTTTTTTTCTTTTTTTTTGAAAGCAGTGTTTCACGTTTCAGTCTGCTATAATGCAGCGAACATCGTTTACAAAGTTTCAGGTTGCACGGTCTACAGGCAAGACTCGCTGCGGTAGGTGTTGCTACTAGACGCCAGCTATCCGCGGCGCCAGCCGTGAGAGGACGCACGCCAGTCTGATCTAGTGATGCGGGGACGAGGCGGCACGTAGGTAGCGTTTGCCCATAGAGAAGCTCGTAGCGGAATGGCAGTTAGGTTGGACTTGTCACGCGCAGGCGCAGCCAGGGCTTCTGGAGTCTGCCGCGGACAAGCGGAGCTCCACGGAAAGGAAACACCAGCTCCCCACGAAACCTCCGTCCCTTACGCCAATCTGTTTCTGTGAACCTTCAAGGCCGTCAAGCGCGGTAGGTTTTTCTTCCAAGTGCCGAGAAGCGACGGCGGGCGACGTGGTCATTCATTCAGCATGCTGCTCGAACTCCGATCCCATCGTGGGCCAGCGCGGTGACGAGCCCGGGCTCATCACCTTGTAGTGCCATGGTGGCGTCTGGCTCGGCTGCCAGCGCGAGGCGAAGCATAGCGCGTGCGGCGCACCTCACCCGCAGGCAGCAACTTGTGGCTGGACGTTAGTGGGAGCATGCGGCAGGGTGACACAATTGAGTCGGATTAAGCTGTAACCACGGTGCTTTGTCTGATGCTTTTTTCCACCTGTCTGTCTTTTGAATCTGAAGATCGCCAAGCCAGGCCCACTCAACTCTATGAAACCATGCACAGGTGAATATTTCCTTCTTATTCTTATGCCTGCTGCTGCACTCGATATATTTGTTTTAGGTGCTCTCGATTTTATACCAGCTCAAAACAAACCCAAGGCTCCAGCTCTTGTATTAAGTGGAATCCGTCAGAGTAAGGTTCAGTTACAGTTGGATAAGCAGATGCCTGCGATTGTTAAATTTCTCGGGTGAAAAAGAGAATTAAGTTCGTACCGGTCCCATACTCTCCTCAAACACCAGTAAGTCAACGCAATTGTGGACAAAACAGGGGATCAAAACAAGCATAAACATGTGAACAAGAATTGCTGTGATGATGTGTACAGATGAGCACTAAGAACATAGTTATTTTGTATATAAGTTACATTTTTCTAGACCTGTGACTGCACCAGACTGCATTTTTACACACAAGCAACCTCAGATTCTAAAGGCTCACTCCATCAGAATAAAAGCAGGGCAAGCTCGAAAGCAAGTGTGGTGCTTTTCACAATGCCTTTCCGTATTTACCAACCAAGCTGTACCAACTATCCATGAGAAAACATTTGCTTTGTTTCCGCCACGGCTGCTCTAATGGATAGGGTGATACTGTGCAATCCCACGTTTTGGTGGCAGTTTTCGTAAGATGAAGAGCACCAGGGCTGAAGGTACAATCTCAACCAGCTGATACAATGTAGTAGAAATTGGTAAGTTGGTGAGAAAATAATTTCATTAGTTTACCTGTTTGGCTAATGAAGGGCATGAAGGCAACTATACTAGTGGGCAAGACGCAACAGGATGACATTGGTTAGTTCAACTAACCAGCCTCAACATCTATCAAATGAATTCAGCTGTCTAGCCATGCAGTCATGCAGTCAAGTCTAAGATGGAAAGGTAAAAAAAATTCTCCACTCTACATAAACCATTCAAAGGTGAAACTAAGCTATGCAGAACTGAAGAGAGAGCACACACTGAAGTCTAGGTACTGCTGCGTATCTGTCAAAGAGTATGTTTTGTGAAAAGATGATCATTGAACTATTTTCACAATTGCATCATTCGTAGTGACTGGATTATGTTCATATCTCAACATCTAGATACCAAATAGTCATATGGAAATACTGCATAGTGAGGCAAGTCAAACTGTAAAAGGTAAATCGATTCATAATGTATACAGTAGACAATATAATTAAACGAAAGCATACCAAGTAATAGAAGAAATTCAGGATTGGATGGTTCAGAACGTCAAGATTTGCTGCTTTATCAAATGCGTTAAGGCACATCTGCAAGACAATACCAACTCATCAGTGGGTTCCCTAACCTACCTACGCAAATTGATCGTATCATAAGTAAGCAAAGCTAAAACGTTTACCATGACACATCTGATCAAGAAGCAAGAAAAGCAGATGGTAGTAACGTAGCCAACCTGCAGTAAGGGATACATACAGCATTACAATATAGTTTTTAAAGAAACGTCTAAAAGGCTCATACCAATAGAACAGAGGCATACCTCCTGCAATTTCTTGCGCCTTCCTTTTGATTCTACAGGAAAGCGCTGCAACATCAGGAATAGCCTGCAGAAAATAGACAGAACATCAGATATCATATCAATCGTAATCTGTACTTATGTATGCATAGAATGATCACATGCACCTAGGAATCAAGTTATATATAGTCAGGATAGAAGTTGTGCACTGGTAAGATATGCATAGAATGATCGCATGCACCTAGGAATCAAGTTATATAGAGTCAGGGTAGAAATTGTGCACTGGTAAGATCTTAGCAAGCATCCTACTATCCTAGTATGCTAATGAGTCTGTGTATACAAAATAGCTGCTACATATCCTGAAACTGCTTATAAAATGGTTGACATGAGACCCAACCTTTCAGCGGTGAACTAGTCCAATACTCCAGCTTACCACTAAGCAACTGAATGCACAATTATATTCTATATGTCCGGTGGCATAGCTATATGATGATATTGCACGTGTCGCACCCGGTACAGAGCACAAAGAACAGGTCAAGTTTTAAATTTAGCAGGGCTATGGCACAGCCAGGAAAATGTTACCTTCCTCCATATAGAAGAAAACCGAAAGCTGCAAACAGTGATACACCTGACAAATATTGCACAATATCAGCCGAAAAGATTAAGAACAACAAGAAATCTAAAATCTGCAATGTGTCCAAATCAATCAAATGAAAATAGAATGACGCCCATAAGGGCGGGCGTCCTGGTTATCCTACGGTGGACATGCCATCAAGTCTCAAACAGCACAAACGGACGTTAGGTGCATAAAGCAGTGGTTCCTGTTCCCCTTCATGTGCTTCTCTCACAACTCCACAACCTTATCCTCTTCCTCTTCCTCACTGCACCAGAGAAGACATGGAACCACCAAGCTTGACCCCGGTGAAATTAGGGCGCAGGGGCTTGTTTTGTGGGGTAGGTTCTTCTTCCCTCAACAATACAAGTGGGGTCTATCAGACCGCCACCGAGCCGTGCTCAACTACAGGACTGTCGCCTACCAGACTGCCATGGTTGAATTGGAGAACGAAGCATGATATCGGCAACCATGGTATGGAAAGGTGGCGAGGCATCGCTGCTGTGGTTGAGGGTGGGCTGGCTTGTGGACGTCATCTTCTCTGGCTCAGGCATGTAAATCGGCTGCCCATCTTCTCCACCTCAGGCGCGTGAATCGACAGCAGCGAATAAGTTGTCAGGAACCAAAGCTGCAGCTGCGACATCCAGCAGCTATTATTTGTCACTTCTTTACGAATTTTGAGATAAGGTAGCGCCAGAACAGAACAGAGGGAGTGCACTGCACTGCCTGCAAAGACGCCACCTCCATCTAGGCCTGCTAATGGGTTGGGTTCAAACGGGTTTTGTGGGTTGGGTTCACTGTTGGGTTTGCTAGGATGGGTGAAAACGGGTTGTAGTAGCAATCGGGTTGGGTTGGGTTGGGTTCTCCTAGAAACAGGTTGGAATGGGTTCGCCCGCTTCGGATTTCCATGGGTTTCGACCCGTGGGTTTAACCGTGGGTTCTCGCCCGTTCTACAGCTCGGCAACACCAGCTCCTTCCTCCTCCTCTGCCTTCGTCAACCACGCCGCCACCTCCTCCTTGGCTGCCATGCCCTCGGCCTCGTCGGCGGCCGCCGCGGCCACATCCGCTGCCGCAAGGCGATGCGGTGAGCAGGGAGCATCACGGGCCCGCTGCCGCCAGTGCTGCTGTGCTGCCCACAGGGAGCAGGGCATCAAGAGGAAGAGGACGAGGATGAAGAGGAGGTCGACGGCTCAGATCTCGCTGCGCTGTCGGAGGAGATTGACGCGTTCGTCGCCGGCGGCGAGCAGGGCGGCGCAGAGGCAGCGACGCTGGAGAGGTTCGCAGTCGACGACAAGTGGGCCACTGCCGCGGACGGTGACGGCAACGGCGAGGACCAGCCGCCGCCGCTGTCTTCTCTGCTAGCCAAGAGCCCCGCCAAAGAGAAGCACGCCGGCGCAGCGCGTCGCCGCCGTGACGCAGCACGCCATGGCGTTCCTCAAGGACGAGTTCCACGTGCTGCTCGAGTCCCCCACCGCCGCCGTGCACCCGTCGTACCCACCGAAGACCGTGCGCCGGCTGCTCGTCAACCTCGCCGCCAGCGTCACCGCATCGTCCTGTTTTGCGCGGCCGCTCGTACTGCCCCCGTGGGCTCAATCCATTGGCAAACCCACGGGTTTAAGCGTGGGGTGGGGTGGTTTGGGTGTACAGGCAAGCTCGGGGTGGGTTGGTTTGGGTGGATGGACAGATTTTTTGGGTTGGGTTGGGTTGGGAGCAACTGAAGATTAACTTTTGGGTTGGATTGGGTGCGGGGTGGGTTTGAAACCATTTGCAGGCCTACCTCCATCCTAGCTCCCAGGCATGAGCTCTGACCGAGCTGCCGCAACCAGACACTGATCTACAGTGTGAAGATAAGGGACAGAGGACATGGGCACGTGTGTTAGCCCTGCTGTTTCAGACACTGGTGTTAATTTCTGTTGCCTCTCTCTGTTAGTGCACAAATCTTCAAACAGTTTAAGTTGTGGCTCAGATAGTCAGGACACCCGCCTAGGGCGCCAAATACACTCTCAAATGCACGACAGCTTTACATGTGGTCAAACCAGTCCTTGACCTTTGACAGCTAGCACAAACTAAGATTTTATGAAAGTTGTTCCCAAAAAATTACTATAGAATTCTCCTATTACTATTCTCTTGGTAGAAAAAATAATCTTACAGAAATTATCTATCAAAAGAAAATTAATCACAATTCATGAGGACCAAGATGCATATATCCGTGATTCTACACTTTTAGTTAGATTAAATAGAAATGTGTATGGATGAATTAATGGAGAAAAGAAAGCATACAAGCACTTACCTGCAAAGAACATCTTTGACAAGATGACCATAACGCGGACTGGTTTCCACCACAAAACCAACCACAGAATTATCTGAAATCACATACACTAAATCATCTTACAGGATCCCAGAAAATGTTCCTAATTTGCATGCCTCAAATTAGAAGGTACATATAATACGCCACAGCTTGTATTTCCCCCAAATTTTCCAAAGACAAAGCAACGTGGAAGGACATCTCGCACAAGCTGAAAGGCTGTTTTGCCGTGGGATTATCTATGTGGAAGATAACGAATTTCTTCTGGTTCTCACAAAGAAATAAAGACTTAGCAATAATAGCATGTACATAATTTGAGGTAATGGCATAGTTTTTTTTTTCCTTGTTTTGGTACCCCACGGCAATTAAGATAAGAGTGTACAAAATATGTAACTATTACATTTTCTCTGATTTACATTTTCTCTGATTGGGAATAGGAAAACATCAATGTCCTAGGAATCTAAAAGGTTATTCAAGCCTGTTGCCAGACTGGGAATCCCAGGACCAGCGAAGTGTTCCACACTCTTCCACAGGCTTGCATCAGTTGACTAAACATATTATGATAAAAGTCAATGTCCATAGGTACAGTACACTATAAATTACACAAAGTTGTATAGTACAGAATCAGTCACGTCATGTATGTTTCTGAACTCTCAAGACCACCTACATTACGAGTTTGAGTAAGGAACCTCATACAGTAAGTCAGTAAGTCACCTGAATTGCATAGACCACAGCATTGATCCAATAAAAAGTTGGTCTAAGCCCGTCAGTCGACATTGCACGTGCCTAGAGAAAAACAGCGCAAATTAACAAGCGCAACAATATTGATAAAACAACACGAAATACAAGAAGTTGTAAGTCCTCTCTAGTACCTGGTAATAAATCTCTGCCCAGAACAACACCAGAAGGGCGTAAGTGGTGAAGAACGCAAGCCCGGGCATATCAAGAAGCACATGCTGGATTATCTGTGGCACCACAATGCTTAAAACCATTAGTCAATTACTCCAGTGCATTGGTGATAGGAAAAAAAAAATATGACCATCGAATGGGCCACAAACCTCAGGCTCTAGGAGTTGGACATTACGCCGCAGCACAAATACAATTGACCGCACTGCAAGCATAGGAAGCAAAATTTCACATAGATCAGTCGAGTGAATCAAACAATCAATAAAGCAAGGAAAGGAAACGGCAAAAACGCTTTGCTCACCTCCATTCACAAGGAAATTTAGGAAATGGAACACCTTCTGCGTCGTCCAGCCATACTCCGGCACCCTGCACTCGATTCTGATCAATTGGACCTGCGAGAGACATTAACACACAAATTCAGAATATTCGGATGGCCTCGCAACGCAGCCTCTCTGTTTCTCCGACAATTCCCCCGTTCCATTAAACTTCCGCACAGGCAGATGCGACCAGCGCCCGCAATTGAGCCACGTACCAACCCGAATCGGCTCAAAATCCGATCTGGTCGCAAAATTCTGATAGATCAATCAACAAGGGCGGGGGTAGGGAGGGGCTTACGAGCGCTATGACGGAGACGAGGCCGTAGAGCACGGCGAGCGTGTGGAAGATGCGGTCCTGCCACAGCGGCGACTCGTTCACGTCGCGCCACCAGTCCACCGCGCCGTTGAGCGCCGCCGCCGTCGCCGTCGAGGCGGCCGTGCCCGCGGCTTCCGCCGCTAGCAACCCCCTCATCGTCGGCAACCAGCCCAGCGCGCAAGAGGAGGGGAAGAGATTGGGGCGGAGAGAGAAAGGGGGCAACGCGAACGCGCGCGGGCACTCGGCGCCCTGGGCGCGGGCGGGAGGCGGCGGCGGCGAGGGCCGGGATCGGGCGCTGGGATGGGAAGGCGACGCGGGCGCCTCGCGAGAGGGACAGAATCGCCTGGTGGATTCGGGGCTTCGGTTTCGTCCGCGTGGAGGCTAGAGGAAGGAAGGAGAAGGGAGGAGGAGGAGGAGGAGGAGGAGGAGAGAATGTTCGAGCCCTGGGGCATCGGGTTGCGTGCGAGGCGTGGGGAGGTGAGGTGAAGCCCCACCGGGCGGTGAGCCGATCCAGAGGCGGCCGACGGGGCCACGTATGCCGGCCGCGCTCTGTTCCCGTGGAACGGGTCTACAGGCTTTAGAGAGTCGTGGCGCGGAGGGAGACCGCAGCGGTGCATGGACCGTGCGCGGGGACGGGGCGCGCGGACGTGTCCAGCTCGGCGCGATTAGTTTAAACTTTCGGCCGCGCTGGCGCGGCCTTCTAGTCCAGCGCGCGTACGAGAGCCAGGTGTGCCGCGTGGTGCGCTTCGTTGGTGGTGGTGGTCGAGCCCGGCTTGGGCTTTCTTTGGCCATGTTCGGGCGCGTCGCGATCAGGGCATGCTGCACATCAGCACATGGCGCGATTGCAGGGGAGGAGCCGAGCCAGAGATAACGCGACCAGTGTCAATAAGAAGAAGGAAAATCTTTCTCCAGTTTATACTTGGACGTATACGATTGCTCCGCGGATTTTCTGAATTTAACTTTTTTTCGTCTGGAAAAAAATATTTGAGGATTTGATTTGGATGCACTCAGCTATCAGATTTGATCCATCCGATTAAACCAAAAACTTGGGGGAAAATTAAGACGGGGCCATTGGTAATGGGCCAGGACATGCAGTAGCGGACAACGTGGGCTGAGCCCAGACAAAAAAAAGATCAAAAAATGATGCCCAAGAGCCGAAAGGTCCGGTCACATGATCCGGCAAGCGGCGTTGACGTCGTCGTCGTTGAACATGTTGCCGACGGGGTGTGCGCCGCGCGCGGGCTCCCGCATGCGGCCCTGGCGGTCGCCGTCGGTGTAGCCGTGGCGGCGGTAGTTGTAGGTGCTGTCGCGGTAGGACCCGGCGGTGTCGCGGAAGTAGCTCCTCGGGGACGTGAACCGCAGCGGCGTGCCGCCGCTGGGCCAGAACTCGGCCTTCTTCCCGCTCCGCCGCACCTCGCGCAGCACCCGGCCGCGGTCCACGTACCCCGTCACAGACACCTTCTCCATCGGCACGTCCACCTCCACGCTGTCGATTCCTCTGATGTTTTGGAGGGCTTGCCGGACCACTCTCTCGCAGCCCTCGCAGCACATCCGCACCTTCAGATCCACCGTCTATTTATTAAACAGGAGCCGGAGCTTTTTGTTAGTTCCAATATCAAGGTGTTCCACAAACTGCAAGAGAAATGCACGATTTGATTCGACCAGAGTACTCCCTCCGTTTTGAAAATACTATCGTTCCGATCGATTATTTTGACTTGCGGCTAGTTTACAGCAATTCCAGAACGGACGAGTAAGCAATTAGCGCACCTGCAGCGACAAGGCCTTGCTCCGGCTGGACATGTTTCGGCCTGCTCTGCCCGGAACAGGGTGGCCACTGCTGTAGTGGTGGTGCGTGCCGACGCCGTTGTGGCCGCCGGGAGGGTAGAAGCAGCAGCAGAAGAAGGACAGGAACACGTCGGAGACCATATCCGCCATGGGTAACTGGTGGTGGTTTCGAGCTTGGAGAGTACTATTGTTTAGCTTAATTACCAACTTAGCAGTGCAAGTGCTGAACATGCAGTGTTTGTGGGTTTATATGCAGTCTCTTGGTCGTCTACGGACAGTGCACGGACACTTCTTCCTCCTTTTGGAACACACCAGCGCTGGTGTCACGTGCTACAACATGGAAAAATTAGTAATCTTGTGAAGGGAATTGCCCATGTTTTTGCCGTCGGTTCAGAACTTCAGATCGCCGATCCCATTCTGTCTGTAAAAATGAGAATAGTACATCTGTACATGCAACTATAATAAGAATATGAACGTTCCTTAGGAGAATCTGGCGCTCGTGAGCCCAAAAAGGTGGATCTGCGCGCGAGAAAGGGGAAAGTGAATATTTTTGGAAAAAATAATTAATTAAAGCTCGGTGCAAGAAACTTGAACATTGATCTGAAGGACCAACAGTTATAGAGAAAAGGCAGGATAGAACCACATAAAAAACTAGCGATAAACTGAGACTTACTGACGAAGGAATTGCATCCATGCATGTAACATGATCTACTACCCTTCAATTCGAAGCCTTTTTCTGCAATGGAGCGCGCAGCCTGTTTTTTTCTTTCTTTCTCTGTCACCGCAGAACCTCCAACTTGCACAAATGGCGAAACGCAATGCCCACAGAGCCTTGTGCCGTGCGCAGGTTCCCCTTTGTATCGAGGACATGGTTGCTCAAGATGTAACTTCGTTGAGTAATCAATAGAATTCTCTTTTTCCTCCAAAAAAAAAGAACCTCCAATTTATCACCAGGTTCGCAGTTCAGTATTATTATTATTGCCTTCAAGTCCTAGGTTTGTAAATCTTGGTCGTATCAGTCCAACTTCGATGGTATTTGACTAATCAGGCACCATGAACCTAAATTGCATATGCATGTGGTTTTAAATACAGTTTCATTTCGGTGTTTTTTTGCCACTTCACGTGCAATCGAATATTTTCCATGCATGCTAACACAGAGTGTACTTTAGGTAGACCAGGGAAGTTCCTCGCCACTGAAGCATCCAGCCGTATGTATCATAACAAATGGGTTCCTTTTTGTAACTGTACGGTACTCGAACTTTTTTTAGAAAAGAAATTGAAGCGTACATGCGTTTTTTTAAAAAAATTATATATATAAGAACTTTTTAAAAAGAAATGTAGCAAGAATGTACTAAAGTAGCGGGCCTAAATGCAAACACGGCCTGCACGACTTGCCCATCAAGAGCACGCACCGGCCCGCGAAATCCAATCTAATTCATGCTCGGCCTCATCCAGCCCAGCCCACCACGCTCTCCGCCCGGAGTGACACGTCGCGCTCGTCTCACCTCACCATCGTACGCCACACTCCACCGTCGTCTTCGCTCAAACCCCGTGAGCCGTGACACTTTCCCTTTCCCCACCCACCCACCCGTCACACCGGCCGAGCACCACCCCCTCTCAACCGGCGCGATGCTGCCCTACTCCGCCGGCGACCACCGGCGCTCCCCGCCGCCGCGCGGGGCGTTCTCGTCCTCTCTGTCCCCCTCCGCGGCCCCTTTCCCTGCAGCCGATCCAGCGCCTCCCGGCCCCGGACGCGATCTCCCCACTGCGCCGTCCGTCTACGCCGCGGCGGCCGGGGATTGGGGCAACGCATCGTGGATAGAGCCTCCCGTGAGCTACATGGCTCCCGTCGCGACTCCCTCTGCTGCGGCGCCGGGGTATAAAGGTAAACCCCCCTCTCTCTGTGGCTTGTGCTTCAAGGGCCGTCACGCTAGTCACGTGTGATCGGTGGGTGGATGGTAGTAGATGCGATGTTGGCTTCTGTTTCACGTGTTGCGTAGGATTCGCATGAATTTTACGTGACATTGCTGTTGATCGATCCAAAAGTCATACAAGTAAAATACGTATGCAGAATCAAACTCCTCTGCAATTGACGCTGCTTTCTTCGTACATAAGCTAGTACTAGTATGTTCAAGGATTTTTCTTATCAGAGAAGTCATGCTTCTGAAACTAAACAGTTTGGGATGGATAAGTGAAGCTTCCTACCTAAATTAGCCCTTCATTTCTGTGAACGGTGAGTGGCAGTAGGAATCATGTTAGGATTTGCTAGTAAGATTTTACATTTAGCTTCTATTGATGCTGCTTGTAAGGAAAAAAGTTGGATTGTAGTGACTTACAATTTGTGTTTTGTGGTGTCAAATGATAGAGGGCAGAGTCCAATCTTGATACACATAGTTGCTTTTTTATTACTTACGCATAAACATGTTTTTATATAGGTTATACAGTATATATGTCAATTGATTGGCATGCATAATACCGAGTCAGTCATAACCCAAATTATGGCTACAGTTTTCTCATGATTTTTTTTTCTTTTCGGCGTTCTTGCCATATTCTAGACGATGGTCCTCATGGTACTCTTTATGGCATATACTCAAGAATCAACTACAACAGTGACTTTCCGGGCCTACAATCAATAAGATCAGAGAGCTCAAATTTACTAAGTGAGAAGCATCCAAGAACTTGCCAAGAAAATTCAGAGGTCCTCTCTGGTGACGTTGGACCATCAGTATTTACACAGCAACAGAATTCTGTTGTGAGTAAATTGCTTGATCATTCGGGTGCAGAAAGCACAGGACCATATCCCCCACGGCAAGATACGAATCAGTATCCGTTTGGTTCTTCATATGACAAATACGTGACTCAGCTTTCGTCATGTTCAACAGATACACAGCCTCACATATTGTCTGCACATTATGTCAATTCATCTGAAATGGCCAAAAGAACGGCTCCAGTGATGAATGGTACTACTGGAGAAAGCTCCTTCTCTGCTTCTTCATATATGAATCCATGTAGAATTAATCTTGATTATTTTGATTGCACCTGGAATGAACAAAAAGATATTGGATACCAAACTACTGATAAGCAGTATGGAAAATGGAGCAATTCTTTGGAGGATACAGCAACATCAGGGAACTATCCACTCAATCCTCTCGGAGAGAACTACCTTGGTGTTGAGCGTTCAGGAAACGGGAGGCTGCAGGAGTCTTCTGACACGAAATGTGATACAGGAAATTTCATTTCCAAATTTTCTTCTTCTGAGATTGGATTTCTTCCGCCTCGTGAATTTTCATCTGAATTGCTTGAGGTTAATAACACCTCTGTTGACTCGCCATGTTGGAAGGGCACACCAGCCACCTACCCTTCTCCATTTGGCATCATGGAAAATAAAGATGCTCCTCGGACAGTGATAGGAGCAGTTGGGTACAACAGTTCTTATCAAAGCCAGAAGGCTCCTGAGATAAATTTTATGTATCCTGCACCATTCCCTGAATGCCAGGAAGTATCAGGTTCTGAGAATGACCTTTCAAAGGTGTTTAAGTTACCTGTAAGATTTGAAAATTTCAATAATGGGGTACCACGTGTCAGGGTTTATCCTGATGTCGCTAGTCATGCTACTTATTGGCCCAACAAACAACATGCTGCAACTTGCTGTGATCCTGTAGAAGATTCTAAGAATGTGATAACTTCAAGTCAAAATGAAAGTTCTTGTCCTGCCAGCAAAGCCAAACTTTTAGATGAACACAGTGGCAGTCATACAGGAAGCATGAGTGAAGCAACTAATGAAAAAGTGTCGAGTCCTATTGTTACTAGTGCTAAACTTTGTGTTGACAATTTAACAAGTGGAAACCCACCTGGAAATAGTTCTTCTGCAGCTGTGGGGAAAGAAGAAAGCACACAGAAAAGAAGTGAAAACCCTTCTCAGTGTTATCCAGGTGCTGAGGCAATTATGCTGAATATGTCTTCTGACTCAAGCTCTAGCACTCGGGCAATATTTCTGAAACTAATGCACAATTTGTCGGTAGCGCTTCTATCAACTTGCAAGGATGGTTCTGTGTTCCCAGAAGATGAAGAGGGGATTCTGCAATCAGTGATTCAAAATCTTACAGCAGCTAGTTCCAAAAGAAGCAAGGTATCATTTCGTATTGTTTTTTTATGATGCATTTGCACATTCCTTACTTAGTATTCAGAATTGCAGTGTGTTGACAATACTCATGGTATAATGCGAACAAAGAAATGGGCATACTGGACTCCTTTGCCAGTCACCTGAAATGACATGTGAATATGATGATGTTCCTATATAGTCAAATTTGATATTGATGTTCGTTTTGAGCTTTTCTCATTTTGATTTGTTTGTCTCCTGCAAGATTGAACAAAAAACAGATGATGGCTTGAGCAACTCCAGTCAAATGCTATTGAAAAATGTTAATTGTGTGAAGAACATATTTTGGGCGGCAATGCATGAACACTTAACATCAGAGAGTGATTTGGAATTTAAATCCTCTGTTTCAAAGGTAGCTTCAGTTGTTATTTAGAACTTATTAAGCTGCTTGCAAATTATTTGGGACTATGTACCGCCTTTACCTCCCAATTATGTACTTATGTTATAGTTTACTTTTCAGGTTCTTACTAGTCTTCCTGAGGATAAGATTCTTGATGACACTAAAGTTTCTGAGGCATCAATCTACAAAAATTTGTGGATTGAAACTGAAGCTTCAGCGTGTAAACTCAAATATGAGCTTCAACTTGCTCGTATGAAGCTTGCGACAATGAAAGGTCACAACAATACAGTAAAGGGTGATGCATTCAAATAGTTCTGGATTATCCATATGCTAAGTACTTCCTGAATTATTCATATGCTCGAAATTCTTACTTGTAAATTTACATCTTTTGTCAATGCAGTTTCCCACTTATCAGAAGGTAGTAAAGGCTCTAACTCATCCACAACCAGTAAGAAATCACAAAACCTGGCCAAAGAGAGCACTGTACCTTTGCAACATCAGGGAGCAGATAGTGGTAGCAGCCAATCTCCTATTGTAAATAGGAGCACTGTCAATGGTGTCGATAATGATGTGTTTGCTCGATTGAAAGTTTTGCAGTCCCGGACTGATAATGTTACCTCCTTTGGAGAGTTTGACTGTGAGGGGCAGCAAGAAGTAAGCAAGAAAGCATGTGAAGTTGAAGATGCTGTTATAGCTAGACTGAAAGTTTTGAAGTCCTGTCCTGACAATGCAACATCTCTTAGCCAGGAAAGCATGCCAGATGCAAGAATAAATAGAGCAGATGATGCTGTTATGGCCAGGCTCAGAATTTTGGAGTCCCGTCCTCATAATGTAAGCTTTTTAGGTCAGGAAAGCAGGAAGCAAGAGGTTGATGCAGGCACAAATAAAGACGACGTGGTTGATGATGCTGTTATGGCCAGGCTGAGAATTCTGAAGTCCCGTCCTGACAACGTAACCTCAATGTGTGATGTCAGCAAGGAGCATGAAGAAGCATGTGATGATCAATCGAACAGAGATGGAGTTGAGGTTATGTCCAGTAGGCATATTTTCAATGTTCAGCAGACTGCAAAGTTTATGCAGTGTTTTGATTCAGCAAACCACTTGGAAAGAAACAATTTAACTAGTGGCCTAGAATCTGTTGTTGATGGGACTTGTACAAATGGCTCAGCTGATGTAGCTAGTCCCAAACCGTGTGACACTCCATCCGAAGAAATGATCAAGAAAGATGCTGTCCAGGGTGAGGTTAATCTTGGTGGAAATCATGTGTGGCCTCAAGCTGCAGGGGAGTCAAATGTTAAAGCTGAAGGGTTTCAAGAAATCCACTTGGTCTCGGCCCCAGTTCACCAGTATGGAAGTTCACCGTCGGAGTGGGAGCATGTGCTGAAGGAAAACTTTTTCCATCCAAGCAAATAGGCAACCATGGGTAGGTGTATACTGCGAAGTGACACTTTGAGATCGTGTTGCCAAAGAGTTGATGCTTATATATTGTATATATATGATACTGTATGGTCAATAAACTGCACAATCCTTGATGCATGTAAGAATATACGTGTGGTCAGTCTATCTGTTCTGGAATTGCAATAATTATTGTACATATACTTGCTCCCATCAAACGAGGATTTCTGGATGTTGTAATCGATCTCTCTGCCAGATGATTTCGACCAGGGCAGTATTCTGTCGACTCTGTTTTGGTTTCATTTTCTTTGGTCGCATCCGTCCTTACAGTAATTGTGGTAGAACAGCTTGATGCAACACTTGAGTCCAGGACGATTCTGTTACGCGTCACTTAAAATTATCGTATGATATTTTGATCTGTTTGAGTTGTGAGGTTACATATCCCACTCGTGACTCGTATTGAGTCTGCATCGATTAGGTAACGTGACACGCTGCAATCTGATTGAGTCTCAAGGATCAGCTTACAGTCACGACATGAACCTCCTCTCAAGTTCACAGAGCATATATATTGTAGCGCAATGCACTTCTCTCTTTTCCAGTTGTGCTTTAATCGACAATCACCTCTTAGTCATCTTAACGTCATCAATTAGAAACTTGAGGGATACCTTATCTCTTTCTTGCATTGCATCAGTGAATCACATGGACCTGCCGCACAAGCATTCGCAGTCACAACACGGGAAGCTCAAAAATCCGTCACACAAGGATAGGACCACGCTACTGCAGGTTTTCAGAATAAAAAGGGGGGCAGGAGCAGGGCGGCATGTACGTAACGTTGACCTGCAGCTGCGGAGATCATCAATCGATGGAGAGCATGCATGCGCGTGTTGCAGCAGCGCGCAGTGGCTGCTGGCTCTGGCATGCAGCTGCGAAGTGTTCGGAAACGGAAAAATAGAAGTTGCAGCGAAGAGTGACTGTCGCTGCGTCCCGCAGAGCCGGGCGGCGCCCACCCTGCTGCTGCAACTGGCTGGGATCCGCACAGGAGCATGCATGGACGTACTATGATGCATCAAGAGGGAGCGGCCGGCAGAACGCGAGCCGGCTTCGTGCTTCGATCGCAGCTGTCGCGGCTCGCTCTCGTGAGCGCGCGGTGATCGAGATGAGGCGACGTAGGTAGTACGCGGTGCGGAGGCGGGGAGCTGGGCCTGGACTTGCTGGTGGTGGGCTGTGCGGAAGCACACAAGCCGCGACCACCGCGCCCACGCGAACTTGGCGTGCCGGTTGATGAGTCGGCGTCGAAGGGATCGAGAAAGTCAGTGTATCGGGGGCCGGCCGGGCGCCCGGCCCGCGCGGAACCGTCTCTCCTGGCCGGTCGGCTGGGGCATGCGTCATCGGCACGCGACAACGTACGTACGAGGGCAAGCTTGTTTGTATCCACTGGAGCTTCGTGTGTGTTCCCGCACGCGAATGCTTTGGGATTCGCGTGGCGTACTGCCGTTGGGATGCTCGGGCTAAAGGATGGAGTAGTATGTGTGGGGAGCAGCGCATGACGCTTTGCTGCAGCAGGTTTACTAGTTTTAGCCGCGCCGCGCGTGGCGCGAGCAGTACGGAATGGGCTGGTCTTAAGCGAGCGAGCAGGCCGGCGACGGTGCAGTGGTCGATGCAGGGAAACTGCACACGATTAGAACTCCCGGCACTGCGTACGTATACGTTCTTCTTGGGATTTTCCTTCCTTCCGTTGACCTTGCGACTGGACACCAGCTAGCTACTAACCGGCGGCAGATTGATGAGGATACTCATCGACTGGCTTACGAATTATAGTAGCCAGGTAGGTAGGAGTTCCTGCGTATCGTTGTCCTGCTCTGCGTATGTGTTTACTGAACAAGTGAACGTTGTACAGATTTCAGAGTTGAGCCGTGCAGGCGATGCAACCAGATGGGCCGGCTGCCCTACTTGGCCTCTCTCTATGGCGAAGTCGATGCCACATTCAAATCAGAAGAAAACAACGCGTATCCGACGAAGCACGCGCATGCGCGCACGGACGGTAGCGCTCACAAAGTGCCGTCTCATCTGACTTCCATAATGAACGATGAACGCAGATGACCAAAAAAAAAAATCACAGGATCATGCATGCTCAGTCGCTCTATTATATTTTGTTATGCACCGACCAGTTGCACCCAACAGCCTAAGCTGATGAGAAAAGGTGAGTAATTCACTTATGATTCAACACTTTCTTTCACGTGCAGCTCCCTCGAAACGCAAACGTGAAAATAGAAACGACGCAGCGGAAAATACGGTCATCAGGACTTGAACTCAAGATCTCTGACTCTGATACCATGTTAAGCTACTATGTATCGACCAGTTGCACCCAACAGTCTAGCTGATGGGAAAAGATGAACAATTCACTTATGATTTAATATATTTCACCTTCAAAAAGAAATTAAAGTCATTCCGATCAGAGTATCATATCGACACGGTAATGAACAATTTTCTTCCTAGAACTGAACATCCTTCGTTCTTTGTTCCAACTGGTGACCAGGGAATTGTCATGCGGTGGATCTCCGACTTGCCCTATATGTTTGAAACAAAAGTTCAGAGGAAAGAATTAACACGATTCATACACAGAAACAATCGAACTTGACCCAACAAACGATTAAGATCGAAAAGACTTGACCCGATCAGTATGCCGTACGTTACCACCAGAACATGTTAAAGATCCTGCCAACACAATTAACAATTGCAAGTACCAGCATAGCCACTATCAATCAATGCCTTGCGCTTGCATGGCACCATAAAACACGTACACTTGCACTGGCGCTCGATCTCCACCATCTATCACCTTGCTTGCTTTCTTCACTCTCATGCTGTGATGTGTCGCCTTCACCAAGGGGTCCCCTACACACTCACCTTTGATTAACGACGACCATTACTAAATGCATGCCCTAGCACGCTAGCTGCGAGGCTGGCATGGCTACCTAGCTCTCCCCCCACCACGTAGTACTACGCTCCATCCATCCATGGCGCGCGAGGCAGCGGCACGCATCACGGGGACCTCTTGATCCCGCTTCTTCCTCATCACGGACGGACCTCTCTAGCTATACGCGGAGGTGGGAAATGACAGTAAAATCAATGTACTTATGTTAAGACGGGCACAGAACCTACCTCTCTAGCTGCTATAGATTGGTACAAAAAGCTTGCATTGCAAAGCTGGATCGGAGTACCATTCATGCCTACTCATTCATTCGATCAGTAGTCAGTACTAGTACCGCTTAATTTACTGCCTTCAATTTTGCAGAGAATCATGTATGCCTGTTTATCCTTGAGAGTTATTACCCTACGAATCACTGCATACTGTACAGTACTATATTGGTACGATTGATTGGAAGCTACCATACATGCATTTAGGATATGCGTATATCAGGAAAGAGGTTGTAGCCCGCAGTGAGGAAAGGATCGCATATAATAATTTCACGAGAACATCTCGTGTGCTCCCGGAATTTTGATTAGGCGTGCTTCCGTGCATCTGCATGGGGTCGATATAGGTGTACTTGGGTGCTGCTTAAGTGCTTTTCTTGCATACATATTACACGCCATAACCAAAACGCATAATTAAGTACTCTACACTATTATTAATCATCTGATACTTTTCTTAACCAGAAGTAAAATATTTGTGTTTTATGCATATGTTCTAATAAACAGGAATTACTCACTTTGGAATTTACATCAAGGTAGTAGATGACTTATGGAAAGAAACTTTGAGAAATTTTAGTGAATGATATTCTGTGACTTGTCACTTGTGTCGAGCAAGTAGCTTCTAATCTTTTGTTTTTTGAAGAACAGTAGCTTCTGATCTTCAGAATTAAGAAAAAAGCTGCACCCTTCCATTAGCAAACCCCTGCAACTTTTCCTTTTTCCCTCGCTTTACATGTACTGCACACTATGTTTTCACCCCCAATCTATCTTTGTTTAGTAGCCTACCCCTCCATATCCTCTCCTTTCACCTTCTTTAACCATGCATGGATTACACATGCACGCTATGATCACCGCATATGGTTCAATATCTCCGATCCTTATGATTGCAGGTATTGGGTGTCCGGAACTGATAACCTACTATATGCTCTCTGTGTTATCCTGGAAGAAAAACATGTGCATCTATACATCGGTCTCGAGAAACAAGCTCAAAAGGACTTCTTGAGATCTTGGAGTGGAATACTACTTGCTGCCAAATTAAACATATGGTCATGTCTTATCACCACAACATAGAGTATATAGTAAGGACATCTACTTGAAGACAACAAGGTTTATCATTTAAAGCTCACTCGAGACTGAAGAAAATAGCATGGATACAGTACTTAAGCACTGTTTGCTCTATCTGCACATTTTGTCCACATCAAATTAACTTCAGCATCAGAGAGTTTCAGCTCTCTCTCTGCTGGAGGAGTAGCATGCAGCTGGTGCCAATAATATCATATGCTAGTACGATGCAGTCCGGCGGGGCTGCCGGTCCCCCACGGAATCTGCTGGTCTTGAACTGTGCGAGCTGAGGCCATTTAGGTTATGAAAATGCCACATGATCTTATCTCCGCGGACCCCATTATTATTTATAAAAGAACTGTGTCTTCATCTTTAGTTTTGGGACCTTGCTCTATGACCCACTTGTGCAAATCGATCTATCACGCGCCCATGCTCGATCTGCTAGCCCTGGTGCACCGGTCAAAGTATCTCAAGTGTTCGACCAATCGAAACGAAGTGCGAGCTGTATATATATGGCGAAAGGGATCTCTCTGTGTGGCTCAGTGCATGCATCTAGAGATTCATTTGGTTTGAAAGTGCCCAAGAGGGCAAGCAACCCACGCCTGAATTTTGACCACACATGTTCCAAATTATATTAGGTGATTATATATCATGCAGAAGTTGTTAAGAGAAATAAGTTCTTTCCTTTATTTTTCTTTTTAAAGTGCCATCCACATTCTTCTACCCGTATCTGTTCTTTAATGTTTTTTTCATCTTTATTTACAAACCAGTCGCAATACAAAACACATGCATGCAAGTTAAGTATGCGAAGCATAGCAATTAGTTTTTGGTGGGTCCAGATCGATCGATCATATTTCCATTCCTGTAGCTGTACAGCAATGCATATGTGGATGTAGGCGCTTCCCATAAAATACAGTGCTTCTTTAGCCAGCAGGGGCCCAGGCTGTAGGTTAGTGCTGGACTCAGCGCAGATGAACACGTAGCAGGGGAAGAACTAAACATAAACGGCCAAGATATGAGTATTATTCAGAAGTGGCATAAACAAATAATGTTGCGTTTGGCAGCTAATGGTGGCGCAACAACATCGTATAATCATTGCTTATCTGGCGGCTGCCACATCTGCATCATAAAATACATTTATATATTCATCAACCACCAGAGATACATTTTGTGTGTGTGTGTGTGTGTGGTACTATCAAATATAAATATTGATGAGTAGTAACATTATCAAAACAATGTGACATAAAGATATGTCTTTAATATCAACGACATTAATAATCTACTAGACATTAAAAAAACACTAATAATCTATGTTTCAGGGAAATGCAGACACAAAACCGATTGCAATTGTGTATCAATGTCTACAAAATGTAGCCAACCGGAACATCTTGCTATAGAACTGAAACTCAACGAAGCACATAATGCAAACAGATTTGCTCATTAGCAGTTAACTGATTTTTTGCTTTTGTCTCAATCAGAATTTCGGAACAATAAAAACGTATTGCTGGAAAAATAGAAATATACTGTTGGAGCCATAAAATATACTACTAGAACATTAGGTGGAATATTTTTATTTTTTCAGAGAACATTTTCTTTTGCACAAGTGAATAAAAAATCTAAATGGTTGGATCAAGATCTTTTGGCCATAAAAGATGACTTAGAGATTAGCAAAATCTAAGTCACTTGCGAATGAGACACTCCCGAATGCAAAATGCTAGTTTAGACACCGGCTTGAAGTCGTTTTTACTTTCGTTGTTCTTTGACATCATTTAAGCATACGACATCAGCCTCTAGTAGAAACATTTCTTAGTGATAACACACAAGGATTTCAGAACTACTGTTCGAACTTGCAATCTGGATCATGACCAATAAAACGAGGGAGGCATCAACAAAAAGCTAAGAAGTCACCTTCCTGCAACGGCCGATGATCCGGTATAGATATTTTTTCCCACCGGCTTACATCTCATCATGCTGGCAAGTGTCAACACGCAATCGTTGAATGACTGCAGCCAATCGAGATCATATTCCCATCCCCATCCGTGGAGGAGAGGAGGAGGGGATCCCAATAGGTTGAGTGTGACGTGCTCACATGCAGCATGAGCTCAAGCCCTATATCATTTGTAGCCTGTGAGCCCCCCCCCCCCCTCTTCCGCTGTCTCTCTCACCCTCTCTCTTTCTCTCCCCACCACCGGCCTTAGCAAGCTAGATGCCCCTCCTTCATCGTCCTCCTTAAGAAACCTAGCTGGCTACTTCTATTGTTCCCAACCTTTCCCCTCTATCATGTACACAGAAGCATGCCTACTGTACAGTGCCTTTTGCTGAAAATCTCACGAACCACATACATCACCAAGGCAACAGCGCTCTCTGATCGCCAACCCTGTCACAAGAACAAGTAGAGCGCCCTCCATATCTAGCAGCCAATCATCTGCGATCCTAGAACTTCCGCTAGCCAGTTCAACAAAGCTCTGTTCCCCCATATAATATTGAGCTAAGACCAGCCCTAACAAACCCCCTTTTTCTTCAATTCTAAGAATAGTAGGATACAGTACCACTATTTCATCTCCAGCAGCCAGATCCCCTCCCTGAATTAGCATACTAGTCAAAGTCAACAGGTACAGCAAGCCGGGGTGGAAGGCAGGAGCCCCGCCCCATGGAGTTCGTGCCAATTACGGCGGCACGCGGCGGCGCAGAGGGTTCTGAGAGGGGTCTAGGCGGCGGCGGCGGCGGCGGCGGCGTGGCGTGGGTGGAGAGGGAGCACATGTTCGAGAAGGTGGTGACACCGAGCGACGTGGGGAAGCTGAACCGCCTGGTCATCCCCAAGCAGCACGCGGAGCGCTACTTCCCCGCGCTCGGCCCCGCGGCGGCGGCGGCGACTAGCAGCGAGGGGGGCAACAAGGGGCTGGTGCTGAGCTTCGAGGACCGGGCGGGGAAGGCGTGGCGGTTCCGGTACTCTTACTGGAACAGCAGCCAGAGCTACGTGATGACCAAGGGCTGGAGCCGCTTCGTCAAGGACAAGCGCCTCGGCGCCGGGGACACCGTCGCCTTCGCACGCGGCGCCGGAGATGCGGCCGCGCGGGGGCGATTCTTCATCGACTTCCGCCGCCGCCGCCAGGACGTCGCGTTCCTGCACCCGCCGCCGGCGTTCGCGGCGGCGTCGGTGCACCAGCGCCTGCCGCTCCCGTCCGTGCCCATCTGCGGCCCGTGGCAGGACTACAGCTACAGCACATCATCATACGCCCCCGCTCCGGCGGCGCCCGGCCGGCACGTGCTGTTCCTCCGGCCCCAGATGCCGGCCGCCGTTGTGCTCACATCGGTGCCCGTGCGCGTCCCAGCCTCGGCGGTGGAGGCGGCGAGGTCGAAGCGGGTCCGGCTGTTCGGGGTGAACCTGGACACTCCGCCGGTCATGGAGGACGACGCCAGAGTCACCACCATGGCGTCGACGCTTCTGCATCAGCTGCCCTCGCCGTCGTCATCGACTTCCTCGTCGACGGCAGACAAGGATATGTGCTCCCTGGATCTTGGACTGTGAAGGCATCCAACGCGACTAACGGCGAAACTAAAAGGAACAAATCAAGATTTGCACGCAGCCAACGCACTGACACGCGAATTGATCAAGACTCAAAGAGGGAAAATGTTGGGAGCAGCTGGTATATAGCTCCAGTACTGCATCGATCTGCATGTTTGATTGTTGACGACGGATTATTATTCCTTATTGATGATATATCTCTTGCTCATATTAATTCACTCTCGCTTTGCTTTATTAGCTAATTAATGTGTGTTATCTTCCCTTCTTCTTCTTCTTCTTTTTTCACGCCTTCGAGACTGTTTGGAGAATATGATAACTTGGTCGCTGTAATTGTATATACTCTAGATGTACGACCAGGTTCAGTAAAGAACTGCTATCATCTGCATATGATAACAATTAATCCCCCAATGTGTTTATATCTGTTTACTTCCAACATGCATATTTTTTAGGCTTAATTTCTTGAAGCAGTCTCTGAATCGAAAAGGTCGTGAGGCTCTCCTCCCAAAACAAGGGAAGCAGCAGAGGCAGTTATTGGATGACAAGAGATCAGGTCAGACCCTGGCCTTTCATGGCTATCTACTTCTGTACCACGTCTCTGCAACTGTTATCCTGCTTGGTTTCTTGTGCAATTCTTTCTCTGTGGGCTGCTGCATCTGATATTCTGATGATCGACACTTCTCTGTTTCTGTTCCTGCATGCTGCAGCTCTCTGTGCCTGCAAAAAAGTTCAGGAGTCATAAGTAATATAATCCTGTTGGCTCACATTTCTCACGGGAAAAATAAATCCTAAACTAAATTCTTGCTAGCATACACACATGCCGTATACAGTAAATTAGCGAGGTTTTTGCATGGATTCAATCAGGACAACACAGTATTTTATTAACCGAGCTAGTAAGACTTTCAGATATGCAGATTTCCATGGTACTAGTTCATATATAATTTGCTTGATGTTACCAATACATATATGCATGCATAATTTCGAAACATTTGGAATCATCGTATCGTCATATTGTCTTTTTCCAATTGTCTCCAGTCTTCACTAGCTAGATATACGAAAGGTAAGTTCTGCATGAAAAGATGTTATCAAAGGAATGCTTGAGTTGAACGGAAGGACAGGGCCTCCAACCATGCCCACACTAAGAGTCTAAGAACATATAGGAGAGTAGATTTATCGGTGGTCTTTTCTACTGGCTAGCTAGGTGCCTGCTTTAGTTATGCCATCTTCTATATATAATTCACACATACACAGCATATAATAATTGTTATGTAAAATAGTTATTGGCCACCCAAGCTGCTCTCGTTTGCAAATTGGGTGCTTTACTTTGTGCATATGTTGAATGTTGGGATCAACCGCAGGCTTGCGGTTCAAACAATAATGCAGGCAAGCATTATGTTGCAAACGCTCTTAATAATAACCACAAGAGAAGGACATGCGGGTGGCCTATGGCTAGCTAGATAACTAGCATGTTGTTTATTCGAAAAATAGTTATCTTATTAGTATATGATGTCTGGACCATTCTTTTTTAGTTCCACAGAAAAACAAACTTCTTATGTAGTACAGTCTTGAGAAGGTACAAAACAGAAGGAAACTCATCAGAGGCATTGGATCATTGCATCTTCATGACCTAAAATCATAGGTGGGAGTTCGCATTGGGAATGTTGTGTTGCATCTGCATTGCTTAAATTCCTAGCTACTTTCAATATTTATAGATCTTCCGGTAAGTTAGGCCATCGAGACTATATATGTCTTACAGCAGCTGATGAGTAAGTGCATATGTATATTAAATACTTATGCACCTAATATTATTTCACCCAGAACAAAATATGCATTTTTTTTTGCCTCATACCTTTTTATGATGAAATAGTTACAAGCTGAAATCGGCGTGCATATATATCAATATCAATATAGTTTAACTGAAGTCGTAATTATTTCAATTTATTGAAAATAGTCCCTTGACACATTTGCCATTTTCACTTTGCATTTCAGAATTAATTGTGGAGCGAGGCCACCCAGCATATTACAGCTTAAGCACTACTCTAGCATTTCTAATATTGTAAAAAACAAAATAGAATTCCGTACTAACTGAATGATCCTACATATTTTAATGGTTATATATGCACATCCTAGACAGCCTATTTATAAAGACCAC
The DNA here is from genome assembly GCA_030378355.1 of Eleusine indica. Taxonomy (NCBI): domain Eukaryota; kingdom Viridiplantae; phylum Streptophyta; class Magnoliopsida; order Poales; family Poaceae; genus Eleusine; species Eleusine indica. The sequence goes on from CM059495.1 coordinate 50,072,617, forward strand.
TTGGTAATGTTTTAGAGGAGTTGTACATGCATGTATAAATAACTATTAGGGAATAATATAGCTACGTTCTGTAAAGAAATTGTTCTGCTATTTGCGTAAAACAAGTAAGTATTTTTATTATGACGTGGATCCCAAAATGTTAGACATGTGACATTGATGCAATCAGTGTATATGGTCAGTATATTTGCTATTTCCAGCGGTCTCTTTCACACATGTAGCCTGCTAGCTACCTAGTTGCAAGTTGCAACCCCAACATTAGGTTCCCTTCATCCCCTCATGGATACTATACTACTTTCACAATGAAATACACTACATAGTATTAATTTGTGTGGTGGTCCAGGGGATCGAAGGATTATCGTCTGCGCCCCTTTTGGCCATGTAAATGGACCAAACACTAATAGATATTTCAAAAGATCATTCTGAAGGTAACATTTCAATCGCACACGCCCTGACTGAGACCACTACACCAATAGTATTTCTCATAACAAACACAGGAGCAAACTGCATAGGGATAGGAAAATAAATAAATAAATAAAGCGTTACATGTCATGAAACAATTTGACAGCAAATCAAATCCTTTTGAAACACTACTTATGTACATCCTTCGCTAGAGCCACACATCTACTTAATGGACAGCTATATCCTATGAAACTTACATGGAGATCTTGATAACCGGTCTTTCAAAGAAAATGACCTTGAGAAGTAGTAGCAGCTATGAAAAAAAAAATTACTTAATGATCCATTGCAATCCAGCTTGAATAAACCAAATGATCCACCCAAATTTGGGGGACCAATTAATAAAAACCTAGTTACTTCGGGCAAGTGGCAACACCAACCATAGCCACTTGATCACTAAGTTTGGCCCTAGGTAGCTAGCTAGGCTACTTAAAGTAGCAGTTTCGCATGCTCTAGGTGTTCTGATATGTTGAGATCAACACGCGCTCTCTCATAATAAAGCGACTGCACAAATTGCAGTTGGAGTCTTCGTGTGGACCACACAGTGATAAAGCTTTTTAGTAAATAAGAAGGATAACGAGAGGCATATTACGAATTGACAAAAGAGCAACTTTGACTATCTAGATTGAAAGAGACGCATATTTTCATGTTTGTTTGTTTGATTATTTTTCTTGGTCAGGCATGATAATAAGAGGTTCAAAGAGCACACCCCATATTAAGCATATTGGGACGACGCCCTTCAGTCTTTGAATACTTGGTGTTTTGGACAAGGTTTCAGGCAATTTTAAATACTAATTATTCACTCGTTTGTAGAATCATCTCTCCCCCCAAACCAAAAGAAATCAAAGTTTTCCACAAGCTTGATCTCGCTTGCATTGTGTTTAGTGTGGGCCTAATTGCATGCATGCGTGTAGAATAAACCTCCAGGACAAGATCGGGGTATATTTGGTGCGTGGGGGCCCAGAGGGGCGCATGTAATGTCCAGACGTGGTCCCATCGGCCAGCGGGAGCGAGCACGCACAGTAGCATGCATACTGAGGCGGTGGCAGACGGGGCAGCGCCGGCGCAAGCTCACATTCGTTTTTACATCCTCCTGTCACCTGTGACGCCATTAATCCGCCAAGTCACGAAGAGCAACCGATCTATTTCACCGCCAGGTAGGTCCAGTAAAACAGCCTGTCCCGCATGTCAGGGAACAAAGGTACGGCGTCGAGAGGTGGAGGCTTCTTCCGTCGAGACAAAACTAGGCGCCGTTGCAGTAGTCGGACGCGCCCGGATCCCTGCGACCTTGTCATTAGTACTACTGCACACCACGCGACGTGGGCTCGAATTCCCCCCAGGACCGCATGTCAGAGAGACCCCCCTCTTCCCTCTGCATCGGCTCGCTCTTCGAGATCGGAAAATTCTACGTGCATTGCTGCGCGCCTCTGCAACCTGCATGGCTCCGATCGTGTTCCCCACAGGCAGCAGAGAAGACGGAGGGAGCCACCGCGACCGACCATGCGTATGCAACCAACAACAATGATGGCTTTGCTATAACGGTTGTCGCCCAAGGCTGAGTGGCTACATAGCTCCTGTACTCCGTGGCTTCATCGATCTTCCTCAACTGTGGAGGTGCGGGGATTGATGCACCAATAGGGATGCTACGAATCGCTACGAGAAATCAATCATTATGATGCTTTAGTTTTATGTCGCTATCAATTGTCGTCGGCAACGCCTACAATCGGCCTGACATGATGATTTGTTTGATCCGACTAAAGATTTCACGGGTTATCAGTCCTGAGGTGACAAGGAGAAGTACATCATAATCAGTAGTGGCAACATTTCGTGGAGGTCAGGGCATTTGCAACTCATAAATAGTTTGAATCAGCGGATATATATACATATATCATTTCTACAACAAAATGAGCTTAGCTATTTTTTGGTACTATAATTTGATGACCGATAGAGTTAGATAAAAAAAAAATTAATGTAGAACTTGATAATTAAATTGACTATCATGATTGTTTTTTTCTCTTGCATAACTATCATGAATGTTTTAAATGTGGGTAGTTCCAAGATATGAAAAAAAAAGTTTTGTATGATAATGATTTTACAATGGGACACACTACTACTCTAATGTCGTGTTTCCAAGCGCGTATAAAAAAGAAATATTAGCAAATTGACAGATCATTATTTATATTTTGCTGGAAAAAATATAACAAAAGGAGCCTTAAGCAAAGGATTTTAAACCTTGCTCGATGTTATAGCTTCTTTCTTCAGCCTCTATTTGCATTGAGAGGATATAAAGAGACTTACATATGGTTGGAAAACATAATTTGAAGCAGCATATACAAACTAGGTGGAGCTTATTTACGGAGGGGAGACCACTACATACTGGACCGAGAGAAATTGAATGAGATCTCATCATGAAACTACTAGGATGACGTAGGTATGTTGCTAGAAATTGCTGCATGCCAACAAGGAAGCATGACATGCATGCATCATGGGAAAGGGCGAAAGGCTGCAGGATCTTTACAGTTCGTTATGCATGCGCTGCAAAGATGTGTGACCGCTGCCATCAGCTGCCATTTGCTGATTGAAAGCGATAGGTTTTGTGTCCACATATACCTCAGCTGGTCGTAAGCGTGAACCTGAACTACAGTACAGATGGGCTCCATATCGAGTCAGTGTTTCCTTTTCAAATTGGATTAGACTGATAACCTTTAAAGAATAAAATCAGCTTTGTCAAAAAAAAAATGGATTTCGAAGTACATGCTACTTTGGACCATCCTATGTTTCATCCTATATTAGGTTAGCTGATTATAAACAATTACCTATGGTACTACTCCCTCCGTCCATTGAAAGTGTCATTTTTTACTTTTAGAAAATCATCTTTGACTATTCGTTTTATTCAATTTTTTATTTAAATATTAAAATAAAGATGATATCATTAATTTTTTTTGTTATAAATTTAATTATAAAAAATAAATTATATTTGCATAATTTTTTTTTGAATAAGACGAGTGAGTCAAACATCATATTAAAAAGTCTAAAACGACATTTTCAATAGGACGGAGGTAGTATTTACTATAGCTACTCCCTCTGTTCTTGAATCTATTATTGTTAAAATTGCTGTCCTAACAATAATAATTTAAAAATGGAGAGATTATATATTTTTATCCTAGCAATAATAATTTAAAAGCGGAGATAGTATAAACTATGACAGGCATGTAGCCTTAATTCAAGCTGATATTTCATTCTTCCTTGTTCTAGCCACTAGTGCGTGGTGTTTCTTCTGTAAACCAATAGATATAACCACTTAATTCAGAAGCTTTTTGTGAAATTTAATTTGGAAGATTTCGATAGGCACATTCAGGTCAATATTGGGATCTCTCATGAAGCTCACTCTGTAATTTTCCGTAGGAGCTGAAAATAAAAGAGAGCCTTGAAATGGTGCCATGGTCTATCAAGGGAATTAAAAAGAGGCCCACCCGTGGCTTCAGGCCTTTCAAAGGGCCAACACGTAAAGCTTCTACCTAGCCTAGGAGAGCCATTCAAGCCTGAGGCCATAATCTAGGAAGGCCGTTAAAATCTGGTTAAATGAGCCCACCGAAAAGGGTAAATCTCTAAGTTTCAGAACTTTTTGGGTGCATATTTTAGCTTCTCTAGGCTGAAACACTAATATATTACTCCTCTATTCCAAAAATGTTTGTCGTTAGGACAACAGGATTAGTTCAAATGTGAACTAATCCTACTGTCCTAATGACAACATTTCCGGAACGGAGGAAATATACTATATAAAAGACTTGTTGGACCGAAACATAGCACATAATTCAAGGTTAATAGTTCAGCACTTCAGCTGGAGTTCTCTAGTTGAAACACTAAGGCTATCTCCAACGGGAGACACATCTGGTGACCCAAAATTCAAATTGGGTCTAAAATCAGGAATTAACGGCTCCAACGGGAGACCTATTCGCGAGACCTATTCTGGGCTCCGCCTCGCTCGCGACTCACATTTGGAGCACTGCTTTCGCGACCCAAATGTCCAGAGCAGCAGAGCAGCCCGCACCGAGCTCTTCCACGCCGAGCTTGTCCCCGCCGGCCGCCGCCGCCTCCGACGCGGCCGCTCGCGGCTCCTTCTCCCACCGCCGCCCGGCCCGCTCGAGCTCCTTCTCCTCCGTCCACCACGCTCGAGCACCTCCGCCGCCGCCCGCATGAGCTCCACCCGATGTTCGAGCTCTAGCGCTCGCCGTCCAAGATCTGAGCCTCCCAACGCTCGAGGTCACAGGACGACACTGTTGCTCCGTCCTGTGACCTCCTCCTGCTGCCACTTGACTTATTTTGGATCTCCATTGCTCCATCCTGTGACCTCCTTCTGCCGTCACTTGACCCTTCTTTGGATGTTTCGTTGGAGATCAAGATTTTTGAGTGGTGTTCTTCAACCAATGTAGCACCCTATTTTGGGTTTTAGGTCTCCTCTACCGTAAGAGATAGCCTAACATATATAAACCAAACATGGTGTACTGCAGCCCACTTCATGCAAATAAACTAAACATCAACGGGTCTACCAATATTCATCTTCTCCAACAGATACAACTTTTTATTGCGAAAAAACAATTAGCTTTCGTATTAAGAATCGTGTGGCGTACGAGCACAACCTGCTCCTAGTTACAGTTTCTCTCTGAAGAGGCACACCTCAAGAAAAGAATACAGATGAATCAGCTAAAGAATACAGAGCTTGATCTTAGCACAAACATACACGCACATTACACAGCGTACATACAAGTCACAAATAAGCTAAGCTATCACGTCCAGCCCAAAATCACTCCAATCTACAGCACCAACGACGGTGGGTGGGTGCACGATAGCACGAGTAACGAATCGATTAGGCGACTCTGCAGTTTGCCCTGATCTTGCCGCTGCTGCCGGTGAGCACGCCGACGGATCCCATCTTGACCATGGCCGCGGCGAAGTCGTTCTGGAACGTGGCCGGGTCGTTGGCGTAGGTGACGACCTGCACGGCCGTGTTCTTGTCGCCGAGCAGCGCCTGGTCCGACGAGAGCAGGCCGCGGTTGGCCATGACGCCCTTGAAGAAGCCCTCGTCGAAGGCGTTGGGTGAGACGGCGTCCATGGCCACGAGTGGGTCCCCGCCCTGCGGGCACTGCCGCGCCAGCTGCGCCACGTAGGCCGGGTCCATGGTCGGGTCCTGCCCCGCCGTCGTGGCCGCCCGGGACAGCCGGCTGCTGAACGAGCTGCAGTGCGATGAGCCGATGGTGTGCGCGCCCGAGAGGATGACCATCTCCTTCTGGGTCAGGCCCTTGGACGCGAACATCTGCGTCAGCTGGGGCACGTTGGCCGTCGGAGGAGGCAGGTTCCCGTTCGTGTCAGACGCGCGCGAGGTGGAACCGTCCCGGCGGCCCGCTGGCACCTGGTACGCGTTCCCGCCGGCCTGTGGATCGAAACAGCAGCGACAAGAATAATTTCGTTAGCACGCGGCGACAATGGCGTAGGCGCTAAGCATGATGGGCCCAAACGCATCGAGTTCTCGATCGATCCCGGAATGCATGCAGGTCCGGCATCATGTGGTGCAGTGGCAATGTGCGTCAAAAAGTTGGGGACAGGGGTCAGATAAGCTTTAGTAATCCGACATGCTAGCCCACCCTTAGATTCCAGATTTCATATGATGTTTTTTACCTAAAAAAATAAAGGTTCTCGCTGAAAGACTGCTGCTACTTTGATGGTGCTACCACCGCCGTCCACACTGACACTACTAAAGTGAGAGAGCAATTAACAATGCTGCTTTGCAGTGTGACTGACTGTGAGTGCGATCGAGCTTAGGAAGGCAGCGAAGTTAATTGGTTGTTTACCAGTGCGACGCTGTCCCTGGCCGCGAACGCGAGTATGTCCGCGCAGGACACGACGCCGAAGCAGGCCTGCTCCACGCGCGCCTTGATGCGGTCGACGACCTCAAATCCCCGGAGGCTGGTGTTGGGCCCGGCGTCCTTCTCCGCCGTGTTGCCCTTGGTCGAGTCGATCAGCACCGACGCGTCGCACCCCTGCGCGCGACACACAAATTGATCGGTGAGCCATTTGATGGAGCTGCCACATTTTGCAGTGGAATGCTAGAGAGCTCTGTTTAATTTGGCGGCGGCTGACTAATACTGACCCTGACGAAGCAGTCGTGGAAGTGGAGCCGGAGCAGGCCGGCGGCGAGGCCCGGGTTGGCGGTCACCGCCTTGCTGACCTCCTGCTGCACGATGATCTCCGCGGCCGGGCACGAGTTGTCGTAGAACCCCACCCGCAGCTGCGCGCGCAGCCCCGTCGCCATCATCAGCACGGCCACGACCACAGCTCGCAGGTAGTGCACCATGCCGCCGCCTCGCCTCCGCATCACCATCGCCACTGACCCTGAACGATCAGCTGCCACTCACTCTCTTTATGGCACTACCAGCTAGTTTGCCACGCTTTTATACTCGCGCTTTGGCATGCACATCAATCACTGGCTCTATGCTTCTCAGTTAAGGAAGGCGAAACACTGAGCTGATGAGAGCAAAAGAGTGCGCTTAAACTAGTAATATAACAATGCGGTAGAGGAAGGTTTATGGGAATCTCGATAGGGGCCGGACCAAGCGAGTGTGCCATATGCAGGGCATGTGCAGAGGGGATAGGTTGGTAGACAGGAAAGCCTGGAGCCAATTGAGGGGCCGGGCTTTTCTTCTGGCTTTCTGCCATGATTTTTTTTTTTTGATAAATAGCTTTCTGTCATTAACCATGATTGGGGTCGATGCATGGAAGAAAGGCAAGACAACTAGATCTGCTGCGTTTTACCTGCAGTACATGGAGCGGCCGACAAGTGGACACTGCGTTCATGAGGTGCTTGTCAGGGCTGCCATTTGTGATTTCTAGTGAAACTGACGATTACGACTCGCGTTTCTCAGTTTCTCACCCAGCCTTGGTAACACGTTCATGCTGCTAAACCATGACCATGTGGTGCTACAGGACGACGACGACGTTGACATGATGGCCCTTAGCTTGCAGCTGCAATATACAAAATTAACGTAGTGTTTGGTCTTTTTGCTGCAACCGAGGACTTCAGTAGTGTGACCTGTGCTCTGAATCTGAGCCGGTAACCTTGTTCCTGTAATGAAACGAGAAATTATTTCCAGGACAGGCAACTTGGCTATCCAATTGATCATGGAATGGTCCAATTAGAACCTTTTGCTCTGTTTATAGTTGCATATATATATTTCCTTTCTGAAATAAGCAGGGCATCGGATACTTTCGGGTTGACGGCAAAGCCTGATTCCTGACAACTAGGTCTGAAGTTGCAAATGCTTCACAGCTTGAAAGAATCCAGGGAGGATAGGATTAGAACATGCATGATTGACCCCATTGCAACAGATCATGATGAATACTTAGCTTTGCTACTGTAAGAAATGATCTCACTCATGATGTGCACAGCCAAAGCAAAATGCTGTTGCTGCTGCTCATTGCTCAAGATCGAAAGAGCTGGCTGGTGACAAGTCAAAGAAGATTCGTCCGCCACATTGCTGCCGAGCTGGACCTGCTTATTTTATAGTTCCAGTAATTAGCCACAGCCATTATCAGTTCAGACTTGCAGAGTGTGCGTGTACGATATGAAAATAGGTAAAGTTTTAACTGTACGTGCAGAAAGATAATGCCGCTATTTAGACAACTTGACGCACCATGTTCTTCAGATCCGGTAGAAGACGGTTAAACTATCTAAACACAGAGCTGGAGCGAGCGGCGTCTGAACTCTGTCGGAGCTGCACATGGACGTCGTGTTTGGTAGAGCTCGGGTTGTGACAAGATTCGCGGGAGCTGAGGACCCTTGTCGTTTGACCTCAGGGTAAGCAGGAATCGTTGGCTGCACTAAGCGGGATCATTCCAATCAAGAAGCCTCGGCTCCTGTAGTCCTGTGTTCGTCGATACGTACACGCTTCTCTAAACGAAACGACGGGTCGGCGGCTACTAAGTACGTGTGATCAGGCACATCAGTCCTGCTCGGACAGACAATATGAACACGGTTTGCTTTGCTGCCCTCTGGAATTTGGATTGATTGGCCCGGCCTTCTGGATTGCAGGCAGCAGCGCTGCTCCATGGGGTCTCGTAATCTTCTCACGGTACAGCTAGGACTGCCTTTGATCCATCGCCATCCTCACTCCTCTTTTTTATTTTCCTTTCGTGAACTCATGATGATAGGCTTGATAGTAGGGGTGCAGGTTTTCATTTTTGTAGGTCAGTGAATCGGTCCAAATTTTTTTAAAATAAACTAAAATTTTCTCTTATTTCATGAAACTAGTAGAACAAATTAACTAGAGTCTTGATCCACAACTACTCATTGAGTATCCAACTACACCCCTACTTGATAGCATCGTGTTGTTTTTTTCCCCTCCTTCGCGTTCTCCTCGGAAACATCTTGCAACCTGGCATCAGCTTTGTGTTGTCTGCAGAGCCATCGAGCAGCAGGGGAAAAGGCTTCAGCTCAGGCCTGGCTACGCTCTGCTTGCGTCCTCTCTCCGCCGCTGGCACATGGCAAAAGCAGGAACGCGCGTACCGCGGTGGACAAAGCGACTTGCCTGGCCAGGAACAGCGCTGGATGTCGATGCCTTTACAAAAACCACGACGAGGACTTTGGTTCTTGTTCACACCGTCAAACGAGGTGATATGTTAAAATCTGACGCCGCCGGCGCATTTGCTAGAGGACGAACCACACCCGCGCATCCGCATCGGCGGCCGCCTAGCCGGCAAGCTGCCGTGCGCTAGCGGGGCCGGATGAGTTTGCTTGGGCCAAAATTACGGGCTAGGTCTTGATATTGGGTCTTGCTAATTAATGAATTAGGCTTTTGTCTGTTTTGGGTTGGTCGTTGATCCATGTGCCGCAAACAATCTTAAGAAGCATAAATAAGAAAAGTTATCTTTAATAAAAAATTCCAAATACCTATTCAGTATCTTATTCGATGACGTCCGGCAGTTTAAAACTGCAACTACCGAACGTCATCAATAAAAATACAGAATAAGTGAGTATATGAAACACCCTTCTAAGATGTAAGTGGATATTTATAACTTTATCAAAAATATAATAATTGTAAGAACATAAGAAGTCAAATAACTGAATTTCACTCAAGAATCAATTCGAACTTTAGAGGAACTATGATAATTCTTAAAACTGAAGTCCCTCTTCAAATCCAAATTGTTTCTTATGCTTTTATGGAGTAACAAACTGGCAAAAATGGATAACCTGGAGTAAAGAGGGATGTCAAAACAGCCACAATGTTATTGTTGTGATGAACAGAGAACGTGCACTCAGCGCAGCGGCAAGGCGTGCGGTTGGCAGGCTGGTCGCACAGGTTCGATCCCCCGTTCTCGTGAAAAAAATTCCCCTCGTTTTCCCTGCGCCAAAGTAGAGGTAAAGACTCGTGTCATAACTCATACGACCAACAACTGAGTCACTATGTATGGTTAGGGAGTGAGATTTGAGAATTTTCTCGACCTACGTGAGAAGGTCTTCTCCTTAGCATATGCCCGAGGTCGTCATACCGCTCGCAGATCGAGTTTTTTTTTTTGGCAATGAACATGAGAGCATTTCCCATATGTTCTTGAAATGTGATTTTTGCAAAGGCAATCTGGGAGTCTTTGAATTTCTGAAAATAGATATATGAAAAAATTATGTTTCGGTAGCAAATAGATGGTTGCATATAGAAAAATTCTATATTGTGAACATCATCTGAACTGCAGTGTTGGGATGAATTTATCTTTACAAGCGGGCTTGGAGAGTTGTGAAAATTATTCTGAAAGCCATACTGAAATTGTCGAGGGAAGGTGCCTCATCTTCAAGGAATCAAGAAGGGAGGAGACAAGATGGCATTGTTTTTTGGAGACCAGGATGCAGGAGCCAATGAGGATTTCAGGCGGTTCCAGCTGTATAAGACTTTCAAGCCAATGTATTCACAGGAGGTGGAGAAGGAAGGATGTGTGCTTGCGGTTCTGCCCCGGGAGAGGCGTTAGATGTATGCAATGTCGTTTCAAGCAGTTGCCTCGCAGCTCCTTGGTCAGTTGTCATTTCAAGAAAAACGGTGATTGAATTTTAATTAAGGGACACATGGCAAAATGCATTTAATTATAAAAAAAACATTAGATGAAAAAATACGTGTTCTGAGGGGAAAAAAGTCGATATATATCAATGTAATGTTTATTAGTTTGTCAACCAAAAAATGCTTGAACCTGAATATCATGATAGCGGAAGTACTCCTGACATTGCAGAACTTATAAAAATGAAAATCAGAAGAACTGAAGTAAGAATATCGAAGTAATTAAACGAATTCAATCGTGCGTGCCATTAACATTGGTCGCGCTCCACTTGCTTATGCGGAAGTGTGGATCACGTCCTGACCCTCCTGCAGTTGACGCGGACCTTGCCTCCGTATGTTCCGCGGATGCCTCCCATCTTGACCATGGCCGACGCGAAGCTGGCCTTGAACCAGTCCGGGTTGTTCTTCCACTGCCTGACCTTATCGACAGTGCGCGGCGAGTTGAGCGCGGCGTCAGACTCGATGGCGGTGCGGTTGGCGAGTACGTTGGCGAAGTAGCTGGAGTCGAACGCGTACTGGCTCCCGGCGTCCATGGGCACCTTGTTGTTGGCGTTGAAGTTGCACTGGCTGCGCAGGCTGGTTCTGTACGCCGCGTCCATGCCCTTCTCGGCGTCGCTCGTGAGGCGGTACCCGAACGTGCCGCAGTGCACCACGCCCACCGTGTGCGCGCCGGAGAGGATGACCATGTCGTCCAGCGACAGGCCCTTCCGGGAGAAGTACTGCAAGAGCACGTCCACGCTCCGCTGGTTCGACGGCGGGAGGTCGCCTGTCATGCTCGCCCGAGACACCGTGCCGTCGGGACGGCCGGCGGGGACGGCATACCCGAAACCACCGCTCTGTTTATTGTCCACGCGTCGAAAAATTTGATGATTTTTGTTACTTTCGAGTGGTCGTGTCTCAGGGCATGAGAAAAAATTTGGAGGATGACCGGGTTATTATTGTTACCAGCTTGACGCTGTCCCTGGCGGCGAAGGCCAAGATGTCGGCGCACGCCACGGTCTCCTTGCACGTGGTCTCGAGCCTCGCCTTGATCCTGTCGACGACTTCGTACCCGCGCAGGGTCAGGTTCGGCTGCGCGTTCTTCTCCGCCTGCCCGTCGGCAGCGTCCAGCAGCACCGACCCGTCGCATCCCTGATGAAGAAGATGGATGATCGAAACAACAACGTGGCACACGCAGCATGCACGGATCTAAAAGGTTCCTGCTGGCTACTTTTTCCGTTCAAGGATATATGACATATTTTGACACAAGAATTAAGGACGGATAAAAAAGTTGTGTAACATAGAAACAAGGAGAAAAAAAAAATAGAGATAAAAATGTATTGTGAAAAGAGAAAAATATATTAGGATGCGAGAGTATCATATAATTTGAAAAAACTTAAGAAAACTAAAATATTATGTAATGTTGAACGGGAAGAGTAATTAATAACGCACATTGACGAAGCAGTCGTGGAAGTGCAGCCGGATGAGGCTGGCCAGGATGGACCTGTCGGCAGCCGCCGCCTTCTGGACCTCGTCGGCGACGATGGACTCGGCGGTGCGGCACGTCTGGTTGTAGAACCCGACCCGGAGAGTAGTCTGCGCGTCGGCCACGCGAGCAGCCTGCAGGGCCAGGCCGGCAACGACAACGGCCAGGAACCCTGCTCCCTTCCCCATTGCCATCGGTCGCGAACTCACCTTGCGATGATGGCCGGTGCAAACCGTTAGCTCTCTATAGGCTCTAGCTAGCTAGTCCTGCACTCCTGCTGCAATTTGTGCACTATCAGCAACGACGATGATCTGCTCTATATATACGCGGAGCAGGGAGACGCAGGAATGTGTAGGATATGCGCAATTGAGGGTGCCACGTACTATAAATGGGAGCTGTCCTGTTCGTTCCGTGCTCACGAACGAAGTTAGGCGGTGACCCATCGTCGTGGTGCTTTGTCTAGTTGGGAATAGAACGTGAGGCGGTGTAACGGTGAGGTAGCATTGCGTGCGTCAGTATCAAAAGGAATCGTGCATTGGCCATTTGTCAAGATGTGCTTCCGTGTTACAAACTTGCATGCCAACTGACAGGATATTCTGAACATTCTGGCAGAGAACGAAAGTTAACGCAGGTCTCGAGACAATGCTTGATTATTACTCCTTTTAAAAAGGAAATGTTGGAAATTAGATATACTTGATTCTGAAAGCTGTACATGGTCTGCTACAGAGCGGGTCTGCACTATGAGTGCATGTATAAATCAAGAAACTCTCTATGCATGCTTTCATCAGTTTACCAGGGCAATGCTAATTTCCATTGGTTTAATTACACAGTAAAGTTTCATAAATATAGAAAACCTTAGCTTTACGGCATTATCTCATGTAACTGTTTGGATTAGCAGTACACTAGATAGCCTCCCACTTCTGCAGTGCCCCCATCTCGGTTTGTTCAGGATACTTCGGTTCACAAACAGAACCCCCGCGCATGGCCGGTTAATGAAGGTACTTCACATGAATAATACTAATGGTTATGCAACTTAAGCCATTAAACATATCACTATGTTCAACATTCAAAGGTTAAGGACCCGCTAGCTTTACATTCACAAAATGAGCGAGTCTTCTTCATCACTCGAATTTCCACATGATTATTTAGCCAAATGTTCAACATGCACAGCTTCCATAAGGTCAAGGATTGGTAAGCGTGAAGATCAATTTGTATCGTATGGGAATTTTATACTACCAAAAAACAACACTCATATTAGATTTTGGGAGGGAAATGGTTAGGTACAACAGCTTTACAATAACAATATCCAATTATTTACATAGTATCAAAGGTACTCAATCCGTCCCCACTCAATATTCTATGAAGGACACATGTTTGATTTGAACATTTTTCTTTCCATTCCAATATTGATAATATGAGCATATTTAGTAGATGAATCCTATGGCTATCAATGTACAAATTTTATACTTTGATCTAGAATCTACCTACGCACTTTCATATAGAAGCCTATATGCTCTTAACGGCCAATTTCCTAGGGCTTAATAATTCATCTTCTTCAAACGTGTTTTGGAAAAAAAGAGATGCAAACACAGACACTCATATATGCGTACAACTCTCGTTTGACAAAGAAGCAACACATGGTGCAATTTGATTGGAGCGGTTGGATTTAAGTTGATTTTAGAATTTCAAATGATTTTTCTCTCAAAAGGTAGCTCTGTTTTTGATCTGTTTGAACTATTATGTTTTTCAAAATTAATGCAACAAAATAATATCCCACAAACATATGTGTTTTATAATTTTTCTTTAAAATGTTGCATTCAAATATGTAAAATTTATTGAAATTGTCTATAAATTCAATTGTCCCGGTAGTAAATATCAATTGTTTTAGTTAAAATGAGTAATTTTAAATTTTAAATTTTATTTTTAACATTGTTCTAACAATAAGAATTCATTATTGAAGAGTGAAATCAATACTTATGGTAGTTAAAATCCTTTTTTCTTTTATCAATTTACAAATTTTTGAATTTGATACTTTTTTTTTCAATTGTTCATGTTTTACTAGTAAAAAATTATCGCTCTAGAAATATTTGAAGTTTTTAAATCTAATTTTGATTTTTACCATTTCTATCATTAAAACTTAATAGCTAGAGTTGTAAAAATAAAAATGTAACAACAAAAGTTTATTTATCCAATCCAAAAATTTGAATTTTATATATGAAAAAATCTGTACGAAATACAATCACACCAACTTGTAACCAAGCACGTGGAAAAATCACCAGACCATGGATTGTACTTGGTTTCACGTTTACTAGGCCTGTAGCGATAAGCATGCCGACCAGAGAGATCCTATATATAGAGCATGCGATGGGAGGCTGAAGTATCTTGGTCCTAGATTAAGAGTTTTGGTAATTAATGAAGACTTGTGGTTTATTATACTCCAATGATGATCAATTCATAAATTCATATTTCAATGAAGATGAAGAATGTATCACAAGGCAACAGGTACAAAAATAAGTTTTTCTATTTTACCGGTCATAAGGTGATTAGAGGAGAAAATGACCGGATTGCTAGTATAGTTGCCGAACTATTAAGAGGGATCGATGCTCTAGTTTTTGATGAATATTTAGTTGCTACTTTCTGAGATTTCATTTATCCAACTCCTTGTCAAAGTACACCTCCAAATAATCTTTGAAAAACCTATGCAATTTACACATAATATCCCTTGCTTATCCTATGGTGTTTTTCCCCCAACAAATTCCCTGAAAAATATATGTTGGAAATCCTCAATTATTCTCCCTGAAAGTTCCTGCTGAAGGAGGGGTAGCGGTCTGACCGACAGTGTGCTGCGGTCTGACCGTGCACGTCGAGAGAGGTCCGAGGACCTAGTCCCTCTAGCGGTCTGACCACCTGGAGCTGCCGGTCTGACTGCTAGGTACTGACGGTCTGACCACGGGCTCTCGACGGTCTGACCTTGCTCGTCCAGAGGGTTCTGTGTCTCGGCATGTCACTGGCGGTCTGACCGCCAGTGGAGCTCGGTCTGACCGTCAGTGTTCTGACCAGTTTGAATGCCAGTCAAACTAGCCGTTGGGTTTGTGGCGGTCTGACCGCCAGGTGCGCAGAATCTTGTAACAGCTAGTTTTTGATGCCTTGGCTATATATATCCTCTCCTCTCGTGCTTTTGAGCTTGCTTGACACCCTGAGCTACATTGTTGAGCCATATGAGTTTTCTCCTCTCTCACACAAGCTTCCATTGATCCATTGCAAGCGATGTTGGCTTATTACTCTTGGAGGTTGCTGCCTCCTAGTCGGCTTGGTGGCGTGGAAACCGTGAGCCCTTCAAGAAGATTGTGAAGGAGGCCTGGTGTTCTTATAAAAGGTCTTGTACTCACCTCACCGGAGCGGTAAAGGGCAATTCTAGTGAAATCGAGGTTTGGAGAGGTTTAAGAGATTGGTTTGGCTTAAGATCAAGTTGCTCTTATGCGAGCCCTTCTTGTTGGAGAAGTGAGTTCTTGATAGAGAAGCAAATCAAAGGCTTGAATCCATCTCAACGTGGATTAGGGGTGATCAGCAAGTCATCGAGACCACGGGTTAAATTCATGTCCTTTCTCTTGTTTAATTCTTGCTCTTTACATTATTAGAGATTATGATGTTTCATGTCACCTAGGATTACAAACCCTTAGCTCTCAACCTAGGTGTTGTTTTTCATTCCTGCTATTATTATCTTGTATTATTTCAGCTAATCTTTTTTAGGTTATTAATTTATCAAAAACCACCTATTCACCCCCCTCTAGTCGATATCCTAGATCCTACAAGTGGTATCAGAGCCGGTACTCCCATTTTAGCAAGGATTTAACCATCCGGAGTAGGATAATGGCTAGCAACAACGTCAATGTCGGTCACGCTCCATACTTTGATGGGTCGGATTTTGACTATTGGAAAACATGCATGAAAATCCATCTTTAAGCAATGGGTGATTCTATTTGGAATGTTGTGGATGTTAGTTATGCCGTGCTTAATCCACAAGAGCTCACACCTACCGATCGAGAAAATACAAAGGCTAATGCTCAAGCAATGAATGTGCTCATTCGGGCATTGTGCAAAGAAGAATATCATAGGGTGTGCAAACTTACCACAGCTTATGAGGTTTGGCAAGCTCTCATTAAGGCTCATGAAGGCACAAATATGGTCAAAAGTGCTAAGCTATTCATTTGCAAAGGAAAATTTGAGAAATTTGCTCTATTTCCAAACGAAGACTTGAAGACAAGTTTTTCTCGGTTGACACATATTATGAATGAGCTCAAGGACCTTGAATTTAAGGTTGAAAATGTTGATATGTCTCACAAGTTTCTTAGAGCTTTACCGCCTAAGTATGAAACAATTGTCACCATGCTAGTGAGGTCAGACTTGACAAAGATTATTCCCTCACAAGCCTTGGGGGAAATTCTCACTCATGACATTTTCAAGCAATCACAACTAGAGATTCATGGTGATCAATGCGAAAGTAGCAAGAAGAATATTGCATTCAAGGCCAAAGCATCAAAAGTAGATAGTGATGATGAAGGTGAAAGTACCGATGAGGAAGTTGCTTTGATGGTAAGAAAATTCAAGAAATTCATGAAGAAGAAAGGAGACCAAAGATCATCAAGCAAAAATCCTTTTGCAAACAAGAAATGTTTCGAATGTGGAGACATGGGACATATCTCTACAAATTGAAAGAAAAAGAAAGATGATGAAAGGTATAGCAAAGGAAAGAAAAAGAATTACAAGAAAGTGTTCAACAAGAAAGATGGAAAAGCTTATCTAGTTGAATGGGATTTGGATGCAAGTTCGGATAAGTCCTCCAAAGTGGAACTTGCAAGCATTGCCTTCAAGGAAGCTCCTTCTCTATTCGACTCACATATGTGCTTCATGGCAAAAGGAGAACCCAAGGTTTGTGATGATGATGATACATTTTCTTATGATGATCTTGTTGATATGGTAAGTGTGCTTGATGAATCTCTAGGCAAGACAAAAAAAATATATAAAGAATTAAAAAGGAAATATGCTTCACTACATGAGTCTTATGAGAAAGTAAAGACCTCTCATGAAAATCTAAAGGAGGCTCATGAGGAGCTTAAGGAAGCTCAAGACACTCATGTTGAAAAATAAGATGTTGGAATTACTTGTGATATGCTTGATTTGTGCCTAGCATGAATTAAGTTAATACTTCTAGTATATCAACTTCATGTGATGATTTATTGGCTATACCATGCTCTTCTAAAACTGATTCATATGAAAATATGTCAAGTACATGTGATCCTTTGCTTATTGTTGAAAATGATGAATTACGTGAAACCGTAGACTCTCTTGTTAAAGCTCTTGTGAATTGTCACAAGGGTGAAAATGTTTTTAACAAAATGTGGGAGTGTCAAAGATTCACTCTCAAGCCTGATGGACTTGGATTCATCCCTAAGAAAAATAAAAGTGCCTTTGTTGGAAAGAAAACTGCTTTCATAAAAGAGAATGGTTTGTATTGTTCTAATTGCAAAAATACCGGGGATCTTTAAAAGGATTGTACCGGAAGTAAGAATGTGATGTTTAGGTATATGGATGCCTCTTATGTTCTTACTAAATCTTCTAATGGTGCTGTTTATGCCAAGTTTGGTTGTAAAAATAAGATGCATATTCAAAACTCAAAAACTGCCTTGTCAAAAGATGGTGCAAAGAAAAGAAGTATTTGGGTGCCAAAAGCCTTGGTCACTAACCTCCAAAGACCCAAGCAAGGTTGGGTACCTAAAAGAAACTAATTTTGTTTTGTAGCTGAACTATAAATCTGGTGGACATCATTGGGTGCTTGATAGTGGTTGCTCTCAACACATGACCGGAAATGGAAGCATGTTCACCTTAATGAATTATGAAGGTTCAGAATTTGACAAGATTACATTTGGAGATAATAGCAAAGGCAAAGTGAAAGGATTGGGAAAAATTGCCATCTCAAATGATTTATCTATCTCAAATGTGTTGTTAGTTCAATCCTTGAGTTTTAACTTGCTACCGGTTGCTCAATTATGTGATCTTGGACTCACTTGCATTTTCTCTCCAAAAGATGTCATCATTACTAGCATAAAAAGCAATGAGTTGATTTTCAAAGGATTTCGGTATGGAAATCTTTACCTTGTGGATTTCTCATCAAAAGATGCTAACTTGAGCACTTGCTTATTGTCGAGAGTTCTACTCGGAAATAAATTTATAGGGCTACGTCGGGATTAAGAACTTGATGGTTAAGACACAAGATGTCGATTTAGATAGGTTCGGGCCCTCTCGATGAGAGTAAAAACCGTACGTCCTATGTTCTGTGGTTTGTATTGATGTGTTGTCTGTTGTGGTTGCCTTTTTTCTTGATGGGGGTTCCCTGCCTCCTTATATATCCGGTTGGCAAGGGGTACATGAAGAGTCCTACTCGTAGTCTACAAGGATTCATATAGAAAGTCTATCTCTAATTGCCTTGCGCTCCAAGTCGACTCGGTCGGTTACCTTATGGATGAGGTACCCGGTCGTCTACCGACTTAGGCATAACTATGGATACCTATAAGGTAAGTATTCCACAACAGCCCTCAACATGAAACTGGCGACTGCGAACATGAAACTAGCGACTACGAACATTTTTGTCATAATAACGTCGCAAGCCTTGCTGGTATACTGCCGACCAAAATAGAGCGCGATCATGCAACTCCTCTACTGCAATCAACTCAAGCACTCGGTTGTCTTCAGAAAGCTTCTCGTCGTATCCCTTGACTCACGTTGAGACGAGGTTTCCCTCGGTCGGCAAAATAGCCTCGGAGCCGTGGAACAACGAGAAAGGTGACTAACCAGTAGCCCGACTGACATTAGTGTGCAGCCCCCAGAGAACCAAAGGCAGCTCTCGAACCCACCGACCGGCATACAGTTTGAGCCTGTCAAATATTCGGGGCTTCAACCCTTGAAGAATTATACCATTGGCCCGTTCGACCTACCCATTGCTTTGAGGATGAGCCACTGATGCAAAGTGGATTTTTATTCCCATCTCATCGGCAAAGTCACAGAACTCCTCAGATATAAACTGAGTACCATTGTCGGTGATGATATCATGAGGGACCCCAAACTGAGTAAAAATATCTCTGACAAACTCGACCACCTCCTTTGAAGTTATATTGCCGACCGGCTTGGCTTCAATCCACTTGGTGAATTTGTCAATAGCAACAAACAAATGAGTGAACCCGCCTGGCGCTTTCTTGAAAGGACCGGCAATGTCAAGCCCCCAGACTGCAAAAGGCCAAGTCATATGTATCATCTGAAGTTGCTGCAAAGGCACGTGTGTCTGTTGAGTGAAGAATTGACAGCCTTCACACTTCCGAATGACTTGGTGTGCATCTTCGACCGCTGTAGGCCAATAGAACCCTTGCCGAAAGGTTTTGCTGACCAAAGTCTTGGAAGCCGCATGGTTGCCACATACTCCTGAATGGATTTCTCCCATCAACTCTTTGCCTTCTGGAATCGAGATGCATCGCATCAAGATATTCGAACCCTCTCGTCGATAGAGTAGGTCATCCATCATTAAATATCTTTGACACTTTGCCTTTAACCTTTGTTTCTCATTATGATCTGGAGGCAGCATCCCCTTAGTCAAAAATTGGACAATCGGGTCACGCCTGTCGGTCTTTATGTTGATATCATCTACCATCTCAGCAACATCGGTCGTTAAGACATCAGACCGAAGAGAAATAGTGGGAGAATCAAGGGTGTGTAGGAAAACACCGAGTAGGACAATCGCTCGAGACGATCCCATCTTGACCAATTCATCAGCCGCTTGATTGTTATCCTGAAGAATATGCGTGTACTTCAGTCCATCAAATTTGTCTTCGAGCTTCCTTGCTTCTTGGAAGTAGACAGCCATATTTCCATCCACACAGTTCCAATCTTTAGTGACTTGGTTGATGACAAGAGCCGAATCACCAAAGATGTCAAGACGCTGAATGCCAAGTGATACGACAATGCGCAGACCGTGTAGAAGAGCCTCATATTCCGCAATATTGTTAGACGCGCGAAACATGATCTGGAGGACATACCGGAGCTTTTCTCCTCGTGGTGAGATAAGCACAATTCCTGCACCCGCTCTAGGTAACTGGAGGGATCCGTCAAAGTATATTTTCTAGTACTCAATATCTTGCGGCGCAGGCGGCATCTAAATCTCTATCCACTCAGAAACGAAATCAGCTAATGCTTGTTCTTTGATTGCCTAGTGGGGTACAAACATAATGGTGAACTGACTGAGTTTAACTTCCCACTTGGCAATTTTTCCTTCGGCTTCTCGGTTGTGGAGGACTTCCCCGAGTGCAAAGGTTGTTTGAACTTCAATAGGATGAGCCTGAAAATAGTGCTTCAACTTCCTCGAAATGATCAAGAGCGCATATAGCAGCTTCAAGATCTGGTGGTATCGTGTTTTGGAGGCACTAAGGACCTCACTGACAAAATACACCAGGTGTTGTACTTTTCGTACGTGACCCTCTTCTTCTCGATCGACCGCTAAGACGGTGCTCACAACTTGAGTTGTGGCTGATATATAGAGCTGAAGCTTTTCTTGTGGCTCCAGAGGCACCAGGACTAGAATATTGCTGAGGTTCATCCAACGCCGAGTGCGCCTCTGTTGTCCAGACGAAGTCATCCTGCTTTTTGAGCAGTTTAAAAAACGGTAAACCCCTGACCCCCAGTCGGGAGATAAAGCGACTCAAGGATGCCATGCACCCGGTCAACTTCTGAACATCCCTTTGGGAATTAGGTGGCCCCATATCAAGGATGGCCTTGATTTTGTCCGGGTTAGCCTCTATATCTCGTTTTGAAACAATTTAGCCGAGTAGCTTTCCCGAAGGAACCCTCAAAAACATACTTTTTAAGATTCAACTTCATCGAGTAACGCCTTGAGTTGTCAAACGTCTCTGCTAGGTCAGAGAGAAGTTCTTCAATGTTCTGAGTCTTTACCATGATGTCATCAACATATGCTTCTGCGTTCCGACCGATCAAAGTTTCAAGGCAGCGCTGAATACCATGTTGATAAGTCGCGCCAGCATTTTTCAGACTGAATGACATAGTAGTATAGCAATAGGCGCCGAAGGGAGTTATAAAGGATGTCTTGATCTGATCTTCGACTTTCAGTGGGATCTGGCGATAGCCTGAATAGGCATCTAGAAAGTTTAAAAGCTCACACCCGGCTGTTGAGTCTACAATCTGATCAATACATGGCAGAGCGAAGGGGTCTTTAAGGCAGACCTTGTTCAAATCGGTATAATCGACACACATCCGCCACTCTTTATTCTTCTTAGGTACAAGGATTGGGTTTGCTAGCCAATCAGGATGGTACACTTCCCTTATAAACTTAGTATCTAACAATCTAGCTATATCCTTCTTCATGGCGTCCTTGCGGTCTTGTGCGAACCTTCTAAGCCTTTGCTTGATGGGGGTGGCCCTAGGAGGCACCTCGTGCTCAATCTTTTCCCTAGGAACTCCTAGCATGTCAGAGGGCTTCCATGCAAAGATGTCCCTATTTTCCTGGAGGAAAAGAGTGAGCACGAGTTCCTATTTCTCATCGAGGTCGACCCCTACATAAGTGATCTTGGCAGGGTCCTCTGGATCGAGCGAAACTTCCTTGGTAGGTACCTCATCCATCTGGATCTTGTCCTTGGTGAGCTTCTTCACGGGGACATCCTGTCCGCTCCTGACTGCCGACTGCCTTCTAGATCTCCAGCCGATCGGATAGCATCAACTGTCGGTCGACCATCTCACAACTCTGCACATCGCAATCAAAAGAATTCCGAAGGTCAGAGTGGAGGTAGATGATTCCCTTAGGGCCTGACATCTTGAGAGTGAGATACGGGTAGTGCGGGACCGCTATTAATTTTGCCATCGCCGGTCTGGCGAGGATGGCATGGTAAGCAGACTCGAAGTCGGCTACCTGGAAGATAATACGCTCTGTCCTGAAGTTCTCATGGGTCCCAAAGGTGACTGGCAGAGTGATCTGTCTTATAGGAACAGAAGTCTTGCCGGGCACGTTCCCATAAAAGAGAGAGGAACTCGGCTGTAAGTCACTGACCGACAAGCCTAACTCTCTGAGGGTCTTGGTGAAGATCAAGTCCAGACTGCTTCCTCCGTCGATGAGTACTTTGTTGAACTTGACCCCCTTCATCGTTGTCGCAAGCACTAGCAGATAGCGACCCAGCTTGGGCAGGTGTCTGGGGTGATCCGACCGATCAAAAGTAATCGGTACTTCAGACCACCTCATGTACTCGGGTGCAGTAGGCTCTACGAAGTTGATCTCACGTAGCTCCAGCTTTTGTTTGCGCTTGGACGTGTAGACATCCGGGCCTCCAAAGACGAAGTTGACTTCCTTCCGGGGCTCCTAGAACTCTCCATCCTCGCCTTGTAGTCGCCGTCATTGGCCTTATCCTTGCCGTTGCGTCTTGGCGGATCTTTGTCCACCTTCAGTGCGATAGTCGTGAAGCCCTTCAAGCAGTAACAGTCCTTTGCTTTGTGGTTTCCCTTTGGATGCCATAGGCATAGGCCACTCAGCAAGTCATCCATGGTCTGCTGGTTCGTCCGAGGATTTTTCCTCGTTCGGTCTATTGCAGCGACCATGTTCTCAGTCTTTCGCTTCTTGTCCTTCTTGGAGGACTCCGATTTGTCCGAGCGTTTCTCCTTGCCTTTGCCTCGGATGTCATACAAGGCCGATTCTCCAGATGCGAACTTATCAGCGATCTCAAAGCACTCCTGAGCAGTTAGCCTGAGGTCATGATTCCTCCGATCGATCTCCCGAACTAGCTCATCACTCTAGACACCTCCTTGGAAGGTTGCAATGATCTATTGGTCCGGGACATTAGGGATCTCGATCTTCTTGGCGCAGAACCGCTTGATGTAGTCGCGTAGGGTTTCGTCAGCCTTCTGCTTAATCCAGGTGAGGTCGAAGTGATTGCCCGGCCGGTTGTAGGTAGCTTGGAAGCTCTCAATGAACTTCTTGTTGAGGTCACCCCATGAGGTAATCGACCTCTCCGGGAGTGACGTGAGCCAAATGAACGGTTGGCTCGAGACAGACCGGTAGATAGTTAGCCATCACATAGGTGTCGCCTCCTGCCGCCCGAATCGCCATGCTGTAAAGTTGAAGCCACTCCCGAGGGTTGGTCTGACCATCATACTTCTCGATGGCGACCGGCTTGAATCCTTTTGGCCACCGAGCGATACGAAGCTCTGGTATGTAAGCCTTGATCGCATCGAATTCATCCTCGTTAGGGGTGACCGACCTCCACCGTCGGTCTGATAACCGGGAAGGTGAAGACGCGCGGCGATTATGGCGAGGACCTATGTCGTCACTATGACGATGACGCCGATTGTCTTTGTCATGGTTTTAGCACCGGTTCCGATCGTCTCGTCGATGTCGGTCGTCGCGGTTGTCTCTCGGGGGTGTATTGTGCCGTCGGTCGTCCCGTCGGTCATCCCGTCGGTAGTCCCGTCGATCATCCCGTCGGTCGTTCTGTCGGTCATCAGTCCTCCGGTTGCGACGCACCTCCTCATGGCGCTGGTCATCCTGAATTCGTTCTTCAGTACGAGAGTTGATGGTACCTCGACCGTCATGATGTCTCATGGAATTCCTCAGATCGCTACGCTGTCGACCACGAGAAGTTGCATGGCTAGAACTCGCCACTGATTGTGGTTCGCCCCTAGCTGTGTCTTGAACAGCAGCTGCTTTGAGCATGGCTACTGCCTTATGCATCGCGGGGGTCTGATATGCTACGTCAACCATCAAACCGTCAAGCAATGTTTTAGCCCCGGTGATGTTGAACTGAGGGGTGTCGTAGACCTTGACACCATCCACTTCAATTTCAAAATCTCTGAGGTCTAGCCGTCGTGCCAGTCGGGATCCACGAGATCCTCTCGGTCGGCGGTGGTGACCGTTCGAAGGTGGTACCTCTTCGGGGTCGTTATCCCTTTGGCCTTCCTCACCACGTCCATCGTTGCCGTTGGCAGCACCATCATTATTGTTGTCATCATCCCCATCTTCGGTTGGGTCCTCACGAACCTCGACCATATTAATGGCCAAAGGATAAGGGCATGTAGATCCGTTTGAGTCCTCATCAAAGGAGCAGACCACCAGATGGGTAGATCTGTGTCGCCGAATCCGAGTGGAACCAATGCAGGGATCAGATCTGACGGGCTTGGTGATCGCGCCATGAGATTGGCTGCGACTGAGTCGGATCGATAGTTGTCAAGGCCTAGCGCTCCGTTTGAGTCAGCGGTGAAGTCGAGCGACCCAAAGGAGATCTTGAAGTTCGGCGAGTACTGGATGGTGGGAATCTCGGCCATCGAAGTCAATGGTGAATCTCGGTGAGCCTTGTCCCTTTCCTGGTGCGCCAACTGTCGAGACTTCTACTCGGCAATAAATTTATAGGCCTACGTCAGGATTAAGAACTCGATGGTTAAGACATAAGACGTCGATTTAGATTGGTTCGGGCCTTCTCGATGAGAGTAAAAACCCTACGTCATGTGTTCTGTGGTTTGTATTGATGTGTTGTCTGTTGTGGTTGCCTTTCTTCTTGATGGGGGTTCCCTGCCGTCTTATATATCCGGTCGTCTACCGACTTAGGCATAACTATGGATACCTATAAGGTAAGTATTCCACACTTATTTACCAAAGCCTCAAAAGGATGGCTGTGGCATAGAAGGCTTGGTCATGTTGGAATGAAACAATTGAACCGGCTTATGAAGCATGATCTAGAAATTGGATTGCAAGATGTGATTTTTGAAAAGGATAAATTATGTAGTGCTTGTCAATCCGAAAAACAAGTTGGAAGTTCTCATCCATCAAAAAGTGTTATGTCCACTACAAGACCATTGGAATTACTACATATGGATTTGTTTGGACCAACCACATATAGAAGCATTGGTGGAAATAGCTATTGTCTTGTTATTGTGGATGATTTCTCAAGATACACATGGGTATTCTTTCTACAGGACAAATCAAATGTATTTGGCATATTCAAGTGCTTTGCCAAAAGAGCTGAAAATGAATTTGAGTGCAACATCAAGAAAATTAGAAGTGACAATGGTACCGAGTTCAAAAATTATAAAGTTGATGAATATTGTGAAGAAAAAAGAATTGAAAGTTGCCTAGAGGGGGGGGGGGTGAATAGGCAATTTAAATATAATCCTGAAAAAACACTAAGTTTTGATCAAGTAACAGGAACGACGGAACTTCTGTCAGAAACGACGGAACTTCCGTCACCACGGAAGTTCTGTCAAATGACAGAACTTCACTAATACTTTCTCTAAAACTTATTTAAATGCGGATAACTAAACAAGTAGAGATACAATACTTGATAAAGGTGCAGCTACGACAATGCACACTTAGGATTCTTTGAAGAATAGCTAGCAACACAATCAACAAGTGAATCGAGCATAATAATATGAAAGAAATACGGAAATGTAAAGAGAGACACAAGAAATTAACCCGAGGTTTGACAACCACACTAAGTAGTTCCTACGTCCTCGTTGAAGAGCCACACAAAGTGGCCGGGTCTCTCTCAACCCTTTTCGCTGCCAAGCAATCATAATGATCGTGCTTGGATTTCTTTCTCCACTTGATTCTTTTCCTCCGGAGGCGAATCACACCTTCACAAACGTCCCCATCTCACCACAACAAGTTGGGAGCTTAAGGGCGACGCCTAGCCGTCTAGGAGACCAAGTCTCCAAGAGTAACAAGCAAATGAAATCTTGATGTGGAGGGAAATATGTGCTTAAGCTTTTAAGTGGATGGATTCAATCTTTTTGTGGTTGGATCTCTCTCACTTGCTTGGAATGTCAAGAACAAGTCTAGAAGTGAGAGGGGAGAGCTCTAGCTGAAATGAGAGTGAATTTTTAAGGAGTCCAACCCTTTCCACGGGGGAAAGGGGAGAGTATATATAAAGGCTCTCCAAAAACTAGCCGTTACACAGCTTTTCTGTGTCTGATAGAACTTCCGTGGTTATCCATGGAACTTCTGTCAGTTCAAAAAGAGCCGTTGCGCGGTAGGGTTACAACTGAGTCAGAGACGACGGAACTTCCGTGATGGTCCTCACGGAACTTCCGTCGCTCTCGGGTTTGCAACACAAAGAAACCAGAGAACGACGAAACTTCCGTGGGAGAGCCCACGGAACTTCCGTAACTCTCGGGTTGGCTGAGGTTAGAAGCTTGGTAATGACGGAACTTCCGTGGAATGAACCACGGAACTTCCGTGACTCTTTGTTTGGCTCAAATAGGATTGGTTCTTTTTGGCATTTGTTTACTAAACTCTCACAAAACTTTTTGGTAGGCTTGAGCACACAAATTTCCCTTCTTAGCAAGATTGGTCTACCCCCCTTTATAGATCGGCATGCCTATGACTCAATTAAAATAAAAACTACTCTTTTAAGGCATTTGAGTCAGTTTTCCTTTTCTTCTTTTTGGGAGTAATAGCCACCTTGCAAATGTGGGTTTAAAGAACAATTTTGATTATCTGCACATTTACTTCATGAACATTGTTAGTACAATTTCAATCTTCCATCATCATACAACAAAACCCACTAGGGGATCCTAGATGCATCTTCAATCTCCCCCTTTTTGGTGATCGATGACAATAGATTAAAAATAATATAATGGAGATAATCAAACTAGACAAAGAGCAAAATATAGCGGAGCTCCCCCTAAAGATATGCATGAATCACACAAACATGTGGAGGAGCTCCTCCCATATTTTTCAATGAGTGGGGTGCCTAAAGGTGTAAAAGTGTGCAACATAGTGATAAAGCGATAAGCATTCAACATACTTGACACAAACAATCAACAAGGAGTAAAAAAACAAGCACACTTGTAACTATAGAGTTATTACAATAAAGGTTCACAAATAGTTTTCACACACGAGATGGAAAGATACTACTTGTCCATAGGTTCATCACTATCCTATTACAAGCGAGATCACACAACACAACTATCATCCTTTTTTTTATCGCTTCTCTCCCCCTTTGGCATCAACGCACCAAAAAGATGAAAGAGAGAGAGAGAGAAGGAATGAACTTACTCATCTTCTTCCTCGGATCCCTCATCCTCATCTTCATCTTCATCTTCATGAGGCGGAGTAGCTGTAGATGGCCCGACAGAGAGATCATTCCAATCATAGCCTGCAAGAGGGCCAGCAAAGACCGGTGGCTCACCATTGGGCTCACACTCAGAGCCATTGGGAGACACCTCATGTCCTTGAGCTCGCTGGTCCCTCTTGTAGCACCTCACTTGCTTCTTGATTCTCCGCTTGTTCTCCTAGTTCTCTATAGCATTGAAGCAACAGACATTGAAGATGCCTTTGAGGAAGACAAGAACTGGAGAAGATGGACGGCGCTACCGGTCTTGGGCTGAGGAAGAGGCCCCTGCTACTGCTGCTGCTACTGATGCATCTCTCTCAGCTGCTGTCTCAGCATGAGCAGGGGCGAGACTCGCTCTCCTAGAGGAAGACACTCCTGGGGGAGTAGGATCAACTGGGCAAAGCTCATGTTGCACCCTAGGCCTCAAGGGGGTGTGCTTGCACTCCTTCTCAAATATAAGCCCTGTTTCAGCTTCTATCATCCTCATAAGATACGGAGCAAATGGAAGACTCCTTCTAGTGTCAATGGATGCTAAGTGGATTTCATTTGTAATGAAGTCCATGACACAGATGGGTCTTGCCTGAGGATTAAACCTAGCAAGAATGTTCCTTAAGCTCTCCACTATAGCAGTAGCATATCCTCCCTTGAGTGCGATGGTCACTCTAAGCATCCAGTTGAGCGTGAAGTAGTAGTTGTGAAGGCCATTAGTTGTTCCAAACACATTTGGACACGTCTCATAGTACATGAAAGCCATGTCCTTCTCCTTCATCACAGGTTCATTTGTGATGATCTCTCTAGTGCGATCCGAACTTTCTTGAAAGAAGTAGCTTGCAAAGCGACTCGCTGAGACAGAATACTCCACACCTTGAGTTCTCCAATGAAGTACGCCCTTGCCATCAAGGAAGAGAGTGGAGTAGAACTGGTAGATTACCTCCTCGTTCCAATCATAGTTGAATCCCATCAAATCATAAACTCCTCTATCCTTGCACACTTGGATGATCTCGTCGAACACGTGATTGTCCTTTGACTCCATGTAGGACCAATCAATCCACTGGTGGGAGGCTAGTAGGTTCTTCCGGTTCTTGTCTATGAGCATATACATATAGTAATCTTGTTGAAACCATGTGTAGAACCGAGGGTCAGTGGTTTCTTGTTATCCCACCAGTATGGGATTTTGCTTCCTTGCTTTAATGAGGGCATCAAGATCTTTCTTGTAGTCCTTGTAGATGTAGTCATCTGGATAGACGGGTTCATGGACTTTAAGTCCCTCATCCACATCTCCAGGGTTCGTCCTTGCTCCTCTTGAGGATTCCTTTTCCTTTACTGACTTCTTTTCCTTCATAGGCCGCTTGCCCTTATCTTGAGTTCTCCTAGGAGGAAGAGATTCACCCGGCTGAACATGCACAGTCTGGGCATCCCTGCTGGAGCCTTGGCCAGTCGACTCTTGTCCTCCAACTGCAACAACCTTTCTTCTCTTGGAGGCAGGCACAAGTTCTTCACTTGGAGAGGAGGAGGAAGAGTCTTCATCTCTTGGCTCGCTTGGAGCATTGGGTGCGTACTTCATTCTCACCATCTTGAGCTGCCAGTAGGATGAAGATTGATCAAGGAATGAGTCAAACTGTTACGACAAGAATTGAAGAGATGATAAAAAACAATGCACTGAACTGCAGACGATGAAAGTTCTGTCATGATGGAAGTTCTGACGGAACTTCCATCACTAGCAGTTTGCACTAAAATTGAAATTACTCCTAGATCCTTCCACAACATCGCAAATGCTTTTAACAGATGATAGACTATCTCTAGAGGAGTTAATCTATCCAAAGGAAATGAAGACATTTGAACTTTTGACCTAAAAATGAAATTAAGGTCAAGGACTCATACCTAGGTCAAAAACCAAAGAAAAATGATGGAGATTTCGGAACTTCCATGTGGGAGGAGCCAAATCTCCACCTATTTGATCCACTTCATCGGTGAAATCCTCAAATCGCCGCAAATCGCCACTTAGGGTTTGAGAAGAAGAAAGAGAGGAAGAAAAGAATAATGGCCTGTTGGATAGGGAAGAAGGAGGGCGTCGGGTCCTTTAACGTGAGAGTGACGAAAGTTTCGTCATTGGGCGACGGAAGTTCCGTCACTCTTGGGTTTGGGCAGATAGTCCGATTGAGAAGTCACGGAAGTTTCCACACAACTTTTGTGGATGCCGGAAGTTCCATCAATGAGTGACCGAAGTTCCATCGCTCTCTGTTTGACAGAGAGAAATCCTCTACTAGTTTGAACTTTTGGACAAGATAGGTAGGGAATATAGGACTTGTTTCAACTTGTGAATAGCAACAATCAACCAAGTAAAACTATATTCACAGGTTTCAACAATATGATCTATTGATCAAGACATTTTTTTTAAGAAAATAAAGACATTATGAAATTTTTAAAGAATTTTATTTTCAAGGGATTTTGCATGAGCACTACATCAAACAAAGTACAAGATTCTACTCCAAGTTGGATGAGTCAAGAATATTTTGTTCACTCCTAAGCTCACAAAACCGCTTCTCATCTAAGGGTTTGGTAAATATATCCGCTAGTTGTTTATCGATTCTAACATAGCTAATCTCAATATCCCCTTTTATTGAATGATCTCTCAAGAAGTGGTGCCAGATATCTATATGCTTAGTCCTATTATGATCAATGGGGTTATATTCAATCATGATGGCACTCTCATTGTCACATAGGAGTGGAACTTTTGTCATAGTGTATCCAAAGTCCTTTAGAGTTTGCCACATCAAAAGTAGTTGAACACAACACCTTTCAGCTGCGACATACTCCGCTTCGGCTGTGGATAGGGCAACGGAATTTTGTTTCTTGGATGACCAAGACACAAGGGACCTACCCAAGAATTGGGACGTCCCGGAGGGACTTTTCCTATCCACCTTACATCCGGCGTAGTCGGCATTGGAATAACCGACTAACTTGAACTTGGAACCCTTTGGATACCACAATCCTAGGTTTGGTGTGTGAACTAAATATCTCAAGATTCTTTTTACAGCTACTAAGTGACTTTCCTTAGGAGCACTTTGAAATGTTGCACACCTGCACACACTAAGCATGACATCGGGCCTAGATGCACAAAGATAAAGCAAAGAGCCAATCATGGATAGATATACCTTTTGATCCACGGGCTTACCATTTACATCTAGCCCGAGATGTCCATTTGTCTTCATGGGAGTTGAAGGACCAAGAAGGCGACCAGAGGGGGGGGGGGGGTTGAATGGGAGCCAATTAAAATTCTTCACAAGAACTTGGCCTATATCCCAATTACTACCCAACCCAACCTCTAACCGAGTCACCAAGATTACACACACCAACTTGTGATGTGCTAAACCTAGGAATGACTTAAACCAATAGGACACACAGCGGAAGCTCAAGAGGGACAAAAAGAGAAACAAGGAAGATCCGAGAAATCACAAAACTGAGCTTGGCGGAAGTTCCATGGTACCCGATGGAAGTTCCGAAGTCCCCGGCAAAGGTTCTGACACTCACAGAAGTCCCGGGCGACAGAAGTTCTGTCCCGGCGACGGAAGTTCTGTCCTGGGCAAAACAACTCTTTTTCAGAAAGATAAATTGCTAAAACCCTATCAAATGAACTCCAAAAATCACGAAATTTGGACCAGATCATCCTCAATACATCACGACACTCCCCTAAGGAGATTCACTCAAAAAACATAAGGAATCATCATGAATTTCAGATCTCGTGCCAAGAACATCGAAAAGGGGAAACTTGAGAAATCTTTGAAATCAAAGGTGCTCGTGCCTTTGATTCGGTCAAGGACCTATATAGGGTTGTTCTAGCACATTATAGCACCAAGATCCCCCAAGAAATTCATCCCAAAACTCACTCAAAAACAAGATAAAAAATCACCATGAAAATAGCTCTGAAAATAGAAAAAAAGGGAAATTTGGGATTTAGAGAGAGAGAGGAAGAACTTGAGCACAAATTTGAATCTCATATCATTGATTCATCAAGTCAAGATACATGGATACATTGCTAGGAAGTCACCCTCTTCCTCCCACTATTTGGAAGAGAAAAAGATGTCTCTCACACACCCACTCCTTTCCTCTATTACATGAAGACCTCTCCTAGCACTTTGAATGAAGACCTAAGGCAAGGCTAAGGGAAAGAGAGGCACAAAGGACACCCAGAAGTCCACCTCTTCCTCCAGCCCTACCTTTCCTTATGTAGGCCTAAGGGTTGTCCACATGACCACTCTACCCTTAACCTACATAACACTATCACCTACCACCAGGGGCAAACTTGTCCATCTTTCTCCTCGTCCCCCGAACGCCCTCGGGTCCTTCACGACTTTGCTTCCTCTCGAAGCAAGCTCCATGATGGTGCCACATACACCAACAATAACCGCCACCGGTTTTGATGCCCAATCCGGGAAACCACCTTGCACGCTTCTCAAAGCAAGACTTCATACTCACTTCCACCAAAGCAAGACTTCATGATCTTGATGCGTGTCACCTCGTCCCATGATCCTCCTCGTCGGCAAGTCTCTCCCGCCTCCGGTCCATTGGAAGCCTCTACTCGCACCAACACCTGATCACCTTTGACTTAATCAACCCCACCGTCTTGATCATCACCCACGATTTTGAGGCTCAACCGCGAAACCATCTGTGCTCCTTGTCTCTCCATGTGTACGGTATGGATCACCCTTGAGTCCACCCGGCCTCCTGATCGTCTGGCCCCAAGTCTCCTACTTGTGCCCGATCCTCTCGCCGTTGACCGCCAAGTTGACTCCAGTGACCTACTCATCATAAGACAAGCAAACACACTTTCCAACTCCTGCAACTTTCTAACACCTTCACCAGCTCTAGTTAGTCAAAGCATAATCATAGACAAACCCATGCAATCCCTGGATTTCCATATTTCAACACAAACACCAAAACAGCTACAGTCAATTACTCATCACATATTGCAAACCATGGCACATCTCAACATGGTTTCCCATGAGTCTTGTTTGGTTTTGCATTCTCCATGTCAAACTTCTTGAGTATGTCTTGA
The DNA here is from genome assembly GCA_030378355.1 of Eleusine indica. Classification (NCBI taxonomy): domain Eukaryota; kingdom Viridiplantae; phylum Streptophyta; class Magnoliopsida; order Poales; family Poaceae; genus Eleusine; species Eleusine indica. The sequence continues at coordinate 50,104,837 of CM059495.1, forward strand.
GTGTACTTGGTTTGACTTATGAACGTTCCTTCTTCAAGTTGCTTGACTTGAAAACCTAGAAAGAACTTCAAATCTCCCGTCATGGACATCTCAAATTTCCTAGTCATAATCTTGGCAAACTTGTTGAGGACATCAACGAATACGAATAATGACAACAGAAGATGGCGTGCCAAACCAAGTTGTCACGTCTCCACCTCTCGTCGTCGCGTCCCCACGAGATACGGATCCATCTTCTAACGAGACGACGACGTACAAGGGCCCAATCACTAGAGCTCGAGCCCACGAATTGAAGACGGTTTTGATGCTAAGGAACGACGGCCCAGGATGACGCCGTCCGAAGGCCCACGTGGCCCAAGTTGTGCGACTCCCTGTCCACCGCGCGCCTCTCCACTTCAGCCGGCCCTAGATGCCTCGTCCTCCCCCTATTTAGTCAAGGGCTGCGCCCCTTGCAATCCTTGAGTTTTGTTTTAAGTTTAGCTTAGCTATACATCCGTCTCCCGACGTGAATTCAGAACTCCACCTTCTTGCTCGTTCTTCAATTGCGCGTAAGAATTGATCCTCGTGATCAGGTTGATCTTGTTTACCGCAAGGTTAATATCCTCCGGAAGTTGGTTCAGCGATTGCATTGGCGCTTCGGCTTGCTCATCGTAGTCGGATCATGAGGGTCGAAATCCACCAAATCGAAGTTATCTCCACTCGCCGAAAGATCGGGCACTCTACACCTATCTAGTGGTATCAGATTCCAGTGTTTCTCGGTGAGTTTATCCAAGTCCACATAAACCAAGAACTACAAAAAAAAGTTTACCCCAGTACGGTTTTGAGCCTCGCACTTTCGTTCAATAATTTGTGTTGTTGAGTTTTTATGCTTTCGCTTTTGATCGTTGCTGGTACACTGTGTTTCATCATTTTATTCCTATCATCGTCGTATCCTTCCGCAGTGCCGCGTGTTTTCACCACCACAGTTTGCTTTCCACCGCATCTGTTTACCCCGTCTCGCTCTCCTACTTGGCCGATCGCTTGCCAAGTTGTGGTCAGCCGATCGCTTGCCAAGTTTTTCCGCTGCACCGTGAGTCCGGGTCAATCACTGCCTCGCCGATCGAGTCCTCGGTTAAGTCGTAACCCGCTTGCCTCGCCCTGTGTTTGGTTCTGTTCGGTTCCGATCTTTTAATTACTGTTCTACCCCTGCTAAAAAAAACGCTTGTGCTTAATTGCTTATTTGAGGTCTCATTGTTTATATTTTCAAAAAAGGTATAAAAAAAGAGAAAAAAAGAAAAAAAATAAAGAAAAAAAAGAGAGAAAAGAGCGTCCGAGCAACACAGGCGACGCGTTCTTGCTGCACTTTGTTTTGATCCTTCTTCCTTCCTCTTGCACTTGTGCCGGCAGCAATCTTTTCGCGTTTAGCACCATTATTCAGCTTTGCAGTTATTGTTTGAATTGTGCTAACCTTTGGATTGAGTGCAGCCTCCTAGCCCCACAAATTTTCTACTACGAGCAGGTTTTTGTTTCACCACGCAATCGCTCCTCCAATCTTCCACCGGTTTTACCTGTGGTTGCAGTTCACGCTTGCGTGCTTGGTAAGGACGGGTAAGAATTTGATAACAGCCTTTTGATTGAGCTTTTCATCCACCACTCACCTCTCGTTGTAGGATCCCGCTTTTTGTATTGCTTATGTTTCTATGGCAGAAAACAGCTCGAAGTCGGAGGAGCTCACCCTCCAGGATGTCCAGGCACAGGTTGATGGTCTACGAAAGGACATGAAGACGATGCACGAGAGACTTGACTCTACGGTCACTTCGTCGAATGAGCGTTTTGATCAACTGGACCTTGCTGATACGGCTGCCCGCACCACGCTCGCGACGATCATGACTCGTCTTGAGGCCATGTCGACGCAGCTGGGGACCATGACGACGCAGCTCACGGAGTTACAAAATGCACGTGACTACGGCGCCGACACTGAGCAGGACGACGACAATCGCCGTGGTCGTGCTCGTAGGGTACGTGTTCCTATTAATGATTCTTTTGCCAAAATAAAATTTCGTATTACCACTTTTAATGGCAAATATGATCCGAGTGCTTATCTTGATTGGGTATTAGAGGTTGAATAAAAATTTGCATGCCATGATATTCCTGCTAATTTACAAGTTAAGGCTGCTATTAGTGAATTTACTGAATTTGCTTTACTTTGGTGGCGTGAGTATAGACAAAGATATCCTGATAATATTCCAGCCACTTGGACGGCATTAAAAGCTGCTATGCGTCATCATTTTGTGCCGTCAAATTATGCTAGAGATTTGCTTAATCAAATGCAGCGTTTTCAACAAGGTTCACTTTCCGTAGAGGATTATTATCAAGCTTTGCAAAAGGGTATGATTCACTGTGGTTTAGTTAAACTGGATGATGCTGCTATGGCTCGCTATAGGGGTGGGTTAAATCATGAAATTTAGAACATTCTTGATTATAAGCATTATGATGATATGACCACCTTATTTGAATATGCTTATAAAGCTGAACGTGAAGTGCAGGATCGACAATCTTCGTCAAGACCTAACATTTTTGTAGGGTCCAAGACGCCTTCAGCTCCACGGTCGACACCTCCTTCCACGTCGCGCGACCACTCCTCGACCGCGTCCAAGTCGAGTGCTCCATCCACGGCCAAATCTGCCTCGATCGTGCCATCCTCCTCGTCGTCTGGACGAGCTCGTGATATTCAGTGTCACCGTTGTCGAGGATTTGGTCATGTGATACGCGACTGTCCAAATAAACGAACTATGTTGATTCGTGACGACGGTGGGTATTGTTCTGCTAGTGGTTCTGAGGATATTCAGCAGACTATGCTTGCCACTAATCATGCAGATAATACGGAGCTTCATGTCGACTCTAGTGCTGCTGACAGGTATGTAACTCTTGTTGTGTAGCGTGTTCTTAGTACACAGGTCGTTCAGGATGAAAAGCATCAGCGCCACAACATTTTTCATATCAAAGGCGTTGTGCAAGAACGAGTGATCCGTATAATCATCGATGGTGGTAGTTGCAACAATTTGGCTAGTACGACCTTTGTGGAGCAGTTGTCATTGCCAAAAAGGAAGCATCCACATCTTTATCACGTTCAATGGCTTAATGATGGCGGCAAAATAAAGGTAATCGGTACGTGTTCCTTTCTCTCTTGGCACCTATTCTAATTTTATAGATTGTGATGTTGTTCTAATGGAAGCATGCTCTTTGTTGCTTGGCCGTCCTTGGCAATATGATGTTGATAGTGTTCATCATAGTCGCTCCAATTATTATTCCTTCATGTTTAAGGGTCAAAAAATTGTTATTCATCCTATGACACCTGAAGAAGTTCTTAAAGATGATATTGCTTGAGCGACAAAAGCTGCAAAATTGGTTACATCGCCTCCTGTTGCACCTGTTCAACATGAGATCAAATTGAATAACCCTATCTTGCTTACTACACGTGCTGATTTTGATGAATTATATGATGCTAATCTGCTTTGCTATGCGCTAGTTTGCTCTCGTATGCTTGTTTCACTAGATGAGGCGCCTATGTTGCATATTCCTCCTGCTGTTGCTAACCTTTTGCAGGACTATAAAGATGTTTTTCCCGGTGAATTGCCACAAGGTCTTCCTCCTATTCGTGGCATAGAACATCAGATTGATTTAATTCCAGACGCACAACTTCCTAATCGGGTCCCGTACCGCACAACTCCTGAGTAGACGAAAGAAATTCAGCGTCAAGTGCAGGCATTGCTTGATAAAGGTTACATTCGTGAGTCTCTCAGCCCTTGTTCGGTTCCTATTTTGCTTGTTCCTAAGAAAGATGGTTCTTGGCGTATGTGTGTAGATTGTTGTGCAATTAACAATATTACAATTCGTTATCGATATCCTATACCACGCCTTGATGATATGCTTGATGAACTTAGTGGTGCCACAATTTTTTCTAAGGTTGATTTGCGTAGTGGTTACCATCAGATAAGAATGAAATTAGGAGATGAATGGAAAACGGCTTTTAAAACTAAATTTGGCTTGTATGAATGGTTGGTTATGCTGTTTGGATTGTCTAATGCTCCTAGCACTTTTATGCGCTTAATGAATAAAGTTCTTCGGTCTTTCATTGGAATATTTATTGTTATCTATTTTGATGATATCTTTATATACAGCAAATTCATGAATGAGCATTTACATCATTTGCGTGCTATTTTTGATGCTTTGCGTGCTGCTCAGTTGTTTGGGAACGTGAAAAAATGCACTTTTTGCACGCAACGTGTTTCGTTTCTTGGATATGTTGTTACTCCACAGGGCATTGAGGTGGATAGCAGCAAGGTGGACGCCATTCAGAGTTGGCCCCAACCGACGACGGTCACACAGGTTCGCAGTTTTTTTGGTCTTGTAGGCTTCTATCGTCGTTTTGTGCGGGATTTCAGTTCTATTGCTGCACCATTACATGAGCTGACCAAGAAGGATGCGCCATTTGAGTGGGGCGCACCACAAGACGACGCATTCAACACTTTAAAGGAACGGTTAACTCATGCTCCTCTCTTACAATTTCCTAATTTTGATAAAGTGTTTGAATTGGAATGTGATGCTAGTGGAATTGGTTTGGGTGCTGTTTTGTTGCAAGATCATAACCCCATTGCTTATTTTAGTGAGAAGGTAAGTGGTGCTGCTCTTAAATATTCCACTTATGATAAAGAACTTTATGTTTTAGTAAGAACTTTACAAACATGGCAGTATTATTTATGGCCTTGTGAATTTATTATTTATTCTGATCATGAGGCTTTAAAACATATTAGAACCCAAACTAATCTGAACCGTCATCATGTTAAATGGGTTGAATTTATTGAATCTTTTCCGTACATCATTAAACATAAAAACGGGAAGGAAAATGTGATTGCCGATGCTTTGTCTCGTCGTTTTATGATGCTGTCCCAATTAGACTTTAAAATCTTTGGTTTGCAAGCTTTGAAAGATCAATATGTGAATGATGCTGATTTTCGTGATATTGTGGTGCATTGTAAGGATGACAAACCTTGGGGCAAATTTCATATGCAGGATGGGTTCCTGTTTCGTGCTAACAAGCTATGTATTCCAGCTAGCTCGGTTCGTCATTTGTTGTTACAGGAGGCGCATGGAGGTGGTCTTATGGGTCACTTTGGCGTTTTCAAGACACATGAGGTGTTGGCCGACCATTTCTTTTGGGCACGGATGCGCCGTGATGTTGAGTGCCTTGTTGCACGCTGTACTACATGTCAAAAAGCTAAATCTCGTTTAGGTAATCATGGTTTGTATATGCCCTTGCCTGTTTCCTCTTCTCCTTGGCATGATATTTCGATGGATTTTGTTTTGGGATTGCCTCGCACTAAGAACGGGAGGGACAATATTTTTGTGGTTGTTGATCGTTTCTCTAAAATGGCTCACTTTATACCCTGTCATAAAACTGATGATGCCTCAAATGTTGCTGAATTATTCTTTAGAGAGATTGTTAGATTGCATGGAATTTCTAAAACAATTGTCTCTGATCGTGATGCTAAGTTTCTTAGTCATTTTTGGCGTTCTCTTTGGAATAAATTAGGTACTAAGCTGCTGTTTAGTACTACTTGTCATCCTCAAACTGATGGGCAAACTGAGGTAGTAAATAGAACTTTGTCTGCTATGCTTAGAGCTGTTCTAGATAAAAACTTGAGACGTTGGGAAGATTGTTTACCTCATGTTGAATTTGCTTATAATCGTACTACACATTCTACCACTAAGATGTGTCCTTTTGAGGTTGTTTATGGCTATGTTCCTAGGGCGCCTATTGATTTATTTGCTATTGATGCTGAAGATGAACCACATCTTGATGCTCTTGCTCATATTGATCACATGAAACAATTGCATGAAGAAACACAACACAACATTGCCGTTGCTAATAAAAAGTATCAAGTTGCTGGTAGTAAAGGTAGAAAACATATTTCTTTTGAACCTGGTGATTTTGTTTGGTTGCACTTGCGTAAAGATAGATTTCCTACTTTGCGTCGTTCTAAATTGATGCCTCGTGCTGCTGGTCCTTTTAAAGTGCTAACCAAGATTAACGATAATGCTTATGTTCTTGATTTGCCCATGGAGTTTGGTGTTTCCACTAGTTTTAATGTTGCAGATTTGAAACCATACTTGGGTGAGGATGATGAGTTGCCGTCGAGGACGACTTCACTTCAAGAAGGGGAGGATGATGAGGAGATCAACGACATACGAATAATAACGACAGAAGATGGCGCGCCAAACCAAGTTGTCACGCCTCCACCTCTCGTCGTCGCGCCCCCTCGGGTTACGGATCCATCTTCTAACGAGACGACGACGTACAAGGGCCCAATCACTAGAGCTCGAGCCTAGAAATTGAAGACGGTTTTGATGCGAAGGAACGACGGCCCAGGATGACGCCGCCCGAAGGCCCATGTGGCCCAAGTCATGCAACTCCCTCTCCACCGCGCGCCTCTCCACTTCAGCAGGCCCTAGATGCCTCGTCCTCCCCCTATTTAGTCAAGGGCTACGCCCCTTGCAATCCTTGAGTTTTGTTTTAAGTTTAGCTTAGCTATACATCCATCTCTTGACGTGAATTCAGAACTCCACCTTCGTGCAATACATCAGATTGCTCGCCTCTAATTCTTGCTCGTTCTTCGATTGCGCGTAAGAATTGATCCTCGTGATCAGGTTGATCTTGTTTACCGCAAGGTTAATATCCTCCGAAAGTTGGTTCAGCGATTGCATTGGCGCTTCGGCTTGCTCGTCATAGTCGGATCGTGAGGGTCGACATCCACCAAATCGAAGTTATCTCCACTCGCCGAAAGATCGGGCACTCTACACCTATCAAAACTCATCACAAAAAGATTGATTAGTAGAACCAAATATAATGTCATTGACATATATTTGGCACACAAAAATATCATTATCAACTTTTCTTGTGAAGAGAGTTGGATCGGCCTTGCCAATTGTGAAACCCTTGTTGATCAAGTATCCCTTGAGGTGTTCATGCCAAGCTCTAGGAGCTTGCTTGAGGCCGTAGAGAGCTTTGTGAAGCTTGTAGACATAGTTTGGCTTCTTTGGGTCTTCAAATCTAGGAGGTTGTTGTACATACACCTCCTCTTCAATAGGGCCATTTAGAAATGCACTTTTCACGTCCATTTGAAAAAGCTTAAAACCATGGTGAGTAGCATAGGCAAGTAAAATACGAATTGACTCAAGCCTAGCTACGGGTGCATAAGTTTCACCAAAGTCCGAACCTTCAACTTGTGAGTAGCCTTTAGCAATAAGTCTTGCTTTGTTTCTCACCACCACACCATACTCATCTTGTTTATTATGGAAGACCCATTTTGTACCAACAACATTTTGCTTAGGTTTTTCCACTAATGAACGCACCTTGTTTCTTTCAAAATTGTTCAACTCTTCTTGCATGGCCATCACGCAATCCGAGTCTTAAAGTCATTGTTCCACCCTAAGAGGTTCCATAGAGGAAACAAATGAGTAATGATGATAAAACGTAGCCATTCGGGATCTAGTAGTTACCCCCTTTTGGATGTCACCAAGAATGTTGTCAACGGGGTGATCCTTTTGAATGCTTTGTCGGACTCGTGGGTGAATTGGCCTAGATGCATCTTCTTCTTCTTGATTGTTGTCATCTTGAGTGTCTCTTTCTCCACCATCTTGAGCTTGATCTTAGTATTTGCCTTGATCATGATCATCACCATTATCTTGGTTACTTCCTTGATCTTGTTCATCATGTGGCTCTTGTGGAGTTGAGTCATCTTGTCTTGAATAGGATGGTTCATCTTGACTTGAGTTTAGGTCTTGTGGTCTTATATCACCTATTGCCATGTTTCTTATTGCATCACAAGGAGCTTCATCACCTACATCACTTGGATTAACTTGTTCTACTTGAGAGCCATTAGATTCATCAAATTGCACATTCCGGGTGATTTCAACAACCCCGGTGTCTTTGTTAAAGACTCGATATGCATAGACGTTAGTTCCATATCCAAGAAGAAAACCTTGATATGTCTTAGGAGGAAACATAGAGGATTTAGGTTTCTTGTTAAGAATAAAACATTTGCTCCCAAAAACACGAAAATATGAAACATTGGGAAGGTTACCGGTGAGGAGCTCATAAGGTATCTTCTTCAAAATCTTGTGAAGATATAATCTATTTGTTGCATGACATGCAGTGTTGATGGCTTCGTCCCAAAAGGTGTTCGGTGTCTTGTACTCATCAAGCATTGTTCTTGCCATCTTTATGAGTATGTGGTTCTTTCTTTCGGCTACACCATTTTGTTGTGGAGTGTATGGAGCGGAGAATTCATGCTTGATGCCTTCTTCATCAAGATATTATTCAACTTGAGTATTCTTGAATTCCATTCCATTGTCACTCCTTATCTTCTTAATCTTCACCTCATACTCATTTTGTGCTCTTCTCAAAAACCTCTTTAGGATACTTTGTGTTTCACTTTTGTCCTTCAAAAAGAATACCCAAGTGAAACGAGAATAATCATCAACAATTACAAGGCCATATTTGTTACCACCAATGCTTATGTAGGTGATTGGTCCAAAAAGCTCCATGTGGAGCATTTTCAACGGTCTTGTCATTGTCATCATTGTCTTGGATGGATGCGCCGCTCTAACTTGCTTTCCGGCTTGACATACACTACATATTTTATCCTTCTCAAAAGCAACATCTTTTAGTCTGACAACGTGACCACCTTTTAGGAGTTTGGAAAGGTTCCTCATCCTAACATGAGCTAGCCGGCGATGCCATAGCTAACCCAAGATGGTTTTAGCGACCAAGCAAGCATTTAGATTAGATCCCTCTTTGTTGGTAAAATCAACAAGATAGATCTTGTCCTCTAAATACTTTTTGAAGGCTATTGAGGAATCCTTCTTCCTAAAAACAGTCATGCCATCATCGTCAAAGAGACAACTATAGCCCATTTCATAAAGTTGTGAAACGGACATCAAGTTGTATCCTAGACCATTTACAAGATAAGCATTACCAATTGAAAGGTCATGGATGATGGCAATCCATCCACGACCAATTACCTTTCCCTTGTTGTCATTTCCAAATGATATGCCTCCACTTGGTAGATTGTCATGATCAAGTATGGAGAACATTGATCTTTCTCCGGTCATATGATTTGAGCACCCACTATCAAGTACCGATGTCGCGCCACCGAAGGAGTATTCCTACAAAGAACATCAAGCATGTGTTTTAGGCACCCAAGTTGGTTTAGGTCCCTTAACACTAGATACAAGTACTTTGGGTACCCACACACAAGGCTTCCACTTTGCATCGTGTGGCCCAACAAACTTAGTAACCACTCTACCATAAGCATTACGGGTTAGCACATAAGAGGCATCAAAATCATAAAAGGATATGGTAGAGATCTTGTTGTTCTTGTTGACTTGGGAGGCATTCTTTGGCTTGATTGTCTCCTCTTGTGCTACTTGCTTTCCCTGCCTTCGGGTACAAAGTTTGGTCTCTTGTTGTAGCCCTTTTTAGGTACATTCTTGTTGTACCCTAATCCTCTCTTGTCATGAGAGGCTTTTGGCTCACCAATTATTTTTGAGGTTTCTATTTGAGCCTTCTTCTCAAGTTCCTTGACTTGATTTGATAGCTTTTCAATGATTGCATATTGCTTGGCAATCATTTCAACATTGATGTTGTGGCACCTTCCACAACCCTTGCTTGTTGACGCTTGAGAAGATTAAAGCTTCTTCATCAATGAGCGGGAGCTTGTCTTGAGATCTTCAATGGCCTTTGCTAAGGCCTTGTTCTCCTCTATCAAGGATTTGTACCTTTCTTGATACTTCTTGGATGTTGAGGTGCATCATTCACTTGACTCATTGACCTTTGGAAGGTCCTTAGTCAAGGTCTTATTCTTCTCCTTCTCTTGCTCAAGTTGCTTGGTGAGCTCAAGGTTCTTGCCTCTTTCTTCATCAAGCATCTCTTCTTATCTATCAATGATTCTTTCTTGATTGTCCAACTCCCTTTGTAGCTTATCTAGCATTTTAACCATTTCATGCATAGAGGGGACCAAGTCCTCCTCTTCATCACTACAATAAGAGGGATTGAAATCGGTGTGAGGAGCTACCTTGCTTTTCTTGGCCATGAAGCATAGGGGAGCATCATCCTCATCATCGGTGAGGTTGTTGAAGAGTGACTTCTTGGCAGGAGGTAGATCAATGGCAATGTTGGCAATGCTACCCTCATCATCTTCATTATCATCATCGGAGATGTATTCTTGTCCAACGTGAGCTTGCCCCTTGTTGTATGGCTTCTTGTTTGGCTTGGTCTTGTTGTTGTACTTTTCATTTTTCATGCCCTTGCCATTTAGCCTAGAACAATCGGCAATCATGTCTCCATGTTCGTGACACTCATAGCATCTTCTACTTGTTCTTCTAGCTTTGGCCTTGTCAAAGCTTCTCTTGGTGAAGCCGTTCTTGATCATGTATTTGCCAAATATTTTGACAAATAAGGCAAACTCTTTATTGTCTTCTTCTTTATCATCATTGTCATCATCTTCGTCATCATTTGCCTTGAGAGCTATGTCCTTCTTGCTTGAGCCCTCATCACCAATGAGCACATTCACTCTTTTGCCCTCATCATCACGACTCTTGTGGGCATTGATTCTTCCAATCAATTCCTCGGTTGTGAAGTTCTCAAATCCATCCTTTTCTTCAATGATAGTGCATAGAGTTGGGTTCCACATTCTAAGGGCCATGAGTAGCTTGTAGTTGACTTCTTCATCTTTGATGTTGTCCCCATATGCTCTTCTCTCATTCACAATGTCCATGAGCCTATCATGAGTTTGTTGAGGCTCTTCTCCCTTGTTCATCACAAAGAAATTGAATTGATTCTTAAGGACTTGGGGCCTTGACTTCATCACAACATCTACTCCCTCATGGGCACATACCAGCTTCTTCCACATTCTCCGGGCATTCTCAATTCCGGCTACTCTTGAATATTCCTTGGGGTTTAAGGAAAAGAGAATGGCCAACACCGCTTGAGCATTGCGATGTATGTTGAGTAGATCCATGGTTGTAGAATTGTCCTTGTCCTCCAAGGTGAATCCCTTCTCCATAATTTCCCAAATTGGTGGACCAATAGACATGAGGTACATCTTCATCTGGTGCTTGTACCAACTAAAGTCTTTGCCTTCGAAATAAGGCAATCTTTCACTTCCACTGCCATGAATGTTTGCCACATCGGCATAGTTGAATGGCATGGCCATGTGTAAATCACTTCCTTTGCTTCCCGAAGCAAGATCTTGAGGCTTTTCGCCTTCCCCTGACTTTGACATTTTTTAATCTTCAAGCTTTTAAGCCTTGTAGAAAATTATGGCTCTGATACCAATAGTTGCCTAGAGGGGGGGGGGGGTGAATAGGCAATTTAAATATAATCTTGAAAAAGCACTAAGTTTTGATCAAATGACAGGAATGACGAAACTTCTGTCACCATGGAAGTTTTATCAAATGACAAAACTTCACCAATCCTTTCTCTAAAACTTATTTAAATGCGGATAACTAAACAAGTAGAGATACAATACTTGATAAAGGTGAAGCTACGACAATGCACACTTAGGATTCTTTGAAGAATAGCTAGCAACACAATCAACAAGTGAATCGAGCACAATAATATGAAAGAAATACGAAAATGTAAAGAGAGACACAAGGAATTAACCCGAGGTTCGGCAACCACACTAAGTAGTTCCTACGTCCTCATTGAGGAGCCACACAAAGTGGCCGGGATAAGAGCATGTAGATCCAAGGATAAGGGCATGTAGATCCATTTGAGTCCTCATCAAAGGAGCAGACCGACTTAGAGTCGTACCCGGTGGGTAGATCTATGTCGCCGAATCCAAGTGGAACCAATGCAGGGATCAAATCTGACGGGCTCGGCAATCGCGCCATGAGATTGGCTGAGGCCGAGTCGGATCGATAGTCGTCGAGGCCTAGCACTCCGTTGGAGTCGACAGTGAAGTCGAGCGACTCAAAGGAGATCTTGAAGTCCGGCGAGTACTGGATGGTGGGAATCTCGGCCATCGAAGTCGACGGTGAATCCCGGTGAGCCTTGTCCCCTTTCTGGCGCACCAACTGTCGAGACTTCTACTCGGCAATAAATTTATAGGGCTACGTTAGGATTAAGAACTCGATGGTTAAGACACAAGACGCCGATTTAGACTGGTTTGGGCCTTCTCGATGAGAGTAAAAACCCTACGTCATGTGTTCTGTGGTTTGTATTGATGTGTTGTCTGTTGTAGTTGCCTTTTTTCTACATGGGGGTTCCCTGCCGCCTTATATATCCGGTCGGCATGGGGTACATGAAGAGTCCTACTCGTAGTCTGCAAGGATTCATATAGAAAGTCTATCTCTAATTACCTTGCGCTCCAAGCCGACTCGGTCGGTTACCTTATGGATGAGGTACCCAGTCGTCTACCGACTTAGGCATAACTATGGATACCTATAAGGTAAGTATTCCACACTTATTTACCAAAGCCTCAAAAGGATGGCTGTGGCATAGAAGGCTTGGTCATGTTGGAATGAAACAATTGAACCAGCTTATGAAGCATGATCTAGAAATTGGATTGCAAGATGTGATTTTTGAAAAGGATAAATTATGTAGTGCTTGTCAATATGGAAAACAAGTTGGAAGCTCTCATCCATCAAAAATTGTTATGTCCACTACAAGACCATTGGAATTACTACATATGGATTTGTTTGGACCAACCACATATAGAAGCATTGGTGGAAATAGCTATTGTCTTGTTATTGTGGATGATTTCTTAAGATACACATGGGTATTCTTTCTACAGGACAAATCAAATGTATTTGGCATATTCAAGTGCTTTGCCAAAAGAGCTGAAAATGAATTTGAGTTCAACATCAAGAAAATTAGAAGTGACAATGGTACCGAGTTCAAAAATTATAAAGTTGATGAATATTGTGAAGAAAAAGGAATTGAAAGTTGCCTAGAGGGGGGGGGGGGTGAGTAGGCAATATAAATATAATCCTGAAAAAAGCACTAAGTTTTGATCAAATGACAGGAACGACGGAACTTCCGTCAGAAACGACAGAACTTCCATGGTGACGGAAGTTCTGTCAAATGATAGAACTTCACCAATCCTTTCTCTAAAACTTATTTAAATGCGGATAACTGAACAAGTAGAGATATAATACTCAATAAAGGTGAAGCTACGATAATGCACACTTAGGATTCTTTGAAGAATAACTAGCAACACAATCAACAAGTGAATCGAGCACAATAATATGAAAGAAATGCAGAAATGTAAAGACAGACACAAGGAATTAACCCGAGGTTCGGCAACCACACTAAGTAGTTCCTACGTCCTTGTTGAGGAGCCACACAAAGTGGCCGGGTCTCTCTCAACCCTTTTTGCCGCCAAGCAATCATAAAGATCGTGCTTGGCTTTCTTTCTCCATTTTATTTTTTTCCTCCGGAGACGAATCACACCTTCACAAACGTCCCTGTGTCACCACAACAAGTTGGGAGCTCAAGGGCGACGCCTAGCCGTGTAGGAGACCAAGTCTCCAAGAGTAACAAGCAAATCAAATCTTGATATGGAGGGAAAGATGTGCTCAAGCTTTTGAGTGGATGGATTCAATATTTTTGTGGTTGGATCTCTCTCACTTGCTTGGAATATCAAGAACGAGTCAAGGAATGAGAGGGGAGAGCTCTAGCTGAAATGAGAGTGAATTTTCAAGGAGTCCAACCCTTCCCATGGGGGAAAGGGCAGAGTATATATAGAGGCTCTCCAAAAACTAGCCGTTACACAACTTTTCTGTGTCTGACAAAACTTTCATGGTTATCCACTAAACTTCGGTCAGTTCAAAAAGAGCCGTTGCACGGTAGGATTACAACTGAGTCAGAGATGATGGAACTTCCGTGATGGTCATCACGGAACTTCCGTCGCTCTCGGGTTTGCAACACAAAGAAACCAGAGAACAACGGAACTTCTGTGGGAGAGCCCACAGAACTTCCGTAACTCTCGGGTTGGCTGAGGTTAGAATCTTGGTAATGATAGAACTTCCATGGAATGAACCACGGAACTTCCGTGACTCTCTGTTTGGCTAAAAAATGATTGGTTCTTTTTGCCATTGGTTCACTAAACTCTTACAAAACTTTTTGGTAGGCTTGAGCACACAAATTTCCCTTCTTAGCAAGATTAGTTTACCCCCCTTTATAGTTCGGCATGCCTATGACTCAATTAAAATAAAAACTACTCTTTTAAGGCATTTGAGTCAGTTTTTCTTTTCTTCTTTTTGGGAGTAATAGCCACCTTGCAAATGTGGGTTTAAAAAACAATTTTGATTATCTGCACATTTACTTCATGAACATTGTTAGTACAATTTTAATCTTCTATCATCATACACCAAAACCCACGAGGGGATCCTAGATGCATCTTTAGGAATTAAGCATGAATTTTTAGCAAAGTACACTCCGGAACAAAATGGTGTTGTTGAAAGGAAAAATAGAACCTTGATTGATATGGCAAGATCAATGCTCTCAGAATACAATGTTTCGGACAGTTTTTGGGCTGAAGCTATCAACACCACTTGTCATGCCTCAAATAGATTATATTTCCATTGATTGTTGAAAAAGACTCCATATCAATTGCTAGTGAGGAGAAAGGCAAATATATCATATTTTTAGGTGTTTGGTTGCAAATGCTACATATTGAGAAAAGACTCAAGATTTTCAAAGTTCCAAAGTAAATGTGATGAAGGATTTTTACTTGGATATTCTTCAAATAGCAAAGCTTATCGAGTATTCAATAAAAATTTTGGAATGGTGGAAGAGTCAAGTGATGTTGAGTTTGATGAGACCAATGGCTCTCAACAAGAACAAGAAAATTTGGATGATGTAGGAGATGTGTGATTAAGAAAAGCTATGAAGAATATGACCATTGGTGATACTAAACCCAAGGATGAAGAAGACGATGATATGAGTACATCAATATTTCAAGTACCACCCTCTTCACCTATTTCAAAGATCATGGTCAATCTATCAATAAGGATGGAGATGAAAATATTACAATCCAATCTGAAAATGAAGATTCCTCAAACACTCCTCAAGATATAAATGCTCAACCTATGATTCATAATTCTATTGCAAAAGATCATCTGGTTGATCAAATTGTTGGTGATATAAACAAAGGTGTTGAAACAAGATCAAGACTTGCATCATTTTGTGAACACTATTCTTTTATCTCAAATGGAGAACCAACCATAATAGATGAAGCTTTGAAAGATCCGGATTGGGTAAATGTGATGCATGAAGAACTAAATAATTTTGCTCGCAATGATGTATGGGAATTAGTAGAGAGACCAAATGATGACAATGTCATTGGGACAAAACGGGTATTTCGGAACATGCAAGATGAAAATGGTGTGGTTGTGCGAAACATGGCAAGACTTGTGGCACAAGGCTACACTCAAGTTGAAGGCTTGTATTTTGATGAAACATTTGCTCCTGTGGCAAGACTTGAAGCAATAAGAATCTTACTTGCATATGCCACTTCTCACAATATCAAATTATATCAAATGGATGTGAAAAGTGCCCTCTTAAATGGAAAAATAAATGAGCTAGTATTTGTGGAACAACCACCCGGTTTTGAAGACCCAAAGAAGCCAATCATGTTTACAAGCTCTCCACTATATGGCCTTAAACAAGCACCACGTGCTTGGTATGAAAGATTGAGGGATTTTCTAGTTTCGAAGGGATTCAAAATTGGAAAGATGGACACCACTTTATTTACCAAGAAAATTGGAGATGATCTATTCATTTGTCAAATATATGTTGATGACATTATCTTTGGATCAACAAATCAAGATTTTTGTGAGGAATTTGGAAATATGATGTCCAAAGACTTTGAAATGTCTATGATTGGTGAATTGAGTTTCTTTCTTGGTCTTCAAGTGAAACAAACAAGTGATGGGACTTTTATTTGCCAAAGCAAGTATGTGAATGGCCTTCTTAAACGATTTGGTATGGAAAATTCTAAACCAATCAAGACACCTATGGCAACAAATGCACATCTTGATCTTGATGAAGAAGGAAAATCTGTTGATCTAAAGTTATTTCGGTCTATGATTGGAAGTCTTCTCTACCTCACCGCATCTAGGCCCGATATAATGTTTAGTGTTTGTATGTGTGAGAATGTCATATGATGGCTGTTAAAAGAATATTGAGATACTTGAAGCAAACACCAAATTTAGGCCTACGATATCTAAAAGGTGCTCAATTTGTTCTTATTGGATTTTCTGATTCAGATTATGCCGGATGCAAAATTGATAGAAAAAGCACCTCCGGCACATGTCAGTTACTTGGAAGATCATTGGTCTCATGGTCATCAAAGAAACAAAATTCAGTTGCCCTCTCTACCATCAAAGTCGAATACGTTTCAGCCGGTAGTTGTTGTGCACAATTATTATGGATGAAGTAAACCTTGTTGGATTATGGAGTAAAATTTGATTGTATCCCTCTCCTATGTGATAATGAAAGTGCCATGAAAATTGCTACTAATCCTGTCCAACACAAGAGAACCAAGCATATTGATATTCGTCATCATTTCCTAAGGGATCATGTAAGCAAAGGAGACATTGTGATGGAAAGTGTGAGAACAGAAGATCAATTGGCTGATATATTCACTAAACCTCTTGATGAGACTCGTTTTTGCAAGTTAAGAAGTGAACTCAATGTTATTGATATTTCCAACATTGCTTGATGAATTCCTTCTTCACTCTTCATTCGCTCGTAATTTGACTTGATTTTTTTTTCCTTGGATGTCACATTTAAGGGGAGCTTCATATCTCTTCATATATATTGGTTTCTCTCTTAAGTGAATAAATTAAAACTAATGCCATAATGTTCTTCAAAACTTTGGTTTTATGAAACACACACATATGCAAAATATATTAAACAAAGGTTCAAAATTCCTACTCTGAATTTGAAAAGTCCTTTTTAACAAAATTATCTTATTCACATAAAAAGTCTCAAAATGACCATTTCTTTTCTCTCTAAAAATTATTTATGGCATCTAGTGAGCTCAGCACATAGAATCTTGCATTCTTATATGCTATGATCCACAATGTGAATTTCTGCTCACACATTCCCATATTGAACACACTTCTCATTTTTTTTTTATTTTTTCCCTCTTGTTTTTGACTATTGGATGAAATTTTCTTGTTGTTTTTCGATTTTCATGAAGAAAGAGATCAAGGGATCACATATGAGAAATTTAAGTGATTCAAGGAGTTCATCATATTGGATACTCAATAATCAAGGTTGAAGAATCAAGAAGCAAAAGAATTCAGAATGTTTAATGTGATTTCGTTTAAGATTTGGAAGTCTCCTGCAAAATTTTAGACAATGCAGAGTTAAAACTGAAATGTTTGCAGCTCGCGGTCTGACCACAAGAGGAACACGGTCAGACCACACGTCACAGTCCGACCACGGTGGAGTCCCGGTCAGATCGGTAGGGGGAGGCCCTGAAAAGTGTCTCTGGAAGCGGGCGGTCCGACCGCCAGGGACGCGCGGTCAGACCGCTAAACGCATCTGAATGTGTATTGATTTCCTGCTCGGCCTTATCTTCTTTTTCCATACCCCTTCGACCCTACCTCTTCGAAACATGAAAAATCCTCTTGCCTTCTCTTCTCCTTCTCCTTAAGGGTGACCTCCATTGAAGGGAGGGGTTCCCTTGCTCCCGGTCCTACCGAAGGCCATCCCTGGTGACTCCGCGCACTCCTCCATCATGTCCTCTCGGTATTGTGCCCATCCTCTTACTTCTCACCATGGATTTCAATGGTTAGGGTTAGACTTGAGAGAAGATTGCTACTCATGACAATTGATGTGGATATTGTTAAGTATTTGGAGAGTGTTTCATGGTACCACTATGATTATGTGTTGAAAACTTCTGGATTTAACACATGATTTCACTCCTAGGGTTCATGTTGCTAGGACTTGCACACAAGATGAAATTTTGGGAAGCAAGACATGTTCTATATGTCCGTTCATACATAGATGCGATGCTTTTGATCTTATGATGAAATTTTACAGATGCATTGTTGTCTATTGCAAATCACTCAAGGACCACTATTTTGTGGCGTCTGGGTGCTGGCGGTCAGACCGCCAGTGGCCCACGGTCTGATCGCCAGGGTCGACCAGGCTAGAATTATTTGACATATTGCACATCGGTTGTTATTTGTGTTTGTTATTGTTGTGATCTCTGTTCTTATCATTGATATACCTGTACAGTTTTCCCCGTGCCACCAAAGACGCTGCCAGGAAGTTGATTGGTAAGAAGCTCAAGAAAAAGCGTCGTGTTGATGGTTCCGACTCGAACCATGAACATGACTCTGATTATGAGCAGTCCGATGCTGTAGAGGTTGAGTCATCAATTGCTGGGGGTTCTAATACTGTTGATATGGAAGATGCCAGTGATGCCGATGAAGAGTTTGATTCTTCCCACTGGAACATACCCAAGAAAAGGTGGAAGGCTGATGAGTATGTGAGAGCTCGGCGCAACTATGCCTATGACCTCGATGTCTCCTCTCCAATTCCTTAATTTTACACCAAGGTACAACTTGATGCTTTTCTTGGACACCTCGTGGACAAGGGCATTTTCCCTCAGAAATGGATTGATTGGACTTACATTGATCAATTCGACTCCATCAAGCCTTTGATTCCTCTGTTTAAAACTGTTGGCCTTTATGACTTTGTGGAACTCAAGTGTGCATGGAATGATACTATCATTCATCAATTCTATGCTACCATAGAAATTGATTGGGAGGAAAACGAGCTCACTTGGATGACTGGCACTTACTCTACCACCTTTAGTGACTTTGTAATGGCCATCAAAATTGATAGAACTGGATACAATGTTGGTGTCAATATATGGGATGAGGACAACCTTCCTGAGAATGAGTGGATTGCTCACTACTCTCCAAATCAAGGGATTCTTGGTCATGTCAATGGTCTTAAGCCTATGCCTGCTGTTGTGAACAAAATTGTAAGAGTAACCATGTTTCCTAAGAGTGGGAACTCTAAGGTCATTCGAGATAAATTTTGGAACTTCATACATCACATCATGGGCGGGCGTCAGATTGATATTGTTCGCTTCATGCTTAAGTACATTGAGCAAGTTTCATCCAGTATCCAACTCAATCTCTATTATGCCCCCTACAACATGTCACTTATTCTTTGGTAGACCAAGTTCATGGTGCATGATTGTCGGACTTCGCACCCAAGCTATAAGCCCTTTTCTGCAACTAAGCATGTGCTCAGTCAACCCCCTCCAGCAGCCTCGGCTCAGCAAGATCATGTTGCACATGAAGAAGAACATGAGGAAGATGATCTCCAGTGGCAGCCATGGGCTCCTGCACCTCCTCCATCGCCTGCTCAGGACTTTCAGGCTTTTTTCCCTCATATTCAGAGTGCAGTCCAATAGGGAATACAGGCCAGTATGGATGCTTTTCACACCTCATATGCTCAGCAGTACCATACTCCCATGATGCAGCAACTCAACACCATGCAACAACACATGGGTCCGATGAGAACAAATATTGATGCCCTCAACACTTAGTTTTAGACCATGATCACTAACTACCACAATCTTCACAACGACTATCAGACCTTGCAACAGGAGTTTCATGATTTCAACAGACATATGTTTGGTGTATTTCCTCGTCCTCCTCCTTCACCAGGGTATATGCCTTATCCTTACTATCCTCCACCGCCTCCACCAGCGGACGAGTGATCTTTTTGTCAATATGATGCAAAGGGGGAGTGAATTAGCTGAAGATGATGTATGATGAGAAGGTGAAGATCAAGAAGATGACTTTGAGCAAGATGGATGGATGGATTGGACCTTGATCTCAAATTCATGGTTATCTTGTTCTTTGCTTCTCATTTGTATCTTGTTATGGTTGTGTCAAACTATGTCGCTTGCTTTCATTTGAACTTTGGCTTGAAATGTTGGTTTGCTCGCAAATATTTAGTTTGAAAATTGGTCAATGCTAAAATATCCAGTCTTTGCTGATTTGCTCGTAAACCTAGCCGTCCTTCACCACGTAACGGTGATAGTTACCCCTTGTCTTGGATCACTATTGAGAACTTCTTGTCTAGTCTCTGTTTTCACGGTGACCCACGAAAACTGGTCTGACTGGTTAGTCAAACCGGTCTGGCTGGTTTGCACTGCCAGCACAGCGAGTTGCTGCTGCAAATCCGCACAAGGGCGTGCTCGTGTTTAACAACACTTTTAAGTGTCAACACACTTTTTGGTGACTCCGCTGGGGAAAAATTATTCAGGTTATTCAAATAACCAAATTTTTCTACCCTAGCATATTTTTTACTTTCTACTATTTGGGTTTGGCCATCACTATTGCATCTAGTCCCATAGACCATTGCATTGCTCCTATTTTTTGTGTGCTTATTGGACAGGTATTGCTAGTAAGGAACCAAGAGCTTGATCATTGATTGCTGAAAGTTTCAAAGAAAAGGAGAAATCAAGGTTACTTTGTTGCTACGATTTCATCAACAAAAGAATAGAAGCAATCACATGGTGGGCTATCCATGCACTACATACAGTATTACTACAACAAGCCTGAGGTACGATATGCAAACATGCCATCAATGACTAGCAATTATTTTGCAACTACCACCAATTCTCATGTTGATGTTGCTAGATATAATGATAGTACATATGTTGCATCGACTAACAGTTATTTGAATGGTTCCAATATGCATGAGCCTATGTCAACTATGCATGCTTTAAGTTATAATGTCAATAGCAACATACAACATGCTCCTATTTTTTCTCATACATCGGCAACACAACAAATTCGTATGCCGGTGAATAATACATATGGTCATACAAGTGTTTATCATCCGGTCAATTACTCTCACTCACTACATGCTACACAATATGTTGAAAAAGAGGTTACACCAACATATTCGGCACCATATGCTAGTCCTAGTTTTCATAATTCGGTTCCTCATGTTGGTAATAATTATAACCGAATCAATGAAAATTCAGCAAGCATGCTTACACCTCCACATGATACTGTAGCATACACTTTGCCCAGTAATTCGGCTTCATATGTTGCTGAAAATCATAGCCGAATAGATGATAATTTAGAATATGCATCTTTAATGAAGGAGTTGGAGCATGAGAAAGAAAAGGCTCAAAATAAATTATTCTTCCTATGTTATCGAAAGACCGAAAAGGTTTTGTTCATGTTAAGGAGTGGCCGTCTTGTATGGACATCTATAAGGAGATAAAAGCATCAAGTACAATATCCACTCATTTATCAGATTTCATTACGTTTATGCTTGACTCTAAGGACCAAGAAAACAATTCTAAAAGAAAAACTTCTATTGGTCAAAAGCCAATTGTTCCAGAATTATCGGTTACCAATGACATAGAAGAAGCAAACTTGTCTATACAAAAACATATTGAGTGTAAAAAGACAGCTATGTTTGATTTACCTAAAGAGGTTGTGTTTTTATCTAGTGATATGCTATTGATGATAAACAACAACCTATAGCCGAACAAGGTTCGGTTAATGAAGAGTTTCAGCAGGACCAAGAGCAAACAGAGGAAGGCAAGGAAGTAGGAGATGGAGCATCTACACTTGATTTCCAGCTCTCCAAGAAAAACCAGTCAGACTGGTTTCCCAAACCGGTCAGACCGGTTTGTGCAGAAAAACATGGTACAAGCACTAGTCAAGAGGTAATGCACGATGTCATCCATATCAAGCTTCTGTGCCTCTCCAACATATTTGATAAGGTATGCTTTGCAAATAATTTAACTAATTCTCAATTGGATTCTATGCTTTCAATTGATACACCTATTGTTTCAAATATGTCTAAGAAATCAATTGAGGATGGTAATTTATTTGCTAGCAATTACGTACCTTCAACTAGTGTTAGCCAGTGCATTGTAAAAATTAGAAAGGCTGGCAGTAGTAATATTTTGGCATTTAAACTTTCTTCATCATCATTGCCAAAATTATTATCTTCTTGGATTGCTTGTGGTCATTCTAGAATTAAAACTAGAAAACTAAAATTTAGTAATACCACAAAAACCGATACTCATATAGTTGTCAATTCTGAAGTATCGGACTATAGAGACATAAAAAGAAGGTATAGCCGAATGGGTAGATGAAAACTCTAAACCCTTCGTTTGCTTTGCTTTAAAGCCGTTCATATCAAAGAATCGGCTCAAGAGAATAAAATATACCTTTGATTTGACTTTGTGTGATGATCTATTTGATAGTGTGTTAGTAAACAATTTTATTAAGCTTTTAGATCACAAAGTCATACCATCATCTCAAGAGGTATGAGAGAGAGAATATTGCAAGTGGCATAATTCTTTTGATCATAGTACTAAGAATTGCAACATGTTTCACCAAATTATCCAATCAGCCATTGATAAAGGACAATTGAGTTTTGCAAATGTGCAACAAAATGACCAGGTTGCTTCAATTGGTCATGATGATAAGGTATTTTCAAATCGGTCATCACAAGCCGATTCATGTAAAATTGAAGAGTTGGTAGTCAACGTTTCAAATTGTATACTCTTTGGACAAACATCAAGCACTGAGGGGCAGCAAGAGGCTCCACACATATTACATGGCCAATTGAATTTTTGTGGGGCAAAAGATCAATCTGCGGTTCCAAAACCGGTCAGACCAGTTTGCCAACCAGAAAGATCGGTTTACCAAAACCGGTCAAGTCGATTTCTAAAACCGGTCAGACCTGTTTTTTTAGAAAAGGTGAAAACTCCTCCATCTTCAGATTCATACAGAAAGGAGAGAAGGAGGTAAAGGCTAGTTCAGGTGTAAAGGTAAAAGGCGAAAAGGTTACTTTTGATGAGCTTATGGGCAAATATGTGAAGTTGAGAGATGCAAAAAATGCTTATCGGCCAAGCAACATTAAGCAATCAAGGTCTCCTCCAAAATTCAAATCTAAAGAGTGGAACCGACAGATGAATGATTTTTGTGCTGCAAAGTCATATCCTCCTTACATGTCAGTTGCACCAATGTCATATGGATTGCCTCATACAGATTTTTATCCTTATTCATCATGGGGCTGTTATGGTTCATGGTCTCAACCTCCATCATATTCTGCTCCTCATCAATTTGCCAATGCAGAACTAAGAAAGTCAGCTTTTGAAAGAAAACCACATTGCAAAGACCGTTTTGATCAAGCAAATCGATCAAGAGTTCAAGAGAAGAAAATGGTGGTTAAACAAGTATATCGTGTCAAAAGGGATGGCCGTAAAGATAAAAGTTCAGATTTGTCCTCAACTGTTGAAAAGCCGAATATGAAAATAAGAACATCGGCTAATATTGGCAAAGAGATGAAACAACAAGTTGTTGATACACAAAATGCCAAATCTGAACCAAAGAAGTTTGAGGTGTCTAAGACCAAAAAAGAAATGCCAACATCAAAACCAGGAGCACAATCGAAGCATCCACTTGGATTATGTAGTTGGCAAGTGAGGAAATTGGAAAGGCTAAGTGCAGAAAAGTTGAGGGAGAATAATATGGCATGGGTTCCTAAAGGAAGTGTGCAGGTCCATAACAAGGATCATATTCAAGTGCATGGTACAAAAGAGACAAAGAAAAAGAGAAGAGCAAGAAAAAATCTACCAAGTCAAAGGTTTGCACCAAATCATCAAAATTATTGGTCCTTGCACAATATATATTCTTCGCCAACACCAGCAATGCCTATATCATGGA
Organism: Eleusine indica; assembly: GCA_030378355.1. Taxonomy (NCBI): domain Eukaryota; kingdom Viridiplantae; phylum Streptophyta; class Magnoliopsida; order Poales; family Poaceae; genus Eleusine; species Eleusine indica. Next base: position 50,128,621 of record CM059495.1, read on the forward strand.
ATATGCCTTCAAGTATGTTCAATAACCCCTCTTGGCCTTATTTTGATCATTGGATGTCTTATGGGTCTTTTTATCATGGATGGTTGTTTCCGAACCATTGCATGCTTTAACTATTGCTATAAAATCAATGTAACTATGAGCATTATATTTCTGTGATCTTCTGAATTTTACTTCGGTTATATTTTATATTGAGGTTGAATAGCTGTGTATTTTGACATTTGCCTAGAACATATATCATTTGTTTCATACTTAGGCATGTCCACAGTAAAATTGGTGATTTGAGACAAGTAGCATCTGGTTATAAGTTAGAGACATTAATTTTAGCATTATCTAAAACTGTTGCTTGATAAGTGTCAAAATTATGAAAACCAAAGCAAGTAGGTTTCAAACATCGGTTGGGCTGGTTTAGCTAATTGTTTTAGACCGATTTTTGAAATTTGTCATATGGTCAATTTGACTGCACAAATGTGTAAATCTTGTTGAGACAATCAAGATGGATATGTGGATCGTCCAATTTGGACACTTAATGTGAAAGTTATGACATTTGAAAAACTGCAGATTCTGAAAACAGGTATGACCGGTTTCTGAAAGAGGTCAGACTGGTTTTTGATCTGAACGTGGCAATTCGGCTTTTAAATTCTTCAAATATTTACTATGCCAAATGTATTGTCACATAGAGTCTTCAATGGTGATCTACAGCATAATAGCAAAGGAGCAGGTAAAGAAGTTCAGCATTTGATGGATTTGCATACTTTAATAGATGGTATGTTTTATTGCCAAACAATGAATTCTTTGCTCCGAGGAGTTTGAGTTTGATTCACTATGATGTCAGCATGGAAGTGGGTCATAAAGCTTTATTTGTGGTCGATGAATAATACTATTCATCGTTCGGGAATATTTGAATGCTCCGGGGGCAAGAATCTTTGAGTATGGTAAAAATGGAGCCTTCACATGTGTGTTGAATGTGTCTAACCGTTGAAAAAGCCAAAATAGTTGTTGGACAATTTTGATTCAAGAAGAATATTTTCTGGTATGCAAGCATTACCAGAAAACAGGGGGCATATGTTGACAACAAAAATTGGTCAATGCTAAAATATGTGGGACAATAGCTAAAATATCTAGTTTTGCACTAATAATAATGTTTCTACAAGTTTGGCATCTATATGTGTTGTGCAGGATCTATAGATCGTTTCTAGATCCTTTGACATCATTTTTGTTGAAGACACAAGGAGGCCTTGAAAACCCAATAAAGATAATGTCAAATGGTAGATTTGAGTTCACCATTACGAAGCTTTCATCAAGATGATCGAAATGGATATATGGATCGCCTTATTCGGAGTTCGGATGTAAGAGTTATAGCAAATTGGAAATCAGCTGCGAGGCAAAAACCGGCCAGACCGGATTGACATATAGGTGAGACCGGTTTTAACTACCGTAGACCTAGGGCAATCCGGTCTGACCGGTTATTAAGGTCGGTCTGACCGGATTTTGACAAAGAAGTCCGAATTGAGTATGTGACTTGAGTTTAGGTCGGTTTATAGCTCGTTTCTTGCGTCCCACGGGTATAGACATCTCCATCCTGCATATATAAAGGGTCATGGTCGATTGAGGAAGAACAACCCCAATCGAATCTATCAAATTTACATTACCTTTTCTTATTTGTCCTACTTTTCCAACCTCTCCATGCTGTTCGTCTTCTGATCTCCACGACCAGAGATGGCGTCCTAGACTCCTAGGGAACACCGACGATGTCCACGCCCTGACGGTATGTGCTAGTTTGCTCGTAAACTTGTCGTTCTTCGTCACGTAAGGCGTTGCTTATCTTTTTGCTGGTTTGCTCGTAAACCTAGCCGTCCTTCACCACGTAACAGTGATAGTTACCCCTTGTCTTGGATCACAATTGAGAATTTCTTGTCTAGTCTCTGTTTTCACGGTGACCCGTGAAAACCGGTCTGACCGGTTAGTCAAACCGGTCTGGCTGGTTTGCACTGCCGGCACAACGAGTTGCTGCTGCAAATCCGCACAAGGGTATGCTCGTGTTTAACGACACTTTTAAGTGTCAATACCCTTCATGTTGGAGAAGTGAGTTCTTGATAGAGAAGCAAATCAAAGGCTTAAATCCACCTCAACATAGATTAGGGGTGATCGGCAAGTCACCGAGACCACAGTTTAAATTCGTGTCCTTTCTCTTATTTAATTCTTGCTCTTTACATTATTAGAGATTATGATGTTGCATGTCACCTAGGATTGTAAACCCTTAGCTCTCAACCTAGGTGTTGGTTTTCATTCTAGCTATTATTATCTTGTATTATTTCCGCTAATCTTTGCAGGTTAATAATTTGTCAAAAACCGCCTATTCACCTCTCTCTAGTCGGTATCCTAAATCCTATAGAGGCAACAGGTAGATCTATCATTGTCAACATGATTTGGTTGAAGTGGGTGAGAAACCTAAATTCTAAATGTAATTTTCTGCTCAACCGTAACTCCACCTATAATATTTTTAAACTTTTAAATTTTTATATTTTGTCAGCATTTTATATGTTTGATGTCAATATTTCTGCAAAACATTGATTTCACTTTTTTTGAAAATCTTGATATGGATTTATGAAAATTTTTAAAGTTAATAAAATATTAATTAATTTTTTTTCAAAACCTTAATGTTAATTCTTTGGTTTGAATTTTAAAAAGGAAATAAAAAACCAACTGTATCCAGTGGTGGGATTTGGTGAATGGTGTTGTTGGGCCGCGGTGATAGGCCGTGGGCTTGATCTATCTCGCGCCTCTCTATCTCGCGGTGATGTCTTGAACTCGATCTGCGTATAGGAGGCCCAGGATTCCTCACCGCCTCTGCCCGCCGCCCGATCCCTGAAATCGGCTAGGGTTTGTTCTGCCATCCCCTTTCGTCCCAACTCACGCGATCTCGCCGCCGCCGCCGCACCCGAAGTGCCGAACTCCAGGTGAGCTTCGTCCCTCTCTCGGCACCTTCCCTTCCCATACCCATCGGCTTTGTCAGAATCCATCCCCGTCATATCGGTTGTCCCTAGGTTCCTGCATCCAGCGCACTATTCTCTTTCATGAATTTCTGTTTTGTCGCCTGGAAGCACTTAATTTCGATCTTGAGTCATACTTTACATGTGTAGCCGTTTTTTTTTTCCCCTCCGGATTGCCTCCGGTTGTGTTCGTAGGTCACCCTATTTTTGGATCCCTTAGCTCGGGCTCGTGCGACTCGTTAGAATTACTCGGATAATCTATCGGGACTGGTGGGAGCCACTGGAATTGGGCGGTATGCTTGCGGCTTGCCGTTTCCATGGTTGGCTTGTGCAATTTTTTATTTCGGCCGAAAATCTGTAGTGCCATCTTCCACTGTGTGAATCGTGTGGATTTGAGCGGTTTATGTTGGCAAGACGCTAAACAAGTGTTGAGCTATTCAGTTCATAGCTATCTTTTGTTGTGTCCTCTCCTCAGTGCCATCTGGTGGGATGGCGAGTATCAGAGTATGCATGGACTCTCGTGCTTCTTTGCACTTGTATTAAATCACTGACACACAACTTTCGTTAGTTCGTAAAAAAGAGCAGTTTGTCTTGAGCTATTCATGGAATCGGCCAAACGCTGTGTTGTCTATGCACCACGGAATAGTTACCATGTTATGGAGCATTCTTGTGGACCTATATGGGCATATGGCTTTTCAGTTGGTCGTGCACCTCTATTTCAGCAATCTGTTCTTCATCAGCTTGTTTCTTCAGTCATTTAAATTCATGTTTTGGCATGGTACAATTTTACGAGAATTCAATGTTTGCTTACTACCCACATTGCACAGATTTTCATTGGATTGTTAATCTAGTTATTGGTTCGTACACATATCCTACTTTTATTTCACAGTTACGCTTCTGAATTATCATTTGTTCTTATGAATTATTTAATGCTTCTGAGGTGTTATTTCAAAATTATTCTTCTGGATTGATTTGCTTTTCGTAGACAGTTTGCATGCTTTCTCCTCTTCTTTTTCTTGATTATATTTCCTCCTCAATTATGCACCTTGCAGAACTTAAGCCCAGTAGAAGTTACATAACAAAATTAACCATGGCGTCAGGATCACGTTTCTGGGGACAGGTACTTTCTTTATCTCTTTGAGTGACCCCAACATGGTAGAATGTTCATTATCTATACTGTAACAATAGTTGCAGTTATCGTCATTGACCGCAAGAACTTTAGAACTTACTGCTTGGCTTCTCTCATCTTCAGGGAGACAGTGACTCTGAGGAAGAGGAAGAAATTGAATCAGAACAGGGCAGTGATAGTGATGATAACAGGGGTCAAGATGATGATAAACGCTCTGGAGTCCAGAACCGCTATCTGAGGACCGAAGATGATGACAGTGATGAGTCTGATTCTGGTCATCGTGTGGTTCGCTCGTTGAGGGACAAACGCAATGAGGAGATGAAATCAATTGTTGATCAGATGCGCAATGCCATGAAGATTAATGACTGGGTTAGCTTGCAAGAGAGCTTTGAGAAGCTCAATAAGCATCTTGAGAAGGTTGCCCGTGTCAACGAGTCTACTGAAGTTCCAAGGATGTATATCAAGACTCTTGTGTTACTGGAGGACTTCCTTGCTGAAGCACTTGCCAACAAGGAGGCCAAGAAGAAGATGAGCAGTAGCAACGCAAAGGCACTCAATGCGATGAAGCAAAAGCTCAAGAAAAACAACAAGCAGTATGAAGACCAGATCCAGAAGTGCAGAGAGCATCCAGAGAGCTTTGAAGAGGATGATGCAGATGAAGATGAGGAAGAGGATGAGGATAGTGATGCAGAGATTGAGGATCCTGAAAAGATGGCTGATTCAGATGAGGAAGAGGATCATGATTCGGAAAAGGAGGATGATAAGGATCCCTGGAAAAGGATAACTAAGAATAAGATGGACAGGCAGTTCTTGAAAGACCCAAGCGAAATCACATGGGATATTGTTGATAAGAAGCTTAAGGAGATTGTGGCATCTAGGGGAAAGAAAGGTACTGGAAGGATCGAGCGCGTTGAGCAGCTAACATTTTTGACCCGTGTGGCAAAAACGCCTGCTCAGAAGCTGGAAATCCTTTTTCATGTCATCTCTGCACAGTTTGATGTCAACCCTAGCTTACTTGGTCACATGCCAGTTAAGGTGTGGAAGAAGTGCGTCGATAATATGCTTCTGGTCCTTGATATTCTCCAGCAGTATCCTAACATTGTGGTTGACACCTTAGTGGAGCCTGATGAGAAGGAAACTCAGAAGGGTGCAGACTACAGTGGAACAATCCATGTTACTGGTGACCTGGTTGCGTTCCTGGAGAGACTGGACTCTGAATTTTTTAAGACTTTACAGTGCACTGATCCATATACAAAAGACTATGTTCAGAGGCTTAGGGATGAACCCCTGTTTTTGGTGGTTGCACAAAATGTCCAAGATTACCTGGAAAGGGTTGGGAACCTCAAAGCTGCTGCCAAGGTTGCACTGCGTCGTGTTGAACTAATCTACTACAAACCTCAAGAAGTTTATGATGCAATGAGAAAGCTATCTGAACAGACTGAGGACGATGAGGAGGATGGTGAAGATGAGGATGGTGATGAGCATCAAGTTGTGGACGACAATAGGGCACCATCACCATTTGTTGTGATTCCAGAGGTTGTGCCTCGGAAGCCTACATTCCCAGAAAGCGGCAGAACTTTGATGGATGGATTGATGTCCTTAATTTACAAGTATGGAGATGAAAGAACTAAAGCCCGTGCAATGCTGTGTGATATATATCACCATGCAGTTTCTGATGAGTTTTCAGTGGCTCGTGACCTACTGTTAATGAGTCATTTGCAAGATGGTGTTCAGCTTATGGATATATCGTCGCAGATCTTATTCAATAGAGTCATGGCCCAGCTGGGGTTGTGTGCTTTCAAGGCTGGTTTGATAAGTGAAGCCCATGCTTGCTTGACTGAGCTATACTCTACAGGGAGGGTGAAAGAATTGCTTGCACAAGGAGTGCAACAAAGCAGATACCATGAAAAAACTCCTGAGCAGGTAAATCTTATGAAGCTCACTCTGTCATGTTCATGCTGCACTCAAGGTTGCTAATCACATGTGTTGATCCACAAATAATGTTTGTAGATGGAAAGATTTTACTGCATTTTGGAATTTATAATTGAATATCTTTCTGTTGGTCATTCTTGCATATGACATTTCCATCTGTCTGCTCATATGAACATGATCCTTTTTTGTTGTCCCCATAATACCTTTGCAGGTCATATTTTCCTTCATTTTTTTCGATTTGTTGTCCCCATAATACCTTTGCAGGTCATATTTTCCTTCATTTTTTTTTAGTATTGTGATGCTTTTATATTTTATCGATACAGATCTAGATGCTTTATCCCATTGTTAGTGAGTCTGTTTTTTTATTAGAATCCTGAGTAAATTCCATGTCAGTCTATACTGTGGTCATTCAGTTAAATACTTCAATTGGCATAGATGTGAATGATGGAAGACATGTTTTGTTTTTCTGCTTATATTAGTCACTCTAATTCCTGCAGGAAAGACTTGAGAGGAGAAGGCAGATGCCATACCATATGCACATAAACCTCGAACTGTTGGAAGCCACACACTTGATTTGTGCAATGCTGATTGAGGTGCCCAATATGGCTGCTAGTACGTATGACAAGCGGAGGCCCATGAGCAAAACATTCCGCAGGCTTCTTGAAGTGAGTGAAAGGCAGACTTTTGTCGGTCCTCCGGAGAATGTGAGGGATCATGTAATGGCTGCCACAAGGGCCCTCAATAAGGGTGACTACCAAAAGGCTTTTAGTGTAATAAGTTCGCTGGAAATCTGGAAGTTGTTGAGGAACAAGGAGCATGTTCTTGAGATGCTGAAGCTTAAGGTCAAGGAGGAAGCCCTGAGAACCTATCTCCTCTCATACTCGTCTTGCTATGAGTCCTTGAGCCTTGATCAGCTTACTACCATGTTTGATCTTAGTGAGTCACACGTCCACAGCATCGTTAGCAAGATGATGATGCAAGAAGAGCTTCATGCTAGCTGGGACCAGCCGACAACTTGCATTGTTTTCCACAGTGTTGATCAAACTAGGCTTCAGGGACTACTCTTCCAAATGGCAGATAAACTCTCAGTCCTTGTGGAGAGCAATGAGAGGGCATATGAGGCTAGAACTGGTGGTACTCTTGAGGGGGTACCGCCCAGGCGCAGGGGTGATGGTCAGGACTCATCCAACTTGGGAAAGTGGCAGGAGAACTTTGTTTCATCTCAAGGGCGGCAGGGTGGTAACAGGTTTGGGTCTGCTGGTGGCAGAGGTGGAGGTTCTGGACAGGGTGGTGGGTACCAGAGGAATGACAGGGGTGGCCAGGGTTCCCGTGGTGGCTATGGCGGTTCACGATTCCAAGATGGAAGGGGTCGCAACCAGTCTGGTTCATCAGGGCGAGGTGGTGATGGCGGTGCACGCATGGTGAGCCTGAACAGAGCCGGTAGAGTTTAGAAGGATAAATATCTAGAAGTAATAGACAACAAGGTTTTGCCTCAAGGTCACAAGTTTTGAAGCTCTGCTCTCCATATTGAACCTCGACATTCTATCACTGTTCACTATATTGTCAGATTCTCCTCGAGACTAGGAGATATGAGAACTATGTATTCCCTCTTACCTTTGTTGTTCGATCACTGTTCACTATATTTCATTGTAGTCTGAGAATCTGACAGATGCTTTAATTCAAAGACTTGGAGAGATGAGAACTATGTATTCCCTCCTACCTTTGCTGTCAACTTGCGATATTTTGATAGTTTGAAAAAAAAAACTTGTGATATTTTGATAGTAAGTTTATTATAACCTATTTATCCTGGTTTTGTATTGGTTATTCTTGCTTATATATGTTGAAGGCATACTGGTCATGAACGACACTACTTTGTTCACCCCACTGTGAACCATAGGTTCAAAAACCGTTGAAAACCGGGTGGTTTTCATGGTTTTTGGTGAAACTGGTCTAGTCTGGTTTCACTGGATGTTTGATTTATCGTAAAAACCGATCCTATGCACTGTAGCAAAAACGATTTTCGGTTGGTTTCTCTGGTTTACTGATTGGTTTTAGCGAGAAAAAAATCAGTAATGTAGCGGGTTTTTAACCCTTGCTGTGAAACACAGCTTTTCTTCTCATTCACTGCAGATGCTACCTACTTTGATGAATGTGTGACCAGGCTTCGAGTAATAATGTCTTCTGATTGTTGTTGGTCATGGCAACTAGGGGTGGAAGCAATGAATATTGAGCAACATTTCATATCATTATTTTTTCTTCAAATGTTTGTCGAAGAAATTTCATTGTCAGTCTTTCGGGAACCATTCAAGCTCTCAAAAGACTACTGCCTTTTCAGCCACCCTTCACTGGATGACTAATGCTTCATGTTGTATACTAGTAGTATAGTTGCCTACAAAGTGTAGGGTGTTTCCTGCACACATTGAGTTGCTTTTCTCTCCACTTGAGCTTGATAGATCTGAGTTGCACAATTGTACATGTACTGAGTTGCACAATTGTACATGTACTACTCACCATGAGGCTTCTAACCTAAATTCGGCTTAGCAGACGGGCAATAACGGCGTATGCAACATGGGCACATGGCCTATCCCACTTGGAACCCCTCTTTGGAGGTGTTTGCTCACATTCTGGTGGCTAACGGCTTAAGTTCAGTGAAGGAAATTGACATGTTTTTAATGATTGGGCCTTTACAATTTAACATTGTTTCCCCGAGGCAACACCTTCATGCCTTTAGTTTTAAAAAAGATGGTGATTCTAGATGGATCTCTGATGGCGATGCAGGAGCAAAACTGTCAAGCTTGACTGCTGATCATCAAGTTGGAAAAGGGACGGACATTGCTCTATCTCGGATGAGGTCCTAGCTCATAGATTAAGACTTTTCTAAACTATTTTTTTCTTTAAATATTTAAACTGCTTAGTTAAGTTGAATCATATTCTAATTTATTATGTTTACAGTTTACTGTATAACGTACAGAGAGAACAAAAGGCATCAATCATATCGTCTGGAACCCTTGATTTATGTGGGTCATCTACTTGTACGGCCTGGATATGGGTCTCACCGAGACCCCAAGACATGAAGATGGAAGACAATAATCTGTTCTTGGATGATTTCCAAATTATTGACCTTACATTGAGTGAGTTAAATTAGATGCTATACTGAAATATATTACAGAGAACACACAGTTTTGGAGTAGCAGTCTATCTTCCAACTTCACATGTACGTCTCTTAATTTGGATGAGCTCGCATTTGTTTCCCATCCGTTAGCCGCTGATTAAGTCGTCATAGAACTCCCTGACATTCTTAAAGAAAGCATCCCTGCAACACATTACAGCAATTTAAAAATGCAGCATCTTGGACCAAGGAAATCAAAGGAACGTTATCGTAACTAAACGTACACTAAAAATTTGAGGTTATTACTGAATTTCATTCCAGGTGTTTTGGATAAAGGATTTTGCTTTACGATACCATACGCTTGACATGATTTTTATGGGAGCTGGAAACGTTCAGAACTGGCTATACAGTCATACATATTAGATTCCGGAGACATTATTACCTAACATGATCTATCTTGCACTACGCATACTTTGACAGGCTGGATAAAAAGTAGAGTTTCAGTACCTGTCAGGCTTGAAGATCAGGTTTTTATACGCAAACCACTGCATCAGAGAAGAACATCAGAAGGTCAGACTCGGCAGGTTAAAAATAAAGGGAGGTAACGATAAAAGATAAAAACGACCTTATGCAAACAAATCTGAAAAATTTAGACATCAACATGCAACATTATTGGTCTGGAACCATCAGCATTCATATTAATCTGAAGTTTTTACTCAGATGTGGATCTTACCCCGGTGTAACCAAGTCCAACAGTCTCCATCAGACCTGGAACCACGGGGAGCCTATCGATCGCCTGCAAGGCGACATCAAAATTACTGAGAGTTAGCATTAGTTGGTTCGTAGTTAATCTTTCAAGGTAGAGAAAAATTGAGAAACTTCGTCCTTGAGGAAAGTTTATAAAAATAAAGCAACACAAGCAGTACCGATACGACAGCACCGGCGCTCCACATTCCGAGCGTGACAGCGATGGCGACCGTGGTCACCGCGTACTTGTTCTTGATCCCGTCCCACTGATCGAACACAAGAAACGCCATGGACTTATTAGCACCTATACCGACAAGAGAGTGAGAACAAGGCGTACCGCCGCACGGGCGGACTCATCATTGTTACCTCCTGTTTCAAGTCGTTGACGAACTCCGTGAGATCCTCGTTGGCGGTCAGAGGCGTCGCCGGCTCTCCCACGGCCGTGGACATCACGTTCCTCGCCGGCCGCTTGCCTGGGGATAAGAAAAAAAAAAAACATGCACGTTCGTACAAGGTAGTAGTATTTGACAAACACCGTTCCGTGTTCTGGCCATGTTACAAACAGCACAGAACGCGCGGCACGCGCCAAAAGCTCCAATCCATGTTTAGTTTACTTACATGAGGAGGCAGCGGCGCGGGGCTGGCCATGCGACGCGAGCCCGACGCCCGGCAGCGGCGGCAGCGCGGGGACCCCGAGCCCGACGGATCGCGCGGCGGCCTTGCTGCCCTCGCTCGCGGCGACGGGTGAGGCAGCAGCGGCGCGGGCGGCTGCGCCAGTGGCGGGGGTGGCCGGTGCCATGGCTGCACGACGCGCGCGGGTGGTGTACTTTCTGAACTAGCCGGTCGGTCGGTCGGTGGCGTGTCACTCTGGGTTGACGACTTGATGTAGAGGGCGCGGGGCACGTCGACGGCCAAGGCTCGCTAATATCATCTGCTCCTGTACGTGTGCCGTTGGACCTGCTCACCGTGCGCGCGGGATTTTTTCGTGGCTGGATGTTGTGGAGCGTGGGTAAAGGAGGGAACGCGTGGGCCGGGCGCCACACGTTCTGGGGTAAAATGATAAGATCGGGGTTGGGTTTCGAAGCCAGCCGTCGCCGGGGGATTTCTCTGTTTGCGGCGCACGAGTATCTGCCCATGGATTAGCGACCCGACTGGCCGTGGATTAGCGAAACTTTTTCCGCCGGGACCGGCACGGCCGCACGTGTGGCCGTCTCCCTCCCGGCGGCGTGGCAGTCGATCGCTTGACGCGTGTAGAGGCGTCTTTTTACTTTTGGCGTGTAGGGAGAATCTCCTTATTCACTTGTATGCTTATTTTATTTGGAAAAACAGCCCTGGTACAATTTTTGCACATATTCCATTTCCATAACTAATTTTTAAACCATCTTGGTACTTTTATAATTTTTTAAAGAGAGTTAACAAAAAAAATGGAAGTAAAATTCTAAAATAACTTTTATGTTTAATTTATATAAAAAAGCGTCAACAAGTTTCTAAAAATTAGAAAGATGACCAAAGAAAACTTTTAAGAATTTTATTCCTTTGCTAGTCCAATAACATTGTTTTGGTACATTTACAATCTAATTGTTGCAAAAGCTAGCAAAATGGGCGTGCATTAACTAAAATTAAGCGCTACATGCTGATTTTTTTTTGCATAACAAGATTGCGCTTGAGATGGACTACCACCGCATTCTGTTGCAGAATCCTTACGCCAGCTTCCAGGTTTTCTTTGTCCACCTCCTTTTAGAGTCCTGTCCAATACGTGAGAAATAACACACATATCAAACAATCTCAGTAATAGAATGCATTAGTTGTTTTTTTAAGCACATTTTGTTGTGCAGCTTCCAAATAGGCCAACATATAGCTCATAACCCAACAAATCGATTAAGTATTGATAGGAGATGGTAAGCATTGGGTGGGGGGGGGGGGGCACATGGTCCTTGACAATTCTCTTAGTTCTTAGAAGGGCACCACTTCAGAACATATCTACTTTTCACACCTTACTCTGTTACATGATAGTGGCACTCAAAGTTATATTGGCTTATGATGCATACATAATAACTAGGTATTGTATAACATATGGCCTTGATGTTTTAGCTCATTTGCATGTATAATTTCATTGATGTGAATAAATTGTGCACTTTGTCATCTATTAACACATAAAATTTGTGGTCCAAGGAAAATTTGCATGTAGTGTACCACAAAAGATATACTAGATATTAGTTACAAATTACATGTTTCAAATAAATGCTTCTAAAATTTGAAGTGTGTTTTCTCTTTTACATTATGACTTGTACAAGTATTCATCACAAAAGGTTTTATACAATAGCAGAATCAACAATACTTTTTGGAATAGTTTTGTTCTGTGGCATGGCTAGAAAATGGAAGAGAGGCAGAGCCGCAATAATATTTCTTTTTCTTTTGAGGGGAAGGCAGGGCCGCTATAGGGCTGTGGTCGTTTTGGTGGGCTTCACTAGCTAGGCCAGAACGCCTGTTGCTACTTGCTAGGCCAGCACGCTCGGTCCCTTTACCTTTGTTCAGGCCAGAATGAAAGCTGGGTTCCATGCATGAGCTGCTTTTCTTGGGCTGGAGAATGGTTGCTGGCCGCTCGGTAATGTTTTCTTTTTTCGAAAAATGAGCAGGAGTACTGCTCTTTCATTTAATAAGAGAAGCAAATCGAGTTACATTTCAGATACAAGGCGCACCCAACACTAGTGACTAAAGCCTATACCAAATGCTAGTAAACATCGTCAAACTACATGTTCCAATAGAACTTTTGAAGACATTTCACATTTCGTGTGACAATGTGAACTGCAAAACTACAAACTATCGGAGGGATATATTGTTCGAGAAAATCATGAGGCGGGCACTCTTGTAATTTGCAGGTGTCCACATAAAGCAAAAATAATAATATCTCAGAGACGTGGTCAAGTTCTGAAGAGCTCTAGGCAGTGCTCTTGGTCCAGGTTCCTGCTCCAGAACTTCTTGTAGTACTCGTCGTAGGTGTAGTTCCTGTACACGGCGGGCGTCTCCTCGGTGACGAGCTTCTTCGCGGGTCCGAGCTGGACGCCGTTGCACGGGCACAGGAACGACGCCACGGACAGGCGCTCCCGGTCGGAGTTGACCACCGCGCGGTGCCACACGCTCCGGTACTCCCCGTTGCTCAGCGCCTGCAGCTGGTCGCCGAGGTTGACCACGAGCGCGCCGGGCTGCGGGTTCACGGCCACCCACTTGCCGCCGTTGAGCACCTGCAGGCCGGCGACCTCCTGGTCCATGAGCAGGATGGTGAGCGCGTTGGGGTCCGTGTGCGCGGGGAGCCCGTAGGTGAGCTCCGGCGCCGGGCACTGCGGGTAGAAGTTGACGGCCATGTGCTGCTCCTGCTCGCCCAGCGTCTCGCCGATGTACCCGGCCTCCAGGCCCAGGCTCTCCGAGATCGCCTCGTACAGCCTGAACCCGAGCGCACGGACCTCCTTGCAGTACGTGCTCATCGTCTCCCTGAACGTACGTACGTGGTCGACGGCAGTGTTTGTCAGCAACAAATACTATCTCATAATGAACGCGTAAATTAAACAAGACCTCGCAAGTACAAACAGCTCGTGTACTGTACTTATAAGATTTATCCGGGACTGGAACGTGGAACGCGAGGAATCAAATCGAGAAAAAAATAAAGAGAGGGCTAGAGAGATTCCGCTGCTACAACATGCATGTTGTTTTCACGCACATGACTACTCTTTCTGCTCGTGATTGTCCTCTCGCTCGCTGTGCTCCTCCGATCCTTGTCCGCGCGCGATTCTACACGTGCTTCTTAATTACGAGATGTGATGCAGCTCTTTAGTATCACTAAGGGACTATTTATTTTTATAGGCTAAAAGTTTAAAATTAAATTTTAGCTCTCTAACAGAAGGACTAAAAATTAAGCCAAACTTTAGCTTTAGAGAAAAAAATTAAGACAAAATTTTAGTCTCTCAAAAAGTACTAAAGTTTAACTCAAATTTTAAAAGCTAAAATTTAGCTCCTCTTATAAACAAACACTCCCTGAATATAAGATCGACAGAGCTCTTGAACGTGCATCGTTCAAAAAAAAAAAAAAAAAAAAAAGTTGTGGCTGCGCGCGGCTGTCACACTTGCTCCCTAAACCATGGAGCCACAGAGAGTTACTGGACAACCGAAAACATCGATATTCGATGATAGGTGTCAGTGTCGCTTTGCCGAGAGAATCAACAACCGAAGCACATGGGTCAGTGGCAAAAACAGCAGTCAAAGTTGATGTGCATCCGCGGCGCCATGAATCACGTGGTTTTGTTGGGTTGTCCAGCGTCACGTCACCATTCTTTGCTATGCGGGGCAGAAGTGGTGGAGGATATCTCACACGGTTTAGCTGGCACTTGCAAGCCGCGTCAGTCAGTGATATCATCAATAAAGTTGTTTTGTTCTGGCGGGTTCGTCAGGAACGTTCAAGAAAGGAGGCAATGTACAATGCTTCATCTGTCGTCGACCGTCACATGCATGTATGTAGAGAACCTCGAACTAGATAAGCTCAAACACAAGGAGTTCCTTTGCGGTTGAGGACTCTGCTTCTGTCAAAACAAAAGCGAGATCTGTTGACCACTTTGCAGTGAAGCTGCCCAAAATAGTCGAGGTTTCTTCTTTCTTCCTTCCTTAGAATATTGGTCCAGCTCTTCTCATCGACTGAGAGTGAGATAAAAAAGTGGATCTTTGATTTTGCTATCTTGGCCAAGAACCGGTGACGGCTCAGTGTACTCAAAATTCGGTCTCATAATTTATTGGTTATACTACGCCCTTTTCTAGTGTGCTTTATTTGGCGTTAAGACGGAGTCTATATGCTCATCAAATCTTTTGTAATAAAAAATGCTACGTACATCTTGGGATGTAGAGGCCAGGGCATATTTCATTTTCTGGACGAACTATAACTTCCTTTTATCTAAAAAAAATGTATACTAGTATTCACGAGAGACTAAAAAGCTTTCCACTTACAAATACTCAAGTATTCAACAAAAACATTGTGTCAAAGCATACCTTTGATTCTAAAATAACGAATCCAAATAAAATACTATATTAATAATTTTCAGATTAACGCATGATTTTTCACATCGCCAAACAAAACAATTTAAAAGATTGATTGTTACAATAGAACGGAGGAAGTATTTATTTAGTGTAATGAATTTATAAATTTTCATGTGAATTTAATATTTTCCCATTGGACAAAATTAAATAGGGAATATCCAACTGTCAAATCTTAATTAGGCCTGCCACTAGGGCCGGTGATGGCATCAAGCGAGCGTCATGTACACCCACTTGGCAATCATACCTTCGGACCTGTGTTTGGAACAAGATTTTTTTTTTCTCGATGCACAAAATAAAAACCTGAAGTAATGCATTCCCAAAACGCCCCATTATATGTCGACGTTTAACTGTTACTACTCCATTGTCTAAATGTTCATGAGATGATTTTCCCAGATGGGGAATGGTGTCGTGAGCCTAAATTTTGCATTATCTTTTGCAATTGCATGTTTTTCAACAAGGTAGGAAATTAGTCAGCGCGTACCAGAAGCGCACGGTATTAGCAGTATAGCACACGTACTTGAAGTCGGGCGGGTTGGACGGCCAGTCCGGGACGAACTGGTCCAAGGGGTGGCAGTGCAGCCGGAGGTAGTCGCGCCAGTTGTGCACTGTCTCCTTGCGCACGTTGAAGCTGGTGGACAGCCGCATCTTCCTTGCCGGATCGTCGGAGTACAGCTTCGCCTTCTCCTCCGGGGGCAGCCGGAAGAACGCCCGCGCCACGGCCATCACCTCCCCTATCAGCACGGCGTCGATCCCATGGTTCAGCACCTGCATCATATCATATCTATGTCGTCAGACGAAACGAAAGACGCTTTTTTTTTCCTATGTTTGTGTGTGTGTTCCTGATGATCGACGTGCACGTTTTCTCCGGCTGGCCGGGCGGTCAGTTGGTTCACCTGGAAGAACCCGTGCGAGCGGCACGCGTCTCCAATGGCGGAGACGACCGCGGCGCGGTCGGGGCACGCGAGGTCCACGACGGGGATGCGCGCGCCGGCGACGACCTCGGCGAGGCGCGGCCGCTGCGACTCCGGCCGGACGTAACACACCGGCACCGTGTCGTGCACGGCCGTCGAGAGGAGCTGCTCCGCCATATGTACACGCTCGCGCGAGATGGTCACGGACACGAAGATCACCACCGCAGCTTCCCCTTTCTTTTAAAAAAAGTTTCCCCTTCAGCGATGCCTCTCAGTCTCAGCTTGGTCCACCGGGGCGATTCGACATGGCTCTCAGGGAGCTCGTGCTCACGTTTTTATAGCCACCAAACCGGACGATCGTGCCTTCGCCGCGTGCGTGGCGGGCCCCGGACGCGGTGACGGGCTGCAGGAGCTTGCTTGACTCCGCAGTCGTTGCTCATCCGCGGGTTCGTCAGCACGGATGTGGACGCTGACGTCACCCCGGATGGGTCCTGCCGGCGTGGCACGATCACATGCGTGGACCGTGGATGCTGTGCGGCGGCGGCAAGTTGCCGGATCCGGCCTCCGGCGCGGCTTGTTCGTTTCGGCAGCTCGTTGCTGTGATCCACCTCCACCATGTGGGAAGTGGGACGTCTCTTTGTCGCAGTGCTCCTGTGGCAGGTCTGACAGATCACTGAGTCCAAAGCTAAATGGATGACAGAGCATGGCTGTATGGTTCCGCACCTCTGGTTGTCAGGCAATCGCTGTGCTGGTCTCGCACGAACTGCAATTCATCTTGGAAGACAAAGTTGTGCTGGAGGACCTATCCTCCTTGGATGATATGGTGGCCACCAAGTTGCAGGATGTGCATGTCCAGATCATGATGAAGTCATCAAAACTGGGAGGTGATGACATACAAAGTGTTTGAGGTGGCCCAGGAACCGGGTGAAGATAGTCAGAGACTCCATTGTTGATAAGAAGTGAAGCAGAAAAGATGATCAGACATCAAATGATCAAAGCCTTGAGCACTTTAAACAGAACGTGATTGTTCCTTTGTCTACGTCTACTTTACATGCATCGACCGGAAAAGAAACAATTGTTGTGATACGGAGGGCAATCAACGCCGTTACCATATATTAAAGAGTAAAGTCAAATCTCAGAAGCCAAGCATTAAGGTGATCCGGAATATGCTTACAAAAAAGTGGTGTTGCATTAAGAGAAATAAACAGTTGTCTGATTTGAACTTGCCTCTTAGTGCTTGCTGGTTTCAAGTTCTTTAAAAATTTGTCCGAGGTGGCTAGGTTCATGGAGGCCATCAAAATGATTACAGAAGCAAGAGAGAAGAGAAAGAAGAAGTGAAACGAAGTCGCTGCAGCATGAAGCTGCCTAGTCACCACTTTAGTTGGGTGTTCTGATCCTTTATGAGTTGATTAGATAGAAGGATTTGTAGGGACCTAAGTTGGGTCCTTAACATCAGGGTGGTTACTTATCTTGTTTGTATTAATGTTTAAACTGGTGTTGGATTTAGACTTTTGTACAATTAAGTTGTAACTCTTCTTTCTACCTTAATGAATGACAGTACTCCCGACTTGTTAAAAAAAAAAAAGAACTGCGTTTCATCTTCTCAGACGCTGTTAACACAGAGGAACCGCAAGTGAGCGCTTTCTAAATCAGATCTACGGAGGAGCTAGCACCCAATCTCACTGAAGGTTGTATGCGGTGGTCCAATGACCAACATTCCATGGACCAGTGTCGCTTGCACGCCCGTGGAATTCAGGTTCAGAGATGGACGAGAGGAACAACGGGGACGAGGGGCCTATCCAGCCAATGTCTGGCTCAGATTTCCTAGCCATGCTTTTGGAAAGGGTCAAAAGAGCTAATCCATCATTGATTCGATCCTTTCGATGCTGGAACGGAGTAAGCATGTTTTCCGCCCAAATGGTAGAATTTTCCACTGGTTCGAATGTAAAACAAGTGGTGGATTGGTGGTAGGTTTGTGCACAAACTGACTAGGTGGAATGTTTAGGCCGGTTAATTACAACTGACAAGCAGTCTAGTTCGAGTAACCATAAGTTAAGAAAATCTATTAATAGGTACTCCATGACGTAATTGGGGATGCTGTCGTGCATCTAACTGTGACGTGATTTGCAACAGCGAGATTCGCACGGTCAGTGGATTAGTGGAACAGAGTCTGCTCTATCAATGAAATGAGCACTAGTCTTCTGCCGGTTCGGACTAAAATATAATTAATGGAGGAGCAAATCAAGTCTTTAGCAAATCTTTTAGTTGGTATGACGTGATGCTGTGATGCATCTAACGGCGACATGCTTTGTAACAGCAAGATTCGGAATGCTCGTAGACCAGAATATCAGACAGTATTCAAGACCCCTCTGAACTGCGCTACTGAAGGTTTAGAGATTTCCGACCGCAGCCTGGCGTTTTCTGGTGGCGGTTGAGTGCAGGTGATGAGCAGACGTGGAGCCAACAGTTCGTTGTACTGCGTGCGACAAGAAACAGAGTTCTAGTAGAAAACTACTCCGTTTCCTTTCTGATACACAGATTCGATCTTTCGTCCTTACTGACTCATTGGCGCTACAGTTTTCGTGCATAAGTCACTCCATAGTCCATACCAAGGACAATGTTCCGGTTGGTATAAGAACGGCGATCATCTTGGTCCAGAAGCAGTCCATTTCGTCCGAGCTCGTTTTGGAAATTCAGGGTTCCCAGTACATGCATGAACCTGTCATGTGGCTCTCAGTCACTGATCGCATTCGGCTGAACTTGCTGCTACATGTGCTGCCAGAAGCGGTCCTGAAACTGTAAATACTGTATGCCGCGTGCGGCGACTGACAGCTCTCCACGCCGCCGAAGACCGATCCTCCGCCGCGCACGTCGCCGTCGATCATTAGTCGATCGACAAGGCGCAGCTGGCTAACTGGTTGCTGCCGTAGACTCATTCCTCACGCGGTCCGTCGCTTGACCCAAACAGGTGGATCCTACTTCCTACCCGGTGCCGGACGGCGGCTGGCGTGGTCACGCCGAATCGAGGTAAGTCGCGCCGTCGCTGGAATTGAACGGGTCGCCGGGGCCGGCAAGTGGCCCAGCGGCACGCGGCCCTGGACCGGCGCGAGCAGTCAGTCCATGGGAAAAAAAATGGAGCGCATGCGTACACGTGGCGTTACCATCACTGGTCTCCGTGTGGGGCGTAGCCTCCAGCTCTTTCGCTTGGCCACACTCACTTGACGACTGGCACAGTTCCTGTCAAGTCGGTGGCGTGACCTTTACCGAACTAATTAAACTTCGGTTAGACCGAGTGAACTCGCTGGGCCAGCGATTGGACCCTTCTTATCACCACGGCCAAAAATTCACTGCAGAAATCACGCCGGCTGTCACGCAGACTTTCCGCGGAAAGCACATCACAAGCTTGCATTTCTATCAATCAATGAAGATGAAGAACATGCAAGACAGCAAGAGTACCATAGACTCCAGTTTCTTACTGAAATGTTTTTTTTTTTTGGGAAGAAATTTGACTGCTCGTTCTCTTTTTCGAATGGAACGGATGATATTGTGAAAGGCTTAAATTACTAGTCTTTTGTGTGCGATTATTTAGGGCCTCTTTGGTGGAGCTCAAGCTTATGGAAAATGGGCTTTAGCTTTAGCTTATGAGGTTAAGTAGCTTTTCTGGATGAGCTAAAGCTCTCTTTTAAAGTGTTTGGCTAAACAGCTTATGCCCAGCTTATGGTGGGCTTGTGATACTTTTTCCAATAATTGAAAATAAGAACAATGGCCTTCATGCCCTTGTGCGCTGTCCAGACTTGGAACCTCAAGTTCAAAAAGAAAAAAAAAAAACAGTAGTAGCAATAATCGACATGCATGGTTCAAAAAAGAAAAAAAAGAAAAATCCGAAGACCTGTGCGTACTGTCCTTGGAACCTCAGGTTCATTCATGTTACCTCACCAATGATGATTACAAGGTTATTGGAGCACAGATGTGATCACAAGGTTAAACTATAGAAAAATTTATGTTGCCTGCTTCATGCCACCAATGAACTGCTTCATGCACCAACAGTCCAATGAACATCTTCATTTTCTGTAATTTTTTAACTGATTCATCTTCCCTGTTGACTCGAAAAATACAAAAAAAATGTCTCTTTTACTAATTCCATCTCTACTTTTGACTGAAAACATTAAAAAAAGTCTCTTTGAAAGCAACAAAACAGAGCAAAGCATAAAATATTTTCACAGAGTTGTGAGCCACCTTAAACAAAGCCAAGCAAATAATCAAGGTCTTTTGTGCCAGGTTGCATATCATTATTTCTACCCCAAACAAATAAAAAACTTGGAGACACACCATAAACAAAGTTGTATCAACACATTCCACATAGATAGAAAATTTTCAACCAAGGACAAGAATACTAGAACCCATACCTCACTTTGGCATATTTATGATCTTCTTGCTAGAAAAATTGCACTTGATAGTTCATCACGAAATGCATCCATAGTCTGCTGATTAGCTACTGGAGTTGATGTATCTGAGGCATTTTGAGAAGGTACATATTTTGCATATCTTGAGGTTATAGTAGGCACATAGTCTGAATTCCGATCACACTTGCGGAAATGTCTGTCCATTGTATCATTCTCACGAATAAAGTTATGCAGACACATGGTGGCAGCAACTATCATCATTTGCTTATCCATAGGGTAGCTTGGCATCTTGAGAAGAATTCTCCACTTATTCTTCCACACACCAAATGTTCGTTCCACCACATTCCGGATACTAGAATGTAGATGATTGAACAACTCTTGCTGACCTCTTGGAGCAGGACCCCTCCTCCAGTCTGGGATATGATACCTTTCACCCTTGTATGGTGCCAAGTATCCATGCCGATTTGGGTATCCAGCATCCACATGATAGTATTTCCCTAGACACACATGGCAAAAAAAAAAAGATAGAGATTAGTGCATGAATGATTAGAGGAAATGTGGTAGGGTCTTAATATTGGTAGTATACATACCGAGAGCAGGATGTGGAAATGACTCATCATTATCCAATGCATGAAAGAGAACATTAGTGTCATGCATGGACCCTGGTTGTCCAATTGAGGCGTATGAATCTCAAGTCAAAGTCAACCACTGCAAGTATATTTTGAGTTGGTTTGCCGCTTCTACCAATGTATCTAATCATATCATGTGGAGGTGGTACCGCTGTAATGTGAGTGCCATCCAAAGCTCCAATGCAATCTTTAAAGTATGGCATCATTCTACGATCACGACTAATCCTTGTGTGGGTGGTAGGAAAGTTAGGATCAATAGGCTTTATATAGTTCTTGCACATAGCGACCACACAATCCAATACATCTCCAAATTTTCTGCTAAGTGTCTCTCCAGAATGCTTGAAAATATTTTGTAAAGCACTGTAGGAACAACCATGACCACAAATAACCATAAAAATTGCAAGTGACTCTATGGAAGTCATATTATGAGATGATTTGAGGCCATAAGTACCCACTAGCAGATCATGAAGTTTGTAGAATAAAGAAGGATTCATTCTGAACATCTTATGGCTTCCTCTTGGAGTGTTAATAGTTTCCATTGTCCAACTATATCCACTTTGTATTGGTAATCTAGCAGGATTGTTATCAAGATATGTCAAATAGTACTTGCATGCAAGAAGAGATGTACCATAAATAAGATTGAGCAGATTGAATCACTCCCAAAGCCTTTACAGTCCATTCATCATCAGAATCACTATCGTCCTTGTCAGAATCAGAAGAATCACCATCATCCTTGTCACAATTAGAAGAATCACTATCATCCTTGTCATAATCAGAAGAATCACATCTGCACATCAGATAACATGCAATTTAGATTGTCAGAAACAAAATTTGCCATAAAGTAGTACTTAGCAACATCATATAACATGTAAATTAGATTGTGAAAAACCAAATTTGGCACAAAGTAGTACTTAACAACATCATATAACATGCAAACAGTGCAAAGAACAAGTGTCATCAAACAAGGTGACAAAGTACAATAAGTTACAAGATTATTCCTAGTCATCTACTTAGCAACATCATTCCTAGTCATCCACTCATGCTTCCTCCTCAACGACTGAAACCTTTCCTCAGAAGTGTCTAATGTCATGAACATCTTCCTCTCCGCCCTCTTGGTAAATATTAGAGATGCAACAAAGTGCTCATTGGTTCCTGAAGTAGCACCACATTCCTTGACTAATGCCATGACCTCTTCGATGGAACAGCCAGACTTGTCCTCCCTCTTTGAAATTGACTCGGCATACGATATAGTTTTCTTATTCAGCTCAACAAGCATTCCCATCTATTCTTGGAACCAGTGCCCTGTAGCTATTTTTGGTTGCTTAGCCTCTGTGCTATCACTCACTAAGCCCCTCTTGGTCCCTCACCCACTCATAGGTGTACAACTCCTCTGGCTCGCTGTCATCATCACTGTCTTCATCTAGATTGATGCCACTAGAAGTTTCACAGGATGGTGCAAAACCACTAGAAGCAGACCAATGATCTTCACCTGTGTTAAGCAGGTCACTAAACATAACTGCTAACTTGTCCTCGTGTTGAAGGCCTTTATCCTTGAATCTGGCTGATCCCTTTATAACCTGCAAAGCATAACAAAATATCAAATTTTGTACTTGAAATGACATAATAGCACTTATATTGGGTACTTGAAATGATATAAATAACACTTACATTGCTCATTTTCTTCCACCATTCATTCGGCATGATGATGTTGTTATGATTCGCATCCCATCCAAGTCCTGTTTGTTTAGACAACTTCTTCCATATAGCATAATCACTCTTTAACCTATCCCATTTATTCTTGAATGGTTTTCTAGTGTATGTAAGGTCAGTCCTTTTTTTGAATTTTTCAATCACATTTTTGTATCCGGTGTTGTTCATATGTGTGCTTGTTCGGTTTCCCAAGAGACATTCTTCAGCAAAAATTTCACATATGACACGGTTGTTTTTCTCATCAACCCAATCAGCCACACTGTTTGCATTTAGATAAAAGAAATGATTGGTACCCTCATATTAATGTAGTTGAAATATAAATGCAATTAACAACAAACAAATAAAAGAAAAAAAATAATATGTACAGTTCTGAAAAAACGATGTCTTAAGTACATGGCAAATATGACAAACATTTGCCGATTAACAAGCAGGGATATAGCTAACTAGGCACCAGGATTACAGAACAAATAATACGTACAGTTCAGAAAAGATGATCGAACCTTGTGTCGGTTGTCAGGTCAATGTCAACTTCGACCTCTGTAACGGCAGTGGCACTAGCGGTAGTAGTAGGAACAAGTGGCCGCCGTGCTCGTCCACCAGTACGCTGAGCTGAAGAACCTTCAATTGCATGATCGTGGGTTGCAGCTGTGGCACACCCTCTGCCCATCGTAGAACCTCCAACCGTCGCACTAGTTGAAGCTCCCGTGAACATGGCAGGGACAGTAGGGTCAGCAGACATCCAATGCGGGCCAAGTGCTCCAGTAGCAGCAGCAACAAACCAATCTTGCAACCCCGTGGTGCCCGAGCCAGGGGTGCCGAGGAACGGGCGGGGGAACACACCGTGGGAGCTGGAGCTGGAGAAGCCGAGCAAGGGGCCAGAGGGGGTCGTCCATGCACTATCGCTCGATGCAGGAGCAGTAGGGACGCCATGGAAAGACCTGGCACCCATCCCCAGCGACACTCCATGGAACGGGCATGTTGTACTCAAAGCTGTTGTCCAAGGACGGGGGGTGGCGACCTAGGAGTCGGAGTAGGGGCCGAAGGAGGTGGTGGCACTCAGCGCAGAAACAGCAGTGGAGCCCATCACCGGCGACACCTCATCGAAAGGGGCGGCTTCCATCGGAGTTGTTGTCCAGGGGGCAGGGGCGGCGAGCCAGAAGCCAGAGGAGGGGATGTTCCATGCGGTGGCGTTTGGAGTAGGAGCTGGAGCACCGCCTATCATCGACGGGACGGCTCGGAGCAGGAAAGGTGGGAACCGGAGGAGGGGCCGGAGGAGGTGGTGGGCTATGCAGTGGCGCTCGGAGCAGGAGCTGGAGTGCCGCCCATCACCGGTGGGATGGCTCCTCCGGATCTCATCGCTTTCATGCCTCTGCCGCCTTTAGATCTCGCCGATTTGCCGCCCTTCAAGCCTTCAGCTGTAGACCCCTGAGGCTTCATGTCGCCGCCTCAGGCGCTGTGGCCTCCTCCTCCGCAGGCATAGCCTTCCGTCACCGGCAGCCACAGGCGCAGGCGCAGCCTTCGGTCGTTGGCCGCCCCTGGATTCGCTCACGATGGAGGAGGGAGGGGATCGGGAAGTGGCGATGGCAATTCCAGGTAATTTCGCCCAAACTGGCAGGGGCACTAGGGTTTTTTTTTCTCACATGCGGGTGGGTAGTGAGCCGAGAGAAGCACTGATTTGCTGGCTTGCCCGTGCAATTCATTTTTCTCGGCAGCTTTTTTCGGCTTTGGATGGTGAGTGGCTCACGGTGAAATTGTTTGGTGGGGCTTGGGCCATAAGCCGCACCATAAGCTGGTGGATGAGATCCACCAAACAGCCCCTTATTCCAAAACACACTAACAATATTTTATTTGGAGAAATGTGTTTCACACATATAAATTTTATATTTCATAGCTGTTCTGTTCATAATATGACTCGCACATGCAAAGATCTATACATATATCATGTACTGCAGTTTTATGACATCAAGGATTACAAATCATATAAAAAGTCCTCTCTCTGTCCCAAAATATAAGCATTTACAGCTATAAGAGAGAATATCCATATTCATAGCATCTCCAATGAATATGGACATTATGGTGTCTAGATTCATTAGAGAGTCTATGAATCTAGACAAACTCTTCAAATGATTATATTTTGGGATGGAGGGAGTATAATATACAATGAAGCAATATTTCTATACTATAAAGACTAAACATCTATCCATCTAAACCCACTCAAAAATCTAATTACACATACCATCCTGTCCCTTAATTTGCTACCCCGTTTAAAATTGGCTTTGTGAGTAACTCCGGACCCACTATAACAAAGGACAGTTACATCTTTCCTTGTTTTAATTTAGTGTCGTCTGCCATGTTTTTCAGAACTTTTTACACCGTAGCAAACGCGCTACCCGTCTGCAAGTACCCACGACCTAAAAAAACTCAACCTGCGGGTGGTATTACGGCCCCCGGGCATTTTGTTAAGAAGAAAACCTTCTCATGTAGGTTGAAAAAGTTCTCGAACCCCTTCCTCAACCATACACAGGGACTCAGTTGGCCGTGTAAACTATGGTGCGAGTCTTTTACCTAATGCTTTGACTTGGAAAGGCGAGAGAATTTTTTTCGCTGCCGGTGCGAGATCCGGGTTTGAACCCCCAACCGGTGGGCTGCCACTCAGGCACCTTCACCACTAGGCCGAAGGCCTGTTCGCGGTACCCACAACCTGATTTCTCAGTGACGAGATCGTCCTTCGCACCACACCCGACACATTTCATTTCCTAAGATCACGTCCTTGTTCTTTGCATTCCAAAAATTGTGTGCTTCTCTCGATTTGATCTCTGTGTACCAACACTATGGCGCGACCACATGGATTCAACAACGTGCAATGGCGGCGGCCATGGGGCAAGGACGGGGGGAGGGGGGGGGTGTTGAGATCCGTGAGCGATGGCAGCGGGCGTCGGTGTGGTTTGGCCTTCGACATTGACAAGCAGGGCGCCAAGTTGTACGACTCGATGGAATCCAGTTGCATGCCCCGATGCCGCCATCAACTTCGAGCAGGATGACGACGCCAACGCCTTGGGCACAGTCACCCATTGGTTCTCCGGGCAAATGGCGATGTCCAAGATCTCTTCTTCCTCGGCCACCTCCTATGACTCAGGCAAGATGTTGGCATCCCCAATCTAGAAACCTCGGTCCTCTGCTTATTCCATCCTCCTGCCATTTGCTTGACCGAGAAAACCTTGCAACAACATGAAACGAGACCAGTGTCATCTTTGGCTGCCTGCTTAGATGCACCATATCTACTATGGTACCTGCGGCCACATAGTTGACTTCGAGCAGGCGCCATGGCTCCAACCCATCGAAGCCACACACTTGCCATACAGACCGCTAGTCTGTTGCTCGACGAAATGCCTCACTCACGATATCCTTCATATACATTAGTGCCAAGGTGAACAAACTGCACAACCATGCATTAAAGCCATGTGTGCAACGTCCAAATAAAACTATTAGTTAACCATGATTTAGCTTCGTCCATGTGCTGTCTGCTATTTTAAGTGACCTTGTGATGACTAATCCACTGTTGCCTACAAAAGATCTGTTTGTTTGTTGGAAGATGAAGCTTAGTTAGATTTTCAAAAAACGAATTTGATTAAGATGGTTCATTTTGGATAGTCGAGCAGATTTTTTGAGTTGTGCAAAATCCGAAGGGATTGTAGAAAAACTCATTGCAATTGATCCTTGCGGAGGAGTTGAAGAAGTTGTTGCTTGATGGATCATTCCTCCTGCTTGATGAGGATTCTCCTTCTTCATACATTGACTTCTTCCCTTTCGCCATTGTGCCATGATCTTCACACTTGTAGAACAGCTGTATCACTTCTGGGATGGATTGTTTGTAAGCTTCATGCCCATTGGAGTGCTGTCACCCCCAAAAGGTATGAATGATTTGGTGATTGGACAAGCATGAAATGCAAGTAATGTCTACACAAGTGTTGTACGTGTAAGAAATTATCTATCAACTTAACATATGAACACAGTGATTGGTTGCCTTGGTGATTGAAGTGGACTCAATGGATTGCCATGAAGATCTTGATGGAGAATCGCGGTGTTGGAGATGGTTCAAGGCTAAGGACAGCTAGGCCCAAGTGTGTTGTGATCACTTAGCTAGATTATAGCCTTGAGTCCATAGGAAAAACCAAACTACCAAGAGGGCATGCGTCATTCTCTTAGATCTCTCTAGTGTTATGAATGTTGGGATGCTCAGTGAGGCTCTTGGACACTATCAAAGCAGTTTCAACTTCAGGATAGGCCACCGTAAGGTATAGTGGGGTCACCATAAACTACGGTCATGGATGCAAGGAGTTACTCAGAGAAGGAGTCAGACAACAGAGGTCACCTTATGGTCTAGAAGAGGTCACCGTAAAATACGGTGGCTAGTCCAGATTGATTCTGGACACCAAATCGACTCTTTGTACACCAAGTATGTGGGTGTCACCGCAAGCTATGGAGGTTAAGTCACCGTAAGCTATAGTGATTACCAAAGTTTTGTAGTGAGAGGAAGTCAATGGACAGAAGCTTAGGCGGTCATTATAAGTACGACGGGGTCGCAGTAGGATACAATGAAGCATGGAGTACTAAAGACCAGATTCTGGACGTCTCTAGTGAAGTGATGACGGGATCACCGTAAGGTACGATGACCCAAAGAGGAAGAAGTTGACAAGAACTCAGAAGGAACCATGGAAGTAATGGGGGGTCACCATAAGCTATGGTGAACCAGAGAGAGAAGATAGCCAGAACTCAAATGTCTCTGTTGAAGTTACGGTGGGGTCGCCATAAGTTACGGTGAGCCATGGAGGAATGAATTTGTGCATGAGAGCACCGAGATTTGAAGGTCGCAGGAAGTAGAGGAAATTGTCACTGTAGATTATGGTGACAGATCCCAAAGATCACCGCAGGTTTTGGTATTAGGTCATAGTAACCTATGACAGATGGATCTACAGGTCGCAGCTTTTTGGCAACATCTAGTGGAATGGTTTTGGCCTATAAATAGTTGTTTCCCGGATCGTGGAGAGCTCTTTTGACCATTTGGATTGCTGGGGGAACCTATAGAGGGCCAAGAGGAGAAGAGAAGACACTTGT
Source organism: Eleusine indica (assembly GCA_030378355.1). NCBI lineage: Eukaryota > Viridiplantae > Streptophyta > Magnoliopsida > Poales > Poaceae > Eleusine > Eleusine indica. The sequence goes on from CM059495.1 coordinate 50,156,375, forward strand.
GCAAAGATTGGAGAGCTATCTTTGAGTGTCTAGGAGAGTAACAAGTGCATCCCTTCATCTCTATCCTAGGGTGGTTGTAGAGAGTGTTTAATGTTGTTACTCTTGGTCTATGGCAAAGCCTAGACCAGTTAGGTGTTGATGATTGAGCCTATCGTGTTTAAGGTTGGAGCTCACCTTCGAAAGTAGCATCAAGAAGCTGAGCTCCAACCTTGTACAAAGGTGCTATCTTCTAGGACACTCACCACTCCTTGAGTGCAAGCATGAGATCACCTTCTTGTTGCTCCTTTCCAAGGAGAGCTCCAAACTTGTACAAAATTGTGACGACCTTCACAACCAATCACACGATAGGCTCAATCACTGACACCTAACTGGTCTAGGTCATGCCATAGACCAAGAGTAACAACACTAATCACTCTCTACAACCATCCTAGTCTAGAGATGAAGGGATGCTCTTGTTACTTTCCTAAACACTCAAAGAAAGCTCTCCAATCTTTACAAATGTGTCTTCTTTTGTCCTTTTGACCCTCTACAAGTTCCCCTAGCAATCCAAATGACACTAGTGCAAATGTCGTATGAACCACTTTTGTCACGGCAAACATGATTTTCATCACCAGCGCCATGGAAAATGTTTTTGATTTATGACGAGGCACTAATACGTAAAAAATGTTGCACCCATCCATGTTGGCAGCTTATGTGGCAAGTGTACGTAGCACAAGCCACGCTGGCAGATGACAAGGCATGACGACATGGCAGGACACGTGTTTTGCTAGGAACAAAGCACATGCAGCACACATGTCCACTTCTTATTCGTCCATGTTTCTCGACTTGAATGGTCCACGTTTCGTGACCTGATGGGTCCACGCGTTGCTTCCTAAATGGTCCATATGTCTCTTTCTGATTGATCCACGTATTGCCTTCTAATTTGTCCAAGTGTTGCTTCATGATTGGGTCGCGTGTCACTTTCGAATTAGTCCACGTGTCTCATTCTGATTGGTCCTCATGTCCCGACCTGATCGGTCCACATGTCTTGTTCATATTGGTGCACGTGACACATTGTCATTGGGCACATGTCGTTTTCTGATTAGTCCACATGTCTCGTTCTGATTGGTCCATGTGTCTCGATGTGATTGGTACACATTTTGTTTTCTGGTTGGTCCTCGTGTCTCGTTCGTGATGGTCTACGTGACACGTCGTGATTGGGCCACATGTCGCTTTCTGATTAGTCCATGTATCACGTTTCGATTGTTACACGCGTTTGTTTCCTCTTGTGCCACATGTTTGTTTGCAAATGGTCCATGTGTCATTTTCTAGCTCCGCCATATGTCATACAATAGGCCACATGTCACCTGATTATTGGCAATGATTTAGCATACACAGACATCCGATTCAGCGTACATAGACATCAGATTCAGCATACATAGACAATAGTCTCCACATAATAACATAATTGTTGAAGATCTAGAATTCCAGAAATAACATAGTTGTTCATCATCGGATCCACACAATACATCCAACACAGATCCAAGAACATCAACAATAAAGAAGTTTTCCAACACCATCATCCAGCCAGGACGCCTCAAGAAGGCTGAGAGGAGTTACCGGAATTCAAATTGAGGATTGTTGAAGGAGAGCATTGCTTTCCTCCTACTGCTTCCTGAACTCGACAAGTTCCCTCTGCGTTCTCTCCAGCTTTTCATCAGCTGCATCTGATTTTTTCTTCAATTCATCCACTTCCTAGAGCAGAATAGCAGTACCTTGTTTCTTCGATGCTAGTGCTTCTCGAAGCACTCGCTCGGTCTCTGTGTTAGTTTTTGATGAGCTCAATGGTATACCAACACTTTTGAGGAAGGTGCTGTTAGAGCTGTTCTGGAAAAGGAGCTTGGAAACAACCTCAGCAGTTTTCATGGGAGCCTGACCCTCAACTACAGGTTCTGCTACCAATGTTTCCATGGAACTATGAAAATTCAAGGAAAATAGGTTATTGCAAATCCAATAAACATAGGAAAAATAGATACAGGGAACAAAAGACTAAAAAATGAATAGCATGACAACCATCATTGACGATAATGCATGGACAAGCACATAGTGTAGGGTACAAAGGGACTTACAACAACTTCTTTTGTAGCATCACTTAGACCCTTTTTGCTGCTGGTGTGTGTGACCTTGAAGGCTTCTATGGCATTGAGCTCTTATGTCGCATTGACCTCTTGAACATCATCATAGCAGCAACAACAGCAACATGTTCCCATTTAACAAACTCTGCCTCCCTGTTCTTGTTCTGCACCTGCATCCCTTTCAAAAACAAAAGTGATGGTCAGAGCAACAACAAATAGGATGTGGACTCGCATCAAGCACAACAGTAGCAGATACAGACTTACATATGCATGGTATTGCGCAACATAGCAACGGGATACTGTAGTCTGGCCATGCTTGGCTTTCCCACGGTTTTGCTTGTTCTGTTTAGCGATTGCCTACAAAAGAGACACCATCAGAAGCACAACACTAGCAGATACAGAGTTACATATATGTATTCTAAAAGAAACTCTAGGTGGAACAACACCTTGTTCCTTGCATTTGACCACTTCTTAACCAGTGCACACCACTCTTCATCAGTCATGAAGGGTACATGAGAAGCTGTTCTGATTTGATCAGCTGGTATGCCATTGAAGTATAGCTGCTTCAACCTGTAGTGTGACTAACGGATCCCAGACTTCAAAACACTTCGACAGGCATTCCTTGTTGTGTCGTCCTTGGTGTCGAATGCCAACCTTCCCTGATCATGTTAATTAAAACCATTACTGAGTGACATAAATTCATATCAGAGTCGACTTGAATGTACAAATAGTGAAAGATGGGCACATACAGCGAGCCTGCCCACAAATCCCTCAAAAAGGTCATCCTTTTTCTTGTAGTCTTTCCTGTGGGTGTAGATGGGAACTTGAGACCTGACTATAACACCAGCTTCCGATGCAAACTTGTTAGCTTGCACAGGTTCACTGGACCTTGTCTTGCCCTCAACACCAGAGACGGGTAGTCTTCTCCCCATAGCTCTGGTCATGTCGTCCAGCAAAATTCCCCTCGTGGCTGGCCTCGGCCTCCTAGGCGGCTTAGTTGACACTACAGAGTACATTCAAAATGTTATGTCTCAGATAGTAGAAATTAAATATAGATGACACATTGACAGACTAATGGCATTAGCGAACCTTCAATTCTGCCCTCGATATGGTTGTCTAGGTTTTGCCACTCAAGCTGGTGCGCATGGTCTGGATGCGACCAGTCCATCACAGGGCTACGAGGCGTGGGCTCATCACTCTCTCCGGTCTTGGTCTCATCGCCCTCAACACCCTCTCCTGACCTGGTTTTAGCGCCCTCTCCTAGCCTAGTTTTAGCGCCTTCTCCTAGCCTGGTCTCATCACCACCTCCAGTAACACCCTTGTGCACATCTCCTCCTAGCAGGTCCTCTTTCTGCAGCCTTTTAGAGGACCTTGTCGAAACACCAACAACCCCATTTGTTTGTGGATCCGAGCTAACCCTCTTATTTATCCTTCCTCTAGGACCACCCATTTTGGTGCTCCCACTTGTCCGTCTTGCGTAGATCTTACGCCTTCTAGGAGGAGGAGCCTGCAGTATAAAACATCATAGAACAAGAAATTTGTCACCATCCCAAAAAGAAAATAGAATTAGTATAGAACATTAAATGTAGACACAAGCACTTGGAAAAACTCCCACCCCCACCACCAGCACCTTCACCTTGACCTCCTCCACCACTACCCTAAAAGGTAAGATAGAAGCACCACCTCAATTGCAAGGGGTTCCAGGGTCTCCACCTCTAAATATGTATCATCATCTCCCTGAACATGTTGTTGAGCCTCAGGGAGATAGTCTGATGAATCAGAACCTTACACATGACTAACATTCCTACCACTGAAGGATTAAAATGTGATGCAAGGGCAGGAATTCCAAGTGCCTCCATTATTCTAATGATTTCCATGACATGAGCTTCATGTTGCTTCTCATACTCATTTAATGGTGGTTCTTACAAGTGTAAACAACTTTTACTTGTTAGCTTGCTATAGAAGTATAGTAACGGCATATTCATGAAATGATTGGCAGTGTCAGGTTACATGTTCATGCAAGCCTAGTTATCTACAGAAGCTCAAATGATAACATATGAACACAAAGAATCAATTGCAGAGGCATAAGATTGAATCACAGCATACACAAAACCAATTGCAAAGGCAATAGAACAAATCGAAGCAATATGAGGTGATCCTTCAGCTGGTTGCGGCGGTTGCTGTGGCTACTGCAGCTGTCATTTTGTTGTCGAGCCAACAAATCATAATGCTGTGGCATCAGATCACTTAATTTTGAAATGTTACGCGACCTGTCATATACAATCAAGCAACCGTTTGCTGGTGGCTCGTGTTGCAGCAGCGACAACCAGTACCCGAACCATGTACCTTTCACAACGCGATGGCGACGCCTTCCTATCTTTACTCCTTGGAGAAGCAGTGGTTGTCATCGCCGAGGAAGCTGCTCCAGTGTCGTGGTGGTCATCAATGGGGAAGCTGCCCCATTCTCGCGGTGGTCGTCGGTGGGGAAGATGCTCGGGTGCCGCGGTGGTCATCAACGGGGATGCTGCTCTGGTGCCGCGGTGGAAGTCGACGGGGAAGACACTCCTGTGCCGTGGTAGTCATCGACTGGGAAGATGGTGCTTTGGCGGCGGCGGCTATGGTTCAAAGGAGAGAGGGGGCCATAGATTTGAGAGTGCCATGAGAGGGAGTAGAGGAGGAGACTGCGAGGAAGGTGTTCTGGTTGGAGGAGGACGACGCGGGTGAGCCGGAGGAGCAGGAGGCGTGGGTGATGGCCAGAGAGGAGCAGGAGGAAGCTAGGGCTAGAAGAGTTAGTACGCGAAGGCGGTGGGTAGAGGCGAAGAGATAGGGCCGAAATAGTTTCTGAAAAGGGCAAGGTGGACATTTGACATATGATATTTTTCGGGGTGAAAATTTTGCGGCCGGCGAAAACAAAACACTCACTGACATATGGGACTTGCACGTCAGTGAGCGCATTCGAGTTCATGCGCCAGTTCTTGCTTGACAGTTCCTTTCTTAATTTGGTTCGCAATTAAACCTTCAAACATGCATAACTTCCTCATTTCTAGTCCAAACGAGTTAATTTTGATTCTATATTTTTCTAAATTCGTGATGTACCACATATGGTTCTTTTGCAGCATGATAACATAAAGAACCTGTATTCATTCAAACATGTCAATATTGGAAGAGATTTGCTTGGTCATGAAAACAGCTGACACCAAGTTTTAGCCCCCAACTCCATGTATCTTGGAAGATAAAAATAGTCAAAATATTGGAAAATCCATCATTTGTTTGTTTCTTTTGCATCTCTTGAAGGAAAATGTTTCCTGTAGTATACTTCCGTAGAGAGATGTAACATATGATCCTTAACATAGATTAATTGTTGTGGTATTTTTACAAAGATTTGGTCCATGTGTTACTCATGTTATCGCTATCACATAAAATTAAATGCATTATACATACATAGTCATAAATTAATCTAAAATTCCAACAAAATTAGACAAGGTGCAGTTGTGTATGGTACAAATGATCACCAGAGTTAGTGAGACTTGTGGTTTGTGTGGCCATTGTGTTTGTCTCATCTTACTTGGGCTTTTCTTTGAGCATTAAGACATTGTACACAAACCATGCAACATCCCTCTTGATAGAGCGGCATGCCTAAACTCAAGATTAAATAAAAAAAATTCTTCTACTTGAGCTTGCATGTTAATGAATTTTGCCACTTCTTCTCTTTTATGCTTCATGAGGACTGCCACATGTGCTTTTGCTGAGCATCATCACCTAGAGCTTGTGACTTGGAATTTCTTCATTATAAAATCCATTTGCATCTTTTGGTTCACAAGTCACATTATGTCTTCATATTCCAATAATGATTGATACTTGAAAATGTATGACCACTTATAGCTTGATCGGTTCATCGTCATTGCGGTCCATCTGTCCTTCACCATGGCTTGGGTCCCTCGGCGCCAAGACTCCATCTTGCCCTTCTCCCGTGCATGGTCCATCACGGCCAAGTCATGCCAATCCTTCACCATCTTGCTATCTTGAGCCACACATAACTTTGTATCATCGTTATGTCTTCAGTCGAAATGCTTCTTTGAAATATAGTCTTGATCAAGTTGCTTCCAAGATTAATACCACAAAAGATAGCACTTGATCACCTCTTTTTCTTGACTATAATGACTCCACCAATTTGTTGAGACCATCTCATATCAATGTTTTTTCATGTCTCCTGATCATTTCAAACTTTGGCTTGTCATAATATTGCTTATATGGACCAATTTATTTGACACTTCTTCTCTTCATCACATAGGCCCATTTTCCTAATACAATTGTAAATTATTTATGCAAAGTATATTCTTTATGTACAACCTGCGCATATACTTACAAAGAGGATTAGTTCTTTAATCATGTTGTCATACAATACACCAAAACCCACTAGGGGCATAGATGCACTTTCAATCTCCCCCTTTTTGGTGATTGATGATAACCTTGATTAAAGTTTACAAATGATATTCATAAAGAAATTTGGAATGCAAACATATAGGTTGAGCTCCCCCTAAAAACTATGCATATGAATGAAATTCATCAAATTTGGCCTCAAATGCCAATTTGCACATTGTGTAATAAATCCATGAGAGCTCCCCTAAATGTGTGCATTCGTGGGGTTCAACAAGTGCGTGTGAACAATTAGTACGTGATGCATATGACAAGAAAACCACAGAAAAGAAAATCAAAAGAATCATATGTGTTGTCTGGCAAAACCGGTTCCTCCGGTTTGCCAAACCGGTACCTCCGGTTTTTCTAGACTTCACATATTCGCTAAAAAACATTCTATCAATCCATCAAACATCACACATTAGCACAATAAATGGTTTTAGAAAATTATTACAAGGTTCAACACACCAATTCACTCATTACAAATAGTTCTCAAGTCCACGAGATTAAAACAAAGGAGAAAGATACATTGGTTCTGTCTGGTCAAACCGGTTGCTCTGGTTTCCAAACCGGAGCCTCCGGTTTTTCTAGACAAACCAAAACTAAAATCAAACACCGATGAAGACTTGTAGCTTTAATCCTTCTCTCCCCCTTTGTCATCCAACACCAAAAGGGGTTGTCTTCCAGTAAGAGAGATCACTCGGTCTCCTCATCATCATCGTTCTCATCATCCTCTCCCGCATTGTTTGGTGGGGGAGGTGGAGCAAAAGGGGGTGGCGCATGTGAGGACTCACCGCTTCCATAGCCAAAAGTAGACCCACTAAAACTTGTGTCTCCAAACCAAGAAATGAAGGGGTTCTCCTGCTCATAGCGGTTCAATCTAGCCTCAAAAAGTCTCAATTTCCGGACTTTGTTCACCCTCAGAGGCGCTAGGAGAGCGAGGTGGCTAAAGGTTGTTTTGTTGACAAAGAAGTTTCATTGTCCTTGTGTCCTTCTTCCTCACCTACCTCTCATGATGTGCTCTCACATCAGCATAGTGTTGGGACTTGCATAGCCCAAAAAGCATCCCAAAGAATTTTCGAACCGGTGAGTGTTGACGGTTGTTAAGTACCATTTTCAACCGTCAACTATACTCGAATAAAGGAGAATTTGGCATTTCATACACGCATGCTTTATCACAATAATATAGTTCCACTTGTACTTGGAGAACTTTGTGCATGCAGGAGGAAATGTGAAGGAAACACCTCAAAAGGCAAGAAAACACACTTCCGGCCAATCAGGAGCAAGCACACGGATTAAGGAGCCCACCTTCAGCACTTAACCGACGTAACTCCCTGTAATACCGCGCAAACCGACGTCAGGGCCCACAGGACAGCCACCTGGAGAAAGCACAGGCCAGGAGGGGCCACCCCCAGGTCGGCCGACCTGGTCAGGTCGGGCGACCTGGTCTGGCGCCCTCTCCGCCTGGCCTTCCACGTGTAGGCTCCAGAGGACTCCCTGATGGCGGTTTGGGGGGATTCCGTGGCGGTTACTCCTCTGAAACCGACGTTAGGAGGCTATAAATAGAGGGTGAGGGCCTTCACTCCAACACACACCACAAGAAGCATTTCTCTCTTGCTAGTAGTAGTTCTTGGAGTTTTAGTGGAGTTAGGCTGAGTCTAGAGCTCTCTAGTCCCAAGTCTTCACTTGGAATTGGTATGGCTCTTGTATCTTTTCCCTTTTGTAAGACTTTGCTCTTATCAATATATATATTTTTTCTATATAGTTGTGCTTGGGTCATGAGTTTCTTGTTTGATATTGTGATCCATATATGTGATAGTATAGTCTACTTGTGTGATAGTAGTTTATATTTATTATACTACTATTGTCATGCTAGTTATATACCGTCACTATAGTCTAGTTTATATGTTATAGTCTCTATGCTTAGTTTTAGCTGATAAAGTATAGCATGGGTTTGGTGATCGTATTCGTACGGTAGCTCTGCCTCGTTAATAGTAATCGCGGAGGGGCAGAGTGCTCTTTGGTCATGCAAGTATGGTACTTGGGTGACTGATTTGCATCAATTATTCGTTAGTCTACTGGTTCGTTGAGGTAGGCGGCAGGTGGTGACAGCCCTGTCCGTCCTTTGAAATCCTCCCCGCTAGGCTAGTGCGTAGGCTCTTGGCGGAAGTCGCCTGTGGATGCAGGGGTAAGTCCGTGCCTGAAGTGCTATACTATTGACTGCTGAACCTGAGTGTGGGTCTGTATGTATTCTACTTAGGCTATGCAACTGTATAGGAATGTATAGTAGGAGTAGCTTAGCCTAGTCTTTCCTCCACTAGACTTTATTTATTTAGTAGGAATCTTCTGTGTGTGTCACACTACCCGGTTATTATCATGTACCCGCCTGTCTTGGTTAAGATATCCTTGCTAATTGTTAACATGATCTTATATGTTAGTAACGCTTCTTGATCATAACCTTCCTTTGGGATAAACAAATACGATACCCTGAATACTTCCGGGTGAAATGCTACAACGGTATTCTCCGTGCGCTTGCGGATTTTACCTACTTGACTCTGGGACATATTAGTGAACCGTTTCTGGCCCCGTGCCGGGAATGATTTATTAATATGGCTTAGCAAAAGTCAACAGTGAGAGAGGCTTGTCCCTTTGCTACCCTCTCCCACTCCCTCTAGCTGCTGCAGGTGAGGCTGCTCCTGGAGGTGGTGGTGCTGTACTGCTGTCCTCTGTTGGGTTCTTTAAGTCGTTCTTGATTCTCAAGGATAGATGTTCCTTGTCACAATCTATTGTGCGGCCTGTCACCGTCTCAATCATGTGCATAATGTATGGAGCATAGGCACAACTCTTCAACGGACTATTGGAAATAGCCTTTATCTCCTCCCAAATGAAATCAAATACTTAGAAATCATGCCCATTTTGTGCCATGACAGCAAGCACATTTCTGTTGTAGAGGGGAGTTTTGTGCCATCTCCTTGCCTAGGATGAAGGTCTTCCTGAAGAGTCTGTTGAGTAGGCAAAGAAGGAAAACAAATCTATGATAGTGCCAAAAGTTCCTTGCTTTCCTCTAGGATACTTGTGCCTTAATCCTCTAGCATCAAGGCGGGTGGCAAGGTGAATCCTAGGGTGGTTAGCATCAAGCCGCCCAAATCCAAAGATCCTAGCAAACTGTGTGTAGCCCACCTCATACCACTGTCCCTCTGTCATCCAATGCATCTTCCTTGTCTCCTCATGCTACTCAACATACAATGTGGCATAAAATTAGGCAATTATCTCATTGTTCCAATTTGTCTGAAAGCTAAGAATATCCTTTACATGCTTTGCCTTGCATGCAACAATGACTTGGTTGAATAGAGGATCATTCTTGCTCAGCATGTATGCCCAATCAACCCACTAATCTTTGGCCACTGGAGTGTACTTCTTAATCAAGATCACTGACTGATAAAAATCCTGTTGAAAGAAGGTGTGAAACATGTAGTCAGTGGCCTCCCTATGGAGTGGTCTAGGGTCCTTGGCCCTCATCTCTCTCACAGCCTCAGTGTGACCCTTGTAACTCACTTTCTCTCTCCATCCCGGGTTTTGAGGAGTCCTGGATGAGAGAGGTCCAAGGTGCACAGAGACTAGAGGAGTGATCTCATCCATATCAAACTGCTCCTGCTCCTCCTCACTCCCATCACTGTCATCAGAGCTGCTTGCTGCTCCTGCTGTTCCTGAGCCCCTAGCCGCTGTCCTAGGAGCACCATGAGGAGGATTATAAGTCTCATCCTCCACATCATCATCAGAGGAGGACTCATCTTCCCGTACTAGATCTGCAGGTGTGTCATCAATGGTCACAACACCTCTGGGCAACCTCCTGATAGTTTGCTTCTGCCTCTGATGGACGGTATCATGTTGAGTACCTTGCCCATCGTCATTCCTTGCCTTCACATTTCTTTCCCTTTCTTCATCAGACATGCTAACCCTTTGGAGAGGAAGAACTCAAATCCAAAGGTAGAACCGGAGACTCCGATCTTAGGGCACAAAGATTCACCCAAGAACCGAGGAATCCCATGGTGAGACCTTGAAAACACCAATGGAGAGAAGAGGAGCCGCACCACGGTAGTTTTTGGGGAGAGGTGACCAAATGGGGACGAATGGGTAAGTTTCTGGCTCGGGCTGGTTAAATCAACAAAACTGGACCCACCGGTTTTCCAAACCAGTGCAACCGGTTTTGCCAGTACAGAGACAAAACCAGAAAGATGGAAGATTTTGACTTTTGATTCCTTTGAAAGCTTGAATTCTTTACTCCTTCTATTGTAGATCAAATCCTTGATTTTGATGATGAAGATCATGATAAACGATCAAGATTTGTCTCTTGATCTTTGTGATCGTGATAAATGATAAATTCACTTGGGACAAATATATATATATATATATATATATATATATAATTTTTGAAAATCTATCCTAACTCACAAAGAGTATGTTTATGAATATTGTCACACACAAACCAAGGCACATCCTTCTACATGAATTCTATGTGCAGTAAGAAAGACAAAGGATTTAGGAGGACATACCTTTGGCAACAATAATTTCTCTTTAACTAATGAAAAGAAACATCCAAATTTTCTTGTGCTTATTTTATCTTTTTTCATTAATGCTTACTCTCCAAAAATCACTTTTGATCACTTTCAATGGCAGACACTAGAATTAGTAGCATAAGATGGAATCTCACACAGAGTGATCATCCACACACAACCAAGCGAAAAACACCTCAAGTGGATAGAATATATGTTTTCTGCCAAAACCGGTCCCTCTGGTTTAGCAAACCAGTGTATCCAGTTTTCACAGATAACATATATTGAATTGAAACAGACTAGAGGTGTAGAGCTACTCTTCTTTGGTTGAACTCAGGTTAAGGCACCACATATCAATAGAAATTTTCCATGTAGTTACTGCTCACATGATCACTTGGAGTGTAGACATTAGTTTTTCTTAACTTAAGACATAGGATGAATCTCCCCCTTAATATATGCACCAAAGTATTGAATAATTGTGTATGTGCATTTTGCTCGGTTGAGGAGATACATTCTGTATCTTAGTTAAGGCACAACTAATTAGAGATAAGAAAGCGAAGAAGAACCAAGGAATACTCACAAAGCATTGATTTCAGGGTCTTCATATGATCTCTGTTCAAAAATTGGACCCTCCAGTTTTGTAAACCGGACCAACCAGTTTTCCAGAGTGTCGAATTCTCTAGAGTCCGATGGACTTGTCCGATGCACCGGACTTTCTCTACCCATCGGAGGACATGACCAATGGATCCAGAGTGCCATGCTCTCTAGAATCCGATGATGCCGGACATGTGAGGGAAATCATACCGTCCGGTTTTGCAAACTGGACCAGCCGGTTTTCTTGAGTTCTTGATATTCAGTTTATTAATCAGATTTTCTTTTTTTCTTGCTTTGTGTTGTTTTCTTGGCTTCTTGTTTGTGCTCATCAATCCTGAGAGATATTCACAAAACAAATTTCTCTGAGGGAGACATTAATTGCAACTCTTTACAGAGGCATTCATGCTTGCAAACTTCAGAGCACTTCTCAAGTAGTAACATGAACTTGTTGATTCATGGTTGCAGGAATAAGGAACAAGGGATGTTCAGTGATACTTATTCTTTTCCTCGATGTCATTGATGTAGACAATATTTGAATGTCTCTACACTTGGCAAGATGTATGTTATTCCACTATTCTTGTGCATGCCATGTCATCAATGCATCACCTGTAGCTTATGAACACTTTCAAGCACATTTTGGTACCCAATGCTTGTTGGCTCCTAGAGGGTTAGTCACACAAGCTTTAGGCATCCAAATTGACTTTGCACTATCAATAATGAACTCATCACCTTGACAGTACATGGTCACTGTTGGCCTTAGGAGGTAGATAATCATTATTGACCAACTTAGAATTTCAAACTTCATTCATAGGGCAATCCTTACTAATATGTCCTTTGTCTCGACATGTGTAACTTATTTGATGCTTGATCCTCTTGGACATGTCATTCATCTTACTATTGGTGCCTTCTTTCTTGTTCATGTATCTTTCATGTCCTGACACAAAGCCTTTCTCTAGTTGTTTGAGGAAATCAAGCTTTTGACAGATTTGCTCTAGGTGCCTCCGATTTAGCAAACCGGTTCCCCCGGTTTTGACAGATTTGCTCCATTCTGATCTATCTTGGGCATGAGGCTATCTTGTGCCCTTTTTTCTTGCATCCAAAACATATTCTTTGAGATAGACTTATTTGTCTTCTAGAGAGTGTAGATTGGCCATTTTTTCCTTGATGGGCATTCTGAAGCAAAATGTCCCATTGATGAACACTCAAAGCACTTGATGTGTAATTTCTTGTTGATCTTTTGCTTATTTCTGTTGTCATGAATTTCCTTTAAGTCAGGGGAAGGCTTTTGGCACACGTGGCTGTTGATCCGTTCTCAAGCTTCTTCACCATGCTATCACGATTATCTTGAGATGGTTGCACATGGCCTTTTCCTTTCAACCGACTTAAGTCCATGTTCAATCTTTGAACTTCTCTTTTGAGGTAATCATTTTCACTTGCAATAAGTTCATCACAAGTTTCTACAGTTACTTGCTCATCATATGATGGATTTGCTTGAGAGCAACAAGTGTTAGCACAAGGTAAAACAATAGATTGTGTTGTGCATGTGCATGTGTGAGGTTGATAAGATTTTACCACAGTAAGTGCAACCTCATGAGTTGATTCTAGCATGGCATATGAATCAATGAGCTTCTCATGAGAGCATAGAAGATCATCATGTCTTTCTTGTAATTTATTATGCATGCTAGCGAGCTTTTGGATTTTGTCATAATCATTTTATTTGCTTATCTACCTATGCTACATAAGAAGATTTGTTAGTAGCACTAGTATGATTATTCTTTAAGTTGTCGACCTTTTCAATATGAGACTTTCTTTGTCCCTGGGCCATGATACAAACTGAGTCTCCATCATCTGAGAATGAGTTTATTGATGACATAGACTCTTCACTTGGTCTAAACCTGCAACAGGGGTTGTCAGCAGAGATGATTGTTGTTCTGCCAAAACCGGTACCTCTGGTTTTTCCAGGTTTGCAATTTAAGTCTTGTCTTCTTGAATGCTCGACTTGATATTGTTGGAATCATTATTTGTGATGTTGGATTCCTCATATATTTCTTGAATCCGAATCCACATAGCATGAACACTCTTCAACTTGTATATCTTGTCAAAAACATTCCTACCCAATGCACCAAATTAGGCATTGGTAGCTTGGGCTTGGAGATGTAAGCATTTCTTTTGTGCTTGTGTTATAGAGTCCCTGTCAATGTCATGAGAAAAGCCTACATCCACAACCCACCAAATATGAGATCATTTTAGGTCTCCAATTAGCATAATTTGTGCCACAGAAATAAGGTGCCTCGTATGAAGGTTGTGAAATGATAGAAAATGAAGCACTAGAACAACCATATAGAATTTGACACATTTTACCTTGTGACATGATCAATTCTCCAAGCGGTTGGGCCTAATGAGGAGATTAGGCTCTGATAATAATTGAAAGTTCCTGGATGTCGCCTAGAGGGGGGGTGGTGGTGAATAGGCGTTCCTGAAAAATAATAGAACTCATAGCGGAATTAAAAGTATCAAAGCCGGATGCTCCGATTTGGCAAACCGGATCCTCCGGTTTTGTCTAGGAGCTTGGAAGAAAACAAATAAATAAAGGAAGGAGTCAAGCTCTAAAGACAAGCAAGCTAAGAAAGTAAGCAAATGAACCAAAGAATCAACCTTAAAAGACAAAGTCCAAAATCGGACCTACCGGTTTGGCAAACCTGACACACCGGTTTTTAGGCATAGAAAGCAATTAATGATCTACTCACAAATCATGCAACCTAAGTAAGCAACCAATTAACTAATGCTGTCATAGGGCACACACCAAGTAGAGTCACCACTTTGTTTGGGATTGCACCAAGCCAAAGAAAGAAGCATTCAAGCCCCAAGACTCAAGTGATGATGAAGAAGAAGTGATGAGGACATCCCTCGCGACTACACCTATGAGAGACCAATAACTCAAGCCAAAGCAAAGCAATTACAACATGAGGTGAATCTTTTCCTTAATGATTGTTATCATGCATCTCATAAGAGTCATGTACTACCTAATGGAGGTGCATTACTTGTTCTCAGGTTTGAAGCATAGGTCCAAGACATGGTGGCCACTTGATGCCCAAAGAGAGCAAGTTAAAGTCGATGTGCTGATGCCAAAATTCTATCCTTCAACTTCATGATGAATTCTATATCATTCTGAGAGGTACAACCACAAGTATTATACATGGATGGAAAGAACCTGAAATCTACTTTCATATGAAATAAACGGCGCATCCATTGGAGCTCTGTGGAAAGAGTTATGATGATTTTGGTGAATTCTGTTTCAGAGACCCGCAGACTGTTCCAAGTCTGTGTATTTCGAGTTGGGATCTTTAGAAAGGCCCCCAGCCCAACTAGGAGGGATGTTTCTAGAATAAATAGCACTTGTACACCTGCCGGAAATCCTAACCACGAATTGAACTTAAAAAAATAGAGAAGCCAAGTGCTCTTATCCCTAGGGTTGTGCCATTGCTGCCCCTTTGAGGATTGAGAGTTTTCTCTACCAATTGTTCTTGTGTTTCCTTGTGATTTGCAAGAGCATCGCCTCTCCTTTGCATTTTTCAGGTTAATTGACCAAAGCGTGTTGTTGCGCAAAATAATTTGTCACAGATGGCTATTCTAGCATCTTTTGATGTCATCGATTCGTCAGGTTTCATGGGTCAAGTTATCCCTATACCCTACGATGAGAAGATCGAGCAAGCCCCCACATCATCTTAGTATTCAGAGCTACGGTTTTCTTGGTAGGATCTTTGCCCCTTTGTATCCCCTATTGTTCACCCTCCTAAACTGAAAATACCAAAAATTTCTACTACCCAAAACCCGATCTGAAATTTCAGTGAGTTTTGTTAAGTTTCAGTCCAATAGATCGAGTTTGGTTGTTGAATCTTTGTGTGTTCCATCGTATTCCGCCTCTGATTTGTTTTACCCCAATAGTTCCCTATCAGGATTTGTATTTTCCCATCGCTCTTGTGTTCTTGTTCAAGTCAAGTTTCATCCCGAAACGTTTTTTCGCTCATATCTGAAATTTGACCACCATACACTAAAACAAGCATAACTTTTGCATCCGAAATCCGTTTTTGGTGTTCTTGAGCTCGTTGGAAAGATTACTTCAAGTACTATCTGAATAATCGGTTCTCAAGTTGTGAATCATAATGTTAAATATTTATTTGAGCATGAAAAGTTTCAGTTACTACTGTTATTGAAATTTCAGATTCTGCTGAAACTGAAGTTGTGTGCATCAAGCTATCATTTGAGTACATTAGTGGTACACCAGGCCATCCTTTGTGAACACATTGAACCTATTGAGACTAGTTGTAGTTTTTTGCTTAAGGGCTTTGCACTTTGCTGAAACTAAACATTAGTTGAACATTGTTATATACAGTGTGATGTGCTGATTTCAGTAGCAAAAAGAAGAAGAAGAAAAAAAAGGAGAACAAAGAATAGTGCAAGAAAAAAATAAAAAAAGATTGAGTGCTGAGATCACCATATTGATTGACTTGTTTGTTATTGTTTCAGTTTATCTTATATTCAACATTTGTGCAAATCTTGTAGCCCTCTCATTTTTGTAAGCAATCAGCTAGCGTCTCTCCATAACTTGTGTAGCATTGAGCTTTTGTTCTTGAATTGAATATTTAGTTTAGCTCATTTCCTTGGCTGCAACAAGTTCCACCATCTTTGTGCGTGAGTTGCTAAACACATTTGACATTCCATTTGTTTTCAGTTCAGCAACTTGACTTTGCTATCTTGGTTGGATTGTTACTTAACTTGACAATAGCTTGAAGTTTCAGTTTGCATACCACATAGTTAACCCTCCTAGCTCCACAAAGAAGCCAATGTTTAGAATTCACTGTGACTTTGATTTCGCTTGACCAATCACCTTTGTTGTGCCGACTACCACCTTGGTTTGTGCAACTCGTAAATTTAGCAAGGATCCATAAGAACTTCAGTGGTAAGAGAAGGTGAGATTGAGTGAATTCCACCACAGCCACATAACTTGAATTAGACTTTTTCATGAACTAACCATGGCAGGTGGAGAAGGGGAGCAACCGAGCTATGTCACACAAGAGCAACTACAAAAGTTAGTGCAAGACTTCAATGCACAACTCAATGAGAATATGAGTATTGTCTAAGCAAGCATGGTTGCTGAAGTTGTGAAAGCATTGAAGGCACAAGATGTTGCAGCTGCTCATGAAGAAGAGCTAGATGAGACCGATGAGGAATATGTGGCCCGGTTGCAGCGGGAAGAGCAAGCAAGAAAGAATGCCCATGGACGAGGGCGTGGTGGAGGTAGAGGTGGTGATGCTTCTGGTCGAGGAAGAGGCCGTAGGCCTTGTGATGATGGTGCAGCTGAAATAAATCAAGATACATTCAGATTACATCGCAATGACAACTTTCATTATCATCACAATGTCAACAATGATCAGCCCAATGATGAAAAGTTTGGAAAGCTCAAGTTCAGCATGCCAAAATTTGAAGGCACATCTAACCCCGATGCATATCTCACATGGGAGTTGAAGGTTAATAAAATATTTCGTGTGCATAATTATTCAGAGGAAAAGAAGGTGCATATGGCTGCACTTGACTTTGATGGATATGCTCTCATTTGGTGGAAACAAATTCAGAACCAAAGAGAGGAGAGTGGTAAACTTCCAGTGGCAACATGGGCTGAAATGAAGAGGGAAATAAGAGCATGTTTTGTTCCAAAACATTATAAACGTGATCTCTTTGACAAGTTGTAGAATTTGAGGCAAGGAAACAAGTCTGTGGAGGAATACTACAAGAAGATGGAGCAGGCCATGATTAGAGCTCGTGTGCATGAGGATGAAGAGCAGTCCATGACACGTTTTCTTTCCGGTTTGAACAAGCCAATCAAACATGTTGTGGAATTTCAGACCTACAACAATTTGGTGGAGCTAGTATACATTGCCCATAAGGCTAAAAGGCAATTGCTTGATGATGCTAAACCAAATAAAACCTCAACTTTTAGCTCAAGAGGGTCATCAAATGTTCCCAAAATAACAAGGTTTGATTTAGGACGAGGCATATTTTCATCCGGTTCAAGCTCCAATACTAATATTCGTTCCACCACTGTTGAAAAATCTAATGCATCTCCAAATGTGGAGAAATCTGCTAGGCCAGCATCATCAAAAGCCAATACTCCAGTTGGTTCCACCTCTAGGAGTAGTGGAATTCAATGTTTCAAGTGCTTGGGTCGAGGCCATGTCATCAAGGACTGTCCAAACAATTGAGTTATGATTGTTATAGAAGGTGGAGAATATGACTTCGCTAGTGAAGATGAGTCTGAATCTGCTGCTAAAAATGACAAATTTGATGATGCACAAGAATCTGAACAAGGTAACTACAAAAGCTATTTTTTTAAAGTCGGTAACACCATTGTGGTCACCAAAGCATTAAGTCTTCAGCTCAAAGATGAAGAACAAGCACAAAAGTTCAACTTATTTCAGACCCAAGCCAAGGTAAATAACAAGTTGGTCAAATTGATAATTGATGGTGGTAGCTTCTACAACCTTGCTAGCAAAGAAATGTGTGATAAATTGGGGTTGTCCATGATAAAACATCCCTATCCATATCATGTGCAATGGTTCAGTGATTGCGGAGATGTAAAGGTGCAATATATGGTGAGGGTCACTTTCAGCATACATGATTACACCGACACCGTTGAGTGTGATGTTGTACCCATGACGGTTTGTCACTTGCTGTTGGGGAGGCCATGGCAATTTGATAGGCATGCTTTACATGATGGCCGAGACAACACATATGCATTCAAATGGCAAGGGAAAGGTGTCAAGCTGCTGCTCATGACTCCCACTCAAATCATAGCAGCCAACATGCAAAAGATAATGAGTGAGTGAGAGAGAGAAAAGAAAAACGCTAGTGCTATCCACAAATCGATGAGTGAGCACCACAACCCAAACATGAGTGGAAAAAGAGAGCATGAGAGAACAAGTATGGTTGCTATAGCCACAAAATCTGAGATGAGAGAAATGAGAGAAAATCCTAACATAACGCATTTTGTACTCTTGTACAAAGATGCAATTCTTTCCCCAATGACATGGTCTCTCTTCCTAGTGTTGTTTCCAATGTGTTGCAGGCATTCAACGATGTCTTTCCGGAGGAGGTACCTACTGGCCTACCCCCACTTCATGGGATTGAACATCAAATTGACCTCATCCCTGGAGGTTCTCTTCCAAACCGGCCACCATACCGCAACAACCCGGAAGAAAGAAAGGAAATTCAGCAACAAGTGCAAGCACTACTTGACAAAAGGTATGGACGTGAAAGCCTTAGTCCTTGTGTTGTCTCTGTTATTCTTATTCCAAAGAAAGATGGTACTTGGATAATGTGTGTTGATTGTAGAGCTATTAACAATATCACTATCCGATATCATCATCCCATTCCTAGGCTTGATGACATGCTTGATGAACTTAGTGGTGCTGTTATTTTCTCTAAAATTGACCTATGTAGCGGATACCATTAAGTTAGAATGAAGGAAGGTGATGAATGGAAAACAACCTTTAAAACAAAATTTGGTTTGTATGAGTGGTTAGTGATGCCTTTTGGTTTAACTAATGCACCTAGCACTTTTATGCGCTTAATGAATAATGTTTTGAGGACATTCATTGGAAAATTTGTTGTGGTTTATTTTGATGACATATTGATATATAGCCATACCATGGAAGAACATGTTGAACGCATCAAAATGGTGTTGGAGGTGCTTAGAACTGAAAAATTGTATGCTAACCTAGAAAAGTGCACCTTTTGCACCGACAAAGTTGTGTTTTTGGGCTTTGTTGTTTTAGGACAGGGGGTGGAGGTGGATGAATCCAACGTCGAATCTATCAAGAATTGGCCAACTCCTATCAACGTGAGCCAAGTGAGAAGCTTTCATGGTCTTGCCGGCTTCTACCGGTGGTTTGTGAAAAATTTCAGCACCATTGCAGCCCCATTGAACCAGCTAACCAAGAAGGGTGTTGAATTTGTGTGGGGTAAGTCACAAGAAGTTGTTTTTCAAGAGTTAAAGAATTGTTTAACTTCAGCCCCATTGCTTTCTTTACCTGATTTTAATAAATCCGTTGAGATAGAATGTGATGCTAGTGGGATAGGCATAGGAGGTGTCTTGATGTAGGAAGGCAAACCCATAACATATTTTAGTGAGAAACTTGGTGGTGCTCAACTGAATTATCCTGTTTATGACAAAGAATTATATGCTCTAGTTCGTGTGCTTGAAACTTGGCAACATTATCTTTGGCCTAAAGAATTTATCATTTGTTCCGATCATGAGGCTTTAAAATACTTGAAAGGCCAAGCGAAACTGAACCGTAGGCATGCCAAGTGGGTTGAGTTCATCGAGTCTTTTCCCTATGTTGTTAAGTACAAGAAAGGGAAAGAAAATGTTAAGGTCCCAGGATTGGAGAACATAAAGGAATTATATGTTGTTGACCTTGTTTTTGCAGAACCATATTTGAAATGTCAAGAAGGAAAAGGGTGGGACAAGTATCATTTGCATGATGGATTCTTGTTCCGAGCTAACAAATTGTGTGTTCCAAATTTGTCCATTCATTTGCTTTTATTACAGAAATCACACATGGGTGGTTTAATGGGCACTTTGGAAGAGAAAGGACCTATTTGCTTCTCAGTGATCACTTCTATTGGCCAAAGATGAGGCGTGATGTGGAGAGGTTTGTGCAGCGGTGTACAACTTGCTACAAGGCTAAAGCAAAACTGAACCCCCACGGTTTGTATACTCCACTCCCCACCCTAAATGCACCTTGGGAAGACATAAGCATGGACTTTGTTTTAGGATTACCAAGAACTAAGAAGGGGAGGGACTCAATTTTTGTTTTTGTGGATAGGTTCTCTAAAATGGCACCTTTTATTCCCTGTCATAAAAGCGACAATGCATCGCATGTAGCTGACTTGTTTTATAGGGAAATTGTGAGATTACATGGTGTGCCCAGGACCATTGTTTCAGACTGAGATGTGAAGTTCATGAGCTACTTTTGGAAGACTTTGTGGGCCAAGATTGGCACAATGGAGGTGGTGAACCATACACTCTCCATGCTGCTGCGAACAATGATCAAGAAGAACCTTAAGGAGTGGGAGGATTGCTTGCCACATGTTGAGTTTGCATATAACAAGGCAGTCCACTCGACAATGCAGTTGTGTCCATTGAAGTTGTGTATGGTTTCAAACCCATTACGCCACTCGACTTGCTGCCACTTCCACTTCAAGAACGTGCAGACATGGAGGCCTCCAAGAGGGCTTACTATGTGAAGAAAATCAACATGAAGACCAAGCAAGAGATTGAGAAAAAAATCAGAGTACTATGCTGCAAAGGCAACAAGAACCATAAGAAGTTGATCTTTGAGCCCGGTGACTTAGTTTGGGTTCACCTTAGGAAGGAAAAATTTCCATAGAAATGAAAGTCCAAGTTGCTGCCCCGAGGTGATGGCCCATTCAAAGTCCTTGCAAGAATAAATGACAATGCCTACAAGATTGAGCTTCTAGGAGATGAATATGCAGCTAGCAACACTTTCAACGTTGCTGATTTGTCTCTATGCCATGGTCATGATCAATCAGAGTCAAGGTCGACTCTTTTTGAAGAATGGGAGGAGGATGAGGACATCCCTCGTGCCTACACCTATGAGAGACCAATAACTCGAGCCAAAGCAAAGCAATTATAACATGAGGTGAATATTTCCTTAATGATTATAAACAGGCATCTCATAAGAGTCATACCTAATGGAGGTGCATTACTTGTTCTCAGGTTTGAAGCACTGGTCCAAGACATGGTGGCCACTTGATGCCCAAAGAGAGCAAGTTGAAGTCAATGTGCTCATGCCCAGATTCTGTCCTTCAACTTCATGTCAAATTCTGTATCATTCTTTGAAGTACCACCCCAAGTATTATACATGGATGGAAAGGTCTTGAAGTCTACTTTTATATGAAATAAAAGGCGCATCCATTGGAGGTCTGTGGAAAGAGTTATGAACATTTTGGTGAAGTATGTTCCAAGAACCCACAGACTGCTCCAAGTTTGTGTATTTCGAGTTGGGCTCTTTAGAAAGGCCTCCAGCCCAACTAGGAGGGATGTTCCTAGTATAAATAGCACTTGTACACCTGCGGGAAACTCTAACCACGGATTGAACTCAGAAAAATAGAGAAGCCAAGTGCTCTTATCGTTTGGGTTGTGCCATTACTGCCCCCTTAAGGATTGGGAGTTTTCTCTACCACTTGTTCTTGTGTTTCCTTATGATTTGCAAGAGCATCGTCTCTCCTTTACGTGGTTTAGGCTAGGCATCGACCAAAGCGTGTTGTTGGGCGAAATAATTTATCACAGGTGGCTGTTCTAGCAGCTATTGGTGTCATCAATTCGTCGGGTTTCACGGGTCAAGTTATCCCTAGATCCTACGACGAGAACATCGGTCATGCCCCCGCGTCAAGAAGAGGATCCCAAAGCCAAGCAAAAGAAGAAGAGGTACTTCAACAAGGACAAAGGCAAAGGCAAGGAGTTCAAGAAGAAGTTCTCATGCAAGGCCCTTGTTGAAGAGTGGACAAGTGACAATTCAAGTGAAACATCCTCTTCCTCAAGCGATGATGAAGAAGTGGCCGACCTAGCCATGATCAGGACCACTCTACCTCGAGCTCTTCCTCCACCTCCCATGTGCTTCATGGATGCTAGCCACCTTGGGGAGAGTGAGGAGGAGAGCAGCAACGACAGCAATGATGAGGAGCTCTCCTGTGCTGAGCTTTGGAGCATGCTTGTGGAAGCCCGCGACATCGCCGTCAAGAAATCCAAAATGTTGGAAGTAGTAAGAAAAGAGTGTAAGTTTGCTAAGGACCATGTTGGTGAGCTTGAGAGTGAGCTCAAGGACCTTGTCACATCTCATGAGGGCCTAAACTAGAGTTATGACCAACTTAAGGGTGATTATGTAGAGCTACGTGAGAAGTACGAGGCTCTTGAACTTACTTTTGAGGCCATCAAGGTTGATAACCTTGCCTCTCCCTCCCCTAGTTCATCAAAGAGCGATGCTTCTACTTTGTGTGATGAACTAACCACCTCGATCGAGGTTTCTTCTATTGAGCTCTTTGTTTTGAAGGAATATCATCAGCTCAAGGAAGAGAGGAAGATGGTGAGGGACGACTTTGAGAGGCTCACACATGCTAGAACCATCCACAAGGAGATTCTTGGGAGGAATCTTGTGAACAATGTCTCCCACCGTGGACTTGGCTCATATCCCACCGTCATCGACATCATTGGGACGAGCGACTCCACTCCTGCTTGGGTCAAGCCCCTACTCGCGGGCGACTACTATTGCGAGAGGTGTTGCAAGGATGGCCACACCATCAAGGATTGTCCTATGGTGAGAAATTCTATTGTTTTGCCTAACGTTAACTTGTTCCATGAGAAGACTCATTTCAAGCTTTTTCAGGACAAGCGTGGCAAGGTGAAAGCAAAGCTTTTGGACCATCAAACAAGAAGAGAAAGGTCAAGAGCATATGTGTACCTAAGTGCATTATTGATCTTGAGAGGTCAACGACGTACAAGTGGGTGCCCAAGAACAAGTCCTAGATGATAATGGTGGTGGTGGACCGGGAGCTTACTTGAAGATCAAGTGAAGTCCACCACAAGTTACATGGACCTCAACGACATATCTACTCATGAGGGAGGTATCCGTGTTTGTTCTTGGTAGTTGTTTTGTGTTCTTTCTTTTTCCTTGCATTGCATGGTAATTAGGACTCCTTTGTGACTAGTATGTTTTTGCATCCATGCATGTGTAAATAACTAAAAGAAAAACACATAAAAATAAGTCAATATCTAACCCACTCAAGATAGATATATGCAAGGGGGAGTGCTTCAGATTGTGGTTTGGCTTCTCTCAAAGCAAGGGTATGGCTTATAGTGAGTAAGCTTGAGAGGGTTTCAAACTTGACATTGATATTGCTTGCATTAAGATGGCATGTTTAAATTCCATTGAATTTATAAAATTCTTGTTGCATGCATCATTTAGGAAACACAAAGGAGTTTTGTCACACTTGGAGAAAAATTGTGCCTCATGATCGATAATACATCTCCATAAATGTGACTAAAGGAAAGGATTGTTCTTCATGCCCATTGAGCAAGCCCTTATGAACTCCAAGGTTAAACCTACTCATGCAGTTCATGGACTAAGGCTCATACATGCCTATTTGGTTCATAATTGCCTTGGATCTTATTTGCTTGATTCTTCATTTGGCATTTGCAAAAACTATTAGGCCATAGAGTGCCACTATTTGAAAAGGAGTGTTTGAGAGTTCCCTTCATGCTCCAAGTGTGGTGTTTAA
The DNA here is from genome assembly GCA_030378355.1 of Eleusine indica. Classification (NCBI taxonomy): domain Eukaryota; kingdom Viridiplantae; phylum Streptophyta; class Magnoliopsida; order Poales; family Poaceae; genus Eleusine; species Eleusine indica. The sequence continues at coordinate 50,180,409 of CM059495.1, forward strand.
TTGAGTGTTGAGTGAGGGCACTTGGAAATTGGAGAAATTTCCTTGAGTTTAGCATTTTCTGGAAGTGGCCGTACAAAACTATCTAGACACTGTACAGTCCGGTCTGTGTCTCCGGACGCCGTTCTTCACATAACAAAGACCAGAGACTATATTGTCTGGTCTGTAGGGATTCTGTCACAAACAGAACTTGCAGGTCAAAATTTTCAAGTGACTGTATCGTTCGGTGTAGAGAACGTAGTGTCCGGTCAGTTCAAGTTGAAACGAGAATCAGCTCCAAATCAAAACCGTTGATTTGTTCCTTAATTTGATCTTGGTCGTCGGTTGTTTTCTTGACCTAAGTCAAAATCAGTTGGGACTTTATCCTCTTCCTCAGAACGACGCCGCCTCCAAACCGAGAGCATACACTCGTCGCTCTCTCAAATGTCGTCACCGCTATCGCTAACGAGCAGAAGCTCCGCCTCGCCACGCCTAGCGCACCCGCGCCGCCGCTCCCGCACCCGCTCGCGGCCGCTGCATGCCGTGCGCGAACCCTAGCATCGCCATCGCTGTCTCTAGGAATGAAAAGTCCAATTTTTAGTTGCACTAATTAGTTAATTGGCGCAAACAAGTTTGCAATTAATTCCATGTTTATCTGTTAATTGCAATTCTAGGGTTATCTCTTATTTAGTCTATGGTTAGATTGATTACTATTATTTGACTGTACACTAGATGATTCGCACCAGCCACTTATAGTCGATAATCACTGTTGTTACCTTGCATATTTGTCTAGTGATCATGTCCTTCATTTAGTGCTAGGATTTCTACTGTGCATTCTTACCTAGCGATGCTTTGCTTGTAGATCATATTAGGTTCTACACTTATCCTATCCCTACCTATGTGCGTGTAGTGGCACCAGTCAGCAGCAGATATGGCGGGAGCAGGTGATTAGGATAAGGGCAAGGGCAAGATGCCAGTGCAGAGCAAGAGCACGAAGAGGACTAGACAGGATAGAGAGACAGAGAAGGCTAGACATGTTGCACAACACTTAGAGGCCATGAAGTAGTCACGAAGGACACCAGGAGCCCTGTTGATTATAGGGAGAAAAACAGACAGTCAGGTTCTTAGGAGGAGCACCAGATAGAGAACAGCAGCCCTAGAGTTGTATACAGGTGTTAGACTCCCAGCTTGGGCGCAGGGTACTCTGACCTCTCGCCAAAGAGGATCGTCAAGAACAGTGGAGCAGGGTTCCTCCAGGTAGCAGGAGGAGTCCGAGGAGGAGGAGACTGGAGAGTCAGAGTTAGAGGAGGAGCAGCCACAGCAGTACTCAGGACCATAGCAGAGGACAGCTCACTGGCTAGGAGACCCGCAGTGCACATGTGCAGTATGCGACAGGAGATTGTAAAGGCTAGTAGCTGCAGCAGGTGAGAGGGACATACATGAGGTTCCTGCCCAGGATCTCAAGGCTAGTCGCCATGTCTCGTTTGAGGAGTGGGTTCCAGTCTCCAAGCACCTCGCTGGAGGAGAGAGGTACTAGACTAGCCTTTAGAGTAGGATTGGTTAGGGTCTACATTGCTACCTTGCCAGGAAGGACAAGTCTAGAGTGTTCGTGCCTCAGCAGTAGGTGACTTACCAGGCTATGAGAAGAGTCACAGGCACTGACATGCAGCAGTACTTCGAGTATATGCCTGGACTAGCAGAGCTGATCACCAACCCCTACAAGTTCAGAGAGGACATAGTGCTGGAGTTCTATGCCTCACTTTGGGTAGCAAGAGATCATTCTGAGATCTGGTTTATTTTTAGAGGAGAGCCCCAGCGCTTGAGCCGATAGGATCTTATAGCTGCACTAGGAATGGTAGCTTCAGACTTACAGCTCTACAGGAGTGCTTATGGCACCTGGGCTCCACCCCACAGACCACAAGGAGGGATGATACCTCCAGATGACATGGTGTCGATAGCCTTTCAGCCACCTCACACACCAGGGTTCGATAGAAGTCCTACGAGACTTACTGCAGAGGTGAAGGTTGTTAGGGCGATAGTCACCAGGACTATCATTCTGAGGTTTGGGTACAGGGAGGAGTTCACACTACGTCACCATTGGGCTGTTGCAGCTATGCTCAAGAGATAGAGCTTTGACTTCACAGACCTGATGATAGCTGAGATGGAGGAGGTTATCTCCAAGAGGGTTGGAGGACGTCACTTAGTCTATGGACTGTACATCTGTTACCTTCTGAGAAGACTGGGACTAGTGATAGAGGAGCACTACAAAACCTTCCCTGAGGTGATGACCAGCTACGCACCATGTGTCCCTAGGGGATCGCAGTCTACCTCGAACCAGCAGACAGACAAGCAGGAGTCACCGCAAGTCACTCACGAGCAAGAGGCTCATCCAGAGACGACGGTTCTTGAGTCAGGCAGTGTGGGTGCACCACCTCAAACAGCACCTACAGAGATAGAGCACGCCTCCACTATAGCAGCACTAGCAGGACGTCTCCAGTGCTCTACTGAGGAGAGGCATTAGATTATGGATGTGCGGAGGATGCAGGCAGAGTATCAGCAGCAGCAGATGACGTTGATGACTATGCTGATGAGTCAGATGATAGAGCTCTCTCGTTGACAGTCTAGCCAACAGGCTGGAATCCCTACGCCCTCACAAGGTTAGCAGCTTGCAACACAGAGACGCCCCTTTACTACAATGATGACGGCACAATCTAGCAGCTTGCCTTAACTCTTAGGGGAGTTTAAGACAAGGGAGCAGGATAGACTTTGTCACCTTCACAGTTCTCCCTGCTGTCCACGTTCTCGATGTCTGCACTACTCTCATTGCCTACACAGTCTGCAGCTTCACAGATGGTTGTGCCTTCCTCGTCTACCTTTCAGCTACCAGTCGGGAGCCTAGTTTTCTCCGAGATAGTTCACACTACACATGCAGCCCCTCAGACCGATATAGCTTCTACCTCCGTTCTACCTTCTTCTGCTACAGTTTCTACTCTTGTCATAACTCAGATAGCAGAGGATATAGTTCATGGACGATTCACTGAGCAGGACGTGGCTGACCTTAGTCTCCTTCAGGCGTCTGTTGCATAGGAGACCACCACAGTTATAGCATGAGTTCACGACAAAGGGTCTGAGTCACCAAAGGATCTCACGTACTTCGAGCAGCTCGACGCTCAGGTGACACAGGAGCAGCTCAGCACAGAGCCTTCAAAGGACATCGCTGCACCACCACCTCCTATGACCTCGAGTGTCCAGTAGTTTTTCCCTCTCTTTTTGGTGCTTGTTGCCAAAGGGGGAGAAGGCATAGGGATAGGGGGAGTGTGACTTTTATCAATCGAGAGTAGCTTATATCTAGGGGGAGCATATGTGGTATACGTGGTATTGATGGGAGATACATTTGGTTCTTATTTTTGACAGATTTATCGATGTTTATGGATTTTAATGAGTCATGGTTTTCATTCACTTGTGTTTGACTCAGCATGATCTCACTTTGTTTACTTTCATACGCAGTGCCTTGTCTTTCTTATTTATCTTGTTTGCTTGTGTATGATTCCATGATGATGATTGCTTGCTTTTAATTCCTTGCACGTTTCATGCTATCCTGTTGCATATCGTCATCCATGTCTTGCATTGCATATCCCTATGCTTTCTTTATCTATCACATAACATGACATGCATGCATATCATCTAGAGTGTGCTTTTCTCTCTTTATCTCTTAGCTCTTGATGATGCTTGATTTGAGTAGCACCTTGTTATGACTTTGAGGTTCCTCTCGATCTTAGTGTATCTCTTTTAGCCTTGATGTTTTATGATAAGTAGTGGTTGTCATCAATCACCAAAAAGAGGGAGATTGTAAGCTTCATAACCATTGATGATTGGATCCCCAAGGTATGGATGTTTTGGTGATTAATCACAACTATGAAATTATGGGCTAATATCTACATGAGTGTTATTTATGCAAGAATCATCTCTAAACTCTACTACAAATCCTATTGATGATGGTTGCCTTGGTGATGGATGACGATGACCACAAGCATGGAGGCTTGATGAGCTTGATGGAGTCCAAGGATTAACGGAGATGGATCAAGGCTAAGGTCGAGCTAGGAGCAAGTGTTTGGAATACTTGTTTAGTTGTTAGGGCTCGAGCCGAGAGAAAAAACCGGACTATCAAGGGGGTCTAGGTCATGTCTCTTGGGTCATGCTAGTTGGTGATATGCATAAATGCTCAGTGAAATCACAGGCAGTAGGTGATAGTGGAGAATCCAAGGAGCTATTGGAAGAAGTCTGGAAACAAAGTCAAGCGACGACAAGAAGTTTCAGCTTATGGACGGAGTGACCGGACAGAAGGTCTTGAAAGACCGGACTGTACGGTCACCGGAGGATCAGAGAGATGGACTGCGAGGAATCTGTCAGCGCGAAGGCCCATAAAGACAGAGAGGAGCAGTTTTGGACGCTCTTTGGAATGAGCAAGAGTCGAAGAGATAGGATAGTTCAGTCTACAGACCAGACGGTCCGGTCTGTATAGAAGTCAGCAGGGATAGGAGCCAACAGCTCTAGAGGACACATCTAGATGGAGACCGGATGGTCCGGTATGGCAGAGACCGGACTGTACGATTTAATGGAGCAACGGCTAGTTTGAGGTTGGAAGCCTATATAACTTCGTTGCTAGGGTCTTGGAGACCTCTCTTGGCCATTGGGATGGCTGGGAGTATCAGTAGGGAGCCAAGAGGAAAAGAGATGAGCAGTAGCAGGAGATTTGAAGATCTTTAGAGTGCTAGAGAGAGTAACTTGAGCATCTATTCACATCTAAGGCTAGGGTGTCCTTGAGAGTGTGATCTAGGTTGTTAGTCTTGGTCTATGGTGAGACTAGACCGGTTAGGTGTCGGTGATCGACTCTATTGTGATTGGTTGTGAAGGTTGTCACATGTTTGTCGGTTTAAGCCCGTCGTTGAAAGGGGCATCGCTAGTGAGCGCTCATTTTTTCAGAGTGCCGAATTCTCTGGAGTCCAATGGACTTGTCCGATGCACCGGACATTCTCTAGCTATTGGATATGTCTGATGGATACAGAGTGCCATGCTCTCTGGAATATGATGACGTCAGACATGTCAGGGAAACCGGACCATCTGATTTTGCAGACTGGACCAACCGGTTTCTTGAGTTCTCAATATGCAGGTTATTCATCAGATTTTCTTTTCTTCTTGCTTTGTGTTGTTTTCTTGGCTTCTTGCTTATGCTCATCAATCCTGAAAGATATTCACAAAACAAATTTCTCCGAGGGAGACATTAATTGCATCTCTTTACGAAGGCATTCATGCTTGCATACTTGAGAGCACTTTTCAAGTAGTAACATGAACTTGTTGATTCATTGCTACAGGAATAAGGAACAAGAAAGGGATGTTCAGTGATACTTATTCTTTTCCTCAATGTCACTGATGTAGACAATATTTGAATGTCTCTACACTTGGCAAGATGTATGTTATTCCACTATTCTTGTGCATGCCATGTCATCAATGCATCACCTGCAGCTTATGAACACTTTCAAGCACATTTTGGTACCCAATGCTTGCTGGCTCCTAGAGGGTTAGTCACACAAGCTTTAGGCATCCAAATTGACTTTGCACTATCAATAATGAACTCATCACCTTGACAGTACATGGGTCACTGTTGGCCTTAGGAGGTAGATAATCATTATTGACCAACTTAGAATTTCAAACTTCATTCATAGGGCAATCCTTACTAATATGTCCTTTGTCTCAACATGTGTAACATATTTGATGCTTGATCCTCTTGGACGTGTCATTGATCTTACTCTTGGTGCCTTCTTTCTTGTTCATGTATCTTTCATGTGCTGAAACAAAGATTTTCTCTAGTTGTTTGAAGGAATGGAGCTTTTCTGCAGAAACCGGTGCCTCCGGTTTAGCAAACCGGTTCCCCCGGTTTTGACAGATTTGCTCCATTCTGATCTATCTTGGGCATGAGGCTATCTTGTGCCCTTTTTTCTTGCATCCAAAACATCTTCTTTGAGATAGACTTCTTTGTCTTCTAGAGAGTGTAGATTGGCCATTTTTCCTTCATGGCATTCCGAAGCAAAATGTCCCATTGATGAACACTCAAAGCACTTGATGTGTAATTTCTTGTTGATCTTTTGTTGTTTCTCTTGTCATGAATTTCCTTTATGTTAGTAGGAAGGCTTTTGGCACACGTGGTTGATGACCCCTTCTCAAGCTTCTTCACCATGCTATCACGGTTATCTTGAGATGGTTGCACATGGCCTTTGCCTTTCAACCAACTTAAGTCCATGTTCAGCCTCTTAACTTCTCTTTTGAGGTAATCATTTTCACTTAAAATAAGTTCATCACAAGTTTCTATAGTTACTTGCTCATCATATGATGGCTTTGCTTGAGGGCAACAAGTGTTAGCACAAGGTAAAACAATAGATTGTGTTGTGCATGTGCATGTGTGAGGTTGATAAGATTTTACCACAGTAAGTGCAACCTCATGAGTTGTTTCTAGCATGGCATATGAATCAATGAGCTTCTCATGAGAGCATAGAAGATCACCATGTCTTTCTTGTCATTACTTATGCATGCTAGCGAGCTTTTGGAACTCGTCATAATCATTTTATTTGCTTTCTCTAGCTGTGCTACATAGGAAGATTTGTTAGTAGCACTAGTATGATTATTTTCTAAGTTGTAGACCTTTTTGAAGGATCTAGGTCTATAGCCTTGGATTAATGATGAGTTTTGGTCATAGATGACAATGTTGTTGGAACTAACCTTTTATATGAGTTTGTGAGTTTGCATGATAGGTTATGTTACGACATCAAGAAAGAAGATCAAACTATGACATCAAACAGTTTATAACAAGTGTTGAGGATCAACATGGACAAGCTTGTAGATTGATGACAGTATGGTTGACTCAATAAGTTATTTGATGAAGTTGCTTGATAAAAGATAATAGTGATCAATATGTTGATGAAGGTGTCGGTAGACATAATCAACACTTATGGTTAAAGCTAGAAACACATCATAGAAGATGATTGAATATCAATAGTTGATGGTGTCAACATGGTGATGCGTCAATAATTGAAATAGAGATTATTGGCCAATAACTTGAAGCTAAGTGACCATTAAGACAAGAAGAAAATCAAGACACTTGAGAAAAGGAATATATCAACTTGATTATTGAAATGATGGTGAGCATATTGATGATGATGGATACAAAGTAGCATTACATGGAAAAGTGGTGAAGGTTGAGCAAGACTTGGCTGCGACGGACCATGTGCAAGGGTGAAGGGCAAGCAAGAGCCTTGGCGCCGAAGAACCAAAGGAAATGGTGAAGAGCAAGTGTAGGCTTAGCGTGATGAACCATGTAAGACTATGTGAATCTATGGATTATCTACATCACTCATTTGAAGAATGGTTGAAATATGAAATGCAATAATATGGTATTCATGGGTTTACTCATGAAATTGAAAGTAAGAGCAATGATTGAATTTCACATGTTAAAGAACATCAAGTGGGATGAACAAATGGAAGTGGTCACATATACTTTATGAGTTGATGAACATCAAATCTAAAATCTCAAGTGGACATCCTCAAAGCAAAGGTATAATAATGTTCGACATATATGCTACTGGTAGTTGATCAATAACTAAATTTTCAAATGATGAAATGCTCATGCATTGGCAACCCTCAAGATAAGGAAATATTATGACATTAAGGTGTTCCCATTGGCATAGTTTTCTATTTACTTTTGAGTATAGGAATGCCGTACTATCAAGAGGGATGCAACATTGATAGCTTTGCTTATGTCTCGGTGCTCAAAATGATCTAAAAACCTTTTGTGAGAGTTTAGCATTCCTTTGGGTGAAATTTGGGCTTGTTCTTAGTGAGGATGGATAGCCCTCTAAATTATCTTTTCATAGAGTCCAATATCACCTAAATTGGACTTCGGAAGCAAAAGTTATGTCATTTTTTCTAGGTACTCCCGGACTTAGACGGGTCCAGCCGGACTAGGACGTGCTCAGGCTGGTCCAGAACCATTTTGGTTCTGTTGTCGCCTGACCCGGACTAGGACGGCCAAACCCGGACAAGGACGGGGTCTGGGGTCAGCCGGACTAGGACGGGATTACCCGGACTAAGACGGTTGAGGGACTAACAACGGTAACTTTTGTTCTGTTCTGAGTTAATCCGGACTAGGACGGCCCCCATGGCCAGACTAAGATGGCAACTGACTAAACAATAACGGCTAGTTTTTGAAAACTTCCTATATATACCCCCCTTCATCCCCAACGGTTGGTTGTCGGTTCCATAGCAAAGAAACACACATTTAGGCCAAGAAACAACCTCTCCACTCCCCATTGCTTAGTGCTAGACTTTGTGGGTGAGATTGGGTGAGAGATTGAGAGAGAAAGAGCAAAACTCCATTGTTGAGCACTTGAGTTCATAGCAAGTAATCTTTGTGGCATTTGTTACTCTTGGGGATTCATCACCTAGATGGCAAGGTGTTTTCCGATGAGCTCCCAAGCTTTGTGGTGAGCCTCGGGAAGTTTGTGAAGGTTTCGATTCACCTCCGCAAGGGAAGGAATCAAAGGAAGTAAGAAAACCCGAGCTCGATCTTTGTGATTGCTCGGTGAGGACTGGGGTTGAAAGAGACCCGGCTCTTTGGAGCTCCTCAACGGAGATGTAGGATTCTTGAAAAATCTGAACTTCAGGAAACAAATCATCGCTCTCACAATTGGTTTGCATGTTCTTTACCTTGTTCTCCATATTTGTGCTTGATTTCCTTACACCAAATTATTCTATCATTATACTTGTTGTTGGTTCAATTCATTCGGTGTATTTGCTCATATATATGTCTAGAACAACTTGGTAGAAGTCGATTTGGACCTAGATTATTAAAAACGTGTTTCTATTCATCTTTCCATCGTGCAGTCCGGACTAGTCCGGGAACCCTAAGGACTAGTCCGGGTCCTGAATTTGTCTGGAAATCTTAAGTACCAGTTCAGTTCTAGGACTAGTCTGGCCCGCCCGGACTTATCCGGGTTCATCCACTGCAAAATTATTTTAATTGCCTATTCACCCCCCCCCCCTCTAGGCGACATTAAGGTCCTTTCAATTGGTATCAGAGCCTAATCTCCTAATTAGGATTAATCGCTTCGAGAAATAATGTCGCGAGGTGAAATGGATCAAAATATTTATGATTGCTCAAATGATTTCCTTTCATGTATATCATATCCTTCTTATGAAGTCCCTTATTTTGATGGCACTAATTATGCTCATTGGAAAACTAAAATGATTTCATATTTTCATACTATGAGTCCCAAAATATGGTGGATTGTGGATATAGGATTTTCTCATGCCTTAGACGATGTTCCATAAACACAAGCACAAGAAAAATTTCTATATCTTGAGGCAGATGCATATAAAACTTTGTTTAGTGCTTTGAGTGCAAAGGTTTCCAATGAAATATGCACCTTTGAGTCTAACACTAGAAGTGATGATGCTTGCCTTGACAAATTGGTGAACAAAGATGATTGCTCTACATCAAGTGCTCATGAAAATGATGATCATTCTTCATCAAGTGTTTCTATTGATGAACCACCAACTCCATCAACATCATGTCATTGCCTTATGGCTAAAGGTAACACAAAATACAAAATTCATGATAATGATGATGATAGTTATGATGAAGATGATGATCATGAGTATACATATAACAAGCTTGTTGAATTATTTCATGGCATGAACAAATACATGGAGCAAGAGAAATAAAAAATAAGTACTTTAAAGGAGGAAAATTCTTCTTTAAATAACTTGTTAGAGGAGCTAAAGCATTCTCATGAGGATCTTAGTGAAACTCATGAGAAGCTCAAAGAAGCTTATGATTCTCTTGCTTCTAATGTGTTAGAAAATACCAAAGTGGACATAGGCATTACATGTGATTTAATTGATGAGTCCACTTCTTGTCATGTATTATGTGATCCCTTGTTCCTCTCAAGCAAATGTTTCTCCGAGCACTACACGTGACTTGGATTGTGGAGGTGATCATAAAAAGCAAAAGGGTCATGAACTTGAAACAAACTCTAACAAGATGAGCAAGTCCATCAAAAGCAAGAACATGGGACAAAGTCTTAAGAAGAACAACATTCACATTACTTGCTTCAAGTGCAAAAAGGAGGGTCATCATGTTAGGGATTTCTCATCAAAGAAGGAAGTAAAAGATATGAGCAAGAATGAAAAAGACAAGAAGTTGGCTCATGTCAAGTGCTTCAAATGATTAAACATGGGACACTATGTGTCCATGTGTTTGAATAAGGTTGATGATAACACCACACTTCCAAAGAAGAAAACAAGAAAAAGCAAGAGGAAGTGTTATTGTTGCAATGAGAAGGGTTATGAAATTGTTTCATGCCCTTATAAGAAAAATAAAGAATTTATGACACCCAAAAAGAATCTCTCCACCATGGAAGCAAACAAGAAGCAAGATGAGAAGATGTTTGGCAAGTACAAGAATCAAATTTGCTATACATGTCGGAACAAGGGACATATAGGCAACAATTGTCCTATGGGTAACAATCCTAAGCCAATTCCTTTCAATGATCATTATTTGCTTAGGAAGGCTAGAAATGGTACTATTATTGCTAATGTTGTTAGTTCAAACAATGTTAACACAAAGTCCATTTTGGTTTCTAAATCTCTTGTGACTAATATACAAGGACACAATATGACTTGGGTACCACAAAGATCTTGAATGAGTTAATAGGTACATGGAGATGCATTGAAGACTTGGCTCACTTGAGATTAATCATATTGCACATCTTATGTCAAGATCCTTTCTAATTGGTATTTCTCATCATTTATGGAAGGGGTGTCAAGTATGAATAATATTGTTCTACAACCTCAACCAATGTCATCTCGGTAACATGCATTTACATTGAAAGTATCTAGTCTCTGACCTTGTGTAGGCTTTTATTGTTCTTGCATATCTTATGTTGCTTGGATGCTTCATTTATATCAATGTGAGCTAAGATATGATTCACATGAGTTTGGGGAGCACTATATCATTCCATATGTATTGCAGCCCAAAATGTAATTAAATTCTCATTGATGCCATAATAGTTTTTTGAAATAGCCTTTTGACAAAGAACACAAAATGTTAGAAACCTTTTGCAAAAATTGCTATGTATTTCAATCCTATCTTTTATGTGATACAAAAGTGTGCTTTATGAAGAAAATGTTTTTAGCCTCAAATATAGATTTTAGGATCTTGTATTTGATTTTAAAGGTTTGTTTTCATAAAACCATTTTGAGAAGGAATCCAAAATAAATCTTTTTCGAATCTCTAGAGATTGTTATTATTGATCTTTTTGGTATTCAAAACGTTTTCCTATGACCAACGGTTTGAAATGTATATGATTTCAAAAGTCACCAAAAACATTCTTGATCTTTTCTGAAGTCCTATTTTAGCATCATGTGAGTCTTGCCACTAGAGTCATATATTTTGTATATATTTCTTCATGGAGGCATTTGTGGCTCATATAAGAATGGTCAAATTCAAATGATTTTTCATCTTGGTTAAATTTGCTTCTTTGAAGTTTTGGTCTTATAAGCTGCTATTGTAAAATGTTTTGAAAATTATGAGAAACTCATGCTCCTTTTGTTGCTATTCGTAAAAGCGTTGGTTGGCAAATTCAATTTGCTTGATAAAGAGCATGAGGAGCTTAATTTTTTTTATGGTTATCCTTGCAATGAAAATATTATTATCAAGACTATTGATGCAAGGTAATCAAGAATCTCAAGCATGTATTAAAAAGGTCCAGGACTTATAGAAAGAAATGAGAAGTAATGTCAAACCTCTTCAAGATATTGGTAGACATGGGCATGAGCTTGAGCCGATGGTTTAGGGATGCTCAAGGCAAGATGGTGGGTCTACCGAGAAGAAGCTTGTTGAGGGAGCAAATATGACTTGCTTTATTTATCATGAAGATGACAAAGTCCTATTAGTACAAGCTCAAGATGATGAGATGACAATGAAAAGTAAATCTACTAATTTTGGTCATGTATCAAAAGTTTGGAATCATTGGATTGGTTCAACATTATATCACCTATGCTATTGAGTTGGTATTCATAGAGAAATTAAAAAGTTGGTATATATTATTGATGGTTCTCATGGAAAGAGAAGCAAGCCTTCTAGTTACAACACATTTGAGGTAATCGTACTCATATGCAAATATCTCCATATTATTGTAAATGTAGAATGACTTGATTTCACTTATATACATTTCCATGTTGCTCTATATTACATATCTTGGCACACATACTTGATTTATAAGAGAATGCTTCTTTGTGAAACTAGATGCTAAATTTATGTGCTCATTCTTGTCTTGTTTAAATCTTGTCATTATCCTGTATGCAAGCATTTGCTCATGCATGACAATAGAAAATCACAAAGATTATAATCTCCTCTCATATGGTAGATTGCTATGTATGTTAATATATTTCTTGAACAATCTACATGTGCTTTCATTTCATATGGCTTATGGCACGTTGCTTTTCTCTATTATATTTCTTTTGCCATAGTCCAACTCATATGATATGTTCCCCTCAGATTGTTATGATTATGTGCATAGTTGCAAGAAGTAATACAATCACTTGTATGCATAATGTTAGGGGGAGTTTATACAATGTTTTTTGGTACATGAGGACTAACATATCTATCAAGTTTCTTGGTAGTTGCCTTGTTTTCTCTCCTTGTCTTAGGAAATGTGCCTTTATGGTGGATGATTATCAAGCAAAGAAAATGTACCAAATGAAATGAAAATAAACAAGGGTGAAAGAAATATATTAAAAAAAGGGCATAATATGAAGGTGATTGACTATGAGATCAATAAAGCAAGCGATGAATCATGAATTGAGTTCAACTTTATTTGAAAGTCCATGGACATTATGGACAAACTGAATGGCTCCAAGAAAATATTGAGGATCTCATCATGAGTCTATGTGACTCGAGAGGATTTGGAGAATTGACTCATAAATGGACAAAAAGTAATGTTGGCAAGTAAAACCAAATTTTCAAGGATCAATCTTGTGGTATTTCTTGATCATACTATACCCAAATCCTCCTCTTGAATACCGAATGAACTAGATTTAATTTCATGCATTTATTGCATCATGTCTCTATGCATATGTTTAGGATTACATGAGTTTATTGTTATATTTTGATATCACGATATTCCTAGATATGTCATATTATGGGACATTGCAATGCTTGTCTTGACTTGTGTGCCTTTCGCTATCTTTGCCATGTTGAAAGTGCTTCATATCATGTTGCCATAAATCTTTATATTTTACCATGATATGGTTGCTTATTATGGCTTGTTTTTTATTCCAATCTTGTCAAGACATCACATATATCACATGCATGCTTCATATCATGTTCACTCCAAATATTACCATTTATCATGATATGCTTGATTAGTTGGCTTATTTTTATTTATATCCCCTTCAAGCCATCTTACATGTCATGTGTTGTTATTTATATTTCTTATCATGACATGTTGATTACCATATGCTTTATTTGTAGTTTCTTACCATGGTGGTCATGTGCATGCTTCTGTGCTTAGCATTTCTTGACATGCATCAAGTCCTGACTATTTGATCATGGCATTGTGTACTATTTCCTATCATAACCTTGTATGTGTCATGAACGTGCAAAATATAAGATAATCTCCTCATGTGTTTTTAATGAAAAGTGCTTGTTTTTTTACAAGTCATTCAAATTATGGGCATAATTCATAAATGAGTCTATCCTATATTTTTGAGAAGTTGAGACTAACATGTTTGCAAGCTTATCTTTGATTTAGTCTCATGAGGTGACATGATATTGTGGATGGATTAATGGGTAGTCTTATATTCATGATGGCCACACAAATGAGGATGGAGATGATGAAAGTAGGCTATGAATTATGAGATATCATGACATTCAAAAATCATCAAGTTCGAGTGGTATATCTCTTGTGGCTATCTTCATTATGGTATTATGAGTATGTGAGTCTTTCTTATGCCGATCTAATTAGTATCCACATACCTTTTATTGTATATGTATTTGTAGTTCTTTATGAGCTGCATAAAATATATTCGCATATGGTTCACAGAAGCATGATTTTACATATATTGTTCTTACATGTCAATCCTTCCATATTATGGTTGCTTTCTTGAACCTAAGATATAATGCAATTTCTCTTTTGTTTGTTATTTGTTAAATGCATATGTATACATTGAATATTCTACTATGCATGATTTGAGGGAGATATTATACAATGTTTTATGAGACTAGTGGTTTTATTGAGCTTTGTTTTATATGGTCCCTCATTAATTTGGAATATGGACAAATCAAAATGTATGCATTCATGCTGCTATTTGTCTTGTTAAAATTCCATTGATTTGATTACAGAATTCACTCTAGATTATATTCCCCTCTTGCTCTTTAAATAAGAATGCATCTGATTTTATTTCATATCTATCTATGCTCATCATATGAGGGAATTAATTTTTCTATTCATTGTGATCTTGACACTAACTTTTTATTGAGCTTCATATTATTTAGTCTCAAAGTGGATAAAAGGTGACTCCAAAGGTATGCTTGTCATCATTCTTTGTTTTTCAGCCACATCCTTTGGATCATGGATAGATGATGAACCCCCGGTTGTTTGTTTATGCATTTGTTCCTCCTATGCATATGTTTTGTATTCTTTTGCCCTTTTCGGTGCTTGATGCCAAAGGGGGAGAGATATATTGAGGTAAGAGATACACAAAGGGGGAGAGAGCTTCGCTTAGATTTTATATGCACATGTTTAGGGGGAGCTCTCTCTATGTATGTCGTATAATTTGTTGGAACTAACACCTCTAGTATATGACTCATCTTCATGATGACATATACTAGAGTTTGTTTTTATTATCTTTCATCATGATATGATAGTGTTGTCATCAATCACCAAAAAGGGGGAAGATTGAAGGATCTAGGTCTATAACCATGGATTAATGATGAGTTTTGGTGATAGATGACAATGGTTGTTGGAACTAACCTTTTATATGAGTTTGTGAGTTTGCATGATAGGTTATGTTACGACATCAAGAAAGAAGATCAAACTATGACATCAAACAGTTTATAACAAGTGTTGAGGATCAACATGGACAAGCTTGTAGATTGATGACAGTATGGTTGACTCAATAAGTTATTTGATGAAGTTGCTTGATAAAATATAATAGTGATCAATGTGTTGATGAAGGTGTCGGTAGACATAATCAACACTTATGGTTAAAGCTAGAAACACATCATAGAAGATGATTGAATATCAATAGTTGATGGTGTCAACATGGTGATGTGTCAATAATTGAAGTAGAGATTATTGGCCAATAACTTGAAGCTAAGTGACCAATAAAACAAGAAGAAAATCAAGACACTCTAGAAAAGGAATATATCAACTTGATTATTGAAATGATAGTGAGCATATTGATGATGATGGATACAAAGTAGCATTACATGGAAAAGCGATGAAAGTTGAGCAAGACTTGGCTGCGACGGACCATGTGCAAGGGTGAAGGGCAAGCAAGAGCCTTGGCGCCGAAGAACCAAAGGCAATAGTGAAGAGCAAGTGTAGGCTTAGCGCAATGAACCATGCAAGACTATGTGAAGCTATGGATTATCTACATCACTCATTTGAAGAATGGTTGAAATATGAAATGCAATAATATGGTATTCATGGGTTTACTCATGAAATTGAAAGTAAGAGCAATGATTGAATTTCACATGTTGAAGAACATCCAGTGGGATGAACAACTAGAAGTGGTCACATACACTTTATGAGTTGATGAACATCAAATCTAAAATCTCAAGTGGACATGCTCAAAGCAAAGGTATAATAATGTTCGACATATATGCTACTGATAGTTGATCAACAACTAAATATTTGAATGGTGAAATGCTCATGCGTTGGCAACCCTCAAGATAAGGAAATATTATGACATGAAGGTGTTTCCATTGGCATAGTTTTGTATTTACGTTTGAGTATAGGAATGCCATACTATCAAGAAGGATGCAACATTGATAGCTTTGCTTATGTCTCAGTGCTCAAAATGATCTAAAAAACTTTTGTGAGAGTTTAACATTCCTTTGGTGAAACTGGGGCTTGTTCTTAGTGAGGATGGATAGCCCTCTGAATTATCTTTCCATAGAGTCCGATATCACCTATATCGGACATCTGAAGCAAAAGTTATGCCATTTTTTCTAGGTACTCCCGGACTTAGACGGGTCCAGCCGGACTAGGACAGCTCAGGCTAGTCCAGAACCATTTTGGTTCTGTTGTCGCCTGACCCGGACTAGGACGGCCAAACCCAAACTAGGACGGGGTCTGGGGTCAGCCGTACTAGGACGGGATTACCCGAACTAAGACGGTTGAGGGACTAACAACGGTAACTTTTGTTCTGTTCTGAGTTGGTCTGGACTAGGACGGCCCCCGTGGCCGGACTAAGACGGCAACTGACAGAACATAACGGCTAGTTTTTGAAAACTTCCTATATATACCCCCCCTTCGTCCCCAACGGTTGGTTGTCGGTTCCATAGCATAGAAACACACATTTAGGCCAAGAAACAACCTCTCCACTCCCCATTGCTTAGTGCTAGACCTTATGGGTGAGATTTGGTGAGAGATTGAGAGAGAAAGAGCAAAACTCCATTGTTGAGCACTTGAGTTCATAGCAAGCAATCTTTGTGGCATTTGTTACTCTTGGGGATTCATCCCCTAGACGGCAAGGTGTTTCCCGATGAGCTCCCAAGCTTTGTGGTGAGCCTCGGGAAGTTTGTGAAGGTTTCGATTCACCTTCGCAAGGGAAGGAATCAAAGGAAGTAAGAAAACCCGAGCTCAATCTTTGTGATTGCTCGGTGAGGACTAGGGTTGAAAGAGACCCGGCTCTTTGGAGCTCCTCAATGGAGATGTAGGATTCTTGAAAAATCTGAACTTCGGGAAACAAATCATCGCTCTCACAATTGGTTTGCATGTTCTTTACCTTCTTCTTCATATTTGTGCTTGATTTCCTTACACCAAATTATTCTATCATTATACTTGTTGTTGGTTCAATTCATTCGGTGTATTTGCTCATATATATGTCTAGAATAACTTGGTAGAAGTCGATTTGTACCTAGATTGTTAAAAACATGTTTTTGTTCATCTTTTCGTCGCGCAGTCCGGACTAGCTCGAGAACCCTAAGGACTAGTCCGGGTCCTGAATTTGTCTAGAAATCTTAAGTACTAGTTCAGCTCTAGGACTAGTCCGGCCCTGCCTGGACTTATCCGGGTTCATCCGCTGCAAAATTATTTTAATCGCCTATTCACCCCTCTCTAGGCGACATTAAGGTCCTTTCAGTTTTCAATATGAGACTTTCTTTGACCCTTGGCCATGATACAAACTGAGTCTCCATCATCTGAGAATGAGCTTCTTAGTGACATAAACTCTTCACTTGGTCTAAACCTGCAACAGGTGTTGTCAGCAGAGATGATTGTTGTTCTGCCAAAACCAGTACCTCCGGTTTAGGAAATCGATGCCTCCGGTTTTCCAGGTTTGCAATTTGAGTCTTGTCTTCTTGAATGCTCGACTTATTATTGTTGGAATCATTATTTGTGATGTTGGATTCCTCATATATTTCTTGAATCCGAATCCACATAGCATGAATACTCTTCCACTTGTATATCTCATCGAAAACATTCCTACCCAATGCACCAAATAAGGCATTGGTAGCTTAGGCTTGGAGATGTAGGCATTTCTCTTGTGCTCGTGTTGTAGAGTCCCTGTCAATGTCATGAGAAAAGCCTACATCCACATTCCACCTAATATGAGATCATTTTAGGTCTCTAATTAGCATAATTTGTGCCATCGAAATAAGGTGCCTCGTATGAAGGTTCTGGAATGAAAGAAAACGAAGCACTAGAACAACCATATAGAATTTGACACATTTTACCTTGCAACATGACCAATTCTCCAAGCGGTTAGGCCTAATGAGGAGATTAGGCTTTGATAATAATTGGAAGTCCCTAGATGTCGCCTAGAGAGGGTGAATAGGTGTTCCTAAAAAATAACAGAACTCACAGCAGAATTAAAATTGTCAAAACCGGATGCTCCAGTTTGGCAAACTAGACCCTCCGGTTTTGTCAGGGAGCATGGAAGAAAACAAATAAATAAAGGAAGCAGTCAAGCTCTAAAGACAAGCAAGCTACGAAAGCAAGCACAGGAACCACCACAAATTGATTCACAAAGAATCAATCTTCAAAGACAAAGTCCAAAATCAGACCTACCGGTTTGGCAAACCCGACACACCGGTTTTTAGGCACAGAAGGAAATTAATTATCTACTCACAAATCATGCAACCTAAGTAAGCAACCAATTAACTAAGATTTTCATAGGGCACACACCAAGTAGAGTCACCAAGACTCTATACAAATAAACAACCACCAAAACCGAATCTACCAGTTTGGAAAAGCGGTCCCTCCGGTTTTCTTGGGACAGAGAGAATAAAACAGAAAAGACAGCGTCCCAACGAGTTCTAGCAAGCTTAATAAATTCTAATGAGTCGCACAAGATCTAGCACATGTAACCACAGAGGAGATAAGCACAGCTACTCATGCAACCTAGTGAATCTCAATAAATAAAGCAAGAACTTAAGAAAGCAAACCAAATGAAGCACACGGGGATTTGTTTGCTGAAGTTCAACAGCTTGCCCCAAAGCTGTCTACATCTCCGTTGAGGAAGCTTGAGCTGCTCAACAACACACTCCAAGTCGGGTCTCTTTCAACCGCTTTCCCTGATCCACTAACTTTGCTTATTTCCATGTAGAGGCGAAGCGGACCTTCACAAACTTTCCCAAGGCTCACCACAAGCTTAGGAGCTCTAGGGCGACGCCTAGCCGTCTAGGAGGTTTCACCTCCAAGAGTATAAAATGCTTCACAGATTTGCACCACAATGCTCAAATGTGGGATTTTCTCTTTTGTGCTCTCAATCTCAATCTCTCTCAACCCAATACATAGGATTTCTCACAAAACACTCAAACCTCACAAAGAGGTGTTGGGGAGAGCTCTACCAGGCTTTGGATGTATTTTCTTCGTGTACACCATCATCAACTTCCAAAGGAGGGGGGAGGAAGTATTTATACTTGTCCCCCCAAAACTAGTCGTTACACTGAACCAGCCAAAACAGGTTCCGGTTTTGCAAACCAGTGCTTCTGGTTTCCTGAACTAGCCGTTAGAGAGTTTGAACCCAAACCGGTCCCTCCGGTTTGGTAAACTAGACCAACGGGTTTTCCCAGAGTTAGTGAGACTTGTGGTTTGTGTAGCCATTGTGTTTGTCTCATCTCACTAGGGCTTTTCTTTGAGCATTAAGACATTGTACACAAACTATGCAACATCCCTCTTTATAGAGTGGCATGCCTAAACTCAAGATTAAATAAAAAAATAATTCTTCTACTTGAGCTTGCATGTTAATGAATTTTGCCACTTCTTCTCTTTTATGCTTCATGAGGTCTACCACATGTGCTTTTGCTGAGCATCATCACCTAGAGCTTGTGACTTGGAATTTCTTCAATCATAAAATATATTTGCACCTTTTGGTTCACAAGTCACATTATGTCTTCATATTCCAATAATGATCGATACTTGAAAATATATGACCACTTATAGCTTGATCGGTTCATAACGATTGCGCTCCACCTGCCCTTCACCATGGCTTGGGTCCCTCGTCGCCAAGACTCCATCTTACCCTTCTCTCGTGCATGATTCATCGCGGCCAAGTCATGCCAATCCTTTACCATCTTGCTATCTTGATCCACATATAACTTTGTATCATCGTTATGTCTTCATTTGAAATTCTTCTTTGAAATATAGAGTTGATCAAGTTGCTTCCAAGACTCATACCACAAAAGATAGCACTTGATCACCTGTTTTTCTTGACTATAATGGCTCCACCAATTTATTGAGACCATCTCATATCAATGTTTTTTAATGTCTCATGATCATTTCAAACTTTGGCTTGTCATAATATTGCTTATATGGACCAATTTATTTCACACTTCTTCTCTTCATCACATAGGTCCATTTTCCTTATACAACTGTACATTATCAAAGATGATCATTTATATTTATGCAAAGTATATTCTTCATGTACAAACTACTTATATACTTACAAAGAGGATCAGTTCTTTAATCATATTGTCATACAATACATCAAAACCCACTAGGGGCATAGATGCACTTTCAGTTTTAGCTTCTGGACAGAGTGACCGGACAGAAGGTCTGGAGAGACTGGACTGTACGGTCACCAGAGGATCAGAGAGGTGGACTATGAGGAATTTGTCAGCGTGAAGGCCCATATAGACTGGACGATCCGGTCCACGGACCGGACGGTCCAAACTGTGTGGATGGGGAGCGAAACAGAGAGGAGCAGTTTTGGACACTCTCTGGAATGAGCAAGAGTCAAAGAGACCAGACGGTCCGGTTTACAGACTAGACGATCTGATCTGTACAAAAGTCATCAAGGACAGGAGCCAACGGCTCTAGAGGAGCCGTCCAGATGGGACCGGACGGTCCGGTCTGGCAGACATCAGACTGTATGGTCTATATGTCCAGATTGCTCATTTCATTGAGCAACGGCTAGCTTGAGGTTGGAAGCCTATATAACTTTGTTACTGGGGTCTTGGAGACCTCTCTTGGCCATTGGGATAGCTGGGAGCATCAATAGGGAGCTGAGAGGAAAAGAGGGGAGAACTAGGAGGAGATTTGAAGATCTTGAGAGTGCTAGAGCGAGTAACTTGAGCATCTATTCACATCTAAGGCAAGGGTGTCCTTGAGAGTGTGATCTAGGTTGTTACTCTTGGTCTATGGTGAGACCTAGACCGGTTAGGTGTCAGTGATTGAGCCTATCGTGATTGGTTGTGAAGGCCGTCACACATTTGTACACGGTTTGAGCCCGCCGTTGATAGGGGCATCGCTAGTGAGTGCCCGTGTCAGCTCGGGGAGTCCGGCAAGTTCTCGAGGGAGGCCAGCTTGTGCCTTGGTGGCAGCGGTACGGTGATGCAACCGTGTCTTCACTCTACGAGTGATTGCGGGCTCATGTGCGAGAACTTCACTTGGTGGCAGGAGGGACCGGCACTCCGACTGGAGTGGTCCAACGAGGATTAGGGGAAGGCACAATCCTTCTGAGACATTGGGAAAAAATCATAAGCATTCCTTGACCCCTCTTTACTATTCTGCAAGTTGTGTGCTATAGCTAGTAGATTGACTTGTGGCTTGCATAGGCTAGTTTGTTTAGCTTCCCCATTTGCACTCATCATGAACACTAGCATGTGTTGGGTCTTGTCCTACTAGAATTGTTAGGTTGTAACGATTGTTGGGATTTAGTGGAGGAATTAGTAGTGTTTGTTAATTGTGGTTGGCTTACCGATTCAGCCCCCCCCCCCTCTCGATACGTCTTCAGTCCTTACATTGATGTTGTTGCTTCTTGAATGATGCCTAGAAAACTCATGTTCATTGCTCACCCGACTATGCACAAACTTAGTTTTAGCTTGCTATAGAATCCATTTGCTAAAGTTTATGCCTGAAAATATTGAAGACTCATTTTTGTGTTTGACAGATGATGTAGAGAACTTGACACCTTTTTTTTTTTTGCTTCAACACTTTGCATCTAGGTGGACAGAAGTTGGGTCCCTGCTGAGAAATTCACGAAAGCGCACAAAGATGGAGTGGTGGAATTTATGGACCTTGTTGGGCGAAAATTTGGTAAAGGCGTGCCAATAAAATGCCCATGCCGCCATTGTCTTAATCAGCATGAACTGTCTCAAGAAGAAGTGAATCCCACCTACTTGTTCATGGTATGTCAGCTACTTACACAAGGTGGACTCTACATGGGGAATCAACAAATGTTGATGTAGTTTAACAGACACTGCAGTTGGAGGTGGATGATCCTGGTCATGCTGCTGGGATGGAAGTTGATGATGAAGATGACAACAACAATGAAGATAGTGAAATGCCAGATATGGATGTCGAATTGGTAGCAGAACTATACACAACCACAAACGAGGACGATCAAGAGGATAGATGTTTTACTAGAGTCAGGACCACTTGAAAAAGTCACTTTTCCTAGGATCAAAACACAACAAGTTTTCCTTTATTGTGAGTTTCCTCCGCATCAAGTCCTGCTTTCGGATCAGCATTGCAGGATTTAATGCAGTTCTGTCACTGCTATCTTCAGCATACCCTCAGAGCCAATTACGAGCATCCTACAATGAGGAAAAGAAATATATTCTTGAGTTGGGCCTTGGATATGACACCATTGATGTATGCAAGAATAGTTGTGTGTTGTTTTGGAAGGAAAATTCAAAAGAGGAGGAGTGCCCAACATGCAAGGAATTCAGATGGCAAGATAATGATGGCAACAGGTGTGTTCCTTGCAACGTTTTGAGGTATTTTCCACTTATTCCAAGGTTGAAGAGGATTTTTTTTCTTCAAGCCGAACAGCTCATGACGCCCAATGGCACAAAAAGAAGAAACCAGTCAACAATGAGATGAACCATGCATCAGATGGAGAGGCATGGAAGCACTTTGATCGGTCGGACATGAGTGGGCCACTATTCGGCCGAACATGAGTGGCCCACTCATGTCCTTCTGCAAAAAAATCATAGTGTCGGCTTAAGAGGACTTGCACATGACGATGTATACAAAACAGTTCCAGACCTCGGCAATTTCTTTAGGATATTATGTAGTAGAAATCTAAGAAAAGATGTGTTGTACCGGCTGAAAAAGGAAATACCAGTGATCCTTTGCAACCTTGAGAAGATCTTTCCACTGGTCTTTTTTACCGTGATGGTGCACTTGGTTGTCCATCTGCCTGATGAGGCTTTGCTTAGAGGTCCTGTTCAGTATGGATGGATGTACCCAATAGAGCGGCAACTAGGCACATTGAAAATTTTGTAACCAACAGGGCTAGGTCTGATAGATCAATTGTTGAGGCTTACATAGCAAGTGAGACTTTGGCATTTTGCTCAAGGTATATTGAGGATTTTAGCCCGGATCGTGGGGTTGGTCCACATGATAGGCCAGTTCATGGCGACATCTCTGTTTTCATGCATGATGTGCAACTGAAAGGCAAGTATAAGGTACAAATTATCAATGCAAAAGAAATGCAGACAATGGTTTGGTATGTGCCAAGGATTACATAACCGGGGTTAACCGGCTAGTTAACCTAGTTAACTAGAAAACCGATGCGGATCGGTTACACCGGTCGGCCGATTAACCCCCGGTCCATTTTGGAAAGGTTTTGAAATTTTAAAAATTTTATATCAAAATTTTGTTAAAAAACTAGAGCAGGAATGAACATTTATGGTGAAACAAAAATATGAATCTGAGGTCATTTGATATCCAGGAAAAATCTTTGAAGCAAAAAAGAAAAGAAAGAAAGAAAAAAAAGGAAATCATACCTTATCCTCTAGAATGGACTCTTCCCCCAATCCCGTGGATAGAAGTCCTCCTCCCCATGACTGTTGTGCTCCTCCTCAAGTCGCCGCGCTGCCCCGGGCGTGAATCGGCGGTGGAGTTGCCGCCAACAGGAGATAGGAGCGGGTGTCCCGGCCGGTGGTGGGGGCGAGGCGGCTAGCCGCTCAGTCGGAACGGTTAACCGGCCGGCCGGACCGACTAGCTGGGCTGCGCTATTCTAGCTGCTCGCAACCGTCCCGCCTGCTCGGTTAGCCGGCCATTTTGGGCGATTAGCTGGTGGGAAGCTCCGGTTAACCAGTGGTGGCTCACGGCTAGCCGACAGCAGAGGTATGTTACTTTATTTTTTCAATTGAATAGGAAATAGATGCAACCCTAGATAGTTCTTGTGTTATTGGCATTTTTTTTCAATTGAATAGGAAATATATACCGATTAGTTCTTGTGTTCTTGGCATTTGCAATACCAAGTTGCATAGATAACTAATCCTAATGTATTGTCATTGTTGTGTAGGAAGAGATGGCAGATCATAATCAAAATGATAGTGTGTGGGAGCATGGTGTAAACCAATTTCAGGGATGGTCATGCAAGTATTGTAAGATTTCAAGGAGGGGTGGTGGGACACCATGTGTGGGACAACTATATTTGAGTGCTTTGTATTGAACAATATAGTTGTACTATGTTGTATGAACTCAATGTATTATATATTTGTACCTAATATTGTGCTTAATATTTAAAAAATGTGATGCCTAATTTTTTCCTATTTTTTGGATCAATTTTCTATTTTTCTTCCATCGGGGGAGTAGGTGACAGCTGCAACCGCTTAATTAGCCTAACCGACTGGTTAACTGGTATAACCGATCGGTTAACCGGACGCCAACCGTGTGCCAACCAAAATGAATTTTGCCCGGTTAACCAACTGGTTGTACCGGTTATCTGGTTAACTGATGAACTAGGCTCGGCCGGTTATACCGGCACAGACTATTATGTCAACCTTGGTATGTGTTCAACAATTGTGAAAAAGTTATCCCATATGTCGAGTAAGTGTTCCTCACCTTGTACAGTATTTATTGTTGTTTTCTGTAGTACACATCAAACGTTCCTCACCTTTGTGCTATCTATTGTAGTTTGCGCAGACAGGAGTTAGTGGAAAAAGCAGTGAGTGATATTGAAAAAAACCTTGAAGAAGGATTTGCTGATTGGTTTAAGACACATGTAAGTGGATTTCAGTTTGCTTGTACAACTGAAATTGTATGAAAATTCCATGAAACTTGACAGCACTCACTCATCATCTTATGTTGGGATACAGATCTAGGATCTGTGTAAAGAGAAGCCTGGTGAAGTCAGTGAAGGATTATATACACTGTCTTGTGGTCCTGATTTTTGAGTCAATAGGTGTGCAGCCTGCGTTGTGAATGGAATCCACTATAGCACTCTTTACCATGAGAAAAACCTGCGGACATAGAATAATGGGGTAATGGTTGATGGCACACATGAAGACACAGACACTGAATTTTTTGGTGTCCTTAGGCAAGTTTTTGAGTTGCAATACTCCTCCAACCTTCGTTTTCGTTGGTCAGTGGTTCTTTTCCAATGTGATCGGTACCACAATTTGGTAAGACTGCCGGCCTTAGAGATGATGGCCATTTCAAGTCCATCAACACTCATACTTATTGGTGCAAGACCGATCCTTACAATTTTGTGACCCAGTCTAAGAAGATATTTTACTTGCATGACAATGCTTATGGCAAAGCGAACAAATGATGGCAAGTTGTGCAAAAATTTGAGCATAGGTCTGTGTATAATGTGGCTGAAAATGAAGTTGATGTGCACTAAGATGACTATTGTTCTGATTCAGAGCACGAGGTGCATGAAGTTGATGATGGTGAGATGCTGCACCGTGTGGATCATGGAGAGGATGCTGTCATTGAAGGTAATTCAAAGGATCTTATAAGAAGCAAGAAGCAAACCAACATGTCTCAATACGTCGATGATGAAGATGACACCATACTGCAGTATTGTAGTAATGGCAGCAACGACAATGGGCATTTTTGTATAGATGACATGTGCGATGATGATGATGATCTATGATGACACCACTCTATCATGTATTGTGCCAGTTTGTTGCTCATGCTGCTGTTGTTAGCGAGAAGATATGTTGGTGGTGGTTGTTGACACGATATTGTTCTGGATGTGCCATTCATGCTCTATTTTCTGGATGTGTTGTCTTCACTGCTCCTTGATTCACCATATCCTACGGCGACCCCACCATACCTTATGGTGACCTCCTGAGCGTCGATCCAGAGACTTGCAACCTCTCTATACAACTTCTTGGCACTCACCGTAGCTTACGGTGATTTAACCTCCGCAGCCTATGGTGACACCAACATACATGCATGTACAGAGTGTTCATCTCCCATGGACCATATGGTGACCTCACTGTACTTACGAGACCTGTCCTGAAGTTGAAACTCCTTTGTCCTCTTGACTCCGTTTCCAAGCCTTCCAACCTTGGTTGATCCTTCTCAATTGTCACTTCTAGTGTCCAAGAGACTCGCTGAGTATCCCAATACTCATAACACTAGAGAGACTTAAGAGAATGACTCATGCGCTCTTGATAGTCTTGTTTTTCTTATGGACTCAAGCTTGCATACTAGCCAAGTGATCACAACACACTTAGACCTAGTTGTTCTTAGTCTTGATCCATTTTCATCACCGCGGCTCTCCATCAAGATCTTCATGGCAATCCTCCGAGTTCACATCAATCACCAAGGCGATCAATCACCTAGATCATATGTTGAGTTGATAGATAAATTTCTATATGCACAACACTCATGTAGATATTAAGTGCATTTCATACTTGTCATCCCATCACCAAAATATTTATTCCTTTTTGGGTGGTGGCAATCCAATGGCATGAAGCTTATAATATGGCGGGCGGGTAAAACTTTTCTTCGGTGAGAAAAAAACGGTGACTAGGGCGACAGAATGAACTGATTTTAGCGTAACCTGCCTTACATGTAATGCTCTGAGAACTCTGACAATGGTCCCAACCCTAATTGTGAGGTTAAGAGAGGATTTGGTGGTTTAGATTAAGGGTAAATGACGGATTGGGTAGATGGTCACAAGGTAACTCATATTTCTCAGGAAATTTATTCTTTAAAGTATAGATATTGAACACGTTTTCCACTTCCACACATTTTATGGGCTAGTTTCAAGAATCCAATTGTTTGTGTATTTTTATAACTCTGTAATTTTGATATTTGCTTCCATGTTATCGCTTTTATTCTTTCACCACTACATTTTCATGGTAAACATAATTAGGATATGTTCAAATCACAACATATGTTTCTTGGGTCTTGCTTTTATTTGCGCGTACTACAACAATTTCCTTACTCTATTTCATGTGGGTTCTACCATTAGCTTGTCTATGTCATTCGACAGAGAGACACACTGTCAAGCAAATTGATTATTGGATCCTATCCTATTTTATCTCTTTACATCTCTAAATGATAGTGTTAGCTAATAAAAATTACCAGCAGATCAACTCTCATTTTTCTTAGATTATATAAAGATGAGCGATCATATATTAGACTACAACCACACCGAGGTATCAGTGATTCGCACCCGTAAAAAAATTACAGCGGTCAGTATTTTAAGTGTCGTTGGTGTGATTATCGACGACAGCTGGAGCGCCTAGAATTCGTACAACTTATTTATTTTTCAGGACTTGCGAGAAAAAGTCAAACTAAATATTGGGTTGCATGATTGCATCGCACAAACACATGGGTTTCAAATGATTACTTAAGCCCAATTTTTCGGTTGTGTTGGACCAATATTGGGCCGTATAAAGCCGAGTTAAGGTAACAGTAGGCCCGGTTTTGGCCCACATCTCACAGTAACCTCTAGGCCGACTGCTGCTCAGTTCGTTCGGCAGCTGCCACCGACCAGCGCTAACACGTAGCCACACCGTCTTTTCTCGAAGGATCGCACCAATGCACCACGCGTCATTTCGCAGGCAAAACCTAGAGATTTCATCACCCTCGCGCATGGCAGCTATATAGAGGCATAGAGCAACGAAACCCCAACACCATCGATAGAATGTCCAGGCAGCAATATCTGCACAGCCACTGCCAGAGATGCGGCCGATCTGATGAGACAAGAAAACCAGGCGTCTAAATTTCAGGTCTCAGTAAGGCTTACAGGTTTGCTTGCCGCCACATCCGGCTACTGATTTTTATTTGTGTGATACAACTTTGCATGACATATACTACACATCTTTCAAACACAACCTGTTTATAGAGTAAAACTACTGGATGCCCGGGCTTGTTGATCCATTCAGAGGGCTTATTCCCGTGAGCTGGCATTGAAACGAACCGGCTGGTTCAACCGGAGTCCCGGTTGGAGGAGCGCTCACTGCCGGGTAATCCTATGTACAGCTCCGTCACCACATCCGTGTTGTCGTTGCTCGGCGGAGGAGCGTCTCGCAGCTGTGGCGGGATGCAGTTCAGAGTGGGAACCGCCAGCGGTGCCTGAAGGCTGCGCTGCTGCAGAGACAAGCAAGAGAAACCAAACGACAGCGATAGCTTAGGTACACATGTTGACATGTATACATGGTTGGTGTGAGATCGGCTTGCTTGTGCATACAATATCAGGTGCTTCGTTGTTTACAAAATTTTGTTGATAGCAATTGTGGTTTATTCTGTTTACCTTTTCACGTAAATCTTTGTTATCTTTGAGAAGGTCCCTCTCCTGGTGGGCCACGCAAGGAACAAATAGAGCACACAGTTAGGAGCGGGTAACTGTGGAGTTTCAGGAATCCTCATTGTTAAGGATTATGCATTACCTTCTCCTTAAGCTTGGCTATCTGCTGCTCTAGCAGTTGAGTCTGTCAGTACAAAAGAGGGATGCATGTCAACATGGATAACCAACAACATTATATTTCCAACAATGAAGTGACCCCTCCCCCCCCCCCCCCCCCCCCCCCCCAGAACAGCAACGGCAATTGCCAACTTGGGTAAACTGCAGTTGCAATCATTCTATATTGCACTGCAGGTTTAATTTTAATTTTGTGACAATAATAATGCTGGAACTTTCGTGTTTAGGAGTAGGTAGTAGCTAGGTAACCTTCTTTCCTCTGATGATGTGGAGACTCTTCTCCAGTTTAATCTCCAAACTGTGCAGTTCTTCAACGGAGCATTGCTCTAAGTTTTCACCCAAAAATTTCCTACATGTAAAAAAAGGAACGGTTGATATTTTGCTATCTGGGGAATAGTGATAATCTTTAGAAAGACATGAACGTAAGGTAATGTTGCTGATTGCAATTGTGGTTCCTCTGTTTACCTTTTGGACTTTTCAAGGGCTTCAAGTTTATTTGCCAAACTCAAGGCCTCTGTTTTGATTTGCTGCAGTTCAGATGGATGAATGTTAGAACTGTGCCAGTTGAAGTTAATTGTGTGCCATCAATCAATTCACCAAATTTATATTTCTGCAGGTCCCTCCATTTCTATAAGTTTTTGAAAATCACTGGCCTGATGACCATGTTCTAGGTTTTGCTGTATCTACATATTGCAATTCTTAAATTATCCAATATATTTAATTCGGTAGTTTTTTATCAGTCTATTAGAGAAAGTAGACATGGTTCCTAATTTTTAATAAGCGTATCACCATGATTTATTGTCTGTCCACATCGCAGTGGAGAGCTGACATTGTGCTCGTAAAAGACACTCCCTATATAAAAGCAACTTTTCCGTACAAACTGTGAATAAAAACTTCTGCAGTATATTTTCATCAGCTTAGCGGCAGATAGAATTAGCTCTTTTATATAAAAAAAACAGTAATGTTATATGTATTATGCGAAGATCACCACCTGTATGTCTTGTTGCGCAGTCTTGTTATTGACAATTGCCCTTGTGTATGTCTTATAGCGGTCGATTGTTTTTTGGATGCTGCAGACAAAAGCAAACTGTAAGTCTTAACATAATAGCAACATGATACATATTTTGATCAAACATTGGCATTATTCAGTGCTCTTTATATATATATCATAAACAGGCACAAATGAATCTTGTAAATGAGACAAATCTCTTTACCAGTTACCACAAACATGTCTTTTCTCTAGACATATAAAGCCAATATAAAAATATTAGTGAACTTACGATCTGACTCAAACAATGCATCATGTGATATGCAGGGGGAAGTTTGCCAGATGTAGACCAAGCCAAACATAGAATTTAGAATCCTTTTTGACAGGGCAGCTGCCATTATTTACAGGACTAGTTATAGTGTCAACGTAGAGTGGTGTGTTGTGTGCAGCGGTTTATCCAATGACCAATGTTAATTAGCTTAATTAGAACATATGTCTAACCATGTTATTGTTAGAAGAATGTGGGAAGAATACCAAGATGTGTCAACAGACGTGGTTGCGGGCTTTATAGTGCTGATTTGAAATCTTATTCAATTGAAAATGGTCCTTTTTGATGAAAACTAGAAAAAGAGGGAAAATCATTAATCAACGTGTTAGAAAAAAAGGATAATGCATAAATAAAAACTTGACGCAATTCTACCAAAAAAGGTGTTAAGTTCCAAAACTGAAATTATAAGTCTCACATTGTTCATGGTCCTTGACTAGGGCACTTTGTTAAGGACCACTGACAGATATTGTCTCTGAACCTTACAATACTGCTGTTAGATTAGCTTTAGGGTCATGTTGAAATACAAAAACATCTAAACAGCTATATAAACCGTCGTTTTACATTTGCAGCTACCAAAGCTATGCTGATTTCAGTACTACTGTACATAACTGATGAAACCATTATGTTAACAAGGTTCAATTGCTGAATGGGAGAGAGACGTGGCCAAAGTTACGATCGAATACAGAAAATAGTAAGGATTCTATTGTCAGTAGGATTAACAAATTAACTCATTGATAACATCACTTACATGTTGTTAGAGGGCAAAAAGTAAGGGAGGGCTGTGGCATGTCACGTTGATCCAGCTAGCCGTACAATAAAAAAATGCTTGTCACATAACAGATCGAATGTTAGCAAGGGTAATAGCCTAATAGGCCAATCAAAGATGCTCCTGCCACAGGTTTATTTGGAGGAAGACCAAAAAGTAGAAGGCACCCCACTGTGACGAAAGAACAGTATTTGTCGCTCTTCTTAATTTTGCTAAAGTAGAACATTTTTTATCTTTCTAATTTGGCCAGCTTAAGG
The DNA here is from genome assembly GCA_030378355.1 of Eleusine indica. Classification (NCBI taxonomy): domain Eukaryota; kingdom Viridiplantae; phylum Streptophyta; class Magnoliopsida; order Poales; family Poaceae; genus Eleusine; species Eleusine indica. The sequence goes on from CM059495.1 coordinate 50,211,131, forward strand.
GGGGAAAAATTGTTATCCATTTTTCAGTTGCATAATTACAATCTATATGACCTAATTTTAACCTGCTAAAATTATTGTAGTGCTAAAACTGATGTGGGAATTAATGTTGTAACAGTTAACCTCACTCATTCTTCAAAGAGCTCTCCATCTGCACCCATAGAGGTAGAGTAGAAACAAAGGATATATATGGTCTAAAAGAATGGATACCATCCATATTTTAGATTTTTTTTTTCCTTTTATTAATTGAGGTGCCCATGTACTCTTTCAATTTTCAGTAACAGAAAAGGAATGGTGCCCATGGGGATTGGTGTCCTAAAACATATATATGACGCCAGATGTGTCCTGTTATTAGAAGGCTGCATCTCTCAAGTTGAGTCATTGAGGTGCTCCAGCCCGAGGCATGATAAGGACATCCAACATATCCTCACATCTGAACGGGGCAGTCACCTTCAAGCCCTGGCGTCAGATTTGGAAGTCCTGGGCACCAGCAAAATGTAAGATTTTTTCTTTAGTTGGCAGTTCACAGTCGTCTCGATCAATGTACCTTGTGTGACCAGGAGGATGAGAACAGAGGGAGTGTACGAAGAAGGTGCGCAAAGAACTACAACAACTGAAGGGACTTAACACCTTGATCATCATGGGTTCTTGGTTGATCTAGAAACACCGTAACTCGTGTATTTCAATGTATGAATAGGGTAATGGAATTGTTTAGCAAGCAATGCAATTTGTTAGTTCAGTCCAGTTGAAGACACACTATAAATTATAAGTTCTGGTGCCCCTCAGCGAATAGTACTTTAATCTAGTGGTTGAGGTGCCTTAGCAGCACCTCATAGGTCCCCGGGACCCCCCCCCCCCCCAGTTCAACTCCCAGATGGAGAAAATTTATGGATTGAGGTAAAAAAAATCCACGATGCCGCTATGTAAGGTTGGGGCAGAGATTCGAGGGCTGTCTCCCCACCCCCCCCCCCCCACCCCACCCCAAGGTCGAGGTTTTTTTTTAAGTTCTGCCCCTCACAGCTCGATTCGGAGTGAGATGACTTAGCTTGTACGGACCAACCCCTTTCTCTCTATTAATACAAAGATATGTACTTTTCCTGCAATTCAAGAAAAAAAAATGCCGAGGCCAACAAGCGCCACGACCCACATCTTTCTTGGTCTCAGGTTACTAACCTGGTGCTGGTTGTCTTCTCTCTTCCCCACAACACCTCTCTACACAAGCCGGCAGACTCAAATTTGGGGTTTGGGGTTGAGGATTCAGACTAAGAAATTCTGGATTAGAAGAAGGTATTGGGTGATACAGGTTACAAGAAAGATTACAAACAAAGCTAATCACAGCTAACAAGTGCTAGAGGAAATGTTTTGTTTCCTAAGCAAAATAAAGCAACAGCATCCTAATTAACTACTGTGAGGAGCAGCTGAGAACTAGAGAAAAGGTTATTTAGTAGTAGAAAGATGATGTTTAAACAGGTTACATTTTCTAATTGTAAAATATGATGCACAAAGCTAAATCATATGAAGATATGGCTTGAGTTTTTTTTTAGGATTGTAAAATTAAAATGTTAGTTTGATGTTAGCTCTTAAGCTATCTCCATTCACTATTTATCAAGCAAATAATTGTACCAATCTACCTACTCTATACACTTCCCCTCGCGCATGACAACATGGCTAATAGCTATCGCTTCATCGTCTCGTAACCATATCTATGCCTAGAGTTCCATCTATATCCGCAGTCCATGCAAGCCCACAACATTGTGATCCTCACATGTGACAACACTATGAATTTGTGGTCTTTGTTAGAAAAGGCATAGTGGTGTTAGTGTTTAGCAAAAAATTACACCGATTCCCACATATTACTTGGACATTCCGATCTAAAACATCTTTTGTTGTGCAAATGCCCACCCTCTAGGTTTTGTTCAAAAACCATCCTCTACATGTTTAATTGATTCCATCTGCTTATCATTTTTTATATATTTTTCAGCCTTCAATCGACTGAAAGCTTTTGGTCGATGGTTTGTTAGTTTGTGTTTGATTTTTCTTTTATACGATTATCTGTATAATAATTATAAACTGTTGGATCTAGATCCGATGGCTCAAAACATCAACTAAAAATTAGCAAGTCCTAGATTTTTAGCATCCATTAGAGTCCTTATCCAAATTATTGACTTTTAATTAGGTATAATATTCATACTTCTTATAGATATTATCAAACGAATCACTAATTAGATATTAGTTGTTGTTGCACTAATTAAGATTTGCTACATGGATAATTTTTTCTATGCTTTATTATATTAAGAAGAAAAGCAGGACAAGAACCCAAGTAGCACACCAACCCTTTCTAAGTTTACATTCGCGTCTGTTTCTAGATGACACACGACCACACACACACTCCAAACTACAGCTTGCGCCTATTGCTGACGATGACAGGGAGGACAGGCCGCGTGCCCCAGCCATCTCCCAAATGCGTCTTTCATCATGTGCAGCCATGAGTGCCCGAGACAAACTTGGAGCCAACCCTTCAAACACGCACCCATTGCGATGTGTCCAGATGATCCAAGCTCAGAGCGTGACCAGCGAGTTAAAACTATGCTTATGTTATTCCGGAACTACATACCACGCCGCCTCCCACCACGCGTCTCCGGGTGATCCAGACCTTGGCGCGCAAGCCTGTCCGCAGTCCAACATCTCTCGTGCACCACAAGCCACAGGAAAAATTTGCATTTTCTAGGAGCCCAAGTCTGTCAGGTGCGTTCCCACGGTCCGAATAGAGTTGCTCCCAAAAACAAGTGAGAATAGGCAGATTTTGCTGAGTATTGCCTGACAAACAGAGCCACCAATAGTGTCTATCTTCAACTTTAGGTCGCAGCGTGAAATTGCGTATGATATCCCAAAGGGCGAAGAACTCAGTCAGCTCACCAATAGTGGAGGCCCCTCTTGCATCCCGCAGCCATAGATGCTCATTAAGAGCTTCTGCTACCGTTCTTTTCCTGGTGTTCCTCTTAGAGACCACCGCATAGAGTTGAGGAGCGACATCCACTAAGCGTTATCCGTGTAACTAGCGGTCCTCCGAGAAGGTAGTTCCATTGTCCACCTCTGTTGACATTGCCACCACGAAAAAAAGATTGGACCTGATCGGGTACTTGTATTTGAAACATACTCCAAGGCAGACCTGGATCAGTCTTTTGCATCTATAACCAACGTACCCGCAGAGCCCACACGAGGTTTTTTAAGTCCGAAATTCCCAAGCCTCCAAGTTCCTTGGGTCGTATTACTTTCCCCCAAGCAACTAAACAGTGGGTGCCTTTCACCTCTTTCCTTCCTCTCCATATGTATCCCCGTCCGATTTTATCAATAACTTAGAGAGCCTGCTGAGGTAGGTCCATGGCCAGCACCAAATAGATGAGTGTTGTTGTCATTACATACTGAACATGAATCACATGACTTGCTCTGCTCATTAGCTCGGACCTCCACCCAGGAAGGAGATCAGCTAGTGGATCAGTAATTGTTTGAATCTAATTTTTTGTGAGCTTCTTAAGGCACAGAGGCAAACCAAGATAGCGACAAGGGAATTCTAAAACTGCACAACGTAAGTTGCTTTGGATAACCTCCAGGTCTTCTTCTCATCACTGAATGGGATAGGTATTACTTTTCAGAACAGTTTTCTTTAGACCCGAAGCTTTCCCAAATAACTGCAGGATATCCATGGTAATTTCAATATCACTTGCATATGGTTTGAGAAACATTACTACATCATCGGCATAGATAGATATCTTGTGTTGCAATGCTCTAGAAGATAGTGGCTGGGGCAAACCGTGAGCTGCCTTGGAAACCATGTGTCCTAACACATCCATCACAAGAATAAAAAGCATCGAAGAGAGGGGATCTCCTTGCCGGAGCCCTCATGTATGAGTGATGAGCTTACCGGATGAGCCATTAATAAGCACTCGAGTTGATGACATCCTCAACAGCCCACTTATGATGTCACACCAAATCTAACCAAAACCCAAGTGTCTAAGCACCTCAATCAAAAAAAGCCCAAGAGACGGAATCAAAAGCCATAGAGATATCCAATTTGAGAAGGAACCGTGGGTGCTTTTGTTGATGCAAGAAGCGTGTTGTTTGTTGAACAAGCATAAAATTATCTTGAATGAACCATCCCTTAATAAAGGCGCTCTGATTGGGGGAGACCATCTCCTATAGCCGACCAGTTAGCCTATTCACCATTAGTTTTGTGACCAATTTTGCAAAACTGTGAACAAGACTTATGGGACGGAAATCCTTGGCATAATTGGCACCATCAACTTTGGGTAGCAAGGTGATAAATGCCGATTTTAGAATACCAAAATTGATAAGTTTCCTGCTCCAAACAGCGTTCCATGATTTCCTTCTCAATAATAGGCCAGCATACCCGATAGAACCGGCCCGTGAATCCATCCAGACCGGGGGCTTTATCTTGCGGCAGTAGCTCGATAGTTTTGAACACTTCTTCTTCTGAGAAAGGAGCATCAAGCTGTGATAGCTCATGAGAAGGAATCCCTAGAGCTTCTAGGTTAATGGTGTGCTCACGTGCCACATCTTGCCCCAGGAGGTTGTTATAGAAATTGCTAATGGACTTATAAGTCTTCCACCAGGTACGCTACAAAGTTCTTGTGACTTCAAAAGCGCGATTGTGCATGGAAGAGGGCAGTGTTGGCATCCCCATCGCTGATCCAATTAATCCTAGAGCGCAACCGAGCTATGGTCCTCAACAGCAAGGACAACATCAAGGAGTGTTTCTTGAGATAATTGCAATTTCCAACTGATGTAAAACTTCCCTTGCCATACCAAGTTGTGTCTTCACATGTCCTACATTCTTTTGGCTCCAGCTTTGAAGTCCTTTGGAGGTTGCCTATAACTATCGCGCAAGGGTCTGAAAGGGACCCGAAGCAGTCATCACTGAGTCCCAAGCTGATTGCACTACTACCATAAACCCGTCCATCTTAGGACAAAAAGATTCAAAGTGTAAGCAACGTTTGCCCGATAGTATATCACTTGTTCCCAAGATCAATGGACAGTGATCAGTATCATCTGATGCTGCCAATTGGAGCAAACAATTAGGAAACCTAGCCTCCCAATCCATTGAACACAGCACCCGATCCAATTTGACTGACACTTGATTATTTGTTCATGTAAATTTACGGCCATGCAACGGAATTTCTTTAAGCGTGAGGTCATTGATGAGGCGTCAGAAATGACACATCATGGTGTCGTTGAAATTATCATTGCTCTTGTCTTCTTCTTTGTATATTAGCTTGAAATCCCCAACTAAAGACCATGGGTCCTGACTCCTTGACACGCGAGCCTAATTCAAAGCAACATAGTGAAAGAGTCTCAACCAAGAACATTAACAAGGTTATTTTAGCTATCTTAACCTTTTTCTACATCTGCCTTACCAAAGATAGGCTGAATCAATTAAGTATGTGCACATTGGGTGGTTTCTGCAAAACAAATCCAATAAATGAGTAGTTTTGCAACAAAAGAGGATATAGGTGAAAGCTTTAAACTCTAAATGGCTTATGTACAATTTTAATATGAGAACTCCTATAGTTGTATGATTGTTTTTATTGTTTGTACAACATTTTGATGTACACTTTGTGTCGACATATATAAATTAAATAGAATTAACAAAAATATTATTGTGTATGATCTTAAATTAGTTTTTAGCTAAATGCCATGAACTTTACTATGTGTATTAAATTTCCATTTCATCCTTCACTAATTGCTTGTCCCTTGAGCGTTTCACAAAATCTTACAATCAAAGCTATTGAATGTACCTATTAATTCCATATGCTTAAGGCAAGAGCAATGTTATGTAAAACCTTTTATGTACCATTATACATTATAGGAGGGCTAAAAGGACTTGGATGGGAGCCTGAAGATGATTAGAAATTGAAGGGGTTTGCTAAGTCCCCATAGATTTTTCTAAGGGATGCAAATTGGCTTTGAAGTTTGGATTATATTTGATTTTTTTTTACAAATCCCAAGTCAATTCTAGGATCGAGAACCCTAGGGGTGTTGTTTGGATACGGGGAAATGATGAATGGGAAAGGGACATTGACGAGTGGGATAGATCTTCCCCATGTTTGTATACTAGAATAGGAACATGGATTGGGAATGAAAAATCCCAATCACCCACTCAAAGAGGTGGGACAAGGAAATGACAACATGTCTTCACCAACAACTTTAATACCACAATCTGTTCGATAAAGTTTATGAGGCCAAGATTGCTTTCAATATCAAAACTGTGGGTCAGAATATGGCATTGGAAATAAAACTTCACATATCCCTAACCAAAAACCCACACAACATATCCTAATTATCTCCTTATCCTATAAACCAATTAGTTATCCAAATGCTACCCTAATGTTTTGTTGTCACTTAAAGTACGATCAACTTGTTGTATTAATAAGTGGGTTTTTTTTCTAGGGGTTGATTGTTCAAAAGTATCAAGAGTTTTGTATGCCATGGACAACAAATCCTAGTTTCATTTTTGGGTTAATTTAATTTACTGTGAATTTAACAGTAATCTGTCCACAACCATTTGTCAAACACAATATATGTAGATGGGCGCTAGTATTGCATTCTGTGATCAATCAACCTCCATATGACATCTGTTATGCTAATGTCATATATTACGAGAACCTAACCTACAGCTTCCATAAGAGAAAATATAAAAATAAAGAAAAAAGAACAATAGAATCTCTATATATCGAAAACGTGTGCAATTCATCTAGATCCTTCATAAATTATCTAAGCAATTCAAGCCGTCAGATCCTCCCTCGAAGACACAAGGGACGTTGGATATCCAAATAGACATCTGACATCTAGATCCTTCATGAATTATCTATTTGTTTTAACTCCTTCCACCGATCCTCTGTGAACTTTACATCTAGATCCTAGTAGAACTATCAATTTGTCCTCCATGCCTCCACCAATCTCTGAAATCTTACATCCACATCCTTCATGAATCAAGAATTGTTTTATTGGTTTTTCACCATTAATCAGCTATCTATTTTTAAATATATCAATATAAAAAAATTGTGCTATTTAAGAACATGTAGGCATATGCACCATGAAATTTGATATATATTACCAATTATCATTAAAGATATGGATAAATTAACAGGAGTAATCTTTTGAAAGAGAATAAATATTTTGTTTTGAATTATCAACTTTTACAAAAATTGTAGAAAGCAAAAAAGTTAATGAAAGAATTTGTGCATGAAACAAATATATTATATTCTTAATCCTTGAATGGTCAATCTCCTTGTTGACATTATTTATTTTGTTAGTCTCTTCAAAACATAATTTTTGAATATATAAAATATTCGCTATTTAAAAACTAATCATTTCGTGCTATGTAAGAATATGTAGGCATATATATACCATGAACTTTAATTTACATTCCAGCTACCTTTAAAGATATGGATAAAATAATGGTAGTAATCCTTTCAAAGAAAATAAATATTTTGTTTCGAACTATCAACTTTTAGAAAATTTTAGAAAGCAAAAAAAAATTACTAAATCATTTTTATAATCCTTGAATGGGCAATCCCTTCGCTGACTTCATTTGTGAGTCCAATTTGTGCGGTTTATTTTGTTTTTTAATTTACTTGATCCCTTCAACGACACTTTTCATAAAGCTTCTCTCCAATCAGAGCCCCAACGCAGGACCACTGTGGTTTATGATGTCAATAGTACTTTACATGATTGTTTCATAAATATTTGTATCATGTGCCCTGCTATTAAACTCCGCCACTCGACAGCAATCAAAGATGTTATGATTTCAACTCAAAATCATATTGGCTCGTATATGCAGCATGGATGTTCCATTTGCACGTACAGATAATTGATTCCATTTATGTTGTTACAGCCAATTGCAATCTTAGATTTTAAATTGATAACGATGAAGAATAAAAATGTTAGAAATAAACTTCTCTTGCTATGTGTTTTAGAAAATGACGATGATGATTTAACCATCACTCATCTCTAGATCCACTTAGGAATTGGGATGTCAGTAAATAAACCATATTTTTCTTTTAAAAAATCAAATTATGTGAAATGTAGTGTCTGTGAATTTTTGAGCGTACCCACCAATAATATGCTACATCACCCAATCATTTTATTCTACTAATAATGTAAGTTGATGATTGTACTATATTGTACGTGCAGTAATGCCGCACGATAATTCTAATATGGGACTAAACCCACACTTTTGCCACGCTCCGACTAACCTTAACTTCCTACCCAATATTCTGATTCAAATTAAAGAAAAGTAATGTCTTTACTATATTGAGGTCCAGTTCAATACCTTGATATATTCAAATATACTTTCCCTTTTAATTACTTAATTTATCGTACTCCTGTCTGAAATAATTGTGTTCACATGTCAAAATTTTCCACCCAACAACACAAAAGTGAATCTGAGTTGATCAAATTCAAATTCTTTTATCATGTTAAGTTTACGCACATAAAATGGTACATTTGTAGCAACAAAAACTATTGTGAGTAATGCATATTGTTGACGTTAAAAAAGAGGTCAGCAGATATTTTGGATCGGATTGAGCGAAAATAACTCAGGAGGCGCACAATTTATACTGGTTCAGGCCTACCAAAGGTTAATAGCCCTATGTCAGTTCTTGTATTGCAGAGATCGTGCAGATTGCTTATAGATTGCAATGCATTTCTGGGGTGATGAGCCCTGGATCTAATGAACTTCTGATCCCCTCCTCACAGATCGAGTTACATATTCATAGTCCAGGAACCGCCTCTGGGATTAGGCAAGATCCTGACTCTATGTCTAACTCCCTTAGCTTTCTTCTACTATATAGTCCAAGTTACATCAGAGTCAAACTTGCGTATATATTCACTAAAGGGCAGACGTACATGTAGCTCCCACTTGCGTATTGTCTAGGGAAGGGTCCAACAAGGTCTTTTGTATGCAGTCTTTCAATGCATTCCTACAAGAGGCTTTTTCTAGGACTCAAAGTTGTGACCTCATGGTAATAAAGCAACAACTTTACCGCTATGCAAGGGCTCCCCTTCAATCCATACCTTTAATAAGGGATAAATGGGTTTTGATTGAGGTAGATACTGGTGGTGTAAGCTTCTGTATGTTGTTGTTTTGGAGCAAAATAGTCGGTTAGGTTCCTTGTGCTGAAACCTAGTTACCATTGACATGGATGCATTCATATCTTACACAAACTAGTCTCTCATATACGCTCATTGAGATATCATGTGCGTGGATGCATTCACAAAAGTGGGTGTTTTTACATTTATGCGAGCTCCTACATCTAAAAAATATTATTTTATAAAATTTGCTGCTTTCATATGAAAGATAGCAAGGATTATAGTTTTCACATCTAAAGTTGAATATCTTGATGACTTATGTTTAGTTTCAGAAATGCTTGAAAGTAATGTATATTAAATATTAATAGCTAGTGTGGGTTTAGTTTTAAAATATTTTTCCTTTCCGGTGTAATTTTGGATTCCTCACTTATATGGCTCTTTTTCATAATCTTCCCTTTAATTGGTCATTATATAATATCATTTATTGTATACAAAATACGGACAGTTTGAATGATAGACGACTATTACGAGAAAGGTCAATTGTGCCAGTTTACGATCTGCGTGGTTCTCCATCGATGACATGGCCTTCTATGCTGGCTGCCATAGTGTTTAGGAAGCTACAGGCTCTAATTGTCAGAGCTGCTAGTGCCTAAGGAACCAAAATTTGTGCTTTATTTATCTGCAATTTACTAGCAATACTTGTGTGTCATTGCAGTGCTAAGTGTTGCTAGTTGATTATGATGTCAATATATAAAGTTCTCCATGAGGAATATTTGGATCACGCTATAACATTAATTGTGGAAACGCATTTAAGGTCGGATGGTTCATAAGAAGACACAAGGATTATACACTACTTTGGGAATTTTCCTACGTCCGGCACTCGTGTGTGTGTGTGTGTTGGGGGGGGGGGGGGGGGGGAGCTTGTGTGGGTGGGTGTGTGAAGAGTGGAGCTGTCTTCGCCTGCCACAAGTGCGGAATCCATCCCCCTTTATACCTCAAGGGGAAGGGCCCTATTACAGAGGAAGAGATAGAGAGAGTGTGTGTCTTCGGTCATGGTTGTGGTTCTCGTCGTCCGTGGGCTCCCCACCCCATGCATCACGCTGGTCGCATAATCATCGTGTCTTTATCAGCACGTCTTGTTAGCCCAGAGTAACACGTCGCTGGGTCGGAGCTCGTGGTCATTGTTAACGATGTAGGGTGCATATGAGTCTTGTCTTAGTTTATTCACGCCTTCCCGCCCGAGCGTGACAGCGTTAATCCATCCCTTCCATGACGCAGGTGGGATAAGCGTGACAGGGGCTAACAGCACAGCGCCAGGAGTTAGCGGCACTGTGCTCGCACGCTTGCCATTGGTCATCATGAGCACTTATGGCCTATCTGTCGTGGCCCACCTGCTTGCACCAACCCCCACTCACTCTGACCCCTGGGTGAGGGGTTCAGGTGAGGTGGAGGATAACAAACTCAGTCGAAGGGGTCAGGTGAGGCGAGGAGGTTTGACCCCAGCGAAAGGGGTTGGGCGAGGTGGAGAAAGCCGATCCCAGATGAAGAGGTCGGGCGAATCGTGGCAGCTCGACCCCAGATGCAGGGATCAGGCGAGGCGGGGACGGATTCCCTCAATTGTGGTTCGGGTGGGATGAGTAGGCCCATCCCTCAAAGGTTCGGCTACCTGACTACTCCACCTATTGGCACTGACAAAAATTTTCCCATAGGTACTACTCCCTCCGTTCCAAAATTATTGTCGTTATTAACTTTTTTTATCAACTTTGACCATTCGTCTTATTCAAAAAAATTTAAAAAAATATAATATATTTTTTCATAATTTGTTCTATCACTAGATAAAATTTAAATGTAACTTATAACTTTTTATATTTAAATAAATATTTTGAATAAGATGAATGGTCAAAACTAACGAAAAAAATCAATGACGACAACAATTTTAGAACAAAGGGAGTAGTATATTTCTATCTATCTTTAACATTAGAAAAACATTCATATAGACTCTTTGGAAGTGTCATCTTATGCTCTTATTAACCGACTCTCTTAAAGATGGGATACGTGAACTGCATTTTAATCAGTAATTTTACATGTCACATGGAAAGTCAGATAATGGTAAATGACCTCTTCGAGTAAACAGTAGTAAGCATTATTCTCTAACTACTGTTTATTAAAATATTAAAATTCACAATAAGAAACAAATCTCTAATTTGGAAAAAAAATACCATTATCACATGCTTGATTTAAAGAAAAAGTTGGCAGGTCTTTAATTTAAATATCATTTAATCGACATGCCACAGAAAAACTTACAACTAAGGGACATATTTGTTTTTATATGGGCATTATTAGAGCGAAATTAAAATTTGGATTGTAAAGAAAGATGTACCAAACAGCTTACAGGAAGACTCTAATGCTTTATGACTCTATCCCTTTTGACAGTTAATTAATGACAGTACTAAGAAGACCCTTCATGTGCTGGTTCTTCAAGGAAATGAGAACTGGAGCTAACAGATTTCTTTATCCTACAAAATTGGCATGCACATTTTTAATGCATTGAAAACTATAAATGTCCTTATCATCTGAAAATCGTGTTTACAGTAAGTAGTGACATGTTCAGACTGTAAAATATTGTTGGACAAAAACAAAAGAGGTAAATATTTATCACCTACTACAATTTCATTTTGTAATGAAGGGAATACACCATGTACAGTTTATGATTCCTAACAAAGAGATGTAAGGAGTAACTTATTATATGTTATCACATTAAGCAATGGGCTATCAACGTACCGTGAACCATGCAATATATCTGACAGATTAATGTCAACATGCTACAATACTGTTTGCATTGGTACCGTCAAGAGTGTTCCTAATTAATACTTGAAGAGTGTCAAGGGTTCCTAATAGCTGAAGAGTCGAGGCTTCCTACTAATGAAGTTGAATATCAACTAATGAACTAAACATCAGCTAAATCTTGCATAAATCTTTGTTCTGAGTAACCATTTGCATGCTCATAGGAATCCAAACAGACTCATAGAATGTTCAGATGAATGTTTAAGGAGACGCATATTTTTCCATCTAAGCACACAAATCTAATTATACCTAATCAGACTTATTATGCCTAATCTCCAGGTGAAAGAAGCGTCCAGATTAGAAAGTCACCTAATGCTAAAGGCGTTCAGATGAGACCTGTTTGTTGTGGAATCAAAAGTGGAAATCTTGCTAAAACTACAATATCGCATGTAATTATTCACTCAAATTAAACCAACCAACCCCGGCCCAGTTCAAACAACGCGAAAAACACAAACCAAACATGAAACCAGATTCAGGTCATGCAAACTGTAGCAAACGTCACCACAAATGGCCGAAAGCCATAAGAGTACTACGGACGGAGCGACGCGATTGGAAATGCTACTGTTACCAAGAAAGCGCGCCTTGAAACCCGGCGCGCTTGAGGAAATGCAAGTGGAAGTGCGACAACACAGCCGAGCGCGACCGGAAGTTACAAACGAAGTTTCTCCATTTGTAGGTCGCGGCCATGGGCGTCCGTCCAAGCAACCAGTGGGCACGCCTGCCTCTTTTTCCCTTCACTCTCCATCCTATTGGCCGTGCATTAAATCCGGTCTTGCGCATCAGTCTGCTTGCTTGTACCATATGTCCTGGCCATTTCTCAGACTTTAATCGCTTTCTCCTCCTTACCCCGCCTGCTGCTTGTTGGCAGCCTATGCTACTGTTATCGAATGGGAGGAAAGATGAAGCAGCGAGAAAGAGGCAAGATGACGGGGGAACAGTTGAAGGAAACTGGGAAAGAGGGAAGAAAAGCCGAGAAGGGACGAAGGGAGACGGGCCGCTGACTTGCCGGCGCGTGGAAGAGTCCGTACAGATATTTTTGGGAGGATGAAGCAGGTGCTACAGGAGTTCGGGAGCTGCGCACCAGTCATGGGCAACCACGGCACTCAAAGACTGGTGCGCAAGCGGCGTTGCTTGAAATGCCCGGGCATTAGACAGGGACGAAGCACCCGCAGAACAAAAAAAAAAACAGTTCGAACATCCAAAAAGACCACTGAAATTGCTGAACCGAGCGAGCCGTATAAGCCAATTTTTTCGACAGAAAAAAGTTCAAACCAGAGCGACAGTAGCAACAGCTAGCTGCAGCAAATTGACGCGCCAGTTCGAAATAAACGGAACGGAACGGGGTTTGTTTTGCAATCAGCTTTATAGAGCAGGCTTGTGGGCTCTTGAGGAACGAGACGAGAGAAAAGGCGTGGAGGCGACGGAAAGGAAACCGCACCTTGTGGCGCTGGCGAACTCGTAGACCTTGCCGCGCGGGGAGAAGACGATGAGCGCGACCTCGGCGTCGCAGAGCACGGAGAGCTCGAACGCCTTTTTGAGCAGCCCGTTGCGGCGCTTGGAGAAGGTGACCTGCCGGCTCGTCGCGTTCTCGATCCGCTTCATCTCCGTCTTCCCCCGCACCATGGTGGCCGATCCGCGCCGCCGCTCCCGAAACGGAAATCCGGCCCAATCCTCGAACGCTCCCTAAACACACGGCACAGCGACGGCTAATCAACCACAAGCAACCCAGCAGAAACAGTGAGTTCGGAATTTAAAACCCAAGCGGATCGGAAGCGACGAGACAAAAAAACAAAACTAGGCAGATCTGAGAGGCGAGGACGCTCACCCAAAAACGGCAAAGCGAGGAGGCAAGCGGCAGGCTGTGGTGGGCTAGCCGCACGGCCGCCTCGCCTCGGGTTTCCTTTCTAGTGCTCCCGTGCCCGCTCTCGATTGCGTGGAACAAACTGTAGACGCGGTGGATTTATAGCGGTGGGGCGGGGGGAATGCTTGACACACGATGACCCGGGCGGCGAGGCGGATGCGGAGACCGCCGTTTGGTGGACGGGGCTGCAGCGTGTGGAGGAGGCGAGGCGTGGTCCGGCCGCGTGGAGGTGGGAAGGGGCATTTCATTGCGTGAAAGGCAGCCAAATAAAGAAGGTGATCGCGCGAGAGGTTTACCATCCTGGGAAAATCGGACAGAAGGGACCCCGGACCCGGCCGCGCGCGGTAGTGCGGTCGCCGTTGCCCATTGGTAGTCGCCGTCGGTGCGCGCAAGTTGCGTTTCGTGCTTTTTGTTCCGGGAACGAGGGAGAGGAGGTGCCGGATTGGGGATCGGATCGGGCAGGGGCATGGGGCGCGGCTGCCGAAACTAGCAGGCTCCTGTTACGCGGCCAATGGGGTTGGCGAACCGGTTGGCTGGATTGGGTAAAGCGCGTTGCGGACTGCGGTCATTGCAACAACAGTTGCGCGTTTAGACATTCTTTGACACGAGTCAAGCGCCACAAGTTAAAGAATATGGGGGACTGAAATTGGATACTTGTGTTAGTCTTATATCGACAATATTTTGAAGTACAAGTACAACAGCCTAAAGTAAGTACATGTGTGCTCCTTGGACCCACCTTTTTGTACATTATATGAGTCAAAGTTTACTATACTATCTTCTCATCTTTCATTGTCGAATTTTACTATGGTCAGATCTGACATCGGAACATTGTGTATTTCTCAATGTGTTTCTCTCACCAGGTCATTTTTAGAACCCCAAGTTAGTCAGAACATGACATTTGAAAACATGGTCAGCTAATTTAGCAACACGTAACAAAACATAGTTTTCGCTCATTGTTTTCTAGTATTTTAGTTTCTCGATATTATTTTGCATCGATGGACTACATATGTGATTTAGTCTAACTAATTGTTCTCAAAGAAATAAAAGATGTGAGGTTTCTCTTAACATGGTTTTTAAATGGGACAATTTCAGTCACAAGGAGTTATGTGGTGCAATAAGAGACGTGAGGCAGGCGGACACGGAGATGGCTGAAGGAGGTTGGCACGATATTGTTGCTACACAGAGAGAGAGACAGAGAGAGAGAGAGAGTAACTTATGCTGGCCCAAACAATCTGTCCAAAGCAAATAAACCGGTCACTTGGCCTAACACCGTCTACCGGCCACATTCCTGCGTCCTGCCGAGGTTCGGTCCGTCTCCGTCAATCTGTCAACATCCCCTAACTCCCATCAACTGGAAAGTCTTCGTAGCCATTAACAACTCAGTCACTGACAGTGCGGCCATTGTTTGATGGGGCCACGTGTCACTGGGATACGACAATGTGGGCCATGTACTACTAGTCTCACCAGCATAGGGCCCTCGGCAAGTTGGGGGCGTTGGACCATGGACCACGACGCCAATCCCGGAAAGCGCGGGTCCCGTGGCACGTACGAGGGTAGCGAGCCGGTCGGTCTCCCAGGCCCCGCTCCCGTACGGACGAGGGTCGCCTTGATGGCGACACGTAGGCGGGGAATGGCGTGCCTCGTGGTCTGTGAGCCACTCGCAGGGTGCTGTGGGGACCGCAAGACTTTTCACATGCCAGCACGGTACGAGGGAGCGACACCTCGCCAATAAGAAATTGCCATAAGTGGCACGGTCGTTCCTATCTATCGGTCGCAATTTTTTTCTTGCTGGGTGTGTTACATTATTGACTTATTACTATTATTAGTGTTATTATCCAGCCAGATAAAGATATTTTCGAAATAGTGTGTGAAACTATAAGCTTCTCTCTCACAGGTGTAAAGAGAGAGGAGGGGTCTTGCGCACCAATAGTTATGGCAACACTGTTGAGCATAATATAAAAACAGGTTAGCAGAGGATGTTTCTCGCAAAAAAAAAAGGGTTAGTAGAGAATATGGTAGGTTGCGTATTCGATCTGCATATTGTCTATATATTATAGTGATTGGTATTTTTTTCATTCACAACATTACATTTTAACTTGTTATTGAAAATTATAAAGCAAGTACTCCTTCCATTCCAAATTATATGATACTTTAGACTTCTCAAGTTTTCTCAAATTATAAGACACTCTTATATCTCAATGCATCTTTTTTCTCTTTCTAATTTGGAACGAAGAAAGTACATCTTTATCTCTATCTCTCTTCTTCTCGGTTTTTGTATACCTACACTTTTCACTTCTCCTTAATTTCCGAGCCGAAGCTAAAACGTTTTATAATTTGAAACGAAGAAAGTACAATATTACACTATATGATACTAGTACATAATCAAGGATTATTACATGTGTATCATCTTGATTCATAGAAATTAACGGTTGGCACTATCATAGTCTTTGTATTCATCGCCAAATACAACTAATAATTAGGTTTATGCTTCTCTTTAATTAGTTTATTTCTTACCTATAGGTAATGCTATTTTAATACAAAACAATGAGTTTTGTGTGGGTCTTCACTTAGGTTACCCCTCTAAGAGAACCCGCTAAGCTGGTTTCCGTCACTTAGAGATAGCAAAAAGAAACAATGTGCTTTCTGCCACAACCAAGAAACAATCTAATATCACTTTTTCACTATTGTTATTATGCTAAGTTTATATGGCGAGCAGTGTACTTTACTTTCAGTTTCAATATCCCACATAGTATCGATTATATGTTTAACGATTGGTTACTAGTGGTAAATAAAAACACAAGAAACTTTATGCTAGTGGGTGCTTCTGATATTTGTTGGGCCATATGAATTAGTAGGAATGACATTGTTTTTGACAGATCTCCCTTAAAAATATATATGCAGATACTTTACAGGGGAACTTACTGGCTCCGCTTCTGGGCTCAGCTGCAGAGGCATGAGGAAGACGCTACCATGCTAACGGAGGCATGCCGGTCATTAGAGATGATGATCATACAAGTTTTTATCAATCATGGATGAAGATTTAGTAATAGAATTGTTATCTAATAAAGTAGTTATCTAATTTTTTATTGATGTTTTCCTTTCATGTTATGCGTGGTGTCTGATGTTCATGTTGCGGGTGAGGCAGCAATAAGATTGTAATTGGGGGTTCTATCCTCAATGAGATGAAGGCCGGAACATTTTGTTTTCCATTATCTAAAAGCAAGAGATAGCAATAGGAAAAAAAATGTAATGCTTGGAGATTGATCTTGTGCACGAACTTATTGGTGCGTGGTGTGAGAGTTTATTTTATTTTTAGTTTTGTTGCACTTATCTATAGTCCTAACCATAAAACCTCCTGCGATCGAGATCAATTTTACTATTGAGGAACATTAATAAGGTTCTCATTTTTTCAGGGAAAGATTGGGTTCTATAAAAAAAAATAAAACATATCCACAAAAAGGTGAGGTGAGGATTGACAATAGTTGGAAGCATTTCACTTTTGTTTTCTAAAAGAATAGAGTCCACTTTACTCATGGCTAAAGTCCAGATAATTTTTAAACTATTATTTGATTCATTTTATTTTCATGATTTATTAAAATAGATCATTTTATATCTTTAATCTATATTTTAATCTTGACTTGTTGATATGGATCAAGATTTGAGTTAGGATTGTCCTATCATGCTTTAGTCGTATAACATGACAAAGGACTAAACGAGTCATATAATATCATTCGTGTTCATACTCTTTTGTGTATGGTTCTTTTTCTCTATTCTCTTGAACGGTGGTATTAGAAAAGGTACAGTAGGGTTACAACTATAGGGTGTCGATGGTCGGCGAATCGATGACATCGTGGTGGGCACGGATTGAGCAAGAGGAATGCAGGCTTGTCAGTGACTACGAGCTCCTAATGGTTGAGCGTATCGAGAAATGTACGAAACAGAAAGAAAGGCAAGACGGTACAGAAACGAGGATGCATAGTGTTATATATCATATTAATTCATTTGTCATGTTAGACAAGACATATGTAAAGCTGAGAGAGACAATCTCAACTTCAAGTTAGAATACCAGTTAAAGGTATAAACGGTCTAGTTTAACGAATAATAAGAATAAAATGAACAAAATAATAGTTTAGAGGTTATCTAAACTTCATACATACTTGAGGGAAGTAAATGGCCTTTATCCTTTCCATAAGGATGGTATTAGATATGTCAATTTCATAGAAGCACTTCAGAAACATCATTACTCCATATTTCTTTGAGAAAAGCATGATACTATATAAAATTAGATTTTCCTTTTCCGAATATGGCAAGCAGGTTTGCCAGCCTAAAAAACTAGAAATATATGCTTATGAATCATATGGCAAACGGTGCATAGCAACAGCTAACAAAGTTCACAATATTTTGTGGCTAACACCTGTTGGCAGTTGGCGGTGACACGACGCTTTTCCGTTTAGGAAAGCCGCACTGCCGCTGCATGACTGCATCGCGCTACTTTCCGCGCGAAATCATGCGTACCCATATCTGAGCTCCTTTGATTACAAGCTAGCAAGTGGCAACCAAAAGCATTCTATAGGCTACAAGTCTCTGAAAAGGCACCTGAATCATCATGGCTTGTCGTCATTACATCTCATACTCCTACTATAAGCTTAAAAAATTCCGTTCGATGACTTATTGATTTGGCCAAGCTGTCTAATTGTGGAATGTGCTCCTTTTGGCTATTGGGCAATAATTTACGAGCCAAAAAAAAAGGCCCTAGCATTAATGGATGTAATGGGTAACCAGGACAATATAGGGCCTGTTTGTTTTCTGAGCAGATTAATTAATTTGGATTATAGTACTATATTATTTAATCTAAATTATTTAAGTTAAATTAATTAATCTGAAGGAGGTGTTTGTTTTCCTAGATTATTTAAGCTAGATCAAGTTGTTTTTTATGTAAGAAAACTAACTTAGCATTGGTAGTGGGTCTTTGTTCAAAATAATCCAAAATAAGCACATTTATAATAGATTATTAGATTATAATAATCTATCCTCTAGATTAATTAATCTAGCCTAATAATCTATCATATTTGTTTGCCTATTGAATTAATTAATCTAAATTAACTAATCTGAGTGGATTATAAGCTGAAACAAACATGGTCATAATAACAGAAAAAATGGCCCACGCCGTTTGTATAATACTAAAGTGCTAGTGCATGCTAGTCGTCAATAAAAAGGAGTCATATCAACTTCTCTCTCAGGCCCCCACCCTGGGCGGCAATATTCCCTAGATTTTTGCCCGCAGAGCGTTGATTGATGTTGAGACATTTGTTCTTGGGAAAAGCCTATTTTACTTCCTTGAATGATTCAATTTGTCCAATTTATCCAAATAAAATCTTGGTTTAATTTACTTTCTCAAATAATTTAAATTGGTACAATCTACCCTCTTAGACCAATTGTCTTTTTTGTTTCTGTTTGTACAATTTGGATTTGATGCTCACATTTTGCATGGTAAGAGATTATAACAATCATTATATAAAAAATATTTTTCTATTTTGAATTTAGTGCTGAAATAAGAACCGTAATATTATACTCACCCCTAGCTATGCCTAGCTTGAAATTTTTTTAATGTACTAGGTTAGTTGACCTTTTTTGCTGTTGTGGAACTAATAGTGTGATCTTGAGATCTACATGCATGAAAATGTGTAGAACGCGTCACTTGTAAGTTTATCTCAAATTATAATAATAATATTTAGTTGATAACACATCATCATAAATATGTTATCTAGATGCACTTGCAGATAGATTGATAGTTGTAAAATGATGAACACAACAGACCTTATAATACAAAAATGCAACTATGCAGTCACCAGATTGCGCATCGATCATCACTTCGTATGGTTTTTCTACTCCTTTTCTCGAATGGTTCGGGTCATCCCATGTTCATTGCTGGATGGGACGACCCAAACCAATATGTGTTAATGACATGTGAGCCTAACATCGTTATAGTCCTACTTGTCAGTAGAGGAGTATGCATACAAAGTCATGTTCGAAAGTTTGTCAAATTCACATGCATCCTCCTAAACAACGAGGCTTGGGTTTTTCTTTCCGTTGGTTAGGCTCACTTGTGTGTGGGAGCGTGTAAAAATCTCTGCGGGTAACTACTTTTGAGATTTGTACTAGGCAGCTTAGAATAGCTGTGAGTGGATTTGTGGTCCATGCAATTATGGTAAGTCTCGTTCTTTACCCTATTACTAATTAAAGGTTTTTCACTGGTACCTGATGGCCGGCCAGCTCGTGCCTTTTCAAGACCTGCTCCGGCTGCGAAATCGCACGGGAGCAAACGATTGGTCATTTCCACCGCGTACTGTGCAGTGAGCTCCCACTTTGGTTTGAAAACTCAAACTGCCGCATTTTGAGGCGATTGCCCGACCGGCATACTGCAGAACTAAAGCTAGCCTACCTCGGGTGAATCCAAGCAGAATGGCATCCGTATTCCGTATGCAAAATGTTAATTAGATGGGACACGCAGAGTGCCAGTACGAGCTGCACGCAGTCATCAACTATGTCAAGTCATCAACTATGCACATATAGCTATGTACTTATTTTATCTTATTCAATATATACAATTATAAGTTATGTTTAAATTTTCTTTGATAAAACAAATAAAAAAGGAGAAAATACCTTAGTGGCCATAGAAAAATTTTGTGTTTCCTTATTGGCCATAAAAAAAAATTTCAACTTCCTTAGTGTCCATCGAGTTAAACTTTTTTTCCTTATTGATCATCATAGTGTTAAAGTTGGAGAAGAAAAGTCATTTATGCCCTTGGCAACATCTTTGTGGTTAATGATCCTTATTAACCATGAAATTAGAAATAATATCAATTAATACCTAATTTGTAAATCTGGACATCATGAGTATGTATTTTTGGAAATTTTTATAGCAACAATGTGTATTTTTTACGATAGTAAAAATATTCGTTCTGCTAAAAAATCTAAACTACATTCTCATGTTTTATTCCAAATTATATTAACTAAATTATGTGATTAATAAGAAACATTGGCACAAAACTAGTGTTAGGGGAAAAAGTGTCTTTTCTTCTCCAACTTTAACACTAGGATGGCCAATAAGGCAAAAAAAATCAATCAAATGGCCACTAGGGAAGTTCAAAAATTTTGATGATAAAAAAGGAATCAGAAAAATTTCTGATGGCCAGTAAGGAACTTCCCCATAAAAAAGTGTATGATATTTTTTTATCTTTTTATTATAAATAATCACACGTAATTTAAGAAGACAACGGTGACAACAACTTTAAAACGGAGGAAGTATGCATGCAAAGATTCATATCAGCAGTGACAATGTTCTAATACATGTTTGGTACTAGCTAATATCACTAGGCTATGTACCATGCAAAGAGTGGATCTGATAGGTTGCGCTCCAACTCGATCTATACTAAAATTTCAGTTACACGTACGGTAAATGAAGTTTTTAGATTTTTTTTGTGTTTAAAGTGGAGCAATAGGACACAACTTTAAGAAATCTACTCCCTCCGTTCTAAAATTATTGTTGCTATTAAGACTTTTTGTTACCTTTGATAATTCGTCTTATTCAAAATATTTATTTAAATATGAAAAGTTATAAGATATATTTTAGTTGTATCTAGTGATAAAACAAATCATGAAAAAATACATGATATTTTTTTAAAATTTTTGAATAAGATGAATGATCAAAGATAACGAAAAAAGTCAATTACGATAACAATTTTAAAACGGAGGGAGTATAGTTTTTCTAGATCTAGAGCTCAGCCAAACAGGATTATATATTAGCGAAGTGCTTTTATTAATGGTTATAAGAGAGATTGATTCTTCAGTAGATAGTTTTTCAGAGCCCTTCTAAGTTTGTGAATGGTTATTAGAGAGATTGTTTTTTCAGTAGATTGATTTCTCCGGGTTTTCAGGGAAACCTGCAGACTTGTACCCCGTAGAAGCCACATTACAAAAAAGGAACAAATTGTCAGGCAAAATAGAGCACATATTCTAGTCCTTTTGGTGTTGCTATCTCAACAATCCATTGAGATCTTGGCGGTCTTCGTCAACTTGGAGGCGGAATAAAGTTCCCAAAGCGACAGACGCGGAAACAAGTGAAGCAGAACGAAAAACACAAAATTAACACACCATAGTACCCTACCCAACAGCGACAGTAGAGCTACGGCGTGCCGCACGTCCAACGCCGCTACGAGGCTGCTTACTCCGTAAACAGGTACGTTAGCGCCCGGTTACGGCTGGCCGTCATGCGTCATCCGGAGACGGCGTGCTGTTGCTTCTGATACAAAGGAAAAGTGGACTGTTGACATTGCCAAATGGATGCGAAAAGCCCGCAAGCGAATCGGCGAAAGCCTCGTGCGCGAACTGAAAATGCCATCGGATGAGATGATATCTGATCTCCAGTGCCGCGACAACTCTTTTCAGCTGGCGTGCGCACTTCTTGTTTTCCTTTCGTCTAGCGTGTTGTCCAGGTCCAGTTGGTGGTTAATGATGGACACAAAGAGAAAAGTAAGCCTGGTCTAGTTGCCTGCACTATAGGAGGTGCCTGCCCTGCTTCGGCTGCTCTCTATTGCCTGATCAGAAGATAACACGTAGTACGTACAGAAGGCATCGATGCAAAGTTCCTAGCCAATTAGCCACGCGATTACATGCCATGGGTGTCCCAGGTTCTCAGTTGCACGCGTCACTTTTGTTTGCAGTCCTTTGTGTCTGTACGGTTATCTGATCGTCGTATCTTTTGGTTGCGAACTGACAAGACACGACTGGTCGGTCCTTGCCCTCTTCGCGAAGCAAATCATAAACTTATTAGAAGAGACCGGTGCATGGCAAGCTAGATTCTGGCACATTTTCTTATGGGTGTAGGCCAATGACCATGAGCAAGAAACGGTTCAGTTGCCAACAGATTCAGATAGCCGTAGTTATGCTGCTGACAGCCACGGCCCATGGCGGAACTAAACAGTGTGCGGATTTTCCAAGGGAATTGCAACGGCCCCCACACTACACATAACAAGAGAAGGTGTGTGCAAAACTATTCTTGACCTTAGTGTTAAGAATAAAAGACTTGCTAATTTTTATCTGACTAAAAGTTTAGGTAATTTCTATCAAATTTGGAACCAACAATTTATAATTATTATAAAGATAATCCTAAAAAATAAAAATATAAAGTAACAAATTATCGATAAAAAACTTTTAGTTAATTGAAGACTAGAAAATATGTAAGAATAATCTTTGTCATGGACGATCCCCAGTAAAATTTTTGCATATATGATAATAAGCACGATAGCCATATAAGTACACACATGATAATGAGAGCACGATAAAAATGGACTAATGGGGACGTCAAATTACTAGAACCAATAAACTTTGCAAACATACCCGATACTTCAGGGCTATCGTAATCATACAAAGGTGCCCAAAAATACGCGAGAACCATAAACTTCAGGAGCGAAAGCCCAAAACTACATCATAGTAGTACTAGCGAAGGGGAAGGATTTTAGTCGCAAATTTACGATGGGGCTAGAGTTCGGCCTGGTCCAATAGTTCTCAAGGGGCGTCTGCTATGGGCTGTGATTAGGCCGCTTGGGCCAGCGGCCTGTTTGGCCGACTTGGTGGTTCGTCCCTCACTGATAACCGATTAACCGTAGAACTACGGAATCTCTACTTTTTATTAATTTAGGTGAGTTCGTCTGTTTTATATTTTTGTGTTGATTTTTTGATGTTAGTTCGAATACAATCAGGTTTTGTTTCCATCAAAAATACCATGTGCACACCAATCAAAAGCAAACTCAATCACCATAAGCAGTCGGTTCCGCCTGGAACGAGTCGACGTGGGCCTTGCGACCAAACACTATTTCCTCATCAATCAAAAGCAACTCGGACCAAAAGGAAAAAAGGAAAACAAAACATGCCACAACAAACGAAAGGAAATCAGCAATGGAAACCAATTCAGCATCGGATATGCATTGGAAACTAATATAAGAGAGGTGGCCATCGGTTTTTTTTTTTAAACGAGATTACTTGACTTTTACTGAAAGCCCAATAAAGTGTGTTACAGAATTTGAAGACTGGGGTTGCCAGTTTAACATCCAACATCGCACTAGACTGCAGCTGGGAAACATGTGAAGGGCTAGCCTATTACATGTCTCCTATGTCACAAGCCAACGACTTGATCGGTCTGAAACCAGCACACCAGTTTGTTACTTTCTTCGTCAGCTTGCCCACTTCTTCCTTTTGTGGTTGCTTGAGTAAGAGCTTCCATTTCTGCAGGAAAGCAACTCCACTTTGCAGTACATCCATTGGTTTGTGCGGGAAGCTTCTCTCCATGGCCATCTTGTTCCTAGCTTTCCAGATGCCCCAAGCTAAACCTGCAAAACAGAAAATCCCCATACTTTGAGAGATGCCCAGTTTGTTGGGAATCCAAGATTCCCACATGTCTCCCATCCAAAAATTTCTCTAAGCGCACTCCATGTGAATCTAGCTAAATGACAGTGAAAGAAAATATGGTTTACTGTCTCTGGTTTTTGACACAGGCAACACAAGCTATCTCCTTTCCAACCTTTTCTTTTCATTACTTCCCCAGCTTATAACCTGTTATGTCTCAATTGCCATAGGAACACTTTCACTTTCAGTGGTATTTCGGCATTCCAAATCTTCATGTCATTTTTGCTTTCAACTCCCCCATTGGATAGGAACTGATACAGGGAGCTGGTAGTGAAGCATCCTTTTTTATCTAAGGCCCAGCTTATTTCATCTTTCTCTTCAGTCAAAACCATTCCTTGTAGTTTATTCATAAGGTATATCCATTCCTTCTTTTCCTCCTCATTTAGGAATCTCCTTAGGGGTATATCCCATTCCCCTTCACTATAGTGTTCTGCCACTGAGGTCATTTTATCAACACATAATTTATGCACTAGAGGATGAGAAATCTTGAGAGGAACTTCTCCTATCCAAACATCGTGCCAGAACTTAGTCAGCTCTCCATTCTTGATTTTGTGAATTGCACCCCATTTGAACATGTGTTTTACTTTATGGAGTTTTTTCCAAAATTGTGATGAACCTCTGATTTTGGACGTAAAAAAGTCCCCATTGTCCATGTATTTTGCTTTGAGCAGCTTGTACCAAGTTTCATCACTGCCTTTTTGAATTTTCCAAATCCATTTTACTAACAGGCATTCGTTCATAAGCTGAGTGTTGATGATCCCTAGCCCCCCCATCTTTTTGGTCTGGAAATGGCATCCCATTTCACCATGTGATACTTGCCCTTCGCGTCATTTGCTCCCCTCCAAAAGAACCTGGACCTGATAGTGTTCATTTTAGTGTGTGTCTTTCCAGGCAGTAAGTAGAAACCCATCGTGTAGATCGGCAAACTACAGGTGTTCGTTAGAATGACTCTAGCCTCAGATGACATCAGTTTCCCCTTCCATGGGTCAAGTCTTTTAATCATCTTATCTAGGATGTGCTCAAAATTAGAAGTCCCCACCATGTCGGCTGAAATTGGAACCCCAAGGTATTTCATTGGCAAAGACCCCAATTTACAGTTGAGCATGCTAGCTATCAGAATTGACTCCCTTTCTCCAGATCCAAATACAACAACCTCACTTTTGTGAAAGTTAATCTTTAGACCCGTCATCCATTCAAAACAATAGAGGATGAGCTTGAGGTGAGTGATTGAGTATTCTGAGGTATCACACATTATTATTGTGTCATCAGCGTATTGAATGTGAGTGACCACCCTTCCATTAGGTGAGTAAGGACCCCTTGTATGTATCCCTTTTTTGCTGCCTTTTTTTAGTAGGGACCTCAAGACATCAACGACCAGATTGAAGAGTAGTGGTGAGAGTGGGTCTCCTTGTCTCAGCCCCTAATATGTTCTGAAGAATTTACTTCTTTGCCCGTTAACATTTGTAAGCTTCATGATCATTGATGGTTGGATCTCCAAGGTATGAATGTTTTGGTGATAGATAACAACTATGAAATTGTGGGCTAATATCTACATGAGTGTTATCTGGACAGTAATCATCTCTAAACTCTACTATAAATCATATGGATGATGGTTGCCTTGGTGATAGATGACAATAACCACAAGCATGGAGGCTTGCTGAGCTTGATGGAGTCCAAAGGTTGATGAATATGGATCAAGGCTAAGGACAAGCTATGGAGCAAGTGTTGGGAACACTTGTCTAGTTGTTAGGGCTTTGAGTCCATAGAAAAAATCAAACTATTAAGGGGATCTAGGTCATTTCTCTTAGATCATGTCTAGTCGGTGATGTGCATGGATGCTCAGTGAAATCACATGCACTAGGTGACAGTGGAGAAGCCAAGGAGCTGTTCGGAGTAGCTAGAAAACGAAGTCAAGCGAGGACGAAGAGTTTTAGCTTCTGGACGTAGTGATCGGATAGAGGGATCAGTGGAGACCGGACTGTACCGTCACTAGAAGATCCGAGAGGAATCTGCGAGGAATCTGTCAAGTCTGGAAGCCCTAGAGACCGGACGATACGGTATAGAGACCGGACGGTCCGGTTAGTAGGGCTGAGGCTCGGGACAGAGAGGAAGCAAACTGAAACTCTCTGGAATGCACAGGACGCGAAGTGACCGTCCGGTCAGTTGAAAGTGCATCTAGGCCCCTAATTTTGTTCTGGTGATTGTCGTTAATATAATTAAGAATGGACTAATATTTTTATTGAGCATGTGTGTAGATGACTATCTCAAATTGATGAATGAAAGGTATTGAAACAAAAAGGGAAAAGGAGATGGTCATTTATCTCAAATTAAAAGTCCAAAATCTACCCAAGAATGAAGATCATGGAGTTTTTATTTTTATCTCTTGAGTATAGGTAAACCGTACTATCAAGAGGGGTATAATTCATAAATGTGGTAAAGTCAAATGCTCAAATTTTTCAAAAATACCACCTTTGTCGCCCTCTGTTTTTGCCTTCATCGGCAGTGCCGATGGCCTCCACCAGCACTGCCGATCTCTCTTTCCAGAGGCGCTGTAATACCCAGACACCTCTCTGACTTCTGTCTTGCCCGCATCGGCAGTGCCGATGGTCCCATCGGCAGCATCGGTCTCTCCTTCCAGAGAAGGCTATTTTCTCTGGCTTTCTGACTGTTGCTCATCGGCAGTGCCGATCACCATGATCAGCAGTGCCGGTCGGTCCTCCCAGAAAGTCACTCTCTCTGTCTGGCTCTGGCTGTAGCTCATCGGCAATGCCGGTCCCCTCCCCACAGAGACTGGTTTTCCTCGGGCTCTCTGGCTGACTGCGATCGGTAGTGCCGGTCTGCTCGATCGGCAGTGCCGGTTAAGGTCTCCATAGACCACGTGTTTTCTCTATGGCTGCCTCACCGGTAGTACCGAAGTCCTGATCGGTAGTGCCGATGCGGGCTAATTGCTTGTCTGCAGATCTATGATAGTGTGTCAGTAACCCTACTAGCAGTGCCGATGGCTCTATCGGCAGTGCCGGTGCGGGGTGTCCAGACAGGTCAACGGCTCTTTTTGAGCCCCTTGTATAACATGCTTACACCCCACTTCATGCCCAAACTCTCCAACCCGAAAATTATTTGGCACTTTTGAGCTTCACTCTCCTCACTCTCCCTCTCCAAGTCAAAGCTTCATTCATTGAGCTAGGGTTTGAGTGAGCCATTGTTTCCTAGTGAAAAGAGCACCATTCCACTCTTGAGCATTCGATTTAATCATCTTTGTGACTTGTGCTTGTTACTCTTGGAGCTTTGCTCCTAGACGGTTAGCGACGCCTGTAGAGCTCCCAACTTGTGTGGTGATGCCTCGAGAAGTTTGTATTACCCTCCCGCAAGGGATTGATAGTGGAGAACTTGAGCTCGGTCTTTGTGGTCGCTTGAGTGAGAATAGGGATGAAAGAGACCCGGTCCTTTGTGGACTTCTCAACCGAGACGTAGGATTCTTTGTGAGCTTGAACTTCGATAACAAATCTTGTGTCTCCGTGTGCTTCTTCTTTTACTTGTTCTCTATTTATTCATGCTCTAGGATTTGTTCTTGTATTTGCTTAAATTACTAGATCTACTTGTGTAGCCTTTGTCTAGTTGTCTCTTATTGTTGTAAGAGCTTCCTTTCAACTATTGTTGTAGTCACTTATCCATCTAGTAACTGCAAAACCAGCTTAGTTTTAATTTAGGTGACTTTCTGTTATCTCATCAGCACTGCCGATCCTGCACCGGCAGTGGCCATCGGCTCTGCCGATCCCAACCACCAGCACTGCCAGTCCAACTAATAAATTTGTTTGAGTTTAATTTTGCAGGATTTTTAGATTTGCCTATTCACCCACCCTCTAGGCAACTTTCATCAGTCCAGCAAATTGCCAGGGACAGTGAAGCCAACGGCTCTGGGAGCCATTCTAGAAGACATCGAACGGTCCAGTCTGGGAGTGACTGTACGGTCTGATCAATGGTGTCCTCGTATAGCAACGGCTAGTTGGAGGTTGGAAGCCTATATAACTTCATTGCTGGGGTCTTGGAGACCTCTCTTGGCTAGTGGAATTGCTTGGAGCATTTGATGAGAGCCAAGAGGAAAAGAGGAGAGCACTAGGAGGAGATATTGCATATCTTGAGAATGCTATTGAAAGTAACTTGAGCATTGATGCACATCTAAGGCTAGGGTGTCCTTGAGGGTGTGATCTAGGTTATTACTCTTGGTCTATGATAAGACCTAGACCGGTGAGGTGTCGGTGATCGAGCCTATCATGATCGGTTGTGAAGGTCATCACACATTTGTACACGGTTTGAGCCCGTCGGTGAAAGGGGCATGGCTAGTGAGCGCCTGTGTCGACTCGGGGAGTCCGACAAGTTCTCGAGGGAGGCGAGCTTGTGCCTTGGTGGCAGCAGTGACGCGCACCGTGCCTTCACTCCGGGAGTGATTGCGGGCTCGTAAGCGAGAACTGCACATTGGTGGCGGGAGGGACCGGAATTCCGGCGAGAGTGGTCCAACGAGGAGTAGGAAAAGGCGCCGTCCTTCCGAGACCTCGGGGAAAAAATCATGAGCATTCATTGACCTCTCTTTACTATTCTGTATTTATGTGCTCTAGTTAGTAGGGTGAATTGTGGCTTGAATAGGCTAGTGTGTTTAGCTTCCGCATTTCGTACTCATCATAAACACTAGCATGTGTAGGGTCTTGGCCTATTAGAACAGTTTAGGTTGCAACGATTATTAGGTTTTAGTGGTGTGAATTGAAGTTTTCGAATTCATGGTCGGCTTACCGGTTCACCCCTCCCCCCCCCCTCTCGGTACGCCTTTGATCCTTACAACATTGATAAAAACTTTCCCCCTTTCACCGAACTCATCACCCAATTCCTTCATTTCTCCAAGAACCCCTTCCTAATCATCACTTCCTCAAGGAAATTCCACCTCACCTTATCATAGGCTTTTTTGAAGTCAATTTTCAGTAGGATACCTTTCCTTTACTGCTACTTAATTCATGTACCACCTCATGCAGGATCACCACTCCTTCTAGAATGTTCCTATCTTTAATGAACGCAGTCTGGTTTGAATCAGTGACCTCTTTGGCCACAGGGGTGAATCTATTAGTCATCAACTTGGTGATTATCTTGTAGTCTACATTCAACACACAGATTGGTCTGAATTGTTTAATGTTGAGGGCTTCTTTGATTTTAGGGATCAGGGTAATCACTCTAGAGTTTAGTCTCTTAAGGCCAGAGGTGGCCATCGTTGGTCGACCGTCTCTTGACATTCATACGTCGTTTTTGTACGCACGTCCGTGCTCTTATCTGATCGTTCCTAATCATCTCAAACTTGCCAAACCTGTTGTACGATCGACTTGGTGTTGATCCTGCGGACCCTATGCCAACTCATTCTCGATGCTATTCTCTCTATGATACAATATCGGCAGTGTCTCGTAGTGCTTTGGTGTTACGACATCAGCCTCGGCGGCACTGAGACCTGATGATTTGATGCTTGACGACGGAGGGCGCAACTACCCAGAGAGGAACGGCATCATGCATAAGGGAAACATGCGTTGTGAAAATCAGCCTGATCGCCGATGCTAACATCTTCCTCTCCCTACCTGCTTCAATCACGGTGAGTCCGTTGACTACTGTCAAGTGCCAAGCTACGATCTCCTTGTGGCCCTGTCCTGAAGCCCACGATGTGTTGGGCGTGCATTCCGGCGAGTTCATCCGAGTTTCGTCGAGTCCGTAACCCAGTCGCACGAGGTAGCTTCCGTGATCTGGATCCACGCTGCTCCATCCTTAGCCTGGGCCATCAGCGTCTTACATTTCGACGACTTCATCTGAGTCCAGAGCCAAAAAGCACGACATAGAGTCCTGATCTGTACTACTACATCCTCAGCCAGGCGACATTGGCTACTTTGTTTCCAAAGCAAGAAGAGCACCAAAATTTGCCATAAATCTTATTATAAGTTTCCAAAGTTTGCTTGATTTCTTGTTGATTTTCTTTTGAAAGGAGAGAAAATGTCTCCTTTAGTAAAAGCTTTTATATCTAATGACAGACAGTTTAAGTAGTCCCTTCTTTTTTATAACCCTGTTAATAGTCAACACTCTTGAGTTGCAGAATTATGAAGCTACAGAAATAAGGAAGTGTTGTATCAGTAAAATGTAGTAATAACATCAGGTACAACCTCTATTATAAGTAATGGACCTGCTGCTTTTAACATTGAAGGCATTGGATGTTTTGAAATTAGAAAGTATATTCAATGCGAGATTAATAAGGTGTCAAATGAATTTTTTGAATCATCACTAAAAAATAATGGAGAGCCAAATATTGTCAATGTTTTACTCAGTCTTGATACAAGTTTAAAGGAAGAACTTCTATGATACAAGTGATGTTAAACTATGTAATATCCTATAATTAATAATAATATATAAATTTTATCTTTTCTAAGAGGCTCGTTGCAGTCCAAACCCGTCAAAGGGTTCGCCCTAAAACACCTTGCCCCTAGCACCTCCAGGGGGAGGGTGGCATTTTTCAAAAAAAAACTTAGCGAAAAAATGCTAAGGGGCTCGTTGCAGCCCAAACCCATCAAAGGGTTCACCCTAAAACACCTTGCTCCTAGCACTTCGAGGTGGAGGGTGGCATTTTTCAAAAAAACTTAGCAAAAAAATACTAAGGGGCTCATTGCAGCCCAAACCCGTTAAAGGGTTCGTCCTAAAACACCTCGTCCCTAGCACTTCGAGGGGAAGGGTGACGTTTTTCCAAAAAACTTAGCGAAAAAATGCTAAGGGGCTCGTTGCAGCCCAAACCCGTCAAAGGTTTCGCCCTAAAACACCTCGCCCCTAGCACCTCGAGGGGGAGGGTGGCGTTTTTCAAAAAACTTAGCAAAAAATATGCTAAGGGGCTCGTTGCAGCTCAAACCCGTCAAAGGGTTGGTCCTAAAACACCTCGCCCCTAGCACTTTGAGGGGGAGGGTGACGTTTTTTAAAAAAACTTAGCGAAAAAATACTAAGGGGCTCGTTGCAGTCCAAACCCGTCAAAGGGTTCACCCTAAAACACCTCGCCCCTAGCACTTCGAGGGGGAGGGTGGCGTTTTTCAAAAAACTTAGCAAAAAAATGCTAACGGGCTTGTTGCAGCCCAAACCCGTCAAAGGGTTCGCCCTAAAACACCTCGTCCCTAGCACCTCGAGGGGGAGGGTGGCGTTTTTTAAAAAACTTAGCAAAAAAATGCTAAGGGGCTCGTTGCAGCTCAAACCCGTCAAAGGGTTCGCCCTAAAACACCTCGCCCCTAGCACTTCGAGGGACAGGGTGGCGTTTTTCAAAAAAAACTTAGCGAAAAAAATGCTAAGGGGCTCGTTGTAGTCCAATCCCGTCAAAGGGTTCGCCCTAAAACACCTCGCCCCTAGCACCTCGAGGGGGAGTGTGGCGTTTTTCAAAAAACTTAGCAAAAAAATGCTAAGGGGCTCATTGCAGCCCAAACCCGTCAAAGGGTTCGCCCTAAAACACCTCGCCCCTAGCACTTCGAGGGGCAGGGTGGCGTTTTTTCAAAAAAAACTTAGCGAAAAAATGCTAAGGGGCTCGTTGCAGCCCAAACCCGTCAAAGGGTCCGCCCTAAAACACCTCGCCCCTAGCACTTCAAGGGGGAGGGCGGTGTTTTTCAAAAAACTTAGCAAAAACGCTAAGGAACTCGTTGCAGCCCAAATCCCGTCGAAGGGTTTGTCCTAGAATACCTCGCCTTTAGCAATTCGAGGGAGACGGTGGTGTTTGTCAAAATTCAACATCAGCGCTAAGCAAATCATAGCAACACAAGCATGGCAAGACATAATTTATTACAATTGTAGCTAATGAATGTTTACATCACAAATCATAATCAATGGGTTCTTCTTTTATAACAACCCTAGAGGCTAACAACTGAGGAAGCAAAACCGACCATTCATCAGCGGTGTAACCAGGCGGAGGAGGGAAGGATTAGGTCTCGAGCCCCCGGAACCAAGGACACTCGAATCTTGGGCATTTCCACTAGTTGAAACCGACGCTTGCGAAAAGGATTTAGCAATCTTTGTCGGCCAATTCAGCATGGAGCTAATTGACCGCTTCACCACAGCAAGCCGCGGACGGGACGGCCACAGAATCGAGGCACCAGAACCTTCAATGCTCAAGGATTTCTCACTTTGCTTCAGATGCGGAGACCCCGGTCCTTGCTCCCTGCGCAGTCTGTCTATAGGGATTCTCCCACCACGGGACCTACCCCTACCCCCACGGCCAAGTGTGGATGACGTATTAGATGAAGCGCCACGAGTGAATAAATGGCAATAATCCCCAAACAAACCACACCGGCATCCAAAGTCACCAAGCGCGCTTTGGATGAAGATGCGTGCTCGGGGTACTCAAATCTTTCAGCCTCCGCCGCAACATCTAATGCTTCGAAGCCGCTCAAACTAGCCTTAGAACTACTCAAAGCAGGCATCAGTACGGAAGCATCATCCATTAAAGATCGGGACCCTTTGCTCATCAAGTCTAACATGCGCAACGCGGAAGATCCACTAGAAGCATCCTCTTCGGATTCTCGCGCAGGCGACACGAAGGACACCTACGCAGGGTGAAGTAGGCATGTCAAAATCATAGTTACAAAATTTCCCTCAGGACCTCCTAAAAAGTACGTTACATCAACACAACAATTACAAATAAACCTAAACCTCGCTCGATGCGGCCTTTGATCCACCCTCCGAAGTTCTAGCCTTCTCGCGGCGTTCCTCGAAGTCCCTTGGCCCCCTGAAGGATCTTCAGCCTGGCCGTCACCGCTCCTCGAAGAGCCACGCATCTGCACAAGTACAATCATTTTCAACTTCGAATGTCACGCGAATAAATGAAAATATAATACACAAACAGAAGTATAACCTGAGCCAGTTTCTCAATGGCAGCCTTTCAAGCGGCTTCGCGGCCGTGATCGCGCCAGAATTTCATCGCGACACGCTTAGCCGTGGCGATGGCCTCCGGTGACAAGCCGTCCCGAGCGTCCGCCCCAATCGGAAAGTTGCGCCTTCCCAGAGCATGAAAGTGATCGCAGCCTTCGCGTTCCAGCAGCATGAAAGCGGTCCCCGCAGTATGCAGCGCACCGAAGTTGCTGTGCTTGTCCATCACCCCCGGGAGAGCTTCGAACTTAGACTTTAGCCACCCAAAGAAAATAGCTTCGGTGATTGCAGCCCCCTCGGTCAATGACATGGGCTCAGCACCAACATAACCTACTGCCTCGCAATACTGCTGGTGTGCGGATACAGCTTGGGCAGCGAAACTATAGTTGCGAGTCGATCGGTCATGCTTTAAGGCTGTGTTCTCATTTTCCAAAGCTGCGATCTTAGCCTCAGCAGCTTCCAGGCGACTTAAGCTGGTCTTTAGTTTAGCAACCTCAGCCCGCGAAGCATTAAGCTCCTTTTGCATGCGCATAGCTTCAAGCGCGGCCTCATCCTTCGCAGACCGAAGGCTGTTAAGCTTCTCCTTCAGCAGCATGTTCTCTGTTGCAAGCGAATTCTTCTCCTTCTCTAACTAAGCTAGCTCCGTGCAAGTCTTCTCAGAAGAAATCCGCGCGAGGGTGTGGGCCTAAAACAAAACAATAGTCAAGATAACCCTGTCACAAAACTCAACAAAAATAGTACAATGTTTTTAAACAATATCAAAGCCAAGCATACTTACATGTCTCAAAACATGGCAGAGATTGCGCCGCAAGTCCCCGGCTCCAAATAGCTGAGCCCCCTCGGCTATGAAAGCATCAGGAGCCGAGCATAGCTTAGCCTAAGCCTGGGGATCAGCAAAATCCTCATACCCCTCGGGTAGCCCTAAGCCTCTACCAGCAGACCCTCCAGAGGCTCCAGCCCCAATCAAAAGTTGACTCGGACTCGAAGGTCCAGGGCGAGCAGAAAATTTTTCCTTGAGACCTGCAAGGGTGTCCGCGGCCTCCGTATCTACAGCCCGACTCCTCGCGGGAATAACGCAAGGACTCGAGGCTGGTGCATCAGAATTACCGCCCGCAGCAGGGGGAGACACCACCACCACATCATCCTCCTCATCGTCGTCGCTGTCAAAGGCATCCGCCATCGCGCCGGCGCGCACCAACGTCCCAACGGCGCGGAGGCCGGGAGCAGACGAGCTCGAAGAGTCCCGGTGGGGTTCTTTAACCAGCGCATGCTTCAGAGGGACCTTCGAAGCTTTCTCCTCCCTTTTCCTTTTCTCAATCTGCAGGGGAGGCTTCAGCGCACACTTCTCCTTCCTGGCCTTTTTGGCCCCCGTTGCCTTCCCAACATCTGAACCAACATTTCTAGGGGGCCGATTCCGCTTCATCCGAGGTCCTGGCGCGACGCGAGCGGGGTATGTCACACCGGCCAATGTCAGGACGCGGTTAAGTCGGTCGTTGTGCAAAGTCCGCTCGCAGGTGTGCTTGTGCTCCTCACGAGTGTAAGGCCCCACCACAGCCTCGCTAGCGCACTACAG
Source organism: Eleusine indica (assembly GCA_030378355.1). Classification (NCBI taxonomy): domain Eukaryota; kingdom Viridiplantae; phylum Streptophyta; class Magnoliopsida; order Poales; family Poaceae; genus Eleusine; species Eleusine indica. Next base: position 50,245,885 of record CM059495.1, read on the forward strand.
AAAAACCAAAAACTCTGTCACCAAAAGCCCGTTTATCCACGGGCACCTCCGGGAAGGGTATGGTAATGTCGGGCCGCGAGGGGTTCTTCTTCTGAATAAACCCAGGAATTAAACACCCCTCGCGTAGTGGCCACATACTCGTAGCCACGAACTCTTCGACGAGGTCCCGGCCGCTTGAGTTGAAGGTAGCGACGTGGAAGGCAGCCTCGTTCTTACAGCCCTTGGGCACCCTACCTTCCGTGGACTGAGGCTTGCAATGAGCTAGCTTCAAAGCTAAGGGAAAAGTAGTCGCCCCTCCCTCTTCCACAGAAGCAGTTTTCGCGGCAACCTTCACGTACAGCAGCACTCATGCCACTTGTCACTCTAGCGGTTTTGGCTACACTTAACAAATTGATTATCGCGCTTGAAGCGGGGCACGAAGGTTACGTAGCCAAAGTTAGCCTCATGCACCATGTCATCAATCTTGATAGTCTTTAGCTGATAGTGAGCGTAGTAGTATTTGAAGAATACTTCGATATCAGGCCGGCCCTGATAACTCAGCACGCCCCAGGTGAATTTGCTTAGCATAGCCATCCTGCTGGGGCTGATGTGATGCAGCTGCATCTTGAACCTGCTCAACACGTCCTTCACGAAGGCTGAGCAGGAAAAGCGAAGGCCAGCAGTAAAGTGGTCTTCAAAAACCACGGCCTCATCTTCAGCAGGGCATGGGTTATCCTCCTGACCAGCCAGTCGGGCTCCTCCGGAGGGAAAACACCCTAATTCGGTAAGCCTGTGTAGTTTGGGGGCATCAAGGCGAGAGCGCCCGAAAACGGAGGTCCGAGGTCTGGATCCCTTATGGTCTTTCCCCTTTCCCTTTCGGCCCTTCGGCAGGTCAAAATCATCAGCGGGGAGTAGATCGCTGATATCTGCATCCACGTCCTCTAGGTCCTCATCCACCGGACCAGAGCTCCGAACCCTGTGGCTCGAACCTTGCCCTTGGGTGGTGGTGGCTACCCTCCCAACACCTCGGGGAGCGAAATCCCTGTCACCACCCCCTTCCTCATCGTCCTCCTCATTATCCTCCTCTTCCTCATCGTCCTCTTCCTCATTATCTTCAACCTCTTTCGATGGTTCCTGACCATGATCATGACTCAGCCCTTCGGGAGCAGCAGTAAGATTATCCTCCAAACTCCTAGAAAATTCCACCTCAGAGTCGCCCTCACTTGCAGCGGCGTTGACAGCCGTCGAAGGCAGGTTTTCCTCAGTGGCAGCCTCGTCAGGGCGAGTAGTTTGCATAACTCGAGCCATATCTTTAGATCCTACAATTAAACACAAAAGATGAGCTCCGTAGGAACCTGGAAACTAGCCCCAAATATTGCTAGGAACACTTCAAAGCAAGGATCCACGCATACCGAGTTAGCTCGAACGCGGCTTCAAAAGCAAAAGCAACCAAACAGCAGCGTGAGCGCACGAAGCTAGAGTACTAAAAAGCAAATCGCAACAGAAGCTTCGTAGACCTTTACCCCCCCTACCCCCCGCTTATATAGTCGGGTAAAAACGGACGAGCATTTACTGCGGAGCCTCGGGAGTCGAAGCCACAGTAACACAAAATTTAAAACGGAAAATAAAGAGCCATGACACCCAAGATAGCCAAGTGTTACCTTCAAGAGAGCCAGGTGAGCTCCTAAAAGACGACTCGCTTTCCGAAACAATTACTATTCGAACTCTAGTCATAATCGCAAGCATAGTGGAAGCTCAACGGACAAGTAACTAGTAAAAATAATAATTTTCCATTGCAGTTATTCTCCTTTTATAGGCACAAGCCCTGGTAGCTTCGTTCGAAAAGTCCAACTTTGATGCTCGAAGGGTGGCGTTTGGTTAAGAGATCCCGACAAAGCGAGGGTTTCGGCCCGTCAAAGTTGGACCCACCCCTCGAGGGGCTACTGTTGGGGGGATCACTTGGCAAGCCACCCTTCGAAGGCTCATCAAAATCGGGCTGCGAATAAAAGTCAAAGTCAACACATTGTTATCCTTTTTATTTATTATTCATTATTAACCGTAACTTTGAGTTACAGGCATTCATCGGAGGCCATGGTAAAACCAAGACCCTTCGAGCGGTATCTCCGCGCCCTCGGAGGATGAAGCCGTCATCCTTCGAAGTACAGCGCGCGGGGCAAGATCAAGAGCCTGTTCGGCGCGAAGAGGGCAACACGTGACACCAACGCGTGTTGTGGCGTGCAGAGTAAGGAAGGGTACCAGGAGTGCTCAAATGACTGATTTATCCTTTATAACCATTTTGTATAGAATATTCGAAGAATATAGTAGGTAATTAGGGACAAAATGATCATTTGCACATGGCCTAAGTACGAGCCTATAAAAGGAACACCCCTACTTACTTGTAATTGGATAAATCTTTTTGGGAATACGTAAGAAGAGTCATTTTATTCCGTTTCGTACCCTTCGCAATTCCTTTTTATGTTCACTATTTCTGTTAGTGTCATCGAAGCTCGCGCTCAGTGACACCAACACATAATATGACGTGGACGATGTGGATTATATTGAGTGCTGTGGTGCACTTGCGTGCGTGCATGTGCATCTGTTCTCTGTTTCTCAGAAAACATGCTGTACTAAGCCCACCAACGATTATGAAAAGGAAGGAATAACACAGATGGAGGTGAAAAGGCTCTTCTGTGTCGCATGCCTTTCAACTTTAGTTATGTACATATTGATGTTACGGAGAAGAATCCTTATTACAAGCTTTCACATTACACATGTTGCAAACTTTACTCGGTACAAGCCTTACTCTACACAAGCTAATTAAGGTGGAGTGATCAAGTAATCAGGTAGAGGTCATTGCATTGCCCGTCTGGCCACATGCCATGGTAGGTCGCTCCACCGCTATTGACTACATCAAGCTCCCCGTCGAACGGCCCGCCACGCAAGCGCGCAACCTCCATGACCAACAACGAGCTGGCCATGTACCACGTAGGGCGCCAATCACCCCGCTCCATCTGCACTTTGATGCCCCTGCAGACACAGAATCTGCCGTTGCCCAGGTACGCCAGGCTGACCATCTCATCCGAGGGCATGTGGTCCGCGCTGATGCAGTCCTTGAGAGTCGTGTGATTCCAGTCCGTGACCCTGAAATCCTGGAACCCGTTGTCCACCAGCTCGTACGCGCACAGTGTTTCGTTTCGCTTGGCTAGGCCGATGACCGCACCGAGCTCCGGCACGAAGAAGGCGCGGCCCTCGAACGGCAGCAGCATGGCGAACTCGAGTCGCCACGAGCCGTTCTCGGTGTCCAAGGTGAAGGTGCCCTTCCCGGGCACGCAGATCCACACGCGTGTGCCCATAACGAAGTAGGAAGATATGAACACCTTCTCGGAGGGGAACGTGATCCGAATCGGCGGCCTCGGGAGGGGGACGGTATGCCAAGATCCCCCAGTCACAAGTCGGAGCACCTCAAAGGTCACTATCAGAAAACAAGCCTTTAGCGACGGTTCAATAAATACTGTAGGAGCGGACATGCACAGCCGCCGCTATGGTACCACAGCTAAAAAAACATGTTTGTAGCGGCAGACTTCCTTGAGAGGAAACAATCCACCGCTACCTAACGAATAGCAGCGGCGGGTCACCCGCCGCTACCGTAGAATCAAAAAACAAAAAAAAAAAGCGTCGCCGCTCGCCTCGCGGAGCACCCGCTGCTAGGATCTGACCACCATTGCCGAAACCTCTCGCGGCCGCACGCGTCGTCGAGCGAGGTCTGCCTGCCTGGGAGCCACCGCCGCCTCACCCGGCCAGATCCGGTTGCCACGCCTGGATGGGAGAGGGTGGGGGAGGTGCTTGTTGCCGCTGTCGTGCCTAGAGGAAGGGTGGGGGAAAGCGCCCATGACGAGCTCCCGCATCGACGCTACCGTGGGAGGGGAGTGGCCGTCGTGAGCTCCCGCGTCACCGCCGCCACCGGATCTGCCCGAGCGATGACGAGGAAGGAGCGGCCGCCGCGGAGCCTGCAGGGAGGGTGGGGGAAGCGCCCACCGTGAGCCGCGGATCTGCATCGACGCGAGCCGCCAGAGTACGGGCCGCCATGAGCCTCCAGATCCGCCCCGCGCGGCGCCGTTGGAGGAGAGAGGGCCGCTTGGCACGGGCCGCCGGAGGAGAGGGGCAGAGGCGGGGGAGGAGAGAGGAAGGGAGAGAGAGAGAGGGAGGAGAGAAGAAGGCAAGGGCGGCGGGGAAGGAAGGGAGGAGGTTGAGACGGGGTGTGGGGGGGGAGGGAAGTTAGGGTTCCGTTTTATATAGAGATGAGATAACTGGGCTTTGGGCTGCCTGTGTAGCGACGGGTGAAATAGTGTGTCGTCGCTGAAATCAATAATAGTGGCGGGTGAAATAGTGGGCCGCCGCTAAAATCAATAATAACAGCGGGTGAAAAAGTGAGTCACCGCTAAAATTTGTTTCCTGGTTGTAGCGGCAGTTTTTTGTTGAGCCGTCGTTACGGGGATTTAGGTTGCGCTGCTATTGGGCCTTTTTATGATAGTGGGTGGAGGAGCTATGGATGTTTGTATCCATCCTGATGAACATGCTCACACCCACGGCCACCATGATCGGTTCGCCCGCCGCGTTGTCCTGGAACTCACGTGACGGCGGGGTGCCCAAGATGGTGACGCCGGAGACCACGAGGGGGCGGTAGTGTAGTGGCTGCACGACGGGGCGCGGGAAGGGGCGCAGCTCCAGCGCCTCCTCGTTACAGAAGCAGAGGTCGTAGACGAGATGACCCTCTTCCGCATCGTGCACTACCAAGAGAGGTCGGCAGTTGGCGGCCATACCCTAGTTGCACTGAGCGAGGGTGGTGTACTGTCGTCGTTGCGCGGCGGCCAAGCTTCCGAGTCCCGATCCCGACCCGCGCAATTTGTACTCCGGAGCCACGATGCCTGAGACGGACGAACGCTGCTGTAGTCCGAGTCGGGATACGATTTCACGCGTACACACCTGTTCTTCGACGGAGTTGCCGCCTATTCAAGATTCATTAATTTCCACCATCATGGAGACGGAAGTTGCCGCATGCCGCCGTTTTAATGATTGAAATATACGGCAGGCATTTAAAAATGATCATCTAGATCTATAAATTCTTAAGTGATTATCTGGATTTCTAAATTATTTCTGGATGATTATTCCGGTTCATAAATTTTATAGGAACATTCTAGATTAATAATCTATTTATATTGTGTTAATCAAATCCACAATGTCGTCGTCCAACCGCTCTTCACGCACGTTGCCGATGTCGTTAGTGCACAATCACTTTCCACACAAGCGCCACTAAGCCTACGCAAAGACGCCAGCTAGTAGCAGGTGCACCGTGATAGTTGTGGCCTCGCTCACCCATAGCGGCCCATGCTTGTGGGCATGCCCGTCTGCCCACTAGTCGATGACAACGACGGGCATGTCATACATGAAGGGCACCATACACGAAAGATAGGTCATCATCGTGGATAAGGAGTAAGGTATGCGGAAAGGTGAGACCTCGATGGGGACAGTGAGGCCGGATGGGAGGACGAGGCCGCGACGAGCAGAGTGCTCATGCTGCTAACTGGCGTAGTCATGTAGGCCCTGCGTGCGTGGAGAGCGGCTGCGCGGCGACGTTGTGGATCTGATTGACACAATATAAATAGATCACGGAAGTAGGAGGTACTATAAACTATGTTCACCTATTAGATGACTATTGAGGAATAGTTTAGGCACCGAGATGGTCAATTTGAGAGTTTGTTGATTTGAATGATCATTTCTAAATAGTTTATGGCAAATTTTGCTCGTGGACACGACGAATTTGTGATTTTGGCTCCTAGACACCGCAAAAGTCGATCTTTGGGGAAAGACATCATCAAATTATGGAAATGTGTTATGACACACTTTTGTAATATCAAATAATTTTTTAACATTTTTAACTCCTTACTCGAAATGCATTGCAATTTGAAACTTTGTAAATGATGCAATGCTCTCTTAGCTATTCGTGCATATTTTTAATACATCTATGATGCCATAGTTTAGAGATCTTTTCACTCTTTTGATTAGCACTGAGATAAAAAAAAAGAATATAGGACTGACATGAAAAAGAAACAGTAAGGGGCATTATTTTTCAGCACTGCATGAAAATTAACAACACCTTTTACAAATAAATAAATAAATATAACATTATAAGTTTTTTTTAACTAATAAAGAAGAAGTTCTTGCGACCTATGTTTCACCAACGATATGCTAATACCCATCAATCTGGATCCTTAGATCTAGATGGGACCAACCAATAAAACCCTTGGATTAAAACCTGTCCCTCTAAATGGTTACATGTTACACCTCTTCCACCAAACTTATACTACGAAATCACTCAAGGGATAGCTAATTTTAAGACTTTTTGCACCCAGAAACCTACCCACCCACGCGTTTGTGAATGACACATTGATTTTTCTAAACTCCACATACACATTCCATATAAATATAAACCTTCCTTAATATCCCGTAATTCAAATCCATAACTTCCAATAATATCACTCATTTAAAAATGCACCTTCCATCTTTATTATTATTTCTAATAACAACGCATGATTTAAATTGCACCTTTCATCTTTATTAGTTTAGATGCACATGCGTTTTCCTTCAACCACTCCAGGAGACCATTGTTGTGCAACTTCGTTGCTCCAACTCATCCTGAGTTTGTTCTTGGGCTGCCTTGTGGTCTAATGGGTCATCATCGTTCGTAGGGTTTCTTGCCCAGGCGCGTATACATCTCGTCTTGCTCTGCGATGTAACCTCATCGCGCCCCTGATAGCCGCCGGTCTCCATCGTCTCCCGATGATGTGAGCATATGTTCTTCCGGTAATTTTACTTCACCCGCACCTTGCTCAGCATAGATCCACAACCTCGTTTCGACGCCTCTATCGCTGCATCATTCCATGCCCTATTGCCGCCCATCGCTCCGGATTCCCCGTTGATGTATCTCTCATCGCATTGGATAGGACCTCCATCCGTCATCGGGACCTGAAGCATAGGAGCAGCCGCACGCTGGATGCCCCTCATCTGGCCTCCAGATCAAGCACCAAGTGCTCTCTCTGGTCAAGATCCACAACTGCTACGCTGACAAGGATTGTTGTGCATCTACCATGAAGTGAGGATTTTCTTCTAAATCATTTCGCCTTTTGTTTTTTTGGGTTTTTAGCTTATCCATTGTTGGTTCTTTGTTAAGTGTGATGCAACGGACCTTCAATTAATTTCAGGTTTTGTATTGAATTATAGTCGTTGAAGTCCATCAAGACCAAGGAGACTGATGACCATCTGTCCTGGGCGTTCTTGTTGCTGGCTTGCCGCCAACAAACCTGGCGAAGAGAATGATGTTATGCTTGACTCTTTCAACGGCACCAAGATGACCAGTGTGCTCTACATGTTTTCCAGCGTAACGTGTCGTGTCTTATTTGACTATGTTGCATCGCATCGTTGTCTGACAGATTAGCTTTCCCGGTTTGTCTGGTCCACATGCTTATGACTTGTTTGCTGAAATATCTCATATAATTTTTTGTCTTTCCTAGATCTTTTTATTTAATTGATTTCATGATTTGATTCTAGCATGGTTTCTATTTGGAAAAAGTTAAAATTTTGCAAAGGATTCCCTGGACGTGAAAATATAACTTGGACTCAAGTGCATGAGACAATATTTAAACTATTTATAGTTGTACATTGAACATGAATTATCCAAGTTCTTTATTATGTTAAGCATAGTGACTGGGAATAGAAACAAGCACATTTATTTTTTTTTAAGAATAGCCAAAATTGGGTGGGGATAAATTAAATTGTTGATGGCTAAGGCTCATTTTGTTTAAAAAATGATGTAAAGTAATTTTTTGATACCGTCTTGATGGAATAGAGATATAATATATTTTTCTATCATATTACCAATGATGATAGGATCTTGTTTCATTGTTCATGAAAAAGACATAACGAAAACATGAAGGAAGTGCTCACCTTGTGTCAAGTCAAGTGAACTTCTAATTTCAACATTGACGTTTTGTTAAGGTATTTTCTTCTCTTTCATTTGAGATGTATGAAGAATTTAGGTTTTGATTTTGAATTATTTTTAAATAGTTATATGTCAAGTAACATTTAATTGTACTCTCTTTTGTAGAATGGAATAGTAAATGAAATATTTATATGCATGCTCATTGCTTCTAATAATTGGGCTCACAGTTATCAGCGTGCTTCCACCACTCTTAGTTCCCACTCTGTTGGGTGGCCCATTCGTCCTTCAAGGATTCCTCCCCTTGTAGTAAGGTGGAGGGTGACAATAGAGCGGCGTAGTGGTGGTGTTGTTTGTCGACGATTGATGGTATGGTCTTTAACTTGTGCTGAAGGTTAAGGCTTGTTTTATGTGTGTTCGATGATTGTATTCAGGTGGGGAGATCTCCTACCCCACATCCCATTGTCCGTCAATAAAAAAAACTCTTGAAGAGATAAAAGGTGTTGAGTGTGAAGATATGCTTACTAAAGACATATTTAGTTACAACCTTACATTTATCAATATATTTATGGTTTAACACTCATGCATTTATTACAACATCGCTTCTCATTTAATAACTACGAAGTAATAGCTTCAGTTTAGCACCTTTTGCATTACTTGTAAGTACAACATCCTTATAAAAGAGCGGTGTCAATGTGGTTCTGTTTATTTATACATTGAGTTGAATCTATATCATTTCCACTTCCTGAGGCATAGCTTAGTACTGGTTTGTGAAATGTTGCATCAGCTCATCACCAATAAAGAATTTCTTGAATGTCAGATAAAAAATAACCACCATTGGGAAAGAAAAGAGTAACTCAATTGTACAGACTTCACCATTTTGTTTGTGTTAGAAGTTTAGAACATGTATCTCACTACCTGAAATCCATACTTCATTTGTTAAGAAAGTAATTTGATGTTTGAAAAATTATTAGCTCTGCTGCTAGAAACATAGTTGATAAGTAGTAAAGTTTCCTGAATTTTTCTTCCTCACTTGTGAGAATAAAAACTTGATTGCATGTCAGAGTTTCTTTTAAATCTCATAGTGCATATAGTACTCTGTTCTATTCTATGCATGATTATCTTTTTTCTTTATGTTATCAGTTAACATTTATTTTTTACTGATTCACCATTGACACCGACACCACATGTGAATCATCTTTTAGGATGGAGAATAGACTTCATATCAATGATATCAGGTAATTGCTCTAATACATTCTTGATACAATAAGATTAATATTTTCCACACTCAGAGTTAAGAATGATCCTGTCATAAGGTTAGGAAGCAGAATCTAGATGATCTCCTCATGCTTCCTGTGGAGGTATAGGAAGGGTTGTAAAGATCCTGACATGGATGAAATTGTCACTTTTGATCATATAGAAATGCTTGTTCAAATTTGGTGTTAAAGTTGATATACCAAATTACCAATTTGAATATTTGATTTGATATGATAATAAACTGTATTAAAATGTGGAAAAACCAATGGTTAGTGATTCATAATCATTAAACTATTGATTCCTCCCACTTAACTTTCATAGCACTCTACAACAAACTTCTCAGACTGTTGTTGTTGAACAAGAAAAAAATATTCATGATATCAACTTATTATATTTTAGTTTTTTTTCTAAGGCGTGAAATGATAATGTGCGGGGAGAATAGGGATATCAACTAAGTTCAGATTTTAAGTACATTTTGTCAATCCAAAATTATGGAATGTTCTTTCTTATGCAAGTTAGAAGTGGAAATGTAGTGTGTGGAAGCTTAAAGAGAAGGAGGCTTTGTTACCTATGTCTGGACTAAATAAATAGGAGTCTTTTTTTACTCTATGATGCTATAGTGACTTGTATCTATGAAAACTCACAGGAGAATATATATTTCCCTTGAGATGTAGTGTTGTTACAATTTAATGCACTTTCTGGTAAAAAAAATAGTGTGTATCCCTTTACATTTTACCTCATTCCATATTTGTTTCCTCTAACAAGGAAACACTATCATATTTTTAGGTCATACAAACGTGTTTTAGGCGAAATACATTAGAAGAAGCCTCTATTGTGATAGATATTGACTCAAAACTGTACAAGGTCTAGAAAGGCCAAAAGCTAGGAAGAGAACATTGGCAACTTGAGATTTATTTGTTTCTACGACCACATCTCTTCTCCTCATCATATCCTACTCTCTCTCTCTCTCTCTCTCTCATGAAGTCTAATACCCATCCTGAGCTTGTTTTGAGTTGAAAAGAAGTCAAACCGGGTTAAAACGTGTGATAGACGCTGACATCCATCCCGTGCCTTTTTTAATTGAAATGAAGTCAAATGGGCTTCTAACATTCAACGGAACCCCGACACCTCTCAAAAGTTTTGAAGTGTGTTCCGCTTTTGAGAACGACGATCAATTTATGTATTTATGGACTCTTGATTGAATAATATATGTCAGTTTCTATAAAGTATGTTCTACTTTGAAAACATATTTATTTGTATATCGATTCATCACTGATATTATTTTTACTCTCAGGAATCATATATTGCAAATACACATCTTTTAATAAACATATTAAAATTTGAAGAAATATGATGTCAACTATTAGAAAGCATAAAAAAAATCATTGAAAGCATATGCTTTTATTGGAGATAGACATTCATGTTTTTTTAGAATTTTGTCACATCATCTTCTCTCAATGTTTTTGTCGTAATAATTCATTTCATATTATTTTAATAATATATTAGTTTAAACAATATATTATATCATCTTTGAATGTTATAGATTAAACAATGTATTATATTAATTTTTAATATAATATTTGACTGAATCATATAATGATATACACTATTAAAATTGTTTTCCTTGTCATGATATCAGGTACAGAAGTATTCGCGCGTGAGTGTCGCATGATAGTTGAGACTAGTACGTGAGTGCACCGACTACTTCAATTTGCTTACGGTTGGATCCTTTTGACAGCGTTATTTCTCTACATGGTGACAACATTTTTATTTATAATACTCTACATTCTTGTAATCTGAGACCCTTTCGAAATGTAGAAATATCACAGGAAGCATACAAGAATTTCACAAAAATTAAATAAAATATAATGAGAAAATATTATTATCGTGATCCAAAGGAGGATTTAAACAACAAGGAATATAGTTAATAACAATGCCATCAAGAGACATTTGCAATTACTATCAGACACTACTCTATAGTTTTAAAGTTGGTTGAGTAGAATAAGACCAGCTTCAATCAAGTTTGACGAGGGTTTCAAACTGAATTTAAATGATACTTCTATGTCATAAGCAAAAATAGTATAAAATTTATGATGATAGAGGAGTTGGGTTTCATTAGAATGAAAATGGAATGAAATACTTTTTTTATCGCTACATATTTCATCAACTATCATTGGTCGCTTAGATGTAATATTTAAGTGATATGTTAGCCTATGCAATTGCAATATGAAATTTTACAATGAGAGAACTTATTTTAATTATTAAAATAAAATATATCTTTATACGAATTGACTCTCGTAAAGTTTGAAATAAAATTTTATATTAAAATTGGCCTAAGTTCAAGCCATCAATTATACACATTTACTATATATTTGTTTTCTTCGCAACAATTTAAACCTTGATAAGATGTATTGTATGTAAACCCATTCTCTTATGTTTATTCGAGGCACTACACTTGTCTCATGTCGTTTCTTTGTTTGAGCTAATGCTTTTTAAAAGTTGACTTTTGATATAATTAATAAATAAATGTGTATTGGAAATTTGACTTTTAAATATATTAAATGCATTGGGAAAGCTTAGTTTTGACATTGGTAATAAAAACGCTGTTGTGAAAAACTGACTTTTTTATAAATGAAATGCAATAGAAAAAAGTTAACTTTTAAATAAAAATAAAAGGTATGGTATATGTAAGAGCCAGTAGAAACACTTCTATAAAAATACATATTCTAAAAACATTTGTTCGAGCTTATGGCTTCGGCACATCATACAAAAACTCAATTTTAGGTCATGTTTATTTCTATTTATAAACAGATTATCAATAAAAATAACGTGATAATCCCACCAAACATCTCGCTCATTCTGTTTTTTTTTTTTTTTGAGATTTCGTCTCGCTCATTCTTGCTTGTGTTGGCTGCAGAGAGTTTTATGAAAAACGAAAGTGAGAAGCGTTGTCTATAAGCAAAGCGTAAATGAGAGAATGGTAAATAAAGAGGGCATTTGTCGCATTTCTTTAACTGAATTCCCGTGTGTTTGGGAAGAAAACCTATGGCTGTAGTGTGTCCTCCGACCTTGTTGACTTCCGAGGTTTTTATCTGTTTTATATGCAACCCACTGGCTTAATTTTTCTGAGGGCAGAAACCCAAAAAGAATCTTGCTTCTGTTTTCATGAAAAAAAACATGCGCCCACAGAATAACAGTACATGCCCACTGACAAATGGGACCAGACGACCTCATCTGCTATCGTCAATGCTAGGAAATACGTAAATAAATAAAATGAAAACAAAAAAGGCAGTTCGTCTTAGAACTTTCGAAGACTATCCTATTCTCCGAAGCCCCCCGTCCCCCGAGCCCTTCAGCGAGGAAAGGAGAGAAGCCAGCCGCCACTGCCGCCGCCGGTCATGTCGGGTGGGATCGCGCGCGGCCGCCTAGCGGAGGAACGCAAGGCATGGCGCAAGAACCACCCCCACGTCCGTGCCTGCCTCTTGACCCACCTCCCCTTAATATCTCGCTTTGCGCCGCCGCCGCCCGATTCGATTCTCGATCTGATCCTCTTCTTGTCCTACAGGGGTTCGTGGCGAGGCCGGAGACACTGGTCGACGGGTCGGCGAACCTCATGGTCTGGAACTGCACCATCCCCGGCAAGCAGGGGGTAAGCGCCCGTTCTTTCTGATTCGATCCCGCTCGATTTGCGGGATAAAGATGGGGGTTGTTGCAGGTCCTGCTCTGTTGGATCACGCATGTAGGGAATTTTAGGTTCTGGGTCTGCTATGTGCCTTTTGCAGGTCTGTTGTATGAGATCATAGATTAGGTTATAGTCTATGTATAATATCGAAACACACGGTCCTTTGTAATTTACTATTGATCATTGTACTTCTTATCAACTCGCTAGGCGCTTGGTTAGTATGAACTGTGTGTTCCACTTCTTTTTGATTGACGGTAATTTAGGAGTTACGCTTTTACCTTACCCTCGCCCCTAAACGCTCATCTTACCATGCTCAAGATAGGTAAGTTTCTTCACATATGGAGTTGCCTTAGGAGTTCAAGTACCATCTGGAAGTATCAAGTCGCAACTTGAATTTTCCCCATGACTCTATTTAGTGAAGCTGCTAGTATGGTTCACCCATGTCCAGAAATTGAAAAAACCGCCAGGATTCAGGAAGGGATATATGAATAATGTGTTTCTTTTGTGGTTATCCATGTCACTGGCTGGATCTACTAGTTTTAGTTGTTCATATTTATGCCACATCCCCACTGCCATCAGTATTTCCTCATATTAAGCCTGCTGTTTTGTACCATTTCCCATTGCTGTCAAAATCTTCATATCGTGTTCCTGATGAAATGTTGTTTCTCCTTTTTTATAACTTGATTTCTCTATACATTTTGTAGGATAGGAAAAAAAAAGAAACCTTAAAACATTGAGATGCAGTAATTGTACTTGATTAGGAACCTTACCTTTTTTGATACTTCCCAGGGTTGGGAACCTTACCTTTTCTAGATTCGATGTTTCAAATGATGTGTGATCATGCTTTTTAAACTTGCATATTTTTTTTACTATGTTTCCTTCCATTTGTTTCCATCCAACCAGATCCTGTGTTGAGTGTTTCTCTCCAGTTTTGCTATGGACGTGGTTTTAATTACTATGGTTATTTGCAGACTGATTGGGAAGGTGGATACTATCCTCTTACCCTTCATTTCAGTGAGGACTACCCTAGCAAACCTCCCAAGTGCAAGTTCCCACAGGGTTTTTTCCACCCGAATGTATATCCCTCAGGAACAGTGTGCCTCTCGATTCTCAATGAGGACAGTGTAAGAGTTCAATCTACTTCATATGTTTTTAATTTTAAGCTCGCTTTATAATTTTCTGTTCTGTTTTTCTAATTTTAGGGTTGGAGACCGGCTATCACAGTCAAGCAGATTCTAGTTGGAATACAGGACCTGCTTGATCAGCCCAATCCAGCTGATCCTGCTCAGACTGATGGTTACCATCTTTTCATCCAGGTTAGAAAGAAAAGCAAAACAAGATTCTGCTTTCACTCATCATGTCTAGTTTTCAGCTTTCTTGATTTTTGAAAAGAACTTGCAGGATCCAGCAGAATATAAGAGACGTGTTCGGCTGCAGGCCAAGCAGTATCCTGCTCTGGTCTGAGGATGTTGGCATATAAGAGAGAAGATCCATGATCCATCCTGCACATCCGCGTAGTAGTGCAAAATCTCAGAATTATGCATCTGCATATGGATTTGACTAGATATAAGATCTCTGGAGAACTGTCCAGTGTAAACTTCGACCTTTGGTGATGTTGGATCTGGCACTGGCTTAACAAAATTCAGTTTCTTGTCCAGCCATAAGTGCTGGTGTGACTGATGTATTGATGGCATTCAGCTGAAATATTTGCTGTCTATAACCTCGTGAAAATGTTTGCTCGTATATTATCATCTGTTCTGGGTTTATATACTTTATCTGGATTTCCTCTGCGTAAAGTAGCTCATTTGCAAATACACAAGCGGATTGACGGAAGAGCTTGCAATATCTGGGATCTCATGATTGGTCCTGTACTAATCGTTGTGCCACCATTTTTCGCATGCTCTAGTTCTTAGATTGAATTGAACGCCAAATTGCTAATATAACTGTTGGGACAACTAAGGTTGGTTGCGTGTGTCACAGTGATTTAGATGCATTTCTGTAAATTTTGTGGTTACATTTCAAAGTACAGTTTGCATCAGGAATGATAAGCATGATAGCGTCAAACCCTCTGCTCTTCATGTACAGGGGCAACGCGCGACATGGTCCAGCAGCCCAGTGAAGCAGCACCTTCAGGCGAAGTTTTTCCGGGCCTCGTATGTGAGTCCCAGGCACCAGTTCGCCGGCGTGACGTCGGTGGCGACGATGGTCTGTTTGGTGGTGTAGGAGGTGAGCTTGAAGCTGAGCGGCTGGCCGCCGAGCTGCGCGAAGGCCTGGTACGAAGCGCCCCAGTTGTGGCTCATGCGAATCCACCCGGTGCTGCCGCCGCTCTTCACCCACATCTCGCCCACGTCGCCGGCGCCGGCCACGTTCGTCACGTAGGCCAGCAGCCAGTACGCGTTCCCCTGTAGCGCGAACCGCAGCCCGCCTTTCCTCACGCACGGCACCCTGTCAACAAGAACGGCGTGATCATCAGTAGTCGGGTGAACGGGAGCAGCAGGAATCGGGCACGGCGGCTTTACCTGCGATACATGACGGGGACGATGCCGGCGCGCCACTCGGCCATCTTCATGAAGGCGGGCTTGGAGAGGTCGAAATGGATCCGGGGCGGGTTGCACCATCCGCCGTTGTTGGAGTCCTGCGCCCAGTTGGGCGGGCACAGGTTGGTCGCGGTCACCGTGATCACCGGCGAGCCCCTGAGGCACGACGGCGAGCCCGTGCACCGCATCTGGTAGCACGTCCCGCACCCGTACCCGTCCTGGAACAGCGTCGTGCTCAGTGCTGCCGTGTCGGTCCCGTACCCGGTGCTGTACAGGTTGCCGTACCCGCAGGCGCCGCCTGCATGCCTCCAAAAACATGTAAGCGAGTGGCAAACGCTAGCAGTAAACGACCGCGTGGCGCCCAGTTACAACTTACAACACTCTTGTGCCGCGAGCCGGGGATGTGAACAAAAGCTACTTACCCATGGTCTCGGCCGCGGTCTCGTCGCCGTAGAACGTGGCGTGCGCCGGAGTCCACTGCATCGCCCTGAACCTGGCGTTAGCGGAGACGGACATGCTGGCCAGAGAGATGAGAACTGCCATGACGACGGTGGATGTTGAAGCCATTGCCGTTGTTTTGCCTTTGCTCATGGTGTTGTTGCTTGTTGGCCTCTGCAGAGCAACGCATCAACCAGGTGTATTTATGGGTTGCGTTTCATCAATCAGAGGGGTGGTTTGTAATGATTGGAGAAGAGCACGTTGTTGACAAGTTCGCGCAGCAACGTGCCCCGCACATCGGCCGACCGTGGACATTTGTACGGTGCGCTTCGCGTACGTGCGGGCAAGAAACAGAGCTGTACTCTGTTGCTCTATCCATTATTGCAGGTATTGCGAATGTCTTCTGATCAGAATGTTCTACAACACGTCGTCCTTTCAGATTTTATTTTTTTTGAGATAAAAGAAGGATTATATTAAATAATAACTGAGTACATTTTCATGTTACAAGCACTCTAAAATACAGATTTGGGAATGCTGAGAATGTGGAAATTGGTAGTTGCCGGGTATGCAATATGGCAGACACGACGGCCGACAAGTTCTTGCAAAATAATTTTTTGTTTATAAAATAGTTTTCGATATTCACATGTCTGACATAATAGTCAACTTCTATTGTGCCGATCGCATCGAAGGAACAGTGCAACCGTCTTATCCTCCATTATTCCATTAGATTGTTCACTTGCTGCCATGAACATTTCTGACCGTCCGTCCGATCGCATCATGCCAGCAATGTTCATGGAATGTTTTGCTGCCAGACGGTCAGAAATGTTTCCGAGGTCAGACGCATCAACTGGTTACAACAGTGTTTAGATAGTCTTGTAAAATTTGTCTGTATTGCACATTTGAATGAAAAGCACGGTTTACAATGTACAACGCTCACATCAAACTCACCGTTCCTAATGAACGGGGGCAACGCGCAAGTACATGTTTTACCTCAAACTGAAATGTGACTACGAAAACAGTGGAAAACAATAACCGGCCAAGCAGCAGCAGAGCAGAGCGTCCTGAGTGTCACAGCTCCTGCAATTCCTGCTGCCAAAAATGAAATGGCGCACTCCATCCACCTATCTATCTAAGACTAAGAGAAGTTCACACGGGCCTGGTAGGTGAGCCCGAGGCACCAGTTCGCCGGCGTGACGTTGTTCGCGATGATGGTCTGCCTGGTGGTGTAGGAGGTGAGCTTGAAGCTGAGCGGCTGGCCGCCGAGCTGCGCGAACGCCTGGAACGCGGCGCCCCAGTTGTGGCTCATCCGTATCCACCCGCCGCGTCCGCGCTTCACCCACATCTCCCCCACGTCCCCGGCGCCGGCCACGTTCGTCACGTAGGCCAGCAGCCAGTACGCGTTCCCCTGCAGCGCGAACCGGATGCCGCCTTTCCTCACGCAGGGCACCCGACGGTACATGACCGGCACGATGCCCGCGCGCCAGTAGGCCATCTTCATGAAGGCCGGCTTGGACAGGTCGAAGTGGCTGCGCGGCGGGTTGCACCACCCGCCGTTGTTGCTGTCCTGCGCCCAGTTCGGCGGGCACAGGTTCGTCGCCGTCACCGTGATCACCGGCGAGCCACGGTTGCACGACGGCGAGCCCACGCAACGCATCTGGTAGCATGTGCCGCAACCGTACCCGTCCTTGAACAGCGTCGTGCTCAGCGCCGCCGTGTCCGTGCCGTACCCGGTGGCGTACAAGTTGCCGTACCCGCACGCACCACCTGTGAAATAAAACTTGTTAGCAAAATGCCAAGTGCGAGTGCGAGGAAGGAATGATCGTGTCAGACTGGCAATGCAACGTACCCATGGTCTCCGCTGCGGTCTCGTCGCCATAGAACGTGGCGTGCGCCGGAGTCCACTGCATCGCTGTGAACCTTGCGTTCGCGGCAGTGGCCATGACGACCAGAGAGATGGAAAGGGCCAAGAAGGCTGTTGATGTCGAGGCCATTGCTCTGATGTTGCTTCCCCTTTGCTGTTTTTGCTTGAGCTCTGCAGACCAAAGGGGTGAACCAGTGTGTATATATAGTGGCTCAGCGGGCATTGGACGGATCGAGCAGAGTGGTAGTTGCTGATGATTGGGAACGATGAACTTCACGACTCGACGTGCGCGCACATACGCGAACCGTGGACATTTGTACGGTGCATTAGGCATACGTGCGGGCAAGAAACCGAGCTGTACCCTGTTATTCTACCCATTATTGCAGGTACGGCTGATTGCATATTGCAATTGTGTCTTCTGATCACAACCTTTTTTAATAATTTTCGTCCTTTTAGATTGGGGAGGATGTTTTATAGCTTACCTGCAGACTTGCCGGACCATACAATATGCCGAACATGCCGGCCGACAGGGTTTTGAAAAGATTTAATTTTGTTCAAGTTGTTAAAATATGATGTGCTGATAAATAGTCAACTTATGTTGTTGTCTCGGCTTCATCTCAGAGAAGATGCAACCCTCAATCCCCTTGTGGCACCTGCTGCTGCACATGCACAGCGTGATATCTGACTTCAGATGGTTGGCTACTATAGTTTCGGGGGGTTTTTTTCACAAACTTTGCGTTTATCGGCGAGGTCAGTCACAGCATTAATGTCAACGTTAAAATGAATTCCATCTCAATGTTTTAGCACTGGCTCAACAGTCATCTCAATGTTGTTGTACATGTTCATATGGCACCTAGACATTTTCAATATGGTGTTAATAAATTGTTGACCTTGTGTTACAAAAATGTTGACATGACAGTAAACAATTGCCCATGCCAATATGTTCTTCTTTCGCAAGGATCATTCTGGGAACTAGTCAAGATATAATTTAGAAATTGTTGGTATTATGCCGCAAATATTTTCATATAGCATGTAGAAACGTACCACTTCAAATTTTGTTGAGATAGTAGTTATGAGACTTTATAGAAGTACCTTTTCAATTTATTTTGAGATTAAGATGTTTGCCGGTTTGAATAGGATTGGTTTCCACACCACATGTTATGTTTTGTTCAGCCATACCATACACATTTCCATACTAACAGAACAGAATCCGATTTGAGAAAGAAAGAATCATACATCTCCATTTTTGGCTTCTTTCCCACTGAGAGGTGTTAACTACTGTAGATCATAGCAAGCTATTTTATTCCTAGGAAATGTCTCTTAAAAACAGAGCGACAAGGATCAATACCACAACTTAGGACTCACTTAAAACATTGAGATCACAGCAAAGAGGAGACAGACAGGTTACACTTTCACCACGTTACCACACTCATACTATGTAGCTAGTAGTCTATCCTCGTCCTTCAGGTTCCTGGTTGGCAGTTGCCACACAGCCACATCCAACAGATGATTCATGCTTCATAGCAATCTATAACATTACCTATATCCATATCCGACATTAGGCGGGTACGGTTGATCAAAACGCGACATCTGCTGCATTGGAGGCACAGACATGGTGCCAAAGTTCCCGTCCCTCTTGTCCAGCTCCACCTTGTGCTGTGTCTGGAGAAGCAGTGCAATGTCATCATAAGCATTCAAGTGTCAGATAATGATATTACCTGAAACTACGAAAGTGACAGCGCAAGTACCTGCATACATGAGCAAACCCTGCACACGGAACAGGCCACAAGGTTATTATTAAAAAGCTCGCTGTTTCAGAGAAAGAAAAAAAAAAAAGAACCGAGGACTTGGGTGAGGGACTGAGGGGTACTTACGTCCAGTAGACCATGTCAGACATGCAGGAGATGACATGCGCAACCTCTGAAAGCTCACTGTTGCCGACGATGCAGGCGACTAGGGAGCAGATGCAGGCGAGCTGTTGGAGGAGAAACATGAAGCTCTGCAGTAATTCGGAGAGTTGTAGTTTTTAGTCCTCAGATTCGAAAAGAGAGATCTCTGAAACGGGTAAACAGAAGACGAAGTCAGCAGTACGCACGATGATGCAGTTGTCGCACTGAGTCGTCTGGATGTTGAACTCGTCTTGCAGCAAGAACCGGGTGGAGGCGACTGAATTGCCGAAACAGCAGAACACCTGGAGAAAAGATATTGCAGGATCAGCTGAATTTGTTCAGATACAGTGTACAGCTGCATGGTAAGATCGTACAGATATAAAAGTGCACCTACTGCAAGGAACAAACGAATTAAAGAAACGGAGATTAGAAAAACATGTGTATTATTACCTCGGTTGCAAGGCAGATTTCGGGGCACCGGCTCTCGCCGCACTTGCCACTGCACGGCATGTACCCGGCGCAGCACACGTATCTTGACATGTCGTTGTAGAGCGCGCGCCTTCGCAGCATGTAGGACACGCACGGACCACTGGAGGACAAGGAAAGGCAGAAACGGTGGTGTTTCAGAATCAGATCTTACCAACAGGCAACAAAACCTACGCAGAAGTTCGGAGACTCGAAGCAGAGCTCCTCCACTCACCACCACAGCGACAGGCAGCACCCTGTTGGATCGAAACAAACATCAGTTTCTCAATCACACAGCGCGCACCGGGAACAAGCAGCACAAGATCAGGCAAGAAGATCAAAGGAGAAAAACATCGAGCCACGATCGATACACACATGGGAGGTCCGCCGTGACGGCGTTGGTGAGGTCGGTGTGCCAGACGTTGCGGTAGCTCTGTCGCAGCTGCATCTTCTCCAACATCGCCTCCGACCGCGCCATCTCGACCGCCTGATCGGAACAACCTCTCCGGTCAGATCGGCTGCGCTCGTGTGGCGGGCTGGAGCACTGGCACGGCCAGGAACGTTTGCCTAGGCTGCTCTGTTAATTTAATGACGCGAATTCCTTCTTTGGTAAGGTCCATGCCGGCCGGTTGTTGGAAGCTTCGACCGGTCCACCGTGACGACCGAAGGAAGGCGGACAAGGAACGGCACGACACGGGAGTGGAGCAACCACTGAGGTTTGAAACGTTGCTATAGCTTGGAGCGCGGAAGAAGTTCGCGGGAAAAATCCGTGCAATTGCGTGTGCGCCAGGGGAGCCGGCGGCGCCTCGTCGCGTGCTTTGGCGTAATCGCGGAGACAGTTGGACTCGGGCTAGGGTCGTCAATGTCTGATTGTGCCCGCGCCTTGTTCCAAATGGCTGTCAAGGGCGGGCAATGAACACCAATATGCCATGTCGGCCACTGGCTGGGCGAATGCGCCGGCTGACCCGCCCGCCGCCGGGTCGTGTGATCCAGCTAATGGAATTACACGTCAGGACGCTGAACAAATGTCATTGCAGCCACACGTGATACATCCTTGTTCGACACGCCGCACACATGCAGATGCAGCCCCCCACACGCGATACCTCCTCCTTTTAGGAACGGCCCCATTAGCTATTGGGCTGGTTTATTCCGAATACAGAAACATGTGGCCCAACACAAAGCCCACGCGTCATGAGTTAACACTGACATTTCTAAATTTTTTTTAGCACTTGTACTAGTAACTCATTTTTTAAAAAAATATTTCTAATACTAGTAGTAGATTTTTTTTTGTGTGAGTATAGTAGATAGTTCGTCCTATTTCACATTAGATGGATCTTTTATTTGTCTTTCGTGACTCTGTACAGAGACAGGCAAATGGCATTATTTTTTTTTCTCCTGCGAAGACAAATCGCATTGTTCTTGTTTACCTAGCTGGCACAAAACTGTACGGGAGATCTGTCGTTTGTCCTTTCGGGTCCCAAGTGCAGACATACCCGTACTCATTATGTAACTGTATTAAACAAGAAGAAATGATATTTATCATCGTGCCAGCTCTTGTTCCGTGATAACCCAAAGCTATCCGCTGGCCAATGCACGTACAAACAAGGTTAGTTTACACAACGTATCCAATAATCCAGGTGTACGAATCGTGCCACCACCCAAATAAAAAAGAAATGCATTCCGAAACCAAATCCAATCCCAAACTCCAGCTCGATAATAATGTCTCTACTCTCGAGTCGGTCGGCTAGCTGTCAGTGCAAAATCCTCGATAAACAACAGGCAATTGCTGCTTCAATCCTGTCGATTCGTTGGCTTGGACTGGTTCGTCCGAGCGACCGGGTCCCCTGCCAGCAGCAACCTGATTGATCACACTCTCGCATAATGCAGGAGCGGTTGGATAATTTAATTGGCTTCTGTTAGCGGTTACTGGGATGCGCTCCACATGGCTGTTCCGAGTTCTAGAACGACTAGATATATCACCATAGAGGCAGAGCAGATAGGTACGCGACTGGACGGGGCCGTGCCGCTCGAACCCGATCGATAGCTATGTGAACCTCCCGCGTCTCCAGCGCGCGCCATGTGGTTCGTCCGCGCCCCTGAATGAATCAGTTTTGCTTGGCCGGTTGGCTCTGTCTCTTAGGCCCGTACGCCATGGCCGCCGTGTGTCCGCCCGCAATTGCACCGGCCAGTTTGCCGTCATCAGGGAGCTGATTGGGACGGCAACCGCAATCATTCGAGGGGACACAAGATGAAAAAGTACAAAGATCTTGGCCTAAAACGCAGCTAACGTTCGTCCGAAAGTAGAAACCGTTGCGAATTGGGAGATAGTACTTTTTGAACGTCGACGATGATATGCTGCAGTTTATTTATCTTCACCTGCAACACTGCATGTCTGCATGTTAGGGGAAGTGCGATGGACCGAGTCCGAGCTCCGGAGACCTGGACCAGGCCACGACGACGACTATGGAGTCCAACTTGGACGGAAACTGGGAACCCGTTCCGGTTCCCACTCACACGCTCCACCCCTGATCGGAACCGTGTGCTTTAATTTCCACACGCCGTTAAATAAACGACGAGCCTGGCCGAAGCTTCGGCGCGTACGTTTGTGCGGCTGTCCCGGCCGTTTTAAGGCAGTCGCCGTTGCGCGGGTAAAGGTCAAACCAAGCTCGCGACGCCACCTCCCGCCCGCGCCGGGACACGACACAAAGACGTCCTTCTCGACCCAACCGTCCGGTGCGTCGGCCTCAACGCGGCGAAGCAAACCAGCAGATCTTTCGTCTCCTCCGCAATCCATCCGCTTCGCTTACAAAACTTCGACACCCAACCCCACTGCCGCCTGATCACAACACGGGAACGGAACCCACTCGATCTCCTGGCGACTGGCGGCGCGAGCATGGAGAAGAAGTTACTGCCGCTGGTGCACAAGCACGCGCACGGCGGCGGCGGCGGCGGGGCCGAGCGGATGTGGGCGCGGCCGTGGCGGTGGGCCAAGACGGCCTTCTTCGTCGCCGCGATGCTCGCCTCGCTCCTGCTCGTCTGCGCGCCGCCGCTGCTCGTCGTGATCCTCGACCTCGCGCTCCCGCCCGCGCTCTTCTCCGCGACCCTCCGCGCCGGCGGTTCGTCGTCGTTCGCCTCGGCGGCGGCGGCGCAGGCGCGGGCGTTCGACTTCCGGTCCTCGCTCGTCGACCTCCCCGCCCTCTCCGCCGCGCGCGCCTTGATCATCCTCTGTGAGTAGCGCCGTCCGTCTCTTCCTACTACACATGCTACTTACAACAGCTTCAATCAATTCGAGTCCATCTCGACCTGAATTCACCAACTCATGATGATCAAGTTCTGTTGCAGGCGCGTACGCGTTGTACGGGGGAGGCGCGGCCTACTTTTGGGTGGTCGTGGCGTGCTCCACCGGGTCCTTGTCCTACGCGCTGGCCAAGGCCGCGGCCATGCTGCCGCGCCACGCCGTGACCATCGCTGTCCCGGAGGCCATGATCGGGCTGTCGCTGACGCTCGCCGTCGCGCACCTGGCCGTCGCGTACCGGACCAGCTGCCGCGAGCGCCGCCGCCAGCTCGTGTACAGAATCGACGTCGAAGCGGTGAGCATAACTAACTAATCCCCCTTCCTGTACCTCCCCGCACCTGCGAATTGCACGTGCTGCCCTTTCTCGGCCCGAAAAGTTTTACGCCTGATCACCAACGCAACGCAGACGAAAATTTCGAGTTTTTTTTTTCTTTTCTTCCTCGCGTAGTTGCAGCCATGAGCCCACACGAGCATATGGACGCGTAGTGGAAAGCATGATTCCCACGAACAATCCAGGCATTTTGTTTTGTTAGTTCATCGACACCCCATCGCCCTCTGCTTTCGGTGACAAAGAGGAGGAGGGAAATTAGATTCGCGCGGGCATAGGCATTACCGCGTTCGCTGCATTGTTTACAAGAAAAGGTTAAGACATGCTAGTTGCACACTTGCTGGATCAGATAAGGATAGCTGCTGATGCACTTGAAAGTACCTTATTCTAATTATTATCTTTGTTAACTTTATATTATCGAGAAGGCCTTAGCTTAACGACCAGTTGGTTTATGATTTATGATGTACAGGTCAGGCTAAAAGGAGGTCATCAAACGCCCAAAAGCCTGAAGCAATGTAGTGTATGACACTCTGTCCTCTCATCCTTACAACTAGGAGGTGTGACATATGCAGCGTACACGTAGGCGTCCGGAAGATTTGTTGTAGAGGCGAATTTTGGTTCGTTTGTTATTCGTTATTATGTGCACATGTTACCTGTATGCTCACTGTCGCTGTCGCGAGTGAACGTGTTCTATATTTGTAAATAGTACACAAGTCAGCTGTGCTTATTAATCAGTCCGGCCGCCTGCGAGCGATGCAGGACGAGCCGTGTTCAACAACGTCCCCTGTTCAACAGCACTGCCATTCTAGAATTCAGATTCGTGCTGGTAATTCTAAAGATACTGGTCAGCGAGCGGCCGAATAAAAATCTCATGCTAGAAGAAAATTTCGTGCTGTACCAACACCAGAAAATATTAACGTGCGTGCGCGCGAAAGCAGAAAAACTTCGTTTTCACCAAAGAATTTTCAGAAGGAAACATGGAACAGACCACATATGTCAATTGTGATCCACGGCCGCCTCCTAACATCTCAGGCCAAGCTACGTCAGGACAAAACTGAAATGAGATTTCATTCTGAAACCACCAAACTGCTACTTCTAGAAAACAAAAAAGTCGTATCTTGTCTGAACAAGTTTCTGAAAGTGAATTCAGATAACTTTTGAAGTGCCAGTTCAGACCTGTGGAGAAACACCTTTCAGCCCTTTCAGTGGTGGCAGATGGCCAGGTCTGCGTGTAAAGGTACAACCTGGACTAGATGCTCCAGTTTGATGCATATTTTTCATTTCCAGACATCTCTCGGGTCTCAGGAGTTACTAGTTAGGTGTCGTCAAGAGCAGATGCATTCGACGAATAACATAATTGGGTTTGGAGTATTGGCGTTTTCATTGAGGACCTACGATTTACGTACTCCGTACAAGGCTTTTGTGGAGAAGTCGCACCCATTTGGCAAGCACGTCTCTTCCAGTATGTGTTAGCCTTTGGAAAGGTGCGGCATGCAAGAATGCAAGATGCTACCATGAGAAGGAAAAGGAAATTTCCACATAAACAAAGCGAGCACGTATACACAGTTCGTCGCTTTTGATAAACCTGAAGAAGCCTTTAAGCTCTAACCAAAATGTTGGGGTTTTTTTAGCAAAAACCAAAATGCTGGTGACTTGGTGGCACGGAGAAAAAGGCCGGCCCATTTTTTACCACTGCTCAGGCCCATGAAAGTGTTTTCCCAAGCCCATTCCTGACCACTGCTCAGGCCCATGAAAGTGCCATTCATCGTCTCTGTTTCTTCATGCTCCAATATTCACGGAGATGTTTTTCTTAACAAAAATAAACTTGCTAATTTTTAGTTTACTGAAAATTTTTGAATAATTTTTAATCATCGCTTTGAGTTATCAAATTTAGATATAATAATTTATAAATATTATATAAATAATATTAAAAAATTTAAAATATAAATTAACAGACCATCGATTAAAAGTTTTCACTCGATTCAAAGTTAGAACATATGAAACAGAAAGGATTCATGGACAGGTAGCAGTATGTCTACATGGCCATGCATTTCCTCTATCCGTGTCGTCAGTCTTTGCTTCGATGTGAAATCAGCTACACCTTCAGATTTCATCGGTATTGGATAAACTGGTCAAATGGTTCCATTAGTCGCACGCTCCATATTTTGGTATCATAAGAGTCTTTGTTTTCTAACCTAACTGTTCATCTATCAGTGCAACAGTACCCCCGACATCGTTTCTTGACCGTCCGATCGTCGCGAGATAGCGATCCGTTCGTCCAGCCCCGCGTCTCTCCAGCCTGTCCGTTTTCCGCATCAAGCGGTCCGTCGTGCTCCTCTCGCGAGGCTTCCTGATGCTTCCTCGACGGCTCCACGCACACCTGGCTGCGTCTTCCTCACGATGGCGCGGTCATAGCGACCAAGCCTGCAGCCTCCCCCTGTCGGACGGCATCGCCATAGGTGCCTCTTCCAGCAGCGGCTCCAGCTGCTACGGCACCGACGGCAGCGGTCTCCGTACAGGCCCCTCGCCTTCACGTCCTCCGAGAAACGCCCCTGCTTGCGAGGCGGCCTTGACAGATCCGCTGCCTTCTTCGCCATGCAACTCTGACTGGGTACTCCTTTCTCCGTTGCCCTGATTTAAGGCTGAGCTGCCCCTACCAAGGTGATCCCCATATCCTACTTCATTCCACGCATGTATTTTTCCTCCTCTCATGTACAGATATGGGTGCCCTCGCCGCTGGTGTCTGCTAAACGCGTGCTACCGGTGTCCACCCAGTCTGCAGATTCTGTGTGTCTTGTCCTGCTGTAAGCCAACAGGTCATCTTTTTCCTGATGCTAGATCGATATGTGTACTCCATATCTATTTCTTTCGTTAGATCTCGCTTAGAAAATTTGTAGTATAAATTTATCTATTATATGTGTCGAT
Organism: Eleusine indica; assembly: GCA_030378355.1. Taxonomy (NCBI): domain Eukaryota; kingdom Viridiplantae; phylum Streptophyta; class Magnoliopsida; order Poales; family Poaceae; genus Eleusine; species Eleusine indica. Next base: position 50,272,534 of record CM059495.1, read on the forward strand.
AGACCTGACAGAAAATCAATTTTTTGAGTAACAAGAGCTGATTTGGCTCTCGGTTGGGCAGGGGCATGGCATTTTGTTTTCTTGCGATATCAAGCAGACGTTAACCCTATTATCAACTTACTATAGGTAGTGAATGGTTTTGTCCATGTATATGAAAGTGGGTGTCTCTTTTGGATATTTTTGGATCAGATGTGAGTTATTCTTTTTCAGGTTGTTAGTAAAAAAAAGCAACACGGATACACTTAGGACTGCATCTGGTCTAAAAGCGAAGGGAAGATGGAGGATGTCCAGAAAAGGAATCAGGGGAACTCAAGGGAAAAAAAAAATTAGGTTTATTTTCACTCTGTCGTTCATTCAAGTAATCATGCTTAGTCTCTTCTTCTTGGTTCCCTTCTTTCAGTGCTTGTGTGCCAAAATGTGGACTGTACTCATTTTTATTTATCGTACATGGTAAGTCTATTAGTTGCTCTGAATTTTTAGATGTCTTCTTTAGTTGCTTATGATCTGCTCATTCATAGAAATCTAAGCCATCAAAATGTTTCGCTTTTCTCTGAATGATCAAGGTTTCACGAATTGAGTCAAGTATCTCAAAAATGAAGAATTCTGATCAAGTTTTCACGAATTGAGTCAAGCATCTAAAAAATGACGAATTCTTGATCGTTATACTAATGACTTGCATCTGCGGCTGGTGTTCATGTAGGGTTATTAGCACTTCCATCATTTATATTTTTCTTGGTTCTAAAATTCTAATGTAGCTTTTATATACATATGGCTAAAAAAATCATGCAAACTGATTTCAACTGTTAACAGCTAAAAAAATCATATGGCTCCTGTCCTTTCCAAATTTATTTACAAATTACCTCTCTGTTGCAGGTTAGAGTGGGATACCACTTAGCACAACCCAAATATTGTTTCGTTTGACCAGCATATTACGTATTTTGGCTTGAGCATTTGGTACCTTTTGTTTTAAGGTAACTCCAGTCGAAATAAAATAAAAAAAATACTCATCTTCATTATATACTATATGCTATTATTGAACTGTGAAGCATGTTGTCCACAGTAATAGATATGTGACTCATGATTAGCCTACCCTGAACTATGTCAGTCGCATCTTTTTTTCTTCGGTACTGATATGGACCTAAAGCTTTGCTACTTAGTGAATCTTCATCATACAACGTATGTTATAGTATAATGAAGCCTTCAAAATTCCATACTTACATATACTGTTGCGTATGTCTGTCTAGATTATTTTTTTATGGATAAATACACTACATCAGGTGCACGTTTTCAAGTGCCTTACAATAATAGTCAAATTTATATGTTTACATAGCTGTTCCGGTCATTCAGGTTTGTAAGATTCAATCTCATGGATAGATACATGCCATTCCATATCATGCATGCTAAATATTTACATCTTTTATGTTCTATAAAGTTGAGGGGCATGGCTCTTTTGCTGTATAATAAGATCCAGATTTTAATCCATATGCTGCCTATTAACCATGGCATGGGTGTTGTCCTCTGGTGCATGTAAACATATTTATTCCTATGTAAACCTCAAATTCTACATATTATAATGTTTGCATCCACATTAGACTCTTTGTATGCTACTTTCTTTCAAACTTCATACTTCATATTAGCATATTTAAGTATTGTTACGGTGACACCCGCAGCAACGCGCGGGGTTTTGACTAGTTTATGAATCTCCCTAGCTTCCAGCAGTACAGTAGTAATGATTTGGCACTTGATGCGGACGTTGACATGTCTTTGTCACTTGCATCCCATTGTCTGTTCCCTGTTGTGAATAACACACCAAGTCGTGTGGCCATGATTTATGTAGTCTAATAACAAAAATATGATTAGCAATTGACAAACTAAAGATGAATAAAAATCTACTGCTTGGCCGAGGGAACGTAAGTTGACAGTTCATGGGGATGGGAGTTTCCGAGTAATTGGCACCCTGAGTTGAAACAGATACTTGCTTGGAACGTCATAATCTCCGTTGACTTTTCAGCTATGCATCATTATTTGCGATCGATTTTCATCTTTTGATTCTACTTTCCGATAAATCCAATAATGCACCGAACTTGCTGAGAGTGCGACTACAATGAGCTTGACTAGTATAAGGTACTGCATACATCAAACGTCCACATATATGCTGTCAAAGATATTCCTTTTGGTAGATCACAAGTCTCCAGATATGGTGTCAAAGATATTGCTTTTGCCTCCCTAGTTGTTAGTTGTAGCAGGGTGATGACCAAGCTCGGGCCTGACAATCATGCTGGATTAGTATATGTAATTTCGGTTGTAATTCATTATCTTTCACTCTAATGAATGGCGGTGCTTCTACCTTGTTTTGAAAAACAAATGTCATAAAAACAAATCTCCCGAGGTGAAGAAGATACGCAGCGGCCATCAAGTATGGCTCGCGATATGTAATCTGGTCATCAACTTTTTTCTCTCTTAATGAAAAGATACGCAACTCTCCTACGTATTTTAGAAAAAATCTTCCGAGGTGAAAGACATGTTCTTTCACAAGCTTTCATAGCTACTACCTCCTCCATATTTAGTTGATGACGTTAGGATAATGGTTTCAATTTATTTTTAAACTAAAAATGCTGTCTTACAAACATCAATCTCAAAAACTGAAGGCAGCGCCTATGATTAATTGATCGAATTCGAGAAGATGCATAACTAGCAATGCTTGTGTCCTCTTTCATGATCGAGAAGTCTAGACACACACCAATATTCAGTGCCAGATAACAGTTCAATTAGTTAATTGAAAGGAGTTTGGTGAAACAGACTAAATGAGAACATACTGGAAATTAACAAAAGCAAAAGATTTTCTCTTTCATTCAGGTTCATGGTCATGTCTCACGCGGGCTGTGTGCGTACATAGGCATGAGCGCAATTCGGTTGCGATCTCGCATCAGTCTATAAACGCCAAGTGCGTAAGAATAACCACAAATGTAAACGTACTGAGAGATTAATTTAGTGAATAACATTGCAAAATCCAAAATAGCAACCAATTAACGTTGTCTTGTACGGATGACTGCAGCATATTGTAGTAAGAGCTAGGACTATTTTTTAAAATTCTTTCCACCTTGGTAACAAGTTAATTATCGGTGCAGGCAATCAATCCAACGCCAACAGCGACGTCGTGAATCTTATTCATTCCTTTAGCACAAACAAGATTTTTTTTTTTTGGGTAGAAAATGACACGGACAATTTGGATGAAAGAGACACACTGCTCAGGATTACTATATCAGGTAGGGTGGTCTTAAGATGAACAATGTATATATATCTTATATTTAGAGTGAGGCTAGCACAAATTTTTTTCATGAAAGGAGTAGCAAAGTTACTACTACCTTCAGCACGAGATATTATATTACGCACTGAATCAGCTTGGAGATGAAGCAACACAATCAAGGGTAGACGCATGATCGCGACGCAGGCAGTCATACATAGGATCCGGTCCCAGCTGCGGTCCCACCACCACCTTTCCCATTGGCCGTGTGGTTATTTTAACAGCGATTAGTTGGTAGCCGTGGACCATTCTCTCCTGTGGCCGCGGCCGTGTGCCGACTGCCGACGTCCGTAGCGCTGCCCGCCGCAGTTGCGCTGACTAGTCTCGCTCCGCACGTCCAGTGATGCTGCACTCTGCCTGGTACACCGTACACACCTCGCACGGTTGGATGTTGCACCACGAGAGTGCTGGTGGCATACAGCAGCGGAGAGAGACGCTCAGCGGCCGTCGTCGAGGGCTAGCTCTTGACGCGTCAACCGCCACACCTAGATAGCTAGCCCGGCCGGCCGGCCGTTGGAGCCAACTACTCACCGGGCACGCGATCGAGCAAGCGCAGCGTCTCGTAACGCACGGACTGAGACTGTGTGTATGTACCAGAGCTATAGCTGGACCGGGACCATCTATCTATATCACGATCGGCTCCCCTCTCCTCTTGCCGGAAAGTATATGGCCCTGCGCTCGCCATCGCGCAAAGGTACGTCGCGCGTCGCCGTCTCGCCTTTGCTTCTTCTCTTCCGTTCCCTCCCCCTCCCCCGCTCGGTGCGGTCTGCACTTATTCGTCTGTAGCATCTCTGGTTTTCCGAGCTACGCTAGCTTTGATCTCCCGAGGTCTCCACTTCTCCAGTGTGACACCAAGCTAGAATCGGAGCAAATAAAGATGGCGCACCACCACCACCATCTGGGCCTGGCGTACGCGGACTACTTCGCGGCGGGCGGCGGCGGGGCGACGGTGGTCGTGCCGGAGGTGGAGGACGCGGATCACCACCACATCTACGGCGTGCACCACCAGCCGGCCGGGGCGGAGGCGTTCGTCCCGGCAGGGATAGCGGCAGACAAGTCCGGGCTCGGCGGCCACCACTTCGTCGAGCACGCACACCACGCCACGACGTTGACGTCGCTGTCGCTCCACGGGCCGGCGGCGGAGGCCGCGTCGTCGCTGGCGGCGGTGCACCAGCACCAGCACCACCAGCTCCGGCAACTCCAGCACCAGGCGTGGCCGCAGCAGCAGCAGCAGGACGCGTGGCACCTCGTGCGCGGCTCCAGGTTCCTGCTCCCGACGCAGCAGCTGCTGCAGGAATTCTGCGGCCTCCCCGCAGAGACCACCGCGGCTTCGAATAAGCCGCCGACGACGAAGGATCCGGCGAACGAGGACGGCGGCGGCGGGTCGTCGTCCGCGGCCGCCCCAGTGCCGGCGCGGATCCAGGCCATGGATGCCGCCGAGCTGCAGCGGCTCAAGACCAAGCTCTACTCCATGCTCGACGAGGTCAGCAGCCCTTCTCTAATTACCCATCTCAGTCACGTGTGATACTGTCATGTCAACACACCCCCAATCGACCATCCACGGGATCATCGGCGTCCGAACTCCGAAGCACCCGTTCAATTCGTCCTTCCTTGGAAATCCAAACAGCTCCAGGAAAGTGGGTGCTCAGTTATGGCTTGGCTTGGCCCAGGGAAGGATCCTGGGACAAGCACAGCGACGCAGTCTCGTTCTGGGGCCTCACCCCTCCGATTCTGGAAACCACCATTCCTTTGCCTTCGCTGCAGCATGCAGGCGCAGCTTAGGTATCCCCTGCAGGACTGGCGCCCGAGAGCCCATGATGACCCGGTAGAGCTGCAGCTGCCCCAGATCTCTGCAGAGCGCTATAGCTAGCACTGTTCCCCAATCCCTCTTCTTAACTTTTTGGCCACTGCGGCAGTGCCCATCTCCTGTGCTCGATCGTCGTCTTAATGCCTGCTTTCCATTCCTATGTACACTGCGCACTTGTACAGTGGAGTTCATCGGTAGGTGGAGCTCGGTCGCTGCAGAGTTCCATGGTGCACTGCAGCACACTGCTCTAGTCAAAGTCATGTGCATCTCGGCCCCAGGCCAGTAGAACAGCCACACTGTAGTGTCATCACTGCAGGAAGCTGTTGGTAGTAGACGCGTCGCAGCTACTGTTACATTGCCATTCTAGATGTAATCGAGAGCTTCTTGTTTACTTGCATGGTGATTGATCTGCTGGCGCTATGATTACTGGTGTCGCAGGTAGACAGGCGGTACAGGAGGTACCGCGAGCAGATGCGGGCGGTGGCGGGGTCCTTCGAGGCGGTGGCCGGGGCGCGGGCGGCGGCGGCGTACACGAGGCTGGCGTCGCGCACGATCTCGAGGCACTTCCGCACCCTGCGGGACGGCGTGGCAAGGCAGGTGGAGGCGGTGCGCGGGGCGCTCGGCGAGAAGGACGCGGCGGCGGGCGGCGTCTCGAGGGCCGCCGGTGTGGCCAGAGGGGAGACCACGCCGAGGCTGCGGGTGCTCGACCAGTGCCTGAGGCAAAGTAGGGCGTACCAGACCGGCGCGCTCGAGAGCCAGCCCTGGCGGCCGCAGCGCGGCCTGCCCGAGCGCGCCGTCTCCATCCTGCGGGCCTGGCTGTTCGAGCACTTCCTTCACCCGTAATGGCTAAACTTTCTTTACTTCCATAATTTTGCATTGCATGAATAGCTGGCATGGTTTTGTTTTTGTTGATCATTAAAGGACGTGTGACACTAATTCCATTTCGCATATATTGATTTTTGCAACAAAAAGATATATGAAGTACGACACTAAATATCATCAAAAAAAAATTTATGTTAGTAAAACACTAGTAATTACTTTCTTCCATCGCAAAAAATCAGTTTACTTCAAAAGGACAAACCAAATTAATTTTGTAGAGTATGATAAACTACAATAGTAGCACCAAACGCAAAACTGCATAAAAAAAACTAAGGCTAGGCACTTACTGAGCCATCTATCTAAGTGATGCTCAAGCGCCATAGTGTTTCTCATTCCTAAAACCGTTTCATCCTAGCCACTGTTCTACTATATCTGATATCTCCTAAGCATGTCTCATTGTGTATATATGATCGAATGTTCCGATAATGTTACATGTTATATTGATTTCTCTCAAACCAATTACTACTATCTAACTTTTCTTGTTGCCTTTAGCATCGTCAGTAATGTCACTTCTCAGAAACAATTACATATGATATGTGATTTGTATGAGGTTGGTCGTTAATTAGTCAGTTCATCATCATCAAAATAAAAGAGTGTCTCCTGAATAAAACGTACCATAAATATATTCTTTTTGGGACGGCGGAGGTAGGTCGTAGCACCATATGTCCCCATATGCAACATGTTTAATTAAGTTGTACAGCTCTAATAATTTGCAACGCATATTTAGAAGTGATCATTTTCTTAACTAATCAATTTTATGCATGTTTAGAATTCAAACACCCTATCATATCGATCAAGAAGTGTGACTTGTCCAGTAGGGCAATAAGCAGTCTAGTAGCAGTCCATTTGCCAAATAATGAATATTTGCTCTTCTCCCAGTACTGTTACAATGTCTACATCATATACCATACTTGTCTTGAGCGAGTATTCCATGTGCACTACTCATGCATGCATGGCCGTATTGCATCTGTATCTTTATATCTAAAACGAAATATTCGCCATATATCCTTTGAGATGGAAGACAAACTGACGCCCTAGTTGGCACATCCCTCTTCATCCAGGTATCCAAGCGACGTGGATAAGCACATTCTGGCGCGCCAGACAGGCCTATCACGCAGCCAAGTAAGTAAATGCTTACTTCTGCTGCCTTGTCTAGCACTGTCAATGATTTTTTTAGTAACCCCAGCTCAAAGAATTCTTGAAACTGGAGATATGTTAAATAGGGCATTTTTCTTGATGATTTGGCACTTATCAGCTCCAACTTAACTAGAAAACTAGTACAAAAATGTTAACCTGTTGGAACCTATAATTAGCTTGCTATCATCACATCATAAGCAGTATTATTGCCTAGTTGCATCATATCATTATAGGTCACAAACCAATTCGACACGCGTCGGCTCCGGCGTGCCCATCGATCGGGTACCACGTCGGGATCGCGCGTGTCTGTCATTCTTCTGCTCACGTCGCACGAAAGGTTCTCATCAACCGCTCTACCTCCTGCGCGCGCCCACCGCGTGCGTGTTGTTGCATGTGTGTGTGCAGGTATCCAACTGGTTCATCAACGCGCGGGTGAGGCTGTGGAAACCGATGGTGGAGGAGATGTACGTGGAGGAGATGAAGGACGACCCGGCCGAGGAGGGCGGCGGCTGCAGCAACGACCCTACCTACACCTCCGAGAGAGAGGGACTGGGCGAGATGAAGCCGACGCGGGCGCAGCTGGTGGCCCACGACGCGGGGTCGCTGGCATCCGTGGTGAGCATCGGCAGCAGCAGGGACCAGCAGCAGAATAGCCTCAACTTTGGCGTGATGGAGCACCTGGGCTTCGGCGCGTACGACGGTCACGGTGGCGGTGGCAGCGGCGTGTCTCTCACGCTTGGGCTGCATCAGCAGCACGCCGACCCGCACGGCGGTGTCAACGTCGCGTTCGCTGGTGCAACTTCGTCGTCGGCGCACGAGTTCCTGTTCATGGCGGGGGGCGAACAACAGCAGATGGTGGACGTTGCCCGTGGCGGCGTGTACGCGGGCGGTCACCACTTCGGCGCCAGCGTCGAGGGAGACACGGGAGTGACCACGTTGAAGACGAACTACCATCTCCTCCACGACCTCGCCGGATGATAACATTTACCGGCCGGAACCGATCGGGGGACGACGAACAGTTGATTTTAAGTTTTGTGGTTGACGGGGATGTGTGAACGGCAGCGCCGCGCGCCGATGGGCATGCGTTGTGTACGACGCTACGTCGCCTTGGATTTTTGTAGCGTTTATATATAGGAGGATGCCTCTCTCTCTCTCTCTCTCTCTCTCTCTCTCTCTCTCTTCGCAGGGGGTCTGTATCCCTGTGTGGATCGATCGGGCATTCCCGGGGACCTCCTACTCTGCCCACTTATTGTTGTGTGCGCGTACCGCCAGGGCATGAACTCAGATAGCGTGTGTTGTTGACACTATTTTCATTCTAAGACGCTACCAGCCGGGCAGAGAATTACACCAAGTGACAGTTCCTTGTACCGAACTATTGCAAAGAAGGGTTTTACATGATCGATGACCACCAACGCGCGCCACTGTGTTTCGCTGAGTGATCAATTGGAACGAGCGGTCAAGGCCTGACAGGGCTCTCGCTTGGTATTCGTTCCAAATGCTACCACCACAAGAAAATGCATACTATTGCAATATATTAAATGGAAGCATTATATATTTGGAGAATTGCAGATATCATATATAGTATAAAAAGCTAGAGAAATGCTCCGGTGGAGCTCTTTTTAAAGTTAGCATAGATCTCAAAGCAATTTTGGTTAATTAGATAATTAATTAGTCTTTGGATTTTTGAGGCCCATCTAGCCCTGCCCCATTCCAGACCCAACCAGCCCAACCATCGAGACAACAGAAAGGATGAAAAATGGTGTCGTCAGCTCATCGCCCAACCTAGAGTGTCGTCTGATACTCTGATCCAGGCCGGCAAAGATTCTTTTTTTCTTCACCGTGTTAGGCTTCGGGGAGAAGAAGGACCTGTTCCTATGACTTCGATGCGAATTTGGTGGAACGGGGCTGAGCTGGGTTTATTGAAGAAAGAAAAGGGCCGGGCAAAATTACAAATAATTTATTAATTATAATATGACTGCTTTGAGATATGTGCTTGTTTTTAAAAAGAGCTCCACCGGAGCACTTCTCTAAAAGCTAAGCATTTGCAAATATGTTATGACCTGATTTCTATACTGAATATTAAAAAAAAACGACATTTTATTGTAAATCTCATTGCACAACATAGGAGAACATTATTCCGTGGACTAAAATAAAAGCAGCTAAAGGAAGTATCACACAACTAGTGGGATGGCCATTGTGGTATGTGTAGCCATTCCCTTACATACTACATCAGTGGTTCAGGACTTCAAGTATACATGGGGCTCCCAAGCACTCCTCTCTTGTCATTATTGGTATACCACAGGATTCCAAAGCTTATGAAACAACACAATAGTTGGTCCAAATCCATCCTTTCTGGTCAATAGTTGACTTAGAGATGTCAATGTGATCAATCCTGAGCGGCTTTTTCTTTCCCGGTCCACTTCCTTCAAGCTTCACTTTGACTGTGGTGGTGGTTAATTTATGATGGGAAGTGAACGGAGCTGTCATAAAATTTCCTTGAACAACACAGAACACCATGCAACTCGGATTATTCTCCTTAGAAATCAAGTCGAATGACACTGACTTCTTGTCAGGGAACTCAATGCATGGAAATTCCATCAGGACTGGTTGATCAAGGCTGTAGGAAGAAGTGTTCTCCTTAAGAAGTTCAAAAGCAGCGAACCCGACGCCTGTGCAAGTGTATATGAACCCTTCTGCAAATAAACACCTTCCGCACAGTGCACCTTCAACTCTATTCCACATGCCCCAGGGCGGTTTCACGACAAACCACTCATGCTTCCTTAAGTCAAGTAAGAAACATTCTGCCTTCCCAACATCTGAAACCACAAGAGCGTCGTCGATGAGGTCAACGAATCCACATATATCGGCTTTCCGAGTCAAATCCACGGAGCTTGACGATGTCTTGAATGGGAGCCACTTGAAAGTCGGTTCATCGAGGACGTACACATCGCTTAAAGTGTCACCCAATGCAACAGTGTGCTGACCAGCTCGGGAAACCATGGTGAAGCACATATCAGGCCGTTCATGTTCAACAATGTTGGAAAGCTTCCTGTTGACATCAACATCGTAGTGATTTTGGGATGGAACGGATGGGATGACATAGATCTTGGACCCTAGGTTCACAAAATGCCATGAAGGAGGTTCATCTATTCCACACTCTCCCGGTGTAATAGTTTCTAGAGACAGGAGTGGTTCCATCAGCTTTTCATGGCATGTTAACTTGCCTCCTTTAGTACTGACATGATAAACCAGTGAACGGTCATTAACTTGACAGATGAAATAAAAATCGGGAGTGGTCACTGATTGGTACTGCTCAAGGAGTATAGGGATAGATGCAGCTCCTCTGCTAAAATAGTCCCTGAAAACAGAGTTGTTAAGCACTGAAGATGTGTCACAAAATGGCTGCAACATTTGAACTTTAAAAGCAATGGAGATGGCAAAATGTAACTATACCTGCAGCAACGGGGCATATTATCTAGGGTTTCTTCTTTGACCTGTGGGGTGTCGTATTGTTCCTTTTTTGAACTATGAACTGGGGGATCCACTTGCGCAACGTGATCTGGATATTCCCTAGTTCAACAGAATTTAACATTGTACTTCAGTGAATCAATACTAGAGATGTTATTACAACATGTACAATGTAACGATGCCTACGAGGCTACGACTACGACCCATGAAAAAGTTGTGTATCGAAGTCGTAATACAATTGTGCAAGTGTAGTATCATAGTAAGAATAATAATAAAGATAATAGCAAAACAATTATTTCAAAACAAAAATTATAAAGTGAAATACGAATACTTACTGTAGAAAGCAAAAGGCATCAAAGGCTTCGTATCGCGGCGCAGCGTTGCTCCTGAGCGTGTCCACCCTGCGGCAGGTGGAGTGAAGGACCTCCACACTGCTTGGCGTGAAGCAACCACCATCGTGATCATGATCACCTTTGACGATGAACGTGGTAATCAGCGCATGACGATCGTTCATATTGATCCACACGGCGCACAACATACGCTGAGTAAGGTGAACGATTGACCCGTACCCTTCCTCGTCGTACGGCCAGAGTCTGTCGACCTCCACGGGCGGCGCAAGCAGTTTACCCTCTTCTGGCGAGAACTTGTACGCAAGTAGCTTAGCACGCTTGTTGAAGTAGATATTGGCATCGTCACCTCTTAGATGCACCGCCTTGCCGGAGATAGGCTTGTACTTGTATGATTTGCCGGCAGTGGTGACGGTGGTCAAGGAGCCGACAGCGCAGTCGAAGCAGAAGAAAGTGGAGTCGATTAGGGACAGCAGAATGAATCTGTTGCCGACCACAGCGTAGCCCTGAAGATAGGTGCCGCTCAAATGGGAGTTCACTAGAGGCCGGTACGGGATGTCTGTCCAGACTTGCAACATTGGCCCAGGCAGCCTGATCAGTCAAGCCATTGTGTTGTAGCCGGTACACGACAAGGCGCATGCTGCTTTTGTTGGGGCTTTCCTCCAATTCAATGGACGGCGCCCAGAGCTCACCGTGTGCCGAGACAGTAAGATACGCCCCGTGCACGAACGGAAGGGGAGGCAGAGAGGATACACTCTTGTTGGCAAGATCCAAAGAGAATGCTCTGTGTGCAGACCGTAGCTCAGTACTGTCGTCGGTGAGCAATCTGTCATCAGACATGGCCCCGTTGAGTCCAGGCACGTGCGTGTAGAAGCCGTACAACCGGAGACCATCAGGTGCGAGAGCGGCGGAGGCGTGGGAGATGAAATTGTTGCCGTCTTCATCGTCGTTCAGGGACACGGTGAGTAAAGGCTCCAACAGCTGATTGTTGTGGCCCATGATCTGGCCGGAAGCGGTGCAGGCGGAGGTTGTGGAACGGAACGGTGAGGGAGGTGCAGCCAACGAGGACCGACCACGAGGCATCGTGGTCGCCGTCGACCGGCGCGCAGACGAACTCCCGGCCGGGATCGACGCGAGGGATATGGGGCGGGCAGTTCTTGCGCCAGCAGCACAGGCATCGGAAAAGGCTGCAACGGTCCCCGTCGTCCTCGACGGCTGGGGAACAACCTGGATACTCGGAGTCGGCCATGGATCCGACGCAACTGTCGAAAATTCTCTATCGTCCTCAAAATTTTGTACAGTCGAAAATTCTCGTCCCAGATTGACTCGGCATCGGAAACTAAGGGAAGCACAAAGAGCAATCCAAAGGAAAGAAAAATTCAACCATGTGGTCCCACGTATGTTTTTCTTTTTATTTTATTTTTTTTGGCCAAGATTTTTGTATATCATATTTCCAGTAACACGTCCTGAATCAATCAGAGATTTGACGTTGCACAGAGCACAAAACGTGGATATCCTGGTGGCAGGACAGGAGTATATGGACCAGGACAACACGCTAGTGGCGGCAAAGGAGATGGAAGATCCAAGAAAGGCGATGCCGCGATTGACTAGGCCGCGGAAGAAAGGAAGGACATGTTCGTTTGTCCATGCAGAGAAATGCATGCATGGCGTCCTCTGACACAGCCCTCCGATCCGCAGCGAACAAAACGAGCAGCCAGTGAATTAAGCAGTTCGTTATATTAAACCAGAGCAGCATTGGCACACTAACCTCTTTTAGCACCTCCTCGACCTGCCATTGCGGTCAGCCTCGATCCGCCAAGAGTGCTAGGGCCGGCATTGGCATGAAGGGAGGAGGGGCCGGCGGCGAGAAGCACCACCACCACCACCACAAGGAGGCCAATGCCGCCGGCGTGTACGGAGGCGGGAAGGCCAAGTTATCGTTCCTATATGGCCTCCTCCTCTACGTGATCCTTCCGGTGCTGGTCCTGTATTTCGTGGTCATCGCCGCCTCGCCGTTGTACAACCCGCGGTGCTCGCCGGAGGGCAGCGCCGCCGTCGCGGCGGCCAAGTTCGTGGTGGCCCGGCCCAACGTTTCGTCGTTGAACGTCTCGTCGTCGTGGCCTCCTCCTCCGGCGGTGAAAAGATTGAGCGCGGAGGAGGCGCCGACGGGTCTGCGGCACATCGTGTTCGGCATCGGCGCGTCGGCGTCGCTGTGGGAGAGCCGCAAGGAGTACATCAAGCTGTGGTGGCGGCCCGGGCGGATGCGCGGGTTCGTGTGGATGGACAAGCCCGTGAGCGAGTACTACTCCAAGAGCTCCCGCACGGGCCTCCCTTCCATCATGACCAGCTCCGACACGTCCAAGTTCCCCTACACCCACGGCGCCGGCAGCCGGTCGGCGCTCCGCATCTCCCGCATCGTGTCGGAGACCTTCCGGCTGGGCCTCCCCGGCGTGCGGTGGTTCGTGATGGGCGACGACGACACGGTGTTTTTACCGGACAACCTGGTGCACGTGCTGTCCCGTCTGGACCACACGCAGCCCTACTACGTGGGGTCCCCCTCCGAGAGCCACATCCAGAACCTCATCTTCTCCTACGGCATGGCGTTCGGCGGCGGCGGGTTCGCCATCAGCCGCGCGCTGGCGGAGGAGCTGGCCAAGATGCAGGACGGGTGCCTGCACCGGTACCCGGCGCTGTACGGCAGCGACGACCGCATCCACGCGTGCGTGTCGGAGCTGGGCGTGCCGCTCACCCGGCACCCGGGGTTCCACCAGTGCGACCTGTGGGGGGACGTGCTGGGCCTGCTGGGCGCGCACCCCGTGGCGCCGCTCGTCACGCTGCACCACCTCGACTTCCTGGAGCCCGTGTTCCCGTCGGCGACGTCGCGGGCCGCGGCCCTGCGGAGGCTGTTCGACGGGCCCGTGAGGCTCGACCCCGCGGCCGTGGCGCAGCAGTCGGTGTGCTACGACGCGGCGAGGCAGTGGACGGTGTCGGTGTCGTGGGGGTTCGCGGTGATGGTGGTGCGCGGGGTGGTGTCGCCGCGGGAGATGGAGACGCCCGTGCGCACGTTCCTCAACTGGTACCGCCGCGCGGACTACACGGCGTACGCGTTCAACACGAGGCCCGTGGCAAGGCAGCCGTGCCAGAAGCCGCACGTCTACTACATGCGGTCCACGCGGATGGACCGCCGACGGAACACCACGGTCACCGAGTACGAGCGCCACCGCGTGCCGCACCCGGCCTGCCGGTGGCGCATCGCCGACCCCGCAGCGCTGCTCGACACCGTCGTCGTGCTCAAGAAGCCCGACCCGGACCTCTGGAAACGGGTACTCGTCTACTAGCTTCTTTCTTAATTTGTTCAACAATCAGTTCAATGCAAACTCCACGGACTAATGACACAATAATGAGTTTGCAGTCGCCGCGGAGGAACTGCTGCAAGGTGGTGTCGTCGCCCAAGAAGGGCAAGGACCGGTCCATGACAATCGAAGTCGCCCAGTGCAGGGATGGCGACTTCGCAAAGGTCTAATTAATCTCTACTAGGTCAGTGTCCACAATCTCACAACTTGCCATCCAGAATTATTTGCCAAAAATTCTTCATTCTGGCCTGAAATTCTGCACCTGCCTTGCGCATGCAGTGGGATCGGTTAGCAGAGGGACATAGGAATTAGCTGCGGCAGAAGAGGTCCTCCGGGAACAAACAGGAATCCAAGATTACCATGCGCCGGACCAGCTAATAGCTCGTTAGCCCCCTGGGCCACGACAGCAGCTCGATCGTGTGCCTTCCGGGGAATGTGACAAGAGAAAGGCCCGTTTCCATTTCGGGCCGTTTACTCTGGTGTAAGAACTTTGTATCTGTGTGTGTGTTTTAGTGTACCATGACCATTTCATTTCTCAGATCATTACACTGGTTGTGTCATGCAATGTGGCGTGGATTTCTCCTCCTGCGCACCACGCCAGGATTCAGCTGTTGCATGTGGTACAAATGCCTGGTGTTTAACAAACGATCGTATCAAAAGAAAAATAATCTATAAGCAGAGATAATTGGAGTTAGTTTTGAAGAGCTCATGCAGCTTCCTGGGGGAAAAAATTCACTTCGGATTTTTTTTTTCTTTTTGAGGCAAAATTTTCTCTACGGATGAGTACTCCTATATTCCGTCGTCACTCGTCAGTTGACCACAGTCCCGAGGTTATGTTTGTGTGGGCTGAATCCACAGTTCGTCAGTTTATGGATGGACCAGATTTAAACCGACCCAAACATGAACGGACCATGGTCGGAAACTTCTAGCTCCATCCAGCAAAAAAAATTATCGCACGCTTTGGTTGGCTTGCCGTGTGCCCGTGCCGACCTTTCCAACGAGCCGAAACGAGACGAGCACCCCTCTTTTCCTCGTCCAGCTCGAGTCGAGCAGGCACGTCTCGCCGCCGCCGCCGCCTGCTGCTGCGAGAGCGAGCTCGTCTCCCCTCCTCCGCCCTCGCGCTCCCCAGGGGATCCTCCGCCCTCTGCCCGCTGGCCCTCTGGAGCTGAGATCCGTCCGGGCACGGACCGGTTTGGTTTCCTCGCTGGTGATGGTGAGTAGTCCTAGGCTCCGGTCATTCCCTTGACTCGTACTGATGAGAAGTCTTTTACTCCACGAGAAATTGAACAAAAAGCTGCCGAATTGGCTATTTCTTGCGCGTAGCTTGCTTCAGCAGATTCCCTTGCTCGAATGAGTTGGTTCGTGTTCAGTCCGATTAGTTTTTGTGCTGCGGGCGCTGTAGTGCGCAGTGTCCATGCTTCGTTAGATTAGGTTCGTCTTCTTCACCCATAAAGATGCCAAATCGACACTGGTTGCCGCCATAGGACCTCTTGGAACTCAATTAAGGTTTCTATCAAGTTCATTTTCCAAGGAATCAGCAGGGGTTCAAACTTCAACTGAAGGTACTTCACAATTCTTTCATTGGCCAGCTCATCTAGCTCAACTGCAAAGAACGATTCCATGTTAGCAGTCAATCCAGCTGGAGATAAGCTCCCTGTGGTGGATTCAATGTGTTGTGATTGTTTAATCTTTATGCTACCTGTAGATTGATGCTTTATAGGGGCTCTGCATTTTCTGGGAGCTCGGCTCACCTGATACATCGATCCACACCTTAGATATGATGTGCATTCACATTATAGAAAACACCTTTTATTTTGTAAGAATGGGGACGTGGAATGATAATAATTTTAGCAGCCTGACAGACAGTATCAACGTTCCCTTTTATTTCCAACATTTAATAGTTTAGGCGATACACACATTACCAGATGGTATAGTCCGTACAAATTTATCTTGTCAAGAGCCCATTGCCAAAGTGGTACCAAAAGTCTGCCTCTGAAATATTTGTTGGTGAGTTTGGTCTTGAAGTGGATTAATATGTTGTAAATACTTGATCACATGCTTAGTTGTGGTCAATCAAAATGTTACTCTCACCTTTATTTTCCTTTTTCGGTAGCTTTCCTTTTACATATATGTGTACAGCTACAGCCTTTTCAGTTTTCAGTGATATGCTGGTTTGCTGCAGTACTGCTGTCCCTAGTGATCCTGTGAGCAGATCTCTGAAAATCACGATTCAATCAAGGACATTTACACATTATCCCATGCATGCACTTAATTCTTCCGACTAAAAGAAATGGAGAGTTCCAGCTCCGGTTCTTTTTCCCAGGGTGAGTATCTTTTCAATCAAACTATATATAAACTGTTACATATACAAACAATGGAGCAATGTCTCAAGATTGGGTTTTTTGGCTTGCTTGGTCAGATCTTGAGAGTTCCTTGTGTTCGCAGGGAGCTTCTCTTGCCTCAAATGCAATTATTTCTTTCTTTCCGCTAAATGTGGATTTGTTTGCTGCTTGGTACCCAGTTATATGGCAGTGATCTGCAATTCCATTCAATCCCATCTACGTTTTAATTAGGTTCTTCGTTTTCTGCGGTGAGGACGCCGAATCGAACTGAGTTGCTGACACTGCACCCCTTGCCGATTCCCTGCTATTGAAGCCATAAAGCTGACCTGAATCAGTAATCTTGGCTGCAAGAGGCAATGGTACGCTGGTCTAAATTAGAAGATAGCTGATCTTGTAGCATGTATGGATGCCAATTTTAACCAAAATAAGGTGCAGGATGCTAAAGGTCTCAACAGAGATAAGTTGGAGAGCAGGCTCTATGTAGGAAATCT
Source organism: Eleusine indica (assembly GCA_030378355.1). Classification (NCBI taxonomy): domain Eukaryota; kingdom Viridiplantae; phylum Streptophyta; class Magnoliopsida; order Poales; family Poaceae; genus Eleusine; species Eleusine indica. Next base: position 50,289,662 of record CM059495.1, read on the forward strand.
GGACTTTGCTATATCAGAGTGGGTTGTCTCTTGTGTATTTGGTTGCACATTCATTTCAATGTTCACCGTTGTGCTGTATGATCGGACAATGTGGTGTGACTTTTCAGGTCCGATGTTATCAAGATGTTTTCTCCCTTCGGAACGATTACAGCAGAGGATTTCCTGTGGCACACACGAGGCCCAAAGCGAGGCGAGCCCCGTGGTTACGCCTTTGTTCAATACACCACTAAAGAGGTAATAGTAATACTCATTTTCCATGGCAAATAACATGGTTCTGGTATTCGCCCTCACCTTTGCCACCTGAAGTAAGCATGTAGGAAGCTCAGCTGGCAAAGGAAAAGATGAATGGCAAATTGGTCCGCGGACGCCCAATAGTAGTTCACCTGGCTAGTGACAAATGTTCTCTGGAATCAAATAGTTCACAGAAAGCACTGAAAGAGAAAAAGCTTTCAGGTGGTTCAGGAGGCAAATCAGGGCAACCTGATCGTGCTGCAAAGATAGCTGCTATAAAAAACAAGTTGAAATCGTTGGAGGGAGAGGGATGTAGCGCAAAAAGACCAAGACTGAAACCTGACGACTTGCATTGCACCAAGGAACAATCTCATAAGTTTTGAAGTGAGTTTTTTCGTCTTCAGAATGTTGGTGGCTTACCGCTTACACTCTCTTATGCCAGTGATACTAAGCTGCTTCCATTGTATAATCTTAGCTTTAGAAAGTTAGTCAATTCACATGTGTAACATTCCACAGTTTGTCACATTTGTACAATATTATATACGAACTGCCCATGTCTTGGCTACTTGGCCTTTTAATGGTGGAATCGTATAATGATATATTGTCTTGGCATTGATAACCCTGGTTTGTGATCGTCAGTTCATTGTTGCTGTTCTTATCCATGCTACTGTTGTCAAAACAATGTGAGTATGTATCAGTGCATATGCTTACACTTACCTGAACTTGGAAAAGCCACAGCAATCTTCACACTTGTTATTTGAAAGCAGAAAAAAGTCCAGCAAAGATTGAGTATCATTCACTAACAAGGTCTTATCTCTGCTATATCCCTGACATGTACTAAATCTTTTGAGTTTGACTGAATTAGTTTTGATCCTTTCTCAGTGATAAATATAATCTGTTCATGTGATGCAATATTAGTAAGTATTCAACTTTTATATCATCTGCCTGGTTTCAAATAGATAATCTTATTTGCTATTTTTCATATGTATATGTGTAGTAGTATTATATGTATTGAGCTCTTACTCCTCTTAATGTGTTTTATTACCTCTACGAATGTTCATTGTTCCGGCAGCATCCTGGTATAATTTACTTCTACTACCTCTGATACCTCGTATAACAGTATTAGTTGCTTTGCACATTGACATGATATCACTTTGACCACTGTTTATGGTAATATGCTATAGCGAATGACAAGGGCTACACATTATTGAATTAGTTTTCATGAAGAACATAGTCGTAACAACTATAAAATGCTAATGGTATTGTTATATATATTTGAACCAAAAATATTGATTGTGTTCTATGATGCCTTATATTTGCAATTGCATGGGCCGATGGGGCAGATTTCTTGCTATGGGTATTATTTGTTGTTGAAATAATGATGCCATCATTGACGTCCATGTGCTGCTGAGGGTCTTGTTCTGAATGATGATGCAAAAGGGTCTCCATATCTATACTGCTGGAAAGCTAGGTCTGGTGGGGGCTTAATGACCAGTAATATTCGACAAAGCATACTCAGAATCTGTCGTATTATGCTTGACAGTAATTGATGTATAGTTTTTCCGTTTAATTTGCCCCTATATTTTAATTGATGTATAGTTTTTCCTTGGAAGTTGTCATTCATACCTCTACCTGGCAAAGCTGTTATTTATGCATCCTTATCATGAAATCATTTAGATAGCTATTGTGTCGTTACGAGGCTCACAGTCGGGTCCTAAGATTACCATCCACACCTATATTCTGCTAGAGCTTAAATTTGCATTCGTACTGAATTATTAATGTTGTTATTTTCCTTTTTTTTTTTTTTGGAGAAGACTGTGAAGATGCTTTAGGTAAATTGAAGATTGAGACGATCACCTTATTTTTTATTCATAATTAATATATTGGAGGTAACTTTTCCATGGCAAGTATGATCTTTGTCACAAGACAACTTCCAAGGACCTCTCTTCATGGAAACTTTCATTACCGCAGCTTGGTTCATCTGGAAAGCCAGGAATGCTTTGACAGTGTTCATCCTTTTTTTTCTTCGAACCCGTTCACTCAATCCTGCTGGAGTGCTGGTAGAGAGGGTGTTCTAGCTTGGCTAGATTCTCAATAATCTTTCCCTTCCAGCCTTTTCTCTTTGCTTGGTTTCCCCACGTTATTCGTTTGGAGATTGTTTAGGTGAGTTGCTCTTCTCCTGTACCTTGGCTTTTTGTCTTTTTTAAATCATAAAAATGCTATGGAAATCTTCCCTACAGTTTCCCTTTCAATGCATTCCAAGTAGAGAATTCATGTAGTTCTCTTTGTATTTGCAGACTACTGTTGTCCTGCTAAGGTTACTTGCGATTTCAACCAGTCCTCCTTGAAATGCTGAGAGTTGTCTCTTCATTAACTTGGATGCTTATAGCATACATAAAGTGACCTAGACAGTAGACATTGCCTAACAGAGTAGGCAACCGGGATGCTGATAATATACAATTAGTTTCTGGCATTACCTCAGGTCCAAGAGAGAAGAATCGTACTAAGAAAGGAGTATGGGATATTAGCAATATTTATACTCATAAATCTGCACAAAACATACTGCACTAGCTGCATATTTCACGCCATGATGACTATATGAAATACAACTGGTTCTTTTATTGCTGAATTGTTTGATGTAGCCGCTTAGGACCTCTATGCAAATGTTCTCGAAAAAAAGGACCTCTATGCAAATGCCAACCTGTGAAACTCGATGACTGGTGTTATCTTTGTTCTGCCAAGTGAACTCTCATCTGCATAAGACCACACCCATGGGCCATGGCACTGCTTCAAAGGGAGTCAACAAGTGCGTGTTCCATTGACCACAGGTCTACAACACCAAACCTATTAACAAATGGATGAGGTCTAGATCGAAGACCTAAAGGGTACTGTACCTCGATGTCGTTATTGCAGTTCCCTAATATGCTTACAGAGACCCTTGTCCCATGTTCAAGGGTCTGGAACTTTGGTTTGTTCAGTCCAGGTTCACGGAACTCCACTTGATTTCCGTCTAGAATCTGAACCTGCTTCCCCGGTCAGCATACACCTCTCCTGCTCCATGGTTTGAATATTGTCAGCTGCGGCTGAAACCAGGCGACAAGACGAGGATAGCTGAATAAGAGATGCTTTGCAGCAGCTTGAAGAGACAGTCTTCGCATGTGAGGACCACAGGTACTTGCCTGATTCTGCCCGGAACCGTAGATTATCTTCCAGAAATCGGTAGCGCCTCAACGTGCTCGATCTGCGATCTGACGAGCTTTGAGCGCTGTTCCATCTGGAAGACTGAACAATTGCATGTAGGGCGTGACATGGGGAGATGCTTCTTGCAGAAATGCTGTCGCGGGTGTTTTTGTCCAGATTATCTCACCCACCCGACTAATCCCGTATTATTGCTGCCAACATTGATGAGCTTGTCTTCGACGGGTTTGGGACGAGGTCTGCTTGCCAGTACTGCGTCTTGAGATTTTTAGTACGCTGTATTTGTCGCTTTTTGTCTGCTCCTGTACGACACGGCCAGCCTTGCATGTTTGATGTCGTCATTTCTTCTACTCTAACCTCAACAGTGACCCCAGTTCCGGTGTTCAATCCTTCTCCTTCCGGGGCAAATGTTAACATGGTGAAGGCTGAATTGTCATGGATGATTGTACATGAATCAGTACAAATCATGCAGAGATCGTACAAGATCGCGAAAAGGGGAAGAAGAGAATCTACGAGCCGGGGACCGTGAAAAGCACGGTTTGGAAGAGAGCTCCTTGGCGAGAGAACAGTGGGAGAGGAGGGGGTGGGGGACAACATGGACAGGGCACCGAACGCTGTGTCCCTCGACGTCAACGAGTTTGTTCTCACTCATCACTGGCTCTCGCCCCACATTGACGCGCGCGCCGCTCCCCGGACCCGCCTCACCCGCCTGCCTCTATATTATCCCCGCCGCGCCACTCACTCGGCGCTGTGTGAGCTCTACCCCCAACACGAAGCAAGTCCTCTCTCTTGCATTGCTCACCGTGCGCTCTAGCTCGCTCCATGGAGAAGGCCTCGCCGTCGCCGTCTCGCAGCGAGAGCTTCTCCCGCGGCGGGGGATGGCTCCGGTCCAAGGCGCGTGTGGCGCCGTCCTTGGAGCACCTCGACGTCATCCTCGGCGAATCGTTCAACAGCTCCACCGCGTCCTTCATCGACATGGACCCCGCCGAGCTGTTCTCCATGCGGTGGACGTCGGACAACGACTCCGGCCTGCCGCTGCTGGCCGGCGCCGTCGATGACCTCCTCCTCCACCCCTGCGACGAGCCGAGCGGCATTGCCCGTGACGATGCCGGCATCTCAACTTCGGCCTCGTCGCCGGCGTTCTTCCACTCGGCGCAGAGCACGCCTGCCTCCGCGTCGTGCAGCGGCTCGCGGCGCTCCAAGCCGAGGACGCTGATGGCGACGAGGAGGCTGCTGCTCCGGTACCTGCGCTTCCTCGCGCCGCTGTGCCGCAAGGCCCGGTCGCTGGCGCCGCGGCCCGGGACGGCGACGACCACCCCGGCGCGGCGGTCCGCGTCCAGCGTCTACAGCGCGGCGGCGGCCGAGCACTGGTGCCACGGCAACGCCGACACCGCCGTGCGCGACGCCATACTCTACTGCAAGAAGTCCTTCACGGCTCGTACGGAATGCTGAAATTTGGTTCCTGGCACATCTTTTTTTTTTTTTTTTTTTGCCCTTCAAAGTTTTGGTTTCGGATATATGTACATGCAGTACAGTCTACACGTTGATGAACCGTGCCCAAGGTCGACTGTTTGACCTTTGTGAGGCGATTTTAGTTATTATTACTACTGTACAATAGTATTTTCTGCACTCTGTTTTCCCTTAAATTTTTGCACTCTGTTTTTATCATGGCTATGCGCAGCTGCATGCAGCGATGCTGCCCTGTACTCTGTTAACCTGCTTTTATCTGCAAGACTGCAATCTACCTGCTCGAAGACATAACAGTTCATCGAGCAGGAAAGGCATGTTCCTATACGTGAACAGAGTGTTCCCCCGATCCGTACGTCGGCGGCACTGATTGGTGTCACACCCCTACAGAGAATCAGAGATGAGCAGTCAATCATCAGCTAAGCTATACACAGAGCCGATGGCCGGTCACCTGTCACTCACCGGCTCACCACGCACAGTGGCAATGACAACGCACGCCGCGCCGCAGGAAAAAAAAAAAATCATTGCATTATCCGGCGCGCGCGATGACTGCAGCTCGGCCGGTCGGAGCGTCGACACGCACCCGCCGCCTGCAGCTCAACCTCAACGAATTGGTCCGGTCCTTCTCCGCCGCACTGCCGATACACAAGATAAGTGCATTATCGCCACCGCATCTGCAGTGAAACACAGTGCGGTTATCCCCGGCAATTCGACGAGATCGAGCGGGCTGTACTGTGCAACGACTCGACACGCGTCGGGTGTCGGCCGCCGGAGCAGCCGGCGAAGTGACGGATCGTCGGGTCGGAGATAGGGGCCGGGTTGTCGTATCGTCGCGGCTCCCGACCGGGGAGGACAAAGCGACACGGAGTTCTCGTCCGTCTGCGAGCGAACGTTCGAGGCCGCGCGGGGTTGCTTTGCTTGCGCTTATCTTTTTTTTTTTTTTTCTTGCCGTTTTGTGCGAGTGGGCGTGAGCGTGGATAGGCCGGGGATCGTGTCGTCGCGCGCGGCCAAAGCGAGGTGTGGGCGGTACGGCTCGGGCGGCCTGGCGGGGGCCCTACGTGTATGGCCGTTGGGGCGGCGGTCGTTGCCACATGGATCATTGGATGACGACGACTTTGCCCTTGCGTGCTGAGCGAACTCACACGGTCACGTTGTGCCGTGGGCCGTAGCGCAGCACAACAAATCACGTTGCAATTGTCGCGGGCCGTAGCCCGCTTGTTCCAAGCGCTGACCGATGGGCCATGCACGGGGCGGCCCGTCCAGCACTTCTCGCAGCAAGATCACTCACCAAAGAGTACTGTTGACTGCTGAGGGAGGTAGTGCATCATCATGTTTCTCCGACCAGTACACACACTGCAAACAGCAACACATGCAATGCAACCAATGAAGGGATGAAACCACGGCGGGCGCAAGGCGCAACACATGCCGCCATACCAATGTGTAGCATCGGTACGTGGCACAAAAGGGAGGAATGGAGCAATGTACCGGCGTTCGAAAAGCGTTCCCCAACCATGAACGGGGGTAACGTTTATTCTTCCACGCATGGCATCTAGTAACAGGCCGTCCTGGAAAAAGGAGTGCCATAAATCGTCGATACTGCTCGTCGCTCCGAAGCTACCAGCAAAGTACTACAATTGAAAAGGAAAAATCGACGGTGCTGGGACGACAAACCGAAAACGGCCGCAGCCTAGATGCGGCTTCGCCACTTGAGGAAAGCAGTGCTGGACTGCTGGGCTAATAAAAGTGGTGCGGAGCCTAATGGTGGTCGGAAAACTTTTAGCTCGAATTCAGCATAAAATTTATCGTTGCCAAGGCACGCTTTGGTTGGTTTGTTGTGCCCACCTTTCCAACGAGCCGAAACGGACTCGAGCACCTGAATTTTTCTGCTTGGCCCCGTGCCCTGTCCCTCAGCTGCAGCCACACACACACACACACACACACACACACACACAGAGCATTCCTCCTTTCCCCATCCAGCTCGAGTCGAGCGGGCACATCTCGCCGCCGCCACCTGCTGCTGCGAGCTCGTCTCCCCTCCCCCACGCTGCCCCGCGCTCCACAGGGGATCCTCCGCCATCTGCCCGCTGCCGCCGCGGCGCCACTCCGCGCTCGCCCCCTTGGAGCTGAGATCCGTCCGGGCACGGACTGGTTCCGTTTCCTCGCTGGTGAGTAGTCCCAGCTTGCTTCAGTAGATTCCCTTGCTCGAATGAGTTGGTTCGTGCTCAGACAAACTAGACAGCTCGTCTTCTCCGTTCCTTTCGATTAGTTGTGGCTATTCTTTTGTGCTGCGGCTGCGCTGTAGTGCCCAATGCCCATGCCTCCTTAGATTAGGTTCCTCTTCTTCATCAATAAAGATGCCAAATCGGCAACTGGTTGCCGCCATAGGGCCTCTAGGAACTCGATTAAGGCTCCTAGAAGTTTCATTTTCCAAGGAAAAAGTAGGGGTTCAACTGAAACCCAAAGCGCCAAGTCTGCAACTGCGGACCCAGCAATCCGCATTTTGTTACAGTAGCAAGTAGCGGAGGGTTTCCTTTGCTTTGGAATCAATGGCTACGTGAGGTGGGTGAAGTTACTTAGCAATGCTTTCATTGGCCAGTTCATCTAGCTCAACGTCTAAGAACAATTCCATGTTAGCAGTCAATCGAGCTGCAAATGAGCTCTCTGTGGTCGATTTAATGTGTTGTGATTGCTTCCTTATCCCTATGCTACCTCTAGATTGATGCTTTATAGGGGCTGTGCATTTTTGGCGAGCTCAGATCACCCGATACACCGATCCACACCTTACATATCTAATGTGCAGTCACATTATAGAAATCACCTTTTATTTTGTAAGAATGGGAACGTGAAAGGATAGCAATTTTAGCAGCCTGGCAGACAGTATCTACATTCCTTTTTTCCGTGAACATTTAATAGTTTAGGCGACACACGCATAACCAGACGGTGTAGTCTGTACAAAGTTATCTTGTCAAGAGCCCATTGCCAAGTAGTACCAAAATTCTGCCTCTGAAATTTTTGTCGGTGATTTGGTCTAAAAGTGGATTAATATGTTGTAAAATACTTGATCACATGGTAAGTTGTGGTCAATCAAAATGTCACTTTCACCTTTATTTGCCTTTGTCGGTAGCATTCCTTTTACATATATGTGTACAACCTTTTCAGTGATATGCTGGTTTGCTGCAGTGCTGCTGTCCCTGGTGATCCCGCTAGCAGATCTCTTAAAATCGCGATTGAACCAAAGGACATTTATGCATTATCCCATGCATGCACTTAATTCTTCGGGCTAAAAGAAATGGAGACTTCCAGCTCTGGTTCTTTTCCCCAGAGTGAGTATCTTTTCTCCCATTTATTTTATTTGGAGGAGTTGTTTGTGCACAAAAGGATATAGTAGGTCATAAACTTGTAGTTTCAAAGAGATTTTTCAGATGATGTTGTAATTGCTTGCCTCTGCTGATTCTGTCTAGTTTAGTTCATTGTGACCTTATTCTTAATCATTCACTACTGTGGCTGTGTGACGTTAATTTAGAATGTCTGTCTTTTCAGTTTATAGTTCTATTGGCCAATGGCACTTTAACTATGTCACCTTTGAAATGCTTCAAATTGCAGTGAATTTAGGAGAAACTTAAGCTCGATTAACAACTTACTGACTGTTAGACATTAGGGATATATGTTATAGCTTTTGTGCTACCTTTGAAAATGCTTCAAAATTGATGTAAAATTTGGTCAAACTGAAGCTCTATCAATAACTTACTGCAACCATTAATAACTTACTGCAACCATTAGTGATGTCCGTTATAACCTAACAAATATAATTGTGGGCATCTTATATATGCTAGGTAATGAACTCAGTTCTTGTATGGAAATGAGGTAAAAATTTAATGTGGATTGTTAATGGTTATATTAGATAATTAATTGTTTGTTCTAGAAACTCATTATGTAAATGAAGTATATTCTGCAATTATTATGATTATTGCCTCCTTGTACGTGATGCTGAAAGGAAAATTACATTGCAGGTATGGTATATCATTGGCTTATTTTATTTGCAGTTTGGCTTTGTAGCAGTCAGCATGTTCTATCTCAGAAAACAACACTTCAACCAAAAGACAAGTTCCTTTTGTCTGATCCACCTATTGGTCTCTTTGATCCAATAGATATTTCGCCTTCTGTTGTCCCGCGCATCCCTAACCCAGTCGAGCCACTATCACCAATGTATCCAAACTACAACACATCCTATAATCCTGTATTGACTGGGAAATGCCATGTTAATTTTTCTGCACTCTCATATATTATGGAAAAGACAGCATCTGATTGCTCTATTCCTCTAGCGCCACTAGTTGCTGATGTTATATGTTGCCCCCAAGTTAATAGCTTGATGCATATTTTCCAAGCTGCATATGGAAGTGGAAACGACACACTAGTTCTCAACCAGGCTTCATCAAATGCTTGTTTTTCTGATATTATGAGCATACTTGCAAGCAAAGGGGCAAACACCAACATCCCTGAGCTATGTACCCTGAGGCCATCAAATCTTACTGATGCTTCTTGCCCTGTGAAGGACATTAGCTCATTTGAGAAGATAGTTAATGTCAGTAAGCTTCTAGGTGCATGCAGCAGTGTGGACCCACTGAAAGAGTGTTGTCGGCCAGTTTGCCAACCTGCAATAGCGGAAGCAGCTATTCACATATCCTCGGGTGGGGCAAACATGTTTGGGAGTTCTAGCCTACCTGGGAGCGCTGTTGATATCGATGTTGTTACTGACTGCAAAGGGGTAGTTCAGGCCTGGCTATCAATGAAGCTTTCATCAGAAGACGCAAACAGTGCTTTCAGAGTGTTATCTGGTTGCAAGGTGAACAAAGGTATGTGATGTCACTCTCAAGAAAAACAAACGGAAAAAAAAAAAGGCTCTATTTTATCAAAATTTCCTATCATGGCTACTGCATGGTCAGCTGTCTATTTTGATATTACTATGCCTAGCACCAAGTGAACTGGCTGACACTTATTCAAAATGGTGTAGTTTGTCCCCTGGAGTTTGACGAACCTTCTTCAGTCGTCAAGGCATGTGGCAAGACATCTTCTTCAACATCATCATGCTGTGCAGCATTGCACTCTTATATTGGAACTAGGCAAAAGCAAATTTTTGTTACAAATCTGCAAGCAATTAACTGTGCGACAATGTTTGGATCAATGCTACAAAAAGCTGGTGTAGCAGATAATATTTATGATCTTTGTGATATAGACTTGAAAGATTTCAGCCTACAAGGTATCAACTGAAACCATAATAGCTTATGCTCAATATCTCATTCATTTTGGAATTCCTTATGACTCTTTGATTTCCTTTGCATTACATAATTGGAGCAGCTTTTGGACAGCAAGGTCAGTGTCAATCAACCATCTTCATTGGTTATGATCCAGAGTTCTCTAGTTACACACTTATTCCAACCTTCATGAATGTAGGTTGTCTTCTTCGGAGCTTACCTACGGATATTTTGTTTGACAACACTACTGGCATCAGCTTTACTTGTGATTTGAGTGACAACATAGCGGCTCCATGGCCCTCCTCATCTTCTGTCCAGTCCTTGTCACTTTGTGCTCCAGGTAAGGAACAATTCCTTGTTTGAGTCATTTCGAAACCGCTGCATGATATTCCTCTACTTCCTCTAGTTACATGTTCATAACCACATTGGCGTTCTCTTTCGGTTTCAGAAATGTCGTTGCCTGCATTGCCTGTCTCACCAACGTCCGGGAGCTCAGGTACATCATTTACATTTGTTGCCCAGTTGATTTACTGTTTTCCGTCTTAATCAGAAAGCTGAGATTGGGTTTGCCATGACAGCGCGCACCTCCAGAACTGGGATTGGGGTTTTGCTGCCCTTCGTATTTTTCACAACAATCTCCATCTGAGGAAAGCTTCGTCTAGTGAGCCCGGAGCTTTCCAGCCGTCGTATTTTTCCCCTCTGTGCAGGCCTTCATGTAAATTGAATTACATTCTTGTAAATGAGCCTTCCCCTTTTTGTCCCGTGGATAGAACCGTTGTGTTAGAGTACTGTTGTACCATTTTGGATTTAAACTGGTAGAAACAGCTAGATCTGAAACACGAGCTTGACTAGCGGCCCCGACTGAATGGTTAGTTACAATCGGACCTACTTCATCCGTTGACCTTTGTAGAGCTCGTAATGAATATTCCTCGAGGCAGATCTCAGCTTTTAACCTGAAATGCACTATTGAAATCTCAAGCTCCTGTTAATCATTGGTTAGACTACTGAAAATTCTACAGCTTACAGAGAATTTAGGTACTACTATGAAAAATCAATACGCCGCAATGTGAAATTGAACGAGTTAAACTTCTGCCAACACTCATTAGCACAATAAAACTGTCCGTCTTCAGTGCCACTTAATGCAGCGGCCTTACAGTACAGATTGGACATCGTCTTCAGCGCCACTTCATGCAGTGGTCTCAGGTACAGATTGGACATTTGTCACGTACGACACTATACGCAGCATGGTTTCCCGAACGAGCAGTTTTTGAACAAATATCAATCGTTCCGCTACCAGATTCAATGAAACAACAGTTCTCGAACAAATGATAGCTAATGTTACACTATAGATTCAACCCAACAGTTCCTCTCTGCCGCAGCATCTACAACCGTGTCGATTGTTCTGTTGAATTTTGCCGCCGTACTGGTGGAGATCCATCATCAGTATCCTGCGACGGAGTTGGTCCACTCGACGAAGGCTTCGCGCCAGCTGCAATGATATTCTTGAACCACGCTCCCTGGGAAGTAGGGCTGCCTCTGTTTTGGTTGCTGTTACCCAGAGAATCTGGCGCAGCTTGATTCTTTGAAGCCAGGCCTGCCATGAATCTGTATGCTACTCTACTGGCATTGACAATTTCCGTTTTAGCCTGCCTGAACTGCAAAGATAAATTCACAACCATGAAACCAAATCACATTAAGACAGAAGGACTGATGTGTCATAAATCAACAAGAAAACAATGTCACAGAAAGCTAAAGAAAAATCAGTCTAACAACTAAACCTACTTCATCTTATTGAAATGCCGAGCCAGTAGACCAATAACAACTCAGCTAATTCATGTGGCAAAGGAAACAAAAACATTAAAGATAAGTTTCATTTAAGAGTACTAAAGGATGGAACAGTCATGACTTCAGGGAATGCGACGCTTACTCTTCACAAAATGAGAAAAATGAATAAAAAATTTCCTATGCAACCCATCGTGCCATTAAAATTCTGTATAGATTCAGATAACAATATTGTGCGCTGATGCTGTCATGAAAACATCTATGATGTGACAGAAACATATCATACTTAACAAGTACTCCATTCTTTAGAGGGAGTAGAAATTTAGACATTTAGTGTAACACAGCAGTCAGGCATGCTTAACAAGGACCATCCAAGGGATACAGTAATCCTGCTAATAGAGTCAACAAAAGCGCACAGCCAAGGGGAAGTGAAATATACATACCTTAACTGCTGCGTTCTCAGCAACAACAGCAGCAGTGTCACCAGCATTAGCAAAACGATTCACCCAACCTGCAAGGCCATACAGATTCGAATTATGTGATTTCAAATCTGAGCAGTAACACTATGATTCCTAAAAAATGTACAAGGAAGATACATTCCTCAAAAGTACATTAATCCAACATTATGATCTAAACAAGAAGCACCTGACATTATGATCTAAGAGAGTACACAGTCAAGCTTAGAATCATCATACAAGTAATAACAGTGAGCTCCAAAGTTGAATCCTGCTTCAGGTGTGTTACCTAAAGCTTCAGGACTCACCAACCAGTTCCATATATTAGCATGTTACTTAAAGCTTGAGGTGTGAGTGGACACCAGTATATGTACTCATACTGTAGAAGTAACAAGCTCCTAACTCCAGAAATGCTCAGTTCACAACGATTTCTCATGTCCCTCCCTTCAGTTTGTTACTCTGTTTCCATAACGAGTTTTATCTACTACATGTCTAAATTGGAATCTGTATCTACCTACCAATTAATACAATGACGTCACGCGTTCTTTGCACTCAAGAATCAGCACAGAAAGAAGTACCAACAGGTACGCGCTGCACGGCTAGACGCTAGTACTCGGATGAAGAGAATGCCCTTGGTTACCTGGGAGCTTGGGGGCGCCGAGCCTGTCGCAGAGCACGTCGCAGAAATGGTTGCAGTTTCTCGCGAGGAGGTCGTACGAGTGGCCGGGCCACTCGCGGCTGAGCTCGCGCAGGATCCGGTTCACCTGTGCGACGGTGCACTCCGTCTCCCCGAGGACGATGCGCTCGCGGTAGGTGTACATGGGGTTCTTCCCCACGGGGCAGCTGAACACGCCGCTCCCGTTCTCGCAGAACCCGAACGACCACTCCTCCTCGCCATAGACCTGCGAGCAGGTTCAAGAACCAGAGGAGATTTTAGGGATCTGGGAAGAGCACGCGAGCGTCTGCTCGCCGGGATCTGGACTGGGCGGGCGGCGAGGAAACGAACCTGGATGGCGCTGTGGAAGATGCCGCCGATGCCGATGCGGTCCTTGAAGATGCGGTTGATCTGGAGGATGGTGTTGTTCGTCTTCTCCGAGTCGCTGTTGGTCACGTCGTACACGTGGAGCACCACCTCCTGCATCGCAGCGCCACCGCACGCCTCCCCGTTCCCGGAACGACTACCTCCTCCTCCGGCGGAAGAGGCGGCGGCGCGATTCGGCCTGGGGAGACGGGAAAGGGACGGGAGGGGATCGATGAAGCGTCGGCGCGTGGGTGGGGTTGTCGCTTGCAGTTGCAGGAGACGGTGGTGGTGGAGTTGTCCAGCACGGGTCGGGTCCTCTTGGCCTTATCGGGGGGAACCTTTGGAGATGGGTCACAGACGCGTGGGCCCGGACCAACTAGTTTCCATTTCCAGTTGCTGTCCGTTACAGGCAGCGTGGCGTGCAACCACCGGTGACGCGGCGGAGTGGCCACCATGTCCGGCGAGCGGCGAGGAATTTCGCACGGGTTTTTACATGGGCCTCAACAAAAATCGGTGTCACGATCATATATTGGTCAGAACACTCTCACTCACTACACTCACTATACTGAGTATAGTGAGTGTAGTTAGGAATATATAGATGTGCGTAGTGATGTGAGTGCGTGTGCATGTTAGAATGCTAGAGTTGTATCAGATTAGGTTTTAAAAAATAAAAACACTATCAGAATACTCTTTTTTAAATAGAGATTTCATTCATAAGATTTTAGAATTATTTTTTTGTTTGTTGCGACATCCATATATTGTCGTCTAGCTTTATATTTCATATATATCACGCGCAGTAGGGCGTATCTGCCGCACGCGCGGCTTGCCTTCTTCTACCTCCCTCTCTTCTCTAATGCAACCGTTGGACGCTGTTGGAAGAATTTTTTTAATGCGCGTGGATTTGTACCCCAAATCTTGTCTAATTCCAATGAAGTCGAAGAATTTAGTGTGACGGTCAATCAGAGAATTTAACAGTGGCAACGGAGCGAAGAAGCACGGTAGCGGCTGCGCTCCGATGGCGGGAGCAGGCGGGAACGGTGCAGAAGGGCGGGGCGGACAGTGGTAGAACCTGGTGAACCGCGTGAGCGGTGTCGAGAAGCCCCGTGTGGCTCCTCGTCTGGACTGATGTCAGACTGGATATAACCGAGCTACCATTTCACGTTTCGATTTGAGAATGCCACCCGGATAGGGATAGAGTGTAACACAGCTGTTTGCTTACCCAAGCGAGACGCGGAAAGTCAAGTTGATCGGTCACGTCACGCGTCCCCGAAGAAGCTACTTATATAGCCCCTCTTCTCGTGTCCGAAAGCTAAGCAATCACGCACTCCATCCACGAGGTTCACGATCATATCTTGGTCAGAACGTGAGTTGGGACTTTTGGGAGACCGTGTATATGTGTGTGTCGTGTGTGGTCTTCTCTCCGTTCGTCACTCGAGTTACATCAGCTAATATTTGCTACACTAGTAACTACAAAACCATGGTCTTCTGTGCCACACCGCCGCGCGCATTTGCCCAAAGCTTCTCGTTCATGTCTCTGATGACATCCATGGCGCTATTTCGCGTGCTCGCCGCTGTTCTCTACCTCTGCGTTCGTTGCCTTCCTTGCTTATCCGCCGACGCCGACTTCAGCTACAACGGTTTCCAGCGCGCCGCCGCCAACCTGAGCCTGGACGGCTCGGCGTCCGTCCTGGACGACAAGTCCCACCTCACGGGCCACGCCTTCCTCGACTCGCCCGTGCGGATGCACCGCGCCGGGGACGGCGTCGTCGTCTCCTTCAGCACGGCGTTCGTCTTCGAGATCGTGACCACCAGACGCCGTGCAACCAGACGCGCCCTGAGGCGAGACCAACCATGCGGCAGGTTTGCCAGTACCTGGTGGACGGCAAGTTCCATATGCAAGAGATCGTCTTCACTGACGCTGACTCCCTCGACTTCGCTGGCTTGGTCGTCGTGTGCCACAATGTCCAAGGGCTCACTACAGCTACAGGATGGCCGATGATTGCTGTGATTCCACGCATCAGCTTCTGCTCTTCCGTCCATGGAATGCATGTTTCGGTTAATCCCTATATGGGTCGGACCAGAAAGATGCTTATTAGCCTATATAAATACTACTTATGCAATATCTCTACAACTTATATTAATTGAGGTGAGATCGTCTAGATCACTTTTTTCATGTTCATATGTGTCTGTAATGTTATCGTATTCAGTTTATATTCTACAATAATTCACCAATCAGCAATGTGGTGTCCTATGCAGCATGTATGCACGTCTACTAAAAGGAAAAGGCACGACAAGAGTCGTATTTTGTACGCCTTTCTCTGTTCCGTGGTCGTATCCATAGTTCAAAGTCCAAACCAGAAACACCTTTGTGAGTTTGTCTGTTCTTTTATTATAGTATAGTATGTAATCTAGGCACATTCAAGTCCCTAAACATTGATAAACGTAAGAATCCCACTCTTACACAATCCCTGAACTAATATAGTGTAGTGGTGTAGACGTGTGGTTATATGAGTCACCGTACCGTCATATCAGACAACAGAGCCCCGCGACAACCACGATCTGTGTTCAATGTCTTACGCACGCCCGTCTGATTTCACCCCGTCGCGCAGGACCACACCATCTTGTGCGATCACAAGGACAACGCCAACATGGTCCATCATGGCTGGCTACACGCCCAAGAACGACAAAGTCGTAGCCGTCAGGGATACGGAGCTCTCAGTCAACACTCAACATCGACGATGACACGCTGGTGATCATTAGCACGGCTGCAAACAGCTTGGTCTTCAACCGGAGTGCATCGGCTGGTGACGGGTGCTACCGGAGTAAGAGGTTTCTGATGACACTCGCGCTTGATCTCGAGATCACGAGGATGATCACACGGTTGTCCAGTCCCAGGGAGAAGGGCAATCCGTCCCAGCGTCCCCGCAACATTGTATCACTTTTGCGGCCATTCGTCTATGTCTGTGTGAAGCGAGATGGGAAAGGCTCCAGCCTCCAGATCGTGTGCTGGTATGTGTGTACAGCTGGTTTCTGTAGGTGCGTCATCTTAGTGCGGAGCTGGCCTCATCTTAGGAGTAGTCATGCTTATTTGTTCAATTAAAATCTTATCTAACATGTTGCTTGAATGAAGATTTGAAAGGGATTTAGCTACGTCAAAATAACACAGACATGCAGGTGCTTTGGATGATAGTGATATTCTTTTTTGTTAATATGTTCTACAATTTTATTAGAAAGATCTGTAACAATGTATTAAAAAAAAGATTTAATGAATATGTTCAATAATTTTATTTCTCTAAAAGCCCGTAACAACGCACAAACACTTTGCTAGTAAACATATTAAATTGGGTCACCCTGGTTTCAGTCAATGACAATTCAGACATTCAGAGAATCAGGATCTGCAAATTTCAATCTAACTAATCATAGCAAGCAATATAACAATGTTGAGGTCATACAACCTGAGAAAAGAGATGTCAACTCAGATATACACGGCCGTTCAAGTAACTGGCCCACAATTGAGATTACAAGCTTTTTTAGATACATAAGAATAGTTCGCAGAATCAAGCGGGTATAGTACAAGCCTGGGCGCAGGCCGTCGGAAAAGGAATACAAAAGTTTCCTTCTGACAAGCCTTGACACAATTGCTGCAATAACAACTGCTCACGCCCGTTGGCCTGACAAGCAGCATAAAAATAATGATGCACAAACCACAATTTTTGCATCCGCTGAAGCTAGAGATCTTCAGATGGCTTCAGCTGGTAAATTATTCTGCAATCACAGAGCCTGCATGAGACTCAACACGATGAATTAAAATGTGAAGATTACAGATCAGCGGTACGAATTGCTTGAAACAGGAATCACATAGACTTGGGAGTTGGGTTATGATGATTTCGAACACAAATTTTTTCCTCGAACAACAATTTAAAAAATGATGTTAATGAATATGCATGCAAGATTCAAAAAATGAATACTCTATCCATTCTGAAATTGTTGTCACTAGGACAACAGTTTTAGTTCATTTTTGAACTAAAATTCTTTTCCCAACGACAACAATTTTACAATGGATGGATTAATGCAAAATGGTGTTAGTGATCCAAACATTTAGTTTCCAAAACAACTAGTATATAGAGTTTTGAAAACACAACAAATATATAGAAAACCTTAAAGGAAATTAGTAATATGCATGCAAGGTCCAGAACAGTAATCTAAGAGAATTATGCTATTCATTTAGGAGACAGGGAAAACTTTTTCAAAAGCAACAAATAGAATACAAACCTTGGATCTTAGTAAGGAGGATCTGGGTTAAATGCTAAAGACTCCCTCCAGATGAGTTCTTTTATATGCGCTTCAGTAAATGATGGCTGCTCAAAATCAAAGCTGAAAGGTGCAGGGCAGGTAGGTTCTTCATTGATATCATGAAGAGAAGCCAAGTAGGGGTGATGCAGGGCCTCATCAACTGCATGAAAGAAAGAGTGTTAAGTTTATAGTAAAGTCAACACTACCACATTGGTTTGGTTTGTGACAAACGCCACATACCAGTAATCCGTCTGCTTGGATCAAACACAAGCATTCTCTCTAACAGATCAACGGCACCATCAGACATGTTGCGGAAGCGCGAGCGGAAGTCCTGCCTCGGGTACTGTGGTAGTTGTCTCATGTATCTTCGAGCATTATCACTACGAAGAAATCCCAGGCTGGCATCGTCTGGTGACCCTATCAGCTTTTGGAATGAAGAAAAAAGAGATCTGCTTAAATTGATACTCAATAGGCAGAAACAAGACATGTCAATATTAAATATACTAGGAGCATTCCATTATTGTATTCATTTAAGAGAAATGTTGGCACAATCAGTCCTACTGGAGAAACTTTACCTCAGTGATCAATTTTAACTGCTGGATGTAATCCCTCCCAGGAAACAGGGGTTGGCGAGTAACAATTTCACCTAGTATGCATCCAACTGACCAGACATCAATGGCAGCAGTATACTGTGAACAGTTCAACAGCAACTCTGGTGCCCGGTACCACCGAGTGACCACATACTCTGTCATGAGATCGGTCTCCGACGTGGTCCTTGCAAGCCCAAAGTCTGCAATCTTGAGGTCACAATTTGCGTTTAAGAACAAATTGCTTGGCTTCAGATCGCGGTGCAAGACATTGGCTGAATGCACATATTTGAGCCCTCGTAGCAACTGATACAAGAAGTACTGCATTGGAAAGACATAGTATATGTCATATCAATTTTTACTGAGCAACAATAATGTTTTTGTGAAATTGGTTGTACGACACTGTAACTTTTTTTACTGCAGGATACTAGCTAGTGTCATGTGGCTAAGATAGTTTTTAACAGTGTAACACAAGAAGGGCACATTTTGTTAGTGTCATCTAACAAAATCTCCAATATATCATTGTTGCTAGACTGAAATGTGGAAAAGCTCTGGCACATCATTGCAGACAGGATAGCAGGGTATACTTGGACAATTTTCTACTTTTGGCACAATCAATATTTGTCTGCATTACAATTTTTGTCCGTGATAATATTCTAGTATAAGCTGGAGGAGGAAACATGGCGACAGACCTGGCAATGATCATCAGTCAGCGATTGATTTGAGCGAATGATCTGATGAAGATCAGTATCCATCAACTCCAAAACAAGGTAAACATCATTAAAATTCTCTTTAGTAGGTGGCTGTATTATGTCCTTTAAACCAATGATCTGCAACCACATGATACAGAAAGCTATCAGAGAAACTAGATCACAAGATTTGAGTAGACGAGTATAAAACAGTTCAAACACATGCAGAAAGCAAAATCATCGTAACAGGGAAATAAAATTTGATTGCTATTTCAAGAAATGGAAATAAATTAATAGTAGAAGCCGGTGAAAGAGACATTTGACGGTACAAAGCCAACCCTGTGGGGCTAGTTAAAACCTAGGTTTTTCCGATACGCGATACTCCGATACGGTGATGCGGCATCCGGCCAAAAACACTGATATGCCGATACGCGAGATATATATAAAAATTATAGATAGTTTCCAAATAAAACACTGAAAATTCTAAAAAATAAGATCTTCACTAAATAAGTGTCTAGTAAAGCAAGCCAGCAACAAAATAACAATAATGTAGCAACTAATTTAAGTTCCAAACAGCCAAATTATCGTGTATCGCTCATGTATCATTGTATCATATCGTATCGCCGTATCGGATACGGATATACCAGCTTCAGCCACGTATCGGAACTACTTAGGTTAAAACCCATGGTCTTTGTATATTCCGGAAAAAAAAACTGAACTTTCCCCTGCAAAATCATTAGGTTTGACAACAGCGGAGAGTGAGATCTAATGTTTCTAGTACACTTAATGTTACTGATGAAAGGCCTAAAGATGAAGTATTGCTGGCCGCCCTATTCATAGCAAATCCAGTATTCCACAAAAGAAAGTCATAACTGAACAGTCATGGACCTTTCTCAAGATCTTTTGCCACATCACGACAAAATCAAGAGCGTTCACAGATGCTAGGATTCACTGTAATAAATAGGAACTAAGAAAAGCAGTATATGTGCATTCTTACGGGGGGGGGGGGGGGGGGGGGCAATACATAACGTAACGGCATGTAATATTGCAACATTTTCTTTAGCAAACTGGCGACCCGCTTTACAATTGAAAACACTAGCAGGACTACAAGTGGCTACAACAACCTAAAGGGCAGACAGCAAAATGCCAAGCATGTTTTGGATGAACAAATAAGGTAACAATTTAACAAAACACTTTAGGCAAGTACTACAATCAATATATCACTAGAAATGTGCAAAGGCAATTAACCACACATCATACATACGTTCTCATGGTCCATGTGGCGAAGCAGCTTTATCTCTCTGAGCGTCCGCTTGGCGTCAATATGGTTGTCGAAGGCATTGCCAACCTTCTTGATCGCAACCTCCTCCCCTGTCTCCGAGTTGACAGCCGCGCTGCAAAGTGGGAACAAAGGGTGCAAACTCGTAAGCATATATCCATCCACGGCAAATTTTTGTTGGCCCTCAACTCATTCCGTCATAAATTCATGCCTAAAGCGTCGAACCCGAGCCGAATCTACACGCGCGCGAGGTACGTAGAGCAAAAGAGACAAGCAGGCCGATTCGACGCCACCCGCGGCTCGAGAGGCGAGAGGAGGGTAGGGAGCGCACCAGACAATGCCGTAGGCGCCGCGGCCGATGGGGCGGATGGGCGGGGTGTACTTGGCGGAGACCTCGAAGAGGTTGCCGTACACGTTGTACAGCATGTACCGGCCCCCGTACGTCGCCATCCCCTTGATCTGCGCGCCGCCGCCCCCGCCGCCGGAGGAGGAATCCATGGCTGCTTCGTCTCCTTCCTCCTCGCCGCTCGCGGGAGGGGAGGGAAGGGGAGAAGGATGAGCTAGGGTTGTGGCGCTAGGGTTGGTGCTGCTGCTTGACCAGCGACTAGTCGTTGATGTGTTGGGGACTCTCGACTCTGGTGGAGAAGCTTCCCTCTTTTTGACTCGGGCGGCGACCGGGGAATGAGGATGGATTCGGGAGCGCGACGAGGAAGGAGCGCGTGGGGCGGTGAAGCCGTGCAGGTATTTTCTCACTTGTTTCCTGTCTTTTTCTTTTTCTTCGAAAGACCGTCCTGTCTTTTTCATTTCAAGTCTCCTGAACATTTTTGTGCTCTAAAATGTCCAGTTATTTTCTCACTTCATTCTTCTTCTTTTTGAAAAACTTATCCTTTACATTTGTGTATCCTCCTGATTTTTTATGTATTTCTGCAGGCTACGATCTGTATGAAGATTATTATTATATGGCACCGTGAGCCATGCAGAAAGAAACATGGACAGTAGCATTATTGTGGTCACTGATGATTTGTGTTTGTCCTGTTGTATCACACATTGATTGAGTGAAATTGAGAATCGAATGTCTTGGATTGAATTGGTACAGATATGGTAAAAAGTTCTTAATTGAAGCAAACAACGTAGCTAATTGACGTCAAATTGCTTCTTACTTTCTTTAGAAAGCACAACATGCTTCTATATATACTGCACTCAACTCACCTGTTTAGAATGTGAACTATGGTAAAAAAAAAAAGGTAGAAACCGTTCGGTTTTTATGAAATCTGGCAAAAATCAATCTTGTTCGGTTAGCAAAACTGACCCTTTTTTTTTTTTTGATAAAATCAAACCTGTAGCAAAAACAGTTTCACTTGAGTTACCGATTTATATCACTCAGTTTTTGGCACTGTTTAAAACCAACTGGTTCATGGTGTTTTGAACAATGACGTGAACACCCAAACCAAAATTAAAGAAGCGTTAGAGTCACTCACTCGCCAGCATCGTTTGGGGACAGCAATATCGCTAGCAAAATGACAATTCCGTGACCTCTCCGATGTTTACTGTTGAAATTGCATTGATTCCACATAGCTGGCTTAAGCGTTTCTTTTCTCTGTCTCTCCGGGCTCCCTTTGACCTTACTCGGAACCACACCTTTCTTCCACGCTCCACGGTGATAGTACAGTACCCGTCAAGGTCACCGTCAAGGCTTCAAGATGATTTGTAGGGTTGTGTGAAAGCTCTAGTGGCCGGAGCCCCAAGCAATCTGAAACCACGCCCTGCACCTTATTATATCGGCGGCAGTTGAGGTCAGCAGTGGTATGCGGATCTGCTTCTCACTGGTCCTCGTACGGACTTTGGAACGGAACCGAACTTCACGTGTTAGGTTGAAACATTGTGCTATCAAAGCTAGAGTTAAATTAGGAGGTACGAGTGGTAGGTCAATTGCAGGAAAGCTACTGTACTGTATAATATCCTGTGTTCATATGGATTAATTAGTTGGTCATAAGAAGGTTGTTCAAGCTGAAGTCGGCGTACGATCTTTTCTAGAATTGTGGATTGTCAACTTTGTTAATGGGTAAAGAGTCCAGGCAATGTTTTTTTTAAAAAAAAAAACTTAGTCCAGACAATGTCAGTCCAAAAAAAAAACTGTAACGTTACTCTACATGCGTTTACGGGAATAAGCTCTTTGACATTGAGAGTGTTCAACCATAATTAAATTGTTCACCTTTCCCTATCAGTTTAAGTTTTTAGGTATAACTGGTTGGTGCATAGTAACTTAACATGGTATCAGAGCTAGAGGTTTTGAGTTCAAGTCCTGACGACCATATTTTCCGCTACGCCACTCCTATTTCTACGTTTGCACCTCGAGGGAGCTGCACGTAAGGGAAAGTGTTGAACCATAAATAAATTGCTCACCCTTTCCCATCAGCCTCGGCGCAGCGGAAAATACGGTCATCAGAACTTATACTTAAGACCTCTGGCTCTGATACCATATTAAGCTACTATGCACCGACTAGTTACACCCAAAAACCTAAGCTGATAGGGAAGGATGGACAATTCACTTATGGATCAACAGATAGTACACATACACATGCAAAGAAAACCGACAAGGCGCATGTAGCTGGGTGCACTCCATAACATGCGTAATCCCACAATTCGATTTGGGATTGTCGTTTCCAAATGTCAATTTCTTCTTAATATTTCGTTCATGATACTTTTACATGTGGTATGGTTGTACGGGAGAGACCATGTACTCTTTTTGATTTATATACATGTTGTAACAGATATGATGAAGCTCAGGAATTATTATAAATTTTATTTCTGGATGTTCTTATTTGGTATTTATTCTTTATTGTATCTATTATTTGTAGATGTTATTATAGTGTCAACTATCAAGCAAAAGAGAGAAAAATGTTATATGGTTTGTACTCAAACCAGCCTTACAAAACAGGCAGCCGGTGTAGAACTTGTATATAGGTGCCCTTCCAAACAACGATCTGATCTCATCTTGATTCGATCAGGGTTCGACCAGATGCAGCCGCCGAAGCCGCAGCAGCGTCGTCCGGTGGATGCGGGCGCATCGGTGCGGGATCGTGTGGAGGGACGCCACACAAGTGTAATCACGAGTTCGAGCAACGGTGGGGTATTGCAAAACCAGCACGACGCAAGCGAGACAGAGGCAACTTCGAGTAATTTCGTCCGCGGCGACGTGAAGGTCGTCGGTGATGCAATCATGAGCAGCGATGTTGAGGCACTACCACACCAGACACCACACACGAATCGTGGTGGGAAGGAGAAGGTTGGAGCCCCTTCTCGTCACCCAAACCAGAGGCCACCACCACCATCACATGGGCAAAATCTGACGGAGAGATGAGCGCAATATAGAGTAATGCACTTACAAGATGACACAGTTCAGTCAATTGTGCTCAACCAATGTCGATGCCCGCACCATCCCTCGCACAGATGTTCCTCATCAAAACACTACTTCCCAGACATGGATTGAATCCGCCACCAAGCATGGTGCAAAGGAGAAGACGACCGCTGTTGATATATGTTTCCCACATCTATTTTTGACCGCTAGGCTTATCAGATGGTCTTCGTTCATCGTCATTTTCTCGAGATAAGCAAAATGGTCCTACTTGCATGTTACTTTTTAGAATTGTGGGGTCACACGGTCAACAGTTTCTGCCCCGCGCTAGAGAATCTGGTTGCTGTGTTGGAGAGAATCTGCCTCCAGTTTTTGAGGCTTTTGCTTGAAAATCGATCATTGAAAAAGTTCTTCCTTCTGTCTTCCCCCCTATGAACAACTCCCATAGACATCCTCCAGCTCCACCGCCACAGATGCCGGAGTCGCCGCTGCCTCTTCCACCTCAGGCGCTGCCGCAACCGCCGGGTGAGCCTCCCCTCTTCTCCGAGATAGAGTTTCTCCTCCACCGCATCCCTCAATGTAATTGTTGGTGATGGTTTCACAGATCCTGTCATCTCTGTTAAGCTACTATGCACCAACCAGTTCACCAAAAAATGAACTAGATCTCACAGAGGAGTACAATATTTAAAGAGGCGGATGACGATGCAATACAAAGGCTGAACGAATTGGGCTTGGGAGAGGATATCAGCAGTGATGAGTATCTGGAATACGTGGACGGGCTGCCTGATGACCCTGTTGTCAATACCTACTTCAAATTAGACATAAGCAGATGATTCCGCTCTGCATTCGCCACGCATGTTACCGCATCAGATACTACAAGCAAGATTAGTACTCCCTCCATATTAAATATACAATTCGTTTTAGACATCATTTAGAATACCAAAGAGAGATTAATGAGAGGATATTTTCTATGTCTACCCTATTAAATAGAGTATTGGTTCTACTTTATTCATAATCATTTGCTTGCCCCATTGGTTGCCTCTGTCAAAGGCCAGACTGGAGGTTGTGGGTTTGACTTCCATAGGCCTTATCTTTTGTGTCACTCTTCTCATTTACTTGTTATTAAACCAAAATGAATTCATTTGATGATAATTGATCTTAAGCCCAAACGAATTCATTTCTTAATATGGAGGGAGTACTTGCCTATACATCAAATTATCAATCACTGTTTATATTTATGTATTTTCCTTATATTGTTATGACTCATGTGTTTTCCTACAGTTGTCACAAAGAACGTTCAAGGATAGGCAAATTTGTGCTGTGGATGACCTTCTTGATAAAGAGGACTGCTCTGAACAGTTTCTTCATGAGATGGGATAATTTGTGAACTTTGAGAGAGATGGCACCTTTGATTGGTCCTTCCACCCTGATCTATGTAAGATTTGAGATCTGGATGACTACCAATGTTTAGTCCCTAATGACAATGAGTATGTATGTGCATATGTCGATGCATTTACCATCAAGTAATTTTTTATTTCTTTTATGCTCCGTTGTGATAGTCGGATTGGAGGGTTGAATCAAATATCATCTATGATTCAGTGACCAATTTAATCAGAATGGTATACACACAATGGATAAAGTATCTTTTGATTTTCTTTAAGGTCTAGTTTTACAAGTAGAAAGACGTCATTTGATGAAAGGTTCCAGCTTTAGTGACATGTTTACTTAGTTTTACTTTCTTGATGAATATTTACTTAGTATTTCAGAACGCTATATGATGTGTAATCCATCAGCTTAGGGTGTGTTTGGAATGAAGGATTTTCAAAGGAATTAGTTTCCTTAGGATTGCTGAAGTCATGTAGTGTTTGTGTCAAAGGAATGATGCTTCCCGTTTCTCTGAAAAAGAACATTTTCCTCCACTTTCCTCCACAAAACGTAGGAATCAGAAAATGAGGTCTGAACTCAGGAATTTCTATTCCTGTATTCCAAACACATGAAAATTTCCATTCCTATGTTTTGAATTCTTATGGTTTTCTTACTTTTTCAGATCCCTGTGTTTTCTTCATTTCTGTGTTTTTTCCTATTCCTATATTTTGCATTCCTTCATTCCAAACAGACCTAATATCTTTTTCTTGAACATTAATCCATCTATTTGATAAACCATATAAGGAGTTTGTTAGTTTGAATAAGTCAAATATATTGCCAATACATGAACTGTTATTTGTGTTTCATGCTCTAATCCTTTGTGCTTAGCTTACTCCCCCCCCACCCCCCCTATTATGAAAAACTTGAAGGCATTTTAGTATAAGAAAATGGGAATGTGATTACCTCTAAACGATTTTTTTGAAAGAGTTAACTACTAGAGAAATTTATCCGCATTTGATGAATACCAGTACACCTTTTGTTATGCTTCTCTACCCAGAAGCATGTTTGAATTTTTTTTTATCTTCATGTTCTTAATTCATTTTAATTAAGTTACTATTATGTGCCATCCTCCAAACTTCAAAATGTCAATTTCTTTTCATATAGGTTGGTTCTGATAAGTACGCCAATTGGGATAAGTACCACATGTTTCATAGCTATGAGGCTGAGAAGGAATATCTCGACTACTGTAGTGAGTTGTAAAAAAAAACTGAAGGTATATGTAACTCATCCAGGAAAAATCTTAATATTTTATTTGTACCATAATTTGAATTATTTTTTGGGACTAACAACCCTTTTTTTTTCTGGTGATAGTGGTTGGAAGATTATGTCCTGATTGAGGCTCCAACTCTTAAGGTAAGTATGACCATGTAACAAAATATGGAATGATCGACAATGTGTATATAAATAATAATATATGTTTTACCACAGTAGTTATAACTCTGTATTTATTTTGGGGAAAGATTAGTACCAGGACAGCCTTTCAAGCATGAAGATTATTGCAATTACATTTTTCAAGAATACACACTCTGATTAATTAGGTGGTTCGTATCTAACGATTTCACTTGATTCAGGAATGTGTACAAAACATGCGTATTAATGCTTTTTGGGCTAAGAAATCGATTGATTTTTACTTTGAGATTTGGGTGTTGGTAACCAAGCAAATGGCGTACCAAGAGGGGGAGGGGGTTGAATCGGTAGGCCGCTCACGAATACAAATACTTCAATTTACACTACTAGAGCCTAACAATCGTTGCAACCTAAATAATTCTAGTAGGCCAAGATCTTATACATGCTAGTGTTCATAATTATAGCAAGCGCGAAAGCTAAACACAGTAGCCTATGTAAACCACAATCCAACCTAGTTGCTAGAGCACATAATTACGAAATAGTAAAGAGTGGGTCAAGAAATGCTCAAGATTTTTTTTCCGAGGTCTCGAAAGGATGACGTCTTCCCCTATTTCTCGTTGGACCACTCCTGTCGGAGTCCCGGTCCCTCCCGCCACCAATGTGGAGTTCTCGTCCACGAGCCCGCAATCACTCCCGGAGTGAAGACACGGTGCGCGTCACCGCTGCCATCGTGGCACAAGCTCGCCTCCCTTGAGAATTTGCCGGACTCCCCGAGCCGACACGGGCGCACTATTGATGCTCCTTTCACCGGCAGGCTCAAACCGGGTATAAACGTGTGACGGCCTTCACAACCAATCACGATAGGCTCGATCACCGACACCTAACCGGTCTAGGTCTCACCATAGACCAAGAGTAACAACCTAGATCACACTTTCAAGTACACCCTAGCCTTAGATGTGCATTAATACGCAAGTTACTCTCACTAGCACTCTCAAGATATGCAATATCTCCTCCTAGTGCTCTCCTTTCTTACTCTTGGCTCTCATCAAATGCTCTAAACAATTTCACTGGCCAAGAGTGGTCTTCAAGACTCCATCAACTAAGTTATATAGGCTTCCAACGCCTAACTAGCCGTTGCTCTATGAAATCAGCTTTTTGGGCCTACTGACCGGACTGTCCGGTCACTGTCTGACCGGACCGTCCGGTCACTGCAGTCTTCAGCTCCAACGGCTCTGCCCTTGCTGACTTCTCTACTGACCGGACCGTACGGTCCGTTTCTCTCTCCAGTCCTGAAACATTTCTAGCGCTGCTTTCTCCCTGCCCAAGTCTCAGACCTACTGACCGGACCGTTCGGTCTCTAGGTCTTCCAGACTTGGCAGTTTTCTCACTGCTCGCTGTAGGCTCCGGACAAAACCTCTTAGTGACCGTACAGTCCGGTCACTACTGACCCCTCTGTCCGGTCACTTCGTCCAGAAGCTGAAACTCCTTATCCTCGCTCGACTTCGTTTCCTGGCTTCTCCGGACAGCTCCTTAGCTTCTCCAGTGTCACCTAGTGCGTGTGATTTTACCGAACAACCTTGCACATCACCGACTAGACATGACCTAAGAGAAATAACCTAGACCCCTTGATAGTCCGATTTTTCCTATGGACTCAAACCCCTAGCAACTAGACAAGTGCTCCCAACACTTGCTCCATAGCTTGTCCTTCGCTTTGATCCATCTCCATCAACCCTTGGACTCCATCAAGCTCATAATCCTACATGCTTGAGGTCATTATCATCAATCGCCAAAACAACCATCAACCATATGATTTGTAGTAGAGTTTAGAGATGATTACTACATAGACAACACTCGTGTAGATATTAACCCATAATTTCATAGTTGTCATTTATCACCAAAACATTAATACCTTAGGGATCTCATCAATGATCATGAAGCCTACAAAAGGTTAGTGTATGTACGTCGTCTTCATATTGTATTCATGAGTGGCACATACCCTTAGTCATTCGTACTAATGCCTTTTTTTTTTCTAAAGATGCTCAGAAGAGCATCAAAGATGCTCTGGAGGAAATTTACAGACTGAGTAAATGTCCAGTGATGATATTCAGATTGTTAAACGCCTTAGAGGGCGACTATTCCGATAGTGAAATGGTGGTAAGCTGGTCTTCTTCATGGATTTGCTAGTAACGTGTCTTCAAATTTGCTATTTTCGTTTTTATGACAATCTCTTGTTGTTTTTCCTTTCAAGTTTCATATTTACACAAAAGATGTTACGAGTGGAGTAAGTATCGTCTCGTGTATCTCTATTCTGCAAGTTGAATTGATTTGAATACGTGGTTATATTTGACAACACGTGCCTGCATTAGGCTACAGAGGATGAAGCTTATAAGTTGATTGCAGAGGCAGTCACAATGCTGGTACTGTACTTTATGAAATTTCATCTGCATGTTTTATTTTAAGGGTAATGTTCTGATGTGAATTTAATTTATTCTTTTCCAGATAAAAGGACCCAAGTTCTATGAGCATTACAACAGAAAAAGAAGATGGCTATCGCCCAAGCTATTGGTCTGGTTCCGATGGTTCCATATATTGGTGAGGGGCGATGGTTAAGTGACCAATCGAGTTAGTGGCTCAATTGCGCCATGGAAGCTGGCAATAGTTGGGACGTGAAGTAAACCAAGAGGCAAAAAAAATTTGAAATGTGGCTGCTGGGATTCGAGCCCAGGTCTCCACGGCCACAACGTGGAATTCTCACCACTAAACTACAGCCACTTCTGTGATGAAATAATGATGAAGAACTATTAGTATAAATCTCTACTATTTACATAAGCAGTACCCAGCCAATCCAGCGTTCTGATATTCTGAACATACAAACAATAGGTCAACAACCATGACAGTTCTCGCATATTGGTTCTGAACATAACAAAGGTTAACAATCATAAAGGTTCTTGGAGATTGTAACGCCTCAGTCACAGGATTGAGCTAAAGCGAGTATTTCAATTACAGTTCCATTTTACAGCAAGTCATGAGTGAAGAAAAACCCGTTGATGTAGTAGAGCACATTTTTTACTTGGATCCCTATAGAATATGTGCTCCAAACTTGACAATAAACAGAGTTTTGAATGCAATGACAGGGATTGATATCTAATTAACTATGAAAGTTTACAATTCTTTTAGACAACAAATGTGATACTATTCATATAACGAGATTGTGCTAACCACAATAGCTCATCACCCAGCAAGCACGATCGGAGATAAGCGAAGGTAGAAACCATAGTGCAGTTTACTTCAAAGTTCCAAGACAACAATGTTCAGTTTCTTCAAGGTGCAGAGCAACTATATAATGCACTGTGCTAAGCCGATCCAGAGTAGAGACTGGCGTACATAAACGTGCAGCGAGCTTAATGAATGAAAATCACTAAAAAGTTCTGACGACATAAAAGAACTCATGGATTCTCCGTCTCCAACCACGAGGAGCAGATTTAGATTAGGTACAACAGCAAAGTAGAATACATTATTATCAAAATTCATAAACAAGTACATGTATCATAATGAAGATCAAGGGATCAAACTGCATTAACATTCATCCAATGATCAATTTATTTATGAAGTATACTCTCTCTGATTCGTTGGGGGGAAGAAACGCCACAACATCGACACACTCACTCATTCTTGTGTGCGGCAATGTGAGTCTCGTATGCCAGCTGCGCCGCCAGGAGATCAACCACGGCGGTGCCGACGGACTTGAACACGGTGATCTCGTCGTCGCCGCGCCGCCCCTGCACGGTCCCGGCGGCGAGCTCCGCGAGCGTCCCGGCCACGTCCTCCCTCCGCAGCACGCCGCGCTGGAACGCGCCCACCAGCTCCCCGGCCTCCTCCATCGCGGCCTCAAAGTCGACGAACACCCGGCCGCGCCGCAGCGCCTCGTCGTCGCACTCCCGCATCGCCGGCGTGAACGAGCCCACCAGGTCCAGGTGCGCGCCGGGGCGAAGCAGCGCCCCGCGTACGATCGGCTCCGTCGACCCCGTCGCGCAGCTTACGACGTCCGCCGCGGCGACGGCCTCGTCCATCCCTCCCGCCTCCTCGACGGCCAGCCCCGGGTGGGCCTCCCGGAGCCTGGCCACGAGCGCCGCGGATTTGGCCCTGGTGCGGTTCCAGACGACGACGCGGGAGATGGACGGGAGCGCGGCGAGGTGGGCCTCCGCGAGGTAGGGGGCCAGCGCGCCGGCGCCCGCGAGCGCGAGCGTGGACGGCGGGCGGGACGGGGAGGCGATGAGGGAGGCGGCGAGCGCGGAGACGGCGGCGGTGCGGCGGAGCGTGAGGGCCGACCCCTCGATGGACGCGAGCGGCGCCCCCGTAGCGGAGCTGAAGAGGGAGACGGCGGCGTGGACGGAGGGGAGGCGCGGGGAGTTGGAGGGGAAGGAGGTGACGGCCTTGAGCGCGAGGTAGGGAAGGGTAGGATGCGCGCACCAGGAGGGCATCAGGAGGAGCGCGGCGGACGGCGCGGTGGGGAGCGGGAAGGAGACGCGCTGCGGGCACTGGATGCCGGCGGAGAGCTCCGGGTGGGCCAGGCCCGCGCGGAGGTGGGAGATCAGGGACGGGAACGGGAGCAGCGAGTGGAGCGCCGCCGCGTCGATGTAGACGAACGGATGCGGCGCCGGCGCGGCCATGGTTGCGTTGCCCTGCGATGTGATGCGGGGTTGGGGATGAAGTCGAGAAGGCAAGGCCAGGTGGCAGGAGCAATCTGAAAGGTTCCTCCGAGAAAAATAAGAAGAAAAACAGTAGAAGACCAGGGAAGGTCAACAGTTCTGAACTTCTGACCGGCAATGGCCAAGTCCTGTTTTACACTGTATCTTGGAAATTGGAACAAAGATTCACGTGATGTGGATTGCTCACCAGAAACTGTGCCCATTTCCAGAAACCGATTGAAAACCCAGAAATTTCATACAGTATGAACTCCGAAGTTGCACTGGAATCGCGAATAAATTTCTGCTTTGAATAAAACAGCTAATAGTGGTTAATAGATATTTCACATGCCTTTCGACCTAGTAGGAGCTGTATCAACTAAAGAAATCAACTAAATAGTGGTTTGATTAGAAGTTTGTTTAAAGATGTAAGAAGAGGATGTGTCATTTCTCTGCAATATATAGATGATATCCTAATCTTCTCATCCGATGAGAAAATATATCTTTAAAATATTAAGAGTATTATTTACTTTGATTTAAACATATCCATATCTTATAGGATTGTGACTAGCTCTCTCTCTCTCTCTTCAAATTGAACATGGAGGTTTGGCCATGACCATGGGGATCTCAATCTGAACTTCATAGAGAGCTTTCCGTCACCGCTCAAAGCTTGGAGTTGGCTTCTGTTATGTGGTAATTAAGATCTCTAGAACCAAATTGAATGTCAAATCAAAGCTAACAAACTTGATTTTTATCGTGGCTGACGCACAAATCATTGACAGCTAACCTGACGGTATATTGTAATGACCTCAAATTTGAAAAAAGAACACTGTGATCGAAATAACTTACCGCTAGAATCGATTCCAAGCCATCCAAATCGAGATCATGTGCTGAGATAAAGCTTGCTCCTACCCGAATTTTTGCTGCAAACCCGGTCGAGTTTTTCTCAGACCTTCATGGCACCCAACTCGGGTAGACTGAAACAGAGAAGATCAAAGGGAACTAATTGGCGGTACAATTTAATCCTGCGTTAGGCAGAAATGGAGAGAAATAATGGACCTGGCTCCTAGCATTGGAATGCATCTGGATGGCCTCCACATGTTTTGGCACACGGATCGACACAGAGGGAAGCCATAACCAATCTTACAGATGAGAATTAATTCTATAAAAATGAGATCATACCTATGAATATGGAGCTAGGTTGGAAGGTCACCTGTTTGGCTGATTTATAAGACAGATACCAATTAAGTATTTAAGTGTTCTTTTCTATAATTATTACAAATATAGAAATGAGGATACATGACTTATAATAGATAAGATAATTAATATAATTACAAACTGTATATTTAGGTTTCTGTCATATAGTGGTAGACTAGTGATATTTAAGACATGTATAACTAGTATTCTATTTACTTGATATCCTTCATCAAATTCCTTAAATAGCCTATAGCTACGCTTAATCCTCAAATGTTGCATTGCTTATGGAATAATTTTGATAGTTACAAGTTATCACTCAACACACCAGCACAATTTAGTTATGAAGAAAGAGTTTGAAAGTTTACAAGACCTTAGAGATTTAAATTTAAATTTTCAACTCTCTAGGATTGGAGTGTATGAGTAAGATAGTTAAATTGTGTAAGATAGTTGTAGATAGTAAATTCAGAACTGATGATCTATATATCTTTTGTTGCCTCGAATATAGTGATTCTAACTTTTGTAATAAAGTGGCGTGGCCACTTAGTGTAGCCAAGATTAGATTGAAAGTAGTGAGAGCAGGAAAAGTAAAGTTTTGAGAAACTAATTTGATTTAAACATCTAGTCTAACCATATAATTTTAGGAAATCTATTTGATAGTACATTTCAAATCCTTTGGGTTTTGTGTTATGAAAAGAAAATATGAACCATCTTGTCATTGATTATGTAGTAGGCAATAGTAAAATGTATGTGAGAAACTCTTAATGAAAGTTTAGAAGTAAATCTAGGTGATAACTTCATAATAGTGCTAGTAAGCGGCTTAGTGATAAAAGATTTGGTTAACATGTTCGGTGCTATGTGGGGGCATTGGAAACATATTTTTTCAGAAGGTCTTAGTAAGAAATATCATTGATTTGGAAGAGTTTTGGTCAAGAATTTGAAGGTGCTCTCTCTAGTGCTAAATTTATAGGTGAAGAGGTGTGGAATAATAACGAGCATAATAATTGAAAGAACTATTGCAGAGGACCAAAGTTTCTCGTTCTATGGAAGCCAATAAAAGCAAATGCAATAGGATGATAGTGGTAGGATGCTATTTATGTGCCTTCTAGGTGTGGAGTGAACTATGTAAGAAAAGAGAAAGGAGTTGTAAACGCATAAACTGGTCTTTTGCTTTGTAATTTTTGTAATTGAGACCATGTCTCCATCGTCTTACTCTAAAAAAATTCCGTGTTTCAAATGTTGTATGAAATTTGGTGCTCAGGAATCAGCACATCTATGGATTGTGAATCGGCAATGGCCAGCAATTGGTTGAAGAAAATTATACATGCCTCGGGTGATATATGTATTGTGAGGACCTCTTTCCTGTGTACTACAAGTGGCAAGACATCAGAATGCCGCTTGCCCTTCCCCCGTGCTATGCGCAGAACGGCGGCGCAATCATCAGAAATGGCTGGACGGGATCATTTCGAATTTGGATGAGCGACCGTTGACGCCAATCAGGATGCTTTCCAAATGCGCCGGCGCGGCTCGCCTGGCGCCTCCACTTTCCTTAATCAACCCCACGGTGGCAATCGATGTCAATCTCGTTGACAGCATTAGAACCGGGGAGGCCGGTCGAGCAGAGGTCACCCGAAATCGGAAGGTTTCACCAGTCAATCTAATCACGTCGGATATCGCATTTATTGCCTCCCAACGCGAGCGCATTAGTGCGTAGGAGGGCGACGTACGTAGCGTAGCCCATCGCCTGCTATATATACGTCGCGACGTGGCTTGCCTGAGTTGTGCGACAAGGAAGGAAGGGAGGAGGCGGCGGCGATCAGAAGGCCGTCGTCGCGATGCCACGGCGCAAGGTGTCCATGGGGCTGATCCCCAACCGCCGTGTGCGCGCCAACACGTTCGGCAAGCGGAAGCAGGGGCTGAAGAAGAAGGCGAGCGAGCTGTCCACGCTCTGCGGCGTGCGCGTGGCGCTCGTCTGCGCCGACGGCTCCGGCGCGGCCGTGGACGTGTGGGAGTCGGCGCCGGGCGTGCTCGACGCGTACCGCGAGGTCCCGCCCGAGGAGCGCGCGAAGCACACGCACCGGGCCTACGCCGAGGCGGAGCTACGCAAGGCGGAGGCGAAGCTGGTGAGGGTGCGGCAGGAGGGGCCACCCGCGCTCGCGCCGTGGGACGCGGCCGTGTACGCGCTGTCCCCCGACGAGGCCCAGCGGCGGCTCGACGCCGTCGAGGAGGCCCTGAGGGCCGTGGGCGCCAGGCGGGCCGCGCTGGGCATGCCGGACGACGACGACGGCGGCGGCGACGGCTGGCCCGTGGGGTTCGCGGCGGCGCCGAGCGGCGCGTCGGACGCCATCGGGCTCGCCGATCCGTCAACCTTCGACGGGAGCAACGTCCTGAGCTTGGACGGGTACATGGTGTGCGCGCAGGGCAACAACGCCAACGAGCAGCAGGTCGTGTGGGACAACGGGTTCGATCCGTGCAGCGCCGCCATGAACTGCTGGCAGCAGCCCGGCTACGCGTTCCAGCAATGCGCTGCCGACGGGGACGTCTACCAGCTGCAGATGGCGGACATGTACGGAGCCAACGGCAACTCGACCGGCCGGTTCCCCTGGGGCGCGTTCCACCCTGCCACCAACGCCGTTGCGATGACGGACCCAACAACCGGGTACGGCTTCGGGTGCACGGGCACGGACAACAGCTACGTTGGTGGAATAATGCCAAGTTACCTCGCGCAGCATGTGCCGAGCAACGCCATCGTGCCGCTTGGGTACACATCCGGCCTCGAGATGGGCCTCAATTACCTGGACGGCGTGGCGCAGGCAGCACAGCAAGGCATCGGCGGCGGCAGGTCATTCGCCGGCAGCAACTTTGACGCGGCGGCGGCGGCCCTGTCCCTCACCATGGGCACCGGCGACAACTTCGTCAACGCGCTGCAAGCGCAGCCCCTCGCCATGAGCTACACTGGCGATCTGGTCAACGCCGGCGACTACGCGTCGCCGTGGCACGCTGGGCAGCAGCCAGCAATCCAGAAATAAGCCGCTGTGGGAAGCACAATAAGTAACTAGTGCTATATAGAGTCAGATGACAGAGCTGCAGCTTCGTCGGTGGATGCATCAGTTTTGTTAGCCAGGGGTAGAGTAGATAGGGCAGTTCTTTAGTTCCCCGGCGCTCACAATCCTGCATTTACTTTCGTAAGCTTCGAGATAATCATATACTACCGAACACTATTTTCTGCACGTGGGACACGCACGTACTATTGTTAATCCAAATAATATATACTAATGATATTTTATTGAAAAATGCACATCTAATAATTTGTACTTCTGTTCTTAAATGTTTTTTTTATAACAAGGCCTGCACAGGTGTGATGATTTTGTTTTAATAATAGAAAATCATAAAAAACATAGACAATATAATGTAATTAAACTCTATTTGGATATAATCACCTGTATCATATAATTACTTGACACATTGTGATCTCTAAATATATTTGTCCCAATCATTCTTAATTTGTCTATCTATGCAACCTAAACTTGTCCCAAACAGTTGTCATATAAAATAAAATAAAATAAAACAGAAGAAGCAAAAAGCTCAGAATATCAGTTAAACAAACTTTTTTTGAGAGGTCGAGTAATTTGCACATGCAACACACACGCTACCATTGTTCTGCAAAGTTATCATGTACTCCTTCTGTTCTAAAATAGTTCACATTTTTATCTCTATACTAGATTCATAGAAGATGCTATTATTCATCCTCATGACAAATGTTCATAAAAGTAGAGGTCCGTGTATGGTTGAGTTCTCCTACAAATTCCATGGATATATATTACTTTATTACATCATGTACAACTGACGAATTGCATAAATACTATATTACCTAATTGTTTAATTGATCAGAAACTCATGTTATTCCACCGATACTCCCAAGGTTCAGCGTCAGTAGAGTGTTGTCTTATCTCATTGTCACCTACATCATGGGAGTCCCAAAAATCTCTTCATACGTTCATTTACTTGTCGACATTTATTGGCAAGAACCGTATCATCAGTTTGTGACTCAGAGAAAGTGGAAAGATCACACCCAATGTTCAGATGGAGATGGGACAATATAAAACATCAGGATGTCAGTAAATTAACCAATTCTAGAAAAGATGACCGGGTGGTTTCATCAATTTGCTGGGCCGGGTTCCGCTGTCTAGTTGGTACATTTTTCTGGTCACCTACACCACGTAGCAGGCAAGGACATATGTTAACAAATAGACAAAATATCCAAAACCATAAAACACCTTTAAAAATGCATATGTTGGGGTACCTTTTTCTTTGCTTAGCGTTGCCTCCCATTTCGGGCTATCCGCCTTCTTCCTCTCTCGAAACCTCTTAACTCGCTTATTGGACTGTTGTGGTCTTTTAATAGTCAATGCATCGAACAAATCGTCTGTATTAGGAGTCAGGTGAACAGGCGCTTGGTGGTAAGCTAGATCAACAAGAACAACACACAACAACCAACCTTTGTTGAGTTGGTTAGTTCGATCAACAAAAGGCACGTTTTTTCCAGAGCAATCTGCTTCCCTCCTCGTTTTCCGTTGGTGCAGCGGTTGTCCATGATAGCTAGAGGAGAGACAACAAATGATCTAGGTAAAAAAAAAAACAGCGGCATATTTTCAACAAGCTAAGGGCAATAGGGATGATGTACCGTGTAAACGCACTAGAGATGCATACTCTAACAGGTAAGACAATGAATTTCTGGTGAGAAAACGACGACTGTGACGCCGCCAATGACGTGATCACACCCAGCTAACAGGAGAGAAGCCAATGACTGAGATGCCCTGGTGAAGCCGCCAATGGCATGATCACCTCCAGCAAAAACGGGAGAGAAGCCGACAACAAATCAGATTGTCATTAGGGATTATGGAGGCATGTTTATGAAAATTAATGAAATAGGAAGGAAACAAATAAAAACAAAAATAAATTGCCTCCTGCTGCAACACGTATGAATAGAATTATGGAAGGAAGTAGGAAGGAAAGCAAGCGTTATGGAGAATAAGGGCAAGTACAATGTTGTTGTCTCTTAGGTCGTCTCATGCATGCCACGTAATCTTAAGGCGGGTTATGAGACGACTTATGTAATGGATGGTCTTATTAGTTGTCTTTTATTAATTATATGACTCCTTAATTTATAGATATAAAAAAGAATATTTATAGATTAAAAGACTACTAGAACCCGTATAATGGTGTGAGAGCCGTCTCATACTCCTAAATTTAAGCACATGAGGTGGTTGCTACGCGAAATAACTACCTCTTTCTCTCACCATCCTCTCTCTCTTCCACATCATCAAAAATCCTATATGATAATACATGAGACGACCTATAAGACTGCCTACGTGTAGCATTGTACCTGTCCTAAGGAAATAGGAAGCAAAGGAATAAAGACAAAAAGGAGACTTGCCTCCCGGACGTGTCGTTCAGGCATGGTTTATGGAAATTTGAGGGCAGGATGAGCTTGGATATGACAGGCGGATATGCCTCTCATGCAGTGAAAAATGTCAGAGATTTTTGGCCAGATTATGTGTATTTTCATGTAAACATAGGCTGTAACACTCTATTTATGGGTCCAAACTTAATCTAATGGTCAGATTTGAATCAACGGGTGGATCCAAGGGAGGAGAAGAGGGTGGGTAGACTAACTCAGGGTAACACATATAGAGAAGGATGTTTAGTCTTTATAGTATAGATAAAGGGTTAAAATTTCAGCTGTATCGGGTTTCGAAAAAAAATTCAGCTGTGTGGAGGCACATCCTTAACGTTTTTCTTACCATAATAATTTGCATGGTCACAACCTATTCATTTCTTTTGTACATAAGTGTAAAAAATTACTCATACACCTGATCTTTTGCATTTTGCACAACTTCTCATAGATCACATGTCGTATTAATTAAAGAAAGAAAATTCATGGCGTGGAAGCCATGGGGAGTAGTACAACTAATTCAATAAAGGCGTGATTGGTTAGGTGGATGCTCTAACCAGATCTACGGGATGCAGTGTCTTGTTGTTTAGTGGCCTATACGACGAGTTGAGCCTGACTGAGGGTGACTTTAATAAGGACATGCAAAAACATTTTTGCCTCTCGGAATGCTACTGTGCACCATGCATCCATCTCAAACAAAGGAAGGCAAATGGGGATGTATTTTGCATCTGAGGAGAGAGGAGAGCTAAAATTGCATTCCCTCTCTCCTCTAATGCATTTCTGTAGGCGGGCGCGAGGGAGGGGCGCGAGGAGGTTGAGCGCGCGCGGGGCGGAGCTCGGTGTCATGGGCGGAACTCGACGTCGCGACGGAAGCGGGCGGAGTGCAGGCGAGCGAGTACGCCGGCGCGGTCACGGACCTCCGCCTCCTCGGGCCGCAGTCCAAGATCTAGAAGTTCTCCGACATCGTCTTCGTAGTCGGTGAGCTCCTCGCGCGCGCCGCGGTGTGGAGGCGGGGCCGCCGATGTGCACGGGAGCTGCAGGGTGGCGGCGCTGGAGCTGAAGCGCTGGTGCTGGATCTGGGGGAGGGCGGCGACCGAGAGGCGGCACTGGATCTTAGGGGAGGGCTGCGACCGGGAGGTGGCGCGGGGGAGGACAACGACCGAGAGGCGAGAGGGCGGCGCGCTGCCCGACGGCAAGGCGACCGGGCGGTGGCACGAGGAGGGTAGCCTGCGAGAGAGGCAACCGAGAGGCGGCGCAGGGGAGGACGGCGAGAGGCGACATAGGGAGGGCGGCGCGCAAGGGAGGCGACCGAGAGGCGCAACACAGGGAAGGGACCGAGGGAGGCGGCGTGGGAAGGGAAGGATTACGACGCGCGCGCGGGGGGGGGGGGGGGGGGGGATTTTCCGTTTGGCTGCTGACTGTTGGAGATATCAAAGAAATTTACCTCTGCAAATCACTGTACACAAGAGGCATAAGACTTTTGCCTCTCTCATTTGCCTATTGACTGTTGGAGTCAGTCTCGGGTACAAACAGCTGCTCCCGGCCTGGCTCTACAGATACGAAAATGAAACTCGTTTCTCGCGAGACAGGCTCTAGTCAGGATATATTTTTTCTCTGTAATCTAGCTCAGGCACATGCAACCAATCATCTAGGTGGTCCAGCTGTCCGTGTTGATGCATGCAAACGAATCACTCTGACCTGAATGCATGCATCCTGACCAATCATTTCTAGCTTGGCTGAGCTGCTACACCAAATCAATCACGCCCTAAGAGAGAGAAATGAACACATCCGCCGATGGGAATTGAACGTGGGTGGGCTCGGCACATGCCATATTGATTGTCACTTTGAAGGCAAGAGCAAGAGAATACCGATATGTGGTCACATTCTGGCCTTCTTGGTAGTGTTAAGAGCATCTTCAAAAACTTTAAAAAAATAGACTCGAAAAGAGTGTTTTTAATAGCAGCCTAAAAATTATTAAGAATAAGTTTTTTTTCTTCAACAGTTCATTCTAAAAACAGATTAATAAGTTTTTTTAATTATATCACGTCAACATCTGAAGCCACAATGATATTAATTCTCTTGAAAATATAAGGATTGGGACCCCAACTTTCTCTTTATTTCTAGTTACAAATGAGATGAATTTAGAGAGAAAATAAATCTACGAGTTGTTTTGGAAAACTATTAGAGTTTATTTTTTAAATTAAACCCCATTAATTTGATTTAGAAAGAGTTTATCGAGCTCCTTTGAAGATATTCTAAGAACTTAAGGGAGAGAAATGTTTTAGTGGAGTTCTTTTTAAAAGTCATACGAATCTTAAAACATCTGGCTTAATTAATAACTGAATTAATCCTAGAGTCTGATGCTACCCGTGCTCATATCCAAACCCAGCCCGGAACCCCACGATTCAGCTGCAGCTCGGAACCCCAGGAAGTCCGTTTTGGGCCCGGAATACAACTTTCGGCCCAAACGGACACAGCGGACGTCAACCAACCTGACGTCCTGGAGCCCGCTAATTAATGCGATGGCAGATCACCACCATGGTCGGGCCTTCGCTGACCTGCCGCCGCCGATCGTGCCAGCCACGCCGACGTCCCCTCCACGGCACCTCACCAGGCCCCGCACTGCACCGGCATCAGCACCGCCTCCGCGCCCCAAGAGCACGCGCAAAGCTGCAAAATCTTCCATCCCTATCGCCCAGCGCGCGCAGCAAAGGCTCGCTAAGGAGATTCAGTTCGCCGCCCCTACGGAGCCGGTCACTGATCAGGCGGTGTCGCGGTACCTGGAGATGTACAAGGAGCCGCTGCCTGCAAAGGCGATCGCGGCGATTCGCAAGGCAACACGCCTGGCGAGCAAGCCAATGGCCACCGCGCTGGCAGCAGTTGCCGCAAGGGAGGCGATGGCGGATGGAGTGCTCTCGGCTTAGCCAAACTACGACTGCTGTTGAATGACGCCCAAGGAAATCATGTCTCCTACATTAGATGTTTCACGGGCCAGGCAGTGCCGGCTCCAATCCTTAGATGTATCGCACTACTTAGTCTTTGTCTTAATTTGGTATGGGGATAAGAAGCGTGGCAGTGAAATTTGGGGCTATTGGTGGCTCACTGCCTGCGAATGCCAAGAACACGATGTGTACTTTGTGATAAAAATAATAATGAAAAGGCTGTTGGCTATAGCCGCAGCAAAAAAAAAGAGGAAGATCTCGGCGGTCTAAAGATTATCCAATGTCAACATCTGACTTTAAACTCCTCAATTGGAATGTAAGAGGGCTAAACTGCCCGGCGCGACGTGATAGTGTGCTGCGCATGATACATGCCGTGTACCCAAGCATTGTTTGTTTGCAAGGTGGAGGTCATTGACTCACTACTAGGAATGGAGTTCCTAGGACCCCGACTATCCAACTTCGATTACATTCCAGCAGACGGAGTACGCGGCGGGGTTCTGATTGCTTGGGACGAGGATTTGATTGAAGCACAGGACCCAGTCATGAATGAGTACTGTCTATCGATGAGGGTAACGCTGAAGCTCTCAAACACAACCTTCCTTCTGACCGCTGTGTATGGACCAGCAGTGGACGCCGATAAGCACCTCTTCCTGGCAGAACTAAAATCAATCCGGCCGCCGCCAGACACACTGGCTGTGTATTGGCGATTTCAACCTGATCTGCGAAGCCAAGGATAAAAGCAACAGAAATCTAAACCGGCGACTAATGGGACAATTCCGCAATGCCTTAGATGACTGTGAACTAATGGAGATCGCATTGCAAAACAGGCGCTACACCTGGAGCAACGAGCGAGAAAACCCAACGCTAGTCCACCTGGACCGAGCCTTTTGCACAAAGGAATGGGACCTGCAGGCGTTATCTTCCTCCATGTCCGACCACTGCCCCCTCTTACTCACGGAACAAAGCGGACCATCTAAACCAGCGAAATTCAAGTTTGAACATTTCTGGATCCATGTACCAGGCTTAACTGAGGTGATCAAAGAAGCATGGAGCAAACCCACTCCGGGTAAATCGCCGCTGATGGTATTCCACAATAAGCTACAAAACACAGCGCGAGCACTGCGAGACTGGAGTAAATCGCTGTTTGGCGACGCAAGAATGCAATTACATATGGCAAATGACATTATACTGCAGCTGGACATTGCACAAGACTCACGAGCCTTGACCGAGGATGAAAAAAACCTGCGAAAAGAGCTGAAAATCAGAGTGCTAGGTCTCGCAGCAGTCGAACGCGCACGACGGCGACAGTCCTCCCGCATACAGTGGCTAAAAGAAGGAGACGCCTCCACAAAATTTTTCCACTTGAAGGCAAATGCGCGCCGCCAAAAAAAGCTCATCCCGCACCTCATCAAATCAGATGGATCATACGTGTGGACGCACGAGGATAAGGAGGCTGAGCTGTTCCAACATTTCAACCAAATCTTACGCACCAAACAGGACCGTCAGTGCACCTTTCACTGGGATGAACTGAACCTACCAAAAGTGGACACCACAGACCTAGACGCCACCTTCACAGAACATGAGATCCTTGAGGCAATACGGCAGCAGCCAGCTGACAAGGCCCCTGGCCCCGACGGCTTCACCGCAGAATTTTACAAAACCTGTTGGCAGCGATAAACTGCATATACACCCTCAATGCAGGACCCTTGGAGAAGATGAACACGGCATCCATCGTGCTTATCCCAAAAACTGAGGTGCTGACCATGACAAAATATTTTAGGCCCATCAGTCTCATACACTCTTTCGCCAAGCTCGTAGCAAAAATCCTCGCAATGCGCCTCTCCAAGCAAATCAGCCACCTAGTGTCGGTATCTCAGAGTGCTTTTATCAAACAAAGATGTATACAG
The DNA here is from genome assembly GCA_030378355.1 of Eleusine indica. Lineage (NCBI taxonomy): Eukaryota > Viridiplantae > Streptophyta > Magnoliopsida > Poales > Poaceae > Eleusine > Eleusine indica. The sequence continues at coordinate 50,332,226 of CM059495.1, forward strand.
GATAACTTCCTCTACGTTCGCAACCTGGCCAGGGCATACCATCATACAAACACGCCGGCCTTACTCTTCAAACTGGACATCTCCAAAGCTTTCGACACTGTATCTTGGGAATACATGTTTGAGCTACTTACACATAGAGGTTTCAGTCCACATTGGAGAAGTTGGCTGGCGCTCATCTTCGCCTCGTCGACGTCCTCCATCATCCTCAACGGCACGCCAGGGCCAACGGTGTGCCACAAGCGAGGCCTCCGCCAAGGTGATCCATTGTCGCCATACCTTTCCTATCTTCGCAATCGACACCCTACAACGCCTTCTTGAAATGGCAACGGAGGATGGTGACCTAACACAACTAAGAGGTCGGCATGCAAAGCTACGACTCTCATTGTATGCGGATGATGCAGCCGTCTTCCTAAACCCGAGCAAAGAGGAAGTCCGCACTCTTATGGAAATTATGGAGCGCTTCGGGCAAGCTACGGGGCTCAAAATCAACACCATGAAAAGCACAGTCTCCGCAATACGATGCCAAACCGTGGACATAGAGGACATCCTTCAACACTTTGCAGGCCAACGTGCAGGATTTCCACTCACCTACCTTGGACTCAACCTGACCGACCCTGGGTTGGATCAGACTTGCCAGTGGACGCAACGGACGTCGCCCTCTTCATAGCGGCCACACGGGTGACGGTGCACAATGGAAAAACGGCTCTTTTTTGGATGTCCAGCTGGCTGCATGGCACATCCCTTGCTGCAATCTTCCCTGATTTGTACAGCCACAGCAGGCGTAAAAACCGAACAGTTGCGGACGGAATCTCGGAGGACAGATGGATACGCGACATTGCACACAACCTAAACAATGACATACTCAGCGACTATTTCAAGCTCTGGGAACTGATTCAGGCAGCTGATCTCAATCTACTAGACACCTCAGACGATGAGATAACATGAACACAGACAGCCTCAGGGAAATACTCGGCAAAGTCAGCCTACGAACTATAGTTCCATGGCGGTGTCATATCGGAGCTGCCGATGACGGTCTGGCGAAACTGGGCGCCACCAAAGGTTAAGGTCTTCCTTTGGTTAATGCTACAACGCCGCATATGGACTGCTGACCGCCTACAGCGACGCGGCTGTCAAAATCAATATTTCTGCCCCCTATGCGAGAGAAACCTTGAGACGCCAGAGCACCTCTTTGTTGAGTGCCCGTTCTCTCGACACATTTGGATCCTAGTCGCTTCCTGGACAAACCAATCTGCACTACACCCGGCAAGCTGGGGAGAAACGACCTCAACACCCATAATGGAGTGGTACAACACCGTCATAGGGGGGAACCACTCGAACCCAAATGCAAAAGGAATAGCGTCAATAGCAATGCTCACCTTATGGGCAATCTGGTGTGAGCGAAATGGACGAGTTTTCCGTCAGCAAGAAACCATGGTGGACCACCTACTATCCAAGATACAAGATGAGGTGCAACTGGCTGACGGCGGGAGCGAAAGATCTTGCCAAAATCGGGGTCCACCAAACTAGCGAGTAGCACCATAGCAAACCATGCCTTGGCGGTCCGTCTGATCGCTAAAGGAACGATGTAATTGCGCCTCTTGCGCATGTAAAACTCTAATTTCCTCCTTATTAATACAATATCGGACAATGTTCCGGATCTCTTAAAAAAAAACCCAGCCTAACCAGCACGGGTAAGGCTTCGTTTGGCAGGTCTCGGTTTCCTATTCAGCCTTGTTTTTTTTATTTAATAGGTCAGGATTGAGTGGATCCTGGTCTGTCACTCAAACATGGTAACCATTCAGAGGATAAAATTTAGAGCTTGCGAGGTGGAAATGTTTTCTGACTATAGATGGCCAAACGGGCACCCGGCCAACACGGCTGGGCCTTAAAAGGTCCGACACGATTATTTTCGGACCGGCACGGCACGCGGGCCATGCCTTGCCGTCCCTCGTGCTAACCGTCGGCCAATGACCCAACACATATAGTCAAATTCGTGCCAGACTGGCCTGTTAAGCCCATTAACACAAGATCCTATTAACGATTTTAGTCCATTAATTATGTAAATGGTGAAAAATTAGGAAAAAAATTAAGGCAAGATGGGGGTTTAAACCTCTAGCCTCATAGAATCAAAGTAGTAGCTTTACCACTAGACCACTTAACCCTTATTGATTAGATATAAAATATAAAATTTATATAAAAAACTTTTTGGGTCGTGCCCGAGCCGCCCACCGGGCCGCACCTCCGGCCCAAGCACGGCATGGCGCCTCGGGCCGTGCCGGCCCGGGCACAAAATGTTTCGGGCCATGCCGTGCCTAGGATGGACCAAAAATATCGTGCTTTCGGCCGCCCAGTAGACACGGCCCATTTGACCATCTATATTTCTGACATATTCAGAGGTGGAAAATATCATTTCAGACCGGTCTATATTTCGAAACCGACCCACCCGAACGACCATTTTACATCAGCTCAAACTTCAAAACAGGCTGCTCTAATCCGTTGGAATTGGGCTCCAAAACGGGCCATCCCAGCCCAAACGAATGAGGCCTAAGACTGTCTGCACTGGGCTCCGGTATGCCCTCCTGCAGTATGAAGATAGCGTAAAAACTACCGCACTGGGGTCTGCTAAAACATCCGCTAGTGTTGGCGTGGGTTCCGGTTACGCCAAATCCAACAGAGATAGCATAGGAACGCTACCACCGACTGGTGCGGGTCCCGCGCACCTGCGCGCCATCCGAAGGTAGGAGAATGGGGGAGGAAGCGTGGGTGGACGACGGAGTCGTTGCCGAATCGAGCCGCCACCGCCCCTCAGCTCGGGATCTGGTCGTCGACACTCCTGCCGCCTCTGGTTGTTGCTGGTGGTGGTGGCTCGGGGCGCCGACGCTTCAAGCACCACCGTCGAGGAAGAAGAAAGGAGGGGAGCGCGAGCGCGGGAGGAGCAGGGGCCGGAGCGCCACCGCCTCCTCTCGCCGAATCGGATGGGGCTGAGGCTCACGTCAGAGGGCGGGCGGCGGGACGCGCGGTCGAAGGCGGAGGCGGCGGTAGGGGAGGCGCGCGCGGAGGAGAGGCGCGGGCAGAGGCAGCGGAGGAGGCGCGAGCGTGGTGGCAGGGGAGGCGCGCGCGGAGGAGAGGCAGCCATGGAGGCACGCGATGGAGGCGGAGGGATTGAGGAGCTCGGCGCCGGCGGGCGGGCGGGCAGCTCGGCAGGCGAAGAGAGATTGGGGAGGGCGGCGCGCGTGGGGAGGCCGGAGAGAAGGAAAGGAAAGGGAAAAGGGAGAAAAAGGGAAAAAAAGGGAAAAAGGGAGAGAAAAGAAAAACATTATTATTTAATTAAAAATTAGATTGCTAAACTATTATAAAAGAGAAAGAAATAAAAAAGAAAACGAAAAAGAAAGAGGAGGAGAGATGAAAGGAGATGGTAGTTGGAGATGGTTAAATAAAATATTAGGTAATTGATATAGAGGATGAATATAAAGTATGAATGGGTGCGAAAAAATTAAATATAAAGGAGAGAATATTACTGACTAGGATATAATATTTTTTTTAGAGGATAAATTTAAAGTATAACAAGTGCGGACAGTATAACTTGGATAACGAACCGGTTTCTTCATCTATCATACGTGTATTCCTCCGTGGCACCGTCCGTTATAGAGAGGATCGTCGTTCTCCTTGGCGGCGGGAGATCCGCCTCATGCTCCATTATTCCTACACGTCGACGCGCGGCTCCATCCCATGTTCCCTTACGCGCTCAAGTGAGGCCGCGAGGGAGGGATCCCTCATCGACATGCGGCTTCCCCTCGCATGTTCCCTTTCGCGCTCAGGCGAGGCCGCGAGGAGGGAGCCCTCGTCGACGTGCACGGCAAGGCCCCCGCCCCACCTAATTTCTGGAAAGGGAGAGACTACGAACTATTAATTTCCTAAAACTGTTGTTCAGATGTGCAATAGTAGTGCTTAAGGAAATTATTGTGAGATCCTCTAAGAACGTGCACATCGACGTGTGTAGGGCTTCGTTCATGGCGGCACGACGTGGCTTGATGGGGCATCTAATGCAGAGGCAGCTCCGTCAGGTTCGTTAGGGCTGTTGGCCGTCCCATTGTCATTGCGGCACTGTGCTCTACACACGCAGGCCATCGCCTTGTGCTCCAGCTCAAAAGAATCAGAGCAGGCATCATGACATCGAGCTTGGGATTGACTATAGGACATCTCGCGGCAGACGACCGGGGTCACCCGCAGGGACATCTCGTTGTGGATGACCGGTCTACGGTGGTGGCCGGTGGCGCTCGGCCTGGTTCGACGGGGCTCCTGTGGCGGTGGCGGCTCGGCCAGTTTTGGCGGGGTTGCTGGCTTTCTACCATGGTTGGCTGGGGAGAAGGATGAAGGACGATACGGGGCCGTGTTCTTGGTTACAGGTGATCGCTCCTGCCGGAGGTAGCTTTGGCCCGACATCAGTTTTGAAGCGCCATGTGGAACCGTAAAGACGCCTCTACAGTACACCAGTATGAAGCCCCTATAGTCGATGTTGCATCTGAGAAGCCTGGCTCTATAGAATCGTGCATGCCACGGACGTCCAGGCAACCAATCGTAGTGTCTTGACATCTATTTTCACTCCTGTTACCATCACAACACATGTAGACTCACCTAAGTAATAGAAAAAACAACCTGATATTTTATTTTGTTGTGTACCATGTGTGAGATGGAAAGGCCCGCATCAGCCACCTCGGGTAACACGAGATTTATACAAATAGTGCATTTAATTCATTCCTTGGCTCCTTGCAGCAGTAGCATGAGAGTGACCAGCACGTGCCATGGTCAAATCCTCGATCCTTGCAGCAGCTGTTACACTTGCCTGGCCTGAAGCAACTATACGAGCATTTTATTACATCTCCGTCACACGATTTTACCACATCCTCAGCGCCGACCCGCGTAACCATGTTCTCTTCTGCATCCATCCATCCACAGACGTACCTAACCAGATGAGGAGATAGTTAGCGGATCGACAGAGTAAAATTCAAAGGTAGAAAATGCACTTACGAGAAGACAAAAGGACGACAATCAGGAAGATCAATGGGATTAGGAGCTTGTTCCACGTCTTCCTACCCATCAGGAGTAGTACCGACGATATGTAATTTGTCGAATGGATGGCCTTTCTAACTACAAAGGTATGGACTATATATACTACTACTACTCGTGAATATAAGAACATTGGTTAGATGGAAGTTTTTTTTTAATTTACAAGGAGAATTGAAGGAAATTAATTAACCTATTTATTTGGAAGTAAATGATTGGTAGGGCAATAGAAGTTTTTTTCTGGTTTATTAGGAGAATTGAAGATGAATAAATTAACCTATTTATTTGGAAGTAAATTCATTCCTACGGAAGGATTGGCGAGCATCCTCCAATCCATTAGCCGTTAATTTCTTCAATTATGCCTTTATATATTCCCGATTAAGAAATTGGACAATTGCTGTTATGATAACAGATCGTAATTGATTGATTGAACTAGCATCGGTACAGATATATGGGCGAAGCCTGTGGTGCTTCCGTATCTCAACCACCAGTTATAGAATGTTACCGATGTGGATTACGAAAGACCCCAACCCATACTATTCTGTCTAACAGTCCCTCGTAGTATGAGTGCGTTTAGCTACAGGGAAATGTGTACCATGAGGAGGTAGCGACATGTAACACTCCAACAACTTTAGAACCAACTCGTTCGTGGACAAAGTGGCGTTCAATCTTGATATGTTTAGTGCGCTGATGTTGCATTAGATTCGTTGAGAGATACACGTCACTAACACTGTCACAATAAACAGAGTAGCATGCTGGACTAAAATATATAACTCCTGAAAAAGCTGACGAAGCCAAGTGGTTTCAGCAACCGCGTTGGTAAGAGCACCATACCCAGCCTCAACACTGGAGAGGGAAACTATCGGCTGCCACTCCCATGACCAAGAAATCAAAATTGTCTCCAAGAAACACATCATAGCCCGACGTAGATCAACGCCGGGTGAGTATGTCGTGCTAATTGTCTAGAGCTACGAGAGTCACGACATTCGGCGACAGGGATAAGGCTGGACCGATGAGTGTACCGTAGTGGGCACCCTCTTATTGGGTAGCACCTGTGCAGCCCTGTGTGTATGGAACCACAGGTGGCATCACCAAGCACGACTCCTGTAGCTACAAGTGATGGGTCCACACTGTAACATCTCGGGGTCAAAATATGACTTCGGACTGGCTTGCACATCATGTCGTATGGGTTCCACCTCACAAAATAACTCTATTAGTTTTATTCTCGCTTTACGTAAAAGGGTTAACCCGAGTTATTTTGACTTCTAGCATGCCTCGACTATTTAAGTTAGTATTGCTCTACCTCAACTAGCAATATGGGACTATTCCCATGCGGCGACATTGCTCCATGAGCTACAGTAACCAACCCCGAGGCCATTTCTTTTATGGACCAGGATGTCACGCCCATCCCCCATAAAGAACTCAATGCCCTCGTCAAGCAGCATACCAAATTACCCTACGAGGGGACATATGTACATGATCGCCTCTCTTGGTCATGTCCACATATCCAGTACCGGCATACACTATATCCGCGTTCCTAACCCGTGTGTGCCCATGAAAACTTGAATGTCGGCTCTAATACCACCTGTAACATCCCAGACCCACTCGCATGTCACATCATATGAGTCTCACGTCAAAGAATAACTCTTACACTTTCGCTTCGCGTAAAAGGGTTAATTAATCTGAGTTATTTTTAATTCCAGCCCAGCTATTTAAGTTGGTCTTGCTCTACCTCAACTAGCAATATGGGATTATTTCTGTGCTCCTACAGTGCTCCATGAGCTACAGTAACCAGCCCACGCGACATTTCTTTTATAGACCAAGTGTAAGGATCGAGTGACCCAGAAGGAGGGGGGGGGGATTGAATTGGGAACTCACACTAATAACTTTTTTTGTTAACTTCTAAATCGAGCACTCAAAAATAACTTTTATACAATACTAGAGATAACACACTAGCATGATATATGATCCTTGAAAGGTAACAATAACCTATACATGCTAGTGAGTCACACACCAATACAACTTGTATACAAGTTAGTGATCAAGCCAAGCAACCAATCAACACATTTAGTTAGCAAGGGTCCTATGGATACAAGTCTAATAGATAAGAACAAGGCAAATCACTTGATCAAGCAAGTAAGGGCGATTACTACTAACAAGGTAAATGCGGAAATGTAAGCACAAGTAGTGAAGGAGAGAGTAAATGAATGCTTATAATTTTTAGCCCGAGGTTTTGAAAGGGTGACGCCTTCCCCTACTCCTTGTTGGACCAACTTCATTCGGAGTATCGGTCTCTCCCACAACTCAAAGGTGAAGTCTTTGCTCACGAGCCCACATCACTCCAAGTGAAAACATAGTCACGTCACCGCTGCCACCAAGACACAAGCTCGCCTCTCTCAAGGACATGCTTCACTTCTCGAGTCGGTGATGTCCCCCTAGAGCATGATCCACCCTCCAGGTACAAAGCTAGCTTATAGGCTGACAAAAGTTCTCAATGTACAGCCCATCATGGTATGATATTTGTCGAGAAGAAAAGAATGGCAGCCATGTTATCACAGTAGATCATAGTTGTCTTATATGCATGCTTAGTCACATCAAGACAGAGAAGAGAATTTCTGAGTCATATTGCTTCTTAAACTGCAGCCGTGCATGCTATATATTTTGATTTCATGGTAGACAAAGAGAGCAAACAAATAAACCATGGTGAACCCTTAGACGACCCTTCTAAAATAAGGGGAGAGATCCTTAGTAGTGGTGACCTGACTTCCACCTGCAAGCCAACTATGGATAAAATAATATCTTATTCAAAAGCCAGCTCTGCTCACGAACTGAAAAGAGAAAGGAGACTAATCTTGACGTCGGTGTCAGTTTTTCCAAGGAAAGCCTTTTTAGCTTGGACTGAGTCAAGTTTGATGATTTTCAAATCATCAAATACACGAATCACATGCAATAAAGTTGAAATAAAAGGCTCTCAGGCAGACACACATGAAATTCTTTGATTTTCATTTCAAGATTGGAAAGTAAGGGTCGGTCCTCTGTTACCCCTTCGCCCTAAGCCTGTGCTCAAGCCAAAGCTCTCTCCCGGGACACTCACCACTCCTTGAGTACAAGCACGGGCGCTCACTAGTGATGTCCCTTTAGATGGATGGCTCAAATCATGTATAAACTTGGTGAAGACTTCCACAATCTCCACCGGAAGCTCAATATTGATGTCTAGTCACCTAGGCTCCGTCACATGTCAAGAGTAATAAGCTTGGGAACCTCACTTGATCCACCCCTAGGTTAACCACCTAGCCAGTTGCACACTTGGCTCAAACTAGCAATAATCCTCTCCTTGATCTTGCTCTACTTGACTTAATCTTCAATATGATAAACTTGTGTATCTTGGAACTCCAAATATGTATATGACACTTCCCTTGAGCTCTAGCAACCTCAAATGGCCGTTTGCATAGGTATATATAGTCTCAACCCCGAGACAAAGCCGTTGGACCAAATAATATAGCCATTACAGGCACCCACTGTAATATACGCTAACTGGTCACCATAATATATGGACTGGTCACCGTAATATACTGTGACTTCCTGGCAGCCTTCAGTATTTTGGCTATAACTCCTACCTCTGAACTCCGATTGAGGTGTATGACCTATGGATGGAAATATTATGAAATGCTCCACAAATTTTCTATTATGTGCCTGGTCTGAATCTGAATTTATCAAATAGGTGCGTGGCATGCCAGTCATTTTTCTCTGTAAACTAACAAAGATGCAGATCATAGTCCATAGTCCATCGGCCATAGGCTAGCCGATGAAAATAAGGCCTAGCCGATTGGCTCGTTACTGCCTGCTGGACCAATCAGTTATTGGCTATCTGTTGCAACAATAAGTAAGTCGATATTGGCCATAATAAAAATAATTAAGTTACAACTGATATCAAAATATCCTATCAGCTGAGAGTCAATGTAGTACGAATACACAATTATGCATCGGCTGAATCTTAATAATATAAAGTGTGAATCTATGAGCCGATGCAACACTAGACAAATGACAATATTTAACACTATATCGATTAGTTAATAGAATCATAATGCTGAGTCGTTATAGCGCCTTGACAAATAATACTATATGATGATTTATCGGTTAGACAATAGAACTAGTGCAATACATGGAGCCGATAAACCAGTAGTTAATGAACCAGAGTCGATAGAAAAGCTAGGCATCTGAACACCTATCAATTGCTGTTAATAATGAGATAAATCATCAGCTAAACACTCCGTTGAAACCATGAACAGACCCTCATGACCAGACCGTTCTTCTTTGGTTGTCCAACTAGAAGATCGGACTTAATCGAGATAGTTCTATGTATTCCAGAAGATCGGACTGAACCGACACAGTTCTTGGAACGAACAGACGTCTAGTCCATCTAATTGCTAAGATATATTCAGAGGTGACTCGAATATACAGATCTACCTAGAATTATATCACTAGAATTAACTACAATAGTTCAGACTAAACCGAGACAGTATGCAACTAATCCTAGTAAAATAATCTAGATAGATTTATATACCGGATAACAAGTAACCATAACAAACTGACCATAATATCAAACCGAACCTAGGAAGTCCTGAGCAGGTCGTTGTGATCACCAGGGTGGCTGATTCAACACCTTTCGCGGAGAGCCCATTTTAGATGAAGAACCCGTCGAGTTCTCCTTGTTGCCAAGGTTGGCGATGCGCCAAAGTAGAGTTGTATTGATCAAGAAATGATTATAATTGCCACTACCCTTTTGTATATATAGGTTGACGGACTTGTCTTACAAGAAAACTCATCGTACTTTCCTAAAATCAAGAGTCCTAAATGGACTCAACTAAATTATAAGAGTCTGAATCTTTTATCTAGTACTATTGATAAGAAAAATTACAAACATCAATATTTAAGAGATTTTCCTCATTTTGTACGCCATGGGCTGATTGCTTCCCTTTTTTCGCACTCTGATGGATGATTTGTAAAAATCTGGTGTCAACGGGTTCGTGATGGTCTGCTCCGACGACAGTGAGGTGAGGGGTGGTAGTGTGTGTGTGTGTATGGGGGGGGGGGGGGGGATGACAGCTAGAGTTCACCCGAGCTGGCCTGGGAGGGTGACGATAACGTCTCTGCTCTGAAAAAGGTCGAGTGTCTAACTATTGTTGGTGAACCAATTGTCTGGCTATGAATCTCGTCAAAAGAAAAATATTTGAGGAATGCATTTGTGAATTTCAGCAATGAATTTCGGTCGGCAATTCAATGTTATTTAACAGTAATAATACCAGGGCCACTCATGAGTTATGACAACATTTCTGGAATTTTGAATAGAGCAGCTTAAATGTAATTCTTATAAGCAAAAATGGAAAGACCAGCATCAGCCACCTCGTGTAACACGAGATTTATACAAATGGTACATTTATTTCATTCCTTGGCTTCTTGCAGCAGTAGCATGAGAGTGACCAACACGTGCCATGGTCAAATCCTTGCTCCTTGCAGCAGCTGTTACACTTGCCTGGCCTGAAACAACTATACCCGCACTTTGTGTTTCCTTCGCACGATTTCAGCACCTCCTCAGCACCGACCCGCGTAACCATGTCCTCTTCTGCATCCATCCATCCAGATGAGGAAACAGTTAGCGGATTGACAGCCCGTAAAATTCAAAGTTAGAAAATGCACTTACGAAAAGAGAAGAGGACGACAATCACAAAGATCAATGGGAGTAGGAGCTTGTTCCACTTCTTCCTACCCATCATCATATCCATTCACTTTTTGGTCTGAAGAGTAGTACCGACGATATATATAAGTAGTCACGCTTTGTTAGATGGATGGATATCTCCTGTCTAGCTACAGAGGTATATATACTAGTACTCGCGAATTCTAGAACATTGGTTAGATGGAAGTTTTTTCTGCTTTATTAGGAGAATTGGAGGAGAAATAATTAACCTATTTATTTGGTAGTAAATGATTGATAGGGTCAATGGAAGTTTTTTTGCCACTTTATTAGGAGAATTGAAGGAAAATTAATTAACCTATTTATTTGGAAGTAAATTCATTGATCTTCAATCAATTAGCCATTAATTTCTTCAATTCTTCAATTATATTTTTCTGATTAAGACACTATTTGAACTCCTCAAGTTTTTAAGAAACAGGTTTTCAGAAATTGGAAGAACTCTAAACATGCTGCTTTATGCAAGTTTCTATAAACCAGATTATACACAGCTAAGCCAAATATTTATTTTGCAAAAGGCATGTTGCCTTTCAAAGTTTAAGAAAATTATACATGAGCTTGCCACAGTCTGTAAGCTTTATTCTTTCAATGGCCGGGATATGTTTTTCAGTATTATGTTAATAATTATTTCCTCCATTATATTTTTTTTTGGTGCACGCCGGTTTCAGCTCATCAAGTTCGATCACTTTTTTCTTTGGCAGCATGCACGTGTTGCTTTTGTTTGGCAGCATGCAAGATTTGAGCTTTTTCAAAGTTTGATTTTTTTTCTTTTTGTCGCAAAACATATGGCGGGAGCAAACGGCAGTACAATCCTTTTTAACAAAAAAAAGGAAAACAGAAAGGGGTAGACAGGTCATTAGCAATAAAAAACTGAATAAAAGATTTCTAGAAATTGGTATCCAAATAATATTAATTTTTTAAAGAAACCAGATTCTAAAAACGGAAAGAAAAAACCAAGTTTTGAAAAACTGGGATGGATCCAAACATTGCCTAAGAATTGGGCCAATTGATCGTAATTGATTGATTGAACAAGCGTCGGTACAAATAAATGGGCCAAGCCTGGTTGTGCTTTCCGTGTCTCAACAATATGGCTATAGAATATGATGATCGAGGTGGATTAGGAAAGATCCCAACCAATACTGTTCTATCTAAAACTCCCTCAATTTGAGTGTGTTTAGCCACAGGAAAACACGTTTAAATTGGACCTAAACTTAGGATCCGTTTGACTGAGTGAAACGTTTCAGATTAAAGACAGAATCACCTGAATCACTTCCAAACAGCAAAAAGGTGAAACGTTTCAGGAGTGAATCACTTGAAACGTTTCAAGTTTTTTACACTATCAACCTTAATCACCCAAAATGGTGTTTACCTGATTCATGAACCACTTAGTTCATTTTGTTTAAAAAATCCGAATCTAGGATTTTTGCCAAACGTTTTCAGAAAATTAGAGTGATTCACTAGAGAAACGTTCCAAGAGAGAATTTGAAATATTTCTGATTCAAGGTGAATCTGATGCTGTATCAAACGCACCCTTAGTAAACATGTAGGAAGAATCCTTGGTAAAGATGTCGGCATACTGTACAGAGATAGGGACATGCAACACCCGAACGACTCCAGCAACAATTTGTTCTCGGATAAAGTGAATATCAATCTCAATGTATTTGGTACACTGAGGTTGCATCGGGTTCATCGCGAGATACATAGCACTGCCACTATCACAATAAACGAGAGTAGCATGCAAGACTGAAACATATAACTCCTGAGGAAGCTGACAAAGCCAAGTGATTTCAGCAACTAAGTTGGTAAGAGTATGGTACTCAGCCAGAGCACTAGAGCGGAAAACTATTTGTTGCCGCTTCGATGACCAAGAAACCAAATTATCTCTAAGAAACAACTCAGAGCCTGACATAGGGTGATGCGTGTGAGGATTACCCACCTAGTTAGCATCAGATAAGCAATCAAGCAGGAAATCTCAGTGCGACGAAGTTGAAGGCCAAAATCCAAAGTACATCATAAATATCAAAGTGCACATTTCATTAAAGCATAGTGTGGCTCCCATGGATCATACATGTGGAGACCGATCTGCCGAACAACATAAGAAATATCAGGCCTGGTAAATGTGAGATACTGCAATGCATCTGTCAAACCCTGATAGTGTGTCAGAGAAAGGACAACCCTCAGTAGCAGAATTCTTGGCACATGTGTCTACGGGCATCGAGCAAGGTTTGTAATCTATCATACTAGCCCAATCAAATATCTCAAGGTTATACTTACATCACGAGAGGAGAAAACAATCAAACTAACGATGATAGAAAATCCTAGAAAAGGATGCATAGGATCAAGATCCTTCATAGGGAATTCCGGCTGTTAGGCTACAACGAAGAAGTGACACTGAAGATGCAGTCAAAACAATATCATCCACATAGAGGAGCAAATAAACTATCTCACTACCATGGAAAAATATGGACAACAAGGTCTCGGACTTGGCACTCAAAAGTCCAAGTGATAAAATGTGAAAGGCAAAGCAACTTCACCTGGCACAGGAGCTTGTTTTAAACCATAGAGCGACTTGTTGAGATGACACATAAAATCTGAATGAGAAGGGTCAACAAATTCAGAGGGTTGCACACAATAAATAGTCTCATCCAAGGTGCAATGCAAAAAGGCATTGTGTAAAAGTAAGGACAATGAGAATAGTGGCAGGCTTGTTCCAGTGCACTAAATGTCTCATAAAAATCTAGGACATTGCGTAAAACCATGAAGAACCCAATGAGGGTCTTGTACGGCTCAAGAGAGTCGTTAGAAGAAAATTTTTTGTGATAGATGCAATTCCTTATTACAATGTTAACACTGTGCGGTTGCGGAACGAAACACCAAGTGTTGATGCCAATCACTGCAGTGTACTATAGTTTGGATCAACCAAAGCTCATTGGACTTGGGAATAGGAGAGAGTATACCAGCATGGAGATTAAAGGGAACCTTTGGTTGACGAAATCAACGCTTAGCGTGGATGACCATGTCATCCACCATGGGCGTACTCCGATTGGGGATCACCCGAGCAACCCGTATGTGTGTGTGTGTGTGTTGGGGGGGGGGGGGTTAACAAAATAGTACTCTACCGGATGATCACTCTTCAAATAGGACTCTTCCCATTGCTCTTAATTATATCGGATGACCACTTTTAGATGGATGACATGACAAACTGATATGAAATGACATTTTTGCCCCTCACCTCTCACCTTGCCATTCTGCGCCTGGTCCTCGATGCATCGGCGACCATCGCACCGGAGCCAAAGGCAACGACGTTGGCCCAAGTGAGCTCGTCGTGGGCGGAGGACAGGACCAGTGCGTGCAGCTCGCCTGAAAAACTGATGAGTCACCATCGTTGACGACGAGGCCCCACCCGATGGCGGTATCCGTCAGGGGCGCGGGGAGGAGGATGTAGCAGCGGGACAACGGGTCGGTGATGCCGAGCTCTTGGAACACCAGGTTCTTCCCGAGGATGCGACCGGGAAGGACGGAGAGCGCGAAGGCGCTGGCGTGAGAATGGCAAGGTGAGAGGTGAGGGGCAAAAATGTCATTTCATATCATTTTTCCATGTCATCCATCAAAAAGTTGTCTATGTGACATATGTAATCCTAAATAATAAATGGATATTGGAGAGAGTCCTATATAGTTAAGGGCGATGAGAAGAGTCCTATTTAGAGAGTGGCTATCCGGTAGAGTCCTATTTTATTAAATCCCTGTGTGTGGAGCCGCACGTAGCGGTGCCTAGGCAGCACCTGCACCATGCGTGACTCTGGTTGCTGCAGGTGCCATGTCCGAATCGCCATGGCTGTGTGCCCCTATGTCTGGTTTGCACTAGGTACGGTCATCATGTGTCGGGTGTACCTTAGACGGGTCTTCACCCGAGTACGCCAGGCACGTGGTGCCAATGCTGGCCACAGGACACACGAGAGGACAGAAGGGTCCCGTATCACTACAAGAAATCATACGATCAATAATAAAAAAAGTTCACAAATTTCATTATTAACATATGTTAGTGATGAAAAAAACCCCTTTAGTGACAAAAAATTTTCGTTGACAATCATATGTCATTAAGCATGATTGGTGATAAAAAAAAGGTTTGGTTAGGATAGTACTGTGCAGCCAATGGTGATGACGAATTATGTCGCTAAAAAGTTGTTTGCCATGTTAGATTGTGGTTCGACGTGGCACCTAGTATCCGTGACATAAAAAATCATCACTAATTGAAGTCAGTCCAATTAAGACACATTACTTCGATCTACTGTATTATATTACTATTTAAAATTCAGTCCGGACCCACATCTAGATGAGCACTATTTTTTTCACAAATATATATAAGGCTGAATATGAGCCCATGTGTTTCGGACCAGGCATGTTACTGTTCTGGCCCGTGTATGTACCGTTCCAAATGATGGTCCTGCCATTTATGAGCTTAGCCCGCTTATGGTCATCAAAGCTGAAGTTTTTCACTGATAGAGTAGAAGTAACAAATTATCAATTATAGCTAGGCCATAATGCAACCTAAAAGCCAAAGAGGGTGAGCACTTGTGAAGGTGGAAGAAAATAAAACGGGTCAGTTCAATTCTGAAAGACACGCACTGTAATTCCTCTAAAAACTTTGCCAAGTTACAGTAGATCAATCAACTGAACCCAAGTTTGTGACAAAACAACAGGTGGCATGTAATGGTTCAGGCCTTTTTGTATGACTGAGTGCAAGTGCATGCCAGTACTTGCGAACCAAATAATTTGTATTGCTTCAAATGAACAGATAATATGGTGGCCTAATTGAGAACAAAATATCAAAACTTCGCTATGCAGAAAATCCATAAAATGCATAATGCTCATCTTCATAGTGAACTATATCCTAAAAACACCATTAACTTTTTATGGAATGATATTTACCAAACATAATAACATGTGAAAAAAGAGATGCATAAACATTATGGCCATAATTATATCCTCCCTTGTCTTCCAGCATGCACGTTATCCGTTGCTACCGTCACGGGAAGCTCATCGACTCTGTCCATACGCTGCACGGTAGGAATGAAAATGGTCAGGAACGGTCGGGAAAACTCGTCAACCATTTTCACATTTATTTTATCAAACGGTGTTGGCACATGTAACAAGCACCCACTGAGATTGCAAGCGTGCAGGTCGACGTAGTAAAGCTTTTCCCTTAGAAGAGTATTCCCTTAGTAAAGCACAATTTCATATGAATAAGAACAGGAGAGAATTGAAGAGAATTCTTGTTGTGTTGATTTGCTCGGGTGTAAGGATCACGACCATTAAGGTCACCCCAAGGTATGATGTTTTGGTGATGAATGACAAACATGAAATGTGGCTAATATCTACACGAGTGTTGTCTATGCAGGAATCATCTTATTACTCTATTACAAATCTCATGGATGATGGTTGCCTTAGCGGTTGATGACAATGACCACAAGCTTGGAGCTTGATGAGCTTGATGGAGTCTAAGGGTTGATGGAGATGGATCAAGGCTAAAGACAAGCTATGGAGCAAGTGTTTGGAACACTTGTCTAGTTGTTAGGGCTTTGAGTCCATAGGAAAAACCGGACTATCAAGGGGGTCTAGGTCATGTCTCTTAGGTTATGTTAGTTGGTGATGTGCATGTATGCTCAGTGAAATCACATGCACTAGGTGACAGCGGAGAAGCCAATGAGCTATTCAGAGAAGCCAGGAAACGAAGTCAAGCGAGGACGAGGAGTTTCAGCTTCTGGATAGAATGACCGGACAGAGGGGTCAGAGGAGATCGGACTGTACGGTCACTAGGAGATCAGAGAAGACTTGCGAGGAATCTGTCTATGCTGGAGGCCATAGGGAACGGATGGTCTGGTCTACAAACCGAACGGTTTGGTCTATACAAGTGATGCATAAGGTAGAGAGGAAGCAGGTTTCTGAAGTCCGACGGACTTGTTTGACGCATCGGACTTGTCCGACACTTGGAGTGACCGGACTGTACGGTCTTGTGACCGGACCGTACAGTCAGTACAGGGATCAGCAGTGGGCAGAGCCGTTGGAGCTGGATCTGCAGTGACCGGACAGTCCGTTTAGGCAGTGACTAGACAGTCCGGTCAGTACGCCTAGAAGACTTATTTCGTGGAGCAACAACTAGTTGGAGGTTCAAAGCCTATATAACTTCGTTGATGGGGTCATGGAGACCACTCTTGGTCAGTGAAATTGTTGGGAGCATTTCATAAGAGCCAAGAGACAAAGAGAGGAGCACTAGGAGAGGATATTGAATATCTTGAGAGTGCTAGTGAGAGTAACAAGAGCATCTTGCACATCTAAGGCTAGATGTCCTTGAGGGTGTGATCTAGGCTATTACTCTTGGTCTACGGTGAGACCTAGACCGGTTAGGTGTCGGTGATCGAACCTATCGTGATTGGTTGTGAAGGCTGTCACACGTTTGTACACGGTTTGAGTCCACCGTTGAAAGGGGCATCGCTAGTGAGCGCCCGTGCCGACTCGGGGAGTCCGACAAGTTCTCTAGGGAGGCGAGCTTGTGCCTAGCGGTGACGCGACCGTGTCTTCACTCCGGGAGTGATTGCAGGCTCGTATGTGAGAGCTCCACTTGGTGGCAAGAGGGACCGAGACTCCGGCAGGAGTGGTCCAACGAGGAGTAGGGGAAGGCGCCATCCTTCCGAGACCTAGGGAAAAAACTATCATGAGCCATCTCTTACTCTACTCCTTACTTTGATGTCTTTCCTTTCATTCTTTACATATCGTTCTTTTCTTGCTTATATGCTTGCCTTGTTCTAGTTGGTTACCTTGTAGACTTGCATGAGTAGGCTCCTTGCTTATTAGTAGTGTTTAAGCTTCCACATTTGATCACTAGCATGTGTAGGAGTTGCTTTGGTTGCTTTGATCACTATTTTGCATAGGAGTTGCATTACCTTGTGTGATCCACTAGTATGCTTAGGTTGTCTTTCCTTTCATAGGATTATCTTGTTGGTGTGATCACCACTAGAATTGCTAATAGGAGTTGTTTGAGTGATTGGTTTAGAATTTGGTGAATTTGGTACATAGTGATAGTTCTCGATTCACCCCCGCCCTCTCGATCACTATGATCCTTTCAACGGGAGCCATGTCGATTGGTACAGAGAGCAAAACAATGAAAAGAGAGTTGAATCCAAAGCCAATAACCAAGCTAACGAGTCTTAGCCAGATATGAATGAATTTGGTGAATCTGGTACATAGCGACAGTTCTCGATTCACCCCCCCCCTCTCGATCACTATGATCCTTTCAAGTGGTATCAGAGCCAAGTGCTCACTATAGGGTTTAACCGCCTTGAGTACGGACAGTATTGAGTTGGGATGTCATCCCATTCGGGGCTGAGTCATGGTACATGGAAGGATCGCTTGAAAAGCTACCTAAATGCCATGATTTCGGATGAGTTGATGGACACACTTGTGGACTTTGCCAATACCTTTATTGATGACCATGTGTATAATGATGATTGTGTGGTTGTGCCTAGTTCTAGTGAGTGCCTAGATTCTACTAATGATAATTTGATAGGTAACTCTGCTAGTGTGCCCGATTTGGTGAATGCTAATGACGTGTCTCTTGATCTTGCTTGCTCCTCTAGCATGACTAGTGATGATGATACTTGTGAGTCGTTTATTGATCATGCTAGTGGTTCTCTTGTTAGGGAGTTCTTTGATTTCCATACTGTTGAGAATAAGGACTTACTTGAATCTCTTATTCGTTTGCGAGGTATTGTGGATAGGATTGCAGCAACTACCTTCGAGCTCCCCAAGATATTGATAGTCGAGAAGATCCTTAGTTTGCTCCCCAGCAGCAAGCTCCTCTACATCACCCTTGATCTCATCATGGACAAGAATCTCTTCGTTGATGATGTGATTAGGCTGCTCTTCAAGGGTGAGGAGATCATCGCAAGCTTGATGGGGGAAGAAGAAATTCAAGGCGAACAATGAAGCATATTCAAGCAAGGGAAAAGAAGTAGCTTCGAGCTCAAACTTCTTTGATCCCTCCACGAGATTGCCTTGCAACAGCTTCTACAACCCATTCGGATCAAGAACCGCATCAAGCTCTTCATCAGGCGCTTCATCAAGCTCTACTCCAAGTGTCATTCCAAGATATACTCCAAGCACTTCGGGAGGACCGCGCATTGGTGTGAGAGGAGCGCCAACAAAAATGCTCACAAGATCAAATGAGATGATAAATCTCATCACTATGGCTCCGGCACCTCCACCGCCACCTCCGCCACCACAAGATCATCTTTGGCATCTTCGTTGAGCTCACCAACAAGATTTATTCTTTGAATTTGATGAATTTGTGAGAAATCTGAATGATGACCTTTGTGATAATCTCTTGAGCATCTATGATCTTGTGTGTAGGATAAACTCCTTCTATGGCCTTCAAAGGATCCTACCACATGAAGTGATTGACAAGTGCTTCCTACAAATCACAACTCCAGAGAGGAGTTTCTTGCTTGAGGAGGTGATCAACAGAAGGCATGAGCTCTCAATTGAGAGAGCAATGGAGATGATACTTGTGCTCCACACTCATATGGGACACGTGCTTAAACACGTCACTATACTCTATGACCCTCCCCACTACTACATCGACCTTGACAACGTGCACATGGGGGATGGTCAAGGTCATTGGGGTATCGTGCTCCCAACCATCCTATAAGGAGAAGACTTCATAAAGGGATTGCAAGAATCCCTAATTATGAGGATGGTCTCAGTGTTCGACATGATGAGGTTAGTGAAAGTCAATTGAGAAATGCTTTAGATACTAACCCTTCTTCCTCTAGTGCTTGTCTTATGGCTACCACCAGGGTCAACTACAAGAGTGGAGGTACCCATTGGATTCTTGACAGTGGGTGCACCCAACACATGACCGGGAAGCCGACCATGTTCACCAACATTGATGAAGACAAAGACAGTGAGAAGGTGACTTTTGGGGACAACTCAAAGGGGAGAGTTAGAGGCTCAGGCAAGGTGGCCGTTACAGAGGACCTCCATCTCTCCAAGATATTTCTTGTGGAAACCCTCAATTTCAATCTCCTATATATTGGTCAGCTTTGTAACATGGGATTCAAGTGCACATTTGATGAGGATGGTGCAATGATTGAGAATGCTAGGAAAGGGCTAGTATTTCATGGAGTAAGGCATGAAAACTTGTATGTCACTGACTTCAAATCAAGCAACATGCCACTAAGCACTTGCCTATTCACTAAGGCAACCAAGGGATGGTTGTGGCATAGAAGATTAACACATGTTGGGATGAGTCAGCTCAGGAAATTGGTCAAGAGGAATCTAGTTGAAGGAATCAAGGATGTGACTTTTGAAAAGGACAGACTGTGCAGTGCTTGTCAAGTAGGAAAGCAAGGTGCCTCTTCTCACCCCACCAAGTCCTTCATGTCAATGTCTTGTCCTCTAGAGCTCTTGCACATGGATTTGTTTGGGCCAACACACTATAAGAGTCTGGGGGGGGGGGGGGGGGGGGAGGGGGGCAATCTCTATTGCTTGGTGGTTGTGGATGACTTCATGAGATACACTTGGACCTTCTTCCTAGTGGACAAGTCTCAAGCAAGTGATATCTTCAGGAAATTTGCAAGGAGGGCAAAGAATGGATTCAAGGCCAACATTATAAAGATAAGAAGTGACAATGGGATAGAATTCAAAAATACAACAGTCGAGGAATATTGTGACAAGAAGGGGATCAAGCATGAATTCTCTGCTACATATACTCCCGAGCAAAATGAAGTAGTAAAGAGGAAGAACAAGACACTCATCACTCTTGCCCGTGCAATGCTAGATGAGTATAGGACACATAAGAGGTTTTGGGCTGAAGCAATCAATACGGCTTGCTACACTTCCAATCGGGTATATCTTCACCAGTTGTTGAAGAAGAATCCCTATGAGCTATTGGTTGGATGGAAACCAAATGTTTCCTATTTTTGGGTCTTTGGATGCACTTGCTACATTCTCAAGAAGAGGAGGAAGCTCGGGAAATTTGAGAGCAGAATGGATGAAGGTATTCTTGTTGGGTACTCTGGAACTTCTAAAGCAAATCGGGTTTACAGCTCAGCTACTGGTTGTGTGGAGGAATCCTATGATGTCCAATTTGATGAGTCAAATGGTTCTGAAAAAGGAGATGAGTTCCTTGAAGTGAACATTGGAGATGAACCCATGAGGGAAGATATGAGAAACATGCCCGTGGGCGAGATTTTACCCCACGAGGCCAATGATAATGATATTGGCGAGCCCTCCAGTCCACCACCTCAACCAACCTCATCCTCCGAGGTGCAAGAACCAACCCAAGGTGCCACCAACAAACCTTCTAGCTTCTCCCAAGATTCATTGAGAGTGCACCCACCTAACCAAGAGGAAACCCAAGAGAGAAGTGAGCCACAAACCTCCCCACATACTTCACCTCAAGCCACTTCTCCAAGCTCTTCAAAAGACACTACTTCCTCATCCACTCGCTCTAAATCCAAAACAAGAAAGCATATGAGTGATTCCCCCACTTCACTAAGAATCCAATATACTCATATCTCAAGAAAGCAAGCAATTCAAGATGCCCAAGATACCTCACCTAGATCCCCTCCTACTCAAGAAGAACCTCTTCCTACACCCAAAGCTATCAACAAGGATCATTCTCGTGACTTGATAATTGGGTGTCCATCTCAAGGAGTTAGGACAAGGAGAAATCAATACAAGCCCAACTATGTGAATAATAAGGAAAATAATGATGAGGCCAATGTTGCAATTGAGAACTTCTCTTTCATCTCTATGATTGAGCCCAGAACCATTAATGAGGCTATGGAATATGATAAGTGGGTGATTGCTAATGCAAGAAGAATTGAACAACTTCAAGAGTTGCAAAGTGTGAAAACTTGTTGAGAGGCCCAAGAATCATAATATGGTTGACACCAAGTGGGTCTTCAAGAACAAACAAGATGAGAAAGGAGCCATTGTAAAAATCAAGACTCTCCTAGTGGCTAAGGGATATTCTCTAGTGGCGGGTATTGACTTTGAGGAAACATTTGCTCCCATGGCCCGTCTTGAAACAATTCGGATCTTACTTGTCTATGCATCACATAATGGCTTCAAGCTCTATCAAATGGATGTGAAGAGTGCATTCTTCAATAGAGAGATCAATGAGAAAGTCTATGTGGAATAACCTCCAGGGTTTGAGGACCCCAAACATCCAAGACATGTGTACAAATTGAAGAAAGCTCTCTATGGTCTCAAGCAAGCACCTAGGACATGGTATGAAAATTTGAGGAACTTTCTCCTTAAGAATGGGTTCAAAATTGGAAGCATTGATAGCACCTTGTTCAAAAGACGTGTTGGGAAGGATCTCTTTGTGTGCCAAATCTATGTGGATAATATAATCTATGGATCAACCAATGAGAAGTTCGATGAAGAATTCCGGGAGATGATGGCAAGGGAATTCCAAATGTCAATGATTCGAGAATTGCATGTGTTCCTTGGTTTCCATATCAAGCAATTGAGAGAAGGAAACTTCATCTACCAAGAAAAGTATACCAAGGATCTTCTCAAGAGGTTCAACATGGAGAGTTGCAAACCCTTGCATACACCTATGGCGACAAGCAAACCCTTGGATGATGATGTGAAAGGGAAACCCGTGAACCCCAAGCTCTATAGATCAATGATTGGTTCTTTGCTCTATATCACCACCTCAAGATCGGATATCATGTTTAGTGTGTGCCTGTGTGCACGCTATCAAGAAAACCCAAAGGAGTCACACTTGAAGGCAATGAAGATGATACTTAGATACCTTAAGTACACACCTACCATGGGATTATGGTACCCTAGAGGAACAAGCTTTGAGCGACTTGGGTATTCAGACTCGGACTTCGCGGGATGTAAAGTGAATAGGAAGAGTACATCAGGAGGTTGCTAATTTCTTGGAAGATCTCTTATATCTTGGAGCTCAAAGAAGCAAACCTCGGTGGCTCTATCTACAGCTGAAGTAGAGTATATGGCAGCGGGAGCTTGTTGTGCACAACTTCTCTACATGAAGCAAACTCTCTCAAATTATGACCTCAACTACACTCAAATGCCACTATATTGTGATAGTGAGGCGGCAATCAAGATGACTCTCAAAACTGGAGATCATGGTCATGCCAAGCATATTCAAGTTAAACATCATTTCATAAGAGACCATGTTGAGAAGAAGGACATTGAATTGGTGAGCGTGCAAACATATGAAAAATTGGCGGATATCTTCACCAAGCCACTTTACGAAAAGACCTTCAACAAGCTAAGGGGAGAACTCAATGTTCTCGACCTTTCAAACTTCACATGAGTAACCCTAAAGCTTGTCCTTTGTAAATTTGTATAGCTTTCCTTTGTTTGTTTTTGTTTGTGTCATTGTTTTGTGCTTGTTTCTTTTCTTTTTGTAGGTCGACTTCAGACCTCATTGAGATAACATGGGTTAAGCTTGGGAAGGTGGTTCATGGTGTGCCCAAGGCTTTGAAGAATGGTCCATTGTGAGTAAGCTCAAGAAGAGAACAACTCGTCATTGGCACTTTAGTTTGTAGTCTTTCTCTCTTTTCTTTTAGCATTGCATCATGTATTTGTAAACTTGTTGCATTTGAATTCTTTGCATTAATGCATCCTTGCATTGTGATACCATATATGCCCCCAAGCATGTTTCTAGGAGGAGTTGCTTATTTACAATGTAAGTATATGACCCTGTAGATGATCACATAGTGATCTTTGTGCTTGATGCCCATTGAGTCATGTTCAAACGAGCTCCAAGGTTAAATCTACGCGCCGGCTCAAAGACAAGTGACTCATACATTCCCAACACACTAATGACTAACCATTGCATTCTTGACGAAATTGTTTGTTGAGTCATATGTGTAGGGGGAGCTATGGTGGAAGGACATTATGACCAAGGAGGAGCATAATGAAAGGGGGAGTTTTCCTAACTCTTGTATTTATTATTTTCTCCTTGGTTCTCTTGTGTTTTGTCTTTGGTTTGTGTTTTTGGTGATAGGTGAAAAAGAGGGAGAAGGACATGAAGATCCAAAAGCTAAGCCTAGCTGAAAACACAAAGGGGGAGAAGGAAATGAAGATCCAACACAAAGGATGAGAAGAACATGAAGATATGCTCAAAGGGGGAGAAGAATGAGAAGAACATGAAGACGAAGAGAAGAACATGAAGATATGATCAAGGAGGACAGTCAAGACAATGGTACATGTCTACAACAACAACAAACGTCTACACTGACATGAACATCTACGTCTTTGGTGCATGTCTACTTCAACAAAATCATCTACCACGACACCAAGACGGGCGCAAAATTCAAATCAAGATCGATACCTAGTGCGCCATGTAATTGAGTAGTTCTCCCTCAACACCTAGCAAGTTTCAAGGGGGAGACTACTTCAAAGGTAAGGATCAAGATAATCCTTTCATTCCTTTCTTTTCCTTTGGTTCCTTGTTGCTCGTTCGTTTTGGATCATCATAAGTAGTGGTTGTCATCCATCACCAAAAAGGGGAAGATTGTAAGGATCATGACCATTAAGGTCACCCCAAGGTATGATGTTTTGGTGATGAATGATAAATATGAAATGTGGCTAATATCTACACGAGTTTTGTCTATGCAGGAATCATCTCATTATTCTATTACAAATATGGTTGCCTTGGCGGTTGATGACAATGACCACAAGCTTGGAGCTTGATGAGCTTGATGGAGTCCAAGGGTTGATGGAGATGGATCAAGGCTAAGTACAAACTATGGAGCAAGTGTTTGGAACACTTGTCTAGTTGTTAGGGCTTTGAGTCCATAGGAAAAACTAGACGATCAAGGGGGTCTAGGTCATGTCTCTTAGGTTATGCTAGTTGGTGATGTGCATGTATGCTCAGTGAAGTTACAGGCACTAGATGACAGTGGAGAAGCCAAGGAGCTGTTTGGAGAAGCCGGGAAACAAAGTCAAGTGAGGACGAGGAGTTTCAGCTTCTGGACAGAGTGACCGGATAGAGGGGTCAGAGGAGACCGGACTGTATGATCACTAGGAGATCAGAGAAGACTTGCGAGGAACCTGTTTGTGCTGGATGCATAGGGACCAGACGGCCCGGTCTGTACAGGTGATGCACAGGGCAGAGAGGAAGCAGGTTTCTAGAGTCCGACGGACTTGTCCGACACTTGGAGTGATCGGACAGTACGGTCTTGTGACCGGACCATACGGTCAGTGAGCAGAGCTGTTGGAGCTAGATCTGTAGTGACCGGACGGTCTGGTCAGGCAGTGACCGGACAGTCCGGTCAGTATGCCCAGAAGACTGATCTCCAAGACCCCAGCAACGAAGTTATATAGGCTTCAACCTCCAAGAGGCAAAGAGAAGAGCACTAGAAGAGGATATTGGATATCTTGAGAGTGCTAGTGAGAGTAAAAAGAGCATCTTACACATCTAAGGCTAGGGTATCCTTAAGGGTGTGATCTAGGCTGTTACTCTTGATCTATAGTGAGACCTAGACCGGTTAGGTGTCGGTGATCGAGCCTATCGTGATTGGTTGTGAAGGCCATCACACGTTTGTACACGGTTTGAGATCGCCGTTGAAAGGGGCATCGCTAGTGAGCGCCCGTGCCGGCTCGGGGAGTTCGACAAGTTCTCGAGGGACGTGAGCTTGTGCCTTGGTGGCAGCGGTGACGCGACCGTGTCTTCACACCGGGAGTGATTGCGGGCTCGTGTGCGACAACTCCACTTGGTGGCGGGAGGGACTGGGACTCCGGCGAGAGTGGTCCAACGAGGAGTAGGGGAAGACGTCATCCTTCCGAGACCTTGGGAAAAAATATCATGAGCCATCTCTTACTCTACTCCTTACTTTGATGCCTTTCCTTTCATTCTTTATATACCGTACTATTCATGCTTGTATGCTTATCTTGTTCTAGTTGGTTATCTTGTAGACTTGCATGAATAGGCTCCTTGCTTGCTAGTAGTGTTTAAGCTTCCGCGTTTGATCACTAGCATGTGTAGGAGTTGCTTTGGTTGCTTTGATCACTAGATTGCATAGGAGTTGTATTGCCTTGTGTGATCCACTAGTATGCTTAGGTTGTTTTTCCTTTTATAGGATTATCTTGTTGGTGTGATCACCACTAGAATTGCTAATAGGAGTTGTTTGAGTGATTGGTCTAGAATTTGGCGAATTTGCTGCATAGTGATAGTTCCCGATTCACCCCCCCCCCCTCGGTCACTATGATCCTTTCAACGAGAGCCATGCCGATCGGTACAGAGAGCAAAACAATGAAGAGAGAGTTGAATCCAAAGCCAATAACTAAGCTAACGAGTCTTTGCCAGATATAAATGAAGTACACACCAATAACACAAGTTTTAGTTGATAACAAAAGCAAATCCAATCTATAGTCCAATGAAGCAAATCAATCTATCATCCCCTCTAATCTTGCACCTATGCACCTAAGCTGTTTGTTGCGACCCTGTCACAACAACGACTAATACAACAAAGGAAGAGATACTATGTTGAGCATCTATTAGCATTGCATCACTATTAAGTTTTTGTTGGGATCCTTTTACGACGGTGGATAATAGCGCTAATAGCTAAACAACACCGATAAGATAAACAACGCCCTGACCTGCTAATCTGGATGTTGTGCCGATCGACATGAGGGTCGTGCCAATCGGCACGAAGATCTAAGTTGACTTTTAGCATGTAGAAAGACATGAGGGAAACAAGATCGAAAGCAAGCATAAAAAAGAGATAGATCATCCGATACAACGCATAGAACATCACCTCCCTTACTTACAGCAATGTCGATGATATCCAGCTGTTGAACCTTGGCCTAGTTGAATTCATAGACTAACTAGAGCCTAATTAGAGCTTCACCATGTAGATCAACTCATCTTAGAACCTTAGCTAGCTCCTCCAACTAGCCAACTAGAAGAAATCTAGACAACTAAGCTACATGGCGGAACCGACGGCGGAACGCCGCAAGTTTTGGCTCTTAACTCGAATACTTTGATTAATTGATAATTGATATAGAGAGGGGTGCTCCTTGGGACTTATATATAGTGGGGAGGCATCTAGAGGCATCCTCCACTGACATAAACATGAGATCGAGCAAAAGGAAACAAATCTGGGTCAGTTACAACTCGGACTAGACTTTCCTTTTTGTAGCTTTACATTCTAAAATTCATATCTCCCTGTTCCTGACACCAAATGAGGCAAACTCGGACTCTATCTTGTAGATCTCAAAAATATCTACAGCTTTGGTATTCAACCAAACTTGAGGAAACTTTGGCTTCATATTCAAAAACACATTGCAAGATAATCTGTCCTGAGTAAGACTCCTCTACACAGTACTCAGTGCGGGCCCCATATCACCTAGATCCGAAATCCAAATAGGCTCATCCATATATGTTTAGGAAATCTCTCGATGAGATATACAACTTTCATATTCAAAAGATTTTCATTTGAGGTCGTCTTGAACTCCAAATCCTCATCGCAAAATGTTGCTGTTCTGGACTCCGCGAAAATCTCTGATTTGGGGAATATTTTAGGTCAGACTTCGAGAAGACTTCGGAACCAAGCAATTGAGTTTGGGCCTTCCGTGATGGGCTTCATAGACATCCAGGGAGTGCTTGAGGTGTCGCGGGCTAAGGTTTTAGCCCGTCATTGAAGAATATTTCGTCCTGCTTGCATTATATGTCATATTTCACCTGAAAAGACACAAAAACACAAAGACACACAAAGACACTAAAGAAGCAAAATGTCAAGATTAGTGGCAATTATCAACACAATATGATAAATCATCAGGGATATATTAAGAGAATTTGGCACTAAAAGTTGGTCATAATGAGTGCCAACAAACAGAAACGAAAACGGAAAAGCCCGGGAACAGAAACCATCGAAAACATATCAAGAACACAAAACGATCGGGAAGATACCAGAACTATCTCAGAATCGATTGGAAACCGGTAATTCAAGTTGGGAATATCGCCTCACATAACATGTTAAATAAATATTGATCAACACATACATGACACATATAGGATATGTCTGGTTACATGGCTTAGTTCTAGCACGAATTAACTTAGAGCTAGAGATTGAGATTAGCACACAATAAATTAAGCAAATTTACTTTGATTAAGATATCCAAGTCCACGACATCTCAGGATGTACAAATTGCCTTTTTTTAGCTGAACACTTCTATACGTGCTATACAAAAGGACTGGTAGAACTGGTGGACAAACACATTTTCTACCTAAGGACTTGGTGGTGTGGTGGAACATTGTCTCGAACACCTTGTAACTCACGAATGGGTATAAACAATGTTAGGTGATTGAGGGACCTGTTGAGCCCGATGGTGAGGTAGCCGTACACATGTTTGTCGGACCTGACGAGCGCGCGCAAGCTCCGGTCTGGGATGATGGATGAGGAGGTGGAACAGGCGGACACCACGGCAAGACGTGGCCAGCTAACTCGCCAGCGTCATGGCACGTGGTTCCGAGGTGTGTGCCGCCGTAGTTGATGAGATTGCCGAGGTGCTGCAGACTGCAGCGGGGTCAAGCTTTGTTGAAGTCAAGCTGTAGCAAAAATCAAAGCTTTAGGAGCTTTATTGGAGCACCGGCAATACAAATCAACTTTTATTGCGTAGAATTGAGGTAGAGTATGGCCAGGCCGACCTGGACGCGGCTGGCGCTGGTCGCTGGAGGCTGGACAGGGGCGTCGCGTCGGCATGTCCGCCGAACTCAACTACGTGAGTTCGATTTTCTTTTGATGACTAAGGGAACGATCGTGTGTCCGTTACGGACTCCACCACGCACGGACACGAAAAGACGACCACACTGTAATTATATTAGTTTAGATTAGATACGTCATCATGTGCCGACAGCACAAAAACAGCTTTATCGCACTGTGTGAGCGCGAAAACACTGCTTTTATGTACCTAGGGCTCGAAAATAGGTTGTCACGTGGTGACAGCAGGAAAAGATCATATCCAGCAGTGATCACTCGACAAACCGGATTCGAGACGTCGATGCAGGGATAAGATGTTTTCATGTTGTGGGCACTTGAATCCAGCTTGTCGCGTTCCGAGAGCAGGACAACCAGTTTTCCAGCGTCCACCACTCAAAAACAGGGAAAGAAAATTTCTACCCATGCAAATTTTTAAATCATTAACATTCAAGTTGAGGATACTTTTGTGCATGATGTATAACAATTATGTCGTATAATTTGTGTTAGGAAATTAATATATATATATATATATATATATATATATATATATATATATATATATATGAAGGCAGGAAATATGACATATGTGGTAATTAGAACACAACTTCACATATAAATGTTCAATGTCACCTACTCCAACCCGTACCCTAAGATGGACCCCTACCCCATCACTGAGTTTTGTGGGTGCTGGTGGTAGGGTAGAGTCATCTCGTGCATGTCTGCATCATTGTGTGCTATAGCTGGACTCCATCATCATAATAGCATGTGTTGTATGCGTAATAGCAGCAAAGTATTGTCACATTGCATAGTGATAAATTAAGGCCGACCCACTGTGGTACATTGACATAACGAAGGTAAATATGAGGTAAAACATATATAGGATAATACATAGTTTAATTGACATCACAGAGATGGTGCAATCATATAAGTCTAACATAGCAATGCACCAGAAGTAGACCTCATATGTCTTAGGAAATGTAAAACAATTGCATACTACAATTGACAAATGATTCGGGCTCAATCATCATATTAACCATTGTAAGGAAATGGACGATTTCTAGGTCATTTCTTGCGTGGTTTTTTTTTGCGCATATGGTCTTCCATAATCTGTTCAGCGCAAGCATATCATCAAGGTCTGACGGAGGCCATGCACTTGGAATGGGGGGCTACTCGGGCGTGAAATCATCATCATTGTCATCGTCATTGGCGGTTGGTGGTCTTGCATTGTTGCTCGGATGGCCTCTTGATGTCGTGGATTGCCCTGCACCCATTCATCCTCTACGTGCTCTAGGCATAACACCCTATCCAAGAACATGAAGAGGTAGAAGTTTGGGACAGGTTTGTTGAAGAGTTCATCGTCTACAGGGAAAGCCTAGGAAATTTAGAGCAATTGAATGAGAAATTGAAATTACAAGTTGGAGTAGAATAGCATGATAGTAGAAAAACAAAATGAACCCGAATGTGCTAGAGATAGTGATGGTCGTGCAACATGACCTGATATGGCCTGCTGGCAAAACCTGCATATGGGAGGTTCGCTAGCTCACAAATCCTCATTTACTTTTTTACGGTGATCTTCCAAGAGGGCCCTAATATAATTTTTTGTTACATGTCACAACGCTTCGGTCTTAGCGGGCCGGTGGATTCTTACATTCAACAAGGAAACCACTTACGTGATGTTGTCTACCTTGAAGGGATATGGATCCCTGGGTTGACGCGCGACACGGTTGATAGTAACAAGTGCAATCTTGATGTTCCTAGGTGTCCATGGAAAGACTGTACTAGATAATCCTGTAATGGATGTTATTGTTGCTTGGTAGAAGAAGAGTGGAGGTCGGTAGAAAATAGAGTGGTTGTTGAGCATGAAAAAGCTGGACTAGTGTGCCTTCTTATGGTGTAAAGAGGAGACTTGGATGAGCCTTGGATGCCTCATCAGTACGGTTGAACTCTGAAATCTATGATGTAGGCTTTTCAGATGATGTGGACGCTCACTGCTGGTGCACAAGGAGTGATGAATTATTATACAATTGTAATGCGCCTGCATCATAGCTATGAATTATTGTACCATCCCGTAGCTTTTTTAGTTGTCATGGACGAGGCAATATTCAGTGGAGTACTACATCATCAATTTCATAGTGATACCAAATTAACAACGATGCATTACATAACGACTGTAACACCCCAAAATTTTAATGCTAAATTAATCAGAGAAAATTAGTGCGAA
Organism: Eleusine indica; assembly: GCA_030378355.1. Taxonomy (NCBI): domain Eukaryota; kingdom Viridiplantae; phylum Streptophyta; class Magnoliopsida; order Poales; family Poaceae; genus Eleusine; species Eleusine indica. The sequence goes on from CM059495.1 coordinate 50,363,010, forward strand.
ATTTAACTTTTCAAAGATAATACGATTTCCTGATTTTAGATTTTTCCTTATTAAACAAAAACCTCACTAATCAATTAAACTAGAATTTTAGAAATTAAAAATTTATAAATAATTAAAAGAAACCTTGTCTAGTGATTGTTTATTTTTCTTCTTCTGTATTTGTTCGAGTCTTAGTACTCCAATTTAAAACTCTAAAAGCTATATAGAAATTTTCTCCAATTTCCCTTCCCCAAAATCCTAGAGAAAATAACAGAACAATTCCTTTTCTCTTCTCCCTGGGCCGAAACCCGAATCCCCTCCCTCTCCCTCTTCTCTCTCGGCCCAGCCCAGGCCATTCCCCTCCTTTTTCCTCTCTCCCGCGCGGGCCTCGCACCCCTCCTTTCCTCCAACACGAAAAAGATATCGATGCACGCTGTCTAGCCCTGCGTCTCAAGCTAGAAGAAGCCAAAACCCGTGCCATTAAAGCAGAAAACAACTTAGCTTCCGCAATCACAACCTTGATGAGATTGGGAAATCTCACCTCTGGCAAATCCTTGTACCAGTCAGTAAAGCTCGCCGAGCATATCCTCCATAGCATGGCCAACAACCTTGACCCCTACCAGACCCTAAACTAGATATTCTACCAAGAGAATAACCATACAAATATAGCTGAACCTAGCGAATACCAGTCGTAAGCGCTAGAGATTCCTCAGCATACGACCCTGAGCAAAATCTTTTAAGTAGGGTAGTACCCTACTAAATTCATTGACCTCCCCGACAATTTTTTTTTTATGTAGGATAGATCCCTCCCTACTTAACAAAGATTCCATCGCAATCCAATCCCCAACACACACAAAAAAAAATCAGCTCACCTACAGTCGAGCCCATAGATCTCCCCGGCCCAAATCTCTCTCTAGCCCAACTCATTCGTCTTCTCCGCAAAACCCCACCTACCCTGCCATCGGAGTACCCTTCCCCATTAGCGCCACCTCCACCGCATCTAGCCTGCCACCAGCTAGATTCTCTGCCTTCCACCATCGCCTGTAACCCCGTCGCATCCATCATGTCGTCAAGGAATCAATCTCCCTGTCTCGCACAGCTTCAACCGTTCGCTCCACTCCTCTGTGCACGCACGCGTGCCCGTCCTTGTGGGAATTGCCATGTCCCCTGCAACCACACACTGCATATCATCGCCCATAAAAGAGCACCACCATTGCCAGACCCCCCCCCCCCCCACCAGCCAGAACATACCCACCACTCTCCCTCCATCCGGTGCAAGACTTGCCATTCCAAACCGTCGGCAGATTGCAGCTTACATCAAGTTACGACCACCATGTCCTAAAGTCTGGATGTGCTGGTTTGGGTTGTCGTCGCCTACCTGCTGTTGATGGCTTACCTCATGTGGAAGCTCTTCACTCAGCTCCTGGCGAAGCCCGCTCTGTGATTCCCTCGCCTGAGTGCGAATGTAATCTCGATGTTGAGTCTGTGGTTGGCAAGTTGAATAATCAGGCTATCTTATGTGCATCAAATCCCTCGATTCCTCACTCGTTCGGGCTCCCCCCCCCCCCCCCCCTCTTCCACTGGAATAAACCCCGCACCCCCAACTTAAACCCCTTCCCCAGCGTCACCTAATCTCGAGGACGGGATTCTTTTAAGTAAGGTAGATATGTAACACCCCAAAATTTTAATGATAAACTAATTAGAGAAAATCAGTGTGAAATTTAACTTTTCAAAGATAATATGATTTCCTGATTTTAGATTTTTCCTTGTTAAACAAAAACCTCACTCATCAATTAAACTAGAATTTTAGAAATTAAAAATTTATAAATAATTAAAAACAACCTTGTTGAGTGATTGTTTATTTTTCTTATTCTGTATGTGTTCGAGTGTTATTACTCCAATTTAAAACTCTAAAAGCTATTTAGAAATTTTCTCCAATTTCCCTTCCCCAAAATCCTAGAGAAAATAACAGAGCAATTCCTTTTCTCTTCTCCCTGGGCCGAAACCCGAATCCCCTCCCTCTCCCTCTTCTCTCTCGGCCCAGCCCAGGCCATTCCCCTCCTTTTTCCTCTCTCCCATGCGGGCCTCGCATCCCTCCCCCCCCCCCCCCCCCCCCCCCCTCTCCTCCTTCGGCCCAGCCTGGCAGAGCCCCCCTTCCTCCCTTTCTGCTGGGCCGCCAATGTGGCCTAGCTTGGCGCCCTCTCTTCTCCCTATCGTCTTCTAGATCCAGCACACAACCGATCAAGCACCAGGAACACACCACCGACACCTCGCCGTCAGCCCCGCTGGACCCCGCCAACCTCGCCTAGTCGCCGTGTTGCCGAAGCTTCTTCCCCAACGCACTTCGCGTGCTCTTGTCTCTTCCCCGCCTCGCGACGCCAGCTCCACAACAAGCTACAGAGCACCTGCCCGCCATTAATGGCTAGCCGCCACTGCTCGATGGGTCACGTCGCCGCTGCCCGCCTTGTCGCCGCCTCATTCACGCGCGTAACGCCGCCGCGGACGCGTCCCATCGCTCCCCAGTGAGCCGTCAACTCGCACAGCGTCGCTGCACGCCATTAACGCCGCGTTCAGACACCATCGAAGATGGACGAGCTCGCCGCCTCGCCGCCTACCTGCCACCCCGTCTGCCGCCACCTATAAAACGGACGAGCGACGCTCGCCTCTCCGCACCGGTGCTTTCCCCACTTCCTCCCTCTCGCCGAGCCGTCTCAATTCCGGGCTTTTCCCATCCTCACGAGCTCCGGCCATGGCCACCTTCCCACCAAATCCGCCGCCTTCCATCAGCCCCTCCTCGAGTTTTCGCCTCTGATCGGTCGCGCGACGACCTCCTCCACCAGAACCCCATCTCCCCGGCCGCTCTCCACCTCTCCTTCAGTGCAACCCCGAGCTCCAGAGCCCTCCCATGGAGGTGACCAGAGAAGAAGCCGAGTGTCCCCTGCTCTTCACGTGAGCACTATGCACTTTTGCAGAATAGCCCTCCACTCTTTTCAAAATAAACCCCCCACCTATTGTAGTTAGGCCCATTTGCATTTCTAGCCCCCCTAGTCCACCACAACCCCTGGACCGAGTCCACCAGCCCAGTCCACATCCCTGTACAACCGGTCCATGGATTTTTCAATACAAAAATAATTCTGGAAATTGTAGAAAATCCCATGTCCTTGCCCTTTAGCAAATAAGCCCCTGATCTTTTTCTTTATTTGTGCAAGCCCCTATCTTTCACAAAAACACTCTCAGACTTTCTGGAAAGTATATTTTAGCCCCTATCATTTTGCAACCAAGCCCCTGAACTTTTCAGTAATTGCAGAAACATCCTTAAAACTTTCTAAAATTATCGTAAAGCCCCTAGAACTCTCAGAAGCCATAACTTTTAAACCGTAAGCCCGATTTGAGCGATTCTTGCGCCCACGAGTTCGCCTTAGTGTGTAGTACCTAGTGGTACTACCCGCAGTATCTGTCCCAAAACTTCATCGACCGTCACTAGCCCATATCTTTTCAACATAGCTCCGTTTCGAACAATTCTCACGCTCACGCGATCGTCCCGACATGAGGAACCTTTTGCCACCCACCATAGTTCTGTTTCCGCCATGATACCCCCTTGTTCCCCTCAATGCCATACCTCCACCGCTCGATCTCCGATTCCACCGATTCTTCCGTAGTCAATCTTCTAAGATCCGACCTACCTAAATCCCCTGATATACACCGAACCATCCTAAATATTCTATCTGAAGTTTTAATTAGAGTTTGATTGTTTCTTATTTATTTTATTTTATTTTATTTTATTCTCATTGTGCTAGCAGTACGTCTTGTAGAAACGGAGAGTCCAAAGGAGCCCGAAGCTGGAGACGACGCCCGACGGCCCAAGTCTCGAGACGGACCCCGACGCCGATATGCGAAGTGACGTAAACCACGAATTTTAAGGATATAGCGTTACCAGGCAAGCTTTAACATCTCCTTGATCATACAGATCCCATCACAGTAGTCTAGAAACCTATTTAGAGCCTACTCTATATTGCATGCTCTCTTGAGTGCCCTTGATGTGGAATGCTTGCATGATTGCTACCTATTTGTGTACCGGTAATTTCATTGTTGTTACCGCAACCCCTCCTTGTGTGCCATACCCTACCACCTCATAAGCTCCATATACGTCAACATTAGATTCCTAATATACGTTATGTAGCTATGCTTAGAAGCGCTTAAGAACCTCACGATGAGGTTCATCGCAACACCATATCATATATTTCTATTTTGAAAATGGGTCAAAACGTGTTTGATGGTGTACGTGTAAGTACGATATGGGTGGGTGATAAACCAATTGTGTGAAGGAGAAGTTGGGTGGGATATACTCGGTTACGGGCGAGACTCTGTAGTACTGGTGCAGAGTACTTGGTGATGGTGTCTTCGGTGTAGATCCACCTGTCGTGGATAAGTGCTCGTAGGGATGGCAACGGGGCGGGTTCGGGGCGGGTGGAGCAAAAGCCTACCCGCGATGAGAGATGTTGCGGGTGGAAATCTCCACCCGCACCTGCACCCACGGGTGGAATTCCACACCCGCGCCCGCACCCGCAGGGTTTCGGGCGGGTGGCGGGTTCCTCGCGGATTTTTCATATGTATGAAAAAATATATTTTTAGTTTAATTTTACATTATTTTCACATATTTTACATAATAAAAAATAATACTAACTCATTCATAACTTGATAGTTAACATAATATGATAATATATATACATGCAAGAATTATTAGACTCATATAATTGTCACTCTCACAAAGAAACATTAGACTAAAATTATTTATGCGTATTTTATTTTGGACCCCACGGGGCACCCGCGGGTGGTAGAAAACACCCGCACCCGCCTCGCGACTATGTGGGGTGGGTGCGGGTGAGCCCCGCGGGTGAGAAAGTGCACCCGCACCCGTCGGGTGTCAAACCCGGCGGGGCTCCGCACCCGGGACCCGAATTGCCATCCTTAAGTGCTCGCCCTGCCGCCTAGGAAACGGCTAGCTAAGACCTCAACTTGGTGGTATTTTCAGTACGGCCACAGAACCTGTATGGACAGGACTAACGCGGATCCTGGGTAACGCAACAAGGAAGTACCACCCGGCGAAGTAGGAACGGGCTCAGGGATCAGAGCGGTGAAATGGTGATAAGTCTAGTAATTAGCAAAATTGTTGGTTGTGTGTCTTTGTTGTGACATGACTAAGTGTCATGATGGTGGAATCCCTGAGCTTCGTGATGGACTTGTGGGCGTGCCTGGGTGAAGTGGGAGCATTATGTGTCTCCGCACGCAATAGCGCATAGCCTGTGGGTACAGCGTACAAAGCTCTGCAGAGTTAACCCTAAATCATTCGGATGTCCGTTGTTACTGGTCATGACACACCAAATCATTGGGCTCTTAGAAATTCCTTGATGAGTGAGTGGGTGTGGTGATACCCGTGTTTTGGAAATGCAAGGTTTGGATATAGAGATCCATTCCTTTTTAAAATATGTCGGAACTGGTGGGAATGGTTTATACTCCCTCCAGGGCCGACCTACTATAATATTGATAGGTTCTCTCTTTTCTTGAAACCTATTATTAGTAAGCCCCGCATGCTTAGCTGCTAGTGCAAAATGTTAAACCTCTTGCCTACATCCTTGCTACAGCCTAAATGCATGACATTACCCTTGAGTGGTGTTAGGGCTTGCTGAGTACCTTATGTACTCACGGTTTGCTGATTTGTGGTTTTAGTGAACGACCCTCAGAAGAGTGAACGCAGTAGGGTTTCGTCGTATGCTCAAATTGCCTGTGGTTGAAGTGAAGTGAAGTGAACCATTCTTCCGCGCCTAATTTCCGTTGCCACGTCTGGATTGTAACTTAGTCATGTTTGGTAAGTCATCTGTATATTCTCGTATTTTAGTATTATATGGATTTTAGATAATTTGATTGTGCGTACCAACTACTGATCGAGGGATTGGTACAGAAAGCATAGGAACACCCTTCTGCTACAGCAGGGGAGGGTGTCACAGCGACATACTTAGTACACTCTGAGTACAGTATATGAATACTAAAATAGTATTCTGAAATAATCGTAACATAACTTAGAGAACTTGGACAACATACATTGAAGAAACTAGCGATGCTCCAACACAATATGTGAAGTCTAGCTGATCATCCATAGTAGTTGTTCGATGACTTTGCATCACCATAGTAGCCAGCACCACCATAGAATCCTACGGAAGGTGGTGGCGGACTCTTGGCTCGACCAGGTTTGTGGTGTGAGCAGCGACATAAGGCATTATCACATATGCGAGGGTCGTCATCTGCTATGCTAATTGTCATCAGACTATTGTCTGATGATAGCTCACTGGAAGATCCAATCACTTGTTTTAGTTCAAATATTTTGTTATAAATAGACAATGTAGTGTTAAGTAAGGCCAATAGCTTGTGGATAAATCCACCTGGTGAAGCCACAATTGACATCATCATAAGAGCTCTACAACAATACAAATGAACGTTAATAGGAAATATGCATAATAGTATGAATTTAATTTTGAACGTAACAATAATATTGCACTCATATTAGGTAACAGGCAACGAAAGAATCGATGTCCGCTGTCTTGACTCTTCAAAACCATCATACATAAGCAGTACATAATTAAGGTTTTGATTACACTTAGGCCAGACAGTCTTGGTGACATCATAACCAAGGAACGGATGTTGTTTTTCTTCCTTGATTTCTAGCGGGAGTTCTAGGACGGTTCCAAGTAAAACATTGGCCCAGGGGCTTCGTTGAACCCCTGCGACGGATCATTTATCTCTTCATATAAGAGCCTTTGTTTCTCAACCCAGCTGTGCGTCTACAGTGCAACAGTAGCCCAACGTCCATTGTGCGCCGTCCGATCCGACACGAGGTTGCGATCGGTTCGTCCGTCCCCGCCTCTCGCCAACACGTCCGCTGGAAGTCCGTCGCGCTCCTTATTGCTTGGCTTCCAGATCCTTCTTCAACCCACCCCTGCGTGCTTCCTCCCCATCCCCACGACGGCGGCGCTTCACAGGGAGTCAATGTCCGCTCGGCGAGGCGCGCTCCCAGTGACATCCGCCCGGCGACAACTCCCGCCGCCCCTGGCCTTCCATTCATGCGCTGCTGTGAAAGTTGCACCGCTCTGTTTGCAATGCCGGCCCGGAGCAATCCCCTCCCTGCTTCGGCACACTGCTTCTCCTGGGAAACCCATCTTCCGTCATGCATGATTCAAGGTTCAGCAGCCACACCAGGTGATTTCACTGTTTTACTGATTTCAGAACATTGGTACCTTCCTCTCTCGTGTACTGATTTGGACAAATTGCAAAGCAATTACTGTTACATGGTGCTTAGTACGCCGGCGGCAGCCAAGGCTCCTGTCATCTCCCATCGTCGCAATCACTGCGCCCTACTGGAGCTCCACGCTCTGCTTCCACTTATCTATGGTTGTTTGGCTGTTGCTTAATCAGTTCACGGTACAATCGATCTCAGTTTGTTTTTTGGTTACAACTTCCTCAATTCATCTATGTTTCCTTTTGTTAAAAGTAAGGGAGAGTAAGTTCATCTCTTCAGTTTATTGTAGTATCAAATTAGAATTACAGGTATATATTCTGCACTCAGATATATTTGTACAGAGATACTCCGTACTAATTTTTACATTGTTTCGTTTGTTTAATAGGTTACTGAAGCAATATAGAAAGACAAAAGTGGATTCCGAAACCATTGGCTATTGCCTTCCCCAAGAATACTTAGTAGTTTGATTTTGTGTGTGTGGTAGAACGGAGAGATGTGGTGTTGTCCTTTCTTGGCATCATCAGTGCTCCTACTTTTTGTTTTGCATATCATATAGTATGTTTTGCTTCAAACTTATGTGATGTCATATGAAGTATGCACGCTTCTTTTAGAAAACTATTGTTGGGTCTGGGCTTATGTATATTACAATATTTCCTAGCCAAAAGCTTGAATCTGTTATGCTATTTTTCTGTTAATATTCAGTTGTATTAGATAAATGATAATCACATTCGTATATACTGAAAAGGAATAATCATAAGATGTTACTTCCAAGTTTATTGTCATTCCTCTGTTTTGCAGATCATTTGGGACAAGTAGACGGCAATAAAGTGATATATAGATCTTTATAGCGAAAATTGTATGAGACACACTGAGAAACGGCGGTTTCATCTACAACACACTCATAATCGCGTTTTTGTCTCAAACACACTATAATTTTGGGTACTCTCGTCTGTGGCACACTAATACCGTTTAATAATTATTTTTAACTTTTTTTTATCTCAACACATAAAACATATTGAAATTTGAATCTTTACACGAACATATATTATTGCATTCTCTATCATTAAAAAATAGAACTAGATTTTTTCTGATTGTTCATATGATTTGCTCATTATTTTAATATTTAGTTTGTGGAGCAAGCCATGCCAATAATAACAAAAAATATGTCTATATTTTTTTATGATAGAGAATACAACAATGTATGTTTATGCAAAAATTCAAATATCAATATATTTTATGTATTGAGATAAAAAAAGTTAAAAACAATTGTTAAACGGTAATAGTGTGCCACAGACGAGAGTACCTAAAATCGTAATGTGTCTCAGACAAAAACGCGATTGTGAGTGTGTTGTAGACGAAACCACTATTTCTCAGTGTGTCTCAGACAATTTTCCCATCTTTATACAACCCATATGGTGTTTTTTTCCCTTACTGGCATTTTTTATACAGTTTGGCTTGGGCATTTGCTACAATGTTTTGAATATAAGTCCATTCTATTTAAGAAAACAGGGAGTAAATTAGTCACCTTATTCTATGTGCTATTACTGAAAAGAGCTCATCCGCCAAGGCAGTTTGATGCTACAGTCCATAGCTATCAATCCTGGTTGTTTTTCTGCTCAATTGTCTTGAAATCACAAGAAAATTTAGAAGTACTAATGTATCCGTGACAGCTTTTTGTTTATTTCGCGTATCAATATTTTATTTAATGTTATTCCATTTCTGATGTTCAGGGTTTAATTTTTCTCCTTCAGATCGTTACTGGCAGAAACTACCCAAATTATTACTCTAGGCCCTTCGTTATATTGATTCATCTATTTTTTGTATCTCTCTGTAGATTTCGAGCTCTCTAAGCACTACATTCTCTTCTTAGACAACAATTGTTTTGAATAATGTTTCCAAATGAAGATATTTATTGAACATTATTGGGTTCCTTCGATAATGTACAAACAACAAGTCTGAGAAATGTATACAATGTTTCAATGTGGTACGGTAATCACATCTTTACTGTCTGAGTTTTTAAATCCATAACTATTGCAGATAACGGTGTTTGCTCTGCTGTCCCGCGGCAACGCGCGGGGTTTCACCTAGTTATCTTTGATTCCCCTGCCCCTTTCGGTACCTGAAGAGGCCATATTTTTGTGGAGTCGAGAGGTGTTGTTGGCGGTCCATTTTATGGTAGTGTTGGATCTATGCATATGTATGAAAAGAAAAATCAGCTATCTTAGGATACTAGGCAAAATTAGCAATATGTGGCAACCTTGACAGCACCAAGCATATGTATAAAAAGCATCACTATATATGCACACAAGATATACAATAGATTATAACAGCACCATATATGCACAAGATTTAACTAAAGCAAGTGGCAAGAATATCTACTATATGCCATATATGCACAAGATTATAACAGAACCATATATGCACAATATTATAACAATATTGACAGTCACCAAATACTTAAACTTGACCGTTAATTATCTGCATAAAAGCAATAAAATGAATAACTAACATAGTGGTAGGAGTTTATTACTAATGTATTACACAAGTGTTGGTGAATATTTGGTTGTAGGTGATTTACCCACATAATTGAGGTAAAATTCATGTCATCATAGGAGAAAGCACATGTTCGGCCAATCAGAGCGCAGCATAAGGATCTACAGGCCCATAAACAAAGCAAACTGACATACCAGAAGACCTAACACATGGAGGGGCGAATGAGCGCAATAAGTCAGAGTCGTGGAGAAGGTTGTGGCCGAAAGGCGTCAGTCCATGTTCGGCTGAACACCCTTGTTCGGCCAAATAAAGATTGGGCCCACTCAGCCCAGGCCTGCTCGGGGAATCTCACACCACCTTTCCAAGGTCGGTTCCCACGGTTAGGGCGGGAGTTACCGCTTTAGTTACCGTCTTTGGGCCATTATATAAGGAGGGGAGTGCCTCCACTCTCCATACACTTCAATATTAATTTAGTACTTCATTTTCTAAAGGCTTTAGCACTGCCAAAGTGCTTAGAAAATAGGGAGAGAGTGAGGGGAAGTCCAAAGGAGGAGTGGGCATGTCCACCTCTTCTCACGCTTGTACCTCGATAGATGGTTGCCATATTTAGTACGTCTTCATAGTTCCTATCTTGGTATTTAAGTTTTCTTTTTAAGTAAGTTTTATATTTAGTTGCTTTGCTTGCTCAGCGCTCTATTTAATTAGAGACCTTAGTCTTGTACCGTCGTAGCTAGAGATTAAGGGAGTAATGGAAAGCATAGACGTGTTGTCTAGGCCATAGGTTACCTTTGTTTATCACGTAATCCATGGATTGCTTGAGGTAGGCAGTTGGTGGTGACAGTCCTATTTGTCCTTTGAAATTCTTCACGTTCGGCTACGCAGTAGGCTCTTGGCCGAAATCGCACTGTGGATGTAGGGGAACATCGGATGCCTAATGCAAGCAACCTAGTAGTACTCTTACCTTGATTAGGACCTTATACTTGTTAGGAATCCTCTCTACCCAACACAACAATTATCTTGGTGTCGTTGGTCGAACTAGAACAGAAGATTAGACACACACATTCCCCGTGAATTCAATACCTTAGAATACTTCTGGGTGAAAGCTACTTCGATATTCGTATGCTTGCAGATTTATTTTGTTATCGTTAAAATACCCAACAAGCTTTATGGCGTCGTTGTCGGGGAGCAGTTGTTATTTGATCTTCGAACCTTGTTCGTCCTTGTATCTTTTTATCTTTCTTTATTTCTTTCCCCTTCTCTACCATGGAGCGATTATCAGTTCAAGATCTGTCTGCTCCCAAGGGCGAGTTCTTCGAGCCGCCACTTTCTACGGAACCTATCCATTCATCTGGCTTTGAACTCCATCTAGGCTTTATAGCTGTGGTTCAGGAACAATCCTTCTAGGGTTTAAATAGCGAAAACCCATTCCATCATTTGCAAGAGTTCGAGCATTTGTGTTGATGCCTATCGATCAAAGACATGACTCAAAGACACTCTCAAGTGGAAATTGTTTTCCTTTTCCCTCATGGAGAATGCGAAACAATGGTACACTCATTTTATTGGGAGTACGAATGGTGATTAGAAAGTACTCCAAGATAAAATTTATTTCGCGTCCTATCATACATCATGCATCGTCTCTCTACGAAGAGAGATTCTCGACTTTCGTCAAAGCGAAAAGAAATCCATAGGTGCAGCCTGGGTCAGATTTTCTTTGTTAACCACTTCTGGCTCTGACTTGTCTTTGCCCAACCACGTATTGATACAACACTTTTGTCTAGTTTTAAGCAAGTAGTCGGTCCTATATCTCGACGTCACCGTCGGAGGTTCGTTCATCCACAAGACGCCTACAGAAGGAAGAGCTATCCTAGACCTTTTTCAGGAAAACTCTTCTTTCCTAGCCAACTGTAAAGAGCCCCTCAGGAGAAAGCTTCATTGAGCATTGAGGCCACCCCACCATTTGAACCTAAGACAAATCCTTGTCTATCCAATTATTCATTTAGTGAGACCTCAACCGAACCACGAGCAATGGAGGAAGAAGAAATTGAACCTTAAAAGCTCCCTTTTCAGTTTGAGGAAAATCTTATAAATGATCGTGAAAAATCCTTGAGTTGTCGCTATCAACAGAAATCACGAACTCTTGTATCTTCTCCCAATACTCTTAAGGAACCTTTGCTCCAAGAGACGGTGAAGGAGTTTACTTCAAGCATGATTAATGAGTGGTTGAGAGAGGTTGAGCTTTCTCCAAACCTAATTCGGATTTGCTCCCCTTCTCTTCTATTCAAAGCCTCATAAGAGGAGTAAAGGTGAATCTTCTTTATAACCACACTGTCGATGCCAACATCATTTCTGATGCTTACGCTTTTGCCATTTTGGGTGAAGAACCCTTGACACTGACTTGTAATTCTCTTCAATCTCCCTCCGGACCCATTTCAGAGGGATATGGGATTTTGTAAAATGTGTCTCTAAGGCACAAAAAATGGAAGCAAACATAACTGAGATAAAAGAGCAATTAGACCATACTGTTGTTCAAATTGATGTTTACCAATAGCATATATTTTACTTCAATTGTGCCATTTGGACCAGATCATCAGCTTCTACATTCTCATAGCTTAACACCTACTTTATGCATCTACTGGCAAGATTGGAATATGATCACAAGGAGATAACCTACTTGCAATGCAGTAACAATCACATGTGGCAGACTACCGCATGTAGTAGGGCAAGATTGCAAGAACCAGAACGCGACATTCATGGCCATGAAGAGTGCGTTCGAGGAGGGGAGGGGAACGGACACACCTGAACATGCACAGAGGGTGGCCGGCGCTCGGTGGAGGGGATCCTGCAGTGGCGGAGGGGAGGGGAGCCCTAGCGGACCATATTGCCATTGCTGACCATTCACATTTGCTTTACCATGGTAGGTCTAGATTGAATAGTTCGCAACAAAACCATTATGCAACAGATGCTCACGAATAGTTTTAGAGTTGGTTGTCATCCATTTGTTCTCACATTGCCTGCAAGGATAGTATATTTCTTTTTTTTCTCGTAAAGCGTGCATCTTTGCGACTTTGACAAAATCAATGATTCAATGAAACCATATAATGGCATCTCCTTCAGCTCCATTGTACATTCAAAGTCTATCTGTCATCTCTAAAAAATGAAAATAGAGAAAATTATAAGTTACTAAAAATTCATATAAATAAATAATATATCTATTCAATGCACTTAACGAAATATGTATGAAAAAATAATATTACATCAAAAACAATCTTAAACTAGATCTAAATATAATTAAAAAAAATAGTCTAAACGAGATCTATATGAACCTTAAACACTAATAACTAGATCTACACATTTTGATTTAATTTGCTATATTTAAAAAAATACAATATAGATGCAAGAAACTAAGTAGAATAGATAATATATGATATATCCATACTAGTAGAGCAATCAAAATATATTGAATCATGAGAGTTTTTGAAAAAAAAATGGCTAACCCTAGGTTAGATGTAATGAGTAGATTTGACAAGAAATAGACAACAATAGAGCATAAAAATGCAAGTAATAGAGTGGATTTACCTACTAGAAGCAATCCTCTAAAAAGAAAAGTGGATCAAAACCTTTCCCCTACCAAATTTTTTGATACTATATGAACAGCAAATCACGATGTTGCATTCGGACAGGCTCAAGTCATGAGAAGGAAGAAGGTCAGGCTATATATAGGCGCGGAGCCGATGGCGGTGCTGCTGACGTCATCTCGCACCGCCACTGTCATGTGCCAATGGGACAGTGGCGGTGCTACTGACGTCGGGATCCACCGCTAACTGCGGTGGAAAATTATTATTTTTACTAGTTACTTGTCCGTTGAGCTTCCATCATGCCTGTGATTATGACTAGGGTTCAAACAGTAATTGTTTCGGAAAGCGAGTCATCTTCTGAGAGCTCACCCAGCTCTGTCAAAGGTAACACTTGGCTATGTTGGGTGTCATGGCTCTTTATCTTCCGCTTTAAATTTTGTGTTACTGTGGCTTCGACTCCCGAGGCTCCGCAGTAAATGCTGGTCCATTCTTACCCGACTATATAAGCGGGGGGTGGGGGGGGGTAAAGGTCTACGAAGCTTCTGTTGCGATTTGCTTTTTAGTATTCTATCTTCCTCTCGCTTCGTGCGCTCGCGCTGCTGTTTGGTTGCTATTGCTTTTGAAGCTGCGTTTGAGCTAACTCGGTATGTTTGGATCCTTACTTCGAAGTGTTCCTAATAATAGTTGGGGCTAGTTTCCAGGTTCCTGCAGAGCTTACCTTTTGTGTTTAATTGCAAGATCTGAAGACATGGCTCAGATTATGCAAACTGCCCGTCCTGACGACGCTGCCGCTGAGGAAAACCTTCCTTCGATGGCTGTCGACGCTGCTGCAAGTGAAGGCGACTCTGAGGCGGAATTTGCTAAGAGTTTGGAGGACAACCTTACTGCTGCTCCCGAAGGGCTGAGTCTTGCCATGGTCAGGAACCATCGAGAGAGGATGAAGATAATGAGGAAGAGGACGATGAGGAAGGGGGTGGTGACCGGGATTTTGCTCCTCGAGGTGTTGGAAGGGTAGCCATCGACACCCAAGGTCAAGGTTCGAGCCGCGGGGTTCGGAGCTCTAGTCCGGCGGACGAGGATATGAAGGACGTGGATACAGACATCAGCGATCTACTACCCGCTGATGACTCTGACTTGCCAAAGGGCCGAAAGGGGAAGGGGAAAGACCACGAGGGATCCAGACCTCGGACCTTCGTTTTCGGGCGCTCTCGCCTCGATGCCCCCAAGCTACACAGACTTGCTGAGTTGGGATGTTTTCCCTCCGGAGGAGCCCGACTGGCTGGTCCGGAGGTTACCCCGTGCCTTGCTGAAGACGAGGCCGTGGTCTTTGAAGACCACTTCACTGTTGGCCTTTGTTTTCCCTGCTCAGCCTTCGTGAAGGACGTGTTGAGCAGGTTCAAAGTGCAGCTGCATCACATCAGCCCCAATGGGATGGCTATGTTAAGCAAATTTGCCTGAGGCGTGCTAAGTTATCAGGGTCAGCTAGACGTCGAAGTATTCTGCAAATATTACTGCGCTCACTATCAGCCAAAGACTATCAAGATTGATGGCATGGTGCACGAGGCTGACTTTGGCTGCGTAACCTTCATGCCTCGCTTCAAGCGCGATAATCAATTTGTTAAGTGCAGCCGAAACCGCTGGAGTGACAAGTGGCATGAGAGTTGGCTGTGCGTGAAATTTGCCGCGGAAAAAGCTCCTGCGAAAGAGGGAGGCGCCACTACTTTTCCGTTAGCTTCGAAGCTAACTCAATGCGAGCCTTCGTCCACATAAGGCAGGGTTCCCAAGGGCTGTAAGAACGAGGCTGTCTTATGTGTCGCTACCTTCAACTCGAGCGGCCGGGACCTCGTCGAAAAGTTTGTGGCTGCGAATATGTGGCCCCTATGCGAGGGGTGTTTAATTCCTGGGTTCATTCAGAAGAAGATCCCCTCGCGGCCCGATATTACCATACCTTTCCCAGAGGTGCCCGTGGACAAACGGGGTTTTGGTGACGAAGAATTTTTGGTTTTCATGCAGTGCGCCAACGAGGCTGTGGTTGGACCTTACACTTGCGAGGAGCACAAGCACACCTGCGAGCGGACTTCGCACAGCGCCCGGCTTAACCGCGTCCTGACATTTGTCGGTGTGAAGTACCCCGCTCGCGTCGCGCTAGGCCCTCGAATGAAGCCCTCTGGAAATGTTGGTTCGGATGTTGGGAAGGCGACGGGGGCCAAAAAGACCAGGAAGGAGAAGTGTATGCCGAAGCCTCCCCTACAGATTGGGAAAAGGAAACGGGATGAGGAAGCTTCGAAGGTCCCCCAAGGAGTGCGCCGACTAAAGAACCCTGCCTCTTCGAGCTCGTCTGCCCCCGGCCTACGTGCTGTTGGGATGTTGGTGCGCGCCGGCGTGATGGCGGACGCCTTCGACGGCGACGATGACGAGGAGGATGACGTGGTGGTGGTGTCTCCCCCTGCTGTGGGCGGTGCTGTTGATGCGCCGGCCTCGAGTCCCTCCGCTGTTCCCGCGAGGAGTCGGGCTGTGGATACGAAGGCCGCGGACACCCTTGCAGGCCTCAAGGAAAACTTTTCTGCTCGCCCTGGACCTTCGAGTCCGTGGCAACTTTTGATTGGGGCTGGGGCTTCTGGAGGGTCTACTGGTGGAGGCTTGGGGCTATCCGAGGGGTACGAGGGTTTTGCTGATCCCAAAGCTTGGGCTAACCTATGCTCGGCTCCTGACGCTTTCATAGCTGAGGGGGCGCAGCTGTTTGGAGCCGGGGATTTGCGGCGCAATCTCTGCCATGTTTTGAGACATGTAAATATGCTTCGTTTTGATAGTGTATGAAAAAACGCTGCACTGTTTCTATTGAGTTTTGTGACAGGGTTATCTTGACTAATGTTTTGTTTCAGGCCCACACCCTCGCGCGGATTTCTTCTGAGAAGACTTGCATGGAGCTAGCTTCGTTAGAGAAGGAGAAGAATTCGCTCGCAACAGAGAACATGTTGCTGAAGGAGAAGCTTAGCAGACTTGGGTCTGCGAAGGATGAGGCTACGCTCGAAGCTAAGCACATGCGAAAGGAGCTTAATGCTTCGCGGGCTGAGGTTGCTAAACTAAAGACCGGATTAAGTCGCCTGGAGGCTGCTGAGGCTAAGATCGCGGCTCTGGAGAAAGAGAACACAGCCTTGAAACATGACTGATCGACTCGCAACTATAGTTTCGCTGCCCAAGCTGTACCCGCACACCAGCAGTATTGCGAGGCTTTAGGTTATGTTGGTGCTGAGCCCATGTCGTTGACCGACGGGGCTGAGATCACCGAAGCTGTTTTCTTTGGGTAGCTGAAATCTGAGTTCGAAGCTCTCCCGGGGGTGATGGACAAGCGCAGCAACTTTGGCGCGCTGCACACTGCGGAGGCCGCTTTTGGGCTGCTAGAACGCGAAGGCTGCGATCACTTCCATGCTCTGGGAAGGCGCAACTTTCCGATTGGGGCAGACTCTTGGAACGACTTGTCGCTAGAGGCCATCGCCGTAGCTAAGCACGTCGCAATAAAATTCTGGCGCGATCACGGCCGCGAAGCCGCTCGACAATCTGCCATTGAGAAACTAGCTCAAGTTATACTTTTGTTTGCGTATTGTATTTTCGTTTATTCATGTGACGTTCGAAGTTGAAAATGATTGTGCTTGTGCAGATGCGTGGCTCTTCGAGGAGCGGTGACGGCCAGGCTAAAGATCCTTCGAGGGGACAAGGCACTTCGAGGGGCACTGCCATGAAGGCTGGAACTTCAGCGGATGGATCAAAGGCTGCGCCAAGCGAGGTTCAGGATTGTTTGTAGTTGTAGTGTTGATGTAACGTACTTTTGGGAGGTCTTGAGGGAAATTTTGTAACTATAATTTTGACATGCCTACTTCACCCTGCGTAGGTGTCCTTTGTGTCGCTTGCACGGGAGTCTGAAGAGGATGCTTCTAGTGGATCTTCCGCGTTGTGCATGTTGTATTTGATGAGCGAAGGGTCCCAATCTGTGATGGATGATGCTTCCGTACTGACGCCTACCTCGAGTAGTTCGGAGGCTATTTTGAGCGGCTTTGAAGCGTTAGATGTTGCGGCGGAGGCTGAAAGATTTGAGTACCCCGAACGCGCATCTTCGTCCAGAGCGCGCTTGGTGACTTTGGACGCCGGTGTGGTTTGTGTGGGAGATTATTCCCACTTATTCACTCGTGGCGCTTCATCAAGCGCGTCATCCACACTTGGCCGTCGGGGTAGGGGTAGGTCCCGTGGTAGGGGAGTCTCCATAGAGAGACCTCGTAGGGAGCGAGGACCAGGGTCTCCGCGTCTGAAGCAAAATGATAAATCCTTGAGTACTGAAGGTTCCGGTGCCTCGATTCCACGGTCATCCCGTCCGCAGCTTGCTGTCACGAAGCGGTCAATTAGCTCAGTGCTTAATTCATGGATGAAGATTGGTAGATCCTTTTCTCAAGCGCCAGTTCCAACTAGTGGAAATGCCCAAGATTCGGGTGTCCTTGGTTCCGGGGGCTCGAGACCTAATCCTTGCCCCCCTCCGCTTGGTTACACTGCCAATGAGTAGTCGGTTTTGCTTCCCCAGTTGTTAGCTTCTCGGGTTGTTGTAAAAGAAGAACCCATTGATTATGATTTCTGATGTAAGCATTTATTAGCTGCGATTGTAATAAATTATGTCTTGCCGGGTTTGTGTTGCTATGACTTGCTTAGCGCTGTCGTCGAATTTTGAAAAACACCGCCCTCTCCCTCAAATTGCTAAGTGCGAGGTGTTCTAGGATGAACCCTTCGACGGGATTCGGGCTGCAACGAGCCCTTTAGCATTTTTTTGCTAAGTTTTTTTTTTTTGAAAAACGCCACCCTCCTCCTCAAAATGCTGGGGGCGAAGTGTTTTAGGGCGAACCCTTTGACAGGTTTGGGCTGCAACGATCCCTTTAGCATTTTTTTGCTAAATTTTTGAAAAACGCCACCCTCCCTCTCGAAGTGCTAGGGGCGAAGTGTTTTAGGGCAAACCCTTTGACAGGTTTGGGCTGCAACGAGCCCCTAAGCATTTTTTCGCTAAATTTTTGAAAAACGTCACTCTCCCCCTCGAAGTGCTAGGGACGAGGTGTTTTAGGGCGAACCCTTTGACGGGTTTGGGCTGCAACGAGCCCCTTAGCATTTTTTCGCTATGTTTTTGAAAAATGCCACCCTCCCCCTCGAAGTGCTAGGGGCGAGGTGTTTTAAGGCAAACCCTTTGACGGGTTTGGGCTGCAACGAGCCACTTAGCATTTCTTCACCAAGTTTTTAAAAAATGCCACCCTCCCTCTCGAAGTGCTAGGGGCGAGGTGTTTTAGTACGAACCCTTTGACGGGTTTGGGCTGCAACGAGCCCCTTAGCATTTTTTCGCTAAGTTTTTGAAAAACGCCACCCTCCCCCTCGAAGTTCTAGGGGCGAGGTGTTTTAGGGTGAACCCTTTGACCGGTTTGGGCTGCAACGAGCCCCTTAGCATTTTTTTGCTATGTTTTTTAAAAACGCCACCCTCACCCTCGAAGTGCTACGTGCGAGGTGTTTTAGGGCGAACCCTTTGACGGATTTGGGCTGCAACGAGCCCCTTAGCATTTTTTCGCTAAGTTAGCTGGCTGTACTAGTCTTAGCTCTTCGAGCTTGACTAGTGCAGCAGCTATGGCTTGAGAGCTTTTTGCTCTTCATCGAATGTTTCAATCTCCGTGCTGGGAGTTGTTTCGACGTATTCTACTGAGCGAGGCTTTCCGCTTTGGGGAATGCAGCTTTATAGATTTAGCTGGGGTTTACATAGGATCCGCCTCGTTAAAAACCTCACCCTTGCGAAGGGTTCCCCATGTGAGGAAAAGAGTACGGTCCTTTACATAATTGCTTAGAAAAGAAAAGCCTGAAAAAAGAAAATCTACCAATTAAGCTCAAGGTAGCACTTATAGCTTCGTGCTATGCTTGGATTTTTACATGCTTCGAGTGATGCTTTTTTTATACATAGAACCTTAGAAGGTTGTCCGCGTTCCAAGAATGCGGCAACTCTTCTCCTTATGAAGTCTAGAGCCTGTACGCTCTGGGCCTGTTTGATTTTGCCACAATGTATGGACCCTCCCACTTTGACTCTAGCTTGCCTTTGCTTTGGCTTTGAAGTAGGACTAGGTCTCCTACTACGTAGGCTCAGGGTGCAACTTTTCAATCCCTCCAGTGGCGTGTTTCTGATTGATAATTTTCTAGGTTGACAATTGCGTCCAGTCTGTCAACTTCCATCAGATCCTTTGATTCGTCCTCTACCGGCTGTGTTGATTTTGCATTGAAGGTTCTAGGACCATGGTGTAAAATCTCCTCGAGCGTGACTGCCTCTTCCCCGTAAAGTAACCTGAAGGGCGAGTTTTTGGTTGCCCTGGTTTCGGTCATGTTGTGCGACCAAATGACCCTTGACAGTTCTTCCGCCCATTTTCCTTTCTTGTCATCGAGGAGTATCTTTTTGATTGCCTTGAATATAAGGTTGTTTGCTCTTTCGACAGCTCTATTCGACTGGGGGTGATATACTGACGTGAAGTCGACTTTGGTTCCAATGGAGTGACAGAACTCTTTGAACATATCGTTCTCGAATTATTTTCCATTGTCGACTGTTATGTCTCTTGGCACTCCGAAGCGGCAAACGACGTTTTGCCAAAAGAACTTTCTGATTGTTGCTGCCGAGATGTTTGTGATTGGTTTTCCTTCAATCCACTTGGTGAAATATTCTAGCGCTACAACTGCCCACCTGTAATTCCCCGGTGCTGTGGGTAGGGGTCCGACGATGTTAATTCCCTAGTGTTGGAGAGGCCATGATGGGGCTATGAGTTGCGTTGGCTGCGAGGGTGTTGATTGCCTATTCGAGATTTTTTGACAGGCTTTGCATCTGGTTACTATTTCTGCGGCATCCTTGACCATAGTTGGCCAAAAGAAGCCTTGCCTAACTGCTTTTGCAGCTAATGGCCGAGGTCCAATATGCGCTCCGCAGATTCCCTCGTGTATCTCGCTGAGTAGCTGGGTACCCTCTGTTCTGCTGACACACTTGAGTAGTGGAGCTCAAATTCCTGACTTGTACAGCTGACCCTCAATGATTCTGTAGTTCCTGGCCCTTTGCTGCATTCTTTTAGTCTCTGACTCGGTGTCTGGCTCGTGCAAACCCTTAAGGTACGCGATGATTTGAGTCCTCCAGTCTTCGCTGGTTACTGCATGTATTTGCTTGGGGTCCTGGAGGGCTGTTTTGATCGAAGGTTCTGTGATTGTTTGAAAGAACACATCCTGTGGTATTGCCTCTTGCCTTGCTGCCAACTTGGCGAGTTTGTCTGCCTTCGTGTTGAATTTTCTCTCGATATATTGTATATCGAAGCCTTTGAAGTATTTTTCCATACTTCGGATGGTGTTGTGGTATTTCTCAAGCAATGGGTCCCGGGTTGTGAATTCTTTGTCGTATTGACTGGCCACGATCTTGGAATCTGTTCTAATTCTGCATCTCCGGACTCGGAGTGCTCTCAATTTCTTAAGCCCCAGCAGTACTGCCTCAAACTCTGCTATGTTATTGGTGCACTTGTCCGTTTCTTTGCTGAACTCAAGCCTTGCCGCGTATTTCATTTCCGCGCTCGTGGGCGAGGTCACTACTGCTGCTATTCCTGCCCCGGCCAGTCCCCAGGCTCCGTCGCAATGCACTGTCCATTCTGGCTCAGACCATGCTTGATTTTTTACTTGTTGCGGAGCTTTCCAATCTGCTATGAAGTCAGCAACTATCTGGGACTTGATTGCACTGCGTTTCTCGAAGTCTATTACATGCTCCGAGAGTTACATGGCCCATTTGTCGATTGTTTCCGAGGCTTCTCGATTGCCGAATATTTCATTAAGTGGTTGGCTGGTGAGTACTTTGATGTGGTGAGCCTCAAAATAATGTCGTAGCTTTCTGGAAGCCATGACTATCGCGTACGCAATTTTTTCCATCTCGGAATACAACTTCTTGGAGACAGACAGTGCCTCGCTGACGTAGTATACCGGTAGTTGCACCTAGAATTCCTTCAGCTCCCCTTTAACCGTCTTGATTATTTTCTTTTCCTGTACGAGGACTGCACTGACCATCGAGTGAGACACGGCCACATATAACAACAGAATAGCCCCTGGCTCTGGGTTGGTGAGCTTTGATTGCTTTTCTAGGTAGTTTTTTAACTCTGTGAAGGCTCTTTGCTGCTCTGAACCCCATTCGAAGGGTTGAGCCCCTCGGAGTGTTTGGAAGAAGGGCAAGCTTCTCTCGACTGATCTGGATATGAACGATTTAGTGCGGCCATTCTGCCTGTGAGTTTCTGCACATCTTTTTGACACTGGGGCTATTGCATTTGGATGATTGCTTTGATTTTGTCTGGGTTGGCTTTGATGCCTTTGGCTGACACCAGACAACCGAGTACTCTTCCTTTCCGGATGCCGAAAACACACTTCTCCAGATTCAGTTTTAACCTTGCTGCTCGGAGGTTTGCAAATGTTTCTGCGAGGTCTGAGATATGGCAGCCTTTTCCTTTACTTGCTACTATGATACCGTCCACATAAGCATGTACACTTTTTCCAAACTGCGACTCGAAGGCATTTTGAGTCATGCGGCAAAATGTAGGGCCGGCATTTTTTAGTCCCTTGGACATTCTTATAAAATAGTAGGTGCCAAAGGGTGTGATGAAACTTGTTATTTCCTCATCCTCCCTCCTTAACCATATCTGATGGTAGCCAGAGAAACAATCGAGCAGTGACAACAACTCACTCCCAGCTGCTGTGTCCACAATTTTGTCAATTCAGGGCAATGGGAAATCATCTTTGGGGCATGCTTTGTTGAGATCTGTGAAGTCTATGCACATTCTCCACTTCCCATTTTTTTTCTTCACCATTACACAGTTTGCTAGCCAAGACGGATATTTGACTTCGCAGATGACGGAAGCATCGAGGAGCCGTTGGACTTCAGCTCTGATAGCTTCTGTTTTTTCATCTGACATCTTTCGAAGTCTTTGTTTCTTTGGCTTGGTCTTTGTGTCGACTTCTAGTTTGTGATCTATGATGCTTCTGTCCACGCCTTCGAGGTCTGCTGAAGACCAGGCGAATACATCTTTGTTCTTACCGAGGAATGCTAATAGCTTTTTCTCTTCTTCGGAGTCTAAACCAAAGCCCACTGTGACGAATTGGCCAAGGACTTGCTCGTCAAGGAGTACTTTTTTGGTTACTTCGTCTGGCTGCACTACGACCTTCTCTCTATCGAGGCATCGTGTCTCTTCTTTTGCATTCGCTTTATGCTGCTCACGAGCTTTTTGAGCTCGCTCTTCATCCTCTAGCTACTCTTGGCTGAAAATGTGTATGTTGTTGCAATTCCTTTCCCCCGATGCATAGCCTTTTTCTATGTCTCTTGTCATTTGCTGATCTCCTTTGACTGTGATAAACCCTCTGGCTACTGGGATCTTCATACATAGATATGCACTATGGATGATAGCTTCGAAGGTGTTAATTGTGCCCCGACCAAATATAGCGTTAAATGGGTGGCAAAGATCCACCACATCGAATTTAACATACTCTATTCAAGGATTTTGAGTATTGCCAAACGATACCGGTAGGGAGATTGTGCACATGAGAGTGATTCTTTTTCCACCGAAGCCAATGAGTGGTATATTTGACGGCTGCAGAGAACTTTTGCTGAGGCCCATTTGCTCGAAGGTGTTTATGAACAGGATGTCTGCCTGGCTGCCATTGTCTACAAGGACTTTGTTGACCATCCAGGTATGGATGTGGGCTTCGATTACGAATGCATCGACATGCGGGTAAGCTTTGAGGATGAGATCTGACTCGGTGAATGTGATGGGAATATGAGACCACTTTGACTTGATGACAGGTCATTCTGTGAAAACGTTGTTTACTATCCAAAAGTGATCTCTTCTTCGTCTTTTGTTTTCGAAGTCTGAAGATGACCCTCCGCATATCATTCCAATGTAACCTTGTACTGGGAAGGTTGTGGCTTCGCTTGGGGTAGGTTTTGGTTTAGGCTGTGGTAGGTGTTGAGGCTCTTGCTTTTGCCTTTGCTGGTATTGGTTGGGTGATGGTTGCTGGATTTGTTGTCTAGGTTGGGTGTACTGGCTGGGTGGTTGTGTAGGATGAGTTGGATGAAAGTACGGGGACGGTGCGTAAAGTTGATGGTGGTGGGTGCTTGGATAGTGATAGTTGGGTTGAATGGGCTATGGATATGGTTGCTGGGGCCATGGGTTTGGCGATGTATAATTGATGGCTTTTGATAAGGATGAAGCCTTCTTTTCTGCTTCGATCCTTTCTTGGATTTCTTTTGCTTTGAGGCATATGGAAGTTTTGTGCCCCTTGTCCTCTCCGCAGTAGAAACAGTACGGCTTTCTGGCCGGCCGAGTCTAGGTTTGAGGGCCTCGGCCTCTGCCCCGCCCTCGTTGGCCGCTTCCTCTGAAATCATTGCTCTGGTTGCCTCTGCCGATAGTGTCTTCTTTTTCTTCCTTAATGTGACCAATGAACGAAGGGGAGGGCTCGACGAGTTGTTTGGTTTTTCTGTACTACCTTTCTTGATAGCCACCTTTGCTATGTGACTGGTTGTGGCTCTTACTTTGACTTTGCTTGCGTCTCTTGTAATCCACGTCCGATCTACTATGCTCTTCAAACTTTGTGCATAACATTTGCATGGTGTGCGAGGGTATTCGTGCGCAGTATGAAGACATCTGGCATGCTCGCATGCCTCTGAGTACAGAGTTTATTGCCACCTCGTCCGTGACGCTTTGGGCCTGGGCTTGAAGCGTGAGGAATCTTCTGTAGTACTCATTAAACTGCTCATTCTCCTGCTGAGCGATATTCAACAGCTCATGCGATGGTTCCATAATGGTGCGGAACCCTCAAAAACTTGCGACCACCTTATCCCTGTTATTTTCCTAGCTGTACAGAGACCCTGGAGGCAGGTTGAAGTACCAATTAAGGGCGGACTCTTCGAGGGCGCAGAGGAATGCCTTTGCTAATGTTACCTCATCTCCTCCTACTGATACGATTGCTGCTTCGTAGCTCATGAGGAATTGCCTTGGGTCAGAATTTCCCCTGAATTTGGCTAGCGGTATCACTCTAAACTACGGTGGGTACGGGGCTCTTTGCAACCCCTCGGAAAGAGGTGAGTCTTTATCAATTATGCTCGTTGTGCTTGATCTTCGAATTGGCAGCACTTCTGAGGTTATTGGCTGGTGGCTTGGTATGAGTGGTACTTCTTGCTCGAGGTACGGGTGGGCTTCGGGCACTGGGTTTGATTCCTGGCGACTCGCCCTGCCGATGGTTCTCTGAGTTCTTCGACTTCTTTTGCCAGTTGCAAATTCTTGAGTCTGAGTTGGGCTATGTACTCTTTCTCTTGTAGTGCTTTCTCTCTCTCTCTCTCTCTCTCTCTCTCTCTCTCTCTCTCTCTCTCTCTCTCTCTCTCTCTCTCTCTGACAGCGCTTTGCTTCTTAGCTCTTGTTCTTGCAACAGTTGTTGCTTGAGTTGCTCGAGGTGCTTGGCTCTTTGGGCTAAGAGTTCCATCTCTTGTGCTGCTGTCATCGAGGTTGGGGTGCTGCTTCCCGGAGGGTTTGAGCTCGACGGTTGTTCAGGACGCTGTACTGGGTCTTTTTGGCCGCCCACTGCTTCTGCCTGAAGCGATGGTTGCGTTTCAGGGGTGTTCTCTTTTGTTACTTGCGATGAAGACTGGTCGTCAGCCGATTGGGGGTCTCCCGGAATGCTGCTTCATGAGGACGGTGTGCCGCTCGAAGACAGCGGTCCGTGGAGTTGAGTCATCATGAGCTTGTGTACGAGCTCCCAACATAGTGGGCGCCACTATTGGTATCACTAAGCGCGAGCCTCGATGACACCGACAGAAAGAACGAACATAAAAAAAATTGGTGAAGGGTATGAAACAGGGTAAAAAGGGCTCTTCTCATGTACTCCCAAAAAGATTCATCCCGTTACAAGTAAGTAGGGGTGTTTCTTTTATACGCCCATACTTAGGCCATATGCAAATGACCATTTTGTCCCTAATTACCTACTATATTCTTCGAATATTCTATACAAAATGGTCATAAAGGATAAATCAGTCATTTGAGCGCTCTTGGTACCCTTCCTTGATCCGCATGCCACAACACGTGCTGGTGCCACGTGTTGCCCTCTTCGCGCCGACCAGGCTCTTGATCTTGCCCCGCGCAGTTCTTCGAAGGATGATGACTTCATCCTCCGAGGGTGCGGAGGTACCGCTCGAAGGGTCTTCGTTTCGTTGTGGCCTTCGATGAACGCCTGTATCTCGAAATTACAGTTAATAATGAATAATAAATAAAAAGGATAACGATGTGTTAACTTTGACTTTTATTCGCAGCCCGACTTTGATGAATCCTGGCAGGGTGGCTTGCGAAGTGATCCCCCCAACAAAAGCAAACCACATGAAGTGGTGAGCCTTGAAGAAGAAATCCCAAGTGAGAATGTGCGCACACTTGAAACTCATGACGGGTTACCGGAAATTCCTAATCTAAACACACCTTTGAGTGATGTGGATCAAGAAAATGAAATAATAGAAGAAGTTTCAATGAATTATGTTGAGACGCGAGTAGAATATAATAGAAAGTCAATAAAAGTCGACTCATGTTTTGCTGACACAATTGCAACACAGATTGACTTGGAATCTGAACAAAAGTCAATGAAGGAATGCAATAATCGTCCTGACTGACCATAGTGAAAAGAAGCAATTTGTGCAGAGTTGAACTCGCTAAAGAAAAGAGAAGTGTTTGGCAATGTAAGCCTTACACCAAAAGGTATCTATCCAGTGGGTCATAAATGGGTGTTTGTCAGGAAGAGAAATGCTCAAAATGAAGTGACTAGATACAAGGCGAGACTCGTAGCTCAAGGTTTCACACAGAGACCAGGAATTGACTATGAAGAAACCTATTCTCCCGTAATGGATGGAATTACTTTTTGGTATTTAATATCATTGGCAGTAAATATGAATTTGCAAATGCGACTTATGAATGTCGTCACTGCATATTTGTATGGAACATTAGATACGGAAATCTATATGAAAGCCCAGAAGAAATCAAAGTCCCGAATGAAGAAGAACGCAAATTGTATAGTGTCAAACTTCAGAAGTCACTATATGGTCTAAAGCAATCTGAAAGAATAATCTGGAAGAATGTGGTATAACAAACTTAGTAACTTTTTACTGGAGAAAGAATTCTTGAAGAATGATGATTGTCCTTGTGTATTCATTAAGAAATCAGAGAAAGGTTATTGCATAGTCTCTGTTTATGTTGATGATTTTAATATCATTGGCACTACACAGGACGTCGAAGATGCATGTTCTTACTTAAAATCTGAACTTGAAATGAAAGATTTAGATAGGACTGCATATTGTTTAGGCTTGCAGCTTGAGCATACCCACGAAGGGATATTATTGCATCAATCAAACTATACCAAGAAGGTATTAGAGAGATTTAATATGAAAGATGCATACCCACTCAGATCCCCTATGGTTATGAGATCACTCAATGCAGAGGAAGACCCATTTAGACCAAAGGAGGAAGGTGAGAAATTATTGGTACCTTAATATACCTATCTCAGTGCTATTGGAGCATTGATGTACCTTGCAAATGGTACGAGGACCGATATAGCTTTTACTATTAATCTACTTGCGAGATACAGCTCGACACCAACTATGCAACATTGGAAAGGCATTAAACAAGTACTAAGATATCTAAGAGGAACTGAAGATTTCGGATTATTTTTCAAGAAGAATGCAGAAGTAACCTTAGTTGGATATACTGATGTTGGCTACTTATCCGATCCACACAAGTCAATCTCGCAGACTGGATATGTATTTTTATTTGGTGGATTGGCAATTTTATAGAAGTCAACGAAGCAGACGATTATTGCTATATCAACAAATTACTCAGAGATCATCGCATTATTTGAAGCCGCCAAGAAATGCACTTGGCTCAGAAGGATGTCAAGACATATAATGGATAGTTGTAGAGTATCGTATACTCCATCTCCTATAGTTATCTATGAAGATAATAACGCTTGTATTGTATAAATACAATCGGGATACATAAAGTCGAACAGGACAATGCATATGTTACCCAAATTTTTCCATACGCATGAATTGCAAGAGAAGAGAGAAATTCTGATAACTCATGTACGATCTTGTGATAATCTTATAGATATGTTCACAAAGGCACTACCAGCTTGTACTCTTGAAAAGTGTCGGCATGGTATTGATATGAGAAGATTTAGAGAAGTGCTTAGCACAGGGGGAAAACTTTCCTAAATACATCACATTCCCGAATTCAAAATTATCTCAAAGATAATTCATGTTGTTTATGAAGATCGATAAAAATTAATCATGAAGATTAAAACATTGTACTCTTTTTCCCTTATGAGTTTTTTATATGAAGTTTTCTCATTAAGGTTTTTGATAAGGCAATGCGTACAATACAAGTGACGGTAATATGTGCTCTTTTCTTCATTTTTTCCATTGGATTTTTAAGGAGTTTTTATAAGGCATGTTTATCGTGCTAAAGAGCCCAAAGGAGAATATTGTAAAACGCTTATGAGTCAGGCCCACCTTCTAGAAGAAGGACTCCTGGCCCATGTGGGCTCCTTATCTAATCATATCTCAACACGAAGTAGGGTTTTTCTCTTATAAATAGTTAAGAAGATATTCCTTTGTAATTTGGTCAGAATTATTTAATAAAGAATTTTGTCTCATCTATTTTTATTACTTTTAGTTTTCGTTCTCTAATTCGATCTATGTTCCTGCGATCGTCGATAATTAAACACAATCTTCGTCGCAACTTGACGAGGTGAGCGCCGCTGCAGCCTCGCCAGGTGAGCATCGCAGGTTCTGGGCGATCGCACGTTGGTTCCTGTAGGAATTGTTGCCGATCATTCACTGGAAGGACGACGCTCCGGCGCTCGAAGGACGAGGATGCTGGGCGGTCGCCTCGTGCGTTGGCAGGTTCTGGGCGATCGCCTCGTGCGTTTGCTCCCAAGGCGAGAATTCATTCGTGCGAAGGACGAGACTCCAGCGCTGTGCACTGACAATCCAAAGACGAGGCTCCGGCGCTGTGCGTTGGTTTCCAAGGTCATTGCCTCTCCAATCAGCAGGTATACAACGCCTCAAATTGGTTTTAATCAACGTGATTGTTCTCCAATCACTGGTATATACATGAACAAGATGACCCAGGCGTAGAACAGCCCACCACTGATGGTGAAGACGCGGCAAGATCTGCCACTTAAGCCCACTAGCAGATCGATGACGGCGTGGCAGGGCCATGATCGAGGCGGCGCTACGGGAGGACGCGGCGAACGGTGTTGCAGGGAGGGGGGCGCAGGGCGAAT
The DNA here is from genome assembly GCA_030378355.1 of Eleusine indica. NCBI lineage: Eukaryota > Viridiplantae > Streptophyta > Magnoliopsida > Poales > Poaceae > Eleusine > Eleusine indica. The sequence continues at coordinate 50,391,729 of CM059495.1, forward strand.
GAGGCGGCACGGTGGGGGGACGAGCCGAGTCGTGCGGCGGCGAAGGAGGGGGGTGAGCGAGGCGTCACGGCGGGAGGACAACCAGCGCTGCGAGGGGATGACGTATGCAGTGTGATGGGGGGGGCAACCGAAGGTGTGGCGGGGGAACGAGCGGACACGGCGCGCGTTGGGGAGCGGGTGAGCGACTGGAGACGGAGTGTGGAGACGACTAGAGGCGGCGACCAAGCAAGGGAAAAATTGAGGATCCCGAATTGTTCTCTTGTTTTAGCTATGTTTGAGAATGATTTAGAGAGTTAATAAAAATAGGTAGGTGCTCTAACCAAGGCATAGTGGCGGTAAGTTTTCCACTAGAACTGGACGGTGTACGACCGAAAATCAGAAATTTATTTTGGGACAGTTTTAATTGCTATAATGCCTCTAATATGTGGTCGATACATTGTGGGCCCTGCGTGGACGTAAACAAAAAAAAAAGAGCGGATCGTCGTACACCGTGATTAGCGAGGGCAGAATAAGCCCCATCAGCCCAAACAATCTCAGCTGAATGAAATAATATATAGTAAGTAGTAGTAAAGTGTTCATGTATTGCTATAGATATTTAAAAATATAAAAAACTAAACATAGATTTGTACACAAATTTAGTATGGAGGCCATCATTGCTAAGTCTATCTATATGTACAGATTCATCTCATTAGTCTGGTCGTCCATGGTCACTCTCTTGTAGTACTATTTAGGTTAACCGAGTCCAACACTGTTGAAGCCTAGTATTGCTCATAAAGTTTGAGAGCAATGACAAAATATCAATATGCATTTCCACCATGACTGACATCTTATACATATTCCAAAATTTAAGCATTTTTTGTTAAGAAATATTGACTTATTATAATCTTATATTAAAGGATCAAGTGATAGAAATTCAAGTAAAACATATATGTCCTTGTGTCCTATATTACTGCATAGATTTAAGAATTCATAGCTTGCTTACCTCGTATATTTTCAATGAGGTCACTATAGTATTTCTAGTAGGATATGTAAAATTGGTCTTCTAAATCTCATTTTTCAAATCTAATTGTAAAATTTAAAAGCCTAATTTTACATCCAACTCAGAGTGGAGCTTGCATATGGGCTCCTATTCTCTTGTGGGACCAATGTGTCAAAAAAAAACGAAAGTGTTTCCTCTCTGCTACGATGTCCTCGGCCCGCGCCTACTGCTCCGCCGCTAGCGCCTTGGCGGCGCTGCTGCTCCGGCATCGGCTCGCGCCCTCTGCTCTGCCGCTAGCGCCTTGGCGGCGCTGCTGCTCCGGCATCGGCTCGCGCCCTCTGTTCTGGCCCGCGCTCGCGCTCGCAACCAGCCCGCGCCGCCGCCCCTCATCGTGAAGCCGCCATGGCTACGGTCGCCCTCGGCGACATGCCCGTCCTGGAGTCACGCCGCCGCCCCGGCCGGAGTGCCTGTCCTGGAGTCACGCCGCCGCCCCGGCCGGAGTGCCTGTCCTGGAGTCACGCCCTCTGCTCGAGAAGAAGAGCTCGGAAATGGTGTTGGGCGCGGGCTGTAGGTGGCGACGGGATCTCGGTCTGTGCTCCGCCCGCGTCAGCGAGGCCGCCCCCGCCCTCCTCCCCTCCACTCTCGCCCACTTCCGCGGGGCGACGAAGAATGGGAGTGAAGCTCGTGCCGTCGCTCAAGCCCATGCTCGATGGCGGCGAGCTGGCTCCGGTGACCCGGAAGGAGATGGATTCGGGTCGTGCACAGTGAGCCTTGACGCGAGACGGGGGTCACGAGGTTGGAGCCGTGCCGCCGTGCTCGCCCTGCTCCGCCGCCGCCACCTTCCGCCTAGGCCCGCTCCAAGAACTGGGGCCGCCGCTCGCCCATCCGCGCTCGGGGGCAGGTCCTCTGTCCCCAATGGCGCTCGAGGAGCTCAAGCACTCAAGCGCTGTGCTTCTTGGGAGGTGGGCGGGAGGGGGGAGGAAGAAACCATTGGTGGGCTGAGGAAGAAGGCCGCCCGAGATCTGGCACTCTTCTGCTCTGTTTCTCTTCTCTTCTCCCAGATCCGGCTGTTGTGCTTGAGCAATGGCGGCGGGTGACGCAGATGTGACGGGACACAGCAGAGCAGCGGCTGGTGGCGGGTGACACAGAGGAGGCGGGTGGCCTGGTGGCGGCAGGAGAGAGACGCCGGGAGGAGAGAGAGCGACACGGGGAGGAGAGAAGAAAATGAAAAAATATATATATAAGGAAAAAGGGTGGGACCTATATTTGTAAGGGTAGATGAGAGGCTCCTAAACCTAGAGTCTTGAAGCTAAAATTTGAGAGAGCATAAAAAAATAAAAGCTCATTTGAGAGCTTCACTAAAATTGATTTTTAGACTGTTAAAATTTAAAATTTAGAGTAGGATTCTATTTAGAAGGCTCACTGAACATGCTCATGTTCGTTTGACGTGGGAATGTTGAACACGGCAACGGCAGCACGCGCGCTTTGTACTCAGTCGTGAGTCCGGCGTTGGCAATGGACGGCGTCGTATATGTGTCGTCCAGTAAAAGAAGTCCTTCAATCCGTTTTAGAGTTGTGCAGAACACAAAAAAAATGCATACATAGGGTAGAATTAGCGGGGCGGACGACGTCACCGGTTTTATTAAAGAAAAAAAAGTATAAAGATATATATAGATAGAGATTTGTTTTTAGATAATGAGATATAGAGATACAGGGTTTCAAATACCGACTACAGCATTCAACGTTTTGACTACTCGGTTACTTGTTACTGACATACGGAGTAGACAAGGCATGGGCATACGCGTCGTGCAGTCGTGCTCTTGCCGAAAATCCGTTTCCTTCTCTGTACCGTCAAGAGCAAGACCACGCGCGTCACCCAAGCCAACAGATCACATCAAACAAGCATGGGAGAACGGACCGGCGCCGAACGACACGGCAAACCGCTCTGCTTCCTACTCCTATCGATGACGGGAGCGACGCCACGCCGCCGCTGAGAGTGAGATGCTCGCGATCTATTCGCCAACAAGTCGTGTTGTCGTGTTTGGGAGGTGCTGGCAAACGAAACGATGGGATCGATATTGGAGCCGGCCGAATCTGCAGAGGTTCGGGTGTCGTGGTCGCGTAACGCACCCGGTCCTGTAGGCTGTGGCTCACTCGGAGTTAAGCACCGACAGCTCGTTTGATCGGTGGGATGAGCAAAAGGCGTACGTGCCGATCGTGCAAGTCCTTCCCTCCTGATCTGTTGTGACGATTTGCACGGCTCGCATTGAAACGTCAGATCGCGGAGGTCAACAGAGTTCAACAGATCGCCGTGCAAGCGCAGGCAAAAATGCGACGCGATCGATCGGCCGTGAACGCGTCCTCGCGTACACTGAAATATAACGGGCTCATGACGATTGTTGGGAAGTATTACGTGTGCTTCCCATGGATACGACGAGCGGTTGGCATTAACACCGCGCCGAAAAAGCTCATGATATTCCCCTTCCGAGCTAATCAATCAAATCCAAACGGCTAACTGGTATTCGAGGAGCGTTTTAACACCAGCATCATCTGACACACTGGTGTGGATGCAATGCAACCCTAGATAGGCCACGCAACTAACACGCTTCCACGGGACGGCTCATCATCCGCGTCGGCGCGCGGCCAGACGACACCATGACTGCCGCGAGGACGCAACCGCCGCGGCAGTCGCCGCCGCGGCGCCAGCACGCGCGTCCCCCACCTTCTTCTCCTTCTCCTCCGCCGCCGCCTTCTCCTCGGCCTCCGCCGCCGCGCCACCAGCACCTCCCGCCGCCTTTTCATCACGCGCCGCCGCAGCCGCGGCACCAGGGCGGACCTTCGTCATCGACGTCGTCCGTGCTGGGCGTGGACGTCCCGCACGTCGGCTGGCTCTCGCAGCGCACGCCCGTCCTCGGCCTTCGTGCCGGCGTCCTCGCCGCCGTCGCGGCCGTGATCGCGCTGCTCTGCATCTGCACCTGCCTCTGCCGCCGGTGCCGGCGCCGCACGCCTCGCCTCGCCCCGTGCCCGCACCGCCGTCCTCTCAAACACCGCGTGCACGCGCACCACCAGACGACGATGCCGACGCCGGCCGGCGGCAAGGATGGCGACGACGTCGAGGCAGCCCGGTGGCGCCCGCCGACGTTTGATCCGCCGATCGAGGCCATCAAGGCGGAGCAGAAGGCGCCGCTGATGCTGGCGCGCGGCCCCGCGGGGGCCAGCGGCGAGACGGCGGCCAGCGAGAGCGCGAGCGAGTTCGGGAGCGCCGCCGCCGGCGGCGAAGCGGGGCCGCCCGAGGCGGCGCGGCGCGGGTGGGGACGAAGGTTCTCGCGCCGGGAGATGGAGGAGGCCACGTGCGGGCTCGCCCCGGGGAACGTGATCGGGGAGGGCGGGTACGGCGTCGTCTACAGGGGCGTGCTTCGGGACAACACCGCCGTCGCCATCAAAAACCTCCACAACAACAGGTAAATCCCGCTTCTGGATTTGTTCGTTCCGATTTCACAACGCGATCGCAAACGCAATACCTTTTCTGTTTCAGCTCCTTGACTTCTGATTGCGTGTTTCTGTTACCCTCTCCGATATTTGCGGGATCCCATGCTGAAACAAATCTCATTTCGAATTTCCGAGAAAAAAGTATCATCAAACCTGCGCGACAACCACAACTGTAAACTGCATTTCCCAATCCCTAATTCCCATTTCTCCTGTCACCGGAAGTTATACTGAATTCATGAATACAGGTCCACAATACTAGTGAACTGAATCTCGTACGTTCCTGACTTCCTATGATACAACTATGTATTTTTGAGAGTGACATGTCGTTTACTCAGTTTGTCAGGGTGGTGGGTTCTGAAGTTAAAAAAAAACAAGTCGGGAAAAAACGCTAATTGTTGTATGCTTAATCAGGGGCCAGGCCGAGAAAGATTTCAGGATGGAGGTTGCCATGATCAGCCGCGTTCGGCACAAGAACCTGGTCAGTTTGCTCGGATACTGCAGCGAGGGAGATTGCAGGTGGTACATTGCGACTCAATCTCACCACACTTACAATATACTCGAGCCACGTTTCTGAAGTGGTTTCAGTTCATCCTGAACCTCAATTGACAGTATCGTGACCCATTATATTGTTCTGGTGGGGCAGGATGCTCGTGTACCAGTACATGGACAACAGCAATCTGGACAAGTGGCTGCACCATGATGACAGTGAAATCAGCCCACTGACTTGGGACATCAGGATGCGCATACTTCTTGGAACTGCTAAAGGGTAATGCTTTCTTTAGTTTTACCTGTACTAATCTCCACACCTAATGGCCAGTACTATAATTAAAATGAACAGAAAACATTAAAATGCTAATCATATTTAGTACACCGAACACCGACCAAGGGTACGGTACTCACTGGTTGGCATGCATGATTAGGCAAAAGTTGTGTCCAAAAGCAAACATTGTCAGTACTGTTTTTGCTTAAACAGCAAATCTAATCTGTGGAAAGCTGAAGAACCTCATGTGCAACCTCTGGCCGTTCAGGTTGGCCTACCTTCACGAAGGGTTGGAGCCCAAGATAGTCCACCGCGACATCAAATCCAGCAACATTCTACTCGACCGGCACTGGAACGCCAAGGTGTCAGATTTCGGGCTTGCCAAGCTTCTGTGCTCGGAGAAGTCCTTCGTTAACACTCGTGTCATGGGAACGTTCGGGTCAGTGTTGATCGCTTTTCTGCTTTTCACTGATTCAGAGTGGTGGGCAGTTGTCCAAACTGGCAACAAATTTTGGCATGTTGCTTGCAGGTATGTGGCGCCTGAATACGCGAAAACCGGGAAGTTGAACGAGAGGAGTGACGTTTACAGTTTCGGAGTGCTCGTCATGGAGATCGTCACGGGAAGGACTCCAGTGGATTACACTAGACCGGCCGATGAGGTTAGCAACCAGTCGCCACTCTTTTCAAGAGCTGACAAATCTTTCGAGTCCACGGCAATCGAAATTGATGCTCCCCGTTCAGGTGAACTTGGTGGACTGGCTGAAGCACATGGTCGCCGAGAGGAGGGTGGAGGAGGTGCTGGACCCCAGGCTGCCGGAGAACCCGCCTTCCAAGGCACTGAAACGGGTGGTCCTCGCCGCTCTCCGGTGCGTCGATCCCGACGGCAGCCAAAGACCCTCGATGCCGCATGTGGTTCATATGCTCGAAGACGACCAGATACTCAGAGACGTATTACATTTGCACTATCTTTCCAAAAATTTCCTCTGCTTATTGTGGTTCACCTTCATGACATTTTGATATGATGTTGTCACATGCAGGAGCTTAAACTTGCCAGGGATTTATCTCCTCATGCGTCGGACTGCTACGACGACAGATGATAAAAGGCTGTTATGCGAGGGAAAATAACATTCTGTAACACTAGGATCTCTATCCATGATTGTATTCATTCGACAACAATGGTTTGTATGATTTATTTAAGCTAACAGAGGTACAATACGTCTTGCCACTTTCTGAAGAAACTATAGTACAGTCACGACTCTTTATTGGATTTATTTACTTGCTACTGGCACGAGCTGCGTCATGTGGCATTGCTCCACACTTTCATGGATCGTTTTGGTCTGTACTAATCATTTTGGGTTGTAAGCAGCTTCTTCCAGCTCAATGTCAGTACTTATCCCACAATCTCTAGATCTATTACTTGTTCTGATTCTTTTTTAATTTATAACGGTAGTAGTTTAATTTTAAAGAAAAAACATTTGCTGCAGTCATTGAAAGAGGTGATAATGTTCGCCTTAGACCGGTAACATCTAAATTCTAAAGTGAACATTATCGCATCCGTGTCATTGACAGATGGGCCCGGTCATACAAAGCCGAGTCGCCCCGGCGATTCGGCACCCGGACGGCACATTGGCAGCGACCTTCTAACTGACAGAAGCGTCCAGTTACGCTGAGTTGGGACAAGTGAACGGGTTTCCTGCATCTCTGAACAGTGGGCCTCAGTGTAGATCGGCGCGAACGAGATATTTCTTGTGGGACCGTCCATGTCTCATCCAAAAGCACAGCCAGATTCTTGTACACATGCTTGACCACTCGCTCATGGCGATAAGGCCCCATTTATCATCGGCGAAGACACGAACTGAAAGACGAAACCGTTGGTGAGAGCTCATTCTCTCCAACTACAGTCCCACAGAGGTAGTAGCACGGATAGGCTCGCAGAGGCCATGGCCACAATGCTCCACCAAGCTGCTCTCCTGACCGCAAAGCCCCATCCATGGGCGCTCAACTCCACGGCCTGTGGCCTCTTGCCGCTGCCCAGACGACGAGGAGCTCCAGCCATCCGCTCGGCGGCCACGGACGGCAGCATCATCCCTGACGCGGCGCCACCGTCCAAGAAGACCCGGAAGGAGAAACAGCTGGACCGCAGCAGGGAGCAGGACATGCAGCACCGGCAGCGGCAGCTGTTGATGCAGGCGTCGCTCCCCAAGGCGAACGCCGGCAGCGGCGGCGGCGGTGGAGGCAACAAGGAGGAGTTGGACGACGACGAGCTGCCGCAGCCAGTGTTCGACCGCATCCTCCGCCGGATCGTGGTCGCCGTCGGCCTGCCGATGGCGTCCGGCGTCGGGCTGCTTAACCTTTACGACGTGCTCAAGCGCAACCAGGGGATGGAGGTGCCGTCCTGGGTGCCGCTGCTGACCATACTCGTCTCCTTCGGCACGTCGGCGCTGGGCATCGCCTACGGCACGCTGTCGGCGAGCTGGGACCCAGAGAAGGAAGGGTCGCTGCTGGGGATCGACGAGGCCCGGGCCAACTGGCCCGTGCTCTGGGCGGAAGAGATCGAGAAGGAGAAGGCGAAGGCAAGGAAGAAGAAATGACTGGCCTGGGCATCAGTGCTGGATACTCCCCCTTTTCTCATTTATTTGACGTTAGGACAAATTGTTTAGTTCAATTTTGAACTAATAATCTGGCCTAACATCATATAATTGAAAGAGAGAGTACTGAAAATCCAATGCACCATGACACTAATCATGTAATCCTCAGTGTGGTATACATCTGATTATAATTTCCAACAAGAAGGCAATAAATTAGTTGAGAAATCCACAGCTGCATACAGTAATACTGAATTGAAGTGCTTCATTGTGTTCATGATACTGGATTCTGATACAACATACGGCTGAAGGCTGCCAAACAATTCAGCGGCTCTTCACCCTGCACTATAACGGCTAAACTGAAAACTTGGCAAATAAAAACCCGGGAGCAGACCAGAAATCAGATACGTTAATCAAGCCACCTAATGACACCATCTTCTTCAGCTGGAGCTGCGAGTATCTCAATACAGACCTCCAATACCGCCTGCAAAAAATTTAGACATCAGGATTGGTGTATCAATGCAAACATGCAAGAATCTTAATTTTAATTTAATCATAAATAATGTAAGTCTCTGAACATTAGACCTTATTTCGTGACTGTACATGACAACCATTACTGGGGACATTCGTTAAACTTATCTTGCTGCTATATCCCTAAAATGCCAGTGACCAATGTGCTTACCGAAGAATTTTTGCAGTTGACCAGTTTGCAGCATTCTGACAAAGACCCTTCCAGCATCCAGCTTTCCGAAACATCAAAGGAATAGCTCGCGAAAACAAAGTCCGTCTTATTAGCCTGATCATAAGATGAAAGGGCAATCTTTATCAGGAATTCAGTTTTACATCATGGAAATATTTGCTTTGCACCCTCTTTTTGTATGACATAATAGAAAAGCACATGATGACTGCATCCCTCACTAAATTTTTTGTCTATTGCAACCACCTTACATGTGTTTGTCTCCTGACCCCATTTATTGTGTTAGAAATATAGAATGTAATAAATGCAGACGCAATAGGAGAACTGTGGTAAGAGCTGCTACGTACTATATACACCGAACAGAAAATAATGGCAAAGAGGATTTCAAGATCCTGGGCAATTCAAATAAAAACAGGCGGCCTTGTTTTGATAGCATTTTTACTTGCTGCTACGGAATAGGTAACCCAACGAGCACCAGCAGTTGAATAAAACAAATAGAAGAATGAAACAAGATGTATCATCTGAGATAACAGCACTCCATTTTGTTTAACAAATAATGCAATCAAGTTCACAACTATGAGCCAGGAACAAACTGGGCCATTATCCATAGAATCATGATTGGAGTGGCCACAGATGACCAAAAACAAACTACTGATTACCAAACAGTTAGCTGCTTGCCAAGTATCCTATATACTTCGTTAAGATCATATCCAAATCACATTATCCTAAATCAAAGAGTACAAAAAAGTAAGAAACATAAAAAGACAGTACCTGCAATAGTTTGCCGCCAGCGACAAAAGATCGTAAACCCATTGAATCCTGAAAGGGGCTGTTATATCAGTATCTATTTTTGTATGATATACAAACAAAATTACATGGCAGGTTAAAAACAATAACGACAAAAAACAATATTCAGAGAAAAACAAGGCAAAAGGCATCACCTTGTTTTTGAATGTGAGCAGGAACTGAGCAGCAGGATCTCTGTTTGTAGTGTTTGGCACCACATCGAGACTCCATTCACCACCAGTGACCCTTTCTCTTGAAACATAAAAACCTGAATTATCTCTTGTTTTCAGAGCAATAACAAAACCTTCCATCAGCTTCTCCGGAGGCTTTTTACCAAGCCCTGCAGACAATTTATTCTCAGAAATTATTTCCATCGGAGACTCAGCAGAAGATTTCTGCTTATTTTTGGAGTCCTCAGGTGAAGCAAATCGTGAACTGGAACTTAACACTTGGTTGTCATCATCTCTACGTAAGGAATAGTTACTTCCTCCTTCTACAGTTGACAATTCATCCATTTTATGTTGCGATCTGCGGCGTGCAGGTCTCTTTTTCCCTTTCTTTCCAGATCGGCTGCGCCTCCCTTCTGTTCTGGAGCCAATACTGTGAGATTGTCCTGAACCTTGAGGCTCCTCAGGCTGGGAAATTGCTCGTCTCTTGTCACAATCTATAGTTAATTGGCTTCCTTCCGTCTGCTGATCACCATCACAAATCTGTAAAGCAGGTTCTTTTCCTTGTTTACCTAATTGATCAACTTCACATCCCACTTCACTTATCTCTTCATCCTCATCAGAAATAACATTGTTTGGAATCACACCATCATAGAGAAATGACTGCAATATTGCGATTGCTTTTTCTCTGATCTCCATCCAAACCTCTTCACTGTAGTCAGCACTTCGAGGTAGAATTAATACATTTGGCATCTCGCGTACCTGTAAGTGATGTGAAAATCTTTTTGTTGTGAATGGTTACTGGGAGCCTGCTGGTTTAAGAATAAAAAGTGGTCTTCTCAAATGAATCAAGAAACTATCATCAATGCATACATCACATAATTACAAAGCATATCAGTTTTTGTATCCCTATTCTGACAGAACGCCAGTAGTGCCTCTTCCATCCTTTCATAACTAGAGCACAAGCTGGTTGAAGAGTCCATATCTTGATGAACTCCTCAAAGTATATGAAACAAGTATCCTATTTATGTACCAAATTAAAATTTTCTCCTATCCATATTGAGCTATTTATGCATGCTAAAAAGGGAACACATAACACAATAGAGTGAACTGGAGTCATGGCATATGCTATCACAATACAATAATTGAAATGAAGCACATCGGGAAGAACAACAGAATCTATGAAATGGTTTTTATAGGATTGTGGTTGTTAACTTTGTTATACACAGCTATCTGAATGGAATTAGATTATGACAAAAGTATAATCCATACCCATGCCTCCATCCATTGTGGACCTTCAGCACCATCTAAAGCACACCCAGCTATAGTGCCATCAATCAAGAGTTCTTTAAGTGCATAATCATCTATAAGCTGACAACTTCCTGTGTTAACTATAAAAGCGCCTGCAGGGAAGATAGTTATACACAATGTGTTAAGGCATGAAGAAAGAAACAGAAAGATAAACCAGAATGCAGATTACAGAGATCATTGAGTATATGAAAGAGAAGAAAAAAGATGGAAAATAGAAACAGGAATGGAACCATCTTACCAGGCTTAATGTGCTGCAGGCGCTCAGCATTAAGTATATGCGTTGTTTCATTTGTCAACGCACAATGAAGTGAAACAAGATCACTTGCTGCCAATAAATCGTTGAGAGTATCCATTCTTCTAGCAGCAGAAGGGAATACAATAGAAGGACGCTTAACTTTCACAGTTCCCTGTAATGCCATAATGATGGAAAAAATCAAAGTTAAATGTGTCTGGTGATTCCAAGCAACACAACTGCAATCAACAACAACAACAACAAAGCCTTTTTATCCCAAGCAAGTTGGGGTAGGCTAAAATTTTCTACTAAAAGGTATCAGGTCTGATAATCTAAAAGGGAAGAAATCACCGCTACAGCAAAATTGATCATTTAATAAACATAATGCCCTAGTTACAAGCAAATGAAGGGAAGAAAAATGACTCACTTGCTCAAACCTTTTTTTTTTTTTTTGGATATTCAGGTTGAAAACTTGAAATGGTCGTCTCAATGGCTCATCAGCTTTCCAATTATTTTTATGTCGCAAAAGTGACTAAAGCCCAAACATAAACTAGTTGCAAGAAATTAAGTCTAGCATAGAGTATATCCTTGCACATGTTCAGTTAATATCACTCCCGAGGCCACAAACACTTAATAATAGGACCATTAAAATCTACAGGTAATAAGACAAAAGGATACAAGAGTCTAAAAAGTCAGATCACCTTTATATACATGTATAAGCACGAAACTAGTAAACAAACATGTTATCCACTAATGATGCAGGACACATTTCAGAAGATTTCAAATGACCTAATCAAACAATGGATATGGCAGACAAGCATTCAATCCTAGAACAACAAATCTGACAAAAGGAAGCTAGCAATGCAGATCACAGGTTCAAAGTGTATTAGGGGTGGATCCGGCACCTCGTATAACGGATCGAAGTAAAGGACGCTCATCCGGAACGCGAGGCTGCGTGTGGCGAGGCATCGCGCGGCGGCGGAGACGCCGATAATCCCGAGCACGAGCCCCCGGCACCGCCGCATTCCGCGGCACAGCGGCTGGACGGAGCCGAGCCATCCGGCGGCAGGCGTGGAGGAGGAGGACGCGTGGCGGGAGAGGAGGTGGGTGCGGCGGAGGAGACCGAGGAAGAGCGCCATGACTGTGTCGGCGACCTCCTCGGCGCGGTTGGCGTCGACGTGGACGAGGCGGAGGCCGAGCTCGGCGGCCGCGGCGGCGTCGGCGGCGCGGTCAGGGGAACCGAGGCAAAGCAGGAGCTGCCAGGGGCGGAGCCTGCGCTGCGCGGCGCGCGGGAGGAAGGCGAGGGAAGGGAGCAGCACGGCGGCGGCGGACTCGACGCGGCCCGAGGCGAGCGCGGAGAGCGGCGCGTGCTCCACGGCCGCGGCCCCCGCCAGCGCATCCCGCTCCACCGCCGGGTCGTCGATGCAGTTGAGCGTCACCACCAGCGGCTGCCCCCCGCCGGCGCCGGCGGCGGAGGACGCCGGCGGCGGGGAATGGGCCGGGCTGTGCAGCATTTCTGGCTCTGGGCCCTTCTTCGGGTGCAGAGGCGCGGTCGCGGGCGGGGGGAACTAGAAGTTGACTGCGCGCAGTCCCGTCCGTTTGCTTCTTTGTGCTTGTGGGGCACAGGTACAGCAACCGTTTTTGGGTGCCCCGTCACGTGCTCCGCCAGATTGCAGTTTTGAGGCGGCCGGTGGTGGCGGTCCCAGCGCGTCGCGCGTGCTGCGTGCGAGACAGGTGCGTTGGCTCGCTGCGCTGCCGTGTGCCCGTGTCTCCGGTCCGGTGCACGGGACGCTAGCTCGCTGGCAGTCTGGCACGCGTGAAACATCCAAACTCTGAGCTTGTGACCAGGGATGCCAATTGTCATAAGTAGTATTAAGTAAATTTTGCTAATGAACAGCGTAAAAACATGATATTTACTATTGGACATTGAAATAAATTCTAATTGTTACTAAACAGTATATTTAGTCTTTGTTTATTATTCAGTAACAAATGAAATCTATCTTAGTATCCTATAACATATATCACAGTCCAATCGAATTTGCAAGCAGTCAAATTGCATTCTCATAGATAAAAATTATAAATTATATTTATAAGAAATAAGAAGACACTACACATGTTTCTATTCTCATCAACGAAATGGGTACCTCAAGCAACCATGCATATATTATTCAGAGCAAATTACTTATTTCCTTCCCCAATCTCTCATTTGCCCTCATCCAAATCAATTTACAGCATATATTTCAAACTTAACATTGGATCTCTTTTATGTCCATAACACTAGATCTTATCATATGTTATTGTCTTGTGGACAAGTTTTGGTTATATGTTGAAAGTTGGCTTGGACGGGGGCAAAATAAGGGAGAGATTATAGGTTGGGAGAAAACAAGTAATTTGCTTAATTGTTTAATAAACAATTTAACATTTCTTAAGAAAATCTTATGATAATGTTGAACAATATAATAAAACGGTTAAAGCAACCCAATAACTTTTTTGGACCACTAAAAAAATCATGAAGTGAAATAGTACAATATACTCCGTTTTTTTATTGCTGCTGGTTAGTTTAAAAATGAATAGGTGGACCACAAACATTTCGCGAATGGACAAGTAGTTGTTAGAACTTTTAAAAATTATTTATATTTAAAATAGCACTTAACATTTGGTGCTCCATTTCTGTACAAAGCTAAAAATGTGTTGGGCTCAGGTATCTCGGCCCACTTAACCGACGATGCTGGGTTGAGTCGGGCTGCGTTTGGCGGGTCTCTCAACGAAACAATTTTTTTATTAATAACATTATTTTAATCATTTTCAATATTAATAACAGGCCGATTTTGAAATTAGCAAAATTAACAGGGCGTCACCGGTTCAACGGACGATTTAAATAAGTCGCTCGGTGGTCAGGCAACAAGGGCATTCGTCGCCCAATGAATGAGCGACTGAACTCGGCGGGGCAGGCCATGGGCCCAGTCGCCCGACCGACGGGCGATATTTCGTTAGCTGCTATTGAGGTGGGCCCTGTTGCCCTATCGACGGGCGATTTATTTGCGTGTGGGGCCTGTCGCCCTCTCAACGGGCGACGGACGATGTCGGTGGGCCCTATCGCCCAACTGTCGGGCGACAAAAATGGGGAGCATGGGCCCCGTCGCCCAATGGTCGGGCGACGGGACCCCTATATAAGCCACACCGCGGCTCCTCTCCGCCTGCGGCTACTCTCTCCCATGCGCTCGCATTTGAGAGAGGGTGGAGAAGGGGAGGGGGGAGAGAAGGAGCAAGAATTTCGATAATGATTTGATATTTATTAGTTGTAGTTTTAGATTTAGAGTAGAGTAATTAGGTAATTACAAGTTTTAGATTTAGTATTTTTTTTGTTAGATTTAGGGCAGAGTAGTTTGTTAGATTTAGCTTAGTTAGTACGTAGAGTTTAGTAAATAGATTTAGTCTCGATTAGTAGGTTGTTTATTTTTTAGATGTATAAAATAATGTATTATAAATTTATTAGTAAATATATTATATTTAAAAATATATTTCATATAATTTGTCATTATTTTTATAATGACATCATTAAGTGTAGCTACTATTTGTTTTTTTATAGGTATGTGAGAGAAGTTAGTGTTTCAGATTTTTCATGGAGACGGAGAAATTGTTAATGATTTAACTAGGAAGTAATACTCGACTCCAATGATGTAATGATAAATAAACGAGGAAGTAATACTCGACTCCAATGATGTAGTGATAAATAAAGAAGAGAATACAGAAGTCGTGGAAAACACTTTTTCCATAAAACCAACCGGTGAAGTAGATGAAGGAGAGGTTATTGAGCATCTAGTTCAAGAGATGAGAATGGAGGATCTAGAGCACCAAAATCTTTCTGAAACGGACTCCTCCGATGAGGAGGATGGCATGCCTATACCTACATAGTGGAATAATATGAATTTTGCCAATCTTACAGTCGATGAAGGATACTCGAAATCCTGGGAGTATCATCAGAATGAGGTCACGGAAGGAGCTATGTACAAAGATAAGGATGTTGTCCATGATGTTGTGAAGTATTGGTCTCTTTCATTAAAAAGATCATTTGTTGTTGCAAGGTCCATGAAGAAATTGTATGATGTGAAATATGTTTTCACAACATGTCCATTTCAAGTCCATTCTTATGAGCAGAAATGGAGCAAGATCTGGAAATGTTCAATGGTGAAGGACCATACGTGTGAGTTGCAGGAACCGGAGAAATGCAATAGTGCTCTTGTAAGCTTCGTGACCATTGATGATTGGATCCCCAAGGTATAAATGTTTTGGTGATAGATGACAACTATGAAATAATGAGCTAATATCTACACGAGTGTTGTCTATACAGAAATCATCTCTAAACTCTATTACAAATCATACGGATGATGGTTGTCTTGGTGATGGATGATAATGACCGCGAGCATGGAGGCTTGTGAGTTTGATGGAGTCCAAGGGTTGATGAAGATGGATCAAAGATAAGGACAAGTTATGGAGCAAGTGTTGAGACCACTTGTCTAGTTGTTAGGACTTTGAGTCCATAGGAAAAACCGGACTATCAAGGAGGTCTAGGTCATGTCTCTTAGGTCATACTAGTTGGTGATGTGCATGGATACTTAGTAAAATCACAGGCACTAGGTGACAGTGGAGAAGCCAAAGAACTGTTCGGAGAAGCCGGGAAACGAAGTCAAGTGGGGACGAGGAGTTTCAGCTTCTGAACGAAGTGACCGGACAGAGGGATCAGTGGAGACCGGATTGTACGGTCACTAAGTGGACAGAGAGCAGTTTGCAAGGAATTTGTCTACGCAAGGATCAATAGTGACCTGACAGTCCGGTCAGCATGAAGACATGTCGAGACAGAGAGGACGTAAATTAGGAGCTCTCTGGAATAGAGAGAGAAAGTCTGACCGGACGGTCTGGTCAGTACGAAGATCAGCAGTGGACAGAGTCATGGAGCAGGATCTGCAGTGATCGGACGGTCCGGTCAGGTAGTGACCAGACAGTCCGATCAGTTGGCCCAGAAAGCTGATTTCGTGGAGCAACGACTAGTTAGAGGTTGGAAGCTTATATAACTTTGTTATTGAGGTCTTGGAGACTACTCTTGGCCAGTAGAATTGCTGGAGCATTTGGTGAGAGCCAAGAGGCAAAGAGGAGAGTACTAGAAGGAGATATTGCATATCTTGAGAGTGCTAGTGAGAGTAACCTGAGCATTGATGCAGATCTAAGGCTAGGCTGTCCTTAAGGGTGTGATCTAGTTTGTTACTCTTGGTCTATGGTGAAATCTAGACCGGTTAGGTGTCGGTGATCGAGCCTATCATAATCGGTTGTGAAGGCCGTCACACGTTTGTATACGATTTGAGCCCGCTGGTGAAAGCGGCATCCCTAGTGAGCGCCCGTGTTGGCTTGGGAAGTCCGGCAAGTTCTCGAGGGAGGCGAGGCTATGCCTTGGTGGTAGCGGTGACGTGCACCATGTCTTCACTCTGAGAGTGATTGCGGGCTCGTGGACGAGAACTCCACATTGGTGGCGAGAGGGACCGGGACTCCGACGGGAGTGGTCCAACAAGGAGTAGGTGAAGACGTCATCCTTCCGAGACCTCGGGAAAAATCAGGAGCATTCCTTGACCCTCTCTTTACTATTCTGCAATTGTGTGCTCTAGTAACTAAGTTGAATTATGACTTGTATAGGTTAGTATGTTTGGCTTCCGTGCTTGCTATCATTACGAACACTAGCATGTGTAGGGTCTTGGCCTACTAGAATTGTTAGGTTGCAACGATTGCTAGGATCTAGTAGTGTAAATTGAAGTATTCGGATTCATGGTCGGCTTACCGATTCATCCCCCCCCCCCTCTCGATACGCCTTCAATCCTTACAGCTCTTACCTCACAATTCATTACAAACTATATGTATGCCAGAATTGTGGACAACATTAATTTTGAACTAAAATACATAATTAATACAATAGAGGAGGATTTTAGGTACACCATATCATACTCGAAGGCTTGGAAAGCAAAGCAGAAGGTGATAGAGCAGAGATTTGGTACATATGAAGCATCTTATGACAATTTACCTCGATTGTTAGATATCATAAGGTAGAGAAATGTTGGTACTTACTTTGACATAATGGATGTTAAGAACCCACGAGTACCTAGAATGTTGATACTTCATCGTGTTTTCTTTGCACTAGGTCAATGTATAAACGCATTCCGACGTTGCAAACCTATCCTTTGCATGGATGGGACTTTCCTAACTGAAAAGTACAAAGGGCAAATTCTGACTGCCATTGGAGTAGATGGCAACAATCAAGTGTTGTCGGTGGCTTTTGCCTTTGTTGAGAGTGAGGCAGATGATGCCACAGTTATGCAGGCGGACTACATTGAACGTGAGGCAGATGATGTCACAGTTTCAAGGCACCTTGAAGCCTACTTGTTGTGGTTGTTTGGCTGGATCATGTTCGCCACTTCCCATGGGGACACGGTGAACAAGCACCTGATTTACTTTGCTCGGGAGATAGCTGATGCGCCATTTGATATCATCCCTCAGTACAGTTGGTCTTTAGTTGTGTTGGCTACGACGTATCAAGGTCTTTGCGAAGGTTGCACAAAGGTAGATCCCAATGCCCTGCTAACTGGGTGTCTGTTGCTACTACAATTGTGGGCCTATGAGCATTTCATGATTGGTCAACCTCTCATGGACCTGTCCACCCATGGGCATACAGCTTACCGCGCAAGAGTTTTCCTTGTCGATGAAGAGGATCTATGAATCAGCCGTTGATATTTACAAGTTGACCTCCTGCACATCGTCGTGCACTACAGATATAGATGTCGTTCAGCACCCGTCAAGTTCTGCAGATATGACACGATGTCCGTCCGTGCAAGTGGCTAACTATACAAGCAGGACAACCACAACGCCATCTCGACCACCCATCGGTGTAGGTAACAAAAATAAATTTTAAACCCTGTTCATTTTCAACTTCACAACCATATCAAACCGTCATATGACAAATTTGGTTATAGGTGCACACACACTGATATGGGCACATACCTTTGGGCACGTAGGATTGTCTTTGCAGATGCCATATATGGCCCCAGGTAACATCTATATTTTAAGTTAAATTTTGACAAGATTAGATTAAACAAAAACAATACTTATATTACAATATATTTTTATAGGTTCTAGTGCTGGTGACTACGACGAGGACGACAATGAGATTGCTGCACACCCATACCGTTATGGACGTCGTTCCTGTCACCAACTTTCGACTTTGGCTCGTTCATCTGTATCTATACCCCTTAAAAGCACCAGTCAAAACTTGTTTATCTCCACCCAACTAATTACCCCCAATTAAACTCCACTGTCATAGCCTAATGTAAGTACACCCCACTAATTGTACACAAAGGAACCCTTTTTACAAATTTGACGGACAATAATTAACCTTGGATTACTACATCAAATCCGACATCCAGAATAACTCGGATCTCCACCTCTTCCACCCCCGCACATGTAGTTGCGCAGACATACACCTTTCTAAAAAAATCAAAAGAAAAAAAAACACATGTGGCCTCCACATCTCGTCCTTTCCCCAACCGCCTCTTGATTCATTATCTCGCCGGCGATCGACAAGAAGGAGCACCATCGATCGCCGATGAGTAGCAGCCCCTATCATCGACGATCGACAAGGAGCAGCACTGGCGATTGCCAACGATCGGCGACCGATCATCGCGGCAGGCCGAGGGGCGTCGTTGCCTCTAGTCGTGAAGGAGCATAACCGGCGCTCGACGGATCCCCCACAATTGCCAAGAAGAGCAGCAATGTGGATCGCCCACGAGATCGTCATGTCAGACCAAGTGCTGTCATTGCGGCCGGGTAGGATACTAGAATCTTGTGCAACAATTCATGGTTTTGATTTATATCAAGTTTTTGGTTTGATCGGCTTAGGATGAAATTTAATCCAAACTTCCACGTACTGAGCGTATGAACCGCCTCTCTCACCTCTCTAGGACGTGATGACCTTCTGCAGGATGGGCGAGGGGCTGAGGACTGGATTGGCAATGGCAACGATGGAAAAGGGCAGGATGGGAGAGGCCTAGCTGGGGTTCGATCCGCCCAAGCTCCCTCACCCCGGTCTTCGTGGTCGAGCGTGTGCTGCTAGCCATCAGGCCGCTGCTGCCCTCGATGACGATCTCCCCATCCTGGACCAACCTTTTTCAGGTGTGGCCTCCTTCCTACTTTATTTTTATATTGATGCTGATCTATGAATGATTTTGGCACATCATCAGCATAGACACCATTTTGTGTACCCGATTTGCTCATTTTTGTATAGCTGCTACAAAATCAGATGTTGACATGTATTTTCTTTCTTTTTTTTCAGTCGCTACAAACCTCACGCATATAAGTGTTTTCTTTCTTTTCTTCAGTTGCTTTGCTATACTAAGTCACTGTCCCTCGTGTTGTTTCAGATGATTTTTGTTTCACCTGTGGGAAAGGTGTTTGATAAACTTCAAAGCGGAACATATGCAAGTAACACTTAAGTTATTTAGATGTCATTTAAGTTCATATTGTAGTTCTACTGATTAGATGGACATTCATGGATTTCTTGAAGTAAAACTGATGCTTTTACATGCTAATGTCCGGCTGAATGACATGAAGGATTCCTACCTATAGCAATCACAATCAAAGTTAATATTGATAATCTTGGTGCGTTCCATCTTGAATAGTGAGCTCATATCCAATTGTCAAATTTTGTGAGACCATGTTGCCGCAGCATTACTGTATTGTACGGATCCCAAACTTTGTACTTGCTCGCGCTCGTGTAACGTTGTAGCTAAACTAGCTGCCCGTGGGACTTGTAATCTTGGGACTGCCATTTGCATGTCCTTGAGCAATCCCTAAACTTTGTACTTGTTTTGGCATCTGCCAATTCATCAAGAGTAAATGAGTAACGAAGGTTTGTTCTGTATTTTTAAGAAAGAAAAATCATCTTTGTGCATCCGAAAAACTTTTTGGTAATTGTCAAACTTTAGTCTTTAATTTTTGAGTGAATCTTAAATCTATCTTTTAACATAAAACAATCTCATTTAGTATTTTATTGCCACAAGTTATATTGTATATAGGTTGTTTTACTTGTATTACTAAATGTTACCGTAGCGTTAGCACGAGCAAAATACTAAATGACCAGATATTGTTTTTTATGGTTTCTTATATGTATCATATCTCATTTTATATTTTTTTATAAAAATCAATATTGTGGTAGAGATAGCGCAGCAGGAGGGTTTAATGTATATATGTACACGTCATGACATGTATTTAACAATGTAATTACTATTTTTTTTACTAAATCTTAGATATTTTCTTATATTATGCTGGTTTGCTATTTTTTTAACACCATGACGTTAGCACGGGAAATATACTATGGCATAAGGAGAGCACGATACAATTGTTATGTCGCAGTTTGATAGCGCACCGTCACTGACACAACCCTCACAGGATCAGTATGTCACACCTACACCTATTGCTCGCCCTACCCGACAGGTAGTTCCGCCTTCACCGCTCACGTACTCGACGGCCCACGTGAGGGCACAACGTAGGGCTCATAGACTCGACACACTCAGAGGTGTTCCACCTAAGCATGGTCGGTGGTAGACATTTTATATGTTGTATCTTTTTTTCTTGAATTTATGAGTTACCAGGATCGTTGAAACTTTATTTGCTATTACTATTTCTTATATTTTTATTTCTAGCATCTTCACTAGTGTTGCACGTATAAAAAAAATAAAGCCTTATGAAATAAGAAAAAAATAAAATATAAATCCGTATGACATAAAAAAATCAAAATATAAATTCCTATGAAAAAAAAGTTGAAATGCGATGAAAAGTCGCCCTCTGGTTAGGCGACTTTTACCTGTCGCCCAGCAAGTGGGCGATTTTTCCAGTTGCCCAGTGTTTGGGCGATTAATATATTTCGTCCAGTTATTAGGTGACTTTTATTAGTCACCTCGTATTTAGTTGATAATATAAATCGTCTTACCACCGGACATATTTAAATCGCCCGTTGAACGGACGACGGCCCTATTAATTTTGCAAATTTCCAAATCAACCTGTTATTAATTTTAAAAACAATTAAAATAATATTATTAATTAAAAAAATTCTTCAACGAAATGGGTCGGCCTGTAACGGCAAGCTGTGACTAGGGATGGCAATGGGTAAAAACCCGTTGGGTTTTAGTATCCCATATCCATACCCACTATAAGTAAATTAAACTCATACCCATATCCATACCCGTGACGGGTTGAAGTTTCATCCCATACCCATACCCGTTGAGTAATCGGGTACTCACGGGTTTCACATACCCATGATACTTTAAAAAGAATTCTTAATACTTTGATAAATTTAATCAATTTTAATGAGATTTTTTTCTTAGCACATGTATAAAATAAGATTGTATGTTAGTCTATTCTATTTTGATAAAGTTAATAGAGCTAGAGTTACCAAAAAATAATATATCTACATTATGAATCATAAATTACACATAATTGTTGGGTTTGCGGGTGCACGGGTATGGGTTTCTGGTTCCCATACCCAAACCCACGTACCCATCAGATATAAGATTTAACCTATTTATGTACCTATAAGTATAATTTATGTCTCATACCCATTTCCTAATAGGGGTTTTACTTATCGGATTTCGGATATCGGATACCCATCTGTGATGAAAAGCAAAAGTCCAGCGGTGTCAGTGTCAGAGTACCAGAGGAAAAAGTAGAGCACGTGTCGAGGTCGTATTGCTTCCCTAGCCTGCGCTTCCCGCCTTCTTTTCCCATCCCGTTCCACCAGCCACCACCACAAGGCAAGCCAGAGCTCAGCTCTCTCCCTCGGCTTCTTCTCCCACCGACCCGAGGCGAGGCGACGCGGCGGCAGAAGGAAGCCCTTCCGCACCGGAGAGGAGAGTGGTCGAGAGCCGGAGCCACCAACCATGCGGCGCCGCCGGGACGTGCAGATTCCCGAGGCCTTAGAGCTCCTGATGGGCAAAGGTTCAAATTTCGCACTTCAAATCGCAATCCGCCCCTCCCCTAAACCCCTTCCTCTTCCATCTCCAATCTCCATGACTGCTTCTTTCCTGCTCATGGATGCGTGCAGATCAAGACAAGTGGCCTGAGGAGGCGAGGTTCATCGTCACTGCCTCCTACGGCGACGTCCGCAGCCTCAAGGGTAACCCACACGCCCCTACCTCTTCTCCCCCTCCCCCTCTCTGTCCCCGCCCTTCTCTGTATGCCCGCGTTCCTCCACTAGGACCCAAGGTCGCCTTTTTTCTTTCTTTTTTCTCTGAGTTATCGGGGATTTGGAATTGGACGTAGGAGGGAGGATTCCATCGAAATGTTAGGGTTTAATACACTGAACTGATGTTATCTTGATCTTGTATTAAGATTAATTTGGAGCATCTGGCTTGGTAGCCCTTACAGATTTACATAGATGAAGAAAATGAAACATGGGAGTACTAAAATTTGTAAGGGATTGATGCTTTTCTTATGTATGCTTTATTACTGCCAAATAAATTTGACAACTTGTACTAGTTCCATATGTCTGCTTAATAATAACCTCAAGTTTGAATGCTGACCTTGTACTGGTTCTGTTTTAAACAAAAATTGTGACCAGGGATGTTTGCTCTGATCATTTTCTATACAAAAAGTTAGATTCTCCTGTTTTATACAGCCATTTCTTTATGATCCATCTCTGCTAAATTGTTCTCTTGTTCTGTTTGTTTTCTCATTCTGGTTGCTGAAGAGATAGCAAAGAGCATGGACAAGAAGGGCAAAGGGATTGAGGTCACCGTGGCCAACACCAACTTTGTTGGCACTTCTGCCCTCCATGCCGCTTGTGAGTCGGGCAATCTCCCTGTAATCCGCTATCTGGTCGAGGAGCTCAACATGGACGTCAACAAGGCTGACACTATGCGAGGTGACCAACCAGAATTCACAACATTCAGTATTTTTCACGTTACTATGTGGTATCTGATCTCATTTAACATACATTGCATTGGGCAATGGGCATGTACCATGTGTTCATGTTGCTAGATTTTACACCTGCAATGCATGCCGCATTCAATGGGAACCTACCTGCCTTGAGGTTTCTTGCTGATCATGGCGCTAATCTGCAATACGCGCATAAGAAAATCACAATTCTCCATGGAGCTATTGAGAAAGGTATGGTATAGACAAAGCTTGGCCACTGATGTGTTCATAGTATCTATAGCTATGATTATTTCTTATCTGCCACCTGATCCTTCTCTGTCCTTCCACTATGAGGACCAACATTTGGCCTTTCCTTAGTCATTTTGATGGAAATGCTGCCATTTAATGTTTGTGATCTTTGCCATTGTCTTGTTTCCTTCTTTTGTTCTGGAACTAGAATTACTTTCCAGCAATAGAGTTTATATATGTCTGAGACTTAAGTTCAATCTGGATGGACATGCTAATATAGTGATTTTGATTTTTGTAAACTGAATGGCAAAAGGCTCGTTATTCTTGGTGGTTTTATTGCTGTACTTTTGCTGCTATAATTTGTAACACAGCCTCAGCTTTATGAGGATATGTCAATCAATGTGTGTATGTTGATTAGTCTCAGAAACTGTTGAGCATGTGTCACAGTGCAATTCAAATGTTCTGCCTTCTGTTATGTAAAATTCCCATCCATCATCTATGTCTTGTTGTTTGTAGGTGTTGTATTTGTTCAATCATATTACATATCCTTCACAGTATTTCTGGCCACTAAAGCTAGATATCTTCTTAGGTGATATATGTTAATAAGCTAGTGTGATAAATTTTAGTGTCTCGTGTATTTTCTTAAGGGGCGTGTGACCTAACTTTTTATGCTATTTCTTGTGTGTTTCATCTCTAGCCCACCTCAACTTACTTGGGGCTAAATGTGCAATCTAACTGAACCAATTCACCCTACCTTTAGATTTTTTAAGTTGTCTAGAAACTTTTATTCATTAGACATTGCTATGACCATCCTTTCCATATCTTTTTTCAGGTCAGCCTGAAACAATAAAATTTCTGCTTTCTAGAGGAGTTCGTGATGATTCTGAATCATCTTTCATGACCCCATTGGAACTTGCTGCTTTTAGAGGATACCCAATTATTCTGAAGATGTTGTTGGAGCACGGCGCAGATGTAATTTGCCAAATATTTTCTTTTTGTTGTTCCTCAACATTAGTTCTGCTATAATTTCCCCTCAGAGCTCTGTGCTTCGTTACTATTTCCCACTGTTCGCACTATCATTCTCAGTTCTTCAGGGCTGTTGATGTGTGCACTATACCTGGCCAACGGGCCATGCCGGGCCGGCCCGGCATGAGCCTGTCACGGGCCGGGCCGTAGGCTTAACAGGCTGGCCCGGCCCGTCTGCTTAACAGGTCATGCCGTGCTGGCCCGGCAGGCCTGTGCCCAAGCCCAAGCATGGCACGGCTCGTCTTACATGGGTCGGGCCGGCCCGTTGGCCCGACGGGCTATTCGGGCCAGGCTAGCCTGAAGCCCGATTAAATTTTATATGCACAATTTTTCTCTAAAATTTAAATATTTATGTAGAAAAATATTTTCTATCAATAAATTTGAACTAAAAAAATTTGATTTTTAATGTAAATATTGAAATATTAATTATTTTATTTGACAGGCCATGATGGGCCGTGCCTTATGGGCTAGACGGGCTATTACACGGGCTAGACGGGTCATGGTAAACGGGCCGTGCTCGGGCCGGCCTGACGGGCCTATGGCTAGACCTAGGCACGGCCCATGATGGGCCACGGGCCGGCACAGCCCGTCAAGCATCATGCCGGGCCGGGCCAAAATAGGAGGACCTCGTGCCGGCCCATTTAGCCCGGCCCACTTGGACAGGTATAGTGTGCACCCATACATCAACAGCTCTGAGACACTGATGTTCATACAAACAAATGGGAGCACAGGAGGAACTTGTAACCTGCACTCGAATAAAAGAAGTGCATTCTTATCTTCTTCCTTTCCAAATTCTCTTTTCTAGGATTTTCTCGTCATGTAGCATTGATGTTGATGCTCTTTTCATTCTTCCAGCCCAACAAGCATATTCTGCAATTTACACCTTTGGAGATGGCATTAAGCAATTCTTCTGTGCCTTGTGTAAAGCTATTGGTTCAGGTAGAATGTTCACTGATTTGGATTCTCATGTTATATTTCTAACTGATGTTCAGTCTTATTATGTTTGCGCCAATGACCGTATGATTCCTTCATCTTCTCTAATTACATTTTATAGGCTGGTGCTGATGTGAACGGCTCTAGATCCTTTCATCCTTTGGCAAAAGCTGCAGAAAAAGGCTTAACTGAAGCTATCAAGTGCTTGGTGGAAGCTGGTGCAAATGCAAATGCTCCTGACACAGTGAGGCTTCTAGCAAGCAGCTTGACTTTATATCTTTGATAGTGCTGTCTGACACACATTTAGACAACAGTTTGTTTTCTTCTCTTTTAGTTTCCAATCCTGCTTTCTTTGTTTGCTCTCCAGTTTGGCAGACTGCCAATAGAGTTGGCTGCTGAGTATGGTACGTGGGAAGATGTTGAGATTTTATTTCCTGTCACCTCGGCCATTCCAACCGTGCCAGATTGGAGCGTTCATGGAATAATTAGTCATGTATACATGGAAGTCTTGGAACGAGAGGTATGTCGTTGTAACAATATGCTCAATCTTCAAAGCTGTGGTCTATGTGTTTTCTTGTGCTTTGTTGGCGATAAGTGGGTGTAACAACTTGAGCCTTGGGTATCAACGACGTGTGACATGTGACTTGTGATCCGTGACCTAACATATGTATACGTGCATTTGCATGCATGATACATCTGCATTGCGCATGAACTTTCTTCCCATATACATAATGTTTTTTAATAATGCTTTCTTGAACAACTTTTTTTTTGTGAAATTGTGATTAGTAAAGTAAGATACAGTTAAAAAGAACATATACAATTTTCTTTCTTACAGAATATGCTTCAGGAGCACCATACACTCATATTTATATATCTGAGACTTGCAAAGTAAGACCAGGGATTC
Source organism: Eleusine indica (assembly GCA_030378355.1). Lineage (NCBI taxonomy): Eukaryota > Viridiplantae > Streptophyta > Magnoliopsida > Poales > Poaceae > Eleusine > Eleusine indica. The sequence continues at coordinate 50,417,793 of CM059495.1, forward strand.
TTAAGCAGTTCATCAATTAAAACTGTTTCACATATTCTTCACCTCAGCTTACTGACATTAGATTAGATTGCTGCCTACATGCATATACGGATCCTTGGATTTATTTCTCTCTCAATTTACTGTGCTTTGTTTAGGATCCTGAAATCGTCAAAAAGAGGAAGTCTGACCTGAAGAGACAAGCAGGCGACGCATTTAAGAAGCAGGATTATCTAAATGCATCAGTGGTCTACACACAGGTAAGTTCCTAGACAACATGTTTGTTTGGAGGCACATGCCTGGATTGTGTTCCTCCTTTATTAATGATGTTATATGCGTATCATTGTATACTGGGTTTAATGCGCGGTTGCCTATGTTTGGATCCACTAGGCTGAAGGGGAAAAAAATACTCTGAAGCTGTTTTCATTGATCCCCTTTACATTCATTTTGGTGATCTTATTAGTCGACGTTGGGGTGATAACAGAAGACTTCCCCGGTTACCTTTTTATACTCCAGGCTCTTTAAAAAGGCGAACCCATACCTGCTACACATTTTTAATCTGGACTGGCATTAACTAAAAAATGAAAGAAAGAACTGGAAAGGAGCAATAAATCATATCCCACTCCCTTTTGGGGGGAGGAATTCCTCATGCAAATTTGCTTATTTATCTACCATTTTGATTGTTAGCAATTATATTTGAGGAACAAATTACAAATGATTGGTCTAAATTGAGCAGCATATCTGGCAACAGCAATTTGACAATGTTTAGTTCACTGCAGGCACTGAAGGTTGATCACTTTGATAGCATATTGTTCTCAAACAGGAGTCTTTGCTGGCTTCGCCTTGGTGAGGGAGAGAAGGCTTTGGATGATGCAGTGAAATGTGTAGAGCTGTGCCCAAAGTGGGGAAAGGCCTACTATCGGAAAGGAGCAGCTCTGATGCATCTGAAGGTGCAACAATTGAATGCAGCCTGACAATTTCTTTTAATTTTTATTTACTATTTGACTTGATGGTGTACTTGTCTTCCTCAGGAGTATGAAAGTGCTTATAACACGCTCTCTCGTGGTCTGGAGTTGGACCCTGAAAGTGACGAGATGGAGAAGTTATTTTGGTACGAGATCCATCTTTTCCTCCTATTTCTCTTCAATTGCATGACTTTGTCTGATCGGCCAATGTTGGCCATAATGCTACTGTGTTACAATACCTCGTCGAGCTTACTCTCCTTTTTTTCAATGTTTTAATCAAACCGGTGGTTCTTCTAGGGAGGCGATGGATCTAAAGTAGCTGCTGCTTGCAAGAAGCTGATGCAAAAACTACAAGCTCCTGATTTTGGTTTCTCAATCATGTGCAAAGACGAATTAAACGCTTATAACTGGGTTGCCTCCACGGGTTACACCTTAGGGCTTAGGCTGCTAGATTCCGAACGATGATGTCTTTTGGAGTGACACGATCTTCGACTAACCGCGACTGTGCACTCTGCTTTGTTTATGGAAGCATGTCACTGGATGATGAAGCTGTTAGCTGGGATGATAAATTGACACAAATGTCTGGTCTGTGTATGGAAGCATGTCACTCATGTTCGATGAGCAACAAGCGGGCGACAGTTGTTTTGCTTTGTTTGCTCCCTTGTGTTTCCAGTTTTCTGCAGGATTGCACGGGTATATTTTGTATGCTGTTGACGAGAGAAATCAGTCACATTTTTTTTCAAACTCAGCTTATTGATTGAGGTTCGCCGGGGTCCATTTTGTTTGGCCGGCGATTTGCACTCCACGCGATGCAATTCAGACACAATCTTACTCTAGTCGGCCAAAATGCGACTAGAATTTTGTTTGGGCCTAAATGCCTCAATCACTTTCAGTTTAACATCCGGATTTTACGAATTGGAATGTGCTTTGCCTCTTCTTAGAAACTCGGCAAAAGATGCATTTCATCTGTCTCCTCCAATTTGCCCGCACCCGCAGGTCCAACGCGTACGTGCAGCTTCGATGTACCGGTGGTGCATCGCAACACGAGCTGAAGCGTTCCGTGGTCGCTGTCGCCGCCGCGCATGCGAAAAAGCTGAAAAGCACAATCATATCGCACCGCACCGAAGGAAAGCAAGGAGCAAGTCAAGCGCCCCGGGCATCACGGGCGGCGCCTTTCCATGTCTTTTGTCCATTCTGACGACCGATTTTTCGCCGCCGCGCCGTGCGTGTCCTCGGCGTGATACACCACCGGCCGGTTCCATCACCAACGGCTAAAAACGACGCGTAAACCGTAGAGACGAAAACAGAAAGCGCACGCTTGTAGTATCGGTTTTACCGTCATCTCCGAGAAGAAAACTGCTTCAAGGAAAACAAGGTGTTTGGAACGAGCCTTCAGAAAAAACCAATGCACCAAGAAACCAACAAAAACCCTACGAGTAGATGAGTACTAATAAACAATCTCTTGTCTCTCGTCACGCTTTTTGTTTTTTGTTTTGCAGGAAATTAAACTACTAGGAGGAAAATCACACGGGCGAGATGGATGAACTGAAGTGGAGATCGATCATCAAGCGCGAACGTTTTGGTGCTTCTTCGTGTGACGATGCCGTTGGGATGATGCGAGGAAGTCGGGCGGGCGGGCGTACCCGGCGAAGAGCTCCTCCCAGATCTCAGCGAAGGCGCGGATGATGAGGTGGTGGTGCTGCGGCGAGTTGAGCGACAGGAACCGGAGCAGCAGCTCCCGCAGCTCTTCGTCGCCCATGATCTCCTTCTCCACGATCATCTGCAGCATCGACCGCCGGAAATCCCCTAGCGGGTCCGCCGACTCCTTCACCACCGCCACGCTCTCCTCCACGCGCCCCGACCCGCTGCCGTCGCTCACCGTCCGCCGGTGCCGCCTCCCTCCTCCGCCAACACCGATGTTGCTGTAATTATCGGCGGCGGCGCCTGATTCGGGCGCCGCCGCGGAGTGCAGGAACCGGACGCTGCGCTCGAGGTCGCGGAGCTGGCGCAGGAGCGCGGACAGGCTGGGCGTGCTCTCGTCCACGCTGCTGCTGTGGGCGTCGGAGGCGGTGGTGTCGGAGAACGAGGACGGCCCGTCCACCGCCGTCTTGTTCTTCACCGCCCTCCTTGTCCCCTTCTTGGTCGTCGTCGTGCTGGTGAACGACATGGTGGTGGTCGGGGTGGACGACGCCGCCGCGGTGCGCGGCGTGGCCGTGGGCGACTGCTTGTCGGAGCCGTCGGAGATGGAGACGGCCTTGGAACCGCCGCAGCCGCCGCACATGAACCCGCGGGCCTTCTTCCGCTTGATGCGGAGACCGCCGCCGGCGCCGCCGCGACGGCGCAACATCAACATCATCGCCTTAATTAATTCGTGGAGAGCTTCTGGACTGACAGAAACTTGCTTGGGAGGGTGTGCTCGTGCGTGTGTTTAGGCTAACGAGATGGAGATGGAAAGCTGGAATGGAGTGCTATTGCGAAATGGAAGGAGAGGAAAGGCGGAGCTTAAAAAGAGCGAAGGCATTTGATGGCTGCAGGTGCACGTTGCGTTTGCGGAGGACTGGATCAGCAGCCATGCAAAGTCAAACGGCTATATTAATTTTCGCTTTTGCGTGGAAGCGATCAGAGATTTATCAGGTGAAAACGGTCAGATATGAGAACGAAACTCGAACTTCGATCTGTTAACTTCGGGGGTTGCTCAGCAGTGAAAACTCAGTGCATATCTCCAGCAAAACTGCACGTTAACTCAAAAAAATTTCAACGGAAATTGAAGTTTTTTTTTCAAACACGCATAATTTTTGCGTGTCAACCTTTAGAAGGAGAGGACTTTATCTGCGTAAGTTTGCATCGCGTAGGCCATAGCGCTATGCAATCGGCCACAATGACCGAAAATCCTGAAGTGGATGCGCTCCTGCGAGTTGCCAAAGTAGCGGCTTCATCCGGTAGGCCAAAACAAAGCAAAATTCACATGTAGATACTAAATATATACTATCTACATCACATATTTTACATCAGGAGCGGAGCCAGCCTCGAGCTGCAGAGGGTGCTGGATCTCTTGACTATAATAACTAAAAAAGAATTGTTAGTAGTGATTTTAAGATTTTTTTCTTCTTCAATTTTTAGTTTTTTATGTCATGATTTGATGAGCAATAAAGGGGCAGCATCCCTGTGACTCCGCCACTGTTTTACATTGAGATTGGTAAAATCTTATTCTCACATGTAATTTATCATATGACTATTAATTATAGTGTATCAAACACGAATCTCGCAACAATATTGATGATATAGATAATAAATATTGAACATGTATATGGCGAGATGATGATGACTTTCTCAAGGCCAAAATTACTTAAGTAAACAAGCGGCCTTCATAACTCAGAAGAGTCCAAACACCTATATGTACTTAATAATAGTCATGTAGTAATATTTATTGAGTAGGCTCTCATTAATTGGCAGTAGTAGTGTAGTACTAGTAACCCACTCACATAAAGTTGACATATCTCAAACTCATGCTCACATTCATGCACTTGCACTGGAAATGAAGACACTGTGACTAGAAGACGGTAAAATACAAAAGTTTCGAAGTCGCAGGACCCTAATTAAGAGCATCTTGTTTAATTAAGTTGATGCATGGGCCTACAAACATTGATGAGATGTCTTTTTAATGGAGAAACAATTATAGAAGCGCGGACGTAGCCGAGCTAGAGCGGCTTTGTCCGGTTCCATCTGTTGACACATTTCCATCGCTCTAGGTAGGGTGTCATTAGGCCCTTTCAAAAGATGTCAAATCTGAAATCCAAACTGGATTTAAATACGCATTCATATTAGTAACGCTGCATGAACAGGTGCCCCTAAATATGTGGTCGGTAAACTGCAATGTCGTCTTATCTCTTGTCTAATTACGCCACGCCTTGATCTCCATCTTATACAATAATAATAGTACTGCCGTGACATCATCTATATGTTCACTTATGCATAAGTTTGTGATATGGATTACCAGTGACTATAGAATTTTGCTATAAATTGTCTAGCTAGTGCTATCTCTACCTGTTGGGGAATATTAAGCATGTTTCATTTTTAAAACAATATATTAACCATTAATTACACCGTTGATGTGTATAAAATTTGATGTTATCACATTCATATTATAGATAGAAAAGGGCATGTTAAGACGAAATGGAATACAACTGGTATTTTCAAACGGAGGAAGTAACCTCTCTAGTGCCAACTAATTTAATTCATTTCGCTTTGCTTATTAGACGAAATGGTCTGGAAGCCGAGAGAGATATTGGCCACTTGGCAATCAATGCAAGTGTACATATTTTTGCCTGTACCGCTGTCGTTGGATAAGGAGTCCTCGAAATCATGTTCGCGTCCGGCAAGCTCATAAACAAAACGAGAAAGGGGAAGCTTTAGGTATCGCCATGATCGCAAGTGTCGCCTAAAACGCCCGCATGCAAGGGCGAGCGCGGATTAGCTTAGACACACTCGTGTCGGGGAGTCGTTGATTGCTTGTACCGGTACGTCTGCTCTCTGCTTGCTGTGCCGCATAGAACCTGTCACACCGGCCGTGACCAGGCTCAACGACTTAAAACTATACTAGTACTAGTTGTGTACTGTAATAACGACCGAAGCCCTGCCTCCATTTGGACGATTCCTGCGCGTGTATGATGAGAGGCGGGCGACCAGCGTGGTACGGCGCCGCAGAGGTTGATGAGGTCGAGCAAAACTTGCCGGGCGACACCCATCATCATTCTGTCTCGGTCCCGCGCTCGCCATTTGGCCGCGGGCGCGCCGTGGAGTCGATGTCGATCGGCGGCTGCTGCAAGACGCCTCACGGGGAAAAGGCAGCGTTGCTCCATGGAATTGGAATCGGAATGGGCACCGGCCGGTGGAGTGGAATGCCGGGGGACGCGCGTGTTGGTGAGCGTGGCAGAGGAATAGTGGCCTTTTCCTGCCTGGCGCACAGGCGCTTTTCGATCGGGCCTTTCCCTTGGAATGCACATGCACTGCATGAAAAGGGCTGGCGCCTTTTCGGTGCGGTGATCACTGATCACTGGTCAAATTACTCGGCTTTCCGGTCATGCAAACCAGACTAAACTTAGCCTCGCGGAGACGTTGGAGTGGAATGTCAATCTGGCAAATTCGCTACTAGCAGTGTGATAATCGTGGGCAGTGTACTGTCAGAGCCTTTTTTATTCGTTGGTGTACGAGATTCATCGGCCTCTTCCAAAAGAGCCGATGAAGGGAGGCGAATAAATTCTTTTTGGCGGGGATATTGTACCGTGCCCCAATTGCTTCGAGTGAGATCATTGTGGGCCTGCATCAGTGTGTATTTGGGCCTCCATTGATCTGTGTTTGAGCTCTTGTGATTGTGAAGCCCATAGGCCGGTGATTCCTTCTCAACTTTACCCGAAAACTACTTTTTTACCTGTAACGGATCGTTCATTTTTCTTGTCGAAGGTTCCAGTGAAAATACGAGTAACAAGTACTCGACGCCATTTTCACCCTTCATTCTGAAATGACACGTACTGCGCTCCTAACACTCCCTGTCAGACGTGAAAGGCGGATCTGCACTTTTACCGTCGGCATTTGCGTAGAGTTATTTAAACTAGTTCGTCCCCCAGGTGATCACTTGGATCCGCTGGACAGACGATCCTCGACGTGCATCGATCTTTGCGTCGCTTCTTCACTGTCAATTGCCGCCTTGTGCGTGTTCGACAAGGGAAAATGATGTGCATGTACAAGAGGGAGGTGCACTAGCTACTGAGTAGATATCCGACTAAGAGATTCGCGTGCTTTTTAAGCAAAATGTCCTTTGCCAATTTCCACCAGAAATGGGAGCAAGCTTTCTTTCAACTCAGGTGAAATAAGGACATTTGAATCGGATCACGAACGGCTCAGAAGGATTGATTGGTGTTTTCAATCGCTTGGTGTTGATACATAAAGCAGATATTCGTCCCCCCAATAAAAGAAACACAAACAGACATATGTACTATAGAAAGGAAAATCATTCTTTTCCGTTCAACAGGATGATGCGAAGCATATTTCCGAACAAATGAAGTCTGAGAGAAAAGGAGACACCTGAAAGTGAGTTACACACAGCTCTCTGCCATGAATACTAAAGGCTATGCATGGCTAGACGGCGTAGATGTGTGTTCACGATAAACGCGAATCTGCTTATGACGATGAAGAAGTTTGGCCAAATTTGTCTCGTCCTGCAAACGTCTTTTTCTTCACAACTCATTCTAGTGGCGAGATAAATCTCTGATTTCAAGTCTTTCTTTTCTTCTTCATGGCCTTTGTCGAAGTAGCTGAATTGAGGATAGCAAGATTTTTACCACCTGACGTCAAACGAGCACGTACAGGGAGGCAAAGGGTAGTGTCCATTTCCTCGGTCAAATGATACACTTGTAATGGCGCTGCAGCAGATGCGAACAAAAAAAAAAATTAAAAAAATCCGAGTCCGAGTTGCAGTCCATCAGGAAATGGGAGCGTGTCTGGCTGCAATCGACGCGAAGCGCAGCGCGCCACCCGTTGTGCAGTGGCGGCATCCACTTCTTCTCACTCACACGCACGTCCAACCTTCCACACTGTTCAAGCTTAAACGGGTTTGCAGAAATCGACGATAAGTGTGCGATGCGATGACGCACGGCGCCGGGCGGTGGCGTTGCCGCTGGCGCACGGCTGCCGGTGCCGGTGGCCACGCCACTAATAATCCACCGGGAAACTTCGTTTCATCGATTGCTTTGTTCCCAAAGAGCTCTGCCTTATTCTTCCTTTCCTCTTTGTTGAGAGCAACAGTCGCCGACGTTACGACCTTATCTTATCTCAACCAAATTATTAGGACCTAATCATAGAGCGGCTGTACGCAAGCCGACGCGACAGGTTAACGAAAGCAGAAGAAGCAGTGACGTCCGACGTCCATGACATTGCATGGTTTGACTTGCTTATCATCAGTGAGGCACGTACAAGTGAGTGCAGCGCGGGAAAAACGATCCATACGGATTCAGCTTCGGTTCTTATCAGATTACCCACACTGCCCGTGCAGTCATGTACCTGACGGAGGAGTAATTCCTTGCAAATTTTGTTGTTCCAAACAGCGACTTCTCTCATTTTCCGACAGCAGCGCACAAGACACCAGCACAAGTGGCCACGACATCCAAATCAGTCCAGGTTTTCGTGTCTATGTTACGTCAGGCCTCGGCCATGCCTGTGGCTAGAACGCCAAGAATCTTGAACTCTCGGTACGCTACAACTTACAACTGGCAATGTAAAACAGAGATGGCGGTGCACGGCTCTATAGGTCCGCGTTCCGTTGCGAGTTTTGGGACGGCACAACTTGCATACAGTCATTCCAGTTCCAGTGGCTCTGGTGCTGCCGTGCTGGTGGATTCTATTGGCCTTGTGGGTCCTGACCGGCCGGACCCAAACATCACATAAGTTGCAAGGCAATGCAGCCAATCGCTCCAGCTCAGTTTTATCATGCCACGTAGGAAAAGGCAAGGAGAGAGAGAGAGAGAGAGAGACAGGGGGTAAAGATGCAGAAAAAAAGGAGCAGCATCATGCTAATCAAGAAAGCCTCTGTGCCTACGTGTAGGGAATTAGGTATTGTTTGGAACCTTTCAAGTTCATAGGAAATAGTTCAGTTTCTGCAGCTACAAGATTAATAAAAGAAAAACGTGTGGTCCATAAAGATCTTAGTTTATTAAATAAACTAGATTTCCATGATGGAATATCTTTCTTGAATTACCCAATACTTTACTGCCACTGCAGGCCCAAAACTCATCTTAAATCAAACCTACAACAGGGCTCAAAACCATCTCCAATATTTTAGTTCCCTTTAAATTTCTCTCATTTGCAATTATATTATTGTGGTTTTCAAAATAACTCACAGATTTATTCTCCCCCTAAAGTCCTTGTAGCTAAAAACAAGAAGAAAGTTGGGAGGGAGGGGGGAGGGCAATACTTGTATTTTTAAGAGAATTAATATTGTTATGATCCCAGATGCTGGCGTGACCCAATCAAAAGTTTTCTTGATTCATTTTTATGAAGAACCACTAAAGTAGACAACAAAAAACTTATCTCTAATAATTTTTTGGCTGCTAATAAAAACACTTTTTGGGGGTTAATTTTTTGGGGAGCTTTTGGATATGCTCTTAGAGGCCCAAAAACTCCCCTTAAATCAAATAATTAGCGATTAGTAAGAAACCTGCCTCCAACAGGACCCAAAACCATCTCTAATATTTTAGTTTCCTCCAAATTTCTCTCACTTGCAGTTACATTGTTGTGGTCCTATATGCTGCCATAGACCAATTAGAAATGTTTTTGGATCCACTTAAAAGTAAACTGCTGGAAGAGGAGAAAAAAAATAGGTATCAATTTTTCTCTTGATTGACTCTGAAAAAAAAGTATTTTAGGGTCTGTTTTTGGCATCTCTTGGAGATACTCTTCTTTAGTATAACATATTTTCTTGCTTTCAGTTGATTGAAAGCTTTCAATCAATAGTTTGTTACTTTGAGTTTTGATTTTTCTTTTATAGGATTTTTTATATAATAATTACAAATTATTGGATCTAGATCTAATGACTCAAAATAGTGATTGAAAATTTTTCAAACTTTTAGTCAACTGAAAATTAGCAACTCCCTTAGTATAAGCTTTAATAGAGTTTACATGAGCAAGAGGCACAAAAGCAACAAAGTCCTTACGGAAACAAATCTTTTGGTAAGACAGTGCATTTTATTTGTGTTTTTGAGTCGTTGGTGTAAGGGGTTGTATGTCATAATTTTTTGATACAATCCCCTTTTATTTGAAAAAGAAGTTTGACTCATGAGTGAATATGGGTTGAACATATTTGTTTACTATTTTTCATGCTCAAAATACTTCTTTAATGTTATAGACAGTTCAAAAAAATTTGTGCTATATAATTTTGAGAATGTAAAAGTGATGCTATATTAGTTCATCAGTGTTCATGCTTAAGCTGAACCCATTTTTGGCAGACCCGGTGTAGAGAAAGAAAACAGAGATTTTTCTCCTGGCCAACTTTTCCCCGTCCGTCAGCTGCCTTTCCCTCCTCTCCTTTTTGGTACGTGAGGGTGACACCCCCGCCGGTTGCTGCCGCTTTTTATTTACAGCTTGACATCCTCGCATTATATCATCTGCGCCCTCCGCCATTGCTTTTTCTGCTCTCCTCAGCCTCTAAACCTTCTCCAACTCGACTCATCTGCTTCATCAACACATTGAACACTTCCAGCCTCCGGCCTGCTGCCGGTCTCCTCCTGTACCCAGTGACCAGTGCTCGCACTCCGGAAACATGTCGAAGGTAAGACGTGCTCGTGTGAAAGATTTTCTTTATAATATACTTGTGCACAAAGCGTGGTCGCCTTTCCAGGGGCACAGGGATCTTGCTTTGGAATCAGAGCACGGTCCGCTCTCTGTTTTTGGCTCCTCTGCTTTTGCTCTCTGTTTCACCTGGGTTTCTTCCCTCGTTCGTGCTTTGGTCGACATAGAAGCCTTCCCTCGATCGCACTTTGATTTTGTGCGCATGTTTCAATTCTTGATGCAGAAAATCATTGTGAAGTTGGACGTTCATGATGGCAGAGACAAGCAGAAGGCCATGAAGGCCGTCGCGGGGCTCGTCGGTACGTCAAGGCGGTTGCTTTCGTGTTGTTGTTTTTGCCTTTCTTCAGCGAGTCAGAAGACAAGCACTCATGAACTGTTGTTGGTCGGTCATGCAGGCATCGACGCGATATCGGTAGACCTGCCGTCGCAGAATATGACGGTGATCGGCATGGTGGACCCCGTGAAAGTGGTGAGCAAGCTGCGCAAGGCCCAGTGTTCCGCAACGATCGTCTCGATCGGCCCGGCCAATCCGCCGCCACCACCGGAGAAGAAGGAGGAGAAGAAAGAGGAGAAGAAGGATGAGAAGAAGGAAGGCGAGGGGGAGAAGAAGGATGACAAGAAGGACGAGAAGAAAGATGAGAAGAAGGACGAGAAGAAGGATGAGAAGAAGGAGGGCGATGGGGAGAAGAAGGAAGAGAAGAAGGAGGAGAAGAAACCGACGACGGAGCAGCAGATCATCGCCGAGCTCTTGAACCAGTACCGGGGATACCACCAGTACATGGCCCAGCCTCCGCCGCCACCGCCCCCGCACTACTACGTGCACAGCATGGAGGAGAACCCCAACTCCTGTGCCATCTGCTAAGCGCGCGTGCGTGCTGCATGATGAGGTAATTAAGCACGGTTAATTGCTATGTGCATGTGTGTATCTGCGTCGGTAGTTGTGAACCACATGCATGTTCCATGACGTGCGGTCATGGTATCATTGGAGGAGGATGAGCAACCTGTCTCTGTATATAGTACACGTATACGTATGCACCGTTCGTATTAGTGAGTTGTCTAATGAACGTAACGGTTTCGGAATTTTATATGAGCACTATGGATGCGTGTGTATTAATATGCCTTATATGATTCAAGTACTATGTTATGCTATTGTGAATCTTGAATTAATAATGGTCTACGTGAAACTGACATGTGTACATTAAGACCAATATGCCCCAAATTTACAACTTTCGCCAATTTTTCCTGCTGTTTGCAGTAACCTTAAAATACAGATATAAGTTGAACCCTCATGACTTTGTCGGTTCGTTTTGTAATTTGGGTTAAGATCAAGGACCGCCGTTTCCTTTGTTGAAAACGCTCCTAAAAATACTACTCGAAGTGCACTTCTTTTCGTTTAGTCCCGCTCTTTGCTCGGCTCCTAGAAGTCCTAGTATTTTTTCGAGAACGCACCTGGGTGCGTATTTCATTAAGAGGAAAACGAGGGGTATGAGCATGTACAAGAGTTTAAGCATGCAGCATGAAACAGTTTACAGCTGGAAAACTGGACTCCTTGCCACTAGACAAAGGCGGAAAGCGCACTAAACCCTGCAATGATCCAGTTATGAGCGACCTCTTAGAAATCCTAGTATCAGAACAGAATCTTGGAGCACCATGCAAATAGTGCCAATGAGGAAAGATTTCTTGCTTACTGCAGTAGTTCGTCTCTATCTATGATAAGTTGAACAAGAATTTAAAGTTCGGAATCGAGACAAGGAGAACAAAATGGCACAACTAGTATCAAAAGTTAACTCTTGAAGCCGATTGCCAAGCTGGCGAACTGGACCCTTCTCACTCATGGATAAGCCACCTAAACTGATATTTTACTGAAAATTATTGCAATTACATCACATAGTGATCAAACATTTTGGACGCAGCGACACCAGGCAGCACCTTTTGCCTAGAGTATAGTGAAACATATCCAAGTAGTATGACACTCTATCAATCAGTGGGCTGTCGTTTCATTTATCACACTCATTTGCCCAATGTTTTCAGTAAGAAAGCTCACTGAAAGTTTGAAAGAGCTGTCGCACACAGGCTTCTTACTTACAATTCACTCATTATTTACTAAAAAAATACCTATCATGAGTCCATAACCATAGTTTAAAAGATTGATTCAGGGGCGTGAAAACAATAAGCTACTAAATAGTACAACTCGCAAACCTACTTCTGTATAATCTTCATGGAGAAAAGGGCATGAAACCATGAGATCACCAGCTCTTGAGACGTCAGGTCCAGCATCGCTGAAGAAAACAATGCAGTTTTCTTCTTCTTTTGAAATACGCAACTTGGAAACACAAGAAATGAAAGGGATGGGGTGCTATGCCTACACAGATGCGGCTAATTGCATCCACGAAATGGAGTGCAGGCGTGGCAAGTGACGACCACGAATTTGGAAGGTTTAAACCAAAACCACTTGTCCTTGTCTGAAAAACTTTGGTTCTAGTGAGTCGGATGATCACGACGTTTAAGGCTACTCTGCCCTTGTTTCATGGTTTCATTTATGATATTGTTTGACACAAGCCGACGCAGTAAATCTCTCTTGCCCTTTCTATTCTATCCACTTAAACTATGGCAGATTACTTTGAAACTACGAAAAATGGAGGAGGATGGTTACAAATTTAGAACTGTTGTCGCTGTGGACTCAGAACTAGCGTGTAAGGAATTAAGAAATCTGACTGCTTTGATCCTGCAAATATTTTTTTGCGTACGGCATTCAGTAATCCGGCAGTCCTGGGACTGAATGAGAGTCTTCTGATAAGATCCCCTGCACGTTATCTGTTTGATATAGGGCTCTTTTACCGTAGTCCCAACTCTATTCTCTTGCACCTTAGGGTGTAAGATAAGAAATAAATCTGGACCCTTGAATATTTAGGAAGAGAAAATAATAAAGATACATTAATTTGGTTTACTTTCTAGCGGCAGCTCCTTTTTTTATGGGAAATGCATGCAGCCATGCATGCATCATTGATGATTTACTCCGTGCATGCATGTTACCAGATCGATGTGATCCGGATTGATTACCATACATATGATATTTTTTTAGAAGACTGACACGCTCTACTCAAATAGTTTGAACTTGAACAAGGCACTGATCAAAGGCGTCCAAGTTCGTTTTTTGATTTTGTGTACCTTTGATGCTGTGGTGTTTTCTATGTCTATGTATAATTTTGATCTGAAAATTTAGTTTGTGTGCTGGGTACACAAAACAAGTATGGTATACTTGTCACGTTGTCTTTCTATCACGTTTATATGTGTTTTTGAGTTTTGGCTATCAATCTGTCATGTTCTCTTGTACCAAATCATCTACTGTTGCATTCTTTTCTTTTGTTACATTACTGTTTTGTAGCCATGTGTGTTGTGCGACATGGATGCCACAAGTAAAGTTCAGTCACGTTTCTCTTTTGTTGTGCCTGTAATCTATAAAAGCTAAGATCACCGTGAGATCCTAAAATTTAGGATGAAAATATTTCCTTGATTATCGTTGCATGCCATGCATGTATGCCACGCTAACTCATGACTAATTCAATCAATAACACACGTATCATGCAGGAGTTCGTCTTAAGATTTCGTCTTAACTCTTAACATTAGTAAAGCCGATCACTTAGCAATTTGATATTCCTGTATAACACATAATCTATGTTGCGTAATTCTTCATCTAAAAAAAAATATGTCACGTTGCTATAATGCAATATGTGTCGTGTCGGCTATATTATTCTATATCTCAATTAGAACTGTCAAGATTTTTTTCCACCGTTGTAACTAACAAATCCACAATATTCGATCCTATTTATAAATAAATAAATAATAATAGATAATCTATTACATCCTAGGGTGCAAGAGTTCATCGAAATCTGCTTAAATGAACGGTTCACAGTTACTTGGAACTACCGTAAAAACTCCCTTTGATATAACACAGTTGAAACGGTTTGCAAACTTCAAACATATTTTTTTCCATAATTGTAACTTCGTTTTCGATTCTGTTTGAACTATCGTGTTGTTTAGAATCAATTCTAGAAAATAAGATCCAATATAAATATTTTTTGAATTTTTAAAAAATTCATTTTTCATCAACATTTTAAGTGCACTATGTCAACAATTTTTTTTGTATTGTGTCAATATTTTATATGTGTTATGTTAATATTTTCAAAAAATATTGATTTTATTTTTTAAAATGTTGATATGGATTTATGAAAATGTTAAAATATTAAAGTAGATTTTGTGGTTTCAAATCGGAGAATAAAATAAAATATATCATATAGTGATGGGTTGGGGTAAAATACATCATACTCCCTCCTTATCTTTTTTCTTATCGTTTTAGAGTTTTTTTTAACCCTCTCAATCTGAAAATTATAGCTGTAGTATCTATTCATATACATAAGGACGTCCGCACAACACGAACACATCCCTACAAACCCTAATAGACCTACACCTACACTTGGTGAGAGATCACTAGAATACTCTGAATCTAGTGTGCGACAGGGATGTCGCCCTCCCATTATGGCTCCACGCGTGAGAGGGTATGTGACAAAGTTTCTCATCTTCCTCCAGGAAGGAGTCAGACACTCCGACCCCAGACTTCACGAGCTCGTCGGCAGCGACGGAGGAGCCCACCACCGACACAGAGAAGAACTCGGAAGAGCTTATTTCAAAAGGAGACGTCGTTGCCTCCACCTTAATGCCGCCTTCGGAAACGAGAAGCTTTCTCTTCAACAGGTGACCCCAGATTGGATTTGCCGCATGAACCAGCACGTGGAAACTCCAGCACGCGTCATGAGCGTCGGGTCACCGTCGCCCGCTGAAGACGAAGCAGAAAACATCCTCCTCAAGCTTTAATGTCGGCCGCAAGATGGTCGTAAAATCATTCGAGGAAGCAGAAACTTCGCCAACTGGGGCACCATAGAAGGTCACAACCTTAACCAGAGAGCTCACTGGTTGCGCAAAAGGACCTCACCGCCGTCCATGTCAACGGCGTGAGGAAATCTAAACCTACCCCTAAGCCACCTACAACTAAGAGAGAAGGAAAAAGTATGTACACCAGACGTCGATTCCCCGACTCCCGTCCACCTCTAGCACCGAAACGGTCGCCGGAGGCGTGAGGGAGTCGGCGAAATCGCCACCGGAAGAGTGGTCACACTCGGCTCGCCCCTTTTTACTGTAGCAGTATGGAAGGGTCGAGAGAGAGGACCGAAGGCTCTCAATAGAACTCGGGGTTGTCGTTTTAGAGTTGGGTACGAAGATTAAGAAAGGGTGAAAAAGTTAGGTTCACTGAAAATGAGAAAAAGAGATAGAGATAGATATGCATTGGAAAAATAAAAAGGTGTATTAGAATGTGAGAATGACAAATAAATTGAAAAAAACAGGAAGAAACTAGTTTGACAAATAAATTAAAACAGAGGGAATATACAGATGTGGCTAACTGCATCCATGAAATATAGTGCAGACGTGGCAAGCAACGACCACCAATTTGGAAGGTTTAAACCAAAACCACTTGTCCGAATAACTTTGGTTCTAGTGACTTGGATGATCACGACGTTTAAGGCTACTCTGGACTTGTTTCAAGGTTTCATTTAATAAAATATCATATATATGTTAACATGAAATTTTACACGCGTGACCTAAAAGATCTACTTAACTCGAGTGTAGGATCAAAACAAAATTGAGGTGTGCTAGTTGATTTTTTCTGCAAATCAATAAAAAAAGCATGCATACGGTTAAATTCCCTTGGTCATCGGCCCTAAACAAGCCGATGTGAAGCCGATGATCATGAAAGGCAAAAACCAATCGATGATTAATAACTATAATAAAATATAATAATTTAAGGGAATATAAGGGAACTTAAAGATGTGAATTTAAGGGAAGAATAAATATGTGAGTTGTTTTAGGAAGTTGTTGGAGATCGTTTTTTAGATTAAACCCTATAATTTGATTTAGAAAGAGTTTATGGAACTTAAAGATGCTCTAAGGGATTTAGAGTTCTGAATGTTTTGATCCTACAATCATTTTTTGTGCATAGCATTCAGCAATCTAACAGGTCTCGGACTGAATGAGAGTCTTCTGCTAAAACCCTGCATAAACAGTCTAGGTCCACCACTAGAACCTGGAGATGCGAAACGGCCATGCAGCGCAGATGCGATCGCAGCGAGTATCCCGTCGATTCCTCTTGTTCAGAGCATGATGCAGCATCCACGCTACCCAATTTCCTTCGTTGCGTTGTCCAATGGCGCTCCCGGATGGGGATTGGGTCGACTCTCCCCATCCGCAATGAGCGCGTACAGCTGACACCTTTCCCAGCAGTGTCACGCAGAACTGCACATACCAATGGGATTTTCTTGGCGTTATTTAGACATCAACCCATCTGACAATGGCCCTCCATCTGTATCACGACGCACAACAACAATGAAGCACTATAGTGACGGTTCCTTTGCGCCTATCTCCCCCCGCAGTCTGTAACGACATCTTGGTTTTGACTCCACTGCTATGATCTTTTGGGTTGCACCGCTATAGTGCCTTGTTCCTGAAGTGACGCTAGAGGTGAACTGGTGATCAACTTCCTCCGTCTCACCGAAACTTGGCAATCGGCACCGAGATTTGATAAACGTGTGCGAGGAGCCGGCCACAATATTTGTTGTGTAAAAGTTTGATTTAAAAGTTTTAGCACAAGTTTTGAACAATGGTTTTTGTCAAAAGTTTTCTAAATAGAAAAGATGCAGAGTTGTCCGGCCTGGGCCACAGCTTGGGCTGCTAGCGCGCAGGCCTTAGTTCAAACACTCTGAAGAAACTGTTAGTAGAAAATTTCATGAGGTGCTAGAATCTGTGATTCGAATGGCCCAACACTATTTGAGACCAATAGACCCTAACTTTCATAGTATTCACAAGAGGATCCGGAATGATAAGAGAGTATATCCGTATTTTAAGAACTGTATTGGTGTTGTTGATGGAACACATATTTGTGTGTCTCTCTCACCGGAAGAGCAAATAAGATACATTGGAAAGACGGGGATTGTAACTTAAAATATGCTTGCTGTGGTAGATTTTGACATGCGTTTCCCTTATGTGTCTGCTGGTCAGCCGGGTTCCTATCATGAATAAGTGTATTGTACCATACCATAAAGGAAGACAAGGAACACTTTCCACATCCTCCAGTAGTTATAATTTCTTGTTATTTTAACTTTAATATTGTTATATTATGTCACTTATTTCTACATCACTTAGAAATTTACCTTGAACATGTAGGCAAGTACTATATTGTCGATGCGGGTGAAAGGTACCATGTACCTGAGTGGCATAGAGGTACAGAACCTACTACTCCAAAAGAGATATTCAATCGGGTGCATTCATCTATTCGCAACATTGTTGAGCGAATATTTGCTGTATGGAAAAATAAATGGCAAATCCTTTACAAGATGTCCAGTTATTCAATGCTCACACAAAAGAAGATTGTTGCTACCACTATGGTCGTCCACAATTACATTCGTGAGCATTCTAGTGGCGATGTGGATTTTGCTAACTACGATAGAGATCAAGAATTTATGGCTACAATACCCGATAGGTATAATAAGTATGTTGTGCCATTGAATGCTTCCAATGAGTCAACTTTCGAAGCAAGTTCTCACACTATGGACACTTTTCATGATACTGTAGCTATATCTCTCTCTTGCATGGAATAGATGAAATATTCATGTAATATTGCATCCGAACAACATACTCATTTTTAATTATATTTATTTTTTTTAAGAAAATGAGTTACCTTGTGTAGGTGGAAAAAGAAATTTCAATTTCCTTTGAATATTATAAGAAAAGAATACTTAAATTATCCTTAATAATACATTCGTACTATCCAAGGGCAACAAAGTCTTTTCACCCTCCAAACCAACCTTTCTAGAGATGGATACAACCTCCTAGCCAAACACATTGAAAAACAACTCCAACTCCACAACAAAGCTGCTCCACCTTAAAATTTTGGAGCAGAGCTGCTCTAAGATAGAGCAGAGCCATGCCAAACAGATCCTTAGTCAGAACCGAAGCCATCCAATCCGCCACCGTAGCTCCACGAACTCTAACACTAAACCTGCAAATACCAGCCTCAAGTTAGGAAAGGAGGGAATATGGAGACGACAGCTAGGCGGCAGTGAATGGGCCTTGAACATGCGTCATTGTCCTGGGGCGTGTTCATGTGATCAGATTAAATTATAAGTGTTCAAGTTAAGCATATGTGTAGAAATTTTAAACTATAAGATGTTGACGTTTGCTAAGGTACATCAGATTAAATTGAAAAGCTTATGTGTAGAAATCTTAAGCTAGAAGTGTTGATGTTTGCTAAGCTACATCGATTAAATTATCCTCGGCATGATGTCATAAATAATTTAATGATGCACCCTAGAGTCAATAGAGTAAATTCTGCAAGTGCACGAAAAATACCGTTATAGTATTTCACCATTGGATTGCTCCAGTGACTATCATTTATAGTTTTACCATAGAAAGACAATATAAAAATAAAGGATTTAATAGACACGACATGAGCACAGAATTCTAGAGGAATCAAGACCTATGCAGGGGCAAGATATGATAAAGGGATAGTATGACACATACAATATTATTCCATATAGTAAATAAAAAGAACCGAATTTACTAGTGGGTTTTAGTTAGGAAAGCTAAGTCGTATCTCTAATATTGTTCTATTAATCAGTTACAAAGTCAAATAATTACAAGCAAACCTATACCAGTCATAGTCTAATGCACACAACACTTTATGCACAGATTCATGTCCGGCATACACAAGGAAACTCCACCTAAAGGACACACATCACAACTGAACGTGAAAGACTACAATGGACAGATAGGACTATCACCATCTACTATCTACCTCTGCAGGTCGTGGACTACGAGATGATTGATACTGCCTAGTCGTCTAAACACCATGCTTACACTTTAAAGTAGAATTCTAGCATTGATCAAACACTAGAATCTCCCTAAACCTAATTGGATATCAAACTCATTGTCAGGCATAACAACTAGACTTAAGTCTAAACTAGCATTATAATATTTAGACTATAGTCAAGGAATATGCAATTCATAATAATAAGGTAGCAAGTCTATACCGTTATGAAAGCACACTAAGGTCCTGTGGCATGAATATGATATATAACCAAACAAGAAACACATATCATAGACACAACTATAAAATAGAACTATAATAATGGATTCGAGCAATCTAATAAATAAATAAAATAAAGTAAAGGATACAAGAGCCATTACCAAACTCCTATGACTTGGAGACTTGAGCAGGGCTCCACCTAAACTAAACTCCCAATAGGACTTGGAACTATTAAATGAAAGAGAAAAATGGTTATTCTTGAGTGTGTGTAGAGAGTGGAGTGCTCCCCTCCTTTTATAGGGATTATAGGTCGAGAACGAGAAGTAACCGCCATGAAACTGCCGTGCACCGATGCTACAAATCTCCGGAGGAAGCACCAAGTGGAAGCACTCCCGAAACGAACTCTAGACTAGGTCGGCCGACCAAGGGGCCACAGATCGACCGACCTGGGAGTGGGGCCCCTGGCCTTGTTCTTTCTCTCGATGGCTGCTTGGTGGGTCATCTTGTTAGTTAAGACGGTGTTCTTCCGAGGAATCTTGGCAACCATGTATCTCATCCGTGTGATATTCAATTGTCATCACCCTATTGGTCGGAAGGGTGTTTTCACGGATCCTGCTCCATTTCTTTACTTCTTTTATACCTAATTCCTGCATGCACTTATTTCTCTAAGGATAAGTGGAATCTTATTATTACTAGCTAACATGCGTGTATAAAATGCCAAGTCTTTCCTTATTTGTGGCTATATTGACGGTTAAAATTGGTACTTAACGACCGTCAATAAGTGACTTATGGGGTAATTTATACAATTGTCCCATAAAGAATTAAGGCAAACTATGGACGGCATATAAATGGAAAGCATGAACAATATTTGTTGGTTGGCTTCTATCGCGACATAATTTTCAATTTACGGCCTAAAACTTTCGGGTAAACATTAGCGGGCCTTATAAACTGGATGTGGATGACGAAAAATAGATGGAACCATGGGGAACTTGATTAGGGAGAGCAGATTAAGCCTTAGCGGTGAAAAGAAAAATAAGCCGTCGTTCGTTTTTACCGGAATGGACCGTAATGAGGCCGGTTCTGGATGAATGATTCCGGTCTACTTAAAAAATAGATTTATTTAGAGGTCTACTAAAAGCTATCTATTCATTTAACGACCCACAGTGAATGAAATCCAATTCATTTCGACGACTTTACATGCTTTGTGACCTAGATTGATTCTTTATATCTTACAATCCGGAATGAAAAGAATTGGATCACTGATTCTTGACCCAAAATAATTCTTAGACATATTTCAATCCCACAAAATATAAACAAGGCCTAAAGGGCTAATTGCATACTTCTTCAGGAAGAAATCCCCCCGAATCCGCCCTTACATTGAGAACAGGTAGGCCTTGTTCGGTTTCACCAGATTGAAATAGGCCAAGAACTATTCTGAACCGGAAACAATGATCCGGTTGTCTCAATTTCGGAGCTCAAGAGGGGAATTCAATCCGATCCACGAGACATAAAATGACTGAGATGAACCGGATTTTGTTCCCTGTCAGGTCTTAAAGGAAGAACCATTTTATTATGGGCCGGATTCAAAATCAGCCCGAATTAATCTGTCCGGAACAGCCTCGGCCTGTTCCGATGCATTAGGAAGCTCCCACGTCTGCGCGCCAATCCCTCAAATTCCCGCCGCGAGCTCAAGGCTAGGGATTCGACACCGGACGGAGTGTGTGTGATGGTGGTGGAGGGAAGCTACCGGGACCGCGGCGTAGATGGAAGCGTCTCAAGGATGTGGACCTCGGATAGGCACATTCGCCACGGCCTCCAAGCAGATCCAACATGCACACTCTGTGACCAGGCTGAGGAAACACTGGAGCATATGTTCCTGACGTGTATCTACGCGCGTGAGGTTTGGACAACAATCCTATCCTGGCTGAGTATAGCGACGCCCAAACCCACGACAACAATGAGTTTGGCCGACTGGTGGCTAAACTTGAGAGCATTGATGCCGACAACAAAGAAGGACTTCAACTTTTTTTTCATGCTAACAGTGTGGCACCTTTGGAAAGAGCGCAATGCAAGAGTCCTTCGACGGGAGGCATCATTGGTTACAGCCCAACTGCAAATGATCAGGGAGGAAGGCAGATTATGGATCATGGCTAGAGCAAAAGACTTAGGTTGTTTAGGCCGCGAGTAATCAGCGTTGTAATGAGGTTGTTTTCCAATGGCCGGAATGTCGGCCACTTTGTAATCTCTAGTATGAGTGCTTCTAGCATCCATGTCGTGTAGGCTTTTTTCTTCTATCAATCAAAGATACGTAGCTCTCTTGCATATTCGAAAAAAAAAGATAATAAACTACTGGAGATAAGGTTTTTCAAAATAATCTGCATTTTTTCTTCATTGCTTTACACTTACTTGAATTATTTGTACCATTTCATGGGTTTGAATGTGATTTTTCTATTTAAAAAACGTCAGTAGTATAATATGTATGTTTTTCTTAGAAATGCAGGTTGCTGGAGTCTGTACATAAATGAGCCAAGTATCTCTGCTCCACATAATACTTCGACGATTGCTTCTGTATAGCTTATGTCAGTACATCATATTCAAACAGCATCCAACGGAGAAAGTATCGATGTGGTAGAGAGAGTTAACACAAAACTGAAGCTACTAATTACCGATTGTTGTGACAAGGATCGTATTTTATCCTTCATCACAATGGGTCACTTTTGGATCAAACTCTTTTTTGTCTTTGGCAAGATTCCACATGATCAATGGATCACTTTTGGATCAAACTCTTTTTTGCCTTTGGCAAGATTCCACATGATCGGTACATACGCCTCCAGGTATAGGCGCTGCTCCGCGGCCGTGTTTCCTGGGCGTCGGCATCTCCCGGACCGGAAATGGGTCAGGGAGCACCCAGCTATTGGAGCCGTGCCGTGGCCGAAAATGTCGGACGGAGACACGAGCGTCGGCTGGTAGCCCCACAGGTGTGTGCCCACTAGTAGTTTGAGATGCTTAGCTTCCTCTGGCTGCCGGACGCCATTCCGCCAAGAGCTCGCTGCTGGCCTGTACAGGTGCCCGTCATTCTGCGCCGGCTCTTGGAGGTCGTACGTATAAGCACGCACCGGACCTGGTAAACAACGTGAATAGAACGCCTTCTTGGCAGTTCCACGCGCCGTGCAAGGTATTCTCCCAGGAAACGTCGGTTCGCAGGTCTGCCGCTTCTGCAAGCGTACACCGCCGCTCCCAACGGTGATCCGCCGTGAGCGCCCAGAGCGTGGCCGCCTTGCCGTCCCAGGTGGCGATACACGGGCGGCCCCAGATCTCCATGAGCCGGGACCAGACGCGCCCGCCGGGCGGTGACGCGATGGGCACGACCGTCTCGTCGTCGACATCAAAAGCCATCACCGTCCAGATGTTGGCAAGGATGTAAACCTTGCCCTCCAAATACATGGAGCTTGGGAAACCGCTCCATACTGTTCGGCACGAGGAGAACACCGTCCTGGCCAGCTTATTATAGCCTCTTCTATCGTCAAAAGACAAGGCGATCAGCTTACTGAAGCCTCCGGCGCAGCGTTCCTGCTCGCACAGGAGCGCCTTGTACTCCCTACGCGAGGGGGCTGTAAGCGAAGCCACAGAAGCAGCGGCCCACGGTCTCGCCGCCGCCGTCCGGCAGGATGAGGAGGATGGTTTCCTCCTCCTTGGTGGCGGGGTTAACGACAACACCCTTGACGCGGGACCCGTCGGTCCAGGCCTGCTCCGAGAGGAGAACCAGCCCGTTGCACGTGCCGACGCATTGGTAGGCGACGTTGTTCTTGGAATTAGAGCAGCTGGCAACCGCGTGCTTTACGGAAAACGTGGGACCAAGGAAGTGGAACGCGTGGTGGAGCCGCGCGGCTCCGTCGGTGTAGGGGATGAAGCAGGCGGCGTGAGGGCCGGGCGTGGGGGCGCCGAGACGTTGGGGGCGGAGCCAGAAGCCCGGGCGCTGGAGGAGCCCGCGGAAGGCCCTCGAGAGCGCGGCGCATCGAGCGGCGGCACGAGCCGGCAGTCGGGAGAGGATCTCGGCGGCCACCAGGTCGTCGTGGAGACGCGGTTCATCGCGCTCCTCGCCGCTGTCACGTGGGGCCCTACTCCGTTTCATGGTTGCCGCTAAATACATAAAAGTTAATAAGTATATTCTGATTGAATTTAATTATGTGCTATATCATATTTTCTGTTTTTTTTATTTCATATCCATAGTTAAAATTGACCACTGTGTAAACTCATATCATACTTTTTCTTTTTAGAGTCCTCAAGTCATCAATTCATGTTATGACTTACTCAAGAAATAGTAAGAAATAATTTTTTTCTTAGGTGAAGGTGCATCAGCGCAATTAATAAATTTGGTAAAACAATATTGAGTTGTGCTTCACGGTTATATTATAAAAATATAATCCAATATTTAGGCATGATCGATTACTTATTATGCAAAAATCATGTATATCAACATATATACATCCGTGCTCACTCTCTTTGGCCAAGAGTTGTTTCCGCCACGTGCTGCCATCTCCTTACTCCCCACACCTGCTTATCGTGCCACTCGGTTCATTGTCGTAGCGACTCCTTGTTCGCATAGCCTTCTTATTGCCCCCACATTGATCAAGCATCAGCTCTCTCGACGGCTCATAACACCACTTAGTTCGTCCTCACTCTAGCATGTTGTCCTTCATGATAGATCCCCTATTTGTCACCCCCTTGTACCTTTTGCCAAGAGCTATTGCCACCACATATCAGCTCTCATGCCTACTTGTCGTACCACTTGATTGGTGCCGATGCATGAGGGGCCTTGGGTGCCATCAAGCCATTATGTCACACTAGTGGCCAAGGAACTGAAAAACCTCCCATCGCCACCGCCTTTATGTTGTTAGATGCATCATCGCCTTCTTGATCATTGCCGCTTTCCTCGGTGCCGAGCCTAGATGCCTTTGTTGAGTCATCCTCTTCGTGGATGTGCATACAAACCCACCCTCTATGTTGCCTGGTCATTGTCCAGTTTGTCACCTACGAAGAACCACTTCCATCATGCTTTGTCTCTCTCACCTGATCGTGGTGCCAATCAGTTGATCATCATCCCAACGAATCGATAACCTTCTTGTTGTTCTCTCCCCCTTGAGCCATATGTTATTTCTCTCTCTCTCTCTCTCTCTCTCTCTCATGATGGTGGCCCCAATTAATAGATAGATACTCTTGTTACCCCTCTTGACCAGGAGTCAATGCCATTGACCATTGGCTCTCTCACCTTCTCACCACGTCACTTGATTGGCCATTGTCTAAATTTATTGTTATGCTCAATCACCCTCATATGCCACCCCACTTGCCTACTCGTCATGCCACTGGGTCAGTTTTCCCCCAACTCGTTTCTTGTCTAATCACTTTTTTGTCACCCCTATGGCCCAAGGCCCTCTACCGTTTGGCTAGTCGTCAGCTCAACTTATTGTCTATTTGTCACCCTCTCGCTTATTGTGTGCTGCACATAAGGGTTGGCCAAGCCCGTTTATGGACTTGACCGTCACATCGCTCGGCTGGTCATGTTATCTAGCTCACATTTTTATCATCACGTAAGTTTGTTTTTTCAAAGTACTTGCTCTTTGTGTGGTATGACATATGAAGCATGGTTACTATTACTATTACAACCCAAGACATTAAGTTACGTCTACATAATCTCTATGGTAAGTTTTGTGATTACACACCTAAGCTATTAGATTGATGTAGTTACCAAATATCAGATAGGCTAAATAGTTATCTAACATTGGCTCTCACGTCTAACTAAATATTCGATCTAACATGGGTTCTGCAGTTTAGTCTAGACCCTCCTATAATTTATTTCTTTTCCCAAGAATTGTTTCTATTAATTATTCTAAATTTTATTTCTCTCTTTCTAACTCTTTGGTTCGATCTAGACTATTCAATCTTCATAAAATCCAATAATTAATAGTCTGTCTTTTCTTAAACCAACGGAGAGTGAGATCGGGGTGGGTGAGGAAATTAGATTCTTTTACATCTTTTATTAGTCTGAATTTATATATTTATTTTAATATTTTAATTAGAGTTGGATATGGATTGTTGGTTTTATCTAGATCAAAAAGGAAATTGAATTGGAACCACGGAAGCCAATAGGAAGGAGCAGGAAGATCAAGGTGGGTGAGAAAATCAGATTTGTTTTTCTTATTTTCTGTTATTCCGAATTTATATATTTATTAATTTTATTTTTGTAATTAGAGTTGGACACAAACTTTTTAATTTTATCTAGACCGTTAAATCTTCATAAAATCCAATGATCCACGTCTTCTCTTTTTTAGATTAACATGGTAATTTTATATCGATAATTAAAGTTTTAAATTTACCACTACACAAACTCATCATACTTTTCCATTTTAGCATCCCCAAGTTGACAATTCATGTTACGCCTTACTTAAAAAATAGTAAGAAATAATTTTTTTTCTTAGATGAAGGTGCATCAATGCAATTGATTAATTTGGTAAAGCAATATTGAGTTGTGCTTCATGATAATATTATACAAATATAATTCAACATTTAGGCATGATCAATCATATATATCAACATATATAGTACTATACATACCTTGTTGGTTGTTGGTCACTCTCTTTAGCCAAGAGTTGTTTCTTCCACGTGTTGTCATTCTCTCACTCTCCATGCTTGCTCATCGTGACACTCGGTTCATTGTCGTAGTGACTCCTTTTTCGCATGGCCTTCTCATTGCCCCCATTGACCAAGCATCGACTCTCTACTGCTCGTCACACCACTTAGTTCGTCATCACTCTAACATGTTGTCCTTTGTGATAGATCCCTTCTTTGTCACCCCCTTGCCTCTTTGGCCAAGAGCTATTGTGCCACCACACATGAGCTCTCTTGCCTACTCATCATACCACTCGGTTATTGTCGATGCAGGAGGAGGAGTGTGAATCTAGCCGATCTCTACCCCAACTATGCTGCCAATATTGAGAGGCCTTGGGTGTCATCACACCATTATGTCCCACTGACGGTCAGAGAACTAGAAGACCTCCCATCACAACTGCCTTTACACCGTTAGATGCATCACCACCTCCTTCATTGTCGTCGCTTCCCTCAGTGCCGAGCCTAGACGGTGTTGTTGAGCCCTTCTCTTCCTAGAAGTGTGAACAAACCCACCATATACGATATCTGGTCATTGTTCAGTTTGTTGTCCTAATCAATCACCTTTTTGTCACCCACCAAGAGCCACCTCCATCATGCTTTATCTCTCTCACCTGATCATGGTGCCAATCAGTTGGTCATCACCCCAACTGATCCATAACCTTCTTGTTGCACCCCCTCGGGCCATGTGTTCTCTCTCTCTCTCTCTCTCTCTCTCTCTCTCTCTCTCTCGGCCCCAATTAATAGATAACTTGTTGTTACCCCCCTTGACCAAGAGTCAATGGCATCGCCCATTGGCTTCCTTATCTTCTCATCACGTCACTCGTTTGTCCATTGTCTAAATTTGTTGTTCTGCTCAATCACCCTCTTGTGCCACCCTCCTTGCCTACTCGTCGTGCTATTGGGTTGGTTTTCCCACAACTCGTTTCTTATTTGATCATCTTTTTGTCGCCCTTATGAGCCAAGGGCCTATGCCATATGGCTGATCATCAAGCCAACTCATTGTCTGCTTGTCATCCTCTCGCATGTTGTCTGTTGCACATAAGGGTTGCCCCTGCTCATTTGTGGGCATGATTGTCGCATCGCTTAGCTGGTCGTGTTATCCAGCTCACATGTTCATCGCCACATAAGTTTATTTTTCCTTTGTCACTATCTGACTGAGGTACTTGCTCTATTTGTGGTATGATATATGAATTAAGCATGGTTACTATTACTATTACAACCCAAGACATTGAGTTACGGTCTGCATAATCTCTATGATAAGTTATATGATTTACACCTATGCTGTTACATTGACTCTAATATTATTTATTTTCTTTTCTCTAGAATTGTTCCTATTGATTATTCTGAATTTTATTTCTCTCTTTCCGAATTGTGGTCGAACACAGACTCTTAGGTTCGATCTAGATCATTTAATCTTCATATAATATGATGGTTAATACTTAATAGTTTTCTTTTTTAAAGCCAACGGGAAAGATTGAGATCATGGAGGGTGGGGAAATAAGATTTCTTTTCAATTTCTTGTTAATCCAAATTTATATATTTATTAATTTTATTTTTTTAATATTTTAATTAGAGTTGGATATGGATTGTTGGTTTTATCTAGACAAAAAAGATTGAATTGAAACCACGGAAGGTAATAGGAAGGAGCAGGGAGAGTGACCGGGGTGGGTGGGAAAATCATATTTTTTTCTATTTTTTCTTAATCCGAATTTATGTACATATTAGTTTTTTTTTAAAATTAATTAGAGTTGGACATGGACTCTTTACTTTCATCCAGATTGTTAAATCTTTATAAAATCCAATAGTTTATCTCTTCTCTTTTTTAGATTAACATGGTAATTTTATTGTCACGAACATGGTGACTCCTTTTTTTTTTCAAATAAGAAGATAATAGATAGATAGATTTTACTAAGTGTTTGGCTCCGTTCAAGCATATATTGTGACGAGAGTGGAAAGTGTTGCACGACTGATGAAAACTATAATTTACTCATAGTCTAGTAAATTTATTTATTAAAACTTTTAGTTATATAGGATAAAATCATTGTAATTCCAAATTGGATTAATCAAAAACTTTGTTTACATGCCCTATGAAAAGGAGCTTTTCTCTAATGCTCCAAGAGGCATCAGGTAACAAAGATACCAAATATTTCTTGTCGTCCATCTTACATGAGTAGGATTGTCATTGCACCAAACGGTCCCTGTGTTGTGCCCGTCTTTGCGAAGGAGCCCTTCAAACGCTGCCGCCAGTCTGCATCAAGCTGTTGCTCCGTCTCCGTCTGCTTCCTTCCCTGCCACCGCAGGGCCTGGACGGAGGGACAGGGACAACGGACAACGTTTCGTAGAGGCAGAAACCCGGCACCACGGACACGGAGGGTTGGAGGACATCGTGGTCTGGCTGGACGTTAAAGTTGAATTAGATCATCTTATTTATATTTTTTAGGATGGGATTATTCAACTCAGTGTTTGTTTGATTGGATAGGTCAATTTAAGTTTTTTGTTTGGTTGGAGGGATAAGAGAGGTTGGATAAAAATAATTAACTTAATTATATATCTTACTTGTAAATAATAGCAATAAAATACATACTAATTAACCTATTTTAGTATTTGTAAATGGTAATCTTGTTATGATAATGCTTAATTAATAATAAATATGCCAATTACTAACCATCACATTCTAATCCATATATATTTTACACATTAATTAACATATGAGTGTTTATTAATCATAATATTATAATATAATATACTAATTAATATCATAACATGTTAATAATCTTTAATTATTCACTAACGATCATGCTAAACAAGTTGGACAGCGTTGTCCGGTCAATTTTTCTGGATAGGCTCATCTAACATCTGTAAATAATATTCTCTGTTGTTGTCCATCCTATCCAGACTGACGGTGAAACAAACACTGGATTAGATGAGTCTGTGCAAGTCAATCCAAATCAATCCAGTGAAACAAACATACTAAGAACTGTATATATCAAAGAAATGCAGGCTTAATTTTGCTTCGTGGGTTTACTTACTTCCCACTCTTGAATTGATTTGGGCTTACCGGCCATGGATTTCATCCGGACAGCAGAGCGGTCATTTCGTAGCTAATGCCGTGATGGTCGGACCCTCGGGCCAGACCTATAGCATCTCCTTTGATAAAACTTCTCATTGCGGCATATGTTATGCATACCCTGCGTTGAACTGATTCTGCTCTGCTCCCTCACTCGGCTCGGAGCGATTTGTCAATTGCCCAATTGGGCATAGCCAGAACTATGCTTCCTTGCACGCAACACATACACAACTCACGTGAGTTTTTCCATCTACAACATCATCCCAGTCACCTGATTTTCCAACCCCGACAACTGTCACTCTACCTACAAATCGTAGCTAGATTCAGTATACGAATGGACTCCAGTATACACATGCACACGTCCAGTTAGTTCACCAGCGCTTGCATGCCATCTCTTTCAACCAATGGACTCCCGCGCCAACTCTCGCGTGCTAAAGAAAGGCAATCTCTACCTAAATCGAGAAACAATCTGGCCACAATTTGAACTCCTTACTGCTGAATCTCGAATAAACAAAAAGGAGGGCACCTGAATTCCGGCTCCTGCTCACCTACACGGGCTGCTGGTCTCAGCTTTCCTCCGGCCTTAGCTCACCTACTAAACAAGTGTAAATTAATCACGTAACATCACAGCGGCCGTACCAGTTGGTAGTCTGCTAATCTTTCTTCATTCAGTGGAGTGCTGATTGCACGGAAACAGTCGTGATATCTTCGCTAGATATAGTACCATCTTGTTTCGTCTGGTTATCTGGTTAGTTTCATATTCAGATGAGTGTGTTAAATCAGAAAAAAAAAGCACATGCTTCATTCATCATGCGTGATCATGAAAATGTTTAGGTTGTTGAGGTCTCATTTACTGAAACGCAGACGTGTTCTACGGTAAGGGAACGACCGATCCATAAAGACTTGCATGGATACGTGTCTGCTCTGCACGGAAGATTGTTTTTTTTTCTAGTGGATATGTTGACTAGTGCACAGAGAAGGTGCTAGACCGCGTAATGCGGATCGTCTTGTACAGTTGTCCTACCGAGTCCTGTCCGGGCTGGCCCAAGGTATTTACTGCCCAGCACTACTGAATTTCGTGAAGGATCTCCCTCCACTTGGTACCTAGTAATGCAGAGGCTGTCCGCGTACATACAGATACGATACGACCATGTGACTATGTCCTGCAAATACAGAATGCAAATGCTTGGCAATACAGAATGATGTGTTAATCTCATGGCTGCATTGGCTTCGTTTCCAATCGTGTGATCGTAGAGTATTTGAAGACGTCGTATACTGGTATCGCAAGACGAAAGTGCGTACTATGAGCTGTGGCCGGGCGGACATACTGGTTTACGCTTTTCTGTGGCCGAGAGCGTCTCGGAGTGTAACGATCGATCTGCAGCGGCGGCCCCTTGTTTGCAGTGAAGCAAACAAGCTGCTGTAGTTGGGGTTTCCGACCACACCTGGAGCTGAAATGCTACGCGTGCGTGTGAATCACCGGCTGAAATTCAGGACATGTGGTCACTGGAAAATTGCCATACAGTTGTTGTTGTTTTCGTAAATTTTTATGTTGATGAAGGAGTCCTGTCCGATCCGCGATGTGGAACCTACGGAGATGCTATTCGTGCTGGCGCGCCTTGTGACTTCCGGTGAGGGCGCACAATCGTCGAGCGGCGATGCAAACGATGGCTGCGATGCGAAACTTTTGTGTGCTTTCGCTGTCTCGTTGAACTGAAAAAAAGAACCTGCCTCCAAATTCATTCAAAAAACACTTTTTAAAAAAAACGTACGGTAAGATTGGCTAAAAAAGAACGTACTGTATGGCAAGTGAACCTTGGACCCAAAACATGCGTACGTGTATTGTCCTTTTTTTTTTACAAGCAAACCAAGACATGCCGCGTGGTCGGTCGCATGTCATGGACCGTGTGTGCGTCCTATGAATGGCCTCCGACAGGCGCAGACGCTGAGCTTACTTGGGCTGCCTGGTCCGGTCCGCAGGCCGAGTCTCCTGCACCAGTTGGCCGCGTCAGTTCAACTACCACCAACCCCTGCGCTTTAATGCGACCCCCATCAATTCCCTCCCAGTCCTCCCATCTTCTACTGCTACTTTACCACCACCGCGCGCCCCGGCCGTTTGTTTCATCTTCTTCCCGGTCTGGACAGGCAGCCAGCCCGGCGTACGGTACGGTCGAGATGGCCGCGGCGGCGCGGTCGGCATTGGCTGCTGCCGGCCGTGCGGCGAACGAGGCCGTGAGCTTGGTGGTGTTCATGGTGCTGGACGTGCTGGAGGTGCTGCTGTGCGTGGTGTACAAGGTGGCCGACTACCTCGTGGAGGGTGCGTGGCGGCCCTGCTACTGCTCCCGCTCGTCGTCGGCGTCGGGCAAGATCGTCGTGTCGGAGCGCGGCGGGTCCAAGGTGGTGAGCATGCTGTCGGCGACGCGCCTGCACCTGGAGGACATCTCCGACACGCTCTACACGCGTCCCTC
The DNA here is from genome assembly GCA_030378355.1 of Eleusine indica. Classification (NCBI taxonomy): domain Eukaryota; kingdom Viridiplantae; phylum Streptophyta; class Magnoliopsida; order Poales; family Poaceae; genus Eleusine; species Eleusine indica. The sequence continues at coordinate 50,449,407 of CM059495.1, forward strand.
CGTGCTCGCCTCCTCCTCCTCCTCCTCCTCCTCCTCCTCTTCGTCGTCCTTGTCGGCCCAGCCGCCGCAGGTGGGCCGGGTCACCGTGCACTCCGCCATCGTGCAGATGCTCCGCGGCAAGATTGGAGTCGACGACGGCAAGCACCGGCCGTACCCGTCTCCGCGCTGGTCCGACTGCCACTGCGCCAACTGCAACCCCGCCGACACGGACCGCCTCTTCGTCCACGTCGAGGCGCCACCAGGTTTTGTTTCTAATGTCCATCCATTTGCTCTGTCATCAGATAGCCTCGATCGACAGGCTCTCTCCTCACCGCATTCCTGTAAAATCTGGCACAGATGGGTCTGCGACAGAGGAGGACGTGCTGTTCATCCACGGGTTCATCTCCTCGTCCGGGTTCTGGACGGAGACGGTGCTGCCGAACGTGAGCCTGGAGGCCCGGGCGCGGCGGCGGCTGTTCGCGGTGGACCTGCTCGGGTTCGGGCGCAGCCCAAAGCCGGCGGACTCGCTGTACACGCTGCGGGAGCACGTGGAGATGATCGAGCGCTCCGTCATCCAGCGACACGCCGTCAAGTCCTTCCACATCGTCGCGCACTCGCTCGGGTCCATCCTCGCGCTCGCGCTCGCCGTCAAGTACCCCGCCGCCGTCAAGTCGCTCACCCTCGTCGCGCCGGTACGTTCCTTAGCTTCTCGCCCGATCTGTCATCATCCTGGTCCTGGGGTGAAAAAGAAGAAAATGACGATGGAGCTCTGCAGCCTTACTTCCCGGTGCCGCGCGGGGAGGTCGGGACGCAGTACGTGCTCCGGACCGTGGCGCCGCGCCGGGTGTGGCCGACCATCGCGTTCGGCGCCTCCGTCGCCTGCTGGTACGAGCACCTCAGCCGGACCGTCAGCATCGTGCTCTGCAAGCACCACCGCCTCTGGGAGCTCGCCTTCCGCGTATTCACGCTATACAGGTCAGTAAACCAACAAATCTACTACCGAATTGACCATCGTTCAAACAAACATTAAAAAGTATCCGATTTGACCTCGTATTACTTGCCATCAGCTCTGTGACACGTTACTGACGCTGGCACGTCTGCAAAGACCGGTGCACAGCAGATAGATTAATGCTCTGTTCGCAACAAATAAAAAAAATACTAGTACTTTTCCACTGTTCGTGCAACTGTGTGGTGAATTAGGTCAGCGACCGGCGCAACAACGTTTTCTTTTTCGTTTTATTAGATAGTAGTGCCTTTGACCCCCTCCTGCTCAACAAACGTTTCTCGCATAGTGGCATCGTCCTTCCCAGGATTTTGGGCACTCTGCGGGGTTGGTTTGCGTTAACCAACCAATGGAAATTTAGCAAGCGCGTACAGTAAGGGAGTTCGCATCAATAGGACTCCAGGATACTGTACTGGACTTTTTCATGCTGCGATATTTATGAGTGCTAGTGGGGCCCACCTGCATCTCTGCTTTGGTGACCAATGGCAGTATCAGTAGTTAATATACTCGGGCATAGGAACCGGTTTGACCTTGGTCAGCCATGCCGCACCAGCGTGCAACCACACCAGCTGCCGGCCCACTGTCCCAGTCCCAGCTACTCGACTGACTTTACTACAACTCCTGAATTTTCTATAATCTCCAGCCAGAAAACAATGATCTTTACTGACTTTTAGTTATATTCCCTCCGTTCCATACTACTTACTCGACTTTAGCTTTGAAACCATTAAAATTCTGTTTTTCTTCTCGACTTTTCTTTTTTTTTTAGAGAATTATTCTCCTTTCATTTTTCTTTTGCCAAATTTGTATGATTCTAGTACTTGCGTTACTATGCCAGCAAGGTAAAGATATACTAAACCAAACACTACCTAATATTACTGAAAAGGAACATCACATGTTCTTTACGAATGCGTACATCTCGTTATTAATGTGGTATACAACTTCATGAGTGAACTCTTCATTCATTTATGTACTTTAGTAGCGTCACTATCAAAGTACATGTCAATTAATGTTGCAATATTCTAGTACCCTGGACGTTTCATCTATACCATTCTCGTTAAAATGCGCGCAGATAAACCAATCATCCTAATTATGTTTGATGATTTTTGGCTAACTTATTATTCATCATGATCCAACGGACAGGGTCAGAACCTACCTCATGGACGGCTTCTTCTGCCACACCCACATCGCCTCATGGCACACCCTTCACAACATCATATGCGGCAGCGCCGGGAAGATCGACAAGTGCCTCGAGACCGTCCGGGATGACCTCACCTGCGACGTCACCGTCTACCACGGCAGGGACGACGAGCTCCTGCCAGTGCAGTGCACCTACGCGGTGAAGTCCAAGATCCCGCGCGCCCAGGTGAAAGTCATCGACGGCAAGGACCATGTCACCATTGTCGTCGGACGGCAGAAGGACATGGCCAAGGAGCTGGAGGAGATCTGGGACAGGAAACGGTAGAGTAATAATACATAGTAGCGTAAATCAGTGTCTGTGCCAAGAGTGCACCTCAGATTCAGATTAACAAAATGGTGGGGTCTTCAGAGATCGAGGAACATGGCCGCAACGAGTTCCTAAAGGAAGACAGGATGTGTAAGGGCAGAAGAGCCCGAGAAAAATGTGAGTGTTACCTAATTACATTTACCTTTTTTGTTTTTTTTTTTAAATCATTCTCAAGTTTTCATATTGAAGGCTGAGAAAATTCTTGCCTGGTCCTGTGTATAATTTATGATAAATGATGAGTTATTTCGTTGAGACTGACTGAAATGTGAGATGATTAAGTTGTGGAGTTTTTTTCAAGTAAAATACCAATCCTTGTCTCGATGAGCCATCTAGCTCTCCAAACTCTCAAAATACAAATCCAGATACATAAACTTGCTAAAGCATGTCATCTATGTTTAAAGTATCCAAAATACTCCTATGGGCTCCTTTTAGTAATGATTCGCCATCAAAATATCTATGAATGTGCTATTGTACAAGCAAATATAAAATTGTTTAGCATGAATTATAATGTTGATATTGATTTAGAGAGAGAATATATGATAAATCGTGTTCGTTTCTCAGCCATGTCACTACATGTGGTACTTTCTAAACTTTGGACCCAAAAGACACACTTTAGCAAGTTTAGGAACTCAAATATGCATATTTTTTTAGGCTATCAATTTGTGGAGCTTGTACCTCCCCTCTGATCTATTCTTCCATTTCCTTGACCGTGCATTCCTGCGCTAGATGATGATATACTTACTACTCTGCAATGAAAATGGCATTCATGTACTGAAACGGGAAAACTGAGAAGTGGCATTGGTTACATGTTTGAAGCTTTCCCCCTACTGCCCATCCCCAGAACTACCCAACGAAAGAATCTAATCAATGTTAAACAGATCCAAAGAAGAGCCATAGGGAGCTTGAACATTCACTTTTACTCCTACGTCGTGATTGGGTCAAGCTCAAATCTGGCCTGGAAACGATTAGTTCCAAAACAAGATGCAGGAATTCAAAGCAAGGATCACCGCATCATGCCTTGCTTTACCCTATCCAAGCGTACATTACCATGTCTCAGCAATGGCGCCCATAAATGATGGTGCGTATGAATAGAGCGGACATGCTCACGGCATTACGAAATCAGGCCCTTCCCACTGTCCAGCTCTCCTCGCCATAAGCTGTTCACTCGACTTTCCCATCTTTATCAGACGGTAATAAGGAGCTGCTACAGAAGGATGACAATAAAAATGCATATAAACTGTCCCCAACTAGGGGCCGCAGCTTGCTGTACTTCAACAGATTTATTACAGCTGCCTGCAGAAAAAGAACGGATCAAAGCAAATAGCGATGCAAGACCTCCTTGTCAAATCTTCTCAACCTTCTGGTTTTTTTTTCCCTGAACTCCTATGCGGCACATAACAAAACAAAATGTTCAATCAGCTAGATAGAAACATCTAAACAGTTTCATTTGGCTTAGCATTTACTGACCACAAAGAGTGCATATATGATATAATGCTCTATTTTTTATTCACGTAAAAAATGTTCTATTTTTTTTTGTCAGAATACATCATATGAAAAGTACTAATCATCAAGAAGAGATCGTTAAAAAAATAACATGACCAAACATCCACAGATGTGTAAACTGAAACAGTAGTTGCAGGGGCATAGATTTGTTACCAAGTTAAGCATATCTAATCTCTATGCTTTTGAGTGTTAACATCAGTTTGGCAGGGCCTAGGATTGCATGTCTTTGGTATTAATCAAATAAACCCACATGCTATCTCTATTTCTCATCCCCTTTTAATATATGTCACTGTGATGGATAGCTAGTGGCAGGAATCTGCCATTGTGATGGATAGCTAGTGGCAGGAAGCCAACCATGGAGAAGCCTGGTTCCTCCCACACAAATTGGTTGCATTCCATAACGCAGGGGTGTAACAATCCAAGAAAAGGTTCATGACGAGAGAAAATAAAATGCACGAAACCAACCTTTAGGATGAAGAGGACAAAGAGCAAGCAGGTGCCACATGCCACAACTAAATTGTACAACACAAGATGAGGATCTGGGAGTGCTCAGCTTAACCTGTTGGCAAAATATAAAGGATGCAAATCAAATAATGCTACAGAGCAGCACCTGCATTTAATTCTGCCAGAGGGACTGTATATCTCAATATGAACATAACCCAAAGTGACGGAAAATTAAAAGAAATCTTTAGCACCATGCACGTCCATAGTGCACCAAGTAATACAATAAGTATCTTACCAGAACAGACAAAAAGATATAACAACCAACTGCTTATTATGCTATATGTCTGCCTCACTACATAGCTGATGGACATGGGTCGAAACTTGAATCCTAGTCACTTTAGTACTTCACAATGTTCAATATCTGAAATGGAAATGTTCTTTAACCCGTCACTGCTATCTTTTTCATGGCTTATTCAAGGGGCAGATCAATGCAAATAATAACAAGGAAAAACATTTTTAAATTTGAACAAGAAGCCCATGCAACAGTTCAAGAAATGGCCCACAAACATTGCAACACCATTTACAAGTTTCAACTCTGAGTGCCAAGCCACACTCTAACATTTGCAAATCAGTTACCGACAGTATGCACAGGCAGGCTTATCAAACAATTTAGAAAAGATTTTGTAATCATAGCGTGTTATGTGGGGCTAGCACTAATCCAGGAGGAAGGAGATAGACGCACAGAAGAAGGTGCAAGGTGCATTGCTTGCCAGTTCATTTAGATAAGATTCAGAGATATGTCGAAAAGTTGTTATCCAGTTTCAATTGTAATTCGGTTAGATGTCTATCTATATAAGGAGCACTCCTCATGAATAAAGGCAAGCAAGTTATATCTGAAACAGATCTCTCTCTAAATTCTAAGATCTATGGGCGCATAAACCCTAACCCTATCTGGCCACAACATCTGGTATCAGCATCCAGATCCCGACCCTGCCATGGTACCGCCACAAAAAAAATGAAGACAAGAAGGAAGAAGACGTCACTCTCTTTTATGGGCAGCCAGCATGGCCTTATGGGCCCGCGGCACACCATCAGGGTTAGGGTTCCTTGTAAATGATTTCCTTATGGGCCGTGCAACACCATTTACTCCACAAACATTGCAACACCATTTACAAGAAATGACCCACAAACATTGCAACTCCATGGACCACAGCAACCCGCTCGAATCTGTGTGCACGGGCTCTTGTTTGATGACGTAGATGGCGTCAGGTGGATGACAAAGCAACGATTTCTATACGATTTATATGTGAATAAGGTGCGTCGTCATACGTGGCGTCTCTATTCTACCGATCTGACGCTTAGTGTCGCTTCAACGACATTTAAACGATGCCTTAAAAACACCATAGGCGCCATGCTCATTGTCTTACTAGACTCCATCTCGACGTATAATTTTGTGTTGGAGGCAGCGGTTAGCCTTGAATTCAAGCCACACACTAGGCTCAACATCATGATGCCAAATGGCGAGAACATACCATGCTCCGCCGTCCTATGCAACATTGTGCGTTCTCTATCGACAATGTGTCGTTCTAAGTTCTACATCCTGCTCCTCAAAGGAGCTACTTGATACCCTGCTGGAAGAATTCTCTAACATGTTTGTTGAGCCTCAGGATGTGCCGCCACCGCACTCCAAGGACCACTGCATCCATCTACTTCCCAAGATATCATTGGTTGTCGTTCGATTGTACTGGTACATAGCCCCCCTCAACACCCACCACCACCCATTGATGAAATAAACTAACACATAATACACCCAGCACTGAAGCGCAACTAGTAAGTTTACCAAAATAAATACAACATGAACAAGACAAGGTGACACTATGTCAGGCATCCAACACAAGCAATCGATGATATACCAACAATTAAGCAATAGTATATAAATGATGAAGATCTTAATCTGACGACAAGTGGTCAACTCATGCCAATACAAAGAAACGAGTGCTTATATGAGGAAACATATATACACACTAAAACAAACTAAACGTAATAACGAGTGCTTATATGAGGAAACATATATACACACTAAAACAAACTAAACGTAATAACTGAATAGGAATATAAAACACATTTTGGCTCTACTCGTACCTTTTTCTTTTGTTTCAATTTTAATTGTCAGATCTGAAGCCCACAGTTGCATGTTTAAAAAATCTTTCGACCAAAATTTACGAAAAGACTGCTCAAGATCAAAATGTGTTTCACCTGCTGCCCTTTCCACAACTGTTAACTCCTTGGTCATCTGCAATTTAAACATAAAATCGGTAAGGAATGACTTTAGAAAGCATAAGAAAACATGTAGATTTAATATTACATACATTTTCTGGTACATATTCAATTTCATGCTCAATAATATCTCTCATTTCATCTACAAGCTTCCTGAATGTTGTTGGTTCAGATGCCCATTCCTTTCTAATTTTGTGAATGCAATATGGCCTATTAGATAATCCGAAGTCTTTAACATCAAGGTACTCTTCTAATGTATAGGACTTCAATGGCTTTGGAAGATTCTTGTTGGACTCTTGTTTCTGTTGTTTACTCTCCACATGCTCCTGCTTTTTGTCTTCCATTACCAATGGTGGTGGTGGGCAATTAACAGAAATATGCTTCCAAAGGGAAAGAACATTGCCAATTTTTTTTTTTGCACAGACAATAAAGCACTATGTTCAAGGAAGTCCAGGCTGCAAGAAAAAGAGAGAGAGAAATAGCGTGCATGTCATTTTAAAACTTATGGCTGATTGGCTTTTGGATAGATTGAATTCACTTTTTACTCACCCTTTGAGTTTGCCTGCTATCATTTTGGTGCACAAATCCTGTATTTCCAATGATTCATCAGAATGTGCAAAATTATTCATAGCTGCATCCAGAATCATTCTTCCAAGCATTACCCAAGCATTAGCTCTATTGTCTTCATTCAGAAATAGGCAAACATATCAACAGTGTAATGAACATAAAATTAGAGACAGAAGTATAACAGTGACATCAACATTATTGATTTGAATGATTTTTCTTACCTGAACTACATGCAGTATAGTACCATATTTTTGCAGTAACAAAATTGTTCTCCTTAAGAATGGCAATATGCCCTGCTTGCAAATTTGGGCAGCCTAATCCATGCTTATCAAGCGCTATCAGCCCTTTGGCAATGCCGCTAAAAGAAAAGGTAAAAAGAAATATTGCCATATTAATATGGTCTAAATGTGTAAAGGTAAGAGATAAATGTTGTAAATCTACCAACCACAGGAAAATAAATTACTCCGTCCATTATCTTTTATTAATATTTATAGAACTTAATTTGCACTAAGAGATTCTAACAAGAAAAACAAAATCAGAGGTAGCAATTACTCGTTAACACGAAACATAAGCAAGTGCCAGATCAATCACTAATAGGTATAGAAGTATAGAAACTGAGCACATGAAAAGATTATGTGATAATACACTCATAACTCACTACCTCAATGGAAGATTGTGAGAATCTTCCCATTTCATTCCATCCATTATCTTTTCTTGATATTAATACAACTCAATTTGCACTAACTAAGAGATTCTAACATCAAGAAGGAAAACAAAAACAGAGGTAGTAGTTACTGTTGAAGCCGCTTTCTTTGGCTAGATTTATCATTGTCGAGCCATATCATTACTTTTTAACACTAAACATAAGCAAGTGTCAGATCAATCACTAATAGGTATAAAAGTATATATACTCAATACATACGAAAAGATTAGGTGATAATATACTCATACCTCACTACCTCAATGAAAGATTCTGACAGTCTTCCCATTTCAGTCGCATTGCTGCCGAGCCGAAGCAAATCAGCAAATGTGTAATCAAACTTAGGAAAGGCTACACACATATAACCTGAGTAAGTATTGGTCCCTTTGCTATGCCCCAACGATCTCATCACATTTGGATGATCTGGAAGTGAACGTTGTTGATGTAGTCTCTCTCGCATCATTTTGAAATCTTGACATTTTAGAACATGATGTAAGACGATTTCCTATCTAAAACTCTGGCACCCCTGCAACTTTATTTGCTTTGTTATGTAATCTCCTATTCTTCTACATTACTATGTATTGTACATGTAGAATGTGTACATAAACATTTTTTCTTTTCCTCAATAATATGCTAAAATACCTTGGCGGGTGTAAATTTTGACTATACTGGTTTATCTTTATGTGAAGTCCTTGCATGAACTAGATCGACGAGTTCATCAGCAACAAGCACAAAGAAGATATGTTTGATAAAAGAAGCATCACAAAGAAGATATGTTTGATACCATTTGGACAACACGTATCAGATTTTTATTGTTTATCGTGATTGTAAAAGGATTGTAGAGAAATTGTAATAATTTTAAGGAGAAGATAAGGATCAAGATGCTCTGTTGTTTTGCCTTCATGTATCGGCTTCTAATTTTGTAGAAAAATGAAAGGATTGGTCTTTGCAATGATGCTAGATTCTATATCTATGAAAATTCACAAATTGATTATTCTTACCTATTGTCGATGTGTCAAACATTGTTATGAGGCTAGCATACCATGAAAGTTACGAGACATGGTCCAGTTGAAGTTATGGAGCTTTTTTTAATAGATTTGGATGTGAGTTGCTTTATCATATGTTTGATGTTTTGGGAGCTAGATCAAAGAAAAATTGGTAGAAAGATTTCAGCTTTGCAGTTATTTTCTAAAATGTATTTGTACTTAGAATATACAAGTGACTGTGGTACATCTAGCACTGCTACAAAAGGGCTCTGTAGTGGCGGACGCTAAAATTCCTCAGCAACGGGTATTTAGAAAGGACCGTAACTACGTATGGCCTTACTATGTAGACCCAGATTTAATCATTTATGTGAACATGTTTACACACCCAATTCGGAAGGCACATACCCTTTCCATTTTCCTTTTCAAATTTCACATGACATGAGAATGATGATAATGTTCAAATAGAGTTTTCACTATATTGTATTGTCATTGTTATTTATGATTTTCAATTTTCATAATAAAATCATTACGCATGTGGGAGCCTCGTTATAGAAAAACATTCCCGATTGAGAGCATGGATGATCTTTATATTAATCAGTGTACCTTACATTTGGTCAGCTATTAGAATGTGTCCTTTTTATCAAATATATTATTTTGTGCGAGAATAGCACGTGTATCGCACATACAAAATACTATTAGGTTTAATTACTATCTGATATCTTCATATTCGCATTTATGCTGCCGATGTCTTCGTTATCTTTATCCCAACCGAATCTGCAATTTACATCAGAACCATTACTTTCTTAGAAAGAAATATTAGAAAATGCTGGGAGCCAAACAAGCTGAGTCGATGGATTTATACACAACTTTATTTAAGGTTATTATGTTTACACTAAATTGTCCACGATACAAACTCATTGGAACTCATGGCGTCTTCATATTGGTCGTCTGGAAGAAGATGACAAGTGTCCGACGTTCATGTCCATTGCTTCAGCTAAAGATGCAGCACTAAGCTGTACGTATCACCAACAACTCAGCGTTATGACGTTGAAGACATCACAACTAAGCATGCGCTTACCATGTTTCATGATCTCATAACAAAAATAATCACAAGTATAGAGTAGTGCTATGCAGTTACACCGCGTGGCAGCATACTATGTTCTCTCAAGCAATCTGATCTGATGAGCCTTTGAACATGCTGAAAACATTGCTGCTGCACGCCGCCTATCATAAGTTATTTGGTTCTCGAAGCATTCACGACGGCCTCAAAAGCCCAAAAGAGACAGTGATCTGACTAACAAATGAAAGGGACAATGCATCAGGAAAAGTGGCGGTTAATTGATAAGTAGAATAGGAAATAATGATACTTTCATTGCAAAACTAAAGTGAGAGAGCTATTTAAAGCATACATAGCTACTGCAATCCCAATCATCTACGTAGTGTAGAGAATATCAGAGCAAAAACCATGCTTAGCAATACCATACTCTTCTGCATATTTTGTCAAGATATGCATAATAAAATATGCTACGTGCATGAGCATTTAATGTCTAAATAGGATAAATGCCTAAGCTGATGGTAGCATATTGAATGGTGGCACGAGGACAATCCCACACCTCCAGCCCCGTTCCTGATGGCACTGTTCTGTAATGAATTTGAAAAAAAAATATACAACTTTCAAACATATCTAGGAGAGCATGACATGCAACAAAATATTATCTGTTATTGTCTACTAATAAACTTCAGCAAAATATAATCAATGTGTTCTATAAGCTATATAATCCTTAAAACCTTTTCATGCTTAAACATTATCAGGTGCATGGTACAAAAACACAAAGACAGGTTACAACAGCGAGTGTGAAATATGAGCACCATTTGACATCAACAACAAAAAAGAGATGATTACCAGACCCGAGTCTTCCACGTCTCCCAATGTCTTATTCTCCTCTGTGATTCTCTGAATACTTATATGCTCTAGGAATGTTGCACTCCCTTATACCAATCTGAAATCAAGATGGGCTGACTGTGCCAAAAGATCTTGCAAAGTATATATTTGATCAGATAAATAAAATAAAGGATGCCTAAAATAAAAGGACTGAAAATTAACAAGAATCTCCGAACAAAAAAATTAAACTACTAGATATACATCTTTACTTGTTAAACTTAATATAGAGAATTATAATAGTGGAGAAAACAATCTTACCTACGGCTTCTTTTGATAGAACTCCATCATGTATTCATTGTGTCCTACATTCATAAAGTAATATGAGAACTTAGATAAAAAAACAGGACTCTAGTAACTCTTTTTTGTTCAAATTTCTTACTGCACATAAATGGCGTCTCTTTAATCCAGTTTTTCAGTCGTACTTCTCGGACAATTATGACCATATATTCTGGCTTCTCTTTTATCAACAGTCTACCAATGGATCTCTTATCATTTATATCCTACATTATAAAATAAATACAAGAAAATATGAGATACAATATAAACAAGTCTTGATTTAGCGGTTAAGTATAAATATGAAGAAAAAAAAGAGCAATTACAATGAACTCACAATTGATCCTTTGTATCCCTTGATCGCATCATCCTGATGAGCCACTAGATACACTCTCAGGAAAAAGAGTGAATCATATAAGCTGTTGTCTTGAATCTCCTTACCTTTCTCCCTTGATTTATTCACTTCCATTTTATTAATACAACTCAGAAGCCCAAGGGCAGGCCTCCCCTTGAGATAGGTTATTCTTGGCCCGTTTTTGTCATAGCACCAATAGACTTCTCTAAGAAATTGAATCTTGGTCCAAAAGCTCCAAATTGCAGGCGCCCACCCCAAATCAACAAAACTGCATAGTAATTATGTTCTAGTTTCTCATCAATAATGCTCAGCCACAAACGACTAATTTGCCAAAACAGATGGGACTTACCTCACAGTTCTCGCTTTAAGAAGGTCAATGAGATGGCTAATCTCTGACTTGGGCATCACCTTAACACTTAAGTCCTCAACGCACTCGTCCAGACCTGCCCAATTGCTCTTCTTCACCAGTTCTTTATTTGGTGCTGGAAAAATAAATATTTAAGATTACTCATGTAGCTGATTGAATATGTTAAACCTAGTTGGATGATTTATGTTTCCGAAAAACTTGCTAAAGAGGTTCAATGGTGTTGGACTTGGACCAACTAGAATACAAGTTCATATCTCTCATACACAAAGTCATATGTGCGTCATCCTGGATGGGTTGGGTTGTCGCAGAGGTGTTGGTCAAAATGCCATTTCCAATAGACCATCCTAACTAAGTGTATTATTATTTGTTGACTCTATATGATAGATAACACACTAGTTGTGTATATTAATCGATGAGTTCAATCTGTATATATGATTGTACATACCTCTGTTGGAAGCCTTGCCCTTTTTACGCCCTCCGCCAGATTCATTTGAACCTTCCATTTTAAAGTCAGCTAGGAGTATATGGTACTCCTCTTTTGGTCTCAGTTGATAAAAGATACTCCCCTTTTCAAGCTTAAGTGACCTCAACAGGAGTTCCTTCTCATACATGTCATTAACATATTGCACTGTCATGACAATGTCTCTACAAAAAGATAAAAATATTATCTTGTGTTATATCACATAAGTGATCATTTAACATTTAAACATGCATCAATTTCATTATATGTTAAAAAGAATGTGATATAAGAAAACATATTGTACAGTTGAACAATATGGTGATATTATTCACAACAACAACTAAGCATTTATTCCCAAAAAAGTTTGGGTAGGCTAGAGATGAAACCACGAAGAACCAAGGCACAAGAGCAAAACAAACAAACACAAGAAACAAGACAAAGAAGAAGAGAGGTGGGAGAGGAGCAATAATAAAAGCCAAAAGAATAGAGAATAGGTTAGAGATGAAACCCCAAAGAAAGAACCCATGCAAACCAAAAATGAAAAGATGGAAAAGAGAGAGAAAAACCACACAAAAAAAGGAAACAAAAAAATCAAGGTTTTGACATGAGTTGCTAGCTTTCACGTTCTGGTATCTATGGCTATCTCCTTAACGATATTCTAATCCTTCAAATTTTGCTTCACGGACTCTTCCCGTGTCAAGTTTGATCTTCCTCTGCTTTCTTCACTTTATCGAGTCGTCTTACTATCCCGCCCCGCGTCAATGCCCCTTCTGACCTTCGTTGGATACGTCCAAACTATCTCAAAGGATGTTGCACAAGATTCTCTTAAACTGGTGCCACTCCTAATCTATCATTTATGTCATTCCAGACATGATCTACTTTGTGTGACCACAAAATCCATCATAACATACGCATCTCTGCAACACATTACTGTTGGGCATGCCACCTTTTAGTAGGCCAACATTTTGCTCCATGTGACATGGATGGCAACTCGGATCCTAGTTCTATAGAATTTCTCCTTTTAGATTTTGTAGCACCCTAGTGTCGAATAGGACACCAGAAGCTTAACGCCACTTCAACCAACTAGCTTTAATCTATGACAATATTTTTATTGACATCTCTATCATTCTACAACATTGATCCCAAGTAGAGGAAAGTGTATTTCTTAGACATTATCTTGCCATCAAGACTAACATCTCCCTCCTCATGTGAAGTAACACTCAAATAACATTTCATGTGATCTGTTGTAGACTTACTAAGTTAAAAACTCTTGTGGACTCCTAAGTTTGTCTCCACACTTCTATCTTTTGGTTAACCCTCGTCTTACACTCATCCACTACCACCACATCATTCGTAAAGAGCATACACCATGGGATATCTCCTTGTATGTACTTTGTTTTCTAATCCATCACTAAAGCAAAACGATAAGGGTTTAAAACTAACCCTTGGTGCAGTCCTACATTAACTAGGAAAACATTGGTGTCTTTGTCAGTTGTCAGAACACTTGTCACAACATTATTGTACATATCCTTAATGAGAGTAATATACTTGGTTGATACTTTGTGCCTTTCTGAAACCCACCATGTACATAACTTACCTTTCTCTTTTTTGTTTTTGAGGGTTCATACATAACAATCCTTTAGCAATAGGATGCTACAAAAGCTAAAAGGTAAATTTTATAGGACTATAATTGGGCATGCTATGTTATATAGAGAAGAATGTTGGCCACTAAGAGGCGACATGTTCAACTGATAAGTATAGGAGAGATTTGTATGTTACAGTGGATTTGTGGTCACACAAGAAGAGATCGGGCTCGAAATGATGATATGGAAGAGATTAAGGGTAGCACCAATTGAAGAGAAGCTTGTGCAACATCATTGGAGATGATTTGGACATATCCAATGGAGACAGAAAGAGGCATCGATGTGGAGCATGGTAATAAGTGGACCAGATAATGTGAAGACCAAACTTGACTTGGGAGGAGTCTCTGAAGCAAGACTTGAAGGATTGGAGTGTCGTCAAGGAGCAATTTGTGGATAGGAGTGCATGAAAGTTAGCAATCCATGTGCCAGAACCTTAACTCTTTGTTTTTTCTCTCTTCTCTTGTTTAGTTTTATATCGTGCTTTTTACACATCTTCTCTCTTTTTCCTTGTTCACTTTCCCCCCTCCCTTTCTCTATTCTTTTCATTTTTATTGCTCTTTTCCCACCCCTCTTCTTCTTTGCCTTCTTGTGTTTGTTTGCTTTGCTCTTGCGCTTGGGTTGTTGAGAGTTTTATCTCTAGACTGTCCTAATTTGCTTGGGATTAAAGGCTTAGTTGTTGTTGTATACATAGCGTTCTTTTGACATCTTGTCATAAGCCTTCTCTAGGTCAATGAAGACCATATGCAGATCTTTTTTTGCTCCCTATATCTCTCCATAAGTTTTCTTATATCAAGAAAATTGACTCCATAGTCAATCTTCTAGGCATGAAGCCAAATTGGCTTTTTAGTGATGTTCATCAATTCCCTTAAGCAATGTTTAATGGTCATGTAGCTTCATTGTATAGCTCATTAGCTGGATCCCCTAATAATACGACTTCAAACACCTCCCTTGTTCCTAAAGATTGGTACTAAAATATTTTACCTCCACTTGTCGGGCATCATTTTTTTTATCAAAAGTCAATGTTGAATAACTTAGTGAGCCAAACTATCGCTACATCTCCAAACAATCTCAATACTTCGTTGGGGATATCATCTAGAAAAAGCGCATTGCCTCCTCTCATTCTAGAATCCTTCTCACAACGTGCATGTTAAGGTCATCGAAAGAGATGTCCAACTCAATCGACAAACACCCACTATCTTCATTGAAGAGTTTATCAAAATACTCTCATCGTTGTTTTTTTATCTCTGTCTTTTACTAGGAGTTGTTGTGTCTCATCTTTAATGCATTTAACTTGGATGATGTCTCTTGTCTTCCTCTCTCGGCTAGTAGCCATCTTGTAGATGTTCCTCTCCCCTTCTTTCATTCTCAACCACTAGTATAGGAGCCGCTCTATCTCATCCTTAATACATCCGACCTCTTGCTTCACTCATAACTCACTTTTCTGTCTTCTTTGCCACTTTATACTACTCTTTGTTATACACAATCCTATGTAAGTGGCGGAAACACTATTTCTTCTCTTTAATAGTGTGTTGGACATCCTCATTTCACCACCATGTATATTTAGCCTCTCGCTTGCCTCCTTTAGTCACCCCAAGCTCCTTTGATGCCACTTTCCGAATGTTACCATCTCCATCCACATGTTGTTTGTATCATTTTGTTTGTGCCAAGGTTCTATTTTGAAAGTTTGTTTTGCCTCTTCTTTGAGCTTTTTTGCCACTTTGATGCCTTTACTCTATCGGTGGATGTGTACTCGAAAGTGAAACTCCTTTACCACAAGCTTATGTTAGGGTACTACACACTATATGGGTATTACGTGACAATGTAAGCATGCATGCCTATCCTCTCTTCTTGCTAGGATGAAATCGATTTGGTTACAATCTTGACCACTATGAAAGGCTACTAGGTGAGAAAATCTCTTTCTAAATAATGTGTTTGCTACAATCAAGTCGTAGGACAAAGAGAAGTTCAAGACCTCCTTCCCTTCTTGTTTCCTACTTTGTATCCGAAATCCTCATTCGTCCCTAAAAACCTACCCTAGAAGAGTCGACATGCCCATTGAGTCCCCTCCTACAAAGAGCTACTCATCGATAGGCAAACAACTGACCATCACATCCAACTCCTCCTAGAATTGCCTCTTTACACTCTCATCAAGACCTGTTTGAGGAGCATAAGCACTAATTACATTAAGGATCAAATCTCCAACAAGCAACTTCACTAGAATGATCATATCTCCTTGCCCCTTGATGTGCACGAGACCATCGTTAAGCCTTTTATCGATCACGATGAGGGCTACATTTCTGTTCTCAGTCGTTCCTATGTATCATAACTTAAAACCAGTATCTTCCACCTTCGCCTTTTGTCCCTTCTATTTTGTCTCTTAAATACAAAGAATATTCACACGCCACCTAATCATAGCATCGATTACCTCTCGAAGCTTACTCGTAAGGGACCCTACATTCCAATTACCTACACACAACATATTAGGCTTGGCTAGCTTCCTTGATCATCCACATTAAATCAAATTTGAATAGCCTTGCTCATTTTTTACTACATCCAGGCCATGATCGATGTAGTGCGTCACTAAGGATGCGACGATCTAATCCTTGGTCATTTCTCACCATATCCAGAACAAGATACGACACGCCACCATGGGAGTGATGTCTTGCTCATTTAGCACCATACATGGGTTTTGATATGGCATGTCGCTAAGAGGGTTACGCCTCAACAAATTACTTTGGACTTTCACTTTCGCAAAAAGGGTTAAATAGTCCTTGCCTCACCATGCCTATCACAACCCATCCTCCTTTATTCAGGCTTGGAGCCGGCTATGTTAAGCAGAGTTGACAATCTCTTTTATCACATTAAAATTTTCTAGACCTACAATCTTACTATTACAAATTGCTAACGTATCAATTTAACTTTTTTGAATTCTTAGAATATAAAATAGCCCTCTTAATGCAACTAAACAAACAAGATAATACACATAAATAATATTGTAAGGATATTGATACTTGTTCAGTCAAACAGTTTTAGCAATAATGAGAAATGACATTTACCTGAAAATGTTAGAGCCTTGATCAGTGAAGGAAGAAACTGGAGTGTCTAATGGTTGTTCATCTTCTAGCTCAAACAAATGTTTCTTTTCAAGTGAACTCAAAACTCCATCCACATTAGTGAAGACAATATATGCTATGTTATTGTCTACTTCCCAAAACTCCAATGGGCTTAGAAATGTTCTTGTAAGACATGCTTGAAAGCATGATGAAAAGCTCTCTAGCTTGGGATGGCCTTTTGCATAGTGCCATACAAGTTTCCATTGGACCCTCAGAATATATCAGTGTTGTAAAATATGCTTCGGCACCTGGAATCTTGTTTTTACTCACAATTAACCTGATGTCATTTCTTTCTATTTCAATCTGCTCAAAATATAACAAAAAGTGAGTTGTAGCTTACTATACTCTTTTCCTGAGTGAATGAGATAATTTCCTAGAGTTACACACCAATGCATTTCTTGAAAGTGATATTGGCATCCTGAAAGAAGAAATATCACTTTTGTAAGAAAACACTAATTGCAAAACTATGAGATAGATAAAAGGAATGCCCATTTGATAGTAATAACAAATTGGAAACAAACTAACACTAGGTCAGCATTGGTTACAGAAGACGGTTTGGAATTACTCTTTTTTGGAGCCATTAGAACCCTTTCCCCTGTACATACATTATTTATGTCAACAAAGAACAAAAATAAAGAATACTTCATAGAATATATTAAAAAAAACTAAAGTTATATGGTTGATGCCTCAACAGAAGGCGTTCTTTTCTACATAAGCATACGTTCACATCAATAAAAAATTGCTATCCAGACCTAAATAAGTTCAAACAATACTTATATATAATATAATATAATATAATATCAAGTATGTCAAAAATTGACGAATGATATATCAATGAAAAGATTTTGTTTTAACTATTTACATAGGCTGTGTGAATAAAAAAATAGATAAGTTCATCTACACCTACAATGCAAGATTTGATGACAAACAAGAGAAGGATAAAAATGCATGAAATCCTCATGAAGTTGTAGTTAGGAAGCCAACCTAAGGATTTCTAGTTCATCAACATCAACAATAGGAGCATTTGCCATTCAAGGAGGTTTATATACTTAATGATGCAAATGTGAGTTGAACAATTAATACATCTAGATGGCTTCAAAGCGAGAAGCAAAATGTTTCCTGCATATCATACAATATTCAGCTCTGTGACAATAGCCTTGCGAGGTTTTGGCCACCTCAGGCATGCAATACTCCACCGCCTTCCGGTGCCCAACTCATAATGAAGTAAAAAAATGTACACAAAAGGGCCTTTTACATAACGAAGTAAAGAAAAAACATGACACAAAAAGGGGCACACAAGATGACTATTATGGTGACGAGGTATGGTTTTGGCATGGGCATTTTGGCCACCGACGCACTTGACAAGATAGCGTGGCACAACATGTTGCACGATCTCCCTAAGGTTGAGCATGCCAGCAAGCTCTGTGACAACAGCCTTGCGAGCAAGCAGAGGTGCTGATCATACATGACCAGCAACGCACGGAGGACGACAATACTTCCTCCTCCACATTGATGATTGCAATTGCTACATGTCAGTGCAACTGCTATCGAGCAAAGGATTAAGCACCATGGGCGATCATGGATTTCCTGGCGTGTGTCGAGGTGGAGACAGGGAGGAAGCTACCTGGCTATGAACGGGCCGTGGTGGCAAGTTTACATCCATGGAATTCGGGCACTATTGTGCCGAAGGGAGTTGAGCGCCATCTCATCGTGCTTACCCACCACAACAGAACGACGTGGTAGAGAGTCGGAACCAAACGATGGTGGGCATGGCACGAAGCATGCCCATGGTAAAGAAAATGCTGGTGGTGTTCTAGAGCGAGATGGTGACCACGACGGTGTCCATCCTCAACCATGCTCTAACAAAGAGTTGTAAGCTTCATGACCATTGTGGATCACCCCAAAAGGTATGAATGTTTTGGTGATTGGATGACAAACATGAAATGCTCTTAATGTCTACTTGAGTGTTGTGCATGTAGGATTTATTTATCAACTCAAACATGAACACAGTGAATGGTCGCCTTTATGACCAATGAGGACTCGGTGGTGTGCCATAAAAATCTTGATAGAGAGTCATGGTGATGGAGATAGATCAAGACTAAGAACAACTAGGTCCAAGTGTGTTTTGATCACTTGGCTAGTGCGAGGCTTGAGTCCATAGAAAAAATGGACTATCAAGAGGACACGAGTTATTCTCTTAGGCTTCTCTAGAGTTAGAGTGTTAGGATGCTCAAGTAAAGCTTTAGAACACTTAGAATGATAATGGAGAAGAATTGATCAAGGTTTAGAAGCTTGGAGACGGGTCAAGAGGACGGTAAGTTTCAGCTTCAGACAAGTCATCATAGGATACGGTGAGGTCACCGTAAGGTCCGTTGAGAAATGCTCCTATACACGTAGGTATGTAAGTACGAAGGTTAAGTTATCCGTAAGGGTGGTGAATGCCAAGAATTTATAGATGCTCAGGAGGTCGCCGTAACGTACAGCAAGGTCGCCGTAGGATACGGCGAGTCAAGGAGCGTAAAAGGTTGTTTTTCACAACTCTCTGGAGACATTACATCAGGGTCGCCATAATGTACGGTGATCTGGGAGAAAAGAAGTGGCCAGAACTCAGAAGGAGCTGTTGAGGTTAAGGCAGGGTCACCATAAGGTATGGTGACTACGAGGAGTTGGAGTGGCCAGAAAATGGTACTCTCTGGAGACGTTACGACGAGATCGCCGTAAGGTACAGTGCCCTAAGAGGATTTTGTGCAGAAAGGCACTGGAGGTCAGATGTCACCGTATAGTCATGCTGAGGTCGCCGTATTGTATGGTGACTATACTCAGCGATCATTGTACTGTACGGTGGTACATTATAGCGATTGGTTTTCAGTTGCGCCAGCTTTTTGACAACGGCTAGTGGAGTAGTTGGAGACTATATATAACTGTTGTTGGGGTCTTTCAGACCTTTCTTGGCCATTTAAAGAGCTGGGAAAATTTGGAGAGTGCCAAGAGGAGAAGAGGATACATTAGGGCAACGATTGAGAGCTATCTTTGAGTGTCTTGGAGAGTAACAAGAGCATTCCATTGTCTTTAGCCTAGGAGAGGTTATGAAGAGTGTTAGTGTTGTTACTCCTGGTCTTGGCAAGGCCTAGACCAGTTAAGTGTCGGTAATCGAGCCTATCATTATCGTGACATGTTGTGAAGGTCATCACAAGTCTGTATAAGGTTTGAGCTTGCCTTTGAAAGAAGCATCGTGAGAGAGCGCCCGTGCGTGCACTCCAGGAGTGCAGCAAGTCCTTGAGGGAGACAAGCTTATGCTCGAGGAGCTGAGGGCTCGATGAGCAGTAATCACGCAACTATTCCGTCACTCCGGTAGTGATACGGGCTTGTGTGCAAGAACTCCATAGTTGGTGGCTGGAGGGATCAATACTCCGATGAGAGTCAATCCAACTATTATGCCTTGTGCTTTTGGTACTTTTTTTTTAGATAATGGAAACTTGTTCCGGCCTCTACATAAAGTACTCAGCCTTTAATTATTACAACATTTAGCTATTACCGCTAATTGACATCGGGGAATTAAACAATCTAGTAGGAGTGAAGCCAATTCTATTATTATGCTTCCAACCATGGTGAGCCACTTCTAAGGAAATAGACTCTAAGGAGGCGCTAATGGACTTGAACATCTCCTTTGTCGCGTTATCCCGCTGCAGTTGTACCCAAAAGAGCATCCAGTAGGACCCCCTGAAAATGGCCTGCATAAATGAAGTGTATCTGGTATTGTTAAAAATAATATCATTTCGACATCTTCATATCGCCCAACATAAAGCAGCACAATCCACCAAAATTAAAAGCTTATCTTTTTTATTCATAAGAGAAAGCCAACTCCCTAGCATATGAGAGGTAGATGTTGGTGGGATTATTCCTGTAGCTAGATACACTATTCGCCATATAGTTTTAGCATGATGGCACTCAAAGAAAAGGTGATCAATTGTTTTGTTCGTATTACAAAAACAACAAGAAAGACCACCTTTCCAATTCCTCCTCGCCAAGTTATACTTTGTTAGAATTACTCCTTTTTGGAGATACCAAAGGAAAATTTTTATTTTGAGAGGGATCTTGAGTTTCCAAATCAACTTATGGCGGAAAGGGATATGTAAATTTAGTAGGTAGAGATACATCGAGCGGACTGTGAATATGCCACTCTGATTTAGATTCCATCTAAACTTATCCCTCCCTTGACCTAAGTTGATATTAGCAATTTTAGCTACAAGGCGAAGCCATTCTCTCAACCTATCATACACAAGCGATCTCCTAAATGACATGTTTAGGGGAACAGTGCGCATTACACTAGATACTGTGGCATGTGGTTGTCGAACAATGTGATATAATACTGAATATTGTTCTCTGAATGGCCTCTGGCCTACCCATGTATCCTCCCAAAATCTTGTGTCACATCCATTATTAATCTCGAATGTTCCATAAGTCAAAACCTCATCCTTAATTTTCATAAGACCTCTCCAAAAGTGAGAGTCATAAAGCCTGGCTTGAACTTGTGTTAAGGTTTTAGTACTCAGGTATTTATTCCTAATCAGAGATTGCCATGTGCCCTCTATATTTAGCAAATTAACTATCCATTTGCTTAATAGACTTTTATTCTAGAGTTCAAGGTTAATAATACCAAGTCCTCCTTGATCTTTTGGGCGGCACAAGATGTCCCATTTGGCGAGGCGGTACTTCTTTTTATCAGCATCACCTTGCCAGTAAAATCTCGATCTATAATAGTCGAGGATCTTAAGGACTCCTTTAGGTATCTCGAAGAAGGACATCATAAACATAGGTAGACTATTAAGCACTAAGTTTAGGAGGATTACTCTCCCTCCCGAAGATAAGTGCTTAGCCTTCCAACCAGATAGTTTCTTTTCTAAACGCTCTTCTATTTTCCTCAAATCCGCATTTAGAAGTTGCCTATGGTGCATCGGTATACCCAAATATCTGAAAGGGTAGATTCCGGCGTCACAACCAAAGAGTTCAATATAATCCTCCTCAAACTCTTTGGCTTTCCCATAGCAGAATATTTCACTTTTATGGAAATTTATCTTCAACCCCGAAAGTTGCTCAAAGACAGTTAGAAGAAGCTTCATATTCTTAGCTTGTTCTAAGTCATGATCGAGGAAAATAATTGTGTTATCCGCATATTGTAGAATGGACAGACCATCCTCAATAAGGTGTGGTAGGATGCCTTTTATTTGGCCATCCTCTTTGGTGCGTTTAATGAGAAGTGCCAACATATCTGCCACGACATTAAATAAAATGGGAGACATTGGATCGCCTTGGCGCAGTCTGCGTTTCGTTTAGAAGAAGCGTTTTATGTCGTCATTTACTTTGACTCCGACACTCCCCCCAGTAATCATTCCTTCAATCCAACAACACCATTTAGGTGAGAACCCTTTCATTCTTAGTGTTTGTTGAAGGAACGACCACTTAACCTTGTCATAGGTCTTTTCAAAGTCAATTTTGAAAATAACTCCATCTCTTTTCCTAGTATGTAACTCGTGGATGGTTTTGTGTAGTATTACGACCCCTTCCATTATGTTTCTCCCAGGCATAAAGGCAATCTGTGATGGATTGACTATAGTTTTGGCTACTTTGTTCAGCCTATTAGTGCCAACTTTCATAAAAATCTTAAAGCTGACATTTAGGACACAAATGGGCCTATATTGTTGTATTTGTTTAGCATCCTGTGTTTTTGGAATGAGAGTAATTATTTCAAAGTTTAGGCTATACAAGGGGAGTCTTTCTTCATGTAATTCAGTGAAGTGATATTAGATCCCCTTTTATTACCTCCCAGAAGACCTGATAAAATTCAGCAGGGAATCCATCTGGGCCAGGAGCCTTATTATGTTTCATTTGGAAAACCGCTTCTTTCACCTCTAATTCTGTGAACGGTGTGGTTAATACTTTATTTTCCTCCCTCGTAACCTGTGGAATGTCCTCAATTTGAGATTCCTCCAGTTCGGGCTGGCCAAAAAGGTTTTTGTAATAATTGGTGATATAGTTCTTTAACTCTGCATCCCCAACTACAACATCATCCTCTTGCTCTAATCTGAAGATGTGTTGTTTTCGGTGCTTTCCATTAGCCACCAAGTGAAAGAACTTTGTATTATCATCACCTTGTAGAAGCGTTCTAACTTTGGTCCGCTCATATCATTTAATCTCCTTCTCTCGTAGGAGTAGAACTAGACTTTCTTTGAG
Source organism: Eleusine indica (assembly GCA_030378355.1). NCBI lineage: Eukaryota > Viridiplantae > Streptophyta > Magnoliopsida > Poales > Poaceae > Eleusine > Eleusine indica. The sequence continues at coordinate 50,472,754 of CM059495.1, forward strand.
ATAATGTTTCATATTTATCTCATTATCCGTCAGGGGGCTAGTTTCTGCCTTAGTATCCAGCTCCTCCAACATCCTTAAAAGTCTCTTCTTCTCCTTTTTGTATGACCCGGCAGTGTGCTTTGCCCAGCCCCTTAGGTATTTTCGAAGGCGTCGACTTGTGTTGGCATTTCACTAGAGTCTCTTTAGTTGAACTCCTTGTGCACTGTCTTGCTGAATTGTTTGCTTTCTATGAGTGGTGAGTGCAACACTAGTATGTAAAGATTGCTGCTTCCCTCCTAATGTCGTTTACCTTGCTAGTGTGCCACTACTAGATTTGCTTAGGAATTAATTAAGTGCTCGATCGAGTTGTTAGTGAAATTATTATATACGTGAATTCCCAATTCAAATCTCCCCTTCTGGATCACTCGATGAGCATGAAGGGCAAGATACCATTCAGGGCCTAGAACGAGAGAAAGTCGGAGGTGTCCTTTCTTGAAACTTTGGCCGTGTTGGCACGTGAAGGTGGTGAAGCCACATTTCAGCAAATTGGAGGACATGAGCATGAAGATGGGGCTCATCGGATATGAGCCCGAGAGCAACGCGTATCGACTCTATGACCCGTTGGAAGGGCGTGTTCACGTCTTTCATGACATCATCTTCGATGGGGCAGTGAGCTAGAGCTGCACGGTGACGGGTGGAGTAGCTGCCGGCCACCGACGAAACCGCCCGTTCCCGTCGCTTTCTCCGGCGCTGGCTGAATTTACTAGTGCTTGGCGCGGCCTTGGCGGCATCTGGTGCTGGAAGAAGAGCTGCGGCTGGAGCATCGCTGTCGCTGAGGGATACGAGGTGACCTTTGAAGCGTCAGCAGCCTCCGGCGGGGGAAAGAGGGAAAATCGCAGGAGCGATTCGTGCTAGGTTTGTCACTTTTCCTGATTCCTGGGGCTCAGAAGTTGAGATCCGTGTTGATCGGTTTGGGACTTACGCTTTCTACTGGTACCGCAGTTCTCGCTCGCAAGACGGGGACGAGAATTCCGTGGCTAGGTAGGTCGCAGGACGCGCGCCACTGAATATGACGGATTAGTCACCGAGGAAAGGTTCATGTTGCACAGCCTTTAAAAGCCCTCCCTAGTCATGGAAACCGTGATCTCCACCTTGGCCGAGGTGGATGATGTGGATAGTGGCAGAGAGGATTTGCTGAATGTGCCGGTTGGGCAAGCTCTTCCAAATTTCTATATATCCATGACAGAATTGTGTATTCCCTTTATGATATTTAAGTTAATCTGGAGTGCATTTAATTTGTGCAGATAAATGAGGATGGAGGGTACTTCGATGCTATCTTGAGGGCATCGCTCAAGTTGGTCAGCAAAGAACACAGCTCTGAGATTCAGTGGCATGGATTGAAGCTGATTCTGGTTGTTATCTATTACTTTGCTATTCAATATGTGATGCCTAATATTATTTTGGTACTGCGTATTCAATTTTATTAAGGTGGAATTAGCTTAGTTATCTAGCTTCGACCCACTGAAAGTTTGGCTGGTCATTCTCAACATCTGGAATGGACAATGAATATGTTGCAAGGTGTTGTAATCATTGTACAGTTTAGTTAGTTTGCTTGTTTCTAATGCCTTTCAAATATGGATTTTTTACCCTTTACATTGGGAAAAATGTTATGTTGATAATATTTTCCGTTGCTTTTGTACTTTTGTTCTTTATAGTTATAATAATGTATGTATCATATTAACATGCTATGGCTGTCAACATTGCATTTTCTTTTCCAGAGAAAAGTCATCAAATGTATTTCACTAATTTGGAAAGATTGGAGTTGCAGGAACTTGAACACACAAAATTACTGCTTATTAGATGATATATCTATTCAGACATTATTGCTTTGAGTGCGTGTATTCTTTTTAATACAAACAACCTGAATTGACCTAGACGAAGATGCAAACTGATTGAATGGGCTCAGAGCGAGGCTTGTCATGAAAATCCGACAAAAAAGCATTGATGATGTTGAGTTGTAGTCTTCTCTGTTTATGGCATATTTAATTAACATAATGTTTGTTGCACGTATAATATGGGTGCATTGTCGTTGTTTGCTATGTTCTTGCATTAATTTTTTTTTTTTTTGCATATGACGATTTGATATTTGTTTGACACATTTACTTAGCAGATGTTGTTTTGTTATTTGTAGCACTTATTGAGATTCCGGTGGAGAGAAATCGGCACAGGGTTCTGTGATTGTTTGGGCATTCTTGAATTATCAGAAAATTGTGCTGGTCATGCTATCAAATTGACTTCGAAGAGATCAGCCGCTGATTTTGTGGCAGAGGTTACTGTTTAGCACAATTATTGTTTGAATTTTATCATAATGTAATATATACATGCAAACTTTCCACCGGCGTTCTTTTGATGGTGATGCCTTATTACAGATAGCTTGGAGTCATGGGGTTTCCTTTCTGAAAAGTTTATTTCCGTACTTGGTTTCCCTATCTACAGAAGGTGCTTGTGAGGTAACGTTTTAAACATTTATGTGCCAGTTCATTTATTCACAGATGGATTGAGTAACTTATGTTTTGCTCTATGGAAATTATAGGCTGAGTTAGTCTGCTTGATTCTAAGATCCATGTTGAATGTTGGAATTACCAGTGCTACACACAGCAATGGTAGGCTGCCCTATTATCATTTCTTTTGTACATAGTTTTCTTGGAAGAGTAAAAGTGTTTGGCACTTTGCACCGTCATGTAAATAACTGAACCTTCAAACTGCTACTCAGTGTTCCAAATTTATATTTAGGGAGAATGGAATATATGCAGTTTAAAGGTCCACACCTTTTATGCCACTAAAGAATGTAATTGCTTTAATTCTACTCAGTGCTATTTGCATATCTATGCCACTCTGAACCTCTTCTGGTTATTTCGAATATGGATCCAGACAATGCTTGATGTTTTTGTCCTGTACATTGTTCTCTCTCTCTCTCTCTCTCTCTCTCTCTATGAATACACGAATCAAATTGAGTTTACTTCTCCAATGTTTCCTATTGCAAATGATCCGTCTTGCCCATCTCCTAACTTTTTGCACCCTCAGCTTCTTTGTTGCCACTCTTTTAACTCGTGCAGCCATGGATGAATTTTTTATTGCAACCCCATAATTGTCGAGTTATAAAAAAGACTCAGTGGCAAAAGTGTCATTGTTACATCTTTTGTATTACACTACAATATTCACAGTGGAATTCTTAGAGTGGTGTATATCCGATTTTCCCATATATTTTTATACATGATTATAGGAATGACCTAACTCTAACCCGATTCATGCTGAAGTTTGTCAATAACCATTCAGTGAGTTGGTATTTTTTTAGCTTTGTCTGGGGACCCTTGAAAGCTTTCCTCAAATCCAATAATAGCATCAGTTCCCTGTTCACTCACATCAAATCTAGTGATCCATACTAGGTTGGAGTGGCATGTTATCCCTCCAACCATAATTGTAGTTTGCTTTAGATTGTTGCTTACTCACCTATATACAGGTTTAAAGATCTAGTTGTAGCTAGTATACAGGTGACTGTCACAAATTTTCAGTGACCTGTGCAGTTTATTGTTGTTTTAAGTGGCAAACTAACTTTTTCTCATTAATAACAGCTCGAAAAGGTGAAATTCTTTCACATGGCCTAGATGAATTACTTCCACAAATTTTGTCGCTCCTTTGTTGTGTAAGTTGTTAATACTGATCTGCCACTCATTTTTTTTTGAGGAATGTATAGCAGGTAGACCCTCACTGTTGCCTTTCTTAACGAGGAAAAAAAAAACACTGTACAGAAAAAGTAGAACTGCACAAAGATTTTATGTAATATAATCAATCAAAGAGAAACAGAGGATGGTCCACTTATTTAAGTCTCTATGCTTGGAGTATAGCTTCATCAAAGGAAAGCTTATTCTAGGAGATTATCACTCTCATTATTCTTGTGTGTATACCGACTCGTCTGATGTTTAGTGATGCCATCCTGTAATTTTGTTCCATGTGTTTTTCCGTTGTCAACCTAGAATATTTTTATTATAATTGTTTGGTATACCCACCACATGCAGTTATATTCTTATGTCATAATAACTCAACATTCAGCCTTTTCTCTCATGCCATTATTATTATGCACATAAAACAAGCTAATGTGCTTTTACATAACAAATAGCTTGAGGTAGTTAGTTCATAGTATGTATTTATGTGATGAGCTTTTGATACCTGTCAATAAGTAGAACAAATGGAGTTTATGAGGTACATAAAATTTGTTTTGCTTCAATTAACTTCTGGATGATAGAGAAATAAGTTTATGAGGTGTCATTGAGGCAGTGCAGAAAACAATCTTGCGTTCTACTAGAGCAAACTGTAGTGTCACGGACAGGGGGAAGGAACACGGGGAACCGGTTGGTTTGTGGGAATAACCTGACGAAGATTATACTTTTTTTTTCTTGAACACACAGGAGAGCTGCGTATCATTTCATTAATAGAAGGAGTAAAAGAGATACAAAAAACACAAACACAGCCACACAGGACACCCACAACGCCACCCTACACGAAGCTGGTGATTTACATGCGCGCTGAAAAACACAGTACAGCCCGACCTGGAGGACAAGCCTAGAAGCTACTCTCCTACGACTCCACAAGCTAGGGGGGTTATGTCCTTAGCCCCAGCCATACGAAGATTATACTCAAATGATGTAGCTGGGCGTGGCCCTGGACCTCGCCGGCACGGTGGAGTCGCAATGGTGCCGCACCGTCGAGGCAGGGAGTTTATAGAGATAGCTAAAACCTAAACAAATCCACAATGATCTAATCTGAAGGCCATGCCTGAGCCAGAATCTAAACAACCTCTCTAATCTCAACTAACTATTAGCTAACCACGCCTTATTCTGTTGGGCTGCCAAGTCAGCCCTGCGCCTGATCCGGCGTTGGGTTCTGCTTCCCGCGCCGCTTGTACTACAGTCCCCTCATGACATGTAGGGTGAAATGTACTGTATATCCTTATTCTAACATTGAACTGATGATCCGATTTTCCATTTCAGTTGCTTGATAAACATGCTCTAGCTGCTTTTGTTGAACAGTCAAACCACCACGTGGAGTTAGCTAATCAACATGAATCTGCAGTTATATCTGTATTAGATACTGCTCTTGATTATATGATGTGGGCACCTTTGTGCGACCTGGCAAGGATATAGTTTGGAGGTTAGTAACTTGAACTTTACTAAAACCTGAAATATCTCTGGATTTTTTTCATAGTAACACTAAGCATGAAACCTTATTGGCAGATGTGAATCCCTACTCTATAATAAGAAAATTAGAACCCATGCATTGCAATTCCTTAAAGCTATATGGCAGAGGTACGTTTTACCTTGTTCCTTTTGTGTCTGATCTTCCTTCTCTAACATACTTCCTTTATCACATTTTCCCCAGAAAAAGACGTGTTGAATGCGATGTAGCAGTGGACTTGATGTTTCCTATATTGATGAAAGTGTCAGAAATTATTTGAAGCATACTGAACCAGAGCTTAATGGTTTGAAAGAATTGTGGCCTTCTTTGGGATATCATACAGATGCATGTGGCAAAGCAGTTGATAAACTTTTTGAACTCTTGGCGTCAGATATTAAAAATTGTCAGGTGAATTTGGATCCTTTCATTTAGCCAGAAGTATCAAAAAGCTGAATTCGTACCTTTCGAAATTATGTTTGTCGCTAGGCATGTACAGTGTTATAGCCTGCTTCGCATACCAAAGTACATTCTATTTTTATTTTAGCTACTGTTAGGTTAGCGTAACCATTGTTTTATACAGGATCCTCACATTGACAGACTGCTCACATGCTCTGCTCTAATGCCTCAAGTTCTTGATAAGATTTCTTGTCCATCTGTTTCAGAGGTATGATTCTCAATTTGCTGATAGATGCCCAGTCCATATCTGGTATAATGTTCGGAAATAATAAAAAACAATTACTCACTTTATTTCTCAAAACCACAAGGCATAGTCTGGGGGGTGATTGGATGAGGTTTTCTGATTGAGTGTATAGCTTGAATGTCACTTTTTTTGGTGCAACGTATGAATTGTCAAGCACTTAAAAATTGAGTTGAGCTTACTTGTATTATGGTTGTGCAAGGATGATAGTGTTGTCTCTTCTTGTATTACCGGCCATTTAAATGAGTCAAGTGAATATGCTGGCTTAATAAAGTTGGTATGCCGATTGATTGTTTTGCATGTTTTTGCAGTTAGAATTTTTAGTTATGAACTCAAATGAGTCTTGGACCAGACCTGCCCTTTTGAACTCAAGAAACCTGGTTTGAACCAACTGGTTTAGACTGAAGTGATACATATGGACCTATGGGCCACTTCTGCTTGAAAAGTTGCCATATAGGAGAGCATCTGCTGTGCATAACCTAGTTGAATGGTTTAGTTAGATCATCGTGTACTTGTACAATACAATATTATTTGACAGCAGTAACATGCAGTTTGACCACATCAGTATCAGTTGGTGACTGACTGACCTTGGACCTTGCGTTGAGGGCCGGCCATGTGTAATAAGTACAATTAATAAATTTGAAAAAGAAATGTAATGCAACATATCTAGTTCATCTGAGCTGATGATGATTATGCTTATATACCATAAATTATGTCTGTGCATCAGATCTATACAGTATTTCTATGGCATGTATTAACTCTGCTGAAACTGTTTAACGGTTCATGGGCTGAGCTGAATTATCCATGAACTGAAAACTTATAGTTCAATGTCTTGGTTTCTTTGACCTAACTGTGGTTGATCACTCATGAAAAATTTGGTTTCATATAATATTGAAATTGAAGCTGGCAGATATAATTCATTCTCAAGCTGCACATTCTTGCTCATCTACAAAGTATTCGGTGGTGGTGATGGTTCAAGTATCCTTGACCTTGAGCAGTTGAATCTATGTTCTGTATCATTTGTAGCATTCCTTTTGAATGGTTCAATTGTTTACTTGCATATATACCATATGCATGTGGCCTTTTAATCTGGTGTAAACTATGCATGCACTACTGAACTTCAGATTTAATGAGGATTTCTACTTAGTTTATTTTTTATTATTTTTAATATTCGTTTTGAGGTGCTGCAGGAAAGGGGCAATTGTTGACAATAAATATCCATGCAGGTATTTTATTTTTAACGTGTTGTTCTTTTTGTCCAGGACACTAGTGAAGAAAAGGGTTATCTCATTGAAGGGCATATTATTCTTTCTGAAGCTTTCATTTTTATAGCATCCTGTCCATGGTATTTGACACTAAGATCACATATATTTATCTTCTTGTTTTTATGTTTTTACTTACCTTTGTATTCTTTTACAGGATTGAAAACTATACAGAATTACTTTTATGCACACTCCTTCCGATTTCAAGAATCTGGAATCAATTAGAGGTGTATCATTTTTGCGATTATCGATTTAGGTTGTCCATCCATGAAATTACTGTATTTTATGAGAAAGGGACAATCAAACTGTTCAAATCTGAAAGCCCTCATACCACCAATACTTTCCCTGCTCTTAAAGGTGTAAGACATCCCAAACCTCATACTTCTGTCAAATTCTTACAAGCCATAGTAAAACTTTGTTATGTCATGTTTATTGCAACTGAATTCTTTTTTCGGATGCTTCAGTGTGTACATTCTCTATGGATGGAAGACCTTGAAGAAGTTGTGGAGTTGTATTGTACTATGAAAGGAACTACAGATGAGGACAGTTTACTAGAAAATATAAGAAAGTGTCTACTAGACATCCGCGAAACTGGGTATGTTTGCTGCTTGTAGTGTTGAGTTGTTCATTGTAAAGTAGATTCAAACATAAGATTTATGTGAGATAATATGATCTGCCAATTGAAACAATTATCCGAAACCACCTTGCACGATGTTTGGTTGCATAATGGATCCACAAGATCAAAATTGAAGCGATATATCTGACTCCAATAAGCCACCTTGCATGATGTTTAGTTGCCTAATGGATCAACAAGATCTGAATGGAAGCTACACATCTGACTCCCAAGCTAGGTCAAATTTTGTATGGGATCTCTCTTCAATGCAATTACGAAAAGATAGCTCCATGTTGGGCCCACATCCTTAAAATTTAGTTGAAACCACCTTAGCCACTTGAATCTATCCCTTGTTGAAACTATTGTCCACCTTTCTCCCCTTTGATGGCTAGAGTTATGTGAGCTTTTAGGTACAAATGCTATTTTGTTCAGCATTATTGTTGTGTCATGTCAATTGTGTATCATGAAAATGTTGGTGCTATCTCATCTGTTTTTCTTTTATGGTTTTTTGTATTTCCTACTTCCTTCTGTTTGAATTTGTCTGTCACTTTAGTCTTCACAGTTTTTTTTTTCTGAAATATTTGTCATTTTCACTTCCCAATGCACCTTTCTCTCTTCCCAATACATCTATATATCCTTTTCCTTCTCATTTCCTACGCACCCACCTTTTTCACCTCTCCTTAATTCCCGTGTCCGAATCTAAAGTGGCAGATAAATTGGAATGGAGGGAGTATAGATTATAGAATAAGATAGGTAATAGAGGCAGCAATGTAACATCTTGTCAATCATCCAAATCTGGGAGTGTTCTCCCAGTTATGTATATGTTATGTTGCATGTTTATTTAGGTGGCATCAAAAGTATTACGACATCATTTGGAGGCTTAAAAGCAGAGGCATAATCACATACTACTGATGTGTTTGCCATATGAAAATGTAACCCTTGGGGGGAGGGGGTATGAATGGATGATTTCAAACTGCAATACTAGTTTTCAGATGCAATGACAAAAATTAATGACTCAACAGTAATTCTGGTTCCCGTTCTTTAGTTTGTTTTGCTAAACTATGGTGCTTATATGCATTTAATTGCTGAGGAAAGCTTCTTGGAATTTCAGGGTCTTGTATACTTTGCTTGGTTATGATATTTGTAATTATAGTTTAATTCATTTTGTTCATATGCATGTGGATCGCTGCATTCTGTAGGTACAAAGTCATCGGTATGTGTGCATGTCATGATGCGGCATTTGATGAATTATTGGATAGTACTGTCGTTTGTGACATCTTAAGAAAAGATATTGAATCAACGGATTGTCGGCATGTCACTTGGCTAATTGAAAATGTGGTCATTCCATTGGTGCAAAAATGTCCTTCTAAACTTTGGACAAAATGGATTGATTCTTTGCTAGAGCCATTGTGTCACTATTGTGATCATATATTATATGGTTCTTGGTGCAATATATTGTACAATGACACAAGTCATGTCAGTAAAGACTTGGATGGTAGTTGTGTCTCATCTGTAGAGGAGAAAAAGTTAAGAATGGATCTTTTCAAGTTGACCTGTGAAGTGTCTAAATTGCTTGCTACAGTGGCATTGCCAGAATTAAATGCTTGTATGACAAATGAAAGCTCCCTTATCAGGTAATGTGCTTTGACTATAGCTTTTTTCTGCTAACACACAGGAAAGCTGCATGTTTCTACTCCTTTTTGCTTTTGTTTTGTTATTGTTTTAGAAAAGGTTGAGATGTTATTTTGCCTGTAGGTATCTTCTGTATCATGATGGCCTCAATGATTCAGTACGGAGGTTAATCAGGAATATTTTTGGTTATTGGACGGACAATGAAGCAAAGAGGAAAGCTATTCCATTTTGTCACAGTCTGTTCTCCCTTGCCAGTGTCGCAGAGAATAGCAATCTTGTATCTTGCGTTAAAGATGATATAATTCCAAGTATTATCAGATGCTTAGCCATGCAGTTTTGTCGGAAGTCAAGTTCTGACAATAATGACAAATCGGGTTCAAACATGGATCATGTTCTTACTCATCTCTGTGAAGCTGCATACAATTGCATTAAAAATCAGGTAACGCTTATGTGAATTTCTCTTTTTTGAAGCAATATTGTATAGTGCATACCTCAATATTAACAGTTTAACACCTACTATGTTGACTTGAGAGTTAGTTTCTGTCTTCCGTTTTTTAAGGCAAAGAAGGGCTCTTGAACTTGAATTGTTTCAGGGATTAGCTGGGGAAGAGAGAGATGATGGAGATAGTGCAGAAACCTTTGAAAGTTGGTTGCTAAAGCAAATAATAATCACAAAATATCAAAACACATCTTTGGGAGGTATCCTTCTCGTATATACAATGTTCTTCTAGATGAAGTTTCTTTCTTCCTTGCAGAATATGATCTCTCTTCCTCTTTGTTCCAATCAGATTGAAGAAGAGTTTAGGGATTATCTTCCTACATATACAGATATGTTATATGCAGTGGATGAATTTGGTGATGGCCTGAAGGTAACTTATATCATAAATTTCACCAGCCCAGAATAAATTCATTTCCAAGTCAGTTGAAGCCCTGATGGTAGTGTTACTTTTAGGATCTAAGTTGGGAACACCTACTTAAGATCATGGACCTCTTATAGGAGTTAGAAGCAACTATTGTGTTACTGGACCTTCTGTTTTCTTCATCAATTTAAGATGTAGAGTCACCTAGAAGCTTCAGGCACCTGTGTTACATGCGCACCTGAACAGTTTCCCATGCCAAAATGGGTTTCCTGTTGGGTTTGCTCAGTCCTGTACTATAACAACCATTTGCAGGAGTAGCAACTTCAGTGGATTAGGAGAGGTTTATTGCATGGTCCCTATTAAGTTGGCCAAAGCTTTCTTAAAATATGGGTGGGGGAATGTCTCATGTTGTTGATGTGCCAGGTTATTTCTTAGAGAAGTTCACCCCCCGCCCCACCCACCCACACACAAAAAAAACTATTCATGGCCGCCAGCCAATTAAGTGAAACTATAGAAAATGGCATGCTAACTCCTAAAATTTCAAGGATTGTTCTTCCGCTGGTTTTAGGGCGGGATTTTATCAATATACATGTGGAATGAATCAGTTTTGATGGCATTCAATTTCAATTCTATTTATGATTCAGCAGATAAATAAATAAATAAATAAATACTCATAATTTATTTGGTACTCTCCTTCTCTTCTGCTAACTCCATAGGCTGAGAAAGTGGCAGACAGTAGTCAGGAGGAAGTTCTCAATTGATCAAGAATGTCAAAGGCACCAGTTAGCTCATGATCACTGCGCCAGCCCAAGGGCTTTCGTACCTTAGTTGGAGTTACCTTGTGCGTATCACTTATTATCGGCTGCCCTAGCCCTGCCTTTATCTCTCTTATGTGATGCGCCCATAGCTACTGCACTCCATGCACTGTGGTTGGTAGTTTATTTGCCACCTATCTCTTCTATGCAATGCCCACCACACATCTTGAGGCAAAGCAGTGGCATGGATGAGAAGAGTAGCCTGAACAGCATTATGAAGGCGTGTGTGAATAAAGAACATCCTGTAGCAAATCAGCACTGAAGCCACTAGTATTAGTGTTTGTGTGGGCCAACACTCAACCACAGTTCTAGAAACATAGCCCACACAAAACCGATGATATATTAAATACATAATCACTTCATCCAATATATTTGTCATTTTAGCTATGGACACGGCAATTAAGGAGAGATGCAAAAGGTGGGTGCACAGAAAACAGAGAAGAGAGAGAGAGAGCTAGAGATGTACTGGAAAGAGAGAAAAGTTATTGGGAAGTGAAAATGACAAGTAATTTCCCCTACTGTATTCCGGTCAAAAAGAAAATGACAAGTAATTTGGGAATACTGGAGGATGCTACAATGACAAGTAAAATGGGACGGGACGGTGAGAGTACATATTATTTAGCAGTTTCTTACACTATTTGTCTATCTAAATATATTATGTATATAGTGTGGCTTCCAAACCTTGGGAATGGATCAGACTTGCATGTGTAAATGTGTAATGTAGGTTTCATATGTGTTCTTTGTTGTGGTAGGATAAACATTCGAACTAGTTTAGTATTTAGTATTTGCGGAGCGTGGATTTGGCGCCCAGCTGGGTGCGTACCATCAACATCAGGACCGCTAGCTTCTGCTCACCAGCAAAATGTGCCCAATATAAAATGCAACATATAGCTTACATGCGACTGCATGCAGTCTCTGTGCACTCTTGAGAGACAAGAAAGGTGAAGGAGCAACGCCGAAGAAGGCAAGGAAGATGACGACTTGGTAGCTTTATGTGGGACCCCAGCTGGCGATGCTCACTCTGTTTGGACATGGGTACAGTGTGGTGGCCAAAAGCAAACACACTGGCAGGCGCTGTAGCAATACTGAGGTGACTTCATCCAGTTGAGGTCCCTCTATTAACAGAGCTGATAGCACGGCTGGGGGAACCATATCCTATGCAGTTGTGCATTAGCAGTAACAGTGGCTGACATGTGGGCCATCTAAGCAGTGGGCCCACATGTCAGCAACTGTTAATGCTAATGCACAACTGCAGAGGATCTGAACTCATAGCTGGGATGGTGAGGGCGCGAGCTCCATGGGGCGTAGTTCAATTTTCGTTCTCGAACCTGAATACTACAACAACATTCTATAAAGACATCTCTCTCTCTCGCTCTCTCTCTTTTTCTCTCAATGCTTAAGGATTGAGTGACATATTTACTTAATGTTCAAGCCCCTCGATCACACAACCCTTGAAACTAAACTAATCACACTTCATATTTTAATTAGAATTGCATGAGCGTGGTATAAGATAGCAAATGTTTGAATTAACTGGGTTTGCATGTAATGTAGCACTAATTTTAGGATTATCAATTATATTTAAGATTTTCTTGTAAGGTATTTTTGAATTTATAGTTCTTGCTTTTCATATATTATTGAGGATTGATGAAGGGGTTACTAATGTCTATATGATGATCTGTTTATTTGTTCTGCAGGATCGCTATTTTCTTGGTGATGCACCTGAATTAGTGACTGAATTTATGTCCAACACTGATATTGACAATTCTGCAGATTCTGTTCAGTGGACCATATCATTTATGCTGTCAGTATGTATATTGATGTATCCATCAATGTTTCTATATATGTACATCCATATACTGCCTACTGATTATTTATTGTTTTTCTCTTTTGGAAGCGCAAAATATCTTCAGTATATTGGAAGAGACAAAATGAGCAAATGTTCAAGTTTTATTGCAAAATCATCAATTTTAAACCTTATATCAAGGTATTCTTATTATTCCATGTCTTTTAAAGTGGGTAATGTTACAATATGCACCAGAAACACTACAAAATGTATGCATCTGGATGTTTTGCAGTATACTGGTTGTGATGAGAATATGCAAGAACTTATAAAGAACACTTCAGAGGAGTGGTCTGTACTTCCTCAATTTCATAGGAGTTCTGCAGCTGAGGTGAGCATTTTTTTACTATATACGAGTCTAAGCTATTTGATGATTACTCATTAGTCTCCTTTGTCAGTTCTTTTGTAGAATATTAGAATTCTTGGAGCCTCAGTTTCATCCATTGATACGTGAGGTAACTTCTGAAAGGTTCAGGTTTAAGTTCTTTTATATTTTCCTGAGTTACACAAATTAAATGTGATTTCATCAAGCAGGACCACAAGGATGTGCTAACTGAAATAGCCAAGCAGTTAACTTCTGGGGAATATATTAGTTACTTGCAGGTATGCTTTTTTTGTGTGTTTTCACATTCTTGGAAAAATTATGTAGAAATGTTAACTGTTCATCTTCTGCAGCCATTTCAAGCTGTTTCAACGGATTTTTTCAGGCATTTGCAAGCTTATGCACAAAGTTATATTGACGAGAGAAAAGAAAAGGCTGGGGTATGCTATGCAATCACAGATTTTTAATTTTGTCCCTCATCTGGTCAGGACAGGATGGGCGCAAGAGAGGGGAAAATCAAGTGGTACGGGACATCGCGCCCTCGCCGCCATGCCACGGCCACTCCCTGCCCCCGCCTGTCGCGGCCGCGCTGCGATCGACTCGGGAGAAATGAGAGAGGAAAAAATTGGTGGGACCCACGTTTGAGATGGTTAATGGGGGAGGCTCCAAAACCTGGGGGCTTAGAGTTGATTTTTTTGCTTTGGCTTGAAAAAAATAGAGTAGGGGCCTTGTTTAGGGGCCCTGCTGGAGATGCAGTCATTTTACTAGCTGAACACTTCAAATGTGATGCTATTTTTTGGTTGCTATCCCTTCTTTTGAACACATTTAAGATAACTGTAGTAGCATATGTAGTGGTTCATATTAGGTAAATGATACTAGAATAGAGGAACCTTTACAAATATCCTTGGGCCAGGAGCTGGCCACATAGTGTAGTAATAGAACAAAATTGCGTGTTAACTGTAGTACCATATGTAGTGGTTCATATTAGGTAAATGATGCTAGAATAGAGGAACCTTAACAAATATCCTTGGGCCAGGGGCTGGCCACATAGTGTAGTAATAGAACAAAATTGAGTGTTCGAGAAAAGTAATAGAACAAAAAACTTGGCAATGATGGACAAATTCTGCATTGCCTATTGGTCCAGTTTTATATGATTATCAGGTAGGATGCCCTGTTTTTTTTCAGTTTAGGAAGTTTAGCAGGCGAGCAACAAGTTAAGCATTTAATGCAAACTTTTCTAATATTTTAGGGTCATATTTCTGTTATGGTGTATGCCCTGCTAGCCTGGGGCCACCAGATGAGATAATTCATTAGCTAAGCGGGCAGGTACTGTAGCGAGTGAACAGTACGGGGGTTAGACTTACCATTAGTTGGCTCGTTAAGCAAGAGATAAGTTAGACATATCTGTTTGACTAGAGATAAGTTAGAATATAAGAGGGGCCAGTTCTATGTAAGGAGACCGGACACATCATTTGTAATTAAGCAGTGTGTGCCTCCAAGGGATGGCAGACTTGCCGGATTCCTCTTGCTAGCTCTACGCCAGCCAATCAATATCAATTTCAATGTGTTTTCATAATATAACAGTCTTGATTTTTATCACCAGTACTTTAAAACAGAAGTAATTGCCAAGTCAAATATTTAGGACTGTGTCAAGTTAAACAGCACCTTATAAAAATAACCTGAAAGAGTACTGGTTGTGAGGAGGATAGGTTGGGGTTTATACTCCCTTCGAGTTTACTATTGTTCTTGATGTTTCACTGTGGCCATCATATTTTTCCTAAAATTGTTATTTTGTTCTTCAGTACTACAGGGCAAAAAAACAAGCAGAGTTACATAAATTATTTGATACGTGTTTGGCTTCAGGTGAATTTGATCGTTATGTTCGTCAGGTTAGTTCGTCAATAATATTTAGTGTGACGATATATTTCTCCTCAGTGCCTGGAAGCTTAGCTCTACATATTTCTGCTCAATTGTTTGTTAATTGTGGTACCTAATGTTTGCAGGATGATTTTCCTATGAGCATTGGGAAAGACAACCGGTTTATGGATCTGGATAGTGATCTCCTTAAATTGTCACTTGAGGTTATAGTTTCCTAGACACAATTTCATGGGCAATATACCATTATTTATTTATGAATTATTTCCTGTACAAATTTTTTCATGATAATTTATATATAACTTATAAGTTTATATCCATTTACAGCAAAGAACCAATTTTTTGAATGAGGAAGATCAACTATGCTCATATTTTTGACAGATGAAAGAACTTCTTGTCAATGAGCAGGTATTGGGTTTATATCCCCTTTGTGTCCTAGATAGTCGCTGAAATTGCTGTTTCTTTTCCTCAAGTTATGCATTGTCACTTTCAGTTTATTTATATTGCCAATAATGCCCCCCCCCCCCCCCCCTCCTCTCTACTTCATGCAAATTGTGTGTACTCTGGCAGTTTACCATGGTTGGATCACTTAGTACATCTTAATAATCTGTAACTGGTATCTATCCCTAGGCGCATTAATCTATGAAGTTGCAATGGAGCTACCATTAGTCTCGCTAGTAAGAACTTGCACGGTTTATATCCCGTGTGTGTCCTAGATAGTCGCTGAAATTGCTGTTTCTTGTTTCTTTTCCTCAAGTTATACATTGTCACCTTCAGTTTACTTATATTGCCAATGCCCCCTCCCCCCTCTACTTCATGCTATTTGTGAATATTTGAACTTGCACGATTTATATCCCCTGTGTGTCCTAGATAGTCGCTGAAATTGCTGTTTCTTGTTTCTTTTCCTCAAGTTATACATTGTCACTTTCAGTTTACTTATATTGCCAATGCCCCCTCCCCCCTCTACTTCATGCAAATTGTGTGTACTCTGGCAGTTTACCACGGTTGGATCACTTAGTAAATCTAAATAATCTGTAACTCGTATCTATCCCTAGGCACATTAATATATGAAGTTGTAATGGAGCCACCAGTAGTCTCGCTACTAACTAATTGTGAATATTTGAACTTGCAGCTGACAGATGCCGTTCAATGTTTGATACCTAAACTGAAGGCTGAAGGTTTTTTTCATGTCGATGATGATTCTGTTGACTGGGTAATTGTAGCATGCATGATGTTTTCTTTTGTTCTACAGTGCACACGAATGAAATAAATGTTTCTAGTTTATATCCAAAAATGAATGCTGTACGATATTTGATGTTTCTGTATTCTTGTTTTCGCAGGGAAAGAAACAGTTTTCAGATCTGGTGGAGGAATTCCAACACCATGTTTTTCCTGCGCTTGGCCTTCCAAAAAAATATGTTATTCGGGGAATTATGGTCAGATCTTTTTTATGCCTTTATATTGCTTGTACATCAAGTAAATAGTGAAATGATCACTGCAATTTCTATTTCTAGTATTAATTAAAAGAAAATTTGTTGAATTTCAGGATTGTTGGCAAATTATGCGTATGGAAGATGTATCTCTCCGAGATGCTTTTTTGAAGAGGTAGGATATGAAATGGAATCTCCTTGCAATTCTTGTGTCTTAAATTGTGGTGGATCTTCTAAGTAATAAGTATTTGTTTGCTGGTTTTGTACCAGGTTGTTGGAGGAGCATACAACAAATGGATGGAAAACCGTCATCTGGTACTGAAATATGCATTCTTTGCATGTGTGGTTCTGTTGTATATATTTTTTTTATGTCTCTTGTCAGTTTTGGATGGATACGAGATACTACAAGCATGACTACTATGACACCATCCAAAATCCCATAAAAAAGGTTAGTATCGCAACTGTATATGTGCAACCTAATTTTTTTTGTCCTGCCCCATACTGGTCAGCGTTGGTGAATTGGCTGTCATTTTGCATGAATGAAAGGAGTGTGATGTCTGTTGGTTCAGGAAACGCAGGTATTGACAAAGAGATGTTTGTTTTTTTTAAAAAAAATGCATTTACCAAGCCATTACATAAACAATATGGGAGTGCTCTGCAGCTGAGAGCTACATGTATTTTTTTTCTGAGGATAGAAGGGGCTTTCCCCTACTCATTGTAGTATATTTAAAACAAAAGAATCCTATGGATAACCAAAAAAGCTGAAAGAAAACAGAAACTTAGAAAAAAAAATAGACATTCTTCTTTGATTTAAGAGTGCCAACTTGATTTTGTCAATTCATGGATAATTCTTGATCACCTCCCCTTTGGGTCTATTTCATGTCTGCTGTCGTGTAATTTTTTTTTTTTTTTCTGTTCTTCCAGTGGTATGTTCTCTTAAACAGAACACATAATGGGTCACTTTCCTTTGGAACAATTTTGACACAAAAGTTCTTTTATGAAATATGGCATGATAAAACTTGAATTGAATAAATATGGTTGCTACTCGATGATATCATCATTGTGAAGGGTAATATCCTCTGTTATATTTCTTAAGATTTTGTGTATATAGAAATCCGTTGCATTTCAAATTAGTATGGTCTGTCAATGTTTCGAAACAGAGAAAGCTGATATGGGTTCCTTGGCCCAGTATTTTTAACGCTCTATAAAATATCTTGGTAATAATTTTGCTGGCGTACCTCCTCTGTGTAGCTCCTGAAATTACACGAATGAAACTTGCATGGATAATCTATAAGTAGGTCATTAATTAGGCCCACATTATTCATATATACTTGAACGGTTGCACCTTGACTCAAAGTGGTGGTACTATGTTACCCTGCATGTTTCTTTGGATTTGCATCAAATATACCCCCAAATGTGTTGACATTTAAAGATGTTTACTGTACATTTTGTTTTATAGAATGATTCGCTGCTCATTGGACCAATTTCAAAATGACTGGACTTTTTTTCAACAGGTCCTACTCAAATAGCAATGATTGCACAACTTTATAATAAAAACAAAGTCCTACACAATGTGTTAATATTGCCATCAGGGGCGATTCATGAAATATGAAAGCATAAATTTTGAAATTCTTAGATCCTCTGATTTTTGTCAAAATCTCTTTTTTTATTAAAAAAATTGATTCGTTATTAGAAACTCTTAACTCTTTAAATATGTGTTCAGTTTGACACTGTTCATTTCCTTTCTTTGATTATTAGGTATGGAAGAAACAGGATGAGGACTAGAACCAAACTGCCTGGGTCTGCGGAGTTCACCTGCCACCCAGAGGTAGTTCACTGATACTGCACGAGCAGATGCAATGGGTAGTGCAACAGTCTTTCCTTATTAAGAAATGCAAAACGCACGAGACTGTTGCAATCTTCAGTTTCTATCATCAGAAGCTGTGACAACTTTCATATACATGTCATTTGCCATCGGCATGCTGTAAATGCTAAGTTTTTTTTTTCTTTTTTTGGAAAGATGAGAATGACATCAAAATCTCAACATTTCCATGACCACGGTTGAAACTACGAGACCAGACGATCCATACTTTGTGATCCAGACGTGCATTGTGCTGAAAACTGTAATGATCAAGCGACGATACCTGGAGCTGGAGTTCAGGGGGGCAACATCAGTAAGGGTGTGTTTGTTTCGTTGTATTGGATTTGATAGGTTTGGACAGTATCATTCAATCTAGTATTTGTTTCATGTATAGTAATGGACTAGAAGAGGAATATTCTCTTAATATGCTTCCGGCAAAAATGGCATCCTGTCCAAGTTGTGTAACGATGATAATTATTGAAGTAATTAGATATTATTAGTATGGTTTAATAATAGATAATATTTATTACTAAGAATATTATAATTGATAAGCAATAAAATATTGATTAGTACATGATGAGAGCTTGATCATACTAGGACTAGTGATAATTAGCATATTTATTATTAATTATAAATTATTATGATAAGATTAAGATTATTATTACTATAAATCATACTAATTAGTATATAATTAATTATTATTATTTAATAGTAAAATCTATAATTTTATTATTTCATTTTGTTCTATCTATTTTTATTCTATCCACCTAATCAAACACATAATTTAGATCATCTTACCTTGGATGATCATATTCTATCTAACTTGCTCTCAAAATAAACACACCTTTAAGAGAAGCCATGTATTAGACACCATCCGCGAGGTTGTCGGTATCATACAACGACACTAGTTGGTTTTTATATGTTTTAAAAATAGAAAAGGTATTTTGAAGGACACTTTTACTCTTGCTCATCCCAGGAGGCTAGCGGGATTGATTTGGGCACCAGAAATTGGTAAGGCGGTCAAAAAGGAAAAAATAACTATTTTTATACTTAAAATTCATGAAAAGTTAAATCTGCAACTGTTTGATGGAAAAAATTATTTTTCTACCAGAAGAAAGTGGAAAAAAAATATTTTTTTAAAAAAAAGGTTTTTTCGTCGTTCTCGTCCAGCCGCGTGCAGCGACCTGCTCGCTGCGCATTGCTCGCCTAGCCGCGCGTCGCCTCCGCCTGCCGCGTCCAGCCTGCCTGGCTGCTGTCCGCTGGTGCATGGCGCGCACAGCCAAGGGCCTGCAGAGCCGCCGCCGGCTGCTGCGCTGGGGAGAAGCGATACCACCAGCACCAGCTGCACTCGGGGAAGGGTTGACGAGATCTACCGTCGCTGCCTGTGCGGCTGTGCCTGCTACGCTCAGGTTAGGTCTCACCGTCGGTGGGGGAGGCGAGTCACGAGCACGATGGGTGAAATAGCAGAGGGCTAAAAATGTCAAATCAAGTGATTGTTATGGCTGAAAAGTAAAAGAAAATATGATTAAAAAGAGATAGTGATGTTGTGTGATGATTGTCAATCTTATAGATGGTGTTGTGTGAAATCCTTTCTTACTAATATTATTTTGTGGATGGCCTCTTCTTATGGATGGTGTTTGATGAATTATTAGGGCTCAGGTGATGGTGTGTTATGTGTTGTCATCCACAGTTCACAGTGGATGTAGAATGTGTCTTGTCTCTTTCTTGTACATGCACGTAGGCGTAGAGGAACGGATCCCTGCTATCTGATGTCCGTGTCCGTCTAGATTGTTTAACATATAAGTTTATATTGTCCACCATCACCAATCTTAGGTCAGCTTTTTTACGCGAAACGAGAATAAAAATTTAAATAGGTTGGTGGGTTTGTGATATTCACTTAAAATACGAGTCAGGTTCATGGATGTGGATCCTATTATAGTTGGTATTAGAGCTGGTCCTCATAGACACGATGCACGTGACGGTCAGGAGGTCCGGATATATGGTGGATGACGCATGTAGCCCCATGCATGGGACATGGCATGTGGCATACGAGCCAACACTGGAATGAGCGTGTCAAAGAGAAAAACATTCTTGATAGCTTATCCAATGTAGGTATATTGTGTCTTTGTTTCGATAAGGACGTCGGTCTATTGAGAGGAGTGTCTGTAACATCCTAGTTCATTGAAATTAGGCTTATAGTGCCTGAGCACCTATATAAATTTAGTACCACCTTATTAATTTGGGAAAATTATCTGAGACACACTGAGAAATGGCGGTTTCGTCTATAACACACTCACAATCGCGTTTTTGTCTGAGACACACTACGATTTTGGGTACTCTTGTCTGTGGCACACTATTACCGTTTAACAATTGTTTTTAACCTTTTTATCTCAATGCATAAAATATATTAATATTTGAATTTTTGCATAAACATATATTATTGTATTCTCTATCATAAAAAAATATAGACATATTTTTGTTATTGCTGGCATGACTTGCTCCATAAATTAAATATTAAAATAATGAGCAAATCATGTAAACAATCGAAAAAAATCTAGCTCTATTTTTTAGTGATAGAGAATGCAATAATATATGTTCATACAAAGATTCAAATTTTAATATGTTTTATGTGTTGAGATAAAAAAAATTGAAAATCAATTGTTAAACGGTAATAGTGTGCCACAGATGAGAGTACCCAAAATCGTAGTGTGTCTCAGACAAAAACACGATTGTGAGTGTGTTATAGACGAAACCGCCATTTCTAAGTGTGTCTCAGATAATTTTTTCTATTAATTTAGTGGAGATGATCAACATATAAGGCTAGTGTACATTACCACCAATCTTAAATTAGCCTTTTTACGTGAAACGAGGATAAAAACTTTAATAAGTTGATGGGTGTGTGAGATCCACTCAAAATACGAGTAAGCCCAGCCAAATGTGAACCTTAGAACGTTACATTAGGTATGTAGACACATGTATCCATACATGCATCTCGATTGAAAAAGAATCAATAGAAGGAGAATCGGATATCTTTTGAGGGTGGAAACAAGTTTTCCGCTTTCTAAGAAATGGGTTTAGACATTATCACAACTCTCATATATTCGTATAATTTATGATAAGCCTACTGTATATAAGTATAAGCCAGCAGACGCCATGTAAAGGTGCCGCTACGGCAACGCCAAAATGTGGCTAGTGTTCCACGATTTGTCGTGGATGTCATATCTTTGCCTCATTCTTGTGCATACACGCAGATGTCGAGGCCACGGAGCCCAGCAGCCCAGCGTCCTCCTTCCGGACGCCGTCGTCCAGGAGCAGCAACGCCACTATGTCGGTAGCATCTTCACTATCCCCGGCATGCGCCGCCGGCTCACTGCATTCTTGCGGCAAACCCCGGCCGGCGAGTTCCTCCTCACCGGGGCTGAGCTGGGACGCGACGAACCTGTCGAGCGCCCTCCAGTCCGTGCCCATAGCGGCGCCACGCCTACCGTCTGATTCGTAATCTCCATAGCCATCAGTGGAGGCTCCGTGACTGTCATGGTTCGGCAGCGGTGGGCTCTCGAGTTGCGGAAGCTTGGCGAGGCGGCTTGAGTACTGCAGGAGTGCGTCAGCAGCGGCGCCGTCCAGCTCGGGCGACTCATGCTTGAAGTGCGCCGTGCCGGCGAGGACGGAGTCTTGGTAGGAGTAGCTCATGTCCCATGCTCCGGTGATGCTCCGCGGCGGGTTCATAGTCCGCTTCTTGAACGCTCGGCACACCACCCAGCCTTCCTCCTGCATGCATACAAAAGTCGCATCAGAGATTATGATCTAATAACTCGTCAATTAAGCATGGATTGGTTTTACTGCGTGCCAATCCTCCTCGCGCAAGTAAAAGGTGCAACAAAATTTACTGCAGCAAAAATCAAGACCACCAATTGTAGATTAGATGCGAGACAGGCACAGCGCATACCTGAGGCGTGGCGTTCTCGTCGGTCTCAAGCCTGTACTCGTGCATGATCCAGTCGGTCTTCCGGCCGTTGGGTGCCCTCCCCGTGTAGAACACGAGGGTCTTCCGCATGCCGATGAGACCGCGGCCATGCTTGTCTCGCACCGCCTTGTCCCGCCCCGTCGCCTTCCAGAACCCCGTCAGTGTCGCGCGGTTCGTCCGCGTCCCCGTCGGGTACTTGCGGTCCTTGTAGCTGAAGAAGTACCAGTCGCTCTGCTCCTCGTAGCCGATCTTACAGTGATCTTCACGAGAGATGCATGGCAAACGCAACAGAGTTGGATCTGACAGTATCAATGGCGTTGAAGAGAAAGAACATATATAATCACGTCAGGTACTATCACTCTGCTTTTCCATTTGAATCCCTGCAGACCTTGGAGATGCCACGGCTCGATGCGGTAGAGGTCAACATCGCGGATGACGTCGAGGTCGATCTTCAACGAGGCCACCTTCTTCCGGAGGTAGTAGCCGACGAGCTCCTCGTCAGTTGGGTGAAATCTGAACCCAGGAGGCACGCATGACTCCATGACCACCATGCGCTAGCTCACTTGATCACCAGCAGCACGTACCTGCATCGAATTCAGCAGCGCCTCAATCTAGGCATTATGCACGCACGCCGACATAAAGTTGGAGGGTTCAGTTGCAGAAGAAGCCAGTGTGCCTGACGGACTACTGGTTGGATGTGAACTGTATGCAAGATGTACTGTACTACTAGTATATGTGTATGTGTCTTGGTTTCAGTGCTTTTGGGAAAGTTCAACGCAGGCACCATGCTGGGCTTCTCTTCTTTTCTAGTTTCTAGGGCAGGAGTACGGTGAAGCCTGAACATTATAAGTATAAAGTACGGTAAAGGCAGAGCAGCAGGCCGGGCAAATATGCAGCAAAGTTGCAGGCGCTGAATGATAGTGTCGAGTGCGAGGTCTGGAGCATATTGGCCGTAGTCAGCAGGGAATGATAGCTGCCACAGTGCCATGGACCAGGGCCTAGTAATATGAATGGATGTTGAAATCAAAGTTCTTTCTCAACCTCGAATTCGTAAGGGACGGAACTGCCTGTTTAGCAGATACTTAAGTTATATTTGTTCAGTAATACACCTTATATTTCTTATTTAAAAATGAGCATTTGCTAGAAATTTGTATGCTGACAGATGCAGTTGTTGGCTTTGCATACGACATATATTTTGTTTTAGAAAATGGAAGCAGACACTTCCCGCCTCTACATATCCGCACACAACATATACCAGTAATAAAGAAAAAAATGATATATGTGCGGCGCAAAACACAACGACTTTAGCAATGGACCATATGTGACAAGCACGCGCTAAGCTTGTTGTTGGGATGGTCAGTTATAGAGAAAAATAATTGGAGATCAGTCGCAGATGGGAGCAAGCCGTCATTTACATGGTCAGGTTCGCTGCCTTGAGGGGCAGCTAGCTAGCCCTATAAAGTTGGTCGTGAGGGCACAACACGAATGGTCCCTTGCATAGTCTCTGACCGTTCTGTGCCCTTTTGTCTAGGAATTCCATAGCAGGGTTGTGGTCGCAGTGGCCCTCTCTCGGAATCCATACTAACTAACTTGGTGTATGACTGTATTGTCTACAAGCCATGGCAGGCCAAATGGCTATCCATAGCTCATGCTTCATGAATCGTGTGTAAGAGTAGGGCCGGAAATATAAGCACTATATATAAATCACGGTTCTTATGGCAGAGAAAGGCTAGAGCAAGAATACGGCTTTGGCATTCACGGATCCGGCCTATAAGCAACACTTCTCATCTTGGGAAGAAATAGCATAGCAAGCAACGATAATGTCTTATCCTAGGCATGGCGCCATAGCGGCGCCGTATAGCAACCACCACGGCTCCATCATACGAGTTTCTACTTGAATGAAATTGCATGTTTAGGAACGGTTACTATAGTGATACCGCCACACTTGCATATATTCCCACCCAATATTGCCTATTATTAGCTCTAAATGCACATCTAACATTGCTAGTATTTTATTAGAGTTGTGATAATAAACATATGAAACCATATATGATAATATAAGCCTGATTGATCAAAGCTCGGGGATTAATGCAATCTTCCCATTGTCTAAAAAAGCCTGATTGATGTGATCTAATATGTTCAAGATCACTCCAGAAATCCTGAAGAAAAATGTTTAAAATGTTTGGTTATTGCATGAAGTGCTAATTGCCGATGGTCGGCTGGAAACATCAATAATGCAACATTTTTTTCCTTGAAAACAAATTGATACTAATGGTACCAGTAGCTAAAAGGTACAATACAGTTATTGTGGCTCTCGGCTTTTGAACAACAATTACTTTAGAATAGTTCGTGATTGTAAACCTTTATCACAGAGTGGACATTTTTTTCAACAAAAAAATACAGCTAGCAGGACATTCTCCCAGAAATATTTAATTAATTTGGCTGGAAATATTGTATCTGGGTTGTATTCAGTCATTAATGGCACCAGAGAGTATATCTGGGAAAAGATATTTTACACGTTTCCTAAGTTGGAGAAAATAGTTTGCTGCTGGTTGACAAATCAAAATGAATATATTTGGCGTGTGGATAAATCTATTAATAGATTGGTTTGAGAAGTAGATGATGAATCTATTAGTAGATTGATTTGAGAAGTAGATAATAAAAGGAGAAGAAGGCTTCCACACCAATATTATTGTGCTGATGTAAGTCATCTAAAATGACAGACACATGACAGTGATCTGACAGGAACGCAACGCAAATAACTAACCATCCCTCCGCCGCACAACATCCATGCACTGGACCAAAGAGAAAAGGAACAACGTGCTGAATGCCTGAATCCCTGATGTATGAACAAACAAATGCATCTGCAAGCCCCAAAAATCTCAAGAACATTGCTTTAAACAAAAAAAAACGTATCTATATGCATGCAAGAACAGAAAAAGGAAAATGAGGATATCCTTTCGCAGTTCACTTAATTGTCACAGCCACTGCCATTGTAACGTTGATAACTTACCTCAGAACTCAGAAGATCAAACACTCTACAGTGACTGTTTTTTACAGTCTATAACTGGTTTCTCTGGGACATGAAGGAGAAAGGAGCACTGGGAGAAAGAGGGAGTGAATGAGCTTGTGTTGGAAAGGTGTAGAAGCGGAGAAGCAAATAGGATAGAGAAGGGTGGAGGTGTTTAAAAAGAGTGGTGGTATCCCTTTCCTTCGCGCGTGGTTGGGAGAATGAAACCCCCTGGGCCCTAGGGGACCCTTTTGGCCACCTAGCTGATGTCACACGGTCTTCACGGCCTCTTCTTTCCGTTCCCCAGCCTTCACAATCAAGTCACACCATTATTTGAAACAAAAATACAGTCCTTAGGGCCATTTTTTTTATACAAGTATTCACGAACAAAAATATATGTATATTGGAGTTGAAGCGCTATCGGTCAAGGAATTTGAGACTCAAGACTGAAAGACAACTATTATACATATATAGTTCGTCAGGATGTAGGCATCCAACATTTGGAGGGACAGTCATTCTACTATCATATATACAGTGGATGCATGCATATGGGTATCAGTTCACACATCATTGTAGATTTTCTCATTGTTTAACCTTGGTCACATTTAAAGTTTAGTACTTGTTTAATTCTTACTAAATATGTGTCATTGTGATGCTGCAAATACTAAGCTAGGGCAAGGGGGGCAATCTCCTCGCATGCATGTTCGCCCGGTGCTATATCTGCCTAGATGAGAAGTGCTTTCATCAGACAATCATGATAGATCGAACCAACACTATTGGAATTCACAAGTTCCCCCCCCCCCCCCCCCCCCCCAAACCAGCCGGGTTAAGTAGTAATAATAACTGGTGTAGTCTTAAGCACTCATGTCGTGCCACTGTATGTGTGCACTCCGTTAACAACTTTATTAATATACCATGATATTCAACTATAACAACCGGTATAATGAACATGTAAAGGAGAAAAAAGACACGGAAGGAAATAATGTAGTAAGTAGAATGGTCTGGCATGATTATGTATGATCACTAGTGGGATGCAGTAATCAAGTCACAAGATCACCATACCCATCATGGGTCAAATTCTTGGGTAATGCACCACCTTCTAAAAATTCCAAATGGCACGTCTACCTCCATTTCGTTTTTTTATAGGGCGTATTAGGAATTAGGATTTGAAAGTGTCAGACTTTATTTATATGGAAGGAAAATAATAGGAGAAATTTCCAAGTAATTGAAAAAGATTGTCTACGTGTTGCATATCTGGCCACCAAAGAAGAGATGGACTGTTAACAATATTTTTTTATAAATTAAACATAGTACAGACACAGTCGCTCACATAGACGCACGAGCGCTTACCTCTATAAACACACGCAAGTCATCACAGACGTCTCGCTGTCGATAGAGACGTCAACTACTACTAAAAGAATATTAGCCATAAATATAACATCCATGTCAAATCTGGTATTTGAAACTAGATGAGAAACTAACCAACTGAGGTAGGCTCATTTTGCAGATCGACTGCTAACACCTGGCGATGAGGACTTTGGCTCAACATTACTTAGGCTCAACGAGGATTGCAGTGATTTCTGTTTCCGTTGACACTGCTATTATAGTCTTTCAACATCTCTTCCTCTGCCTACTCTAGCATCATCGGGACCTCCCCAGCTTTGTTTTAATTTCAGACTAAAGATATGCAACATTTGAAAATCTCAGACTTTAAAGTACCGATAAGTTGTGTCAATATGATATATACACACATTGTATAGTCAGGATGGACTTGCAATGTGACTTCTTCAAATTCTAATAGACTCTGTTTCCGCATTTATGTATTGATAATTTTCAAACTCCGTCGAGGTAGAATTCCAACTGTAGGTCCTTAAACCGAATCGATACTACAAAATCGGAACTTATGTTGAAATGTCAGGAAGCTATGTTCAAGCATTCGAGGTCAGGGGTCGCCAATTCGATCTATTGTTTCATTCTTTGGCGTGCATCACAAGTACACCATGGTTGTCCTGGTCGATGGAGCAACAAACCCACATATGAGCCTTTTTCTGAGTAGGTCAAAAGAAGGACCTTTCTGTTCCTGTTTCCAGCTGCTGCTGCTAATGATCATGTAACCTTGGAGACAATTTTCACGCGCACTGATCTAGAAGCCTACTGCTTTGTGCGGCCGGGCACATGGAGCGAGACACTTATTACCTGCCCTTTGAGCACTTTTCATATCCAAATGTGAGACGGCTGCTTATACTACGTTGATGATGAAGAACTCAAGATGCAGCGTACTTGGATTGGATCGGCGCGTCATTAACATGCAGCATGTTATTTCAATATTTGGCAAAAGCATGGATTTCTTTAAATGAACACTCTAGTTAAACATCATATACCATAGTCTTCCAGGCGTTGCTCGTCGGGAGGCCCGTTCATGGATCTGTCTGATCTGAGAACATGATGGATATGGTGTCATGGACTCATGGTAGCGCGCGCACCACGGATCAAGTGCTCTGTACTCAATTAGCTAGTAGAGAAGAAACTGGGTCCACCTGACATACTGGCCGATGAAATATGGTCTCTAATAAACTTGGAGGTTTTCAATCGAAAGAGAAGGTCGGTCGATTCGATTCCTATGTGTAATGGGGAGGCCGCCAGCTGGTGTCGTGCAATTGCTCCACAGGTCCACCACCATTTCAGCCCGTGCATCATGCCGCGCGGCGCGCGAGCCATGGCGGCGCTCAGGGGCGGAGCTGCAGGGGGTGCTGCCCGTGCTGCAGCACCCCCTTGGTTCTGGAAATACTAGCGTTTTTTCTTTAGTAAACAAGAAAAATACCATATAAAATGAGTCAATTTGTAGCCTAAATAATTTAAATATGCAGCCAGCACCTCCTGTAATCATGTTCTGGCTCCGCCCCTGGCGGCGCTGCACCATGCAAGGAGCGCCAGCGCATGCCGTGTGGTATTTCATGGCGGAAAGTGTCGAGCCACGTCTCTGGTCGTGATGACAGTGCGTACATGCATCAACCGTAGCCGTATAGCCCGTACGTATCTATATCAAGCTAGCGGAACAAGTAAGCGCGCGAGAGCCTGCAGATGAACAAAGTGGGGCGGCGGCCGTGCCGGCTGGGCGCACGGACGTCGACGTACGTGTCGTCGTTCATGTCGACATGTCTACCTCCACCGCGATCCGTGCCCTGTCGTAGGCCCACCACCCGTCGCCGGCCGGCCGCCGGTGCCCTCGCCGCCCCAACACGTAGACGATGATCGAGTTTACTTAGCTTGTGCCCGCGGATACATGTCGGTGTAGATGCAACCGGGATTACCAAGGCAAGCAAGCTAGTTGATGGATCACTTCACTCGGGCTTCTTCTTTTCCTCCACCCTTTATTCCCTGACAAATGGAAGCCCTTTTCAGTGTTCCCTTTTGTTTGGTGCGGAAAGGTGCGTGAGGAAGATCCTTGGCGTAACCGGCAAAAAGGCTACGGGCCTCGTGCCGTTTTGTGCCTGCAGCCTGCTACACGTACTCGTGTATACAGTAACGGTGTTCTATCACCTTTTTCCAGATAAAAAGATGTATAGCCTTGGCGTACAGAGTGTAAGATTCTGTGCGTAACTGATACTACTACTAGGGCTAGTGTAACTCAGGGCACAGGCTACGATATTCTTCATTTTGATACGACGACATAGAACCGGGTGTGCTGTAGTCTTATCCAGTTTTTCTGCTCTGGCGCGCGCTAATGCGGCACACAACACGTTTAGGCACTGGAAAGTGAGAACGGGCGTGCGCATATACAGAGTGATATACAGGCCGGAGCAGGATGTGTAGCCCGTTCGCAGCTTGTGTCACACTCTTTGACCATGTGACCGTCGGTCAGGCCGGGCTACAACACAGCAGCTTTCCTCCCCCTCTCTGTCGCTGGCGCGTGCACGGCGATGGCGTGCCGATTCTCCGACGATCATTTCTCGCCGCGCACGACAGTCGGCTGTCGATCTCTGCCAGACCAAATCACATGGCTCTCGCCTCCTCCGCTCGCAGGCGAGGCTTTCCGTGCTCGACCGGGGCTGCGATGCATCCTTGGACTAATAACCTGCCGAATGATCGCGTTCTGTTTCGCAGCAGTGCAGCCATGAACCGAGATCGATCTGCCGACACCACCACACGTACGTGTGCAATCGCCGTCCAGTGACCGTGCCTCGTGGAGACGGATCCGTAGTATGATACGACATCGATGGCGTGCCACTGCGACGATGATCGTTGACGAGCCAACCGTGGTGGTGGAATGATCGAACGACGCTCTCTGCTTTCTTTACCGGGACTCCTCCGCTCCGCCCCTGTAATTATTTACCGCCTTTTCACCACTCTCCCTGACCTGGTTGTCATGACGAGACGAAAATATCTTGTGGTGATGTTTTAGTTTTTTTTCGAAAAAAGAAAATAAAAAAGTGCAACCTTTCTTTTCAACTGTGTGAGGCACAATTACAACTGCGGCACCAGCGAGAGAGGTCAGAACTGCGGCCCAAGAGAGAGTAGACAGATAAGCGGGCTTCTGAAAATACAACTGGCCAAGGCCCAATGATAATGCGGCC
Source organism: Eleusine indica (assembly GCA_030378355.1). Classification (NCBI taxonomy): domain Eukaryota; kingdom Viridiplantae; phylum Streptophyta; class Magnoliopsida; order Poales; family Poaceae; genus Eleusine; species Eleusine indica. Next base: position 50,502,720 of record CM059495.1, read on the forward strand.
CACAAGATAACGTGTCCTGCTTTCTCGGTATTAGGCCCTTGGTCTGCAACATGGGTCCGGCACACAGGCCTTGAAACGACCCAAACCTGTCCAGGTTCATGTTAGGCCGAAAGCAAATGTAAATTCGGCCCCATTGTGGGTGCTAATTGAGCTTAATCCCTCTGCTCCAAAAAAAAAAAAATTGAGCTTAATCCCGCAAAATTTAGCCTCAGTGTCAACATCGGCGCGCCAGAAACGCAGCCAGTGATCTATCCGGGCGGAGTCATGAGCTCTAAAGGCGCACGCGTTACCCAGCCAATCGTTTCGGCCGACACGCGCCAAGGGGGGGCACACGCCATGTGGTTTCGCCTAATGCCCAACAGGCAGGCTGTCGACCGTCCCGGCCCGGACGAAACCGCCGCGGAGCAAGCGAGAGGCACACACCGCCGAGATGGGTGGACGGATTATATTGATCGTAGTAGTCGGAGTCCCCGTCACGGGGTCACATCCGTGTCCCCCGCCCCCGTACGCCGCGTCGTCGTCCTCCATGTGAGGCCCTCTTCTCTTCTCTTCATGACGCTCAGTTCTGGCCGTACGAGACGTACGCGCCGCACCGCCGGCTCCTCCGAACCCCCCCCCCCCCCCCCCACGCACCGAACATCACGTGACCCGAAGTACGTTCCACTGGGCCAAGGCAAATGGCGGAGTTCCCAGCGGCCGGCGGGGCTCGGCGATTGCCGATTGGATTGGGTTGTAATATGCGCCTTGATCCGTGGCGACGAGTCCGCGCGCGTCGCTCTCGTGCGCACTGCCCCCGGGGCATCATCGTTCGCACCACCATTCGCGGGGGCGGGCGGGCGCGTTCGTCCGTTCCACCCCGTTGTCCGCGGCGACGACGACGTTCCGCGGATGTGCCGGAAACATGAAATTTGTCGCCGTTGGGATGGATCGATCGGCCACGGCGGCAGGGCCGGCGCGTCCCACGCGAAGGAGAAGCAGTATATCGATCACCGTCACGCCTCCAGACTTTCGTTCGTGCCGTACTGAACGCACCCCGAGGTCGAATGCCGCCGCCTGCCACACGCGCTGATGTCAGGCTCGTGCAGGCCAAAAACTCAAGCATGCAGTTGGGAAGAAGACGGGGAGCTCACGCCGTGGAAGTGGGATGGACAGATTTTTGGGTGTGAGCTCGTCCCGGATCTGAGAGATATATTTCCTTTTATCATCATTTCATCCCTTTTTGTTTCCAAAACAAACACTTTAAAAAATAGGATGGACTTGTCCCGTCCCGTCCCCTCCCCTCGAACCAAACACACTCTAAATAACCATTATTGTGCGGTAGGGGTATACATTCGTCCCTTCAAATCGAACGCATGGGCTCCACACGGTTTCTCAAAGACACTTTTTATTCCAGACAGAGGTCCTTGCTTTTTTCCGAGCACAGTACTGTACTCTGTACCTCCCGTTCCAGCATCCTCTACCGCTGCTTCGGTTCGCTCCCTTTTCCGGCTCCTGATCCTGCGCATGTGGCTCGCACGACATATTCTCATTCTCTCCCCGGTCCGAACAGATTTCAGTTCACAGCGCCGCGCCGAGATGGAGTGTGAACGGGGACGACTCCACTTGCTCATTACGTAATCCTCCGTTTCTTAATAAAATAAAATAAAAAAAGGAATCGGAACGCTTTGCACCTAGCTCCTTTTCAGCTCGCCGAACGGCCGCGGGCGCATTTTGCAATGCGCTGACGGTCCGGCGCGGGCGCCAGCGGCACGTGATGTGTTCTTAAGAGTTAAGACTCTTGTTTGGGCGCCAGCAAAGCGCGACGGCCGAATCAGGCAATTCGAATCGTCGTCAATCAACAACGGAACAGCGGAAAGGAAAACGCACGTGCACGTCTGTGCGTGTAATCAACCGGACCAAATAATCCGTGGCGCGCCTAACTCGCACGAATACGAATGCGGATACTTCCCCAACAGGGGAAAAAGAAGCGCGCACAGTATCAGCGCCGTCCGTGCCCCCCGGGCGGGGTAAGTGGTGGTTGAAAACTTGTGTCCGCAAGTTAATGGCCAAGTTGCTGATCGATCCATGACCACGATCCACGAGCACTTCGGATTCTTCGGACACGAAGCAGCAGTAACGCTATCTATCCTCTGCTGCTGCTCAACAGTTTTCGGTGGTACGGCGTCCCAGTCAACGACTTTGGCCCACCGCGGCTAAAATTTCAACGAGACTGAATAAAATCCATGCTCGGTCATTTTCTGACACGCCACCGTCGGTCGAGTTCGCTAGCTGTACATACAAAGCATCTACGCACAGACTGTTACTAGTACTATGCGCAGCGCGTGATGGTTGAATGCAACGAGACACCCAAATGGCATGACGTCGTTCATACCCGGCCCGGGCGAGCAGACCGAAGATGATGCTGCCGCGGCTGCCGGCGCGCGGCGGAATCCCGGAAAGACAATGCTCCCCGTCCCTCCTCACTCCTCAGCCCCCAAAAGGCCTCCCGCAAGCAACACGCAATTAAATACCACGCCCTGTGACCAAACCGCGTCGAACGCCCGATCGAGCGCGATACGAGCACCCCCCCACCCCACCACGACGCACCACCGCCACCACCGCAGTCGCATCAAACCATCATCACGACACAGGCTCGATCGACGATCAGCCGGCACGACACGGTCCCTCTCCTCAGAATTCAGAAATGAACGCCGCCGCGAACGGGCACGGGCTGGTGCACCACCACCACCACCACCACGCCCAGGCCTCTCCGCCCACGCCGTTCCCGCAGCAACACGGAGGCGGCGGTGGTGGTGGCGGGACCAAGCAGCGCCCCGGGCTCCCACCGACGCCGCCTGGTGCCCACGCCGCGCACGCTGACGTGTGCATGGACGATGCCTCGGCGTCGGCGCGCGCGCAGGGTGGCGGCGTTGGCCTGCCGCCGCGCAAGGCGCACCGGCGGTCCCGCAGCGACGTCCCGTTCGGGTACTTCCCGCCGCCGGCGTCGCCCAAGACGGAGTCCCCCGGCGGGTGGGCCCTCCCCGCAGGCGTCGGCAGCGGCGACGACCTGTTCAACGCGTACATGAGCATGGAAGGCATGGACGGCGGCGGCGGCGGCGGGCTCAAGTACAGCTCGGACGGGGACAGCAGCGGCGTGCGCACCAACGGCGGCGCCGACAGCAGCGAGAACGAGTCCGAGGACTACGGCGCCGGCGCAGACAGCAGCCAGTTCCTCCTCTGGGGCGACGTCGCCGGCAAGAAGAGTAGTGCCAAGAGGAATGCCGCCGGGGAGCCGGCCGCGCCGATGGCGGCGGGGCGGCACGCGAGGAGCCTGTCGATGGATAGCCTCATGGGGAAGCTGAGCTTCGCCGGTAATGGGGAGCCTGGGAAGTTTAGCCTGGAGTTTGGAGGCGGGGAGTTCACCCCCGCCGAGATGAAGCGGATCATGGCTGACGAGAAGCTCGCCGAGATGGCTCTGGCCGACCCGAAGCGCGTAAAAAGGTAATTAATTTTGGTCACAGTTTGCAAACACGAACATCAGTTTGTTAAATCGCAGCGAACAACATCGTGAAAATTTAGCTGTTCCGTTGTTGTGTCTCCTCTGCATTGTAGGGTGCTTGCCAACAGGCAGTCGGCGGCGCGGTCCAAGGAGCGCCGGATGAGGTACATCGCGGAGCTGGAGCAGAAGGTGCAAATCCTGCAGACGGAGGCCACCACTCTGTCCGCGCAGCTCACTCTTCTACAGGTAACGGAGCATGTTCTTCATTTCGTAGGCAATGCTCTTCTTGTCTTGGTCTAAAATTCAGAGCTTTGTGTTCTTAATTTTTGCTCTGTTTGTTGCAGCGCGATTCGGCGGGGCTCGCCACGCAGAACAACGAGCTCAAGTTCCGCCTACAGGCAATGGAGCAGCAGGCGCAGCTGCGAGACGGTGAGCAACCAACTCGGCTTCCTCGGATCATTTTCGCACCTAATCAACATTGTTTTTTGTCCAACCTTTTAAACTGAAGCATCCATTTTCATGTTCCTCAACTCAAAACATGTCCGTAAATTCGTAGCCTTGTTCGTGACAGCCGCTTCGGCGGCGTTGTCTTGGATGCGGCACTTGGCACGTAGTCAGTCATCTTCATGTAGTGCGAGACGCCTACCAATTTTTTTTTTCCTTACAATGGCTTGTGTTTTTTTTAAATCGAACCATTATGCCGTTAGTTGCTTGCATGTAGCCGATGCAGTAGGAAACTATCAGAACGAGTCTGAATAATCAAATCGCGCGGCGACTATTTCAGACATTGGTCACGTCGCCTTGTTTTGGATTCAATCGTACCAACCAAATAATGAAGTGATTATTAAAATTAACGGGTTCCGCGTTTGCTTAGTTCGTGTCACGAACTCGCGATGCTGATGGGCACTACCCATGTCACAAGAGGCCGGCCGTCTTTAGATAATACAATTTGCTTCAATGATATTTAGGATTAGGAGTGCCCAATACAATCCTTTCGTGTATCCCATTTAGTAATTGAAAACTCCACAGTTGTGGGAGCATCAACTGGAACCGTATCAACAATGTGGTGTAGAAATAAGTTGTTTATATGATGCACTTACATTCTTAATGCAAACATTCAGTTCCACGTTAGTGGTGTAGTATTACTACAGAACATGCATCATATATGAAACAACCTTTTTGTTGTGAACAAATGGAATCAATTTGTTCTGAACGCCAATTCTGTTTCTACATCAACAGCTCTCAACGAGGCCCTAACAGCAGAAGTCCAGCGCCTGAAAGTCGGCGACGCAAGCTCGTCCAGCAATCTTCCCCAGCAAATGCAGCTCCATTGTCAGAACCAAATGCATGAACTGCACAAGCAGCAGGGTGAGCAGATACCGTTCTATCAGCTGGAGCAACGCGAGCAGAATGGCGAGGCTAGGAACCATGAGTCCAAGTGATCGTTCAAGTCTCCAGGACAGAGCATATCAACATATACTGGGTCATAAAAACAATCTAGATGATCTCAAATTATGTTTCCTAACCCATTTGTTTCAAACTTTAGCATCGTCTATAGTTTTTCGCTTTTGTTCGGGCAAGAACCCGCCAGTACATCTCTGAATGTTTTTCGTTCTTTCAGATTTCAGAATCCATCGTTGTCACTGGAGTTGTCGTAACGGGTGAATCTGTAATGAATTGAAATTCTTTTGTAGTATTGATATACTCTTTTCAGTGTTCTATGTAGCTACAGTGTTCAGCACACACGCACATTTTTTTCTAGAACATTACTACTTCTCTGCATTAAAAAAAAAGAAAAGAAATAAGAATGCTCCATAGGAGGTCAGGCCGGCCCGTCTTTAGACAATGAAAAGGGTGGCCCGGCCTGACCCAGTTTGATGAAATCGTGGAGCCATACATGGCCCATGGTCGAAAGCAATTCAATTTTTTTTAAAAAAAAACCATGCAGCACAACCTAAACTTTAGTCTTAAAAACCGATAATAAAAATAGCCTAAAAATCCAGTGCTTTCGGTTTATTTACAGTCTTTTCATTTGGCATGACAAAAAAATATTACGTCCACTTAAAAAAAAACTCGCTAGAAGGAGGGCTTGAACCTCCGACCTTATGGTTAACAGCCATACGCTCTAACCAACTGAGCTATTCCAGCTTCTGTCTAAGATATCTTAAATTTACTTTTGTTAGGGAATCCAATTTACTTTTGTTAGGGAATCCAATTTAGTAACACATTTAAATGGTTGCTGTCATTCGAATAGTCAGATGTAGCAATTTACAGGTGCAGAAGCTTTACAAATGTTGTCGCACAGGGACGTGTTTCTTTGGTCTGCGGATCGGATGAGCACGAGTACCTGACGGTACACCGCGCGCTAAATTTGGGAACGTGCCACACGGTTGTACTTGATGAGGAGCTCTCACTCCTGTTGACGATGTTGAGGGCGTAGGCTATACACGCAGCACCTTCACGTCCCCTCTGCGCTCTCCGGGTCCTGGCATGATGAATGAGTGAGCCGCCTCCTGCAGTCCTGAGCAGTTTGTGGCCTAAGCAGTTTCAGCTCGTCGGCTCAGCAATCAGTATAGCTCAAGTGCACACACTGGAATGCAGTGAATGGTTTGGGCTTTGGGATGTGAGTGTGACGGGATTAGGTGCCGGACTAAAGGCAGACCTGCTGCGCACGAGAGCGATGAAGGGGACATGCTCGAGCTCGACTCACAACGTGTTCGATCGGTTGATGACAAATTGTGATGACTTCCTTGGCCAGGCTACGAAATTGGGCGTCACCGGTCAAGATGCGGCAGGTTTGACGTTTCCGGCCCAGCAAATTGCGCCAGCATTGTCGTCACTGAAGGGTGCATGGTTGGATTCATTGTGGGAAAAAAAAATGCTTCGTCAGATATTTTCTTTGAGCATCAAAGAAGAGGAAACCGAACATTCACAGGAACACGAATAACGTTCTCATATTATTTTATTCGTACAAACAGGAACAAAGGCTCTCTCTCTGTGTAGATAACCGGGCTGTCCTCCTTGACGTATAAAAGGGAGAGGCTTCTTCTTTCCCGGATACGGTGTAGAACACGTACTCATTCATCATATTCATGCGCACACACTCGCTCACTCCAAAGATTTGAAAGTCCGCTTCCTCTCTCGCCCGTTGTAACTTCCCTGTAGGACTAGCACATGTAACATGAGAAACCTAAAATTAAATCTAGGGATTTTTTTTGAACCAGTATAATTTTTTATATCCTCTTATGATCATCCGACCTAAATACGTAATTTATAAAAATTTACTAATCAGTGATTCTAGATACCGACACAACCCTATGTCACTTTATTAGGCTGGATTTGCAACCTTACAAAAACAGCCTTTACCGGCCCATAATTACTTCAGAGAACAATAATGATTTGCGTGGATTCTCTGGTTTTGAGAGTGTGGAACAGTGGATACAGGGAGGTACAAAACAAAAATGAGGTCTTGGTTGGTCGATTTGTTCTCCTAGTACATACAAGAATCAGTTTTCTTGGATATCTGGGTGTAGCTGGTGGGAGAGTAGTACTGGTATAAATTCGATGGTTTCACGAGGAATTGGCAAGAATAATTAATCCCAACCAAGTGACTCTAATATTCCATTATTCTAAAGAAAGCTGCTTCGGCAGATATTTTCTTTTGAGCATCAAAGAAGAGGAAACAGAACATTTACAAAGCACGTACAACATATATTATTATATTCGTATAAACAAGAACAAAGGCTCTTCGTACGTAGTACAATATTTTACCGGAGTACAAGCTGGTACAGCACAAGCACTGTTGCACACAGATTATTGACGAAATAAATATAATCGAATCACTCTGGCTTGTAGGGGCCCAGAGTGCGCAGCTTCTCCAAGAACACGAGCATCCTGTCGACGTCCTCCGGCACGACGCCCTTAACCGCGTCGGCCGCGCGGAACCGGTCCTCCCACGCGGCCAGCAGCGGCGTCCTCGCCGGGTCGATCAGCCTGCGCCCGATGATCCTGTCCACAACCCCGAACCAGCCGAGGTACCCGCCGAGCACGACGTCCACGAGCCCGATGCCGTCGCCGCCGAAGAACGGTTTGTTCCCCTGGTTGGAGCACTCCTTGAACGCGCCCTCCAGCGTCTCAAGCGCAGCCTGGGCTCGCGCCACGGCGTCCGCCCTCTCCTCCTCGTTCCTGCACTTGAACAGCATCCCGGTCCACGCTGAGCCCACCTTGTCGTCGACGAAGGCCGCCCAGAACCGGGCCGTCGCGCGCTCGTAGGGGTCGGACGGAAGCACAGCGGCCCCGGCGGGCCAGACCTCGTCGATGTATTGCACGATGATCTGAGACTCGTTCACGGCGCGGCCGCCGTGGATGAGCACCGGAACCGCCTTGTGCACCGGGTTGGAGCTGACGAGGAGCGCGGTCTTGTTGCCGAGGTCCTCCTCGACGTACTCGTACGGCAGACCCTTGAGGTTGAGCACGACGCGCACGCGGATCACGAACGGGCTGGTCCACACGCCCAGCACCTTCAGGTCGCCTTCTCCCGCCATTGGAAGGTTGGAGCTAATAACTAGCAACAAGATACGGAAAAGCTGAGGAGGAGATAGTTTGTGCTTTGCTCCTGTTTTCACTTTGCCACTGAGTGTGCCAGGCGACGGGATTTTATAGTTTTGAGCTGGGCACTTTCGTGTCTGTGCGTCGGAAGCTTCATTTGGGGTGGGAGTACAGTATACCGACTGAGAGATGCACATGGCCGTGTTGTTGGGCATGTTCCTCCCGTCCTCCCTCTTTTGGTTCATGTGATTGACTTCAACGTTGACTGGTTGATGGATGCCGCCAGCGTGTACGTCATTCTACTTCTACAGCAGCCACGCGCTGATTGTGCAACGAATGAAATGAAATGTAGCAGCCACACTAACCACAGAACAAAGCATCTCTTCTCTTTTGACCAGGGTTCTCTTAGCCGGCATTCTTTCCTGCACCGAGGAGTAAGTAAAGCTTATGTGGCCAATTTGGGTTTCATTACTCGTTTGTGCGCCCATCAGCAAGGAACACAAGAACATTAGAATCAATGAAAAAAAAGAACAAAACATTTTAATCACACAGAAGGCCGGATTTAATTATTACTCGATCGTAGATAAGGAATATATCTCCACATGATTCTCCCTTTTTGGTTATTATCTTCTATGTAATTTGCCTTTCATTTTTTAGTACAATGCAGCAATGGGCATATTGTTCTTGTCCCATGATTTCGATTTGATCATTGTGTTGTACTCATGAAACTTGAAATACAACACATTAAGCTAGTACATGTTTAGATGACATGTCATATGTATAATTGTGACTCATTGTCCAACATAGATTTCTCTTTCTTTCAGTGAGCGACATGCCACCAGGACGATCTCTCTGCAATGCTGCTGTGAGTATGTGAACAGCGATAGATAGCGAGGAATGTTGATCTTAAGCGGCGAGTGGGCTTCTTGACGTGCTCCCCGACCGTTAGCCTGGCGACTGGGCTGGCGACTCCGCCGCCGCCGGGCGCCGCACCGGCTATTGCCGGCCGTCCCAGCCGCCAAACCCACACGCCTGCACCCCTTCGTACCTCCTCTCAGCCACACCTCGACCCAATCAGACTCAGCCTCTCCCACCGAGCAGATCCAGGGACCTCTCCCGGTCGGCTGGAGCTCGATTGGCAAAGGCAGCAAGAAGATACCAGAGACGCCGGAGGAAGAAGTGCAGTAGCAGGGAGGGGCCCTTCATGGGGCGGATCTGGCGGCTCTGCCCCAGCTTGCGTCCTCTACACCCGCACGTCAATCCCGTCATCCCTCTCCATTTCTGAAGCATCAGGAAAGAACTCAACCTTAACATTCCGGAAGCAGGGGAGTGAAGAGGGGACATGAGGTAAACGAACAAGATCCTCTCTCGTCGCCCATCGTCTACTCCGTCTGGCTGGGATGGGCAGGTTTGCAACCATGGAGGCGACTTGGCTCCGGAGCAGCAAACTGTGCTTTGGTCTCGGGGCTCTTACAAGGCCGTGATTCTGGGTCAGACCAGCTCTGTCCACCAAAGCCACCGACCTCGACCCAGCAAGTTCTTCATGTCATCGACGACGCCTCGAAGCGACGACACTCTTAGCCGGGAGTCAGAGGAACACGAAGAAGGCTGACAACTGGTTAAGCCAAGATGTACAAGCCAGTGGTCAGCTAAGCGACTTGACAATGTGCCTCGGCTGCAGGCTGAACGGCGAGCTCGCTACTTAAGCAAGGTAAGAGGTTTTTGCTTCAATTGCCTTGCTCCCCGTCAAAAAGTCGCGTTCTGCTGCAATTCGACAAGGTGCTAGTTTTGTCACTGCTTCGGCCACATCTCCACCGAATGCCCCTCCAGCAATGGCAACAAGTCGACCAACCTCTCAAAGCAGGTGCTCCCCAGGTCTGACCACCATCCTCGCCACCAGCCTCACACAACACAAGATCAATCGCTTGTGGTAATGCTTCATTAAAGAAAGATTGAAATAGTGAAGGAAAACAAATATGATCCAATATGTGAAGAGGCTGGACTGTTTATTCCTCTAAAGCTCAATACAAGTGTCACTCCATCGGTTTCGGTCAGAAGCACAACAGAAGCACTGCAGACGCAAGTGGTCACTATGGGGCCAGAGGTCATGCTTGCCACTCCGGTGGATATGAAACCAAGGCAACAGATTGAAATAGTGGAGGAGAATTCAACAAGTAAGAATAAGCAACTATCATCTAAACACGAAGCAGTCAGAATCAAGACAAGTGAGGAGTTTTTTTTCTCACCAAATTACTATGAAGGAGGGCTACCTTCCTATACTAGACATAGAAGGCACCCAAACTCCATTACAAAGTAGAAGCGGGGTGAAACAATGGGTTGGGCATGAATTGATCAAAGCCTTGAGCAATTTCAAGCGGAATGTGGTATCTCATCTATCTCCTTCCATTCTGCAAAACAATTCATTTGAGTAGGAAGCAATTGTTGTGAGTCCAGAAGGCAATCAACCATACAACCAAAAAACAAAGTTTAAAATCAAATCTCAGAAACCATCCTTCAAGGTGGTTCGGGATATGCTGACTATGAAATGGATTTTTTTTTTTAAGGAGGATAAGAAATTGGAGAATTGGACCTTACAGAAACTTGTGGACACCTACAAGAAGCCTCCGACTATGAGCAGTGTTAAAGCTATCAGGAGTCTATCTGAGTTGGTTGTGCTCATAGAGGGGATCAAAAAGCTAGCACAATCAAAGAGGAAGAAGAAATGGAAGGTACCTAGCGTCAAACACAATAAACCAAGTAAAGAAGTCATTGTAGGGTCACTTTTCCCATCTTGTCAAGTAGTTCAACTGAAGATCATGAGCTCTTATATTCCAGTTGGATTATTAACTTTAGAGTGATCAACATATCAGAGCAAAGAAAAGTTTGTTCAGATTGCTGTCCGTGTCTGGCAAGGTACTATTCTACCATTGTTCAGTTTTTCTCTTTGAGATCTTGAGCTGCCTTGTCAACATGTCTTCTCCTTATTGCCAATCAAAAAGAGTAGTTATTGTCCTGCAATGTTTGTTAGAAGGGAGCACGTTAGCTTCAGCACTAAGAGATTTCTTCTGTTCAAGCTACATCACTGGTTGCTTCTTTGGGTGTTGTGAGTGTGTGGCTTCAAAAATCAGATGCTGGGTTTCCGTGATGTTGAGCAACTCCGAGTTGTTGTTTTTTCTTTCTTTTTTTGGTTTATTCATGTCCATCCTGTTGATGGAATTAGATAATGTACCTTTAGGTTATAATTCTCTATTTCTATCTTAATGAATGGCAGTGCTCCTGCTTTACTTTCCCAAAAAAAAAAAAAGCAGCGAGTGGTGACAGCTTCCGGGGCTAGTGATTTTGTCTCTAGCCGGTCTGCTTGAAGGGCCTCCTCTAGTTTATGGTATGTCTAGACTTTGAATGCTGATACTCTTGTAAGGGAAGAAGCACAAGCTAATAAGAAAGCAGAGAGAAAGACTGTTTTTGTATTACTTCATTTCCTGATCTGCTTTTGTGGATTCATAAAGTGTGTTTCTTCTGCGATGATGGGCAGCATCAGCTGATAGATACAGAGAATAGTGAGGGATGTTAAGATATAGATATCTCATGTATAAATAGATGTTGTATTGGTTAGGATTGTGTAACTACTTACGAGTTTATCTCGTACTGTAACTTGTACATCAAGCTATCCTGCCTATACAACACTTGGCGACCTCCTTAGAGAGGCAACACCTTTCACTCTGATACTTTACATGGTAATCACAACACCTTTTTGAAAACACATCTAGTCCATTGCGAGTTCTTCAACTCCCACAATTCTCACCTCCCTCTCCATCCTCGTTACTGAGAAGCTTACGAGGGAAAACTTTTGTTTATGGCGTGCCCAAGTCCTGCCGGCTATTCGTGCTGCGCAGCTTGAAGGGTTCATTGATGGCTCGGAAAAGGCACCTGAAAAAACCATGAATGTGGTGGTGAAAGATTTTAAGACGGTGGTTCCAAACCCAGATTATGTTTCATGGTGTGTGCACGCTTAGCACATACTCACATATCTGGTCACTTCTTTGTCCCCAAAAGTGCTTGTTGCTGTGGCCAGCAACACGACGACAGTGACCATGTGGATGGCGATTACCAAGTCATATGGCTCCCAGTTGCGCTCACGAGTTGCGCTCACGGATTCTCCATCTACGCAACAAGCTGGCGGCAAATCGCAAAGGGGATATGTTGATTTCGACATACACTCCACCGTGCACGGTTATGCCGATGAGATGGCTATTGCTTAATCCCCTTGGCTAAGAGTAGAGAACTTTCTTTTCCTAAATCTGTAAGCATCTTTAAGGTGCCGCTAGAGTTAATCTTCTTAGATGTATGGGGCCTGCTCCTAATTCAGTTGACAATGATAATTATTATGTTAGCTTTATTGATGACTTTAGCAAATTTATTTGGATCTTTCTCTTAAAACACAAGTCTGAAGTGTTTTAAAAGTTTCATGACTTCGAGCGTCTCTTTTCTCGAAAATTTTTGGCCATGCAAAATGACCGGGGTGGGGAGTGTTGAGATATAGATATCTCATGGAGCGTATCTTTTCTCAAAACAACTTGAGGTTGGGTTCATCTCTTCTGTTGCTCAGGTTGCTGATGGTTTCACCAAGGCTTTACCGCATTGTGATTGAGTGTGTGTGTGTGTGTGGGGGGGGGGGAGGGGGTGTTAAGATATAGTTATCTCATGTATAGATAGATGTTATATTGGTTACGATTGTGTAACTACTTACGAGCTTATCTCGTACTATAACTTGTACATCAAATTATCCTGACTATATAACACTCGGCGACCTACTTAGAGAGGTGATGCCTTCCGCATTTCTGATACTTTACAAGGAATACATATGTAAAAAAAAATTTATAAAAGGGGAGTATGTCCTTAATTACTTCATGGTTTATATTTATGCCACATCATCAAAATACGTAAAGCTACAGAGATAGTAGCCACATTGATACTAAAAGACTAGCAAAATGACATGTATTTTTAGTTGTCATGAGTACATGCACCGGCCAAACCAAAACCACTGGATGAGTACAGTGGTCACTAGTGCATTTTACTCCTCATTTTCAAGAGTATTCTTTTTAAACAATTTTGTTCATGAAAGCTTGACAAACAAGGACAAGATCGGTGTACCATGAGAAAACCACATGAGTTTTGGAGTGAAAAAAGTGAGTGACGACAATATAGTTTTAGAACTGAGAGAGTATTTCTTAGCAGCCCTAAGACAGACTATCCTAGCAGCCCTAAGGAAGACTATCGTGTACACAAATTTCTTAATTAGCAGCCCTAAGAAGACTTGCTAGCGTCACTAGCATCCTTCGAAAATCTCACCAGATTGTGAGGCTATTGTCGCTCGGAGTCGGGCAAGATATAAGAAGTTGAGAACATGTATCCGATGTCCATTAAGACAAACCTAGAGCGAAGAAAACAATGGCTGCTAAGGAGTACCTGAAGCTGCTGGGCATCGACGTGAGCCCGTTCGCGATCCGGGTACACATGGCACTGTTCATAAAGGGCGTGAACTACGAGTACATCACGGAGGATCTGAGCAACAAAAGCGAGCTGCTCGTCAGCTCCAACCCGGTGCACAAGAAGGTTCCCGTGCTCATCCACAATGGCAATCCCATCTGCGAGTCCCTTGTCATAGTCCAGTACGTCGACGAGTTCTTCGCCGGCGCTGGCGTTCCGTCCATCCTCCCTGCCGACCCGTACGAGCGTGCCATTGCTCGTTTCTGGGCTGCGTACGTCGACGACAAAGTACCCAAAATTTTCCCTCTACGTGCCGCGTTTGAAGGTTGCAGCTTAGCAGGTACAAAAAATAAAGTGTGGTGATGTGTTTTGCGCTCTTGCTTGCAGTTTTTTCCAGCCATGGCGGGCATCGTACTGGTGCCGACGGAGCAGGAGAGAGTTCAGAAGGTGAAGGAGACATTCGCCGCGATTGAGCCTCTCGAGGAAGCCTTCGCCGTGTGCTCCAAGGGCAAGGCATTCTTCAGCGGCGACTCCATCGGGTACGTCGATCTTGCTCTCGGGTCGTTATTGATCTGGATCGAGGTGATCCGCAGAATGTGTGGCCTTGAAATCATTAGCGCCAGCAAGACGCCTCGCTTGGCTGCATGGGCTGAGCGATTTGGAGAAACTGCGGCGGCTAAGAAGGTGGTGCCGGAGGCGGACCAGGCGTTGCAGTACGGCAAGAAGCTTCAAGCTGCCGCCTCCGCTGCAGCTGCATCCAAATCCAAGTGAATGGTTCACATGGAGTTTGTGTAACAAAGGAAGAAAAAAATTGACTGGCCGGAAGCTAAGACCGCAACATCAAGAAAATGTTCCAGCTTATAGGCCCTTCTTTGCTGTGTGGGAGTGGGAGCTGTCGCCGGATCAGGCGACTAATTTCTAGCATAAGCTTAGTCATGATAAAGAACCAATTAACATTGTGGGCTACTTTTATGTCGTTTTCAATGATCCTGACACAGAGCAGTCATAACCGTAATTGCTAATACACAGAGAGCGCGCGCACGGTTAAATCAAAGGAACTTCTGCAAGAACTCCATAACCTTGTCAAGGTCATCCAGCACGACGCTCTTCACCGAATCAACCATATGCTCAACTGCTCACCCCAGGCAGCCAGAAGGGGCGTCCTTTCTGCATCCAGAACCGTGATGCTGACATCTTTTCAATCACTTTGAAGTTTGAACCACGCAAAGTAGTTACTCAGAACAACGTCCACGAACCCAATGCTGTACCGCTGAAGAATGACGCCGTCCGGCCAGACAAATCCTTGAACGCGCCCTCCAACATTTCTACAGCCGCGATCATCTGTGCCGCCGCGGCGGCGTCTGGATTCTCTGCAGTAGTGCACAGTCACTGACATGTGAGTCCGGGATCACATGTCAGTGACTGTTAATGCACAGCAGTTACTGCAGAGGATACTCATCTGCCGCGGCGTCCTTCTTCTCGGCCTCGCGAGCGAACAAGATGGTGCGGCACGCAGGCCCCACCTGCGAAGATATATGTTAATCGTCTATCACCTCAACACACGGTAGTGGTACTAATAGCTTGTGAAAGAAGGCATGCCGCAACCCGGAATAACCTTGACGTTCATGCGGTACACTTTTGAATATGGCACAGTTGATTGATGTCGCATCAGTCGCCAGCATTGTCGTCATTATATAGCAGCCACGCCCTTTCTGTCCAATACATTCGAAAAGTAGCAGCCATATACTGACGACAAATTAAATAATCGTACTTTCGTTAAAAGGAATGAAAAGAATTAGGAACTAGTACATAGACATTTTTGTAGTGAGGATTTGTGCAGGGCATAGAAACCTAAACATAATTTCTGTACAACGTGTTTTTTTGTTGTTGTAAAACTGCTCTAATGTATAAGATCCTTCAATCAAATATCTACTTATATGCATGGTTTGAAAATTGCCTAAACTTCAGAAAATAAGAAAACGTGCACACAATAATTTAGTAGAACAAGGATATCAAATTGAAATAACCAGACGTTTAGAAAGCACAAGGAAATGTCCACATCAATACCTTTCGTTCATGTTATGCACTTTTTGAATATTAAACACTAAATCATTTCTTCAACTACAGAAGCTCCAACCAAAATTTTGTTCAAAAGTTTTGTATGCACCCCGCGTAACCATGTTCCAAACATATGGCTAATGCTTCTTGGCGGTAAGATATTAAATGAAACATGTACAATTCTCCAAATAAATTTAGCAAGGTGACAATATAAAAAGAAAGAAAAGAGAGGGTGTTCCATTGTCATGAAAGATGAAGACCTTGATGACATGCCTCAACATCTGAACAACTGAAAAGAACTCACTTTAATTTTGTGTTAGGCAAAACCCAGGGAACCGTTATTTAGAGAGGAGTTTTACTGTCCAAAATATTGATCATTAGTTTTGAGAAACTATTAACCAATAGTTTGAAGGTAATTTCGTAATTGCATCATTATAAATGATTTTTATGTTTATTTTACAATAGAAACCTAACCCTATCAAATTATTAAAACATCAATTCATCTTTTAAAAAATAAAGTATCAATTATTAATCTATTACTAATTTATTTTTATTCATAACAATATAGAATAACTATTATAAATCTAGAAATGTTATTTTTTTCAATATTATCCTCAAACTGATAAACTATTAGCCAATAGTTATGTGTTTAGATTATCGAATCTAAAATATTAGATCAAATTATTAGTCAATAGTTATTTAAAATTAATAACCAATATTTTGCACAGTGAAACTCCTCTATTTAGGACCTTAAGGCTTAGCCTACCAGCGAAGCCGTAATCTAAAAGTGTCTCATGTGATGGACTGATGGTGTTGTTTTATCCTTCGAGACGAATACCAACTGTTCAAAATATTTTTCTTGCGGACAAGGGATAAACACTCAGTTCACAAAATCACAGAGTTCCACTCCACAGAGAAAAAAATCATAGAGCTTCCATGTGAATGGAGAACTTCAAAAGCTCTCTAAAAACTCTCTCTAAATCAAATCAATGAGGTTTAGTCTAAAAATCTATCTCCAATAGCTCTTCTAAACAACTCATAGATTTATTCCCTCCCTAAATTCTTCTCATTTGTAGTTAGAAATGAGGGAAAAATTAAGGACCCCAATACTTGTATTTAGAAGGAAATTAATGTTGTTATGGTCCCAGATGCTGACATGGCCCAATCAAAAGTTATCCTGATCTATTTTTAGGAAGAACTGTTGGAGGAGACAAGAAAACTTCTTCTTAATAATTTTTGAGCTACTCTAAAAAACACTCTTTTGGGATTAATTTTTTGGAGATGCTTTAAGACCAGTGGGCAGTACAGTTCGTGAACTTTGTACGAAACATGAGACGGTCCATCAAGAGCCGACACTGAACGATGAACCAAGACAGCTGCGCGTAGGGGGTCCACCTAATCAAAGGAAAGTCTGCAAAAACTCGAGCACCTTGTCGACGTCCTCCGGCAGAACGCCCTTCACCGGATCAGCCGCGCTGAACCGGTCGCCCCAGGCGGCCAGCAGCGGCGTCCGCGTCGCGTCCAGGACCCTGACGCCGACCATCTTCTCGATCACCTTGAACCAACCCAGATAGCTGCCCAGCACAACGTCCACGAGCCCGATGCCGTCGCCACCGAAGAACGGCGCCGTTCCGCCGGAGCAATCTTTGAACGCGCCCTCCAGCGTCTCAAGCGCCGAGACGATCCGTGCCGCCTCAGCCGCCTTCTTCTCGGCTTCGTGCGCGAACAGGATCGTGTACCACGCAGATCCCACCTGCGAAGATACAAAATGTTAATTCAGCTCCACACGGCACCAGTGACAGTGATACTGGTAGCCTACACAAAGCGTGTGCGTGTCTCACAAACCTTGTCGTCAACGAAGGCAGCCCAGAAGCAGGCGGTGGCTCGCTCGTATGCGTCAACGGGGAGGACCGACGGGCCAGTGCCGGCGAACACCTCGTCGATGTATTTCACGATGACCTGCGACTCTGCGATGGGCTTGCCGTCGTGGATGAGCACGGGCACCTTCTTGTATACCGGGTTGCAGGCGAGGAGGAGCCCGCTCTTGTTCTTGAGGTCCTCCTCGACGTACTCGTAGCTGATTCCCTTGAGGTTGAGCACGATCTGCACCCTGTTCACGTATGGGCTGTCCCACACGCCCAGCAGCTTCATCTGATGATCTCCCATGGCGGCTATTGCCAAGCACCCGAAAGAGCGATGACTCGATCGATCAGCAGGTTGTAGCTGCCTCTAAGATGGTGTGGAGGGATGTGAATGAAGCTAATAGTGTAAGTCTTGATGACTTTTGATACTTGCAAACATCCAGGAGGTCAATGATGGCTCGTTAGGTTGCTCAATGCGCGCGTCTCTTTCATATGATATGAGATCGAATTGTTTGGGACCATGGGGATCAAATGAATGGACGTGCGAACTATGTGGTACAGCTTGTCTCCAGCTTTCTGGTGGGAATGAAAGGCATTGGTTGGTGCTGACGTCGATGCGATCAGAGATTTTTTGTGACGCATGCCGTTTGTTGCACGTATCTCTTCGGGAAAAACACCTTTGCCCAGGAAGCAATGCAAGCACGAGCATTTGATGGCGAACGTACCACAAGGATCTGGACCGCACAGAGTCACGGGAGGAGACAGGAATGAGATGCGATTCTCAGGAAACCTACAACGATAGAACTAGATAAGTCGCCGATCGCGGGTTAGTTGAAACCCGTGCCAGAACAGTGCGTCACTACTCCACTGGGGAGAAAGAAAAACTGACAAACTGCCGGTTGGTAAGATAGGATAAAGAAGTGTCGTGAATGATATTACCTCAATCGTATATGGAGCCAGTGAGTCCACAACGAAACAATTCCATCGATTGTCTGAAGCAGTGACTGATATATATACCATGGACCCTGGATAAGGATAATACATAACGAACGGTTATTAGCTATTCGTCATCGAGTCTATGGTTCTGATGAACTCTATAATAATCTCACAAGTATATATGTACACCTTTGCATGTAGAGTCCGTCACACAGTTATAATGCGTTTTACATGGCTTTAGATTTATGCCGTGTTTGGTAGGACTTCTCAATGTGCTTCTGCTCTGGATTCTAGGAGAATCCATCCAAAGGGTACCAGTAAAACGGATTCTGCTTCTACTTCTTAGAATCACTTTTTAAATTTATACTAGAATTCAAAATCACTAAAAACCTAGCTTCTCATGACTTCTCTACTCATTTTTGTATGAAATATATATAAGAGAATTCGTTTTGCCAAACATATTTTAGTAGGAATCCGTTTTTTCAGAAAATCCATTTTTCTAGAGTATTCGTTTTCTTTGGAGAATCTGTTTTATGGAGGAGTCCCAGCAAAGGGACCCTTAGATTCACCCTAGAAAACCGTTATCTTGTGAATCAAATTCTCAAATGAAATTTGGTTAATAAAAGGAAGATAGGATTTTCACTAAATTGACCAATTCTATCCTTGTCTGTCTATATTTTCTAAGAGGCATGCGAGATGTATTTCAAACTTCCAGTTCTACTTGCTGATTAGAAAATTTTAGTGTAAAAATATTTCAGATTTCCATATTTGTTAAAATATTTTGAACTCTTTTACACATTCTTAAACATCAGGTTCGAAAAATTATTCATACCTTAACCCCTAGGCAGAGCTAGGGAGGAAAAGGATGCATTAGGTAGGTTGAACCGGCCCATAGACAGCAACCATGTGTGCAAGGGTCAGTGTTTCGTAGCTAGGCCAACAACTCTGGATGCAAAAGAACTCGATTTGGTAGGAATGCTAAAATTGGCCCATGTCAGTTTATTAGACTGCTTGTGCAACCTTACAAAAAACAACCTCCACCGTCCCATAATTACTTCAGAGAACCATGATATGATTTGGGGTAGATTCGCTGGTTTTGAGAGTGTGGATAGGGGGAGGTACAAAACGACAATGAGGTCTTGGTCGATTTCTCCTCCTAGTACATACAAGAACTAGCAAATAGCGCGGCCTACTTTAGGGCAGGATTGCCAGTTTAATTTTGAACTAACTACTTTGTCTAAATTCAAAAAAAAAAAACATTCAAAGGAAGGAACATTTAAATAAAAGCTTTATGGGCAATCCATACTTTAGTCACTTTTCAAGTTGTACTACAAAACCAATATGTCCATAAAGTTATTTAATGGATCATGCTCTGTGCCCTATCCTACTTTGCTCTAGAGATGCACATGTCACTTGTTGAATTTATTTGTTTTCAAACAATTTTTTTGAAACATAGCCTTATAGGCCCGTATGTAATGAGAAGTTTTACTATCTAAAATACTGATCAGTAGTTTTAAAAACTGTTGGCCAGTAGTTTGATCTAACAGTATAGATTTCATAATCTAAAATTATAACTACTGGCTAGTAGTTTCTCAATTTGAGGGCAATATTGAAAAAAAATATGAGTTATAAATTTATAGTAATTAGTTTTATTGTTATAAATAAAGTTATATTAACAATCTAATTAATAACTAATATTTTATATTTTTTTAATGAATTAATGTTTTAATGATTTGGTAGACTTACTATTCTATCGTGAAAATAAACATAAATTTATTAATTAAATATATAATTATGAAATTACCCTCAAATGACTGGCTAGTAGTTTTGAAAACTACTGGCCAATATTTTGAACAGTAAAACTCCTCAATTCCAATTTCTAAAAAAAGTCTCATAGTTCCATTTTTTTCTCTAAAACTCAAACCCCTCCCTCTCATACCAGCCGCAGTAATGTGGAACATAAATTTATTAATTAAATATACAATTATGAAATTACACTCAAACCACTGGCCAGTAGTTTTTGAAAACTACTAGCCAGAATTTTAGACAGTAAAACTTCTCAATTTCAATTTCTAAAAAAAGTCTCATAGTTCCTTTTTTTTCTCTGAAACTCAAACCCCTCCCTCTCATACCATCTATTTTTATGAATCTCATACCCACTGTGTAAATATATATTTAGATTTTTTTCTTGCCAAATGAGTGACACATAACTTTATTTTTCTATTTATTATTTCAAATTTATGTGTTTACAAATTGTACCTTATATCTCTTGTTACGATAATAATCAATGGATGATGCCAAGATCTTGCTGTGTCTAGTCATTGGTTAATTGGATTACTTACCAAGTGATTCATCATGATCCTTTTTCAGGTAGAAACTAAAATAGCGATGATTTCTTTTGACGTGTCTAAGGCCCTGTTTGGATCCTTCTAATTTTTAAGAAACTGGTTTCTAGAAACTGGAGGGCCTCTAAATAAGTCAGTTTTTATGCCATTTTCTATAAACTTAGAAACTCATAATCTGGCTCAACCCAGCTAATGCCAATTTTTATCTCATTCCAATATAATTAACTACCAAAAAACTAGTTTACAGATTATAAAAACTAGGATCCAAACATCCCTACTCAGTTTTTATTTAAAAATCAGTTTCTAGAAACTAAAAATGAAAACCAGTTTTAAGAAACTATGATAGATCCAAACAGGGCGTAAGATATTTGGACTTCAGTTCTTGATCTATAGGTCATGGTTGGTCTGTGTATATCTTAAGTTCTTAGTGACTCCAATTTTAATGGAGTTTCCACAAAATCTTTAATTAATTAACTTACCTTAATATCTAGTTACGATGGAGCCTGATATCAGTTGAGGTTTTCTGGACCGATTGTTCATTTGTATTCTCTAGGTTTGTATCACTGTTATAAACCGAAGAGTGTGTTTGAAAAATTTATGTGAGATTAGACGTCTATTCTAATTAAATGTGTAGCAGGTCCTACTCATTACCAGAAATATATTTCTATATGCAGATTTTCTATTTTTATTTACTATTTGAATTCTATCCTCCCCTGTATTGCTTGGAGGCTCAATGGCCAAGCAATAAATATCCGCTCTTAATTCCAGCATGTAAAACACCCGCATAAAGTTTTTTTTTTATTATACTCCCGCAGATGGAAACTGAAACAATTGTGTATCAAGGACGAAGTCGAGACCATACAGGTCACGATAGAGAAAGCCTGGAATAATTAGAAACAAGGTGACCCGCTCATTTGCATGGCTAGAATTATATATTTAGATTGTTAATCTTTAAATAAAAGCAACAATATTAATTTTTTATATTATCAATTTATACGGGTAGATAAAATATACCCAAAGATTTCTACTTACATTACCCGATTGTAGGACCACCCTGAAGAAAAACTCTTGTTTAGCACGACACCTTATACTATAACGAAGCTAATTTATGCATGCCCCATTCTTTTCTGCTTTGTAGCTCACCCTAGCATTGGCCCGTAGCTCCGCCACTGGTAGGACCACCAGATAAATGATATGAACATCTTTTATCTTTATATAAATTGACCCAAGAAACTTATATTCAAATTAATTAACAATTCAAAATCATCAAAACAACAGTTAAAATTTAATAATTCAAATTAAAGATAAAATAGAATTATGAAAAATTATGTGAAACTAGAAGTGTATAAAAAAATATATTTTTTTTGTTATGAGAGATAAAAAACAAAGTAAGAAGCTTTGTGTTTTTAGGTCACCAGAGATAGAAAAACAAAGTGAGAGACTAAAAGTTGCCTAGAGAGGGGAGGGTGAATAGGCAATCTAAAATTTAAACCTGAAAATAGCATTCAAACTTGATCAAATAAAGACTAACGAAACTGTCGTCAGTAATAACAGAACTTTCGTAACCACGGAAGTTCCGTCACTTGACAGAACTTCACCAACCTTCCTCTAAATCTTATTGAATAAGCGGATGACTGAGAGATAGAGATACAATACTTGTTTGGTAGAGAAGCTATATCAATGTAAGCCACGAGTTCTTCGATAGCTAGCTAGCAATGCAACAACAAGTATTTCGAGAACAATAATATGAAAGAAAGACACAAGCCCAATAATGAAATACGAGAATGTAAAGAGAGATACAAGGATTTAACCTAAGATTCGGCAACCACACTAAGTAGTCCCTACGCCCTCGTTGAGGAGCCACACAAAGTGGCCGGGTCTCTCTCAACCCGTTTTCCCGCCAAGCAATCATAAAGATCATGCTCGGATTTCTTTCTCTACTTGATTCTTTTCCTCCGGAGGTGAATCACACCTTCACAAATGTCCCTGTCTCACCACAACAAGTTGGGAGCTCAAGGGTGACGCCTAGCCATCCAGGAGACCAAGTCTCCAAGAGTAACAAGCAAATCAATTCTTGTTTGGAGAGGGAAAGATGTGCTCAAGCTTTTGAGTGGAAGGATTCAATCTTTTTGAGGTTGGATCTCTCTCACTTTTGGTTGGAATGTCAAGAACAAGTCTAGGAGTGAGAGTGGAGAGATTTATCTGATGTTTGAGTGAAATGGCAAAGAATCCAACCCTTTCCACGGGGTAAAAGGGTAGGCTTTATATAGTGCTCTCTTAAAAATTAGCCGTTGGAGAGATTTCAGAGACTGACGGAACTTCCGTCATTTCAAAAAGAGCCATTGCGCGCTAGGAAATCAACTGAGCCACAGAACGACGGAACTTTCGTGGCAGGGGCCACGGAACTTCCGTAGCTCTCAGGTTTGCTGGGTTTTAGAGTTGGATACTGATGGAACTTCCGTGAGGAGGCTCACGGAACTTCCATCACTCTCTGTTTGGCTCAGAATTGGTTGGTTCTTTTTGGCTTTTGATGACTAATATTTTCTCAAAGATTTTTGGTTGGCTTGAGCACATAAATTTCCCTTTTTAGCAAGATTGGTTGACCCCCCTTGATAGTTCGACATAGCTGATATAAACAAGGGTTCCCGATCTTCCGATAGGTTCTGATAATCTTGATTAAGGCGGAGGCCATACACAAATCGATCCGGCTTCCAAATGACACGTTCTGAACCCCGCAATCGCAGCACAACGTCTCCTCTGGTTATCAACCGTTCAAGAACGATTGACCTCGCCAAGAAGGCTTATCCTTGCCTGAAAATCAAGAACACAAACAAGAACAAAGAAGAATGCAACCAAATTTGCAAGTATATGATGAATCTCACAAGTTGGAGTCTCACAAACCGATCAAACGGCAAAACTGTTATCAACAGAATAATTTAAGCAAAACCTCAAACCCTAATAAAGAGGCAGCGGCTGTATATGAGGACCCTAGGGTCGTGCAAGACTCCCTGGACGCAGCCCTAAGTGGGCTCAACTCGATACATGGCCCAAAGACCGATTACGGTGTCGCAGCATCAGAACAGATTCTGGAAGTCGCATTGTTTTGGCGATTGCCGACGGCTCGAGACGAATTTGGACATGGGCCTAGTTGGATTGGAAAGGTATTTTCGTTATCTTTCCAGGCATATATAGAACGTACAAATCCGAGTCCGTATGCGTCCTGGACGTCCGTTTTAGTGCAGACTGGTCCTGGGCTCCGAAACAGACTCGAAGTCGGTTTTGATTGGGCCTCCACCTTGGCTTGGACGTCCTTGCTGGCCCATCACGTCTCCAATCACCTCCCCAGCTATCTCATCATCATCTCCATGGTTTCTAACAACAATTAATTCATTAGGTAGCAATCTATTCTCAAAATCACATAAAGAAATCATTAGGAACAAGCTCACCCGTAAATTCAGTTGTCGCGCATGAACTTGCATTTTGGTTGGCGGAGTGCTGGGTGTATCCATAAGGGTGATGTCCTCATCATTCTCCCCCTTTTGAATTAGAGTCGTCCTCGACTCGAGCTCATCTCTTTCTCCCATGTATGGTCTCAAATCTGAAATATTAATTGTGGAACTATTCCCAAACTTGGGATACAACTCATATTTATATGCATTATAAAATTTATCATCACAATGTGAAACTACAATAGAACCCATGCCATGCAAATTAATGACCTCTATGAAAACTTGCTCAGCAATATAAACATCATTCTCCCTCTTATGACAAGATAGAAAATGTATGATTTTAAAAACACTAGAAAAACATGACATGACATGGTAATTGTTATTGCAGTTTTCTAGTTCATCATTTGGTTGTACAACACAAGGAGTATTCATGTTTGAGCAAATATAAACTTTATGCACCATAAATACACCTCTATGATCATAGTTTCCTATAGCATAAAATTCATTTCTTGTTAGTAAAGGCAATTCAGTTTGAGAAAAGATTTGCTTCTCCACGGTATTTAGATCACAAAGAACATCAAATTCAATATAACCCAAAATATTTAGAGAAGACAATAATTTCTGCTCATCCTTTTCACATGTTATTAAAATCAAATGTTTTATTTCAGCACTGTAGGTGAATCATAAGCAAAAATATCAAGCTTATTCATTTGTTGTGGCAAAGGTATAAGTGAAGCAGTGGCACACAACTCCTCTTTATCATAAGGATCAGTAGATAAATCAACTTGTGGCAATGGCAAATCAAAACAAGGTTCCAATACAACAAGATTGTTGGAACAATTCATCACATTAAGAAAGCTCTTACCTGAATCAACAACATGTTCTTCATCTTTCTCACTATCCTCTTCTTTATGTAGAACCTGAAATGTATTAGTTGCAACAAGAGGCACGAAAATATGTTCATCATCTAATTCATATTTTGATGTAAGTGTTGCAACGTTTGAAACAGTCCATTCTTTCCTAAACGGTTCATTCTTCCTCCTTTCAAGCCTTTGTTGATCCTCTTCTAAAATTTCAGCAGCGGTCATAGGTTTAAGAGTAACTCTTCTATCATTGTATTTAAATGAGTAGCTATTTATAATGGCATTGTGCGAAGCATTATTTATAATAATCCAAGGTTTACTCAATAACAAATGACATGCTTGCATAGGTACTATATCAAATTCTGCACTATCCTTATAAGAACCAATAAAAAATTCAATGCGTGCAATTTTATCTACCTTTATCTTACCAAAAGAATTTACCCATTGGATATAGTATGGACATGGGTGTGGCTGTGTTGTCAATCCAAGCTTCTCTACTAATTCTAAATTTGCGATGTTGCGGCTACTCTCTCCATCAATGATAACACGACAACGTCGATCCTTGACAACAAAGTGAGTCTAAAATAAATTGTTCAATTGATTTTGCTCTACCTTCTCCATTTGAGAACTGAGCACTCTTTGTAATACATCACTCATATTGTTCTTATTAGATGACGTTGAATCATCACCATGAGTGGCGTAACCTGTCATTGTTAGTAGCAAACAAGGAAACGGACGGAAGTATATTTTCCTATCACTACTATGTGATAACAGTGTAAACTCTCAACAAGTAAAGGGAAGCATCTTATCAAGCTCTTACAAAGTTCTTAATTCCAACAAGCAAAGGATACCTTGGAGAGTGTGAACTGATGATTGCGAGAGTCAAAAAAATTTGTGCCTGTTCAGAAGGAAATATATGGAGCTTGGATAGGCAATATTAGGTAGCAAGGATTAGCAAAATTTCAATTCAGAAGTTGCAAAACTGAATAATAGTCCCAAGCTAGTCTATGTCACCGGCCTAAACTTGTCTCGGATCTAGTTCAAGCAAGCAAGCAAATGACTCAACAAAGGACACAAAGGATGCAAGCAATTCTGAATTTGTATCTTTTCTTTTTTCTACTTCTTTTTTTTGTGCAGCTTTTTCTCTTGTGCACTTTTGTCTTTTTCTTTTATTTTGTTGAGAATCAGAACTGCAGCAAGGTATTACAAGTTTTACAACCACTGGAACCCCAGAATATATTTTTTTTTCTTACTACAAGTGCAGCAAAAGGATTCTTATAATAGCACAACTAAAACAAACTTCTATAACAAGATCAAGCACTAATTGGTTGGCTTTTGATCACAATGAGACAGCAGCAGAGCACTCTAATTTTCTTTTGCACACGAAAGTAGAAGGCTAGATGTTAAAGAAATATTTAGTGCACATAATTCCAGCAATACTATTATCTAAACATATGCAACACTGATTTTTCCCTTATTTGTCTATGACAAGGATATGCACGACTCAAACAAGACCAAAGAACAAGCACTAGACTAGCAACACAATGACCTTGTAGGGACTCTAGGATTGAACAAAATAACAAGGATAACAGCAGAAACACGACGAACAAATATTTTTGTAGGGCAATTTTCTGGACTCTAGGATTGAACAAAATAACAAGGATAACAGCGAACCTAACGGTGTACCTGAAGCTATGATTACCACTTGATGTAAACAAGGGTTCCCGATCTTCCGATAGGTTCTGATAATCTTGATTAAGGCGGAGGCGATACACAAATCGATCCGGCTTCCGAACGACACGTTCTGAACCCCGCAATCGCAGCACAACGTCTCCTCTGGTTATCAACCGTTCAAGAACGATTGACCTCACCGAGAAGGCTTATCCTTGCCTACAAATTAAGAACACAAGCAAGAACAAAGAAGAATGCAACCAAATTTGCAAGTATATGATGAATTTCACAAGTTGGGGTCTCACAAACCGATCAAACGGCGAAACTGTTATCAACAGAATAATCTAAGCAAAACCTCAAACCCTAATGAAGAGGCGGCGGCTGTATATGAGGACCCTAGGGTTGTGCAAGACCCCCTGGACGCAGCCCTAAGTGGGCTCAACTCGATACATGGCCCAAAGACCGATTACGGTGTCGCAGCACCAGGACAGATTCTGGAAGTCGAATTGTTTTGGCGATTGCCGACGGCTCGAGACGAATTTTGACATGGTACCAGTTGGGTTGGAAAGGTCTTTTCGTTATCTTTCCAGGCATATATAGAACGTACAAATCTGTGTCCGTATGCGTCCTGGGCGTCCGTTTTAGTGCAGACTGGTCCTAGCCTCCGAAACAGACTCGAAGTCGGTTTTGATTGGGCCTCCACCTTGGCTTGGACGTCCTTGCTGGCCCATCACGTCTCCAATCACCTCCCCAGATATCTCATCATCATCTCCATGGTTTCTAACAACAATTAATTCATTAGGTAGCAATCTATTCTCAAAATCACATAAAGGAATCATTAGGAACAAGCTCACCCGTAAATTCAGTTGTTGCGCATGAACTTGCATTTTGGTTGGCGGAGTGCTGGGTGTATCCATAAGGGTGATGTCCTCATCAATAGGTATGACTTAATTAAAGAAATAAAGACTACACTTTGAAGCACTTGAGTCCATTTTCCTTTTCTTCTTTTTGGGAGTAGTAAACCACCTTGCAAATGTGGGATTGAATAACACTTTGATTATCTGCACATTTACTTCATGAACATTGTTAGCACAGTTTTAATCTTTCGTCATTGTACACCAAAACCCACTAGGGGATCCTAGATGCATCTTCAATCTCTCTCTTTTTGGTGATTGATGACAATAGATTAAAAAGGATATAAAAGAGATAATCAAAAGAACCAAAGAGCAAAAATATAGCAAAACTCCCCCTGAAGATATGCATGAATCACAAAAACACGTGAGAGAGCTCCCCCAATATTTTGCAACAAGTGGGGTGCCTAGAGTGTACAAGTG
The DNA here is from genome assembly GCA_030378355.1 of Eleusine indica. Lineage (NCBI taxonomy): Eukaryota > Viridiplantae > Streptophyta > Magnoliopsida > Poales > Poaceae > Eleusine > Eleusine indica. The sequence continues at coordinate 50,530,751 of CM059495.1, forward strand.
TGCAATAGGTGATAAGCAATAAGAGCACAAACACACTTAACACAATCAACAAGATTAGGCAATAAGCAAGCACAACACAATCATCATAAAACAAAGAGAATATTACAAAGAAGTTCACAAATAGTTTTCAAGCACAAAGAAAAAAAACTTGTCCATTGGTTCATCACTAGCCTATTACAATAGATAGACAAGCACACCACAAGCTCACATATCCTTTTTCATCGCTTCTCTCCCCCTTTGGCATCAAAGCACCAAAAAGAATAAAAGGAAGAGGAAAAAGCTAAGAAAAAGGAGTCACTCATCATCTTCTTCGGTGCCCTCTTCTTCTTCTTCTTCTTCTTCTTCTTCTTCTTCTTCTTCTTCATTTGAAGGAGCGGTAGAGGGTCCAGGTGCAGCTGTGGACGATCTAGGTGACACATCGTCCCAATCATAGGCTGTAAAGGGATCTTCAAAGACCTGTGGTTCACCATCGGGTTCACACCCAGAGCCATCCGGAGACACCTCATGGCCCTGAGCCCTTTTGTCCCTCTTGTAGCGCCGCACTTCCTTCTTGATTCTTCTCTTGTTCTCCCAATTTTCCTTTGCATTGAAGCAACAAGCAGTGAGAATGTTCTTGAGGAAAGAAACAATGGGAGAAGATGGATGGCGAGGATGCTCTGGAGAAGTAGGAGTTGATGAAGATGCTCTAGCTACTGCTGCTGCTGCTTCTCTCTTAGCTTCTATCTCGGCATGAGCACGGGCAAGACTTGCTCTTTTGGAGGACGATACCCCAGGTGGAGTGGGATCAACTGGGTGAAGCTCATGTTGCACTCTCGGTCGCAGAGGAAGATGCTTGCATTCCTTCTTAAATATGAGCCCAGTTTCAGCTTCAATCATCCGCATACGATAGGGAGCATAGGGAAGAACTCTCCTTGTATCAATAGATGACATGTGAATGTCATTTGTGATGAAGTCCATGATACAGAAGGGAGTGGCATCCGGAGCAAACCTAGCAAGAATGTTCCTTGAAGACTCCACTATAGCTGTAGCATATCCACCCTTAGGTGCAATGGTAACTCTGAACATCCGGTTAAGGGTGAAGTAGAAGTTGTGAAGTCCATTTGTGGTTCCAAACACATTTGGACACTTCGCATAGTACATGAAGCCCATGTCCTTTTCTTTCATCACAGCTTCATTAGAGATGATTTCCCTTTTACGGTCCTCACTTCCTTGGAAGAAGTAACTAGCAAAACGACTGGCCGAGACCGAATATTCCACACCTTGTGTCCTCTAATGGAGAGTGCGCTTGCCATCAAGACAGAGAGTGGAATAGAATTGACAAATTATCTCCTTATTCCAATCATAATTGAAACCCATGAGGTGAAAAACTCCTCGATCCTTGCACACTTGGATGATATCTTTGAATACTTGATTATCCTTTGACTCCATGTTGGCCCAATCAATCCATTGGCGTGTTGCCAATCTATTCTTTGGGTTCTTGTCAATAAGCATAGACATGTAGTAATCTTGTTGAAACCAAGTGTAGAACCGATAGTCAGTGGCTTCTTACTCTTCCACTAGCATAGAATTTTGCATTCTCGCCTCAATGAGAGCATCAAGGTCCTTCTTGTAGCCCTTGTACACATAGCACTTGGATAGACAGGGGCATGAACATGAAGCCCCTCAACAACCTGCATAGAACCTCCTCTAGCTCCCTTCCTTGCCCGAGAGCTTGTCTCCTTGGCCGATACCTTTCCTTTATCAGGAGCTCTCCTATGAGGAAGAGATCCTCCTTGCTCAACTCTCACGGTCTAAGCAACTCCACTTGTCCCTTGATCTCGATGCCTTGAAGGAATGACTTTCCTTCTCTTTGAGATTGGCACTAGGTCTTCACTTGAAGCGGAGGATACATGTTGCTCCTCATCACTCCCCTCTGTTGGCGTGTTGGAAGCGTACTTGATTCTCACCATCTTCACTACCAAGGAGGAGATAGATATGAGTCACAAGCAAGGAGAAAGGGAGTAAGCAAGAATTCAGTGCACTGAACTGCAGGCGATGAAAGTTCTATGATGGATCACGGAAGTTCCGTCATGACGGAAATTCTGATGGAACTTCCGTCACTTGCAGTTTGCACCAAATTCAACCTATCTTCCAAATCCTTTCACGTGAATCAAAATGCCTCTACAACAAGGTATACTAGGTTCAAAGAAACTATTCTACTCAATTGAAATGAGCACATCTCAAAATTTTGACCTAAACCAAAAGATCTAGGTCAAATCTCATACCTAGGGCAATGGACAGGAGGAAAACGATGGAGATCGCGGAACTTTCGTGGGGGAAGAGTCGAATATCCACCAAATCCGAGGAACTCACCGGTTGAAACTCCAAATCACCACTTAGGGTTTGAGAGGGGGAGAGAGGGTGGGAAAAGAGAGAATGGCCGATTGAAATAGGAAAGAAGAGGCCTTCGGGCCCTTTAACCGGGAAGTGACTGAAGTTCCATCATTTGGTGACGGAAGTTCCATCGCTCTCGGGTATGAGCGGGTAGAGGATAAAACTGACGGAAATTCCTTCGGAACTTCTGTGAGCTTCAGGTTCCATTTTTAGGGGGCAACGGAAGTTCCGTCATTGGATGACGAAAGTTCCGTCGTTCTTTGTCTGGAACAAACAATTACTTCTCTCAACTTAGAACCTTTTGGACAAGTTCAATATATAGGGATAAATAAGGCTTGTTTCTACTTGTGAATAGCAACAATCAACCAATCAAAACTATATTCACAAGTGTCAACAATATGATCTAATGATCAAAGTTTTTTTTGTTTGAAAACAAGGACATGATCAAATTTTGAAGAGTTTTATTTTCAAAGCAATTTTGCATGAACATCACTGCACCAAACAATGTACAAGGTTCTACTCCACATTGGATGAATCCAAGATATTCAGCTCACTCCTAAGCTCACAAAACCGCTTCTCATCTAAGGGCTTGGTAAAGATATTGGCTAATTGTTTATCGGTTCTCACATAGCTAATCTTAATATCCCCCTTTATTGCATGATCTCTTAAGAAGTGGTGTCGGATATCTATATGCTTAGTCCAATTATGATCAATGGGGTTATATGCAATCATTATGGCACTCTCATTGTCACATAGGAGGGGAACTTTGGTCATAGTGTATCCAAAGTCCTTTAGAGTTTGTCGCATCCAAAGTAGTTGAGCACAACAACTTCCGGCTGCAACATACTCCGCTTCGGCTGTGGATAGGGCAACGGAATTTTGTTTCTTGGATGACCATGACACAAGGGACCTACCCAAGAATTGGCAAGTCCCGGAGGTACTCTTCCTATCCACTTTACATTCGGTGTAGCTGGCATCGGAATAACCGACTAACTTGAACTTGGAACCCTTTGGATACCATAATCCTAGGTTGGGTGTGTGAACTAAATATCTCAAGATCCTTTTAACAACCACTAGGAGCCACTTGAAACCTCGCACACATGCACACACTAAGCATGATATCGGGCCTAGATGCATAAAGATAAAGCAAAGAGTCAATCATGGATCGATATACTTTTTGATCCACGAGCTTACCGTTTACATCTAGTCCGAGGTGTCCATTTGTCTTCATGGGAGTCTTGTTGGGCTTTGCATTCTCCATTTCAAACTTCTTGAGTATGTCTTGAGTGTACTTGGTTTGACTTATGAATATTCCTTCTTCAAGTTGCTTGACTTGAAAACCTAGAAAGAACTTCAACTCCCTTATCATTGACATCTCAAATTTCCTAGTCATAATCTTGATAAACTCATCACAAAAATATTGATTAGTAGAACCAAATATAATGTCATCAACATATATTTGGCACTCAAATAAATCATTATCAACTTTTCTTATGAAGAGAGTAGGATCGGCCTTGCCAATTGTGAAGCCTTTGTTGATCAAGTATCCCTTGAGGTGTTCATACCAAGCTCTAGGAGCTTGCTTGAGGTCGTAGAGAGCTTTGTGAAGCTTGTAGACATGGTTTGGTTTCTTTGGGTCTTCAAACCCCGGAGGTTATTGTACATACACTTCTTCTTGAATGGGGCCATTAAGAAATGCACTTTTCATGTCCATTTGAAAAAGCTTAAAACCATGGTGAGTAGCTTAGTCAAGTAATATACGAATTGACTCAAGCCTAGCTACGGGTGCATAGGTTTCACCAAAGTCCAAACCTTCAACTTGTGAGTGGCCTTTTGCAACAAGTCTTGCTTTGTTTCTCACCACCACACCGTACTCATCTTGTTTATTACGGAACACCCATTCTGTACCTACAACATTTTGCTTGGGTCTTTCCACCAATGACCACACCTTGTTTCTTTCAAAGTTATTCAACTCTTCTTGCATGACCATCACGCAATCCGAGTCTTGAAGTTCTTGTTCCACCCTAAGAGGTTCCATAGAGGAAATAAATGAGTAATGATGACAAAATGTAGCCATTTGGGATCGAGTAGTTACCCCTCTTTGAATATCACCAAGTATGTTGTCAACGGGGTGATCGTTTTGAATGCTTTGACGGACTCGTGGGTGTGTGGGTCTAGATGCATCTTCTTCTTCTTGGTGGTTGATATCTTGAGTGTCTCCTTCACCATCATCTTGAACTTGACCTTGGTCATCGCCTTGAACATGATCATCACCATGAGCTTGGCGAGTTCCTTGATCTTGTTCATCTTGTGGATCTTGTGAAGGGGAGTTATCTTGGTTTGAAGAGGATGGCTCATCTTAAGTTGAATTTGGGTCTTGTGGTCTTATTTCACCAATAGCCAAATTCCTTATTGCATCACCCAGAGCCTCATCACCTATATCAGTTGGATTGACTTGCTCTTCTTGAGAGCCATTAGATTCATCAAATTGCACATCCCTGGTTATTTCAACAACCCCTGTGTCTTTGTTAAAGACATGATATGCATAAACATTAGTTCCATAACCAAGGAGAAAACCTTCATGAGTCTTGGAAGCAAATTTAGAAGATTTGGGTTTCTTGTTAAGAATAAAACACTAGCTCCAAAAAACTCCAAAATATGAAACATTGGGAAGGTTACCGGTGAGAAGCTCATATGGTGTTTTCTTCAAAATCTTGTGAAGATATAGTTTATTTGTTACATGGCATGCGGTGTTGATGGCTTCGGCCTAAAAAGTGTCGGGCATCTTGTATTCATCAAGCATTGTTCTTGCCATTTATATAAGTGTGCGGTTCTTCCTTTCGGCTACTCCATTTTGTTGTGGAGTGTATGGAGCAGAGAATTCGTGCTTGATGTCTTCTTCATCAAGATATTCTTCAACTTGAGTGTTCTTGAATTCAGATCTATTATCACTCCTTATCTTCTTGATCTTCACTTTATATTCATTTTGTGCTCTTCTCAAAAACCTCTTTAGAACACCTTGTGTCTCACTTTTGTCATTCAAAAAGAATACCCAAGTGAAACGAGAATAATCATCAACAATTACAAGGCCATATTTGTTACCGCCAATGCTTATATAGGTGACCGGTCCGAATAGGTCCATGTGTAACATCTCCAATGGTCTTGTCATTGTCATCATGGTCTTCGAGGGATGTGATGCTCTAACTTGCTTTCCGGCTTGACATGCGCTACATATTTTATCCTTCTCAAAAGCAACATCCTTTAGTCCGACAACGTGACCACCTTTTAGAAGTTTGGAAAGATTCTGCATCCCAACTTGAGCTAGCCGGCGATGCCAAAGCCAACCCAAGGTAGTTTTAGCGACCAAACAAGTATTTAGGTTAGACCCCTCTTTGTTGGTAATATCAACAAGATAGATCTTGTCCTCTAAATACCCTTTGAAAGCTATTGAGGAATCCTTCTTCCTAAAAATGGTCACACTATCATCGTCAAAGAGACAACTATAGCCCATCTCTCAAAGTTTTGATACTGACATCAAGTTGTATCCTAGACCATTCACAAGATAGGCATTACTAATTGAAAGGTCATGGGTGACATCAATCCGTCCATGACAAGTTACCTTTCCTTTGTTGTCTTTTCCAAATGAGATGCCTCCACTTGGTAGGTTGTCATGATCAATTGTGGAGAACATCGATATCTCTCCGGTCATATGATTTGAGCACCCGCCATCAAGCACCCATATTACGCCACCGGAGGAGTATTCCTACAAAAGAAATCAAGCATGTGTTTTAGGCACCCAAGTCGGTTTGGGTCCCTTAACACTAGATACAAGAACTTTGGACACCCACACATAAGGCTTCCACCTTGCGTCATGTGGCCTAACAAATTTTGCAACCACTCTACCATAAACATTACGGGTTAGCACATAAGAGGCATCAAAATCATAAAAGGATATGATAGAGGTCTTGTTGTTCTTGTTGACTTGAGGAGCATTATTCTTTGGCTTTTTGACCATCTCTTGTGCCACTTGCTTGCCCTTGCCTTAGGGCACAAAGTTGGGTCTCTTGTTATAGCCCTTCTTAGGTGCATTCTTATTGTACCCTAATCCTCTCTTGTCATGAGAGGCTCTTGGCTCACCAACAATCTTTCTTGTGGTTTCTATTTGAGCCTTCTTCTCAAGTTCCTTGACTTGGTTGGATAGATTTTTAATGATTGCATATTGCTTGGCAATCATCTCAACATTAACATTGTGGCCCCTTCCACAACCTTTGCTTGTTGAAGCTTGGGAAGATTCCAATTTTTTCAACAAAGATTGTGAGCTCAACTTGAGATCCTTAATTGATTTCACAAGAGCTTTGTTCTCCTCTATCAATGAGCTACACCTCTCTTGAAGCTTCTTGTTGATTGAAGTGCATGAATCACTTGATTCTTTGACCTTGCCAAGATCATTAGTCAAGCTCTTGTTCTTTTCCCTTTCTTGCTCAAGTTGCTTTGTGAGCTCAAGGTTCTTTTCTTTTTCTTTAATAAGCAGCTCCTCTTGTCTTTAGAGGATTCTTTCTTGATCCTCAATCTCCTCATTAAGTTTAACTTGCATTTTCATCATTTCTTGCATAGAGGGGACCAAGTCCTCCTTTTCATCACTATAACATGAGGGATTGAAATCAGAACAAGGAGATACCTTGCTTTCCTTAGCCATGAAACACCGGGGAGCATCATCCTCATCATCGGTGAGGTTGTTGAAGAGTGACTTCTTGGACGGAGGTAGACCAATGGCAATGTTGGCAATGCCACCCTCATGATCTTCATCATCATCATCGGGATGTATTCTTGGCCAATGTGAGCTTGTCCCTTATTGTATGGCTTCTTGTTGGGCTTGTTCTTCTTATTATACTTTTCATTCTTGTTGCCCTTGTCATTTAGCCTTGGGGCTATCATGTGACCTTGCTCATGACATTCATAGCATCTTCTATTTGTTCTTCTAGCTTTTGCTTTATCAAAGCTCTTCTTGGTAAAGCCATTCTTGATCATATATTTGCCAAATTTCTTGACGAATAAGGCAAACTCTTCATTGTCTTGTTCATCATCATCACTCTCTTTATCTTCATCATTTTCCTTGAGTGCTATGTCCTTCTTGCTTCTGCTCTCATCACCAATGAGCACATTCACTCTCTTGCCCTCATCATCACGACTCTTATGAGCATTGATTCTTCCGATCACTTCATCAGCTGTGAAACTCTCAAACCCATCCTTCTCCTCAATGATGGTGCATAGTGTTGGATTCCATATCTTAAGAGCCACGAGGAACTTATAGTTGACTTATTCATCCTTGATGTTGTCCCCATAAGCTCTTCTCTCATTGCCAATATCCATGATCCTATCATTAGTTTGTTGAGGCTCTTCTCCTTTGTTCATGACAAAGAAGTTGAATTAGTTTTTGAGAACTTGGAGTCTTGACTTCTTCACAACATCAACTCCGTCATGAGCACAAACAAGCTTCTTCCACATTCTTCGGGCATTCTCAATTCTGGCTACTCTTGAATATTCCTTGAGATTCAAAGAAGAGAGAATGGCCGACACCGCTTGAGCATTGCGATGTATGTTGAATTGGTCAATGGTTGTGGGATTTTCCTCATTCTCCAAAGTATACCCTTTCTCCATAATTTCCCAAATTGGTGGACCAATTGACATGAGGTACATCTTCATGCAGTGCTTGTACCAACTAAAGTCCTTGCCCTCGAAGTAGGGAAATCTTCCACTTCCACTACCATGTATATTTGCTACATCGGCATAGTTGAAAGGTGAAAGTGCATCTAGGCCCCTAATTTTATTTTGGTGATTGGTGTCAATACAATTAAGAACAAACTAATATTTTATTGAGCATGTGTATAGATGACACTTCAAAGTTTGGTGAAAGAAATGCATAAAAGCAAAAAGGAGAAAAGAAGATGACAAAGTGCTTCAAAGATGAAATTCAAAATATGCTCAAGAATGAAGTTCATGGAGTTTTTATTTTATCTTGAGTATAGGAAGGCCGCACTATCAAGAGGGACACAAGAGTTCAAAGCAAAAATGATCCAAGTGCCTAAAAACCTTTTTCCAGAGTCTTTTCATCGGACTTGTCCGATGTGTCGGACAAGTCCATCGGACTCCAGTAGCATTGCCACTCTGGACCGTCGGACATGTCCGATGGTCATCGAACTTGTCTGATGACCTGAGGAAAGTCCGACATGTCAGACATCTTCATCGGACTCCAGTTTCACTGCCACCTTGTGTCATCGGACATGTCTGATGAACCAGACTTGTCCGAGGCATCGGGCATGCCCATCGGACTCCAGTAACCGTGCCACCTTGCTTCATTGGACTTGTCCGATGCAGATATGAGAAATATCCCCTCAAACGACTCTTTTTCTTAATGGGTTATAAATAGGACCCCATCTTGCCCCTTGGCCTGTTGGTCACTCATTCTACTCAAAAACACTCTCAAGCTCACTTTGCTCTCCCTAACTCTCCTCCCTTGCTTCCACTCTTGATTTGTGAAGGGATTGAGAGAAGATTGAAGAGCTCCATCGCCTCCAAGCTTCCATCCTCTTGAGCACTTGGTTCATCTGCACCGCCGACAACTCTTGTGTTTGTTACTCTTGGGGATTCATCCCCTAAACGGTTAGAGGTGCCCGTTGAGCTATCAACTCGTGTGGTGACGCCTCGGGAAGTTTGTATTGACCCCTCCTTTGTGGAGCTGCTAGTGGAACACTGAGTTTGATCTTTGTGATCACTTGGAGAGGTTTAGGGTTGATAGAGACCCGGTCCTTTGTGGATCCCTAAACGGAGATGTAGGCTTCTTTGTGGAGCTGAACTTCGGTGAAAAATCCCGTGTCTCTTGTGTGCTTTATTACTTGTCCTTCATTTACTTGTTCTTGCTCTTAATCTTACTAGTTAGGGTTTGCTTTTTTATTTCTCAAATTAACTTGTGTAGGTTGCATGCAAGTTCGTTTACTCTTTTTTACAACTTCCTCTAGCTTGTAATCACTTGTTCCTAGCTTGCCTTGAACTAGTTTTTAAGTTTTAGCCGTCCGATCTACTTTTCTATCTCTTGCCATCGGGCAAGTCATTGGACTTTACTCACAATCATCGGACAAGTCCGACACTGCGCATTTAACTTTTATTATTAAGTCATTTTCTAGGATGATTGCCTATTCACCCCCCTATAGGCACTTTCAATTGGTGTTAGAGCCGATATCTTCTACAAAGCTTAACCGCTTGTAGATTAAAGATGTCAAAACCGGAAGATCAACCATCCATTGCTCTTCCAACCAAAGATGTTGCCAGTGGTTCTCGAGGTGGAGATAATGCAAGGACTAGAGATGATGATATTGGTGCTCAACCAAAACTCTACAATAATGTCATGTATGATTATGATGACCTCAAGGAAGATTGCATTGGACAAGAGTCAGGTAGACTCCCTTACTTTGATGGACAATTCTATGATCATTGGAAATGCAAGATGATGATGTATTTGGAATCCATGAGTCCACATGTTGCAAGTATAACCAAAAATGGTTTCTTGTGGGAAAATAGAGACAATCCAACTTGCAAGGATCAAATCAACATTCATCGTAATGCCGTGGCAGCTAGTGCAATTGTCTCCGCACTTAGCTCCACCGAGTATGACAAGGTTGCTGGAATAAAGAATGTCAACCAACTATGGAGAAAGCTTGAGGTTATCTATGAGGGCATTTATTCCGTCAAGGATGAAAGGCTTGGAGAGTTACAAAATGAATTCAACTTGTTCATAATGGGTCCAGGAGAAGGCCCAAAAGAAGTTCATGATAGGCTCATGAGGATTGTAAACCAAAGAAGAGCACTAGGAGCCAAAATGACCGACTTGGATATCAACAAAAGACTGCTACAAGCATTGAGACGATGGGATGGCAACATTTGCTCAAACATTAGAGAGAAGGACAAATTCAAAAGTTTCTCCACCGACGAAGTGCTTGGGAAGCTTCTATATCAAAAGCAACAAAATGATCAAATCAACAAGATAAATGCCTTGATCAAGCAAATTGAGGGAGCAAGTGGTAACAAAAATGATGTAGCACTCAATGCTACTTGAGAGAAACAAGAGAAGAAGAAGAAAGTGGTTGATCCTAGTGATGATGAAATGGCCTTGCTAGTAAGAAGATTCAAGTCATTTCTTAAGAAGGATGGCTACAAGAAGAAGAACTATGACAAGGGCAAAGCAAGAAGGTCAAAAAAGACTTGGTATGAGTGTGGTGATGAAGAACATTTCATTGCGGAATGTCCAATGAAGAATAACAAGGATGAAGGAAAGAAAGACAAGCACCACAAGAAAGACAAGAAGTACAAGAAGAATAGAATAGGTGAAGCTCACATAGGTCAAGAATGGAATTCCGGTGACTCATCCTCTTCATCATCTTCCTCCTCCAAATCTGACACGGATGAGGGAGGTATTGCTACAATTGTCATTAGTGTCACTGCCACCAACGTTTCTCTGTTTGGGAGCTTGAGTGATGATGATGATGATAACACCCATATGTGCTTCATGGCAAGAGGATCCAAGGTATCAAAATCTAAACATAATCGTTCCTCCTATGCTAGTAGTAGTGATGATGATGATGATGATGATGATGATGTTAATGCTTCACTTCCTAAAATGCTTGAATTTATGAATTGCTAGAAAAACAAAAGGAAGAAAATGATAGAGAAGAGGAGCTTCATGAAAAATAAGAAGACTTGCTTATTCTTGAAAAGAAAAGAAACCTTGAACTAGAGAAGCTCCTATAAAATGAGAGAAAGAAAAATGATGATTTAACTATGTTTCTCACTAAAATTGAGAACTCTTGTGAAAGTCTTAAGAGCTCAAAAGATGCTCTTCTAGAGAAGTATGAGAACTTGGAAAAGACTCATAAGTTCCTTGAAGAACAATATAAAATACTTTCAACCATCACATCTTTCAACAACAAATCTCATGCTTCCACTAGCAAAGGATGTGATAGGTGTTATAATATTGATATTGATGCTTGTGCTACTAATATCAAATTGATTGATGATTTGAACAAGCAAGTGAAGTCACTTGAAAGCAAAATACAACATGGGAAAATGTTGTTAATGATGAAAAGGCAAAGTATGCAAGAGGTGCATACTCATATTCTAGGCACCCAATGTCATGGATGACATTGGATATGTTGAGGGTGTCAAGCACAATGCTAGGGATAACAAGAATGGGAAGGGGGAATTCCTAAAGTTCACCAAGGAAGGATCTTACCAAAATAAGCAAGTCAAGAACATAAACATTAACCATTCTTTTTTTGTTAATGATTCTTATGCTAATATGTCTAATGCTACTTGTGCACTCTTTCATGATTTTGATGCTTCATATGTACTTATGAGAAACATGCATGGTCGTGTGTTGCTAAATATATTGGGCCACACAACAAGAGATCAAAGACTTGTGTGTGGGTGTCCAAAGTGCTTGTGACTAATGTGAAAGGACTCAAGTAAATTTGGATACCTAAAAACAAAGCTTAATTTGTTTTGTAGGACTATGTCTCCGGAGGGTCAAGTTGGATGATTGATAGTGGATGCACTAATCATATGACCAGAGACAAAAAGATGTTCAAGTCATTTGAACCAAGTCACAACAAAAATGAATATATTATATTTGGTGACAATGGAACGGGACAAGTACTAGGTTATGGTAAAGTTCCTCTTACTCCTTCGTATTCACTTTCTAAGGTTATGCTTGTTGATCACATTGACTTCAATCTATTGTCCATTTCGCAATTTTGTAAAATGGGCTATGATTGCTTGTTCAACAAATGTGGTGTGATCGTCTATAAGAGGAGTGATGGCTCGGTTGCCTTTAAGGGTATGCTTAAAGGAAAGCTTTATGTTGTGGATTTCTCCACGGATGAAGCTAGACTTGGTACATGCTTATTAGTAAAGTCCAACATAGGATGGTTGTGGCATAGGAGGCTTGCCCATGTTGGTATGAGAAATCTTCGCAAACTCCAAAAGGGCGGCCACATCATAGGACTAACCGATGTTTGCTTTGAGAAAGATAGAATTTGTAGTGCATGTCAAGTGGGAAAGAAGTTGGAGCTTCACACCCCTCCAAGAACGTGATGACAATCACAAGACCATTGGAGATGTTGCACATGGATCTCTTCGGCCCCATCTCCTATATAAGCATTGGTGGTAACAAATATGGTCTTGTAATTGTTGATGATTTTTCTTGCTTCATGTGGGTATTCTTTTTGCATGATAAAGGTGAAGTGAAGTACGTGCTCAAGACATTCATGAAAAGAGTACAAAATGAATATGAAGTCAAGATCAAGAAAATAAGTAGCGACAACGGCACCGAGTTCAAGAACACCCAAGTTGAGGAGTACCTTGATGCAGAAGGATCAAGCATGAATTTTCGGCACCCTACTCCCCTCAACAAAATGGGGTGGCCGAAAGAAAGAATCGTACACTCATTGAGATGGCAATAATAATGCTTGATGAATACAAGACGTCCGACCATTTTTGGGCTGAAGCCGTCAACACCGCATGCCATGCCTCCAACCGGTTGTATCTTCACCAACTATTGAAGAAAACACCATCTGAGCTACTAACCGGTAACAAGCCTAATATTTCTTACTTTCATGTTTTTGGGAGCAAATGTTTCATGCTAAACAAGAAACCAAGACTTCAAAATTTGCTCTAAAAGTTGATGAAGGTTTCTTGCTTGGTTATGGGTCAAATGTTCATGCTTACCGTGTGTTCAACAAAACCACCGGTTGTATTGAAATCTCACGTGACGTGACATTTGATGAATCTAACCGCTCTCAAGAGGAGCAAGTTGTTAATGATGATGTAGATGATGAAGGTCCTAGAAATGCAATAAAAAGAATGACCATTGGTGATGTGAGACCACAAGAAACATCAAGTGTTGAAGATCAACCCTCTCCCCCTAGACAAGACCAACATCATGAAAATAAAGAAATTGATCATGCAAGTGTTCAAGATCACGATGTTGGGGATCATGAACAAGCATCAAGTGATGATTCTCAAAGACATGATCAAGAGGTTGATAAAGATGATGGTCAAGGAAGCTCACATCCACCACATCCAAGAATGCATCAAAATGTACAACGTGATCACCTCGTCGAGCAAATTCTTGGAGACATTGATAAGGGGGTAATCACTAGATCTCGAGTTAGTATTTTTTGTGAACATTACTCTTTTGTCTCTTCTATGGAGCCATTTAGGGTAGAACAAGCACTTGAGGATTCAGATTAGGTGATGGCCATGCAAGAGGAATTGAACAACTTCACAAGAAATGAAGTATGGACATTGGAGGATAGACCAAAGAAAAAGAATGTTGTGGGCACCAAGTGGGTCTTCTGCAACAAACAAAATGAAGATGGTGCTGTGACAAGAAACAAGGCAAGACTCGTGGCAAAGGGGTATTCATAAGTGGAAGGTTTGGATTTTGATGAAACCTATGCTCCCGTAGCAAGACTTGAATCAATAAGAATATTACTTGCTTTTGCTACTCACCATGATTTTAAGTTGTATCAAATTGACGTGAAAAGTGCATTCCTCAATGGGCCAATAAAGAAAGAGGTGTATGTGGAGCAACCACCGGGCTTTGAGGAGCCAATAAAGATAGAGGTGTATGTGGAGCAACCACCGGGCTTTGAAGACCCTAAATATCCTAATCATGTTTATAAACTCCATAAGATGCTCTATGGGCTTAAGCAAGTTCCAAGAGCATGGTATGAATGCCTTAGGGATTTTCTTGTTAAGAAAGGTCTTGTCATTGGCAAGGCCGATGCAACTCTCTTCACAAAGTGTTTTGGCAATGACATATTTGTGTGCCAAATATATGTCGATGACATTATATTTGGTTCTACTAACCAAACCTTCTGTGATGAGTTTAGCAAGACAATGACCAAGAGGTTCGAGATGTCCATGATGGGAGAATTGACATTCTTTCTAGGCTTCCAAGTGAAGCAACTCAAGGAGGGCACCTTCATATGCCAAGCCAAGTACACACAAGACTTATTGAAGAAGTTTGACATGGACAAGGCCAAGCCTATCAAAACTCCCATGCCAACAAATGGCCACCTCGACCCCAACAAAAAGGACAAGCCCGTTGATCAAAAGGTATACCGCTCCATGATAGGCTCTTTGCTTTATCTTTGTGCATCTAGGCCTGATATCATGCTTAGTGTGTGTATGTGTGCACATTTTCAAGCCGCTCCTATGGAGTGTCACATGGTGGCTGTTAAGAGAATATTGAGGTATTTAGTTCACACACCCAACCTAGGGCTTTGGTACCCTAAGGGGTCAAAGTTCAACCTATTAGGCTATTTCGATGCGGATTATGCCGGGGATAAGGTAGATAGAAAGAGCACCTCCGGGACATGCCAATTCTTGGGTAGGTCCCTAGTGTCATGGTCATCCAAGAAACAAAATTCCGTTGCTCTTTCCACGGCCAAAGCAGAGTATGTTGCAGCCGGTAGTTGTTGTGCATAACTACTTTGGATGAGACAAACTCTAAGGGACTACGGTTACAAATTGAACCGTGTTCCTCTCCTTGAGAGCGCCATAAAGCTTGCTTACAACCCCGTTGAGCATTCGTGCACAAAGCATATAGATATCCGCCATCACTTTTTGAGAGATCATTCTATCAAGGGGGATATAGAAGTGAGTCATGTGCGAAACGAAGAACAACTAGCCGATATATTCACCAAGCCACTAGATAAGAAAATATTTTGCTATCTTAGGAGTAAACTAAATATTCTTGACTCTAGCAATGTGATGTAGAGGATGTGCACATCTGATTGGTGATTGCTTTATTATTGCAAAAAACATTGTTTTATGTCAAAAACCTATTATTTGTGCTATTGAAGTTTTTTTTTGAACTCTAGATCAAATCTTGTCAAAGTATCGCCGTTGCTATGATTTGTTGATTGTTGACTGGCCATATGATGTCAAGACCTACTCTTGTCCATCAAAATTGTTTTGAAAAACTCCTCTCTCTTCTTAGTTGAACCCTGTTCTGCTTTGTGTCGTACAAGTCTGACAACATCAGACAAGTCCGATAGGTATCGAACAAGTCCGACGCCTCCTGGTTTCGACTCTTTAACCCAGCCCGACTAACCCCTTCGGTAAAACCCATCTGATTCACCTCCTCCATGTTCTCTTTCCTCAAGAACCCCCTATTGGCGGCTCCAAGGTGATTCCCCTCTTCAACCATCCATTGGCGTAAGATTCAATGTCAAGAAGGTCCTCTCCATCGGGAAAATCCATTCCCCCATCGTTTTGCAAGGTTTTGACCCTAGTCCCCTCTTTCTCCCTTAGGGTTAGGGTTATCTCTAGGTTATGTCTCAAATCTTTTTCCCTTGCATATTTGATCAATGGAGTTAGCTTCTAGTCAGTTGTAGTTGGAGTAGATGGAGTATGGCTCTAGGTGGTAGGTGGATTTGTGAAAGACCTAGGTTTTTGGAAAAACTACGAGTCATCGGACAAGTCCGATGACCATCAGGCATGTCCGACGTGTCGGACTTTCCCCATGATCATCGGACATGTCCGACGACCTACAGATTTTTCAAAAACCTAAGTTCTTCATCGATTCACCTCATCCCTATTCCTCTCTTTGACTCCCTCCTAACTTGTTGCTCAACACCTTTTCTCAGCATGTCTGACATGGAAGAATTCCCCTTGAGGGAGAAGAGGACCAAGACCGGCGAAGACCAAGGTCAAAGCCAAGCACCGAAGAGGAGGAAAGCCGTTGCTCATCGCATTCGCAAAACCACCTTGCAGGCAGCTGAAAGAGAAGACCCAGAAGAACCTGAGGATCTCATTCGGGTCATGCATCCTCGAGCCGAGATAGAGACTCCGGACACGAAAGAGTAGACTATTTTCATGCCTCAATTGAGACCTGAACCGAGGCTTGATTGATCAACTACTACTCGTATGACAAGGAAGCAACTAATTTTCGCTTTTGGGCACATTTCCATGCCGACTGGTACCGCTCTATCTATCTTCACATGAAGAATCCGGTTGTTGATATGAAGTGGCTTGATTGGAACCACATGAAGAGTAGGAAACACCCACTATTGAATCAAGTCATGGCTGCATGTGAGTATCACAAGCTCAAAACAGTCCTCACCTTCAACTACTCTTAGAACAAGGAAATCATAGCTCAGTTTTGCTCCACCGTGTACTTTGATGATGATGCGAAGTCTATGTCCTGGATGACAAATGGCGCAAAGTACACCTGCTCCTTGAACCAGTTTTCTAGTATGATTGGACTTAAGCACACACGCAAGGAAAACCACAAGATTCACAAGGGAAATCACGTGAATGCTGAGGACATGATGTATACGTATGTGGACCCGGATAACTGCTCTCCTCCTAACTCAAATGGACTGAAACCCTTCTTCTTGGTCTTGTTTCGGATCTGTAGGAGCACCTTAGCTCCTAGGGGAGGCAACTCTGACCATATCCCTGCCTTTCAGAGGGATATCCTGCACTAAATTCATGACAACTAATAATTTGATGTGTTTGACTATATCTATCAGGAAATGTGGGACATCTCAGTCTCACCCAAGCGTGGCTGTGGATACGCTCCTCACATTATGTTCATGATTAAGAAGATATCAGGATTGAATTTCACCAAGGACATGAAGCATCTGAGTCTCAAACCTCAGATTCCTTCCAACTGGACTCCCGACACCACCTCCGGTTAGTATTTTGGTGCAGCTCAGCCTCCCTCTTCTGCTCCATCTCCTAGGGCTGCTACTAGGGGCACCGGGTCATCACGTGTCCCTTCGCCACCGCGTGGGAAGAGAAGCGGAATCATGAAGATGTTCAAATCTCTCTTTGGAATATGTCGGAATTTTAATCAAAGGATGGATGTCATTGAGAGAAATCAGAAAGTGCTTATGGATCATTTTGGTATTGAGACTCCTCCTCCACCTTCCCCCACGGAAGGCTCCCCTCCTCCTACTTATGCCGATCCGACAGACTCATTCATCACCGAGTAGATGAACTACTTTGGTTACTATCCTCCACCACCTCAGTTTGACATCGGTGCAGCTTCCAGTGGACAGCACATTCCGTTTGAGGATGAAGACGGGGACCTCGCAACCTATGATCTTCGTACCCGCAAGGGCAAGGCGCCCGTTGTTGATGACAAGGATGAAGACGACGAAGAAGATGAAGACGATAAAGACTATGATGATGAGTAGAAGATCAATCTTCACAAGCGTCTTTGCTTTTCTCCTCTTTGGTATCTTGATGCCAAAGGGGGAGAAGTATCTATCTATTTATCATTTGTTTGTGAGTTTAGTTTGTGAGTTGTGAGTGTTCATGGACAAATTTCTTTTCTTGCACTCGTTTTTGGCTTTGTACTTGTAAGACCTTATTTGTGCCCTATGAACTTATTGTAATGATGCTTTGTTGCTTATCTCTTTCGAGATGCATTCGTGTGAAATCGTATGTCATTTGCATTGTCTTTATCTCTTTTGGCTATTTGTTGCAAATTGACATATATGCATGGTGTTTGGGGGAGCTCTCATATTTTTCTCTATAATATGTGCACTTGTTATTGTTGCTTATCACCTCACTCATGCACATATTTAGGGGGAGCTCCACATCAAAATAAATCTCATTGGATACTTTTTGTGAGTTCTAGTTGTATTTTCATCAATCACCAAAAAGGGGGAGATTGAAAGTGCATCTAGGCCCCTAATTTTATTTTGGTGATTGGCGTCAATACAATTAAGAACAAACTAATATTTTATTGAGCATGTGTATAGATAACACTTCAAAGTTTGGTGAAAGAAATGCATAAAAGCAAAAAGGAGAAAAGAAGATGACAAAGTGCTTCAAAGATGAAATTCAAAATATGCTCAAGAATGAAGTTCATGGAGTTTTTATTTTATCTTGAGTATAGGAAGGCCGTACTATCAAGAGGGACACAAGGCTCAAAGAAAAAATGATCCAAGTGCCCAAAAACCTTTTTCCAAAGTCTTTTCATCGGACTTGGACTCCAGTAGCGTTGCCACTCTTGGCCGTCAGACATGTCCGAGGGTCATTCCGATGATCTGAGGAATGTCCGACGTGTCATCTTCATGGGACTCCAGTTTCACTGCCACCTTGTGTCATCGGACATGTCCGATGACCATCGAACTTGTCCGATGAACCAGACTTGTCCGAGGCATCGGGCATGCCCATCGGACTCTAGTAACCGTGCCACCTTGATTCATTGGACTTGTCCAATGACCATCGGACTTGCCCGATGACCAACGGACTTGTCCGATGCAGATATGAGAAATATCCCCTCAAACGGCTCTTTTTCTTCATGTGCTATAAATAGGACCCCATCTCGCCCCTTGGCCGGTTGGTCACTCATTCCACTCAAAAACACTCTCAAGCTCACTTTGCTCTCCCCAACTCTCCTCCCTTGCTTCCACTCTTGATTTATGAAGGGATTGAGAGAAGATTGAAGAGCTCCATCGCCTCCAAGCTTTCATCCTCTTGAGTACTTGGTTCATCCTCACCGTCGACAACTCTTGTGTTTGTTACTCTTGGGAATTCATCCCCTAGACAGTTAGAGGTGCCCATTGAGCTACCAACTCGTGTGGTGACACCTCGGGAAGTTTGTATTGACCCCTCCTTTGTGGAGCTACTAGTGGAACACCGAGTTTGATCTTTGTGATCACTTGGAGAGGTTTAGGATTGAAAGAGACCCGGTCCTTTGTGGATCCCTCAACGGAGACGTAGGCTTTTTTGTGGAGCTGAACTTCGGTAAAAAATCCCGTGTCTCTTGTGTGCTTTATTACTTGTCCTTCATTTACTTGTTCTTGCTCTTAATGTTACTAGTTAGGGTTTGCTTTGTATTTCTAAAATTAACTTGTGTAGGTTGCATGCTAGTTCATTTACTCTTTTCTACAGCTTCCTCTAGCTTGTAATCACTTGTTCCTAGCTTGCCTTGAACTAGTTTTAAGTTTTAGCCGTCCGATCTACTTTTCTATCTCTTGTCATTGGGCAAGTCATCGGACTTTACTCACAATTGTCAGACAAGTCCAACACTACGTATTTAAATTTTATTATTAAGTAATTTTCAGGAATAATTGCCTATTCACCCCCCCTCTAGGCACTTTCAAAAGGCATGACCGTGTGCAAATCACTTCCCTTGTTTGCCGAAGCAAGATCTTGAGGCTTGTCGCCTTCTCCCATCTTCGTCATCTTTAATCTTCAAGCTTTTAAGCTTTGTACAAGATACCTGCTCTGATACCAATTGAAAGTTACCTAGAGGAGGGGGCGGGGGGGGGGGGTTGAATAGGCAATATAAAATTTAAACCTAAAAATAACACTCAAACTTGATCAAACAGAGACTGATGGAACTTCCATCAGTAATGACGAAACTTCCGTAACCATGGAAGTTCTGTCACTTGATAGAACTTCACCAACCTTCCTCTAAATCTTATTGAATAAGCGAATAACTGAGAGATAGAGATATAATACTTGTTTGGTAGAGAAGCTATATCAATGTAAGCCACGAGTTCTTTGATAGATAGCTAGCAGTGCAACAACAAGTAATTCGAGCACAATAACATGAAAGAAAGACATAAGCACAATAATGAAATGCGAGAATGAAAAGAGAGACACAAGGATTTAACCCGAGGTTTGACAACGACACTAAGTAGTCCCTACGTCCTTGTTGAGGAGCCACACAAAGTGGTCGGGTCTCTCTCAACCCGTTTCCCCACCAAGCAATCACAAAGATCATGCTCGGATTTCTTTCTCCACTTGATTCTTTTCCTTCGGAGGTGAATCACACCTTCACAAATGTCCTCGTCTCACCATAACAAGTTGGGAGCTCAAGGGTGACACCTAGCCATCTAGGAGACCAAGTCTCCAAGAGTAACAAGCAAATCAATTCTTGTTTGGGGGAGGGAAAGATGTCCTCAAGCTTTTGAGTGGATGGATTCAATCTTTTTGAGGTTGGATCTCTTTCACTTTTGGTTCGAATGTCAAGAACAAGTCTAGGAGTGAGAAGGGAGAGCTTTATCTGATGTTTGAGTGAATGGCAAAGAATCCAACTATGACACCCCACCTTCCGGGGCGTCCTGTGCACCCTGTACCAATCCCTGGATCAGTAGTTGATACGCACAACCAGATTGTCTTAAATCCATACAGTACTAAAATTCGAGGAAATACGGATGTCTTACCAAACATGGCTAAATTACAATCCAGACGAGGCAGTATAAATTGGGCGCGGAAGACTGGTTCACTTCAATTCATCGCATCACTTCTATCCACAGGCAAACTTGAGCGTACGACAAAACCCTACTGCAGTTATTCCTTTAGAGTTCATTCACTAAAAACCATAAATAGCAAATCGTGAGTATAAAAAGTACTCAGCAAGCACTAACACTACTCAAGGGTAAAATCATGCATTGAGGCTGTAGCAAGGATGTAGGCCAGGGGTTTAATATCTGCACAAGCAACTAAGCAGTCGGGATTCACTAAGAATAGATTTCAAGAAAAGAGGGGACCTGCCAATATTTTAGTAGGTTGGCCCTGGAGGCAGTATATACCATTCCCACCAGTTCCCATAGTTGTAAAAGGGATAGATCTCTATATCCAAACTTTGCACTTCCAAAACAAGGGTATCACATCACCCACTAACACCTCACCGATACTGATTTGTGGCTAATCAATGAGAGCCCAATGATTGGTCTTCTATGACCAGTGACAACAGACATCCGAATGATTTAGGGTTAACTCTGTAGAGCTTAGTATGCTGTACCCACAGGCTATATGCTCTTAGCTACGGATCACATAACGCTCCCGCTTCACCCAGGCACGCCCACAAGTCCACCACGAAGCTCAGGGATCCCACCACCATGACACTTAGTCATATCACATCAAAGGCACACAACCAACAATTTTGCCAAGTACTGGAATTATCATCATATCACCGCTCCAATCCCTGAGTCCGAATCGGCTTCGCCGAGTGATACTTCCTTGCTGTGTTACCCAGGATCCATGTTAGTCCTGCCCATACAAGTTCTGTGATCGTACTGAAATACCACCAAGTTGAGGTCTCGCTATCGTTCTTGAGCGGCCGGGCAAGCACTCATCCACGACAGGTGGATCTACACCGAAGACACCATCACCAAGTACTCTGCACCAGTACTAAGGAGTCTCACCCTCGACCAAGTCACTCCCACCCAACTTCACCTTCACACAGTTGATCTATCATCCACCCACATCATACTTATACGCACACCACCAAACACATTTTCACCCATTTTCGAAAATAGAAGTATGTAGTATGGTGTTGCGATGAACCTCATCGCGGGGTTCCTAAGTGCTTCTAAGCATAGCAGCATTCCGTACATTAGGCATCTAATGTCGGTGTATGTGGAGCTTACGGGGTGGTAGGGTATGGCATACAAGGAGGGGTTATGGTAACAACAATGGAGTTACCGGTACACAAATAGGTAGCAATCATGCAAGCAAGTCACACAATAGCACTCAAGAGAGCATGCAATATAGAGTATGCTCTAAGGGGGTTTTCTAGACTACTGTGATAGGATAAATATGATCAAGGGGATGTTAGAGCTTGCCTGGTAACGCCAATCCTTAAACGTCATGGTTTGCGTCGCTTCGCGTAATGGTGTCAGAGTCCATATCGAGACTTGGGCCTTAGGGCTTCATCTCCAACATTGGGCTCCTCAGGTTCATCGCGTGCTATGGTACGTGACACTAGCGTGAAGAAAATAAAGTAAATAAGAAACAATCATTACTCCAATTTAAACTCAAGATAGGCTATTTGGGAGGTTCGGTGTATACCAGGGGGATTATAGGTAGGTTGTGTCTTAGAAGGCTAACAGTGGAAGAATTGGTGGAAATGGAGGTCAGGCGGGTGGCAATAGGTTCCTCGTATCGGGACGATCACGTGGTCGCGAGAATCACCCAAAATGGAGCTATGGTTGAAAAGTTATGCGCTAGTGATGGCTTTATATGGTTTTGGAACAGTGATGCGGGTAGTACCACTAGCTACTACTCACTGAGATGAACCCGCGGACGCAAGAATCGCTCAGATCGGGATTACGGTTTAAATGTTATGGCTGTTTAAAGGTAGTAGGGGCTTTTTTGTAATTTTAGAAAGTTTCAGGGACCTTTATGTAATTACAAAAGTTTAGGGGCTTGGTTGTGAAATGGCAAGGGCTAAAAATAATTTCTAGAAAGTTTGTGGGCCTTTCTATAAATTATTTGGGCTAAAACAGAATTAAAATAAGGTTTGGGGGTTTTTCTATAAAAGGGCATAATTCTGGGATTTTCCAGAATTATTTTTGTGTGGAAAATCCATGGACCGGGTGCATGGGGTTTTGAACTGGGGGCTGGTGAACACGGTCTATGACTTTTTGTGGACTGAGAGGGGCTAAACTGCAATTGTGCACCACTAAATAAAAAAAGGGGTATATTTGAAGAAAGTGGAGGGGCTAAGGCGCAAAATGGCCAAAGACTCACGTGAAACAGAGGGATTGAGATCCTCGGCAGTCAGGGATGCAGCAGTCGCTCGAAGCAGTCGATGTGTTAGCCGTCCAATTCCCAATTATTTTTTACGACCGTAGCAACTCACAAACTATTTGCCACTGATACTTTCTCATCTAATCATATATAACCACAATCTACATGATATGTTCTGACAACCATCTATAACAATACTTATTTCTATATATATATATATATATATATATATATATATATATATATATATATATATATATATATATATATATATGGTGGCTAACTCGTTTATACTCATCGTAATCTTGGTTGGAGATTAGGAAAAAAAACTCATGTATCTTGATTTCACGTATAGTTTCGACCTCCTAAGCATGATAAAAATAAAGATATGTATGTCTAAATCTATATTTTTTTCATCTAAATACCTAGATAAAACTCTATCAGCTAGCTAGCTCAACTGGTGGGTGGGCCAGACTAGGCCTTGTTGACTGAATTAGCGTGGCGGCCGAACGACTCCTACGCCCCCGACTGCCGAGGATCTCAATCTGAAACATGTGAGGGCGTTTGCTTTCTTCTTCCTCCGGTCGACCACGGCTGGAGCTTGGGGGCTCGATCTCGGCAGGGGAAAGAGGGGGAGGGCAACCGGGCTAAGGGGATCGCTGGAGGAGGCCGGCGCGCGGTCATTTGATGTGGGATCTTGGGGAGAGGAGGTGGGGATGCGACATATTTTAGGGAGAGAGTAGCCATGGGAGAAGCTCGGGTGAGTTTGGGGGAAGCTCAAATGAGGAGGTGGTGGTGGCTGGTTTGGCTTCTCGATGGTGCAGAGGAGGAGACATGACGGTGGCGCCCATTTATAGGCGCACGCACAAGGCGGTCACCCTGGAGCAGTGCGCTCACCGAGGGCACTGTCGACCAGCCGGCCGAGCCGACGCTGCGAGGGCTGAGCGGCACAGCGGTCATCGGTGTCGTGTTGCGCGTGTTGTGGCACGCTTGACGGGGTTGGGAACAAGCGGCAAGCAGTGGACAAGACTGGCCGCTACGTTGGTGATGAAGGGCTATGCAACGGCGGCCGTACTGCAAGCTTGCTCGCCATCAACGGCGGCCAGCCTGGCTCCTGTGCGCGTTGGCGCCGTTCTCGCCATCTCGTAGTGGGGAAAAACGTCATGGAGCGAGGTGGGCGTGCGACCTTGCTATGCTGTTCAGGTGCAGATGGGCTGTGCTCTGGTCAGTCAATGGCATGGTGGTTGGGATGGCGTTGTGCCACATCGCTGCCAGCTTTGAAGAAGGTGGCGACAGTCGGTACTAGGAGGGAGCAGATGGCCGCAGTGTTAGCTGCGTGAGGCCGAGAGTGCATGTGGCGAGCTGCAGTTGGCAATAGCCGCATGCACGTGTTGGTAAACAAGGCGACGACGTGGTCTTCCTGGCGGCTTCAATGGCGTGGCGACGGGGCGCATTGAAGGCGGCGGGGTCATGTGGCGCGGCAGGTGGAGGAGACTCGACACTGCAAAGAGAGTGGTGGGCCCAATGCGATGTCGTGGGCTGGTGCGAGTGGGGGCCGGCGGCACGACGCACAGGACGGCAACACACGGTCGTCATGAGGTAGACGACAGCGGGGTGCTGGACCATAGCTGGGCCGCATGCTGGGTTGGGCCAAGGAGAAGGAAGCGAGAGCTGCCCTAGGCTGAGAGCGGAAAGAGGGGTTTGGGCCCAAGGGAAGGGGAGAATGGTTTTAATCTTTTCCTAGGAATTT
Organism: Eleusine indica; assembly: GCA_030378355.1. NCBI lineage: Eukaryota > Viridiplantae > Streptophyta > Magnoliopsida > Poales > Poaceae > Eleusine > Eleusine indica. The sequence continues at coordinate 50,555,436 of CM059495.1, forward strand.
GGGGCATTTGGAGTTTTACTTGGAGCATAATCACTCAAAATAAAGAGGAGTAAAAATAATAAAAAATTAACAATCACTTTTGGCAATGTTGTTTTTAATTACTCAAAAATTTCTTTTACCCTATTTCTCTTGTTTGATTATTTAGTGAGATTTTGTTTTTGGAAAATCATGAGACCGTATTAACTTTAAAAAATTAAATTTTTTTGCCGCGATTTTATCTAATTAATTTGGTATTAAAATTTTAGGGTATTACAGATCTACCCTACTTAAAACAATCTCGTCCTCGAGATTGGGTGGCTTTAGGGGTGGAGAAGAATTTGTGGCCGGGTATGGGATATATTCACCGGAGAAGGGGATTCCCGAGCGAGATCGAGAGGATGACGAAGGGCACAACAACTTGATTATTCAACTTGCCAAGTACAGACTCGACACCGAGATTACATTCACACTCAGGTGAGAAATCACGAAGCGGGCTTCGCCAGGGGCTGAGAGAAGAACTTCGGCACGAGATAGGCCATCAACAGTAGGTAGGCGGCGACAACCCAAGCCAGCACATCCAGACTGAAGGTCATGGTGGCTGTAGCTCGATGCAAGCTACAATCTACTGATGGTTGAGAATGGCGGATCAAGGTCTGCAGCAAAGAGGTGGTTGGTATTGTCTGGCTGGTGGTGGAGGTCTGGCAATGGAGGTGCTCTTTTATGGTTGCTCGCGATGTGCGGTGCAGTGGCAGGGCAGCATGGTGATTCCAACAAGGACGACACGCGTGCAGGCGCACAATGGAATGGGGTGACTCGGCGGGGTGACGGATGCGATGGTGTTACTGGTGATGGTGGATGGCAGGGAATCTAGCTCGTGGTTCAGCAAGCTAGGCGGAGTGGAGATGGTGCCAATGGGGAGGCTTTTTGGTTGTGGTGTAGGTAGGGTTCACGGGACATGGAGAAGACAAGCGAGTGGGCCTGCGAGAGGGAGATGGGCTAGGGAGAGCCATGGGCTCGACAGTAGGTGGGCTCACGAATGGAAATGGGCTGTGTTCAAATGAGGCGAAGTGCTTTGCTTTTTTTTGGTATTTGGCTGGGATAAAATATTTGGTAAGTAGGGAGGGATCTACCCTACTTAAAAAGGTTTTGCTGGTCAAGGAATTTAGTAGGGTACTACCCTACTTAAGAATCTTGTCTAGGGTGGTAGGCTGACGAATCTCGAGGTTAGGCTACATCTGCATGGCTACTTTCTTGGTAGAATATTTGGTATAGGGTCTGGTAGGGGTCAAGGGTGTTAGCCAGGCGGTGGAGAGTATGCTCGGCGAGATTTACTAACTGGTATAGGGATTTACCAGTGGTGAGATTTCCTAATCTTGTCAAGGTTGTGATTGCAGCAGCTAAGTTACTTTTTGCCTTAGCGGCATGGACTTCAACTTCTTCAAGTTTGAGACGCAGGGCTAGGTAGTGTGCATCAGTTTCTTTTTCGTGCGGGATGTGTGTTTCAAGGAGTTGGGTGTGCTGGTCACAAAGGTCGTCCATCATGTTTAGATATTTGGTCGTGGTAACAAGGGTGGGGTCATGCCCAATAGAGTTTGACTCTATCAGGGATTCTACACGGGATTTCCACTAGGGTAGGTCTTTATTGGTGATGGGGAGGTACCTCATGCTCGAGTATGCAAGAGGGGGCTCATAGAGCTGGCACAAGAGTTTCAAGGCTTTGCGGGCAGCAAGTTAGTAGATATCTGGGAGATGTGATCCAACGGTGGTTACACTGAAAGGCTGTATAGTGGGGTAGTCTAGGCTGGTGTCAATGTGAGCAGAGACGACACAACTCAGGGTGCCGGATTTGTTGTATTCTCTACCAACATATCAGGGATGGAGCTTGAAGCCTAGGGTAGCCATAGTGGTGTAATGGATCTGTGGGAAGCCAGGCTCATGTTGGCAATCAGTGATGACCCAAGGTTGGTCTTCAGTGGATAGGACCGATGCTAGTGTAATTGGGTTGGTAGGGTGGAAAGTGTTGGCTTGGTGAGAATCCATGAGTGTCTGGGAATGTGGAAGGTGATATTCATGGGAAGGCTATTGGTGATAGAGGTGATGGACAAGGATGGTGTTTGCAGGCTTTATTTGTAGGCGAGGAGAATAGGTAACTTGAGGCTTGTGGGAGAATCCTGGGTTCTGTGGGTTAGGGCTCACTTTTAAAATAAGGGGAAAGTAGGTGTTGTGCATGGGACACCAATCTGTGGCTTCGGCAAGTGCTATTGACTTGATGCACGGGGTACGATGCCATTATCTCGGTTGTTCTCCCATTTTATGGTCAAAGTAAGGCTTGGCATGAAATGCGGCAGCGCTGGGTCAAAGGTGGGTTGGAAAGGAGGCATGCAACTTTTGGTGCTTGTGATTGTATAAAGGGATCGTGGCTATGATAAAGCATGTCGTTGGATTTGGGGACACATTATCAGAGGAGTGGCTAAAAAAGGGGAGTGTGTGACTTGGGTGCTTCTGGTGAAAGGAGGGGTATCCAAGGTTGGCCAGAAGCCGGGGGAATACGAGATATGAGACTAAAAATAGATTACTAGATCTGTCTTTATTTATTCTTGTATATTATTTACTTGTTTAGAATTCACAACTATTTTGTGACTTCCAGTTGCATTCATGTTCTTTGTTGGTCTAAGCACACAAAATCACTCAATCAAAAATCCAAATAAGCAAACAAGGATTCACACAATCATGATTGAATTACACAGTTAGGCGTACTAGGTGGAGTACTACTGACGATATGCGTGGGGTGCAAACAAGCCTACACTAAACTGGTCGGATACTACTGGTTTGGTGTGACTAGGGGTACACGGTTCGTGGTGCTAGTACTACCAAGATTCGGACCAGGACGGCTTCATTCCCATGTTGGTGCTGTTGGTTCCTGTCGAGCATTACTCGACGATGTCCTCGTGCTTCTCGGTCGACGAATGGTACGGAGTGGAAGTTCCTTCTTCCTTTGGGACTGGCTAAGTCAGGGGAATCGACTCGAAAGGTTCTTCGTTGAGAGGGCCTTGGAAAGGATCCTCTCTTTTTTCTTCAATCAACAAGGGGCTGACTGGGAATCTTTGCTTCCCGCTGAGAAAGAAACTGACGGGGATTCCTTCCAAGATTGCGTCTTTCACTTCTCCGGTGAGGTGCAGATTCCTATGGGCTGCACGACCGGTGAGGTAAGCTCGGTTGAGGGCGTGGGTGTGGTGGTTCTCCATGCTTCTCAGGGTTGCTTCGATTGTGGTAGCGTGACGGTGAGCTTCTGCTTCAACGAGGTCGACTTGTTGTCTTCCATACTGCTCTTCGGCTTCTTCGGCTCGCTGGATGCAGGCTCGCTGTTGTTCTGCTTGCTGGTCAAATAGCTCGTCAAGAGCGAGGAGGTAGTGCGTCGTAGCGACAACAGTAGAGTCTCCATCGTTTCTTTCCAAGCTATCGACGTGGGCTTTCCAAGCAGGACGGTCTTTGTCCAAGGGCGAGAAGTATCGCATGCTGATGCGACTGACTGGCTTCTCGAGCAACTGGCATAGATATCGTAGAGCCTTACGAGCGACTAACTGGTAGGTGTCCGAAAAGCGGAACCCAATAGTTGTCACTCTCCATGGCTTCATGCTGGGAGCTTCTGGACTGGCGGCGATCTGGACTGTGATGGTGCAATGCTTAGTGCCAGATTCTTTATACTCTCTTCCGACATACATGGGGTGCTCTGGGATGCCTAGCTTTGTTGTGGTGGCGAGTAGGATTTTGGGAAAACCGGGCTCTTCCAGGCAATAGCTAGTGGTCCAGGTGATGTCTTCCATGGATAAGGTGGGGATAGGTTTAGTCTGGACAATGGGGTGGGGTTGCATCGTTGTTGGTATGGGATGATTGAGAGGGATGAGGAATGGCTGAGCGAGGCTTGGGTCCTTTTATAGGCTATAATTGGGTTGGTCTAGACTTGCCGAGAGGGTTCACGATAGGGTGTACAACGCAAGGTAGCTTCACGCGTAAGCTTTCATGTACACTGGCTCACCATAACCATGCTCCGATGGGGTACTCTGGTCCAATTTGATTGGTCGGAGGTGCAGCGACAGGCACGGGTATTGGCAGCACATGGAGGACAGTGCCATTGGGGTGTCGGTGACTTTTGCGCGCTTCGACCGGTCAAAGGGGACAGCGGTCGGCGTGCGAGAATCGACACTCGATAGGCAGTGTGTGTACTAGGGGTAACACACGGGCAACATGATTAGGGCATCAGAGATCCTTTGAATGAATCAAAAGGTTCTGGGTCATGATGATGTCCGGTCTCCAGGATAGCTTGCGTACTTCGAGGAACACGCTTCAGGAAAAGGGTTCTTGAGACGTAGATGGGCATGTTCTAACGCAAGGCTGACAAGCTAGGAGGGCTTCTAGGCAAGGCAAGTAAGGTTTTGAATTACCGTTTAAGTTTGCTTTGGGTGGTAACGAACATACGAGGCAAGGGTCTCTATATACGGCATACATACGACTCTAGGTATCTTTGGGTTTGAAAGTTGCCTAGAGGGAGGGGGGGGGGGGTGAATAGGCAAATCTAAAAATCCCGCAAAATTGAACTTAAACAAATTTATCAGTCTGACCAACACTGCCGGTGATGGGGATCGGCAGTGCCGATGGCCATTGCCAATGGGTGATCGGCAGTGCCGATGGATGAGCAGACAGTTTAGGAAAACTAGGTTTAAGTGGTTTTGCAGTTATTAGGTGATATTTGACTACAACAATAGTTGAGAGAACTACAATAATAGAAAAACAACTAAGCAAGGGATACACAAAAAGATCTAGTAATTTTAGCAAATACAAGAGCAAACCCTAGATCATGAATAAAAGAATAACAAGTAAATAAAGGAACACACGGAGACACAAGATTTGTTACTGAAGTTCGGGCTCACGAAGAACCCTACGTCTCCGTTGAGAAGTCCACAAAGGACCGGGTCTCTTTCAACCCTATTCTCACTCAAGCGACCACAAAGATCGAGCTCGAGTTCTCCACTATCAATTCCCTTGCGGAAGGGTAATACAAACTTCTCGAGGTGTCACCACACAAGTTGGGAGCTCTACAGGCACCACTAACCGTCTAGGAGCAAAGCTCCAAGAGTAACAAGCACAAGTCACAAAGATGATTAAATCGAATGCTCAAGAGTGGAATGGTGCTCTTTTCACTAGGAAACAATGGCTCACTCAAACCCTAGCTCAAAGAATGAAGCTTTGACTTGGATTGGGAGAGCGAAGAGAGTGAAGCTCGAAAGTGCCAAATGATTTTCGGGCTAGGAGAGAGAGACTCGAAGTGGGGTGAGAGCTTTTATACAGAGGGCTCAAAAAGAGCCGTTGGCCTATCTGGACGCCTCGTACCGGCACTGCCAATTGAGCCATCGGCACTGCCGGTAGAGTTTCTAACACACTGTCATAGATCTGCAGGCAAGAAATCAGCCTGCATCGACACTGCCGATCAGGGCATCGGCACTGCCGGTGAGGTAGCCACAGAGAAGACAAGTGGTGTCTAGAGACCTTGACCGGCACTGCCGATCGCAGTTAGTTAGAGAGCCTAAGGAAAAAACAGTCTCTGTGGAGAGGGGACCGGCACTGCTGATCGGGGGACTAGCACTGCCGATGAGCTACAGCTAGAGCCAAACAGGAGTGGTTCTCTGGGAGCCATGACCGGCACTGCCAATCGGGGGGGGGGGGGGGGGGGGACCGGCACTACCGATGAGATATAACCAGAGAGCCAGAGATGTCTGGACTCCACAGCGCCTCTGGGAAGGAGGATCAGCAGTGCCGGCGAGGGACACCGGCACTACCGATGAAGGCAAAAACAGAGGACGAAAGAAATGGTTTTTATGGGAAATTTAAGCATTTGACTTTACCACACTTTATGAATTACACCCCTCTTGATAGTACGGTTTACCTATACTCAAGAGATAAAAAATAAAAACTCCATGATGTTCATTCTTGGGTAGATTTTGGACTTTCAATTTGAGATAAATGACCACCTCCTTTTCCCTTTTTGTTTTAATACCTTTCATTCATCAATTTGAGATAGTCATCTACACACATGCTCAATAAAAACATTAGTCCATTCTTAATTGTATTGACGCCAATCACAAAAACATAGTTAGGGCCCTAGATGCACTTTTAGGCTTTCGTGGCTCCATGAAAGAGACAAAAGAGTAATGTCCACAAAAATTACTAACTCGAGATCTAGTGATTACCCCCTTATCAATATCTCCAAGAATTTTCTCGACGGGGTGATCATGTTGTACATTTTGATGCACTCTTGGGTGTGGTGGATGTGAGCTTCCTTGACCACCATCTTTATCAACCTTTTGATTATGTCTTTGGGAATCATCACTTGATGCTTGTTCATGATCCCTAACATCTTGATCTTGACCACTTACGTGATCAATTTCTTCTTTTTCATGATGTTAGTCTTGTCTAGTGGGAGAGGGTTGATTTTGAACACTTTATGTTTCTTGTGGTCTCACATCACCAATGACCATCCTTTTTATTGCATTTCTAGGAGCTTCATCATCTACATCATCATTAACAACTAGCTCCCCTTAAGAGCAGTTAGATTCATCAAATGTCACGTCACGTGAAATTTCAACACAACCGGTGGTTTTGTTGAACACATGATAGGCATGAACATTCGACCCATAACGAAGCAAGAAACCTTCATCAACTTTTGGAGCAAACTTTGAAGTTTTGGGTTTCTTGTTTAGCATAAAACATTTGCTCCCAAAGACACGAAAGTAGGAAATATTAGGCTTGTTACCGGTTAGTAGCTCATATGGTGTTTTCTTCAATAGTCGGTGGAGATACAACCGGTTGGAGGCAGGGCATCCGGTGTTGACGGCTTCGGCCCAAAAATGGTCGGACGTCTTGTATTCATCAAGCATTGTTCTTGCCATCTCAATGAGTTTGTGGTTCTTTCTTTCGGTCACCCCATTTTGCTGAGGGGAGTAGGGGGCTGAAAATTCATGTTTGATGCCTTCTTCATTAAAGTATTCCTCAACTTAGGTGTTTTTGAATTCGGTGCCGTTGTCACTTCTTATTTTCTTAATCTTGACTTCATACTCATTTTGTGCTCTTTTTATGAATGCCTTGAGCACGTCTTTAACTTCACTTTTGTCATGCAAAAGGAATACCCACGTGAAGCGAGAAAAATCATCAACAATTACAAGACCATATTTGTTACCACTAATGCTTATATAGGAGATGGGGCCAAAGAGGTCCATGTGCAACATCTCCAATGGTCTTGTAATTGTCATCACGTTCTTGGAGGGGTGTGAACCTTCAACTTGCTTTCCTGCTTGACATGCACTACAAATTCTATCTTTCTCAAAGCACACATTAGTTAGTCCTATGATGTGGGCCTCCCTTTTGGAGTTTGTGAAGATTTCTCATACCAACATGGGCTAGCCTCCTATGCCACAACCACCCCATGTTGGACTTTGCTAATAGACATGTATCAACTCTAGCTTCATCCGTGGAGAAGTCCACAACATAAAGCTTTCCTTTAAGCACACCCTTAAAAGCAACCAAGCTATCACTCCTCTTATAGACGGTCACACCATATTCGTTGAACAAGCATTCATAGCCCATTTTACAAAATTGCGAAATGGACAATAGATTGAAGTCAACGTGATCAACAAGCATAACCTTAGAAAGTGAATACGAAGGAGTAAGAGGAACTTTATCATAACCTAGTACTTGTCCCGTTCCATTGTCACCAAATGTAATGTACTCACTGTTGTTGTGACTTGGCTCAAATGACTTGAACATCTTTTTGTCTCAGGTCAAATGATTGGTGCATCCACTATCAATCATCTAACTTGACCCTCTAGACACATAGTACTATAAAACAAGTTAAGCTTTGTTTTTAGAGCTCTTTGGCCTCTTGTTGCGTGGCCCAACATATTTGGCAAACACACGACCATGCATGTTTCTCATGAGCACATATGAAGCATCAAAGTCATGAAAGAGTGCACAAGTAGCATTAGGGATATTAGCATGAGAATCATTAACAAAAGAAGTAAGGTTAGTGTTCATGTTCTCGGCTTGCTTCTTTTGGTAAGATCCTTCCTTGGTGAACTTAAGGAATTCCTTCCCATTCTTATTCTCCCTTGCATTGTGCTTGGCACCCTCAACATATCCAATGCCATCCATGACATTGAGATGCCTAGAATATGAGTATGCACCTCTTGCATACTTTGCCTTTTCATGATCAACAACATTTTTTCCATGTTGTATTTTGCTTTCAAGTGCCTTCACTTGCTTGTTCAAATCATCAATCAATTTGACATTAGTAGCACAAGCATCAACATAAATATTATAACAGCTATCACATCCATTGCTAGTGGAAGCATGAGAGGAATTGTTGGTGGAGGATGTGAAGGTTGAGAGTATTTTATATTGTTCTTCAAGAGATTTATGAGTCTTTTCCAAATCCTCGTATTTCTCTTGAAGTTCATCTTTTGTGCTTTTAATACTTTCACATGAGGTTTTAGTTTCATTGAGAGACTTGATTAAATTTTCATTTTTCTTCCTCTCATCTTCTAGGAGCTTCTCTAATTCAAGGTTTCTTTTCTTTTCAACAATAAGAAATTCTTCTTGTTTTTCAAGAAGCTCCTCTTGCCTATCATTTTCTTCCTTTTGTTTTTCAAGCAATTCCATAAATTCAAGCATTTTAGGAAGTGAAGTATTAAAAACAACAATATCATCATCATCATCACTACTACTAGCATAAGAGAAATGCTTATGCCTAGATTTTGATACCTTGGATCCTCTTGCCATGAAGCACTTGTGAGTGTCGTCATCATCATCATCACTCAAGCTTCCAAATAGAGAGGTGTTGGTGGGAGTGACTCTAATGGCAAGTGTAGCAATGCCTCCCTCATCCGAGTTGGATTCGAAGGAGGAAGATGATGAATAAGATGAGTCATCGGAATTCCATTCTTGGCCAATGTGAGCTTCACCTCTTCTATGCTTTTTGTACTTCTTGTCTTTCTTGCTATGTTTGTCTTTCCTTCTTTCTTCCTTGTTCTTCTTCTTTGGATATTCCGCAATGAAATGCCTTTCTTCACCGCATTAATAGCAAGTTCTCTTTGACTTTCTTGCTTTGCCTTTGTCATAGCTTTTCTTCTTGTAGCCATCCTTTTTAAGGAATGACTTGAATTTTCTCACAAGCAAAGCCATCTCATCATCGCTATCTTCATCACTAGAATCAACCATTTTCTTTTTCTTCTTTTTGTCCTTCTTTTCATTAGTCTCATGAGAGGCTTTGAGAGCGATTTCTTTCTTCTCTTCTTCACCTTGTCCTAACAAGGTGTTCACTATTTTTGCTTTTTCATCTCTTTCCTTGTAAGTGAGCAATCTTCCTAGTACTTCATTTGTACTGAAGTTCTTGAAGTTTTCTTTCTCTCTAACAAAGTCACAAGCATTTTGATTCCATGGTTGCAAAGCAAGAAGCAACCTCTTGTTGACCTCAATGGTGTCGAGTTTGATTCCTAGAGCTCTTCTCTTGTTCATAATTTCCATAAGCCTATCATGAACTTCTTGTGACCCTTCACGGCCTTCTTAATGAACAAGTTGTACTTCTGTCTTAGGATGTCTTCTCTTGCCTCTCTAACACCCTCGGTCCCTTCATAGATGACTTCAAGCTTCTTCCAAATGTCATGAGCTTTCTTGATTCCGATCACCTTTTCATACTCTTTTGTGATAGGGCGGAAACAATGGTGGATGCGGCTTGATCATTGTAATTGAGCTTGATCTCGTCATTAGTGGTTGGGTTTTCTTCATCTTCCAACTCAAAACCTTGCTTCACAATTTTCAAGATCGGTCTTCCCATAGACCCCAAGTATAGTTCCATTCTATACTTCCAATGATCATAGAATGTGCCATCAAATTATGGTAGTTTTTCGGATCCATTACCAATATACACATTTTTGAGTTTGCCATAGTTGTATTGCATGTTGTTGTATCTAACTTCGGAGTCAATCTTGTTACCCTTGGTCCCGGCACTGGATGTTTCCGGTGTAGTTTCCTTTGGTTTTTCTATATGCTTCGGCATTTATCGTCAAGCGGTTAAGCCTTCAAGAAGATCCTGCTCTGATACCAATTGAAAGTTGCCTAGAGGGGGGGGGGGGGTTGAATAGGAAAATCTAAAATTCCTGCAAAATTGGACTTAAATAAATTTATCGGTCTGACCGGCAGTGCCGGTGATGGGGATCGGCAGTGCCGATGGCCACTGCTTATGGGTGATCGATAGTGCCAATGGATGAGCAGACAGTTGAGAAAAACTAGGTTTAAGTGGTTTCGCAGTTACTAGGTGATATTTGACTACAACAATAGTTGAGAGAAGACTCTACAACAATAAGAAAACAACTAAGCAAGGGATACACAAAAAGATCTAGTAATTTAAGCAAATACAAGAGCAACCCCTAGAGCATGAATAAAAGAATAACAAGTAAATAAAGGAACACACAGAGACACAAGATTTGTTACCGAAGTTCGGGCTCATAAAGAACCCTACGTCTCCATTGAGAAGTCCACAAAGGACCGGGTCCCTTTCAACCCTATTCTCACTCAAGCGACCACAAAGATCGAGCTCGAGTTCTCCACTATCAATTCCCTTGCGGGAGGGTAATACAAACTTCCCGAGGCGTCACCACACAAGTTGGAAGCTCTATGGGCACCACTAACCGTCTAGGAGCAAACCTCCAAGAGTAACAAGCATAAGTCACAAAGATGATTAAATTGAATGCTCAAGAGTGGAATGGTGCTCTTTTCACTAGGAAACAATGGCTCACTCAAACCCTAGCTCAAAGAATGAAGCTTTGACTTGGAGAGGGATAGTGAGGAGAGTGAAGCTCAAAAGTGCCAAATGATTTTCAGGCTGGGAGAGAGAGAGGCATGAAGTGGGGTGAGAGCCATTTATACAAAGGGCTCAAAAAGAGCCGTTGGCCTATCTGGACGCCCCGCACCGGCACTGCCGGTAGGGTTTTTGACACACTGTCATAGATCTGCAGGCAAGAAATCGGCCCGCATCGACACTGCCGATCAGGGCATCGGCACTGCCGGTGAGGCAGCTACAGAGAAGACAATTGGTCTCTGGAGACCTTGATCGGTACTGCCGATCAAGCAGACCGGCACTACCGATCACAGTTAGCCACAGAGCCCAAAAAAAAAAACAGTCTCTGTGGAGAGGGGACCGGCACTGCCGATCGGGAGGACCGGCACTGCCGATGAGCTACAGCTAGAGCCAGACAGGAGTGGCTCTCTGGGAGCCAGGACCGGCACTGTCGATGAGCTACAACCAGAGAGCCAGAGATGTCTGGACTCCACAGCGCCTCTGGGAAGGAGGATCGGCACTGTCGGTGAGGGACACCAGCACTGCCGATGAAGGCAAAAACAGAGGACGACAGAAGTGGTTTTTATGGGAAATTTGAGCATTTGACTTTACCATACTTTATGAATTACACCCCTCTTGATAGTACGGTTTACTTATACTCAAGAGATAAAAAATAAAAAATCCATGATCTTCATTCTTGAGTAGATTTTGGACTTTCAATTTGAGATAAATGACCATCTCCTTTTCTCTTTTTGTTTCAATACCTTTCATTCATCAATTTAAGATAGTCATGTATACACATACTTAATAAAAACATTAGTCCATTCTTAATTGTATTGACGCCAATCACCAAAACATAATTAGGGGCCTAGATGCACTTTTAGGGTTTCATCCTACGGTCAAGTATGGCTCTGATACCATCTGTGACACCCCACCTTCCGGGGCATCCAGTGCATCTGTACCAATCCCTAGATCAGTAGTTGGTATGCACAATCAGATTATCTCAAATCCATACAGTACTAAAATTCGAGGAAATACGGATGACTTACCAAACATGGCTAAGTTACAATCTAGGCGAGGCAGCGGAAATTGAGCGTGGAAAACTGGTTCACTTCAATTCATCACATCACTTCTATCCACAGGCAAACTTGAGCATACGACGAAACCCTACTGCGGTTATTCCTCTCGAGTTCGTTCACTAAAAACCACAAATAACAAACCGTGAGTATATAAGGTACTCAGCAAGCACTAACACTATTCAAGAGTAAAATTATGCATTAAGGCTGTAGCAAGGATGTAGGCCAGGGGTTTAATATTTGCACTAGCAACTAAGCAGGCGGGGTTCACTAAGAATAGATTTCAAGAAAAGAGGGGACCAGTCAATATTTTAGTAGGTTGGCCCTGGAGGGAGTATATACCATTCCCACCAGTTCCCATAGTTTTAAAAGGGTTGGATCTCCATATCCAAACCTTGCACTTCCAAAATACGGGTATCACATCACCCACTCACACCTCACGGAGACTGATTTGTGGCTAATCAACGAGAGCCCAATGATTGGTGTGCCATGATCAGTGACAACAGACATCCGAACGATTTAGGGTTAACTCTGCAGAGCTTAGTACGCTGTACCCACAGGCTATGTGCTCTTAGCTACGGATCACATAACGCTCCCACTTTACCCAGGCACGCTAAGTCCACCACGAAGCTCAGGGATCCCACCATCATGACACTTAGTCATATCATATCAAAGGCACACAACCAACAATTTTGCCGAGTACTGGACTTATCATCACATCACCACTCCAATCCCTGAGTCTGTTTCTACTTTGCTGGGTGATACTTCCTTGCTGTGTTACCGAGGACCCACGTTAGTCCTGCCCATACAGGTTCTGTGGTCGTACTGAAATACCACCAAGTTGAGGTCTCGCTATCGTTCCTGAGCGGCCGGGCAAGCACTTATCCACGACAGGTGGATCTTCACCGAAGACACCATCACCAAGTACTCTGCACCAGTACTAAGGAGTCTCGCCCTCGACCAAGTCACTCCCACCCAACTTTACCTTCACACAGTTGATCTATCACCCACCCACAACATACTTATACGCACACCACCAAACATATTTTCACCCATTTTCGAAAATAGAAGTATGTAGTATGGTGTTGCGATGAACCTCATCGCGGGGTTCCTAAGTGCTCCTAAACATAGCAATATTCCGTACATTAGGCATCTAATGTCGGTGTATGTGGAGTTTACGGGGTGGTAGGGTATGGCATACAAGGAGGAGTTATGGTAACAACAATGGAGTTACCCGTACACAAATAGGTAGAAATCATGCAAGCAAGTCACACAATAGCACTCAAGAGAACATGCAATACAGAGTAGGCTCTAAGTGGGTTTTCTAGACTACTGTGATAGGATAAATTTGATCAAGGGGATGTTAGAGCTTGCCTGGTAACACTAATCCTTAAACGTCGTGATTTGTGTCGCTTCGCGTAATGATGTCGGAGTCCATCTCGAGACTTTGGCCTTTGGCTTCATCTCCAACAACAGGCTCCTCAGGTTCTTCGTGTGCTACGGTACGTGACGCTAGCATGAAGAAAATAAAGTAAATAAGAAACAATCATTACTCCAATTATAACTCAAGATAGGCTATTTGGTAGGTTCGGTGTATACCAGAGGGATTGTAGGTAGGTTGTGTCTTAGAAGACTGACAGCGGAAAAATTGGTAGAAATGAAGGTCGGGCGAGTGACAATAGGTTCCTCATATCGGGACGATCATGTGGGCGCGAGAATCGTCCGAAACGGAGCTACAGTTGAAAAGTTATGCGCTAGTGATGGCTTTATATGGTTTTGGAACACTGATACGGGTAGTACCACTAGCTACTACTCACTGAGATGAACCCGCGGACGTAAGAATCGCTTAGATCGGGATTACGATTTAAATGTTATGGCTGTTTAAAGGTAGTAGGGGCTTTTTTGTAATTTCAAAAAGTTTTAGGGACCTTTATGTAATTACAAAAGTTCAGGGGCTTGGTTGTGAAATGGCAAGGGCTAAAAATAATTTCCACAATGTTTGTGGGCCTTTCTATAAATTATTTGGGCTAAAACAAAATTAAAATAAGGGTTGTGGGTTTTTCTGTAAATGGGCATAATTCTGGGATTTTCTAGAATTATTTTTGTGTGGAAAATCCGTAGACCGGGTGCATGGGGTTTTGGAATGGGGGCTGGTGGACGCGGTCTATGAGTTTTTGTGGACCGAGAGGGGCTAAACTGCAATTGTGCACCACTAAATAAAAAAAGGGGTTTATTTGAAGAAAGTGGAGGGGCTAAGGCGCAAAATGGCCAAAGACTCACGTGAACAGAGGGATTGAGATTCTCGACAGTCAGGGATGCAGCAGTCGTTCGGAGCAGTCGATGTGTTAGTCGTCCAATTCCCAATTATTTTTTACGACCATAGCAACTCACAAACGTTTTGCCTGTGATACTCGAATCAAAATTTCTCATCTAATCATATATAACCACAATCTACATGATATGTTCTGACAACCATCTATAACAATACTTATTTCTATATATATATGGTGGCTAACTCGTTTATACTCATCGTAATCTTGGTTGGAGATTATAAAAAAAACTCATGTATCTTGATTTCATGTATAGTTTGGACCTACTAAGCATGATAAAAATAAAGACATATATGTCTAAATCTATATTTTTTTCATGTAAATACATAGATAAAACTCTATCAGCTAGCTAGCTCAACTCGTGGGTGGGCAGACTAGGCCTTGTTGACTGCACTAGCGTGGCGGCCGAATGACTGCTACGCCCCCGACTGCCGAGGATCTCAATCCGAAACATGTGAGGGTGTTTGCTTTCTTCTTCCTCCGGTCGACCACGGCTGGAGCTTGGGGGCTCGATCCCGGCAGGGGAAAGAGGGGGAGGGCAACCGGGGTAAGGGGATCGGTGGAGGAGGCTGGCGCGCGGTCATCTGATGTGGGATTTTGGGGAGAGGAGGTGGGGATGCGACAGATTTTAGGGAGAGAGTACCCATGGCAGGAGCTCGGGTGAGTTTGGGGGAAGCTCGATTGGGGAGTTGGTGGTGGCTGGTTTGGCCTCTCGACGACACAGAGGAGGAGACGAAACAGTGGCGCCCATTTATAGGCGCGCGCGTGAGGCGGTCACCCTGGAGCAGTGCGCTCACCGGGGGCGCTGTCGACCGGCCGACCGAACCTTGATGGCGGCGCAGCGAGGGCTGAGTGGCACGGCGGTCGTCGACGTCGTGTTGCGCGCGTCATGGCACGCTTGACGGGGTTGGGGACAAGCGGCAAGCAGTGGACAAGACTGGTCGCTGCGTTGGTGATGATGAGCTACGCGACGGCGGCCGTACTGTAAGCTTGCTTGCCATCAATGGCGGCCAGCCTGGCTCCTGCGCGCGTTGGCGCCGTTCTCGCCGTCTCGTAGTGGGGCCGGACGTCGTGGAGTGGGGTGGGCGTGCTACCTTGCTATGCTGTTGCAGGTGCAGAGGCGCTGTGCTCTGGTCACGTCAATGGCATGGTGGTTGGGATGGCGTTGTGCCACATCGCTGCCAGCTTTGATGAAGGTGGCGACAATCGGTACTGGGAGGGAGCAGATGGCCACAGTGTAAGCTGTGCGAGGCCGGGCGTGCATGTGGCGAGCTGCAGATGGCAATTAGCCGCGTGGGCGCGTTGGTGAACAACGCGACGAGGTGGTCTTCCTGGCGGCTTCAATGGCGTGGCGACGGGGCGCATTGAAGGCGGCAGGGTCGTGTGGCGCGGCAGGTGGAAGAGACTCGACACTATAGAGAGAGTGGTGGGCCCGACATGACGTCGCCGGCTGGTGCGAGTGGGGGCCGGCAGCGCCAAGTGGCGGGGTCAGCAGGGCCGGCGGCACGACGCACAGGGCGGCGGCACGCGGTCGTCGTAAGGTAGACGACGCGCGGGGAGCTGGACTGCAGCTGGGCCGTGTGCTGGGTTGGGCCGACGAGAGGGAAGCAGGAGCTGGGCTGGACCGAGAGCGGAAAGAGGGGTTTCGGCCCAAGGGTTGGAGAGAATGGTTTTAATCTTTTCCTGGGAATTTGGAGCATTTGGAGTTTTACTTGGAGCATAATCACTCAAAATAAAGAGGAGCAAAAATAATAAAGAAAATTAACAATCACTTTGGTAAAGTTGTTTTTAATTACTCAAAAATTTCTCTTACCCTATTTCTCTTGTTTGATTATTTAGTGAGATTTTGTTTTTGGAAAATCATGAGACCGTATTAACTTTGAAAAATTAAATTTTTTTGCCACGATTTTATCTAATTAATTTGGTATTAAAATTTTAGGGTATTACACTAACCCTTTCCACGGGAGAAGGGGTAGTTTTTATATAGAGCTCTCTTAAAAACTAGTCGTTAGAGACATTTCAGAGACTGACGGAACTTCCGTGGTTGTCCACGAAACTCCGTCATTTCAAAAAGAGCTGTTGCACGCTAGGAAATCAACTGAACCAGAGAACGACGGAACTTCTATGATAGGGGCCACGGAACTTCCGTAGCTCTCAGGTTTGCTGGATTTTAGACTTGGATACTGACGAAACTTCCGTGAGGAGGCTCATGGAACTTTTGTCACTCTCTGTTTGGCTCAAAATTGGTTGGTTTTTTTTGGCTTTTGATGACTAATCTTTTCTCAAAGATTTTTGGTTGACTTGAGCACATAAATTTTCCTTCTTAGCATGATTGGTTTATTCCCCTTGATAGTTCGGCATACCTATGACTCAATTAAAGAAATAAAAACTACACTTTGAAGCACTTGAGTCCATTTTCCTTTTCTTCTTTTTGGGAGTAGTAAACCACCTTGCAAATGTGGGATTGAATAACACTTTGATTATCTGCACATTTACTTTATGAACATTGTTAGCACAGTTTTAATTTTTCGTCATCGTATACAAAAACCCACTAGAGAATCCTAGATACATCTTCAGAGACAGAAAAATCAACTAAAGCAATGCTTGATGATTTGCTAAAAGTCAAAAATATGTCTCTCTGAGCATCTCCTCCTACTGCTTTTGGTCTTGGGATATAGAAAATAGAAGCCACCGTTATGAGGATTGCTAAAAGGCTCTTGGAAGGCTGAATGTCCAAATAACACACATCCTGACGTCAATCACACGTCGTAGGCATCGACTCAAAGAAGTATGATATGGATCCATGACAAAACAAAAGGCCACCAAAAACGAATTCACCATCCCAAATAGCTTGATCTCAACAAAATATATTTACAAAAATATCATGTAACCAAGGAAGATGAATGTCAGCTCATCACGTAGATATCTTTCTTCTACAATGAAGGGGTAGCTACCTTTCTCATCGCCTATCCCATCACTACTGGTGTCCCAGATATATGGCAGATGATTGCTCCGTCCCGGCGCCAGTGCGACCGGTGCGATCGCACGGGGCCTCCAATTTCCAAGGGCCCCAAAATAGTACACAAATACTACCAATTAGCAAACTCATTTCCACGGAGACAACGTTGGACTCCTTGCTAATTAAACGAGGTGACGCTTGGCTCCCCGTCCTAGGCAGCCACACACGCTCCAGGTTGCATCGCAGGCCCACACATCAGTGTTTGCATAAGCTTCTTCGATTTGCAGGTGAACTGGTTCCTTGGCCTCCTTGCTAATTAAACTTGCATGCTGTATTAACTACGCCAGGCAATCCAACAGGCGGGTGCGCAAGTGACGAGGAGGACCAGCGCCGCAAATACAATTACGCATTATATTTGTGGATTTTTCTGCTTTGCAAATACGCACAGTAAACATGGTAGAGGGAGTAGTTCATATAAAATACTGTACATTTCTATTTCTCTAGCTTGTTCAACGTCCAGACCTATATATCTATCAGTTTCCTTTTCAAACAAAATATGCATGTGTCAATCAGATCAATCAATTTCTTTGCCGCCTGTTCGATTGTGTTTTTTTTATCTTATTACTCTATCAAGACGTTGGGATGCCATCGCTGGTCATGAACACGGAACGACAGCCCGGCTCTACTCTAGCATCTAGTAGCGCCACCCAGCTCCTTGGCCACAACCTCGTAGGATAGCAGGAGCTTTGGAGAGAGTCTCAAAATATAACGTGAAACTGGAATAGTGTAAAGAGACATAATTTTTTATCATGAGAGATAGAAAAATAAAGTAAGAAGTATCGTGTTTTTGGGTCACCAGCTCAAGTAAAAGGAGAAAAGGATTTGTTCACACGTGAGGTTGAGGTTTTTTTTTCTCCATTGACTCTAGTAACGATCAATTGATTTGGCATGCAGTGGCTTCATATTCGTATAAGGTCAATAGTGGGTAATAAAGAAATTAAAACATTTGAAAGGGTATTTTTGTCCAATTATTTTATAATGGTAATGGTGGGTAGTTTAACTTTTCTTTTTTTTTGATTAATATGGTAATTTCTTTGTTTTGAGAGCGAACATGATGACACCTTTGGTTGGTCAAATATATATATAACTAGCAGCTGATCCGCATTGATTCATGTCTCAAGCTACATGGTCGTCTTAGATTATTGAAAAAAAAGATAAAACAATGAGTGTATCACATGAGGTGACATCACCATGCTATGAATTGTGTCCAGATCAATTACCTTTGTTTCTTGGTGTGCATGTGGTCCTATATCACAATTCACAATCAAGAAACGGGCACATGGCCATGAGGCTCTAGACACGCACGGCACATTCCAGCCTTGACATTGTCGATGCGCCTGGCCAGTGGCGGAGCCAGATGCATAATGAAGGAGGGGCCAATAAACAGGAGAGAGTGTTGACTTATTAACAAATATGCCACATTTAGCAAGTTAAGCTACACTTTTTTGGCGATTTACATCAAGATTGAAAAAAAAAACAGTTACATGGGAGGGAAAGAAAGAGCAAAGCAACTGTGTTCCTCGTCGTTCTCTATGGGCTAACCTTGTTTGTAGGCTGTTTATCACATAGCAAGGGGAGGAGGAGCGGGGGGGGGGGGGGGGGGGGGGGGAGGCATGGCCCCAGCTGCTCGGCTCCGCTAGTGCGCCTGGCCCTTGCAGCCATGTAGGGCCTGATTGCTTACCTGTATAAGAGAGATCCAGGCCCACCGGATGCAGCTTACCCATGTTTGGTTGGCTGGAGGGTGTGCTGGGCCTAGCCCGCGCGGTGTAAAAAGGAGCCCAGAACCTGGCTCCTGGGGTGCGGATATTTTCCTCGTTTCCCCGGAGCCAGGCTCTGGCGGTGCGAGTGTGCGCTCATGGCGTGCAAGCGGGAGCCGAGACAGATGCAGGCGGGAAGCGCGAGAGGCGCGCGCGGGAAGAGTAGGGTCACTGCCTCCATTTTGCACCATCGACCGCCATTCACGAACCTTCTTCTTGCTACGCGCGAGGGCGCGCGAGGAGGACGTGGGAAAAGCTAGGGTTTCTGCCCTCTTTCGCGCCATCCGCCGGTGAATAAATCCGGTGACCTCAAGCTTCTACCCTCTCTTCTCCACTATTCCCCTCTCTTGGCCAGATGCAATCCGTGTTCTAACAAGTCCTCTCCCTTTTTTTCTTTGTTTCACAGTAGTGAGATCTCGATGAATCCGTGCCTTGTTGTTTTGCAGCGGTGAGATCTTGGCGAATCTGATTGGATCTGTTGAGATTTTCTTGCTTGGTTTGTCCTGTGCTAGTTTTCTTGCTTGGTTCGTCCTGTGCTAGTTTGCTTGGTTGAAGGTAATACACATTTGACCTATCCCCCTAATTCCCTATCTCTGTCTTGCTTCTTTCTTGATTGAATATATGTGCCTTTATGGTTAAATCTGAGCATGTGCCCATGTCTATATGTCTTAGATTATTTACCTATATGTGTGATGTATTTGAAGTTGGGATTTTATTCTGAGCATATTTTGCCCGTATGCCTACGATGTTGTGGACTGTTATGGTAGCCTAAATGGAAAATCCTATGATGTTTTTAAGTTAATGTGAGCTTATTTGCCCATATGCCTATGATGTGTTAGATTGTGTACCTACCTGTGTGATATTGAGATTTAATTCTGAGCTATTTTGCCCATATGTCTATGATGTGTTGGATTGAGTACCTATCTGTGTGATATATTTTTAAGTTGAGATTTAATTCTGAGCTATTTTATCCATATGCCTATGATATTTTTATGGACAAGCATGTGATGTTTTTCAACCTGATTAGTTAGTCTGAGTTTATTTGCCCATATGCCTATGATGCATTGAGATTTAACTATGAGCTTTTTTGACTATTATCCTGCTGTCCAAGCTGGTGCACAGCCTCTTGCAGTGCCTAATGGTGCTCTAGCTGCAGCTGTTGCTGGACAGCAGGGTAGAGAGTCCATGCCTATGATGTCTATTTTGTTATTTGCATGTTAAACTCTGAGCATATAAGCATGTCCCTAAAGGCTATATTATTTACACTTGTCATTTGCATAGATGTCCCCGGAAGACAAAAGAAACATGCTTATCATTCAGGCAACTGCTCTAATTACTGCTATGTATGTATTCATGTTTAGTAGGTTGTGTGCTATGTATGCTGAGCAATCACGGCCTAGGATCGCTTATGCCCCAATGAGTGCAATGGATGAGGAAAGACAAAAAAAAACTGAATAAAATTTATAATTGTAATGATGTTGAGTGTGTTAACATGCTTAGAATGAGAAGTGCACCTTTTTTCCATCTTTGCAACTTGCTTAGGGGAAGGAATTTGCTTAGAAACAGCATACATAGTAGTGTAGAGGAGCAAGTTGCCATGTTTTTGCATGTTGTTGGCCAAAACCAATGTTTTAGAGTCATACAACAAACCTGGAGGCGTTCCATTGAGACAGTGAGCTGATATTTTAAGGCGGTTCGTTATGCTATTGCAGAACTTAGAGAAGAGATGATTAAGCCTCCATTTAGTGACAGACTGTTGGTCGTACCTACGCACCCACTTATATACCGCAAGAGGACAGTGTACGATTGTAGCACTTTTTCCCTTAAATTGAGTATTCCAAGGTTTATCGAATCCACTGGGACCTTAGGGATAATTACACAAAGTTAACAGTAAAAGATCTAGTCAAAGCTACTGTTGAATTTAGGTTGCGTGAGGGGGACACTGGTCAGTGCAAAGGTGCGCCAGACAGTAAATCTATCATTGCGCCGATCGGCGCAGGAGTTGAGCCGATCGACACACTAGTGAATCTAAGCCAAAGTGCGCCAGATGCCTTGTAAGCCTATGCTGTTAAGTGAGTAACCAGATATCTACTAGTGAGATCGTAACCAGAAAGTCTTTTTAAATAGCATCATAATGGGTAATTACATAGATCAATGAAAACCTATAATGAATAAGACCACCCTGCTTTCCGAGCGGCTCCCGATTTATCGCTGCCGAGAGGAAATCCTTAATCGCGCGAGTATCTTACCCTACTCAACTATCCAATAGTGCTACGCAGGCTTAGTGCTGTCACCGCTAAACCACACTACTAGCATAATCAAGCAACCATAATCAATACAATGTTCGAATACTATCCTAATCACCACGATCAAGATAATATCAACTTACTTAGCCTAGAACTAAGCAATTGGAATAAGCACATGCATGATTATAGAATCAAGACAGATAAATCACCAAAACTATCATCAACATATTCAATCATCCTTGAGATAATAGAGTAAGATTCATCCCCGTCGAGATGGCCTACCTTGACGGATCAACTCTTAACACCAATGGTTCTTGAAACTCAACTAGAGATCTATTCTAACGGGGCAAGCCCCGGTGGCTCTAACTCACGGATCTGTTGTCCCTCTGTCTGCAGCCAGGGTTTACAAGTATTTATAGGGGTTCTACTCGTAAAGGACTCGGTTTCTAGAAAATAAGGCGGTTGCGCCGATCGGCGCAAGCCGTGTCTTCTCTGGTTTCTTCTCTGAGTCGGTTCCTTTGTCTTCCTCAGCTGCCATGTGGGCCTTTTCCTTCGAGATAAAGTCTTGTACTGCACGTTGAGATCTTGAAGTTTCATAAATCTTCTAGGCAAATATCTTCAAGTGTCTTGCGCAGATAAACTTCCATAAACATGTGGAATGGGCCTCGGTCACTTCTGTGGGCCAAAACACCCTAGCGCCGACCGGCTCATGGACTGCACCGATCGGCGCACTCGGCTTCTTCAGTGCTTTTCGTCGGTTCTGGATTCCTGTCCTCTCCAGCATCACTTTAATCACCAATTTTACCTGTTTCTGCAATAAAGCTCAAAAACAACGCATATACAAATATGTAGACAATATCATAGGTAAATGGCCTAAATTAGTATTAATTATGCTCTAATTAGGGTAATATTCACATATAAAAGGGGCACTTGGGAAGTGCCAACACACACCACTTAAGATAAGAAACAGTCACAGATGGTATCCATACTTTAAGGTAATCAAGTCATAATCTGTAAATAACTAAGTAATCTTGATAGCATTGCATGACTGAAATAAACATTGCATTCATGTAGGATTGTGTTGGTGCAATAGATGGCACACATATCAATGCTGTGGGCAATAAGCAATGATGTTTTCTGTTATGTTTAAATTTGCGGCTATGTGCATTATACTATGATGATTTTCTGTTGCATTATACTTTGAGGCATTGGACATTATGCTATCATGATATTTCTGTTGCATTATACTTTGAGGCTATGGACATTAGGCTATGATGATATTTCTGTTGATGATATTTCTGTTGCATTATACTTTGAGGCTATGGACATTAGGCTATGATGATATTTCTGTTGCATTATACTTTGAGGCTTTGGACATTATGCTATGATGATATTTCTGTTGCATTATACTTTGAGGCTATGGACATTAGGCTTAATTAATTCTGTTATACTTGGGGCATTAGGACATGGCTGCTGAACATGCTATGTTGGATTTGGTTGTTGCTGATCCTGCTGTCCAAGCTGGTGCACAGCCTATTGCAGTGCCTGATGGTGCTCCAGCTGCAGCTGCCGCTAGACAGCAGGGTACGCAGTCCATGAGGTGGACCAATGCCATGTCCTCTTTTGTGCTTCGTCACTTCTGCTAATTGATTGCCACTGGGGTTAGAACTGATAAAGGGTTCAAGGAGGTGCACTTGAACCAAGTTGCAAAGGATCTTCATGAGTTTAGTGGAACTGAGGTCACTGGAACCCAGGTTTACAACCATCTCCGCAAGTGGAGGCAGAGGTGGATTATGGTGACAAAGCTGAGAGAACTTAGTGGCGCTTTGTGGGATGAAGACAACTTTATGATTTCCTTAGAGGAGGAGCATTATAAGGGCCATGTGAAGGTAGTGCACCCATGCATTTTATCATTCACAACCATATCATGCATTTTTTCCCAATTTAAGTAATAGTTGCATATCATTCACATGGCTTCAAATTTTTATACTAGGCACACCCAAAGGATGCTGACTTGCTTAACAAACCCATAGAGAACTACCAGCAGATGCAAGTCATATTTGCTAATGGTCTTGCCACATGCAAGTTTGCCATGGGTTTCAGTGAGTCATTGGGTTCACCCTCTCACTTTGCTAAAAGCTCTTTGGTGGTTCTGATGGCTCCTTTTGTGGTTCTGGTGGCTCCTTTTGGTGGTTCTGATGGCTCCTTTTGTTGTTCTGGTGGCGTCTTGGTGGTTCTGGTGGCTTATTTTGTGGTTCTGGTGGCTCCTAATAGGTTCTTTTATGTAGCTAACACCTCATACTCTGGCTGACTATAGCTCTAAGTTGCTAGTAGTACACATTCTACTTTGGAACTATATATATGTTCCCTAAACTCTACTTTGTTATATTATGTTCATCAGACTATTTGATGGATCAACCATTCTGCTATTTGATGCCTTCTCTCTATTCTGATTTCATGTCTTAAATGTCATTGATATGCTTACTTATTTCTTACATGTGCTGAGCTGATGTCCTTATCCAATGATGTTACTTCTATCTGAGCATATGTCCACAACCAATGATATTTTCTTGATCTGTTACTTGTATGTGAGCATATGTCCATGGCCAATGATAATCTTTTTGATCTGTTACATGTTTCTGAGCATATATCTACAACCAATGATATTTTATTGATTTGTTACTTGTATGTCAGCATATGTGCCTGGCCAATGATAATTGTTTTGATCAGTTACTTGTATCTGAGCATATGTCCATGGCCAATGATAATTGTTTTGATCAGTTACTTGTATCTGAGCATATGTCCATGGTCAATAATAATTTTTTTGACCTATTACTTGTATCTGAGCATATGTCCATGGCCAATGATAATTTTTTTGATTTGTTATTTGTCTCTGAGCATATGTCCTTTGCCAATGATAATTTTTTGATCTGTTACATGTTTCTAAGCACAAATCAGTGGCTTCAAGGTATGTGCTATGAAGGCTTCAACTTCAAGCCCAAAGAACAGATTTTACATGCATTCTGTAGTCATGAAAAAACTTAGCTATTCATGTAAAGATTTATTAGTTTGTGTTAAAACTGTTGTTCATGTAAAGATTCCTTAGTTTGTTAAAACTGTTGTTATTTGTATCTTACTTCTATCTGAATATATGTTCCTTAGCTGTTGGTAACCTTACCCTTATATGTAAGAGGTGAACACACCTATATTCATCCAACCAACCAATCACATCTGCATTGCATCTCATATTTGAATTGTTAAATGCAACCAGCAAACCAATCATCAGTCCCAGCTAACCTGGCTGCCTAGATACATCAACCAAACATGTCCATATTGCATCTGTAGAACCTGGCTGCCTGGAGCCTGGATGCCTAATGCGAGCCAGGCTGGGAGCCAGGCTGGGCTGGGCAGGTAACCAATCAGGCCGTAAAGATCATGGGTGTCACATTGACCATGCAGCTAGACGGCTAGCCCCAAGTCATGACTGATGTTGTCGTCAACAACTACATATACGCTTTTATATCTTTAATGGAGGCATTGAGCTTTGTGCCCACTCCATGTGATGGAGGATACGGCCTTGAGGGTGAGCTGAAGGTGAACCAGTGCCGGGAGCACCCCTGCCTCAGTGAGACTGCACCTAAGTGGTGGTGCAGCGTAGTCGTCTGCCTTGTTTGTGGTGATGTCAAGACCTGCATAGAGTTATATTTTATTGTTGTTCATGATCTGGCCGGTGAACACGTTGATAAATATCTTGGTCCCGCCTAATGTGTCCATAGCGTAGATATACATAGGAAGAAAGTTTTTTTTATTTACTTTTCTTTCCTTGTTTATTACTTATGACTAGCAAAGTACCCGTGCGTTGCTACGAGTTTTAAGAAAACAAATATATTCACTGTAAATTTGTTAGATATAATATAATTGACAATCATTTTACACATAAAAGAGCTAAATTAGGTAATTAACTTGCCATAATAATAAGGAAGGGGGGGAATACACACACACTAGTAGAAATCGCGACACCTATGACGTTTCATTTTCGTCACACTACAGCCAATATTGGTCACAGGGAATGTTCTGTGTCGAATTTATGACAAATTTGAATTCGTCAAAAACGAAGCGTCAGCATTGATTCCATATGACGAATTGTGAGCTTCATCATAGATGTAGTCTGTTCTATGATGAAAGAGGCCCGCGTCACAAAACTCATTTGGTGACATGGCTGGCCACGCTGGCTATGACATGGCAATCCTACGTGGATCTAGTCACGCTGGTAGATGACAAGGCAGATGACACGGTAGATGACATGGTGATGGCCATGCTGGCAGATGACAAGGCATAACGATATGGCAGGCCACATGTTAGGATCTCATTGGACCAAGTGTCAGGCTTGCACTAGACCACGTGTTTGGCTCTCACTGGACCACGTCTTTGGCTCTCATTGGACCACATGCCCGGCTCTGATTGGCCCACGTGTCTGGCTCTGGTTGGACCACGTGTTAGGTTCCCATTGGACCACATGTCAGGCTCTGATTGGACCACATGTCAGGCTCTCATTGGACCACATGACAGGCTCTCATTGGACCACGTGGCAGGCTCTCATTGGCCATGTGTCGTGCTCCCATTGGACCGCATGTCATGCTCCCATTGACCCATGTGGCGGGCTTCCATTGGACCACGTGTCTATGTCACGACGCACCATGTTTCGGCATCTCAGTTCGCCACATGCCGTGCGTACATTGGACTATGATATCACAGAATCATTTATTTTATTGCCAAAATCACAGATCAACTGTACAAACTCAAAGCAAGAAAGCATAACATTTCTGTTCCAGATTCATACATTACACTATCATAGAATCAGAAATAAGTTTCCAACACCATTGTTTCACAAATAGCACCACAATGACCACATCATACAGACCCACTGTTTCACAGAATCAACACCACAACACATCAAGACACCATTGTTTCCAGGACCTCATCACGGATCAGCAGGAGTAGGTTGAGAGGAGTTACCAACACCATTCAAGAGGAGGATTTGGCATAGGAGAGCATTGTTCTCTTCCTGCTGCTTCTTAAACTGCTCGAACTCTTGTTTGGCCTTCTCCAGCTTAGCATCAACATCTTTCGACTTCTTCTTTAGTGCATCAACCTCTCTGAGGAGGGCAGCTGCACCTTTCTTTTCAGCTTCGAGTCGTTCACGAAGAAACTGTTCAGTCTCCATCTCGGTATGGTTCGCTGATATACCAACATTCTTCAGAAAAGTGTTGGTGCAGCTGCTCTGGGATAAAACCTTCGAAACAACTTCAACAGTACGCAGTGGTGCCTCCCCATCAGCAACAGTCTGCCAGCATAGTCTCTATAGAAGACTGCAAATTGGAGAGTCAAGTAGTTTACTGATAGTGTCAAAGACAGAAGCTGAAACACAGCTACAATTTTGACATATTTGACAATGCCCATAGAGAAGCACAAATGGTTGCAAGTAGCCTTACCACTGCTTCTCTTGCCACCTCGCTAATGCCCTTTTTGCTGATGGTATGGCACACCTTGAATACTTTCACAACATTGACCTCCCCTTCATGTTCTGTCTCTTCATCTATTCCTTCCTGCCCATCTTCGAGCAGCTGTGCTGGCTTCTTGGACTTTAGTTGTACAAAGGTGCTGGTTAGAGAGATGGCAAATGGGGATGCGGACTTAAACAAAGCACTGGTATAGAGTTGAACTTACGTATTCGTGCAATTTTGCAACATAACAGCGAGATCCTGTAGTCTGGTGATGCTTGACTTTGGCACGGTTTCTCTTGTTCTGTTGAACAGTTGCCTACAGGAGAGACCACATCACAAGTCAAAAATGGAATACAATGTTTGACAAGACACTTTTGGAAAAATAATACCTTGTTCTTCGCACTTGACCACTTCTCAACAAGCTTGCACCACTGTTCATCATTCATAAAAGGAACAGGAGAGGTTGTTCTGATCTGATCAGCAGGGACATTGTTGAAATATAGCTGCTTCAACCTATAGCATACTCGACGTATCCCAGATTTGAACACACTACAACATGCCTCCTCTATTGCCTTGTCGTTGATGTCCATCGCCAACCTTCCCTGGTCATGTCAATTGAAATTGTTTGAGTACCACCCATTGGTATCATAGTTGAATTGAAAGGGTGTACAATAGGCACTTACAGAAAGTCTTGAGACAAAACCATCAAAGTGCTTTGTATCTTTGTACTCTTTCCAGTGGGTGAAGATAGGAACCTGATCCCCGACAATGACACTAGCTTCCAATGCAAACTTGGTAGCTTGTGTAGGTTCATGGGGCCTTGGCTTCCCCTCTTCTACAGAGATACGTAGCCTTCTCCCCATGGCTCTGGTCATGTTGTCCAGCAAGACTCTCGCCGGCCTTGCCCACCTAGACCTAGTTGATACTATGAAGTTTACAATCACTTGTCATGTCTCAGCTAACAGAAATCAAAGAAAGAGAAGATATTGTATGATATCGAGGACAAGGTACCAGATCCGGTGTGGCCGGGGTCAAGGGCGTGGTACTAGCTCCAGCGCAGATGGTGTCGAGGACGTGGTCGTAGATCCAGTGCACACGGGGTCAAACAGAGCCGGCACAGACTGTGTCGAGGACGTGGTAGCAGATCCGGCTGACGGGGTCGAGGACGTGGTAGCAGATCTAGTGCGTCGAGGTCCGGAGAGGGGGAGGAGGAGGAGGAGGAAGAGAGGGAGGGGGGGGGGGTTGGACGACGTGGGGGTGAGTAGAGGAGGAGGAGGAGGATGAGAGGTGGACAGCGAGGTGGTGAGGAGAGGGGGAGCAGATGCGATGCGGACGACGAGGTGGGGAGGAGAGGGGAAGGAGATTCGATGCGGGCGATGGGAAAGAATATATTTGAGATGAAACTTGCCCCGAGTTCACAAATTTACCCTTGAATGCAAAGACCACGCTATACTTCGACCAAGGGGTACTCCCGTCTTTTCCTGTCCAAAATTTCGATGTTTTAAATTTTTCGGGGTGAGTATTGGTGCCCGACTTTAAAATTTTTGGGGTATGTTTCACTGACTATCTGGACCCACATGTGATACAGCTGCTTCTGAGTTCATGTCTAGTTCTTGGTAGACAGTTCATTTCTTCTTTTGATTCGTAATTAAGAATTGAAACACATCTAGATTGGTCATATATGGTCCAAATCAGTTGATTTTTTTCTATGGTCTTCTAAAATCGTTCCACATCAGTTACATGCATTGTAATTATGCTGATGGAGCTCAAATCAATATAGTGGTTGATGTAGTTATCCATTGCCGACATCTTTTTTTTTTGCATGGATCAAACCAAAATGATTTTGGGTACAAAAACTTGTGAACATGCACATCTTATACACATGTACATGTGGAATTATTGGTAGGTTTTTTTAGAACAATCGAAACATACGTTGGTTCAATCCACCATGAAGTTGCCTTCAAGTTTCTTATTACATGAAGAACACTCTAAGATTTGAACAGACATGCAATGTAAAAAGTATTCAAAAAAATCACCAAAATTCACACTGGTTTATTTGATCATGGAAAAGACCTGTGTCAAATTTGAACTCATAATTCAATATACTTTAGGAGATAAAAATGTCTAAAATATTAGAAAATACTCAGTTTTTTTTGTTTTTTTACCCGACAAGGGAAAATGATTCTATAGTTATAACTGGATGGAGAGATGTTACAGATGTACATGAACATACAATAATTCTTTAGGAATTTTTGCAATAGATTTGTCCATGTGCACATCATATTATCACTTGAATACAATTTCAACTGACATACATTGACCAAAAGTTATGAAAAATTCTAGAAAACATACTGAACATGCAGGTGTGTATGTTATACATTGTCATGAAATTTGAATTCATGAATCGATATATTTTGTGAGATAAAAATGAAATAATAATTATGAAACAGGTAAACGTATTTCTGCAAAATACGCCTTTATGACAAAACTGGGAATCGGCACGTTGCCTTCAGCTGGTTCCGACATTATTCAAACTGCTTCGGCCTCGGTCTCGGTCCATCCCGTTGGCCGGTTGTGGCGGGAGCGGCCGGATCCCGGTTGATCCCGTCTGTGGCGGGAGCGGCCCCTTCTTTTGTGCATTAATTTTGTTCTATTTCATGTGCTTTTGTGATGTAAAATGATTGATTTCATGTGCTCAATGTTGGATTGTGTGGGCTCAAATCGATTACCTTTGTGGCCTGCATTTCCTTTGTGGGCAGCATTGCCATTGTGGCCCAACAGTCATTTAGGCCTTCCACGAACTATGGAAAATGTCCATTCTAACCTTAAAGACAGGGGCAGTAGTTGCTGCTAAACTTATCCCCATCCACATTCATCACCAACTCCACTCCAGATCCTCCACCGTTCTCCGACTGTCTCCGATGAGTCCATCCCTCGAGGATCCACTGCCATTCTTCAACTGCTGTCCGCTGCCACGCATCGACTTATGCGGGACATGAGTAATGCCGGCATCGACGACCTCGAGCTCCGCCGCATCGACGGGGCCTGCCGCGAGCAGACGAATTGCTTCCTCCCGCATTGACGGTGATTCATGGTCTTGCCCCCTCCCTTTCCTAATTTCATGATCTTTCCCCCTCCCTTTTCTTAGTAGATCTGTGATTCATGCTCAGTTCTTGCTGCTCAAAGTATTTATGGAGGAACACCTTGTTGTTGTGATGTAAAGACCTTGGTGGTATGCTGTTTTCGTAGGAAGAAGACCTGGAGTATACTAAAGTTGGCCAGAATGCCAGAAACAAGTGAATGGATATCCTAGCTCATGCTACAAAAAGTATCCAACATATGAGGAAGCCATCCGGGCATTCAACAACAACAATTTGATCGATCCTGTTGATAGACATATGATTATTGGTGACAATAAGCTGCTGAAGAAACATGATTCGGATTGGCAACTTCTGACCTGGAAGGATGTAGTGTTGGTGATACAATTCCTTGTGACTGTTGTTTTGTGCTATCGGTTGATGTAATTGTGAAAACACAACAATGTATGTAAATTTGATCAAGCTATGTTTTAACTGATTTCATTTGAATGGAACTGTTGATGTCTTTGTTGCTCCAAATTGTTGCTGCATTTCGGTACATTGTTACAGTATTAAGTCGTTTGGCCATTGGAATTGGTGAATTTTAGAATCTGTGGCCCGATTGTATTCAGCCTAGGCTAACGGAGATCACTAAGGCCCGGTCCACATGGGTCTGACTACGAACCAAGAAAAGGCCCGGTCCGCTAATGACAAACAACCGCAACTTGTTGACAAAACAAAAAAATAGTACCTCGACTACCAAGAGGTTGTCGTAGCGCGGTGGGAAGTCTTTCCATTCGCTGGGTCAGGTCGCGGGTTCGAAACCTGGCAGCCGCAGTGCGGTGAGAGTTTTGCTGCACATACTTGAATGAGCGGGACCGTTGCCCACATGTGGACCAGGTAGGCCCCACCATGATGCCATGTCGAAACTACAAACCTGACATGCAGACCCAGCAAACCCATTGCCACGGAGGAAGACAGAACTTACTTGTGGACCCGGTGGTCCCATAGTGCCATGTTGGACTACAAAGGGTTACATGTGGACCTGGTGGACCCAACATAGTGCCACGTTGGACTGAGATGGCTTACATGTGGGCCTGGCAGACTCAACTCGTTGCCACGTTGGAATGTCGGACTCACATTCAGCACACATGTCACATGTTGGAGTTTTATGATGAATCTAAGTTGTCACAAATCGTTGTCGCGGATGGCATTGTGTTTTATGACGTTTTGAGTTTTGTGTTCTATGACGTTATTTTCAGCTTCATCATAATTTTCGTCATAAAAAAATCATCACTTGGGAACTATGACGAATCCTTATTTTTTTTTTGTCTTTTGATAGGCCTTGTTCTATGACACTATTTCAAAATGTCACTAATTTTTCGTTATAGATGTCACGATTTCTACTAGTGACACTTGAAGAGCGTAGTACAACAGAAACTTGTATGTTGCATTCTGGAAGGATGAATCATGATCACTCCCAAAAAGGAGTCTATTGATTCTATCCCAATTGGTTGAAAACTTGGGTAATACATAACTATGACACTCTCTATATTAGAAAATCATATATAGGGTTGCTAATAAAAAGGAAAAAAACATTTACATCCTTACTATGAAATTATTTGTTCAAAACTTAACTAATATTTTTTAAGACTTGTTAATTCATCAATAGAAACAGTGAGTGAGGTTTTAATACACCGACAATAGAAACTTGGGTAATACAAATAGGTGCTCATTGTGCAGAATCAGATATTGACATCACTACGAAAAAACCGGCCTTTGCCGAGTGCTGAAGGTTGTGCTGAGTGCGAAATATCGGGCACTCAGCAAACAAACAACCACAAAAACATTAGAAATCTTAGAAGTCAATAATTTGTTACTTACAAATACTTACATAATCTTCCTTCCTTGGTGGGGGCGTCAAATAATCAGCCTAGAAATAATGAAGAGTCGGGTGCAAGGATCACTCGCAGCCTATTTGGACCGCACGGATCGGAGTCTTATTGACTTGTCATATATTGTTACTTGTCATCATGTGAACTTATATATTTGAGGATCTGATAGCTTGAGAACTTGTAAACTTGAGGAGTTGACGACTTTGAACCTTTTCATGCTTATTTGAGGACTTGAGTTCGTGATTTCATATATATGATATGCCTGTGATGTTATTTGAGATATATGCTTGTGATGGTATTGAGATTCATGTCTGTGATGTATATTGTATGAAAATGTGATTTTTTTGACTGTGGGGATGAGAAAAAACAAAATAAAAAATATAATGGAAAAAGGGTTTACCGAGTGCTATGACCAAGGCACTCGACAAACCCTGGGCACCTTTGGTGAGTGCTGCGGCCATGGCACTTGGCAAACTCTGGGCACTTTGCCGAGTGCCATGCTCAGGACACTCGGCAAAGAGATGTAGTCGGGGGCAGATGGTTTTGCCGAGCTGGACGGTTTGCCGAGTGTTTGTTGACCTGGCACTCGACAAAATCTGGACCCTTTGCCGAGTGTCCGGTCAAAAGGACACTCGACAAATAGTCTGTCAGCCGTTTGTGGCCGTCAAGTCGCTTTTTTTTTTTGCCGAATACCCGCCAAAGCACTCGGCTAAAATCTTTGTTGAGTGCCCGATATTTAGCACTCGGCAAAGATACTATGCCGACACTGTCTTGCCGAGTGCGCTTTGCCGAGTGCCGGCACTCGGCAAAGAGTTTGCCGAGGGCTTTTCATACTTTGCCGAGTGCCTCTGGCACGCGGCAAAGCGCTTGTTTCAAGGTAGTGCACGAGGCACCTTTTCTAAGCCTGAAAGACACAATGTTGCATTGTCAGATATTGG
The DNA here is from genome assembly GCA_030378355.1 of Eleusine indica. NCBI lineage: Eukaryota > Viridiplantae > Streptophyta > Magnoliopsida > Poales > Poaceae > Eleusine > Eleusine indica. Next base: position 50,588,142 of record CM059495.1, read on the forward strand.
GGGATGCAGTATCATGTTTGAAGGACCGAGAAGGTGACCAGAGGGGAGGGGAGGGGGGGGGGGGATAAACGGGAGCTAATTAAAATTCTTCACAAGAACTTGGTGTATATTCTAATTACTACCCAACCCAACCTCTAATCGAGTCACCAAGGTTACACACATCAACTTGTGATGTGCTAACCTAGGAATGACTCAAACCAAAAGGACACATAGCGGAAGCTCAAGAGGGACAAAACGAGAAACAAGGAACATACGAGAAATCACAAAACTGAGCTTGATGGAAGTTCTGTGGTGCCCGACGGATGTTCCGAAGTACACGGCAAAGGTTCTAACACTTAAGGAAGTTCCAGGCGATGGAAGTTCTGTAACTCACAAAAGTTCCATGATCCTTGACGGAAGTTCTGTCCTGGCAACAAAAGTTTTGTCCTGGGCAAAACAGCAGCTCTATTTCGGAAAGAAAATTGCCAAAACCCTATCAAACGAACTCCAAAAATCACAAAATTTGGACCAAATCATCCTTAATACATCACGACACTACTCTAAAAAGATCCACTCAAAACACGTAAGGAATCATCATGAATTTCTGATCTCGTGCCAAGAACACCGAAAATGGAAAACTTAAGAAATCTTTGAAATCGAAGGTGCTCGTGCCTTTGATTCGGTCAAGGACCTATATAGGGTTGTTCAAGCGCATCATAGCACAAAGATCCCCTAAGAAATCCATCCCAAAAGTCACTCAAAATCGAGATTCAAAATCACCACGAAAATAGCTCCGAAAATACGGAAAAAGAGAAATTTGGGATTTAGGGAGAGAGGAAGAACTTGAGCACGAATTTAAATCTCATATCATTCAATTATCAAGTCAAGATACATGGATACATGGATAGGAAGCCACCCTCTTCCTCCTACTATTTGGAAGAGAAAGAGATGTCTCTCACACACCAACTCCTCTCCTCTATTACATGAAGACCTCTCTTAGCACTTTGAATGAAGACCTAAGGCAAGGCTAAGAGAAAGAGAGACACCTCTTCCACCAGCCCTACCTCTCCTTATGTAGGCCTAGGGTTGTCCTAAAGACCATCCTACCCCTCACCTACAATACACTGCCACCTACCAGCAGGGGCATAACCGTCCATCTTTTTTCTCGTCGCCTGAACGCCATCGAGCCCTTCACGACTTTGGTTCGCCTTAACACAATCTCCGTGATGGTGCCACGTGCACCTCCAATCGCCACCACCGGTTTTGAGGCCAAAACCCGGAAACCGCCTTGCACGCTTCTCAAAGCACGACTTCTTGATCTTGACGTGTGTCACCTTGTCCCGTGATCCTCCTCATCGACAAGTCTCTACTTGAGATGCTCAACCAAACCAACATCCTTGAGGGTGAATTTTTTATTTACCTTTACCGCGCCTTTTGCCCTCACTCTCCCTCTCTTATCATCTCCAAAGGTCACATACTCCTGGCACTTCAAGGGAGTGAGGCTGGAGAACCACTTTGCATCTCCGATCATGTGGCGCGAACACCCGGAGTCCATCACCCATTTGTTCTCCATCCCTCCACCTGCTGCCTACAAAGAACGAGAAGAAAAGATCGATGACTTAGTGCTGGGGTTAGAAATAAAACTCTTGGGAATCCAGCACTGAATCATACGACCTGTAGGGGTTATCACAGTTCTTTGCACATTACTATTCGAGCGCATGGGAGGAGAACCACGATAGGGAAAGCGTGGCCTGTCAAAGCGTCTCGACTCAAACCTGGGGTTGTGAGGATAGAAATCATCTGTGTGAAAACCAAATCCACGCGAGCGACGCTCACCACGATGGGGAAAATGTGAGGCGCCAAAGCACTGCTAGGCAAAACCTCTGTTTCGTGAATAAAAGCCATATGAGGAATGATCCTGTCCATGATAGGCATGAGAAAAAGAGTGAGGCTGAAAACCAACAAAATCATCATGATGCACATTTCTAGTTAACTCAGCTTGCATCGTCTCAATCCTCTTACACCTATAATAGTACTCATCCAAGTGACCCTTACGACCACAGAACATGCAAATATAGACACTCTTATGTTTAGGCTTAGCTTGCACAGTGGGTTTGGGTTTTGGTTTCTCGGCTTGCTTTGGGTTGAAGGAAGGATTGGGGTTAGGTGGATAGTATGTGTCAGTGGGCTTGATGGACAGTTCCTCATCCTTGTAGCTAGAGCTAGGCACAAACTTACCCACATTCTCACTCTCCTTGTCACACCTCTCAAATCCCAAGCCCAAGTTGTAGGTTGACCTACTGGCACTTTCTTTTACTCTTGCCAAGTCACTCTCAATATTCTCCTCACTCACTAGGGTTCTTTGGAGACGAGAGATGAGATAGTCATTTTCTTGGGCTAGGTTCTTGTTTTCCTCTCTTGTGATTGCAAGCTTATCCTTAAGAGAGCCACACACTACACAGGGTGGTGGAAGAACTTTCGAGCGAGTCTCATCTAGCAGCTTGGACTTGAGCTCTTTGACTTTGAGGGTTTGAGCTTCCAAGTCATTAGTGAGATTGGGGCACTTCTGACATGCACCCAAAAGAGTTGGTCTAGCTTTAAATTCATCATACTCTTTAAGGGCACTCTCAAGCTGACTGGCAACTTGAGCATGCACACTTTCCCTCTGTGCAAGATCATTCATTACAACTTGACAAGACTCACACTCAACAGCAATGTCATCTTTTGCAAGCTTAGACCTAAGCGAAGTGATTTCATACTCAGCACTCTCCAACTTAGACTTACACTCTCTACTCTTACGTACAGCGCTGCAAAGCTTATCATCTTGCATGAGCAAAACATCGCGCAAATGATCAAGTTCAGAAGAGAGCTCGTCAAGAGTGGGAGGTACCTTGCTTGTGTCGGAGTCGGAGCCAGAGTCAGTATCATGGTCGTTCTTTGCCATGAAGCAAAGCCCGGTGAAGTCATCCTTCCTCTTGACTCGTGGCTTCTCAACCTCCTCCTCTGAGCTTGTAAGGGCTTCACTTGATGTGAGGTCAACGTCGCTCAAGGCGGCAACACAAGCGCGTGCAATGGCCTTGGCGAACTTCTTCGATGTATCCGGGCAACGGAAGTTCTGTCACTCATGGAAGTTTCATCATGGTGACGGAAGTTCTGTCCGAGCGATGGAAGTTCTGTCCTTGGCAAAATAGCAGCTCCGTTCCAGAAAAAAAATTGCCAAAACCCTATCAAATGAACTCCAAAAATCATGAACTTTGGACCAGATCATTCTCAATACATCATGACACTCCCCGAAAAAGATCAACTCAAAAAGCACAAGGAATCATCATGAATTTCAGATCTCGTGCCAAGAACGCCAAAAAGGGAAAACATGAGAAATCTTTGAAATCGAAGGTGCTCGTGCCTTTGATTCGGTCAAGGACCTATATAGGGTTGTTCTAGCACATCATAGCACCAAGATCCCCCAAGAAATCCATCCCAAAACTCACTTAAAATCAAGATCAAAAATCATCACGAAAATAGCTCCAAAAATAGGGAAAAAGAGAAATTCGGGATTTAGGGAGAGAGGAAAAACTTGAGCACGAATTTGAATCTCATATCATTGATTCATAAAGTCAAGATACATGGATACATGGCTAGGAAGCCACCCTCTTTCTCCCACTATTTGGAAGAGAAAGAGATGTCTCTCACACACACTTCACTCCTCTATTACATGAAGACTTCTCCTAGCACTTTGAATGAAGACCTAAGGCAAGGCTAAGGAAAAGAGAGACACCTCTTCCACCAGCCCTACCTCTCCTTAGATAGGCCTAGGCGTTGTCCTAAAAACCATCCTACCCCTCACCTACAATACACTGCCACCTACCACCAGGGGCATAACCGTCCATCTTTTTCCTCGTCGTCCGAACGCCATCGAGCCCATCACGACTTTGCTTTGCCTCGGCGCAATCTCCGTGATGGTGCCACGTGTACCTCCAATCGCCGCCACCGGTTTTGAGGCCCAAACCGGGAAACCGCCTTGCACTCTTCTCAAAGCGTGACTTCTTGATCTTGACGCCTGTCACCTTGTCCCGTGATCCTCCTCGTCGGCAAGTCTCTACCGCCTCCGGTCCATTGGAAGCCTCTACTTGCACCGACGCCTGATCACCTTTGACTTGGTCAACCCCGCCGTCTTGATCACCACCCACGGTTTTGAGGCTCAACCGCGAAACCATCTGTGCTTCTTGCCTCTCCACGTGTACGGTATGGATCACCCTTGACTTTACCCGGCCTCTCGATCGTCCGACCCCAAGTCTCCTACTTGTGTCCGATCCTCTCGTCGTTGACCGTCAAGTTGACTCCAGTGACCTCCACATCATGAGACAAGCAAACATATTTCCCATCTCCTGCAACTTCACCAATATCTTCACCAACTCCGGTTAGTCATAACCATGACATGCACAAACTAACACAATCCACAAATTTCCGCATTTTAACTTGAACACCGAACTCGACCAATGTCAATTAATCATCACATATTACAAACCATGGCACATATCCATATGGTTTCTCAATGTTATATGGACAGACAGCTCATAGTTCACACACACTAGAACAGGACCAAAGTTATTCTGTTAAGGGAGCAGAATAAAACTATAATTGTTCGCTCTTTAGTCTGACGCCGCATACATGACAGTGGTATAAGAGCTTGGATCACATGCTTAGTGTTCAGGCTAGCTGTATAAGTGCTAATTAAAATGTTACGAAGTTACCATTCTGGGTTGCATATAGAATGAGGAATGCTGAAGCGAAACAAAAGTTCTAATCAGATAACTGTGATATGCATTCATAAGCAAGCAATAGATAACATCTCAATCGTTTGTGGATACAATACAAATTAACCAGGAGACTTAATAATAATGAGCAACTACCAAAAGTAACTATAACTGTAGAAAAAGCAAGCTATCATATTCCAGTAACCAGGAATTTTATTTTGCTAGTATGGCTACATGTTAGCTTTTCACAACTGATCAAATATTGCACATCAATATCTATCACCTGTGCGAATTCTTTTCAGTTTTAATGTATCTCGCATATTATGAACCACCACATCCTGTGACAACTTATTTTACACGCCTCATTTTAGATTTCTAAAATTAACTTTGTCAAAATTATAATGCTTTCTTAAGCAAAAACAATTTAAGCTTAGTAGGGATTATTCACAGAACAATTTAACATCACATGGCTCAAATGGAAACAGAAGCAGAACATGAAGTTGTCCATGCCTATATTTTGTGTGAGAAGCTGCTCCAGCCAGTTCTTGCTTCTAGTGCCTAAAAATTACCTTTGCATTTTCATTACACATATATGTTCATTGAACCAGCAGGTGCACCTATCTGAGCGTTTAGTAGATAGGAAAAATAGGAAATCACAACGCCAGTCAAATCTGCTCGTAGATGTTTGGCTTTTGATCGATATGTGAACCAGGTCCCATAGAGCTAGGAAAACAGTGAGGCTGGTAATCTATGCATATTGAATCAATATGAATGAATAATTTGGATTATAAATGAATACATATGACAAGCCAATAATGCAGTAAAACAACAAATAATGCAGTGAAACCAATAATGCAGTAAAGCAACATTGTTCTGCTCGCTTGAAACATAATCGTGCAGGAAGATGACAGCCCGGAGACTGAAAACAAATTGTAATTGAGGAGAGAATCAACACGTGAACCAAGAAGGTGTGGTCAATAACTTATTGAGCTGATAGACAACATTGTTCCTGACGCACGTCTGTGTGCTCTATATGATGATGATGCTGATAATGAAAACCTTAAACCAATGATAAGCCGACTGACAGGAGGCCGGATTGCGTGTTCTTCGCAGGGTCATTTGTCGGCCTGCCTTTGGGTCTTCGGGATTTGCTACTGGCGTTGTCCTCCGCCAGCGGCAAGTTTTGATGGACAAGTGCATCGTCATTTGTCTCCTCGGCACTCAGTGTGGTGCAAGGGACGATGTTGTGGGTCATCCTCTTCCATCTTCTCCGTTAGGCTAGAGGTTGGAATCTCCTTGTGTCAACCGGATCTGACCAGCACTGGCTGCTTTTTAGTGATGGTGGTGGTGCTAGGTGCTTTTCCTATTCCATCGTCAAGCCCGACCAGTGTGACAACGTCTTGTCATCCGGCGACCGATGATGGCTGGGTTGTTGCAGTGGTGGGGAGGCTTGGTGCTTTTCTATGACCGACTTCGACCCAGGTCTGATTGATGGTGGTGATTTTCCCTTTTGCCCGACCCCATGTGCATGTTTCAATCATCTTCAGGTCTTCGTGGCCGACATGAGGATGAAGTATAAGATGGATAGTTTTCTTGGGTGGTCATAAGGTGGTCACATCTTTGATTCAGAGATATGGTGTGCTGTCTGCAATGGAGATACAATGGGATTATGCCATCAAAGATGAAAACCTTGGTCAGTTGAAGTGATCGTGCGATGTCGGCACTCAAGGGCATCGAGTTCTCCCTGGAGTCTTCGGTTTGGGTGGCATGATGCTCATGAAGTTCTTGTGATGTCCGGAGTGAAAAGTGAAGTGATGGCGACAAAGGATGTCGTTATCTTGTTAGAGACGTCACGACGGACATGTTGTACTTAGTATTTTTGTTGTATGGCTGAATGAGATGTCTTTGGGATCTTTCATAGCCTTATATTGCAGTGGTTCTTTGTTGCTGGAAGGTGGATGTCGTATCGAGTGAGCTCTGTTCTTTCTTTGTTTTTTTATAGCCTTTGTGACTATTGTAATAATTTATAGCTATATGTATCAATTGATACAGAGGCTAGAATATTAATATATATTCCTTATTCTGAAAAAAAAGCCAACTGACATAGCCAAAGCAGATTGGTCTACTTTCAACCGTATCACCGTTGCTTGTGACTGGTCTTCTCGAGGAGAAAAGTGAACTCCTTGGCACAAGCCGTTACGGTCGTGGAAAAGCGTGGTGTGAAGAGGGCCTCCGTCCGAGCGTGCCGAGACGATCGCCAGGAAGGACGCCATAGGAGAGGTCGCATCAGGCTTCTCTAGAAGGAAGACACCCTAATTTTATCTGGATGTCGTCTCTACTCGTACAAAGATCTATGGAGGGCTGTTCCAGAATACATGTGACACCACCAAATTTTTTACACTCGGACAAAAACGAAGGGAGCCCGATTGTTACATGAATAACCAGAACCGACACCAAAATACATTAGGGGTAAACGGACTCACCTAAATTACTAAGGAGTAGAGATGTTCTTTCCCTCACAATGGATTTTTGAAGCAGAGTCTGAAACACACTACTATATGTTTTGTTTTCATTTTTTATTTTGGCGTTAGTTATGCATGCATAGGAGGAAAGTTTTTCTTCTTTTACTTCTCTTTCCTTGGATCCCACGATGGATTTTTGAAGTAGAGTCCGAAACACATTCCAAAAAGATACTATATGGATCAAAATAAATAATAATATTTTAATTTCTGTTTTTGTTTTCTATTTTTGTAAGTGAGATATGGACTATATGGTTTCACCTCGACTGTTAAATCTTTATAAAATCCAATAATTCATATCTTCTCTTTTTTTTAGATTAACATGATAATTTCGTGAACTCCAGAGTGAACGTGATGATTTATTTTTCTCTTCATATAAAAAGATAAAGATAATATACATGCATAATTTTCTATTTTGTTTATTATTTCAATATTATATTTGTTTATACCAATTGTAGCTGGATAAGAGATATTTTATTTCATCTGATCATTAAATCTTCATAAAATCCAACGGTATAAAATTTTACTTTTTTTAGATGCGTTTATAGCAAGTGACTTGCAGGTCCGTCTGAACCTTCCTTTTCCCATCTACTCTATGTGGCATGAAAGTTCTTTGATTGTGCTGAGAAAGGAGCGGGCAGGACACCAAGAATTCAACCAAATTCATACAGGCAGTTGGCATCCCAAACTATGTGGACGATGGAGCTCCATCTGCATCGCAGAGCCATATGTAGTTTATAGCGCCATAGCAGGGCACAATAAGCATCTTGCTCCATGAAAATCGAAATCTATGGTCTCTTAACGTGGGTTGAGATCGTTTAGATGGTGTACTCCTCTAATGAGTCATCAGAGGTCGGTGAATGTCAAGTGTCAATCTTGGACAATATCTGCCTCAGTCAAGGACTTTGTGAACAACCCACGACAAATCAAATACACGCAGGTTATGGCAAGCAACTTTTTCATTTATATATGCGTGATCATGTAAGCTAGCTCTTCGTAACCTTATGCAGTTGGATTAAGTAGTGTGGGTGTTGAACTCTGCACTGCAATATTTTTTTTTACTAGATATATTTAATGGTTCTAGGCGATACTGAAATTATATAAGAACATGATGAGTCTCAGCTCTCAAGTAAGTTTAATTATCTTGCTCTGAATTAACAAGTATTATTTTATTAGGTTTATACAGAGCAAGCATTCATATGGATATGATTCCACTACTAACCATAATTAGTAAAAGTATTAAAGGTTTAAAGTAAGGGCACACATTAAAAAAATCAGTCTCACATGACTTAGCTTGTCTCAAAAATGCTGTAGATATATCAAAATATTTTTAATTGTTTAAATTGATTATTTGCATATTATCTATAAAATGAAATTAGATGCCATTGATGTCATAAAAAACATTCTCTCATAACTATGGAATAAATATATGCAATATTCATCTTAGCATATGCCGTATTACATCTGTGTTAACCAAATTAATGTTTTAGTAATGCACATCAACCAAGTGGAAGAACACATACTAACGTTAATTTTTTTTTAAATGATCTATTTGAATCAAATCTTCTGCTCGATCATTTTGAAGGTATCGCGCAATAGCACGGGCAATTATTCTAGTTATTCTAAAGAAAAATCATCAGACCACAAGGAACATGGCAATGTACCCGCAGTGCACATATTTCTTGCACCTTCTTGGAACCAATATTACCTTTGTACCTATAAAGCTAACTTCAGTACTAAACGAATCAAACATACCCTTGACGATCATAATATCTTCTATTTATAAGACCAAGCTGAACTCTACTCGTGAACTATCTTCCATCAGTACCGAGTTAGCATTTTACGCTTGATTCCACTGAAGGAAATGCTGTGCAAAAAAATATAGAGTTACAAACAATAGTCAATCATAATCTTAATGTATTGCAAGGTGGCCCATTTAATCACACAGCAAAGATGATCCTAAGCTATACCAAGGTTAGCTGGAGCATTCACTTGATGTGGTTCTTAGCTTCCGACCACTCATTTTACTTCTTGCTTTCTTACATAAACTCCATTAGAATCATTCATTTGGAAGCAGCGGCGGCGGAGGCAGCAGCCTCAAGCATCTTGCCAAACTGCACCGCCTTGTCCACCTCCGGCAACACCTCCTTCGCCGCCGCGCTTTCTCCAAATCGTTCCGCCCAAGCAGACAAGCGTGGTGTCTTGCTGGCACTAATGATTTCAATGTTGTACATTCTACGGATGGCCTCGATCCAGACCAATAACGACCCGAGTGCAAGATCGACATATCCGATGGAGTCGCCGCTGAAGAATGCCTTGCCCTTGGAGCACATGGCAAAGGCCTCCTCGAGAGGCTCAATCGCGGCCAACGTCTCCGTCGCCTTCTCAACTCTCTCCTGTTCCGTCAGCGCTAGTACGATTCCCCTCAAGACTGGAAAAAACTGCAATCGACAGTGCAAGACACACCACCACACTTTAATTTAGTGCCAGCTAAGCTGCAACAGCACATAGATGAAAAAATTTAGGTACCTTGTCGTCCACATACGCAGCCCAGAAGCGAGCAATGGCGCGTTCGTACGGGTCGGTGGGGAGGATCGACGGAACGCCGTCACCGGAGAAAATCTCGTCAACGTACTGCACAATGACAAGAGACTCACAGATGGGCTTGCCATTGTGGATGAGCACCGGCACCTTCTTGTACACCGGGTTTGAACTGAGGAGCAGCTCGCTTTTGTTGCTGAGGTCCTCCACGACATACTCGCAGCTCACACCCTTGATGACCAGCGCCATGTGTGCCCGGATCGCGAACGGGCTCACGTCGACGCCCAGCAGCTTCAATTCCTCCTTGGCAGCCATTGTTTTCTTCCCTCGAATGGTTTCTCCTTACGGAAATAAGATATGTGTTCTTAACTTCCTATCTTGCACGACCCCGTGCGACAATAGCCTCACAATCTTGTGAGAGTGAGACATTTTGTTCCCATGCTACTGACACCTAGAGAGATAGCAAGTGGATGGTTGTGTGTGGCTGTGCGATAAATCCATCATCAATGCTTCGTATACAAAATTTTGGTAGTTATAAGCAATAGTGGCTGTTGCTGTCCACCAGCAATGCTTCTTGCCGTCGATTCCAGGTAACCTTTTCTTTTAGTGAACAACGAGGGTTTTCTGCTACCGTCAGAGCAGGGCAGGCGGCCCTTCTTCACTGGATCACCTCGCAGTGAGCTCCACCTCTGCTTCGACTATGGCATTCCGCGCAGGTTTATTGATGCTCCTGGCACACCAGTAGTCTGTGGCTCTTCTCCGACACCGACCTCCTATCACTTTGCCACTGCTGGAGACGTCAGCAACCTTAGCTACGTTATCTCCTTCGACGTCAACGACACCTGCCAGAGCTTTGTCGTCATCTTCATCTTCGACTGGAGCATCACTGTCGAGCTGCATCAACCACCCTTAGTTTCCCTTCCCATCTCCGGACACGGACGGGAGACTCCCAACACGAGGACGTGCTGGTTCTCGATGCGGGTAGAGGTGTTATGGGCCAAAGGGCCCAGACCAGCAAGCTACCAAATGGGCCGGCTAGAGAGCGAATAGGGGGCCCACGGGGGCACTGTTCACGCGCGTGAACAGTGTCATGCTGTTACTGTAGCACCCGTCCCCGCCTAGGTTTCTTTGCCATTAAGTAATTTAGATATTTTCCATAAATTGTAATAGGTTTCTTAGCAGCCAAGTTAGCCTCCTCTATATAATGAGAGGATTGTAATCAAATTAAGCAAGAAAGGAATTAGGGTTTAATCCCGTTTATCTCTCAGCTCTCTTTGTCTCTAGCATCGCCGCCTCTGTCCCAGCGCCTCCCTCTCCCTGCGCCACCATAGCAGCCGCCGCCACCTCCATAACCAGCCTAGGGCAAAAGCCCTAGGCTTGCACATAACAGTCATCTAGCCCAGAATATGTGGCGGATTGCTACAATAGCTACTAGTTTACCAAAACCACAAAATACTTAACATATCTCTTGGAGTTGGCTAAGCTCGAAGGGAGTGAAGGATAAAGAATTTATTATTGTTGGTGTGGTGGCTATGTAATGGTTAATATGACTTAGCCATTATGACATTGTCTTTAACAAGAAACCAATGACTTCTCTTATGCAGGTGATTTTTAGGGGCAACATACTGGCTTCGCTATTGGAGACTCCTACAAAAGGACACCCACAGAGACACTTTTGTTCAAACTTGTCATTCTTTGGAGGTGGTTGCCATGAGCATCTTCACGAAGAATGGGTGGCCATTGCGACATAGGCTATGTTTTTAGTCTTATTTCTTTTTCTTATGTTGCGATGGCAATTGTCATTCTCAAATGCTGTAATAAGAGGGACCATGGGAGTTGTATGCAAAACCTTGCAAAAGGCCGGATTTTGATTCCATTATCTAAAAATCCAAACCCAAAAGCTCATAACATCAAAATTCTTCCAAAGTGAAGGTGTCGCGGGGTCGAGGATGAGCTGCTGTCAGGTCAATGAAGTGGCTGAAGAGGATCCCGAAGTCAGCTGCCAAGAGTGGAGCCACAGCCCTGTCAGGTACAGTGAAAGCCACCTGTCGAACATGGAAGAGGTTGTGGCCCGCGAGATCGACGAAGCGAACATCCGCAACATCAATGCTGGTATTGGGCATCTCTTGTAGGAAGAGAATTTCTCGTGGAAGAAGTGGCTCATGCTGAGGGAGACGGTGGAAGCCCACCGCAACCTGACGAAGTAGAGCCTCCTCGCCATGCTTGAGGAGGGCGGCCAGGAGATGATGTAGACGAGCTCAAAAAGCCACAACGTAGAGGCGCCCATCGAAGAAGATGAGCACGTCACGGAAACTCCACGCGGGGGCTGTGTCGCCAGAGGAGATGCACGCCATGAGGAAGGACAGCTCGAGGCCAATGATGACGATGTCGAGGTCCTTGTCATCATGCAGGATGGAGAGGATGTTGGTGACATGGCGAGGGCAACCCATAATGGCGATTACTGCCTCAACAAGTACGGTTGTCGCCCAAAGTGGCGGAAGCTCAGGCGCCGTCTGAAGATGGATGACCGAGCCCTTACCAACGAGGAAGCTCAGGCGCTGCTCGTCGATGAAGAAGGACATGCACAAAGCTGTGAAATCCATCATGACAGGCCCTAGAGATGCCAGCCACGGAGTGCCGAAGAAGTTGTCACGATTGATGACAATCGGCAGCTTGGGGCAGATGATCCTTCTCATGACCCTGTCCCTCGATGTAAGGGTTAGGGCGAGTAGAGCACGATGAAGTTGTAGCCGCATGTTGTTGGCGACAGTGACGTCGATGAAGTCGTGTGTGACACCGGAGTTGAGGACATCATCAATGTGGAGGGCGTCATCCATGATAGCCGCGAAGTCATGCTCATGGTGTGGGGCTTGCCATAGTGTGTCCACCCAAGGCTCATAAGGTGTGAATAATGCGCCCCCTATGACGAGAATGGTCAACTAGGCCATGAGGGCGGTGTGCCTTCGTGCATGTTGTGGGGTACCAAGTGGCCATCATGGGTGGAGGAGGACTTGGGCAGAAGCAAGAGCACCAGATAGTAAGCAACAAACATCCAACTAATAAATGTGAAATGCTTATTGTTGGTTGTTCCTATTGTCCATTCCTTTAGAGTGTCGGTGCTGATCAGTGGCAACAGAACCGACGTCCCAGGGGCAACAGATTTGGCATGTTCAACCACTACAATGGCACGATGCCCATAAGCACGTGTTTGACTCATCGCTTTTTCCATGTCTGCTGGTTTTACAAGCTCTACTTCAGTTTTGAGGGGCTCCTGAAGGCCGTCTGTGTAGAGGTTGACTTGTTGCTTCCCTTGGAGATAGCCGATGAAGATGAGGCCGAGGATATAGGTGACGAAGAGGCGCAGATGGTCGGTAAAGTGCAGCAGGTAGGTGAAGATGAGGATCCCCATAAAGCTAGTGGTGATGAAGTCGTGCAAAGGAGGGCAAAAAACGGTCCTTTGAAGCTGTAGGCGACTTCATGTTCTTGACGAAGTCCGACCGCATGTGCCTTTCCGACTCAAAATTCCCTGACGGCATAGGCATGACCGAAGCACCAAGGATGACGTCGATCAAGGGGTGGCTGATGTTGTTGGGGTTGGTGTCCAAGGACACAATGGCGCCCTTGTTGATGTCATTGGCCCAGGCTACCTCCTCCATAGCAACAAGAGTTGCCATGGTAGCTACTGCCTCCATGTTGGAGTTGTTGTCGACAAAGGCGGGGATGATCTCCAGGGCGATCAGGGCATCCACCTTGGGGAAGATGATCATGGCGGTCTCCTCCATGACGTCCAGAACTCCTGACACAAAGACCTTGGTCGACGGAGCTAGGATGACATTCTTCACCGTAGAGATGGCATCATCACAGTTGTCGGAGTTGATGACCCATGTGGATGAAGGGGCGGAAGCTGCTAAAGTTGCAGGGCCGTGGATGATCTCCAGAGTGATAGGGGCCTCTTCCATTGTGGCTGGATCAGCCTCGGTGACCAGATCTGCCGCCTGAACAGTAGCACCCTCGCAGTCGGCGGGGTCGATGACCGGAGAGGCTGTCAGCGCAGGAATTGTTGTGTGAATAGTAACGGGGCACTATTGACGCCATGACCAGTACCATGAACAGTAACGAGGGTACTGTTCACAGCAACCTGGTTGGGGCTGATGTCGGTGATTATTGTCTCCTCCTCGGCGCTACTAATATGCTGGACATTAGAGAAGGTCCGTTCTAGTTGGAGGAACCATTCTCGCAACTCGTTGCAGTACTCGTCGTGGGAAGTCATGGAAGCGGTGGTGGAAGGATCGAACAAGGTCCTGAATACCAAGTGTTATGTGCAAGCCTAGGGCTGCTGTAATAGGCTGGTTATGGTGATGGCGGCTGCTGCTATGGTGGCGTAGGGAGAGGGAGGCGCAGGGACAGAGGCGGTGGCGCTGGAGAGAAAGAGAGCTGAGAGATAAAAAGGGATTAAACCCTAATTCCTTTCTTGCTTAATTTTATTACAATCCTCTCATTATATAGAGGAGGCTAACTTGGCTGCTAAGAAACCTACTACAATTTATGGAAAATGTCTAAATTACTTAATGGCAAAGGAACCTAGGCGGGGGGCGGATGCTACAGTAACAACATGGTACTGTTCACGCGTGTGAACAGTGCCCCGTGGGCCCCCTATGCGCTCTCTAGCTGGCCCATTTGGTAGCTTGCTGGTCTGGGCCCTTTGGCCCATAACAATGACACTCAAAGAAAAGATGTTGTATTGTTTCGTTGCTATTACAGAAACAACACTTTTATGTACCTTTCCATCCTTTTTTAGCCAAATTATCCTTGGTCAATGTAACTTCTCTTGTTAGATACCGTAAGAATATTTGATATTTAAGGGAAGTTTGATTTTCCATAAATATCTCAATCTTAATTTGTTTTGGACCAACGTGACATTGCACATTGAATGGACCGAGAAAATACCATTCTCATGTTAGTTCCATTTAAAAGTATTGGTTTCCTTGTTGAGCAAGAGATTACTTAACTTGAAGGTCATGTTGTTTCATTCAACCAACTAGTTATCTATGATAGGTTATCTGAATGATAGGTTAAGAGGAGTAGAGGAGAACACCTCTTGAACCAAGACATTCTTCCATCTTTCCACATTGTAGAGATTTAGAAATTGTTCACTTAGAGGTGTATTATCCATTCAAGTATCTCTCCAGAATCTTACTTGACTCCTATCATTAATCTGGAAGGAACCCCATTAAAAAAAAATCATCTCTCACCTTTAGCAAACAAGTCCAAAAGCGAGAATCACTCGATTTTCTTTGAATCTAGGTAAGAGGTTTGTCAAAAAAGTATTTGTTCCTAAACAATCTTTACCACCCACCATCTTCATTAAGCAGCATAAAAAGCCACTTACTTACAAGACAAATATTTTTATGCGAAGGTTGGTTATCCCAGTCCCCCTTGGTTTTTGGGTTGACAAAGTATTTCCCATTTAGCAAGGTGGTATTTCTTCTTATGTCCTTCCCCTCCCAAAGAATTTGTAGCGGATGGTATCCAATTTTTTAAGGACCCCTTCCGGTATTTCAAAGAAGGATATCATGAGCATAGGGATATTACTTAGGACTGCATTTACAAGAATGAGCTGTCCTCCAGCCAACATTAGTTCTCTGTTCCACTTATTTAGTTTTATCTAAAACCTCTCAATCACACCATTCCATTCACTATTCCTGAGTCTCCTGTGGATCAATGGGATACCCAAATACTGATGTGAACAAGGGTTCATTATCAAATTCCCAAGGTCTACCCAATAAGAGTGAACATGCTTGCATGGGTACAAGATCACAATCAATAGAATCCACATAGGAACCAATGGAAAAAGGAACTCTATAAGTTTGTATTACCTTAGCTTTTCCAGAGTCATTTAACCACTGAATGTAGTATGGATATAGATATAGGCGTGTGGTCAAATCAAGCTTCTTAACCATATCAGAACTCACCAAATTGTTGCAGCTTCCTCCATCAATGATGACACATGCTCGGCGGTTCTTAATGATGAAGAAAATCTGGAACAAGTTATATCGCTACATCATCTCGGGCTGCTGGATTTGTGTGCTAAGCACACGCTGCACAATAATATTCATGTAGCCCGTGGTATCTCCGCCTCCAAGGACGAGGTCACCGCTGGTGGCAGCGATATCCTCCTCCTCCTCATCCTCCACATCAGAGGTGCTCATGTAACTGCCATCATCTGTCGCCACATATGCCCGCCTACTTGGGCAATCTTTCTGCACATGACCAAGACCATGGCAGCGGTGGCACTAAATCCCTGTACTGCGTCCCGTCGAAGCAACAGAGGAGGCACTACTAGCCGGTACCTGAGCGCGTAGAAGGGGCAGGGGCTGATCTTGATGCTGCAGAAACAACACTAGCTCCCTTGGCAGCTACTGGTGGGGGCAGCCGGAAAGATGGCTTGGGCAGCCCCGAAGTCCTCGTCGGTCGTGGTGGATAGAAAGTCCTGGACTTGTTGTACTCCTCAAAAGCCTAGAAAAGTCCCTGTGATTCTTTCTCTGCAAGCATAGCATACTAGAAACACTGGTTGAGGGTATAAAATTCTTTATAATCAAGGATGTTCTGAATTTCTTTTCTCAAACTAGAATAAAAGCGACAAATCTTATCCTCTACTTTTTCAACCACAGCACAACGAATCAAACCTTTCTAAAGCTCACTAAAATACTCCTGAACAGTTTTATCTCCTTGATCTAAATGCTGCAGTTTATTTTGAATCTCTCTATAAAAAGAAGAAGGAACAAAATGATCATGTATTGCTACCTTAAGTTCTTTCCAAGTAGTAGGCAAATCAGTTTTAGCAGCTAGACCACTCCATCAAACAATAGCAAAGTCCTTAAACTCACTAGTGGCTTATCTAACTCTATGTTGTTCAGGTACAAGGTGGGCACTAAATTTTTGTTCTACAGTCATTTCCCAATCAAGGTAAGCATCACCATCGTACTGACCCGAAAACGAAGGAATTGAAAACTTAATTTTAGCATACGGGTTATCTGGAGCATGGTTACCTTGTGTACGACGGTTGTGATTGTGAAAACCACCCATACCTTGAGGGTTACGTTGCAAACGATGTCGTAACCTTGTGGTCCTTGTAGCTGACCTATCGATGGTGCCATCAGCCTTATACACCATTTCTTCATCATGATCGTCTTCAACGTCGTTGTTGGTGTTGGTGTTGGTGTTGGTGTTGATGGTCTTGTGAGCGGTCTCCAATTCGATAACCTGATCGATTAACTTAGAGACTCTCTTATCCAACCGCTCAATACTTTCTCCTAGGTGAAGCTTGGTGACGGCGTCGATGACGGCCCTAGTGATCGTCTCTGCCAAATCACTCTGAACCGCCTGCAAAGCCTTCTGTAGCTGACTTTGGCTCACGCACTCATCAAATTTTGAGGGCGAAGCACCCTCTCCATCACTTCCTGACATCAGAAACACCAAAACAGGAAACAAAAAGTGAAGGTTATCCCTACAAAACAACTAAAAAGTGGTGCGTCTCAACACATCAAAAGGAAGCATCTTGCAAAGCTCTTACAAAGTTCTAAAAAAAACAAAGCAAAGGATACTAGGGAGGTGTGTTCCACGATTGCAAGGGTTACAAAATAACTTATGTGCTATTCAGAAGAAATATATAGAGCTAGGAAGGCCAAATATATATATGTGAATGGCACACAAATCAAAAACAGATAGTAAAGCTGAATAAGTGCCCAAGTAACTTGTCCCTAGTTGCTGGTCTAACTATATCCTAGAACAGTAGTGATAGCAAAGAAGAATCAAGGAGACAAAGGCACACAGTTGATAATAGGGGGCTAAGTGTAAAACAGCCAAACTCAGAAATTCCAGGGGGCTAGATGGAGCACTAGTAGGAATCCCAAATTTCTTTATTTTATTTTATTTTTTTGATATTTTTCTCCAACTCAGTAACAAAGGCGGAGAAACCACAAAACATTTCAGCTCAAACAGAGCTAGGACGTGGCCTATAGAAATTCTTGAAGTTTTATAAAACGTCGGTTTTCAACTTGAATGAATTTTTTCTTTATCTTCCTGATTTTTTTTGAATTTTTTGACGAGGGCACACAGGGCATAGCCCAGTGTGGGTGACCTCAACTTTTTATCAAGAATCTCCTGTAAAACTTTCAGCCAAAACGGACTATCGAGCGAAAAGTTATGGCTGTTTTACCAAAAGGGTGTCAGAATCGGTTATGAAGAAACCCGGGGTTTGAGTGAAACCCGAGTCAGGTTTGGGGTCGGGTAGGGATTTTTTTGGCGGGGTGGATGCAGCGGAAAGTGGAATTTGTGAGAATTGGTCCGAGGTGTTGAGGGTGGGTTTAGGGTGAGATTAGGGTGGGCGTGTTGATCAATCAACCCTAGCACACAAAGCCGACAAAACCGAGGGTGGTGGAGGGGATGGCGGCTAGGGTTGCAAGGGAAACACTACTGACGACAAAAACACAAACTAAACCAGCGACTAAATAAGAACTAGGGCACAAACTCAACACTACGGACTCTGAAATTGAAATATGCAAAGGCTAAACACGTGGTTATGGGCGGGGGAAATTTTTTTTTTTGACTTTTCTGTGGATGATAGGAAGAACACGAAAACAAAACTAAAGGGCAGTGCGAACCTGACGGTGCACCTGAAGCTCTGATTACCACTTGATGTGAACAAGGATTCCCGATCTTCCAAAAGGTTCTGATAAATCTTGATTTAGGCGGAGGCGAAACACAAATCGATCCGGCTTCTAAACAACACGTTCAGAACCTCGCAATCGCAGCACAACGTCTCCTCTAGTTATCAACCGTCCAAGGATGATTGACCTCTTCGAGAAGGCTAATCCCTGTCTACGAATCAAGAACACAAGCAAGAACAACGAAGAATGCAACACAGTTACAGATGTATGATTAAACTCATGAAGTTGGGGTCTCACAAACCGACGAACGGCGATACTGTTTATGAACAAAATTGATCTAAGCAAAATCCGAACCCTAATGGTGAGGTGGCGGCTGTATATGAAGACCCTAGGGTCATGCAAGACCCTCTGGACGCGCCCCTAATTGGGCTCAACTAGATACAAAGCCCAAAGGCCAAAAATAGGCGATGCAGCACCGACACAGATTCTGGATCCTTTCTTGTTTCGACGATTCCCGATGAGTCCGGATGAATTTTGACATGAGGCTGGCGGCATTGGAAAGGTCTTCTCCTTATCTTTCTGCACATATGTAGAACGTCTAAATCTGAGTCCGTATGCGTCCTGGGCCCCGAAACAGACTCGAAGTCGGTTTTGATTGGGCCTCCACTTTGGCTTCCAAGCCCTTGCTGGTCCTCCATGTTCTCAACTCCTTCTCCCATCATCTCCTGGTTCTCTCCATAGTTCCTAATCATAAAATAATCATTAGGTAGCAAACCATTCTCAAAAGTAACATATAGCAAAGAACGTAGGAACGAGCTCACCTCTAAATTTAGTCGTCGTGCACGAGCTCTAGTCATTGGACCTTGCAAGTCTAGAATTGGAGGAGTGTTGTGTGTATCCATAGGAGTGATGTCCTCATCAAATACTTAAATAGAATTTTACCCACTTTGGACCCAAACAAAGTTGCGTATTCAGTCTTAAAGCCTTTTGTCTCAGCAAAGCAAAAAAAAAAACTCACTTTTTTCAAAATTAATCTTAAGGCCTGAAAGTTGTTCAAAGACACACAATACGAACTTCTTATTATTGGCTTTGTAGTATGTCACGATCTATGAAGATGATGGTATCATCTGCATATTAGAGTATGAATAAACCATCATCTTCTAGAGCTGGGTCAACCCCACTTATTTGGCTATCCTTCTTTGCTCTCACAATTAGAATTGTCAACATGTCAACCACCAAGTTGAAGAGAATAGGAGACAAGGGGTCGCCTTGTCTAAGGTCTTTATGAGTCTGAAAGAAGAGGCCAATGCCATCATTTACTTTTACCCCCACGTGGCCATCAGATATGAAGCTTTGTATCCAGTCACACCATGTCTTAACGTTTGTTGGAGAAAAGGTCATTTGACTTTATCGTAAGCTTTTTCAAAATCAAGTTTGAGCACCACTCTATTTTTGTTTTTTCTGATGTAATTCATGAATGATCTAATGTAGGACTATTACTTCTTCCATTATATGACAACCATTTATGAACGCAGTTCAAAACTGATGAATTATTTTATTGGTTATTATTCTAATCCTATTGACGACAACTTTAGTTAGAAAGACAGGCTTAGCTCCATAGATCCACAAAGGTGCTCAATACTAAACATTTAGTAGTCTGAATAAAACTGGTGGTTTCAGACTAAAAAAAACAGCACAGAAATACACATCATGACAAATCAGTTTTATTTTGTAAGAGAAAACACCATTAGAGGACACAAATACATGATCACACAGCATGAAAAGGCAAACTTTGCTTAAAGAAAGGGATAATTGTATAAACCACCCCATAAGTTACTTAGAGTTTGAGATTCCCACCCATAAAGCATTTTGTTGTAAAGCCCCACCCACCCAATAAGTTTTGTTGCAAAAACCACCCCAGTTGACAAATGTTTATTAATTTCATAAATTTTCATTGATATAAATTTAAAAATAGACTAATTTAAACAAGTTTAACATTGTTAAAGATTTATAATGAGTTTGATTCCTCTGATGCATCCAAATCTCAAACTTTATGAAATACCATTTGAACTTTAATTGATAATTTTTGCTATAAATTCTCTATAAAAAATATGAAGATTATACTTTCAAAAACATGTTGAATTAATTAAACATGTATATATTGGGGTGGTTTTTGCAATAATACTCATTGCGTGGGTAGGGATTTGCAACAAAATAACTTATGGGTAGGAATCTCAAACTCTGAATGAGTTATTGGGTGGTTTATGCAATTGACCCTTAAAGAAAACAAGTGCCAAACGAACCTTATCCGTGTAATATCAGTTGGCAAGCACATCATAAATAATCTACTGTTTATTTTTTCATGCTCTTTTGATCCAATCTGAACCATTCATTTGGCGGCGGCGGCGGACTAGAGCTTCTAGACCAACTCCACCACCTTATCCGGGTCCTGCATCATTTTCTTTACCTTTGTGTTTTCTCCGAACCGCACAGCCCACAGGGGCAAAAACTGAGTCTTATCTTCAAAAACAAAAAAATGGAGTCTTGTTGCCATTAATGATTTCCAGTCCGAACATCCTTCTTACCGTCTCAAAGCAGAATAGTAACGACCCGAGTGCGATGTCGAGGTACCCAATGGAGTCACCGCCGAAGTAGTCCTTACCGTTGGAGCACTTGGCGAAGGCCTCCTCCAGGTGCTCCATCATGGGAAACACTTCCTTCACCTTCTCCGCCCTCTCCCCGGCTGTCATTATCATCATGCCCACCAAAGCTGGAATCAACTTCAATTACAATTAGATAAAACTCATAAAATGAATTAAAAAAACTCATGGAACTTTTTTGGTCCCTTTGTATGCAATGGCAAAAAAGTATAGATTTTACGAGATGAGTTCAAAAAAAAATTGTAATTACTGTGGCAAACAGGGCACTCATAACTTCTACTAAATCCTGTTGCCAAAGCTGCTTGAAATATGTTGGGCATTTATACATTTTGAGCTAAGATGTAAACACCGAAATCCTGGTGGGTAGAATTCAAGGAGGCATGTTTTAATTTGATATTTCTAGAAGCTACAGGAAAATAGTGGGGCATGTGATCAGCTATTTCTATAAATATTTATCCACTCGGGAGTGCCTCTGATTCCACAGGAAAATAGAAAATGAACCGCGCGTGGAAACATTTACCATAGCCATGTCACATCAGACCTCTTGAATGGAATTTTTGGAGACAATTCACATAGGGTGTGATTGGTTGGATGTGGTAGTCTTAGCCTGGTTAGTAAAGTATCCAGGCCCAGCCAAGCCAGCCTTAAGCAATGCAACATGCAAAAAATAGCTGATTGTTTGGTTAGCTGGGTAGTCTGTTTTCAGTCTGCATAAGCCCGTGATTTGTATGCGACATATGGGCTGGGTAGCATAAGGTTATTCAAGATCATGGTGTTTGGTGGGCTGCAGTAGCTCAGGTCTGGTGACCTAAATGCATGAACGGTGGACGTACGACAACACCAGTATGCCATTTTACCTATCCTGAATAGTTCAATCCGGTGAGTCGCACCATCAGAAGTAATACTGATGTTTCACCTTTCAAGTTCTGCTTTAGTTAGAATGATATGAAACCAATGCTGATGTTTCAACTTTCAAGTTCTGCTTTAATCGTTTTTTGAATTCCATTCATTCTGCATTGGTTCCAAAGAACAGGAAAATGAAAATCACAACTAAATTCCCTATGGCTAGCAAGGCCACCATCCCAGAGTCTCATGACAAAAATCACAAGTAAATTTGTGGATGACAAATCAAAAGCAAATTACCAGAATCCAGATCACATTCTAACATGAAAAACAAGTAATCCAACATTTCACATTCTCACCTTCACCCAATCTAACAGAACCGCACCCGCACAACACCAAGTCTGGCATTGCCAATATGCCACCACCAATGTAAGTTTACAAAAAAATGCTTCGTGCACTGAGGTGGGTAACCAAGTCAGGTGGTGAACTCAGTAATAGTGCTTGGCAAGGTACTGCCTCAACCACAGGTCTTGGTCCTCCTTGTTCATTTCAGTGAAGACGAGTGCTGTGGCCTTGTGATCCATGAGGTAGCCGAGGGCGAACATCAGAGCCTCCTGACTGAAGTTGTCACAACCCATGACCGCTTGGTAGATCCCAGGAGCAGCTTCAGAATGCGAAGACTCAGAAACTGTAGCAGCAAATCCCCAGATTGCATCAGTGAGAGAATTCAGGTGGTGCTCTTCTTCACATGTTGGTGTCCTCTTCCTCTTCCCTGCAGCAGCAGAACTTTCAAGCTTGACATCATTATTTGGTGTTGAGGTATCAGCTGATGTCTTGGGGCCTTCATCATCCAGATCAATGGTATCAGGTTGTGGCTGAGAACCAAGCTGATCTCCATTTGATCCCATAGCAAATCTGCATGTTGCCACATCAGATCCATAGATGATTTGCATCTGAGTGTAGTTGACCAAAGGCACATTCAAGAACTCAGCGTCCTTGGGATGGTCCTACACACATGAACAATAGAACTAAGATAGAAACAAGAATAGTGAGACATGAAAATTAGAGTGATGACACAAAATGGAATAAAATTATAACTGAACAAAGATGGTCACAACACACAACAGTAGCAACTAAGCTTGATATGACCATAGTAGTGGTCATCTACAAGGGTGCTGACAAAGTTCTCCTCATCCCAACCAGCTCCACTCAGGTCCTTCAGTTTGCAGATTTTGACCCAGCAAGCACGCCACTTGCGTAGGTGGTTGTACACCTGAGTCCCAGAGACATCAATCCCAGTGAACTCCCTCAGGTCTCTTTTACCCAAAATATTGAAACATTAGCAAGGTTCAAACCTTGAAATAAGGGTTCCATCTGCAACTGTTCTGGATTTTTGGAGGTGTTGAAGTTGCAGGAGGCACTATCATCTCATTTCTAAGTTCACCAACTGCAAACAACACTTCATGGAAGTACCTACTTATTGTTTCACAAGACCTCCTAAAGGTTAAGAAAATAACTCTGAATCTTTGGTTGTGTCCTACAACATGGAGAAACATTGCCACCTGCTCCTCTATTGTGCTATGGATGCTATCCCTCAACAGACTCCTCGTACAAAACAGATCACAAAGCTGGAAGAAAGGAGCCTTCTCATCCTAAGTAGGTCAACACAACATGTACCTGTGGAATTGTAAATGACACTAAGGGTTTTTTGACGTTGTACATCCCTCTCTAACATAGGGCCACAGGTGATAGCTGGACGGGCAAAATGACGCCTAAACCGAACCATAGCATAGGCACTTAGAGCAACAACAAGAGCAGCACCCCTAATGATGAGACGATGATGTTTAGCAGCAGCATCCATCTCTAGTAGGGAATAAAGAAATGCAATACAAATCAGCCAATGCAGTGGTGCTTGTACTGTCAAACTGACATAAGAATGCAAAAATGGCATGGCTGCGACATCATAAGATGCGCCACCCAGTGCCAATGCTTGTCATAATTTAGAAATCATCGACCATGAACTAATGCATAAACAGATAGGCAACTGAACCGAAAAGTTTGTCATTTTAGTCACTTCCAGCATATCAAAATTACCTTCTTTAACTAAACCATGAACAAATCTACATCACTACAACAACTGCAAATCAAACCCTACTGTAGATGACAAGTGAAACATCAACAACCCTAACATGCAAGAATGGGTGAGAAGGAAGGGAAATAGACCTGACGAGCAACTCCTGATGCTGGAAGCCTCCGTGCTCCTCGATTCATTCTCCTCGATCCGTAGCAACCACCTACAAATCACGTGGAGCAGTTAGGCGAAACAAAGGAATAGACGACCTGTTGTGCTCCTCCGAGCCATGTGCAAACAAAGAATGGGGAGCAGAAAGAATCATGGAAGAAGGGGGAGAGGAGAGAGCGCAAATCTGCGCCATTCTCCTCGATCTGCTGGCAGCGCTCGAACTCACCCTGCTCCTCGATCTGCTTGCAAACCTAGGCAGCGACAGAAAGGAGAGGAAGAGGAGAGAGCACAAGAGCGGTGGCTCTGTCTGATGGGAGTACGGTAACCCTAGTTTGAGCGACGGTTTTATCGGGTGCCTAATTCGAGCCTTGGCTGCACGGGACTCATATGTACGGGCCAGCCAAGCCGAGCCAGGCTTAGCGGAAACGGTCGATTCGGGCGTTTATAGCAGGCCTGGCTAAGGGATGCCTTTTGCATAACCAGGGCCTGGTTACTTTTTGGGCCAGGAAACCAAACACCCCAAAAAGTGAAGATGCTGCATAACCCAAGCCTGGTTAGCCCCTAGTACATGAACCAAACACACCCATAATCAACTGCATGTAGAAACTGGTTCTCAGTGGCAGGTCATATAAATGACCGCACATGAACTATTTCCGTCGGCCATTGGATGCTTATATGACCTGTGTTTGTTCACCCCCTATCCACCTCTCTAATTGAAGGAGAGGTGTTGCAAAAAATATTGCTTATATAGTAATGAGAGTTTTTCATGCTTATGCGCTTGGATTTATCTCATCTCATCCTTTGTTTTGTCTTTCCGCTAAACATGTAGTCACACTTACATCATTCTTCACCCTATTCTTTACCCTCATTGATTTCATGACTTTGAGAACTCACATATACAAATATTACTACTCTCCTCTAGGATTGATGAGACCATCAGATATCTATTTCTAGTGGATTAGGCTCTGTTGGTCTAACAGAAGTCGACTAACCATTCATGACCAGCCATGAAACTTGCAACCTAGTAACTCAACCTTGCCGTCACAGTGACATGTTTTTTAGGAACAGATTACAAAAGAAACAGAGTATTTTTTGCTATGACCGTGGGGATGTCCTTCCTGCTGCCTTGGTGGTCATTCCAGCTCTTGCCACTCATTTAGAGTTGCAAGACTGGAGCAGGGTGGCGTGGCACGCCAACAGCTACGGGAGCCCAAGTTGAGACCGCCTCATTAAGTTAGAGCATCTCCAATGAGATTTCTAAACAGGGCTTGTACTTTAAATTTTAAGAGTCAAAGCAAAAGACATAACTCTTCAGTGGGGTCTCCTCCACCCTCCTATTTTGCAAGTCCTTCTAAATCTCTCCTCCAGAACCCCAAGTTTGGAAGCCTCCATCCACCCTCCCATATATAGGTCCCACCTTTCCTCTTCTCTCTCCTTCCCTATGCACAGTGTGAAATGTCATCGCCACTCCTGACGCCGGCAATCCACTCGCCTCTACCCCAGTCGCCGAACCTCCCTTTGCGTCCCTTCCGCGGCAAGTCCAGCCACCTCCCTCCTTCACAGAACCTCCCCGCCTCGTGTCGAGTTGCTGAGCTCAGGCCTCGCCGCCCTGTCCCAGTCCAACACTGCGGGCAGGCGTGGCTAGGGCGGCGCGCGAGCAGGAGGATCGGGCGGACCGACTTGATGACACGGGACTTGGAGTGGCGCTGTCGCCTTGTCTGCATCGCAGCATCCTGACCCGTACAACCGACCGCGCCAAGGAAGGGCCCGACCTGAGCTCCATGGGTGCCAGAGCTCCCAATGGAGGGCAAGGCCCCGGATCGAGCTCAGAGGGGTGGCACGACGACCTGCCGCGACAGTCCCGTCTTCCTCCAACTCTTTTCCCCCGTGACTGCACCATAGCTGATCCCTCTGCCTAGTTCTTGGACTTGACGGCGCCATGACTAGCAACACGAGCGGGGTGCAGCGGCGTGGCAGGCTGCGGGCGTGACGGCTGCTGCAAGTGGGCAGAGATGGCGGCGGGTACAGGCGAGGTGCTGGATGCCCTCACGGCGGATCTGGAGGTGGGCAAAGTGCCGACAGGGAGCCGGGCGACAACTGGGAGCAAGTGGGCGGCGTGCAGTGGTGCCCGCGGTCTGGTTGAATTGGAGAAGAAATGATTTTTTTTTTGCTCTGACAGGCCTCCATGATAAATAGGATGCTAAAAGCATGCTCCCACTAGAGTCTGATGTAAATTTATGTCCTCGAATTTTACAGAGCAGTTTGCAAAATAGAATTTGAAAACCCAAATTTATATGCTTCACTGAAGATGTTCTTATACTCCACTAGCACCTGCACGTCCGGTATCACTTCCTTCACGCCATTGATCATGCTGAACCTCTCCGCCCACTGTTGTAAATTTATGTCCACAATTTTTACAGGTTGGCTTGCAAAATAGAATTTGGAAACCCGAATTTTTGTGCTTCACTAAAAATGTTCTTATACTCCACTAGCACCTGCACGTCCGGTATCACCGCCCACGCCATCGATCATGCTGAACGGCGTCCTGTGTGGTCGATGGTCTTCGCGCCGCACATCCCCTCGGAAGCGCGCAGCCACCGAGGAAGCCTCGTCCAAGCCCGACGTCCACAAGCCCAACACCATTTCGACTAAAGAACGGTGCCTTTCCCTTGGACTTGGAGCAATCCTGCTTGAGCGCCTGCTCCAATGTTTCCAGCACCGGGGCGACCTGGCTCACCGCGTCCGTTCTCTCCTCCATCGACCTGCCACTCTACACGGGTATCCACATGCTCAGAAACTGCAGAGCACGCGCATCGATCAACTGTGATAATTTGCTGTCACGATCATACGTCGCTGCTGTACTGTACTGTACAGTATATGGTAGGGATGATGTACAGAGATATGTACCTTGTCGTCGACGTATGATGCCTAGAAGCAAGCCACGGTGCGGTCATACGGGACGGCGGGAAGCAGGTGCGGACCGCAGCCCTGGAATGACTCGTTCATATACTCCACCAGGGCTGTTCATCGACGGAACCGTCGAACCGGCTAGAAACCATGTAGTTCATTTTATTGTATGAATTACTGTTCATTATACTGTTTCCTGTTCATTTGCAAGTGTATCTGGTACGACCGGTTTCTTAGCTGGTTTATTGGAACCGTGGATGAACAGGCTTATACTCCACGATGTTCCGCGACTCGCAGATGGGCTAGCTTGCCGTTGTGGATGAGCATGGGCACCTTCTTGTGCACTGGGTTTGAGCAGAGGAGGATTGCGTTCTTGTTGCCAAAGAGGTCCTCCTCCTCGGCGTAGATGTAGGAGAGGCTCTTGAGATTCAGCGCAATGCCCGCCCTGATCACGAACGGGCTTGGCCACACGCCCAGCAGCATCAGCGCTTCGTCCCTATCCATTGCTGGTGTCAGTGTCAATGTCAATGACGATTTGAGTGTTTCCGGGCATGATGTATGCCTGATCCGATCTGATCCGATCCGAACTAGCCATCGACTTTCCAGCCCTATCGCTGGCTCGATTGTGTGTTGTGTGTCTATTCGGAGTGCCCTCTGCCCCATGCGCCACGGGTGTGGTTTGTATGTCATCCATGTCGTGCACCATTTCTTGAAAAAATCAACATGTACTGAGGCTAGCCGCGCTACAAGCGTTCGATTGGCATACAAGATCTCGAGTTCCAACCGAGCTCGAGGTTGGCATGCATCTCTAAAAGAGAATATATGATGCATTTAAACGCACAACCACTATGGGAAATAGGAGTTTGCTATGTGCCCACGGAACACGGTAAAGCAGGAAATACCCATGACAAAATTTCTACCGTGAGTTGCACAAGGCATAGCCCACATGGTAAAAAAAGCTGTCGACAAAGTAAGCTTTGCTGTGTGCCTTCTGTCGGACACACGGCAAAGCGTGTGCCTCCGCTAACCCACGGTAAAAAAAGGCACCGTCACCTGCCAGCACGGTGACGGCGCGCTTTGCCATGTGCCTGATGGTGGCAAAGCCAACTCCCCTTTGCCGTATGCCCTTGTCTTGGCGCACGACAAAGCTTCCATCTTTGCCATGTGCTCTTGTCTTGACACACAGCAAAGCTTACAACTTTGTCGTGTGCCACAGCCATAACACACGGCAAATGTGCATTCCCAGGTTGCTAGGTAGCCCTTCTTTGCCGTGTGCCATGGCCACGACACATGGCAAAGACAATGAATCCTGCCAGAAAAACATCCAAATTAGTTGTCTCTAGAAAAAAAAACTCCAATATTTAATATATCATAAATATCATCTCAGGCGCGGCGGAGGAGCGAGGCGTGAGCGGGCAGCGGCGACACGAGCGGGAGGCAGCGGCGCAAGCGGGATTTGGCCAAAAAATGGCTAAGTACCTGATCCAATCGAGACTTATCCTAAAGGTTTGCCGTGTGCTGACACGTGGGCATACGGAAAACAAAGGGCACACGACAAATATAGGTTTTGTCATGTGCCTTCTATCCGACACACGACAAAGATTTAGATGCTATTTTTTAAAAATAAATTAGAAAATACTTGGACAGTACTCAAACAATTACCAAATTTTGACATGATACAACTCATATTTTTTGTAGCTGATAAAAATTTGGTTGAAGTCAAAACGTCACGCGGCTGTCATTTTGATTGACAATCTGGAAGGTTTCTATTCAACACTCCGATTCTTTTACGGAGATTCTCTGATTTATGAGGAACATATATGATAACTTGTGTGAAACATTTTATACTTTATATCACAGTGTCTACGTATGATATAGTTATGTCAGGACAATTTTTAAAATTTTTAAACTCTGTTCGTTTTTTTATAAAATTTAATTTTAATTGAACCACATGGTTTTTGTCATATTTCATGTACAATATGGATGATTTTTCTTGTTTCATGAATACAGACTCAAATAGGAATCATTAGCATCAAATATCAAATTTGCATCTACTATATTGTATAATTCAAACCACTTGCAGTTCAAATTTGAATTATTATAAAATAACTCAAATAACAAATTAAATTAAATTAATATAGCAAACACAATTAAATTTTATCAAATATCAATGTCCAAGTACCATGTAAATAATATGAACCACAAAAAGTATTGGGGGGGAAAAGAAAAAGAAAAAAAACTTTGTCATGTGCAAGTCAGGGCACACGACAAATATCATCTTTGCCGTGTGTCGTGCGAGGTGGCACACGACAAAGATATTCACGTGACCCTCATGTGTTGTGTTTGCCATGTGACAATTCAGGGCACACGACAAAACACCTCTTTTGCCTTGTGCCTGGTGACGTGGCACATGGCAAACATGTAACGGCCATTAGCGTCGTCTGCCCGTCGCGCTTGCAAATAGCTAACGGCTTGTTTGCCGTGTGCCAGGTCACGAGGCCTTTGCCATGTGCCTGCCTTGTGGCACATGGCAAAGCATATATATGCCGTGTGCCCTTTCTTTGCCGTGTGTCCCTTGCTTGGCACACGGCACAAAGCCCCTTTGCTGTGTGCCTCATAGAAGTCCCATGGCAAAAATCAGGACACACGACATGCCCTCTCTTTCCTGTAGTGAACAGACTATTAGATTGAATGCCATGAGATAATCATCCTCAGGCTCATGGCGCTATATTTATAGGAGAGTTGTACAGGAGGTTTGTTATAAGATAAAGATAACGATCACAACTAACAAATTAATCTATATCTAACTATAACAAATCCTTTCCGTTAACACCCTCCCTTAATCTGAACGGGATGTAAATAAGTTCATATTGCGTTGAAACTTGATGAAGGATGAGGCCGGTAGCGGCTTTGTCAGAACATCAGCAAGTTGATCCTTGGATGAGATAAAGTGAACTTCAAGCTGCTTGCTAGATACCCGCTCCCGAACGAAGTGATAGTCCACCTCAATGTGCTTCATGCGAGCAAGAAAGATAGGATTAGGCGCCAAATATGTTGCACCAATGTTGTCACACCAGAGACTTGGAGGGCGATGTGGCAAAAATCTCAAGCTCCTGAAGTAAAACTTGTATCCAAATAATGTCAGCCGTGGCATTGGCCACAAATTTATATTCAGCCTTAGTGCTGGACCGTGATATTGTTGGCTGTTTCTTCGAACTCCAAGCAATCAAATTTCGACCCAAGAAGATAGCAAAACCACGGTCATCTTGATCCCCAGCCCAATCGGCATCAGAAAACGCACTCAGAAGGAGAGAGGAAGACCAAATAAGGCGAAGGCCAAGATAAGATGTACCACACAAGTATCGGAGAATGCGCTTAACAGCAGTCCAATGCACATATGTAGGAGACGCCAAGAACTAGTAGACTTTGTTGACACTGTATGCAATGTCAAGCCGAGTAAGTAAGATGTATTGAAGGGCGCCAACAACACTCTTATACTGCATGACATCATCAGAGGACAATGGCTGTCCGTCATGCTTGGACAATTTTTCATTCGAGGCCATACGAGTTGCAACTTCTTTAGCATGAGTCATATTAGTCTTGGTTAGAAGATCGGAGATATATTTGTGCTGAGTCAACAGATGTCCATCAGCAACTGAGTGCACTTCAATACTAAGAAAATAATAAAGATCACCAAGATCTTTGACAGCAGAGGAGCTCACAATAATAATATCATCCACATAAACCAGAATATCCACTTGAATTCCTCCTTTGTTGAAGATGAACAGACAAACATCAGCCTTGGAGGAAGTAAAACCAGGATCTTCAAGTTTAGCACTGAGTCGAGCAAACTAGGCTCTAAGAGCCTGTTTCAAACCATAGAGAGATTTGTCCAATTGACAAATATAATCTGGGTACCGAGAATCAATATATCCCTAAGGTTGCTTCATGTAAACTTCTTCATTAATAACCCCATGAAGAAATGCATTTTTAATATCAATATATCTGAGATTCCATCCTTTACTAACAGCAAGAGAGAGTAAAACACGAAGAGTAGTGGGCTTGATGATAGGGCTAAATGTGTCATCATAATCAAGACCCTCCCACTATTTAAAGGTTTTGGCAACAAGACGAGCTTTGTAACGTTGGATAGAACCATCAGTATTTTTTTAATTTTGAAGATCCACTTAGATTCAATAATGTTGAGACCAGGCCGTGGACATACGAAATGCCACGTTTTGTTGCGTTGTAATGCAGAAAATTCATCATCCATAGCCTGATGCCACAATGGATCCTGAGCAGCTTGCTTGTACGAGGTAGGTTCCGAACCAGAGACCTGGGCGCTCCAGGCAACCGTGCCATCCGTGCGCACCTTGGGTTGCCGGATGCCATGTTTTGACCTGGTTGCATGTGCCACAGGATCAACAGGAGGTGCTGGAGCCTGACGCGATGCAGCTGCACGAGTTGTGGGGCAGGAGGCAGGAGCAGGATTGATCGATGGAACGAGCGTAGGAACAGCCGGATCAGACACGGAATCCAAAGGCATAGCTGCGTTGGACGTAGAAGCGACCGTCTCAAGCTGTGAATCCGAAGATGATGGCGCCCAGTTCTGCTGTACAGGAGTTTCTGCATCAACAATGATACGTGCACAATGCAACAAACGATCATTCATCAAATTAACAGCGCTGCCAGGAAGATAAACTGGAGTGGGTTCGACCGATGAAGGGGATGAAATAGATGGCACACTGTTGGCAAAAGGAAAAAGATTTTTATTAAAGATGACATCACGAGAAATATATACACGTCCTGTAGACCGATCTAAGCACTTGTAACCCTTATGAAGAGCACTATACTCAAGAAAGGCGCATTGTTTGGAAAAAAAAAAGAAAGTTTTTGTGTTTGATATGAGCGAAGGTGCGGCTAACAAGCACAACCAAAGACTCGTAAGAGGGAATAATTGGGTTTAGTTCCAAACAAATGTTCAAAAGGTGAAGAATTATCAATCACACGTGTGACTAATCAATTAATTAAATAAGTCATAGTAAAAAATGACTCATGCCAAAAACGCAAAGGTATCGAGGCTTGGAATACGAGAGCAAGGCCGGTTTCGACAATGTGATGATGTTTCCGTTCTGCAGAACCATTTTATTGGTGAGAGTGAGGAAAAGACACACGGTGATTGATGCCAATTGAAGTAAAAAATTTGTTGTGTAAGTGTTGGTACTCCCCTCCCCAATCGGACTGCACAACTCCCCTCCCCAATCGGACTGCACAATTTTAATCTTAGCATTCAATAGGTGTTCAACATGGGCTTGGAATTGAATAAAACTTTTGTGCAACTCAGAGCAATCATGCATAAGAAAAATCTAAGTAAATTTGCTATAGTCATCAATGAAATCGACATAATATTTAAACCCATTGGAAGACTTAGGAGCAGGACCCAATACATCTGAAAAAAATCATCTCAAGAGGAGATGTAGACCTATGAATAGAGTGAGAATAAGGTAATTGATAACTTTTAGCTAATTGACAAGCATGACAAACATTCAAACTAGAAGCACCACTAGAACAAGGAATGTTATTAAGACGCAAGGTTGACTGAACAGCTGGCGAGGCAGGGTGACCAAGGCGAGCATGCCACTGTTCCCTGGAAACAACAAGCACTTGTTTGGAGGCATCAATCATCGAAGGCGAAATTGGATAGAGACCATCACGACAGCTACCCTCTAGGAGCTAGGTCTTCTTTACTAGATCCTTGACAACAAAAGAATAAGGAAAAAATTCAATGGATGCATTGTTGTCACGAGTGAACTTATGAACAGATAAAAGGTTCTTTTTAATTTCAGGAACATGAAGGATATTGGAAAGTATAAGGAGTTTGGCAGCAGTGTTAATATGACTATGACCAATATGTGCAATGCGCAAACCTTGACCATTGCCAACGTGAACCTTCTCATTGCCGTGGTAGCGCTCCCGAATAGTTAGACGATCCAAATCACTGGTGATATGATCAGTGGCACCAGTGTCTATGCACCAATCCGGATCAAGACTGTACAAAGGAGAGAAAGCCGCAGCAGCAGATCCTGTACGGGGTTGATAATTCGAATCAAACCGATACTAGCATCGAGAGGCGTCATAACTCATTTTCTTGCAGATCTGGCATAGGACAGGAGGGCGGCAAGAGGGCCGAGTCTGAAAACGAGATCCCTGAAACCTTGGCGAGCCCTGCTACTGATTAGATCAAGACCCTCCCTGGCCCGATTGCCATTACCATTAGGATTTTACGAATTGTTGCTGGGGCGCCCTTGTTGGTTCTGGCGACCAGCGAAGTTTGCTGAGGGCAGCAAGAAAGCAGCAACATTGTCTTGGGCCTGCTGTGCCTCTTCCGCCAGGAGATAGTCGTAGAAGTCATCCACGGTGAGATCCCCAGAGCGAGTATTGATGGACGTCTGGAAGGAATTCCAATCAGGGCCTAAACCAGCAAGGACATAGGCAATAAACTCATCATCCCGGATATTTGTACCAATCGCAGCAAGGGTGGTAGCAATAGCCTTCATCTTGGCGAAGTAACTGGACGCAAGGAGGTTTTCTTCTTTGTCATGGCCAGTTGTTGACGAAGCTGGCCCCTGTGTGCACGAGAGCGCGACTCAAACCGGCTCGCAAGTTTGTCCCAAGCTTGCTTCGCGGAAGATGCATCAGCAACATCAGCAAGGATCTCTTCGGTCAGGAATGCCAGAATCCCACTCAACACTAGTTGATCCTGATTGATCCAGGTAGTGTAGAGCGGATTGACAACCTGATCAGTGCCATCGTCCAAAGAAGCAGCAATCTGGCGTGGCAGCTTCTGGAAAGATCCGTCGACGTAGCCGATCAAGCCATAGTGCACAGGTAAGGTAGAAACTGTGCTTTTCACAATATATATTTATCTTTGCCAAGACGGATCGTCACGGCATGGCTAATCTGGATAGGTGCGAATTGGGGCGAGGTGGAGGAGGAGATCAGAGAGAAAGTGGAGGAAGAAGAAGGCATGATGATCGGCAATATGAGTTGATGCGGAAGCGAAAAAAGTTCGCTCTAGGATCGATGGCTCTGATAGCATGTTAGATTGAATGGCACGAGATAATCATCCTCGGGCTCATGACGTTATATTTATAGGAGAGTTTTACAGGAGATTTGCTACAAGATAAAGATAGCGATCCCAACTAACAAACTAATCTATGTCTAACTATAACAAATCCTTTCTGTTAACACAAACAACACAAACCGGGACTTCGTTTATTCGGTGTATAATCAAGACACGAAAATCAGCAGGTGAATAAGGATAGCCACGAACGAGTCTGCTAATCTGTCTTATACATGCTGCGGTTATTTGAAATCGAAATTATTTTTATCCGACCCCATGGCCCTGATGACGTCGTGCTGGGTTATTTAGTTCTTCTTAGCGGCAGCAGATGCAGCCTCCGCAGCAGCCTGCTGCGTGCGCCGTATCTTGGCGAATTCGACCACCCTGCCGACATCCGGCAGAACTGCCTCGGCAGCGTCCAGTGCACTGAAGCGTTCAGCCCAAGCGAACAGGAGTGGGGTCCTGGTGGTGTCAAAGAGCTCGGCGCCGCACAGCGTCTCGGTTCCATGGAGCCACGAAAGGAGACCGCCAAGCATGACGTCCAGGTACCCAACGCAATCGCCACCAAAGAAGGGCTTTCCTTTGGAGCACTCTCTCAGGGCCCCCTCCAGGGCCTCCATAGCCGCGAGCAGCAGCTTTATCCCTTCTGCCTTCTCCTCCTCCGTCTTGGCCTTGAATGCCTGTACCCATGACACCACTAGCTGCACACGCATACGCATGAATGTACACACAATACTGTCAGCATCACCTTACCGGCCGATCGGTTCAATAGATATATATGGACGTACATGTTAAAACTTGTGCTTTTGTTGATTCATGCAGATAAGTGTAAGGTAAAACCTTGTCGTCAATGTAGGCAGCCCAGAAGCGCTCAATGGCACGTTGGTGGGGGTCGACTGGGAGTAGGGAGGGGCCGGAGCCAAAGAAGGCCTCGTCAAGGTACTGCACGATAATCCGCGATTCGCAGATGGGCTTCCCATTGTGGATGAGCACTGGCACCTTCTTGTGCACGGGGTTGGACGTGAGGAGGAGGTCGCTCTTGTTGTTGAAGTCCTCCTCAACGTATTCATAGTCCAGGCCCTTGAGGTGGAGCGCAATTCTCACCCTGCAAACCCACACACTCGCCCATTGGCCTAGCACCTTCACCTCAGCTCCAGCCATTTCCTTGTAGCAAGATTATTGTATCATCTCCTCCTGATTTAGCTAGCTGCGTATGTAGGTACTAGGTTTGATCTTTATCTTAATTTGTTTGCTAGTCCTGCCGTTGTTGGCTGAAACGAGGAGCGGTATATAAGGAGGTTGGATGATGGTGAATGCTAGTTAAACATGGGCACAGAGCTTTTTGTTCTCTCCCGCTCGAGTTTTCAGTCAAAAGCACCTGACTTGTATTGCAAGTCGAATGACATACTTTAGAATTTACAGCACAACATTTTCAAAGGAAAAGAAAAATGCTTTCATTAGGGGTAGGTGATTAGCAATTATCTTGCGCAAGAAGCATGCCACTCTCATCACCTATGAATAGCGTGGTGCCTTTGTTCCCCAAAAAAAATCTATGCAGTTATCCTGTGGGAAAAAAAATTCCTGTGACCGTCCGCACGAAGGCACCGTGTGGCCCTGCTTAGATGGCGGACACGTGGACATCGTAGAGGCATCCAACGGAAGCAGCTATTGGATCGGTCGCTCCAGCAGGCGACGTTTTCAGCTCTCGGCTCTTTGCTCCCCACACGTTATGCTCTTGGCTCCACGTTGATTGAAGCCAACGTTGTGTTTCGACACAACTCGATGGATCATGGATCAACATCATATAAGGTGTTGAGTCTTAGTGGCGGGTATTTTCACTGGGTTCACATCCATTGGAAAAAAAAACAGCATCACTATAGGGTGCTTTTGTACTATAGTGCGGTTTAGTTGATAATTCATATATTCTTTGAGAATTTAAGATGTGGCCTATAAGTTTCTCATACATCCAACTGATACAACCAATATCGATATTATTGTATTCCTTAAAAATAAAAACATTGATATTATTGTAGTTGTTCGAAATACATGTACGACTAGTTTTCTCAGAATTCAGAAGCCCGTTTAGTTGTTTGAAGCCACAGCGGAATTCTTTGCTATCAGCATCTTGGCTTGTTCGAGCAAGATGTTGGGGTCCTGCAGGACGGCCTTGGCCACGTCAAGCTCGCAGAACCGATCCATCCAAGCGACCAGGAGCGGCATCTTGGCAGCATCGAAGAGCTCCGCACCAGCGAGCACGCTGGTCGCCTTCGCCCACGGGACCAAGCTCCCAACAACAATGTCAAGGTACCCAACATTTTCTCCGCCGAAGAAGTTCCTCCCCTTGGAGCACTCCTTCAGGCCTCCCTCAAGAGCTTCCGCCGCCGCGAACGTCTGCCTCATCGCCTCATTCCTCTTCTCATCCGTCCTGGCCCTGAACACCTGATCCCACGGGACTGCCAGCTGAATACCCATGCACAAACCATATACAAATGAAATGATTAGTTCACATAAAACCAGAGATTAAATTTTCAACTAGTTAATCATCTAATAAGCGACGGAGGATGTGAGTAAGGTATAAACCTTGTCATCGATGTAGGCCACCCAGAAGCGTGCAAGAGCTCGGTCGTGTGGGTCGGCAGGGAGAAGGGATGGGCCGGTGCCCACGAAGACCTCGTCAATGTACTGCACAATGACCTGCGACTCACAGATGGGCTTCCCGTTGTGGATCAGCACGGGCACCGCCTTGTGCACTGGGTTTGAGCGGAGGAGGAGGTCGCTTTTCTTGCTGAAGATGTCCTCCTCGACGTAGTCGTAGCTTATGCCCTTGAGACCGAGCGCAAGCTTCACTCTG
Organism: Eleusine indica; assembly: GCA_030378355.1. Taxonomy (NCBI): domain Eukaryota; kingdom Viridiplantae; phylum Streptophyta; class Magnoliopsida; order Poales; family Poaceae; genus Eleusine; species Eleusine indica. The sequence goes on from CM059495.1 coordinate 50,625,230, forward strand.
GTGACGAATGGGCTCCCCTTGTGTCCAAGCAACTTGAGCTCGCCGTTACTTCCAGCCATCTCCGCTGTGGATGCGCGCTCTTGTGTGTGCTGCCCCTCCCCGTGTGATGGTTCAAGGCTCCTAGAGTTCGAGGTGGCTTGTGTGCCCACTTTTCAAGCAACTTGAGCGCAAGATTCTTTATTGAAATTGGCGGTCCGAGTTTCTCATCTGTGGATGCGCGCACTAGCTTGCGGGTCAATGAATGCACAAACACTAATACGTGTTGTAAAACTAGAAGCATTGAACATTACTTTAGATCAGTGACGGACCCAAATATTTTGTGAAGCCTGGACGGACATCGTAACGGATGACAAGTTCATACAAACATTTCAAACACTTATAAAAGAATAGATGATAACCATCGTAGTTTTAAAACTAAACATCATTCAGTGAATAAAATCGACCATCATAAAATAGTGCACATTATGACGTTTTGATAATTGTTATTCTATAATCGTCATAGAATATCATATTTTTTGTATATATGAAGAAAATGACGATATAACAGAAATTGTCTTATTAAGACACTAAAATAAATTATTTGCTCACAATTTATCATCATCCATGACTTTTCTTGCTCGAACTGACCTATGAAGGTCCCCTAGTGCTCAAGAAGAAGCAAGGGCGGAGCCTCATTGATGCGATGCACGATAGCAGGGTCGTAACCCCACTCCTTGTGCTAGAAAAAATTCAATGGAGACAAGTAAACCAGCACCTCAGCACCAGAGTACCAATTGATGCCATGGAGACATAAGCTAATCAATATATTTTGTATTAGCATTAGCCACTAATCAATGTATTTTCTATTAGCATAAAGTGACAGAGAAGTGTGTCACTGCCACAGAAACGGGTATAAATGACGCACATTTGAAGACGGCTAAACGTGGCCTGCTTCATTTGGACTCTATATGCATTAGCCATTAATCAATGTATTTTGTATTAGCATTAGTCAAATTGGCCCCCTCTGCACTTCTCTTTACACGCTCCACCATGGTATGGAACCCGGGCAGGCGCCCAGGCTGGGCGGGCCTTGGGTCCGCCCATACTTAGATAAAATTAAAGCTTGTAGTGCGGACACATTCAACTAAACAGTATCAAAGTCTCCATAAGTTCTTCCTACGATCTGTGTTCATACTGTGGGTGCTTGTGATCCAATTTCTTAACAATACGTACTCTTTCTCGTGTGCCTACTTTTTATATTGTTTGCAGTGGAACTTACCGACAGATGCTTGTTCAAACGCTGATCAGCCTAACAACTTTCCGCACTGGATAAGATGAGTTGGCATTGAATATTTCTGTCCTGACTTTGTTTCAAAAGAAACTAGACAGGTGTCCTGCGCATTTGCGCATGGTTGCATCATCAATTTAATCCATTTATTTTATGGTTACTGGAACTGGGTGATCACCATCTGTGAACCGAACAAGCCAGTTCAATCCAACAACTAACACTACTATAAAAATGAGCCTATAGCGGTGGTTGAAACATCACTATAGCGACGAACAGGTCTGTCCGTCGCAACGCAACCATAGCTAAAAATAAGAGTTTGTAACGGTGGATTTCCTCAGAGGGAAACAAACCACCACTCTAAACTATTCTTTAGCGACAGTTTATGTTTTCAACTGCCGCTATTAATTACAATATTAGCGATGACTGGTAACTCCAACCGCTGCTATTTCCTAGAGGAGTAACGATGGTTGGAGTTGCTAGCAGCTGCTACTTATTTGTTCATAAAAAAAAAATCTTATATTCATTCCGGTATTCAAACCTGCATACAGTCACAAATGCATACGCAAATCATAGATATACAACACATTTTAGTATACTCAGAGACCAATATATACACAGTAGTCCTGAAGCCATAGTCACAAATGCATACATAATTACAAAATGTCTTATATATATTCTGATGACTAGTTTAGAGACAGATAAAGGTATAATGACTAGTTTTGATACCTTAGCCGTTGCCATGATAGGAAGGTTTTGATACCTTATATTTGATATGATGACTAGTTTAGAGAGAGACAAGGAATAGATTAAATAAGTAGTATAGAGAGACAAGGTGAAGAATAGAAAAGTCAAAATTTGCTCTCAGTGTGGATTGCCGAATCAACAACCTTCCAACGCTCTAAGGTCTTTGACTCGTATGGCAACATATATCTAATATTCTAGGATATGGTCCATATTGTCACACTAGTCTTAATTAGTCCGCTTTCATCATTCAGCATAGGTCGATTAGATATGTAGCAAGTATAACATCACAAAACTTTGTATCAAATAATATTCCTAATAGTGGGTCCTTAATCAAGATTAACTAAGCAATAGGACAATCAACAGTACTATGATGATAAATAAAACAATATTAAGCAACAATAATATGGTAGCAAGTATAATATCACAAGATTTTGTATCAAATAAACAATACTAGGATATTCCTAATAGTGGATCCTTAATCAAGAGTAACTAAGCAATATGACAATCAACAGTACTATGATGGCAAATAAAAAATACTAAGCAACAATAGTATGGTAGTAAGTATAATATCACAAGATTTTATATCAAATAAATAATACCATGATATTCCTTCGCTGGCGTGCTGGGATGCAGGTTTTGTCATATATATGATTTTACCATAATTCACCAACCAAGTGGTCTTTAGACTAATTTTACTACTCCCTTCACATCAAAATGTAATGACTTTTAGGTTTAATCAAAGTCAAGCTTATTAACTTTGACTGTTAATAATACATAATTTATAAAATTGTTCATGTGTAAACGATATCGTTAGACTCACTCATAAGTCCAACAATCATAATATCCAAGTTTTAATATTAAAAATAATTTAATTATATATTACGATTAGTCAAAGTTTTAAAACTTTCCCCCGTGTGTGTGATGGTTCTCCGCTTCAAACTTTGGAGCTTGTATGTGCTTGTTGTACAGTCAATGAAAGCACCAATGCGTCATGCATGATATTGTGCTCATTTTTCTATTGTTTAAATTTACAATAGCTTTTACCGAAAATTTGATTACCCCGTACATAGATTTGTTTGTATGGTATGCTTGGAGGCCAAGTTGATGTGCTTGAAATAAAGCCCAGACTTGGCTAATTCGTGCAAGCACGCTTGTGTATCCTTCTGGTGACCATTTTCAGTTTGGTCAAGTAGGTCGTATTTCCCTTTCTGTTATTTTTTACAAACCTTTTCAATAAGTTTTCAGTAAACGTTTCTCAAAGTTACTCATCAATATTTTTAGTAAAAGTTTTTCAAGTATTTTTTACAAACTATCAGCTTGAGAGTTGCTGAAATAGTATTATTGTATTTATAAATTTGCCCATGGGTTTAGTTGATAATTCATATATTCTTTGAGAATTTAAGATGTGGCCTGTAAGTTCCCCATGCATCCAACTGATACAACCAACATCGGCATTATTGTATTCCACAAAAAATAAAAACATCGACATTATTGTAGTTGTTTGAAATACATATACGACTAATTTTCTCTGAATTCAGAAGCCAGTTTAGTTGTTTGAAGCCACAGCGGAATTCTTCGCCATCAGCATCTTGGCTTGTTCTAGCAAGATCTTGGGGTCCTGCAGGACAGCCTTGGCCACATCAAGCTCGCAGAACCGATCCACCCAAGCTACCATGCCCGGCATCTTGGCAGGGTCGAAGAGCTCCGCACCAGCGAGCACGCTGATCACCTTCACCCACGGGACCACGCTCCCGACAATAATGTCAACGTACCCAGGACTGTCTCCGCCGAAGAAGTTCTTCCCCTTGGAGCACTCCTTCAGGCCTCCCTCCAGAGCTTCCGCCGCCGCGAACGTCTGCTTTATCGCCTCATTCCTCTCCTCATCTGTCTTGGCCCTCAACGCCCGATCAAACGAGGCTCCTAGCTGGATCCCCATGCACAAACCATATACAAATTAAATGATTATTTCACATCAAATCAGAGATTAAATTTTCAACGAATTAATCATCCTAGAAGAATAAGCGGCGGAGGATGTTAGAGTAAGGCATCAACCTTGTCATCAATGTAGGCCACCCAGAAGCGTGCAAGAGCTCGGTCGTATGGGTCGGCAGGGAGAAGGGATGGGCCGGTGCCCACGAAGACCTCGTCGATGTACTGCACAATAACCTGCGATTCGCAGATGGGCTTCCCGGTGTGGATCAGCACGGGCACCGCCTTGTGCACTGGGTTGGAGCGGAGAAGGAGGTCGCTCTTCTGGCCGAAGATGTCCTCCTCGACGTAGTCGTAGCTTATGCCCTTGAGACCGAGCGCAAGCTTCACTCTTGCGACGAATGGGCTGCCCTTGTGTCCAAGCAACTTGAGCTCGCCGTTACTTCCAGCCATCTCTGCTGTGGATGCGCGCTCTTGTTTGATGGTTCAAGGCTTCTAGAGTGGATGTGCTTTTGTCTGCCCACTTTTCAAACAACGTGAGCGCAAGCTTCTTTATAGAAGTTGGCGGTCCAAGTTTCTCCTCTGTGGATGCGCGCACTAGCTTGCGGGTCAATGACGGCACAACCCTAATACTATTTTTTACAGACAGATGCTTGTTCAAACGCACTGATAAGATCAGCTGCCATTGAATATTTTCCGTACCGAAAGATGCTTGTTCAAACGTTCCGAGAAACGACTTTCCGCACTTATCTCGAGTCAAAGAGTCGCACATGGACGACGTTTGGTGGGAACGGATTGAACATTGAACATTGAATGGTTGTTGATTGATGTGGCTAGCGTTGTCGTCATACTATAGCAGCCACGTCCTTTTTTTATATCAATTAGAAAATTAGTAGCAGCCATACTGACGACAAATAAAATAATTATTTTTTTTCGCGACTGGTTTGACCAGCACCCCCTTGGCGTTCTTGTCTATATTGCCTCCAAGTACCTGCTCAGAAAACATTGTTGCCGAACACGCTCTTGCATGATGCATCTAATTCCTAGCTATCTGGTCAAAACCCAACAACAAAAAGCAGGATATAGCTCCTTATGCATTCTCACAATCGTGCGCATGCACATATAGAAACTCAATTTCCCAGATTGTTGCCATCCTTTGCGCACCCCTGCATGTTAATTTCATCATCTTCTCTGTCCAAAATCCGACAACAATACATAAAACACAACTACTTACGCATTCCCACATTAGTGGCCAACCTGCAATGAAGCATCATTCCAGCTTTGTCACCCATATTGCAACCTGATTTCTCATTGGTACTTATTATCCACATTACAGCAAGCTTATAGAAAAAGAAAACAACTATAGATGACGTATATTTTTGTGACTACTCATTAGTAGCAGACGGGTTAAAATATCTGGTGCACCCTCGTACTCTTGCAGCTCGCTCAAAATAATAGAGAGAGTTGCTTTTTTTTAGTTTAGATAATGGGTGAAAACCCAACCTCTACAACCTCGAAAGGATGACCAAATCTTATAAAGAGAACTTGGGCTTACGTACACATACCAAAACGTGCAGACACAAACAAAAAAAAAAGAACTAGGTTTTATAATTCATCGCTGCAACATAGAGAAAATTGTAGCGAGTGATAGTCGGATGCAGGGATTGGTTGAGTCGGTACTTAGCCCAACTTGAGCAGGCACTGCCCGTCAATGCCAACACAGAACAACCTCACGCTCCCGACAAAATCGATGCTATATGACATCAATAGTCATGACAATGGCACTGGAGGACATTCTACTCGCCTCCTTAACCGTCTCCCAAAAGCGAGCACCATCCCTATTGGAATCTTAAGCCGATGTTGATCACCACAAACACTGCGATAAATTCAATTGCAATCCACAACGTCTGATGCAACAACAACATATCACTGTTTAGATCCACCATCTCGCATGTTGTCACATCGAGCTTTCCACCCAAAAAACAAGATGGTGTCGGTCGAAGAGAGGAACTCTCCAAAGAGTTAGTGTTGGAACTATATGTCTTCAAATATTATGCAGACTCTTCATACTATGGCTATTTCTATATACTAATTGTTGATATGAGATAGGGAATAATTGATGTGGATATTTGTCACTCGAGAAAAATTGTTGGTATGTGATTGGGAATAATTGATGTGGATATTTGTCACTTGAGGAAAATTGTGTACTCGAGTTGCCGATAACATTTATGCCAGAAAATATAGTAGAGGATTATTTTGAGATTAACTCTATTGTAATTTTGTTTATGCACGTTCATATATGACCCAGGTACAACATGTAGAATAGCTAAGTAACTCTATTGTAATTTTGGATTCAACGGTCCAAAGCTACTAAGATTTTGCAAGGAGATGAGAATACTAAGTACTTCTAGCTTCTGGCAAATGGAAGGCGTAGAAAAACCCAGATTTTACAATTGGAACAGGAAGAAGGAATAATAGTAGGTAATCAAAATCTAGAACAATATATTACAAATTATTACAAAAATCTTTTTGGGCCACATTCGGAGAATTCTTTCTCTCTCGCTGAGGAAATGAGGGTTGATATACCACAGGTGACGGAGCAAGGGAATGAGTTTCTCACTGCTGCCTTCACGGAAAAAGAAATTAGAGAGGTCGTGTTCCAAATGGAACACAACAAAGCCCTGGGTTCAGATGGCCTCCCGGCACAGTTTTACCAAGTATTTTGGGATATAATTAAGCAGGATCTCATTGATATGTTCAATGACTTTCATAAAGGTTACCTGCCAATACATAGTCTAAATTTTGGATAATTACTTTAATTCCTAAAAAAATGGATGCTACTAACCCAACAATACCGTCCAATTTGTCTTCTGAATGTCAGTTTTAAGAATTTTTCCAAATGTTTTGAATAATAGAATTACAACTATGGCAGATCGATATATTTCTCCAATGCAATCTGCTTTCTTACCTAGTCGTTTCATTCTAGATAGTGTAGCAACTTTGCATGAGACTTTACGCGAGATTCATAAGAAAAATCTAAACGCAGTGGTTTTGAAATTAGATTTTAAAAAAGTTTATGACAAGGTGAGATGGTCTTTTTTGCAACAAGCTCTTTCTATCAAAGGATTCTCACCTATGTGGTGTGAATGGATCCAAAGAGTTGTGTCAAAAGGAAGTGTAGCGGACGATATAGGACACTACTTTTAGACAAAGAAGGGGGATCAGACAGGGTGACTCATTATCACCTATTCTTTTCAACCTAGCAGTAGATATTTTAGCAATACTTATCTCCCGTGCAAAGAGGGAGGGCCAATTGTCAGGAGTCATCCCACACCTAGTAAAGGATGGTTTATCCATTCTATAATATGCGGATGACACAATTCTCCTTATGGATCATAATTTAGATGAAGCTAGGAATTTAAAATTAATTTTGTGTGCGTTTGAACAACTGTCAGGACTTAAAATTAACTTCCACAAAAGTGAGATGTTTTGCTATGGTGAAACAAATAATTTTCAATTAGAATATTCTCAGATATTTGGGTGTGAGCTTGATGCTCTACCATTTCGATATCTAGGAATTCCTAAGCATCATAAACATTTGGCCAATGTGGACTAGAAACATGTAGAAGAACGCTTCCAGAAACACCTCAGCTCTTGGAAAAGTAAGATGTTATTTGTAGGGGGGAGACTAACTTTAATCAATTCAATTTTAAGTAGTCTTCCCATGTATATGTTCTTATTTTTTGAAGTCCTAAAAGGAGTGTTAGAAAAATTAGATTATTATAGATCTCGGTTTTTCTGGTAAAATGAGGGACATAAAAAGAAATATCATCGTACAAAATGGGGAATCTTATGTTTGCCAAAAGACCAAGGAGGATTGGGTATCCTTAATTTAGAGGTTCAAAACAAATGCTTATTGAGCAAATGGCTCTTTAGGCTTCTTAATTCAGAGGGACAATGGCAAACAATAGTACACCGTAAATACTTAAGAAATAAGACACTCTCTCAAGTACAACATAGAGCTGGGGACTCTCATTTCTGGAGTAGTTTACTTCGAGTCAAGAATGACTTTTTGCAACTAGGATTCTTTCAAGTAGGTTGTGGTTCACAAATTAGTTTTTGGGAGGATTGTTGGCTAGGTAACTAGTGTTTCAAAGATAGGTTCCCTTGTTTATATAACATTGTGAGAAGAAAACATACAACAGTACGATCAGTCCTCTCTTCTTCTCCTTCGAATATAACATATAGAAGAGCTCTCATAGGTGAAAACCTTGTACTGTGGAGACAAATTATTAATACAGCATTTTCTCTACAATATAAATATTAGAAAATAAAAGTTGCACTTAAGATCAAGGTTTTTATGTGGTACCTTTTTAAGAGAGTAACATTTATAAAGGACAATCTTGTTAAACGTAACCGGCAAGGAAGTGATAAATGTTATTTCTGTAATCTGAGTGAAACTATTTAATATTTATTTTTTGATTGTCAGTTACCAAGGTTTTTATAGCGCATCATTCATGTTTCATTTGGCATTAGTCCGCCTACCAGCTTTCAGCATATGTTTGCTGACTGGTTGGGAGCAACTGAAAAACCATTAAAGAATTTAATCTGGAGTACTGTATGCGCTCTATGTTGGACAATTTGGCTGTATCGTAATAATATGGTGTTTGACAAAGTAACTACACCCTCTTTTATACAAGTAATCTTCAGAGGGACATATTGGGCCCGTATGTGATCACTTTTTCTAAAAGAGATGGACCGTATATTGATGAAGATGACATGCAGACTAATTGAATTTGCCACTATGGAGATCTTCACAAATAATGGATGGCAGTTAAACTCTATTTACAATAATTCTTGTTAGTCATCGTGATAGATCAAACTTTTATCTTTGTGATTCCTTGGCTTCTCCATTCGAGCGAGAGTTTGTAATATTGAACCGCTCCATGTATCAACTGATACAGCGGCTGGAATTTTAATATATATTCCCTTTTCTAAAAAAAAACATGTAGAATAGCTTGATTTGTCTTGTAGGATCGATTCTACAGGCTGTTTGGCCCACATAATTAGATTAGAATTAATCTCAAATATACAATCTGATTAGGACACATGACTCACACATGTATGCTAGGGACTATATCAATTTTAGACTCACAAAATGACATGTTTGATCGTGGTTGATAACACGTTCATGAGTCTAGCCATATTCTAGAAAATAGATGAAATTTGAAAAGTTTGGATGTGGAGTCCATAAACACATCTCTGTCCTCTAGCCCCAAGTATGTATTATGACAGTACCATGAAAAAGACAGAGGAATAGATAATAGAGGATGGTTCGTCGTTAGCTTTTACCGACTCACTTTTAGTAGCTAATATTTATCGGTACAAATAGAACTTGGTGTAGTGCTACCAAAACTGTTCTCCCAAAATTCCTAATATTGGCATCTGAGCTGGGTCACGCCACCAATTCCACCAAGAAACAGCTTTGTAATTGCCACCACAATGTTTCGCTGCGCAACTCACTCATCCGACCACTCCTACCTCCGATGTTGATCCAAGGAAAAACTCATCCACCGCTCTAGCGATCTGGCCCCGGTTAAGTCTTGCTTGTGTGTTGGTTGGCATAGATCATCCAATGATCGAGGAACAGGAGGCGTTGTCCATTTTACAGGTCAACTCGCATCTGCGTCAGGTGGATCAGAAAGTGGAAAAATTGTAGGTGTTGTGCATCTGGATCCAAGCCCAAATCAACTTTCACAGCCTCTAGTAGTCACGTGGTACGTGAGTTCTAATTCAAGGTTGTACTCCACTCGCGAATCAAGGAAGCGATCAGGTATTCATGTTTGTTGCTCGACGACTAGATTTTCACGCAGAAATCAAGCCTTATTGTTTATTGCTAGGAGTCTAGAAAGAAATTGGTTCGTGCACTCAGGTTGCACAAATCTTGGAAGTATATCTCTGTTTGCACTGTTGTTGTACTAATTTATCTTTTGACGCGAGGAACAAGAAGGCAACAGGATTTTTTTTTTCTTATTGGAGAAGGATATGTCTGTAATCTGTAGTGTAACACATTTTATTTTTGCTATGCCTTCTAGCAGTGTTTTCTCTTAATTGCTCAGACCATGCAAGTTAGATGGATCTAACTACACGGTTTGGAAAGGAAGATCAAGTTTTTGATATCTGTTGAGAAAACTAATTATGCAATTGAATATGAAAATTGGACCAAGGACAAGAAAAAGGCTCACATATTTATTTTGGGTTCAATGTTTGATGCTCTAGTTTCTGAATACTATGGAGAGAGGATGGACAAAATTATAATGAGCAATCTAGAAAAGAATTTTGGAGCCATATGTCTCATAAAAGTTCTTAGTCTCCATAATCACTTTCTCTCTACCAAGATGAATGAAAGTGCTTCTGTTAATGAGCATTTCAATAAATTCACTGTTCTAGTTGAGGAATTGAAGAATGTTGATTATCCATTTTAAGAGGAAGTGCAGGTTATGATTGTCTTAAACTCTTTCCCTAATTCATGAGAGCAATTTAAGATATCTTTGTCATTCTAAGAAATCTTTGAATATGCAGACTATGAGACATCATGTCATTTTAGAGAAAGAAAACTCTCTCAAGGGAAAGAAAGGAACTCAAATCATTTTGGATTGCACATTGGAGAGGAAAGATTTGGTGATAACAATAATAAAGGGAAGGCTAAAGGTGAATTGAGAAAGAAGTTTAACAGGAAATGTGATTGTGATGATCATGGAAATAATTACTCATCTTAGAGGAATGATAACTAAAAGAAATTTCCTTGTCACAATTGTGGTTAGTATGGGCATTTTAGAGTTGATTGTACCCAAAAGTGAAAGTGCATCTTGGCCACTAGTGGGTTTTGGTGAGTTGATTGACAAAACGATTAAAGGTATAACCTATTTGTTGAGATGATGAGCAGGAATTACATTGTAATACTATTGTGGATAAGCATTCAAAGACAATAATATGGATATTATTTGTATAAGATGGCATGTTCCATAAGACAAATATTTGTGGTTTACGACAATCAAGTGAGCATGAATGAGAAAGAGACATGGTTGTATGATCGTATCTTGAGATGTCTCTCTCATGATTATTGTGAAATAAAGATGGACATCACTTACCAAGAAAATATTAATCAAAATTCAAAAAGACAAAAGAAGCTAATCAAAAGTGGACATATTGTAGGGCACAAGGATATGTGTGGATAAATATGGCAAGTTGATGAAGGAATAACATAACTTGGCTGCGATGGACCATACATTAGAGAAGGGCAAGCAAGAGGCTTGGCACCGAAGGACCTATGTGATGGAGAAGAGCAAGTAGAGTTGATTCTGATGGATCGAACTAGACATGAAGAGCCATATATTTCTAAGTGTCAGTCATTTATTGAAATAAGAAGACAAGGTGATCTGTGGATAAGAGGTGAAATATTGACTAAATGAATTCATTAACCATAGTCATCAGCTCAAGGTGGATGTGCTCAAATACTACTCATGTTGACAGTTCTCATGAAGCAAAAATGTTAAGACAATAAGTGCAGAAGAAAACATGATCTATGGATGACAAGTATAGTGTTGATCAAATGAAGAGAAAATTTATAGTCATCAGCTCAAAGTGAATATGCTCAAGTGATAAACATGTTGACAGCCCCAATAAAGTGATAAAAGAGAAAAAGGCAAGTATGAAGACTACAAGCTCAAGAAACATGAAATGTATTTTAGTTTTTATCTTGAGTATAGATTTGCCGCTCTATCAAGAGGGATGTAACATATGTGTTTTGACAAAGTCTAAAGTGCTCATTTCCTACGGTAAAAGCCATGAGAGAAAAACCTTGAAACCTACCCCTGTCAGAGTGTTGGTGATGAGGACATCACTCCTATGGATACACACAACACTCCTCCAAATCTGGACTTGCAAGGTCCAATGACTAGAGCTCGTGCACGACGACTAAATTTAGAGGTGAGCTCGTTCCTACGTTATTCGCTATATGTTACTTTTGAGAATGGTTTGCTACCTAATGATTATTTTATGATTAGAAACCATGGAGAAGACCAGGAGATGATGGGAGAAGGAGCTGGGAACGTGGAGGACCAGCAAGGGCTTGGAAGCCAAAGTGGAGGCCCAATCAAAACCGACTTCGAGTCTGTTTCGGGGCCCAGGACCAGTCTGTACTAAAACAGTCGCCCAGGACGCATACGGACTCGGATTTGGACGTTCTACATATGCACGGAAAGATAAGGAGAAGACCTTTCCAATGCTGCTGGCCTCATGTCAAAATTCATCCGGAGTCATCGGGAATCGTCAAAACAAGACAGAGTCCAGAATCTGTGTCGGTGCTGCGTCACCTATTTTTGGCCTTTGGGCTTTGTATCTAGTTGAGCCCAATTAGGGACGCGTCCAGAGGGTCTTGCACGACCCTAGGGTCTTTATATACAGCCGCCGCCGCACCATTAGGGTTCGGGTTTTGCTTAGATCAATTCTGTTCATAAACAGTTTCGCCGTTCATCGGTTTGTGAGACCCCAACTTCGAGAGTTTAATCATACATCTGCAATTGTGTTGCAATCTTCGTTGTTCTTGCTTGTGTTCTTAATTCGCAGGCAGGGATCAGCCTTCTCGGCGAGGTCAATCGTCTTTTGGACGGTTGATAACCAGAGGAGACGTCGTGCTGCGATTGCGGGGTTTAGAACGTGCTGTTCTGAAGCCGGATCGATTTGTGTGTCGTCTCCGACCAAATCAACTTACCAAGAACCTTTCGGAAGATCGGGAACCCTTGTTCACATCAGTTGGTCTATACAAAATAGGTCTAACCGGTTCGGCAAATAGGTCAGACCAGTTTTGGGCATCTAGGGTTTTGGCCCTACCTTGAGTGTGGTAGTATTGTAGACTTTGTTTAAACCCCTTTTGTTAAGTTTTGGTGAGCTGAGATAAAATAGGTTGGAGAGGAGTGCTTTGAGTAGACGTGTCAGTGTGCTGGTCAGAAAACAAGTTAGACCGGTATCTGAAACCGGTCATACCGGTTTTGTCTGACAGTACTAATGGCTAGTTTTTGGGAAAGGGTTTAAATACCCCTCTCCTCCCTCCTTCATGGGTTGCTGGTTCCAAAGCATCTCAGAACTTACAAACGGCCATATTGAGCTCTCCTCAACACCTCTTTATGAGACTTGAGTGATTTTGTGAAATTTTTTGAGTTGGGTTGAGATATTTGAGCTAAGTGAGCATTAGTGAGCAATCCAAACCTTGAGCACTTTGTGGCTGCGTCAAACCTTTTTGTGAAGCATTTGTTACTCTTGGAGGTGAAGCCTGCCAGACGGCTAGGTGTTACCCACGAGCTCCCAAGTTGTGGTGAGCCACGGGTCAGTTTGTGAGGGTTGTGATCTTGCCTCCGCAAGGAAAAAGATCAAGCTAGTGGACCGAGGAAAGTGGTTAAAAGAGACCGGGCTTGGAGATGGATTTTGAGCAGCTCAAGCTTCCTCAACGGAGACGTAGGATTTACGAGGTGAATCTGAACTTCGGCAAATAAATACTTGTGTCTCCTTGTTCGGTTTGCATTTCTTGTTTGTTTCTAACTCATATTGTTCTTCCGCTTCGATCTACTTGGGTGTGTTTTTTTGTATAGTGCAGAGGCTAAGTGCATTTGCAAGGAACATCTACTGGAGCACTACTTTGAGTAACGGTTTGAGTTATTCTTGCATTCTTTGAACGGTTTTACAAACCGGTCTGACCGGTTTTGTACTGATCTCTGTTTTGAGTTTTAAAATTGCTGGTTCCGCCTATTCACCCCTCCCTCCCACCCCCTCTAGGCGACATCAAGGTCCTTTCAAAAAGAAGAAGTCTAATAATCATCAAAAGAAGGAATCATCATGATGGTTCCAAAAGTCCTTTAACTGGAGGTATACATTATATTTTTGTATGCACCGAATCTTTATTTACTATTACTTTTCCAAATAGTTGAGTTGCAGATTCTGGTTCTATAGCACATATTGCTAGAGATCATAAATCTTTTACTTCCATGCAAACAGTTCTAAATGGAAAGAGATATATTTATCTAGACACAAAAGCTAGAGCTGATATAGTTGGAAGTGGAACCTATGTCCTTGAACTCCTTGGTGGAGGAAAATTGTTAAGTTGTTAAAGGACACATTATATTCACCTAGCATGAGAAGTAATTTAATACATGTTTCTCAACGGAGTCATATTACTATGACATACTATTTGGAAAAGAAAAAGTTAAAATATTGTTAAATGGAAAATTAGTGCATATTAGAATTCGTCATCATGGATCATATTTTCTTAATGATCTATTTGATGATAATATCAATTGCTTAGTTGGTGAATATTACTTCAGAGTGAGGAACCATGATAATAGTTGCTTAGAATCTTATTTATGGCATTTATGTCTTTAAGTGGGAGGATTTTTAGTTCCAGAATTCTAGACTTTAAGTGGGAGGATTTTGGTTCTTGTGCAGGATGCATAGGGGTAAAATGACCCGTGCGTATATTTTCCAAAGGTGGAAAGAGTGACTGAACCTCATACTATTATTTAGTCTGATATTTGTGGTGAATTTTTCACTCCCACTATCTGCGGGCAAAAGGATTATTTTATATCATTCATTAATAATTACTCAAGATATGGTTATGTTTATCTTATGAAACACAAGTCGGAAAGTTTTGATATGTTTAAGACATTTAAACCAAAGTGCACAATCAACTGAATAAAACTATTAAGGTTTTAAGAACTATTTTTTGGGGATAATACACTTCATAAGTTTTAAATGATTTTTATAAGGAGCATGAAATTATTCATGATTATACAATGCCATAACTCCACAACAAAATAGTGTAGCCGAGCGAAGCAACAAACCCAAATAGATATCGTTAGGTCTATGATGTCATATTGTGATCTTTTATCATGTTTTTAGGGGGGAAGTTTTACATACTGTTGTTTATTTATTCACCATCTAAAGTTGTCCCAGTCACTCCTCATGAGTTGTGGACTGAAAGAAAACCTTCACTCCTCACTAAGCTATTTGGGGTTGTAATGCTCAAATTAGAGTTCCAAATCAACTTCGTATAAAGTTGGATCCTAAAACCACACCTGGAATTTTTATTGGGTACTCTATAGAATCTAAAGGATATCCTTTTGGGTTCCTAAAAATAATAAAGAGGTAAAAACTAGAGATACATTTTTCTTGATAAAGAGACACCATGTCGTGTAAACAATAGATGGTGGAATTATTGGCAACGCCACAACAGACATAGATGGACACATCTGGAACTAACTCACATAATGAGAAAAACATAAATCAAGTGGAAAATACAAATCAAACTCCCAAAACTAACATGCGTAGGAGAGGTGGGAGGAATACATATGCACCATCTAATTAATATGTATTTTTGGGGGATGTGCCCTCTAAAATTTCAGATTTAGAGGAAGATCGAGAGACTTACAAACATGCAATTAGTTGTCCTCAATTTAAACTATGGGTAGAAGCAATACAATAAGAATTAAACCCAATAAGAAATAACAATGTTTGGAAACTTGTTACTTTACGAAACCACCATAAGCCCATAGGGTATAAATGGATTTTTAAAAGAAATCTTAATGCAATAGGTCAAGTGGAAAATATAACATTAGACTTGTAGCAAAATACTTCCCACAAAGGGAAGGTGTTAACTTTGTGGAAAATTTTTCTCCTATTGCAAAGTTCACTTCTATTCATATTACTAGTGCATTAACCACTTTTTATGATCTTGAACTCCACCAAATGGAAGTCAAAACTATTTTTATTAATGGACATTAGAGGAGAATATATATATGTTGAAGCTGGAAGGTTTTGGGAAAAAGGAAAATGAAAATAAGGTTTGTAAACTAAATAGATCAATTTATGTTCTTAAACAAGCTTCAGGTCAATGGTATATTTTTTTGATAATGCTACAACATCATATGGTTTTTTAATGATGAAAGATGATAATTGAATATAATTTAAATGTATTGGTGAAAATTTTATGCTGCTATCTTTATATGTTGATGATATTCTTATTACTTCTAATGATAAAGTTACTGACCCAAGTTCAAGCTTGGTTATCTTCTAAATTTGATATGAAAGGTATGGGTGAAGCTTCCTATGTTTTGGAGTAAGAATATATAGATGTTTGAATAAGCGACCTTTTGCTCTATCTCAAAAGTCGTATCTTTATAATGTTCTAAAATGATTCTCTATGAAAAATTGTAAACCTATTAGTGTACCTTTGTTGAAGGAAACTAAACTGAATGAGAAATTATGTCCAAACACTCGTAAGGAAATGAATGGTATCCCTTATGCTTCAGCATTAGGATGTCTTATGTATTTTATGTTATTCGCACGAGCTGACCTTAGCTATGCTATTGGACTTTTTTAGTAGATATCAAAAGAATCCTGAAGAAGAGCATTGGAATCATATTAAACATACATTGTGTTATGTCAATGGAACATTTGATTATTTGTTATGCTTAAAAGGTCTTAGTTTTCAGTTGTAGGGTTATACTAATGTTGATTGGCAAGGTGATTGGGGTGTGACCAAAAATCTACGTCTAGTTATTTATTTACTTTGACAGAAGGGGCTATTTCTTGGTGTAGCAAAAAAGAAAGTTCCAATGCTCTCTCCACCATGAAAGATCAATATATTATTGCATCTGAAGCAGCAAAGGAAGGGATGTGGCTAAGGGAATTTCTTGCACCACTGAAGATCATGGAAAATGCATTACAAACTGTCACTAAATTTTTGTGATAATCAAGCGGCGATCATGGTCTTCAAAGATTCAAAGTTTCATAAAAAATGCATACACGTTGAGGGAAGATATCACTATATTCATAATATAATAAATATACTCAAGACAATTTATTTGGTTTATTTGCCAGGTACCAATATGTTGGTAGATCCTTTAAATTGCCATCCCTAGTGATGTATGTAACTACAACACCTGCAAATATGAATGCATGTTACATGATTTATTCTGAATTCTTGAAGCATTCTCTAATTTGTTTTTTGGTAATTTTTTTAAATTTTTTTAGCAATGTTTTTTATTTTTCTTTTTTAGGTTTTTTTGAACTTATCTAAAATTTCCCTCTCGAAGATTGCACTTTGCTCCGAAACATCATGAGGGGATTCAAGCACTGTAGGGCACCCCACACACGGGACAGGCTGGGCAGGTTAGTCCATCCAGGATTTCCTCCTGGGCAGCATGTCCCTGCTGCCAAACGAGCCCTCAGGATGTGCCCAAGACGGCGGCAGCGGTGACGGAGGGAATTGATGGTGTCACGATTTGGATCCCTAGCACCCCACAGCATGCAGCACGAGTGGTGAGCAGGGTTTCATTAACCGGTTCGGCCAGTTAATCGAGAAAAACCATAACTACTACTATAGCAAAATGGTTGACTGGCCAGATATTCCGGTTAACAAACTTGTTATCTGTCCGTTCGTAACCGATCGGTTCACCACTTATTGAAATCCTGATGATGACTGCCGCCACTGCTTTTGTACTAGCATTATTGTCGTAAGTAGACGGCATATGTTTTGTGATTTTGTCTAATAAAGCCACAACTTTTTTGATTCATGTCCAGTACTCATGCATGGTCTCATATAAAGTTACAGCATCAAAAAACAATACAGAGCATTGCCAACTCAGCGGACTCTGATGCCAGCATTGTTTAGTTTATTCCCGCCGATGACATTTCGAACAACGGTATCATCAGAAATATATAGCAACATGTTTTCTATAATAAACAGTCCCGAGCCACATTGCTATGCGGCTATGCCTACTGGTTCCGCAACTAATTGTTTATGGCCGCGGCAGCAATCGGTGCCTGCGCAGCCTTGGCGTATTCCACCACCACGTTGACGTCCTGCAGGACGGCTTTGGCCGTGTCAAGCTCGCAGAAGCGCTCCATCCACACGGTGAGGAGCGGCGTCTTGGCAGCGTCGATAAGTTTGGTGTCCGAGAGTTGCTCGGTTGCCTTCACCCAGGAGAACATCGACATAGCCGATGTTGTCACTGCTGAAGAAGTCACCCTTTCCGTCGGAGCACTCCTCCAGTCCTCCCTCCAGCACCTTTACTGCCGCTAATAACATTTCTAGTAGGAGTAACTAAATGACCTCTTATCCTAAAATTTTAAAGTACAATTCAAAATACCAACTCTAGTAGGGTTCCTAAGCTTTCTCCAATTTTGCATGTTCTTTCAAATTTGTCCTCCAGGCTTTCAGATTTATAATCCTCCAATTCCCCTCCAAAACATGGGTCCCGCCTCTTTTTTTTTGTATCCATTTTTTTTTTGTCTTTCATTTCTTTCTTCTTCCCCGCGACCCTCTCCTCCCCTGGACCTCTCTCGCCGCTGGTTGGCCCCGAACCCATCGCCAATCGCTCGGAGAGCGTCGCCGGCCGCCGGATCTCCGCGAATGGAGGCGCCACGGGCTGGATCAAGGGCCGGCGGCGCTGGATCAAGCCTCTCTACCACAGGCTTCCCCACAGCACTGCCGGCCCGTGGCACCTCCGTTGGCCTGTGCCCTCACTACCCGACGGCCCCTCCTCCTCCGTTCGCTAGCTAGAAGGTGGCACCATGCACGCGGGAGGCTCACCTTGTTCTCTTCTCTCGTCGAACAGAGCTGTGTGTGGGAGAATGGTGTCATGCCATGGTTAGCAGATGAGCAGAGAGGGTGAGGTATATCAAGAAGGGGGGAAGAGGATGGATGATTGCTTGGTCATGCTCTGATGCAGAGCTGGAGGTGGCATGCTCTGGTGCAGAGCTGGAGGCGGCGGCGTGCTCTAATGCAGAGCTGGAGGCGGGGCGGTGGACAGAGCACCAGATCGGGGACGTCACCAATGGAGCAGCAGCGCCGGTGGCACAAGAAGAAAAATGCAGAGGAGGTCAGCGTGCACCAGGGCGATGGTGCCCATGAGCAGGAGCGGGGAGCAGGCGATGGCGTGGACCAGGCGACTCCGAGGACGAGGGTGACAACAGGCGAGCAGGTTTGCTGGGAGGAGGACGACCGTGGGGAGCGGGCGAAGGCGGGGAGCAGGCGACTACGCCGGCAGGGAGGAAGGCAATGGCGCTGGTGGGGAGGCGGCGTGCAGGGAGGAAGCCGATGGAGACTCAGGTTGTTTTTTTTGTCTGTCAAGTGGGTTCCACATTGTTTAGGAGCCCAGTTGCATATTTTTACTAGAGTTGGGAGCAAAATTGAACTCCCAAATTTTTTTATAGGGCTTGTAAGATAAAATTTGGGAGCCTAATTTAGCTACCCGACTAGAGATGCTGTAAGGTCTGCCGCATCACCTCGACCCTTTCTTGGTCTGTCTTGAGCCGGAACACACGAGCCCATCAAGTCACCACCTGCATGGAGCCGATTTCACCGTAAACATTAGTTAGCAACTATATTAATGAAATATCCATCCATGTTGTAAAAGCAAACGTGACATGACACGTGCATTGTGAGGTAAAAGACCTTGTCTTCAACGTAAGCGGCCCAGAAGCAAGCGACGGCGCGCTCGTAGGGGACGGCAGGGAGGAGGGACGGGCCGAAGCCGGCAAAGGCGTCGTTGATGTACTGCACGATGATTGTAGAGTCGTAGATGGGCCTGCCATTGTGGATTAGAGGATTAGCACTTGTTGTTGTTGCTGAGAAGGAGATCGCTCTTGTTGTTGTTGCTGAGATCCTCCTCGACGTTCTCGTACCTCAGACCCTTGAGGCCTTGACGTGGAGCGCGAGCTTTGCTCTTGTGATGAATGGGCTCACCAACGTTCCGAGCAGCTTCAGCTCACCATTTCCTCCTGCCATTTCCTTCTGTAGCAAGTGGTAGCCTACGCTTTGCCTTGTTCCTGCGCCGTGGCGTGTGAAGCTAGGTTCAAGCTCTCGTGGTTGTGTTTTATACGTTCGTTATTGTTGCCAGGGGATGCAGAGTAGACTGCTCTGAGCCTCTCTCACTAGTCGTGGTACGGTCCATGGTGAGTGGTACCCACACGTCACCTATGATGCTCACACCGATGATTTACCCTCGGCTTGTCAACCAATTTTCCTCCGATTTTCTTATCACGCCCGTGACACCGTACGGTCATAGATATCACCTGCTAATAAGCCGCCGGCTGCTCGCACCCAATCCCACTCTTTAGCTAGCTATAAAGCTAGAACATGCGCACATAAAATCCTCCGCGCATTTTGAAAGTTAAGATCAAACGTCTGCCCAGCATTGCAAACGTCGAGATCGTTGTCTCATCCATCTTGGACAAGAAGCATCCAAATCAACTGTTCTCATGTGATTGTCTTGGACACTGATGTCATTGCACTCGCAGTACTTGTACTGAAGGATTGACCGTCTTTCCTGTTACTGTAGGTTAACCCGAGGATTCTCGTGTTTACGATGGAAACTAATCTTACCGCGTGGAAGATATACATATGGCTGGGCATCCGCCCCCCCGGAACGGCCATCCGGCCCCCCGAAACGGCCCGGCCCGGCATGCTTCAGGGCACCGCTTGACAAGACATGTGGATCCATGCAGGTCATGTTGAACCGTGCTCCGGGTTTGAGGAGGAGCCCACGACACGGTTTGAAAAGGCATACACTATACCATGTCGGTCTGATTGGCTTACAAGCCTAACGGCACGGTGGTCTGTAACAAGCTCAGACACCACGGAAAGAGGAGGGAGCAGGGCGGCGGAGTTCGGAGGAGCTGAGGCATAAACTCTTGTGAAGAACTGTATTAAAAAATTAATGACACCAAAACACAAGCAACTGGCACAGCGTGGTGAATTCAGTTTTGCACGTTCCTCATATTTAAAAGAAAACGTTCATTTTACTCATCTAATCAGTCTATCTACTTAATCTTTGGCTTGATTTACTCCTTGGAACAATGTGAGTTGCTGCAATGTATCACCAGTTGTAATTTATCTTCTTAATTTTTTAATATACAAGTTAAATTTGAAGTTCAAGTTGATGGGTCATGCAAAAAACTATATAAAAATAATAAAGCAAATTTTATATTATTTCTATGTGTTGGAGATATAAACATGACATACCCCATGGGCCGAGCTAAATGTGTTACCAGGCCGGCAAGCAAAAAGCCCACACAGAGCATGTGGTTGACCGGCCTGGCTGCGGACTAGGTGTCCCGAGCTCCTCGCATGCAGATCGGAAGGCAGACACCTAGGAAGCCACCTGGCATCCTATCCGAGCCATCACTGGCGAGACGCCTCGAGGATGGACACAGGACATGCAGCACTATGCCGCACCCATTTGTGCCCCAACGATTACTTTGCCATGAGGTGACAACCATGACTTGACTTGGCAACGTTTCCCCATTACTATACTGCACCGGAACACGATGTGCCAAAAGCGGGGCACAAGCCTGCTGCCACGCCATCAGAGCAGGTGACATAGAACGGACGTGGCAAGACATGGCCAACCTAACCTCTGCAAGCGTGTGGCTTGTGAATGATAGATCAAATCGATCTTTAATTTTAGCAGGATGACTAGTACAGGATAGATCATACCTAAATTACTTAGATTAGAACTGAATTGAAGATGTTTAGATTTACTATTCATGTTCATCCTAAGTAGATTGATTGATGACACCAGATACGGTATGGTAGATGTCTCTACCACCGTAGAGAAACTAGATGATGCTGTAGAAGTAGCAGAACAGATGTGTGTTGATGTAGAACCAGGGACGCTGGACTTCCACACCTTCCAGCACGCTTAGAGATCGATTGGATCAGGGTAGAAAACCCCTGACGGCTTAATTCCATGAATTAACTCACGATTAGGAAACCTAGGGGTTCCTCTTAGGTTAAATAGTCGTGTAGGCATGGGACCGGGCTCTTAGATGGGCTGAATTTTATCTCACGATCAAAGGCAATTATAGGGATTATAGTAGGATTAGTATTGGGCCTGATGGCCCAATCAGATCAGACCGAGGTCAATTCCAACATTCTCCCCTTTGACCGAAGGTCAATAGCTTATTCTTTATAGTATTCACTTTATTGATCACATGCGGTTGAATACACATAGATCAACAGTCTCCCACTTAATCGAATAATCTTAATCTTAAATTTAAACTTTTATTTGTCTTATGTTCACACTTAATACCATAGCAAAACCTAGCGACTGAGTCATCGGCAGACATTACAGATATACCGAGACTACTTTGATAGAACACTTATTAACTTATTTTGGGAGTTTATTTATTCATCCTCATCCAGAATCATATTTCAGGTTAATCATCAAATCCATACTAATTTCATGAAAAATAGGATAAGAGATAAGATCCTGAATTAGTCATATAGCTAGCTATTTTCTTAAAATATTAACATGACTTGATCCTGGTACCCTTCTTTCATAACATAATAATATAGTAGTTAATGGGCTTGACACCATCAACTCTATGTCAATACTTGAGAGGAATACTGTAATCAAATACAGTGACATTAAATTTAATCAATGTAAACTTAATAATTATTATTATTATACCGGAATATATTTTATATGCTTGTCTGAAATAAAACATGTCATGCAAAATCAGCATTAATAATGCTAATCTTGATTTAGAGCTTTCTACAGAATCGCTCATATCTATAACAGTGAATGACATAAAACTTAATTGTGCATATTTATATCCACACAGACACTTACAAAATCTTGTCTGAATAATTCTTAATTAAGTAAGCATGTTATTAGGTGTATTGATCTTTAAAATACCTTCTCCAGTAGACCTTCCCTGAACTAAAACTAATAAAATTTGTCAAGCATTCCGACTTGTCATTGTTAAGTCAATTACTTATAGATCTTAGCATATTGCTTTTATTGAAGTTTTAGGAACGTCTTCCTATTTATCTTATTCTCAACATTATTCTTATAATATTATTTGTCATATAACACAAATAAAACAGGCAAAACTGTGTATGCATTCACATATTATCACTTCAGAGTCTCGCTTATCTTTCATACTTCAATGATAATCCCAATACTCACTTTGGTCCCATCTTAGTGTACTACTCCCCCAGAACCTAGGAAAGCATCACGAGATGCAACTTATGATACGATGAAGACTTTTCTCCTTTCTTGAAACACATGCTTATTTCTATCAGCTTACGGAGAAAGTATTTACCTTAGAGTATCGGGGTAATAAATAATCCACCTTAATTTTTACAAAATGGATCATGGTTGCCCATAAAACATACAAGTTATGTTGAGTTATGAATTTTAGCATCTTATTTTTCTTTGGAATCACTCTTTAAAACTTATATCCCCATTACAACCTATTATTTTGATTCCATCAGAAAATTACTATGAGATGAACTATGCTTATGTTCAAAATTCACAAACTCTTTTGGTTATAATATTAAAAATAACTGATGGTCATTAATTTTGTGTCTAAAACACTTAACTTACCATTTATCATTACATGTCTCTGTTATAGTTATACAATTTAATGTAGATCTTCAAAGAATGTAGATTCTGAACAGAGTTAGGAAAAGAATGGAGAAATACTCATGGCACAACATATATATGAGAAAATCATATATATTTATATCTTAAATCATCAATATAGAGCAAACTTATCCTATATCTCATGAAGATTCTATTCTCTCCCATTTCCTTCCTTCTTTGCGAGTTTTCATTCAATTCTGAACAACAAAATATTAAAAGTGTCGGTCCATAAACTTATCTGAAATAATTTACAATGGTAGCTCTCTTATCATGGCACGACATTTAGCTACTGATCAACTTTGTTTACTAATATGATTAATATTCACAAAACAGTGGTAGCCAGTATCATGAATATAACCATACTTCAATCATCTCTGATTCCATTGTACTAACCTACAACAACGATGGCTAGAAATAGATAGCACAATAGAATCTGTAAAAATTATCATATACCCAGCGGTGGCCAAAATAAAGAATAAAATCATAATGACTTATTTGAGACAATTGACAATAGTATAATAAGATGCACATAAAAGCATAAATTTTAACCCTACGGTGGTCTGATTAAAATTACACAATAAACTTCAACTTGCATCACCGGTGGGGAAAACAAGCAAAACTTAACTTAAGCTCATAATTAAAACAACGACGGTCAGAATTAATTACAAGTGTATTCTAAATGAACTTCTTGTTGGTTCCATTCAAATAGATGCATCTAAGTGTACTTTATGGATAATCATGTCTAGCATGATAAAAAAAACTGCTCTTGAACTCACTCTTATTTAATAGTGGCAGGATTAGGAAATCAGCAAGTACCAGACTAACACGTCATCAGCAGCACAACGGCATACTAAGACAACATTGCTCATAGTATTACTGAGAAAACCTTATCCTTAATATTATGCTTAAAAGACATACTTAATTTTGTCCGTGAACTTATGGTAATGAATTATCACAGAGAGAATTATTTCTTTATTCAGAATTGATGAGACCAATTCTTAACTGACAAGAGCGATTCTTAATATATCATCTTTAATCGGAGCATACTATTGATGAGATATTCCATTCTCCTCTTTGAATTTGTGGCCTAAACATGTGCCACATATTCGACAAGGTCTCATCACTTAACTTATAATGTCTTATTCTTATATATTAAAATAATAATAATAAAATTATAAAATTTGCTTGTGGAAAAGCAAGAGAATAATAATAACTTAAACTTGATGTTATAAGAGATAATTTCAAAACTTGAGACATAATGTACTTATAAAATACTGATACATTGAAACAAAAGTTGCACTGTGGTACATGAAATGACATCAAACTGAATGTTGATTCTAAATGAAGTTCCAAATAAAATGAACTTCAAATTATTTTTATCAAATAAAATTAAGAATAACTCCCCTGATCTCATAGATCTCTCAATGATTTGTTAATATAATGCTCCACGCATGGTTCGGGAAGATCCATTCCAAGGGCCTTAAGCTCATAAGCAATGTCCCACATGCTGCTAATATGCTTTGCTAATCCACTTTGCCCATCATAACGTGAGGTAGTAAATCTTTTCATGAGGAATTTAATTGAAACACTTATGTAACTTTCCTCTATTATGAAAAACAATTCCATAGCGGTCTTCTCATCATTATCATGAAATGCTCCCCTTATGCCATCTAAGATTGAGCGCTTGATGATTCCTTTGGCAAACTCGTTATCCTCCTCCCATTTATCTAGCTTGAAATGATATTCAAATATCTTTTCCTCAAAATCCTCAATGCTTGAAGTGGGAGGAAATGGCTTGACCTCATGAAGCACATAATCAAGCTCCAGAAACTTGAGAATGTCTTGCACCTTAGTTTTCCATAAAGGAAAATCAATGCCAGTAAAGGGTTTAATGGTCTTCATGTAAGCTGATAAAACCAAATAATAATATTAGTCTATATCATAATCTTATGAAATAATCATGAGTAAGAACCCAAATTATCTTAATGGTACAAGTACTTATAGCACCTGGCACACATAAGGAATGCAGCCTATGCATTTGTCAATAATCTTAAGGCATAACTGATGGTGATGGAAAGATAAACAAACTTAAATCTGGAACTTAAGGATTCAACACTTAAAACTTATTCATTTAGTGCGTAATCATGATGGTGAAGTAAAATAGCACTAGAATTATTAGAACTTAATAGATCAAAAAATAATATTCTTAGCGAAATATAATCTCAAAATGATGACTCAAACATGGTGAGAAAAGATCATTTAAAATGGGTTTTTCACTTAACAAAACAATTCTCAACCATGTTAAATTCAAGAAAGACATATTTTGATCAATAAAATCAAACTTAATTTTGGGAGCAATCTTTTAAACTCTGAATTTTGGCAAACACTTAAATTGTCATAATCATTAAAAGTCGAAATACGTATCTAAATAAATATTAATTTATTGGACAAATAAAAATTGTCAAAATGACAGCGGAAGCTTAAAAAATATAGCAAAATAAAATATTGCTATGAAAAATTCTTAGCTTAAAAAATTTTTACTGCAGCAAATTTTTAAAATATAACTTAATTAATTTCTTAATTACTTAACTTGAAACAGGAGTTAATTGAGCAATTAATTAAAAAATGCTTAAAAACTTAATAATAAAGTGAATCAAGACTCAGCCGGCCTGTTAATAGACAAAAATTTTGGCCCGTGGCCCTTATTGCGCGCCTACGACCCACTGCGGCCCAACAGCGGACTTGGCCTAGCAGCGGACTTAGCCCAACAGCGATGGCTCGGCTTAGCGCGCGTGGTGGCTCAATGGCTCGATGGCAGTGGCTCGGCTCATCGCGGTAGCAGGCGGCTTGGCTCGTGACTCACTGGCGCAGGCGGATGGCTCGCACAGCGGCTTAAGGCGGGCCGGCGTCATTCAGCCCAGGGCGCGGGCGGCCAGGCCGCCATTCCAGCCCACAACGTGCGCACGGGGCGCCCTTCCACGTTGATCTTAGCCGTGGATTGGAGCGGACAGCGCGGATGAAAAGGACTCGGGATAAAAGCCCAACCTCAACCCTAGCCGGTCACTATGCTCCCCTCACTCTTCTCCGTCGCTCTCTCACTCTCTCAGTCATACCGCTGCTCTCTCTCCTCCTCACTCCCCTCCCTCTACTCCGGCAACTAGTGGCCGGCGCTCGCTCGCGCTCTCTCTCCCCTTTGTTGCCTCGCACGTAGCCTCGTGCCCCTGGCGCCATGGCAGTGCCCCTCGCCGGCGCGTGCCTGTGACTAGGTCGCGCGCGCCTCCGTCAAGGGGTGCCTCTGTGGTGCCCCTTAGGCCCGGCCGACCGCGCGCGGAGGCGGGAGACGGCAAGCGGTGACGGCGGTGGCATCCTGGCATGGATGCAACGTCGGCGACCAAGAAGATGGTTGCGGCATGGGTGTGTGTGCGGTGGACTTATGCCGCACGACCGACGCCGATACCCGCCGAGGTGTGCGTAGATCTCAGATGCGCGACACTTTGTTGGCGACCGTAGAGATCTGATGGCCCCATCGTCCATGCGGGCCCAATCAGAGGGCGCGTGGGAACGAGGTAACAAAGAGGTAAGTTCTCTAAATCTTAGAGTTAGGGTTGAATTGAGGGTTAGGGTTAAACTATGGATTAGGGTTAGCGTTAAAGACCGTATGAGCATGCTAAATTTGATCCAATCTATGATATGGCCAAGACCCTAGAACCCTAGCTTACTTAGATTGAAACTTAAGACATAAAAACTTAGTCGTCTGATCTAATGAAAATCGTACAGTTTTAGTGCCTCTAATGATAATCTCAACCTGATCTAATAGAAACATAGTTAAACATGACTAGAGCACTAAAAAATCACATCTTTATAGTGCTAAATCGAGAACTAATCTAATCATGATGAGATCTAGCATTTAAACTGAACTTAGCTTAAACTAGGGGATCAATCTGACTAGTTTAAGGCATCTGATACTAATTGATAGATCAAATCGATCTTTAATCTTAGCAGGATCACTAGTATAGGAAAGATCACACCTAGATTACTTAGATTAGAACTGAATTGAAGATGCTTAGGCTTACCATTCATGTTCATCCTAAGTAGATTGATTGATGACATCAAATGCGGTATGGTAGATGCCTCTGCTGCCATAGAGAAAGTAGATGATGTTGTAGAAGTAGCAGAACAGATGTGTGTTGATGTAGAACCAAGGACACCGGACTTCCACGCCTTCCAGCATGCTTAGAGATCGATTGGATCACGGTAGAAAACCCCTGATGGCTTAATTCCGTGAATTAACTCATGATTAGGAAACCTAGGGGTTCCCCTTAGGTTAAATAGTCTTGTAGGTGTGGGGCCGGGCCCTTAGATGGGCTGAATTTTGCCTCACGATCAAAGGCAAATATAGGGATTAGAGTAGGATTAGTATTGGGCCTAATGGCCCAATTAAACCAGACTGAGGTCAATTCCAATAGTGAAACCCCGCCATGATGGACTGCGGCACAGTCAACACTCACCTAGGGTGGTCATCAAGAGTCCACGATGATCGAGGTAATGATGAAGACAACTAGTCACCGTCGTAGGAAGCATTTACTCCTAGACATGGTGCAATGTATCAATAGCTAGGAAAACCCCTTAGCAAAGCAATCTACAACAAGATGACATGTGCCCTGGGCGACTTGTAGGTAAGACCATGCAGTGAGGAAGGGAGTCAAGCTTCTACCATAAGGTACCAGACGGCCTTGACAACATGTTGGCCCTACGAAGGACCTTCCCGAGCGGACTACAATGAGCTCTCCGACTCGAATGACCAACCGGAAGACCGACACCTCTCTCTCTCTCTCTCTCTCTCTCCCTCTCTCTCTCTCTGTGTGTGTGTGTGTGTGTGTGTGTGTGTGTGTGTGTGTGTGTTCTATGTTTTTTCACCTTTCATGCACCTGGCCACACACCATTGTAAGCTCCTGAGCACAGACCTGGGCGCCGCCGCCCGATGCACAGCTCACCGCCGCCCCTCGGCGGGCCTTTTTTAGCACCATACGCGAGGAACACGAACTTACAGCTCCACCACTAGATGCAGGGGCATGCCGCACTAATCCAGTATAAATCTTTCACTACCGGAATCCCACAAAATGCCGAGTGCCGCTGGCACTCGGCAAAACATTGTTTCCCCTCGGCATCTTAGATGCTGACAGTAGCCGTCGGCATCCCCAACTCGGCACCTGTGCAGCCGTCATCTACCTAGTTACTGAGTGTCACAAATCGAGCACTCGGTAAATAGATCCCCGAGGGTCAGCTCGGGCACTCGGCGCAAAAAAGTGACGTGAGGGCGAGGTGACGGAGATGGCCTAGATGCCGAGTGCCCAAGTAGGAGGCACTCGACATATCTTTCCTATATGCCGAGTGCTCAGGTACGTGGCACTCGGCATATCTCTCCTATATGCCGAGTGCCTGTGGAAGTGGCACTCGACATCTATCCACTATATGTCGAGTGCCACGCTGTAACACTCAACAACTTCCTGACCGGGTTGCCAGGAAATGGTCCCTTTGCCGAGTGTTAATGCCAAGCACTCGGCAAAGGTGCTAAATTATAGCAGGTTTCTTTTCATTTTATCTAGCCATGGACCACCAAAAATCACAATAATTATATATATCATCACAAACACATCATCTACACCTCAAATACATATCCATGAAACATCACAAGCATCATGATCATTAATCCATAAATTATAACATCACAAGCATCCACAATTTGGTCCTCAAGTCCACAAACACACCACATCACAAGTGATAGTCACAAACGATAACAATTCGATCCTCAAGTCCACAAACAAACACACCACGTCGCCAATGCTAAAAGTATCAGAAACGGTCACCACTGTCGCCATTGCGATGGGGATAAGTCCTGATCCTATGGATTGGGGTAAGGATTGGGATCGTTCGATGCTCACGATTGACCCTGCACAAAAGAGGAGATTGCATGTGTGACTATAGTTGGTGACAAGTATAGGAAGTTTTGCTTAAAGTATAATTTGGTGACAAGTATAGTAAATGTTGCTAGAAGCATATAGTTGGGTTATAAGTATATGAAATATTGCTAAAAGTATGGTTCGGTCTAAATAAGAATAGTTTGCTCTAAAGTAAAGTTTGGTCACTAGGTAGAAAATGATAGTGTAAAGTGACAAGATAAGTAAATTCACTCACAGGAGTACTTGCAGGGGGAGGTGGAGCAAGGATTAGAGGTGGAGTATATATCATCGGTGGGCTAGGCTGACCCATCTTCTCGCCCAGACTATGCATCCAGCGACACATGTCCTCCACCCTCTGTCGGTCGGCTGCAATCGCCAAGCGGTCAGCCTCAATCTGCTGCTGGGTAGCTTGCACCCTTTGCCAGTCAGCTCCGACTGCCTCTCTTTGAGCTAGCATGTTCCATTCAATCTCCTCCCATCGCAGCCTCTCTTGTTCCAGCTGGGCCTACAATATTTGTCCCGAATGTTACAATGGAGAACCAAAATTGTCAAAATAAATGAACGACAAATGAAACTGAAATATACCCGAAGCGCCTCCATCTGAACGTGTGTAGTGGTCGGCCGGGAGAGTATAGCAAGGCTCGAGCTCATGCTCCTCGCTTGGATCTGGGAGAGAGATGGTGTACTGGCCATCTCGATGGTGCTGTCGCAAATCCAGTAACACCCGTGCTTCTTGCCTCCTCCCACCCTCATGACGATCTCTGCATCAAGGTTCTGCATGCTGGGATCGTACTCAGGCCCATGGACCTCCCGTGTCATGGAAGTGTAATCACTAAGATGGCTGTGGATACTCGCATTGTTGTAGGGCTCTGGTGGGTCCTCTGGGTTGTAGTTGACGTCAGACGTCACCTTGCCATTGTGGGCCATAGCCCATGCCTTGAACTGGCCACAAGCCTGACCACCATGTGAGTCGGACTGTGAAACAAAAGAGTAAAATGATTAGACGTTATGTAGTATTGAGGGTTGAGCAAGATGGTTGAATGAAGAAATGAATTTACGTATACATCTAGACGCATACTCGCTGAGGGTGAGGCTGCCTTGATGGTGGGGTGCACCTTGTATCATCAGCCTACGCTCCCGGCAAGAATTGTGCTGCTCCTCCCACTGGGGGTCAACCCAATTAGCCACAATACACTCCCAGCACTGAAGATTTTGAGCAAGCCACCACGCAGGCACCTATGTCTCATGAAGTGTGAGCCACATAACAGAAGTACAAAATCTCAAATGCATAAGTGTGAACCTTTTATAGTTACCTATAGGTATTGTTCCCGGGTGAGGTTGATAGTCCTTGCCTGCTCTTTCTTGATCATCACTTTAAGATATTGGGCGTTGTAGTCCACAATCGCCTGGATGCGCGCCTCGTAATGCATGTCCTTCACTAGTTTTCGACATCCCCTGCGAATCTAAGCATCCGCCTGGTCCTCATATCCAGGCTCGCATCTGAAGAAATCCTGCATACAAATAAGATGTATCATGTCATTATTTCAACAATATTCAAATAATGCAAAGTATTAAACAATGTAGTACAAGAAATTCTTACCCACAACTCATTCACCACTCGCTCTGCCTTGTTGTTGAAGATCCTGCCCTCCAAATCTCGTGACTCGGGGCAGGCGATGTAGTTGTCCCACGTGTTGGCTGGCTCCGTCACTAGGCCGTGCACAACCAAGGCAGGGTAGTGCCACCTGCAAAGAATCCCTATGATGTCAGACACTTTGCGATTGTGGTCGCCTCCAATGGTCGTCTGTCAACCCCTGTCCAAGTGATGAAGAAAATTATTAGTTTGCATATACGAAATGAAAACATAATGACAAATTTTAAGATTATTTTGTTACCTAGCTTCGTCGTCAGTGAGGGGCCGAATCATCGGTCGTCTCTCGAGAGGAATCGGTCACTGCAGAAGTTGCGATGGACCTCGCAACCATATCCCTCCTGCCGACGACTGTGAACCCCTTGCCTCCTCCTCGTCCACGTCCCAGTCCTCAACCTGGTGCTGCCCCTACTGCACCTCTGTCTCCTCAGTGTCCTCCTCCTCCTCCTCTGTCTCCTGCCTCTCCTTCTCCTCCTCCGTCTCCTGCCTCTCCTCCTCCTCCGTCTCCTCCGACGACGACGACAACGACGACGATGACGACGCAGGTACCGAGGATGACGACCTCGCTCCAACTCTGCCTCCACCCCTGGCTCCACCTTTCCCTCCGCTTGCACGTCCATCTCTCACTGGTGCCTTGCCTCCAGCTTTCCGTTTACCCCTCCTGGACCCTCAGCTTCCTCGGACCTGCCTCGTGGGTAAAATGACGACAACGATCTCAATGTCGTCCTGAAACCACCCACCATCTTTGTTCAGTCACCTGCAATTAAAAATAGTAAGACAATCAGCATACATATATGATGAATAAAAAATAAAATAGTACTATAAATAAGAACTAACATTATATGATAAATATAAAATGACATATTACGGAGCATACATGTATTAGAAATAATCATCAGGATCAGGATCGAGATTGGGATCAGGATCATCATCGCTATCACGCATATCGATATAATCATCATGATCAGGAGGAACTTCATCATCACTGTCATTCCCTAGATACAATCGCTCAAGCAATTGTAAGTCCTTCACATTGTGAACCTCATCTGCAGTGGCCTCGTCCATATCTGTTTCATTGTCTACTTCCATCCCGATCACTTCGTTTAAATCCATATGAAAAGGCCCTTGTAAGTCGTCTTCTTGAAAGAAATCTCCGTCATATGTGTTTGGGTCTATGTTATAATCTTCATTGTCTGGGACAGGTAGTTTGTCGTGCGGCGATACCTTGTACACAACATCCCAACCTATGAGACGGTCGTCAGTTTGGCATGGGTATGAGACATAATACACTTGTGTGGCCTGTTGAGCCACGATATAGACATCATCACTTGGTAAGACAGATGATTGGCGAATTTTGACTAGGCCAACATTCGGTGACGATCTCACTACATGAGGATCAAACCAATGGCATTTGAAAATGACAGGATTAAGGGGTCTACAACCATGAAAGTTGAGTTGGTAGATTGCTTCAATTCTTCCATAATATTCAACCCCATCACTTCCGAGCGTAAAAACACCAGAATTTATTGTTCTTCTATTGGGACGACTCTGCTCGTAGCTTCTTGTGTGAAAGCGATATCCGTTCACATCATAACCGGTATATGACTTTACCCTAAGGGCACAACCATCGGAAACCTACCTCAACTCGGCACTCATGGAAGCATTGGATTGACCCTGAAAGTGCAAGCATGATAGTTCATTAATTACTTACTGAATGTGATGTCAGACGGTTTTAATTAAGTGGTCACTTGGATACCTTTCGTTGGAACCAAGCAATGAAATCGGGTTGTCCATTTCCCGCACCATTTCTAAGAAGGTCCTCCACTTCCCTACTAGTAGGTTCCCTTGATTTACGCCAGAATTGACTAGTAAACTCCCTATACACACACGAGGAACAAAGGGGGTTGGATGCATAAGAACGTCAGTACTCGAGAAAAAGGTTAGTTGAGAACTTACTGAATGTACGGCTGAACCTCATATAAGTTTGTCAATACATATAGCATGATGATGCGCCACTCATCATGTCTCAAGGTCTTGCGTGTCGCACCACTTGCACTTCCGAGCTGCCCTTGGAAAAGGCTGAGGCTCGATTCATTTACGTCGGCATTGTAGCAAGGAGGTGGATTGTGCACGCTAGGAAGGTTGCCAGCATAGTACTTTATTGTGAAGTTTGAAATCCCCTCGAGAATGTATGTCTCTGCAATGTAAGCTTCAATTTTGCATTTATTTTTACATTTAGTTCTAAGAACCTTTAGACATCTCTCAATTGGATAGCACCAAAGAAACTGCACAGGCCCACCCATTCGCAGCTCATACGGGAGGTGCAAAATCATATGTTGCATTGAAGTGAAGAATCCGGGTGGGAAGATCTTCGCTAGCTTACAGAGCAACACAGGCGCCATTTTTTCCATATCTGCAATCATGGTCCGAGATACCTCCTTTGCACAAAGCTAGTGGAAGAAATAGCTCAACTCTGCCAACACTTGCCACCCATGATTAGGGACATAGCCTCTAACCATCAACGGAAGAATCCGCTCAATCCATATGTGATAGTCATGACTCTTAAGTCCATTGATTCGCATAGTCTCCAGATTCACTCCCCTTCTCAGATTTGCTACATACCCATCGGGAAACATTAGTGTTTTGAACCATTCTAACACTTCCTTCCTTTGAGCCCTCGTCCGGACGTAATTGGCCTTAGGCTTTTTCCATGTCTTAGTGCCCTCTCTAGGAGGCACCATGTTTAGCTTCGGTCTATCACATAAGTTTTCTTGATCCACTCTTGCCTTAACGTTATCCCTTGACTTATCAGGAAAGTCCATGATAGTTGCTAATGTCACCATGCCCGTATTTTGTTCGGTGTGCATTGCGTCAATGTTATGCGGAAGAATGAGGTCTTCCATGTAAGAAAGCTTCCACAACACCGGCCTTTGAGTCCATGCATGTACCTCACCATATCCGACAAAACAGCCTTTTTCTTCATTGACCTTGCGGCTCGAAATCTGGGCACGAACCGCGGCACCGGTCATCATCTCCGGTGCAGGGTGGATAACTTCGATACCCTTCGTAAAGTTCTTTTTGTCTCTTCTGAATAGATGGTCAAGATGAAGGAATTGTCAGTGTTTGTCAAACGAAGAATACTTGCCACCCTTTTTCAACTAGTCCAACATCAGATTTCCCTTGCATACTGGGCATGGACACTTCCCATGAATAGACCAGCCGCAGAATGTGCCATACACCAAGAGATCATGCAGAGAGTAGTGGTACCAAACCTTCATAATGAAGTTTGTCTTTGTAGCCCGATCGTATGTCTTTACCCCTTCATCCCAAGCACGGGCCAA
Source organism: Eleusine indica (assembly GCA_030378355.1). Taxonomy (NCBI): domain Eukaryota; kingdom Viridiplantae; phylum Streptophyta; class Magnoliopsida; order Poales; family Poaceae; genus Eleusine; species Eleusine indica. Next base: position 50,659,609 of record CM059495.1, read on the forward strand.
TTCATCAAACAGAGGCTCCATATCCACACTCATATTATTCCCTGGCTTTCCAGGAATTATCAATGACAAGAATATGTTTTTTTATTGAAAGATGACGCCGGGAGGGAGATTGAGTGGTATAAGGAACACAGGCCAGCAAGTGTATGGGGCAACCGCCATTCCATAAGGTTGGAACCCATCTGTTGCCAGTGCCACGCGTACATTACGAGCTTCTGCGGCTTCATCAGGATGAATGTCATCAAAATGTTTCCACGATTCAGCATTGGATGGATGTACAAGATTTTCAGGGTGGTATCGTATTCCTGTTTTTTGTGCCATCTCATCTGTTTCGCGGTCTCCTCGGTCATGTAAAGACGCTGGATCCTCGGTATAAACGGAAAGTATCGTAGGATTTTAACGGGGACCGTGAGCTGCCTCTTCTGACCATCTCCAGAATCTACCTCCACGTATCTAGAGGATTTACACTTTGGACAGTACTTTGCATTTGCATGTTCTTTCCTAAATAAGACACATCCGTTCATACAAGCATGTATCTGCTCATATGGCATCTTCAGTGCACGGAGGACTTTCTGTGCCTCGTACATGCTCTTTGGCAGAATGTGACCTTTCGAAAGGAGACTGCCAACAACTGACAACATAACGTCAAAGGCATCACGACTCAAGCTAAACTATGACTTTATAGCCATTAGGCGGGAAATGGCATCTAGCTGAGAAACCTCGGTATGCCCATGAAGGGGTTGTTGAGCCGAAGACAACATTTCGTAATACGCCTTTATAGTGGCCTCTGGCTCCTCCTTTATGCATTCTTCTTCATCGCGGTGCGTCTCATGATAGTCATCTAACATGTGGGCAACCCCGGCATCAGCATCAAATTGCTCGATATATTGTCTCATGACCTCGTGTCTTGTACGATCGGCATCACCATTCACGGCTTCACCATGCACTGTCCACCAGGTATAGTCAGGCATAAAGCCATTCTGACAAAGATGTTTACCCATGACCTTCTTTGTTTGTCGACGCGTGTTGCTACAAATGCTACATGGACACCAAGTGGTACGCGCTACCTTAACCCTGGCAAATGATTGGCCCAAGAAAGCTTTGGTCTTGTCAATCCATTCATCGGTCAAGTCTGTTTCACTTCTACGGCCCGTGTACATCCACTTACGGTCTTCCATCCTTGAATATATCACAGAGTACTATAAAACCAATGCAATGGCTAGACGATGCCTATACTATCTAGTAGGTCAGGATAGGTCCTAATCCCACCCGAGGATGCGTACATGTGGATAGTTCTCATGGTCTCCTCCGATCCGAGACAGAATTTTGGCAGCACCTCCCTGCTGTTCTCCAAATACACGTCCTGTAAAGAAGATTGTGTATCCAGAGAACAACAAGGAGATGCTACCAAAACTCTATCTCGGATCAGAAGAGACCATGGAAACTAACCACATCTATCTATCCTCCGGCTATCCAAAAAACATGGACAATTCAAAAAAGATACGATGATAAATATGCAAAGGTCTGCATATTTGCAATCATATCTCTTCCGAACGGGAAATGTCTAAGTTTATGTTACGTTACTTACTACATGAATGCAATGCAGGAAAGACAAGTAATTTGGAAGTGCTTACCTACTAGCTCGGCGATGGCCGTGGCAGTGAAGGACGGGGACGACTGGCGCACGGGATGTGGACGGGGGCGAGGCGTCGGCGGTCACGATGGCACGCCGCCGGGACGACGGGCGGCGGGCTGGGATCGAGATGCACTTCAATCGGGCGGAGACGAGGGGCGAGGCGGTGGCGTGTTGTCGGGATGATGGACGTTATATCACCAATTCTAGCATGAAGAATGAAATCCAGTTATTCAATGGACATCAGTAATTAAGGTCTGCAGATTTAATTATTACTCCAGGGATCTATAGTTACACAATTGTTTCCTTTGAATGTGCTGGCGAATACATGTCATTGTAATACTGCTATGTTATAAAAAGGAAAACAATTTTGTAATAGAAATAAATTTAGTTACAGATTCTAACCATAGGACCTAAATAAGTGAGGGTAGGACAAGATAACTACATATATTGTGTAGAAATAGCACACAAATAGTTTTATAATTAAAATGAATGAAAACCTGAAAGGCAATCTGCACAAGCTGAACTAAAATTTTATATATCCATTTACTACTTTGGTTTCTCGTTTCCATTATCCATCACCATTAGTAACTACTAGGTGATTCCCACTAACATAAATGGCTGTTCTCTGTAACGAGTACAGGCAGACAATTCAAACATCACGAAACGTTGTTAGTTATCTACCTGAACAACCAAGAACTTAGTACTTTCCCCATACTTCAACCGATGACATTCAGATAAGTTATTTTGAGCTTAATTTCAGTTAAGAACTTAAGCTAAAATCCTCGCAAAAAACAGGAACTTAAGGTAAAAGACTTGTAATCGATCCGAGGGATGGCGAGGCCGTCGTACCAGAGCTGGGAGTGGAGCAGGCGGCACGGCGGCGGGCGACGGCGGCAGGCGGCGCGGCAGGTGGGCGTCGGCGGGGCAGCCGGTGCGGTGGCGGGCGACGGCGGCAGGCGGCAAGGCAGGCGGGCGACGGCGGCAAGCGGCGTGGCGGCGGGCGACGGCGGTAGGCGGCGCAGGAGAGAGAGAAAGGAGGTCATGCGGGCGAGAGAGAAGTGAGGTCGTGCGGGAGACTATGCCGGATAAAGTCAAAAGAAAGATGCCGAGTGCCCAGATCCATGACACTCGGTAACTAGTTAATATGCCGAGTGTCGTGATCCAGAACACTCAGGCAAATAGCTAATATGCCGAGTGCCCACAGACACGGCAGTCGGCAAAATATTTTTTGTTTTACTTTGAAAATTGAATTATTTTAACTATAAATATATCACAAATTTTCAAAATATACTTAGCAAAAATAAAGAAATACTTATAATTTGATGTTATAATAAAAAAATCCGTTATTTTATGTACTTTTAGCTCAAATCTAACTTATTTCATTCAATACTCAATATTTTAAAAAAATAAGAAATTATCATATCAATCCAAATAATGACCAAATTTAGACATGACTAAATGAATATGATCTTCCACCTATAGAAAAAGTTTCAAAGGTAAATTTCAATTGAACCATCAATTTGATTCGAAATCTTACTCGTTCTATCTCAACTATATGCATCTTCGTTTGATATTGTTCAATTTGTGAAGAACATATCTAATAACTTTTATGAATTCTTCTCTATTTTTTAACACAGCCTTCCCATATGATATCATGATACCATGACAAGTTTTGTGATTTTTCTACTTTGTTGGCTTTTCATATAATTTGAATATATGTAGATGACATGTTCGCGCTCATGTTTTATAAATAAGATGCATGAAATATTGTTTCATTTTCATGCATATGGACTTAAATTGGACTTAGTAAACTAAATATTATTTTTTCCTTTCACTATATTCTATTATTTTACGTACTTGCAGTTCAAATTTGATTTTTAACAAAAAATTACATTTAAACAAAAAAATTGATAGAATATAGGAAACAAGTAAATATAATACTTTGTTATTGATTGTCATATATTATACTAGTGCAAAGAGAAAATAGACAAGTGATATTTGTTTTAGTTTTTTTTTCAGATTTGCCGAGAGCCACAAAGAGATACTTGGCATATAGGCCTAGTTGCCGAGAGCCACAGGCACGCACTCAGCATATAGGCCTAGTTGCTGAGTGCCATGATCGGACACTCGGCATCTGTTTCAATTGTCGAGTGCTGTGTTTTTGCACTCGGCATATCCTAACGGCGGCGGCTATTCTGTCATCGGCCAGCGCTGTGTTCTCACTAGACCCTACACGAATTGTCGGGTGTTTTTAGTTGTCGAGGGCTGACGGTTTGTTGCCGAGTATCGGTTCGCCTTATACTCGGCAAATGTCCTTAATGTCGTGTGTGCCATATATGCCGAGAGCCGTCCCAAGTAACACTCGGTAATAAGCGAGATGCCGAGTGCCCGTGGTAATGCCCTCGGCAAATAACTTTGCACTCGGCAAATCGTCGATTTTCGGTAGTGTTTGTGCCTTGCATGCTACCACCGAACGCCAGATAAGCATGGCAATTACTGTTTACAGGTTACAAAAACACCAACACGATATATGGAACATCAATTGCTAATAAAATATAAAAAATATGTTTCAATGATTTCATCATAGGTTGTTGTGTTTAGTTGTTTACTATCATCGTACAAATTGTGAGGTTCAAGTTTAGCTTGAATGCTAAGAAACGGAAAAGACAACATTCAACAGCTTGAATTGTTTCAGAGTAAATTGAGCCATACTAGGGTGTTAAATAGACAGTGTATTGTTTAGAAGAGTAAGATGAAATTTTCATGTTTAAATTTAAGGGTACTGTGTAATCGTCTTTATTTGTTTGCATTTTGATGTGTAGATTTAACCTTTCTTTTTGGAAGATCTTAAAAAACACTATAATATCAAACACTTAATAATGTTACCGATAGGTGTAGATGGCATACTAAGCGTAGATCAACCGGTTAGGTTTCTTACAGCGAATCCAACACACCAAGATTCAAATTTCATATTTCATAATATTTTAAACAAAAGGCTCCCGGCCTATATTGAATATACTAACGTCGACGTAGAGTCAGTTATAATCTTAGGTTTTGTTGTAGTCTGCGATGACTTCATGAGTCTTAAGAAATAGCCGTCTGATTCTTTCATTGATAGAATATAGGCTAGGGTGTGCATACACATGTTCCAATTGATGAGTATTTGTATGTGTATGTAAGTATTTATGTATGTACTATATTTTACAAAGAAAAGATAGGTAAAGAGTTTATTATACGGTCTCATAAACATTTGAAGGTTTTTTTCTCGTAAAGTTATAGATTTTTTTTTTTTACTCACGCGTAGTATCCAATACTGGCTTGCCGCGTCCAAAATTAGAGAGCATATCAGCTTTGTCAACGGAGCCGATGTAGTGGCACGTAGATGCAACATCATTTAGTTTATTATTCACACCAGCGACATCGTGTAGTCTCCAACAATAATTCGCATCAGAAATAATAAAAAAAAACAGTAGGTATCAATCAAAGAAAAATGAAATCTCTGTCATCAGTATTTTTCTTCATTCCAACACACCGGAGCCACGAACCTAGTGCCACTGGTGCCACCACTAATTGTTTCCAGCCGAAGCGGCAACCCGTGCCCGCAGCGCCATGGCATACTCGACCACCGCATCGACGTCCTGCAGGACCGCCTTGGCCATGTCAAGCTCGCAGAAGCGCTCCATCCACGCGGCCAGGAGCGGCGTCTTGGCGGCGTCAATGAGCTTGGTGCCCGTAAGTGGTTCGTTCGCCTTCAACCATGAGACCAGACCACCCAGGAGCACGTCGACGTAGCCGACGCTGTCGCCGCCGAAGAAGGCACCCTTTCCACCGGAGCATTCCTTCAGTCCTCCCTCAAGCACCTCCACTGCCGCTACGGTCTGCCGCACCGCCTCGGCCCGCTCCTCGTCTGTCTTGGCTCGGAACACAGGAGCCCATGAAGTCACCACCTGCAATCGATTTCACCATAGTGGTTTAGCAGGCAAATTAATAGAAGTCCAACCACTGTGAGCAAATTAATGCGAAGGACATGTGTGACGTTGAGGTGTCAGACCTTATCTTCAATGTAAGCGGCCCAGAAGCGAGCGACGGCGCGCTCGTAGGGGTCGGCGGGGAGGAGAGGCGTGCCGACGCCGGGGAAGGCATCGTCGATGTACTGCACGATGACAGAAGACTCGCAGATGGGCTTGCCATTGTCGATTAGCACCGGCACCGTCTTGTACACCGGGTTGGAGCTGAGGAAGAGCTCGCTCTTGTTGCCGAGATCCTCCTCGACGTACTCGTACGGAAGGCACTTGATGTGGAGCGCGAGCTTTGCTCTCGTGACGAACGGGCTCGACCACATGCCGAGGAGCTTCAGCTCACCGTTGCCTCCTGCCATCTCCAACTATGGAAGGGGTGGTTACGCTTTGCCTTGTCCCTGCGCCGCGGTGTGATGAGAAGGTTCGAGCTCTCCGGTGTTTTTCTGGGTGTTCTTTTTATCAGGGGTGACACAGCAGGATGGTGCTGTTGGTTGTCGTGGTATGGTCTGTGGTGGCACCAACTATACGTCACCCATGATGCTCATGCTGATGATTTTTTTTTTCCATGGTTTGTCGAGTCTTTTTCGCCAGAACAGATGCATCTTCAGATCTGGCAAGATCCTTACAACGAGTGGATTATTCAGAATACGTAGCCAATTCGAATTTTTATAACGCTATAGATATAGGACACCCAGGCATAAATTCGTCTACCGATGTTGAAAATTCAAAGAAAAACGCTGGCCAGCATTGGAACCGTCGCTTTCGGTGTCAAACCCAGCCTTGGAGGAGAAGCATAGAATCAAATAAACGTACTCACGTGATTCTCTTGGGTAATCACAATGCACTAAATGCTTTTACTCTCTTGCCTATATACTACTGCTAATTAACCCAAATTCTGAAAAAGAAAAAAGCACTCAAAAAATCAAAAAATATTAGTCAATATTTTGTCAGAAGATCTCCACTGCCCTTCGGATATAAGAATTTGATCTGGTATCCAAACACCACCATCATAATTTTATTTAGGATCCAAATTGAAAAAGTGAGGGCAAAATCAAAAGGTTGAAAAGATGAGGATAAAATCACAATTAGAATTGAGAATGAGGGTAAAAACATAATCTATTTAATAATAAAAAGAAATGAACTTCTCACCTTGATGTCTAAAAAAAAAGAGAAATAGCCTATAATTTCTCCCGAAAAAGCAAAAGATCCGATCGTTAATTTTGCATCTACTATCAAATGTCGTATCAGCATCCAGCCCTTCACTACAAATGTACCAACAATGTTTACCCCGCAACATGGCTTTTCCAACCAGAGATCGAACCTCCGCAGCCACAAAAGAAAAAAAAACAATTAAATCCCACGTTCATCGTTGATTAAGTATAGCAATATGCGTGTGGACACTAATCACGTATACTGAGGGAACTCTCTAAGATATACACGTGCAGTCTTTCAATTTTCAAATATGATCCTCTAGTCTAATTTTAACTAAGATTTACTGATTCTTAGGTTCACAAAATCCATGTCTATCTCCATTGAATAACAGATATTTCCAATCCATTTTTAAGTAACATAAGTTTTTTATATGTATCAATCACCAACCAATGCTTAAACATTAGATTCAAAACACTTTCATCCGGTCACGATGGCACCTCCAAAATTAGATCATGGCGGCATAAAAATTTTCCAGTATTGCTGGCCATCCATTCTTTTCAGCGTGGATAGGTGTTTGGCATTCCACGGCCACCGGTCCATCTCCCTTCCCTTGTGCTAACAGAATCTTCATCCCCTACTTTTACTGAGCGTACAAATACAATGTTGTTTATATTGCATCTATCTGTTTATTAATAAAAAGAGATGACATTGCAACCACAATGTCTAGAAAAAACAGAAAAATAGGTTAGGAAATCCCACAAAAAGGGAAAAGATCCAACCTTTGAATTAGACAACCCAAATTTTATCAGATGAGATCCACCGTTGAATACCCTCCAAGTCTCGACTGCTAGCATATTTTCTTTCCTAGAACACGCTCTCCTCCTCATGACCCAAAACACCACCACCGCTCCTGGCCGCCGCCGTGGCCTTCCCAACTGTGAGATAACAAAACTGATCTCACTGGTGGAAATGAGATCAGATCTGGAGAAACTGCTGCCTTGCGGCTCTCCCTGATGCGACGAAGGCTACATCAACGGCAGTCTCCACCTGGTATCATTTGTGTCCTCTGTGTAGTCTACAACCTCAAAGTAACCTATGTGAGAATCCTTCAGACCCCAAGTGCTAAAATTAGATTTAGTTGTCTACGCTAGTCTTATTTGTTCATGTTCATTCAACATGTTTTAATATCTATTGAGAATATAACTGTATTGTAAGTTACTCTGGGTCTTGTCAGGGCATGGTTTTTTCCCACTGAAGTGACATACAATGGAGCAGCCTTCCATCTGGTGTACGATTTCATATTGGTTTATTTAATCTTCACAACAAATAATCCATATCTTCACCTTATTGTGCTTTTACTAATAAGGTCAAAAAGGATTGTTGCAGTTCAAGGTGCAAAAACTCATATGCCTGACAATGTGGATGAAGATTACTACACAGTTGGAAGTGATGCCTACAAATTGTCTCAAATACACTGCAGGTATGTCAGAGTTGTCTAAGAAATATAGATATGGCCTGCATGCTTATGGAGTACGTGGCGCGACCAAGCAGGAATATGCTTATGAGGAAATTGGAGCTGAAAGAAGACACATGTTTTTCGAGTAGCAGTAGTATGGATCCACATTCAGAAACAAATACATTATGTTAGTGACCGAGGACACTCCTTATTGTAGCCAAATATATGAGTTGCAACCATATTCTGTATCAAAATTATTAGTTTATGCAAAAAAGCAGTATAATCAACACATGTACATGTACAAAAAAAGTTTTCAGAATGGATTGATTGACTTAATGAGCAAGGATAAAACATATAGTCTCCAAATTTCTCTATTTATTTATAAGAACAGCTATTACAAATGTAATGGCAGCTACACCCTCCATCCTTGTTTAATAGATGTTTTAGGTGTGGGCACAGGAACTAAAAAGATGTAAACAAGGTGGGTCTATAAAAAACGAGAAAAAAAAAGAGATAAAGATAGATATGTATTGAAAAGAGAAAAATTTGCAACGATAACTAGAGATGTCTCAAATGTCAATTATGGGATGGAGGGAGTACTACTGAGTGATAGGTACATGGGAATTCAGTTTGTGCTCTTACCAGTTATTAATATATCATAATTGTTATGGCATTGCATATTCCCATTTCACATCACACCTTTCCAAGCTCTCAAACAGATGATTTGGTGAACAAAATGGAACATTAAAATATCATATGAAATAAAATGAAAATTAATGTTAAATCCTCTGTAAAAATATTTTAGTGAAAGAGGTAAGATGGCTAGCTCGTGTTCCTAAAAATAGAAGTCAGATTTTAAGAATTTGAACCTGATCCAAACAAGATCTTAATAAATAAATAGGTGACGAATGAGAAGACATGATAATGATTAAATTGTTTACCATATTAACTTCAAATTAATCAGATTAATTATTTGACTTCAGGAAAAATATGAATTTTACTAATTTACTAATCTTTTTTCTCAATATTTCTCACAATCTAATAAAATGCGGGCTAGTAGTAGCTTATATCTGATATCAGATCTACTCACCAATAGTTCTGAGAAAACACTGGTCATTATTTTATATAATAAATCTGATCACATGGAAACTGCGGTTGGTTCGTTCCTGATGAGCAGCTCTCAGGCGTCCGATTTTGAGCAACTGCGGTTGCCAACGCTGCTTGGCTGGCCAGATGTTTACCAGTCTCAACCCAACCAAATAATCGACCCTCGGTAATGGGGATATAATTTTTTTAATTCATTGTGTCCAAAAAATCATTTTATGCCAATTTTCCTTAAAAACAAATCATGCCATGGAAGATAAATAAAATAGGGCTTGCTGTTACAAAATGCACCCTGAACTTCAGATTATTGGATGGAAATGCTAACATTCTAGGATGGATAGAATGGAAGTGGTACTATGATATTGTTCCAACAATCCATTTTGATGTTGAACTATTGGTGCCAATTATTAGTAACCCATTAAAATGAAGGCCACCCTCCTCCTTATTATTTTGTATCTGTGTTCTACTGATCTACATATATTTCTTTCCCTTTCCGACCCAAATATCCTTCATATCATCGAGCTGATTTTAGTTGGTTGCGGCAGAAGCTGCTGCTCGTGCCTGCTTCATCTTACTGTATTCGATCAAACTTTCAACACTTGGTAGAACTGACTTGGCTGCATCCAACGTGCCAAAGCGCTCCATCCATGATTTGAGGAGAGGGCTCCTCGTTGAATCAAAGAGCTTGATGCCATAGTGAGCCTCAATGTAATGTACCACCGGTATCATGCCCCCAAGAATGATATCCAAGTAACCTACACTGTCACCCCCAAAAAATGGCTTCCCCTTGGAGTATTCCCTGAAAGCCAGCTCTAGAGTCTCAACCGCTGTGTACGTTTGCTTCAGTGCCTTGGCTTTCTCCTCCTCGGACTTGGCCTTGCCCCCTTGAAAAACCGAGGCGAACAGCTGCAGCATATGGCTTGCATCTATCAATAAATTTGACCAGACACCATTGAGGAATGCAAATACAAGAGTATATACCAAGATGCCATGAGGTGACAAATGACATAGCTAGTACTCCGATACGGAATTGTTGATGTTAGGACATAGAGTTTAGTTCAGTTTTGTGCTAATAAGTGTCTGAACGACATCAATATTCAACCGGAGAGAAATAGAGTATTATTACTTTGTCATCGATGTAGGCAGCCCAAAACCGTGATGTGGCACGTTCGTAGGGGTCCATAGGAAGGAGAGAATGGCCTGTATTGTTGAAGGACTCGTCGATGTATTGCACGATGAGCTGAGACTCGCAGACGGGCCTGCCGTTGTGGATGAGGACTGGCACCTTCTTGTGCACCGGGTTGGACTTGAGAAGCAATTCACTCTTCCTGTTGTAGAGGTCCTCTTCCTCAATGTTCTCGTAGCTTTGGCCTTTGAAGCTAAGCGCGAGTTTCACCCTGATAACAAACGGGCTCGCCCATGTGCCTAGCAGCTTCAGGTCATCACCTCCTCGCTCCATTCTCAGCTTTGTGCTAAAAAGGATTCAACTCCTTTTTTGTTTTGTTTTTCTCTGTTTATGAATGAATGGGAGGAAGAACTGAGTTTGTATATATATATATATGCAAGGGCGTGGGGGATGTCATTCTCCATGGCAACTACATTAACAAGGAAGTGACAATTGCATAGGGACTTTCATTGGTTCTCAGAACATACGACTAGTTCAGATTAATAAAGTATACAAAGTTCAAACACACGTCACTGAGTGGTAAACCGTCAAAAGGTGCAGAAAGTGCTCACCTGCATGCTAATCCAAACCTAACTCAGTGACTGACTAGATTAGTTGATATTATATATATAATTATTCTTTCTAGTGTTGTAGTAGACTAAGCAACGTTTACAACTTGAAAACGATTGAGATTTGTTCAACTCCTTGAAGAGCAAGCCATGGAAAATGGTATACAAGTCAGCATATTTAAGGCCATTGAGAAAGTAGCCTAAGATCTCAAAATATATAAGAGTATCTTTTTGAGGCAGAGAAAATTTAAAAAATTATCATTGAAATGCAAAATATGTTGTCATCCAATTGATTGCTAAATTAACACCATCAATGCATTTCCATGGGCCTAAATAAGCATATAAAAATCATAATCAGTTGGAAATAAATATAAGATGCTCAGAGAAAAAAGATGATATGATTTAAGCTTTAATTCGAAGCAACGATAAACATCAGCCGTGGTTGAATCGGTTGTGAAGGAGGGATGGTGTGGCACGAGGATACCGGGGCGTGTGATGAAACTGAAAGCAATAAAAGGATTGGGTGCACACTTTTAAGATTAGGTAAGATGCATACAGTTAAAAGATTTTCTCTTTAATACATCCATCATGTCAAACAGAGAGCTTATGATAAAAATTAAATAAGTAGGGTGGCAAGAAAAATATTGGGATATGTGGAGAACCCATGGCACTATAAATCGGGATCATGTGAATATATTAATATGAATAAGTGGGGTAGCAAGAAAATTCTTGGATCCCAGGGTCATCTCAATTCTCAATAGTTAGCCGGTCTAGTTGCTTGCATCTGCAGCAGCAGCTTTGGCCTCCCTCATGTTCGCGTAGTCCACTAGCCTGCTGATGTCTGGCATGACAGCCTTGGTTGCGTCCAGCTCGCCGAAGCGCTCCACCCAAGTTGCTAGTAGAGGGCACCTGGAGGCATCGACGAACCTGATACCATAACGCGCCTCAGCAGCGCGCACAAATGCGAGAAGACCACCAAATGTGATGTCCAAGTATCCCACGCTGTCGCCACCGAAGAAAGGTTTCGCCATGGAGCACTCCTTGAAGGCCGCCTCTAGGGTCTCGAATGCTGCAAAGGTCTTCTTCAATCCCTCCACCTTTTCCTCCTCTGTCTTGGCCTTGCTCGTCTCCAGCCACGTGGTTAGCAACTGGAGCACACATTTCAGTGAATAAAATTAGGATGTTATTCACAAGATGCAATTCAAAAACAGGACCATTTGGGGCTAGTAATAACCTTGTCATCAATGAAGCCAGCCCAGAAGCGCACCAGGGAGCGCTCATAGGGATCGGCGGGGAGGAGAGCTGGGCTAGTGGAGCTAAAAGCCTCATCGATGTATTGTACGATGTTCTGCGACTCGCAGATGGGCTTGCCATTATGGATGAGCACAGGAACCTTCTTGTTCGTTGGATTGGAGCTAAGGAGGAGATCGCTCTTGTTGCTGAGATCCTCCTCAACATACTTGTAGCTCAGACCTTTGAAACTCAGCGCAAGTCGGGCACGCAGAACGAACGGGCTCGCCCACATGCCAAGCAGCTTCAAGTCATCACCTCCTCCGGCCATTAAGCTTGTATTTTTAACACGTTTGCAGGTTTGTGTTGTTTGTGTTTGTTGATATGAGTGATAAGAGAGAGATATATACCCGTCATGTGTTGCCATCAGTTAGGTACATCATCCATGACGCTTGCAATGCACTTGCGGTTCGGAATTTCTTGAACCACTTACTCATGTGGGTCGGTTCGAAAAACCTAGATAGTCATGTACATGGTCAACATATGGTTTATGACACGCACATGACACACGAGTGTTGAACAGAACAAAATAATAGCAACGTGGACCATCTGGAGCAATTTTTAGTTGTAAATCATGGAACAAATATCAAGAGACATTGCAGTTCCTCTGGAATGGCCTATTAAACACAGGACTTATTTTATTATATATATCAAGAGCAACACCTTTGCGCATGGGACTCAGAAATATTTTCCCGTGAAGATAGTTGTTCCTCATTCATTATGTAAGATTTTTTTAGGCAAATTAATTATGTAAGAGTTTTGCAGGTCAAATTTAGATCTTGTTGTCCTTTGACTGGAACCATTGGCTCTCATTGGAGTGATAGAAGCAATAGTGTTTTTTTTTGTAGAAAATGAAAATAGTTTCCAACCACTGTAGTTCTAAGCATGGAATAGTCAAACGGTGCGAGCACTGCCAAAACACATGCGTCCTCAGGACGTTTCTGCAGGAAAAACACAGGTCTTCTGTATTCAAACGCGAAGAGCTATGCAAAGTCTAGCCGCCTTGTTTATTATTATTCAGCTAACAGACACGATAACACCGAGAACATTCAATCTGTATTGTTTAGAGATACCCATATCTTTCATCTCCAATTGAAATGTCGGCAACGTCGCCGCCCAGGAAATTTTAGTTGTTTGAGGCTGAAGCTGCCGCCTCGGCTTGCCGCATCTTGGCGTACTCCACCAACTTGTCGGCATCTGGCAGGACCTTCTTCGCTGCGTCGAGCGCGCCGAAGCGTTCCATCCATGCGTTCAGGAGCGGACTCCTATCCGCGTCGAAGATCTTAAATCCGTAGAGCTTCTCGCCGGCGTGCGCCCACGAGATAAGGCACCCGACCGTGATGTCCAAGTACCCGACGCTGTCGCCGCCGAAGAAGGGCTTGCCCTTGGAGCAATCCTTGAAGGCTCCCTCCATGTGTTCCACCGCTACAAGCGTTTGCTTCAGCCCCTCCGCCTTCTCCTCCTCTGTCTTGCCTCTGAACGACTGCAACCAAGACGCCAATAGCTGCAACGACGACATTTATCAAAATTTCTTTGAACGGCAAACAGATGCAGGTACCATACAAGAGGTCAAGACAGGAGCCACTAGTACCCTACCTTGTCGTCGACGTAGGCGGCCCAGAAGCGAGCAATGGCACGCTCGTAGGGGTCGGTAGGGAGGAGAGTGGGGCCAGTGCCGGAAAAAGCCTCATCGATGTACTGCACGATGATCTGTGACTCGGAGACTGGCTTGCCGTTGTGGATGAGCACGGGAACCTTCTTGTGCGCCGGGTTGTTGGTCAGCAAGAGCTCGCTCTTGTTCTTGAGGTCCTCCTCCACGTTCTCATAGCTCAGACCCTTGAAGCTGAGGGCGAGTTGAACTCGCAGAGCGAAAGGGCTCGTCCAGGTACCAAGCAGCTTCAGCTCGTCACCGGCCATTTTTTTACTCTGCGTTTGAATTAGTACTTCTAATAGCTTGTGGTTGTCCGCTGTGACTCGTCAGTGGATCAGGAGGATATATTTATATACTGCTTGGGTTGTGGGTTGAGGCATGGATCTAGCTACTGCATCATCCGTGATGCTTGCATTGGTGGAATCATGTGGCATGTGCTGATGTCACAGGATCGAGATCGTCTGGAGCCACTTAAGTTAGTGGTAACGAGACCGCCATTCATGCCGTTGCTCCCGTCAGGACTTGGATTCAAAGTACACACACCTTGAATTTAGAGATAATTAAGCAGACAGCGCAATTATATTAGTGACATGTTTCGTACAATGGGCCGAAAAGCAATGCATAAAAGCTGTCCTTTTTGACCGGGCGGGCTGATCCCAAAGGGAAACACATAAATAACAAAAGAAATACTATTTCAAATGGAAAGAATTACATATTATGATAGATGATTTATGATTTACATGATGAATTATTAACATCATTCTCATGTTAGTGACAACGTTGTTACTCCATGAATTTATCAGTATTGACAATAGAAGTTCAAAATGTTGGAGTTTAATTAAACCAACAAAAAATTATTTAAGGAGAGATATGATACTAATTAAATAAGTTGCCTATTTTGTAGGGATTATAGAATTTCTTTATCTACCGATTATAATGGATCGTGACATATCTGTATCAAACACCTCAAACTCAAAGTAGCCTGTGCCTAAAAGCACCCATAAGTTGTTTCTAATTTTGTACTAGAAACTCGAAGCCAAAAATTAGTAGCTTTTACCAAGTCAGGCCCCATCTGAAGTACTCCTCATTCTTATCCTCAGGCTAAGGTGAGCTCCTCTCTTCGCTGCAGACCAAGATTCCCTTCTCTCTCTCAGCCATGATTTTTCGGCTTCGGATGGCACTCATTGTGGCTGCGCCCAATCCCCTCGATGTGGCTCCGCTCCCTCCTCCTCATGCGTCGTTGTGTCACCTCCTGTTCCTCTCCCACAAGTATCCTGTCATGCTACACAAGGTTGCCATGGGCTCTGGGCAGTGTGGGCACCATCGCAGTAGCTCGTCCTTGCCAGCTGTGAGTTGAAGCGTCAGTCTGCCGACCTCATCGCAAGCCGTCCATTAGCAATCGAGGTCAGACATCCCTTTTGTTTCCACGCCGTCGTCTCTTCTTCTACTGGCAAGGATGCAGCAACAAGATTTGTTGGCGGCAGTGCGACGCTCGTCATGTGAGTCAGGCCGCTAGGTGGAGGAGCGAGGAGGCAGTCAAAAGAGACTCGCACATGGGCTGGTTGTCGAAGAAGCGGCAGTAAACCAGCCACGACACCCTACAACCTCGACACAGAGCAAAATGACCACGTGTCAGCCTACGGAAGCATCAACGACAACCAAAATTACTACAGAGCCGGAATTCCTTCCCCTGTCAGCTTACTAATATAAAGCCATCTTCAAATTACCTGCAATGCCACTGATTAGTATTTTTGCAAAACAGTTTTCTCGATAAGCATGACCAAGTCAAAATAATTCAGGAAAGTGACTCTGGTTACGTATATAGCCAAGTATGAACTTGCTTGAAGATATCACGAAATGGATCTCGGATATATCATAGTCATATTTGTCATTTTTAGTTTTCTTTTGTCCTTTTTGTTTTCTTTTGATTGTGTTAAAATATGGCTTTTCCTTTTAAGTATAAACAATCTGTAGGGGGACACCCTCCAGTAGTCCAGTTCTTTCAAAAAGAAATGTTGTTTCCTCATATAATTTAGAGCAAAAGTTTTTTTCCCCATAATCTAGAGCCCTACCAAACATGCTCAAAATATACTTACAAAGTCCTTTGCTTTAGGTTATGATGCCAAACAAAATACCTTTTATTTCGTTATGTATTTCAAGTAATAGGGACGGTTTCACTTACCCCAATAATATTTTACCGATGTACTATAATCTGTCTATATATTGTGTTATCTATATATATGCAGACGGAACCTGTTGCATTTCCTCTCTAGTTGGTGGGTGTGATAACTGATACTGAGCAATCTGCCACGATCCAAGACAGAAAGCCTATTGTTCCTTATCAGCAAACTCTTCGTGGGCCACGTGTACCCTGGATATCTAACTACTTGGATATTCTGTCGAGTGGGCCAGGGTCCATTATTCATTAACAATGCTATGGAGATAAAAACCCATGAAAGACTACTATTCGGATCATAACTTGGAGTAGGCAGCAAGATAATATTAGAGATATAGGTTATGGATAGAAACTGTTATAACCGACTAGGAGATTTATTATATAAGCTTTGTCCTTCAGATATATCAGAGGGCAGGGGTCTTTCAAAAGATCATCAGAACTCGTCTTGGAAAACTCTAACCCTAACACGAGACATCATCAATACAATACACCAAACAGGACGTAGGGTTGTTATCCTCACAGATGCCTGAACCTGTATAAACCTTGTGTCCTATGTCCATCGACTTCTAGAGCTTATACGCATACCTAGGATAACTATCGAGAATATAGCTCAACAGTTGGCACGTCAGGTAGGGGAAGCATTGAGTTTTGCTTTGTCAAGATCGATGACTTTCTTCGATGTCAAGTTTTAGCCGGGAGATCAGTTCTGGTTCGACGCTTTCAACATTGTCGCCGACCATGCTGGGGACCTCATCAAGCGAGATCCCATGGTTTCTTCGGCACTCGCCGTAGCCCTAGTCAACCTAGGCGAGGCTGGAGTTCCATTGCCAGGGCGTGGGGTAAACTCTTCGTCTCGACCTCCTCTCGGTATCAATAACATGGAGGCGGAGTTTCAGGCTCTTCAGCACGAGAATTACGCAGCTCTCCTGGACAAGCTTTCGGCCATCGAACTCAGATGAGCTGACCGTAATTGTAATGGATCTACCGACTCCTCACATGGAGGAGCTGGATGATGATCTAGACCTTTTTTCCAGCGTTGCGGCTGGTGGCCATGGTCAACGTCGACCACGACTCAATCTTAGATCTGATCGATGAGCCAAGTGATTCTGAGAGTTTTTGTTCGGATGGATGCCACAAAGTTCTTATGATCGGCCACTCGGGTGCACCTCCACTACCACCGGCCCCAGCAACGGCGGCCACAGATACAGTCGCATCTATGACACAAGGAGGAGTGGAAGGGATAGAACCGCGAGATGGACATGAAACAAAGATGTCAGAGAACGACCCGAACACGCGTACCCCTCCGCTCCGACATCCACGCAATCAACAAGACGGATCCAAGGTCATACAGTGCCTGGATTTGGGAGATCTCACCTTACAGATGGATGGTGAGCAAGTCTGAAGGACCAAGAAGGCGACCAGAGGAGGGGGTAAATGGGAGCCAATTAAAATTCTTCTCGAGAACTTAGCCTATGTCCCAGTTACAACCCAAGCCAATCCCTAAATGAATCACCAAGTTTACACACACCAACTTATGATATGCTAACCCTAGGAGTGACCAACAACATCAGTGGAATACATCGGAAACATAGAAGAACAGCAAAGACTCGAAACGGTCAAGAAACTAGGCTCAAAATAGACTACTTTGAACTACCATTGACAGTGCCAATCATAGACATCGGCAGTGCCGATTGGCACTATCGACAGTGCCGGTCATATCCATCAGCAGCGCTGATGCAGGATTTGGACCTAGGCCATTGGTAGTGCCGGTCGTGGCATCGGCAGTACCGATCCAGGTTCTGACCCACCGACACCGCCAATCTAGGTGATCCGCAGTGCCGATCGACCCCCAACAGAACAGAAAAGTGTCAAGATTTTGCAAAGAACTAACCCAAATCCAAACAAAATGAACTTTAAATCGAGCGATTTTTGGATCAGAGAATCCTCAACTCATCATGATCCTACTTCAACAAGATCCACTCAAATAGCACATGGAATCATCATGAATTTCAGATCTCGTGCTAAGAACTCCAAAAAAGAAAAACTTAAGAAATCTCTCAAATCGAAGGTGCTAGAGTTCTTGATTCGGTCAAAGACCCATATAGGATTGTTCTAGATCTTCATAGCACCAAGATCCTCAAGAAATCTGACCTAAAAACTCACCCAAAAATGAGATCGAAAATTCCCACGAAAATAGCTCCAAAAATAGAGAAAAAGAGAAATTTGATATTTAGGGAGAAGAGAAGATCTTGAGAACGAAATTGAATCTCATATTATTGATCCTTGCATATAAGATTCATGGATATATGGCTAGTAAGCCACCCTTTTCCTTCCACTATTTGGAAGAGAAAGAGATGTCTCACACACACACCCTTTTCTCTCCACTAAAACATGAAACCCCCTCCTAGCTTTTTTGCAAATGAAATCCTAACAAGGCTAGAGGAAAGAGAGACCTCTCCAACCAGCCACACCTCTCCTTATATAGACCTAGGGTCTAAGACCACTCTACCCTTGACCTACATAACATTGCCACCTACCACTAGGGGCAAAACTGTTCAACTCTTTTTTTTTCACCCGAATGCCATCGGGCCCATCACAACTTCGTTTCGCCTCGACGCAAGCTTCACGATGGTGCCACGTGCACCTTTAATCGCCGCCACCAGTTTTGAGACCCAAACCGAGAAACCGCCTTGCACGCTTCTCAAAGCGTGACTTCCTGCTTGCTTCCACTGAAACAAGACTTCTCAATCTCGACGCGTGTCACCTCATCCCGTGATCCTTCTTGTCGGCAAGTCTCTCCTGCTTCCGGTCCATTGGAAGCCTATACTTACACTAACACCCGATCACCTTTGACTTGGTCAACCACGCCGTCTTCATAAACACCCACGGTTTTGAGGCTCAACCGCGAAACCATCCATGCTTCTTGTCTCTCCACGTGTACGATATAGATCATCCTTGGCTTCACCCGGCCTCCCGATCGTCCAGCCCCAATTCTCTTACTTGTGCCCGATCCTTTCACCGTTGATTGCCAAGTCGACTCCATTGACCTACACATCAAAAGACAAGCAAACATATTTCCCATCTTCTGCAACTTCTCCAACTCAATCACCAACTCCGGTTAGTCAAAACTATTACCATGCACATACTCATGCAATCCCTAGAGTCCTGCATTTTAACTTAAATATAAATTCCTCCCAAGTCAATTACTCATCATGTATTATAAACCATGGCACTTATCCACATGGTTTCTCAAAGTCTATAAGACTTCACATCAGAATATTACGGCCGCTCCAACTCTTCTAGAGACACTCGGGCCGATACTAGAAGCTAATCCTGCTATAACCCCACAAGTGTAGAAGCTCAAGGCACAACTCATGGTGGTGGCAATACTCGAGCAGGCAACAACGCCAGCCGCTCCATCCAGATCTGTCTCCAGGAGTGCTAGTTCTAACCCGAGTCAGAACGGCAGGCGGCAATCCATCACGAAGTATCATGATCGGAACTCTAATGCCGACCTCCATGATGCGATTCCCCAACATGACGCCCGAATCTGCACTAACGACGGTCATTGGGAGTGCGATGAGGCCACCGGCCGAGAGCAAGAAGACGAACATAGGCGTCGGGGTCATGTCGACAATGGACCACGCGACCGAGAAGAACGTCAAGAAACACCCCCCCCTAGATTGTCGTCGGGAGGAGCGTGTTCGGAACCGAGTCGATGAGGATCGTCAAGAGGACCGCTGGGAAAATCGCCGGAAGGAACACGATAATAGGCGTCGCGAGGAAGAATACCGCTACCAAAGGAGGTCACCGACTCCCGATCCGAGCATACCTGGTGTCGGCATTAGAGCTTTATCCCCAACCTTCACAATGTGATCTGACCGAATGATTTCAACCCATTCGGCATCGACAAGTATGATGGCAATACCGACTCTAACGATTGGCTCCAGGTCTACACAACCGCAATCCGATCGGTCAGCGGGATAGTTGAGCTAACTGGTTTAAGTAGTGTTTAGGGGTTATGATGAGTTTATTCTTCGTTGACACAATCCACAAAATAATTAGCAACTATGAAAAGAAATTGATATAATTAATCATGGATCCATCTGCAAGGACACAGCTCACCTGGAATGTGGATGAAAACATCTATGGCATATTTTACAAAACATGAATAGTGTGATATATACCGACATAGAAACCAAAGCTTATTGTGGCAACAGTACAAAGACACCGACGCAGAAAACAATGCCTATCATTATTTTTTCCTAGCCTGCTGAGATGGTGATGAGAGCGGCATTGCAAAGACACGTCGCCTTGCAACCACCGGTTCAATTGCCTCCGGCATCCGCTGCAGCCTGCCTCTGCTTGGCGTACTCGACCAGGCTGTCCACGTCCGGCAGGACGACCTTGACCGCTTCGAGCTCGCCGAAGCGCTCCAACCACGCCTCCAGGAGTGGGCTCCTTGTTGCGTCAAAGAGCCTCACCCCATGCAGCTTCTCGGCAGCATGCAACCAAGCGACCAGGCCTCCGAGCGTTACATCCAGATACCCCACGCTGTCACCGCCGAAAAAGGGCTTGCCCTTGGAACACTCCTTGAAAGTTCTCTCCATGTTCTCTACCGCCATGAGCGTCTGCTTGAACGCCTCCGCCTTCTCCTCTTCCGTCTTGGACTTGCCTGACTGTAACCACGAGGCAAGGAGCTGCAAAACACGCAATTTGGACTTCATCAGATCAGATAGATCATAGATGCAGCTGCATTGTAGTGGGCGTGGTGTGGCCGTGTGGTTATACTAGTTGTACCTTATCATCAACATAGGCAGCCCAGAATCTAGCAACAGCTCGTTCCAAGGGGTCGGTCGGCAGGAGAGAGGGGCCGCTCCCTGGGAAGGCCTCGTCGATGTACTGCACGATAATTTGCGAGTCGCAGATCGGCTTGCCGTTGTGTAGGAGAACAGGTACCTTCTTGTGCATCGGATTAGAGTTGAGGAGCAGCTCACTCTTGCCGCCAAAGATGTCCTCCTCGACGTCCTCGTAGCTCAGGCCCTTGATGCTTAACGCGAGCTTCACCCGCAGGACGAACGGGCTCGCCCACAAGCCGAGCAGCTTCAGCTCATCCCATCCTCCAGCCATTTTCCTAGTATACTCCTGTAGCACGCGTGTCTGTTGAGTTGATTTCGTTTCAGCTAGTGTTCTTTTTCTTGTGGTCTTTACTGGTCAAGAGAAACTGTATATATAGTGCTGAGGTAGCGGTATGATATACTTCATCAATTCGTACATCATCCGTGATGCTTGCATGATTGTATGGATGCTACGGGCTCATTAGGATTTTCCGCAGCTACTTCATTGGGCGGGCTAGATCCTCCACTAGTTCACAAATTCCTTGAAAAAAAAACCTAGTGTACAAATGAACATGATAACATACTAAACCACACACCATCCATACACCTTATACTGGCTCAAGGAGCAGAAAATCCTCTCCCTCGTACATGGAAACTACTTTACTCCCGCCGATCTTGTCATTATTAATTAGAAAAAAAAGCAATTTTAGTTTATTTTTGAACTTAATTATTTTTCTAACGATAACAATGTAAACATAAAGAATACTGTATTTTATTAGTTGCAACAGACACTGCTACAAGACATACATATAGTAACACATGATTGTAACACTTGGACATTGGTGTTATAATAAATTTTGTAAGAATACAAAATTATGTGTTACAAATAACTCTGTAACACATAATTTTCATTTTCAAAAAAATATGTTGCAAGAAATAGTTTTAGTAACAAGAAACTAATGTTACATTAAAAGTGTTACAAACATTATTACTTATTGTAACATATCTAGTACAAGTATTATAAGAAAAATATTGTTGAAATACAAAATAGTGTTGCAACAAAAATGTTACAGAGTTAGAGCCTTATAATGTCTTGTCTGCTACTTAAATAATAGATTTATTTTTTTATCTTCGAATAACTGTAGCTCTGGATGTGAAATATTTTCTAAATCATGTGGTAGTTACTTCATGTTAGGATAAAACTACATCCTCTCTAATGATCATAAAATGACTATATGCTTATGTTAATCATAATTCTACCTTAGCCTAGATGAAAATATCGCAAGTTTGAAAAGTAAACATCTGAGTTTAATTTTTTATGCATAATGCATTATTTAGTTTTTGTATTACAAGTTATTTTTGTTTAGTACTACTGAAGCTACATATGCTTCGATGGTAAGCAGCTGATCATCAAAACTTACTTATATATCCATATGTCAAGCAACGCTATTGGTCTTCTTTTAACAATAGTAATATGATTCAATATTCACTACAACCAAATAAAGATATTGTAACACACTCTCTCAAGTAGTAACACATATATATGTTATAATAGATATTAGTTGTCCTTTCTTATATTATAATTCTATATTTAGGAATCACAATCACAATTTTGTCCTAGCCTGGCCGGTGTTGCCATTAATCTTGAAGTATGTCATCGGAGTTCAATTCCTAGTGCAATACATTATTTTACATTTAACGTTATTTTTTTGTTACTAAAATTGTAACACTTTTATTGAATTGTAACACATATATATGTTACAATAAGCTTTACTTGCATTATTTTTTTTTATAAATAGTAACATATATATGTGTTACAATAGAATTTGCTTATTTCACATTTTCTCATAATCAGTAACACATAAATATATTACTATAAAACATGCTCTAGTAACAGCACAATCTAAATCACTTATTAAATGTGTTACTATAGATCTCAGTAATATATTTTTTACCTCTAGTAACATATAAAAGTGTTGTCAGAAGACTTACCTGACATAGTGAAAGTAAACAACGTTGGACTTCGGAAGCTATGTTCAGCTTCTTGGAGAAGAAGCCTGGGAACAAGTAAACAGCGAGAACCTTTGACCATTAGCGTACGCACGTTCATACATGAAGTTGCTTCCGTCTTGGCATGGTCTGGCATGCGAGCGAGAACCTTTGACCATTAGCGTACGCACGTTCAAGTGCTGGATCAAGTATAAAAAAACGAAGCTAAACCCGAAGCCTAGTCAGGAAGCACTCATTTTGTATAGTATTATATAATACGGAAATTACTTTTAGTTGGTGCGTCCACTCTATTTGGATTTGAATTTCTGACACACTGAACTATGGAAATCATAATTTGACACATTGAATCCATCATATATCAGTTAAATAGCTAATTTTACACACTGAACTATGAAAAGTAAGGCGAATGGTCAAAAGTAATTAAAATTTTAACGGTGGGAATAATAATTTTAAAATAGAAGGAGTAATTTTATTTCAATTACAAGAAAAAAGAGTATGCCATTCTAATTATTATTATTTTGCAAAGTTGCCTTTATTCTAAAAATCACTTGCGAAGGAGGACTCTTACTTTTGTAAAAGCACAACACTTCAATTGGTGACAATATTTCCAATCCAAGTTACACCATTTGTTGGGTGAGAAGTGACAAAAATTTCAGTCCAAACTACACAATTATTTTGGCGAGTACACTTTTAATCCGCATTTTGCATTTATCAAATTAAAGGGAGGGAAGTTTATATGTATATCATTTTTCATGTATAATTCGGCTCGTGTAATGACTAATGACCACACTTTAGTCATTCTGTTTTTTAGTGTACATCGCTCTTATATTTCAATGTGCTTCCAAAGGTACTTGTGGGCGTTGTAGTCTATGTTGTGTCCATGATAAAGATATATTGGAAAATGCACATGCACGAAACCAGTCACACATGTACTATAATCTATATCGTGTACAACCAAGAAAACATTACAGAAAAAAATTATTTGTTGAAGTAATACTGTTGAAATAACACGCCAATACTATCTTATTTTCGTTTTCAACAAAAGCAGAAACAGAGCACAGAGGTCTCCTCGGACGTTCCTTCAATTGCCAGCGCCGGCGGCCTCGGCCGCGAGCATTGCCTGCATCATCTTGGCGAGCTCGACCAGCCTGTTCACCTCAGGGATGACCGGGTCGACCGCCTCCAGCGCGCCGAAGCGCTCCGCCCAGGCCGCAAGGAGCGGCGCCATGGCAGGGTCAAAGGGCTTGATACCGTACAACTCCTCTGATGCGCGCACCCATCCGAGGAGGCCGCCGAGTATGACGTCCACGTACCCCGGGTTGTCCCCGCCGAAGAAGGGCTTCCCTTTGGAACACTCCCTCAGTGCTCCCTCCAGGTTCTCCACCGTGACGGCAGACTGCTCCTTCCCCTCCGCTCTCTCCTCTTCAGTCTTGCCTCTCGAACTCTTTGTCCAAGCGGGCAAGAGCTGCACAGCAACAGCAGAAGTACGGCACCATGTAGAAGAGTTCCCGATAAACGAACAGAGTTACAGTGAAAGCTAGAAATCGATTCGAAGTTCTGAGGTGATACATACCTTGTCGTCGATGTAGGCGGCCCAGAAGCGAGCAAGAGCGCGCTCATAGGGGTCGGATGGGAGGAGGGAGAGGCCTGTGCCTGCGAAGGCCTCGTCGATGTACTGCACGATGACGGTGGACTCGCAGACGGCCTTGCCGTTGTGAATCAGCACGGGGACCTTGTTGTGGACGGGGTTGGACTTGAGGAGGAGCTCGCTCTTGTTCTTGAGGTCTTCCTCGACGTACTCGTAGTTCAGGCCCTTGAGGCTGAGCGCGAGTTTCGCCCGCAGAACGTAAGGGCTAGCCCACATGCCCAGAAGCTTCAGGTCCTCTGCTCCGGCCATTGCTAATGCTTCTAGATCTCAACTGTTGATTGTCGCTTGTGCTTTTGCTGCGTTCTTGGTGTTGAGTCGGGAGAGGCCGGCCAAATATATAGTACTCCGTTATTAGTTCTATATTACTACAACGCAGGCAGAGCATCCTGGGCTGAGATGTAGGAATAATCCAGAAGTCTTAATACTTGTACGACAATCCAAGAAAATGTGAGAATAGTTCCCTGCCAGTCTGTATCCATTTGAACGTTCGGTCAACAGTTGACTTCAAGAAATGAAAATTAATGTCAATAATTCCAAGAGACCTCACGTTATTGTCGACGCATTTCTTTGTTGAGTTTTTGTATGCTCTGCATCGCGGCAAGAAATTCGAGATGCTGTTCCCCTTCCTCGTCACATAGTGGAATGACATAACCAGTGACGTCTCGTCTACTACTCAACTTTGACCAGAACTTCTGACACCTGCCCGGTGATGGAAGGTCGGACGGAGAAGTGTGATAAGCTTTTTCATAAAAACACGTGTCATATGCTTTGAATGGAAGCCCTGTTTAAACGGTGACAGTAACTCTAACAGTCGTAAAGTGGCGACCTGCACCAATGATGTAAGGGCGTTCACAACTGTTCAGTATAGATACCGTTTACAGCCTTTTATCAGATGTAAAAAATAAATAATAAGAAAGAGAAGGAATATAGCTCTTGTAGCAACGCTAATGTATAGGTAAGCCAAACGCTAGGTAGCGATCAACTCGACGCCACCCGACGCGTTTTGTGGACCGGCTCCCACGGGCTTTGCCCTTCTCAACACTATCGTTCCCATGCCGGTCTTCCTCGCCGCCGACCTCGCCATCACCGCTCCCGCCGGGGCCACTGCGACGATGAGTAGCTTCACTGACGGCGCCTGAGTGCCCGACCACCCGGGATTCTTCTTCTTCTTCATCAGCAGCGAGCCGGGTCACTGCGATGACGAGCGCCTCGTTATGGTGCACGCAGCCATTGCTGGTGCTGCTGGGTCTCCGTTAAGATGATGGTGTGGAGTCCCGTGTGGCGTGGCCTCGACGACAGATTGGTGCAAAGCAAGGACGGGCTTAACATCGACACAGATTGTGCGTCTCCGACACCGGCTTAACATCGGCTCGCATCGGGGCATCACTTTGAGCGACGTGGACTCGACGGTGGACTGGGGCAAGGGGTTGGGCGGCGCATAATCGACGACGGGCTATGCGGTGCACGGCCGTGTTGAGCTTTAGCGGCAGGAGAAGGGGTTGGCCACCAACGCTAGCTGGAACTGGAAGCTCCGCCAGGGCAAGCTCGTTGAGCTGTGAAGACCACGGAGGACGAAGGGATAAGGATAAGAAACAATTGGGTTAATAAAAAAACCTGACATGTGGACCCTTTTTTTTTATTTTGGCAGAGTGTTAAAGCTACACCACTTGTAACTTATCTTTTGAGATCATCTATTTAGTATTGTAGGCAATAACCAATAGAGCTGCTCTAAGAGCCTCCACTATGGTGCACTGTGCACATATCTATACGGTGTCATATGGGCCTGTTCTGTTCTGCATAACTGGGGCCAGATAGAGTCATCGTCTACTGCAACGGTAAGCTATACTACTGTCGTACTCAGTTTGTGATATCTTCTCTTTCTTCTTACCGCAGCTTCAGGACTACTGTTCTTACCATCATCTGCCCAATATAATAATTCTATTGTTTCACTTGGGAACTCAACTTTTACCCCAGACATCTATATCACTAAAAAGAACCTTTGGAGCTGCCCTAATGATTGCCCCGCTGTCTTCGACAGACCAGGTGAAGTTGAATTCTTCGCCCAGATGCGGAGTACCAACGGCTAGATGGTAAGTCGTGTGATCGTGTCACCGCTCAGCATGTGTCCTCTGCTCTTGCAGAGATCCTCAGTATATCATGTTTCACATGATTATAGGATAAGTTATTGATTCGTGTTTTATTTTTTGTAATTTTTTTTGAACTTTTAGAGGTCTATGTATTGAGAATATAACTAGCAAGTTGATCCGTGCAAATTGCACGGGCTAGACTATTTTCTGTTTTAATACCATAATTTTTATTAAAAATAGATAATCTACCATACTTTAATTAAATTTATAAATATGTCTATAAAATAAAATAAAAAGAATTACGAAATAAAAATTTTATAGTTGGTTGTGCAAATTGAGGGTAAATATTCTCAACGTCAGCTCCTTATTACCATGTGTCGTTGTACCCTGTGTGGATCCATGTGTCACTTGATGGATATCATTATTTTCTAAACAGTTTTAATGGCTCTAACATTTCTTGTGCTATTCGGTTATTTGTTTCATACATAATCCTGAACAAATATGAATTTTGATTCAGAGTCATGATGAAATCTAAATAACTTGTAGGCTCATCAGATATATACCTTTTTTATATATTTTTTTGGTTCCATGCTATCCCAAATAGCTCACAGATCAAGACCCATTTGCATACAGCCACCACAGTTGGTCACGAAGTCACCACTTATGAACAACACCTCTATATTCAGAGCTATGCTCACATACACAAATGACACACCCAAAGCATTCTCTCATCATTGAAGCCACTATGTTTGTCATCTGTCTTTATTATAGTGCATCACCAGATTGATAGTCCTCGATGGCCGTCATAGCTCTGTGTATTTCACAACTCATTCTCGTTTCTTGAAAGTTATTATTATTGTTGCTCTGCCTCCACTTCTTATCTCTAGGTCATGTATTTGCTACCTAGAAATGCACCAGATATACTCCATCACATTTATGATTCCTGATTTACACATGCATAACCTAGCTAGGTCAGTGCTTAGTGAGTCTAGAGCTCCTCTGCTCACACATCTTATCATAGCCACTTGTTGACATATATATGTTCTTATATGAATTT
Source organism: Eleusine indica (assembly GCA_030378355.1). Lineage (NCBI taxonomy): Eukaryota > Viridiplantae > Streptophyta > Magnoliopsida > Poales > Poaceae > Eleusine > Eleusine indica. Next base: position 50,687,464 of record CM059495.1, read on the forward strand.
TTATTGAGTAACAATAATAAATACAGTTTGGTCACACTCACAGCCACATAAGTCTAGCCCTTGTCATGTCAAGATCATTGCTTCACGGTCAGTTGTCACATCATTTTAATTCTACCCACATTTATTTATCATCACTTTATTCTGTTAAATGACCATCTAATTCTTTATTGTGTAGCCATGGCACCTAGATAGTTGCATATTACTCCTTACTGTTAGAAAATATTTAGCACTTTCTCTTATTCGTCCAAGAGCCTTCTGCCCATTACCCTCACTTGTTCGTGTCATCAGTTTTCATTGTTTTCCTGTTGCCGCTATGACAGGCTCTGGTATCTTGCTTCTCCCTCACCCTGGTCATATTCTTCAAATTGACAGCCTAAATGCATTCGCTCTTAGGGATTATTCATTCCAATTACGTCCACCCTATTTTCTGCATCAATCGTTCTCCTGTCATACTTTTACCTCATGTCCTGCTTTTACCTCAAGCTTTGATATGCTTGTGAAACTTCAAATATCCAGCTTGGAACAACCCAGGACACATGAAAAGGAACCAACAAATTGATTGCAAATTGAATCCTGCAACATTATCCTCAACGCTGGAGCTTGATTGCTATTGTAAATTTTGGCTAAATCTATTTCTATAGTGACTACATAGATGAAAATGAGCATGGATGATAGGGATAATTTGTAGTTGTGAAGGGAACAATCGTACGTGGTTATGGGGTGGTGTTCAACATTGGTCAATCGTACCTGGCATGACTTACTTCCTTTTTTTAATTCCATATATGGGTTAGAATTCCATGAGCTTTTAGACTTGTGCTAATTTGGAGCTTTTTTTTTCAAAGTTCCTCTAGTATTTGATATGGACTCCTCCTTTAATCTTGAGCATTAAATCGCTAGCTAGATGCCAAGCATGAGTGGTAATTTCTATAATATGTTGAATATGGGTTTTTTTATTTAATCTAGACCATTAGATCTTCATAAAATATCTTTACTTTTTTCTGATTAACATAGTAATTTTGTGGTCTTAAGAGCGAACGTGGTGGTTCTTTTTTCTCTTCAAATAAGAAGATAATAGATAGCACCCTAGTCCAGCAGAGGATGGTTTCACCCTAGTCATTTTCTACTCCCTCCGGATTTAAATTATTGACATAATTGATTTTTTTAGTTACATTTGACCATTCGACTTATTCAAAAAAATTAAAAATTTATTAGATATTTTATTATAATTTATTTTATTATTAAAGAAAGTTAAAATCTATCTTATAATTTTATATATTTGAATGAATATTTTAAATAAACGAATGGTCAAATTAGCTAAAAATCAATAATTTAAATCCGTAAGGAGTAAAAAGTAACCTTAATGCCACACTGTTATGCGGCTCCAGTGTTCATACGTGACTAACTCCTAACATGGCATAAGAACCAGTCCAAAAACAAATCACATTGTCGTTCATACGTAATACAAATATGCATCCGCGTGACATATGAGGAAACAAAGCCATCACAAACTTTTGGGGAATTTCAGCAAACATCAATTGGATTGGGACACCGCCGCTGCGGCTGCATCATCTCTTGCTTGCCTCATCTTGGAGAGCTCAACTAGCTTCTCAACATCCGGCATGACGGCCTTGGTCGCGTCCAGAGCACAGAAGCGCTCCAGCCACGCTGCCAAGAGCGGCGTCTTGCCCGCATCAAACTGCTTCGACCTAGACAAGATGTCACGCGTATGCACCCATGCGACGAAGCCTCCGAGCACAATATCGAGGAACCCAACATTATCGCCGCCAAAGAAGGATTTACCCTTGGAGCACCCTTTCAATGCTCCCTCCAGAGTCTCTGCCACAGCAAAGGAATGCCTCCTCCCCTTTGCTTTGTCCTCGGTTGTCTTGCCCTTGATCATCATCATGAACGAGCTGAACAACTGCACTTACATAATCACAGACAAGCACAGCTACATTTCATTTCCCTTTTATTTTAGAATGAGTGGGATTTTATATGGTGGATTAGTGGTATGTACCTTGTCGTCAATGTAAGCGGCCCAAAAGCGAGCCACAGCACGGTCATAGGGGTCGACGGGGAGAAGAGAGGGGCCGGTGCCAGAGAAGACCTCGTCGATGTACTCCACGATGATCTGTGACTCGCAGATGGACTTGTCTTTGTGGATGAGCACCGGCACCTTTTTGTGAACGGGATTGGACTTGACAAGAAGCGCGCTCTTGTTGCCGAAGATTTCCTCCTCTATGTACTCGTAGCTCAGGCCCTTGAAGCTGAGCGCGAGTCTTGCGCACAGAACGAAGGGACTTGCCCACATACCGAGCAGCTTCAGCTCATGGTCTCCCATTGTCATTACCTGCATGAAAGGTTTGATCTCTTTCGCTTGTGTTATTGCTACGCTCTTGATTCTTGATCGCGGACAGAGTGAGGTAACTGAATATAGGGTGCCCGCCTGCCTGGGTTGAACTATGGAAGCCGTGAGGAATCCCTGCATCACACATGCCAATGTTAAAAGCCGTGAGGATCGGAAATGACTCTTTGATTGGTCTAAACAATGCTGCTGCTACTACCAGTTGCACGTTCATCGATAAATCTCCACTGATATCGTAGATCGAGCTCCATCTTTGACTGGATTAGCTGCTCCAATCATTTGTGTGTGTTCGTGTGTTGTTTTGGAGTAAATAATAAGAGTGGCTAATAATATAGCCGGCTGCCGGCTCAATACAAATGCCACATCACTTGGAGCCATCAACAAAAATTACTAGTATAATGAGCTTTAGCTACTAACTCAATCAAAATTGATTATTTTATTACTTATCATTTACTAAGATAATCAGTCATTGGATGGGAGCCAAAAAGCTTCTCGGGCGTGCTGCTTTAGCCAGCAACAAGCAGGCGACGAAACAATCGCCGGCAGTATTCTCTCTCTTTGCTTCTCTCTCAGGTATTTTGTCCGCCGGTATATTTTCTCTAAGGACAGGTACAATGTTACACGTAGGAGATCTCAAAGATGATCTTATATATTGTTATGTAGGATTTTTTATGATGTGAATGAGAGAGAGGGTGGTGAGAGAAAGAGGTGGTTGTTTCACAAAACAACCACCTCATGCGCTAGAATTCAGGAGTATGAGATAAATCTCACACCATTCTACGAGTTCTAATGTTCTTTTAACATATAAATATTCTTTTTTTACATATAAAAATTAAAAAGTCATATAATTAATAGGAGAGAACTGACACTTTCACAAATAGGACCTATAGCGGAGGCAGTCAAACTGTCGTAGCGGTGCGAGCCAACATCGGCCCCCGCTACAGAGCCCATGGGCACTGCCCACATTCAAACCGCCGCTACAGAGCCCCTTATAGCACCGGTTGACATTGTCAACCGCTGTTATAAATGGCTTATGTTTATAGCGGCGATTGACATTGTCAACCGCCGCTACTAAGAGCATCATAGCTGCGGTTGACAATGCCAACCGCCGCTATAAAGTGCCTAGTCTATATAAGCGCGCTCCGACAGCTTTCCTGTTTCACTCGAACAGTGACAGCCCGAAAATTTAGGCAAATCACGAAAATCAGAGGGGGGGGGGGGGGGGGGGGGGAGGTTTTGAGTTCGTTTTTTTTTAAGAAATTTGCTCCCTGAGGTAAGGGGAACTCATCCCATATATTTTTATGCTATTATTATTGAAATCAAGTTGAATTTTGTATTTCATGTTTGTTAGGTTTTCATCAAATTTTAGCTAAATTCGTTTGATTTGTATGGTTCTATTGGGTTGTAGTTGAACTTTATGAAGGCATACATCATCTATTTTCATCACTATACAAAAAAATTAATATATCTAGCTTCTTTTATCTCAATGATAATCTAGATCTAGTTTGGATACTAGAAGAGAGAGAGAGTGTTAGGGCAAGAAGGATATTCATTTTTATTATTTTTTGATAAAAGTTAAATAATATATAGAATAATTTGATATTTGTTTCATTTTATCTTGCATAATATTTCTCACTTTATGTATTTATTATTCAATATATATATATATTTATTTATTTATTTAATGAATGTTTAATATTTTTATTATACATAATAAATTAATTAATTTAAAATATTTTTTTGGTTCTTGTTCTAGGTCGTTCGCGATGGATAGATCTTGTATATACGAGACACCAAGACCGGGTCCAATATTTTTACGTGAAGTCTTCAATTTCATCGAAGGGGCCGCACAACATGCTCGACGTGAACGGACGACTGATATATATTATCCGTATTTTGATTGCAAGAATCAGAAGCTGTGAAATAATATAGAAGTAATCAACTGACACTTGGTGCGGAGGGATTTTGTTGATGGGTACACGAGATGGACAAAACATGATGAGAACAATATGGTCGATATGGAATTTGATGAGCATAATAAAGTTGAAGTCGAGGCTGTCAATTTGCCTGGCGCAGATGCAACGGAGTCGTCTGGTGAAGCTGATTTTGATGTTCAGGAGTTGTTATGTCCCATCGAGCTGTAGATGTTGATCAATGCCGGTATAACTAAAGGGCTTGATAATTTTTATAGAATAGAGAAAGCATCAAAGAATCCATTATATGATGAATCTAAGGGATGTGGTAAAGAGTTCATCGTATTGCGTACTGTACTTGAGCTGATGAAGCTGAAGGCCATGCATGGCTGGTCGGATGCTAGTTTCACAGATTTGTTGAAACTTATTTTCGATGCGCTGCCGAAGTCCAACTTGTTGCCAAGGACAAGATACCTTGCTAAGAAGCTGATTTTCCCACTTTCGTTGTGTGTGCAAAAAATTTATGCATGTCCAAATCATTGCATATTGTATCAAAAGGAGCATCAGGACGCTGTGAGATGCACAAGGTGCAAACGTAGTCGTTACAAGAGGAATAATGATTGTGACGCCGATGGTGGCGTTAAGAATACAACAAAGGGGAGAAAGAAAAAAGAAGTTCTATCACCAATGACAGTGATGATAGTAAGATTCCTGCCATAGTCATGTGGTACTTATCCGTGGTCGATCGCACCAGACGCTCGTTCGCCAACCCTAGGGATGCGGCAATGATGAAATGGCATGCACGTAAGAGGGACAGTAAGCTCAGGCATCCCACACATGGAACACTGTGAAAAATATTTAATGAGGATCATTGAGACTTCTCTAATGAGAAAAGAAACCTACGGTTTGCATTGAGTACAGACGGGATGAACCCATTCGTTCAAATGAGAAATCCGCATAGCACTTGGCCAGTGATACTAGCAATGTACAAGATTCCACCATGGTTATGCCATAAGCATAAGTACCTACTACTGACCACTCTTATATCTGGGTAGAACCTGGTAACGACGTAGACGTGTTCTTAGTACCATTGTTCGAAGACCTGCAGAAACTGTGGTTGGAGGGGGTCCGTATATGGGATGAGTATCTAAGAGAGTACTTCATGCTCAGAGAAACTATTTTTTGCACGGTAAGTGATTCCCCGACACTAAGGGTACTATCGGGGCAGGTCAAAAGGAAGGCGGCATGTTTTGTATGCGTTGATGATACATCCCATGTGTACCTTCCAGCATCCCAGAAGCTAGTGTATACGCGATACCGTTGATTCTTACCAGCAAAACACAGGTATCGCGCGTTGGCTAGATACTTTGCTAGCAAAGTTGAGAACAACATAGAACCTCGATGTTGGACTGGCAGGGTCGTGTTTGACCTTGTTAAAAACATCAGTATTGTTTTTGGAAAGCCAATAAAGGGGTCAAAAAGGCAAAAGGTCTCACGCCATTTAAGAAGAAATCCATTTTCTTTGTATATTTCAATTATTGGAAAGAATTGAAAGGCAATAATGCCTTCGACTGGATGCATATTGGGAAGAGTGTATTTGACAATAGTAGAGGACTTATACTCGACCAACCTGGTAAGACAAAGGATGGACTCAGTGCACGTAGAGATCTTGTAGTGATGGGAATAAGACCAGAGCTCCATCCGTAAGAAAGAGCAAATGGAAAGTACTTTCTCCCCCCCCCCCCCCCGGCAGCCTACACACTTACGATTGAGGAGAAAACAACATTCTGTAAGTGCCTCAGTGTGATTAAAGTACTGACGGGTTTCTCATTGAATATCAAGAATCTTGTAAACATGAAAGAGTTAAAGATAAGTGGGCACAACACTCACGATTGTCACATAATGCTTTCAGTGTTTCTCCCTATTGCTATCAGAGCTGTTGAATCTCCATGGCTGAAGTGGGCTATAACTCACCTTTTCTACTTCTTTAACATGGTATCGAAGAAGATGATAACTGAGGACGAGTTAAATGACCTACAGACCCATATGAAGGAAACAATGTGCATACTTGAGATGGTCTTCCCCTCATCCTTTTTTGATACGATCGAACACTTCATAATTTATATTGTTGACCAGATCTCTGCAATGGGCCCCGTCTACCTACATCAGATGTTTCTGTTTGAGAGGTTCATGTATGTATTGAAACGCTATGTACATACTCGTTCACATCCAGAGGGTTCTATGATCAAGGGCTACACAACTGAGGAGATCATCAAATGTTGCTCAGATTACATTAATGATGGTAGCAGATCAATTGGTCTCCCCGTGTCTCATCATGAGGGTAGATTATCTGAAAAAGGTACGAAAGGACATAGATCGTTCATCGACCGTGACTTCAAACGAGTGGACCAAGCACATTTCAGCGTATTGCAACAGACGCATATTATGGGACCGTACTTTGAGAAACATCTGTTAGAGCTCCGCCGGAATAACAAGGATGCGATGGATGAATGGATCATAGACGAGCACAAGCGCTCTTTCATATCATGGTTTAGCTCCCTAGACCTTCCAAGTGACGGGTCTGTGGAAGAGAAAATGTTGAGAAAGTTAGCAAACCGCCCGAGAAGAATTATGGTTACCTTTCAGGCATACGATATCAATGGTTTTACCTTCTACACCCAACAGAAGGATAAGAAGAGCAAGTGTCAAAACAGCGGTGTTCGAGTAGAAGCCATTGACGAAGAGGACCAGACGACCTCGTATTACGGGTACATTGAAGAAATATGGGAACTAGACTACGGTGCAAATTTACAGGTTCACATATTTAAATGCAAATGGGTGAAGCACCCTAATAGCATTGAGGTGGATGAATATGGTTTCACAATTGTTGATCTTAACAATGTTGGTCATAAAGATGAGCCTTGGATACTTGCCGAGACCGTAGAACAAGTGTTTTATGTACTTGATTCAAAGGACGAAAAGAAATACATTGTTGTTCCAGGTAAATAAAGAATCATTGGAGTGGAGAATATGGAGGATTCAGATGACTACAATCAATATGACGAGGTGTCATGTTCCATAGATCCTAAATATTTTGAAGTCTTAGAAGCAAGACTCTCCTTTGCCAGTGAAATGTCCTACATGCGCACCAATCACAGCCAACGAAAAGTCGTTCAAGGATAACTCAAGCATCATGTAATTTTATTTTATTAAGTATCTTTTATTATTTGAACCTTGTATTATGTTCTATGTAACTTATGTTTATTTTGAATATAAAGATTGTGTAACTTATATAAACTTAAGACTGAATCAAACAATAGTACATGTCCAGGACTACAAATATAATTTTGAAAAAGTGTAGGGGTGTTTCCATAAAAATCTAGGACTAAAATAATTTTTTGTTTACTTCTAGGATTTTCTGCAAAAGAACCACGCTCTGTTAATTTTTTAAAAAATGAATAATACAATTTAAAAAAAAGATAGCTTTTTAGCAGCGGGGCCCAAACCCTAACCTTGTATTATGTTTTATGTAATTTATGTGTGGGGCTTTTCTACAAAAAAACAAGGCTCTGGGAATATTGAAAAAATGAATAATACAATAATAAAAAAAATGTAGTGGCGGTTCACAAAGCCAACCGCCGCTAATTGTTTGTAGCGGCGGTTGGCCTTGTGAGCCATCGCTACAAAGCTCCCCTCCATATAAGCAAGGTCGGGGCGAGGCTCTAACCCTAACCCCGGTGTTGACAGACAGACACCGTCAGGCTGCCCAACTCTCCCTCTCCTCGAGCGCCACCGCCTCCTCTCCCTCCCCAATCATCGACAACCACTGTGAGGCCCTCCTCCCCTTGTCAACGGCCGCTGCGCCCCTCCTCGATGGCCGCCTCTAACCGCGCGGGCCTCCCCCTCATCGACAACACGCGCGCAGGCCTCCTCCCCCTCTTCGAGCTCACCGTCTCTGACAGCGCCAGCCTCTCCCTCATCGATGATGCGCGCGGGTCTCCTCCCCCTCCTGGAGCTCGCTGACCATCGCCACGCGGGCCTCCCCCTTATCGACGATGCGCGCGCGGGCCTCCTCCCCCTCCCCGAGCTCACCGTCTCTGACCGCGTCGGCCTCCCCCTCATCGACGACGCGCGCTGGCCTCCTCCCCCTCCTCGAGCTCGCTAACCATCACCACACGGTCCTCCCCCTCATCGATGACGCGCTCATGGGCCCCCTCCCCCTCCTCGAGCTCATCGACCATCACCACGTGGGCCTCCCCCTCGTCAACAATGTAGACACGGGCCTCCTCCCCCTCCTCGGACGCGCCCAAGGTACGAGCTCCCGCACCTCTCCCCTACTCGTCTTCAACTCTACCTTGTAGTAATTAGTTAAAATTTTGACCATCATGGGTTTAGTGATGGATCAAGTGACAAGCTCAGTTTTTGATGGTTGATATGTGCTGTTGAAGCTGGTAGATGGGTTTAGTGATGGCTTAAGTGACAAGCTCAATTTTGATCTCTACTGTAATGTAGCTATTTTCGTTTTTGACTGTTCACTAGATTATCACAGTTTTGATAGCTTTGATCCCATGATGCGGCAGGTTAGATGCTTTAGACATTTATATGAATTTCATGCAACATAGCATTTTCGTTTCTGAAATGATGACATGTGGTAATCATGTTTTTTTTCCCCGCAGTTCATCCTTGCTCTATTCTGTTATGGCAAGCTAGCTCGTTCTTTAAAAACAATGCCAGTACTTGTTCTCCATATTTTGGTCTAGTTTTTGGTTGGTTAGGTTAGGTATTGTTATTTACTATTTGTCTTGGGCTCTTGGCTTCGGTGATTGATTGTAAATGCTTGATACCTGATAGGCAGAGCAATTATCGAGCTTAAAGTACTTTGAAGGGTAGCAAAGTCATAATAACTGTTTACATGTCTTCAGTTGCATGGTTAATTTCAGACTAATGAACAAACTTTGTTGGTTTAAAATGGGTTCAGCCTGTAGTTGAGAATGGTATTGATACTATATGTTAATCAGTAAAGTTGCATAGTGTTCTATATGTTTTTATTGCCTTTCGTGTGAAAAGATGAGGGTATTTGTTGAATCTTCCATTTCCATCTTTATAGAAGGCTTACAGTGAAATTTTCCTTTGCACACCTCATGTCAGTAAATGTTGTTGTTCTCCATTCCCTATTGTTTGTGTGCCATTTTATTATTCTCCCCTGATAATATATCATTTGCACTGTCAATTGTCCATTGTTTCGTGAAACTAATTTCAAGAGATAGGCACCCATTCTGTTTTGTATCGTGTTGTGTGCTCATCTAGTTAGTTTATGTAATAGTTAACATCAACTGCACCATTTGGTTTCGTATCAAGTAAGTGTAGCATTTGGTTTTAAATCAAGTAGCAAATTACTGCCATAGCGAGTAGCTGAATATACATGCTTGTCACCATACTTGTAGTTTACTTGCTGCCTATATGCTTACTGCATAATGCAGATCTTTGCTCACCATATCTATAGTTCAGATTGTTTCACCATATTCTACATCTATGTGATTTCATTTCTTTTGTGATGGTGCCGACCCATACTACTGCTTTTTAATAAAACTAAAAGAAGATCCCAAGGAACATGCTTGATAAGTATATAGGGCTAAGTATTCTTTTTGCATTAGGACTAAGTGTCGACCAATAGTATTATTTACTTGTCGCCATACTTGTAGTTTTCTTGCTGCCTATATGCTTAGTAATTAACTGCCATATATAGTTGCTCACTGCCATGCTCACTATTGTTGCCTATTTGGTGTCATTTCTTAAATATCCATAGTATTATTTACTTATGGCCATATATATGCCATATACTTGCGGCCTATGATATATCTGCTTATGATATATATGCGATGTTCCTATTCTATTCTTCTCCTTGTCTCTCTATACTACTTAACTATTCTACAGGCGATGGATGCTCAATAATGAAAGCGGGCTAAGTGAGGCTAGTGTGACGACATAGACCATATCCTAGGATATTGGATACATGTTGCTTTATAGGTCAAGGATCTTAGAGCGTTGGAAGGCCGTTGATTCAGCAACCCGCATTGAGAGCAGATTTTAACTTTTCTATTCTTCTGCTTGTCTCTTTGTATTACTTATCTATTCTACATAGGCAATCGATCCATGCTCAATGATGAAAGCGGGCTAAGTGAGACTAGTCCGGTGACATAGACCATATCCTAGGAGTACAAGTCAAGGATCTTAGAGCGTTGGAAGACTGTTGATTCGGGAACCCGCACTCAGAGCAAATTTTGATTTTTTCTATTCTTTTTCTTTTCTTTTCCTTGTCTCTATGCTCAATGATGAAAGGTGTATACTCCTTGTTTTCTAAACTAGTCGTCATATCTAATATAAGGTGTCAAAGTCTTCTCGTCATGGCGGACAATATGCCCTCTCAAGAGAAAGACGCCCTCAAGGCGCCCTCAGAAGTGAGGTCGCCTTTAGATGATGAAGGATCAAGCGAACACTGGGAAGAACCAGATGATCTGCATCCTCCATCACCTAAGGAACATCGATTGGGGAACCCGGACCCTGATTACGTGCCTGAAGAGAAGGTATCTTGTCAAAGATAGTTTTCTTATTTGGCACATAGATTATATCAACTAAAATCTACTATTTATATCCTAGGGCCCTCGACGAATTGCTCATCGGCTATTTGCAGCAGAGGATGCGGCAGATGAGGCCCTCGAGCAGCAAATGGAAGAGGTGCCTGCCCAAGTGTCCACTCACAAACGCAAGCGTGGTCAGCGCTCCGCGAACAAGGCAAAGGGCATCTACGAGGTTACTGCACTAGACCTCAATGGTGGAGAACCGATTGAACCCGCTAGTGTCAATGCCAAATAGCGGAACCGTTGTGGCAAAGTGGTGAGGGACCATTGCAAAATCACATGGCAAGATTGGCGCCAAGTCCTGGATGGCTGAAAAGATGATATGTGGGCTGACGTCACGACAACCATCCGGTTCCAGTCAGTAGATCTCGAGGGAGCCAAGAAGACCATGATGTCCACTCTCAATCACATCTTTCGAGATTACAAGTCCAAGCTCAACTACCAATACGTCAAGAAAAATTGAACCCCATTCGACAAGCATGAAAATATCAGTCAGCAAGAATGGGATGAGTTTGTTGAGCAGAAGATGAGAAGTGCTTCGAAGGAACTCAGCGAAAAGATGGTTGAGCTGAACAAGCGGAACAAGTACAAGCCGCGGTTAGGTCCGGGCGGATACAAAAAGAATATTCCAATTTGGAGAGAGAGGGAAGCCAAGCTCCGCGCGGAAGGAAAACCTGATCCTTTGCCAACCACTAATGAGTGTACCAGGAATTGGGTATATGGTCGCTCTGAGTTAACCGATGAAGGAGAGATTATTATGAAGGATCCCACGATAGTTGAAGTCGTGCAAGCCTTGAAAGTTCTCATCACGACGCAGACGGAGGCTGGTCTATATACACCGGAGTATCACAAGGATGAGCTAGCGAAGGCTATTGGGACCAAAGAACATGGTGGTCGGGTACGATGAGTTTCATTATCGACAACATGGAAAGAAGGTTTCTCTGAAACATCCTCACACCTATACAAGAAGCATACATTGCACAAGAAAAAGAGAAAGAAGAGAAAGCCAAGGAGAATTGGAGGTGGCAACTTCTTATGTTCGCTATCGACAAAGAAAACGATCGTTTGGACCCCAACCTGCAAGCTGCGATGGATGCCTTCTTATGTGGTTCGTCCACATCCACGCAGCCATCCGTCTCCATGCAACCATTAGTCTCCTGTCAACCATCAGTCTCCATGCAATCAGAAATAGAGCACATCACTGAGGATACTCCTTGCGAGTTGCATGTGCCATTTGGTTACAAGGGGAAGACGATGAAGGTTGCATCCGGCATAGCATTTCTAAGAGAGACACTCCATAACAGGGATATCCCCCCAGGTTACGTGCGTGTCACCGTGTCGGAAATAGTATCTGGCTATGAGGACAACGAGATCAAATGCCCGATACCTGAGGCGGGTATAGAAACTCTCCAAGATGCGCTCAGCTCTTTCATTATTTGGAAACGCCGTGATGTTGTACTCTCCAAACGAGTTTCTCCACTCCCGTTGTCTGGGCACGGGTCCTTTCATGCGAGCCAGCCAATCATTACAGGTGGACAACCGTCTCCTATGTCTGCAGCAGCCTCGGGAAACAAACCCCAATCTCCTCAAGTGGAAGCCGACTCGACTCACAGTCTTATAATCTATAGTGAGAATGAGCCTCTTCCGGTCATCGCTGAAGGAATAGTATAGGCTACCCCTGTTGTCGTCGAGCCTCCGTCAATAGCGGCTGCGACGGTTCATGTTCAGGCTCCGGTAATTGAAGTCCAGCCTGCGCCAGTTGTCGTCAAGGCTCCGGTAATCCCAAAGATGATTACCGGTTTTGACAAAGAGCCAAAGAACCCAAAAGCAAAAAATGATGTTGATAAGTACTTGGCTGGATTAAAAAAAACATCTAGCAAGCACCGGTAAGCTCGTCCTACAAGAACAAGATCCTCGGGATAAAGTGTCGTACGATGATCTAATTTTGCACAATCCTGTAGACGATGTGGACTACCCAATATTTAAATTCGGTAAGCCCCTTATATCAAACAACATGTATAAGAACCTGCCGTGGGAGACGCGAAAGTTGCATGACTGGTACATGATGGCATTGAAGGAAGGGGTCATCGCAATCACTTGTAGGATTCCTAATGAGGTGTTCAATGAAGGAGCCGATGAACAAACCTTAGGCCTATTTTGGGATGATGTCCACGAAATGTTTCGCCTAGGCAAGATGGACGACACCTTCATCACCTTGTGGTGCATGTAAGTTTCGCGTTCGATCTACTTCATATTTCAAGCATAATTCAATATATTCTCTTATGTCTTTTTTTGTAGCATGAACTCTTTTTTTCAAAGAAAGAGGGTTGATAGAAAAGATTGGAAGGTGGCCTACGTCAACCCGAACCGCATCAACCAAAGTACAATAAACCCAGAGGTAAATCCGGATAACTACCGGGAGAAGACACCAATAGAGATAGCTGTAATGAAGGCGGTCCTAAGAAATGAAGCAAGGACTCAGGTTATGAATTATTTATACGAGTGCTACCTGAAGTGGCAAGATAGACAATGCATTTTAGCCCCCTACAACTTCAAGTAAGATTGACCACTACTGCCTTCGTCATCTATCATATATTAAAGTTAAATCCAATCATAAGTAACTTGTTATCAACATTCTTGTAGCGATCATTGGATCTGTCTTATGATAATTCCCAAAAATGGGTACCTTCTAGTGCTGGATAATCTCGACTTCGACAAAAAGTTCTATAGTGACATTGTGGAACTCATAGATAGATAACAAACTAGTCTATGTGTATGTGATTTGATAATGTTAATATCATCTAATGATACGCTTTTTTTGATCGTTTAGTGCTTACGAGAAATATATCATAGCGGGAGGGAAATGTCATCCAAAACAAAAAAAAAAAGATGTACTTCCGTCATAATTTTTGGGTAAGATTTATATGCATCGCATACATGTCTTTATCGTAGTATCCATCATATAAAGTGTAACTAACTTGTGTTCTCTACTATATAGTGCTATAATCAAGTAAAAGGAAGTGTGCATTGTTGCTACTATACGTGTGTGTTCGTGTCTAGCTCATCAACTTACCTAGAACATATCGTTGAGGAGTCCGATGAAGAGGTAAGTTGATTTTGTTTATATTCATTTTACTTTATTCTATAGTGGATTTTAAGATCTTATATTGACAAACTCTACTCATATGACACAAAGAGCCATAAGGGAAAAGGCACAATGAGATGCAAAGATGAAGAAGAATGACGAGATCAGAAAGGGTATGATTATTTAAGAACATGTTCATTTGAGTACAAATAACATGTATCTAGTTGTAGCTTCTCTTTGTCATTTTTTTAGAGAGGTAATTAGTCTAGAAGGGAAGTGTTTTGATTCAAACGGTGAACTAGCAACAAACCATAGGTCCCTTTGTGAGTGGGCTGGTTTGAGAGCACCATATGAGCCCAATGTATCGAAGAAAGATGATAACTATACATTAGGGTTCATATAAGATATTTGTGACTTTGAGGCTATTGTAAATACTTATGACTTTGATGTTATTGCACATACTTGTCACTATGATGAAGTGACTGAGTATATTCTGAGAAGTTTGTGACTATGATGAAATGTTCTATATATTCTATAAATTTCATATTCTGTGAATTTCGTATGCAGGTGTTGTGATTTCTATATGTATACTGAATTTTATTTTAGTTTTCAAAAATAACAAGTAGCGGCGGTTGAAGATGTAAACCACCGCTACAGATCGAACAAAGTAGCAACGGTTGAAGATGTCAACCACCGCTACTGCTCTAGCTAAATAGCGGCGGTTGATATCTTCAACCGCCGCTACAAAGTTATCTGTAGCAGCAGTTTGTTTCGGCGACAGGCCACCCGCCGCTACAAACGCTTATTTGTAGTTGTGATTGCGTAGCGGCGCGGTGGCCTGCCCGCCGCTGCAGAGCTTTTCTAACCACCACTACATGCCTGTTTTGCTGTTGTGTGAACAACCCACCTATTGTATAAGTCGTCTCATAACCCGTTTTAAGATTACATATCATGCATGAGACGACCTATAAAACTACACCATTGTACTTGCCCTAAAGAGCTAAATCTTTAGTGGAGAAAAACATGGGCATGCGGAATAAATGTAGTGCTTGTGTGGTTAAGACGCAGGGAGAATACTGATCGTTATGCAAATTTTAAGACGCAGGGAGAATAGAAATTGGTTGTATAATATGTGAGGTAGCGTTGTAATTTACTAGAAAATCAATTTCCAGAGACATTTTCCATGGTTTTTTTAGGGCGACATTTCCCTTCTACGAATTGAACAGCATGGGGCACTAGCCGCGCCTAGGGCACTAATGCAGCCTAGCCTTAGGCCAAAAAATTAAGAAGTTTTATTGTTCGAAATAATAGTTAGTAATTTTTTAAAATATTAGCCAGTAGTTTGAGGGTAGTTCCACAATTATATTAATAACTAACTGGTCAACCTACCCGCACATTTGTGCGGCTAGTCTTATATATTATCCTAAATATTATGAAAATTATTATCAATATTTTGGTCTAATTTTTTTATAATGACAGTGATGGATAATTTATATAATGGTAATGATGGGTAATTTAAAATTATGTGAAAGAGTATTTTGGTCTAATTTTTTCATAATGGTAGTGGTGGGTAATTTTTCTTTTTCTTTTTTTCTGATTAACATGAGAATTTCTAGGTTTTAAGAACGAACATAGAGGCTCCGTTTCTTGATCAAATCAAATATATATATAATAGATAAAATTATTTTTTCTATTAGAACTCTAACTCTATCAAATCATTAAAAGATCAACTCAACTTAATACATATAAAACATAAGTTACTAATCATATTATAATTATAATTTTATTTATAAAGAAATCATTACTATAAATCTATCAGTTTTATATTTTCTAGTATTATCCTCAAACTGATAAAATACTGACCAACTAGTGTCGGGATGATATAAGATTATTGAAGCATGTTTGCATAATGATGTAGACATGCAGTGTAGAATTCAATGGAACCTAGTATATACACCGTACATGTTGAGCGGTCAAGTGTTGTACGTAGAGGATGGTCGGTGAACTTATCTGAGAATTCTCAGATTTTATAGTATTGGGATATGTTCTACTTGACTCGTCGTTCGCCGTTTCTTATTTTCTGCCGTTCTAGTTCCGTGCTGCAAGCAATGCATCTTATCTGAAAAGTCCTTGCACCCATTTTATAATCCAATTACTTTGACTTCAGAACTTCTATGAAACAGGCAAATTGGAATATCCATTGCTCTGCAAAAGGTCACGACGAACGAACGCATTTGCTAAATATTTGCACATGCATGAATGATCTGATCAGTGACGCAGCGTGCCTTTCGACCACATGCGTACGCTGAACTTATTATGCCTTATCATTGTTCCCACTAGAAAGAATGTGTCTGTGTTCTGCTTTCCTCTTGAACAAGAAACCTCAAGGCCCGTAAGAATATGATGCAGCGTCCGGCTTACCGTCAGTCATCACCAGCTAGTTTCTACGAAAAACAGCTCTCTCTCCTCTTTTGAATGAATTTATAAAACCGAAGTACCAAACTGCAGGATCGAAACACGAGATAAATTCATAGCGTACCTTGCAGCCATACCATGCAAACACAAGGTAAAACTGAATTAACATGACATTGGTGAATCATTGTGTGTCCTATGAAGAGAAGTATTCTACCTCATAGTGAATTTTGGTAATAATCGAACGGTCAGATGCACTGCAAAGGCGGGGAGACCAGGATGCCTTTTTCATTTTCCTAACAAAAAAAAAGTTCTCTTTATCTAAAAAAATTATAATATCTGACTGCAGGAATTCTTTCTTGTTATACAAGAGAGAGAGAGAGAGGGAGAGAGAAAGCAAACGCATCACCTTTGAGCTGCCGAGACAAGACTAACTAAAAAACCGCTTTAATTTGCTCAGTGTTGTGCGTGGGACAACCAGGCCCCGTTATTCTTAAATCAGATTTTACAGAAGGATTGTAATCCACTACATGATAAATGAAGAAGCTCTTGAGTTTCAAAAAAACTACAAACCCGCTCACGTTGATAATGGATTACATAACAACGTAGGGGCCTCGAGTGGGCTATTCTACTCCTACCGTCTGAGCTACTACCCACGTGAATGTCATGGGCCAACAAACCAATACTTCGAAGAGTAACACAGACTTGAAGCACTTGCAATCACGGATTTTCGATAAATAGCACATGCTACCCCATCCTTGGCTAAGAATAATGCCACTCGATTTTTGCTATTTTGCCTAGTATTTCGGCGGGTTTCTCGATGCAATGTCCACTCACTATATTAGGCTTTTTTAAAATTAGTATCGCTATGTTATACACACCGGTAAAATGGCTACAAACCGTTTGGGACGAAACTGTACCCCCCCCCCTTCTTCCTCAACTGAATCGTCCTTCTTCATCGTGCAGCACCAACCGACAACTGGGAGGTCCTCCGCCTCCCCGTAGCTACGTTAGTAGACGCTGCTCCACCCCCTTCCCCTCCCCCTCCCCCAAACCTCTACATGGCCGCCCGACAAGCTTGACAAGCCATCGTCGGGCGCATCAAGCTCACCCACTGAGCACGGGGTCATGGGAGGCGGCGGCATAGAAGGGGATGGAGTCAGACGAAGCAGCCAGGGCGGTAGCTGCGCACAGGTGAGGTGGCCATGGCAGGGGCGACGACGCGATGACGTGCGAACAAGGTGGCACGTGCTAGATGACCAGCAATGTGAACATGGTTTTTGATCTTCTGAAAATTTTCGATAAACAACGATTTGGTGGAGACGAAACACAAATCCATTGGGCTTTCCACAATACATTTACAACCCCGCAATCGCACCACACGTCTCCTCTGGTTATAGACCGACGTTGCACAGTCGACCTTACCAAGAAGGCTAATCCTCGCCCGCGATTTGAAGAATACAAGCAAGAACAAGATAGAATTCAACCGAATTGCAAATAAATGATTGAACTCACGATGTTGGGATCTTACAAATCGATAAAACAATGAAATTATTATTACAAAATAATCTAAGTAAAACTCAAATCCTAATGATGAGGAGGTGGAGTCTGTATGCTTTAGGGGTGTACTTGACTCCGAGTCAGACTTGGAGTTGATATTATATATTTGGGTCTTTATCTTGGTTGGACATCCTTGTTGGTTCATCAGGCCTTCAATCACCTCTCCAAGTATCTCATCATCATCATCTCCATGTTTTCTAATAATAATTAATTTATTTTATAGCAATCTATTCTTAAACACACATAAACAAAGCATTAGTTCACCTATAAATTCAGTTGATGCACATGAACTTGCATCTTAGTTAGAGGACTGTTGTGTGTATCTATAGAAGTGACGTACCCATCAGCCAGGATGGGCGCCGGCGGTGGCTGCACACGTGATATGGTCAGGATGGGTGCGTCGGCAATGGCTGCGTGCAAGCGAGGCGGCAAGGATGGCTGCGAAGCTGACTATTGCGTGCAGATGGCGCTGATGCGAGCAAGACAACGGTAGCACATGACCCTATGGGAAGAAGAAGAAATGTAAGAACAGCGGTAGCACATGACCACATGCGAGGAAGAAGAAATGTAAGGGGCAGTTTCATCGAAAAAATGGTATATGGGCATTTTATCGGTGTGTAAAACATAGTGGTGGGTATTTTAACGAAGTCCAATGTTAGTGAATATTTCATCAAAGTGCTTGGCAAATAGCAAAAGTCCCACCATTGAGAGTACGTTTAAGAAATAAAAATGCGTCACGGATTTGCTGAGGAGCACAATACTTCTGGACAGCAGGCGGCTCATGGGTGTGAGCAGGGGAGGATAGATTTGGTTTAGATCTAACCTTCACACATGTTTTCTCTTGAATCACATCTCCATTTTCAAATTTGAACCATTATAGTGTTTAAAAGTAAAGGCAATAAATGAGATCTAAAACAAATATATTTCATATTTATAGTTTTTGGTAAACTTCAACATTTAAGAGATACTAGTTCAACATTTTAAGTAAACCTTTTCTTGTTTTTTAAATAATTGTGAAATATTGCTTTGAACTTGTTGGGACATAGATCTTATATATTGTAAAATCTCATATTTCGAAATGTTAGAAAAACCTACATTTCAATATGCTAATTCAATGTTTTGAATATGTTGTTTTGACACTTTTTGTAAAATATTGAGCCACTAGTTCAAAAGTGGTCAATTGATTTTGAAAAATGGTGAATCATCTATTTGAAATTGCTGAATGCTTATAATGGGCCACATCTCCTGAAATTCAAATTGATATTGAAAGTTGAATGGCTGCAGTTCATGAAAAAGTCTAAATACTGCTGAGGGATTAGTAGGCCACGACTCCCAATGGGCTCCATGCTCTTCACCTCCTCCGAGGGTGAGCTGATCTGGTGTGAGGTTCACATAATGGAAAAACTGGCCTGTTATGAACTAGTAGAAACTGACTCGGACTAGTTTTCTGATTAACAGGTTAGTCAGACGGTTTTTACCGATTATGTGAACCCTGCCAGTGAGCCGTGATAGGGCAAAGGTAGAACGGGCTGCATCTTAGTTTTGGTACAGTGGGAGAAAAAAGAGAGAAGGAAACAAACATCTGAAATTGGTTTGTGCGCTATCTAAGCACAATCGAGCCTCAGATCATCCCACAGAAAATCCGTGTTTCCATGACGAACGGGATCACCTCAAAGAAAGGAAGCACAAGTCGCCCGCGAGTCAAAGCATCGATTAGGTAGCCTCCTGAAAGCAAAAAATGGTACAACTGTTGTCCAAGCCATGACGTAAGCGAGGACGTCGTCAAAAGCCTCTGCAGCAGACACGGCTCTGAGCTCTCCGTATATAAGCAGCAGGTGGCAGCGACAACTCTGCTCATCAGTGTTCTCAAAGTCAGACAGCAACAACACACAACTTGATACCCAAGCCAAGCAAAGAACTCCCAAACAATAATGTCGTCCACCAAAGAAGAAGCGCCGGCGGTTCGCGTGCTGGGCCTGTGGGCGAGCCCCTTCGTGATCCGTGTGCTGATCGCTCTGAGGCTGAAGGGCGTCGAGCACGAGGTCCTGGAGGAAGTGGTGGGCAAGAAGAGCGAGCTTCTGCTCAGGTCCAACCCTGTACACAAGAAGATCCCCGTCCTGCTCCACCACGGAAAACCAATCTCCGAGTCTCTGATCATCGTGCAGTACATCGACGAGGTCTGGTCCTCGAACGCGCCGGCCATCCTCCCTGCTGACCCGTACGTCCGTGCCGTCGAGCGGTTCTGGGCACAGTACATCGATGACAAGGTAGGCAAAGCTAAACATTCTGCTTCATCGTCATAGTATTACTCTTCTAAAAAAATGTATGAACAATTCAGTCCTTGGTAGCAATATTGTGTGAAACTGAATGAGTGTTTTCCTAATTAAATGAGCAGTTTCCTAGGGGGATTCGGATCCTGAAAGGAACGGTTGATGGAAACAAGGACGAAATCGTAGAGCAGCTGTCCACCGCCCTGCAGCTTCTGGAGGAGGCCTTCCTGAAGCTCAGCAACGGGAAGCACTATTTCGGCGGGGATAACATCGGGTACCTGGACATCGCTCTGGGATCGCACGTCGGGTGGGTGAGGGCGGTGGAAAAGATCGCCGGAGTCCAGCTCCTCGACGCGGCAAAGGTTCCGCACTTGGTGGCGTGGGCGGACAGGTTCTGCGCCCACCCGGCCGTGATGGACGTGCTACCTGACGCGGACAGATTTGTCGAGTACAGTGTTAAGTATGGGTCGTTCTTCCCTACCCGGTCGAGTACCACGAAATGAAGTACTAGTACTCTGCTTCGGTCCACATCCGACGGTGCGTGTCAGTGTGCCAATAAGCTGAAGTCTTTCAGGTCTTGATATGTTTTTTTATATAAAAGAATCGGGCTTTACCATATAAATGTACTCAGGTTTTACGGAAATAAAAAGTTCGTGGAATATTTGTACTTCAATGGCCGAATAAAGAAAAAGATAAAATCACAAAGCTCACTAAAGTCGTTCTTATTGCCTGTGGTTTAGCGAGATGGTAAATAAACAGAGGAACTCTTTTTTTTTTTTTTTGAACAGTTTATAATGGCAGGTGCTCTGCCGTTTCATTTCAGATAGATGAAACTGCCTGCGGTTTATGTACATGGCGGGAACATGGAAACTTCGCCTGTGGAAACGGTTGCATTTCGTTTATGTCCAGGACCAATCATTTTTTATTGTTTCAATTAAAAAAGACCGTTTTTTCAACGGACTTAGGCAAATATATACGCAGCTCACCGCTATTTGAGCAACTTCAATTGCCTTGTGCCGCAGCCGCCGCTGCGGCGTCTGACTCGGCTTGCCTCCTCTTGCCGACCTCGACCAGCACATCAACGTCAGGCAAGACCGCCGTGGCCGCATCCAGCGCGCCGAAGCGCTCCACCCACGCGGCCAAGAGCGGCGTCTTGGCAGCGTCGAACTTTTTTATCCCGTAGATCTTCTCGACTGCGTGCACCCACGCTGTGAAGCCTCCAAGCGCGACGTCCACAAAGCCAACGTTATCGCCCCCAAAGAAGGGCTTCCCCTTAGCGCAATCCCTCAGTGCTCCTTCCAGGTTCTCTGCCACGGCAGCCGACAGCTTCCTCCCCTCCTCTTTCTCCTCGTCGTTCTTGCCCCTGAACGCCATCATCCACGAGCTGAGTAACTGCACATAGCACGAGTCACACACAAAGGGACACAGTGATGAGAGAGATGACTACAATTAATTAAACTGGAGGAGTATAAGACTCGTAAATGAAAACACGTAGCAGACGATTTTTAGCATTTTACACCGTGACGTGGTACCTTGTCGTCAATGTAGGCGGCCCAGAAACGCGCCATAGCGCGCTCGTAAGGGTCGGCGGGGAGCAGAGAAGGGCCAGCACCGGCGAACACTTCGTCGAGGTACTGCACGATGATCATGGATTCACAGATGCACTTCCCGTTGTGGATGAGCACGGGGACTTTCTTGTGGACGGGGTTGGAGCTGAGGAGGACGTGGCTCTTGTTTTGGAGGTTTTCCTCCACGTACTCGTAGCTCAGGCCCTTGAAGCTGAGCGCAAGCTTCACACGCTGGACGAATGGGCTCGATAGCATGCCGATCAGCTTCAGCTCGTCGCCTCCGCCGGTCATGTTGATCAAGTCGAAGTACCTATATGAAAGCTTGGACCTTCCGATATGATATGATTCGTGTTCTTGGGGATAGAAATTTGGGAAGGAAATGGGGGGCTTATTATGTGGTTCGGAGGCAGGACGTCTGGATTACCATAGATGCAACTGTCAAGGTTGTTGCATTGCCGATCAATAATAAAGGCGTAAAGATGAATAGCGCCATAAATGTTTGGACCATTCGTGAGGGAGGGACCTATAGTGACACAGTAACTGACGAGATGCGGACCACTCGGCGCTGACCCGCGGTGCACGGGGAGGGCATCAATTCAATGAACACGACATGTATGTACTGTATGGACTGATGATATTATGCCATAGATTTTGGTTGGGACAACGTGATTAATCCTTATCGTCGTTTAGCGATCAAGTAGTGCTTTTATAAATAAATAAAACTCAACCTGCGGGATATAACACCTTCAGACATTTGTTAAAAAGAATATTTTTCCCACAACTGAATAAACTCTTGAACCCTAATCCCCAACCATACAAAGAGATTGCTGACCGTATAAACTATAACATAAATATTTACCTCTGCTTTAGCACCAAGAGAGCGAGTGAATTTTTTTTTTACGAGAACGAGGAGTCGAACTCCCGCGACAAGGCAGCCATCCGCAAGTCTTAGAACATCTCCAGTGGAGTATAAAAAATTGGTCTTCTAAATCTAATTTTACAAGCTCATTTGTAAAATTTGAGAGCCTAAATTTACTTCCAACTCTAGTAAAAGCCTGCATATAAGCTCCAATCTTATAGTGGGTCCCACCATTCAGAAATATAAACGAAAAGCTCATCTCATCTTCTCCGCCCGTCTGCTCTGCCGCTGCCGCGCTCCCCATCGGTTCTCCGCCGCTGGCCTGCCCGCCCGGTTCTACGCCGCTGCAGTGCCCCTCACCCCTGCGATGCCGCCAGCTGCCCCCGGCCCCGCCTGCCCCCGACCACGACCGCTGCTCCGCCGCCCTCCGGCGCGCCCTGGTGAAGCTTCACAAAGGGCGGCGCCGGGATCTACAAGGAGCAGGGGCAGGCGGCGGCAATGGCGGAGCTCAGGGCGGGGCCAGCAGAGCGGCGGTCGGCGGCGGGGTCCAACAAACAAGGCTGCGGCGAAGCAGACGGCTCGTGCCGACGTGGCTGTGGCAGGAGAGAGAGAGAGAGGTCCGGCAGGTGGTCGGTGGTGCCACCCTCCGCCAGCGCCCAGCCTCGGCCGTGCCTGCGCCTGGCCACGCCGCCCCGGACGCCCCCGACGGCACGCTACGGCTCCAATCCTGACCCGCGCCCACCGCCATGGCCTCCAGCGCCTGCCTCCAGCTCAGCCTCGCCCCGCGCCCGCCGCCATGGCCTGCAGCTCCGCCTCAACCGCAGCCCGCCCCCGACACCCCGTCGAATCGCGGCCGCCGTCCGCCTGCGAGTAAGACGGTCAACGAACAAGATGGACAAGCGAAGGGATGCGTGCGTAGGGGATTTCAACTCGCCGGCGGACCCTGCTGGGCATAGATCCATCCCGGGCAGGCTCGCCGACGGCGAGGGGGGGGGGGGGGGGGTGAAGGCCAGCTCAGGCAGAGGTCGGCGACCGGCGGTAGCAGTTTCACTCGATGCAATGAGGTAGAGGAAAGGGAAAAAAAGGAAGAAAAAAAAGAAAAATGGAAAAATAGTGGGACCCACGTATTTAAGAGGAGGATAGGAAGCTGCCAAGTCTGAAGACTTGATGTTAGAATTTGAGAGGGCATAGAAAATAGGAGCTAAAATAGAGATCCTGCTGAAGTTTATTTTTTTGTTGGACATGCAAAAAATAGGATAGCGACCTGTTTAGGAGCCCCACTGGAGATGCTCTTAGAGCATCTCCAGTGGGGCATGAAAAATTGGCCTCCCAAATCTAATTTTACAAGCTCACTTGTAAAATTTGGGAGCCCAAATTTACTTCCAACTCTAGTAGAAGCCTGCATATGAGCTCCCACCATTTAGAAAAATAAACGAAAAGCTCATCTCATCTTCTCCGCTCGTCTGCTCCGCCGCTACCGCGCTCACCATCGGTTCTCCGCCGCTGGCCTGCCCACCCGGTTCTATGCCGCTGCCGCGCCCCTCGCCCTTGCGCTGCCGCCAACCGCCCTCGGCCCCGCCTGCCCCCGACCACGGCCGCTGCTCCGCTACCCTCCTGCGTGCCCTGGTGAAAGCTCCACAAAGGGCGGCGTCGGGATCTTGACGAGGAGCAGGGGCAGGCGGCGGCAATGGCAGAGCCCAGGACGGGTACAGCAGATTGGCGGCCGGCGGGGGGGGGGGGGGGGTCCAACAAACGAGGCTGCGGCGAAGCAGGCGGCTCGCACCGACGTGGCTGTGGCAGGGGAGAGAGAGAGGCATGCGGCGAGGAGAGAGAGAGAGGTCCAGCAGGTGGTCGGTGGTGCCATCCTTCACCCGCTGTTGGCACTTCCCAAGTGCCCCTTTTATATGTGAATATTACCCCAATTAGAGTATAATTGATACTAATTTAGGCCATTTACCTGTGAAATTGCCTATATATTTGTATACGCGTTGTTTTAGAGCTTTATTGCAGAAACAGATAAAATTGGTGATTTATGCGATGATGGAGAGGACAGGAGCCCAGAACTGACGAAAAGCACTGAAGAAGCCCAGTGCGCCAATCGGCGCAGCCCATGAGCCGATCGGCGCAAGGGTGTTTTGACCCATAGAAGTGACCGAGGTCCATTCCACATGTTTATGAAAGTTTATCTGCGCAAGACACTTGAATATATTTGTCTAAGAAGAATTATGGAACTTCAAAACTTCTTGTATACCCAAAACTCTAGTATCTACTCACTTTCTAGTGAACTGGTGAAGTAGTGGCCGGCTAGATCTTAACGTGCAGTACAAGACTTTATCTCGATGGAAAAGGCCCACATGGCAGCTGTGGAAGACAGGAACCGACTCGGGGAAGAAATCAGAGAAGACACGGCTTGTGCCGATCCGCGCAATCCTGCGCCGATCGACGCAACCGCCTTATTTGCAAGAAACCGAGTCCTTTACGAGTAGAACCCCTATAAATACTTGTAAACCCTCGCTGCAGAGAAGGAGGCAACAGAGGGACACCAGATCCGTGAGTTAGAGCCACCGAGGCTTGTCCCGTTAGAATAGATCTCTAGTTGAGTTTTAAGAACCATTGGAGTCAAGAGTTGGTCCGTCAAGGTAGGCCATCTCGACGGGGATGAATCTTACTCTATGTATCTCAAGGATGATTGAATATGTTGATGATGGTTTTGGTGATTTGTCTATCTTGATTCTATAATCATGCATGTGCTTATTCCAACTGCTTAGTTCTAGGCTAAGTACGTAGATATTATCGTAATCGTGGTGATTAGGATAGTATCCGGACATTGTATTGATTATGGTTGCTTGATGATGCTAGTAGTGTGGTTTAGTGGTGACAGCACTAAGCCTGCGCAGCACTATTAGATAGTTGAGTAGGGTAAGATACTCGCGTGATTAAGGGTTTCCTCCCTGCAACGAATAAATAGGGAGCCGCTTGGAAAGCACGGTGATCTTACTCATTATAAGTTATCATTGATCCATGTAATTACCAATTATGTTGCTATTCAATTAGACTATCTGGTTACGATCTCACTAGTAGATATCTGACTACTCACTTATCAGCATAGGTTTACAAGATCTGGTGTACTTTGGCTTAGACTCACTGGTGTGCCGATCGGCTCAACCCCTGCGCCGATCGGCGCAACAACTTTGACTTAGATCCACCAGTGTGCCGATCGGCTCGACGCCTACGCCGATCGGCACAACCCCAGATTTAATGATCTCACGCACTTTGACTTAGTTTCACAAGCGTGCCGATCAGCTCAACCCCTGCGCCGATCGGCGCAACAATAGATTTACTGTCTGGCGCACCTTTGCGCTGGCCAGTCTCCCTCTCATGCAACCTGACTTTGACAGTAGCCTTGACTAGATCTTTTACTGTTAACTTTATTTAATAAATCCCTAAGGTCCTAGTGGATTCGATATACCTTGGAATACTCAATTCAAGGGAAAAAGTGCTACAATCGTACACCGTCCTCTTGCGGTATATAAGTGAGTGCGTAGATATGACCAACACCCGCACCCAGCCGCGGCCGTGCCTGCGCCTGGCCACGCCGCCCCGGACGCCCCCGATGGCACGGTACGGCTCCAATCCTGACCCGCACCCGCCGCCATAGCCTCCAGCGCCTGCCTCCAGCACCGCCTCGCCCCACGCCCGCCGCCATGGCCTGTAGCTCCGCCTCGTCCGCAGCCCGCCCCCGACACCCCGCCGAATCGCGGCCGCCGTCCGCCTGTGAGCAAGACGGTCAACGAACAAGATGGACAAGCGAAGGGATGCATGCGTAGGGGATTTCAACTCGCCGGCGGACCCTGCTGGGCATAGATCCATCCCGGGCAGGCTCGCCGGCGGCGAGGGGGGGGGGCGAAGGCCAGCTCGGGCACAGGTTGGCGACCGGCGGTAGCAGTTTCACTCGATGCGCTGAGGTAGAGGAAAGGAAAAAAAAAGGAAGAAAAAAAGAAAAATGGAAAAATAATGGGACCCACGTATTTAGGAGGAGGATAGGAGGCTGCTAAATCTGAAGACTTGATGTTAGAATTTGGAAGGGCATGGAAAATAGGAGCCCAAATAGAGACCCTGCTGGAGTTTATTTTTTTATTGGGCATGCAAAAAATAGGATAGAGACCTTGTTTAGGAGCCCCACTGGAGATGCTCTTAGACCATCTCCAGTGGGGCATGAAAAATTGGCCTCCAAATTTAATTTTACAAGCTCACTTGTAAAATTTGGGAGCCCAAGTTTACTTCCAACTCCAGTAGAAGCCTGCATATGAGCTCCTATCTTAGAGTGGGTCCCACCATTTAGAAAAATAAATGAAAAGCTCATCTCATCTTCTCCGCTCGTCTGCTCTGCCGCTGCCGCGCTCCCCATCGGTTCTCCGCCTCTGGCCTGCCCGCCCGGTTCTACGCCGCTACCGCGCCCCTCGCCCCTGTGTTGCCGTCAGCCGCCCCCGGCCCCGTCTGTCCCCGATCACGGCCGCTGCTCCGCCGCCCTCCTGCGCGCCCTGGTGAAGCTCCACAAAGGGCGGCGCCGAGATCTTGACGAGGAGCAGGGGTAGGCGGCAGCAATGGCGGAGCTCAGAGCGGGGCCAGCAAAGCGGCGGCCGGTGGCGGGGTCCAACAAACGAGGCTACGACGAAGCAGGCGGCTCGCGTCGACGTGGCTGTGGCAGGGGAAAGAGAGAGGCACGCGACGAAGAGAGAGAGAGAGGTCCAGCATGTGGTCGGTGGTGCCACCCTCCGCCCGCGCCCAGCCTCGGCCGTGCCTACGCGTGGCCATGCCGCCCCGGACGCCCCCGACGGCACGCTACGGCTCCAATCCTGACCCGCGCCCGCCGCCATGGCCTCCAGCGCCTGCCTCCAGCCCGCCCCCGACGCCCCGCCGAATCACGGCCAACGAACAAGGTGGACAAGCGGAGGGATGGGCGCGTAGGGGATTTCAACTCGTCGGCGGACCCTGCTGGGCATAGATCCATCCCGGACAGGCTCGTCGGTGGCGGGGGGGGGGGGGGGGGGGGGCGGGGGCGAAGGCCAGCTCGGGCAGAGGTCGGCGACCGGCGGTAGCAGTTTCACTCGATGCGCTGAGGTAGAGGAAAGGAAAAAAAAGGAAGAAAAATGGAAAAATAGTGGGATCCACGTATTTAGGAGGAGGATAGGAGGCTGCCAAATCTAAAGACTTGATGTTAGAATTTGGGAGGGCATAGAAAATAGAAGCCCAAATAGAAACCCTGCTAGAGTTTATTCTTTTATTAGACATATAAAAAATAGAATAGAGACCTTATTTAGGAGCCCCACCGGAGATGCTCTTACAGCTGCGTTGAGCACTCATTCTCGAAGTGGTGCTATTATATGGAGCAAGCAAACTAATGGCAGGCAATTGGCAATGCGGCATATACAGTCGCTTGCAGAGATAGTCATAAGACCAGCGGAATCTCTGATTCACGTGCGTGCGCAAGCACGCTTGCTTGCGGAACTGTAGTCTGTAGTACGCACCCTCCACCTACATCCCCTCGTATGCACATGCAACCGGCAGCTGCTGCTGACTTTGTAAGATCAAATTTTTTTATAAAAATATATCGAAATATGTGTAAAAAGTTAGATTAAAAGTTTTATTGAAAAAATTTGGATCTAAAGTTTGATGAAAAGTTATATGTAAAGTTTTTGAATAAAGTTTAATAAAAAGTTCAATTAAAAGTTTGATAAAAAAAATTGACAGAAACTTTTAAATCAAAAGTTGTACAAAAAAGTTTAGAGTAAAACTTTACGAAAAATGAAAATTGGTGGGAGCGAAACTCTCCTAAAAAGAAAAAAGTTCTAAGGCTGTCAGAGGATTCCACTGGTTTTTTTTTTTTTGACTGAGGTGATTCCACTGGTTGGGCTCCCATCGCGCGGGTGCTGATCAACGCTGCCCAAAGGCCATCAGATTCGAGCTCCCGCTTGGACCTCCGGGTTTATTTCTACTCTTCTTTTAGTGATAGAATTGTTAGCTATGGTGAGTAACATAGAGTGACTGCTCTATGAGACATGAGCACCGACCAGGTGATTACTAATAAAATATGGTTGGCTGCTAGCCGCTCCTGTCTCAACTTTTGTATAGCTCATAAAATATATTATTTATATGTAATAAAATATTTTTATTGTTTTTAAATTATTATCATCGTTGATTTTTTTAATTAATTTTGATCATTCGTCTTATTTATTTTTTTTAAAAAAATATCATATATATTGTCATAGTTTATTTTATCATTAAAGAAAATTAAAACATAACTTAAATTTTTTCATATTTGAAATAATATTTTGAATAAGATAAATGGTCAAAGTTAAATAAAAAAACAATAATGATAACAATTTAAGAACAGAAGGAGTAGTGATTTTACAGGAACCTTCAAACACAGAGGCGCGTCAAAGATGACCTTAAAGCTCTGACCACTAGTCATCAGCGGGTAAAAATGGGATATCGTTCATCAGATTCAGATTCGGCGGCAACGATGACACACACGAGGACATAATTAGCCACCGGATTAGGGGACATGGGCACAAACCGTGACTTGAATTCGCCATCCATATTTAGGGTTTGGGGATGAACAAATCTTTGTTCCGATTTAGGATGATTCATGACTCCACACCTATCCCCGTTGATCCCTATTCCCCATCAGGACGTGTGTAGAGGATGAGGTTAGGGTTTCCAGTGTATGAGTCTTGAATCGCTGGGCTATTGGACTGCTTATTTGCTAATAGGCCACACGAGAGATAATGCAAAGTTATCCTGTGAAGCTCAAATCATATTTCTACGCTACTCTCCTATGTTTAGAATAGGTACAGCAAACTAAAAATTTTGGGTTCATTCATGTACCACGTCTCTATTTAGCATGCCAAAGAGGTATACTTTCTCCGTCCTAAATTTTCCTCAAGCTTTGTTCCCGTTCGGCGTCCTCTTTGAACCGGGTATGCGGTGACTCAACATATATGCAGGGGTTTAGTTATAGACATATTCATTCATATATATAGATAGATAGATAGATAGATAGATAGATAGATAGATAGATAGATAAATAGATAGATAGAGAGAGAATGCGAAACACCACTATGAATCACACAAATAGACAGAAATCTGAAATCCTACAGCCAAGTTGCATTGGAGTCGGCAAGTAACTTAGAGGACTACTTCGAATAGCAATGGCATCGAACGGCGAAGAGCAAGCGGCAGCGGTGAGCGTGATTGGCGGGTGGGCGTGCCCTTACGTGAGTAGAGTGTTCGTGGCGTTGAAGCTGAACTTCTGAAGAGTATCCAGTACGAGTTACTGCACGAGACTTTTGGCAGGCAGAGCGAGCTGCTGCTAGTCCAAATTCATGGTTTAAATAATCGTGGTTAACCGACCAGTTATCTCGGTTAACCGCATAACCGGTCCGATCTGGTCACCTTGGCCAGCCGGTTAGCCGCTAATAATTGACTACTGTAGTAAAACAGTTAACCAACTGATTATTTCAGTTAACCAATCGATTTTCCACCGACTCGAACTGGTCAGTTATTCCGGTTATTTAAACCTTGAGTCCAAATCATAATCTAGTGATTACATCGATGAAGTATGGGCCTCTAACAGGCCAACAATCCTTCTGTCCGAGCCGCACGCCCGTTCTAATCGAGAGATTTTGGGCCCAATCCACGGATGACAAAGAACGTCATGCCTTCCTTTGTTTTATAATATTTTTTAAGCACGTTCTATCGAGAGATTTTGGGCCGAGTTTGTTTTGAAACAATGTTACCATCGGAACGAGTTTGTTTTGAAACAATGTTAGCATCGTGCATCACTGTCCACTAAGCAGTTTTCATCTATGCAGATGGTTTTGTTTGTATGGTTGTGCTGGTCGTGAGTTGGATTGTTGTTCGTTCTCCAAACGACGAAAAGAAGACTCGAATATCTTGTTCGTTATAATATGAAAAGATATCTCAGCACCCTGCCAATTTGCACTTACATCAATATGT
Source organism: Eleusine indica (assembly GCA_030378355.1). Lineage (NCBI taxonomy): Eukaryota > Viridiplantae > Streptophyta > Magnoliopsida > Poales > Poaceae > Eleusine > Eleusine indica. The sequence continues at coordinate 50,718,153 of CM059495.1, forward strand.
ACAATAATATACTATCTCTGGATTTTTAATGTTGACATTCAGACAGCAGCGCCTGACCAAAATTGAACTAGCTGTGTTGTCACGACTACAAAAAAAAAACGACTACTATCATTACTTTATCTTGGCGTACTAGCATATGGCTATCTGCTAGGGATGCAGGTTTCTCAATTTATGGGTCATGGGCCAATCTAAAAACTATCTCAAATGAACTGAAAAATCTTCTCAATTTCACAAATCAATAAGATAAAATATACTAAGGTGTTGACTCATGACTATCCAATGGGTACACACCTACATCCTTACTATCTGCTTCAGCACAACGTATATGGACGCAACAGTCTTATACTCATAGGGTGTGTTTGATTGTTTGGCTTAACTCTGGCCTGGCTAGGAATAAGCCATGGCCAGGTCAGCCCAGGTTTAATCTGGCCATAGCACTTGTTTTTGATTGACTGGTTAAATTGGGACTGGACAACATAACTCGTGTTTGGTTTCTAGCCTTGGCTACGATAAGGAAACCGCAGCGGCGCGCGATCAAGAGGTCGGGGCGGAGGCGGCGCATAACTGGGAAGCTGAGAACGAGGCGATGCGGGCTGGGGCAGAGGCGGCGCGCGATAGGAACGTCGGGGCGGAGGCGGCGCACGACGGGGAGGACGAGGCGGAGGTGGTGCGCGATGGGGAGGCTGGAGCGGAGGCAGCACGCGATGACGGGGAGACCGGGACGGAGGCGTCGCTGAACGGGGAGGCCGAGACAGAGGCGTCGCCGGACAGGGAGGCCGGGGCGGAGGCGTCGCCAGACAGGGAGGCCGGGGCGGAGATGGCACGCGAAGGGGCGGAGGCGGCATGTGACAGGACAGAGACGGGTGCGTCGAGGAGGCCAGGGCGGAGGCGACGCGCGACAGGAAGACTGGAGTGGAGGCGGCGCGCGATGACGGGGAGACTGGAACGGAGGCGGCGCACGACGGGGAGATCAGGGTGGAGGCGTTGCTGGACGGGGAGGCCGAGGCAGAGGCGTCGCCAGACGGGGTTGCTGGACGGGGAGGTCGAGGCAGAGGCGTCGCCAGACGGGGAGGCTGGAGCGGAGGCGGTGCGCGAAGGGGCAGAGGCGGCGCGCAATAGAACGGAGGCGGGCGCGACGGGGAGGTCGGGACGGAGGCAGTGCGCTTTGGTGAGGCCGGGGCGGAGGTGGCGCGAGAAGGATCAGAGATGGTACATCCTTACCATCTGCTCCATCACCACGTACGTGGACGCAACAGTCTTATATACTTCTCGGTTTTTAGATAATGGAACAGGGTTCTAGCCCCTGTACCCTGTTTGAACATACACAGTTGTTCGAATATAAATGGAGCACACAGACTCCAGCAAACCGATTACAAGCCCTTAGGCTTCACAACTCGGAACTAATAATCCAAATACATAACAAATAAAAGGGAAAAGAACCAAGGCTAAGCTTCAATTATTTTCCTAAAGCGTCACCCAAATTTTACAAAGACCTCCATAATCACCGTCTCCAGCATCCGACAGGTTTTTTGGAACAAAGGTCTATCCGCTTCTTTATGGAACACTGACCAACACCTTATCCATTAGGTAGTTCTGAAAATGACCTGCATATTTGTAAGTTCAGCTTACTAGAATTTGTAAGTTCAGCTTAAGACTAAAACCATTAAACCAAGAACCAAACATATTCGCAACGCTAGAGGGTGGTTGAATACCAAAAGTGATATGTATAGTATTCCAAATGAAGGTAGCAAAATGGAAATAAAAAAAATAGATGTTGTATTGTTTCAAGAGAGCTACAGTTACAACACTTGCTATTCCCTTGCCAATTCCATTTCACCAGATTGTTTTTAGTGAGGGTTCTTTATTTAAGTACCACAAAAAAATTTTAATTTTTAGAGGTACTTTCAAATACCATAAAGGACAAGTTTCAGGAATAATACCACTCTGAATCATAGATGCATACATGGATTTCACTAAAAAAAACCATTACGATGTAAACTCAACAAAAAAATGTCATCATTATTAGTTCAGACAATATTAATCAGCTTTGCAACCAGGTCATGCCAAAGCTTCAGATTTTCTCTAATTAACGCCCAATGAAAAGAAATATTGAGTGGCGTTGTGCTTAGCACACTATCCACCGTTGCATTTTTCTTTCTAACAATAGCGTAAAGAGAAGGGTAATATGATTTTAAAGATGAATTTCCTAGCCAAATGTCCTCCCAAAATCTAGTTTGGGATCCGTTTTGCACTTTGAAGTGTCCTCTTTCTAAAAAAATATTCTTTAACCTTCATTAATCCTGCCAAAAAATGCGAGTCCCCCAACTGTTTTTGAACTTGTGAAAGTGTTTTGTTTAACAAATATTTCTTCAGAATTTGTTGTCATACACCATCTTCGTTCAACAGCTTAAAGAGTCATTTACTCAAGAGACATTTATTTTATAAATCGAGCCACTCCTCCTCAGTTGGCAATCACATATCCTTTTCGATGAATGAGAGAGAGAATCCTCCTCCTATATATAAGGAACCTGCCTCCAAGATTCAAACACACACAAGCCAAACCAAAGCCACCAGTTAATTAACAAAGTCTAGCCATCTACGCAAGCCGGCCATGGAAACAGAAAATTCCTCCACTGGCTGGACCTCCTCTATGGCTCTGGCCGTCGCCGGCCTCGCGCTGCTTGCCATCTGTTCTTTCTACCTGCTCGTCATAAGCGGCCGGCGCAGCGGCAAGCTGAGGCCGAACGCGCCCGTGGCCGGCACCGTGTTCCACCAGCTATACTACGTCCGGCGGCTGCACGACTACCATACAGATCTCTCTCGCAAGCACAAAACCTTCCAGCTGCTCGCGCCGGCCTCCCACAGGCAGATTTACACCTGCGATCCGGCCGTTGTCGAACACATCCTTCGGACCAACTTCGCAAACTATGGCAAGGTAAGCACAAAAATAAGCTACTAGCAATGATTCGGACACACGTGTTTTATTTTTTGGAACAATTGTGAAAGCATAGTTCCACCTTTGGGGCTTTTCATATATCGACGTACAAGAACATTTTTTCCAACATAACACATGCATGCAAGTTATATGAGATTTTAGATATCCTGCCCTTGTTCTCCAGCATATATGAGCATATCTCTAAACGCGTCATCGGTCATCCTAGCGTAGTTAGCCTTGTTCTCACCTACATAACTAAGATTTAGCCATGATTGCCTTGTGCAAACTGAAGGGAAGAAAAAAATCAGTATTGTGGTATATATATGTGTGGCGTAGATGGCCTAATATCAAAGAATACCAGGTTATAATAGACCAACAGATCTGTGAAGCCATATTGGAAGCTTGTCGTGACTTGACAGGGCCATATCGCACGGTCAATGTTGTCCGGGATGAATAGGTGATAGGATGTACCAAAAATTTATTAGTGGGTAATTTTTTCTTGCATGTCTATTGTGTGGTAAGTACGGAAAACCATCGATAACACACATATAACGTTTTTCAGTTTAACATAACAGGATTAGCTCGTGGTATTAAAAAAAGGGTAGTACTGTTTTGGTGCCTAGTCAGAGTGCTTCCTCAAGCCTTCCCTCTAAGATTACTTTAAGGATGATGTTTAGAACAAACTGAATTCTTGAGGAAAATAAATAGATTTTTATATAAAGTTACAAATGGCTGTTGTTTATTGTCGAAAGCTCCGTCGAAAGAAAAGAAAGAAAGGAATCATGGATGAATACTAGACTATAATACTGTCTACTCTGAAGACACTTTGATTTGGTGGATTAGTAATGGGCCCTAATCCTTAACCATCCAATAACTCTATAAATTTAGATAAAGAAAAGTTTTATTATTGAATGAATAAACAAGTGCATTAACCTCTACATCCAAGGATATCTCACTCCAGTTTCCTTTTGTAGTAATAATTACTGGAGTAAGTGCATCAATCACTATGAAACCAAAGGTCACAATTCACAAACACTAGACAGGTGATTTAACAAGTAGGAGTAGCTATTATTCCAATAATTTAAAATCTATTTTTTAAGCAGCCGTCCTTGCTGGACAAAGATCTCCATAGTGATTGTCTCCATTTGTCGGCAGAGCAAAGATCAAAATCTTAGTACAAGGACAGAATTGTTGTAAAAAAAAATATGTCATTTCGGCCTGACCAAATTGCCTGCCCCGAGAGATGGAGACAAACCCCATCATAATTTTATTCTTCTTTTTAAAAATCATTCCACATTCCATTAAACTATGCATGTTCAACACAATGGAAACACCATAGAGACTATTTGGATACATAATTCTCCGAATGAACTTGGAGGACTTGCAATCAAATTGTTCTATTTCCGGACAAAGCACCCATTTCGTTAGTTTTCAGATTTTTAATTCATGTTGGGTCAGGGCCCGTTTAACTACGAGAACATGCGGGACCTGTTCGGCGATGGCATCTTCGCCGTCGACGGCGACAAGTGGAGGCAGCAACGTAAGATCGCTAGCTATGACTTCTCCACGAGAGCACTCCGCGACTTCAGCGGTGCTGTCTTCAAGAAGAACGCTGCCAAGCTCGCCGACATTGTCTCCAGTAACGCGGCGTCCAAGCAGTTCATGGACATCCAGGCAAGCCAAGTCTCATTCTCGCTGTCCAAACCGTGCGTCCATCTTCTAGTTCTAGCCAGTGTTTTCCTGAAGCTGCTGTGGACTGAATTGTCGTTCTTGGAATATCAGGATCTTGTCCTGAAGGCGACAATGGACTCCATCTTCACCATCGCCTTCGGCCTGGATCTCAACACACTGGGCGGCTCAGGTGAGGGAAGCCGCTTTGCCACGGCGTTCGACGATGCCAGCGAATTCACGTTGCTGCGCTACGTCAACCCGTTCTGGAAGATCATGAGGTTCCTCAACGTCGGCGCCGAGGCAACGCTTAAGAAGCGCATCAAGGTCGTCGACGAGTTCTTGTACAAGCGCATTCGTGCCATGGCGCAGGAGCTCTCCAACGGCAAGGCACAGGACCCAGTAAGCCACCACCTGCTCCGACCCCTCCATCACGTGATTCTTCTGTCTAGCACAAACTCCGCTCATCGGACGAGACCTTACCCATCAATGTTTGTAAATAAACAGGATTCGAGGCAAGATATCCTATCCAGATTCATCCAGACAGCGACGAACGATTCTGGAATGGTGGATTACAAGTATCTGAGAGACATCATACTGAACATAGTCATCGCCGGGAAAGACACGACTGCCGGAGCGCTTGCTTGGTTCCTCTACATGGCGTGCAAGCACCCGGAAGTCCAGGAGAAGATTTGCCAGGAGGTCACGAAGGCTACCAATGCCGGCGAGACTGCGTCCGTGGACGAGTTCGTGATGAGCCTGACTGACGAGGCCCTGAACAAGATGCACTACCTGCACGCCGTCCTGACGGAGACGCTGAGGTTGTACCCTTCTGTTCCTCTGGTGAGTCTTTGTGAATTCTGATTGGTGTTGGGATCTTGAAATTGTCACGAATAACCACCTGAGCATTGTGTCTTATTTTAATGTTTCGTTCAGGATAACAAACAGTGCTTCTCAGACGATGTCTTGCCTGACGGCTCCAGCGTCAGCAAGGGAGATATCGTGTTCTACGTTCCATACGCCATGGGCCGAATGGAATACCTGTGGGGCAAAGACGCCGACGTCTTCCGGCCTGAACGGTGGCTCGATGCAAACGGCCAGTTCCAGCCGAAAAGCCCCTTCAAATTCACAGCTTTTCAGGTTCAGTGGTGACCACCTCAAACACCAAAACAGAGCATCTCATGTGTTGTTACGAAGAGTGACGTGCCCTGCTGCTTCTTTCATGTGTAGGCTGGTCCAAGGATCTGCTTGGGAAAGGAATTCGCCTACAGGCAGATGAAGATCTTCGCCGCAGTGCTCCTCCGTTTCTTCGCGTTCCGCCTGCGCGATGAGAAGGCGACGGTCAACTACCGCACCATGATAACGCTCCCCATCGAGGAGGGTCTCCATTTGATGGCGACGGCGAGATGATTTTGTGCCCGACGGCGTGGTGGTTGCAGTAAAGGGGACGAATAGTTCTGGAGAAACTCTGACCTGTACAAGCCACCATCGTGCCAAACATATGAGGCGATTTGACACTCAAAACTGCTGGGGAGAAACGTGGTCAGACTATAAACATATGGTCAACTGTGAGATGTGTATACATACTAAGTGCACACTGAATCAACAGTGGACTGTGCAAAATTAAAATAAGAGCTTTTTTCAATGCTCCAAAAAGTACAAGATATCAGAGATCAAGTATATCCAACAGTCCAAAAATACCCGTACCAACCGGCCAACTTGGTACCGAGTCCAAGCGTCAAGCAGCGAAGGGTGTTTTGGTAACTTCGCTGCCCAAAATTTTCATCCTTCCACGCACGAAAACTAGGCCCGCCATCACAGTGATCCCCTTCGTCATTGTCTTGCTCGTCGGTGGCAAGCTGCGGCTTGGAAGCAAACGAAAACAGCGGAAGGATCTCATAACGTAACGGGGAGATCATGCCCAAGGTCTTCTCTTGATAGTGCCGACATCGGGTGTTTCCATTAGCACGACCCTCTTCTTAATTTCTTCGTTGACTATTGTTTGACCCCATATCTGCGACAGTAAGAGCATCTCCGGTAGAGTTGCTATATTGGATTGGTATACCTAAAAACTAACACAATACTTAAAAACTTACAAAAACACAGCTGCAGCAAAATTACTATCTATATTGCTATATCTAAAATTTTTACCAAACAACCTATATTTCTATCTCTTTGACCCAAATATGGCAATGGATCGAGCGGCGACCTAAACTTCCTCCAGAGCGCGCGAACAACCAACCGTATGCTCCTAGAGTTTTCCCTCTCTCGATTTCATGCCGCCGCCATGATGCCCTTTAATTCCGACTAAGGCCAACACCTTGGACGGGGATGGCAGCCTTCACGTGCCCCTGGACCGCCTCTAATCGACGATGCCACCCGCAAGAACACCCGAGCCACCTCCAATCGACAACGTTGCCCCCAAGCGCAAGCCGCAGCGGCGGCTATGGTTTGTGCCACCATTGAGCACAGGCTCCGGCGCAGGCTCGACTGAGCTCGCTTGAGGTAGAAAAAGGCAACACGCCGAGCTAGCAGTGACGGGGAGAGAGGCAGTGCACGGGGGGAGATGGAGGCAGCAATAGACGGAGGCGCCAACGCTAGCCTCTCGATGAGGAGAGAGGCAACGCTGGAAGACGGAAGCGGCGCGTGGGCAGTAGATAAGGTTGATTCATAGTTTTGCAAAAACATCCTTATAAAATAGTGTAATTTTTCGGTATTTTTATGTGTCTTAGCATTTTAACAAAGAAAACCTTAATGTTAATAGAATTCCAAAAATTCTTATAGGTACCCAGTTTTATGTATACTGCTGGAGAGGAACACAAAATTGTTACCTAAATACTCTCTCTCCTATACCTAAAACAAATTTTAGGTCTTCATTCTTACCAATGCTGCTGGAGATGCTCTAAGCAAACATGGCTCACTTGTGGAAGTGCTGGTCGATGCGGGCAGTTCTGTCGTTATCTTCATGAGTTTTATTGCTTGATACAGATAATACGAACAAGCTTGCACATCACAAGAAGCATAGAAAGTTACTAGCTCTTAGATCCAAATTACTTTGGACTACGTAGTTTCATTTGTGAAAAATATAAAAAGAACTGGAGTATGCATTTTCAAGGGCATGCTAATGGTTCAATTAGTCCAAGGCAATCTGCTAGTAGCGGAGTTGTGCTGCTGCTTTGCAGGAAAGGTACTGTAGCAGTCCAAATGAAGGTGTTGCTTTACAATAAAACATGCAAATTTCATCGACCAGGTTTACGTAGATGGATATCATTGTTGATTATAAAATTCAGATGTTGTGGATGCAGTCTTTCAATTAGGTGAGAGGATATTGTTGGAGAGAAAATTGTTCTGGTTACAAGTCCAAAACAAACTCGAGGGGACTCATCGAGGGGGGGAAACCAATTGCACCCTTCAGTCAGTTGGCATATGGGATGGGCCTGAAGGAAGTGAGAAACAGACGAGTATTGACGCAAGGCCAAAGGTGCCCCTGAACAGGTTCTTTCGGATATGACTTGTATTAATGGAGAGGGTCCGTATCGGAGAAGTGATTGAATGACTCTCTTTGGGAGGGGACAGGGAAGCATTTATAGTTCTATACTCACATGTCCATATCGGATATGTTTACATGATTGCACTATATCTATTTTATATGTCTAATATATATGGTAAAGGATATTTTGATACTTTAATCTCCATCCGATCCGATGCACGCCTCCGAAAGTCAACCTTCGGTACTTGTGCCGGCGTCTCGTCCGGTCCAAACATCCTTCGGTCGTACAAGCCAGATTAGCCTGAATTGAGCCGATGTTTGCTGCACATTTGACCATCATCCCTCCTAACTGTCCACTGATGGGTTTCAATTAGATCCGGGAGGGACTAGTAGGTGGGCTTCCTCCAACAAAAATTTACATGTTTCAAGCAGAAATCAAAGCATGTTTAAAGACAACAACATCGCCGCTGAACCCAGGATGACAAAAACTGAACTTAAAAAATCCACCAACCCCACCAATTTAATTGAACCACTCATCTAAACAACCACGGCCGCCTAGCAGCAGGAATCTTGAGCTCCAAAACTCAGCCAGCGGCCTGCCTTTGGCTTGGGTGCGGCGTGGAAAGGGTGGTCGGAAGCCGAGCGAATCTATGAAGCAGCTGCAGCAGGCCTCTCCTAAGAAATCAACGCGATAAATCAGAGCACGCGCCACGCAGTCGTCGTCTCGCCTTGTATGGCAGGATTGGATCCCTGTGCGGGATTGTAGATTGAGTAATCTTGAGGCGGCACTTTGAGTAGTCGATGTCAAGGCAGCCAGTGAGCAGAAGTGCACAAATCGAGCCATAAGCTTCAGGAGCACTTCCACACAATGGCAGTGTTTTTTTCTATATAAATATACAATGACGTAATTGTCCCTGTAGATACTTTTTAGAGCATTGAAAAAAGTTCTTAAAATAAACGTTGATGCTATGTTTTTTAGATACCTCCTCCATATTTTTATTGTTGACATTTGGACAGTATTGTTATTTCAATTTTGAACTATTACCTTGTCTAAATGTCAACAAAAAATAATCGGAGGGACTAACTTAACTTTGCTGGCTCAGAGAATTATCACATGGGCTGAGCATGGTAATGTGACCTTAACCTGTCGGTGAGGGTCAATATAGCCTGTGTTCAATTGTTATGTTACCTTTTATGCTAAAAACTGATTGGGTACTACTTATGTGATTGCTTCAGTCAACTCGTGCTCATTGATGAGCTGTAGTGTCACGAAGTTGAGCATACCCGCTTTGTTCTTAAATTATTATCATTATTGGCTTAGTTACCTTTAACCATTCGTCTTATTTAAAAAAAATATTAAAAATATAGTCATAATTTTTATAATAAAGAAAATTATATCATAACATATTATTTTGAATATTTAAATAATACAATTGGTCAAAGTTAATTAAAAATCAATAATGATAATAATTTGAAAACAACGGGAGTATTCATCATAATATAGAACAAAACTAGAGGTTGACCAGCACATACCATTACCTTTACTACTCTTATTAGAGCTAGTTTCATATAATATTGGATGCTCCATTATTTTATTTTCTATGTTATCACCGCTATTTCTTTTATCTTTATTATTTGTAGGTGATAATTTTCTTAATGGAAATAATAAGTAATTATCAATCTATACCAGTATTTAGGGCGTTTTTCTAATAAAAATGGTAGGTGATTTTAACATATGTATATGGGTATTTTTAGTATTTTTGTTAGAAGTGATGAGTAATTGTTTTTCTTTTGTCTAATTTTATATGTTACCTTTGAGAGAAAATGTGATGATTTTCTTTTTTGGTTGAATATTTAGATACTAGCTATGATTACTTGTAGTCATGCGCAAATTACATATAAAGACTGGCGGAGCCAGGATCTAAGCATGGGGGGGGGGGGGGGTGCCCCACCTGTGTCGGCGACCCGTAGGAAAAAAATTGGAAGATCATATAAATGTAACTATATTATATATGGGTCCTCTGATATAGAAAACCATAGAGTTTTATGTTGTGCAAAAATGAGTATTCTGAAGTTAGAATATGTTTACCTCGGTCTCTTTCAAAGGGAATAGTTCTTTTCTGTTGAGATTGTGAGGGTGCAGAAAATTTAGGTCTGACATTTGCAAATTAATTTGCTCCTTAGTTTTAGTAGTTGAACTAGGATTTTTAGTTTTAGCACTACCAATGGAGATTAGAACCAACAGTTGGCATATAAAAACTTTCAATAGCCCTTAATCCTATTCATGTTGAAATTGAAATATAACAAGGTGCGTTAGATTATACATGACTTCATAATTCATCAACAATTAATCTTGCCCTCGTCTAATGCTAACACAATTGGAGATTACAAGTGCGGAATGGCTAGGGGCGGGAGAAAACACGATACATACCTTCCAGACAGGGAGATCCTCTTTCCCCTATTCTTTCTAATATTGTGGTGGATATATTGGCCATTTTAATTCACAGAGCTAAAGAAAATAGGAAATTTAGAGGGATTGTACCACACATAGTTCAAGATAGCCTTTTCATTCTACAATATGTTGATGACACTAATATTTTTATGGAAAATAATTTAGAGGAGGCAAAGAATATGAAATTGCTTCTTTGTACATTTGAACAACTTTTTGGCCTCAAAATTAATTTTCATAAGAGTGAGATTTTTTGTTATGGGGCTGCTAAGTAAATAGACAAGAAATACTCACAGGACAGTCCTAGATGAGGGCATGAGAGCATGAGAGGACAGCGGCAATTCTGGATCGCTTCGGTGGGCGAGCTGCACCGGCGCTAGGCGGTGGTGCTGGACTCAGAGAAGGGATCTCTGCCTCAAGCCAAAGAAGATGCCTTGGACGTTGAGAATGCTGACGATGACAGGGTGGAGTGAAGCTTGCAAGACATGCCGCATGATATTGTGGCTGATCCAACAGTGCGGCTAAGACCCCAAGGATTAGTATCTCAATTCTAGGGTAATGAGATCGAAGCTTCACCTTTGTCAAAGTTACAGGCATCCAGTCCGTCCACGGCGTCAATTCATCGACGATGTGAAGCGGCGGAGATCCCGACGGGAGAGATCGACCAAGCGGCGGAAATCCTTGTCGATCCAATCGTTAGGGCAAGGGTTGTTGCTGATTTGTCTTAGGCATTGTTGGCCAAGCAGGAATCAATGGTGCGGCGGATCGTCAAGGCGGTTTTTCCAGGCAAATTGAAGGTTGGAGATGTGTGGAAAGGCCCACTTCCACCGCAGAGAGTCTCGACACTCACTTTGGCTGACGGTATTCCAAGTTCGCCAAGTGTTTCACCGGTAGGTGTCAGTCACTAGAATCCGAATGCCAACAAGGTTCAAATTTTGAATTTTGAATTGAACCATATTCAGAGTCCATGTCTAGGCCACGAGCATGGGGGGCCTAGTCCGTGTTTCTAGCTGAAAACTAGCCCATCCTTATCCAGGATGCGGCTAAACTCAGGTATGGGTCGTTTCCTTGCTTGTAGAGGAACCGTACCGCTTGAGTTTAGGCATCAGACTTGCGCTCCTACGACCGGTGGTGGAAATCAAAAGTCTTATGCGGCGGCGGAGATCAAAGGAACTGTGATGGAGGGCGGAGGGCACCATGGTGCAGGACTCAGTCAGGGAAGGCTCCCTGGTGCAGGCAACGGCAATTTCTCTAGAGGAGTGCCATAGTTTCTAAGAGGTTTCAATAGTGGGGGTGCTAGTTGGAGAGGTGGTCCGGTTACCTTCGGTCAGCCTCAAATGGCTCCGCAACAATGGAGGGGGGAGGTCAATTTGGCCAAGGTGGACATGGAAACTTCATCGCTGGCGCTAGCCATTTTCAGGGAGGTGGGGATGGCCCTCAATTTGCAGGGGGGGGGGGGGGAGTTCGTGCCACAAGGGATGCAAGGCGGTGGAGCTTTCCAAAGCAATAATGGCTATTCCGGTCATGGTAACTCGTTCGACAATGGTGGTCAGGCCGCTGGAGCAGGATGCAGATGGCAGAAAAATCATGGTCAAGGAAGGGACCGGGGTAGAGGCAGGGGTGGCCCTTGTCGTGATCATGGTACTCATGGGTCTGCCTAACCTCAGCTGCATACTCAGGGTGTCCCTGCTGCCACTATGCCGGGTGCAATGCGTGAACCTACCCCAGTGGCCCTCGGGGAGGTCGTAGCATCTACTCTTCCGACCACTGTGCAACCGGCCCTGGCATAGACTCAGGCTCTGAAAGAAACTATGCAAGTAGCTAAAATGGCTGGAAAACGCAAGATGGGTGATGGAGGTGCTAGTTCAAGTTTGGCCCATGCGGTGAATGTGGATGTTGACGGAGATGTTTTAATGGAGGCTAAAAAAGGTAACAAAAACATTGGTGCTTTAGATGCCGCACTAGAGGACATGTTTCAACAGATTGTACTACTGAGCTCTTCTGTAATATTTGTGAAAGTCTGGACCATGTAGTGTCTACTTGTCCAACTAAAAAAAAGCCAAGACCAGTATGTAGCAAATGTTGTTGGGTATGCTGTTGACAATTTGGGGTTCTAACATATACCTCATGCACCATACTCTACAACAAAAAAGGATGGTATTACAACTCTGATCTCAGTGATTGGGGGCACTCTTACTGAAATGGAGATTGTTGGACATCTCAAACGTCTGCTGAGGGATAATTTTGAATGGGGTATTCTGCAACATGCTCCAAAAAAATGGGTGGTTCCATTTCCGTCTAAAAATGAATTGAAGTGCACAATCAACTATGGCCTGCGGATTTGAAAAATGGTATGTGGCTGAAATTTGAGGAGTTCAAAGATGAGGTATATTTTGGTTACCGGTTATTTGGATGCGGGTTTTGAATCTGCCTATGGTCCTTTGGATGTATGAGGTCTTATGGGCTATTGGGACTATGTTTGGTGCTACCCTCTATGTGGACATGATTACTACTAGGAAGAACAGGTTTGGAAGTTTCAAAGTGGTGGTGCTTAATCCAGACATTGTACCATGTCGTATAGATGTGGTTATTGTAGCAAGATTCTTTGAGCTCAAGTTTGATATTGAATGTTTGATCCATCCTTTGGGGTTCGTCGGGGCACAACAGATGAGAGTGATGATGGCGGCAACCATGGTATGGATGAGGATGCTAGTAACCCAAGCAAGAATGGTCCTATGGCAAACATGCCTCCTAGTGCCAGTAATATTCATTCTCAACCAAGTGCAATAGGCAACCATGGCCCTAAGGCTACAGTTGGTGAAGTTGATTAGGAAGATGGCGATTTGCTTGACAAAGAGTAGGAAGTGTGTGAATGAAATTGAATGGTGAGAATCTTGTGCAGGTTATCTCAGTGGGGGAGACATATGTTCCCTTGTCTACCCCAGTGGTGGTTGAGTCTAATGGTACTGAGGCCAAACCACTACATCGTGCACCACACGCTCAGGCAGTGGCACTCGACGCGGCGATTGAGGTCGGCCTGCTACAAGATACTGGAGACAAGGGGCAGTTGCCTTTGGTACTAGTTCTGATGTCCCATGTGGCCCAGGCAGAGCTAGAGGCATTGGCACAGGACGGGGCGATGGTCATCACTATGATGCAAGAAGCTGGCAACATGGGGCAGCTGCTTGTGGCTCTGGTCCTGTTGTCCCCTAGTACATGGGCCAGGGTGGCATCCCCTACGGCTCAGGCGGAGTTGGCCGCTGTGGAGCCTGTCAGCCCGAAGGCAACTAAAGGTTCTATTCCTGGAGCTTTCGTTGCTGGGGAGAATATGGTGCAGTCTCTGGGACTATTCCTGGAGGTAGCATTCTCAAAAATGCAGGGCAAAAAGGTGATGGCGACCGGGGTGAGTGAGATGGTCCCAAAAGTAGAGCAAAGGGGTGCAACACCCCCTTCGCTAGCGCTACATGTGGACATTTCACATACACCCTTAAGGAGGAGCAAGCAAAGGCAGGACTCCGTTGATGAGGACTCAATGGAAGAGCAACAAGACTGGCAGCTTTGAGGAACTTGGACGGGAATGAAAGTACTTCAAAAGGTAGCTCCTTTCTTTCTTTATCAAATAAGCAATTAACATATAACATTAAGAATGTTGGTATATCTTTGGGAAAAGAGTTAAATTCAGTTTTGTCATTTGTCTAGCTTATTAGGGAAATAGAAAAAGGTAGACTTGTTGCTCCTTCTATCAAAACATGTGAGGATAGCCATCTAGACTTAGATGAGTTTAACTGTGAACAACATCAAATAGCTCTTGGCCATCTTTGTGGTGACCTAACTGAGGAATTGATGGATGATGACAGTGAAGCTTTAGTCATAGTTTCCGATTTTCATAAACATAAGAATGCCAAGGGTAGGAAAATTAAGTTGTCTCTTAGAAGTACTGCAGCAAAAAACAAATCATTTTTTAATCAGAGTAATTTTTTGGAATAGCAGAGGTCTTACATGATATTTCCTTTGAGAAGGATCTAGATTTTATTGTCATACTCGAAACACACAAAAGGAATTTCTCAAACAAATGTCTAAATAACTTGTGTGGTGGAAGAGAGTTGTATTATCATTGGATTCCTCCAAATGGTCGGTCATAGTCGTTCTTTTAGGTATTAATTTAGGGGTGTTTCTAGTCAAAAACTTACTAGTCGGGGAGTTCCATATCAAGCTTCATCTCAAAAATAAATGTGATAACTTTCGTTGGGTGTTAATGGATGTATACGGTGCAGCTCAACCTGAAAACAAAGGTCGCTTCCTTACTGAGTTTGTGAATGCTTGCAGCTCTGATACTTTACCCCTTATGGTGGGTGGGGATTTCAACATTATTCAAAATCCGTCAGAGAAGAGTAGTGATATATTCGATAGTAGGTGGCCATTGCTTTTTAATGCTTGTATTGAAACACTAAATCTTAGGGAACTAGAGTTATCTGGGCGCAAGTTTACTTGGGCAAACTCTGCATTAGTTCCTACTTATGAGAAGTTAGATAGGGTCTTGATCAGCACAAATAGTGAGTCAAAATTTCCTCGTTCTATTGTGGTTGCCCTTACTAGAGATACCTATGATCATACACCTTTGCTGCTAGACACAGGTGAAGCCTCTCATAGAGGAAACTGTCCTATGTTTAAGTTTGAATTAGGTTGGTTACTTAGAGATGATTTTCATGAGATCGTATCTAAGATGTGGTAGAAGGAAAATAGAGGGTCGACTCCTATGCAACGGTGGCAAAATAAGATTAGAAGTCATAGGAGGTTCCTTAGAGGGTGGGCAAAAAATAAAGTTGGTGACAACAAAAAAAGAAATTCTTTTCTTTATGATAATCTAGATGCTCTAGATAAAAAGGCCAAGGTTTCAATGTTGACTCCCCAAAAATTGAATATAAATATTGTCTTAGAGCCTAACTACAAAAGTTGCTTCGAGAAGAGGAGTTCTTTTGGCTACAACGATCAAAGGCGATTAATCTAGTTAAAGGCAATGACAATATAAAATATTTTCAGCCCTTGGCTAACGGGAGATCTAGTAAAACGAGGATCTTCCAACTTGAACAAGAGGAAGGGTTAATTGTTGGTCAGGAAAACCTAAAGTCCTACATTTCCAATTATTATAAGGGTATGTTTAGAGATGATGACGTTAATAATTTCTGTCTAAATGAGGAATTAAGGGACGATAAACCTCAAATCTTCAATCTGGAAAATGATAGATTAATTGAGTCCTTTAGTGAGAAGTAGAAACGCTATTTTTCAAATAGAACACAACAAAGCGCCAGGTCCTGATGGATTCCCAACTGAGTTGTATCAAAACTTCTGGGAACTAATCAAGTTGGATCTTTTAGGCTTTTTGCTAA
This sequence comes from Eleusine indica, assembly GCA_030378355.1. NCBI lineage: Eukaryota > Viridiplantae > Streptophyta > Magnoliopsida > Poales > Poaceae > Eleusine > Eleusine indica. The sequence continues at coordinate 50,734,082 of CM059495.1, forward strand.
GTTCCATAAAGGCGATCTACCTATTCATAGTCTAAATTTTAGGACCATCACGTTACTTCCTAAGAAAGCTGATGCAAGTAAGATCCAATAATATAGACCTATTTGTCTTCTTAATGTGAGCTTTAAAATCTTTACTAAGGTTCTCACTAATAGATTAGTGTTAGTTGCTGATAAAGTAATTCGTCCTTCCTAAACGGCCTTCATCCCTGGTAGATTTATAATGGAAGGAGTAGTAGTCTTGCAAAAAACTATCCATTAGTTACATAAGAAAAAAGAAAGATGGGGTAATTCTAAAACTGAATTTTGAAAAGGCCTGTGACAAGGTAAAATAGTCTTTTCTTCAACAAGTGTTGAGAATAAAAGGCTTTTCACATGAATGGTGTTCTTGGATCCAGAAAGTAACCTCCAAAGAAAGTGTTGGTATAAAATTGAATGATGATATTGGTCATTACTTTTAAACCAAAAAAGGAGTCAGGCTAGGAGATCCTCTTTCCCCTATTCGTTTTAATATTGTGGTGGATATGTTGGCCATTTTAATTGACAGAGCTAAAGAAAATGGGCAATTTAGAGGGACAGTACCACACAGTTCAAGATGGCATTTCCATTCTACAATATGTTGATGACACTATTATTTTTATGGAAAATCATTTAAAGGAGGGAAAGAATATGAAATTGCTTCTTCGTGCTTTTGAACAACTTTCTGGCCTCAAAATTAATTTTCATAGGAGCGAGGTTTTTTGTTATGGGGCTGCTAAAGAAATAGAGATGGAATACTCACAGATTTTTTGTTGTGATTTGGGTTCCCTTCCTATTAGATACCTTGGTATACCCATGCATCATAGGAAAATTTAGAATAGTGACTGGAGGGAGGTGGAAGAGAGATTTCAAAAGCGTCTAAATGGGTGGAAAGGGAACTTTTATTTGTCAGTGGTCGCTTGGTCCTTATAAATTCGGTATTGAGTAGTCTCCCTATGTTTATGCTCTCATTTTTTGAAGTCCCCATAGATGTACTAAAAAAATTAGACTACTAGAGATCTAGGTGTTTTGGCAAGGGAATGATCATAAGAAAAGGTATAGATTAACAAAGTGGAGAATCTTGTGTACACCAAAAGACCAAGGTGGACTTGGGATTTTAAATCTGGACCTTCAGAATAAGTGTCTTCTTAGTAAATGGTTATTTAAATTAATCAATAAAGATGGGATGTGGTAGCATATTCTCAGAAAAAAAATATTTGGAAAATAAACCTATCACCCATGTGCAGCATACTCCTAGAGACTCTCATTTTTTTTGTCAAGCCTTATGAAGGTTAAAAATCACTTTTTGAGAATGGGGAAGTTTAACTTGGCAGATGGTACTCAAATGAGATTCTAGGAGGATATATGGTTAGGGAATTATACCCTAATGGGCCATTTCCCTGGCTTATACAACATCAGTAGAAAGAAGAATGTTTCAATCAATGCAGTTTTAGATGGGGGTTTCTTAAATATATCCTTTAGAAGATCCCTAGTTGGTAATAACCTCCAAGTATGGAAAAATTTGATTGCCACGGTAATGGATATTCAGCTAACGGATCAAAGGGATAGTTTTTCATGGGGCCTTCATCAAAATGGGAGATATTCTGTTCGATCAATGTATAAGTCGATGATAGCTTCCGATATCATACCGCATAACCATATCATTTGAAAACTTGCCATTAAGAATTGAGATTTTTTTTTGGTATCTAACTAAAGGCATAGTACTAAATAAAGATAATTTGTAAAAAAAGATATTAGAATTGGAGATTAAAATGTTGTTTCTGTAAACTTGATGAGACAATACAACACATGTTCTTTGACTGTCATTTAATCTTTGTTTGGGGGTTGTTCAAGTTTCCTTCAATATATCTCCCCCTACTAATGTTGATCATCTATTTGGTACTTCCTTCGTCCTAATTTAGTTGGCACTTTGGAGCCCGGCATGGGAATTAAGGAGAAGTGTAAAAAATAGGTGCACAGAAAACAAGAAGAAAACTGATAGAGATAGAGATGTATTGAAAAGAGAAAAAGATGCATCGGAAAGTGAGAATGTCAATTATTTTGGAACAATTGAAGAGGACTAGAATGCCAATTATTTTGGGACGGAGGGAGTAGTTGGTTACATGGGCTAGATTTGAAACTAAAGAACAATATCTTAGTTGGTGCAACAACAATGTGTTGGGCAATTTGGTTATGTAGGAATGATTTGATCTTTAACAACATACGAGCTCTTATTTCTCTACAGATGATCTACAAAGGAACTTATTGGATCCGGACTTGGAAGCTACTGCAAAAGGAAAAAGACATATGACCTTTTTTTTTTGGTGTCGTGTGCTTGAGACCACAATCTTAAAGATCTTTGTTAGAATGGTTGGTTTAATAATAATAGAATTAGTTGTTAGTCTTTTGGAGTACAAGTGTTCATGCTCTATTTATTTTGGTTGTGATAAAAACGGTATTTTTGTGATCCTTGTAATGTTAAACAACTATATGCATTTATCATGTAGTGGCTAAAATATTAAAATATATTTCTGTTTCTAAAAAGACAGCAAGAAGTATCCAGAGGCCGGGAGCGGGCGATGCCACGCATGACAGCAGCGCGTATAATAGACATAGGAGAGATGGAACAAGCGTGCCAGAGTAGAACGAATGGTGCCTCTTCTAGCAACCACAAGCCGTAAAGGCCTTATTCTAAATGGGCTAATGGGCTTGGAGGTGGAGTACATGTCAAGCTCAAGGTCATAAGGGGGCTGGACGAGCTTAAGCATGTAATTAGTATACTCCGGTTTTTTTGTTGTTAGGAACAACTACTGCAAATTTGCACTAAAAAGTTTATCCTAATGATAACAAAATAAGAACAAAGGAGTATTAATTAAGGGGTCCCTTTAGGAAAACACGGACCTTAGGACGGCGAGGCTCCTGCTCGCCCCCGCCTGTCTCCGCCCCAGACGTCAAAGTGTTGGGTGACTTCGTCATCCCCCTGTGAGCTGAAGCGCCACTTGTAAGTGCTAACCTAATTTTCAGGTTTCAGCTTAGTCTCATCTAGGTCAGAAAAAAAAACTGAACGTGCAGCAGGCATCCATACGTCTTTTGCTATATTTTATCACAAGACCAAGTATTAAAATAGCAAATAGTTTAATGCGTCGGTCACAAATGCACGACATGCATGTATCACCTGCATCACATTTGCAGGCTGGAGTTCGTCCTCATCTGCCTAAAAGTGCCAAGTGTGCCATCATCAACACGACCCGCCGACATCAAAGGACATATGGTAGATGACCCGCCGACATCAAAGGACATATGCGATGTGGTGTCAAAGTGCCGCCGATAGAGCAAAGGATATGTCCCTTCATTTTATAATTATTATTATTATTAACTTTTTTTATTACTTTTGATCATTTTTCTTATTTAAAGTTTTTTTGAAAAATATCATATATTTTCTCATAATTTATTTTATCACTAGACAAAATTTAAATATAACTTATAATTTTTATATCTAAATAAATATTTTGAATAAGACGAATGATCAAACATAATTAAAAAAGTCAATGATGATAATAATTTTGAAATGTAGTAGTATAGGATAAGTTGGATGTAGCTAAGAATTGATTTTGGATTCTTTCATAATAGCAGTGGTAAGTAATTTTATTAAAAAAAATATTCTAATTGTTCATAATAAAAGTGGTAGGTAATTTTTGCTTATTTATTTCTCTGATTAATATTGTAATTTCTAGCTTTGAGAGCTACATGTCAGGATTGTATCATGGATAATCAGATCACTCGATATTATTTGGGCATTTGCATGTTCCAACTTATAAATCTCCAGTCGGACCTACATTGTTTTGAAGCGATCAATGCTACCATCATGCATCAAAGCCTGCTTAGGGCGACAAGGGTGGCGCCCCGATCTGCCGCCACCGAGTCTTCCCCTCCGCCATCCCCCCCCCCCCCCCCTTTCGCTACCGAAGACTGCTGCTAGCCAATGCTCCTGCAGCCGCAATGATAGTGGCGGTGGGGCTTTCGTTCTTGGTCTTGTCTCCCCCTATCCCTACACCGTCTCCTCATCTACCTACCTCAATTACAGCATCCTCATGACCAGATTCGGGCCACAAGAAGCCGGATCAAGTGTTCTAAGCAAGGTCATTCGTCGGTCTGTCTTTGGGTCTTCAGGATTAGCTACAGGCGATGATCCTCTGCCAGCGGCAAGTTTTAATGGACATGTGTGTCGTCCTTTGCCTCCTCGGCACTCAGTGTGGTGCGAGGGACGACATTCTAGGTCATCCTCTTCCATCTTCTCCGTTGGGATAGAGGTTGGAATATCCTTGTGTCAACTGACACTGGCTGGATTTTGGTGATGGTGATGGTGCTAGGTGCTTTCCCCTGACCGTCATCAAGCCCGGCCAGTGTGACGATGTCATGTCATCCGGCGACCGGTGATGGTTGGGCTGTTGTAGTGGTGGGGAGGCTTGGTCCTTTTCTGTGACCAACTTAGACCCAGGACTGATTGATGGCGGTGATCTGCCCTTTTGCCCAACCCTATGTGCATGTTTCAATCATCTTCGGTCTTCATGGCTAGCATGTGGATGAAGTATAAGACGAATAGTTTTCTTGGGTGGTCATATGGTGGCCACATCTTTGATTCAGAGATATCGTGTGTTGTTTGCAATGGAGATACAATAGGATTTTGCCACCAAAGGTGAAAACCTTGGTCAGTTGAATTGGTTGTACGATGTTGGCAGTCAAGGGCATTGAGTTCTCCCTGGAGACTTCGTTCTTGGGTGACATGATGCCCTTGAAGTTCTTGTGATGTCCGGAGTGAAAACTGAAGTGACGGCGACAAAGGATGTCGTTATCATGTTGGAGACGTCACGGGGGACATGTTGTACTTAGCATTTTTTGTTGTATGGCTGAATGGGATGTCTTTGGAATCTTTCATAACCTGACATTGCAGCGGTTCTTTTGTTGCTGGAAAGTGGATGTATGGAGTGGGTTCTCTATTCTTTCTTTATATAATTTGTATAGTCTTTGTGACTATTATAATAATTTATAGCTATATGTATTAATTGATACAAAGACTGGAATATCAATATATATTTCCTATTCTAAAAAAAATGCATCACTGTCAAATGAGCAGTCTTCTATGCATATGGTTTGTATGGATTTTCATGTGGTAATCCACTTCTGCTGACTTAGAGTGGCCTGTTTGTCCTCGTAACCGACGAAGAGAAGTCAAGGAGTATCTTCCCAGAACATGGCTTCACGTGATAACGACACGGCACGCATGGATCACCAGGAGTTTGGCCGATATGGAAAGAACACGGATCCAACAATAAGAGAAAGGCTGCTAATAATTGTGGTAAACTCTGACCCAAGCAAGCTTTTCTTGTCAATCATGCATATGCCGGCTGGCGGCGAAAGAGGATTCAAACTACGTTTCGTCCATGATACAAGAGAGAATGAGGTCAGACGATACGTGTAAGACCAACTGCTTCTGAACGTAGCACGCGCCTATTGGAGTCGATCTGTCTATAAAAATATATAGATGCTCCCATGCACAACACCTGAAAATGGTAATAATATGCCGAGCAATTAAAGACTGATTAGTTACATATGCACCTGTCGATCCACCTGGTATGGCTAGCTGTCTCTTACACGTATTCATTTCGTCGGTCTGTATAATCACAAACGTCTGGTGTCGGTTGGTAATCAAATATTCTTTTCGACGAGTGAGAGAGAGAACCCTGCCTCACCACTATATTAAGAACCTCTCTGCAAGGTCCAAACACACAACAAATTAGCCAAGCCACAAGTGTATCCATCTACCCAGGGTGACCATGGAAACAGAAAACTACTCCTCCACCACCTGGACCTCGTCTATGGCCTTGCCCGTCGCCTGGCTTGCGCTGCTTGCCATCTGTTCGTTCTACTTTCTCGTCGGACGCAGCCGGCGCGGCAGCAAGGGGCGGCGGTACGCGCCCGTGGTCGGCACCGTGTTCCACCAGCTCTACCATGTCCGGCGGCTGCACGACTACCACACGGATCTCTCCCACGAGCACAAGACCTTCCAGCTCCTGGCGCCGGCCTCCCACAGGCAGATTTACACCTGCGATCCGGCCGCTGTTGAGCACATCCTGCGGACCAACTTCGCCAACTACGGCAAGGTAACCGTAATTATAAGCATAGCTACTGGCAATGATTAGGACATGAATATTTTCTGGGACAACTGCAAAAACCTGTTTGCATCTTTGGGATTTTTCATGTACACCCATGTACCCGAACATTTCTCAGCATTACACCTTATAGATACACTCCCCTTCGGCAGCCTCTAGTGTAGTTTTGAATGCTCTGATGTTTTTTTTTCTTGGCAAGTTAAATAGATGCTGCAAAGTATGGTAAGAACATAGATAGAGCACAAATGCAAATTTTTTGAATTGTTTAATTGTTTTGGTCCCCTAGAACCCAGACAGAAAGCTTCGTCAAGATGGATGTCTGAAAAAATAATGTGATCCAGAGAGCTGTCTGAGTACAGACTGATAATATTTTGTTTGAACCGTTGATAATTGTAAAATATATGCTGTTACATCAATTTAAAAAATGTTATTTCTGACCTCGAAAACTCAGTGAAAAATGTTGTTTCATGGACCAGTAATGGACCTTCGGTATCTTTGTTTTAGAAAGGTTCTATTTTTTAAATAAGCGAATAATCAAGTGCATCCATCTAGCCTCTACGTTCGAGGATATATTACACCAATAATTATTACAGGAGTACTCCATGGACGAAGATCTCCATTTGTCGGCATACGGCATGTAGTGTTCTCTGCGTCTCCCTATGGAATTGGCGGAATTGCAACCAAGAAAACATATTGTATCTTTTGTTACCTGACATATAGCATGCATTTCGTTGTTAGTTTCTGAATTTTCATGCATGTTTGGACAGGGCTCGTTCAACTACGAGAACTTGCGGGACCTGTTCGGCGATGGCATCTTTGCCGTCGACGGCGAAAAGTGGAGGCAGCAGCGGAAGATCGCTAGCTATGACTTCTCCACGAGGACACTCCGCGACTTCAGCGGCTCCGTCTTCAAGAGGAACGCTGCCAAGCTCGCTGGCATCGTCTCCACCAACGCTGCCTCAAATGAGCCAATGGACATCCAGGCAAGTGAAGTCCCAATCTCGCAATCCAAATTGTGCATCCATCTTCTAGATCGAGGACTGTTTTCCTGACGTTGCCATCGAACTGAAATGTCCTTCTTCGAATATCAGGATCTTGTCCTGAAGGCAACGATGGACTCCATCTTCACCATCGCCTTTGGCCTGGATCTTGACACGCTGGGTGGCTCGGGAGAGGGAAGCCGCTTCGCGGCGGCCTTCGACGATGCCAGCGAGTTCACGCTGCTCCGCTACGTCAACCCGTTCTGGAAGGTGATGAGGCTTCTCAACGTCGGCAGTGAGGCAATGCTCAAGGAGCGGATCAAAGTCGTTGACGAGTTTGTGTACAAGCGCATCCGTGCCAGGGCCCAGGAGATCTCCGACGGCAAGGCACAGGACCCCGTAAGCCACCTATGCTCCGACACCTACATGACTCCATCACCTCCCTCTGTCTAGCACCCATGCTACTACACTCTGCTCGGTCGGACGCGCGACCTCATCCATTGATTTTTCTAAACAGGATTCGAGGCAAGATATCCTGTCCAGATTCATCCAAGCAGCGACGAACGATTCTGGGAAGGTGGATTACAAGTACCTGAGAGACATCATACTGAACATCGTCATCGCCGGCAAGGACACGACTGCCGGAGCGCTTGCTTGGTTCCTCTACAAGGCGTGCAAGCACCCGGAAATCCAGGCCAAGATTTACCAGGAGGTCACGGAGGCCACCAACGCCAGCGTGGACACCTCCGTGGACGTGTTTGTTCAGAACCTGACCGACGAGGCCCTGAACAAGATGCACTACCTGCACGCCGTCCTGACGGAGACGCTGCGGCTGTACCCTTCTGTTCCTCTGGTGAGTATTTCTTTCTGATTTGCATTGTGATCGTGAACGGCCACTCGAACCTCCTGTTCCGATTAATGTACTGAACATTGTGTCTGTTTTTGATGTTTTGTTCAGGACAACAAGCAGTGCTTCTCGGACGACGTGTTGCCTGACGGCTCCAGCGTCAGCAAGGGAGACATCGTGTTTTATGTTCCATACGCCATGGGACGAATGGAGTATCTGTGGGGCAAAGACGCCGACGTCTTCCGGCCTGAACGGTGGCTCGATGCAAATGGCGAGTTCCAGCCGGAAAGCCCCTTCAAATTCTCAGCTTTTCAGGTTCAGTGGTGACCACCTCAAACCCCAAAACAGAGTATCTCACGTGTTATTACGAATGACGTGCCCTGCTACTTCTTTCATGTGTTAGGCTGGTCCGAGGATCTGCTTGGGAAAGGAGTTCGCGTACAGGCAGATGAAGATCTTCGCGGCCGTGCTCCTCCGTTTCTTCGTGTTCCGCCTTCGCGACGAGAAGGCGAGCGTGAACTACCGCACCATGATCACGCTCCACATCGAGGGGGGTCTCCATCTGACGGCGACGGCGAGATGAGGGCCGGCGCGTGACGGCGTGTGGGCTTCAGTAAAGTAATAATGGAAACCAAATAGTTCTGATGAAAGACCTGTACATGCTTAGACACCGTGTCAAACATATTAGGCGTTTTCCGGTTTGCAAATCAAAACTGCTGGGGAGAAACTACACATACGGTCAGCCGTGAGATATGTGGTGTGCGATGGATTCTTCAGTGTCTTTGATAAACATTTTTTTTTGTGACAAGTCTTTGATAAAGTTATTATGCGTGCTCCCATGCAACTGCAAACTGAATCGACGGTGGACTGGGCAGATTAAGATAAACGTTGAGAATATAGGACACGAGCATTGCCTTTAATTAATTAAGGTAGAGAAATTGTTGTCTAGATATAGTTGTATATATGTGTCTCAAAAAAAAAGATATTCCTTCATTCAGGTCATTTAAGGTAGCATTTAATATAGGGAGTGTCTAATTTTCAGTCAATTCAAAATAGGGGTTTCTTTCAATCAACGCTTTTAACTCTTGGATTTAGATCTAATGGTTACAAAAAAACAACTCTTTTCTATAATCTATACATAACATTAATTAATATAAATAATCCTACAAATAAATAAATAACAAAAAAAATTAAACAAAAGGTTCTCATAGACCATCATGCATTGAAATACCATTGATTGAAAGAAACCTTGTTTTTAATCGACTAAAAATAATCATTCCTGTTTAATATACTAAAGAGTAATTAATTAAAGAAAGTTTTTCTATTTTTACTCATTATAAATAGAGTATCGGGTCTATCCAACTCAGCAATAAGTCTCGATTGGACTGGTTGGTTGATCACAGCTAGAAAGCTCGATTCCTCCTACCCGTATTATCCTTCTTTTTTGGTCATACTTACGACGAATTTGCTTGGGGAAGACTCCAAAGGACATTGCCTCGAGAAGATGAGGTGCGCGTCTGAAGCGAAGCAACTAGGCAACAGTTTTAATTACGCATCAGGAGCAATCATTTTCAAGGATAAACACGTCCAAAATCAAGTCTTTTTCTCAAACGAACTGAATTGTAAAATCTTACTCTTCCTTTAACGACTTGAATTCAGAACTGAACTGTGAAATCTTACTCTCCGTTTAAATGACTTGAATTTCGGACTGGAGGAAGTATAGTTTTGTATATACTACAATATATAATCTCTACAATCTATTAATTCAGGTGATGTCGTCATTGGTGTTGCCTTAGTTTGATGTTGATTTTTTTTATTTTGAAGTAGATTTTAAAAAAATATAGATATAGACAGTTCTCTAATCACAGTTGGACTAGAAACAACACAAAACCAGATGTAGTCTATTCTCTATTCAAAATCATAGTCAGACACATTTTTTTAATCACAGTCAAACTCAGTTTTTCAATCCGTGTGTAATTGTTTTTCTGTTTTAATTAAAACAACATGCAAAAAAAAACAGACACACCTTGACAACACCTCAGACATACTAACTATATCTAATTTCTTTAGTTGGAATTGGAGTTCTAATAGAAAAAAAAAAGTCCAACACACTTATTCTTTCACACGATGACAGGATTCCAATTTTCTTTTTACAAAATATCAAAGTAAAAACTGTCCAATATAATCAAACCTGGAGGCAAACATCAACCAAATCCAAAAAAAAATATCTAATATGTTAAAAGTGAAAGCTAGTAATTGAACCGTATAACATAAATAGTCTATCTATAAAAAACTATAAATGTCCGTTGCAACACACGGATAATTTACTAGTAATAAACTTATTAATTAAGATGCGGTCATCCACTTCGTGTGCACAAAGTTAGAGATTAAATTTAAGTCGGTTTTATACCTTTCATATTAAGCACTGACTTTCAAAAATCATGACTCCCGTATCTGGAGTCCAAATAAAATAAACTCGGACTCTATCTCGTAACTCTCAAAAAGTTCTACAACTTTGGTATTCAATAGATTCACAGATTCAGAAGGTTTTATATCCAAATATATGATGCAAAATTATCTATTTTGATTCGGACTTCTCTACGCACATCTACTTACGGGACCTATATCTCATAGCTTCGGAGTCCAAATAATATGATGCATATATGTTTCGGAAAGCTCTCGACGAGATCTACAACTTTTATAGTCACACTTTTCCCCATTGAAGCATGTCTTGAAGTCCAAAACCGTAACGTAATACAGTGTTGTTTCTGCACTGCGTAAATTATTTAAACCTTCTAGAAATCCTTAGTCATTGGGTCACGACCTTGAACTTGCATGTTAGATTTCATGTACATATAGAGGTATCTTATATGTGTCATGGGCTTATGGAAAACCTGGAGTCAGGCTTCATATCGCTGCTTCTCATCTTTGAACCTTTTTAGTATTATTTCACCTAATTCTACAACATCTCAAACAACACTACTGTCGAAATCATTAACATTAGAGATAAAAAAAAACATATTTATGATGAGAATATGATGGAAAATAATGAGAAAATGATTGCTTCTGCATATATAATGTTATACTAAGAAGCATCAACAGTAATATAAATATGATCTTTTATGTAAAAATATTAATAATACTATATATATTTAATAAATATATTATATAAATAATTTTTTATTTAAACTATACAAAATATTTTATTTTTCTTAAACTTGTCATAACGTACGGGCACTTTACTAGTATAGTATATAAACATTGTGATAAATAGCTGCATCCGTATAGATATCGATTTAATTCATCGTTTCACTAGACGCCACACGCGGTCCAAAATGGGTAATGTCTGCTCCTTTGCTATGCATACTGCCAAAAGCCTATAGAGAGAACCCTGGACTGCACAGCTATATAAAGGAACCTGCTTGCAAGTTTCGTTCAACCGCACAACGGCACAAACCAAATCATAATAAAGCCTGCCATCCCAACAACAAAGTCTAGCCATATCTACCCCGAGTCGCCATGGAAAGAGAAAACTCATCCTCCTCCTCTACGGCCATGACCCTCGCCGCCGGCCTCACGCTACTTGCCGTCTGCTGGTCGTTCTACTACTTTTTCGTCAGATGCGGCAGGCGCGGCGGCAAGTTGGCGAGGCGGTACGCGCCCGTGGTCGGCACCGTGTTACACCAGCTGTACCACGTCCGGCGGCTGCACGACTACCACGCGGACCTCTTCCGCGAACGCAAGACCTTCCAGCTGCTCACGCCGTCCGGCCGGAGACAAATTTACACCTGCGATCCGGCCGTGGTTGAGCACATCCTCAGGAAAAACTTCGCCAACTACGGCAAGGTAAGCTTAATGGCCCAACATATGGCTCGTTGCCTGCATGCCGGAATCCGCCTTACCCCCTTAGATTCATCATGTTTCAGTACCGCTTCCATCCCCGCTTGACTCACGCACCGTGTCTCCCTCCCCAATCTCGCTACTGCTCTCTTTTTCTCCAAACTCAATTTCCAGCTCGTTATGGTTAAAAAAAATAGTAAGTCATTTTCAACATTGGCATGATCTTTAAAACACAAAATATACTATGGACAAAATATAATCAATAACACATAAGAATTTACTTTGAAGCTTATTTTTTAGTATGGATGAAATACATGTCATATACTATCTGTCAATTTCTTTCATTTAATGACAAAGCATCTCCAACGGTTTCTGATACCTCATCCCTAAAATTGACTTTTATCATGTGTGAATAGAAGAAACTGTTCTCCAACAGTTTCTGAAATGCCAGCAATATTTTGACAAGCAAAAGTATCAATCAAAGTCGCTCCAATTACGGCAATGTCACCATCAAAATCAATCTTGTCCATCTCCAACAGTGTTCAAAATAGACGCTATGTATGGACTCACTAGTGGCTGGAGTGCTACACTTTTTTTAAAGGATTTTTTGTGAACAGGAGAATTGCTTTTTGTCCCAATAATTTTTTAGAAGGCCCAAACTAATTTTTTTTAGTGGACCAGAATTAAGAGGTCCATTACTGGTCCACAAAATAGTCCTCGGAACACAAATGGGTCTATTTTTAGGTGTACCAGAATTTAGAGGTCCATTACGATCAAAAGAAGTAATGGACCCTCGAATGCAAATATGGGTGCGCTTTTATTCTCAGAAGATGTAATTTAAGTGGCGGTTTTGACCAAACTGGTCCAGTTTTGTTTGAGTAGACGACCTGTTTCAGTTGATCAAATTGAAAATTTAAATATTTGAAATTCAATAAAAACCCAAGGAAACTAACGATAAAATGAGAAAACTGAGCGGTTTTTTCTTTCAAAAGAAAAACTTTTCTCGATAAACCAACAAAACCAAGTGTTTTTCAAATTTTGTTCAATTTTTTTTTCTTTTTTGACATTAAGTGATTTACTGACCGGTTTTTTTGGTTTTTCACAAAAACCAGAAAAACCAGTGGGAAACGAGATTCAAATGATTTTTGAACCTTGCTTGAATCCATGGATTGAAATCCTGTTCGGAAACCGGTCGGTTTTCGCGAATCCCGGTCCGAACCGGGACAGCGGGAAGTTCGGGATCCCGGTGGAAACCGACCCTAGTTACTATAGCAATTCGAGATCCTGATCAGGAAGTTCGGGATCCTGGTCCGATTTTGTCAAAGAAAATTTCTGTTACAGTTCGGAATTTCAATCCATGCTTGAACCACGGTAAAACAGGGTAATTTCAACTATGAGAACATGAGGGATATCCTCGGTGATGGCATCTTCGCCGTCGATGGCGACAAGTGGAGGCAGCAGCGCAAGGTAGCCAGCAACGACTTCTCCACGAGGGCGCTCCGCGACTCCAGCAGCGCCGTCTTCAATAGGAACGCCGCCAAGCTCGCCGGCATTGTCTCCACCAACGCGGCGTCGAAGCAGCCCATGGACTTCCAGGTACGTAAGTCTGAGTCTTCGGTCAGCGTCTCCTCCAGATTGTTCAGACCTTATCACTGACGAATGACACGATTCTTCTTCGTCAGAGCCTCGTGCGGAATGCAACGATGGACTCTATCTTCTCTATTGCCTTCGGCCTGGACCTCGACACGCTGGGCGGCTCGGCCGAGGGGACCCGCTTCACCGCGTCGGTTGACGACGCAAGCGAGTTCGCAATGCTCCGATACATCAACCCATTCTGGAAGGTGATGAAGCTCCTCCATGTCGGTGTCGAGGGGACGCTGAAGGAGCGGATGGAGGTCGTCAACGAGTTTGTGTACAAGCGCATCCGTACCAGGGCACAGGAGCTTTCCAACGTCAAGGCACAAGACTCTGTAAGCCTCATACTTCGATACCTCGATCACATGATTCTAACTAACACACCCTGCACACTGATCTGAATCGTCCATTGATTTTATTTGTAATAGGACTCGAGGCAACAAGACATCCTGTCCAGATTCATCGAAGCTACTACTAACGAATCTGGGACGGTGGATTATAAGTATCTGAGAGACATGATACTGGGCATTGTCGTTGCCGGCAAGGACACGACCGCCGGGGCGCTTGCTTGGTTCTTTTACATGGCATGCAAGCACCCGGAGGTACAGGAAAAGATTTGCCACGAGGTCACGGAGGCTACCAACGCCGGCGAGGCCGCGTCCGTGGACGAATTTGCGCAGAGCCTGACTGACGAAGCCCTGAACAAGATGCACTACCTGCACGCCGCCCTCTCGGAGACGCTGAGGCTGTATCCTTCTCTTCCCCTGGTGAGCCTACATTCTGATCTTGAAAGAAAAAACCACTCCTTTATGTAACAACTGAATATGTTCTGTTTTCCACTGAGTTTGTTCTTGATTCTTCAGAATAACAAGCAGTGCTTCTCGGACGACGTTTTGCCTGACGGTTCAAGCGTCAGCAAGGGCGACATCGTGTTCTACGTTCCTTATTCCATGGGCCGGATGGAGTACCTGTGGGGAAAAGACGCCGAGGTGTTCCGGCCCGAGCGGTGGCTCAATGAAAATGGCGAGTTCCAGCCTGAAAACCCGTTCAAGTTCACAGCTTTTCAGGCTGGTCCGAGGATCTGCTTGGGAAAGGATTTCGCGTACAGGCAGCTGAAGATTTTCGCGGCCGTGCTGCTCCGTTTCTTCGTGTTCCGATTGCGCGACGGGCAGAACGCGGTCGTCAACTACCGCACCATGCTCACGCTCCACGTCGAGCACGGTCTCCATCTGACGGCGACGGCGAGATGAGTGTGCCTGGGCACGTTGCAGGTCGACGCCTCCAAGTGCGCGAGCGACAGATTCTTGTACAGACAGGAACGAGTGACCTGCATCGAGCGACTTTCTGTAACGTCGGATTGCCTAATAAGATGCCGCAACGAACGATTAGCATACTTGCAGTGTCAGCATCACCGTTGTGGTGCCAGCGTTCCCTTCCCATGATTCTATGTCTGAAAATATCGGGACTTCTCACCTGAATCGTGATGCACATCGCCGGGATATCATGGCCTCGCTTCGTCTCGCGTTAAGTCAAACGCTCAAAGTGCTTTAATAACAAAAAAAATAAACGCTCAAACTGCAGACGATCGAATGACATAAATCTTGATCTGGACATTGCCGGACTACTAGGTGGCAAGTGTACTTGACTGCATCTGCTGGCCCGCATGATACGGGACGGCACGTTGGCACCGATACACTTCACTTCAGAGTATTCACCGCTCTCGCGTCACATAAGCGGTGCATGATTGTACCCAAAAGGAGGACTCAATTGAATGAGATATTAATAATTAACTCGATCGAGATGTATGCAGTAGTAATGATTAATGACCCGATAACTGGAAACGTAAGCAAGCAGGGAGGTACTATACAGATCCTCTACAATACAGACATACAGTAAGTTTGAGGAATAGAAACTCTCACTGAAATATGGGACCACCTGTCCTGTCCAAACGTTAATGACTAATATACTAATGCTTTTTGTATGATCCTGATCTAGCGAGGAGAGGAGATATCCCAACAACAAGACGCGTGGACTGGAACAAAAGAAACCTTAGCAAAGGGGATAATCCAGCGACGATGGCAGCAGAATCAAAGGGGAGACCTAGTGATTAGTAGCCACTGGTCTAGCGATTAGGCAGGCCATTAATCAAACATGCATGCCTGCTAAACTATTTCGACGTGGACGTGAGCAGCGTTTCTCACTTGCTCAGGGCAGGGCTCACCCGAGCCGTCGCCATCTGGCCATCCCACACCCACAGTATCCTAGATGTGGGCATGTGATGTATAAACAAATCAAGAACCGGAAACAGAGTACTAGTACTACCGACTAGACTAAACCTGATTTGCTGCGGCCTTGACTGACTTGCCACAAAAATTCCATCGCATTTAGCAGCGTTATCTAGGTCGCAGAGCTAAGCTAAGGATGTCGCGCTTAACCTTGTGCACGGCACGGGCACGCTGGCCAACACCCGGATGCGGCCGAATCGCGAGCATCTCTGCCCGGTGGTAGAGTAGCTACTCTACTACCGGTAACCGGACACGGCGGCGGTGCTGGCGCGCCTTGGATGCTTGCGCCACGGGCTTACACTAACTTGCATACAACCAACCGGTCTCGGCATCCGGTGCCTTGCGTGGCTCGCGTACAAGGAGGAGGCCTCTCGCTTTTGGAGCGAGGGGAGATTGAAGTGTACTAGTTTAATCCTCGGGGGAACCGGCCGGAGCTGGAAAAGGCGAAAGATTAATCTGCTCGAGATCGAGCGGCTTGGCATGCGCTCGTGGGTGCGCCAGTGTGTCCGTATCCTAGAAGACGGTGCGGGCGTGACTGCCTGTGCCTGGGCGTTTGTTTGCCGGGGGGCGGCGTGCGTGCCAAACGAGCCAGCCGGTTTCGGGTGGTGATGGCCAGTTGCCACCGTAAAGGGGGAAAAAAGAGGAGGCCGAGCGAGCGGCACCGCATCTGCTTTTGGAAGCCACCGCCGCCGGGTTCCTCTTCCCGCATGTGGACGTGCATTGACAACCGGATCCGCAGAGCAGGGGTCTCTCGTCATTTTCCTTCCCATTCCGTCATCCCGCGCTATAAAACGTTTTTGGAAAAACTATAATCGGAGCTGACGACCGGACCGTCGTCCTTTGGTTCATCACTCGTGTTTCCAGGTTCGGTGACATGACCTCCTCTCCAGTCTCCACCACTGATTCTGATTCCAAACGGCGGTGGTCGAATCATTGGGAGCGGTCGTACGTCAGTCAGCCCCATGCTCCCCATGCCGTCCGTCCGGGCTGCCCACCGTCGCTGGATCCATCACGCTCGTCGAGACACCTGGGTGGACGCGCGTCGACGTCAAGCGTCCGGGGCCCACGCAGTCAACCGACAGTTGACCATTCCCGGCCGACGCCGGACACTAGTGCCGCCGGCGCTCGCCGTGCTGAGGAAGCTGAAATAGCATCATCACACTCGAACCGTCGCGTGGGTCACCGGCACGTGGGTCCCGCGGAAAATATCTCCCTCCGCCCTGCCTTTCCGCTGCAGGACAAGTTCCGAAACGTGGGGGCACCGGAATCCAATCCCGACGCCCCATCCAAGCCAACTACGAAGTAGTAGTAGTGCTCCTAGCATGGATCACGGGCCTCCCTGATCGAGCGGACGGAGCCGGACGGTGGCGCGGACACGAGTCGAGGTCCGCCGCCCGACGCCGCTGCAATATTGCCATCATTTAACACCAGCGGGCGGGTTGTGTCATGTCTGCGCCTCTCTGGGACCTCTCCCCTCCAGCTCACTGCCAGTGTCGCCCATCACTCCATTCCACTCCACTCCACCCTCCCCCACGCCTTGAAGCAGCAGTCTCAGGCTCAGGCTGCAAGTGCAGGCCATAAAAACGCGCGCGCATCCCCTCATCGTTGCCCGTGCCACCACCCCACCTCCCATTACCGCAAGCTATCCCCGGCTTGCCGCCCATGGATTCGTCGCGGTGGTGCCTCGCCTCCCTGCTCCTCCTCCTCCTCCTCCTCCTGTCCCTCCGCCCGATCCGCGGCGCGGCGTACCTGCAGGAGCGGAAGAACTACATCGTCCACCTCAAGCCTCGCGACGGCGGCGGAGACGACATCGAGGAGTGGCACCGCTCCTTCCTCCCGCAGGTGGCCACCCCGGATGACGACGAGGGCCCGCGGATCATACACTCCTACCGCGAGGTCTTCCCCGGCTTCGCCGCGCGCCTGACCGACGAGGAGGCCGACGCGCTGCGCGCCACGGACGGGTGCGTGCGGCTGTACCCGGAAGTCTTCCTCCCCCTGGCGACCACCCGGTCCCCGAGCTTCCTGGGCCTCCACCTCGGCAACGAAGGGTTCTGGAGCCGGTCCGGATTCGGCCGCGGCGTGGTGATCGGGATCCTGGACACGGGCATCCTCCCCAGCCACCCCTCCTTCCACGACGACGGGATCCAGCCCCCGCCCAAGCACTGGAACGGCACCTGCGAGTTCAAGTCCATCGCCCGCGGCGGCTGCAACAACAAGGTCATCGGCGCCCGCGCCTTCGGCAGCGCGGCGGTCAACTCGACGGCCCCGCCGGTCGACGACGCGGGCCACGGCACGCACACGGCCAGCACGGCCGCGGGCAACTTCGTGGAGAACGCCAACATCCGCGGCAACGCGGACGGCACCGCCGCCGGGATGGCCCCGCACGCGCACCTGGCCGTGTACAAGGTGTGCACGCGCAGCCGGTGCTCCATCATGGACATCATCGCGGGGCTGGACGCCGCCGTGCGGGACGGCGTCGACGTGCTGTCCTTCTCCATCGGCGCCTACTCCTCCACCCAGTTCAACTACGACCCCATCGCCATCTCCGCGTTCCGCGCCGCGGAGCGCGGCATCGTCGTCAGCTGCGCCGCGGGCAACGCCGGGCCGGAGGCGGGGACGGTGGGGAACGGCGCGCCGTGGATGCTCACCGTCGCCGCGGGCACCATGGACCGCGTGATCCGCGCCACCGTCAAGCTCGGGAACGGGCAGGAGTTCCACGGCGAGTCGCTGTTCCAGCCGGGGAACAACTCGGCCCAGAACCCGCTCCCGCTCGTGTTCCCCGGCGCGGACGGGTCCGACACCAGCCGCGACTGCAGCGTGCTGCGCGACACCGAGGTCACGGGCAAGGTGGTGCTCTGCGAGAGCAGGGGCCTCAGCGGCCGCGTCGAGGAGGGCCAGACCGTGGCGGCGTACGGGGGAATCGGCATGGTGGTGATGAACCGCGCGGCGGAGGGGTACACCACCTTCGCCGACGCGCACGTGCTCCCGGCGTCGCACGTGAGCCACGACGCCGGCACCAAA
This sequence comes from Eleusine indica, assembly GCA_030378355.1. NCBI lineage: Eukaryota > Viridiplantae > Streptophyta > Magnoliopsida > Poales > Poaceae > Eleusine > Eleusine indica. The sequence continues at coordinate 50,752,875 of CM059495.1, forward strand.
ATCGCGTCCTACATCAACTCCACAACCAACGCGACGGCGAGCATCGTGTTCAAGGGCACGGTCATCGGGTCCTACCCGTCCCCGACCGTCACCTTCTTCTCCTCCCGTGGGCCGAGCAAGGCCAGCCCGGGCATCCTCAAGCCCGACATCACGGGGCCCGGGATGAACATCCTGGCCGCGTGGGCGCCCACCGACGCCTCCCACACCGAGTTCGCCGACGGCGCCGACCTTTCCTTCTTCGTCGAGTCCGGGACGTCCATGTCCACGCCGCACCTCAGCGGCGTCGCGGCCCTGCTCAAGAGCCTGCACCCGGACTGGTCGCCCGCCGCCATCAAGTCGGCGATCATGACCACCTCCGACTTCGTGGACCGCACGGGCGTGCCCATCAAGGACGAGCAGTACCGCCACGCCACCTTCTACGCAATGGGCGCCGGATACGTCAACCCGGCGCTGGCCTTCGAACCCGGCCTCGTCTACGACCTCCGCGCCGACGACTACGTGCCCTACCTCTGCGGCCTCGGGCTCGGCGACGACGGCGTGACCGAGATCGCGCACCGGCCCGTCAACTGCCGCAGCGTCAAGGCCATCACCGAAGCCGAGCTCAACTACCCGTCACTCGTCGTCAACCTGCTGTCCCAGCCCATCACGGTCAACCGAACGGTGACCAACGTCGGGAAGCCCAACTCCGTGTACACCGCCGTTGTCGAGATGCCCAAGGACGTGTCGGTCGTCGTGCTGCCGCCGACGCTGCGCTTCACGGAGCTCAAGGAGAAGAAGAGCTTCACGGTGACCGTGCGCTGGGCCGGCCAGCCCAACGTCGCCGGCGCGGAGGGCAACCTCAAGTGGGTCTCCGACGACGATTACTACACCGTCAGGAGTCCCCTCGTGGTTCCAGGCAAGACCGAGTCCTCTGCTCCCAGTCCCAGTGTCTATAGCTAGGCTGCTGCTAATTTTGCTACCGTAACGCAGTATGTATAGCTACCGTCTCGATCTCTAGGCTGCTGCTGCATTTCTATGCTTTCTTTGTACAGGCTGCGAGAACTGGAGTATCTTCCATTCCACCCTGATGTATGCTATCTCAGCTGCAATTTTGTTCTGTAAATAGCGGAAATAATAAAGCTGCTACGGCCTTGGAGCATAGCATTCGCCTAGTCCATGTCCGAGAACTCTGAAAGTTTAGTAGTAGTCCATGGCTGAAAAATTGTACTTCCACCTGCGTTCTGTTGGTAATGCATCCCACATCTGTGAATTCCAAAAGATCGGATTTCTTTAAGCAAACTGTCACCACATGATTGATCGTGTGGACAACTAATCAGACCTTCCACCTGATTTACAACGTGTTCAGTTTCAGTGCCACCGAACATGATCTTTCGGTTGCCTTTTCCCCGGATCACAACTGCTGTACTATGATGGCAAAAAATGATGACGCGGTGCTACCAAACACACGGTGATGTTTTCGTTGCAAACTGAGGATGTGCGGGAGTACAAGGATCGGATGCACGACCGCACTGACGCTAGTCACTGTCACTTTCAAAAGAAAATGGTTTGATTATCATATCCTGAAAAGAGCTAAAACCATGTGACCTGGTTGGTTTCTTGCGCGCTGATTTGCGATTTTCCAGCCTGTGAATTTGTTCGGGGGCCGTGGATTTGTGTAAATGTTGGCCAAACAGTAAGCAACAAAGCAGCGCATATATTTAGTAGTACAAATGTACGTGTCCTTTTGGTCTGTCTGTCACATGCCTTGTGCGAACCTCTCTCTCCACCGCTTCCGGGAACTGTTACTGTTAGATCTAGAGCCCGTGTACGAACAGTTGCTGTTTTGGAGTTACTACCGAGTACTCAATTGTATTTACAGAACTGTGAACGTAACGAGTGTTGGGCGTTCAGAGTTCAGACAAATCAAATTACTGTTCTCCAAGGACCACGCTCAGCAGCAACTTGCTCGGGACTTTAATTCATTGTTCACAAGGTACTAATACCATCATCATCGTGATCTGAAATGGTGGTCACAACTCACAAGCTGGTCGGGTGCTGTCCTAAAATCGAATGAACAATGAATTAACGCAGGCGAACAGAAATGTGTAGGCCAAATATGTGTAGACAGCAACAGAACTGGCGAAGACTAGTGAGCCCCAAAACACAACGGAACAATCAGATTACTGTCACCAGTCCCGCGTACGACCCCTTCGATCTGAGTGAAAGCAACCCGCCCTGCTTTCCATCTTCCGCAAGCGTGGAACGCACAAACAGAATCGTCCAGCCGTTCCAGAGAATGAGAAAGGCACCTTTTTATCCGTGCATCGCACAATCTACCTGTGCAGGTAGAACAATGGGCGATCTAGCTTAATGAGTTCGTTCGGTTATGAATCACGCAAACTGTTCCGGCTACGGGGCTCTTTTTGCTGGGGATCCTGCGGCACTGGGCTGCATTCCGGTCGAGGAAAAATCGGTTAAGTTTTGGGAAACTTTTGGCGACGTGACCCTAACGCTTAGCAAGTAAGAAACGGGAAGTCACATGCCATAGTATATACATAAAGCTTCCATTTTATCCACACTCGGCCTCACTTCATTCATATACGAACTGTAAAGCTTCCATTTTATCCATACTCGGCGTCACTTTATTCATATACGAACTGTGAACAGGGCAACGATCTTTACGGCTACGCGGTGAACAAGTGAGGTCATTGCGTGACTTTTTTTTTTTTTTTTGACGAAACGGTCATTGCGTGACTTGTGGTACTCTATCTTGCAATGTGGGAACAGAGATGCTACACGCTAATGAAATCTCAGCGAATGTGCTGTCATGCCTGCTTTCAATTTTTTTTAAAAAAAAGAGATAGTCGATTTATTATAAATATAAAGGAAAATGACTTTTTTTCTCGTGTAAAAGTTATGCATGGCATGAGTGCCCTTTCTTTCCTGGTCGTACGGATAAATCTATTCTAGAAGCGAGTACGGATAAATCGATTCTAGAAGCGAAAAAGAAATTTAGTTCGTCGCCGCTAAGTTATCGGCGTCATCTTTGCTCGCCCAAAGAAACACGATACCTGCTGGTCTTCCTGAATCCTCACACGACGATATGTCGTCGCGCATTTTTACTTGAGATAGACACTTACACGTGGGACCCACGTAAACTACTTCAACGTGTACGAACAATTGCCGTGCTGGATTTTTATTTTTTTTGAACTGTGCCGTGTTGGAGTTACTAGAGAATTGTCGTAACTGGAATTAGAGAACCGCGAACGCGATGCGTCATGTTCAGCAAGAACTGCCGTAACAAGGGTTGGATGTTCAGAGTTCAGAGAAATCAAGTTAGAGCATCTCCAACCGGTACTATAAATGGTTTTTCATCTGTCGTTTTAGAGGAAATGGGTAAAAAACAGTCTCCAATCTATACTTTATCAGACTCTTTATCACTGTACAGCAGTGGCGGATCTAGGATTTTACTCGAGGGTATGTGGTAACAAAATTTACAAATATAATTTGGTGTAATCCATAAATAATACCGTAAAACAAAATATTTTTTTGAGAAATTTTGGTAAACAAGAACAAAAGTAACATATCAAGGTCATAAATCTAATAATTAAGTGTGAGAATTATAATATATTATAATACAAATGGTTTAAACATATGATAGTTGAAATTTAAAGGTGAAATGAATCAACAATCAATTCATTACTTATTTCTACATACTACATAGTGACCTTCAGCTAGCAGCAACATTATTGCAACCTTTATTTCCATCTTGTACGTACGTTTATCAGACTGAAACATCGCATACCCTGGGAATTGAAACCGATCAAAAATACTCCATGGTTAGTTGTTATTTTCTTATAGTTTTTTCATGATTTTGCTTGCCTGAACTGAAGTTAATATTGCTAGTACTAACGCATGTTGAACTGAAGTTAGTTGTTATTTTCTTATAGATTTTTTGTTACAATGCACCAAATCATGCATTTTTTTTAGTTCTGGTCATGTGGGCAGTACTGATCCATTATGAAACATCGACCAATATGTAAATAAACCTGAGGAACAAGAAATTGAAGAGGAGCCGGCTGTTGTGCAAGGTCCATGGATCTAAAATGTTGGAAATGTTAGTTATAAAATATCAAATTAATATAGGTCAATGGGATATAAAGATACTGATTTGGAGAATCGGTTGGAGTGTGCTAAAAAATACTAAAGGATAAAAATTTGATGAAGAATCCTCTATCCATGAATATAGAGAATCAAATTTGAAGAACCGGTTGGAGATGCTCTTACCATTCCTGAAGGACCACCACGGACAACAACTTGCTGGGGACTTAAATTCATCGTTCACAAGGTAATATCAGCATCATCATGATCTAAAATCGTGGTCACGACCTGGTCGGTACTGTCCAATGAAAAAGAACAATGAATAATGCAGGCAAACAGAAATGCGTATAGGCCCTATTTTGCAACGATGCAACAGAACTGGCAAAGGCTAGTGAGCCCCAAAACAGAAACTGCAGTTCAGCGTACGCACTCTCTTCCCGTTCGATATGAGTGAAAAGCAACGCGCCTCGCTTTCCATCTCTTTTTTTATTCTGAAGAAACCTCGTTTTCCATCTCTAGTAAGCATCTTCACCTGTGCATCGCACAATCTATCAGGATTCAGGAACACACAGATATCTTCCAGCCATTGCATACTATCTGTGCAGGTAGAACAAGGGGCAGATGCAGATCTAGCTTGCCGAATTCGGCTATGCACCGTGCAATATACCATCCAGCTACCGTGCTCATTTTGCTAGGATCCTGCGGCACTGGATCCCAAGCATTTTTTTTGGCGATGTGACATTACATCTGTACTAATCAAGTAATCCTTAGCCAATAAGGAATGGACAGTCAAATGCTCGATATATAGTAAATCTGCCATTACCCATACTTGTCCTTAGATCCATTCGTTCGGAAAGGGCAACGATCTTTACGGCAACGCGGTGAACAAATCAGGGATCAGGCAATTGCGTGGCGTGGCGTGGCGTGGCATGCCGTACTTCATCTTGCAATGTGGAATAGAGATGTAAGATGTTACACACTAAAGTCTCGGTTAATAATGTGCTACGATGCCTGCTTTAGTCTAGCAGAGTGGCAGATAAAAAGACAAGATAATATTCTCGTGTTGAGAAAGCGAAACGCATGAGCGCCATTTGCTTGTCGTATGGATAATAGATTTTAGATCTTTTACTAGAAGCGAAAAGAAACCGAGCTCACCGTGCCGGCCTCCGATACTACGATACTCCGCACTTCAACTCGAGAGTCTGCTATGCCTGAACTGCCGGGGTTGTGGGCAACCCGAGGCAGTTCGAGAAATCCGCAATATTGCAGACAATGTCAGCCCATCGGTGCTCTTCTTTTCGGAGACGAAAATGAGTGCCACGCGATCTCATGAACTTGGAAGGAGAATTGGATTCCCGAATGCGTTTGGTGCGAGCAGTCAGGGTCTGAGTGGTGGTCTAGTTCTGATGTGGAAACATGACGTGGCTGTCGAGTTGAAGTTGTATTCCATTTATCACATCAATGTATGGATTACAGACTCCTGTGATAGGCAAAGACGTTTTACTGGTTTTTATGGGGAACCAGCCCGATCTCTCAGGGAGCGATCATGGAGAATGAATGCTCGGGTTTTTACGCAATGAGTCTACACGGCATTAGCTATGTGCGGGTGATTTCAACGAAATCCTTGATGACCAAGAGCAGTTTCGTGGAAATAACAGAAGGGAATGGATGATGGATGGCTTCCGCAATGCGGTGTCGTACTGTGGATTCACGGACCTAGGGTTCTCGGGGCTGTCGTATACGTGGGATAACCGTAGGGATGGTGATAGTAATATCAAAGTTCGACTTGATCGAGCTTTGGCAGATGAGAAGTGGCTGGACATGTTTCAGCAGTCGTCAGTGGTTCACATCCAAACAACGGAATCAGATTACTGTGCGCTGCACATCGAGTGGTGCCAACGGGCTCGAATGATCGACGAGGGAGGAAAGCCTTCCAATATGAGAATATGTGGCGTCGTCATCATAGCTATGATAGCACAGTCTTTGCGGTGTGGAATAGTGGCAGTTTGGACTTGCATGAAATCCATGGCAACCTGACATTGATGCAATCCCAACTATCGCAATGGGACGCTGAGGTGTTTGGTTCAGTTCGTTGGGAACTAAAATGGCTGCGTAGTCGCCTGGAATATATTCTTCGGCGCACTCTATGGGCAGGACATAAACCGGATGAGCGGCGGATTATGCGTCGTCTAGCTGAACTTCTGGCACGTGAGGAGGTTATGGAGGAACAAAGATCACGCATTGATTGGCTGAAGGCTGGAGATCGTAACACAGGTTTTTTCCAGGCAAAGATGAAGCAGCGAGCGCGATCAAATAGAATCATGGCTTCGAAGCGGCAGGATGGAACTTTAAGCATGGACCAGGAGGAGATTCAAACATTGGCTGCTGAACTCTACCGTGGTTTATTTTTGGCGCAAGCTGATACGAATCCAGAGTGTAAGCTTCATGACCATTGACGATTGGATCCCTAAGTTATAAATGTCTTGGTGATAGATGACAACTATAAAATTGTGGGCTAATATCTACACGAGTATTGTCTATGTAGGAATCATCTCTAAACACTACTACAAATCATATGGATGATGGTTTCCTTTTTGATTGATGACAATGACCGCAAGCATGAAGACTTGTGAGATTGATGGAGTCCAAGGGTTGATAGAGATGGATCAAAGCTAAGGACAAGCTATGAAGCAAGTGTTGGGAACATTGGTCTAGTTGTTAGGACTTTGATTCCATAAGAAAAACCAGACTATTAATTGGGTCTAGGCCATTTCTCTTAGGTCATGTCTAGTCGGTAATGTGCAAGGTTGCTCAATGAAATCACAGGCACTAGGTGACAGTGGAGAAGCCAAGAAACAAAGTCTAGCGAGGACGAGGAGTTTCCGCTTCTGGACGAAGTGACCGGACAGAGGGGTCAGTGGAGACCGGACTATACGATCACTAAGTGGACAGAGAGCAGCTTGCAAGGAATTTGCCTGTGCAGGGATCAATAGTGACCGGACGGTCTAGTGTGTATGGAGACACGTCGAGATAGAGAGGACGTAAATTGGGAGCTCTTTGGAATGGAGAGAGAAAGTCTGACCGGACGGTCTGGTCAGTAGGAGATTAGCTGGGGCAGAGCTGTTGGTGCTGAGGATTGCAGTGACTGGACGGTCCAGTCAAGCAATGACCGGACAGTCCGGTCAGTTGGTCCAAAAAGCTGATTTCATGGAGCAACAACTAGTTGGAGGTTGGAAGGCTATATAACTTCGTTGCTGGGGTCTTGGAGACCACTCTTGGCCAGTGGAATTGCTTGGAGCATTTGGTCAGAGCCAAGAGGAAAAGAGGAGAGTACTAGGAGGAGATATTGCATATCTTGAGAGTGCTAGTGAGAGTAACATGGAGTGATCTTGCACATCTAAGGCTAGGTGTGCTTGAGGGTGTGATCTAGGTTGTTACTCTTGGTCTATGGTGAGACCTAGACCGGTTAGGTGTCGGTGATCGAGCCTATCGTGATCGGTTGTGAAGGCCGTCACACGTTTGTACACGGTTTGAGCCCGCCGGTGAAAGGGGCATCGCTCGTGAGCGCCCGTGTCGGCTCGGGGAGTCCGGTAAGTTCTCGAGGGAGGCGAGCTTGTGCCTTGGTGGCAGCGTTGATGCACACCGTGTCTTCACTCCGGGAGTGATTGTGAGCTCATGGGCGAGAACTCCACATTGGTGGCGGGAGGGACCGAGACTCCGACGGAAGTGGTCCAACGAGGAGTAGGGGAAGGCGCCATCGTTCCGAGACCTCGGAAAAAAATCATGAGCAATCCTTGACTCCCCCTTTACTATTCCGCATTTGTGTGCTCTAGTAACTAGGTTGAATTGTGGCTTGCATAGGCTAGTGTGTTTTGCTTCCGCGCTTGCTATCATCATGAACACTAGCATGTGTAGGGTCTTGGCCTACTAGACTTGTTAGGCTGCAACGATTGCTAGGATCTAGTAGTGTAAATTAAAGTATTTGGATTCATGAGCGGCTTACTGATTCACCCTCTCCCCTCTCGGTACGCCTTCGGTCCTTACAAGTGGTATCAGAACCAAGTGCTCATCTTTGAGGCTTCACGGCCTTGAGTAAGGATGTCGGGACAGGTGGTGAGTGTTACCATTTTCGATAGGGAGGACTACGGGTATTGGAAGGCTCGCATGCAAGCCTACCTGAAGTCCCTTGATCCACAGATATGGATGGTCACTCATGAGTCTAATGCGGATGTGAACCTGCTTGAGCCTGATTTTATTAAGAGCAACGCTAAGGCCAAGAATGCTCTGTTTGCATACATATCTAAGGATGTCTTTGCTAGGTTGGATGCTAGTTCCACAACACATGGTATCTGGACTGAGATTCAGGATCTCCATGATGGTACCAGTGATGTCAAAGAGAAAAGATACTATGTGATGAAGAACAAATATGATAACTTTACTAGATTGCCACATGAGAGAGCTAACATTGTTTATTCTCGCTTTCATGTTCTAGTGAAGGAGATCAATGCTTTTGGGGATGACTTCAAGTTGAAGCCTGTTGAGGTGATAAGAAGATTCTTGAAGCTATTCAAAGACCTCAAGTATGAGTCCATCATCACCTTCACCTTGCAAGGTGACCTCAAGATCAAGACAATGAAGGATGTACTTGGCAAGATCACTGCCTTTGAGAGCTACCTGCTGGGTTTGAATGATCCTCAACCATCCAACCTTGCTCTTCAAGCCGAGAAGCAAGAGCCTATTAAGAGCAAGAAGAGCAAGAACAAGGCAAAGATTGAAGAAGATGATGATGGTAATGAAGATGACTTGAGTGAGGACTTGGCTCTTCTCATGAAGAAGATGAGGACCTTCAAAAACAAGTTTGCTTCCAAGTCCAAGGGCCAGTGCTTCAACTATGGGTCCAAGAACCACTTTGTTCGAGATTGCCCCAAGCCAAAGGAAGAAGCTTTCAAGTCCGAAGACTCAAGTGATGATGATGAAGAAGAAGACACCAAAGCCAAGTAAAAGAAGAAGAAGAAGTACTTCAACAAGGACAAAGGCAAAGGCAGAGGCAAAGTTCAAGACCACAAGAAGAAGTTCTCATGCAAGGCCCTTGTTGACAACTCAAGTGACACATCCTCTTCCTCAAGCGATGATGAAGAAGTGGTCGGCCTAGCCATGATGAAGACCACACTTCCACGAGCTCTTCCTCCACCTCCCACATGCCTCATGGCCGCAAGTCGACTTAGGGAGAGTGCGAATGAGAACAGTGACGACAACGATGATGATGAGCTCTCATGTGCTTAGCTTTGGAGTATGCTTGAGCAAGCCTGCGACATCACCGTCAAGAAATCCAAAATGTTGGATGTGGTAAGAAAAGAATTTAAGTTGGCTAAGGACTGTGTTGATGAGCTTGAGAGTGAGCTCAAGAACCTTGTCACATCTCATAAGGCCCTAAACAAGAGTTATGACAAACTCAAAGATGATCATGTAGAGCTACGTGAGAAGTATGAGGCCCTTGAACTTACTTTTGAGGCCATTAATGTTGATAACCTTGCCTCTCCCTCCTCTAGTTCATCCAAGAGTGATGCTTCCACTATGTGTGATGAACTAACCACCTCGGTCGAGGTTTCTTCTCTCGAGCCATTTGTTTTGGAGGAATATCACAAGCTCAAGGAAGAGAGGAAGATAGTGATGGATGGCTTCGAGAGGATCACATGTGATAGATCCATTCACAAAGAGATTTTTGGGAGAAACCTTGTGAATAATGTCTCCCACCGGGGACTTGGCTCATATCCCACCGCCATCGACATCATCGGGACGAGTGATTCTATTCCCGTATGGATCAAACCCCTGCTCGCCGACGACTATTATTACGAGAGGTGTTGCAAGGATGGCCACACCATCAAGGATTGTCCTAAGGTGAGAAGTTCTATTGTTTTGCCTAACGCTAACCTGTTACATGAGAACACACATTTCAAGATTTTTAGGAACAAGAATGGCAAGGTAAATGCTAAGGCTTTAGGACCACCAAACAAGAAGAGAAAGGTCAAGAGCATATGGGTGCCTAAGTGCATTGTTGATCTTGAGAGATCAACGAAGTACAAGTGAGTGCCCAAGAACAAGACCTAGAAGATGGTGGTAGTGGTGGACCGTGAGCTTACGTGAAGATCAAGTGAAGTCCACCACAAGTGACATGGACCTCAATGTTATATCTACTCATGAGGGAGGTAACCATGTTTGTTCTTGGTAGTTGCAGTGTGTTTTTCCTTCTCTTACATTGCATGGTAATTAGGACTCCTTTGTGACTAGTATGCTTTGCATCCATGCATGTGTAAATAACTAACAGAAAAACACATAAAAATTAGTCAATATCTAACCCATCTAAGATAGCTATAAGCAAGGGGGAGTGCTTGAGATGGTGGTTTGGCTTCTCTCAAGCCAAGGGTATGGCTTATAGTGAGTAAGCTTGGGAGGGATTCAAACTTGACATTGTTAGGTTTTCTTTGTGTCTTGTTTAATATTTCTTGTATCCACATGGCATGTTTACTTTTATTGCATTTGTAAAATGCTTGTTGCATGCATCATATAGGAAACACAAAGGAGGCTTGTCACATTTGGAGATATTCGTGTCTCATGATCTATATGAGATTACATCTCCGCAAGTGTGACCAAAGGAAAGGATTGAGCTTCATGCCCATTGATCAAGCTCTTATGAACTCTGAGGTTAAACCTACTCGCGCGGTTCATGGACTAAGGCTCATACATACCCATTTGGCTCTTATTCGCTTCGGTTCTTATTTGCTCGATTCTTCATTTGGCATTTGCGAAAATTATAAGGTCATAAAGAGTCACTATTTGAAAAGGAGTGTTTGAGAGTTCCCTTCATGTTCCAAGTGCAGAGTTTTATTTGGGTGTTAAGTGAGGGCACTTGGAAAATGGAGAAAATCCTTGGTTTAGCAAAATTTCCTATGGTGACCGTACAGTCCGATCACTGAACCGTACAGTCCGGTCAGTGCCATCGTACACAGTGTCACGCGTCAGTCTGGTCATAGAGATCGGATAGAACGGTTCTAGTGACCGTACTGTCCGGTCTGTATGGGTCGCCAGCAGACCCGGGACCTGACCGGACAGTCCGGTCTAGAGACCGTACCGTCTGGTCACTATGATTGAAACGTCGGTTTCTCTTCAATCTATAACCGTTGATCTATTCCTTGAGGATCTCAGCCGTCCGAGGAAATTTGACCTAGGTCAAAATCGTCAGAATCCTTTGGAGTCTTCCTCGCTCCCTTCACCCAACGCCGAGTCCATGCCGAGAGCTCTCGTGCCACCGCCTCAATTCTCGCCGTCGTTACTGCGCACCTCCTCTCCGACCCCGGCTGAGCCGTCAGCGTGCCGCGCCTTGCTCTCTCCTACGCCACCGCTCACCTGCACCCGCACTGCCACGTCCACGAGACCCCAGCGCTGCCGCAAGCCGCCGCCGTCGAGCTCCCCTTTGCCACCATGACCTAGCGCCGCTGCTTACTGTCGCTCCAGCCGAGCTCGCTGACGACCGCTGCTCCCGCACGCACGCCCAAGCATCACCTCGCCGAGCTCCAGTAATCCTAGGGCAAGTTTCCCCTTTTCACTCCCATCTCCATTGCCGGCAACCTCGAAAGTTCAACCTTTAGACGATCGGTCGCACGGTTCTTGCCATCTTGGTCTCGGACTTCCTCAGGGTATTGTGCTTTTCTCTCCATTCATCGATAATGCCCTAATTTCGAGTAATTAGTTTAATTGATGCAATTAGAATTGACTGCCAATAATTAGTTGCATTAATTGATAATTAGCTCAACCTAGATTGCAATTAATTCCATGCCTATCTATTAATTGCATGTCTAGGGTTTGTCTCTTGTTTAGTCTAAAGTTAGATTTATTGCCAATTACTTGACTACACACTAGATGACTCGCAGCAGCCATATATAGTCGATGATCACTATTGATTGCATTGCTTTATTTGTTCAGTGATTATGTCCTTCATTCAGTGCTAGGATTTTTATTGCGCATTCTTACCTAGCAGTGCTTTGCTGGTAGATTTATATATAGGTTCTATGCTTACTCTATCTATACCTACGTGCGTGCAGTGACAACAGTCAGCAGCACAAATGGCAGGTTCAGGTTAGGATAAGGGCAAGGGCAAGATGCCAGAAAAGCCAAAGAGCAAGAAGAGGACGAGGCTGGACCCAGAGTCTGAGAGGGCTAGGAGGGTTGCACAACACATAGAGGCCATGGAGGCTTCTTGCAGGACACCTGGATCACTGGTGATCATAGGTACTCAGATAGATGACCAAGGTCGTAGGAGCACTAGGCAGAGGACCACAGGGCCAGAGCTGTACATAGGGATCAGGTTGCCACCGTGGTCGCAGCGTACTCTGACTTCTCGTCAGGAGAGGTCATCGAGACCTGCGGAGCAGGGATCCTCCAGGCAGCAGGAGGAGTCAGAGGAGGAGGAGTCAGAGTCAGAGGAGTCTGAGGAGTCAGAGGAGTCAGAGGAGGAGGAGACCGAGCAGCCATAGTCAAAGTAGATAGGACCACAAAGGTCAGCTCACCGGGCAGGAGACCCGAGGTGCACCTATGCAGTGTGCACGAGGAGGCTGCAGAGACAGGTACAGGCAGCTGGAGAAACATACATCCTTAAGGTTCTTGCAAAGGACCTTAAGTTGCTACATCTTGTCTCCTTCGAGTAGTGGGTTCTAGTCCCCAGGGACCCGGCTGTAGGAGAGAGGTACTGGACAGGCCTCGGGAGGAGGATTGGAGAGGGTCTGAGACGCTATCTTTCGCTGAAAGGCAAAGATAAGTTGTTTGTGCCACAACAGTACACCACTTACCAGGCTATGAGGAGAGCCACTGGCACAGACATGAAGCAGTATTTCACTTACCTACCTAGTCTGGCAGAGTTGGTCATGGAGCCCTACAGATACAAAGAGGATATTGTGCTAGAGTTCTACGTGACACTATGGGTTGCCAAAGACCGCTCAGAGATCTGGTTCTTATTCAGAGGGCAGCCACAACGTGTGAGCATGGGAGATCTGATAGCCAGCTTTGGGACTCTTTGCTTCAGATTTCTAGCTATACAGGAGTGCCTACCCGGCCCATGCTCCACCCCGCAGACCACAGGGAGGGAAGTTACCTTCAGACGACATGGTGTCGATTGCCTTTCCACCACCACACACCTCAGGCTTTGAGAGAGGCTCTGCGAGACTCACCGCAGAGGCTAGAGTGATAGTCACTAGGACTATCATTCCCAGGTATGGATATAGAGAGGAGTTTACACTACTTCATCAGTGGGCAGTAGCAGCTATACTGAGGAGACAGTCGTTTGACTTGGCTGATTTGCTGATTAGTGAGATGGAGGAGGTTATTTCTGAGAGGGTAGAAGGACGTCACTTGGTCTACGCTCCCTACATTTGCTATCTACTGAGGAGGATGAGACTAGTGACGAAGGAGCAGTACGACGCGTTCCCTAAGGTGATCACTAGCTACTCACCTCGAGTCCCCAGGGGTTCGCAGTCAGCCTCGAGTCAGCAGATAGGAGAGGAGGAGCAGGAGTCACCGCCAGTTACTCAGGAGCAGACAGCTCATCCAGAGATGGTGGTTCCTGAGTCAGCTAGTACAGAAGCACCTCCCCAGCCTGCAGGGACACAGTCAGAGGATGCTATCACTATTACAGCACTCGCAGGACGCCTGAGTGAGTTCATTCAGAGCACAACTGAGGATAGACGTCTGATGATGGAGGTCATCAAAGGACAAGCAAAGCTTCAGAGACAGCAGATGGCACTAATGACCACTCTCATGACCCAGATGGCTGAGATGACTCAGAGGCAGGCCAGTCAGCAGCCAGGACCGTCAGCACTTCCACAGTCTCTGTAGCTACCGACTCAGTCAGGACCCTTCACTGCCATGATGATAGCCCAGTCCAGCGGGTTGTCACACTCAGGAGTGTTACCGATAGGGGGAGCAGGACAGACTCACTCACCAGCTCAGTTCTCCCCCGTGTCCGCCTTCTCAGTGTCTACGTTGTTCTCTTCACCGACACACTCTTCTACTTCGTAGATGGCAGGACCTTTCACCTCCCAGCAGCTTCCAGTCAGGAGTCTATTCTCAGAGATAGCGCACACCACTCGTGCAGACTCCCAGAGAGCCCTAGAGTCAGCTATAGCTCCACCTTCCACTGCTACAGTCATCACACTCACACCTCAGGTAGCAAAGGATCTTGTCCGTCGAGGTTTCACTTAGGAGGATGTGGATGACCTTGCTCTTCTTTAGGCGACTATTGCCGAGGAGACATCTATAGTCCCACCAGCAGGGTAGGACAGAGGGTCTGAGTTGCCTGTAGACCTTGAGTTCTTTGAGCAGTTGGATGTTCAGGTGGCACAGGCTCAAGGAGCACAGCAGGTTTCAGCACAGGAGTAGCCAGGAGTAGAGCCTTCAGAGGACATTGTTGCACCACTTACTTCGACCACGAGTGCTTAGATGTTCACTTTTTCTTGCTTTTTGGTGCTTGTTGCCAAAGGGGGAGAAGTATCATGGATCTAGGGGGAGTGCGATGGAGTCCAAGGGTTGATGGAGATGGATCGAAGCTAAGGACAAGCTATGGAGCAAGTGTTGGGAACACTGGTCTAGTTGTTAGGGCTTTGAGTCTATAGGAAAAACCGGACTATCAAGGGGATCTAGATCATTTCCCTTAGGTCATGTCTAGTCGGTGATGTGCAAGGTTGCTTAGTGAAATCACAGGCACTAGGTGACAGTGGAGAAGCCAAAGAGTTGTTTGGAGAAGCCAGGAAATGAAGTCAAACGAGAACTAGGAGTTTTAGCTTCTGGATGAAGTGACCGGACAGAAGGGTCAGTGGAGACCCAGATTGTACGGTCACTAAGTGGACAGAGAGCAGTTTGCAAGGAATTTATCTGCGCAGGGATCAATAGTGATCGGACGGTCCGGTCTGTATGGAGACACGCCGAGACAGAGAGGACACAAATTGGGAACTCTCTGGAATGGAGAGAGAAAGTCTGACTGGACGGTCTAGTCAGTAGGAGATCAGCAGGGGCAGAACCGTTGGTGATAAGGATTGCATAGACCGGACGGTCCGGTCAGGCAGTGACCGGAAAGTTTGGTCAGTTGGCCCAGAAAGCTAATTTCGTGGAGCAACGGCTAGTTGGAGGTTGAAAGTCTATATAACTTCGTTGCTGAGGTCTTGGAGACCAATCTTGGCCAGTAGAATTGCTTGGAGCATTTGGTGAGAGCTAAGAAAAAAAGAGGAGAGCACTAGGAGGAGATATTACATATCTTGAGAGTGCTAGTGAGAGTAACATGGAATGATCTTACACATCTAAGGCTAGGTGTCCTCGAGGGTGTGATCTAGGTTGTTACTCTTGGTCTATGGTGAGACCTAGACCGGTTAGGTGTCGGTGATCGAGCCTATCATGATCGGTTGTGAAGGCCGTCACACGTTTGTATACGGTTTGAGGCCGCCGGTGAAAGGGGCATCGTTAGTGAGTGTCTGTGTCGGCTTGGAGAGTCCGGCAAGTTCTTGAGGGAGGCGAGCTTGTGTCTTGGTGGCAGCGGTGACGCGCACGGTGTCTTCACTCCGGAAGTGATTACGGGCTCATGGACGAGAACTCCACATTGGTGGCGGGAGGGACCAGGACTCCGGCGGGAGTGGTCCTATGAGGAGTAGGTGAAGACGCCATCCTTCCGAGACCTCGGGAAAAAATTATGAGCATTCCTTGACCCCCTCTTTACTATTTCGCATTTGTGTGCTCTAGTAACTAGGTTGAATTGTGGCTTGCATAGGCTAGTGTGTTTTGCTTCCGTGCTTGCTATCATCTTGAACACTAGCATGTGTAGGGTCTTGGCCTACTAGACTTGTTAGGTTGCAACGATTGCTAGGCTCTAGTAGTGTAAATTGAAGTATTTGGATTCGTGAGCGGCTTACCGATTCATCCCCCCCTCCTCTCGGTACGCCTTCGGTCCTTACACAGAGCTAGTAATTCAAGCTGTTCCTCGCAAGGTCACGGATGCAATGAATGATATGCTTACAGCTTCATTCACGGCACAAGAGGTTGAGAAGGCACTGTTTATGATGCATCCAGACAAAGCGCCAGGGCCTGATGGTTTTATGGCTGGTTTTTACCAAAAGCATTGGTCGCTGATTGGACCGGATATTTCAAGAGCGGTTCTTGCTTTTCTCAATGGGGGAGATATGCCGGCAGAGATTATCAGCACGGTTCTGGTTCTCATACCAAAGGTAAAGAATCCGCAAGAGCTTACGCATGACCCACCTCCCTATGCAATGTGATTTACAAAATTTGCTCAAAGGTGCTTGCTAATCGTTTCCGCATGATTCTTGATGACATAATTTTGGAAGAACAATCAGCTTTTGTTCTGGGACGCTTAATCACAGATAACATTCTAGTGGCCTATGAGAGTATACACTACTTGAGGAGAAAGAAAGGGAAGACGACAACATGTATTGTTAAATTGGATATGGTTAAAGCCTACGATCGTGTTGAATGGTCCTATCTCAGAAGTATTATGCTCAAGCTTGGGCTCCATGAATTCTTTGTTGAAAGGATTATGCAATGTGTAGAATCTATGCAGTTCTCGGTGAGAGTCAATGGGCAGCTATCAGAAGTGTTCACCCCTACGCGAGGTATTCGCTAGGGTGACCCACTGTCCCCTTACCTTTTCCTTCTCTGTGCCGAGGGTCTGTCTAGCCTACTAAAAAATACTGGATCTCAGTTTCTATCAAAAGGAGTTCGGGTGGGAATTCATGCTCCTTGGATATCTCACCTCCTTTTTGCGGATGATTGTCTTCTCTTTACTGAAGCAAGCATAAGAGGAGGGCAGAGGCTAGTCGAGATCTTGGACAGGTATCAAAGGGGATCGGGACAGATGGTCAATGCAAATAAATCTGCTATTTTCTTTAGTGCTAACTGTCTGGATGAGGCCAAAGATGGCATGATGGCTATGGGAATTGATACAAAAGCACTATGTGAGAAGTATCTTGGTTTACCCACTGAAAGTACAAAGGAGGCTTTTGAGCCAATCCCAGGAAAGATTAGAGGACTCATAGGAGGATGGAGCGAGAAACTTTTGAGTTGTGCTGCAAGAGAAACACTTATCAAATCTGTGGCTCAGACTATCCCTATATACTCGATGAGTTGTTTTCTGCTCTCTCAGGTCACATGTCAAAAGATCACATTAGCGACCTCTAACTACTGGTGGGGTAGCTCTGTTGATAGCCGAGGTATTCACTGGAGGAGATGGGAAGACTTGACATTGCCTAAAACAAGTGGAGGGATTGGCTTCAGGGATATCAATCTCTTTAATGTGGCTATGCTTGGCAAGCAGGGTTGACGACTCATGACCAATCCAAACTCCCTATGTGGTCGAGTTCTGAAAGGAAAATATTTTCCAAATTCAGATTTTATGGAAGCAAGGAAAAAGAAGAATTCTTCACATACATGGAGGACTATATTGGCGGGTAGGAAAGCACTTGAACTTGGCCTTATTCGGCGAATTGGTGATGGTGTAGATACTAGAATTTGGAATCAACGCTGGATCCTAAATGGGATTGGTCTCAAACCGTTGTGCAGGAAGGAAAGTGCAGTTGTTGAGTGTGTGAGTGAACTGATAATGCAAGGAACTCGGAGGTGGGATGACGCGGCCCTTCAACACGACTTCTGGGCCTGGTCAGGGGAGAGACATGGTTTATATACGGTGAAATCAGCATACCGAATGTTGGCAGCCGCAAAAACTCAGGATTATGATCACGGACAGAATAGGGCTTCACATTCAGGCGCTAATCGTGATCCGAGATGGAACAAACTGTGGAAATGCAAAGTACCACCCGAAGTGGGAGTCATGTGGTGGAGGGTTGCAAATGAGTTTATGCCATCCTGAGCAAACCTCCATAGGCGCCATATTGATCCGTTAAGCATTTGTGAGACATGTGGGGCAAAGGAAGAATCAACTTTCCATGCTCTGACCGAGTGCTCTTATGCTCGGTGCTTTTGGCGAAAGCTTCATGACTTGACAGGTATCAAGCTCCTAAAACTGAATCCGACCACTTGGGCTTTTGATCTTATCCATGATTCCACTTGTTCAGAGGCCGATCGCACTGTTTTGTTGTGCGGGATGTGGTCACTTTGGAACTCCAGGAATGACCGCAGGCATGGGAAAGCACCGATTGAGATGAAGAAGGCTATCGATTGGGCGTTAGACTGCTGCTTCCATCTTATTTCAACGGAGCGGGATGGCCAGAGGAGTTCGGGAGAGATGAAGGTGTGGAGGAGACCTCCTCCCGGCTATATTAAGATCAATTCTGATGGTGCCTTCTCGGTTGATACCTTCTCTGGTGCAATGGGGGCAGTAGTGAGATGGCATGACGGTTCCCTGATTAAGACAATGGCTCGCACTCTACCTTCTGTTATGTCAGTGCTCATGGCGGAAGCTGAAGCTGCTCGCGATGGTGTCCGGTTGGTAGCGGGCTCTGGTCACAATGTGGTGTTGGAGACGGACTCAATGGAGCTTGTGGCGTTATGGGGATCAAGAGCAACAAATAGGTCCGAGATCGCCACAATTCTGAAAGACATTCAGGACCTGTCGTCAACGTTCGGTTCTTTCTCTATGATTCATGTGAATCGATCGGCAAATAGAGCTGCTCATATGTGTGCTAAACATGCTTGTAATCCTAGCCTGTAGTATGGGAAGGTACTCCTCCCGGGTTTCTGTATCCCCTGATACGCGATGACTGTAATACTCCTTATGAATGAATGAAAGCAGCTGTTTGTCTAAAAAAAAAAGAAAACTCGAGATAAACCATTTAAAAAAAAAAAAAGAACTCGAGATAGGACACTGACGCGCGGGATCCAATAGACGGCTTCAACGTTACGATCGAGGCGGCGTTCGGACCAGGTGGGTCAACGTCCAAATCCACACGGCGGAGCGCGTGGGGGGATCTGATCGATCAGACCGCCGAACTTCCTCAACCACCGCGAGTTCCGTCCTGCTGCCTCCCGATCCCCCCTCAGATTCCAAGCTCGACTTCCAATTCCACCGTCGTGGTCGCCACCCACGACTCTTCCTCTCCGCACCACCTCCATTCAAACCCCCGAGGAATCTAGAAGCCGTGTCGGGTGCGCCGTGCGAGGAAAGTGAGCGGCCGCACCGGCGATGGAGGGCGGCGGCGGCCACGGGCAGCACCCGCCGCACTACCCGCCGTACCAGCCCCAGTACCCTCCGCAGCAGCCGCAGCCGTACCCCTACGGCGGGTACCAGTACCCGCCACCGGCTTCCGCCGCGCCGCCGCCGCACTACCTCTCGCCGTCGCCGTCGTTCCCGGGCTACTCCCCCGCTCCGCCGCCGCAGCAGCCGTTCGCGCACCACTCTGGCCCGCTCCAACCCTACCCACCTCCGCCGCAGACGCACGCCTACCCGCCGCCGCCGGCCCCTTCGTCTTACGCCCACGGGTACGAACCTTACCCCTCCTCGGCTCCTTCCTACCCAAGCCAGAGCACTAGCTCGGCGCTCTCCCCCAGCTCTAGCTTCCGCCAGAATCACCACCACGCGCCCGGGCCTGAACCCCCATCTCCCGCGCCCTCCACGCCGTCCTACCCAATCGAGGATGTCCTTGCCACCATGCGCCTCTCCGGCCGCCACGACTACCCGTCGTCGCCCTCCCTGCCCCCGCCGCCGGCCGCCTTCTCCGCCAGCGGGAGCAGCCACGGCGGCGGGATGCAAGTGGTGCCCTACGGCGGGGGCGGGGGATCGCAGCACGGCAGCGTCAGGCCGTCGCTCAAGGTGGTGCTGCTCCACGGCACCCTCGACATGTGGGTGCACGACGCGCGGAGCTTGCCCAACAAGGACATGTTCTCCAAGAGCATCGGCGACCTCCTCGGCCCTCGCATCACCAGCGCCGTCGGCAGCAAGATGTCCAGCGCCGCCATGACCAGCGACCCGTACGTCACCATCCAGGTCTCCACTGCGACCATCGCTCGGACCTACGTCGTCTCCAATAATGAGAACCCCGTCTGGGAGCAGCACTTCCTGGTGCCCGTCGGCCATGAGGCCGCCGAGGTCCAGTTCGTTGTCAAGGACAGCGACGTCTTTGGTGCTCAGATCATTGGTGCAGTGGCCATCCCTGCCGAGAAGCTTCTGTCTGGAGAAAGGATTGAAGGTGTTTATCCTGTACTTGAGCCCAATGGCAAGCCGTGCGCTCCAGGTGCTGTATTGCGATTATCCATACAGTTCATCCCCGTGGCTCGCCTCACAAGTTACCACCATGGTGTGGTTGCTGGTCCGGATTGTCATGGTGTGCCTAATACTTACTTCCCACTGCGTCGTGGCATGAAGGTGACCCTGTATCAGGACGCACATGTGCCTGATGGATGTCTTCCTGATATATGGCTTGATCATGGACTGCGATACCAGCACGGGCAGTGCTGGCGTGACATATATGATGCCATTTGCCAGGCGAGGAAGTTGATTTACATTGTGGGCTGGTCAGTTTTCCACACGATCCACCTCATGAGAGATGGAGCCCAGGTTCCATCACTTGGGGACTTGTTGAAGATGAAGTCACAGGAGGGGGTCAGGGTGCTACTTCTTGTTTGGGATGATCCAACATCAAGGAGCATCCTTGGATTTAAAACGGTATGACTTATTTACTCAGTCAATATTCTGCATTGAGGTCTTTATGCTATATGAGGAACAATATTTACTTCCACAGATTTGCAGTGCTATTTAATTTGGATGCCATTTCAAGTTTATATAGGACTAAGCTGATGCGGGTGATGCTAATGGTGTTTCATTGTAATTAAAATCACTACACAATTTATGATTACACTTGTCGCAATTTACACTTGTATTATTTATATGTGGTAGAGTTAAACGTTATGCAATAATACGCAGCTGTCATATCTTAGATGTACTGTAATAATATTAAGAGCATATTCCTCAGCATAGTATCCAGTTTCTCTGACATCAGTTTGATATCTTGTCCATTGGAGACATTCCTAACATGTTTGTTCTCGTTCTTTATGATGCTCAAAAATCAAAGTGTGATATGCTTACCGTAGTTTCACTTATAGGATGGTTTCATGGGCACACGAGATGAAGAGACACGCAGATTTTTCAAGCATTCTTCAGTTCAAGTGTTGCTTTGTCCACGATCTGCTGGGAAGCGACACAGCTGGGTGAAACAACAGGTTATCTCTAATTCTCTATTTTGATGTCGATTGAATAAAAAAAATATTACCATGTAACGATCAACCATTCTGTTATATTTATCTTTTACACATTTATAGAATTTTTAGTACCACATATTTATTGTACCAAGTTCATGTGAACCAGGAAACAGGAACCATATTTACTCATCATCAGAAAACAGTTATTGTGGATGCTGATGCTGGCAATTATAGGCGAAAAATCATTGCTTTCGTTGGCGGCCTTGATTTATGTGGTGGGCGGTATGACACACCTTGGCACCCTTTGTTTCGAACTCTTCAGACTGTGCATAAGGAGGATTATTACAATCCCAACTTCACTGTAAGTGTCTTGTTTTTCTGCAATTCCTTATCTAATAATTCATCAAATATTCTTAATGTGGGGGTCGTATTTGTTATATTATGTTCTCAATTATGAAAAGTAAACTCTTACCACGGGAAATAAATTTTTTGTTTGCTTAATTATCTGTATTTATTTTCTTACCATTCTGGAAGTAATTTTTCCTTGCTATTTGTTTGCAGACGGTTGATGCACGAGGCCCAAGGGAACCATGGCATGACTTGCATTCCAAGATTGACGGGCCAGCTGCTTATGACGTTCTACAAAACTTTCAGGAGCGTTGGATAAAGGCATCCAAACGCCATGGAATTAAAAAGTTGGCAAAATCGTATGATGATGCTCTGCTTAGTATTGAAAGGATACCCGAGATTGTGAACATAAACGATGCAGCATATTTCGGCGACAATGATCCAGAGACATGGCATGTTCAGGTATTACTGTTTCTGTAGTAAGAATAAAAAACTTGTTATTTTGACTTACAAGCATAAGATCTCTTTGTTTTGAAATTCAGGTGTTTCGTTCTATCGATTCAAACTCTGCTAAGGGATTTCCAAAGGATCCACGAGAAGCAACCAGAAAGGTAGTTGAAATATAGTTACCATCCTGTGAATATTATGTAGGCTTTGCTTTTGACTGACACTTCTGCTTTGTCTAACAGAATCTGGTTTGTGGAAAAAATGTACTTATTGACATGAGCATACATACTGCTTATGTGCATGCTATCAGGGCAGCCCAACACTTTCTTTATATTGAGAATCAATACTTCATTGGTTCTTCCTTCAATTGGGATTCACACAAGGATCTTGGTAATAATATGATGTAAAGTTTTCTTCTTGAGAGTGAATTCTAGGAGCATGGGGCGAATGCTCCTGCCTTGCCTTTACAATTTATTACTTTAAATTTGGTTGTTGATCTGACTTGGAATGTAAACTGTTTTCTTATTTACAGGGGCTAACAATTTAATTCCAATCGAAATTGCTCTCAAAATTGCAAATAAGATTAAGGCAAATGAAAGGTTTTCTGCATACATAGTAATTCCTATGTGGCCTGAAGGTAATCCAACTGGCGCTGCTACACAACGGATTCTTTACTGGCAGGTTAGATATACCATTTCTGTCATTGCCTTGTTTCTTGTTTAGTGTTCAATGGCTGTAATAAGTTTTCTTTTGTATATGGCATGATCACCTCTTTTTTTTCTTTTGACACTGCAGAACAAAACCATGCAAATGATGTATGAGACAATATACAGGGCCTTGAAAGAAGCAGGACTGGATGAGATATACGAGCCTCAGGACTACTTAAACTTCTTTTGTCTTGGCAATCGTGAAGTTCCTGACAGCACTAGCATGTCAAATGCATCGAATAATCCTCAGGTGAGGCAACCAGTCCACCTGTTGCTTTTCATTCAACAAACAACAATGAAAGCCAGAGGCAAAAACATTTGAGTTATAGTATTATCTAGAATAATTACTGCTTTGTTTAGTTTATGTGGCCTTTATGTGGTCTGATCTTGACAGTTTTCTGTTCTTGAGCCATTGAATTACTGACAACATGGTTCCATTGAATTGTGTCGTACTGAATTTGTCTCTGAATGAACTTTGCTGGGAATTATTGTGTCCAATTGGTTCTTAGAGAAAATTAGTATGAAACCAAATGGTGAAACCAAAATATTTACTGGGAGTATAAGATATTGTTCTTTTGACCATGTATGAAACCAAATGGTGAATATGTGCATTGAATTATTTGGTCAGAGTCTGTTTCTAAACCTATGATTTCTTGGCTTGAGCTTTATATATAAGAGAACCTTTTGAGTCAATGGCTGATGTAAGTTTGCTCAGTCATGATGTGGATACTCGACCGAAACCTTGCATGTTGTGGATATTAAACTTCTCAATTATATCTCAGTTACCACTCTGTAACCGTCCCGTTTGCTCTCATGCAACAATTTTACCTTTTATGTGGGTGTTTCTTTTTAACACATTATTGTTTCCCTGAAGTCTGCCTGCATTATCTATTCTCGCTTTCTATTCAGGAGCAAGCTAGAAAAAATAGGAGATTCATGGTCTATGTACATTCAAAAGGCATGATTGTGGACGATGAATATGTAATCATCGGATCAGCTAATGTTAATCAGAGATCTATGGAAGGGATAAGAGATACTGAGATTGCAATGGGAGCTTATCAGCCACAGTATACATGGGCCAATAAAGTTTCTGCCCCCCAAGGACAGGTAACGCATTATAATGCCTCGAGCTCACAAGTATTTGTTCTATCATATTCCTTGAAAGGCGAGGCATACAAAACTGAACTATCCTTGTATGGTTTATATT
The DNA here is from genome assembly GCA_030378355.1 of Eleusine indica. Lineage (NCBI taxonomy): Eukaryota > Viridiplantae > Streptophyta > Magnoliopsida > Poales > Poaceae > Eleusine > Eleusine indica. The sequence goes on from CM059495.1 coordinate 50,776,866, forward strand.
TTGAATTGTACATGGATGTCTTCACTACTAGTGCTTCATTATGCTGTATATAAGTTTGGCTTTAGCATGTTTCAGGGGCAGACAGCATAACAGCAACTGATGCATCTGAAGTTGTACACTAAATCGAGTTTGGTGGTTTTATTTGTAGATTTATGGCTACAGAATGTCCTTATGGGCTGAGCATATTGGTGCCATTGAGGAAAATTTCAACCATCCAGAGAGCCTGGAATGCATGAGGCAGGTACGGCATCTTGGAGAAGAGAACTGGAAGCAGTTCATTGCTGATGATGTGACAGAGATGAAAGGCCACCTCATGAAGTATCCTGTAAGCGTCGACCGTAAAGGCAAGGTGAAACCATTGCCAGGATGCACAACATTCCCAGATTTGGGTGGAAACATTTGCGGTTCATTTCTGGCCATCCAGGAAAACCTCACAATATAAAGTTTGGCTATGGCATTATATAATTAATAGCTGCTAAAAATTCCCCAGGTGTTCAGGAAAACAAAGAGGTATAGGTTGCAGGCAAGTAGGGAAAAAGGTAGCGAGGAATCTATTTTTTGGTCACCTTTATTTCGTTCTGTGCATTGCTTTATTTCTTTAGTCCGTATATACTTAACCAATCAAGTTTTCATCTGTATTTGGTTCCTGTATAGAAAAACTGATTGGGTTTCATGTTAGATCTCTTTGTTCAGGTAGATGCCATCAATAGCAACTACGTTAGGTATATTCTGTTTCATTTAGATACTAAAAGAGAAAGTGTTCCTAGTGTAAATGAACCCAGCAGAATGTTCTGAAGTATTTTTTCTCTTAAAAATGCACCTTTTTTTTAATTAATCAGCATATGTTTTCATTTCTCTGAAATACCAAGTAATTCATCAGATAGTCTCCCGCTTGTGACTGTTTTGCTTGTCTTTCCACTGGTTCTATGGAAGGAGTACTGTTTCCCACTCTCACTCTGTTCTGCACCCTGTAAGCCTTGAATCCCCTTCAACGCCCTGATTCATCTCATTCGCGAGCTCGTTTGCTTCCGTCGGTGGTTTTGCTGTTGGATTTACGACTCGATTGTGCAATGGCGGCTGCCCGCTTCTTCTTACTGCTGATTTGCGTCTCTAGCAAACCAATGCTGCTTCATTTGTTACAGATCTAAGTTCACAGCAGCAATCGTTCAATGGAAGCGCTGCGGTTCCATTTTTATGCCTGTTATTAGTAATTCTTACTTATTAGATCTGGGTTATGAAACATCACTTTTTCCCTCGTCTCTAAATAGTAATCTTTAGAAACACATTCCCTCGGTCCTAAAATATAAACTACACATGTATCTGAATTTTAACTTAGAAACTATTTTTTAGAGGCAGCAGGGGATGACGCTAGAATATTATGTACAAGGTACAAGGCAGTAGGCCCCTACTGAACAAATGAAATAAAACTACTCAGCCAATCTATTAGCAACTGCTCAGTAGTTGGTTTTGGTTTATGCAAGATAAAGCAAATTCTTCTTTAAAGTTAATTTCGAAAGTATTTACCAACAATTAGTTTAACAGCATGAGTTTAGTGATATTGCAACGCATTCATATGATTATAATTTTGTATTCAGTAAATATATTAGAAGAGAAATACACGGATAGTAAAAAAGAAGAAGAGAAAATAAACGGTTCAAAGTTAAAAATTAAAAGATCGTGGAGGTTAGACATCAATCTTTTTCTTTCTTAAAAATGGAAATCTGTTACTCTAGTGTCAATATATAGAGGTAGTAACTAGTAATAATACCAAAGTTCATATAAGCTTCCACAATGCACAAAAAAATATCACTAACATTTTCATAAAAATGATACTATAAATATTTGTGCATGAGATATACACACAAAAATATTGCTCTATTCGGTCACAAATCTCTACAGTAGCAGTATTCTTACTAATACTATCACTATACGACTACTATACTATAATGCTACCACTGTATCGATGCAAACGTAGATTTTGATGTTTTCAACAAGATATGATTGTACACTTAAATTTAGTTGCTGATACTTTAAACTATTTTATTTGCCAACCAAACATATGTGTGGATTGTTTGAAAAATAGTTTCTTAATATCTTATTTTATTTTTAATTTGTAAATCTCTTTAGAAAATAATGGTCATAGTTATCATTGTTATTACTCTTCAAATTAAGTTACTTGTGACAACAAGTAGTAGGAAGCTAGCGCTGGAAGGATCCAAATGTCATTGAATGTAATGGATGAGTCTAGATAGTGCCCATGAGGTGGGAATGAGGTACTTAACTACATACTTACAACTATATTATTTTTTTATTTTCTTAGTGCCCGTGCACCTCTGATAATAAGTACTGTCACTACATGCAATTTTTATTAATATACCTTTTTATGATAAACCGGCTGTCCGGTGAAATCAAACAAAAATCATAAAAATGGACCGGTTTTTAATGGGTTTTCAATCTATGAACCCGTCATAGTGCTCCTTACGAATTGAACGTAAAGGCAGGCCCGACCCTGAGAGGACTGGCAGGGCGACGCACAGGGCCCCTAAATCTGAGGGGAATCTCCCATGACGTATGTAAGTATATATGGTCCAATTAAAACTAACTCTGGAGTAACCAACACGAGGCGTAATTAAAAATTAACAAAATTTAATATTACCTATTTTGAGAGGGTTCAGGATTTTTGTTGTCCCGGCCCCTGCGTAAAGGCTTTTTGAGTAAAAGAACCAAACACATGTTTTCATTCGCTTGAGCTTGCTTTTACTTTGCCTTTGCATTGGATAAGCCTTGGTGACCGGGCCAGGTCAAGGAGTGGAAGTAACGAATCAGGCTGCTCCCACTGTAGCAGGAATCCTGCGCGAACGGAAAGGAAATTCTCCGCAGCGGTGCAGCAAACCGATTCATTTTCAGCACGGCACATATTAGATTACAAAGACACGCACGTAATGGCAAGCCAAGCCTCTATTTGTTCGTCCATTATGCCGGACCCACTGCGTAATGATAAACAGAGCAAGAGGCAATATAAAATGAATAGTATTTATTTATTTGGGTTATTAGTATAATTCTTAACAACCCAATTCACATTTGACAATGCATGGTGGCACCTAGATAGCGCCAGAGACCAGAGTTGCTCTCCTTTTAGAGTGCCACTTGCATCTTTGTGCTGATGCACGTGCATGTGTTGCAGCCTGTGGATTAAAGCCAGTGAGAACCATGTCATGGATGTTGAAACGTACATGGTAATGTTTGGAGTGAAGGGGGTGCTGCAGCCCGGTTGCAGCTTCTTCGTCCCTGCAGAGACGTGTCCCCTCCATCTAAATTTTAGAAGAGGTTTGGAGGTTACTGGAAAGAAATGACTTGGATCTTGTTTCTCACACGCTCAAAGGAGGTTTGAGATACGTGGGTAAGACAGAGACCAAGGAATGTACATAACTCGAGTTGTAACGTGGGCTGAGGGACCGGGATATAAGAGGGAATTAAAGAGAAACGTGAGTGTGTTTTGAACTGGGCTATACCCGGTCTGGCTAAATTAACGAGCCTTATGGAGTAGCTTGAGTTTGATTCATCGGAGCTCACGAACTTGACGTGACTCTCAAGCTCAGCTTATTCCAGAATCGAGCTATTAACAAGTCGAGTTCGTGTAGCTGATAAGCTTGAGAGATATTTACATCGAATCTAGCTTCTTGTGATGAATGAAAGGTAGGTGAGATAATTTTGTTTCCGACCAACGGTTGGTGATAGCTCCGCGGCCGCAAGCGGTTTGGGGATGTCATTTTCGAAGTTGAAACCCTCGTGCTCGCCAGTCGCCACCAATGACTGGTTCCTCTCCCCACCAGCTCCATTTAAAACCCCCATGAATCGCAGCCGCGTCGGGTGCCACTGCCAGGAAGGAACTGCGGAGGTGGGCAGCAGCTGATCGAGCCGGGTCGGCGATGGAGAACGGAGACCACGGCCAGCGCCCGCCGCACTACCCGCCGTACCCGCCGCAGCCGGCAGCGCACTACTACCTCACGCCGGGCTACTCCAGCCCGGTCCCTCCTTACCCGCCTCCCCCACAGACGCACGCCTACCCGCCGGCACCGGTTCCTTGGTCTTACGCCCACAGGTACGACGAACCTTACCCCTCCCCAGCTCCCCCTTACCCGAGCCAGAGCAGCAGCTCAACCTCCAACTTCCACCACCACGCCTCCGCGCCTTCCCACCCGATCGATGAGTACGTCCACGTCACCACTCGCGCCGGGGGCATGGGTTCACAGCACGGCAGCGTGAGGCCGTCGTCGCTCAAGGTGGTGCTGCTCCACGGCAGCCTCGACATGTGCGTGCACGACGCGCGGTGCCTGCCCAACAAGGACATGTTCTCCACGAAGATCGGCACCTTCCTCGGCAACAAGGTGCCCGGCGCCGTGGGCACCAGCGACCCCTACGTCACCGTCCAGGTCTCCTCGGCCACGGTGGCGCGGACCTACGTCGTCTCCAACAACGCCAACCCCGTCTGGGAGCAGCACTTCCTGGTGCCCGTCGCGCACGAGGCCGCCGAGGTCCAGTTCGTCGTCAAGGACAACGACGTGTTCGGTGCGCAGCTCATCGGTTCGGTGGCCATCCCCGCCGAGAACCTCCTGTCCGGGGAAAGGATCGAGGGGGTGTACCCGGTTCTCGAGCCCAACGGCAAGCCGTGCGCGCCGGGCGCTGTCCTCCGTCTCTCCATTGAGCTCATCCCCGTGGCGCGCCTCGCGACCTATCACCACGGTGTCGTTGCCGGTCACGACGTGCCTAACACGTACTTCCCGCTGCGTCGTGGCACCAAGGTGACCCTGTATCAGGACGCGCACGTTCCCGACGGATGTCTTCCCGACATACGGCTGGATCATGGGCTGCGCTACCACCACGGGCAGTGCTGGCGCGACATATATGACGCAATTTGCCAGGCCAGGAAGCTGATTTACATCGTGGGCTGGTCCGTTTTCCACACCATCCACCTCGTCAGAGATGGGACGACCAAGTATCCGTCTCTTGGCGACCTGTTGAAGATGAAGTCGCAGGAGGGAGTCAGGGTGCTGCTTCTGGTTTGGGATGACCCAACACCAAAGATCATTCCGAAATATAAAACGGTATGAATTATTGACCCAGTCAGTATGCTGCATTGAGTTCTTTATTATATGCTATATATGTATCTGAGGACCAATATTTCAATTACTTGCACAGGTTTGTAGTCCTCCCTACTATTTAAAAAGTGTTCTTGTTGTTTTGTGATGCTGAAGAATCAAAGTTTCACCTTACAGGATGGTTACATGCGCACAGGAGATGAAGAGACACGCAGATTTTTCAAAAATTCTTCAGTTCAAGTTTTGCTTTGTCCACGATCTGCTGGAAAGAAACACAGCTGGGTGAAACAGCAGGTTACCTTCAATTTTCTATTATGATGCTAATGTCATAAATTTACTAGCTGTAATAAAACATTCTGTGATATTTATATTTTACCCATTTATAGAAGTCTGACTCCAGTTTCACCAATTCCTTTCAAGTGATCTTGAATTTATCAAAGTTTTAGTACCACCTACTTATCGTACAAAGGTCACGTGGACCAGGAAACAGGAGCCATTTTCTCTCATCATCAGAAAACAGTTATTGTGGATGCTGATGCTGGCAATTATAGGCGAAAGATAATTGCTTTTGTTGGAGGGCTTGATTTATCTGGTGGCCGGTATGATACACCCTGGCATCCTCTGTTTCGGACTCTTCAGACTGTGCACAAGGAGGATTATTACAATCCCAATTTCGCTGTAGGTGTCTTATTTCTTTGCACTTCCTCATCAATTCACGAAACATTCATAAGGCAGGGGCCGTTTTTGCTATGTTATATTCTTAATTATGAAAAGTAAAGCTTTTGCAGCAGGGAATGAAATTTGCGTTTTCTCAATTCTCGGTATTTGTTTTCTAACTATTCTAGAAGTAATTTTTTTTGCCATTTGTTTGCAGACAGTTGATGCTCGTGGCCCGAGGGAAGCATGGCATGACTTGCATTCCAGGATTGACGGGCCAGCTGCTTATGACGTTCTGCAAAACTTTCAGGAACGTTGGTTAAAGACCTCCAAACGTCAAGGAATTAAAAAGTTGGCAAAATCATATGATGATACGCTGCTCAATATCGAAGGAATACCCGAGATTATAAACAGAAATGATGCAACATATTTCGGCGACAATGATCCGGAGACATGGCATGTTCAGGTATTATGCTATTTCTGTGGTTGAAAAGAAAAGGGAAAACATTTTTCTCTTGTTATTTTGACTTACAACCACAAGCATTGAAATTTCTCTGCTTTGAAATTCAGATATTCAGGTCCATCGATTCAAACTCTGCTAAGGGATTTCCAAAGGATCCACGAGAGGCAACCAGAAAGGTATCTGAAATATAGGTACCATCTTGCTGAGATATATTATGTAGGCCTTGCTCTTAACTGGCACTTCTGCTTTGTCTAACAGAATCTTGTTTGCGGGAAAAATATACTTATTGACATGAGCATACATACGGCTTATGTGCATGCTATCAGGGCAGCCCAGCACTTTATTTATATTGAGAATCAGTACTTCATCGGTTCTTCCTTTAATTGGGATTCAAAAAAGGATATTGGTAATAATTTGATGTGAAGTTTTCTTTTTTGAGATTGAATTCTGGGAACAATTGTTTCATTGAGCCAAGTTGGAGTGTAATTTTTTTGTCATCTTACAGGGGCTAACAATTTAATACCAATTGAAATTGCTCTCAAAATTGCAAACAAGATTAAGGCAAATGAAAGATTTTCTGCATATATAGTAATACCTATGTGGCCTGAAGGTAATCCAACTGGAATTCCTACACAACGAATTCTTTACTGGCAGGTAAGTATAGCATTTCTGTCATTGCCTTGTTGATTTTTAATGTGTTTCATAGCTGTAACCGGTTTTCTTTTGTGTGTGACATGATCACATCTTTGTTTTATTGACACTGCAGAACAAGACCATGCAAATGATGTATGAGACAATATACAGGGCCTTGAAAGAAGCAGGTCTGGATGAGATATACGAGCCTCAGGATTACCTAAACTTCTTTTGTCTTGGCAATCGTGAAGTCCCTGACAGGACTGGCACTTCAAATGCATCAAATACGCCAAATAATCCTCAGGTGAGATTGCAAGTCTACCGTACCACTTTTTTATTGAGCAAACAATGATGAAGGACAGAGGCAAAAACTTTCAGATATAGTAGTATGTAGAGTAATTAGTCCACCTACCCACTCATTTGTGCGGCTAGTCTTGATATCAAAGATGCCTACTAATAGTTGGGTTATTGATTGGTCTTTAATTGGTTGTGAGATGAATAAGTGAAACTTGTATTTGAATATTAGAGTGCAAGAAATAAATACTTTTGTTATACCATGTTGATCAGCTGATGTGTGAAGTCATATACTATCGTGTTATACAGCTCCAATGTCCCCTGGTTTGTTGAATTTTGTATGAATATTCAGATATCAAAATAAATATGATAAAAGCTAATTGTGACATGTGGCTATAGGAGTTTTTTTTCCTTAGAAAAACTATTTCAATATGTAGAGATGGATGTTCACAAAACTCACCTCAAAAACATCTTCTATCCTTTTTTTACTCTCATGTATACTTAAAAATTTCTTGTCTGTCTTCTGTGAACCATTTAAAGCCATAGAGTATAGGGTACACCATTCATATGTTCTTCTATTATTTCGTTGCAAGTAATTCCTGCACTACTTAAGGGTATTCACTGTTCATATTTAAACGTGAGCTTCAGTCCTTTGCAATTATTAGTACATGGTATAATATTGTTCCTAATGCTTGATTTAGTTTGTGGCCTCATGTGGTCTGATCTAGACAGCTCTCTATTTTTATGCCACAGAAATACCAACTAAACTATATGCTTTCCATGGACTGTATCATACTGAATTCGTATCCGCAAATGAACTTTACTAGGAATTATATTTCACAGTGGTTGCTAGACAAGGGGCTACTATAATATCTTTTTCTTTTAACCGTGCATAAAGCCAAATGGCGAGTATGTGCATTGAATTTACTTTATCGGAAGGTATTTCTAGTAGGGATGCAAGTTTTGACCCATTGGGTCGGTGGGTCTGTTCAAAACTCTTAAAAATGAACTAATATTTTTCTCCACCTCATAAAACTAGTACAATAAATAAACTAGAGGTTGACACACAACTACCCAATGCGCCACAAACTTACATCCCTAATTTCTAGACATATGATTTTTTGGCTTGAGCTTTATGTATAAAAGAACCTTGCGAGTCAGTGACTGAAGTGATTGGCTGACTAATGTGGGTACTCGACCGAAATCTTGCAACTTGTGGATAAACTTAACTCGTACCTCAATAACCATTTGATAGTTGACCTGTTTGATCACATGCAACCTTTTGTGTTACCTGTTACATGGAGTTTTCTTTTCGATATACTATTGTTTCTCTGAACGCTGCTGCATGATCTCAATCTTCTATTCTCGCTTGCTATTCAGGAACAAGCTAGAAACAATAGAAGATTTATGGTCTATGTACATTCAAAAGGCATGATTGTGGATGATGAATATGTAATAATTGGATCGGCAAATATTAACCAGAGATCTATGGAAGGGACAAGAGATACTGAGATCGCGATGGGTGCCTATCAGCCACAGTATACATGGGCCAATAAAGTTTCTGCCCCACGTGGACAGGTAACATATCATAATGCCTCGAGATTACAAATGTATGATGTATCATATTCATATATAGAGTGAAGACATAAAATTGAGCCATCCTTAATAAGCTTTCTATTTTGACTTGTATACGGATGTCTTACTGCTAATGTTTCACTAGCACTGAGCTACAAGTTTCAGGGGCAGATGCCGTAGGGGCAACTGTTGCATCTGGAGTTGTACACTAAATGTGAATTATGTGGTTTTTTGTGTAGATTTATGGCTACAGAATGTCCTTATGGGCTGAGCATATTGGTGCTATTGAGGAAAATTTCAACCATCCGGAGAGCCTGGAATGCATGAGGCGGGTACGGCATCTTGGGGAAGAGAACTGGAAGCAGTTTGTTGCTGATGATGTGACAGAGATGAGAGGTCACCTCATAAAGTATCCTGTAAGTGTTGACCGTGGAGGCAAGGTGAATCCATTGCCAGGATGCACAACGTTCCCAGACATGGGCGGAAACATTTGTGGCTCTTTATCTGTTGGCATCCAGGAAAACCTCACAACATAAACTTTTGCTGTATCATAGTTGCTTTTTGGGTGTTCAGGAGAACAAGGCCTATGCTATATTTCGAGGGCACAGATAGGGTGAAACATTTGCATTAGGTTGCAGGCAAGTGGAGAAAAAGCTAATATGCGGATCTATTTTTTTTTGTCATCTTTATTTCGTTCCATGCATTGCTTTGTTTAGTACAAGTTAACACCTGTATTTAGTTGCTGTATAGAAAAACTGATGGGGATTTGATCTCAGATCCCTTTGTTCGGAGGGAGATGCCTTTTGTAACAAACCCATACCAGGTGTACTCTGTAATGTTTCATGCAAATGCTAGAAAAGAAAGTGTTGTACAGTCGTTGATTCGTTGTTCAGTTCTCTTGAAAATGCACTTGTTTTATTCAACAGCATATGTGTTCACTGTTCTTCTGAAATGCATCTGGAGGGGTGTCAAGTATCCAGAATGAAGTAGTAGCAGGAAGTAAAACTGTGTCTAGAGACGAGTAAAATGTAGTATTATTGATAGAAAAGAAGGAGAGTGTAGTCTACAGCAGATGCCCCCTTGGTTACAATATTTTGTGTCAGGTTCGTGATCACTGCTCCTGAAATTAATTATTTGGCCTCAGTTATTTCTTCCATCTCTCGGCTTGAATTTTCACCCCCATGTACCTGCACGGATACGATTCGAGTTATTTCACGCTAATAATGTGATAGCAATTAATTACATGCAGATGCTTAATAATTTGTAGTAAGCGACGAAGGAAGGTCATGGGTTACCTTCCGAGCATCATGACGGTGGCCTGCGGATTCGTGCCCGGCGAGTACTTGAATGTTGAGCTATCGATGACCCGCAGGCGCTGCACCCCGAACACCCTGTAATCGTCGTCGACGACTGCGCCGACCTGGCACCCGCCGTGGTAGTGCCAGATGGTCATGACGGTGTCCTTGCAGTACTGCTCCGGCGTGCGCGAGTCGTTGATGTGGCGCGGCAGCAGGTTGACGGGGAAGTTGGCGGAGTCGGTGAAGATGGAGTCGACGGAGGCGTTGGCGTATGTGAAGTTGGCGAACGCCCGGGACTGGATCACCTTCTCGATGGTCTGGATGCCGTGCACGCACCGCTCCAGGTCCTCCTCCTCCTTGAAGTAGTTGAACGTGACGGCCGGGTTGGCCCTCGGGTCGGCGGACCGCAGCTCGATGTGGCCCGACGACACGGGGCCCAGGATCTTCTCGAGGATGAAGCCGCCCCGGAACGCGCGGCGGTCCAGCCGCCGCATCGCCTCCGCCGCGCGCTGCAGCGCCTCGGGCGTCCTCTGCCTGGGCGGCAGCGTCCCGAGCTGCCCCGTCTGCGGGGAGAACATCCCGAAGCTGCGCGCGAAGCGGCGCGCGCCCTCGGAGACCGGGATGCCGAACTCGGAGCCGCTGACGCCCTCGATGAAGCTGCCCATCTTGGTGATCCCGACCACCTGCACCAGCGACAGCGCCACGGGCACGGGCGACGGGATGAACACCGAGTTCATCGGGTTGTCCGCCACGCCCTGCCCCACCATGGGCTGGTCCACCAGCGCCTGGACGCCGTGCGCCTCCAGGTGGGCCTGCGGGCCCACGCCGCTGAGCATCAGAAGCTGCGGGCTACCCAGCGTGCCCGCCGACAGGATCACCTCGTTCTTGGCCCCGTCGCGGAGGTACACCCGGTGCTGCACGCCCAGCGGGTCCGTGAACACCACCCCGTACGCCACCCCGTCCTGCCGCCGGAACAGCACCCGGGACACCGTGGCGTAGAGCAGCACCGTGAGCCCCCCCGGGCGCGCGTGACGGAGGAAGTCCGCGGCGGTGTGGCGCTCACCGGTGCCGTCGAAGATGGTGCCGCCGATCTTGGTGCCCGTCACGTGGTCCAACGTGAACCCGTTGTCGGGGGTGACCCCGGCCTCGAGGAGCGCGTCGCGGAGGGCGGCCTGCCACGGCGGCACGTCGGGGCGGAACACCAGCGCGCGCTCCACCCACCGGTACGACGAGTTCACCAGCCGCGGGTCCCACCCCGCCATCTGCACGTACTCGTTGCTGGCACGGGTGTAGAACCCGGCGTTCAGGCAGCTCCCGCCGCCCAGCACCCGGGCGCGGGCGTTCACCACGCCGTCCTCGGAGATGAAGCGCTGCGCCGGGGAGGACGGGGACGTGTCGGCCAGCGCGTCCGTGAAGTGCTGCTGGTTCGACATGTTGCGGTAGGGGAGGCCGCCGCGCTCCAGGAGCAGCACGCGGGAGTGCTCGGACAGCGTCGCCGCCAGCGGGCACCCCGCCGTGCCGCCGCCGATCACGATGTAGTTGTAGCTCGACACCAGCGGCGCGTCCTGCGCGCGCCGCACGAAACCAAGGTCCTCCAGTCGGTCTGCACACAGGCGCATGCACGCGTTACAAAACACTGCAAAAATAATCCAAACCTAGCAACACAAGAACACGGCACGACGCACCATCCTCTGAGAGCGCGATGAAGCAGAGTGAGCCAAGAATCGTCGCCACGACGACGACCAGTGTCAACGACCTCGCGAGCCCAGCCGCCATTTTCGCAGGCAATGATCGCCGATGATTAGATGCGAGAAATGTTCGGGTCGTTTATATATCCGGGGTTAGCTCGTTGGTAGATTGTGGGTACATGTTAAATAATGCGGGGTTGTTCTGCAGGGCAAAGAAGAGTGACAAGGGGATCCAGGACACGGTGATTCAAAAACTAATTTGGACATGCACGAGTGATGACGGTCTTTTTACACAGACCAGGAATGAGTAGATGAACGGGACCAATTTGCGCCTGTGAGCACCAAGCAGGAGAGTTAACTTGCCAATCTTGAAATTTTATTGCACCTGGATGATTTTAAAATTGGATAAACAAATCTTGGTTGATGTTTGATACCGTCTTCTTCCTCCTATGTCTTCACGTTACTGTAGATTGTTGTGCCGTGTTTTTTTTTTTTTAAATAATGGTACATTGTTTGTACTGTTCAGAGGGCTCTGTAGCGCGCGCTAACTGATTTAAACTGCTCTTAGTGAGTTAGTATCTCTCAGTGAGCGCACACTCTCCACATCACCACATATGCCTACGCATCATCATCATGCACATGCGCGCGCGTGCCACACACACAGACCTACATGTAAACACAACTTGAAATCGCATACTCAAGGTCAATAAGACCTTTTAGCCTTTTCAAATTTTAGAGATGTCAACACTCTAAACGGAAGATGTTTTATTCTATGAAAAAAAATACAAAGAGTCTTTTGACGGAGCTAGAAATAAAAACTAGCCACTTGTTGTAAACCCTTCACAGAGACGAAGCTTCTAGTGTGCTAGTGTTCAAGTAATTTTAATGATTATATGGACGTGTTTTGTAAAATATAAAAGAAGAGGAAAGAGAGTTGAATGAATTTAAGGCCTGTTTGGTTTGTTACACATATCGGTCTTACCAAAACTTAGTGTTACCAAATCGTGGGCGTTACCAAATCATGTTTAAAGAAATATTGTTTGATTTGAAGTCTTACCAATTAATGGACATGTGCAAAGAAAACAACGTTTGGATTATACTTCTACCAAAACTTGCCAATGTTGCATATATAACGTATGGTACCTATATATCATAAAATAATTCTTAAAATAATTCTTTCACGATATATAGCCAAGTGAGATCTTGTTTTGTCGATTAAATTGTAAAGAGTATAATTGTGAAATTAGATTATAATTAAACTTTACCATTTATGAGTTATTGTTATTTGAAAATCACTAACAAAGAATATTGGAGTTTGTGCAACTAATACTCTCATGCCACGTAACCTGGGAACCATCGGCCAAGCAACCAAAAACGCGGGCGAGCGTTTTGCTCGCCAATGCTGTGGCCCGCGTTGGTAGTGCAAAGTTCATTGGTAACACCAAAATTTCATAACAAACCAAACATGGACCAAATTTTACAGGCACACTAAATTTTGGAAAGGTAATCGATGGTAGAAAACCAAACACACCCTTAGTTGACATGTCGCCCTTTCCCAATTGCATTTGATAGGACATAGGAGTTAAAAACTGATGTTAATCTGGAATAAAGCTAAAATTCAAAGTCACGATGAACAATGGAGATCCAATCTTACTTTAACATGGTAATAAATCAAGCAAAAACTCAGATGAGAATGAGGGGCAAGTTTAGGACCCTCCTTGCATTTCACTCTAATAAATTCTAGATTTGTGTCAAGCATTGCAATTCTCTTTTTCGGGAAACAGAAAAGTTTTTAAGCAACATGATTGAAATGGTGCTTCGTGCACGAGTCTGTTCTACTTCCTTTCTTCGTCACCCAGCAAATAATAATAATAATATCCGGAGCTCAAGGATGTCCAGCGCCTTATTTTTGTTCAGAGTTGCAGGTAGTGTGAAAGTCGATACAACTCCTATGCAACTCTAGTGATCAAGCACGTCCATGCAACTCCTAAATATGTTAGTGATCAAATGAGAAAACTTAAACACTACTAGCAAGTAAGGAGACTAAACATGCAAGTCTACAAGATAATCAACTAGAACAAGACAAGCATACAAGCATGAATAACACGGTATGTAAAGACTGAAAGTAAAGGCATCAAAGTAAAGAGCGAAGTAGGAGATGACTCATGATATTTTTCTCAAGATCTCGGAAGGATGACGCCTTCCCTTACTCCTCATTGGACCACTCTTGCCGGAGTTCCAGTCTCTCCCGCCACTAAGTGGAGTTCTCGCACACGAGCCCGCAATCACTCCCGAAGTGAAGACACGGTGCGTGTCATCGTTGTCACCAAGGCACAAGCTCGCCTCCCCCGGGAACTTGCCGGGCTCCCGGAGTCGGCACGGACGCTCACTAGCAATGCTCCTTTCACCAGCGGGTTCAAACCGTGTACAAACGTGTGATGGCCTTCACAACCAATCATGATAGACTCGATCACCGACACCTAACCGGTCTAGGTCTCATCATAGATCAAGAGTAACAATCTAGATCACACCCTCAAGGACACTCTAGCCTTAGATATATAAGATCACTCCATGTTACTCTCACAAGCACTCTCAAGATATGCAATATCTCCTCCTAGTGCTTTCCTCTTTTCCTCTTAGACCTTACCAAATGCTCTAAGGTATTCCATTGGTCAAGCAAGGTCTTCAAGACCCCAGCAACGAAGTTATATATGCTTCCAACCTCCAACTAGCCGTTGCTCCACGAAATCCTCTTCTGGGAGTACTGACCGGACTGTCCGGTCACTGCCTGATCAGACCGTCCGATCACTCTGGGAACGGCTCCCCGAGCCATTGGCTTCTCTGTGCGCCAAAGATCTCATACTGACCGGACCGTATGGTCAGCTGACCGGACCGTCCGGTCAGACTTTCTCTCTCCATTACAGAAATATTTCCAGAGCTCGCTTCCTCGCTGCCTCGAGTCAGTCTATGCCGACCAGACCGTCCGGTCACTACAGACCCGACTCAGGTAGTTTCCTCGCTGAGTCTTCCCACTGGATCTCCTGTTCTCCTAGTGACCGTACAATCCGGTCTCCACTGATCCCTCTGTCCGGTCACTATGTCCAGAAGCTGAAACTTGTTATCCTCGCTTGACTTCGTTTTTCGGCTTCTCCGAACTGCTCCTTGGCTTCTCCACTATCACCTAGTGTCTCTGATTTCACCGAGCAACCTTGCACATCACCGACTAGACATGACCTAAGAGAAACAACCTAGACCCCCTTGATAGTTCGGTTTTTTTATGGACTCAAAGCCCTAACAACTAGACAAGTGTTTCCAACACTTACTCCATAGCTTGTCCTTAGTTTTGATCCATCTTTATTAACCCTTGGACTCCATCAAGCTCACCAAGCCTCCATGCTTGTGGTCATTATCATTAATCGCCAAGGCAACCGTCATAATCATCTTTAAGTAGAAAATGTTACCTACACGTACAACACTCGTGTAGACATTAGTCATATTTCATGTTTGTCATTCATCAATAAAACATACATACCTTAGGGTGCCTCAATGGTCATGATCTTTATAATCTCCCCCTTTTTGATGATAGATGACAACCACTACTTATGATGATCCAAAACGAACGAGTCCTAAAAGAATAACAAAGAAGGGACAAAAGACTCGAACGAAAACAAGGAACCAAGAGAAAAGAAAAAAGTGAGAAATTACCTTGGTTCTTACCTTGGAAGTAGTCTCCCTCTTAGAATGTGTTAGGTGTTGAGGGAGAACTACCCAAATATATAGCACACTATAAGTTGAGCTTGAGTTGAATTGTTGCGCCCGTCATGGTGTCATGGTAGGTGTTCTTTTTGATGTAGGCACGCATCACAGACATAGATGTTCATGTCGGTGTAGATGTTCATGTTCTCCCCTTCATCACCTTGTTCTTGGCTTTTGGATTCTTCATGTTTCTTCATGTTCTTCTCTCCATCTTCAAATTCCTTCTTTCCATCTTTTGATCTTCATGTTCTTCTTGTCCTTTTCCTTCTCATCCTTTGTGTTGGATCTTCATGAACTTCTCCCCCTTTGTGTTGTTGACTAGGCTTGGATTTTGGATGTTCATGTTCTTTTCCCCCTTTGTCACCTATCACCAAAAATCATAAACCAAAGATAAAACACAAGAGGACCAAGGAGCAAATAATAAACAACAAGAGGTAGAAAGACTCCCCCTTTCATGGTGCTCCTCCTTGGTCATAATGGCCTTCCACCATAGCTCCCTCTACACACATGACTCAACAAAGAATTTCTCAAGTATGCAATGGTTAGTCATTAGTGTGTTGGGAATGTATGAGTCACTTGTCTTTGAGCCGCGAGTAGATTTAACCTCGGAGCTCGGTTGATCATGACTCAATAGGCATGAAGCACAAAGATCACTGTGTGATCATCTAGAGGGTCATATACTTACATTGTAAATAAGCAACGCCCCCTAGAGACATGCTTGGAAGCATGTAAGGTATCACGATGCAAGAATGCATGAATGCAAAGAATGCAGATGCAACAAGTTTACAAATGCATGATGCGATGCTAAAGGAATGAGAGAGAAAGACTACAAACCAAAGTGTCAATGATGAGTTTTTTCTTTCTTGAGCTTACTCACAATGGATCATTCTTCAAAGCCTTGAGCATACCATGAACCACCTTCCCAAGATTAACCCACGTCCATTGCTATCTCAAGGAGGTCCAAAGTCGACCTACAAGAGAAGAGAAACAAGCACAAGACAAAGACACAAACAACAAAACAAACAAACAGAGCTATACACATTTACAAGAGACAAGCTTTAGGGTTACTTATGTGAAGTTGGAAAGGTCGAGAACATTGAGTTCTCCCCTTAGCTTGTTGAAAGTCTTCTCGTCAAAAGGCTTGGTGAAGATATCCGCCAATTGTTCATGAGTTCGCACATGCACCAAGTCAATGTCCTTCTTCTCAACATGGTCTCAAATGAAATGATGTTTGATCTCTATGTGTTTTGCATGACCATGATCTCCAGTTTTAAGAGCCATTTTGATCACCGCTTCACTATCAAAATAGAGTGGCATTTGAGTGAAGTTGAGGCCATAATCCGAGAGAGTTTGCCTCATGTAGAGAAGTTGAGCACAACATGCTCCTGTTGCCATATACTCCGCTTTGGCTGTAGATAGAGCCACCGAGTTTTGCTTCTTTGAGCTCCAAGATACAAGTGATCTTCCAAGGAATTGACAACCTCCCGATGTACTCTACCTATTCTTTTTGCATCCCACGAAGTTCGAGTCCGAATACCCAAGTAACTCAAAGCTTGTTCCTCTAGGGTACCATAACCCCATTGTAGGTGTGTACTTAAGGTATCTAAGTATCCTCTTCACAGCCTTCAAGTGTGACTCCTTTGAATTTGCTTGATAGCGTGCATACAAGCACACACTAAATATGATGTCCGGTCTTGAGGCGGTGAGATAGAGCAAGGACACAATCATTAATCTATAGAGCTTGGGGTTCACCGATTTTCCCTTCTCATCCATGTCCAAGGGTTTGCTTGTTGTCATAGGAGTGCGCAAAGGTTTGCTATTTTCCATGTTGAATCTTTTGAGAAGATCCTTGGTGTACTTTTCTTGATAGATGAAGTTTTCTTCTCTTAATTGCTTCACTTGAAAACCAAGAAACATATGGAGTTCTCCAATCATAGACATTTGAAATTCCCTTGGCATCATTTCCCTGAACTGCTCATTGTACTTCTCATTTATTGACCCATATATGATATCATCCACATAGATTTGGCATACAAAGAGATCCTTCCCAACATGCCTTATGAACAAGATGCTATCAATACTTCCAATCTTGAAGCCATTCTTGAGAAGAAAGTTACTCAAGTGTTCATACCATGCCCTTGGTGCTTGCTTGAGTCCATAGAGAGCTTTCTTCAATTTGTACACATGTCTTGAATGTTTGGGATCTTCAAACCCCGAAGGTTGTTCCACATAGACTTTCTCATTTATGTCTCCATTTAAGAATGCACTCTTCACTTCTATTTGATAGAGCTTGAAGCCAATGTGTGAAGCATAGTCAAGCATGATCTGAATAGCTTCAAGTCGAGCCACAGGAGCAAATGTTTCCTCAAAGTCAATTCCCGCCACTTGAGAGTATCCCTTAGCCACTAGGCAAGCCTTGTTTT
The DNA here is from genome assembly GCA_030378355.1 of Eleusine indica. NCBI lineage: Eukaryota > Viridiplantae > Streptophyta > Magnoliopsida > Poales > Poaceae > Eleusine > Eleusine indica. The sequence continues at coordinate 50,794,752 of CM059495.1, forward strand.
TCACAATTGCCCCTTTCTCATCTTGTTTGTTCTTAAAAACCCACTTGGTGCCAACAACATTGTGATTCTTGGGTCTCTCAACAAGTTTTCACACTTTGCACCTCTTGAAGTTGTTCAGTTCTTCTTGCATAGCAATTACCCACTTGTGATCATCCATTGCCTCTTCAATTGTTGTGGGCTCAATCATAGAGATGAAAGAGAAGTTCTCAATTGCAACATTGGCCTCATCATCATTTTTCTCACTGTTCAGATAGTTGGGCTTGTATTGATTTCTCCTTGTTCTTACCCCTTGCGATAGGTTTCCAATGATCAAATCTTGAGAATGGTCCTTGTTGATAGCTTTGGGTCTAGGATGATGTTCCTTTTGAGTAGGAGGAGGTCTAGGTGAAGTATCTTGGGCATCATGGATAGCTTGCTCTCTCGAGATATGAGTGTCTTGGATTCTTAGAGAGGTGAGAGAATCACTTATAGGCTTTCTAGCTTTGGACTTAGAGCTTGGATTGGATGAGGATGTATCAGTTGAAGAGCTTGGAGAAGTGGCTCGAGATGGAGTAGGTGGGGGGACTTGTGACTCACTTCTCTCTTGGGTGTCCTCTTGGATAGGTGGATGTACTCTCAATGAATTTTGGGAGGAGCTAGAAGGTGTGTTGGTGGCATCTTGGTTTGGTTCTTGCACCTCGGAGGATGAAGTTGCTTGAGGTGATGGAGTGGAGGGCTCACCAATATCATCATCAATAACCTCGTGGGGTAAAACCTCGCCCATGGGCACTCTTCTCATAGCCTCCCTCATGGGTTCATCACCAACGTTCACTTCAAGAAATTCATCTCCCTTTTGAGAACCATTTGACTCATCAAATTGCACATCATAGGTTTCTTCCACACAACATGTAGCTGAGTTATAGACCCGATATGCTTTAGAAGTTTCAGAGTATCCAACAAATATGCCTTCATCCGTTCTGCTCTCAAACTTCCCGGGCTTCCTCCTCTTCTTAAGAATGTAGCAAATGCAGCCAAAGACTCGAAAATACGAAACATTCGGTTTCCGTCCAACTAATAGCTCATAGGGAGTCTTCTTCAACAACCGGTGAAGGTACACACGGTTGGAAGTGTAGCAAGCCGTATTGATTGCTTCAGCCCAAATCCTCTCATGAGTCCCATACTCATCTAGCATAGCACAAGCAAGAGTGATGAGTGTCTTGTTCTTTCTCTCCACTACTCCATTTTGCTCGGGAGTAGATGTAGTGGAGAATTCATGTTTGATCCCCTTCTTGTCACAATATTGCTCCACTGTTGTGTTCTTGAATTCTGTCCCATTGTCACTTCTTATCTTTACAATGTTGGTCTTGAATTCATTCTTTGCTCTCCTTGCAAATTTTCTGAAGATGTCCCTTGCTTGAGACTTGTCCACTAGAAAGAAGGTCCAAGTGTATCTTGTGAAGTCATCTACAATCACCAAGCAATAGAGATTGCCTCCCAGACTCTTGTAGTGTGTTGGCCCAAACAAATCCATATGCAAGAGTTCCAGAGGACGAGATGTTGACATGAAACACTTGGTGGGGTGAGAAGAGGCAACTTGCTTTCCGGCTTGGCAAGCACTGTACAGTTTGTCCTTCTCAAAGGTCACATCCTTGATTCCTTCAACTAGATTCCTCTTGACCACTTTCCTGAGCTGACTCATCCCAACATGTGCTAATCTTCTATGCTATAACCATCCCTTGGTTGATTTTGTGAAGAGACAAGTACTTGAAGGCATGTTGCTAGATTTGAAGTCCGTGACATACAAGTTTTCATGCCTCACTCCATGAAACACTAGCCCTTTCTTAGCATTTTCAATTGTTGCACCATCCTCATCAAATGTGCACTTGAATCCCATGTCACACAACTGACCAATGGATAGAAGGTTGAAATTAAGGGTCTCCACAAGAAAGACCTTGGAGAGATGGAGGTCCTTTGTAATGGCCACCTTGCCTGAGCCTCTGACTCTCCCCTTTGAGTTATCCCCAAAAATTAATCTTCTAACTTTCTTCGTCTTCATCAATGTTGGTGAACGTGGTTGGCTTGCCGGTCATGTGTTGGGTGCACTATCAAGAATCCAATGGGTACCTCCACTCTTGTAGTTGACCCTGGTGATAGCCATAAGACAAGCACTACAGGAAGAAGGGTTAGTATCCAAAGCATTACTCAATTGACTTATACTAACCTCATCACGTCGAACTATGAGACCATCTTCATAAGTAGGGATTCTTTCAATCCCTTCATATAGTCTTCTCCGTATAGGATGGTGGGGAGCACGATACCTCCAATGTCCATGACCATCCTCCATGTGCACGTTGTCGAGGTCGATGTAGTAGAGGGGAGGGTCATGGAGTCCAGTGACTTGCTAGAGCACGTGTCCCACTTGTGAGTGGAGCACAAGTATCATCTCCATTCCTCTCTCAATTGAGAGCTCATGTCTCCGATTGACTACCTCTTCAAGCAAGAAACCCCTCTCCGGAGTTGTAATTTGTAGGAAGCACATGTCAATCACTTGATATGATGGGATTCTCCAAAGGCCATGGAATGAGTTTATCCTGCACACAAGTTCATAGATGCTCAAAAGATTATCACAAAGGTTTGTAACATCTCGTCCCTCTGAGGCTGGGCCTGTTTACATCTGGTAGCTCTCTAGGACATCAAGACTGCCCTCACAGACCAACACATGTCTTTTCTGCGCACTTTGTTCTCACTCGTGTGCACCCGGGAAGAGCTTCCCGGTCGGTCATCCATCTTGAAATTACTCCAGGCCAAGCATGCTTAACCTTAGAGTTCTTTCGAGATGAGCTTCCGAAAAAGAAGTTACAACTTGTTGGTGAGTATTCTATCAATCCTATTAAACCTTGAGTCGGGATATCACACTCTCACCCCCTTAGAAGATTGACGTCCTTGTTGATCAACCCCAGGACATGAACTTCCCCTCTAGGCCACATGTGTGTGTCCAGTGCTAGTGCATGTGCCATGCTGTGTGACCACTCTGGGCCCACACCAGCCATGCACACCATGCCTGCGCAACTACGACCCTACGCGCCCATAGAACCGTAAGGGTCGGCTCTGATACCAACTATAACATCCCCCTCCTACGAGGCAGGCCTATCTAGTAGCTCTCTAGGACATCAAGACTGTCCTCACAGACCAACACATGTCTTTTCTGCGCACTTTGTCCTCACTCGTGTGCACCCGGGAAGAGCTTCCTGGTCGGTCATCCAGCCTGAAATTACTCCAGGCCAAGCATGCTTAACCTCAGAGTTCTTTCGAGGTAAGCTTTTGGAAAAGATGTTGCAACTTGTTGGTATGAGTATTCTATCAATCCTATTAAACCCTGAGCCGAGATATCACACTCTCACCCCCTTAGAAGATTGACGTCCTCGTTGATCAACCCCAGGCCAGGAACCTCCCCTCTAGGCCATGTCCATGTGCCCAGTGCCAACGCATGTGCCATGCTGTGTGACCACTCTGGGCCCACACCAGCCATGCACACCATGCCTGTGTAACTACGACCCCACGCGCCCGTAGAACCGTGAGGGTCGGCTCTGATACCAACTGTAACGTCCCGCCCCTCCGAGGCCTGGCCCGCTTACATCTGGTAGCTCTCTAGGACATCAAGACTGTCCTCACAGACCAACACATGTCTTTTTTGCGCACTTTGTCCTCACTCGTGCGCACCCGGGAAGAGCTTCCCGGTCGGTCACCCATCCTGAAATTACTCCAGGCCAAGCACATTTAACCTCAGAGTTCTTTCGAGGTGAGCTTTTGGAAAAGAAGTTGCAACTTGTTGGTATAAGTATTCTATCAATTCTATTAAGCCCTGAGTCAGGATATCACAAGGTCATTATTCGGATTTCTCACAAACTCATCAAATTGAAAGAAGAGATCCTGTTGTTAAGCTCGATGAAGATGCCAAAGTTGATCTTGTGGTAGAGGAGGTGGTGGTAGAGGCACCGGGACTGTGGTAGTGAGATTGATTATCTCATTTGACCTCCTGGGCATTGTTGTTGACGCCCCTCTCACATCGATGCACGGTCCACACGAAGTGCTTGGAGTAGATCTAAGAATGGCACTTGGGTTAGAGCTTGACGAAGCGTCCAACAAAGAGCTTGGTGTAGTTCTTGATCCGTAGGGGTTGTATAAGCTGATGCACGGTAATCTTGTGAGTTTGAGCCCGAGGCAACTTCTTTTCCCTTGCTTGAAGATACTCTATTGTCGGCCTTGTGCTTCTCCTTCCCCGTCAAGCTTGTAGTGATCTCCTCATCCTTGAAGAGCAGCCCGATCATATCATCAACAGAAAGATTCTTGTCCATGATGAGATCAAGGGTGATGTAGAGGATCTTGCTGCTAGGGAGCAAGGTGAGGATCTTCTCGACAATCAATATCTTGGGAAGCTCGAATGCGGTTGCTGCAATTCTATCCATAATACCTCGTAAACGAATAAGAGAGTCAAGTAAGTCCTCATTCTCAATAGCATGAAAATCAAAGAACTCCCTAACAAGAGAATCACTAGCATGATCAATAAAAGCATTATCAACACTAGTCATGCTAGTGGAGCAAGCAGGAACATCATCAACAGTCATCACATTAGGCACACTAGCAGAGCAACCTATCAAATTATCATTAGTAGAAACTAGGCACTCGCTAGAACTAGGCACATCCACATAATCATCATCATCATACACATGATCATTGGTAAAGATATTGGAAAATTCCATACGTGTTTCCATCAACTCATCCAGAATCATGGCATTTAGGTACCTTTTCAAGCGATCCTTCCATGAGTCATGACCCGGACCTGAATGGGATGACATCCCAACTCAATACGGTCACTACTCAAGGCGGTTAAGCCCTATATTGAGCACTTGACTCTGATACCACTTGAAATGATCATAGTGACCGAGAGGGGGGGGGTTGAATCGGGAACTATCTCTATGTATCAAATTTACCAATTCCTAAAACCAAAACACTCAAAACAACTCCTACACACTTCTAGTGATGGTCACACTAACAAGATAATCCTATGAAAGGAAAGACAACCTATGCATACTAGTGGATCACACAAGTCGATACAACTCCTATGCAATTCTAGTGATCAAGCACGCCCATGCAACTCCTAAACATGCTAGTGATCAAATACGGAAGCTTAAACACTACTAGCAAGCAAGGAGCCTAAACATGCAAGTCTACAAGATAATCAACTAGAACAAGGCAAGCATACAAGCATAAAGAGCACGATATGTAAAGACTGAAAGTACAGGCATCAAAGTAAAGAGTGCAGTAGGAGGTGGCTCATGATATTTTTCCTAAAGTCTCGGAAGGATGGCGCCTTCCTCTAGTCCTCATTGGACCACTCCCGCCAGAGTCCCGGTCCCTCCCGCCAACAAGTGGAGTTCTCGCACACGAGCCCGCGCAATCAGTCCCGGAGTGAAGACACGGTGCACATCACTGTTGCCACCAAGGTACAAGCTCGCCTCCCTCGAGAACTTGCCGGGCTTCCGGACCCGGCACGAGCGCTCACTAGCAACGCCCCTTTCACCAGCGGGCTCAAACCTTGTACAAATGTCGTACAGTCTTCACAACCAATCACGATAGGCTCGATCACCGACACCTAACCGGTCAAGGTCTCACCATAGACCAAGAGTAACAACCTAGATCACACCCTCAAGGACACCCTAGCCTTAGATGTGCAAGATCACTGCATGTTACTCTCACAAGCACTCTCAAGATATGCAATATCTCCTCCTAGTGCTTTCCTCTTTTCCTCCTAGACCTTACCAAATGCTCTCAGGTATTCCATTGGCCAAGAGAGGTCTCCAAGACCCCAGCAATGAAGTTATATAGGCTTCCAACCTCCAACTAGCTATTGCTCCATGAAATCCTCCTCTGGGCGTACTGACCGGACTGTCTGGTCTCTGCCTGACCGGACCGTCCGGTCACTCTAGGAAAGGCTTCCCGAGCCGTTGACTTCTCTATGCACCGAAGATCTTGTACTAACCGGACTGTCCGGTTAGACTTTCTCTCTCCATTACAGAAACATTTCCAGAGCTCGCTTCCTCGCTGCCCTGAGTCAGTCTATGCAGACCGGACCGTCCGGTCACTACTGATCCAACTCAGGCAGTTTCCTCGCTTAGTCTCTCCACTGGATTTCCTGTTCTCCTAGTGACCGTACAGTCCAATCTCCACTGACCCCTCTGTCCGGTCACTATGTCCAGAAGCTGAAACTTGTTATCCTCGCTTGACTTCGTTTCCCGGCTTCTCCAAACTGCTCCTTGGTTTCTCCACTGTCACCTAGTGCCTGTGATTTCACCGAGCAACCTTGCACATCACCGACTAGACATGACCTAAGAGAAATTACCTAGACCCCCTTGATAGTCTGGTTTTCCCAACACTTGCTCCATAGCTTGTCCTTAGATTTGATCCATCTTCATTAACCCTTGGAATCCATCAAGCTCACCAAGCCTCCATGCTTATGGTCATTATCATCAATCGCCAAGGCAACCGTCATGATCATCTTTAAGTAGAAAAGGTTACCTACACATACAACACTCGTGTAGATATTAGTTATATTTCATGTTTGTCATTCATCATCAAAACATACATACCATGGGGTGACCTTAATAGTCATGATCCTTACATAGTGCTTTGCTCTGCGTAAGGTTACGTCAGATGTGTGGAGTACTATTGAGGCAAGACGTCAATATAGAGAGAAATATAACCACGACCATGGAAGTGGAGTATTAACATGAGATTCAGGAGGTGAGATGGTTTCATTGGACACTTTGCAGTGGGAGGAATAGGCATCTATCTATTATATATATATATATATATATAATATTAAGAAAAGGAGCTTTCATGTTCGCTCTCAAGTCAAGAAATTCTCATGTTAATCAGAGAAAAAAAACAGAAATTACCCACCACTGTCATTACAAAATAATTAGACCAAAATAACTTTATATGTGTTTTTAAATTACCCACTACTACCATGCGTAACATTTGTCGTCTTCCGAAGGAGCTGCATGCGCACCACACAGTAGATGCGGGCCCAGTACCCACATGGGGCGGCTCGATGAGTGGTCACGGGTCTAGCCAAGCTAGCGCATGGGCGCCACACACCCACGGACCCTACACCTATGGGTCCGAAGTCCGCCGACGACCCGAGGAGGCCTCCCCCGGCGACGCCAAGGCCAACGACTCTAGAGAACGGATTCATTTGACATTGGTCCCATCTTAACAAATGTTGTAATAATGATTGAAGAATCAAGATTCATTTGACATTGGTCCCATCTTAACAAATTCATATGAACATAATACTATTACTTTCAGTAGTAGTCTATACATCTATTTTTTGCATGAAATGTTGTAGTGATGATTGAAGAATCAAGATTCATTTGACATTGGTCTCATCTTAATAAAATCATATGAACATATTACCATTACTTTCCTTATTATTTTTTTTTACTATGACATTGTTTCAAGAACACCATCAGTCAGTGATGTCCATGTCGTGAGAGATGTTAAGCATTTGATCAATGAAGTTCTGGCAAAGGGAGCTTCAATGCCATCCTCGCCTTCCTCGAGCTGCCTTCTGTCCAGAGCTTCACCACCTCCTTGTACTCCCACCATCCTCAACCTCAAGTACTACACCTAAAGAATGGCGTCTCTGGTAATGATGTGTTGCTCGTTTGCTCATGTGTTGATGTCCCATATCTAGATTATTTATTGCTAGATCTGGTGACTGTATGCTTCTATTTGATTTAGGCATAATATCTTGCTAGATCAGTGACCTCATGCGCGCTTGATATGTGCATCGTGTGTACTTTTACTACGAATTGTTGGATATCAGTGAACTGAATCTATAAACTGTTGTAATCTCAGTTTCATATTAAACATGTCACTCTGTAACTGACCGTTAAGGACCTCTTGGTAAATTTCTGTGGGCAAGCTAGAGATCTCATTTCTATTTTTTTTTAATTTTTAATTTTTAACTTTTTTATTAGTGACGTGTTTTGTTAAAACGTGTCACCAATGACTACCACACTGGTGACACGTCTTGAGCAAAATGCGTCACCAATGACCCTCATATTAGTGATGCATCTAGATTAAAACGCATCACTAATAAGAGAGTCATTAGTGACACGTAAAATCCACGTCACCAATGACTTTACATTAGTGATGTGAGATCACTAATAACTCTTGGAAAGTGTCACTAAAAATCTATTTTTTACATAGTGTCTGTGCCAGTAGCCCCATCAACTCCCGATCTTAACAGTACGAGCAGTACCATCTTCTCCTACGATAGTCTTTTATCACTAACAATGACACGCGCGCAACATGGCGAACCTAGCATTGGGAGAATAAGTGCACGTCGTGGTCGCGGTTGAACTATCACACACGTGCGCCCCACAACCTCCGTGGAACAAGCACCGCACGACCACGTGCGTTCGAGACACACCGTCTGGCCGGCACCAGCCAAAGTCAACATGCATGGGCATGGCACCATTGGTATCGACGCTGTCATTGGTATGGAACGCACCAGGGCCAGTGTAGGTGTCGGCGATGCTTTTGTGTCACTCCCACCGCAGAACGGTGGCCTGACGACCCAAGCTGCGACGTCGTCTCTCGTGCGAGAGCGGGCAGCAAAGCCGGGACGTGCAACATGATGCTGCGAGGTGCTTGTTTGGCGTTCTACTCCTAGTAGCCTTTATATAGAGACGACGATGGAGCATAAGGCTCCTCGAGGTTAGGTCAAATGCAACACTGACGGTGCCTTTTATGACAACTAGGATGGAATAATTGGTTGTACGCTTCAGGATAAGTTTAGAGGCTTGCAAGGGTTGCACCTATTTGATATGCAAATTCTCTCGATAATATCAACAAGCATAGAAAGAATTGTTATTGATTTGTTCTCTTTTATTCCTTAGCAAATCGTGCTTGTAATAATGGTTACACTGCTACCAGCACCAGTTCAAGAATATGAAGCTCCTTGGTCCCTAAAAAAACAGAGACTTTACTAGGGTGGGGGAGGATTGCCCCCCTTGTTACATGTTTAGTAACATATGAAAAGAGAAAATAGAGTTGAATAAATTGACATGGCTAGCTCCTTCAACTTCCTCCTCTAATATATCCCTATAACATCTTTATCTTTACCAGATTTGATATATTCAGGCTTATAACATCATTTCTTTTCCAACTTGCATATGTGGCGAGCTAGCCATTTAAGCTAAACTTCTTATTTGTTCCTTTAGTTGGTGAGTTCCTAGATTTGAGAGTTGAGAATTATAACTTATTAAGACATGATAAATGATAGAGATTTACTTGTCTAGGCAGCCTACTCGTCCATTTGCATGGCTGGTCTTGATTTTGTCATATAAACATCAATAAATTATTAAATCATTTTATTAAAAAAAATTCATCATAAAAACTGATTTGTTTTCTTTTGCCTTAATTAATGTGAAAAATTATGGAACTTTATATATCCATTACTTATTTTAGGAATTAGTCTCATGCATCCATTACAATCTAATATGATTGTTTATCTTGAACTACAAGATTATTTATATATTTCTCTCCTTCCATTCAACTTTATTAATTCCAAAATTCTGCAACATTGTTATAAAGTTAGTTATTTGGTTTAACATTTATGTGGTTAATATCAACAATCTAAAATAGTTAATATTATTTTCTTATTTTATGTGCTTCATTAGTTTATTGTTGCATTTGTTATTATGACGACAACATGTAATATAAAAACTTATAAATGAGGCATAACTTTACAAACGTGTATGGGTATTTTAGTCTAATAATATTTTTATAATAATAGTTGTGGATAATTTATTTTATATTTTTTCTCTCCTATTAATATAATATATGATAACTTATAATGTGATCAGTCTTTTTATTAAATACATATTACAGATAAATAGATGGTATGAATTAAGCGTTTAAATTTCTTCCCCATCATACTGAAATTTGCACACCTGACGACTAAGAAAAAAGATATAAATTTGTCGCCTCTAAACTCTTGTTCCCTGCTAATAACTCCTATTTCTGTGTTCAAACTCCGTCCCTATTTATCACGGGACAAGACAATTGTTACATTGCAATTATCTTTTTTTTCTAGAAAAATAGTTTAAACACAATGACTTAAATGAAACTTTGTGCACAAATATGTTTCACTTCTCTGATTCCTCACCAAACAAAATGAAATGAGGGACCTAAAAAAAAGAGACAAAATATCCTGTCTCAAGGATGCCTAGCTCGATGAAGCTCCTTGTCCTTCAAAAAAACAAAAGTTTTGCTAGGTGGGATGGGTGGGGGGGGGAGGGGGGACAATTGCCCTCCTAATGTACTAATGTTTAGGTAATTTTGTTGATTATAAGTATATGTTTGTTAACATATGAAAAGAGGAAAAAGAGTTGAATGAATTGACATGAGTAGCTCCTTCAACTTTCTCCTCTAATATTCAAAATTCTTAAACCATATTTACGTGGAGGTTGTCGTCTTTGCTGCACAGCCGTAACAATCAACGATTGGGGACCGTGTATGCATGAAAAGCCGCTGCCCCTCTGTGTGTTGTGTCTACACCTTGGTGGACCAGTAGGACCCATGTAGGATGGGCTCGACTTATGATGGACACACAGGTGGCCCTGCGTTGTGAGTCTATGATGTGGGATCCGTAGTGAGTCTGATTAAAAAGTTTGATCAACGAAATTTGTCAAAAAGTTTCATCCAAAAGTTTGATTAAAACGTTCTATAAGTTTGATTAAAAATGTTTGAAAGAAAACTTTCAAACAAAAAGAAAGTTATCGGATGAAAAACTTTAATAATAAGAAAAGTTGCGGGCTGTGAGAAAAAGACTGTTACTTGGGTTGCTGGTGCCCGCGTGCAGATTAGCCGTGCCCTCTAATATCCCTGTAATATCTCTGGAGCTCTGTGTACATCTCTGTTCTAGTTCCTCGATTCCTTACCAAACAAAACAAAACAAAACGAGAGAAAAAAGAAACACGAGACAAAGTATCGGGTCTCATGGATGTCCAGCGACTTCTTATTTTTGTTCACAGTCGCAGGTAAGCCAAAGTCCGCTTCACATGCAGTTATATACAGACACGCCAGCAAAAGGAAAAACAACTCATCAACGAGAGGCTTCCTCTTCCTGCAGGCCCGCGTGGCACGCATCCGAGTCGTTGTTCTGCTGGCCATGGTACTTGCTGATCCGTTCTCGTTCACTTGTGATCGTCGTGGTGGTTGGTGCGGGCGGGCGGCGGCGTGATCCTGATGACGAGGCCGGGGAAGACGTCGTCGGGGTCGTGGACGTGCGGGTTGCGCTCCAGGATGTAGGGGTCGCCGCACCTGGCGCTGATGCTGTGCAGCGTCTCCCCCTCGCCGACCACGTAGATCTCCTCGCACGGCCGCGTCGCCAGAAGCCGAGGTCCGCGCACCACCAGCGCGTCGCGCTCCTCCTCTGCACCGGCGAGCGACCCCATGGCCAGCACCAGCAGCAGGGCCAGCACGAAAGAGCATGATGCCGCTGCCGCTACCCTCGACGACGACCGCCGCTCTCCGGCCATCGGTAGTCGTAGCGCGGCTCCGGCGGACCAACAGAAGCGAGACAGTTGTGTGACGCGCAACGTGTTTGTTCTTTCTTATCTGTGGACTATGTGCTTTGCTTTGCTCTGTTCTGCGTGTGTTTATTGATGTGTTTATATTTATATAGAGAGATGTGTGAAGTAACCATGACTTTCATTGGACACTCGGCATCGTGCGGAGTACTAGAAATTATGGGCGTAATTGGAGGGATGCATCACCAAAAGAGAATTGATTGATTTGCGGGCTGATTATTTGGGAAATGGCTACTTCTTTTTTTCCTTTTGCTGTGTGTTTTGAAGATTACTCCTGGAAAGCGTCCAACAGGCGTCGAATGCAGCACAGCAGTCCTGCAACGCGATTCCGAGGCACACAACATTCGTCAAGGAAATACTAGCCCGTAATCCATCCAAACATGCGAAAGGAACTGCTACAGTCTCCGCAAAACAAACCAACAACTTTTCTTGCTTTGTCCTCTACGGCCACGGTATTTTGTTACTGCTAACGATCACTGGTTCGCGCCAAAATCTTGGCTGTTCGTGAGCAATCTGGAAGTCTTTTCTGCCATGCTTTCTGAACTGAACTGAATCAATCAAGCTGGGAACCTTTACGAAAATCAAAAATATCGGAACGACAGTGCGGAACTTCGGAACATCGAGGGAGGAGGGACGCAACAAGTGAGGAGGCGCCGTACCAGTCCAGGCTGCCTCCTGCCACCCAAGTGTGTGGCTTCTCTTCGCAAGGCCGGCCGACACCGGAGTCATCAAATCTATCCTCCCGCTGTCCCATTCCCACACGGGCCACGTCGAAACGACGAACATGCGCGCTGTCGCCGTGGCCATTGGCCAGGCACCGTCTCCATCATTTTCCTGCTGCCATCTGCCGCCTGTCGAACTACACGGTCATCCCTTCTCAGAAGTACTACGGAGCAACAGTTGGATCGGCACACATGGACGTCCATTATTCAGCCATTCTCGCGCCATAAACGCGCTCCAATCACGCCGGCTGCACGGTCCCCTGCTGACGCGCGCCGCCGTCCCTATGGAAGAAACATAAAAACAAAAGAGAAGCGCGCATGCACGCAGCCACGGCGGCCAGCCACCTGCGCCGTGGCGACCGTCACGGCGTCACCCTTCCACACCGACACTTCAAGCTGCCAGGCGCTGCGCGACTGCGTCCACGCCCTTGCATGCGAGACATCGCCTCCACACCATTTCCTCTGCCACGGCCCACGGCCGTGCGTGTGTGATACGCTGACCATCTACTCGCGTGTCGCGTCCCAACCGACACCGGACAGTGGCCACGGCAATGGTTCAGTGCGGCTGGTGACGGTGCGAGCAGTCTCTCGCACGGCGCATCATTCACAACGCAACACGTAGTGCGGGCCTGCGGGGTGTGGCCTTGGGACCTTGGGTATCTGTCCACTTCTCGGGGGGCACGCGACTCCCTGCCTGCCACGCAGCTAGACCTGTCAAAACAGACCAGACCGAGTGGACCGGTACGAAGCACCTAAAAAAAAAGACACGGTTTGAACACGACATAACCCACTTAATTTAGGGCTGATACCGGCTTGACCCACTCAATTTAGAGGCACGAGCCTTATGGTAAGGACCGTGTTTGGGCCGACGGCTAGGTCCGAGAACGGTACGGTACGGTCTGATAAAATTTGTTTAAGTATAACTATATTTATGTTATAGTTAAAAAGAATTTTTTAATATATTAGTAAGTCATCTTATTATTTTAGTGGAGGTTTTGAGTTTAAATCTCACCACCCATCCTATTTCTCTTTATTTTTCATCACTTTTTAAATATTAATGTGCTGTAATTAAAATATTAGGCCGTGTGTAGTCACGTGACTAGTAGGTCGGCCCGGCACGAATTTATATTTTAGAACCGTGCCATGAACCGACAGCTGAGTCCTAAAACTAACTTAGCACGGTCTGAAATGGCCCGTAGACCAACCCTATATTAAATATGCCAGGCCTTTTAAGACCCTGTCCATGCCGGGCCAGGCCGGACCGCCCGTTTAGACAGCTCTACACGCAGCACGTCTTCCAGATTGGTAAATGGCCGGCGCCATCCCACAGTCACAAGTTCACAACTATTGTGAAACATTCTGTTAATGATTAATTAACTTAATTAAGTATGTAATTAATGATTAATTAGATAAAGGCACCTTTTCATATTAAATCACATATGTGAATGCTTCCACCTCAGGAGACGCGTCCGTACGTCCATACGGACGTCTTTTCATACGGTTGATTGGTTATAAATGTAACCCCTCATTACTAATAAAAATACACTGTTCATTCCCTAATCTTATTTCTAAACACGTTATCAGCAATTAGTCTCTCCTCTCGCCGCTAATCAGCACCGGAAGGGTATCGCCGGTCTCCATCCTCTGGGGTAAGATGGATCCCAGAAACTCACCATTCATCTTGTTCGTCGTACCCGTTTCGGGTCCTGGACATCGTTTCTTCAGTGACCTCCGCCACAACTTCAACTGTCGGCGGCTCGGCCGTCGTGCTCGCCAGGCTTTGAACGGAGATCGTCGCCTTGGCTTTGCCAGGGGGCGCCGCCCCTTCTAGGGCCGTGGCCCTGCTCGCCGGAATGTCTTCAGACGCCTCCGCAATCCGGAATGGGACCAAGGTCGTGGACGCCACAGCGTCTTCCACCGCCTTGCAACACCGGCACCGCCGGCCGCCTTCGACAGCAGCACCTCGTCGGACTCCTCTGCCGCTGCTACTCCACCGTACACAGACGGTCTTGTCAACGGCGTGGACCGCGTGCCGCGGTTCTCCCCGCCTCCGCCCACGGCAGATCCCGGCGAGGGAACCTCCTCCGGGGTTGCCCGTTTGCCGACGCCCACGCCGCCCAACGACGAGCCGCCACGCCGACGCATCGTCTTCCGCATGAGCAGTAGGGGTGGGCCCTATGACGGCGTCGCCGTCCTGGATCCTCCAACCAGCGAGGTCTTCGACCTCAACCACCCACCGGCAAGTGCCGGCTTTGGCCCGCAGACCGGGCCCGGCACCATGGCGGCTCGGCGTGGCATGCCGCCGTTCTTCTTCGCCTCCTACGAGGCCACGATGGTGCCGTCCTCCTTCGAGGTCGCGGCGGCGGCAGCAACCTCTGGCCCGGCACCGTCGACGCTCCCATCGCTGAGCGCCTTGCTCCGGGGCTCCGCCCCACGGTCGCCATAGACCGTCGCCCGGGGCTGCGGGGCGGCGCTGCAAGCCCGGCCACGCCGGGCCCCTCCCTCAACTAGGCGCGCGGCGGAGCAGAGGGGGAGCGGCGGCGGTGGATCTACGTTGCACTGGCAACTGCTAGCGGTGGCGGCGGTGGATTGGGGAGAAGCGGTTAGGGGAATCCTAACCGTAACTGCCCCATTCGGTCGTTTTATACCTGCTTCCCTCTTATGGTTATGGGCCTATGGGCCAAGCAAAAGGAAAGCCCGCAGGCTAATAAATAAATAAAAGAACCCAAATGCCTAGCGCTACGAGCGAAGCCACCGTGAGAAGCTCCGTGAGACTCTCAGTGCCTCAGGGATTTTTACAGAAAGGCCCTCAGGCTTCTGTAAAATTACGCTTCTCTTTTATGTAATTGTTTTAGTTGTCAAGTTATGTTCTAGACCTTGTAGTTTTATGTATTAGTGATTGACTTTGTAAAATATTTGTGTAAGGATTGTATCTAGACCATCAAGTCTAGTATTAGCACCTAACTATTTTTAGGATGCTATTATTTATATTACTGTCGTAATATTATCTTCACAAATATTTTATTTGACCTTCCGGTCTTAATTTTTATCACATACAGAAAATTACAAATTACATATATGACTCCTCATTATGTGATAAATATCATTCTACTTTATTAAATTAAGTAGATAACATGCAAAATAATTTAAACACATATTCAAATAATTTTGGACTCAACAAAATAATGGAACTCATTCATATACTATAATCTTATAGATTATGGTCCATTATTAAAGGTTTACATCATTTCTATGATGATCATCTTATAAACCATACATCTAAAATTACTACAAAATAATGACTATGTGTTGTTAAATCATATATCCCCTTCAGAATTTGACAACATAATAGTAGCAATTACATTGCTCATTTTTGTAGTCTATATACCTATAATTGAAACAAGATTCTCTTGTGTTCAAATATTGCATGATTTACAGCATCACATATTATTTAATTTACCACAGTAAATTAATTTCATACATGAATCTTTCATGTAGGATATGGCTCATATTGCCAACAAGGATTTCACTGAACTTGCATCAGATGGTAACAACTATCTGACATGAGCTACTGATGTAAAGATCTATCTTTCATCCAAAGGTTGGATTGGTGCTATCCAGCAAGCCGATCTCAATAATCAAGATCAAGCCCAAGCAATTTCAGAAACAACCAAATTTGCTGCATTACACTTTATGCGACACCATCTCCATCATGATCTCAAAAATGAGTACATGATGGAAGAGGATCCAAGGGCTCTTTGGGTTGCACTCAAAGACCGATATGAACAACAAAAGGCGGTAATTCTGCCTGAAGCAAAGCGAGAGTGGTCGCTACTTCGTCTCATGGATTTCAAATCTGTCATAGAGTACAACTCTGCTGTCCACAAGATTTGCTCCAAACTTCGTTTTTGTGATCGACCAGTGGATGATGTAGAGATGATAGAAAAGACCTTGTCCACATTTCTCCCCTCAAACCGATTGTTGCAACAGCAATACCGAAATAGAGGATACACTAGGTATTCTGAACTAATCTATAATCTACTTCAAGCAGAAACCATGATGAGCTCTTAACAAAGAACCATCAAATGCACCCTGTGGGTGCTGCTCCACTACCGGAAGTACACAACAATATTTAGAATGACAACAACTCTGGTGGAAAGAAGAAGAAACACTTCAAGGGGAAATAGGCCAAGAACAGGAGACAGAATAATCGGGGTCCTTACAAAGGTAAAGGCACTTTCAAGAAACCAATCAAAAATGACAACTCACAAGTTTGTCAAAGATGTGATTGCAATAATCACATTACAAAGAAGTGTCCCACCGCTAAGCATTTGGTTGAACTATACCAAAAATCCATTGGCAAAGGAAAACAAGTTCAAGGGGATAGGTTTCAAGCTCACTTCAATACTCAACCTACAGAAGCAAGTTGCTCCAAAAGTGTTCTAGCGGAACAAATGGATGACAAGATCCCATCACCATTGGAGGACCTTGCACTCATTGATGACATGATCATGGAGTTTCAATCCAATGACATGTTTGGAGACCTCATATAGTCTTCATATACCCCAAGACTTAGTTTGTGTTAGCCATATAATAGTATGTGTGTATTGTGTTGTAAAATAAATGTTGTCATTTTATATTGCAGATTGTATTAAGACATATGCTACTTAATATAGTATGTATTGTATATCTTTGAGTCAAATCTAAATACATTTGATTTACTCATTATAGATTATAATATGGGATCAATCCAAATAGAGGAAGAAATTTGCTTGGTGGATAGCTGCACCACTAACACTCTACTCATGAAAATGAAATATTTCCAAACCCTAACTAAGAGTAAGGGTAATGTCACGACCATTGCAGGTCGTGATGTTGTGATTGTTGGTTCGGGTCGAGCCACAATCATTTTGCCTATGGGTACTCAACTCATAATTGAGGATGCACTCCTGTATCCTGACTCGACTCATACCCTACTGAGTTATAAAGATATCCGTCATAATGGTTTCCATGTTGAAACCCATAATGACAACAATGATGAATTTCTATTCATTACAAAAAACGATGGATATAACAAGCAAGTGCTTTAACAAATTCCTTCATTATCTACTGGATTATACTATACATACATCAAACCCGTGCAACATGTTTCATATAAGATAATTTTTCAAAATCTTGATATCTTCAAGACTTGGCATGATCGCCTAGGTCATCCCGGAATAGGGATGATGCGAAAAATTATTAGCAATTCAATTGGTCATCAAATGCAAAACATAAAATTTTTTAAACCTTCAGATTTTATGTGCACCGCATGTGTCATAGGAAAATTGATTTTAAGACCCACTTATCTTAAAATTAAGGCTGAACCACTACAATTTCTTGAACACATTCAAGGAGATATTTGTGGGCCTATTCATCCATTAACTGGACCATTTAGGTACTTCATGGTACTTATTGATGCATCAACTAGATGGTCACATGTATGTCTACTATCAACTAGAAATCATGCTTTTGCAAGGTTAATTGCTCAAATTATCAAATTAAGAGCACATTATCCTGAACACGGGATAAAATCCATTAGATTGGATAATGCCGCTGAATTTTCTTCAAGAGCATTCAATGACTATTGTATGGCTCTAGGCATAAATGTAGAGCACTCCATGTCCTATGTACATGCACAAAATGGATTAGCTGAATCTCTTATCAAGAGAATAAAATTAATTGCAAGACCATTGTTACAGAATTGCAATTTACCAACATCAAGTTGGGGACATGCGGTTTTACACGCCGTAGAATTAATTCAAATCAGACCTACTGCATATCATACGGCTTCCCCGTTGCAGTTAGTACGTGGAAATCAACCAAGTATTTCACATCTACGAAAATTTGGTTGCGTTGTATACGTACCGATATCACCATCGCAGCATACATCAATGGGCCCCCATAGGAAATTGGGGATATATGTGGGGTATAAATCACCGTCAATCATAACATACCTCGAGCCTCTTACAGGGGACTTATTCACTGCCCGGTACGCTGATTGCATCTTCGATGAGGATAATTTTCCGGCATTAGGGGGAGACAATATGTACCAAAAAGAATGCCAGAAAATAAATTGGAATGCCCGAGGTATTCAGTCCTTCGATCCACGTACTATCGAATCCGAACATGAAGTTCAAAGGATTATCAATTTCCAAAACATTGCAAATAACCTGCCAGATGCATTTACTGATTATAAAGGTGTCACAAAATCACACAATCCCGCTGTCAATGTACCGGAAAGAGTGGAGGTACCAACTAAAACCACTCAACTCCCAAATCAAAATAAGAGGGGGAGGAGTACGGCTACAAGGGATAAGGCTCCACCAAAGCCTCCACGGAAACCAAGAAAGACTACTTCCAAAACAGTAAAGGCAAATCCACATCAAGTTGATAGACACCAATTGGATAATGAAAATCCAATTCATATGGATGTTCAATAGATTACATCACATACCCAGCACAAATATGCGCACAAATATAGATGTTGGGACATCGGAAGACCCCAACTCTATCGTTCTGGGAAAACACGATGAGTTAGAAGAGGTAAAAGAAACTTCCACCAATTACATTGATTCTGGAGAATCATTTAATAGAAAGACTACAATTGTCGATATTCATTTTTCTTCCAAGATTGCAAATGACCTTCAACTGGATCCAGAACCTAAGATCATGGCAGAGTGTCAACGACGCTCGAACTGGATCAAATGGAAGGAAGCAATCGAGGCAGAATTGCTCTCGCTCAAGAAACAAGAGGTATTTACTACAGCAATGCCTACTCCTTGAAACATCTTCCCAGTGGGATCAAAATGGGTATTCGTCCGTAAAAGGAATGAAAACAACGAGGTGGTGAGATACAAAGCGAGGCTTGTAGCACAAAGGTTCACGCAGAGACCCGACATCGATTTCGATGAAACATATTCTCCAGTTATGAGTGGTATAACATTCTGATACTTAATACCATTGGCAGTATAAAAAGGTCTATCCATGCATCTCATGGATGTAATGACTGCATACCTATATGGGTCACTAGATTCGGATATCTATATGAAAGTTTCTGAAGGGCTTAAAATTCTGAATCAGAATCAAAATCGCAACATGTATTGTGTAAAGCTTAAAAAGTCACTCTATGGCTTAAAGCAGTCGGGAAGAATGTGGTACAACCGTCTAAAAGAATTCCTTCTATAGAAGAGTTATTCTAACAATGATGATTACCCATGTGTATTTATTAAGAAATCCTCAACTAGATTTTGTATCATCTCGGTGTATGTTGATGATCTCAACATCATAGGAAATACACAAGACATTGATGAAGCACGCAAACATCTCAAGACGGAATTCGAGATGGAAGATTTGGGTCAAACCCAATTTGCTTAGGTCTTCAACTTGAGCATCTCCCTACAGGAATACTAATACACCAGTCTGCATACATTCAGAAAATATTGGAGAAATTCAATATGGATAAATCTTATCCTTCCAAAACACCTATGGTTGTTCGATCTCTTGACATGAATAAAGATCAATTCAGACCAAGAGACGAAGACGAAGAGATATTGGGACTAGAGGTTTCATATCTCAGTGCCATTGAAGCGCTTATGTATATTGCAAATTGCACCAGGCCAGATATCGCATTTGCAGTAAATTTACTAGCTAGACATAGCGCGGCTCCAACAAAACGCCATTAGGCGGGAGTTAAAAATATCTTCAGATATCTCCAAGACACAAAGAATCTTGTTTTATTTTATAGATTTAACCAAGATAAAGCTATGATTAGATATACTGATGCTGGTTATCTATTTGATCCCCATAATGCCAGATCACAGACAAGGTTTGTATTTTTACATGGTGGAACGACTATGTCATGAAAGTCATCAAAACAGCCATTAGTAGTCACATCCACAAATCATTATGAAATAATTGTATTATATGAAGCTTCATATGAATGTGTTTAGTTTCGCAGAATGATAAACCACATACAACAGTCATGTGGTATTGGTCTTATCAAGGAACCAACAAATATCTATAAAGATAATTCTTCTTGTATTGCACAAATAAATATAGGTTATATAAAGAGTAATATCACAAAACATATTTCTCCTAAACTATTTTACCCACATGAGTTACAACAAAATGGGGAAATAGAAATATTGCAAACAAAATCATATGACAATTTTACAGATTTATTCACAAAGTCTCTACCAACAACATTATTCCAGAAATACATTCATGGAATAGGTATGAGACGACTCAAAGATTTGCAATGATTAGAGGGAGCAAATCACTCTAATATAACCTATCAATTTTATTCAAATCATAGATATTGCACTCTTTTTTCTGATGAGTTTTCCTATCAAGGTTTTTTCTCATACACAGGTTTTAATAAGACAATATATGTGTTACAAGCATTAAAGTATGTTATATCATTTTTCTCCTTAAATTTGTCTATATGGTTTAAAAAAGAGTTTTTCATGACATATCTTATTTCCTCCCTATTTTTCCGAATAGGGTTTTACGGGAGTTTTACATCATTTCTCCTTATTTTCCCAACACGGTTTGGGGGAGTTTTTCACATTAAATATTCTCCTCATATTTTTCTCACAGGATTTTTAGAGGAGCAATCAAATCACCAATTCCAAGATATAATTGATCAAGGGGGAGTGTTGTGAAACATTCTGTTAATGATCAATTAACTTAATTAATTATATAATTAGTGATTAATTAGATAAAGGCACCTTTTCATATTACATCACGTGTAAATGTTTCGGGAACCGTCATCCCAAGGGACGCGTCCGTACGTCCATACGGACGCCTTTCCCGACTGTTGGTTGGATATAAATATATCCCCTCACTATCAATAAAAATACACTGTTCATTCTGTAATCTCATTTCTAAACAACAAATTCCATTCAGATTCTCATCGTCTGTCCCAAGTCCCAAACGTCCTGCCTTTCACAGTAGCTGGCCCCGCGTGGCCCATTCATGATTTTGGTCTGGAAGAAAGGCCCAATCTGTGGAATTTAACCCGTAGATATTTAACAATAACAGTCCACCATATTACCACTCTCTGATCAATAAAGAAGAGTGATCTGGTCTAAAAAAATACTATATAATTCATTACGGCCAATACAAACCCATAATATTCTTATTATCCTATTTATCAATATATCATGAATAAGTGTAATAAAAAGTGATTTTTTAATGCAAGTAGTGGCAAAAAATAGCAACCCTTCCTTTACACATGAATGGCTCGGGTGTTGGCTAATGCAGAGAAAAGCTTCTCTACATTGACTACACTAATTCAGAGTCAGAGGACCCCAATCTCAGGATCACATGTAAGGTGGAATGGGCCACTTGCTTAGATGAATTATTAGGTTGAAAATTTAACAATTGCCTAGATTTTTGTGGAGGTTTAGCAATAGAATAAGTTTATGATGAACCTCTTTGTTATATCTCAGTCCTTTTGTGTGGTTGTTTAGTGTGTGCATTATGTGGGTGACAGAGTCTACCATATAGTGAAAATTTGTAATAATTTACGGTCACATGCATCTTATGATGGAGAGACCGGGACACTTTTATTTGCTTGATAAAATAAAATTCCCTTTATCTAAAAGATTTTTGTGTAGGTTAGGCCAAAGTAGGGGCTCCACCTCCCTCGAAACCCCCTTCCTCCTCCCCCAGCACTACTTAAAATATATAAAACTTAATAGAAGCGGCAAATGTGAATAAATCACATACATTGGATTCCTTGACTAACAAAATTCTGGCTCTCAAACCATTTTCATCATTATGTATAAATAACTGGAACAATTCAATTAAATGATAATGTTATAAATTGTATCTTTGTTCCTTATATCAACAGTAAGAATCATATTTCACATATTAATGAGACATATTTAACATATTTAACAGTACAATCAAATAAATATTTAGCATTTATTTCGACCAAAATATTAATAGTTTAAATTAATTAGGGGCATATGTCCCTATGATAAATAAAAAAAATCACACTAAAATATATTGTGTTGTATTTTACTGTAAAAAACTAAATATCTTATCGATTTTTAAGCTAAGGTGTCCTAGTTCTCTGGTGTTATGAGGCAAATATAGAAACACATTCCCTTTCCGTACCATATTCAAGTTTGCCATCATCATTGATTCAGTTTGTTTGGTTACAGAACATTACCACGCCAAATGTTAAGAGTCATGCCTTAGTTTCTTAGTCAAGTGATCGGCTGCTTCCACAACTTACCACATGAAACAGTGATACCCACACAAATACTCTATTGCATTTGTTAATAACATCCAAACCTACAACCAAAGTAAATCCCCCACCACCTCGTCCACAATCTGATCGGCCAGCACGCTCGCTACCAGCACACCGACCTCCCGCTCCTCTCCCACTTGCATCCACCGTTGGCCCCGCTCCATCTCCGCGATGTCAGCTGCCCCGCCGCGCAGCACGTCTTCCAAGCCCCACCCGGCGCCGTCCAACAACCATCCCCTGGCCGCTGCCAGAATCTCACCGTCGTCACCCAACCGTTCAGCCTTTCGCGGCAGAGAACCGGCCGGCGCAGGGAGGACAGCACGTTCCGAGCGTCGTTCTACATTCATCTCGACAAAGAAGTCGAGGAGAAGCCGTTCCGTGACGACGTCCACGCCTGCCGAAACCGTGTCCGTGAGCAGTACGAGAAGGCCGTTTTCATCTTCCTCCTCGTGGACGCCAGTGCCATGGTGCCTGCTGCTCGGGCATCGTGGTGTTGTCTCCTCGGTGTGGCGATGGAGCTGCCGCGCTGGGACGTCGTCGTTGTCATCAGCGTCCGGGCTGGCGACGAGGCGCGCCTCGAGGTCCACCGCGCCCACCTTGTCGAGGTTCCGGAACCGTCGTATCTTGTGCGCCTTTCGCGCTCCTGCATGACGACAAGACGGAAAAGTGGATTAGGCATGCACGGATGATTGATTTGCATGGGTGCCGTCCTCCGACAGTCACTGGTCCTGTGGGACCACTAAGATCTCAATGTATCGTGACCCAGCAAATCGGCATGGCTTTACATTGTCCGTATCGTGCCCGAGCAAAAGACAGAAACAGGGGGGATTCCGGCGAGGCACCAGCATTACCCGACGAACACGACACTCGATTTATGTTACAGTGACACTAGTAACCTACGACCTAATATAGCATTATTACCCATGGAATTTAATAAAGTTATTATCTCTGTACGGCACATGATTACAGATCAACTGTACTCGCATTCAGCATGCAAGGTTTTACGCCGGACGACATTTCAGAAGGCACGTACGGGCAACTGCTCAGCGCGCTCTCTGCTCCATCTCGTGCAGTTTTACCCTACTGACAAGACACGCCAAACTATAGATGTCTGACTGTGACCTCAAGTCCTCAACTTTTGCCGTGGCTCAGGTCAAGCCCAACACCTTGCAATTAAACGTTCTAACTAATCCTGAACTCTTTGTACTTTCTTAGATTGTTTGGGTGTAGATTTTTCACTTGTTTTTATACTTTATTTTTTAAACTACTTCTTTTTATGCTTGATGATTTAGTCGAGAAGTTCCCTTACCATGGAGACGCGAAAGCAGGCTGTCATCTGAAGAAGGCGAATAGTCATCGTCGAAGCAGGGGAAGTCCATGACGGCCACGGGGCTGAGCTGCTCCTTGTCGTCCGCCTCCGAGCCCCCCGAGCTGGACCCCTCCTCCCGGGCACCCCTCTTCTTCATCGCATCCTGCATTATTGCACGGCAACCAAACAATTAGCCTCCAGCTTCGAGAGCATCGTAAAACAGTACGACTCCCAAGCCTCAACCAACCATCGCTAACAAAAGCTGCAAATGATTTGGCCAAGCGACGACAAGCCACGGAGTACGGACCAGGAATAGCAAAGCGGCAAGGACGCACACGCCCACCTTCTCCCGGTCGTTTTTGTGCTGGTGGAGGGAGCCGTGAACTTTTCGTAGACGACAAAGCACGGCGCCGGCTTAGCAAACGCTTTGTTGACTAATAATAGGCGTGTTAATTACTAGCCCGGCCATAAAAACCAGGTGGGCGTCGCCACATGCGATGCAAATGCTTGCAGACAAGGTAAGGTGTGGCGGTAGGGGACCTTAGCCAGTGCTTGGCAATGGCAGCAACCGGCCGGAACGGTAGAGGCACTTGCCGGACAGAGCCTTCACTCTGCTCCGTCGAAGCAACGCCAACGGCGTTCCGAGACGACAATACTGTTGCTCAGCTTTGCGTGCATTGGCCTGCGGCATTTATGCCGCTATCTACTTTTCCTTTTGGATTGGTCCACAGACCGCAGGGGCACTGGTCCGGCCGGGCACCATCGACATGCAGTACGTGAAACAGGACGACGGTTCGGGTGGCCGAACAGTGAGGTCTCCCAGTGGTTGCAGCTGTGGACCAGTGAGATTCATTTTTCACCGGCCGATGTGACTATCAACACTTGATCACCAGACAGCAAGTACCCCGTACTTAATAGTGCTAGTACCGTCTCGAACCAAGTGGTCAAGGTAAACACAATTTCGAGGCACAAATCTCAATTGACTACCAAAGTAGTAGTACTCTAGACAAACGCTAACAAGGACACGATTACCAGCAGGGTAAACGGTCTAGGACGTCGCATAAGTATTAAACTCTAATGGGTACTAGTAGCATCTAGCGGTACAATCTGGACTGGTCATCTCCATCAATCAATCAATCACCACAATTGGCGCGAGTGATAACTCAGAACTGGTATAGGGCTATCACAAGCTACACAAATCACGCTTCTACTGCTACACTGTACAAATAGTTCCATGTACTCATGTCGATGGTGCATCAATGCAGCTCACGATCCCCTTTGGATGCTTCATGCATGTGCACAGTGCAGAAGATCCGCATAAATGAGGCGGTCGTGCGTAGCTGTGTCACACTGTGATGGTGTCAATTGGTGGGGCCTTTCGTAACCGTTTTCATGGCTAATCCTCTGCTTTGATGAAGAAGAGCACGTACGCACGCAAATGATGTAACTAAACCGAACCAAGTTGCGCGCGGGACACGGCCCAACTGAATTAACGCCCAATTATTGAAACATGATGATTGATGAACACAGTGGAAAGGAAAGCAGACTGGTTGGTTGGTTAGTTACCTCATGTTCGTCTCCGGCGATGGGCACGGCGTCGTGTATGGTCTCCGAGGCCGAGCTCGCCGACGAGAAGTCTGAGTCCGACCCGGACCGTGATCTCGTCCGGGAGGACGAGTCGCTGGACTCGGACAGCGGCGTGTCCGGCTCGTAGCTGCAGCCGCAGCCGTGCACCACGGCCGCGCCAGCCTCCTCCTCGTCGTCGTTGCTACGACGCCACCAGAAGCTTCCCCTGAGCCGGCGCGAGAGGCTCCTGGAAATGTGTGACAACTTGTTGCTCGAGCGCCGGAAGGACGACGGCGAGCGGCAGAAGCTGAGCGGCGCCGGCGACGACTCGCCGAGGCGGCGCGGGTAGCAGCGGAAGCCTGCGGCGCTGCACGACTCACAGTCCAGCTCCAGGAGGTCCTTCAGCCTCATCAGCGGCTTGCCCGTATCCGCCATTGCAACGTGTGGCACTGCACACTCACTCTCTCGCTCCAGTAATCTCCTTGAGCTTAGCTGTAGAAGAATGCAGGCACGCCGCCGAGCTAGCGTGCGTGGCGGAGGCCGGCCGCGTTTAGGTGTAACTAAGCGCTGGTGATCAGTGCTCGGGAGCGCGGGCGATTTAAGAGGCGTGCGCGGCTGCGTGGCAGCTTCGGCGGTGCGGCTGGCTATGGCCGGGCGTGCGGGTGCTTGTAAAATAATCGCGCGAGTTGAAACTTGTTTTGAAGCGGGACCAGGTTCTTGTCTTGGGCTGCGGCCTCGTGGGAGACGGGGAAGAAAAACGCAGCGGGGCAAGGGAGACAGGGCGTGGCGCGCCGCGCGCGGTTGGTGGTGGAATCGGGAGGATTCGCGTGCGGCCGCGGGTTAAATATGCCGAACGCACGGGGGGTCGCGACACCCGGTTGGTTCTTCATCGCCGTTCGTTGCCTTGTCCTGCCTGCCGCAACCCGATGCGTTGCAACAGTTTCTGCTCGTATCACCAGCTCCAGTGACTGTACGCGGAATTGAACAGCTGTGGACTACTGTTGCCTATTAATTGGGACGGCTGGTGACTGCCTTGTACTCGACGAAACCGGATGCAGTGGATTCGACGGTATATGGCAATGTGCCAATGCCATAACGATAAGCAGCTCGATCGTTCTGGTGAACACCGTATACGTTGCACGGCTGGTGTTCGAAGATTTTATTAGGGAACCGGTACAGTGAATACGAGCAAGAGAGTGCTGTGCTCTATAATTACCTGAACTCTGCACCGGTCATGGGTGCCGGTGCAGTAGCGAAAGCTGCTCTGCTTCTGGGACTCTGCCTCTTGAAGCGGACAAGATGCCGGGCGATGGCAGCTCACTTTCTCGAGTCTTGACTCACCCTGAACAAAAGCCGCGTCAACTGGTAAATGACTCCTGCTGTCTGAGGCTGAGCAAGTACTACTAGTACAACTGTAGTGTGATCGAGATCGACGGTCGCAATTGTTTTACACCCGCGAGGATTTGTTTACTCCGTCTTCTCGAACAGCAGCATCATTCACAGCGCATCGACCGGCCGGGCGAACCTTCGGCGCGCTTTCCACGCCGCGAATCGATGGCGATGCGATCCGCCCCAGATTTCGCTCGTGCAGAGCCTACACGGAGTCGTACGTCGAGTCAAGTACCCGCTGACCGGCACACACACGTAGGAGCCTACGGAGTCGTTTTGTTTCGGTCTCGACATTCGAGCTCCAGCTGTGCCGCCGTTTCGGTAATCTCCGCCACGTGTGCTGGCTGCTACTCCGGCATCGCGTACCGCTTGTCTCCATGGTGACTTCGTCCGTCGGTTTGATCCGGTCTCAGCCCTGCCGCGCTCGTTTCGGTGACGGTGAATTCAGAAGAGGTCAGAGGAACTTGTGCGTGGACCGAGCTCCTACTGTGCAGCTGTATCAGTTTCGAATGCTTGTACGCGCTGGTGATCGGTCAGCTCAAACCGAGTGGGCGGCACCAATGAACAATGTAGCATGCGCTTGGCGGCGGGCCACAGCGACATCCCCGGAACGCAACCAGAGTACTTCAACGTTGCCACTACTCGCTGCCTCCTCTCTCCAGGCTCCAGGTTCAAAGCATGGCAGATGCATTGCGGACTTGTGAGCGACGCGACAAGTAATGACCAGCCCGATCGAGTAGGACTCTTGCAAAGCTTTGATTTGTTTAAACAAGTATCTTAAATGCTTAATCGCATGAGACAATCGAGTTCTCATGTTAGTAGGTAAGTATAGCAACAACATTTAACAGCGGGCGGGTTGCCAAAAGAAACCAACCGCCCTGCACCAATCAAATGAAGAGAACTAGCAACTGAGCTCGGTTGTCTAGCTCAGGTGGTTATATTCATTGTGATGGAACCAATCCACTAGGTTCAAATCCTAAATTTGATATGAATGTTATATTTATAACTAATTATTCTTTTAGTAAAAGATGATGTTCTCGTGAATCTCTATATCAAGTCAGCTCAGTCTCTAAGAGGCGTTTATAGAAATAGGATGTGCGTGCATGTGTACGTGTTATTCAGTTCTAAAAGATAAAAAGAACTGCTATACGTACGACCGGTTAATTAAGCTCCTCGTGCAAGATAAGAAAGAGAGAGAGAGAGAAAGAAAAAAGAGCTGAATAGACTATCGTATTATTCTTGAAGCTCACCGTATCACCATTGCGGTACTAGAAAAGAGCGAAAAAAGTAGACCAACCAAAGGTCTAAATGAATTGATATCACCATTTGTACCTTTTGCACCTAGATGCCTAGTAAAATAAATGAAACACGAATTACCAAAACCTCACAAGTGAAATGTTACTCCTTTCCCTCAACTGAAACATGGAATTTTAAAAGGAAATTCGTGATTACTACACAATTAAAATAGGAATTTCACGAGGAAAAATTCCTGATACCAAGCATACCTAGGTGTTGACTTTCCGCCTCGCTCGACTCCTGTCATCCGTGGCTGAGCGGGGCGAGCAGGACTCCACTCCTGACGAGGGATTTCATTCGGTGTCGTTTAGTGTTTGGCAAGTTATTATTGGAGAGGGTGCCAGTCAATCATTGCTATCAAATCAAGCTTCTCCCTTCCTTCACTCCCGAGCAGCACAACGCTATAGTTTTTCGCTTCCCCAGGACGCAGGATGGACCACTGACATGGGTTGACACCACATTGCATGTAACCGGTGGCACTATGCACACCCACACACGTGTCATCATGGGTCACGCAGAGCGGATGTTATTATCCCAAAGCAAACCCGCTCGACCCTTACTTTGTGGGTCAAGCGGAATGAGGGATGCCCGATCCCGCTTACGGGGGATCGATCTACGTGGGATTCGCTGGATCCCGCTCACGGGGTTCGGGCGAGTCGAGACGCTCTCGACCCCGCTCGTGGGGGTCGATCTATGTGGGATTCGCTCGACCCCGCTCGTGGGGGTCGGGTGACACGGGGACGCGCTCGACCCCGCTCGTAGGAGTCGAACGACACGGGACATGCTTGATCCCGCTCGTGATGATGTGGTACTGCTTTGAAGGTTACTTAGTCTTGACATCAATCGCGTGGCACGTCGATATTTACCCCGACAGAAATGAAACACAAATTACCAAAAATTCACAAATTAAATGTTGCTCCTTTCCCTCAACCGAAACATGGAATTTCAAAAGGAAATTCGTGATTACTACACAATTAAAATAGGAATTTCACATGGAAAAATTCTTGAAACCAAGCATAGTATCTATTATCAACCACTAGCTTGGATCGGGGTCACTGCTACTGCTACTTAGGAAAGATTGGACTAGTGGGACAAAACCAAGAAACCGGCCACCATTCCTTTGCAGGATGCTCCTTGTCCTCCTGATGAATCAGGAATTCCTCCAACACATTGGATTCCAAATCGAACACAAATACCCAATTCTTTGGCTGGAGATTATAAGGATCAAAATTAAAATGGTGCGCCGCATAGTAGACACAGTTTCTTTTGATGGCTGGGTGATCTTCAGCTGACAGGGCGAACGCGTCGCCCCGGCCCAGGAAGATGGAGTGACCGCCAAGGTCCGTCACCCTCTCACCAAACTCTGGAACCCGACCCGGCGTCAAGTCCGGCCTGTAGACTTCGGCGAAGGACGGGTGGTGGTTATGGAACAGCACGACGAGCAGCAGCTCGTCGTTGCATGTCACGAACTAGGCCGCGCGCGTGACGCGCGCCCTTTGCCGGCTCCTCGGGTTGTACAGCACGTTAAGCAGTGGGGCGATGTAGTTGTGCTGGACGAGCACCGGAGGACACGTGGACCCGAGGTTTGTTGCATAATCCAAGCTTGGTCATAGTTAGTTGCCTAGAATAAAGGGCTCGTTTGAGCGCGTCAGTTCAAGCCGTTTTGCTGCATGAGTTCATGCACCGGCTCTCCTTTTCTTTAGCTGTATCATAGGCTAGGTGGAGGCGATGACCAAGTCTCTGAATCGTGGGATGGCGCGGTTGTTAGGGAGGCGAGAAAATCGCTGGGTCGTGGCAAGTATTGGCCACTCATTTGCTTTGTAATTCTGAGTATAAGTTTGATCAATATACAACAGAAAAGACTAACGTTTTCAGGTATCAAGTTTTGTGAGTTCAACTGAGCTCTCGCGTGCGTGTGTGCGTTCCAGGTGTTCACGGGGTGTTCTTCGTCTCCGGCGACGGGCGCCGGGGTCCAGGGACCACAAGTGGTATCAGAGCGACGGTTACGACACCGGGGAGATGTCGTCGCTGCCCAACCTCGGCGGGCACTCGAGGACGCCGATCGGGAGCCGGCGACAGTCGCCATCGCCGCCACGGCGTCGGGGGCGTCCGCACTTCCGCGACGGCGAGGTGGTGCTTGAGCGTCGGCCTAGGGACATCGGGGGAGCCGGCTGGCCGATGCTCACCGCCACCAACTACGGCACGTGGGCGGCGATGATGCGCCTCATGCTCAAGGGGCGCCACCTGTGGGACGCCGTCACCAACAGCTTCGTCGACGACGACGACAACCTGATGGCGCTGGAGGCCATCTGCAAGGCGGTCCCTGCTGACATGCAGGAAACCATGGCGAACAAGCCCAGCGCGAAGGCGGCCTGGGATGACCTCAAGACGGCCAACCTCGGTGTCGAGAGGGTGCGTCTGGCCAAGGCGCACACGCTGCGCAAGGAGTTCGACTCCCTGTCCTTCAAGGATGGCGAGTCGATCGACGGCTTCCACGCGCGGATCGGCAATGGTGCAGCAGCTGAGGACCCTCGGGGACGAGATCGAGGAGGCGACGGTCGTCCGCAAGTTTCTCCAAGCGCTGCCACCACGCTTGCACCAGATCGCCATGTCGATCGAGACGCTCCTTGATGTGGGGGACATCCCAGTCGTGGAACTGGTGGGACGCCTGAAGGCTGCGGAGGAACGGTTCGGGCTCACTGGCAGCGGCGTCGGCATCGCACAGCTCAACCTCACGGAGGACGAGCTGGTGGCGCGGCTGTCCAAGAAGATGCAGCTCAACACCGACAAGGGAGGTTCGAGCGGCGCGTGGAGCGGGCAGCAGCGCAGCCGCGGCGGAGGACGTGGCAAGGGCGGTCGCGGTGGAGGCCAGAAGAAGGGTGGTGATGGCCCACGCGAGCGCAAGTACGGTGCGCCAGGAGGCAGCGGGGACGGTGGTCGAGGCGGCAACGGCAGCGACGTCGCGGGCGATCAGTGCTGGTATTGTCGCAAGACCGGGCACTGGGCCAAGGAGTGCCCGAAGCGGAGGCGCGATCTGGAGGCCCACACGACCCAAGTCGAGGAGGACCAGGAGGCCCGCACCCTCCTGGTGGCTACAATCGTGGAGGAGGTCAACGCCATCTCGTCCCCAACCCGATCGGCGACGACGCCGGCGATCCACCTCGACGAGAGCAACCTCTTCGTCCAGCTCGGGGAGAGGAGCGACGGGGCCACTACGCGATGGATCCTCGATTCGGGCGCCACCAATCACATGACTGGGGCCCGGTCGGCCTTCGCGGAGATCGACGACGGCGTCCACGGCTCCGTGCGATTCGGCGACGGCTCCACGGTGGGGATCGAGGGGCGCGGCACCGTGCTCTTCAAGTGCAAGACCGGCGAGCACCAGAAGCTGACGGGGGTGTATCACATCCCCAGGCTCAACGCGAACATCATCAGTTTGGGCCAACTGGAGGAGGAGCGGTACAAGATCTTGCTGGAGGATGGGGCACTCAAGATCTGGGATCCGCGGCGACGACTCGTGGCGGTGGTGCGGCGCGCGGCGAACCGGCTCTACATCCTCGACGCCAACATCGACAAGCCGGTGTGCCTGGCTGCGCGTACGGAGGAGGCGTCGTGGCTGTGGCACGCCAGGTACGGCCACCTCGGCTTCCAAGGGCTCCAGAAGCTGGCGAAGGGGGAGATGGTCCGCGGGCTTCCGCGGATCGAGCATGTGGAGCAAGTCTGCGACGGGTGCCTCGTTGGCAAGCAGCGCCGCGCACCCTTCCCGGCAGCAAGCAAGTACAGGGCGGCGCGGCAACTGGAGCTGGTGCACGCCGACCTGTGCGGACCGATCACGCCGCCGACAGCAGGCGGCAAGAAGACGTTCCTACTCGTCGTCGATGACATGAGCAGGTACATGTGGCTGGTGCTGTTGGCCACCAAGGATGAAGCAGCTGCGGCAATCATCCGTCTCCAGGCGCGGGCGGAGGCGGAGGTCAGGCACAAGCTGGGGACGCTGCGCACCGACCGCGGCGGCGAGTTCACGACGCGGACGTTCGGGGAGTACTGCGCCGACCAGGGAGTCCAGCGCCACTTCACCGCGCCGTACACGCCGCAGCAGAACGGCGTGGTGGAACGGCGGAACCAAACCGTGCTGGGGATGGCACGGTGCATGCTCAAGACCATGGGCGTCCCTGGGCGCTTCTGGGGAGAAGCTGTGACGACGGCCGTCTTCATCCTCAACCGTGCGCCGACGAGAGCCCTGGAGGACAAGACGCCGTATGAAGCCTGGTATGGCCACAAGCCCGCTGTCCATTTCCTTCGAACCTTTGGTTGCGTTGCACACGTCAAGGCAACAGGCGGCCACCTGCGCAAGCTCGACGACAGGAGCACGCCGATGGTGCTCATCGGGTACGAGCCGGGCACCAAGGCCTACCGGCTCTACGACCCGGTGGGGGATCGTGTTCATGTGTCAAGGGACGTGGTGTTCGAGGAAGGGCGCGCCTGGAACTGGGAGCAGGGCGCGGGGAGCGGCTCGGCCAGCGACGACGATCCATTCACCGTCGAGTACATCTACATGCCCGGCGCGCCAGGTGAAGCTGTGCCACGCGCGGCAACGGGAATGCCAGCCTCGACGTCGAGCGGGCCGAGCACGGTCCGAAGCGCCACGCCGTCGTCGAGCAGGTCGGGGGTGCTCCCGGGCACTACACCGAGCGCGTCTGCGGGCACTGGAGTGCCATTGGAGCTGGAGGGCACACCTGCGCCTGCCACACCGGCTGGAGTGCAGTTCGTGTCTCCACCGAGCCACGGCATCGACACCGACAACGACCATGATCTCGACCAGCCTCTTCGTTTCAGGAAGATTGATGAGCTCCTGGAGAACACTGATCCAGTGGGGGAGCAACAACTGATGGTGGCGGTTAGTGACGGGGAACCAGCCACATTTGAGGAGGCGCGGCGCGAGCAGAGCTGGATGAAGGCCATGAGAGAAGAGATGGCCTCCATTGAGCAGAACAGAACTTGGGAACTGGTGAGTCTTCCTAGAGGTCATAAAGCTATTGGTTTGAAGTGGGTGTTCAAGCTTAAGCGTGATGAGGAGGGGAATGTTGTCAAACACAAGGCACGCCTTGTGGCAAAGGGGTATGTGCAGCAGGCTGGAGTAGATTTTGATGAAGTGTTTGCCCCAGTTGCCAAAATGGAGTCAGTGAGAATGCTACTCGCAGCTGCAGCACAAGAGGGTTGGTTTGTTCATCACATGGATGTAAAATCAGCTTTTCTGAATGGTGATCTCATGGAAGAGGTATATGTACAGCAGCCACCTGGTTTTACTGCTGCTGGACATGAAGGGAAGGTTCTGAAACTGAAGAAGGCTTTGTATGGGTTGAGGCAAGCTCCAAGAGCCTGGAATATGAAGCTGGATCACAACCTGCAGATGATGGGGTTTGCTAGGTGTGACAGTGAGCATGGGATGTATACCAGAGGCATTGGAGGGCAGAGAGTGGTGGTGGGTGTCTATGTTGATGACCTGATCATCACAGGAGCCAGTCCAGTGGTGGTAGAAGCATTCAAGGAGGAGATGTGCTGAACTTTTCGCATGAGTGACCTTGGACTTCTCTCATTCTACTTGGGAATTGAGGTGAAGCAAAGCAGTGATGCTATCACTCTGGGGCAGTCGGCATATGCCAAGAAGCTATTGGAGAAGGCAGGGATGGGTGATTGCAACTCCTGTAGCACACCAATGGAAGTAAGGCTTCAGTTGTCTGCAAGGGGCACAACAGAGGAGGTTGATGCCACTATGTATCGAAGCCTGGTGGGAAGTCTGCGATATCTGGTCCATACTCGTCCTGATATCTCTTTTGCAGTGGGTTATGTGAGCAGATTCATGGAGAAGCCCAGGCAGGAGCACCTTGCTGCTGTGAAGCATCTGTTGAGGTACATTGCAGGAACAATTAACCATGGGTTGATATTTCAGAGGTTGTCTAAGGGTGACAACAAGCTTATAGGCTACAGTGATAGTGATTTGGGGGGAGACATTGATGAGAGGAAGAGCACAACAGGGGTGATATTCTTCCTGAATGAGATGCCAATCTCCTGGCAATCTCAGAAACAGAAGGTTGTGACTCTATCCTCATGTGAAGCTGAGTACATGGCAGGGGCAGCAGGAGCATGTCAGGCTGTATGGCTCAGGAGGTTGCTGTGTGACATAGTGGGGACTGATGTTCAGCAGCCTGTGTTGAAAATGGATAATCAATCAGCCATAGCATTGAGCAGAAATCCAGTGCTGCATGACAGAAGCAAGCATATCGACATCAAGTTCCACTTCATTCGTCAGTGTGTGGAAGATGGAAGAATTGGCCTGGAGTATGTCAGCACACAGGAGCAGCTAGCTGACATTCTGACTAAGTCATTGGGGCGAGCAAGGTTCTGCGAGCTCCGAGACCGGATTGGTGTCATCAAGCTGAGGTAAAGACCAAGCATGTCTTAGGGGGAGATTGTTGCATAATCCAAGCTTGGTCATAGTTAGTTGCCTAGAATAAAGGGCTCGTTTGAGCGCGTCAGTTCAAGCCGTTTTGCTGCATGAGTTCATGCACCGGCTCTCCTTTTCTTTAGCTGTATCATAGGCTAGGTGGAGGCGATGACCAAGTCTCTGAATCGTGGGATGGCGCGGTTGTTAGGGAGGCGAGAAAATCGCTGGGTCGTGGCAAGTATTGGCCACTCATTTGCTTTGTAATTCTGAGTATAAGTTTGATCAATATACAACAGAAAAGACTAACGTTTTCAGGTATCAAGTTTTGTGAGTTCAACTGAGCTCTCGCGTGCGTGTGTGCGTTCCAGGTGTTCACGGGGTGTTCTTCGTCTCCGGCGACGGGCGCCGGGGTCCAGGGACCACAAGTGGTATCAGAGCGACGGTTACGACACCGGGGAGATGTCGTCGCTGCCCAACCTCGGCGGGCACTCGAGGACGCCGATCGGGAGCCGGCGACAGTCGCCATCGCCGCCACGGCGTCGGGGGCGTCCGCACTTCCGCGACGGCGAGGTGGTGCTTGAGCGTCGGCCTAGGGACATCGGGGGAGCCGGCTGGCCGATGCTCACCGCCACCAACTACGGCACGTGGGCGGCGATGATGCGCCTCATGCTCAAGGGGCGCCACCTGTGGGACGCCGTCACCAACAGCTTCGTCGACGACGACGACAACCTGATGGCGCTGGAGGCCATCTGCAAGGCGGTCCCTGCTGACATGCAGGAAACCATGGCGAACAAGCCCAGCGCGAAGGCGGCCTGGGATGACCTCAAGACGGCCAACCTCGGTGTCGAGAGGGTGCGTCTGGCCAAGGCGCACACGCTGCGCAAGGAGTTCGACTCCCTGTCCTTCAAGGATGGCGAGTCGATCGACGGCTTCCACGCGCGGATCGGCAATGGTGCAGCAGCTGAGGACCCTCGGGGACGAGATCGAGGAGGCGACGGTCGTCCGCAAGTTTCTCCAAGCGCTGCCACCACGCTTGCACCAGATCGCCATGTCGATCGAGACGCTCCTTGATGTGGGGGACATCCCAGTCGTGGAACTGGTGGGACGCCTGAAGGCTGCGGAGGAACGGTTCGGGCTCACTGGCAGCGGCGTCGGCATCGCACAGCTCAACCTCACGGAGGACGAGCTGGTGGCGCGGCTGTCCAAGAAGATGCAGCTCAACACCGACAAGGGAGGTTCGAGCGGCGCGTGGAGCGGGCAGCAGCGCAGCCGCGGCGGAGGACGTGGCAAGGGCGGTCGCGGTGGAGGCCAGAAGAAGGGTGGTGATGGCCCACGCGAGCGCAAGTACGGTGCGCCAGGAGGCAGCGGGGACGGTGGTCGAGGCGGCAACGGCAGCGACGTCGCGGGCGATCAGTGCTGGTATTGTCGCAAGACCGGGCACTGGGCCAAGGAGTGCCCGAAGCGGAGGCGCGATCTGGAGGCCCACACGACCCAAGTCGAGGAGGACCAGGAGGCCCGCACCCTCCTGGTGGCTACAATCGTGGAGGAGGTCAACGCCATCTCGTCCCCAACCCGATCGGCGACGACGCCGGCGATCCACCTCGACGAGAGCAACCTCTTCGTCCAGCTCGGGGAGAGGAGCGACGGGGCCACTACGCGATGGATCCTCGATTCGGGCGCCACCAATCACATGACTGGGGCCCGGTCGGCCTTCGCGGAGATCGACGACGGCGTCCACGGCTCCGTGCGATTCGGCGACGGCTCCACGGTGGGGATCGAGGGGCGCGGCACCGTGCTCTTCAAGTGCACACAGGAGCAGCTAGCTGACATTCTGACTAAGTCATTGGGGCGAGCAAGGTTCTGCGAGCTCCGAGACCGGATTGGTGTCATCAAGCTGAGGTAAAGACCAAGCATGTCTTAGGGGGAGATTGTTGCATAATCCAAGCTTGGTCATAGTTAGTTGCCTAGAATAAAGGGCTCGTTTGAGCGCGTCAGTTCAAGCCGTTTTGCTGCATGAGTTCATGCACCGGCTCTCCTTTTCTTTAGCTGTATCATAGGCTAGGTGGAGGCGATGACCAAGTCTCTGAATCGTGGGATGGCGCGGTTGTTAGGGAGGCGAGAAAATCGCTGGGTCATGGCAAGTATTGGCCACTCATTTGCTTTGTAATTCTGAGTATAAGTTTGATCAATATACAACAGAAAAGACTAACGTTTTCAGGTATCAAGTTTTATGAGTTCAACTGAGCTCTCGCGTGCGTGTGTGCGTTCCAGGTGTTCACGGGGTGTTCTTCGTCTCCGGCGACGGGCGCCGGGGTCCAGGGACCACAAGGTTGAGGTCGTAGATGGCGAACTGCTGTCTGTAATCCAGGCAGTACATTTTGTGCCCGAGGAAGACGACGTTGTGGAGCCTTTGACTGGTGGCCATCTCGGCTGCGGCGTTCCAGGTTGCGTCTCCGGGCCGCCAGAAGAAGATGTTATGACCCGCCTCGTTCCTGAGCTGCGTCGCGACGGCCATCCAGCCAGATGACGAGGAGGTGGCGGTGAGCGGGTCTGCGGAGAGGAAGACCTGGATGATGTGGGCCAGCGGCGGGAGTTCGATCTCGCTGCCAGACCGGGGTTCCCATAGCACGAGCCTCGCGGGAAAACGCTCGTCGTCGGCAAGGGCGAGCCAACCGCGCGGCGTGCCGCAACAGTACGGGAGGCCAAGCGGACCCGTGACTTGGACGCGCCGGAGGCCACGAGAAAGCCAGAACGAGTACTCGCCATGTGGACCCACTCTCATCGGCTTCACGCGGCTGGCGACGACCCACGGGTGGAACGGCGCGACCGGGAGGGTAGTGGAGGCGCGTCAGTGGGTGCAGACCTGACGAAAGTGGAGGACATCGCGCTCGGATGTTAGGAGCCTGGAAACCTGATGGAGGAGATCGATGGGGAGGGAGGACCAGCCGGCGTCGGCCATCGCGGTGGAAGAAGGCTGCTTGATCCGATTGCACGATGCGGCGATGTACTCCCGCTCCCGTTTTGGAGCAACTCCAGCCCACGGATCAA
This sequence comes from Eleusine indica, assembly GCA_030378355.1. NCBI lineage: Eukaryota > Viridiplantae > Streptophyta > Magnoliopsida > Poales > Poaceae > Eleusine > Eleusine indica. The sequence goes on from CM059495.1 coordinate 50,832,472, forward strand.
ATTCAGGCCTTTATACTTTAATTTAAGGCTCAGTTTTAATTTTTTAGAGTTCTAAAATTATTTTATTCTTTAGCCCAACTAATTAAAATTGAGTCTCTATCCATCTTCTAGTGGGTCTCACCGTCCCTTTCCAGTCTTTAAGAGCTCACGCCGCCGCCTTCTCTCCAGCACGCGCGTGAGACGGCCTGTCCTTCCCAGCTCGCGCGCGTGGATGCCTCTCCTCCCCTGCCGCGCCGCCGCCGTCTCCCTAGCTCGCGCGCATGCCGCCGCCACCTCTCTAGCTCGCGCACGCGGCCGCCACCGCCTCCCAAGCTCGTGAGCGCGACCGTCTCTCCTCCCCCACCGCGCGTCGCCGCCTCCTTCCCAGCTTGCGCCGCGACCATCCTCTCTCCCCTGCTCGCTCCGCCGCCTCCATCTCTCCCCCGCTCGCGTTAGCGACACCCCCGAGATGCTGGGATGAGTAATGGGCCATTAAGTAGCGACGGCTGACAATATGGGCCACCGCTACAAATGTTTAGCAGCGGCCTACTTAGTGACCCGCCGCTATTAACTTAGTTTAGCGATGGTTAGTCTTCAAATCATATTTTTTTGGCATTATAGCGCACTGTAGCGACGGGGTAAGATTTGTGCGCCGCTAATAAAAAATTGTCTCCGCCGCTATAAACCATTTTTGTTATAGTGCCATGCCGCGGCCGGATCTAGCAGCGACGGGAGGCACTCCGGCGACAGCCGACGGCATCGGGCAGGCAACGGTGGCGTCTCTTCGGAAAAAGACTCGCCGAGCGGAGGAGAGGAAAGGAGAGAGAGAAAGAAAAAAAAAAGAGGCGGAGCCCACGTTCGGAGGAAGGATAGTGGGTGAGCAAATTTGGAGGTATGGTCCAAAATTTGATAGACCACCAAATTTAAAATCCCATATAGTCAGAGGTTGGAGTTGTGTTTTTAAGTTTGAGTAATTAAAATGATATTTAGAGGCTCATTTAGTCATTCCGTTACACCAAAAATGCTACTATCTGTCAAATACCCAAACTCGAGTCCTTTTTGACGAACCTGTGAACGCTCGAAAATGTTGCCATGCTCCGAAACGCAACATTTTTGCAGCTGCAGGACCCAAAACCAGCGGTTTCTTAGCCCTTCGTTGCATGGTTTCCTCTCACCATGAGATTCAAAACTAAAGGCTAAAATCTGAACTGAGCACAAATACAATCCTCTACAACGTTGACCGAGCTTCAGTGTTGAGAGAGCAGTGCCGCCAATTTGAACCGTGAATGCTGACATTTCGCTTTAGGCCATGCGCAGCGACACCCCCGAGATGCACCAGAGTACTACTTCAACGTTGCCTGCCTCCGACAGCCAGTCCGCTCTGGAGCGACAAGACACCAGGAGGCCTTGCAAGTCGACCTCTGAAAAATTACTTTGTTTATCTTTGCTCGTGTCTCTCTGTTGACATATGTGTTTTGCTCATCTAGAACATTAGTTTCTATACCCTGTCCTGGGTGCCTTGTAATCTGAACGGAGTATATCTCTTCATGTGTACTCCATTTTAACTGTTCAATGAAAATGAGTGCACCCTTTATAAATAAAAAAACCGTTGCCTGCCTCCTCTATCCAGACTCAACCTTGGCAGATGCAATGCGGCCTTGCAAGCGACACCACAAGTAACGCTCAGCCGAGTAGTACCCTTGCTCTTGCAAAGCTTTGTATTCTGATTCCCTTCACCAAACTGTATGAAGCGCGTGCAAAGTACCCCCCCCCCCCCCCCCCCAAAAAAAAAAAAAACAAAAGACTAGTCACTGCTTTATGACATAGTACTGTGACTGTTATCCCAGCCTGTACATGAACATGAACACGTCTAAGGGAAAAACAAATGTACTACCTGTTTTCGTGGATTCACATAGCAACAAAGAACCACACCAAGTTGAGCAGGTCAGCCATCGCATTATGAAGGTGGGCCAAATGCTTGGTTCCGCAACGAAAGCTGGCGATTTGCAGAGAAGTCATACATCAACTAGAGAGAGCGCAAGAACACAGGCAGCTCACCATGAGAGAATGCCATCTGATCCGACAACTGAAAACAAGAATACTTGGGCTCACAGCGATCGAAAGAAGCAGAGCAAGGCAAAAAATCTAAACTGACGTGGTTTAGAAAAGGGGATTCTAACACCAAGTAATTTCAACTGATGGCAAACTACAGAATACGTAAGAATTTCATCCATGCCTTACACACTGATAATGGTGTAGCTACAACACAACATAAGAAGCATGAAGTAATCTATGATCACTTCTTAAAGCATATTGGCTCATAGATTCCGAGGGACTGCTCCCACAACCTGCACGGATTAGGATGGCAAAGAAAACAACTGGACCACCTGGATACACCTTGGGCAGAGCAAGGCAAAAGTCTGGACTGACGTGGCTGAGAAAAGGGGATGCTAACACCATGAGAGAATGCCATCTGATCCGGCAACTGAAAACAAGAATACTTGGGCTCACGGCGATCGAAAGAAGCAGAGCAAGGCAAAAGTCTAGACTGACATGGCTGAGAAAAGGGGATGCTAACACCAAGTAATTTCAACTGATGGCAAACTACAGAATACGTAAGAATTTCATTCATGCCTTACACACTGATAATGGTGTAGCTACAGCACAACATAAGAAGCATGAAGTAATCTATGATCACTTCTTAAAGCATATTGGCTCATAGGTTCCGAGGGACTGCTCCCTCAACCTGCACGGATTAGGATGGCAAAGAAAACAACTGGACCACCTGGATACACCTTTCTTGGAGGATGAAATTAAGCAAGTAATCATGCAAGCACCCAAAGAAAAAGCCCCTGGTCCGGATGGTTTCATCAGTCTCTTCTTTCCCTCGTGCTGGAATATCATAAAGGAGGACATCAAGAAGGCAGTAAACCAATTCTACTCAATGAATCAGCATGATCTCCATCTCCTTAACAAGGCCTTTGTTGTGTTAATTCCAAAAAAAGACTCAGCACAGAGAATCACTGATTACAGACCCATAAGCCTCACCCACAGCTTTGCCAAGCTGGTATCCAAATTAATGAAGAACAGATTGGCATCTAAATTGGAGCATCTCATCTCTGTAAATCAGACGGCCTTCATTAAAAAACAATGTATACATGACAATTTCATGTATGTCCAACAAGCCATCAGAGATCTACATCAATGGAAAAAACCAGCGTTGTTCATCAAACAAGATATTTCAAAAGCATTTGACACAGTCAATTGGCCTTACGTGTTACAGATCATGACGCATCTAGGATTTGGACAGCGATGGAGAAATTGGATCTCAGCTTTGTGGTGAACGACTTCTCCATCATTCATGTTAAATGGTGAGCCAGGAAGGAAGATTTTGCACTGCCGTGGTGTTAGGCAGGGTGACCCCCTCTCCCCAATGTTATTCCTCCTAGCAATGGAACCACTGCACCTCCTATTCAAGGAGGCACATGAAGTTGGTGTGTTGCAACAACTCAACCGAGGATGTGACAATTTCAGAGTTTCCCTTTATGCAGATGACGCTGCAGTTTTTATTAATCCTACGGAGCGGGATCTCAAAGTAACACATGAATTCATAAATCTCTTTGCAGTTGCTAGTGGCCTAATCACAAACATGAGTAAAACAGAGTTCTACCTGATTCGGTGCCAGCACATTGATCTTACCTTCTTGACATAAGCTGGACACCTCTCAACATTCCCATGCACCTATCTCGGTTTACCAATACAGATCAGAAAACCAACCTGAACAACAAAGCAACCGATAATTGAGAAGATTGCAAATTGTTTGCTAGGATGGAAGAGAAGATTTTTGACATACCCGGGATGAGAGCTACTTGTGAAAATGGTACTGACAGCAATGCCAACGTATTTTTGATAGTGTTCAAAATTGCCAAAAGGGCAGCCAAGAAGATTGACAAATTTCGAAGAAGCTTTCTCTGGAAAGGGCAAGACTATGCGAACATCAGAGGCGACCACTACTTAGTCAACTGGCAAACATGTCTCAAACCGAAAAAGTGGGGTGGATTGGGAATCAAAGACCTAGAAAAGTTTGGCAGGGCACTAAGACTGCGCTAGTTGCGGCACCAGTGGGATTAGCATGAACGACCATGGAAGCAACTCATGAAAATTGATGATCCAATTGATAGCCAACTGTTATTCACTTCCACTACCATTCAAATTGGGGATGGTCGAACCATGCCGTTCTGGGAAGCCAAGTAGCTGCATGGTATGGCACCGAAGGAAATTGCACCGAATCTCTATAAGACTGCAAGATACAAAAGGAGAACAGTTCATGCTGAATTACATAATGATAACTGGATCAGGAACCTGCAAGACATTGATTGCCCACTCCTAATGCAGGAATACACAATGCTTCTCATGGCAATTGCATTGGTTCCGCTATCACAACACAGGGATAAAATCACATGGAAGTGGACTACCAATGGTAAGTACACAGTTGCATCTGCCTATGAATGCCAACACAGGGGTGCTATGGTTTCCTTCCCTCCAGTGGAGGTTTGGAAAGCGCACGCTGAGGTGAAATGCAATTTTTTTTTGCTTGGCTTGTAATGCATGGCAAGGTCCTGACTGCCGACAACATGACCAAGAAGAATTGGCCTTGTGAACTTACCTGTTCGTTATGGTACTGCCAACCGGAAACGGTCTCACACCTTACCACTGAATGTAACTACACAGAAGCATTATGGAACGAAATTGCCCATCAATTTAATCTGCCTGATTATGGCTCCATGAATGCCTACAGAGGGCCTATCCGATGGGTTCATCATCTGGGCTCAACAGGCACAAAAAAGGAAAAAAGAATGAAACTCGGCATTTTGTTCTCTTTCTGTTGGCAAATTTGGAAAGAATAAACCAAAGAATCTTCAACAATCAGGAGCAGTCCGTGCCTCGGCTAGCCAATTTACTCCAAGACGAATTAGCCTTGTTGTACTTAGCTCTAGATGTCCCTATGATCTCTGAACCAACCTGACTGGAGTCTCTTCCAGACAGCGTGTTGTTGGCTGTCCTGTTAACCCTGTAATAGCTAGGGTCTTTCTCTCTACCTTAATGAAAGACAGTTCTCTCCTGCCATCATTCAAAAGAACAAAACAAAGAACCATACCGTTTATACATCAAAATAGTGGTACCATCAAACCTTGAGATTCCAATTATCTATTCACTAAATAGTAGAAGTGCAGAACCATCAAAACTTAGATTCCACCTATCTATTCACTATGACTTCCCTGATTTTCACCCGTTAACCTCCTAAACTAGTTGGTGAAAATCGCCTGCATGCTAGACAATCCCACAATGTAATCTGTTGTCCTCAATAATTAAGAAAATCAAAGAAAAGTGTAAGAAATAGGCTAAAGAAATATATTTCCTACAACGTGGATTGATGAGGAGCTGTGTTTCTACTCAGAGGTTCGCTTCTTCGGCAACGTGGATGTGGAATCAGTCAGGTATCGTTTTGCCAATCTGAGCAAGAAGCTACTTGAGGTCATCTCCGTCCGCCTATGCTGTGAGCACACACCCACAACCAAGGCCTTTCGCAACAAGTGGTAGCTCTCTCGAACAAGAATGTGTGGGTGGTATGGTGACAAGCTAGCCGATGGTGATGCCGTTGCCAATGGCGGTCAGTTCAATGCCAATTGGTAGCTGTTGGGTGCCTAGGAAGCACATTGGCGAGGCGTGCATATTTCTCCCATGCACCACCTTGTGAAAAGGTAATACTTGATGTATTTTTAATTCACTCTTATGTTAATTTTGTTGTCTTTGACTGTCTGCAACTCTACATTGAGCTAGGCATCTAAATGATCTCTCCTTAGAGGGCAAATTACACCCTGACCGAGCAAGGTGCTCGGTTGGTCTACTGCTCCTGTTGGGAGCGCAGCCACCTGGGTTCGATCCTTGGGATTGGATCCTGGGCCATATATTGCCTCCAATGAAGGCAGGGGCATAAAGGCCCTACTTTAAGAATTACACCCAATGCACATATCTGGTCCTTTACATTGACTGTGAGCACTGATTACTTAGCTCTATGCTCTATCATCACATGATCTACTATACCATAGTTGAAATGCCTCACTATGCAACAGGACTATACATTCTATACGTATACTATCTTATCTGGAGCAGCTGCTGTTAGTCTTTTCTTGGCTTGCTCAATGGCTTGCTTGTTTGCGTCATTCTCAACATCAATGGGCTGATACATATAACTCCTAGTTAGGCCATAGCCCAATAAAAAGAATTTGCAACACAATCTTTCTCACATATTTTTCATTTCTTGTCTGTCAAAACTAGGGGTGGTAATAAAACTCGTAACTCGGTAGCTCGCTCGACTCGAAGACGAACCGGGCTCGACTCGACTCGGCTTGTTTCAATTTCAAACGAGTTGAGTTAATTTATTAGCTCGTTATGTGAACGAGCCAACTCGAACGGGCTCGTGAGCTGGCTCACGAGCTTAACGAGCTGCGTAATATTAAAAAAATACAGTCGACCTATTATTATAGACTATGGCCTAGTCTACCATAACTCAACTCAATCCTTGTACAAGTACAAACTCTAAACATATAAAGACAATAACAATCTACTCCTAACGAGTTAGAATTAACAAACTTGAAGTTGGAGCACTACGTATTTTTCTCTTATATAGCTTATAATGAACACTTAGTTATAAAACTTGTGTGAATGTATTATTTTTCTAAAAACATATATTTCAATAACCTAGATGGATGGACATATGGATAAGTAATGTTTGATTTACATACTAAATATATTTGATTATCTATAAATATATGATATTTTTGTATGATATATGTTATTTTTTGTATGATTAAGATAATATGTATTTGAAGTAAAGCTCGACGAGCCATAGTAAGCTAGCTCGTGAGCATAATGAGTCGAGCCGAGCTATAATATTAACTCGTTAGTATAATGAGTCGAGCTGAGCTAGCTCGTTAAACTAATAAGCTATAGCGAGCTGGTGTCGAGCCGAGCTGAGCCGACTCGGTAGCCAGCCCTAGTCAAACTATCTAAAAAGTAATCAGTCCATGGATCCATCAGCAGAATTAATTCTTATCCAACACGTATACATGATATTTTAGTGTGTTTGTTTGGAAAGTTATGGGGATGGTTTGTGATCAATTGATAATACCCCTATTACATCCAGTAACAATCATGACTCTTAGAACTATTAGTTTCTGAAGTTGCCACACACCCTCTCAATTTATCCTTTGTACTATCTCATACTATAGCATGTATTTTGGGGCTGTGTGTGCTAATGAAAATGGCATATATATTCAAATATCATTTTTGTAGGGTCTAGAAGTTTCCAAAAATGCTGAAATTAGTAGAGGTATGGTACATCTTCACTAAAAATATACTAAAGAGGCAAATGTATAATTAATAGTGATTTTCGCAATTGAGTAAGTAAGCTCCTGTTTGTTCTTTTAATCAATTCTAGTTTGGTGACAAAATCTGGTGTGCTCCAAATCATATCTATCACTACTTGTAGTAGTGTCTTTAGAACTTCTAAAATCTTTGAAGCCCTAGAAATGAAATTTTCTTACTTATGCTCTTTTTTCCATGAGTGAATGCATACACAATTAAATTGATAAATTTTATACGTTTTGTAGTGCTTCCATATCTCTTGGAGGGGCGAGGAATCTCATTGCAGTGGTGCCAGGATGGCGTGAAGTTGTTCAAGCTGGATCAGCCCAATCCCGATCTAGGAGGATGAGATACTACAGCGCTGTGGACTCAATTGAGGATCTTGAATGGCATGTTTTCTAGGAAGGAACAGAAAGGGAGCACATCATGCTTAACTTCTTGGAGTTGTAAGGCAGTATCAATGGCCCAGAGCTAAGATTTTGTGGAGTAAGAAGCATTCGCTTAATGTTCGTTTGTTGATTGGGTCTGGTATTCTAGCATTTCTGATCCTTTTTCTTGCTGAATGTTAGCCATTGGGACATGAAAGATGGTAGTATGGTAAAATTGCATAAGATACTATTAGCCATATACAATTGAAAGATTCCAGCAATGCATTGCTGGTTATGCGACTGCATGCTGGGTATAGCTTAGCAGGAGAATTGATCCTTCAAACATTTTTTATGACATGTTTTTCTGGAATAGCTCATTCGTGTAACATCTCAACTCAGTTTAACTAGGGATTAGGTAAGAAGTTACTACGATGTATGGAATCAACATTATGTAATTTTGTTCTTTGGTTGTGGAAAGGCTTTCACTGGGTGCTTACAAGCCTTTGATGAATCCTATCTACACAAATGGTTTTCTCAAGTAGATGAATTATTGTAGCCCGTTTCTTTTCACTTACAGCTTGCTAAGTCTACAAGCTATCAACGCTCCACCAAAGTTACTTACTGTCCACATATATCCCTTGTTAAATTATTATAATGCATAATTCAAACATTCTAGAATATTTGAGAAAGTATAAGAGAGAAGATATTGCTATAGAAGAGTTTAGAACTATTTTTCATGGAAAAATAAATAAGAGTGTAGAACCTAGATATTTATGTATCTATACTATAAAGATTAAACTTCGATCCATCTAAACATACCATGCGATCTATGTATCTAATAAATCTAGGTCTTTGATTCCACTCTCTTTTTGATAATAGCCCTCTAATCAAATCTGGGCCCATCGCCAGTTATGACGTGACAAACTCCGACATGGGAAACCCCCTCATCTGCCTCTTTTTCCTGTTTTTTTTTTCACCCAACCAAAGGTACCCACCCGCACTTCTCCTTGGTCTTTAACCGGCATAATTTTTTTGGGTTTCCATATTACCGGTGGTGTCCCATTTAATCAAGGCATTGATTGCTTTCCAACTTTTAACTCTTTCCATATGCACATGCCCACATCGAGCTGTAGAATCACGGCATGTTCCGCACGGGGCCATGTGCCGCTGCTAGAACACCTCATCGTCGTAATCTTGAGGCCTCCACCGCGTCGTTTCTCTCGCCCTGGGACTTGGAAGTGTCTGCTCTATACGGTCATTAACTCCGGCGCGGTCACGCTCTACATCATCACTGACCACCGGTCAGTTGCCGTTCCGTGCATCCTGGGAGGCTTTAGACTGGGCGCCTCCCACGACTGGCTCGACGTCGAGGACCACGAAAAGCTTCTGTCTTGTCACCACGGAGCGGCTCCCCGTCACGCTCTCCACTCACGCAGGGAAGAATGCATCGGGTGCCCCTAGCTCACGTTTTGCTACGAGGATGAGCCGGAGATCGCTAATGGTTTGATGTGTTTGAGCTGCTCGGAAGTGCAAATTTATATATTCGGTGCTGAAGGTACTCCTGCACACACCTGATTAAATGCACGATTATTGAGTGTGTTATTTATATTTTTAGAGGAACAAAATACTTATCGGTAAGCCAACAATATACGGATTTCTATTTCCTGTGGTGGCTAATCTTTGCCTTTTCCTGTAACCGGCGTAATTTTTTTTTTTTGGAATCTGCATTTTGATTAGGCAACGAGGCTGAATTCAAAATCCTTGGTGTGTGTTTGATCCCAATATTAGAACGACAATCATGACAGGTGGAACCAGGCCGAACCGTGAAACAACAGTCAACTCAGGTTGGGCTGCATTCAGAGATTTGACAAACCTATCTCCAATACCTCAAGCACGTGCTAACTGTCCAGGTAATGATGATTTAAATAATCATAACTTTAGAGGTTTGATATTTATATTTTGTATATTTAATTTTATGCATTTTATGACTCTGCCAACAAGCACTGAACAAGAGAACGGCTTGGATATCAAGAAGCGGGGTCCTGATGAAGACCCCGCATTAGAGGCTAGGCGCAAAAAAGCCCGGGAGTATCAACATGATTACAGACAACGCAAAAAGATGGAAGTAAACGGTTGATACCTAACTTTAGTTCCTAATTTTAAAACATTATTCATCTCTGATATACTGATCAATACCTTTATTTCCTGTGATAGTTGGCGATGAGAAAATTGAGACAAAGCGTAAGAAGGCGCGAGATTACCTGCATGAATACAGACAACGCAAAAAAGGTCAATTAGGAATGGATGCTAACGAAAATGCATTCGCAGCCACAGCACTACAAGGTTGTCTTTCATGGTGGGGCTTAAATATCTCCTGTTTTTGTGTTTTGTCTTTTGATTGTGTTCATAACCGTTTTGATTTAGGGTCGCCACCATCGGTTCCTTTTAATTACACAAATGTATCCGCGCTGATGAACACCATTAGCATGGTGGGAATGGTGGAAGATGGAAGCGACAACGATGGAGATAGTCGGCTACACAGAGGTGAAGTGCCCCCTCGATAAACCGGCATACAAACATCCATAATGCAGGAAATAGTTCGAGCTTAATACAAGGTTAATCTCAGTTTTGAAATTTCACTGACAGATGCTACACGTACACATTGTCATGTTATTAAATTCTATCTATTACGACCCCTTGTTCTCCAGGTTCGTTGTCTAGGAGCCAGACAAAGGCAGCTAAGGAAAGGCTTCGGTACTCACTTTTGTCGGACGATGCCAGGAGGGTTAGAAGTATGCAAATGCATGACATGTACGTAAGATCCAGAGATAAGAAACGAGCAGGTATGTCTATATAACTTTCGATTTATTTCCTTCCATGTCGGCATCATCCTTATGTATGAGTAACCGAAGCCGATTATCTATTAGAGTCACACACCTTGTAGATACAAGCTAACGGGACTGCTATTTCTACTATTGAAGACCCTGTGTTTGATTCCGGTATATGGGAGCCTGATTCCAATGAAAATAACAATCCTGGTCTGTATTTCTCTTGTCTTTCACTATTGAATTTTATATCAACAAAAATACATCTTACTTACGTGGTGTCACAACCCAAATCTACTTACAGAAGAAGAAGAGCTTGATCGTTTTAACCCAGAAGATAACCAACAACAAGACAAGTTGTTGTCCAAAGATGAAGACGAAATAATCTACCACCGAAGAGGTAATTATATGTGCACCAAAATCACATATATAAATGCAAGGAACTATAAAATGTGAAAGGACTAATGCCCGACCTTCTTGTTTTTTTAAAGCGGTCATTTATATCATACCGCGAGAAAAGGCCTACAGGTGATGAACCGGACCCTTACGGCCGGGTATACCACAACCTCCCTAAAAAACATCATGTGCTTCGGAAGGCCCGACCGTGTTCTTATTGTGGAGCTAAACGTTTTCTGGGTGAGGGGAAGTCATTTTGTTGCAGACAAGGGAAAGTGAGGATACATATACCCGACATCCCAGATGAGTTACGACGTCTCTTCACAAGTCAGACAGATCAAGATGCGAAATATTTTCGAAAACATATAAGATACTTCAACTCTCATTTCTCATTCACCAGTCTTGGAGTCAAATTAGATCGTCGGTATAGCACAACTACTGGAACAGGGATTTATACTTTCAAGGTTCATGGCCAAGTATATCACTGGCTTGATCAGCTGGTTCCAGGTGAAAGAGGACCTAGGCACATGCAGTTGTACTTTTATGATAACCAATGAGACAAGTGAACACAGAGTGATCAGGTCCAAGCATCTTGACCAAGGTCTCATCAGGAGAATTCTGGAAATACTCAACAACAACCCTTACGTTAGAGATTTCAAGAGTCTCGGCTCCGTGCAAAACCTCGATGAGTACAAGATTGAGCTCAATATGGACATTAATGTGGACCAACGGATACAATGCTCCCACCGTATCACAGGTTGCTGCAATTTGGGAACAAGGAAATGATCCTCGTAAAATGTTTGAGGCAAGCATAATGGTTTACGGTGTTGCCGATACACCACAGTACATCAAGGCATATTACCGCTGCTACGATCCCTTATCATATCCCCTATTTTTTCCTAGAGGGAAGGCTGGGTGGAATAAGAAAATTCCATATGACACTCCTGATCAAAACGAGGGGCTAGGTATTGCAACACTTTAGAAATCTGATTGTAATCTTTAGTAGTTATATTTTTTTATTTTTCACTTAATCAATACATATTTGTCACAGGTGGAGAGAATGATGGAGATGAACACGAAGAACAAGGTCAGTAACCTTTTCGTTAAATGCTATATATTTTATACACAATACCTTTCTTATTTGAATATAATCTTAGTTAGAAAATTTCTCTCATCGACACACAGTTGAAGAGTGTGTTGCTGATCATTGAGACAAAAAAGGGGGCGATGTCATCGAAGGAAGTTTTGGTGCCTCATATGTATAATGAGAATATGTAGCATTTAGTGTTGGCAATGATATTTCTTACTGTACCCACCTCAATTGACTTTTGCATTACAGTCCTGACTTCCAATATTTGCTGCAGAGGGGAAAAGGAAATATGTTGCTGCCAAAGAGTATTACTGATACAAGCTACAAATTAGATCTGGCGAGTTTAATGTCCTTTTCTATGGCGGACGCCTTTTCCAACAATTTCTGGTTGACACATATGTGAAGGTTGAGTCCATGCGGCTGGATTGGTATTCTTTGCCTGATCATCAGAAGATCATTAGGGCTGATTTATATTAGGTACTTTTGTATTACTATGGATCCATGGCGTGTTTATTCAAGAGTCAACCATTTTACCATTAATAACAGTGCTCTAATTTTCAAGGAATTGTTGACACACTTGTGGCTGGAGAGGCCCGTGCTTCCGAGGCTGGGAAGAGAATTGTGCTTCCGAGGTCCTTCCCGGGTGGGGACCATGATGTCCAGGCAAGGTTCCTTGATGCCATGACCTTGGTGCAGCATTTTGGAAAACCAGACTACTTTGTCACCATGACTTGTAACTCATATTGGGATGAGATTCTCGATGAGCTGTTGCCAGGACAAACAATGCAAGATCGTCTCGAGGTCGTGGCAAGGGTGTACAGAGCGAAACTACGTAATTTGCATGACCGCCTTATTAAGAAGAAATATTTTGGTGAGGTGGTAGCATATGCACATGTCATGGAGTTCCAAAAGAGGGGTCTGCCTCACGAGCACTTCTTATTGATAATGGCTCAGAAAGATAAGTTGATAGGGCCTGATGACTATGAAAAATACATATCTGCTAAAATCCCGGATGAAGAGAAGTACAAAATACTTCACACACTTGTGTCCAAGCACATGATGCACGGCCCCTGTGGTCTTCTCAACACAAAATGTCAGTGCATGGTGGATGGCCAGTGTCGGTTTAGATATCCAAGGCAGTTCTGTGATGCAACACAACAGGGAAAAGATTTGTATCCTATATACAGGAGAAGAGATGATGGGCGCATTGTGAAGGCCTGAAATGCCAAATTAGATAACAAATGAATTGTTCCCTACAACCCAGCACTGATCATGATATACAACTGCCACATTAATGTTGAGATCTGCTCAAGCATCAAGGCTGTCAAGTATTTGCACAAATACATATACAAAGGGCATGATGGGGCGTCTACGTCCATTGATCAGTCAGAAAATGATAATAACATGGTCAATGAAATAAAGCAGTATAGGGATGCGAGATGTGTAACACCTTCTGAATCTGCATACAGGTGTATCAGGTAATTATTTAGGAATTGGATGATTTGATTCGATTTTAATCATTATGTGCGCTAATGAAAATTGTGTTCACGACCAAAACTGTGCAACTTCATAACTTGTTTAATCTTGTATGTAACCAGGTGTCCCCTTCAGTTCTACAACTTGCTGTGCATCTACCTGACATGCACATGGTTGCATACAAACTAGAAGATGACTTGCAAGAAGTAGTCAAGCGTGAGAAGGCACAAAAATCAATACTAACAGAATACTTCAAGGTGAACTCAGTGGATCCAAGTGCTAGAATGCTACTGTATAGAGATTTTTCAAAGGCGTTTCGTTGGGATAAACTAGAAAAAAATGGGTTAAGCAAAAGAATGCAAGGAGACAAATTGGACGTATGGTTTATGCTAATCCTGTAGAAGGGGAAAGGTATTATTTGCATGTGCTCCTTAACCATGTTAGTGGTGCTACATCTTTCACTCATCTCAAAACTATACGTGGTGTCACTTGTCCAACTTTTAGAGAGGCAGCTGAAGTTATTGGTGTCATCAACACAAACAAGTCTCTAGACGAGTGCTTAGAAGAGGCAGCAAGATGGCAGATGCCATTTTCACTCAGGAGGCTTTTTGCAATAATCATGATATTTTGTGAGGCCACAAATATTCGACGACTATAGGATAAGCATTATGACTCTCTCTCTCTCTCTCTCTCTCTCTCTCTCTCTCTGAAGATTACCGCCGTAAGATTAATAACCCTAAAGTTGTGGAGCAAATGGTACTTAGGCATATTGAATCCATAGTTAGTGCTATGGGAAAGGACATGAAGGAATTTGGGTTACCAGAACTTGATGCTAATGTCAGTACAGAACACACACCACTTTTATCCTTTTATAGAGTTGTTTCTTTTCCTATAGTCCATTATCCTGTCAATGCACTCATGATTGTTTATTTGTTTTCATGTGCAGAATACTCTGCTGGGCGAACGAACAAGGAGATCAACGAACAATATGCATTGGGTGTTAGTGATGAAGATTTAAGGAGTGTTACCAAACTAAATGTTGAACAACGAGCTGCTTATGAGGAAATCATTGACCATGTAAGAAATAAAAGAGCACAAGTATTTTTTGTGGATGGACCGGGTGGCACAGATAAAACATTCCTTTACAAGGCAATCATTGCAACGGTCCATGCAGAAGGCGGTATAGCGGTCGCAACTACTACGTCCGGTGGTCGCACTGCTCATTCCGTATTTAAGATTCCAATCAAGATAACCCCTACTACCATCTGCAACTTCTCTAAACAGGATGAAACTGCAAATCTGCTACGTGAGGCTTCTCTTTTAATCTGGGACGAGGTCGCAATGACAAAGAGACAAACTGTTGAGATGCTTGATAGATCTCTACAGGATATTATGAACTGCACACAACCATTTGGTGGCAAGGTCATGGTCTTTGGTGGGGATTTCAGACAAGTTCTACCGGTCGTACCTCGAGGCACGAGGTCACAAATTACTATGCAACCTTGCTAAGGTCATACATATGGGACAACATACGTAAGATCAGTCTGACTCAGAACATGAGGGCACAGTCTGACCCGTAGTTCGCAGAATATCTTCTTAGGATTGGAAACGACACCGAAGTCACTATTGCAGATGACTACGTTCGGCTCCTTGAAGACATGATCATCGAGTACAAGGATGAGAACTCTGTGGACCATCTCATAGAGCATGTGTTCCTGGACCTTTCAAGTAATTGCACTTCAACTGATTATATGAGCATTAGAGGCATTTTGTGCATAAGGAATGACTACGTGGATGATATCAATGCAAGGATGATTGATATGTTTCAGGGAAAAGAGAAAATCTTTTATAGCTTTGACTCTGTAGAAGATGACTCACAAAACAATTACCCCCAAGATTTTTCTTAACTCAATCACACCAAACGGGCTGCCGCCACATGAACTCAAGATTAAGGTCAATTGTCCTCTTATTCTTCTCCGAAATTTGGATCCGCGTAGTGGATTGTGCAATGGCACACGTCTTATTGTGAGAAAATCTGATGAACATGCAATTCAGGCTGAGATAGTTAATGGAACACACGATGGTGATATAGTCTTCATCCCTCGGATTCCAATGTCACCGTCAGAAGACCTGTCGCTTCCTTTCAAATTTAAAAGAAAATAATTCCCAGTAAGATTGAGCTTTGCAATGACCATAAACAAGGCACAAGGACAGACAGTTTCACATGTTGGTATATATCTCCCAGAACTAGTGTTCTCCCATGGTCAACTGTATGTTGCTCTTTCCAGGGGTGTGTCTCGTCAAACTACCTGGGTTCTCACCAAGCCAAATAAAGAAATTGATCCATTATGTCGGAGCACAAAAAATATAGTGTATGCTGATGTGTTGGGAGCTTGATGATGCACCTGGCTATTATGTCGTTGTCGTTGTTTTTGTATTGTAGCATCATGTAACAGTTGCTATCAAATCTATACTATAATGACCAGACAATTTTTTTAGAAGTTAACGATGTTGTTCCTACAGGAATCTTGAGTGCAATCTTTTTAGCTAATTATTGATGTTGTATTCACAGGAAAACAAAATTCACATTTCTTACTATTAAGATCGTCATGCAATCCGGACCCTCGAAGTCTACATACAAAGTAAATCAATGATTTGCTAAATTGTGCCTAGGCTGCCAGGGTTAACAATATCAGTTCAAAGTGACAGCCAACACGCAGGCCCATCTCACCCGAGCAGGGCAGCCACCAGTCATGGTGGTCAGCGCTCTGGTGAGCCACACTGCCTGTAATGGAACTAGAGACCTTTCAGCATGAGGACGTGTAAGAAAATGAAGACAGTGGGGTCCAAAAATTAAAACTTGAAGTTAACGTGAGCAACCCTTGACCCTGTAGACAACTATATCTGTGAATTCATATATTTATCGCATGTATATTGATATATTGATAATTTTTATTTTCTGGTAGGGCGAAGCAATGAGGCCATGACTCTTGCGACTGTTATTCAAGCATGAGGCCAATGAGGCACGTGGCAACGTACCTGACGACATTGCTAACATTATCAAATTAATATAGTTGCCTCACGTCAGCCACTGTATTCGATTTCTGGGTGGAAGTGCTTTTATTTTGTCATTCTACTTTATAGTTTCTTGATGAATTTGAACACGTTTGTTATACATATTTATGTCCACACAAGTTGAAACTGTTGATGGTTTATGACAAGTTTGATATCACTTAGTGTATAATTTTCTCACCAGTCTTAAAGAAATACCTTATATGATGAGATTTATAGTTGAAATTAAAGTATTAGTTTCTTTGTGTGATCCATTTGAAATAAAAGCCTGTGCGACATCTGGACAGAGTTTAATGATAAACCAAATATGAAGTTCTGACTCTTGGTAATGACGAGTTTAATTTTGTCATGCTTAGCAATTCTACCCATTTCAACATATTGTATCATTTAGTATATGATATCTTAGTAGAACAATGGCAACGTGCGTATCGCACGTGTAAAAAACTAGTGACAAGAAATATCTAGATATTTGATAAAGATAAGAATATTCTAAAGTTAGGATATTTTAATTAGAAGAATGTGAAATGTTGTCACATGACAACATTGTAGTGACCTCGTATATAAGTATAAGGTTTAGTTTGGCAGCTAGGGGTGCGCTGCCCTAGGAAGACAGGGATGTCGCCGCCTGTCCCGGTCCCCCATGGGTGTTTGGGAGCAGAGGACATATACCCAAGGAAATTCTAGGTCAAATCAAAAAATAGCTTGAAACATCAATAAATATAGGGAGTGTCTAATTTTCAGTCGATTGAAAATGAGGATCTCTTTCAATCAATGCTTTTGACCCTTAGATTTAGCTCCAATAAATATAAAAAAAACAAAACTTTTCCATAGTCTATACATAACACTAACTAATATAAATAATCCTACAAATAAATAAATAACAAATAAAAAATAAAAAATTGAACAAAGGCACGCCGCGCAGGCAACTTGCATGTCAACTGAACGCCTCCTAATTTTCAATCGACTGAATAGGAGCATTCCTGATAAATATAAAAAAGTGCCCTTCAAAACTACGCACTGTCTGTTGAACGATGTTGCAACAGCTAACGCACCGTAGCTTGCTGACACAAACAAGACGCGTCTCCCTACTGAATTGCAGCAGCTTGGTCAAGTCCCTATTGAATTGCAACTGCTTGGTCAGGTACAGATCCAACAATTGTCTTCCTGTGGTAAAATCAACTGTTGATCACTTTTGTAGAAAATAAAAAAGGGAAGCTAGTTCAGCCTGAGCTGAAGAAAGTCTTCCTCGAGCCCTGCTGCCAGCACATCTAGTCGTGGCCACCAGAGAGCTCGGATGCAGACAAAGATGTCTCCACTTGGGAGCTTGTGGACGGTGCTGTGGTTCCATCCTTGGTGGAGCTGCCACGAGCCTGTGTGCGCTGCTGCTGATCCAGGTGGTGTTGCCCATCAACCGCAGCCTGATTCTGTGCTATCCAGTCTCGGAGGAAGTTCTCGAAGGCGACCATATCTTTCTCCGGAGTCGGCGTGTCCATGTCCATGTGCACGTCGATGCGCACCATGCAGCCGCGTAGGAGATTGCGGTAATAGTTGTCCGGCAACGCCTCCGTGTCTCGGGCTGGTACTTGACTCCGCTGAGGCATGATCATCGAGGCGTGGTCTCCGATCTCTAGAGATGGCCGGAGCGTGGTCGATCTAACAG
This sequence comes from Eleusine indica, assembly GCA_030378355.1. Taxonomy (NCBI): domain Eukaryota; kingdom Viridiplantae; phylum Streptophyta; class Magnoliopsida; order Poales; family Poaceae; genus Eleusine; species Eleusine indica. Next base: position 50,850,766 of record CM059495.1, read on the forward strand.
ATCAGAGAGAGCATATATGAAAATAAGATCAATGATTTGAAACCCTAGCTAGGTACCATCCCCAAAATTATAGGCATAAACTCAAATTCCGATTAGGTCATGGGAGGTGCTGATTATCCATATCCGGTTGCCATACGTACCCCGTCTCCCTGGCCGCCGACGGATCAGTCCTGGGGCTAAACTCATATCAAATCCAAGCACAGAGGAAAGCAACTCACCCCCGATGAACCGAGGTCTGATTGCCAGAAGCAGAGAGACGCCCCTCCCCTGCCCTTCTCCTTGTTTCCGCTTCCTTCACCGACGGCGGTCCCAGCTCGTTTCCGCTTCTTGTGTTTCCTCCATTGTTTTGAATCTCCGGCTATGGCTCTTAGGTGCAGTTTGGTTGAGCCTTTTGTATCGCATTCAGATTGCAGCCGGTAGCCCAAACCGTTACAAGCGTTTGATTGGGTATCGTCCGTAAATCTGTAATTTTATTCCACATAATCAAATTCCGGTGTATATACAATTTGATTTTTTTATTTCTTGACCCATTTTAATCTAATATTTTAAAAATAATCTAACAAAATTTTTATTTGCAAAGTCTGATCTATTTTGTCACGCTAAAACTTTTGGTGTGACAAACGAATATAATCATGCTAAATAAGTTGGCGTGATTATTTGCCAATCTATTTGGCATGACTGTATTTATCTATCACGCCACATAGTCTACGTGACTAAATGAGCGAGAAGATAAAAATATAGTTTTCATCATGTTACTATTAAAATATTAATTAAAAATTAGTCAAAATATATAAAAAAATCATACAATTCTGACTCCCTCCCTCCGAAGCCGGTATCGGGCGCCTCCTTCTCCCGTTCGCATGTACAGCAATGATGACGGCTCGTCCAGTCATCCTCTTTCTCCCTGTGCTCCGACTCGCCTCCTCTCTTTACGCCAACAAAATCGGCGTAGCCGCGGTGGCGAATTCTCTTGCTCCCTTCGCGCCGGCGATTCCTCTCTTTACGACAATCAAATCCATGCAGCTCCGGCGGTGGCGGTGGCGATGGCTCGTCCTCTTCCTCCTGCCGCTCTGGATCATCTCCTTTCTTTGCGACACCCAAATCTGCACAGCTGCAGCATGGCGGTGGTGGCTGCAATGTCTAGCTTGCTGATTCGGCTCTGCATAGCGGACGCAACATCTGCTTGTGCTTACTCTGACGCGGCGAATGTCGATGTGCATTAATTGATTGGTGCAATTCATGATGTGAGTATCGGTTGATGCAGCTGTAAGCTGGGCGACTCAAGCGCTCTCTGTCATCGAGGATGATTGGAGGGCTTTTCATTGATTATGTTATCCAGCTGAGCCAAACAAAGTTGGAATTTCGATACTTTGTTTACGATTATGGTGCAGAAGTTATACAAACTTTAATTGATCTCCCCGCTACTGCCCATAAAGAAGAGAGAAGTAATAGGTAGCGATGACAGGATTTGAACCTGACATTTTGTACCCAAAACAAACGCGCTACCAAACTGCGCTACATCCCTTTTCCAAAATTGTTGTACAATGGCATTGTACACAATTCCTTTCTTGTTTTTCACATCGTAATTTTCTTCTATTTATCTATCTATATAGAACTTTCTTGTCATATCTAGTTTTTGGTCTCATATAATCAAGGAAGGGTATATATCTAAAATCCAGTTGAATTTCAACTATAAAAGATTCGATTCCATTACTGTTTGCGTTTCGTCATCAACCAAACACCATCTAAGATTGTGCCACGAAATCAAATGGCAGGAACAAAAAATAATTACTTGTTTTAGTGAAGCTGAAGTCATTCAGTCAGATGTTGATACTTAATCTGTCCAGATTTTTATTGTTGACGGTAGAACAGGATTGTTAATTCAATTTTGAACTAGTTACCTCGTATGAATGTCAACGAAAAAATAATCCAAGGGACTACAATGTAGAGAAAAACTTGACCGAAATTATACCTGTTTTAGTCATCTTTTTGCTGCAGAAATTATATTTTAATTTTTTATAGGATTTTTTTTATAATAATTATAAACTGTTAATCTAGATCTAATAGTTTAAAAGGTGAGTGAAAGTTGCCCAAAAACTTTCAATCAGCTGAAAATTAGCAATTCCCTAACTAAAATGCACAAAACATTACACAAACACCTAGCAAATTATGAGAGAATGAAACCACGTGGAATACAATGAAGTGCGAAGTTGATAACACCCAGATTGCACCGAAGCAAAATGATAAATATCAAGGACTTATTTGGATACATACAACTTTTAGCAATTAATCTTTTTAAAAAATTTGGTGGATACAAATTAACCAGATCAGATTTGATCTCAGTTTATAACGTCCTACCAAAAGCCACAATCGAGAAACAATGCAAGGTCATGTCATCAGCAAACATCCCAGATGATATATTCGCTAATGTCTGGAAAAACTATGAAATGGATGATGAAGCGGAACGAGAGAAAAATGAAATCGATGAGATCCCAATAATCTGGGTAAGACTGATAAAAAATGAACAAAGATATTCGACGGGAAAAAGAAATCGGCCCACAACCGAGGACTGCTCCAATGGACTATTTGCTGCAAAGCATATGGGGAAAAAATATTGAGAAATCCCTCTTTGGTAAGGTGAACGTGTGTTGCGAATGGGTTGACCAACGTAACTAACAATTTATACTGGCCATACAAAAAACAAAAGCAAGTGAAGTAAAAGCTTAAAGGTGTATTTGGTAGAATTTATATATTAGTTTATTAAATAATTTATATTATTATAAGTCATAAGCTCTGCTAAACAGATTAGAAGTATAAGCATTTATTATAATAAGTAGCCATAAGCCAAAGTTAATTTTGTACTATAAACCATAAGTAAGAAAACACTTACTTTTCCACGTCATGTATCACCTCTCCTAAAATAAGCTATATTATAAGCTATTTTATCAAACAAGTTGATTGTTTATATATGCTATAATAAGCTAAATGAGCCAGACAAACACTTTTGATAAATAAGCTAATGTATAAGCAGTTTTCATCATAAGCAAAAGTCATATCAAATACACCCTAAATTAGCTTTAGATCACGAGATTATGTCACAGAAAGAAGACTTATATTTTACAAAAGCTGAACAAGTCTCACGCCTCCTGATGAACCAATAAAGAATATAGTGCTAATATTATCCTCAGTAAGTAAAAAATTAAATTAGAAATAAGCAGTCACCGCTCCAACCATGTGGATTGCGCGCGTGAGCAGAACAGTAATATAAACAACTTACTAAGACGAATGGTTTAACATTAAGTATATTAATCAGCCATAGGGAAAAAGCAAATAAACATATATTGCTGTTGAATTTAGGGGTCACCTATAAATAATATAATTCTTTGTGTTCCATCGATATATATAGAGTCACATGTACTGAGACGAAAAAACAGAGGCAACTAAAAGCCATTCGCACTTTGTAATAAAAAAATTACAGGAATATCATTTCTGCGGACTTTCTCACCGCCATTTGCTTAATCTCATTCATCAGTCTGGTCTGCAGCCCCAGGGACGCCTTAGGGAAAACGACGCACAGAGCCTGCAGAACCAGGGCATTGCCAAGCAGGAGATTGGCCAGCATCCTCTGCTCGTCGCTACCCTGGTAGTGCACCAGGTTGACTTCTCTCAGCCGCTGCCGTAGGCACAGTATCGCTGGCGTATCCGGGATGGTGGCTAGATTGTACTCAAGGGGGGCATCCGAGCTTTCCTTGTAAACTGGCTTGAGGAACAGCGTCAGGACCTCAAGGTTTGGGGTCTGCTGCAGGATCCTGGGCACTGCAGAGACAGTGGTGTGTCTGTCTACGTGTCCCGTGAGCTCGAGCTTCTGCAGGCTGGAGAATGCGGGGAAACTTGTGAAGAATTCGCTCTCAATGCTGCAACCAAGCCGCCATGACTGCAGGTGCAGGTGCTTGGGGGCCACCAAGTTTCCTAGGAACTTTCGGAACCTGACGAGCTCATCCTCAGTCGAGAGGCTAGGTCCGCAGAAGTCGATGGTGCAGGAGCGGATCTTCAGCGAGCCATGAAACATGAACAGAGATTCCGCGGGCACCCCACCACGGTAGTCAAGTTCCCGCAGCTCCGACGCGTCAAGGCTGACGCTCACAGCGGCGTGGCAGCACCGGAGGGAAAACCGGCGAAGGCGCTTGTCGAGGACGGAGATTCTTCTCACTTTGGAGCATGAATCGAGCATCAGGTCTTCAAGGCGTGGACAGCTAGCGATCATCCGGTGGATGGTTTCCTCTGAATCGTGGACCGTCGTCAGATGCAACGTCTCAAGCGATGGCCAAGAGACAACTTGTGGCGGGTTCAGGCAGCAATCGGCGACGCGCAGCGATCGCAGCGCAGCGCAGGAGAAGAGCGATCTTGGAAACCTGAGGGACCTCCCCATGGTTGACTGGTACCGGTCCCCCCTTCGGTATTCTCTGTCTTCGTCATCGTGCGCCGCGCCGCCGCGCTGGCAAAGGTCGTAGGAGTGGAGGCGCAGATCAAGGTGGAACTCCTGGCCGCACTGCTGCAGCGCGTACGAGACCCACTTCTGGACCATGTTATTGTCCCAGTGGTAGTAGTTGATGCCGACGCTCAAGGCTCGCAGCGACGTTTCGCAGGCGAGGCCGGCGCAGCGGAAAACTTGGTGGGATGCACCGGGGCTTGCCTTAAGCCTGCTCCTGGTCCGACAAAATACTACCGAGTTCTTCTGACTCCTGCTTCTGTCCTGTCTCCACGTGGTTCAGCTCGTGATCTACATGATGCAAATGCGATGATGTGCATGAGAGAAGATTCATGACATTTCTTGAACAAATACGTTAATACAACGATGTGGCATGTAGTAGTGAACCGGGGTGTTGTCGCATGTTAAGTTGCTACCTCTCCTTTATAGCGTTTACGGATTATCGAGTATTAGAAGTAAATAACATTTCAGCATGGTTCTGGAGGGTTAAATACCAAATTTCATTAATTTATAAATTACAAAGAATTACTTATGAATTATTAAGTGTATTGCACAATTATATTAATTTGGATAAAAACCCTAACATGCAGAGGGCTTTAGTATTTTTCTTAAATAGTGCATGCCCAGAGGAGCCTACTAAAATTTATTCTACTCTGAAATTTGTAGTATTTATTTTACTACGCATTTTGCAAAGTTGGACCATTTTCTGGAATTGATAAATTGAGAACAATCCATTTAATGCGTGTGGGCCGCATTCCAGCAGTCCAGCAGACCGAAGCCCACGTGGGGGAGGGGCTCCTGGGCTAGATCTGGCCCAGGCGGGGCGTGGCCCAGAGGCCAGCTCGGCCGAGCCGAGCGCGCGCGGTGGCCAGGGCGACGGCGGTGCCCAAACGAGCGCAAATGTGGCCGGGAGGTGGTGGTGGTTGAGCGGCGCATGGGAGAAACACTATGTTGCTCACCTAGCTTGGTCGGCGATGAGCGGTGGCGGCGACGGCAGTCGGCAACGGTGTTTTGGCGCCGGATCTGCACGGAAGGAGGCCGGGCGAGTACCGAAAGGCTCGCGGGGTCGAGGGTGACGTGCATGTGGGAGGAATCGATCGGAGGCTCACCGGAGGGCTTGTGCGACGTGGCGGAGCGGCGGTCGGAGGCGGAGATGAACTCGGCGATTGGCGGCCGCTCGGTGCGGGGAAAGAGGAGCAGCTTCACGTGGAGCTTGAATGCGTCGAGGTGTTGCTTCAGGCGTCGGTGCTGCTCACGCGAGGCAGTGGAGCGGCCGGGCACGGGAGCTCGGACCCACGCGGCAATGGCGGCAGCTGGACGAGCGAAAGAGCAGAGAGTGAGAGTGGGAGAGAGAAGAGAGAAATGTGGAGGTGTTCCGACCGGGAGGGGGGGGGGTGGGCAATAGGGATGTCCGAAGCAGTGTAGTGCCGTCGATCCCCGGTTGCGGGCGCTGCCTTGCCGGCGGCATCCACGCAGCGTACGGGCAGCGGGGAAATGGGCGGCGCCGGTTTGTGTTTCTTCACAATGGCTGACAGGTGGGTCCCACAGGAGTTCTGATTTTTATCTGTTTTTCCAAATTCTGAAATCTGCTTGTGTTTGTTATTTTCACGGGATTTAATTGAGAGCTGGCCGAGGTAAACCAAAAATATAGATGAGCTCATCAGGATGTGTAGAAAATTAAGAAAATAAGTTTGAACTTTGAATCCTGTTGAAATTTAAAAGGGAATTTTTCAAATTGTGGTTGTTTTTAGTTATTTGGGCAATTATTTAGGCCAGTCAATGGTGGGATAAAAATTCGAGAAATTCCTACAAATTCTATTCCACCTTGGTCTACAATATATAATTTTGGTAGGCCTAAGTTGTATTGAGAAATCCGAACTTGTAGTTTAATGACATTCAAATATATTTAAATTTAAATCCAAATTTGATCAATTTGAGTTTAAACTTTTGTCCCACGCTCTTATGCAGGTGATGAGGTTTATAAGGTGTTGTACATGGGAACTCCATGACACCCGGGGCGTCACAATAATTAAATTTCTAGGTCCGTCACTGCTAACATGCAGTATACAGTGGCAGGTGCCATAAACTCAGTATATGTCTGTATCCTCATGGTGTCTGCATCATCGATTTCACATGCATGCTACGTACATGCATAGTACAAGAAGTGTATCACGGAGCGTACAAGTCGGTCCAAAAGCATATATTCCTGTGTCGACATCAGGTGAGATCCCACACGCGCCCAATTGCCAGCACACCGTCGCGGCGCGCGTCCTCGTCTCGCACCACACCCTCCACTACCCCCTGTCAGTAGCTCGATCACCATGCCAGCACAACACATCACCATCACGAGTGATCCCACAAGCTGACGCCGTCCTCGTCGTCTTCCAGCGACGCCGCCGCCGCCGAGGGACCCAGCACAGGTGGGCTCATCATTAGCCCCTCCGCCATGCTCACCATCAGTCTGGGCATCTCGAACACGTCGTCCTCGTCCACGACGCCGTCCATACTGCCCGCGCCGCCTCCGCGCCACTCGTGATCCGCATCTCCATTGTTGCCTTGCCGCAGCTGGTGATCATGATCTTCCATTCTATGTCCAGTACTGTCCTCCATCTCTGCCGCCAAGGCAGAGGCTGCAGCCGACGCCGCGGCCCGGACGTCTTCCGCGGACGACGACGCGGGCGCCGGGCGCGACCGCGCCGCGTCGGGGAAGTTGAGCGCCGTGCCGGCGCCACGCAGCGCCAATGCGGCGGCGTCGTACGCCGCGGCGGCCATCTCCGGGGTCGGGTACGTGCCGAGCCATATCCTGCTGGGCTTCCGCAGCTCGCGGATCTCCGACACCCACTTGCCCGCCCTGAACCGCACGCCGCGGTACACCGGGTGCCTCGTCTCCGCACGCGGGCGCCGCGCGCGTGCCCTGACGCGCTCCTCCTGCCGCCGTTGCTCCATATCAGAACGCCAGCATTGCATATACGCAACACAACACTAGTCGATGGCAAGGACGACGACACCTGCCGTTTAGCCTGCACGTACACGAAGCACAAGACCACACGCACGTAACAAGCACCGACCACACTAGCCGGCAAAGTGTGCAATGATAATTAATTAGAGGAAGCTAGTACTAACTAGCTAGTGATCTTGTTGTTTGCAGAGTACGTCCAAACGGAGGATCACACGGGAGGGTTTAAAAAAACTGGGGAGCCGCCGGAGTTGGTGAAACCATTCGCGCGCGAATGAACTCGACGTGACGGGAACGCGTTTCCTGCTGGGCTAGAGATTAGCTGTGAAGCACAACACACAGCCCCCGTAAAAGCGCCGCCCTCTCACCAGGCTTTTGGACGGCCCGGCCAACGGAGACTCGCCACATCGGGGCCATTAGGGTGCGATCTCAGGTCTTCGAAAAAAGCAGCTTTAGGCTAGTGCGCGACGAGGTTACCGGTACGATCGATCGTCGCCGGGCAATCCATGCCAGGTGGCAGAGGCCGGAGCTTGGCGGCTGATTCGACGAAGAGAAAACGAGAGGAGTTGTTTTGACTCGTTCAAATTCAAGGACAGTATAATAAGGGTTTCATGGAAAGGTGAGAAGGAAAGCTCAGAGGATGATATGATGCATCATTCTTTGGTTTTGTTCTTTTGTCACCTACCATATCCAGTACTAGATTACGCGGCGGTGCATATGGTGGTCAGATATTTTTACATGAGAGAAGTGACAAGGATGGGCGACAAAGCTGCCACACCGTAACTCCATAATCAGAGGTTCACGCTTCAGCTGAGAATCACGTCGCGCAGATTTGAGCTCCATTCCACTAATCAGTTTTTTTTATGAAAGAAGACCTTCTCGTACAAATTGAAAAAAAAAAGTTAACGTGCGATGCGTCATGTGTTAAGCTTAACCTCAGTTTGAATACGCTCTCACCAAGAGAGAAACCTAGAACTTGCGAAATGCTATTATGATCACCAAACCAACTCAGCTAGAAACCCGTTTACGTTGTGTAATAAAATAGTCTGTAAATTTCCCACGAATCAAAGAGATTTTTTTTTTGATAGGCGAATCTAAGAGATTATTGCTATCTATAATCCTGGATTACTTATGGACTTTCACTCAGAGCTCCTCTAGCAACACATCTGCCGCAACTAATCAGGTTCAGGTTAGTCCTTCATTTGAGGTTTTCCTCTCGACGAATAGGCAGACAACACGTACACCGGATGTGCTTCCAGGTGTCGATTGTGTGCCATTGGTGTATGCCCTACATAGATCATTTAGCGGTACTGGTAGGACCAGAAGAATTTTGTGGATGGTTGCATGAGCCCCCACCCGCGCACATTCTGATTCTGCTATCCATCTTAGCATGGAGTAAAGCTCAATCCAACAACCATCTCCTCATGTATTATTATTGCTCATTTTAGGGAATTAGGAGAGATGCCTCTTGATCTTATCCACCAAGTACTATTGTCAACATCGTAAATAAATCATATTTTCCTCTTTTAATTTTAGTTGCCTCATGCATGTTCTGCAAGCTTCTTGAAGTTGGCTTATTAGTAGGAAGAAGAAGAGCGGTATCAAAGGGCATACTAGTGGTCAAATCCTTCATACCATGTTCATCACAATGATTGTTTATGTCTTACAGTATTGTTTACAAGAAATTATTAGTGGGTTTGGACTTGTGGGGTACTGTGATTTAGTGTTTTATGTGGATATTGTTGTCTCGGTGTTTGAAACCACAAATGCAAGTGACCGGTAGGGCCAATCAAAATTTTCTTCTAGTCAGAAGTGATTTCATCATATTGTGTCAACGAAATGTAGAATCAAGCTAATAGTAAGTAGTTTGCTGGTACAAATGATATTCCAAAAATAATGGGAAGAATATATACCTTTCTGTTTTATTTTTTTAATTTTCAGAAAAGATAGATGAAAGAGGTAATCTTGTAGATCAGCCCAGCAACTCATACAGTAGGCCCGATGAAGAAAACAAATCAGTCCACATCTTAATATATTAAAATATGTGCGTTCTCTCGCAAAAGAGCCACTCCACATCATCATAAAAGTTTCATCCGTTGGATCTGACCAAAGATGAATATTGGTTGTTAGATCTGCTCCTTCAACATTTATGACTAGATCCCTCTAGAAATGACAAATACAATTTACATTTGGACCCTCCCACCGTAACTCTCTTCTTCCTCCTCTTCCTCCTCTTCCTCGATGCCGCTTTGCACAACTGCCTCCGATCTCAGTACATCACGTCCTCCGCCTCCACTGTGTCAAATGGTGCACCTCCTTGACTGGCTCGCCTACCATCGGCTCCTCCCATGGGCTGACAATCAGTGGCATTTTCTTTAGAGATAGAGAGGTCCAATCTTGAGGAAAGAAGATAAACCCACGGACACCAATCTATCAGGATAGAAGCAAGCACCCTAATCTCTGCTATTCTTCTCGCTCTACCAATGAACATCACCACCCAACCGATTTGTGCTCTCTCTCTCTCTCTCTCCTTGTTCTTCCTCACAAGAGAAGAGATTTGTGTTCTCTCTCTCTCTCTCCTTGTTCTTCCTCACAAGAGAAGAGATTTGTGTTCTCTCTCTCTCTCTCCTTGTTCTTCCTCACGAGAGAAGAATAGCATGCTCATCTTTTTGCAAGTTGACCCAAGATAGAGCTCAATCCATGCAAGGTAATTTTTACTTCTTAAAGTTGGTGTGTTCATGCTTCTTTCATGTTGCCTGCTGAAATATCAAAATGGATATACACAAGAGGTAGCATCTGAAGCATTCCATGCGCCTAACCTGTTCGATGAAATGTCGATGCAACAAAACATCAATTGACATTAATTAATCCTTTCTATCCATCTTTAATTCTAATGCACCTTCAGGTCCTATTGTAAGTAATTTGTGAAATACTCGATTCTATCATATTACTTTTTTCAGTCTCAACTCTCAGCTAAATAAACACCAGGACATCTATCTAATATTAGTTAAGTGTCAAAGCTCTATATTGCCCATATGTTTAACCATATGAAAGAAAATAAGTTAATTTTCAATTTTGGATCGTACGACACTAAGAAGGGATTCAAATGTACATAATTAATTCCTCTTTTCAGTGAAAATAGGAATCTTGGTGTAAACCTGATCATGGCATACACAAAACTGAGCAAGATATGATTCATCTAAGAAAATCAAAGTAGTCTTTTTTTCTTACTTCCAAGATTTCTTGCTATTGTTGTAACGACTGAAGGCGTATCGAGAGGGGGAGGGGGGGGGTTGAATCGGTAAGCCACTCACGAATCCAAATACTTCAATTTACACTACTAGAGCCTAGCAATCATTGCAACCTAACAAGTCTAGTAGGCCAAGACCCTACACATGCTAGTGTTCATGATGATAGCAAGCGCGGAAGCAAAACACACTAGCCTATACAAGCCACAATTCAACCTAGTTACTAGAGCACACAAATGCAGAATAGTAAAGAGGGGGTTAAGGAATGCTCATGATTTTTTCCCGAGGTCTCGGAAGGATGGCGCCTTCCCCTACTCCTCATTGGACCACTCCTGCTGGAGTCCCAGTCCCTCCCGCCACCAATGTAGAGTTCTCACCCACGAGCCCGCAATCACTTCCGGAGTGAAGACACGATGTGCATCACTGCTGCCACCTAGGCACAAGCTCGCCTCCCTTGAGAACTTGCTGGACTCTCCGAGCTGACACGGGCGCTCACTAGCGATGTCTCTTTCACCGGCGGGCTCAAACCGTGTACAAACGTGTGACGGCCTTCACAACCGATCATGATAGGCTCGATCACCGACACCTAACCGATCTAGGTCTCACTATAGACCAAGAGTAACAACCTAGATCACACCCTCAAGGACACCTAGCCTTAGATATGCAAGATCACTCCTTGTTACTCTCACTAGCACTCTCAAGATATGCAATATCTCCTCCTAGTGCTCTCCTCTTTTCATCTTGGCTCTCACCAAATGCTCTAAGCAATTCCATTGGCCAAGAGAGGTCTCCAAGATCCTAGCAACGAAGTTATATAGGATTCCAACCTCCAACTAGCCGTTGCTCCACGAAATCAGCTTTCTAGGCCAACTGACCGGACTGTCCGGTCACTACCTGACCGGACCATCCAGTCACTGCAATCCTCGGCACCAACGACTATGCCCCTACTGATCTCCTACTGACCGGACCGTCCGGTCTAACTTTCTCTCTCCATTCCAGAGAGCTCCCCATTTACGTCCTCTCTGTCTCGGCGCGTCTCCATACAGACTGGACCGTCCGGTCTACTGACCGGACCGTCCGCTCACTGTTGATCCTTATGCAGACGAATTCCTTGCAAACTACTCTCTGTCCATTTTCTCGGCTTCTCTGAACAGTTTCTTGGCTTCTCCACTGTCACCTAGTGCCTGTGATTTCACCGAGCAACCTTGCATATCACCGACTAGACATGACCTAAGAGAAATGACCTAGAGCTCCTTGATAGTCCGGTTTTTCCTATGGAATCAAAGCCCTAACAACTAGACAAATGTTCCCAACACTTGCTCTATAGCTTTTACTTAGCTTTGATCCATCTCCATCAACCCTTGCACTCCATCAAGCTCATAAGCCTCCATGCTTGCGGTTATTGCCATTCATCACCAATGCCGCCATTGTCCATATGATTTGTAGTAGAGTTTAGAAATGATTCCTACATGGATAACACTCGTGTAGATATTAGCTCACAATTTCATAGTTATCATCTATCACCAAAACATCCATACCTTGGGGATCCAATCGTCAATGGTCATGAAGCTTACAATCTTCCCCTTTTTGGTTATTTATGACAACCACTACTTATCATAATCTTATCATAAAACAACTGGGCTAAAAGGCTACACAACGATCGAGAGGAACCACAAAAGCATAGGAGAGAAATGCATAAGGTCCTACTCAATCAAGCATCATCAAGAGCTAAGAGGAATAAGAAAGAAGAGGACACTCTAGATGATATGCATGCATGTCATGTGAAGATATTAATTGAAGCATAAAGACATGCAAAGCAAGACATGAATAATGAGATGCAACAGGATAGGCATGAACATGCAAGGAATTGAAGAACAAGCACTCATCATCATGGCATCATACATAGGCAAACAGGATAAAGAAGAGAAACAAGCACTGCGTATGAAAATAAACCAAGTGAGATCAAGATGAGTCAACCACAAGCGAATGAAAAAAACCATGACCCATCAAAATCCACAAACATTGAATAACTCCATCAAAATAAGATCCGAAAGTATCTAACTCCCAAAACCAAGGTACATGTATGCTCCCTCTAGATACATGCTACTAACTCTCGATCGCATAGGATCACACTCCCACTCCCCCTAGACCTATGACTACCTCTCCCCCTTTGGCAACAAGCACCAAAAAGCAGGAAAAAGTGAACATCTAAGTGCTCGTGGTCGAAGGAAGTGGTGCAGCAACGTCCTCTGAAGGCTCTGCTCCTGGCTGCTCCTATGCTGAAACCTGCTATGCTCCCTGAGCCTGTGCCTCCTGAACATCCAACTGCTCAAAGAACTCAAGGTCTACAAGTGACTCAGACCCTCTGTCCTGCCCTGCTGGTGGGACTGTGGATGTCTCCTTGGCAAGAGTCGCCTGAAGAAGAGCAAGGTCATCCACATCCTCCTGAGTGAAACCTCGGTGGATAAGATCCTCTCCTACATGAGGTGTGAGTGTGTTGTATGTAGCAGTGGAAGGTGGAGCTGTAGCTGACTCTGGGGCTGTCTGGGAGTCTACACGAGTGGTGTGCACTATCTCTAAGAATAAACTTCTGACTGGAAGCTACTGAGAGGTGGAAGGTCCTACCATCTGCGAAGTAGAAGAGTATGTCGGTGAAGAGAACAACGCAGACACTGAGAAGGCAGACACAGGGGAGAACTGAGCTGCTGAGTGAGTCTGTCCTGCTACCCCTGTCGGTAACACCCCTGAGTGTGACAACCCGCCGGACTGGACTGTCATCATGGCAGTGAAGGGTCCTGGCTGAGTCGGCAGCTGCTGAGACTATGAAAGTGCTGACGGTCCTGGCTGCTGACTGGCCTGCCTCTGAGTCGTCTCAGCCATCTGGGTCATGAGAGTGTTCATCAGTGCCATCTGCTATCTCTGAAGTTCTGCCTGTCCTCTGATGACCTCCCTCATCTGACGTCTATCCTCAGCTGTGCTCTGAATGAACTCACTCAGGCATCTTGCAAGTGTTGTAACAGTGATAGCGTCCTCTAACTGTGTCCCTGCAGGCTGGGGAGGTGCTTCTGTACTAGCTGACTTAGGAACCACCATCTCTAGATCAGTTGCGTGCTCGTGAGTGACTAGCAGTGACTCCTGCTCCTTCTCTCCTGTCTGCTGACTGTGAACCCCTCGGGACTCGAGGTGAGTAGCTGGTGGTCACCTCAGGGAACGCGTCATACTGCTCCTCCGTCACTAGTCCTATCCTCCTCAGAAGGTAGCAGATGTAGGGTGCATAGACCAAGTGACGTCCTCCTACTCTCTCTGAGATAACCTCCTCCATCTCACTAATCAGTAAATCAGCCAAGTCAAATGGCTGTCTCCTCAGAATAGCTGCTACTGCCCACTGGTGTAGTAAAGTGAACTCTTCTATATAGCCAGACCTGTGAATGATAGTCCTTGTGACTATCGCTCTAACCACCTTAGCCTCTGCGGGGACTGTCGCAGGGCCTCTGTCAAACCCTAGTAAGTGGTGTACTGCTGCAGCACAAACAACTTATCTTTGCCTTTCAGCAAAAGATAGCGTCTCAGACCCTCTCCAATCCTCCTCTGGAGGCCCGTCCAGTACCTCTCTCCTGCAGCGGGGTCCTTGGGGACTAGAACCCACTGCTCGAAGGAGACCAGACGAAGCGTCTTAAGGTCCTTTGCAGGAACCTTAAGAATGTCTTTCTCCCCAGCTGCCTGTACCAGTCTCAGCAGCCTCCTCGTGCACACTACACAGGTGCACCTCGGGTCTCCTGCCCGGTGAGCAGTCCTCTGCTGCTATGGTTGTACTAGCTGCTCAATCTCCTCTGTCTCCTCAACCTCGTACTTTGAGCTCTCCTCTGACTCCTCCTGCTACCTGGAGGATCCCTGCTCCATAGGTCTCGACGACCTGACCTGATGAGAAGTCAGAGTACCCTATGACCATGGTGGCAGCCTGATCCCTGTGTACATCTCTGTCCCTATGGTCTTCTGCCTGGTGCTCCTCCTATGACCCTGGTCGTCTATCTATGTACCTGTGATCAACAGTGATCCAGGTGTCCTACGGGAAGCCTCCATGGCATCCAAGTGCTGAGCTAACCTCCTGGCCCTCTCTGACTCTAGGTCCAGCCTCGTCCTCTTCTTGCTTCTGCCCTTCTCTGGCATCTTGCCCTTGCCCTTATCCTGTCCAGAACCTGCCATCTCTGCTGACTGCTAACTGCTGTCACTGCACGCACGTAAGTATAGGAAGGATGAGCATGAAACCTATATAAATCTACCAGCAAAGCACCGATAGGTAAGAATGCGCAATAAAAATCCTAGCACTCAGATGAAGGATGTGATCACTAGACAAATATGCAAAGTAACAACAATGATCATCGACTATATGTGGCTGGTGCGAGTCATCTAGTGTATTGTAAAATAATTTGTAATAAATCTAACTATAGACTAGACGTGAGACAAACCCTAGAATTGTAATTAACAGATATGCATGGAACAACCTAGGTTGAGCTAATTACCTAATTAATGCAACTAGACATGACAATTAATCTACTTTGCATCAATTAAGGAAATTCCTCGCTAATTAGGGCATCAATCGATGAACGGAGGATGAGTACAATACAATGGGATAATTATCGATACACCGAGAACAATGAACGCTTTGGAACATGCTCCTATCACCGAAAATATTGGAGCTTTCGATGTTAGCAATGGAGAAAAGGAGGGAAAAAGGGGAACCTTTGCCCTAAAGATTAGGTGGAGCTCAGCTCTAGAGGCTCTGGGCGTGCGCGCGCGAGGAAGAGAGGGGAACAGCGGCGGTGGCGATGGCGAGCAAGCAAAGCGGCGCGGCGGCAACTCAGCGGCGGCGCAGGAGCTTGGCGGCGACGGCTGCTCTCGGTGGTGACGGCTGCGTGGGCGCGGCGCGAGTGAGTGCAGCAGGGGGCGTGTGTGTGCACGGGGTGAGCGAAGGCGCGGTGTCGCCTGCCGGTGGCGAGGCTTGGGCGATGGCGATGGTGGCAAGGCGGCATCAGCGAAGGAGTCGGTGGGTGCGTGCTCTCAGCGTCGGGGTGGAACAAGGAAGAGAACAAGAGAACTCCCGATTTTGACCTAGCTCAAGGGCTGGATCAACGGCCGAGATCTCATAAGGATAGATCAACGGCTCAGATTTGGACGTGCATCGCGTGATCAAACGAACTGACCGGACGGTCCGCTCTTTACACTGTACTGTCCGGTCACTTCGGGAAGTCTGGAAATCAAGGTTCTGGACGACAGAACGGCGCGTAGACCGGACAGTACGGTATTCAAGAGAAGTTCCGTCCGGTCTCTATTTCCAGTCCCCAAAGCACTATGCATAAGGCACAGACCGGACTGTACGGTTTGGTGACCGGACCGTACAGTCACTCTAGAAATTTTCACCGAATCAAGGATTTTCTCCATTTTCCAAGTGCCCTCACTTAACACCCAAATAATCACTGCACTTGAAACATGAAGGGAACTCTCAAACACTCCTTTTCAAATAGTGGCTCTTTATGGCCTTATAATTTTCGTAAATGCCAAATGAAGAATCGAGCAAATAAGAACCAAGGCGAATAAGAACCAAAAGGGTATGTATGAGCCTTAGTCCATGAACCGCGTGAGTGGGTTTAAACTCGGAGTTCATAAGAGCTTGCTCAATGGACATGAAGCACAATCCTTTCCTTTGGTCATATTTGCGAAGATGTAATCTCATATAGGTCATGAGGCACAAGTATCTTCAAATGTGACAAATCTCCTTTGTGTTTCCTATATGATGCATGCAACAAGCATTTTATATATGCAATGAAAGTAAACATGTCATGTGAATGCAAGCAATATTCAACAAGACATAAAGGAAATCTAACAATGCCAAGTTTGAACCCCTCCCAAACTTACTCACTATAAGTCATACCCTTGCCTTGAGAGAAGCCAAACCACCATCTCAAGCACTCCTCCTTGCTTATAGCTATCTTAGATGGGTTAGACATTGAAGCTGCTGGGTGGTGTGCACTATCTCTGAGAACATACTCCTGACAGGAAGCTGCTGGGAGGTGGAAGGTCCTGTCATCTGCGAAGTAGAAGAGTGTGTCGGTGAAGAGAACAACGCAGACACTAAGAAGGCAGACACGGGGGAGAACTAAAATGGTGAGTGAGTCTGTCATGCTCCCCCTGTCGGTAAAACCCTTGAGTGTGATAACCCGCTGGACTGGGCTGTCATCATGGCAGTGAAGGGTCCTGGCTGAGTCGGTAGCTGCTGAGACTATGGAAGTGCTGCTGACTAGCCTGCCTCTGAGTCATCTCAGCCATCTGGGTCATGAGAGTGTTCATCAGTGCCATCTGCTGTCTCTGAAGCTCTGCCTGTCCTCTGATGACCTCCATCATTTGACGTCTATCCTCAGCTGTGCTCTGAATGAACTCACTCAAGCGTTTTGCGAGTGCTGTAACAGTATAGCGTCCTCTTACTGTGTCCCTGCAGGCTGGGGAGGTGCTCCTATACTAGCTGACTCAGGAACCACCGTCTCTGAATGAGTTGCCTGCTCGTGAGTGACTAGCGGTGACTCCTGCTCCTCCTCTCCTGGCTGCTGACTCGAGGCTGACTGCGAACCCCTAGGACTCGAGGTGAGTAGCTGATGGTCACCTCAGGGAACACATCGTACTGCTCCTCCGTCACTAGTCCCATCCTCCTCAGAAGGTAGCAGATGTAGGGTACATAGACCAAGTGACGTCCTCCTACTCTCTCTGAGATAACCTCCTCCATCTCACTAATGAGTAAATCAACCAAGTCAAATGGTTGTCTCCTCAGAATAGCTGCTACTGCCCACTGGTATAGTAAAGTGAACTCCTCTTTGTAGCCAGACCTGGGAATGATAGTCCTAGTGACTATCGCTCTAACCACCTTAGCCTCTGCGGTGAGTCTCGCAGGGCCATATACGGCAAAATATTTCTCTACTGCATCTTTGACAGTCAATGGTCTTCAAGTGAATGACTATTGACTTGTATATTGTATATTTATATAGGTGCACTTCTGTTGGAACTAAATCTACTATTAGACATAACTTACACTGTAACCTAAATGACTGCATGCATGTTTTCTCAATTTTTCTTTTTGTTTTAACCATTTTTTATAGTAGGACACTAAGTGACCATAATTGTTAATTTATTTTATAGCAAAGAATATTATCTTAACATTATTATAGTTTCATTTGCAAATTATATCACAGGTCTACAATGGATCTAAGTCGTTTCCAGTGTGCATCATCCAACAATGGCTACATTTTGTATATCTTAATTGTTCCACATCAATAAAATGTATGCCCAATTTAAAGTAATCAGGTTACAACCTTTTGATTTTGCTCACAATAAATTTGAGATCATTTCATTTTGGTCAATCATCCTGCATGTTTGAGAAAGAAAAAACAAATGGCAAACCATGTGATAAAGAAGGTGAGCCCTCCCAACTTGCTGCTCATAAGATCACTAGACAGAACTTTCTGTTATTTTCATGTAATCTAGTCCATTTGCAAATATATAAATTATTCATATTAGATGGACATTTGTAGAGTTGTTCCTACCCCACTGAAGGACTATTTTGCAAATATATAATTTTTTTTAGCAATAGCATTACAAATATGGATGCATTCTTGCTAAAAAAAAAATTGAAAGACGGCAAAACGACCAAATGGGGGCTATCAAATATGTAACAACAAGATTTATATCCAGCAAAGGTCATAGACTTAGATAAGAAGGTAAACATGCGGGTAAATCTCATGCAAATATTTTCATCCATACAGTAGCTGCATTTATAGTATTTATTTCAGAGAAAAATTTCAGATACACACTATGGAGCCTCTCATACAACTAGAATTGCCTCACCCACAGCTGGAATCTACTTTGATCGTCATCCACTCTTAGCATACTACTGCTTCTCTATCTTATAATGGTATCATATTTCTGTAAATGGAATTGCATATTCATATTTATTATTTAGAGAGATATATGTTCATCTCAGCTTAATTCATTTTCACTGGCTTATAAACATTCAGATATCAGCTATAGTTATACACTTCAGTTTGGTTTCCTTTGGATGTATAATTGTATATCAGGAATATCAATTGAGAAATAAAACATATGTGTAAATATAAATTTATAAAACAGGGTCATACTATAAGAGTGGTCATACTATGAAGAGTAAACTGAAGCACGGCAAATTGCCGCGCCTTATTTCTAGTTAGTTTTTCTTTCTTTTCTTTCTTCTAACTTCCCTTTTGAATTATGATGATTAATTAATTATCACAAAGTTATTTAAATAATTTATTTGTCTTATGAATTCACAGTCTACGAGCAACTTTTGTAACTGAGTTAAATATCTTTTATACCACTTCGATACTATTGAACAAAATGCTGAGCACAATTATTGAAACCATCCAAAGTCGTGAATCAAATTTGTTAAGACCAAGTTCAATTTTTTATATATATGATTTCAACATATTGCATACTGTTGAATTATTTTATCCAAAACGTTGACATTTGAAGAATTAAATAATTTTCAAAAAAATTCAAAAACATGAAAAGAATATTCTTGTTCAATCTTATGTTGTCATATTAATTCTAGTAGTAAGCAGCTTCAAATGAATTCGGAAAGGTATTCATGCGTTGCAAGAAAATGAATGAAAAAATTTAAATATTATTTGTAAAGCATGAATTTTGAACACCTTCCGACACATATTGACATTTGTAGAACAGTGAGCTGACTAGTAAGTTGTACCAAACTGCTATGGGACCGCCGATATGGCATTCGAGTGCTCCGTGGCGAGCAAGCACTTGGCCCAAGACGACCCGCGGGATCTCCACCCGCTTTCTTCCTCCTCTCGCTATACAGCCTATGCTGCCTCCTACCCGCTCTGGCGGTGCCCCAGCCACCTCCACTGTCGTCCTTAATCGTTGTCGCGTTAAATTCTCCTCATGTGTTGCCAACGCCTCCATCGCCTCCCGCCCGGCTCCGATGACGCGCCCACTATCTCTGCCGCCACGCTAAATTCTCCCGACGTTACGCCCCTGCCTCCGCCACATCCCACCCCGCTCCAGTGGTGCTGCGCCGTCCTCGACCACCGCCGGTCTGGCCTCGACGCACATTTGTATGTCCAGAGAAGGATCATGGGAATTTGGGGGTACAAACCCACGAGTGCTCTACACATGGACGATGGCGGCGGCGACTCCGGCTATAAGTAAAAGAGACTCGGATGGAGGTGAAAGAAGAGCTCTCGGCCATTCGATCGTCCCTAACAGTGTTAGCAGGCTAACACACAAACCTGCTAGCACCTATGGGTGTGATTGGTTAGATGCACAACTCTTAGACAGGCTTATGCAATGCACTAAAATCACTTTTTCTAGTGTTTGGTTGTCTGCATATTACTCAAACCCTGGCCTAGCTAATGTAAAAGAGCCCTTCTAGCCTGGCTTGCCTAGTACGCCCGCACTGGCCGTTTTAGCTAAGCCAGGCCTGCACTAGCCACCACTGGCCCACGCACGTGAATGGATTCACTTCCTGTTGCCATTACCGCTCGCTTCTGCTCCTGGCGCTGACAAAATGCCACTGACAAATCCGTCGTCGCCGATGAGCCCCAACCTGATTCAACAAGGTGAATGCTGGCTCACGACCCGACGCATCTGCCATACTCGTCAATGGCAGGGTCAATCAAAATTGGTTTGGACTGAAGTACAAAATTGGATGGGAACGATGCTGGAATATGGATTTAAGTGTCAAATTCACCCTCTTGATTTTTTTCTCTCTTTTTTATCTTTACAATAGTGCATCCTACAATCGATAATTGAGACGTCTCTTTTTTTCTAATTCTTTTATTTTTATTTTTCTCTAAAATTGAAATGATTCACTTCTTTCTGTAGTATATATTTTTTTTGTTTTATTTTTGAATTGCTAAATAAATTAAAGGAGAGAGAAAAACTTATTGCGGTGGAGGGTGAGAGAACTCAGAGGTGTTGAAAAATACACTCACCTGTGCTAAGAAGAGGTGACTGTATACAAGACTAGCAGTCAACCAAACACAAGCTTTTGTAATACAGGCTAAGCTTATACATGTAACCAAACGTTGAGCAAAAATGAGCAGATGCACTACTGAAGGCAGGCTTAGGCTGGCCTGGCTAGAACTAGAACAGGTAATTAACCAAACACACCCTATAGGATCTCCTATGCACATGGGGATCTACAGAAGTCAACAGATAGATCAGCCCACCAGCCTACTAAATGTGACAAATCCGACCCATATAGTCCAATGGACGACAATCAATACTTTGAAATAACACATCCAATATTTTTTTAAAATCATTTTCAAAATTTTGGTAAAAAATATTAACATAACACATCTAAAGTGTTGACGCATGTTGAACGAGTACATCAGAAATGTTGGTAAAAATATTGAATATTAGTTTTTTATATAAAATATCAGAATTGGATATCTATTATAGCATCATATCATATCATATAGAATCTATAGTTTTGCCCGTCAAGACACTGTTTCTATCACTGTTTTACTGTTGCTCTTCTTACCCTGTCCGTCCGATCCCATAGCGTGGTGCCATCACAGCCGTCGACGCTGACCCTTATCCGCTCCCCCGCGCGTCGCCCCGCCTTCCCCCATCGAACCCCCGATTCCCCAATCCCCGTCGTCCCACGCCACCACGCGCTCCCCTGCCGGCCGTCTCTTCGGCACGTCGCCGCGCGCTCCCCTGCCGGCCGTCTCTTCGGCCTCCTGGCCTCAGCCGCGGTCTGCCCAGCGACGCGTCGCTTCCTCTCCTTTGCTCCGACAGAGTGGACGTCCTCCACGTCACAAATCGAAGCAGTTTTCCTTGCTCCCCCAAAAAACCTAGCCCAGCTCGAGCGTCGTTGTCTCATGGTGCGACGGCTCCTCCCACAAGCCTGCGCACGAGGCTAGCTGGGTTTGGTTTGATTCGATTGTTGGACTTGGGTGGCATGGCGTGTGCGCACGGGGAACTACCCGGGTGCATAGATGAAGGATGGGAGCCGGCACCCCCTGCCGACGCTTCAGGTTCCCTATTTTCTCTGTAACCTGTGTTGAGTTAGTGATTTTTTTTTTTTAACTTGCCGGCTGCTGATGATGTGCGGCGGTCAGGATGATCCGTGCTTGGGACCTGAGAGTATTGAAGCCTATTTTCTCTGTAGCCCTTGTTGAGTTAGTGTTTTTTTTTTCAACTTGCCGGTCGCTAATGATGTGCGGCTTTCAACTTGCCGGCTGCTGATGATGTGCGGCGGTCAGCATGATCCGTGCTTGGGACCTAGGAGTATTGAAGCCTGTGGTGACGGCTTAGGGGTTCATCTTGTCAGGTGTGTACTAATCTTGTGCTTTGTTGCTGTTTTCTCCTCGATGCATGGGCTGCATAGATTTTAGGGAGTTATGCTTGCATAGTGTTAGATAGCTACCGGCTTTGATTAAACCTTTTTGTTCCTTAGGTGTTGCATTTGTTCTTTCAATTATTAGCTCTCATGGAAAGTAATGAAATTGGTTGCAGTGATGAGATCGTGAAACCAGATGGACTGAAGCCGGATGAAGTGGCAAATACAAACTATAAAATTCTCTATCCAATTTGCATCTTCATCTAATGCTATTAAGGTGACTACCACTGCTTTTCCTTATATATTTAAGAGCTAAAGACACCATGTTTTTTTTTTTTTGCTTTTATGAAAAAATAACTTACCATTGAATTGGCATCATTAGTTAACAAAATCTGTCGCTTCCTCTGATTTAGTTATATGTATTTTTGAATTTCACAGGTTATTATGCCTCTCCTCTCACTTATGGACCTTTTTTAATTAATTCTGTGACTATTGGTAGGATTGCTGTCCCCGGAAGCATCTATATTGAGCTCTGAAGGTCTTTCTTTTAATTACCCTGCAAAATTATGTACTTCTATTTTTATTGGAATAGAGAAGTTTATCAGAGAAGTACAAATCTGGATTGTTGAGTTTAATTTGTGGGCTGTCCTTTTTGACAGGAAAGCAGTATTTGGTACTGTTTAGTACAATAATCAGAAAGGAAATAAAAACTGTTAGATGAGATGCGAACATGAAAGATATCTTTATTACATGTAATACTATACTATGATCTTCTTAGGCTTATCTTCAGTGGTACATCAAATTTAGAATCATGAATACATGTCTGAGAGCATAGAAATTGCAAATGGCTTATGAAAATTACAAAATACTACTATATCTGTGAGATTGCCATTTGATTTGATAAACACGTTAAAAATCATCCTACCTTATTAGATTTCTAATTTTGTTGCTGTTTGTCTTTCTATTAACTCCATCTGTTTATTTCTATCCTTAATTTTTAGTTTGCCTTTTCCCTTACACAGAATAGGAAGCAGAAAGAGGAATTGTAGCCATAGGCATTAAAATCAGTTAACTCCATTTTCCACATCAGGTTGGTATAAGAAATATCCTATCCTTTGTTTTCAGTATAGTCATCACCGTTCTTTTTCCCCCGTTTTGTCAAGGATGTATGTGATGTAATTGATTAGTGCTTTATTCTCTCTTGGCTACACACCATATAAATTCTACCTTCTCAAACCAAGCTAATTAGTAAATGTTTGGCTGTTAGATGAGTCATGATCCATTTATACTTAATGCCGAACTAGCCGACTTTGGTTACAGATAGCTAGATATCTGTTATTACCTTGCTAAGTGGTTATCCAGTAATGCAACAAGACCTTACATAAACAGCATACAATTCACTTCTTAAGCATAAATAAGTTTTATGTGCTTTAAATTTCTGTTATTGTCCTCTGTGCCTCCATTTCTTCAATTTACTTAATGCTACATATATTTTTTAGGAGAATTCTTTATTACATATATTCCTTTGTTAGCACCAGCTTATGTTTTTCTTTCTCACAGTTGTAGGTTCATATAGAATTCGGATGATGCAAATCCATTTGTGATGACAAAAGGGAGAGCTGACCATGAACAAAGTCCTTCCCATCCGAGCGCTCAGTCAAGCTGCAAGAAAAATACTTTGAGGTTGAGATCTTGGGAACTAAAGTCTCATTTCCTTTTCTTCTTTATGTTCCAAGATAACAACAATATATTCTAATTAAATGTTGTAGTCCAATTATATGTTCTTTCTAGCTTTCCTGATGTTTTGATGTTGTCCCATTAGTTACTATACGATTTTGTATAGGAATACTCCTGCATGGTACCATTTACTTCTTTTGTTTTTTTAAGAATACAGCTTCAGTTCTACAAAATAGTTCTGACCTTACTGTTATGTACAATGCTTTATTCCTTTAAAGTTAAGGTAGTGTCATTTTTTAAAGCCTGGGCATGTTTTTGATGGATCATGATATTTTATATGATGTTGCTGTCACATATAAGGCCCCGTCTACCATCACATAGTGAATGCTTTGTAAATGTAAATGTTTTTCTACATATGAGCTTATATTGTTTTTTTTTCAAACACATAATGTGGAATAGTTTTTATTCATAAAAAAATATTACATGCACTTAAGTTTTGTGCAACATAAAAAATGTCCGCGGCGCGCGGGGTCTCTACTAGTTAAATCTAATCAACACGATGGTTCAAACGGATTCGAAAACAAAATTACGGGCTGAGAGAAAAATATGTTTACACATTGAAAACCGATTGAAAACCGGTTTCTTTTCTTCGACCTCCCACCCGCATCAATGATGTTTTGACACATGGCAGCACCTCCTTCGTCTATTTCCAGTTTGCATCAATCTCAAAACGCTATTACATGCTAAATATAGGACGCTCTACATATAGGAAATATCGTGTTGCATAGGATTTACGGACGTGACCTCCTATAGGTAGAGCAACCTACACGAGTCTTCTGGTAGATCGACCCATTATATGAATAGAAAAATCCTATTTGACTCTTAATTTATCGGGGTGTCGTACTTTGGCTCTCCTAATTATAACATCGGTTTGAGACAGTGGTTTTGTCAGACGTGACATTTGATTCTACGTGTCACATCACATCTTGTTTTTTTTCTCTCCCATTTTTTTTTTCCTTTTCTCTTTTCTTTTCTTTTCTTCTCTTTCCCTCGCCTCCTCTTCCTCTTCGTTGCCTGCCCCGCATGCACTTCTCCTCTCCCCGAACTCGCGCGGCCGCCACCTCCCAATCGAGGAGTCTGTCTCCTTCACCGCCATTCACCGCCACGACTAGTGGAGGCGTGGTTCCAGAACCGCCGCGCCCGCACCAAGTTGAAGCAGACGGAGGTGGACTGCAAGTCGGAGGAGGCCTGTCTCCACCATCCCGCTCCCGCCACGGGCTGCCACAGCTCCTCTGTCGCCTGCCTCCGCCACTGCCACCCCACCCCTGGCACCACTCACAGTAAATCGATGGAGCAACTCACAACCGACCTGCCCATGGAGAGTCATGGAGCATGTACTTCACATGGGTGGGCCGCTCCCGCGCCTCCTCCTCTTCCTGCAGCTGCGGAAGCGACGGTGGAGCTGCCTGCCCGTTTGGCCCTCCGCCATCGGATTCCCTCCTCCGAGTCCTCGCCTAAGGCGGCGCCGACGGTAGGAGGTGGCGGGAGGGTGGAGCTGGGTCGGGAGGGCCGGCCGGACTCTAGATCAGCAGGGGGCTCAGTAGGGCAAGGCAGGGGGACCTGACTGGAGTTGGGGGCAGAACCTGAAGGCAGCGACTCACCGGAGACCTGGGACTAAAAGCCCGTGCGCCTGGCCCAGGAGAGGGGCTGCGGCTACGGGGCCTGCGCCGAGGGCCATGGGCCGGGGCGTCCGCGACGACATCACGGAGGTCGGGTACCACCACCGGCGAGCAGCAACGCTTGAGGGGTGGCGGTGACGGGTGTTTTAGGGAGGGGAGTGTGGTGGTGGGGTGGCGGAGGGGAGGCAGTGAGCTGGACACGGAGTGAAGAAGAAGAGAAGAAAGAAAAAAAGAAACAAAAAATGATGTGGCATCCGACATGTCAGATTCTCTTTGCCACGTCGGACAAAACCACTATCAAAACCGAATCTTTGCCACGTCGGACAAAACCACTATCAAAACCACCTAGAGAGGAAAATTAAAATTTAAGTTAATAGTTTAATATGTCAGATTTCCGGTTTATAGATGAAGAAGCAGTGGCGGGCCCAGGATTTGAGCCTTGGGTATTCAAAATTTGGTACACTCAAAAAAAAATCAACAGTCTAAATTTTTTTGACAGCCTAATTATGTATCCGTAATGCATGATTAAGTGCAAACACATAGATCAACATATCAAATTGACAATAAGTGAAATAAATAGAAAAATCAGAAGAGAGGTTACAATTACAACTTGACTTTACGATTCTTAATGCTTTGAAAGTAAGTGATGATGTCCTCATTCTTGGCTTGTAAGAAGAAATCTCTTTCAATGAAGGTGATCAAGCAACCATTTAAATACTTCTACCCCATATTACTTCTTAGCTTGTTTTTGATAAAATTCATTGTAGAAAATACTCTCTCAACACCAGCAGTTGCAACAAGGAGGATAAGCACTAATTTGAGGAGCTTATAAACAATGTCATACCTAGGAAGAGAGAGAATAAGGAGTTATGCATCAATTTGAGAGGCCTATAAGCAGCTGCAAGTTGCAATAGAGAGAATAAGAACCAAATTGAAAAGCTTATAAACATTGTCATACCTAGAAATCTTCCCTTCTTTAACTAGCATCATAGACAACTCTGATAAACTTTTCAAGTTTTTGAACTTCTCATCACTTCTCACATCCTTGATATAAAGTTATAGTTGAAAAGAAAGTTGGTTCATTTCTTCAAATTCAAAATCATGAGGATAAAACCGAGCAAGCTTAACCAACTTATCAACATCAAAGACAGAAAATGAATTGGTTGGACTCAATGCAGCCATGCATCTAAGTAGCTCAGTATTTACTTCATCAAACCTGTTATTAAGCTCTTGAACTTGCCTATCAATAACACCCAAAAACATATCAGCATGAAACTGGTAGTAATTAATGGCACCTCTATAGAACTGTCTTGATCTTTGCATAGGAATGTACTTGTCATTCATGTCAACAACTTTAACTTTGTGTTTCTCACAAAAAGAAGTGACCTTATTAAGAAATTCCTACCATCCAGAATCATCTCTCAAAATATTTAGTTCAACTTTTGTCAATTCAAGAAGATCCATTGCATTTACAATGTCTTGCTCCCTCCTTTGCAAAGCATTGCATAAGTCACTTGTGTATCCAAATATTTCATTCATCAAGTGCAGCAAGAAAACAAACTCAAAATACTTAAATACTGTCAACATAGTTTGAGCTCCATTAGCCTCAGCGTCTTTACTTTCATTGCCAATTCTAAAGAGAACTTTTCTGATAGAAGGGTACAAAGACATCACATGCATGACAGTTCTATAATGAGATCCCCAACGTGTCTCACCTGGCCTTGCTAAGCCCATCTCTTGATTTAAACCTTGACCAGTTTCAATTTCACCCAACTTTAATGCTTCAATCATATATTCAGTTTGAGCTATGCGAAGCATGCGAATCTTTTTACAAGACATCCCTAGAACATTCAACAAATATGACATTTGCCCAAAGAACCAATCACAATATGTATTCTCCTTAGCAACTACTACAAGGGTTAGTTGAAGTTGATGAGCAAAGCAATGAATATAATAAGCAGAAGGGGACTCATCCATTATTAGTTTCTTTAAGCCAGAAACATGACCCTTCATGTTACTAGCGCCATCATACCCTTGACCACGTACCTTAGATAAAGGCAAGTGATACTTCATAAGCAAGGACTGTATTGCTTCTTTAAGAGTCAATGATGTAGTATCTTCAACTTGAACAAGACCAAGAAATCGCTCAACCGGCTGTCCCTTTTTATTAACAAAACGTAAACAAAGAGCTAATTGTTCTCTTTGGTATGCATCACTTGACTCATCAGCAAGAATTGCAAAACACTCATCACCAATTTCCTCTATAATAAATTTGGTTGTTTCATGAGCACAAGCAGCAATGAGTTGTTTCTGAATCTTATGGTCTATCATCTGACAGTTTTTTGGAGCATTCTCTAGTACAACACTATTTACCTCTTCAAAGTTTCCTGCTAGCCATGCTAAAAGTTCCCGAAAATTCCCTTTATTCAATGAATCCTTTGATTCATCATGACCACGAAAAGCCAACCCTTGACGTAAAATATATCTTATGCACTTAAGTGACCATGTCAAGCGGGCTAGATACTTAGCCTTGTAATCTTTAGTGTTTGATGCAACCGACTCACGGATTGAAGATTTAGGTTTCATGAATAAGGTATATTTCTCTTCAGCTTCACTATGAGCACTATTAATAGCACCAGCATGTGTCCGAATTCTAGCTTTCATATTCCAATTTCGGAACCCTTCATCAACAAAAGCATCTCCACCAGCATATTTACAACTATCTTTGAACAAGTAGCAATAAAAGCAAAATGCAGCATCCTTTTGCACGCTATACTCAAGCCATATGAATTCATCAAACCACTTAGGGAGGAAGCGACGCATACCTCCACACTTATGTTGCGGAAAATTCTCCTTCTTCATTCGGGGTCGACATGGTCCAATTGCAATATATGCTCTTCTAACTGAATCTTGATCATTGACAGGATAACTTGAGATTGGAGCCCTCAATCCAGGATCATGTTCAATGTGATATTCATCAGAATTGTCATCATCACTGCATTCAGATTCATCTAGTGGTACAAAGTCATCATCTTATGTAATTGGGATCTCTTCTGTTATTGGAGTCTCTGTTGTGTTTGTTCCACTATCACTCTGATCTTGGAACACCACCATCTGCATCTGACTTTCATTTGAAGATGGTTGTGTAACACTTTCACTCACCGGCTGGACCGGTTTAGATTGTTTCTTCTTTGCGGCAGCTCTTGCCATGAGTTCTCTCAAATCGGTAGTGCTATTATTCTTCCTCTTCATGATTCACACCTAAAATTTAAATCATACCAAGTACCAACCACAATTATTCGAGTGAAATAGGAATTAATCATACAGTAATACAAACAATTCAAGAGCTTAATCATAAAAAACTATTAAAATCATACCAATTACTGGTGCATTGTCGGCGCCGCGGGTGCGATGTGCTTGTGCCGGTGAGCAAGCGCAGGGAGGCTGCGGCTGGGCCTGGGCGACTGGGCGTTGGGTGCGTGGCCACCGGCGAGGGAGCCAGGACCCAGGGAGGTCACGCGCGCGCGGGATCCGGTCCGGGAGGCAGGCCGTGCGGCGGGGCGGCGGCCAGCAGGGACGTCGCCGTCGGGGAGTCTCTTGGCGCGGCGAGAGCGAGCCGGGAGTGCAAGAGGCCGTGCGGCGGCGGCCGGTAGGGACGTCAGGAAGTCCGGCGCGGCGGGATCGAGCCGGGAGTGCGGGAGGCCGTGCGGCGGCGGTTATAGCCGGGAGGGCGGGAGGCCGTGCGGCAGCGGCCGGCAGGGACGTGGGGGAGTCCTGGCGCGGCGGGAGCGAGCCGGGAGGGCGGGAGGCCGTGCGGCGGCGGCGGCCGGCGGGCAGTCCTCCTGGCGGCGCTGCGGCGGCAGTACGGAGCAGAGTCGAGCAATCGAGAAACGATTCAGATGGGCCTCTGTTGGGCCGGTAGGGAGGGAAACGGAACCAGAAGGCCAGAGACGATGTTAACATCTTTTTTTTTCTTTTTTGATATAAATATAGAAAATATATTTTATATATGAATTTTTTTGTCCAAAATAATCTGTATTCAACTGAATACAGTTGACTCATGGTGGGCCCACCCCAGTGAAGAAGTCAAAGTGCGCTACCCCATATAGTTGGAGGAGGTAAATAAGACTTTTCTCTTATACGCTACCCCATATAGTTGAAGGAGGTAAATAAGACTTTTCTCTTAGACGAATAAATATGTACACATTGCAGTTGCAGCCCATACATTGCAGGTTAATTGTGTTTACAATGTGGCCCACGAAATGAGAAAAAAAAAGTTGAATTTAAACATACAAAATTAACTTCATATTTTGAAACGTATGTTTAAATATTTTTTAGAAAATATGTTTCAACATTCATCAATATTTTTATAAATCCATATCATATTTTAAATCTTTACACATTATAGAAAAATGTTGACATGGTGTATTTAGAAATGTTGATAATAATTCAATTTTTTTAAAAATAAAAAATTATATTGGATCTCATTTTGTAACATTAACTGTAAGGAACACAATGGTTCAAATGGAATCGAAAATGGAGTTACAATTGAGAAGAAAAATGCAATTAAAAAGTTTAAGTCAATTTGATTTCCACCCCTCCAATCACAACGCGTCACATGGCGGTGATCTATCAGAGTCAGCCATCGGACGATCTACGTATATAAAAAACCCCTTTCCAGACTGCTATGAGCCTTAATTAATGACTAGCAAAGGGTCCGTACGTTGCTACGGACATAACTAACAATATGTATTATTCACATAATAAAGATAAAAATGAATATATATAAATATATTATAGGAATTTCAATACATGTTTAACCAGAAGTTACTTGTTTATAAGAATACAAGAATAAAAAACAATTGTACAGTTTAACTACCGGTGATGTGAATGTTAATGGTTGAATATCATCTAGCAGCCTCATAACCATGAGCATAGCATCCAGTGCATGACCAATAATACTTTTCATGTAAGACTTGATACACATGCTCCCATCCCCATAAGCAGAGCTTAATTGTCAGACCTGAAGTGATATGAGTTCTCTACGGTTTAGGCTACATCGTCATCACCTTATTTTGCAAGAGTGATATAGAGCTGCTAGCAATTGAACTACACACGTAGATATATACACTATTTTGCCATAGCTGCTAGCAATGACGTATATATACATCATAAAATATCCTTCTTACTCCTCAAAACTTAGTAATGAAAGAATCTTAATGTCGCCTAGAGGAGGGGTGAATAGGCGATTAAAATAAATTTACAGCGGATAAACCCAGATAAGTCCGGACAGGGCCGGACTAGTACTAGAGCTGGATTAATACTTAAGATTTCTAGAAAATTTTAGGACCCGGACTAGTCCTTAGGGTTCCCGGACTAGTCCAGACTACGCGACGGAAAGATGAACAAAACACGTTTTTGACAATCTAGATACGAATTGACTTCTATCAAGTTATACTAGACATATATATGAGCAAATATACCGAATGAATTGAACCAACAACAAGTATAATAAGAGAATAATTCGGTGTAAGAAAATCAAACATAAATATAAAGAATAAGATAAAGAACATGCAAACCAATTATGAGAGCGATGATTTGTTTCCCGAAATTCAGATTCTTCAAGAATCCTACGTCTCCTTTGAGGAGCTCCAAAGAGCCGGGTCTCTTTCAACCCTAATCCTCACCGAGCAATCACAAAGATCGAGCTCGGGTTTTCTTGCTTCCTTTGATTCCTTCCCTTGCGGAGTTGAATCGAAACCTTCACAAACTTCCCGAGGCTCACCACATAGCTTGGGAGCTCACCAGGCAACACCTTGCCGTCTAGGAGATGAATCCCCAAGAGTAACAAATGGCACAAAAATTGCTTGCTATGAACTCAAATGCTCAATAATGGAAATAGCTCCCTTTCACTCAATCTCTCACACTATCTCACCCACAAGGTCAAGCACTAAGCAATGAGGAGTGGAGAGGTTGTTTCTTGGGCTAAATGTGTTTTTGCTTTTTTACTATGGAACCGGGAGCCAACCGTTGGTGACGAAGGGGGTATATATAGGAAGTTTTTAAAAACTAGCTATTATGTTCTGTCATTGGCCGTCTTAGTCCGGCCACGGGGGCCGTCCTAGTCCGGACCAACTTACAACAGAACAAAAGTTACCGTTGTTAGTCCCTCAATCATCTTAGTCCGGATAATCTCGTCCTAGTCCGGCTGACCCCAGACCCTATCCTAGTCCGGGTTTGGCCGTCCAAGTCCGGGTTAGGCGACAATAGAACCAAAATGGTTTTGATCCAGCCTGAGCCGTACTAGTCCGGCTGGACCCGTCTAAGTCCGGGAGTCCCCAGAAAAAATAACATAACTTTTGCTCCCGAAGTCCGATTTAGGTGATCTTGGGCTCTATGAAAAGATAATTCAGAGGGCTATTCATCTTCACTAAGAACAAACCCTAAATGCACCCAAAGAAATGTTAAACTCTCACAAAAATTTGTTATATCATTTTTGAGCACCGAGACATAAGCAAAGCTATCAACGTTGCATCCCTCTTTATAGTACGGCATTCCTATACTCAAAAGTAAATAGAAAACTATGCCAATAGGAACACCTTCATGTCATAATATTTCCTTATCTTGAGGGTTGCCAACACATGAGCATTTCACCATTTGATCATTTAGTTGTTGATCAACTAACGATAAGCATATATGTCCAACATCATTATACTTTTGCCTTGAGCATGTCCACTTGAGATTTTAGATTTGATGTTAATAAACTCATAAAGTGTAATCGCAATCTTTAATTTTCCTTGAGCACATCCACATGATATTTTGGGCTTGATGTTCATCAACTCATGAAGTGTATGTGACCACTTCTATTTGTTCATCCCACTTGATGTTTTTCAACATGTGAAATTCAATCATTGCTCTTACTTTAAATTTCACTTGATATGAGTAAACCCATGAATACTTTATTATTGCATTTCACATTTCAACCATTCTTCAAATGATTGATGTAGATAATCCATAACTTCACATAGTCTTGCACGGTTCATCGCGCTGAGCCTACACTTGCTCTTCATCATTGCCTTTGGTTCTTCGGTGCCAAACCTCTTGCTTGCCCTTCACCCTTGCACATGGTCTGTCACAGCCAAGTCTTGCTCAACCTTCACCGCTTTTCCATGTAATGCTACTTTATATCCATCATCATCAATATGCTCACTATCATTTCAATAATCAAGTTGATATATTCCTTTTCTCAAGTGTCTTGATTTTCTTCTTGTCTTAATGGTCACTTAACTTCAAGTTATTATCTAATAATCTCTACTTAAATTGTTGACACATCACCATGTTGACACTATCAACTATTGATATTCAATCATCTTCTATGATGTGTTTCTAGCTTTAACCATAAGTGTTGATTATGTCTTCCAATACCTTCATCAACATATTGATCACTATTATCTTTTATCAAGCAACTTCATCAAATAACTTATTGAGTCAACCATACTGTCATCAATCTACAAGCTTGTCCATGTTGATCCTCAACACTTGCTATAAACTGTTTGATGTCATAGCTTGATCTTCTTGCTTGATGCCGGAACATAACCTATCATGCAAACTCACAAACTCATATAAAAGGTTAG
This sequence comes from Eleusine indica, assembly GCA_030378355.1. Lineage (NCBI taxonomy): Eukaryota > Viridiplantae > Streptophyta > Magnoliopsida > Poales > Poaceae > Eleusine > Eleusine indica. Next base: position 50,883,835 of record CM059495.1, read on the forward strand.
TTCCAACAACCATTGTCATCTATCACCAAAACTCATTATTAATCCAAGCTTGAGACCTAGATCTTTTACTTTGACAATGTATCAAGAGAAATTATAAACCCCTATCAGTCAAATCAGATTAAGCCATTCATCCATCCAATTGAACAATGGAAGAAGGAAGGGGAAGAACAACAGGAACGTGGAGTCATCCTTCTCTTGAGCTATAGAAGTGTTGATCCAGTACTCTCTGAAAGCAAGAGATCTACTGGTTAGCAAACTCTCATGCTTAATGATGGGAGTCAGGCTGCTTCCTTTTTTTAGATACTCTGTCACCATCAAACCCTTTTGTCAGCCATTGATTCCTTCAATCTATTATTCTTCCTACACAAAGCCTGCAAGGTCACCGAAAACCATCCAAATTCAGCCAAACCATACCAAAAGTCACGTGTATAGTTTCCTTAAAACCTGCAAGCGGTGGTTTTCCATCAATTTACTAACACGAGACCTTGACCAGAGAGAGAAGGGGAAGCGTGCCCACTATTACCTGCTCCACCGTTGATGTCGAACTAAAAAAAGAAGTCGCCACCCCTTGCCGCTGCTCGATGTTCTGGGTATGCGGTATGCCTCTGTTTTTCGACGGACACATCACGGAGCGGCGTTTCGATGCGGAGGTGACGGAGTTGTGGAACGACTATAGCGCTAGGATTGCGGATGCGCGTGTTGGGATGCGCACGACGCACTGGAGTGCAAGCTTGTCGCCGGCGAGACCAGTCGACTCGGGCTGTTCCCGCCACCGCCTCGACTGCGCTCGCTGCAGAGCCTTCGTGCACTGCTAACTGTCGCCTCCATGCGTGTGCTGGCCAACCGGCAACTACCATGGCGAAGGACATTAGTGCTGAACTGGATCACGTTGCCATGGCTGCAAGCGCGCGACCCTACCCTGATTTTTCGTCCGCGTCACAGACTGGCAATCTTCCGTCTCGACGACGAAGCCCACAGGCAAAAACGCCTCCAATGGCGGCGATGACACTCGAGGCAATTGTGCGCCTCCAATGGCGGCGGTGATGTTGGATTCGATCCTAAGGAGAGGAGGTACTGTCGGCGAGGCAGGAGACTTTTATACGTGCTTTTGTGGAGACTGTTTTGCAAGAGGACTATTTCTATATGTATAATGTTTTTGTGGAGACTGTTTTTATACGTATATATTTTTGTGAAAACTAACAAAAAAAAAGTGGAATACCACATCGATTTTATTAAGAAGTAGAGAAATAGCGGGTCAAAATTTGAAGTACTGAATGTTACACCATAGACGCAGTTCGTGCCTTCTACATATAGATGTAGCCTACTAGGAAAAGAGGCGCTCTCCGCCGCGCTCGCTCCATTCATTGCCATGTCAGAATGGACTGCCTTGCAATTAAGCTGCTGGTCTTGGTGAATAGTTTGTTATTTTCTTTTAAAATTTCATATGACCAAATCAACATACGGTTAAAGAGAAAAAGAACTGAAATCAAAAAATTGTACAGTCCATTCATTTTCTAGTATTTGTTTTCTCTCTGCTCTTGTGTTGACAAAACGTCCAGGAGACAGAGGCCACGCGGCCATGCGCGGCAGCCAGTCCAGCAAAAAGCTGGCGTGCTGATGGTAATAGCTCTTAGCCTCTTACCACCGCTCTCTCCCTCATACTCTCACAGGCAGGACTTCCTCTCGCGCTCCGCCACTCTCACTCTGATAGCAGGCACAGCCGCATCTATCGTTTCACATGCTCCACCGACCGTCGTCTACGACTCTTACATAAGGAATATTCTATCCGTTTAAAAATATAAGTATTTTTAGCTTTAATTAAAATCAAATATTTTAAATTTTGATTAATAATATCTCTAAAAGTAAATAGTTATAAATATAAAGAGTTATATATTATGATAATTGTTTTTAAGATGAATTTAATAACATTTTTTATACTTGATTAATCATTATAACTTTTTTTCTATTGATAGTTGAAGTTAAAATTATTTGACTTTGACCAAACCTAAAAATGCTCTATTCTTGAATAGAGGTAGTACCTAGCAGTCAGATGAAGGAGGCCTTCACATCATCTGATTCATCGTCGCATAGGTAGCCGGTGAAGTCATTGCTTGCTCTCCATCTCTATCTAGATGCGCATGCTTGAGTCAGCGAGCAGGCTCCAGCGAACTTAGTCGAGAGGCGATCTTTTAGCTCAGGTGGTTTGTTCGGGTTCGATGTTGGTCTAGGAAACATGACCAGACATCAATGATATTTTGACAAGGGCTGCATTCTTCCAAAAGAAAGAGTAAGTGATTTTAGCCTTTTGTATTGGCACTTAACAAGTTGAATTTCAGTTCTGGTGAAAATCAACATGTAGTTTTCTGAATCTAGGCACCAGTCTAGTTGGTGAGCTACAGTATTATGTTCTGAACCTAATTTTATATGAGTGAAGTATTTTGGAGTTTGGACATTGAAATTTTATATATTATCTTTTCATTGCCTTTATTTTTTTTTTATTCTGTGACTTGTCTCCCTGCCTCTCTGGTCTACTTCGCTCCCTAGTTTTTTTCCCCTCTATCGGTGTTCGGCCAGCAGAGGAATGACAGGCCAACAAAATTAGGCTCACACACTGGCCTTGTTTTCTCCCTGTATTGAACAACTCTATTGGTGTTCAGCCTGCCCGAGGAATAACAGGCCAACAAAATCAGGTGTGGACACTGACTTTTCCCTGGCCAGGCCCATCAATGGCGGCTGGTCACGGTGGCGGGAGGCAGCCGCAACAGCAACACGTTGATGTAAGAAGGCAGCCACGACAGCTAGAGACAACGTGTCGGCAAGAGAACAGAGCCACGGTAGTCAAATTGCTGTGGGGGGCGGTAGTTCTTTACTCCCTCCGTCCCAAAATAATTAACGTTTTAGCTATATATCAGATTTATAAAAGATGTTATAAATCTGGACAATGATATTGTCCAGATTCATAGTAAATGTTATAAACTTAGACATTGAAAAACAGAGTCAAAATGCCAAATAAATTGGAATGGAGGGAGTACATATCTACTTACTACTATTGATCTTGGGCCGGCTGTTATGAGCTGCTAATTGCAGCCCATATAAAGGTACTTTCTAAGTAGCCCAGCGTTATTGGCTCTTCTGGTCATGAGTTCTTAGTATAAGTTTAGTCAAAGTAATCTTTAGATAAAGGCTTTTGCGCCTTTTGCTGCTGCCAAGCTCTTACATCTTCATAATATTCTTTTTTTCTAATTAAGGTACAGTACTCTCTTCAAGCTTGTAACAAAGTAGCACATGAATTGGCTGCAAAAGTTGTTCTAGATAATATAACTAGTTGCAAAAGGTAATGCATTGATTTTGACAGGTACAATGATATAGTTGGTGACATGAACGGGACCTCTATGCATTAAAATTATTTTGGTAAATGATCTTGCTTTTTCCACCCAGTAATTAATGAAAATGCTACCATGTCCATAAGAAAACCACACTCTGTTGATGTTGCGATTTCTACTCGAAATAGCGAAAGAAAAGAATGGCATTTTCTTTGGGCTAGCTAGTGGGAGATATTGCTATGACTGTCCACTTGCTATTTCCAGATGTGGGATCGTGATTTATTGGTCGATCTGATAAGACACTCGTCCACCCGAGTGACGCTACCACGGCACACTCCACGGGATGCGATAAGCTAAACAAACTGCCTAACAAAGAAAAAGGAGCATGGCATGACGTGGTGGCTGGAGATTGGGCAACCAACATCCAACACGACAACGCACAAAAGAGGCTCCATAGATCAATCATGCTCCTGTCCGTCCCTCCAGCAAAAAGGTCACAAAAATCCAGTGAAGCAATCAGGCAAATCGTTCTAGAAGTCCACCGCAGTCTATAGTGGCCGTAAGTCCGGAACACAGAATACAGGACTGTTCTGTGCGCTTGAACAATCTCATAGACGGGGGTATGGCAGTTGCCAGTTGGAAGGTACCAAGACTTCTCTCCACGGCACGCAAAATCATTACACCAGACAGGCAGCAGAACTGAACGCTGCACGTCTGTTTCGATCGTCAATAAACCGGGGACACCACGCTTGAAAAAGGGTCAGTTTGATGCCGATGTGCGTCTGTAGCAAGTTTAGTCATCACGCTCCATCACTCTGAGAATCACGGGTGCTACCTGCCATTTTTTTTTTGTTGCTAGTTACGGCCATGAGCAGCATCTCGGCCATCACGACCAAACGCATCGGCGTCCCTTTCTGAATAGGACAGGGTGCGAGATCGAGCTAGGAGAGCCGTGTGGCGCGCGGTTTCTTCCACTTGTTTCTTAACGAGGCCCGCCATTTCTGACTTGCCTGGTGGAGTGGTTTGCAATTGCACGGACATTTCCTTAACTCATGAATCATGATAGTAATACAATAATATTGACTTAAATCGACAAACTAATGAAGGCTTGGCGCTTATCCTAAAAGGTTGGGCTCGCAGTGGATTCACATTTTGACTTCGTGTGTCGTTGCACATAAGATTGCTAGTAAAGGCCCTTCCTTCGGAGCAAGCTGTGTGAACGCCACTAACCTCCACGACGCCCCATCCTCATTGCCAGACAAGAAGACAGTGGTTACCAATGAGATCATTTGTTTCAGCATCATTTGCTGGACCAACCCATGAGACATAATTATGTGGAGGATATAGTGAACACATCAAGATACCGTAATTTATAGTCGGCGGCGGGTCTATTGTGTTCGATGGAAAACGATGGTTGACTCTCCATTTTGAGTTCTGACAATAATTTGGACCAGAACAGTTGAGGCATATAGTCGGTTAAGATTTGGACATCGATGGGTCAAAATTTTAGAAAAAATATTGTAGGTATAATTTAATCGTCCAACCAGTCTCTAATTAAGACATGTAATATTTTTTACCCCACATGATGACATGATTTTGTATTGGTTTTATGCTGGTTGGACAAATTGGGTTGGATCTATAGCCTTGTCCTATTTTTTTTGGATCTGAAGTCAAAGTGAATAGTATGAAATAATTATTTCTTAATATAATGCCATATCCTATATTCTTCTGTCTGAGTTAGAGCCAGACATAGATTCTGTTATATGAGTTGTATGAATAAAAAATCGATTGATAGAAGTGTAGAAAATAAGAGTATTTTGTTTCTCTATTTATACCCAATTTATAGATTTTTATCATATTTTTGCTCTAATTATTTAAGTTCAATCAAATTATATTATTTTGGATTTTGGGGGGGGGGGGGGATACTACTCATCACATATCATATTCCGCTAATATTTCTCAGACTTAGATATGAATACGGATGCTATATCAAATGATTATTGATGTATCTCATAATTGATTTTTTTTGGTCTCGGATAGTTGGATATTATTTGTCCCTTTTCACCCCTAGAAGGTAGCGCCAAAGTGGCTTATATTGGAAGAAAAAGAAAAGCTAGCACCTGGGGGTGGTGATAACAGGGAGGGAAAATATGATAAAGATCTAGTATTCCAGCTAAGCAGTTCTCTATCACTCGTCTTTATTTCAACTTTGACACTCGGATGCCCCGCAAAAGCAAAAAAAACTTTGACACTCGGATCACAACACTAGATGAGAAACGAGAATGATAGCAACATGCACGCACCATTCTTATCTGATCGTTGGAGCTGGCACGCGCGCGTGCTTCTTGGAGCTTATCGCCTCGCGTAGTCGGCCTCCTGCTCGATCACTTACCACGAACGGTCAACGCAGAAGGGAGAAAATTTCTTCATCTGGTCCATCCATGACACTAACGGTGCCACATCAAACACTGAAGTATCAATTCAATTGTGGAAAGCGAAAAAAAAACAGAGGAGCGACGGGTTCACAGGGAAAGCGCCGGAAACCGAAATCGTTCCTCGGCGCCAATAGCCCTGTTCCGGCGTGGCGAACTCGAAGACCGATCGAACCATAGAAGGGAGAACGCGCGTCCAAATAATCATGACGGCTGGGCCTACGAATTCAGGAGCGTTGGGACGAGAACGCACGCAACCGCTTGGCTGCAGAATATGAGAGCCGACCGAGAGCATAGAGCGTTCGCCGCCGGGACGGCACCCCTGCTGTCCGTGCTCCGTCCACAAGTCCTAAACAAAGGAGCTCCTGCCAAATCGGAGTCATCGTTTAATTAGTGTCGCGCACTTTAAAGAATTCGATTAGTAAGTGGCAAAGAACGCACGGTTTTTAATTGTACTGCTCGACGACAACCTCCACGCTTTATGTAGGCCGTTGTGGAGCCGCCAATAATCCACACACGACGACGGCCTTCTAGAAGCAGGGCAAAGGAGCGCTCAATGATAGTGAGACGAACCGGACGGCGGCGAGCGATGCCAAGCCAGCCCACAAGAAACCAATTCATTGCAACTGCAGTGACGACACAGCACACAGCAGCATTTATAAAAGTCAATAGCCTTCGCTCACGACTCTTGTTTCTTAGCTCATCCAGCCAGCTGCCTTACTCTTGCAACCCCCCACTCAATTCCCCACTTCAGTCCCCGGAATCGCTCGGCGTTCTATGGCCTACACCTCCTCCCTCCAGCTCCCCCCCAAGCACCTCCTCCTCCCCAGGCCCCACCGGCACACGCCCTCCTTCGTCCCCGCGGCGTCCAAGATCAACGGCGCCCCGCGCGTGAACGGCAAGGTCCGGATCAACGGCGACGGCGAGAATGGCTCGAACGGGGGCCATGTGGACCGGATCCACCTGTCGGTGAGCAGCAGGGCGCAGGACGGTTCGGGCCTCCGCGTGGCGTACCAGGGCGCCCCGGGCGCGTACAGCGAGTTCGCGGCGACGACGGCGCTCCCGGGGTGCGCCACCCTCCCCTGCCGCGCGCTCGCCGACGCCCTCTCCGCCGTGGAGCGCGGCGCCGCCGACCGCGCGGTCCTCCCCGTGGAGTCCACCATGGAAGGCACGGCGCTGCGCAACTACGACCTCCTCCTCCGTCACGGCCTGGTGGTGTGCCAGGAGGTGAGCCTCTTCGTGCACTACTCCCTGCTGGCCATCCCGGGCGTGCGCGCCGCGCAGGTGCGCCGCGTCATCAGCCACCCGATGGCGCTGGCGCACTGCGGCCGCGCGCTGGCCCGGCTCGGCGTGGACGGGGAGCCCGTGGAGGACACGGCGGGCGCGCTGGAGATGCTGCGGTCGGGGAGGATGCTCGACACGGCCGCCATCGCGTCACCGCGCGCCGCGGGGATGTACGGCCTCCACGTGCTCGCGCACGGGCTGCAGGACGAGTCGTGGAACGTCACGCGGTTCCTGCTCCTCTCCAGGCCGCCGCCAGTGACGCTGCCGCCGCCCGTGGACGCCGACGCCAAGACCAGCATGGTGGTCGCGCACCGGGGCGGGTCCATGATGGTCCTGCTCAAGGTGCTCTCCGCCTTCTCCTCGCGCAACGTCAACCTCACCAAGCTCGAGGTCATCAACAACCAAGGACAGGAGGGCTCTGACTCTTCCGGGACGGCCACGGGCGCCCGCCCGCCGGTGGTGATCCTCGACACGGGCGCGCGGGGCAAGCCCACGCTGCGCGCGTTCCCGCACGTCCTCTACGTCGACTGCGAGGGCGCCGCGCACGACCCGCGCGTCCGCGAGGCCATCCGGGAGATCGACAAGTTCGCCGTCTTCGTGCGCGTGCTCGGATGCTACGCCGCGGATTCCACCGTCTACGACCTGCAATGACCTTCCACTTTTTGTGGATCAGCTGCCCGTTCCTGTATTCAGAAGTCAGTCTAGTTTCTCGCTGCCGCTGCTACTTAATTTCTGTACAGAATATGCAAATATTAAACGTGGTTCTGTGTGCATAGATTAAGCTGTTTGGTAATGACCGGATTACTCATTACTGTTGTGCTAGATCGATCTTGCTACAAACTTTCAATTTTCTATTGCTGTGCAATCTAATGATATTCAGCATCCATCATGAAAAGTTCAGTTCTCACCATTGGACTCTGTAACAAACGAAGCATCCATCATCCTTAACCCCCATTTAAACCTCCCCTAATATAATCTCACCACAGAGTTCTCGGTCATTGTTAATTGTTGTGCAGTCCATCAGTACTGGGGTACTCTGCAACTGCAACTGAATCACCCGTTCCACTTTTGGGCCTCACTCACGAGCCAGCACTGATCGGGGAATCTGAAAATTACAGAATCCATGTCGTGGGGTTCTGTGCTGAGACTAGGGAATCTTTGTGCGCTTCACTGGTGCAACGGCTCCATGTTTTAGGGAGAACTAATTCGTTAAAAACCAAAGCTCTAGTAAACCACACGGTGGTCCTGATGGCCCTGCATCACTGCATTGCCGCACCACCAACCGAGCCGTGGCACATGTAACACGAAAGATCGGAAGGAAAAAGATCTGAACAAACGTTGCCGTCGCTGATAAGCGAGCCCTCTGATCCCCGATCTACCGGGCCTCAGTTCCACCTGTCGGTAACAAACGAAGCGGGACGAAAAACGCAGACCTCTGATCTCTGAAGACAAGCGAGGACTTGGGAGCATTAGCCGTAGCCCGGGAGATTCTCGCATCAAACTTGCAAACTTTCCACATGTGTGGGGCAGGAACTTACCAACACGTTTCGCCGACGCCGAGCTGCTTGTGTACAAAACTCGTAGCTCTCCGTTTTGCTCTCAGAGCAGACCAACCAAGGAATGGTAATGGCTCAGATCGCTACGTGGCCTTGCCGTACGTTGGCGCGGCACCACCAGACCACAGGGGTTGGAGCCTCAAGGACAATGAGAAGCACCGCACCTTACTTACCAATACCAACCGCTGCGGCTGTGGTCTCCATTCTTGTCTGTCCTTTGTCCGGGTCCTCGTCCTAGTCCTGTGCTTGCGCCCAAATCAAGGATCTCTCACAAAGAAACATCTTGCTCATCATGCACGGAGGTGGGCACCTCGCTGACCCACAGCTGAATTGCCCTCATTTGCGTGTATACAGAATCACATGCGGCAAATAAGCGGCGCGCGTATATTGGAAGGGTCACGGTCATTCGTTAGATGCTTGCCCTTGTTTGCAATAATGGACATATGCACATGCTTTGTTCTCACGAGCGTGATGGACTCTTTGGACTTTGGTTGACAGAAAAGATCACAAGTTGCCGAAAGCTAGCTGAAAAAATCAGAGAGCGTAGGTGAAAGGTTTTGATGTACAATGTGATAAACAAAACTTCCAGGTTTGGCTCTAGATTCGATAACTGCCGTCACCACGTTGCGGACTGCTTGATCGACCGGTCAGTGGCGAGTCGCAACTGTATTAGCATTGACTGTGGCTGACATGTGTAGGCCAACTAATGCTAATGATAGAGGATGTGCGTCCGGCCGCTTATATGTCAGGTTAGCGGAACTAATATAGCATCTTCAATAATATTTCTATATAGTCTCTTATTTTAGATGAACTTTCAAATTTACTCTCCAAACTCCAACATCTAATTCTATTACCTCCCCCCCTCTCTCCACCAACACCCATTTGATAGTTGTTTGTGGGCTCCACTGTTTTCCTTCTCTCTCCTGTCATTTCTCTCACGGCAGAGCTCTGTTGTCCAGCTCCGTTCCCACGCCACCACACTCGTGCCCTGCCTGCATAAGACATCGTCGGGAATGGGTGCTCCCGGTCCGGACCTATTGCACCCTCGACGGATTTGAACCTCCGTGACGCCATGGTCGCCATCTGAGCTCGCCCTCCTGTGAGGCGAGGAGATGATGCACTGGCGCCAATTCGTCACCCCACCGAGCCACCCCCGATAAGTCCCACCCTCCCTCTTCTCTCTCTCTCCTCTCCGGCGAGGCTAGAATGCTGCTCGAGCTTACCCCCTTGATGAGGTCGCCTCGTCTCCCTATGTAGCCGCTTCCATTCCCGAACACGATGCGTCAACCTGAAAGTGGGGCGGGCTGTGGGCAGCCCGCATGGCGCCGCCCTGTCCACTTAATTTCCTAGCAGGATTAGCGGGCGCCGCTAATTAAGTTCTTGCCGCCCGCTCCCGTTCGGTGGGCCTTGCGGCGAATCAAATTTTTGTTTGCGGGTGTCGCAGGCGCCCGCGAGCCAAAGGGTGGCATGTGTACACAGCTGCCATCTCGTCTCCGTACCTCGCCGGTCAGTCTGTGGTGCGGCCGAGGATTGACTTGTTGACCGACGGTCGCGGAGCTGCAGCCGAAGCCGAAGGCCGCCTTTGTCGCACGTGAGTTGCTTAAATCTATAACGTGGTGGCGAGGAGTTTAGCTCAGCTTAAGGACTTTGATTCAGCGCCAAACAGATCGGCTCTACTTTGAGTCATCGACTAATCCCTTATAGTTTTGCACACCGACTCCAATGCACCTTTGTCGAGGAACAGCCAGAGATGAAATTCAACAGGGAAAAATCAATGCCAAGCAACGCCTACGAAGAGCTCGAGTTTGTCGCCGCTGCCTAACACGACCATGGAGCAGCCGGACCAGTGCGGTAGCCCCGGCGTATGCGGGTGTATGCGGGCGAAGTGAGCGTTTGCGGGCTGTTGCGGTCCCATTCGCAATGCCCAGCGGGCCAAGTGGCACACCCACTTCATGCCGCCAACAAGAGAGCGGGCCATCGCTATGGCCGCAAGGGCTTTTTTAGTGGGGCGGGCCTAGCAGGAAAGTGGGCAAGCCCGCTCCGCTTTCAGTCTGAACGATGCGGTCACAACGCTAGCGCTCGCCGCCATGATTGGGCTCGAGCATGTCGTCCTATCTAGCCACTCCTCAGGGCCTTGCGCCGGCCGCAGTCGCCCCTTCCTTAGGGGCTGGCGCAATAGGGCTGGGTGAGGGGGCAGTGGGGCACGTGCGGGGAACGGGAGCGGCAGCGCCGGAAAATCAAGCATAGGGGAGGGGACACGTCAAAGAAGAGAGACACAATGATTTTAGTCATTAACAATTGGATCCCACCATTCAGAAAAAAAAGACAAGAGCTTGAGCTGCTTTTTACACTAAGTTTGGAGCCTATTTTAGGTCCCTACTTTTTTTCCAGATCGGTATGTAAATAAAATTTAATATTTAAATTTGGATGCCCCGTTAGAGATGCTCTAACTACGCACTCAGTTTGGAGAAGACGAATAGAAGCAATCCTCGTGTGCCAGGGGGCTCCTGTTCATACCTCTGCGGACGCATGATCCTCGGGTACATCGTGTATTGCCATTCATGTCGTTCGACCGATGCGTCATGGTGAGTTTTTTGAAAATAATATTATTTTAATAAAGAATTGCAGAACTAGGGTAAAAAGTGCAAAAATTGCAAATTTAGGGGCCAGTCGGTTATGTGAAAACTGACTAGGTAGTAATCGGTTACTGGGCGATCAATTTCCATCGTGGCAGTGATGTGGCATCCTATATGGCCGAGGCATGGGGTCTGTCAGGGGAAAAGGACTTGTCGGTCATAGGACAACCGACAAGACCCCGTCGGTCGGAGGACAACCGATAAGTCCCCTTTAGTCGGTTATCCTCTGACCGACTAGGTCCTGCCGGTATGCAACTCATGCAAACTGTTAAATAGGGTAGTCAGTTACCCTGTGACCAACTAGTCTTCCACCGCCGCCATTGTCGCTCATTTTCGTGTCAATGCTTTAATCAATTTGTTTTTTCGGACACATGAAGTCAGGAATATTAGAGTTGAAGATAACTTTTACGGACCCATGCTCCAAACGTTTTAAATAAAGAAAGTAAATAATGAAGTAAGAGGTAATTAGAACATGACTTCACACATAGTATTGTGATAGTACAACAGATACATATTGTTGTTCACTAGCATTACAGAGGTGAGATGCAGCATACAATTATAACATAACAATGCACTGGAAGTACACCTCTTTTAGGGAATGTGTAAGCTTCATGACCATTGATGATTGGATCCCCAAGGTATGAATCAAAGCTAAGGACAAGCTATGGAGCAAGTGTTGGGAACACTTGTCTAGCTGTTAGGGCTTTGAGTCCATAGGAAAAATCGGACTATCAAGGGGGTCTAGGTCATGTCTCTTAGGTCACACTAGTTGGTGATATGTATCGATGCTCAGAGAAATCACAGACACTTGATGACAGTGGAGAAGCCAAAGAACTGTTCGGAGAAGCTGAGAAACGAAGTCAAGTGAGGACGAGGAATTTCAGCTTTTGGACAAAGCGACCGGACAGAGGGGTCAGTGGAGACCGGACTGTATGGTCAGTAAGTGGACAGAGAGCACTTTGTAAGAAATTTGTCTGCGCAAGGATCAATAGTGACTGGACGGTCCAGTCAGCAGACCAGATGGTCCGGTCTGTATGAAGACGCACTGAGACAGAGAGGACGTAAATTGGGAGCTCTCTAGAATGAAGAGAGAAAGTGTGACTGGACGGTCCGGTCAGCTGACCGGTCGGTCCGGTCAGTATGAAGATCAGCAGTGGGCAGAGCTGTTGGAGCAGGATCTGCAGTGACCGAACGGTCCGGCCAGTGGGCCTAGAAAGCTGATTTCGTGAAGCAACGACTAGTTAGAGGTTTCAAGCCTATATAACTTTGTTGCTGGGGTCTTGGAGACCACTCTTAACTAGTGGAATTGCTTGGAGCATTTGGTGAGAGCCAAGAGGCAAAGAGGAGAGCACTAGGAGGAGATATTGCATATCTTGAGAGTGCTAGTGAGAGTAACTTGAGCATTGATGCATATCTAAGGCTAGGGTGCCCTTGAGGGTGCGATCTAGGTTGTTACTCTTGGTCTATGGTGAGACCTAGACCAGTTAGGTGTCGATGATCGAGCCTATCGTGATTGGTTGTGAAGGCCGTCACACGTTTGTACACGGTTTGAGCCCGCCGCTGAAAGGCGTATCGCTAGTGAGCGCCCGTGTCGGCTCGGGGAGTTCGGCAAATTCTCGAGGGAGGCGAGCTTGTGCCTTGGTGGTAGCGGTGATGTGCATCGTGTATTCATTCCAGGAGTGATTACGGGCTCGTGGGCGAGAACTCCACATTGGTGGTGGGAGGGACCAGGACTCCGACGGGAGTGGTCCAACGAGGAGTAGGGGAAGTCGCCATCCTTCCGATACCTCGAGAAAAAATAATGAGCATTCTTTGACCCCCTCTTTACTCTTCCGCAATTGTGTGCTCTAGTAACTAGGTTGAATTGTGGCTTGCATAGGCTAGTGTGTTTTGTTTCCGCGCTTGCTATCATCATGAACACTAGCATGTGTAGGGTCTTGGCCTACTAGAATAGTTAGGTTACAACGATTGCTAGGTTCTAGTAGTGTAAATTGAAGTATTCGGATTCGTGGTCGACTTACCGATTCATCCCCCCCTTCTCGATACGCCTTCGGTCGTTACAAGTGGTATTAGAGCCAAGTGCTCATCTTTGAGGCTTCACCGCCTTGAGTAAGGATATCGGGACTGGTCGGGAGTGTTCCCATATTTGATGAGGAGGACTACGGGTATTGAAAGGCTCGTATGCAAGCCTATTTGGAGTCCTTTGATCTAGAGATATGGATAGTGACCCATGAGTCTGATGCGGATGTGAACCTACTTGAACCTGATTTCATTAAGAACAATGCTAAGTTCAAGAATGCTCTGTTTGCATGCATATCTAATGATGTTTTTGCTAGGTTGGATGCAAGTTCCACAACACATGGTATCTGAACTGAGATTTAGGGTCTCCATGAGGGTACCGGTGATGTCAAAGAGGAAATATACTATGTGCTGAAGAACAAGTATGATAACTTCACTAGATTGCCACATAAGAGAGCTAATACTATTTATTCTCGCTTTCATGTACTAGTAGAGGAGATCAATGCTTTTGGGGATGACTTCAAGCTTAAGCCTGTCAAGGTGATAAGAAGATTCTTGGGGCTATTCAAAGACCCCAAGTATGAGTCCATCATCACCTTCACCTTGCAAGGTGACCTCAAGACCAAGACCATGAAGGATGTACTTGGCAAGATCACTGCATTCGAGAGCTACCATCTGGGTTTGGATGATCCTCAACCATCCACCCTTGTTCTTCAAGCTGACAAGCAAGAAACAAGCAAGAGCAAGAAAAACAAGAAGAAGGCAGTAATTGAAGAAGAAGATGATGATGATAAAGATGACTTGAGTGAGGACTTGGCTCTTCTCATGAGGAAGATAAGGACCTTCAAGAACAAGTTTGCCTCTAAGTTTAGGGGCAAGTGCTTTAACTGTGGCTCAAAGACTCACTTTGTATGAGAGTGCCCGAAGCCCAAGAAAGAAGATCTCAAGTCTAGTGATGAAGAATAAGAAGATGAAGACCCCAAAGCCAACCAAAAGAAGAAGAGATACTTCAACAAGGACAAGAGCAAAGACAAAGGCAAAGTTCAAGACCACAAGAAGAAGTTCTCACGCAAGGCACTTGTTGGAGAGTGGACAAGTGATAACTCAAGTGATGAGTCCTCTTCCTCAAGTGATGAAGAAGTGGCCGGCCTAGCCATGATCAAGACCATATCACCATGAGCTCTTCCTCCACCTCCCACGTGCCTGATGGCCGCGAGCCAACTTGGGGAGAGTGAGGATGAGAGCAGTGATGACAGCGATGATAAGGAGCTCTACTGCGTCGAGCTTTGGAGCATGCTTGAGCAACCCCGCGACATCGCCGTCAAGAAATCCAAAATGTTAAATGTGGTAAGAAAAGAGTGTAAGTTGGCTAAGGACCGTGTTGGTGAGCTTGAGAGTGAGCACAAGGACCTTGTCATATCTCATGAGGCCCTAAACAAGAGTTATGACAAACTCAAGGGTGATCATGTAGAGCTACGTAAGAAGTACGAGGCCCTTAAACTTACTTTTGAGGCCATCAATATTGATAACCTTGCCTCTCCCTCCTCTAGTTCATCCAAGAGTGATGCTTCTACTATGTGTGATGAACTAACCACCTCGGTTGAGGTTTCTTCGCTTGAGCCATTTGTTTTGGAGGAACACCACAAGCTCAAGGAAGAGAGGACGATGGTGATGGACGGCTTCGAGAGGCTCACACGTGGTAGAGCCATCCACAAGGAAATTCTTGGGAGAAACCTTGTGAACAATGTCTCCCACCGGGGACTAGGCTTATATCCCGCTGCCATCGACATCATCAGGACGAGTGACTCTATCCCCGCATGGATCAAGCCCCTACTCACCGACGACTACTATTGCGAGAGGCGTTGCAAGGATGGCCACACCACCAAGGATTGTCCTATGGTGAGAAGTTCCACTGTTTTGTCGAATGCTAACTTGTTCCATGAGAACACACATTTCAAGCTTTTTAGGAACAAGGATGACAAGGTAAATGCTAAGGCTTTGGGACCACTAAACAAGAAGAAAAAGGTCAAGAGCATATGGGTGCCTAAATGCATTGTTGATCTTGAGAGGTCAATAAAGTACAAGTGGGTGCCCAAGAACAAGACCTAGATGATGGTGGTGGTGGACCGAGAGCTTACTTGAAGATCAAGGGAAGTCTACCACAAGTGACATAGACCTCAACGACATATCTACTTATGAGGGAGGTAACCGTGTTAGTTCTTGGTAGTTGTAGTGTGTTTTTCCTTCTCTTGCATTGCATGGTAATTAGGACTCCTTTGTGACTAGTATGCTTTGCATCCATACATGTGTAAATAACTAAAAGAAAAACACATAAAAATTAGTCAATGTCTAACCCATCCAAGATAGCTATAAGGAAGGAGGAGTGCTTGAGATGGTGATTTGGATTCTCTCAAGGCAAGGTATGGCTTATAGTGAGTAAGCTAGGGAGGGGTTCAAACTTGACATTGTTAGGTTTCCTTTGTGTCTTGTTTAATATTGCTTGCATTCACATGGCATGTTTACTTTCGTTGCATATGTAAAATGCTTGTTGCATGCATCATATAGGAAACACAAAGGAGGCTTGTCACATGTGGAGATATTTGTGTCTCATGTTCTATATGAGATTAGATCTCCGCAAGTGTGACCAAAGGAAAGGATTGTGCTTCATGTCTATTGAGCAAGCTCCTATGAACTCCGAGGTTAAACCCACTTGCGCGGTTCATGGACTAACGCTCATATATACCCATTTGGCTCTTATTCGTTTTGGTTCTTATTTGCTCGATTCTTCATTTGGCATTTGCGAAAATTATAAGGTCATAAAGAGCCACTATTTGAAAAAGAGTATTTGAGAGTTCCCTTCATGCTCCAAATGCAGTGTTTATTTGGGTGTTAAGTGAGAGCACTTAGAGAATGAAAAAAATTCCTTGTATCAACAAGATTTCCAGTAGTGACCGTATAGTCCGATCACTAGACCGTACAGTCCGGTCAGTGCCATCGTGCATAGTGTCATGAGTCAGTCTGGTCATAGAGACCGGACAGAACGGTCCAAGTGACCATACTATCCGGTCTGTATGGGTCGCCAGCAGACACGAGACCTGATCGGATAGTCCGGTCCAGAGACCGTACCGTCGGGTCACTATATTGAAAATGCGAGAAACTTTTCAATCTGTGACCGTTGATCGGCTCTTGTCTCGATCTCGGTCATCCGTTCAATCTTTGATCTAGGTCAAAATCAAGTCGATTGGTTTCTTCTATGTTCAACCCTGACACCAAGTTCGTGTCCCCGCTGCCGCCTCCCTCTTCCTCGCCGTCACCGACACCGAGCCCCCGTTGACGAGCTGCACCTCCAGCAGCACCGCCGCTCGCCTCCGCACCAGCTTGCCTTGCCTCCTCCCACGCACGCGCTTACGCCCCAGAGCCCCCAGAGCCGAGCTGACCTCTCCTTGGGCAAAGGTCTCTCCTTTCCCCTCCACCTCCATTGTCGGTGTCAAAGGTTCCATCTTTTCAGTGATCGAGGCGTGTTCCGCGGTGCTCATCTTCTCGGTGTGTCGTTTCTCACTCCAGGGTATTGTGCTCATCCCCCATTCATTATATGCCCTAATTTTGAGTAATTAGTTTAATTGATGCAATTAGATTGACTGCCCATAATTAAGTTGCATTAATTAGCTAATTGGCTCAATATAGGTTGCAATTAGTTCCATGCACATCTATTAATTGAAATTCTAATGTTTGTCTCTCATTTAGTCTGCAGTTGGATTTATTGCCTATTATTTAACTGCAGACTAGATGACTCGCACCAGCCACATATAGTCGATGATCACTATTGTTACTTTGCATATTTGTCTAGTGATCATGTCCTTCATCTTAGTGTTAGGATTTCTATTGCGCATTCTTACCTATCGGTGCTATGCTTATAGATTTATATAGGATCCGTGCTTATCCTTTCTATACCTACGTGCATGCAGTGACACTTGTGAGCAGCAGAGATGGCAGGATCAGAACAGGATAAGGGCAAGGGCAAGATGCCAGAGAAACCCAGAGGGAAGAAGAGGTCCAAACTGGACCCAGAGTCAGAGAGGGCCATGAGTTAGCACAGCACCGGGATGCCATGGAGGCTTCACGCAGGATACCTGGATCACTGTTGATCACAGGTACTCAGACAAACGACCGGGGTCACAGGAGGAGCTCCAAGCAGAGGACCACATGGCCAGAGCTGTACACAGAGATCAGGTTGCCACCGTGGTCGCATGGGGTTATAAATATGTAGTAGGGTCTATACAGAAAAAATAACACTTTTGTTCAATACAACTCAGCGCATCGCCAAACTTTTTCTCGATGACATCCTCATCTCGCGCGGACTGCATCGGCTCCAATCTCGGCGAGAGACTTGGATTAGTCATCCTTGGTAATTTCATCGACTTCAACTAGTACTTTCTCATTAAATTGATATTCTAGTTGTTATCTTTGAAATTGCTAGTTATCCAGTAATTAGGTCTTTATTTGGTTTGTATTATAGGCTTAAATTGCATTACTGTCTCGGTTAGGTCCGATTTTATGCGATTTCTATAGGTTTTATAAGGTGTGTTTTAGATCTATTACTCGAGTCACTCGATTGATCCTATCTATAATTAGATTAAAATCTAGCTTTATTTGCCGTGATTGAACACTATCTCAATTAAGTTTGATCTGTTCGAATCCGCCAGGCTGCATCGATTTTGATCTCTTGCTGGGCTGACAAGGTTAGATTCGATCTGCTTATAGGTAGAGTCGGTAGAGTTCTGTCGGGACGTTTGGCTGACAGGTTATCACGGTTCGATCGACATCCTGGTATTTTGCCTATTTTATTGTTGTATATTAGAAGTCGATTGCCCCCTTTTGTTTAACAGAATTAGATCTGTGAATTTGAGGCATATTTACAATACCAGTTATCAGATCTATCGACTTAGCACCTATCGACGGGCAGAGTTCCGCACATGATTATTATATTTTTATCGACTCTGGCCCATCGACTTACTTTCATCGACATAGCAAGTTTATGCACCGTTACTGTAGATCTATCGACTCAACTCTATTGACTTTAAGTCTATTGTATCAATCTGGCCAGTTATTGTACGAATACTATGGATTTATCGACTCTGGTCTATTGTTCTTATTTCTTATCGGCATTAATGATTTATAATTACATATTTAATTAAATTTGCCGATAAGCAAATATAATCAGCCAATAGTTTATATTTTATTATGTTTTATTCTCACAATAGCATCGGCTAGTTTCACGAACAGTGATTATCGGTTTTCTTCATCGGCCTGTACTGGGCCGGTGACCCGTAGAATTTGACCGTTTGTCTCTTTGTCGATCTGCATGAAACATCGACTAGCACGCCCCGGTTTTCGTATTGAGTCTGCACTGGAGCTAAGCATATCTCCTAGGTCACGCGTGTCATTTTCTCGTCAACACGCTTTTTGGCACGCCTAGTGGGACCAAGAACTTTAAGCTTCACAACATGTCTGAACTTAGAATGCCAATGGATCCTAAGCTCCCTAATAATCCTTCACCAAAACATGATGTCGGCACAGATCTGAGGATAGAGAATATAATGCTTGTTAACAAGGATGATCTGAGTGATGAAATAAAAGCACAAATTGATCAGAGAATTATGAAGTATGAAAGCATTATGTTGAGTACGTTTAGCAAAACCAGGCTTGGCAAGATCATACAGAAAGAAAAGTTACATGTTGCTGCCTTGATTGAAGATGAAACTGAGAAATCAACTACTAATAAGCCAATAAAAGTGATTGATGAAGCTACATTGAACAACATGATACATTTAGCTATTCACCGTACATTGATTAATCAGTCACCTGTGTTGGTCAATACTCTGAGTGCTTTAATTATTCAAACTATTGAAGGCTGTATATATGATGATTCAGTACGTAAGCCGATGTATTTCGAACATATGGGAATATTTCTCGGCCTACAATTGAAGCACCTAGTTCACAGCAGCCAAAGACGAGCATAACACATCCTGTTACGGGTTTAGGGCCATCAACTTCTGAAGCTACTCTACCCTCGAAAAATGCTGATAGTGGTACAGTGGAGAGAACACCTCGTAGGATAATATTGCAAAGAACTACTTCATAGACACAGCCGCAACTCTATAGGCAAGAGACGTCAGAGTCGAATGTCACATATGGTACAACTCCGAACGTAGAACCAAGTCTATTCGGATTGCCGTCATCATCTACATTGCCTGGGGAGTTGGGAGGCCAACACACTATTGTCAATTTTGGTTCACAAACAGCCCCGCAAGTACCAGCATCTGGTCCTGCATTGACTATTCCAAATACCAATGTTTTGACCGATGACTGGGTAGTAAAGATGACTGAAGTAATGAGGGAACAATTTGATTTAAAGCCAATACAGCAAAGTTATATGTATCGACCCCCTTATCCTCCTAGGTATGACTTGATTCCTATGCCGAGTCGATACAGGGCATCAGAATTTACGAAGTTTACTGGACAAGACAATACTACCATTATTGAGCATATTAGCCGGTTTTTGGTGCAATATGGAGAGGGAGGAGCTACCGAAGCATTAAAGATCAGGTTGTTTCCGTTATCATTGTCCGGTTTGGCTTTTTCGTGGTTCGCATCCTTGCCCCCTAATTCCATTATTACTTGGGCCGATCTTAAACAAAAATTTCATAAATACTTCTTTGCTAAAACAAGAGAAATGAGGTTGTCTGATCTGATTTTTGTGAGGCAGAAAGCTGGGGAGTTTGTGCAAGATTATGTGCAGAGGTTCAGAGATATGCGTAGTAATGTTTCAGCTTGTAATTGACTGATACTCAGATGGCAGAAATAGCATTCAATGGCTTAGTTGCACCTTTGAGGGAGAAGTTCCCTTCAGCCGAGTTTGAGAGCTTGTCCCAGTTGGTACAGAAGGTATCTATCCAGGAGAACCTAACTCGGGGGACATGGTCAAGGCCGATTCAAGTCAATTATAATAAGTACGAGTCTGAGTCCGATGAAGATGTCAAAGAAGATGATATGGCTAAGTGGACCAGAAACAAGAATGTGTTGGCGTGCCCATGGTGAAGCAGAAAGAGCCAGAAGAAAAGTATGACTTTGATATCACCAAAGCCGATAAGATATTTGATATGTTGTTGCAGGAGAGGCACATCCAGTTGCCACCTAATCACGTGATCCCATCTGCTGAAGAATTAAAGAAAAGAAAGTAATACAAGTGGCACAATTCGCCGTCTCATTACACTAATGAATGCAAGGTATTCAGAAGAGAGATTCAATTGGCGATTGAACAAGGAAAGATCAAGTTTACAAAAGGAACCATGAAGATTGTTGGACATCCGTTCCCGGCAAATGTTAATATGGCTGGTATCGACAATGTAGAAGAGACAGGGAGATGAAGGAATCACAGTTTGATCTGCATTGGGAATGCCCGTTCTTTTAGTATTATCGGGACCACAATATGGAGCTTCCATCGACTAATACTTGTCCTGGATGCAGCAGACGAGCAGAACAAATGTATAGAGGAGCTTCGAGTAGCTATCGACATCAGCCAGGTAATGCTAGAGGTCGATGGTGGGTAAAGTTGATGAGAATGGAAGGGTATCAGCTTTTGATCGACTTGGTTCCAGAAAGATAGGAGAAGAAGTTCACTTCGATGAAGATTTCGATAAAGAGATGCAAGAAGGACAGGAACAAGCCGATCAATGGTGTCCGTCTGGCATTTTCTCTAAGAGTCAGATGCGGAAGATTCAGAGAATGCGTTGCAGGCAAATAAGGACTGGTAAATATTATTATGATGAAGATGATGATCTGCCACCAAAGAAGCTCTGGAGGCTAAAAGTGAAATTGCAAGTTCTACAGAATCATATTTGTGTCAAGAGCTATTATCAAAGGATTGTAGATGTTGAAGGAAGCTAGAGTCGATTGTGTTGAAGTCATTGGAGATTCATTGTTGGTACTCGGGCAGCTGGCAGGAGGATTTGAATGTAAAGATGATATATTAAGATTGTTTTATGCTGAGTGTATTTGTTGCAATGTTTCAAGACAGTGAGGTTCAAGCACGCCCCGGGTTATCAGTTGAACACATGTGGAGTCATTGTCGATATAGCCGATGTCGATGAAGAAGATTGGAGAGCCAAGATCGTCCAATATCTCAAGGATCTAACTCAACGTACACCTCGAAAGATTTGATATATGGCATTGAGGTATGTTTTATTAGAAGAAAAACTTTATTATCGGACGATTGATGGTGTGTTGTTAAGATGTTGAAATCAAGAAGAAGCCAAAGTTGTTATGTGCGAAGTCCATGAAGGCATCTGTGGTACACATCAATCGACCCATAAAATGAGATGGCTATTAAAGAGAACTGGGTACTATTAGCCTACTATGCTAGAAGATTGCTTTAAGTATTATAAAGGGTGGCAAGATTGTCAGAAGTTTGGAGCAATACAGAGAGCACGGGCATCGGCTATGAATCTGATTATTAAGGCATGGCCGTTTGGGAGATGGGGTATGGATATGATTGGCCAAATTTATCCAGCATCAAACAAAGGTCACAAGTATATTCTGACGGCAACAGATTATTTCACAAAGTGGGTTGAAGCAGTGCTGATGAAGAATGTAACAACTAACAATGTGAACAACTTTGTGAAGGAGCATATTATTACAGGTTTGGTGTACCGCAGACTATTACTACTGACTAGGGTTCTGTGTTTACTTCGGAAGAGTTTCAAAGCTTTGTCGATAGTATGCGGATCAAGTTGTTGAATTCATTGCTTTATTATGCTCAAGTCAATGGTCAGGCAGAAGCATCTAACAAGAGTTTGATCAAGCTTATCAAGAGGAAGATTGATGAGCAACCTAAGAAGTGGCATACGACATTGGCTGAGTCACTATGGACCTGCGTGTCATGGGTCTATAAAGGTATCACCGTATCAGTTGGTTTATGGACATGAAGCAGTTTTGCCATGGAAAACGAATCTGGGATCCAGAAAGATAGAGTTGCAAGATCAATTATTAGCCGATGATTATAGGCAGGTTATGTTTGACGAGTTAGAAGATGTCGTGCAGCATCGGATGAGAGCCTTGGAGAAAATTCAAGAGAATAAAGCTCGCGTGGCTAGATTTTACAACAAAAAGGTGGTGCCCAAAAGTTTTGTAGAAGGCGATCTTGTCTAGAAGTTAATTATACCCATCGGTTCTAGAGATAGTGAAAGTGCCTAGAGGGGGGGGGGGGTGAATAGGTAATTATCCCTGAAATTCACTTAATAATAAAAGTTAAATGCGTAGTGTCGGACTTGTCCGACAATTATGGGGAAAGTCCAGTGACTTGTCCGATGGCACGAGATAGAAAAGTAGATCGGCCGGGTAAATATTAAAAATAGTGCAAGGCAAGCTAGGAGCAAGTGAATACAAGCAAAGGGAAGCTATAAAAATAAGGAGAGCAACTAGCAAGCAACCTACACAAGTTAATTTAAGACATACGAAGCAAACCATAACTAGCAAGTTTATGAGCAAGAACAAGTAAATGAAAGACATGTAATTAAAGCACAAGTGAGGCACAAGATTTATTCATCGAAGTTCAGCTCCACAAAGAAGCCTACATCTCCGTTGAGGGATCCACAAAGGACCGGATCTCTTTCAACCCTAACCTCTCCAAGTCACCACAAAGATCAAACTTGGTTTTCCACTAGAAACTCCACGAAGGAGGGGTCAATACAAACTTCCCGAGGCGTCACCACACAAGTTGGGAGCTCTACGAGCACCACTAACCGTCTAGGGGATGAATCCCCAAGAGTAACAAACACACTAGTCGTCGACAGTGAGGATGAACCAAGTGCTCAAGAGAATGGAAGCTTGGAGTCGATGGAGCACTTCAATCTTCTCTCAATCCCTTCACAAATCAAGAGTGGAAACAAGGGAGGAGAGTTGGGGAGAGCAAAGTGAGCTTGAGAGTGTTTTTGAGTGGAATCAGTGACCAACCGGCCAAAGGGCGAGGAAGGGTTCTATTTATAGCCCAATGGGGAAAAGAGTCGTTCGAGACCCAATTTCTGAAATCTGTGTCGGACAAGTCCGATGGTCATCGGACATGTCCGATGAATCAAGGAGGCGTAGAAACTGGAGTCCGACAAGCTTGCCTGATGCCTCGGATAAGATGACCATCGGACATGTCCGATGGTCATCGTACATGTCCGACGGCACAGGAGGGGCAGAGGAACTGGAATCTGATGGACTTGTCCGATGGCTCGGACAAGTCTTGTCCATTGGACAAGTCCGATGGTCATCGGACAAGTCCGATGAGAATAGGGTGGCAGGGGAACTGTACTCCGATGAAAGTGTCCGATGCGTCGGACTTTCCTCTGGTCATCGGAGAAATCCGATGACCGTCGGACATGTCCGACGACCCAGAGTGGCAGAGCTTCTGGAGTCCGATGGGTCGGACAAGTCCGATGATTTTGCCCTAGTAAATTTTATTTGGCTTGGAAAAGGGAATTTTGCACTTAGTTCAACTCCACTTCACACATTTGTGTCCCTCTTAATAGTACAGCTTTTCCTATACTGAAGATTTAAAAAACAACTCCATGAACTTCATTCTTGAGGATATTTTAAATTTCATCTTGAAACACTTTGCCATCTTCTTTTCTCCCTTTTTATTTCTATGCATTTAATCACCAAACTTTGTACCATATTCTACACACATGGTCATTAAAAGATTAGTCCATTCTTAATTGTATTGACGCCAATCACCAAAATAAAATTAGGGGCCTAGATGCACCTTTAGATAGTCGATTTGGAAAATGGTCTTCAAATTGGTAAGGTTCATTTAAAGTGAGCCGATGTGCGCCTGGTAATGCATATTTCTTACAAGGATTAGATGGAGAAGAGTTTGGGAGAGCAATTAATGGTAAATATTTAAGGAGATATCATCTAAGCATTTGGGTTGGCTCATGATCTCAAGCGCTTAATTGCGGCTGATATGGAAATATCGTCCTTAGCAAAAAGAAAAAAGGGTGGAGAAGTGGAAAGTGAATGTTTTACAGCTGATGTACACACATCGACTTCAGACGGCTGATATTATAGATGTCATCCTTAGCAGAAAATATAAAGGAAAAAGTATAGCATGCAAGACAAAAATTAATACATTTATATAGTAGAGGAGGGTTCCATTGATTATAGATGGTCAATGGTCAAGATGAAAAACAGGCTCGAGACCCAGCTTCGGTAAAACCAGTTCTTCTATGACAGCTAGGGGATGAAGATGTAATTAATATCCCAAAAGCATGGAGCGAGGTACATATGAGAAGAAAAAAAAATGCATTGGCAGCTTCCTCCTATTCCCCTTCAAGGATGGCAGTGTCATCAGACATTACCCGCCGGACAAGAGAGAGAAAGGGCTGCGCCGCCGATGCCATTCTCGACACCCGTGCTGCTACTCGGCAGAAGAAGATCTAGTGGGTTGGCTTCTTACCAGGAGGAGCTACAGACTTTGGATTGAAAGGAGGAATCTTGGGGGGGGGGGGGGGGGGACAAGAGAAGCGAAAACTATTCACCACAAAATATTCATTAGGTTTGGAGATAGATGGTACTTTTCTGTCAAAGCTCTCAATAAGAGTCTCATGGTTGAAGGTGGTAAGCAAGATGAAGAAAAGGGGGCCGACAGAAGGAGCTACTTATAGGGCCTAGATTTGTCCTTTGGGAAATCTAATCACTGCTTCATTAAAGGAATAGGAAGTGATAAGGCTTGCGTAGGAACCCGAGGGGAAGAGATATGCACGAGGACGATCAGAAGGTAAAGCTAGAAGTCGAGACAACGCAGGTACAGCAGGCTACATTTAAAGGTCACGAATGGTTGGGTGACGTATTGAAGGCGTGATCTAACGAGTGGATGGCTCCTGATTGGCTGCATTTACTGGATCACGAAGCAGCAGAGTGGTCAAGATGCACGGTAGATGAGGAAATGAAGTCCGGCGCCCGAAGGATTTCGTACCCCAGACTCGGGGGGGGGGGGGGGGGGGGGGTCATGTGTTGGCAACAAAAATTTGACCGGTCCTAGGGATTAGCCGCATGGAGGCAGAATCGGCCAGAGTCAACAGAATTCAACGGCTGAAGGGAATAAAGTGTGCCCGTTAGGGTTGTTTTATCTTCGTCTATTTTTAGTTTAGATTTAGTTTAAAAATAAACCTAGTTGGTTTGTTTAAGAGTCCTGACCGAGTTGGGTTAGAATCCCTTGCATGGGGTTATAAATAAATAATAGGGTCTGTACGAGAAAAACAACACTTTCGTTCAATACAACTCGGCGCATCGCCAAACTTTTTCTCAACGACATCCTCATCTCGCATGGGCTGCATAGGCTCTGATCTCGGCGAGAGATTTGGATTAGTCACCCTTGGTAATTTCATCGACTTCAGCTAGTACTTTCTCATTAAGTTGATATTCTAGTTGTTATCTTTAAAATTACTAGTTATCTGATAATTAGATCTTTATTTAGTTTGTATTATCGACATAGATTGCATTACTATCTCGGTTACGTCCGATCTTCTGTGATTTCTGTGGGTTTTATAGACCAGGTTTTAGATCTTTTATTTGAGTCACTCAATTGATTCTATCTATAATTAGATTTAATCTAGCTCTATTTGTCGTGTTTGAACACTGTCTCAATTAAGTTTGATCTATTCGGATCAGCAAGGATGCATCGACTTTGATCTCTTGTTGGGCTGATAGGGTTAGATTCGATCTGTTTGTAGGCAGAGTCGGTAGAATTCTGTCGGAACGTTTAGCCGACAGGTTATCACGGTTTGATCGGCTTCTCAGTATTTTGCCTAGTTAGTGCTGTATTTTAGATGTCGATCCCTCCCCCCTTTCATTTAACAGAACTAGATCTGTGAATTTGAGGCATATTTACAATACTAGCTATCAGATCTATCGACTTAGCATCTATCGAAGAGCAGAGTTCCATACATGATTATTATACTTCTATCAACTCTGGCCCATCGACTTATTTTCATTAACAGAGCGAGTTTATGCACCTTTACTGTAGATCTACCAACTCAGCTCTATCGACTTTAGTCTATTGCATTGACTTGGCTAGTTATTGTACGAATACCGTGGATTTATCAACTCTGGCCTATTGTTCTAATTTCTTATTGGCATTAATGATTTGTAATTACTTATTTAATTAAATTTTGTTGATAAGCCGATATAATCAGCCAATCAGTTTATATTCTCTTATGTTTTATTTCTATAATAGCATCGGCTGGTTTCACGAACAGTGACTATAGGCTTTCTTCATCGGCCTATTCTGGGCTGGTGACCCGTGGAATTTGACCATTTGTTTCTTTGTCGATTTGCAAGGAAAATTGACTAGCACACCCCGGTTTTCGTATTAAGCCTGCACTGGAGCTAACCAGATCTCCCAGGTCAAGCGTGTGATTTTCGCGTCAACAAGAGGACGTCACTACACCACCTCCTTCGACCACGAGCGCGTAGATGTCCGCTTCTTCCTACTTTTTGGTGCTTGTTGCCAAAGGGGGAAGTATGTCATAGGTCTAGGGGGAGCTGGAGTGTGATTCTGTGCGATCGAATCTCTAGCTTGTATCTAGAGGGAGCACACATGTACATGGGTTTTGGGAGATAGATATATTTGAATCTTATTTTGATGGATTTACCGAGATGTTTGTGGATTTTGATGAGTTATGGTTTTTCATTCGCTTGTGTTTGACTCATCTTGATCTCACTTGGTTTATTTTTCATATGCAGTACCTTGTCTTTATTTATCTCGTATGACTGTGTATGATTCCATGATGATCATTACTTGTTCTTAATTCTTATGCATTGCCATGCTATATTGTTGCATATTTTCATTAATGTCTTGCATTGCATGTTCTTAAGCTTTATTAAATATCTTCACATGACATGCATGCATATTATCTAGAGTGTGCTCTTCTTTCTTATTCCTCTTAGCTCTTGATGATGCTTGATTGAGTAAGACCTTGTTTATTCATTGTTTATGCTTTTGAGGTTCCTCTCGATTGTTCTATAGCTCTTTTAGCCCTGTTGTTTTATGATAAAGATTATGATAAGTAGTGGTTGTCATCAATGATCAAAAAGGGGGAAATTGTAAGCTTTATGACCATTGATGATTAGATCCACAACGTATGAATGTTTTGGTGATAGATGACAACTATGAAATTGTGGGCTAATATCTATACGAGTGTTATCTATGCATATATCATCTATAAACTCTATTATAAATCATATGGATGACGGTTGCCTTGGCAATGAATGACAATGACCGCAAGCATGGAGGCTTGTGAGCTTGATCCAAGAGTTGATGAAGATGGATCAAAGCTAAGGACAAGCTATGGAGCAAGTGTTGGGAACACTTGTCTAGTTGTTAGGGCTTTGAGTCCATAGGAAAAACCAGACTACCAATAGGGTCTAGGTCATGTCTCTTAGGTCACACTAGTTGATGATATGCATGGATGCTCAGAGAAATCACAGGCACTAGGTGATAGTGGAGAAGCCAAGAAACTGTTCGGAGAAGCCGGAAACAAAGTCAAATAAGGAGGAGGAGTTTCAGCTTCTGGACAAAGTGACCGGACGGAGGGGTCAGTGGACACCGGATTGTACGATCAATAAGTGGACAGAGAGCAGTTTACAAGGAATTTGTCTGCGCAAGGATAAATAGTGACCGAACAATTCGGTCAGTATACCGGACGGTCCGGTCTGTATGAAGACGCGACGAGACAGAGAGGACGCAAATTGGGAGCTCTTTGGAATGGAGAGAGAAAGTCTGACCAGACGATCCGGTCAGTACAAACATCAGCAATGGGCAGAGCCGTTGGAGCAGGATCTGTAGTGACCAGACGGTCCGATCAGGCAGTGACCGGATAGTCCGGCCAGTTGGCCCAGAAAACCGATTTCGTGTAGCAACGGCTAGTTGGAGGTTGAAAGACTATATAACTTCGTTGCTGGGGTCTTGGAGACCACTCTTGGCCAGTGGAATTGGTTGGAGCATTTGGTGAGAGCCAAGAGGCAAAGAGGAGAGCACTAGGAGGAGGTATTACATATCTTGAGAGTGCTAGTGAGAGTAACTTGAGCATTGATGCACATCTAAGGCTAGGGTGTTCTTGAAGGTGTAAACTAGGTTGTTACTCTTGGTCTATGGTGAGACCTAGACTGGTTAGGTATCGATGATCGAGCCTATCGTGATTGGTTGTGAAGGCCGTCACACGTTTGTACACAGTTTGAGCCTGCCAGTGAAAGGGGCATCTCTAGTGAGCGCTGTTGGCACTTCCCAAATACCCCATTTATATGTGAATATTACCCCAATTAGAGCATAATTGATACTAATTTAGGCCATTTACCTGTGATATTGCCTATATATTTGTATATGCGTTGTTTTGGAGCTTTATTGCAGAAACAGGTAAAACTGGTGATTAATGCGATGATGGAGAGGACAGGAGTCCAGAACCGACGAAAAGCATTGAAGAAGCCTAGTGCGCCGATCGGCGCAGCCCATGAGCCAATCGACGCAAGGGTGTTTTGACCCACAGAAGTGATCGAGGCCCATTCCACATGTTTATGGAAGTTTATCTGCGCAAGACACTTGAAGATATTTGTCTAAGAAGAATTATGGCACTTCAAAAAGATTTATGAAACCCCAAGATCTTAACGTGCAGTACAAGACTTTATCCTGAAGGAAAAGGCCCACATGGCAGCTATGGAACACAGAGGAACCGACTCGGGGAAGAAATCAGAAGAGACACGGCTTGCACCGATCGGCGCAATCCTACGTCGATCGGCGTAACCGCCTTATTTGCTAGAAACCGAGTCCTTTACAAGTAGAACCCCTATAAATACTTGTAAACCCTCGCCGCAGAAGGGGGAGGCGACAGAGGGACACCAGATCCATGAGTTAGAGCCACCGGGGCTTGCCCTGTTAGAATAGATCTCTAGTTGAGTTTCAAGAACCATTGGAGTCAAGAGTTGATCCGTCAAGGTAGGCCATCTCGATGGGGATGAATCTTACTCTATGTATCTCAAGGATGATTGAATATGTTGATGATGGTTTTGGTGATTTGTCTATCTTGATTTTATAATCATGCATCTGCTTATTCCAATTGCTTAGTTCTAGGCTAAGTAAGTAGATATTATCTTAATCGTGGTGATTAGGATAGTATTCGAACAATATATTAATTATGGTTGCTTGATGATGCTAATAGTGTGGTTTAGCGGTGACAGCACTAAGCCTGCGCAGCACTATTGGATAGTTGAGTAGGGTAAGATACTTGCGCGATTAAGGATTTCCTCCCGGCAACGATAAATCGGGAGCCGCTCAGAAAGCAGGGTGGTCTTACTCATTATAGGTTTTCATTGATCCATGTAATTACCCATTATGATGCTATTCAATTAGACTATCTGGTTACGATCTCACTAGTAGATATCTGGCTACTCACTTACCGGCATAGGTTTACAAGATCTAGAACACTTTGGCTTAGACTCACTGGTGTGCCGATCGGCTCAACCCATGCGCCGATCGGCGCCTCCACAGATCCACCAGTGTGTCGATCGGCTCAATTCCTGCATCGATCAGCGCAACCCTAGATTCACTAGATCTCGCACACTTTGACTTAGTTTCACTAGTGTGCCGATCAGCTCGACTCCTGCACCGATCGGCGCAACAACATATTTACTGTCTGGCGCACCTTTGCGCTGGCCAGTCTCCCCCTCATGCAACCTGACCTTGACAGTAGCCTTGACTAGATCTTTTACTGTTAACTTTGTTTAATAAATCCCTAAGGTACCAGTGGATTCGATAAACCTTGGAATACTCAATTCAAGGGAAAAAGTGCTACAATCGTACACCGTCCTCTTGCGGTATATAAGTGGGCGCGTAGATACGACCAATAAGCTACCCTTTTTCTGGCGCCGTTGCCAGGGACCATAGTAGGTTTTTAAACATTGTTTGATGTATTAGTGCTTAGTCATTGTGGTTTACTTGTCTCTTTAGTGCATATATTCTGTTAAGTGAAACTAACAGGTATGGACGGTCCTAAGTCAAACAAACCCACTAATTACGCCGATGATCCAGAAAGACTCTTTCAAAAAAAGAGAACAGCGGGGAATAGAAGTAAGTCACTTGGAGATTTAGAAGCAGTCCGCGTAACACCTCGAGTATTATTCACAATAGAAGACTCAGTTCAAGAGCAAGAAGAAGAGGAGATGGCAGACGTACCTATGGTTAATCATCTCAAGCCACAATTGACTAGTATTATCAAGACAGATTTCCAAGAAGCTCAAGATCAACTTCCATACCAATTGGAGAGATATGTTGGAATAGTGGCGCAACAACCGTTCATAGGTTCAAAAGATCCCAATCATCACTTGCAACACTTTCTTGAAGTTTGCAGTACATTCAAGATAGCGGGATTGACAAGAGACCAAGCGCGTGTGCGGCTGTTCCCCTTCTCTCTAGTTGGACGCCCCAAGCAATGGTACAATGGATTGGAAAACACAGTAAAAATGGTGTGGAACACGTTAGCAGCTAAATTCTTGGCCAAATACTTCCCCCCTGGTAAGATTCAAGCTTTGAAAAATAAGATTCTTAGATTTACACAGAATATTGATGAGAGCATTGGAGAAGCATGGCAAAGATACAATGAATATATGGATGCATGCCTTCATCATGGTCTGACGTTTGGAGAAGTTGTTGAGAAGTTCTACACAGGATTCAATCTTTTGTCACGTCAACATTTGGACGCCTCAGCTGCAGGATCATTCATGTCAAAAACCCCCACTGAAGCTAAGAATTTGATCAAGTTGTTAGTTGAAAATCAATCGTGAGATGGTGAGAGAAGCTCAAGGAATTTGCAACCTTCAAAAGGAGTAGCGAAAAGTGTGATTGAGAAGACTCAGGAAGAATTGATTATAGATCGCCTCGATGCTATTCAAAGAAGGTTGGACAATAATCTTCATATCCCTAAGGAAGAGACACTCAAGCTGGCGGAATCACGCTCAACATGTAGTGAGTGTGGAGAATTTGGTCATGTGCAGAAAGATTGCCCTGAAGAGATGAAGATGTTAGAATATATGAAGAATAGTGGATGGAAGCCCCAATATCAACAACAAAGGAGTTCTTTCTCTCCTAGTTCGTCCATGCAAAACTCTATCCCACTTCGTCTCCAATGTCATGAGTTCTTCCAAGCTCAAGAGAAGATCAACAAGGACAATCAAGCTAGATTCAAGGAGATTGATCGTGTCCTTGAGAGAGTTAATGACAAGGTGATAGAAATTGGGAGCTCCAACGAGCAGATTTTGAAGCATACCAAAATTATGGAGCAACAGATGGGACAACTATCGCAAGCCATTCAAGGCAATAAGAGGGCTATTCCTGAAAAATACGATGTCTGCAGAACAGTTGAAGGCAATAGCTACGCGATCAGAAAAACAAACAGAAGATCCAGAACACTATGCGGGAGCAAGGAAGTCCCGCGCCGATCGGCGCACACCCGGCGCCGATCGGCGCGATGACCCTATCGGAGCCGAACGGCTCCCTCAAAGCGTCGATCGACGTAAGGAGGATGATGACCTCTTTGGTCTGAAGATGGGCATGGAGACAGAAGAGCATGACCCTGCCATGTTTCTAGATACTCAACTACTGACGACAACAGAAAGAGCGTGACAACATGACGAGCAGTTTGCAAGATTCGTCGATATTATGAAGAAGCTTTACATCAATGTCCCTTTTGTTGATGCTATCCAAGTTCCCACCTATGCCAAGTACATTAAGGACATGATGCAAAACAAGAAGTCTCTAGTTTCTGAGGAGGTTGTGAAGGTCACTACAGAACTAACGGCGGCAATCAATGATATTGCACTGGAGAAGAAACCCGACCCTGGATCACCAAGCGTCAAATGCATGATTGGAACAAGGATATTTGATAGGTGCTTGTGCGATCTTGGAGCAAGCGTAAGTGTTATGCCCCGTCATATATTCACAAATCTCAATTTGCCTGAATTAGAGCCTACAGGTATGTGTTTGGAGTTAGCCGATCAATCGGTATGCTTCCTTGATGGAATTGCTGAGGATGTGCCTGTTCAAATTGGAGATCATATCGTCCCTGTTGATTTTATTATGCTTAACATGGATAAGAGGACGAGGACCCCGTTGATCTTAGGCAGACCCTTCTTGAGGACAGCAAAGGCAAGTATTGATGTTGGGAGTGGTGAGATAAGCTTGATATAAGTAGGACTCCCTACTCTTTCAAGTTTCGGCCAAAGGGAGAAGAGTGCCGTGCTATTAATGAAGTGAAGAGATACAAGACACCGTGGCATCGAGGAGTCGAAAGTAATTGGAGGGGATGTATGGATAGGTCATCCAAGCTATATGAACCATGGAGATAAGATAACCTTGTAGTGTTGCGGCCTCACATCCCGCACCGCGACACTAAGGATTAATTGTTTGCGGGGAGGTCGAGCTCTTTGACCTCTAAATAACTAGAGCGCTTTTGGGAGGCAACCCAATGATTGGGGGATTTAGAAGTTATTTAGTGCTGGCCGGGAGGGCAACCCGGTGTTTTTCAATTTGCTTGCTTGTGATAAAAATAATCTCCCAAATAAAATAAAAATTTTTTGAAAAGTGTGTGCTTAATTCTTGTGTGCTCTTACGTTATCTGTTTATTCATGCAAAACTGTGTATATACATACTGTAGACTAACAATGCAGGAATATAAAAAAAAAGATCAAAAATAGGAAGGAACAGAGCTTGCGTCAATCGGCGCACATCTGCGCCGATCGGTTCAGCATTGCCCAAGTTAGGACAGAAGGCCGACGACGCCCAGAATTGAAGGAGTGCTAAACCAGCACAATAATTTTCGGAGACAGAGCTATTTTTAAGAATGAAGACAACATCTAGCGAAGAAGCGAGGGGCTAGAAGCAAAAACGGACGTCGTGCCGATCGGCGCGAGTCAGCGCCGATCGGCGCGGTCACCAGATGAGCCTCGACACGTATGCTAATACTACAGGAACATTAGAGAAGTGGAAATTAGGTAAAAGAGATGAACACGAGGCATGAGAATCAGTGCCGGACCTAAAGACAAGGTGCAAGGGACTTGCGCCGTTCGGCGCCCTTCTGCGCCGATCGGTGCGGGTACCATGATGTTCCCAAATGGGCGACAAAGACGGCATGCATTGATTTTGAGCAACGGGTATGATTATTATGCAGGTGTGCAGTACAGAGGAAATACAGAATTGACCTAAAGCTGAAAAGGAGACGGCGCGCCGATTGGCGCGGGCCTGAGCCGATCGGCGCCGCCAACAAGACATCAGGATTCCGTGCTGTTCCCCTGCCAACCAACATGATGTGCCAGGAAGCGACATGAAGGAGGGGAATCAAGCATCAGAGTGGTCAGAGCATTCAAAATTTGAATTGTTCCGATCGGCGCAGTACTCGTGCCAATCGGTGCGCTCTCAAATTTTGAAATTTTATGGCGGTTCCTTCTCCTGGAAGTTTCCCACACTATAAAAGTGAGGCTAGGCGCCCCCATTCGGCACACCATCCCATTAATCTCTCCACCTTCCCCACTACCCACGATCTCGCACACTTTCCGCATTCCTCGTGGATGGATCGTCTCCGCTCCTCCATCGGCAAATTGGGCAAGGGGCTGCGCCGGGGGAGCAGTTCCAACGGCAGCAGCGAGTCGAGCGGTAACTCCTCGGCGAGGAGTGGCTCCGACGCTCGCGATGACATGTCGGTGGATGGTGCATCCACCGGCTCGGCGGCGGCGACATACGAGGTCCACATGATGTGGACAAGGGTTCTCGATCTTCCGATAGGTTCTGATAATCTTGATTAAGGCGGAGGCGATACACAAATCGATCCGGCTTCTGAACGACACGTTCTGAACCCCGCAATCGCAGCACAACGTCTCCTCTGGTTATCAACCGTTCAAGAACGAATGACCTCGCCATGAAGGCTTATCCTTGCCTGCAAATCAAGAACACAAGCAAGAACAAAGAAGTATGCAACCAAATTTGCAAGTATACGATGAATCTCACAAGTTGGGATCTCACAAACCGATCAAACGGTGAAACTGTTATCAACAGAATAATCTAAGCAAAACCCAAACCCTAATGAAGAGGCGACGGCTGTATATGAGGATCCTAGGGTCGTGCAAGACCCCCTGGACACAGCCCTAAGTGGGCTCAACTCCATAGATGGCCCAAAGACCGATTACGGTGTCGCAGCACCAGGACAGATTCTGGAAATCGAATTGTTTTGGCGATTGCCGATGGCTCGGGACGAATTTTGATATGGGACCAGTTGGGTTGGAAAGGGCTTTTCGTTATCTTTCCAGGCATATATAGAACGTCCAAATCCGAGTTCGTATGCGTCCTGGGCATCCGTTTTAGTGCAGACTGATCCTGGGCTCCGAAACAGACTCGAAGTCGGTTTCGATTGGGCCTCTACCTTGGCTTGGACGTCCTTGCTGGCCCATCACGTCTCCAATCACCTCCCCAGCTATCTCATGATCATCTCCATGATTTCTAACAACAATTAATTCATTAGGTAGCAATCTATTCTCAAAATCACATAAAGGAATTATTAGGAACAAGCTCACCCGTAAATTCAGTTGTTGCGCAAGAACTTGTATTTTGGTTGGCGGAGTGCTGGATGTATCCATAAGGGTGATGTCCTCATCATTCTCCCCCTTTTGAATTAGAGTCGTCCTCAACTCGATCACATCTCTTTCTCCCAATAGTGGTCTCAAATCTGAAATATAAAATATAGAACTATTCCCAAACTTGGAATGCACCTCGCGTTTATATGTGTTATGAAAATTATCATCACAATGTGAAACCATAATAGAAGGCATGCCATGCAAATTAATGACCTCTTTAAAAACTTGCTCAGCAATATGAATGTCATTCTCACTCTTATGACAAGATGGAAAATGTGTGATCTTAAAAACACTAGAAAAATATGACATGACATGGTAATTGTTATTGCAGTTTTCTAGTTCATCATTTGGTTGTACAATACAAGGAGTATTCATGTTTGAGCAAATATAAACTTTATGCACCATAAATACACCTCTATGATCATAGTTTCCTATAGCATAAAATTTGTTTCTTGTTAGTAAAGGCAATTCAGTTTGAGAAAAGATTTGCTTCTCCACGGTATTTAGATCATAAAGAACATCAAATTCAATATAACCCAAAGTATTTAGAGAAGACAATAATTTCTGCTCATTCTTTTCACATGTTATTAAAATCAAATGTTTTATTTCAGCACTAGTAGGTGAATCATAAGTAAAAACATCAATCTTGTTCATTTATTGTGGCAAAGGTATAAGTGAAGCAGTGGCACACAACTCCTCTTTATCACAAGGATCAGTAGATAAATCAACTTGTAGCAAAGGCAAATCAAAACAAGGTTCCAATACAACAAGATTGTTGGAACAATTCATCACATCAAGAAAGCTCTTACCTGAAACAACAACATGTTCTTCATCTTTCACACTATCCTCTTCTTTGTGTAGAACCTGAAATGCATTAGTTGCAACAAGAGGCTAGGAAATATGTTCATCATCTAATTCAGATTTTGATGTAAGTGTTGCAATATTTGAAGTAGTCCATTCTTTCCTAAATGGTTCATTCTTTCTTCTCTCAAGTCTTTGTTGATCCTCTTCTAAAATTTCAGCAGCAGACATAGGTTTAAGAGTAACTCTTCTACCATTGTATTTAAATGAATAGGTATTAGCAATGGTATTGTGCAAAGCATTATTTGTAGAAATCCAAGGCTTACTCAATAACAAATGACACGCTTGCATAGGCACTATATCAAAATCTGCACAATCCTTATAAGAACCAATAAAAAATTCAATGCGTGCAATTTTATCTACCTTTATCTTACCATAAGAATTTACCCATTGGATGTAGTATGGACACGGGTGTGGCTGTGTGGTCAAGCCGAGCTTCTTGACCAATTCCAAGTTTACGATGTTGTTGCTACTCTCTCCATCAATGATGACACGACAACGTCGATCCTTCACAACAAAGTGAGTCTGAAACAAGTTGTTCATTTGATTTTGCTCTACCTTCTCCACTTGAGAACTAAACACTCGTTGTGCTACAACACTTGTATCAACCTCATTTGACACCATCGACTCATCACCATCGGTATTGTAATCTGTCATTGTTAATAGAAAACAAGAAAACACACAAGAGTATATTTTCCTATCACCACTGTTTGATCACGGTGAAAACTCTCAACAAGCAAATAACAGCACCTAACAGAGTTCTTACAAGATTCTTAGTAGCAAAACAAAGGATACCTTGGAGAGTGTGATCCGACGATTGCGAGGGTCTAAAGTTCTATGCCTATTCAGAAGGATATATGTGAAGCTAGGTAGGCAATTTATAGTAGCAAGGATTAGCAAAATTTTAATTCAGAAATTGCAAAACTGAATAATAGTCCCAAGCTAGTCTATGTCACTGGCCTAAACTTGTCTCGGACCTAGTTCAAGCAAGTAAGCAAATGGCTCAACAAAGGACACAAAGGCTGCAAGCAATTCTGAATTTTTTTCTCTTCTCCTTTTGTTTTTTTTCTTTTGTTATAGGTGCGGCTTTTTCTTCTTAATTTTTTTTAGCACCTCTTTACCTTTTACTTCTTTCATGATTTTTTTGACATAGAACTGCAGCAAGAGTTACGAACTTTATAGCACAAATAAAAAACCTAAACTTTTTTTTTACACTCTTTACGTAAGGAATAGATGTACATGTAGAACTGAACCGACAATTCTCATATGCAACAACGTGCAGCAATCTCTTGACTCAAGGAATAACGTGCAACAGAAAACACTCTAAGTTTTTTTTGCACACAAAAAATAGAAGGCTAGATGTTAAATAAATATTTAGTGCAAAAAAATTCTAGCAGTACTATTCTCTCAATGTGTGCAATAATCTGATTTTTTTTTTCTTGATTGTCTATGAACAAGGACACACACGACTCAAACAAGACCTAAGAACAAGTACTAGACCAACAACACAATGACCTTGTAGGGACTAAAATTCAGAGAAGCAAACTAAACTGAAAATTGCAAGGCACAAGGGGGGTGTAGCACAGCGGAAACACGACGAACAAATATTTTTGTAGGGCAATTTTTTGGACTCTAGGATTGAACAAAATAACAAGGATAACGACGAACCTAACGGTGTACCTGAAGCTCTGATTACCACTTGATGTGAACAAGGGTTCCCGATCTTCTGAAAGGTTCTTAGTAAGTTGATTTGGTCGGAGGCGACACACAAATCGATCCGGCTTCAGAACAGCATGTTCTAAACCCCGCAATCGCAGCACGACGTCTCCTCTGATTATCAACCGTTCAAAGACGATTGACCTCGCCGAGAAGGCTAATCCCTGCCTACGAATCAAGAACACAAGTAAGAACAACGAAGAATGCAACACACTTGCAGATGTATGATTAAACTCTCAAAGTTGGGGTCTCACAAACCGATGAACGGCGAAACTGTTTATGAACAGAATTGATCTAAGCAAAACCCAAACCCTAATGAAGAGGCGGCGGCTGTATATGGGGACCCTAGGGTCATGCAAGACCCCCTGGACGCAGCCCTAAGTGGGCTCAACTCCATACATGGCCCAAAGACCGATTACGGTGTCGTAGCACCAGGACAGATTCTGGAAATCGAATTGTTTCGGAGATTACCGACGGCTCGGGACGAATTTTGATATGGGACCAGTTGGGTTGGAAAGGGCTTTTCGTTATCTTTCCAGGCATATATAGAACGTCCAAATCCGAGTCCGTATGCATCCTGGGCATCCGTTTTAGTGCAGACTGGTCCTGGGCTCCGAAACAGACTCGAAGTCGGTTTCGATTGGGCCTCCACCTTGGCTTGGACGTCCTTGCTGGCCCATCACGTCTCCAATCACCTCCCCAGCTATCTCATGATCATCTCCATGGTTTCTTACAACAATTAATTCATTAGGTAGCAATCTATTCTCAAAATCACATAAAGGAATCATTAGGAACAAGCTCACCCGTAAATTCAGTTGTCGCGCATGAACTTGTATTTTGGTTGGCGGAGTGCTGGGTGTATCCATAAGGGTGATGTCCTTATCACCACGCCCGCCACTCTGTCTCCAGCGCGTCCCTTCCAACAGGGCGTGCTACGAGGAGCCAAACGGCGGCAAGCCGTGGGGTTCCCACATCATCACCGCCGCCGGCATTCATGCCGCGCACGGTGGAGGA
The DNA here is from genome assembly GCA_030378355.1 of Eleusine indica. Lineage (NCBI taxonomy): Eukaryota > Viridiplantae > Streptophyta > Magnoliopsida > Poales > Poaceae > Eleusine > Eleusine indica. The sequence continues at coordinate 50,922,387 of CM059495.1, forward strand.
GGGCTTCACCCTCCTGAGCATGGAGGAACAGCGGCATTACCTCGCGGTGAGGGGAAGGTTCGTCCCCAACTTCGACCTGGACGAGACCTTCCTCACCTCGATCGGCATGTGGGAGGATTTAAGGAGGATGCTAGACAACCTCGGCTGGGTGGATTTCCACCTCCTCCCCATGGACTAGAACCTCGACGTCGTCACCGAGGTTGCTTCTACGATGACGTTTGGCACCGTCTAAGACGGTAGCGAGGCCGTCAACTTCCGCGTCCGCGACATCAGCCACACGGTGACCATGGAGGCGGCGGCTCAAGCCTTCGGCTTCGACGCCGACACTGACGTCGCCGGCATCTTGGGATGTGGGGAGTTGGACTCCTTTTGGAGGCGGCTCTCCTTCATAGAGGAGATGAAGCGTGGAAACATCTGCAACCCGACCATTCAAGTCTTTCATCGGTGGTTGGCGGCGCGCATAGGCGACAAGGTCGACTCCAGCAACGTCACCGATGCGGACTTGCGGTGGCTCTTCAACGCCATCGTGAGTCCGTCTCATTGCAATCCCATGTCGGTGATGGTGCGGGGTTGGCTCGACAAGAGGGGCAAGGTAAGCAAGAAGTTGGCCTTCGAGGCCTATCTTCAACGCCTAGCAGCCCTCGTCTGCGACAACGACAGACCGGGAGGGCGCGACGACAAGTGGGAGTGCGCGACGGAGATCGGCGAGAATATGACTCGTGGTAATATTGTCACGGGAAGTGTTCGCGCCGGCTTCCATATCGGTGGCACCAATGTAAAGCTCCCGTGTGCAGAGCTAGGAGTTTTTCTCCCTCGCAAGCTGGAGGGAGGAAATTGGCTTGAGTAAGGTCTCTTGGAGGGGGGCCGAGTTCTTAAAGACCGCCGTGGGCGGGTTCGACAGCCGGACACATCTACAGCAGCCGGCGGCGAGTGGGATTCCTAGGGGTCACGCCAGGAGTACCAGTCAGGGTGGAGCGACGCAGCGGGCGGTTCATAGCCCTCTGCACCGATCGGCGCAAGCAACGCGCCGATCAGCGCACCCTACTGCAACGCGGGCATTTACTATAGGTACCAAGAGCGTGTACCAGTGGTGCCTCCTGTGCCCAGTGCAGACTTTTTTGTGCCCATGCAGGGGTACCTCGACAACAACATGCACTACATCAAGCGCGTGGAGGACGCCACGTCCCAATGGAGGAACAACCACGATGTGATGGTGGAGGAGTTCGAGTGACTCAAGGCGCGGTGTTATGGCTTCGATCAGCCACCGACTCCACTTTCGGATGACTAGAGTGCCTAGGAGTTGGCACGTGTATCGGTTTCCCGGTTTGCGTTTTCTTTTATCTTTTACAGTCTTTTTCTTTATTTACTAATGTGTGTGTGAGCGGGTTGGGAAACCATGTATCGGGTGTGTTTATTTTCATGCAAGTGTATTAGTAGTAGTTTTATTTTCATGCAAGTGTGTTAGTAGTAGTTTTATTTTCATGCAAGTGTGTGCAAAAATCATCATCATGTATTTAAATTTCGATCTTAATATAATGGTGGCGGTTATGCTCTATTAGGAGAATTGAATTATTTATTCTTTCTTGAAATGTGTTGATGAAGATCAAATAGTGTTGAGCATTGAATAAAATTTCAAACTTACACTTAATGATTATTCAGCAAATATGTCTTGTGTGGAGCAATTTTGAGTACCCATGTGCTTCATTTGTGTTGTCCAGTTTGTAATGATAACTTAGTACCAATTTTTTCAAAAATAAATTTTCATGTTATGAACTTTAGAGTTTATTGTTTTTCAAGATCCTTACCTGCCAATGCCATATTTTGAACAACACTCATGAACCTTTGAAATGTAGATAAATATTAAATTGATGGTTGAGTTCGGTTAGGATTTAATTCTTTTTGGTATGAACTTTATTAAGATGGTAATTCTTTGTGTATCTTTTTCTAGCCTTGAAATTACTCATGCAAAAATTCAATTCCGCTGAGTATCCCACCTTAAACCCAAAATATCTTGTTGAGTATCATTCCTTGACCACATCCTATATTTTTGACTATATTTAACTCTTGAATAAATGTTGAAGTCAGCTGAATCAAATACCAAAAAATGTTGGTGAATTTGGGTTGAGAGCCGATCGGCGCACCCTATCCGATCGACGCAGCAGAGAGCAAAATAAAAAAAAAAGGGAGAAACAAGAGGAAAAAAAAGAAAAAAAAATCTGTTGTATGCTAAGGGACTAGCAAAATTTTAAGTGTGGGGGGATGATATATGACATGCTTATTCTCGAAATTCAATATAGCCATGAATCATTCCAACCATGTGCAATCTTCCAAGATTAAAATTTTTGCTATGCACATGTCCACATATCCAAAGTCTGAGCCCTTTCTTAAATTTTTCTTTCTTAATTGCCATCTTGATAAGTTTTTATAATTCCAATAAAGAATAATCTCCTAGCTTTATAATATATTATTGATTTATATTTGCAATCCTTGAATTACCTCACCTAGCTACTCATGTAAGCCTTACACTACTATTATTTGATCATTATGATGTAGAATATAGGTTGAGTGATTTGAAAGATGAGTTGTTGCCTTGGATTATTTGGAAGATAGATTCTCTATGTTCACAACAATCTTTTAAGTGATTTTCATGTGTGGAAAAGTTATAATTTATCAATTGGACATGATCTTTTGCTTATGCCCATATTTGATCTATTTTGCTGAATACCAATATGAAATACACCATAATAGAACAATGCTTAACATTTGCTGATTTGAGATATCTTTTATGATAGAAAGAATATATTTTTTTTATTTTTCTTTCTTTTACTTTACTCGGGACGAGCAAAGGCTGAATACCAATATGAAATACACCACAATCCTGCGTCGATCGGCGCAACCGCCTTATTTGCTAGAAATCGAATCCTTTACAAGTAGAACCCCGATAAATACTTATAAACCCTCGCTGCAGAAGGGGGAGGCGACAGAGGGACACCAGATCCGTGAGTTAGAGCCACCGGGGCTTGCCCCGTTAGAATAGATTTCTAGTTGAGTTTCAAGAACCATTGGAGTCAAGAGTTGATCCGTCAAGGTAGGTCATCTCGACGGGGATGAATCTTACTCTATGTATCTCAAGGATGATTGAATATGTTGATGATGGTTTTGGTGATTTGTCTATCTTGATTCTATAGTCATGCATGTGCTTATTCCAATTGCTTAGTTCTAGGCTAAGTAAGTAGATATTATCTTAATCGTGGTGATTAGGATAGTATTCGGACATTATATTGATTATGGTTGCTTGATGATGCCAGTAGTGTGGTTTAGCGGTGACAGCACTAAGCCTACACAGCACTATTGGATAGTTGAGTAGGGTAAGATACTCGCGCGATTAAGGGTTTCCTCCCGGCTGCGATAAATCAGGAGCCGCTCGGAAAGCAGGGTGGTCTTACTCATTATCGATTTTTATTGATCCATGTAATTACCCATTATGATGCTATTCAATTAGACTATCTGGTTACGATCTCACTAGTAGATATCTGGCTACTCACTTACCGGCATAGGTTTACAAGATCTGGAACACTTTGGCTTAGACTCACTGGTGTGCCGATCGGCTCAACCCCTGCGCCGATCGGCGTCACCACAGATCCACCAATGTGCCGATCGGCTCAATTCCTGCATCGATCGGCGCAACCCTAGATTCACTAGATCTCGCACACTTTGACTTAGTTTCACTAGTGTGCCGATCGGTTCGACTCCTGCGCCGATCGGCGCAACGACATATTTACTGTCTGGCGCACCTTTGCGCTGGCCAGTCTCCCCCTCATGCAACCTGACCTTGACAGTAGCCTTGACTAGATCTTTTACTGTTAACTTTATTTAATAAATCCCTAAGGTACCAGTGGATTCGATAAACCTTGGAATACTCAATTCAAGGGAAAAAGTGCTACAATCGTACATCGTCCTCTTACGGTATATAAGTGGGTACGTAGATACAACCAACAAGCGCCCGTGTCGACTCGGGGAGTCCGGTAAGTTCTCGAGGGAGGCGAGCTTGTGCCTTGGTGGCAGCGGTGACGCACATCATGTCTTCACTCCGGGAGTGATTGTGGGCTTGTGGGCGAGAACTCTATATTAGTGGCGGGAGGGACCGGGACTCCGACGGAAGTGGTCCAATGAGGTGTAGGGGAAGGCGCCATCCTTCCGAGACCTCGAAAAAAAATTATAAGCATTCGTTGGCCCCCTCTTTACTATTCTGCAATTGTGTGCTCTAGTAACTAGGTTGAATTGTAGCTTGCATAGGCTAGTGTATTTGCCTTCCGCGCTTGCTATCATCATGAACACTAGCATGTGTAGGGTCTTGGTCTACTAGAATTGTTAGGTTGTAATGATTGCTAGGTTCTTGTAGTGTAGATTGAAGTATTCGAATTCATGATCGGCTTACCGATTCAACCCCTCCCCCCCCCCCCCCTCCCTTCCTCTCGATAAGCCTTCGGTCCTTACAGAATGTAATACAATTGGATATTAGAACTTTGAAATGGTTCAAATCTTGTTAATATATTAACTATTACATCGAACTAAAATACCTAACAAAATTAACGATATCAAAATATAAATACCTAATAACTAAATGCTATTCTACTTAATAATTTTCATTATCTCTTTCTTATTTGTTGTCTAATTAAAATACTTAACAAAATCTAACTATATTTAAATATAAAAAATAAACTACTAAAAAATAACAAATGAAAAAAAAACCTTACCCTACTGCCGAGCGCCCCACTGCCGGTCGCCTGCCGCGCCAGCCCGACTGCCGAGCCCGCCTACCGCACCGGCCATGGCCTGATCGCGCCACCGCCTAGCTTTGCCCGTCGGCTCGCCGCGCCCGCGCCTTGCCCGCCTGCACGCCGACAGCCGCCCGCCCACCGACGCCGCCTGCTTTCGCCCCTTCGCCCGCCCACCGACGCCCGCCTGCCTTCGCCCGCTCTTCTCTCTCTCTCCGTCGGTTCTCTTCTCCGCGCCCGCTTCTCTCTCTGTCGGTGTGAAGATTCACTTCAGGGTCACAAACTCACAGGTAAGTCAAACCTATCAGTTTCTAAAAAACTGACATGCCTATCGGTTACCCCCTAACCAATAAGCATGTTGGCATAGCGGCCACTCCGACAACCGGTACCGACAACCGGCAAAAAGGTGACGTGGAAAGGGGCAACCAGCTTATTGGGCGTCGCATGACCAATAAGCACTAATCGGATGCTGGCTAACCTACTAGTGGCAAGTCGGTCTCTGAATACCCGGCTGTCCTCTATTTCTGCTATTTTACAATTTTGTACCCTAGTTCTACAATTTTTAATTAAAATAATATTATTATTTTTTTTTAAAAAAAACCCATGGTGAGATGCAACAAACTTAGGAGACCATCCAGGAGATCGAGATTCGAGAAGTTTGCCGTGTTCGTGCGCGTGCTCAGATGCTACGCCGCAGACTCCACTGTATACGACCTGCATTGACCTCCTTTTCCTAGTTATAGTTCGAACGATTCCAGTGTTCAGAAATCAGCTTCAGTCAGATTAATCACCTTGCTTCTACTTAATTTCTGTACAGATGCAAAAATCAAACTTCTTTCTGTGTGCATAGGTTAAGCTGTTTGGTAATGACGCAATCAGAAGGATGTGTAAGATGTCATTTTCATGACCGGATTACCGCAATTTTGTGTTATAGATTGATCTTGCTAGAAACTGTCAATTTTACATTGCTATGTAGAATATATTCAGCATCCAGCTTGAAAAGTTTCAGTTCTGGCCACTGGACTAATAACCTAACAGCGTACTCCAGTCATGGCTACTACTCCTATCTGGCTATCTCCTTTAACTTCCATTAACCATCCCCTAATGTAATCACCCACGAGCATGTGGAGTTTCTGCTATCGAGTTCTCAGTCTTTGCCAATCTGTCTACACTGCAATCCATCAGTACTGTGGAGGTGATGCTTAATCTGCAACTAAACCATTGTTGGCCTTGGGCCTCACTCGGGAAATCTGAAAACTTCAGAATCCATGTGCGGCTCTATGCAGTGAATCCAGTGATTAAGGAATCTTTGTGTGCTTCACTGGTGGAGCGGTTCCATGTTTTAGGGAATCCATGTTTGTTACTGATAAGCGAGCCCTCTGATCCCGGCACCGGAGAAAGAAGGAACCAAATTCCGCGATCAACCCGGGCCTCGTTCTGCCTGTCAGTAACAAACGAAGCGAGACGAAACACAGACCGATGGACAAGTGGACAAGCGAGGGCTGAGGAGCAGAATCTGTAGACCAAGAGATTCTTCTCGCATCGAATTTGCGAACTGTCCACATGTGTGGGGCCGGAACGTAACACGTTTGGTGCAGCCTTCTCACTAACTGGTCACGAGCTCGTCCGAAGCCTTGTCGCCGACACCAAGCTGCGTGTGTACAAATTAGCAGCTTACTGCTTACTACGTTTTGCTATCGGAGCAGATCGAACAAATTCCACACTATCCTAGTACAAGCCAAATTACTCCTACTACCTAACGAATGGAATACTAACGACTTAGATCGATCGCTACGTGACCTTGCTATACGTGGGCGGTTTTTATTTTTATTTTTTGCCATCCTACCGAAGGCTTCTGCCTGCAACTCTGTTAGGTTGTAGCGATCGTTTGCCACCCGGGACCACAAAGTAGCTCTGCTTTGCCACTATTCATCTCTCCTTTTTAACTCAGTTTTTTTTCCGACTTGGCGCAAGTACGTGGAGCGGACGAAATTGCCCTCAAGTCTTGGTGTGTCCGAATGCTCGGTTGCCGCAAGAAAAAATACATAAAAAACCATGTGGGCTTGAAGTCTAGGACGATGAGAAGCGCCGCACCTTACAAACCGCTTTGGCTATGGTCTCACCTGCATTTTCATCTATTCTCACAAAGAAATACAGTACTGTATCTTGTTCACCATGCAGGGAATAAGTAACAGGGATGGCCTGAGATGAGAACCGTAGGCAACGCAACCACGCACTTCAGTGCGCAATGATGCATGCTGGATCATGACCTAGAGCATGCACACTCTAGGGAAACCTGTGCTTTCCAGTAATGTCAATATAGCAATTTCTATCCAGCAATACGTTCTTTCTTCTCAGATGTGATGCAGAATCACATACGGCCAATAAGCTGCGCGAGTGTATTGGCAGGTAAGGTACTGGTTTGGTATCACGTTCGCTCGTTAGCTGCTTGCTCTTTTTTGTGATGATGTGTTTGCAATAATGGACACATGCACATGGTTCGTTCCCGCGAGCGTGACGGACGCTTTGGTTTACAGAAAAGGATCACAAAGTTGCCGACAGCTAGCAGAAAAGATCAGAGAACGTATTAGGTGGAAGGTTCTGTACCAGCTCTCCTAATATTTGTGATGTATACTTTACTCAAAAATCTTTCTGATGAGTGATGTACAATGTGATAAACAAACTTCTTCAGTTTTGGCTCTAGATTCTCTATAACCGCTGAGACCACGTCGCGGATTGCTTGAGCAGCCGGCCAGTGGCCCCAATGCGAAGCAGGTGTCTATGATGGTGCATGGGAGGACACGAAAATTCGAATGCGAGAGGATTGTGTCGGTGATGGGCGCGGCGGCGGGCGGGCGGGGTTGGAAAGGGGAAGGAAAGGAACCGCTGCTGCTGCACTGCAATAGAGCTAAGAACTAGAATTTTCGCGTGGCATATAGGCTTTAATTTGAAAGTTTTTTAGACATTCGTGCACAATGACTGTTGTGACCTAAACTATAACTACAATATTTACATTAATAATGTTTGCTGATATTACATGTTTTATATATAAGTATTTGTAACAGTATTTATTTAGATCAATTAGCTTCTATATTGGAGTCTACATCAACTGATGGTTCAATTGAATTATTTTTTGTTCTTAAGTACTAAAAGCCATTAATTGAAAAACTAAAAATCTAACAACGGTCAAGAAGCACCCACAACCACGGAAAACTAATGTGTAGGTTTTCTCTTATTTCTAACTTATTATATTAGTAGTAATATGAGTTTCATTTGTGCGCGTTTTCTCTCATGATTTTTTCATGAAAGTATTAAGGTGAAAAAAATTACAAATGGTGATTGGTTCATAAATATAACTATGTTATCAAATGCTACCTATTTGTACAACGTTGCCTTATATATCAATTTACTATAACCAATGTGAAAAATAAAGTGGTTTTAACCAACAAAAATGTTTCTTTGCATATCCATTTGCATGTTTTATAACTTCTATTTAGATGTTTATTTACATGAATCTTGTTACAAATAACTACCATCAATACCTTCATGGCTAGGCTTAATTAATAGTATATTTCTTATTACTTTGTACCCTTTAATTCCATTAATAAATAACAATTAGTTTATTATGGAGTATCAACACTTATAATTAAAAAATATATATGTTTGACATGATTTAATTGAATTGACTTTTTTTTAATGGTTGAAAATACAGACAACAAAAAGATAAAAGATGTATAAGGAGAAAAAAAATACTAACTGACAATAAAAATCTAACAATGACAAAAAAACATTAACTATTATTTAAAACAGATATTATAAATTTCTACTACTAAATGTGTTTAAATTCTATTGAATAATATGAAAATTTGACTTTAAAAACAAAAATACTATAATGTTTTATTTACAAAGGATCTAGGTGCAAGATTGTAAAAGGTGGAAGGGCTGGTAATATATTTATGATTCATGAATGGTCAAAATGTGGTTTCGGCCAGATGGGTCGGTGTCGGTTGAGAAAGCAACATGGAAGTGGAATCTAAGTTACAACTTGTCTCAAAAAAAAAAAGTTGCAACTTTTACACAAGCCATGATGATTGTCTATTCCAGACAGTAGAGGATGATACAACATCACAACAACATAATCTGCTCCCTTTGGTTACTTGAGACCGAAACTCCTTTTGATTTGTTAGTTGAGACTGCGCCGTTCACTCTCTTTTACAGGGTCACTCTAAATTGATCATGTATGCAGTTCACTCTCTTTTACAGGGTCCTAGGCATGGAACATGTAGCAGAGGGTGGCTAAATGGCTACTACGAGTAGCGACATCAGCAATGGACAAGAAAGACAGAGGAAAAACAAACGGAGTGATACTATAGACGTGGTAGAGTGTGTAGAATGGAACGAAGCAGAAGAACCTTCGAGGACTCCAAAGAGAGATTGCTTTCATGTCGCAGTGTTGGCAAAGCGGGAAACTACTATCATATGGCTGTGCAACATGTTTGTCAGGAACCTCAACCCATGGGCCGGTGGCAGCCTCAGTCGGCGTAATCTCAGTTCCAGTCCACCTAAGCTTACCTTTGCTATTTATTTTCTTTGTGATGTTCGGGGATCTCCCTGAATCCTTGTTTCAGTTTGAGCAAATTTATTATTTGGCATCAAAACTTATATTTTTCTCTTACTGGTCATCCAATATAGAATGTACGTTTCCCTAATTCGTCATCAGGTTTAAATTTCTCATTTCTTCTTTGCCATTTATTTGACATCATTGGGATATCATCTCTCTTAGAGGTTCCAGTTTGTTAATTTCTTTATCCTAGTAATTATTTTATCTTTTCATTTAATAATCATGTTGGTTCGCATACCCCTAATATGTTCTCAAGCCCTCAAATTAAATTGATATAATATGATTTGAGGTGTGCAATCACATCCAAAAGTGAGGTCATAACAGTCATATTAGATGTTCAAGTCTATATAATTAGTTAACAGAGGGTATAATAAAAGGTAACATAAAAAATAAGATGGTTGAGGGTTCACCAGAATATTTTTCTCATGCATGTAACATGAATGACATATAGGAGAGATGAAAAATAGGAAACCAATAATGAATAAGTATACATTTTAAATGGTGAATAAGATAAAAGTATAAGTTTTGATACGGATAAGGAATTTGCTATTTCAGTTTAGAGTTTCCGTTACATTAGCTATATATGGTCATCAATGATTTCTTTTCATTCTTCTAAGGCAGCTTAAAGCAGCTTGAGATGACTGCAACCTTCCTGCTTTGAACTCTTTTTCACCTAGAGATGGCAGTGGGTCGGGTTCAGATCGGGTGGAGCAATAACCCACCCATCATGAAAAAAGCTTCGGCTGAAAATTGACACCCACCCGCACCTAAGGATGGGAATTGAGACCGACACCTGCACCTACGGGTTTCAGGTGGGTGTCGGGTGTCCGTCAGGTTTCATATGTTATATAAAAAATATCTTAAAAAAAGTATTTAACAAGATCAACACAAATGCACAATATCTATATATGACACGACAATTAATAAAAGTGAGTCATGGGTATGTATCTAGGTAATTCTACATAAATTCTTAATAACGACTTAGTCATCACTCATCACATAGACATTTATTTATGATTAACTTAGTCATCACTCATCATATACTCATCACATAGACATATCTTATATATGTGTATGTTTCAGGGCCCAACGAGTCACCCATGGATGAGAAGTAAAACTCACACCCATACCCATGTTTATCAGGTCGGGTGCAGGTGGCACATATGAGTGAAAAACTAGACCCACGCACGCACCATCAGGTGCAAAACCGTCGGGCCCCACATCTATGGGTGAAATTGTCATCCCTATTTTCACCTACTATAATGCAATGGTAGAACACCTGCTATTTTGGTTAAAAAGGATTCAGTCTATTTGTTTTCCAAAGAACGAGCAGGAGAGCCGGAGTCTCTTTGCACAAAAATAGAACTAGACACCACCAACCCTTATACAAATTAAACAGGGACAAGCTACGAACAGTTTCTTCAGAGAGCCGAAGCAAGAAGCTGCTACCGGCTGGCACAACTTAGGCCGGAACAAGATAAGGTGGTCGACTAAGCAGAAGAAGAGCTGGCAACCGGAGCCGGCACCAACTGACCATACGGAGCTGCCACCCACATCTCCACATTCATCCTGATTTTTGCTGCTTGCTACCAGCTGCCAGCTGCAACAACGACGACCTAGCTAGCTTCCTCGGCAATGGCTCCAATCCATACCTTATCCAATACAACCTTCCTTTCGGAAAGAACGAGCACAGAAATATTTTGGGACCGTTCACAGTCATAACTCAAACGTACATATAGAATAGAAGGTTCTCAACTTATATGTTGACATTTGAAGTACAACCTCCTTTTATCTAAAATAAAACTCATGGGTTGACATTTGAAGCTTCAACCAGCTTAGCAACCGGAGGGAAGCCATAATTTGTGGGGAAGATAATGTACAATGCAAATGTCAAACTTTATATGTTTGCAAGCTAAGCAGCTTGTGTCTTCTCATGTCATGCATAAATATGGTTGCCTCAGTCTGCCGTCAGTTTTTTCAACAAAAGATAAACAGACTAAAGCTGCATGATGCGTGCAGTTTGGATGCTCATGTCAGATAATTTATTTCAGGAAAAAATTGTAGCTTAGGGTTTTCTCTCATGACAGCTAATGGATAAGCGTATTGTAATAGTACGATAATTAGGAAGGCGACCAAATGATATATAATAATAGAACACCACAATTCGCCGATGTCCCTGCAGAGACAACATACAGATGCCAGGCGTAGCACATCAGTTGCATGCCAAGTGGGCACACTAGCTTGCCAATGCAAGTACGATGCATTTTACAATTAACGAAGTGGAGAAGAATGCTAAGGCAAAGATAGAGTAATGTAAATTGTGCGCAACTGCTTTCTAGAAGCTCTAGACAGTGACTTGCATCAAACCATAAGGTTCCACAGTGCCAAAGTGAGCCAGTTCAGATTCAGAAGAAGGGGTCTGAAATTATGAGCTCTCCATTGATATACAATTGTACCAATTGAGATCTTTTATGGCACGTCTAGATGATGTGGACTGTCAGTTGCCACAGATCTTACATTCCAGAATTAAAGATATCAACTAAAAAGTATTTAAACATTAAGAGCAAGTACAATAAATGTTGCCTCATAAATTGTCTCATGTGTGACACGTTATCTTGAAACGGTATATCAGATCACCTGTACAATGGGTCTTTATTTTAATTATCTTATTATAATAATTTTATAATTCCTTAATTTGTGGATATAAATAAAAATATTTATCAGTTACATGAGAACTACAACTCGTAAAATGGTGAAAAAGTCATCTTATACTCCTAAATTTTAATGCATAAGGTGTTATTTCATGAGCAACCGCTTCTATGTCTCACCATTCTCTCTCTATTCCTATGTGGCACTGCATGAAATGGATTATGAGATTGTCTACACATGTATCATAGTACTTGCCGAGGTACTTAAGTACATTAGATAAGAAGGTAATTTTATCTATTAACTAATACAGATAGATGGGGACAAAATGTTTAGGGAAACCGATCTACATGTGATTGTTTTCTTTCTAGTCACAATATTATGTTAAGATTACTTGATTATTTCTTTGTCAAAACCAAGAACACATCTATGTCACCTTGGGCCATGACGAGGTGGTGCAATTTCACCCACTGACTAATCTGGAATGATAAGAAGAAATATTTTGGTTCCCGGTGAGTTTGTATTTTGTTATTGTATTGTTAAGATCTACTTGGTTGCGATTATTTCTTCATCCAGTATAAGAACACATCTATGTAATCAAATAGTAAACCGTGTAAATGAGAAAAGAACGGTAATCCACCCTACGATCCCCATAGTGAAACACGATCTTAGCCCTCTGCCACGTTTGATTCAAATTCACTTTCAACCACAAATCCAATTAGATCCTAGTCTAGGGAGAGAATATATATGAACTGAGTAATTTAGCTGCAAACTGAATAATTTAATAACCGCCATGGAAGGGGGAAATAAATGATCTTACATAAAATTTACCAGAAAAATCACTTTTTATAACCTTTTGCTACCGATTATGATATTTTTTTTCTTTCAATGTCTTATCCCTCTCTTGATCAACGGTACAAATTGCACAACCTCTTGATACATGTAGGTACCTCGTAAAAGATCTCCTCATTGAATCTCTAATACCATTTATCAATTGCTATGTTGAATTCACATATCTATCGACCTTGCCATTTTGAAATATCCTTTTAAATGTTCTGATGTCAACATGCTACATAACTATCTACCTATATAGCTCCACTGAAAGTATTCATATTTATTTAGTTTAACTAACTACTCCCTCCAACCCAAAATATAGACCTATCTAGACTTCGGTATAGCTCTCGGTAATGCATTTTGACAAATAATATCAATAACGGTATGTTCCCTCAAACTGAGAGTTATATCTTAATTATGGAAGTATTCTTCGTAATGAATGTAATGATTCACCCTTGTTTGTCATTTTATTTGAGCTTTTAGCAATTCATGATCAAAGTCGAAAGAAGGATGGTTTGAGCAACCCAAATGGACTTATACACGGGATTTAATAGCTATAGTTTATTTTTCTTTTTGTTGACTTTTGTGAAAGGAAAGATGTATTGCACCTCTTACGTCAACGATGGGAATGGGTTCTCATTAGCCGCGGCACATGCATATGTATATGTTGGAACGAGCTATTACTCTCTTCTCTGTTATTAGCTAGGTTTCGTACTCAATCAAATTCTATCAACAAAACATATTCAAGGAGCAAGCATGTACGAAAAATAATACCCAGATGCATAGAATTGGCTACGATATATAGCTAGTACAATGCATGTGGATACTGGATAACCTAAAGACGTATATGACGATGCTGGTCTAGCTTATCATTGGCTATCCTGCATGTGATTATACTTGGTTCTGATGTCATGTGTCTACATCGATCGCTATATAATCACTGGTTTTTTATCAACCAATTGTTTACTGGCGTTGATGTTCAATGGGCTGCTAGGAGTCGTCAGAATCACTCCTGTGAACGACGTACAACCTTTTATTTTTCATAGCTTGATGATTTGTAGTAGATTAAAAGCATTACATGCATGATCCAGTATCTATCTATTTGGAGCTAGCTACTATAGCTAGCATCATAAAAAAGCAACCCGCTACATAATTCGAGGCAGGTAATATTTTAGAACAAATAATGCATTTGCACATGGCTTGTTTAACAGTGTTTAATCCAGACAAACATGTTAATCGATTTGCCGCATCGTCTGTGTATATCTGCCTCCGTTCTGGGAGAGCTAAAGGTCATGCAAGACCAATGTCGACGATCCGTGATCAGCTGTGGCCAGTTGTGTCTGCCATACGACCCTATCGATCGAATGTGGATATACAGTATAGTCATTATTTGCCATTGGTATTGAAGACCTGATTTGCTATATCAAAATGAATCCTACAAATCCCATATATGTTACACGCATATGCAGGTATATATGCGTGTAAGAATAGACACTGACGCTTCATAAAAGTATTGATGAAATATGATGTTATTGTGCATGCAAATTGAAAAACGCATGCGACCGAATAATAATGTGAGGTGACAAAAATAATGATTAGGACAAACTAGCCATCTTTTCGAAAATAAGAAATTGATCCGAATTCGAGTTGATCAGGACGCGAATGAAGCTAGCTATTTGCATTTCAGAAAGGCGCATGGCATCCAAACACGACTGCCGATTGTCCCTAGTTTAATTTAGTTATCTCATTAAGTCAATGAATCCTCATTGGCTGTAAGGGCACGTGTCACACCGTCCTGTGAGCGTGCTGGCCTGCAACCTCGTCTATAGACAGTCCTTAATATGCGCTCCATCCGACCATATATAAAGAATCAATCATCGGTACAATATTTCTTCCAAATTCAACCCTTTTAAAAATGTCAACGGACTTACTATATAAGCATAGTCAGAAAACATTTCGAAGCTTCTGATCGACCTGGATCAAGCATTTTAATTTCTAGCGCCTCTGAACTTGCTCGTTGCACTTCAGAAAGGCCAAGATAAGGGGTTTTTAGATTAGGGTCAATATTGAGATCTGTACTTGATGATGCGTGTAAAGTACTGACCTGCTGTTTCTTTTTATCCCTTTAGGGTTGTTGAACAGAAAGATGCATGGTTTCAGCACCTCAAAAGACCAATCGGACTAAAACTTTGATCACATTCTTGTGAAGATCCATCGAGTTGCCGCGGTTGTAACTTTTAAGTGCATCATAAGCCACCGCCCCAGCACTTAATTTCGTCTCTAGCTGATAATAGGTTAATATTATTGTACTTTCCATAACTCGTATGGACTGCATCAACACACACCTATATTTTACAAATGTCAGCATGGAAGAGCAGCAACATGAACATGAATGTTCCGAAAAGGTGAGAGCATGGAATTAACAACGGAATCCTTACGTGTGATATATTACATTTGCTAGATTCATTTTCAAACTTCAGAATATACAGCTCTAAGTAGACTACTATTGTTCATCATTGTTGTATCTGATATGCGTGTTTGTTTGGGTTGAACAAATAAATAAACAAATTTAAATTGACGCACCAAGATGAAGAAAGCGAAACATATTTTAAGTTATGCACAACCCGGTCCGTGAAAATGATGCCCTGTACGTGAAAACATCTCCAGATGTCAACATAAGACTGCCTTTCAGTAACGGCTAGCTTAGCCGATTATATGTACTGATGTTTGTCCAGTTGCATTGACAAATGAGTATGGGTCGGAACTGAAAAGGTATTATTGTAGAAGGATAGAAAAAAAAGGTAATAAGCTTAACCTAATTCAGATACAATACGGGAGGCCCTATGAGGTTAATGTTAGTTATAACTTTGTCTAGTTACCACTTCTCTAAGCAAGTTTTGTAGATATATAATTAAACACAATTGTTCCTTTTAACTTTTAATATTAAAACAGAAATTTTTGCATACGCCTGGACTATCGGCCGACCCAGCCATCCCACCGGTGTATAGTCTTCCATGGTTTGCAGTTGCACTGATGGTATGGCTTGGATGGCCCATCCGTACGTATACAAGTTCTCTTTATAATCCTTCATTTTGATTGTGGGTAGATAGATTAAGGGTCCGTTTGACAAGGGTTATGCTTATGTAACAAGTTGCTATATGTTGTGACTTATATTAAAAATGCTTATGCAACTTATTTGGTTTATATAGCTTAAGCAGTTAAGCCGTTTGGTAAAAGTGTGTATTCAAACTATTTATCTTGAGAATAAGCTGCAAAAAGATACTATTTAGTGCTTCAACAAAATTGCTTATGCTAGTACAAACTTAAAAAATGTTTATGACTGCTTATGTCAATAAGCACTTATGAGTTCAGCCCCTTTGGAAGGGTTTATAGCTTAGGGTGCGTTTGGCACAGCGTATGCAAGTGCTTATTGAAAGTGATTATGCTTAATAAGCAGTTTGGATAGCCAAACAGTAAAATAGTAAGAGAAGTGTTATGGTGTTTGGAGTTAATAATAACCGTTCATTTTCTTAGATCTAATGGTTAAAAACATGGAGGTACCTACTAAAAGGTACTTTAAGTTATGAACCAGTACCACAAATTGATGGGCCCAGTACTATTTATTTTATTTTTTTTCAAATTAATGAAGGGTAGTTTAGTACTTTCTGTTCATGATCTCGATGATGCTGTACATAGCTACAGCAATGTTGCCTGATGGTAGCTGCTTTGGCCGCCACTGCCATCATCGACCACTGTCTCGTGCGCTGCCCGCCATTGTTGTTGCGTGCTGCCGCCATCTCCCTCGTGTGAGCCTCCGTCACAGATGCGGCCTCCGACGCATGCTGCTTCTGCCGCCTTTCTCAAGCATGTCGCTATTCTGAAGGTGGAGCCAGCAGATTAGAGCTTGGTGTGATTCAATCTGCAGTGCCTAATGATTGCATTCAACATTTTTTTCGCATGCAACTCATCCCTAAATAGATCAGTGTGATTTTTGCAGATATTCTATATATGTTTGTGTGCTTAATTTTTGGCAAATATATATAGATCGAAAGATCGATAGAGTTTCACTTTTTTTACATTCTGGACAAAAAAGGAGATTACTGATGTTATTTGAGAATGCATTCATAAATGTGTCAATTTATAACTAGGAACAATCCCTGCTACTTCATCTTGCGCTCCTCTTAATCAAATAGGATTACTAAAATGTTAATTCCATGGTTACATGATTTCTAACGTTTCAGTGGCCACTCGCGCGTCCGCCAAACCACACCCGCCGCCTCCCTTGGCGACTGCCACTGGAATGGAGATCACGAGTCTGCGATTGGTCGAGTAAATTGGCGCTGCCATCGGCGCCTCAAGACAGCAAGGGTAGCAACTTAGATGTGCAACCACGACGGCGAACAATGTTGGAGCGACGACCGACCTCATTTTTTACAGTCTGGGCGAGAATGATGTGTAACCATCTTGATCGAGTCTGAGAGGATTTTCAGTTCGTGGGGTAGAGAGGAGAGTGGAGAGACCCTAGCATGCAATGCATTTACCAAGCTACCACTATAGTCAATGAGGTTTATAATTAACTTTCTTTAATTTTAATGACTGAGATTAATTTATAGGGGAGGAACCTCCGGTACCACTCAAACACTGTAACAAATCTCAAATAGTAAAAGTGCTTATGGGATATAAGCACCTTATAACCACTTTGCTATTTTATACTATCATAAGCACTTTGGGCAAAGCAGCAAAACATAGCTTTTAGCGTTTATAGTGGTCATCTCTCTCAGCATAAGTAGTTTGGGTAAATAAGCATAAGCAGTTTTGCCAAACAGGTTGACTACTTATGCTACAATAAGCACTATAAGCAGTTTTGATACAATAAACACTTATAATCACTATAAATATTTTGTGTATAAACCATGTCAAACGCACCCTTATTGTTACATAATTAATATAATAAATCTTGTCAAACACACCCTAAAAAAGCAAGTATCCTCATTAATGCATAGGCATTATTACTCCTGCGCCTAGCAAGCCGTCCGCTCCACCAAGCTCTCAAAGCAACTAATAACATGATTGTGAAACCAATAACAGCAAGGTCAACAATTTTGAAACCTGTTTCAAAACTTTACTCGATCGAGCCACCACTTCAACAAATTCTAGAACTTCCAATATTTTATGCTAAAAAAGACAGACTTTTACTTATTAAGAAAATAAAAAAAAGGATAAACATAAGAAGAAACCCGGTATATTGTAGTTAACATTTTTTTTAGAAAAGGATTCTAGTTAACATTATTCAGTCGGAAGAAGCCTTTCATTTGCGTTGGGTCGTTAGCAACTTAGCATCTCCTGGAAATGTAATAGATGATTGCACTATTACTAGATGTGCAGATGTAAACATAACTTAAAATTAAAAAAAAAATAACATGAATGTAACAGTTGAATGAGTACGCGATGCTGTCATTGATGAGCTTGACACACATAGTGCGGACTGCGGTAGGCTTTGGTGTGCAAAGCGAGAACACAGAAAAGGTCACAGCCACTACGCGGGTGGTGCTTAGGCAGGACCCGGCAGGGCTCACCGTAAAAATGTGGCCAGCAGCGCGGTCGGCTTGGCAGGAGCGCGGTCAGCACGCGACCGAGTGGAACGAAGACGAGGAGGATTCACTTGCACCGCTCGTGTTCTCACCTGCTCACGCGGCCGATGCGTGTGGCGTGTGTATGTGTGTGTGTGCTGGCGACCGGGGCGGCAGCGCCTGCAGCCGCCACCGCCGACACCGCGCGCAACAGCGACGCCCACACGTCATTGCAGGGCCGTCAAACACCGGCCAACGACGTAATGGAGGACGTAATAACCGGGCGCGATATTTTTGCGGCTAGTTTAGCCGTGCTAGCGCTGTAAGAACGGGTCATACCCATCCACTACCAATTCCGTTCAGCCGTCTTCACTCTTCAGACAGGCATGTATGCTATTACTATATACAGCCGTTTTTGTGTGTGTTCAAAAACGTTGAAGCGCCCAATTAAAGAATGGGAGGTAAAACTGACAAGAAATGAAGGAAAACCTTTTCAGTGCATATAATCTGTATTGTGTCTGTATACATATACATTATATATTAGGGGGGGGGGGAATAAAAATTTCAAAAATGTGCCACCTTTAAAGAAAAAAAAAGATCGAACCAGTAGTCGTCCCATCGGACACACAACTAATTAGGCAGCCACGTAATTACAGAAAACACCCAACTTTTTGAAATCAAAGTTTCTGATGTTTTTCTGCAATAACGCGGTACACATACAACACACCCTCCAACAAAAAAAATGTTCAGCAGGCTGCAAAAAATTTTGTTTCACTCCACACACGTATACTACTACTAGTGCTATACACCAGGCTACCAGCTAGTTACCGTGATTGATACGTAGACGGCCGTCGCTGTCAAGTAGTAGGCGCCGGTCAGCGTTGCACAGTGATGAGCAGGCTGGAGTCCTCCTCGCCATGGGGCGCCGCAACCTTCACCGCGTCGTCGTCTTTCCCGACGCCTCCGTTCACATCGACGACGCCGGCGAGCACCTGCGCGAGCTCGGCCTGCTTGGCCCAGTCCGTGCGCGCGATGACGACGATCATGACGGCGACGCAGGCGGCCTGCGCGGCGAGGAGGCCGAGCCAGAGGCCCTCGAACCCGCGGCCGGCCCAGAACGCGAGCGCGACGGCCACGGGCGTGCCGACGCCGTAGAAGGCGCCAAGGTTGATGCGCGCGCCGTCTTTGGGCCTCGCGCTGCCGCGGAGCACGCCGCAGCCCGTGGTCTGCGGGCAGTTGCCCAGCTCGCACAGACCCAGGATGGGCAGCACGGAGGCGGTGAGCGCCAGGATGGCCGCGTCGGAGGTGAACATGCGCGCCCACGCGCCGCGCACGGAGACGGCGAACGCGAAGGAGGCCAGGCCCTGGGCCGCGCTCAGCGCGAGGCCCGCCCCCGCAGCGGCCCGCGCGGCCCAGGGGCGGTTCGCGCCCAGCTCGTTGCTGACGCGCGTGGACACGCCGAAGCTGAGCGAGGAGGGGAAGATGTAGAGCAGGGAGGTGGTCTGGATGAGCACGCCCATGGACGCCACCGTGGCCTTGGGGTTCGGGAGCAGGCCGCAGAGCAGGATCATGATCTCGTACCACCACCACTCGAGGCACACGCTCGCGCAGCTCTCGATTGCCAGCTTCACCAGCCGCATCCACCCCGTCACGTCCTTGAACATGTTGTTGTGACACAGCGTGAAGCCGCCGGTGGAGCGGTGTGTGCCGGAGACGAGGATGTATGCGAGTAACAAGAGCACGAGGTTGAGGTTGGCCAGGGCCGATGCGAGCGCGACGCCTTCGATGCCGAGCCCGAGGACGGAGACGAGGAGGTAATTGATGGGAAGGTGGGCTGCCACGGTGAGCGCGGCACAAACCGTGATCGGGAGGTTGACGGATTGGGTGCGGAGGTAAACGCGGAGCGGGTGGAGAAACGACTGGAAGAGCAAGTCCGGGAGGCAGAAGAGAACGTAGCGCTGCGCGGCGGCGGAGATGGCCGGGTCCTGCCCGCACAGGAGAAGCAGCGGCTCCATGTGAGACCAGAGGAAGGCGACGGGGACCGACACGGCGAGGAGGAGGAGCACCGTGCGCTGCATGGTGGCGCCGACGAGGGGGAGGTTCCCGGCGCCCACGGCCTGCCCGCACACGGGCTCCATACCCATGGCCAGCCCGGACAGCACAGAGTACCCCGTGATGTTGGCGAACCCGATGGCCAGGGACCCGCCGGCGAGGGCGAGCTCGCCGAGCCGTCCGAGGAACAGCATCGAGATCATCGGGCGGACGTAGAGGATCAAGCCCGTCATGATCATGGGCAATGAGAGACGGAGGATCGAGGCGGCCTCACTCGCTGCGCCCTTGGTCAACGACGATGGCTTGTCGACCAAAACCGGCGGCGGATTGCGAGTTGTCACGGTCGTCGTCGTCGACTTGGGCACGCCCACGACAGCGACGTCGTCCGGGGAGACGACGACGACCGAGCCGTCGCCGACGACTCCTCCAGCGCCGCCGCCCTTGGCATTGCACCGGCACGGCAGCAGCCGCTGCCCAACGAGCGCCTCGCACATGACGTATATGTACGTGTGCGCGCGCGCAGCTTTTGGAGGGAAACCAAAGGGGAGTTCAAAAGCTAGGCAGGGGCTAAATTTATAGGCGGAAATGGATATGATCAGTCGATGGAAAAGAGAACGGGGATTAACAAGGATTCGGACGAAGCTGGATTTGTTTAGGCCGGAAGCGCTCGTCGTCTAGCTCCGTGCCGGTCTCCGCCGGCCACAGGATCACCACGCGACGACGCACGGGGCTTTGTTCTATCGCGCGGCGCGTAGCTCGAGGACGCTTCTCGAACAGACGCGCGGCAGCTTTGGTTGGATTTGGATCGCCCACGGGGTGTCTGTATGGAAGGGGACAAATCCAGCAGGAGACACTGAGAGAGGCGAGGACGAATAGAGGATGAGGAAAAAAGGAGCAGGGAGGAGGGATGTATTTATACACAGGACAAAAGCCCTTGCATGAAACCTATGACACTGTTGCCTAATTATGCGATTTTAATTACTATCGTGGACTTTTTGCACATTAGACTTATTCTACATTTCTTATCTGCAAAAATGTAGGTTGGGGTTCTTGAATTTGTTGTCGGGATTAAGAAGACAGGAGAGGGGGGTGTTGCAAAATAGCGATTGTAATGGAGTCATATATATGCATGTTTCTTCTTCTTCTTTTTTTCAATGTCAAAATTCTCATGATTATCATTCTGTCCCTTCAGTTTATTGAACTGTTGATAAACAATACGGGTGGAGAACTTCAAATTGTTCGGGGCTTTGATATTGTACTAATCTATCCTTTGACTTCATTTGTTCCGTACCTCTCACAATGTTTTAAATAATATATGACAGCATTTTATATCTGCCTCCATTTATTGGTCAGAAAGAATATAAAAGGTATTGAAAGTAAATAGCTTGCTTGACATTTGAAGAGTTTAATTTAGGATAAAGTCTACTTTACTCCCTTCAAGTATGATCGAAGTCTAGATAACTCACTTAACTATTATTTGGTTTATTTTACCTCTATTGTTTCGCTAAACTAAACTATTTTACACCTTGCACCAGTATTCTAATCCTGATTTATGGATATAGATCGAGATTAATTTGAGAATGCCCCTCGCAACCTTACAATTGTCTTGTTCGACCTAAGAAAATTAATTTATATGACACACAATATCATCACTAGCCCAATTCTGATGAGTGTACCCTTATTTCTATGTCCTCTTGTCTTTCTTCCCATTCGGTCCATTTCTCAAGACGCTCGGCCACTAGAAGCTCGTATTCATCGATGAGCCCCCATTCATCTCAATTAATCAGTGTCACTATGATTTCATCGATTCGTCTACCATTAATTTCCCGTAGCTCTATCTTAATTGTATCTCTCCTTGTAACTTGTTTATTCCTTTGTCACGTTATATGACACATGTGGTGAAGGTTGAGAGGGTAATCCCAGTACAATCTTGGCCTATGTCCGGAAATTAGAATTAAAATACCAATTAAAGATGTAAAATAATCTAATTTAATAAATCATAGGGATAAAAAAAACAAACAATAGTTTAGAGGTTTATCCGGACTTTGCCCATACTTGAAGGAAGTAAAGTGGACTTTATCCTATAATTTATATATAAGTATAGTATTCAAGGGCATATCATTTGGGAAGACACATGATCTTATAAAATGAAGAGAACAGGAAAGAAACATGATCATCCATGACATACCTAGTGTTAACTTCATGGAAATATGAAAAGAAATATATTTCACTTTGAATGTCACTGAAACCAGTAATTAGCTTGCTTGACATTTGAAGAGTTTAATTTATATATATGTATAGTATTTAGGGGTGTATCTCTTGGGAAGACATAGGATCTTGTAAAATAAAGAGAACGGGAAAGAAACATGATCATCCATGACATACCTAGTGTTAACTTCATGGAAATATTATGAAAACAAAGATATTTCACTTTGAATGACACAAACCAGTAAACAGCTTGCTTAACATTTGAGAGTTTAATTTATATATAAGGATAGTATTCAGGCGCATATCATTTGGGAAGAGACAGGATCTTATAAAATGAAGAGGACGGGAAAGAAACATTATCATCCATGACATACCTAGTGTTAACTTCATGGAAATATTGTGAAAACAAAGAGATTTCACTTTGAATATCACTGAAACCAGTAAATGGGCAAATAAAATTGAGGTGGAAATAGCCTAAATGGCATCCAATGCATTAATTTGTATAGTAGGTATGTCATGGTCTCATGGAGTGTTTGAAATGACACTGTAACAAAAATTGCCTTTACATTTTTGAGGAGCCAAGAATATCATTTTTTTAGATGAGTTCCGATGGATGTCTATAAAATTAGTTTTTAACATCGGCCTTACCTATCATGTATGGCCGTTGAAGTATAAGCAAGCTTCCCATCTTTTCCCATTAATACGTGTCTAGGTCAGTTGGTCAATGCATAAAGCTTCAAACATGTTCCGTTATTCTGAGTCCATGGTAAATATTTGATTACATGAAAAAAAATTATTGCTAAAGTTTCAACTATAATTTTACCAATATCAATTTGAGTAAAGACCTGGCTCGTTTTTAGAAATAAGATATATATTAATATAGTTTCATCTATAGGATTGTAACTCTAGGAAGTTTATTTTTACAGACTTGGCGTGGGATAAGGGATAGTCAACTAATATTTTTTGCATATTAGATTAACAGGTTTTAACAAATTGGGGGTGACAACAGTGGGCATCACACCAAGTCCTTTTGAGGAACATTCAATCTAGATACTGAAATCCTACTGTGGATACTGAGTTTCAAAGCAATATACAAGTACGAACATGATCGAGCTATGCATCATAAATATTTATCTAATAATTCTAAGGAAATGTCAACTATTTCTTTGATCACAAGTACGAACATGATTGAGCTATGCATCTATTCCTTTTGAAGTCAGCTAAACTCATTTTGTAATAGCGTCATAGCGTCTAGTAATCATACGTGCCATACATACGTAGGACCACTACGAGTAAACTGTTAGCTGACCACAGATATTAATGTATTTATGTATGTCATGCGTCATACAAACATGACTATTATGTTATCACCCACCACGTTAGAATCTAATACTAACTATGTCTAGAAATATAAGCATTTCTTGATTTTTAGACATTACATATTTGACCATCTGTTTTATTGAAATAAAAATATAGAAACAGCAACGACTGTTTGAGCAACTGCTTTGCATGTTGTTGATGCAACAGTACAGTCATTTAATTGCGTTCTCAAGTCGACGAATTTGAGCAACAGCTGTTGATGCAAATGTACGACTTGCGAGAACGCAGTTAAAACATCAACGCCCGGCATTGACCTGCTTGCTGGTTTGACGACGCTCGTGTGATATATGCTTCCAGTCCCAACCTGAGCTGACCATTGGTGACAGTACGGTCAGTCTTCCGTTTCTGCCAAAACCAAGAGGCTGAGAGCTTTCACCTGGCTGCTCACAACCGCCACGACCCGACCAAACGAGCTGAATCTTTCGCGCCCTTTTGACCGTTCCGAGCTCTCAAGTCATGCTTCCCTGCCAACGAGCTAGCTAGTTATTAGCTGCTTATTTCTGAATGGACCAGCTCACTGCTTCGGACTTGGTCAGGTGTGGTGTGCTCGCGCCATGGTCCATGGACACCTGTGACTTGGAGTCTTTGAGACGCACACTGATCCGGTTGTGTTGCACTAGCGCTGATGCCTACTGCTCTAAGTGCTCATCGTGCATGTCAACGTTCTAGATGGTGATTTAGTCGTGTTCACCTGGTATGAACAAATGAAGATACTGGATGATCGCTCTTTGTCAAAGAAAGAGATGGCTGGAAATGGCAGCAGTTGTTTCCCAGGAAGCAAACTGAAAGAGTTTTAGAAGTCCTTCATGAAGCATGAATAGTAGCCCAAAGATTGCAGGCGACTTGGCTGCTGCTCTTTGAATCTGGAGTGTTGTGCTCTCTCACTGGGGGAAAACTAGACAACGAGAAGACCTGTCCGGGAACGTGAAACATATGTTTAGCTGCACTATGGAAATGAGTAATGACCGAGTGCAATGCCAGCGTGCCGACGATATGCTTGCGATCGATAGCCATCGGTATGACCATGTATCCAGAAAAGTGCAGTCTTCCGACGAACAAAAGAATTCATGGAGATCCGGTTCACATGTGTTACTCTCTGCGTTCTCCAAAAATAATTATGGTTCAGGAAGCTGCTTTACAGAACTTCCAACTTTTTTTGCAAGTGAACTACCAACTCACTAAGAACTCAAAATCACTACACTGACGTAAGATTACAGATATTCTGCCTATAATTTTTCTAGTTAGGGTACACTCTACTTGATTTTATTTCCTCTACTGCAATGAAGTAGACAGATCTCCCGTCTAAACCTTCATCACTGCTAAGCCCAAACTAAATCCAGTTAAACTTAACTTTACATATGTAATGATGAAGGATTACTTGTATGTAGCACTTAATCGCTCTTTCAAGTAGTCACCACTCTTGATAGGGGGAAACCTGTACAGGTGTTCAACTTTAAGTAAGAGAATCAACAGCAAATCAAACTGACCCATGTTAAAGCTGACCTCGGAGGATTTGCCTCATTGCAACAACTTTCAAAGCACCGCACCACAATATCAGGGTTTGGATCAAGAAACAAAGCAACCTGGTATATCAAAACAAAACTGTGTGAAACAAATGTATCATATCTCCTCACATAGAATGTCCTACAGTAATGGGAGCTCAAATTCTTTAGTACAGAATTCTGATTTCAGTAGTTAGGGAACTCACAGAATACCGCTCTTTACCAACCGCAACAACCCGATGCAGTGTAGATCTACAAGTAATGGCAGAAGCGCATAATAGTTATCCAAATTGGTATACAAGGTTTGGCTTTTCTGGAGATGAATTAGAAATACATGCATTAAAAAAATACCATGAAACAGAACAGCAAAGGAACCTTCACAGCAAAATTTTCAGCAAAGTACATCCAAGTATCATAAAATGCCCATGATCTTACCTAAGAAGCATGTTTATGATGTTGATAAGACATAAGATAAAAATGAAATTATGGTGGAGGTGAGTTATCTTTTTTTAGTCGAATACAGTAGGGAAGCCCCTACTGTGGTAGATAATTATATTAAACCAAAAGCAGGTGTAGACACAGAAGAAGCTCCTGAAACCTATACAGGTATCAGTCAGGCTATGCACACAAATCGATCCGGTTCAAAAATGCTTCTTGTTTTGCTTCACACGTTTTGTGAGCTTGAAGCCTAGCCTCTGTTAAGCTACTATGCACCGACCAGTTGTACCCAAAAGCCTAAGCTGATGGAGAAGGGTGAGGAATTCACTTATGGTTCAACACTCTCCCTTCAGCTTATGCTTTTGGATGCAACTGGTTGGGCATAGTAGCTTAACATGGTATCAGGCCAGAGGTCTTGAGTTCAAGTCCTGGCGACCGCATTTTCTGCTGCGCCGCTCCTATTTCCACGTTTGCGCCCTGAGAGAGCTGCATGTGAGGGGAAGTGTTGAACCATAAGTGAATTATCCACCCTTCCTCATCAGCTTAGGCTTTTGTGTGCAACCGGTCGATGCATAGTAGCTTAACAGCCTCATCAACAAATTGACCTTTCCAAGAACCAAAGATAGGCTAGCTTCTTTCAAAGATTAGATTGTTCTTTTCTTTCCATGAAGAAAATGTTGGGGAAATTCTTCCTAGCTTGAGTCATCATTTCGAAGAAGTTGATGCTCAGATTTCAGTGAATTCCAAGATGAAAGTTAACTTTTATCCTGTTCAGCTAGGTAGAATTGCCAGGAAGGAGGGACTCACAGTTGTTACTGCAGTTTATGATGTTAACAAGATAGAAACATACTTACAGTTACCTGGTGTGATTTTTTTATTTACTAGTCCAGAGTTTCAATAAATGAAGACATTTGGGTGCCAGATCACCACAAAGGCACAGACAACTGTTGCTGCAGTAGAAAGCAGCTACCAGACAACCACAAAAGGGGCCAATGAAAAGCAATCAAAACTCAAAATTAAAGGATGAT
Organism: Eleusine indica; assembly: GCA_030378355.1. Lineage (NCBI taxonomy): Eukaryota > Viridiplantae > Streptophyta > Magnoliopsida > Poales > Poaceae > Eleusine > Eleusine indica. The sequence continues at coordinate 50,949,444 of CM059495.1, forward strand.
ACCTGAAAAGACAATTAGTCCATCTTTCAAGCAAATCACCAATGTTAACAATAAGGGTTCTGCAAGTAAACAAAACCAATGGTCAGATCACATCTTTCCTGCAAGAAATTATGCAAAAGAGACTGAAGCAGCGTTCTAGAGAGTTTAACATGAAAAAAAAAAGATTTGATTAAAATATTCACTAGAGGGGGCACAGATTGTCAAATAACAAAAATATGTAAGTGACAAACAAAACATTTACCCATCAATGTGAGGAACATCTTCCCATAGCTGTGGATGCCTATCCTTCTCCCTGCATATCTGTACATTCAAAATAGAATTAGAATCTTTCTTCAAGATAGGGTTCTCAACAGGCCCTAACTTTATTGAAGGCTATTTGCAAGCAAAAAGGTTTGATCCCTAGTGGCTAGGTGAAACTCAAACCACCAAGACAATTGGCCCCTTGCCTATTCTGAATAGCGTAATCTTGGATTATAAATACTAACAAAATGAACTGCCATTTCTACTTTCCAAGAAACAAGAGGCATTGTTTCTTTTTTGGAAGCAGGAGGAAGTGATGAAATAAGTGATTTGCAGCTAAAGAAAACCAAACTGAAGGTGATGAACAAACATCGTGAAAAGGCATAGCATACCTGAAGGCCAGGAGTGCCATCTGTTGCTAGAAGGGTTATCATACCATAATCTGAATGAGCTGATGCACCATAGTTTCCGCGGTCAGATTCATTTACTTCACCTGTATTAAATTGATCAAATGGTATTTTACATTTTGATAAAAACATGATATGTTACATAGTGACATAATATGAATAGCACCATAACAGAAACAAAAACATCAACTTTACTGAGACCAGCGGTTTCCAGAAAGAACTCACAACAGCAGCATGCATTTTGTCCTGATTATACCAACTTTCCACAACAAAATTAGATAATCTAAACAGCACAGAAAAGGAAGGGCAACCCTGGTGCAGCGGTAGTCTTACCGCCTGTAACCGGAAGGTCCAGAGTTCGAGCCCCAGCCTCTGCACATTGCACAGTGTGCGGGAAAGGCTGTCCGCTGACACCCTTCCCCCAGACCCCGCACAGTGCGGGAGCCTACGGCTCTGGGATATGCCCTACGCCCTAAACAGCACAGAAAAATAAAGGTACCCAACAAGCTTTTATGCCATACGATTATATTGGTTAGCAGAGTTTTTGTTCATAAAAGATGTCATAGCTCTGTACAGCCTTTTCATGGTTGTTGCGAGTAAGTTAAACACTATGATGTAAATTTTTACTAACAAAGTAACAAAGACAACTCAGTAGCAGTATTCAATAAAGTGGATGCCTAGTGCGCCTAGGTGCTGTGCACTGGGTCATCGAGTCACCTACATCAAGGGGCATCTGAACTTGAACTTTTTTATTCCCCAAATACGATTATTTACAGACACAATAAATGTAAATAAGCTGAAGCCATGAAGTAAATACCAGCAACGACAAATTGATGAGAACAAGTGAACAACAAAAAGGCAACATCAAGATGCTCCCTAGGACAGCCCTATTCGTATCATTAGAATAAACAAACTTCTTTTTGGTATGATATAAATGGAAATACTGTAATGTAACCTGGGTAATGCAATAACCGAACAAATGCTGACGGGCAGTTTAATGCACCAACTTTGTGAAAGAATTCAGCATCTAGATCCAAACTCAGAGCAATTAGGGAGAGTATCCTTTCACCAACAGCCCTAATAGACAATAAGCATAGTGCTGGTTATTGAGATGAAAAGATCTATGTAACATACAAATCATCTACTAAAACTTACAAAGTAGTTGAATGGTATAGTTCCATCGTGTCCTTCCAAGACGGAAAGAGCTCTGCAGACATATAAATATTTATCATACTTGGAAAAATAAAACAAACAAAAAGGACATCTGGTCACATGAAGGATGTCCACACGAAACAGTGATTGAAAGCAGAACATTTATCGGTTCTTAACAGGTGACAGTGTGGATAAGTACCTTCAGAAGGCCATCGGTTTAAATCAGGCCCAATGTAGAAACTCTCCTTGAGGTCTCCTGTATAGTTTATCGTAATTCATAATGCAATTAGTGCTCGAACTGTATCATGACAAACATTAGAAATGTTAATGGTAAAGTCTATAAAGTGTGTCAGTTTTTTCAGCTACAGGCAGCGGATGTGGAAAATGGGTTATGTCCTTCTACAACTATCAAGAAGCATGACATGGCCTACCAATGGAAGATCTCGTCACACTTACATATGTAGCCCATAGGGTGTTCCCAGCTTAATTTCCTTTTAGCATATACTAAATCTAGAAGCATGACCTGCTGCAGACACAAACAGGCCGATTGAAATAGGACCATGGTTTCTAGTTCAGTTCTTAAATATCAGAGCTAGTGGGTCATTTCAATCAAATAAAACAAAGCAATGTTAATAAACACTGCCACTGTCAACAGCAAGCCCTTCAAAAACATTTCAATGTCCTATTGGTTAAACAATAATATTCCATGGGTAAGATACTCTAGTACTAACCAATCATGTGTCATTATTAATCTGTCATGTGTTACCAATAGGCAACAGCGGTCATAATTTAGAATTGCAACTTGAATCCAACACTCCAGCAGTGCATCTAAAAGCACAAAGGAAAAGCCAGTCGCCCGACCAGCAACCGAACCTGTGAATTCGGATGCGGCGTCGAGCTTCTCGGCGTAAGGCGGCGTGTACCCTCGGTGGTTGCTGTCCCTCTGCAGCGCCATCTTCCCCTCCATCGGCTGCTGGAAGAAGCGCCGGCTCTCCGCGAACAGCGCCTCCAGCAGGGCGCCGTCCACCCCGTGGTTGGACACGTAGAAGAACCCGTGCTCCACGCATGCCTGAAAAATAAGAAAAATCAAACGTGTTGTGCTGGTCGCCGCGCCCGCGAAGCGGAGAGCCGGAGACAATCGCAGGAAGTTTGGGATCGGGAGGGCTCACCTTCCGGACGGCGTCCGCGGCGGCGCGAACGTCGGGGGACGCGAGGTCCACCACAGGGAGGTCAACGCTACCGGCCATCTTCCTCCTCCCCGGCGTAATCGGAAGCGGATGCCCTGCTGCTGCTGCTGATCTGACCGCCGCCTCATCCCGGGGCGCGCTGCCTCTATGGGATGGGATGGGCTGAAGGAAACACTGCAGCTCTTGGTTTTTGATGGGCTGGTGGTTTGTACTAAATATAGCCCAGCCCATCAGAAACCAACAGCTGCAGTTGAGAATTGAGGCTGACTCGTCTCGCCGGCGTCTCGGGAGCATAAAACACATCCGATCTCTCAAGACTCAACGTCGGCGTTACAGTAACACAGTGTCGAGACCATGAGAAGTGCTATCATCTCAGGTGTCAAGGTAGTGTTGTGACGACTAGTATTTTCTCCGGCACTGTTTTCTTGTTGTTACTTCAGAACGGCCGAGAGACTCGACACTACTCGCTCGTCGGCGGCCGAGCCCGGTCTGATCCGATCACACTCATTGCTCACTGGTCACCATTCACTTCCTAGTCGGCGAAATGGGTCTGGACGAGGACCCCACTTGCTCAAGAGCTCTGTGCCTCCAAGGGCCTCCACACTAGTGCGTTTTGCAGGTAGCGTTACCGTGCCACGTAAGCCTGCAAGTTCTGCAAAACGGTGACAGGTCCATAGGTGACTATCGCAGCAGCGATTAGCGATAACCAGTTGATGTGGGATCTGCATGTCCTTTTTGCTTTTTCTCACTCAGTGTTCTATGGGTCCCGCATCTGCTTTGTGCAGTGTGCAAACGGTAGTTGATTTTTAGACCAACATTTTACACTGACATAGGTAGCGTTTTGCGCAGACCAGTGTGGACGCCCTAAGCATGAGTACGGATCGGGTGCAGTCGCTAGTGCAATTGTAAAATGGGACAATTGTGTCTCTGGCCCCAATATAAAGTCTAATTATACATTTGATCCTACTTTTTAAGATTTGTATATTTAAGCTTTTTTTTAAAGGAAAAAGTCTAGTTTACCCCCCCTAACTCTTGTTGGAGTCCATATTCTCCTCCTTATTTATAAAACCAGATATCTAACCTCCTCAAAATATTAAAACCAGTTATTTTACCTCCCAAAGCAGTATGGACGGATGGTTTTGTCCACGTATGCAGTCATACGTGTCCATGAACCCCACATGATGTAAGTCACCGTTCGAATAAAAAATACTAGTGGAGTTCTCTCCCAACCAGCCTCCTTACCTGCCGCATTGCTACAGCTGAGAGGAACAGGAAGTCGAGTCGAGGTCCCCATCGAGATTTCCCCCACCCCGCGGTGTGCTCCTCCGTCGAACCGACGAGCTCGTGGGCGTCCTATGGCATGCTCCACCATGGAGATCTTCCCCGCCCGACAGCGCTCCTCCGACGCTGACGCCAATCTCGTGGACTTGGGCACGACGGTGTTCAGACGACCGGTGTCCAGCCGGGTCGCAGCAATAGCAAGCGAGCGATGTCAAGCCGGGTCGAGATGGAGGCAGGAGGGCGACTAGTGCAGCTCGATCTATCGATACGGAAATGAAGGACACGGGCACTCAGGTAGAGATCGAGTGGGATGGCAGCGGCAATGGAGTCGATGCGGTGTTGGTAAGTGCTCCTTTTCACCACTCACCTCACCTCCTCGTGGCCACCGACGACTTCCTCCCTGACCTTCTTCAAGGCTGGTAAGTGTTCCTCTGCACCACGCACCTCACCTGTTTCCTCCCCCCAATATTTCAAGAACATAAACGTTTCTTTCAGAGGCGCCATTCAATTTAATAAATTGTCTCTGTTAGGAGCACATGCTTTAATAGGGTGTCTGTATGAGATCTTATATTGATTTATTACACAAACTCGTGTTAAGGAGTTTGATTGACACAAATAGTTGACTTGCCTGTAATAGTCTGTTGTACTAGCTAACATAGCGCTCTAATTGAGTGTCAAAAATTGAGGCCCGTATTGCAGTTTAATTGACACATATTGCAATTTTTGATAAATATTGCAAACTGTAATACTGAAGTATGCTTGAGCAGTTTGATTGCACAGTATTTGCAGTTTGTAGTATTTCAATTGGAGGCAAGACAAATACTGCGCATTACAATACTGAAGTTTTTTTTTTGAAACTAATATTGAAGTTAGTTGACTATAGCAGGCAAGACAAATACTGTAAACTGCAATACTGAAGTATGCTCGAACAGTTTGATTGACACAGTTAAACTCCAATTGGCTTGCTTGCTATTAGAGGCACACCTTCTACCAGTATTCCTATTTTTTACTTATCCAGTTTGCACTATTTGTCTCGTGAGCTAGTTTAATTAGTTGTTATGAACTAGCTATTATTTTTGTTCTTTTGCTTCTTTATCATTTTGTCAAGTAAAACGTTCCTTCTTCTCCATGAAAGAGAGAAACTCTTTGCCGGTTTGCCAAGGAAACCTGGCCATGCTGCTGTTGCATAATACGGACATTTCTGTTGTGTCTAGTGCCTTACTATGCGTTACTTTGATGCTTGCATGTGTGAGAAATGGCGTCCAACTGAGTCGTACCTTCTGTAGCAGCGGTGGCACTACCTGTTTGCTTCTCTGCTAGGCTCCACCTCTACGACTTCAACCTAACAAGGGCACAAAGGTACTAATCATTACTAAATGCATTATCTGAGTGACATGAATTTAGATGAAAATAGCAACAGTTTACAGTTATATAACATGATCCAGAAAGCATAAGTTTAATTAAACATGACCCAAATAAACATGTTCGAAACACAAATACAATAAATAGATAATAGGCATCATAGTTTTGCAGAGTCCCAAGGTGGAAGGAGCATCATTCCACCAGGTCTTGGCTTCTTTGCGGTTCCATCTTTCTTTAGTTGTGCTGATGTAGTACCGACATTTGCACTTGCTTTACCAGAGGTGATCCTCATGGTTACACTTGAACTTGCCTGTGAGCTTGGAATGTTGGGCATTAGGTTAAGTGTAGCGGAGCCACTAGGTCCAGTAGAAACACTTGCAGCAGTTGAACTCTTAATTAAGCGTCGGAATTGATATGGCTTTAGAATATGTACTTACAAGTAAATATATATATCCATAACATCTAGGTTAATTACTATAAATGTAGCATACCTGGTTAGTAGTGGCAGAACTGAAATTTGGTGGTGGCTCCTTCCTTTTATTTGTTTCACATGAAACGTTATGTTCATTGTTAGATGCATTGGAAGGCTGACTTGGAGGTGTTGCAAATGATTGAGCTGAAATAGCTGACTCGCCAATTCCATTTTTTCTATCACAAGTGGACCTGTTGTGTCCTACCTGCTTACATTTTCTACATCTAATGATTGTCCCTTTCTTTGACATTCTTGTCCCTTTTCGTTTTTCAGTTGGCTCTCTTTTTCTCTCCTTTCTTGGTCTTCCAGGCATTCTGACATATCCAGGTGCCTTCAGAACTGGCCTATTTGATACTGGCCAGTTTGTCAGACCTTCCACAGGCTGCAAACAGTGGTTGTATGTGCTTCTAAAAGCTTCAACATTATAGCAGGTTGCAACATATTCATCCAACGAATTGGTCTTGAAGAAGATGCATGATATGGCATGGGGACATGGTAATCCTGAGAGTTGCCAATACCGACATGAGCATTCTTTTTTATCCAGATCTACTGTGAACCCGTGCACACCTTGCTTTACTTCAAATTTAGATGCACCATTGCATATTGCATGACAAGGTCCAGATTCTATGATGTAAGTATTTAACTTCTTCAAGATGTTAGGACATATCTTAGTCATCCATCTATCTGACTTTGTCCTTTGGTCATGTATCCTAACCATAATTTTTCTTCTTATGGTCTCCAACATTGTTATAATGGGGAAAAATCTAGCCTCCACTATCCACTTGTTAAAAGATTCACACAAGTTGTTATCAACTGAATCACAGTTAGAGCCTATTTTGAACCAGGCCCTGCTCCAATATTGTGGATGTGTGTTGAGGATAGCTTGTGCTCCATCCCTTGTCTCTCTAGCTAGCTTTTGTCTTGCCAGGTTGAATAACATCAGACATGGAGACTTGGCACACTCCCAGAACTTCTTCTGCCAATCTTTGTTCCTAAAATGTTTCTTCCAATTAGCATAGATATATCATGCACAATTCCTGTGCTTAGCCTCTGGTGCCCATGTTGAAACAGCATCAAGTATTCCCTATTGTCATATGAAAATGATTAGTATTTCATTACAAGGTTAACTAGAGTGGGACATGACACTAGTATAATGAACAGTATCATACTTTTTGCTGGTCTGATATGAACACCCAACCACGACCATCACCAACTCTCAAATCTCTGCATAAGAAATCACAGAACCAGTTCCAAGAATCATTGTTCTCAACTTCAACAACAGCCCATGCAATTGGATACATCTGATTATTTGCATCTCTGCCAATAGCACACAATAGTTCTCCATTTGTAGCTCCTTTGAAGAAACAACCATCTAGGCCAATCACTCTTCGGCATCCTGCTAGGAACCCTTTCTTCAATGCATCAAGGCAAACATATATTCTCTGAAAAGTTGGGGGCTCCATATCTGGTACCTTGTGCACTATCACCGTTGACCCAGGATTACTCCTCAAGAGCTCGAGCTGGTAATCATATAGTCATTGGTACTGTCCTTTGGAAGCATCCAAATCCTTCTCCATCACCATTGCCTTAGCTCTCTTTAGCTTTGAAACACTGATGTTAGCAAACATTTCTTCTTGAACAGTTTGCATCATGCTCACAATATTCCATGAGGGATTTGCTATTATGAACTTCTCATACTTCTCAACAATTCTTCTAGCTGTAACTAAACTATTGTTTCTTCTAGGTGGACAAGTATGGAAATCTTCAAATGTCACTATCTGCCAACTTTCAGTTCGGGAGTTGTCTGATAGCAGACACACCCAAGGGTAGTGAGACCAATCACACTTTGCCCTTACTCTCTTAGGTTCATCCTTGATAAATTTTATCACCTTCCTTTCAGCCAATCCATACTTGATAATAGCTTTTTTAAAGTCTGCCTTACTGCTGAACTTCATTCCTAAACAGAACTTAGGTACATTCTTGCTCTTCTTAAATCTTGGATGGTCGCTAGGCTTCCTCTTAACTTCACCATCACTGCCCTCTTCAATAGACTCCTCGTCATCAGTATCAACATATGGAGTCTCATTGCCATCTTCGGCAACAGAAAAACCTGCTTGCATTGTTGTACAACCTTCAAGGACAACATCATCTAAATGAGCCACCTGCCCACTTCTCAAATTTTTCTTGAATTGTTTGAATTTTGTCAATATTTCTTTTGCTTCCTCCTCCTTGGAAGAACTATCATCACCAGGAATAAAATCACTATCTGAGCTTGAGTCATTGCATTCTGCCTTCTCTGTATTATCCTCATGCTGTGTTTCATTGCCATCTCCTATAACATTTTTGGCTTTCTTTATTTGCTTGACAACCTTAGTCCTAGTTTCTGAAACAACTTGTAAAACTCCTTTTCCTTGTTCTGCCTCCTCACTATCAACGTCATACATGCCATGCATATCACCCGCCATCTTCTGCTCATAGTCACTACCTTCAAAATCTGCAATTTCCTCTACCTCAACCGCCTCTTCAGTAGCTCTATCTTCAAGAAATATCTCTGCCACACCACCCTCACATATGGAGTTTGACATATCCAAACATGCTTGGTCAGTTGTTAACACTCTAAGGCCATTCGTCATATCCCTGCCTGGGAGCAACCAATAAAGCAAAGTATCCTCTCCAACACTACAATGATCTCGAGCATGTCCAACAATCTCAGAAAGACTAACATGGTCTATGTCAATGTTGGACATTGCTTGTCTTCCACCACAGTATTTAATGACCCGACCACTGTCAGAAAATTGACCTCCAAAGTAAAACTTTACTGCTAGTGTGCTAAGTGGGTCCATATTGAGCCTGCACATATATGTCAGCAATATTAGGATTAACATCATACCATACCATTTAAACAAGTATTGGAGCTCTAATGAAGTTATTTGTATAGCCGGGTATGTAAATTATAGAATGAATATATCAGTATTATGTTGTTGGATTGTTTATTTTTGGGTGATGAAAGATTGCCAGAATCCAATCCTAGTTGTTAACAAGTAATGCAGTTGTGCCGTGCGGATTCATCTATGTTTTATTCATATTGATGCAGTTATGCAGCGCGGATTGGTCTATGATGATGCTACTAAGTTGGGATTGTAGAAAAGAAGGATGAAAAGGAGAGCAAAATTGAAACACGTATTGTAATACCTTCTCAAAATTAATTGTATTCATACTATACATGTGATTGTCTTTTAGATCCAGTGTCTCGTAATTATAATACTCCTGATTGGCCGAACAAACTAGTCACTTTTGCTGCTAATTCCTACAATGCCGCATAAATTGAATAGATTGTGGTCCTGTAAGGGCACCACGCTAACCTTCACTTCCTTGTGTGGGAGCGCCAAGCCGCCAGTCTCCTTCCACCAACGCCTAGGGTTTCATGTATGAGAAAGATTAGAAAAAAAAATAAGAGACCTACGAGAGAGATTGATTGGCTCGGTCACTATTTTTTTCTTTGAATGGTGACTCAGCACTATGTGAGACCTATGGACACGTAGGACTGCTTATGTGGATGAAACCACCCATCGATATAGCCTAGGGAGGGGCAATAACTGGTTTTAACATTTGAGGGAGGTTAGATGTCTGGTTTTGTAAATGAGGGTGGAAATCTGAACTCTAATAAGAGTTAAGGGAGGTAAATAGGACTTCTTCCTTTTTTAAAATGAACTCCTCGTGCACTACTTCTCTGGTTCCGTTAGTGACATCTATTTTTGAACTTTAAAATAAATAAGAAAAAAATACTGATAATGAAGAGAAAAAGAAAAAGACCAAAGCACTCCTCTTTATTCTCTTATCCCCTCCTCTATTCTAGTGACGCAGGCGAGTGGGAGGTGCAGGCAAGTAAGGGTGGGTGATTGGCCGAGTAGGGGGCGGGCGGGCGCCATCCGATTGAAGCGCGGACAAGCGTGGTCGAGCAAGGGCCGGGCGGCGGGCCGGCGCGGCCGAGCAGGGGGCGTGCAGCGAGCAAGCGAAGCTGCGAGCTCGCAGCCGGGCGCCAGGCAGAAGCAGGGCGCGGAGGTGCAAGTGGTGAGGTGGTCCGCCGCGCGGTAGTAGGGGGCCACTCTCTTGTAGCCGAACTCCGCGTACTGGCATGGCAGCTTCGCATCGAGCACGACGACATTCAGCTCGCGGAAGGAGGCGCTGACCCTGGAGCCGCTACACACCACGCTGCAAAGTACATTAAAAAGTGAGGTCAATGATACAAGGATAAAAGTGTCTTTTTATCCTGTAGTTAACACCATCAAATGATATAACGGATCAGGGTCAATTCAGATTTTCATTTTAAAAAATCAGGATCAAATGCACAAACCCTAGAAAAATAGGATCAAATGACTAATAAGGCTACAAAACAGGGCCAGTTTTCTATTTGGCCCTTGCAAAATTAAGCAGTTGCACCGGCTGCTATCGGATACAAAACTAGCGGTCAGAGTGTCCACGCGCTGTAGCGGTAGACCATTGTTCAGATTCAATGTTAAGGATTTACTATAACAATTGATCTTGGCCATGCGTTGCAAAAAATTGAAGGGGTCAGATTGTTTGCAGTCAATAACGTGTAGTCGCAATAGCAACAGCACCGGAGCCTAGTATCCCCAGTGCAGCGTTAACATAAACGACGCAACAAGACGTGTTGAGGACTCAGGCGACAACCTCCATGGATATTGGAAGATAACGATGCAGATTAAAATATGTACCACTATTTGTTGATTGCCCATAACGACTCTGCCAGCGAGGCAAACACTGGAACAGGCAACGGAAAAGCTTTCTGTTTACCATTGCTTGCTTTACCTATTTTATTTTTCTGACAAACTTCGTGTTTGCATTCACATTGGAGCGAGCACGTCTCAAAGACAAAACACTTCTAAAACAATGCGGATGACAAGGCTCTCAGATAGCAGAGTACATGTTGCAGTAAGAACGGCTATCAACATGCTAGTCCCTGCAGTATTGTCCGGATCAGGATTTTAATAACCGGTGAAAACCGGTCAGTTATCCCGGTTAACCAAAAAACCAGTCCAGGTCGGTCACGCTAACCGTCCGGTTAAACCAGGAAAACCAGACCTGGTTACTGTAGCAGACGGTTAACCGGTCGGTTTCTGCGGTTAACCGACCGGTTTTCACCGAGCCGAGCCGGTTGGTTATACCGATTTTTGAATCCCTGGTCCGGATGGCCTCGCTTAGAACAAGCATGAAGTTGGTGTCTTCTGCCTGTATAAGGGGACATCGCAAGCGAAGGGTATGGTTGACGTTCACTTGGATGCGTGAGAGAAACAATAGCAGCACCTTTGATTGACAACAATTGAAAAGCCAAATATACTAGATCCGCATTGCATCGATCACAACACCCGTAGTGGTCATCGTTTTTTAGAACGTGAGTATGAAATGCCGTCGAGAACGTAAAGGACCCAAATACCATGAGTAACCTGGATTGAAGTTCTTGATACCCTGTAAAAAAGACTGAAACAGGATAGCAACACACACATTGATGTCACCTCGGCTGCCACATGCTTGCAAGTAGGCCTGCGTGACTGCCACATGGGGGTTGAAGATCAGCAATTGTTGGCAGCACCGCCGAACCCAGCTAGGCCTACGAGTATAGATAGGCATCTGGGCCCCTTGGTGAAGGTGCATCTAGGCCTCTAATTTTATTTTAGTGATTGGCGTCAATATAATTAAGAATAGACTAATTTTTTAATGAGCATGTGTGTAGATAATAAGCCAAAGATTGGTGATTAAATGCATAGAAACAAAAAGGGAGAAAAGAAGATGACAAAGTGCTTCAAAGATGAAATTCAAAATATGCTCAAGAATGAAGTTCATGAAGTTTTATTTTAAATCTTGAGTATAGGAAAAGCCATACTATTAAGAGGGACACAAAAGTGTGAAGCGGAGGTGAACTAAGTGCAAAATTCCTTTTTCCAAGCCAAATAAATTTTTCCAGGGTAAAATCATCGGACTTGTCCGACCCATCGGACAAGTCCAACAGACTCCAGTAGCTCTGCCACTCTGGGTCGTCGGACTTGTCCGACGGTCATCGGACTTGTCCGATGACCAGAGGAAAGTCCAACGCATCGGACACTTTTATCGGAGTACAGTTAGGGTTGAAAGAGACCCGGTCCTTTGTGGATCCGTCAACGAAGACGTAGGCTTCTTTGTGGAGCTGAACTTCGGTGAATAAATCTTGTGCTTTAATTACTTGTCTTTCATTCACTTGTTCTTGCTCATAAACTTGTTAGTTAGGGTTTGCTTCGTATTTCTTAAATTAACTTGTGTAGATTGCTTGCTAGTTGCTCTCCTTATTTTTTCAGCTTCCCTTTGCTTGTATTCATTTGCTCCTAGCTTGCCTTGCACTAATTTTAATATTTACCCGGCCGATCTATTTTTCTATCTCGTGCCATCGGACAAGTCATCGGACTTTACCCACAATCATCGGACAAGTCCGACACTGCGTATGTAACTTTTATTATTAAGTGAATTTCAGGGATAATTGCCTATTCACCCCCCCCCCCCTCTAGGCACTTTCAATTGGTATCAGAGCCGGATCTTCTTGAAGGCTTAACCGCTTGAAGATAAAGATGACAAAGGGAAAGGAAATTCCGCCTAGTGGAAAATCCAGAGCAGGGACCGAGGATGATGTATTTGAAAAAAATCCAAGGACTGAAGATATTGATAAAGATGGGCTACCAAAAACCTACAACAATGTCATATTTGATTATGATGATCTGAAAGAAGATCGCATTGGGCAAGGGTCCGGTAGACTCCCCTACTTTGATGGACAATTTTATGATCATTGTAAATGCAAGATGATGATGTATTTGGAATCCATGAGTCTTCATATTACAAGTATAACCGAGAATGGTTTTTTGTGGGAAAATAGAGACAATCCAACCCTTAAGGATCAAATCAACATTCATCGCAATGTCGTGGCTGCTAGTGCAATTGTTTCCGCACTTAGTGCCACCGAGTATGACAAGATAGCCGGAATAAAGAATGCCAACCAACTATGGAGAAAACTTGAGGTTATCTATGAGGGCATTGATTCCATTAAAGATGCAAGACTTGAAGAATTACAAAATGAGTTCAACTTGTTCATCATGGGTTCGGGAGAAGAACCAAAAGAAGTTCATGATAGGCTCATGAGAATTGTGAATCAAAGAAGAGCACTAGGAGCTAGAATGACCGATTTGGATATCAACAAGAGACTACTACAAGCATTGAGACCTTGGGATAGCAACATTTTTGCTCAAACATTAGAGAAAAGGACAACTTTAAAACATTCTCCACCGATGAAGTGCTCGGGAAGCTTCTTTCCCAAAAGCAATAAAATGATCAAGCCAACAAAATAAATGCCTTGATCAAGCAAATTGAGGGAGCAAATAGTGACAAAAGTAATGTAGCACTCAATGCTACACGAGAAAAGCAAGAAAGGAAGAAGAAGAAAGTGGTTGACTCTAGTGATGAAGATAGTGATGATGAGATGACTCTACTCGTGAGAAGATTCAAGTCATTCCTTAAGAAAGATGGCTATAAGAAGAAAAGCCATGACAAAGGCAAAGCAAGAAAGTCAAAGAGAACTTATTATGAATGTGGTGATGAAGGACATTTCATTGCGGAATGTCCAAAGAAGAAGAAAAAGGAAGAAAGAAGCAAGGACAAACAACACAAGAAAGACAAGAAGCATAGAAGAGGTGAAGCTCACATTGGCCAAGAATGGAATCCCGATAACTCATCCTCTTCATCATCTTCCTCCTCCAAATCCGACTCGGATGAGGGAGGCATTGCTACACTTGCCATTGGCGTCACTCCCACCAACACTTCTCTATTTGGGAGCTTGAGTGATGATGATGATGACAATACTCACAAGTGCCTTATGGCAAGAGGATCGAAGGTAACAAAATCTAAATACGAGCATTCCTCTTATGCTAGTAGTAGTGATGATGATGATGATGATGTTAATGCTTCACTTCCCAAAATGCTTGAATTTATGGAATTACTTGAAAAACAAAAGGAAGAAAATGATAGGCAAGAGGAGCTACTTGAGAAACAAGAAGACTTGCTTATTCTTGAAAAGAAAAGAAACCATGAATTAGAGAAGCTCCTAGAAGAAGAGAGAAAGAAAAATAATGACTTAACTACGTCTCTCACTAAAATTGACAATACTTGTGAGAATGTTAAGAGCATTAAAGATGAACTTCAAGAGAAGTATGAGGATTTAGAAAAGACTCATAAGTCTCTTGAAGAACAATATAGGATTCTTTCAACTTTCACATCCTCCTCAAATAATTCCTCTCATGCTTCCACTAGTAAAGGATGTGATAGATGCTATAATATTGATGTTGATGCTTGTGCTACTAATATCAAATTGATTGATGATTTGAACAAGCAAGTAAAAGCTCTTGAAAGTAAAATACAACATGAGAAAAATATTGTTGATGATGAGAAGGCAAAGTATGCAAGAGGTGCATACTCATATACTAGAATGCCACATGTCATGGATGGCATTGGTTATGTTGAGGGTGCTAAGCACAATGCTAGGGACAACAAGAAAGGGAAGGAATTCCTCAAGTTCATCAAGGAAGGATCTTATCAAAAGAAGCAAGCCAAGAACAATGAAACTAACCAAACTTCTTTTGTTAATGATTTTCATGCTAATGTGCCTAACACCTCATGTGCACTCTTTCATGATTTTGATGCCTCTTATGTGCTCATGAGAAACATGCATGGTCGTGTCTTTGCTAAATATGTTGGGCCATGCAACAAGAGGCCAAAGACTTGTGTGTAGGTGTCCAAAGTGCTTGTGACTAACGTAAAAGGACCCAAGAAAATTTGGGTACCTAAGAACAAAGCTTAATTTGTTTTGTAGGACTATGTCTCCGGAGGATCAAGTTGGGTGATTGATAGTAGATGCACCAATCATATGACCGGAGACAAAAAGATGTTCAAGTCATTTGAGCCAAGTCACAAAAAAAATGAGTACATCACATTTGGTGACAATGGAACAATGGAACGGGACAAGTACTAGGTTATGGTAAAGTCCCTCTCACTCCTTCGTATTCTCTTTCTAAGGTTATGCTTGTTGATCACGTTGACTTCAATCTTTTGTCTATTTCACAATTTTGTAAAATGGGTTATGATTGTTTGTTCAACGAATGTGGTGTGACCGTCTATAAGAGGAGTGATGGCTCGATGCTTTTAAGGGCGTGCTTAAAGGAAAGCTTTATGTTGTGGATTTCTCCACGGATGAAGCTAGACTTGGTACATGCTTATTAGCGAAGTCCAACATGGGATAGTTGTGGCATAGAAGGCTAGCCCATGTTGGTATGAGAAATCTTCACAAACTCCAAAAGAGCGGCCACATCATAGGACTAACCGACGTTTGCTTTGAGAAGGATAAAATTTGTAGTGCATGCCAAGCGGAAAAGCAAGTTGGAGCATCACACCCCGTCAAGAATGTGATGACCATTACAAGGCCATTGGAGATGTTGCACATGGACCTCTTCAGCCCTGTCTCCTACATAAGTATTGGTGGTAACAAATATGGTCTTGTAATTGTTGATGACTTTTCTCGCTTAACGTGGGTATTCTTTTTGCATGATAAAGGTGAAGTAAAAGATGTACTCAAGACATTCATGAAAAGAGTACAAAATAAATATGAAGTTAAGATCAAGAAAATAAGGAGTGACAACGGCACCGAATTCAAGAACACTCAAGTTGAAGAGTATCTCGATGAAGAAGGCATCAAGCATGAATTTTTGGCACCCTACTCCCCTCAACAAAATGGGGTGGCCGAAAGAAAGAACCGCACGCTCATTGAGATGGCAAGAACAATGCTTGATGAATACAAGACGTCCGACCGCTTTTGGGCCGAAGCCGTCAACACCGCATGTCATGCCTCCAACCAGTTGTATCTCTATCGACTATTGAAGAAAACACCATATGAGCTACTAACCGGTAACAAGCCTAATATTTCCTACTTTCGTGTTTTTTGGAGCAAATGCTTTATGCTAAACAAGAAACCCAAGACTTCTAAGTTTGCTCCAAAAGTTGAAGAAGGTTTCTTGCTTGGTTATGGGTCGAATGTTCATGCCTATCGTGTATTCAACAAAACCACCGGTTGTGTTAAAATTTCACATGACGTGACATTTGATGAATCTAATGGCTCTCAAGGAGAGCAAGTTGTTAATGATAGTGTAGATGATGAAGCTTCTAGAAGTGTAATAAAAAGGATGGCCATTGGTGATGTGAGACCACAAGAAACATCAAGTATTGAAAATCAACTCTGTCCCTCAAGACAAAACCAACATCATGAGAATGAAGAAATAGATCACGCAAGTGGTCAAGATGAAGGTGTTGGGGATCATGAACAAGCATCAAGCAATGATTCTCAAAGACATGATGAAGAGGTTGATAAATATGGTGGTCAAGAAAGCTCACACCCACCGCACCCAAGAGTGCATTAAAATGTACAACGTGATCACCCCGTCAAACAAATTCTTGGAGATATTGACAAGGGGGTAATCACTAGATCTTGAGTTAGTAGTTTCTGTGAACATTACTCTTTTGTCTCTTCTATGGAGCCATTTAGGGTAGAACAAGCACTTGAGGATGCGGATTGGGTGATGGCCATGCAAGAAGAATTGAACAACTTCACAAGAAATGAAGTGTGGCCATTGGAGGAAAGGCCAAAGAACAAGAATGTTGTGGGCACCAAATGGGTGTTCCGCAACAAACAAAATTAAAATGGTGTTGTGACAAGAAACAAGGCAAGGTTCATGGCAAAGGGGTATTCACAAGTGGAAGGTTTGGATTTTGATGAAACTTATGCCCCCGTAGCAAGGTTTGAGTCTATTAGAATATTACTTGCTTTTACTCACCATGATTTTAAGTTGTACCAAATGGACATGAAAAGTGCATTCCTAAATGGGCCAATCAAGGAAGACGTGTATGTGGAGCAACCACCGGGCTTTGAAGACTCTAAGTATCCTAACCATGTTTATAAACTCCATAAGGCGCTCTATGGGCTTAAGCAAACCACAAGAGCATGGTATGAATGCCTTAGGGATTTTCTTGTTAAAAAGAGTTTTGTCATTGGCAAGGCCGATCCAACCCTCTTCACTAAGCGTTTTGGTGATAATATCTTTGTATGCCAAATATATGTCGATGACATTATATTTGGTTCTACTAACCAAACCTTTTGTGATGAATTTAGCAAAATAATGACCAAAAGGTTCGAGATGTCCATGATGGGAGAATTGACATTCTTTCTAAGCTTCCAAGTGAAGCAACTCAAGGAGGGCACCTTCATATGTCAAGCAAAGTACACACAAGACTTATTGAAGAAATTTGACATGGACAAGGCAGAGCCCATCAAAACTCCCATGCCAACAAATGGCCACCTCGACCTCAATAAAAAGGATGAACCCGTTGATCAAAAGGTATATCGCTCCATAATTGGCTCTTTGCTTTATCTTTGTGCATCTAGGCCCGACATCATGCTTAGTGTGTGTATATGTGCACATTTTCAAGCCGCTCCTAAGGAGTGTCACATGGTGACCGTTAAGAGAATATTGAGACATTTGGTTCACACACCCAACCTAGGGCTTTGGTACCCCAAGGGCTCAAAGGTTAACCTATTAGCCTATTCCGATGCGGATTATGCCGGGAATAAGGTAGATAGAAAGAGCACCTCCGAGACATGCCAATTCTTGGGTAGGTCCCTAGTGCCATGGTCATCCAAGAAACAAAATTCCGTTGCACTTTCCACGGCCGAAGCGGAGTATGTTGCAGTCGGTAGTTGTTGTGCACAACTACTTTGGATGAGACAAACTCTAAGGGATTACGGTTACAAGTTGAACCATGTTCCACTCCTATGTGACAATGAGAGTGCCATAAAGCTTGCTTATAATCCCGTTGAGCATTCGCGCACAAACAATATAGATATTTGCCACCACTTCTTGAGAGATCATTCTATCAAAGGGGATATAGAAGTTAGTCATATGCGAACCGAAGATCAATTGGCCGATATATTCACCAAGCCCCTAGATGAGAAGAGATTTTGCCATCTTAGGAGTGAACTAAATATTATTGACTCTAGCAATGTGATATAGAGAATGTGCACATCTGAATGATGATTGTTTTGTTCTTGCAAAAATTATTGTTTTATGTCAAAAACCTATTGTTTGAGCTATTGAAGTTGGTTTTTGATCACTAGATCGAATCTTGACAAAATATGGCCATTGTTATGAATTGTTGATTGTTGGCTGACCATAAGATGTCAAGACTTACCATCAAACCATTTTTGAAAATTTCCATCTCTTTTCGGCTGGGACTCTTACTCTGTCCCCTCTGGCGTCAGGCAAGCCCGACGGCGTCGGACTTGTCCGACGTCATCGGACAAGTCCTACATCCATCAGACAAGTCAGACGGTCCAGGTTTCGACCCTTTTAACCTAGCCTGACTTACCCCTTCGATCAACTCCTCCTCATTAGTCTCTCTCATGTTCTCTCTCCTCAAGAACACCCCCATTGGTGGCACCAAGGCGATCTCCCTCTCCCACCATTCATTGGAGCAAGTTTGGAGGTCAAGAGGTCCTCCTCCATCGGAGCAGTCCGATCCCCCACCGTTTTTGCAAGGTTTAACCCTAATCCCCTCTCTCTCCCTTAGGGTTAGGGTTATTGATCAATGCTAGTGTCAAATCTTGTTCCCTTGCATATCTGATCCATGGAGGTAGCCTCTAGTTAGTTGTTAGTGGAGTAGAAGAAGTTTGGGTACTTGTGGTAGGTGGATTCGTGAAGGATCTAGGTTTTTGGAAAAACTGCGTGTCATCGGACAAGTCCGACGCATCAAGCTTGCCCGATGATTATCGGACATGTCCGACGACCTGCAGTTTCTTCAAAAACCTGAGCTCTTCATTGATTCTGCTCACCCCTATTCCTCTTTTTGACTCCCTCCTAACTTGTTGCTCGCCACATTTTCTCAGCATGTCTGACGTGGAAGCACCCCCCTTGAGGGAGAAGAGGACCAAGACCGACGAAGACCAAGGTCAAAGCCAAGCCCCAAAGAGGAGGAAGGCCACTACTAAGCGCAACCGTTGCACCACCCTGAGAGCAGTTGATCGACCGGAGCCAAAAGAACCTGAGGATCTCATTCGGGTCATGCATCCTCCAGTTGAAGTGGAGAACTCTGACCGGGACATTGTGAACTACCTTCATGCCTCCATTGAGACCTGCTCTGAGGCAAGGTTAACCAACCACTATGCTGGTGAGAAAGAAGTTACTGATTTCCACTTTCATGCACACTTCCATGCGGATTGGTACCGCTCCACCTACCTACGCATGAAGAATGCAATGGTTGAGATGAAGTGGCTTGATTGGAATCACATGAACACAAGGAAGAATCCATTGCTCGATCAAGTGCTGGCTGCCTGTGAGCATCATGGTCTCAAGACCTTCCTGACTTTCCAATGTTCTTGGAACAAGGAAATCATAGCTCAGTTCTACTCCACTGTCTATTTTGATAAAGATGCCAAAACCATGTCCTGAATGATGAATGGCACCAAGTACACCTGTTCCTTGAACCAGTTTGCTAGTATGATTGGACTTAAGCATACACGCAAGGAAAAGCACAAGGTTCACAAGGGGAATCATATGAATGCTGAGAACATGAGGTACATGTATATGGACCCGGATAACTGCTCTCCTCCCAACTCAAATGGACTGAAGCCCATCTTCTAAGTCCTATTTCGGATCTGCCGAAGCACACTAGCGCCTCGGGGAGGCAACTCCGATCGTATCCCTACTTTTTAGAGGGATATTTTGCACTGGATTCACGAAAGTCAAAAGTTTGATGTGTTTGATTATGTCTATCAGGAGATGTGGGACATCTCCATCTCTCCCAAGCGTGGTTGTGGATACGCTCCTCACATCATGTACATGATTGAGAAGGTATCGGGTTTGACCTTCAATAAGGATATGAAGCATCTGAGTCTCAAACCTCATATTCCTTCTTATTGGACTCCCGACACCACCTTCGGTCAGTTTTTTGGTGCAGCTCAGCCTCCTCAGCCACCTAGAGCTGCTACTCGAGCCACCAGAGCTTCACGTGTTTCCTCACCACCTCGTAGGAAGAGGAGTGGGATTATGAAGATGTTCAAATCCCTTTTGGCATGTGCAGGAGCATTAATCAAAGGCTGGACGTCATTGAGAGAAATCAGAAGGGTCTTTATGAACATTTTGGTATTGAGACTCCTCCTCCACCTCCCCCAACAGAAGTCTCACCTCCTCCTACTCATGATGACCCGACAGACTCTTTCACAGTCGAGGAGATGAACTACTTTGGATACTATCCGACTCCTCCCCCATTCTCCTCCGGCGCAGGCTCAAGCGCTCAACACATTCGCTTTGAGGAGGAGGAGGAATGCGGGGGTGGTGAAGATCCAGCTGCCTATGCTCTTCGCCAGCGCAAAGGGAAAGGACCGGCCATTGAAGAGGAAGAAGAGGAAGAAGGCGATGATGATGAAGAAGACTATGAGTTCTTTGACGACTAGAGCTCTCATCACCTTCTACCCGCACTTTTCTCCTTTTTGGTGTCTTGATGCCAAAGGGGGAGAAGTGTAGTTATCCTAGCTTTTCTCTTTCTTACTTTGTGAGTTGTGAGCGTGATTGGAGTTGAACTATTTTTGAAACTATTTGGTTTGTAAAACTCTATTTTGCTACCTTTGTGGTTGGTTTGTGCACTCTATTTGCTTATTGTATTGGTGCTTCGTTTATTATCTTCAGCTTGTTGCATTTGTGTGAAATAACATATAATTTGCATCTTTTCTATCTTTTGTGATCAATTGTTACAAATTAACATGTATGCATAGTGTTAGGGGGAGCTCTCACACTTTTTCTTTAAATATGTGCACTTGTTATTATCTCATATCTCCTTACTCATGCACACATTTAGGGGGAGCTCCTCATCACAAACTGAACCTTTATTGCATATTTTTATGAAATTTAGTTGTATTGTCATCAATCACCAAAAAGGGGAAGATTGAAGGTGCATCTAGGCCCCTAATTTTATTTTGGTGATTGACGTCAATACAATTAAGAACGGACTAATCTTTTAATGAGCATGTGTGTAGATAATAAGCCAAAGTTTGGTGATTAAATGCATAGAAACAAAAAGGGAGAAAAGAAGATGGCAAAGTTCTTCAAAGATGAAATTAAAAATATGCTCAAGAATGAAGTTCATGAAGTTTTATTTTAAATCTTGAGTATAGGAAAAGCCGTACTATTAAGAGGGACATAAAAATGTGAAGCGGAGGTGAACTAAGTGCAAAATTCCCCTTTCTAAGCCAAATAAATTTTTCCAAGGCAAAATCATCAGACTTGTCCGACCCATCGGACAAGTCCAACGGACTCCAGTAACTCTGCCACTCTGGGTCATCAGACTTGTCAAGTCCGATGACCAGAGGAAAGTCCAACGCATCGGACACTTTCATCGGAGTACAGTGCCCCTGCCATCCTATTTCATCGGACTTGTCCGATGGACAAGACTTGTCCGAGCCATTATATGGTGACGCCTCAGAAAGTTTGTATTGACCCCTCCTTTGTGGAGTTTCTAGTGGAAAACCAAGTATGATTATTGTGATCACTTGGAGAGGTTAGGGTTGAAAGAGACTCGGTCCTTTGTGGATCCCTCAACGGAGACGTAGGCTTCTTTGTGGAGCTGAACTTCGGTGAATAAATCTTATGCTTTAATTATTTGTCTTTCATTCACTTGTTCTTGCTCAGAAACTTGTTAGTTAGGGTTTGCTTCGTATTTCTTAAATTAACTTGTGTAGATTGCTTGCTAGTTGCTCTCCTTATTTTTTCAGCTTCCCTTTGCTTGTATTCATTTGCTCCTAGCTTGCCTTGCACTAATTTTAATATTTACCTGGCCGATCTACTTTTCTATCTCGTGCCATCGGACTTTACCCACAATCATCAAACAAGTCTGACACTGCGCATTTAACTTTTATTATTAAGTGAATTTTAGGGATAATTGCCTATTCACCCTCCCCCCCCCCCCCCCCCCTCTAGGCATTTTCACTTGGAAATGCCTGACCTGGCACGCTTCCGAGAATGACCTATTTAGGCACGGTCCAGTAAGGCATGCGAATCCCTACGGGTCGTGCTAAACCGTGCTCTAGGCCTGGGGTGAAGGTCGTGGCACGGTCGAGAATGGCTAGCACCGTTGTTTGGCCCGCGAGCCCGATGGCACGGTGGCCCGCTGTGGGTTGTGGCGACCTAGAGGAAAGCGATGCCATGCGGCGGCGAAGGAGGGAGAGGGCCGCGTCGAAGACTCGGAGCCAAGCGCGGAGTGGTGGAGGGAGACTCGAAGGCCGAAGCCGAGCACGGAGTGGCGGAGGGAGAGCACCGCAATAGTAGGTGGCGGCAGCGCTAGGATTTTAGGGCAACTGGGCGGGGAGATGAGGAGAGAGGTGTCGCGCAGGAGAGGGAGAAGAGGACAGAGGAGCCGTACACGCTGGAGAGGGAGAGGGAGAGGGAGCATTGGCGGGCGCTGACGGCGGCGTGATAGGGTTTCACGGGTAAAGATGGAAATGGGGCCCCGTTACCCGAAACCCGATGCGTAATTCCTTCATTAGGGTCTGGGTCTGAGCCAAACTCTATACCCACGGGTTTGTTAAGGGGAAGAATCAGCACCCGTCAGGTGGGGCGGGTTCGGGTACATTCTTGTGGCACCCGTCCCCGTTAATCCGTTGGTCCTGGAGTTAGACTGTTAGATCCAATCAGGCAATTAGCCAACCTTCCGCTTCATTGCCCAACGCCCCAACCCGATCTGTCATTCAATTTGGCCCAAAAGAAGTACTACACGTTGGTTGTTGTCTTCATGGGCCATTGTTTTCTCCCTTACTTGCAAAACCATAGCCCAATAGCCCATACCTTTTTGTTAGCTCTGCATCCATACTCGACACGACGTCTTGACTGCCATCAGCTGCTCTCTTGACTGCCTGAGCGCACAGGCTCGCCATCACCCCGGGTATGGGTACCCGTCGGGTGTATGTCAGGTAGGCGGGGTATGGGGAAACATTTGTACCCGATGTCGGGTCCGGATTTTAGAGCGGGTGATTTTATTAGTGGCGAGGCCGGGTCTGGGGTGGCCAAGCCCAGCGGGTCCTCACTCGTTGCCATCTCTATTCACAGGGGAGGGAGCACCGTAGCACGGAGCCAGAGAGGCGAGTGAGTGGGGTGGGGGGTCCTACCGGGCCTATTGGACTGACACCCTTTTTGGGCCTTGTTGCATGTCCTGTTGCGGGCCTAGGGTCGGCCTGTAGCGGGGTGTGGGCCGGCACGTGCCCGGTTACAATCATGCCGGGCTGTGTTCGGGTTGTGCCAAAAGTCCCGCGCTTCATGCTGGGCCGGTTTTCACGGCCCAAATGCCCAAATATACCTACGAGTTCGCCTAAAGTTGGGGTACGGGATGAAGAAGAAGACGTCAATGGAAACCATCATTGGTCGAACTGTTGTAGTTGAGTTGTTGGCATGAGTGGTTTGGAGGTTGTCTTCTTCTTCTGTGAGAAAGGGCGGCGAGAGCGTGGCTTGCTGCGGTCACGGGGGTGGAGCCGGCTTGGCGAAGGGAAAGGTGTAGGGTAGGGACGACCGTCAAGGTGGTTGTCTGGCCTAGCGGGGATAGGAGTCACCTGCTTCGGCTTGGGGCGGGGTCGGAGCCGGCGATGGGGAGGAGGGGGCGCAGCGGAGACAACAGATCCGAGGACTCTGTCATCTGATCCCGCACTAGGAGACGTATATCTGGCATCTGGAATCCAATCAGCGGCTAGACTGCCAGGGAAGGGGACGAGTGGTTGTGGAGAACAAGGGGGAGGGGGGGTCGGTGAGGTCAGATCGAGCAACCCCCTCGTCAGATCCAGCACGAAGGTGCATAGATCTGGGAGCCCGTCGGACACCGACGTTGGTGATGGGAGCGAAGATGGGGGTCAGCTGGTTGAGAGGAGAACCTACAACTATCTTATTGGATCTCCCTTCTACAACTGTGAGGCGCACCGTAGAGGACACCGACGATAAGCAGGGGCTCGATGCAGGCGGCCATGGAGGTCTGACGAGAGGGAGGAAGAAAGCGGCACAAGGTCTAGTGCAAACTGCTAAGCACTACTGCTACTGCTAGAAGGTTGTGAGAAGGGGCTTCCCTCTTCTGTCCACTGTCGGTGCAGCTGCAGGAGGAGAGGAAGGAGGGGGGCCCGGGGGTGTCGGCGGAAGGGAATCCTAGGCGAGCGCTTTCGTTGGAGAGTCTGGGTCCCGGTCTTTTCTTTCGGTAATGCTTAACTACTGAATGTGTCTTGCTTTACCCATGTTAAGAGCTGCTTGTGCTTGCACGCCTCCACTCCAGTGCCGCCGCTTCACTCCAGGGGACGGATTGGGCCACGCAAGGCAATCTTCCCCGTACCGATCTGCGGGCGAGGCCACATGCCTGCATCTCCCGGAACACACGAGTTTCGTGCTCGGCAACGAAAGCTCCCAAGAAAAAGGATCGCGTCACCGTTCCTCTTCCAGAGCGGCGCCACCTGCCTAAGCTATCGGTCACTACAGAACAACAACTGCACATAAAAGAAAGGAAAACCGGCGAGAACGACGAATGCGTGATTAGATTCCGGAATCTTAGGTTGATGAAAACATTATGCACAAAACGAAAAAAGCATGTGCTTCTGCCACTGGCTATAGAGTGTGAAACCATGCCAATTAGTGGATCAAAACAAAACGGAGCAGCCCTAAACTGCAAGTTGATACTACATTCGGCAAGAAAATTGCAAATTTTTAGAGATCTAAAGGACGAATTTCAGCGGATTTGGTTGTTTCTTCTTTGTGCAGCCTAGCACGCTGCTGCGTTAACAATTGTGTGCCGCCACAAAAAGACAGTGGTTACAGTCTGGACACTCGCAAATGTGGGCTCTCACAATAATGCTCAATGGCAGCCTTTTTTATCCTGTGAGAGAAAAGAAAGCGGAAAACACACGGTAGCTACTTTTGAATCATGGAGGATTGGAAGATTACATTTCTAAATGGTTTAGGCCAAAACAGAGAAGACGTTTTAACATCCTGAAAACCAAAACAGTAGGCGACACACAGCGTCCTTTACCAAAGTCAGATCCTCTGTTCAAACTGGTTAGTAGCTCATAAAGTTAGCACTCCATAAAAACATGCGACCGTAATCCTCATTCTTCATAGCAGATTAAGATGATATCCACAACCAATCTTACATTCTGAAATCTGAATGTCCATCTCAACAACCTGCTCTGTCTATCCATATTCTAGTACATGACCCATCTCTGTTTATCCATGATTCATTTGTGTTGAAAGCCACTAATAATCCACTATAATACACTAATGAGACCAGGCCTCTCACCTATGGGCAGTGAAGTGGGACCTGTGATAGCTCCAACAATGTGCAACCGAAGTGTCCACTACTAGGTGTAAAGGGCCCCCCTATAAAATAAACGGCAACCGCTACCGCTGCTGACGCGGGGAAAGAACAAAGCACACACCCCCGAGATTTTCAGTTGCATCACACTGAGGAACTGAGGACGAAGGAGAAACCGGAGGAGATGCTGGTTGTGGACCTGGGCATATGGCTCATCCCGCTAACGCTCGTCTTCGTCCCATGCCGGCGGATCGTGCTCCTCCTGTCGAGGCTCGAGGATCTTCGCCGGAGCATGACGCGACCGAGGCGGACCACGGCGGACGTCTGGGACCGCTTCGCCACCCTTAACTCCATGGCGTTCATGGTGTGACGGTACACATACGCCGCTGCTTTGTTCTTCTTCTCAGCCCCTTATTCGATCTCTGTTTCTTTTGGAGACCTCCATGTGTACAATAAACTCCAGTAGTGAGATGTAGATGACTGTTTAGGACTCGCCGCGTGATGTATATATATGGGAGAAGAAGCAGATCAAGCTTCAACATCTGACAGGCTTTCTTGAACTTGCTTTGATATTTACATATCGCTTCACTTTGTATACGTCATGTCACCAAATAGAATTCCCTGCATGATCCTGCTATATATTTGACCTAAAGAATAGTGTCTGTATAGGGCATAATCACATCCAATCATCTGTCTCAAAATAAGAGGAAGAAGAATTGGGCAAGATCCTGCTAATATCCAAAAGCATCATATGCACTATTAAAAATGATGGAACCCTGTTGTTGTGATTTGTGAAACAGATCATTGTACTCAAAGGGTTAGTCCTACTTTCTCTCTCTTACACCAACCCATACCGCTGGCAATATTTATTCTTGATGACTTATTACACTGGACGGTTGTCTTCCTTGTCCCCATAAACAAAGAGGTATAGTGATGTCATCGTTTAGGTGATCAGGTCCAAATCTAACAATAAGATGCACAACACACAAAGCGATGTCTGTACTCCTTCAATTCAAAATACAAGAAGCTCAACGGTGTACTAAAAAAAATAAGGTCCATCAGTAACGGTAGTCTATGTTCATCTGTTCCGTCGATGCGATTAGGGGGCAACACTTGCAAACAGACGTGCTAACTATAAAAAACATGGAGTATCTTGTTTGATGGTCATGTCTCTGAAAATAAATTTGACATGGACCTATGGAAAATCGACTATCAGCAACTTAATTCATTTGCAACCAACTGTGGCTATCAGCATTCGATGTATAGTGGCGACTTATATCCAGGGTTTTTTTAAAAAAAAAACTTAGAGCATCTCCAAAAACTCCCAAAATATTAACCTCAAAAGAGTGTTTTTAGGAGCAGCCAAAAATTATTAGGAGAAAGTTTTATTATCTCTTCGAACAGTTCTCCTTAAAAATAAATCAGAAAAACTTTTCATTGGTTCACGTCAGCATCTGGGACCACAACAATATTAATTTCCTTCTAAATACAAGTATTGAGGTCTTCAATTTTACTCTTATTTTTAGCTATAAATGAGAAGTATTTAGGAAGAGAATAAATCTGTGAGTTATTTAGGGAAGCTGTTAGAGATTATTTTTTAAACTAAACCTTATTAATTTGATTTAGAGAGAATTTTTAGAGAGCTTTTGAAGATGCTCTTATATCCGCGCGCGCGGGTGGGGGGGGGAGAGGGAGGATGACAGATAATGCTGCAATCACTGTGCTACTAAAAATGGATATCCAACATTCGATTTAATGCTCCAAGTTCATGCACCTCATAGAATTAATCATAGTTCCTAATGGATTGTCTAACACTTTCGTCGAAAACAGCTCCAACCGTATCACCTGAATTTTGTGTTCTGTTCTTTTTAAGAAAATAATCCAAATTTTAATGTTGGACATGTTTTTGCAAATGTGTCTTGTGGACCCGACAGATGATTCCAAGCAAATACTGTGGATAAGGATTTGATATCAAATGTTCTCCGAGTACAAACAACCAAGCAAATAGTCTGCCTGAACTTTGTATCAATATGCTGGTTTTGCATACAAATTTTGTGAAGGGTCGAAAGCGAGCGAGAGAGAAAAACATAAGCTAACTTCTGCATAACAGGCAATCAACAATCACAGTGGGCCTAACAATCAAGGAGACATTCTGTTCACAACACAGCAACCTTTGCAGCACTTTTCTTTGAGGTACGGAGTTGTTGTATGTATGTCATTTGATAGTCGGAGGTTGGAAGCTGCATCTGAATTCTGCAATCTAAACTAACCTCGTCTAAACATCTACACCAATAAAGAAAAGATAAATCGAAAGTAATCCACCTTCTCGCGGTAGCGGAATCCTATCAAACTGGTTACTGAACCCTGCTGCTTCGCCGCCGTCGCGACTCGCGAGCAGTGGAAAGCGCTGACCTGCGCAGATCGTGGCGGTGGTGGGCCGAAGAGACGCCTGCCGATTTCAGTTAAACAGGCTCTAAGTGGGCTTCACCTCATTACCACATGGGCTGATCAGGCTCTAAGTAGGCTTCATCGCTCAGCCCGTCATTTCTCCCACAACAAAGCGCACTCCTACTGTAGTTTCAGTTTGATTCAATGGTTAGAAAGGGATTTTTGTCTATAGAGTACTTAAAAAAGACGTATTTGTCTTTAGGACATCACACTAGTTGACTTTGTCTCATAAACACTATAAAAAACTATATTTGTATGTATGACACTATGTCAAATAAAATAATCGAACTGCCCTTGTCTTATTTCTTCATTCTAGCATGTGTCTTCCTCCTCGCCGATAGAGATCCACATTCACCCCTTGACAAGCACTCTAAGGTGTTACGTCACCATCGAAGACTCCTCGCTCCATACTATGTCGTCGAAGATGACCGCATCCACCGTGGACTTCACGCGGGGGTCCACAACGAGCTTGACACGAATGCTGAGGCACCCGACGGCGATGTCCCGGTTGTGGAACACAACAAGGAGAGAGGTGAAGACGGCGTGATCATGGGAGCCGGGACCAAACCGCGACAAACGACAGTGAATGAGATGAGTTAGGGGCACTTGTATCATTTACAACATATTCTCTTTCCTAATCAAAAAAAATAATTAAAATAATAATGGTGGTGTCCTTTAGACAAATTTCTATTTTTCATAGTGTCTAGAAGACAAAGTCAGCCGGTATAGTGTACTTTTTTTATTGTCCTATAGATAAAAATCAAATTGAAACTGAATCAAACTGAAGCGATGCACAACACATCATTGAATCAAACTGAACCTGAATCAGAGAGTTGAAGAAAAGAACTATCTATACTCATTCTAATTGCGAAAAAGGCTAATTTCTCGTTACTCGATACGTTGTCTGTAGTTCATACTTTTAGCTTTATAGGCATATAAAAAAAATTGGTTTTAGGCACCAAGCAAAATCGACATGCAACAATTGAACACAAGTGATATTGTACAACCCAACTGACATCAGGCGCGGAACAAGTGAGCAGGTGTCATGTCTGGTCTGCCACTGCATTTGGCGCATAAGAAGGAAGTGGCTAAGATTGTAGGAGCCTGACCTGCAAACCACCTGATGACTCCCGTCCCTGTTGGATCATTTGCACCCAAAGACGCCTTCCCAAAATCACCTCCGTAGCATAGCATTGTCTGCATCAACAGTTCCAGGGAAAGCGATGCATGGCCTACACGCCTAAACACCCTAATCGCAACGGCCCTGTTCCCCGTTGCGGTAGGAAGGGGCCCAATTACCAGCTGCTGATAAAACACAGCGATTACCTAGTCGGCATCGTGGACTGCCCATTAGCACGGACTTGACGACAATGGCATGCTGGATGCGTAATCATTGACAGCGCGCGCGTGCGGGCATGCCGGCACTGCTAACCTACGATTCGTCCTCATCATGCTCCAATAACTTGGTCACTCACCAGGCAGCTCCCGGTACTGTCCAAGACAGTCACTAGCAGTGATGAGAAAATCAGAGTGGCTGTGGCTCCAAGATGTTGAGTTTCACTGCTCTCTGAATTTTATTGCACTTCTAGTTTCAGAGCCAAGAAGCTCGTTCCATTTTCTTCTGGAAGATTGGTCAATTACATAGCAAAGCAGCTGCAGAAATAAACAGATGACAAAAATCATAGCCACACTGCAGAAATGATGTTAACTGAACAATTATTTAGCCAAGGTTAGGAGCTAACGAACGAACTACCTTACACACACAGTAGCCGACGACATTACAACGCGATATGTTCAGTTCACATGAATACGAATACTGTCTGCACTGCACTGACGCACCTCACTTCATAGAGACTATGAAACATGACACGGGGATTTTTTTACAGGTTACGGCAAAAAGAACAGCTCACCACTAGCAAGCAAGCAGCCTCGGTTGCATCGTCATTCATACCACACTACTTCCTAACGAAGAGGCTGCGCAGCTTGCCGCGCTCCAGCTTCTCGAGCAGCTTTTTGGCGCCGGCGACGTCCTTCTCCGTGAGCTTCTTGAGGTACCCGATGGCGCCGTGCGAGATCATGAGCTTCTTGCAGCGCTTGCTCGCCGACAGCGACAGCAGGCAGGAGATGGCGTACTTCTTGGCCGTGTTGTGCGGGCTCGGGTCCAGCAGCTGCACCAGGTTGGGCACGCTCTTCTCGTCCTTCTTGATGTCCCTCGCGTTGGGCGGGTAGCCCATCAGGCTCGCCACCGCCTGCGCCGCCGCCTCGCGCGCCGCGTTCGACTTGGCCTCCAGCAGCCGCACCAGGAGCGGGATGCACCCGTGCTCGCCCACCAGCCGCTTCATCTCCGCCGAGCTGGAGATCTTGCAGATGGCCGCCGCGGCCGCCTGCTGCGCGCCCACGGACCCGTCACGGAGCACGTGGACGAGGCGCGGGAGCACGCACAGCGAGACGAGGCTGTCCGACGAGACGGCGGTCACGAGGTTGCGGAGCGCCGCCACGGGAGACTCCTGCGGCAGCGGACCGTCGATGTAGGCGAGCAGGCTGCGGAGGCCGCCTTCGTTCACGACGGCGCGACGCAAGTTGTCGTTGCTCGAGGTGAGGTTCTGCAGGCACTCCGCGGCGTACTCTTTGGACCCGAGCACGACGCCGGAGTCCAGCAGGTTGATCATGACGCGCACCACGCCTTCCTCGGCCAGCGCCTGCCGGACCTCCGGCACCGCGGAGATGTTCTTGAGCGCGCCGGCCGCGGCGGACTGCGAGATGGAGTCCCCGGTCTGGCAGACGTCGATGAGCGGGCGGACGCCGCTGTGGCCGACGATGGCGCGAGCAATGTCAGGCGACATGGACAGCCGCTGTAGCGTGATGACGGCCTTCTCCCTGCCGACGAGGCTGCCGGACTCGGCCAGCCGGATGAGCGGCGGAAGCGCGCCTTCTGACATAAGCAAGCCCTCGCAGCTGCCGGACTCGGCAAGCAAGCACAGAACCGTGGCCGCTTTCTCCCTCACCTTCGGAGCCGTAGCAGTGAGCAGCTGAACCAGCGCGGCCACGTTGCCACGGCCGAGAGCCGACAGCACGCTCTTCTCGTCCTCGCGCAGAGCATCAAGCAGCCCATCCACCGCCCGGTGCTTCGCCTCCGCGTGCCCGATCTGCAGCCTGGCAAGCAGCTCCCGCACGTCCGTCTGCGCGGCCGCGGCAGCAGCGCCCGCCTCCGCCGGGGCCGCCGGCACCGTCGCGTCGGACAGCACGCCGGTCTTCACGAGGAGCGCGCAGTCCCGGAGGTTGAGGTCCAGCTTCCCGGCGAGCGCGTCGAGGTCGCTCTGCATCTGCAGCTTCCCCGCCCTCGGCGGCTCGCGGCAGCGCTCGCCGAGCTCGGAGGCCTCGGCCAGCGTGGCGGCCACCGACTGCAGCAGCTCCCGGCAGAGCGAGTTCTTGGAGAAGCAGGGGTGGCTGGACAGGTCCGACAGGCACGGCGGCACCCGCTCCAGCCTCGCCGCGATGGCCTTCCACCGCCCGCCGAAGCCTGTGGCCGAGCGCGCCGCGGCGAGGGCAGCGGGCACCAGCCCCCGCGCCCGCTCCAGCAGCTCCTCCGCCGTCGCGACGTCCCCGGCCGCCGCGGCCGGGCAGCTTTCCGAGCTCATTTCGCGGCGGTTGCAGTACCCAAGCTCGTCACCTGCAGTACTCACACCAGAAGGATCAGTGCTTTGCTCACTCCTCAGTACAGAAGCTGACAAATCCTGGAAAGCAGAGCCGCGGAGAAGAAGCTAGAATCAGACAGAGGAAGGGATCGTCTAGTTGTAGTATTTTAAGCGAATACAAATCCAAGTTGAAAGCTACGGCAAACCATCTACCCCACCGAGCTACTAGTACTCACTCCGATCTTTTCTTGCTCTAACTGGACGATTGGTGTGTGAAATTGAGAGGCGTAAATGTAGTGATGATGACGAAACGCTTGAAATTATGAGCTGGTACGAAAGCGCTATCAAAATTCCAAATCTTTTAGTATCACTTATCTTTCGAAATACGAATGGGGCTCTTGTCACTGGTTTCCGTACGAGAAGCACGGGTAGTATTTCAAAAATTGACGCAAGGGACAAGTAGATGCTGATGCGGCAGAAATGTAAAGTGACATTTTATTCTGTTCTGAACTGTAGACAAAACTTCATAGTTTTGTAATCTAAAAATTTGCTTCGTATTAGGTAATCTAAAGACTTCATTATCCGAGGACCGTGGTAGGTGCCCTCGGCTTAGAGAAACGTGTGGTTTAAAGAGAAGCCGAATGTTTAAGACTGACCCGGCTTTGCAAAAGGAGCAAGATTTGTATGCTCACAATTTTTCACACTACTTTCTTGTACTCTAATCCAAAGATCTCGCGCTTTCTTCACAGAAAAAGAATCATGGCGAAATAATTACGCGGTAACGAGCGTATCGTAAACGAACCGAATCCGCCTTTCGAAGGGTGCACGGAGTATAAAAAAACCTAGCTAGGACGCTTCCCCCAAAGTTCAGGAAAGTATCACAAGGCCATAACCTACCACGCGTGCGAGACATTGGCAACGGGTTTAGGACCCATGACCCGAAAGTTAAACACACATGCTAGTGCGAAAAGGAGCGCGGGCCCACGTGTCATTGTGAGGGGCGCCTCGCACGCGTCCTGCGTCACACACCACAGAGCGCCCTTTCCGTGGCAACTACTTTTTGTCACGAATTAAAGGCCGCGTGGGCTCGTGGCAACTGGCAGGGTTGGTGCGGCCGTGTATGCGGCACACGAGAGCGGGCCCACGCCGTCATTGCCTGGATTGGACCGCATCATCAGCGAATCAGCGGCCCGGGAAAATTAACCGATCGAGGAGGCGACCGAGCCCAAGACACGGCGCCTTGGGTCCGAAACGAACGAGCTCGAGTCCGGTGCGCACAGGTGGCGCGGACGCGGGCCCGGTTCTCTTCATCTCGAGCCGCTTGCTGAATCGTTCGGGCCCACCGCTCATCGGGGCAGCCGCAAAGGCCTACAGCGGGAACTACAGGGGCAGTTTAGTCATTGACAGCCGCGCCGACGTGCCGTGCGGACGCCGGTGTTGGCGCCGTCGGCGCGCCGGCGCCGGCCGCGAAGAGGGCTGGATTTTGGTGCTTTTCGGAGAATTGCTGCTTACGGAAAGGCTAGGGAAAGGGATCCTTTGTGATTGTTTCAAAAAAGGAAAACACTACGGTTCCAACCCTCTCTGCTTCGCCGAACTGAAGAACGAATCAACCCATTTCGACAAAATTCAAGAGATCTACTGTGCTAATCATGCGTTGAGAGGCGGCGGAAGCGAGGCCGAAGGCAGCAGCTAGGAGGAAAGCGTGAAAATCGGATGTTTAGCTTCGAAGCGTACCTACCAGAGCGCGAGAAATGAAGAGCAGAACTGCAGAAGGATCGAAGACACGGCTCGGATGTTACCTCTTTCCTGGCTCCCTCCAGTCTCGTCACCGCACCCCGCCGCTCCTCCGCCTCCGCCTCCTCCTTCGGCTACCCGTCCCGCCGTCCTCTTCCAGGCGCCGATCGCGACGACGCAGACGCCAACCAGGACCAGAACAGCTACCGCTGCTGCGACCGAGACGGCAACCATTAAACGCTCATCAGATCGCAATGGATTGGGGAATCATTGCCGCAAGTGCTCCAGCATCGCGTGATTAAGAGAGAGAAGAGAAGCGAATGTATTGCAGAATCATGGCCACGCAGCAGCACTCACCACGGCGTCTGCTTCCTCTTGTAGTTGTAGCGTTCCCTCCCCCGACAGGCTCCTCTGATGCCGCGTCGCCGCCTCCCGTCGAGTCGTTGGGGTGGTTTCGGAATTTATTCCCGTGCTGGACTGGCTGGCAGGTACAGGCAGCTTCGACCGAGAGGTTTTGAATTCAGGGCGAGGCGGGCCGTCAGATCGGGGTGGGGGCCCCGGGGAACGAGCGGTGGGGATCGGGTGTTTGGCGGCTGCGGGATCCGACCGTTTGACGAGTTTCGATTTTGAAATGGAACACGGTTGAGGTAACTGGTGCTGAGGTGTTGCACGTCGCTGACGCTCGGCGACCTTTTTTACGGCTTTTCGCTGACATTCACTGCGGCTTGACTGAGACAGCGAAGGATTTTTTGAATCCATAGCTTGCCCTTTTCCTGTACTGTGTGTACTCGTTTACTCCATAAGTACACTTTAATTTTTTCGAATTTGAGTTGCTTCAACATTTGATTTGAGAGACTGGCTGGCATCGTTTGATAGACGAGGGGAGTGTGGTCCTGGTCCATCTGAAGCGAATTTGTTCTTGCTCTCCAACGTTTACGTACGTGCGTGTACACGTGATTCAAGGTGCCGACGAGCGAAATGTGAGTCGGAGATCTTGTACTCAACGAAATTTCGATTTGCTAATCGTCTGCCACGAAACAAACCGACGGCGCCCGGCCAAAATATGGGAGGCTATTAACTGTATGCAATTAAAAAAGATGGCTCTGACCTATATATCACTAAAAAGTTTGTTCGTACCTTAATGTCATACCTAAACTTTTTTGACCTCTACATCATTCTATCCGTATTTCGTCTATTTTTCACCATTAGTAGCATTTGACGAGTGGGACCGGGTCTGAAAATGTTCAAAATAAATTTAACTGCTTTTTTGAGTCACAACACATATATTAGGCTCCAAATAAAATAACAGAAACCACAAAACAAGTATTATGAGCTCACGGAGAACAAAAAAATTCAAATGTCAAATTCGACGAAATTCGCAATAAAATTTCAAATTCGAATTCAAAATTCAAATTCGAAATAAAAAATTCAAATTACAAATTCGAATTTCTAATTTCGAAATAAAAATTCAAATTACAAATTCGAATTTCGAAATAAAAAATTCAAATTACAAATTCGAATTTCGAAATAAAAATTCAACATGTTCGAATTTGAATCTCGATTTTTTGAATTAGAATTTAAATTTCATGTTCGAATTTGGATTCGTGTTTGAATTTGATTTTGGATACGATAAATTCAAATCAAATTTGAAAATTTGAATTTGGATTAGAATTCAAATTTGTAAAATTCGAATCTGGATTTGAATTCATGAGATTCAGATTTCGTAAATTTGAATAGATTATGTGAATTCGCAATAGGATTTGAATTTGTCATTTATTGAAATTCTATTGGAATTTGTCAGAGGGGAAGAATTCCGAGGGCATTTTAGATATTTTCAGGCCCGGTCCCACTCGTCAGGTGCTGCAAACGGTGAAAAATGGACGGAATACAAACGGAATGTCATAGATGTCAAAAAAGTTTAGATGAATAACATCAGAGTGCGAACGATCTTTTTAATGACACATAGATAAGAACCATCTCTTTCAATGGCATAGAGCTAAAAGACTCAAAATAGGGAGATTACGGGCGCAAACGTTGGTACAGCTCCTCATCATTCTTCCATTATTGCAAGAAGTCCACGCCAACATTTTCTCCCTGGTCCCTCCCCTCTTTACGCACCACTTAAGTCCGAAGCAACGCATCACACATGACACATGTGAATGCGATGCAAGCAGCACATAAGTACATGACTCCCCCACTGTCTCTTTGCTTGCAAACTCAACAAAACTCCAACATGCCAGCAGTCACACGGCAAACCAGAGTGACACAGAACAAATTTACAGGCTGCATCAACCATATCCGGCTGTACGCATTAAACCACCAGTGAGCACTGTTATGCACGCCAGATGGTACTTCCGTTTGGTGTTAGAATCATAGGATGAAATCAATATCAACCTTAGGAGCAGGGTAACATCCCATTATTCCTACAAGGAGGTTCAAAACTTCCAATGCATCAGAAGCTTAACGCCAAGTGACATAAACACTTCATAAGAAACAAGATTGCATCTGCAGCAGAAATCATATCGAGCTCTTGCCTCTGGCACACAGCTGGAAAGGAATGGTTTGTGAGCTGTTTATGGTTGAAGGTAAAATAGTTGAAGAGGCCCAAGGAAATCCTCTGTCACCGTGCTGAAGGGTCTAGCAAAGGTCTCTGCCCCTGCAGCTCAAGTACAGTAACATTCTGCTGTACAACCGTAATGTTCTCCTGAAGCCGAAGTCCTCAGCAGTAACAGGTATCGCCACAGTGGATTCAATTGATTCTTTGACTAATAAATAGAATGTAAAGAATTCCTTGTTATCCACCTACAAGATAAAAAGAGACGTAATAAGGCAATGTCATGATGTAGGTGCACATGTATATTAAAAAAGAGTGCTAAAATTAAATTCCCCAAAAGGTCAAAACAGGCACAAACTTAATCGGGCTCTACATTTCTACAGAGGAAGCTACTAGTATGTACCTCGTGTTGTACATGTCTTTACATCAAGATTAAGATTTCAATCACAATATACAGTTGAGTTGAGTTAAGATTTTACCCCCTTACTAGCTCAGGCCAACATTACAATCAGGTCAGTGTTCATCCTGGAAAACAAAAATGGTCCTTAACTCCTGAGAGATGATATCCAAGCATTCCGCTACAGTAAATGGTGACACTCGACTAAGTTTAGAATGCTGATCAACCATAAGTGAGTAAACCTTAATCCTTATCTAGGACTTTCAGTTCATTAGTACAGTAAATAAAGCATTAAAAAAGAGCAGTTCTATGATTTGTCTGTCGCAGGGGGGAGCCAAAAAATTTCTACAGACATGTACCCATTAGCAATAATTGTACCCAACATAAAAGTACCCGAAGGCATTGCAACTGCATGCTTTGCATATAAGGGACATGTTATCACAAGGTGCCACACAGATAAGATCAGATCTCTGGAAGGAAGTGGAATGAAAATGCAGATTACATACTCATGCTGCGGTATGAAGCTCTCTATTATTCACCTACTTCATTTCATGAGAATTTAAAGGGATAGTCAAACTTTTGGCAACACAACATTCATAAAAGTTTAGTATTCAAATGTGAACCTAGTGCTCAGATCTCAGCTCAAGCCTGGAAAACAATTTCGACTGACACCACCTATAACTCATTCTAGTTTATACTCCATCCAACCAAATGGGATTCATTTCACACTGCTGGCAGGAGCATACAAGCAGGGATTAAAAAACCGCAACAGTGCCAGTTTTTTTATCTCACAAAAAACCGGTCGGTAAACCGGGAAAACCGACTGAAAACCGTTTTTGCTACAGCACACAAGGTCGGTTTTTGCGATAAACCAGATGTCCGCTAAAACCAGACCGGACCAGTTTTGTTGAAAACCGTGAAAACTGCCCGGTTTTCAATGGTTTTTTAACCCATGCATACGAGGATACACCGAAATTGCAGGCATAGTTTGCTATGAACTAAATAGCTAAACAGGAGGTCACATACAGATAATTATAGTCACCATAAGGAGTAAATTACTACTGAAATTTATATCTGATAAGAAAGCTGCAAATAAGTCTCAGAAACTGATAGCACAGACTTGTTTCCCAAACTCTACAAATGATTGGTCTAAATTTTTATATTGAAACAAGACGCAAGCTGTATTCAATGCCCTGCAAAGCATTAGAATTCCTACCACGTGAAAGGTAGTGTGCTTCAAGGTAACTGCTACATTCACTTACGTTGTATTGAAAAAACATAGTTCGCCGATGAGAACAGTTATTGAATTATTCAATGATTTATTTCAATATCAGCATGTTCTAGTCACCACCAATTTATCTCAACAATCAAAATTCGAAAGAACTGCCGAGGCTTGGGCAACTGATAAAAGGATAGATAAACTAAACAAAACCAAGACTTGTAGCAGTGTCTCAAGCCACTCAACAAAAGTAACAAACATTCTATCTACAGTTAAATGCATAATTATCATTTTCATGGCAAGATGGCACCAAATTGAAAACTAACTTCAGATAATAAATTCAGTACATCGAACTTCAACATTGCACTTAAAATTCTCTGTTTCATGTTTGACAGATGTTAAACTATGTCTAATGCAACCTTGAAAATTCACAGGGTATTTCAATTACAGGCCAGTGGCTGACTATGTTATATGGCCTGCACATTACTTGTTTGAATGATACATTCAAATCCAAGGAGCAGCCTTTGTGTTTTTATTCCAAATCCAATAGATACGCAAAGGTACATGTACAGGGATGAACCAGGCATCAACATATTTGACCATATCCATTTAATAAGATGCCTATTTCGTTTCAACCAGTGAAACGCCCAACGAAAAAAAAAAATCTGCCCATCAATCTCTTCAACTGCAACATGTTATATCACATCTTTCCTGTCCATGTTGCCAAGAAGTCATTTTAAAACTTGGCTGGACCTGTGAACCTATTACAAGCACCCCAGGCCCTCTGGATCCATTTTTCCAGTAGTGCCCTCAGTTTCCTCAATAAATAATTTTCCTTAATAAAAGGTAGCACCTAGTGCCCTAGACCCGCAGCATTTCTGTTAAAAAATGGTAATCTCACATTTGCCTGGACGTGAAATCCCTACAGTAAACGCATCGATCTTAAAGAAAAAAAGTAACTGAGTGCATATGCCTGTAACTGGAAACAAGTAACTCTGTGTATATTGCTATGTGAAACTGGATGTTTTGATTACTGAAAATAACAAAAAGTCTTCTGAAGATATAGGAATACCTTTGGTATATTTGAGCTAGGACTGCTGAAATTTATTTGCAATTGTTCTTATCCAAATCCTATCTTTCTCACTATAAGCATAATTTGTATTGGAGGCCAACAAGATGACACCTTCAGTTTTTGTTTCGCCATTAGCAGGATCAAGACTGCTCAAAACAGGTTGAACTAAAACAGAAAGAACCCCATCTGGCAGAATCTTCCCAAGACGAGCATCTGATCAAAGTACCACGGTTAGTACAGGACAAGGGAGATTTACATTATATACTTAAACAAGGAGAAAGGACAGCATTCTGAAAATCTCATCACAAGCTAATCATCAGGACAGAGGTACCACAATATTGCTTGACGAGGTAGATATCAGTAGGTGACTCTTATTCCTAAGATGCAGAGCTAACTTTGTAGTTACCACGAATCTGGCATGATAAAAAACTGGGTACATCTCTGCAGAACATTATAATATGGATACACTAGCCCAAATATTATAAAAGCAATGGGCCGAAACTTATTTCTAGCAGATAACATGAGACTATGTCCAGATCAACAAGAGCAGCACACACACCTGAAAAATTAGGCAAATACAAAGCCTCCTTTAGATCAATAAATCCAATTTCCAGCACCTGATTTTTGAACCACTCAGTCATGGCATACTTCGAAGTATCTGCAGGTGGATCCCAGTATCCTCGTACGCATAACATGTTCCCGATCAGTATGAGCTAGGAAAAAGCAAAGGCAAGATGATAAGTCTAACCAGCATAAAAAAAAAATCTGATTCTTCATAATAAGTTTCACACAAGAACTGTAAAATATGCTCCACAAGTAGGCATTAACAAACCATATTAGAGTCGCAGTCCTCAAGTTTAATCTGTATTACCGGTATCAAACTGAAAACATACCACAGAAGTTGTGTTTGTATTCCGCAGCAGGACATAGGAGGCCCATGCCATGTCCTCCTTCTGTTGCGCTGATAGGTTCTCGGACATCACAAAGACCTGCCTGCTCCCCTCAGGCAGAGGCACACGGCTGGCAGCATCAGCACCCTGCAACACCCCAAAATCGCAACCGCAGAATATTTCAATTTCCACAACCGCATTGCAATGCCATTTCATGATATCCATAAACACGTGATGAAAGAATCATGCCCTTCCCACCTCTAGGAACCTCCCGAGGAACGGCAGCGTCGCCGAGAACGCGGCCAGGCACAGACCCAGAGCCTCGGACCTCTGCGAGTTCGCACAACCAGTTAGGCAGGTCGGTTACAGTGAGGGAAGGAGAGGCGGCGGGTGGCGCCGGGATTGACGAGGACCGACGAGCTGCGCGGGTGTTGGGGACGGGGAGACGAAGTGGTTGAGGAGGACCAGGGCGCCGAAGCCGATGCCTAGCCATCGCGGGAGGTACGACTCGTCCAGCCCCGGAATCCCTGCGTTTCAGACGGAGTCACGGTTAGAGCAACTATACCAGCGCGGCGGCAGGAGAGCGTGAGGCGGTGGCAGACGTGGTACCGAGCGTGAAGCGGAGGACGGAGAGGTTGACTTGCTGCGGCTGAGAAGGGTCGGAATTGGAGGCGCAGATGCGGGTGCGAGGATAGAGGGAGCGGAAGAGGGAGCCGGGTTTGGTCGCCGGCGCCGGGCGCGGGAGGAGGCGGGCCGTGGCGGTGGGGAAAGGGTGGGAATGGAGCGGCGGTGCGCGGGCGAGAAGAAGCATGGCGCGGCGAACCGGATTGGTGGTCGCCGTCGCGGCGTGCTCCTGTCGTCTCGCGCGTCTCCATCCACGTTGTTATTGTTGCCTTAGGCCGTCTGCATTGCCATGGGCTGGCACATCAGCCCATTTGCGGCCTGGTACAACCAATCCCAGACACTTCTTCAGCACTGCCCAGTCGGACGAACCCAGCCCGGACAGAAAACATCAACCGCCAAAGAAAACTTCGAACTTCAAATAGTAGTCGCTAAACAGGCTAACACCACACCAACGACGCACGCGGTAATAACCAGCAGTCAAATGAGAACCGAAGTAGGAGTAAAGTCGGAAATTTCTTCGAACCATGCTGCCTGTGCACTGGTGCCCAATTACTTTTCCCGGTCAAAAGTGCCGTCGCGTCTGTCGGTCTTGCATTTGAGCGTTCTAGCAAAGATGATCTCTTGCCAGGATCTCAGGGAACACACTTTCCCGCCCGCGGTAGTCAGTCAGCGCGCCGCGGTAAACAACGCAAGAAAAGTTCTGGCATTGATCGCTGCGAACAAATTTTTCCTGGTTGCTGGTAGGAACTGACGGTGAGATCACTAATCTGAAGATGACCGACTCGTCTTCGTAGAAAAAAAAACGAGCGCCCAGTGAGACACATCGTGTCGTAGCCGCGCTGTATCGTTTTGCCTGGCGACACGAGAAAGCATGCTCCCGCTGAGATCCTCGTCGAAAGAAGAAGGGGACCAAGCCGGGACATATTCATGGCGGAATCGGCATAATACAGGTCGGCCACAAGAACGGCAGGGGCGAAACGACCCCGTCCAATCCTTGGGCGCACCGAAAGCTGGTTGGTGCGCCAGATGAGAACTGGGAGCGGCATTGGATCCCATTGGTTTCCTTGAGCGCTGGCACGGTGGAGTCCACTCGGACGCATCATGGCCCCAGGTGGGATAAGATCCTGACGAGCGTTGGAGAGATATTTTAATCCGCATTA
Source organism: Eleusine indica (assembly GCA_030378355.1). Lineage (NCBI taxonomy): Eukaryota > Viridiplantae > Streptophyta > Magnoliopsida > Poales > Poaceae > Eleusine > Eleusine indica. The sequence continues at coordinate 50,990,739 of CM059495.1, forward strand.
TTTTTCGATAGAACAGGGGGTTGCACACTTGCACGCCCGCATTTCAGTGCAAGATGCGGTGTTTGCTTCTATAAGCAGGTAATGGACCAAGTATATGCATTTTTCTGTGTACTATGTATTACAAATAATATGGCAGGTTTTTCTTTGTGTACAATATAAACAAAGAATATGGCAGATTGGCAGATCGTGCTGATGACGATGATACAAGTGGGCTAATGGCTATCGACTTGCGAGGTGTAAGTGGCATGTGAGTGCTGAACAGTCTGAAGTCATATGCGAACTTGCAAATGTTCCAGATCGAAACAACAGCCAACATGCACTGTCGCCCACAGATCCATCATCCATTCAAGTTATCACCGGCTGGTCATGCTACAGCATCGAAGTACAACCTTGGCCCTTGCCCTCGATGTGCCATCAGCCATCCTTTGAATCTACCGAATTAGCAAGCAGGCCATTCATGTATCAGCCTACCAACATCAACTTCTTTCATGCCTGGCACAACTATGAGCAGGAAATATGAACAGCCCTCTTTACAATCTGTTACTCCCGATTCAGCATTCAAAATTTAATCAGAAGAAAGTTCAGCAATCTCAAAATCTTTTAGGCAGATGAACTCACCACCAAAGTTCATCTAACAACACGAACCAGCAGTATAAATAAACGTAGGATAAAATCAATAGCAGAAGAAGAATATGTCAGGAGAAAATAATATTTTGGATCACACTTCAGAAAGGTTTCTCGATAGCTGAATGTTCATACATCTAAAGGTAAAAGGACCCCAGAAAAGGACAGACAAAGAACCTCAGGTTTCTGGCCATGCTAACATTTTTCATGAGTTCAGTATATTTCACCGATTGCTCAAACTACTCAGCTCTCAAGGGAAAAAAAACAACCCTAGGAAAGGACTGACAAAGCATTCTTATGCCACTGATCACACAAAATCTGAAGTCTACAATCATATACACTTTCCTCCTATGCACTTATAGCCCAAATTAAAAATAGGATTAGGCTGCAAGCTGCATTGGTCTAACATCCTAATGTAAGTACCTCTGCGTCATCTACATTCTCTTTTCTTGGACCTGACCACCATCTCTTGCTGAAGGGATCCCTTTGGATAAATGAGAACAGAATCAACACACAGACCACCTTTGGTGTGTGTGCAATCAATCTGCGCCATCGAGAACTTCAGCTTCATTGGCTGGTCAGGCTTTGAGGCCACAAAATCGCCTGCATGATACAAGACCCAGCTCCCAGGCTCCTCAAGGTAGCACTGAGATAACATATGCTGGCCATCGGAGGTTGAGAGCTGGAAGCGAACAGGCTTCTTGTCCCAACCATGAATGTGCTCTGAGCTACAAAGGCGCCGGCCAAATCGCTTATAGAACTTTCCAAGATGGACCCTGAAGTACAAGCTATAGGTCCCAACAGGAAAGCAGAAATCGACTTCCCCAACCACCTCAAACCACCAAATTTGTTGAAGGTAAGCCACAGACTGGAATCTGCATGACAAAATCCAGCAGATTTGGATCAGAATGTCTTCTCAGTATCAATTATCGCTATGAGGACATATGAATCAAATGACATTATTTAATCAACTGAATTATAAAGTAGTACAGAACAGTTTGTTGAAGAAATTAACGAACAAGTCAACACATCTGTGGTGTTTCACTTTAAAACATGAGAAAAGGAATGCCATATATCCGGTTTTAGAGCAAATAGTTCTATTTTACAGGTTTGAACATAGAGAACCAAGTGTTAATGAAGAATCAAGGAACGAGTCAATCACACCATGAGATATTTTTCTTCTGCTCTTATCCAGTGCAAGTCATGCCACCATATCGTCTTTCAGAAAAACTACACAAATTAAACAAATGGAAAATTACAAAACATGATATAGAAGTCGTATGCACCTTGATTCTGAAGTTGGCATGTGTTGCCAATATCTTCTGTCATCGATCCCAGTTATTACCAGTGCTTTGGAGGATAAAGCCATACAAATCTGACCTTTGTTCTTGTCCAGCCAGAACTCCTACAGTTGTACCAAAAAAATACAAATTCAGTGAACCTGTTCGTTTCCTATAGGATGATAAAAAAAAACTGCTCATGCACCGAATTCCTGCCTCCAATTTCAGCAAACTTCGCTCCCTATACAATTAATTAACCCAACTAATGCTTCAGGCGCCAATTCAAGGAATTTGGAACATAATCCTCCAACAAATTATAGAATCGCTCATAAAATTTCAGCGCTGGGCCTAAAAAAAACCAGAAAGCCGCGTGGAAGCAACAGGACAAGAATTCAATTCACCTTTGTGCCGTCACCGAAAGGCACAGGCCTGGCGAGCCTCGCGTAGATCTCCTTCTTCCCGGCACGCCGCCGCCTCCGCTTGCCCTCCTCGCCGGACCCGACGAACTCCATCAGGTATCGGTAGTTCTCCGGCAGCTTCGCCTCCCACACGAAGTCCGCCCCCGCGGCGCCGCGGAACGCGTGGTTGAGCCGCGCGAGCCGGCAGATCTCCGGCGGGTCGAGCCGGAGCAGCACCTCGGCGGCGCAGAGTTCCGGCAGATCGCCCAGGCCCACAGCAGCAGGCCCCGCCGCCGCCGCGGCGCCGCCGTCCACCCCAAGCAGGACCGAGACCCAGGCCCCCATGCCCCCGCTTTTCCTCCAGTCGCAACGATGTTTCGCCGCCCCTCAACCTCCTTGTAGATGAAAACCGAATCAATCGCCCCCGCGAACTCGATCCCGCGTCGACCTCCTCGCCGCGCTGCACCTGATTCCGCCGCTCCACTTCCTCCAACTGTAACTGGGGAGCTTCCGCCGACGAACCGCGCCGAAAGGGAATCGCCCGGGAAATCACTTGAACTCGTGCGGTCCGCGAGATTAAAACGCTAGGTTCGGCGGTGGGGAAGAGGCGAGGATTATAAAGAGGCAAGGCGGAGACGCCGAAATAGACGAGGGAACTGCGGTCGTTAATGGCAGTGGATATGACCTTTTTCTCAAATCCACACCATCTGATCTTCCTTTAATTATAATCCACTCCTTCTACAGGGACTTTTCCGTAACCATCTGACTCAACACGGACATATCCCAAGTGCGTTTCTGCAATATTAGCAGTGCGCCCGTCTAGGATTTTCTCGTTAATGGTAAACAGATTGGATTAGTGGGCCGCCGTCGGTACCACGTACACCTGGACACGGTCCATGCACCCGGCTGGTTTCTGGCGCCTACGACTCCACGCGTCGGCCGTCCGGTCCATGCACCGTGACCCGTGCGGTAGGTGCAGGGACCAGTTGTGGGGAGAGGCCGTATCGCCTGGAGACTTCCGCAATTGCCCCCGCGCGCGGCACGGCATGCGGACGGACAGTGCATGACAGGCTGGAAAATCCAAGCGCCATATCCTCTCCTCCGTCTTTAACCCAAAACCTGCTGCATTTTCTAAAAATAAAAGCTCGTTACCATAATTAAGGAAAACACCGGGATAAAATCCAGGAGCGGATAACGTGGATGGGGAAAGTACGCGTGGCGTACGGCGCTTGAACCCGGTCCCATCGGACGGCCGATCAGTCTGTCACGGAACGGTGCGCGTACGTAGCTGCGTGCGTGCGTGCACGCTCGGGGGCTGGCTGTTTGGCCGTGACGGTCTGATGGTTTCGAGACGGTTCGGTCCCATCCCAAACGACGCGCCGACCAGTCTTTGTGTGCCTCATCTTTGTTTATGCCAGGGTTCTGTTCATCTGATTGATTCATTCCGGATTTTCTACTAATCACCATTTGTGTTGTACGGTAGTAGTACTTCACTGCTACTCGCAGGTAACTCCGGGTACAGACTTCGTGTGGAAGTATTTGCAAATGGACCTCACACCTTACTGCTGAACGTGTCTGGAGAGAAGGTGGATGCTTTGCAAATTGCAATCTCGCTTTTGTATGGCAAATATCAAAGACGCGTATCCTCCAATTAGTGGTACGCAGACGGGTAAAGCGAGATGACACCGCTCCCATTCACGTTGTATTCGTCCAAATCCAACGATTATTATTAGGTATGAGGAGATTAGCACGGAACCAATCAACTATTTCAACGAACGACAGCCGCGGCGAGCAGCTACCACCGTAGGAGTACGTGCGTTACTTTCAAATAGCCTTGCGACAGTCAAGTGAAGAAGTGATGACGCCGCCTAACACGGCGACCTAACTCCTGATCTTTGGATTCCAATCAACCGGCTTAGTTTATCGCCAACCATCTCACTCACGCACACGACCTCCAGCCGTGATCTCGCCGGATCACCTGCGCCTCGGAAAGTGAGACACGACAAACTACTGTTAATCTGACGCTCCCACTACGAGACTGTAGTACATTAATCTATCCTCTGACGTGCCGCTGGGTGGTCGGCTCGGCACACGTAGCAGGAAAAATCTTTTTCCAAAATTTTGTTGGCGCCTGCCTGCCGCATGAGATGGCGCACCGTGCACTGTCGGCACGCGCACAGTGCGATCGAGAGTGGGGCGTTCCCGGCCAGCGACGGACGGGACACGGAACGGAACAGGGGAGACGTGACAGGCTCGGGTTCGTCTTGGCTCGTCTCGAAGCATCTGAACACCGGACGGCACTTTCGGTCACTTTCGATCCAGGATGATTAGTTATCTTTTCTACATCTGATTGATCGATCGAGCTCGACGGCCATAATAAGCTGCTGATATTTAATTGCCCGTTTCCGTTCTTTTGGAACCCAAATCTCCGGCCGAAGCTGGAAAGGGAGAAGATTTATTGTACAAATTGAGTGAAAAGGCATATAAAACGTGTAGATATCACGTTGGATATGAGCGCGTCATACACGTCCCTGGCGTGGTGACGTGTACCTCCGAGATGAATGATTTGGGTCGTACGTGGAACGCGCGACGGCGGCGTGTAGCAGCACGTGGAACGTCACGAGTGGAAGCCGTGCACCACTTCAATTTCTCCGTGTCGAGCGTGCACATGCGCATGGTCGACATTATTGTTAACTACAGTACGCGGTGCTTTATTTACGTTTAGAGAACGGAACGCTAGCAGTAATACTAATACTGTGCTCTCCAACATTAACCAGCTCAAACTGAAGCAAAGAAGTCACCTCACATCACCGGGCGACCAGCCACATGCCATCCTCACGTTTGCAACAAAATGCCAAAGGGAACACTTCTAGGGTTCGAAGATTAAACGGAGACCAGCTGAGCGGCAACAGATGGACCACGCACCAAAAAACGGAGCTTTCCCGGTACAACTCGCTCTCGCCCAGCTTCAGCACGCCCTGATGCCAGCAAATTACGCGGGCCCTATCCCACGGGCCCACGCGCTAATGTCTCACTCGGCAGTGGGGCCGTGTCCCTGCACGAGAAGATAGAGCCGCCGCCGCGGCGGCAAATATCCCGGCCCAGAAGTCCAGCAGTCCAGCACCAGCACCAGCACCGTGCACGCAGCTGAGGCGTGGATCCGAGTCAGCACGCGCGCGCGGCCCGCGGAACCGCGAGACGTGGCGGCTGGCGACCGGTCGGGGCCGCGGTATTCGGTGAGCTCCTTTCTTTCCCCTTCGATTTTAAAATGATATTCGGCGGAGTTGCAGTCGTGTGAATACGACTGTTGTGGAGGGATTAGGTGATGACCCTCGCGGTGTCTTTGTTTTAATCTAGGCTGCGGCTTTCCGGAAGTCGACCGTGTCCTTTTGGTGCTCCTGCTGCGCTGGTGTTAGCCTTTTCTTTAGATGGTGACTTGGACAGATCGAGAAATGCGAGATTCCCAAAGGAAGTACTAGTGAAAGAATTTCCAGGCGCGTATGCTGGCTCAAGCGATGGTAATTATGACTAGTCAAAATCGTACTAGTAACCTCGAAGACAAGCTCTCCGATAATTTTAACTGATTCCGGGCAAGTGGTCGGGCTCATGGTGCCCATCGAGGCGGTGGAAATTGACTAGTTGACCGTTGAAACCGCTGAATTTGCTGCCGGCAGCAGCTTGGCGGTGCCAGTTTTGTAGAGCTTCGGTACGATGCAAACGACTTTGATTTGCGAGATCATCACGTTGTCATGTGACTCACCTCCAGCACCTGCGTCTAGCGAATCGTGGAAACCAGTTGGACTCTCATAATGTTCCCGTGTGCGGGTTCCGTTTGTTTAGTCGAGCCGAGTTGGCCAGGGTGCACCACCATTTCGAGCAACTCGATCCAATGATGACCTTTATAAATGTTGCTTAATGAGGTGTTTTGTGCTTACAAAAAGAATGCGCCTGCAAGTTGGGAACTTGACGTGTATTAAGAACTGCTTGAGACAAGAATTAGAGTTTGGGTGATACGCTCTTCTTCATATTAGTTCATACATCACTGCGTTGCTCCAATCACGTCATTCGTGCATTCTTCGGTGCTTACGAGTACAATTTGTTAGTACTCGAGTAGTCGAGTAGCGATAGCGATTCTGTGAGGGTGACAGGCTGAAATCAGAATTCGAATTAATTACCGCTACGTAACATAGACATGCGAATCACTCGAATAATCTGCAACGCCGTAAGTATACCAAGATGTAAATCCCCGCAACACATGCTCGACAAACGTAGGCATCAAGCCGTACGTTTGGAAGGCGACATCCCAAAATTTCAGATAGTTCCACCATTCTGATCATGACTAATAAGGTTAAGAGGTGATCAAACTGCGCAGAAGTGATGCAATGATGCTCCACGAGTCGGATCTGAATGCTCTGCAAAGCCCCTACATTACAAGTGGAGAATCTTTTAGGATCCCATCTTCAACTTTAATTATTCCTAGCGGAATATCTTGTAGGCTACGAGTGGCTCGGTGCGGCTCGTCGTGAATCCCACGCCGACACCTCGCGCGAAGCACCATCCTGTTTTCAGAATCTCCGGCGGAACTAGTGCTGCCAGAGCTCAAAGTTCCTGGTGCTGGCCAGATTCGCGAGATCATATCTTGCGATACTTCTTGGCTATCACGGTCATTTTGTCACTTCTGATGATAGCGTGGGGGGGACGAACGAACGAACATCACCGCCGCCGATCTTTATGACGTGAGAAGGTGATGACAGAAAGTGACAGCCCTCGCTGCTGAGTCCACATCCTGTGCAGTTGTGCATTAACATTAACAGTGACTGACATGTGAGCCAGCTAGCAATGGACGTCATCCACTGTGATGTCAGCCACTGTTAATGTTAATGCACAACTGCGGAGGATGTGGTTCCCTCGCTGCTGCTATTCACCGTTGAAGGTGTTGTACTGTTCCGGACAGACTGGTCATGCCTGAATGGCTTCCGTCCGTACGATGCTATGGCCCGGATTCGTGAGCTTATCACGTTATCATGTGACTCAGCTCCAGCACGAATAAGCGTTAGCATCCAGCGGAACGTGGAGCCCATGTTGGCCCGTCATCCCACCATCCCGTGGGCGCATGCGTCCGTTTATTCTGTAGCACATAGTAGGGTTAGTAGGTACGCAGTCGCGCGCCGCAACATGATCTCATACAACCACCGTTTCTCAAGCAACTCCTAATCTCCAACATACAGTGCTTATACACATGTTGAAAGTCTTGGTTTGTTAGAAAACAAGCTTAGAGGGTGAGAGGAAGTAGACGTATCATCAGGCACATACAGACAAGAACAAGAGTTGTGTGATACGCGCTTCTTCGTTTCTTCCAGGAGACACATCAGGTCATCATCAGAATACAAGTTTTTTTTTTTTTTTGCATTATATTGGTCCAATGGTGTAGTTGGCGCAGTTTTTCAATTGTCAGAGAACGATTATTGCCAGTATACCACAACAAGCATGTGGCACCGACTGAACCAGAGCCTGCTTCCCCTCATGGAGTCACGAAAACGAATCTGCAATACAGCGAATTTGAGCCGTGTATGCGCATCCCTTCAAACCACAAATACATAATTCCGGCACGGACTTTCAATATCACGACCAGTCTTTGTTTGTGAGCTCAAAGAAAACACAGCAAGTATCAGTAATCAGTGTCGAAACCGCAAGTAGCAATCCTGTGACCCAGCCGTCCCAGCGGCATTCCTTGGTCGACGCCTCCCGCCGGGCAGCACCTTCTGCAGCGCGCGTACGCGGGGCAATCAATGCTGTTCACCGTCAGACATGGGCTAATTAATGCAAGTGTTTCTTACCGTCGGGCATCTACCACGGTCACCATCTGTCACCTGCGTCTCATGATCGTAAGGAATGAAGACATTGTCGACTGCTCAGGATCGACCTGAGCGGAAAAAATATCTAGCAGCACACACGCGACTCCCCACCGAGATGATATTTCTTCGCTCTCTCTCGCCTCTTGCAGAGGAGCGTCGTGTTCACCTAGGCATCCTCGCAACGCAACAAATTCTCTCGTACGGCTGCAGATCCTCCGCCGATCTGCCGGACCGATCAGTCGCGATCCGAAACGACCGGGAGGGGACGTGCTGTCATCTCCCCACCGGAGTTGGTACACAGGAGGACGAGGACCACCCCGCCGATGATAATGATGATGCTATGGGCTGTGAGGTGGAGAGCCGTGACCCGTACAGCGGTTGCGCGTCAAAGGCGATAAGGAGGCGCGCTATTAGATCGTCGCGCCAGCGTCTCACACCATCATGTACGCCACCGCAGGTCATCGCTCGGGCGTCCACGACGGATTCGGCATACGCCGGGGCGGTTACTTGTACAGAGGTGAGCGGTGGAGTGATTTTACAGGCTCGGCACCAGATTGGCTGGTTTTGTCAGACGCGCGGCGGTGAAGCGGTGGTGGAGCCACGGGAGTTTGGACGGAAGATTAGCCTGCTTGCGTCGCGTCTCTCGCAGCAGTAGTAGCCGCGCCTGTACAGTACAGCGGCAGGGTTTGGCGTCACCCCGCGCGCGCCAGCCTGTCCATATTCCTTGGCGAGTCGTCGGCGAGGTGGCCGGACAAAGCGCAAGCCGATTGTTCATTTTGTCGAGACGCGGGCGCCGATCAGGGTAACGGACGATCGAGTGAAACGTCAGGCAGGCGCGCCCGTGCCGTGCCGTGCCGTTTGGATCCCGGGCGATGCTTTGCCTTTCCGCGTTGCTGACAGGCAGTGGGGGACTGCGGGAGTATGGACGGAGGAAGCTGGTGCCACGCTCTGCTTGCATCGCGACGAGCGGCGCGCGATGACGGACAAAAGGGAACGGCCCAAAGTTAGAGATGGTGTCCGACACGTGCATGCTCGTACGTTGTACGTGCGCCACTTGATGATTCATCACTGATGACGGCGGTTTTACTCTACCGCGCGGAGTAGTAATTAATATGCACGGAAGTGTGTACCTGGGCACGTTGCTTCGCAACGCAAATGGTTGGACAATCGTCAGTTACCGCTGGACTTGCAATGCGATACCTGTCCTGTCCGAATGTGTGTGTAGTCCAGACCCCGGCGGAATTAGCTGAGCGGGCACGGCGCCACCAGCAGCAGCCGCCGGTCGAGGCACGCACATGCGTGGACCGCATGCGCTGATAAATGCTGTGAGGCAGCAACTTGCGATAAGGAGGAGGAGGCGCACCAGGCACGACTACTACTAGGTCCTGATCGCCGCACCGGCGTCTCATCATCATCACGACAACGCCAAGCCATCACGCGTTCCACACTCCGGACCCGGACGTATTTGCGGTAACCCCACCCCCACGCACGCCAGCCTGGTGATCATGAAGTGACCAGCGATCTGGCGTGGCAGATTGCTCGTTTTGTCGAGACGCGCGCGGGCGGTGGCGGTGGTGGGCGAGCGGATACGTCAGGCGCCGGGTGGGGTTTGGACGGAAGCTTGGCCGGGGGCGAGGCTTGCGTGGCGACAGGCAAGCCGAGCGTGGCCGATGGGAAAGGTGCTGCATTTGCTGCTCTACTGATCTGGACTTCTGGAGATCGAATACTGATGATTGTTGGGCTCTTTCGGCCCAACTGTACACAACAAGACTGGGCCTAACCTGAGCGAAGAAGTCCTAAGACCGGGCTCTTTTGATCAGAAGGGCGGGCCTGACCGCACTCCTTCCAGGGCGGGAAATGTGCAATTTTATGGGCTGTGAGCCTGTGAGTGTAGTGTTCACTATTCAGTCATTCAGTGTAGTGGCGACTTGACCAGAGACAGATAAACATTCATTTTCATCACAAAACCCAAATCGGCACTGGACATACGGTCACACAGAATAACACAAAGATACACAGGAAGCTGTGGCGCTCCCTGGCCCTGGACAAACTAGTACAAAGTACCAACTACTACAGCTTCAAGAGAGCATATCCAAATTCGAATCTCAGAAAAAAAATAACCAACATAGTGGGAACTAGCTTAGGCTAAACGAGCACGAGAACTACCGGGTGGCTAAATACTAGTAGAAGATGATACACGTCACCTCCGACCATCCATCCATCAGGCGATCCGAACATCGTGCCAAGGAATTGCCAAGTGATAGTAACTCGCAATGATTTCAAATTTAGGGGAGGGGAAAAGCAAAGGGGGGCGAGTAGGTGAGTAGGGGGCAAAAGCAGGCAGCCAAAAGCCAATGCTGATGTCTAGTTCCTGAGCACCCTCCTCTCTCACACAAGTCACAATCCCCTTCCGTTTTGGTGTTGCTCTTTGCTGCGCGCCTCTGGTCTCGCGTTCCGAATCTGGCAACACAGACACATTACGCGCGCCATTAGTGGCAATTGGTAACGGAGGAAAGCCCAGAAACTGAAGAAGGCAGACGACGGTCAGAGGTCTCGTGAGTCGTGACCGCCTTGCTCGAGCCCTCCTCCCCTGCCACCGATCGATCGTTTTTCACCTCGTAATGACGCCTTCCGTTCTCGATCGTGTGGTGTACCGGCTCTAGCTGCCTGCGCGCAGCACTGCGCTCTCAGTCCCAATCCTCGTCCTCGTGAACAATAATGCGCAGCATGTGATGGACTGATGGTCCAGCAGGACCGTTAGGCTCCGACAAAGAGGACTAGAGGAGAAGCAGCGAACAGGCCCCACGGCCTCGCACGCCCAAATACCAACTGGGCCCAGAGTTCAGAAAAGACCTGAGCAGTTGAGTGTTTTGGGCTGGGCTAGAACAATGGCCTCGCACGCCCAGATACCAACTGGGCCCAAAATGGTTCAAGGTCAACACACAGTCCGAAAGGATGAACCAACTCGGATCAATCATGCAGCTGCTGAATTATTTTTCCGAGGTCACATATCTTCTTCCCGGTCACGACTCCCAAGCAACAGATAAGAACCACACAATATTCCCGTAATTTTGACGGATATTCGCACAAATGGAGACCGAGCCATTCGTCACAACGCGTTATACTGTACCAATGTACCGTTTGCCATATTTCCTTGTTTCCATAAAAAAAAAGTCACAATAACCTGTGTCACTTTTGGTGTACCATTATGTCACTTTTCTTCTAGTATAAAACGAGCAAGCATCTATCCCATCTGAAAATAGAAACGGAATTATTTTGGTAATTTGTAACATATCATATAAGCATGAAAGGCTGCAGCTGCCAAGAAAATAGCTGCCATAATTACAATCATAATCCATATATATGATAAAACTTTGGTCCAACCGATTAATTAAGTCTCCACTAAACTGGAACCGACTCCTTGGGTCTCTTTATTTATTGCACCACTCTCTCTCTCTCTCTCTCTCTCTCTCTCTCTCTCTCAAGACGACCAGTGTCCACGTTTCGCCGAGCCAGAACAAACCTCCTCCTCTGTCCTCCTCTCCTAACCTCCTCCTCTGCGGTCCGCCTCGCTCGCGGTGCCGCGCGGCGGCCATGGCGAACACCGGCTTCCGCCGGAGGTGCGGCGGCGTGAAGCGCGTGGACGTCGTGACCGTCTTCATCGCGGCGGTGCTCTGCTCCGCGTCCTACTGCCTCGGGATATGGCACAACAGCCGCGGCGCCGCGGACAGCCGCGTCCTCGGGCCCAGCACGGTCGTCATCGTCGCCCCCGAGTCGTGCGGCGGAGACGAGCCGCTCGACTTCGAGGCGCGCCACTCCGCCGAGGCTGCCGGGCTCTCCGTGTCGTCGTCGTCTTCAACGACGAACACGCGGAGGGCATTGCGTGGTGTTGCGCCAGGGGGCACTGGGCACGGCGGGGAGTTCATCACTACGTGGACGGCTCGCGGGAGGTTTGCAGAGGCACTGGACGGCGGCACCCTCCGGTTCGCGGACGCCGGCGCCGTCCGAGCGTAGGGGAGGCCTGGACCCTGCTGTGTTCCGGCTAAGCTCCGGCCTCCGTGCGCGCACCGGCAGTCGGTCCTCAATCCCAACGTACGGTCGCTGTTCCGTGCGTGCGCAGCTTTTACGTTCTAGCCCTTTTCGAGTTCTTTTCTCCCTGCGAGGAAGAATGATGTAATATAGAGGATTTTATGTGAAAAAAAATACAGAAATGGACGTGACGGCGATTTGTTGGTGATCCAACCAAGGTGTTTCATTATCGCTTTTTTCGGTTTCTTCTAGCCTGTTGGTGCGTCTGTTGGAACGGCACGGCAGGCAGGTTTGCACTTTAGTGGGCGACCAAATCAAGGGAGAAAGGGCTGCGTGCAAGGACAAGTGGCGACCTCGTCAACCAATGTTGCGTTGACAATTCTGTTCGGCCACGTCAGCGGATGGACCCGCCACCATTATCTTCATTTGGTTGTGCACTGACATGTCGTTTTCTTCTGAGTAATTGTGGCTACAGTATATATCGTGATATCTTTTTGGTTCAGAGTTCAGATAAGATACTAATCTGCCAGTCAATGATATTTCCACTTGTCGACAGCAAAGACATTGGCAAGCACGGAGTAGACGACTCTGAATAGATCAGGCTCGGTGCCTGGAGAGAAGTTTCTTCCAGGCTCCGACTTCCCCTTGGCAAGAAAACAACGGTGAGCGGGCAGTTGGCGTGCGGAGCTGCTATCAAACGTGGCCGCTCGTGGCACTTCACAGGCAATTCGATGGAAAAGGCATATACGTCACGATATTTCACACGTATATTTTCTCCGCTCTCAACAACCGCGCCAATGCACCATCCTCCCGTCTTGCAAAATCAAAACTTCCATAGCTTTCAGACGTTGCAACAACATGCCATATATATTATGCATTCGAGTCAACCAACATTGATGACGAGGTACAACAGTTCCAATCCAGATTTGTCAACCCTATTTATTGAACAGAAAGCTTGACCGATGCCTCACCGGCCAGGGCCACCAAATCCTAGCCTTCGATCTATAAAAACCCGGGCGCTTCAGCCATCCAAGCAAGGCCGGAACCAAGCGATCAAGCATCAGCACCTACGAGTATAGCAGTTTGTCAGTTTCAAAACACACATTTGCTTGCTCAACACTCTGCCCCTCGTCGCGACGCACAATGGCCTCCACGAACAGCTGGACCCTCGAGATCCCCTCGTCGGTGGCCGCACCGCGCCTGTTCCGTGTTGCCGTGAACCCTGGCGCCCAACCTCGCATCCCACATCGTCGCCAGTGCGAGGACAGCGTCAGGCAATTCAACTTCACCTCAGTTTCATGGCACTTCACAGGCATGGAATAAAAAACCATTAAACGGTTTTCGGTGAAACCGTTTTGATCCGGTTTCATCGGACGACCGGTTTTCGACCGGTCCAAATTCAAATTTTCAAATTTAAAAAAAAATATGATAAAAAACTAAAGAAAAAACTATGAATTATAGTGAAGAAACCAGATGAAAACAAGCATGTTTAAATGGCTAAACAAATCAAAGAAGAAAAAAATGAAAAAATAAATGAAAAAGAAAAAACTCCCTTATCTTCTTCTTCATTCTATCACTCTGCATCTCCTTCCCCGCACCTGACTCTTGCCTCCCTCCATCTCTATCGATCCGCTGCCTCCTCCCTCTATCTCTATCAATCCGCAGCCTCCTCCCTCAATCCCTAGCCAAATTTTACAGATCTGACCATCATTCGAGGGCTAATCATACGGTTCCTCCGGCTAGCCATGAATGGAGGGCGGCTAGCCATCATTTCTGTCTTCCAATCATGTCCCGGTCACCATTAGCAAGATATAGTTTTTTCTAACGAATTTCAATCTCTTCGACGTGCTTCTCCTTTGTTTCTGTGTCGTGTTGTTGTATTCAATTCATATCAAACAAATTTGATGTTGTTGCTTCAGATTTCTACAGATTTATTTTTTTTCGACTTTGAGTAATAGAACTAACGGTTTTCGTCGACACTCATCGGCTTCCAAAGAAATCGGTCGGCTTACCGACCAAACCGCTCGGCTAACCGTTCTAATTTAACTAAAATTCGTTTAAATTCGTTTTCTGAATTTTGACCGGTTAACCGACTGCTTTTTCTGGTTTTCGCGTCAACCGTGATATCGGCGACGACCGGTTTCAGCGGCTCCAACGATATTGTGAACCCTGTTCACAGGCAATTCGATGAAATGTTTAAGCATGAGTTTGCACTGGCCACTTCCGTCGTCGTTCCGGGACGCGCTCTCGTCGACCTCGCCCCTAGTAGAGCATGCGAGGCGTCGCCCGGGCGCCCGGCCTGCTGCTCCCGTCCTCGCACTCACAGGTCACAACTCTGTTACATTCGTTATCCCTTTGAATCGGTCACTGACCTTCGTGCATTTCATTGTCCATCCAGCCGACCCAACAAAGCCCATCGCAGAAGCTTGCTTACATGGGCTAGACCCTTCTTTCGGGCCCAATAAGCACTTAAATGCTTGTACTAGTATTGTTTCGGCCAGATTCTTTCTGGCCCGTCACGTTTTTCTCAAGCAATAGCCGGCGACGCCGACTGCGTGAGGACTGAGGACTACTCGAGCTCATGTAAGCAAGAACCCTGCAGCTCGGCGACAAGTCAAAAAACAGGAGGACCCTGCAGCAAAAGAATGTGGCCCGTTTCCTGGTTTTGTCCTGTAAAACCCGTTTTGTTATGTGTCAAAAAAAATAGCATTGAGATTTAACATTGTCTTTGTCTCGCTTCATTCCATGTTGTTCATATTTTCTCTGTACATAGCCTTTCTTGCAAAAAAGCATTGCTACATATCTGTTTATTATCCGTACATAGCCTTTCTTGCAAAAAAAGAAGAATCATCAAAGCTGTACTACGACGATGGTTCTGCCACAGAGGCACAGACGAACAGGACTCTCTCAGGAGGGAACATCTCGTCTCCCCATGCTCTCATTTTTGTTGCTTCGGGACAAGAGGGAAAAAAAAAGACAACTGAAAACACAAATAACAGAGCGCACAAATAGCAGACTCTCAAGGTATTTGCATTTCGAATAACTAGAGAATCAATCAATCAATTCAATCGTCAGGTGGACATATAACATCTTAAACCCTGGGATTCATCTCCTGACATTCTGTAGTATCTGTACATGGTAACTGTTGTATCAATGCATCGACATGTTTCAGCGAGCGAACCGCGTCCATAACCCCTCTTCACTTCCCGCAGCTCCATCTCGATGTCGGAACGCAGCTGAGATAGTGGCACCATGTGCAGTGGTCGTTCGCGTTCACTCCCTTGAAAAGCATCCCCATGCCAACCGCGAATCTGCACAGATCACGCGTCATAAACATGAGCACATCATATTCAAAACGATTCAAACCGACCTAACTGACAGAACACAATTTTCTTATTATAAAGTGAAAGCTGACCGAATGCATTAGATTAGCATCAGTGCCCAAAAAGATGTTGCGAGTACCACGTTAGGTCGGCAGAAGAAGGGGGGCAAAAGCATGTGATATGTGGCACTTACTCGATGACAACGAGGACGGATGCCACGGCCAGCAGAACCCACTGGTAGACCAGGTACTTCTTGCTGGTGTACTTGACGTCTGAGGGCAGGACGTAGCGCTGCATCCAGCCGTAATGCGGGCGCATCAGGAAGATGAATCCCAGGAGGAAGCCGGTGAGGAACCCTCCGATGTGCGCAAAGTTGTCGACGTGAGGGAGGATGCCGATGGCGAGGTTGATAGCGATTACAACCAGGAGGGTCATCAGTGCTGCAGCCTGCAGATTGAAATTCATGACCCAAGTGAGACAATTTGAAAACGACATGTTTCGTCAGTTCCGCTCAGCATTGCAACAATGAAATGTACCTTGTTTGAGTAGATTGTCCAGTTGGTGAAGAGCTCGGACAGCATGGCTCCAAGGAGTCCAAATAGAGCTCCAGATGCGCCGACAGAGATGTTGTTCTGGATGAACAGGGACGAGAGAACGCTGCCTCCAACGCCGGAAACAATGTAGATGATACCGATTCTCACTGCAGGAGAACGACAAATTTACTCAGATTCAGATAAACTACAATCGAAGCCGTCATGTCTCAAGAGCAAGTTTATGCAAGCACTTACGGTATCCAAACTGCTGTTCAAGTCTGATTCCGATGAGGACGAGGCTGACCATATTGGCGAGCAGGTGGAGGACGCCGGCGTGCAACCAGATGCATGTCAGGAGCCTCCATCCCTGGTGCTCGTGCACGACTTTGTCCCATACAAGCGCTCCCATCTTCTGCAGACTGCGTACAAAAATGTGTTTCGGTGTGAGAACGGAGAAATTCGCCTAGCCATCTCGTCAGTTGTCAGTACATGGTAAACAACGCGGAATAGTTATGATGCTGTTAAGATTCTAGAGTAACTAGCGTTAAGATATAATTTGTTACGATTTATATACCCCCGTGGCAGAATCAGTTATGATTGTACCTCCATGACTTGCATCTACAATTCTTACATAGGCAGATTGATTTCTATCGAGGAAGGAACTACAGATCGATTTGTTCCAGTCGAAGCAAGCAGCAGGAACAACAGAAGGAAGCTACGGATGGAACAGTTAGTTACTGAACAAAGCCGGAGCTGGATGGTCGCACTTACGTTGCCGAGGAGGGCCCGAGGAGCGGGTTCTCGCTGAGCGGCTGGAACGAGAATCGGCGGAGGAACCCGGCGACGCAGGCCCCGCCGCGGCGATGCGAGCCGGCGGCGTGCGCGGGGCAGTTGTTGGCGTACATGGCCACGGCGAACAGCACGATGTTGGCGGCGACGACGAGCGGCACCGCCCACGGCACCCACTCCCTCTCCTCCTTCCGCTGCTGCTGCGGCGGCGGGTACTGCTGCTCCGGCGGCGGCGGCGGGTACTTCCCGCCCCCGTACTTCTCCGCGTCGTAGCGCGCGGCGGCCATGGCTGTGTTGGGTGTTGGCCGATCGATCGACGGGGAACGCCTGCTAGCTATAGCTGGTTGTGGAAACGCCGCGTCGGGTCGGGTAGCGTGGGAGGGAACCCGATGCGTCGCGGTGGGTGTGAGAGGTGGTGGGCTGCTGTTGATGCTGCGGGGGTCCGGGACGGCTGGCGGCGGGGGTAGTGGTGGAATGGAAGGCGCCCGTATGTAAATAAATGGCGCGCGGCGGGCTGGGGTGGGCGCGGTTACGTGCGTTGTTTCCGGCGCGCGTGTGGGGTGGTGGGGTGGACGCGTACAAGGTACCTGGATTTCCAGAGGAGGAACGCGGGAAGCGAAGCTGGCCGTGCCCAACTTGTCGGTGCGGTGCGGCGCGGCGCGGCGCCGCGTCGTGGTTCCATGGGTCCGGCTCCGCCTACACCACGCGGCACCGGAACGCGCTTACGGCTTACCTTACCTGACATTCGACAGAAGCCATGGGCCGCTTTGTTGGACGACTGCCGCGTTCGTCCTTAGCCCACTCCTCCTCCATGGGCCGTTTTATTGGACGGCGGCCTCCTAGGCCTCGACTCTCCGGCCCGAGTTGTTTCCGCCCGGCCCCGCTTCGTCTCTTGGCGGCCCATGTCGTAAGGCTGGACGGCTGCTAGACGAACGCAACGCAGTAAGTAATGGACAACAGCGACAGCAGTGTACAAATATTCGGTGCAGGTTTTTCCACGTAAGTTCAAACAAGAAAAGCCATTTTTTTTCTCTCTCTCTCTTTACCAGTGCGCGAGTCCTCCGGCGCGACCTATACTCGTCGCAATCAGCTGCTGCCCCGCCGATACCTGCAATTATCGCCGCGCGCAGTTGCCGCGTCTAATTCCAGTCGTCGTATGCGCGATCGCCGGCCGCATCGTTTACTCTGATAGGGAGCAGTGAAGTCTTCCAACCTTAATGATTGACCAATATGATCCATCATTTCGTTATTGCTTCTGAAACTGACGGCGCGACGATTCGGAGCATTTTCAGTGTTGGTGATTCGAGGGTGCTGCTGATTAGCATTGAGCCTCGGCGTGGATGGTGTCAGTCCACTCGTTCCCCCGCAAAAACATGGATATCCAGAGAATAAATCGGTTCGTGGGAGTTACAAGAAATTTTCTCAATTCATCGTTAAGAAAATGAGAAATGGGGAAGTTGCGCAGGCATAGCCGCGACCGCGAGACCACTTCGGAATCCTGGGCGTAGGCGCTGCGGCTAGGCTACTCTACTCTACTCGAACGAACATTTCGGTGGTTCTTGGTTTGTGTTTAATACTCTGCCCAACCTATGGTTGATACAGGTGCGGCTAAAGATTAGCGTCAAGTCCAACGAGATTCCCATTTCCAGTCCCGGATGAGAGAACCAACAGAGGTTCGTTGGGCCGGCGGCCGGCCGCGGACCGGCGCTCGCGGAGTGGTCGCCACGCGCGCCCCACATTCCGAGCCCAAGCCGCGAACTGACCGCCGGGAGACCGCGGCCCGGATATCCCGCGCGGGTGGCAGGGGGAGCAAGTGCGCGCTCGCCGCACGCGTGGCCGTCCGTTCGGGGACGATGGAGGATCGCACGGGCGAGGCGGGGGAGGGGACCGGCGCGCTGGCCGCCACGGCGGTGGCAATGATTGGGCTCGCACCCGGGAGCTTTGACCGGCAGACTCACCTCACCTGTGCCCAAAAATTCCGGTTAGTGGATCTCTTTTCTACTCTGCACCCCGGAATCTTTGGTTAATCCCTCATGATCTTGAGAGTTCAAACAAACACGACCGAGGAGGCTGAGTTCCTCCCGCTCAGGGCTCACCATTTTCTTCAAAGCTTCTAAATTCACGGGGACCTTCGCTGTACGTTTTTTGGATTAACGTAAACCTTTTCATTTTGTGAGCGACCAAATAAGCCGCTTTGGTCGAGCACAGTAATTTTGTCAAACCACTAGGTACAAAGATGATGTAAATAAAGATATGACATCAACCTCTCACCCACACTCTAATTCTAACATCGCTGCTCTTACTGACATGGAAACAATACAAAATAAAATAAGTCCCTTTTAACTTTGAGGGTGATACTGCCTCATGATCTCTTTCATGCATACTAAATGCAATTCAACAAGAAAACAAACTTACGTGACACACTAGCAAGGCGGCGCGTACATAGCATGACAGCAAAAGGCATTGAATATAGCAATGTCGTTAAACTAAAAAAAACAATGAATTTGTGGATTTAGATCTATCCTTAAAAGTGTGCAATAACGATTTGGATACCACGATACCAAATCACTGTGCTCAACAAAAGTAGTGGGTTATTTGTATCATCAATAGTACCAAAGAAGTGAGTAGTGTGACATATACACTATGACAATGGATAGTATCGTCAATTGTCCCCATATGACAATGATAGTACATTGATATTTCAAAATGTAGTGCTCTAGAATGATTTATGTTTGATGCCGGTAGTATCAAAATTGCCTTAGTAAGTTCAGCCTAGTACTTTACTTAATAAAAGAAGTTGCAACTACTACAATGCTCCATTATTACTTAGCTTGGAATAAATGGTCAAGTCTAACACCACTAGTTATAAAATAAATGGTAACCCAAATATAATTGACTTAAGCCTAAATTAAAATGAATGGTTCTACAATAGTATCTTGTCATTAGTTTTTTTTTTTTGTCATCTTATCATTAGTTAGTAGCTGAGTTATGGCTATCATTGTCATATGGGGACAACCACTATGCCAGAATGCCATTTCTTCGTAGTGTATCTGGTATTCTGGTGTACATATGATTTAATGATAATCAAGATGACCATCGATCAAAGATTTTTGGTTATGTGTATATAAAATTTACTGTGCTAGTAAAACAAAGCATACCTAGCTGAGTTCAAAAAGCAAAGGATTAAAAAATGAACAAGAAAAAACAGGGTTATAGAGCTATAGTATACATGAATATACACAAACAGACCCAAAACAATTTGAACAGAGAACCAGTCAGTCAGATAAAAAAAGGTGGGTAATACACAAATAACCCCAAAACCATTTGAATAGCAAGCCCGACTTGACGATGCCGAAACATTACGGGGTTCTAAATGCAAAGGCCTCCAAACTTTGCCATTTCGGCGACCATCACCAACAACCGGAGGAGAGAGAGCGCGAGTCAGAAAGCTAAAAAAAGCACCGAGAAATCTAGTGGTGCAGCCTGCAGCGAGCATACCCTTCCCCCTTCCTCCTCTCCCACTCCGAAATTTTTTCACCTCTCGCCTATCCCCGGCTCCCCGCGACGGCGACCCCAGAAGCTTCGCGAAGCTTCCTGGGCCTTCCTCGCCGCGGTCCCTCCCAGATCGCCGCCTCTGGCAGCGCTGAAGCTGCATAGAGAAGGCGGAGGAGGAAGGAAGGAGGAGAAAGAGCGGGACGGGGACACGACGGAGGCCGGCGGAGGCTAGGGTTTGCGGCCAGGGCCAGGTCGGGGTCGGGCCGCGGCCGCCGACGCCCAGCGAGAAGGAGGATGCATATGATGCGGCGGCTTAAGAGCATCGCCTCCGGCCGCTCGTCCGTATCCGATCCGGTGAGGGCTCGATCTCCCCGTCCTCGGTCCGCGGCTGGTTGTGCGGCCACCCGCATTGGGCATTTCATGACGCGTGGCAAGGCTTTGGGCTCTTTCCCGTCATTCTGTGGGATTCGCTCAACCGTTTCTTGCAGCCTCTGTTTTTGGTTGGTTCCGTTGCTGCTTGGTCGTGGCGGCTGCTCTTGCTTTACAAAAGCATTGCATGTCCTGTTGTCGCATCAGGTGGCAAACATTTTATTTTGCTTGGGCGGATTTGGCATTGACCTCCTTGTGCTTTGAAATCGATATCTTGTTTGTTTCTGCTGAAGGACTTAGTCCCGCCACCTAGTTTAAGAGATGCAGTTTTGGCTCTAACGAGTCAGCAATGCCATTTTCAAGTTTCATGTAGACAGTGGATGTAGCCTACTCGTCCCAGCTTTACTAGCAATGGTTAATGTGCAGGTTTCAGTTTGTTCGTTGGTTTACAACTTTTTACATGGAAATGGTTATTAGCCTTGATATGGCTCGTGTGTCCTGTTCAGGAGAAATGAGAAATAGCAGTTAACTTAGAAGTTTTTTTTTTCTTCTCCTTCTTCTTTAATAAATGATAGTGAGACAATAAAAGAATAACTAGTTTCTCAATGGCTGTTTGCTGACATTGCTACGAAAATTTGCATTTCTCTTGTTAGGGTGGTGACTCTGGCTCCAAAAGGCCAAAATTTGATCAGGATGGAGCAGGAGATATTGTTATCGAACCACACCTAACCGAGGACAAAGCTGTGAGGATAGACCAAGAATTGTCATCATCGTCGAATAGAGATGCTGAGGCAAGCACATCTACTAGCATGAAGCCTGTTCAAACTGAAGAAGCAAGGGCAGATCTTCTTCCAAAAGAAATGAATGATATGACAATTAGTGATGATAAAGTTGACGGCCATAATGACAAGGTTTCAGTTTCATTCATCCATAGTTTGTTTACCTTGTACCATTCCTACATTTGGAACTTATGTTGTCGTACCTGACTATAGGAAAGTGAAGGGGTTACTGTTGATGGAAATGGAACTGAGACAGGACAGATCATCGTGACAACAATAGGAGGCCATAATGGGAAGCCAAAGCAGGTAGTAACCTATATCTCCATGCTGTCTCATATGTGTTCTAACATTGAGTATCTGCTCTACTTTTCACTCGTAGTGGCTACAAATTTTAGTTCAAAAAATTAATTCATACGGCATTCTTTGTTTACAACATTCTACTACATTATCTGTATGCCATATCATATTATCAAACCTGAACATTGGATCATTGATATGGTTTCTAACTGCTTACAGAAGGTCTCATACATGGCAGAACGGGTTGTCGGTACTGGTTCGTTTGGTGTAGTTTTTCAGGTAGGGTAACTCTACTTTCCATTACTGGAAATTTACAATGTTATGGCCAACATTCATCAACCATATCTACTATAACAGGCCAAGTGCTTGGAAACTGGTGAGACTGTTGCAATTAAAAAGGTATTGCAAGATAAGCGGTACAAGAACAGAGAGCTTCAAACAATGCAGTTACTTGACCATCCTAATGTAGTTCAGCTAAAGCATCACTTCTTTTCTACAACTCAAAGAGGAGAAGTTTACCTGAACCTTGTACTTGAATTTGTATCCGAGACAGTTTATCGTGTTGCCAAATACTACAATCGGATGAACCAGCGTGTACCCGTAATATATGTTAAGTTGTATGCATATCAGGTTTGTGAAGATGTACCTATTCACATATCAGATTTGTTCATTAGTTTAGATTCATTGATTCTTAAATAATGACTGGTTATTCCTTCTTTTCATAGATGTGTCGTGCACTTGCATATATCCATCGTGTTGTTGGTGTGTGTCATCGTGATATTAAGCCTCAAAATCTACTGGTAAGTTTTCTGACACTCTTTCGTTTTTATCTTGCAGCGTGTTGGTTTGAAGTAATCTTTTGTCTTCTTTTGACCATTTGTGTACCATCTTTCATACAGTAATTGTAAGACAGACATGTGGTATGAATATTTGCAGGTTTTGTCATGCAGAATGAGCTTGTTTACATCTCTATTAATGTAACCTGTTGCGCATGTCTCATTGTGTCTGGCTAACTTTGCAGGTCAATCCTCATACACATCAACTCAAAATTTGTGATTTTGGGAGTGCTAAGAAACTGGTATGATTCTTTCACTTGGTTTCTCATTGCTAAATTTCTCCATGCATGGAATAATGATAAAATTCCATTTCAGGTCCCGGGTGAGCCTAACATATCATACATTTGCTCGCGGTATTATAGGGCTCCTGAACTTATATTTGGAGCTACGGAATATACCACTGCAATTGATATCTGGTCTGTTGGTTGTGTAATTGCTGAGCTTATGATTGGTCAGGTATAGAATCTTAGCCCACAAGTTCTTTGCTTCCTGCCTGTTATGGATATAGTTCAGATTTTGCAACTATAGAATCTGTTGGTCTCTTTTTCCATTTTTTTAATACAAAGTTATAAATATTCAATCTTGAATTCTGGACTTAAGGATATGATCAGCATTGTCTAGCAGTCACCTTCTGCTACTGTTCATCAAGATGCACTTTCCTCTATAAGCTGACTTTTTTAAAAAAAATTTTCTACAGCCTCTATTTCCTGGTGAAAGTGGTGTTGATCAACTGGTGGAAATAATAAAGGTTTTATGACCTTTCAATTTTATTATATTATAAGTTTTTTAGTGGAGATATCATATTATAAGTTGGCTGATATAACTTTTGGACTGACGACTGAGCATGTCATTTTTTCTTATCCAAGATTTTGGGTACTCCGACAAGAGAAGAAATCAGGTGCATGAACCCAAATTACTCAGAATTCAAGTTCCCTCAGATTAAAGCTCATCCCTGGCACAAGGTTTTGGATCTCTACTCTTTATGTTTTTTTTAGCTTCACTGTAAATTAACCTGCTCATCTGGTTTTCTTTTTGTAGCTTTTTGGTAAACGCATGCCGCCAGAAGCTGTTGACCTTGTGTCAAGGCTACTTCAGTACTCACCAAATTTGCGCTGCACAGCTGTAAGACTGATTTAAGATTTCTGCTATTTGAAATCAATTAGTATACTAAAATTAGTATAGCAATTATTTCTGCATCCTAGTTGTCATCTGAAACATTAGTATGAGTTAGTGACCTTTCTGAATTTTAATATGAGAAATTTGAAGCTCGAGTACGTAACATAATTTTCTTGATCTTTCCAGGTTGATGCTTGTGCTCATCCGTTCTTTGATGAGCTTCGGGACCCCAAGGCCTGCTTGCCAAATGGAAGGCCACTACCACCATTGTTCAACTTCACAGCAGCTGGTAAAATTTCACTGCACTTAATATTGTTGATGTTTCATTGGACTTGTTTCCTTGACCTTGCCATTGAATTGTGGTATGCAGAATTAGAAGGGCTCCCTATTGAACTTGTCCATCGGATTGTTCCTGAACACATGAGGAAATGAAAAGTTGTGGTGGCTGCAAAAAAGTCTGTTTAAGCTGACTGAGGACCGCAGGGTGTGCTATGGACTGATATGGAGTATTAGAGAGCTAGCTCTGCTGTGCTAGATGTAAAAAAGAGCCGAAGCTTCTCATTGTGACGTCACCGGGTGAGCATAGTGGTAAATCTTATGTTTGCTTGTTGCCCATGGTGAATCTGTGAGGCCATTTTGTACCCTGCACATCTTTATGTTGTGCGCGCATATGCTGTATTATGTAAGTTCATGCTGCACAAATTGATAAGAGAATTCAGAGTGCTTGCTTTCACAGCTAGAAATCCCAGAACGTCAATTTTGATTATTGCGTGTCTCTCTTCCATTCCATCATTGTCTGACAAGTATCGAATTACAAGTTATATGCCAATTATTGGCTTGCGTCTTTTAGCTGATAATATCTGTTGCTCGCTAAATTGAACTGTGCAGCGTAAGCTGATGTGTAGTGTCTCGTACCCTAGGCATAGTTGATCCTTCAATTTTCTGAAGATATCTGTATCTTTCATGATCGATACCATTGACTTGAGCAAGTTGCCGACAGATGCGTTACGGCCACCAAGGGAGCATAAATAAGGATTGCTCGTCTTTAGGTCCAGTGTTACTAGAATACCAGATCTGGTATTGACAAACTGGAATCTATTTAAACAAACAGTATTGGCAAACTGGAATCTGTTTAAACAGACTATAGCCTTGCCTACTTGCATGTGCCTTTGTTTGTCTTTGACCCTGTATGACTGTTTTAAGTGAAGATTTTTTTGTTTGTTTGTTTGCCAAATTACCTTTTTGGTCGCCAATCTGGAAATGTCAGGCCGATTCAGTAGCTGAACAGAAAGTCACCAACAGCGCAAGAACTTGTCTTTGTAGATGGGACATTTGAGAGGTTGAGCTAATTAAAAGGACGAAAGAAAGAATGGTAATAAGTTGACACGGCACCACGGTTGCTGTTTTCTTGTGTTGGATAAGATAATTGAATGTGAAAAAGGACATGATAATAAGTAAATCAAGAAGGCATGCACATTCTATACTTCTCTTATCACCTGTAACTTTCAACAGTTGTTAGTGCGTTTCCACGGGATATACGCACAGAAAAAGAGTTCTGTCGCCAAAAATTCATCATAACCACAGGAGCTACTGAACTCACTTGAAAGATGCAAGTCAACAGTTGGACGTACCTATCAGTGTGATGCAAGGAGTCACTCAGTTCTTAATTAAACATGATG
Source organism: Eleusine indica (assembly GCA_030378355.1). Lineage (NCBI taxonomy): Eukaryota > Viridiplantae > Streptophyta > Magnoliopsida > Poales > Poaceae > Eleusine > Eleusine indica. The sequence goes on from CM059495.1 coordinate 51,016,141, forward strand.
GGGCGCCTACTCATGGACGATCAATGAAAATGATGATGACTTGTTTAACATGTACGTTAGACTTAAAATACACTAATTTTTTAGATCTTGGGTCCTAGTGTTCGTCAGGCAGCAAAGTGCCGTCCACCTGTCTATGTGAGAAAACATATCCCAACCAAAAAACTTTGTCTTCAGCTCCCATGTTTTCTTGTTCGCTGGCCCCATCTTATTCACAGGACAGACCCGCCGTCTATATCAAAACCAGGGACTTGCAAACACGCAACATACACCCAAAGTGGCCTACCGCATGAGCCCTCTATCATTTCGCACCAAAATTATTTTATTTTACCCCGCAAAAGTCGGTTAGAATTAGAACGGCTAATTACCTGGTACATATTTGATATCACATAGGGACAAAAGCCATTGCAGATTCCGGAATTGAATAGAAGAAATAAAATTAAAACTTGTGTTGAAGTCGTACATTGAAAGAGATCTCTGAGGCTCACCTTTTCTGGATAAGAAGACCAGCCGCTTCTTCCTCCGTAATAACAAAAAGTGAAAAAGCTGTGAGCGTCGGCACGTGATTGTTATCATGCAAATCAACTTGTGTCAGGCACTAAGCACAATCACAACTCACATGATCACACCCACACATGCTTTACTCCCTCCTACTTGCTTGCCTACTGCTCTACTATCTGTAATCCACATGAGTGAGACAAACTAAAAGGCCAGTGAACGAAATCCATTTTTTTTTCGAGTGAAGAATATAAAGGGCGATGAGAAAATGAAAAAGGAAAGGCAACCCAGGCCTTTGGCTTTCAATTCCACCATCCCCTTCTCCCGGAGCTGAAAGATTTTAAGACCCCAAACAGAAGTCGCAGAGACCACCCACCCCACCAGCCCCTGGAATTCCGCAAATTACAAAAGCGCCCCTCGCCGCCGGCGACCTCGGCGAGTAGGCAGGAACGCACCGAAGACCGGACGCGGCGGCGGATTCCGGGCGATCCTCTGTCGGCTGCCGCGTGATTACGGAGGAGCGTCCCGCCGTCGCCGGCGATGGGCAACTCGCTGGGGTGCTCGGCCTCCGGCGAGCGGCTTGTGTCGGCGGCGCGCGACGGAGACGCCGTGGAGGCACAGATGCTGCTGGAACTTAGCCCGGCCCTCGCGCGCTACTCCACCTTCGGCGGCCTCAACACCCCGCTTCACTTCGCCGCCGCTAAGGGTCACCTCGACGTGCGTGTGATTTCCTCGCTCTGCCTTTCTGTCTTTTGAGTGTTTCCGTTTGATTTGATCACGAATTTTGGGCTTCGGTGCAGATTGTCACACTGCTACTGGAGAAAGGTGCTGATGTTAACGCACGGAACTACTGCGGCCAGGTAGATCTTTCATCTTTGTGTTTTTTTCTCTTGGTCACAGAAAAGTTTGATCTTTGTACTTCACTTATCTTTTGCGAGAAAATCAGACAAATGCTAACAATGTTAAGATCCGTCATGTTGAAATGATGGAATTTGGCGGCTCTTACTTTTTTTTTTTCGAGAAAACAAATTTTGGCAGCTCTTATGCCACGTTATTAGACAAGAAATGCTGTGAAGATTCAGTTTTAGGTGATTTCTTATGTTGCTTTGTTCAGCAACGCGGACAAAACTTCCCCAAATTCTGTCCTATATATGCTTTGACCCATGCTCTGGAGCCGAACCATAACACTATATTTTTTTTATTGCTCTGTGGTGCCAGTGCTGCTTCTTTGCCCATGGATAGGTGTTACATTTTATTCATGTCTTTGGTGTTTATCTCACTGGAATAGTTGGATGATTGGTTTCATTTGTTTGCATGGATGAAGACTGCATTGATGCATGCCTGTCGGCATGGGCACTGGGAGGTGGTTCAAATGCTTGTAATCTTCAGATGCAATGTATGAGGTTCAGTAATATGACTTTTCATGTATTACATTTTGCCTACCAGGTGGGTGCTGACAGTTGTGTCTGTTTTTGTTGCTTGGAAGGTTGCCAGGGCAGATTACTTGAGTGGTCGAACGGCATTGCATTTTGCAGCACATGATGGATTTGTTCGGTGTGTCAGGCTTTTACTTGCGGACTTTGTCCCAGGTGTTGCCTTGGAGGAAATTGCCACTTCCACAGTTGATGGTGGTGATTGTCAGGCGAATAATGGGAGTAGTCCCAGTTCTTCATTGGGACAGAAGTTCAATGAATCGTATGTAGTGTCAATGGATAATAGCTTACAGTTTCAAATAATTTGCTATTAACACCATGTTTGTTTTAGTGCCCGTGTGAGGTTTATCAACAAGCCTGCTGATGGTGGTGTTACAGCACTTCATATGGCAGCGTTGAATGGCCATTTTGATTGCATGCAACTGTTGATTGACTTAGGTGCCAATGTATCAGCTGTCACGTTTCCTTACGGTACTACGGCAAATTTGATCGGCAAGTGGTGATTCTTTGCTTGGATGGCATCATTATACAATGCTATTTACCTTATCTCAAATGAGGTTTTAACTATCTGCTGGTGTCACAGGAGCTGGCAGTACTCCTTTGCATTATGCAGCTGGTGGAGGGAGCCAGGAATGCTGCGAGGTAAATTAATGTCACAAAGCAGTATTGCCATTTAGACAATTATCTACAGTTACAGCAGTCTTGAGAGGAATTGATTTGTTCTTATACTTGGTGGTGTCACTATTGCAGCTGCTATTATCAAAAGGCGCTAGCAAGCTGACGCTTAACTGCAATGGGTAAGAATTTAAAATCATAAATTAAACTTAACATTACAGTTATTGACTAATTTCAGTTTCTGTTCAACATTTTATTAACGTGTTTCTTGTTTTCAGGTGGCTTCCCATGGATGTTGCTAGAATATTTGGACGCCGTTGTTTGGAGCCATTACTTTCTCCAAATTCAAACCCGAGTGTCCCTGTATTTCAGCCATCCAGTTACCTTGCCTTGCCACTCATGAGCATACTGAACATAGCCAGGTTAGACTTATTAATTCATCACTTGTTAATTTCGTATGTTGAAAGTAAAATATAATGTTCTTGCTTATATGGTCAACAATGCTTTCTGGCTTTTGATATGTGCATTATTTTCTATGCTAAAAGGCTTTGGTTTGTGAATGTATGCTCAATGCTTTTTGAAAAAGTAAAGATGGATGCTTTGTGAATAGTCAGGCCTCTGTCTGTTGTATGATTGCAATACTTCAAGATATGATTGCTTTCATTAAGGTAAATTGATTTGGTTAGATATCGAGCAGATATTGCCGTTTGTTGTCTTGTTTCTGTCTCTTTTTTACCTTTAATCTTCATAACACAGTCAGCTGTTTTACTGGGCTATTGGTTACGTCCAATATATCTGAAAATGAGTTGAGTTAGCTACACTTAACTGGAAGTGCTTCTGCTGAATGCCTCACCCTTTCACTAAGTTGGCAGATCCATCTCGGATATGCTTGTTGTTTCTCCACTAGTAATAGGACTAATTAGAACTCCATGTTAAGATTCCTAGATGATATAACATCATTTATCTATTTTTTATGTGCATTTGCAGAGTATTTGGTTTGCAGCATACCGTACCATCTGTGGATGATAGTGACCTTTGTGCTGTTTGTCTTGAAAGGTCCTGTTCTGTAGCTGCAGAAGGTGTGTATATTGTTACACCTGTTTAAATATTCTCATTTGGTCATTCCTGCACTTCTATTGATACGTAATTGGGTTACTTTACAACTTCATGAGGAGATGGCTGTTCCGCTATCCAGTATAATCCAAGCTCTGGTTTGTTCTGGTTTCGCATTGTTGGTGTTCATATTCATTTTCCTAGTTTGTAGATACACTGATTCTTTATTTTTCTCTACGCTTACAACTCTGGCAGCAGAATAACACTGTTGTTCAACATCTGTAGTTTATTCAAAAATATATTAAGAACACTGCAAGTCTGCAACTTATTTATTTCTGTACGAACTGAAAACATATAACTAGTCAACAAGGAACCGAGGATTGCTTCAGTAGTATACCTTGCGGTAAGGGTGCACCTTTAAGTTTTGAGTGGCGTAGTGATTTTATTTTGTATTTGTTCTAATTTATTTACCTAGTAATGGATCATATTTAATAATTTTTAACCATCATGATGGATTATATAAGATGCTACCAGTTTGTGAATTATATCTTTGCACTGAAAACTTGGAAAACAATAAGAGTAGCATAGAAGCGATATTAAAAATCAAAACACTGATATCTGTTGTATAAGCTCAACTTAGCTGTTTGGCAGTAACTTCTACACTTTCAGAAACTTGTATGTTTTAGTACAGTTTTGCTTGATCATGTGCCTTGTGCCGACATTATATTCTCTTTTTACAGGTTGTGGTCATGAGTTCTGCATCAAATGCGCTCTCTATCTTTGCTCGACTAGCAATGTCCGTGTTGAGTTCACAGGCCCACCTGGGTCGATTCCATGCCCTCTCTGTCGAAATGGGATAATGTCATTCACCAAATTACCAAGCACACCAACAGAAGGGCTAAAATCAAGTTCGTCGCTCACATTTTGCAATCCATGCATCCTAAATACCCGATCTGTGGACTCGCCAGCAACTATCAGCAAATCAGAAATCAGGCGCAACCGTGTGGCAGCTGTCTCTTCTGAACTAGTTTGTCCACTCACCTGCAGCCCATTCCCGTCATCCGCCCTCCCAACCTGCAGGTGCAGCGATGATGATCCATGTGATGCTACAGAGGGGCAGGATGGTTCTGAGGTCCAATCTCCTCGGCCCTCGCACAGCGCAAGTATGGAACTGGACAAGAGGGGCGAGGAAGATCTTGACCGGACCAGTTGCTCTGGCATGTTCTGGAGTCGAAGGAGCTGCCACAGGGAGCAGCAATGTAATGCAGAAATCAACGCTTGATTCTTTATTTCTGGTTGTGGATATATTTGGATTCTTAGCAGCTCAATGTGGGAGATGCAGCCAGTTGCTTTTCCTCCCCAGCTGTGGTCCTTTCTCCTATATACAGCCAAGATTTTCTTGATTGGTGAATCCTGCAGTCGTAGTGTACTGTACTGTAACATTTTTGTTACGATTGGTCACGTGCCTGTGAATCTAGGTAGTTTCGAAGTCGCTAGTGGGTTACTGTACGTTGTAGCTGTATGTAAATTACAGAACTTGGATTGAGTCGTTTTCTGAATATGATGATAAATATTAATATGTACAATGAGTCAAATTACTTTCTAGTGATATACTACATATTGAACTGCACTCGCTCTCTGAGACAAACTCAGAATCTCCGGTTTCTTTCTACAGTACAGTAGTGGCTGTCAGCATTGCTTCTAGATCTGTATCTACGGCATATGCTTGTACGTGCACGATTCGGACGTGCTGGCGGCTGTTACGCTGAGGAAGCCGGCGCCGTCAGTAGCGTGCTGACGATCCTGTCCCCGAGCCCTGGCACCGCCGACAGGAAGTGCCCCACGCCGGGCAGCTCGTGGTAGTTGACCCAGCCGAGCCGGCGGCAGATGTGCCGCTGCAGCTGCACCGGCACGACGCCGTCCTCGTCGCCCTGGAACAGGTGCACCGGGAACGGCGGTTCCTCGAGGTCTGTCGGCTCGAACTCCGGCCACCTCCCGAACATCACGGCCATGTCGCGGTAGAACGACTCCTGCACCCCCTGCTGCGTAGCCAGCCTCGCCTTCTGCACACACACACATACAAAAGATCGATCACCGAAAATCAGCGCCTCCGCGAGGAAAAAAAGATCAATTGAGCTCAAGTTGCGACTGAAGTGACGAACCTTGTGGAACATTCCGCTGGAGAGGGCCATGACGCGGTTCTTCTCGTCGAGCTCGTTGGGGAAGGAGCCGGAGCCGTCGATGACGGTGGAGGTGGGCAGCCACGTCTGGTTGATCCACCAGTGCAGCAGCCACGGCGCGTAGTAGGCGACCCGGAGCGACCACTGGTCGCCGACGGGCTGCTTCCGGTACAGCTGCCGTGCCAGCCCGCGCGGGAGCCCGGACCACCGGTAGTTGATCACGGGCGCCATCATCGCCACGCCGTCCAGCCTGTGCGGGATGTACTTGACGGCGGCCCAGCCGGCGTGGCAGCCCAGGGAGGAGCAGACCAGGTGGAACTTGGGGCCCAGGCCCAGCGCGTCCGCCAGGTCCGCGATGTCCAGCGCCGCGCTGTGGAGGGAGCGCCGCGGGTCCGGGTCGCTCTCGCCGTACCCGGCGCGGTCGAACGCCACCATGTACACGCTCAGCTCCTCCAGCAGTTCCTGCGCGTGTCGACAGCTCGGATTAGTTACGCTAGCGACTAGCGTGCACGAAACAGCCAGTGTGGTTTCCACGTATACTTAGTGGTAGTACAATTTTTTCAACAGCGTGAAGAATGATTAGCCGATAATAAGCTGGTAGGAAAAAAATACGCCAGCTCTACCGAACTGCGGCTTAGGCTTACGGAACGTGGACGTGGCTTTGTCTTGGTTTTGACGAAAATCAGGCGAGCGCGAACTCTGTCAAGGTGCGGACTCGACACTGCCTTGGCGTTCTTGGACGGAACCCGCGTGCGCGCGCACTGGGTTTGTGGTGGGAGACGTTGTGATGGCCACCAACAACGGCTTCGCCACACGGCCACAGTTCCGCCACTGCTAAAGTGGACACGCGGTCACGGAAGCCATTTCTTTCCGGCAGGAGACGATGCACGCGACATGTATCGCAAAGCGCAAACCAGAAAATGAAAAAGAAGAAGAGATGCACAAGATGATGAACATGCAGAGCGGCGGTGAGAGGACCGACCTGGGATGCGCGGGGCGAGTCCATGCGGCTGCCGGAGAAACCGTGCGAGTAGACGACCTTGAATCTTGCCTTGTCCCTGCTCACCCCGGACTCCGCGTACGCCAGGTACCGCCCGTCCCGCGTCCGCACCCTCGGCGCCGTCACGGGGGGTCCGCCAGGCGTCCCGCACGGCGTCGGCGGCGGCGGCCGGACGGCGTTCACGAACCAACCCACCACCAATGCCGCCACCATCAGCACCAGGAGCCCCACCGGGGTGCTCCCGTTCCCTGCATGCCCGCAAACCACCACGTAGTAGACACTAGAGAGTTAAAACAAAGCAACAAATCTTTGAAGTCATTGCACGGATCACAAATCGTCGTAGAAGAAGAAGGTGCTCCATTTTTTCGCTCGTGTGTGCTGAAGAAGCTAGTAGCTTGCAGTTACCTGTCGAAGCTGCCGCAGCCATTGGAGTTTTGGAAGCTGAGGAAGAATGGATTGGTGGTGCGGTGTCGATGGAGCAGGAAGGAGGAGTGACTTCGTGGCGAGGGTGGTGCGTAAAATGTGTTAGGTACTGAGCTAAGCAAGCTACTACCGCGCTATCTGAAATAGTAGTGGCGCTTTGTCGAAACGCAGTAGTGGAGGGGGCAAGCCTTTCACCAACCTACCCGACGTCTTTCTCTGCTCCATATATGCTACATTATCGATGTCGTTGGTGCGTTCTTTTCTGGTCATGCCAAATTGCCAATAAGTAAGATCGCCCCACCTACCACCCATTTGAAAGTGGTCTCTTGTCAATCCAACCTCAAAAGGCTTTGTTTACACTGAAAAAACAACTGAATTCGGACAACGTTTAATGCTACATATGTGGGCCGATCATGTAATATTAGACATTATCTTTAGTGTCCAAAAAGATTGTGTTTACACGAGTTCTCTACTTGCTTACTCTCGATCATGACAAATAGAAAAAACTATAAACTGAGATCATTACAAATAGCACTACCTTTGAGATTAAAACCTATAGACGACATGTTGATCTGAATATAGATTGTTCACTGGTGTTGATGAGCTGGTAAACTTGAAAAAACATGTGATATATAATTCGTCTTGATTACATGGGGATGACACACGTGATGATGTTCTTTTTTCCCCCAAAGCTCGCATCTGACTATTCCTTTGGTGAAGCGGTGGTGCCAATGTCGCCTAGAATCCAACGTTGCTCCAGCTTGAATTGACTGTCACACTACTATTTTCTTCAATAGTTTTCCAAAATTTTAGTTGGGTTTGGTGGAGAAGTATGAATGGAGGCTCGTCTCTTTGTCATCTCATGCCAAAGTACCTTTCTAGAATCTACTCACCAACTCCAAATGCTGACCTCACCTGTTGTGAGGACCCTAGACCAGTGACCAGTCATACGCTGAAGGACTTTGTGGATCGGTAGTGATCTTGGTAGGTAAAGCGACTTGTTTTTGAAATTGTGCACGCTCTTGTCAATGCCTTGGACTGATATGGAGGAACCTGAGTAGTTTACATGTAAAAGTACGGTGGAACTTGAGTCGTTTGCATGTGCTAATCATACTTTAGACTTGGTTTGTTCCATGTTTTAAGCCACACTCGAGATCATTTGTCAATGGTGCACTAATTCTGCCAAGCACAGGTTGTTTGACGTTTTAAGGCAAAAAGGCATGCCTTATCAACTTAACATTTCTAAGTTCGTTGAACCTTTCTTTACCATCCTTGACCATGTTTTGGCTAGTTTTCATGCCTGTCAGTGGTTTTTATAGTGTACGACCAATGAAAAACTTCAATGGCAAGTGAAATATCCGCGGATGCAATTCCACCTATATAGTCCCCACATTGTTGTGTATGACGAACCTCACATGTGCAGCCCGCAGTCCGGGACTGAGGAACATAGAAAAAGGACCATGAGTCCATGACCTGAGATTAGAACCATCGCTATAGTGAAACCTACAGAATCAGCGCGTGGCACCATTGCCGCTGCTCTCTAATTCTCTATATTGTGGGACATGAGAGCCAAATGTTGGAAATTATATGTCTATCCATGTACTAAAATCATCAATAACTCACAAACGGCAATGATGAACTGGTGATGATGTCCTAAACCTTGAAATGTGTAATGGATCTAAGTGTGGACGATGGAAGTAAGAAAAGAATCAGACTGATATAGTGTTAAAAAGAATTTTAACTTTTCAGGGGTTCTTGGCAGCACGAATTGCAGCAGCAGAAAAGAATGATAGAACAAAATTTACATGCTGCTGCATATGCCCACGCATGTTCCATTAATCACACTCTAGCACTGTACTTTGCATCATGCTAAGCTATAACAAATTCGATCTTTATGTACTTGTGGAAGGTACCACATACTGTACGCCTTTATTTGCGGCGGCTGCTTAACCGAATAGCGTCCGGAGAACGGTGTCCCCCAGCCCGGGTACGGCGGACAGGAAGTGACCGGTGCCGTGCAGCTCGTGGTAGTTGACCCACCCGAGCTTCCCGGCGACGTGCCGCTGCAGCGCGACCGGGACGAGCCCGTCCTCGTCGCCCTGCCACAGGTGCACGGGGCACGGCGGCTCCGGCAGGCCCATCGGGTCGAACTCCCACTTCCCGAACATCACGGTCATGTCCCTGTAGTAGGACTCGTGGATGCCCTGCTGCGTCGCCATCTCCCTCTTCCTCTGCAGCGTGCCGTCGGCGGCGAGGGCGCGTCGGATCTCGGCGTCACGCTTGTTGGGGAGGTGGGTGGTGTTGTCGACGACGGTGGAGGTGGGCAGCCATGCCTGCTCCATCCACCAGTGGAGGATCCCGGGGGCGTGGTGCGACACGCGCAGCGCCCACTGGTCGCCGTACTGCTGCTTCCCGTACGCCGCCGCGGACAGGTCGGCGGGGAACCCGGGCCACCAGTAGTTGACCACGGGGGCCAGCATCGCCGCGCCGGCGAGACGGTGCGGGATGTACTTGAGCGCGCCCCACACGGCGTGGCAGCCCAGGGAGAAGCCCACCACGTAGAACTTTTCGCCCAGGCCCAGCGCGTCCGCGAGCTCCTCCATGTCCAGCGCCGCGCTACGCGGGGACCGGCCCGGGTTCGGGTCGCTCTCGCCGTACCCGGCGCGGTCGAAGCCCACCATGTACACGCCCAGCTCCTCGGCCAGTTCCTGAATAGTTCGTTCAAGTGGTGCATGGTAAGTTTGTGGCCCGCACACGTACGGTTAAGATGAAGTCAAACAACACGTCCGATCGAGGATGAAAAATGAACGCTTAAACCTGGTCATTTTCTACGCAACTACGCAAGCAGGACTGGGTTCGTGCCTATTACTACCAAAAAAAAAAAAAAAAAGGAGCCACGAGACAGTGTTGTAAATGCATGTACGACTGGGTTCGTTGCGAATTGTTCCTTGTCCTGACTTGTTATCATTCCCTGTTCATGATGACGTGCGATGGCACAACACAATAATGTTTAAGGAACGAGGCAACTCCGCGTGTGAAGTTAGTGGAGCTCGTGGCCGTTGACGAAATAAAACTAGGACATGCCCACCCTGGCCAGCTTTCTGATAAAGCTTAATCCCAACACTTAACTACTAATCAGACAATGAGCACATGCCTTTGGGTCACCCCAATGATGACAGCTAGGACAGCTAGCAAACCATACTGTTGTTCATATTCGCTTGATTTTTCCGAGCGACCAGGGGACGGCGACTAATCATTTGCTTCGATGTGCCCTCTACTCCGTATTAAATTTCAAAAACACACACACACACACACACACACACACACACATTCCGCTTGAAAAATCTTTTTCTTGGAACAAAATGATCGAGAGACGAACAGACCACTAATCCGTGTCGCCATCTTGCGTTTTCCCTCGCTTCTATGTGGCAACGAAACGAAAACGAAAACGAAATGCTTGAACAAGAAATTAAAAGCTTGACTAACCGGCGACGCGCGGAGGCTGTCGAGTCGGGACCCGGTGAACCCGTGCGAGAAGACGATCTTGAACCGCGCGCGGTCCAGGGGCACGCCGGACTCCTCGTAGGCCAGGTGCCGTCCGTCGCTCAGCCGCACACGCGGCGCCGTCACGGGCGGCCCGCCGGGCGTCCCGCACACCCGCGGCGCCGGCGGCTGCAGCACGGCGCGGCACAGCCACTCGCCGAGCGGGCCCATGCCCAGCGAGTAGTCGTAGTACTGCCCGTCATCCTCCTTGCTCCTCTTGCCAACGCAGCTCAGCGGCGTCGACGCCCACAGCAGCCTGTCCATGGATCAGGCTTCCTTGTGCCTTTGGTTAGTTAGCTGAGGTCTCTTCTCTGCTTGGCTCGGGGCGTCGACGATGATTATTGGCGCAGCAGGAGAGGGAGAGAAAGGGAGAGCGGTAGGTGGCCAGCAAGCACCCCGCGCACCGGTGCTATATACCGGGAGAAGCAAGCGCATGTGGACGTGGTCGCTGCGCTTCTCCCCCAAAGTTTTGTGTACTACGACTTTGGCGGCTTGATTATTATTTCTGGCGGCGAACCGAACAACGCGGTTTCACTCACGGCGTGCGTATCTCGGCGCGCGTCGGTGGCTCACGCGGTCCCCGCTAGCTTGGTAAGGAGTAGTGGCCAGCGGCGCGCTTGAACCCGTTCTCGCCGCGCGTGACGTCGCAGCCCCGGCTGTGCTGCTCACTGCTGTGCCTTGGTCTTGTCCAAAAGCGATTATTAGAATCAGTGCGTTCCGATGGTACAGAGTACTATCTTAAGTAGAAGGAACGAGTCCGTTGGTGTATGAAGAATGCCTTGGATACACTTTTCGATTACTTTATTTGCACCCGTTCCTGGAATAGATCATCCATCAATTTGCTGCGGCCTATTACTCGAACAGAGTTGTTCGATCGTTGGGGCCGATGCTCCAAACATTTGTCCTCGTCGAATCTCATGTTGTCTTTGTTTGATTTGACTTTTGTCTCTTGTCCCCCGATTTATCAGTGAAGAAAGCCACTTAAAAACTGCAAGGCTGCACTCACGGATCCTCACCTAACCTCTGACTTATTACTGACTTGACATGTGCCATTGTACCTACAGTCCTACACGAAGATCCATTTGACACCGTTTATTGTTGCTTATTATGTCTTGCCAGCTTATTTACTTTTTGACACTGTAATTATGATACAAACACTGTTCTATAAAGATATAAATTATGATAAACAAAAATTTTGTACCTTTTCTCAACTTATAACACTGTAGCCACAGAAAAAACACTGTAATACTAAACATAAGATGCACTACCATAAATTGGACCTGAACTCCAAAGCCCCACTTGTCAATTGGCCATTTGTCACAGCCAGTCAACAACAGAAGTTGGACCTTGGACATTAACAAAAGAAAAACAGAGCATGGAGGAGAGAGCAGAGACAGGTTGCGTTGCACACGATCCGTGCCTCGTGCCCCATGGACGCACACATCTTGCACAGCTCTGGTTCCCAACTTGGCGTACGTTTAGAGGTGCATCCTTCTGGGCTCTCGAATAAGGTGAGCAGCTACTGCCTCATCAACCTTCAAGAACAAGAGGAATTACGTGTGTTCATTTTTCTACGTACTAAATTTTAATATTGTTTTATTAAATATTGAGATACTAATTTAATATAAATTTAAACTAATGACAAAACCAATTACATAATCCCTAGAGTAAACTAGATGATACCCCGCGCGTTGCTACGGGAATTGCAAAAGGTTGATTATTGAAGGAAAAATATACATATTTAGCTTAGTGAGATTTTTCTTTGTTGCATAAAGTACAAAGGAAAATATTTGGTAGGACTGGCGTGGAATACTTGCCGCATTGCCGCATGTGATGCTTCCATTTTTCAATTGCATGGGTATATGTTGTTTTCTTATAATTGTATAAAGTATTTACGGAAACCAATATACATATAAGGAGGCCAGACAAACGAATATATATGAATTGGCAGGAAAACACAAAATTCACGCTGCATTGCAGGCACCATCTGAAAATGGAATATGCGTCAATATATATCATTTATTGGTTTGTACTGCACATATCTCAAAATGAAGACACTTCGTGTACGAAATTCATGGGAAGGAAAACTGATTGCATATACTCCTATATTGAAGCAGGGTGAGCAAGGCTCTTTTGGTGCTTGAATTAAAGCCAAACTCGATCTTAATCCTGAGGGCCAAACATTGAATTAAGTTGCTCGATATGTAGCTAATCACCAGATGAAATGGTGCCATGACCCATGAAAGAGCTCTGTCGAGCAAGAGCAGCCAAGATGGAATATTGTAGAGATTTGGACAGAGCTGATCGTGAAGGCCAGACGAAGCACAAATGATATTTCGCTGAACGGTGCTTGAATTAAACCCAAACTCGATCTTAATCCTGAGGGCCAAACATTGAACTAAGTTGCTCGATATGTAGCTAGTCACCAGATGAATTGGTGCCATGACCCATGAAAGAGCCCTGTCGAGCAAGAGCGGCTAAGATGGAATATTGTAGAGATTTGGACAGAGCTGACACATAAAGGCCAGGCGAAACACAAATGATATTTCGCTTGCCGGGGGAGGGGGGGGGGGGGGTTGTGACACTTCATACCATGAATACAGATGGAGATGGATTTTATCTGTCGAAATGCCTACTTCATTCTTGAATGCAAGAAACATATTAATTTTGATGCAGAGGGAGATAAAACTTCCATATTAAAATTGACATAAATGTATAAAGAATTCAAGATTTTAGCCATGAGATAAAATCAAACGCACTATGTCACCACTGCCACTTGCATGTTGAATGACATTCAGGGAATTTCACCAGCATATATAACTAAAAAAAGTAATAGAAAAACAATCCTACAAACTATGTAAATGATTAGGTTACTCCAGTCCTATAAAAAAGTATGCAACGGAAGAATAGCTAATGCTTTTCTAGCAGAAGAATAGGTGGCAGCTTGTAAGCGTAGGATTGGAGCAATATGTTGGCCAATATTTCGTCCTTATCTAAGAGATGAAATCTATTCCACTATCCCAAGGAGATGGGGTGCTGTATTAGGGGAAAAACGCCAACAATATGCAGTCTTTGGTGTGTGAGTCCCTGCTATTGTTGAATGGTTGTTGGTGTTGGATGATAATATCTAAACATGACGCTGGGAAGAACAGAGGATATGTGGAGACAAATGGAATGCCGTCATGTTATATAAGTTGGTTGTTTTTATACTTCCTAGTTGCCAACCCTTGACTTCTCGATGGTAATGCGTTGTAATGGCTGGAGATTAGTGAAGATTCGTGGTGTTGTAAGGAAAAGCAAAACAGATGGTATTGTATTAAGCATGTGTTTAATGAGGAAGGGAAAATAGAAAATGGAAGGAGTTACAGTCGGATGTGATCACTGCATATTTAGCCATCAAAAAGCTCGTTTCTCAAAAAAAAAAAAAGCCATCAAAAAGCTCAGTGATGGCGGTGCATCGGTTATGCAAAGAGGCGTGTATGCTTGATGTTTTTTGGTTTTTTTTTTTTTGCAGAGTATGCTTCATTGTTTAGTGGGTAGTGGCAACAGTTTTGATCCATAGCAGTTTGAATATTAATGAAGCAATAAAATATGGCCTATTCAGCTGAACGGTGGATGCTTCAGGATGCCAGTGTTCGTGGTGGGAGTTAGGAATAGAGAACAATGTTGTAATGGTAGTGGTTGGCATACAATTCACTAAGAGATCAATGCGGGAGTTAAGGAGAGAATGAGAGCTGATAAGTGAGTGACAAAAGCACAAATGTACGGACATATTTCAGTGAGACGTAAATCTGATGGTAAAAAATGATTGAGGTAATGTAGTTGCAAAGAAATTGATGTTAATGATTCTTAGTTGGTTACGTCTTTTATAGATATATAGATAGATGATGTAACTATCTATTAAATCTAATTAGATCATAATTAGATAATTTGATGCTAAAATAAAATATCATAATAATGAGTTTAGTAGAATCATCTCATAAATTAGCCTCTAACTGTGTAATTAATTTTACATTTAACTATCGTATTTAGTTTGAATAATTAATATGACAACACTAAAATTTAGAATCGACAAAACGAATACACGCGTTCTTTAGCTACACATCAAACCAAATCTACACTTTAGAGACTAACGCATATCCATAGAAACGGCTCCCTATGCTATCTCCACCACCAATATATAAAAGTTAGAAACTTGCTAATTTCAGCTGACTAAAAGTTTAGAGAACTTTTAATCACTATTTTAAATCATTAAATCTAGATTAAATGATTTATAATTATTATATAAATAATCTTATAAAAAAATATAAAATAACAAACCAAATATTTTCTGAAGAAGTTAACGCTGCCGATGGATCCAACAACCCGAGACAACGGATGGGATGGTTTACGAAAATGATTGGTCTCTCACAGCCCTGACGAAAGGGTTTACTAAAACGATTGGTAGCGTCCTGATACACCGTGCAAGCGAGTTAAACATCAATTTGAAACAACACCAAATTAAATCGTGCACGGTGCACCCAAGGGAAAGTTGTGGAACCCGCGCGACGGATGTCTGCCGGATATCTGAACGGCGATGAGGGCATAGGCTGCGTCTCGGGATGTGCGCCAGCTATGCCGTGCGACTGAATTTTTTAAATACGGTGGGATTGGAAATGTGAAATACATGACTCTGTTGTCATATACGGACCACAGGGTTTGGGACACGTGCACACTAAATATAGCCACCACCGACATATTCCCATGTGTACTCTTCTTCCTTCTCCCATCTATTGTTCCTGGTAGGACATTTAAGGATGCCTTTGGTTCGTCTTTGTGAGGCTGTGGCTTCTTAAAAAAGATAAAGAGCCAACCAAACATGCCGGCTATCAACCTTGGCTATACTGGAAAGCAGCTTTTCCTCTATACGATCTTCACAGCCACCCGAGAGCTACTTTTACTGGCTGCGAGGGCGTAACTTTCGGAAATATTACCCGGCTGCCATCAGTAAGTTACATACCGTTTCGATTTTTTTTTTCTCTTTGCACGGGCAGACGAGCAAAGCGAGCAGAGCTCTCCTCCAGTCCTCCACCCGCGACGCTAGGGTTAGGCGCCACCGCCGCCTCGCTGCT
Organism: Eleusine indica; assembly: GCA_030378355.1. NCBI lineage: Eukaryota > Viridiplantae > Streptophyta > Magnoliopsida > Poales > Poaceae > Eleusine > Eleusine indica. The sequence goes on from CM059495.1 coordinate 51,031,994, forward strand.
TGGCCGGCGCGTTGCCGCATCCTCCAGCTCCTCCAGCTGCTGTTCGCGTGTCTCCTCCCCCGCGCGCAGCTGCTGGCCAGCCCATCGCGCAGCTGCGTCGCGCGCGCGCGGCGCACATTCGTCGTGGGCGGCGGCGCGAGCGCCCGCCTCCGACGCCGCCGCATCAAGACGCGGCCTCCACCGAGCCCATCTCCACCGAGCCCCTCTCCGTCAACCCGTAGCAGTTCCCCTTCGGAGCTCGTGAGGAGTTTGAACCAGAGGAACCAGAGATATGGCCTGCTCGTGAGGAGCTCGTGAGCAGTTCCCCTTCAGCAATTTGAAGCAGAGGACGAACAGGTATCGAAAATCCCTCTTTTCCTTCGGTATTTGCTGAACGATTTTGCTGCCTCCAGCTTTTCTGCTTCAGTGCTGGCTAGTGATTTGGTAGCTCATGTATTTGCTTCAGTGCCGTCTACATTTGATTTTAGAATTTCGACTATCTTTTAAAGTTCAATTCTGTCTGTCCGAAATGAATTTGGTAGCTCATGTATTTGCTTCAGTGCCGTCTAATTTATGATGGCCAGGGACTCAACTGGAAGCTGAAACTAATTAATGAGGTTAGCTTATTTTTGTCTGACATCAGCTTCTTTGCTTCAGTATGAATTACAATTAGTTTACAATATTACTGCAAAGCAATTTGACTGAACCTCTGTCAAAGCTTCTTTGTTTTTTTATTTCTTACAGTGAAGGGCAATGCATTTCCTCCTGACCGTTTAAGTGACATGGCATTTCTAGTACTGGTGAAACTCCTAGAGGATCTTCAGATCTTCTCAAAGCAGCGTCCAAACTTTTTGAGTGGCATTTCTAGCACAAATAATATCTGCACATTTCGGAAGCAATTATTTATGTAAGACCATGTGAACCGTGAGATGAGTATGCCTCAAGTTTGATCGTGTGACTTTGTAGCCTCTGCTGAGAAAGACTAGAGAATTATTTTGTTCAATTTGAAGAGGTTAACATTTGATTGTATTAGTTGAATCAACTGAACCTTGGACTGAAAAAGTTAAATCAACTGACTATTTTCTGCATTCTTGATGTTCATGCTAGAAAATGGTAGTGATAAAAGACTGCTCCTTTGTAGGAAGCAAATAGCTGATGGTAGTAAGGCTTGAAAAATTCCGGTCGCCTTACTTTGTCCGTTGCTATACCATAAATCGATCCTGATATGTAAATTGAAATAGAGTTCGGCTAAATCTTTATATTTCTTTATATGGTATTATGATACCTAGATGAGGTGACACTTCTAGTCGTGTTGTTCAGGTAACTTATAGTCACTATACAAGCAATTAATGTTTATTAAAAGTTTCTCTAAATGTACACAATAATTATCTAGATACGTTTTGTTCTATGCAATTCAAACAGATCAGGATTTACTAGGAATGGCTATATTTTTTGAACATAAGATTAAAACTACAGCTCTTGAAAATATGTCAGGTCTTACCTTCCCACGTAGGCCAATTTGTTTTATAAAAAAAATTTGTTCACTTGAGGTACCTACGAGTTATGGTGTGTACGACTTCACCAGATGTGATCATCCAACTAGAAAAATTAATGTGCCATAATTCTAATGATAAGTATTGAAGTGATGAAGTCACATTCGAATATTCTAGAATCTGATTTTTATGGATGTTCCTATAGACAGAAAATGCAAGAAAAATTTATTGTTTTCACAAAATCACTAATAGCTGCAACTTAATAGTGAAATGGCGTCTTAAATGTGTATCGATTGATCAACATAGTACTTATGTCTAACATATATGACAAACTAGACAAGAACTGTCTGACATAACTATGTAGTTACAAGACCTTTAGACATGTAGGTACAAGATTTACAATCTATATACACCAGTTGTTGTAGAGATGGGCATTGCGCTAAATTTGATTGTGTGATCCTAATGAATTATGCATGGAACATTTTGGCTATAACAAGGTTTTTGGAATGTAACAAGCACACAATACAGAGGGCATGTAGAAGAAAAAACAGCCTTTCAAAATACAAATTTACACTTGTTTTGTATCCTGCCCAAGTTTTAGTTCATGACATTGGGAGCAAATATAATTATCTGAAGCATAAGAACATTTCAATGACCATATAAGAACGTTACAAATCCCTCTGGACTCCATAAATAAGGTTGTTTGTCTGTCTGCTCTTAAGTGTCCCTGCTTGCTTTGAAATATGACAAGTATTTTTCAAATACAAACTCTTTCAAGCAATAAAACTTGCTAGTAATTTATAGCATCTTACGGTGCTATTCCTAGCGTTTGGTACTGTTTCCTCTATACTGATGAAATCTTACCAGCAACTGTTTGTATTCAGGACACTACAATCATAAAAAGAAGCATAATATGATGGATTGGATAAAGTCTCATTGGCACCAAATGAAAAAGATATTAGTGCTCCATGGCTGTTGCATTACAAGATAACATATGTTTATAGTCAGGCACCACAAGTTTTTATTGAATAAAGACTACTAATTACAACCATGACAGAGAAACTGGAACAAGTAACTTGCTTATGGGCATAAGCAAAAGAGCAAGTGTAACAAGGACACTTCATTTTTGTAGAGCTACTTTGTTCCTGCCTTCATTGAAGCCTCTGAAACCTTTATATATATCAGAAATTTTTCAAAGACCTCTTCACGTGATTGAAACATATCAATCTTGAGCACTTCATTCGATGAGGAACCACTCCTCGCAACAACCAGGCTTGCAAGGTCACTGAAGTTTAACGCCTTCTGCTCATAGCATCAATTCAAAAACCATTACCTTAGTCGTCAAAAAGAAAAAAAGAACCATTACCAAGTTGGGTCAATATGTTCCTAGCTGCATATACAACATTTTTTTTTATAAATAGCCACATATCAGATTCATAAGATAGAACCTATGAACACTATAATTACTCAATAGCGTCACTGGAATATATAATGATGGGGTGCCTTTTGTCCCACTCAATAAAATGAAACTTTTTTGCAGATATGATATGAAGGACCGAGAAGGTGACCAGAGGGGGGGGGGGGGGGGGGGGGATGAATGGGAGCCAATTAAAATTCTCCAAGAGAACTTGACCTATGTCCCAATTTCAACCCGAGCCAACCTCAAAACGGATCACCAAGATTACACACACCAACTTGTGATGTGCTAACCGTAGGAGTGATCTACGATAGATAGTGGAAACAAAGGAGAGCAACCAAGACTTGAACCAATCAAAGAATGAACTCGAAACAGGTCACTGGACAACCATCAGCAGTGCAGATCACAGGCATCGGTAGTGCTGATTAGGACCATCGGCAGTGCCGATGCGGCATAGAAAAACTCTCTGTAATCTATAGACAACCCAGATCAGCAATGCCGGTCGGCACTGTCGGCAGTGCCGATCGTCCCCCGACAGAATAGAAAACTATCGCGATTTCCCCCAAAATCTGTCCAAAACTCAACCAAATTAACTCCAAAACATGCGATTTTTGGACCAGGTAATCCTCAACACATCACGACCCTACTCCAGCAATATCCACTCAATTGGCTTAAGGAATCATCATGAATTTCAGATCTCATGCCAAGAACACTAAAAAGGGAAAATTTAAGAAAACTTTCAAATCGAAGATGCTAGAGCTATGGATTCGGTCAAGGACCTATGGGGATTTGTTCTAGCTCAAGATAGCACCAAGTTTCCCACGAAATCCGTACCAAAAACTTGCCAAAAGTGAGATAAAAAATTCCCACAAAAATAGCTCCGAAAATAGAGAAAAAGGGAAATTCAGGATTTAGGGAGAGAGGAAGATCTTGAGCATGTGAAGGTGTATCTAGGCCCCTAGTTTTATTTTGGTGATTGGCGTCAATATAATTAAGAATGGGCTAATCTTTTAATGAGCATATGTGTAGATTATGGTACAAAGTTTGGTGATTAAATGCATAGAAACAAAAAGGGAGAAAAGAAGATGGCAAAGTGCTTCAAGATAAAATTCAAAATATGCTCAATAATAAAGTTCATAGTATTTTATTTTAAATTTTGAGTATAGGAAAAGTCGTACTATCAAGAGGGACACAAAAGTGTGAAGCGCAGGTGAACTAAGTGCAAAATTCCCCTTTTCAGGCCATACAAAGATTTCCAGGGCAAAATCATCGGACTTGTCCGACCCATCGGACAAGTCCATCGGACTCCAGTACCTCTGCCACTCTGGGTTGTCGAACATGTCCGACGGTCATCGGACTTGTCCGATGATCAGAGGAAAGTCCGACACATAGGACACTTTCATTGGAGTACAGTTCCCCTGCCACCCTATTTTCATCGGACTTGTTCGATGGACAAGACTTGTCCGAGCCATCGGACAAGTCCATCGGATTCCAGTTTCTTTACCCCTCCTGTACCGTCGGACATGTCCGATGGCCGTCGGACTTGTCCGATGGTCATTTTATCTGAGGCATCGGGCAAGCTTGTCGGACTCCAGTTTTTGCGCTACCTTGATTCATCGGATATGTCCGATGACCATCGGACATGTCCGACACAGATCTCAAAAATTGGGTCTCCAACGACTCTTTTCTCCATTGGGCTATAAATAGAACCCCTCTTTGCCTTTTGGTCGGGTTGGTCACTCATTCCACTCAAAAACACTCTCAAGCTCACTTTGCTCTCCCCAACTCTCCTCCCTTGCTTCCACTCTTGATTTGTGAAGGGATTGAGAGAAGATTGAAGTGCTCCATCGACTCCAAGCTTCCATCCTCTTGAGCACTTGATTCATCCTCATCGCCGACGACTATTGTGTTTGTTACTCTTGGGGATTCATCCCCTAGACGGTTAGAGGTGCCCGTAGAGCTCCCAACTTGTGTGGTGACGCCTCAGGAAGTTTGTATTGACCCCTCCTTTGTGGAGTTTCTAGTGGAAAACCAAGTTTGATCTTTGTGGTCACTTGGATAGGTTAGGGTTGAAAGAGACCCGGTCCTTTGTGGATCCCTCAACGGAGACGTAGGCTTCTTTGTGGAGCTGAACTTCGGTGAACAAATCTTATGCCTTACTTGTGCTTTTAATTACGTGTCTTTCATTTACTTGTTCTTGCTCATAAACTTGCTAGTTAGGGTTTGCTTCGTATTTCTTAAATTAACTTGTGTAGGTTGCTTGCTAGTTGCTCTCTTTATTTTTACAGCTTCCCTTTGCTTGTATTCACTTGCTCCTAGCCTGCCTTACACTAGTTTTACTATTTACCCGGCCAATCTACTTTTCTATCTCGTGCCATCGGACTTTCCCCATAATCGTCGGACAAGTCTGACACTGCGCATTTAACTTTTATTATTAAGTGAATTTCAGGAATAATTGCCTATTCACCCCCCTCCCCCTCTAGGCACTTTCAGCATGAAAATGGATCTCATATCATTGAATCATCAAGTCAAACTACATGGATACATGGCTAGTAAGCCACCCTCTTCCTTCCACTATTCGGAAGAGAAAGAGAGGTCTCTCACAAACCCTCTCCTCTCCTCTAAAACATGAAAACATCTCCTAGCACTTTGAAATGAAGACCTAGAAAGGCTAAGGGAAAGAGAGGCAGCTCTTCCACCAGCCCTACCTCTCCTTATATAGGCCTAGGGTCCAAGACACCTCTATCCTTGACCTATAACACATTGCCACCTACCACCAGGGGCAAAATCGTCCTATTCTTTTTCCTTCGCCCGAACGTCGTCGAGCCCTTCATAACTTTGCTTCACCTCGACGCAAGCTTCACGATGGTGCCACGTGCACCTCCAATCGCCGCCACCGGTTTTGAGGCCCAAACCGGGAAACTGCCTTGCATGCTTCTCAAAGCGTAACTTCTCGATGTCGACACGTGTCACCTTGTCCCGTGATCTTGACCACTGGCAAGTCTCTTCTGCTCCCTGTCCATCGGCCCCCCTTGTCAATTGCACCTGCATCCCGCTCACCTGGACTTGGTCAACACGCCGTCTTTGAAGATGCATCTAGGATCCCCTAGTGGGTTTTGGTGAATGTTGACAAATGATTAAAATGTACTAATGTGCTTATGAAGTTTGTGTATGTTGGTCGTAATTACGCACCCACTTATATACCGCAAGAGGACGGTGTACAGTTGTAGCTCTTTTTCCCTCAGAGTATTCCAAGGTTATCGAATCCACAGGGAACGAGCGGAACTAATACTATTAAAGGGTTACTAACAAATTGCAATGGTTTGGTTGATGTGAATGATGACGGTGAGAAAGTGGAAGGTGAATGTTATTGAAGAGGTAACAGAATGATGAAGGATTCTCTCCTTAGGATTGGTTCACTAGCATGCAACCTTATTCTTATCAACTCAAGTGATGTTCTAATATTCTACAAGACATGGTGATTTCGTTCACCCCGGCTGTCACTACAGAGGCTATTAGCTCCCCACTGGTTTCTTGCACTATGTAATGGGCAAAAGTGTATTGGTCGATACACTAATGAAAGGGATAGATAGATATGCAATAAAGTTCATCACATTGATTAAATTCATCGAGAGAGTATCAACAAGTATGAGAGTTACATGATCAGATCCCCGCACCAGAGAAGAGAATATGAGACTACTCACTCATCCTTCCGCTAGACATAGTAGAAGGGTGAGAAGTAGCGCTGGAACGCGCACGAGCCGATCGGCGCAAGTGTCGCACCGATCGGCGCGACCTCCCTTATGGTGGATCTTGTTAGTGTTGACCAACCTTCGCCGCCAATATCCTGGAACCCCAGTTCTAATAACTGAATCTCGCGATTGCCGTCTCTTCCGGTTCCCCCTTGGCTCTTGATAATTATCTTCCTTTTATATCCGACGGGATTAGGTCAACTTCCACCGACTCTAACTCATACTGGGCTGGGCCTTCGTCTTTCCTGGACCGGATCGTGTTTTCGTCATCTTTTCCTGCCGCGCCGATCGACGCGGCTCTATATCTGGTCCATCTTCGTTACTCTTTAGTTCTTTATCCATAATTGCCTTGTTTTACACCTGTTTCCTGCGATTACATCCAAAACAGAACAACTACAAATATATGCAAATATGGGGTTAATTGTTAGTCCAAACCACCAAATTAAGACGCAAAACATCCCTTTTTGGTAGATAAAATGGGCGTCTAGAAACCACCAACAGTTCCCCACACTCAAATCATTGCTAGTCCTCGAGCAATATAAAATCAAATATGTAATAAGAATTTTCACACCATCTCTCATGCAATCAATCTCAATCATCGTTTTTACTTGTTATCCCACCACAAAGATTTTCTCTCATCTCCTTTTAACCAATCGGCATATCATACTTGAACTTAATCAAATTACCACAAAACTTTTTCAAAAATAATTTTAGTTCGCAACTCATCTTTTAGCATCAAACATCAAGCATTTGGTCCTCTCAAGTGTATTTCCTTCCCTCTCCTATCTAATCAAGGATTGTATATGGATCTTGAAGGGCTATATAACTAAATTAAACCATAAGATTAACCATGTCAACAATGTGCTCAATCATGCCTATTAAGAAAGAATTTTCTTGAAAAAGAACTTTTAATGGAGAAGAGGAATGTAGAAGATCTAAAAACAAAATTTCAATGAGAACAATGGCAAAGAATGAGAAATAATCAGAAATCTGCTTTCTTTGATGACCTTACTGCTTCTCAGGGAATATATATTTTTTCTCTTTACCTCTTTTTTTTTTTATAATAACGTCTTTTTTTCTTTCTTTTGCAATAGCGCCGATCGGCACAACAATGCGCCGGTCGGCGCGGTCTATTTTTTCTTTTCTTTCACTTTTTTTTTTCTATTCCTGATATGACCAGCAATTTCTGTCTTGTATCAGTAGCGGAAATTTTCTAAATTCCCCTTTATTGAGAATATAGGTTATATCAAGGAGGAGGGAGAAACAAAGATGTATGATTTTCATGATAGCAAGGAATTTAAATGGATAAGAATGGCTAGAAATTTAGAGATAAACAAAATAGATCATCCTTTCCTAACTTGGTCGAAATCATGAGCAAAAAGTTGACAAAGTTACTTACAATCCACTTAGTTCAAATGTGTAGCTTGCTCTCATTCTTTCGGCTATGTAGGCATATTTAGACCTTGCTTTTGCTTTAGCTTATGATGAGTCAAAATAAACTTTCACAAATACAAAGCTCAAAAGTTAAGTGGTAACCAACAAATTCAAGTAATCAACCAATCGGTCATCAAAAAGACAAGATAAATAGCATGGGGCACTTTCAATTTGACAATCGACACTAACTTTATTAAAGACAATGCAATAATTCAAACTTCATAGAAGACCTTGAAGCAACTCTCAATCATGACTCGTGACTCTCTTAAGCACACACATAAACTTAAATAAACACTCATTAAGAAAAACAAATGAGAAACTAGACTCAAAAACACTTAAAAACTATGACTAATGGCAAAGCCCTTCCCCCACACTCAAAATTTGCAATGTCCTCATTGCAAGAGAAGAAGCTCAACACACTAATCATGCAGACCATGCCTGTTCAAGACTCGGAAAATTCGTCTTATATTCCTTATGAGAAAAGTGTAGTCCGCTTTGTTCATCTCGATTGTATCCTGGATTCTACGGTCCACATCTCTTTGATGCCTGTAATCACGATCTCTGTCTAGATACATGCGCTCAATGTTTCTTCGGTAGACAGGACAGCAATCAGGCGGTTGTAGGTTATGATTTTCAACGCTGTAAGGGAAGGCCCTATTTAAATTCCTCTGAGCCGATCGGCGCAAAGGCTGAGCCGATCGACGCAGTGGTGTTCTTCCACCATTGCGACTTCCTACACTTCCCTCTGCATTACCATTAACTCTTATTGAAGTTCCTGATACCCTGTCATTACTGCATTCTGCAAGTGTTTCCTGATTTTTAAACTTAGGACTACCAAAGCTTCTTCGCATATCAAAATCATCACTAAAATCTCCAGGCACATTAGGATCACCGCTTTCCAAAGTTTCCAAATAGTATGACGTATCAAAGTTGCTATCCCCTTCAGAATACTTTTGAATTGGCTTACCCGATAGTCTAGCAGATCTGCGAACCTATGGTGTAGTCTTACACTTCCTTGCCGCAGGTTCTTCGTCTTCACTTGGTAGAGCCGTCAGATCAATAAATTCAGCCATCTTTAGGTCGTGCCGATCGGCTCCAGTGTCACGCCGATCGGCGCAGCTAGCAGCTTCCTTCATATTCTCAGCTAACTGCTCTAGATTACGCTCACGGATCACTATTATTCTGCTGCCTTCGTAAAATCTCATCATTAATCTTCTTAGGCGTCCTCCCTCCAGGAACTGCGCGATAGCCATCATCATATATTAAATCTCCAGGTATGAAAGTTGGATCTTCTGTGATTACAACCGTTCCTATGAATCTTATTTTCTTGAAAACTTTCCCAATCGGTAAGAGCCCTGGGAAAGGATTCATCCCTTCTAGCTTCAAGATCCTTCTCCGCATCCCGCTGGTACATAGCTTCTTCGGCTTCCTCTCGCAGCTTGAGTTCATACTTGGCGGCAATGTCATGTTCACTATAAAGTCGGCACCTATGGATTGTGAGGGTGCTCTCTTCATCTAGCTCTTCCTTCTCTTGCTCAGTCAATGATCTTTCGAAAGATAGAAAATCCTCATACGACAAGGGCTTAGCAAGATCAAGAAGACTTTCCATAGTATATCTTTGAGAAACTGCTTCACTTTTAATAGGCGCCACAGATTTTCCTTTGCGCACCAATACTCTCTTCATTATCTGCCGAAGTTCACTTCACCTTGTCGGCGTTCCACGCGTCAGCTTCGCTTTTCTTTATGAATTTCCTCCGTAGATCTGACCAGACGAGTGGATCATCTCGTGTTGGTGTCAACACTTTGTCGACTTCTTCCTAGGACCAATTTGCAGAGGGCTGAGGAAATCCGCCGCCGAGCCGATCGTCTCCAGGGCCGCACCGATCGGCGCCGCCTTGGTTTCTACCCGATGCGCCGCCTTTCATCGCTTCTGCTCTTAGGGTTTGTTCTGGTGACGATGTAATACGAGTTGATCCGTGGGTTTGCTGTCCCCGCATATTTATATCCCTTGATTTCCAATTGGACTAGGACTTTTTCTCTTATTCGTGGAATTTAATGAGTCTTAAGAAGTCAAGGTCCAAAACCGACTCAAAAACCAAAAGGACTCTGCGACGCTGATCGGCGCAGGGCTGCGCCGATCGGCACGGTACACTAAATTACCAAATCAAAAAAAGAAAAACTACAGAAATCAAAATACATACAAGCCTTTGTTTTACGTCGTTAAGCTCGACCACACGGGGTACTAAGCAGTGAAATACACATCAAAATATTTTAATTCAAATGTGTCGGGTTCTAGGTATACCTTTAGACGTTGTCCGTTCACCGTGTACTTGTTTCTCTTGCCATCCATTATGATTACCGCTCCCGAAGGTAACACCGTATTCACAAGATAAGGTCCCTCCCATTTGCTTCGCAGTTTGCCTTTACCAAATAATCTGAATCGCGAATTAAATAGGAGCACCCGATCTCCTTTCTTGAATTCCTTCTTCAAAAGCTTCTTATCGTACCACTTCTTTGTTTTCTCTTTGTATATGGCTGCATTTTCATATGCACGCAATCGCATCTCTTCCAATTCACTTATCTATATCTTTCTTTTCATGCCGACGGCATTAAGATCCAAATTCATTTCCTTTATAGCCCAATAAGCCTTATGTTCCAATTCCACCGGTAGGTGACACGATTTCCCATAGACGAATTGATATGGTGTCATACCAGTCGGTGTCTTGAATGCCGTCCTATATGTCCATAACGCTTCATTAAGCTTCATGGCTCAATCTTTTCCTTTCTTTGTAACAATCTTCTGCAGAATTCCCTTTAATTGCTTATTTGAAGTTTCTGCTTGTCCATTCGTCTGGGGATGGTAGGTTGTTCCAATTCTATGTTCAACTCCAGATTTGGTTAAAAACCTAGTAAGTTCTCCTCCTGTAAAATGGGATCCTCCATCTGTAATTATTATCCTCGGTACTCCGTACCTAGGAAATATCTGCTTCTGAAGTATACTCCTTGATTCTCTTGTAGTATTAGCCTTGCATGCCATTGCTTCGACCCACTTGGAGACATAATCAACAGCGACCAATATGTACTCGAAACCATGAGAATTCACAAAGGGTCCCATAAAATCCATACCCCAAACATCAAAGATATCGACTTGAAGATTGTACTTAAAGAGGCATTGCATTTCTACTGTTAACATTCCCTATTCGTTGGCATTGAGCACATGTTGCAACATACCTTTTTACATCTTCATGCATAGTAGGCCAATAGAATCCACTCACCCATACCTTTGCTTGTGTTCTGAAGTAGCCATAGTGTCCCCCATAATCCGAAGAATGACATTTTGCTAAAATGCTCGCTCGTTCTTCTTTGGGTACACATCTCCGTACTGCTCCATCCTCGCAATACCTATACAAGTATGGGTCGGCCCATATAAATTTTCACATTTCACTCTTAACTCTTTTCCTTGTGTTCTTGTTCATCAGATCAGTTTGTCCCTTGAAACCCTTGATAATATCCATCATCCAGTTCTCTCTACGATCAAATGCGGCAAACAACTGCTCTTGTCGCATTTCATCTCTTATTGGCTCTGTTGATGATGATTCAAGACGAGATAAATGATCTACTACAGAATTTTCTACTCTTTTCTTATCTGTTATCTCCAAATCAAATTCTTGCAGCATCAATACCCATCGCATTAACCGAGGCTTAGACTCCTTCTTTGAAATCAAGTATCTTATAGTAGTATGATCAGTATATACAATCACCTTAGAATTTAGAATATAGGATCTAAACTTCTCAAAAGCAAATATAACAGCTAACATCTCTTTCTCAGTTGTTGTATAATTGATCTGCGCCACATTCAAAGTTTTGCTAGCATAATAAATAGCATGCACTTTACCTTCCTTCCGTTGTCCAAGAACAGCTCCAACTGCATAGTCATTTGCATCACATAATTTCAAAAGGTAAACTCTAATCAGGTGGCTGCATAATGGGTGCAGAGCATAGAGCTTCTTTTAATCTTCTGAAGGCCAAGAGTCTTTCCTCGTCCATGACAAATTCTGTATCTTGCTTTAACAATTCTGTCAGGGGTTTAGCAATCTTCGAATAATCCTTAACAAATCTGCGATAGAAATTGGCATGTCCAAGAAAACTCCTCAAAGTTGTAAGATCAGGAGGGGGAGGTAATATCTTAACTGTAGATACCTTTGCCTTATCAACCTCTATCCCTCTTTTAGATATGACATGACCAAGTACTATCCCTTCTGTTACCATGAAGTGACACTTCTCTCAATTAAGAACTAAGTCGCATTCAACACACCTTTTCAAAACCTTCTCCAAATTCTCCAAACAGCTATCAAAATCAGCACCATACACGGAGAAGTCATCCATAAATACCTCCATAATATCTTCTATGAATTTAGCGAATATTGCATTCATGCATCTTTGAAATGTTGCGGGCGCGTTGCAAAGATCAAATGGCATCCTTCTATATGCATATGTCCCAAAAGGGCAAGTAAAAGTAGTTTTCTGTTGATGTTCTGGTCTTACCGGTATTTGAAAGAAACCACTATATCCATCCAAATAACAAAAGTATGAATTCTTTGCTAACCTTTCAAGCATCTCGTCAATGAACGGAAGAGGATAGTGATCTTTCTTCGTCACTTTGTTCAAACTTCTATAATCTATGCACATTCTTCATCCAGTTACAGTCCTTTGACGGATCAACTCATTGTTCTCGTTAGGCATCATTGTCAACCCTCCTTTCTTAGGTACACAATGCACTGGGCTAACCCATTCACTATCAGCAACAAGGTAGATCATACCTGCATTAAGCAGCTTCAAAATCTCCTTTTTAACCACTGGCTTCATTGATTCACTCAACCTTCGCATCCCTTCAACCACTGGTTTAGTATTCTCCTCCAAGTTAATCTTGTGGGTGCAAAATGCATGGCTGATTCCCTTGATGTCATCCAATGTGTAACCAATGGATTTCTTATACTTTTTGAGCATAGCGAGAAGCCTCTCTGGTTCTTCCTTCGTTAGGGTGTTTTTCACAATAACTGGATATGTTCTTTTCTTTCCTAGATATTCATAGCGTAGCTCCTTCGGGAGTTCCTTCTGTTCTACTTCTGGCACTTCATCTGGATCCAGCTCCGCGAGAGGTTCAAAATCAGGATTTTCCTGGTTGAGCCGGTCGGCGCAAGCGTCGCGCCGATCGGCGCTGGCAGTATCCTTCGGGAGTTCCTTCTGTTCCACTTCTGGCGCTTCATCTGGATGCAGCTCTCCGAGAGGTTCAAAATCAGGATTTTCCGGGTTGAGCCGATCGGCGCAAGCGTCGCGCCGATCAGCGCTGGCAGTATACTTGTCAGTTCCGCGCATGAGAGGTTCAGAATCAGAATTTTCCTGGTTGAGCCGATCGACGCAAGCGTCGCGTCGATTGGCGCTGGCAGTATACTCGTCAGTTCCACGCATGATGTGGTACAGTGGGTCTCCCATATCCATCCCTATCCTCTCGTCTTCCTCTGGGCAGATATCCTGATAGTAGGAAGAGTCTGATGAGACGGATCATTAAATTGAAATCGCACTTCTTTCTCTCCTAGGTGTAGCGTAATTTGACCTTTCCCAGCATCCAGAACAGCTTGTACTAATCTTAAGAATGGCCTTCCCAGAATGATATCTTTAACCCCAGTTTCTTTATTGTCTAGAACAAAGAAATCTACCGGTATTGTTTTCGAGCTGATCTCAATTTCGACGTTCTTGATCACTCCCAGTGCCTTGGTTTTCCTACCATCCGCCATGATGAGCTCAAGTTCAGTCCCCATCAGCCGCTGTTGAGTTCCATAAGACATGCTCATGAATGCATCGTAAGTCATCAAGCTGACACGGGAACCAAAGTCATACAAGGCTTTCTGAAATTTCTTCCCCGATATCTCACATGGTATGTACGGTTCTTCTTTTTCCTCTTCAGTGAGACCTACAGCATACACACCACATAATCCTTCGTAGGAGGATGGCTCAAACCAACTGTCTAGCAATCTCTTCACTTGTTTCACCTCTGTTCCATCAAACTCTATATCATCCTTGTAAAGCTTCCCTAAAACTCTCTCAATAATCTCTTGATTGAAAACTTCCGACTTGAGGCGATTACTTGGGAAATTATACTCAATTCCGGCTTCGGAGGTGTCTTGCGGACTGAAGGATCTTCTCATATTGAGCAACTCGTGCGAAAAATCAATGGGAATCCAGTCCATCGGCACAAATTCGTCAAGTGGTTTAGCATTCGCCAATGTTCTATCCCCCTTCGGTTTAGCAAAGTTCCCTTCAAATTCATTCAGGTGGTTGTCCAGAATCGCAGCTTCTATCTTGGTATATTCCTTGCTACTTGACGGAGTCGTCAGGGTGATCGGTTCTCCTGTCGTTGCGACTGCGCCGATCGGCTCAGAGACTGTGCCGATCGGCGCACACATCAGATCCACAGAGGCGGGTCGGACGGACTTTATTTCTTCGAATTGCTCCGAAGTAACCATTGATCTGCTCTCGGACATCAAGATTTGTTCAGCTGGCGACTCTTCTTCTGCATAACTTCTGGGCATTGCCGATTTGGTTCCAGATATTCTTCCCAATGCTTGTGCAAAGCTTCATTCTCGGCAATTTTGTCTAACAATTCGATCCCTACCTTGGCTGTCAATCTCAGAAAACTTCCTCCGGCCGATCCGTCTAAATGCATCCTCGATGCCTTGTTTATGGCCATGTAGAAGGTTTGAGCGCACATATTCTCATCAATGCCGAGGTCAGGTCCTTGTTTCAACAATGTTTGAAAATGCGTCCAGGCTTCCGTGAGAGATTCTTCATCTTCTTGTAAGAAGTTCACCACTTCCCTTCTCAACTTCTGCACCTTTGGCAAAGGAAAATCGTGCAGATAAAAATTTCCAACTAACTCACTCCACTTACCTTTTGCTTCTCGAGATGCTGCCTTGTGCCACTCTTTGGCTTTTCCTCCCAAAGAGAATGGGAAAAGCAGCCACCTGTAAAGATCCCGAGGCACTCCTTCATGATGGAATGTTTGGCAAAGTGCCTCCAAATCTTGTAAGTGAGTATACGGGTTCTCCTCTTTCGCTCCAAAGAACTTGTTTGCTTCAGCCATGCTAATGATAATAGGGTTCAACACATACGAGGAGGCCGTGACCTTCTCATCTGAGGATTGAGATACCAGCACGTCTGGAGATGGTAGAGAAAGTTCCCTGAGCGCCAGAGAAGGTCCTGTCGTACTCATCCTGAAAATTCACACAAAACACAAAAACAAATACAACTAGAAAAGAGACGATTAGACATTAGTAAAATATTAATAGTAAAAGAACTGGCTTGTTCTCCGGCAACGGCGCCAAAAAAAGGGCTTGTTGGTCATAATTACGCACCCACTTATATACCGTAAGAGGACGGTGTACAGTTGTAGCTCTTTTTCCCTCAGAGTATTCCAAGGTTATCGAATCCACAGGGAACGAGCGGAACTAATACTATTAAAGGGTTACTAACAAATTGCAATGGTTTGGTTGATGTGAATGATGACAGTGAGAAAGTGGAAGGTGATTGTTATTGAAGAGGTAACAGGATGATAAAGGATTCTCTCCTTAGGATTGGTTCACTAGCATGCAACCTTATTCTTATCAACTCAAGTGATGATTCTAATATTCTACAAGACATGGTGGTTTCGTTCACCTCGGCTGTCACTACAGAGGCTATTAGCTCCCCACTGGTTTCTTGCACTATGTAATGGGCAAAAGTGTATTGGCCGATACACTAATAAAAGGGATAGATATATATGAAAAAGTTCATCACATAGATTAAATTCATCGAGAGAGTATCAACAAGAATGAGAGTTACATGACCAGATCCCCGCACCAGAGAAGAGAATATGAGACTACTCACTCATCCTTCCGCTAGACATAGCAGAGGGGTGAGAAGTAGCGCTGGAACGCGCACGAGCCGATCGGCGCAAGCGTCACGCCGATCGGCGCGACCTCTCTTCTGGTGGATCTCGTCGGTGTTGACCAACCTTCGCCGTCAATATCCTAGAACCCTAGTTCTAATAACTGAATCTCGCGATTGCCGTCTCTTCCGGTTCCCCATTGGCTCTTGATAATTATCTTCCTTTTATATCCGACGGGATTAGGTCAACTTCCACCGACTCTAACTCATACTGGGCTGGGCCTTCGTCTTTCCTGGACCGGATCGTGTTTTCGTCATCTTCTCCTGCTGCACCGATCGGCGCAGGCCCATGTCGATCGGCGCGGCTCCGCATCTGGCCCATCTTCGTTACTCTTTACTCCTTTATCCATAATTGCCCTATTTTACACCTGTTTCCTGCGATTACATCCAAAACAGAACAACTACAAATATATGCAAATATAGGGTTAATTGTTAGTCCAAACCACCAAATTAAGACGCAAAACATCCCTTTTTGGTAGATAAAATGGGCGTCTAGAAACCACCAACAGTGTACAGGATATCAAAGCTTGCAATGTCCACTAAGTAAGATGTTTGACCCCTCAATAAAAAGAAGAGAAAAAGGACTCAAAAGAAGCTTAGAATGATAGCTTTATATATTTCTTGAGTCTAGAAATTCCGAACTATCAAGGGGGTTGAAAATGATCTTACATGCAAGGAATATGTGCTCAAGCAACCAAAAATTCCCTTGGAAGAAATCCCACTAAAAACTGCCAAGAATCAAGTCCAAAAATCAGCCAACCTTTTCTATGGCTGACGGAAGTTCCATCCTGGGAACAGAGTTTCTGGACAGTGGCTCTGTGTGCTCGACGGAAGTTCCGTTCCTGACGGAAGTTCCGTCCTGAGAACAGAGGCTCTGGACAGTGGCTTTGTGAGCTTGACGGAAGTTCTGTCCTTGGAACATTGTTTTTGGACAGTGGCTCCCCGAGCTGGATGGAAGTTCTGTTCTCTATGGAAGTTTCGTCCTTCTCAGTGCATTTCCACTCCAACGGCTCTTTTTGGACCTCCTCTATAAATACCCCTCTCCCACCCCGTGAGAGAGGTTGCTGGTGCCTTTGCAAAAGCACACTCATTTCAGCTAGCTTCACACTCCTCACTCCTCCACTCCTTTAGTGATTCAAGTCCATTTGAGAGAGTGATTCTTCCATCCAAGCTAGAGAGCATCAAGCCAACCTTGAGCACATCCCTTGCAACCAACTTCATTCTTCACTTGTTACTCTTGGGGATTCCATCCCCTAGACCGGCTCGGTGTTGCCCGGTGAGCTTCCAAGCATTGTGGTAAGCCTTGGGAAGTTTGTGAAGGTCGTGATTCGCCTCCGCAAGGAAAGAATCAAGAAGTGGAAAGCCAAGCTCGATCTTAGTGATCAATTGGTGAGGATTAGGGTTGAGAGAGACCCGGCTCTTGGTGAGCTCCTCAACGGATACGTAGGAACCTCTTTGTGAGGGGTCTGAACTCTAGTAAACAAATTCCGTGTCTCTCTTGTCCTCGTTCGTGTTTTCGCTCTTGTTCTTGTTGTTCTTTCTCCCTTTGTTATTATTGCTCGATCTACCTATACACTGTGTTGTAAGCTAACCCCTGTAGGGATTTGATACATCAAGCATCTAGCTTCATTTATATTCAAGTAGATTTGTGAGTAAACCTTTAAATTCTGCATTTTAACTAGAGATTCACTGCTTGCCACAGAGTTCTGTCATTGACAGAAGTTCTGTCCATGAAGGAAGTTTTGTCACCGAAGGAAGTTCTGTCCATGACAGAAGTTTCGTGAGGGACAGAAGTTCCATGTTGAATTTAATTTGTTTGTTAAGTGAATTTCAGGGATTAAATTACAAGTTGCCTATTCACCCCACCCCCCCCCCATCTAGTCAACTTTCAATTGGTATCAGAGCCAGAATCTTCTACAAGGCTTAAAAGCTTGAAGATTAAAAGATGTCTAAACCTGGGGAAGATGACACAACCAAAGATCTTGGTTCCATGAGTGGTAAAGGTCATGATTTGCACACCGCAATGCCCTTCAACTATAGTGATGTGGCAAATATACATGGAAGTGGAAGTGGAAGATTGCCCTACTTCGAGGGCAAAGACTTTAGTTGGTACAAACATCGGATGAAGATGTACTTGAAGTCTATTGGTCCTCCAATTTGGGACATTGTGGAGAAGGGTTACACCTTAGAGAACAAGGACAACCCCACAACCGTGGACCAACTCAACATACACCGCAATGCTCAAGCGGCGTCGGCAATTCTCTCATCCTTGAACCCCAAGGAATATTCAAGAGTCTCCAGAATAGAGGATGCCCGGAGGATATGGAAGAAACTTATATGTGCTCATGAAGGAGTAGACATAGTGAAGAAGTCAAGACTTCAAGTTCTCAAGAACCAATTCAACTTCTTCGTGATGATTAAGGGAGAAGAGCCTCAACAAACACATGATAGGCTTATGGACATTGTCAATGAGAAAAGATCTTATGAAGATAATATTAAAGATGAAGAAGTCAACTACAAGCTTCTCATGGCTTTAAGGATGTGGAATCCTACTTTTGCACTACCATTGAAGAGAAGGATGGATTTGAGAGCTTCACAATGGATGAAGTTATTGGAAGAATCAATGCCCACAAGAGTCGTGATGACGAGGGCAAAAGAGTGAATGTGCTCATTGGTGATGAAAGCACAAGCAAGAAGGACTTAGCACTCAAAGCCAAGAAGACTCAAGATGACAATGATGATGAAGAAGAAGAGAATGACGATGAAGAAGAAGACAATGAAGAGTTTGCTCTATTTGTCAAGAAGTTTGGCAAATACATGATCAAGAATGGTTTCACCAAGAAGAGCTTTGACAAGGCCAAGGCTAGAAGAACAAATAGAAGATGCTATGAGTGCCATGAACAAGGACACATGATAGCCGATTGCCCAGGGATCAATGCCAAGGGCAACAAGAATGAAAAGTACAACAAGAAGAACAAGCCAAACAAGAAGCCATACAAGGGACAAGCTCACATTGACCAAGAATACATATCCGATGATGATGAGCAAGATGATGAGGGTGGCATCGCCAACCTTGCTATCGGTCTTCCACCGGCCAAGAAGTCACTCTTCGACAACCTCACCGATGATGAGGATGATACACCCCGGTGCTTTATGGCCAAGGAAAGCAAGGTACCTCCTAAATCCGAGTTTAATACTTCCTATTGTAGTGATGAAGAGGAGGACTTGGTACCCTCTATGCAAGATATGATGAAAATGCTAGGTAAACTCAATGAGGAGATTGAGGACGAAGAGAGAATCCTCCAAAGGCGAGAGGAGCTGCTCATTGAGGAAAAAGAGAAGAACTGTGAGCTTACAAAGCAACTTGAGCAAGAGAGGGAGAAGAATGAGAACTTGACTAAGGACCTTGTAAAGGTCAATTAGTTAAGTGAATCATGGAGCTCAACCAACAAGAAGCTTCAAGAGAGGTGTAGCTCATTGGTAGAGGAGAACAAAGTCCTTGTGAAGTCAATTGAAGATCTCAAGTTGAGCTCACGTTCTTTGTTGAAGAGATTGGAATCCTCTCAAGCTTCAACAAGCAAAGGTTGTGGAAGGTGCCACAACATTGACATTGATATGTTTGCCAAGCAAGATGCAATCATCGAGAAGCTAACCAAGCAAATCAATGAGCTCATGAGGAAGGCTCAAGTTGAAACAACAAAGAAAATTGTTGGTGAGCCAAGAGCCTCTCATGACAAGAGAGGATTGGGGTACAACAAGAATGCACCCAAGAAGAACTACAACAAGAGACCTACTTTTGTGCCCGAAGGAAAGGGAAAGCAAGTGGCACAAAAGATAGTCAACAAGACCAAGAACATTGCTTCCCAAGTCAACAAGAACAACAAGACCTCTACCATATCCTTTGATGATTTTGATGCCTCTTATGTGCTAACCCGTAATGCTTATGGTAGAGTGGTTGCGAAGTTTGTTGGGACACATGATGCAAGGTGGAAGCCTTGTGTGTGGGTGCCCAAAGTTCTTGTATTTAGTGTTAAGGGACCCAAACAAACTTGGGTGCCTAAAACACAAACTTGATTTTCTTTGTAGGAATACTCATCCGGTGGCGCAATATGGGTGCTTGATAGCGGGTGCCTAAATCATATGACCCCAGAGAGATCGATGTTCTCCACAATTGATCATGACAACCTACCAAGTGGAGGCATCTCATTTGGAAATGACAACAAAGGAAAGGTAATTGGTCGTGGACGGATTGACGTCACCCATGACCTTTCAATTAGTAATGCTTATCTTGTGAGTGGTCTAGGATACAACGTGATGTCCGTATCACAACTTTGTGAGATGGGCTATAGTTGTCGCTTTGACGATTATGGCATGACCATCTTTCGGAAGAAGGATTCTTCAATAGCTTTCAAAGGGTATTTAGAGGATAAGATCTACCTTGTTGATTTCACCAACAAGGAGGGATCTAACCTAAATGCTTGCTTGGTCGCTAAAACCACCTTGGGTTGGCTATGACATCGCTGGCTGGCTCATGTTGGTATGAGGAACCTTTCTAAACTCCTAAAAGGTGATCATGTCGTTGGACTAAAGGATGTTGCTTTTGAGAAGGATAAAATATGTAGCGCATGTCAAGCCGGAAAACAAGTTGGAGCTGCACATCCATCCAAGACAATGATGACAACAACGAGACCATTGGAGATGCTACACATGGACCTATTTGGACCGGTCACCTACATAAGCATTGGTGGTAACAAATACGGTCTTGTGATTGTTGATGATTATTCTCATTTCACTTGGGTATTCTTTTTGAAGGACAAAAGTGAAACACAAGGTATCCTAAAGAGGTTTCTAAGGAAAGCACAAAATGAATATGAAGTGAAGATCAAGAAGATAAGGAGTGACAATGGAACCGAATTCAAGAACACTCAAGTTGAAGAATATCTTGATGAATAAAGCATCAAGCATGAATTCTTCGCTCCTTACACTCCACAACAAAATGGTGTAGCCGAAAGAAAGAACCTCATACTTATAGAAATGGCAAGAACAATGCTTGATGAGTACAAGACATCGGACACCTTTTGGGCCGAAGCCTCAACACCGCATGCCATGCAACAAATAGATTATATCTTCACAAGATCTTGAAGAAAACACCATACGAGCTTCTCACCGGTAACCTTCCCAATGTTTCATATTTTCGTGTCTTTGGGAGAAAATGTTTTATTCTTAACAAGAAACCTAAATCCTTTAAGTTTGCTCCTAAGACACATGAAGGCTTCCTCCTTGGTTATGGAACTAATGTCTATGCATATCGTGTATTTAACAAAGACACCGGAGTTGTTGAGATAACCCGGGATGTGCAATTTGATGAATCTAATGGCTCTCAAGTAGAGCAAGTTAATCCAAGTGATGTAGGTGATGAGGCTCCTTGTGATGCAATAAGGAACATGACAATAGGTGAGATAAGACCACAAGACCCAAACTCAAGTCAAGATGAACCATCTTCCTCAAGCAAAGATGAGTCTCCTCCACAAGATCCACAAGGTGAACAAGATCGAGGAAATGGCCAAGGTCATTGTGACGATCATGGTCAAGGCGATGACCAAGATCAAGTTCAATATGGTGGTATGGATGATACACAAAGCATGAAGAATCAAGAAGAAGAAGATGCATCTAGACCCATACAACCACGAGTTCGACAAAGCATTCAAAAGGATAACCCCGTTGACAACATACTTGGTGATATCCAAAGAGGGGTAACTACTCTATCCCGAATGGCTACATTTTGTCATCATTACTCATTTGTTTCCTCTATGGAACCCCTTAGGGTGGAACAAGCATTACAAGACTCGGATTGGGTGATGGCCATGCAAGAAGAGGTGAGCAACTTTGAAAGAAACAAGGTGTGGTCATTGCTGGAAAGACCCAAGCAAAATGTTGTAAGTACAAAATGGGTCTTCCGCAACAAGCAAGATGAGTATGGTGTGGTGGTGAGAAACAAGGCAAGGCTTGTCGCAAAAGGCTATTCACAAGTTGAAGGTTTGGACTTTGGTGAAACTTATGCACCCGTAGCTAAGCTTGAGTCAATTCGTATATTACTTGCCTATGCTACTCATCATGGTTTTAAGCTTTTTCAAATGGACATGAAAAGTGCATTTCTTAATGGCCCCATACAAAAGAGGTGTATGTACAACAACCTCCGGGGTTTAAAGACCCAAAGAAACCAAACCATGTGTACAAGCTTCACAAAGCTATCTACGGTCTCAAGCAAGCTCCAAGAGCTTGGTATGAACACCTCAAGGGATACTTGATCAAGAAAGGCTTCACAATTGGCAAGGCCGATCCTACTCTCTTCACAAGAAAAGTTGACAATGATTTATTTGTGTGCCAAATATATGTCGATGACATTATATTTGGTTCTACTAATCAATCTTTTTGTGATGAGTTCGCCAAGATTATGACTAGGAAGTTTAAAATGTCCATGATGGGGGAGTTGAAGTTCTTTCTAGGCTTTCAAGTCAAGCAACTTGAGGAAGGAACATTCATAAGTCAAACCAAGTACACTCAAGACATACTTAAGAAGTTTGACATGGAGAATGCAAAGCCAAACAAGACTCCCATGAAGACAAATGGACACCTTGGACTAGATGTAAACGGTAAGCCCGTGGATCAAAAGTTATATCGATCCATGAATGGCTCTTTGCTTTATCTTTGTGCATCTAGGCCCGACATCATGCTTAGTGTGTGCATGTGTGCAAGGTTCCAAGCGGCTCCGAAGCAAACTCACTTAGTGGCTGTTAAACGAATCTTGAGATATTTAGTTCACACACCAAACCTAGGATTGTGGTATCCAAAGGGTTCCAAGTTCAAGTTAGTTGGTTATTCCGATGCCGACTACGCCGGGTGTAAGGTGGATAGGAAGAGTACCTCCGAAACTTGCCAATTCTTGGGTAGGTCCCTTGTGTCATGGTCATCCAAGAAATAAAATTCTGTTGCCCTATCCACAGCCGAAGCAGAGTATGTGGCAGCCGGAAGTTGTTGGGCTCAACTTCTTTAGATGCGACAAACTCTAAAGGACTTTGGATACACTATGACCAAAGTTCCCCTCCTATGTGACTATGAGAGTGCCATCATGATTGCATATAACCCCATTGATCATAATAGGAGCATATAGATATCCGGCACCACTTTTTGAGAGACCATTCAATAAAGGGGGATATTGACATTAGCTATGTTAGAACCGATAAACAATTAGCAGATATTTTTACCAAGCCCCTAGATGAGAAGAGATTTTGTGAACTGAGAAGTGAGCTGAACATCCTTGATTCATCCAATATGGAGTAAAGCCTTGTACATTATTTGTGATGATTGTCTCTAGTTAATGCTTTATAAACAAAATGATTGAAAAAATATTGACTGTTCTTGTTTGAGAAAATTTTTTGGTTTTTGATCTCTGGCCAATAGTTTAATCTTGTGAATGTTGTTCTCCTTGATTGATTGCTTGCCATTCACAAGAGAAAACTGTTTTGTCAAGTTCCTTCACCTTCTGTTCCAAATTCACACGGAACTTCCGTCCGCAACGGAACTTCCGTGATCAGTTCATGCTTTCGGTGTTGACCTATTTCCAGACTCAATTTCTTCTGATGGAACTTCTGTCCGCCACGGAACTTCCGTCCTCAGTCCATCGATCTGATTCCTCCTCTATATGCACCACGGAACTTCCGTCAGCCGTCGGTTTTTAAGCCTAGGCTAGCCCGAAACTTACCCCTTCAAAATCTCATTTACTTTTTACCATTCTCTCTCCTCACCTATCAATCTCCAAGGGCGATTCAAGGGCAATTTGGGGGCCTCTTCAAGGGCTCTCGTGGAGACTGCAAGGAGGTGTTCCTCTATTCATCGGAACTTTCGTGAGTACTTTTCCCCATTGTTTTCATCTCTAGTTTTAATCTAGGGTTGAACTTGATCTTGTCATTCATCGATCTCTTGTTGCACTAGAGTCCCATATGTTTCCAGTGCGTAGAATAGTTCTCTAGCACCTAGTCTCCATTGCTCTTGAAGGACTCTAGCAATCCATGGGTAGATTCAAAGTTAGGAGATTTTTCGTGTGTGTGCACTGGCATTGACGGAACTTTCGTCGCCCATGGAACTTCCGTTGCTGACGGAACTTCTGTGTGTTACGGAACTTCTGTCGCTGCCTGAGTACACACATGTTAAACCTCTCAATTTTGGCTCTGCTCATCCATCCTTGTTGTCTCTTATTTTTTTTCCCAGCATCATGGCCAGGACTAAGAGAGCTGAGAATGCCTCTGACAGTGATGGTGAAAGAGATGAGGAGATTCCTCTCATTCCTCAAGTGAAGAAGAAGCTCCTCCGCCTCCAAAAAGGAAGAGAGGGACAATTGCCAAGAGAAGAGGACCTGCACCTTAGACAGTGAATGTGCAGCAAGGTGCACCACTCCCTGGGCGTAGAGCTAAAGAAAAAGGCAAGGCCGTTGTTGATGAAGCATCTCAAGATGAGGATTCAAGTGATGATTTGCAGCATATTAGTGACTTGAAGGTGCACATTCCTCTGTATATCGGCAGCCACGGGGCCATTGACTACAAGAAGAATGCCAAGAAGTTGCAAGACGGGAGGATGACCCATCCTATGGATCTTGGAGAGAAGGAAGCCACGGATGATAGATTCATGTCTTGGTTTCAGCAAGACTATTACAACTCCTTCATTGACATGGGCAAGAAACAACATCGTCTCCATCAGCATCAATGGGTTGATTGGCAATACATGGAAGACAAGGATGATCAAGTCCTCAAAGATGTGAGTGCCATTTGCAAGCAACGTGGAGTTTATGACCTCATGGGCTTCAACTACAACTGGAACGAGGAGGTCATATGTCAGTTCTATGCCACATTTTATCTTGAGCCCGTGAAGCAAGGAAAAATTTGGTGGATGACTCAAGGAGTCCAATACAGTGTCACTCCCAAGAAGTTCTATAGCTATTTTCTACTGTCCAAGAATGATAAGCATCATGAGACCATTGTTGATGAGATTGAGCTCAAGGATGAGGACATCGCATACATGTACAATGATGAAGATGTTGAGTTTGGACGGACCGATGGGCTGCATCCATACTACTTCCACCTTAACTGCATTTTGAGGGCCACTATTGCACCCAAGGATGGATATGCAACCAACATCGCCAAAAAGTCCAAAAACATCCTAGCTCGCTTTGCTCCTAATGCGGGGCCTTTTTGTGTCATGGATTAGATCATGAATGAGATATACTTAGCATCTATGGACACTAGAAGGACTTTGCCATTTGCTCCCATGATCATGAAGATGATTGAGACAGAGACACACCTGACCTTTGACAAGGAATGCAAGCACTTCCCTCTTCAAATCAGAGTCAAGAAAACACCCAATGGTGCCTCTCGAGCAGCTAGACCCTCCACTAGTGCAGCGGCTCCCCCCTCCTCTTCAGCTCCCGCACCGTGACGGTCCCAGTCTCATCTCCTATTTTTGCTGCCTTAAAGTCCTTTTTCTAGATTTCTTGCTTCAATGCAAGGGAAAATTAGGAAAACAAAAGGCGGCTCAAGAAGCTGACTAGAAGGATCAAGGCTGAGCAAAGGGCTCAAGGTCGTGATGTGTCCCCGGATGGCTCCAAGTGTGAGCCCGATGGTGAACCGCCGGTCTTCCAAGACCCTCTTGCCGCTTATGATTGGGACAGCCTTGCTCCAGGACCCTCTGCCGCCCCTGGCTTTGTTGCTACTGAGAGCGACTCCGATGTTCCCGAAGAGGCTAGTGATGGTGAGGGTGGTTCTGCGGCCGAGTAATCCTCTTGTCCCTCGACTTTTCCCTTGTTCACTTCTTTATGGTTTCTTGATGCCAAAGGGGGAGAGACAAAAGGGAGAAGCAAAGGGATCTTTATCTATCTATCTATCTATCAGTGTTAGACCTTGGAACTATTTGTGTTGGTGGTTTGTAAGACTTATTTGTGGAATCCTATTATAATAGGATAGTTAAAAAAAACCTTAGTGGATTGGTGCTTGTTTTATTATTTGTGAGCTCTTAGTTGTTGTGTGCTTAACTCTTGTGCTCTGTTTTCTATTTCATGTGGTTATTCACACTAAATGCTCACTTGTTCACTTTTTAGGCACCCCACTCATTATAAAATATAGGGGGAGCTCTCTCACATGTCTTTTGTGAATCATGCATATCTTTAGGGGGAGCTCCACTATATTTTGTTCTTTTCTTAGTCTTTGACTCCTTTTTACCCTTTTTAATCATTTGTCATCAATCACCAAAAAAGGGGAGATTGAAGATGCATCTAGGATCCCCTAGTGGGTTTTGGTGAATGTTGACAAACGATTAAAATGTACTAATGTGCTTATGAAGTATGTGTACAGGATATCAAAGCTTGCACTGCCCACTAAGTAAGATGTTTGACCCCTCAATAAAAAGAAGAGAAAAAGGACTCAAAAGAAGCTTAGAATGATAGCTTTTTATATTTCTTGAGTCTAGAAATGCCAAACTATCAAGGGGGGTGAAAATGATCTTACATGAAAGGAATATGTGCTCAAGCAACCAAAAATTCCCTTGGAAGAAATCCCACTAAAAACTATCAAGAATCAAGTCCAAAAATCAGCAACCTTTTCTATGCCTGACGGAAGTTCTGTCGGTGACGGAAGTTTCGTCCTGGGAACAGAGGTTCTGGACAGTGGCTCTGTGAGCTCGATGGAAGTTCCGTCCCTGATGGAAGTTCGGTCCTGAGAACAGAGGCTCTGGACAGTGGCTCTGTGAGCTCAACGGAAGTTTCGTCCTTGGAACATTGTTTCTGGACAGTGGCTCCCCGAACTGGATGGAAGTTTCGTTCTCCACGGAAGTTCCATCCTACTCAGTGCATTTCCACTCCAACGGCTCTTTTTGGACCTCCTCTATAAATACCCCTCTCCCACCCCGTGAGAGAGGTTGCTGGTGCCTTTGCAAAACACACTCATTTCAGCTAGCTTCACACTCTTCACTCCTCCACTCCTCTAGTGATTCAAGTCCATTTGAGAGAGTGATTCTTCCATCCAAGCTAGAGAGCATCAAGCCAACCTTGAGCACATCCCTTGCAACCAACTTCATTCTTCACTTGTTACTCTTGGGGATTCCATCCCCTAGACCGGCTAGGTGTTGCCCGGTGAGCTCCCAAGCATTGTGGTGAGCCTTGGGAAGTTTGTGAAGGTCGGGATTCGCCTCCGCAAGGAAAGAATCAATAAGTGGAAAGCCAAGCTCGATCTTAGTGATCGGTTGGTGAGGATTAGGGTTGAGAGAGACCCGGCTCTTGGTGAGCTCCTCAACGGAGACGTAGGAACCTCTTTGTGAGGGGTCTGAACTCTGGTAAACAAATCCCGTGTCTCTCTTGTCCTCGTCCGTGTTTTTGCTCTTGTTCTTGTTGTTCTTTCTCCCTTTGTTATTATTGCTCGATCTACCTGTACACTGTGTTGTAAGCTAACCCCTGCAGGGATCTGATACATCAAGCATCTAGCTTCATTTCTATTCAAGTAGATTTGTGAGTAAACCTTTAAATTCCGCATTTCAACTAGAGATTCACTGCTTGCCACAGAAGTTCTGTCCACGAAGGAAGTTCTGTCACCGACGTGAGGGACACGTGAGGGACAGAAGTTCCGTGTTGAATTTAATTTATTTGTTAGGTGAATTTCAGGGATTAAATTACAAGTTGCTTATCCCCCCCCCCCTCTAGTCAACTTTTAGTGTTCATCACCACCACGGTTTTGAGGCTCAGCCGTGAAACCGTCCGTACTTTTTGCCTCTCCACGTGTAAGGTGTGGATCACCCTTGACTTCATCCGGCATCCCGATCGTCCGGCCCAAGTCCCCTACTTGTGCCCGATCCTCTCGCCGTTGACCGCTAAGTCGGCTCCATTGACTTACACATCATGAGACAAGCAAACACATTTCCCAACTTCTGCAACTTCACCAATATCTCCTCCAACTCCGGTAAGTCAAAACCATGACATTCACAAACTCATGCAATCCCCAGATTCCCGTATTTCAACTCAAACACAAATTCCGCCAAGTCAATTACTCATCACATATTGCAAACCATGGCACTAATCCACATGGTTTCTCAATCTCCCCCTTGATTAGTACATTAACAGCACCGAATGTACAAAGATTTCGAATTTGAAATGTGAAACCGAATAAGCACATCTAAATGACGAAACCCAAAGAAAAGGTGAAAACAAGCCATCTAACAAAATAGGGATCACAAAACCAAGAGTTGGCAAAGAAAGCGATTCTAGGATTCGAGAACGCAAAGATCGTGAAAGGCGCATGAAAGCTCTCGAGATCATGATAAGCTCCCCCCCCCCCTCAACTTGTGATAGATCATATGAAATGCAAAATGAGGTCATCTTAAGTTTCTTAGCATTATTTGTGCATGACCCACTATTTTCTCCCCTTTTAGCAATGAACTCATCAAAGATGCATAAATACAAAAATGCAATGCATGAAAATGCAAACCTAAGGAGCTTCAACAATTATGCAAACAAGCATTTAACCTTGCTAACGACAAATATACAACTATGAGGTGTAAAAGCAATAGCTCACAACCATACAAAGATCAAAAAGAAATAGCAGGGCATAAACACCAAGAGCTACACAAGCTAAACAGAAAGATTGACTAGCCTAGATAGAATCAAATTTGCTCCTCATGAAAAAATCTGCCACCACATGCCTAAGAACTCCAATCCAAGGCAAAACAGGCATCAAGTGAATCATAAGAATCTAGCCAGTCTCAATCTCAACCAAGGCAACAAGTATTCGCAGAAAATAAGCTCTACAAACGCTCACATATGCAACAGAGACCCATAAAGAAAAGAAAAGACATTATTCTTATTGATCCTCATGTAACTTCTAATCCGTGCGGAGGGTCGCACGACTGGATACGGCAAACACCCCGAGGCTTTGAAGTACAATTTTTGGATTTAACATTTTTATGTTACTTCTAATCCATGTAGAGGGTCGCACGACTGGGTGCGCCAAATACCCCGAGGCTTCGAAGTACAATCAACTTATTTTGCAAATTAAAAGCATAAAGATGAGCATGCCTTTACGGTAAACGGAACACACGTTCTCACAATATTTCATCATGAGCTAAACATCTGCAAAGTCACATTTCACAAACACAAGGTGCTAAAGCCAAGATATCCTCTATACTAGCCTCAACACAAGTCTCAACAGGGATAAAAGCAATTATACATATGGTGAGCAAGTTTTAGCATAATTAGTTCATGAGCTTCACAAAAAAAACAAGTGTACCTTTAAGATTAGCAAGTTGCTCAAAAGAGTCTATAACAAGCCATCCAGAAAATCTAAGCATGAGAGATTACTATCACATCCATACAACTTAGCTCAAGCTCAATCATAGCACAGAGAAATGCAAGAAAGCACAAGAATCAAAACTCATCTACCAATGCATATATTATATATGAAATGCAATGTGAAAAGGTAACATACATATATACAAGAGAACACCAACTCCCCCTCAAATGATGCCATAAGGATGACAAACACCAAGCTGCCCCCGAAGAAAAGCGAATCATGTAGCATCTAGGGGATTGGTAAGGATATCACCAAGTTGGTTTTTTGTGTCGATGTATTTGAGCTCAACATCTCCCTTCTCAACATTGTCTTTTAGAAAGTGAAATCGCACATTGATGTGTTTGACCTTACTATGTTGGATTGGGTTTTTGGCTAAGCATATGGCACTGGAGTTATCACACATGAGCGGAACACTCTTAAAGGTTAACCCTTAGTCTCTCATAGTGGACACTTGGACACTATCCATAGGATTTGTGAACAGCAGCTAGCGGCAGCAACATACTCAGCCTCTGTGGTGGATTGAGCTACACTAGATTGCTTCCGAGAAGACCAACAAATCAAAGAAGTACCCAAGAAATGACAAGGACCAGAAGTGCTCTTCCTATCAATTCTACACCCAGCAAAGTCCATATCCGAATACCCAATGAGATCAAGAGATGAAGATGCAGAGTACCAAAGACCAAACTCAAGGATGTATTTGAGATATCTGAAGATACGCTTGACAGCCTTGCGATGGGTCACCCTTGGGAAGTTTGAAAGCAAGTACAAAGACACACTGCAAAGTGTATGTCAGGTCTTATCGCCGTCAGGTACAGGAGGGAGACGATCATGCTCCTGTACTCCCTTTGGTCCACCACTTCACAATCTTCATCTGGGTCAAGTGTCGTTCTATAGGACATTGGTGTAGACAACGGCTTTACATTGACCATGTTGAACTTCTTCAGGAGATCCTTCGTGTACTTGGATTAATGTATGAATGTGCCTTCCTTGCATTGCTTGATTTGAAGTCCAAAAAATAAGGTGCGCTCGCCCATCATCGACATCTGAAATTCACTTTCCATGGCTTCCAGAAATGTAGACACAAGAGCATGAGAGGAACCACCAAAGATGATATCATCCACGTATATCTGAACCATTAGAAAGTCATTGCCACACTTTAGAGTGAACAAGATTTTATCAACACACCCCATGACATACCGTGCTCTAGTAAGAAGCTCTTAACCCTAGCATACCATGTACTAGGTGCTTGCTTTAGCCCGTACAAAGCCTTCTGAAGCTTATACACACAATTTGGGTATTTGTGGTGCTCAAAGCTAGGTGGTTGTTTCACATACACCTCTTCCTCTATGAAACCATTTAGGAAAGCACTCTTGACATCCATTTGGTAAAGTCTAATGCCCTTGGAGGCAGCAAATGCAAGCAAGATCCTAATGGCTTCTATGTGAGCAATAGGAGCAAAGGTTCCTCCATAGTCTAAGCCCTCCACTTGACTGAAATCCTGGGCAACAAGCCCAGCCTTGTTTCTAACAACATCACCATATTTGTAATGCTTGTTTTTGAAAACCCACTTGGTTCCTATGACATTAACACCAACAGGAGGCTCTACTAGATTCCAAACTTTGTTTCTCTCAAAATTTTTCAACTCCTCATACATGGCATGAACCAATGTTCATCAGATAGTGCATGTCCAACATCCTGGGGTTCAAAGGTTGCAGTAAAGAGAGAATTGGTAAAGCAAGCGAGATGTGCAGACCTTGACCTTGTTATCCTCTCATAGAGATTACCAATCATTTGTTGAGGTGAATGTTGACGCTGAAAGTGGTGAGGAGTTCCTCTCTCAGAGCGTACCTACCTCTCAACCATAGCTGGAGCTGGCTTGACAGCTGCTGAAGTCGATGTAGAAGCTTCTAGACCCTCTGCTGGAGTGGTGGTAGCAGCAGGAACAATCTCAGATGAGATACGAAGTGAATCATCATCATCACCGTCAAAGCCCTGTAGGTCCTCTTCGACAAAGATGCTTTCCTCCATTTTCCTGCTGCCTGTAGTCTCAACCACATTGCTTGCACAAGAGTTTGATTCATCAAAGATTACATCACAGGACTCTACGATGGTGTTAGTTTCCAAGTTTAAAACTTTGTAGGAATGGCCATGAAGAATGTAGCCAAGAAAGATGCCATCAAAATATCTCGACTCAAACTTATCAAGATTGCCACGCTTGAGAATAAAGCACTTGCAACCAAAAGCACTAAATGGGAAATAGATCGCTTCCTCCCAAAATGTAGCTCATAGAAAGTCACATTAAGAATTGAGCGCAACAATATCCAATTGGAAACATAACAAGCAGTGCTAAAGGCCTCAGACCAGAACCGCCTCGGAGTCCTATGCTTATCGAGTATCGTCTGGGCCATTTCCACCAAGGTTCTATTCTTTCTTTCGATCATACCATTCTGTTGAGGAACACGAGGTGCTGAAAACTGATACTCAATACCATGCTAAAGACAGAAAGCATCAAAGTAGGAGTTCTTGAACTCGGTGCCATTATCACTACGGATTGCTCATAATGCACCAGGGAGTTTCTTGAACAACCTCAAAGCTAAGCTCCGAAAGTGATGAAACACTTCATCCTTGCTTTCAAAAAAGTAGACCCAAGAGTAGCAAGAGTCGTCGTCAACAATCACAAGAACGTACCACTTCCCACCCGTCGAACGAACCCGAGAAGGACCAATAGTGTACATATGAAGCAACTCTCTAGGGCATTCAGTCATCACCAAATTGATTGGTGTATGAGAAGCGGCAACTATTTTCCCATGACGACAAGGAGCACAAACTAAATCCTTATCACATTTGAGCTTAGACAATCTTCGGATCAGACCAAGTCCACTCAAGTAACATAGCAAGTCAAAGCTCATGTGACCAAGTCATCTATGCCATTTCCAGAGCTCAGAAGAAGATTGAGCAAACAAGCACTTGCAAGAACTAGGAGAAATAGCAAAATCAGCCTGAAAATTTTTTCCAATGCTAGAAATCCCACAAACCAAGGAACCATTTGAATCAAGAACACAAGAGACATTTTTCTTAAAGTGCACTTTCAAACCAACATCAAGCAACTAAGAGACAAAGAGAAAATTGTATTTGAGGTGCTCAACCAAACCAACATCCTTGAGGGTGAATTTTTCATTTACCTTTACCGAGCCCTTGCCTTCACTCTCCCTCTCTTGTCATCTCCAAAGGTCACATACTCCCGGCGCTTCAAGGGAGTGAGGCTGGAGAACCACTTTGCATCTTCGTTCATGTGGCACGAACACCCGGAGTCCATTAGACACTTCTTCTCCAGACCTCCACCAGCTGCCAATAAAGAACAAGAAGGAAAGATCGATGGCTCAGTGCTAGGGTTAGTTAACAAGCTTTTGGGGATCCAACACTTTACCATACGACCAGTAGTAGTTATCACAGTTCTTTACACATTATCATTTGAATGCATGGGACGAGAACCATAATGGGGAAAATGTAGTCTGTCAAAGCATCTCGACTCGAACCTTGGGTTGTGAGAATAAAAATCATCGGTGTGAAAACCAAATCCACGCGAACGACGCTCACCATGATGGGGAAAACATGGGGCGCCAAAGCGCTGCTGCGCAAAGCCTCTGTTTCGTGAATCAAAGCCATATAAGTCATGACCCTGTCCATGATAGGCCCGAGAAAAAGAGCGAGACTGAAAGTCAACAAAATCATCATGATGCACATTTCTAGTCAACGCACCTTGCATCCTCTCAATCCTCTTATGCCTATAACATAATTCATCCAAGTAGCCTTTTTGACCACAGAACATGCAAAAGTAGACACTCTCATGTTTAGGCTTAGCTTGCACACATGGTTTCATTTTGGCTTCTCTGTTTGCTTTGAGTTGAAGAAGGGTTTAGGGTTTGGTAGATAGTATGTGTCAGTGAGTTTGATGGATTGTTCCTCATCCTTGTAGCTAGAGCTAGGCACAATCTTACCCACATTCTCACTCTCCTTGTTGATGTAAACAAGAGTTCTCGATCTTCTGAAAGGTTCTTGGTAAGTTGATTTGGTCCGAGACGACACACAAATCGATCCGGCTTCAGAACAGCACGTTCTAAACCCCGCAATCGCAGCACGACGTCTCCTCTGATTATCAACCGTCCAAAGACGATTGACCTCGCCGAGAAGGCTAATTCCTGCCTACGAATCAAGAACACAAGCAAGAATAACAAATAATGCAACACAATTGCAGATGTATCATTAAACTCTCAAAGTTGGGGTCTCATAAACCGATGAACGGCGACACTGTTTATGAACAGAATTGATCTAAGCAAAACCCGAACCCTAATGGTGCGGCGGCGACTATATATAAAGACCCTAGGGTCGTGCAAGACCCTTTGGACGCGCCCCTAATTGGGCTCAACTAAATACAAAGCCCAAAGTTCAAAAATAGGCGACGCAGCACCGACACAGATTCTGGACTCTCTTGTTTCGATGATTTCCGATGACTCCGGATGAATTTTGACATAAGGCCAACGGCATTGGAAAGTTATTCTTCTTATCTTTCCGTGCATATGTAGAACGTCCAAATCCGAGTCCGTATGCGTCCTGAGTGACTGTTTTAGTGCAGACTGGTCCTGGACCCCGAAACAGACTCGAAGTCGGTTTTGATTGGGCCTCCACTTTGGCTTCCAAGCCCTTGCTGGTACTCGACGTTTCCAACTCCTTCTCCCATCATCTCCTGGTCCTCTCCATGGTTTCTAATCATAAAATAATCATTAGTAGCAAACCATTCTCAAAAGTAACATATAGCGAAAAACGTAGGAACAAGCTCACATCTAAATTTAGTCGTCGTGCACGAGCTCTAGTCACTGGACCTTGCAAGTCCAGAATTAGAGGAGTGTTGTGTGTATCCATAGGAGTGATATCGTCATCACTTGTCAACCCTCTCAAATCCCAATCCCAAGTTGTAGGTAGACCTACTAGCACTCTCTTTGACTCTTGCCAAGTCACTCTCAATCTTCTCTTCACTCAGTAGGGTTATTTGGAGACGAGAGATGAGATAGTCATTTTCTTGTACTAGGATCTTGTTTTCCTCTCTAGTGATTGCAAGCTTATCCTTAGGAGAGCCACATACTACATATGGTGGGGGGAGAACTTTCGAGCGAGTCTCATATAGCAGCTTGGACTCGAGCTCTTTGACTTCGAGGGTTTAAGCTTCCAACTCACTAGTGAGCTTGGGGCACTTCTGACATGCACCCAAAAGAGTTGGTCTAGACTTGAACTCATCAAGCTCTTTAAGGGCACTCTCAAGCTAACTGACAACTTGAGCATGCATACTTTCCCTCTGTGCAAGATCATTTATCACAACATGACAAGACTCGCACTTAGCAACAATGTCATCTCTAGCAAGCTTAGACCTAAGCGAAGTGATCTCATACTCAGCACTCTCCAACTTAGACTTAAGCTCTCTACTCTCATATACAGCGATGCGAAACTTATCATCTTGCATGAGTAAAACATCGTGCAAATGATCAAGTTCAGAAGAGAGTTCATCAAGAGTGGGAGGTACCTCGCTTGTGTCGAAGTCGGAATCAGAGTCGGTGTCGTCGTTGTTCTTTGCCATGAAGCAAAGCCCGGTGAAGTCGTCCTTCCTCTTGACTCATGGCTTTTCAACATCCTCCTCCGAGCTTGTAAGGCCTTCGCTTGATGTGAGGTCGACATCGCTCAAGATGGCAACACAGGCGCGTGCAATGGCCTTGGCGAACTTCTTGGAGTTTTTGCTTTCTTATAGAAGTGGTTCTTCTTTCGCTTGAAATCTTCAGTGTTGTTGTTGTGGTACCCGGTCTTCTTTTTCTTCTTGGGGGTAGTCAGCAATGAAGTGTCCCGGATCACCACACTCAAAGCAGGTTCTTGAACCACCTCCTCTTCTCTCCTTGCGGTTGTTGTAGAGCTTCCTAAACTTCCTTGTGAGCAAGGACAGCTCCTCGTCAAGAATGCACTCCATCTGTTCAACGGAAGCTGCAACAAGAGAAGACAAAGCAAACTCTAGGGAAGACTTGTCCTATGAGGGGTTAGTTACATAAGAAGCATCACTGTGACTACCCTTCTGAGAACTGGAAAGCAAAGCCGTGTTAGAAGCAGGATTAACATGATTAGGACAAGATTTCCTAGACAGTTCATGAGATTTCAGCTTGCTATATAGTTGCTCACAGTTCAGGGTATTGAAATCAGCAGTTTCTTCTACAGTAGCAATTTTAACCCCCCCCCCCCAAACATTTTCATCAAGTGAATATAGAAGTTGCTTACCTCGATCATTATCATTGTACACAAGATTACCACAAGCCCTCAAGTTGCATACAATTGCCTCAAACCTACGAAAAGTTTCATCTAATGATTCGCAAGGTTTTTGTGTAAATGTTTGATACTGTCTATTGTAAGAATCCTTACGCATAGACTTGACTTGATTGGTACCCTCATGATACGTGCAAAGCTTATCCCAAATTGCATAAGCAATGTCAAGATGTGCAATACGATCATGTACAATCCTACCAAGTGCAGAGAGCAGAATATTGACAACCTTGAAGTTGTTTCCATATCTGTTCAACTCACCCACTGACGTGGTGTTGAGGTCAGCAGGTATGTTGTATTCTTACTCGACGATCTCTCAAATGACACGTCCTTGACTCAAGAGAAAAGCCTTTGTCTGTGACTTCCAGTAGGGAAAGCCTTCTCTATCGAACATCCACAGCTTGATCACGCACTTCTCCATATCGCCTTCGGATCACAAAACCGGTGAAGGTCAACTAGTGATCAAACCGGCTCTGATACCAATTGAAGGACCAAGAAGACGACCAGAGGGGGGTGAATGGGAGCCAATTAAAATTCTCCAAGAGAACTTGGTCTATGTCCTAATTTCAACCCGATCCAACCTCAAAACGGATCACCAAGACTACACACACCACCTTGTGATATGCTAACCTTAGGAGGGATCGACGATAGACAGCAGAAACAAAGGAGAGCAGCCAAGAGTTGAAACAGTCAAAGAATGAACTCGAAACAGGTCACTGGACAACCATCGGCAGTGCCGATCACAGGCATCGGGAGTGCCGATTGGGACCATCGGCAGTGCCGATGCATCACAGAAAAACTCTCTGAAATCTGCAGACAACCCAAATCGGTAGTGCCGGTCAGCACTATCAACAATGTCGATCGATCCCTCGACAGAACAGAAAACTGTCACGATTTCTCCCAAAATCTCTCCAAAACTCAACCAAATTAACTCTAAAACATGCGATTTTTAGACCAGGTAATCCTTAACACATCACGGCCCTACTCCAGCAAGATCCACTCAATTGGCTCAAGGAATCATTATGAATTTCAGATCTCATGCCAAGAACACCAAAAAAGAAAAATTTGAGAAAACTTTCAAGTCGAAGATGCTAGAGCTATAGATTCGACCAAGGACCTATGGGGATTTGTTCTAGCTCAACATAGCACCAAGTTTCCCACGAAATCCGTTCCAAAAACTTACCCAAAAATGATATCGAAAATTTTCACGAAAATAGCTCCGAAAATAGAGAAAAGGGAAAATTCGAAATTTTGGGAGAGAGGAAGATCTTGAGCACGAAAATGAATCTCATATTATTGGTTCATCAAGTCAAGATACATATATACATGGCTAAGAAGCCACCCTTTTCCTTCCACTATTTGAAAGAGAAAGAGATATCTCTCACACACCCTCTCCTCTCCTCTAAGACATGAAGACCTCTCCTATCACTTTGAAATGAAGACCTAGCAAGGCTAAGGGAAAAGAGACACCTCTTCCACCAGCCATACCTCTCCTTATATAGGCCTAGGATCCAAGACACCTCTACCTTTGATATATAACACATTGTCACATACCACCGGGGGCAAAATCGTTCAACTATTTTTCCTTCGCCCAAACGCCATCGAGCCCTTCACAACTTTGCTTCGCCTTGACGCAAGCTCCACGATGGTGCCACGTGCACCTCCAATCGCCGCCACCGGTTTTGAGGCCCAAACTGAAAAACTGCCTTACATGCTTCTCAAAGCGCAACTTCTCGATATCGACACGTGTCACCTTGTCCCGTGATCCTAACCACCGACAAGTCTCTCCCGGTCCCTGTCCATCAGGCCCCCTTATCACTTGCACCGGCATCCCGCTCGCCTTGACTTAGTCAACACGCCATCTTCATCACCACCATGGTTTTGAGGCTCAGCCGTGAAACCGTTCATGCTTCTTGTCTCTCCACGTGTACGGTGTGGATCACCCTTGACTTCACCCAACATCCCGATCGTCCGGCCTTAAGTCCCCTACTTG
Organism: Eleusine indica; assembly: GCA_030378355.1. Lineage (NCBI taxonomy): Eukaryota > Viridiplantae > Streptophyta > Magnoliopsida > Poales > Poaceae > Eleusine > Eleusine indica. Next base: position 51,069,781 of record CM059495.1, read on the forward strand.
TGACTGATCCTCTCGTCGTTGACTGTCAAGTCGACTCCATTGACCTGCACATCATAAGACAAGCAAACACATTTTCTAACTCCTACAACTTCACCAATATCTCCATCAACTCCGGTTAGTCAAAACCATGACATGCACAAACTCATGCAATCTCTAGATTCCCGCATTTCAACTCAAACATAATTTCCGTCAAGTCAATTACTCATCATATATTGCAAACCATGACACTTATCCACATGGTTTCTCATGATATTTATCAAATGTTTTATGCTTGTGTGATTTCAAGTCGAGTCATGAAAGAGGTGAAGAGGTTGCTCTAAATAAAAATGTAGAAATTGTATTAAAATCTATGTACAGTGATCAAATGTAGGTTCAAGGCATATACAACAGAAAGATAAGCTGAAAAGGCTGCTCCTACCAAGAGCTGCAGTCAAGGAGGGTAAAAAAGAAAGAAGAAGATAGCACAAAATATGCAGATAGAGTAATTACTCTGCAATGCAATGTTGGAATAGTAACACACAAAAATACAATACTAAAAGAAATATTGTTTGAATCACTTCAAGTACTAAAACATAACAGAGGAATTTGCTATATTGATTCGAGACAAAATTGATTCCAATTATCTACTTACTCTAAAAAAACAATATGAGACATACAACAAATACTTCCCAGATTGTTTCTTAAACATAATAGAGGAATTTGGTAAGGTTCCAGATTATCCAATTGATACATTGTTCTTAAACACCTGGACAATCTTTCTCAAGTATTTCCCTTTCCTCCCCTTTTTTGGATGGCTCCATACATTCTCCTAGCACTCTTAACATATGAAATTCATATATACTGTAGATGCATTAGCAGCAGAAGGCACTTGCGTGATGTAAGGATATAATCCATAGAATCCACTAACAACCAGAGTTTGCAGCACCATTATCACAATATGTATAAAATCGAATGGACAATGTTAGCCATGCATAGGTCAAAATAAATTAGTTAACTACAATTACGGCACTTGGTCAGAAAATGGTGTACCTTGGATAGCCTTTTGACTAGGCATATTCCTTTCCGGGTGCCATATGACTAGCTCAAGAAGATATCTGCAAATTGTTTTGAATCAAAATGCAAGTACATATCAATATTCTGTAATGCATAGTTGAAATAATGTTACAGGAAGATGTAGTATTAAAGATAATATCGTGTGAATCAATTCAAATACTAAAATCTTTCCGAGTCGCGAAATCGGTTATCTACTTATTTGAAACATAAACAATATGAGATGTACAACAAATTCTTGGAGAGTCAATTCCAAAACACATTAAGATAGTACATTGAGGGTCCAGAATGTTCAAAATGTAAGCATAATCTCACAATTTCTTCATAAGTATTGTGCGGAGAATAAGAATGAATCATAGATTTTGCGTGAAGTTATGGTCCATACCTTGACTGGATGAACTGCTCCTCTCAGCCGTGGGAATTCTTGAGAACAAATCACCGGCATCGAAATGTGCTGCTGTGATTTACAGCATTGTTGGGCTTGTTGTTGGATTAGTGGGCGGACAGCTGGTATCCTAATCCGCCATTGCTAGGGTTCTTGGGAGACAAGGAGAGCAAAAGGGATAAGAAGGCAGAATAGGTGCGGGTGGAGAGGAACGAGATGCGGTAACTGGATTCACAGACGGAGGTTCAAGAGAAACGTGGTGGGGGAGAGGAGAATGACAGCACTGGTACAGAGAGGAACGAAATTGATTCAGTTCTGTTTTATTCAAAATATTCTGTTACGCCTCGGTGCGTTGACCATACGAATCACAAAGCATCGAGTGGCAATGTGCGGATGAGATAGAACCAGCGACCGCTGCTCGATGTGGGAAATTCAGTCTCGACTCTACTTCTCCATTGTATCCCTCATCGAACAGTACATCATCTCCTTTATTAGCTGCATGGAAAACGTACTAGCTAAAACCCTGCGCGTTACCGCGGGCATCATAGGAACAGTATAACTATAATTATATGTCTGTTTCGCAAAAACAAAACAAAATATATACATCAACATACAGCTGCAACAAACTTATTTTTTGCATTGTCCATTTTTATTATTATATCAACTAAAAATAAAAAATGGATAATGGTCATAATTTTATTCTGTAGCAGCTCATTGAAAAATATCAATCTATCGTCCCGACCAGCATATCTGTCCATAGCAATTATGTATAACAGGAATAACAAAAGGTATTTTCCAATTGATAAGTAGTTGAAAAATGAGCACCAAGCTGATTTCCTTCTAGCCAACTATATCTTTATCAGTCTATTGAATTTACAACGCTTTGAAACCATGTTTGGGAAATCATGAGCAGCTAACCAGCTAACATATGTCCGACGTCGTCACATGGTATCTCAGTACACACTAAATACAACCACTGCAGAACCAAACCACAAATTTAAAAATGTTCAAAATGAATGGTTAAGTCCTGTAAGTTAACCAAGGTCGGTCAATGTGATAACCTGACCATATGTTTTGCTTACCCACGTTATATCACCCTTAGCAACAAAATAAGTTGGTTGGTCAAGAGGAGGAAATACATTTTTAATCTTGGCATTTACTGGCGCCCGTGTGTGTGCTATGGACATTGACCAACAGCAACATAAATCTTGTAACAGAAAAATGTTGTAGGATCACAAATCAGATTGGGAGGCTTCACTTGTTCTGTCATTCATTTGTAGAGAATTATTGCTTATCATATCCTAAAATCATTCTCGCAGTATGTGAAGAGCAAATCACATTGCGCTAAAAAGTACTCTGGTGCTACGCTCCAAGTCAAACTGAGGATTATAGAATAAAAAAGGGGAATAAGTATAGCTGTGTGTACTGAATTCCAAACCTATTAGGGAAAAGGTAACATAAGCGCTGGGATTGTAAGAGAGAAAAAACTTGCCTGGGTCTGTTGAAGCTGCAACACCACTAAATTACTAAAGAATAATGGAATCAGGTTAAGCGTACCTTAATTTATCTTCAGTACTTCAACTCAAATAGCAGCTCTATGGTACCAACCATGTGAAGCTGGTGTTACCGCCGGTTAAGGGCACCACAGACGACAGCCGAGTAGAGCAATTGGTGCCCGGCTCGACACGAAGACCAGCGCTGGTCCGGGCGGTCCGGCAGGGGAGCTCATGGCGAGGGAGCGGAGCAGCGGGATGCAGCGGCGCGCGGCAGTCGGCAGAGACGGATCGACGGGTCGGGACTTCTCGCATCGATCCAGCCTCGGCTCTTCGAGAATTTTCTTCAGGGGCCTCAAGGGACTGTGCCCGCCATCGTCATCCAACGGCTGAACCACAGAATGGAACTGTAGTTTCTACAGGGATGCCGGCCAGGGAGCATTGCAACGTGTCAACCGGAGAGGAATCGGGAAGTACATCTCCGAAAATAAAGATCTAGGTAGATTCGTCTGCATGTTTGCTGAAATCATCAAAGTAAAAGGCACATTGAGGCACACACGGAGCACCAGAACTAACTTCTTGCAGTAGACTCTGGAATGATCTTCCAAAATCTATAATTGCAAGATCAGAAACTCTTTGCATCAAGGCACAGTTTAGATATATGTTTCATAACTAATACATCTCAATCTAGTTGCAGAAGTTTTTATGGTGTGATAAAACATTTTGTGATATACTCATACTGCTCAGTAGTTAATCAACAAGCTATAAATTTTGATTACTTAATCGCTACATTTTCATATAGATGCAGGAGTCAATCATTAAGGTAGCAAGTCGTCAAACAATATAGTTGTTTGTTATTCACTTATACTGCAATTTATATATGTTAACAAAACAATAAACAAGCTACAAAACTTAACAACAGTTCTGGCTATAACTTAAACATCTAAATTTCTGTCCATAGTACTATTATATTACCAGAGTAATATATATCTAACCTCCTGGCATAGCTGTGCTGTCAGCAAAAGACACTTGCACATCATAGGGAGTTAATCCATATTGCCCACGAAGTGCATTGTTGACACCTCCTTCCCTATAAGCTGGTATCAAAAGAAGAGTTCATCATTAGCAAATCCCTATTAGTAAGTGGTACAACGTGGACAGACAGGCAAATCAGAAACATAACCTAACTCATCTTCACTAGCTATACATTGGAACATAACGAATCAAGAAAATCCTAAGAAACATAATCTAACTCTTCTTCACTAGCTATGCCTGAACCAAGAAAATCCTAAGCGAATCTACTGTCTGTACCTTGATTTAGGGAGTGGCTGAACAAAAATTCTCCAAATGCTGGTTGATTTTCTTCGAACAATTGACAGGAGTTCAATGGCGGCGCAACATTGTTAGGATTCATGGGATAGTGGGCGGACTGTCGGTCTCCGTTTCATTCAAAATTCCCGTTCCAGGGCAGTACTTTCTCTCTCATTAACCAGAGTTGACCAATACGAATCTTGAAGCATTAAGTGATCATGTACGACCGAGATAAGACCAGCGACCGCAGCTCTTTGTGGTAATTTCGGCCTCTACCTATCGACTCCTAATCTGGGTCTACTTCCATGTTGCTATCTCCGTCCCCCCTACAGTCACCAGGGATAGTCGAACCCAATACAGGTAATAATAAAGCTCACTTGCATCAGCTTCTTTACCGAGCAGCCAACACAATCGTTAATTTTATCTTTTGCCTTGTGTTAGTTGTGTTCAATAATTATTGGGTATATGTTCCTATGACTCTTAATATAACTACAGATTTTTTTTAGACGAATTTGATTCATCCAAACTTGAGTGCCTTTCAAATGACTAGCTCCTCAATTTGAGCTCTAAATTTTGAGCTAACAAGTGTGAGATATATATAGTATAGTAATGCAATTTAAATGACTTTAATAGTTGCAGATTGTTATGGCTGCAAAGAGAAAATGTGAAGCAAATTCTGGATGCCATTTATTCATCCGCAAAATTGAATTATAATTAATTATCAGCTAGCCAAGTTGGTAATAGATAGCAAAAGCTCAATGCTTTCTTGTGTTGAACTAGACCAAGATTGACAGAGGCTGAAAAAGCATGTAAACTTCTATGTTAAACTACTTTAGTATATCAGTTTATCTGGCTGGGACACAATGGTCCTACTAATTTTCTGTTAGATATGCACATAGTTGGTTCCCATTTGCTTATTTTCCTCATCGTTCATTGTAATTGAGGTTCGGTTATGTATCTTGCATCTTGCACAAATGATCATGGTGCTGATATGAAGAACTCAACATCTTACACAAAATATAATACGAATCCAACTAATACTAGCATGATTGAATTGTCATGTGAGTGTGGGTTAACCATTTGTTTTCATCTCTACAACGTATTAAGGGAGGTGAGGTTGTATAGACCATATTTTCATGCCTGCGGAAGTTATACGCATCGACTGGTGTCTCGTTCTTCGTTTCAAACTCGGTTTCTAAGTTTTTGATGTGTCCAACACTGAATCGAATCCAATCGAAGCTGATACCGAAGATAATAATCATGTTCGGTGCTACCAGAGCCGAACTTGTGTTGTTAAACATCGTCTACACGAAAGAAATCGAGTTTTCGTTTGCGTTAGGCCTTCGTTCCAGCAGTACTCATTTGTGCCTTTTATTGACAACGGAAACACCCTAGGTGAGTCTGCAATACTTTCCTCTATCGCCCAGACCAAAAATATCAAAGTTTGGGGTCCCGTAGCGTCGCGTACACATCTTCGGTGAGCGTCTCCAATAGCGCCGCCGTCTTTGCCAGGAATGGCACCGCCGAGCACCGCCGCAAGTCATTGTGTCAGCACATCTTGTGATTGACAATTGTCGTTAAATCCTGCGTACCCCTTCGTCATTTCAAATCAGTTCCTTTCGATCCAAAATCAATGGTGGCGATTAAACCCAATGTAATCGGTCCACCGTGGACTGGTGGACCACTAACTATGCATGGTCCATGGACTGGGTCCATACAATTTTCTACTGAAAAAAATGAAAAATATCTAGAGCATGGAAACTTTACATATAGGCCCCTGTCTTTACACCATTTCTGTATTCATTTTCAAAAAAAGTTTTCTTCTCTTGTTTTATTTGCGATACTTTTCATATGTCCCTATTTTTTTGCGAAAAGGCCCTTGCACTCCATGTAATTATGTATTATTAACGAAAACGTGTTGCAGAAAGGTCTCTATAGTTAATTAAAATTACATAATTTCCATAGTTACCCATAATTTAATACTTTACAGTTAGAAATCAGTTTTTATACTCTCCTATTTCATTTGCGATACTTTTCATATAAGTCCCTATTTTTTTACAAAAAGGCCCTTGCACTCCATGTAATTATGTACTGTTAACAAAAAGTGTTGCAGAAAGGTCTCTATAGTTAATTAAAATTACATAATTTCCATAATTATCTATAATTTGATACTTTATAGTTAGAAATCAGTTTTTTATACTATTATGTAATGTAATTTAAATTTTTTATCATTATAAATTATATAAGAATTTAACATTTTAATTTATCAAAAATGTCTAATCTACAAGTTTTTAAAATTCGGCTCTTCAAATTTTCAACCCCGTGACAACGCACGGGCACATAGCTAGTATAGTACAAAGGTTTGTACGGTACGTATTGTAGAACCCTCATGAGAAAAACGTAATTTTCCCCTCTCTGTGCGACTTATTAAGTGGGCGGTTTATGTTCATACGTACAGTACAGACCGCACATGAGTGCTTCTACATGGTCATGGATGGACTCTGCAATTTTGAAACAAGGCCACTATCCGCACACAAATCGAATCATACCTATTGAAGCCACCAAACCAGCAGCATACTGCAATTTTTTCAATGCATCAAGTTTTTTTTTTCAACAGTAAGCAACATGAGCATCAGTTTGCTCTTCCTGGGCAGCTAAAATTTCTCAAAGTGTGTATGCTCACTCTGCTACGGTAATTTGATTCAGCCATTAAAAGACGAAGGATAAACCGTTTCATCAGGGGAAAAAAGAGAGATCATCACTGGCATCATCATCCTGAATCAGCACTACTCTGCCAATAACAAGAACGGAGAGTTCGATGCTTAACAGGAAAGCGGAACACATTTCATAGGTTGCATCGACCTCGGTTGTCATTGCTCACGCTGCAAGTGGTTGCCATGGAAGCTTGAAAGGCAATCACACTGCTCAATCCGGAAAAGATGAGCAAAAGAATTGAGCTGATCGCTCAGCATCTGATATTTGTGAACTGCTTTTATGTTCCCCAGGAAAATGAGTGAAGCACAGGAAGAATGAAAGAGGAGTGCTGCTCGCGTGGCTGCTTACCAACCATTGAACCGGTACAGAAAAACGGAGGCATGGAGGCATGCTGACCATCTCCATGGAGGCATGGACGGTTCGTGCCCGGTGTCGATGCACTCTCAGGGAAACGACTCTCCACAAGCGCAGCCAGTGCTGCGGCACACGGATCTCGTCCACGAACCTGTACGAACTCAGGAACTGGATCCTGGCCGCGAGGCCGATGAGCGAATCGAGCTCCGACACGAACACCGCGCGGCCTTCAAGTTGCAGCGCCACGCCGAAGTTCGTGCCGGAGCTCGTGGCGTGGGTGGTGGTCGCGGAACTTTTTCTGCAGTTTATAATGTCTTGTGGTGGAGTACGAATTTGTGTCAGAGAATTACTATCCCTGGTTTAGTGTAATCTAGATCCTATTCCTGTTCGTCTCTGTCAAGCTGTGAACACACATCGCCATCTCCGTTCTTCTCTCGTAAAGTTGTGAACGGCATTTTTCGCTTCGGCATCGACTGGACTGGCCGCCTTCTTCCTTGGGCTAGGCCGTTTCTTCCGTTCAGAGGGCCGATAGTTCTGCTTCAGCATGGAGCTTTGTTTACTTATTTTCCTTTTTTTCCCGCAGCGAGCAGACGTTTCCGACAAGATGATATCGGCGACCTAACCTGGGGTGTGACGTGAATACCTTCAGATTCACAATATGTCTGAGCCTTATAAATCAGTTACCTTTTGTTATGTTGGTCGCTCACAAGAGGAAGCAACAACTTTTAACGGATACATTTACGTTTTCTTATTCAAAAAAAGTGGCCTTCACTATCCTGTCGTTCGAGCTAGGTCGTGGACCCGTTCGCTACACAGTTGTCTCCTTGCTGGTGCAGGAGATCGGACGCTTGCCTGACGGGGAACTCCAACTAGTCAAGCGCGGGGAATTGAGCTACCATGGCATGTGGCCGGAAGGGCAGTACTTAGACATGCACCTGCTTCAACCCACCTTATAAGGGCACATGTTGTATAATGTATAGTATTTCTTCTTATTATTAAGATTGTCTACAAACATCAACATAACAATAATAGTACAAGGTTGAGCTGGCCTCCAAATTTCTGACAGTTTTCTGTAAAACTCGCGATACAGCAGAATGTCAACTAAATGACTAATGTACTTCATAAACTATATTCCATAAATCAAAATTATTCTGACCGATTCCGCCCAAAAATATGACAGCTTCATTATGATGAAGAGAGCCTCGTGCAAAATCTTACGCCGTCATAGTACAAAACAAATCTTTACCGAACCAAAATGTCAAATGGCAGCTCTCATCGAGTCGCGCCAGCGCCCACACACAATTTACCTGCGTTTCCGGGATTTGCCTCTGGATTTGACTTTCTTCTCGAGGTTTTTGACCCGATAACCAAGAGCAGCGGCATCAGGTTGGCCTCCCAAGAGTGCTGCAGGTGGTTGTGCAGCAGCAGGTATTGCCTTGGACCCACCAAACAAACTAAAGGTTGGCTTTGTTGCACCTGAAGGCTGATGAACAACCTCAGGAAGATTAAAAATCTTCCTGACAGGTGGTCGCCGGATAACTGAAGGGGAAAAACAAAAGATGAATTATGAATTGCTGCACCACAAAACAACAGACCGCATGGCAAATCCTGTCTCGAAGCCTGGGATCGTACTCACCAATACCATACACAAGAGAGAACAGATTTGAAGTGATCCAATAACAAAATATTCCCTGAAACAAGAAAATGTACAATTTTGAGTACTGAGAAATTGAATGTATCACGTATCTAACTAAGTCAAGAACTAGAACATTCTAGGCTTTTAGCCTATATTTTGTTCGGTATGCAGGATAGTTTCATGCATCTTTGTGCCCAAAGAAAATAAGGTTTTAACAAGACGAAGGAGTTTGTGAATTGTGACTACTGATAATTTCCACCTTCACTACCATCCCTACTGTTGTGATTTGTGAGTTGTAGCAAAGCATTCCACATTTTGGAATATAGCAGTGGAAGCAGGAGCCACTGTGGTTGTAGCATTCACTATACCAGTGGTACGGTGCACACTATTTGCAGTGATGGTGGCTCATATAGTTGTGGTATTTGGTAGTAAAGTTGCAGGATGTATTTCAAACATTGTGCTGCCAAGCTAGAAAATTAGTTCGACAAAAGTTTTCAAGACCTTCAACATACATGTGAAACTCAAAATGAATCTTATAGATCTTATGGGAATGTAGCATTCCCCTACCCAACACCCACTATACTGAAGCAAATTCTCAATGTTCCAGTTGATATGAGACAACTTATTGTATATAGCCCATAATTTTATTAATCCATTTTCCATTGAAACTTAGCTTATGTAACAAACTTCTTTATATCCATAGAATTTAAACCAATAACCATAGGCCTTGCAAAACATCATAGAAGATCTTGTTAAAAAAATGCGCACTTAGAATTGCAACATGTTTCGTTAAACATTCCTAAAAAAAAACATGTTTCGTTAAGTACTCTGAATCTTGGTTGTTAACACCCTCAGTATTTTATATGATTCATTGCCAATCATTCAAATAAGAGCATATACATAGAAAAAAACTATGAAAACATCAGCATATAGTAACAGTGTCATACCTTGGAGAAACTCATTGTAAATGGAACGGACATAAAAGCCATTCCTCTCGAAAACATCTTCATTTTACCCCCCATAGGATTTCCCTCCATTCCTTCTTGCAAGTTAAGCTGCAATAGAATAAATTTTCTGTAGGATTTTACTGCTGAATTGGAAAACAAATAGCCAATACACTAGATGTCTCAGGTCAAGAAACTTGGAAGCTTATAAGCTTGCATGCTGAGTCTAGGGAAACTGCCCATAAAGCAGAACGGTATTAGATACATGGTCAAAAAGAGTATAATTACCTGTGTGAATTTAACAACCGAACAAATAAATGCTTATTGGGACTGGTATACCACATGGTAGTAAAATCAGATCCAGATTGAAGAAAAAAACATGACATAAATATATGATCATCCACAACTACTTAATGCACTTCAATTTTATTGGTGGGGACAGTTTTATTCCGCTAGAAAAATAAGGATCCAAGAAAAATAATAAATGCACCAAGTTAATTGCAGAATGACAAAAAGGACTATCGTAAAACTGAAAAGCACCAAACAAAGTGCATACCTCCACTGTAGCCAAGAAGGTCAATCCTGTTAACACAGGAAAGATATAAAGAGAATCTGGAGTCGTCAGATCAGTAAACCACAATGTTCCACCTCCTTGCATTGATGGCACCTTCTCAACCATATTCCTTATCTAAAATTGGAAGTGAGTAAGGGTAGCATTAAACTAAGGTAAATAAATAGCAAGGAAGATTTATTTTTTTATTTGATCTCAGTAAGAATTGGGTGAAAGGAAGATGTATGTGTAACTCACAGCAAAGAAAAAGCTCATGAATACTGGCCCCTGGATCAGTATTCCTTTCAGTGGAGTAAATGGACTAACACCATGCCTAAAGTGCAGTGGAACAAAGACAAAAGAAGTCAATAAAACTGGAAGCGAGAGCAGTACTTTGAATACATGAGACACAACAACAGAACAATGACAATTCGTTACGAGCTTCAGTGTTCATTGTGTCGCCATGCAATCACAAGTACATAGAATGAGAAACAATAAATAAGGGAATGAGTTCTCCAACATTTATAACTCAGTCATTCACCAGAATTAAACTTATAAAAAAACTATGAGAGGCATAATGCATTTGCAAGAAAAATCTATTAACAGAATGAGTTCATGTGTCGGCCAGGAACAACTTCTGTCGCCATTAAAATATGCATAACCAATAGTATCGTATACTAAACCGCTCAATTTTTCATGCTCTTACTACAGAAATTACTTACTTTTTGAATAGTGCATTCATTTTCTTCTGCCCCTCCTGTGCCAATTTTCGATCCGAAGTCTACAAGATATGAACTGCATTAGCTACAAGATGCACTTGACTAACAATTGTCAGTGTGAGTCAATAGTATACTCTAGATAGGCTAAGAACAGAATCTCACATCCATCTCATCTTTAATGACTTCCATCTCTGGCTTTAGTGCCTGCAAGAACACAAGTCAAAGGAAGTGAAGAACTTATTTTAAAATTTTGCCCAAGGAAAATCACAAGAAAAGTATGCCTAGGAAAGTACGGAACTAGATACAGTGATCTAATGTTTTGGAAAATGGCATCTATACCATGCATCGCCTGCTGATCTGAATCCTGGAATTGGAACCACAATAACATTTTACGGTTCGAGGTGTTTGAATTTAGGCTTGAGCACTTAATATGCTAAATTTAAAAATCAGAAACTTTAAATCTAATTTAAACAGAAATATCATAGCTCCCCAAAAATGCATCAACATATTTCAGATACTATGGTATACCTTTTACAGTTGGGGAATTCTATCTGATAACAGAATTGAAGTGTATAAAAATGTGACATGCCACAAGGTAAGCCAAAACCAGGTTTAATGTGAACTAGTGTCTAGTGTCTACTATTCAGAACCGACTAATACTACTAGTCTGCACGTAAAGAAGGATTGAGGCCTTCGCTCCTTGTGAGGCGTTTTGCACATGGAAATGTTAAACTTTATGTTCCAACATTCTCCATGTATTACGAAATGGAGTCAGAAGACCCCAAGATGGTTTGACCCAAACATAAGCTAAATCAAGCAAACAGCGAATATACAAGAGGCTAGCTGAACCTTATTGAAGGAATTTTACCTGTAGCTTGGCCGTGGCCTTCAACTGCTTCACAAGCAGCGGGACGGTAGCGCAACGGATCAAAATGGTCGTCAGTGCGATAGACGCCCACCTAACCAGACAGCACAGAAGAAGCAAACAATTAGCATGTCAGCACATGATCCAACCGAAAAGATCCCAGACCCATGTAGATGTAGCTACATCGCAGAGCTTACCAATTCAGCCCGGTAAAGGAATGGACGGCGTCGATAACGTGCTGTAGGGCCGCGACAGGGAAGAAAGAGTCGGCAGCCGCGGCGGCCACCTCCCCCGGGTACGGCGCCGGGACCGACGCCACCGCATCCGCAGCATCAGCGAGGAGGCTTGTCGCATCAACCTCGGCTGGTGGCGCGGAGTCAAGGCCCGGTGCGGGGGCTGAAGAGGAGAAGCTGCGGCGGGTCGTTCCCGCGAGGTGGAGGGAGAAGGGGAGGAGGCTCACGGTTTGGCCCGCTCTAGAACCGTGCAAGAGCGGAGCTTGGAGTGGCGGCGGCGGCGGCAAGGAGGGGCATGCGGGCTCGTCATCGGAGCGTGAGGTGAGGGCGTGGGGGACGCCGGGGTGGAGGCGGCGGGTAAGGTGGTGGGAGAGGCGCGTGGCGAGGCTCCTTCGCGCAGCAAACGCCATGGCTGATGGTGGCGGCGCGCGGTGGGAGGCGAGCCGGGGGCTGGCTAGCTCTGACGCCGGCGGCGCGGGAGCGTCAAGGCCCGAGAAGGGTTAGTTGGATCATGGGCTGTGGACTAGTATTGAATTTTGGGCTTTCGAAGGATCAGTTAGGCCGGCCTTTGTTTGTTCGCTAAATTGGGCTTTGAAGGCCCGTTCTAATCGGCTCTGGCCTTTGGCGAGGACGGTCGGAGATGGACGGCACGGGGATAAGAGCAAGATTTGACTGGACGCGGCGGGCCGCCGAGCACGAATCCCATGAAACCATCAATGCACGTATTCAATTCCAACTCGAGTAAAAACACTAAAATAATCGGAGACTCCATCTCCTCGGCCCGTGGGATCCCCCTGCTCCGCCGCCCACGGATCAGCTCCACCGCGCCGGGAGACCGGGATCGTGACGAGAGCGCGGGACACATGGTGGCGGCTGCCGCGTTGCCATGCCTCATCTCCTCTCCCTTTAACGAGGCCTCCCCTCCCTTCCCTCTGCTTCATCTTCACTCGCGCGCCTTTCTGTAGAACACATTCACAGCTTCTGTTCAGACCGTCCGTCCTTTCCTTTCCTTCCATGGAGTTTCTTGGGTTCCCAGCAATGGTCGTTTGCTTGTTCTACTAACTTCGTTCTTTACACCCGATCTGGGACGGGGATGTTTGTTCGTGTGGGCTGATGGGGGATGGTTCTTGGTTGGTTTGTTCAGGGAGTCGGCTCCCCGGCGTGGATCGACGTGCCGGAGCGCAGCAAGAGCGCGTTCATGGAGTTGAAGAGGAGGAAGGTGCACCGGTACGTGATCTTCAAGATTGATGACCGGAAGGAGGAGATCATCGTCGAGAAGACCGGCTCTCCGGGGGAGAGCTACGACGACTTCACGGCGTCGCTGCCTGCCGACGACTGCCGCTACGCCGTCTACGACCTGGATTTCGTCAGCGACGACAACTGCCGGAAGAGCAAGATATTCTTCATCTCCTGGTTTGTGCTTTTCTTTCCCCGGACTCTCTTTCGCTCGTCATCTGCTTGAGTGGCATGTACACCTGATTTGTTGTTGATTCAACTGAACCCTGTTGTTGTTGTTGGCAAGCGTTTCAGTTCTTAGACTGTAAGTATCAATTGGAAAAAAAAAAACAGTAATAGCTTAACAAATACGTACTATATCAGTTCATGTTGATGCCATCAGCAAGTTAAAAATAGTACATTTGATCCTAAAGTGCTCACGGGAAGTTAGATTACCTGCATCAAATGCACATGGATTTTAATCTTAAACTGAAATTCTGATTCAGTGTAACAGGGTGCCCTGTAGTGAAGAACTGCAACCAAGCTCATAGAGTTATTCATGTATGTTACCGGTGTTATGTTCTGTTGCAGGTCTCCTTCTGATTCTCGCATCCGTGCAAAGACCATATATGCCGTGTCAAGGAATCAGTTCCGCCACGAGCTTGATGGGGTGCACTTTGAGATACAAGCAACTGACCCTGATGACATGGACTTCGAAGTTCTCAGGGGCCGTGCTAACAGAGCCTGATCTCTTGACTTTGCTAGCCTGATGACATATATTGGTAGCTAACAAAAACCGCATAGCATGCTACCTATATGCAGCCAGAGCCATGATATAGAAGTAGGATGCTGATCATAACCTGAGCATGCAATTCTTCTTTTACTTTCTTCCCTTTTTTTTCTCCTTTTCAAGATAGCCGCTATCTGATGTATGGCTAAGTAGATAAGTTCCCTCTTATATAATATTGAAACTTTTTTATGTCTCTGTAATGTCCTTTTGTTTCTAAGATGATTTTATTTCGCTGAGTATCCAACTGCCTCCAGTTTCAGTATTTTCGCTCTTGAATCCTGACTTGTGATGAATTATTAACTCATAGTGTAAGTCTTGCTGTGTTTTTTGGTGCTCGTATTCCTTTGACACCCCATCTAGGGTGCACGGAGTTAAACTCAAGCTCTTAACTCTGTTTGACATGAACTGTCTCTTTTTTTCCCCTTATCATCGCAGGATATGTTTTCAATTCCATTTATCAGAAAGCTATTGTGAGATACTGCAGTCATGTTCCCTCTAGTATGATGACTATACTGTTTAACACCCAGCTGAATCTATTACATATCTTTCGACTACCATGTCAAATTTTGTGTTATTTGAGTTTGAGCTGCTACTGGCTTCAGTAATTTTTTTAAAAGAACTGAATCACATCCGTGCCGAATCGTGAGGTTTACTGCCTCTAGTTTTCTTTCCTTTTTTTTCCTTACAGTTCTTCGAATTTTCAGTTTCATAGGATCAGTGTAGGATGTGGTGATAACACTAGACGTTGTCTAAAAAAGCCATGGCAAGTCGAACTGTTTGATTTCCCAAACTAAAGATAAACGACTATAAACTGTACTGTGATGTTTCATGGTCTTTAGCATGGAGACAGGCATGACAAATTGAAATGTTTGATTTCCAATATTAAAAACCGATTCTAACCGCTTATAATACACACAAGAAGAATGAAGCGAGCACATCTGCCATACGGCTTTCCTTTTTCTCTGTTTGATAAACGCTCTACGGCTATGTTGGTATGTCAATTTTGGAATTCGGAGACAACATGAAGTCGTGGCGCTCCAGCAGCTCCATCTCCCGCCATGGACGGGCCGGATCGAACCGGCAGCGGAAGAAGGTCCCGCCCATGCTCACGATCATCGCGGTGTTCCTCTGCTCTCCGAACGCGACAACGCACCGCTCACCATCACCGATCCTGAACCACCGCGACGCGCCGTTGGCCGTCTTGCAGGGCCAACACCTGGACCGCGCCTCCGTCCCCGGTCGCGGCCAGGAACCGCGCGTGGTCGGAGAACGCCAGGCTGCGCACCTCCTCAGACGCGGCGGGCGACGCTGGCTTTCCACAGCTGCCTGCCGTGTGCCGTCGTCGGCGGCGTCGAACACACTGACGGCGCCGGCGCCGCCACCATCAGCCATGGCGTCGAACACACTGACGACGCGATTGCCGCCGACGACTCGGGGTGCGCGTCGATGAGCGTCGTCCGCCTCCGATCCCCAAGCGCGAGGTGCAGGCGCTCCAAGCGCACCTGCCCCCAGCGCGGGCCGCGAGTTGGACCACGTCTCGTACCGGTTCGGCAGGCCCAGGTCAGAGAAGCCGTAGACGGAGACGCAGGACTCGCCGACAACGGCCGCGCCGTCGAGGAAAAGGCGAACGCCGCCGGGCAGCAGCCCGACGCAGCGGCGCTCGTGGTCGTCTCACACCACCGCCGCCTTGCTCGCCTCGGGTCGCCGCCGCTTGCCGACGAGGGCGAAGACAGTGGCGGAGCTAGATTCAAAGTTAGAATGAGCCGATAATTTTTTTTTCCGCACTACAAATTTGAAGGGTTCACTTTCTAATCAAAGATGGACAATTTTTCTTTACTGAAACTTCTCGAAAAAGATATGTAAGATCTCTATCTTATCATACTTCACTTACGACTATCCAATTGCATAGAAAATTACTGTTTGCTATGCTAGTACATTAAAATCTCTACTAGACCATATTTTCGTGTCCGCGGCAGCCAAACGCATCACGTGGAGTCTTTGTCCGTGTCGTTTAGGTTTTTTAGGCGTTCTTCTCCGACAACGAACCCTATTTCCAACACCGAATCGATTCTGTCCTAGACGTCGCGGACTTCAACTTAAATTATCATCTTCTTAGTTATCAAATCCCACTTTGAGGTTATTCACTTCAACTTAAATTATCATCTTCTTAGTTATCATCTTCTTGGTTATCAAATTCTACTTTGAGGTTATTATTGTAGTTAATCCTTCTCTATTCCTCATCCTGATGAAGCTGACGTAGGTAAAGCAATTTCATCCGCTGCTGCTCTGTCGCCGTCTACATTGCCGATGATGAGCTCCACGCCGTTTAAAACTGATGACTCAAACGGATGCGTCATAGCCTAGGGATCCAATTTCCTCACTCCATGGAAACTTTCTTTCCTTCTCCCTCCGCCGGCCCGAGCTCCTGGAGTTTTTCCATGGCGGGTGTTGAGGATGTGTCGAGAAAGAAGAAGCCAGCGTGCAATAGCTAACAAAGAGGTATGGGCCTAACTGCATGTTTTTTATCCAGTCCGGTAATGGGCCTAGAGGTATGAGCCGATAATTTTTTTCCCGCAAAACAAATTTGAAGGGTTAACTTTCTAATCAAAGATGGACAATTTTTCTTTACTAAAATTTCTCGAAAAAGATATATAAGATCTCTATCTTATCATACTTCACTTACGACTATCCAATTGCATAGAAAATTACTGTTTGCTAAGCTAGTACATTAAAATCACTATATATGTTTGTATTACAATTGATTCAATCAGAGCCGAATTAAACAGCAGATACTCTGCCAGTTTGTTGCCTCGCTCGTTGCTGCTTGCTAGAGCCTGGAGAGAGACAAGCCGAGTCCAGAGCGGAAACATGCATGCGGAGTCAAGCACTAATGGCTCGTTTGGTTCCTGACTGCGGAAGCTTGTCTGGGCCAGGCAATCGATCAGGACCTCAGGCGCACGAAATCGAACGTCTAGCGTTGCTGCCTGTCTCAGGCAAGTTTTTTAGGATGCAATCCAAACAAGCCGAGCCAGGCAGCAACGCTAGACATGTGATGAGGAGATGCTGCACCTGTGTTAGAATACGGAATCAAAAATCTCGGGCCAACACACATGTGGTGAGGAGATGCTGCACATCCTCGTCTTCTTGGTCGAACAACAGACATTTGGATGGGTGTGGGAGGCCGCATTTTACAAGCCGGTCTGCTGTCCAGCATCGGTTCCGAATGACAAGCCATAGGAATACCTTGCATTTCTGTGGTGCTCACTGACTTCCATAATCGTCTCCAATGCTCAAAAGGGATGACGCCATTGAAGAAAGCGCGGTAGACGGACTTGGAAGAGAACTGACCTGAAACATCTAGACGCCATGCGTGTACATCATCAGCTTGAGAAAGATTCATTTCCAGAAGCACATCCCATAGCTGGAAGTATTCAAATAATCCGACCAAGGACAGGCTGCACGCAATGTCAGTAGGCCATGACTGATCAAGCATGCCTTGTGCAATTGTTCGTTGCTTGCGAGTCTTAAGAGGTACTGCCTCAAAAACCAATGGAGCCAAATCTGCTATTGAACATCCCATGATTAAACTATTATGTTAGATAAAACGAACAGCCAAACTTAATTTAAAAGGTTTATAGTAACAACAGTTTAAAAAAACCGAAGAGAGCATGTTCTTATACTTGTATACAGGTTGAATTATCTGTAATTAGTACTATAAAATGATAAACATCACTCAAGTATTCTGAAAAATCATAACTAATCTAGCTAGCAAGTGAATTTTTTGGCAGGAGGAATGCTCCGTGGATGATTCTATTAAAGAAATCGTGACGTTTTACATGTATTCAAAATGGACACAACGATTCTCCAAACATGAACGCGCGCGCACACATACACATACACGTACACATAACGAGACAACGATACCTTTCTTATGAGGTTAGACTAGTACTACTAGATTCGACGCTCAGTAGTCTGCTCATGTTTGTAATATTCTTCTTTAAAATGCTCAAATGAGTTTTAAAGAAGTTGGATTATATTATATATCTCGATTCTATTGGCAAGACGATACAGATAAGAAAAGGTAAAATGGGACATATTTTACCATCCAAAAGATCGAGGGTATCTAGGTATTATTGATCTTTGAGATTCAAAGTAAATGTCTACTAAGCAAATTGATGGTGAATTTGCTTAATTGCGATGGACCATAGCAATTCTTGCTTAGGAATAAGTACCTAAACAAAATCTCTAACAAAAGTCTAAGAGGGACCAGACTTCCATCTAGAGGGGTTTTATGAAGATAATGCATGAAGTCTTGGTTGGTAGGTCCTTCGAGATAAAGGATAAGACCCAAACAAGATTTTGGAAGAACACATGCGTAGGTCAGAGACCTTTCAAAGGTCAATATCCGTTCATCCACAATATCACCCACCATCTACTTACCTCAATGGCGAGGGTATTGAGCTCCAACCCTTTAAATCTTTTTTAGGCGAGCTCTTGTAGATGAGACTCCAAGAGTGGTTAGACCTTGTATCTAAGATATCCAATATAAATTTGGGTGAAGAGAGAGATACCTTTAAATGGAACTTGCATTTAAACGGAAATTTCATGGTCCATTCAATGTACCTCTATATGCTAAACTGGCATGCTCCTTTTCGTCACAAACTGATTTGAAAACTTAAAATTCTTTTAAAGATAAAGATTTTCTTTTGACACATTCAAAAGCTTCAAAAGAAAGTTGTGCTCACAAAAGACAATCTAGTGAGAAAAAAATTGAAAGTAGAGTCAAAAGTGTATCTTTTATAATTATGATAAAATAATTAAACCCCTCTTTTTTTAAATGCCATCATGCTAGAGAGATTTGGAGGATGGTGCCTTCAGCTACAGGGTTAACTCAGACCAAACTTTGTGTCCCATTTGCTAGCGCTTGGCTTGTTAATTTAGATGATAAGCTTAAGCTTATGATTTTGGTTGGGATAGCGGCTTTATATTGGGCTATGGAGATGCCGCATGGATATTATCTTTAATAAAATAAAATACTTCTTATTTATGTACACTTTTTTTAAAGGGGACATACTGGTTACGGTTTTGATCGCAATTATAACATGAAAAAATAAACAAAAGAAGTTGTTTATGAGAGCAAGCTTAACTCTAGAAGTCGTCACCTTGAAACACGTCAATTATGAATGGAAACATAATAGTAATTGATTGACTTAGTTTTATCTTTCACCCTCGGTCGATCAGCGATTGAAGTTGAAGTTATAACAATAATGTGAAGGTTATGTACGTTTGTAGAGGCCAGATGTTCTGTTCATTTTTAAAAAACAAATGGTGAAGTCGGAGTGTATTTCCCACAAACTGAAAGGAATTCCATACTTTTGTTACAATAAATCATACTACAATACAACATCTTCCGAGCTGGACTGTTGGACAAAGTGTGGCAAAGGGATCAAACTTTTGTTTATTGGCCTGTTGGACATATCAGGTCCCAACATCCGTTAACATTCAGAATCTTCAGGTTGTCCATACGGCCCATGTTTCTTGGTAGTCTACGTAGATATCGGCAGCCTGTGAGGTCCAGAGTATGTAGCTTTCTGAGGCTACAAATACAATCAGGTATAGTCTCCAAATAAGAGCAATGAGAAAAATTTAGATGCTCCAGATTTGAGAGGTTGCTGATACTATCAAAGAGATCATTAGTACTATGACCGTAAAATTGTCGGCATCCTGATACATTTAGATACCGGAGTTCGGTGAGTGTTTTTATCACTTCAGACAACACCCTAACAGTTAGCTTAGATTCCAAATTCTTGCTGCGTGATAAATTCAAATATTGCAGTTTGGTTAGGTTAGATAAGGCTTCAGGTATCCCATCGACCTGAGTCAGAGAGCAATCGGATAGGTCCAGATGAACCAAACTTTCAAGCTTCCCAAATGATTTTGGCACTTCTAGGATTCCTGTACAACCTGATAAATCAAGATACATCAGAGCTTTCATTTCTCCAAATGACTTTGGCAGTGAGACCGTAGACGATCCACGGAGGCTGAGGTAAATTAATTTTGAGAACTTGGTGATACAACTGGGAATCACTCGATCTTTCATCCCTGGAGCATTGAGATACCTCAACAATTTCAATTGACCAATAGAAGATGGCAGCTTCTCTAAGGAGCTTTCTCCTAAATCCAACACTCTGAGGTACTTAGCAGTAGAAATTCCAATAGAACAATGTCCAGTTTCGCCACTTCTCTGAAAACGAATGGCTCTAATCTTGTCAGGATAAGCCATGAATGAATTGAGTGGCTTGTTGCAGTCTGCAAGGAGCGCATAGCGGTAGTTTCTTCCCCTTATACTATTGCACTTTGTGCTAGCATCGAGAAGTCCATCTCCCATGATCAATCTTGCGAGGTCATGCATAGTGAACAATTGAACATCTTTGCCGTGTTGCTTGTCAAACTGCAACAAAAGCAACATGTCAGTATATGTATATTAACGTGCGATATATAGATCCAAATAATCAGAACCATCCATCCACCCTGATGTGTTTATGATAAATATAAATAGTATTGCTTGAGTATATTCAGGATAAGTATGCGACACGCTGATTAAAATTTTTACTCACTCCATCTCATATTATTTATAGTTACGAAACAAAATGATGCAACAGAAAATGAGGAGGGATGGGAGAGGAGGAGATATAGAGATATAGATGTACTGGGAAGCAAGAATGACAAGTAATTTAGAAAAAAAAAGTCATAGAAGACTAGAATGACAAGTAAATTGGGGAGGACAGAGTATTTATGATAAAACATTATTTTTTGTGGAACTTTATAACACATTCCATGGGGTGTTACAACTTACAATTTGTATGTTTGTTATTGAAGTGCAGAAGTCAAATGGTGATTGCCAAGTGCACCTTGTGGTTTCTGTGGTGCATCATTGGCTCAGGTGCTCAGCAATCACTAATGATCTCATCTGATTTTTGATACATATATATTTCATCTGGGTTGTTCCTAGACTATCGAAATCTCAAACTGGAGAGGCTCGAGTACCTGGCCATTGTGGCAGAAGTTGAACGTCAAGCAATAATTTCGTATTACAAGATTGTCCATACCTATAATTGTGTCTTTGAAGTATGTCTGTACGACTCTAATGCTAATAAGACTACTTGGTCCCAATAACTTGTCCAATCATATCACAGATTACTTCATTTCGACGTCTAGCATGTCGGTGAAGCTAACTACTCCCTCTGTTTCACAATATAATTGTTATTCTAACATTAATCTTTCTTCTCACAGTAATGATCATTCTTACAATTCAAATTTTTAATGCAACTAATTTATGGTAAATTTTCCTTCTTATCCCTGTTGGATAGGGTGAGTACTACTCATATTCCGGACTCATTATATTTAACAAGGGCAACAACGTAAAGTGACACCATTCCTTGATTTCTCATGAAAGTTTCTAAAATAAGAGTTCTGGTGAAACGAAGGGAGTAGCACACACGATTGCAATATCACTCTTGTTCATTTGATGTGCCCGTGTGAAAGGTTGAATGGATCTAATTCAGGAGAATGGTCTGCAAATTAAAAAAAATGCTTCATATTGGCCGGCTTTATATGTAGAGCATTTGTTGATTTGTTCTCTAGTATTTACGAGCAGAATATTTCCTATAATATATAGATGATCTGCACTCAGATATTCTTGGTCTTTCATAATTAAAAAAGTCAGATCATATGTCGATCATAACACAATGTGATTGTCACAATGGCTTGCATTTTATTAGTTGCCTTGCAATAGATTTGATTTTTTAGTCTATGGAAAACTTTGCAATAGTAAGTAACAACTCACCAATGGTGACTTTGAATGCTGAAAGAACGACATCTCTAATAATTGCTTAATGCAGGTCTCACCATGCTGCCAAATGGAGACTCCATCAGATGGTGTAATTAAACCTAGAGTTGCCCATTGGTAAACCAGTTCATCTTTAGCCATCTTGTGGCCCTTTGGAAAGACTAAACAATAAGCAAAGCATAGCCTTAAGTGTGGTGGTATACTGATGTAGCTCAATTTCAAAGATGCAAGGACATTATCGTACGCCGAAGGTGTATATCCTGGGGTAGAAACATTCCAGATAGCACTGTCTTTTACTGAAACCCATCCATCGACATCATCCCTGGATCTCAACATGAACCCAAGAGCTCGAGCTGCTAATGCCACACCACCACACTTTTTTGCAATCTCCTTCCCTACATCATCCATCCATTCTTTGTTAGCATGTTTCGCGTCAAAACCAACTATCTTCTTAATTATAGTCCAGCACACATCAAGAGACAGGGCCCCTATCTTGTGTGCTTCAATAGTTTGAACTTTCTCAGCAATGCCAGCATCACGTGTGGTTACAATGACATGCACTCTGTGTCCATTCCCGATAATTTTCAGGGATTTCTCCAGGTCATCCAACTTGAAGTCATCTTCCTCCCATAGGTCATCCAAAACGATCAGAATGTTCCTATGAGCAGATGGACCAGCATCTTGCTCCCTTGTAGACGATAATTGGCCCTGTTCCATTTGAAGTTGTGATATTACTGACATTTTAATGTTTGTCAAGTCAAATAATTGGGAGACATATACCCATGCTTTTCCATGATTTTTGAAATGGGTATCATTGTAAAGCAGCTGTGCCAATGTTGTCTTCCCAATGCCTCCAATGCCATATATGGGAAGGACAATGAACTCTGATGACATACTTGCTTCCATCAAAAGAGCTATCACTTTCTGTTTCTCTTCATCCCTTCCTAGGATATCAGCTTCTACCACATTTGAAGATGTTGCACGTTCATTGATAACTTGCTGAACATTGGAGCTGTTATTACTTGTCATGAAACTGTATCTGCGACGTTCATTTGAGATATTCTCCAGTTTCTCCCTGACTTTCTTCATCTTACAAGCCATGCCAACCTCAGAAGTAAGTGTGAGACAGGGGGTCGGAACTTTGAACTGCAAAAGGAAAAAATACGGTTTTGTTGGTACATTTAGAAACGAAACATCCAATACTTACTGTCCAAGAAGCATGGCCTTGTATTGAACTCAACTGCTAAATGAAACTAGTTACAAAAAAAAAAATGAAACTCAAAATTGATGCCCGCAAGTGAGAATGTCAGATATAATGGTTCAACGATAGCAACAAAAGAACAAGTAACATAGAACGAGTCTGTAGTTAGCTGAGTTGACGCGCGTGCCTTTCGAAAAGCCGATTTCTTGACAGCATTGGCCTCAAACTCATCAAACAAGTCAGAGATGTCGTAGGAGGCTCGGGTGAGGCGCTCTAGCCACAGCTGCACCGACTTGTCCTCGATGGACCGCTTCTCCGCATCCACCAGCACCACCTCGATGGATTCCATGGTGTCTCATGTATTCCAGGTCTTTCTCAAACCTCCACTGCAGCATGATCCGATTTCCAGCTGCAGCGGCCGCCTTCCCGGCCGCCACCTTGAGGATGGCAGCAGCGAGCATGCCCCCGGTTCCTATCATGGCTGCGGCGAGCAGTTACGCCTTCAACGCTACTGAGCTGGTCACCTTCAAAGTGTGAATTGCATGCGCTCTCGAAGAAATAACATGGAAGTGCTTCGCCCCTTTGGTTTTCAGTCAACTACAAACAAAAAAAAAAATTGGTAAACAAAGTGTGAAGAACAGGGTCAAAATCCGGTCGAATAGGGAAAAGTTTCAACTTCAGAGTTGTTTGAAGATGGCAAAAGTTACCAAGAAAAAGAATTTTCAAAGTGAAAAGGACTACAAGATCAGAAGTCTCAGATTGGCAGAAAAAAAAGTATCAGATATAAAGAAAAGACTAAAATGCATGAATAGCCATCATAGTTGTTTCAATTTGATCATTGCACTCATGAAACTGCAAATTACGGTCATTAATCTTGCTCATACATATCAATACGGTCATTACTTTTATAACTCCCATGTATTTTAATGACGTGACATACATATAATGGTGACTAACTATCCATATGGATATCCACTTATCTAGCGCGCAGTTGATCTCAGATCTTGTTTTTCCATTGCATTATCGTTCCTTTGCCATATCTTTTCAATACACAATTTCTATCTATGTCATCCATCGATTAGTAAAGAGCACAAGATTTGGATGCTAAGAAAGCATAAATTGTCATAAAAAAAAAGTTAAGTCCTAGCTGCAACAAAGTTAGCTGATAGTAATGCAGAGAGGAAACAAGAGCGTTGTCCTTTTTTTTCCTGCAATATTGGACTTGATTTTATTTTTATGATATCAAGGTACCTTTCAATAAAATTACAATTTTATTGTGCACTTTTAATTCTATATAGAATCATTTTCTCAATCTTAATTCGACAACATCCTAATATGTGTGCGTGTTAAAAAAAAACAACTTCAATGTTAAATTTATTATCAGCCAGGGATGTAAAATACAAAAGAAAACTATAAAGAATAGCATATTCACTACAATTTGACAAGTGGACATCACAGTGTTTCACTATAGTATGCATGCCACATCTTCAAAATACACAGAGATATGAAGATAATGACCACATTGATAAGTATAAGCAAGCTTAATGGCTGTAATATGCAGTTTCATGAGTACAATGACCAAACTAAAACAACTAAACAAGTATGATGACTATTCATGCATTTTAGTCTTAAAAAAATGACTAATCCGGCGCTGACATGGCTAGTTTACCTTATGAACCCTGTTGACCTGTTCCACACTTCCTTGTTCTTCTAGGAATAAAACAGAGCAATACTGGCTTGGAGGGAGTTGCTCCGGTGCTGGAGCGAGTTACTCTGGTGAGTGGCGAACACGCGATACCAGACCGAGCTCCTCATCCAGCAATGGCGCTCCTCCTCCGACACAGCCAGCAGCTCCGGAGAAAGAATGGCTGTAGCGCGTTAGGGAGAAGGGAGCCGGAGGCGGAGAGCGGGATCTGGCTCGCAGGCTAAGCCTTGTCTTCGCAATCTGCTATAGCTCGGCTATGGTGTTCTGAGCGAAAGAAACGAAGGGGGAAGGTGGGAAAGTAGGCCCGGCCGCCCGGCACGCTGAGCAAGGTCGCGCGCGAGGTCGTCCGGTGTGCCGGTAGCTCTCATTTGTGTCGGAGTCACCCTCTTTTCTTTTTTCTAATCAATTAACGCGTTAAGCAAACGCAGAGGCGTGTGTTACTCATATTCCGTTTCAATCTTTCAAAACCTATCAGTGCAGTTTCTTTAAGACTTCTCTGCTGGACGAGAGTATTATTTATCTTAATTTAAAAATTAAATCTTTTTTGACATTACAAGAATAGATCTTTTTTCGAAACATATAGAACGTTTTAAGATTCGAGCATAGGAGAGATCAGACGCGCCGGACGCGCGCTGTGGGTTACTGTGAGAGGACAACTGGATCCGTGATTGTTTGCACATTGCACAACAAATAATCGTGGATCCACTTGTTTGTCAAAGTTCTCTACCAACCTGTTTGTCAAAGTTCTCTACCAACACTAATGTCGTTGCAATTTGAGTCTCGGGTACTGTTTTACTAAAGAACACCTTTAGAATGCGCTGAAATCAATATGAACCGTTTATTTGATTTAATCTGATGGTTTATATGTACTTATACTATATTAACATTTTAAGTAGCATGAATAGTATATTAAAGTAATATGAAGTAGTATGAATATTATTGGAAAAAATATTATGACAGACTGTAATTTCATTGATCTTTTAGGATGATTTGAAATACTCATTCTTTACCTCCTCCCCCCCCCCCCCCCCTCCAAAATTAAAAGAAATCTTTTATTTTTGGCGATTGTTCTTCTCTATGTTCTTCGGCTCCAACTACGGCAGCTCAATGTTTAGGCGGCAGCGGCGCGTACTAGCCGTAAGTGGCAGCAGCACATGGTCGCCGTTATGGGTGCATAGTCCTGAAGCATGTTATTTTGGTGAAACCCTAGGGAAGCCACAACCGCCATGATCAATGTGAGGCGTCAGGGCAGATCTCGACACCGGGGCATGGAGTTTTGGTTGGCGGTGCAGCAGCCCGTGATACTGTGGTGACAATGAGGAGATACTGCTTGCAGCCGTGGCTGTAGCACTCGGGGATTTGGCTCTTTCCATGTTTATCGTTGTGATGGGGCGTCAGCACCCAGTCCCGGCGCAAGTGCAGAGCAAGGCTGCCGTGAGACTCTCCGCCGTCTACAATGACTTACTAAATACGGGGCTATATTGGTTGGCGCCCTGAAAAACATGTCTGAGCCAGGCGTCCGATTTTGGACGCCTAAGGCTATGATCCGTGCCTTAGGGGCAGTGCTCATGTGAGGACACCAACCAAACTTGCCCGCATTGCACGAGAAATGGTGCCTCATTGATTGTACAGAATGCAGAGTTGCAGATTATTTCAAGATTCAATCAAATATTGATAAGCCTCAGTGTATTTTTTTTAGAAGATGGTGATGTCTTATGCAGCATGAGTGAAAGTGCCTAGAGGGGGAGGGGGGGTGAATAGGCAATTATCCCTAAAATTCACTTAATAATAAAAGTCAAATGCGCAGTGTCGGACTTGTCCGACGATTGTAGGGAAAGTTCGATGACTTGTCCGATGACACAAGATAGAAAAGTAGATCGATCGAGTAAATGTTAAAACTAGTGTAAGACAAGCTAGAAGTAGATGAATATAAGTAAGGGGGTGCTGTAAAAATAAGGAGAGCAACTACCAAGCAACCTTCAAAAGTTAATCTAAGAAATACGAAGCAAACCCTAACTAGCAAGTTTATGAGCAAGAACAAGTAAACAAGACACAAGTGATTAAAAGTACAAGCAAGGCACAAGATTTGTTCACCGAAGTTCAGCTCCACAAAGGAGCCTACGTCTCCGTTGAGGGATCCACAAAGGACCGGGTCTTTTTCAACCCTAACCTCTCCAAGTGACCACAAACATCAAACTTGGTTTTCCACTAGAAACTCCACAGAGGAGGGGTCAATACAAACTTTCCGAGACGTCACCACACAAGTTGGGAGCTCTACGGGCACCTCTAACCGTCTAGGAGAAGAATCCCCAAGAGTAACAAACACAAAAGTTGTCGGCGGTGAGGATGAACCAAGTGCTCAAGAAGATGAAAGCTTGGAGTCGATGGAGCACTTCAATCTTCTCTCAATCCCTTCACAAATCAAGAGTGGAATCAAAGGAGGAGAGTTAGGGAGAGCAAAGTGAGCTTGGGAGTGTTTTTGAGTGGAAATGAGTGACCCACCAGCCACTGGACGAAGAGGTGTTCTATTTATAGCCCAATGGGAAAAGAGTCGTTGGAGACCCAATTTCTGAGATCTGTGTCGGACAAGTCCGATGGTCATCGGACATGTCCGATGAATCAAGGTGGCGCAGAAACTGGAGTCCGACAAGCTTGCCCGATGCCTCGGATAAGATGACCAGCGGACAAGTCCGATGGTCATCGGACATGTCCGACGGCACAGGGGTGGCAGAGGTACTGGAATCCGATAGACTTGTCCGATGGCTCGGACAAGTCTTGTTCATCAGACAAGTCCGATGAAGAAGGGTGGCAGAGGAACTGTACTCCGATGAAAGTGTCCGATGCGTCGGACTTTTCTCTGGTCATCGGACAAGTCCGATGACCGTCGGACATGTCCGACGACCCAGAGTGGCAGAGGTACTGGAGTCCGATGGACTTGTCCGATGGGTCGGACAAGTCCGATGATTTTACCCTGGAAATTTTTGTATGGCCTAGAGATGGGAATTTTGCACTTAGTTCACCTCCGCTTCACACTTTTGTGTCCCTCTTAGTACGGCTTTTCCTATACTCAAGAATTAAAATAAAATACTATGAACTTTATTCTTGAGCATATTTTGAATTTCCACTTGAAGCACTTTGCCATCTTCTTGTCTTCTTTTCTGTTTCTATGCATTTAATCACCAAACTTTATACCATAATCTACACACATGCTCATTAAAAGATTAGTCCATTCTTAATTGTATTAGCGCCAATCACCAAAATAAAATTAGGGGCCTAGATGCACCTTCAATCTCCCCCTTTTTGGTGATTGATGACAATACAACTAGATTTCATAAAATTATGCAATGAGGATTCAGTTTGTGATGAGGAGCTCCCCCTAAATGTGTGCATGAGTGAGAGAATATGAGATAATAACAAGTGCACATATATTAAAAAAATTGTGAGAGCTCCCCCTAAAACTATGCATACATGTTAATTTACACCAATAGATCACACAAGATAGACAAAATGCAAATAACAAGATAATCAACAAAGTACCAATACAATAAGCAAATAAGGTGCACAAACCAACCACATAGATAGCAAACATAGAGTTTTACAAACCAAATAGTGCCATAAATAGTTCAACTCCAAACTCACTCACTCACAAACTAAGATTAAAAAAAAACTGAGATAACTACACTTCTGCCCCTTTGGCATCAAGACACCCAAAAAGGAGAAAAGTGCGAGTAGAAGGTGATGAGAGCTCTAGTCGTCGGAGAACTCGTAGTCTTCATCATCGTCATCGCCTTATTCCTCTTCTTCCTCATCAATAGCCGGTTCTTTCTCTTTGCGCTGGCGAAGAGTATGGGCAGCTTCATCTTCACCACCTTCGCCGTCATCATCCTCAAAGCGAATGTGTTGAGCACTCGAACCTGCGCCAGAAGAGAAAGGAGGAGGAGTCAAGTAGTACCCAAAGTAGTTCATCTCCTCGACGGTGAAGGTGGGGTCATCTTGAGTGGGAGGAGGTGAGCCTTCAGCTAGGGATGGTGGAGGAGGAGTCTCAATACCAAAGTGGTCATAGAGACCCTTTTGATTTCTTTCAATGACGTCTAGCCTCTGATTGATGCTCCTGCACATGCTCATAAGGGATTTTAACATCTTCGTAATCCCGCTTCTCTTGCCGCGAGGAGGCAGAGGCACATGAGAGGATCCAGTGCCCCGAGGGGCAGCCCGAGGTGACTGCGGTGGTGCAGCTGAAGAAGGAGGCCGAGCTGCTCCAAAGAACTGGCCAGAAGTGGTGTCAGGAGTCCAGTTAGAAGGAATCTGAGGTTTCAGGCTTAGATGCTTCATATCCTTGGTGAAGGTTAAGCCCGACACCTTCTCAATCATGAACATGATGTGAGGTGCATATCCACAGCCACGCTTGGGAGAGATGGAGATGTCCCACATTTCCTGAAAGACATAGTCAAAGACATCAAATTTCCTGTTTCCATGAACCTAGTGCAGAATATCCCTCTGATAGGCAGGAATACGGTCAAAGTTGCCTTCCCTTGGAGCTAAAGTACTCCTGCAGATCCGAAACAAGACTGAGAAGAATGGTTTCAGTCCATTGGAGTTGGGAGGAGAGCAGTTGTCCGGGTCCACATACATGTACCTCATGTCATCAGCATCCATATGATTTCCCTTGTGAACCTTGTGCCTTTCCTTGCGTGTGTGCTTAAGTCCAATCAAACCAGCAAACTGGTTCTGGGAGCAGGTATACTTGGTGCCATTCGTCATCCAGGACATGGTTTTGGCATCCTCATCAAAATAGACAGTTGAATAAAACTGAGCTATGATTTCCCTATTCCAGGAGTACTGGAAAGTCAGGAAGGCCTTGAGATCATGATGCTCACAGGCAGCCAGCACTTGATCAAGTAATGGATGCTTCCTTGTCTTCATGTGATCCCAATCCAGCCACTTCATCTCAACCACTGCATTCTTCATGCGCAGATAGGTGGAACGGTACCAGTCCGCATGAAAATGTGCATGAAAGCGGAAATCAAAAGCTTCTTTCTCACCATCATAGAAGTTAGTTAGCCTTGCCGCAGAGGAGGTCTCAGTGGAGACATGAAGGTAGTTCACCTTGTCACGGTCAGAGTTGCCCATTTCTGTCGGAGGATGCATGACACTGTCAACCTCATTTGTCTCTTCAGGCTCCTCTCTAGCAACTAGGGCTTTCAGTTTGGTGCGGCGGATCCGCCCAGCAGTGGCCTTCCTCCTCTTTGGGGGTTGGCTCTGACCTTGGTCTTCAGCGGTCTTGGTCCTCTTCTCCCTCAAGGGGGATGCTTCCACGTCAGACATGCTGAGAAAAGTGGCGAGCAACAAGTTAGGAGGGAGTCAAAAAGAGGAATAGGGGTGAGCAGAATCGATGAAGAGTTCAGGTTTTTGAAGAAACTGCAGGTTATCGGACATGTCCGATAATCATCGGGCAAGTCCGATGCATCGGACTTGTTCGATGGTCGTCGGACTTGTCCGATGACACACAGTTTTTCCAAAAACCTAGATCCTTCATGAATCCACCTACCACAAGTACCCAAGCTTCTTCTACTCCACTAACAACTAACTAGAGGCTGCCTCCATGGATCAAATACGCAAGGGAACAAGATTTTGCGCTAGCATTAATCCATAACCCTAACCCAAAGGGTGAAATCAAGAAAGAGAGGGGATTAGGGTTAAACCTTGCAAAAACAATGGGGGATTGGACTACTTCGGTGGAGGAGGACCTCTTGATCTCCAAACCTGCTCCAATGAATGGTGGGAGAGGGAGATCTCCTTGGTGCCGCCAATGGGGGTGTTCTTGAGGAGAGAGAACATGAAGGAGATGAATGAGGAAAGTTTGACTGAAGGGATGAGTCGGGCTGGGTTTTATAGGGTCGAACCCTAGACCGTCGGACTTGTCCGATGATAGTCAGACTTGTCCGAGGCCGTCGGACTTGTCCGACAACTATCGGACTTGTCCGACGCCAGAACGATCTGAGAGATTAGAGCCCAGCCAGGAAAGAGTAGAGGATTTTTTTATTTTCTTTAAAAATAGTTTGATGGAGAGTGTTGACATCTTATGGTCAGCCAACAATCAACAAAACATAATGATGGCCATATTTTGTCAAGATTCGATCTAGTGATCCAAAACCAATTTCAATAGCACAAATAATAGATTTTTGACATAAAACAGTAATGATTTTTTGTAATAACAAAACAATCACCATTCAGATGTGCACATTCTCTATATCACATTGCTAGAGTCAAGAATATTTAGTTCACTCCTAAGATAGCAAAATCTCTTCTCATCTAGGGGCTTGGTGAATATATCGGCTAGTTGATCTTTGGTTCTCACATGGCTAACTTCGATATCCCCTTTGATGGAATGATCTCTCAAAAAGTGGTGGCGGATATCTATATGCTTTGTGCGTGAATGCTCAATGGGGTTATAAGCAAGCTTTATGGCACTCTCGTTGTCACATAGGAGCGGAATACGGTTCAACTTGTAACCGTAATCCCTTAGAGTTTCTCTCATCCAAAGTAGCTATGCACAACAACTCCCGGTTGCAACATACTCCGCTTCGGCTGTGGAAAGTGCAACGGAGTTTTGTTTCTTGGATGACCATGACACTAGGGACCTACCCAAGAATTGGCATGTCCCGGAGGTGCTTTTTCTATCTACCTTGTCCCCGGCATAATCCGCATCGGAATAGCCTAATAGGTTGAACTTTGAGCCCTTGGGGTACCAAAGCCCTAGGTTGGGTGTGTGGACCAAATATCTCAATATTCTCTTAACAACCACCATGTGACACTCCATAGGAGCGGCTTGAAAACGTGCACACATACACACACTAAGCATGATATCGGGCCTAGATGCACAAAGATAAAGCAAAGAGCCAATTATGGAGCGATATACCTTTTGATCAACGGGATCATCCTTTTTGTTGAGGTCGAGATGACCATTTGTCGGGATGGGAGTTTTGATGGGCTTTGCCTTTTCCATGTCAAATTTCTTCAATAAGTCTTGTGTGTACTTTGCTTGACATATGAAGGTGCCCTCCTTGAGTTGCTTCACTTGGAAGCCTAGAAAGAATGTCAATTCTCCCATCATGGACATCTCGAACCTTTTGGTCATTATCTTGCTAAATTCATCACAAAAGGTTTGGTTAGTAGAACCAAATATAATGTCATCGACATATATTTGGCATACAAAGACATCATCGCCAAAATGCTTAGTGAAGAGGGTTGGATCGGTCTTGCCAATGACAAAACCCTTTTTAACAAGAAAATCCCTAAGGCATTCATACCATGCTCTCGGGGCTTGCTTGAGCCCATAGAGCGCCTTATGGAGTTTATAAACGTGGTTAGGATACTTAGAGTCTTCAAAGCCCGGTGATTGCTCCACATACACTTCTTCTTTGATTGGCCCGTTTAGGAATGCACTTTTCACGTCCATTTGGTACAACTTAAAATCATGGTGAGTAGCAAACGCTAGTAATATTCTAATAGATTCAAGCCTTGCTACGGGGGCGTAAGTTTCATCAAAATCCAAACCTTCCACTTGTGAATACCTCTTTGCCACGAGCCTTGCCTTGTTTCTTGTCACAACTCCATCTTCATTTTGTTTGTTGCAGAACACCCGTTTGGTGCCCACAACATTCTTGTTCTTTGGACTTTCCTCCAGTGTCCACACTTTATTTCTTATGAAGTTGTTCAACTCTTCTTGCATGGCCATCACCCAATCCGCACCCTCAAGTGCTTGCTCTACCCTAAATGGCTCCATAGAAGAGACAAAAGAGTAATGTTCACAAAAATTACTAACTCGAGATCTAGTGATTACTCCCATGTTAATATCTCCAAGAATTTGCTCGACGGGGTCATCACGTTGTACATTTTGATGTGCTCTTGGATGCGGTGGGTGTGAGCTTTCTTGACCACCATCTTTATCAGCCTCTTCATCATGTCTCTGAGAATCATTGCTTGATGCTTGTTCATGATTCCCAACATCTTGATCTTGACCACTTGCGTGATCTAATTCCTTGTTCTCATTATGTTGGTTTCGTCTTGAGGGAGAGGGTAGACTTTCAATACTTGATGTTTCTTGTGGTCTCACATCCCCAATGGCCATCCTTTTTGTTACATTTCTACGAGCTTCATCATCTACATCATCATTAACAACTTGCTCCCCTTGAGAGCCATTAGATTCATCGAATGTCACGTCACATGAGATTTCAACACAACCGGTGGTTTTATTGAATACACGATAGGCATGAACATTCGACCCATAACCAAGCAAGAAACCTTCATTAACTTTTGGAGCAAACTTAGAAGTCTTGGGTTTTTTTGTTTAGCATAAAGCATTTGCTCCCAAAAATACGAAAGTAGGAAATATTAGGCTTGTTACCGGTTAGTAGCTCATATGGTGTTTTCTTCAATAGTCGGTGGAGATACAACCGGTTGGAGGCATGGCATGCGGTGTTAACGGCCTCGGCCCAAAAGCGGTCGGACGTCTTGTATTCATCAAGCATTGTCCTTGCCATCTCAATGAGCGTGCGGTTCTTTCTTTCGGCTACCCCATTTTGTTGAGGGGAGTAGGGTGACGAAAATTCATGCTTGATGCCTTCTTCATCAAGATACTCTTCAAGTTGAGTGTTCTTGAATTCGGTGCCGTTGTCACTCCTTATTTTCTTGATCTTGACTTCATATTCATTTTGTGCTCTTTTCATGAACGTCTTGAGCACATCTTTTACTTCACCTTTATCATGCAAAAAGAATACCCACGTGAAGCGAGAAAAATCATCAACAATTACTAGACCATATTTGTTACCACCAATACTTATGTAGGATATAGGGTCGAAGAGGTCCATGTGCAACATCTCCAATGGCCTTGTGGTGGTCATCACATTCTTGGCGGGATGTGATGCTCCAACTTGCTTTCCCGCTTGGCATGCACTACAAATTTTGTCCTTCTCAAAGCAGACGTCGGTTAGTCCTATGATGTGGCCCCCTTTTTGGAGTTTGTGAAGATTTCTCATACCAACATGGGCTAGCCTTCTATGCCACAACCATCCCATGTTGGATTTTGCTAGTAAGCATGTACCAATTCTAGCTTCATCCGTGGAGAAGTCCACAACATAAAGATTTCCTTTAAGCACACCCTTAAAAGCAACCGAGCCATCACTCCTCTTATAGACGGTCACACCACATTCGTTGAACAAACAATCATAGCCCATTTTACAAAATTGTGAAATGGACAAAAGATTGAAGTCAATGTGATCAACAAGCATAACCTTAGAGAGGGAATATGAAGGAGTGAGAGCGACTTTACCATAACCTAGTACTTGTCCCGTTCCATTGTCACCAAATGTGATGTACTCATTTGTGTCATGACTTGGCTCGAATGACTTGAACATCTTTTTGTCTCCGGTCATATGATTAGTGCATCCACTATCAATCACCCAACTTGATCCTCCGGAGACATAGTCCTACAAAATAAATTAAGCTTTGTTTTTAGGTACCCAAATTTGCTTGGGTCCTTTTACATTAGTCACAAGCACTTTGGACACCCACACACAAGCTTTTGGCCTCTTGTTGCGTGGCCCAACATATTTGGCAAACACGCGTCCATGCATGTTTCTCATGAGCACATATGAAGCATCAAAATCATAAAAGAGTGCACAAGTAGCACTAGGCATATTAGCACGAGAATAATTAACATGAGGAAGATGATTAATATTCTTGTTCTTTGCTTGCTTCTTTTGGTAAGATCCTTCCTTGGTGAACTTAAGGAATTCCTTCCCATTCTTGTTCTCCCGAGCATTATGCTTGGCACCCTCAACATAACCAATGCCATCCATGACATGTGGCATTCTAGTATATGTGTATGCACCTCTTGCATACTTTGCCTTCTCATCATTAACAACCTCTTTCTCATGTTGTATTTTGCTTTCAAGAGCCTTTACTTGCTTGTTCAAGTCATCAATCAATTTCATATTAGTAGCACAAGTGTCAACATCAATATTATAGCATCTATCTTTGTTAGTGGAGACATGAGAAAAATTATTTGAGGAGGATGTGAAAGTTAAAAGAATCCTATATTGTTCTTCAAGAGAGTTATGAGTCTTTTCCAAATTCTCATACCTCTCTTGAAGTTCATCTTTAATGCTCTTGACATTTTCACAAGTATTTTCAATCTTTGTGAGAGACATAGTTAAGTCATTGTTTTTCTTTCTCTCTTCTTCTAGGAGCTTCTCTAGTTCAAGGTTTCTTTTCTTTTCGAGAACAAGCAAGTCTTCTTGTTTCTCAAGTAGCTCCTCTTGCCTATCATTTTCTTCCTTTTGTTTTTCAAGTAATTCCATGAATTCAAGCATTTTAGGAAGTGAAGAATTAACATCATCATCATCATCATCGCTACTACTAGCATAAGAGGAACGCTTGTGTTTAGATTTTGTTACCTTCGATCCTCTTGCCATGAGGCATTTGTGAGTGTTATCGTCATCATCATCACTCAAGCTCCCAAATAGAGAAGTGTTGGTGGGAGTGACTCCAATGGCTAGTGTAGCAATGCCTCCCTCATCCGAGTCGGATTCGGAGGAGGAAGATGAGGAGGAGGATGAATCATCGGAATTCCATTCTTGACCAATGTGAGCTTCACCTCTTCTATGCTTCTTGTACTTCTTGTCTTTCTTGTGGTGCTTGTCTTTCCTTCTTTCATCTTTGTTCTTCCTTTTTGGACATTCCGCAATGAAATGTCCTTCATCACCACATTCATAGCAAGTTCTTTTTGATCTTCTTGCTTTGCCCTTGTCAAAGCTTTTCTTCTTATAGCCATCTTTCTTTAGAAATGACTTGAATCTTCTTACAAGCAAGACCATCTCATCATCACTATCCTCACTACTAGAATCAATCACTTTCTTTTTCTTCTCTTGTGTGACTTTGAGTGCCACATCCTTTTTGTCACCATTTGCTCCCTCAATTTGCTTGATCAAGGCATTTATCTTGTTGGCTTGATTATTTTGTTGCTTTTGGGAAAGAAGCTTTCCAAGCACTTCATCGGTGGAGAAGGTTTTGAAGTTGTCCTTCTCTCTAATGTTTGAGCAAATGTTGCTGTCCCACGGTCTCAGTGCTTGTAGTAGTCTCTTGTTGATATCTAGGTCGGTCATTTGGGCTCCTAGAGCTCTTCTTTGATTCACAATCCTCATGAGCCTATCATGAACTTCTTTTGGGCCTTCTCCCGGACCCATAATGAATAGGTTAAACTCAGTTTGCAGTTCTTCAAGTCTTGCATCTTTGACGGAATCAATGCCCTCATAGATAACCTCAAGCTTTCTCCATAGTTGGTTGGCATTCTTTATTCCGGCTACCTTGTCATACTCGGTGGCACTAAGTGCGGAAACAATTGCACTAGCAGCCACGACATTACGATGAATGTTGATTTGATCCTTACGAGTTGGATTGTCTCTATTTTCCCACAAGAAACCATTCTCGGTTATATTTGCAACATGGGGACTCATGGATTCCAAATACATCATCATCTTGTATTTCCAATGATCATAAAATTGTCCATCAAAGTAGGAGAGTCTACCGGACCCTTGCCCAATGCGATCTTCTTTGAGATCATCATAATCAAACATAACATTGTTGTAGGCTTTTGGTAATTCATCCTTATCACTATCTTCAATCCTTGGATTTTCTCCATGTGCATCACCCTCGGACCTTGCTTCGGACGATCCACTAGGCGGAATTTATCTTCAAGCGGTTAAGCCTTCAAGAAGATCCTCGCTCTGATACCAATTGAAAGTGCCTAGAGGGGGGAGGGGGGGGGGGGAGGTGAATAGGCAATTATCCCTGAAATTCACTTAATAATAAAAGTCAAATGCGCAGTGTCGGACTTGTCCGATGATTGTAGGGAAAGTCCGATGACTTGTCTGATGGCACAAGATAGAAAAGTAGATCGACCGAGTAAATGTTAAAACTAGTGTAAGCCAAGCTAGGAGTAGATGAATATAAGCAAGGGGGTGCTGTAAAAATAAGGAGAGAAACTACCAAGCAACCTACAAAAGTTAATCTAAGAAATATGAAGCAAACCCTAACTAGCAAGTTTATGAGCAAGAACAAGTAAACAAGACACAAGTGATTGAAAGTACAAGCAAGGCACAAGATTTGTTCACCGAAGTTCAGCTCCACAAAGGAGCCTACGTCTCCGTTGAGGGATCCACAAAGGACCGGGTCTCTTTCAACCCTAACCTCTCCAAGTGACCACAAAGATCAAACTTGGTTTTCCACTAGAAACTCCACAGAGGAGGGGTCAATACAAACTTTCCGAGGCGTCACCACACAAGTTGGGAGCTCTACCGGCACCTCTAACCGTCTAGGAGAAGAATCTCTAAGAGTAACAAACACAAAAGTTGTCAACGGTGAGGATGAACCAAGTGCTCAAGAAGATGAAAACTTGGAGTCGATGGAGCACTTCAATCTTCTCTCAATCCCTTCACAAATCAAGAGTGGAATCAAGGGAGGAGAGTTGGGGAGAGCAAAGTGAGCTTGGGAGTGTTTTTGAGTGGAAATGAGTGACCCACCAGCCACTGGGTGAAGAGGTGTTCTATTTATAGCCCAATGGGAAAAGAGTCGTTGGAGACCCAATTTCTGAGATCTGTGTCGGACAAGTCTGATGGTCATCGGACATGTCCGATGAATCAAGGTGGCGCAGAAACTGGAGTCCGACAAGCTTGCCCGATGCCTCGGATAAGATGACCATCGGACAAGTCCGATGGCCATCGGACATGTCCGACGGCACAGGGGTGACAGAGGTACTGAAATCCGATAGCTCGGACAAGTCTTGTTCGTCGGACAAGTCCGATGAAGAAGGGTGACAGAGGAACTGTACTCCGATGAAAGTGTCCGATGCGTCGGACTTTCCTCTGGTCATCGGACTTGTCCGATGACCGTCGGACATGTCCGACAACCCAGAGTGGCAGAGGTAGTGGAGTCCGATGGACTTGTCCGATGGGTCGGACAAGTGGGATGATTTTGCCCTGGAAATTTTTGTATGGCCTAGAGATGGAAATTTTGCACTTCGTTCACCTCCACTTCACACTTTTATGTCTCTCTTAATAGTACGGCTTTTCCTATACTCAAGAATTAAAATAAAATACTATGAACTTCATTCGTGAGCATATTTTGAATTTCCACTTGAAGCACTTTGCCATCTTCTTTTCTTTCTTTCTGTTTCTATGCATTTAATCACCAAACTTTATACCATAATCTACACATATGCTCATTAAAAGATTAGTCCATTCTTAATTGTATTGGCGTCAATCACCAAAATAAAATTAGGGGCCTAGATGCACCTTCAATGAGGAATTCTTCTTTTCAAAAGCCTTTTTCACGGCAGTATTGGTGCCGTCGTTCTGTACTTCTGTAACAGTAGTAGTCGTCTTAGCTTCGATGGTTTATGGTAGTTTTGAAAATGGGTGATGAGGTTCATCGCTTTGTACTGAGTATTGTAAGGATGCTTTTTTTTTAAAAAAAAAGCCTCATATTGAGAAAGTATATATGTGTATATGAATTTGTGATATTGTTATTACTGGGTACAATTGATATGTCAACTGTGTCTGTGTGATATTTCTGAGTATATGTTCAACAGAAGGAAACATGCTACCACGACTGTATATGTACCAGGCCATTTTTACTACAGTGATCTCAAGGATGAACTGATGAAGCCAGATACATTTGCCGTACTTGTGGAATTACTACACATGTTCAGTCAATAATCATGTGGGAATAATCCTGTATCCCAAGACCGCCATGGCTCTGATAAATCATGTCCATTATTATCTGGTAAATACATTGCAGATTGACAAGGATGTTCCAGGCCGTGGCAGTGCAGTGCCAAGGATGTTGCGGCGCCACCTTAGTTCGCCTCCGTGACAAATTGGAGCAGTTCCCGCTGATTTAGTTTGCACTAGTAGAATGCATTAAATAAAAGCTGCGCACCAAAAAATGGGATGAGAAGAATAGGAGAGAGGGAGAAAAGTAAAAAAAAAAACAAAATAAGAAAGTAAAGAAAATACAAAATAAGCAAGGGAAAAAAATCTTCAAAGATGACTTATTAATATAATACATACACACAACTATAAGTACCTTAAAGGTACTTCGCTAAACTGTTCAAGATATCGATAATGCAGTATTTACACAGATCATGGACTGACATATGATAAAAGTCATATAAGCTAAAGAGTCAGACATATATACATGTTATCATAGTAGATCTCCATCATATATGTATGGAGATGCTAAATTACTACACAAGAGTACATCTTGGTGGTGAGATCAGTGATGGGTTTATATCTGTCAAGAATGTTTGTAGCTTTTTTGGCGGGCTTCATCCACCTGATAGTAGACCTTGTTGATTGACTCCTCCATAATTTTTATGGCAGGTTTTATCTCTTCAGGATAGCATGGCAACATTGGTGCAACGATGATCTCATTCATTGTGGTAAGTATTGAGGTCGGCTTGAAAATTGATCCACAATGCCAGCTGTTGTACACATTTATCATTGTTGTTGTCAATACTTTTGCCTTGTGTATGTGAGTGCCAACTTCGCCTCGTGTATGCCTTGCACGCATACACGAGGCGAAGTTGCCTTGCACGCTCATTAGATAAAAGGGGCAGCAAAAACTATGATGTAAGATAAATTAACGTAATTAAAAAAGACAAAGAATATAACAAAGAAAATTAGAGATAACATTATGATACAATCCCAAGCATAAATATTTAGAATGTACTTGTTCTAATCAGGTATTAGGTATTTACAAAAAACAGAGCACCATATGTCTGCAAAAGCCAACATAAACACACATACATATCATTAGAAGCAGCAGCAACACCCTAAGGTTTCAATGTTCGTGATGCACTGGCACTTGACGTGCAACTCCTCCGACCTATGGCAACCTCATTAGAAGAAGCAATACCCTAATATTGCATTATCATCCAATTTTTCACCTGCATGTTGTAACATCATCAGAATCATATGTTGAAATCATCATACATTAAAAATAAACCAGAAGCAAAGGTTAACATTGATGTGTAGCCTATAAACGGGCATGCCCTTCTTAACTAAAGCATGCCACAGTGCCTTCACACCTCCAGTTTGTTGTTTCAGAATGAAAGAGCAAGTATAACTGTCTACTAAATCAACGGCATAGTCTCCTGCTCACATTAAAGAGGTAGCAACATGTTTAGTTCTAATTATCACATATAATTCGTATTTTGGATGGGAAGTTCATTACATATAGGGCAAACAAATAAAAAGAACTTCTGACCCAAGTAAAAAACATCACTTACAAATATAAGAACCAAGATGACATTTTATATTGGCTAAACATAATAACTGCTTGTTACACTAAACAACTATTAAGGAAAAGAGGAAACTGAAGAGAGAATGGACCACTTACCAGACAAGGATCAAGGGCACATATCTCTTGGAAGATAGTCTCAGATGCTACAAAAATCATATTTTGTTTTGTCAAAATTAACCTATACATTCTGGTAGGAGTCTCAGCCTTTAACTACCCACATCTAATATACTCAATCTGCATGCATAATAAAATAATTATCACAGAACACCACCTAAAAAAAATTGAAACCTATATTCATTTAGGTAAAAACATCTGTTTTGAGCACTTCAAACATTATAAGAGAAATTCAGATGTGTCAGCTGTCTGTTATATATCACTAAGATTCAGATAAGTTCGAAGAATGAGCATGTTAAAATATGTGAAAATGACCATGCAAAT
This sequence comes from Eleusine indica, assembly GCA_030378355.1. Lineage (NCBI taxonomy): Eukaryota > Viridiplantae > Streptophyta > Magnoliopsida > Poales > Poaceae > Eleusine > Eleusine indica. The sequence goes on from CM059495.1 coordinate 51,110,597, forward strand.
GAACAAAGTACATTCATCAAGCCCCAGGGACACACTTGGTATTTTTAATTAAAGGTATCTGGAAACATCGCCGCTGCACTTTCTCAAAAAAAAAAGAGTTAGTTAGGAAAAGAGTAAGGTACAGTTAAGTAATAAACCATGATCGTTGACAATTAAATATTCATGTTGTAGGGCAAGATATCAAATTCTTGCAACCTCAGCTGTAGTTTTGTATAGCTCTTCTGATAAAAAATGTAAAATAACAAAAATATAATGTTTGCTTTCAGATGCAGATAAAAACGCATTGATTGGACCAACTAATGGCGCATTAAGAAATGTGCATGTTAATAGGTGTCATCACTTATAGAACTTGATAGATTCATCAAGGAATGCTCAATTATAAGAAAACAACAGCTTTAGGTGATTTAATAGTACACATATATTACATGACTATCCTATATGCTACAGCATAGACTCAAAGCTATATGTAACTATCCTCCTCCTCAAATTGTGCTTACTTAATTAAGAACCTTTAGGCTACACAACATACACAGTTGAATGGTTCATATTATAACTATTATAGAATATCTACACTTGGGTAAGCGCAGACAAACAGTGGGATTAGATGCATCAGCACAAGAATTATCATTTCTTCAAACTACCCATCCCTTTCTGCTTTCACCTCAGAAAATGGTATAAACATCAACAACTGGTTAGATTATTTCCAATCTCTATATGCAGGTATAAAGCTTAGGAAATATTTGAATTAGGGGAAGATGTAATTACAATATGTGGATTTTAAATTAAGCATGCATATAGCTAGGAAGAGTACTTTAAGTGCCAACTGGAAGCAAATGTTGTCGTCCATCAGTTTAATTTGGGAACAATGTTGTCCAAGTTATATTATTAAGAACATAAGAAAAGCCAAATTGCACAAAGGTAAAACTGAAAGCCAAAATCATATATAAGAAAAATATTTGCCATTGCATCATAGCATGATAGATACCTAGTAGGGAATCAAAGAGATGTTGAGACCATTTCCTCACCTTAAACTGAAAAAGAAGACGTGGGGAAAATGTTGTTGCTCCATGATAATCTCGAAGACGATCTTACATCGATAATAGTACATGAGACATCTTGTTTGCGGCACGTAGCTGTGAATATGTCTTATCTGAAAATGCAAAACCAAGAAAATAAGAAACAAATCTACCTGCAGCACTAGGATATCAAGACGAGAAAAATGGACCTTTTGATTGTAGAAAGTTTTAAAATACTACAAACTAAAGAGATAATATCAGCGAGTAACTTTTCTGATATTAAGAGTAGCAGAACATCCACTACAAAATATAACCAACAAACTTTTAAATTCAAAAGCGCATCAATATTTCTTTATATACATAATCATACGACATGACACAGTTATAATTTCAATGTAAGATCTATTGCATAATCAATCCTTACTAATTTAGAGAGGTAATAGGAAGTTCTCTTAACTTAAAAATACTCCACATACCAAACAAATCTGCTATCTGTCAGATCAAAATATAAATGATCCTTGTCTTAATTCTGAATAGTAAATCATTGTGACCTCCATCAGATATGTAGCTGTGTTAGTAAATAATATGTTATGGAAATTAATCAAATAGTATAAAATTAGAAAAATAAGAAGCAGACAGAGTAACAATCACATCTAGCAATTTCCTCATTACAGAACATAGGTGAGAACTATGATTGGTAGCAGTCACAATAATCTAAGTTCACACACAAGGGATGCTGAAAATAATTTGAAGGTCTAAAAAAAGATACAGCTAATGCACCACAAAATGTAATAAATGTTTTGAAATAATATTTGATGTGAATCATGTTAACATGAAAGACATTAAGGAAAAAGAATTACATCACAAGTCATCAAATATTCAAAATATGTACTCTGGATAGGAATCACTGCAAGAGTAAACCTACATAGTAAGCTATATACTGATACAATGCATGCAAGCTTTTGTCTCAGTGAAGCTAAATGTTGCTCTGCACATAAGTAAACCTTTTTCAAAAATCAAAGATCAGTTCCTTTGCATTCCTGTGTTTCAGGGCAAACAGATGCAAACCTTTCATGGTCAAATAAAAAAAAGGTTCAGAGCAGGCAAATAAAAGATATGCTAGGGAAAAAATAGTTACTGAAATAGTTAATTGACGATATTAGAATGAAGCCAAGTATAGCAGGCAGAGTAACATTATCATGTTCTTCTTGAGGATACCTCTGGGACATGAAGATCCCGTTGCAGTTTCTGCCCTGCCAGCCAATATCCACTAAAATGGAGGACATAATGCTTCTGAAAAATATTTTTGAGTGCTGCATAGAAGCACCTGTTACTGTTAGCACTTGCTTTTCTTGAATACATGACTTGTTTACAAACATAAAGAAGAAATTGGCACAATCATTTTTATCAAATTTATTTATAAAATAACCAGAACATTTGCTAAGAATAGAGTATATCTATTTCAGGTTATGAGTAATTGGTGCATGAACCATATCCTAAAGATAAGCATGTTTAATTAGTGAATATCCATTGCCTAGGTATTTCTTCTTCCATTTGGCAAAATAACAAACTAAATCTGTGTTGAAAACAAAATCAACACCTGACATGACCTGGCTAGTCTATGTACTAATTGCAATCTATCATGTTACATAACAATAAGACCAAAAGAACCATGTTCAAGAAGTAGGCATGTCCATGCTTTGATGTTGAAGTATCCGTGACCAAATTTCCTCAGCTGCACCGAATTAGCAAAATGTCTCTATATATCTAGAAGCTACAGCTTTCAGATCACATTTTCACATGCTAAATCACAGAACCAAACCCCTAAAAAATGCAACAGCTAGCTACCAGAGTGTGAGTATGATAATTGATCTACAAAATGTACATATTTGACAACCTGTCCTATAGGCTACAACTCAAATCAAGAATACATCTATCAACTTTTATAAATTGTTAGCAATTAAACCACATAAGGCAAACAATAGCAGAAAGATTTTAGGACGAGCATTCAGCTATCCAATGGGCAATAGACCTGCACATTGTGTTTCCTAATGGCCCAAACTTAACCGTAGGACATTGTGTGGTGGAATTTTGTTGATAGAGGAAAAAATAACTGACCTCGGTGGTGGTGTTGGCTGCTGGCACTCAAGAGGAATTGCTGGCAACAACGACACCAACGATTGCTGGGAGTGAAAAGCATCATTCTTTATGGACAAAGGTGAAGAGATACTATGCCACAAATTTAGAAGTGAAATTGATTATATCATTTTTTCCCTAGTAAATTTAGAACTGAAATTGATGGTTTCATTTCCATTTTTCTTAATAAATTTAGAACTGAACAAAGTAGAATATATGATATCCTTTTTTGCATGCAAAGAAAATACCAGAGAATATTGAGAAACATGTCATACATACGTTATTTCATCTCTTTAAAGCTGGTTGTGCAAGTGCCATATGTACTATCACGTTTCATAAAATTCAAGAACAAATTTCATGTATTACATCTGAACTCCTGGTGACACCATTGCATTACCAATAGTCCTATTAATAAAAAAAAAGGTATTTCAAAAATGATAATCATGTCATTGCAAATCTGTAAAATCAAGAAAAAATACAAAACAAAGATTTAGGCCTATCTTGCCTTATCAGTAGAGAATATTAGATGCCAACGGCTGCTTACATCATAGTATGGTCTCTCTTGCACCCTCTTTCATTGGACCAAATCGATCTCCATCGCTACACTATACCAAGAAAATCAAATGCATCAGGCACCATTCATCACACAGATGAAAGCACAGGGTTCATGTAAATTGATATCTTTCAGTATATTAATCAAAGAAGCTAAAATAAAAAGGAAAAAACATGCACCTTGATTAAAGTTGAAGAAGTGGATAGAAAACATTTTTTGGCGTGAGGGAATCTGAGAGAGATGTTTCTACTTTCTAACTAAACATATAGCGAAGGGGACTGTAGTTCGTGCTTCCTTAACCCAAACCCTAAGTCATACAGGCAGTAAAATTTGGGACAACATGAGAGAGAGAGAGAGAGAGAGAGAGAGAGCTCACTGTCGTCGCCAGCCGCCACATCCGCACGCTGCTGCCATCGGATCGCCGGCCGCCGTCTCCGCTCGCCACGCTTCCCTGCTCCCGCGCCCCGTGTCGCCCGCGCCGCGCTGCCCTGCCTTCTCTACGCCCACAGGCCCATCGCCGTGCCTTGGTCCTTCCTTTGAGTCCCGGGAGAGAGGGAGGCGCGGGAGAGAGAGAGAGGGAGGGAGGAAGAGGGGGCTGCGTGAGGGAGAGAGGAGATAGAGAGGGATGAAGGGGCTGCGTGAGGGAGAAAGAAGAGAGGAGAGGAAGAGGCAGGTGGGGGAGGGTAAGGCGTGCGGGAGTTGCCGTTGCCGTACCAAAATTTTTTTTCACTTGATCACGATTTCACCCGCATCATGCACTCTTCAGCGATCTGCATCCAATGGTAAAAAACGTTTTGGCTAATGTGGCACGTGTGTATGCGCTGGAGCGAGCCCACGTTTAGAGAGGGAAATTGTCGGACACACGAGGCTGCAGGAGCAATACGAGATCAGACCCGCACAGGGCTCTCGCTCGTAGGTCAGTTGGGACCCGCCGAGAGACTCCTTCCTCGCCCGCGACCGTTACCTTCAACAGCGGCGGCGGCGATGGCGCACATCACAGGGACCTACATAGGGTGGGCGCGCTCACTGTTTTCTCAGAACGTCTATGGAGAATGGCCGTATTACCCAGCGGTGGCACAATTAGTAAATTGCTTGATTAAGTAGTCAATTACAAAATTGTCTTTGTGAATCAATAGTTGGATTCGAATTATACTACTTTCATATTTGAAGTAGTATAATCGATCGTAATGAGAGTATTTACTAACTGATAAGTCGGCTCTTGAAAAAGTTAATACTTTGAGGAACGTTTTATACTAGCATGGATACAAATTTCTCTCTAAATGGTAGCCCACCCCAGTGCGGACACACCATCCACATCAGTCATTTTTTTTCACCGTATGATTTTCATCTGTAGTGAGCAAAAGGTTCAGGTAAATCTATAAATTCACGATGCATAACTGGACGTCTGCATGCTTATCCTTTCGCTCCTCTCTCCCCCTCTTTTTTTTTTCTTCTCTCCCCGCACCTCTTCTACCTCTCTCTCTGGTGGCTCAGGAAGGGGAAGGCCTCTGACCGCGGTGGCTAGCCTGTGGCATGCCACCTCCCCCCCTCCCCCCCCCCCCCCTCATGATGGCTTTCGACCAGAGCACGACAGCTCTTGTAGTAGCGGCCTTCGGCGCGATTGAGTCGAGGCGCGGAGGCTACGGTTGCCGAATATGATGAGGCATAGGTACCCGGTCTCTCCCTTTCCTCTTTCATTATTTCATCTTCCCTTGTTTTTTCCCCATAAATTTGGTGCTTGAATCCATTCCCTCCCTCAAGGAAGGCATGAAATGGAGGAGGGAGTTGCTCCCTATGCTTTTATTTGGGACAATTGCGTTTTGACCATAATTTTAAAACCTAATGGTGATATAACCATAGATTTTTAAACTTTACGATTTTACCATTACTTTTTGAAGTCAGTTTGAATTGAAATAAACAATTAAAAAAATCAGACCAAAAAATGGAAGACGAAACTACCCCATGCTCTCTGTCTCTCTCTCGTTCTCTCAGTTTGGTTCTCTCTCCCCCCCCCCCCCCCCCCCCGCCCCCCCGTGAAGCAGAACCTAGACCTAACCCTAGCGGCCCGTGGTGCGGCGACGGGCGACGGAAAGAGGCCTGGCGGTGCACGCGCGGGGCTGAAGGAGGTGAGCTCGTGGGCGCAAGGCAGTCGAGTGCGTCGGCAGAAGGAGGCCATGCCGTGCGTGCGAGGCCGGTCATGGGCGTAGGCAGAGTGTCGCGCACTGCACGACCATAGCAGCCCTTATTCATTGTGCCTCCACCCGACCTATCCGACAACCAAGCTCGATGCCAAGTACCTTGGTGGTGCCCCTCCTGCCTAGCGGTCATGCCCCCGACAGTCGGGAGCTGCCTCAGCTGGGTGCGGCAGCTCTTGCCCCCAGCCCGTCGCCCCTCCTCCCAGCGCGCCGCCTCCCCTAGAGCCTGCACCAGTCCTTGATCCGGCCGTGGTAGGGGGTGCGCCAAGCCTGCCGCACCGATTTGCGCCATCTCCGGCCGTTGGAGTGGCTGCCGCGGAGTCCACTAGAGAGGAAGAGAGAGACTAATGTTGTTTGAAAATGTCATTGATGTCATTTTTGATATAACTAATGTTGTTTGACAATGTGTGAAAAAGCGAAAAGGCTTCCCAAATGACACCAAAATTATGTCCAAATTTTTATAATTTTAAAATTGAATCTTTGTCTGGAATATGAATGAACATCCAAACTGTGATAAAATTACAAAGGGGCAATTTCCTCTTTCTCCAAGCAAGGTAACACCTTTGGAGCCCCCCTAACACACTCGTGGTATAAGTTTTGTGAATTTTTTTAAAATAATCATTTTTAATATAATATTATATTAATAAATCCGCTCATACTAATTTTTCACAACCTAGACGCTTTGAACGCGCCATGAAGAATGGCGTTTTATCTACATCAAACGCACCAAAGACCTCAGCGTGTTTATTGGCCACGTCAGCTTGGACCTCCACGGTGGATTGAGGTTGACCTGATTCGCGCCAGTCTATATTACCGCGTTTGTCACAGGAGTAGCGCTAGGGCGCGTGGCACGTTTGGTACAGGAGATGCACCCATCTATTTGGCGTGTCTCCTGTGTGTTGTAAAGGCCGCGCCGGCTTCTTTCTTCTTCCTCCTCCTCCTTTTCTTTCATTTCTTTGACCCGAGCCTGAGGACCTCCGTCGCTGCTGCTCTCGCCCCGCCTCTCCCTGCCTCCCTCGGCGGCCACGCCCTCCTAAAAATTGGGGGAACCCTCTCCGAAGGTACCTCCTCCATTCCCACCGGTTAGATTTGTTTTTCGTTGTTGTTTGTTAGAGGATTTGAGTTAGTTAGGGTTGATGATTAGGGTTAGGCTAGAAGTGAGAATGTGGACGAATGTTGATGAATTGGTTGGTCGGCATCGATAGTTTGATAGGTTGTAATGTTTTATTAACATATAGGTTGTGTTGCATGCATTGTTTCATATAGTTGCAATAGGTTAGACATGATGTAGTTAGTTGTGATGAATACTGAGAAGTAAGTATTGACTGTGGGTTATTTGTTGTAGATGAATCGCGTTGTTAGGTTATTTCACGGTGGGCTTATGAAGGAAAGTGAGGAATTTGTTAAGATGCGGCACGAGGTTTGCACATTTGATTGCTCGTCGTTGTTAAGCGAAGTTGAGGCACATGCATGTGCATTAATGGATGGTCTGAGGCTGTTAAGATTGCGTGGTAGGTTTGATGCCAGAGGTGGCGGTCGATCACATTATGTGATTTTGGAATTAGAGACGGAGAAGGATTGGAATTTGTACAAGGATTGTTTAAAGGACGGGCAAGTGAAATGTGTTGAAGTAGTGGTAGAGGTTATGGATACAGTGGGTGTGAAAGCATGCGAGCCACCTCCGCCTCCGCCTGTTCAACCCAATCATGATTCACAGGGCGATGAGGCTATAGAGACATTGACTCAAGAAGACATGTCCCTAATAGATGTGGTTAGATATGATTCTCCCGATAACACATTCGAAGAGGAAGCACGGGAAAGAGAAGAGGAAGCCAATGTCAAACGGGAGGTTTTGTCGGATACGGATAGTGAACCCGAAGAATCTGCTCGTGATAGAACTGAGAGTAGTGATAGTAGAGGTGGTGGACGTATGGGTGCAGCTTGGGAAGGTAATGTTGGTGATGATCAAGGTACGCTGGTGGATGAGCCTCATGTTTTTAACGGTGAAGTGGAGATAGATTGGAGTAAGTATTATAGTGCAGAAGAATTGAATGCACTGGAGGCTATGAATTTTAAGTTACCAAAGGTACCGAACCATCATGATTTGAGTGGGATGAAGTTAGCTATATGTGACAATGGTCTGATGTCGACCAACGCAACTGCTAGCAGTTCTGAGCCTATAATTAGGAAGGGTATGATATTTGAGAATATGGGCGATCTTAAACACTTCTTCGAGGACTACGCGGTGTGACACCATAGGTCGTACTACATGGTGAACTCAAATAAGGATGAGAGGTACTGTATCAAGTGCCAACGCTCCGGATGTGTTTAGGGTGTTTGGGCACGGAAAATGACTAACGGAGGGGATCGTTGGAGAGTAGCAAATGTGAAGCAACCGCATACGTGTGGAGCAGTTGATATTTTCAAGAGCATTCTCAATGCACGACAAGGTACATGGAGATGCGCATTGCTCCAATGCTCTGGGCTGACTCTTGCATTACCGTGGCCGCCCTAATTTAGGCTATACATGGTTTCATTGGTTACCAGGTTAAGTATTGCAAAGCTTGGAGGGCTAAGCAAAATGCAATGGCTAAGTTATGGGGAGATTGGAAGGAATCATACAATCAGGTTCCAAGGTTGCTCAGTGGAATTGCACATTTCAATCCGGGCACAAAGTATTTCATTGATAATTGTGGAAAGAAAGTTCTGGGTGGGAAAGGATACATGTTAGATTGCCTTTGCAGGGTGTTTTAGTGTTTTTCCCAATGTATTGAGGCATTTAGACATTGCAGGCCTATGATGACTGTGGATGGCACCTTCTTAACTGGAAAATACAGGGGTCACTTTGATGGTTGCCATCGGGATAGACGCCGAGGACCAACTTATTCCTATTGCATTCGCACTCACTGAGGGTGAGAATAACTTGAGTTGGTCATGGTTTATCACCCATGTTTGACGTGAAGTGATTGGTCCAGGTAGGCAAATTTGCATGATATCATATCGTCACCAGGGCCTGATAAATGCAGCTTGGGAAGAGTTAGATGGATACCCTCCTCTTGTGCATAGGTGGTGCATGCGACACTTTGCAGCCAATATTTGGAGGAGACAAAAAAGCAAAGAGGTTATAAAGGATCTAAAATTTGTGTGCACAGCTATGGAGGAGAGGAAATTTCATTCCAGGCTAGAGGATTTGAAGAAGATAATGAATCCTAGAGCGAAGGACTGGTTAGAAGAACATATGTATGCGAAAAGCAAGTAGGCACTAGACTTTGATGAGGGTGGATGGAGGTATGGGATCATGACAACAAATAATTCCGAGGTGTTCAATTATGTGTTGAAGGGAGTCCGTGGAATGCATGTTGCAGCCATCATTCGATACATCTTTCATAAGTTGAACACGTACTTTGTTGACCGGTGGTGCAAGGATCAAGAAGCTATAGATAAGAGGGAGGTGTGGGGAGCGGCCGTTGCCAAACATTTGCTTGATCATGGTAACCTTTCCAAGAATCAGGATGCTAGACTTTTCAACCCTAGAGAGTTCATGTATGATGTGAGATCAATGGTGCAGACGGGAATTGGAGGTGAGAGGTCCGGTGGGAGGTTGTATAGGGTGGAGATTGGTGATAATGTTACTTGCATCTGTATGATACCTCAACTTCTCCATGTGTCATGCTCACATGTAATGATAGCTTGCCGAATAAGGGGCATGAGTAGCGAGTCCCCAAACTACCTAACTCCATTCTACTCAAAACAATATGCCCTTAGGTGTTGGGAGTCAACATTCGAGCCATGTTTGGACTCCTCTCAGTGGACGAAGTATTCAAAAGAGGATTATATTCCCGATGTTGGACTCTTGAAATGTGGAAGAGGAAGAAGGAAGACGAAACATCTAAGGAATGAGCTTGATGATTGCAGCAAGGGCTACGGTACCGATATGTATGGGATAGATGACTTCAATGAGTTGTCAATAAAGCATTGTTGTTCTGTATGCAACCTTGACGGGCACCGAATGGAACAACACAAATTGGGTCCGAAGAACCAACCAAAACGACATGCTAGACGTGGGCGGGGCTCTAGGGGAAATACGATAGTTGGGCAAGGAAGTAGCAGCACTTAGGTAGCTTTCATGATTGTTCTTTACTTTCCATGTATTTTTTTTATTAATTATTGCATATGTTTATTTGTTTTCTAATGATCTTTATGTGTTTTTTCAAGAAGATGCCCCCCACCCGCACTTCCTGCTCCTTGACACGAAGTACGACATCAAGCACAGTGCCCACCTGATGGTCGACGAGGGGAAGGTGAGTTACCATTGTCACACAAAAGTTGAAATATTGTGGACTATTTTCTTATAATCATTGTAATGTACAATTTTTGTTGTTGACGTAGCTGTTAGGCGCTTTAAGGGCGCGACTGCATAAGCTGATGCCTTGGGACGACCGGCTTGCTACGCACATTGTGCCGACGGGTTTCCTACCATTGACGCGCGTAGCCACTTCATGACTACCTTTCATGGATGGTTCTGCTTTAACCGTACTAGTCCATCGGTGGAGGCCAGAGACTCACACGTTTCACCTTCCCTATGGTGAAGTGACTGTGACGCTTGAGGATGTGGGCATGATAATGGCGTTACTGATCGATGGCATGCCCGTCACCGGTTGGACACAGGACGTGGAGGGATGCAAGGACATTGTGGAGCAGTGGCTTGGGATTCACTCGCCTGAGCCTGAGCAGGGCAAGAGGGAGTCCAAGAACTCTGGTCAAGTGGTTATCCGATACCTTATCTTTGGTTCGGGAAGTGGAGTACCTGCCTAAGGTAGTGGAGGTTGCAGCTAGGGCATGGTTGTGGCACTTCCTTGGTGGTTTCCTTTTCTTGGACAGCAGTGGAAACATCACGCCTTGGATACTACTGCCATTTTTGACAGGGCCATGGGAGTAACTTCCCCACTACAGTTGGGGCTCAGCGGTTCTATCCTTCCTCTACCTAGAGGAGGGCACCGCCGAGAGAGAGAGACAGAGAGAGAGAGAGAGAGAGAGAGAGAGATAGAGAGAGAGAGAGGAGAAGGTCATGGCGGCTGGTGTGCAGAGAGAGGGTGTGTGTTTAGGGTTAGGGTGAATCTTTCTTTTTTATATGCGGGCCAAACGTGTCCGCTACTGCCTGAAAATCACAGTTGCGGTCGGTGTCGATGGTAGTAGCGGGCATGTTGTGCCCACAACTATTTTTGTAATCCTAGTTGCGGTTTAGCTATTGTTCTACACTTAGTTATGGATTTTTTAAAAGTCCGCTACTGAGGCAAAAAAGACGTTTGCTACTACAGAGCTTTATTATAGTAGTGTCGTGTGGTTAAATAAATTGAAGGCCTTGTGACTGTATTCTCACCCATTGCTTACTAAAACATGCACCTTTATGCTGGTAGTAATAAACGAATCAGAAGGAACAAAAAGAGTATGACAACAAAAGCATTTTTAATCATGAGAGCAGATTTCGTAGGTCAAGCCTCTCCTAGTCCACATACAAGAGTTGTTAGAGCATCTCCAGTAGCTACTTTAAAACTGGTGCTTTATATTCAATTTTAGAGATCTTAAAAAACAAAATTTTAAGGATTCATGGTATGCTCCTACAGCAGCTACTCTAAAACTAATGCTTTATAATTGATGTCCCTTGTTGGCAATTCAGCAAGCACCTCCTCTAGGTCTATACTGTGTGAGGCGTGCAAGAGGGAGGGGGAGAGTTCCAACCTGGGCGGTTGCGTGTACCTCCTCTAGGTCTGGATGTGGGAGAGGTTCCTACTTGCTAGACCGGCACGTGGCCCACTAGAGGTTAGATGCTTTCCTCCCAGTCATTATGTTTTTCTATGTCATATGGGACTAATAGTAATATTCCTTGTATGTAGCCCTGGCCATATGAGGACTGCGGCTGCACAGTTGGGTATGTGTACAACAACTGCATCAACGTCACGGGCGTCTCCGAGCGGCGTTGCATATGTTGCTTAATTTTAGTTGCTTACATGACAATTTTAATGCTTGGGATGCTTTTCAGGTGACATGGGGGCCGTAAGAGAGGGGTGAGGTCAGGCACCAAGGACTCTTTGAGTTGTGCACTCACAACCGACGCTTGTGGCGGGCCGAGGTGCCTTTGATCTTCTTCTATGCTGTTGAGTGGAACCTGCCGCAACGAGTGATGCGGCAGTTCGGTAGACTCTAGCCCATCGGAACCTGCACAAGTTAGTATCGCATATACTTGTCTTCTTTTGTCTTTTCATATGTCATGTTCAAGTTGTCACTCATCGTGGTTTCCGTAGGATTGACTGGCATACTAACAAGGGTGTCATGGGCTGGACTAAGAAGCACCAGCCATGGCTGCTTCTATGGGAGGGACGCCATACCAAGGCGTGTGATCCGGATGATGGCCCAATACATCGACCAAGGCCGTACAGGGAGTACCTTCTGTGGCTTCATGGGAACAGCTGCATGAAGCTCCGGCCTACTAATAACCAGGCAGATATTGCGGAGCAACCAGACGAGGGAAGCGAAGAAGCTATAGGATCTCCTATCACCTCCTTCCTGCGATCTGCCTCACGTCTATGCTGTAGGATCTCTTGTCGCCTCAAATCTTCATCTCTACGGGCATGCATCTCCTTGTGACATTTCCGAGTATATGCCCGTTCATGCTTGTAGCTTTCAACATAGTCCAACACGGCGGTGTCTGCAAAATGAATTTGGCATAAATTATGCGGCATCCATCATCTGAAAAACAACGGTAACACAACTAAAGTTTTTTTACACTGTACCCAATCTCTGTCCTTCGTGCGGCCGTGGGCATCGTTGTTACACATCCAATACCTCTGCCACAAGGTGGAAAACAAACCTGAGCCCCGCACCTTGCAAGGATCACCGCACCAACACATAGGTGCCCTCTCATTCGGTGCAGGAAAATACTTGTGCGGTGGGAGACATAATCCCGAACCATCCCAACTATCTTTAAACGAAATCGAACAAGTTAGTAAAAATTTGTGTACGGGGAGGCCAGATCTTAATGAAATTTTTACCTTCCGAGTCTTGCCGCATCCATATTTGAGTCCCCCATGGGCCGCTCTTCCGTTGCAGCCCGATCTTGTTCCTCTTTTTCCTTTCTACCACTCTCGTGTAATCTTGCAAAGTAAGACTCAATTGAAGGCGGGTCACGCAAGCGAACTTCATGATATGCAGCGACCTATGCCGCTTCTTGCTGCCTAACCTCCTCCAACTTCTTTACTTTCTGAATCCTCCGTTGCTCGTGCACAAAAGGGTCTGCAAGATCCTGCAAGGTACTAGTGGCCCACCCCATTAACTCCGTCATGTCCTTCCAACCGGCCCACCTTGCAATTCCCTCCTCTTTCATAAACTTTGACAAAGTCTCCCAATAAGAAGTTGTGGGGTATTTGTCCTTATTTCTTCTCCAATACAACAGAGCACCCTCTACATCAGTGTCCATCTCTGACTGAATAGTTCTCAAGATCCAATCAGGTGGACCTCTAATACCATATTCCTCTCGGATAGCGTCTCTTCTTTCCAGCAAAAAATTTGCTTGCTCGGCCGGCCTCATCCTCATCGCCTCCTTTGCCATGGAAAGACTCCCAACCGCATCTTCTTGTCTCCTAGCATCACAACATATTTTACATGGTTAATCAATAGATTATCTCAAACAAATGTAACTACATCATTTAACATAATCATAGACATTCTAAACGTACCCATTGATTTTCACCCACAGTGTTCTCACAAAAGTAACCATATCCAAGTTCAGAAGGAACCACACCCTTTTTTGCCACAACACCACATTGACATAGACGAGTTTTTCCCAATTGTCTAGTGCCTTGTTTCTCCTGTCTATGTAATTTTGAAGATCACCAGCCTGTGCAGCAGCCTCTGCCCAAATTGGCTTTCATCCATATACATACTCCTGGAAGTCACAAAACTGCCAACGATCCTGCAACATAACAAAATTCTCAATATAAGAACGAATCTAACCATACTATAGTTTTTATTCATTATAAGTATTTGACTTATGTTTCTAACTTGTGCACAACAAAAAAATGGCACATAACTCAATTCCTCAGGTGGAATTTCCAACTCGGAACGGTACCCACACTTACAAAGACGTGGGTTATTCATGCGCACGGTAGAAACCTCTAGCATCTCTTCCTCCGTCATTGGTTCCGGGTCAGGAGGAGGAGGAACCCAATGCTGAAATTGTTTGTATGGCCACGTCTTGCGCTCGTCATATGGAAACAACATGATACGTGGATCATACTTCTCAGGACCGTCAATCCACTGGAAGAAATGACACTGCAACACAACAAACCCAAGTCAGCACTATAGTTATTTAAAAAAATATTACTCTACGGTGTTAATCAAATAACTCACCCCCGCTAGATCAGAAGTATGTTTTTCTTTGCACATATAGTACGCACGGCCTGCGGTACTACTCAACCTAGACTGCTGCACTTCTGCTGGCTCACCACACTCGTAGTGTGGCACCGGAAGCGGTGGCGGCACATGCCCATCCTCAGCGTGTGTGGGAAGATACTCCTTCAACTGCCCCTCCAGGCGACACAATGCCTCACAATACTAGGATGTTTCAATATGCATATATGCAACATCCTAGTTCTCAACTCGTTCAATGAAAAATATTTCCACCTAACACAACACATATGCTCAACCATCAATTCACATGCCAATTTCAACCAATGTTAACTTCATATCGAATTTTTACCCTAACCCTAACCTAACCCTAACTAACATCCATTCCAAATAACCAACCATCAATCATGACCAAACATGGGAGAGAAGAGGGGGAGGTACCTTCCAACCTCGAGCTTCAGTGAAGTGTTACCTTGACCTTCAACGATTGGAGAGGGGGATGGACTTCCTTTTTTTTGCCGGAGAGAGAAGAGGAGAAGGAAGAGAGTGAGAGGAGGAAAAAGAAAGGAGGGGAGATGGCGAAAAGAAGAAAGGAGTCAGCGTGTGATTTAGAACACATAGGAAACGCGCCAAATAGATGGGTGCATCCCCTGCGGCAAAAGCACCAAGCCTTCTAGCGTGTTTGACTAGTCATGGTTGTTTGCATTTCTGACGTCATCATTAAGTTTTCTTAGCAATGAAGCCAGAAATGTTTGTTGGTAATCTTTAACAAATGTAGAGAGTCTGCAAGCGCACAGAGAATACCGTTGTAGCATTTCACCTGGAAGTATTTAGGGTATCGTATTTGTTTCATCCCAAAGGAAGGCATATGATTGATCATAGTAATTACCATAGTTCTAGACATTGCACATTGGATTATAAGACAAAGTCCTCACAGGGGTAAAGATAATAATAAAAATGATAGTGGACACACAGATAGCATACTCAAGTCAGAAAAAAATATTAGTCTAGTGGAGAAGGACAAAGATAGAGATAAGTTCCTATGTTGCTTTGTAAGCTTCATGACCATTGTATCCTTGAGATATGAATGTTTTGGTGATAGATAACAACTTTGAAATTATGGGCTAATATTTACACGAGTGTTGTCTATGTAGGAACCATAATTAATCTCTACTCCAAATCATATGGATGACGGTTGCCTTGGCGATTGATGACAATGACCACAAGCAAGGAGGCTTGGTGAGCTTGATGGAGTCCAAGGATTGCTGGAGATGGATCAAAGCTAAGAACAAGCTAAGGAGCAAGTGTTGGGAACACTTGTCTAGTTGTTAGGGCTTTGAGTCCATAGGAAAAACCGGACTATCAAGGGGGTCTAGGTCATTCTCTTAGGTCATGTCTAGCCGGGGATGTGCAAGGTTGCTTGGTGAAATCACAGGCACTAGATGACAGTGAAGAAGCCAAGGAACGGTTCCGAGAAGCCCGGAAACGAAGTCAAGTGAGGATGAGAAGTTTCAGCTACAGAACAGAGAGACCGGACAGTTGGTCAAGGAGTGACCGGACTGTATAGTCATCAGTGGAGGAGACAGCCTAGAGAAAAGACTCAGCGAGGAAACTGCCTGAGTCGAGCCTGCAGAGACCGGACGGTCCGGTCTATACAGTGTGACTCGGGGCAGCAAGAAAGCAGAGTCTGTAATGTTTCTGGACTGGAGAGAGAAATGGATCGGATGGTCCGATCAGTGAAGAAGTCAGTAGGGGCAGAGCCGTTGGAGCTGAAGTCTACAGTGACCGGATGGTCCGGTCAAGCAGTGACCAGACAGTTTGGTCAGTAGGCCCAGAAAGCTAATTTCATGGAGCAACGACTAGTTTAAGGTTGGAAGCCTATATAACTTTGTTGCTGGGGTCTTGGAGACCACTCTTGGCCAGTGGAATACCTGAGAGCATTTGGTAAGGTCCAAGAAGAAAAAAGGAGAGCACTAGGAGACCACTCTTATGAGTGCTTGTAAGAGTAAGGATGCCGGGAAAGGTGGGTAGTGTTCCCATTTTTGATAGGGAGGAGTACGGGTTTTGGAAGGCACGTATGCAAGCCTACCTTAGTCCTTTGATCTGGAGATATGGATGGTGACCCATGAATCGGATGCAGATGTGAACCTTCTTGAACCTGATTTCATTAAGAACAACGCTAAGGCCAAGAATGCTCTATTCTCATGCATCTCTAAGGATGTGTTTGCTAGGTTGGATTTGAGTTCGACAGCACACGATATCTGCAATGAGATTCAGAGTATCCACGAGGGTACTAGTGATGTCAAAGAGGAAAGATACTATGTGCTAAAGAACAAGTATGATAACTTTGCTAGATTACCACATGAGAGAGCTAATAATGTGTATTCTCGTTTTCATGTGCTAGTGGAGGAGATCAATGCACTTGGTGATGACTTCAAGCTCAAGCCTATGGAGGTCATCAGAAGATTCTTGAGGCTTTTCAAAGACCCCAAGTATGAGTTCATCATCACCTACACCTTACAGGGTGACCTCAAGACCAAGACCATGAAGGATGTATTTGGCAAGATCACTGCCTTCGAGAGCTACCAGTTGGGGATGGATGATGCTCAACCATCCAACCTTGCTCTAGAGTCTGACAAGCAAGAATCAAGCAAGAGCAAGAAAAACAAGAAGAAGGCAGTCACTGATGATGATGATGATGATGAGGGTGACTTGACCGAGGACTTGGCTCTTCTCATGAAGAAGATGAAGACCTACAAGAATAAGTTTGCTTCCAAGTCCAGGAGCAAGTGCTTCAATTATGGCTCTAAGAATCACTTTCTCTGAGAGTGTCCAAAGCCCAAGAAAGAAGCATTCAAGTCACAGGATTCAAGTGAAGAAGAAGAAGATGATGAAGACCCCAAAGCCAAGCAAAAGAAGAGGTTCTTCAACAAAGACAAGAGCAAGGGCAAAGCCAAAGCCAAAGATTCCAAGGAAAGATTCTCATGAGGCCCTAAACAAGAGTTATGATAAACTCAAGGGTGATCATGTAAAGCTTCATGAGAAGTACAAGGCCCTTGAGATTGCTTATGAGGCCATCCGTGTTGAGAACCTTGCCTCTCCCTCCTCTTGTTCATCAATGAGCGATGCTTCTACTATGTGTGATGAACTAACCACCTCGAATGAGGTTTCTTCTCTTGAGCCTTTTGTTTTGAAGGAATATCACAAGCTCAAAGAAGAGAGAAAAATGGTGATGGACGGTTTTGAGAGACTAGCACGTGATAGAGCCATCCACAAGGAGATTCTTGGGAAGAATCTTGTGAACAACGTCTCCCACCATGGACTTGGCTCATATCCCGCCTCCATCAACATTATCGGGACGAGTGAATCTATTCTCGAATGGGTCAAACCCCTACTCACCGATGACTACTATTGTGAGAGGTGTTGCAAGGATGGCCACACCATCAAGGATTGCCCTATGGTGAGAAGCTCCATTGTTTTGCTTAACCCTAACTTGTTCCATGAGAACGCCCACTTCAAGCTTTTTAGGGACAAGGGTGGCAAGGTGAAAGCAAAGGCTTTGGGACCACCAAACAAGAAGAGAAAGGTTAAGAGCATATGGGTGCCTAAGTGCATAGTTGATCTTGAGAGGTCAACCGCATACAAGTGGGTGCCCAAGAGCAAGACCTAGATGGTGGTGGTGGTGGACCGAGAGCGTCATGAAGATCATGTGAAGTCCACTACAAGTGACGTGGACCTCAATGACCTATCCACTCATGATGGAGGTATCCGTGTGTCTTTCTTTGTTCTTGTTAGTTGTGGTGTGTTTTTCCTTCTGTTGCATTGCATGGTTCTTTAGGACTCTTTTGTGACTAGTATGCTTTGCATCCAAGCATGTGTATATAACTAAAAGAAAAACACATAAAAATTAGTCATTGTCTAACCCATCCAAGATAACTATAAGCAAGGGGGAGTGCTTGAGATGGTGGTTTGGCTTCTCTCAAGGTAAGGGTATGACTTATAGTGAGTAAGCTTGGGAGGGGTTAAAACTTGACATTGTTAGGTTTCCTTTGTGCCTTATTTAACTTTGCTTGTGTTCACATGGCATGTTTACTTTCATTGCATATGTAAAATGTTTGTTGCATGCATCATATAGGAAACACAAAGGAGGCTTGTCTCACTTGGAGATATTTATGCCTCATGCTCTATATGAGATTACATCTCCACAAGTAGGACCAAAGGAAAGGATTATGCTTCATGCCCATTGAGCAAGCTCTTATGAACTCTGAGGTTAAATCTACTCGCGCGGTTCATGGACTAAGGCTCATACATACCCATTTAGTTCTTTGTTGCCTTGGCCTTTATTTGTTCTTTCATTTGGCATTTGCGAAAATTATAAGGCCATAAAGTGCCACTAATTGGAAAGGAGTGTTTGAGAGTTCCCTTCATGCTTCAAGTGCAGTGTTTATTTGAGTGTTTAGCGAGGGTACTTGGAAAATGAAGAAATTCTTTGATTCAACAAAATTTCCTATAGTGACCGTACCGTCCGCTCTTCGGACTGTACTGTCCGATCAGTGCCCACGGGCACAGTGTTCTGGTGTGTCTGGTCATAGAGACCGGACAGAACGATCTTAGTGATCAGACCGTCCAATTTGTTTTGGTGCCAGTAGACCCAGAAACAGACAGGACCATCCGGTACAGAGACCGTACAGTCCGGTCACTCTGATTGATCGCGCGAAGCAATCCTGATCTGTGACCATTGATCTATCCTTGAGTTGATCTCGGTCATTTGTCATTTGGTTGACCTAGGTCAAAAACTTTTGGTCATATCTTCGTTCGACACCAGAGCCGAGAACACGCCCCCGCCGCCTTGCTGCCTCCGACGCCGTCGCCTCCTTCGACCGCGTCATCGCCGACATCACCGCGCCCCCACCGTCGAGCTGCCGTGCCTCGCCCTCACCAGCGCTGCTGCACGTCTCCCACCGCACCAGCACGGCCGCTCGCCCAGAACCCTTGCGCCGCCGTAGCAAGCCGTCACTGCCGCCTGCTCTAGGAGCGCTGCCGCTCGCCTCGTTAAGCCGCTGCCCAGCACCATCTCTGACGTGCCTCACCCCCTCCGCGTGCGCGCCCGCTGCTCTGAGCTGAGCTTTACCAAATTCTAGGGCAAGCTTGCTCCTTTTTCCCTCCACCTCCATTATCAGCAATGAAAAGCTCCAAGTTTCGATCTTTTTGGGTGATCGGCCGTGTGTTCCTCTCGGTTTCAACTTCGTGTATTCCCAGGGTATCGTACTTTATCTCCCATTCATCAATTATGCCCTAATTATTGAGCAATTTTCTTAATTGATGCAATCAAGATCAATTGCCCATGATTAGTTGCATTAATTAGTTAATTGGCTCAACCTAGCAACAATTAATTCTGTGCTTATCTGTTAATTGCATGTCTAGGGTTATCTCCTGTCTAGTCTACAGTTAGATTTTATTGCCATTATTTGACTGTACACTAGATGACTCGCACCAGCCACATATAATCGATGATCACTGTTGTTACTTTGCATAATTGTCTAGTGATCATGTCCTTCATTCAGTGCTAGGATTTCTATTACGTAATAATTGTCTAGTGATCATGTCCTTCATTCAGTGCTAGGATTTCTATTGCGTATTCTTACCTTGCGGTGCTTTGCTAATAGATGTATTAGGTTCTATGCTCATCCTATCTATACCTACGTGTGTGCAGTGATAGCAGTCAGCAGCAGAGATGGCAGAGTCAGGACAGGACAAAGGAAAGGGTAAGATGCCAGAGAAGCCAAAGAGCAAGAAGAGACCGAGACTGGACCCAGAGTCAAAGAGGGCCAGGAGGTTAGCCCAGCACTTGGATGCCATGGAGCAGTCACGCAGGACACCTGGATCACTGTTGATCACAGGTACTCAGACAGATGACCAGGGTCACAGGAGGAGCACCAGGCAGAGGAGCACAGGGCTAGAGCTGTACAGAGGGATCTGGTTGCCAGCGTGGTCATAGGGTATTCTGGCTTCCCACGAGGGGAGGTCGTCGAGACCTGCGGAGCAGGGATCCTCCAGGCAACAGGAGGAATCTGAGCAGGAGGAGTCCGAGGAGGAGAGCTCTGGGTACGAGTCAGAGGAGCAGGAAGAGGAGGAGACTGAGCAGACATAGCTAGCTGATCCTTAGAGGACAGTTCACCGGGCAGGAGACCCGAGGTGCACCTATGTAGTGTGCACGAGGAGGCTACAGAGACTTGTTGAGGCAGCCGAGGAGACAGACATTTTTAAGGTTCCTGCAAAGGACCTTAAGGCTCTACGTCCGATCTCCTTCGAGTAGTGTGTTTCAATCCCCAGGGATCCCGCTGTAGGAGAGAGGTACTGGACAGGGCTCCAGAGGAGGATCGGAGAGGGTTTGAGACGCTGCCTCTCCCTGAGGGGCAAGTCTGGGTTGTTTGTGCCCACCAGTACACGACCTACAAGGCCACGAAGAGGGCCACCGACACAGACATGGAGGAGTACTTCACCTACCTCCCAGGGTTGGCAGAGTTGGTCACCGAGCCGTATAGATATAGAGAGGATATGGTCCTAGAGTTCTACGCTACACTGTGGGCAGCCAGAGATCGTTCAGAGATCTGGTTTCTATTTAGAGAACAGCCACAGAGAGTGACCAGGGAGGACCTCATAACTAACCTAGGACTCCTTGCTTCAGACTTCCCAGCCATACAGGAGTGCCTACGGGACATTTGCTCCACCCCGCAGACCATAGGAAGGGATGCTACCCTCAGACGAGATAGTTTCTATTGTCTTTCCACCCCCACACACCCGAGGCTTTGACAGAAGCCCTGCGAGACTCACCGTAGAGGCCAAGGTGGTTAGAGCGATAGTCGCCAGGACTATCATTTTCAGGTCTGGCTACAGAGAGGAGTTCACTCTCCTACACCGGTGGGTCATAGTAGCTATTCTAAGGAGAGAGCAGTTTGACTTGGCAGATTTACTGATTACAGAGAAGGAGGAGGTCATTTCTGAGAGAGTAGGAGGAGGTCGTTTCTGAGAGAGTAGGAGGACATCACTTGGTCTATGCTCCCTACATTTGCTATCTTCTGAGGAGGATGGGCCTAGTGACAAAGGAGCAGTACGAGGCGTTCCCTGAGGTGACCCCAGGGGATCGCAGTCAGCCTCGAGTCAGCAGACGGGAGAGGAGGAGCAGGAGTCACCGTCAGTCACTCATGAGGAGGCAGCTCATCCAGAGATGGTGGTTCCTGAGTCAGCCAGTACAGGAGCACCTCCCTAGCCTACGGGATCACAGACCACAGATGCTATCACTGTAGCAGCACTTGCAGAACGCCTGAGTGAGTTCATTCAGAGCATAGCTGAGGATAGACGTCAGATGATGGAGGTTATTAGAGGTCAGGCAGAGCTTCAGCGACAACAGATGATGATGATGACCATCCTGATGGCTCAGATGGCAGAGATGACTTAGAGGCAGGTGGGTCAGCAGCCAGGACCTTCAGCTCTTCTATAGTTTTAGCAGCTGCCGACTCAGCCAGGACCCTTCACCGCCATGACGACAACCCAGTCTTCTGAACTGCCTGCACTTTTAGGGGTCCTATCGACAGGGGGAGCAGGACAGACACTCTCTTCAGCTCAGTTCTCCCCCGTGTCCGCTTTCTCAGTGTCTGCGTTGTTCACCTCACCGACAAACTCTTCGACTTCGCAGATAGCAGGACCTTCTATCTCCTAGCAATTACCGGTCAGGAGCCTATTCTCAGAGATAGTTCACACGACCCGAGCAGAGTCAACCCCAGAGACAGCTACAGCTCCACCTTCCACTGCTACAATCAGCACTCTCACATCTCAATAGCAGAGGATCTGGTCCGCCGAGGCTACACTTAGGAGGACGTGGATGACCTTGCTCTTCTCCAGGCAACTGTTACCGAGGAGACACCCACAGTCCCACCAGCAGGGCAGGACAGAGGGTCTGAGTCGCCTGTAGACCTTGACTTCTTCAAGCAAATGGATGCTCAGGGAGCATAGCAGGATCCAGCACAGGAGCAGCCAGGAGGAGAGACCTCAGAGGACATCGCTGCACCACTTCCTTCGACCACGAGCACGTAGATGTTCACTTTTGCCGCTTTTTGGTGCTGGTTGCCAAAGGGGGAGAAGTATGTCAAGTGCGATCATGTGCGATCGAGAGAGTAGCTTGTATCTAGGGGGAGCTATGGGATTTGGGGAGTTAGATATATTTGGATCTTATTTTGATGGAGTTATTCGATGTTCATGGATTTTGATGGGTCATGGTTTTCATTCGCTTGTATTTGACTCATCTTGATCTCACTTGGTTTATTTTTATACGCAGTGCTTTGTATTCCTTAATTATCCTGTAGGCCTGTGTATGATGCCATGATGATGAGTGCTTGTTCTTTAATTCCTTGCATGTTCATGCCTATCCTATTGCATCTCATCATTCATGTCTTGCATTTCCATGTCTTTATGTTTTCCTTTAATATATTGTTATGACATGCATGCATTATCATCTAGAGTGTGTTTTTCCTTCTTTTCCCTTGTGCTTCTTGATGATGCTTGATTGAGTAGGACCTTGCTCGTGCTTTGTTTATGCTTTAGCGGTTCCTCTCGTTCATACTATAGCTCTTTTAGCCTTGTTGTTTTATTGATAAGTAGTGGTTGTCATCAATCACCAAAAATGAGGAGATTCTAAGCTTCATGACCATTGGATTCCCGAGATATGAATGTTTTGGTGATAGATGACAACTATGAAATTATGGGCTAATATCTACATGAGTGTTGTCTATGTAGGAACCATCATTAATCTCTACTCCAAATCATATGGATGACGGTTGCCTTGGCAATTGATAACAATGACCACGAGCATGGAGGCTTGGTGAGCTTGATGGAGTCCAAGGGTTGATGGAGATGGATCAAAGTTAAGGACAAGCTAAGGAGCAAGTATTGGGAACACTTGTCTAGTTGTTAGGGCTATGAGTCCATAGGAAAAACCGGACTATCAAGGGGTCTAGGTCATTTTCTTAGGTCATATCTAGTCGGTGATGTGCAAGGTTGCTCGATGAAATCACAGGCACTAGATGACAGGGGAGAAGCCAAGGAACAGTTCCGAGAAGCCAGGAAACGAAGTTAAGCGAGGACGAGAAGTTTCAGCTTCAGGACAGAGAGACCGGAAAGTTGGTCTAGGAGTGACCGGACTGTACGGTCATCAGTGGAGGAGACAGTCTAGAGAAAAGACTCAGCGAGGAAACTGCCTGAGTCGAGCCTGTAGAGACCGGACGGTCTGGTCTGTACAGTATGACTCAGGGCAACGAAGAAGCAAAGTCTGGAATGTTCTGGACTGGAGAGAGAAATGGACCGGGCGGTTCGGTCAACTGACCATACGGTCCGATCAGTGAAGAAGTCAGCAGGGGTAGAGCCGTTGGAGCTAAAGTCTACTGTGACCGGACGGTCCGGTCAGGCAGTGACCGGACAGTCCGGTTAGTAGGCTGAGAAAGCTGATTTTATGGAGCAACAACTAGTTTGAGGTTGGAAACTTATATAACTTTGTTGCTGGGGTCTTGGAGACCACTCTTGGCTAGTGGAATACCTGAGAGCATTTGGTAAGGTCTAAGAGGGAAAGAGGAGAGCACTAGGAGAGGATATTGGATATCTTGTGAGTGCTTGTGAGAGTAACAAGGAGCGATCTTGCACATCTAAGGCTAGGGTGTCCTTGAGGGTGTGATGTAGGCTGTTACTCTTGGTATATGGTGAGACCTAGACCGGTTCGGTGTCGATGATCGAGCGCGTCACCGCTGCCACCAAGTCACAAGCTCGTCTCCCTCGAGAACTTGCCGGACTCCGTGAGCCGGCATGGGCGCTCACTAGCAATGCCCCTTTCACCGAGAGTGATTGCGGGCTCGTGGGCGAGAACTCCACTTGGTGGCGGGAGGGACCGAGACTCCGGTGGGAGTGGTCCAACGAGGAGTAGGGGAAGGCGCCATCCTTCCGAGACATCGGAAAAAAATCATGAGCATTCCTTGACCCTCTCTTTACTATTCCGCATTTGTGCGATCTATTTGATATGGTGACTTGTGGCTTGCATAGGCTAGTGTGTTTAGCTTCTATATTTTGTTTTGCATCATGAACACTAGCATACATAGGGTCTTGGCCTACTAGAACTATTTAGGTTGCAACGCTTGTCGGGTTCTAGTGGTGTGAAATTGAAGTATTTGGATTCGTGGTCGGCTACCGATTCACCCCCACCCCCCCCCCACCCCGCTCGGTAGGCCTTTGGTCCTTTCATGCTTTTATATAGTTATATAGTCTACATTATATTCTATTATACAGATACAAAGACAATGCAAGACAATCAGATCATCACATCCTGGGCATCCAGTTTTCTCCTACATCTATAGTACGATTCCGGCCAAGAGCCTATTGCATAGCCGAACGTGGGGGATTTCAAAGAACAGATAGAACTATCACCACCTACTGCCTACCCCTAGCAATCCGTGGGCTACACGACAAATAATGCATTCTATTGATCTAAGCGCCATACTTACATCTCTAGAACAATACCCCTAATCCCTTAAGCGATGGATCAGAAAGGAGTAATCACATTTAAGTGAACACTAAGTACGTGGAATGACCTAAGTCAAACATTAGTCATGCATCAGTATAACGACATAAGAACTATAGTAAGGGCTTATGTCTAACATGGTAACAAAGTATAACTACATTACTAACATGCAAGCATAATAACTACCTACATGAATGGATCATATAATCAAGCAAAAAACACATTACCCAAGCATAACTATATAGAAAGACTACATATATTAAATAGAGCAAAGTCTTACGAAAGAAGAAAGGTACAAGAGCCATACCACAACTTCAAGGAAGACTTGAGAACTGAAGAAGACTCTATTCTAAGCCTAACTCCACTAAAACTAAAGGAAATCATGAAATGGTAAAGAGAGTAATGCTTCTTGGTGTGTGTCTTGGAGTGAGGCCTAACTTGGGAACTAAAGAAGACTCTATTCTAAGCCTAACTTGGGAACTGAACAAGACTCTATTCAAAGTCGATTCCTGCAGTCGATAACCGCCGCCAAACGTGCACAACCGTCATTGGGGAGTCACCAGGACCTAACACGTGGCAGCCATGCACCAGGGGGGCCACTCCCCGTTCGGTCGAGCACCCCTGTTTGGTCGAACAGAGGGGGAGTCCCCTCGGGTGCTGCCGCCTCTGGTGGCCTGCCAGGTGGGTCCCACTGCCTAGTGACACTGTAAGGTTGGTTGTTAAGTCAGTTTGCTTCTATAAGTGGGCCAGTCAATCCGTGGGAGTTCTAGTTGGCGAGCTCTGATTGGTGGATGTTATGTTTCTTCGCCACATGAATGTGTTTCCTCGCCACATGGATGTGTTTCCTCCTCCATTTTGTTATTTCTCCTGCATGTTAGTCTCCAAGCTATAGTGGAAATTTATTAAATCTAACTAAAATGCACGATGGGAATGTTGAATCCTCCTTTATTCTGAGTATTATTGATGGTCGGAAATAGTATTTAACGACCGTCAACAATTCCAGTCCAGCAAGCCGACGTGGCGGTCCACGCTAACGTGGCAAGAAAACACGCCATACGCCGTGGCGCGTCCTATTCAAGTAAAATGTCATTCTTCATGGCGCGTTCAAAGCGTCTAGATTGTGAAAATTTAGTCTGGGCTGGTTTATTAATATAATATTACATTAAAAATGATTATTTTTAAAAAAATTTCAAGTTTCGTTCAGATTCAAAATCTGATGGTAAAATCACAAAATCTGAAAAACGATGGTGAAAACGCAATTGGAGTCCAAAATGATGGTTGTTTTGCAATTGCCCCCCTTTATTTTCATGTTTACCATGCTCTCTCTATCATTTTCTCCTAAATTTTGCCATCTCCATGACCTAGGGTTTGCGTTGTGAGGAACCATGTACTGCGAGTTTTCTAGGTTCATGCATAGCTACACAAATGCTCCTATGAATAGATGTTGCAAATATTGTTTGTCTATTTTCCTTTTGAAACTTTTAATTCTATTATGACTGGTGTGCCTGAGAATTTGGAGCTACGTTTTATCGTTGCATCTTAGGTAGTGGTTGCGGCCAGAGGAGATTTGTACGATTTCTTTGAATTCAGCATTACGTTGTTGTTTTATGAGATTTAATTAGGAGCAAAGGTTTGTTCTTCTTCTCACACATTTTTCACGTTGTCTCTATCATGGCCTCCCACTATACTGCAGAGAAAGTAGGGCATTGGGGCAGCATAGAAAAGGAGCAAAATGATGGATCTGCTGCTATCTTAGTGTAAAGAAATTTAAAGCAAGAAAAGCAAACTAGAACCCTTTTTGTTATGGTATAAAATATTTTCATTCAAACATTCCACTTACCTGCTTTACAATACAGTAATGTGTTTATTGGCCTCCTACTAAACTGTAGGAAAAATAAAAAAATAACGGCGAAGAGAACAAAAGGTGCAAAATGATGGATATGTTGCTGTCTCAGTGTAAAGAACTTTTAAAGAAGAGAAGGAGACTGGAGGCCTTTTCGTCATGGTATGAAATATTTTTGTTCAAACATTCCACTAGCCTGCATTGCAATACAGTAATGTTGATTGTTCGCATTAAAATTTTCACCTCAGATCATTGGCAATTTGGTTGTGTTTAGTTGTGTGGCCTCTTCCTATTGTCTTTGCTATGCTTTTGTGTAACACTATTTATTGGTTGCTGCCAGAAGTGAGGATGGAAGAAAGAAGTCAAAAGACCTGCTCTTTGTATGATATTGGTATTTTTTTTACTTGCTTTGCATGTTGTTCCATCTCTGGTTAGCAAAAGGAAACTTTCAAATTCAGTGCTTACTCATTTGTTATGTGGCGTCATCATGGGAGACATTAGGTGAGGTTAGTGTCTCCGGTAGTCTCTGTCTGAATTTGTTCCTGTTGCAATGGCTTATTTTTACTACCCTGTTACCTAGCTATCACATAATAAAATTGCAAGCACAAAAAAATTGTTGTTTCTTTCACTGCATATGTAATCTGCTGGCTAAAACTGTAAGGAGAATCAGATAGCGGAAGGCGATGATCCTCTGGAGGCCACGCCGTTCATTATATACTCGGTAACATAATACAACAGGATACGAGTAGAATCATGCACACATGATAACAACAGAGTCCTACCCGAGTACAGGAACTATAGATAGAAACTAAACATATCTCTAATACTCCCCCTCAATCACAACTTGCACAAGTTGAGATTGGACCTAAACAACTCCAATGCCTTCAATGGAATGGGCTTCGTAAAGCCATCAGCCACTTGATCATTTGACAAAATAAACCGAATGTCCAATTCTTGCGAGTCACGCGTTCTCGTACAAAGTGAAAATCCACTTCAATATGCTTAGTGCGACCATGAAAACGAGGATTAGCAGTCATATAGGTAGCACCAAGATTGTCACACCATAAAATAGGAGGACGAGAAAGAGAAATCCCAAACTTGCGAAGCACACTTTGTAACCATATCACCTCGGCAGTGGCATTAGCAAGTGCCTTGAATAATTCAGCTTCTGCACTAGATCGAGAAACAGTAGACTGTTTGCGTGCACTCCAAGTAATCAGATTTGGACCAATAAAAATTGCAAAGCTGCCCGAAGAACGACGATCATCAGGATTACCAGCCCAGTCCGCATCGAAAAAGGCACTCAATAGTAAAGAAGAAGATCGACGAAGTTGAACACCAAGACCAATGGTCCCTTGGAGATACCTGATTATCCGTTTAACCGTAGACCAATGAAGTGTAGTAGGCGCATGCAAGAATTGGCACACTTTGTTTACCACAAAGAAAATATCAGGACGAGTGAGAGTCAAGTATTGGAGGGCGCCAACAATGCTCCTATACGAAGTAGCATCCTCAGCACTGAGCAGATCACCATCCACAAGAGATAGCTTCTCATCTGACACCATTGGTGTATTCATAACCTTGCAATTGCGCATACCAACACGATCAATGATATCAGTGGTATATTTTTCTTGCGTGAGAAGAAGCCCATCAGAACACTGGTGAACTTCAATACCCAGAAAATAACTCAAATTACCAAGATCTTTCAACACAAAATCAGAGCGAAGATCATCAAGAAGAGCAGTAACAGCAGCATCAGAGGAACTAGCCACAATGATATCATCAAAATAAAGAAGCAACAAAATATTGACCAGCCCTTTCTTATAGATAAACAGTGATGTGTCCGCTTTTGAGGCAACAAAACTAAGTTGGATAAGCTTAGAACTTAACCGAGAATACCAAGCACGTGGAGCCTGTTTCAATCCATAAAGAGCTTTATCAAGTTTGCAAACATGAGAGAGATGAGAAGCACTTTGATACCCAGGTGGTTGTTTCATGTAAACCTCCTCTTCAAGGACGCCATGAAGAAACACATTTTGAACTTCTAGCTGGCGAAGACACCAATTACGCGAAACAGCACTGACAGCACAAGACGGATGGTAACAGACTTAACAACGGGGCTAAATGTATCCTTATAATCAATGACATACCATTGTTGAAATCCTTTTGCTACGAGACGAGCCTTGTACCAGTCAACAGAGCCATCTGCCTTGCGCTTAACTTTATAAACCCACTTACAGTCAATGATATTGGTAGCCTGATCAGCAGGAACCAAGTGCCACGTACCGTTTTTCATAAGAGTAGCATACTCATCATCCATAGCTTGCTTCCAACAAGAATCAGATAAGGCTTCTTTAAAATTATCAGGTTCTCCAGTTGCATAGAAATTACCATAACAAATCATCCCAGGATATAGCTTCTTTGGTTGTATAATGTTGTTTTGTAGGCGTGTCCGAGCGTGAGGTGGAGGAGTCGAGCTAGTTGCTGCAGCAGAGACATCAGACTCTGGATCAGGTGTGGCTAGAGGCGAAGCAACAGGCGTGTGAGCAATAGGAGAACTTGGCACAGCTGCCTCAGCAGATGCAGGAGATTCAGATCGTGAATCAAGTACCTGCAACAAGGTGTTAGTAGACATCAGCACAAAATCGGCATCCAAAGTATTATCCCCAAAAGAAGTGGGCGAGATCAAGGTAGGACGTAAAAGAGAAATTTTTGCACGAAGTTTTGCACCAGCATTTGGATGGAGTTTAGCAAAAGGAAACACAGTCTCATCAAACACGACATCCCGAGAAATATAGACACGCCCTGTCAAAATATCGAGACACTTGTAACCTTTATGATAAATGCTATAGCCGAGAAAAGCACATTGCTTGGAGCGAAAAGCAAGCTTATGTGTGTTGTATGGACGAAGGTTGGGCCAACAAGCACAACTGAAGGTGCGAAGAAATGAATAGGTTGGCTTAGTGTTAAACAATTTTTCAAGGGGAGAAAGATTAGCAATAACCGGAGAAGGCAAGCGATTGATGAGAAAAATGGCAGTCTAAAACGCTTCATCCCAGAATTTTAGAGGCATACGCGAGAAGAGTGAGCCCAACTTAGGGTGAAGCTCAAGAAAGTCATCATTATCGAAAGTAAGACGATGAACAAAGGCTAAATTATGTTTAGCTTGAGGCACATGAAGAACATTATTAAGGCAAATACTTCTTGTAGGGGTATAAACAGTGGAAGAACCGATATGTGCTATAGTCATACCTGCACCATTGGCAACATGCACCTGATCACGACCACCATACGGCTCCTTGGTGGTTAACTTGTTGAGGCTGCCCGTAATGTGATCCGTAGCTGCACTATCCGCGTACCAGGACGGATCAAGCGAGTAAGAAGTAGTAGCCGCATCAGCCTCTTTTCGAGGACCGTGGAAATCCTTGTCAAAGCGATTCCAACACCGAAGCGCCATGTGGCCGTATTTCCCACACACTTGACACTGATGGTTACGGTAGGGATTATTTGGATTTCTGCCACGACCACCAGACCGGCCACGAACAGTAGAGGAGCCTCCACGAGCAGAACCACCATGCGAACCACTATCACGGCTGCGGCCACCAGACTAACCGCGACCAGCAGAGGGACCACCGCGGCCACGTGCACCAGAGTTGGCCAAAATCTGAAACTGCTCCTTCTAGATCTTCTGGAGCGCCAACCGGGCCTCGGTGTCAAGCATCCGAGCATAGAGATCATCAGGACCAACGGACTCAGCCATGCCATTGATTTGTTCAATCAAAGGATTATAATCTGCATCAAGTCCATTAAGGACATGCGACATGAAATCTTCATCATCCAGGGGCTTCCCGGCCGTAGCCAACTCATCCGCGTAGCCGTGAAGAGTCAAGTAGTAGACTGCAACCTATTTGTCGCCCTTCCGGGTTGTAGCAAGTTGATTACGAAGGTGCAGGATCCACGACCGCGATTGAGATGCATAGGACTTGGAGATTGCAGCCCACATCGTAGCTACCGTGGTATGACTAGCAAAACCCGCCAAGACCTCGCGTAAAAGTGAATTGACAAGGTAAGTCACCACATGCTGATCAGGAGTGTTACCGACAGGGGGAGCAGGACAGTCTTTCTCGCCAGTTACACAGTTCTCCCTGTGTCAGCCTTCTCAGTCTCTGCGTTGTTCTCTTCACCAACTCAGTCTACAGCCTCGCAGATGACAGTACCCTCCACCTCCCAGCAGCGGCCA
Organism: Eleusine indica; assembly: GCA_030378355.1. Classification (NCBI taxonomy): domain Eukaryota; kingdom Viridiplantae; phylum Streptophyta; class Magnoliopsida; order Poales; family Poaceae; genus Eleusine; species Eleusine indica. The sequence goes on from CM059495.1 coordinate 51,141,544, forward strand.
CCACTCAGGAGTCTGTTCTCAAACATAGTGCACACTACTCGAGCAGACTCTCAGACAGCCCCAGAGACAGCTACAGCTCTACCTTCTTCTACTACAGACTCTACACTCGTTACACCTCAGGTAGCAGCAGATCTTGTCCGAGGAGGCTTCACGTAGCAGGATATGGCGGATCTCGCTCTTCTCCAGGCTTCAGTTGCTCAAGAGACTGCCACAATCACAGCAGAGCCAGCCAGAGGGTCTGAGTCACCAGTAGACCTTGAGTTCTTCGAGCAGCTTGACACTCAGGTGGCATAGGCTCAGGTAGAGCAGCACGACCTAACACAGGAGCAGCCTAGAGCAGAGCACTCAGAGGACGTCGCTGCAACACTTCCTTCGACCACGAGTGCTTAGTTGTTTCTTTTTCCTCTTTTTGGTACTTGTTGCCAAAGGGGGAGAAGTCATAGGTCTAGGGGGAGTATGATCCTGTGCGATAGAGAGTCAGTAGTTTGTATCTAAGGGAAGCATGCGTGGTATACCGGTTTTGGGTGTAGATACTTTTGGTTCTTATTTTGAAAGATTTATCGATGTTCGTGAATTTTGATGAGTTGTGATTTTCATTCGATTGTGTTTGACTCCTCTTGATCTCACTTGGTTTATTTTCATACGTAGTGCTTGTCTTTCTTTATTTATCCTGTTTGCCTGTGTATGATGCCATGATGATGAGTGTTTATTTTTCAATTCCTTGCTGTTTCATGTCTATCCTGTTGCATGCCATCATCATGTCTTGCATTGCATGTCTTTATGTTTTCCTTTATTATCATCTAACATGACATGCATGCATTATCATCTAGAGTGTGTTTTTCTCTCTTTATCCTTTAAACTCTTGATGATGCTTGATTGAGTAGAACCTTGCTCGTGCTTTGCTTTTGCTTCTATGGTTCCTCTTAATCGTAGGGTAGCTCTTTTAGCCTTGATGTTTTATGATAAGTAGTGGTTGTCATCAATCACCAAAAAGAGGGGAGATTGTAAGCTTCATGACCATTAATAATTGAATCTCCAAGGTATGAATGTTTTGGTGATAAATGACAACTATGAAATTATGGGCTAATATCTATACGAGTGTTGTTTATGTAGGAATCATCTCTAAACTCTAGTATAAATCTTATGGGTGATGGTTGTCTTGGCGGTTGATAACAATGACCATAAGCACGGAGCCTGATGAGTTTGATGGAGTCTAAGGGTTGATGGAGATGGATCAAGGCTAAGGACAAGCTATGGAGCAAGTGTTTGGAATACTAGTCTAGTTGTTAGGGCTTTGAATTCATAGAAAAAACCAGACTATCAAGGGGGTCTAGGTCATGTCTCTTAGGTCACGACTAGTCGGTGATGTGCATGTATGCTCAGTGAAATCACAGACACTAGGTGGCAGTGGAGAAGCTAAGGAGCTATTGGAAGAAGCCGGGAAACGAAGTCAAGCGAGGACGAGGAGTTTCAGCTTCTAGACGTAATGACCGGATAGAGGGGTCAGAGGAGACCGGACTGTACGGTCGTTAGGAGATCAGAGAGGACTTGCAAGGAATCTACCTGTGCTGGAGACCATAGAGATCAGACAGTCCGGTCTGTACAGGTAAAGCACAGAGCAGAGAGGAAGCAAGTTTCTGGAGTCCGATGAAATTGTCCAACGCATCGGACTTGTCCGACAAGTGGAGAGACCGGACGGTACGGTCTTATGACTGGACCGTACGGTCAGTACAGGGAGATCAGCAGTGAATAGAGCCATTGGAGCTAAATCTGCAGTTACCGGATGGTCCGGCCAGGCAATGACCGGACACTGTCCGGTCAGTTGGCCCAGAAAGATGATTTCGTGAAAAAACGACTAGTTTAAGGTTGGAAGCCTATATAACTTCATTGCTGGGGTCTTGGAGACCACTATTGGCTAGTGAAATACCTGAGAGCATTTGGTAAGGTCCGAGAGGAAAAGAGAAGAGCATTAGGAGAGGATATTGGATATCTTGAGAGTGCTAGTGAGAGTAACAAGAGCATCTTGCACATCTAAGACTAGGGTGTCCTTGAGGGTATGATCTAGGTTGTTACTCTTGGTCCATGGTGAGACCTAGACCGGTTAGGTGTCGGTGATCAAGCCTATCGTGATTGGTTGTGAAGGCCATCACACGTTTGTATACGGTTTGAGCCCGCCGTTGAAAGGGGCATCGCTAGTGAGCGTCTGTGCTGGCTTGGAGAGTCCGGCAAGTTCTCGAGGGAGACAAGCTTGTGCCTTGGTGGCAGTGGTGACGCGACCGTGTCTTCACTTCGGGAGTGATTGCAGGCTCGTGTGCGAGAACTCCACTTAGTGGCGGAAGGGACCGGCACTCCGGCGGGAGTGGTCCAACGAGGAATAGGGGAAGGCGCCATCCTTCCGAGACCTTGGGAAAAAATCATGAGTATTTCTTGATCCCCTCTTTAATATTCCGTAATTATGTGCTCTAGTGAGTAGGTTGAATTGCGGCTTGCATAGGCTAGTGTGTTTAGCTTCCGCTTTTGCTCACATCATGAACACTAGCATGTATAGGGTCTTGACCTACTAGAATTGTTAGGTTGCAACGATTGTCGGGATCTAGTAATGTGAAATTGAAGTATTTGGATTTGTGGTTGGCTTACCGATTCACCACTTCCCCCCTCTCGGTACGCCTTCGGTCCTTACACCGGGCGGCGCCCCCACCCTCCCCGGCGCGGTGGCGCGGGGCGGTACTCCCTCCTCCTAGGCGCGGCGGCTCGGGGTGGTGCGCCCTCCTCCCCGGCGTGGCGGTGCGGGGCGGCGCCTCCTCCCTCCCCACCGCTAAATCCGACGAGGCGGCGGTCAGATCCGGGGGCCCTGCCTCCTTCCCTTCGGATCCGGTGCCCCGTCTTCCGGCGCGTGGGGTGGCGCCCACTCCTCCGGCGCGCAGGCCTCCATCGCGGCGGGGCGACGCCCACTCGTCCGACGCGTGGGGCGTCTCCTTCGGCCGGATCTGCCTCCATCGACGGCCCCTCTAGCCAGATCCGGCGCCCCCTCCGCCGCCTTCGGCCGGATCCGCCTCCACTAGCGCCCCCTTCGATCGGATCCGCATCCACCGGTGCCCCCTCCTCCGGCGCGGCCCGACCGCCTCGTCCCTCCTCCGCGCCCCCTCCCTTCCTGGCTGAGGTCGGATCCGGCGCCGTCTCCCTCCCCAGCCCCGGCCGGCGGCAGATCCGACGAGGTGGGGAGTCGACGGATCTTTTTTTTACTATTTCTGTTCGAATGCGGGCTTTTGACCCTGTAGTGGCGGTCTTTTGTTCGTTACGAATACTTTATTTAGCGACGGTTTTATTTTCGCCATTAAGATTTTTCACTCGTAATAACAATAACGTAGTGGCGGAAATTGATTCTGCTACTATGTCTACTTTTGACCTATCACTACAGAGCTGTATTGTAGTAGTGCGAGGTTGGAGTGGAACATTTTCCTCTGTATAAGGTTTATAGTTTTGTTCTCACGATATCTTGAGCATCCACGTCGCGATCAAGTAGTCAGTGACTTTATGTTCCCAAGAGATACTTCGTTAAACATTTTCAACTAACACTGAAATAATATACTTATACCTGTGCCGGACGCGAGGAGAATACATATCCTTGGCACGATCATCATCACGTCAAACCGCGCGTTCAACAAAGTACAAAGTAATACTAGTGCTTTTTGTAGAACAAAAGCAAAAGACAGTGGTTGAAATTTTGTGGAACAGAGCAATCAGTCACTGCAAATTAAAACAGCGTTACATCCGAGCTCGACCTCCACGAGTAGGGTTGAAAAAATGATGACGGAAATTCCCGATTTACTGATGTCATTTTTGAAAAAACAAAAAACGGAAAAACAATTATGAGAAGATTGAAAACGAAAATAGAAATGAGAAAATCTTGTCAGAAGTGAAAAAGAAAATGATAGAGCATATTTTCTATCGAATGAATGGTATACCATATGCGTTCAAAATTTTTCATAAAAATTTTTGATTTGTAAAAGAGATATCTTTATTATCCAACCAAATTAATTCGAAACAAATCTTACCATCTCAACCCTAAATTAACGGGGCTCAACTCACTCTTGGTTGTAGTTGCATATACCTATCGCTAGGTTCTATCCTACACGGTATATGATTCTTACCATCTTTTAGAGCTATTAATATTTCTCGCTCATGTCATTTTGTTTTGTTATATCCATTATGTCATACGTACTTTTCTATTGTCATTTTAGATTTATGAAATATATCATATAAAATAAACTATATGACTGTGAACTTAAATATGAAGTATAATATTATAGTCATTAGTTCCGATCATGATTATCGATTTTCAATCGATATCGACACATTTCTGTGTTGATAGTTTCATTTTATATTTTAATATAACCGATATTGTTTTTATTTCGGAGCTTACCAATTTCGGTTCTATTTTTGACTAGAAAATATAATAAGAAATAATAATAATTTTCGATTGTTTTCATCCTTATCCAACGAGGAACGCATATCGCGTCAGGAGTATGTGTACGTGTCGAGAAGTTGGCAGAGTAGAGGAGACGGGCCGCTTCGCCTCACCAGGTCGAGACGTACACGGCGGTGAGGCCCCGGCCGGCCAGCGAAGGCCGGCCGCCGCGAAAGCCATGGCCAGCGACCGACGTGGCGCACGTTCACATTGAGTCAAATTGGTAAGCCCGTTCGCACGGGACAAGACAGCGGCCGGCCCAGGGCGGCGGCGGGCGACGCTCCGCGATCGTGACAGCGCGCGACAAGCCACGGTAATTCAAAACCCGTGCCTAGCACTAGCTGCTCGTGCTAGGCCTAGTAGTCGCCGGATGATCCCCACCTGCTTACAAGCGCGGGAAGCGGAAGCGGAGAGGTGGTGTCACTGGTGGGTGTGTCACGAGGAGGCCCGCCGGGCGCGCTCGCCGCTGCAACCCACGTTCTCCTGGGACCCGAAAAGTGAACACAAACCACTACAAAAGGAGAGCCTCGTCGGTTCCGGATGGTTGGGCTTCCGCATCCTAGTACCCGCGCCGCGCTCCTCCTCGCGCTCCTTGTCCTCCTCCTATCCATCCGCGGGGCGCCCGCGATGTCTCCAACCGCCGCCGCCGCCGACGGCGAGAACGAGGGGCCCGACGCGCTGCTCGACCTCCTGCAGCGCGTGCAGTCGGAGGCTCTGCGCGCGCTGGGCCCGGCCGACTTCGACCCGAAGCTGTACGTGGACCTTCCCCTGTCCACCTCCGCGCGCGCCGCGGCGGCGGCGCTGCCGCGGCCGGCGTCGCGGGCGGAGCTGGAGGCCTTCCTGGCGCGCCACTTCGGCGCGGCGGGGTCCGACCTGGTGGCCGCCGACCCGCCGGACTTCGACCCCTCGCCGACCGGGTTCCTGCCCCGCGTGGCGGGCCGCGAGGCGCGGGCGTGGGCGATGGAGGTGCACGCGCTGTGGAAGGACCTGGCGCGGCGGGTGGCGCCCGGCGTGGCCGCGCGGCCGGACAGGCACACGCTGCTGCCGCTGCCCGGACGGGTCGTCGTGCCGGGCTCCAGGTTCCGGGAGGTCTACTACTGGGACTCCTACTGGGTCGTCAGGTCCGTCTCCGTCCAGATCCCTCTGCTTTCGTCTCTCTCTCTGCTTTGCCTCATTGACGTTGCGCTTCTCTCTGTCCCCTTGCTACCATCGAACACTGCTATTTTTAGCTCCGAACTAGTAGTAACTTCAAACAGAACTGATGAATCGCTTGGACACGGGGAATCTTTTTCCGGGGAAAAACGAATCCAGGCCTGAACGAATACTACTAGTTCAATGCACGTGTTATGCACCTGTTCGGTATCTGATTCGGGATCGCGGAATCCTGCAAGCTCTCATGTCTGTTCCTGCGTCGTACACGTCGTTTTCCGCATGTTGTTCTGTTTCGGCGTCTCGCATATTTTTGACCCCACCAGCCCACTCTGGGCGGCTGCATCATTCATTGGTGCCACCGTCCTGGCCCATCGCCGCCTTGCTGGCCGTCCTCACCAACTATGATACGTCGAATATTGAAATGGGATTAGCGTTGAGTCATGGATGATCTGTCCTTGATAGCAGTAACAAATCCCTAGCAAATGACAAAAGTCCTGGATCCGTCCAAATGGGACAGGGATCCTCTGCATTCGCAAATCCTGTTTTTATATTATACCGTACTACTACGTGCTGATTCTCTATTGGTGACTTGATGCAGAGGCTTGCTGGTGAGCAAAATGTATGACACGGCAAAGGACATTGCGCTTAATCTTGTGTACCTGGTGGAAAAGTACGGATTTGTTCTGAACGGTGCAAGATCGTACTACACTAATCGAAGGTGACAGTTCTTGCACAAGAATGATCTTTAGTTCGTACTATCTATAACATAACACAAAGTATTGTATTATGATGACAAAATACTCAATTCTTCGAAGGTCATAGCTTTGCCTTTAGTGGAATATTAAAAAAATAGCCCGTGAAGTGCAGAGAACCGTCTGATAAGTGATTTGTTTTGCAGCCAACCGCCACTTTTAAGCTCCATGATTTTGGATATATACAAGGCAACTGGTGATTTGGATTTTGTGAAAAAATCGTTCCCCTCCCTGCTGAAAGAGCATAGTTTTTGGACGTCAGGTAAGCCACGAAAGAGCGCAGCTGTTGACCTTTGTTTTTGCATTTTCACATGACAAAAAGCAGTCTACATTTACATTGACTTCTTCTTGATGCAGAGGTTCATAATGTGGCTATAATGGACAAACATGGTCAGGTCCATAATTTGTGTCGGTACCAGGCTATGTGGAACAAACCGAGGCCAGAAAGTGCAACAATCGTAAAGTCTTCACTATCTAGTCTTCTCTTGTCATGGGGAAATTTTGCTAGAGGACACTATGAAAATGTATCCTTTTTTGAATGAAACTATTAAAAAGTTTCTTTGGTAATAAGAATAAGTAGTGTCCTTCATAAAAAAATGAATATCCTGCAGCAAGATTTTCTTTACAGTGTCCTACATCATATTTCTTGTCCCCGAGTAAAATTTCCTTTTTATTTACTTTCTGATGCAACGAAAGTTTTGCCATTTGAAGGGCCATCTAACTGCTGTCTGTTTTTCGTTAAGGATGAGCAACTGGCTTCAAAGCTTAACTCTGCAGCCGCTAAGGAAAAATTATACCACCAAGTTGCTTCAACAGCAGAATCAGGATGGGATTTTAGCTCTCGATGGATGAGGTTAGATGTTTGATAACTCATATATTGGTGTTTCTTTCTTTCATTAGGACATGCCAAGCTAGAAGTCGTAATATACCTAATGGTATCAAAATTCACGATTGTACTACATACCAAATTCTGTTTCTAATGGTGTCCCTGCTCCTGCAGAGATTCTACCGATATGACAACATTGGCAACGACTTTCATTATACCTGTGGACCTGAACACATTTATGTTCAAGGAAAGTAATGCAGCTTTGCACCGGAACACATTTATATTCATGATATTCCAACTCCAGCTTTAGATGAATATAGATTGAGCATGGTCCTGATACTTAGTATTCAGCATTTATTCATTTCTCGTCTGCAGTAGTAGTGTTCAACTTCACCATTCCCAAGAAGCTAGTTGGGTTCAGCTTTTTTATTTCTCATCTGCAGTAGTAATGTTCAACTTCACCATTCCAAGAAAGCTAGTCAGGATCGAACATTTGCGATTACTTCTCAGGAAGTTGCTGATGCATTGAAATGTGTCACTGTCCTTACTATATTTATGCACATTACAGATGGAGCGGGACATAGCAGTCTTTGCCAAACTCCTTGGAGAAAATGCAACCTCACATAAATTTCTTGAGGCCTCAAAAGCACGTCATATTGCAATTGACTCCATTTTGTGGAACTCTGAGATGGATCAGTGGCTTGACTATTGGATCCCTACTGATGGAAACTGCCAGGTTCTGACCAAAAATAGCATTTTGTTTCTTATTACGATCCTATCCAATTTTGGTTGACACATAGTAATTAACTGGATACATATTTTTTTTCAGGGAGTCTACCAATGGACGCCTGACTCACATAACCGCAATATTTTTGCTTCTAACTTTGTACCATTGTGGTTAAATGCATACAATTCAGGTGTGTCCTACATGTCCTTGACTTCTTTGTTTGTTTCTAATGCCTGACTTATTTCTTTGTTCTGTTAGTATAGGAACAATATCTAGCTATGTTTCTGTCGTAGCCCGCGCTCTTGTTCTGTAGTTCTTTCTTGTGAAGTCTAATTAGTATAAACTCCCTCCAGTTTTGTTTTCTTGATGTTCAGACTAAGATTTTAGTTCAAAATGAACAACATCCTTTGTCCTAACGAGAAGAAAATAAAACTGGAGGCAGTAGAATTATTAATTTAGCTACCAAAGGACTAGAAACTGTCCAATAAAAAAAAAAGGACCAGAAACTAGACAACTCTGAAATTTTTTTTCATTCAACGTGTTTCTGATAATTCTTGAAGATATTGATAGCAAAACCTTAAGAACTTATCTTGCCTTTGCCTAAATTTCTGAATTGCTCTTAGTTCTGAAAAAGAAAACATACTTGCAGCTGGAATTGTTGGTCTTCTTTTAGATTTTGTTAGCACTTGAATTATTTCTGAGTTTGGTTGTCTGAAACTTTCCAGAGCTGGTGCAATTCGCCGACAAAGCAAAATCAGTAAGAGTTATGAGGAGCCTTCAGACATCTGGATTACTTCGTGCTGCAGGAATCGCAACTTCCTTGTCCAACACAGGGCAACAATGGTCAGTTCCCTCTGGAAACTTGAGGATTTCTTGGTGCAATTTGTATAAGGCTAACTTTGCTTCCGTTAGTTTAGTTTAACAGTTGAAAGAATAATTTGAACAGGGATTTCCCAAATGGATGGGCTCCAGTGCAGCACCTTATAGCTGAGGGATTGTTGAATTCTGGCTCAGAGGAGGCAAGAGAATTGGCTGAGGACATCGCTACAAGGTGGGTGAGAACAAACTACGCTGCTTACAAAACAACTGGCGCAATGCATGAGAAGTATGACGTAGAGGCCTGTGGAGAATCTGGAGGAGGTGGTGAATACAAACCCCAGGTACGGTTGTAAGATGAATCAAAGCAACCTTTTTTTCAGTTGACCTCACGCATGATCAGCAACAGCATATTTCCATGTCTTAGTAAATGGCAGTCTACACTTAGGTATACTTTTTGGGAATTTACATGGCTGTAGTACTGTGAGAACCTTTTCTACTCGAAATTAACATGGCTGTAGTTGATTAATGAAATTAGAGATCCAGAAACTATCCTTCCGTTGGGCTCATCATGTATGTCATTTGGCAGACCGGTTTCGGTTGGTCCAACGGTGTGGTACTGTCATTCTTGGAAGAGTTCGGGTGGCCTCAGGACAAGGAAATAGGATGCTCGTGACGGGATGAAGTGAACCTCGCAGCAGAAGCGGAGTGTGACCAAGAAGTTGTAAAAATGTACATACGTACATTACGATGCAAGCGGTGTACATTTTTATGTCCAGGCTGCAGTGCATGTGATTATTTATGTGTTTCTGTTTTCCTGGGGCCAGTGCTTGCGCCTCTGCTGTAATATATGAGCACGGATAATTCATGTGCCTGTACTACGTATTTCAAGTGGGAAATCACTATCTTACCCCTCAAATCTTGAAATTAATGTCCAACTTTGTGGCGTTGCAGTGGCACGGCAGTTAAATGTGCACCAAATAATACCTCCTTTCCAAAATGTAAGCATTTGTTAACTATGATATATCATGTTTGATCATTTGTCTTATATTCAAAAAATTTATAAAAATATTATTTATTTTGTTATGACATATTTTATTATTAGATAACCATAATTTATTTGTTTTTATATTTTTATAAAAAGATTTAAATAAAACGAAGGATCAAATGTGAGTTCTATAATTAACAAATACTTATATTTTAGAATAAAGTTAGTAGTATTTTAAACAGGAATCATTTTGGCGTTGAGGTGAGTGACACGGCAAAACAGAGGAAAGAGGCTACAACAAAGGGTTTCCTTTGAAACTCCTGCAGTTGTACGCACCTTTCGTCCATGTCTGAGACGGGGCGAAGAGTGACGACTGACGACGAAGCTACGTTGTACTCACATTGATCTTAGCCGTTTATGCCCGCTTGGACGGCTCAGATCAACCTGAACTAGGGTCTCACAGGGGAAAATGGTTCCCTGATCCGAGCCGCCTACCTCTGAACCGCCTTCGCGGTTCGCGCACACGAGCGACTAGTTTGGTCACTCGCGCGTGCTACTCGCGCGTGCTGTTAGCGCCGCCGCGAAACCAAAGACATGGCGGCCGCGCTCCTGCCGGAGACGGCGCCACGGCTGCTGACGCCGGAGACGCTCCGCACGGCGGCCAAGCAGTCCCAGGGAATCCACCTCGTACCCCTCTCCCTCCGCCGCGCGATCAAGCGCTACCTTCGCGGTAATGGACTAAAGCGCCTCGCCCACCACCTGCTCGACGGATTGCTGCCTCCCTTTTATCACTGACCCCTTGCTCTCGCTGGCGCAGACCAGGACAAGGCGCACATGAACCGCAAGGTGCTGCTGCTGTCGGCCTCCTTCGACCGCGCCAAGGGCACAGGCGCCGAGCTGGCCGCGGCCGCCACTCGCGGCGCGCTCCTCGACGACCCCAACGCCCCCGCGGGCGCCGAGCAGCGGGCCGCGCGGTGGAAGGTGCGGTCCGCCTACGGAGACATCGGCCTTCGGTACCGCGAGGACGAGACGGTCGCGTACGTCGCTTCACGCATGCCGGCCATCTACGCCGCGTGCCACCGCGTGCTCCGCGAGGTCAGAGGATTCGACCAACTGGCTGTTGTCCGCAACGAGCTGAATTTGTTTTCTGGAGCGATTTCTTGTGCTGATTCGTCGATTTTGCAGGTTCGACGAAGGCTGCCGGAATTTGCACCTGCCAAGGTGCTGGATTTCGGCGCCGGGCCAAGCTCAGCACTTTGGTGAGTATGGCTTACTTCACTTTTTTTGCAAAATTACGTTTGCATAAGCCTAATATGGCTATAATAACGCAGGGCGATGAGGGCAGTGTGGCCTAAGTCAATAGAGAAGGTTAATCTGATCGAGCCGTCAAAGGAAATGCAGAGAGCAGGACAGAGCCTTCTTGACAGTAAGCTTAGCTCCCGCTTTTGGTTACATAACGTGATTTATACAAATATGAGTAGTGTTTGCGTTGCAAGCATTTGTGATTTTTAGAACTAAATGTAAACTATTGATACACAAAATGAGTTATATTATTAACATTATGGGGTCTCCTGAACATATGCAATAAAGTTGATTGAACTGCTGACGGTAAATTTGAGTTTTGAATGGTTAAGTTCATTACTGATCTTGTCGTGTGTGTCAATGGCGATACTTCAGTTTCAACACCAACTGTTGGTTGCTTTGGTCATGGTTTTTAAAATTTTCATTTTCAAACTCAGGAATAATGCTAATTATTATTTTTACTTGGCCAATACTTATAGATTTGAAGGGGTTGCCACTTATCCACAGCTATGATAGCATCCAAGATTTGAACCGTGACCTAGAAAAACATGAGCGAGGGCATGATCTTGTAATATCAGTAAGTATAATCTGTTAATTTATTTTCTGTAGTGTCTCATGAATCATATATTAGTGGTCAGGTGAGCAATATAATTTTGAAGAACTACTTCAGATTGCATGTTATTTTCACTAAATTAGATTTCTGTTGTGGCTCTTCCTTTACTGAGAATTGTTTTCCTTGACCTGCAGTCTTACGCACTTGGCGAGATTCCTTCTTTGAATGATCGTATAACAATAGTGCGCCAGCTTTGGGACCTGACAAGTGATGTTTTGGTATAATATAATCCCAATTGCATGTGCCTCCTTTATATTACCATATGTGTGTCTGTGTTGGGGGTATGTTTCCAGTTATTCTTCGTATCTGAAAAGGATAATGCATGTTTAGGTATTGTTAGAACCTGGAACACCTCAGGGAGCAAAAATTATAAGCCAGATGCGCTCATATATCCTTTGGATGGAAAAGAGAGTATGTTCTATTCCCTAAATATGTCTACTGGGATATTTAACATATTCTTGGATGGCAGCACTTTATTTACATAAGCTTTTTCTTTTCCAGAAGTGTCGCAAAATTGAAAAATCCTACAGCCGTCCTCCAAGTAAAACGAAAAGCATCGTCCCTCATGAAGCCTCGTTGAAAAATGGTGCTTTTGTGGTTGCCCCTGTAAGTTAGAACTACAAATGCAAATATTATTGTCTGTATGCTCTTTGATAAGACTAATTTCATTCTCTGCGCCAGTGTCCTCATGATGGTCGGTGTCCACTGGAGAATTCAGATAAATACTGCCACTTTGTCCAGAGATTGGAGAGGACATCATCTCAACGTGCCTATAAGGTTTTGTTCTTCTCGTTTTTCTTGGTTGTATACTAGTCTTTGTACTAGAATGCACTTTTTGTCAAACAGTTAAATATATTTTTTATGTATGACTTCTGAGTCACTAAAAGGAACTGTTAAATATTACACTCTATGAGCAACTGGTAAATGATGTTATGCTGGACATGAGTTATGCCATTGCTATATACTTACTGCTCTTCATATGAGATAGATACTCATGCATCTGTTTTTATGCTACACCAAAAATTACGCAAATTTATGCAGTATCTTTAATGTTGTACGCAAGTCTGTGAGTACTTTAAATAAATTTTTTTCTGCTTTTGGGTACCGGATAGATGTACCTGTTTCTAAATTTGTGGCGGGCTTAGAATTTTGTATTTACCTGTAGACAAACTATTGAACTTTGTAGCTGTTAGTTTCCTTGTCACCTTATTCTGATATTTTCTGCAGAGATCAAAGGGTGTGCCTTTGCGTGGTTATGAGGATGAAAAATTTTGCTATGTTGCTTTAAGAAGGGGTAAACGGCCAGAGTAAGAACTTGTGACTTCTAAAGTTCAGATTTACTAAGTTACCTCACGTTCTGCACATTAATATGCCTCTGTGCATTTTGTCTAAGTTACCACATGATCTTGCATTCGTATATTTGACTCAAGTAAGAATTCCTTATATTCCCTAAACTAGGGGAGCTTGGCCACTTGATGGAATGAAATTTGAGACACTTAAAGAACGCCATGCCAAGAGAAACCTGGAAGATCTTATCATTGATTATGGTAATTATCTACTCATGATTGTTCCTCCAATCCTTTTGTATGTAAAGTTTCTGGAAATCATTTTTCCTGGTTGTTGATTTTTGTCAGACGATCAATTTCCAAGTGAGGAAGATGAAGAGGTTGCTGTTGATGGTGGAGACAGTCTGGTCCCATATGCTTCTGATGCGCACGAATTAAGTTTATTCCACGAGAGTGAAGGGGATGAAGAGGAGGAAGAAACGATTCGTGCTGATCTCAGAGGTGGTTGGGGGCGCATTATATACAGCCCCATGCGAAGAGGAAAGCAAGTACAGATGGACGTATGTCGTTCCACCAAAAGGGATGCTTCTGAAGGCACATTTGAGCGTATAGTGGTCACCCAAAGCAAGAATCCTACATTGCATTTTCAGGCTCGCAGGTCACTTTGGGGTGACCTTTGGCCATTTTAAGCTATAGATCATCATTAGATAAAGCATTATTATGACTGGAGTTCTGAAGTTGGACTCACTGCATGAAAACCCTAGTATGGTAGGATTTTGGCGACTGCGTTGCCGGCATCAGCCAAACAAATTGTATCTGTAGCAGGGCAGGGATTTACTGGAAAATCTGTCTCAAGTTCTCGGCTTGAGGGATGTGCCAGAACTCGAGTTTGATCTGGCTGCGGCATCGCACGCTCTTTTACCACTAGTGTATTGTTGATTAGCATTCTGTAACAATAATATCCAGCGTTTCATTGTACTGAATGTAACTATATTTCTTCTGAAATATTTTAACATTTCTAGTCAATGAATAATGTTGTTTGTTTATACGTCGATACATGACTGAAGTTTCAATCTTCATTTTGTTGGGTGCTGGGATTTCATGCACTTTAGTTTGTATTCCTAATATCTTGCTTGTAAGATATAAGTGGATGATCATGATGCCTGAAGTTCTTGTACTTTCTCAGTGGCGTGCGCATCTGGGTTGTTTTTTGGTGCACAAAAACAAACTGCATTTAATAATTGATTGATTGGGAAAAAGGCTCAAATGAACGGAGTCGGGCCTCTGATTCCTCAACGACTCCGTAATTTTTTTGGACTGGCATCGGGCCCCTCAAGTTGCACAATCCAAACCGGTGTTCTCCTGTCATCAACTCAGCGTGTGGCCTCCAAGTCAATCGCGGTCACCAACACCGGCGCGGCGAGAAGCCCGCGTCCCTCCGCCGTCGGCCGAACCTTCTCCGTCGCCGCCTCGCTCCTTCACCGTCTTCACTGCCGCTGGTTCACGGAAGCCTGGAGACCGCTCCTGCTGTCCTGGTAGGTAATGGCCCGAAGGCCCGAACTCAAAGCACTTCCTTTTGCCTGTTCTTGTGTTAGATTAGATTGCATTCACAGGATAGTTCAGGACTATGGACTGTTGCTTCAATGGCTTGCTAGAATAAGTGAATAACCTGATTGATCTGTGCCTACCCTGTTGTTGTGTTGTGTCCAGAGAACTCCCACTCCAACACCTGTTAATTGCGGAGGGGGGCGAACGATGGGCAGCAGCACAGGCCCCGACAAGTTCAGGTTCTGCATTGACAGGGGCGGCACGTTCACTGACATCTACGCGGAGGTTCCCGGGAGGTCGGAGGGCTATGTCATGAAGCTTCTCTCCGTCGACCCGTCGAACTACGACGACGCGCCCATTGAAGGGATCAGGAGGATACTCGAGGAGTTCACCAGTGAGAAGATCCCCCGGTCATCGAAGATCCCCACCGGCAAGATTGAGTGGATTCGGATGGGCACCACGGTCGCCACGAACGCGCTTCTTGAGAGGAAAGGTGAGAGGATAGCACTCTGTGTCACGAGGGGATTCAAGGATTTGCTTCAGATTGGTAATCAGGCTCGGCCGAGCATATTCGACCTCAAGGTGTCCAAGCCGTCGAACCTTTACGAGGAGGTGATTGAAGTGGATGAGCGTGTTGAGCTCGTTCGGGATGATGAGGGAGATGGGTCATCTGTTGAAGGAATCTCTGGGGAATTGGTCAGGGTGTTAAAGCATGTTGATGTGGAAGCATTGAAGCCTTTGTTGAAAGGTTTGCTTGACAAGGGGATTAGATGCTTGGCTGTGGTGTTGATGCATTCATATACTTATCCCCACCATGAGCTCCTTGTTGAGAAGTTAGCTTTAGAGATGGGATTCAAGCATGTGTCCTTGTCTTCATCATTGACACCAATGGTCCGTGCTGTACCTCGGGGCTTGACAGCGAGTGTGGATGCCTATCTCACCCCAGTCATCAAAGAGTATTTATCTGGATTCATGTCGAAATTTGAAGGTGGGTCTGAACAAGTGAATGTGCTATTTATGCAATCAGATGGAGGTCTTGCACCAGAGAAGAGGTTCTCTGGGCACAAAGCAGTGTTGTCAGGTCCTGCAGGTGGTGTGGTTGGCTACTCACAGACCTTGTTTGAACTTGAGACATTCAAGCCGCTGATTGGTTTTGACATGGGAGGTACATCCACGGATGTGAGCCGTTATGATGGAAGCTATGAACAAGTCCTGGAGACCCAGATTGCTGGGGCAATAATTCAAGCTCCTCAGCTTGACATAAACACTGTGGCTGCTGGTGGTGGATCGAAGCTTAAGTTTCAGTTTGGTGCTTTCAAGGTTGGGCCAGAATCTGTCGGAGCACATCCTGGTCCAGTTTGTTACAGGAAAGGTGGTGAGCTGGCAATTACAGATGCTAATTTGATCCTCGGAACTGTTATTCCTGAGTTCTTTCCATCAATATTTGGTCCAAATGAAGATATGCCCCTGGATTATGAAGCTACCAGAAAGGCATTTGAGAATCTTGCGATTGAGATCAACTCTCACCGGAAAAATCAGGACCCATCAGCAAAGGACATGACAGTTGAGGAGATTGCGCTTGGGTTTGTCAATGTTGCTAATGAGACAATGTGTCGGCCTATACGCCAGTTGACAGAAATGAAAGGACACGACACAAAGAACCATGCCCTGGCATGTTTTGGTGGTGCTGGTCCTCAACATGCATGTTCTATTGCAAGGTCCCTGGGTATGTCTGAGGTACTTGTTCACCGATACTGTGGAATATTGAGTGCATATGGAATGGGCCTTGCTGATGTCATTGAGGACTTGCAAGAACCATACTCTGCTGTTTATAATGCTGATTCTGCTCAAGAGGCATCCAGAAGAGAAGCCCTTTTAGTAAAACAAGTGAAAGAAAAGTTAAGAGAGCAGGGTTTTGGAGAGGAGAACATCAGAACAGATTCTTACTTGAATTTGAGGTATGAGGGAACTGATACAACTATCATGGTTAAACAGCCAGATGCAGCATCGGGAAATGACTATGCTGATGAGTTTGTGAAACTGTTTCAGCAAGAATATGGCTTCAAATTGCTAAACAGAAAGATACTCATATGTGACGTGAGAGTTCAGGGTGTTGGTGCCACTAACATCCTGCAGCCTCGGGAACTGACGCCAGTAGCAACCAAACCTGTGCAAGAAACCTCACGCCGGATTTATTTTTCATGTGGGTGGCAAGAAACTCCACTGTACAAGCTTGAGAAACTGGGTTATGGCCATGTATTAGAAGGTCCTGCAGTTATCATGAACGGGAATAGTACAGTTATCATAGAAAAGGACTGTAAAGCCGTCATCACCAAGTATGGTAACATAAAAATTGAGATCAGTGCACCTCAAAGCACTGTAGAAGTTACAGAAAAAGTGGCAGATGTGGTCCAACTTTCTATTTTCAATCATCGATTCATGGGTATTGCTGAACAGATGGGCCGGACACTTCAGAGGACTTCGATTTCCACAAACATAAAGGAAAGGCTAGACTTTTCATGTGCTCTCTTTGGTCCAGATGGTGGCCTTGTTGCAAATGCACCCCACGTCCCTGTGCATCTAGGTGCCATGTCTAGTACTGTACGCTGGCAGCTTAATTTTTGGGGTGATAACCTGCATGAGGGTGATGTTCTCGTAACAAATCATCCATGTTCTGGAGGGAGCCATCTGCCTGATATAACAGTTGTCACACCAGTTTTCGATGATGGCAAACTTGTCTTTTTTGTCGCTAGTAGAGGTCACCATGCAGAGATAGGTGGTATCACCCCAGGAAGCATGCCTCCTTTCTCAAAATGTATTTGGGAGGAAGGTGCTGCCATCAAAGCATTTAAACTTGTAGAAAGGGGTGTGTTTCAAGAGGAAGGAATAGTCCAGCTTTTGCAGTCACCTCGCTCAGATGAGTTTGCTGATTATAAGATCCCAGGAACTCGTAGGATCCAAGATAATCTTTCTGATCTCCATGCTCAGGTTGCAGCAAACCAGCGAGGAATAGCTCTTATCAAAGAACTAATAAATCAGTATGGTTTGGTCACCGTGCAATCATATATGCACCATGTCCAGAAGAATGCTGAGGTAGCTGTCAGAGAAATGCTTAAGACAGTTGCGTCTAGAGTTCAAAAGGAGAATGGATCATGTGTCATTGAAGATGAAGATTATATGGATGATGGCTCTGTGCTCCACTTGAAGCTCACTCTTGATGCTAATAAAGGTGAAGCCATATTTGATTTTGAGGGTACTAGTCCTGAGGTCTATGGCAACTGGAATGCTCCTGAAGCAGTTACAACAGCTGCTGTCATATACTGCTTACGATGCTTGGTGGATGTGGATATACCACTAAATCAAGGTTGCCTAGCTCCTGTAAAGGTCCTCATCCCTAAAGGCTCTTTTCTTTCACCGAGTGACAAGGCTGCTGTGGTCGGTGGCAATGTATTAACCTCACAGAGAGTGACAGACGTTGTCCTTATGGCGTTCCAAGCCTGTGCCTGCTCTCAGGGCTGCATGAACAACTTGACCTTTGGTGATGACACTTTTGGCTACTACGAAACTATTGGAGGTGGCTGTGGAGCTGGGCCAACCTGGGATGGCACATGTGGTGTTCAGTGTCACATGACAAACACAAGGATGACTGACCCTGAAATCTTTGAGCAGCGATACCCTGTTCATTTGCACAAATTCAGCATCAGGGAGAACAGTGGTGGTTCTGGTTTACACAGAGGCGGCGACGGCCTTGTAAGGGAGATTGAGTTCCGGCGGCCCATTGTTGTGAGCATTCTTTCCGAGAGACGGGTGCATGCTCCCAGGGGACTGAAGGGAGGGGAAAATGGGGCTCGTGGTGCAAATTATCTTATTAGAAAAGATGGTCGCAAAATCTTCCTTGGGGGAAAGAACACTATAATGGTAAGTCCTGGTGACATTCTTCAGATTTTCACTCCGGGAGGTGGTGGCTTTGGGTCTAGTTGATAACACTCTTGTCTAGGTCTATTTGCATCTTCGTATAAAATGAAAGAGAATAATAACCGATATACATGGTATCTGGTGGACATGTAAGATGTTATTATTGCTCCTGATGCATTGGAGCTGAATAAAGCATGATCTATGCTACTTGCTAAGTTGCTATTGTTCTTATAAAACCTTTTATGTTAAACTTATAATGTCAATGACAGCCTTGCTTCTTTCCTGCCTGCATAGCTTCCTGGTGATGTCCAAGAATCCTGTTGTCGTTGTTGAAAACTACCATACTATTTTGTCTATGTTTATATTGTGCTTGAGAAGCTGTTCCAGCTATGCCAAAAAATTTATCTTCTGTAATTTTTGGACAGACACAAGTTCATTGAACCTTTCGGTGTCTGAGCATGCTCATAGATAAGAAAACATGAGAAATCACAACGCCGTATCAAATCTAATTGTACATGTCTGGTTTTGATCGATATATAAATCTGTCGCCCCTAGAGATCTTTGCTTCTTGTGTATATCAAGATTGTTGTTAGGGTTAGCACGCCAAAATAAAAAGAGAAGTCAGGATTCAGAAATTAGAAAGACCAAATACTCGTTAGATTTTTTTGCCTCATATTAATGATTCCATAAGATAAATCAAGCCCTTAAATTAAAGGGATTAGCTAATTTTCAGTTGATTGAAAGTTTAGGTAATTTTCAGTCATCGTTTTGAGCCATCGGATCTAGATCTAACGGCTTATGATTAGTATACAAAAAGTCCTATAAAAAACCAAAACACATAGTAACAAACTATTGGCTGAAAGCTTTGTAAATTAAATCCTAAAATAAAGCATTACTGCTGTTGGGGGGATCACTTCGCAAACCACCCCTCGAGGGTTCATCAAAGTTGAGCTGCGAATAAAAGTTAAAGTCAACCATTGTTATCCTTATTATTATTATTATTAACCATAATTTCGAGGTACAGGTGTTCATCGGAGGCCACGGAAAAACCAAGACCTTTGGGCGATACCTCCACGCCCACGAAGGATGAAGCCATCATCTTTCGAAGGACAGAGCAGCGGACCCTTCAAGCAGTACCTCCGCGCCCTTGAAGGATGAAGCCATCATCCTTCGAAGGACAGGACGTCGGGCAAGATCAAGAACTGGCATGGCGCGAAAAGGGCAATACGTTGCACCAGTAGGTGTTGTGGCGTGCGGAACAAGGAAGAGTAATAGAAGTGCTCAAATAACCGATTTATTCTTTATGACCATTTTGTACAACAAAGAATATAGTAGGTAATTAGGGACAAAATAGTCATTTGTATATGGCCTAAGTACGGTATATAAATAAAACACCCCTACTTACTTGTAACGGGACAAATCTTTTTGGGAATATGTGAGAAGAGCCCTTTGTTTCGTTTCATATCTTTCGTAATTTCTTTTCATGTTTACTCTTTCTGTTAGTGACACTGAAGCTCGTGCTCTGTGACACCAACAGTGGCGTCCACCGTGTTGTGAGCTCGTACATAAGCTCACGACGACTCAACTCCACGGACCGCTGTCTTCGAGTGGCACTCCGCCTCCCTGAAGCAGCGCTCTGGAGGACCCCCAACTGACTGACGATCAATCTACATCGCAAGTAACAAAAGAGAACACCTCTGAAGTGCAACCATCGCTTCAAGCAGAAGCGGCAGGTGGTCTTAAAGACCCAGTACAACGTCTTGAATAACCGTCAAGCTCAAACCCTCCAGGAAGCAACACCCCAACCTCGATGACAGCAGCACAAGAGATGGAACTGTTAGCCCAAAGAGCCGAGCACCTCGAGCAACTCAAGCAACAACTGTTGCAAGAACAAGAGCTAAAAAGCAAAGCGTTGTCAGAGAGAGAGAAAGCCTTACAAGAGAAAGAGTACATAGCTTAGCTCAGACTCAAGAATCTGCAACTGGCAAAAGAAGTCGAAGAACTCCAGAGAACCATTGGCAGGGCAAGCCGCCAGGAATCAAACCCAACGCCTGAAGCTCACCCGTACCTCGAGCAAGAAGTACCACTCACACCAAGCCATCAGCCGATAGCCGTAGAAGTGCTGCCAATTCGAAGAGCAAGCACAACGGGCATAATCGACAAAGACTCACCTCTTTCTAAAGGGTTGCAAAGAGCTCCATACCCATCGTAGTTCAGAATGATAGCGCTAGCCAAATTCAGGGGAAATTCTGACCCAAGGCAATTCCTCATGAGCTACGAAGCAGCAATCATATCAGCAGGAGGAGACGAGGTAACTTTAGCAAAGGCATTCGTTTACGCCCTCGAAGAGTCCGCCCTCAATTGGTACTTTAACCTGCCCTCCGGGTCTCCATACAGCTGGAAAAACATCAGGGATAAGGTGGTCGCAAGCTTTCGAGGGTTCTGCACCATTATGGAACCATCGCATGAGCTGTTGAATATCGCCCAGCAAGAAAATGAGCAATTACATGAGTACTACAGAAGATTCCTCACGCTTCAAGCCCAGGCCCCGAGCGTCATGGATGAGGCGGCAATAAGTTCTGTACTCAGAGACATGTGAGCATGCTAGATGTCTTCATACTGCGCGCGGATACTCCCGTACACCATGCAAATGTTATGCACAAAGTTCGAAGAATACAGTAGATCGGATGTGGATTATAAGAGATGCAAGTAAAGTCAAAGTAAGAGCCACGACCTGTCACATAGCGAAGGTAGCTATCAAGAAAGGCAGTACAGAAAAACTAAGCAACCCACAGAACCCTAGCCTTCGTTCATCGGTCACATTGAGGGGGAGAAAGAAGACACCATGGGCAGAGATAATGAAAGTAATGATTTCAGGGAAGCAGCCAACGAGGGCGTGGCAGAGGCCGAGGCTCTCAAGTCCAGACTCGACCCGCTAGAAAGCCGTACTGTTTCTACTGCGGAGAGGACAAGGGGCATAAAACTTCCACTTACCTCAAAGCAAAAGAAATTCAAGAAAGGATCGAAGCAGAAAAGAAGGCTTCATCCTTACCCAAAGCCATCAATTATACATCACCCAACCCATGGCCCCAGCAACCATATCCACAACCCGCTCAGCCCAATTACCACTACCCAAGCACCCACCATCATCAACTTTACGCACCATCTCCATATTTTCATGCAACTCACCCCACACAACCGCCCAGCCAATACGCTCAACCCAGACAACAAATCCAGCAACCATCGCCCAGCCAAGACCAGCAAAGGTAAAAGCAAGAGCCTCAACACCTACCACAGCCTAAACCAGAGCCCACCCCAAACCAAGCTACAACCTTTCCAGTGCAAGGCTACATTGGAATGATATGCGGAGGGTCATCTTCAGACCTCGAAAACAAAAAAAGAAGAAGAGATCACTTTTGAATGGTAAACAACATTTTCACAGAAGGACCTTTTATCAAGTCAAAGTGGTCTCATATTCCAATCATATTCACCGAGTCAGATCTCAACCTCAAAGCTTATCCACATGTTGATGCATTTGTAATCGAAGCCCACATCCACACCTGGATGGTCAGTAAAGTCCTCGTACACAATGGCAGCCAGGCAAACATACTATTCATAAACACCTTCGAGCAAATGGGCCTCAGTAAAAGTTCCCTGCAACCGTCAAATATACCACTCATAGGCTTCGGCGGAAAAAGAATCACTCCCATGGGCATAATCTCCCTTCCAGTATCGTTCGGCAACACCCAAAACCCTCGAACAGAATATGTAACATTCGATGTGGTGGATCTTTGCCACCCATTTAACGTCATATTTGGCCGGGCCACAATTAACACCTTCGAAGCCGTCATCCATAGTGCATATCTATGCATAAAGATTCCAGCAGCCGGAGAGGTTATCACAGTCAAAGGAGATCAGCAGATGGCAAGAGACATAGAAAAAGGTTATGCATCAGGGGAAAGAAACTGCAACAACATACAGGTCTTCAGCCAAGAGCAGCTAGAGGATGAAGAGAGAGCCCGAAAAGCTCGTGAGCAGTATAAAGCGAATGCAAGAGAAGAGACACGATGTCTCGACAGAGAGAAGGTTGCAGTTCAGCCAGACGAAGAAACCAAAAAAGTACTCCTCGACGAACAAGTCCTTGGCCAGTTCGTCATTGTAGGCTTTGGCTTAGACTCCGAAGAAGAGAAAAAACTGATAGCATTTCTGAGTAAGAACAAAGATGTATTCGCCTGGTGTTCAGCAGATCTCGAAAGTGTGGACAGAAGCATCATACAACACAAGCTAGAAGTCGACACAAAGATCAGGGCAAAGAAACAAAGGCTTCAAAAGATGTCCGATGAAAAAACAGAAGCTATCAGAGCGGAAGTCCAACGGCTCCTTGATGCTTCTGTCATCCGCGAAGTCAAATACCCATCTTGGCTAGCAAACTATGTAATGGTAAGGAAAAAGAATGGGAAGTAGAGAATGTGTATAGACTTCACAGATCTCAACAAAGCTTGCCCCAAAGATGATTTCCCATTGCCTCGAATTGACAAAATCGTGGATGCAGCAGCTGGGAGCGAGCTGTTGTCATTGCTTGATTATTTCTCCGGCTATCATCAGATATGGCTAAGGAGGGAGGATGAGGAAAAAACAAGTTTCATCACACCCTTTGATACTTATTGTTTCGTAAGAATGCCCGAGGGATTGAAAAATGCGGGCCTTACATTTTGCCACATGACTCAGAAAGCCTTCGAGTCACAATTCGGAAAAAGCGTACACGCTTATGTGGACGACATCATAGTAGCAAGCAAAGTAAAGGGCAGCCATATCTCAGACCTCGCAGAAACATTCGCAAACCTTCGAGCAGCAAGGTTAAAACTGAATCCAGAGAAGTGTGTTTTCGGCATCCGAAAAGGAAGAGTACTCGGTTGTCTGGTGCCAGCCAAGGGCATCAAAGCCAACCCGGACAAAATTAAAACAATCATCCAAATGCAAGAGCCTCAGTGCCGAAAGGATGTGCAGAAACTCACAGGCAGAATGGCGGCACTAAACCGGTTCATATCCAGATCAGCCGAGCGAAGCTTGCCCTTCTTCTAAACACTCTGAGGGGCTCAACCCTTCGAATGGGGTCCAGAACAGTAAAGAGCCTTCGCAGAACTAAAAAACAACCTCGAGAAGCAATCAAAGCTAACCAACCCAAAGCCCGGGGCTGTGTTACTGTTATATGTCGCTGCGTCCCATTCGGCAGTCAGTGTAGTCCTTGTACAGGAAAAGAAAATAGTCAAAATGGTTAAAGAAGAGCTGAAGGAACTCTTGATACAACTACCGATATACTATGTCAGCGAGGCACTGTCTGTCTCCAAGAGGCTATATTCTAAGATGGAAAAAATCGCATACGCGGTAGTCATGGTTTTCAGAAAGCTGCGGCATTATTTTGAGGCTCATCACATCAAAGTGCTCACCAGCGAACCACTTAATGAAATATTTGACAACAGGGAAGCTTCGGGAATAATCGGTAAATGGGCCATGGAACTCTCAGAGCATGTAGTAGACTTCAAGAAACACGCTGCCATCAAGTCTCAGGTACTCGCTGACTTTATAGCGGATTAGACAGCTCCACAGCACATAAAAAATCAAACATGGTCTGAACCAGAGTGGACAGTGCGTTGTGACGGAGCCTGGGGACCGGCCGGGGCAGGTATAGCATCAGTAGTCACTTCGCCCACGGGTGTGAAAATGAAATACGCCGAAAGGCTCGAGTTTAGTAAAGAAACAGACAAGTGCACCAATAACATAGCAGAGTATCAGGCAGTACTGCTGGGGCTCAAGAAACTGAGGGCACTTAGAGTCCAGAGGTGCAGAGTTAGAATGGATTCCAAGATCGTTGCCAGCCAATACGACAAAGAATTCACAACCAAGGATCACTGCTTGAGAAATATCACAGCACCATCCGAAGCATGGAAAAGTATTTCAAAGACTTCGATATACAGTACATCGAGAGGAAGTTTAACACGGAGGCAGACGAGCTCGTCAAGTTGGCAGCAAGACAAGAGGTAATACCACAAGATGTGTTTTTTAAACAATCACAGAACCTTCGATCAAAGCAGTCCTCCAGTACCCCAATCAAATACACGCAGTAACAAGTGAAGACTGGAGAACCCAAATCATTGTGTACCTCAGGGGTTGTTACGAGCCAGACACCGAGTCAGAGGCCAAAAGAATGCAGCAAAAAAAGGGCCAGGAACTACAGTATCATCGAGGGTAAGCTTTACAAGTCAGGAATTTGCGCTCCACTACTTAAGTGTGTAAACAAAACGGAGGGCACCCAGCTACTCAGTGAGATACACGAGGAAATCTGCGGAGCACATATTGGACCTCGGCCACTAGCTGCAAAGGCAGTTAGACAAGGTTTCTTCTGGCCATCTATGGTCAAGGACGCCGCAGAAGAAGTAACTAGATGCGAAGCCTACCAACAAATCTCAAATAGGCAGTCAGCACCCTCGCAGCCAATGCAACTCATAGCCCCATCATGGTCTCTCCAACGCTGGGGAATCGACATCGTCGGACCCCTACCCACAACCCCTGGGAATTACAGGTGGGTAGTTGTAGCGCTAGAATATTTCACCAAGTGGATCGAAGCCAGACCAATCACAAATGTCTCGGCAGCAACAATCAGAAAGTTCTTCTGGCAAAACGTCATATGCCGCTTCGGAGTGCCAAGGAACATAACCATCAACAACGGAAAACAATTCGAGAACGATATGTTCAAAGAATTCTGCCATTCCATTGGAACCAAAGTCGACTTCGCGTCAGTATATCACCCCCAATCGAACGGAGCCATCAAAAGAGCAAACAGTCTTATATTCAAGGCAATCAAAAAGATACTCCTCGACGATAAGAAAGGAAAGTGGGCAGAAGAACTGCCAAGGGTCATATGATCGCACAATATGACCGAAACCAGGGCAACCAAATACTCGCCCTTCAGGTTACTTTACGGGAAAGAAGCAGTCACGCCCGAGGAGATTTTCTATCAAAGCCCCAGAACCTTCAATGCAAAATCAACACAGCCTGCAGAGGCGGAATCAAAGGATCTCATGGAAGTCGACAGACTTGATGCAGCTGTCAACCTCAAAAAGTATCAATCAGAAACCCGCCAGTGGAGGGATCGAAAAGTTGCACCCCGAGCTTACGCAGTAGGAGAACTAGTTCTACTCCGAAGCCCGAAAACAGAAAGCAAAGGCAAGTTAGAACCCAAATGGGAGGGTCCATACATTGTGGCAAAATCAAATAGGCCCGGAGCGTACAGGCTCTAGACTTCGCAAGGAGAAGAGTTGCCGCATTCTTGGAACACGGACAACCTTCGAAGGTTTTACGTATAGAAAAGGCACCACTCGAAGCATGTAAACAGCCAAGCATAGCACAAAGCTATAAGTGCTACCTTGAGCTTAGTTGGTAGATCTTCTTTTCAAGCTTTCCTTTTAGGCGATCGTGTAAAGGACCGTACTCTTTTCCTCACAAGGGGAACCCTTCGCAGGGGTGAGGTTTTTAACAAGGTGGATCCTATGTAAACCCCAGCTAAATCTATAAAGCTGCCTTCCCCAAAGCGGAAAGCCTCGCTCAGCAGAGCACGTCGAAACAACTCCTATCATGGAGATCGAAACATTCGACGAAGAGCAAAAAGCTCTCAAACCATAGCTGCCGTACTGGCTAAGTCCGAAGAGCTAAAAGTCGTACAGTCAGCTAACTTAGCAAAAAAACGCTAAGGGGCTCGTTACAGCCCAAACCCGTCGAAGGGTTCGCCCTAAAACACCTCGCCCCTAGCACTTCAAGGGGGAGGGTGGCGTTTTTTAAAAAACTTAACAAAAAATGCTAAGGGGCTTCTTGTAGCCCAAATCCGTCGAAGGGTTCACCCTAAAACACCTCGCCCCTAGCACTTCGAGGGGGAGGGTGACGTTTTCCAAAAAACTTAGCAAAAAATGCTAAGAGGCTCGTTGCAGCCTAAACCCGCCGTAGGGTTCGCCTTAAAACACCTCACCCCTAGCACATCGAGGGGGAGGGTGGCGTTTTTTAAAAAACTAAGCGAAAAATACTAAGGGGCTCGTTGCAGCCCAAACCCGTCGAAGGGTTCGCTCTAAAACACCTCGCCCCTAGCATTTCGAGGGGGAGGGTGACCTTTTTCAAAAAACTTAGCGAAAAATGCTAAGGGGCTCATTGCAGTCCAAACCCGTCGAAGGGTTTGCCCTAAAACACCTCGCCCCTAGCACATCAAGGGGGGAGGGTGGCGTTTTTCAAAAAACTTAGCGAAAAATGCTAAGGGGCTCGTTGCAGCCCAAACCCGTCGAAGGGTTTGCCGTAAAACACCTCGCCCCTAGCACTTCGAGGGGGAGGGTGACATTTTTCAAATAACTTAGCGAAAATGCTAAGTGGCTCGTTGCAGCCTAAACTCGTCGAAGGGCTCGCACAAAAACACCTCGCCCCTAGCGCTTCGACGGGGAGGGTGGCATTTTTTAAAAAATTAACGTAAATACTAAGCGGCTCATAGCAACACAAACCTGACAAAACATACTTTATTACAATTGGAACTAACAAATGTTTACATCATAAATCATAATCAACGGGTTCTTCTTTTACAACAACCCTAGAGGCTAACAACTGGGGAAGCAAAATGGACCATTCGTCGGCAGTGTAACCAGGCGGAGGTGGGCAAGGATTAGGTCTCGGGCCCCCGGCACCAATGACACCCGAATCTTGGACATTTTCACTAATTGGAACCGGCGCTTGCGAAAAAGATTTAGCAATCTTTGTCGGCAAATTCAACATAGAGCTAATAGATCACTTTGCCACAGAAGCCGCGGACGGGGTGGCCGTGGAATTGAGGCGTCGGAACCATCGGTGCCCAGGGGTTTCTCGCTTTGCTTCGAAAGCAGAGACCTGAGTGTTCGCTTCCTGCGCAGTCCGTATACGTTAGCGGAGACTTCCCCACCACGGGACCTAGCCTTACCCCGACAACCATGCGTGGACGACGCACGAGATGAAGCGCCACGACTAAATAAGTAGGAATAGTTCCCCACACAAACCACACCGGCGTCCAAAGTCACCAAGCGCGCCCTGGGTGAAGCAGCGCCCACGGGATCCTCGAGTCTTTCAGCCTCCGCCGCAACATCTAACGCTTCGAAGCCGCTCAAACTGGCCTCAGAACTACTCGAAGTGGGCGTCGGTACAGAAGCGTCATCCATTAAAGACTGGACCCTTCGCTCATCAGGCCCAACATGCGCAACGCGGAAGATCCACTAGAAGTGTCCTCTTCGGAATCCCGCGTAGGCGACACGAAGGACACCTGTGCAGGGTGAAGCAGGCATGTCAAAATCATAATTACAAAATTTCCCTCAAGACCTCCCAAAAAGTATACTACATCAATATAGCAACTACAAGTGATCCTAAACCTCACTCGGTGCAGCGTTCGATCCACCCTCCGAAGTACCCGCCTTCTCGGCATCATTCCTCGAAGTGTCTCGGCCCCCCGAAGGATCTTCAGCTTGGCCGCCACCGCTCCTTGAAGAGTTGCGCATCTGCACAGGCACAATCAACTTCAACTTTGAACGTCGCACGAATAAATAAAAATACAATATAGAAACAGAAGTATAACCTGAGTCAGTTTCTCAATCGCAGCCTGTCGAGCAGCTTCGCGGCTGCCGTGATCGCGTCAAAATTTCATAGCAACGCGTTTAGCTGCGGCAATGGCCTCCGATGACAAGCCATCTTGAGCGTCCGGTTCGTGTGGGGAACTATTCGGTTTTGAGCCATCGGATCTAGATCCAACGGCTTATGATTAGTATACAAAAAATCCTATAAAAAATCAAAACACATAGTAACAAACTCTTGGGTGAAAGCTTTGTAAATTAAATCCTAAAATAAAGCATTACTGCTGTTGGGGGGATCACTTCGCAAGCCACCCCTCAAGGGTTCATCAAAGTCGGGCTGCGAATAAAAGTCAAAGTCAACCATTGTTACCCTTATTATTATTATTATTAACCATAACTTCGAGGTACAGGTGTTCGCCGAAGGCCATGGAAAAACTAAGACCCTTTGGACGGTACCTCCACGTCCACGAAGGATGAAGTCATCATCCTTCGAAGGACAGGACGCCGGGCAAGATCAAGAACCGGCATGGCGCGAAAAGGGGAACACGTGACACCAACACGTGTTGTGGCGTGCGGAACAAGGAAAGGTACCAGAATTGCTCAAATGACCGATTTATCCTTTATGACCATTTTGTACAGAATATTCGAGGAATATAGTAGGTAGTTAGAGATAAAATGGTCATTTATATATGTCCTAAGTACGGGCCTATAAATAGAATACCCCTACTTATAACGGGACGAATCTTTTTAGAAATACGTGAGAAGAGCCATTTGTTCCGTTTCATACCCTTCATAATTCCTTTTCATGTTTACTCTTTCTGTTAGTGACACTGAAGCTCGCGCTCTGTGACACCAACAACTGTCTCAGTCATCCTTCAATTTTACACCTAGCATTGAAAACGAACACTTGGTTTTTAAAAAACCAACCTCTAATCCCTTTCACGTTTGAAAAAGTGGAGCTTGGAACCACCGTAGAATACACAAAAATGACATTGGTGAGTGGAAAAATATTACATTTTGACCGCTGAGGGCATGACAGCCGCAGAAATGTAGACAAGAATTGCAATATTTTCCTTTTTTAAAAAAGTATAAACTAGTTGGAACATTCTTCTTGCAATGAAGTGTATCACAGGACGCTTGAGGTGTTATGACTTCACAGACTCACAATCGATCATGTGTTGCACTGCGCTTAGGCAACATCAGTCATAAACTACTTAGAATCCAAGGCTGGTATCAAGTCAAATAAATTTGTTTGAGAGCATTACCAATAGAATAAACTGAAATGTGTGCTTTCACATAAAGCAGAATATATTTGTTTTGAGGAAACAGGAGGGACACAATTCTTTCGCACATAATTTTTAGTTACAGGATGCATGAGATTATAAAAGTTACAGAAAAAGACAAAGGAAATATAGCAATATAAATTTGTTAACTTGAAGCCTCTTTTTTCCATTTAGTTCGTAAACTGTACAAGGGTTGTACCTCAGATGAATCCTTAATAGGGAGGTGATATCACATCCTATCAAAGTACTGTGACCAAACAAACGGCTAATAGTTGCCCAGATTAACAGGAAACATTGATTAAACTTATGGAGTATCTGAACGCCATTTCTGAACACTGAATTACTGCATGCGTGTGGAGGAACTAGCATGTGGCGCTTCTCTTCAATATTACAGCATGCAATCCAACACCTGCTCTGCAAGAAAGCTTAGCTCAGATTGCCTCACTTGTGAATCGGGGGTTGAACTGAAAAGGTTAATTGAGCAGATAAAGTTTGAGCATTTCTCTCCAAGGAGTTGTCTCAGATCTTCTTGTATATTAGACTTTGAGGCTGCATTATAACCGTCTCTTGCACTTCCGAAGTAAAGAAGTAGAAACTCTGCACATTTTAGCCTAAAAAAGCCCAAAGGAAATATCAAGTGACTACTTCACAGGAACGAAGAAGGTTAGTATCAAGACTCTGAAGTACACTGACAGACCTTACTTGGTCATCCCTATTTGTGTCCTTTACAATGAGAGCAATATTATTTAGCCCCTCTTGTTCTTTGAAGTCCTACAAAGAGACCAGTAAGAGATCAAAGAATTATAGACAACGGAAATTCAGTACATGCTGCAGAAATAAGATAATTTATGGATGGTATCCATGTTCCAGCGGCAGAACGTACCATCAAATTTTCTGAACAATCCACAAGCAGTGCTAAAAGAGTGTCCAAACATGCTGTTTGTTCAAGGATACCCCGTGTCATCAGAATATTCAGAATTACCTGAGCAAGTCATACTAAGAATGGGATGAACATAATAGGAACAGTTCTGTGTAGAGCATGACAATGAAAGTAACCACATGTGCGTAGCTTCGGTTTTAAGGAATCCAAAACCAGTTCTAACTAGCAATCCTGGACTCTTCGTTATAAGAGTGCGATTTTTCCATATATGACATGAATTAACTTCAACTGAAAGCCCCCTCCCTGATTTTTTTTTTTTTGGAAACTCCTGCCTGAATGGTCCAGCATTGACCCAAGCTCTGAGGAGAAAAAACATGCCGGGACACCAAGCAAGGGTGTGATTGGTTCTCGTATAAGCGTACCCTGTCTCGCACCCGGGAGCCAGGCTCTGGTCAGCCAGGCTTAACGCATGCAAACCGGTGATGATTGGTTGCTCGTTTCTCTGTAGCCAAGTTATATAAAGACATTGATTGGTTGGTCTATTGCCTGCACCTTCTATCTCTGTTCTAATGCAACAAGGCGCATGTGACGAGCCAGGCTCCAGAGAAACGAAGAAAACATTCGCATCCCGGGAGCCAGGCTGAGTACCACCGCTTGCACCGGACGGGCCAGGCTCGATTGCGTCTTCAGGTATCCAACCATGAGCTAGCTGTATCTAAAGAGCCTGGTTCCGCCATCCGCAGGAATCCAATCACGCCCCAAATGAGCCTAACTCCAAACAGAACAAACAGAAGCTCTCCGTGCTTACTGTACTGTTGGCATTCGTACCACTCACCTACTATATGATGAGAATATCCCAACTAACAGTAATGGCACAACAGACGAACAATGTCCCTGTCTCAGAAACTGCCAAGGAAGCCAAACAAAAAAAATGCAGTGCTGCTGCACCGTTGCGAGGCCGTACCTTGACGGCATTGTGCCGATGCGCCGTGGCGGCGCAGTCGGAGCAGAGGAGGCAGCAGCCTTCGAGCACCCTGAGCGCGAGCACGACCTCGGAGTCCGTGGCGGGGCTCCGGAGCCTGGCGGGCTCGATGCCCAGCACCTGCCCCACCGTCACCACCGCGTCGTCGTTCGCCTTGCGCAGGCTGTGCTCGAACAGCACCGGCACTACTGCACCCCGCACAATCCGTGCTCGTGATTTGGTAATGAGTGGAGGGAAGGGAGAGATCGAGTCGATCTACGCGAACACAAAGTAGGCCCGACGGCTGGGATGCAATGGTAACCTTGGAGGTCGCGGATGGCCTGCGAGTCGCGGAAGAGGCGCGGGTCGGCGTCGGCGGCGGAGCGGAGGGCGCGGAGGAGCGCGCGGAGGCCGCGCAGGCGCAGGAAAGAGAAGCCCGCGGCCGCGTCGCGGAGGCCGCACCGCAGCGACAGCGCCAGGTCCCGGTACATGCGCCGCCGCTCGGACGCCGTCGGCTGCCGCCCCGCCGCCGCTTCCGGCATCGCGCGTCCCGCTCCCGCTGTGTCACTCGGCTCCGCGAGAGGCGCGCGGCGAGCACGAGCTCGGCTGCGTCTGGAATGTCTGTCTGATGCGGCGCGGCGGGAGACGGGGACGAGTGTGAGATCCGGTGGGCCGCGCGCGCTCTTGCTTCTTCTCCTTAGGTGGGGTCGGGTGGCCGGTGGCCCGTCAAATCGTCCGGGATCGGTGGCCCCACCTGCGCCCCGCACCGTCGCTCTGAAGATCGGACACGCTCCAAAAGTCCAAGCAACCGCGATCCCGTCGCACTACAAACTGGCGTCAAGTTACCCGGGAATTTCTGCACAATTTCTCGGGAGCGTTCGTTGTACACTACTATGGTGGATCATTCATATTTTTTTTAAAAAAAACAAGTTAAATGCTACACGTAAACAGTCTCATATCCTGTTTCACACATTGTCAAGTAGATTTTTGATGATGTCGAAGAGAGATGTTGGTGAGATAAAGTTGTTTTGTACAACAAATATCTCATGCGCTAAAATTTAGAAGTATGAAATAACTATTATATCATTATATGAGTTCTAGTAGTCTTTTAATCTATAAATATTCTTTTTTATATTTATAAACTAAAAAGTCATATAATTAATAGAAAATAACTAATAAAACTATATATTATATAAGTCGTTTTATAATCTATTTTAAAATTACGTGTCATATATAAAATGGACTATAAGATAATAACATTGTACTTGCCCTAATGCGTATATACTCATTACAATCTCTTTAGGCAAAGCTTGCCAAGCGACATCTATTTGCTCATGCTTCTAGAAAAGCATCACTGAACCAGGCAGGTCTGCTCCGCATGATGATTTCACCACTGCGCGTCACGTCCGTCCTCCGTCCATTTCCACTGATCCGGTGCAGTAGAGCGGTTCGCCCGCCGTTGCACGGACGGTGGTCCAGGTTTGGCCCATTTGGGTTCACACTTGTAAAAATAGACTTAATATAAATTGTTGAACTGCATTGAAAGTTCACAATATTTTGAGAGTATGTTTTGTAGCTTTCAAAAGAAACAATATGTTCCCATTTTTTTCAGTAAATATTATTCTAAATTACGGAGGACATGGGGAAATTCTAAACCTAATACATGGTGGATTGGATAGCTGGGAAAGGATCAAAGAACAGAAAAGAAATGAGAAGTCATTTATCAGTCCTTCGGCCCACTCACCCGTTCCCTTCCACCCCACTCACCCGTCACCCGCTCTCGCAGACTCTAGTGGGCTGACTCAAAAGACAAGAAACAGCCAGGCGGTGGATAGGGAGCCCACTTCCTTTCCACCCTGACCCGGCTCGCGAGCGTCCATTCTTCCTCCAGCGTCCAGAAAGCTCTGCAGTCTGCACCCTCGCCGGCGCCGCACTCCGAGGTGAAGCCATCCTCGCCACCCAGGGCGAACTGGCGCCGCCAAAAGAGAGTGTGGAAAGCGCACGGCACGAGCAGCCACCTCACCACGCTGCGGAGATGGAGAGGGACGTCGTGATCTCCGAGCACGCGGCCGCCTCCTCCGCGTCGTCGTCGTCCTCCTCCTCCTTTGCAGAGACCAGGGTCATCTGCCGCGTGTAAGTCACCAAACCGCCTCTCCTATGGTATTTTTCTACCCTCTTCTGCTCTTGCGGAGAATCATACCGATGTGGGTTGTGTGTTTGCAGGTGCCAGAAGCAGTTCGCGCAGTACACTTGCCCTCGCTGTAACACCCGCTACTGCTCCCTCCCGTGCTACAAGGTGAGGCCTCATCTCGGCTCTTGTGTGATCTTGTTGCGCGTTCTCGTGTTTTGGGGCTTGTGAAGTTGCGTGCAGGGCGCGTTCTCATGTGGGTTTGAATTCCCGGCCATCCTCTGTCAAATGCCTACAAGGTGTTTGTCGAATTGCTGCAGCGGTTTTGGGTTTGGAAGATTTTCGAAAAGGCAGGCTCTGGTTCCTGCGTTTAAGTATTAAACTGTCCATGAAATGTTTACTACGGCTCCTGCAAATTATGCTTAACACAAGGGGGGATATTTACCCTTTGTGTGCCTGTTTGGTGCTCCACGAACCGAGGGCCGCAGTGACTAACAACATTTGTGCATTTTGTTGCTTAGTAGGATGCTGAATATTTCGTCGTTTTGTTGGCTAAAACAGTTTCATGATAGAATATTGCATAGTGCTGGACTAAACCAATATGCATTTACCAGGCTAACAGGGCCAAAATAAATGAACGAGTTGAAGTTTATCCTTCATAAGTTTCCTGCTCCCCTATTTTGTTAATTTCTCTCATGTCTGAAATCTCATAATATTTTCGTTTGTGATCTAGACAAGCACATGTTGGTTCATTTGAACATTTCAAGTGACAATGAGTCGTAAGAGTTCATCAAAGCTGGCATTTAGCTAAGATAATTTTTGGTGCCATTGCCATAGTTCATTTCTATTTCCAGGCCTGAGAAGATCAATATATCTGTTTGAGATATTTTGATTTAGCTTTTGATAGAAACTGCTTGTTTATTCATATGCCAGCACAAACACCCAACTATCATGCAAACTGCAGGTGTTGTATTATAATGGACTACCGTGCTCATTGGTAAACACTGACATGTTTTTGTGTTCATATTAAGTTGCCATATTTGTGTGTGTGTCCTTTCATGCATGCAGATGCCAAAGAAGATTGGGTTTGCATGTCAGTATTGCTTTAAGTCCCTTTTTGCTTGGTATTCTAATAATATGCTTTGTTTTTCTTTGGTAGGGTCATAGTATTCAATGCACTGAATCCTTCATGCGAGAGAATGTTCTGGATGAGCTTAAGCAGATGCAGCCTGAAGATGAATCGAAGAAGAAGATGCTGGATATCCTCAAACGGCTCCATATGGAAGAAGAGACGGAGTCAGATGGTGAAGATGGTATGGTTCATATGCTATGCGCCCATGCCATTGCTATATTGTGTTTCTTTTGCTAAGTGCATATAGTTTTTCTTTTTATTCTGATCACTGTAAGGTGGATTTTACAGGTTGACCCCTTTTTTACGCAATGCATTTTCCCTCTGCTGCTGCATTTGTGCTGTCAAATGTTGCTTCAATGTGCGACCCTAGTCCGTAGCCATACAAAGAAATCTTGAAGTTATATTGTTTATGTTCTGCAGCCAATTTGAAGCTCCATTAAACATCTCCTTGTTGCTAAGCTCCATGAAATATCTCCATACTGTCTATCTTTTATGCTTTGAGCATAGAAAAGAGTGTTTTTTGTCATTGTTTATTGTTGTAAGATGCTCAATTGATTTGTATTTGTTCTTATCGCCTATGACCATAAGTTTTATCCAAGTGAATCTACTTTTTCTTTTTCTCAAGAAAATGCCCATGGCCAGTAAATTAGCATATCAAATTATTTATCCTAAACATCATCAAAAGATAATTGGAAGGAGTTATTATGTTGATTTGTCTTCTATTTTTTTTGTATGCATCCTTTGAATGATGTGCATTCTATTGTATCCTTTAATCTATAAAGATTTTATTTTGACATGTAACTTTTGGTTATGCAGAGTCAACACTGTCAGATGAGCTTATTCAAAAAGTTATGTCTGGTATGTTATTTATACCTCTCTTGCTGTTCTGTGTACAACACAGTAGCTTTCTGTAATACTATGATAAGTTCTTTACATCATGTTCTTTAAGCTTAGGCTCTGTTACAATTCTGTTATGTGACTATCAGTATTAGTTGTAAATTGAACAATGGCCACCAAATACTAGAAAAGAGAGGGAACTAAATGACGATAAACAGTTATCTGGAGAGAGATCTTAAAGTTGGTTTCCCAACTATTTTTTCATGTGAGAATTATGTTCAGTGCTCCCTTTTGTTTGGCTTGCCTCTTTGCGGTCTATCCTCCTATACAAGATAATCAATTGTACAACAAAAATGCTGGGAAACGGTGATCATTTTCATGCTGATACTTTCCTCTGGCCATTGTTTTTCATGATTTTGTTTTAGTTTGTTTTCTAGAAATGTGGCTTATTTATTTGTGGCCTTGCAGTTTTAGACTGGAAGGTCACTAGAACTAGGAAAATTTGCCGTGCCCATCATGTGTTTATTATCTCTCAATCAGGCTATGTTTCTCTGTTTTTCCTGCCATACAGGGGAAGAGTTAAAACTTGAAGACCTCTCTGATGATGAAATAAAACGATTTCGTCAAGCTCTGGCTTCTGGTGAACTCAGCAAGATGATTGAGCCATGGACACCATGGTGGAAAAAACAGTCTTCTAGATCTATCTACCTAAGCCCTGATGGAAGCCAGCTTATAAGAGAAGTGACCTCAGAAGACACTTCTATGCCAGATCCAATGACTGACCAAGAGCCGAGCATCAATGAAAACCCTGAAGGACCAGAATCTGCTCTCCCATCACTCAAACAGTTAACAAAAGCAGAGCCATCTCCTTTGCTTGCTGTTCACTTGGTTGATATTCTGTACAGCTACTGCTTCACCCTCCGACTCTACAATGGTGATTGGCGCTCTGATCCTTTTGGTGCTTCCAGTGTTGCCATGTCTATGTCCAAAGTCATGGGCGAGGATACTAAACCTGGGACAGTACCTGAAGCACTCACAGCTTGCATAGAAGAGACATGCTCACCTGCTTACAGGCACACCGGTGGTTTCAGGTTTGCCATTGGACTAGTGGACGATATTATCACCCTCCTCTCCTTGGGCCACAATGCACTTGTCTGTGCACTCTGTGACTTCCGTAGACTCATTCAAGCTGGCGAGAGTATGCTTAAATCTGCAAAAGTGGGCAAGGCAGAGAAGGCGCAGAGCTCTCTCAAGCTTCGTGCTGCAACTAGGAAGCTATACTTCATGACGTGTTGGGTTCATGAACAGCCAAATGAGGCCTGGCCATCTTTAGCTCGCATCGTTGAGGTGCATAAGGCTTCTCTCGAGGAGTTGGACAGTGGGAGCCGAACAGCAGGTAGAAAGAGCAACCCACAATCCAAGGTTCTTATCGAGGAGCTATAGGGATCTGAATGTACTATGGGAATGACTCTGTACCAATTCTCAGGCTGCATCCTACAAGATGGTCTTGCCCTTCTAATGCAGTTGCTTTATGTATAAATTCCAATTTGGCCAAAGAAAAATTATATACAAGTCTGAGTAATCCTGATAAAAGTAAACCCTGGGTCCCTGACGGATTCAGATGTTCTTGATACATTATAATGGTTCTGTTTGCGTGAAGGGACCTTGTCTTATTTTTGTGTTCTAGTATACACTTCACGTTTTCATGTGAAGCTGTACTGTCTATAGAAATTGTACTCCCACTGTGTCAATTTAGCAGTCATTCTGGCTATCTATCTATTTTTTTTGACAAGTTGGCTATCTATTTTTATCTTTATGTATCTGGACAAGAGTCTGTCTCGGTACATAGCAGATATTATGAACAAGGATACAAAATGTTTTATGTGAACTTTTCTAGGGTGATGAGTTTTCAGTGCATACCCAACGTATTCAATAATTCGCCATTAGCTTATACAGTACAGTAGATTTTCAGGGTTGAGTTTTGCTCATATTTGTTACTCCGACGAACAATCTAGAAGAGTCTATACGCAGCAGCTACTGACAGTCTGACACTTGTGGTCTGTGCTGGCCGTGCGCGATGCTAGCAAAGCTTCAGCCGCTTGCTACCGGCCAAATGTCGGCAGAACATCAGGTCCAACGAATCATCGTCCGTCTCCCTACGCAAATCGATTTCGTCGTGCAACTGCGATTAGGAGTCAAATTCGATCGTCCAGCAATTGGGATAACCGGATAAGGAGTCAAAGTCGTGTGATTGAGCCATAAGCTTATATTTTCTTCGTTTCAAAATTATGATTGTTATTGATTTTTTTAACTTTAATTATTTGTTTTATTAAAAAAATTTAAAAATTATCATGTATTTTTTATAATTTATTTTATCATTAGACAAAATTTAAATATATTTATAATTTTTCATATTTAAATAAGTATTTTATATAAAACGAATTTTAAATATAACTAAAAAAAGTTAATGACAATAATTTTAAAATAGAATAGTATCTAGGAAAGAACATGTATTTATGTGCAGGTTGATTTCTACTCCCTCTGTTTTAAAATTGTTGTCGCCATTGATTTTTTTTGTGAACTTTGACCATTCATCTTATTCAAAAGATTTTAAACATTATCAAATATTTTTTTTATAAATTGTTTTATTAGAAGATAAACTTAAAATATAATTAATAATTTTGTATATTTAAAATAATTTTTTAAATAATACGAATAGTCAAAGTTCAAAAAAAATCAATAACGATAATAATTTTGAAATGGAGGGTGTATTGTTGATAAATTGCTCGCAATCGTTCAAAGTATTCCGCCGTTTGTTATCAATAGCCGTCACAGGAAAAAGAAAATTGATTTGCTCTCTCATCTCGTTGGCTACTCTCGAGAGGAATAGGAGACGACGTCAGCACTGACCCCGTCTCCTTCCCCGCTCCGCAACCGCATCTTGCCTTCTCGCCTCTTCCTCCTAACAACCACAGCCATCACCGCCGCCTTCACCAATCCCCAAACCCTAGCTCCGTTCCCCGCCGCCGCCCTCTGCCGGCCGCCATGGCCGAGACCGTCGACGACAAGGTCGGCTACTTCCAGGCCGTCACCGGCATCACCGACACGGACCTTTGCACCGAGATCCTCGCCGCGCACAACTGGGACCTACAGCTCGCCGTCTCCTCCATCACTGCTAACCCGTCCTCCCCCTCCGCGTCGACCTCCACCTCCTCCCGCGAGCCGGGCCAGTCCGCCCCGCTGGTGGACGCGGAGTTCGTGGCGCCGCCGATGCCCCCGCCCCCGCCACCTCAGCAGCAGAATCAGCAGCAGCCGGGGATCGCGTGGAAGCTGGTCACGCTCCCGTTCTACGTGGTCTCGGGCGGGGTCGGACTCATCGCTGGCACCGTCCGCCTCGGTGCCTGGGTCGCCGGGGGTGTGCTGTCGCGCTCCCTCTCGCTCCTAGGCCTTGCGGCGCAGAGCGGCGGCGGCGGCGACCGGCTGCTTGATCTGCCTCCATCCACCGCCGAGGCGGCTGACTTCGTCGTGGAGTTCGAGCGCGAGTTCGGCGCCGGCCGTGGTCCGCGCTTCGTTGCGGAGGGGTTCTCCGATGCGTTGCAGCGTGCGCAGCGTGAGTACAAGCTTCTGTTTGTGTATCTCCACTCGTCTGACCACCCGGATACCCCTGCCTTCTGCGGCGGCTGCCTCTGCGCTGAGCCTGTTGCGGCCTTCATAGATGAGAACTTTGTTGCGTGGGGCGGTAGTATCAGAAGAACTGAAGGGTTCAAGATGAGTAACAGCCTCAATGCTTCGAGATTTCCGTTTTGTGCAGTGGTCATGGCATCTACGAACCAGAGGATCGTGCTATTGCAGCAGGTATGATGTTGGATATCACTTATGTTTTCTGGACAATAGATTTGAACTCTCACCTAGGATTGAGTTGCTATGTTTCATAGGTTTGGTCTTTTGAATTGTCTTGATTAGTATAACAATGATACTTTAGGAGTTTGTGTGACAAAATCAGATCAGTTAGACTTAGATCAGCAGTGAGTAGTGCTTACTATTTTAGTCATGGTGTCCTGAAAATGCTTCGTATTGTTTGGACTTATAAGAATATGCTTATGTACCAAGATTAGCTCATTGCTATGCTCAAGTGCTCAGTACTTTTTATAGGAAGATATGAGAATGTTGTTGTCTCCTGAAAGATAGTGAAGTACGACTGTTTTGGGATTATTTGTGCTTTAATTGCTAAATAATATTGTGGGAGTATTTGTTGTATCATTACTAAAATAATGATTTGGAGTGTTTATGTTAACTTTCTTTAGTTAGATGTTACCTTTTCTCTTTGTGATAGCAACCATAAAAATTCTGCCCTGTGAGAGGTTCTATCCATTTTATTAGGTATGCATTAATTAAGATCATAAAGCAACCTTTGCAGTACCTGTTTTCTACATGTGACATGTTTGGCTATGTTCACGCAATGCAAGCGAGCGGAAATTGAAATTGTATACTAGCTGAGAGGTGAGATTTGGTCAAGTGGCTAAGTTTTCACTTCCATTCACTTGATGTGGGTGGGGATTCTGTAGGAATTGTTTTCATGCTAAATTCCCGATATCTTTAAAAGCAATTGACAAGGTCTTCGAGAGTAATTTGGTGGAGTACCCACCAATTCCCCATCCATAAACCATTCAGCTCCACCAACAAAACAAGGTTCTTAACAAGCCGGTCTGCTCATTTCCCATTTTCCACCCGCAACATATCATAGATCACTTAATGCATTCACATGAATACATGATCCTTCTAGGAATCCACTGTATTAAAAATTTTGTGTGCTAATCTAATGAATTTTGCTAACTACTGCTCACTAGTGATGATATGAAAAGTAATCAGGTGATTTTTCCCTTATAAGATTTGAACAAAACGCTGGAAATGTGGCACCTATTATTTGAGTGACTGTTGCAACTTGTGACGGATAGCTTCTCTAGAAGGCTGAATCAATCTGTGAAAATAAAATTCTTGTTCATGTCTCTTCCATTTGTTCAAGCAGCTAACTACTGATGATGCCATGTACTTTCTAGTGTACTGAATATTTTTTTCAGCTAACTACTGGTGATGCCATGTTGATTATTATTTTGGTCATTGCTACTTGAACTGTCTCTAGTGTCTGAATTCAAAATTTGTTCTTGTGGTCATTCCTTCAGTGTATCTGATAGCATGTATAGTCTATGACCATGTTTGGCCTCCACTTTTTGACCATACTATAGTAGTATATCTGATAGCATGTACAGTTTCTAGTCATTATTTTATTCTCTTACCATCCAGAGTTGATCAGTATGCTCATGTATTTTGTTTTCATATTCCACAGGTAGAAGGTCCCAAAACACCTGAAGAGATGATAACAATTCTTCAACGAGTTGTTGAAGAATGTGCTACACAACTTGTTGCTGCCAGGATTGAAGCTGAAGAGAGATTGAACAATCAACGTTTACGTGAAGAACAAGATGCTGCCTACAGAGCTGCACTTGAAGCTGACCAGGTATGTCTATATGGGCAGTGTCCATCCTTATATTATTGTCACCTGATACTTGGTTATAGAAGATTAGACATGTTTATGTATGAAAAGAGTCTTTGGCCGGGTTGGTAGTCTATGCCGCTGGGAGGGTAGTTATGTGGATTTGCTTATCTTTGTGCAATATCATTATTTCTGCATGGCCATAATACATCAATTAAGGCACCAACTTGGTGTAGGGTACATGTTATCCTTATATTCTGCTAACATCGGATTAATTTGATGATCAATCTGCCTTCACATTTTTCTTTTGTTTAAATTACCAGGCTAGGGAACGTGAAAGGATGGAGGAACAGCAAAGACTTGAAAGAGAGGCTGCAGAGGCTGAGAAAAAGCGTAAAGAAGAAGAGGAAGCTCTAGCGAGGGCAGCCCAAGAAGCAGCAGAAAAGGAAGCTGCTCTTGCTAGGAGGAGGCAAGAGAAGGCCATGGCCCTTGGAGCTGAACCTGAGAAAGGACCCGATGTTACTCGAGTATGTTCAACACTCTTGACTCATCTTATTTACGGCCTTTGTCTGTTTCTTAATCTAGGATTATATGCTTAGAACAATGCCTTACTGGTTTTGGAGCATTTTCCTAATTGATGTCCACCTAGTACCACTGTTATACTGCGCTAAGTGTATTGTCTGAATTTATTATGTCTATATCTGTATGTAACCTGTCTTATTTTAACTGGAGTTACATGCTTTTTTTTTTTGTTGATGGAAAAACTGGAGTTACGTGTTGCTAAAAGTAAATGCTATTGGCCTTGTGCAAATTCCTTGAAACTAACTGGGGGCATTGCTGATGATGTTGCAGGTTCTCATAAGATTTCCAACTGGAGAGCGCAAGGAACGGAGATTCCACAGTTCTTCTACCGTCACTTCCCTCTATGACTATGTCGATTCTTTGGATTGCTTGAAGGCAGAAAAGTACTGCTTATTTTCGAATTTCCCAAGGGTCCCATATGGTCCAGAGAAGCACAACCTGACGCTGGTGGAAGCAGGTTTGCATCCTCAAGCAAGCCTGTTTATCGAGATAGAACAGTGATGCTGTAACAAGTTCTGAGTCCAAAAAACTTGCAAGTATAGGTGCAGCTTTACATTTTTTTTAACAGAAGTGGAGGACTTTGTAATGCGACAACCTTGTGCTACATTCATTCAATAAATTCACCAAGATCTGTACACAACGAAGTCCCATACATTTTAGTTCGAATGGGGAGATACTGTATGCAAAATCTGGTTGCACTGCTCCCATTCTCCTCGTGGTCTTGCAGTAACTCTGAAACATTCTACGTCCATGTTAGTACTACTACAAATGGTAGGTATTCACATCTTCTGCGACCTGCCATTGGTAATTCTTGACATTTTGGCTGTGCACCACTTTTTCCATGATGGTGCACCGGCAACATTCGGTACAGCAAATCTCTCTAGCGTGAAGCATTCTGATAATGGGATAAAATGAGTTTTTATATACAAGTTTAATTCCTTGCGATTTTCTGGACCATTGGGTCTAGGAAGACTCTTAATTTGAATCGATTTCACCAGATAATTCGTGCACGATTGGACCATCTCAAATAGCTTCGGGAACAAACAGACGTACGTAGTCCACAAACGCAGCAGAGCACGATGAAGCGTCGGACACTGCTGGTCTTTCATCCCCGTTGATTTCGTCGAGGGGATCGTCGGCCACCTTTCCACCACGCAGCCGACCTCCTTCACATCCACCAGGTCTGCGCCCACTGGCGGGCCTGCACCTCTCCCGTGGCCTGCCGCCGATGGATCCTGGCCCGACGCATGCCGTGGAGCCGGCCCACCGTGCCCGGCGACCCGCGTTACTCCGTCTGGCTCCCTCGCCGCCTGCTCCAGCAAAAGGTGGACATCGGCGGGCCCCCGGCCGGCCTGCTGTTTTTCCGCGGCACGCCTCGCGGCTGGCTCGCCCTGGTGGGCGACGCCGAGTGCCCTGCGCCTACGCTGCTCGTGCTGTGGGAGCCCGCCTCCGGCGCCGAGGTCCCGCTCCTGAGCTTGAGCGTCGTCGCCCAGGTCTTCCTCTCCGGCGACCCGCTCGCCTCGCCACACTGAATGGCTGTCGCGACCCAAACCGTCGGCGGACGGGCAGGCGCCCAGAACCAGAAGCTCTTCTTCTGGCGGCCTGGGGACGCCGCCTGGAGGCTGGACCGCCCTGCGCGCGAGCCGCACGTCGCCGGGATCGCCAGCGTCGCGTTCCACGAGGAAAGGTTGTACTACGTGGACGTGACGCGTGCCTTCGTCGCCTACGACCTCAACCTCAGCGCGGCGCGCCGGCGCCGCCCGACGCTGGTCTCGGCCCGGAACATCATCAGCTGGTGGCAGCTGGAGCGGCTGTGCAGGTGCTAGCGTTGGATGCACGTCGTGCGCGGGGACGGGGCGCGCATGGTGCCCTGCGGCGGCGACCTGCTCCTCCAAGGGGGCCCGCCCGTGCCTACGGAGTATTGGAGGTGGTAGCCAGCCTCCTCGTGCGGCGGGTCCTCCTCCACCTCGTGCTCGTCCTTCGCGGACATCAATAGATGGACAACGGCCGCGCGGCTCGAGCCGGGCGAGAAGGTCAAGGACCTCGGTGAGAACTAACAATAAAAGGTTTTGCCCTGCTTTTTGATTAAGAAAGCCAAAGTAGTTGCTGGGGTTGCCAGCTTACAAGGTCACAACACAAAGTAAAATACTCTCTCTTCTGCCCCGCTTACCAATTCTCACTATTAGGTCCCTCCAAAGTCTACCGGATTACTAGAACACATCAACCAATTTCAGTTGGCTCCAACTCCATCTTAAGTTTGGGTTTCATCGCGTTCGATGATATGCTTTGTGTTGTGACCTTGGGTTTCATCGCGTTCGATGATATGCTTAAGTCTTCACTTGGATGTTTCATCTTAAGTCTTCACTTGGGTTTCATCGCATTCGATGATATGCTTAACCTCGTCCTTGCCCGGCCCTGTACTGAGAATTTTCTGTCGCTCCATAAAAGATATTAATTTGTAAATTATAGCAGATTATGATGAGATGATTTTATCATTAAACATCGAATCATTTCTGTAGACCCATAAGATCCAATTTATGGTTCCGAACATGAACATTAGTGCTATGTTCTCTTTTCTCCCACTCTCTTAAGAAAACCTAGGTAAAATTTCCACTCTTCGGTGTATGTAACCAACATAAGTTGTCTTTGATAAGCTTCCACAGATAGATTGCTATTGGATGTTGGAAGAGTAGGTGATCTACAGTTTCACTTTCTTCACACCAAAGTTCTTCCATACGTAGATCGGTAACCCTAAAAAAAGTGTAATATATGTAAAGTGATGATGTGGTATTTTTTTCATTCCCTTTGAGCTCCCATCTCAAAGTGTCTTCCTTGTTTGTTAGTGTATCACTCTCTAATTCTTCCATTTTCTCGATCTCTCTTGCTCTAAAACTTCTTCTAAAGGTTAGATTTATATTTTCACCCTCTAACATTCTCGCTATCTCCCACGTGTGTTCGTTATAGATTTGGAAGATGTTGTTGTATTTAACTTTTAGCAGACAGACCTAGCCAAACATCACTCCAAAATCTCGTTCTCTTTCCATTGTCTAAAAGCACCTAAATCCTTTCAAGCATGTGTCTTTCATCTCATGTAAACCCTTTTCAAAATTGCGATCTGTTTTTTGTTGTGCTCCTTAAAAAACCTTTACCACTCAAATATTTTTGTCTGAGCATATTACAACACATATCATCATCTCCCCTCCTCCTCCAGTTTTATTATCCATTTCGTCAACAAGCATTTGTTCACCATTCTAGTGTCTGTGAACCTCAGGCCTCCAAAGCTTTTTGATATGGCCAACATATCCCAACTCACCATATGATATTTTTTTTATTCTGCCTGACATGCCCCCAAAAAATTGCTCTTGTTGTATCCATCTTTTGCATGGTGCACTCTCTTCGGCAATAGATACAACCCCATGGTGTAATTAGGGAGGGAGCTTGTGCT
The DNA here is from genome assembly GCA_030378355.1 of Eleusine indica. Classification (NCBI taxonomy): domain Eukaryota; kingdom Viridiplantae; phylum Streptophyta; class Magnoliopsida; order Poales; family Poaceae; genus Eleusine; species Eleusine indica. Next base: position 51,186,302 of record CM059495.1, read on the forward strand.
GCTTTTAATGAGGATTGATTTCCCTCCTGACGACAAGGAAGTTTCCCTGCCATGCTGGTAGCCTTTGCTCTACTTTCTTCGCAACATACATCAGATCTATGGTATATAACTTCTTATCACTTACTGGTATGCCCAAGTACTTAATTGTCAGTGCTCCTTCATAACAGTTTAGCATCTATATCACCTCTCTTTCTCTACTCTCTAAAGCCCCCATGACCAGCACCTCACTCTTATGATAGTTTATCTTCAGTCCCGACATGTTCTCAAAACAATAGAGTAAGAACTTTACATGTGCAATTGATTGTCTGTCCAAGTTTAGAAATAATATCATATCATCAACATACTGCACATGCTCCTTAATAAAGTCATTCTCTTTTGCTTTAGTAATCATTGTTGCAAGCGCATCCATGATTATATTGAAAAGTAGATGAGATAATGAATCTTCTTGCCACAGGCCCTCAAAGATTTTAAAATAATTTTCATATTCTACATTGATGTTAACTCACACTCTTCTGTCTGATACCACTTGTTCCATCCACTCTAACCATTGTTTTGACAAGTTCTTTCTCTCTAACACTTCCAACACAAAGAACCACTGCACATTGTCGTAGGCTTTTTTCATTAAAATCCAGTTCCATAATAACTCCTCTTTGCTTCTTTCTTCTTATTTCATCAAATGTTTCATGTAGGATTACCACTCCCTCTAAGATGTTTCTACTGGGTATAAATGTTTTTTGTGTTTTACCGATTACTAAAAATCTACCATATTATTTAGTCTTATTGATAGCACATTTGTAAATTTGTAGTCAACTCCTAGCAAACAAATTGGACGGTATTGCTTTATGTTATTTGCTTCCTTCATTTTAGAATTAAAGAGATAAACATTCCATAATTAGGTCCGATCTAATTGTAGACATGGTGTAATATTTATCAAATTGGATCATTAAATACTATATAAATACTTTCATTTATAATATTGAAATTAATATCTCATTCAATTAAAATGACAATGAAACTAAGTAATCTCATGGATATTGTGAGTGCAGTGGTAAAAGAGCATGAAATTTAAGGCCCATAATGATGGATGCACCCATGTTTTCTTAGCCCAATGTTTATGTGAACTTTAGATGCGATCACGTAGGCAATGTCTTCTAGGTGAAATGTGTTTGTTGTGATTGATATTACAAGTAAGAATCTTAAAGCTTTTGTAAATTTGTTGAGTATGTGCTTGTGCAAAATATTGTTTCCAATTATGAATTTGTGGAGGATGGCATACCCAACCAGTTTTTAGAACTACTATATATCTTTTCAAACTAAAATTGTAGTACTATATCTGGCTTTGCTTGTTGTAGTATTAAGGAGGTTGTGGCGTTATGTGAATGGCACTACAGCCTTACAGTTTGTCAATCTTAAAGTTATTTGAAGTGGCAGTTCTTCAAAGAATGGAACAAGAATATCTATGTAATTGTATCTATCCAATTCATATTGCAGCTCAATAGTACCATATTTACGTAATATATGATTTTTTTATGGTCATCAAAGAAAGCATCCCACCTGATTTTTTTATTGATAAGGACAAGAAAATAAAGAATACTCATCATGAAATAGTTATAAAGCATGATGTAGGGCAGGGAGAAAAGTGAGACGCGTATAATCAATACCATACACAATACATATGATTTGATTAGAGGTACTTTATTTATAGGTAGAGCCGCCATCAACAACAACATGTATCAAATGATGACATGGATGCAAACTCAGTGTAGATCGACTAGTTTGGTTCTTTATAATGGAACCCACCCATCCGAGTCCGGAACTTGTGCTTGTGTTTGCATTTCTCTACTCCTTATTATTTTCGGTGAGTCCGTCTGCCCCACCTAATTTTTGGTGTTGGTTTTTGCAAGTATATGGTTCATTTGCTTTTATACAGCGTACACAGTTTGGCATAAAAAAATGATTCGACATCAAAGTAGGATTGTACGTTGATTCAGCCTGGACTGCGTCCTCCCACCGCTCCATGGCACCCATTGTAGAAACAATAGATCATCGCAATCATCGGCGTAACCCTAGCTTGAGCTCTTCCTGGCGGTTACATTAATGGATACCTTTTGACATGTCGTCCGCGTCTGCTCTGCACGCCGTCGAAGTGTGGTCTAGCATCGGGGAGCAGGATGACGTCGCCCTAGTCAAAGGTCGTGTGTGGAGAAGGATCGACAGAACCCCTGATAAGTGCTTGGCGTCATCACCTTCATCTTTTGGATTGTCGCGAAGGAATGCCTCGATCGGCAATTGGACAGTAGGAGGCATGGTGGAGGTCTTGGTTCCGTGTGATGCAACCTATCGTTACGACTTGGCCTAGCGAAACTCACTCTGCACGACACACATGGATCGATCAGTCCAGCAGGGGTTTGGTGCTCGTGAGTGCCTCCGACATTTCAGAGGCTTGGTCATGGCAGCGGTGGCGTGACGCCGCCAGACAGTGGAGCGATCTCGCCATTGTGGTGCCTCTTGCGACTATACAATCATGTATTTTCTTGGTCTACCTGAAAAAAATTATAGCATATTTTGTCTCTTCTGATCATGTATTTTCTGAGTCTACCTGAAACCATTTACAATATATTTGGTGTCTTATCATGTACGTGTTGGTGATGTATAATGCACCTTTGAATGATTAGCAACTACCTCGACTTTAATTTGTGCGTCGATCTTAGCTTTCGGCCTTTGCTATTGTGACTTTGTGAGCCACCAGGAATCGGGTGCCGTTGAGACAGGCCTGACCTGTCTCCTCCTCATCACACTCGACCAGGTGTTCCAGCGGATGAACGTTATAGAGCTCGAGCTTAGTGCGCCCTGCCGTTCCCGCCGGCCGGTTGCGGCCACCGATATGCTAGCACACAAGTACGAGGTCGTCGGTGAGTGAGCCGTTTGATTCTGCCCTTCCCTGTCCTGTCTTACACTGCAAAATCCTTTCAGTTGGGTCGGTCAATGTTTTCCATTTAAAACAGACAGGACATGAGGACCATGACCATGCCCTCTGTCATTGGGGTACCACGTTATACATCCACCAGATCACCAAGCGCCAGGTCGTCGTCCAGTTGGAGAACACATTCTCCGTAAGTGCATCACTGAACACCAGGTGCAAGATGAACAAGTCCCTTGAGGAGTCCAGGCAGATCACCTACTGTGTCAACATGGATGACAATGGTAACGTCAAGACTACCACGTGGTTTGCAAACACTTTGCCACTGAGGAGATCTCTCCGTCCAGGTATACAATACTGAAATTGGAAGTATCTTGGTTAATCGCTTCTGTTTTGCTGCTCTGGAAATTATTCTTGAGATGTTGGTCATTAATTCTATCATGTGAAATTTTGAGGTAATGTTAAGGATCTGGTGGCTTAACATCTGCAAAAGCATGTTGTCTATTACGTGCCCTTTTTAGAAACTCACAAAAGTTACTTTGCATATGCAGTAACTGTGGTAAAGGCTCAATGATACCCAGTAAGCTCACTGATATGTAAACTGCAAAAATTGACTAAACTTTTTGAAACCGTTCGGATCCTACATACTGTTTCTGACAAGGATCATAAACATTATATGTTATATCCAGGTGCTGATAAAGCTGGTGGATGACGCATAAAAGTTCCGACTGACAAGGTAACAAAGGCCGCCAACATTGTCCTACATGCTTCAAGGACTTGCAAAAGAACATCAATGAAAGATGCTGCCGCATTGCTTGGTTGGAGGTTCTACCTATTATAAATGAGCCTACTGCTGCATCGCTCAAAATCCATTTTTTTTTACTTTGAAGGCTTCCATCATTGATGTTTCAGCTATCTGTTCCGTTTGGCATTTTGGGAACACACCCTCACTCCATCAAGTTTGTTGGATCTGAGGGCCAAGTTATTTGGTGAGCTTTGAATCAACGCATGTTATTTTAATCTCTCCTTCTTTTATGCTACTTTTGTTTGTGTGCTATGACTCATGATATTCAGTATAAATAGGCTAAAAAACTATGGCTTAACTTTTATTCTAAATCGGCATGACAGATGGGATGACCAATGAACGTCTGGATGATGTTGAATCCAACATATCAGGGACCATGGAAAGACATGGTCTAACAATTTCAATGAGAAGTAGCATATATCACTTTGTCACTTTATCTTCGAAAAATGTTATCATATATAGTTCTTAAATTTAGATATTTGTTCGATGGATCCATGTATGTAGGTCTGTATATTATTGTGTTTGTGTGGGAGGTGATCACCTGTGGGCATGCTGATATGGTGGGATGCAAAGGAAGTATTTCAGCGTAACTCACCAACTACCAACACCATCATTGATAAAGAGCGGCTATTCAACTGCTGGTGTCTGCAGATTTCCAGGTCATCGCTACTAAATTTATCTATGACGCGGTGTATTTTTTTCTCATTTCCATGGAAATCTGTAACTATGAAATTGATAAATTTGCTGGCATTTTATAGATTTCTCATTACATTTTATTACAAAAATTGTTATAATTTGATTGTCACTAACACTTGGAATAATACTATTTTTTATACCCGTAGCAACACATAGATATTTTGCTAGTATGACTTATTGTTCTTTTAATGGGATGTGATGCTCCCCTTGACAATGAGATATCTATGGTGACTTTATAAATCTCAAATCAACCAACCAAGACTTTCAAAGACGCTCATAGGAGTATGGTATGCCTATGTGTGTTCATTATGGGTGGTGAGTACTCGTATGTGTTTATAAATGCCTGTTTTAAAAAAAATCATGCTGAACTTATAATTATGCATTTTAAACCACTAGAGATAATTATTATCTACATTCTAAAACTATCTCTAGTGGTTTGGAACATGTCTAACTAATGATTCAGATAATAATACCTAGCTCCCAACCTAATCATTATTTGAAACTATTATCCCCAGTAATAGTTTGATTGTTAAAAAACTCTTAATGAACACACATAGGCATTTATAAACAGAGCTTCTTTTAGAGAGCTTTTGACAAAGAATGAAACACGACGGTTATAAACATATAAACACATACGAGTTTTTTAAATAGACATTCATAATCCCTAATAGTTTGGAAGGCCCTAAGCTAATTATCTACTATAGCTAACACTTATTTATCATTAGCTAGATAAAAATGATCTCGAGTGGGTTAGAATACTGTCTTAACCCGCAAACACTCAGGTTCCAAAAAAAAAAAAAACCTGCAAACACCCAGGTTCAGTCAGAAGGTTATCCGGTTCCTCTGCGTTGAGTTGTCTGATAGTAAATACATTGTGTGATTTGGATTCGGATTCGTATCCTAATCCTATCTATCTGGATGGGGTTTCCCTGTACAGCTATTTTAATTTCTACCTCGATCCGATTATTAGGAGGAGTTCCAGGTCATCCCTTCCAGCTAGACGATGTCCTCGCATACATTTCGGTAGGTATTCTACGAACACGTTATGATTCAGAATTATGAATATATAGGTACCGCTTGAACTTACGTGGATTCAGAATCGGTGTCTGCGCGCATTTGTGCAGATACGTATCCTAATCATATTTAGTTTACATGTACAGTAGACTACAAATTATTAGGACAGGTACAATGTTACACGTAGGCAATTTCATAGATCATCTTATACATTACCACATAATCTTCCATTGTATATGACTCCTTAATTATATGACTTCCAAAAATCTCCTTCAGGAGCTCTGTACAATTCTAAATCACTTTTTGGCATGCAAGATGTCCTTTCCAAATTTTCTTTTGGTGCCACGTTGGTAATCAAAAAGAAAAAACAACGTTGAAGGAGTTTGTGCCACAATTAGCAATTTGGCTTAATTAAGGTGTTTTGATCCTCCGGTTTTTAAGAAATTGGAGAGTCTCCAAACAGACCAACTTTTAACTTTTTATGTCAGTTTATATAAACTAGATTTTGAATTCTAAGAAACTCATAATCTGGCTCAATTCAGCTAATGTCAGTTTTTGCCTCATTTCAATGCATTGACTAATCAAAAGCTAATTTATAGATTATAAAAACAAAGATCCAAACATCTTCATTCAGTTTTTATTTAGAGACCATTTTTAAGAAAATATGGTATATTCAAACAGGACCTAATATTAACGTTTACATGATGTCAGCTTAAATGTACGATTTTTTAGATCAAGGTTAAGCGCATGATTTACATTATTTGATTATGTGAAGACGTTTGTCCATGTGATAAATTACATAAAGTTTGTCGATACGGTTTCAAAACATGAAGAAAATTTGAGGGATCAAGTTCAAGTCACAAATATATTAAGAACATTAGAAGGAGTCCTATTCTTCGAAGAAGTGTCATATTGAAGTCTCTTTTAAATCTTGTCCAGATTTACGACACGTGGCCAGTGCATCCAATCACCCACGTCCATATTTGGACTTCCGGAGGCTGCGGCATTCCTTTCCAAACCCCATAGAATTCGAGCCGTCCTCCGCATCGGCTTCTCTAATTATCAGATCGAGTCATCGAGGTGACATACAGACGCGCGGCGGAGCTCATGATGCTAGGCCTCACCGACGCGGAGGATATCAACAACTGTGATGATGCGCTTCGGCCTTGAGGTCTGGTCCTCCGAATATTCCAAACACATCCCGCTCCTAGTTGACAGCAAGCTACGACCTTTCCAACGATGCATCAACCGGATAGCTTAGCTGCACCTGCATATTGCTGGAATTACATGAGCTTCACTCATTAATATTCATAATAATTTTTAAAAAATTTTAAAGGTCTATTCATGAATGGTGGAAGTGTAAATGTTTAGTCACATATTATTAATGGAGGCGGAGGAAGTCCAACTTATAAGATTGGTTGCTCTAGCATCACTTGCATGGTTGCTCTAGTATTCCTTGCAAATGTGTGGATAAGAAGAAGGAAGAACACATGCGCTCGCTCGCCTCGTCGAGCAGGACAGGGCAGTGCGTGGGCATGGGCGCGCATCACCTGCGTGAATGGTCCGCCGAAATTCGGTCCCTTGTCTTACGGGGGCGCGACTTACTTTTGCACTTTCTTTTTGGTGCGTGTTTCATATATTTCCATATATTTGGTTATGGAAACCGACGTATTAATATGGTAACCGAGTCGGTTACGGGACGCCGAACCCTAGCGGTTTCTCCCTATAAATACGTACGGGTATCGTCGCAAATCATATCACACAATCGTCTAGGGTTTTTCCTCTCGCTACTGTTGTGCCACCAAGACTTCTTCATCTCGATCACCGGCGTGCACCGGCAAACGGGAGAGCAGGTCTCCAAAACCGTCGTTCTCTACGATCCTGTATCGGGAAAGAGCGAATAAGATTTTTGGAAAGCGCTCTGCGCGACTGCTCGATCGCTTACTCGTCTTCGTCAAGCTCGTCGCCACGGCTCATCTTTCTCGTCGTCGAGTCGGTCTCACCCGCCGTCGCCAATAACGTGACGGTGTTGCACGTCATCGTCGCCTCCTCTATCCAGTCTAGAAGGAAACGTACGTACTCTCATCTCAAATCATGTCTCCCATACTAGCTTTCGTGATCTGTTTATCTATAATGGATGTTACTAGTATAATAGATGCTATGTTTTTGTCTGGCCTTATAGATCTGACTAGATATTGCATAGATTTATCTAATTCATCATGCAATCTGTTAATCATGTTTATGATTTATTTCTAGATTAATATAAAACTAAAAGTGCTAATTTATCTAACAGGCATGCCATCAAATCGAAGATGAATAGCAGTTGATTTGGGAAGTTGTGTGTATATGTTCGGTAGAATTACTGGAGGCGACATCAATTGTCCATGACAAAATTTTGATTTTTCATATTTTCTACAGTACAACTTGGCTTTGTTCTTCTCTGAACGTCGTTAATCGAAATCAGATGTTGAATCCGCTTGTGATCTGGTTGTAAATGAAAAACAAATAATGAAGATGAAGAGCTTTAGAGATTTCCATCTTGCTGAAATCACAAGCTCGTTTGGATGCTACGTCGTGGCCATCAAAGTTGAGAGAAGGACAGCGCCGTGGCCTTCCCAGCGCCAAGAGAGCGCCGCCGTCTTCGTCTGCAGTTGGGAGGAGGAGCTTGTCGGCTCGATGGCTCGATCCAGTTTGATAGGCATTTTTCCGGCTCGCTCCGTCGGCTTGCTCCGTGCTTTGAGATGGGTGTATATGACACGTGTCGTAAATCTGGATGGGGCTGCACGGCTTACGGTTTGCAGTCCCATGAACAGCCGCCTGTTATAAGCTGACGATGTGCACAATTGTTCTTCGGACACACCAACTTGGTCCAGAGAAAGAAAACGCGCCACCACACGATGAAACGTCCCCGCACGGCAGCGAGACAATGCTGGTCCTGCATCCCACCGGAGCTTCTCGAGGAGATCGCTGGCCACCTTTCCACCGACGCCGACCTTCTCCACGTCCACCAGGTCTGCGCCCACTGGCGAGCCTACACGTCTCTCCCGGCCGCCTTCCGCCTGTGGATCGTGGCCCGTCGCACGGCCTGGCTCCCTCGCCGCCTGCTTCAGCGGAAGATGGAAACCGGCGCCGCATCCGCCGGCCTCCCGTACTGCCGCGGCGCGTCTCGTGGCTGGCTCGCGTTATTGGACGGATGGGGTGCAAGCCCCCAGGCGGCTCGTGCTGTGGGACCCCGTTTCCGGCACGGAGATCCCGCTCCCGTGCCTCGGGCCCACCATCCAGGTCTTCCTCTCCGACGACCCTCTCGCCTCGCCGGACTGGATGGCGGTTGCGAGCCAACTCTACGACAACGGGTGTGCGCAGACGACGTTCTTTTGGCGGCCCGGGGACGCCGCCTGGAGCGTCCTCTCCGAGCGACGCGCCGGCAGGATCATCAGCATCGCATTCCACGAAGGCAGGGTATACTACTTGGATTGGATGCAAATCCTCGTCGTCCGCGACCTCAACCTTGGGCCGGAGAGCGTTCAGATGAGGAACCTAGGCGCCTCGATGAACCGGCTCTGCAGGTGCGACCGCTTCCACGGCGTGAGCCGGGCGCACATGGTGACCTGCGCCGGCGAGCTGCTGCTCGTGATTCTGCGCAAGGAGCGCGACCACCATTCACTCTGCGAGATATATAAGCTAGAGTGGAGGCCGGACTCAAGAGGGGCTGCTGGAGCTCGGCGAGAGAGTGAGGGACCTCGGCGAGCACTCGCTCTTCCTGGGGCGCGGCGAAGGCTTCGCCCTTTCTGCCAAGGAATTCCCCGCTGTAAAAAGAAATCAAGTCTATTGGTTGCACCACAATTGGAGTCAGCGTCGTCGTACGGGTGAGCACCGTACGCTGCCGGATTGGGCGTTCGTGTTTGATCTCTGGTCTGGTGCTCTCAAGGAAATTCCATACCCGCAAGTGCTTAGGGACGATGGGACCAATTGGTGGCCCATTTTCTGGCTCTGTCTCAGAGCACCATTCATGGAACAGCAACTTCGAGCTGAAAACTGGTGGTAGCCCTGAATGAACAGCAACATTGAGCACCATTCATGGAACAGCAAACAGAACACCATTCGTAAGACAGCAACATTTTGCTGCAGGTTGATTTAATCAACGTATTATTTTATAATTTTACTACTTCCTTTTCCTTGTTTGCTTACTTGAAACTGTATTTGCATTCATCCTTGATTGCTGCGGTAGTAATTGTTTAGAAGGACCACTGTGGCATGTTGATGGCATCAGCAAACATTTTTGTCACCATGCAAAGGAAGAATTTTGTTGCAGTCAAGAAAGCCGACGTGTGCGAGGCGGGCCATGGGCTGGCCCAAATTATCTTCCTTCACGTCTCAATCCTAATTAACCAAGGTGTTGCATTTACGCGCGTGGATGCATCGCACTCCATAAATGAAAACAAGGCATCCGTATGACCTGTAGCATTTGAGAACCTTTACAATGGGCTAGGATTAATATGAATCTTTCATTTCTATTGATCTGATAGTTTAGATGTAATTATACTATATTAAACCTTTAAGTAGTATGAAGTAGTATATCAATGTAGTATGGAGTAGTATGGATATTATTGGAAAAAAAAGAGTAATAACAGATTGTAATTTTATTAATTTTTAAGATAATTTGAATAGTAATTCTTAAAATAAAATTTAAAAAAACTATCATTTTTTTCAATGACAAACCGTTATCTTCATTTCTTCCTCTTCTCCCGTGTTCTTCCTTCTTCTTCCGGTGTTCTTTCTCTTCTTCCAATCGAAATTCCGACACCTAGGCAAGATGCGGCGGCGGCGCATGATGGGCGTGAGCGTGGGCTGCGGTGGGGCGTGGTGGGCGTGAGCGCGGTGGCCATGCGTGGTGTCTGTGTGGCGGCAAAATCCGAGGAACCTTAGGTGAACCGCCGCCGATTTTTGAGCCCGTCGTAGAGGACGGCTGCGCAGCAAAGCGGCATAGGTTGGCCGCATCATGTCCGCCCCTTTTGCGCTCCACCAGCGAAGAGGTGACGTGGAAGGGCGATGTGACGGATCTTGGCGCCGCGTCATGAAATCAGGAGGCGGCGCAGTAGCCCGTGGCACCTGACTGACCATGGCGCCATGGTCCTTTCCTCCACGTGCATCCATGGTGCCTCGGCGACGAGGAGATCCCAGCTGTCGGCTTTCGTGGTGTCCCATTCATCCCTCTCAGTGTGGTGAGACTCCATCGTCTCCCTCATGCGCTGCGAGGATCTAATGGCGGCTGCGGCGGTGCCGACACTGCAAGGATCCGACGTCGATGGAAGGCCCTCTGAGGCATGCGTCGTTTCATGCTGGCGCTGTGAGGATCTGGCTCCGGCAGCAGCGGCGGCTCTGCGAGGAAATGGCGGCAGAAACGTTGTTTGCTTTGTTTGTTTGATCGGCTAGAACATTGTTTGCTTTGGGCTGGTTTGATCGATAACGTTTCGATGAAAAGGCTAATAACTTTACTGTCCTGCGGTGGCAATTGACATAAATAATTAGTTGAGTAGTCAATTATAATTATGTTCTTCTAAATGAACGGTTAGATTAAAATTATATTACTTAGAGCTTTAAAGTAGTATAATCCACCGTAATTGGAGCCTGTTTTTGCATAATGTTTCACAGGCCATAGAAAAGTTTTTTTTCGCTTGTTAGTGTTAAAAAAAAATGCACAGCTGAGTGAATCTGGACCCGAATACAAAGTGTGAACCAAGCACAAGCATAAAAACAAGTCTGATCGTCTGAATGAACAAGACGGGCAGATGCTACAACCAGCTTGATGCTGTCCATCCGGCTCCAAATTATTCCTGTCCGTTCCATAATTTTAGAATCCAACCTGAATGGTGTTAGAACTAATTAATAATACTTAGAACTCAGGATCACTAGTCAATTTAGATCACAACTAGCAAACTGGTCTAATGCGGAAAAGTAGGTTCAATCTATACCGGCGCTGGTGTTGGAGTCCATGGGCGTCAATATAGAGGTGACGAAGTCGATGACGAAGGCGGAATCAGGGATATAGCATAGGCGCTCCTTGAGGGTTTTCTTGGGGGTAGCGGAAACCTTCGGGGCGGTAGCGAGTTTGTCCTGGACATGAACGTCGAGCTTCCAGGCCTTCCAGCGCGCTTAGCGATCGGTGATAGAAAATTGGGTTTATAAAACCCAGAGGGGTACCCCTCCTTTTATATGGTCGCACTGTAGACCCGGGGCCGAGTCCATGATCGATACGTGAGACCTTTTTTTGCCTCCTGATCAAGGCACTAAAATGGACTCCTTTTGTTTTCTATTTTTCAGGAATCGGATCGCACAGGCGTTGCCCTGTGCTCCCGTTTCTATTGTTGATCGAGGTCAACCATAACAGAAAACTAACATTCTTCCCCTTGATTGAAAGGTCAACAACTTAAACTTACTCTTGACTTAAACTAAAGCTCTTCCTTAGAAAAGCAGCAAGTACCAGATTAATGTGTCATCAACAGCACCACGACATACTGGGACAACATTACCCATAGTCTTACTGACAAACCTTGTCAGAACTGTTACTCTTAGTTGGGGAAATAAATGGCCCTAAAATCAGGACTGATCAAAAGGTATTTACCAGGCCCATGCCTAGGACATGTTTCTGAAAGAGGGTTGGTGGTAAACCTTTTATGAGCGGATCCGCTATATTATCCTTAGTACTTATATGTTTAATCTTTAGCGTACTGTCCTGATTTCTTTCTTTCATGACACGATATTTAAAATCTATGTGCTTAGAAGCACCACATAGCTTATCGTTGGCGCAAAAGAAAACTGCAGATTGATTATCGCAGTATATTGTGATAGGTCTCGAGATACTATTCCAATAATTCTTAATCCCGTAATAAAACTCTTAAGCCACACTACCTGTCTCGTAGCATGATAACATGACACGAATTCTGCTTGCATTGTAGATGCAGCAGTTACACTTTGCTTACAATTTCTTCATGAAATTGCTCTCCCTGCTAGCATGAAGACATATCCAAAAGTTAACTTCCTTTCATCTTCATCACCAGTAAAGTCAGCATTAGTGTAACATTCAATCTCAAGATTATTTGATCTCTTATATGTGAGCATGTAATCTTTAGTGCCTTGGCAATATCTTAATGCCTTCTTGACACCTACCCAGTGAGTCCAGCCTGGATCAGACTGATATCTGCTAAGTACTCTGATTACAAATGTCAAGTCTGGGATGTAGATTATTAATTTTCCATCCTTTTTCTTAATGTAGATGCATTTATCTGCATCATTCTCCCTAAATCTGAATCTCTTAATAACTTTATCGAATTTAAGGTTCCACTGTCTGGACGCTTGCTTAAGTCCATAAATGGATTTCCTTAATCTACATCCCATATGTTCCTTACCCTTAATAGCAAAACCTTTCGGTTACGCCATGTAAATAGTATCATCTGAATCTCCATTTAGGAATGCAGTTTTGACATCCATCTGATGTAACTCCATATCAAAATGAGCTACAAGTGCCATGACTATTCTTAGGGAATCTTTTGTAGACACAGAAGAAAAGGTCTCATTATAATCAATCCCCTCTTTCTATGTAAACCCTTTAGCTATGAGTCTTGCTTTGAATCTTTCGATATTCCCTTTGGAATCATGTTTAGTTTTATAGACCCATTTACAACCTACTGTTTTGATCCCATGAGGAATTTCTACTAAATCCCAAACCTGATTTGAACTCATAGACTTAAGTTCTTCCTCCATGGCCTCTATCCATTCAGTGGAATTCTTACTCTCACTGCCTCTCTAAAATTAGCAGGATCATTTATTTTCCTGACATCATACTGATCCTCACTTAAATATGTCTCATAAATGTCAGGAAGCACCCGTCTCTTTTTCTGATGTGACTGCCTTAATGGTTTGTTCACAGCTGGTTCTGGGTCAGGCTGAGGTTGTTCTTTTGGCGTAGGCTGCTCCTGAGCTGAAGCCTGTGCATCAGTGTCTGGTGCATGAGCCCCAGTAGGTGGCGTCTGTGCCTGAGTGGCTGTCACGGTGCTGCTAGGTTGAGGAATAATTGATGGTACAAACTAATATACCTCCGTAGGCTCTAGAAAATCCAGAGTTGGAAGATCAACCCATAATTCTTCGAGAACAATATCCCTCTTAGCAGAACTTCCTGAGTCCTCTAAACACATAGCCTGTCTTGTTTCAACGAACTTAGTAGAGCGACCAGGACAATAGAATCGGTATCCCTTTGACTTATATGGGTATCCGATAAAATGACAGCTCACTGTTTTAGAATCCAGTTTCTTATGCTGTGGATCGAATAACTTAGCCTCAGCGGGACAGCCTCATACCTTCAAATAACTGAGTGACGGTTTCCTCCCATTCCACAGCTCAAATGGTGTCTTGGGAACTGACTTAGATGAAACCCGATTAAAAATATGGGTAGCTGTCTTTAATGCTTCCATCCATAGCTCCACAAGTAAATTAGAATGACTGAGCATGCTATGTACCATATCTAATAACGTACGATTACGCCGCTCAGCCACTCCATTTTGTTGTGATTCTCCTGGCATAGAGTACTGCGCTCTTATGCCATTTTCTTCTAAATACTTAGCAAACGGTCCCTTAATTTGACCATATGTTGCATGTTTTCCGTAATATTCTCCCCCACGATCTGATCTTACTATTTTAATGGAAGTGTTATGTTGTTTTTCAACTTCCAACTTATAAATCTTAAATATTTCTAACGCATCTGAACGCTTCTTAATGGGCTAGATATGTCCATAACGAGAATAATCATCAGTAAATGTTATAAAAAAATCATAGCCATCTACTGATGTCACTGAGAGCGGGTCATGGATATCTATGTGTATTATTTCTAAAATGCCCGTACTTCTAGTAGCTCCTTTCTTAGATGTCTTAGCGTATTTTCCCTTAATACAGTCGATGCACTGCTCTGAATGGGAGAAGTCTAATTCATATAGTATTTCATCTTTAATGAGACGTTCTATTCTCCCCCTCGAAATATGGTCGAGGCGACAATGCCATAATTTTGAAGAAGTCTCATCATCACACTTACGCTTATGTGAAATACTAGCAACATTCATCACAGAATCATCAAGAGAGAGCATATGAAGCTTGCCTTGCCTAACTGCAAGACCGATATTTATTGAATTAAACTTAATCACACACTTCTTGTTTCCATACTCACAAACATATCCCGAATCATCTAAGGCTGATACAGAAATTAAATTTCTCTTTAAACTAGGAACATAAAGAACATCCTCTAAATTAAGCTGGAAGCCACCCGATAACTCTAAGTGGAAGCTCCCAACGCCTTCAACTTGGACGACGTTCCCATCAGCCACTCTTAGGCTTTGCTCCACCTTTCTTATAGTTTGGATCGAACGGAATACCTATAATAAATTAGAGATGTGCACAGTAGCACCTGAGTCAATCCACCAAGTATTAGGGAAAAAATCCACTAAGAATAACTCATCAATAAAAGAAACAACATTAAACTTATTATCTTGCTCCTTCAACCACTTCTTAAAGCCTGGACAAGCCTTCTGAAGGTGCTTGGGTGAGCCACAGAAAGAGCACATCTTATTACCACCCTTAGACTGGTGGTTCTTGAAGTTGTTGTTGTTCTTGGGTCCAGCTTTGTTCCCATTCTTCTTCTTCTTCCTTTGGCCTTGCTTGCTGCTGCCTGCCTCATGCTGGTTCTTAGAAGGATTGTTGAGACTGAGGTTGCCAACCATGTTCACAACATTCTCCTTCATCTTCTCAGTCTTAAGCCTCTCTTCTTCTTCAACACAATAGCTTATCAACTCAGTGATAGACCAAGTGTTCTTGTTGGTGTTGTAGTTGATCTTGAATGGAGCATACTGAGGCAGTAGTGAGGTCATGATGAAATGAACCAGGAAACCATCAGAGATCTCCATCTTCATCTCCTTAAGCTTTTTGGCCATGTCACACATAGTAAGAATGTGCTCCCTTATGCCAGTCTGACCATTGTACTGAGAACCCACCAACTTCATGATGAGTGTACTAGCATAAGTCTTAGAGGAACTCTTAAAGTTCTCCTCAATAGTGATCAGTAGCTCCTTAGCAGTCAGATCAACTCCAGCTGCATTCTTAGTGGGGATGGCACCCTTAATTCCAGCACTTATGGTCTAAAGCCTGACCATGGCGGCCATCCGATTGGACCTCTCCCACTTCTCAAAAGCGGCAGAAGGTGCAGCTCCATCAGTAGGAGGGGCAGGCTTATCGACCCTCAGCGCGACATCGAGATCATTCCATGCCAAGCATGTGATGACCTTACCCTTCCAGTCCGGAAAGTTCGCTCCATTGAGCGGCTCGATGTTATTGAGGTAGGAGGCAACAACATTGATATTACTCACTGAAAAGCAAAGCAAGAAAACTTAACTTAATAATCATATACAATAAAATGCAAATAAGTGTATGAAAATAACCCCACGGTGATCTGATTAAAATCATATAACTAAATTTTAATTTGCATCACCGGTGGGGAAAACAAACGAAATTTATCTTAATACTCATGACTAAAAAATAGCGGTCAGAAATAATCACAAGTTTACTCTAAATAAACTTCTCGGTGGTTCCATTTATTTAGAGGCATCTCAAAGCATATTGGTGGATTTAATACTTAAATTTAAATTACAGAAGCTTAAAACACCAACACTTAAATAATTAAGCTTAAATTAAATTTCTTAGCTAAAATCAGAAATTAATTCTGGGTGAAAAGGATAAAACAATACTAAAAAAATACTTAAATAATCACCCAAAAAATTTAAAAGGTCTGCTAAACAAAAATGGGCCCTAAAACTTAATCTACGTGCAGCCCATAGAAGAGCCTAGCCCAGCCGATGGGCCCAAATAGCGCGCAGACTGCCCAACGCGCGCAGCGGGGAGGCCGAGCGAGCGCGGTCCAGCTGGCGCGGAGTGGCCCAAAAGCACTTAGCACGGTGGCCCAGTGGCTCGGCTCGACGCGCGAGGCTGCGGCTCGGTGGACGGCTCGCGGCTTAGTGTGGCAGACTCGGCTTGGCGCGCGGCTAAAATGGGCCAACACAACCAACGAGCAGGCTGCCAAAGTAGCCCATGGCAGCGCGCGCGCACTCTGATCTGAGCAGATTGACGGCTTAGGGCGACCCGCCGCTCCCTTAAAAGGGTGAAATTCGGCCGGGGCAAAACCCTAGCCTCATTCCACTCCCCACTCACTCTTCTCTCTCTTGCCTCCACTCCCCCCCCCCCCCCCCGCCGCCGGCGACTCGAGGAGCACGAGCATCGCCGACCGGCCGCCACGGCGCGCGCGTGCGAGATATCGCGCACGGCTCCGTCGAGCTTCTCCACGTGGTACGGTTAAGGCGGGCCCGTCACACGCGGATCTAAGGCGACAACCGGAAGCGGCGCGGCGACAACGACCACGACACGAGGCCGAGGCGCGTGCCGGCATGCGCGCGTAGCGACTGATGCCATGCTGCCAGATCTTATGCCGATGAGCAGCGTGCAAGGTGAGATCTGACGCCGTGCGGCCTCGTCGGCGAGTGGGCAGAGGGTGGCGCTGCCATCCGCGCGTGCCTTATCTGAGTGCACGGCGAAAGTGACGGCGACAGAGAGGTAAGTTCTCTGATCTTAGGGTTAGGGTTAGGGGATCTATGTGTGTGTGATCGATTCGGTGTTTTCGCGATCCCCTTCTTCTGATCTCATGTGTGACATGGCCTACTTAACATATAACCGAAACCTTAGCCAGTTAATTCTAAACTAAAAAACATGAATAATTATCTTAGCAACATTACTGATCTTAATTAATCTAGGCATGAAAACTTTTCTGATCTAAAACATGACTAGAAAACTGATCTAAAACATCACCTCTAATTAATACTAACCTGGCTCTGATACTAAATGTTAGAACTAATTAATCTTAGATTAACAATACTTAGAACTCAGGATCACTAGTCAATCTAGATCATAACTAGCAAACTGATCTAATGCGGAAAAGTAGGTTCGATCTATACCGGTGCTGGTGTTGGAGTCCATGGGTGTCGATGTAGAGGTGATGAAGTCGATGACGAAGGCGGAATTAGGGACGTAGCGTAGGCGCTCCTTGAGGGTTTTCTTGGGGTAGCGGAAACCCTCGGGGCGGTAGCGAGTTTGTTCTGGACGTGAACGTCGAGCTTCCAGGCCTTCCAGCGCGCTTAGCGATCGGTGGTGGAAAATTGGGTTTATAAAACCCTGAGTGGTACCCCTCCTTTTATATGGTCACACTGTAGACCCGGGGCCGAGTTCATGATCGATACGTGAGCCTTTTTTCCTCCCGATCAAGGCACTAAAACGGACTCTTTTTGTTGCCTATTTTTTAGGAATCGGATCGCACTGGCGTTACCCTATGCTCCCGTTTCTGTTGTTGACCGAGGTCAACCATAACAGAAAACTAACAAATGGATCAAAGATTCAATTCAAAGCTAAGAAGCTGGGCTGGAGCTGAAGGTTAGTATCTAACAGAAAACTAGATTTCCTTACATATAGAAAAAGGCATTTCTTATTAGGCCCGGTCTAGCTTGTGATGAAGCCCCACGAAACAATACAACTAAAAAACTGTACAAAGACCAAGCAATGATTCAAATTCTAAGCCTCCTACAAGGCTAGAGCTAAAATGTCATTCCTGGTTTTTTGCCCTTGGCAAATCAACCTGCAAATCAAAATCCACGCCAATCATCCCACCTGTTCAGATAAAAAAAATATTCTTAATAGTATAACCATTTCTCCATTTCCATATGGCCCATAAAGAGGACAGGCAAAATTTCTCGAAACACCACCAATTAACATTTATTTAACCGTCCAAATTAACTTGCAGGGACAAGAACGAATAGGCAACTTCGAGCAGCATATTTCCAAATGGCCCATTCTTTCATGAGGATATAATTCAAAGCTTATACAAATTGATCTTTGGCTTAGCGAAATTAAAGTAACAGCTGAACAAAAAGCAATTTCAAAAGTTTCAGAAGATTGAAATCCATGGGGACAGTCCCCTACTCAACAATAATATAAAAACTTACTGCTTTCTTTGTTCCCCAAAATCAGAAAACATAATCCATGCATTTTTTTCGTATTGAATCAATTACTTCGAAACCCAAAACCAGCAGCACTTGTATAGTTGTATTCTGTGAGGGACATGAATTATTCAATCCATGATTCCTCACCTTCAGCACATTCTGAATTTTAGAGCGACCCCACTTGACATTGACAAGAAGAGACAAGTTAAAGCGGCTGCCAATAACACAATACTGAGACAAATTAAAGCGGCTGCCAATAACACAATGCCTCACCAGAAAAACGGTGAAATCACGTGCAAGTAAGTTTTTTTTCTAGAATGCGCAGGAGAGCTACATATCATTAAGAAGAAGAAGCGGTTGATGACCGGTACAACGCGAGTCACCCTCGAGTGCTCGCTAAAGGCCTCCAAGATTTACATTGACTACATATCCGCAGGCCACCAACTGATTTAACACTGACTCTACACAAGGCCCTACTCTCTCGGCACTAGACTACCTAGAGCTTTGGCGCCGGTAGCCAACCAGAGCTTGGCTTCTGCCTTGATGTTCTCCATGATGGCCATAGCTGATGGCGTAGAGTTGTCGAAGACTTTGCCATTACACGCCTTCCAGATGTGCCATCCCGTTAGCAGGAAAGCCGAGTCGAGGCCTTTGTGCACCATTTTGGGCAGTCCAGCTCTCATGGACTCCCATGCGTCAGCGATCTGGCTCTCAGTGGTGATCATTCTGCTGCTGAGGCCGATCCAGGATAGGACGTCCCACCACACCTGCTTGGCCACCGGACAGCGAAGGGGGAGGTGCTCAATGCTTTCCGATTGTTGATCGCATAATGCGCAATCATCATTGTCTTGGAGGCCATGCCGCTTCCTCCTCTCCGAAGTCCCTGTCCGACGCTGTAGGGCTAGATATAGGAAGAATTTGATCTTGGGTGGCGCCTAGGTCTTCCATAGCGAGTTGGCCCCGACCAATTTCATTGATCCTTGGAAGTACATGTTGTAGGCTGATTTTGCCGTATACTCAAGGGATGCGGTCCATCTCCAGCAGATCATGTCCTCATCGTCAGAGAGGTGGACACCCTACAAGCAAGACCAAAGGCGTAGGTATTGGACAATGGCAATTACCATTAGAGGTCCTGTGATGTCCTGGATCCAACATTTGTTGAACATGCCCTCCTGTACGATCCTTCGCCTCCGATCGCTCGCCTTAACGGTGCGTACCAGGTCTGGGGCAATTTCTTTAATTGATTGGCCATGGAGCCACTTGTTTGTCCAGAAGAAGGAGCATCTGCCATTGCCGACGTTAACCTTAATGGATGCGTCGAACATTTGTTGAATCTCTGGCTCACATTCAATGGTGAGGTTGGTCCATGGCTGACAGCCGTCTGTTTAGCCAGAGCCATCGAAGACGTAGAGCGAGCCCCATGATCCGTAGGTCAGGGATGTCGAGTCCTCCTAGCTTATACAGCCGCATTACTATGGGCCATGATACAGTACATTTGCCACCTGGGGCGGTTGCTTCACTGGCCCATAGAAATCCTCAACGACATTTGTCGATGGCATTGATGACCCATGATGACATTTTTAGAGAGATTAACGGGAAGATCGGTATGGCCGTCAAAGTGGATTTGATTAGGGCCAGCCTTCCTGTTTTGTTGAGGAGTTTGGCTTTCCATGTTGGGAGGCGGCCTCTGACCTTGTCTATAACTGGCTCGAGGTGTGCCTTCCTCAGTTTGCCTGTTGAGGGAGGCATGCCCAGATATGTGATCGGAAATTCAGCGATCTGACACGGTAGGTGTAATTTTACCGCTTCTATTTCTTCCTCCTAGCAACGTATTGGGGTAACCGTGCACTTGCGCATATTTGTTAGCAGACCCGAGGCCGATCCAAAGAGATCAAGGATAGCGGTAGTGGCCATGAGGTCCCTGTTGGTGGGGGAGATGAACAAGATGGCGTCATCGGCATACAGCGAACACTAATGAGCGATTGACCGGTGTCCAATTGGGTGCAGAAGTTGTTGCTGCGCGGCATGACTGGTGAGCCGTTGTAACACATCCATTGCTAGGATGAAGATCATCGAGGAGAGGGGGTCGCCCTGCATCAATCACCGAGCAAGGTCGATGCGTTTTCTCGGCTCGCCATTGAGAAGTATTCTAGTTGATGCTGTAGAGAACAACAGTGTCAACCAGTTTCGCCACCTAGGCCCGAATCCTCTATGTTGAAGGACTTGAAGAATAAAGGACCAGGAGACCGTGTCGAAGGCCTTGACGATGTCCAGCTTCAACAGCAGTTTGGATACCTTTTTTTGCTGGAATAGCCTTGCCGATGCTCTGACAAACATGAAATTGTCATGGATGGACCGCTTTTGAATGAACGCGCTCTGGTTGATGTCCACCATGGCGTTCAGCTCCGGTGCCAGCCGCCGCGCCATCATTTTCGCCATGATTTTGGCAAAACTGTGAATTAGGCATATAGGGCGGTAGTCGCCATGTTCCTCCGCGTCCGGCTTTTTCGGCAGCAAGGTGATCAAGGCATTGTTGACGGCCCTCAGTCCTCTCCTGTCGGCTCGATTGAATGCATTCATCGCCATTAACATGTCCTGCTTGATTATTGGCCAGGCTGATCGGTAGAACTCCGTTGTGAACCCGTCCGGGCCTGGCGCTTTGTCTGCCGGTAGCGCTTTGATTGTGGCCCATAGTTCCTCTTCTGAGAACGGGGCATCGAGGTGGAGCAAGTTGGCGTTTGGCACCCTAATGGCTTGTAGATCGATGGCTTGGGTCCTCTCAACTTCAGTCCCCATGATGTGCTGAAAGTGCTTGAACAGCGCCTTGGCTTTTTCTTCTTATGTGGCCGCGAAGCCCTGGTCAGTCTTGAGCTTTGTAATGAGCTTCTTCTTTCGTCGGTAGCTGGCGTGGGCGTGGAAAAATTGAGTGCAAGCGTCTCCATCCTTAATCCAAGTGATACGAGAGCGCATGCGAGCGATGGTTCGCTCCAGCGATGCTAGCCCCAAGCACTTGCATTTGAGTTCTTTGCGTAGGGTTGCTTCGTCCGCCGACAACCTCCGATGCTCCTGCGCTTTGTCGAAACGCAGAATGATATCACGCGCTAAGAGGATTTGAGTCCTGATCGTGCCCACTTTTTTCTGGCCCCAGCTTTGTAACTCTCGCGCCGTATTGCGCAACAAGGCGTCGAGTCGGCGTAGAGGTCTTGATGCGTACACCGAAGTCGGCGTCGAGTCGGTGGGATTTAGCGAGGGTGGCACTGTGACCCGTACACCGAAGTGAGGTGCCAGTCAATGCCCTCTGACGAGATATCCACGGTGACGGAAAATTCCCCTATGTGTCGCGGGGTCAACGCAATATCCGGGGATCTACCAGCAATCAAAATACCTCCTCTAGTGTGGGAGGCCGGCAAGGAAACTGGAATACTGTGAACCCAGGGTTTGATTGATAACTGAAAGATTGATTACACTGAGTTTCGTTTCCTGGATACAAACTATCGACGCGTTTGCGTCTGAAACCACGCCGCGCAAAGCATCGCGTCGGCTGCGACGGTTCAAACCGCGCACGTTCCAAGATAATATGTTTATGTTTGGATCCATTGGAACGGACAACCAAGGCTCGCTGGCCTGTTTAGATTGCCGCGGCCTGCTCGCCAGCCTGAAGCAAGGCGGCGTTGAGCTGAGCATCGGAGAGGGCCTCTGCGGCGGGGAAGAGGTCTCTTATCGCAGGAAGATGCTCAGCCGAGAGGGGCGATCAAACAACGTGCTGTAGGCTTCCTGGGCTTCCTTGGTGATGGTGGTCGTTGGCCCCACAATACCGAGTTTACGCATGAGCAGCACTTCTCCTTTTTTTAGATGGCCGCACTGCAGACAGGCTGTCCTTGGCGATTCGTGAAAGTATGTAGTGTTGTATGTTTATGCGCATGCCAGTAAATAAGATAAGGGATTGCTAATTTTCAGGAGCCTGGAACTTTCAGTCATCACTTTTGAGCCATAGATCCTATATCTAACGGTTTCTAATTATTATACAAAAAATCTTATAAAAAATAAAAGAAAACACAAAGGAACAAAGTATTGACTGAAAGCTTTCAGGCGCCTGAAATCTAGGAAATGTACTACTCGAGCAGAGAGAATTGCAAGTAATTTACCAATGAATCAAACTGAAATTAAATGTGAATCTAACTATCTCTAGTGCACAGTGAATACAAACAACAATGAAATAGCTAGAAACTTACCAAAATGCATGACGATGATTGTCATAGAACCGTCTTAGCACGGAGACGGCTCCGTTCCAGGATCTTCCTCGGGTGGCGACACGCACTGTAATGTCTAATAGTACAACACATGACAGAAGCAAATAATTGTAACAAGAGCATAGGTAGAGAACAAAGTTTTACATAAATCCGAAGTTATATTATAAACCAGAGTTTTATTAAGAGTAAAAATGCGGAAGCGAATTGTTCAACATTGATTCAACTAGTTCGACGGGATAGATAAGATACAATCGTCCTCTCACGGCGACATACAGGGGACAACCCGACCATAATAGATGTTTTGCACAAACACCGTACCGGCAAGCAAGGAACTACTCCTCATCTTCATTCGTGCACAGCTCCCACTCGATGTTCCAGCAGTCAGGGCGCTGGTCTTCCCGGTGGAATCTCCCATCGTAGTGGCAGTCTCCACCCTGGTCATCTGAAAACCACATGAAGCTACGCCCTGAGTAATTAATTTACTCAGCAAGACTGACCCGTCAAAATGGCTAACTACAGCCGACACCTAGACATGCAAAGGCTAGGGATAGGGTATATGTTGCCAGAAAGCCAGCCTAAGAGTGGATTCTTATTTTTCAAGTTTTAGCAGCAAGTTAAGTTGTCATGGGAAATACTGAATTTAGTTTGCACTAAAGCTACAACAACCAAGGTTGCAAACAATATTGACAATTTCATACAACAGTGTTAAACCCATTCATCAACTTAATGGCTTCCGACACCGTTCCAAAGCAGCGATCAAGTGGTACTCGTTACTGTGAGGGGCAGCGACTCGAATCGATTTACATCCTGCAGGAGAAACCTGCTTACTGGAATCCGCATGGAGCAGCCTTTCGCTTACGGTATCGTAGGATCTTCCGGGTCCAGACTCCCCCGAGAAGGGTCCCCCAACGCGATGCGCCCCGTGCCGCCATCCGTGGGTGGATTGCTCCCTCCTCTCAGTCCCAGTTCCACCAAAGAAGGGAGAAGGCTATTTTCCGACCAGGCAGTAGTCGTAGCTACATCGGTTTACTAGACCCATAACTTCAGCATGTAAACAGCACATTCAAACTTGATCCCATGGGCCGGACACGAGGCGTAGCCTTAGGTCACTCGGACAGGGCTACCTCCTTGAAGACAAACTGTCCTTCCCTTTCCACCTAATTGCCCGTCCGGTCTTCATTGTGATCCCATCCACACCTTTCTTAATCTGTCATCATTCCCCAGGGTTAACATTTCCTGTCTACGAGTGGTCTCCATACCACAAGGTGAATGGTCGTCCTAAATTAAGCAGCGTGACTACCATCCCGAGGCTAAATATTGGGAAGAAGGAACCTACTGCACGCTAGGGTTTCAACCAACTCCTATCACTTAATGCACAGTCAAGCCTACATCCCTAACTAGTGAGAGAGTAAAAATTTAAAACGGGTGGAATGCACCGCGGCTTGCCTGGGTTCTGCTTCTGGTCAGCTGAAATACCACCGAGTCCTTCGGGCTCCTGCTCCGGTTCTGTCTCCACATGGTTCACCTCGTGATCTACATGATGCGAATGGTGTTATGCATGAGAGCCATAATCGATTCATGGCACTTCCTCAATAAATACGTTAATGCATAATATTCATGTAAAAATGAGCGGGGTGCCCCTCGTTAAAATGCTACCTAGCCTGTTATAGTGTTTTGATGAATTATCAAGTTTATGTGAGCAATTAATATGTTAGCATCGTTCTGGAGGTCAAATTAAATTGGGTGTTTTTCTGTGAATAATACATACCAGGAGTGATTTATTGGCCAAGATTCATTTACATGTAATTTGTCAGTGATTTTAAATAATTAAAACAAAGAAAAAGGTACAAAAATTAATAATGCCTAAAATATAGAGAACTAACACATGCCACTGTGCAGGGTCACCCAATATGCCAAAACAGATTTTTATGCCAAATATCAAGAATTTATCAGACACCCCCATTTATAAATGAATTTATTAGTGTTTTTGCCATTTAATTCAATGCTGATAAAAATACCGGCATACAGGGTGTTTTGGTATTTTTCTTAATTAGTCATGTCTACTGGAGACTAGAGAAATTTTCCTTGCCCTATAATTCGTATTAAATATTTTATTATGTATTTTACAAGTTTAACACATTTCCGGGAATTAGGAATTTATAAAAATTCAATTTCTATCTCCATGGGCCGATTCTCCCGCGGCCCACGGCCTAACACGTGCGCGGGGAGTCCTCGGGCCAGATCTGGCCCGAGTACCGACGGAGGCCCAAAGGCCTTGCGTGGCCCTGTGGCCAGCTCGGCCAGACCGGGCCGAGCGCGCGCGTGCGGCGACGCTCGCGGTCAAGCGCGGCGGCGCGGGTGCGGCGGCCAGCCGGAGCAGCGGCGGGACCTGCATTGACGCGAACATGACTCTATGGTTGGAGACGGGTGCGCGGCGCGCGAGAGCGAGGAGGGCGGCTCACCGGGTTAGCTCGGCAACGGTGAGGCGGAACGACGGCGGGCGGCGACGGCGGTCCGGCGGAGTGGCTGCACAGAGGTGAGCCGAGTGATGTCGAGGTAACGCGCTAGGTCAGGGTAACCGTGCGGGTGCAAGTGATTAGTCGGAAACTCACCGATGAGCTCGGGCGATGCGGCGGAGCGGCGGTCGGAGGCGGGAAAGACGGCGTCAATTGGCGGCGGCTCGGCGCGGAAGAAGGGAAGTAGCTTCATGTGGAGCTTCCACGCGTCGAGGTGGGGCTCCAGACGTTGGCGCTGCTTGAGCGGGGCGGTGAGATGGCCGGGAGCAGGTGCTTGCGCGGGCGGCGATGGCGGACGGCTTGGCGGAAGTGAGAGCTGAGAAAGGAAAGCGCGCGAGAGAGAAATGGGCAAGGGGCGTGTTCGGACCGCGGGGGAGACACAAAGGATGTCGGAAGACCGGTGGGGGCGTCGATCCGCGGCTTCGGCTATTGGCCGTACGCCGGCGGCCACGCGACGTCGCGCGGGCGGGGCGAGCGCGCGGCACCCATGTGTGTTTTCTCCGTGCGGCTGACAGACGGGTCCCACCGGTTATTTCTTTTTCCTAGTTTTCAAACAGCGCAAGCTTAATAATTTTGTAAATTTAAAAATATAGATCCCCTGGGAAATCTAAAAATATGTGCGTAATCCTCGTGATATGCTCTATTTTAAAAAAATGATAGAACTCAATGGTTCTTACCGGAATTTAAATGAGAAATTTTCAAAAAGGGTAGTTTTGGTCCTTTTAAACATTTATTTGGG
Source organism: Eleusine indica (assembly GCA_030378355.1). Lineage (NCBI taxonomy): Eukaryota > Viridiplantae > Streptophyta > Magnoliopsida > Poales > Poaceae > Eleusine > Eleusine indica. The sequence continues at coordinate 51,212,321 of CM059495.1, forward strand.
CCCCTAAGTTAAGGGATAAAATTCTGAAAAATTCCTTAAAATTCTACTCCACCTTGAACATCGACATACATGTTTGGTAGGTATGAGTTATGTTGAAAAATCTGGACTTGTAGTTCAAGTGACATTCAAATATGCTTAATTTAAATTCAAATTTGGTCATTTCAGTTCAAACTTTTGGTGTTAGGCTCTTTGATGACTAAGGTGCTGTTTTTGGAACCTTTATTACACTAGGAGTGTCACAATGATGCTGCATCGCCGTGAATTGGGTCACTGACCCTCTGCAGGAGGAGCTTGAGGAGCAGGTTCCTCGGGGGCCTCCGGTGAGCTCGGGGGCTGGCAGCCCCTGGGCGTCCTCCGAGAGCAGCGGGTGCTTCAACTCCAAGGGGTCGACGACGTGAGGGTACATGTCGACCGCCAGTTGCATCATATCCCTGAGCCCCTTGACGTATCTCCCCTGCTCCAAGCTGATGATCTTGCGCTGAAACTGGACCTTGATGGCCCTCGTTCTCAACAGCTGCTCGCTGAAGCCCCTCCTTGAGTTGGCCAACCTCGGCTGAATGTGTGTTTCCTTCACCAGCCGGTGCTCCTCGCTGTGTCTGTCTCTTGCCGCTTGCACCTCCAGCTTGAGTCTGGCAACCTCGGCTCGCCAGGAGCTCATGTTCCTTTCCTTCAAGCTCCGCCATGGCCTTCTGCGACAGCTGGAACAGATCCCGCGTGGCAGAGCGCTCGCCGTCGGAGATGTTAGATGGTCCCGCAGGAGCAGAACCCAACGGCGTTGACGTCTCGACGTCACGCTGGGCCTGTTCCGACAGAGGGGTGGCAGATTCAGGCGCCTTGCGCTTCCTTGTATGCTCCATGGTCCAGCCCACGGCGTTGGTTTTATGTTCTATCAGCGGTAGCTGCGCAGGCGGGTTGAGAGGGACGTGAACGCCGACAGGGAGTGCGCGCCGGAAGAGGAACGACACGACATTGATGCTCGTCTCGTTCCCGCCGGCAATGACGGCGGCTTTCTCGAGCAGCTTCTGTATGGCAGTATCTTCTTGCCAGCTGTCAACGCCGGTCTGGCCTCGGCAATCGTCTTTCTGGGTATGGCCATGTGGCATCGTGGGCGGCAACTGGAGGAAGAAGAACCGGGACCTCCAGCTATGGTACGGGGGTATCCAGCTGGTGAAAAGGGGGGGCACGGCTTCTGGATACGAATCTCAACACAATATGGATGGTGTAGATATACATGCATGTTGAGCATATATATATATGCGGTGATGACTTTCTTGGCTTGAAGTGCCACCGAAGGACTTGCGGTTGCATACCTTAAAGAAGTACTGGAACACACAGAGAGCAGCGGCTCGACGCCGGCGTCATTGCAGAGCAGCACGAAGGCGGCCATGTAGCGCCACGAGTTGGGCAAGAACTGGCTCGTTGCGAGGCCGTGGTGCAGTGCAGCAGGACCCCGACGTAGAACTTGTGGAGCGGAAGCCGCATGCCGGCGTCGAACGCGTCGGCGTAGACGCTGATGGCGTTGTAGCCCTCCGGCAGCGCCGTGCAGGCCGGCTTCTTTCTCGGGTAGCGTGGCGTGTACACCTTGGGAACGTTGTACCTCTTGCACAGGACCTGAAGCTTCTGCTCCCCTGGACCGGTGAACTTCTATATGATCCCCTCCGCCTCGGGCCACGACCAAGAGGAGACCCCGGCCCTGGGATGGCCATTGGTGGTCGTCGCGGTGTCTTCCTCTGTTGCCATGGCGTGGAGTATTTGGACGGAGTCAGAGGAAGACGCGTCGGCCGATGTGGCTGCCATTGCCGGCGGTTATGCGGAGCGCTGTGTAAGCTAGAGCGTATGGTGGGGTTCGGCGCTTTCCAGATGGGGAACGGAGAGAAGGAGACGGGACGGGAGGAGTAGGAGTAGTCATTTTTAATATTGCGTGCTGCATAGGTCTGTCATGGTTTCTGCTGTGCCCAATAATTTGTAGGAACGCATCGTCACTTTGCTAGTTTCTTACATAAAACGGTGCATGTTCTTAAATAAAATATTTTCTGTATTTAATTTGGTCTCAGGATAGATACAGAAATGTACGTCTGGCACCGTTGGTTGCGTTCGTACTCCTTGCCCTCGTCGGCATAGTGGCACGCCATATGGCCGATCCGGCGCATCTACGTGATGTAACAAAATGGCATAAACCGGATGTCCCCGGTTCGTGTATATAGGAAATAAACAAATTCAATCACAGCAGATGAAAAACAAATTCGTCGTGTACCACAAGATAATTCCTGGCCAATTTCCGATGAACATGCAGGTCGTACTAGTGCTGCCACATCTCACGGATGCCTCGCCCTGTGGGATCACGACGAGAAGGTCATTCAGAACGGAAATATGTACGCACCAAACTTCCCGCTATTTCCTCAAGATTTTAGTTTGGCCACAGTCATCTTCATCCATCCAGGAAAATATCTGAGGGAAAATCTGTTATTAGTTGCCTCACCTTAACAACCTCCCACGGTTTAAGCCTCCACATTCTTCTTCATCCACATCTTCATCCGCCTCCATGAAACAGACTCCATGAGGGAGAGGGACTGGGCTTCTCTCGAGAGAGGGTTGCTACGCGACATCTTCACCCGCCTCCCTGCCGACGCCGATGTCGTCAGCTTCCGCCATGTGTGTCACCACTGGCGTGTCGCCGCCGGCGCCGGCGCTCCGATCTCTCGACCTTGGTTCGTCTTGTCGCGTCCTTCCGTCAATGGCACAGTTGCCACTCACGCCTACATACAACCAGCGCAACGCCATGGCCGCAGCCGCATCAGGGCCATCCACAAGGAGGATGTCGCCGTTAAGGAAGAATGGGCACCCAGCCGAGGCTCATCCCGCGGCTGGGTCGCTGTGAGCGAAGGCGAGAACCTCCTCCTCAGGGACCCCATCTCTCGCGTCGAAATGCCTCTGCCTCCCATCGACCCTGTGTGCCAGTTGTTCAGCATCTTCCTCTCCGACGACCCCCTCGATGCGCCCACTGAGTTCACAGCGTTCGGCTTCTTCAAGAGGACCGATTCTCCCAATCTGGGGCATTTGCTTGCCTTCTGTCGTTCCGGCGACGCCGAGTGGACACGGATCGATACGGATGCTGGCGAGCCGGAGCAGATCTGGTACTTCCGGGGACTCGAGTTCTTCCGAGGCCGAGCATACGTGTTCCTCTGCAATTACACAGTCGCCGTCGTTGACGCCGACGCACGGAGGCTCGTCGTGAGCACGGTAAATTTGAGCTACCCAAGTCATAATTCACTGTACTCGCAGGAATCCTTGGTGGAGGCCGGCGGCGACCTCCTGTTCGTGCAAGTGAAGCAGACCTTCGTGGAGAAGGCTTCACGGTCGCCGTGCTGCATCCGCCGCTCATATGATCTCAAGTTTTTGGCGACGGTGACCAAGATCGTGCTCGATGCGGACGGCGTGCCTGTGCAACTGTCAGATATCGTGGAGACAGGGGACTACGCGTACTTCGTGGGGGGACAGGGCCACGCGCTCGCGCTCCCGGCGAGTGGATTCCCTGCGATCAAGGCTGGATGCGTCTACCACTTCAGCACGTACTGCACTACGAGCGTTCCGAGGATGATCGTGAGTGATCTACTGCAACAGCCTCAACGCCATGAGAATGTTCGGAAGTTGCCGCTCGCTGGGCCGTGGCGCCCAGTGTCTTGGTTCTGCCCTCGTCGTCCGATCTTGAATACGACGATGAAGCGTAGGTAATGTGTGCATGGCCGGGACTCATAAACGCCTATCGGTATTGTGTTGCTATAATATATCTAGTTCATTTTCTTTAGAGCATTCTTCTATTCAAGGTATTAGATGAACAAAGCTGGCAATAAATTTGATTTGAATGTGAGGTCAATGCAAACTACTGTTATGAGAATTCACAAAGTCATAGTACTGATTGTCGTCTCAGTACGTAGCGGACTAGCGGTGCATGTTTTTGTCAGTCAGCTCTTGTATCTACAACGTACGCTTGAGATTTTCAATATTGTAGAATCTCGAAGAACACTTGTTAATATTGTCGTTGGAAAGGTCGAGACAGAATCAGAACAATGACTGACTGCATGTTTTACATTAAGATTAGTAAAGTATAGTTTCCATAATATATACTTTATCATGTGATTTGTAACATGTATTATATATGATACGAATCTCAACATAATATAAATGGTGTAGATAATACATGTTAAGCATATACATGTGGTGATGATTTTCTCAAAAATCAACCGAGGTGCGCCCAACCTACTGCAGGCAATTCTCTCCGCTCATCATCAGGGCCGGAAAATGCTTGTTATGGAAAATGTCATCAAAATTTCGAACCATAATACTTGTTAACATTATCCTGGAAAATGACCCTATAAATTATCTACGGAGCATGCACGGTGACTTCTCAATGACAGAAGAACAACAAGATACAAGATAGTGACTACTTTCCGGCAGTAGTAGTTCGTTGTTTCAGTAGTGGGGGAAAAACCAACCGCGGCGCGCCCAAAACCTACTGCCGGGACTCCTCTCAGGCCGTCATCGGGGCAGATTGTCTCCTGGCGACGCGACTACTGGCTCTCCATGTGGAACACCCTAACGAGCCCGTCGGGATGGCCCTGCCGGTCGACGAGGTAGATGCAGTTGACGCGGCACGCGGGGAACTCCGCCGGCGAGAGCGCGAACGCTTGGTTCCTCCCCAGGAACAGCGCGTTCCAGCCGAGGTTAACCACCTTTACCAGCCGCAACGGGTCACCGTCATGCCACTCCACCCTGTGCACCTCCACCGTGCGCGAATGCCCGCTGATGATGTCGACGACGTCCGAGCTGTACTCCACGCCGTCGTGCACCGAGACGAGGAGCAGCTCGCCGTCGCACTCCACAAGGTGCGTCTCGATGACGCGCTTCCCGCTGCCGGGAACCTTCTCGTCGTCGTCCGAGCCAACAATGTCGACGTGTTCGAGTTCGAGCGGGATGACAGCCGGCGCGTCCCCATCGACCTCGAGGACGCAGAGCTGGGACTTGAACGCCACGTAGAACCGCCCGTTGTAGTGCTCGACGCCGACGTAGCCGTTCACGCTGAAACCCAGCCTCCTCCACGCTCCCGTGACGGAGCTGTAGTGCGCGAGGCAGCTCGTCGGGAACCCGACGGCCACGGCACTCCACTCGGCGGCCGCGGCCGGGTCGGCCGATAGCACGGCGGCCGTCACGTCGATCCACTTCTTGAAGAACCCGACGGGCGGGAGCTGGACGCGCCTGTCGTTGACCGGGTTGGCCAGCACGATCGCTTTGGGGCTGCTGGTCCTCGGGTCGGTGAGTGCGAGGTAGCCGTGCGAGGAAGAGAGGTATTCGAGCCCCGCGGGGACCGCGGCGTGGAAGGGCACGAGGCTGCCGCTTGGGGCGAGACAGAACGACGAGATTGCGCCGGTGCCCTGGCCAGACTGGTCGGTGAGGGAGCCCATTAGCCAGGGCCGCGGGCGCCAGGAGTCCGCCGCTTCGTCCCAGCCCGCGCAGACGGCGCGGCGCGGAAGCGGACGCGGTCGGCGTCCGAGGTGAGGAGCGCGAACACGGCGAGCAGGAGGTCGCACGGCATCGACGACCAATCCAAGCTGCCCCTGCCGCTGGCCATGGCGATGGGGATCGAGGACGGCCCAGCAACTGTGAGGAGCGGTAAGCGAACAACTGGCTCAATAGCATGTCTTCTGTATATGCTCTCGATTCCTTCCTTGCCTACCTTCGAAGGAAAGGACTGGGGTTGGGGGCAAAGCTTTCCCCAAGTGAATTTCGGAGAAGTTGCGCGTTTTCTGTTGTGATTTCCGCGTCACTTTTGACTTATTGTTTCGCGATGTTGTCGAGCGACTGCGATTGGGAGTCTTTTACCTTTATGCCATTAAAAAAAATTAGTGATTACTTGTGTGTCATAAAAATATTTATAAATATCTGTGTGTCATAACCTTAACGTTCGTTGACGTGTATGCCATTCCATCCATCTTCTTTTAGAACTTAACGGCCACAGACCATGACATGTGGGACCTATGTATGGAAAAAACTATTTTACCTCTAAGCAAAACATCTCCCATGTAACTGACACGCGGGACCCACTTGTCATCTTCGTCTTCCTCCTCCCATCTTCTCATTTCTATCTTCTCAATTCCTCTTCCCCGTTGCCCCAGCGATGACAGCAGCCCGGAGCACCGCCCGGCCGCGAGCTCCGCGATGCGCACGAGCTCTGCCGGTCGCATCGCCGCCTGGCCGCCAGCTCCGCGACGCGCACAAGCTCCGCCCGGCTATGAGCTCCGCCGGCTGCATCACGCCTGGCCGCGAGTTCCACCGATGGCGGGGCTCCGCAAGATTCCCACCCGCGGCCATGTTCCGCAGCGCACGGGAGCAAGGGAGAAAGGAGAAGGGGAGGAGGAAGAAGGGGGAGTGTGGGATCCACAAGGGTAAAATGGTACTTTCACCAGTTTATTTGACACCGTTAAAGAGAAAATGGATGGAATGACATATGCGTCAACGAAAGTTAACGTCATGACATAGAGGTGTCTATAAATTTTTTTATGACATACAGATAGCCACTAACTTTTTTAATAACATAGAGGTAAAGAACTGACATTGGGAGCTCGCCATGTCAGCTCGGGGCAGGGGGGCGGATTCGTCATCACGGACCGCGTTGCACGAGTCCGTTGGGTTGGTGGTGTTGACCTTTGCCAAAGGTGACCTCGGTAGTCATCGAATTCATTGGAAAAGGGAATCTGCTCTATCCGCGTCAGGAAGGTAACTAACCTCCGGCTACCGCCACTCTTCCGTTAGCTCAAAAAAAAAAAAAAAACCTTCCATGAGAAAAGGCAGGAGAAGAATCTGTTGTTAGTTGCCTCCACACCATAACAACCTCCCACGTTTAACTCTCTTCACGTGACACGTTTACGCTTGCAAACCTAACTCATCTCCATCTCCATCCACATTTCATCCGCCTCCGATCCATGAAGCAGACTAAATGAAGGACTGGTCTTCCCTCGAGAGAGGGGTGCTGCGCGACGTCTTCTCCCGCCTCCCTGCTGATGCCGATGTCGTCAGCTTCCGCCATGTGTGTCACAACTGGCGCCTCGCCGGCGGCGCCGGTGCTCCGGTCCCTCGACCTTGGTTCGTGTTTTCGCGGCCTTCCGCCGCCGATGGCACTCGCGTCTTCGTGCGGCCTGCGCAACGCCATGGTCGTCGCAGCCGCATGAAGGTCGTTCACACGGAGGATATCGGCATCAAGGAAGAGTGGGCACACACTCGGGGCATGTCGCGCGGCTGGCTCGCCGTGAGCGAAGAAGGCAATCGCCTCCTTCTCAGGGACCCCATCTCCCATGTCGACGTGCCGCTGCCCGCCATCGACCCTGTGTGGCAGCTGTGTAGCATCTTCCTCTCCGATGACCCACTCGTCGCGCCCGGTGAGGAGTTCAAAACTTTTGCCTTCTTCCAAAGTACCGATGGTACCGATTCCGGGCATTTGCTTGCCTTCTGCCGTTCTAGAGACGCCGAGTGGACACGGATCAATCCAGATGACGGGCAGCCGGACCTCCTTTGGTACTACCGAGGGCTCGAGTTTTTACAAGGCCGGGCGTACGTGCTCCTCAACGATTACAGAGTCGCATTATGTGACGTGGATGCACGGAGGCTCGTCGTGAGCACGGTAGAGTTGGAGTACCCGGGTCACGACGAAATGTACTCGCAGGAATGCTTGGTGGAGGCCGGTGGCGACCTCCTGTTCATGCAAGTGAAGCAGCGCTTCGTGCAGACTGCGCGGTCATCGCCATGCTGCATCGGCCGCTCATATGACATCAGGTTTTTTGCGAAGATGATCAAGATCGAAATCGATGCGGACGGCATGCCGGTGAAATGGTCCGATGTACAGGAGATTGGGGACTACGCCTTCTTCGTGTCGGGACAGGGCCACTCGTTCGCTCTCCCGGCAAGCGGCTTCCCTGCGGTCAAGGCTGGATGCGTCTACCACTTCAGCGCACACGTGACTATGAACTTTCCGGAGATGATCGTGAGTGATCTGCGGCAAGACCCTCACCGCCATGAGAAGGTGCGGAAGTTAAAGATCCCTGGGCCATGGCGTCCACTGTCTTGGTTCTGCCCTCGTCGTCCGATCTTCGATACGACGACGATGAAGCGAAAGTGATGCGCGCATGGCCGGGACTCGTCAACGCCTACCGGTTACTATGTTGCTTTAATCTAGTTTCACTTAGAAGTCACTTCTTTATAGCATTATTCTATTTCATTTCATCAAGGTAATGATTAGAAGAACAAAGCTTGCAACAAATTTGATTTTATTTGAACGTGAGCTCAATGGAGGCTAATGTCAGGAGTGTTCACGAAGTCACAATGTCAGATGATCTATTTATTTGTTTTCTAGATATACTAGTACTGTGTCAGTTCATTCGGCTGCTTATATGTTCATTGTCGTTTCAGTAACTGTACATGATTTTTGCAAATCAGCTCTTGTATCTAGTTCAACGCCTGTGATGCATAAAAACAGGTACTCCAAAGCTTGAGATTTTCAGTATTCTAGAATTTCAAATCATAGAAAACACTTGTTAATACCGTCATTGGAAAGGTCCCTCATATATAGTAAACAATGAGATTTTCAGTATTCAGTTTTTGGATTGGAGAAATTAGACTACCAGATTTGAACTCAAAGAAATTTGATAGATACTATTCAATCTAGGACTTTTAGATATACAGCGTCTGAATTTAGAGAGGGAGGATACAGTAAGCTGGAAAGTGTGGCACTCAAAGATATATCAATTCTACACAGTTTGTCTGCGATTTGACAATGTCAAACGAGAGGAGGTGAGTGCTGGTAACATGTTCGACGACTGGCTTTAGTCGACTGTGGTTTCGTTTTTAGATCGGTGAAAGTGAAGCTGGGCTACCGACAAGGCAACACCCCTTCTATATACTGTACTAGCAAAATGTCCGTGCATTGCGACGGGTTTAAATAAAACAAATATTTTGTATGATTTAAATAAAAAATTATTTACATAATATATTGGAACTTGCTAATTTTCATCTGATTGAAAGTTTAGGCAATTTTCAATCACCGCTTTAAGCCATTGGATCTATATCTACGGTTTACGATTATTATATAAAAAATCCTATAAAAAAATCAAAACACAAAGGAACAAGCTATTGATGAAAGTTTTCAATCGATTGAAATCTAGAAAACATACAATATATTTGTTAGACATATATAGTATTATTAACATTTTTATATGAAGATCATATTTATATTATTATTGATGCTTCTTAATATTCATTTTATATGCCAAAAGCAACCATTTTCTACCATATTCCCATCATAAATATGTTTTATTTATCTCTAATATTGACGATTTCCATATGTAGTGTTGTTTGAGTGCTATGTTGCAGAATTATGTGAAATGACACTAAAAAGGTTCAAAGATGAGAAGTAGCGATATGAAGCCCGACTCGTCATGCAAGGAAGGCTTCTCACACGTCCATGCCACCTACAAGACACCCCTAAACGTACATAAAATCTAACATGCAAGCTCAAGGTCGTGACCCAATAACTAAGAACTTCAAAAAGGTTTATCCGAAAGGAGAAATCAATTTACGTATTCTAGAAATAATACTGAATTGCGTCTTTGTTTTGGATTTCAAGACTTGCTCTAATGGGAAAAGTATGACTACAAAAATTGTAGACCTCGTCGAGAGCTTTATGGAACATATATGCATCATATTATTTGGACTCCGGAGCTATAAGATATGGACCCTGCAAGGAGGCCTACACTGAGGAGTCCGAATCAGAATAGATATTTTTACATCACATATTTGAACAAGAAGACAGCCAAATCTGTAGATCGATTTAATATCGAAGTTATAGAACTTTTTGACAGCTACAAGATAAAGTTTGAGTTTGTCTCATTTGAACTCTGGACGCGGGAGTTATGATTTTTAAAAGTCGGTGTTTAATGTGGAAGATACGAAACCGACTTGGATTCAATTTCTAATTTTATGGATACGAAATAGACGACCGTATCTAAATTAATAGATTGTAGAGATTGTGCGTTTCAGGCTTTCTATAGTCTTGACACCCCAGTGTGCCGAGTGGATCATCTCCATGGAACTGAGAGACATGGCCTGAGACATGACACATGAGGAAGGTTGCAAACTCCTGCTCTCCTTTCATCAGCACGTGTGTCATGATCAGGTGCTGATTTAGGCAAGCAATCGTCCCAGCCGCCGGTGGCCACCCTCTATAACATCGTTTTGTACTTTGATGAGCCAGAGTGAAAGCACTGCAAATTACACGACCACGCTATCGGTTAATTCTAGATCATGGGCACGTATAAATAATCATTTAACGTTTTCGATAATAAATGTATGTATACTAGCTGCTCTGTTTACCTGAAGCTGCAAACGCCGGAGACGCGGGAACAGGGTTAAGATGTGTGCGGCCTCCTTGAATTTCTTAACCGAGTCAAACGGCATGCTCAAATAGAGTGACGTTACCAAGGGCAGCGGCCTCTGCGGCACTGTGGTGGGAAGTAGAGCAGCAAGGCTTTGTGAGCCAATGCAATTATGGGCGTGGTAGCACGAGGCCGATCTGTTGGGCCGAGACGGGGACCTGGAGTTTCATCCGGCAGAGGTTCACGCCGTCGAAGGTGAGGGTGCGGAGACTGGGCGTGTCCCGGAAGCACAGCTCGTCGAGCCGGGTGCAACGGACGATGCACGCGGTGGCTAGCGTGCGGGGGCGGAGCCCGACGCGGCGGAGGCCGTGCATATTGTTGAGGTTCAGTTCCCGTAAAGCCGGGCAGCCGTCGAGCATGTTGCCGAGCGCCGTCTCTGAGATGTCCACCAATGATAAACGCAGGTATTCGAGAAAGGGAAAGCACGGTAGTGCGGTGCCGGAGATACATATAGATACATGGAGATCGTCAGCCACGTCCGTGTCTTGTATTGGATTCGATATTATGTACTATAGTGGAGTAAGGTTACCCGTTGGTGTGCAACCAGGAGTCCCTAATCCAACTCAATAAGTTTAATTGCACATAACAATCATAACATAATCCCTAAATGTACCATCAAAATTTGGCCCTGGCGTTTACTATCCATACTCCTCAATAATAATATGATTTAAAGATGAAGCTCAGTCAAACAAAATTGTATTCACTGTAGCACTAAATGTTACTAGTATACAAGATACACAAGCCGTTTGGAGCCAAATGGCTAACCCATCACAGTATTTTACAAATTTCTGCCGCTTCAAAATGTGGCAGCAGCTGATATCCTATTCTTCTACTACTGAAGTCATGAAACCGCCGACTACTGAACACCCACTCCCCTACTGCTAAACACAAACTAAATGTACAGGACTTAAAACCATCCAAACAAACGATTTTTCTGCCGCTGCTGGCTGTTGCTACTGTAGCTGCCTCCCGCTGGAGTAACAGATATCCTGTCCGCGTTAGCCAATGCCCACCTGTTGAAGTCGGGTGAGGACAGCAGTTGTTTCATAGCTTTCTTCGTCTCCTGTTTGGTGAATGCTTCATATTCCTCCTTGGAAAATTTCCTCCTCTCAGGAGTAGTGTGGAAGGTTGAATAGTATGTTTCGCTAGCAACACCTTGTGACGATGCCTTTGCTGTGCCTGGAAAGCAACAACATAAGCTACTCAATAAAATCATAATAACATCAAGCTGCAAAGTCATAGTCACAACTAAAACAATAATGAACCTGCAAGAGGCGAATTTCTTCTGGGTGTATGTCTCAGGAATTCACCATTAAGGTTGGTAAATCCTTGCTGGCGAGTTCCACTCATGTTGGCATATTCTTCACCCAAATCTTCGTAACGGGAGGAAGGAGTTGTGATTCCACTACCAAGTCGTCTGCAGAGATGTATTCTTTAAGTTGTCACTTTCAGCGAATGGAAACAGATGTTTGCTACAACCATATTACCATAATGTTGGGACATACTAGTAGAAACAGATGTTAACCATCATAGTATCCAAAAAAAAAAGAAGCCCACGTTGCAAACATAATTCTGGTAGATAGATAGGCAACACATGCAAGACCTGTAGATTTTATAGACATTAAAGGTTTCTTGACCTTCTAAACCATTATTAAGCATTGAGTCAACAGATGAGCTCAATTCGTCACATTTCTTTGTGCATGAACTAATGCCACAGTTTGTATATCATTATTTTACTATAATTATGCTGATAACACATTATTAAGCATTGAGTTAACACATGAAGTTAACACTAACTAAGCTAAGATCTCACTACCCCCATTGCAACACATACAATCAACTATAACACATTGAAAACCCAACATTGTCAAACCACAACGAGGTGAACTAGCTGCTGTAAATTTGATGGAAAAACATGGAGCAAATTTAATAGAATAGCACATGTTTTTTACCAGACAATCATAAGACTACATTTGGGATTTATACAATACAGTGTGCCCTCATAATGGAACACTGAGAATTCGTCACATTTCTTTGTGCATGAACTAATTAGAATTAAATTCCAAACTAGCTGATAGATTTCAGTGTTCAATACATGGCCTAATAAGGTATGGGCATCTTAAATCTCTTGAATCCTATTCAGGCTACATCTTTTCACACCAAGAGTACAAATAATGCAGCATCCTTCTATTAGCAAAGATATATCCAACATGTCAAGACCTTAACACTGTTCTGTTAATGACCAATTGTGTCCCAACTGCTGGCTCATGTATATTTATTATATGTCCAAAATCATGAATGCAAAAGTGAAGAATGAACCTATAAAGCTGAGAGCTGGTGTAACCATCGATAAATCAATACATCAAATGAAATGTTGCACTGATTGACAACTGAATAATTTGGCATACCTTGATAGATAGCGAAACAATCTTGATTTTCCCTGAACCCTTAAGATTCCTTTGATGATTACACAAGAAACCAAAGCAGCAAATGCAAAGATATAGTCCAGTGAACTCTACAGGAATTAACAAAGCAAGAATTAGAATGGCAGTAAATAGATAAGCAGGGTATAAACAATAGGCTGTTATAGAAGTAATACCTGGAGGATCATAACTGCTGAAATGATCAAGATAGCCCACTCAACAAAATAAGCCACACCCTCATCCACAGATCCTTCTTCTGTAAGGACAAGTTTACGGACACCCCAGTAACCAAACCAGGCTCCAGCTAAGATGACCAATACAAGAAGGAATATGCCTAGCTGCAGTACAATAAACATAAACATCACAAAGAATAAAACCAAGTGTTGAAACATTAAGAATATCCTAATGGGACAATTTTCTGGCACACTATAAACATCTATTGCGCATACCATGAAAATTTGGCAGCTTAATGAGCAATTTGAATTCATCATATAAATTTTCCATCATAATATATTATTTCCCAAGAGAGTGTGAAAACAAGCATAGAAAATGTGACAATTGAACAGTAAATATTATTCAAAGGGACAGAACAACAGGACAATTAGAAAACAAAAAAGGCATCAATGCAAAGTCATGAGGTGATTAGAAACATTGTGCCATAGTTGAAAGTTAAAAAATATAAACTTACTGTCAAACACATGTAAATATAGGTGAAAATTAAAAAAAGGAAAAATGAAACACGATGATAATCCCAAATGGAGAACTTACATACAGGATTATGCATGTCTTCAGCAATCCCAATTTCCACAAGGACTGAGCGCAGCAGGCCAGACAAATAGTGCAGAAGATAGGTTGTCATACCAATCTGTTGAGAAAATGACACGAATTAGTCACCTGGTGGTGTGGGACAGAAACCTTTCCAATAGACAATTCAATACTTACAACTGTGGAGTATGCAAAAATAGCAAGAGAGCTCTTTCTACCAGTGGGTAAAAGCTTCATCCCCTGAGATAAACAAATTAAAAAGGTCAAGTAAACAGGTAGAACTCACAAAGTGATTGACTGGATAGTAGATAAAATGACCTCTAAAATTTGAACTCACTAGAAGTTAAATTTATGCTAAAAGACAGTATAACTCGCATATTTGATAATGTAAGTGACAAGACTGAAGACCACATTGTCTTAAGCACAGAAAAGGAAACTAATACTACAATGACCAACACATAGAAGCATAGCATGAAACAAAATGGTCCTAATTTGATTTGGTGCTGCAAATTCCAGCAAGATAAACAACTTGATATATCAGAAAAGAAAGAAAGCTCGTTTGGCCATGATATGTGAAAAGGACTAAAAGTCATGATATTAAAAGATGCGATCATTTTCCGACCAAAAAAAAAAAGTAATGAAGAAAATGAATATTATTTTCAGCTACATTGGTTGGGCTATATTCTTTTTGGGACATTACTCTGACACATTTTTTTTCCTTTTAGTTCATTCAAAATTGTAATAGAGCAAGTAGAGTGTATATAAGAGTGAGCAAGATGCATCCTTACACATTACACCTAAAAGCATCTGGATACTCCTAAATAGTGAGCTTGATAAACATGATTACATGACTAGCACAGCCCACAAGATTGTCAATTAACTCTAACTTGGTAGTGCCATCTGGAAAAAAGAAATAAAGTGCAAAACAAGCAGCCCCAGTTTCACAATGAGGAAAGGAAACACTCTTGACAAGAAATAGTGAGTACAGTGTGGCTTTGAGAGCCAAGCAAATTAGCAATTCCATATACTATGCTTCAAATATTCAAGAATCAAATTGGAGACTGATAAAAAGTAAGATCGAGCCAATGAACTATTAAAAGAATGGAAACACCCACCATTACCAATATCAATCATCAGCTTAAGTGCCCAATTGCCATTATATAGAGTACAGAGTGAAAAGGATTAAATTACCTGAAAGAGTATAATCAGTATCACAAGGAAGATGCCGATCGTCATGGCTCCACCGTAGTAAAATACTACAGACTCGCTCAATGTGTGTGCCACCACCATCAACACCATCCCCAACACCAAGAACACCACTCTATGTAGCAAGAACTCTGCATACACAACAGTAAAAGATCCATCCCAGTTACACACAAAAAGAACAAACAAGAGTGGCAACACCAAGCAAAAGAAGCAAAGTGCATGGCCGATCCTCAACTTGGTTGGGGATGTCATCCAGGACCCTGAACTCTAATGCACATCAAAGTCTCTGAACTTGTTAAGTGGTTCATCTGTGTTCCAAATGTCTCTACTCTCTAATTAGCATTGATTCGCCTAGTTGGTGTCTATGTGGCCATCATGTCATCAAATCCAAAAACATCATCACTTACTCAAAAAGCAACTTTATGCTTCCTAAACAAGTCTGGATTGTTTCTATTTGTACTTGATTTGTTTAAGTTTGGTTTGGGCTCAATAGAAGTAGAAGTGATGAATTTGTACACTTCAATGAAGTAGCCGCAGCAGAGACATCATTAGGCAGATCAACACTGGTTCGGACCACGAGTGAATCACTTAACAAGTTTAGAACTTAAGTGTAAAAAATTAAGAGTTCGAGGACCTAGATCACATCCCTGGACAAGTTTTAAGGACCAACCATGCACTTCCCTCAATAGAAAAACTACCTTCCTCACTGGATACCACAACCGACCTTGAAGGGTCAGCTGGCATCCGGAAATCCAGATTTCGGCGGTCATACGGCGAGATCGCTTGTGCCCAGAGCCCGCCCTTGGGCATCTTCTGCCACTGTGACGCGGCGCACTTGCACGGACCAACTGTGACATTCCTACAAACACCAAGCACACAACACAAAGAAATTAGGCCAAGATAAAGCTACAAACCAAGACAGCTAGGGTTTTAGTTTCCCGTTTCACATACCGGTGGAAGCAGAGCTCGAGGCCCTGGGGTCGGGTGGCGTTGGCTCGGACGCGGAGCGCGTGGAAGAAGCGGGATGGGTCACGGAGGCGAGAGGGGCGGCCGTGGAGGACGACGCGCGTGCAGTAGGGGCCGCCGACTGTTGCCCCATCGCCGCTTGACAGGGCTCTCGCGGCTGGGAGGCGAACGGAGGCCGGCGGATGCGAGGTGACTGCAAATATAGCAGAGAGCGGAGGGGGTTAGGGTTAGGGCTTCGCGGGGGGTCGGCGGCAAGGGGGGAAGGCGGCGTGCTTACCTGTGAGCTCCACGGGGCTGGAGCTGGAGAGAGCGGCGGTGGAGATTGCCAGGAGGACTATGACAAAGGGCGGGAGGAGGAGGAGATCACGCCGGCGTGACGGCATGTCGGCGAGGCGCTGCGGCGGATTTCTGAAAATTACAAGAAACTGAAATTTGTAAGTACTCGAACAACAATGAGTTTCATATTGTGATCATCGAAATTCACCTCTTCTCTGGCGTGATCGCTCGCCCGCGCGGCCGCCGTCGTTTGCACGCTGTCGTTGCACGCCCGTGCAGCTGCTGTCGCTCGCCCGCGCGCCGCCGCCGTTGGCCTTAGCCACCGTCCCGCGCTGCGCCCTTCTTCATGCCCACCGACACGGTAACTTTGGACACGGCAAGGTTAGCCGCGGGGTGGGCCGGTGGGGGAAGATGTTTGTACTATTGGGCTATACTTTTATGGGCCGAGAAGAGCTGTTGGGCTGGAATTTCGGTTTTTCGGCAGTTCTGTGAGGAAAATGCATAATAAATTGGAAAAAGTCCATTTTACCTCCTCGAACTTTCAACCAAGTTTAATTTTCCTCCCTTCGACCAGAAACCAGATAAAACGGCTCCTCCAACTATTGAAACAAGTCACTTTACCTCCCTGGGTTGTTTTCACACCGGTTTTAGCCGAGTAAGCACCGTGGAGCCCACATACTCATGCTGAGTCAGCGTCGTGAATAGAAAAGAGAGGGAGAGCGGGATATCAAACAGAGCCATCCTTTTCTTCCTCCTCCCCCCTCACTCTGAAACCCTAACGCTAGCAACTCCCGCCATGGTCGGAAGCAGCAGCTCGCAGGCTTCGCAACTGTCGGTCGGGAGCGCATGGAGGTCACAATCGGAGAGGCGTCATTCACCTATTCCCTATCGCGTTGGACCACTGGAGTACTATCCCCCGGTAAACTGTCACTGTGGTGTGAAGGCCGCGCTATGGATCTCGTGGAGCGATGACAACCCTGGCCGCCGCTATCTGAAATGCTATCGTGCTCGGGTTAGTTGACATTGCGGTGTTGTTGATTGCGCTCATGTTTCTTGAATTTAATCTAGTTCAAATCTATTGGCGTAGGAGGGTGGATGTTCGTTTGGTGGTTGGTACGAAGGCCCACATGAGCCGTTCGTGCAGACATTGTTGGTTGATTTGCGTGACGCTGTTTGGACGTTGAGGAGGCAGAATGCGGCATTGAGGGAGGAGGTTGGAGCGGATGCATACAAAGAGGTTGCAGGACTGAAGTCTGCTCTTGAAGTAGTGAAAGCCGAGAGGGATGAGCTGAAGGTACTGGTGAAGCAGCTGAAGATGCAAAGGATGTTCATGAGGGCTGTCATTGCTATGTTTGTTGTCTCCATTGTTGTCATGTGGCTTGGCTGAATTTGTATCGCAGCTCTGTGATGTTGAACTGATAGTGGTTTAGGATGCATGTAAGTTGAATTGTGTGGTATAAGCACAAGCTATGCACTATTTTGTTGATGCAACCGTATGAAACATGAATGTTATATGTGTTAATTGGCTGCATTGCAACAGAATTGAAGTGCATCCAAGACAGGAAGAAAACTTATATTGTAAAGAGAAATACATGTTCCAAATACATAGTTTGCAACTAAGTTCATGACACCGAAAGGTTCAAAATTATATATGATAATACATGTTCAAAATCACATAGGTGGAACATAGTCTAGGATAATACATGTTCAGAATTACATAAATGTTGCATCATAACTTCCCAGATTCCCAAGGTGGAAGGATCAACATTCCGCCAGGCCTTGGCTTCTTAGTAATCTCCTTTTTGACATGTGGTGCAGATGCGTAGACATGAGCAACTGTTTTCCCAGATTTGATGTTGATGGTGACGCTGGAGGTAGCCTGTGCACTTGGGACATTAGCGACCAGGTTGACTGTAGCTGAGCCAGTTGGACCAGTTGAAACCTTGGCCTTTGCTGAGCTTCGAATAACATTCTGTAAAAATATTTTTAAAGAATACGTAGCACTAGTGTCCTGAGCATATTTGGAGCAACACTGGAACAACACAGTGGAATGAGGCACATTTGGAGCAGCACTGAAACAACACATATTTGGAGCATTAGTGTCCTGAGCAGAATTGCTTGTAGCACTAGCCGTCCTCTTTTCACATGTAGACCTGTTATGTCCAATGGTCTTGCATTTTGTGCATCTAATGACTGTCCCAACCCTAGACAACTTGGTAGGTTTGGGCTGCTCAGTTGGTTCCCTTCTCCTCTCTTTCCTTGGCCTGCCTGGCATCCTGACATATCCTGGAGCTCTTAGTTTAGGTCTGTCAGATGGTGGCCAACTTTCTATACCCTCAACTGGCATCAAACAATGACTATAGATTTGTTTGAAACATTCAACTCTGAAGCAGCTTGCAATATATGCATCTAACTGGTTAGTCTTAAAGAAAATGCATGTAATGGCATGGGCACATGGCAAACCAGACAACTGCCAATAGTGGCAAGAGCATTCTTTCTTGTTTAAGTCGACAGTGAATCTGTGCTCATGTTGTTTAACCTCGAATTGTGCAGCTCCATTGCATATAGCATGGCAGGAACCTGACTCCGTTATGAATCCATTCAGTTTTTTCAAGATATTGGGGCAAATCTGAGTCGGCCACCTATCACTGTTGGCCCTCTGATCATGAATTCTTACCATCACCTTCCTTCTTATAGTTTCAAGCATAGTAATAATAGGGAAGTACCTAGCTTCAACTATCTATTTATTAAAAGACTCACACATGTTATTGTCCACAGAGTCGCAGTTAGAGCCTAACCTGAACCATGCCCTGCTCCAGTGTTGTGGGTGAGTGTTGAGAATAGCCTGAGCTCCTTCCATAGTCGCTCTTGCCAACTTTGCCCTTGCTAGGTTGAACAACATCAGATTTGAAGCCTTTGCACACCTCCAAAACAATTTCTGATATTCTTTGTTTCTGAAATGTTTCTTCCAGTTTGCATAGATGTGTCTTGCACAGTTCCTATGCTCAGCCTGAGGTGCCCATTTCTCCACTGCAAGTAGCAGACCCTACATAAGTAAACATAAATGTTAGCCTCTACATGAAATTAAGTACATAGTTAATAAAGCATAGGATAATAGAAAATACCTTCTGTTGATTAGATATGAACACCCACCCTGTCCCATCACCTACATTCAAATCCTTGCACAAAAAATGACAAAACCAGTCCCACGAATCAGAAGTCTCCATCTGAACAACCGCCCATGCAATAGGATACATTTGATTATTTGCATCCCTCCCTAAAGCACACAACAGCTCCCCATTTGTAGCCCCTTTGAAAAAACAACCATCAAGCCCTATGACCTTTCTGCAACCAGCAAGGAAACCTTGCTTCAATGCATTAAGTCCAATGTAAATCCTTTGAAACATTGGAGGCTCAACATTAGGCACTTTGTGTACAATCACAGTACTACCTGGGTTGCTTCGAAGAAGTTCATTCTGATACTCATACAACATTTGGTACTGACCTTTACTGGCATCCAGATACTTCTTCATGACCTTGGCCTTAGCCCTTTTCAGCTTCGATATACTAACATTTGCAAACATCTCTTCTTGTACTGTTTGTTGCATAGCTATCAAGTTCCATGTAGGGTTGGCAATGATGAACTTCTCGTACTTCTCTGCAATTCTGGTTGCAGTTACCAACTTGTTGTCCCTTCTTGGAGGACAGGTGTGGAAGTTCTCATATGTTACTATTTGCCATCCATCTGTTCTAGAGTTGTTGGACAATAGGCAAACCCATGGACATGTTGCCCAGTCACAAACAGCCCTAACTCTCTTTGGATCATCCTTGACAAAGTTAATTACCTTCCTCTCAAGCAGCCCATACTTGATAATGTAGTCCTTAAAATCATTCTTGCTGCTGAATTTCATTCCTAGATCAAACATTGGGCCCTTTATACTCTTCTTGAACCTTGGGTAACTGTTGTCCTTTCTTCTTAGACAACCATCACTGCCCACTTCCTCAACAGACTCATCATCATCACTCTCCACATACGGTGTCTCATTCCCATCATTCTCGGGCAAAGCAAACCCAGCTAGCATTGCAGTAGCACCTTCCAGCACAACATCATCAAGATTAGCAATATGACCCTTTTTAAGCTTTTTCTTGAAAGCTTTGAATTTCTTCACAATAACTTCAACTTGTTCATCATCCTCTGAAGCACAGTCATCTCCAGGTACATAGTCACTATCATCACTCTCTGAACCTTCTTCTGCCGCTGAATTGCATATTGCTGCTACTGCCTTGCCTTTTGCTACGCCTGGATGATCATCAGAAATCACCCGCACTTGTCTATTTTCAACATATATGTCGGCCACACCACCTTCCACAATGCAACCAGCCATATCTAAGCATCCTCTATCATCAACCAACAATCGCAACCCTTTGTTCATTTCTACTCCTGGGAATAGCCAGTGCAGCATCATGGTGTCCACAACGTTGCAGTGATCTTGGAGATGATCAACTATCTCAGGATAGCTCACCAAGTCTCTATCGATATACGCCATTGCCTCCCTGCCACCATAGTATTTCAACTCTCTTGACCATTCCGTATGAACTCCCCTTCCAAATGAAACCTCACTACCAGCATGCTCAGAGGATCCATAGTTCTAAACCAAATTAAACAAAGGAATCAATAGATAAACAATCCCGATGACATCCAATCTATAATCACTAATCTATTCATCTAACCATCAACTTTTACCAATATAAAATTGCAAGCATGGACGCCAATCCTTCAACAAAACTAACCACGCCGTTCGAAGCAGGTTCGATCTATATTTTACCTGGCACATGCGATGAGAACTAACCTCGAATCCATGGAATCTTCGAGCGTCGGCGCCTGGCCTACGAACGACTGCCTCCAGCCGAAATACTGCGCCGCCGCGACACTTCTTTGGCTCCAGCAACAAAAGGGCGCCGCGGCCGCTCTTCTCTGCCTCCCTATCGCCGGATTTGTTCAGTCCAGCCGCTAGCGTTAGGGTTTCAGAGTGAGGGGGGAGGAGGAAGAAGAGGATGGCTCTGGTTGGGATCCCGCTCTCCCTCTCTTTTCTATTCATGACGCTGCCTCAGCGCAATAGTATGGGCCCCATGGTGCTTACTCGGCTAAAACCGGTGTGGAAACAGTCCAGGGAGGTAAAGTGACCTGTTTCAATAGTTGGAGGAGCCGTTTTATCTGGTTTCTGGTTGAAGGGAGAAAACTCAAACTCGGTTGAAAGTTCGAGGAGGTAAAATGGACTTTTTTCTAATAAGTTAATAACGAAGCAATAGAACATCGATTGATTCGCTCGAAAAAAAAAAGAACGTCGATCGAGATATTACATATTTTCTGGACTCATTGTTTCTCGGCAGTTCTGAACGTCGATCGAAATAATAAAGATCTGATGAGTCAGATCGAGATTAAAACTCATTGTTTTTGCAGGATCATAAATCTAATACCAATCTTTGATGGAAAATGGAAATGGAAATGGAAAGGAAAGGGAAGTAGCGAAGATCATCACTAGCAATCAGATAGGATCATAGGAAACTTGGCTTAATGCAATCTGGAATTTCTGGAAAAGAAAGGTTCTGTGCTCCCTACAAGAATCATCTATTAATTTTGTCCCAAAAGAAGTTTATTTTTAAATTATGTCAAAATCAAACTTCTCTTTTGAAGAAATAATCATCTACTGCATTACCTGAAGTTCGGTCAACTGTATAAAAAAAATATGAACATCTATGACACGAGAAAAGTTCACGTTGAAAGTAAAATTTAGAGTGAATCGAATGATGCTAGTTTAATATTAGTAAATATTTTTTCTACAACTATTTTGGTCACAAACAGAAAAAGGAAGATAAAAATTCCTCCAGCAGGTATTCAGGTTCGGCCGATAAAATATCCCTCGGTCGAGGGCCATTCGCGAAAGGCGGCAAGTGAGCTCCTTCTCCATTCCTCGCCACACCTCCCGCCGCTGCCCGAACCTTAAACCCTGGCCCTTCAGCCGCCATGGCCGACCCGCGATTGTTCCCGTCGGGTTCCGATGACCGCTCCCACGCCTCCTCCGCCGGCCGCCGGCTGTACAACCCGTACGAGGGCCTCAACATCCCCTACAAGCAGCTCTACGACCTCCCCACCTCGCCGGAGTTCCTTTTCCAGGAGGAGGCCGTCGCGCAGCGCCGCTCGTGGGGCGAGAACCTCACCTTCTACACGGGCGTCGGGTACCTCTCGGGCGCCATCGTCGGCGCCGCGCTCGGCCTCCGCCAGGCCGCCGCGGGCGCGGAGCCCGGGGAGACCGCCAAGATCCGCACCAACCGCGTGCTCAACGCCTGCGGCAGCTCCGGCCGCCGTATCGGGAACAGGCTGGGCATCATCGGGCTGATGTACGCCGGGATGGAGAGCGCCATGGTCGCCGCCCGCGACCGCGATGACTGGATCAACAGCGTGGCCGCGGGGCTTGGCACGGGCGCCGTCTTCCGCGCCGCCAATGGGCCGCGGTCCGCCGTCGTCGCGGGCGCCGTAGGAGGGGTACTCGCCGGTGGAGCCATGGCGTGCAAGCAGCTCGCCAGGCGATACGTTCCTGCCATATGATTTATGATTCTCTTCGCCGCATCCTGTTAGTTTGAGCGAAC
The DNA here is from genome assembly GCA_030378355.1 of Eleusine indica. Classification (NCBI taxonomy): domain Eukaryota; kingdom Viridiplantae; phylum Streptophyta; class Magnoliopsida; order Poales; family Poaceae; genus Eleusine; species Eleusine indica. Next base: position 51,235,083 of record CM059495.1, read on the forward strand.
AATGAATCAATCCGTCGCCAAAAGAATGTTTTTTTTCTCGTTTTCTTTTGTGTGTGTGTATGTGTAGTCTCATGTTCCCCAGTTTAGCTGCCGCGTCTTGGGGTGAGGGGTTTGTCTTCTCCAAATGATATCTATCCTAGTCTCTTAATCATGCATACAATCTGAATGAAGCTTAAATATATGTATTCGGACATTGCTGTGCCAGGGGTTTGCCTTCTCCAAATTATCTTGGTAGTCTGCCAATGCTAACCACACTGATTCATAACCCAGCGATGTGACGTGATGCTCTTTTTTTTGTGTGTAGAGAGGCACATTGGGCTTTTGTATGTTTCTTATGTGTTTCTAATATGAAATCTGGTGATTATGATAGTGAATATTTATGAACTATACAAATGTCTTAAATGGTGAGCTGGAATGAATTTGTAAGATTTAATAATTTTAGTTGATTTGATAATTTGAGTTCGTAGCAGCTATGACTCAAAACATATTGCAGAACAGATGCATCCTATTTTCACATCTCCAGAGACTAGTTTTGGTGTTAAATTTCCATAGTAGCATACTTAGCTCCAACTCCAGGTTCAGTACCAGAATTCTACAAGAAAAACATCATTTTTGGATACTGATGCCTACTTTATCCATGTTAATCATAATATAATATATCACACCTACAGATGCTTATTCTGTCCATGTTAATTCAATTCAAGGCCTAGGCTATTGCAGCGATTCACAGCATCGAATGAGACAGCCAGACTAACGGAAAACGTTTCACCTGTATGGCTGTATAAACCGTATCAGCAAATTCTGAGGTATCAGTGAAACAGATTGGAGTCAATAAACAATGACTCTTTTTTACATTACTCAGCGGTTGTGCATCCAAAATAGAGGACACAGGTTCTGGGATTTGAATACAAATATCAATTCTATCAGTAAACACAAGGGGGGAAGGAAGGAAAAAATACTGAAGCTAATGCTAAGCTCTACTTTGCCGCAGGTAGCTCAAGTCAAGACTCACTGGAGCATATTCTCTGTGCTGAACAAACTGGAAACCGTGAGAGCACCCATCCTAACAAAACATACTAAACTGAGTTCCGCACCAGGCCTTCTGATGTCCATGTTATTTAACAGCTTAGTGGAAAGCGGTTAAGTACTGTGGCTGTTCTGATGCCTGGTTCGGTTGATCGGTCCTATGGTCCTAAGGGTTCAGTGGCTCATCTTCTCCAGTCATCTCCACAGCTTCTGCAGGAAATTTAAGTGGCAATTAGAGAACACATCATAATAACCAATTCAAAGTTGCAAAAGACTGGTTTTATTATACTAAAAAGCAATGAGTAGAACATACTAGTCGATCTGTGAAGATCAGAGACAACCATCAGACGCCTCTGCAAGATTGCAGCCATGAAAAGGAAAATGGAACACATGCCAAACATGACAGTGATTGGGAATGCATTCACCTGCAGAACAAACATTTGTAGAAAAGGGTTATTGGCATAACCAATAGAGTAACATTGTATGGAATTTTTCTTTTCCAACACGTTTGATTTGAATGAGTTTATTGCTTCTTTCAAGGTATTAAATAAAAAACATAAAACTGGAAATTAAGGAAGCTTTGTCATTTTATTAGTTGCTTACATTGTAGAGTACCACACAAACAAACAGGTTAAGTGGTATGCGGAAGAAATTCATGATTGTGCTTCTAGCCTCTTCAGGAATATATTGAGATCTCATCTTCATGATTGATGGCCAGAACAAGCCAACACATGACTCAAATGTACAGAAACCAAGAAGTTGCAGGCAGCCTCCAAATGAAATGCTGCCACCTTTCTCCGAGGAGCGAGGCACTAGAAACTGTAAACATGAACAGGAAATATGAGTCCAAATCCTAGAGATACAGAAAACCTGAGCAGATATTATCAACAGACTTACACTGGTGACAACTGGGAGGAAAAGAGTGACGGCTGATATCGAAAACACAATCTGCATATAACCTTCAACCTTCAACTTTCGAGCTAACAGACGAGCAGCAATTGAGCTACCCAACATTGAAGAGAGCATGAATGTAGCAAATATGAAGCCGTGAGGAATATCTTCATCATTTGGGCTCAGAGCAGGAGTCCAAAGGAAAACAAAAGTGTACATGGAACCCTCAAACAATGACTGTATGGCACCAAGCAATGCAATTTTTTCATCTGAAATGTAATGTGAAGTCAGTAACAGATTTATTAAGCCAATTCTTGCGTTATTGGCAGGCCAATTCTACCTGAAGCAATCGCCTTAGCTGCAATCTTGAACTGTGTCATCAGATCCTTGCTATCAGATGAATCTCCATAGTTCTCACCCCATGATGACAAGATGATCGCCATTCCTATAGCTAGGAAGCAAGCGGCGGCATCAAATGGAGCCACAGGACCAAAACCCATGTTATCAGCAAGAAAATTTGCAAAGAGGCCGGCAACAATGGCAACGAGACCATTGCCAAGAAATATAGCCTTAGAGAATGTTATCGACAACCACTGTGGATCGAATCCTCTCTGTACAGTAACAACATAAATTAGCACATTGTCAGCAATGATAAAATGAAACATCCTCGACGTATTGAAAAATAATGCTGTGATGGTTCGTCATTAAATAGAGGTACAATGCTTTCAAAAGGCGAAACAGACAGTGCATTGCATTAAAAATGCTCAAATGCAGAATACAAGCATTTCTTTACTTGTATATAATCCATTGATTTATACAGATATAGGCTAACAGAACTGGGTTATAGTTACCCGGGACATGGAAACACCAGATAGTACAGATCTCTCAATAAAAGGGCAAGATTGCTAGCATGAAGAACACAAAACAAGCCTAGGATTCTAATACAGTTAGTGTGTTCTACTACGTATTTCACTTCACTAGAACATCATGATTGAGGTATCTTCAATTGTTTATGCATCAAAAGTCATTTTATATAGTATAGCTATCATGCACTAGCAGTCAAACTTCCCTCAGATCTTATAATTTGTCAGCTTGACAGCATCAGTCAACCAACATATGCAGGATCCACATTAAAAGGCATAATCTATAAACATAAACAAAAGAATAATAATTCCAAGTATGGTAATTATTTTTTAGGGGCAAAAGAAGACTTAATTGGAATTAAAGCTAAAGCCAGGCCATCTATAACGCATCCGTAAAGTATCATTGGTGAAGAGAAAGATCTGGCCAGCCACCTTGTTGTGCTCTGCCACGAGCCATGACTCAAACGCAGAGAAGAGCAGTGAGGTGGCAATGCCCCCAAGCACGCGCCCAATCATCAGAATCTTGTACTCGGGGGAGTGCTTGGTGATGCAGCTCAGGATGTAGCTGATGCAGTAGGTGACGCACGCCCTCTTCCGCCCCCTGACCACCCAAAACCATCACAACCTCGTCGTCATTCAGGGCCGGTGCCACCAAAACAAAATCGAATTCAACGCAACGTATCCAAACAGTGAAACAGAGGTGAACTGGGGGCACGCACTGCTTATCGGCAAGAGATCCGACGATGGTGCCGAAGAGCATGGAGGACCCGAACCCGGCGATGAAGAGCCGGCCGATGTCGCCCTTGTCGAAGCCGTACTGGCTGTAGAGGTAGTACACGTAGGGCCCCTGCAGCCAGTCCCCCGCTGCAAACCATATGCCACGACGCAACATCGTCAGAAACTACCAGACCCACCGGCATTGCGCCTCCATTCCAGATCTGGAGGAGGCAGCGCCGCGAGCCGTAGGGAATTCGAGATTAGGGAGGGGAGAAGAGGGGGCGGGGTGTACACATCATGAGGGAGTAGACGAGGATGTAGTTGTTCTTGAAGGAGTTGAAGGCCGGGGAGGTGGCGACGTAGTCCTTGCCGGACTTGCCGAGCTCCAGCGCCGCCACGACGCCGGCGAGGGCGCCGAACACGAGGTAGTAGAACAGCTCCATGGCGGGGGCGAGGCGAGATCGCCCGGCGAAGAGGGGAAAGGAGGGCGGTGGGTTTACCGGATTTGGGGTGGCGATTGGTTAGGATTTTATACGGCGCACCCGGAATGGCTTTTGGGTTCGACGCTCGACGGAATTTGGGTGCCGACGCACGCACACACGGACGCGGCGGTCACTGTGTTCTATGGTGTGCCCGCGGCGAAGAGTTTGGCTGGGTCGCACGCACCGGCCTGCGGGTGCCTGCTGGCTGCGAGCAAATATGGCAATCTGCCAGTGGTATCCTGGTTGTGGTTGTTGCGTTGCGTCAATTTTTTTGGTGGCATGGTTATGAAACAACGCAATAATACGAACAACCAGTATCCCGGTTTTTCTAAGGAAAGTCTGCTTTTATATGTTTTCTAGCTTTTAGTTGATTGAAAGTTTTTAATCAATAATTCATTATTTTGTGTTTTGATTTTTTTAAGATTATTTGTATAATAATTATAAACCGTTAAAGCGGTAATTAAAAGTTATCTAAACTTTCAGTCAGCTAAAAATTAGCAAGTCCTCTGCTTTTATGTTGTTCTTCCGTTGAGTGGATGGACTGATTCATTAAGTTGGTAAAAAAATTGCACATTTCAGATTATTGTTTAAGAAACCATTCAACTTCTATCAAATGAGCGCAAAGCAAAACTTACCTCTAAAGCAGGTATTGTCCAATTTTCTTGAGATATTGATGGTTAACCACTTTTGAATAAGTATCAGTGTAGATTTCCAACAATAAAAACTATTTAAAAAAAAGGAAAATCAATGCTATATTTTCTCCAAATGTGATTTTTTTTTCAAGCTGCAGAAAACTCTGAATAAGAGCTGAGGAGATTGATGATGTTACAATCATATCTACAGTTAAATCTAATGTTTCATAAAAGATGCTATCAATTAGTAGTGACAAGTGACGAACAAGATGGAAGGGCCCCGCTAGTACTTAGAAAATGTGAAAACCATCTTTTGTCCCAAATTATAGTATGTGTGCATTTTTTTTGCAACAATATTTGTTTGCAAATTAAACATTGTTTTCATCGTCCAAGAAGTAATTGTAAACCACTTCTCTCATATATTTTTGAGCAAATTCCTTCTACACCATCAAAACATATCCTTTATGAACCATCCATAGCTTCCCTTACATACCATCATTTTAAATTTTCAATTTTCTATGTGCCACTTTTGCTATTTTATCTATTAGATAGTTGTTAAATTATGATACAAAAGACCAATCTGCTCTCAAGATGAAATCTTGAAATTTTTAGAAATATCATTTATAAAACTATGGATCAATTCACCCATGGATATAATAAAATTTTGATTTTTTATTATAATGCTAGTAATATAATATACCAAAAGTCAAAATAGTTACATATTTTTTTATTACAATACAACCAACAAAAAAATCTCAGATAATTTGCTAGATTTCATGTTAAGGATATATCGGTCTTTCTATCACTATTTAACAATAATCTAATAGGTATATAAGAAAAGTGGTGCATAGGAGATGTAAAATTTAAAATGATATCATAGAAGGGAAGTTGTAATTTTGGATGCTTCATATGAGAACGGTATAGTTTTTGATGACACATAAAGAATTTGCTCTATATTTTTAGTACTAAACTATTCTTTCACGCAAAGCAAGGAAAGAAAAGGATTTCATTTGCAACACCTATCACTACCAGTAAAGCTGCGTTAAATTTTTTTTTTAGAACAAGTAAAGTTGCGTTAATTGAAAAACGCATTTTGTCGCCAAGTGGGTTTGCTGCCGGGGCCCAACTCACCATTCATTCAACAGGGCCTTAACAGAAGGGCCTGATGTAGCATCGTGGGTTTCGGCCTCTTTCGGGTCCACATCTGTGAGCTTGGCTCTTCAGCTTAGCCACAAAAAGCGTTGCACACGGTCCGGAATATTTCCGTGTCGGGTCGGCCTGCCATGAGGCCGCGTATCGTGTTTAGGCCGTCACTCGAGGTCACGGATTAAACATGCATAACTCGTTTAATATTATTAAAAATAGATAAATACTTTAGTACTAAACAAAAATGACACAATAGCCTGGTGGCAAGAAAACTGTCTTGAATATTAGAGGTCATGTGCCGGCTTAAAATTAAATGAATTGGACCTTTTCATGTCTAGGTCGTGCCGTACCGGACGGTCCAGTTGGACAGCACTACTTTGAACAAGTTAAATTTGACACCGCACCCACAGAGCCACAGAGAGCAGATGAACCAGAACAACGTTTTAGCCACAGAGAGCAGATGAACCAGAACAACGTTTTGCACAACTGCCCTATAATCAATCAATAGAACAGAAACAAGCACGACAATCACCTTCCGAATTTTACTCTTGGCCTTAGAGATATTACGGTACGTAAGCTGGAAAGTCTTCAGTAAACAAAAATTTGGATGTCCCATTCATCCGATAAAGTCTACTCCACTACAACAGAAAAGCTTTGTAGCGGCGGGCCAAAACCCACTATAGCGGCGGGTTGGCCGGCCCACCGCTATATTATCGCAGCTAAAAATAATAATTTACAACGGCGGATAACATACAGTCGGAACAAACCGTAGCTAAAATTATATTAGTAGCGGCGGGTGACATCTTCACCCGCCACTACGCCTCAACCCGAAAAACAGAAAAAAAAGAAGAGTGTGAGCCCGCTGGCCCGCTCGTAGCCCATACCCGAACCCGCCACGCCATGGCCACAGATCCAGCCGCCGCGCGACGTCCGCCGCCGTCGAGAGAGGGGGATGGCGCCGTCGTCAGGGAGGGGGTCGCGGCCAGATCTCGCGCGGAGGCGACGAAGTTGTTCAGGTCGTCGCCGCCGCTTGGCCGCCCGTCGCCGTGCCTCTGCGCGAGTTGCCCGGCCACCGCCGCTGCTTGGAGGGGGGAGGGCTTTACCAGGCCGCCGCCGCCGCCAGTCGTGAGGCCGCCGTCCGCCTGCCCTCGAGCCTTGCCGCCGGGGTCCAGAGGGGGGAGGGCTTCGCGTGGTGGTGGAGGGGCCACTAGAGATGGAGGAGGAGATCGCCGCGCCATGGATCCGATCAGAGAGCAGGTCGTCGACCCTTCTCCCGGCTCCGCGCGCCGTGGATTCGACAGGAGGAGGCCGGCCGCCGGAGGCCACCCCTCCTCCTGGCTCCATGCCGCCTCTCGCCGCGCCGTCCGCTGGAGATGGAGGAGGAGGCCGCCGCGTCGTGGATCCGCCGGAGAGCAGGCCGTTGACCCTCCTCCGCGTGCAGATGTGGTGGAGAGAGAGGGAGGGAGGGAGAGGGGGAGAGAGAAGTGAGAGGGCGGCGACGGCGGCGGGGAAAGAGAAGTGGAGGGCGCCAGAGAAAGAGAAGTAGGGTTGCTAGTTAGGGTTTTTATTTTTATAGTTCAAGTGGGCCGAATTTTAACCGGGCTTTGTTTGTAGCGGCGGTTCACATTGTGGACCGCCGTTAAAAAGCAATTTTTAGTGACGGTCCATAATGTGGTCTGTCCCTAAAAATGATATTCATTTTTAACGACGGCTCGTAAAGTGATCCGCCCCTAAAAATCGATTTTTAGAGGCGGATTACTTTAGGAACCGTCGCTATAAATTATGTTACTACCGTAGCGACGGTTTTTTTTTTAAAACACCGCTACGCCAATTTTTATTCCGTCGCTAAAAGTCCTTTTTGTGATAGTGCTCCGAAGTAACCATGAGCCAACACGTCAACACGGTCCAACGCCAACACGGGGAGCAGTCCTTTACAAGTAAGAAACGACGGCTTTGGTTGCATCGGCATCACGACCGACGAGCCCATATTCATTTCCATCGCGGCGTCTATGCAGTTAGGTCTAACCAGTGACGCAGCTCCTCCTGACCTGATCCGAATTAGCACACGCCACTATGTTAGTGGTGCCGTCGTATGAACTTTCTGTTCGTCACCTTTTTCATTTGTGTTTCTTTTCCCTCCGGACGATGTGCCTTTTTCATTTCTTATGGTACGCTTATATCCAGAACAGCTTGCGACATGCCTTATCTCAGATGGAGCAATGAACTCTTAAAAATCTCTATTGGAGCAAGCTCTTCCAAAACTTTCTCGCCTGCCCGTGACACCATCCAAGTCTTAGCTGAATGTATTTTGCCGTTTCAGTTTCCTATTAACATACCCTTTTACCTGAAATCATTCTTGAACAAGGCTTATCTGAAGTCGGGTAAAAGACTTCTCTGAAGTTCCAGCTCTGTAGCTACTTGAAAAAAGAAAACAGAGCCTCCTTTCTTCCGTACTTCTGTTGCATGTATGATCTATCAAAATTGTTTATTGCAATGACACTATCAGTCTTTGCGCACCATGCTACTGGATGTGTGGTCAGTATTTCTCTAGCAGATCAGTACCGACCAGTACGTCGGCATGGCCAATATTTCTTCAGCGACTCTTTAATACTTCCATCGAGAGAAATTCGTGGATCACTTAGCATCTAAGTATGAAACATCTAGTCCAAAAAGAAGATTCAGAAGTCTCGTTTTGCAACGATGCAATAGCACAACTACCGCGTCAATTATGCAGTACGAATGATCGAATATAGACCATCTGTGCAGAGATTGACAATCCTTTAGACAACAGGTTAGTATGTGACGAGGCATGATACTCCATTTTATTCTCTATAAAATTGTGGTCTGGTAGGACGGTTTCTAGGTTTCCTAATGCGAATATGTTCTTGCCAAAGCTCGTGGGTCAGAAGTATGATATCTTTCAGAAAGCTTCCCACTGAACAGTCATTTTGGCTTAAGTCTGCCAAGTGTATTCCTTGAAGCTACTGTGTTCAGCGTACGCCAATCTAAGAGCAAATCTCTGGTTAAGGAAAAGCGCGTTAGTGCATTTGTTGCTTTTGCTGTGTGTCCAAATGCAATTCCAGCTGCAAAGCTTGCTTTGTTTAGCTGGAGAAACCCGCGGAAAGCTAGTTAGATGTGTGGTCCTGAATTAGTGCAGATGGAATCGATACTAGATGTGCACTTTTTTCAAACCCAACACATTTTACACGAAGAAAAAGAATACAACGGAAGTGTAGCTGCATAAGTTTTCGTCTTCATTAAGGAATATGAATGTGTACCTTATATGAACAGAAGTAGCAGTTTGGAGACAGTGATTGCAAAATTTGGTTGGAACTTTAGGAATAGAATGGAAACTTAGTCTTGATTCTTTTTTCACTGATCTAGTTTTTGTTCACTTAGTCAACTATTTGTTGCTTCGGGAACCATATCACTCATTTGTGTGTGAGCCTAAGAGCTCCGAGTTGTAATCAAACAGTTGTGTGCTCCCTCATGGAGATACAGAGGCTCGAACATGTTTTCATCTATTATCTTCTTATTTAAAGAGAAAAAAAAATCACCATGTTCGTTTTCAAGACTACGGAATTACCATGTTAATCGAAAAAGACAAAATTCTAACCGTTAGATTTTATGAAGATCTAATGGTCAAGATTAAAGTAAAAGTCCAAATCAAACTCTCACAAAACTTGATAAATAAATAAATTCGGATTAATAAAAAAAATAAAAAAAATCCAATCCCCCACCCACCCCGATTTCCCCCAAAGTAGCCTTCCTGCTACCGATTCAGGTGCTCTTTTTCTTTTTTTGTGTCTCAGAGACAATTTTATTCGTGGACCATCTAAATTACTAAATGAAAGAGCTCATATGTTGAAAACAAACCATATCATTTATTCAAGAACGGAGAGTCTGATTTGCATATAGGAAAACACCTCCATATTAGCACGTGTGAAAAAAATCCAAGAGATTGACATACTTAATCCAAAGAATATATTTCTCATATAATGGTCAAGATTCTACATGGCTGTAACTTTTCATCCTTAAAATCCATATGTAAAATTATTACAATTCCAAACAAGATATAGTATGAAACAAAATACTATTAAGCGTATTCTCTCTCATAAGGGATATATCACAAATTATCATGTTAATCGAAAACAAAAAAAATTCTAGCTGTGGATTTTATAAAGATCTAATGGTCAAGATGTGATACAAAGTATGATATAGAGAGAAGAATCGTGATACAAAATCCTGTGCGAATCAAGAGATGGAATATTATTTTCTCTCAAAAATCAAAAGCCAATATATATATTATTTTTGGAAACTGTGTGCATGCACCATGTCCTAGAGAAATATTTATAGTGACGGTATGGAACATTTGATAACCCACAATCGCAAGGTTGCGGATTATTAGTAGCTAAAACACCTGAGCTAATTTGGATAATACCAACTAAAAGATGAGCTATAATTAGGCTATCATATACCGTCCCGGTTGACATGTATCAAATCACCATAGCAAAGTATGTTTGATTAAATTCGGAGAAAATAATTTTGAAACCAAACAAGGTAATTATGGATTTTGTTTTGACTTTAATGTAGAAAAAATATTATTTTAATATAACAAAATATATATACCTGTCTAGCGGCGTAAATTGCGGGGACCATCTTGCTAGTTATTATTTTAAAAAATAAACAGAAGTAGCAGCATAATGATAGTGCTTTGCCTATATTTAGTATAGTATATTTATCAGGTAAAGAAGATGGCATAACAACATGTAGGAATGCAGGTGGGCTACCCACTGAATATTAGTGTGTGAAACCCCTAGTTCATTTGCTCTTGTAGATTGATAAGGTGAAGTTGAATCTTAGTTCATTTGAGAGAATTGACCCAAAAAACAACAAACTTGCATCCCTAACAACATGCGACAATGCTTGTTGGATTGAAGTGTGAGCATATATTCCTCAACAATCTCAGCTTTCGGCACATTATTAGCCAGTGGACGCATACGATCCAACCGTTTCTCTTCCCTTTTTGTCAGAGACAACCTTCCATTCCAGACGGGGGTGATCAAACCCGTCACCGCCGAATCACGGAATCAGAAAATCTTTTCACAAAAGAAGAAGAATCGAATCGGTAAATAATTGATGCGAAATACCTAATGCATCTCGACATCAAGACTCGGGGATATTCTTACCCCTCGATGGCACGAAAGGAACTTGTGTGCCGCCCCGTCCAGTCTGTAGCTTGTTGGTTTGCTGGGCTCGACAGGGACGAGCTGTTTCATCCTTTTTCTCTTAATGACAACTGCGACGGGGACGGCGCGGCTAGGCAGCCGGACCTTTTTCGCGAAGGGAGATTATATTCCGGGAGCACCGGTGCAGGTTTGCTTAGATTTTCCCCTCTTCACACATCTTCACCACGCGACGGCGACGTGAGCTTTTCGTGATAGCCAGGGGAAGAGTTTGCGCGAAGAATGCAGCCCGCTAGAACTCTGAAACTTTTTGTTGTCCACACAATTACAGTTTTGTCTCCTATCTCGAGAGTCGAGACTTATGTTTTGGACGTGGCGCAAGAAAGGACAAACTTACAGGTATTTCTTCTCACAGAGTGTAAGCAAACAGTAGCTAGGTTTTGAGGCTAAGTAAACAGAGTTCAAAGCCACGTGCTGTAGCCTAACCTACCCTGGTTCATTTTATTTTGCCGCGTCAAGTCAATGATCCTTGATCCGCTCCTTTTGTTTATCTGATGATGAGAAAGTTTGACACTATTTTGACCCATAAGCACGCGGCAAACGCATGTGCTTTAATTTTCTTCTCTTCTGACATTATTTTTTTATGTATACGTGTGGGACGTAATGGCGAGCAGGAAACGGAGAACGCCCGTACGCTACATACCAGCGCGCAACCACGTCCCGTCACGATTCGGCCGCCCGCCCACCCGCGCGCGCAGCGTGGCCGTGGGTGCGATCGCGACTCGGCGGGAGGGGTACGTGGCGTGGCAGGCGCGGTGCCGGCGACGAGATTGCAGGACGCGTATCCGACGCGGGAGATCCCGCCGGGCTCGAGGCCACGTTTCGGGCCTCCGTTCGGCCGTCCTAACTTCCCAACAACCAACCAACGCCCTCGGGCTGCTGCTACACTCGTCGTGTCTCTCAGCAGCGCGCCCCGTGCGGGATCGTCTAATTTGACCGGGGCGCAAGCGGGGCCAGCGGAAGCGAAGATCCGGGCGCCGCCGCCGCGGTGGTGCTGGTGCGAGCTCAGGGGCCGCCCGCCCGGCCAGGGCTTTGCGTCTACGCAGTTGCTTCCTCACAACTAGTCACACGCATGCATTTTCAGCCACGAGGGCACCTGCCGGAGGATAATTCTTTTCTGATGCTTTGCTGACCGACATCAAACACGGCCAAGAGCCTCAGCTCTCATTACCACCTAACATCGACCACGCAGCTTCACCATTTTTAATAATAGCGTGCCATGTCTCCTCGAAACTTCATATCAGAAGATCGGTTGCTCAGGGTTAATTCAGGAAGGAAGTGTTTTCGTTTGACATAGTTATGCATATTGCATATTGACAACATCGATTTGGGGGGATGGGTTCTTCAGACTTTCGTTATCCATCAGTACGGATAACATTTTGTAGACGGGGGAACTAGCTTAGGGTGTATGCTTAGTTGAGGGTCAGAGTCTGTTCAACTACCAATCTTTGGCGGGCACGAGTTAGTTGACCCCTGACTCTGAAAATATCGTGTGCCGCCATCTCTCTTCACACCAGTTGCTGGTGTATTGTCACGGTCCAATCTAAGTCTGTGGTATTGTACATGTGGCAAATCGAACATGCTTCGAAATAGTATGAACAAAGCTTGATCCTTATGCCTTCTCTGGAGTAATTCTACTGGTGCATGTTTTCCCGCAAGGACACAAATGCCGCTGACAGAGAGTTTTTTTTTTTTTTTTTTTTTTTGTATACAAGCGCCGATATGTTCTTTCGAAAACGACAACCGTCCTTGTCACTTCTATTGCGATAAAAAGTACTACTACTAAAACTCTATTTCAGAAAGAATACAAGAATAACGTATATGCTTATAGTTTAGTTAGGGGGCACCTTCTTTTTTCTTATTTTATTCCACACTTGTTAATTGGTTTGTCAATGTGTACGTCATGTTTGCCCAACATGGCTAATGAAATACGTAGCAGTTTACAAGACGTACTTTTACCGTCTGAATGCATATCCTCATATCAAACTCTTTTTGCCAAAACATTTGAAAATAGGGTTGGTCCGCTGCAAGTGTAAGCGCACTCGATAGGATAACGACGTGATCATCACTATGAAAACTAGGCAACCGAAACTAGAAAAGTACCAGTTGAGTTGAGCAGGCAAGCTGCTTTGATGTTTATTTTTCAAGCTGGAGATTGACGTCATTATTTGCCGACTCCAGCCCATGCCATTAGCGCCAATAATTTCTTGTTGTTAATCGGATATAACCATATACTAGTAGAATCTAGCAGAAGGATGTACCATTTTGCAGGATGGTATCCTGTGACAGGTCCACGACTACACTTTCTTATCGCCACTTCGTTTTAAACACCGGGCAGACCAAAGTCAACTGTGATAATCAGCTATGTCTAACAGTAGTTGAGACCCTCAAGACACGAAGAGGTGCGTGGGTATATCAATAGTTATCGGAGACCAGAACTGGTGCAGTGCTTAGTCTGATTATTAGGAGTATTGTTAGGAAACCAGCCACATCAGTGTTAGGTTTATGCCGGTGCGTGGTGGTGTATCAGCATTCAGCAGGGCTTAACGTGATGCTGCGCATTGTCGCAGATTTTGTAGAAAATGAGAAAAAAAAATACTTTGATTATTTTTGTAGTATTTGTTATTGAATACATTTTATTTTTGTTCACAATAGTTAACAACCACGTCACAGCGATATGGAAGCAATCTGACAGGTCACAGTACGCGTCCTAATCAGTGCGCAGCACCTTCTGCAGACGCCCGTCCAAAAATCGCTGTTACGGGCAAAGATATGGAACCTTCCATTCTGGCCGTTGCCGCAAATCATATCATACCAAATCGGCCGGAGCTGCCGCGCGCTGCTGCGCCAAATGTTGAGCTGGTATATCTTTTCGAGCGAGACACTGTGTTTGGTTTGGTACGCGTATCTTGCTCCTTTAATCCAGCAAATCACCGTCATAACTACAGTGTACTGGCAGTGCATCTTTCCTTTTGTTAACCGGTTCGTACACGGCTAGTCAATCCAATCCCGAGCACACAGCTTCTGAGGGAATATACCAGTCCCGAGCAGGTAAAACTCTTTCTCGCAGAGTCGCAAGTCGTCTCGAGCACATAAACACTTTTTGTCCTGGGGATTGACGGAGCTAAAACTCAAATTATCCACGGCGGCACGTAACAGTCCCGGAGGAATTCGTCAGCCAGGAGTAGATATTAGATTGGCACCAGTTTGGCTGCTCCGCCCGCCAACCATCGCCACCTCCACCTGGCGCCGTCATGTACACGTGAACGCGAGACGAGTCCAAACGATTTCGAGCCACCGAAAAGGCAGAGGGCGAGAAGCCGCACGGGTCCGTTCCGTTCCGTCCTCGCGCGGCACGAGCAGTCGAGCACGACCCCTCGTCGTCCCGGTGCTGATGCTTGCTTGCTCGTCACAAGGCACAACACACACATCCCCCCGCCTTGTTTGACCCGCGCCGCACCGGTGCCGACCCAAGGAACCCAATCCTCCCCTCCCCACACCAGAGACAGACACGCACGCCGTGTCGGGCTTGGCATCCCTTAAAACCCCCCGCACCAACATTCCGATCTCTTCCTCCCCCCTTCTTCCCCTTCCCCATCTTCTCCCTCGTCTCCTCTCGCCGAAACAAACGGGGCAGGCGAATTAACCGACGCGACCGGATCAACCGCGCCGCGCCGGCATCGGTGGCACCTTCTTCTTCTTCTTCCTCTTCCTTTTGGTAGACGCCGGAGAGGAGGAGAGGGGAGCGCCGCGATGGCGCTGGACGGCGGCTGGGCCGCGGTCGCGGTGGCGGCCTACTACGCCGTGGCGGCGGTTGTGACTCTGCGTCTGGTCCTGTCCTACAAATCGGTGGCCCACGCGGCGCGTCGCGCGTGGCGGTGGGCCGACGAGTGGGCCCAGGCGTACCAGTACTACGACGTGCCGCGGCACGGCGCCGACGGGTCGGAGAACCCGCTGTTCCGCAAGGCGGCGGCGTACGTGTCCTCGCTCCCGTCGCTGGAGGACGCGGACGCGGCCTGCGTGCTCTCCTCCGCGGCCAAGACCAACGACTTCTCCCTGCAGCTGGGCCCGGGCCACACGGCGCGGGACGCCTTCCTCGGCGCCCGCCTTGCCTGGACCAACGCCGGGGCCGACCGCGGCCTGGTCCTGCGCGTGCGCCGCCACGACCGCACCCGCGTGCTGCGGCCCTACCTGCAGCACGTCGAGTCCGTCGCCGACGAGATGGAGGTGCGGCGGAGGGAGCTGCGGCTGTACACCAACAGCAACGTCGCGAGCGGCAACCGGTGGGCGTCGGCGCCTTTCACCCACCCGGCCACGCTCGACACGGTGGCCATGGACCCGGAGCTCAAGTCCCGCGTCCGCGCCGACCTCGAGTCCTTCCTCAAGGGCCGCGCGTACTACCTCCGCCTCGGCCGCGTCTGGCGCCGGAGCTACCTCCTCTACGGCCCCTCCGGCACCGGCAAGTCCACCTTCGCCGCGGCCATGGCGAGGTTCCTCGGCTACGACGTCTACGAAATCGACCTCTCCCGCGCCGGCAACTCCACCGACGATCTCCGCTCCCTGCTGCTCGACACCACCCCGCGCTCCCTCATCCTCGTCGAGGACCTCGACCGCTACCTCCGCGGCGGCGGCGACGGGGAGACGGCGGCGGCAAGGACGGCGCGGGTGCTCAGCTTCATGGACGGGCTCTCCTCCTGCTGCAGCGAGGAGCGGGTCATGGTGTTCACCATGACGGGGGGAAAAGACGGGGTGGACCCGGCCGTGCTGCGGCCGGGGCGGCTGGACGTGCACATCCAGTTCACGCTCTGCGACTTCGAGGCGTTCAAGGCGCTGGCCAGCAACTACCTGGGGCTCAAGGACCACAAGCTCTACCCGCAGGTGGAGGAAGGCTTCCTCCACGCCGGCGCAAGGCTCAGCCCCGCCGACCTCGGCGAGATCATGCTCGCCAACCGCGGCTCGCCCAGCCGCGCGCTCCGCACCGTCATCAGCGCGCTGCAGCACGTCAGCACGCCGCCGCCTTCGGCCTCCTCCGCCTCCGCGGCAGCGCAGCCGCCCAGGCTCCTCACATCGAGGTGGTCCTCGGGGCACCTCGACGACGCCAGCTCGGCGGCATCGGAGTCCAACGCGGCGGGGAGCCGGTCGCCCGCCGGCGGGTTCGCTAAGGACACGCCCATCAAGGAGTTCAAAAAGCTCTACGGACTCATCAAGTACCGGAGCCGCAAGGACGCCGGCGTCGTGCCGGTGGACGATACGCCGTCGCCGAACGGGCGGGGCAGCGACGTCAGCAGGGAGAAGGACCGACCGATGATTAATTAATTACTATATATAGGATTTTGGGGGATTTCGCTTTTTGATTTATAATTTCAAGTACATTTTTCCTGGTGGCTGTACATTGTAATGTCGTAGTAGGAAATTTTCTTCTGAATTTGAAATTTGGGGGATGTGTAGGCAAGTCTGGTAGGATGAACAAGTTCTGCACTTGGACCATGGAAACAAAAAGGAAATCCAGTAACATTGGAAACAAAAGCATGGAAATCGTGTGTACCTCCAAATCGTTCTTTTTTTTTTTTACAATTTTGCTACCGTACAGAAAGGCTTAGGCCAATTTTCAAAGTTAGTTGCGCATGTAACATTTGAATTTTGGGTGAAATAGAACATCTTGAAACTATTTCAGAAGCTAACTGTGTTGCCAGACGATCTAATAATGGTCTGAAGCAACCTCCTCTTTTTGACGAGGGTGTTTTATTTTTATTTTTTCTTTCCGAATTTTTAATTCAGTCCAATTTCAAATGTGATGTATAATTTGAAGTACAATTTTCTCCTTGTTCATCTGAAATTTTGTGGCTGTACATTGTAATCTGGTAGTAGGATTTTTTTCTTCTGAATTTGGGATTTGGAGGATGTGTAGGCAAGTCTGTGTAGGATGGACAAGTTCTGCACTTGACCATGAAAACAAAAAGGAAATCCAGAAACATTGGAAAGAAAAAGCAAGGAAATCGTGTATACCTCCAAATTTTTGGTGACAATGGGCAACATCTTGAAACTATTTGAGGCACCGGCGAAGCTTCAGTAGGTAAGGGGACCATGGCCTCCTAACCAGCTCAAATTTATACAGTTAAGTCACTGTTCATCAAGATTTTGAGCTGAATTAACATGATCCAATTGTCTGAAGCAACCTTTTCTATTGAACAAGGGTGTTTTATTTTTTTTCCTCCAAATATTTTATTCAGTCCATTGTCAAATGTGATGCATACTCCCAAAGAAACTATGACGAAACTTCTCAAGAAAGATACGCCACATTCACAATTCATTGGCTTCAGTTTGTTTTTTGAAGGCAGTTCATTGGCTTCTTGGAAGAGAGAGATTGCTTATGCATGGGCAACTGTATATGTTTAAGACATGGCCTTAATGGTACGGCAGTTTATCGTTAGAAGTTAAAGACAAACGCCCCTCATGCTCAGTCACACATGGCTCCAGAGCACGACACATCGTACTGAAAAGAACTGGCAAATGCCACCGTTAGAGACGCTGTTGTTGTTGGAGCAGCTCTCTAAATTCTAATTCCAATA
The DNA here is from genome assembly GCA_030378355.1 of Eleusine indica. Classification (NCBI taxonomy): domain Eukaryota; kingdom Viridiplantae; phylum Streptophyta; class Magnoliopsida; order Poales; family Poaceae; genus Eleusine; species Eleusine indica. The sequence continues at coordinate 51,252,655 of CM059495.1, forward strand.
GGCTATGTCCAGCGCTGTTTGCACTTTGTACCAAACCGCAGTCATCAACGCCCGCGTTTAGTGCTTATTAACCCGGACCACCGCCGGCCGGCCGGCGTCATCCTCGAGACAGTCGCCGCCGATTCCTTTGTTACATTATTCGTGTCGCTGGCAGCGGGCCACGGGCTCGTCACCTCACTTTGTTTTTATCGAGCTCCCATGATTGATCACAGAAAGGAAAAGCACTGGTACCGCAAACGCCAACCAATCCTCCATCGCGATTTGATTACTCACGGGCTGCGGTTGCAGCCTCGCCATCACACCGCTTTCAGGTGTTAGCTCGGGTGTTGTTTAGACATCGTGAGAGCTTAAGCCGTGTTAGGCGCTTGTTAAACAATGTTTCATTCAAAATGGGAAATAAACAATGTGGAAGAAAATAATAAAAACAATTCGTCCAGTGATGATTAGGAAGGAGCCATTGTGTTGGGAGCTACTAATGATTTGTACGCGCGCGCGCGCACACAGGTTCATACAGCCGTGCGCGAACCTCCAGATTCGATGATTGTGCTGGCCACTCCTGCTGCCGCTTTTCAGTTGAAGTTTTGTATTGGTGCAGCAGGAATTAGTTGGTGTATCCATATGCCATTTCGAGGAATTTTTATTTATTCCTTTGGTTCACAAGATTGTGCACAGCACAGCACAGCTAGCTCTAGGGTGTGTGTGATGAGTTAGGAGCAGCGGCTGCACACACAGGTGTCCTTGTGTTGTTCCAGCTAGCGCGATCCATGAACTGTATGGAGGCTGGCAAAGGACGCGACAGAGCCTTCTCACAGGATCGATGCGTGCACATCGTCCTTCATCGGTGAGTTCATAACCCGCTTCTTTCCGTGATTTAAAAATTTAGGTGAAGAAATAGTTCGCCGTCCTGTTGACTTGTGACGTTGTCGCGCCGTAGTACCCTAATCACAAGATTTTCAAGCGTGTGCAACATTATCAGAAGAAATATAAATAGTCCAACGGGACCAGGCCTACCTCACCTCAATCCTGTACTCAGAAACAAGCAACACGTACAATCACAGTCGTATCAGAGCCATGCTCGTACGTGCCGTAGAACGCTAAGAGATTTTTTAGGTAAGTACTAGTAGTAGGACCGTGTCCGAAGGAAACGAAGGTTATAAGGAACTCCAGTGCTAGCCTTTTGGGAAACCTTTGCCATGATGTGCAGACAAAGGCCGGCATCCGCTGTTTCTTCTGCGTCCAAATGGGGCCACGCGACAGAAGCGTGGTCCGCTCGCTCATCATCATGTAGCGGTTTCTTTGGTTCGTGCTGGCTTTTTAGCTTAGCACGCATCATCGTGTTCTCTAAGACGGACTCTCAGGACACAGCACGGTCAAGAGAAGAGTCCAAGGATGACTTTCGGGAAGCACGGTCAAGAGAATAGTCCAAGGATGGCTCGTGCCACTGCTCGCTGTACTACGTACTGTACCGGTGTTAATTTGACTGGATGCATCAGAACAATTGCAAGCTTTTCATCGATCCTGCTCCCGTCAGTCGCAGCTTTTCTACGTACACAGCTCCTGCCGTCCATGAGCACGGGCAGCAGTGACGGGCAGCAGGGCAGGGCCTGTGATGATGTGAAATCAATGATTGCGTTGCAGGTATAGCCTGCCGGCCTTGAAATGATGCGTCACGGTGATCCTGCGCGAGCCAGAGGCCCAGAGCGGCATATACTCCAACAGTTCATCGCCACCTAGCTCTACCTATCCGCAATGACGCTCCATATGTCTATTAGCGGAGTATTCGTGAAATACTTACCTCCGTTCCTAATTATATGTCATTTTAGATTTGACACAAAGATTAAAAAGAAGTAAAAAAAATAGACATATAAAAAACAAGAAAAAAAAAGATAGAGATAGAGATATATTAGAATACGAGAATAACAAATAAATAAAAAAAACTAGAGAAGTGTAGAATGACAAATAATTAGAGACGGAGAGAGTAGTATTTGGAATCTACATCTTCGCAAAACAACACTGATTTTCGAAAATGGATTTGCAAAATAACACTCCAACGCGATCGATCATACGTACTTCTATTCAGCTGCAAGTGATGATTAGGCGCACAGCTTTGCGAGCTGATTTTGGGCAAGTGTGCGCGCAGGTACCGCCGTGCGCGAGCCTCCACATACGATGATTGTGCTCCGCGCTTTTGTCCTGGATTTCAGTTTCAGAGTTGCATTATTATCTTTCAAAGAAAGTGTCAATATTTTTTAGTGCCTACTGCTGCTGTCGTATCATACGGCTATGCCTTTTGGAGAATTTTACTTGTTCCGTTCAGAATATTGTGCGCACCACAGCAGCTAGCTCCGAACGTGACTGAGCCACTGCACAGGCGTTCTTCTGTTGTTTCCAGCTTGTTTGTTTCATGGACTGGATGGAAGCTGGAAAACGGACGAGACTTGTCAGCCTCATCACGGGATCACCGGGTGTAACCCGTCCTTCATCGGTCCCGTAGAAGAAACTGGGACGAGAGAGAGAGATGAGAAGAGAATGGGTCGCCATCCCACGGAAACATAGTTGCGTATAGTAGTTTAGAAATTGAAGCTATAACATTAGGCTGACATCCTGTTTAGAATATCGCAACATTTCAACATGATCTGCTTTATCCAGAAATATAGATAATCACATGAACTCAGCAGCTCCACCAGCAAGTCAGATTCACGAGATAAGCAGATTTGCATGTCTTCGCCGCTGGAGATTTTTGGGGAAGAAGAAAAGGAACACCCTTGCAGTGATGTGCAGACAGTAGAGTCCTTTGTCTGTGAATTTCAAAGCTCGTGACGGGTTACACGCGGTGGCCGGATTGGCAGGCAGGCTGACGGCGTTTCCAGTGAGGTTTAGCTTTGCACACCATTATCGATCGATCGTCATAACCTTGTTGGCACGGAGAGCTCCAACTTTTCATGTTCTCCAACTCAAAGTAAGGTGCACGATTTTTAGCTGCAATATCATGATGCAGCCCTCACCTAGCAGCAACCTTTTTTTTTTAGAAGGTAAAAACAAAGGGAGTTGCTAATTTCAGCTGATTGAAAGTTTGAGAAACTTTCAATCACCGCTTTGAGACATTATATATAGATTTAATAATTTATAATTATTATATAAAAAAATATAAAAAAATTAAAATTTAAAGTAACAAATTATTGATTAAAAACTTTTAATCAACTGAAAGCTAGAAAACATGAAAAACAAAACTCAGGGTTCAACAGACCAAGACGCAGATGCCAATGTTAGCTGTACCAGTGTGTGGCGGTGTTAACTTTTTTTGGGGGGTGGGGGGATGAAGTGTTAACTTTTTCTGGCGCCGTCAGCACTAGTATACCGCCAGCTTTTCCGCTTGCTCCAGTGATCCAGTCTGAGGATAGGTCGCAGCCTCGCAGGGCCTGCCGTCCATGCCGCAGGGCCGAGGGCAGAGGTTGATGATTGTGCTGCAGATGTACCCTGGGCCCTGGGCGTCTGGTGTGGTGTGTGGCTGTGGCTGGTCACGCTGACCTGAGCTGAGCTGTGACGGTTTGAAGCCATGACGATGCAGCATGGCTAGTGCTGGAGTACGCAGTAGTAATAAACAGTGCTTCGACACCAATGTCGCGCGTGCGTGAGTACCGGTACCGACTACAGAGACCACACTCTGCTGATGACTGATAAATACGCGCATGTGTCTATGTCATCGTGACGAGTTGTTAAGCCGTCGGTCCCAACGTCCGTCGCCCTCGCGGCCTACACCCCATCGAGCTGCTGGCGTTGGCCGTTGGCCATGACACGCCGCGCGCGCCATAGGTCAGTTTAGCTGACGAGCACGAGTGAGTGTGTCTCTGCAACACCCGAACAAAATAGGAGGAAAAGTGTAAAACCGCATCTCAATTTGCGAAGGAACGATGCACATGTTCGATTTTGATCACTTCGTTGTGCATTATACCGCTCTTAATAGACAGGTCATAATTTTGAAATTTTCCTCTTCGTTTACAAAAATTAGCAGTTGTCTCGTTGGTGCATCTTCCCGAGCTGCATGACTGCGTCACCGGCTCGGGCTGGTCCTCCTCTCCTCACCTCCTGGGCCTGGAGTCCTGGCTGACCAGCTGGGCCAAGTGCTGTGTCGCACTTGTCATCTCTTGCCGTGTCTCGTCCCGCATCTTTGAGATTTCAAACCCTTTTTCAGTGAGGTCCCACCGGCGTCAATGTGCTATGCAAACGTATGGCCAAAGATCCCGTCTCGCTCTACCTCAAAGATTTGACTGGGTACACTCAAGAGCCGATCATGCATTTGTATCGTTCGGTCCCCTCCCTGAACGGCCATGTTGCTTCGCAGTCGCGGAATAGTGCGAGTGGTAATGCCAGGCAATAGAGCACTGTAGCTGAAGCGAAGGATGACGCATCTGCTCTTCAGCAGCATGGCCGAGCCATGGCCGGCGGCCCACGCTCCTATCGTGCCAGCTGACCAGGGCTTGCCGACTAAACAATGCATGGGTCCAGCAGTTAACCGCACCATGCTGCAATTAACCGACTAAACAATCCAACCGCCAGCTGACCAGCTGCTATTAGGCTTGGGCTTCGGATCTAAGCCTATAAGCTTTTATTTACAGTCCAAATGGATAGACGAGAAAGCAGACGCTTAATCCGGCCCATTGGTTTGGCCCAACTACGACATTACTCTTTCGTTTCACTACGCTACTGTAGCGATGGTCCAAGTCGCAGGTCCGGCCACACCGAACCGCCACACGCCTCCGGCGTCGCCATGGACGGAGGGGAGCGAGACAACCAGGGGCGGCAGGGGCAACCCGGCAAGAACCTCATCAAGATCCCTTCCTACCAGGAGGTCTTTGGCAGCGGGGCCTCCTCCTCCTCCTCCTCCGCACCGCCCTCCTACAACCCTCCTCTAGCCAGCTCCGGCGCCGCCGCCGCCGCTTCCTCCTCCTCGTCGGCCGCATCGTTCTCGCAGTCCTTCTCCTTCCTGAAGTCCACCGAGTTCTACTCTCCTCCGCCGCCGCCTCCCCAGCCCACCTCCACCCCAAGGTACTATGCTTTCCTCTCCGTCCCCTTCTGCTTGAAATTTCCTCCGATGTCAGCCCGCTTCACGCTTCAGAATTGGTGTTGTAGTGCAGGCCGCCTCAGGCTAGCCCCTCTGCGCCGGTGCCCCAGAGCAAGAACGTGATTCTCGTCAGCTACCGGCAGGTATTGAACCGCCATTGCTGCCACGGTGACTATTATGTTATTTCTTGTTTAGAATTCATCTCCCCCTCTTCTAAGACGAGTCTTTGTTCATTGTTGTTCGGCAGAAAGGAAACCCGCTGCTAAAGCACATCAGGAATGCAAGGTGGACATTCGCAGACATTATTCCAGACTACGTGCTCGGGCAATCATCATGTGCACTGTACATAAGGTTCTGACTGTCTGCATCTTATTCTGTCATCAGTGCAAGCATTATTACAAGTTCAAATTTGTACTTGTGTAGATTAGTTAAATGTGTCTGCGAGGAAATATATTTTATCTGATGCTTGCAACAAAAGTATTATTGGACAATGAGACGTTAAGATACCTTTGTTTCGGACAAGATTCCTGGTTCGCTTCACTCTTTTGTACTGTGTTGAATCTTAGAGATATTCAGCGTTAGTTGAGTTTGCTTCACTCTTTTGTGCTGTGTTGAATCTTAGAGATATTCAACATCAGTTAAGTTTGCTTCACTGTTCACTCTTTTGTGCCATGTTTAATCTTAGAGATATTCAGCATTAGTTAAGTTCACTTAACTCTTTTGTGCTGTGTTGAATCTTAGAGATATTCAGCGTTAGTTCATGCGACAGAATCATGCCAGTATCCCTCAGATTGCTCCTTTGAGTTACTGACATTTTGTGATTCTTACTGTTTAAGTTTCTGTTGTTATGGATGCAGTATCAGGTACCATCTTCTTCACCCAGACTACTTGTATTATCGAATAAGGGAGCTGCAGAAGAATTTCAGGCTCCGTGTCATTTTGTGCCATATTGATGTTGTAAGTTTCAGTCACTTGATATACATATTTACTAGGTCTGCAGATGTATGTTTTGGCAAATCTCAGCTTAATAGCAATCTTACTGTTCATAGGAAGATGTTGTCAAGCCTTTACATGAAATTACAAGAACAGCACTGCTTCATGACTGCACCCTCCTTTGTGGTTGGAGGTACCAGTCTATAACTTGTGTGCTTGGAGTTCAGAATTATGTTTGTTCCTGTTCTCTGTAAATATGAATATGATTCTGATAACATCTTGTACTTGCTTTCTTTTGTTGCATTGCCTGTGGAGTATAATTCTGAGATTCTGTAATGTTGTCATCTCTGTTTTTAAGGTGTTGCCTAGGCGACGACTAGGCGTCGCCTAAGCATTGAGGCGCTAAAAAATTCTGGGCGTCCTGGTCGCCTTACTAGGAAAGCAGGCAAGATGAGGGGGAGAGAAGAAGAAGAGATGAAAAATGAATTGGAATAGGTCGCCAAGGGCAAGCACCTGCCGCCGCTGCTCTCGCTCGATCTCCGGCAGCTCTAGACGATGCACATCTCCCTTCCATGGACTTGGTGGTGGCAGCTGTGCGAGGATGCGGCGGCAGCGCACGATGTGATCTGCTAGAGCAGAGACCAGCACAGTCACTCTCCAGGGAGCTTCGCATGTCCATCCTCTAGGACTCCAGCACAGGAAGGGAGAGAGAGAGAGACGCTGGCGGCGGCTGGTTGCAGACTGGAGACGGAGAGAGTCTTAGGTCAAATATGTGTGCATGGTGTGGGTGAAGAGTTATTGGGCCACTAGTGGGTTGGGCTTTCATTTGCTTCCAGCTTTCTCCCCCTTTTCTTTTTTCTTTTCCTTTTTTCTCCCCCCTAGCAGATAAACATAGCCTTGTTCCTTGGTTGGATATGGCGTCGCCCAGATCACCTTAAGGCACGCCTAGGCGTCGGCTAGGCGATTGGAAGGGGACCAGTCACTGTGCCTCGCCTTACCATCTTAAAAACATAGGTTGTCATTGAAACTAATGTTATTTACCATTTTTACACTTAATATGCAAATCAGAAACAGATGCTTATACAGCTATACTTATATATATTTTTTCCTCACAAAATGTTGTCTTTTGTAGCATGGAGGAATGCGGTCGGTACTTGGAGACTATTAAAGTGTATGAAAACAAGCCAGCTGATAGTATCAAGGAGCACACGGATAATGACTATTTATCACGGGTATGCATTATTCCTAGGCACCCACACGAGAATAAAAATAGTTTAGTGGTATATGTTATTAGGTAGATAAGACAAATGTAACTTGCAAAGTAAATCAGGGTTTACAAAAGTTTTCCTGTAGCTTCATCGATGATGCTTTTTTTTTTAATAATTTATTTGAATTACCTCTTACCTGCCATTGCAATTTTGCATAATCCCTTATACTGCTGATAATGAATCATGTGCACCAGTAGAATTTCAGTCACTTGCTTACCTTACCATCTAAATTATTTTTTCTACATATGTTATTTTGCAGTTGACTCAGGCACTTACATCTGTTCGCCATGTTAACAAAACAGATGTTGTCACACTTGGTTCATCTTTCGGGGTACGTCGGATAAAAAATCCCTTGAATCCTTACAAGTTCCTCAACTCGCGATATACTTGATGGTGTGCTTTGCTTTATGCACCAATAACATTCACACATAAGTTGTGACGGACACAGCCGGTTGCCTGTGTATTCCTAGGAATACCCAACAAGTTTGCAAAAAACATTACTAGGTATAAGTGTGTATTTGTAGAATTGCAAAACAGGTTAGTAAATATATACTACAAAAATCAGAATTTGTAGGCTAAGGCCCACGGGAATAGCCAACAGCCCACCACGCCAGGGCCCAACGTGCATCGACCAATTCCTCCGTGAGTTTGTTTTTGATTCGTTTGGCTGTTCAACGAACACGATGAAGAACAGAGCAGGCACACCCATTTGAACCTAGTCGGCGCGCCGGCCGACAAGCTCCGACGGCAACTTCCCGAGCCAATGGCCTTGGCCTGAAATCTCTTGGTCTGTTCGCTGACATGCACGCCAGCGAGGTGATGGAGATGCCCCGAGTCCCCCCACCCCAGCCTAAAATCGCTTGGTCTGGTGGTCGGTCTATTGACTGATTGCTAAAATTTTGCAATCCTTTTCTTAGTTGCAGAATTTGTTACAAAGAGCTACAAAGAAACAAAATATTGATTCCTCATCGACTCAGAGCTGGTTATCGCGGAGAGTCAAGTTCAGATTCAGAGTGATTCCCCTTCAATTAAGATGGAGTTGCAACCTGATATTGCAATGGCTTAATTGGGGATGTCAACTATTGTTGAGGCAGTAGCAAGCAATGAACCAGAGGTATTAGGAGTAGCTAGCGCAGAACCAGAGGTAGGGGGAGGAGCAAGCACCTAACCTGTTGTACTTGTAGCGGCAAGCAATGAACCAATTTTTTTGCTCCCTTTAGTGAAATTGATGAGTCAGATGATTAATCAAGTGGTGAGGCTACTTATGATTGGTTTTCTTTGTCATGATTCTAGAGAAAAGGTTTCTCATCAGATGCTACAATGTTAATGACTAGAGTTCGGAGTGTGAACAATTTCTCCATTAATTCAGTAATTTACTATTGTGGACATGTTGTGATTATAATTTTGCTTTAATTTAATATTATGGGTATCTTGGTTTGTGTTTTTTGTTTGGTTAACCGGCTTGGGAATACCCAAGTTTCAGAAGCTTGGTCCGCCACTGCACATAAGTCAGTATGCACAGTATGATATGCCTTTGTTTGCCGTGCATTTTCAGTCACTCTCTCGAATTATGGACGCTTCTATGGAAGAATTGGCACGCTGCCCTGGAATAGGTGAGCGGAAGGTAATAATATAGTCAATCTTCTCTATAGACAACTTGCAGAATGGTTATACGCAGAATGGTTATACTTGTCATAACATCCTTGTTTTCCAATGTTTTTCTGATCCTTAATTGCACAGCACCCTGTTTCCATTGATTAATGTATATGGTTTCCTCATCGGTTGTAGGTAAAGCGACTTTATGACACTTTCCATGAGCCATTCAAACGAGTTACCGTCCGTCCAAACCTTGTAGTACCTGATACTCCTGACAGAGAGAAAGCATTAGGAAAACCTTCTTCCACAAATGATGGTTCAGAAAATACTGCTGAAAATCCCAGCACATCAAATAACAAGAAAGGTTCTGATGTAAAATCGGCCCTTGCTGCCGCCTTTGCCAAGTATTCGGAAAAGATCCGCAGCCAGGGCGATGATGCAGCAAAGGAGGCTAGTGAAGGAACCAACAGGTCAACCATGGAAGATGACAAGGCTGAAAACTAGGATAGCAGTAGGATATTAAAAGCAGAGGAGAGGCCAAGTTTTCTTCGTGTTAGGTATTGATTGTTGTTGTACATGCAAAATTTTTCATTAAATGTTTTCCATGTAATAACTTTCAGAAACTCGTGTTATATCTGTACCAGGAAAGCTAACAAGGTAGATTCAGTTTTCGCTTGTATTATTGATATAGCCCTTGTCTTTCTGAATGATGATTTGTGTTAGTACCCTATACTCACTGAAGAAAGGATGAGAAACGTTCTAAATCTCTTCCTTCGCTCGTTGATACGTCAGCACCTGGATAGTCAACGGGCAGCGGCTTGGTGGACTTCGGCGCCAGCGGTATCACATATCGTGGGCCGATCCATCGTGCCAGTGCCACCCCTAGTGCGAGCTGACCAGGATTACAATTTATGGCCGTGCGTGCGGGTGCGGTGCCGAAACCGTATAAGCAGAGGCAAAACTTCGTTCCAAACGTCCGGCAAAAAGCAGTGCTACTGCTAACGCGCGGTTGCTCATCGTACGTGAGTCCGTCTCTCCATGGCGTCAGGCTCCGATCGCCAGACGCCCCTGTGACCACTGATCAGGAAATGTGCCACCGGCAAATTTTTATATCACATATAAAATGCCAGAGCATAGAGCACGTAACAGGAGATGCCATGTTACAGACATGGGAAAAATCATTCTTTATATCACATATAAAATGCGCCAAGAAGAAATATACATTCTATGTTGCTAGATAAAATACAATTTTATTATGCAGTTATCTGCTATTCTGCACATAGAAACAACGGGCGCCCTACGAACTACATAATCACAGCTATATAAATGGTATAGGTATGGCCAATATAATAGAATGTACCACGCCGGAATCTTGTAACCACCAACACCCCCTTGAAAAAAAAAGAAAGAAAAGACAAAACTCTAATATACACACTAATGGCAGCAGGCCAAGGAGATTGACAGCCTTCCCAAAACAATTTCCATGTAACAGCTTTACGAGGCCATTTCAGGATCCAGCGTATATCTGTGACTCAGAAGCACAGATACCTCAACACCTTTCCTTCTCTTGCTAAAAGAACTCCTTGTCACCAAGAATAAGAACTCCATTTTCTTTGTCAATGACCGTAATTAATATCGGATTGATGGATCTGCGCTGTTATGTTTCTTCATTGTCCTCGTCCCTAATGTCTTCAATTTCTTCCCGGCAGTACAATGCATTTAGCTCTTGCTGCAACTGAAAATTATGTGGGTAAAGAATTAAAATTCAAATGGTATCATAAAAAAGGTCAACTTTTGGCCAAAACAAAAATCCTACATTTTGTGCCTAAGATAACAACTACCTCAACAGGTAAAAAATGAGACTACCAACCTGAACATGTTTCAACTTAGCTGCAATTAGTTCGTCAGTCAGTGTTATCATCCTACAGACAGAAAGGGTAAATATCCTTCAGTAGTAATATCAATAAAACAAATGCAAGCACTAAACAATTAGCCTGAAAATACAGTAGGGGCGAGCCCTAAACACATTGAGGATTTACAAAGTGCACTGAAAGAAACAATTCCATTTGATAGTGAAAATATGTTGTTAAGACAGCTACTCGATAGTACTTACAAAAATTAAACAAGAATGGTACCAAAACAAAAAAAATTAGTAAGATATGGTGTTGCAAATTTGCCATTAAGACAGCTAGTAGCATCATCACTTGTGCAGAAGTAGTACCTAGACTGTAATTCTGAAATTGTAACAAGTAATGACCGTTCCTTCTCAGAGTTAGCTGTAGAAGCCTGCAGAAACAATGAAAAGACAGCTTTTTATCAGAGTGGACAAAATATTGAACGGAGTACTATGATTGGCAACTGAATCGTCAGAACTTAAACCACAAACAAAGTTGATGCTTACGATTCTATCATTCTCCGATACTCCAGGCTGTGCTCCTGAAACAAAGTGAGCGTTGTAACATTTAATCAAAGAAATATATTAAACTTCAATGTCCACAAGGGAAAAGGCTTGTTACCATCTACTTTCTCATTCTGTTGCAAGCCACCTAATAGGTTCATGATCAGTTCCTGATGTAAAGATATACAAATGTTGGTTATGTCTCGTAAATAAAGTAGTTTAATAAGTGTTGCACATTTTTTAACAGGATGACATCAAAGACTACATACCTGCTGAAACATCGTCTGCTGCACAAGGTTCTCAAGATGGGGAATTAGAATTGACGATGATACTGAGCTATTGCAGAGTTCCTTCAGTTGATTACTGTTGCACTGCAAAATCAAATAGATCATCAGCTACTCTCCAGAGTACTGTGGGTGGGTTAGTAGTGGGGGCAGGACTGAACTTCACTACAAGTAATGAGATAGAAGAATCTAAAGTTACGTTTCAGATGTTCCTTGTGCAATACTGAGTGTTTTGAAGGTTAGCTAAATAATATTGCGAACTTCCTGTCCTAATCATTGACAAAACAAAAATGGGCATAACAAAGTAGATCAATAATGGTAACTCATAAACCGATCTACAGAAGTGGCAGAAGGGTAGTGATTTATGTTAGTCTACAATACTGGTTAATATGGGGATTTTTTCCTATTTCAAAATGTTAAATTGCTACACTGGGCATATGCACCTTCTTTTAGTGACAATTAAGGACAAACAATGTTCCTGCAATATCTGTGGAACTATAGGCAAATAATCATAAGAAAAAAGACAATACCATTGGCTTAGCCAACCAATCACCAACACTAGCAGATTTTCTTAGCAGCAAACCCTGAGAAAGAAATAGTAAACCATGATTCCATGACTGAAACACTTTGTAAGAGGTAACTATATTCTAATAAATAATAACATCCCCACTTGTTGTGATTTGCGGGAGAGACCACCGGCCGGACCGTCCTGAACCTGTCAATTAGAAATTTATACAATTTTTTCTGTTGAAAACATTCTACTTGATTCAAGTCCCATTAAGTTTAGTTATATCCATGACACCTAATTCACTTACCTTTGCAAGGTCTACATTTTCAGATGTCACGGAAAATCGTCCTTTAATCTCCACAACATTACGTTTGGATTTGTCGCCTAGAGAATCTACATAACCTACAATGAGCAAAAGAAAAATATTCCAGTCCAATCATCAATCAAGGAACATAATGTTTTCAAAATAAAATTAATGTTCAGAGGCCATGGCACCTACAGCAGTGCAGGCTGCCCGTGCATGCTTATTTATTTTATACACAAGTGAAAATAATAACCATTTATAGTGATAATTAGTTAGATGCTCATACCTCCTGGCGATCGCATAGGAGCCGAATAACTATTTGCAGAAGCACGGGTTGGCAGTGATAGTGGACCACTAAGATTTTGTGTTTTCCTTGTGTCACTTCTTTGTTTGTCAGAAATCATTTGGACAGATGCATCCCTGTTGTGCCAAACAATAGTGTTGGACATAACTTAAAAGTTAGTGCCCTGAAACTTACTTCCAATGTTTTGTCTTCAAAATCAAAGTGATATAATAAGCATCATGAATTATGTTCTTCAAGACATATGTTCTTTTCTACAAACAAGTACTCATAGAACCATTATAAAATTTAAGAAAAAAAGGAACTGTTACAACCATGCAAAAAAAAAACTAATTTAGATTTAGTGATCAAAATTGGTAATGTTAAATTAACTAATGGAGCTTCCAACTTTATCTTCAGTGAAGTTATAGTTAATTTCAGGAACTACACTATATCTAATAGCATACACATTATTATAGCTAAAAAAGATCTCATACAAAAATGACCATTCACAAAATTGGTGGCTAGAATTTCATTAATACGTCTCTCCAGCTAACAAGCATTGCACAGAACCAAATGAACTTAAGAATACTCTTAAAAAACTATTACAAAAATGAGCAAATCATTAAGAAGAATCAACGAATAGGAAATGGACCTCTCAAAACCATGGATTCTTTCAACTGATGTGTTGTTGTTTGCACCAGAAGCATGTTGTCTCTGCTCAATATCACTTGTCCAGTTATTATTCGACTCTGAATCCTGCTTTGATGTAGAGGGTGATGACCCATTTTCTGCTCTGTTATTTTGATATCCATCAATCCTGTTTTTACAATCGGCGTCACCAAAATCAAAAGCTTCATATGCACTAGGGCCTTTTCCGTCTGAGTTAACAGTTGTGGCAAAGGCTCGCTCCCTGAAATATATGAAAACCATCTCACAATCAATGTTGTACCCTAGATGGTATCACCATAAGGATTAAGGATATTGATCCTTCCCTTTCCCTAGAATCCTACTCAAGGATCATGGATCAAGGAATCCATCACAAGAGCTATCTATAAGTTGATGCTAAGAAGTATTGTTCTAACCTGTAGTTACTTTCAGATGATGGCTTCCCCAAGTGGTTCCTAAATAATGAATCCTGTTGAAGGGACAAAAAGTGATAGTTACACACACAGTATCCAACATGCTCTTTTTTTCCTCCACCATAATAAATTACAACTTAATAAGGTTAGCACTCAAGCTTTAATAATTGAGGAGTTCCACTGCAAAGATGTCAACTTTACAAAGAACCTCTCAAAAAGAAAAGAAATCAAGAATCTACAAGACCTTTTCCATTCCAGTATTTCTTGCAGTGTCGTCATCTTCTCTAATTTCTGGTGGCTCATCATCACGAATCTGAAATTTGTTAGTGATAGGTTAAATATGAATGAAAGTTTACATTGGACGAGAGAACAATAGGAGGAATGAGGAATCTACCAATGATGCTTGAGCCTTGAGATCCTCAATATCAAAGTTCCATGCACTAACACCTCGTTGGTATTCACTCTGTTCACAAGAAATTCAAGTGTATTTCAGGCTTTTAAGTTGAACCAAGTATAATATTCCCATTAAACAAGCAAGATGCAAACTGAAGGTTCTTTTATTTTTTTTTGTTTTTATTCCACTAATTTATGCAGTTCAATGACAAGTACAAATAAGGCCAAATTGATTATGCTGTGAATTTTGTGGAGTAGACACTTAGCAGTACACAGTTCTATAGATACTGAATCAGATAATTGAACGATAGAAGACAAAAGACGAACTTTAAAAGGTTCCTTAGTGTTCTGAGACCCTAATTTTCACAAAGCATAGAAACTACCTTCCTTTCAAAGTACAAGTATGGTTCTTATGCTATTGCCCATTTCAACATTAACCTAATCAGTACTGCCCAACCGAGGCCTATATATTATCCAGTTTTTAAAAAACAATTGCTGATTATTCTTCAGTTTATAGTTCATCAGAATTACCAACTAACCAAAAGATCACAGCCAAAAGCTGACATGTCTATCCAATGATGCAGCTTTGGTTTGAATCAGGTTATTTATACAACTGTAGTACAATAAAAAAATACAGAATACCAAATGAAATGGATGGCTTTAATGTTATAACTATGTAACTCTAATCTAGTGTGTTTGAATCATCATTGTAGTGACTACAACAACTGGAAATAGAAAAGCAACTTCCAGCATCAAGAACTACAGAGATGCATAAAACATAAACTTGAAGTGCATGTCACAAACCAAGGAGAGAGCCTCCTGTTCTGAAGAAGGCATTTTCTTCAAAGCCAACTGTGCTGCATCTTTAAGCTGGAGGAACACACAAACTTCAGCTACATTCTTTCCATGATCAGGAACTGGAAAAGAAGATGAAACATGACAAAGTGGCATACCTGAAGAGCCTTTACACGATCCCAGAGAGGAGGTAAATCAGTTAAGATACTCTTCATAGTCAACTCTGGAGGCTTTGCGTTTTTGAAAAATGAATGCTTTAGCAACTTCTCAGCTGTTGGTCTCTTTGTTTGATCTTTGACCAAGCACATTGCAACCATCTCTTTAAATGACTGACCACAACTGAAAATGCTTACTTAGAAAGATAACCACTAGAGAGGTTCATATTGAATGATCGGCTAAAAGGATCAGCACTACCTTTGAGAATCTTCTGTCGCGGTCATAGTCAAGACCAGGCGGTGCATTCTGGAGAGTCATCAGAAGAACCTGCAGCCAAAGTACAAATTTCATAAACAAGACGGTCTGTTTCAACAGGTTACCCACATTAATTGTACATTTAAGGAATCCCTATATGATCTTATGGATAATATAGACCATTGGTTTCACTACATAGGCTACTGCAAGTGCATAGATAGGAGCTGGCTCATATATAGGATTAGGATTTAAAGAGGCAACTGGTAACGTTTATGGCTGGAATTATAATTTGCAACATGTCAAAGAGCATTTACCTTAGGACAATTATTAAAACAAGAATAAACCAGCACAATATCCATTCAGCAATTTACAAGCAAAATACATTATTCCACACGTTCAGAAGCATTACCTTCATAGGGGGGTATTTCGAGAAAGGAGCATGGCCATGTGCTAGTTCAAGTGCAGTGATTCCAAATGACCATATATCAGCTCTGTACAAAGATGAGTTTCAGTCTATTCATATTGACTAGCAATTAACAGCATACAAAAATTTGGGAACAATAAAAAAATATTCATGACGGTTTATTCAATAGAGGAAAAAGGCCAGATATCCAGGCATGCAATATTGACAGAAGAGACGTACTTAAAGTTATACCCAGTGCCAGGCTGAAGCACTTCTGGAGCCATCCTAGACAGAACAATAGAAAGGGGAAAAAATCATGTCAAACAGCGTCAAGGTATAAAAATATTTATAAAATCGAAAGATAAGAAATTTTATTTAAAAAGTTACCAGCAAGGTGTTCCCACAAATGTATTCCTAGATCTTTGCCTATCACCTCTATCAAACATGCAGGCAGAAACACCAAAGTCTCCAAGCTTCACCGCACCAGCACTATCGATAAGGATATTACCAGCCTGCATAGTACAAAATGGAGCAAAAGGTAAGAACATCGACAAAATCTATTAAATGACTAGCAAAATATACCCTGTTACCTTGACATCACGATGGATTTGACCTTGGTTGTGAAGGTATTCCAGAGCCTTAAGTGTTTCCTTTAGAATGGAGCCAATGACGGGCTCCTCAAAACCATCAGGGTATGCGATCTTCATTAAGTGTAGACACGAGCCCTCTCTCATGAATGGCATTATCACCCAAAGGCTGTGCTCCACAACAAATGAGCAATAAGCCCTGATGACATTGGGATGATCTATCAAGCTCATTATCTGAGCCTCCCTTTGTATTTCATCCTACAGATAATTTAGATTGTAAGAACTAAATTCATTTATTCTAGAAGAAAAAAAGAAACCAGAGTTGCTATTGTTTAGCATTGCTAACTTTTCACAATTGTACCACCTTCAAATCTAGTGGCCCATCGATAGCCTTGACTTTGTGTTCATGAAAAAAAATTTGAGAACTAACATTTACAATGTTTCATCACACTAAGATGGGTAAGGAGGGTAGAGATGAAACTAGGCAGGCACAACAAAAAAATTATATCGAGATTGGCAAGTTTTATATAAATCGAAGAAATTAAAACACTCCACCTAGACAGATGTGACAAATGTGGAGATGTGACGCACTATTGCCATCTGTGAGTGAACATGAAGTGGTTCACTTTGATGGTAGCAGTACGGCTCATGGTGCTTCTTAGGCAACCAATGGATTGTTGGTAAGAATGCATTTTGGGTCTTCACAAAAGGAATAGGTCCATGAATCGCTAAAAACAGCAAACAATATAATAAATACACAGGCTATTTTTGAGGGGTATTTACAACTTTTGGGATTCCCGAGGAATTCTATTATTAGATGCCTTTCGAGTGGTACATGCAGGAGTATATCATGAGCTGAAACATTGTGATCAGCAGCCCAGAGTATGAATGGTATGGATGGAAGGAAACTAGAAAATGTATACTTAAACAAATGTTCAGCCACTGATCCAGCCTCTACAATGGAGCATGAGATTCCAATCGTGATGACTGATATCATGTTAGATTGCCCTCTTCAGTTCATAATACCAACAAAATGGCACGTGATCAAAAGATATCACAATCTGGGTAGCACTACCTACAAACCGAGCGGTACAATGCACAATACAGAAATCATCAAGTAGAATGGATCCTACCACACACACAAAAAAAGGAGACATTTGTAGAACCACGTGAGAAATGCTAAGATGCCACTACAAAAAGGTGATTGATTATTCAAGAAAATTCGGAGATTGCTAGTATTCTGTTATCTATCTAGAACAAGAGAGAACTCAGACCAGGGTGCTTCTAATTCTTATTAAGCCCCCCAACAAAAACGTTGGCACATGTTGGTACACATGATCATAGGCAGAAACACAACTACAGAAGCCACACCATGAATAATGTGCACACATGCATTATGCATACTTCACAAGTTATCCCATTTTCGAGCTTGGTATCCAGCAATGTCCTGATGACGGTAGCCCCCAATGTTGAAAACTAATATGGAGCCATTAGCCACCTGGCCCGTGCATTGCATAAGCAAATGCATCTCGATCGGTCTCACCAACAAATATGCCATCGATAATAATAAGTGCGCTAAAAAAAGCTAAATGCAGGTAACAGAACTCAACTGACCGTTTCAACTTAGCCTTAGACTAAGTAACGACTTTAGCAGACCAATGCGAATTTGCTACAACCATAATATCAAAGAAAATTCGAATTGATCTGATAGGACGCTATCAAGAAGAAACAAAATCCGCCTCAATTTCCAAACTACAAAATCCACTTCAATCGACCAAGGGATCTCTGGCCAGATCAAACTGATGGCGCCCGCAACCCAAAAACCAAGGAATTTTGGAGTAAAGGGGGAGAAGGGGTGTCACAAGGCACTCACTATGTTGTTATTGAGCTGATCGAGATCCAGGCACTTGACCGCCACGACCTCGTTCCTGGGGAGGAAGACCGCGCGGTACACGACGGCGTGCGCGCCGTACCCCACCTCCTCCATGAGCCGGTAGTCGCCGGGCTTCACCGTGAACGACGGCGGCGCCGCCGAGGCAGCTGCCGCGGGGCGCTTGATGCTCCCGCTCCTCCCCATGTCCCCCCGCGCGACGGAAGGCAGCACCGCGTCGTATTACCGTGCGATCGAGGTAGCTCGCCGCGACCCCACGGCCGCCGCAGCCGCCTCCGCCTGACACCCGGCCGTTGACCAGTGTCTCGTGCTGTCGCGTGCAGACGGCGGAGAGAGAGAGAGGAGAGAGAAGCTAGAGAGAGAGAGAGAGACGGGAAGGGAGAAGAAGAGGAGATAGCGAACGGAAGGACGCTGAAACGAGGTCGTAAAAGAGCGGAAATTAATAATTTCGGCGGTGACGTGGCAGGGGGCGAGGGGAGCGGTGCGGGGCGGGACCGAGCAGCGGCGATGTGGGGGAGGCGTTGCCGGTGGGTGTGGGGAGTATGACGGGTGGGACCCGCAATGCGTGGGTCCGTACGGCAGCGGAAGAACGGGTCGGTGACCGCGGAGCAAGCGGCGTGTGCGGCCGACTGCCGGGTAGATCTCCGCCTCCCGATGCTGGACTCCGGGCGGGATTCTCTGCGGGAGGCAGTTGTACGGCATGTGTCAGCGTGACACACGACGTCGTCGGGGTGGGCGAGTTGTGAAGGGAATGTTTTCAGTGCTCCGTGCCAATCAAAAAAAAAGGGAGGGGCAAATTTGACCCAAAAAAGGGCGTTCTTTTATCGCTATCAGTATTTATCAAAGGAGACTAGAAATGTTTGCCAACCGAAAAAATTGACTCGTACAAATATAGCATGTTGTTCCCAAATTGAATTACTCGTACTACCTCATTTGCCCATATTAAATTGTTTCATGTCTTGAGGAATAATATTGTCAACTCTACATATATTCTCTCGCATCAATCAAAAGATAATATTTTTTTTAAAAGAAGATGGCAGCACAATGATTGTTGCGAGCCTTTGACTTACATGTTTCGTATCATTCTCTTCATGCGCGAAGTTTCGTATCATTCTCTTCTCTAAGCCACCGGAGATCAAAACGATTCCTAGTCTATACCGCAATAGGACCAGCAATTTGTTTACGTACAGCCGGCTAGTAGTACATCGGAAACGCGCGGCGCAAAACGTGGAAGGGAGAATCTGCCTGCATGCGCAGCCCCCGCGTGCACTGTTCGCCCCGCGCTGCTGCTACCTGCCAAGCGGGCGGGCGGGCGGGTACCACGGCCAAGGACGTCCGCGCGTACGAACACGAGCCAGGCGCCCCTACCCGACACCCGCTCGCTCCTCGTGGGCGGGGAACCGGAACCGCCCCTCGGCACCGGGAGAGCTCGGTCGGGTCGGGTGCTCACGCGATCGGGCGGGAGCTTGACGTGACGGGTCCCCCGTGCGGGCGAGGGTGGTGGGGTCGCGCGGCGCGGCGCGGCGGGGATGGGCCGCCTTCCTCCTCCCTACCTGGGCGACGCGCCCATGTGCGCGGGAGGCTTTTCTGCGTGGGTGCGCGGAATTATTGCGTGTGTTGTTACGTGGGCCGGTCGGGCCGGTTGGTGGGATTGACCGACCCGTACCGTACACATGTTGCGGGATTACGATCCATCATCCATCCAACAGGATGGATTGTGCGCCGTCCGTTCGTCCATGCGTTTCGATTAAGCAAAGGCCTAAAGGATCGTGAGAATGAGTAGTGAGTGTGCGTAAGTAAGCTTTCGTTGTCTTACAATGTATGTATCTACTTTTTTTATTATTATTATTATGAGAGAGAGGAGAGAGAAATGATGATTCGGGTAAAGTCAAACAGCTAAACAGGCATATCGATGACTTATAGATGTCTTCGTACTACAATAGAAGAGTTGCAGAGACTGTTGGAAGACGCGGCCAGGTTTCCATTCTATATGCTGCATGATGTTTCACAGGTTTGACATGCTCTCCACAATCCACTTCTCTAGTTTTGGCACCGCCATCTTTCGCATTTGATGTGGTGGCTGTTTCCTAAATCATACCGACTGTTTGCATCTAGGAGAGCATGACGTGCAAGCAACATTGCATCCAAATAAATCTGACAGAACAATTACTAAACACTACCGAAATCTCGCGGAATGCCGAGTGCTAGAGGCACTCGACAAAACGTAGTTTCCACAAATCGAGCACTCGGTAACTAAGTCCCCGAGGGTCAGCTCGGGCACTCAGCGCAAAAAAGTACGTGAGGGGGAGGTGACAGAGAGGGCCTAGATGCTGAGTGCCCAAGTACGTGGCACTCGGCATATCGCTCCTGTATGCCGAGTGCTCAGTTCCACGACACTCGGCATATCTCTCCTATATGCTGAGTGCCTGTGGAAGTTGCACTCGGCATCTATCCACAATATGTCAAGTGCCAAGCTGTAACACTCGGCAACTTCCTGACCGTGTTACCAGTAAATGGTCCCTTTGCCGAGTGTTAATGCCAAGCACTCGGCAAAGATGCTGAATTATAACAGGTTTCTTTTTATTTTATCTAGTCACGAATCACTAAAAATCATAATAATTATATATATCATCACAGACACATCATGTACACCTCAAATGCATATCCATAAAGCATCACAAGTATCATGATTGTTAATCCACAAATTATAACATAACAAGCATCCACAATTTAGTCCTCAAGTCCACAAACACACCAAATCACAAGTGATAGTCACAAATGATAACAATTCGGTTCTCAAGTTCACAAACAAACACACCACATCGCAAATGCTAAAGTATCAGAAACGATCACCACTGTCGCCATTGCGATGGGGATAAGTCCTGATCCTGTGGATTGGGGCAAGGATTGGGATCGTTCGATGCCCACGATTGACCCTGCACAAAAAACGAGATTGCATGTGTGACTATAGTTGGTGATAAGTATAAGAAGTTTTGCTTAAAGTATAATTTGGTGACAAGTATAGTAAATGTTGCTAGAAACATATAGTTGGGTTATAAGTATATGAAATATTGCTAAAAGTATGGTTCGGTCTAAACAAGAATAGTTTGCTCTAAAGTAAAGTTTGGTCACTAGGTAGAAAATGATAGTGTAAAGTGACAAGATAAGTAAATTTACTCACAGGAGTACTCGCAGGGAGAGGTGGAGCAGGGATTGGAGGTGGAGTATATATCATCGGTGGGATAGGCTGACCCATCTTCTCGTCCAGACTATGCATCCAGCGACACATGTCCTCCACCTTCTGTCGGTCGGCTGCAATCGCCAGTCGGTCAGCCTTAATCTGCTATTGGGCGGCTTGGACCCTTTGTCGATCGGCTTCGACTGCCTCTCTTTGAGCTAGCATGTTCCGTTCAATCTCCTCCCGTCGCAGCCTCTCTTGTTCCAGCTGGGCCTACAATATTTGTCCCGAATGTTACAATGGAGAACCAACGTTGTCAAAATAAATGATCGACAAATGAAACTGAAATATACCCAAAGCGCCTCCATCTGAGCGTGTGTGGTGGTCGGCCGGGAGTGTATAGCAGGGCTCGAGCTCGTGCTCCTTGCTCGGATCTGGGAGAGAGACGGTGTACTGGCCGTGTCGATGGTGCTGTCGCAAATCCAGTAACGCCCGTGCTTCTTGCCTCCTCCTACCCTTATGACGATCTCTGCATCAAGGTTCTCCACGTTTGGATCGTACTCATGCCCATAGACCTCCCGTGCCATGGACATGTAATCACTGAGACGGCTGTGGATACTCGCATTGTTGTATGCCTCTGGCGGGTCCTCTGGGTTGTAGTTGACGTCAGACGTCGCCTTGCCCTTGTGGGCCATAGCCCATGCCTTGAACTAGCCACAAGCCTGACCACCATGTGAGTCGGACTGTAAAACAAAAGAGTAAAATGATTAGACGTTATGATGTTATGTAGTATTGAGGGTTGAGCAAGATGGTTGAATGAAGAAATGAATATACGTACCCATCTAGACGCATACTCGCTGAGGGTGAGGCTGCCTTGATGGTGGGGTGTATCTTGCATCATCATCCTATGCTCCCGGCAAGCATTGTGCTGCTCCTCCCACTGAGGGTCAACCCACTTAGCCACGATACGCTCCTAGCACTGAAGATTTTGAGCAAGCCACCACGCATGCATCTATGTCTCATGAAGTGTGAGCCATATAACAGGAGTACAAAATCTCAAATGCATAAGTATGAACCTTTTATAGTTACCTGTAGGTATTGTTCCCGGGTGAGGTTCATAGTCCTTGCTTGCTCTTTCTTGATCATCACTTTAAGATATTAGGCGTTGTAGTCCACAATCGCCTGGATGCGCGCCTCGTAATACATGTCCTTCACTAGTTTCAGACATCCTCTGCGAATCTGAGCATCTGCCTGGTCCTCATATCCATGCTCGCATCTGAAGAAATCCTGCATACAAATGAGATGTATCATATCATTATTTCAACAATAGTCAAATAATGCAAAGTATTAAACAATGTAGTACAAGAAATTCTTACCCACAACTCATTCACCACCCGCTCTGCCTTGTTGTTGAAGATCCTGCCCTCCGAATCTCGTGCATCGGGGCAGGCGATGTAGTCGTCCCACGTGTTGGCCGGCTCCGTCACTGGGCCGTGCACAACCAAGCCAGAGTAGTGCCGCCTGCAAAGAATCCCTATGATGCCAGACACTTTGCGATTGTGGTCGCCTCCAATGGTCGTCTTCCAACCCCTGTCCAAGTGATGAAGAAAATTATTAGTTTGCATATACGAAATGAAAACATAATGACAAATTTTCAGATTATTTTGTTACCTAGCTCCGTCGTCAGTGAGGGGCCAAATCATCGGTCGTCTCTCGAGAGGAATCGGTCGCTGCGGGAGTTGCGATAGACCTCGCAACCATATCCCTCCTGACGACGACTGTGAACCCCCTGCCTCCTCCTCGTCCCCGTCCCTGTCCTCGACCTGGTGATACCCCTGCTGCACCTCTGTCTCCTTGGTGTCCTCCTCCTCCTCCTCCTCCTCCGTCTATTGCCTCTCCTCCTCCTCCGTCTCCTCCTCCTCCTCCTCGACGACGTAGGTACGCCTCATGATAGTCATCTAACATGTCGGTAACCCCGGCATCAGCATCAAATTGCTTGATACGTTGTCTCACGACCTCGTGTCTCATACGATCGGCATCACCATTCACGGCTTCACCATGCATTGTCCACCGGGTATAGTTAGGCATAAAGCCATTCTGACAAAGATGTTTACCCATGACCTTCTTTGTTTGTTGACACGTGTTGCTACAAATGCTACATGGACACCAACTGGTACGCGCTGCCTTAACCCTGGCAAATGATTGGCCTAAGAAAGCTTCGGTCTTGTCAATCCATTCATCGGTCAAGTCTGTTTCACTTCTACGGCCCGTGTATATCCACTTACGGTGTTCCATCCTTGAACATATCACAAAGTACTATAAAACCAATGCAATGGCTAGACGATGCCTATACTATCTAGTAGGTCAGGATAGGTCCTAATCCCATCTGAGGATGTGTACATGTGGATAGTTCCCATGGTCTCCTCCGATCCGAGACAGAATTTTGGCAGCACCTCCCTGCTGTTCTCCAAATACACGTCCTGTAAAGAAGATTGTGTATCCAGAGAACAACAAGGAGATGCTACCAAAACTCTATCTCAAATCAGAAGAGACCATGAAAACTAACCACATCTACGTATCTCCGGCTGTCCAAAAAACATGGACAATTCAAAAATCATACGATGATAAATATGCAAAGGTCTACATATTTGCAATCATATCTCTTCCGAACAGGAAACGTCTAAGTTTATGTTACGTTACTTACTACATGAATGCAATGCAGGAAAGACAAGAAATTTGGAAGTGCTTACCTACTAGCTCGGCAACGGTCGTGGCAGTGAAGGACAGGGACGACTGGCGCACGGGATGTGGACGGGGGCGAGGCGTCGGGATGACAGATGTTATATCACCAATTCTAGCATGAAGAATGAAAAGAAACAATTAGCAAAATTTTAGTTTCCCTCTTTCCTTCATGAATACTCCAACGCTTTTATCTTTTCTTTGTTAGGACAACTTGAAAAGAAACAATCAGCAAAATGGAATGAGTGTCTAACATGCACCTTCTGTTTTTCTATATAAGGGAGGCTTCTCTCTTTGTTTCAAACATAGCACATCAATCACAACTAGAGTAGAAGGGGGAAAACAACATATTCCTTACTCAGATTTTGGTAGTAGTTTTCTCCAAATCTCCTTTTGAGAATGAGTGGTCTAGAACCCTTAACCGTTGACTTGAATCGGGAAACGGGAAGAAAAATTAACACTGCAGGTGGGCGCGGGCGGTGGGCGGGCGCCGGCGGTGGGTGCGGGTGGGCGGCACAGCGGTGGGTGGGTGCCGGCAGTGGGCGGGCAAGCTTGGGCGGCGGTGGCGGCTCACGCGCGGCCGCGGTGCGGCACGGCAGTGGGCGCGGGTGGGTGAGGCGCGGCGCGGTGGTGAGCGGGCGCCGGCGGTGGGCGCGGGTGGGCGGCACAGCGGTGGGCGGGCGCCGGCGGTGGGCGGGCAAGCTTGGGCGGTGGTGGCGGCTCACACGCGGCCGCGGTGCGGCGCGGCGGTGGGCGCGGGTGGGTGAGGCGCGACATAGCGGCGGGCGGCACGACGTGGGCGGCGGCCGCGGTGCGGCGCGGCGCGGTGGTGGGGAGCACCGGCGGTGGGCGGCAGAGCTGAGCGGTGGGCGGCGCGAGTCAAATGTTGTGTTAGAGTTGCGGGAGGGAGATAAGGAGAGGAGAAAGATGTCGAGTGTCTAGATGTAGGACACTCGCCATATAAAGGTATGCCAAGTGTCCCGATCTAGGACACTCAGCATAAACAGATATACCGAGTGCCCTTCCAGGTGCCACTCGGCAACATCAGTTCAAATTATCAATATGTAATAATGTTTAATGAATGAAATACTTTTGAATACAAATGTGTCAATAATTCATAAAAAACATACTATAATCACTTATCAGTTGAAATTTGAGTATTGAATGAAAAAATCCATTATTTCATGTAGTTATAGCTGTAATTCAATTTAATTAATTTCAACCTCGATCTTTAAAAAAATTAACAATTATCATATGGAACAAAAAAATGATCAAATTTTGAAAGAACTCATTGTGTATGATCTTATGCCTATATAAATAGAATCAAAGGTAAATTTGAAGTCAAAGACGAATTTGATTCGAAAATCTAGTCACTCACCTTCAACTATTAGAATCTTCAAACAAGTTTGTTCGATTTGTAAATAACATTCGTGAAAACTTTCTCGAAACCTTCTCCAATCTTTACTACAGCGTCCCTATAATATGTCATGATGTCATACAAAGTTTGATGATCTTTAGACATCATATGCTTTTTATATAATTTAAATAGAATTAGATAACATGTTTGTGCTCATATTTTGTAAATAAGATGCATGGAAAATTGTTTCGTTTTCATGCATACGGACTTAAATTGGACTTAGTAAACTAAATATTATTTTTCCTTTCACTATATTCTATTATTTTAAGTACTTGCAGTTCAAATTTGATTTTTAACAAGAAATTACATTTGAATAAAAAAATTAACAGAATATAGGAAACAAGTAAATATAAATATAATACTTTATCATTGATTGCCATATATTATACTAGTGCAAAGAGAAAATAGACAAGTGGTATTTATTTTAGTTTTTTTTTTCAGATTTGCCGAGAGCCACAAACAGACACTCGGCATATAGGTCTAGTTACCGAGAGCCATAGATAGGCACTCGGCATATAGGCCTAGTTACCGAGTGCAGTCATCGGACACTCGGCATATAGGCCTAGTTGCCGAGAGCCACAGATAGGCACTCAGCATATAGGCCTAGTTGCCGAGTGCAGTCATTGGACACTGGGCATCTGTTTCATTTGTCGAGTGCTACGTTTTCGCTCTTGGCATATCCTAACGGCGGCGGCTATTCCGTCTTCGACCAGCGCTGTGTCCCCACTAGACCCACACGAATTGCCGGGTGTTTTTCGTTGCCGAGGGTTGAGACGTTATTGCCGAGTGTCGGTTCGGCTTACACTCGGCAAATTCCCTTAATGTCGTGTGTCGTTTGTATGCCGAGAGCCGTCCCAAGTAACACTCGACAATAAGCTAGATGCCGAGTGCCCGTGGTATTACACTCGGCAAATTTCTTTGCACTCGGCATATCGTCGGTTTCCGGTAGTGAAACCGTTGCTATCAACAATATCGTTTTATCCGTACATCTACGATACTTACTTACTATGGTACGCACCTAAAATCATCGTCAAGTGGGGTTTTGAAAAAAAAAACGTTGTTAAGACGATCTTAAGGATTCTTTTGTTGCAACCTAGGTGCACAAAGTTGTCATATTTATTCATCATCGATCACAAGAGCAACATGCAAGAAAAGTTTATCCCCAGGTCAGTTAGTGTTGGAATTATATGGGCTTGGCCCATTAATATTCATAATAATTCCTAAAAAATCTCAAAGACCCATTCATGAGTGGTGGGAGTGCAAAGATTTAGTCCCACATTGCTAGTGGAGGTGGAGGGAGTCCAACTTATAAGTTTGGTTGCTCTAGCATCTCTTGCAAGTGTGTGGATGAGAAGAAGGAAGAACACACGCGCGCGCTCGCTCGCCTTGCCTCGCCGGGCCGAGCGGGGCGGGGCGGGGCGGGGTGTGGGTGAGGCCGCGCATCACCTGCGTGAATGATCCGCCGAAATTCGGTCCCTTGCCCTGCGGGGGCGCGGCTTCCTTTCGCACTTTCTTTTTGCTACGTGTTCCATATATTTGGTTATGAAAACTGACGTACTAATATGGTAACCGACTCAGTTGCGGGACGCCCAACTCTAGTGGTTCCTTCCTATAAATACGTACGGGTATCACCGCAAATTCAATCATGCAATCGCCTAGGGTTTTGTCTCTCGCTACTGTTACGCCGCCAAAACTTCTCCATCCCGATCGTCGGCGTGCACCGGCGAAAGGGGGAGCAGGTCTCTGGAACCGTCGTCCTCTACAATCCTGCACCGGGAGAGGGCGAATAAGGTTTCTGAGAAGCGCTCTGCACGACTGCTCGATCGCTTCCTCGTCTTCGTCAAGCTCGTCGCCACGGCTCGTCTTTCTCGTCGTCGAGTCGGTCTCACGCGCCGTCGTCAACAACATGACGGTGCTGAACGTCGTCGCCACCTCCTCTATCCAGTCCAGAAGAAAACGTACGTACTCTTATCTCAAACCATGTCTTTCATACTAGCTTTCGTGATCTGTTTATCTATGATGAATGTTGCTAGTATGATAGATGTTATGCTTGTGTCTGGCTTTATAGACCTGTCTAGATCTTGCATAGACTTGTCTAGTTCATCATGCAATCTCTTAATCATGCTTCTAATTTATTTCTGGATTAATATAAAACTAAAAGTGCTATTTTATCCAACAATCCAAAAATCTTATTGTAGGCACTTTAGTTTTATGGCTGGATTTGTCGATGCACTGAGGCCAGAGAAATTCACTGGCATGCACTTTAAGAGATGGCAAGTGAAAGTCACTCTGTGGGTTACTGCCATGAATGTGTTCTGGATGTCCACTGGCAAACCTGAAGGCGATCTCACTGCAGATCAGAAAAAGGCCTACAGTGAAGCCAACACAATGTTCTTGGGCGCTGTTATTGGAGCTTTGATAGATCATCTTTAGGATGTTTATATCCATCATACAGTCGCAAAGGAATTATGGGACGCTCTGATCGCTGACTATGGTGGTTCTGATGCTGGCACTGAACTGTATGTCATTGATCAGTACCATGATTATAAGATGGTAGATGGTAAATCTATCGTCGCGCAGGCTCATGAGATATAGTGCATTGTGAAGGAACTCGAACTGCTTAAGATCGTCGTACCTGAGAAGCTTATGGCTGGGGGCATGATTGCCAAATTGCCTCCGTCTTGGAGGGATTTTGCCACTACTCTTAAACACAAGAGAACAAACATATTTGTCTCAGATTTGATCGCGTCTCTTGATATTGAGGAGAAAGCTCGTAAGAAGGATGAACGTTCTAAAGCTAACGAGGGACACACTATTGCCAATATGGTGCACCATCCACAACAGTCTCATGGCAGTGGTGGTAAGGGAAAGGGCAAGAACAATAAGCCTAAGCAGACCACTACCTTCAAAAAGAAGAACAAGGAGAAGGGAGCATGCTTTGTTTGCAGTTCTAATGAGCATTGGGCAAAGAAGTGTCCAGAATGCAAAGGAAGGAAGCCTCCACAACAGAAGACCGTGAACATGGTGACCAGTGCTGGAGAAAATAGTGGGTATGGTAATTTACCATATGTTTTTTCTGTATTTCAATCTACTAGTTGGTGGCTTAATACTGGTGCTAATATTCATGTGTGTGCTGATGCTTCTTTGTTTACTTCTTACCAGGTCGCCCGGGATTCCTCCGTCCTAATGGGGAATGGGTCACATGCTTCTGTTCATGGTGTTGGCATGGTCGAGCAGAAGTTCACTTCGGGAAAGATTGTCTAATTGAAGAACGTACAGCATGTCCCTTCTATCAAGAAGAATCTCATTAGTGACTCCCTTTTGTGTAGGGATGGTTTTAAGGTAGTGCTTGAGTCGAATAAAGTTGTCGTGTCTAAGAGTGGACAATTTATTGGTAAAGAATATGAGTGCGGAGGCTTGTTCTGCTTTTTCCTTTCAGATTACTGCAATAAGTCTGTGAACTATATTTGTGATGGTGTTAATGAGAGTGATGCTAGTGTTTGGTATTCACGTTTATGCCATCTAAATTTTGGTTCTGTGTCTCGACTTTCCAGCTTGAATTTAATTCCAAATTTTTCCATTGTCAAAGGTTCTAAGTGCTCAAGTTGTGTGCAATCTAAGCAACCTCGAAAGCCTCACAAGGCTGCAGAGGAGACACACTTAGCACCGTTAGAACTTATACATTCAGATCTTTG
Organism: Eleusine indica; assembly: GCA_030378355.1. Lineage (NCBI taxonomy): Eukaryota > Viridiplantae > Streptophyta > Magnoliopsida > Poales > Poaceae > Eleusine > Eleusine indica. Next base: position 51,281,879 of record CM059495.1, read on the forward strand.
TGAGATGAATGGTATATTGACTGAATGTGGAAAAAGATATTTCATGACTTTGATTGATGATACGACTAGATATTGCTATGTTTATTTGCTAAAAACGAAAGATGAGGCTCTAGACTACTTTAAAATTTATAAGGCTGAAGTTGAAGCTCAACTAGAGAAAAAGATCAAAACAATTAGGTCCGATCGTGGTGGCGAGTATTTCTCAAATGAGTTTGACTTATTCTGTGCGGAACACGGTATGATACATGAGAGGACGCCTCCCTATTCGCCCCAATCAAACGGGGTTACTGAAAGAAAGAATCGCACCTTGACTGACTTGGTTAATTCCATGTTAGACACGGCTGGATTATCTAAGGCATGGTGGGGGGAGGCTTTATTGACATCATGTCATGTCCTAAATAGAGTTCCCATGAAAAATAAGGAGAGGACGTCATATGAGGAATGGATTGGTAGAAAGCCATCGCTCTCTTACTTACGCACATGGGGTTGTTTGGCCAAAGTTAACGTACCAATCAACAAGAAGCGTAAATTAGGAACTAAAACTGTGGATTGTATCTTTCTTGGATATGCTCATCATAGCATTGCCTATAGATTTTTAGTGGTCAAATCCGAGGTGCCTGATGTTCATGTTAATTCATTAATGGAATCTCGTGATGTTACTTTCTTTGAGAACATATTTCCTATGAAAGATTTACATAGCACGTCTAGATTATCTTCTGACGTGATTGCTGAAATAACTCCTGAACTTAGTGTATTTTCTGATCATGCTGAACAAATACTTGAACCAATCCATGAGGAGATTGATAATGAAGCTCCTAGGAGGAGCAAGAGACAAAGGACTACAAAGTCTTTTGGTGATGATTTCACTGTTTATCTTGTGGATGACACTCCTAGAACCATTTCAGAGGCATATGCATCTAGACTAGAAAGAAGTTGTCCATAGTGAGATGGACTCTATTCTTTCTAATGGAACTTGGTTGTCGATAGACTATATGGTTGTAAACCTGTGGGTTGTAAATAGGTGTTCAAGAAAAAGCTTAAGCCTGATGGTACTATTGACAAATATAAGGCTCAGCTTATGGCTAAGGGTTATACTCAGAAAGAAGGCGAAAACTTCTTTGACACTTATTCACCTGTTGCTAGATTAACCACTATTCGTGTATTACTTGCTCTGGCTGCCTCACATGGTCTTATCGTCCATCAGATGGACGTTAAGACAGCTTTTCTTAATGGAGAGTTGGATGAGGAAATCTATATGGATCAGCCAGATGGATTTGTTATAAAGGGTCAAGAAGACAAGGTGTGTAAGTTGTTGAAGTCTTTGTATGGTCTGAAACAAGCTCCTAAGCAGTGACATGAGAAATTTGATTCAACACTTCTATCAGCAGGCTTTTCAGTCAATAAGGTTGATAAATATGTGTACTACCGTCATGGTGGGGGTCAAGGAGTTATACTGTGCTTGTATGTTGATGACATACTCATCTTTGAAACAAATCTTGACGTGATCAATAAGGCCAAGACCTTTCTGTGCCAAAGCTTTGATATGAAGGATCTGGATGAGGCTGATGTTATCTTGAACATCAAGCTAATCAAAGGAGATAATGATATTACTCTTACGCAATCTCATTATGTTGAGAAGCTCTTGAACTGTTTTGGTTACATGGATAGCAAGACTTCTCCAACACCTTATGATCCCAGTTTGATCCTTCGAAAGAATAAGAGAATTGGTAAAGACCAATTAAGATATTCTCAGATTATTGGATCACTTATGTATTTAGCTAGTGCTACTAGGCCTGACATCTCGTTTGTTGTGAGCAAACTGAGCCGGTTTACTTCTTGACCGGGAGATGATCATTGGCGTGCGCTTGAACGGGTAATGCACTATTTAGTTGGTACTATGGATTATGAAATTCATTATTCTGGATATCCAGCAGTACTAAAAGGCTATAGTGATTCCAATTGGATATCTGATGCTGATGAGATGTATGCCACGAGTGGATATGCATTTACTCTTGGTGGTGCTGCTATTTCATGGAGATCATGCAAACAGACCATTTTGATGAGGTCTACCATGAAAGCAGAGCTTACTGCACTAGATACAGCTACAGTTGAGGCCGATTGGCTACGTAAGCTTTTGATGGACTTGCCTATTGTCGAGAAACCTGTGCCGGCAATTCTCATGAATTGTGACAATCAAACTGTGATAGTCAAAGTGAACAATTCTAAGGACAATATGAAGTCATCAAGACATATTAAGAGACGTTTGAAGTCTGTCAGGAAAATAAGAAACTCCGGAGTCATATCAGTAGAATATATTTCAACTGGTGAGAACCTGACAGATCAATTCACCAAGGGGCTGTCACGTAATGTGATAGACAGTGCATCGAAGGAGATGGGTATGAGACCCATATATGCTATTCCATAGTAGTAACCCAACCTATGTGATCGGAGATCCTGTGAAGTAGGACTTGAGAAGAACAAGCTATTGGTTAGCATGAGAGTAACCTTTTATAACCTACTCGAGAAGCGATGTATTACTCTCGATATCTATATGACAGGTTGGTTGTTGTCTTAATATATTCAGTTGGCTTTAAATAGCGAAGATGTTGTCCTACAGAATATTCTTGAATGAAAGACCTATATGAGCTCGATTGTTGTAAAGTCGTAATCTATGAGATTTGGGTGATCTCTATTAAGCTGATGAAAGACCAAGGGAGTATGACCTATATGCTCCATCCACGGAGAAGCCTACTGGAGGTCTAGTATCAGTTATGACAGTAAGTGAAATTTGTTTGCACAAAACTTACAATTTAAGGCATAGTCCATTGTTCAAGTTGTGAATGAGTGTAGCTTATTGTTCTAGGTGGAAGTTCAACTTAACAGTTTCCACTGAAAACACTGGTATATTAAACAACAGTAGGGTGAGACAAAATCTAGCTGGAACTTTGAGATCTGGTGGGAGATTGTTGAAATTATATGGGCTTGGCCCATTAATATTCATAATAATTCCTGAAAAATCTCAAAGGTCCATTCATGAGTGATGGAAGTGTAAAGATTTAGTCCCACATTGCTAGTGGAGGTGGAGGGAGTTTAACTTATAAGGTTAGTTACTCTAGCATCTCTTGCAAGTGTGTGGATGAGAAGAAGGAAGAACACACGCGCGCGCTCGCTCGCCTCGCCGGGCCGGGGCGGGGCGGGGCGGGGCGTGGCGTGGCGTGGCGTGGGCGATGGGCGCGACCGCGCATCACCTACGTGAATGATCCGCCAAAATTCGATCCCTTGCGTTGCGGGGGCGCGGCTTCCTTTTGCACTTTCTTTTTACTGCGTGTTCCATATATTTTCATATATTTGGTTATGAAAACCGACGTATTAATATAGTAACCGACTCGGTTGCGGGACGCCCAACCCTAGCGGTTTCTCCCTATAAATACGTACGGGTATCTCCGCAAATTCAATCACGCAATCGCCTAGAATTTTGTCTCTCGCTACTGTTGCGCTGCCAAGACTTCTCCATCCCGATCGTCGGCGTGCACCGGCGAACGGGAGAGCAGTCTCCGGAACCGTCGTCCTCTGCGATACTGCACCGGGAGAGAGCGAATAAGGTTTTTGAGAAGCGCTCTGCACGACTGCTCGATCGCTTCCTCGTCTTCGTCAAGCGTCACCACGGCTCGTCTTCCTCGTCGTCGAGTCGGTCTCACGCGCCGTCGCCAACAACGTGACGGTGCTGAACGTCGTCGTCACCTACTCTATCCAGTCTAGAAGAAAACGTACGTACTCTTATCTCAAACCATGTCTTTCATACTAGATTTCGTGATCTGTTTATCTATAATGAATATTGCTAGTATGGTAGATGTTATACTTTTGTCTGGCTTTATAGACCTGTCTAGATCTTGCATAGACTTATCTAATTCATCATACAATCTGTTAATCATGCTTCTGATTTATTTCTGATTAATATAAAACTAAAAGTGTTATTTTATCCAACAGTTAGTTCGAAGCTTTTTGTTTGCACTATGTGACATGGCAGATGCCGCCACGTTGGCATCATCATCACAGAAAATGTTAAGAGCAATCCTTATTAAGCTAGCGCAGAGAGAGGCCTTGTGAGCTGCTGATGTAATGATCATGTGTGTTTGCCCATACGTCTAATAATTATAAATCGTCAACACATATCGAGCTTTCGTGATCACAGGATGACGCATACACAACATCGCTGTCAGTCTGTCATCATGATAACAGTCTTGTAAAATGGGTCATCTGGATAAACAGGGATCTGAAGACTAGTGAAAACTGGAGGGCACATATATATAGTTCTTCATTCAAGCTAGCAACAACCTACGGCTGCAAAGAGAATATGCAAGCGCGGATAATTTTCGTGACTTCACACATCTGCATGATGACTGTACACATCGATCGGTCGACTGACAGGTCAGCGAGAAAATATTACAATGGCAAGATCAACATCGCCTACAACAGTATATATAGATGCATTGGCATTTTCGACATGCACGCAACAAGCAACATATTGTAGAATGCTATTATTGGAAGATATACTTGGCCATCTTTTGTTTTAAGTTTGAAAAGATGATCCTCTCGCGTAAGCTTTCTTTGGCTCCGTCTCGTCCAACTGGCAAAGCGAGGGCTCCACCGTCATCCATCACTAGCTGGCTCACTATATCACTCAACTTCTTACGCCGATCAACCTTTTTTTTGGAAGTAAACATGCCCTCATGATCAGCTTCTTCATGAAGAGACAGGTTCATGGAGATGGATATATCAGTAGCATTTTCAGCATAATATATATTACTATACGCTATATTATTCCTCCATCTTATAGTGACCGGTTTGGATACATTATACAGGTTTTGCTTTCCACAGAACTTGCCATGTGGTGAAAGTTTTGCCACAATCGATACCAAAAGGATCGCGCGCACGCGCATCTCCTATCGACAGCATGCAACTCGCCGAGGAGCGATAACAACATTGTAGTGTAGAGACATCGCTTGACCAGCCTCCTGGCGTAAGCGCGATCGAAAAAGACATGTGAAACCTGTCAAACATCAAGCAACATATAGAATGGCAATCTGATCAACTCTTCTGTTGTACTCATTCATTTCAAAATATAAGCATTTATTAACTTTCAAATATTACGTTTGATTATTTATTTTATTCAAAAAAATTATAAAAATATTATTTATTTTATTATAAAATTATTTTTTATTAGATATATTCTAGATATGATTTATTTATTTTTTATAATTTTAAAAATATTTAAATAAAACAAATGATCAAATGTGATCTCAAAAAATTAATAAATGTTTACATTTTGAAACAAAGGTAGCTGTTTGACTCCCAGAACTTGATTCCCAACCTGATTTTGGGCAGCAGCGAGCCCAATAGGATTTGGAACATTCATCAGGCATGAAGGTCTAAACCGATGGCACTGAGTCAAATTCAGTTCGGCGGCAATCAGGCAGCAGCAAACCCGACAAGGCATTGGACAAATCGATTCTGGCGGGAGTTTGTTTTCGTAGAAGGGATTTTGATTCGTCACTTTGATTATGGGTTGCGTTGAACCCGAGTTCACAGGGCTTGTCATGGATCAGGATTCAAGAAGGTGTCGGTTTGCGTCTGACCTTGGAGTTCTCGTCGGCTTCAACGGGCATTGCAGCAAGAAGTATTTTATTCACAGCAAAACTCGATTAACCGTAGAGAAGTTTGGTGAAGCTGCAGCATACATGAATGTTCGATACTATTTGGCAAAATGTCCAGTTTCTAAAAAAGAAAAAATGGCAAAATGCCCCTTTGCTGAAAAGGCCATTGCTGTTATGGGGATCTTAGAATGTCTGGCGGCAGGGATCTCATCGATTTTCTCATGAGCTCATGCAGCAGGAAGCATGGCTTTTTTCCTTGATAAAATCCGATCTGATTAACTATCTTGTGCTTTGCCCTTTTTTCTTTTCTTAAGATCCGCGTGGGGGCGTTAATACTCCGTTTAGTTTAGTTGTGGGTCCACAGCTGAAAAAAAATTAAGAGGGTCTTGGCTGGTGAGGAGCAAGCAGATGGCCTCCACGTATACGGAGATACTACGGATCGGCACAGGGAATCGGAGACACGGAAGCAGCAGCCGCAGAAAAGCCTAGGCGCGCCGCAGCGAGCACCTCTTTCCAGGCCACGCGGCGCCGTCCGTCGTGCTGTCCCTTCTACGTGTGCTATTCTTTACACCGGCCTTGTACGTGTGCCATTTTTTACACCGCATCGCATCGCACCTTACAAAGCCCGTGGCCTCTCCAGTTTCTTCTCCCTAGCTCGCAGACAAGGAACCTGCGTATCATCCCTCAAAGCGCAACACCGCAGCTCAAGGAAACACGACCACGAAAATAGCATGGCGAAGAGCGGCACGGAGGAGTGGCGGCGCAACGCGGACACGCACAAGATGAGCGCGGAGGAGGTGCGCGCGGCGGGCGTGGAGGCGTCCATGCGCCCACCAGGCCGCGGCGGCTCCGGGGAGGTGCTGCACCAGCGGGGGCGGCTGCCGTTCGGGCCCGGCAAGATGGCGCTTGTCGGGTTCGGCATCTTCGGCGTCCTCGGCTACCTCGTGCTCTACCAAAAGTCCCGGCCGGGCACGCCGGCCACCGAGGTGGCCAAGGTCGCCGTCGGGCAGGGAGACCCAGCGGCTGGCCGTGACCCCGACAAGCGCCCTGCTCATGGGGGCGCGCCTGAGGCCAAGTAGGGAGGTGTCAACTGAATACTAGAAGTGTGTGCTGCTCTGTCCGTGCTCAGCTCTGTTTCTTAGCTTTTGGTCCAGGACCGAGATTTTCTGTTACCAGTTATGATGTTTTGCAATTAAATAAGACTTCTCTGCGACGGATAAATTAGCAACGAGATTCTCGGGTTCTGATAAATCGTAACTATACTATGGTGAAATACGTTGCTCTGTTTTGGATGCCCTGCTTTTGGTGTTCTGTATTAGCTGCCCTGCTTCTTTTTTTTTTTTTTTTTTTTGCGGATAAACGAGAGCGTTATTGCTAGGATGCACATAAAGTGTTTATGAGGTCAGAGAAGCGCTTGGTCGATCCAATATGAATTGTCGCATTGTACTCGATAACTCGAAGCTATTAAAAAAGTGTTCTTAATCTACTATACTTCTGACAATTTAATTCCTTTAATTTTCGATATATATATTTAACAAAAAAATAAGAGTAAAAACATGGAGTCACATCATAATTCTAAGAATGCGCGGCAATTGTAGGTTTTCTAATAAAGGTCTAAAGTGAAGGACATAATATCCACATATATATATATATATGCAAGCGCGGATGACTGTGTACACATCGATCGGATCGACTGACAGGTCAGCGAAGAAAGATTACAAAGGCAAGATTAACATCGCCTACAGCAGTATAGCTGCATTGGCATTTTCGACACGCAACATATTGTAGAATGTTATTATTGGAACATATATACATGGTCATCTTTTGTTTAAGTTTGAAAAGATGATCCTCTCGCGTAAGCTTTCTTTGGCTCCGTCTCGCGCAACTTGCAAAGCGGGGGCTCCACCTAATCTTTTGATCGGCAAAGGGTTCGATGCATTGATTTTGGCCTATGAACGAGTCAATCAGCTAGATCTACTTGCGGCAAACGGCACCTTCCTCGGGATTCCCTTCTTCCAGAACATTCAAGAAAGAAGGTCAAAGGACTAGCTGGCTCACTATATCACTCAACTTCTTACGCCGATCAACCTTTTTTCTTTTGAAGTAAACATGCCCTCATGATCAGCTTCTTCATGGAGAGACAGGTTCATGGAGATGGATATATCAGTAGCATTTTCAGCATAATGTATATTACTGTACGCTATATTATTTCTCTCCATCCTATAGCGACCGGTCTGGATACATACGCACTTTGCTTTATGTCATTGTCAAAGAGTCCATAATTTGACTGCCATTCCATTGTTACTTTTAATGTACTTGTCAGTTGATGGAAGGCTCAGATGAGGTCATGAAGGTCTGACTTTGGAAACAATCGTGTTATTGCAGCATTGATTGATTGTACGTCTAAAAAAAAAAGCATTGATCCATTGCAGACCGTAAACGTTGATGAGAAAGTAACCTCAGCATCAAACTGTTGATGTCAAATACATCAACATAATAAAGAAAAATTGACATCAATGGACATTAATCAACTGCTCTGTTGGCGCTGCTGACACGTACATTAGATTCAGTGCAGCGAATTGGGCTACAACAATCAGACTAATGGGCTGGCCCACCAATTGATGCCGAAGATCCGTGTGGTGCACCGTGGACATGTGGGAGAAAAATATCCTTCCGGAAATTTCCTGTTAACGAGAGGCGACAAATCTGAGGTAATTCAGTTTAGCTGTGGAGAAATACAACTTTAACCTTTTAGATAGATAGAAAGCTAGATCCCCTTGGAGAATGATAATAAGGCCTTCACCGACACTAACCACTTTCCATCGAGTTCAGGATAGACACTCCACACTCGCCTTGTTACTGTAGTGCAAGGTCAGGGGTAGACGAATTGGAGGAGCATGGGCATGTTATGTAGAGTTCCATACTCTTATTTCAGGTTGCTCATTGGACTAAGCCATAACATGAAGCATACCTTAATACATTTTCCAGAGTCAAAGAGGTCCCAAACTACAGGATGATAGGTTCATATCTTAAAAACATCTCCTATGAAGGCACAATATAACGGCGCAGCGATTTTTACGAAGGAAAATGGGCCTATTGCCAATCAGTGGACCCATTGGACTAAGCCATAACATAAATCATACCTTAATACATTTTACAAAGTCACAAAGGTCCCAAACTGCAGGATGACGGGTTCATATCTTAAAAACATCTCCTATGAAGGCACAATATAACGGCACGGCCATTTTTACAAAGGAAAATGGGCCTATCGCCAATCAGTGGAAAAAATGAGTTACAAATCAACGTATATGATATACATCAAGAAAAACACGGTCGCAGCACAACCTCAGAATCTCTGTGCCTCATCCAGTTGTAGTTTCACACATGCAGCAAGTCATTAACCAGTAATAATACCAGCAAGAACATCACTTTTTCCCCTAGCAAAAATTGTGTAGACGAGGCGTATGGCATCTAGCCAGCCGTCAAGTGCTTCCCAGCTATCAGCAACCTGCCAGAGGGGAGAAAAGTAGAGCGAACAGCGCAATTATTTTCTAGTCATAGCCAAATTAGTAATAGTAGACAATGACTTCGCTACCCATTGCAAAAATAATGAGGCCTGACGACCCGAGTCCATTTATTTCAGAAAAACGAACTATTTGAAATGGTGAACCAATCTTTAGGTACCTTTTTATTAACTGAATCATTTTTTAGATACTGGGCAACATATTTTATTCATTCGAATAGAATAAATGCAGGTTGAAAAAAAAGACAAAGGTCCAAAAAAAAGCATAAAACAAATGAAACTTTAATAATAAACTTGCAATCACATACCAAAAATGTAGGTCCGTGAATAGTTTCTATACAAAGCCCGGCACCACTAGGCAACGTTAGATCAGCGCACGCTGACACTGAAACAATATCTGAAACATTTATCCTAACAGGCTTTCTTCCTCTGTCCAAATGACCAGGGGATTGTGATGGAGGCTGGTCAGAAGCATCAGCCTACAATTTATAACAACACTAATAAGTTGCAGAGAGCAAGACCTCACAAAGAGGATGAACAAGCAACAGAAATTCCAAAAGGCAAAGTTGCACACAAAGAATATCATATTATAGGGGGCAAGTGTGCAACAATAATGAGTGAGCATTGACAAATTTACCTGCTGGAGTCCCTCGTGATTCAAAATAAATTGCGACCTCACCCAATCTTTGTGTGGTGCAAGAGCATTATTTGCAGGGGGAGCAGTTAAATACCCCACTTTGAGATATGGCAAAGGTAACTGCATGGTATGAATGTCAATAAGAACAATGTTACTCTGCCATAATAAAGATTTAGATAAGAGAACAGCTGAGGAACAAGAAAATTCTTCTAAGAATTATTAACAAGAAACAAAATTAATCAGATTTCTAGCCTAGTTGTGTAGATTCTCTCTTCATGAACATAGCTTTGTTAAAGAAGCTTGATTAACCGTTCAAAACTGAACTGAAATAGAAAACATCACTTGCCAAGCACATGAACTTTTTATTTTTACTTTTATTGCATAACAGCAAACAAGTACTCCCTTCGTTCTTAAATTGTTGTCACCATTGACATTTTTAAATTACATTTGATCATTTGTCTTACTCATCTTTAAAAAAAATTATCATATGTTTTTTATGATTTGCTTTATCACTAGAGAAAATTGAAACATAACTTATCATGTTGCATATTTGAACTACTATTTTGAATAAGACAAATGATCAAACGTAACTCAAAAAGTCAATGACGACAACAATTTAAAAATGGACGGAGTACATAAATTAGCAGCAGAGTCTGCTAAAATGGAAGAAAATGAACTGTACCATTGAGCGGACTAATCGCAAAGCACTGCGATAGACCTGCATTGTACAAAGGATAAATTGTGAGCATACGTTCAGTAAAAAAGCCAAAAGAAAGCAGAAGGCACATTGCAAAAAAGAAACTATACCGAATAATTTGGTTTCAATGCATGAGCAGCTGCAACATAAATAGCTGACTGACTGTAAAGCTCGTTAGGGGAGACATCTGGCTTCCCAGATCTCATAGTATCCTCTGCTAAACCATACTGCAACATTAATAGGGAAGACATTCTTGTCATTGCCATGAATCTTAGTAATTCATTAAGATAATGAAACAGTGCCATTATTTTGGTAAGAAAAAAGATCATCATTAAATGAGTTATGAGGCGAGAAGCGCACCAAGACAGTTCCAAGGTTGTATATTGCTCGATGGAAATCAAACTGCAGCTGAATTGCGGCACGGAACTACAATGACAGCATAAATGACTGTCAGTGGGCTATGACAGAAATATCTTTTGGAGATCATACAAAAACAAAAGTCCCGGGCACAGTAATTAGCAAGTATGTCTACCTTACTTATAGCTGTTTTTATGATGGTTTGTTTATCCCGAGCAGGAACAATTGCACTCAGCTCCTGCATTTCAAACTCAATACTATTAACAAATGGATAGTATAGGCAGGCAAAACTCAGAGCAAATCTGTAGGTGAATTCCAGGCCAAAAAGACTAAGATAACAACAGTTTACAAGATGTTGTACCTGTAGCCCAAGACCCCAGTTATTGAGAGCCTACAATCAAAGATAAACCCAAGTTAAAACAGCAGCCATGGACTAATTCAGTGCACGTAGGAATTTACAAGGATAAGCCATTAAAAGCTCTGGTTCCATGAGGAGAATTTATTTATTTCCCCCTTTAGAGAACATGTTGACGTAAAAGTCAATTGTTTAAGTGCAACCATTCAGTGGAAAATAATTTATAGACAACAAAGATGTGACATTCTTTAGAGTGAACAATGTTAAATTCACCTATACAAAGGATGGCATTTTTACAGAGTAGGCATGAGTTTTCAGTTCAACACTCCTGTAACTTTGATGGATCTTTTTCATCTGTTGGATGTGCATATTGCTTGTCTATCTAAAATTAAAATCACTATTTATTTTACATTTTAAATCAGTCAGATAACGTAGAGTGAAGATACACAAATTAGTTCAAAAACTGACCTGTGGGCTATTCCAATTAAGCTGCACAGCCTTCTCATAATTTAGTATTGCCTGTAAAAAAACAAAGAGTGAATAGTGGATGCATTATATTTTTATTCAAAAATCTCCAATACCACAGAAGCCCACTTGATTTTCTTTACTCATTGATGAAACTTTGTTACAAAATAAAAAAAAGAGAGAATATCATGTATCATGTATGAGTGCTGGTAAACGGTAAACTAAATGAAATAGTAGAAAGAGCAAAATTTTTTGTTCCCTGTTATTTAGCACAAGCCAACAATTAATCAAGTCAATCAGGGTAGTAAACAACTTGAAAAATAGAGCATTCGTAAAAAATTAAAAGGCTGTTTCGCCAAGATGTTTTTCATTCAATCACACATGGAAATACATGATGGAATCATAATCGACCTGTCCTATAGTTTTTTCGAGCATAACTCTTTACAAAATCAAACAAAGGTACTGGAAAGGGAGAGGGAGATAGAACATCTACAGATAATATTCTAATCCCCTGGGATGGGTTTTGGACTTTTGGCACCAAGTATTGCAAATACGGTGCTCTCCAAATTTTTTAGCAACAGTTGGATGGATCACTGTAATATTAGAGCATGTACTGAGGTTTATGAGAAAAGCCAAGGAATAATGTCATCCAACTGCACACATAGACTGCTAACTATTTGGGAAACACGGTAATGACTTATGCTACTTGATGTCGAACCAGCCATTGGGAATATTGAGAGCTTATTTACCGTCATGATTTAAAAGACAGGCAACTGAGTGTTGTATACTCTAATAAATAGACTAAACAAAAACACCTTAACATGCAGCATTTAAAAAAGCGGCTGCTTCACCCGCTTAAGCGTTTGATTTAAACTGGATAACGCCTAGGCTTTCAAAAACATTACTAAGCGCGCTTTTTCGCGCTTTCCTTATGGGCCAGCCACCAAATTCGGCCCAACTGAAACAAAACAGAGCACCGAGCACCTGTTCGCCCTGCCCTAATGTTGTTCCCTGCTGGCGCACAACGAGAGCGCCGCCGCTAGTCACATTTGACCGTCGACGCGTGATAGCTGCCGGCGGACGCTGACGACCTTTCTCCTTCCTCTCCGTCGGCTGCCACCTGCCAGGATTTTTTTTCTCCTGTTCTCCCTTTGCGCAGGCTCATCAAATCTTGAGGAAGAGGCGAGTACAGGACGTCAGGACTACAGGTGCCAAGTGCAGGGCATAGTGCTGGCGTGCTGCTATGCTAGATGCTGGTCTGATGTGCCAGGTGCAGGGCGTAGTGCTGCTATGCTAGTTGCTAGATGCTGCCTTGCTTTTTCTTAATTGCTTAATCATTAATCAAAGCTTCATTTGATCTATGATTTAGGATGTCTTCTGCTGCTTCGGCACCGCTTTTTTGGAAAACGCACAGATCGCCTAGGCGCTGCCTAGGAGGCCTAGTCGCTGAGCGGAGCTGCACCGCTCGCTTTTGTCCACCACTTTTTTAAACATTGTTAACATGTGCTATATCCATTTTAGGCTTACAATCCGGGCTAAGAACTCAAAAGCAAAGTTACACAAAATTACATTATTTGAATTACATAACTGATACAAGTTGGATAAATGAACAAACATCACAATCATAAAAGAAGCTGAAATCAGATTTAATATATACGGAAATACTTGTGTTTCTGACAATGGAAAGATTTGTGTGAATATAAACAAAGCCAATTGGCGTGTGAGACATAGGACTAGACCTGCTTCCAGAGTTCTTCTGCTTCTTTTGTACGACCTCGCATTTTAGCCCGATCAGCAATAGCAATGGCCCAGTTATAATATGCCTAAAAGAAAAATAAACCTGTCAAAGGAGAGTAAAAGTATTTTTGATATCTGTGAGCTCTAAGCATTACAACTATGAGGTCATGTTCTACTGGTGATCTCAAATCGTATACTGTCGGAAAACTAAAAATCTGGTGCATCTTTTTTCGGTGGCGTAAGAAATGAGAAACTTACATCATAAAGAGTTGGACAAAGTCGGGTAGCCTCAGCATATTTTTTGCAGGCCTCCTCCAGCAGTGCATCTTTAGAGGAACTAGAATTAGGATCCACATTGTCTGCACTCTCCTGAAAAAATATTTTAAAAGAATAAGATACAAGCTCAGCATAAAAGTTCATTTCACAGTATACATTTAACATGCATGCTTAGAACATAAAATTAATTTTCTATCGAGATCCAAAGTGTAAATAGTGTACCTGGAGGACTAGGGCCCAATTATAATATGCATCAGGGTCATCGGGATTTCTTTCAATTGCACTTACATACCTGCATAGCAGAACTTTAGAACTCAGCAGTACCAAGTAATTACATATGACATGCATGGCAGGTGTAATCTAATTGCAACATCAAGAAACAAAGTTAAAGCAGGCAAGGTAAGAAAAACCTTTTGGCAGCAAAAGAAAGAATCCTTTGGCGAGAACGACCTTCCTCGTCAACTCCAGTTACACTATTTATCAGTTCCATCGCAACATCATGATGGGATGAGAGCTGCTGATTGCTATCTTGGCTGAAATGGATTGAGAAACTGTTCATTAGAAGAAGAAAAAATGTATCTCATGAAAATAAACGGTCAACCAGTTATGTTGTGCCACCAGTGAACCAACGTCATACAACACTACAAAATACGAACAAAGATATAATGATCAATGCATCTACTAACAAATAAATGGTACCCATTGCTCATTTTTGCAGTGGGAAAATTGCTTGCAACAACTTGTCATTTTTGTAATGAAACGGAATCTGTTGATCAAGTGGGATTTTGTTGCTGATATGCTTGACGAAGACATAGAAGATAATTATACATTTAAGTAACAGAAAGAATGCAATAGTTTATTTGGCTGTACCTTGGGGATTATGGAATTATTGAAATAACATTTGTTTTCAGGGATTGACGTGGATTGGGATAAAGAGACTGTGGAGGAAGCTGCTGGGATTGCTCAGGAATTGGTGCCAGATGTGCAAGAAAGAGTTGCAGCAAAAAATGGATGTGTGCACAAACAAGATTGCTATGACGATGGAGGAGAAGATGTGATTGTCCTGGATAGGAGGTTACCAGAGGACTGGGAGGATGCAATCCACAACACAGAATGGGGATGGTTGTATTGAAGAAAGACAAGAAGCAAGAATAGAGAGAGTTGAGGGTGCTGAAATTTCTGTTGCAAGGACGGCGACACAGCTGCAACCCTTTAGCACTGAACTTGGTTTCTGTTACATGAAACTAGGGGTCTATTCCCTTCCATCTCAAAAAAAAAAAAATGTTTGCATGAACAATAAGATCTGTTACATGAAATTAGGGGTCTACCCTTCAGCACTGAACTTGCTTCCAACTTGTACCTAAAAAGCAATGTGCTGGGACGAAAAGTGCTTCCAACAATTCTACAGAAGGTGAGAGTTCCAGTAGGTTTGCATGGACTATTTGACGTAAGATCTCCAAACTATTTGACGTAAATGACATAAATGAAACCTAATATGCTTGCACCTACGCATTCCAATACAGAAACTACCGTATAACCTGCATCGCCATTCATGTTGTGGAAACACAATCAAATCTGATCTCGACCTATACTAGCAAAATTAAGCAGCTAACAACCGAAACTAAGCAGCAGCGGCACAATTGTCAAGTCATGTA
This sequence comes from Eleusine indica, assembly GCA_030378355.1. Lineage (NCBI taxonomy): Eukaryota > Viridiplantae > Streptophyta > Magnoliopsida > Poales > Poaceae > Eleusine > Eleusine indica. The sequence continues at coordinate 51,297,235 of CM059495.1, forward strand.
GGAGACGCAGAACCAATGCGAAGTCAGAAGTGCATAGCTAATGCCCCGATGTAGCAAACCTAGTCACAGTGATCTAGTACACAAGAGGAGATCTAAAATGGCGCACCAGCGAGGCGCGAATCCTTACGAACCTGTACGACGAGCCCTCAGCATCGGCGGATCCGACCCTGCTCCCCTCCCCGAACGCGGATCTCGCGCTGTCGCCGCCGGTGCCCCCGGCCGCCGCCCCTTCGCTGTCCTCCTTGAGCTCGCCGAGGAGCTCCCGCATGGTGAATGGCCGGGACCCCTCGGCCCCCAGCGCAGCCTTCGCCTCCTCCTGCTTCGCTGTCGCCGATCGCGGCGGCTCTTCATCCTCCTCCTCCTCTTCCACCACCTCCGGCGCCGCCGCCTCCTCCGCCTCTGGCTCCGGCGCGCCGTTGGCAAGCTCCCCAGCGTCCGCAGGCCTGGTCTCGGCGGCCTCCTCCATGATCAGTCCTCGGGGCTCGGGCTCGCGCGGTGGGATCTGGGAGCGGAGGCGCGAGCGCGTGGTGGTCACTGGTCTGGTCTCGCTGCGCGAAACGAAGCCAACGCGCAGGGAAGGGAAAGCTTACGTGTCAACGTTTAACTCACCACTCGGAGCCCACAGTACTCGCAGTCGCAGTATACAGAAGGCCTAGAATGCCCAAGCCCACAACCTGTATGGGCCGCTACAGGCCTAAAATGCCCAAGCACAACAATATAGGAGGAAAAGGCGCCATCCCAGTCAGCAGCATGTGCGCCAAATTTTTTATAAGAACTGGGAAAATTTCGCTCCCTCGAAATTTTTAAACACAATTTTGGTCAAAATTTTGATCAAATTTTTTATAATAATTTCTACACAAACTTTTATAAAATTTATCATCAAAATTTTTACGAATCTTATCATCAATTTTTTATAAAAACATCGACGCAAACTCTTTATAAAACACATAGAGTGAAATACACATCAAGAGCCCTTAAACTTTTCTTGTATGCTCACTTAAGTCCATGAACATCAATCTAGTAGGTCTCCTACTCATTCATAGCCATGTCAGTGTCTAAGGACCTCTAGTTCATCGCTTGAATAGACCATAGATCCATATGGTCATTTTGTAAAAAAAGTTTTAAGGACCCTAGGTGCATTTCACTGTAAAACATATCATCAAAGTAAGGCTATAGCATGGGTCCACCACGTGTGGCCCACGTCCCGAACCCTCTGACCATTAAGGTCCACCCATGTACAGTCTTTTTTTATATATATAATTTATATGTAGCTTTTTCAGCGCGTCATAGCTAAAGCTGGCCAAATGGACCGTCCAGCATGGCCCCGCCCGGACAAAAAAGTTCGATCCATTTAATTTTGGCCTGGCACGACACGAAATTTTTAACGACATGTGTCGTGCCGGCTCATGGCCCGGCATGAAATAGAATAACTGTGTCAGGCCGACCCATTAGACCTGCTAATATTGCAACCCGAAAATATACATATAGCTCATGTAGGTGAATAATAATGTAAAAATTATTTGAATTGGGGGGTTGAACCTGCAACCTGTGCTTGCAAATGATATTATATTACTATTGATTTTGAGTGTGATTTCATATGTGAATGTTTTAGATATTTGAAAATATATATGATTTATGATAATCAAGTCATGTCGTGCAAGCCTATGAGCCGAGGCCGCAGCCCAAGCATTGGCCCTGTTTGTTTCCGATTATAATCGGCTTATAGGTGAAAATAAGCGAGAAACCCACCCAAACGCCTCGCTTAAGTCCCGTTTATTCAGCAAGCGTGCGGAGAGGAAAAGCGATGTTCAACGTAAAACTCAATTATCCCATACGCCGCTCGAACCCCGCGTACCTCCTAAGCGAGGAATTTTTTCTCTGCTACCCCCACCTCCGGACTCCTCCCGTCCCGAGCCCCCCACGCCCAACTCCCATCCCGGAATCCCCACGCCTCTCTCCGCTCTCCTTCGAGCGCTGCCGCCGCCACTCCCGATCCAGCGTCACCGTCGCTCCTGCAAGCAGCGTCGCCGTTGCTCCCTCTCTCAGCTCCCTCGCTTAGCACCTCCGTCCCTCCCTCTCCCAGCTCCCTCGCTCAGCGCCGCCCGCTCGGATTGACGCCGTCGCTGCCCCTTCTCGGATCCACGCCGACGCTGTTCGTCCCTCTCTCGCCGCAATATGATCTTTTGATAGATTTGTGACCTTAATATGCACGGACAATATTATTATAATGTAATTCATGTTCATCAAAATTATAAGATATTATGTATTTCTTCTCATTTCAAAAACAAAAATGAGCTACTATCAACTCAGGGGTATTCCGATCATTTTATCAGTCAAAACAGACAATCCACTAAAAATAATCAGGATTGTCAAACATCCTGCCTATTCAGACAACGGATTCTCCAGACTGCGGTTTATCACGGTCCATTTCCACAGCAAAGGGAACGAGCGCACGCGCTCATCCGCGGAAATCTGCAGTACAGCTGGCCCACGAGGGGAGGGCATTTCGGGAACACCGCTACCTAGACCGGAAGCGGGTGTACGGGTGGTAGGGGGACGGGGCGGAGCGCACCGGGCTCAAATGCCCGCGCCATCGAGTGCGGAGGAGCCTGTCCAAGTCGCGTGATTCCTCTTCGGATCCCGTGCGCGAGCCCGACGAAGCTGCCGCCCACCTCATCTCCCCGACGGCCTCCCCCACCGTCCAGAGGCGCAGCTCAGGTGAGCCAGCGGCCAATCACCAGCAGCCCAACCGCTTTCGATTCGTTGTTTTCATGCCTCGATTCATTGCGATTTTGGACTTTTGGGTGCAAATAACCCAGAGGGTGATTTTGCATCAGGACGCTGGAGTCTGCCATGGCCGGCGAGAAGAAGATATTTTTGTTTGAGGAGGTCGCAAAGCACAACGTCACCAAGGACTGCTGGATCATTATCGCCGGCAAGGTGCGGTTTATCTGCTGCCCCCTTTTGTTGCGCTGTGGGGTTTTGTATGGCTAATGACCTTGCTTGAGGTTTCATACTTTAGCATCTGGTTTTCTGAAATTGATTAGTGCACCTGTTGGCGATTGCTTTCGTTTCCCCTCCAGCTGCAAATGCTTTAGAGCTAGGAGGGCCCAAAAATGCTATTATAGCATCTGTAGATTGGTAGGTTTATTGGAGGATAACATATGATGTTAGACCAGGCGAATTGATCAGGTGGAATTGAATCGTCTTGGACTTGCTTCTACATTTGTTGCATTACATGGCCATAATATTCTGCATCTCCTTCAGAATTGCTATCATCTGTCATATTTATGGATCACGGTGTATATACAATGAGGTCAAGTAGGCTACGATTGTTAGCAATGATCGATCCAGGTCCACTAAACTGCTTTTCCAATTGACTTCAAGAGTTCAAGTTGTTTCATGACCAGTAGGGATGACCCAACCCAGTTCTAGTACATGTCTCTCAGATCTACTATATTTGTTCCATATGCCTGGATGAACATAGAACAAAGAACATATGGCTCATGATCTTTATCACATAACTACAAGGACCCCGTATCCTTATGTAAATCTCGTGTTTTTTTTCCATATGATGAGATGCCAATGTAGTTTGTCCTTATCATGCTTTCTTTTTTCTATATACACAATTTTTTCGGTCGAAGGAAATGAGTCCTTTGAAGTCATTTAAATACATTGTGTATAGGATGATATGTGGTCGATCTTTGTAGCCCCACCGAAGCGGATCTTGACATTCATGTGGCTGTCTTTTGTCCTGTTTTCCAGTTTCAAATTATGTGGCCTTGGATGTACTGGCATGGGCTATTAAATATCGATATTTTTGCTGCACCAGTAAAAATATTGTTACACTAATAAACTGCTATTTTATTTATCTAACTTTTTCCCTTCAGAAATCTTTTAACTTCTTTATTGATCCTCTATACTTTTGATAATCTGCAACTATTTTTTGAAAGAAAAATGCATGTCATGTTCTATCTTCCACTAAACTCAATTTAACTCTCAAGTATTTCATTATTGCTTTGGCTAATTCTTAACGACCACGTTAATTTGAAATATATATCTTGTAACCCAAACCTAACAGTCACCACTGTTATGTTCCTTGTAGTGTGATCACTAGACTTATGGCACCCACAGAGCTTCCAAATATAGGATGTAGTGGTGTAGCAGTTATGCAAGTCCACTACAGTTATGCAAGTCCACTACAAGTTATGCAAGCTTCCAAATATAGGATGTAGTGTTGTCTACATTGTTGACTTATTGTACCGGCTTGCTTCTTCTCCTTTTTCCTTAAATTAGGAATGAAAAACGAGGGATTTGTGCAAGGACTTAAAATGTTTAAATTTATGCTTCTGCTGTCTCTGATGTATCCTATTTCTTTACCAGTCGGAAACTGGGATAAATGACTGCTAATACCTGCCATCTGTGCTGAAAAATGCATTTGACTATGATTAACATTCCAGGTGTATGATGTCACTCCATTTATGGATGAACATCCTGGTGGTGATGAGGTGTTGCTAGCTGTAACTGGTGAGCCATATTTTGGTGATTTCTTAGCTTCAGCCTGAACCATGTCATATTAATATTAAAAAGTGATCACTCTTTAACACAACCAGGGAAAGATGCTACAAATGATTTTGAGGACATTGGTCACAGTGATTCCGCAAGGGAGATGATGGAAAAGTACCTGATTGGGGAGATAGATGCTTCAACCATCCCAGCAAAGCGTACTTATGTATCTCCCCAGCAGGCACCCCAGAACGCAAACAAGGATAATGACATCCTCATCAAGATCTTGCAGTTTCTTGTTCCCATTTTGATCTTGGGTCTTGCATTTGCTATCCGGCAGTACACCAAATCTGAATAGTTCTGTTGTTAGCGATTGGAAGTTTGTGTGTATGTGAATTGGTTTGGATGAAAACAATCTAATTAGCTGTAGTATATTTGTCAGGTGGCATCCCATTGACAATAAGGTACTATGTACCACGAACATCCATGTTTGTACCCAAGTATGTTCTTTTCTCCACAAACTGATAAGATTATATTCTGCCATCAACTGATATAAGATGAGACCGACCTTTTCTTAAAAACAATTTAATTGATGTTATGATCTTTTTGTGTGGGCTCTGGGGTATTGAACAGAACCTGGCGATTTTTCATGGAAGCATCGATGCTACGATTTTTTCTCTAACGGAAACTCATGTTACTCGGTGCTCTACCCTGATTAAAACATAAACATTTTGTTGAGCATTCCTCGGAGATTGCACCTTCCGCATTGATATCGGAAGCATGCGTAATCATGTCTATAGTTTCTTGCATAAACGTTCAACTTCATTAATATCAGAAAAAGAGGTGACAGCCCTGCAGTCCCGCTATCCGCATCCAGTCTAAGATCCAAATCAATTTAAGGGGATAATAATAAAGAGAACACAAATGGTAGGCCAACTGTCCGCCTAATACAGTTTTGCTTTGCCCAGCAAAAACAAAATTGCTGGTATTGGCGGCAAGTCACCTCCAACAACGTGCTTACTATCCGTAAAAAAGACCGATGCTTAATTCAACACACAAAAAGATTGGCTATAATGACCGCATATTACCTAACTGCAACAAATTGTACAAAAAGTAGAAACGATCATGGCTACTAAATCCTATCGTGAAGGGTGACCACTAAATCATGTGCATCATCCAGGAGCTTCCAGATGTCCAGCTGGCCAGCCATGCTGTTACAATCCCTTATGATCTCATCCATACTGCTATAGCTTTCTATGATCAGTTTCCTCTTCTGCAGAACACTAGCAGCAATTGCATATAGCAGTAAATCATCTGTAGGAGGGGATCCCAGCAACAACTTTTGCCAGGATGATTTTGCAATCCCAGCACGGTTTGCTGCCTGATCAGCCCACATCACCTCCCAAAGACATAGGGTCTGTTCAAAGGTGAGCTCCCTTCGGAACATTACAACAACCATTCTGTAAACAAAAAAGCAATCTGCAGCTTCGAGCATCTCCAAATGTCTGAAAAGACGGAAGTCCTTGTATTTGATTATCCTGGCGACCATATTGAGTTGTCTGCGAATACCCGCTTCATCAAGCCTGAAATTATGACGGGCCTTCCTCATAAAACCGGCAAAGCACCAGAAGGCTTCATCATCTTCCTCCAGCACAGCAAGGAGGGGTGCAAGCAGGTCACTCATGCCCTGGCAATATCCAATTTCGGGGTCATAAATTGCGTAGGCCTCAAGTACAGCAACAAGACGTGATGCATGATGGATCCTATGTGGTTCTAAGTGTTCATAGTCTTTCAGACAAACAACTTTCGCAGATTCAATTGCCTTCTCCTTTGACACCACAGCCTGTGATGGAGAATAGGAAACCCATTCATCATTAGCACGAACTGCATCCAAACGAATAATTCGTTGCCATGTCTCAAAATCCTCGATTGTCTTCGTGGACTTCACAGGACGAGCAGCCTTAGATAACTCAATATCATTTTCCATATTTCCTCCAGTGGTTGAATACCTGGGGATACTTTCTTGATCATCTTCAACAGAAGAATGATGAACTGCAGGCACATCCTTGTGAGGCGCTTCTTCATGGGTCACATCACTTGTCTCACTCTCTTCGGAACTAGATGATGAACTAGAAGAAGAGTGTTTATCTTTAATATGCTCCGGGTTTGTTTCAGATGTGTCATCTTGCACTTCTTGCTCTGTATTGACAGGAGTTTCTTCCTCAGCCATGTGATGCTCCGCAATGCAAGGTTTTTCAGCAATTTCATCAGATTCAACAGAACTAATACCAGATTCTTCACCTTGCTTAGGACTGGTGCTCCCGTCATGGTTGTGTCTGGCTGTTTTATCTGTATTTTGTTTGCTCTCTTCAATACTGTATGCAGATCGTCTCAGGCAATGCTTCCTCAATAACAGATATCCCTTCCTACATGGAATCATTTATGTTGTCAAGTTCAACTGCAGGCAATCAAGAAAATAACAAGCAAAACAAATCTGTTCCAATCTGTTTTGATCAACTTCTGACAGTCATATGGACATAAAAAGGAAGAACAAAGACAATATACCTGTTCTGGGCCTTAACTGCATCTCTTTCTGCTTCTGAGCTATCAAGGCTGTAACTGCATGAGGTGAAGTTCATATTACTACTTGAAGGATATCATATATATCACAAACAAACAAATTATATGCCATATGAATTTCACAGCACATTTTTTCGTGCTGATATTATATTGCATCCATCAAAAGAAAAATAGATTTTACTAGTTGTGCCTGTGCTCAAAGGAGGTTCTATCGTGTGTGCAATACTACAATATGCACAGTCATTCAAAAAATGAAATCATGTTTATTAAACCCAAGTAGCACTAGCAGTCCAAAATGTTCTAGTTCAGTTTATACTATAAACTGCAGCCCTTCTCAGAAATGTAGATGGTTCATCCATATGTACAGGTAAGGTTATTGGATATAAAACTATTTTATCAAGGATATGTCATGTTGAAGTAATTTGTGAATCTAATTACAGCTGTCTAGAGATGAAGATTCAGAGTTAACAGATATTACTTACACTCCCAGAAGGAAGGGCCAGACTTGTGCTCTGATACTCGGCTCGATCCCCTGCCAGAGCCCATATAATAAGCATATAAGTTAAGTCTCATAACTTCGTAATCTAGCGCATCACCAACTCATGAGTAGCCGCAACTTACTCCGCCCCGAACTTTCTTCAGAAGCTTCACTCCGCCGTCCTGAAGCTTCCCCTCGGGCGTGAACAGGTCGCGCCACTCCTGCGCCGTGAGCGGCGCCTTCCTCCGCCGCCGCCACCACGGCGATTTGATCCCGCCCCTGCATCGGAGCAAGCGCTGAGACGGGATAGTAGGCAGCAGCAACACCATGAAACGATTTCAAAGCGGGGCAGTGCGGGCGCGGGGGGGCAGCCAAGTACCAACCTGCGGGAGGTGACGATGATGGCGACGAGCGCGATCCCCGCGGCGGCCGTGACCCCCACGGCGACGGCGGTGTTCCATCGCCCCCCGCCGTGGGCGCCGAGGAGGCCGGTGGCCACGCGCTCGACGCAGCCCCACGCCCACATCGGGCGCAGATGCCCGCCGGATCGCTCCACGGCTGCCCTCCGGTGCTACCCCCGACGCCGCCGCTCCGCCCCCGTTGCCCTCGATCGGAAAGATTCCGGCCTACCGGTTCCCTAGTACTTTTCCTTTTCGCCGTCTAACTTCACAGCGATTTCGATGCAGGGGTGCGTGCGTCACCGACGGGGCCGTGTTCGTGGCCACGGAACGGTTGGGTGCGACACGTCATCTACTCGTGGGTCGGGTTGGCGCCTACGTAGTTCCTTCTTTTTTCTTCCTGATGATGATGAGCTGCACAAGCACAAGTACTCGTTTGCTACTTCCCCTCACGCAATTTACTTTCCTGTTTTTTTTTTTTTCAGAAAGAGCGAGTCGTTCAGTGATCCAACGCAAATCCTGGATCTGGTTAACATATCCTCAAAAGTAGACCAGACACTTCACGTTTCATAATCGCGCGAACTGTGCAGTTTTCAGGACTCGCAAAGAAATGGCAATGCGACAAAGACGCGTACTTCTCTGCAGAGGCCGTTCAGTACAGGGAAACGCATTGCTACATCGCGAGGAGGTGGCAGAGAGGTCGTGTTAATTAACTTCTTTACTAATCCAGGCGCTTAGGTGCACCCATTCGGCACCAAACGCGGGCCGCGTCCACCGAAAACCCGAAAAGCTTCCCTGTCCGCTTGCGCTTTGTGAGCTAACCGAAGCAGCCCGCCACGGCCGATGCTTGAACGGTAGCTCAACGGCCAACCACCTATTCGCGATTCGCTTCAGCACCCCCGCCGATCCGGATGCTATAAACACCCCGTCACGCGACCCTCACTCGCACCACGCAACAAACGCATACACACGATCCAGTTCCAAACTCACAGGCAGCAAGTTACTAGCACTCCAGCGAGGAGCGAGCGAGCCAGGCAGCAGCTGCCAAAATTAAGATGGCCTCCCTCACCGTGTCGACGAAGCCGGCGAGCGGCACCGGCGCCGTGAGCAAGGAGCGCGAGGGCGCGGAGGTGATCACGGGCGCGGATGCGTGCTACGCGCACTCCAAGGAGATGCTCAAGGCGCTCGGGTTCCCGGGCGGCGTGATGCCGCTGCGCGGGCTGGAGGAGTGCGGCCTGGTGCGGGAGACCGGGTTCGTGTGGATGCGGCAGCGTGCGCCGTACGAGCACTACTTCAGCGGCACGGGCACCCGGGTGCGCTACGACGCGGAGGTCACGGCGTACGTGGAGGAGGGGCGGATGAAGCGCATGACCGGCGTGCGCAGCAAGCAGGTCATGCTCTGGGTGCCCATCGTCGAGATGAGCCTCGACGGCGCCGCGAGGGACCGCATCTACTTCAAGTCCAACGTCGGGATCGGGAGGTCGTTCCCAGTCGCCGCGTTCGCCGACGAGGAGGAGGAGAAGGAGAAGGAGGGGGAGAAGAAGGCCAACGCCGCCGATGATGCTTCTGCCGGCAACGAGTGAGCGCGCGCCGTCGAGGCTTCTGTTGCGCGTGATGAGCCGCATGTATCTTTCTTGTTTTGTAGTATTACTTTGTTGTTACGGGTTTAATTCCCATTGTTGTTCCGTGGATAATAATTGATCAAGCATGGTATGTTATATTCTAGTACTCTATCCTCTACGGAAGTAAAATGGTTGGTGGTTCATGGGTGGCCGAATTCGAGTAGTTGAGCAACCAACCAAATCAAATCAGCGGCATCTCAATATATAGCTCTTTCAACTCGTTGCATGGGCACGCTAAGTACTGTACGATCGGAAACGAGTACCGATTGCGATAAGATGTGCGCGACCCAGCAAGTGGTGGTGCCTAAACAGATTTCATCAATTGCTCTCTCCTTTTGCTGTAGAGTAGAGTCCACGATCGTAGAGTATTTAACCATTCACTTAATACGAAAAAATGAAGCCATTGGCTCCAAGAAAAATGCCCATTTCTCGGCCCATTTTCTTTCGTCCGATGTATCCTTTCCTTGGGCTGGAAAAGGTCCCAGTGATTAGGCCAATTCACGAAGAAGCTAGTACTAAAAGGCAAAAGCCTTGGAGAAAAAGCAAGAAACAACGGGAGAAAACCTGGTAGGAGGAATCTGGTCTTCCGCCATCGGGACCTTTCTACAGCCTTCCACCGCCGCGGCGCGGTGCCGCCCGGTCGCACCCGACTGACGTGAGGGGCCACCGTGCAGTCACCCCAGCGCCCCGCAGCGCCGCGGCGGCCACGACCACCACATAAAGCCCACCACGAGCCAGCTCACCTTCAACCCCCTTCCTTCCCCCCTCTCGCCGTCTCTCGAAGCATCCCCTTCCAAAACCCTCGCCGCAGTCGCGAAGCCGGAACCCCTCCTCCGCCTCCGCCAGCGCCCGGGACAAGCCATCCATGGCGGCGTCTCTGCTGCTCCGCGCCTTGCGACGGCGGGAGCTCGCGTCCCCTCTTGGATCCGTAAGCCCCTTCCCCTTTTCCCCTTGTCGCAGTCCATATGTACCTGCGGTGTGATTGTTCCTGCTTTTTGCTCTAGTGTTTAGTGATGATCTGTGAGGAGAAATGACCCGTGGGGAGATTTGTGGAATTTCATGTGCCTCTAGAGTTGGCGTTGGAGGGATGGCTTGGTAGTCATAGATTCGATGTGTCTGAGTAGTTTAGTGTATCTATGACTCGATTCATTGGTTCCAGTAGCTGCTAGCTTATTGATGCGGTTCAAGAAGCAAGATTGTGCGATTTATTAAGAGAGGTTTCGGTGTTGAATTTGATCTCTTGCCCTGAAGGAAAGAAGTTGCTTACTGTTTCTCATGGGCAGAATTGTAGATTGCGGTAGAAGTAGTTCTTCACAAGATTGCAGATTGCTTCCATGTAGGTTTGTTAGTAAATATACACACAACTGATGGGTTTCCATCGTGAGCCGTGGACAATCAGGTTTCTTGTTTGCAGTGGCTTTATTTAGTACCAGTATTGTTTTATTTAACTTTGTACCCTGGCTTCTTAATTGACTTGTTGCCTGAGTAAATAATAGGAAATGCTAGGTCAGCCAGTATTATTGTTGGAAGTGACTGTATTCAGTATTTCAGTATGAGCTTTGTTTTATTTAACTTTGTAGTTTTGATCCTGAACTGATTTGTTGCTTGAGTAATGGATAATGCAATTTATTTAATCATTTTCCTAGCTGGTCTTCTGAACTCTGATAGTCTTTGAATGTACTTGTTTCAGCTGGGCGCCAGCTTACAGTCCACAAGTGCTGCCAATGCATGCTCCAAATGGGGTAGTTTCGCAAGACCTTTTAGGTAACCATGATTTACTGCATTAGTTCGTTCAAGCTTTCAGATTGCAGTATCACTATTTTACATGCATTAGTTCGTTGAAGCTTTTATATTGCAGTAATACTAATTGATAACTGCTTTCAGTGTACAAGCAGCTGGAAATGAAGTCATTGGGATAGATTTGGGGACAACTAATTCATGTGTCTCCGTTATGGAGGGGAAGGTTAGTTAACTATTCCTAGCGATTTTCCCTGTGATGTACATTTTCTTATTTCTGTTTCCTAACAAATTGGGTAACTAAATGACTGCAGAACCCAAAAGTTATTGAGAATGCTGAAGGTGCAAGAACAACACCATCTGTTGTTGCTTTTACTCAGAAAGGTGAACGGCTTGTTGGAACTCCAGCGAAGCGTCAGGCAGTGACCAACCCCCAGAACACTTTCTTTGGAACAAAGCGGTTGATTGGGCGGCGCTTTGATGATCCACAGACACAGAAAGAGATGAAGATGGTGCCATACAAAATTGTGAAGGCTCCAAACGGTGATGCTTGGGTTGAAACAACTGATGGAAAACAGTACTCTCCTAGCCAAATTGGTGCCTTCGTTCTGACCAAGATGAAGGAGACAGCTGAATCTTACCTTGGCAAATCTATTTCAAAGGCTGTGATTACTGTTCCAGCTTATTTCAATGATGCACAACGCCAGGCCACAAAGGATGCTGGCCGCATTGCTGGCCTCGACGTTGAAAGGATCATCAATGAACCAACAGCAGCTGCTTTGTCTTATGGAATGAACAACAAGGAGGGGCTGATAGCAGTTTTTGATCTTGGAGGTGGAACTTTCGATATCTCTATTCTGGAGATCTCAAATGGAGTGTTTGAGGTATGTGTTATCATGATTTTCAAGTCACCTGTTATACAACAATCTGTGAGATACATGTTCTAACTTGATTCTTTTGTATTGTTAGGTCAAGGCAACAAATGGGGATACTTTTCTGGGTGGAGAAGATTTTGACAACACTCTGTTGGAGTTTTTGGTGAGTGATTTCAAGAGAACTGAGGGCATTGATCTGTCAAAGGATAGATTGGCCTTGCAGAGGCTTCGTGAAGCTGCTGAGAAAGCAAAGGTTGAACTGTCATCAACTGCCCAGACTGAAATCAATTTACCCTTCATAACAGCCGATTCTTCAGGAGCAAAGCATTTGAACATCACATTGACGAGGTCAAAGTTTGAATCTCTTGTGCACCAACTGATTGAGAGGACTAGAGATCCATGCAAGAACTGCTTGAAGGATGCTGGAATATCTACTAAAGAAGTGGATGAAGTACTTCTTGTTGGTGGAATGACTAGGGTTCCAAAAGTACAGGAGGTGGTCTCTCAGATCTTTGGAAAGAGCCCTAGCAAAGGAGTCAATCCAGATGAAGCCGTGGCCATGGGTGCAGCCATTCAGGGTGGAATTCTCCGTGGAGATGTTAAGGAGCTTCTTCTCCTTGATGTCACTCCCCTGTCACTTGGTATTGAGACGCTTGGTGGTATTTTCACCAGATTGATCAACAGGAACACTACAATTCCCACAAAGAAGAGCCAGGTGAACTACAATCCCTGTCACTCTATTGAGAATCCCTGATTCTATCAACATATTTTATCTAGTCATCTATCTCTATATGTTATTTTGGTATGATTATTACAAATCGTAATACAATTCTGTTTGGCCTCACTCCATTGAGTTGTGTATGCTTTTTGAACTTGTGTCTGTTTGGTCTAACCACATCTTGAGTTACCCTTACTCCATTCTTAGATAGGATTTAATCTTGGATCCATTGGTGGAGCCAAAGCTCGGCCAGCTGGGGCCATGCCCCCCCCCCCCTGCCCTGTATTGAAACTTTCAGAAGATTTGGATTAAAACTACCGTCAAGCAGCCATTCTCGTAACCAATGAGCCATTGAATCTGCGATTGAACGTGGCTCTCCCCTCTCCGGCCAGGACATTTGCTGATTAGCTTCAGGCTCGACGCCGACATTCAAATCCTTCGAGACTTTTAACTAATTGGCCCCTGCTGCATTTTGTGGCTGGCTCCGCCACTGCTTGGATCCATTCTTAATTAGCTTCCCCACAATACTTCTGCTGTTATAATTTGTTCTGATCTTGGACTTTGTTTTGCAGGTGTTCTCAACTGCAGCTGATAATCAGACCCAAGTTGGTATCCGTGTCTTGCAAGGTGAGCGTGAAATGGCTTCAGACAACAAGCTTCTTGGTGAGTTTGATCTTGTGGGCATTCCTCCTGCCCCAAGAGGCATGCCTCAGATTGAGGTCACATTCGACATCGATGCCAACGGAATTGTGACTGTCTCTGCGAAAGACAAGGCCACAGGAAAGGAGCAAAACATCACCATTAGATCATCTGGTGGGCTGTCTGAGGCTGACATACAGAAGATGGTCCAAGAAGCTGAGCTCCATGCCCAGAAGGATCAAGAGCGGAAAGCACTCATTGATCTTAGGAACAACGCAGACACTACTATCTACAGCATTGAGAAGAGTCTGGGAGAGTACAGAGACAAGATCCCTGCAGAGGTTGCAACTGAGATTGAGACTGCCATTGCTGAGCTCCGCCACGAGATGACCACAGATGATATTGAGAAGATCAAGGCCAAGCTTGAAGCCGCAAACAAGGCCGTCTCGAAGATTGGGCAACACATGTCTGGCGGCGGTTCAGGTGGTTCACAGGGAACAGGATCACAGGGTGGCAGCGATCAGGCTCCAGAGGCAGAGTACGAGGAGGTCAAGAAGTGAGGCTGTGTAGCATTACATTTAGAAGTAGCTACTCCTTTTTTGGGAATACAAGATAGTCAGATGAGATGTAACGTTGTGCTGTAATAAGCTTCGGATTTGGCCTCTTATTTCTCTCCTTGACAGTGATGTAAGATCACGCAACATTCTCAGTAGATAGTGGCCTGGTCACATGTGACGGCTTGTTTGGGCCCTGATGCACGTACTTAGCAATGAGATGTTCACCGTTGGCATGTTTTGCTAACGCAAGGAGGTATATCTGTTGTTGGCGGAATTTGTTTCCTATGTTCTCTGCTCTAGCCTGCTGCACTGTTTTCTGTAGCGGTCCTGATTGGAGTATATATTTGAGTCGCCAGAATCCGTAGTTGGCATCAGAATTTAGTCTCACGCTGATTGGAGCACCTGTAAGTATACTGTTAGCGTATATTCAGCAACTTCCACTGGTCGTCGGTTTGCTGAAAATTTAAGTCTGTCTTCATGTTTGTTTAGTTTGTTTGCCGCTTAAAATATACTACATGATCTAATGATGTGACCCCCTACATGAAATGTATTTTCATTCTTACGATGAGCATCATGCATTTGGTCCTAACATGTTCAGAATCATCTAAAACAATATACAGAGCGAAAGGACGGATCGGCGTCTTGAAAAGTGCTCCCCGGATTCATTGAAATTCTGCCACGCGTATAGTTCACTACTAGTTCCGAACGATCAGCTCCGTGTGTGGCTTCCCTAGTTTGCTTTAGTCCAGCAGCGGTTCTGTAACTTAGTATACTCCGTACTTTTACAGTTCCAAAGATAATCCCAAAAATAAGTAGGAAAATACAAGCTTCCCAGGAATTGAATGATTCAAGTGGCGTGTTTGGATTTATGGATCAGTAAAAGTTAATCGCAAGGGCATCTTACAAGTATTTTGCTCCATTACAGACGCGTCAACTTGTCGAACTGAAAATTGAAAACACACATCAGCAGCGTACCCCTCGTTTATCACACGGTATTGGAGTATCAAACATATTCGCAAAACTACCACGAGGCAAATGATGACATCGGCAGAACCCTCATTGATTCATCTAAAAAAGAACTTTCGTAGGATAGTTTTCTTTTTTTGAAATGTTCGTAGGATAGTTTTTTTTTCAAAAAAAAATGTTCCTAGGGTAGTGTTAATAGTAAGTAGTAACAGAACCCCCAATCTTAAAAAAAAAAAAATCCGTCAGGTTTTGTAACGAGAGGGTTCAGCGTAAGAACAGTGCTGTCGTCATGCCCATTGATTGGTTCTCCTCCTCCCGAGCTCTCTTTCGGTCTTCTGTAAACCAGGGATGTCTCCCAGCTTCAATATTCTTGCAATAGCTGATAGCTCTATCTGCTACAGTATGCCCATCTTGTACTGTATTTCTCCTGCATCTCTTGCTTGATTGTTCGTCTGCAGGTCCACCATCTTGCAGGCTGCTAAGTGCTAAGTCTTTGACCCTTTCTCCCTTAACACTGTCCGTTCTTTGTCTGTATCTAGAACAGCTGCTTGGGTGTGAGACTTCTTCAGCCGAAATAACAGAAACAGAGGTAGAACCAGCAAAAAGTATTTGTCAGCTCCAAATCCTTATTTGGTTATACCACGGACAACTTGTTTCTTGGTGCTATACTTCTGCGTACTCCCGCCGCAAATTAAGTGCTCGACCGATTAGTCATTCTTTTCACCTTCTTCTGACGAAAGCAAAGTGAACTTCCAAATTATTATTATTTTTAAATGTGAGCTTCCAAGAAGCAAAGTGTGCTTTTAACTGTTGTCTCTCGATTATCTTGGCACACCGACTGCTTCTACGAAGAGGTGAACGCGACGTTGTTTAGGAATCTTCACATAGGAGTATATTGGTGATCAGTACCAAATGTACCTTGTCCAAATATTTTTTTTTCCTGTCCAATATACGAGCGACTAGTACCAAATTAAATGCATATATCGTTCTAAATGCGCCGCCTTAACTCGTATCATTTTGATTCTTGACGATGATATACTAAAATTTCTTTCATGTGCACAATGACTGCCCGCAGGGAAACCCGAATAAAATAGTTGGTGTTAGCAGCACGTGCATCTAACCGCCGGCTAGCTTGCTTTGATTCCTGATGAAACCTAGTCCGTCGTCACATGGATTTGATGAATAGTATTTTTTAAGAGCCAGTACTAAACATGTTTGCTTAATTTTTAAGATGCTTATGCAGCGGAGTTGTATACTTGTATAGACTATATAAAGTCAAGTCATTAAAAGGACATTAACGAAACCATGGAAAAGGACATTTCATTTTGTTCTGTAAAGATGACAAACATGGGTCAAAACCTCGAGTCAAAAAAAAATGACCGCATGAGTATGACATGGTGCTACGCATTAACGTGTGCGCCATGGCTGTTCATCCATGATGAGCTTGTTCAGTTCTCCGCAACCGGTCTCACGACAGGCAACGCTCAGCTTTAACGCAAGGCACGCCGATCCATCGAATTACTGCCTCGGTTAATTTTGTCACTCGACGAGTTATTAGCTCCTGTTTTTAGTTTGTACTAGTGCCCACTGCCCAGAGGTGAACCTGTTGCCGTACATGGTTCCGGAATCTTCAAAAGAGGTGGAATGATTGAACAGTGCCAAACGTATTCTGTCCAAAACTTCCGGGGGTAATATCCTTTTCTTTGGAGCCAGATGGTGGCGGTCTCCAAAGTTCCAAGGACCGCCGCCATACCTTCTCCCCGTTCCTCTAGTGAGGCGATAGGAATCATCGCCTCCGATATGGCAGGAAAAGCAATGCCCGAGTCGCCTTTGGATGGCAGGGGAAGGGTCTGTCTTCCTCTTTCACTGTTGCACCAGACGCTCGCAAATGGCACGTTCTTTTCCCGCAAAAAAAAATAAAATAAAAAATTATGGCATGAGCGCCGTTCCAATCGTCTGGGTGATTGGGTGAATATATATTACACGGCGCGGAAAGCGTGGCTAACAAACTCGAAGAAGATCAACAACGCGCACGCGCGTGACGCAGCAAAGAGATGATCGTTCCACGTCGATTAACATCGCCAAGCAAGCAAGCACACGCATCCGCTCCGCCAACTAATCAGTAAGTAATCACGCGCGGCTGCTTCTGAAACTCCACGGGACCCTATCAGATAAGATAAGCCCGCACGCCGGATAGGCCAAAGCAGAAGAGTTGTGAAAAAAAGAAAAGCAAGAGAGAAAAAGATCAGGCACGTGGGCAGCAGCAGCGTCGTCGCGTCGATGCGACGGCGAGGACGACGATGATGCGAAAGGGGCCACGCGCGGAGGGCGACCGTCCGTCACGGGACCGCAGGCAGCTGGATGGCTGGGCGGATTCCGATCGGATTGCTTCAGGGTCCACGTGTTTTTTCACACACACCCCCCGCGGCCCGCGCAGCTGCCTGCTCCGACGGCGACCTGCCCAGCTCCGACGATCCAGGGCGCGCGCGTCAGTATCGTCTCCGTCCACGCCAACGGCAACTGCCGCCGGTCAATCGCTGCGTTTTTTCCACTGCGGCGTAAGCAGCTGCGCGTCTTCTCAGATTATATTGAGGCGCGGTTTCATTTCACGTGGAATTTGCGGGAAATCCTATCGTGTCCCGATCAGTACTAGTTTAGTTAAGCAGAGAACTCGAGGTAGGAACACAGAAACTGCGATTTTCTTTCGGGAAACGAAAAATAAGGCTTGTGACGACAGGGATCACCGGATCAGGCCGATGGACACGACTCGCGTGGCCACTCGTCGGATAAGGTTGGTAGGACGGGCGGCGGGGTTGCGCTCGCGTAACCTTGTGGGCACGTCGTATTACGTGGCCTCACAAAAAAAATGCCCATTTTCTTTTGAAATGCTACCTTGTTTGTGCATGAAAAGCTTTTCAAGAATTTTTTTTTTAAAAAAAGATTAATGGAAGAGAGAGGCTTTCCGTTTAGATGACTCCTAGTCTACTGCATACACCTTGCGGCACCCTATGCCAATCGCCTTGCATGCATGCGGGCCGCGATACATTATATCGGAACTAGAAGTTGTGCACGGCTCTGCTTTATCAATCCACGATGACGAGGCTTCCTCAGACGCTTGTCACCACAATTCCACGCAAAAGTCTGCATTCCTGGCCAGCGGCATCTTCAGCAACCTGAATCGGGCGCTCCATCATTTCTGCTCACGGGCTCAGAGATAGGATCACAGCCAGATTCATCCGAAGATCTATGAGAGCGACGCATCATCGATCAGCCCCCACGATTCTGGATGCACGGGATCGGAAGCTGCGGCTTTGCTGTCACTTACTACCTGGTGGTCTGCCCAAGTTTAGCATAAGCACGGTGGCCAATTTTGAATAGTATACTCTGTATCAAACGACGACAGGAGGCGGCGGCTTGTGAGTGAGTTTGATTCATTGAACACGCCCGTGTTTTCACCACAAACGGTCAATATACACGAGAATGGAGCGTAGCTCGTCAGTTAAAGTGCGCAAAAAGGTCATGAAGTCGAGGGTGGTGGGTAGAGCATGCGTTTCAGGAGAGTCCACCCGGGAATGAACAAGGTGGCCGCCATTGGCGAATGATTCTTTTTTTGTTTGACCAATTTATCGAACTGTAATGGAGAGTAGGGGCATTTCGTGAATTCAACTTACAATTAGAAAAATACACTAGTACAGTATGCTTCCACCATTTTTGTATGTACAATTGTTAGTCCAGACGTCCAGTGTGCCTTACTACGGGCATGTTTCAATCCATCACAAATTGTATAATCAGCTTTTATAATAAGCTCTCGCGCGCTGATCAAATAGGTCACAATTTAGTACATTTTCACAATCCGGTGGGCCAAACAGTCCTCATTTTTAGCATTCATTTTTCTACGTATATACCGCCTTTTTACAATCCCTAGCTTATGTACAAAAGGAATAATACGATATGAAGCTAGACAGTGGCTAAACCGCTTCCTGATTTGCCAAAATCTTGCCAATTCAATGCGAAGCTGTTTACCATCTTTTTTTTTTTTCATTTGTACTGCAGATTTGAACGATTCTTTTTTACAACCTGCTATATACTATGCATCATGCATGTAGGTGATATCTATACCAGATTCAGAGAATGGCCCTACAACGGTCATGTTGAAAGTTAAAATCTTTGTGCTGCGCTTGTCACTAACATTAGTGAGTACAATTAATGTACCTGGAACGATACGAGCCAAATAAGGTGTCCAGCGCACACTTGGCATGAATATGTCACAGAGTGTGCTGATACGATTTGCAAGCCTCAGCGGCTGCAACCTCGCGGCCTTCTCTCCCTGGCCGTGGAACGGGTCCGGATTCATACCCCAGCATCGGCCGTCCGTTCCTGCGCGCGTGCGGTTCAGGCGTGTCCACGTACGTCACGGGACCCCGGCCGAATCAACAGGAGATCCCAACCTCGCCTATAAATTCGGTCCATCTCTTGTTTCCCTTCCCCGCGCCGCCCTCTGATCTACTACTAGTAGTGATCCCCTCTGCTGCTCCCCTTTCCAAAATTAGCGCACCGTTCCTCCCAATGGCCCAGGCCATGGCCGCCGTCGTCGCCTCCGACCTCGTCACCCCTCTCAAGCGCCCGTTCCCCAACGACGGGCTGGGCGACGAGAACAACAACAACAACAACGGCGGCGCCCCCGACGAGAAGCCGCCGCAGCCGCGCGCCGTGGCCCGGCGCCGCGACGCCGACCCGGCGGCGGCGCTGGCCGCGGCGCGGCACGAGTTCGGCGAGCACGGCGGCGTGAACATGTCGATCGAGGCCTCCGCCACGTTCACGGTGATGGAGCCCGACACGATGCGTCGCCTCTTCGCGGGCGAGCTGGGCCCGGACCGCGGCGACATGTACATCTACAGCCGCCACTTCAACCCGACCGTGCTGGCCCTGGGCCGGCAGATGGCGGCGCTGGAGGGCACCGAGGCCGCTTACTGCACGGCCTCGGGCATGTCGGCCATCTCCGCCGTGCTGATGCAGCTGGTGGGCGCCGGCGGGCACGTGGTGGCGTCGCGGTGCCTGTACGGCGGGACCCACGCGCTGCTGTCGCGGTTCCTGCCTCGCGTCTCCGGCGTCACGGCCACGTTCGTCGACGCCGACGACGAGGCCGCCGTGCGCGCCGCGGTGCGGCCCGGCGTGACGAGGGTGGTGTACGTGGAGACGGTGTCGAACCCGACGCTGGCCGTGGCCGACGTGCCCATGCTGGCGCGGGTGGCGCACGAGGCCGGGGCCAAGCTCGTGGTCGACAACACGTTCACGCCCGTCGTCGTGTCGCCCGCGCGGCTCGGCGCCGACGTCGTCGTGCACAGCGTCTCCAAGTTCATCAGCGGCGGCGCCGACATCATCGCCGGTAAAGGACACACATAACATATCTCTCACGCATCAAATCCATGACCATGCATGCAACGCGACAAGGAGCCTGGCTTGGAATTTACCCATCGAAAAGACGTTCTACACGCGGCGCATTAGCATGTTTGCATTGACACGTCCTTATAGTTGATTAGTACTTGCAAGTTGCGATTAGGAAATTGAACCCTATCTAAAGCATCGTTACGTAGATAGTATGTACGAGGAGATGCTAAGTTTAGTATAGCTGATCGTCTTGTTTATTTGTCCCGTTCGGTATATGTTACGTGTTACGAGAGCGTGTTCCAGCCAAGCTGGGGCCGTGTCGTCCTCGCGACAGCATGGAGCGCCTGTGATCGGGCTGATATGCGTCAAGAAAAGTAGGATTTGGCGGCGCCAGCTTTGGAAAAGGCGAAAAGGAAAACTACTACTGGTAATCACGAGTGATACGAATGTGAAGCCATCACTGACTACGGCACTCCCAACCCCCGAGACATCCCAATCCTCGGAACAATTTGTTGGTGCACAAGGACACGTGCGCGTTCGGAGTTCTTTAGTTCAAGGTTCCGTGTCACGGATTTATATAAGCCTATTATTAGCATCTCAACAATATTCTGAAAATAGTTTTTTTCTTTCCTAATAATATTTCTCCCAGAGAAACGGATCAAGAGAGCGAGTGGTGAGGACAAGGACAGCTGTGCGCGTGGCAGAATTTACTCCGCTGTTTAACTGAACTCGTTCCTTTACAGTGGCAACTTTGGCCATCAACCATCCGCCCGCGTATGGCGACAACTTAGAGCGACCCAAACGACAAACCGCCGAGTCATGGCGTGGCGCCGTGCTGCACCCCACCCTGAGGTAGCAGTTCGCCACCTGCATGAGTGCATGAGCAAAGCATGGTGACCCCATCTAGCTGCTACTGGTAGCTACCCACCCACTCCCGGCGGCCTGCCACGCTCCATGTGTTGCACGTCCTCCGCCGTCGGAGCCTAGCTTCATCATTGCGATCGACTGGCGTCACCCGTGATGCAGATCCGTTTGGAAGTAGCAGTGCACCACGCCAATCGATTTCCAATGTCCTTGGCTTTCCTTCATTCGATAATCCTTGGCTGGTACTGTAGCCTGGTAATAAGCTCTCGCTAGCTGGAACCCGGACGTGTGCACGGTTTGTCGTGTCCTCGGTGCTCATGTACACGGAAGCAAGCAGACAAGAGCTGACCATGCTTTGCCTGTCGTTTAGGCGGCGTTCCAGGTTTGGATCGGCAGCACGTAATTAGTAATTGTGGTGCACGGACGCGCGTTTGCTCATGCAGTTCATCAGACCTGCTGCTCCGTAGTTAAACAGATGAATTCTGAACCAGTGTTGGTGATTTTGTGGCTTTATCTTATCAATCCAGGCGCGATCTGCGGGCCGGCGAGCCTGGTGAACGCGATGATGGACCTGCAGGACGGCGCGCTGATGCTTCTGGGCCCAACAATGAACGCCAAGGTGGCCTTCGAGCTCTCCGAACGCCTCCCGCACCTGCCGCTGCGGATGCAGGAGCACTCGCGCCGGGCCCTGGCGTTCGCGACCCGGATGCAAGGGCTGGGCCTGCGCGTGGCGTACCCGGGCCTCCCCGACCACCCGCACCACGCGCGGCTCGCCGCGGTGGGCAACCCCGGGTACGGGTTCGGCGGCATGCTGTGCGTGGACATGGGCACCGAGGACCGCGCCAACCGCCTCATGCACCACCTCCAGAACACCACCCAGTTCGGCCTCATGGCCGTCAGCCTGGGTTACTACGAGACGCTCATGTCATGCTCCGGGAGCAGCACCAGCAGCGAGATGCCGCCCGAGGACCGCGCCCGCGCCGGCATCTCCCCCGGGCTCGTCCGCATGTCCGTCGGATACAACGGCACGCTCGAGCAGCGGTGGGCGCAGTTCGAGCGCGCCCTCGCGCTCATGCAGCCGCCGCAGCATCAACTCAAGGCCGCCGCTGACCGCGACGCCGACGCCGCCGGCCGCAAGCACTGACGACGCATGGCACTCGTCGTGCATGCACTGTGTATGATGTTTGCTTGTGGGGGTACATACTATTACTAGTAGGTTGAATCATTCAAGTAAGCGTTAAGGTTAAGCGCCGTCTGATGCCTCCGCTTCAGATGGACGCCAATGTAAGCCCCGCTTCATCTCTGGGAACTTGGAAATGGAACTGAATAAACGCGTCTTCATTGATTTCAGGTTACTTTGTGATCTCTATATATGCTTGGGCAAACAGCTTGCAGTTGCAGATAATATGAAATCTGCTCCTGCTGGAAACCTCGTACTGAATCACTTCAGAAGGATTTACAATGGCACTAGTATTTTTTTTTTTTTTGGTCACAACAGCTATAGTCCGAATTGGGCAGAGGGTGCTCTTTCTGATACTCTTATCTGAAGAGTGTTCTCTGTCATGTTGCTGCCTCAATCCCTGCGTATGTTCAGGCTGTCTGAAAGACGTTCTGGATCATTTTCTTCGGAGCAGCCATCGCAGTGCTTTCGAGCTCGGAGATTTCAGCAGGGCTCAGCCGCCAGCCGAGTGCACCCAAGTTCTCCTCGACGTGCCTGACCGTTTTCACCCCCGGAATAGGAATGGCGCCCTTGCAGATGCACCAGTTTATGGCCACCTGCGTTCAGAGCACAGCATACAGTTACCACGCGCTGAATCACAAGGAACACTTGGACGATGGAAATGCCATGCAGCTGTTCCATCGTCCAAGTGTTCCTTGTGATTCAGCGCTGTGGTGCTGCATAACGTAACGGCAACACAGATATAGGTTCAGAAAGCTGAGCCGTCGCTGTCTGACACTGTCAGACCAGGCCTCTCCTCTCTGTGCTGAAGAAGTGACGAACCATGCAATGTATGTATCATGTGTATGAACAAATGTACATGTTAAGGCAGAATCGCTCATTAGGTAGTGTCGTTTGCTGATTTTTAAAGCCATTCTGCAATCGCTGGTCGCTTACCTGAGACATGGTTTTCCCCTTCTTTTCTGCAATACTTCTCAGACAGGTCAATAAAGACTCCAACCCAGGAAGAATTTGCCGGAATAACACAGACCTACAGCGCAGAGAACAGAAAATACACCCTGAAAACATGTACTCTTTAACTGCCAAACAAGACTTTAGTGGGGAAAAAAAAGGAGAGCTGATCAACCTTGGTCCGTTTGGAAGGTTAGAAGAGTCGTACTTTCCGGTAAGCATGCCTAGTCCAAGTGGACTGTATGCGATGAGACGAATCCCTAATGAGTCACACACGGCTTTCAGCTCCATCTGCTCATCGCCCATGCTCAGTAGAGAGAACTGAACCTGCATAACTTGGTACTTTTAGATAAAGAAATACCGAGCCAAAATATTTAAGAAGCATAGGGATAACTGTTTCCTGCAGGTACCTGAGCTGAGCTCAAGGGAACACCTTTAGAGGCCAGATAGCTGTGGATCTTCAGAAGTTGCTTCGGCCCATAATTGCTGACACCAACTGCACGAACGAGACCCTAAGAAGCACAATTTCCAGTCAGAGTGTGTGCCTAACTAATCCGGTGTTATGATGTGTATCGCTGATTGTACAGAGTGGAATTCAGTAGCTTCTGGCTATGGCATAATAACTCGGTCTGATATGTTTGAGAGTGCAGTGACCTTGTCATACATTTCAACTAGACCATCCCAAAGAGCGCGCTCCTGCAGAGGTGCATAGTTAGCGGTAGACCAATGCAGCTGTCCTATTCCCAGCCGATCAAGTTGCAACCTTTCCAATGAAGACCTGAAAATGGTCATTTCACGAGTCAGAATCACATCACCAAAAAAATGATGCTCAAGTTAATGGTCAGGGAATGCTTAATGTTTAGTGCTTTTCTATCAAAGTAGTAAAAACAACGTATTGGGAGGAAAAAAACTGTTATCAATAAAATGAATATAGCTGATATACATTAAGCAGAAAATATGGGAGAATACTTGCAGGCGCTGACAAACTGCCCCGATGTAAGTCGCCAGGGATATGCAGCAAACTTTGTTGCAATGACCACGTCATCTGGGGATTTGATCGGTCCTGTGACAAAAAAAAAAGAAAAGAAATAAAGTTACACAATTTCACCTAACAATACTGAGAGAAAGAACACCGGTTTCATAGTTTCCAGAACATCATTCATTGTTACATATCAGTAATTCAGGCTCACCTTCATACTCGCGGATAAATTTCCCGAGGAGCCGTTCGCTCTGTCCATTCAGCTTTCCAGTTCCGTAGGAGTCAGCAGTGTCAAAAAGGTTTATGCCATTCCTCAGAGCCAAATTGAAACACTCCTGAAGTTCACTGTCCATGCTTTCTTGGTACCCCCAGAGTAACTGGTTTCCCCATGCCCACGTTCCAAAACCCATGGGGGAAACAGAGAGGGGACCAACCTTCACCTAAATTCGTGAACAACAACGATACTGTCAGATGATTTTCTAAAGAAATATGTGTGGGCTTTTAAAATAAAAACGCTCTGAATTCTATATGTGCTGTGGCACACCGTGGTTCAGAATTCAGACACTAATGAGAGCTGAAAGATATGCAAATTGCCGTTTTCAGCTTATTAAAGGTTAGTCAAGTGTTTTAGTTTCAGAAGCCTAAGTGATCAAACTTAAAACATTACTTTTAGGTTGATGAACTGGTAGAAGTCAGATGAAAATTGGAGTACACTTTGCCTGATCTCCAGGCATTGTATGCTAAATTCTATACCTGGTGAGTGGTGACTCATCAGTGGCTCTCTGCTCATCTAGGAGTTAAAAGAAAAAAGGCATGGCCATGGAATTTTAAGTTGGCAACAACAGTGAGGTTCTGTCATCTAGTTTCTCACCAACGGCTGTGACACAACACAGAACTTTTGGGTTCTCGTGCCTGGCTTCGGTTAAGAGGAATGCATCCATCAGTAAGACAGGAGTAATCCAACAAATAATCTACTGCTGATATAACGATAAAATACTAGTAGATTCACCGTTCGGCGCATAGGTGAACACTAAAAGATGTAGTTATCCTAATCCCGTTCCTGCTGCTCTAGCTCCATGAACAAGGACGCCTACCTACGGTCATCGAGTCCTTCTTCGCGGTTCGTGCTTAGGGATGCAGGAAATCTGGGTTCAGTGATGCCAAAGCATGTTCAGACAGAGCATCCAGTTTGCGCCAGTGTCCTATTCGTGATGGCAAGCTGTAGATTACTCAACCTCGTGTCATGTTGCCTGAATATAACAAGATCAGCACTCAGCGTTGCACGGTCTTAGCCTGTCATATCTTATTCTCAGGAAGTAAAAAAAGCTGCACTATCTTAAAAAAAAAAAAAAAACAAATCAAGTCCGTGACGGCTGCACTACACTAATCCAGCAGTAGTATTCAATTCTGAATTGTAAAGTAGCACTAGTACTTTATGATGAACTCTTTTTGGTAAGAAGCAGTTGAACATGAGTGGTTTATTACCAATTGCAATATCGATTTAAAGGTACCTTTTCCCACGGCCAGAAGAGGGGCCCCAGCCGCAGCGCCGCGGCAGGCGGAGACGCCGGACGCCGGAGGCTGCCCCCGGCGTGTACGTGCGCCTGCACGGCGAAGGCCGCCGCCCCTACCGCCGGCGGCAGAGCCATCTCACCGGTGACGAACGAACAGGAGGTCGGCGGTGGCAACAGGTTCAGGCGCGCGCTCGTCCGTTCATCCGCCGATAAAATCTGGCTCCTGGGTCCTGATTTTCCTGGATTCACTCAGGAATTAGCTACTCTCGGGGTCGGGGCGAAGGCCCAATAGAGGACACACCATGGGCCAGATATTAGAGGCACAGGGCCCGGCCCACGAGCCACGCCGCCGATTTTTACTGCAGTAAAAATTGCTGCGACGCGAACACGACGGAGCGCGCACTGCGCACACGTGGGGGAGGTCGGGTCGCTCTCGCGCGCACGGCGAGAGGAATCTCCGGCCGCTGCTGCTCGTGTAGATGGTACAGTTCCCAGCTGCTCGCACTGACTGGTTGGTGACGGTGGTAACTCGAACTTTTACGCTGCGACAGCGAGGCATTGATGATTGATGAAGGCAGCCGGCCGGCTGGTCGGTGCGATGCAGAGGCCCCGTGAGTCGTGGGAGCGAGCGAGTTTTAATGGCCGCCGCTGCGCGCGGTCAGCCACAGCCCGAGTGGAGCTTTCTTTCCCCCGCTCCGGGTCCGGTCCAGGGTGCACGGATCTCGAGGCCAGCCGTGAAAAGTCTACGGCTGAGGAGGCTAGGCCAGGGGCTCCAGGCTGCCTGCACGCCTTGGTGTGCGAGACGTCGCGTCGCTTCCGTCTGACTGGTTCGGCACCGCCGCCCGCCCGCACAGGCGACGGCCACGGGCGCGCGCCAGCCGCGTGGCGCAGACCGCCGAGACCGAATCATTTCGCAATCGATTGCGCCTGCCTGGGCGTGAGGGTCCTGACAATACCTTTTTGGATTGGATCACACAGTCCGGAGAGCCGTCCAAACGGCCGAAACTCTTTCTTGGAGCCGCGGTTTCACTAGAGGGAAGGAAGAGATCGCTAATCTCACAAGGGAAGCGATTTGGCTAATGACAACCTTTTCTTTTGAGGATGCTAGCACTCGGATTTTGCGGTCAGACGCTCGGTTGCAACGTCACAATGTGAACGCCTGGGCCATCAAACATTCAGGATCGCCACCGCGCGTGTTTATATTAGAATGGGAGGGGCAGAGTGATAAAATTGTGCATGAATTAGCTCAACGAGCTATGAGTTGTAAAGAGAGTGTTTGGCTTTATAAAATTTTTGAGATCCTACTAAGCCTTCTATTTGTATATACATCATGTTATGAAAAATAAACTATCCTTTCATAAAAAAAAACCATTATGACATGATATGTTCAACATTCTTAAGAAAACACAATATCAATAATTTTCATTGTAAAATATTACAACATGACCCGAGTCATTCCCTTTGTTGTAAACTTCATGAGCCTGAAGCTCATTAGATTTGAGCGGCTTTAATTATAAGAACACCATCTACGGCACTAACCCCCTTTGTCAATGCAACAACGATGGGGTCTGTCATCCTTGTAAAATTCATCAAGCTTTAGCATGGAAAGCCTATCCTCCTTAGGCAAGAGAGCTTCACCCCTGCTAGCTCTTTGAGCACTGTATATATAACCTTACTTGAGAGCGCATACTAGGGACGGAGATGTGAGAATATATGCACCGGTATCTCCATAGTATTCTGCAATATGGACGGATAATGTGACGCGACATAATGAGACCCTTTTGGTTGTTGCAACAATGATCAATTTGTCTATATATTAATGGAAAGGGGGGCGCTAATTCGTGACCACGGAAAAGTGAGAAATGTGGTGTGCACCAATGTTTCAAGTTATAGAATATCCATTCTCGGTGCATGTTTGCAACACTCGTCGTTAAAAAAAAAATCAATTATATGCTAATAGAGACGAGAGGCATCATGAACTATAGTCAAGTGGTTGAAATCTGTTGCCATGATTGCAAGGGATCACTCTGAGCTGGCGGATGTAGTTGAGCTAGATGATCCTCTTGTCTGAATTGAGCCTTAGTTCAACATAGCAAGGTAACTACTCCATATGGATCTTGCGCCCTTGAATTATTAGATATTAAGATGTGTATCTCGCATTATGTTGCATACACCTTCTATCACTCCAGGATCACAATTCAATAGTTATTGCTTAGCATCCATTAGATGATCGGCTCAGTCATGTGCTGCTATGTTGTTTGCAGGTCTAATCATGCTAATACTAAAAACTTGTGGACTATCATGCCTCTTGCACGAGCATTAGTTGTCACCGGGTTTATCTTTAATTTGCACAATACTACCCGCTTAAAATGACTAAGGACTATAGTAAGAGATTTTAATATACATGATATTTATATTATTCTGATGAATTAAAATGATGAATCCATTGATGTATGTATGAGAATATCTAGGAGTTTCATGAATAGAACCAAAATAAAAGGCGGGAAACAAAGAGGTGCATCTCATTTGAGAGAGAATAGATAATTTGATACTACTATATTATTGGGGCAAAACAAATGCACCAAACAACGAATTTCTACACCAATCAATCGACTTGGGCGAATTTTGGTTGAAATAAAGCAGTTCACAGGATTAAAAACACAACAAGGTTCCGTTCATGCACCGAGTGCCAAAATCTGAATGCCAAATCTATAGTGTGGTGTTTTCTGAGAATTCACTTAAACTTTGGGACTCCGTCGATACACTTATACAGTTGATTTTGTTTTGGAGTACTTTTCAATTCATATGGCGTACACACATGTCGCTTCTTAAGCTTGTTCAATTTTATGGCTTGCTTGCATATCTTTGTACAGTAATGCGGATCTCGTCCCCCACAGCTAGCTTGCGAAGAACTTTCATGCAATGTGACACTACCGTGTCTTGCTTTCTCTCTCACTAACTTGCGAGGAAGGGAGGCCCCACGACCGTAAGAGCATTGTCCGTCCCGGGGCGCTCTCTTCAAGAAAACGTAAGGGAGGAGAATCGAGGCTAGGGCACAGCTCAATTGAATTCGAGAAACGCATTCATGGCTTCCTGCTTTTCCTGAATGCATGCATTGGCATCGCAGGCCGTATTTTTAATGCGGCGTGGGCTCATGGTGACACCTCTGTTTCCCCGCTCATGCAGTAGCGAGAAGCACAAGCTAAGCTCTCTACGTACGCATACCCCTCCTTCTCTCTTGCAGTCGACCTCGCCACCATTGCAACTCCGATCTCATGGAGACGGATAGAGTACCAGGAGCATAGCGGTTGTACTGCAGGCATAGCTCTATACGTATGCCCTGCGATGTAATCTCATATTTAGAGTAAAAAAACTTTGCAGAATTTCCTTGACTGTGCCGTGTTGCTTGACGACCATCCACCAGGAGTTGCCCATAGTATATAGGAGTACTGTATTAAGGGGACAGTATAACTTGGCAATTTGCGCACCGTAATTTTATGCGTACGTGCTCTTGTCGTTCTTTGATACTCGGCGTTTGCTGGAGGATACGACCTTCGATATAGCTGGGTGCCTCTGGATTCAACTCAGGCGTTCATGCAGTTCTTGAAATGCTGCGCTGAGTTTGGTCAGAAGGGTTTGCTGTTTGACGGCCGTATTTTATTTCTTATTCTGCAACACACACAAACTTAAACTGAGGACAATGACCTTTGGATATGGACAAACTTTGTAGTCAGCGCATTGTTCAAACCAGCCACAGACAGCAAGGCTACGACAAACTAATAGGGAGAATGAAAAAAAATTGAACAGACAAAGCTTGTGAACTTAGAGCGTACGGAGAACTAGTATTGAGCTGAAAAGCATATGGATCGGAGTGAGAGACAGTATAGAAATGTGGAGAGTACCAAGTCACTAAAAGATAGTAGTATGTGCATATCAGGATATGTTATAGCTAGAAATACCGGATAAACAAACAGATAAGCCACAAAAATACCTTCATCAGTTACAGTACACGTCAGTATCAAAAGGCCCTTTAAGTCTTTAATTCTGATCTTATTGCCATGTAATATTATATATATGTTGCGAGGGAGATCGAGTACTAGTACTAGCAAAAGACGAAATTACTTAGATCGAATCATGCATGATCTTACGTCTCCCAGCAGCCATGTGCTACATTGCAGAAGTACTAACACCTCCACGCCGCTCGAGTTAATTGATCCCAACTAAAATTCCTCCGAAAATACGCGAGAAATGACTGAGGATATGAACGATGCCACAAACACTGGATTTCATCAGAATGTCCAAGTAAACAAGGAACTATATGTATGTGCATTCTTGAATTTTGTTTGTTGAGCCATGCGATGCAGATGTGCGTTTCAAGACAAAAAAAAAAAGGATCAAAAAAAATGTCTATATATATCAAACATGCACGGATGCAACGCGATTTGATTGTATGCATCCAAAAGTTGAGTAGCATATTTTGACTTCGCAGGATCTGGATATGCATAAATCCCTGTTCAGAAAGTTAATATTGGACAAAATGATAGAAGATGGAACTACGAACATTGGTCAAGTTCGAGTGCGTTCATATCATTTTGCTGAAAGCTTGAAATGAAGTTACAAGTGCAATAAAAATGAATCTTGCATGCTTGCGAGCACAAGATTATACACTGAAAAATGCAGGAAAATAAGGTTACGTCATAAATACTCGAGAGACGACATGGCGACTTTGTGTTCTCGCTTTAATTGAACTGCAGTCTGTATGAAACAATAATCGAGAGACGACATGGCGACCTTTTTTACATCGGGATACAGCATCAAACGAGCTCCACACAGGTTCCTAGACACGAAGATTTAAAGCACGTTTAGAGCGCCAGTTGAAAAGAACAACACATCTGAGAATACACAAAGATACGAATTATATTCATCTCGAAATATGAAAACACATGTACTAGTACTATCCAGCTCCAGGTTACTAACATGACCGAAGAAAATCAGCTTGTATATACTGCTTCTCTTTTCCAGATAGTCACTCGTTCCAAGACCTTGAAGCAAGTAGCACCAAGAAAAAACTGTCGTCAGACCTAGAAAGAGATGAACATCTGAAAGCATGAACAAACATGGAAGATGCATACAGTATATAAGTTTTCAACAACTCTGTGCGCACCATGTTCTAAAAAATTATTCAATAGCGTGTTGCCCGGTTAGGGTTAG
This sequence comes from Eleusine indica, assembly GCA_030378355.1. Lineage (NCBI taxonomy): Eukaryota > Viridiplantae > Streptophyta > Magnoliopsida > Poales > Poaceae > Eleusine > Eleusine indica. Next base: position 51,328,398 of record CM059495.1, read on the forward strand.
AGGAAGAAGATGCAAACAAGAAGCAAATAGAGAACACGGAGAGAGGAGAGAGAATGCAAACATTCTCCCAATCAAGAGGTAATGATGAAAACTTTCTGCCCCTGCCAGGCACGCAGTGGAAAGAAGAGTCAAAGCAGGTCATCATTACACCAATCTGCTTGCTGCTTCTCACTTCAAAACAAACAAACAAAAAAAGGCACAGAACGAAGTGCATGGAAAGATTCTGGCCGGAGTGTGAGTAACACTCCATGCCTTGCAACAAAAGAAAAATTAATCTCATGATTTGTGAAGAATCCTCTTCAAGTGTTTCAAAAAGAACAAAGAACCGCTCGATATCATGTCATATTTTGAAGCTATTCCTGAGGGGAATGAAGCCTGGTCCGAGATCCTTGCAGATTCGTGGAATGAAAACTACTAGACACAGATCATTCTCGAATCACAGGCAAAACCTTGAACCAGACAACATTCCACTCAGAAGCAAATAGCTTCATTTTCCTTCCCAACCTCTCAGCTCTATCCCTCTCTCATCTTTCGCACTTTTCAGTTCTCTTCCTTACAAGAGTATGTGTGCGATGCCTCTGTGAAGCATGGGTATGTATAGACACAAGGCAGAGGCGACATGGTCCGGGGAGTGGCCATGATATGTGAAATGATTACTGTACACAAATTTTGAAGTCACGGAAACATTAGAAAAAAAGAGATACTCAAAATGAATGCGTATATCAAACCAGTGCTAGACACGTCACTGACATTCGGACCAAACGTGACCGTCTCCCGCCTGTCAGTGGCAACGGGCAGACAATGCTAGACATCAGAAAGGCTACAGGTAAAACCAGATGGAAAAAAACAGAGGGCATTAAACAACCATAAAGGCAGGAATGAATGGTGACAAAGACACGGCGGCAGAAGGTCGGACCTACAGCTGCGCGCGCTGTTGGAGACCAGGGGCGCCATGGCAGCCGTCCATCACGATCACGACGGATGAAAGAGGTGCATGCAGGCGGCGAAACCCTAGAGATGACGCGAGGGGGGCAGCTCTGGGGGAGTGGTTGAGTTAAATGCGCGGCCCAAGATTTGGAATTTGGTGTGCTTGTTTTTGGTGTTGCCCTAGAGTTGCATTATTCAATTTTCACACCGCTAGGAACACACAAGTATGGTTATGAGAGAGAGAGAGAGAGAGAGAGAGAGAGAGAGAACGGTGTGGCATCCATGATATGCTGTAGATTCTGACCGCACGACACCTACAAGTATGAGTTATTTTCAACTCTGAACAGTGTCAAAGCAACGGGCAAATTTTACACTAGAGGGCGCGCTAGCAGACGGCCGCATTCTTCAGCGTGGTGGCAAGCAGCTGACAGAATCACCTTGTGGTACGTTTCAATCGGCAATAGAAAAGATGATCCCCTCTGTCTCTTATGTACCCAGATATGTTTGATTAATGGTCGTGTCTCGTGACATACTACCAAAAGAAATCTTTGATCACCAATAGAGATCAGAATAATCAGATGCATGCATATCGCGAACTCAAGACCATATGTCTGGCGGCAATACAAAAATACAGCTGCACACAACGAAGATACATATGTCTATGAACGTGGATGCTTATGAGTTGCTGAAGCAGATCAAGCTTCCTTCATCTTTTTGGTTGGTTCTTGGTTCAATAGATACTAGGCAGCAACAGATCTCCGTTACACTGTGCGCATTACAGACTATAGTATTCCATACGATACGGAGGGCAGATTGTTTCTTACATTAATAACTTTTTTGTATGCACTGGATTTGTTAAATGTGAGTGTGTGTGACGCGATGACGTTACAACATAACTTGACACACGTATGGGGAAAAAGTAGTGTGTGCATGTCCAACAGTTAGTCGAACCGCCGCAAGCGCCTGGCATGGACTGCAAGTTGGGGTTCATACGGCGTCAAAGTATCGACATGGTCCTAATCCAACAGGTTAGGCCGGCTTTGTCAAATGTCAAGTTGTCATGTCTCGTCACCTAGCATCCATTCCATTGTGCTACATATGCACAGCATTATTCCTTCATTTGCGCAAAGTCATTCCTTTTTTAGGTTGGACCACCTAGACTCTTGTTAACCAATCACCACATCTTCGATTGTGTTATGATACAGGTTCACTGAAACCACCCTTTAAGTTTTACCTAAAAAAGCAAACCACTCCTTTTTTTCTACTCGGAAAAACAAACAAACCACTTCTTTGACGCTTATATTTAGGAGACTTTTTTTGGTCCACGTGTACCGTTAAAAACTTAATATCATGCTAATTTATGCCAGTTGGTTGAGCTGGATGATTATCCAAATAAACACAACGGTGCGGTGCTCTCAAAGGACTGAATGAGCGATAAACTGCCAATGAAGAGCCCAGCAGGCCGCGCGGCCGGCCGTTCACTCAAACCGTCAGACGTGATCGGTCAGCAGTCAGCACAATCGCACACACGTCAACACGTGGTGGCCTTGTTTCAGTCCATCTTGCGCTATCTTCCGGTGCCGGCCCACCGATGCGTCTCTTCTCTTTGGTGGGTCGAGCCCAGATCCAGTTCTCTCTTTTTAGTCATCAAACCCAGCCCACTGATTTTACTCGCATTTATTTTTAGTAGACCTTGACAAGTGACAATTTTTATTTTTAGGGCATATAGGTGACATGTTCAAAGTTAAAGAAGTGTTCCCGTGGAGAGGAATGTTTTAAACCAGCATGTATCTCAAAGAATTTTTGTGATTAAATGTTTTTATTAGTTAACTCATAATCCGTATGTCGTGCCCAACCCTAGCTCCAACCGAGCTCAACCCGAGCCGTGAAGAATTGGCAAGAGGTCAAGAGAATCGAATGGAGTGTCATTGTAATGGATTTACTCCTACACTTTGGGGAAATAAAGAAGGGATCATCAATGTCCCTGTTCAGCAGTTCTTACCTGCATCTATCGGCGTGTCACCTTATTGGCTCCACATGGATCCTCTCCGTTGTCACTCGTAGCCAAGAAGCATGCTTGTCGATTGAAAGTTCATTATTGTTATTTTGAGTACAAACTTAAGGGCAAATCGAGTCTACCTCAGATGGTTAGATTCATTGTTGTGGAACTAATCCACTCAGATTTTAAATTTTAGATTTGACATGAGTATTGCATTTACGGCTAAGATCTCTTTTGGACTGAAGGACTAGCATGGAAAATTTGAAGGATAGGATTTGTTCAGGATTTTTTCCTACAAACTCCTTTGGCATGCAGGAAAATCAAAGAAAAGTTTCCATAGGAATGAAATCGTGTGCTCAATTTTATAGAAATTGAAACAAGAGGTCAGAGCTTTTTTATCATGTGTTCCAAAGAGAATCTAATTATTGTTTTAGTGGAAGACATGTGTGTACGTGAGTGTTTGTGTTTTAATCGAAAAAAGAGTATAAACTTAAAAGTGACATATATGTAATTACCTGCATATAATCCATCAAACCAAAGTGTAGCAATGGCCTACCAATCGTAAAATAATCCAAAAGTACAAACACAAAGGAACTTTGCGTATCAAAATCAAACGCCTTTCATTTAGCATTCTGCCGATGTGTATCGCAAAAATAAAAAGAGTACAAACTTAAGGGTTCATATAACTTCATATATCAATTAGATGCATTAATCCATCAAACCAAAGTGTAGCAATGGTCTACCAATCATAAATAATCCACAAGTACAAACACAAAATAAATTTACGTATCAAAATCAGACGCCTTTCACTTAGCTTTCCCATTGATGTATAGAAGAATTATCTGGGTGTAAAGTGCAGAGCACGATTCACGGTCAAAGATGTTATTCTTGGCATCCTAGACAAATTAAGCGGCTTGCTCAGTCACAACATCCTGATGAAGAGCTTCGGACCAGCCTCTTTGTGCGCACGTATGGGAGAGTCGGAGGGCGGCATAAAGGACTAGAGCTCAGTGTGGGGCAGCCAGGAATTTTGCATAGGAGCCGGCCAAACACGATAAACATATCATAATAAACTACCACAGAATGGTGTGTATATATATTTCACTAAATTTTCACTACTTTTGTAGGGAAGGAGTAACATGAAGTTTTGTGATCTCGCAGCCTAAAATTGCAGGAGAGAATATCACTCTGCTCATGCAGAAAGAATTAACCTTATTCATTATTCTAGTTGTTTTCTGATTCTTTATATCATTAAAGCATGTCAATAATGTTGGTAAACGGGGAGCTATGATAGCATGAAATAATTTCTACCGTTCAACCAGGAAACCTTACAAGAGGGGATTATGGATCGTTACCACTAGACGCACAGGCGAAGCGGAAGTGAATATTGGAGCAGCTCGATCCAACGTAGTCACGTGTCGGTGTAGAGGAAGTAGTCGATCACGTCAACTGTCTCCTCCTAGTCCAGCCGTCCGACACCACAGCAAGAGCAGCGCCTCCTCGCGGTATCCACACGTACGGGGTTGGAGCACCGTGCGCGGTGTGCTAGCACCGGCAACACGGTTAGGGTTTTTGTGGACGAGAGAGAGGAGCACGACGGCTAGGGTTATGGACTGGTGGTATGTCGTACCCCTTGCCCCGCCTCCACTTATATAGATCCCTCTAATGGGTCTCGACTAGTTGGCCCATTAGTGGACTAATCTCTCACGGATCAATATCCGTATGACCCTCACATACGGATCAAATCCGTATTGTCTCTTGGACATATCTCCAACAATCTCCCACTTGCACTAGAGACAATCACGTAGGCAAGGAATGTTCCAACCCGTTAAGTGTGTGACCCGTTAGGTTCACATCTATATGATAATGATGTGAAAACCATTTTTCAAATCATAAATCAAAAGCGACACCTAGCAGCACATATTGATTCTCGTGTACACATAAAGATCATATCAGCTGAACCTTTGACATACGCATTCACCGATCCCTTTGCCTCACGATATCAGTCAAGCTCAAGGCGAGATACATGCCATCCCTGTAATAGCTCGACCATTCACTCGAACGTCTAGTGGATTTATCATGACTAACTCTTAGTCATCGTGATTAACTTTTAATCACATTGGCATGGCCATGCACTTCCAAATCCATCTAACTCAAGGGGCCCAGAGATATCTCTTCTGTTATCAGAAGGGACAAATTCCATCTTAATCGCTCACACACCACGACATGTTTCATAGCATACCCAAAAGTTACCTTTATGACTTCCCAGTTACGGAATAGTGTTTGGTAACCTCTAAGTGTGCTATTACACATTCTGAGAATCAATGACGATCTCAGGTCTAAGGATCCCGAAGGTACATCATACAAGACAACAACTAACGGCATAATAATAACATCTCAGTAGAGTCTATTAGTAGGTCAATCCAACACCATGTTCGCCAACATGTGTCCATATTATTGGTTTGATATCTCCATATCTATGATCTCTGAAACATGATCATCAACCAATACATGTGCTAGTCCATGAATCATCATTATCCCACAAAATGATAAGGAACTAGGGATTATTTAGGATAATATTATGAAAGAACAATGAGTTTCATAAACAAGTCACGTACTTGCCAATCAATGAAATAATTATTATCCAAGGAACAAAATAACACTTTATTCAATCACACATAAACATAGACATTATACAATCTCTCATACATTAATCATGTAGATATCTAATACCCATGGATCTCATATGTGCCTCATGCTTGGGTTGAGAGAGAGATTTTGTCAACGGATTAGCAATGTTTGAATCCGTGTGCACCTTGCATATCTTCACGTCACCTCGATGAATAATGTCCCGAATGAGATGAAAATGCCGTAGTATGTGTTTGTTCTTTTGATGTGCTCTAGGCTCCTTAGCTTACGCAATGGCACCACTATTATCACAATAGAGGTCCATTGGACTGGACGCACTAGGAACCACACCCAACTCAGAAACAAACTTTCTGATCCAAATAGCTTCCTTTGCAGCTTCTGAAGCGGCAAGGTACTCGTCTTTCGTTGTTGAGTCAGCAACCGCATCTTGCTTGGAAATCTTCTAGCTCACCGCGCCTCCATTGAGGCAAAATACATATCCAGATTACGATCTTGAATCATCCTTGTCGGTTTGGAAACTAGCATCGGTGTAACCATTTACAACAAGCTCTTCCTCACCTCCATAAACTAGGAACATACCCATAGTTCTTCTCAAGTACTTTAGGATATTCTTACTAGCCACCCAGTGAGCTTCTCCTGGGTTTGATTGGAATCTGCTTGTAGCACTTAGAGCAAAAGCTACATCTGGGCACGTACATATCATGGCATACATGATGGATCCGATAGCCGAAGCATACGGGATCGCTCTTATCTTCTCTACCTCATCAGGTGTCGAAGGACACTGAGTCTTGCTAATAGTAATGCCATGCAACATGGGCAAGAAACCTTTCTTAGAATCTTGCATATTGAACCATTTCAATACCTTGTCCATGTACGTGTCTTGGCTTAATCCAATTAGCCTTTTTGATCTATCCCTATAGATCTTAATGCCCAAAATGTATGATGCCTCGCCCAAGTCCTTCATTGAGAAACTCTTTCTTAATGAAGACTTAACATCTTCAAGAAATGGAATATTATTTTTGATCAACAATATGTCATCCACATAAAGGACTAGAAATACGAGTGTCCTCCTAGTAGCATTTTTGTAAACACAAGGCTCTTCTTCATTCTTGATGAAGCCAAACCTTTTGACTTCCTCATCAAAACGAAGGTTCCAACTCCGAGATGCTTGCTTCAGTCCATAAATGGACTTTTGAAGTTTGCATATTTTTCTAACATTTTGTGGATCAACAAAACCTTCAGGATGTGTCATGTACACATCCTCACTTAGGTTTCCATTAAGGAAAGCCGTTTTGACGTCCATTCGCCATATCTCATAATCATAGTATGCGGCAATTGCTAGAAGGATCCGAATAGACTTTAGCATAGCGACGGGCGAGAAGATCTCATCATAATCAACACCTTGAATTTGTTTAAAACCTTTCACCACCAATCGTGCTTTATAGATGTGAATATTTCCATCCTTGTCTATCTTATTCTTAAAAACCCATTTACACTCAATGGTTTCAACACCATCAGGTGGATTAATCAAGTTCCAAACTTGATTTTCTCTCATGGATTTTGAAAGTGCATCTATGTCCCTAGTGGGTTTTGGTGGTTGTATGACAACATGATTAAAGAACTAATCCTCTTTGTGAGTATATGAGCAGGTTGAACATGAAGAATATACTTTTCATGAATCCAAATGATCATCTACAATAATGTACAATTATGTAAGGAAAATGGGCCTATATGTTGAAAAGGAGAAGTGTCAAATAAATGGGTCCATATAAAGCAATATTATGATAAGCCAAGGTTTGAAATGAATGTGGGACATGAAACCCATTGATATGAGATGGTCTCAACAAATTGGTGTTGTCAAGAAAAAGAAGTGATCAAGTATTGTTCTTCTATGCATTATTCTTGGAAGCAACTTGATCAAAACAATATTTCAAAGAAGAAATTCAAATAAACGCATAACGATGATACAAAGTTGTGTGTGACTCAAGATAGCAAGATGGTGAAGGATTGGCATGACTTGGCCGTGACGGACCATGCACGGGAGAAGGGCAAGATGTAGTCTTGGCGCCGAGGGACCCAAGACATGGTGAAGGGCAGGTGGATCGCAATCGCAATGGACCGATCAAGCTACAAGTGGTCACACATTTCCAAGTATCAATCTTTATTGGAATATGAAGATATAATGTGACTTGTGAACTAAAAGATGGAAATGGATCTTATGAATGAAGAGTTTCCAAGTCACATACTCTAGGTGATGACGCTCAGCAAAAGCACATGTGACACTCCTCATGAAGCACTAAAAAGAAGAAGTGGCAAAATTCATTATCATGCAAGCTCAAGAAGAAGAATTGTCTTTTTATTTAATCTTGAGTTTAGACATGCCGCTCTATCTAGAGGGATGCTACATGGTTTGCATTTAATGTCTTAATGCTCAAAGAAAAACCCAAGTGAGGTGAGAGAAACACAATGGCCACATAAAACATGAGTCTCTCTATGACAGGGAAAACCGGTGTAACCGGTTTGGTTTAAATATCTAACAGCTAGTTCAGGAAAACCGGAGGGACCGGTTTAGGAAACTGGAGGGACCGGTTTTGACTGCTTCTGTATAACGGCTAGTTTTTAGGGGACAAGTATAAATAGTTCCTCCACCCCTCCTATGGAGGGAGCTGATTGTGTACACGAAGAAAATACATCCAAAGCCTTGTAGAGCTCTCTCCAACACCTCTTTGTGAGGTTTGAGTGATTTGTGAGAAATCTTAAGCATTGGGTTGAGAGGGATTGAGATTGAGAGCACAAAAGAGAAAATCCTACACTTGATCATTTGAGCATTGTGTTGCAAATCTGTGAAGCATTTGTTACTCTTGGAGGTGAATCCTCGTAGTCAGCTAGGCGTCGCCCTAGAGCTCCCAAGCTTGTGGTGAGCCTTGGGAAAGTTTGTGAAGGTCCGCTTCACCACCACAAGGAAAGAAACCAAGATAGTGGATCGGGGAAAGCGGTTGAAAGAGACCCGACTTGGAGTGTGCCTTGTGGGCAGCTCAAGCTTCCTCAACAGAGACGTAGGGTTCACGGGGTGAATCTGAACTTCAGCAAACAAATCTCCGTGTGCTTCATTTGGTTTGCTTTCTTTGGTTCTTGCTTCTTTTATTTGTGATTCATAGGTTGCATGTGTAGTTGTGCTAGTACTCTTAGTGATTACTTGCTCTAGATCTTGCATGCTCTGTTAAGATCTTTAAGTTTGCTAGAACTAAGTGGGACGTAATTATTTCCTGTTTTATACTCTCTGCCCCGAGGAAACCGGTGGGTCCGGTTTCCCAAACCGGTGGGACCAGTTTTGGTCAGTGCTCAATTGTGTAGATTCTTGGTGAATCTAGTTTGTGTGTATCTTGGTTACTCTCTTGTGTAGTTCACACTAGTGTAGTCTCTCTGGTTAGTGTGTTACTTGTTTTATTTCTATCTATTCCAGGAAAACCGGTGGGTCCGGTTTTAGAAGTTTATTTTCTGAGGTTGATTCTTTGTGAATCTAATTGTGGTGGTTTCTGTGTTTGCTTTGATAGCTTGCTTGTCTTGAGTGCTTGGTTCTTTCTCTTTATTAGTTATTTTATTCCAAGCTATCTAACAAAACCGGTGTAACCGGTTTGCTAAACCGGAGCACCCGGTTTTGACAGTTTTAATTCCACTACGAGTTTTTGTTAATTTTCAGAAATGCCTATTCACCCCCCCTCTAGGCGACATTAAGGGACTTTCAGATTCTAATTTGGATCTCATGGCTCCAAGTCATTTCTCAGAGTCTGGTCCCATCATTGCTTCTGTGTATGTCTTAGGCTCATCACTATCCAACAATAATATGTCGCATTGCCCCGTCGTTAGGAGCGTGAACTTTTCAGGTGCGCGACGTGCCCGTTCAGATCTACGTGGGGCTGGTGTCTCAACAATAGGTTCTACAACATCTTGTGCAACCTGATCCAATTGAGGTTTAGTGGGAGAAGAAACATTTACCAGTGTTTCTTGAACTTCTTCAAGTTGCACTGTCCTCCCACTTATCTTTTGTGAGACAAACTCTTTCTCCAGAAAGACACCATTCCGAGCGACAAACACTTTGCTCTCCTCCCGGTTGTAGAAATAGTACTCTTTGGTTTCCCTAGGATATCCTACAAAGAAACATTTATCTGACTTGGGAGAAAGCTTATCAGATGTCATATGTTTTACATAAGCCTCGCAACCCCAAATCTTGAGAAAAGACGGCACGGGATGCTTCCTGGTCCATATCTCATATGGCGTCTTCTCTACAGATTTAGATGGAACCCTATTTAAAGTGAAAGTAGTAGTTTCTAGAGCGTATCCCTAAAAGGACAATGGAAGATCACTTTGCCTCATCATTGACCTAACCATGTCCAACAAGGTTCGGTTCCTCCGCTCGGACACACCATTTAATTGAGGTGTTCCGGGTAGCGTCCATTGTGGAACAATTCCATATTGTTTTAGATGATCACCAAACTCATAGCTCAAGTACTCACTTCCACGATCAAATTGTAGGGTTTTAGTTGTTTTGCCCAATTGATTTTATACTTCATTCTGAAATTCTTTGAACTTTTCAAATGATTCAGACTTGTGCTTCATTAAGTAGATATAACCGTATCTACTAAAGTCATCAGTGAAAGTAATGAAGTACTGAAAACCACCTCTAGCCATACAACTCATTGATCCACATACATCTGTATGTATAAGAGCCAATAGGTCGTTTGCCCTCTCACTATGTCCTGTGAAAGGTGACTTAGTCATCTTGTCAAGCAAACAAGATTCGCATGTCTCAATTGAATCAAAATTGAATGAGTGTAGAAGACTATCTTTATGGAGTTTCTTCATGCGCCTCTCATTTATCTGGCCTAAACTACAATGCCAAGTGTAAGTGGGATTCAAATCATTCGGACGGAGCCTCTTTGCATCAATGTTATAAATTGGCCTATTTTCCATATCAAGACAATACAATTCATTCACTAATGGATAATTTGCATATAGAATATCATTCAAATAAATGGAGCAACATTTGTTCCTTATGATGACCTCATAACCATCAACTTCCTCTAAACATGAGGAGGATATAATGTTTTTGCCCAAGGCAGGAATGTAATAACAATTATTTAATTCTAAAATTAATCCCGACGGTAATGAGAGTGGATAAGTTCCGACAACCAACGCAACAACTTTTGCACCATTGTCGACACGAGCATCCACCTCGCCTCTTGCACACTTCCTTGTCCCTTTAAGACCCTGCAACAATTTGCAAGTATGAATCATCGATTTGGTATCAAATACCCATGAATCATCAAGACGAGTAGCAAGATTAATTTCAATAACATTGATACATGAAGTAGAAGGATCAACAACCTTCTTCTTCTTGAGTTCTTCCAAGTAAAGCTTGCAGTTTGTTTTCCAGTGCCCAGTCTTCTTGTAGCAATGGCAAGGATCGCCTGGAGGCACTCTTGGCCTAGGAAGAGCTGCTGCAACCTTAGGCTTTGAGCTTGACATCTCATCCGCACTCTTAGCCTTGGGTTTGCGTTTTCTCTTCCTATCCTTCTGCACCATCATCACATGATTTGCCCCGGTTTTCTGATGCTCTCCTCGGCACTCTTTAGCATCCCATGCAGTTCAGCCATAGTCTTTTCCAGGCTATTCATATGAAATATTATTATGAATGGCTCATAGCTCGCTGGGAGCGACTTGAGAACGACATCCGTAGCCAAATCTAGGCTAAGGGGAGAACCAAGCTTCTCTAGGCTGTCAATGTAACCAATCATCTTGATTACATGAGCACTAACGGGACTACCTTCAGCTAGCCTGCACGCAAACAAGTCCTTTGAGATATTATACCTCTCAGTCCTTGTTTGGTTCTCAAACATGCCACAAAGACCAACAATCATATTGTGGGCATCAGTGTCCTCATATTGCTTCTGAAGCTCAGAGGACATGGTAGCAAGCATGAGACAACCAACATCAAGTGCATCATTAGTGTGCTTGTCATACTCCCTCTTCTGGGCAGCACTTGCATTTTCAGGCAGGTCATCAGGATAAGAAAGCTCTAGAACATATTCCTTTTTCTCTTGCTTGAGAACAATTCTCAAGTTGCGATACCAATCCATAAAGTTTGTTCCATTAAGTTTTTTTTTCTCAAGGATAAAACGCAAATTAACACTAGAACCATTATTAGCGGGCGACATGATCTACAACAGAAACACATGCAAGTGTATAAGCATTATGTAAATGTAAAACTCCTATTAAACAATTTTAAAAGAGTTTCTTCACTATATGCTTGGAATCTTTCCCTCAAAACGACATATAGTGGTCTAAGATCCTTATTCAACTACTCCCTCCGTTCACATTTACATGTCATTATAAGGTATCCAACTTTTCTACAATTACATGTCATTCTTGCTTCCTAATGCACCTTTCTCTCTTCTTCTCGTTTTCAGTACACCCATCTTTTTACTTCTCCTTAATTTCCGTGCCCAACTCCAAAACAACATCTAAATGTGAACGGAGGGAGTAGTTCCTAGTAAGCTTTGACATCACTGCTAGAAATGTAGTATCCTAGGTAAGCAATATTTGCTAATCACATCATATGTGACTCTTGTTTGTTGGGAGACATCACATGCCACGGCAGCCAACACCATGCCCCAAAGCCCAAAACTGTTTTGATAGCTTCGTGAAGCAAACCAATACTATGCTTGTGAATGTCCGACATTCATCCTACTTGTTAAGAGAGTTGGGACACTCTACTTTGGCAGACCTACCACACAACGATCGAAATTATAGTAGGTGCAACTATTGGAAGGGCATCAATTTTAATCTCATTTTTTCCAAGGGAACCTATACTAGCATGATCATTATATCTAGCATATAATACATGAAAAAATAGGATGACAGGAACATCATTACATGCAATCATATTAACTGTGAAATAGTATGGCCCTTTCACATGGTGATCTTCATCTCCATTGTTATAGGCCCTCCTCCTGTCCATGTGTCCACCGTGCTCCAAAACCGGCCTCCATGAACAAGTACCAAGCTACTACATCTGATAACTAGTAGTGAATTACATGAAGAGATCAAGCATCACAAGTCGACACGTAGGCCGTTATACAATAATATGACAGCCTCAACCTAGCTGTTTTAAACATGACTCGCAGGCCATGAAAGAACACAAATATGCATCACATACACATTTTGAGCCATACCATTCACGACATTCTCTGCAAAAATAAGTTAGGCGAGAACAAATTCTATGGTGTGAATCAAAAGGGGTATAATCTCATAGGATTTCACAGATCGTATCTATGGAATCGTAATGAAAATCTCATCGGACAAATCATATTTGGCCGAATCCGAGTCATTCATAATGCCTCAATTTTCATTAGGGTTTCATGATAGACCGCGACAAATAGTCCTGATCTCGTCGGTCTCCTCTTTTGGTTTACGCTACTAGTCCCGATAGTGATACCAGCCGGTAGGGACAGACCGCTTACATTGAGAGGCGACACGATTACATCAACGACACATGCGCGCTATCCATCAAACACCTTGTGAACTTCCCACTAAGACCAATTGATCTAATCAACTCGTACTACAAAAACATGCAATAGATCTAACCTACTACATCGGCATATCAACTATATGCGCAAGATCCAGATCGCAAACGAAACAAGGTCGGCTCTGATACCACTTTGGGGAACGGGGAGCTATGATAGCATGAAACAATTTCTACCATTCAACCAGGAAACCTTGAAAGAGGGGATCATGGATCGTTACCACTAGACACGCTGACGGAGCGGGAGCGAATATTGGATCAGCTCCATCCAACGTAGTCGCGCGTCGGTATAGAGGAAGTAGTCGATCACGTCAATCATCTCCTCCTAATCCAGCCGTCCGGTACCGCAACAACAACAGCGCCTCCTCGCGGTATCCACACGTACGGGGTTGGAGCACCGTGCACTGCGTGCTAGCACCGACAACAAATAAATCCATCAATTGCTAATCTGATTGCAGTATTCATCTCAGTTAATAAAGTTCCATTAAACAATATGTAACGATTCAGAGTTCAAAAAGTTCTTATCTTTCATCAGCAGAACTAATTAGATGCATGGCTACAGAGTGAAAATCACTGATCGATCGTCATGTTGTTTGGCTCTTGGCTCTTGGACGTCATTGGCTGAGTTAGGTCTATGAATTTGGCCCGGATACGATGCGAGGCATAGGCTTGCTTTTCGGCGTCGGATTTTCCATAAGACAATCATTATTTTTAGCTGATGAATCTGATAAAAAAAGGCCGTAAAAACAATGTATGTATGGGCTCTACCAGTCAATGTAAGCAAGCTAACCTCTGTGCAACCTTGTTGCACTCCCTATTTACCCGAGTCCCTACGCATTGTTGTAGTACCTTAGTCACTACGCAATGCTCAGTTAGCTAGAAGAAATTTGCATACTGCGGTATGGCTAAGATTAGGTGTGGCAATAAAACTCGTAACTCGGTAGCTCGCTCGACTCAAAGACGAACTCGGCTCGACTCGATTCGGCTTATTTCAATTTCAAACGAGTTGAGTTAATTTATTAGCTTGTTATGTTAATGAGCCAACTCAAGCGGGCTCGTGAGCTGGCTCACGAGCCTAACAAGCTGCGTAATGTTAAAAAATACAGTCGACCTATTATTATAGATCATGACCTAATCCATCATAACTCAACTCAATCCTTGTACAAGTACAAACTCTAAATATATAAAGACAATAATAATCTACTCCTAACGAGTTAGAATTAACAAACTTGAAGTTGGAGCTCTACTATTTTTCTCTTATATAGCTTATAATGAACACTTAGTTATAAAACTTGTGTGAATGTATTATTTTTCTAAAAACATATATTTGAATAACCTAGATGGATGGACATATGGATAAGTAATGTTTGATTTATATGCTAAATATATTTAATTATTTAAAATATATAATATTTTCGTATGATATATGTTATTTTTTTATATAATTAAAATAATATGTATCTTAAGTAAAGCTCGACGAGCCATAGTGAGCTAGCTCGTGAGCATAATGAGTAGAGCCGAGCTACAGTATTAACTCGTTAGTATAATAAGCCAAGCTGAGCTAGCTCGTTATACTAATGAGCTATAGCGAGCTGGTGTCGAGCCGAGCCGAGCCGACTTGACAGCCAGCCCTAACTAAGATAGGCACCCTACGTGTGTCCTTGATTGGTTGGCCTACAACTATAAAATAGACATTTAGTGATGGTGGTCTAAGGGATTTCGGGACGCAAAAGGTGTTCGTCTCAATTTTTACGTCTCTTAATCCCAGAATATAGAGACAGAGAAAAATCCGTCCCTAAATCTGGAGCTATACATACATCTCTCAATCCTCGTCCCTAATTCTCTTTAGGGATGAAACTAATCCCCATCCCTAAAAATGATTCTGAATAAATAAAAAAAAGTGAGTCGCGGGGGAGGCCGGCGGTGGAGAGCTCGGCAAGAAGGAGGCGCGCGTCGGCCATCGGTGGAGAGCTCCACAGAGGGGGGGGGGGGGGGGGAGGTCGGAGGCCGCCGCTTGGAGAGAGCTCGAGCTCGAGCTTGGAGGCTGCCGCCGCCGCTCCGGGAGAGCTCAAGCTCGGGGGCCGCCGGCTGAGGGTGGAGAGCTCCAGCTCAGGGGCCGCCGGCTGAGGGTGGAGAGCTCGAGCTTGGAGGCTGCCGCCGCCGCTCGAGGAGAGCTCAAGCTCGGGGGCCGCCGGCTGAGGGTGGAGAGCTCCAGCTCAGGGGCCGCCGCCAGATCTGGTGAGCTCGAGGCCCTCCATCGCCAGATCCGGTGAGCTCGGCAAGGAGGAGGCGGGCGCGTGGGAGAGAGGAGGCGAGCTCGGCAAGGGGGAGGCGCAGTGCCGCCTCGAGCCGCACAAGCGCCGTCGCAGCGAGGAGTGCATCGCCGGGACCAAGGCCACACCTATCGATTGCGAGGAGCACGTCTCCTCCTCCAAGGCTCGGGCAGGGCAGAGAGGAGGGGAGAGGAGGGGCGGTGGTGATGGCGCACGTCAGAGTAGAGAAGAGGAACGGCGGACGGAGGCGAGCGACTTAAGAGAGGAGGGGAGCACTACTGGAATCCCAACATTTGTCGTGTGCCTGTGGCACTCGGCGAAGGCCCCTAAACACATGACGAAGAGGTTCGCCATGCACGGCCCACGGCGAAACCCCGACGACGACAAGGGTAGATGGCGAAGGCCGCTTTGCCGTGTGTTTTTTGACGGGCACACGACAAAGGTATTTGCCGTGTGTTAAATGGGGCACACAACGAAGTTTGCTATTTTGCCGTGTGCCACACCCTGGGCACACGACAAAGGTCTTAGACTTCGCCGTGTGCCACACCTAAGACACACGACAAAGGATATATGAAAAAGCAAAAAAAATTACACATTAATCTTAGCAGCAAATTAGAGATAATAGAGGCCGAGTAGCAAATAAAAAAGGAGATTAATCTTCAATGTTCATAGAATGTTCATCAATTGATAATGTTACTATGATCTATTCTAATTACATCTCATCATCCTCATTGCTCTGTGCTGCAATTCAAGATGGAAGCGAAGATTCTCCATTGCTCTTTGTTGCATCGAAGATAAAAGTGCACATCCTTACACCTCCCTCTTCTTGGCTGCACACGTGTGAGCTCACTGTGAAAATGATGTAGGTTTTGGGCTTGGGATGATTTACGAGGTCTTGGACAGGTGTTATGGGCAGTACCACTCGGCACTACACACTGAGACGAACCTATGACTGAAAGAATCGCTCAAAACGGAGCTACGGTTCAAAAGATATGACTTTTTATGGTTCCAGGGGTTAGTTCCAGAATCTGGAGGGCTAAAATGTAATTACAGAAAAGTTGGGGGGTCTTTTCTGTAAAATTTCTAGCTAGAAAATAAGTTGGCAGGAGGTCAGGGGGCTAAATGTAAAATGGAATGGTTCTGGTATTTTCCTAGATTTTGGGAATTATTTACTTATGGAAAAAGGGGGTTACTGCGTCATGCTGACGCAATAAAGGGGGAGGGGTTTGTTTTAGTATGGGAAAAGCGGAGGACCTGGTCTATGGGCCATGGACCGAGGGGGGAGGGTCTCGATTCACGCAGGCGCCGTGCACCGATTACACAGGGGCGTGGATGGGCTGCAGATCGGCAGATGGACGACTGGTGTTCAAAAGGATCGAAGGGTAAGTTGGGCCTAATCCTGAGCGTCGGCTGGGCATCGGACGACCGAGGGCGAGCGGGGGTGATGCGCGGCTGCTGGGACTGAGGGTGACGGCGGCGCCATGGGCGAAGATCGTCGAAGCTCGCCGCTGGCTTCTCCGACGCGGGGGCTATGGCGAGGAGGGTACCAGAGAGGAGCGGGGTTAGGCCGCGCTCGCTGGAGGTGTCAGTGGAAGGAACGAGCTCGGGATTGGGCTTGCGGCGAGTAGACGAAGGGTGGATCGGCGCTAGCTGGGGTTGCTGGAGAGGGGGTCGTGCGCGAGCGGCTGTATAGACCGAGGCAGGCGGAAGATGACATCGACACGTTTTGCACGCAAAGTTGGTGGTTAGCGGGTTACTCCGGCACACCGACGTGTTGTGGCGGGTAGGCACGCCGCTGGTCTCTGCTCTAGGCATTGATGGCGTTAGGTCGGAGTGATGGGACTCGTCCTTGTGCCGACCTGAAAGGACGCCATGATAGCAGGCGGGGTAGCGTGACGCGATGGCTCACTACGTAGGGAGGATAGGACTAGGCGACGGTGGCGGAGGTGCAGCGTTCGTCGTGCTATGAGTGATGGCGAGGCAGGTGAGCTCGATTGGCCGATTGCGCGCCTGGTCGGGGCGGTGAGCTAGAGCTACTGGTGGCAGCTCGGCGGGGCGTTGGCTAGCGGCGGCATAGAAGAGTCAGGGCGACGCGATTGGCCTTTGAGTCGGCATTGAAGAGCTTCGCAACAACACTAGCGAGCTATCGCGTCGAGCACAGGACAGGGCTGGCGGCTTAGTCGACACGGCGACGGGACGAGTCGGCTCGGTCGCTGAGGCAGAGGTAGGGGCTCGTCTCCTAGGCAATGAGGTGGAGTAATGGTGGCGGTTGGCCTAACGGCACGGGGTGTAGGGCGAGGATGATGCTTGTCCGGGAGCAAGTGAAAACGAGCGATGGGGTAGGTTAAGGCAAATTGAGCTGGACTCGGCTTTGTCACACCCGGTTTTAAGGATAAAACCAAGTGCTATTTATATGTGTGCTCAGGAACAAGTTTCACACATATCGACAGTAAAAGTGAATAACAGTATAACCAATGTCATTAAAGCGTATCATTATTACATAAATAATTGTCTTTAAAGACTAAAAACGACTCTCTCGAGAAATAACAGCGGAAGACACCATAACACCACACGCAATCGATCGGGGGCACGCTCGCCTAGTAGTAGTCTTCATCGATGTAGTCCATCTCTCCATCTTCTGAGCAGCAGTTTGATAGTACAACAACAAAGGGAGATAGCAAGGGTGAGCACATGCCGTACTCAGCAAGTGGAGAAAAATATGACATGCAAGATTAATAGAAGAAAGGCTAACATAATGGTTCATTTGCATAAATGAGCACTACACCTAAGACATTTTAAATAGCACTCCTATTTACTAAGTGAAAAGTTGTCCAAAGTTATCTCATCAAACCAACACTACAGGTTACACCGCCTGTAGCCAACCATAGGTTAAACCGCCCATAAGAAACCATACTACAGGTTACACTGCCTGTAGCAAACCATGGGTTAAACCGCCCATAAGAAACCACACTACAGGTTATACCGCCTGTAGCGAACCAAGGGTTACACCGCCTAAACCAAACTTGGCTACCCACCAAGTTCACCCATAAACAACCATCCTAAATGTGTGAGGATCTAGGCCGCTCATGACCGTGAGCACGGCTGTTATAACAGTTTGACACTTTGCAGAGGTTACATAACTTTACCAACAGGTCGATGATTTCATCACTATGCAGTGACTATAGAGTCTCCATGTTTCCTAAATCACACTACCGTAGGTGTGAGGCCAACAGATCACCACAAGGTCTTTCAAAGAGCTTCCCAGCTTGCAAACAACCCACACAAAGGTTTCACCGCCGCGGAATTAAACCGTTCCTATAGAAGCCCCCTCTGGCACCGTGGCTAGGAGTGCACCGTCCATCGCCTGAGTCCGAGAGTAAACCGTCCCGTCCTCATCTCTCGACTGCCCGCAAAACTGGGAAGACATCTTGATACTCAACCAAGACTACCCATATTAGACCTGTGTTTTACGCTGTTTTTCTGGATGGTCGCTCCACAAACTACTCTTGTGACCCCAATCAGGTACGACCACAATCCCACAGTACTATACTGAGTACACGTGCATACCCGCACCATCCTTGTCATCCTCCTGCTTGGATCACCTAGGTTCCATATTGCTAAAAAGGATTACCCATCCCTCATGATCATTATGTTCAAGTAAGCCATTAGTCAAGATTAACATTAGACACTTCCAAACCCGACATAGCAAACTAAGCATGACGTACCCATTCTAACATACTACACCAGAACCCAGGCGACAAGGAATAATATGGAATAGGATGACGACACATAGGATTCAATATTAACAAGCATGCATAGAGAATAGAGAGGAATGTAAAACATAGGTTCAATATGCATCAAGGACACTTGTCTGGTTCCCTTTGCTGCTGCTCAAAGTCTTCAAGATGAAGATCCGGAAAGTTCTCTAACTGCGGTTCGTCTACTCAACATCACACCGGAAAAATAAGCATACAAACAAACTAAGAAGCAGCACACCACACAGTAACAAACCACAATGAAAACAAAATTATGAAATAGTATGTGTTGCTACGATCGCCGTGAGCGCAAGAATCGCCTCAATCCGAGTTACGAGTAAAAAGTTACGAAGGTTTAAAGTTCTATGGTTAAAAAAATAAATTAGCAAAATATTATGAAACAATATGAATAATTAATATTAAACACCACGATTGCTCTGATGCAAGAATTTCTCAGTTTCGAGCTACGGTTGAAAAGTTATGACGATTTGATGTTTTAAGGGTTAAAACAGTAAAAACAGACAAGTTTAGGGTCTAAAAGTAATTTTAGAAAAGTATAAGGGCTAAATTGTAAAATGTAAATATAAAATATAATTTTTGAAAAACATCAGGGACTAAAATGTAATTTATTAAAAGTATAAGGGCCTAAGTGTAAAAAACAGGACTAGAACATAATTAACAGTAAGTCTAGGGGTGTTTTTGTAAAATTACAGGACTAAAATATTATTTAGCAAAATATTAGGGTCCTATTTGTAGAAATACAGTGCAAAAAATAATTAGAAATAAGATCATGAGCCTAAATATAATTAAATACAAGTTCTGTAGAAAAATTAGGATTGAAATATAATTTAAATAAAATTCACGGGCCTAAGCGCAAAAATCCAGCACTATTCAGGATTAACCAGATTTATTTTTAAACTATAAAATCCTCGTGGACCGAGAGCATGGGCTCTATGGACCCGACGTTGACCAAGGGTCCACGAGTCCACCGTGGACCGGGGCTCACACCCCTTCGCCCGATCTAACCTGGACCGTTCAGATTAGATCGGATGGCCAGGGAGGGGGCTCGGCGGGGGTGGCTGCCTGCTTGCGAGGGTGGGTGGCGGTGGCGCCATTGGAGGCGGCCGGAGCTCCGCCGGGGAGGCGTGCCGGCGAGCGAGGCCGACGGGGAGGGGCGCATGGGAGGCGGCGCGGGAAGGTGAGCTCACCGGGGTGCTCGCGTCGCGTCGAGGAGGGCCGAGGCGGGCGTTCGACGACGGGGAGGCCGAGGGTCGCGACGGCGACGCGGTTCACGGTAGCGGCGCGAGACGGCGGCGGCGGTGGAGGCCGAAGGGGCGCGGAGCGCGCAGGACCCACCCTTTTATAGAGGCACGGGACCCTAGGGCGTGGCGCGCATGCCAAAGCGACGGCGGTGGCGGCTGGGCTCGGCAGGCGGCGCGGCTAGGGTTCGAGGTGGGCGCGTGGGGCGGGCTGGGCCGCGACGGTGAGCGAGCGCGCGCTGGGAGGCGAGCTGGGTCGCAGGGAGGGAGAGGCCCAGGCTGGGGCAGATCGAGAGAGGAAAGGAGAGTGGAGGGAAGTAGGAAGGGAGAGAAGAGAAGAGGGGGAGAGCTGGGCCGAGGAGTGAGATTTCGGCCCACAGTCCGAGGAGGGTTTTCTTTACTCTTTCTCTTTTCTATTTCTATTCTAAACCAAAGCAAACTCGAATTCAAAAAGGATTTTAAATTTTTTTTCATACAATAAAAACCTAATGCACTTAACCAGCATAAATGCAACACACAAACTTTTGAAAATAACCTATATTTGATTATTTTCTTTAAAAATAATTCTTTTTCATAATAAAATGTTAACAAGCTAATAAGTTTTAAAAAAAATTAAAATATTCAAAAATTTGGAAATCAGGGTGTTACAGGCTTAATGGCGGTGGGGTCGGCAAGGTGCTGTGCTCGCGATGCAATGGCTCGGGGGCAGGCGGAATAGTGGGGAGAGGCGCTAGGAATAGCGCAGGCGGGGACAGCGGTGGCAGCGGTGTCACAGCACGGGTGTCGTTGTGAGGAAGATGACAACGAGAGGGTGTTGCGAGTAGCTGGGCTGCGCGCGTGGACCGGGCCAGGAACAAGAGAGGCGCGAAGCAGACCGAGGGTGCCGTGAAAGGGCACAGCCCAAGCGGGGAAGGAGCTGGCAGGCTGGGCCGAGAGGGGAGAACGGAAGGGAGAGAGGTTTCGGGCCAAAAGGGAGGAGGGAGAAAGAAATGGTTTAAACATTTCTCTAGGGTATTAGGTTTGGGGATTCAAATGCAGACTGAAATCAATTTCCAAAAATAGCAATTCAAAATCTGACAGAACAAGGCACACCAATTAACACACCATTGAGCACATGTTTTTATTTTATTTTATTTTTTTTGGAAATTCTCATTTCTACGTTCTAGTTCTTAATTAGATGATATTTTTATTTTCAAGGAAAAAAAGAAAAAGGGTTTTTGTTAGGAGGTAAGAATAGGAAAATTTTAATTAATCTCAATTTTTAACCTAATAAATTTTGGAGTGTCACAATGCGTAACAGTTAAGTCCGCATCTCCTCTTCGCCGTGTGCCACGATCCGAGGCACATGGCGAAAAATTTATTTGCCGTGTATCCACCTTGTTACACAGCGAAGAGGCCTCTTCGCCGTGTGCCATGGTCAAGGCACACGACAAATAAATATAAAAAATAATAATAATTGTAGTTAATACATTAGAATTTTCAAATGAGTCCCAAAAATACAAAAATATAAAAGTGAAGCATTATGTGTTGTCTATTGTCTATAAAAAATTCATCAATTTAAATTCTACTCAAAATGTGTAAAACCTACTCAACTATTTACCACAGACTTCGTGTATGATAAAAAGATATACCGACAAATCTCATGAATTTCAGACTTTGTTTGTATTTTTTAGAACTTAAATACTATTTGACCCCATGTTTGAGGCGAAATTTCATGAATATGACTTTTGAAATTTCATTTCAACTACCACATATACAGCCGTACACTAGTCTCAGTATCATGGATATTATTTTTTGACTTACTTTATTCTATTATTTCATCCACTTGCAGTTCAAAATTGACGTATGCGAAAAAATCTTTGAATGAAATAAAATGATTAAATATAGTAAAAAGAGCTATAAATGCCTCAAATTAAAACATAGAGTACCAAGCATTGTATGTGATCTAGAGAAAAAACGTGGGGTAAATGGCAATGTTTTTTTTCTCATTTGCCGTGTACCTTGGTATGGCACACGGCAAAGAGGGAAGTTTGCAGTGTGCCAAACCTTGGCACACACTAAATATCATATTTGTCGTCGTGTGCCTCAATTTGTGCACCAGCGAAGTGACTCTTTGACGTGTGTCATGTATTGGGCACGTATTGGGCACACGACGAAGCTGACTTTACCGTGTGCTATTGCTTTGCCGTGTGCACATTAAAAAACACACGACAAATCAGTTGTTCTCCATATGTCCGACGGATTGCACACGGCAAAGTATTTGACACACGGCAAACTTTCATTTTACCGTAGTGGAGGGAGGCGGGCGGCGGCAGAGAGGAGAAGAAGAGGATGGGAGGGGAGAGCGGCGGGAGAAGGAGGGCGAGGTGGGGAGAAGAGAGCAGCGACGGGAGAAGGAGGAGGGAGGAGAGCGCGAGGAACAGGGCTAGGGTTTTGGCTTTCAAGCCAATTGAGGGGGTGTGGCAGAGAAAAAAAAAAAAGATGGTGGGATTCGAACTCTGGATCCAGGGAGGGTATCCATGTGCCTTAAGTCCAAAATTTCTCACCAGCAGGCCACCAAGTGACTTGGTACTAATCCCCATCACTATATCTTTATATAATAGAGCCGGGGATTTAAAACCCGTCGCTACAAGCAAACCCCGTCTCTATAGCTTGAAGCAGTAGTGATGGGGATTCAAAACCCCGTCTCTAACATAGAACCCTGTCACTAATTCTTGAAATAAGTAGTGACGGTGATTTAAAATCCCGTCTCTAATCTAAATCCCGTCCCTATTGCTTGGAGCTATAGAGACGGATTTTTTGTACATGTTATTAAATCTTTTGTTACAGACGGATTTCTAGAAACGTGTCACTATAAGTGCCCTTCAACCAAATAGCAGTGACGCGTTTCTAGAAACCTGTCTCTATAAGTGATCTAGTGACATGATTATTTTACCGTCTCTAAACTCGCGTCACTAAATCCCTATTTTATGATAGTACGTGGCCAATAATTTTAATCCTTCTTCTGACTAATTAATAGAGCTCCTGTTTACCCGCCAAAAAAAATGTAAGCAAGCTGCCGCTAAGGCCCATGCAGATGCAGCCGTTAATTTCCTAAGACCCAGCCCTAAGTGTACATGAAGGTTAATGGAAAACTTTCTCTAATGCTGGTTAAACATGTCGTGCCAAGCGTGCTGGTCTGAACTGAAGCACATAATTTTCATCTGTCCTGAACACAGCATGATCACTTGATTACATAGATCGAGCTAAGGGAGCGACCCGACGAACGACACAAGCATATGACCCGTTTAATCGTGAGGCCGGTGAAACACGAAATAGACCGACACGGTCTGAAAATTTTATATTAATAATAATATATATTTTATGTACATGCAATCAAAGCTATATTGACCGTAGTGGTCAGGTATCTTTTACTAACCAACAAGTTCAGAGTTTGAATCCCTCTCTTAGAGCATCCACAGTCAGTGGTGGAACTCTTGTCTCTGAAGGACTAGGGCCAATGACCGTCAGTCATGGATAGTTCATCCGGCCGATTAACCGGAAAAACGTCCAAGACGATTTCACCGACTCGCTGGTTAACCGCGAAAATTAACACTGTGTATTATAGTGAAAAGGTTAACCGCAATTTTTCTGGTTAATCGGCCGATTTTCTACCGATTCACTAGTTTTGTGAACCTTGATTCATAATAGCGAGCAACAAATATAAAAAACAATAACAAATTAATTAGAGATAAAAATTAGAGTACTTAATATTTTACCAAAGATCAGGTAATTTTATTTTACCTTGCTAGCTTGCTAAGATCATCTCCAAAAGAGCTCCAATAACTCTTCCTAAACTAACTAATTGGTGTTTTAGTCAAAAAAAGAAACTTCTCCAATAGTGTCCTAAAACCACTCCTTTATTTAGCTCCCCCTAAATTCTTCTCATATGTAGATAGAAACAGGGAGAAAGTTGGGAACCCTAATTATCTCCTTTCAAAAAAAAAGTAATAATAATGTAGACTCAAATACTGATGTGGACCAATCAAAATTATTTTTACATCATTTTAAGGAAGAACTGTTAGAGGAGGGTTGGAAAAATAACACTAATATTTTGATTGCCTCAATAAATAAATTTTAGGAGGTAATTTTATGTGTCACTTTTAGAGATGCTCTTAAATGTCTTAGTCTATTTATTTCTATATGTAATTCTAGTATTACAAATAAAGAACTATGGGTAGCATATTTTTTTGGCCTACGACTAGTGCCATGGCCCTAGTGGCCCTAAGTGTAGTTCCGCCACTGTCCACAGTCGACCGGAGCCTCAAACATCAAATCAAAGCAATCTAGGCACCGGTGCCTTGTTTCTTCCTTAGCTCACAATGGTGGCATCGAAGCCAATAAATAAATGGGACTCTACTATGGACGTTATGTGCAGGCATTGGTTAGCTTCTTTTGGTTTGAAGCACCGGGTGAATGAACATGCATCGATGCCTGTTTTTTGGTGCCCGGAGAAGAATATTCGTTGAAGATTCTTTTGAGCACCGGTCGACTGTAGATGCTCTTAGTGCATCTTTTGCCTTCATTTTTCATTTCTCGGTTGAAAATGTCTTATTGGACTGCCGTGCCGACATATCTAACGGATCAAACCGACCCATCTAAATTAATTAGTGTCATGCTCTGGACTAAGGGCACGACACCACGGGCCGCATGGTACAATTTGAAATGAATTCCATATCATATTAACCCGAAATTTAACATGCCATATTTCATACTTGGGTCATCCATGTCGGACGACCCGCTTGGCCAACACTACACATGGTTATGGATATACCTAGCCAACCGGCCGTGCCGGGCCATTTTTTACCGGACCGGCACAGCCCATCTAGTTAACTGGTCATGCCGTGCCGACACGACGGACCTGTGGCTAGACCCAGACATGACACGACTCACCTTACACGGGCCGTGTCGGCCCATCGGCCTAACAGGCTTGCGGGTCATGCTGGAGCGCAACGCGTTAAATAATATTCAGTACACTGGTCGATTAGTACAACTTAACCAACTCAGCCTATGATCATATATATACTAACTTTTCGGTCCGAGAACAAAAAATATATACAAATAATTATGTATCTTTCTCTCTCCATCCTCATTTTGAATCTCATCTTATCTCTCCTCCTCTATTCTCTTACGACCACATCCACCGATCACACCCGCATGGATCCGTGGTGGCTTATCGACGGCAGGTCTGCCGGCGGCGCCGTTGTCTGCTCGAGCTCTTTGGGAGGCTGTTGCTGCCCCCGCTTGCGTGAGGTGGAGCGTTGTTGCTGGGCGCCACCTCCGGGCAGATGTGCGCGGATCAGGGCTGTCGAGCAACCTCGCGGCGGGATGGCCATTTGCGACGGCCGAAGTTGCGACAAAACTCCGTGATGGGACGCTGTGGCAGCCAGAGGAAACCATGGATCCACCAGCGAAAAGGTCAGTGCGCCACGGATCTGGAAGCTCCTCCACACATGGTGTCGTTTTCTTTTAGAGTCAAGAAGCAATCGATTTTGACCCCTTTGATTTGTCAAGAAGCAATCGATCTGGAAGCTACCGTCGCGTTGTTCGTAGCCGCTCTCTCCTCTGTGCTGATTCCCTTTATTTTGACCCCTTGCTTGCTCTTGTTGTCTCGTGCTAGGCTCTGATTTTTCTTTCCCTATTTTTTTCCTCTGTAGATCGGAGCAGTTGCTTCCTAAGTCACCGCTGACCTCGCAACGAACCAAGCATCAGTGCTTCAGGAGCCATAAGCTAGCGTTGGACCAGCACTCAAAGCTCTTTTCTTATGTCCGCTGTTCAAAAATCATGCTTTTCTTGCGCCACCTTCGATTTTTTTTTGCTGATTGTTTGAGTTCAACGCCGCCGGATGCTGTTAAAATTGTGGTGATTTTTATAGCTGGTCTGGTGGGGTCTTATGATTTTTCAGTGAACGACAAGCTGTAGTATCATGCTCTCTGTTCTTGATAGAACAAGCAGCCAACGGGCTTTCATTGCCTTGTTTTTTTTTCAGCAGCAGCAGCAGTCTGCGCGTTTGTTTCTCACGAGTTGCAAGCATTGATCTTGGCTTCAATCGCTGGCATCGACTGGTTTCTAGTTCCATCCATCTTGCCCTTTCTCTGCTTTGTTGCTGTGACGGCGGGTTCAAAGTTGACCTTCTTGATCTTGACTGCAGTTAGGCGGTGCGGTTGATTCTGAAGTAATAAATTTTTTGTGATAGTATATTTCGTCTCTGAGAAGTATATTTTTTACTAAAATAGTATATGAACACATATTTTTTTTTACCAAAACAGGAGTATATATACAAATAGTGAAAGTAGGAGTATATATACATTAAACAAAACTATTAAAGAGAAAGTCGGAGTATAACAAAACTACTACAATATTTTATTATAATCATAAGTAGTATATATACTACCTCATATAGTATATAAACTACCTCTTATAATCTATTTTCTTGTATTTTATGATAGTATATATATGATTATATACTACTTCTCCTTATCTTCTATGTAATGTCATGTGGTATATATATTACCTTACATTACATAAATAATCATTCTTAGATGTATTTTCTGAATGTTGGTATGGACAATCGTACATGATAGTCGTATATTTTTTTTTTGGATTTTTTGCTTCATTCGTGTATATTCAGATTTTGGATGTTGCCTTGTGACAACCATTTGATTCTTTTGGTTTTGTTGGAGATTTTATTTTAATTTTATTTTAAGATTTAGATCATGTACTACTGAATTAGTATACTATTGCTTGTGAGCAGTATTTTATAGCTCCTGTAAACAAACCAGATAAGTGTAGATATACTATTGCATTTTTAATAGAATAGTATTTTTTTTCAATGCAATAGTACATCTCTCTTGATGTTGATGTATTTTATAAAAAATCCATTTTATTATAATCTCAAATAGTATATATACTACCTCTTATAATACATTTCTTTTTATTATATGACATTACATTTATGGTCGTATATTGCTTCTCGCTATTTGTTCTGTAATCTCATGTAGTATATATACTACCTTACAATATACAAATAATTGCTCTTAATTGTGTTTGGAGAACGTTGGCATGGATAGTCGTATATTTTCTTGATTTCTTACTTCATCTGTGTATATTCAGATTTTGGATGTTGCCTCCGATAACCATTTGATTTTTTGTTGGAGATTTTATTTTAATTTTTTTTTCAGATTTAGATCATACACTACTGAATCAGTATACTATTGTTTGAGATCAGTATTTTATAGCTCCTGTAAACAAACCAGGTAAGTGTATATATACTATTGCATTTGTAATAGAATAATATTTTTTTTCAATGTAATAGTACATCTATGATAGTATACGGTTTTTATTGATATTGATGTATTTTATAAAGAATCCATTTTCTTGTAATCTCAAGTAGTATATACACTTACCTCGTGTAGTATATATATTACCCTTATAATCTATTTTAAGACTAACAATATGCAGGATGGAGGAGTATATATACTAATCAATTTTCTTTCTCTTTTCTACTAGATTTTGATGCCTAAGAGTGATAATTTTTTGTTTACGTGCAGCTCACAAATCTTGTACGATTAAAGCTCTCTAATATTTTAGGATAGTATTTCAACTTTTGTTCTCTCTGAATCTATATTATAATGTGCATCATGATAGTATTTTAGGATCATATATTTGTATATACTTTTGGTGATAGTATATCTATATTGATGGTGTTACAGACAACGTGATAGTATATCTCTACTTCAGGTGATAGTATATCTCGTCTCGGTGATAGTATATCTCTATTCCTGGTGGTGTTATGGACATCATAATATTTAGGATAGTATTTACCTTTTGTTCTCTCTAAATCTATACTATAATATACACCATGAAAGTATTTTAGGATAGTATTCTAACTTTTGTTCTCTCTAAATCTATACTACACTATGCATCATGATAGTATTTTAGGATCATATATTTGTATATACTTCTGGTGATAGTATATCTCATCCTGGTGATAGTATATCTATACTGATGGTGTTATGGACCTGGTGATAGTATATCTCTACTCCTGGTGATAATATATCTCCTGATGATAGTATATATCTATTCATGATGATGTTATGGACACTGTGATAGTATATATCTCTACTTGTGAGTATTTATTTATATACTTATGCACGTATTTCTAAAGTGTATATTTTTTTATCACAAATTTATATCTCTATGAGTGTAACTCTGTACATATGAGTATATATTTATATATTCGTTCTATATTTTTTAAACTGTATATGATGACATTCTATGAGTAAATATATAAGATGTGAAAGATATATGATCATATAAGATTTCAAAGACATATTACCTACAAAATATATGCTTTAGTCATATTTAATACTCAAAATATACTATCTGATCTCGAAGATATACGATCTCAAAGATATACTATCTAAGATCTCAAAATATACTACCGTAGTATACCATCGAGGAGGTTGGTTTGACCAATTGGTGGTCAAAATAATGTCAACTTAAAAACATACGATCGTGATAGAAAATATATGACTATTTACTTGAAAATATATGACCGCGGTTGAAAATATAATACCGTGATATATTATCGTGGAGGTTGGTTTGAGTAGCTGGTGGTAAAAAAAAATATACGACTATTGACCTAAAAATATAGTATCATGATTATAAATATACTACCGCGATATACGATCGTGGAGGTTGGTTTGCCACCTGATGATCAAAAAAATATCGATCTGAAAATATACATCCTCGGTAGAAAATATGCGACTGTTGACTTGAAAATATATGACCACTATTGTACATATACTACCACGTTATACGACCGTGAAGGCTAGTTTGACCAGCTGGTGGTCAAAAAAATGTTGATCTGAAAATATACGACCACGGTAGAAAATATATGATTGTTGACATCAAAATATATGACCACAGTTGTACATATACTACGACGATATACTACCTCAATATACTATCACAGAGGTGGGTTTGACTAGCTGGTGGTCAAACTGACCGGCGAGATAAATAGTAGTAGATACAACTGTAGTATATATACTACTTTTGAAAGTATACTACTCCTGTAGTATATGTATGATTGCGGAGGTTGGTTTGACCAGCTGGTGATGGACCAAGGACACATGCAGCTCAGCTGCTGACACAAACATATAGGATCAAGATTCCTTGCATGCAGTTGCTGACACAAAAGTAGGAGACCAAGGAGATGGCTTAGGTGCCACCGCTTGGTCTGCTGCTCAACAGCGTGCATGCAGCAGAACGCGACCTGCCTCGTGGTCAAACCAGCCGACGCGCGTCATTTAACGTTATCGTATATATATATATATATAGAATTTCATAAATTTAATATATATATATATATATATATATATATATATATATATATATATATATATATATATATATATATACCTGTCTCCGAAGACCGAGCCAGCCCACTACACAAGAACCAACCTTCCATCCCGCAACCATAATTGTATTCTCCTGACCATAAAAGAATTATGTCTGATGTAGAGCCAGAGACACACGCAACCAGAAAAGTATTGTCGTGACCATAAGAACGCCATCCCATGACCATAATTTTTTTCAATAACATTTTATGAAGCGGAGACCACAAAAATAGGCTCCCACAACCATAAGGATGACGTCACCACCATAAAAGTATGCAGCCATGACCTTAAGTGTTATTTCATTTTAAACCATTACAATCGTGACCACTAAAATGAATCATTCTATAATGACAACTTTGTGGTCGTAATCTCCAACCATAAATATATTATATAACATTCAAATGAATATAATAGGACATCAGACCATAATTTTACCCCTTCAAATAATTATCAAGTTTAGTACGCATTAATAATTTTAAACGAAGACAATATAATATCATCTCATAGATCCATAGACGAAAAAACAATAAGGATTAAAATAACTACTAGACAGTATCTTTCTTCTTTCCGTGGGACTCTAGCTCCTGTTATTCCTAGTCTAGTGTCTGCATCGGAATAGTGTAGGAAATAATGTTCTTTAATCCTGCCCTGACAACATTCATCATTTCCCTCATCAACTTTATAGCATTATTTTCGATGCACACCCTTTTGTATGTATCCTGAGCCCAGATCCCTACATGACACATGGTTATAATTGTTCAGCAGTATGGCTTGATCAAAGAAATCAACAAAAAAAATCATTTCAAATCTCAAATGATTTGATACTATAACTAACACGCCATTCCTGGGTACCACACCTTCCTGCCTCCATTGATATTATGCTACTTCCCTGTATCAAATGACGTGCAACATTCCTAATGGTGTTTATAGATAATTATAGAGGATGACACGCAAGGCTAGTTGAAATCCCATAAATATGGAAATACTAAATATAATTAGGGCATATAATCCGTTCATCACGAGCATTGAACAGATTTATCCAATACATGGCTCCACCACTTTAGAGCCATATTAGAGAACTTTAATGGTATTGCTACACCCAAGTAAAACTTCCATCATTTGGTTATCCTTTTAATTGGTACTCACAAGGTGTTCGATGGAGGTCAAATTTCACTCAAATAAATTTGTTAGAAGCTTAAATAGATTGGCCTTGGTAAGTCAAAATTGGATTGTTAGCTTACCCTATTGGTGGCGCCTCCTCCACATGTATGAGCACACAAAGCAGTATTCATGATTCTACTCTTAAAATTTGAGAACCCAAGGTCCTTATTTAGAGCACAGATAAGACTAGGTAAATCCAAGCTAAGCTTATGTAATTTGGCCCCTACTTTTAGAAATATATGGTTACAAACTAACTAATAATTACAATGGTTGGAACATTTACGCTTGTTAGCACTAGATGATAGATGTTTGTCAAATTTTCTAAATAATGATTACAAGTTCGTAAATTACGATACATAAAACGTTTGAATAATGGTAGCGACTACCAACTGATTTAAGTTATTGTCAAACAAATATTTTTTTTTGGTAGTTGTGTTTCCCATATAACTACATTTAAAAGTTTATTCAATCGTCCCATCCCCATGCAATGAACTTACTATAGTAAAAAAACTTCCAGTGAAACCAACGAAAATTAATAAATCTCTTATGGTTGACAATCAAAACCTCGATCTGTTTTACAATTATTTAGGATCTCGACTCCAATGCTTATTGTCACGTTGACACCAATACTTATGGTCCCCCGGAATCATGCTCACAATTACGGTTGATAAAGCCAACTTTGTAGCTTTATGGTCGTGATATTAATACTTATGGTGGACACCAGGTGTGTCTTGTATTGTGGTTTTATGGGTTGGGATGTTAATTTTTTTTTAAAAAAAAATGGGGACGTAAAAAATTATGGTCAAAGCAAATTGCAGAAACTCTATGGTCATGTGTCACTAAAGTCCACTTTACTTTATCGTTGACCAGGCACGTGTTCAATCGGGAGCCTGCCTATATGGTCATGGGAACCAATTTCTTACTTTTGAGGTAACGCGTATAATACTTGTCCTCACGTTGATAATAATACTTTAAACCACCAAGAATCACGCTGGCATTTATGGTCGAGGAAGCCAACTTTTTAGTTTTATGTTCATGAGACCAATATTTATGGTCAAACATCGGGTGTGTGTTGCAATTTTATGGCTTGAGATAGAAAAAAATATGATCAAAGTAAAATGCAGAAACTCTATGATCGTGTATCATCAAAGTCCACTTTATTTTATGGTTGACGTGGGGTATGCAATCAAGAGCCTTCCTATATGGTCGTGGCATCCAATTTTCTTACTTTTATGGTCACACGTACAATACTTACGGTCACGTTTGACAGTAATACATAGGCCACCCGGAGTCACGCTCTGAATTATTATTGAGGAAGACAATTTTTTAGGTTATGATCACGAGACCAATATTTATGGTCAACACCAGGTGTGTATTGCAGTGTTATGGTTTAGGATAGAAAAAAATATAGTCAAAACAAAATGCAAAGTTTAGGATAGAAAAAAAATATGGTCAAAACAAAATGCATAAACTTTATGGTTGTGTGTCATCGAATTCCACTTTTTATGGTCCTACACTAGGCGTAGGAGCCAGGCTTTATGGTTGTTAGGAGCAATTTCAAACTTTTATGGTTGCGGAATTTTAATACTATGGTCCTACACTAGGCACAAGAACCATACTGCCTTCTTACGAAGAGATTTATAGTCGCGGGATCAAATTTTATGGTCATGGTGTGGGTCACCGGAGCTCCGACTGGTCCTACACTAGACACATATATTATGGTTGAGATTTTATGGTTGCACGAATCAACTACAGTTGGATTGCACATATAAACCTAAATATTTTATGGTTGTGGGTATCAATTTGTCAAATTTATAGTTGTGGAAAATCAACTATTAGTGTTCTTATGGTTGTAGGAAATCAGATACCAATACTCATATGGTTGCAACCAGTTTTATGGTCATGGACAAAAAAATTCAATGTTTTATGGTTGAGGGAATGAGCTTCACTTTTTTTATGGTTGCGGGTCGTTGACAATAGCTCTAGTCTTCTGGTTGTGGATAAGAAAATCCAACTTTTTATGGTTAAGGCAACAGATGACGGTATTTTTACGGTGGCGGGCCAGTGACCGGAGCTCTGCCGCAGCGCTAAATATTAGTTAGCGCGCTGCACGTTAAATAGCACGTCCATATCATGGTTTACAATCCCGATCGGATCCCGACCGGTTTTCACGGAATCCGGGGATCCCGGTCCGGACCGGTTTCATCGCGAAACCGGGATCCTGGTAGAAACCGACACTAGTTACTCTAGCAATTCGGGATCCCAGTCGGGAAGTTGGGATCCCGGTCCAGTTTTGTCGAGATTTTTTTTCTGCTACAGTTCGGGATTTCTATCCATGGTCCATATATATATATATATATATATATATATATATATTATGAATAAATTTGAACTAAAAAATATAATTTTTAATATAAATATTAAAATATTAATTATTTTATTTGACGGGCCGTATTGGGTCATGTCGTGCTTCATGGGCTAAACGGGTCATGTCTCATGCCTGGCGGGCCACGCTAAATGGGTTGTGCTCGGACCAGCCCATCATGTCTGAGGCCAGACCCAAGCACAGCCCGGCCCGTGCTTCATGCCGGCACGACCATTTATTCTGGGTCGTGCCATGTCTGGACCGCTCTAAATAAGTCATGCCTCGTGTCAGTCCATTTAGCCCGGTCAAGACGGTCAGGTATAGTTATGGATAACAAATCGTCAGTTTGAATCAATTTTCACGCATGGGCTAGGACAGGACGGAACAAGATCGGACCAAGTATATGATTGTCTATTCATCTTTCACATGATTTTTCATTTAAAATCATACAATTTATTGGCCCTTGGATGGAGATCCATCTGCCCACCTTCATCAAGTTTATATCAGACTTGAGTAATAAGAGAATGGATAAAACTATATGGTAAAAAATTCGCATGATTTCAATTATATAAAAGAATCATTCGAATGATTTTTTAGTTGTTCCATTTAACCATTGTTTAATTTATCAGCCTGTTTCAAGATTCGTGTCAGTTTTTTTAATATAAAAAACTTCATGGAAACAGTTCTGTTAAAGTTGCGCCCGTGGATGGGAAATGATCCTGCGTGCGTGAGAGTGGTCGATGGAAACGGCGGCGGATTCTGGACGGCTGCAAAAGCAGGAAGGAATGGGTTTTTGCTGCAGCACAGTCAGAATGGTGGCAGGTGCCGGTTGCCACCGCTGGAGAGACACGTGCTAAGCCTGTCCTTTGGCGACGTCCGTCCAGTGACGACAGACCTATGTTCGTGTCATACTGTATTTCTTTTTCTCGAGAACGTTCCAAAGGATGTCGTAGGTACAATGGTACATGCATCTGCACTCCGATCCGTTGGCTACTTTCTACGCTCGCATGATGCATGCTGCGTTCGCTCTCTCGAAGCCTCGGGTAAACACCGGAGGCTGGAGTGGAGACGCCAAATCCGTCGTCGCACGGCTACAGCTCGACGATGCACGAAAGATACGGCCTAGCTAGCGCGAGGCGTTCGGCCAGCCACTCGTTACGGGCACATGTCAAAAGCGTATCAATCATCTTACTACTATTAAACCGTGTGCAATTTCTTAAGCTGTGATTGGTCAGGCTACTGTTCATCAGCACCTACCATCGATTTATCAATTAACTTCTTCTCCGCCGTTTATTTCTCTGTCTCGACGAGAAAGTTCTAGCACCACCATCTACAGGCCTTCAGCTTCCCTGAGCCCGGACAGGCGGACACCCTCGCCCTCTCGTCCCGTCACTCTTACGCCGCCGCTTCTACACAGCGCCGGCTCATACGCCGTCGAGCTCCTCTCCAAATCGCACCCACTTCGCGCTCTGCACAGCGCCGGCCCAGGCGCCTAGCAAGCAGGAGTTTCGATGCCCATGGCTCCCAAAGTCCCGATACACCGTCGTTTCGGGCCCACGCTAAGGCTGCCGCCGTGATGCTGCTCCCCTCCCTCGCCTTTCTCGGCTCCGCCAATTGCGCTGCCGGAGCCTCTGCCTGGTGCACGTCGACGGCAACGAGGTGGCCGACACCATCGTAGCGCTCATCCTAGGAGCGCTCAGCCGGACACTCCTGCTCTCCCGCTAAGAGCTGTTCAGTTTACGTCCTTGAGAATGAACTCAAGGAGCAGGCCGAGGTACAGCCATACAGGTCAGTTTAGTGAACTGAAGCAATACATTTTTGTTTTAAGGGAACAGAACTGAGAAATTAAGCAAAAATTAAGAGCCGTGAAGCAGCAACTAATTCGATGCAAAGATGAACCAGGGGTAATTTGACCCATACAAAAATAAGGTGGCAGCATATGGCTTATGGCCCTAAACCAGGTGGAAGCGTACACTATGACATATTTCAAATAATATAATAATTATAATAATTGTACCTATAAGATTTAGTAAGTTGTAGTGCCATATTTTCAATCAAGCAAATTATAGTGGCACAGATCATCAAGTTAACTCAAGAATCATCTATATTACTTCGATTGGGTGTGCTGCCTGGCCCCTAGTATGTTCGATCAAATGCCAATACAATCTAGCTGTTACTGTGTGTTGACAATCTCTTTATTGAAAAAAAAATAAAAAGACAACATCGATCTTGAACATGATCATTGCCATCGTGATAATATTTCACTTTGCGCTTCTAAACAAATGTTATTGTCAACAATAAAAGAGAACCAGGTTCATCCAAAATACACTACGGAAAAATCAATCTTTACCGTGGGTTTTTAAAACTTTGTCGTGTGTTTTATTTCGGGCATACGGTAAAGATGGTGTTTGTCATGTGCTAAATTAAAACACACGACAAAATCTTTATTGTGTGTAAAAAAAATTAACACACGGTAAAGATGGATGTTTGCCGTGTGTTTTCCTTGTTTGCCGTGTGTTTTCCTTGACACACGGCAAACACGCTCTTTGCCGAGTGTTTTATCCTTAACACTTAGTAAAATATAAATTTAAATTATATTTAAAACCATAAATTAATCTAAAATATTGTTCACAAAATCTAATAATCTCATATAGTTTAATGAAACATTCGATGAGACATATAAGATTCATGAATAATATTAATACCGCTTTGTCAAATAAACAAATGACCAAAATAAAAGCTATAGATCTTAATAATTTATACAACTTTGTAGTTCAACACTTTTTCATTCGAATTAAAATATAAAAATATGTCTTTGTCATGTGCTTGATATAAGGCACACGGTAAAACCGCCTTTACTGATAAATCTTTTACCATGTGCAACCCACGGTAAAGATTTTACCGTGGGTATTTTATGCTTTGTCATGTACCCTTGGCACACGGCAAACTTTGAGTTTCCCATAGTGATGACATAAAAGATACAATTTTTGCTTAGTGTTGAATCCTCAGTAGAAACACATTTTAATTAATTGTGATGTTGTGTTTTATCTCTATATGTATTGTATAGTATTAGGGTATTGTTAAATTTGCTTTTGCAACATTATATATGTTTCAAAATATGATCAATGGCTTAAATGTCAGCCTAATATTTGATCATTCTTTATATTCTTAGTACAAGTACAACAATTTTAAAAATGTTATCATCCCTCCTTCAGATATCGTGGGGCTTATTCAATGTGCGTTAGGGTTAATAAAACCGTGGTTAATTGATAAAACCGACCAGTTAACCGTAAAACTGATAAAATTTAAATGTAAAAATCTTTTATTTAAAAATCTGTCACAAAAACCAGTTCCTTAACCAGTGTAACCAGCCAGTTAATCGGTCACCAATTGTCTACTTTCAAATCAAATTTTACCATGTTTTACCGGATTTCCGGTTAACTGGTGAACTGGTCTCGATCGGTTTTTCCGCTGTGTATCCTATTGAAAATAAAGAGCATATCAAATTAAATATATAAGTCAGGACAGGCACGTAGATATATGCGCGGCAACGCCGCGCCAAGTTTCTAGTTGTGTTCTATACTGCTACCTAGCTAATCAAATGCGCGCGTAGGGCAGACCGATCTAGGGGTCGGCCCAATGAGTTCCGCCGGTCGTGCCGCGACCGGGCTACCTCCTCTCCTTTCACCTCATGTCGACGACGGGGCCAGTGGCGGAGGACGGAAAATAGTTGAGGTGTGGCGGAATCAATTACAATATCACAAAAAACTTGCATCTATGATACTGATACATGGAAAAATGTACAAATTCCTTTCCTAGAAATACTGAGCAGCAATAGTAAAATATAGATGAAAGTAGAATAAAAAGAGAGAAACTTAAGCTGTATTAATTAGTTTCATGTTGTGCGGCAATTAGGATAAAGTGCAGGAGATGCTGACAAAAAAAAAAAAGATATGGCAAGGGCCTTACCTTGCCATACTAAGTCCTCCGCCCCTGGACGGGGCCCCTTCCTGCTGCCTGCTAAGTGCAGGTCGATCGCTCGCGGGATGAAAAGACGAAGCGCGCGCGAACGAGAGAACCGAAAAGGAAAGCCACTTGTGTGTTATCTCGAACACTCTAACTCGCTAATGCGCGCCCGGCCCGCCCGCTTTTCCGCGCCCGCGGATAGCCTAGCTAGCCTCGCACTAGCTAGCTCGGGAAGTTTTGGGGATTAGAAAACTGCATGCGTATCCGCTTCCTCGATCGATCTCGGCCCCGTCTTTTTCCCCAAAGCGAAATGCCTCTCGGTGATCATCAACTCATGGCAACATATTGTACTGTATCTGATCTGCAGATCGAATCGGCACGAGATACTGACGGCCGTTCTCTCTCACAGGCTGTTTGTTTTGAAGCGGATTATTTAATTTAGATTATTGATGTTAGATTAAATAATTTAAAAGTGTTGTTTGTTTATCCAGGATCTACTGAGATTTTAAGAATCTAAGATTTTAGAATTCATGAGACCTCTAAATATGATATATTTTTTTCAAATTCTAAAATCTAGATTCTCAGATTTAAGAATCTCATAATCTGATTATACCCAGCTAGAGCTATATTTTATACCAAAAGACTTAAACATCTTCAGATCTCAAGAATTTGATCGGTGTCCAAACATCACAATTCAGATTTTATTTAGAATTCATATTCTAAAATCTTAAGATAAAAATCAGATTTTAAAAATCCTAATTGGATTCAAATAGGGCCTTATTATTATTCAGATAATTAGTTGTAAATAGGAGAAGACAACAATATTCTGCATTTAATCACAGAGTAGGTGATGTTCGCTGATGGCAATATAAATAATTTCGTTCAATTTAATAAGGATAGTGAATTTTTTGTCAAATAAGCTAAAAATAAGCACCTCTTGAGGTGCTTATTATTGAATTACGATAATCTAACCTCAATATTATATAATCTCATCTAATAAATTGAGTTGTTTGTTTTCCTGTCTAAATTATTTGATCTAGATTATATAATTCAGATATAAATAAACTGAAACAAACAAGCCCTCGGGACGGAGACCACCTGCTCCAGCTAGCTAGCCGGTCAATTTATATACGTGCATGATAGACGTACTGATGTTGTCAAAGTAGTAGTGATGGGATGTGATCATGTTCGGTGTCGTCGAAGCTTTTATGAGTTGATGATGCTGATCATTGCAACTTATATATAGTAATTAAAGCCTACTATTGCAACTTGCGCGCGTCCCACTCTGACCGTAAAAGCGGCGCACGGCGACGGAAAAACTCATCGATCGTTAATTGGTTGCGTTGCCTGTGTGATGGCTGGTGGGTTGTTCGGTCTGAAAGCAAGACAAGACATTCCCGTGCCGCTGAGTAGTGGATATCTGCTGAGCTCCACTGCTGCTGCGCATATCGAGCACGCGCGGTTGCATTGCTAGCTAAGGATACTGTAGCTCGTGAAGCTAAGGATAATGATGAGACATTCAGACTGCTGATGGCATCCGCGGATAGGCTCCTGTCGGAAGGCATACGCATGCCATCACCCGCGGCTGGCCGGTGATCAGGCCGACCACCTGGATGATCAGAAAGGGACTCGGGGAGAGATAGACGAAGGGGGACATAATTGTGCTTCTGACTGTCTCGCCGAGGTTCAGTTGCCCCTGGATTCGGAAAGAGATGGCCTGTCGGCCCATCGGAGAGATAAGTTTGGGAGATATATATTCGCGATAGATTTGGTATAGGCGTGCAGACAGATTTGTTCTGCTTTTCTATTGCAAGTAGAGTAGTAGATTACAGATAGGAAATTAACACGGTGAAGGGAAAAAAATTCGACTCGACTGACGGTGCAAGCAAGAGACGTGATTTGAGAAAGGGTTTATAAAGCGCAGATAATATTGTTAGCTTCTAGGGCAGATTTGTTATCTTTATCTTATACTGGTTATATAATGCAAGTGTTGGTTCCTGGACATTGCACACTGCGCTTGTGTGTGATTTGACAGAACATGTGAGAAATTCAATATTCAAAAACAAGGGCGCGCACTCTCCTATTTCCGTGGTGGTATGGGACAATTGCATCCCATGATGCAAAAGGCGGAATTTTTTTTATTATATTATCTAAAAGGAAGCTCTGGTGAGTTTGAGCTTAAGCCAATTTAATTATGCGGCCAACTATCCTGTGATTTTGATTGTTGCTTCAGTTGGTGTCTAATTTTGGGCCCATCAGACGTTTACAGAAACTGAACTCTGATTTCATAACATTCATACATGATTTCCATTTAGCCTCAAACCAAATGTAAGTTCAATTTGGTTGGTGAGAAAAGTATCGAGTCACAGAGGTTCTCTCAGGAATGTTCACTGATATTAAATAGTCTTTCTCCCTCAACAGAAGAAGAAAATGCTACCTATTGCCCCCGTTGCCATGGCTACGGTGGGTATAAGAGAAGAAAAAGGAGGAGAGACAAGGTAAGGACATTTCGTAAATTATGAATTAACTTATCAACAATGACATATATGGTTAACAAATTATAACCCAAGGTACACATGGTAAGCACTTTTACGACGGTGATAAGGGATCCAGACAAATTATAATGACATTTAGGAATTACTTTAATCATTTCATATATTAAATATAATTTAACTTCCCAACAATTGTATATAAGGCTACGAAATTATAACCGCTGAGATAAGCACTTTTACAATGATAAATAAGAAATTTGGTAGATTATAATATACTTAAAAAATTATCTCTAGTACTAATAAGGTATTATAAGTGAACTGTGAGTTCACCTAGTTAGCTAGTTTTAATAGAAGGTGTCTAAATGGGTTCGAGAATCTAATTTAGTACGGGTTTTATATTTATAACTAATTATATTCTGTTGGTCGAGTTACTTGAACAATATCAAGACGAACTAGGCAACCTCTCTCATATGCTCTCATAAGAGTAAGAGTAAGAAGGTGTGCATGTATATGACTGTGCTGACAATATTTACAGTATCTTGCAAAAGCACGCTAGATAAGATAGAATGATGAAAGTTAACCAGCCAATTATAGTGCTTTAGATAGTGATCCAAGTTGACGGTTGGATCACATATGTTATTGCCCCCATTATAACAGCAAACTGCCTCGGTATCAAATCACATGTACTTGTTCGCCCTCTTTGCTCTCTGCCGCTTTCCAACTTTTACCTAGTTGCTCGTGAACGCGCTCTATATTAACGCGCACCAGCCGCCGCAGAGCCGCCATCCAACTCAACTCTCAACTGGAGCAGAGCGCGAGGCCAAACCAGAGGAACCCGTACTCCCGTTCATTTTACTCGGCGTTCGAATGGCTCCCCCGCGCGCGCGTCTCTTCCTCGTTCTCGTGGCCGCGCTTGCCGGTAAGTCCTGTGTACGAGCGCAAATTATAGAGAGTTGCTAATTTTCATACGTCTGAAAGTTTGTGGAATTTTTAATTATTTTTTTTAGTCATAGATTCTATATCTAATAGTTTCTAATTATTATTAAAAAATTTTATAAAAATAAAATAAAATACAAAAAAACAAAACATTAACTAAAAGTTTTCGCTCGTCTGAAATCTAGAAAATTCACAAATTATAAGCTACTAGTGAGGTGACATCATCTCTCAATAAGTAACCCGAGCGCACGTTGGTTTCTTCTTCTTTCTTTGCAGTGGCGGCGGCTCAGTTTGCGGCGCCGGCGGGGGCGGCGTGGGTGGACTACCCGTCGGGCGTGCCGTGCGGGGTGACCATCCCGGTGGAGCAGTGCGACCCGGCCGACGCGGCGGCGAACAGCGCGTGCATGGACATGTGCCACTACGGCGGGTGCCGGCGCGGCGGGCGGTGCGTCTCCCTCGGGTTCGCCAGGGGCCGCGGGTGCAATTGCAAGTGCTAATTATAATTAAGCTAGCCAGCTGATCGATCGATCACCCAGACGCTGGTAAGGAAGCATCGGCAAGGCGGACAGGGCAAGCGAACCCATGAGGAGCTCCCCGTGGTACATGCCGGCGACGTAACTGCTACTACTCGCTACTGAGTTATTAGCTCACTGATTTTGGTGACTCCTTCTGGTAGTAAATATACTACAGTATATGTGTACTATTGTTTACTTGTTAGTACAAATTTGTTGGTACTGCACATTTCACTTGCTCTGGTTTGTTCTTCCGACTTTTGTCGTCACATGCGGGCTGTTCGCTCGCTTACCCTGTCCGCCTCGTATTCTGCGTTTTAACTACTAGCTTTTGCTTGTCGCCACAATCTGCTGCTACGTATCATGCGCATACAGTTTCTGCTAGTGCTCTGCACACGCAGGGCACGCTCCTACGCTTACAAAGTTACAAGTGTGCCTTTGTCACGTGCCAACATACTTTATCACTATAAGTAAGTACTTATGTGTAAAATTGTGCACGGTAAAGAGAAACCTGATGGACGAAATCATCGCACGTGTTCATCACCAAGACCCAAGAGGTGGTTTTAAATATGCAGCTTACTGCAGATTAAAGTTCCGCAAAAAGAAGAAGCAATGTTTACGGCCACGAAAAAGAGAAGTTCTTGGTTTATCAAGAATATTTTTGGCAGTTCCAATCATCTGTCTGGAAACAAAAGACTTCCACAGACACGTTTACCCCATGCATGTGCGATAACCTGATCATACAGAAAGATCAAAACACATATGCTTATCACCATCTTTATGAAGATACAACAACATTCCGAACACAGAAATCAACCTGCTCACAGCTTGCATTCAGTAATATTCTTCTAAGTGCTTCGTAGTTGGTGTGAAAGGGCACTTGTGATTTAAGGTACTCCGAACCCGTGTTTCTGTAGCATGGTGCATGCACGGCAGGAACAGCTCATACTATGTTAAGCAA
Source organism: Eleusine indica (assembly GCA_030378355.1). NCBI lineage: Eukaryota > Viridiplantae > Streptophyta > Magnoliopsida > Poales > Poaceae > Eleusine > Eleusine indica. The sequence continues at coordinate 51,370,675 of CM059495.1, forward strand.
ATGATATCTTGCAGTAAAACGCTGCCTAGATATGCAACGTCCCAGTAAGGAAACCAATTAACGCATCATTATGGAAGTTTATATATGTAGCTGGATTATGTATGTTGCCATTCCTCTCGTGCTGCCCGTGGCCACCCCCTATATCACGCGCACCAACGCCGCCAGGCAGCCCCGCTTTGTCGTCGCCTTCCCTTCGTGCTGGGGCAGGGCGCGGCGACACCAAACGAGAGAACGCCTTGGTTCGCTCAAAGGAGACAGAGATCGAATGGCGCGCGTCTTCCTCGTCCTCGTGGCCGCGCTCACGGGTAACTCGTCCGTGTGCATTCACAAATGTAGCAGTTTGTAAGCATCTGATGACCTGTGCATGCGCCGCCGTGTGTTTTCTTTTGCAGTGGCCTTCCTTGCGGCGCCGGCGCGGTCGGCGTGGGTGGACTCCGACTACCCGTCGAGCGTGTCGTGCGGGGTGACCGTGCCGGTGGAGCAGTGTAACCCGGCTGACGCGGCGGCGAACAGCGCGTGTCGGGACATGTGCCACTACGGCGGGTGCCGCGGCGGACGGTGCGTCTCCGACGGGCCGCTCGGCGGCGGACGGGGCTGCCGTTGCCGGCGTTAGCCTGGCTGCCTTGTCCTCTGGCGTGGCTGGAGGAAATAAATGGGCTCATCGTGGTGCTCAGTGTCAAGCCCTGTTTGTTTTGATCTGTGCCTTTGGTAGCAGAACTTGTAACATACGGAGCGATCCTGTTTCTGGACAAACCTAGTGTTATGGGAAATTAATTTCCAGAGTCAAAATCGATCCATTCAGTCGGTATCGAGAACTGCTTGGTAGAAGGTAAAGCATCATGGCCGGCAAACAAGAGAGCATCGCCGCTTACAGTATTCCCCAACAGAAAGCAGTACCATGTTGCTTATTCCCAACAACAAAAAATCTCCTTTAATGCAAATGCAAAGCACTTGCCAATCCACTTCTAAAATTAAAATAATACTAATAAAGAAAACAGAAAACAACACCATGCTGCTTATTCCCTAACAGCAAACAGCACATTTCAGAAACTCGACCTCGCATGGCAGACATCATTTTCAAGTTACACTCATAATCACAACCAAAAAACATTTACACTCATGGTGACGAGGCCTGAACGCCACAAATATCACCAGTCCTTTTTCTTTTGAAATCCTACAATGTGCTAGGATTCTAGCAAGCAAGTCTCAATCACAATTTTGCAAACATACAAGCTGATCAAGGACACAGCATTTGTGTGTTGTCCCTATAATGGGAGCACTGAGGATAAGTGGCCGGCATCAGGGACCTCCAAAACAACCGCACATACTGCGGATGGACACTATGCTCTGGACTCAAGTACACGGACCAGGTTGGCTCTATTGTGGATGTATTAGATGTATCAGACAGAAGAAAAGATGACACCGAGGGGTGAACCACAGGCTGCTGTCTGGATAAGCTTTAGCTTTACATCTGGATAACTATTCACTTCTGACTATGATTATGGATGTGGACGCAACAAAAAAAAATCCACAGTTTGCCGCTTGTACATGTGCAGGATTGTAAGCAGACAGCATATTAATGTATTTACAGCTATTATACAGGATTTTTCGCCGGCCTTCCAATCAATCGACACTGCTGAGGCAACAAACTACAACGAACTTGTCCCTTGACATGGAGTAGTTCACCATCAATACCACATCCGTCATGGGTATTTGGAGCAGCCTTAAGCCTAACAGATTTCACCTGAAAATGTAGCACATCAGTAAATCAGAGTCCAACAAACTTTGCACAGGTTTCTCTATGGACGAATCATACTAAGACAATTCATGTATGCAGCACGCCCTGCATAAAACAACACTCCTAAAATGAAGAAAAGAAAGTTAAGCTGAGTACTTGACAAAGAAAACCAGCCATAGCACACCTTCACATATTCTACATTTGGAAGAGATGTATGCTTTCCAAACTGCAAAAGCACCAAAAACCTCAGTAATCTTAGTCTTCCACTTCCACCAACCAACAGCAGGTCCAAACAGTTGTCATCATATTCAGCCTTGGGAGCAACAACCTGAGAGCTCAAACTCTGCACAGTCTTGCAGGAATGATTGCATACCAGGACACCTAGATAGCGGCCTTTCCTGACTATCCATCTTTCATCCAAACTTGGTACTAGCTCCTTAGTCAGAGCAAGCTCAATTTCATCTGGAGGACTATGTAACTCAATTGGAGTCTCAGGTTCCCAGTTAGGTTGATTATCCCATTTAGGTTCCATGTCCCACTTAGGTCCTGAATCCCACACAGGTCCAGGATCAGAGATCGTGGAGGATGTGTCCTCTCTGTCATGTGTCGTGTTACCTCTAGAAGATTTTGTATCATTTGTAGTAGTCAAGCCTGTCCTTGACTTTGATTTCGATCTACGCCAGCTGGGAGTAGATGAATGGGCCTGTGGATGGAGCACTTCTTCTGGTTCGTTCAGAGTACTTGCTCTCCCTAATGATAGGCGTTTTGATTTCGGGTCAAGTGCACGTACGAGCTCAGAGGGTTCGTTATTTGCATGTGGACTACAAACCTCAACCTCTCCCCCAGACATTATGCCTGTAGACATGACTGAATCAATGCTAGATAAACTTGAGGCACGTGGTAAACATTCAGCCCTTGATCTCCGAATGACATCATCATAGATGTCTGACTCACGAGCCTTTTCTTCTTCAACAACAATTTTATGCTCAGCACCATCAACATCTGACATAGGAAGATACTCCAATTCAAAACTGTACTTTGGCAAACAAAGGAATTTGAGAAAGCCAGCTACAAAGTAACGGAGAGGACCAAAACGCTTCTGATATTTCTCTGAGAGTTCAAGAACTGCAAGAGATAGATGGAATATCAACTTTGTTGTTTAAAAAAAAAACTTTGAATTAAGGCTGTAAGGTAATGATCTAAAATGGTGGTTGCATTACCATCACTAACAAAACCAAAATAGGAGACAGTTGTGCCAAAATGGATGGTCCCACTTTGAATCCACTCAACAGCAAAAACATCAATAGGTGTAAGACCTCCCTGAAACCAACAATTGACTCAATGAATATTTACACAGAAGAAAATAATCAATGATTAAAACAATTGCTAGCTCAATGCTTATTAGTATTTAATATATGTATGAAAGAGTTAATGGTAAAAATAAGTACAGAAGAGCATCCATTGATCGAGTTCTGCGATAAAAATATCCTTGCAAGACTGACTCAGCATAAGTTGTTAGCAGCATCCACATCAATAAACATAAGTACTAGGGAGCACTCATTCATCAAGTCTGCCTATGTTTTCCAAATATAGCTGGTCCAAAGCCCGGATAAAGAAGGTGTTGTGATAGACTTGGAGAGCCAAAAACTATTTTAGTCATTTATAATGGAGATGAAAACACATAGAAATTCATTGGGGGCGTAACCCTCTTAGCAATGCACTATATTGGAACCCGGGTATGAGCAAGGGCGACTCAAGACAAATGCGGAAAGTAAGGCAGTTAACCGAGCCTAGTAGGTTGTGTGTAGGTAGTTGGAATAGGGTTGCTAACGAGTATGAATATTCTGTGCAGATGAAATGGAAGGGACAAAAGGTGAAGAACATGGAAGATAAAAGTTTCAAGCTATGGTACACATAGACAAAGGCGACCAGAAACAGAGTAGGCATTGTTATCAACAAGAGCTTTACTGATGGTGTGGCGAACATCAAAAGGCAAGGATATAGGATTATTCTAGTGAAGATGCATGTTGGAGATTCTGTCCTTACTGTAATCAGTGTTTACGCTCCTCAAATAGGTCTTGATGAGAGCCTTAAGAGGAGGACGAGTTGTTCAATAATATGCTGATCGATGAGAAGCTCTTTGTAGGAGGAGACCTCAATGGGCATGTAGGCGATTCTAGTGTTGGTTTAGAGTGGGTGCATAGGGGTTCAATTTGAGTGGGTGCATGAGGGTTCGAGTACGGGAGTAGGAGCCAAGAAGGGATGGTGTCTTGAACTTTGCTTTGGCTTATGACTTGATTGCAGCGAACACCTCCTTAGAAAGAGAGCCTCTCACCTAGTAACCTATAGTAGTGGTCAACACTATAGCGAAAACAATTTTATCCTAGTGAGAAGAGAGGATATGCGTGCTTTCTTAGATTCCAAGATGATATCCGAAGAGTGTGTGGTACCTCAATAGAAGCTTGTGATAGCAAACTTTTGCTCTCGGGTACGCATTCAATGCAGTAAACGCGTCAAAGTGGCAAGGACGAAGTGGGGGAAGCTCAAAGAAGAGTTAGCAGACACTTTCAAGGAGGGTTATCAAAGAGGACCCTTAGCATGAAGGAGACAATACAAACATGTGAATAAAGATGCTTACGTGTACCCAGTAGCACATGTGCGGACCGCGAACCAGTCGTCGATCCATTTACAGCATTTCGGCTTCAAGAATATTATAGCCCATCTCTAAATTATTTTATTGTTTTCTTATCCAAATTATTATTTTCTTTTGTTCTACCAACAAATAGAATGCTACATATATTAGCTTCTGTGTGAAATCAAGTACAAAATACAATTGTTATTTATATTTATTATTAAAGATTTGCTACATCTCAAATAATATGAAAACAAAACCTTTCATAATAAATTGGGAACTTGACGGATATACATACGGAATTTGTTTCTATTGAAAAATGAACTTTTTAATTGAAGTTGGAATTTTTAGTTACATCGTTCATTTTGAAAAAAAAATCAATCTTAAGATGGAACATCTTTTTGAAAAAGCTCGAACTTTTTTAGTGAAGCTGGAAAAATTGTATGTGTGGAAATGTATATATTTTTAAAATATCTAGAACTTGCCAGATGTACGTATGAAACTTTTTTCCTTCTTTTAAGATGGAACACCTTTTTTAAAAAGCTGGAACAAGTTGTACTTACCTGTGGAATTGTTTTTCATTATAAGTTATTTAAAGACATTTTTTTCTTAAATCTGGAATATACAAAAAAAAAATTCAATCGTTTTTAACTGAAGTTGGAATTTTTAGTTACAAGGTCACTATCTTTTGTGGAACTTTTTCGATTCAATATAGAAAAAAATATTTGAAAGGCTAAAACTTTTAATAGTGAAGCTGAAATAAATTATATGTAACGTTTTATGGATCAAACAAATTGACATTTTTAAGAGAAATTTTCTGGAATGGCAATTCAATATACCGTTCGATGAACAAATTGTTTTGTTGGCCTACAAAAATGCAACATGTCCAACAGCTAAGCGTAGCAAAGATGCGTAAAAAATGTTACAATGGATTTGTGGGCACACAAAAAGAGATCGAATTTGGAACGATGAAGTAGGAGAGAGATTAAGGGTGGCACCAATTAAGGAGAAGCATGTGCAACATCATTTGAAATGGTTTAGAGATATCCAACAGACACCTCAGCGGCACCACCGATACATAGCAAGATAATAAGACGTCTCAAAATGTGAAGAGGCAGAGGAAGACAAAACTGACATGGGAGGAGTCTGTGAAGAGAGATATGAAGGATTGAAATATCATCAAGGAGATAGCCATAGATAGGAGAGGCATGGAAACTAGCAATTCACGTGCCAGAGTTTTGATTTTTTGGTTTCTCCCTCTTATATCCTTTTTTTATTGCTCGTCCTTGTGTTTTTGCTCTTATAGGTTTCATTTCTAGCCTACTACTCCAACTTGCTAGGGATTAAAAGGCTTTGTTGTTGTTGTGGAGCGCCCATTCATGAAAGTATGAAACTATGCAATAAAAGGATGCTTCAAATGGCAAGTTCGTTTCTAAACTTGCCACATTGTAACAAGGCTATAATATTGCTAAATAAAATGCTGACAAATCTAATATGTGATTATCAAAAGCATAGTAGCATCTAGAAGCCCTCATGACATGTCTGATGTTAGCTCATAGCTGCCTTCAAAAGTGACACAATAGTTGCTCAACTAGCAGCTATATATAAGTAAAGATAGCCAACATTAACTCCTAAAGTGACACAATAGCTACAGCAAAAGTTAAACAAGGCAGAGCCTCAGAGCACTGGAATTACAATGAGGCTGTAAACAATAAAGCTATAAGAAAATTTTAGCTATGCCGTCTAAGGTGGTCAAAGGCAATCTAGTTAGCAGTAAATTATTGTTACATTGTAATACAAAAAAACTATTAACCATAAATTCGGCATTTAGCCCAAGCTCAAAGTTTTAACAGCAGGGAAATGAATCACCAAAGATGCCAGCAGTGACTGGAAAAAACAAGGTACCCTGCCCAGTATGACTAACATTGTAGGAAACTCAATGAACGTAAATTACATGCAAATATAAAGTGTGCCAACTTAAACAGAAGATAAAGTTGGGATGAATCAAAAATATGTTCTTTACCCTGACAATTGACAATGCTGCAGATATTGGATCTTTAACACCCAATACAGTCCAAACAAGTGAGTTATCAGAACCAGCAGGTATTATACCAATTGGAATAGAAACAGCTTCATCTTGATCATCTCTGGAGAGAAGACCGTTGAGAACCTACAAAATCAGCTGATTACTACATCAGAACCTGTAGTTGACATAAGAATAACCATTTCTATTGAATACAAGGAGAGGATGACCCTAGATAAGTAAAAACTCAACCCATCCTATGTCATCTTAATTAAGTTGAGAAAAATCCCCATCAACGTGGTGCGCCACCGAGCATGCTTAACCTCAAGTGGGGAGAACACTTCTCCTAGCACCTATGAAGGGGATTTTTTTTTCTTGGTGTGAAACCTAGGTTCAAGCCCTCATGTTGGCGTCCCCTCAGCTGGGAGCTTTACCACCGTACGACAAGCACATTTGATCCCGACTTTAGAAAGGTAGCATACATGAACCTAAAAAAGTGTGCCCAATCGGCATGATAGTAGCAAACGCGTATGTTCCAGTTCAACCACATTATAGAATGAGATTCAAAAATATGAGTCTATACCCCCCCCCCCCCCCCCCCCCACTGCTCCACTTGAGACCTATGGACCACCTCAAACTAGTACCAGAAGTAAGAAAACCAGGCAGTTCCTAATGGAGTAGACCAAGTTGGGGGGCTACAAGGTTAGTAAGGTATAAAGATGCATATGAAACTTTTATGGTTTGTTGATTGTGCTGTAACAAAAACTAAAAAAGAAACTAGATCTGCATGAGCCGAGTAAACATCAGGATAGACAAGTCTGTAATTAAAAAGTTAAGTTTTTCTAGTAGGCTATCACTACAACAACCAAAAAAAAAAGACAGATCAATAGAAGGGGATTTAGAAATGTACATAATTGATAAATACTAACCTCATTTACAATTCCATCACCACCCACACATACAATACCTAAGCAAATACAAGCAAAAAAGTGAGTAAGCATGATCAAAGTAAAATACTCATGTAAAATGTGAAAGCATATATATACCATCTGGACAGGTACAAAAATCAATAGTTGATACAAGAGATTTTGCATGACCCGCATGAGTAGTTTTAACCACTTCCATCTTGAAACCTGCAAGCTGTCACTAGTACTTATTATTAAAATCATATCTAAGCCTCTGACAAAATGAAAGTAGCAGCATGTGTTAACAAGCATGATGATATAGATTTTTAACAAGATTGAGCTCGCTTAAAAACTATGCAGCAAAGGTTAATAACTTCATCATACCTCTCAAAATTTTCAAAATTCTATGACTGACAATACTTGTCACGCATAGTCCTAAAAGGCAGGGACCCATGAAGCAGGAAATTGACAGTAAGGTATGCAGAGAAACACTATTTAAACATATAATAACTGCTCTAAACAGACTTGCATCACACACATCCCAATCATGAAATGAGAGACATCTAACTAAATTATGCCATGATTTTCCTAATCCTTGCAAATATTTTTCCTAAAATCTATTTGAAATGAAAGATATCTGACTACAACTAAGATAGACATACCTTAAATATGGGTTCCACTTTTCCATGGAAAACTTTGCTAGATCTGCCATGTCCAGATCGAGGATTCAAGATGACAAGTATCTTTGGTGGAGATCGACATTTAACATAAGGATCAAACATGGCATCAAACGGAATGAGTTCGGAAGAATGCTTCTTGCTAGATGCCATGGGGTGAGGTAACAGATTTACATAGCACTGCTGATCCGCAAAACTGTTAACCCACCGGAAGGCCTCATGTGGAGAAGTGGATAGGAACCGCAAGTCCTTTTGGGTTCTTATAGGCTTCATAAAGCATGAAAGTCCAGTATACCTCTTTTCAAGAGGACATGCATGCACAGTGAAATGACGGAGACCAGAATTATATGATACCTGCAAGGTAATTTAGACATATATTAGAATTGATCCCAAAAGTTGTGGCCTCACTGTGGAACTGAAAAACATATTGATTCAAGTTACGCAATTTAATGAGATAACTTACAGATATGATGTCCTCAAGCTTAAGGATATTAGAACCCCATGTAAGGGCTTCAGTGCTGAGCCTAGCATCAAAGCAATTGCTACTAGACCCTGTTCCAGAATGTTCACTTGAATCAGTTTTAGATTTATTATCTAATGTAAGCTTCCCAGAACAAATCTCATATCCTAGCAAATCAGACTTCTCATCTTCAGTTCTGATGCCAGGTGTGCTTGCTATCTCTGGATCTTTGATGGCCTCACCCTTTTGCTCTAAGAATGTTGAGTTGCTTGTTTCTGGAAATACAGGAGACTGTTGTTGGTCTGCTGCAGTGGGAGAACGCTTGCTAGTTGTTCTACGAAACAATTTATGGATTAGGCCTCTTGGTGAGGTAAGATTCTGCTCATGATGGTCAGACTTCTGCATCTCTGTCTTCTATAAGTAAATCCAGTACATGAATAACGTAGAGAGATGCTACATGTTAACAAAAAACTTATAGATGTAAATCATCAATCCCGAAAGCTCGTGAGAGGGCACTCATGATTGAGCCTGCAAAAAGTACTCAACATTAGCTTAAGTTGATAAAAGTGCAAAATGCAACTGAATATTACCTCAATAACTTGTTAAATTATTGAATGATATATACATGTAAGGTGTAACCTAACTAGCTTGTATTATAAAATGAATACCCAGAGGCATCGCATACCCCTGATTAACAATGGAGTCATAGACTTCTATACCGATGCAGCTTAAAGGTCATGAACAAATTATAAAAACAAAAACGATACAAATACAGGAAGTGCATGGCCCATATCACCTTGAGCCGTCCACTCTCTTTTAAGCGAAGAGTGCTTCTACGGATCTCTAACTAATAGATGGTGACTAACAAAAACATTACAGAGCAACCTTACAGAAACATGTTAGGTACAAAACAGGCTGGCTCTTGAAAAAGATTGGCTAACTTCAGAAATCAGAGGCGTAGGTTTCATGCAGGAAGGTACCAAGGAACCCTAACAAACAGTACATGGTGTACCCAAATAAGGTTTTAGGACTGTCGCTAACAGCTCTGGTACACCTGCAAGACAGATGAACTTCCTCCAATCCAATTGCAAAGATCTAACTACTATTGCTTGTGAATCACAAGTACTCCCCTGTTCCAATTTACTTGTTATTCTGGCTCTATGTATGGGAATTAAGGAGGTGAAAAATGTGTTATACACAGAAAGGAGGGGAAGAGATATAGAGACAGAGGTTTTTAGAAAGAGAGAGGTGCATTCAGACAACAAGTAATTTGAGAAGATGTTGAAGTCTGCAATGACAAGTAAATTAGAAGGAAGGGAGTAGAAAATATCTCATCGAGAAAGAGTGAAAGCACCCCAAAACTAGTAGCCTCAGTTGAAATTATCGTAGCAAGACATTGAGGAACCAAACGCTTTGCTCACAGCAGCAGTGGTAGTAAGATTGCTAGTCCAGTTCAGAGTCTTCAGACTGAAAACCCTCTCACTGATGAAACTGGGTTAAACATTTATTCCCATTCGACCGTGCAAGCATGAACTCATAACATATGAACATCAATAACTTCATCCAAATACGGAACTAAGATTGACTTGGGGCCAGAGCAAGAAGTTGCCGCCCAAAACTAAGAGGACTCACTGTAACACCTAAATTGCGGCATTAGCAATTTAGCACCCATCCCGATACCGGATTGCTACGCTAGGAATACACGGAATCACACGGTTCTACCAGAACAGAATCCTGATTCCACAGGTTCAGACAAATTCACCGGACTGGAGGCATTGCCACTCTGGCAGACGACGGCACAAGGCCCACAACCCAATCCCTCATGCCGCCAAACAGCGAATCCAAAATCCAGTAGAAACAAAATTCACAACAGTTCAGCCGAAAGGGAGGGGCCTAATCCGAACCCAAACATCAGAAACAAGCAGGCGGGGCGCTCACCGAATCGGATCGAAGTCTGAAGCCCGAGCCAAATCGACAGACCCCGCCGGCGCCCGGACAACCCAGCCGCCGCGCTCGGTTCCGCGGGGGGAGACCAAAGCCCTAGCTCGCGGTGGTCGGAGCCGACGAAGGAAGAGGGACGACGCTAGCCGCTCGAGGAAGGAAGAGGCGAAGGCGAGGAAGAGGGGAAATATTTTTTTTCGTTAATGGAGACAGACAGCATGGCAACGACATAGTGCGGTTTGCTTTGCTTAATTTGTGGTCTGATTAATCAACTGCTAATCGGGCCGCTTTCGCGTCCTAATTATGTCACGTAGCGTACCTTCCACGACGAGTCGACCAGGAACGGGTGTGGCGTTGGCGCCTGGTTTCCTTTTGGATTTTATCCGCGTTCGCACCATATGTTCCGCCCTTGTGTGCTCGATGGTCCTGGAGCGGTGGGGGCCCACTAGTCGGTGGCTGTGGCATGTGGATCGCGATTTTTGGGGTGGACCTGTACAGTTTGGGCTGCCCTTAGGCCGTGGTGTTGAAGCCTGTTATGGCTCGCCTGTGGGTGGACGGACCTGTACAGTTTGGGCTGACCTTAAGCTGTGGTGTTGGGCTGACCTATGGCGATTCATAAGTTCATTTCCTCGACGCATTTTATCATAGGCCCAATAAGTTCCGATTATTCTCCAAGCATGTGCAGCCTTTTAGCTAGGGACTAGAGAGCGTCTGACCAGGGCAGGGTTGAACCAGGTCAATGTGGTTGAAAATACCATCTGTCAATGTTGCTCCTCAAAAAAAAAAAAAATCTAACCATTTCAGCATAGATCAGCTTACTGTTTTGTGAATATCATTTCAGTCTGTCCTCGGAAAATATTGCTCCAATGTCCAATCCAAACAGGCCCAGCCAAAAGAAAACAAATAGAAATACATTCCTTCCTATTTCATAGCATCCATGTCTTCGTGATGTTTGCGTATGTGGTATGCTAGTACAAAACCACAAAGTTTTATCAAAACTTGGACCTCGAAGGAAAGATAGGAAATCCGCACAGAATACACCAGGGGAAATAAATGAGAAATGGATGGATGACATCGATTTCCAGAACGAACAAGTAACGAGGACAACGATAGTGCACCTTAGCTTCTCCAGTCTTTCGTGAAAAAACATGTATATGCGGCTTCCGGAAATTTTCTATCACATGAAGACAAACTCACCACCCTTCACAGTACTACGTATACTATTACTCCGGTTTAGCACGGTACATTACTGTCGTTAATTCCTGTCAAACCGTTAACGTTAACTGACCGCACTGGCGTCGCATGAAGTTGCTTGAGCTGTAATTTTCACACTGATCCCAACTACTTCCTGTAAGTTCAAGCCACCCATGCCTCTCCAGGCTGTTTATCACGTCATTGGGACAAATGGCTTTTGCACAAACATTGCAAAAACAATGATTGATGTGAAGGGGAAGGAAGAACATATTCTACAGGTCCCCGAAAACAATTCTTGTCATCACAATCTCTAGACACATGGCATTGCTTCGCTTTCCTAGCCAGCCCACTACACCAAGAGATATTCTTTCTGAAGCATACCATTCATCTGCACTACGAGTCGGAAGCCATTCTTAAAAAAAGGAGTCTATCAATAGCAAACACTCGAGCCACCACCCTCCACGTGCATATGCTTAAACCTCACTAATCGCACATTTAAGTAGTTAATAAATTAGTGTTATTTGACACTGCGATCGCGGATTCAAATTCAAAAATATCTTGAATATTTTAAGACAGAAGACAGGCAGACACGTATAGGGATTTAAAAGAAATCGATATAATTCGTTTTGAACAAAGAAAGAAACGGGAATTCGAAACGATTGGTATTACAACCGCAGGAGAGGCAGCCACCCGTCTCGCACCGTCCATCCCTAAAACAGCGCCACGTCCCGCCACCCCCAAATGTCCGTGGCCACCGGCGGCGGCGTCGTCCACCCCCGAGCCCAATGCCCAAGCCCCACCACACCGCCTCCTCGCCGCACCCGCCGCCGCCGCCGCTCCTCCCTTTCGCGCTCCTCCCGCCGCGCCACTGCCCGCTCGCCGCCGCGCTGCTGGCGCTGCTCTCGGTGCTCCTCGCCACCGCGCTGTGGCTCCTCCTCGTGCTCTCCCCGTCCCAGGGGGGGGCGCCTGTCGCGGGACACTCTGCGGTGTCGGATGCGGCGGGCGCGGCGCTCGCGGACCCCGGCGCGGGCTCGCCGCTCGAGCTCGGCCACATCGTCTTCGGCATCGCGGGCTCGGCGCACCTGTGGCCGCGCCGCCGCGAGTACGTCCGTCTGTGGTGGGACCCCGCCGCGATGCGCGGCCATGTCTGGCTCGACGCTGGTGCGCCCCCCGCGCCGGGGCCCAGCGGGCCCGAAGAGGTCTTCCTCCCGCCGATCCGGGTGTCCGAGGACACCTCACGCTTCCGGTACACCAACCCTACGGGCCACCCTTCCGGCCTCCGGATCGCGCGAATCGCGGCCGAGGCCGTGCGGCTCGTCGGCGGAGGGGGCGCGCGGTGGGTCGTGCTCGTCGACGACGATACTGTGCTGTCCGCCGACAACCTCGTCGCAGTGCTCAGCAAGTACGATTGGAGGGAGATGGTGTACGTCGGGGCGCCCTCCGAGAGCCACTCCGCGAACACCTACTTCAGCCACAGCATGGCGTTTGGAGGTGGCGGCGTTGCGCTCAGCTTGCCCCTCGCCGCAGCGCTCGCAGAGACGCTGGATGTCTGCATCGAGAGGTACCCCAGGCTGTATGGAAGCGACGACCGCCTCCATGCCTGCATTACGGAGCTCGGCGTGCCCCTATCCCGCGAATACGGATTTCATCAGGTATCTAGCTAGCTTATTCTTCGTCCTTCATTATTTTTGCTGGTTTTGAAGCATAAATCTGGAGATCCTAGTTCTGAACCAGTTAGTATCCCCATATGCTAGATCTTAGCAATTTTGGGGTCGAATCAAGCAATTGGAGCGCGAATCCTGCTGGGCTATTTGGGATCTGCTCATAAACTAACTTTCAGTGTCATCACTGCCAGAGTAGATGATTTTGCCTATTTCCTACTCCACTCCACACTATATATTTTAATAGAAAAAAAATTGAAACGCATGGAATCTTGGTGTACCGGTCCCAATGTAGAACTTGGTCTAGACCCCGTTTGCCTTTGTTGATTCGTTGTTTCGAACTTTACTAATTACTAATCTGTCATGCTTTACTCGTAATGGCAGAATGGAAGGTGGTACTTTCTACTCTACTGTTGTGCCACCTTAGCTGGTCGCAGTATCATTGATTGTAGTACATGAACAGAAGTAGGGTATTGCCAGAGTGGTTATGATAGTGAAAGAAAGTTTGGTAGGGCTTGAATGTTACTTTTGTTTGGGCGCTTTTCGGCGGGACTTGCTTGGTTGTTTTACAGTGTTGTCTCTCATTGTTTTCGTTGCTTTGTGTCAAATAGGCACTGCATTGTCGAGCCTGACTCTAGCTTATTTTTGACAATCTGTTACTATCATCTTGCAAAATTAGATTGATAACTGTTTCATTAGTGGAATGTATATGCTTATAAATCCATCTTACCTTCTAATTTCGCCTTTTCTTCTTCCTTATGTATCAGTGGGATATCAGAGGCAATGCTCATGGTTTATTGGCTGCTCATCCAATCGCTCCTTTCATCAGTATCCACCATGTGGAGCTTGTGGACCCCATATACCCTGGACTGAGCTCTCTTGAGAGTTTGGAGCTATTTACAAAAGCTATGAAGATGGAACCCATGAGCTTCTTGCAGCGTTCAATTTGTTATGACCAAAGAGAAAAGATTACATTTGCTATCTCATTGGGCTATGTTGTTGAAGTATACCCCAATATTGTTCTTCCTCGCGAATTGGAGCGATCAGAGCGTACTTACATTGCTTATAATAGGATGAGTCAGAGAAATGAATTCGATTTTGATACTAGGGATGCTCAGAAGTCCTTGTGCAAGAAGCCGATCCTATTTTTCTTAAAGGATGTCTGGAAGGATGGAAACATAACCAGGGGGTCTTACATACGATCAACGGATAGAGATGACCTCAAAAGAAAGGTGTTTTGTTTCCGATCACCCCCTTTCCCTGACATAGACGAGATCCAAGTTTCTTCGTCTCCTTTAAGCAAGCACTGGCATCTGGTTTGTGTCATCACTCCTTAATAATATCTTCTTCTCTTTCTCTGTCTTATGCATCTACACGTGCTAAGTTACCATTATGCTGATACAGGCACCAAGAAGGTTGTGCAGTGCGCTTAAAGGATCTATTAATGGTACTTTGTTTCTGTTTGTTCGGCAATGTGGACGTGGGACTTTTGGCTCGGCTTCTGATTCTCTTTGAGAGCGGAGATGTACATTTTCTGTCCAGATCATACGTGGAAGATGTTGTTACCACCCTACATTCTTTAAATCAAGTGTTATGGGGGCTCTTTTTCTGCCTCAAGCACTTGACAGTAACCAACTGAGTATTATATTTGATAGTTACTGAAGGTAGTATCTGTATCTTCTCTTCGTAAATTGCATTTACCAATAGCTTGTATCACCGACTGTGTGTCATACTTGGTAGGTTAAATTAAGATGGCTTCTCGGGCAAATATGATTTCTTGTTTCAGCGTTTGATCTATCCTGTGCTTGACTGAAGCATTTTATTATTTCTTGTCACCTCTTTACCTTTCTTTTTTATCAGTTTCTAAGAACAGATATATTAAAGTATCATTCATTGGATAATATCGAGGTAGATCAAAACACCATACATTGGAAAATATTTGTAGATTGATTAAAATACCATTCAATGGATAATATTTCTAACAGCTTTTCTGTTTCTGCTTTTACTGACAAGGTGTAGACTCCCAACATCTATGGCCAACCTTACTGTTTCTGTTTTTTACTGAATGATATGGAATTATAGGAAGTCTTTGATTGACTTCTTTTTACATCGAAAAAAGTGTCGCACGCTGTGGCCAAATTTCTACTTAACCAGAGTTACAAAACTGATTTTACACAAACTTTGTTATTATGAGGACCGTGGGTTCTTAATTTTAGTTTGGATAATCCAATTTAAAAACAGATCAATACATATGAACAGACTGACTTATTAAGATATCTTACACGATTGGTTGTGCATTCTTAGGCTCTTGGCTCATTTGATTGCACATCGTTGTTATGTCTATTTGCATGCTGATGATCAGTAATAACTTGATAAGTTTGAAATACCTGGTAGAGAACAAGTTTTGAATCTAAACCAGCAAAAAGCTATGCAACTATACCAGGAAGGGAGTAGCTGTTTCCATATGTCAGTAGTTCTCATTCTCAAACTAAACTGTGTGTGCCTGTTCAAATATAGCACACAAAAAACAACTAGTGTATGCGTTGAATGTGAACCTTTCTTGAAAAGGTGGAGAAACTTGATAGAGAACAAGTTTTTAATCTAAACCAGCTAAAAGATAAGCAACTTTACAAGAAAAGAGTAACTGTTTGCATATTTCAATAGTTCTTTAACTAGATCGGATGTGCCTGTATAGCAAATAGAAGGTGATTAGTAATATTTGAACCGTCTTCCGCCATAGTGTGCTGAAGCACCTCTCCTTTCTTGCATGTTCTAGTTTTTTCTTTCTTTCTTTCAGTTAACACTTCCACAGCCATACTTGAAACTCTGATAGTTGCCTTTTGGTTACTTCCTTCCATGTTGATATAAAGAGTCCTATACTTCACCATATTGATCATTTTCTGATGTACAAAGGGTAGTTCTGCTGTTATTTTACTACTTATGCACATAGGTATTTGACATACAATTGTTACCCTACATCCTTCACTTCTGCTTTCAGTATAATCAGGATAAGCCATTCCTTGACCAGTTTTCTACTTGTTTGTGATACTTGCATGCTTGTTTTGTTTGTATTAACCAAAGTTTCTTTTGGATTTATCCAAACTGTTTCATCGTTTTACTTACAGATAAAACATCAAATTTTGTTTAAACATTGGAATGCATTTTAAAGTTTCTAGTGTCTTTGTTTTTCCATAGCTCATGTCACGGAAAATGAAAAGATCAGTATGGCTGCTCACTGGGGACAGTAGATCACTCCTTTCCATATGCCCACCCTTTATAATTCTTCTAGTGTAGAGTATGCCTTTTTTTCTTCAGACTATAGTGTAGTTTAGTCTCAAAGAAGGCTATTTTTTGTTAATACCTTGTTCTTTCATTTTTTCATGTCTCTCTACATTGCCTGCTATGATCAGTGGTACATGCTGGGATGTAAACATTTGAGCAAAGTTTTCTGTTGTCTTTATTGACTTTAGTGGCAAGAATAACCTATCATGGTGCAATATACAAGAATGAAAGTTGCCAGATTGACTTGAAGTTCTGAAATTGTTTTCTTTTTTGTACCAGTTTCTGACAGAAGAATTTGCTGAAAAAGGGATATGGAGGCTTTTTTGCTGTGGATACGGCTGGTGTATGTATTTGCAAATTGGGGCCGTGAAGAGAGAGACCTTTGACTAAAGCTGTATTAGTCTGACCAAAATAACTGGCTGGCTTCATTCTCTGATACAACTGTTTTTTGTGGATTCTCCTCGAAAATGCATGAAATCAGGTATGAATAGCACTCTGATAGTTGTGGATTGTAGGACTGTAAGTCTGTATACCCTCTTTCGGAATCATGAAACAGTGTAAAGCACAATAGTCACGAGGGAGAATCCATTCAATCCATTCTTTTCTGATACATTTCAGAAACTTCCATTTCACAATATTTCTGTTGAAGGTGCCATCCTTTTGAAGGTTTGTAGATGGTTTCAGTTAGGACACAGTCCATTATAGAACTAACTGGATTAATTTGGTCTTACTTATTTCTCGAGTCTTTTTAGTGAGTCTTGTGGGAATTTTCAATTCCTTAAGGAATCAGTTAACAGAATAGGCCCTTAAAGTGTCACCCTATGCTCACCTCTGTGCCTAGATACATGTACTTGGGTAAGTTTATTAAATGGATATGGATCACTTGCTCTTGTCTGATCTAGTCAGCTTGTTTTTCATTTGCTGCTAAATTTTTCATGTTTTTCATTGTACGGGTATATTCAAAACAAGTGAACTCACGTGACTGAAACACACTGAAGTGTAGTTGCAAACCAAACAAGCCTGATATGTTTCCTGGAGTTACCGCAGAGCCTTGATGCATGTTCGGCATATTAATGTAAGTGTGCTAGCCTTATGTTTGAAATGTGAGAATTTTGCATGGAACAAAATAATATCATCGATCTTTTAGTTCCTTAGCTTGAGCGACTCTAGAAAATGGCCACTTTATGGCTTGTCTTTGGGTCTGGAGTTTGGGCTTTCTCTGGTTTGGGCTGCCATCAAATCCTTCGTGATCTGCATTTGCGTGTGGGATCCTATCTTATCCCATATCATTGCTAGCACCTGATTCTGGACCGAATGGACCACATGGAAGCTTCTGTGTGAAAGAACTCATTTAATTCTTGCAGTGATCTGCAGGCTGTCCCTTGTCTTGAGGTGTGCGTCCGGAGTACCATGTGTTTTGTCAGTTGTGATCTACCGTCTTCTGCTACCCTCATCTAGTGTCACGCTAGTATGCCCCAGTAGGTAACCGGTTCCAGTGTAAAAGTATCATGGAAATGCTCTTACCCTGCGTGACGCCGGGGAACCAGGGGGTGATGGACTGGTGGTGTTACTGTCATCCGCGGCAATGTTAACTAGAATTTGGTCCGACTCTGGCGCGTGATGAATCTTTTGACAGCAGCAGGGTAAATTCTGAATCTCTGCGGTTGGTAAGAACTGGGAACCTAGTCGAAAACAGATAAATTTCAACGAAATCATTAGCCATACGATAGAATAATTTCAAGGATTGATGCCCTGTTTGAAACGCCAGGAATTTCATTGGTAGGAGCCAGGATGCCAAGCAATTGTCAAAGGCTCCCCTGTACATGGACCTGCAACTGTGAAAGGCTTCCCTGTCTCCATCTTTTACCGCGAAAATAATACATCGTGACAAGGAAAACAGGTAGATGAACAGCAAGCTAACGAGTACGGGCAACCGTGGCGCCAGCGGTGACAGCACCGGCAAAACTCGGCATGTTTTGCGTGAGGACAAGGCGGTTGGAACTGCCCACCGCTGGCGACGGAAGCGACGAGATGCGCAGACCAGATTCAGATGCGTGCCGCAACAGGAAAGCTGCGTGCCTCCCGTTTGTTTCGTTTCACCCATCTCATATACTATGATCTCATTCCGTCGCGCGGACGTACGAGAGGAATCGCCGTGACGGTGGCGGCACGTGATGCCGTGGACCTTGAAGCAATACCTCCTCCGGCTCCGGCCTCGTACTTGTGATTTGCTTCATCAAATATGAGCTAACCATACTGCAAAGTGCGAACTCGGCAAGAAAGAGAGAATTTCATGGTAGTCTGGTGATGATGGCTTGGAATTTCATTGTTTGGCAGTCAACTAGCAGCCAGAAATTTGACGTTAGAAAACCCGTCATGCCTGATGAGAAGGGAACTGCACGTAAGATGAGTTGCCGCGGTGGTGGCTAACTGGCTCATCACTGCACGTAAGGAACATTTGAATTTGATGCTCCGTTAACAGTGGTTTCCTTGCATGCCGTGGCAGCGAAATGGACCGCAGAGACGGTGAAATCCGAAAAGACAGAATAGAACTCTTGAGGTAGTGGTAGTAGACTAGTAGTATAACTAAATGACCACGAAAAGGGGGAAAGTGACAGTGCAATCTGTAGGGCAATTACACGTTAACAGTCGTTAGTCACAGTCATCATAAGCATCAATTGTCCTGATGTTGCGACTCCCCGTTCTTACCGAAGTGTGTTTATGCTTTATTATTCCTGTCCTATGTGAATCCCCCTTTCTATTTTGAGGAAAATAGGAGGGCTAAGCCTTACCTACTTGTTATAATATAGTACTACTTAATAAGGAAAAATTATTAAACTACCTACTTGTTATAATATAGTACTACTACTTAATAAGGGAAAAATTATTAAACAAAGTGCAAGTGAAGCGATAAAGAGAAAAAAAAAAAGAGAGGTCTTAGTTACATAATTGACTCTATCCACTCTTTGATATTGGAAAGGGAAAATGTTTCCTTTTTTTGCACGATGCAGTGTCTTTTGTGAACCAATTTGAATTTTTCAGTCAATTTAATTTGCCCACAGGTGCAGATCAAGACAAGGGACTCAATGTCCTTCATGTCGCCCACCAGCCTGAGGAGAAGCGATTCACCAAATCCTATTCTGAAGTTGTCCGCGATGGTACAATTTCCAGCCATAGGTGTTCACGGGCAAGACCTGTGCGGGCATCTCCGGCTAGTCATCTTCAAAGCAAGGTGCTGTTCACCAATCCCATCTCTTCCTTTCTGATAGCTCCACGAGCGTCGTCACCGCGTCCTGCTACGTTGCCGGTGCCAGCGTCCTCAGCCAACCCAACCCATCCCAATCCCCAGCACCACGATCCCCTGCTCTCACCCACCAAGCTAGTAGCAACTGGAACCAACCTTTCCCCCATCCACCAGAGCATCCCCATCTCAGTTTCCACTTCACCAGAGAGATGTTGTGGCGCACATGATTGTTACGATGATGGCGGTGATGATTGGCAGATGATGATGCAACAACGCGAGAGGTGCAGGACTAGGCCGCAACCTTCTGCTAGGTCGAGATCCAGGCAACAAGATTATCTTCGTCGAGCCATCTATTTAAGCAAGGTACATGGCAAATGCTTCAATTGTTTGGCTTCCGGTCACCGAGTTGTCCACTGCCGCAATCCCACCAAGTGCTAGGTGTGCGAGCGCTCCGGCCACATCTCCTATCAGTGCCCCTCACGACAGTCAGCAACATGCAACTCCCAACATGGGACCTCGCTCTCAAGCAAATTCACCTTACCCGATTCCGGCCACAACTTGGATGACGCGGCCTCTCCGGAGCTGCTCTTGGGAACATTAGCATCACCCCCCCCCCCCCCCCCTACAACTACAGGAGCTTGCTAATGACCCAATGTATCTCGAGGCACAGCTTGCATGCCGTCAAGTAGTGCTTTCCAAGAGTGACCAAGACAAAGTTGTGCATGAGGACCATTCCTCCTTTGATATCATGGCGGCGGTCGGATGCACCTGCCTAGACCCGATAGAGTCAGTGAATCATGGAGATGATAACAGGCAGCTGTCCAACACAGCACAAGAATCTCCTGAGGATAGCAAGACTCCATTGATGATAAGAAGTGAAGCAGAACAATTGATCGGGCATCAACTGATCAAAGCCTTGAGCAAGTTTAAGCATAATGCAGTGGTTCCGTTGCCTTCCTCCTGTCTGTACACATCATCCGGGAAGGAAACAGTTGTTGTGAGTTTGGAGGGTAACAAGCATCGTAGCCAAAAAACAAAGAATAAAATCAAATCTCAGAAACCGGTCATCAAGGTAGTCCATGATATGCTGACAAAGAAATGGATCTTCACTAGGAGAGAGAAACAATTGGGTGATGTACCCTTAAAGTCTCTTAGTGCTAGCAGCTTTCAAGCTATCAAGAAACTATCTGAGATTGCTTTGTTTATGGAGGAGAAAGCTAACAGAGCAACAGAGAAAAAGGAAGAAGACGGAGTATTGTTCCTATATAAGTTGATCAGACACTTCATGAGAAGGGTTAGTAGTGAGTTGCAGTATTCAACTAGATCGTGAACTGAAGAGTGATCATCACGTCATTGCTTTCAGAGGAGTTAACTTTGTCTTTACAACATGTTGTGATTCTTAGAGATCTACTTCTCAAGCAATAGACGAGTAGTGCCTTGTGTTTGTTTCTTAATTGTTTCAATGCCCAATCTGTTATTGGAGTTAGATCTCTGTATAACTAGGTTGTAACTCTTCTCCCTACCTTAATGAATGACAGTGCTCCTGCCTTATTTTTCAAAAAAAAAATGCGCTTTTACATCATGTAATCCCAGTACTTAACAACGACGAGTGAGAGCGCTCCACCAATAATTGTGGCGTAGTCTAGCGTACACATCAACACATGCCTAGCGTGCGTACCAACCGGTGGGATTAAAACTACCCGCACCTAATCTACTCGACGAGACCGCCAGCGCCTTCTTCAGCAGCAGTACTAGTTTGTACCTCTACCACTACTTATTATTAATTACCACGGGTCATTGATTAGTTACTCGTAGCAATCACGGAACACGCCGCAGCTGTTCATCGTTGACTCCGTGCCGTCGTACTCGCTCTCGCTGTGGTTTCCCACCGGCGCAAACAACCGCAGTAAAAACAGAACGAACAATCGCTCTGACTCTGACCGCCGCCGCCGCCGCGCTCGCTTCCGTGAAGAACCGAAACGTTTCAGGCAGGCGGACCTGAAATCCCGATAGCGGCAGCCACTACGGACGCGGCACTGATGGGTTGGTTACGTGCAGACGCCGGCGCCGGTGGCGATGCTGCCATGCTGGGGTTGTGTCCTTTTGCCTCGCACTCAATACAACCGCACTGTTGCAACTGATCGGAAGCTGTAGCAAAACGCGGGTGATCCTGCATTCCTGCTGGTTCTAACTGACTGAATAACTTCGCATATCTGGGTTGGAGTACGAGTACTTGTGTAACAGTGTAAGATCAAATGCTCTGTAATGAAAGACCACAAATGCTCAAATATTGTGTGGTAAACAAGGGTTACATAATCGTTTCGACCGAAAGAACCGAACAGGACTGGTTCGTTTGTTAACCGGAAAACATGTAAAACAGATCTGTTAACCGAGCAAAATTCGATACTGCAAGTAGACGGCCGAGAACCGGTTAACCGGTTGATTTCACCGGTTTTGGTGACAGATTTTGAAATGCATATTTTTAATTAAAATTTTATTAGTTTTGGTAGTTAATGGATCTGTTTTACCGGTTAATCGGTTGGTTTACCAGTTTTTTTGGTTGCAATTTTTTTAATTTTAAATTTTTTTAAATCAAAACAGATGGTTAACCGGCCTGACCGGTTAACCATGGTTTTGTTAACCGTGGTTTTAAATGTGGTGAGATGGAAGTCTGACGGCACTTCACTCGCAGGGTGTTCAGAAATTAGAACTGTATCGTTTTCAAAGACGGATCAGTTTGCAGGGTCAGTCTTGAGATACAGAGAGGACTACTAATGTGATGCTCTCATACGTACTGTACCTTACGAAGCACTGCTGCCGCTATGTGCAATTGTGCTTGGAGTGCGTGCACAGGTTTTGGCAGTTTTACAATCTGCGCTTCTGAACTGAAAAACCTGGACGGTTAGCGTGTCTGTAACCCAGGTGCCACCCCAATCAGTATCTGCAACTCTAGTTTTTGAAATACCGTGATCGGCTGATCGCTTCTCTCTGTCACACACACACACACATAGAAACGAGTCCCTATCTTTTGGAGGCCTCGTGGTTGCGTCTTGACGGGAAACCACGTTGTTTTCCACGCTTTAATTCGTTTTTGCGGACGGTGCGTCCACGATCGATCTTGATAGCTAGGGATCGGAGAGACGTGGAATCTGGGACTTAACCGCGCGTGATGGTATGCTTGGCCAAAGCACGGCCACATGTGCGGCTGGCGGCTGATCAGCTCGGCCTCCTGTTACTGATGCTGCTGCCGCGAGGGTGGCCAACAGTGACGCCACTAGCAGAGCATGCATGCGGACAACGAGAGATGCTTTCAGTTCTTGCTCCTGAAATGGAACGCATCGTTTGTTGGGACTAAAAAGAGGGGGAGGTGACGGCGACGCGGGGGCTTAGTTTAGTATACGTCTTGGTTAATAATCTGATTGGATTTGACTATGATGCGAGTGAATTGTGACACATGTCTGGACAATTTTGTGTTCTCTATTTTGGCATCCGTGATAGTACTCAGTTTTTCTTCTTATACCACATAGGAATGAATGCCGGCTCGGGGGAAAGGGGGTACAAAAAAATATATCTTGGCTAAGAAAAATACTCATCACCATCATCATTATTACTAGAAAGTTAACTTAGAAAACACCTTTACATCTCTATCACAACCATAAAAAATCCAAATACCCCTCTACTTGTTTACTAGAAATTAGGTCAAATTTACAGATGGACATTATAAAAACGTGGTGTTTGCTATAGGACACTAAAAAAAATTTATTCATGATGAAAAATATTCTTACACTAGACGTATAAAAATTAAATGAAGGTAAAGATCCTCAGACAATAGGGATGAACCGGTTCCAGAACGAAAGAATGAACCAGGACAATGTAGCAATGTCATACGATCTAGTATCAAAAAACTGAATATGTGTGGTACCAAATGTTCTTTATACAATATAAAGTATGGATGAATTGGGATGTCTACGAGTGAAAGAAGATTTTTTTTTACTGAAGTTAGTAGGAGAAGCTCCAATCTTTTTATTTATTTATTTTATTTATTTCATACACGGTTTATTCGCTCTCAGAGGGAGTTGAACCCAGATCTATAGCATGCTACTCAGGTGCTCTAACCACTAGGCTAGGAGAGAAGAAAATTTTAAGATGTGTTTTGGGCCTATATGATTACTTGCCTTTCAAATAATAACTTCTTCACTACAATCATGGTAATTAAAATGAGAAATTGATGGCAATTTCTATGATAAAACTGAAATATTCAAATATGATCGAAAAATACCATGACTTCCATGAAGGAATATTATTTTCGTTTTCGTTGCTTCATAATATCATTTTTATGTGTTGCAGTCAATAAAATTTAAAAACAAGTTTTGATTATCTAAAATAATTGTCACTTTTGCTTTCATTACTGTCAGACGACATCTCCAGCAGATTTTCAAAACCATCCACAATACACAAAAAACAAAGCTGCCATATATGCCTGTCAAAGGCCAGGTCAAAATGTAAGTATACAAACCAGTCAGCGCCCCGGTCAAACCACCATGGAAAGAAAGGGACGAGAACACGGAAAGGCTCCAGCCGTCAGCCATGCAATGCGCACGCACGCACGAATGGAAACCGTGTTTCCTCCCTCCCTATCTCCCTTCACCGCCCGACCGCGTCCATATTTCACAGCGGCCGTCACTCTCTCCGGCCACAACATGCATGTCGGCCGAATGCTGCTGCTGCTGGGTAGGAGGAGGACGGAGGACGAACCCAATTGGCAAGAGCAGTGCTCAACTCGTATTACTATACCATACCAGTATAATAAAAGGCCGGTTGCTTTCGGTGTTCAAAACTGAGAGACCGGTTCGTCTTCTTCGTTTCACACACGCGATCCATCCCGTTCCTGTCCAACCGCGCTGCTGCTGCAGGCTGCACAGCTAGCACCGCCACCAGTAACTATCACTAGTCTCCGCCGGCATGAACAGCGTAGTTGACCACAGCTTCAACGAGAGATCGAAGCGATCGAGTCGAAGGCGGCAAAAACTTCCCTCCGCGTTCGTTTACCGTTCGCATCGCTGGGTGGGTGTCCCGTGTCCGTACCACGCCCAGCGGTCAAACCCGGTCAATTATTGGTGGGTACGGCTCCCTCTCTCTTTTGACTCTGCATACGTGTTTGCGTTTCTCCTCTCGAAAGCGTAAGTATTCCAGAGCTTTGACGTTTATACGGGACGGCGGGTAAAGGAAAGAAAAGGCCGCGATAAGAAGTTCGCCACGCAACGCTACAGTAGTGAAAGCAAGGACACGCTCACACGATGAACCCAGCACATTCTTTTTTTTTTTTTTACGCACATGTGCGCGTGTGGTTGCGTAAGCGCTCGAGATCGAGAGATATGGCCGCAAAACGTGATGCTTGTTGAGAGAGAAACCATATACAAAGCATGCATGATGCAATTCGAAATAAAATCTGGTCATATGTGGGACGGCATCTCGTGTCTGCACCGGTGCTCTGCCAGGACGTAGTTGCTGTTGCTTGCATTGTGCCGATTCTGATGAAACAGTGCTGCAGCCGAGTCAAAAAGTTCGTTGCCAAAGTAAACAGATACGTCCACACAATTTATTGTGGTACGAGTTGAAGACACAGCTCCATACCTTACCTTTACCTACGCTTCCATGTTCAGCATGGACTTCGCCTGAACGGGCTATCACACACGCAAGGTTAAGCGAGTCACCTGACGACTGATCTGGATTCGTTCAAGAATTTCAGGTGGCGATGTTAAGTTGCTGCTGCCATTTGTAACCAGTCTTATCAGCTAGGACAACCTGCCGATGCATGTCCAGGACAAGCAGCTCCCAACAATAACCTGCCCAAATCTCTCTCTTTCTCTCTCACACACACATAAAAAACAACCTCATCCAATCCTATAGAGCAAGGGAAATTAATTCATGTATATCGTGTCGTGATTAAATAGTACTAGTTTAATCGCGCGACGGAATGTGTAGCTGTCTCTCCAAATGTGAAAGGACTGGAAGATGGACCGGGCGTTGGACGGACGGGCGGGTGATCGGTGACACTGTTGCGCATTGATTTAAACCAGATTACGGCTTTGGTTGATGTGAAATCCGCTGTCGTTTACCCCAGTGGCTGCCATTTGGAAGGGCTTTGGACAGGGACGTCTGCTTGATTATCAGTAGTTGAGCAGACAGTACTGCACTGGTTAAAAGTCTGTCTGCAGTATACTATTCCATAGATAATAATCACTCCAACTAATAGGGAGAGCACAAATAAACAATCAAAGTGATCAACATCAACAAGTGCAAACGGTCAAACCGAGAAGTAATCGTCTGTTTCAATTTCAAATTTACCAGTATATAATTCTGGTTCAGACGGCTATGAAAAAGAAAAAAAAAACACTATGTAAGCAAGCACAGGCCACGAGTCTCGTACTCTCGTCTCTGAGCCACCTCCAGCCCTTTCGCAGTGACAGGACCGGCCGGCGTTGCTGGCGTCGCTGCACTGCAGGCGCATAATTTAGGTGGCCGCAGCCTTTTCTCCCTCCCACGGAAGCCGGACGCGTGCTGCAGCAGGGGATCATCGTCGTCGCCGTCAGCGTTGGCAACGCCGAGTTTGGGAGCATTCCGGTGTCAGCTTCCTCGGGGTGTCGGCCAAAGCTGCAGCTGCTGAATTTAAGGTCGCTCTGCATCTCCTGGCCAGCTTTGTCCTGCATCTGACTGTACGTCATGCTGATGCTGCTAGGCAGTTGTCGCTGACAGCTGGTGGTGGATTATTTACGAATTTAAAACCTTGGCCATTCCAAATATGGAGCCTTATCAGGTTTGGAAATATGACCAATTTATTAGTCGTCTGCTTGAGAATGAAGTAGTACTCCTTGGAGAATTTTAATTAGGAAAAACAATTTACATGCCATAGAAAATGTAAAAGATGCTTCACATTATTTGTTTCTCCTGTTTTTACGAGTCACCCGATATATAGGAGTATATATACGCCTGACAATGCAGTGTTTGTCCGTGGTAGCAATGCGTGCATGAACTACATCGCTGATTTTACATTGACTAGATGTGCTCATAGTGTGGAAGAGAAGCTAATTGACACTGGGAATAATTCCATTGCGATTTGACGCGCTGAAAGTGCACAACATCAGCACCTATTGGGAGTTTAATTCAAACGTCATGTACGCCGGAACAACTGGGCTAAAAGAAACTTGCTAGAAAATGAGAGATGTCATGTACAAGTACTAAATTATTTTTATGCGACAATTAATTGAATGATGAAGCATCAACACAAACGTTTTTTTAATGAACCCAAGAGGAGATGTTGGTTTATAAAAGATTACAGAACAACAACAGAGAGAAGATGGATGACGCAAGCAAGCTAGGCGGTGGGGCTATTGTTGGTACAAAAATAATATTCCAACAAGTGAATTTATAAGCTTACCTTTTTTTAGCGAGAGGTTACTGGTAT
The DNA here is from genome assembly GCA_030378355.1 of Eleusine indica. Lineage (NCBI taxonomy): Eukaryota > Viridiplantae > Streptophyta > Magnoliopsida > Poales > Poaceae > Eleusine > Eleusine indica. The sequence goes on from CM059495.1 coordinate 51,397,897, forward strand.
CGTTTACAATCTGTTACATGATTCCATCTGATGAATTGAGCTATTATGGTAAAAACCGTCATTAAGTGTGCAGCATGAATCCCATCAGAAAGTGACCCCCCTGCGGCACACACAACCCCTCATCAGTGGATGAGTTCAAAAGGAGGAGATGAGGTAGCTGAAAAAAACAACTCAATTATAGTTACAACAGTTGTGGATTAACACGCCGCCAATATGGTCAGGGAAGTAGGGCGTCTACTTGCAAATGGCTGGGACCCATACCTGATTGATGAAAACGGGGTTAGATGTTGTATATTAGTACTGCTGAAGATCATGCTAAGCAAATTTACCTACACTTCAATTCAACCTTATCTTCTAGGTAAAAATATTACCGACTCTATCTGTTTTATGGGACTTCACAGTTCGTTTGTTAGGTTTGACTTTTTGAGTTCAACACAATTATTGGTTGGTCTGAATTGTTGTTTATTTTCTGACTGCTTAAACATGGCAAATTGTATTGGATATCGAGATGAAGGACGAGCCTGTTAATCATGATCATATAAATTACTTTCTAAAAATAAACTATGATCTTTGAATTAATATAGTTTTTTCGTTGTGTTTATGTTTCATATGCTCCTATAATATCGCTTCAGTAGATGTATTAGTAGTTTGCTTTATGATCCTAATTAAACAATTTCTAACAAATCTATGGAGTGGTATCAGCAGTATATTTAATCCGGTGATTTGGGTTAGTTCCTTTTACATTCCTCAAGGCATCATCAATCATTATCCTCCGCCCGGCCGATCATGGGCGATGTAGGTGGGATCGTGAGCCACCTGGAAGGAAAGATTCCTCTTTCTCTCACCCTTAATTTCTTGCCAGGCCTAGAGTAAAGCTACACACACCCAGAATGTTACCAGAATGGATGGGGAATCCAGTATTTGCTCAACAAATGACATTCTATACTCCAAGTGTGATGCTTGAAATTTTCTATCTTTATTGGGAGTTAGACGGATACAACAAATAAATGAGACCTACTTAATGTTTACTCGAATTCTATACATATTGTAGGAGTGGACTAGACATCTGACAGTGAGAAAAAATTATCATCAAAATGATGCATTGCTTTCATCCATATCATGTTTTGACAATAGATAGAGTAACATAACTATCTAATATAAACAACTAAAAATATTGCGATATCTTGGCACAAAACAAATGTGCATGAGAAAAGATACAGTCAAAGCGCTACTGAATTTTGATTTGGAATACCTCATAAAAAATAGTTCATATGGATGCATGAAAAATTAGCATCTATTAAAGACTATAAGTTTGACGTTGCATGCAGATTTATACCAATGGATATTAGTATTGTGGAATTCTTTGTAACTAATCCCACCACAAAAATTATTTGCAAGAAAAATCACTATAGTTATGTCAGTAGCTACATAGAGTGACATAAACCAATCATATAAAAATAATTTAAAAGACGTTGATACATTTACATGAAATGAAAGATACAATCAGATAATGCCGCCTACTCAATTAAATATAATATCTACAACACATGAGATATTTCTATTATATCCCTCAATTTATGTATTGCTACAATGGCAGCATTCATAAAAAATGGTACAATGTGTTAGTAAGAATATATGTATTGTCTAATTTAATTATTTCATACATCAAACGTGCATATATATATATATATAGAAAATCCATTCTACTCTCAGGTGTAGTTACTTTCACGTTGAAAGTTCCACCTTGAGTATATGTTCATATTTATTTATTATTTTAAGTATGTACACATACTTGAAACAAGATTTTTGAGAGTGACAACCATAAAAATTTTTGAATGGACTTCTAGTTATAGACATATGAACATATATCGTATTTACTACTATATAAAAGTGAGTATGTCTCCATACTTCATGTATCCCGACAAAAACAAAGTGAGTATGTCCACATACCCTCTAGTATGACTATATACTTAATTTACAAACCTTAAGTATGTAATGATACTCTCTAGATTGTGAGATATATACGTGGTAGTAGCTACTCGTGGGAGTAGGCCTTTTTCCTACTCATGGGAGTATATATATATATATATATATATATATATATATAAGAAATAAATGGCTAAAAGAGAATATTGTGGTGCTCCATTTCCTATGTTTTAGTCAATAGATGGACTGGAGTGACATAACAGATATGGTGAACTTCAAGTCATATGGTGAATATATGGTGAAATTAATAAGGGCATCAATCAGAGCCCAAGCTCAACAAATTCATGCTTCAAAAAAGATAAGACTGAACACCATTGCATATATAAAAATGAAGACATTTCTATAGAAGACACAACTTTTATCTTTTCTAAGAGGAACATCTTGTGACCATAGCCGCGCTCCAATTCAACTCCATGAACCCTCCTACCTTTAAATTTATTCCCATGTGAAAAGAAATGGCAACCGCGTCATAACCATACATTAGCTTACTGGAGAATAATAATTGGATCTGTTAACTTAATTAATCACCCAGATTTTTTGCCTAATCATTAAAATAGGCCACATGAGCATTTATAACCTGGAAAGGGAGGGATTAACCACAACATGCCAATGCATGGCCATTTTTATACTCTCATGGTCCACTTAGACACTGTACTACTCCAGCCGTATTACCAATGACACGTGGGTCCGTTACATGTTATGACCCCGCAAACCAGAGGAGCGTTCCTGTGGGTCACTTGAGCAGTTTGATTTGTTGAGTGAGGATGAGGGGTCCGCGTTAATCACCGGGCACGTTCTGCACCTCTTTCGCTCTCGGGTGGGGCCCACACTACAGCTGTTACAATGTGGTCTTGTCTGCCTCTTCACACTCCTACGGCCTTTATTTTCGAAACCTTTTCTTTTTCTACTGCTAACTAATTTGTTCCCTGGCTATCTCTATTTTTTGTTCCCTGGCTACAAGTAGTAGAAAAGTTGGCTTTCGAAATCTTGCTCAGCTATGGTTGCTGCAAATTAACCTTGTTGTAATTGTTATGCCATCCGATCCCCATGGATACTGCTGGTATGGACCTTACTCATTAGCAACACTCATCTAAATTTTGGTTTTTTTTACCTTATTTACTGCACTGTTATAATATACTCCTACTGTACACCCCTAGAATTTAACGTGGTTTTAAACTAAGATAACCTTGCATAATATTATGACTAGATATTCTATGGAAATAAGTAAGATCATCACAGAATCCAACATATTCCTCGATGGGGATTGAGGTAGGGAAGTTTTGTAGAGGGTATTTGTGCTCCTCTCCCTTTTATTACAAGCCTCCTCCGCCTCTCTCTTCCCACAGTTTCCAACTTCCTCTCGGCAGCTTCACATGTTTCTCTCACTACCATTTTTTTCCTGCACTCCTCTCTCTCTCTCTCCTTTCGGTTTTAACAAGCTGTATTAGACAGGTAAAGGCCCCTGACAGCGCAGCATCTTGTTTGTTTTATCTCCCACATCATCTCCCTCATCATCTTGTGCACAAAGACAAGGCCCTCCCTCCATCTTTCTCTCTCTCTCTCCTGCAGGAGCAGCAGTACTCAACATTTCTCAACTTTCACTTCTCATCTTCTCTCTCCTTCACCCTACCCATCTTCCTCTTCGTCACAGCTATCATATTCCTTTTCTCTCTCCTCCATCCTCTCTACTACTATTATTTATGGCAGGCTTATTGATGGTATCTTAATTCTTTTTTCCCTCTCCTTTCTTCTTCTCTTCTTCCTCCTCCCGCAGGAGTACATTTTTTTTAGCCAGACTTGTTGTACTAGTGCTCCCTCCCCCATCTTCATCTTCTTCCTCTTCTTTCTTTCCCTTTTTTCCCCTCTCCTCCTTTCCCTCTCCACTCCCTCTCTAGCTAGCTAGGCCCGTCTCTCTCCTCTTTCCAGTTGTCCTTGCCTCCATCTTTTTCACCTCCCCCTCATGTGTACTGATCATCGCATCACCTCCATTCCCCAGTGGTAATAACACGGGGCCGACGTGCACGAGTGCGGAAGCAGGAGCTGTTAGCATGCAGCAGCAGCAGCACGGGGGAGGGGGAGGAGGAGGAGCTGGTGGTGCGGCGGTGCAGCAGCATCAGTTCGGCGGCGTCCAGCAGGTGGAGATGCCACCACCATTCTCGCCGCCCGGGCAGCGGATCTCGATGGCCGAGGCGCCGTCGCCCATCAGCAGCCGGCCGCCGGCGCAGCAGTTCGACGAGCTCGGCGGCACCGCCGGGAGCTTCGACGCCGAGGGGCTGGCGGCCGCCGCCGCCGGCGAGGAGGGCGCGAGCGGCGGCGCAGCGGGCAACCGGTGGCCGAGGCAGGAGACGCTGGCGCTGCTCAAGATCCGGCAGGACATGGACGCCGCCTTCCGGGACGCCACCCTCAAGGGCCCGCTCTGGGAGCAGGTCTCCAGGTAAATGAACTGAATTGCGCACCACCAATTACTCACCGGCTCGCCGCCGCCGCGGAATTCTCGTCGGCGGCGGAACGCTGCATGCAATCTCGGCGGACCAGTCGTCGCTGGAGCGATCTGCTGGCTAGCCGCTAGGCCTGGTTAATTAATTGCTTGCCCAGCTAAAGAACACTTGTTTTCTACTTTTTCCCTTAACCATCTTTCACGAGCACAGTGACTTTTTCCATTTTAAATAGCAGCACGATATCGCTCTCGTTCCCCACTTTTTCCAGAAAAAAATTCATCCCTATTTATCCGTCTTTTCGATAAGAGCCGCGTGGGCAGCAGCGGTGGTGGTATTCCCATAAGGAGCCAGCTTCAGATCCGGAAGGCATCGATCCCAAACTTATCTCTTTGGCCACTGAATTTCGCACAAAAAGTTACTAGGATTTCAATTTATTCCCAATTTCTTATCTCCATTCTTCTTGGGATTTACCACTCCAAGCCCTGCATCTGCATGGATGAATGCGTGCATATACCTTTCTTTCTTTATTTTTTCCATGGGGGTGCCCGAATCGAGTAAAATTCTACTCCATGCATGCAACTTTTGTGTGAGGGCTACAGTTGCATATGTGTTGTGCGAGAGTCTGAGAGAGTGAGCGCAATTGCGGCGGTAGGTGGTGCGAATACGCCATTGATGCAAGGTAATTAAGGTTGTTTTCTTCTTTTTGGTTGCTAATGGATGGATGCGGTTGTTGTTGTTGCTGGCAGGAAGCTGGCGGAGATGGGGTACAGCCGGAGCGCGAAGAAGTGCAAGGAGAAGTTCGAGAACGTGCACAAGTACTACAAGCGCACCAAGGAGAGCCGCGCCGGCCGGAACGACGGCAAGACGTACCGCTTCTTCTCCCAGCTCGAGGCGCTGCACGGCACCGGATCTCCGGCGGCGGCGGCTCCCTCTCCGGTGACGTCGTCATTCGCGCCGCCTCCGTCGACGATCGGCATCGGTGGGCCTCTGCCCGTGCGGACGCCGGCCGAGCCGCCGCCGCCCGTCGGGTCGGGCATGCCGGCCGCGATGATGGGCAACGTGATGAGCTTCTCGACGTCGAACACGGAGGAGTACTCCGACGAGGAGGACGACTCGGACGACGAGGGCACGCAGGAGCTGGCGGGCGACGAGCGCGGGAAGCGGAAGCGCGTGTCATCGGAGTCCGCCGGAGCCGCCGGCGGGAGCGGGAGCGGGAAGATGATGCGGTTCTTCGAGGGGCTGATGCGGCAGGTGATGGAGCGGCAGGAGGCGATGCAGCAGCGGTTCCTGGAGGCGATCGAGAAGCGTGAGCAGGACCGGATGATCCGGGAGGAGGCGTGGCGGCGGCAGGAGATGGCCCGCCTCGCCCGGGAGCAGGAGATCCTCGCGCAGGAGCGCGCCATGGCCGCGTCCCGCGACGCCGCGGTGCTCTCCTTCATCCAGAAGATCACGGGCCAGACCGTCCCCATGCCGTCCATCGCCGCGCCGGCCATCAACGCCATGCCGCCGCCACCATCATTCTCGCCACCATCGTCACAGCCGCCACCACCACCAGCAGCAGCAGCAGTTTCGCAGACTCCGCAACCGCAGCAACAACAACGACAACCATCGCCACAACAACAGAAGTCGCCGCAAGCACAACAACAGCAGCAACAATCCTCGTCGACGACGACGGACATGGTGATGACGCCGGCGTCGTTGGAGGCGGAGAACACGACGCCGGGCGGCGGCGGGTCGTCGCGGTGGCCCAAGGCGGAGGTGCACGCGCTGATCCAGCTGCGGAGCAACCTGGACACGCGGTACCAGGAGGCGGGGCCCAAGGGCCCGCTGTGGGAGGAGATCTCGGCGGGGATGCGGCGGATGGGGTACAGCCGCAGCGCCAAGCGGTGCAAGGAGAAGTGGGAGAACATCAACAAGTACTTCAAGAAGGTCAAGGAGAGCAACAAGAAGCGGCCCGAGGACTCCAAGACCTGCCCTTACTTCCACCAGCTCGACGCGCTCTACCGCAACAAGGCGCTCATCACATCCTCCTCCACCGTCCATGGATCACCAGCACCACCACTACCGCAGCATCATCAGGAGCAGGCTGCTTCTGTCACGGTCACGGCCGCGGCACCCATCTCCCAGACTCCTCCTCCACCGCTGCCGCCTTCACAGCTTTCTTCACAGCAATCGTCGTCCCAGCAGCAGCAGCAGCACGCTGCCAAGAACGGCAACGGGAACGGCAACGCGTCGGACCAACAAATGCTGCAGGCGACCAACGGCAGCGTCGTCGCGGCTGCGGCTGCAAGCAAGAAGCAGGTAAGCTAATAATATTGTCAATCTGATGCGTGTGTGCGTTTCTCCGTGTGGTCGTAGCGAAACCGCACGTACATGTGGTGGTACCTGCTGCTGTTCGTTTTGGTGATCCAATGCTGATCGCATAACGCTGCACATTTAAAGCCAGAGGACATGATGAAGGCGATGATGGAGCAGAGGCAGCCCCAGGCGCAGGCGGTGCCCAGCACCCACAACAGAATCGACGGCGCGGACAGCGACAACATGGACGAAGATGAGGACGACTACGACGATGATGAGGACGACGACGACGACGACGTGGATGGCAACAAAATGCAGTACGAGATCCAGTTCCAGCACCAGCAGCAGCAACATCAGAACGTCGTCAGGCCCAACGCTGCAGGCGGCGGCAACCCGGCCGGCACCACCGCGCCCAGCACGGCGGCGACAACCACCACCGGCTCATTCTTGGGCATGGTCCAGTGATCAATCAATCAGCGGCGCCCAATGCAAGCATTCTCTCCGGTGACTCTCGTCCTCCTCTCAATGGCTTCTTAATTCTTCTTTTTTCCCTCTTGTACCATTTGTATATCTACCTACTACCCTTCCAACTCCTTGCTCGTCGATACCTCCAAACCTCAAAACCAAAAACTCAAGAGCTCTCCCCCCTTACTCCAGGCTCCGGCAATTCTCCAATCCTCATGCACGTGTAGCAACGACATCTCCATATGTTCGTTGCTACTTTCGTTCACTTGCTCCCTGCCCCCAGCTAGAGATCGAGCTAGCTGCTTCCATTTCTTGATTCGTTGCGGTGTTAAATTACAGTGGTCGCGTCTTAGGGTGTTACAGTAAAAGAAAAGATTGGTGCTGTGGTTATTTATTGATTTGTTGTGGTAATTAATAAGAGGGAACCCTCAAGCATGTGGGGTTCACGGAGAGGTTCAATTGGTGGGTGCGGTGAAAACGGCACGTGAAGGCGGTAATAAGTGCTCCATCTCGCGGTTAAAGAGAACAAGACAAGGTGACAATGAGAAAAAGAAAGGCACATGATCCAGTGCTGCGTGCACACGCGCTATTACTTGGGTAGTAAAATTTTGTGCATGCGGCTACTATACTCTACAATGGTGTACTAGCATGTTGCAAGGGAGCAGACGAGCAGTTGAAAAAAAAATGAAAAGGATCTGCTGCTCGTTATGTGGCATGGACAAGAACAGGCGCTGGTGCATGCGGGATTTTTTTTTCTCTCCCTTTTTCCCATCTTTTTTTTAAATCAATTAAACTGTCCATTATGTATTATCGAAGTTTTTTCTTTCTCCCTCAAACTGTTGTTACCAAACTTTACAGTGTATACTTGAGACATATTATATGTTAATTTTTTCTTACTTTTGTACAAGAAGTTCTTTCCAAGTGAGATTCCTTATGTCAACTGTCTTTCATAAAAAAAGGAACATAATAAAGAATGATTTGTGAGATAAAATTACATATATCCACCTCTGATTGTACTTTAGGATCCAATGTAAGTTATTGCAAACTTTGTGTTTTAGATCTCATAAGGGATCTCCCCTCCGCTGAATATTAATACTAGCATGGTAAGATTGGTATACCTTTGACAGATTGCCCGCATGTATGCCATGAGTGAGGGAGGTGAGATCATGTTTTTGAACCGTTAGATTAGTTCCACGATCTGGTACATTGCATCTTGAAACTCAAAATTGAAATATATATATATATATATATATATGAAAGAAAACTTGTGGATAGCAAAAATATTAAGAAGCCCTAAAATAGAGTGAAATTAATTACATGGAGTTTGGAACTATTGATGTCAAAGAGAAATGATAGATAATATCATCAATTTATAAATTAGCATCAACATGTTACTACTATGTTTCTATTTTGTTGTAGCCAGCCAGTTCACAGATAAACTGACCCATGACAACAATATCAGATCAGAGAGAGTAATCTTAATTGTTGTTTTTATGAACTTCCCGAACATTCGACGGACAAACTAAGAACTACGAACTCATGTCATCACAAAAGTACTCCCTCCGAATTTGTATTATTAACTTTAGGGTATGTCTTCTATAGCTCAATAATTTTGAACTACAACGCTTGTCCTAACATGGATAATTTATATTCGGAGAGACTATATATAGTCACTATTATATCACTCTGTCTCGTAGGCTGATACAAAATGCTTTTTTTTTTCTTTGTGAAAACAATGCACATGGTGGTTGAAAAAACTCCTTGCCTCCTCCTGTACATGAAACCCTAGCTCAACGTTGGATGGCAAGCAGAGAATATTTGATTATTCATCATTACAGTTCTTAACAAACTATAGAAAACAGCTACTACTACTCACCCCTAGTACCACTCGAGATGCTGCCTCTATATTTATTTATTACTACTAGTCCTATGAACCTCGAGATGCCTCGGAGTGAACGCCAGGCGCCTGAGTCTGTGTACTAGTGCTAGTGTATGATCCATTTTGGCAAGCTTACAAAATTGGCTTGGGATGAGTCAGGCAGCGCGGGCGCTGGGGGATCCGGATAGAAACGGTTGGAGCGTGGGGTGGCGCGTCCGTCGCCTGCCATAAAAAGTTAAAAAGGGGGGGGGGGGCAGCCGCTGTGCTGTGGGATCGACGCCTCCTTTCGCTTAATTACGTGGAGGCAGGGAAGCCGCCGCTGCGCTAGGCTCACCACGGACGCATGGCATTGGCATCCGCATGCCGGCATGGTCTCTCTCTCTCTCCTCTCTGCTTTGTAGTAGGAGTACTACTCATCGCCTTCTTCGGAGTCTCTGCTGCATGATAGAGTACCATGTACCAGCTGCTACTGCCACTGCACCTTCTCTCTCTCTCTCTCTACACATTTTGTGCACTAGGAGAGCCCCGCCTTTCTCTCTCTGCTTGGGCAATTAGCATGAGAAGAGAGGGCATGGCCGGGTCTACTTTGTAGTTGTGGCCGCAGCTGCGCTGCAGGCTGAATGATGCACATGGGAAGGTGAGAAAGCAAGAAGGGGTAAAACTAAAAAAAAAAAAAAAGATGGGGAGAGCGGAAGGCATCAGACATGTCCAGAGGAGCCCACATTTTGCAATCTTGCCTTCCTTTTTTTCTTCGTTTTGTTACCACGTCTACTGTTGACCTTTCTTCACTTTTTGTCATGCCGTGCGTGGCGCAGTAAATCCAAACCCCCAATGAGTAGAGCAGTAATTGCGTGTCGACTGGCAGTGGTTGGTGCACGTCCGTGTATGTGTCACTCACGCTCTGTGATCTACGGGTAACAAACTCTTGCAGCTTTTCGAATGATTAGAAAAGTTAGCCAGGCCAGAGCTGGAAGGCATGCACACAACACAAACCTCAAGAAACTGATACGACATTCGGAGAGAACCGAGAGTTGTGCGTGCCAAACTCTCATGCGGAGCTCTAGCTGCAGAAGATTCTCCGAGAGAGAGATGATGAAGTTCATTCTGGGAGTACGGATCTGGACGAGGACTTGGGTAGCAGTAAAAGATGGGCACCATATATACAGGGTAAAAAGGTTAAAAAGCACGGCGTACGAATTCGCTGGGCGGCAGCATGTGCGGTGACTTCACGGTTCACGAGGCTGTTACTCGATGGCGGGGCAGCGGTACTAAAGCCATGAGGAACGTAGCTACGCGAACACCACGGTATTACACATGCAGTTTCCAGGGCACGTGCCTGAAAAAAGAAAGAAAGAAAACCCGTTTTTTCCTTGGCAGTTAAACACTGATGCTCCGATCTAGTAATTTAAATTGGTGACGACAAGTGCATTTAGTTGGTCTTCACTAGTTTTTAAATCAGATCAAATCAAAAGATTTAACCAAGCTCTCGTACTCAAGAGCTTCTACATAAGCGGTTAGGTCATCACTTGATATATGGAGCATTATTGTTACTTTGACAAGCTACGGAGTCGAGGATCTGCTTTGTCTTAGAACTACTAGATGGCATCCATGATCGGATCAATAGGATATGGACTTAGTATATATCAACAATAAATTTATGTAATGTGACTTTAATCATATTGTTGCTTGAATTGTCTATAGCAATATATTTTAGATACATGTATAAGACTTCATTTATGAAATTGTACTTCCTCTGTTCTCAAATTATTGTTGTTAGAACAATAACTCTAGTTCATTTTCAAACCAGAATTCTTGTCCTAACAACAATAATTTAAAAATAGATGGAATATATAATATATAACATCTTGCCCTGAATAATAGCTTACCTTCCATATAAGACTTTGTGTATGAAATTGTGTTTCCTCTGTTCTCAAATTATTGTCGTCAGAACAATAACACTAGTTCATTTTGAAACCAGAACAACAACAATTTAAAAATAAAGAGAATATATGATATATAACATCTTACCCTGAACAATAGCTTACTTTGAAGTTCCCTAAAAATCCAAGAGCAATTTACTATGTAAATTCACTTATTAAAAATATTTAGAGGCTATTCGTTTTCATGAGCTAAAGGACTCAAACTAAACTTTAATCCAAATTTTAGCTCTAGGGAAACGAACGAGAGAGCTAAAACTAGAGCTAAACTTTAGCTCTAAAGATAAAAAAAACTAAAAGTAGGACTAAACTTTAGCTCACCAAAAAAGGCTAAAGTTTAGCTCAAATTTTAGGAGCTAAACTTTAGCTCTTATTGGAAACGAACACCCCCTTAATCATATAACAACATGCGTCTCTCTTCCCTGATGACTAGTTGAGTACTTGAGTGCTGATTCGGGTACACGGATCAGTGAAGTATGGCAAGGAAAATACTGATAGAAAACGCGCTCAGGAATGTCAAGCCTTTGATTTTTTTTCCAAACACATGCATATGCTACTCACATTTCATAGCATAGCCAGCTAGTAACTCTTTGATCTACTCAAAGTGACGTTGTAAACCACAGCGCATGCAGCATGGATCTGGATCACTGATCTATTCATGTGACAAGCTATAGCGATCTAATTTTAATCTACCATGTTGTAACTAGATCTCGATTCTAAACTTGAATGCCTCAATTCGATTATATTGTTTCTCATAGCTCTGAAATGTCTTTCTGTTCTCCCAAAAAATAATAGTATCTCACAAAAGCTGGAAACATAATGTTGTAATAAAATTTATTATGGTCATGAGGATGTGCAGATGCCAGATGGTACTGTACTTTGAACCAAGGTAGTGGTATTTATGTTAGGTGATGCGGTTTAATCAATTCAGGGCCGTTTAATTAGAGTCATCGGTGTAGTTAATCACTAGATGTCTGTAGTTATACCAAGTGACCCCGCTTTGTTTAATGCCAAACAGCTAGTTAGCTGAAAATGACTTCCATCTGATAGCATATAGTACTAGTTTTTTTGTAAAAATAATCTAATTGGTCCTCTCTGTCAAGCGGTTAGACTACATATTCAATAGCAATTCATAAAATTTGCATTCCACCTGCAATCAAATATATCTAATGGTAATATAAGCACATCATAATGTAATTTACAAAATGTTGTTTCCTATATAGCAACTCGGTTGTACTTTATTTTTAAAAAGGGGAATTTGTCTAAGAGATACTGAGAAATGGTGGTTTTATCCATAACAGACAATCACATTTTCGTTTGAAACACACTATGATTTTGGGTGCTATCGTCTGTGGCACACTATTACCATTTAACAATTATTTTTAACTTTTTTATTTTGACGCACAAAACACATTAAAAATTGAATCATACATTGTTGCATTCTCTATCATTATTAAAAATTATAGCTAGATTTTATTCGATTGTATGCATGACTTGCTCATTATTTTAATATTAGTTTGTCAAGCAAGTCAAACTAATAACAACAAAAAATATATCTCTATTTTTTAATGATAGAGAATGCAACAAGGTATGTTTATGCAAAAAAAAAAATCAGATTTCAATGTATTTTGTATATTGAGATAAAAAATTTGAAAATAATTATTAAACGGGCATAGTATGTCACCGATGAGAGCACCCAAAATTGTAATATGTTTCAGACAAAAACGCGATGTGAGTATGCTATAGATGAAAGCACCATTAATCTCAGTGTCTTTCAGTAGTTAAATTTCCCTTTTAAAATTATCATTGATGTCAGCACCAAAATCTGATAGAATTTAAGCCAACTAAATAATCTATTCATGTCGGCGCGAAGGCATTCGATGTAGTTTTAAGGTACAAATTTGGGGAGGCCGGCAGCAAGAACGCGCATGATGCACGCGCCCTAGGGTGACAAACCGGTAAAGAGAGATAAAGCATCGTCCCTAGTGCACGAAAAGGTGATGTCAAAATGATTGGGTCGCAATGCAAATGATAAGATCAGATCAGAGAGAAGAGAGAGAAGCGGTAGGCAAAGTGTGAAAGCCTGAATTTCCTAATGGCTTGTGTTACGGAGCCCTGATAGCGACATCATGATGTGCTAGCTAGTTTCTTTTGATCTGCTATTATATTGTTTTTTTAATCTGCTTCAGTATTACACTGACACGGCATAAATAAGACCCTCCCGGAAAGTTGCGGCGATTCCATGCGGCTTTTCCACTGCACGGCTGAGTGAAGCAAAAATAAAAAAGTGAATGAATAAAAAGAGAGGAAAAAATAATAAAAAAGGTTCCTTCCGATGAGGGGAGCTGCGTGTGTCGTGTTCTGTGGTGTCACTCAAAGCAACAGGAATGAGATAGTGAGGTTACTTGTGCGTGCATGCATGGCAGCATCAGCTTGCACTCAGAATTACCAAAAGAAGCCTTCCAAATGAACATTTTGGTTTGCCTGTCGGATGGTACAGCGTGGTGCTTGATTCTTGATATTAAAAGAAAATAGGACTTGATAATTTTCAGTATTAAATTATAACCAGCAAATAAGTTTAGATTTACCGTGTGAAAGTTTAACACTAGAATTTTTAAATCCAAAAGTACATTAACGAGTTATATAGTTACCAACAAGTTTCCATGGAAAAATTCACCTCCTCATAAACGGCATCACGCGTAAAATGATACTTTACACAATGAGACCCGCAGTGATTCTGGTCCCCGGTAAATCGCGGGTATGATCCATCGGAAATGGTCCAGCGAAAACACAAATATTATATGGTCCCGTGTCGCTGGAGATACCATATTCATATTAATCATCTTTCTTTCTTTTTTGTCCTCTTCAAGCTTGCGCAAGTAACTAATCACAAATCTGCCCATGATTGCAAGATAAAACCACAAATCTGGCTTGCCTGCGCAGCTTGGACCACGTACCAGATCGAGTTTAGCCACGAACCTTGCAAGCATAACTCCCATCGAATCACATGCCGAGACGTGACTCTTAAGCTCGCGGAATTATTAGAGCTTGCGCCTGAAGGAATTGAACAGCATCCCAGCAAATTAGAGCACGGATCGATTCCCTCCCTGTCCTTCAAGCGCTTCGTCCCATCTCATCTCCCAAGCACATGTGCATACAGAAGGTAACCGCAGATTAAGCTGGCCTTATTAGAGAAAAAGGAAGCTTCTTTCTTGGAAGAAATAAAAGACTGAACTGGCTTTAGCCTGTGCTTATAGAGGACCATTTCCGTTGCAGCAAAAAACCAAGTTTGTGCTGTCCAAGATAACAGCTGTTATTGGCTCGACATCCTTACCTTTGCCAACTGTTGGGGCCCCTAAACCCTCCGGCCCTTGTGTGGTGTGCATCTATGCAAAGCTCTATGGTGCACTCCATTTACCTTTTTGAGAAGCACCTACCCAACAAGTGAAGCTAGGACCAACTGTTGACAACAATGCTTCAACTGCCACAATGAAAGAGAGCCGGCCAATTTGGTTGTCCCTGTGTGAATTTGTACGCAATAATAGTGTTGGTATCCTGATGCCAGCAGATAATAGATGTTTATACTCCAACATCTTGTGCCACTAACCAGGAGAAAACAGTGGATGCACCACAAAGATAGGCAATCTTGCGTAGAAAATGCTGATGTACCTGCAAAACGTTTTCGGAAAGGTGCCAGACTGGTGCCACTAGGTAACAGTGAGAACTTGAAGAGCTGACCATTAGTGTGTGAACTAATAAGGCACTGATGCCCAAGTATATATGAGCTGGACCAAAGCAATTCACTAAACATACAGATCGGCGTTGATCTCAGAGCGGTTGCCGTCTTTGACACCTCTGAACTTTCATAATGAAAATTTGGCCACGCTCAAATAGGCGTCCAGCCCATGTGACAATCAGAGCTGTGAGCTTCCTTGTGGTTGGGTTAAAGTGTCATCGTTCAACGTTATCATGGTTTTACTGCAAGATTCCAAATAGGTACCATCACCTAAAGCACATACTTGAGTGACATTGTGCTCACAGAGCAATAGAAAGTGACCTGAACGTCATGGTGCCAGTCAGAAATTCATTTCAACTGAATATACTAAATTACCTGTACACTGAGGTGAATGTTTCTGGTGCACTGCACTGCTTGTCTATCATGCATCATGATTCGGTGAGCGAACCAAATCCGTAATGCATCAGGAACCTCTTCTAGATATCCATTTCGTTAGAATGGTGCAGAAACTTTAAGCAATGAGTAAATGTCGCTGGCAACATGCACAATCTTTTCTCCACGACCAGAGTACGCAAGGCCTCCCCTGCAACTCCATCGATCTAGGTTCAGTAGGAAATGATAGGTCGACAGCTCTCCTAAATACTCCAAACTCAAAGCTGACTGCTTGGTAGCTTTTGAAGAATCGGTTTTATTCGCTTTGTCAAAAAACCCAGACTAAACAAAGTATCACATCTCAGAGAATGAATTCTCTTCCAGGATGACCGCCAATCGGAATAGGATCTGCAAAAGCAGAATGAGAAAAGAGGAAAATAGTAAAGCTTCCGTTCCTTTTGGTTGCTAATAGAGGCAGGAAAAGAGTAAGAGATGTAAAGATGAAGTGGGGGAATTATGAGTCATTGGTGGTTATTCTTTTGCCAGAGGAGTCCAGCCAACAGTGAAAGCTGTACACAAATACACACTACTAGGCAACATGGACAGACATGGCTCCCATGTTATCCCGTGCAACCCCTGTTCCCCACTCGTGCCCTCCCGTCGCACATGGCCTTGTAACCAACCATTCAACCCCTCTCCCATGTTAACATTGCCATGGGACCTTCTTCCCATACAGAACAATTATCACCATCTTCTGTTTTCCGTTCCGCCATACTCTATTCTTTCCTGTACTGAAATAGTGCCAGCTCAGCGTTAAGTAGGGTATGGTGAGGCAACATCTCTCTTATCGTAAAAGAAATTCATGAGGGCGTCCAATCAGAGGCTTTCGTGAATTATTGTAGGCATTAACAGGATCTCAACTACATGATAAAAATGTTCCAAGCAATTTCGTAGGCGCAAAAGAAAAGACAATCAATTTTAAGATTAGGGAATCTTTATTCATCATCCTGAACCACGTGTAGGGTTTTAGTTCAGTAAGTCCACAATTGATGTTGAAGATAAATATTCCAAGTTGGTGGACTCCCAGTTCTTTAGAAAGCAACATGTTTTATCATTTCACTTTGATGTCTATCTATACCATCTTTCATTGTCAGGCCAATCTTGGAGGTGTCATTCTGTCATTTAGTAATGTACGACAAAAGTATGTGGGTTAGGGGGGCAGATAATCAATTATCTGACTTCAAGATTGGCTTTAGAGCCCAGAAGGGAATTGAACACTATAGTAGGAACTGCCATAAATAATGTTAATGCCATAAAAATATAGAAGCTTTGCTGTTTATCGATAGGAACGTATGAGCATAAACATTATTGCAGCTTTTCAGCCGAACTAGCGGGTTGGCCTTTGAGAGATCATTTTCACAGGCCCTGGTCGCAGTTGCGCAACTTTGGTTGTGATAATGTAAACTGGATAAGAAATCATTTAGAGGAAACCTTTTGATCGTCACTTCAAGTCGGAAACAGGACGATTCTCACTACGTTGGGTCCCATGGATCGATATAGCGAGTTCTGATCATCCAAACAGCACTCAAGCAGCATATGCGATCTTAACATTCTTTCATCTGAAATTAACATTTGGACAGAAATCATTGAAGTATAAGCTAAGTTCATCGCAAAATAGATGAATATATGTAAATGTATTGTTTTGAATATGACATCATGTCGAAAATATAAATTGTTGTTTGATCATTCATTTATCTATATTGACTCTGTAAAAGTCGGGTGTCACATCATAATAAATAAGATGAACTTTTTTGTAAAAGATGCTTGGCATTCAGAAACTGAATATGGGTAACAAAGAGCACCGTTATTTTCTTAAAACAAAATGAGCACTGTTATACTATTGGCAAATGTACAATCGATCTACTGGAAATCAGGAATCGGTAGGATAGCCAGGCTATTTTAATGTATTCAAGCGATCACAAGGAAGCACAGACTTTCTAGTCTCTCCACTTGCTGGATAAGAATAAAAGTAAACTATTATAGTTAGAAACAGTCATCCTTCTTATCCTATGTTTTACGAATGTCACATCAAACACTACAACCCACCCTTTCAAATCATAGTCAAAGGATATCTCCTTCAAATAAATTATTATTGATTAACCCAGCATAACTTGCAGTATGTATGAAAGCCTACATAAACTGCTTTATAAAAGGAGCAGAACCTTACATATCCTACAACAATTTGACTACTCACCTAAACAATACTGAATGTGATATGGTGCAGTTTGGGTATGATGACAGCAGGATTGTTCAAGAACAGAATAATCATTCACTCACATCAATGTCGTTAAATCACTACCACTGTATTAATATTCCTAATAGTTTGAGAACTTCAGTCTTCATGCATAACTGTTTCTAATGCTTTGCATAGATTTGCAAATCAGAGATATTGCAGCTAAGAAAGATTCTGAAACTAAATTCATACTGCCATTCAGTTCATATATAACAGAAACGTACCGTCCACCAGTTGTCACTTCTCTGATAAGTCTCTAAATATATTTTTCCTGTTAACTGATGGAAAGTCTTTTATCATTTTAAGAAAAAGATATTGGAATATAGATCTGCTCAGCAAAAGCCGGGAAAAAATAGGACTAGACATGAATTGAACTGATAAATTAATGGAATGGACAGCTCAATGACTTATCTAAAATGCTTGTTCTACTAGGCAGAAAAGTGTTGCAAAATTATGTACATCAGCACTTTGTCTCTCATCCAAGGGGTAAAACAGTTCGTTTTCTCAAAAGCGAATATACTAAAGTGTTACTTTGGTTTAATTGACCGCCCACAATCCTTCTTTGACAAATACGACCAGATTCATATGAACAGGTATGTCCAGATATCAGTACTTATTTGTTTGGCCCAGCTGTAAGCCACGGGTTTGCTGAGTTGCATGAAACTTCTATGTTATTACTAGTTGTTGCTTATTTGTGTAGGTTTCTATTTAGGAGATAAGACCAATTCTCCAATTTGACTGAGCTAAATACATTGCAAAACGTTGATGGCGGACAACAAATTTGGATACTGGGAGCCCACTGAATATTTTACAAAACTGTTATTATGACTTTTAACTCATACAAAATTGCAAATGCAGATAGCGGAACAGTCTGCCACAGTTGTACAAGAAACGAACAGTGAAGAAGTAGAACTGCCACAACTGCAGGGACGAACAGAGAGGGTGACGAAGTACGGCTCCGCCGCTTGTGCCTCTGATGATTTGGAGGCCGCCGGAGTCTCCTTCCCTCTCCCGGCCTCCCGGATCGCGTGCGGCGGCCACGGGGTTTGGGACTTCGGGGTGTGGCACGCCGCATTCCGAGTTCGATGGTGGCAGCGGTTGCCGATTTTGGGCCCTCTAAAGGGAAATAACCCATCGAGCAAACTGGCCCAAATGGACCAGCCAAATGACCTTCAACATCGCCCTAAAAAAAAAGAGTAAAATACATGGGTAATGGTTGTTTCATTTTGACCATTGTACTCATAAAGTTACAAATTATAGTCATCAAACTAGCTCATACATATTGATAGGGTCATTACTTTCGTATCACTACGTGTTTTGTTAACATAGCATATGTATAGTTGTAATCACCGTCTATGTGGACGCCCACTTGTTGAGTGCAACCAAATTATAGTCCTTTCTGGTAACAAACTCAGTAGTAAAGCTATTGTGTTACTAAAAGGATAGGATATGATCCATATTCGTAGAAAAATTAAGAAAAAAATAATATTTAGAAATTGATCAAGAGAGCAAAGTAAGATTCTTTTGTAAATTGCAGTTATAGTAAAGGATTATCAAGTTGAGTTGAATGTAATGAATAAACTCCATATTTACTTAAATCTCATAATAAGAATAATCGACAACACTAAAATAATGGAATTACTTTCATTATCCTTGATGATGTCCACTATCACTAATTAATGTCACTCACATTGGTTGTTGGTTAGATATACGATCATCATGGTCATTTTCAAAATGAATAAATAATACATGTGAATTTGTATATTAGAAAATATGATAATTATAATGAGGGGGTGCAACTGCATAGTACGAAGAAAAAGATACAATATCGATTAGATGAGTGTACATCCACATGGACGATGAGACATGAATATACACATGCGAAGTAACCAACATACGTAGGGATATAAAGATAATGACCGTATCGATGCATATGAGCTAGGTTAATGGCTACAATTTATAATTCTATGAGTACAATGGTCAAATTGAAACAACTAAACTAGTATAATGACTATTGATGCATTTTACTAAAAAAATGACCTTCAACATTTTGTGTTTGTTGCATTTGGTGATTGACTGATGTGCGAAATTGCTAATCTTTTATTAGCTAGACGTTTCTATTACAATTTGTGATTTTTTGAATGTTAATATGCGTGGTATTCAGTGATTTGAAGGTTGATGACTGATGTGTGTTGCATCTAATGATTTGAAATGTTTGAATATTCGCACTTCAAGGCTAGCGCGTGACCCTGCCTGGCCTTGGGCCAGCCCAATGTGAAGTGGCGGCGGAACTGAAAGTCCCTGAATAGATGTCGCCTAGAGGGGGGGGGTGAATAGACGTAAATTAACAGAACAAGCAACGAAATTAAAACTGTCAAAACCGGTTGCTCCGGTTTAGCAAACCGGTACATCTGATTTTGTCAGAAAGCTTAGGATAAAACAAGTTAATATGGAAAACAGTCAATCTCTAAAGACAAGAAAGCTAATAAAACAAACACAGGAACCACCCTAAATTGATTCACAAAGAATCAACCTCAGAAAACAAAACTTCCAAACCGGTGGGGGCAAACTGGTTATACCGGTTTCCTGATACAGATAGCAATTAAACAAGGAACACACCAAACAGAGGGGCTACGCTAGTAGTAACTACACCGTAGAGTGACCAAGATATACAAAAACTAGATTCACCAAAAATCTACACAATTTGGCACTAACCAAAACCGGTCCCACCGATTTGGGAAACCAGACCCACCGGTTTTCTCGGGGCAGATAGAATAAAACAGAAAATATAGCGTCCCACTAAGTTCTAGAAAGCTTAAAGAACCTAACAGAGCAAGCAAGATCTAGAGCAAGTAATCACTGAGAACACTTAGCACAACTACACATGCAACCTATGAATTACAAACAAAATAAGCAAGAATTTAAGAGAGCAAACCAAATAAAGCACACGGAGATTTGTTTACCGAAGTTTAGATTCACCCCCGTGAACCCTACGTCTCTGTTGAGGAAGTTTGAGTTGCTCACAAGGCACATTCCAAACCGGGTCTCTTTCAACCGCTTTCTCCGATCCACTAGCTTTGCTTCTTTCCTTGCGGAGGCGAAGCGGACCTTCACAAACTTTCCCAAGGCTCACCACAAGCTTGGGAGCTCTAGGGCGACGCATAGCCGACTAGGAGGTTTCACCTCCAAGAGTAACAAATGCTTCACGAATTAGCACAACAATGCTCAAATGCTCAAGTGTGGGATTTTCTCTTTTGTGCTCTCAATCTCAATCTCTCTTAACCCAATGCTTAGGATTTCTCACAAATCACTCAAACCTCACAAAGAAGTGTTGGGGAGAGCTCTACAAGGCTTTGGATGTATTTTCTTTGTGCACACAATCACCAGCATCCAAAGAGGGGGGAGGAAGTATTTATACTTGTCCCCTAAAAACTAGCCGTTATACTGAACCAGTCAAAACCGGTCCCTCCGGTTTTCGAAACTGGTACCTCCGGTTTTCCTGAACTAGCCGTTAGAGATTTAAACCCAAACCGGTACCTCTGGTTTGGTAAACTGGTTACACCGGTTTTCCCTGTCATAGTGTGAGTGTAGGCATTGTCTTTCTCATCTCACTTGGGTTTTACTTTGAGCATTGAGGCATTATATACAAACCATGTAGCATCCCTCTTGATAGAGCGGCATGCCTAAACTCAAGATTAAATAAAAAATAATTGTTCTTCTTAAGCTTGCATGATCATGAATTTTGTCACTTCTTCTCTTTTATGCTTCATGAGGACTGCCACATGTGCTTTTTCTAAGCATCATCACCTAGAGCTTGTGACTTGGAATTTCTTTATTCATAAGATTCATTTTCGCCTTTTGGTTCACAAGTCACATTAAGTTTTCATGTTTCAACAAAGATTGATACTTGGAGATGTATGACCACTCATAGTTTGATTGGTCCATCGTGATTGCGCTCCATCTGCCATTCACCATGGCTTGGGTCCCTCGGCGCCAAGATTCTATCTTGCCCTTCTCCCGTGCATGGTCCATCGCGGTCAAGTCATGCCAATCCTTCACCATCTTGCTATCTTGAGTCACACATAACTTTGTATCATCGTTATGTCTTTATTTGAATTTCTTCTTTGAAATATGAATTCGATCAAGTTGCTTCTAAGATTAAATACCATAAAGAAATAGCACTTGATCACTTCTTTTTCTTGACAAACACCAATTTGTTGAGACCATCTCATATTAATTGTTTTTATGTCCCATATTCTTTTCAAACCTTGGCTTGTCATAATATTGCTCATATGGACCTATTTATTTGACACCTTTTCTTTTTATCACATTGGCCCATTTTTCTTACACAATTGTATGTTTATCAAAGCTGATCATTTGCATTAATGTTGAGTATATTCATCATGTAAAACCTGCTCATATACTCATAAATAGAATTAGTCCTTTAATCATGTTGTCATACAATCACCAAAATCCACTAGGGGCATAGATGCACTTTCAATCTCCCTGTTTTTGGTAATTGATGACAACCTTGATTAAAGCTTACAAATAATATTGATAAAAGAGTTTTGAATGCAAACATTTTGGTTGAGCTCCCCTTAAAACTGTGCATATTAATGAAATTCACTAAATTTGACCTCAAATGCCAATTGCATATTTTGTAATCAATCCATGAGAGCTCCCCCTATATATGTGCATTCGTGGGATGCAACAAGTATGTGTTGGGCGGAGGAGGTGGAGGGTTAAATGGTGGCACCTGTCTGGCAAAACCGATTGCTCCAGTTTGCCAAACCGGTTCCTCCAGTTTTTCCAGACAAAATAGAACTGAAAAACAAAAGGAACTAATGCCTCGAAGCTTTAATCCATCTCTCCCCCTTTATCATTTAGCACCAAAAGGGGTCTTCCTAGGCAACATAAGCCACTCCTCCTCGTCATCTTCCTCATCATCTTCATCATTGTTGGGCGGAGGAGGTGGAGGGTTAAATGGTGGCACCTGTGAAGTCCCCGCTCCACCAGGACCAAAAAAGTCCCACTGACATCTGCATCTCCAAACCAAGAGGTGTAGGGATTCTCCTGCTCATAGCGGCTCATTCTAGCTTCAAAAGTCTCAATCTCTAGACTTTGTTCACCTTCAGAGGCAATAGGAGAGCGAGGAGGCTAAAGATTGCTTTGTTGGTGGAGAAGCTTCATGGTCCTTGTGTCTCTCTTTCTAGCCTGCCTCTCATGGTGTGCTTTCATATCTGCATCATGCTGAGATCTGCACATGCCAAATGCCAAAGAGCAAATCGACAAGTTTCTTAATGGGTGAGGAAGGCTTGTGCCTTTGCTACCCTCTCCCTCTAGCTGTAGCAGAGGTGGATGCACCATGGGCTGCTGCTGCTGCATTGCTGTCCTCAACTAGGTTCCTCAAGTCATTCTTGATTTTCAAAGGGAGGTGCTCCTTGTCACACACAAAGGTACGAGCTAACACCCTCTCAATCATGTGCATAATATAGGGTGCATATCCACAACTCTTCAAAGGGCTGTTAAAAATGACCTTTATCTCCTCCCAGACAAAGTCAAATACTGATAAATCATGCCCATTTGGTCCCATGGCAGCAAGGATGTTCCTATTGTAGGAAGGGAGTTTTGTGCCATCTCCCTCCCTAGGAGTGATAATTTTCCTGAAGAGCCTGTTGATGTAGGCAAAGAATGGAAGCAAATCTGTGATAGTGCCATAATTTCCTTGCTTCCCTGCTGGATACATGTGCCTCAACCCTCTAGCATCAAGACGTGTGGCAAGGTGAATCCTTGGACGATTGGCATCATGTCTCCCAAAACCAAAGATCCTAGCAAACTATGCATAGCTCACTTCATACCACTGTCCCTCAGTCATCCAATGCATCTTCCTTGTGCTTGCATTTTCCTCAAAATACAGAGTAGCATAGAATTGAGCAATTACCTCATAGTTCCAATTTTTCTGAAAACCAAGAAGATCCTTTAAGTGCTTTGCCTTGCACACAACAATGACTTCATTGAATATGGGGTCATTCTTGTTTTCCATATGTGCTCAATCAACCCACCGAGAGTTAGCAATAGGAGTATGCTTCTTTGTCAAAATCACTGACTCATAGAAATCCTGCAGGAAGAAGAAGTGAAACCTGTAGTCAGTGGCCTCTCTAGGGAGTGGTTCAAGATGGCAACGGGCATCCATTACCCGCATGCCTGCGGGCAAATACCTGAACGGGCACGGATTTGGGCACTGATTTGTGCCCGCGGGCGCGGGCGCGGGCAGTGTTTGAAATCCAACGGGCATGAGAAAGTATCGCCCGTATCCGCATGTCCGTATACCCGATAAAATTTAGGGTTTCTTTCCTTTTTCCTCTTCCCATTCTACCCCAGCCACCGCCATCCTTTAGATCCAGAGTTCCAGACGCGCTCCAGGCTCCAGCTCGCCCCGCACGCCCCTTACCCCCTCGGCTCCCGCACGCCCCTCCCCTCAGTTCACCGTCGCATGCCACCCACCCCCTCTGCTCGCCGACGCGCGCCCCTCTCCCTCCCCTCATCGCTCGTCCCCTCGGCTGGCCGTCGCGCGCCGACCATGCTCGTCGCCGCGTGCCCCTCCGCTCGCCGTCGCTCTGGCCTCCTCCCCCACGCGCGACTCTGGCGCGCCACTCCGGCGTCCTCCCCGACAAGCGAACCTCTCGTCCGCATGCCCCGCTCCGTCCTCCTCCCTCGCCGCGCGTTGCTCCGGCGCTCCGTCCTCCTCCCCGACACGCGCTGCTCTGGCGCTCCAGCCTCCTTCCCGATGCGCGCTACTCTGGCCTCCTCCTCCGCAAGTCCGCATCGCTGTGCACGGTGGTCGAGGGCGCGGACATGCCCGCGGGCACGAAATATCCACGGGCAACGGGCGCGGGCGGTGTTTCCTGCCCGTTGTGTGTAACGGACGCGGGCGCGGGCACGGATTTTGGCTTGTGGGTACAGGCGAGAGGAGGCACTATCCGCGGGCACCGTGCTCGTTGCCATCTTTAGGAGTGGTCTAGGATCCTTGGCCCTCATCTCTCTCATAGAATTTATTTGGCCTTTGTAGCTCACTTTCTCCCTCCATTCCGGGTTTTGAGGAACCCAAAAAAAGGGATGGCCAAGGTGCACATAGGCTGCAGAAGTGATCTCATCCACATCAAACTCCTCCTGCTCTTCCTCCTCTTCACTGTCCTCGAAGCTGCTAGCTGCTACTGTGCCAGAGCCCCCACCTGTTGTCCTAGGAGCAGACCTAGGAGCACCACTAGGAGGGATATAGGGCTTATCCTCAGTGTCATCCTCATCATATGACTCATCTTCCTGCACGGGATTTGCAGAAGTGTCATCAATGGTCATAGTGCCTCTGGGCAGCCTCCTAGCTAACTGCTTACATCTCTGATAGACGGTGTCAAATTGTATTCCTTGCCTAGCATCATGCCTTGCTTTCACATTCATCTCTCTTTCCTCATCCGACATACTGACCTGAGATAGATATGAATGAACAAGGTCTTAGGATACATCAGGGAATGATAAAAAGAGGTTTGGATAACAATTAGAGGTACCAATATGAAAATAGGTGTTCTCTGGAAAAAAACGATGCTGTCGGTTTGCCAAACCGGTGCCTCCGGTTTTCACAGAGAAAACCTATGCTCATAATTTTATCTAAAATTGTTCTAGGCAAAATTAAGGCATGAGCAATACATGGAAACAAAGAAGAGATCAAAGGGACAAAAAAAAATCAACCAAAATCATGACTTAGGGTTTTTCTGTCAAAACCGGATGCTCCGGTTTGTCAAACCGGTGCCACCGGTTTTTCCAGACAAACCCTAGGTCACGAATCCAATTGATTTTTCCAAGCATTGAAGAGCAGGTTGCATGGATAGGTTCTAGGACAATCTAGGAGGCAATGTACCACAGAGAAATTTGAATCTACCAAAGGTGCTAAGAGATCAAAACTTGAAGCCATAGGTACCTTTGGAGAGGAGAAACTCAAATCCGGAGGTGAAATTGAAGTCTCCGATCTTGGGGCACCAAGATCCACCCAAGAATTGAAGAATTTCACGGAGAAACCTTGAAATCGCCAATAGAGGGGAGAGGAGGCTGCTACATGGTTGATTTTGGAAGAGGGGAACAAATGAGGTTGAAGGGGTAAGAAACTGGCTTGCGCTGGTTAAAACGATAAAATCGGTGCCACCGGTTTCCCAAACCGGTGCCACCGGTTTTGTCAGGATCTGAACAAAACTAGATTGAGAGGAGATCTTCAATGGACATTGCTTCCAAGCCTTGAATCCGTTGCATTTTCCTTTGTAGATCAAATCCTTGAGACTTATGATGATGAGTGTGAAATTGACCAAGATTTGAGAGTCGATGGAAAATTGGACTTGAGAGAGCCTTGCAAAGTGTGTTTAGGCAACAAACAATCAAGGTGAACAATAACCACAAGTAGCTTGACATGATCACAAAGATCAAGAATCAAATATTTTGAAATCCACTCAGGACAAGACATTATATAGATGTCCTTTACTAATTTTTGAAAAATCAATCTTAATGTGACATCCCAAGTCATAATGGTTAAATTGATTACTAATTAAAAATGTCAAATAATTAAAGTGCCAAAGAAAAAGGGAAATAATTTAATTAGTTAATTCCACCAATTGTCCAATTAGTAGCTTTTCAAAAACTTTGCAAACTCAATAGAAGTGTGTCACTATTTTTGCATATTCCAGTGGATCATGTCAAGAAGGAAGTTTGGGAATTTTACCAGAAATTTTAATAAAGGTTTAATACCCCTAAAAATTCCCTAAGTGCAGAGAATAGCACCGCTGTTCCAAGAATTTTAATTAATTTTCCATCAAGAATTTCGACGTGGACCCAAAAACAAAGTTGGCAAGTAGGTTTGTCTGAACTTACACAAAAATTTGCACGAAGTTTGGAGCACCGAAGCTTGGAGAATTTAGCAAAGTACCGATCACTGTTCTAGTCAAGCGGGGTCAACAACTTCTCTGTCCTTAGGCCACTCCTCGATCGACACCGCCGTACCCCCCCCCCCCCCCCGCCGGCCACGGTCGCCTCCTCCCTCTCCCCCATCCTGGCCACTGCTCCGTCTGCCCCCCACTGTGTCACCGACCCATATTGAAGCCACACCGACGAGCCAATCCCCGGCGGCCAGCTCGCCTCCTCGCTCTCTCTGCTCTCTCGCTGCCACTCGGTACTTAAGGCCGCAGCCGCTGAGACCCCCCCCCCTCCTTTCCTCTCTGCTCTCGCACGCACGCCACATGATTTCCAAGCCTCCCGGCGAGACCAGGTGCCCTGCCCTCGCCTCCTTCTCCTCTTCCGCAAGAATCGGACGTCGCCCTTGTTTCCCTCCGCCATGGCCGCCGTCGCGTCGAGCTCCACCTAGGCAGCCCCCCGTTCGCTCCTGTCTCCTCAAATCGGTGCGTGAGTAATCCCCCTAGCATGCCCCTGACCCGTTCCCCCTCTGCCGCAGAGACCTCGCCGGAATTGACGAAGAAAGGAGCTGCCGCCGTCGGGTCCCTCCCCACCGCGCCGACGAGACCCCTCCTCCGACCCTCCCCGTCGCCTAGCTCCTCCACACCGTCGATCTCTGCACCAAGGTGATGCTCTTCTGCCACTCCCCGACCCCTCTCGCTCGCCGTGCTCGCCGCGCGACGTCGCCGTACCCTTCCCCTGCTCCGCCGCTCGCCACCGGCCATCTCCGGCGCCTTCCGTTGGTCACCAACCGAGCCCACGAGGTCGCCGCGGGATGCTGAGCACGTGGGCAAGCGGCGTTGGCCTAGCCGCGCCGCCGATTGGCCGCTGGCCCAGGCTCGCCGGCACCGGCCACCGTGCGCGCGTGCGCTCGCGGGTGTTTGAAAAATGCCGAGTGGCATTTCTGTAATTTAGCCTCGACTTTATTAAAATCTTCAAAAATTCATAACTCGAGAAATAAAAGTCCAATGAGCATGAAACCAATTTTGTTGGATTCATAAAATCATCCTATACCAGAAAAACAAATGAGATCCAGGGTTATGCAGTAGATTAATAAAATTAAATCACCAAAGTTAGAACCTTGCTAAGAGTATTAAATTTATAATTAAAAATTTATAGCTGGTAAAATCATGGGATTTGGTCAGTAAGCATTTCATATCATTCCTGAACTTTGTACAAAAGCACATTCCCATATTTTATGCAAATTTTTAGTGTTATTGCATAATCCCCATTTTCAGTAAATGAATTTATATAAATTCTTGGGTAGGATTTTAATCCTGAAGTTTAGTATTCCTGCTCTTTGGGCATTTCTGTATACCTATAAATCTCCATGAAAAATTTAGGGCACCATCAGTATGCTTTTTGTTGTTAAATTACTCATCAATAATTAGCTTGAAGGAATTCCAAGGTAAATAGTGCCTTGTATATGCATATAGTTATTATTAGGGATACATCCATCTTTGGGATTGCTCATGCAGCATGTTACTCTTGACTTACAGTAAAGTTTATTAATTTCCATTGTATGCTCATGTTTCATAATTAGCTTATATATCTAGATTGGTTTAGGGTTATATTTAAAAGTGAGCATGTCAACTTCTAGGAGGTTAAGGAAAGAGACACATGCTATGGTTTAACTTTACAATATAAAGTTTCTATGTTCTCTTGCATGGGCATTATAATTGGTGAATGCACCCCGGGTAAGTATGTAGTTAAGAGGCTTTGCATGTCTGCTAAGTAGGCCTTGTCACACCGATGAAAAATACCCTGTTAATTCCTTAGCCCCAGAGGTATGCCTTATTTGAGGTAGGTGATACGCTTATTGATTGTCGTGTCTCCCATCTCCCTAATTAGAAGTTGTCCCCTTAAAATCAGTATTTGCCCAGGGTGTCGTGCAAGCATGTCATCCCATGCATGAGCATCATTCCGTCAAATTCTATTTATTGAGGAAGTGCCATGAATCATCGTCCAATTCCTTACCGTGCATTGCACTGCATTGACTAGGAAGCGAGATCGGGAGCAAGGCCGTGGCAAGCAACCCCGAGGAGCCCGAAGTTGAGCTAAACCCCGCCGAGAACTCTAACTACGATCACTCCCAAGGCAAGCCCCGGTGCACACCTACTGATTTACGAGTCCTTTTATTTTGTCACCATAGAGGGATATTGTATTGTGCATTAGGTATAGGGCTTGGATGGAAACCCACTTGCATAAACAAACTATGACCTATACTTAGTTTACGTTAGTAAGTATTTTCGTTAGCAACTGCTAGGCTTAAATTAGTGGAGTCAACGGTAGGCTATGGGATCACTTGATTCAATCATGATTTGCG
Organism: Eleusine indica; assembly: GCA_030378355.1. NCBI lineage: Eukaryota > Viridiplantae > Streptophyta > Magnoliopsida > Poales > Poaceae > Eleusine > Eleusine indica. Next base: position 51,426,615 of record CM059495.1, read on the forward strand.
TGAAGAATGAAAATTGATTAAAATTTGAGAACCTATCGTTGCAACTCCGCGGACAAGTATTGAACAGTACCAAGTGCATACCTCTATATGGGAATTGGTAAACCTAGTAACTTGGGCGCGTGATGTGAATGGCACGGTGGATGCACGGGTTGAGGACCGCTGGAGAGTGCACGGGTTAAGCCTCGGATACGAAGTACTGTATCGCGGGGAGGACGTGTACTCGGGATCGATGGTCCCGGATCGACTTTATCGCAACCTCGTGAACGGTGGCCATACGTGTTCTTAAATGATGCGTATGTCGTGCATTTGGGTTATTCTCCTGCAGGATGTAAATCGATTCGAATTACCATCCTTCGCGGTTATGAGTACCTCTTGTTTCGAGCAGTGGCAATGATACTTTAAGTAGAGAAGTTTGGTTAGGATGCTGAAATATATTTACTCTATGGATACATATTGCTATGTTGTATTGTTCTTTACATTTGTACAAGTCTTAGCAGCTAGCTAGGTTCAACTACAGTTTCTTTTCTGCAACAAGCAATTAAAATCTTGGTTAAGGAATAAGCATCGCAGCATAGAATTAATAGGTGCTTTTATGCAAATATCAAATAAACCCGGTCAGCCCCCTGCATGTTAGGAGTCGGTTTTAGAAAACCTTTTGGACGGGTAAGTCTTGCGGAGTATGCTAGATACTCAGGCTTTGCGATTATGTGGTTTTTCAGGTTTACCTCAAGCGACTTATTGTGATTGCTGTAACAAAGTTGTGTGGGAAGGTGAGGAGCCCCAGAACTGGACCATTGAATGGGTCCCCAGCTCCCCTAATCAAGATGAGTGAGCCATTGCTCTAGGGCTGGCATGGTTTACTTAGGTTCCGCGTAGTGTTTGTCGTATTTTCCGCCTCCGCATATTTATGTAATATGAACCAAGAACATATGTATGGTAATGTAGCTAAATTTGCTTCCGCTATGACTCTTGAACTTGTAATATTAAGCACTTGATGATGTATCTTTGTAAATGATGGATGTTCATGTGTGAACACTATGTATGGTTATTTCGCTCACCATCTCCCGAGGCGATCCTGTACGGCACACTCTATACTTCGGTATAGGGTTGCGACACTTAACTCACAGAGAGTATGTTTATGACAAAAGTCACACACATACCAAGGCACATCCTACCACATGAATTCTATATGCAGTAATAAGGACAAAGAATTTTGGATGACATACCTTTGGTAGCAATTATTCCTTTTTAATTAATGAAAAAGAAACCCAAATTTTCTTGCGCTTACTTTATCTTTTACCATTAATGCCTACTCTCCAAAAATCACCTTTTGATGCACTTTCAATGGTAGACATTTGGATTAGTAGCATAAGATAGAATCAAGGAAAGAGATTCCTTTTTACTTGATTTCAGCATGAGACATCGTAATCATGAGGTATCTCCACAGATAGACTAATCATAAGATAACTTTAAGCAAAAACATTAGTCTCTTTTAACACAAGATATAAAAAGAAACTCCCCCTAAATATGTGCTGCAAATACTTTGAATAATTTTTACAATGTGCACATGTTCTATTAGGAACTTGGAGAGGTTCAAATTATATCTTGGTCAAGGTGAGGAGATACTTAAAATCAAGAAAAGAGAGCAAGTCAAGGAATACTCACAACCACACAAGTGTGTGTGATCACTTCATATCTTCATGTTTGACTCACATGATGTGTTCCTTCCTCATCATAGGTCAATTGATAATCTCGATGCTATCTTGCTGTTGCCTCTGCATCACTTCATCTCATTAAGCTTTTCAGGAGAAACCAGACCCACTGGTTTGACAAACCGGTGCCACCAGTTTTTCCTGGGTTCTGGAGTCCAATGAATATGTCTGAGACGTCGGACTCTCAGACAAGTCCGGTTACCCTGAGTGGCAGCCTTACTGGAGTCCGATGGACTTGTCTGACACACCGGACAAGTCAGGGAAACCGATCCCTCCAGTTTTACAAACCGGACCAACCGGTTTTCCTGGTTCCTTGTTTTCCAGATTTTCTTCTTGCTTTGTGTTGCTTTCTTGGCCTTTTGTTTGTGTTCATCAATCCTGAGAGATATTCACAAAACAAATTTTTCTCCAAGGGAGACATTAATTGCATCATTTTACAAGTTCACTCATGCTTGCATACTTGAGAGCATTTCTCAAGTGGTAGCATGAACTTATGGGATCATTGCTGCAGGATTAAGGAACAAGACAAAAAGTTTAGTGGTACTTATTCTTTTCCTTGATGTCATTGATGTAGATAGTATTTGAATGTCTCCATGCTTGGCAAGTCTGCATGTTGTTCCATCATTCTTGTACATGCCAAGTTATCAATGCATCACCTGCATCTTATGAACACTTTCAAGCATATCTTGGTACCCAATGCTTATTGGGTCCTTGAGATTTAGTCGCACAAGCTTTGGGCATCCAAATTGACTTTGCACTATCAATGGGTGAACACATCACCTTGATAGCACAAGTGTCACTTTTGACCTTAGAGGGTAAATACTTATTATTGACCAACTTAGAATTTAAAGCTTGAGTCAAAGTGCAATCCTTACTAAGATGTCCTTTGTCCCGACATGCGTAGCATGTTTGATGCTTAATTATTTTGGCCTTGTCCTTGATTTTCTTCTTGATGTTTTCATTTTTGTTCATGTGTCTTTTGTATGCTGACACAAAACCTTTCTCTAATTGCTTAATTGGATGGAGCTTTTCTGTAGAAACCGGTCCCTCCGGTTTTGATAGACTTGCTCCATTCTTGTATGTCTTGGACATGAGGCTATCTTATGTCATTTTTCCTTGCATCCATAACATCTTCTCTGAGATAGACTTCTTTGTCTTCTAGAGAGTGTAGATTGGTCATTTTTCCTTGATGGGCATTCCAAAGCGAAATGTCCCATTGATGAACACTCAAAGCACTTGATGTGTAATTTCTTGTTAATCTTTTGCTTGTTTCTCTTGTCATGAATCTTATTTAAGTTAGTGGGAAGACTTTTGCCACATATTGATGTGGATCCCTTCTCGAGCTTCTTCACCATGCTATCACGTTTATCTTGAGATTGTTGCACATGGCCTTTGCCTTTCAACCGACTTAAGTCCATGTTCAGCCTCTGAACTTCTCTTTTGAGGTAATCATTTTCACTTGCAATAAGTTCATCACAAGTTTCTACAATTGCTTGCTCATCATATGATGGCTTTGCTTGAGAGCAACAAGTATTAGCACAAGATAAACCAATTGATTGTGTTGTGCATGTGCATGTGTAAGGTTGATAGGATTTTATCACAGTAAGTGCAACCTCATGAGTTGTCTCTAGCATGACATAAGAGTCAATGAACTTCTCATGTGAGCATAAAAGATCACCATGTCTCTCTTGCAATTTCTTGTGCATGCTAGCAAGTTTATGAAACTCAGTCATGATCATTTTGTTTGCTTTCTCTAGCTGTACTACATAAGAGGATTTGTTAGTAGCACTATCATGATCATTCCTTATGTTGTCAATCATTTCAACTAAGGATACATTAGATTTTCTTTGTCTCTTGGCCATGAAGCAAAATGATTTTTCATCATCTGAGCATGAGCTTCTTGGTGACATAGACTCTTCACTTGGTCTAAATCTGCAACTAGGATCTTCAACTTGATTATTAACAGAAATAGTTTCTGTTCTACCAAAACCGGTGCAACCTGTTTGGGAAACCGGTACCTTCGGTTTTCCCAGATTGGCAGTTTGAGTCTTTTCTTCTTCATTGTTGGAATCATCACTTCTTTTGTTAGAATCATCATATATTTCTTGAATCCGAATCCAAATAGCATTAACACTCTCCAACTTGTATATCTTGTCGAAGACATCCCTACTCAATGCACCGAATAAGGCATTAGTAGCTTGGGCTTAGAGATGTAGGCATTTTTCTTATGCTTGTGTGGTAGATTTCCTGTCAATGTTATGAGAAAAACCTACATCCACAACCCACCAAATTTTGAGACTCATCTCCCGAAAATATGAGATCATCTTAGCTTTCCAATTAGCATAATTTGTGCCATCGAAATAAGGTGCCTCGTATGAAGGTTGTAAAATGATAGAAAACGAGGCGCTAGAACAACCATAGGGAATTTGACACATTTTACCTTGCGACATGATCGATTCTCCAAGCGGTTAGGCCTAATGAGGAGATTAGGCTCTGATACCAATTGAAAGTCCCTGGATGTTGTCTAGAGGGGGGTGAATAGGCATTCTTGTAAAATTAACAGAACTCGCAGCGGAATTAAAACTGCCAAAACCGGTTGCTCTGGTTTAGCAAACCGGTACCTCCGGTTTTGTCAGAGAGCTTGGGATAAAACAAGTTAATGTGGAAAACAGCCAAGCTCTAAAGCAAGCTAATAAAACAAACACAGGAACCACCCCAAATTGATTCATATAGAATCAACCTCAAAAAACAAAACTTCCAAACCAGACCCATCGGTTTGGCAAACCGGTTATACCGTTTTTCCTGGTACAGATAGCAATTTAACAAGCAACACACCAATCAGAGGGGTTACGCTAGTAGTAACTACACCGGAGAGAGACCAAGATACACGCAAACTAGATTCACCAAGAATCTACACAATTCGGCGCTGACCAAAACCGGTCCCGTCGGTTTGGAAAATTGGACCCACCGGTTTCCTCGGGGCAGAGAGAATAAAACAGGAAATACAACATCCCACTAAGTTCTAGCAAGCTTAAAGAACCTAATAGAGCAAGCAAGATCTAGAGCAAGTAATTACTAAGAAGACTTAGCACAACTACACATGCAACCTATGAATTACAAACGAAATAAGCAAGAATTTAAGAGAGCAAACCAAATGAAGCACACGGAGATTTGTTTGCCAAAGTTCAGATTCACCCCCGTGAACCCTAGGTCTCCATTGAGGAAGTTTGAGTTGCTCACAAGGCACACTCCAAGCCGGATCTCTTTCAACCATTTTCCCTGATCCACTAGCTTTGCTTCTTTCCTTGCGGAGGCGAAGCGGACCTTCACAAACTTTCCCAAGGCTCACCATAAGCTTGGGAGCTCTAGGGCGACGCCTAGCCGACTAGGAGGTTTCACCTCCAAGAGTAACAAATACTTCACGAATTAGCACCACAATGCTGAAATGCTCAAGTGTGGGATTTTCTCTTTTGTGCTCTTAATCTCAATCTCTCTCAACCCAATCCTTAGGATTTCTCATAAATCACTCAAACCTCACAAAAAGATGTTGGGGAGAGCTCTATAAGGCTTTGGATGTATTTTCTTCGTGCACACAATCAGCAACATCCAAAGAGGGGGGAGAAAGTATTTGTACTTGTCCCCCAAAAAACTAGCCGTTATACTGAACCAGTCAAAACCGGTCCCTCCGGTTTTTGAAACCGGTATCTCCGGTTTTCCTAAACTAGCTGTTAGAGATTTAAACCCAAACCGGTACCTCCGGTTTGGTAAACCGGTTACACCAGTTTTCGTGTCACTGTGAGAGTTAGTGTGAGTGTAGGGATTGTCTTTCTTTCATCTCACTTGGGGTTTTCTTTGAGCATTGAGACATTATATGCAAACCATGTAGCATCCCTCTTGATAGAGCGGCATGCCTAAACTCAAGATTAAATAAAAAACAATTCTTCTTCTTGAGCTTGCATGATCATGAATTTTGCCACTTCTTCTCTTTTATGCTTCATGAGGACTGTCATATGTGCTTTTGCTAAGCATCATCACCTAGAGCTTGTGACTTGGAATTTCTTTATTCATATGATTTATTTTCGCCTTTTGGTTCACAAGTCACATTAAGGCTTCATGTTTCAACAAAGATTGATACTTGGAGATGTATGACCACTCATAGCTTTATTGGTCCATCGCGATTGCGCTCCATCTGCCATTCACCATGGCTTGGGTCCCTCGGTGCCAAGACTCCATCTTGCCCTTCTCCCGTGCATGATCCGTTGCGGCCAAGTCATGCCAATCCTTCACCATCTTGCTATCTTGAGTCACATATAACTTTGTATCCTCGTTATGCCTTTATTTGAATTTATTCTTTGAAATATTGATTTGATCAAGTTGCTTCTAAGATTAAATACCATAAAGAAGAATAGCACTTGATCACTTCTTTTTCTTGACAAACACCAATTTGTTGAGACCATGTCATATCAGTGGTTTTTATGTCCCATATTTTTTTCAAACCTTGACTTGTCATAATATTGCTCACATGGATCTATTTAGTTGACGCCTTTTCTTTTCATCACATAGGCCCATTTTTCTTACACAATTATACGTTTATCAAAGCTGATCATTTGCATTAACGTTGAGTATATTCATCATGTAAAACCTGCTCATATACTCACAAATAGAATTAGTCCTTTAATCACGTTGTCATACAACCACCAAAATCCACTAGGGGCATAGATGCATTTTCAGGAACGCGACATTCGGACGGAATGTGCGTTGCAGTGGCAAAGACACCACCGCGACATCGGTCGACTGTTATCGTTAGCGGCGAGTCAACGCATGAGAGACGAAACGTGGCGGCTATGGAGCGGTGGTGGTGGGGCGGGCGGTGCATCATGACGGCGAGGGCGTCATCGCAATGCTGGTCGGTGGTTAGCGTGCGAGAGAGACGGAGCACGACGACTACAAAGTGATGGCAGGGCGGGTGGTCCGTCGTGGCGGCGAGGGCGGTGCCGTGATGTCGGTCGGCGGTTATTGCCAGCGGCTTAGGGTATTCGGGTTGCCAGGGCCGCCGGTGTTATGACGAATATAGAAGGTTCTAAGGGGAGGGGGGTGGCTAGCTCGGCGGTGGGCGGCGGTGCGGCAAGGCGGGTGGGGCTCGCGGCGGGGGAGCATGGCGGACATGAAAGCAGGGCGCATGACAGATGCGAGACACGCGGTGGACACGGTGGTCATTGACGCGGCGATCGGAATGGACGATGATGTGGCGCGTAGTGTTGGCTCGATCCCCTAACGCATAACCCCGTTAACCCGGTCCATTGTATTATGCAATGTTGCACTAGCAATATCTTCTTTCTAATCTTTCTTATTTAAATGCCGGCAATGTCTTCGAAACAGCACATGATCCGTGAATACGTTATACTCTCTTTTTTTTAGGGTATGAATACGTTACACTCGTGAAACAATCAGAAATATTTTTTGAAACATATTGTCGATGATATCCTTGCATGTTAGAACTGTAAGCAATTGTTGGCGATTCCCTGCACTGTCATATAACGTGTTCTTGTCTTTAGTGGTTCACGATCTTTGGTGGACTGTGGGTAAAGTAAGAGCGAGTAAGGTTATAATGTTACATAAATAAGACCGAAGTAGGTCATCACTGTTCACTGCAGGTACCACTAATAGAGTTGTCCTAGTACAACCAACTTTTGATCAACGCTGCCATCTTTTGAGGCAAGTCTGGGATCGGTCACTGAGTGCTCTCTTTCCTCCCGACATCCAAACCCTAGACACTAGCCACCGCCACCCTTGCCCCCCCCCCTCCTCTGCCCTCTGGCGTCCTCGCCGGTGGAGCAAGGAGAGGGAAGCCCTCTCTTGCTTCATTTTAGTACCTAGCTCTAGGTTTAGTTTCCTACAGTTGCTATGATTGGGTCCCAGTGCCACCGCATCTCCCTCCCGCTCCAGCTCACCATGGCAGTCGGTGTTGGGTTCTTTCTCATCGCCGATGTCCTCCTTGGTGTGCCCTTGGAGCAATTGGAGATCTCCAATAAAGTAGAAGTAGGACACCCCTCCCCCTCTCCACTATCCTCCTCCGTGGCCACCTCTTATGCTCCCGCTTCTGACTCCGCCGCCGGTGCCAGGCGGTCCCCTAGATCTACGTGTCTCCATGCTGGATCTGGAGAGGGAGCTGCTCGATCTGACCTCGCCGACGGCCCCTCTCCGTCACAACCGCTCGTCCCCTCCGCTGGCGATCCTGCAGACGTATGGAGTCCCGACGCTAGATCTGTGCCCCGTAGCGCGAGATCCGGTGACAGGGTCGTCGGCTCTCCGGTCTCCGTCGTGCCCCATGCTCCACTTCGCTGGCTCCGACCCCACCCCAAACTTTAGTAGGTGGCTTCCGCCCCTGCTAGGCCGGCCACCCTCCTTGGCGCTGCCTCTGCCCCTGCACCTTTCTCCCCGCCAAGCCGGCTCCACCCACGCAGCTCAAACCCTTTCTTGGAGAAGATGAAGACTATCCCAAACCCACTGATGCCAACAACTCTACTACAACAGTGATGATAACTCTACTACAACAGTGATGATCTCCATTTTCGTCTTCCTCTTCACCGAGGACTCCAACTTCAGGCGAGCTCGTGTCGGTGTGGGTGTGGCTCTCCTATTTCAGTTTTTCCTTGTAGGGTACTACGAACTTCAGTCTAGGTTACTCATGGTATCTGGGTCTTCTACGTCATCGACAATATTCCGTACTCACGTTTTGAAGAACGGTGACCGCTACGGCTACTCCGATCGATGTGATGCGGATCTAGTACGTCTAGCTTCTCAAGGGTTGTCAACTAAAGGTGCTGCTTTTGCCTCTCTCATGCGTGCAGGTGAACATCAACCATATCATTCACCGACGAGGCTCTCTTATGTAGGCAGAAGATACCAGCCTCATGCTTGGTCTATGCGAGGCCCCTCAGATGACTCTTTAGGAACTAGCCCATTGATTACCTACTATGTTAAAACATGTACTATGCTCACTGAGAGCCTTATCATCCGCACCCTTTTTAGGGTGCTTTGTGTTTGGGGCGTGCTCGCTCCACTGTTTGTAATATTTCATTAAATGAATATAGGCACGAAACTTGTAAAAAAAAAACGCTGCCATCTTTGGATCGCTACATGCCCCAGTCAGACCGGAGTCAAATTGACATATAGCACTCGCCCACCAAAGTATCAAGGTGAAAAAGAGGGACAGAAATTCCCGCTTAATTATCTAAATAAACTACATGATTTTAAGAATCATTCTTTACAAATGACATCATTACGTAGTTATCCCAGGACACTATGAATCTATGATAAATGACACCGTTTCAAGGACTGGTAAGGCTCAGACTGTTTACAAGCTCTTTCTTGGATCAGTTGTCCTGCACTCCTGCTATCCTAATCCTCCAAAGAACAAAAAAAGGAAGAAAAAACATTGGCACAAACGGCAGCGTGTCTAAGAATCCTGGCACCCAGTTATTATGTACAGTTGCTGAAGCAGATTCCAAACAAGGTTCTAACGCCATTTCCCAGATGGACACTCTCTCCTCTGTATAAAAGCAGGAATTCGAGTTAGAATAGATGATAGCCCCACATAACGGCGCTTAACCTCTGCAATGCGCGATAAGAGTGAGATGTGGTAGGCTTACCAGTACTGCTGCCGTTTCCTGAACTGAGCAAGCATCGGGTACATGTTCTCAAACGCGGTGTATAGATCTTCACGAACCTTGGCTCCGGTAAGAACGATCTTGCCAGAGACGAAGACAAGGAGCACGATCTTTGGGTCTGCCATACGGTAGATCAGCCCGGGGAATATCTCTGGTTCATACTGAACATCAAGCCAGCAACAGGTTAATAATAATTTCAGGTTAGTGCATTTCTTTCAAGGGTTTGAACATGGCCCAAGGAAACAAACTAGACCAGTAGGCGGAATGATTGCGAACTTACATGAGCAAAGACGCCACAAGTCAAAGCAAGGCCCTCCAGACGAATAGGAAATTTGACGTCACACGAGGCGACCATATTCTGGATCTTGAAATCCTGCTCTCAAAGAATTTATTTTTGTTATAAGGTGGGGAATCAGGAAACCATATTCTTAACGAGTCAAAAGTGAGAAATCGCATTACCCTGAACTGAGCTGGGTACCCAAGCTTTTGGATAATCCTCGCATACTGAACATAAATTGTAAAAAGATAGATAATGTTAGATAACATTTGTGACACAGAAAAATCATCAGTCCCTGCATATGAGCTAAAGAAACAATATGATTTACCTTCCTTGCAGCAAGCTTTGATTGTTCTTCGGTCTTTGCACCAGTGCAAACCATCTTCCCTGAAGAAAACACCAGTGCAGTTGTCTTTGGGTCCCTTATTCTCATGATAACCGCAGCAAAACGCTGTAAAAACAATACCAAGGTCAATTCCAGTTCGAACTACAAGTCTGCAATGAATGTATAGTAACATGTTTTATGTTCAAAGCTAACAACATATCAGCAGCAGCAAGAAGCATACTTTCGGGTTGTACTCAGCATTGCGGGCACTGTTTGCTATTGCTTGCAGGTCCAACTTGCAGCCCAAATTGACTGTTGCGACAATGTTCCTGAGATTGGACAACAGCTGGTTAGGACACTTTCCAATATTGACAGAAAAGCACATAATATGGTAATCTGTTGGCACAGAAAACTGAGGAAAAAAAATTATCAACTGCAAGACTGCAGCAGCTGAAGATGCAAGCAACTAATTTACAGAAACGTCAGAGAGGGCAATGGAAGTTGATCGATTGGGTTTGATTTGTTGAGCATTTTCTTCAAATACCATGCAAGGAGCCAGGAATTGGTAACATTGAGCAAGAAACCAAGACTTCAAATCCTGGTCACGGGCAACCCGCCAAGGTACGGTGCCAATCCCTCCTAGCTAAATCGCCGCCCTTCCAACGCAAATACTCAACAAATCAAACCCAGAGACCTGCTCTTAACCTCACAATTTTACAAGAACGTCAAGAACCATAGTATGTTCAAAGAATCAGAACCTGCTAGTTCCTTTTAGTTAAACACACCCTTGTGAGGCTGTGTGCCTAATCAAACAGCTCACTCCTACTTTGCTTACTACAATATCACCATTGCCTACCCGGATTCCGAACTTTCAGAATATGTAAAGATGGCACGAATTCGTCAGATTAAATCATTTGTTCGCGTTGAGTTCATTATCGAGCAAGAAACGTGACCCCAAATTGGTAAAATCGAGCAAGAAACAAAGATTCTGAATCCTGGTGAAAACAACCTGACGCAATCATACAGGAATCCTTCTCGCGCACAACCACCCCGAATCGTACCCCAGTTCATTCAACCGCAACCCCCTCAAAGAGGACTCACCGCCTTCCCGAAAGGCCGAAACATGCAACAGATCAAACCCAATCGATCAGCCCCACACCCACCCACAAACCCACAATTCCCCACCCAACTAGTTCCGTAACCACGTTTAGGTTTTCGTTCACAGCGCAAGCACGCACATCACAACGATACTTCCGGAGGCGCGAGGCACTCACTGGAGGGTGGGGACGATGCCGGAGGGGTGCTTGGCGAGGTCCACCACGGGCTCATGCGCCCCGAGCGCCGCCGGCGCGGTTGAGGGTCCAGCGCCGCCGTCGCCTCCCCACGCCCCGGTGCCGCTCCGGAGCCCCATCCCCAGCAGAGCGGGGTCCACGCCCGCCGCGGTCGACGCCATGCCTTTCAGCGCAGGTTTCTGGAACTCACAGAAACTCGGACGGAGGAGGCAAACGTTTCGAACGGGACGGGTTTTATACGGCGTTGGGCGTGCGGTGTGGTGCGGCGGCGTGGGTTGGTTGGTTGGTTGGACCGTATGCGGGCCCGGCTAGGGTTCGGTGGACTCTCTCCTTATGACGAGGGAGGGAGAAGGCGGCCCTGGCTTTATAGGCAGAGATGATTGGGTTCTGAGTCCGGGTCGGAAACGGCGAGGCCCGTAAAGTAGTGGCCACTCGCGAGTCGCAGTGTTATAGGCTTTCCTGGATGGGCCCGCTTGTAAGGCCCAACATTTGTTGGTTGCTTCGGTACCGCGCATACTGGGATTCCGATGAGGAAAAGGAACAACTCCTTTTAGCCTCCCTGTCGAAGTTCGATTTCTCTTCTTAATTACAAAACCAATTATTCGTGTTTCTTTAACTATTAAAATTATTTGTCTTTTCTCTAACGGCAGTTTTGATCTAACCATATAACGCACATGTGATATAGAAAAACACATATTTATATCACCTTATCTTTTTTACAACTAGAAATTCAAAATCATACGAAGATTTATAAAATCATAATATTTTTTATAGTTAAATATTAGTATGTTAAATATTTTATATTATATATGTATGTGTGTGTGTTATTCATCTTTAAATAATAATTTTGGATTATTACACCTATATCACATCGTGGACTGTCACATTTTTTAAATTTACACTGTACAGTAAGCATTTTATATGAACCAAGAAAATCATGTTTGAATCATGAACAATATTTCATTTAAATTTGAATTAAAAATTAATATATAAAATGTTTAAATTTCCAAAAATTATATTTTTAGATAAATTTGAAAAATCTTTTATCCATAGATTAACCTTAAAATATAAAATATCTCGTAATTTTATATCTTTAAAATATATATTTTTATTTTTTATTATAAAACAGATATGTGATATCAAATATGTTTCTTTATGTTACATGTGTGTCACTGGACAAAACCATCGATTAAAATAGTTATGAAATTAAAAACAAACAATTTTAACAGAAGCACGAATAACCAGTTTTGTAATTGAGGAGGAAAACCAGAGTTTGAGAAGGCTAAGACTGTCCGCACTCGTGGTCCTCTATTTTCATTCTCTAAAAGGAATCTCCTATCCTGGTCAGCGATATTTTTTTTCTCTATACTAATTTTTTCAGCACGCTCCTCCTCCTCCCCCGCGCGCTCCTCCTCCTCCTCCGCCGCCGCCGTCGAGACCCACCTCCCCTCCCCCGCACGCCCGCCAGCCCGCGACTCCTCTCCCGTTGCCGCTCCTTCATCTGTAGGCCTGCCGGCCCACTCCGCGTTGCGCAGGCCCCCGCGGCTGCGCCCCTACAGTGTCGGCCGTTCTTAGACGCCACCCCCTCCTCCAGATCCATCCGCGCCCTGCACCTCCCTCCTCCTTCCTCGTCCTCGCGCCTCCTTCCTCCGTCGACCAGCGGCGGCTCGTGCCAGAGGGGCGGCGGCCCGGATCTAGCCCTGAGCAGGCCTGGGTCCTCGACGGCCGTCGTCCACCCGTGAGGCAGCGACCGCAACGAAGACAACGCCCTCGGCTCCATCGTCCCTCCTCCTCCTTCGCGCTAGATCTGAGCAGAGGCGGCGGCGCTCCGGCCCCTCCTCCCACGCTCGTGCTCCCCTCCTCCTTCTTCCTTGGCCCCTAACTCCGCGCCGCGCGCGAAACGATCGAGGTGGCCCCATCGCAAGAGGTAGCACATCGCCGCTATCCCCGCTGAATTCAACGGATGCGGAAGCCTCCTCCATTTCACCGTACCTTTTACCATCTGCCGCTGCAGCGGCTCGTCCGCTATTTTGATACTGCGGGTGTGTTTAGAGTGTCCCCATGCGGACAGTCTAAAAGGACTTCTTTACGAGGAAAACGATGGGAAACTGATGCTGCTGGTGGGCTTGTTAACGGGCCAGTGTTGTACCGCCGAGCGCCACGGCGAGTCTTCCCGTCGCCGACACGGGCGCGCCTTCCGTACCGGCAGGCAGCAGGGTGCGGGGGCGCCTGCTTTTCCACGCGTTCCGCCTCGTGTGACGCCCGCGAATCCCACAGGCCGGCGCTGCACCACCGACATGTCCGCACCGCGGCCTGCCATGCCACCGTTTCCCGTTCAAGTGGCCCGCTGACTCGGCGGGCCCCGAATAGGACCCTGGTCCACGCGTCATTGACCAATGTGATGAACAGAGCGCCATATTTTTAGCTTCCCGGAAAACAAAAACATCCATCCATAGGATTCTTTGCTTTGCTTCCCATCCCACCCCATCCCCAAGGATTTCCTCGCTCGCCATCGCCATCTTTAGTTACAGCAAGGCCCACACCTCCGTTCCAATCTCCCGTTTTCGTTCCCGGCCATCAATAAACACCGCGTGAGCGTTTCCTCCATTCTCCACCCATCCACGCCGCCGCCGCCCAGATCCATCCCGCCATGACGGTTTCGCCGCCGTCGCCGCTTCTCCCGCCGCCGGGCGAGCCGTTCCGCGTCTTCGTCGGGTACGACCCGCGCGAGGACGAGGCGTACGAGGTGTGCCGCCGCAGCCTGCTCCGCCACGCCTCCATCCCCGTGGAGGTCATCCCCATCCGCCAGCCGGACCTCCGAGCCGCGGGGCTCTACTGGCGCGCGCGCGGGCCTACCGAAAGCACCGAGTTCTCCTTCACGCGCTTCCTCACGCCGTACCTCGCGGGATACCGCGGCTGGGCGCTCTTCGTCGACTGCGACTTCCTCTACCTCGCCGACGTCGCCGACCTCCTCGCCTGCGTCCCCGCCGACTCCGACGCCTCCTCCCACCTCGCCGTCGCCTGCGTCAAGCACGAGTACAAGCCCGCCGAGGCCACCAAGATGGACGGCGCCATCCAGACCGTGTACCCGCGCAAGAACTGGTCCTCCATGGTGCTCTACAACTGCGCGCACCCCAAGAACGTCGCCGCGCTCACACCGGAGGCCGTCAGCACCCAGACGGGCGCCTTCCTCCACCGCTTTGCCTGGCTCGACGACCACGAGATCGGGGAGCTGCCCTTCGTATGGAACTTCCTCGTCGGCCACAACAGGGTCGATCCCGATGACCCGGCCACGCGGCCCAAGGCCATCCACTACACCTGCGGAGGGCCGTGGTTCGAGCGCTACAAAGATTGCGAGTTCGCCGATCTCTGGATCAAGGAGGCGGAGGAGCTCAGGGCCGAGAAGGAGAAGCTCAAGCTCAAGGAACACGGCGAGGACGAGGAGGAATGCAACAACAAGCAGAACGGCAACAACAATTGATTCGTTCATAGACGGTGCTGCATTGCATTTGTTCTGTTCTTTTTCGCTCCAGTCTATTCATTTCACGCACCATTCTAGTAGTACGTCGGTTTGATTTCTAGGAAGGCTGTAGGCAAGGAGAGTTATCGGTGGTAGTATGTCTACTCCTGTGTGCGTAGATTATTATTAGCTGCAAACAATGGGTCTATGATGCTCATTGTTCAGGAATGTTATTGATCTCGTTATTGCTTGGCATTGCGCCTATTAATGAATAGAGGATACAACCAGCTCATTCTGCTCGCTATTCATCCTTGTCCCTAGCATGTGAAGTAGATTGCATTTTGGTGTCTCATGGAGGAAATGTGATTCTTTACTTCATCTGCATTGCCACTTTACAATGTGATTGCCTTCGCCATTGGTGCCCATCGACATCCATTGTTTTAGCCGTGTTTCCGTGAGGAACATTTGGTTCAGATTGTCCATAATTTTCCAGTACAAGGAAGAATTTTCAACGGTCCAGATCTTCATTCGTTAGGTGTTGCCTGGAAATATTTGAATAGACAATCTCTTCATTTTTGGATTCCCCTCCTTCAACCAGGGTTGAAATAACCAGGGTTAACTGACCGGTTAACCGGAAACCGGTCCGGGCCGGTTACCCCGGTCAGCCGGTTAACCCCCGATTATAGTTTAAAAAAATTTAAATTTAAAAAATTTGAATTAGTCAGATGTAACCGGCCGGTTAATTAGTGAAACCATTCGAAAACTGATATTTTTGAATTAAAAATATATATTCAAAATTTATCACTTCAAACTGACCGGTTAACCAGGATAACTGACCGGTTAACCGATGTAACCAACCGGTTAACTGGCCGCCGACCCTGTGCCAACCAATACGAGTTTTGTCCATTTAATCGGCCGGTTATACTGGTTAATCGGTGAGCCGGTTATACCGGCCCAGCCGGTTATGTTAACCTTTCCTTCAACTAAACAAGGATCGACGACAGACGCATGTTCTTCAGCCATGGACCAAACCTTGAGGCCGTGTTGCTGTGTGTTCGACGCCACCACTGAAGAATGCAGGGATTTGGAGCTGCCTGATCTGAATTTTATATTGGCCGTTGGCCGATAAGATCCAATGTCAGCACGTGAGAGTCAATTTTGTATTTGTCGATAGGATCCACTGTCAGCATGTGCTTTCAGGTCTCTGAATTTCCAGTGTCATTGGCAAATCGCACAAACTGAATATACTACATTGTCGTTACTGGCTTACTGCTCAATGCCATGTGTCTGTTATTGCATTCTCCTGCTTCCTTACGACTACGATGAAGGTTGAGCCATTTTATCCTTTCCTCCTTGTTTGTCTAAAAGTTTCTTGAGGGGAAGCAAGCAAAGCACCTCCTGCATCACGCATTCAGGCTGGACCTTCGCTTTTTACATTTATTGCTGTATTACATTAGTTCCGGTTACAAAGTAAAGTATCTGGTTCTTTTCAAGACAGTAGTAGGCTGCTGCTACTGCGGTGGAACACATGGTTTATGACTCTGGTGATATGTGGCTCGCGCATATATGCCGGTATCGTATCGTAGTACTATGCCGGTTTGCGAAGTCCGCGTTTTCGGGCTGCATATTTCCTCCATTTCAAAATAAGTTTACATCTAGTTTTAGTCAAATTTTATTTTAACCAATAAATTTTTATATATTTAATTAAGTTTAAAAAACTAGTATTTGTATTTATATATTTATTATAAAAAATATTATTTAAAATATAGATACGTGTTTTTTAAAACTTAATCTAATGAATAAAAATCACTGATCAAAGCGAAGTTTGATCAAAGCTAAATGTAAACTTATTTTGACACGAAGATAGTAACTGTGAAACTCTGCTCACTTCAAAGCTGCGCATATCGTTTTCTATCCCCGCGTCACTTACTCAATCACGTGGTGCTACATTTCGCCGTTGGTCAAGATGTTAAGCTGTCCGGCAATGGATCTCACTCTCGTTTCAGCTGGCTCCTGCCTGTACCCACGCACGAGCATGCCGGTTGTCTTGTCTCCGCCGACACATCGCTGTGAACCGTGGACGACACCGCTCGAAATGCCAGGCATACAAAGGCGCAGACACACGGTGTGGGGCTTCGCTGATGGACAAACGACTCGACAGGTGACAACTCCGCCGTACGGATGATGCATATGCCTGTTCCTGGGTTCATGGGAGTTTGCCTTATACACACAAAGTCCGACAAATCGCTGTCGTCCATATGCAGCGACCATGGAATAAAAATATCTGAAAGCAGGTTGTGTAGCTTCGCCATTTGCCATACGACAGCCGAGCAGAGACGACATGTTCTACAGCCCCTGTTCGAGAAAAAGACATGTTCTACAACCCGAGTATGCCTTACATACAGCTCTTGTTCCAGAAAAAGGCATGTTCTACAGCCCGAGTATGCCTTACATACATAACCAACACGTCCGATGAATTGCCATGAACCTTTCTCCTCTCACTGAGAGAAGGTATTAACACACCACATACTAATTGCTGTTGGTCTCGTGGCAGATCCTATATACGGTTAGTGGAATTGCTCTACATGATGCAGCTTCCACCTCAAGTCTTCAGGTTTGGCTAGAATATGAACCAGCGTTTGACTCGCTAAACTAATATGGTTCCCAATGCACCACAGGTTTGTCAATGATATCTACATTACTGTATAACCAGGCCCGCCTCCACCTTCGGGAACAGTCCACTCGATGTTCTGCTTTGGATCTTTTATGTCACAAGCCTGCAAATACAGTCAGAAAATCATTCATGTAGGAACAGTAAGCAGAGGCCGAGGAGGCAAGAAGTTTGAATCTGAACTATTATATCACACAAAAAATGCATTTACTGAATCCGGAAACATGGTACCCTGAACCACGGGATATGTTATTACAATCACTAGCAACAGATAAAAAAAAAGCTAAATTCAGTAAAGTGAATGGTGATTTTCTGATTACAATCACGAGCAACGAAAAAAATATAAATCCAGTGAATGGCGATAGATATCCCTTCCTACAGCTGAATTTTCAATCAAAATGCATGATACATACAAATTCGAGGATGGAGCACATATGTGGTATAATACAGAATTTCAACACCAAACATACGAATTTACCTTGCAGTGAAGACAATTTTGTGCATTTATATGAAGCTTTGGGTCACCATTCTCATCGGAGACATACCTGCATGAAAAGCATGGAAAAGTATGATTAGGTTATCCGTGATTTTGTTTTGAATGCAGAGCACACTAATTGAGAAACAAAAACTCAATCAGGCATGTCTGATTTACATACTCGTAAACTCGGGCCGGACAGTAACGTGATTCTGGTCCAGCATACAGAGGAAGGTTTACTCTTTCAGGTATGGCAGAATCTCTCAAACGAAGATGTGGAGGTTGATCATGCTCATGGTTTGTGTTACTCCTGTAGAAAAATGATGATTGATTATGAAATCAGAGACTGAAAATGTATGTTTTGAAAGTGCAACTTCAGTGACCACGTTACTTTGAACTTATAGAAACAAAAAGGTACAGTTTACACCAAGTTTCAGCTCAAATCACTGTGTGCTTGAAAACGACTCATTGCTCATAAGTAACTTTATATGTACATCTCAGAGTGAAAGCTAAAGGTATACCATGTCTAGACATTTCGTACTTCTAACTCTATGAATAGCACATCAACAGTAAAAGGGACAGAGAATTTGAAAGGCTTTGATCGGCATTACCTGTATAAGGAAGTTGGAACGTCAAAGGTTATCTGTCCATCTGGTTTAGGATATTGAATGGGTGCATGTAGATTTGCCATCTGTCCAAACGGAAATCTTATGTAATTTTCACTAATTGTAAAATGAGGTAATTTGTTGCTATGCATTCAAATGTCTTTTTACAAAGCATCAGCACTGGGCACTCACATCAGTTGCTTCATGGTCGGGTTTCCCATGCTTTAACGTGTAAGGTGACTTCCCTTTGAATATGTAGCTAATAGGTGAACAAATCAACATAAGTGAGCAGACTGAGCAAAATACCTCATTGACTAAACTTGAGTAATTTATTGAATAGAAGCCTCACCGTTCCAGTGCAGACAAAGCCATGCCTGGAATTAACCCGTGTTCAAATGCCTGGAAGAGAGAAGTAGCAAGTGTCTATTAAGACTTTACTAACGTTCAGCAAGAATTTGCATCTCTTTTTTCCTCTCAAAATGATTGGGAACATCAATATAAAATAACCACATACTGGTCTATAGTTTCTAGCTTTATGAAGTTCTTCCCATATCCATGACTTCTTGAGATTCTCCCAGTACAATTCCATGGAAGATCCTTCAACAAGAGCCTTGAAAGTTGCTTCTGCCGCAAGCATACCTATTTTACACACCACTTCCTTCAGTACAACGCTTATCAACGTACTATATCTAACATTTCACTAAATGAATGCACACAAGTTGGCAATGAAAATAGCAACAAAAAGAGCGCATAATATCAACCTTGAAGATGGGTCACAATTAGCAATACAGATGGCAATTTAGAGAATCAGAAAATCTAGTTGAAATAAAACAAATCAGTACAATAATACCTGATTTCATAGCAGTATGTGTTCCTTTTATCTTGGGAACATTTAAAAATCCTGCAGAGCATCCAATAATTGCACCTCCAGGAAAAACTGGATACGGTATGGACTGAAATTTATATAAACTTCATCAGTGTCTTATCATCATGAATACAAAATAAAAATTAAAAAAAAAAATCTTACTACAGATAGCTCTTTGAATAACATAGGTGAAATGCTGGAACAAGTGTTGAAACTTGCAATGCATAGCATAATGAATACCCAAGTAAATTCAGCTATCAAAGGACACTATTTAGTCTTTGAATCGTCAGTTAATATCAGCTTACATCTTACCATAACTTTAGTTCCACTACTTAAATTTACATCACAAAAGAAGTTGATGAAGCTGCAGAAATCCAGAGTTGGTAACATTGGCCAGGTCAAAGTCAATTCAATCTTGCCTTATTTTCAGAGTTGTAGTTCTATGACGGAGACGGAATACAGATATACTGAATTTCACATATGTGTTATCCGTGATTCAGTAGAAATGCTAATGGCGCATGTTAAATAAATGTTGACCCTACTCTGCTTGCATCCATAGATAGCTACACCTTGAGTGCATGCCTATATGTTGGACATATTGATGTTTAGTTTAATCAATGACATGAGGTGCTATACTAGTGATGCCCATGTGCAATGACTGAAGTGCTAATCAATAAGCTTATAACTGACACTAAAAAAAATAGCTTATAACTTTTTTCCATTTTCAAAATGTCTATGTATTTTGAAACGTCATCTCACCTGGAAACCACCTTCATTCAAAGTACGAGCCCCATACTGAATTACTGTTCCACCTTCCAATAGTTTTCTGATAGCAGGGTGCTGTTTAAATTTCTGAAATACAGCCATAAGATATTTAGTGAAATAAATATCCATCTACCCATTAAATCGTACAAAATCCACCTGCCTTCTAAACACCCATCTTTAATATTGGTGACCAATCAACAAGGAAATTTTGGTCCTCTTCTCAAAGTCCTGCAATATCTTACCATTCTATCTACAAAAGAAAAACCACGTACCTGGAATTCATCATAAGGGCTCAGGAAAGGATTTCGATAATTCAACGCAACAACAAGGCCAATTGCTAACTGGAAAATGAGAGCATATGATATGTTTAGTACAATTACTAACTACTTACACATGATGTGAATATTTCAGCAAACATTGCAGGAAGTTAAATGGTATGAAAGAAAATCCATATTAAGCTATCCACGCTGCAATTAGAAGGGCCCAATGATAAGTGCTCAATTGGCGGTTCAAGACTTCTTCTCAGTAGATTAAAAGGAAATTTTCCCTTTTAACCAAGGAGAATAATGCATTTAGCACAGGCAATACAAAATAATGTTCTTGTTACTAGGTTGTGGAATGATACCAATAACCTGATATTAGTTTTTTTGTCTTGTTTATTGAAAAACAAAACCTTAAGTTGAACTGTTGCATCTTATATGACAGAAATAATACAGAATGCAGGAAGTGTCCATCCACATGTCAAACAGACGAGTTACCTGTCTATCATCAAGGTGGTATAGAAATGACCCTCCATATGTCTTCGAGTCCAAAGGCCATCCAACAGTGTGAACAACGGAACCTGGATCATGTTTTCCTTCTTCAATCTCCCAAACCTAACAGAATTCAAATCGTTCTATGTGACATGACCATTTATATATAAGTAGTTAGGTAGAGGATGCCAACATTTCAAAAGAGAAAGTGTATACAGGTTAATTGGATACAAAGGGAACTAGTAGATTTTCTCAAAAGTATAGACAAGGTGGAAAAGAAGACTTGTAAAAATGGCATGAACATCAATGATCAAAGTTATGTTAAAACTAAGGTGCACCATATTGCCCGTATATTGATGTACAAGAAGTGACATCATCCAGGCAAATGATCTAGTGTCCATTGTGACGTATAACAGTTGGTTTTGTCAAAATTTAGAACAAGGCATTAAAAATCCGAATTCCAAAGTGATAGATTGATTATTAAAAATACCTCCTTAATTCCAAGAGCATATGTTTGATGTTGACCTTGCCCACTCTCTCTGAGCTTGTGATTCCTCATTATTTTCTGAAATATGGATGTGCGTTAGCATCATATTGCAAAAATATAAACATACAATATTTCATACTCCCTCCGTCCTCAATTACATGTCGTTTTAGACTTGGACACGGAGATTAAGGAGAAGTGAAAAAGGTAGATACACAGAAAACGAGAAGGAGAGAGATAGAGATAGAGATGTATTGGGAAAAGAAAAAGGTGCATTGGGATGCGAGGATGACAAGTAAATGGGGGGAAACAGAAGGAGTGTAGGATGACGAGTAATTGGGGACGGAGGGAGTATAACAGAACCGTGGAAGCACAATTCCATATGCTGACCTCTGACAGTGAACCTCGGCAACCTTCGGCAAGAAGTGTTATACGCCCTGCATACCATGACAATAGATACATGAGCTGAAGAACCAGAATGGAAGAGAAAGCTCACATCAAGAGATGAATAGACATGAGCCACTTATCCAAATTTCACATCAAGAGAAAGCTCACATCAACTGGCAGATTAAAATATTATGCACAACAATTTAGCATATGGGTGATTAGATTATGTGCATGATTACAAGGAAAGGGGGTTACTTGCCTCTTAGTTCTACACCAGGTTGAAAAGTTTCCCTTTTCGTACCATCTTTAGCAATACCAACATCATTGGTTGCAACGCCTGTAACTATTTGATTTTCATCATAAAGGATCTGTTAGAGAAGAATCCAGGCAAATATTAGTCTTTCCATATAAGAGTTTGTAGAATGAGAAGCGGCGGTACCTCACTAGCAGCAAAACCTGGATATACTTCAACACCCAACTCTTCAGCTTTTGTGGCCATCCATCGCACCAATTGGCTCAAGCTGGACATAACAAATTCGTAAACAAAGGAGAATCAGAGTAATGTAATAGATTCTCTGAAAAAGGTGTGTGGATGTAGATGATAAACGCAGCGACATATTGACACCTTATCACGTAGTTTCCTTTGTTGTCAAATGGAGATGGCAGTGTCCAGGCCTGGTTCTTTGTCAGGAACCAGAACTTGTCGGATGAAACAGGAACTCTGATTGGGGCCTGTCAAACACAACATAACCACATAAATAACCAGTTCCTTATGTGATTTCCAATCTGCACCAATCCAAACTGAATCCCCAACTGTATCATAATCTGAGAGAACCTATGCAGTTAACAGACATTTCTAACCACGACATGAAAACGCCCATAGCACTGGTCATTTACAGTTGTCATATACACTCGAATTGTAAACATGATAAGTAGTCATGATCAATTGATGAGGCTAAGCTAACTGTTAATGCTGGTCTCTAAGTATATGAGAAAATTTCAAAAATCAAAACCCATCATTGCATGTAACTAAAAGACAGAAGAGCATACATCCTCTTGTCTCCACTTCGGAATCAGCTCATCCAAAGCTCTGGGCTCGAACACATTCCCTGACAGCACATGAGCACCTGCAGCGCAACGAATACGAGTCACATCAACCGGACGAGAAGGCACACATCGCAGGTAGTAGTACCAAATTAACAAGGGGCGTGCATGAGAGGCGGCGCACCGACTTCGGAGCCTTTCTCGAGGACGCAGACGGAGAGGTCGGTATCCGCGGCGCGGCAGAGCTGCTTGAGCCGGATCGCCGCGGCCAGCCCCGCCGGCCCCGCGCCCACGATCACCACGTCGTAGCTCAGCGTCTCGCGTCCGGAGCAGAGCCACCTCGCCCACGGCGCCGCGGCGCCCCAGCAGGGCGCGCGCGGGTAGTGGCAGGGACGGGACGCCGCCGCCCCTGCCGACGACAGCGCTCGCCCCGCGGAGGCTGCCGCCACCGCGGCGCGGAGTGCCCGATGCATTGCTCGGGAGGCTCGCGGTGGCCGGCGATTGGGGATTTCGAGTGCGGCCACGCCGGGCGTGAGGGAGGTGGAGGAGAAGGCCGGGGAGACACGGAAGCGTGGGACTGGAGTGGAGTGGCAGTTGTTGGGAATTTGGATGGGATCGCTGAGACGTAGATGAACAGCTCTCCTTCGTGGGCCGGCCCGTAGTATTTTGGTCCTGTTATGGGTCGAGCGGGCAGAATCGTAGCGTAGCGTAGGAAGGCTTTGTTTCAGGCTCAACCTAGCCCATTAGAAGATGGCCGCCAAATTTTCTGCGAGACTCGGATCGCATCGTGCCGCCGTCGCTGGCTGGAGCGCCGCCGCGTTCCGGCAGTCTCGCTACGTGTCTCCATCCCGGAGACATCGCCATCTTCGAGTTCAGGTGCAGATGTACTTGAGACTCGGACCGGTTACTGCGTATACGCGTGAACGACTGGCAATGCCATCTGGCTACACCTCGCTCCAGCAAGTAATCATAGCACACATCATTGCATTGCATCAAGCATACGTATCATATACTGTGTCACGCAAAGGCCATATAGGAAGTAGTGGCGTCGTGGCGAGTGCCGTGGCGTGAAGTTACACCATGCACCTGATGCGCGCACGCATGGCCTTGGTTTGCACGAGAGCTTCTGTCCTGTGCACGTCACACGGGCACGCCGATGATTCTGGCGAACAGGCGTGCGCCCCCTCTGCCGCTTTGCCGGCCGATTCCCGCGCAGACTGCCCGGTATCTCTCCGCCCATGACTCAATCGCTGTATGCTCTCGCTGGGTCGGTCGGCGTCGTCAACGGGATCCTTGTTTATGTACGGCATCAGCGAGCTAATTAGGATTGGTTAACTGACGTCGTGTCCAATGAGGCTCTCCTCCTACCAGGCACAAGGCCCCATCGCAAGGCTCCGAGCTGCTCGCACGTAGATTCCTTTTCGTACTTCTATATTGGGCACCAAACCGAAACCTTTGTCTCCAGCCATTAGATCAAGGAACAAGAACGAGACAGTCTCGACTAACCCCGGTACGAAATTTCGTTCAGAGAAACCAGATAGACCTAGTCCTGGTGTGGAAGAACAAGCTGTGCCTACGACGACGAACACGTTTTATTATGAGCGCCGTAAACAAATCGGCGCACAAGATCGGAGCAGAGAGAAGCCTGAATCGCGGCGACCTGCGAAGCAGCCGACACGCTGCTCGCACCCGCAACCGGGCCGAATAAACAAGCGCCACCCGTGTCCGGTTGTTGGACAGAATTTTCGCAGCGCGCGAGATAATCCTCTTCCTCCACACGAGCGATCGTTTCGTGCACCCGTGAACGCCGATCCGCCACAGTCAATGGCCTCAAAAGCGCAAGGAAAATTAAAGAACTATTCAATTGAGCTGAAAATTTTGCACTAATTCATATATGTGTGCGATTTCAACGTTGCTGTTGCAATCCGCACTGACAGTGACAGGACCCATCCATCGGTAGCGTTGTTTTGTTTCGTAGACATTCGTGGCTTGATGCAAGCTGTTGCAGCTTAATTAGAACTTGGTCTTGTTCAGTTGGGACGTCGTTTGCTCCTCGCACGTAGCTTCCAAGCACACTGCACACTCGCTCCTGTCTTAATTTTGCCTTTATTTTCTAATCCATATCCATTGCACCGAACTCGAACTGGTCCGGTGCATGTCAAGGCAAGTAATGACACTGAATCCTATCAAAATCGTCGCCTCAATGTATTTATTTTGTATATACCCGCACGCACGGGTTAGGAATACAGTATCTTTCTTGTCTGAATGTCTGATTCTCTAGGACGACTGCACCGTCTTAATTCTGAATGACTCGTGAAGCTTCTCGCTTGCTTCACGCGTGCTCTTATTTTTGCAGAAATAAACACAGTGCGCATCACATCGCTCGGATACTCGAATGCTTAATTTTTTGGTGGCGCTGATTAGTCGGTTCGGTTGTCGATTGATTGATTTTGGGCGGTGCAGTTTTTCAGCAATGTGACGTAAATGGGAGCCATCGGAGAGATAGGGCGCGCGTGGCCCGCAGGAGAATGCAGCGTTTGTGTTGTGTTCTTGTTAATTTAGAGAGAACTTTCGTTAGGAAAATTTTAAATCGTTTTCATGGGAAAAACAATTGGACACGACTAGAAAAGTTACGTTAGGACGTCGTCGTCTACGTTGGGACCCGGTCGCGGCCCTGTACCTGTTCTTGCCATGGACATCAATCCATTTTTCCTGACGTGAACTGCGATCAGTGCGATATGATACGATTTATACGTGTGAAAACTGACGTACGATCAAACGACACGCGCATACAAACTCTACCGTCTCGTATTTTCCATTCGGCTATAGGTGTCTGTTTCCCTATCAATCAACGATTCCGATCCTTGCAGGCCCTGAAAAATGCTTAGTGTTAAGAGAACAGGAATGATTTCAATATTCTGTCTTTTCTGAAATATAATCGGATTTGTTTAACAAGATATCCATCCTTTTTTTTGGAAGACTGAATGATTTGGATACTCAGTTTTCTGAAGACTGAATCGTTTCAATATTTTGGGATGGGGTTTTTTGGCATCTGACTCTCAGTGACATGTTAACCGTAACAACAGATTGGTGGTCTGAATGTTTCCTGATCTCATACATGGAGGGCATGACTTCGTTTTGTTTGCCTCCACAAGTTTTCAAGAAACAACACTTTGTTTATCTGTTGCTTAACTGCAGAACAAAGAATTCAGAATGTTATGCGGTGCACTATTGGAAATTAGCCAGCCGCTTTCGTGCATTCAAGTTGTTGGGAAACTCTGTCGATCAGTCGCTAGCATGGTAGCGACGCCAAATATCATACTGTATTTTACAAGCCACAACCAGAAACAGGCTGACGCAGAAGTCTGAACTCTATACTAGAGAGCAGCAAAGCAATGGCGCACAGGGCAGTTTTTAGACATGTGTTGCACAAGGCGCAATTCAGAGTTGAGCTCAGCGCACCAAACTGTGACATGCAAGCTCTGCTCCAGCCGTTGCTTTCAGAGTGATGCTCCATTCGGCCATTTCCTCTTGCAAATAAGTATTTTTAGTAGTCTGCTGAGTGCTGAAGAAGCTGCAGATTGTCTGACAAATCGAGGTCTAACGTACTGAAATCGTGGAGTAGCTCGCTGTACATGCACATGCTAAAACCACAGCGACTTGTCCTGATAGACACTTTTCAAGTGGCATAGGACATTGAGTTTTATTAAGCACGTAATTACAGTCTACTACTCCATGACACTGTTTTACTTGACTTTCCAGCAACTAGTAGCTGTTTCAGACTTAACCGCTTGGGTCTAGCTTAACTAGGCCTATAAATATATTACAGCATCCTATTCCTGTCCCTGAAGAACATTTCGGCCGATCGCTTTATTCAGCCGAGTGATCTTTCTTGTTCAGTGATCCATCCGAATCAGCATCAAATGATTACATGTTGGCCTACCATTGAGGCCCTATGTCACTACTGTGCCTGATGACTCAGGCTCGGCGACCTTTTGCTTCTGGTACAGGCCGTTCTTGTTCGTGAGCAGCAACCGTACGTTCCTTCACTGCAAAACAAAATGGCCGATGGAATGCAATCCTGATAGGTGGCGCGTCACACCAATTTCTGCACCGCCGAACCTCATTCGTCCGACACACATAATTTCAGAATTTCGTTCAACATTCAGAATTTCAGAAGTGGCTTGTCGGTCTACTTGAGAATTTCAGTAAACAAACAAACGTTCCTGAATTCAGAAGCAGCAGCTTAACGAGCACATACAGTACAGGCAGCCGTAGAAGCCACTTGTTACCCTTGACTAAAGTGACTTGGTGATTACTGCTGCCGCTACTTTGTCACCTTTTCGGTGCCCGTCATTGTCCCTGTTGGATTGAACCAGACTCATCGACGGCGTTGCATTGTATCTTAAGGGAAAACTAAGCGAACACGTCGATCCATAAAGAGCCGGAGGCCAGCGCGTGGGACGGAGGAGGAGGAGGGTGGCTCCATCGCTTGACGCAATAAATATCACCTTTAAAACGCTCGTACGCGCGCCCATGCAGATATGTTGAGTTCACTGAACGCGATCGGTCGAGCTCGTGCCCGGAGTTCTTGTGAAAGTTCAGGAATCCGATGTGTGTTCATGGTCCATCCCTGATGACCCCCCTTCGTCGAAAAGTTTGCTGCGCATCGTCTTTAACCTCCTCTGTCACAGCTCATCAGTACGTGGATTAGTACTAGCAGCAGTATAACACAGCTCAAAAGTGGCCGTGTCCGGACGAAATAAACCTGAGGCCGGTGCGCAATGTCCTGCGTAAATGGGAAAGGGGAGTACTGCCACAAATGCTCCGTTGGTGGCGTTGGTGGCTCGATATCCCGAGGAATTTCACAGGAATTCTGCAGGATTTTGCACGATGATTCGGGAAAAGGTTTACGTTTCCAAACTGAAAATAAATTTGCGGTTTCGCGTTGGTGTTGCTTGACTTGACTAAATACCAGCCAGATGCACGGAACTCTGCTTAACAAAACCCACGATTCGTTTCCGAAAAAATTGTACTACCAGATTCATCATCATCATAAGCAAACAAAACACATTTATCACAACGACTCTCGGATGCCTCCTCCTTCCTGCAGATGCGCCGACGGGCCGTCCCGAGCGGCGTGCCCACAGCGCCCGGCCGGCCGGCCGTCGCCTCGCTACCCCCTTGACCACCGCCTCCTGCTCTGCTCTGCTCCACACGGACGGACCACGCCACCGCACCAAACCCAACCAAACCAAACCATCGCTCTCGCCTCCGACACCATCCTTGGCAGGACGCGGCCGCTGTTCATCATCACGTAGCGCAAGCAAGACCATGACCTCAATTTTCAGCTAATACAACTCCGTAATGCTTGCTGTGAAATCGTACTGGATAGTAGTAGTTAGACGGGGATAATTTTTCGCATTTTTTCAGCGAGTGGTGTGGTGATCGGAGCTCGGCAACGGCAATTGGCAGCATGCGGCTGAAGCTTTGGGCTTTTTTCGACGGAGCCATGCATCATCCCATCATCGTCAACTTCACATTGCCTAGCTAGTGAGTCGATGGATCAGCGCGGTAGTTGCGGGACATCCTGGATCCTGAAGGAACTGTTCAGTGCTCGCATATAATTGCGTCATCAACTGACTGATTAAGCTTAGCTTCACCTGTAACCTAATCCGGTGCGTACAAGCTCCACACATAATGGACTGACTCACTCACCAAAAACAAGTTATATACTAAGTGTATCGTGTGGTCATCCATATTTTGTTGTACTATCCAGTCCAATTATCGGTCTAAAATATCACACGGTTTCGCTGTAATCTACTTATCGAACTCCACGGATAATGGAGAGTAGTGAGAAAAATTGATGATTTGATGTGTTCATGAAGCATATTAGGTGAGGCATAATGGCAGTGGTGACTTGTGAGTAAGGTGGTCCCACGTGTCAGACACCTTCACGCGAACTACTCACATCGTAATGCTGCTGTTGCATAATTTTCCACCAAGCTTACCTCAGCGTCTCCTCACATCGTAATGCTGGCACTTCGCATTTCGCACCCCCACCAAATCTGAATTCCAACGCCCACCTATATATAAGCCTCTCCCCAAGTACACAGCGACGCGATACAGAGAGGCAGCAAGCAGCAGAGCAGCCTCACAAGCAATTCGTCTCCTTCCCCCTTTCTCCTCCTCTCCTGTGCCGTGTGTGCAAGAAACCATTTCAAGGCAGGGGAAGAAGGAAGGGAGAAGCGAAAGCGAGAAACTTTCTTAAGATGGGGATACAGAGGTACAAGCTCTTCTTGTGCGGGTGCGGCGTCAATGCGTCCGCCGCACGCGACCTGGACGGCGACGACGACTTGGACTGCTGCTCCGGCGCCGACGCGTTCGGGGAGAAGGCGTGCGGCGGCGAGGCCGGGGCGCCCCGGCGCCTATCGCTGGCGCAGGTGGAGGCGATGACGGGTCGGTTCACGTCCGCCGTGGTCGGCGAGGGCGGGTTCAGCACCGTGTACCTCGCCCGCCTCTCCGGCGCGCTCGCCGCCGTCAAGGTCCACCGCAGCAGCGAGCGGCTCCACCGCGTGTTCCGCCAGGAGCTCGACACGCTCCTCCGCGTCCGACACCCTCACATCGTCCGCCTCCTCGCCTTCTGCGACCAGCAAGGTACGTTCAGCTTCTGTCTCCGGCATCAGCAGCTTGTGCTAGTAGTCAGGTCGCGCATCGAAACTGAAATGTTTCCTGAAATGGTTTCTGACTTCTTTTGCAGAGGAAGGCGTGCTGGTGCTGGAGTTCGCGGCGAACGGGAACCTGCACGAGCGTCTCCACGGCGGGGTCAAGTCGTCGGGCACGCTGCCGTGGGCGCGGCGCGTGTGCGTGGCGCTGCACGTGGCGCGGGCGCTGGCGCACCTGCACGACGCGTGCGAGCCGCAGGTGGTGCACGGCGACGTGAAGGCGTCCAACGTGCTCCTGGACGCGTCGATGCGCGCCAAGCTCTGCGACTTCGGGTCGGCGCGGGCCGGGTTCTCCGCCGCCGTGCGGCCGCGGCCCGCGGGCCGGACCACCATGCTGGGCTCGCCCGGGTACGTGGACCCGCACTACATCCGGTCGGGCGTGGTCACCAAGAAGAGCGACGTGTACAGCTTCGGCGTGCTGCTGCTCGAGCTGCTCACGGGGATGGAGGCCTTCTGCGCGGGGGAGGGACGCCTCCTCACAGCCGTCCTCGCGCCCAGGCTCAAGGGCGGCGACGCGAGGGGGATGGTGGACGACAGGCTCGGCACGGCGTACGACGCGGCGGAGGCCGACGCGGTGGCGGCGCTCGCGGCGGCGTGCGTCGGCGAGAACCCGAGCTTGCGCCCGTCCATGGCCGACGTGGTGCGCACCCTGGAGCAGAGTGCGCACGGGTCCATCTCCGCCGTCGAGGGGAGATCAAACGGCCAAGGGAAGCTGTGACCCGCGGGAGGAAAGTCGTCGCGGCCTCCCTTCAGATCTGTTCTGGCTTTGCTGAGCTGTTAAACTGCGGTGCTGGTGTGCGCCGCGTGCCGATTGGCGATTGGGTGTGTGTGTGGAGAACAAAGGCGTTATTAGTGGGCGGGCATATCAAAAAAACGAATCGAAAAAAGTGTGGGATGGAAAAAGAGCGTTGATTTAGGAAAAGGGGGAGGCTTGTGCGCTAATCGGGAATTTCAATTGACGTTATGCCAAAGCGGCAGTGATTTGGTTGGGAGAGGAAAGGATTGGGATCGTTCATTGCCGATTCTGAGATTTTGTTCATTTTTTTTTTCTTTGTAAAGAGCGCTGGGCATTCCTCACTCTGTTGCTCGTGCTGTTCAAATTTGTACTAGTGTTTTATTTTATTTGTGTCTTACTACTAGTGTACAATCAGCTAGGCTTTCATTTTTACTTGTTTGGGTTTGAGAGCTTGATTTGTGAAGATTCTCGGATGTGAATGCGTAAATTCGTGCAAACGATTGCTGTTTGGCCGTTAATTTGCAGTAGCAAAGCAATGGGTACTATCGACAGTAGGGTACGGTCCGGTTTAAAAATGTATTGGGTCTTAGTACGACTTTATTCCGCTGTCAGAGCTCGTGCAGGGCTAATAATTGGGTCTTTGCATCTAGCGTTCAAACTTCCCTTTTTTTTTTCCTTTCGAAGGCACATATTCGCCTCTCCTAGTCCATGTTGGCATTGGGAGCCTCTGACCCACACGCATTGTGAGCTGCCATAAACAACAGAAGATCGACGTATTCTTGGTCAACATTTACGTAGTCCACCCCCTCTAAACAACATGCTTCTACATTTCAATTCAAACCAAGGAGTTCTTATTCGCAGAAATGTAAATTGCACTATAGTACTAGTACGTACGAGAAATGTTCAAGCCCCACTAATAATGCAGGCCATCAGATGATTAGTATTTGCGGTGCAGAGCAGAGCTTGACTTTAACGAAGCCGTTGGAAAGGGACACATGTGCTCCCGAACTCCATCGAGCACACATTTAGTATTGGCACGGACAGGCGCGCACAGGTCTCCCGTGGCTAAACGCTGAGGCAGACGCATGCAGCAAATATAAATCCGAGCGGAAAGCCACGCACGACGCGGACGTCTCGGCGCGCGCGAAACCCCGTAACCCGTAACCTCTCACGCGAAAAACGCCGTTT
Organism: Eleusine indica; assembly: GCA_030378355.1. Lineage (NCBI taxonomy): Eukaryota > Viridiplantae > Streptophyta > Magnoliopsida > Poales > Poaceae > Eleusine > Eleusine indica. Next base: position 51,458,048 of record CM059495.1, read on the forward strand.
CTCTTGTGCTGGCCTTTGCCGGAGCCTCACGTCGTCACGGTGCCGGCGCGCGCGGGCACACGTCGCCTCGGAAGCGGAAGCGGTCACGCGGGCGAGTGCACCGGCCGGTGGCGCGTCCCCGTCGGCGACCGTGCACCCTGACCTCACGGGGAATTGGCCTGCCATCTCGATCGCTCGGCAGCGGCCGACGCGACGCGCATCCGACTGATGTATGACTATGAGAGCTTATAGTTTAATTAATCTTGATGACTGCTTCCTTTTTTATGTTTTTTAAAGCATTTTCTGTTTTTTTTTACATATTTTGTAGGTTTCAATCAGCTGAAAGCTTTCAGTTAATAGTTTGTTACTTTATGTTTTAATTTTTTTTATATAAAATTATCTATATAATAATTATAAACTATTGAATCTAAATCTAATGACTCAAATAGATGACTAAAAGTTACCCAAACTTTCAGTCAACTGAAAATTAGCTAGTACCTTCTTTTTATATAGCGGGGAGAAAAACGTGACATCATCATCTCGTATTCTCGTTATTGAATACTTAACATGTATAAACAAATCTAACGTGAGATGAAGTAAAGCTCATGCTTTTTGGTTATTGTTGCAAACAAGCGGCATAAATTTTATTTTCAACGGAGCAAAAAAACAGGCTGACGTCGAACCAACTAAAATCACTACCCAACGCTCTAGTGAGCGTCCTCCTCCTCGCAGTGCTTGGTGTACTTGGCGGCGTCCAGCAGGCCGTCCAGCTCCGTCGGGCTGCTCGGCTTCACCTTGATCATCCACCCCTCCTCGTAGGGGCTCGAGTTGATCTAGTAGTTTCACGGCATTGCAATTTCGCATATATATAAGTCAGTACGCAGAGCTTGTCAAGAGATCCAAGAGGGGATGGACAGGAACAGGATGGATGGGGTGAGTGGCGGTACCAGGCCGGGCGTTTCCGTTAGCTTTGTGTTGACCTCGATGACCTCGCCGGAGACGGGGGAGTTCACATCGCTGGTGGCCTTGACACTCTCCACGTTGCCGAACGACTCTCCCGCCGAGACTTTTGCGCCGGTGTCAGGCAGCTCCATGAACACCACCTCACCAAGGTGGCCCTGCAACAATTACATCAAGTTTGAGTATGTATTAGTATTTTGAATTTTGTTAGTATCAACTCTGATGATCTGTACATCGACATGATCTCCAACATAACAGTTTTCAATTTAACTGGCCAATAATATCTATAAAAGTATGAACTGTTTCATCAACCTCTGTAGTATTTCTTTTTACCAATTGACAGTGAAAGTACACTAAACAAGTGTTAACTTTGGCGAAACCAAATGCCAGGGAGTAAATTCGTTTTGCAGCTATTAGTAGAATGTAGCAGTACAGACAGATAACAATTGCAACCTAGCTCTTGTAATAGTACACCAGTTCTCCAGTCAAGGAAAATATTTAATTTTGAGGAGTTTTACTGTCCAAAAGACTGACTAGTAGTTTTGATAAATTGTTGGCCAGTAGTTTGATCCAATAGTTTAGATTTGATAATCTAAAAGCACAACTGTTGGCTAGTAGAAAAAAATAAGAATGCTAGATTTATAATAACTATTTTATATTATTATGAATAAACTTAAATTAGTAATATGGTAAATAATTAATGTTTTATTTTTTTAAGATCAAATGAAATTTTAATAATTTGATAGAATTAAACTTCTATGGTAAAAATAAATATAAAATTATTTATTAACGGTGCAATTACGAAACTACCCAAAAAAACTCATCATTTTAAATAGCGTGGAACATTTTAGCTTATCAATATAAGAAATAGATTCCTGTCAAAAGTTGCATTGTAATGTTATAGCTGTATTTATAGAGGCAATGATTTCTTTTGTAGGATTTTCCTTCTTATATGTAGTAGAGCTCTCACAAACTCAAGCGAGAGGATTGATCACAAGAGCACATGGAAAGCATGGAAGTTATCTGTGCGTCGCCGGCTCACCTGAGCATGGTCAGTGATGCCAACTGTTGCCACATCGCCCTCATGCTTGACCCACTCATGGGTAGACGTGTACTTCAACCCATCAAGCACTGCAACGAAAATCCAACATAAACATGGCTTAATTTGTGTTGCTACTCCATGCCACCATAGAAATCTGCAGCTCTTTCACAACAGTTTCTAATCTAAGTATGCTTATTCGGTTATTCCCCTTGCCTTTTTGAAACATCTACCACATGCACTGCAAGTACTAACGCATGTATAATTGGATAGGGAAACAAAGGAGTATAATAATACATTGTGAGGCTGCATGGGAACGAGAATACTTCTGAGAACTTCTTTTTAAGAACACCAAGGATAGAGTTATTGCATTCCTTCATCAAAAGGATAAACAGCCATATCTTGAAATCTACTTGATCAGCTAGAGAGGCTACCAGTGGCGAAGTATCTGGAGATGGTGTAGCCAGGGGCAGCAGCTCTTGCTCCGGTGCCAGAGATCTTGAGGGCATTGGCAGCTGAGCTTGCCCAGAGCCTCAGAGCCATCCTGTGCAATGTCTAATGGCAACAACCGCAGCAAGGTGTGTGTATCTTTCAGTGTTCACTCTCGCAGTACTAGGCTAGCCAGCAAGTGTACCGTCGTCCGTGGTGGTGGCGGTAGTGTTGAAGTGGAAAAAGGCACCGAGTGGATAGGGGATTTTGATTGTTTGGCTCAGGAAGAGACCAAGATGGGTGTGCAGAGGGATAGGGTTTGTATGGTTCTGGGGTGTGCATAGTTTCATCTAACCTTGTTTAGACCAGAGCAGTTAATTCTTCCCAGCTCGACCCGAAACTATAGGTTATCACGGTCAATTAAATGTAAGATCCAAAATTGTGCAACAGAACTAATATATTATTATTGTAACATGCTTGGTCAACTGATGAACCAGGAGCACTAGTTTTGCAACACTTACAGTATGATGCGTGGTCAAGTGTCAACGGTCAGTTAGGAGTGTAACATACTCCGTTCACTGTCCTTACTGACATACATCGAAATTTGAGGCCTGATGTATGTTACTGTTAACTAACCGGAGTATAAATCTCATCTTAATTGCAAAATAAAATATCTTGAGATCTAATCTTGGTGAGGCATGACATCATGCTTAGCGATAGTGGATCGTGACTGACGAACTTGATCTACCTTGTCCTTATTCCCACACAGAATCTTCACGTTGGTACCAAATTCCTCCGGAAGTATTCGTTCCAAACATGCGAGTCCTGCGTCCGCGACGGGACGACGCAAATAGTGACACATACGTCGCCGTCTGAATCCATGCATAACATGCTCGGCAGTATGCTAGCTAGCTTGGACCAGGCGATGAGTTCTGAATGATCCGGCCTGCAGGTGACAGATAATTATGCATGAGCTAGCAGTTGGGACAGTTTGGGACAATAGATCATCATGCGAGATACGGGTGCGTGACAACTAACGCGGGTGCAAGGCTAAATTCGCTCTCCTCATGCAGTTTGAAACTAGGAATAAAATGTTCGTTCAGAAAAATAGAAAAAGAAAAGACTTGAGACGCCTGGCTGGAATGTTGGCTGGATCATATGCCTATATGCAAACTTTCGCTTCTTCATTCTCCCATGCAATAATTTGTAGCCACGAGCATCCAGTGCGATTCATCCTTTACTCTAATGCCATTCCCTTTGCATGATTTTGTAAGGAATGTCGCTTCTAGGGCATGCCTAATAAAAGGGCGATTTCTTTTTATTCTGCCCTACGACTAAAATTTTGTAAGAAGATTTTGTTGTCGCAATAGATCTCTTTTTAGAAAATTGTTAGAAAAATCTCTTAACGGTTCCTTTTCAAAAATTCAAAATGAGAGAGAATAAAAAACTTATCTCTGCCCACATGTCCACCATGAATGCAATGCAAGGAAGCAATGTGCGGTTAGATGATTTTTGTTTTTTTTAGAAAATGGTCAGATGATTATTGTTTCCGCCATATATCAGTTTCTCATCATTCTTCAACGAAATTAACTAAACCAATAATTGTTTTTTGAAAAAAAAAACTATTTCCAAGGCAGCTGGAATCATTGATTTGGATAGCAGCGATGGCCTTTCCTTAGAATGAAGAGAATGTTACTCTGCAAGTGGCTCACGATTCCTCCTGATTTTTGATGCCTCAATCAGGAGCACATCACATGCACTGCCATAGACCTGAGACAAGCTAGCCGTTTACGTGCGATTCTGTTGGCCTTGCAGTTGCCCGGTTACCACTCGCTCACAAGTTCTTGACATGATCATCAGAACTCACAGGATTCATATCTGGCCACGCTAGTACTATTGACAATGCAAAAAAGATGGTTGCCTTTTACAAAGTGTTACTCCTCTGTTTTGTTGTTGTGGTGGGGGTGGTTAAGGCATGCAGCCGTAGTTGTTTCATAGGCCGTTCTGCTTGTGAAACGATAGGAGTTTCAGAGCAGAGGAGTAACAACACCCGTACCTAAGACTGCCTGCAACACATCACGTCTCGAAGTTTTGTTAACTGTCCTATGATTGAAGACCGGTACTACATCTTACGAATTGACATACAGAAAAAAGCAGCAGCATCAGTGCAGAAAATTTCAAGGAACCAATAAACGCGCATGATGCAGTTGCAGAGTACAGGTTGCTCGATCATGAAAAGCAACCCACCATCCTAATCCAGTTTGTACTACACCAGTTCACGGATCGGAGCAGAGAAAAAGGCAGAGGCCTTTCTGGAGAAACAATTAATAGTTACTAGTAATAATCAACCAACTTATCAACTGCTACGCCGTGTCACATCTACCTACTGCTAGCAGCTTACGTCATCCAGCCATGGACGACACCAGCACATGCCAAATGCTAGCACGAGCCTGACATATGCGGATCGGAAGTTAAGTAACCACCATTACAACAGCTAGCAGCATGAGCGACAAACAAACAAACAACAGCAGGAAAGGGCCAATGCCACTGGCCAGAAAACAGAGTCCTGAACAACTGCTGCGCCCATATACCAGCAAAGCAAAAAAAAAAAAAAAATCACATGTGGATCATGGATATATATATAGGTTTTCTGGTGGCCCTAATAAAGGAGTAACCATCTGCAACCCTGTATGAACTGTGATCAACAAACACATAATTCATCCATCCCCTAACATGCAAGAGACACACATCGATACGTGCATAATGGTGCGTGACCGTTTAAACCCGGGACGGGGAGCACGGCACATGTGGAACACTTGGTGTTGGGGCAACGCTGCGGTTGGCATGAACTGTTGGAGATGGTTGTGGACGGGCATATGGGGGACACGGGCGGACCTAGGCATGCAACTCCACCCAATTGCGTATCCTGCATCGTTCATCCGATCCATAGGTCAACCCATCAATGGATAGGACCAACATGTGAAAGAGTATCATGAACATTGGATTGACAATTGACTAGTACACCTACATATGCATAGAGCAGTCATTCTCAAAGATTGAGCGTTCGAGACGTTTGCAAGCTACGTATCATGCTAGCTGCCTCCTCGAGGAGTGAAGACCCCTGTGTAGTTGATGAACAATCACGTTGGTTCAATCATCGGCGTTAACGATAATCGCAACAGCACTACTTGCTCTGAGATCTAGCCCGTTGGAGCTGGCAGTAGATCCTAGACGCTGATCGCTGAGCCAATAAGCTAGGTACTCCGTGCGTGCATTTTCCCACCCGAAGTCTGACGAAGCATGCATAATTGGTGCACACAGGCCTAATAGCTAGTAGTAACGTGCTCCATAATGCATGGCGTGGCACGACGTCCGTGTCGCCTCCGTGTATCCATTCCTCCAAGCACACGGAAAGCTGGCCATGCCGCTGGAGCCTTCACGAGCACACCACCTAGCCATATGGCCGTAGTATGAGTCGTCGTCGTCGTCGTGGCGGCGTTGGGCGAAGGATGGTGATAATGATAGCCCGTTTGTGCGTTGTATATAGCTCACATGCTCTGGAGTCTGGACCTCACCTTCGCCTTATCCATGGCCATGGCGCGCATCCATCATTGCGCCCATGAATGAAAAGCTCTAGCCAACGACGAAGGGTCCCCACCAAGTTTCAGCGGGAACATTCTGCGATCACTATTACAAATGTGCTGTTCTACGTGTCCCGGAAGACTGGTGTCGGGGGGCGCACGCCATGTGAGAGTTGAGATGGCGGACGAGGGAGGAGAGCGCGAGCAGGAACAATCCTCAGCGCAGGGCAGCAGACCATGTCAATGTGCGTTCCCTGTTCCGACTTGATCGTTGCATGTTCACGTTTACTCTACGAAGGAGAGCAACGCGTCGTGGCATTTGCCTTGCCTTTGACCCCGAGAACATGACTGAGTACATGACCGATGAGCAACCAACAACCGTAGTGGATAGTAAAACATTTGCAATGGTAAAAAATTGTGATTCCACCACGGGCAAGACCTGACAGATGGATTTTGTGGAAAGTGCGCGGTCATCCCCTGTCCCATGCTCTGTCACCGCGCTGGACCTCTGACTCTCGGGTGGCGTCACGAATTATGGCAGGCGGGCCGGAACGGAACAAACGGCTCGGAGATCCAATCCAGTGCGACCCAGGAGGCGTGGAGTGGAGCCAGTGCCAGGCTGGGGGTCCAACCCTGCGGCGGCGTGCACTGGATTGGATCTCCGCGCCGTTCCGGCTCGGGTGACGTCGTCCGCATCATCCACCCAAAACTGTTTGAATTTTGGCGGCCGTACTACCTCGGGTGCGACGAGCAAGTGGGCCCCGGCGGGCACGTGCCACGCATGCCGTTACGTGAGCAATGGCTACTTAGGTTGCCTCGCCTGCAGGGACGTCACCAAACTTTGGATTAGCTGGATCTTGGAAACGGCGGCGATCATCCAATTCCCCGTCCGTGACCCCATCATCCATCCATCCACCTCGAAGTGGAGAATTGCGGAATTATTCTTGGCACGTATCTAACCACTCCGGATAATGCACATTGTATATTATGGGCACAAGAAGCACGTATCGCCATGCGATGCGAGCCTTATGTGGCGCTCGGCTTTTCCTACGTTCCAAATGGTCCGTTTGCACAGGATATGGTTACGAAAAAGCTGTACAAATACCAAACCAAATAGTACGAGCCTACTACGTAGCAAGAAGGAATTCTTCAACACGGGTCCATGCCATACCCGTCCCATGCAAGACATATGAACAGCTCTCGGCCCAACCGCCGGTCACCCAATCATCATCATCACCCGACGCCAGCGCCATCTCGTCTCGCCGGAGCGGAGGCCGGGTCCCCCCAGTCGTCCGCGCCCATGTGGACGGCCGGCCAGGTCTCGCGCTTTCCATTCCAGCCAGCTCGGCGTCTGATGATAATATGCTACTCATCCTAATTACGACGTGCAGGGCGTGCGTGCCACGCGCTCCGAGCAACGGCGTAACCCGTCGACATGGCACATGGTTGCCTTGCGACGGCTACAAGGCTGCTGTGCTGCCTGCCGCGCAGAAAGACTGAAAAAGGGCGCGCGCCTTTGCGTCCGCTGCTCTGGCTTTGCGTTTGCGTCGCTTTGAATTGGCCTCACCTCTGCTGCCTTTGCGTGTGGCTGCCCGCTTTAGCATCTGCTCCGATCTGACGAGCTCTCTACTTCTCCCTCCGTCCGTCCCGCCAAGAGTGTCGTTCCTCGTGTTTGTTTATGCCGAGGAGGGAGGGGATGTGTCGACCGGATACTGGATAGGGCTTCATGGGTTGGTGCTCCTTTTTGGGAGGTGCCATGATGTCATGCCACGGGACAAGTGCAGCGAGCACGTTCCCGGTCCTTGAGATTATCCATATCCTAATCCTGATAATCAGTGTGGCAGTCAGTAAAAAAATTGGTACTGTACCACTCTGCAGACGTCGGCACATGTTTTCCTAGGCGAAATGTGGGCCAGAAAAGAAGAGGAACGGAGCGCTTTACAGCAGGAGGCGGTGTAGCTTTTCAGAAGCGGAACGAAGGCGTAACGTTTGTTTAGTCCCACAGTGACATGTTTGTTTTAGTCCGGGCGACATCTTTTCCACGGCCACCACGGGCACGGCCATGCTTCCCTGCGCCTGCGTGCTGCCGAGGAGGGTGAGGTGGGTGACGGAACAATGCGGACACGTGTCGTGACCGAACGACGAGCCATCAGTAGTACTGCTCCGGTACAGTAGTTTATGGCCGGTGAGATGCAATCATTGGCGGCCGCGGCAGCAGAGCGTGCCTTGCCTGGGAAGTCGCGGAGGCGGCAGTGTCCCAGTCCGATGTACTACTACTACAGTGCTCGGACGCAGTACTGGCAGTCAAAGTGCACCACTGCTCATGCTGACCCGGACGGTAGGGTGCTCGGCACGACTGTCGATGCAGTGGCCACTAAGTGGTGCGGAGAAGGATGGGAAGCGCCGGCCGCCGGGTAGTCCATGTTCGAAGTTCGATGTGCTGACGAACGAGCTATGGGTCTAAGAAGCCATGGATTTCATCGGAGGACGAAACGGGCCAGATTCTGTATTGGGCCGACTTAGCCATACGACAAGGTGAGCCTACCTGAGCTATGACGCTTTGGGCTGAGAAAAAGGTTCTTAGCGAGCTTCCTTCTGAGGTTTTGGGGTGAAGGTCGGGCCCATCACGGATACGTTTCTTTCTTCTTTTTTGGTTTTGTTTCCAGTTGGACAAGTGCTGATCGTGTGTTGTTTTTATGTCTGCTACATGCAATCCTGCTCGAGCCCACTGTATTCATGGGCACTCAGCTGAAAGCACAAACTTTAGAGTAAAAAATAAGCTAGTGAGTAGCTTGCCTATTATGCTTAAACCTTGAAAATTATTAGATCGGATACATGGTACATCTATGTTATCTAAAAGATACAGAACAAAATATTGTATTGAACAACAGCTTAAAATTCAATTGAACACGGTCAAATTTGTGTTAATTCATCAAGTTTGCCCTGAATTTGTTTAATTTTAATGCCCATCATTGGGAGGCTAGGTCCGCCAGTGCAGGTCATTGCACGTTATTTTTTTGGCTGAAAAAAATAGGGAAGCGAGAAAAGCGAAGTACTATTTCATGGATGACACAAGCTGGCTCGATGTTGTTGGCTGGACGCCAGGTTTTACCGATGCTGTTTTGTGGTTTCCAATTAGGGAAGGCAATGGGTCAGGTTTGTATTGGGTGGAGTAAAAACCCACTTTCAGTATAAATTGACATCCAAGTCCGTACTCACGGGTAGAAATTGAGACCTATACCCATCGGGTTTCGGATGGGGTGTCTCGTGCCCGTCGGATTTCATATGTCATATGAAATACATCTAAAAATAAATATTTTAATAAGATCAACATAAATACAGAGTGTCTATATATGTCACGACAATCAACAAAAGTAAGTCATGGGTATATATTTTGATAATTCTACATAAATACTTAATAACTTAGTCATCATTCTCATCACATATATATTTATTTAGAGTTAGCTTATTATGAAATGAACTAAATCTTATATGTGAGGATGTTTTGAAGCACAATGAATCACCCGTGGGTAAGAAATAAAATTCACACATACACCCTAGTTAGTTGGATGATGACACCTATAAAAAAAAACTAAATACACATCCGCATCCATCCGATGCAAACCCATCAAATCCCGTGCCCATGGGTGAAATTGTCATCTCTATTTCCACCCTTAAACGTGCTACCAGATGAATTCCCCCTGCCCACAGGCCACAGTGCATTGAAGGTGTGCGACATGCCCGGAAATTGGAGACACTGGCTTGTCGGTTCTCGTTGTTTGACCATTGCTTTGCTTGTGCAGGGACGTCGTTGACTGGTATTCGACAAGATTCTGAAGGATTTCGTTGACTGGACCTCCAATACAGATGCTACTGTAAGGAATTTTGTACACTTTTATTAATTTTGACGTGCCGCTTTCCGATTCGCCGCCTGGTTTGCGTGAGTCTTGGACTTGAACTTGGCCATGGAGTTGGCCTCTTGCTGACGTCTCGGGTGGCCACGCGCCTTCAGGGAATCAGGGACCCATCGATCTCGATGCTCACTTCCCAGAGCTTCATGCCGGGCCCGAGCGTCGGAGCACTGTACCCGTCCTCATCTATCCTGGAGCAGCCTGTGGAGGGGGTCGCAGCGAATACCGATCCCTTGCCCGTGGCCATGACATCTGCCAGCGTCAAGCCGTTTCCTGGAACAAAAGTGGTGTCCGGTGGCCATTCGCTGGTCTCCTCTGCAAGAACAGGCCCCGAGTGAGTGGCCTCTACATCTCTACTATCTAATGTTGCTATTTTCATTCATAGTACTGATGTTTTGTAGTAAGTGACTATAGCTAATTCTTTAAAAAAAAAACTCGACCTGCCGAGGGAAGAAGCCCCCGATGGCATTATATTAAAGAGAAGAGCCCCTCACGCAGGCCGAGAAAACCCTCGAACCTCCTTTTCAACTATACATAGAGACTCAGCTGGCCGTGTAAGCTATGGTGCGAGTCTTTATCTATGCTTTGGCTTGGAGAGAGCGAGGAGATTTTTTTTCCACCTGACACTGTAGCGAGCTACAGTGCTCGTGTAGGATCGGGGATCGAACCCCCGACCTGGCGGCAACCAACCCGACGCCTTGCCACTAGGCCAACGGCCTGTCCGCACTATAGCTAATTCTTATTTTAGCATAAGTTGGATACTCTATTATCTAAAAAAAATACTCACTGATGAACTCCTGTGAGGATCACTTGCCACTTTTAGGTGCGGCATGTTGTTGACGTCCTAAAAATCCTTCCTCGTTCTTAACTAGTTACCAGCTCGGTTGTGATTGCACAAAAAGAAAAGCTCCGTTGTGATTGAGCTTTGACCTACTGGAAACACCGGATTGGGATTTCCTATCAGGCCTGATATTTGCATCACTAGGAAATCGACCTGCAACACAGCACACCAAAACAAAATGATCTGATATTTCAAGACTGGTGGAGGTACCGAAGTGATGGTACCCAAGCTGCGACGAGCAGGGTGGTAATCCTCGTGGCATGGTGGTTGTGGAAATACGAGAATGCATGTCTTTGATAACTCTCTGTCTCGCACACATAAGATCATCTTGGGCATCACACGGATAAGGTTAGAATGTGGTGCCTAGCCGACATGTAGGGTTGAGTGGCATGTGGACTTAGAGTGGTCGAATGGTGTGGTCGTTCCTTCATGTGTTATGGGAGATTAACTTATGATATATTAGTGCTACCGCTATGGCGGCATGTAAATAATCTATTTTAGATTTTTTTTGCTTTATAATATAATCATGCGCAACGCTTCCGCGTGTTTGAGGGGGAAAAAGGCAACGCTAGAAAACAGGAGACAAGCAAACCTAAGATGAATATTCAAATGTAACTAAAAAGTTAAATAATGACATTAATTTAAAAATAGAGAGAGTACTTAATTTAATCAGGGGCGGAGCCAGGGGTTAGGTCATAGGCCCCCCCCCCCCACCCCGTGCTTGATTCACTCCTTAGTTGTACACAATAAGTCATCATGCAAATAAGCAAAAAATATATAAAATGTTCCCCCTCATCAAATACTTTTTATGTTTGGCCCCTTCATGTTGGATATTTGGCTCCGCTACTGGTTTTAATAACGATGTTGCTGATCAAGTTCTCGAAACAAAAAGGTTTCGAGTTGTTGCCTCCTACAAATGACTCATCTTCTACAACTGTTGAAGTTTCTAAATTTTGATGACGTATTTTTATCCATTGTGGATAAAGGCGATTCGCACGGATTATTTAGTGTATAAAGCAAGTTGACACATGTTATTTTTGCGCTGACATGTATGTATAGACATGTAAGGCTCTTACAGCTTAACCATATTAGTACAAAGATATACGCTCATGGCTCAGATATACGGAAGTACGCTCAATAACAATGCACTCTTAGTTCTAGCCTTCGAGGATCCCCAGTAGTTCTCCAAACTCCACCGCCTTCAGGTGCGGGCGTTGCGGCATGTTGTCCGTGTCTACCCGACGTCCTCAACAATCCCTTGTTTCTTGTTCTCGGCTTCTCGCGATAGAGCATGTAAACTGATCAAGGGCCGGGTTCTTAACAAGCGCCGTTATGATTGGGCCTTATGCAAAAAAGAAAAGGATTGAGCTTCCCTAGTCTATAGGCCCGAATCCCGATCCAGCAGCACTGGGAGACCGGAGACGGGAGCGCGAGCCGTGACCTGATCTCCGGCTCCGGCCAGGGAAACGCAATCCCACGGTCTCCCGCAAACGAAAGAAACGTGCAACGGTGCGACTGCGATCTCGCTCGCAATCGGGTGGGTGTCCATAGGAATAGGAACTACATGTCTCACAATCGCAGCGGTTGGCACGTTACCTCTGCTGCCTTTCTCCCGTTCCCCGGCTGCTTCCCTCGAACGTTGCAGAAACGGACGCGTAGGCGTAATTGCCTTGCTCGACATGAAGGTAGATGCCTGGAATGGAAGATTTCAACCGGTGTCATGACGTGATGTGAACGGGGAAACGGAGACCTTCCCTAGTCTACTCTATAGCGCCGCGTCTCCCGATTTCAGCCTCACGCTTTCGGAGTTGTCACGCAGCGCCGTCCACTAGCTTCCTCCTTGGCCCTCAGACCCCCATGCTTGTGTTGCTCTCGCACGTCCGTGTCGAACAGCGGCAGAAAGCTAGCGGGAGCGGCACGGCGGGCTAGCAACAATCCGCGTGGTGATTGGAGTTTCGGACGGAGCCGAGACACACACAGAGGCCTGTCACTGTTTCACCACAAACAATTGAACTTGACAGCGACAGTACAGCTGAAGAAGGAACATTGCTTAACCAGAAAACTCTAAAAACATTGCTTAACCAGCTACGGCTGACAATCTTATGGCATTTTTAGAAGCTGTACACATATCCAAAGGACCAAATCCTGACAACCTGAAAAAATCTTTACAGAATCCGACTGCTAATGAATTGGTGATTCTAAAAAATTGTACTCTAATGAGTAGCAGTCTTCGGAATCAGTCTGCAGTCCTCTGAATCGATATCTGTTTGTTGTTTACAACAGAACACAGGAAGCAGCGATTCTATTGTTCACGGTTCAGATGACAATTTACATGACGAAGATCGACGAAACCAAGCAAGGAACACTCGTCGGTTAATGAAGCTGTAATAATTAATTATATGGACAACTAGTGGGTACTGGCAGTACTCTGCTGGTTCCTCCTTCGCACGAGGTGCGCGCGGAGGGGCTCCTTCATGACGGTGGTGAACTCGCTCTTCTCGGCAAAGTCCACCTCGTGGTCGGGCACCTCCTTCCACTCGAACTCCCTCACCATGTTGGCCACGAAGTACTCGAGGTGGAGCATGGCGATGTTGATCCCGGCGCAGATGCGGCGCCCCACGCCGAACGGCATCATCCTGACCTCCTTGCTCCCCGTCACGTCCACGCCTTCGCCGTCGCCGCCGGGCAGGAACCGCTCCGGCAAGAACTCCATGGGCCGGTCCCACTCCTTGTCGTCTCTGCCGATCTCCGCCACCATGAAGTTCACCGTGGCGCCCTTGGGGATGAGGTACCCGCCGATCTCCATGTCATCCGCCGCCTTGTGCGGCAGCACGAAGTGGCCCGGCGGGTGCTTGCGCAGGCCCTCGAGGATCACCGCCTTGAGGTACGGCATCTTGTGCACGTCCTCCTCCGAGACCTCATCTTCGGTTTCCTCGTCGGGTGTGGCGGCGGATTTGATCTCGGCGTAGAGCTTGTCCTGGATCGCCGGGTTCTTGACGAGCTCGGCCATGATCCACTGCAGCCCCGTGGAGGTGGTGTCCGTGCCGGCGTTGAGGAACTCGGAGCAGAGCACGACCATCTCGTCGTCGGTGAGCGCGCGGTTGCCGTCCTCGGGGAGCTTGACGTCGAGCAGGGTGTCCACGTACGAGTGCTCGAACGTCGTCTCCTTCCTCGGCTCGTCGCCCCGGCTCTTCTTGTACTCCCGGCGCGCGGCGATGAGCGGGAGGAAGAGCTCCTTGGTGCGGCGGCGCAGGGCGAGCGCCTTCTCCAGGCGGGACCGGAACAGGCGCTTCGTGACCGGCGGGAAGAAGGCGAACACGGGCATGTTCTTGGAGAGGTAAATGAGCGACTCACGCTGCGCGGCGGCGATGGTGCGCACGGCGGGCTCGTCGAGCCGCTCGCCGAAGCACATGAGCACCAGCAGGCAGAACATGGCGTACTGGAACGCCTCCACGACTGGCGCCGCCGCGCCGCCCTCCGCGAGCTTGTCGAGGAGCACGCGGCGCACCCACGCGCGTGCCGGCGCGAACTGGCGGACGCGCGACGGGTGTAGCGTCTCGGAGACGAGGTTGCGGCGGAGGAGGCGCCACGTGGGCCCGTAACTGGCGCGGGTGATGGTGTTGTCGTTCTCGCCCATGAGCCGGACGGAGGCCATCTGGGGCCGGTCGGCCAGCGCGGCGCCGCGCTCGACGAGCGCCGCGTGGGCCAGGCGGCGGTCGGCCACGAAGATCAAGAGGCGGGAGCCCATGCGGAGGGAGACCACGGGCCCGTGACGGTCGAAGAGGCGGCGGAGCAGGGGCTCCACGTCGGCGGGAGAGTTGGTCAGCCACACCACGCTGCCCAGCAGCGGAAGCGACGGCGGGCCCGGCGGGAGGCGGCGACGCTTGTTACCCGACTGCAGGAGGAGGAACGCGGCTGGGAGGAGGAGCAGGAGCGCGCCGAGGAGGAGGAGGAGCTGCTGCGGCGCGTCCATGGCGGCGTGTGCGCGTTTCGCTTGGTGGGATCAGCAGAGCAAACGGAGGGGTGATTGTGATTCTATTTTGGTTGGGGCAATGCACCGTGTGCGGTGGTGACTATGGATGTGAGCATCCTTTGGAGGCGTCGCTTTATAAGCGGAGAGTGCCACGTGGGACGATGAGCGACATCGCCGTACCGTATGGTGGACTGCGATTCGGTTGCGCGATATTTTTCTCGTTTGCTGATGACAAGCTGCCGTTGGTTTTGTGCTTGGGGATGAAGCCAAGTGCTTCATCCACACCGCTACTAGGTGTCTGTGCGTGCGGCCGTCAGCGATGATGGTTGCATATGGACCCAGACGCACCCAAGTACAGTACACCAAAGTCAACTAGAGCTGCACAATTCATTCAAGGTAAATTTTGCTTTCTTGTGTTCCTTGCACGCGCCAGGTCGTGTCTTGTCTGACTAAAATATGCTGGTAAAAAAGATACGAAAAATACTGGACTACTACATTGTCAGTTTTATTGGACGTATTGCCCAGTACAATATGTTCGCGGTCCTCGTCGATGAGTACTAGCTAGTATCAACAAGCTCGACAGTTCATCCCGGGCCAATCCGTTTCCCCGTGTTCCTCGCACGCGTCAGGGAGACAACTTTGGTTATCACGTCCTGTCACTCAGCTCAACAGACCATATGCTAGTACCATTGGAAAAAGAAAACTGTATGTTAACACCTCACTAGTTTTTCATCACGAATGGATACAGGGTACTGGATTACGACTAGAAACAGCAGGGGATATGAATTAGAGAAGATAACAGGAGTTAAGAATTGGGGAAGAACCCTGGACTAGAGGAAGGAGATGAACCAGAGAAGAGGATAAGCCGAATGGCAATTCTGTTGAATAATGCTTCATGTCCCTTCGGCCAGACACTGTCATACTTTTCTATTGCTTCCGGTATGCATGTTGGGCTTCGGCCATTTGATGCAACCCAGGCCATAAGTTGGTATAGTGTACACATGTGCTGGGCCTAACATCGTACTACTAAAACAATAAAAATATACTGTCGAAACAATGAATTTGTATTGTCACTAGGTGATTTTTTTTTTGGTTTTTTTATTGAACATTTTTCTTTTGACGTAAGTGAATAAAAATCTGGATTGTTGGATCAACATCCCATGGCTAAAAAAAGTGTAGGAGCGATTAGCAAATTTCAGTCATCTAACATGAAGACATCTGCCTATAAAAAGACCTCGCTTAGTTGAGGTGAACAAAATTCGAGTTTTCATGTGCACTTGAATTAGCTATTTTAGTCAGAAAAGTTGGTGCTTGATTGACTTCTTTTACAATCTCTTTTGGCCCTCTTGACTCTCATCATTCTTCCATCCTTACGGTTCCTTTTGAAGCTACCTTGCAGAGCATCTCAGAGCTTTTAACTTAACACCGTTAGGAGGCCGATGCGTATTTGTGACAAGATAGATAGACTATGACCATTTGTCAACCATTGAATTTAGAAACTTATTGTGAGAACCGGCAGTACATAAATAGAAACAAGGAATTTTATTGTCTTATTTATGTATCCTACATCCTCCTAGGCACGAGGCGAGCGGCTGTTCATGCCCATCACTTGATGACTTGATTCATCATTGAAACCTGGAATTGTGCTCCCTTATCATTAACAGAAAAAAGCAAAGGAAGGTTATTTATTCTGCTGCACCCTCCTCCTGGGCACGACACGCGCGCGGAGCGGCTTCTTCATGACGGTGGTGAAGACGAACGTCTCAGTGAGGTCCACCTCGTGGCCGGGGACCTCCTTCCACTCGAACTCCCTCACCAAGTTGGCAACAAAGTACTCGAGGTGCAGCATGGCGATGTTGATCCCGGCGCATATGCGGCGCCCCACGCCGAACGGCATCATCCTGACCTCCCTGCTCCCCGTGACGTCCACGCCTTCCCCGTCGCCGCCGGGCAGGAACCGCTCGGGCCGGAACTCCATGGGCCGGTCCCACTCCCGCCCGTCCCTGCCGATCTCCGCCACCAGGAAGTTCACCGTGGTGCCCTTGGGGATCGTGTACCCGCCGACCTCGACGTCCTCCGCCGCCTCGTGGGGCAGCACGAAGTGGGCGGGAGGGTGCAGGCGCAGGCTCTCGAGCACGACGGCCTTCAGGTACGGCATCCGCTGCGTGTCCTCCTCGCTGACCTCTTCTTGGTCGTCGTTGTGGCCGCAGGTCGATTTGATCTCGGCGTAGAGCTTGTCCTGGATGGCCGGGTTCTTGACCAGCTCGGCCATGATCCACTCCAGCGAGCCGGAGGTGGTGTCCGTCCCGGCGTTGAGGAACTCGGAGCAGAGCGTGAACACCTCGTCGTCCGTGAGCGCGCGGCCGCCCTCGTGCGGGACCCGCACGTCCAGCAGCGTGTCCACGTACGAGTGCTGGAACGTCGTCGTGGTGGTTTCTTTCTCTTCTTCCTTAACCTGCTGCTGCTCGATCCTCTTCTTATTGTACTCCCTCCGCGCCCTGATCAGCGGCATCACGAGGTCCTTCTGGCGCTGCCGCACGGCGAGCCCGGCCTGGAGGCGCGCGCGGAACAGGTGCTTGGTGATGGACGGCAGGACGAAGAAGACGCTCATCTTGGTGAAGCCGTACACCAGCCACGCGCGCTCGGCCTCCCCGATGGCGCGCACGGCGGGCTCGTCCAGCCGCTCGCCGAAGCACATGAGCACGAGCAGGCAGAACATCGCGTAGTTGAACTCCTCCACTACGGGCGGCGCCGCTTCCCCGGCGTCGGCGGCCTGCTTCGCGAGCTTCTCCACGAGCGCCTCGCGCACCGCGGCGCGCGGGGGCGCGAAGAGGCGGACGCGCGACGGGTGCAGCGTCTCGGACACGAGGTTGCGGCGGAGGAGGCGCCACGTGGGCCCGTACCGGGCCCGCGTGACGTTGCTGTCGGACTCGCCGAGGAGCTCGAACGCCGTGTTCCGGGGGCGGTCGGCCAGCGCGGCGCCGCTCTCGACGAGCGCCGCGTGGGCCAGGCGCGGGTCGGCGATGTAGACGCGGAGGCGGCGGCCCAGCCACAGGGACACCACGGGGCCGTACCGCGGGACCAGGCGACGAAGCAGGGGCTCCGGGTTCGCCGGCGAGTTCGTCAGAAACGCCAGGCTGCCCAGCAGCGGCACCGCCGGCGGGCCGGGAGGGAGGCGGCGCCGGCCGTCTCGCCTCTTCGTGCCCAAGAGGAGGGCGGTGGAAAGGATCAGGAGGAGCGCGCCAAGGAGCAGCTGAGAAGACGTGTCCATGACGTCCGTGCGTGCTGCGTGGTGGTATCTTCCCTTGCTCGATCCAATGGTGGTGCGCTGGTACTTATTTAGCTTGCACGGATGCTCCGAGTGGCGCCAATTTCACGTGCAGTCATTCGAGAGAGGTGTGACTAGCTCGTGCTTTGGGAGGGACAATTACACACCTGCTGATGTCAGGAATGATGAATAACTGTTGATCATGCATGGAAGGTTCCTATATGCATAAATTACACAAAACATTGTTAATCGTACTGTTCGCCCTAACCACTCCATCCAGGATATAGATGAAGGTTTACGTGAGATTTACCATTCTGAATTTTCGTTCTGTACACTTGTGTGGGCACGAGGATTGTTTCTGATCAGTGATCCCTGATCGCCAGGTCATTATCTTCTGTGGGTGTTCCAGGTTTTTGCGTTGAAAGTGGAAAAACTACACGAGAGTGAAAATTCACATCATGATGAGAGTATGAGACCGAGGGGGTCCTATACGAAACAAAGACACAATGCGTTGACGCTACCTACGTACAAACCAAAACAAATACTGTATATATTTTTGTCCAAACTTATAAATACCAAAATTACAAAATCAATGTACGGTAAAAATAGAGTACACGTATCTGCTGCTGCCAATGGTACTCTTGTTTGAATGGATCAAGTCCACATGTGCCACAGGGCACCAAATCTGAAAAACGAGGACACGTTGGAATCATGTTCACCTTCTGGATGCAAATGTGCAAAGATCAAGAATAGAAGATTCTTTTTAGCACAAGGAGCAATTCTTTTTACAGGTGGCTTCAGCAATTGTGGACGAAACTCGCCAATGTGGGCTAGCAATAGGTTGCATCAAATTCGCTCCTTTGGATCTTTTTATAATAAGCTAAGCCCTTGTTTGTTTCAGCTTATAATCCACTTAGATTAATTAATCTAGCTTAATTAATCTAGTAGGCAAACAAACATGATAGATTATTAGGTCAGATTAATTAATCTAGAGGGTAGATTATTATAATACAATAATCTACTATAGAGGTGCTTATTTTAGATTATTTTGAAGAAAGACTCACTATCCATGCTAAGTTGATCTTCTTACATAAAAAATAATTTGATCTATCTTAAATAATCTAAGAAAACAAACACCTTCTTCAAATTAATTAATCTAACTTAAATAATTTAGATTAAATAATCTAACACTATAATCCAGATTAATTAATTTGCCCAGGAAACAAACAGACCCTAAGTCTAAACTACCATATGGACAGTATTATCCAAGGATCCAAACAGATCTCTAGTTACAGGAAAAATATATCTTTAGCTGCAATTTAGCTAACTACTAGAATTATCGCGCGGCGTTGCCACGCGTACTGTAGTTTCAGCATATTTTGTGTGTTTAATAGAATTTTACTTATACTTCATCCATCCAAAGTCATTTTCTCAATTAATGGTTTTTCAGTCCTTGGCATATCAACTTCGCAGTTTATTTTTTCAGCAATTGAAAAAGGCAATTGTTGTAAACAGCAAGAAACTATTATGTCTACCCACCCTAAAATATGAACCACCCCCGGTTTACGGTGCAAAATGAGCATGAATGAAGTTTAGTGACCAATAAGCTAAAGAAAAAGTGAAATGAATTGGAGCTTCCTCCTATTCTTCGTTTCTTGCACCGATCAAATGAGTTAGAGCTTTGCCAATTTGTTGCCATATATATAAAAAAAATCAAACTGATCTGTCATATACATAATACATTTCTGTGAGGTCTATGCAGTTTTAATTTGCGGTGACTTGATGAACAATTTAAGAGCGTGTTTGGAATAGAGAAATGAAAAACGTAGAAACATGTAAAACACAGGAACTGACAAAGAATATAAGCTCTCTAATAAATTTATTGTTATTCACTTTTGAAATCAGAAAACTAGAAACAAATAAGAAATTTGCGATTGATTTAAACATAAAAATAGAAGTTGTTGACAACAATTATTTGTAACAACACAATGTGCATGTGGGAATAGAGAGTTCAGGCAACATGCAAATACACATGTGAGTCACCGTATTTTTGATTTGAAGTGGTGTCACCTTTTATAATGGTTGTAGTTGCATAGTTTGTGAAGCTAATTAATATTATATATATATGAGGATATAGGTACTAATGAAATGGACACTTGTAAAAAAAAATTATAAGATTAAGAGCCATTTTCAATGTAGATGCAAATGTGCAAAGATCAAGAATAGAAGATTCTTTTTAGCACAAGGAGCAATTCTTTTTACAGGTGGCTTCAGCAATTGTTGACGAAACTCGCCTATCTGGCCTAGCAATAGGGTGCATCAGACTCGCTCCTTTGGATTTTTTTTATATATATAATAAGGAAGGTTTAAACTACCCTACGGACAACTATTATCCCAGGATCCAAACAGATCTTATGGGAAAAATATCTTTACCTACAATTTAGCTGATAAGTCCAGACTCCAAACAAATCTCCAGCAAACTTTAGCCCGTTAATTGTTAGTTAGAACTTATAGGTAGTCCTAGTCAATCGAAACATGGCCTTTAGTAATCTTAAATTTTCTTCCTATTCTTTTCTTTTGTTGTGTTTTCTCTGGTTATCCTTTGTAAATATTTGCTTGTTTCTCAACTTTGTAACATTAGGATTAATTTTTTCTTGCTAATTTATTAATGAATGATAGTCTTCCTGTCATATTTAAAACAAATACTACATTTTTAAAGATAGAAAAGTACCTCCGTGGATCCTAATGGTAAATAGATCTTCTCCATCCGTAGTGTGAGTTGAATCTTCATTTCTATGTATAGAACTCTCATCACACAATGGCTATGCAAAGTCAAACCTTTGATGTGTGTCGTGTTGTCAACCAACTATACATAGAAGTTTATCCTAACATAAATGCAATTTTTTTGCTTGGCTTCCTCCATGGCATAACAAGGTAGCAACGAAGGATAACCTGACAAAGAAAAATTACAACATGAGCATAATTGTTCTCTCTACAATTGTGAGCCAGAAAATGCAGTTTAGTACAATAATATATTTCACATAAGACGTGTAGAATAGAGTGACCTCACTCCTACGACTACAATCTCCACAAACATGCAATATCCACATTGATGGAGTGTAGCAATGCCAACAAAAATTCATTACCACTGGTTTAAAGAAGAGTGGATTTGTGGGTATAGGGGCATGTGCCCACTTTACTGTGATTATAATTATGGTTAAATGTAATTATTAAATTATATCATACTATTAAATATGTCAAACAAATTGTCCATATGTCTCATTAATATGTCAAAATAATTACCTCTTATGTATTTTAATCAATTTTGGCAAAAACAGTACCTCTTAGATTTCAGCCATCAGATCAGGATCAGAATGCCGTAGAGCTATCCACATCATGTTAGAATATGAGCTTATGTGCTCACAAAAATATATACCTTTTATGAATCGCAATAACATGTATGCTGTTTTTTTTTGGCATCAAATTTGGAAGTAATACACTCAAAGAACTTTTAGCATAAGGACTAAGGAGTACTCATTCAGTCAGATGGCATCACTAGCACTGAGTGTCGCTCAATTCAACAGAGACTCTGAACTAGATTCTGATGGAATTGTTTACATTACAAGAGAAAAAATGTTTGTCAACTGTGTATTTGGAAGTGGCTGACAATTTTTAATATATTTAGAGCTAATAATCTTCTAGTAATAACATTGTTGTTAATTTACTTAACTGCTGGAAAGATATGAATTTGTACTAGTAAAAACTGTCGGTCACTTGTCAAAACTACCATCAGCAAACAAAATTGTTGGCCACACTGATAACACTGTCGGTAAATGTTGAGAATCTCTTGTAGTGTTAAGGGTTCAGGTGCCCCATTCTAATGTGTTGCTTTTCTTGTCTTGCAGCTGCACTGCTATTCTTTTAGAGTTTATAAAATCATGCAATTCTCTTTGCACTTCCTCAACGAATGGCAGCGCTAAGCCACTTTTGTTTTTAAAAAAATTAATAATAAAAAGAAAAAAAATCATACGTTCTCTTTTGTTGCCAGACTTGAGTAGAGTTTATAGGATGCAACATGTTCTGGTACAATGTCTGTCAGTACAGCTGACTATTTGAAAAGAAAAAAAAAAAAACGAAAATTACATTTTCAAAGCTAGGAAACATACCTCAGTGGATCCTAAAGATAACGAGACCGTACTCATCCATGTCTACTGTGACATTCAAATCTTCATTTCTATCTGCAGAGTCGAACCTTCTATGCGCGTCGTGTCGTCCACGGAGAGTATGGATGTTTATCCGAACCATTCGTTCCTACAGATACAGGACGCCGCGCACGCGGCGCCAGTCCGCTTTATAAAACGAGCATGAAAGTAGTCATCCAGCGGCACAATCAATCATCCATCGCAACACCAAGCGGGCCATGGAGACATGCTGGTGGCTCCTCGCCGGCACCGTGCTGCTCCCCCTCGTCGTTCTGCTCCGCAGCAACGGCAAGAACAAGACCCGGCGGCGCCGCCGGCCGTGCCGCTGCTCGGCAACCTGCTCTGGCTGCGGCACTCCGCCGCCGACGTGGAGCCCCTCCTCCTGCGCCTGTTCAAGCAGCACGAGCGCGCTCCTCGGCGCCAGCGACAACATCATCACCCGCGCCTGCTACGGGCCCACGTGGCGGCTCCTCCTGCTGCGGCGCAACCTCGTGTCGGAGACGCTGCACCCGTCGCGGGTCCGCCTCTTCGCGCCCGCCCGCGCGTGGGTGCGCCGCGTGCTCGCGGAGAAGCTGCGTGACGCGCCCGTCGGCAGCAACGTGTGGACACGTTCAGCTACGCCATGTTCTACCTGCTCGTGCTCATGTGCTTCGGGGAGCGGCTGGACGAGCCGGCCGTGTGCGCCATCGAGCGCGCCGAGCGCGCGTGGCTGCTGTTTATCGCGCGGAAGCTGAGCGTGTTCTTCTTCTTCCCGTCCGTTACCAAGCGCCTTTTCCGCGGGCGCCTCCGCGAGGCGCACGCGCTGCGGCGGCGGCAGAGAGAGCTCTTCGTGCCGCTGATCAACGCGCGGCGGGAGTATAAGAAGTTGGCTAAGGAAGGCCGGGCGCCGGCGAGGGAGACCACGTTCGAGCACTCGTACGTGGACACACTGCTCGACGTCGCGCTCCCCGATGAGGACGGAAACCACCGCCCGCTCATCGACGACGATATCGTCACGCTCTGCTCGGAGTTCCTCAACGCCGGCACGGACACCACCTCCACCGGGCTGCAGTGGATCATGGCCGAGCTGGTCAAGAACCCGGCCGTCCAGGACAAGCTCCACGACTAGATCAAGGCGGCCACGTGCGGGGATCATGAAGAGGTCACCGAGGAGGCCATTCACAACATGCCGTACGTGAAGGCTGTGGTCCTCGAAGGCCTGCGCAAGCACCCGCCGAGCCACTACGTGTTGCCGCACAAGGCGGCGGAGGACATGGACGTCGGCGGGTACCTGGTGCCCAAGGGCGCTACGGTGAACTTCATGGTGGCTGAAATGGGAAGGGACGGGGAGGAGTGGGACAGGCCGATGGAGTTCGTGCCGGAGCGATTCATGCCTGGCGGCGACGGCGTGGGTGTGGACATGACTGGGACAAAAGGGATCAGGATGATGCCATTTGGTGTCGGCAGGAGGATCTGCGCCGGGCATCACCATGCTGCACCTCGAGTACTTCGTGGCCAACATGGTGAAGGAGTTTGAGTGGAAGGAGGTGCCCGATGATGAGGTGGATTTTGCACAGAAGCGCGAGTTCACCACCGTCATGAAGAAGCCGCTCTGGCCACGTCTTGTTCCTAGGAATTAGAGAAGCTCTCTACGAGCAAACCACAAAAAGTAGGTTTTTTTAAGAGATATCTTTATATGAGGTGACTGAAATTTTGCTAAATCATCTTTTTCATCATGGATAATGATCCAATCATACAAAATTTTTATTCAATTAGCACAAAAAAATATTATGTGAAAAAGCAAAATTATGTCACGTAATATGACTGAACTAAAATCTGAAAACTAGCAAATCTATTTTTTAACCAGTTTTTCATTAATCAATTAGGAATTACAATAATCTTAGAAATCCTAACAAGAGGCTAAGAAAGATTGCCATTCATTATGATTGTGAATCAAAGCCACAATTATGATGGGAGGATTCTACCGCTATGTTTGTACATAATTGTGATTTTTCATTTATTTGACCAGGACATTCTGCATCCTTTATAATTATGAACAATTGTACTTTTCCTCTATAATTATATTCATTCTCTAAAACACTTTTTCTATTATAATATGCCACTATACATAGTCATAAGTAAGTTATTTGATCAAACATCTAAAACATAGTCATATGTAAGGTTTTATAATACAAATCTAATGACATCAATATTACTCTACTAAATTTTTGTAAATACTTTGTAATATTAATCATTCCGTCGCTAATGAGGTTGTTGGCATAACCAAATGATCTTGTTTGTGATCTAATAACCAATTTAGCATCTTTCTAATAAAGATATACGAGTAAGAGATCAAGAGCTAATAGATCGTTATGTTTATATATAATTGTGATGTTTCATTTATTTGACCAAACATCTAAGGACCTACGGTATCCTTTATAATTATGATCATTTGTACTTTTCCTCTATAATTATATTCATTATCTAAATGAATTTTTTCTATTATAACATGTCACTATACAGAACATAGTCATAAGTAAGGTTTTATAATACGAATCTAATGGCATCAAAATTACTCTACTAAGATTTTGTAAAGGCTTTTACAAACATGATGAAATACATTTATCATTTCTGAACAAAGAAAGTATATTAGTATGAATTTGACTCTTTCTTTTCTCATTTTGAAATATTATTTGTACGATTGTATTACTAATCATTCCATGTCTAATGAGCCCATTGGCATAACCAATTGGTCTCGTTTGTGACCTAATTATAAATTTATCATGTTCCTAATAACAATATAGTAGTAGTTTCCTATGGGGTATTTGTTGAATAATTTGTGTTTAATAGACTGAACAGGTAGAAAACATTCCTCTAAAATTTTTTTGTCAGAATGAATCACAAATAGAGTTGTAAAATACCAAACAAATTATATGATTGATCACTCCATCCTGCTGGCCCTGATATAGGAAACCAATTAGCGTTTTGATCATGCCACGTGTTGTCTTTTGTGTTGGGTTCGTACAAGGATCCGCTGCTTTTGGTTGGCTTCGTCCCCCCGCCCAAATGGAGGTGGCGGCGGCTTCGTGTGGCATTGCTCACGGCCGAGATGTTCTCGGTTCCAGTGGCGGGGCCGAGCTACGGGCCCATGGCCAAGCCGATTTCATGTCGAGAAATGTAAAGTCTATCATGCGAGTGGTCATGCTCCGTGCGTACTGCATAGCGTGTGACCGCTTGCGACCTGGCTTGCACGCAAATAGAATCAAGACCCATATGGATATGGCAGGACAGGCGTGGACCGGAGGTCGAGGGCGGGTGGCGCAACCGACGGCAAGTCGACAAGGGCACTGCCAGCCGCCGATGGTGGAAGAGGGCACAGGGGTAAGGATTTAGGGGTTGTTGGAGCCTCATCTTTCCCACGCACATAGAAGGAGGCTGGGGGGGGGGGGTCTTGACCCAGCGGCGATTATGCGGCGTTGGCGTCAGAGTAGTCGCGGGCGGTGGGTGAGGTTTACGGCGGGTGCAGGCAGCATGGCGTCGTCGATCACCAGGGGTGACTACAGGTGGGGGAGGGGCTGGTTTTGCGGGCGGTTGCATCACCAGGGACGACGATGATGGCACGCGAGCAGTGGAGGATCAGGCTAGGGGCAGCGGTCGGAGAGGAAGCTGAAGGTCGAAGCAGAGTCAGGGACACATGGCAGGTTTTGGGGAGGGTCGCGCGTTAGCCCTCCTCCTGGAGGAAGCCCATTGTGGGATTCAACCGCGAGGTAGCGCGTCAGCTTTGCTTGGACATGATGTCAGAGCCCCGAGTATAAGCTCCATGACGAGATCAAGGCTACATGCAGCGACGACCAAGGGCGTCCACAGAATGCCATATCTGAAGGTTGATGTCGTTCTTGAAGGCATGCGCAAGCACCCGTCAAGCCACTTAGTGCTGCCGCACAAGGCGGCGGAGTACATAGACGTCGGCGGGTACCTGGTACCCAAGGGCATCATGGTGAACTTCATGGTGGCAGAGATGGGAAGGGACGGGGAGGAGTGGGACAGGCCGATGGAGTTCGTGCCGGAGCAATTCATGCCTGGCGGCGATGGCGTGGGCGTGGACATGACTAGGACAAAAGAGATCAAATGATGCCATTTGGTGTCGGCAGGAGGATCTGCGCCGGGCATCACCATGCTGCACCTCGAGTACTTCGTGGCCAACATGGTGAAGGAGTTTGAGTGGAAGGAGATGCCCGGTGATGAGGTGTATTTTGCAGAGAAGCGCGAGTTCAGCACCGTCATGAATAAGCCGCTCCGGCCACGTCTTGTGCCTAGAAATTGAGTCAGATTTTAGTTGTCTGTCTCGCACTAGAGATTAAGGTCTTGTTTAAATCTCTCTAGTTTTTATTCAAACAAGTCAATTTTTATGTTAATTTCTATAAACTAGATTATGAGTTTTTAAGAATCTCATAATCTAACTTATAATGTCAGTTTTTGCCTCATGTCAGATTATATAAAAACTAGATCCAAACATTCCATCCAGTTTTTATTTAAAAACTAGTTTATAAAAACAGAAAGTAAAAAAAATCAATTTTTAAGAAACTATGATGGACTCAAAAAGACCTAAAATGTGATATTTTAGTTGTGTTTCTCCCACTAGGAGATACAAATATCCGAACAAGCAACACAGTCATCTTTATAAATGTTTTATTCTCTTTTATTATGATTATGATTACAAATTATTATAATGCTTTTTTTAATATAAAGTTAAACTACTAAAAAAATGTGTGTCTTATTCTTTCTTGTCCTTCACCCTCATCGTCTCATCGGACATTAGTCAAAATATTTGGTCATGTTAATTTCATTGTGATTTGTAACGGAAATATTAAAAATAACGTCTATATTTTAATTTTGACATCTAGGACTCTAGTCATCAATTACCCAAAATAACTTCCACTAGTTGGACATACTCGCAATTGACACAGGTAAGGAAATCGATGACCCTAAACAAAACATAGTCATAGGTAAGCGTTTATAATACAAATCTAATGCCATCAACTTTACTCTACTAAGATTTTGTAAAAGATTTTACTAATAAGATTAAATACATCTATCATTTGTAAACATAAAGAGTACACTAGTACGTGTTTGACCATTTTGTTTTTCTTGTTTTCAAATATTATTTGTACGATCATATTAGTGATCATTCGCTAGCTGATGACCATAACCAAATGGTTTTATTTGTAACCAAATTATCATGTTCCTAAAAATATAGTGATTTCCGATATATTGTTACTAAACAATTTGTGATTAATGGACTGAACAAATAAAAAACGTTTCTCTACTTTTTGTTTGTCGAGCTGAATCACGAATCAGTGCTGTAAAATATACCAAACAAATTATGGTGGTCAATCCATCCCGCTGAGCCTGTTATAGGGAATCAATTAACGTTTTGATCACGCCACGCGCTGCCTTGTGTTGGTTTCGGATCAGGACCTCTGCTGCTTTTGTTTGGCTTCGTCATCAATCAGGAAAAAGAAAAGAAAAAAAAGGCTTTGGCATTGCGACGATCCAGAAAACGACGTACCGGCGGCGGCGACGGCTTCACGGCTATTGCCGACGTCCGAGATGTTCTCCGGTTTCAACAACGAGGCCGAGCCACGGCCTCGCCTCGACAAGGCCGACTTCATCGGCAGCTCGAGGAAAGCCATGGAGGGATTCTACCACGAGGCGGCGCGCCTGCTTCCCCTGGACGCGATGCCGGAGCTCCGAGGCTACGTCCACGCCGGCGGCCACTGCTTCAGCCTCGCCGACCCTGTCACCAACGTCGTCCTCAACGCCATCACCCTTCTCGAGCTGGGAGCGGCGGGGGAGTACCCGGCGCCGCCGCAACCCTGCGCCGGCGCCAACGAGTGGTACATGATGGGCATCCTTTCTTCCTTTCCTTGCAAGGCCTCCGCGCCTTCATGGTCGCCTACTTCCGCTATCTCAGTCTTGTCGAGGTCACGAGTTACCTTTGCCAGTCATCCTACGACCTCGCCGTCGCCATCGCCATGGTCCGCCGCAACCGTTTTGTGACCACGTCTCCGCAACAGCCACCGCTCCTCCCCGACGGCGGCAAGATCAAGGCTGTTCTCAGAGCGGCGGCGACCGAAGCGCAGCACCCGGAGCCTGACGTTTTGGCCGGGTTCATGACGGATCAGTACCCATCAGACCATCTCCGTGATGTCATTGACACGCTGCAGCGACGCCAGCAGCTCGACCCCAGCGGCGTCGAGCGAATCAGGAGCCTACTGCGCCGTCGATGGCCGCCAAAGGTGCAAGCCAAAATCGAGCTCAACATGCTTCCGGTAGGAGGCGGTGATTCTTTGATCTATGGTCGAGATGGTGGAAAGCTGATGGACGTCACAACACGCATCGGGGAAGGTCTCATCACCTGAATCTCGGTAGAACGCGCCCAGGAACACGGACAGTACGGGCTCCTCGTGTGACAACGGACAGTACTTGAAGATGAGCCTGCTCGACACCATCCACGCATTCTACATCAAAGCACTCGCCAAGCTGCCCAACAATGGTTTGAGCCGCCGCATCCTCCGTGCTCTCCTCGTGGCCGGACACTGCTACGGCCCCTTGGACGCCGTGTCCAACATCATCCTCAGCTCCGTCTGGTACGACATGGCCTTCCCCTCTGCATACTGTGAAGAGGGTGAGTTGTCTCGTTTAGGATCCTGTTCTCTAAACGGCATGCTTGCTATCACGCGCGCCGCCGTCAATTGTTCTGAACATGAGGCATTGATCTATCTCAAGCAGAATGACTGTAACTTGTCTCACGTAATAAAGGACAACGTTCCCTTTGCTGCTGCAACAGAGGCTGCCAATCACCCGCAGCAAGCTGCCTTTGCGTCGTTCCTCGTGTTTCTGTCCACCGAGATGCGCACCTACCTGCATTCGGTTCTCGCTCAACCGGGTAGGATGTCTGATGCCCATTGGACTCAGCTAAGCACATTCCTTCGAGATGAAGTGCGCGTGTTGACAGTGAAGAAAGTGGACTTGGACGTTGCCTCCTCGAGCGGTAGCATTTTCGCATTCGCGTCATTCTCAAAGGATTCTCCTCAAAGGTGAAGACCCCGTTCCCGTCGTTGCTAGGGATGCCCCAGAGCCCCCCCTCCTGAGATGTCCTCATTCAGTTCAACGTCGTGGTTGTCACCAAAGGCGTCGATCTTCAGGGATAAGCTAGCATTTATCTGCACCAAAATAAATAAATTGCTACATAAGTATTGCTGCCAACATCCTTGGGTAATCTCTTCTAAACCTCCTTTTTCATTTGATCTCTTCGAGCTTTGTAATCTCTGTTCACTACTCCACGCGCACTGTTTTTTATATTTCTATGCCCTCATCCTTTTTATCTCGTCCTTCTTTAGTGTTGCTGTTAGTGGTCACTTGTTTTAGTGATTATTCATTCTTCCCTGTAGCTTTGAATTAATAATACTTCATCATTAGTCTTTTTTAGTAGTGACTTTCTTATTTGCATTGGGTGATATATTGTTATGATGTTTTTTTAGTATGAAAGAAGAAACATTATTTGTGACACAATACTGTATTAGTAGGCACTACCATGCTAGGCTGCTGAAGTATTCCCAACCTCTGCTTGTTACAGGAGCCGAGATGCAAACTTGACATTGTTTGCGGAGTGAAGGAATACACAATATCCTTTCGCGATCCAAAACTGTACCATGTTAACTTTTTGGTGAGCAGAGATTATAAAGAAGATACGGAGGCGCGGATACTCTTTTTTGCTGAACTGTGGGGACCATCTTCATTTGAAGACATTGGACTGAAGCCATC
Source organism: Eleusine indica (assembly GCA_030378355.1). Classification (NCBI taxonomy): domain Eukaryota; kingdom Viridiplantae; phylum Streptophyta; class Magnoliopsida; order Poales; family Poaceae; genus Eleusine; species Eleusine indica. The sequence continues at coordinate 51,488,037 of CM059495.1, forward strand.
CAGCTGCACCCCTTTAACTGATTACTTCGCACATACTGGTGAGCCCTCGTTCCCTCTATTAAGACGCTTCACTCAACATGTTCATAGCATGCATCAGAAAAGAAATACAAAAAAAAATAAAAATAAAATTGGGAACATTCACTCGAGTAATTCTAAAAGCACATGTCATGTATCGACACACTTCAATATAAGAAATACAAAATAAAGAGGAATTTTTAATTTATTTAGGCTTTGCGTGAACAGGTCGCTGCAAAATATGTGAGGCTATGCATGGAAGCAAGATTGTGCACCCACCATCTGGAGGCCATACGGGAGATATTGAGGGCTTCATTGTTCTAGGCCATTATTCGGTGGTTCATCCTTGCAACCTTGGTTCCAAGGGCTTGCAGGAAGCAGACATTTTATATGAAGATGATATGCCTGAGACAGTACCTCCTAATCGATTCGGTTGAGGGTCCTTCATGAATTTCAAGCATAATAAGGGATTATTAATTGCTTTATCCCTTGAACCTACTTTTGTTGGTTAGTATTAAGTACAGTATTAGATGCCTGTTAATGTGTATGCCAAACATTGTGGAACATTTAGTTAATGAGATGAAATCTGACATCTCACATCATAGATGTACGTAGCTATAAGTACCTTAACTACATTGACTAGGAATAAATGAAGTGGGCTTATAAGCTGAACCATGAGAAATGTTCTATCAGCAATTATTTGCTAATGAGATAAAATCTGACATCTCACATCATAGATGTACGTAGATATAAGTACCTTAACTACATCGACTACATCCAAAAAATAACAAGATAAATAACTGTTATATGAAATGTTTAGATTAACTGAAACGAGGCCTGTGTCATGATAATAAAGAAACAAACAAGAAACGTAGGAAGTAGCAACACAAATGCAAACCAAAGATAATAGCATGCACTTAATCCATGACTAAAGTACAAAGTTACGTTGAGATCGAGAAGAGAGGTTACAGCAACTACACTACCAGAAAAAAGGCTTTTAACGGCGGTTGAAAAACCCTGTAGCGGCAGGTATTAGATCCGTCGCTACACATTCGCCGCTAAAAATCGGTGATTTGTAGCGGTGGATCAAAAGTCGATCGACAAACCACCGTAAAAAAAAAGGATCTGTAGCGGCGGTTGATATCTTCAACCACCGATATAAAAAAATGTCTTTAGATCCGACGTCAGATCGCTGTCAGAACGCCGTCCCCGGGCCGTCGTCGCTTGGATCTCTGCCAGGAGAGCCCGCCGCCAGGACGTCGCCCCCATCCAGAGAGGAAGTGGAGGGGCGCCGGCATTGGATCCGCATCAGATTCCCACAGCCGTCGTGCCCAGAGGAGGTGGAGAGGCGCCACCGTCATATCCACGCCGCCACCGCGCATGGAGGGGAGGTGGAGGAGCGTTGGCGCCAGAGCCGCGACGGATCCACGCCACCGCCGCGCCCGGAGGGGAGGTGGAGGGGCACCGCGGTCGGATCCGCGCCGCTGGAGCCACGTCGGATTCACGCCGCCGTCGTGCACGGAGGGGAGGTGGAGGTGTGTCAGCATCAAAACCGCGACGGATCCACGTCGCTGTCGCGCCCGGAGGGTAGGTGGAGGGGTGCCGCCGTCGGATCCACACCGCTGGAGCCGTGTCGGATCCACGCCGCGCCGTTAGAGGGAACTGGAGAGAGAGAGAGAGAGAGAGAGAGAGAGAGAGAGAGAGAGAGAGAGAGAGAGAGAGGCAGGCGGCGGATTGAGGGGTGGCGTGCGGTGTGGAGGAGGGTTAGGGTTTCCATTTTATACACGGGAGATGATAATTGGGCCTTGGGCTACATAGTAGCGGCGGTTGGTTATATGGATCGCCGCTAAAATAAAAAATAGCGGCGGTTGACTAAACAGGCCGCCGCAATACATAGGTTTCTATTTATAGCGGTGGTTTATTTTTGAGACGTCGCTACTGAAATTTAGCTCGCGCCGCTAAAAACCTTTTTTGTGCTAGTGCTAGATGCAAGTTTGGTACTATCTCCCACCACCGCACCGAGGATTCTCCACCACCCCACATCTCAATCACAGTAAACAAAAGTAAAACTCGCATTCCTACCAAAGAAAAGGTACGTAGTGACTCGGTTTTGAAAACCAACTGCAGTCCCTAGTCACCTACTCTGCCTTGCAAGTGGAGTATATATGCTAATCATGGTATGTTTGCCAGGATTCTGTGTGGTGTAGAGTACTGAAGAGTGATACATGTTCCTGAAGTCAAAAGTAAAATGTGAGTTATTTCACCAAGTGATTGTTGCTTCTTCGGTACACTGCGCAAACGATTGATTACTGGAAATGCATTTGTCACGGTGGCACAACACACAAGCGATCAGGTGCTTTGCTCGAACAGAACACACTGTGAACAAATACATAACGACATGGTTACGACCCCAATCATGAGTCAAATCAAACACACATATGCGCATGGAGAAAGTCTGAGTCAGGTGTCACGGCACGGCGACCGCGTCCATGAACTCCTTGTCATCCACGAGCCTCGCGAGCGCGTCGGGAGCGAGGCACACCTCCAGCCCGACGGCGCCTTGCCCCCCACGGCCCTGGTACACCGTGGTCTTCCCGTCCATCTTGTTCGCGGGCCCGCTCCGCACGGCCACCGGCGCGCCCCACCCGAAGTCGTTGCCGTACACGTCGAACCGCGGCGAGCCTCCGGTGCCGACGGCCGCCGACCCGCCGCTGAGCATGTCCGCCGTGTACGCGAACCGCGGCTCCCGCACCCATTTTTCGACCGAGTCTCTAACCATGCTCGCCTCGTCGTCGTTGTACGACGCCACGGCCCGGTTCAGCTGCAGCGCCGCCCAGCCCAGCCCTTTTTCCACGACGTCGCCGGCGGTGGAGGTCACCTTGCACGGCACCACCGCGTTGCCCACGTACCCGGATGGTGGGACGCCTTTTACTCTCCCCCGGCAGCCGATGAGCAGCACGTACGTGGTCGCCTGCGATGGGGATAGTTTCCGGGCTCGGCACACGGCGCGCCACAGGTGGGCGAGCACGGCCTGCAAGGAGGAGATGGTAACAGTGGACTCTGTGGCTGTGTCGATGCAGGTGTTCGTGACCTCGGCGTTGGCCCTTGCCTTGAGCTTCTTCACGCACTCCGCGGAGAAGTGGAAGAAGCACTCGTCCACGGGCAGCGGCGCGTGGTGGCACCGTTTCACGACGTGGTCCAGCCTGGCGAACGGGAGGGGCACCGGCACGGGACACGTGTCGGGGAACCACCGCTCCAGCACCGGCTCCGGCGGTGGCGACCGATCGGTGGTGGCCTTGCCGGTCCGGCTCAGGTGCGACCAGGTGTTCATCAAGTGCCAGAACGTGGTGCCGTCGCCGACGGCGTGGTTGAGCGATGCCGCGACGAACACGGCGTCGGCGAGCTCGGTCACCTGCGCGGCCAGCACCGGGGCCGGTCGTGGGCCGTCCGCGTGGGCCGCGGCGTCGGCGCTGACCAGCCCGTTGAGCGGGAACAGGGACGCGACGAGGTCGCGCGGGATGTGGAGGGACCCGGTCCCGGTGACGTCGGCGGCCGTGACCCCCGGCGCCGCCGCGTGGACGAACTCGGCGCCCTCTCCCGTGCAGCGCAGCGACACGGTGGTGGCGGCCCCGTGCTCGTCGGCGACGAGGCGGCCGGCGAACGGGTGGAACCGACCCAGCGCGCGGGCGAACGCCGACGCGAGGTGGTCGACCAATACTGGATGATGAGGGCGGTCCTTGGGTTTGGGGAGGAGGACGCCCTTCTGGATGTAGTCGATGGTGATCAGCCGGAGGTCCCACGGCGTCAGGTGGACGGTCACCGGCGCCGACGCCGACGACGGCGGATCGGGAAGCACCACGCGCCGGGAGATCACCCGGGCGACGCGGCCGGTCGCACTGCCATTATTCTCAGTTGAGCGTTGTTGCGTTGGCATCGCTGCTACGTGCGGCAGTTTTGAGGCGTGCCACTCGCCTCGCTGTGCTTGCTTGCCCTTCGCCATGCACCGGCTTTCCTCCCCTGTTTATAGGCGCCTGCCAGTATGCTGCCACAATGAATGCCAACATTCAATTCTGGACACGTCGGACAGCAGGCCGGCCGGGGTGACACGGCGCAGCGAGTGGCCACCACGCCTTTTGTCTGTGCGCGCGGCGCACCGTTGTGGCGCACGCCTTACTTGTACGCACGCGTATGGCCGTCTGCCACGAGCGAAGCATATGCCGTCGAGGTATCCAGACGCAACGAGCGTCACGCTCTCGTGTTGCACGTGTACTCAGTGAACAATTAGGCTACTTTATTTATTTGGATCAGGAGAGTCCTTGCGTGGGGGTCACTGCTCTCTCCGCAAAAGGAAAGCTCTCGTCTTCAAGTTTCGTACGTTAGTCTCGGACCCCGCCCGAGTTTTCCATATGAAGCAGATAGGCACACCGAGCCATAACATGCATGATCGTATCGGCAGCAATGTACGGCGTATAGATGAGAGGTGTGGATCATGGAGAACCTGTCAGCAGAGAGGCCCCAGGAATTCTACAGTTTTCCAGCAAGACGATCTAAATAACCATGCCTATTTCTGTTGTACACAACAAAAACACCAGTGCAAACAATGTCTAATAGATATTCATTGACCTCATGCAAGACAAGACACTGAAACCATCCAGGGATGCCCACATGCTTACCACACCAGAATGCAATAGCCTTTCAGTTTTACTTGGCTATTTTGGGCTTCCTCTCTCTTAATGCAATAATGGTGCATATCTCCTACATCTTCAAGGAAAAAATAGGCTTTCAGTTTTCAGATGTTTCAGAGACAAAATCCATGAGTACATAGATAGTTTGAAGATAGAAAAAAATGACTATGGATCTCTCTGAAAAAATGACTATGGAGCACATATAGCATCTCCATATTTTGCATAGCAACCATACCAGAAGGTCACCTAAATCATTAACTGAACTGCATATAGCTCTTTTCAGCTAAACTATTGCTGTCAAACATAGGTATAAGCACTTTTCAGTTAAACTATTGATTCAGCTGCATATTAGAATATTTGTACAGCTGCATATCATCGTAGTAGTGCTTCATCAGAAAGGGGAAGAGAAGCTGAAAAAGTTAAAAATGAAGTATCAAGCCGGTTACCAAGTTCAATGCACAGTTGCAAAAAAATAATGAAAAGACATAAGCAACCCACCCCAGCAGCACATGTTGGGATCTATCATGTAGAATTCTTTCATTTGCTGAACTACATAATCTTTCAACAATTAATACTGATTAAAGGGCACAAAAAACAACTTTTCCTTTTTTTCTTTTTTTTGAAAATTCTCGTGAGACAAAATTTTGCAGAGGCGACATAAAAGAAAAGAGTGCCACTGAATCTCACCTCCTGAAAAAGAGAACTGCGCCAATCAGCCTCAAACAGAGGCACCTGTGTAATGAGATGGAAGACCTTTTTGAAAGCAAACTCGCAATAAATCAAGATGCTCTGTAAATGGACCAGCTTCAGTTACAATACGCTGTTGTTTGCCTGCCTACTTGAACGCAAACAGTTTGCCTGCCTACTTGAACGCAAACAGAATGCTTTCAAGATAACATGAAAATGGTCCCAGCCGAAACTTAAATAGAGCATAGTATAATTGGAAATTAGTGGGAGAATAACACAAAGTAGAGGCACCTGATGGCCTAATCGATGAAGCTGCAGGCTCTCATCTGTCATTCAATGAGTAGACTTTCCATCTAGGGGACAATTAGCAAGGAGTCACAGTAAACATAGATGCTTTAATCTCAATATATTGGAATGGAACGCTACTACTAAGCAGGGAGCTGTTATCACTTATCAATATGTTTCAGGAAATCAAACCGAGTCATATAAGCACAGCAATCAATTCATTATCAATAAAGCTTCTAGAGACTGAATAATCATATTCCATTGATTGCTGACATGAAGTATCGAGTTGAGGCAATACATGGGAACCTAAAAGCTGGATAAACTTGAAGCATGAAACAGGTTAAAAGGAATTCTTATAACACTACCAAGAAGCATACTGGCTGAATCTATGACTTCCCCGAATCTCATATGAATGAATATATATTTATATGGCCATGGAACAACACCAAAATCTTATACTTCCCCGAATCTCATATGAATGAATATGTATGTAAATATGCATTCAAAATAGAACTGTACTCAGTACTTACTATGAACTGAACAATAAACATTATTCATTAGATGAATACTTTCTCATTTCATAGATATATACTGCAAAAAGTTTATTCCAGCCAATAGTTGGACAAAGTCTCCACATCATTGACAGAAAATCAGTTGCAACTCAGTTACCTCGAACACTACCAAAAAATCAGTTGCAGAAGGGGAACATATTGCTGAATAATAAAATATGCTTCCAGAACAAGATATTAAATATAGCATCAGTTTCACATAGCAAGGAAAATTTCTTTCAACAAACCAAAGTTAACATATCCAGATACAAGAATGAACTAAAGAAAAAGAACATCCCATGATCAAGGCTCCAAGCCAAGAGCGCAAGTCAACTTTAGTATTGGGCTTCAAACTCCTGCTTGCTCATGAAGATTGCTATTGGCTCACCAGGGGACGGTGGGTTCTGATTCAGCAGAGAAACATATTTACCAGCCCTTGTACGAGCAGCTTCATCAGAGGCAGATAACACCTCTACATGCTCAAGCCCCAACTGCCTCCTGATTAGCTCCAAGTTCTCCTCAAGGACATCCATCTCTCCAAAAGGAAGCCTCAGGTTCAAAGCCTGAGGGCCAACCTCCATCGCCTCATCTTTCTTGAACCTAATGAAGGGCATACACAGCCTCTGAACTTGTTTGAAATTTGCTTCCTGCCCAATGGAGCAGTTCTTAAGTGCCTCCACAATTTCTTGGTCGGGTGCAAATGATCGTGCCTGGCTATCAAATTTAGATTGGAGCACCTTCAAGCATTGCTCCTTCCAGCCATAGTAATGTTCATTCACATATATAAGGCAAATGCTCATCTTATTTCCCTCTGACGGAGGAGGTGCAGCTCCCTTCTTGGGTTTCTTGGAACCTGATTCTTGCTTCTGAAGCAGCTTCCTCATCAGAATTATGGAATCTTGCAAGTACTTGTTCGCGATTCTTAAAGTAGGATCTGGAGTTTCCGCAATGGGCCACCCAGCTTTTATTGCAAACCCTTCTTTCTTCAAGATCTTTTGCCACACATGCTCAGCGTAGTGTGGACATATGGGGGTGATAAGCCTTGTCTGGACTTCCATAAACCGCCACAAGAGATCACGGTTCATGCCTGTCGCTCCGCATGAGAGTCTGTACTCATCCCTGGCCAACTGGAGGTCACAAAACCCAGATTTCAGAGCATCTCTGAACATGAAGGTATCATAACTCTTCTCAGTTTCTTTCACAGCAATGTTCATTTCATTTGCAAAGACACGATCAGCATAAGAAGAAGAGGGCCCAACTCGTAGGGAGGATTCAACAGCTATCACCTCTTCCATCCATGCGATTTCCTTTGTTAGCCTCAAAATAGCAGCATTTGCAGTTTCAAGTACAAAATTTGCATCATCCATACCGTCACCGGCATCAGCAAGTGCAAACCTGGTGGCATCTGATGAGAATTCTTCAATGGCCTGACGGAGAGTACGGAAATTCCCAGTTGATTTGGACATCTTTTCTGAATTAAGCATGAGATGGCCATTGCAACGGAAGCCACGGGGCCAATGATGTTCTGGTAGTAGTGCCGTGTGGTTGTAAATGCAGAACATCAGATGGTTCTGAACAAGATCCTTACCAGATACCCGAATGTCAAAGGGATACCAATACTCAAATTCTTGCTTCATTTTGCTCAACAGGGCAGGAGGGATGTCACTTTTTGGTGCTGGACCATTGCAGAACACATAATCCCAGACATCATCTGTCATCTGTTCAGGCCTAATAGAAGCTACTTCATTTCCGTACATATTGCCATTTTGCAGAAGATGTGCAATGGTGTAATAAGCCATATAGAGGGTTGAATCAGAGAGAGATTCCACAAGGAACTGCTCATCCCATGGAATACGAGTCCCTAGACCAAAAGAACGTGAACAGGCCCACTGGTTCAGCCAGCCCAACGTATGCTCAAAACCATTACGGGTTTCAGCTGAGAATGTATTCATATTTTCCAAACATCTCTCTGCTTTCTGCTTCCATTCAGCTTCACCATAGGTAATGCACCACTGGTCTGTAAGAGCAACCACACATTCATCACCAGATCTTGACATTACCTTCTTCTCAGGCTCGCTATACAATATTGCAGTGCCTTCTTCCAAAAGCTTGTTCTTTATCAATGGCTTCGCTTCTTGGACTTTTCTGCCATTAAATTCTCCTACAATCATAGTACCATCAGTAAATCCTTTCAGATATGTCATCCTTTTTGCTTCAGCAAGCTTCTCCTTGTCATTCTGGCTCTTAATCTTGGGATCAACACACACCTTCTCAGCTGACTTGTCTCCAAACTCCGGAATATTGATTATTGGAATGACCTTGAAGGGAAGAACCCATTCATCTTTCACACCAAACTCCGCTCTTAAAGCAGGCTTTGTGATTAAATCTTGCAGTGCCATAAAATCATCTGGTGAATCACTCGGAACACTAGTCACGATACCAGTTCCTTTATCTGTGAGGATAGTCGTCATAGGAAGTGCATATATGACTTCATTGAAGGCAAGAGGAGACTTTAACGACAAGCCAATCAGATCAGTTCCAGATAGCTCAGCTAAGCAGGTTGGCTTTTCTGGGATTCTTGATTGATTCTGATATGCAAGATTAAGTGCAGACCTTGAAGTCAGAATAAATACATCAGTATCGTTGATCTCAAAAGCCCCATACTTCCCATCAGGCAGCACCCAACAATTTGTTTGACCATACATCGTCTCAGGTCTCAATGTAGCTGCAGCCAAGTAAACTTTCCTCCCCTCCAAAGCCTTAAACTTGGGTGGGAAAGGTGGGACCACCTCCATTTTAATCAACACATATTCCTGTGGCAGCACATCTTCACCTGTTGCCCGATCATGGTCAGCACAAGGTTGACCATCCAATGGAGAGTAAATAGTATACCTCATATCTTTTACAACCTTGCCCATCTTCTTCAGTTTTCTCATCTGCCACCGGACAAAAGCATCATAGAATGGATTCATGTCAGTCGTAATGAATGACCTCCTCCAGTCACAGCCCAGACCAAAAGCCTTGAGGTCTTCCTTGGCCAAGGGAGGGAAGTATGTCAACCAGTGATATGGATCCTGAAACTTAGCAATATCTTCATCTGACAGGCCAAAGCCCTTCATGATCTCCCACTGAAACTTCTGTACACCAGCTTTTGAAGCAGCCTTAGATTTCTTACTCTTAAATTTATCTGGGGCAACTGCAACAGCCTGGTCAGCTTGGTTATCTACCACTTCAAAGATTACATCCTCTGTTGCGGGAAAAACTGGAGGATTCCCATATTGTTGGATCTCCCTTGCAAGCTTATCTGCTGAGGCCTTGATGGGCATTCCAGTACAATGGAAAGCAAAGGGCAAAAGAACATTTGAGCCTCGCAGTCTGTGGTATGCAGCACCAAACTCGAGCTTGGATAGTGAGAAGGCATGGCCCAGATGTAACAATCCATTCATGTACGGGTATGGGAAGTTGCCAAAGAATTTTTCACCGGGACCAGGACGACTGTTGCCAGGATCAGCCTCAAAAACCTTGTTGTCTTCCCAACTCTTTTGGGCTTCTGACTGAATCTTGAGCAACAGGTCTCTACGAGCAAAACTCTTGCCTCCATCAGGATTCGACGACATTTTTCTAAACAAGTGACAAAAAAAACAGGTGTCAAATACAAGTCATTTGGTTTGGTGCTATTTGGCATAATTATAAACCTAACAGAATACTGCCATAGAATATGAGAGCTGACAAATATTAACTTGAAGCAACAGAAAGCAGTCACAGAAAGGTCTTTTTGAAACATCAGAGCATCTAACTCTATATTAAAACAAAGGACATCTAATACCAACACAAAAAGGGCATCTACAGTCAAATTTATACTGCAATGACAAAATAAGAATGAACTGCAGCTTCATTAAATTGAGTGTACATGAATGCATGAACCCTTGGCTCAACAACTATAGCTATCTACGTTGAGGTGTCTATAGAGTGTAGAACTTCATGAAGCAGTAAATTCCTCAAAAATAAATGCAAAATCTGGGTCAAAATCAGTCCTGTAAACTTTGCAGAAAAATGCATGTGCATTGGTAAAATCAGATTTATGCTGGACTCATCAACCAGGGGTAGTTGCAACTTAACTAAACTGGACGTACCAACACTCTCCATGTAACTAACTCAGATGACACCTCGGCCAAATAAATTTACGCAGATTGCAGAACTCCATGAAACAGGCAACAGTTACCATGAAACTATGGGAACATAACTAAGGGCCGGTTTGGATGTCAAAGTTGAATAAAACTTTGGTATTCAAAAACTACAGTTTGGAAAACCTCATCCATAGAGTACCATGGTATTAAGAAACCAGAGTTTTTCTAGTTTTTGAAGAAACCACAAGTCTATAATGTGTTTGGGTAGTTGAAATATTGACTGCAGTATAAAGAATGAAAGTTTATCTCTAATACATATACTCCCTCCGTCCCAAAATATTTGACACTTTAGCCAACTTCAAATGTCCCAAAATAATTGTCATTCTCACTTCCCGATGCAACTTTCTCTCTTTCCAATACATCTCTATCTCTATCTCTCTCCTCCTCGTTTTCTGTGCACCTACCTTTTTCACTTCCCCTTAATTCCTGTGCCCAAACCCAAAACGTCAATTATTTTGGGACGGAGGGAGTACATACTAGTAACATAGATATAATGGCCCGCATTCAATTGATTTCTTTTTCTAATCAGATCTACTAACTCCGCCCTGTACGGATACTTAGCTCTGCAGTGTATAATACAGCTGCAGAATTGCAAATTTTTTAAAAAGAATAAGCGCATGCATAGACAGAAGGAGGGGTGCACACAGTGAAGTCTTTCTCTAAACTCCAAAATGTTCATAGTAACATGAAGTCGTACTCCAAATTATTCTTTTGCAATCAAGCAACACGTATAAGTTCGTTTCCTTGAAGAAGAGAGAAATATTTTATTAGGTGTGACGTGTGTGCATAGCATCATGCAACAGTGCATGTATTTCAGCAGCATGCCACGGTGCTTGAAATGGAACGGAGCGAGAACAAGCCCTATGCATGTGAGTAAACGAGCAGAAGAGCCTGGTTTTAGAAAAGCAAAAAAAAAGGGGTCCGTGTGGAGTTTTAAAAACTCCAAAATAACCAAGGTATTTCGAACACTAAAGTTTTCAATATTACAGCATTTGTGGCACCCAAACACTTAAAGTTTTTTATAACATGGTATTTTCATAAACCATGGTTTTCTCTAAAAACTCTAAAATCGGACACTAAGCTTAAGAAGTCTGATGCAAAGGGCTACTCCATGATCTTCCGCAAGAATAAAATGGGAAAGAATTTACCACAATGACAATAGTACCAAGCAATAAGGGGAAACTTATCCTATCAGCAGAGCAAATAACATATCTAACTCAATTCAAAGGCATGATCAATTGCATGAAATTCGTCCTAGATTCAGTAAGCAATCCAATCCATACGGGTCTGACACAGTAACCTAAGCGCCAAAACCTACACTGGGATCCAGAAAATCTCCTACGGCACGACAAGCTATATCAATCAGAGGAGATGGCAGCGGGACAGAAGACAGGAAGCTACCTGAGGAGCGCGTGCAGGCAGGAGAGCCTCAGCCTAGTACCGGCGAGGAAACCGCGAGCCAGCACAAAGCTAGAGTTTATTGCTTCCCCGACCCGATTTCTCCTTGGCGTCCACACTGCAGGCCCAGAATCTGCTCGTTAGTAGGAGAAGGGAAGGGGAGGGGAGGGAAGTGTGAAGGAAGGATCGGCTCACCGGATTCGTTCGTCACCGGCCGTGTTCAACAGAGGTCCGGCAGGGGAAAGTCTTTGGAGAGGCGACGGCGGCGCCAGGAGACAATGGGAGGAAGGAAACCAGGAACAGCCGGAACAAGAGGGTTTGGGTTTCTCTCGGAGAACACTCCAGCTGCTATCGATCTCACCGGCAGATCGCGACCGTTCTAGCGCAAAACAATGGACGAGATGCAGCACGTGTAACACCGAGTAATACCTATTTTGGTCCAACTCAATGGTAGTACATTTACGTACAACCGAGTAATGCTATAGTTCCGTAAATTGTCTACTAGCAAAATACTCGTGGGTTGTTATGAGATTAAAATAATAAATTTGCTTTCATGTAAAATATTTATAAATTCTATTACACTTTTGTCTTACTCTCGATAGCTAAGCATTGTTTATTCAACAACGTGCCAGCGGTATCGACGAGCAACACAACCAGTCGGCAACACGGGCAGTAGCGTCATGGACGAAGCAGAACAGACGTTAACACAAACGTTCAAAGTAGGATAGATAGCCCACGTCGCATGCCGCCGCGAGGCGGGTTGACGATGTCACGTCCGGAGCAGAGCATATGTCAGACTAACAATAAAGCGCACACGGATACGGAGAAGGATGTCAACGTCTCACGCGGAGGAGGTTGAGCTTGGTGGGTTTTTTTTCTAAGAAGACTCCATATGGCTGCACGGACATATACGATTCGGACTCACGTGAGTCAATATTAAACTAAACCTACACCAAACTAAACCAACAATAATGATGTTGACCCATCCATTACCAGGGGCAAAGTGGACGACAATGACTAATTTCAGTTTACTTCACTCCTATGTAAAAAAAAAAGCAGACTCGTAATTTGTCACATAACTCCTGTTCATGCATGTACTTGACGGCTGGCCTGACAATTAAGTTTTTTGGTCTGAAAAATTAAATTACAGCTGCCGGTCGAGGAGAAGGGCGGTAAGATGCGTCTGAGCATGGAGCAGTGCGCAGTGATTGAGTAGTACCGTTCCAAGGGCGCCTACTACTGAGCTCATGCATGAACCGCAACCCAGGCGGCACCGAGCACAACGCCGGCCGCACGCCCGCGGGCCTCCTCTTCATCCGGCCCTGGACCTCCAGTACGTCTTCAGCGCCGCTTCCTCCTCACTGTCTACTCCGACATGCTCACCACCCTCGATGAGCCCCCCTTCGCTGACGACCCGGTCAACACGGCGACGCCGCCGCGCAGCCCGCCTCGACGGGCGACGTGCTGGGATTTGCGAGGTGGCAGGCGGACTACATCCTTGGCAGCAACCCGATGTGCATGAGCTACCTGGTCGGGTACGGCACGGCGTACCCGCGGCGCATGCACCACTGTGCTAGAGATTTAGAACTATTTATATTCTTGTGCAACTCAGGATCTAGGAGTTGTATTTTCTGAGTTGATTAAGTATATATATATACTCATATTTATTTTTTTCTCATGATACCAAGTCGCTTTTAAGTTTGCACGTCCAACCCCGAGTCATATTTGTTTGTGGCTTCTGAGTTGGCCCGTTTCGATCTGGCTTCTGAGTTGGTCCATCCAACTGGAGCATACACCGAGTCGTAGTCAATTCTAAGTTGTAACATACACGTGCAACACCATATGAACGTGTTTACCTCTTTTAATTAAGTGTAGAGATAAAAACTCTTCCGTACTGCTGCTGACTTGGACCACATGTGGACATAAAAAATGGGATCCAGCAACTGCCTAGGTGAAGGCTCCGGTAATTACGGCCTTAATTAAACCTAAATTACGATTTCAGTTTGACCATTGATAATACTCCTTCAAAATATTAAACCTTGATTTCTCTTTGAATAGATCTATACATTCGCAGCCACAGTACAATCAAATAATATATGTTCTAAAATTAGCAATGTCTTGACTCATTATTTGCCAAAAATAATTAGCAACGTCGATTACACAATACTGATCGACCAATGTTGTATATTTATTTTGAACATATAGGTCAAGAATAATTTATTAATTTGCTAAAAATTGATGTTTTTCATTGATTCGGTTGCATTTTTTTTAGAGATGATTCGGTGGCAATCTTGATACATGTTACCGTGGGTATTAAAAGAAGGGACAATTGTATTTTTTTGTCCATATCAACAAATACGTTGGTTTTCCGTATGTTCTTTACGTAAGTGTAGCATTATTAATCTTTACAATTGTGCACCCAAATTATTCCTCTCCCTCGTATTTCAACCCTAGAACATGTAGGAATTGAATCACTCAATCCCTTCTAACTGCAGGGTGTCACCCTCTCCTCTCGAATCATATAAGAGAAAACACTAGTAACTCAACTGTATTGATCTCACATCAGGATACAAAAAGGTTACAAAACAACAAGATCTTATAGTTTCACACTATGAGCTTACAAGCTCTTCATCTAATCTACATCTCTACTCCTCTTCTTAGTTGTTTTTACATATGATAGGAGGACTGCTATGCGGTTGCTACAGTAACCACCGTAGCTACAGTACCCATCACAGCTAGTTCGTTGTGTTTTACAGCTCATGAACAAAACCAATTGAAAGGATCGAGTGACCGAGAGAGGGGGTGAATCGGGAACTTAAACTATGTATCTATTTCACCAACTACTAAAATCGACCACTCAAACAACTCCTACACAATTCTAGTGATGATCACACTAACAAGATAATCCTATAAAAGGAAAGACAACCTAAGCATACTAGTGAATCACACATGAGGCACATAACCCCTATGTAAGCTAGTAATCAAAGAACACGTGAAAGCACACAATAAGCTAGCAAAGGAGCCTACGCATAAAAAGCTACTAGATCATTAAAAACATGGAAGGCACATAAGCATGACTAGCATGATACATGCTATGGTGATCAAACAAGTCAAAGCAACTCCTACACATACTAGTAACCAAGTATGAAAGCTAAGCACTACTAGCAAGTAAAGAAGCCTATTCATGCAAGTCTACTAGGTAGTCAACTAGAGCAAGGTAAACACACAAGCATGAATAGCATGGTATGTAAGAGCAGAAAGTAAAGCATTATAGTAAGGAGTAGAATAAGAGATGACTCATAATTTTTTTCCCAAGATCTCGAAAGGATGGTACCTTCCCCTACTCCTCGTTGGACCACTTCCGCCGGAGTCCCGGTCCCTCCCGTCACCAGTGTGAAGTTCTCGCCCACGAGCCCGTAATCACTCCCAGAGTGAAGACACGGTGCGCGTCACCGTTGCCACCAAGGCATAAGCTTGCCTCCCTCGAGAACTTGCCAGACTCCCTGAGCCGACACGGGTGCTCACTAGCGATGCCCCTTTCACCGGCGGGCTCAAACCGTATACAAACGTATGACGGCCTTCACAACCAATCACGATAAGCTCGATCACCGACACCTAACCGGTCTAGGTCTCACCATAGACCAAGAGTAACAATCTAGATCACACCCTCAAGGACACCTAGCCTTAGATGTGCAAGATCACTTCATGTTACTCTCACTAGCACTCTCAAGACATGCAATATCTCCTTCTAGTGCTCTCCTCTTTTTCTCTTGGCTCTCACCAAATGCTCCAAGCAATTCCACTGGCCAAGAGAGGTCTTCAAGACCCCAGCAACAAAGTTATATAGGCTTCCAATCTCCAACTAGCCGTTGCTCCACAAAATCAGCTTTCTGGGCCTACTGACCGGACTGTCCGGTCACTGCCTGACCGGACCGTCCGACCACTGTAGACTTTCAGCTCCAACGGCTCTGCCCCCTCTATTGACTTCCACATGACCTAAGAGAAATGACCTAGACCCCCTTGATAGTCCAGTTTTTCCTATGGACTCAAAGACCTAACAACTAGACAAGTGTTCCCAACACTTGCTCCATAGCTTGTCCTTCGCTTTGATCCATTTCCATCAACCCTTGGACTCCATCAAGATCACAAGCCTCCATACTTGCGGTCATTGTCATCAATCGCCAAGGCCGCCATCAATAATCATCATAGAGTAGAAGAGGTTTCCTACACGAACAACACTCGTATAGACATTAGTCACATTTCATGTTTGTCATTCATTATCAAAACATTCATATCTTAGGGTGACCTTAATGGTCATGATCCTTACAATCTCCCCCTTTTTGGTGATGAATGACAACCACTACTTGTGATGATACAAAACGGACGAACAACAAGGAACCAAAGGAAAAGAAATGAATGAAAGGATTATCTTGGTCCTTACCTTGGAAGTAGTCTCCCTCTTGGAATATGCTAGGTGTTGAGGAAGAACTACCCAATCAAGTAGGGCACTTGATATCTATCTTGAGTTGAATTTTGGGCCAGTCTTGGTGTCGTGGTTGATGATCTTGTCAAAGTAGACACGCACCAAGTAAGTAGATGTTCATGTCGGTGTTGGTGTTCATTGTTGTTGTTCTTCTCCATGTTGGTGTAGATGTTCATCTTGTCATAATCTTCATATGTACTCCAAGTGAACATGCACCATTGTCTTGATCATCTTCATTTAATCTTCTTGTTCTTCTCCTCTTGACTTGGCTTTCGGATCTTTTTGTTTTTCTCCCCCTTTGTGTTACGATCTAGACTTGGCTTTTGGATCTCCATGTCCTTCTCCCCCTTTGTCACCTATTACCAAAAACCAAAGGAAAAAAACACAAGACAACCAATGAGCAAATAATAAATGGCAAGAATTAGGAAAACTCCCCCTTTCATGGTGCTCTTTCTTGATCACGATAGTGTTTCACCATAGCTCCCCCTACACACAAGACTCAACAAAATATTTCCTCAAAGATGCAATGGTTAGTCATTAGTGTGTTGAGAATGTATGAGTCATTTGTCTTTGAGACGTGCGAGTAGATTTAACCTTAGAGCTCGTTTGAACATGACTCAATTCGCATGAAGCACAAAGATCACTATGTGATCATCTAGAGGGTCATATACTTACATTGTAAATAAGCAACTCCTCCTAGAAACATGCTTGGAAGCATGTAAGGTATCATAATGCAAAATGCATGAATGCAAAGAATACAAATGCAAATGCAACAAGTATACAAATGCATGATGCGATGCTAAAGGAAAGAGAGAG
Source organism: Eleusine indica (assembly GCA_030378355.1). Lineage (NCBI taxonomy): Eukaryota > Viridiplantae > Streptophyta > Magnoliopsida > Poales > Poaceae > Eleusine > Eleusine indica. Next base: position 51,505,141 of record CM059495.1, read on the forward strand.
AAAAGCTACAAACCAAAAATGCCAACGACGAGTCGTTCCCTTCTTGAGCTTACTCATAATGGACCATTCTTCAAAGTCTTGGGCACACCATGAACCACCATCCCAAGCTTAACCCACGTCCATTGCTATCTCAAGGAGGTCCGAAGTTGACCTACAAGCTAAGAGAAACAAACACAAACCAAAGGCACAAACAACAATCAAAGAAAAGTAAGGCTATACATATTTACAAGAGACAAGCTTTAGGGTTACTCATGTAAAGTTTGAAATGTTGAGAACATTAAGTTCTCCCCTTAGCCTGTTCAAGGTCTTCTCATAGAGTGGCTTGGTGAAGATATTCGTCAATTGTTCATGAGTCCGCACACTCACCAACTCAATATTTTTCTTCTCAACATGGTCTCTTATGAAATGATGCTTTGTTTGAATATGCTTTGCATGACCATGATCTCTATTTTTGAGGGTCATTTTGATTGCCGCTTCACTATCATAATATAATGGCATTTGAGTGAAGTTGAGGCCATAATCCGAGAGAGTTTGCCTCATGTAGAGAAGTTGTGCACAACAAGCTCCCGCCGCCATATACTCCGCTTCGGCTGTAGATAGAGCCATTGAGTTTTGCTTCTTTGAGCTCCAAGATACTAGAGATTTTCTAAGAAATTGGCAACCTCCTGATGTACTCTTTCTATTCACTTTGCATCCCGCGAAGTCCGAGTCCGAATACCCAAGTAACTCAAAGCTTGTTCCTCTAGAATACCATAATCTCATGGTAGGTGTGTACTTGAGGTATCTCAGTATTCTCTTTACGGCATTCAAGTAGAACTCCTTTGGATTTACTTGATAGTGTGCACACAAGCACACACTAAACATGATGTCCGGTCTTGAGGCGGTGAGATAGAGCAAGGACCCAATCATTGATCTATAGAGCTTGGGGTTCACCAGTTTACCCTTTACATCATCATCCAAGGGTTTGCTAGTTGCCATAGGTGTATGCAAGGGCTTGTAATTTTTTATGTTGAATCTCTTAAGAAGATCCTTGGTATACTTCTCTTGATAGATGAAATTCCCTTCTCTTAATTGTTTGACATGAAAACCAAGGAACACATGCAACTCTTCAATCATTGACATTTGAAATTCCCTAGCCATCATCTCCCGGAACTCTTCATTGAATTTCTCATTGGTTGACTCATAGATGATATCATCCACATAGATTTGGCACACAAAGAGGTCCTTCCCAACATGCCTTATGAACAAGGTGTTGTCAATGCTTCCAATGGTGAATCCATTCTTGAGTAGAAAGTTCTTCAAATGTTCATACCATGCCCTTGGTGCTTGCTTGAGGCCATAGAGAGCTTTCTTTAATTTGTACACATGTTTTGGATGTTTAGGGTCCTCAAACCCTGGAGGTTGTTCCACATAGACTTTCTTATTGATCTCTCCATTCAAGAAGGCACTTTTTACATCCATTTGCTAGAGCTTGAAGCCATTATGTGATGCATAAGCAAGGAAGATCCGGATTGCCTCAAGACGAGCCACGGGAGCAAATGTTTCTTCAAAGTCCATGCCCGCCACTTGAGAATATCCCTTAGCCACTAGACGAGCCTTGTTCTTGACAATGGCCCCTTTCTTATATTGTTTATTCTTGAAGAACCACTTGGTGCCAACCACATTATGATTCTGGGGCCTTTCCACTAACTTCCATACTTTGTATCTCTGAAAGTTGTTCAATTCTTCTTGCATGGAAATAACCCACTTGTGATCATTCATTGCCTCTTCCATTGTTGTGGGCTCAATCATGGAGACAAAAATGAAGTTCTCAATGGCAACATTTGCCTCCTCATCACTTCCTTCATCATTTTCTTCATTCACATAGTTGGGCTTGTATTGGTTTCTCCTTGTCCTCACTCCTTGAGATAGGCTCCCAATGATCAAGTCACGAGAATGATCCTTGTTTATGGCTTTGGGTCTAGTATGATGTTCTTGTTGAGTGGGAGGAGGTCTAGGTGATGTATCTTGTGCATCATGAGTTGCTTGCTCTCTTGATATATGAGTATCTTAGATCCTTAGAGAGGTGGGAGAGTCACTCTTATGCTTTCTTGTTTTGGACTTTGAGCTTGAAGTGGATGGGACGGTATCTTGTGAAGAGCTTGGAGAAGTAGCATGTGGTGAAGTATGTGGGGAGGCTTGTGGCTTACTTCTCACTTGGGTTTCCTCATCACTTGGTGGGTGAACTCTTATTGAATTTTGGGAGGAGCTAGAAGGTGTATTTGTGGCATTTTGGGTTGGTTCTTGCACCTTGGAGGAAGAGGTTGGTTGAGGTGGTGGAGTAGAGGGCTCATTAATATCACCATCATTGCCCTCGTGGGGTAAAACCTCGCCCATGGGCATGTTCCTCAAAGTTTCCCTCATAGGCTTGTTGACTTTTACTAAGCCATATTAATAAATCATTCCCGGCACGGGGCCAGAAACGGTTCACTAATATGTCCCAGAGTCAAGTAGGTAAAATCCGCAAGCGCACGGAGAATACCGCTGTAGCATTTCACCCGGAAGTATTCAGGGTATCGTATTTGTTTATCCCAGAGGAAGGTTATGATCAAGAAGCGTTACTAACATATAAGATCATGTTAACAATCAGCAAGGATATCTTAACCAAGACAGGCGGGTACATGATAATAACCGGGTAGTGTGACACACACAGAAGATTCCTACTAAATAAATAAAGTCTAGTGGAGGAAAGACTAGGCTAAGCTACTCCTACTATACATTCCTATACAGTTGCATAGCCTAAGTAGAATACATACAGACCCACACTCAGGTTCAGCAGTCAATAGTATAGCACTTCAGGCACGGACTTACCCCTGCATCCACAGGCGACTTCCGCCAAGAGCCTACGCACTAGCCTAGCGGGGAGGATTTCAAAGGACGGACAGGGCTGTCACCACCTGCCGCCTACCTCAACGAACCAGTAGACTAACGAATAATTGATGCAAATCAGTCACCCAAGTACCATACTTGCATGACCAAAGAGCACTCTGCCCCTCCGCGATTACTATTAACGAGGCAGAGCTACCGTACGAATACGATCACCAAACCCATGCTATACTTTATCAGCTAAAACTAAGCATAGAGACTATAACATATAAACTAGACTATAGTGACGGTATATAACTAGCATGACAATAGTAGTATAATAAATATAAACTACTATCACACAAGTAGACTATACTATCACATATATGGATCACAAAATCAAACAAGAAACTCATGACCCAAGCACAACTATATAGAAAAGATATATATATTGATAAGAGTAAAGTCTTACAAAAGGGAAAAGATACAAGAGCCATACCAATTCCAAGTGAAGACTTGGGACTAGAGAGCTCTAGACTCAGCCTAACTCCACTAAAACTCCAAGAACTACTACTAGCAAGAGAGAAATGCTTCTTGTGGTGTGTGTTGAGTGTGAAGGCACACCCTCCTATTTATAGCCTCAATAGGTCGGCAAGGGAGCGTATCCGCCACGGAAGGCATCTCAAACCGTCATCAGGAGTCGCGGAGGAGCCAACACGTGGAAGCCCAGGCGGAGAGGGCGCCCGGCTGGGTCGGCCGACCTGACCAGGTCGGCCGACCTGGGGGTGGCCCCTCCTGGCCTGTGCTTTCTCCAGGTGGCTGTCCTGTGGGCCCTGACGTTGGTTTGCGCGGTATTGCAGGGAGTTACGTCGGTTAAGTGCTGAAAATGGGCCCTTCAATCCGTGTGACGTCCATGTGGCGCTCTCTGATTGGTCGAAAGTGTGTTTTCTTGCCTTTTGAGGTGTTTCCTTCACATTTCCTCCTGCATGCACAAAGTTCTCCAAGTACAAGTGGAACTATATTATTGTGATAAAGCATGCGTGTATGAAATGCCAAATTCTCCTTTATTTGAGTATAGTTGACGGTTGAAAATGGTACTTAACAGCCGTCAACAAACTCCCCCAAGCTTACCCTTTGCTCGTCCCGAAGCAAAGATAAACTTAAGTTGTTGATCAGGAGTTGCTACAATGTCCTACTCCTCAATAATACTATGCGCACAACAAAGTACTCTTCCTAGAATTAAATATATTGGCGCATAACTTACCCATTTACCTCGATCCATGGGGCTTTTACACCTCATTGTCTTGGGCGGTTGAGAGATAGAACAATTGCAGGGCACCAATCACTTGCTCTAGATTCCGCTATGTTATTCCGGAGATTTTCAAAAGATTTTGAAAATAAAAACCAAGTTCCTCAAATGATTCTCTCGGATCACTCAATATGTGTATGATTCCTCACCAAGGCAAAGTGTTGCCTATAATCACCTACTTCTAAATAAGGCTTTATGTGGAGCTCAAGGTAGGGATATATGAAGCACTCATGTTCACATAATATTGCTATGTCAAAAGACCGGATCCAAGAAAAAACATCAATTCAAACAATCTTGATCAAGATGTGCAAGTGTGTGGGAGAACGGAGGAATGGTGGATGGGAAGAAATAACTCCTTTTTGAATTTTCCTTCTCTCTTTTGGAGTTTCTAGGCTATGGCTATCTTTTGCTTGCTCTCTTTTTTGAGCATTTTTTTTCTTTTTTTTTTTTTTTTTTTTTGCATAGCCATAGTCCTAGTTTGCAATGAATACTTTGAGAGAGGAATTTTGCAATGGATATATGGAGTGTTTCTTTGGATGGATGGATGGATAGTGGCTTTCTTCCGGTGTAGAAGAATAGCTCACGTTGGATATGGTGGATATGGTGGATATGGTGGATGCTATCTTCTTGATTTAGAAGGATAGCTCATGGCGGTGGATGTGTGTACATGATCTTGATCAAGAAAGCATGAAAAGAGTTCTACTAGGGTCACAACAATTTTGACTAAGCTCAATGTGAAACAAGCAGCATATGTGTAAAGGTTTTCAAATGTAAACACTACATATGGCTGTGGTGGGAATTTCATCATTGAGGAACTTATTAATTTGTCATTTTGAAAAATAAAACTCCGGAATTCAAGCTTTACGTTGAGCAAGATCATAGCAGCCCTATCTATCATATCATACCTCTCAACAACTTAGAACTAGAGAATGCATATGCTACCCACAAGATTCAAGTTCAAGGCAAGATTTACCAACAAACCTAACTCTTGAGAGAGTACTAAGTTGTAAACTAGCTTTAGAGAGGAATAAAGGACAGAGCAACTATTCATCATCTCAACATAGGAAAATTATACACATTCATACCGCGCATGAAAAAGGGAAATATTTTTGTTCTTTTTATGTTTTGCAAATTTTTATGGAATTTCAGATTTAGCAAATGCAAGAAATAAAGGGAAGGGGAAAGATACAAGTTACCGTAAGAAGGGGGGTCCTCCCCCAAGCTTGTTCTTGCTCATATCTGCTGGTTCGGGTCGTAGCGTTGGGAGCGGAAGAAGGCATCCCAATTGTTCTGATTCTGAGCCATCATCGCGTTCAGCTGGCGGAATTGGTTGTCGCTGAAATTGACGGAGGATGCTTGACTCGTGCTTGCACGAGTGCTTTTTCTCCACTTGATTCCGGCGACTTGCTTCATTCGTTTGAACATGGCTGCACACAAGAACAAACACAAGACAAGAACAAAAACAAGATCGAACAAGTGTTCGGGTGAGCGTTAGTGAAAACGACAAACCCGAGCTTCTCCGAAATTGGTTTTCTTCTCACAACAACTTGCAAATGCACTAAAACAGAGGGGAAATATTTTTTGGGTTTTTGGGGCTGTAGTAAAGTTGAAGAACACGAAATTTTGGGAGAGCAACAAGTGAGCAAAGCAGGGGAGTGAAAGATGAGCTTGGAATGGTGAAGCTCCCCCTCCTGGGCGGTTTTTATAGCCAAGGAAGCAAGATGGCCGTTAGAAAGAGACAGAGCAACGGCCGTATAGCCGTTGGGAGAAAGGAGCACAGGAAAAGGTGGGGCCAGAGGGTCGGCTGATCCCACCAGGTCGGCCGACCTGGCAGGTGGGCCTCCTGGCAGCCCCCTTTTTCCTATGTGTTCCCCAACGGCTAGGGGATTTGTCCCCTGCTGCCTTTTTGCTCAAAAAGCTCGACAAAAAATCTTTTCAAAATGGAAAGCCCAAAAACCTATTTTCTAAATTTTCAAAAATGCAAATGAGTTTTGAAAAATTCCATGGTGGCTGGAAAAATCCAAAAATGCAGAAATGCAGTGGTCGGGAAAAATCAAAATGTGATGGAAAGCAAATATGCAATTAAAAGAGCAAATATGGATAACTACCGGTTTAACCTCCCGGCGAGGACTCACCTTTTAAAGTCCGACGAGCGGGACTTTACTCCGGCGTTCAGCTCGATGAAGCGTTGTCCGGTCCCGGAGATGAAGACACGGATGATGCTTCTTGTTTCATTCGCCACACCTTCTTGGTCTTTGTTGCGGTCGGTGGCTTCTCGGGCTTCGGAGGCTGCGGTTTTGCAGGCTTCACAGCCTGTTTCTTTGCAGACCTCAGAGGTTGCTGCCTTGTGGACTTCGGAGGCTGTTGCTTAATGTGTGACCTTTGCCCCCTTGCCTTCATCAGTTGTTGCTGTGCAACCTTTTCCTTCTCAAGGAAGTTCTTCATGAATGTGATGAGGCTGTCCTTCTTTTTGAACGTGTTGCAAATCTCCAGGAATTGCTGGAGATGAGCACTAGCGTCCTCATTGGCTTTCCCACAGAATGGGCTAGCCTGCACCATGGTGATGAGACCGGTCTTGATCTCGAAGTTCGCATCTCCCACATTGCCAGTTGGTCCCGTAGGGATGTTGGCAGCGGAGGGAGCGGAGAACTCGCGGAGGGTCTTGTCGGCCATTTGCTCAGAGCTTGATGGTGCGGGAATGACAGGTTCGATTGGCCGAATCTCCTTACGAGGAGGGGTGAGCCTAGCTCGTGTCCTTCTCAGGAGTGACTCAGGATCTTCAGTGAAGTTTGTCGGTAAGTCGAAACCAGTCATACACTACCCTGTTTTCATACAAAATGCAGAAAACAAAGCAAGGTTAACCTGCTTAGGAGATAGCCTTAATAATTGCAACACTACTATATACATTAGTAATTTTTCTTGATCATACGCCTTCCCCGGCAACGACGCCAGAAATGCTTGTTGACTTTTGCTAAGCCATATTAATAAATCATTCCCGGCACGGGGCCAGAAACGGTTCACTAATATGTCCCAGAGTCAAGTAGGTAAAATCCGCAAGCGCACGGAGAATACCGCTGTAGCATTTCACCCGGAAGTATTCAGGGTATCGTATTTGTTTATCCCAGAGGAAGGTTATGATCAAGAAGCGTTACTAACATATAAGATCATGTTAACAATCAGCAAGGATATCTTAACCAAGACAGGCGGGTACATGATAATAACCGGGTAGTGTGACACACACAGAAGATTCCTACTAAATAAATAAAGTCTAGTGGAGGAAAGACTAGGCTAAGCTACTCCTACTATACATTCCTATACAGTTGCATAGCCTAAGTAGAATACATACAGACCCACACTCAGGTTCAGCAGTCAATAGTATAGCACTTCAGGCACGGACTTACCCCTGCATCCACAGGCGACTTCCGCCAAGAGCCTACGCACTAGCCTAGCGGGGAGGATTTCAAAGGACGGACAGGGCTGTCACCACCTGCCGCCTACCTCAACGAACCAGTAGACTAACGAATAATTGATGCAAATCAGTCACCCAAGTACCATACTTGCATGACCAAAGAGCACTCTGCCCCTCCGCGATTACTATTAACGAGGCAGAGCTACCGTACGAATACGATCACCAAACCCATGCTATACTTTATCAGCTAAAACTAAGCATAGAGACTATAACATATAAACTAGACTATAGTGACGGTATATAACTAGCATGACAATAGTAGTATAATAAATATAAACTACTATCACACAAGTAGACTATACTATCACATATATGGATCACAAAATCAAACAAGAAACTCATGACCCAAGCACAACTATATAGAAAAGATATATATATTGATAAGAGTAAAGTCTTACAAAAGGGAAAAGATACAAGAGCCATACCAATTCCAAGTGAAGACTTGGGACTAGAGAGCTCTAGACTCAGCCTAACTCCACTAAAACTCCAAGAACTACTACTAGCAAGAGAGAAATGCTTCTTGTGGTGTGTGTTGAGTGTGAAGGCACACCCTCCTATTTATAGCCTCAATAGGTCGGCAAGGGAGCGTATCCGCCACGGAAGGCATCTCAAACCGTCATCAGGAGTCGCGGAGGAGCCAACACGTGGAAGCCCAGGCGGAGAGGGCGCCCGGCTAGGTCGGCCGACCTGACCAGGTCGGCCGACCTGGGGGTGGCCCCTCCTGGCCTGTGCTTTCTCCAGGTGGCTGTCCTGTGGGCCCTGACGTTGGTTTGCGCGGTATTGCAGGGAGTTACGTCGGTTAAGTGCTGAAAATGGGCCCTTCAATCCGTGTGACGTCCATGTGGCGCTCTCTGATTGGTCGAAAGTGTGTTTTCTTGCCTTTTGAGGTGTTTCCTTCACATTTCCTCCTGCATGCACAAAGTTCTCCAAGTACAAGTGGAACTATATTATTGTGATAAAGCATGCGTGTATGAAATGCCAAATTCTCCTTTATTTGAGTATAGTTGACGGTTGAAAATGGTACTTAACAGCCGTCAACAAGGCTCATCTCCAATATTCACTTCATGAAATTCATCTCCCTTCTGAGAACCATTTGATTCATCCAATTGCACATCATAAGATTCTTTCACACAACCTGTGGCTGAGTTGTAGACCCTATATGCTTTAGAAGTTCCTGAGTACCCAACAAGAATGCATTCATCAGTTCTGCTCTCAAATTTCCCTGACTTTTTCCTCTTCTTGAGAATGTAGCACTTGCAACCAAAGACTCAGAAATAGGAAACATTGGGTTTCCATCCCACCAATAGCTTATATGGTGTCTTCTTCAACAACCAGTGGAGATAGACACGGTTGGAGGTGTAGCAAGCTGTGTTGATTGCCTCCGCCCAAAACCTCTCATGAGTCCCATACTCATCTAGCATTGCACGGGCTAGAGTGATGAGTGTCTTGTTCTTCCTCTCCACTACTCTATTCTGCTCCAAAGTATATGTAGCGGAGAATTCATGCTTGATCTCTTTCTTGTCACAATACTCCTTCATTGTTGTGTTCTTAAACTCAGTCCCATTATCACTCCTTATCTTCACAATATTGGTCTTGAATTCATTCTTTGCTCTCCTTCCAAACTTTCTGAAGATATCACTTACTTGAGACTTGTCTATAAGAAAGAAGGTCCAAGTGTATCTCGTGAAGTCATCCATAATCACCAAGCAATATAGGTTCCCTCTCAGACTCAATGTGTTGGCTCAAACAAGTCCATGTGCAAGAGCTCCAGAGTACGAGATGTAGACATGAAATACTTGGTGGGATGTGAAGATGCAACTTGCTTTCCAGCTTGACAAGCATTGCACAGTTTGTCTGTCTCAAAGGTCACATCCTTGATTCCTTCCACCAGATTCCTCTTGACCACTTTTCTGAGCTGATTCATTCCAACATGTGTCAGTCTTGTATGCCATAACCATCCCTTAGTTGCCTTAGTGAAAAGGCAAGTACTTGGTGGCATGTTACTTGATTTGAAGTCTGTGACATACAAGTTCCCATGCCTCACTCCATGAAATACTAGCCATTTCTTTGAATTTTCAATCATTGCACCATCCTCATCAAATGTGCACTTGAAACCTATGTCATAGAGTTGACCAATAGACAGGAGGTTGAAGTTGAGAGTTTTCACAAGAAAGACCTTGTAGAGATGGAGGTCCTCAGTAATGGCCACCTTGCCTGATCCTCTGACTCTCCCTTTTGAGTTATCCTCAAAAGTCACCTTCTCACTATCTTCGTCTTCATCAATATTGGTGAACACAGTTGGCTTCCCGGTCATGTGATGGGTGCACCCACTGTCAAGAATCCAATGAGTACCTCCACTCTTATAGTTGACCCTGGTGGTAGCCATAAGACAAGCACTAGAGGTAGAAGGGTTAGTATCCAAGGAATTACTTGATTGACTAGCACTAACCTCATCACATCGAGCAATAAGTCCATCCTCATAGATAGGGATTCTTGCAATCCCTTCCCGAAGTCTCCTTCTTATGGGATAGTGAGGAGCACGATACCTCCAATGTCCATGACCATCCCCCGTGTGCACATTATCGAGGTCGATATAATAATGGGGAGAATCATAGAGCCCAATGACGTGCTCAAGCACATGTCCCACTTGTGAGTGGAGCACAGGTATCATCTCCATTGCCCTCTCAATTGAGAACTCATGCCTTCTATTGACTACCTCCTCAAGTAAGAAACCCCTCTCAGGAATTGTGATTTGCAAGAGGAGTCTATCAATCACTTCATATGATGGGATCCTCCGAAGGCCTCTGAATGAGTTTATCCTACACACAAGATCATAAATACTTAAGAGAGTATCACAAAGGTCATCATTCGGATTTCTCACAATTTCACCAAGTTGAAAGATGAGATCCTGTTGGTGAGCTCGACGAAGATGCCAAAGTCGATCTTGTGGCGGAGGAGGTTCAGGCGTCGGAGTATTCAGTGGTGAGATTGATCATCTCCAATGATTGTGTGAGCATTGTTGTTGGCGCTCCTCCTACACCAATGTGTGGTCCACCTAAAGTGCTTGGAGTAGAACTTGGAATGACACTTGGGGTAAAGCTTGATGAAGCGCCTGATGAAGAGCTTGATGTAGGTCTTGATCCGACAGGGTTGTAGAAGCTGTTGCAAGGCAATCTTGTGGAGGGATCAAAGAAGTTTGAGCTCGAAGCTACTTCTTTCCCTTTTCTTGAGGATGCTCCATTGTCTGCCTTGGAGGTCTTCTCCCTAGTCCAGCTTGCGGTTATCTTCTCATCATCAAAGAGCAACCCAATCACATCCTCGACAGAGAGACCCTTCTCCATGATGAGATCAAAGGTGATGTAGAGGAGCTTGCTGCTAGGGAGCAAGGTGAGGATCTTCTCGACTAACACAATCTTGAGAAGCTCGAAAGTAGTTGCTCAAATCCTATCCATAATACCTTGTAAGCAAATAAGAGAGTCAAGTAAGTCCTCATTCTCATTACAATGAAAAGTAAAGAACTCCTCAACAAGTGAATCATGATCAATAAAAGACTCACAAGCATCATCAGTACTAGTCACACTAGAAGAGCAAGCAAGATCAAGAGAGCCAACATCATCAATCATCACATTAGGCACACTAGTAGAGCAACCTATCAAATTATCACTAGTAGAATCTAGCCACTCAATAGAACTAGGCACATCCACACAATCATCATCATATACATGATCATCGGTAAAGGTATTGGCAAAGTCCACAAGTGTGTCCATCAACTCATCCGGAATCATGGCATTTAGGTAGCTTTTCAAGCGATTCTTCCATGAACCATGACCGGCCCCGAATGGGATGACATCCCAACTCAGTACGGTCACTACTTAAGGCGGTTAAGTCCTATGATGAGCACTTGGCTCTGATACCACTTGAAAGAATCGAATGACCGAGAGGGGGGTGAATCGGGAACTCAAACTATGTACCTATTTCGTCAATTACTAAAATCGACCACTCAAACAACTCCTACACAATTCTAATAGTGATCATACTAACAAGATAATCTTATTAAAAGAAAGACAACCTAAGCATACTAGTGGATCATACATGAGGCACATAATTCCTATGCAATCTAGTAATCAAAGAACACGCGGAAGCACACAACAAGCTAGCAAAGGAGCCTACTCATGAAAAGCTACTAGATCATCAAGAACATGAAAGGCACACAAACATGAATAGCACAATACATGCTAGAGTGATCAAACAAGTCAAAGCAACTCCTATACATGCTAGTGATCAAGTATGAAAGCTAAGCACTACTAGCAAGTAAAGAAGCGTATTCATGCAAGTCTACTAGGTAGTCAACTAGAGCAAGGTAAGCACACAAGCATGAATAGTACGATATGTAAGAGCGGAAAGTAAAGCATCATAGTAAGAAGTAGAGTAAGAGATGGCTCATGATTTTTTCCCGAGGTCTCGAAAGGATGGCGCCTTCCCCTACTCCTCGTTGGACCACTCCCGCCGGAGTCCCGTTCCCTCCCGCCACCAATGTGGAGTTCTCGCCCACGAGCCCGCAATCACTCCCGGAGTGAAGACATGATGCGCGTTACCGCTGCCACCAAGGCATAAGCTCGCCTCCCTCGAGAACTTGCCAGACTCCCCGAGCCAACACGGGTGCTCACTAGCGATGCCCCTTTCACCGGCGGGCTCAAACCGTATACAAATGTATGACGGCCTTCACAACCAATCACAATAAGCTCGATCACCGACACCTAACCGGTCTAGGTCTCACCATAGACCAAGAGTAACAATCTAGATCACACCCTCAAGGACACCTAGCCTTAGATGTGCAAGATCACTCCATGTTACTCTCACTAGCACTCTCAAGATATGCAATATCTCCTCCTAGTGGTCTCCTCTTTTCCTCTTGGCTCACTAAATGCTCCAAGCAATTCCATTGGCTAAGAGAGGTCTCCAAAACCCCAGCAATGAAGTTATATAGGCTTCCAACCTCCAACTAGCCGTTGCTTCACGAAATCAGTTTTCTGGGCTTACTGACCGGACTGTCCGGTCACTGCCTGACCGGACCGTCCGACCACTGCAGACTTCAGCTCCAACGGCTTTGCCTCCTCTGCTGACTTCCACTGACCAGACCGTCCGGTCTGTTTCTCTCTCCAGTCCAGAAACATTTCCAGCGCTGCTTCCTCACTGCCCAAGTCCCAGACCTACTGACCGGACCGTCCGGTTTCTAGGTCTTCCAGACTTGCCAGTTTCCTCGCTGCTCGCTATAGGCCCCGGACAAAACCTCTTAGTGATCGTACAGTCCGGTCACCACTGACCCCTCTGTCCGGTCACTTTTTCCAGAAGTTGAAACTCCTCGTACTCGCTTAACTTCGTTTTCCGGCTTCTCCACTGTCACCTAGTGCCTGTGATTTCACCGAGTAACCTTGCACACCACCGACTAGACATGACCTAAGAGAAATGACCTAGACCCCCTTGATAATCCGGTTTTTCCTATGGACTAGAAGCCCTAACAACTAGACAAGTGTTCCCAACACTTGCTCCATAGCTTGTCCTTCGCTTTGATCCATCTCCATCAACCCTTAGACTCCATCAAGCTCACAAGCCTCCATGCTTGCGATCATTGTCATCAATCTCCAAGGTCGCCGTCAACAATCATCATAGAGTATAAAAGGTTTCCTACACGAATAACACTCTTGTAGATATTAGTCATATTTCATGTTTATCATTCATCACCAAAATATTTATACCTTAGGGTGACCTCAATGGCCATGATCCTTACACCAATTTTACTTCTAATTACTCTAACACCATACATATCCAGCTACTCAAGTCTATGCATGAACCATCCAACATCTTCTAAAATGTTCTTCATTATTCTCCAAGCAACAATGTGCATACTTATTGATATAATAAGATTATTTCCAGCAATCATCCCCTAATCTTGTCATATCAACTAGCTGATGCAGATCACCTACATCTTCCATACAAGGAGCCTCACACCACTGTCATCTTGTAGTTTCACATATCATCTTCTTTGGCTTTGCAGTAACTCTTCCTCATTGCAGCTTTTCACCTCTACAATCATGAGCATGGCTTGCACACCATCACTCATGGATTTTCTTGATAGCATCACACTACCCACCATGACATAGCATCTCACCATGTGCATGGAAAGGATGTAGCATCTCACTACATCCATATCTTGACAACAGCATCACGCCATTATCTTCTAGTAGCATCACACCACCCTTTGTTGGCCTCACACCAACATGGCGATCTCATACCGCCACATTTTATGTAATGCGGCATCACACCACTGTTCATGACTTTCTCAAGCACCGAGTACTACAGCTTTTCACAGCTAGCATCGATGTTGCAACTAAGTTGTCGTTTCCAAGCTCCGACGTCACACCGGACAGCAACAACAACTTCCTAGGATCTCTAGCCTCCGATACCAATTGTAGGAATTGAATCACTCAATCCCTTCTAACTGCAGGTTGTCACCCTCTCTTCTTGAATCACACAAGAGAACACTAGTAACTCAACTGTATTGATCTCACATCAGGATACAAAAAGGTTACAAAACTACAAGATCTCATAGCTTCACACTATGAGCTTACAAGCTCTCCATCTAATCTACATCTCTACTCCTCTTCTTAGTTGTTTTTACATATGAGGGGTGATGCCCTTTTTTATAGTACTGCTAGGGCGGTTGCTACAGTAACCACCATAGCTACAGTATCAACCACTGTCTTTTACAGCTCATGAACAAAACCAATTTTACTTATAATTATTCTAACACCATGCATATCCAGCTACTCAAGACTATGCATGAACCATCCAACATCTTCTAAAATGTTCTTCATTATTCTCCAAGCAACAATGTGCATACTTATTGATATGACAAGATTATTTTACAACAAAACAACCTGGAGTTCTGGACCTCTCTCGCTCCTGAAGATTATCAACCCTCAGTCGCCGCCGCCAAGCTCCTTGATCATGGAGAGCAGAAGGCAAGGATAACAGTAACAAAGGTACTCTAGTCCAATGACAAGCTTTATCGATGAAGGAATAGAATATATGCTGATAGAGTCCTGGCGATGACTCAAATTTGATTTATGCAGTATTCAGCATCGTAAAGCTCCATGTGATGTCAAATTGTCTTCAGGTTTAGGTAACAGGATGCCTCCCCTTGGCATGCCAAAGTTAAAAAAAAACTGTTAAGCTACTATGCACCAACCAGTTGTATCTAAAAGCCTAAGCTGATGGGGAAAGATGGGCAATTCACTTATACTCCAACACTCCCCCTCACGTGCAGCTCTTGTGGGCGCAAATATGGAATATTGGAGTGGGCGTCAATTTTATTTAATAAATCGCGCCAAACAGGATTTAAACTCGAGACCTCTGTTTTTGACTCTGATACCATGTTAAGCTACTATGTAACAACCAGTTGCACCCAAAAGGCTAAGCTGATTGAGAAAGATGGACAATTCACTTATACTCTAACAAGAACCAACAATCCTAGTTGGGGAGAAAATGAAATATGTGTGAGCTTTCTGTGTATGCATAGTTGTAGCCTTGTAGGACTTAAATCTGTAGAGTGAGATGACCTTGTAGCTGGAAGGGTTCAAATAAACAGGATAACCGGTCGGCTCGGTTCGATAAAAAACCGACCGGTTAACCGTATTGCTATAGTACCAGGTCCGGTTTTCTCCGGCTAACCGGTCGGTTAGCGTGACCAACCGGGACCGGTTATCCGGTTAACCGAAATAACCGGCCGGTTTCGAACACTGGCTGGAACACGATTCAGTTGGATGTTGTGTGCAAGGAAGCAGAATTGTCCCGCATTCGATCTAGCAATCCACCAATTGACCATTGTTAAAAACTGTGTACATTTCAAATAGCCGAAAGAACTGTTAACAACCTCACGAGATAACAGATGATTTGTTCATCTTGCTTTAACTCCTTTTTTCTTAGAATATTAGGATCACCCCCCAGTACATATTGCATTAAGCAAAAGACCAAAAGATTTAGGCATTTACAACACCTTTGCGGCACTCCGCGCAGGCACTGCCTTTGTTTCAGAACATGGTTCAAAGTTTCGAACTGTACATGCTTTCAGCTTCTCACAATCCTCGTTTTGCCAATCAGTTCTCCAGCAGGCCACATCTGCAGGCAATGGATTCCGGAGAATTTTCCGTTGCCCAACCATGAGAAACATTTTTCCCTGATAGGTTCTGAAAACCAAAACTATTTCTCAGCTTCCATATGCTCGACAGAGCAGCAGAAGTAAACATGTTCAGTAAACAAAAAAAAATCACACTCACCCATTTACTAACTGTCGCATTCCTTTTGGGCGATGGGAAACTGAAGGAATATGTTCTGAAGATTGGGAAGCTGTTTGGTTTCTAACTGGCTTGCAGCAGTATCTGGAGGATCGATAGAAATAAGATTCCGTAGCCCATGTAATTCATGTCTATAATTCTGCAGTGTTTGTTTATCTGGGTTAAAATTTAAAGTTGTACCGGTCAGTAGTTTCTTGTTTGTGGATGGTGGTGAGTCTTCGTATTGCATTGCAGATATGGGTTTATGATGACTGATGAATGTGACGTGTTGGATATCTGTGATGTTAATTTTTCTCTATCGTCGCCTTCTTCTTTCAGAGGTGTGGATGTTTTCAGTATATCTCCCTGAGACCCAAAAGATTTGAAGGTGCGGCTTCTTGTCTGCGACTTTTAAGTGCAATTTCTTGATGATTGCTGCACAGCTTCTTTGATGGAAGGTTAACATCACTCCAGTGATCCTTTGAAATATACAAATAGATGTTTTCCATCCCAATATAAAATCAAAAATTATGACCTGTTGAACTGATTCTCATGATTAGTGATTTGTATTCTGAATCCATCGTTACAACTTACAACCCAACTCAAGAAGCATTAGAACCATTCAGGATTCAGCTGGTGGTTTAAATGATCTTCTATGATGTGACCTTCCATTCAACTTATTTTCAAACGGATTTCAGCTTGAGCTAAATGCTGAAATGATGAATGAGGGCCAGAAACGATGTCCCCTGTTTTTTTTTCTCTAAAATTCAGCTGATAACAACACTAGTGAGGAGTTGGTGTAGTCTGATTCCTCCTGGGCACGAGGATTGCGCGCAGCGGCTTCTTCATGACGGTGGTGAACTCTTGCGTCTCGGTGAGGTCCACCTCGTGGCCGGGCACCTCCTTCCACTCGAACTCCCTCACCAGGTTGGCCACGAAGTACTCGAGGTGGAGCATGGCGACGCCAAGCCCGGCGCAGATCCGGCGGCCGGCGCCGAACGGCATCATCCTGATCTCCCTGCTTCCCGTGACGTCAACGCCGTCGCCCTCCCCGCCGGGCAGGAACCGCTCGGGCACGAACTCCATGGGCCGGTCCCACTCCCGCGCATCCCACCCCATCTCCGCCACCGTGAAGTTCACCGCGGCGCCCTTGGGGATCGTGTACCCGCCCACCTCGACGTCCTCCCCCGCCTTGTGCGTCAGCAGGAAGTGCGCCGGCGGGTGGCGCCGCAGCCCCTCCAGCACCACGGCCTTCAGGTACGGCATCGCGTGCGTGTCGTCCTCGGTCACCTCGTCGTGGTCGTCGTCGTTGTTGCAGGTTGATTCGATCTCGGCGTGGAGCTTGGCTTGGATGGATGGGTTCTTGACCAGCTCGGCCATGATCCACTGCAGCGCGGTCGACGTCGTGTCGGTGCCCGCGGTGAGGAACTCGGAGCAGAGGTTGGCCATCTCGTCGTCGGTGAGCGCGCGGTCGTGGCCGTCCTCTTCGTTGGGGAGCCTGAGGTCGAGCAGGGTGTCTACGTACGCGTGCTCGAACGTCGTGTCCTTCTTCGTGGCGGCGGCGGCGGCGGCGGCGGCGATGGCGGATTCGCTGAGCTGCTTCTTGCGGTCGCGTCGGTCGTTGATGAGCGGCACGAATAGCTCCTTCTGCCTCCGCCGCGCGTCGAGTCCCGCCTGCAGGCGGCGGCGGAAGAGGCGCCTAGTTAACGCCGGCCAGAACGCGAACACGCTCGGGTTCTTCGCCACGAACGCGAGCCAGTCGCGCTGCGCGGCGGCGATCGCGCGCACGGCGGGCTCGTCCAGCCGCTCGCCGAAGCACATGAGCACGAGCAGGCAGAACATAGCGTACCGGAACGCCTCCATCACCACGGCGCCGTTGCCGAGCGGGTCCCCGGCCTCCCGGAGCTTGTCGACGAGCACGCGGCGCACCCAGGCGCGCGCGGGGGAGAAGAGCCGGACCCGCGACGGGTGCAGCGTCTCGGCGACCATGTTGCGGCGGAGGAGCCGCCACGTGGGCCCGTAGCTGGACCGCGAGATGGTGTTGTCGTTCTCGCCGAGGAGGCCGCGCGTGAGGGACGGCCGGTCGGCCAGCGCGGCGCCGCTCCCCACCAGCGCCGCGTGGGCCAGGCGGCGGTCGGCCACGAAGATCAAGAGGCGGGAGCCCATGCGGAGGGAGACCACTGGGCCGTACCTCTCGACGAGGCGGCGGAGCAGGGGCTCGATGTCGGAGGAGGAGTGCGTCAGCCACAGCAGGTTGCCGAGGACCGGCACCGACGGTGGGCCCGGCGGGAGGCGGGCGCCGGTCTTCTTGCCCCTGCCATGCCGCCGCGCGAGCAGGAGGACGGCGAGAGGGAGGACGACGAGGACGGCGAGGAGCAGAAGCTGCTGCGTGTCCATGGCGGCGGGTTCTTGCTTAGGAGTCAGGACTCTGCTCTGACTCGTCGGCCGATCTAGACTGTTCTTTTGCTAGAGACGGCCGTTGACGTCATGGGTGATGAATGGATCGTTGCCGCATCGGAGAAGCGATGGCCACATGGGATTCTGTGTATGGAGAGCGAAAAATAATTAAGACTGACTCCAACAGTCAAAAGTCATTTGTCTCTTTTATACAGTGATATGAAGAGGTAAATTTTTTTTGATGTGTCTAACAGACAGCAGCCAAACTGAAGAGGCAAATCGCGCCGCCTCCCGCACGCCGCCCTCCCCATGCCGCCTCCCTCGGTCCCTCCCCCGCGCTGCGCCTCCCAGCCGCCTCCCCCGCGCGCCGCCCTCTCCGCGCCGCCTCCCGGTCGCCTCCCTCCCCGCGTCGCCTTCCGGTCGTCGCCCTCCCCCGAGCTGCGCATCCCAGTCGCCGCCCTACGCCGCGCCGCCTCTCGATCGCGGCCCTCCCCCCCCAGATCTAGCGCCGCCTCTCGGTCGCCGCCCTCCCCCCAGATCCAGCGCCAACGCTTCAGCTCCAGCGCCGCCACCCTGTAGCTCCCGTACGCGTCGGCGGCCCCGCCTCCACGCCGCGGCGCGCGCGCGCGAGGAGCTCGCCGACGACGAAGATGATGTCGGAGAGCTTCTGGATCTTGGACTGCGGCCGGAGAAGGCGGAGGTCCGCGGCCGTGCCGGCGTCCCCGCCCGCCTACACTCTGCCCGCTTCCGCCGCGACGCCGAGCTCCGCCCACGACACCGAGCTCAGCCCGTGCGCCTCCAGCCGGCACAGGATCTACAGTTGCACGTCGTCGGCTAGCGCCGACCGCGGAGCCGCCGCCCCTGTGCCTCCCGCGACGTGTCGTCGCCCCCGCGCGCTCAACCTCCTCGCGCCCGCCTACAGAAATTCATTGGAGAAAGGGAATGTAAATTTAGCTCCCCTCTCTCCTCAGATGTAAAATACATTCTCATTTGCTTTCCTTTATTAGAGATGGATACATGATGTACAGTAACATTTCAAGAGGCAAAAATGCTTTTGCATGTCTTTGGAGTCGGATGGTGATTCATGCGGGTGTGAATCGTGAGCAGCCCGAGGCGTCCATACTCCACCGGGAGAAGGATAAGATTATCAAACCATCCGATCACGCGATAATATCTTCAGAAATAGAAAAACAGCTCCGGAGGCAGAGCTGGAAGAGTTGTCGCAAAGCAACAATTTCTATAGGATCATTAGTCACCCCAAGTACTTCATTCGCTCATGTATTTAGAAAACAATTTCTAAATAGAAGTATAGAGCATGCGAACCACATTTCTCAGCAGCTATCGGTGCAGGGCGGCAAACGCCGTGTCCATCACTCGTGGATTTAGAAGCAACTTTAGAAAGCAGTTCAATTGCTAGAAAAATCAGGAGCTTGTTAAAGAACAGTGACTAAAGCAAAAATGGAGACGATTACTCAACGCTCAAGGCCAAAATACTATGGCTGTTGCAAACTGGGAGATTTCTGCGGGGACTTTTCTCCCTTCCTGAAGGTGAAGCACAAGACCTGAGATTCAGATGGGCTGAATCTTCGATTGTATTCGACTTTCTGACTTAAATTGTCCTCACATCATCTAATAAAAAACCTGAAGAAATAATCGGAACAACAACCGATAATTGAATATTCTTTTAGAGGAACGTGAATTTCCAGTAAAAGGAATGCCAACCAAGACAACACAATGAAGCTACACAGCAAGTTGTGGCCACATCAGTTATAACACTGTGTCATGCATTTTCAGCTCATATACCAGCACACATACATATAGTTACTGTACTCTCAGCTGATGTACATTCCGAACATCAACTCAACACACAGGTTACATGTTACTACTTGTTGCGAAATCTAGTTACTGGTTACTACTTGTTGCTTACCAAAAACAGAAGAACTGTAAAGAACCTACGATACAATCAATCATACAACCAACCAAAGCACCTCAGGCTACATGCACCATGCAAGGCTTGCACCACACGAAGAGCAGCACACGATTATGCACAATATTTCTGATATGTGGTCCCAGCTTAGTATTGGTTGGGGCTGAGCAGGGGCCACAAGTCAGAAGCAAAGCGTATAAAACATGTGCTGTCCACCTGGCTGTATATACACACATCACAGAATTTGAATATATACTACCTAACCTTGGCAGGAACCTTGCTCTCATCTGAAATCCTGAGGTTGCAGAGTAATGCATCACGTCCTGTAAGCACGATCTGGAAGAAGTCACCTACTCTCTTCGACGCCGAATCCAGACTGAGTCGGAGCCCCTCTGCGCTTTTTGACATGCTCGAGATACAGTTCAGCAACTCTTCTCTCATTTCCAAACCATTGGTCTCAGCGCCATCAGCCTGCTTTGTATTATCATCTTGGTGTTGTCTATCGCTTGTTACCTCAAGCATCATCACTTCCTTTGCAAGGCCAATAGTTTTGGCAACCTGCTTCATCTCAACTTCCTCCATTACTTCTTCTGTAATACTTTCTCCCACGATCAGTCTACACTCTTGGGTTGCAACATCAGCCAGTTTAAATTGATCCTCAGTGACTCCTTCCTGGGCTGAAGCATCTGACGTGACCACTTCCTCTGAATGGATAACAGCACAAGCCAGGTTGGCACTCTCCTTTTGATGCTGAACACTGCTGGTCAATGCATGCAACTTTCTAGCACACGCTTCAACTTCCTCCAGCTCTTTCACAGCAACAACACCGCTTCTAGATGATTGCCTTCTAAGTTCTCCACTTATAGCAGAATAAAGATCACTAAAAGCTTTAGACCAACCAAATTTCTCAGGAACCTCAAACTCCACCAGTGGCTTGGAGCTACCTGACAGGACAGCTACAAGCACACTGCAGATAAAGACAGTAACCGCCTCAATTCCATACAAGGCACGCATGAGCACCTTCCCCTTAGCAGAATGCTTAACCTTCATCAGAGAAAGATTTCCAGCAAGCTCCTGTAACACTGCCAAGCAATCCTCAAGCTTAGGAGATCTCGTGCTAGCTCGTTCCATCCATTCTTTGAGTGACGCCTCAGCTCTTATGAGCTGCTCGTGCGATGGCATGGTGCTCCCAGAGTCCAACACATGCAGAACATACCGCACGAGCAGCTGTCCCTGATCCAACCTAGCAAGCTCCGAGCTCAGTGCTATGCAAATGTCCATCAGCTTCACGCTGCTGTTCAGGTAGATGTCCACCCACTTCTCGTCCCAGTCTGAGACAGGAAGCTCAAGCTCGGTGATCAGGGTGGCTATGTTGGTGTGGAGTTCCGATAAGCTATCCACTGCAACCTTCATCCATGAAAGGGTCAGCACCTCTGAGGTGTCTTCCGGCTTGAGCTTCCTCAAGCTCGACGCCAGGCCTTCCTCATAAGAGGTGAGTAACTCGGTGAGCTTCGGCGACAGGTGAGCTCCCCTTGTAAGGATCATCCTAAAGGGGTTACCAACTGGGAAGAACATCCTTTGCCCATCCTGTGCGTGACTCATCTCCGCTGCAAATCGAAGCAGATGTCCCAGTTAGAAACTAACAGCACAAGGAAAGCCATACACTACTCACAACGAAAACAATTTACAGATAGAAACAATACACATGTGAGTAAACAATAGCACTCTGCAGTGTGAATACTGCCCACGTTTCTCATCTTTGGACGATTTTCTTTTGTTCTATCGATTCACATACGCTACGAACTCTAGTGACGCTCCCTATATAGCCTGAACAGCATGTTCTCTACGCATCCGGCATCCCGTCGATACCCTAACCGCACGAGAGCATAGAAATCGGGGGGAAATAAGAAGCGCATCCATAAACGCAAACACAACTCGCTGCGGAATCCGCTAATCCAAGGCAGCAATCCAACAAAATAAGACGCTACTCCCAACCCATGCCACAGATTCGACCAAACATTCCCCAAACAATTTGGGGACAAATCGCCACCCCCCTCCCCCCCCCCCCCCCCCCCCCAAAAAAAACAAAATAGCAAGCATCAGATCGAGGGGCGAAGTGGCAGCAGAAGCCTTACCTGGATTCGGAATACGCGCGCAGACTCGATTCGAGCTCGATGAGCCGGGGCCGGTTCGCGGCGGCGGAAGAAGCTGCGGCGTTTGGGAAAGCTGTGGTGGGTGGGCGTGTGCTTGGCTCCTTGCCCCGTTTGGCCAGAGTGCAAGTGTGTGTGGGGGCCGGGGAAGAGAGAGAGAAAGAGAGGGGGAAAGGGGGAAAAGGCAATGTGAAACGTGGAAAGTTCGAGACTGCCGTTACGTCGAGTCGAGCTTGTATTGGGCCGCAGTTTAAGTAGCGATCAGTTGGGCTCCGGTTTTTTTAGAAAAACCCTATTTATCTTCTCTAATTATAATGAGTATCACACTTTATCAACTATAAAACCGGTTAATTTAGATTTCTTCCCTCGGTGGTTTGGAACAATGGTTTTGTCTGACATGAAATGTCACGTTATTTTTTATTTTTTTTTTCTATTTTCTCCCTTCTTCTCTTTTTTTTCTCTTTCCCCATGCTCTTGTCGGCGGCGACATCTTGAAGGAGGAGGTTGAGTGGCTCACAGACGACTCGTTCCCCAAAATTGACGCTGCCATCGACGGCTCCGACGACCAAGGCAAGCGGCGCAATCACGAGCGCGAGAGCAGCATCCGAGAAAGATTTGAAAAAAATACAAGGAGATGCGTGAGTTAATCCATCTCTCCTCCCTTTCTATCCCCATCCCCGTGAATCCGCACCCCTCAGCCTCCCATGCTTTACTGGCGCTCTTCTGGAACTATCAGCGCCTCCTAATCACGACAAACTATTAATCTTTTTTCTTAATCAAAATCACTCCCCTAATATTATTCCTTGTTGCTTCCCATCGATCCAGCCGCGTCGAATTCCGCATGGCGAGTTTGGAGTTGGCATGCCCAATTCTCATCGCTGTGAGTTGCTACCGCCGCCGCTACTGTTGTTAGTGCTGCCGAGGTGAGCGATCTGAATTAGTGGGCTAGTTGCAGCATGGAGGTGGGAGCGATTTTTTGCTTTGGAGAAGCTAGCTATGATGCAGGTGGAAGTGTCGCTGCTAGATTGAGCATAAGGGGGGGGGTGCGCGATGGGATCACCGGAGGGACTTTTGGATGTTGGACCAGAGCTGACGCTACGGAAAGA
The DNA here is from genome assembly GCA_030378355.1 of Eleusine indica. Taxonomy (NCBI): domain Eukaryota; kingdom Viridiplantae; phylum Streptophyta; class Magnoliopsida; order Poales; family Poaceae; genus Eleusine; species Eleusine indica. The sequence continues at coordinate 51,528,676 of CM059495.1, forward strand.
GGGCACGATGAGGCGGGCGGAAGGAGGTTGTGACGGTGGGCGAAAGGGAGAGCGCGGCGAGAAGGGCAACATCGGCGAGGTGGCAGTTTTTTTTTTTTTTTTTGACACTGGGTTTAGGAGTTTGGGGGAGACGAAGAAAAGAGAAAATAGAAAGAAAAAAAAATGGCTTGGCATATGACACGTGAAAATCCACTGTGCCACGTTGGATAAAACCGTGTTACGTCGGACAAAACTGTCATCAAAACCACTTAGAGAAGAAAATTGAATCAAAATTAATAATTAAATATGTTTTCTAGCTTTCAGTTGATTGAAAGCTTTTAATTTTTTTTATAGAATTATTTATATAATAATTATAAATTATTAGATGGCTCAAAATAATGATTGAAAGTTGCTCAAACTTTCAGTCAGCTTAAAATTAGCAACTCCTATAATTAAAGATGTCAAATTTCTGATTTAGCTGAGGGAGCAAAAATACATTACACTATATGTACTTAAGGGAGATAAATAAAACTTTTCTCCCCGTTTTTTCCCCACCCGTAGGGTCCGGGATGTTCGCGACAGCTGGCCCTCTGATTGTCCTGGTCGGCGCCTCAGCGATTTTTTATTGGCGTGGTGAAGCGTGGCGCGTCATTTTCGTTCCGGAGAAGAAGATGCTGTTAATTAGTGGATGGGAACTGGAGGATGATCTCCAAGTTTGCCTCCAGGGCCATTGCCCATCTCCATCCATCCACAGAAGCGGAAGCTTTCAACGGCGATGGAGGGTTGCGGATTAATTTCGAAGCTAACAATGGCCACTCGATCGGCACGTGCAATCATGCTCGATACCATAGTGTACTGTCTCCGGGTCAGCAGGTGATGGGTTAGGTTCAAAGTAGGCCCATCCCCCCGCGAGGGTGGGAAGCCTAGCCCAGGGAAGCCTGCTGCACTATCTCGTGAGCTAGTCCAACAAGCCCACTGCTACGAGAAGCGTCATGTGGGCCCTGGTCACTTTTTCTTTTTGAATTCGGGGCCTAGTCTTTTTTTTTTTGAAACTATTCGGGGCCTAGTCACTTGACCGGAATGAACGATCGGCCCGCCACCCAGCAGCAGCCAGCAAAAAGCAAATCTAATCGCGCTCGCTGCCATGGTAAAAGTACACTCGCGGTCTGATCGGAAGCTTCACGCAGGTTAAAGCAGTGCCCGCGAGGCCTAGCTAGCTACGCCGTCACATCGCCATGCACGCCAATCGAGTTCGGCCGGAGCAATCAACGCGTGCGTGTACAACAGCAAGGCGACGAACCATAGGTAGCCCCTGATACAGCGAACCTGATGAACAAACAAACAACAAACTCATAGCTAGAGCCTAGAGCAGGATAGTGCCATGGTGGAGAAAGTCTTCCCCGAGGACTCTTCTAGTCCATTTGCGTGTTATCCCATCAGATCACACGCGAGATCATTGCCTGATCGACGACGATCGACGTGATTTATCTTACTCGGAATCAACATGTCGGCAACCGAAAGGATTGCGTCGTGAAACCGGGATTTACGAGTGACAGCTCAAGGTCATCACGTTTCTTGTAGGTAGGGTATACCTGTAGCTTACTCTCAACCTGAGGACCATATGGCGCTTTGCCTGGTTTTGTTGCTGCTGATTATTAGTACTGCAACCCCGTGCAGTAGTCCCCTCTCCTTCCTGTCTCCCACTACCCTCACGGACAATGATATCGCATATCCGCCGCATGCCGAATTGCCCAAGTGAGGAAAAGGCGCGCAGAGTATAACGGCGACGACCAGTGGCGGTGATCAAAAGGGAAATCTAGAGGCCAGCGTTCGATCCGAACCCGGCCCTATCTATCTACATTAGTAGCTGCTTTTCCTCGAAACGCATGCCGCGCCTTCATTCCCGGCCTCAAGTTTTCTCGCTTTTACGTTGTCATGTTCTTCTCTTGCTGCTACATTGAGTATTCCGGTCCAGATGATGTGCGTCAGTACATGTGGATGAGCTGCCAAGAACAGATGCTCTGCGCTGTTAGATCGTGTGTATGATCCACATCGCTTTTTTGCTCACACTGCTGGAGACATAATTTCAGGCTGCCAAAATTGGTTACTGCTCTAGCCTCTCCCGCTCGAGGTCTCCGTGCACAGCAGCCGCACCACCTATATCACTCAGCTTCATGTGCCGTCCCAGCAAGCACAGGACGTGCGGTTTCGTCATGAAAGAAAAATGAAAGGTACAGGTGCTGGGCAAAGCAGGGCTGTCTTGTTCGGTGAATGTGAATCTTCTCCTCGGCAGCAGCAAATCGTAAGCTAGTAGGTTAGGCAACGACATGTGGATCAGATTTTCAGACTGTGCTTCTGATTACAATTAGCACCGAGATGAAGTGTGGTGATCATGCATGTGCTAACTGCATCATTGAGGATGTGGCACGTTGATACCGACACGTTACGTTCCATGTGCCTCCTAATGGCGTACTACCACGTATGGCTCGCCTCTGCTTCACCGCTCGTATGGTGTTGGCCCCTGCAACTGCCGGCCTGGCCACAGTGATGAGAACAAATTCTTTCATGATAGATCTCTCAATCGGTTTCTCCCATGGGCATCATGGCGCGCAGGAAGGTGGATTCTGACAGTTGACCATACCATCTCTTTATTCCCCTTTTATCGGCGACTTTCGGGTGGCTCGATCGGCTGCCGTGGCATCGGCCATTTGGCGTCAGAACAGCAGCTACACAGGCGCTCGCTCCCGATCAACCTGGTTGCCTCGCCAGACCCGTCGCCCTCGCACATTACGTACTGTATTTGACAAAGCGCTAAAGCAAGCTTAATTAGCTCTCTTATCAACAGTCTGTTTTCTGACATAATGGTGCCCATATTATTGCCTCGATGCGTCCCCCTGAACCACCGAAGCCGTCAAGACCGCATGACAGATTGATCGAACAATCAGGCCGCGCTTTTATGCTGGTTGGAGAGGAAGAGGTCACGGCGTCATATCGCCATTATCGGTAACCTCATCACGCCCCTACGATCGGTCGCCTAGAACAAGACAGGCTACGTGCAGGTAGTAGCCGTGCCCGATTCCGTGGACGCCGCACCCGCACCGCTCGCGTCTCCCTCGACAAGCCACACCATCTTTCCCTGCACCAAAACTCAGCGCGAGGGCTTCATTTCCATGCCTGGCTTTTCGTCCGTTTGGCATCTGAAACTCACAGCGCATCCTTCATTCCCCTGCCTCCCGTACGGGCCGCGGAACCCGGCGGAAAGAAACGCCTCCCCCGCCACACATTTTCGCTTCGGTGTTTACGATGGTGGAGGGGTCTTTCCACACTGTGTGCACGCTGTGCTGAATGGAGAACATATCTAAGTGCTTCCAGCGGGTCCTGTGCTCATATGCTCTCATTTACTATAATACAAAAAATACACATATAAAAATTATAACAAAAATATAAATAGATACATCATGTAATCCTTTACTATCATGTGAAGTCACACATGCAATGGAATTTTGTGTAATACATAACAAAAAAGTGAAATCAGTGCAACTACAGTAACGGTTTGCGGGTTTGACGTGAACAGTATAGCCCGCAGCTATTCAGTGTATGATTTCTCTTTTTTGTTTCTTATTACATAAGTATCGGTTATATCTCAATTTTTATATGATGATAAATATAAATAATTATATTATCTATCCACTCATATTTTTATTTAAATTTTTTGTGCAATATATAAAATATAATAAAAAATAAGAGCATGGCCATAAGCTACGGGAGCACATTCTCGTGCTGAATGCTGCTTTGAAACGCCACTCATGGCTGACCGATCGTTTCCCGTTCATCCTCTCCGTTTCATGGTGGTCAGTCCGTCAGGACATCCACGCCAGACGGGTGAAACTCCCTGACACAGAATAAAGGCTTGTGGATCTCCTTTGCGGCATGGGACTGAGCTACAACGAAAGTCCTGAGCTTCTACTACAGAGACGTCAGGAACGGAAACAGCTGCTTCATTCTTTCATCCATGCCGTGCAGGTTACAAAAGTACCAAAGTTATCTACCACTTTAATAGCATCTCCAATAATCTTCCAATGCTTCAAAACTATAATATTAGAAGTGAGAGAGACTCTAACAGTCTTTCAATATGACTTTCAATATCAAAACTTTATTAGGAGACTCCTTAGAAACACTCTTCTACTCCCAAAAAAATGGGAGCCTCTCCTCCCTCCTAATAGCTGGACCCCAGCCAAATTTGTGGCAGGAGGACATTTATAAACAGTAAAACAAAAGCTATAGCTTATTGTGGTTAATTAGCACTTGTTCATTCAGCTACCGTAAAAAATTATGTAAAAATAATGGTGCATCTAAAAATTGTGAGACAAGTTTTGTTATCTTGCCTACTTCTTTTTCTTATTTTATTCATGAGATAGCATGATATATCAAATTTGATTTTGAGACTTGGATTAATATTGAATCATTTGTGATTAGAAATATAATTCATTAAGTTATTGTAAAATGAAATTGATACTTGATATTGTTTATATAAACGAAAAAAAATAGAATGAATAAGATTATTGGAAGTGAGCTATTGGGAGACTGTTAAAGCACCGACTCTCAATATTCTAAAAATGTTATTGAAAGCCTTCCAGTGTCACTATATTAGGAGTGAATTATTGGTAAACTGTTGGAGATCCTCTAATAAAGCGGCAAAGCTATCTACTACTGTACAGTGTACACACATCGTCGGCAAAGTACTTTGTTCGCGGTCACGGCAACAAACACACAACGTCGGGCGGAGCTCGCATGAAGCGAGAATATATCTCTGCCTTCTTGGGTAAAACCAGTCAGAGCCTGACGATGTCACTTGTAACGTGGGCAATCCTGCCTAGTGCCTACCGTCTGAAAGCAGATACTAGTAGCAAGGAAGGCAAGGCATCATCTCAACGCGCCACCCGTGCCACGCCGATGCCATCCATGTTCTCTCACGCTTATTAGTACTGTAGCAGGTGGTGCAAGCCGAGGCTAGCATCTCTGCATCCATTCACCCAGCTTCGTTGTGACCGCTACTTCTAGCCTTCTAGGGAAGAAAAGGGTTGGGAAATGCGCCAACTCCCCCTGCCGAAAGCGCTTTCTCTGTGCTCCATCAGTTTCTTCGGACCGCGGCTAGGATGCTTCGGTTCACTGAAATGAAGCGTAAAGCAGCTATCAGTGTGGAGCAAACTGTTTCGCCACGTTCTGAGCATCATCTCTAATCTTTCCACCATCTGATGTTAGCAGCTAACCTAGGATTTGTGCTGACGCCTGGCTCGAGGAAAGGTTGCGCCGAATCGCGTCATCGCTTTACGCATCCGTGACGATTATTCCCCGGCTCTGTCCTGCCCCCCAGTACCGTCTAATTTTTCTTAGATAATGATACGAGGTTCCAGCCCCACAGTACCGTCTAATAAAAGCAGGCAGCTTTTTTGCTGTTAATTAACCACTCTGTCCATGATTGGTCTGCGGTGTTCTCTGTTTCAGTGCTCAGAGTGAGACAGAGGGGATCCCAACACGTTTCCATCACCGAATTCGTTTCTTTACAGTGTGATTTTAAAGCATGGTCCTGATCCTGTATTGTGACGATCAAATCTTAACAGACGCGGAAGCAAAATTTATTAACGTCTTAACAAGCGTTCTACATTAATTGCTGTCGATTTGAACATGTGGACGCTGCGAGCACAAATAGATTTGACCAGACCACAAGTTCAGAACCACACGGTGCACTAGGACGAATGGTCAAGCGATGTTGCACAGTCCTCCTGCAAAGCCAAACTTAATAGAGAGATCAGGCAAATCTCAAGGCGAGTTGTAGGAGTTGGACGTAACCGCACTGACCAAAACAATAACGGAACTCTACAATTTCTGATATGGAACTTCGTGAGTTTGTTTATCTATATCATGGAAGCCATTCTTTAACGGAACTTGTAATACACCGTAACCTGGCCTTATCATAGAGATAGGCATGAAGAGGTCTGACTTTATACCTAACTTTCTCTCTTATTTAAGTTCCTATGAATAATAGTCCAGCGAACCTAATGATCCGAACAACATAAAAGAAAAGCATGAACACTCACTGACATGTGGGCATATGTTAGTGGGTAAGCTCGTTTTGTGAGCGAGCTGTATGTGTGAAAGCAACTCAGGTGGTTGCTGATAGCCTGGCAAATCCAGTTTTTATACGTGCCCCAATGTTCGGAATCTTCGGATTCACCAGAGTAGACTAGCAGTATGATCATCTGTCTCCCCACTGTTCATCAGACCATCTTGTGTTGTTTTTATTTGAAAATAAGTAGTACAGTAGTAAAACATATGGTTTAGAGATCAGATTGCACATGCAACCAATATTTTAACGGAGCTTCACCGGACCGGGTTCCAAATCAATCAGAGCGTAATGATTAGACCGAGGAGGGGGGAGGGGGGGGGGGGATGAAGCAGCAAATGGGCAACAAGATTTCAGTAATTAATTTGGTGGGACGTCACACGGTTCGTATAGCACCTTTTGCTGAGGTAGTAGCGTACATGCATGAACATTTCTGATGATGAGATGATATACACCTCTAGTGTAAGATTAATCCTAGAGTATTATTATTAGTAGGGTAGTACTGCTAGATCATGCTAAGAAAAACAGGACTTCCGAAGATTTTCCACTCGAAATTTGTTGAATTGCAAATACTTTTTCGTTTTGTAGAACTCAGAAGTGCAGCGTGCACTTTCCTACATAGCGCCAGTGACAGTGAAATTCCTCGCACCGGAGTGGCGGAGTCGGCTACTGTGCCCACGCTGGGCCGCAGCTAAATAGCTACCCTCACGATCCCTTTTGTAATATTAATCTTCGCCTGATCAAACTTCTTTAAGCCCCTGCACAGTTAAGATGATGAAGTTGTTCCCTATCTTTTAATTTGCGTTATTCGAGAGCAGTTGAGAGACGCCTCAAGTGGAGGGAAGGGCCATTGACCTCGATCCGTCCCCCTCATGTACTCATGTCTCATGTGCATCTGCTGCCTATATACACAGCCCCACGCACCCACGCCTTCTTCCTCTCAACCTCATCGCCCACCTGCTCCATTCTCTCCTTGCCACCGAGTCACCTCACTGCTCCATCCTCCTTGCATCCCTCCATTGCATTGCATCACTGTTCTTGTTCGTTCTTGGCATGCTGTCTCTCTCTAGTCGTCCAATCCTAGCAATCTAGAGAGAGAGTTCTTGTGAGAGAGCTGGACACCATCTTCGCACCCATTACGCCTTAGCCAAACCTTAAGAAAAACCAGTGAAGCATGTAAATCCAGTCCCTGTCCAAAATCCAGATCCCAGAGAAAATCCCAAAAAAAAATCCACTTCATCCTCCAATAGCACCGGCGTTGCGAAGCGAAGGCGTAAGTTGGTAGGCTGGATACACCCCCTCTAATTCCTTAGCAGAAAAATAAAAAAAAAACTCCATATCATGTAAGTTTCGCCCCGTCTTTGTTTTGCTTGCCACCAAGCTGAGAAAAAACCAAAAAAAAAAAAAGTAGAGAAGAAAATCCAGCATGTATCGTTAGTGCTGCATAGCCATCATCAGTCAGTCTCTAGCGATCCTGGAGCCATTACCGTAGCATTACCTTTGCAAAAACCATCATATCATGTAATTAGTACCCCGTCTCCTATTTTTACTGCACTGCCAGTCGTCTGAAAAAAACCAAAAAAAAAAAAGTTGTCTGAGAGAGAGGAACCAAAGAAGCAAAGACACAGTGATGGAGGCGGCCTCGCCGCCGCCGAACGGGTCGGCGCCAGCGACGCCTGGGACACCGGCGCCGCTTTTCGCGGGCCCGCGTGTGGACTCCATGTCTTACGACCGCCAGTCGATGCCGCGCTGCAAATGCCTCCCGGCGATGGAGGCAAAGTGGGGTGTGGCCACGCACACCTGCGTCCTGGAGATCCCCGCGCCGGACGTCTCGCTCACCCGCAAGGTACGCCTCCATGCACATGACTCGCACGTGCATTTCTGCGTTTCATTTCTCTCCGCTGCAAGCTTCTCGGTTGTTGATTGCATAATTTTAAGCTCTCTATGTCCGTTTCATTTCGCTGGTGTGTGTTTCTTTTGTCCATGAATTATCACTGAAATGTCATTTTATTTAGAGACAAGAACAAATCGATTGTTTTCCTTTCGGCTTTCGACGGCTGCTGGTGACATGTCTAATTATGAATCTAGGCATACAGCCTATATGCAGGTCCAGACATGATATGATATTTCAGTTTCATACGTATTATATAGTGTGTAGGTCAAACAAAACAACAGCACAACACAAAAGTCGTGTGTCTACAAGCCTGTACCGACATGGTCCCGGGATATATACTGGTAGTACGACATATATAGAAAGAAACTTGTCGATCAATGGCATAGCTGTTGACTGTTGAATTTGATTGATCCCTTGTGCCGTTCTGGGGTTTTGTGGCCAAACTCCGAGGCGTTAAGGTTGAACACACGTATTTAAGCTTTCTTTGAGCTTGCGTTCAAAATCCCCAGACGGTTTTTCAAACCAGGTCGTAACATTTTGCTTTGGAGTTGGTGGTAGAAACGAACAAACAACAACTGTGATGACTGATGAGGATCGGAAAGTTGGATCTGATGCAGCCTGTCAGGGCGCTACTCAGTTTGTGCTGGGTGGTGGCATCTACTGTAGTATACGAACTACTCCGCTCTACCGTGTCAGGATATGTTAGGGATCTTGCTTCAAGAGGCATCTAGCCAGGAATCTTCTGCAAAACTACTAAACTAGCATGCTTGTGGCAATATGGTCATCAATAGGCAATAGCTTTGTTAGAAAAAAAAAAGTGTCTTTGGCGAATGGGAAATGAGATCGAAGAACATATTTGGTTCATGGTTTCATGGATGGTGTCCTGGCCACCACGCCGCCTATAGCCTGCATCAAGCTGTTCTGAATTTAGAAGGGTGCTACGCAAGTTGCAGAGATTTTGGCTTGGCTCGGCAGCGGCCACCCTGCTGCCATAGCGTGTAACCTGCGGCTATGGGCGAGTCCACACCGTCGTGTCCCCTAACCGGCTACCATTTTGCTTGTTTCATGTGTTTTCCGGTTAACCAATCCCGGGAAAATGGTACTATTTGTTTTAATCATCCCATTGAATTGATCATTTGGGTTTCTGAAAGTCTCTAAGAAACGCGCGAAAGGACATATATACTCAGATACAAATAAGTTGGTCAGCAGTCATGTCGATTAGAGTTTTTTTTTTTGTGTGAAGATAAGTTCCAAGTATAATTTTAATCCATAATTTAATTCATTCGGCTGTTAAAATATGTGAAGATAAGAGATCTCTAGTTAATGTAGTACTTTTTAAGTTGCCTCATGAGTTTACAAACGAGTTCTCGATACACTGACGACAAGAACACGCTTCAGTTTTTCAAACACAGAAAGGACATCCGAAGTACAATTATTTAGCGATGAGATTCTTGGACGTGACACAAAGAACTACTAACATCCAAAACTCAAGTTGACCCAACGATCGCTTCAGGCGTCCGTGACGAGTGGTTGCCTGCGTCGCTTGTAGTCGGCTCCGTTCGCCGGTCATGTCCGTCTGATCTGTCGATGATCACTGAATTAATTTATAGGCCCGGTTTGTGAAAAGTGCGGCTGCATAATACTGTGGTGTTGTATTGGACATTGTTTCAAGCCATGATTAGACCGTGGAACATAAACAAGGAGATGTCGTTTTCAGCTTGAGTGCATCCTGCCTTTTGCTTGCCTTTTAGTTGGTTGCTCAAGCACGTGGGTCATTTGCTCTGTCATAGTATATACTTACATGAAAAAGAAAACACTTTGTTCTGTGAGTTTCCGGATTACAAAACATCCAATTATTTTTCTTGAAATTTCTTCGTTTCAAATGTGCCCCGTGAACACACTGATACACATACACCAGTTGGTTTTTCGGTTATTTCTCCATCTCAAATGAAGGCTGTGAACACTGGTGTAATACTCTGGACTCCAAATACTGTAACTTTTTTTTTCCGATTCCAAAAGATCCAATTATTTTTCTTGCAATACCTCCGTTTCAAAAGAGCCAATAAATGAACACTGATACAATCTGAACTCCAGATCCTGTCAAGGTGACATGAACCGTTAGTTCTGACAGACGGTTTGCACGCCTGTGTGTGCAGCTCGGCGCGGAGTTCGTGGGCACGTTCATCCTCATCTTCTTCGCGACGGCGGCGCCGATCGTGAACCAGAAGTACGGCGGCGCGATCACGCCGTTCGGGAACGCGGCGTGCGCGGGTCTCGCCGTGATGATCATCATCCTGTCGACGGGCCACATCTCCGGCGCGCACCTGAACCCGTCGCTGACCATCGCGTTCGCCGCGCTGCGCCACTTCCCCTGGCTCCAGGTGCCCGCCTACGTGGCCGTCCAGGTGCTGGGGTCCATCTGCGCCAGCTACGCGCTCAAGGGCGTCTTCCACCCCTTCCTCTCCGGCGGGGTCACCGTGCCCGACGTCACCATCTCCACCGCGCAGGCATTCTTCACCGAGTTCATCATCTCATTCAACCTCCTCTTCGTCGTCACCGCCGTCGCCACCGACACCCGCGCCGTAAGTAATTTAATCAACGACCTCTCACAATTATTCCACCATCCGCGCGCGTGCGTTGTTATTCTCAGGTGCATGCCAATGATGATCGATTATTTTCGTTTTCTCGCAGGTGGGTGAGCTCGCCGGGATCGCAGTAGGAGCGGCCGTGACGCTCAACATCCTCGTGGCCGGGTAATGTCATCACTGGGCGCGCTCGTGTCTTAGTTTACATAACTTGTAAACGTGAAATGCATGGTTTATTAGCTGAGCAGTGTGTGCCAATGACAGGCCGACGACGGGCGGGTCCATGAACCCGGTGAGGACTCTTGGTCCGGCCGTGGCAGCAGGGAACTACCGGCAGCTCTGGATCTACCTGCTGGCGCCTACGCTCGGCGCGATCGCGGGCGCCGGCGTGTACACGGTCGTGAAGCTCAGGGACGAGAACGGCGAGACGCCCCGCACGCAGCGCAGCTTCCGCCGCTGATCGACGCACGCCAACGACGACACTGTCCTATCCGCGTCTCTGCCCGTGTCCACGGCCGGTCACGCCCGTGCCATTCGCCAAGTTATTGGTACTACTAGTATGCAACGAACGAATAATCCCCGTTTTGCTTCGTCCAGAACGGCGTCGAGTCCTCGTGTGGTGTGTTTTACTTGTGGTCTGTCAGTCTCGTCAAGAACTGTCGTTTGGAGTCTGCTTTTGTTGTTTCAGCATGTCAGAATAAAAGCCACGCCGATGCACCGGCTGACGGGAATCTTGGCCGTGTGGATTGTTATTTGTAAGCACTTACTTCGTAATCCAATTGATGTTGTGTATTGTCTTGCTATATTTTTCTTATATATATTTAGCTGCATATTTCACATTAGCAGCTACATTATCCCTTGACATAGCATCATTCAGCAACAAAGTTAAAATTCTGGTAGCGCATAGAGTTACGTTGCATATCGGAATATTAATGCATCATGAGTGGTCAGTATCACCAAGATTACACCCTCTTGTTATTCAACTGGTTAGATCTTGACTTATATGTAGCCCATTAATCTTACGATGATAGCATTAAGTATTGTTTTGAAATCCCTCCTTATTTCTTTTTCTAAAGGAAGAAACAGAGTTTTTCATCCATGGTGCGTTATTTTCATCTTAATGTTAAAAATTAAAAAAAAACTTAATGTTTGGCTTGATTCCGGTTTTTCATCGGACAGTGAAAGCCTTCTAGCAGTGCTTTCCAAGCCAAAACTTGACACAACAGCGGAAGGAGCCTAAAATTTGGTGACTACCTACTAGAAGAACGGGCTTGATAAAAGCAAAACTTTTACTATCAGTGAGAAAATGTATTCTTTCCAGTTCTATCTCTATTATACTCGAGTTTGAAACTTTATGCAGATTTTTTTTTTCTAAATAAAAGGAATTTCTTATAATAAAAGGTTAGATCGACAAGTTAAGTCATAGTACAAAGAAAAAAGAAAGTAAAATGGAACCAAGCAAACACGGTCACCTATATGGTACCATCAACATAAACATTATTCCAATAACAAAAATTCTCCCGGTCATACACACAGAATTAGTACAAAATCATAACATACAAGCAAAATCAAGTTTTGATCCATTACTTGACGTTATATATCTCGATTAACATTTTATGAACCAAATTTTTATATTGTCATTATTAGTTGATAATATCTCTGATACTATCAGTTATTGTTTGGTAGACTAGACAAATCTCTCTTATGTTGTCAAAGTTAATCTCTCATCTTAGTATCAAATTAACCCTACTTTATATCGTTCTTCTACATTAATTAAAAGAGCACACAGATTCATATAATCTAACAAACACATTGTAATTTGGTCTAAGGTACCAAGAAACTTTTGATTAAAAGTTGTGTTGTTGCTCCATTTCCATACGGACCATAGCAAAGCAATGCAACAAATTTTGTGTCATTTCCCTTTATAGAGATTCCTATTTTGGAACCACTCACCTAAGCTAGGAGATTGTTATCCAAATTCCACAGCTTCTCAGTACATCTAACCATGTAAAGCAAGTGGAGATCTAAAAAACAAATGATCTACATATTCATCATAATTACAAAATATGCATTATTTTCCATCCCCTTTTCAACAAATGGTCTCTAGTTCATTACTCATAATCCACATGAAGATTTTAATCCTATATACAAGATGGTACTTCAACTATCTTTAGCCATTTATACCCCTGATTAGTAGAGTACTGCTGCCCATTGTTGCCTCTCCGTTTCAAAATATCTGAAACTTTGTGTAGTGTATTGTTTACCCTACATTTCTTGCAAATTTCTTGAGAAATCAATTGAAGTGCGAGCTGTTGTGGTTGAAATAATAGTACTTTTCCTGCAGTGGTCATTTTTTTACTCCATTCTATTTTTAATTAGTTTTATTACTTTGATATTTTGATTTAGAAAAGCTAATAGCGACCACGCTTGCCGAGAATAATTGCTGCTGCAACGCCTCCCATGGGCCTGGATTTGCGGTAGCGCCGCTGCCGTGTTCGTCGGCGGACCTGGACAAGGTTTCTAGTTTCGGCCCATGTTCGCTCTTGTGGACCGCCGCTCTAGCTGTCGTGTCAATGGAGGCCGCGGTCGGCCGGCCGGTGAGCCGACGGCCACCTGTGGACCGGTGCTCCAGTTAGCGCCCTGGCCGTTGCCCGTCTGTAGACTGTATTCGACGTGGAGATGGAAGGCATTGCCAGTGTTCGCTGTTGTAAAACGCTTATGGGATAGGCTCACCTTTAAGAAGGACTCCTGTCTCATATGAACTTCTTATCTAATCCTAGGCTAACATAAATTAGGGTTTCTCCCTTATAAAAAATTGAGGAGACACCACTTTGTAATTTCACCAGAATTATTGAATAAAGAATTTCGTCTCCTCTATTCTTTTTTACTTTTAGTTTTCGTTCTCTACTTCGATTTACGTATCTGCGATCGTTGATAACTCAACATTCGCTTCGTGTACCGTACGCGCGGCGCTGGCTTGTACCGGAGAAAGCGTGCAACTTACGCGCCGCGCTGAGCCCAGTACTAACCGGAGAAATTGCATACGTGCTGTCTATCTGCCTACGGAATCTTGGAGTCCGTTCTCATCGACGCTGCTATACATGCTGACTGTCCTAGAATTACGCAAGTGCGGTCAGATCGGCTGCTCTTCCCCCCCTCCCCCCCCCCCACACCCCCACCCCCCGCGTCTCTGCCCGTGTCCACGGCCGGTCACGCCGTGCCATTCCCCGAGTTATTGGTACTACTAGTATGCAACGAATAATCCCCATTTTGCTTCGTCCAGAACGGCGTCGAGTCTTCGTGTGGTGTGTTTTACTTTGTGGACTGTCAGTCTCGTCAAGAACTGTCGTTTGGAGTCTGCTTTCGTTTCATCGTGTCAGAATAAAAGCCACGCCGAGGCGCCGGCTGACGGGCATCTTGGCCGTGTGGATTGTTATTTGTAAGCACTTATTTCGTAATCCAATTGATGTTGTGTACTGTCTTGCTATATTTTTCTTATATGTATATATTTGAGGAGTTTTACCATCCAAAATATTGATAATTAGTTTAAAAAAAGTATTAGCTAATAATTTAAGAGTGATTTCATAATTGCACCATTGTAAATGATTTTATATTTATTTTACAATAGAAGTCTAACCCTACTAAATTATTAAAATTTTAAAAATAAAACATCAATTATTAATCATATTACTAATTTATTTTTATTCATGACAATATAAAATAATTATTATAATTTTAGAAATGTTATTTTCTCCAAATTACCATCAAACTGATATTATATTATCAAATCAAAATTATTAGATCAAACTATTAGCCAATAGTTTTTTAAAACTAATGGTCAATATTTTAGACAGTAAAACTCACCATTAGCTGCATATTTCACATTTACGACTACATTATCCCTTGACTTGGCGTCATTCAACAGTAAAGTGTTGATTTTGGTAGCAAAAAGAGTCGTGGGAATATTGATGCATCCGGGGAGGTCAATATCACCAATATTACACCCTCTCGTTATTCAACTGGTTAGATCTTGACTTATATATCAGCCATTAATCTTACAATGATAGCATTGCTGTTTCGCCATAATGAAATCTCTCTTTATTTCTTTTTATAAAGTAAGAAGCGGGACTTTTATCACTACCACAAAAATAGTCTGTAGTGGCGAAAACAAAATCCGCGTAGCTGCAGTGGTGAGTCCAAAGAACCCCACAACTACAATGGTGTAATGATTTTTTTACAGTGGATCATTCCACCTTCATAAATCGATTTTTTTAGACGGATGACATTACGGTCCACCTGTAAGATTTGAGTCTCATTTGACCCAATTAACCGGATCCATATAACAACTATACAGTAGTTGGCTAACCTTCCTAAACCCTAGCTTTATCTATTCTTCTCCACTCTCTCTCTCTCTCTCTCTCTCCACAACCCACCCTCCCCTCCTCCTCTTCTCTGCCAACGCGCAGGCGAGGAGCAGCGGGTGAGGCGCGGTCTCGAGGCGCCGCCCTGGTGAGGAGCGGCTCCATGCGCAACCCTAGTGAGGCTCTAACAAGGTGCGGCTGGGAGGCGCAGCCCCGACAATGTGCGGTTAGGAGACAACAAGGACTCGACAGGTGTGGCCGGGCGGCGGGTGGCGGCGGCAACGCGCGAGTGGGTTGCTAGGGTTTCATTTTTTTTTGTATTAATTCATAGTGGTGGGTGACATCACTACCCATCACTACCGCGGACATTCTAGTGTCGTGCTTTTCAGCGGGTCAAAAAAATTGTTGTTATAGTCGCTGATTTTTAGCCATGTATGGATAACGATGGGGGTCATCCCCGCCACTGTAGACCATTTTTGTGATAGTATATCTATGGTACCGTATTTTCATCTTAATATCAGAAACTCAAACTTGATGTTTGGCTTGATTCTAATTTTTCATCAGATCATGTATGAAGGACTTATAGCAGTGCTTTTCTCGCAAAACATGACACATCACCAGATGAACCCAAAATTTGATGACTCTATAATAGAAGAAACGGGCTGAATAAAAGCAAAACTTCCACCACCACGAAGAAAATTTTTGCTTTTTAGTTCCATCTCCGTTGTTTATGAGTCTCAAAGTTAGCACAATGTTTTCAAATAAAAAGGGTTTTTATTAAACCAGAGGTCAGATGGAAGGGTTTAGTCATAGTTAGAAAATAAAAAAACAATTGAGCTAAGCAAACATGGTCGCCTATATGGAAATCAACCGAGGCATTCAGACAACAACAACAAAATTCTCCCTTCCACACATACATATGGAATCATTACAAATCCTAATACTACATACAAGCAAGACATAAAAGTTTTGATCCATTACTAAACCTTATAGATCTCCATAATACTCAACCTTTTCTACCATAAAAATTTCATGAACCAAACTCTCATTTATCTTGATTTTACTAATCTCTTATCTGCATTTCATTATGATCTGATCTACAAAGCATATGCCCTTTATGTTGCCAAAGTTGATCTCTGATCTTAGCATCTAATTAACCTCATTCAGTATCGTTCTCCTAAATACATCAAAAGAGCCCATAAATTCATACAACACAACAAAACATATTGTAATTTGGTCTAAGCTACCGAGAAACTGTTGACTAAAAGTTGTGGCGTTCTTCCATTTCCTTATAGATCATAGCAGAGCAATGCAACAGATTTTGTTATCATCTAAGCTAACAGGATTGTTATCTCAAATTCAACAACTTTTCAAAAACACGAACCCTGTAAAGCAATTGGACATCTAGAAAAACAAATTATCTGCAAATTCATCACAATTACAGTATTTGCATTGTTTTCCATCCCCTTTTCAAATGGTCTCTCGTTAGTATCTTGCCATTACTCATAACCCACCTTCTTTGATCATGTATGCAAGATGGTACTTTCACAACACCATCTTTTCTTTGGAGATGGTAATGATCCCATCCTTAGCCATTTATACCCCTGACTAGTAGAGTACTGCCCATTGTTGCCTCTCCATTTCGAAATATCTGAAACTTTTTGTGCATTGTTCCTGTATTGATCTACCCTACATTTCTTGTCAATTTGCTTGAGAAATCAATTGAAATGCAGGCTGTCGTGGTTGAAATAATAGTAGCTTTTCCTGCAGTGGTAATTTTTTTTGCTCTATTATATTTTTAATCAGTATTATTACTTTGATATTTTGATTTTTAATAATAACCCAAAAACGGCCACGGTTGCCGAGAATAATTGCTGCGGCAACGCCTCCAGTGGGCCTGAATTTGCGGTAGCGCCGGTGCCTTGTTCGTCGGCCGACCTGGACAACGTTTCTAGTTTCGGCCCATGTTCGGTCTTGTGGAGTGTGGACCAGACGGCGGCCGGTGTTCCGTCAATCGAGGCCGCGGCCGGCCAGCCGACCAGACGGCGGCCACCTGTGGACCGGAGCTCCAGCTCGCGCCCTACCTGGCCGTTGCCCGTCTGTAGACTGTATTCGACGTGGCCACGTGGGGAAGGAAGTGCCAGTCCTCGCGCACCGTACGTGCGGCGCTGGCTTGTACGGAACCGGATCATCTGACTTTTTATCAAATAGCGGTTCCTGTGGCAGCACAAAATCGGCACAAAATCAGCACAAAATCGGCCGTCCTTGCTAATCGGACGGCAGCGGCCACTCCATCGCTCGTTTCTGTGGCAGCGCACGGCCCATTCTGGCCCAATAGCGGTTGCGAAGCAAGAGGAAAGACAGGAGCACCCACCTCACGATAAGTCCTGAAAATTTATTTTTCGTTTCCTTTTTCAAAACAAAAATTATGTGTTTAAAAAGCTCCAAAAATCAGACCAATTCGCGAGGGTGAAAGAAGAGATATCGACAAATTCATTTTGACTAAAAACAATCAAAGATCTAATACACAAATTCAATTAAGAGTTTTCAAAGTTGACTAAAATTTAAGCAAGCTAACCAATTAGCTAACTTTGAAAACATTTAAATAAATATTTTCATCACATATATGATTGTTTTAAGTTACTACGGATTTTATACTGCCTATTTTTTCATCACTCAAATCTTCCTAAGTTTTGGAGATTCCTATAGTCATCTTTTGGATTTTTGGAAAAGGGAAACAGCAATGAATTTTCAGTGTTGTTCAACCTCCCGAGGTGCTTCTCTTGCGCGTTTCGCAACCGCTATTCGGTCAGAATGGGCCGCGCGCTGCCGCAGCCTGCAGGAACGAGCGACTCTATTGCCGTTGCCGTCCGATTACCATGATGGCCGATCTTGTGCTAACTTCGATCTGACTTTAAAAAGACAACGTCAGATGATCCCGTTCCGGCTTGTACCGGAGAAAGCGCGCAATGAGCCCTGTACTGTACCGGAGAAATTGGGTACGTGCTGTCTATCTGCCTACGGAATACATAGACAAGGAGGATTCCGTTCTCATCGACGCCACCATCTGACTGGTGACTGCCGTAGAATTACGCAAGTTGCCTGCACTGGGCCAGACAGCTAGATCTTTTCTTTTTTTCCCCTTCTTTTCGAGTAGTAGCTTGGAAGGCCAGAAACACTCGACGAACCGGATTCGCGCGGCCATGGCTGACCTGTGTAACACACAAGAAAGTAGCAACAAAGTTAAAAAAGGAGCGAGATTTATAAGCTCGTGTAGAGACTAGAGCGAGACAAGAGTGTGTGAATAAAGAACTAGGCCTTGGTTCGACACTTGACCGCGACAGGTTTTTGTGCCTACGCGCGCGGGCTCCAGCTGGTGTCCTTCTCTCCACGAGTCAGACCATGACACGGCTCGGGAAAGTGACGCGGTACTACTGCACGTAAGGGGCAACGACAACACCATCATGGAACGGTCCGTGACCACGTGCTCATCCCCTCGGCTTTCATGCTTCCTGTCAGAACAGTAGTGGATTGGCTCTCGGCTGGGCCTCACCTTCTTCGTCCTTGTCTATCATTGCGCTTTTGGCATCGTCTCCTTCCTAGCTTCCTGGTTCCTGGCTGCACGCTACGGCCGTTGCCCCTTGTTGGCATGTGCGGCCTGCCTGCTTAATTAGCTGTTGCAATTCGTTGCCAATAATTTCACCCCAGTGACGTCGAGTAGAAATGCTACTAGTGACTAGTCTAGTCTCTAGTAGTTAAACAATTTCGTTGGTCACGAGTAAAGTTTACGCAGAAGCTGTAAGTCCAGAGAAGCCCTGCGGCGGAGTGCAACAATTTACGCACCAACAACATCGTACTCACGATCAGTAAAAGGTTGGGCATGTTTTCCCCGCGACCTCAGCTCTGTAGACTGTAGCTGTCGTCGTCCGTCCACCGTCCTCCCCTCCTGCCCGGTGGTCCTACTGGGCCGGTGGCCCATGCACGACACGTAAAGCCCCTACGTTCGTTGCCTGGTTCCAAGCGGAAGTCTCAGTGTCAAAGGCCCACCATGGCCCTTGCGTTGCACTCAATAAATTTCCCCGCTGTGTCTTCTACTCGTCTGTGAAAGTGACGTCGCCAGTGGGGAAGAAAAAAACACAAAGCAGCAATCCATTCCTACATAGAGCAAGCAGTGTTCTTGCGATAATAATGATTTTATTACTACAGCCATGCCCGTGTGGCTTTGTTTAATTAATCCTGAAGTTTCACGGAGGGCGACACATTGTTTGATTCTCTGCTAATCAACAGCGTATTCTATGGCATGATGGGCACATGTGGCTTGCAAGTCTATGCCCTGCAAACATGCCTCTATCTATGGAAGGGAATTTCCAGTGGGTACAGGGACAAAGAGCGTGCATATGCTTCCTTCCAGGGTTAGAAAACTCGCAGCCCCATTATTTTACTTCACTACTAGTAGTTGTCTGTTCCGGTGTCAGCTTGGAGATGGGATACTAGTGCTGGCCTAGTTGGCAGTGAGCTCGGAAGTCTTATATGATTGGTGATATGCACTTGTCCTGATCTACTGCATAGTTTAATTTAATACTACTGTTAGAGTGATTACCTAACAAGTTTAAATTAGTGTGCTACTGGAAGTTACTTAAATGGCAGTGAGATCGGTGGCTAATATATGGAAGGAACTCTGCATCAGATGCTAGCAGTTTTGTAGGAGAGGATTGCAGAGTTTGACCAACCAGTGGTTGGCACCATGTGTTTAGAAAATTATAAGACCGAAAATAATTCATTAGTATGGAAATTGTAAGGCCACGAATAATTTGGATTCGTGTATATACTGTCCTGTACAAATGCTCCTACTCCACATGACGCGTACAGTTTTTATTCGGTGATGATAGGAGCCTAGGAGCCTAACCTCACATCTAAAAATGGCATCGTGGCATGTTGCCCACATATCTGGTGTACGTGCATTGTGGCCAAAGACACAGCTTGGTCTTGCCATAAGGACGACTCGCCAACAACCACGAGCTGCGTGTCCTGTTCTAACGCTGATTTTTAGTGTCTTCGACATGCTTACTTTGCACCGAAATCCACTCGTGATTTTGTGGATGATTTCATGGGATGTTTGATTATAATATTGTGATTTTGAATCTGAAGTGTATATTAGTTAAAATCATATTTTTGAATAAGGGCAGATTATATTTTTGATTATAGAGTTTATTATCAACCGATTAGGTTTTGAACATAATTATTGCATCATCTGGCCATGGCCTAAATACACTGTCGGTGTGTGTCGCACCGACTCGCAATGCCTGTAGGTAAAAAAGCGTACTATTTCAATTGAGCACATGACATTGTCATTGAAGAAAACTCCAGGCACATCTCTAATCGAAAAATCCTTGCCTTTTCTGAAGTCAATATCAATACCTTTCTCAGGTTGTTGGATTAGTGTTAGCGACACCTGTTTTTATTTCCTTTTGCGAACTCATCCCTTTGGTTATTTGGATTCAATTCATTGAAAGTGATTTTCACGCCTAGGAAATGATCTCAAACAAACAGTGGGGTGTTTAGTTCTGACCGTTGACTACTCATCATTAACAGTAGTCTTTCTTGATCCCGTTTGACAAAACATTCTTCTTTCAGATAAACCTGAACACATGTTACCAGGACGACTTCAACCTTTCAGTACAATCCTACCCGTTCACTAAAAAAACACCTGATGTCTTTATCCTTTGGTTTAAACAATCTCCACGTTAGCCATTAAGCACGGGCACCCATCGTTATCACGAATTCAAATCGGTAACTTCAAACCGCATCGCAAATACCAACACATCAATCTCATAAAACAATGACATAAATAAACCAATCAAAAGCTGGTGCGCCGTGTGCCACCGGCACCAATACCTCTTTGACTCCTTCCCCGGAGCAGCAACGGCAGCGGCCAGTGCCACACCGCAGCGGCAGATCGCCATGCTCTGCTTCCCCAGAAAAGTGGCCGCCCGGCACGGTGCGCTCGTGTCCACCCCTCCGCATTTTCGGAATTTTCACCGCGACTCTCCGGCAGCCGTCACGCGGTCTCTGGCCTCTGGACCCCACGGGTCCCTCGTTTCACTTTTCCCTGTGAAAATTTTAAAACTTCTGCAAAAAACTAGACACTCCGCAGTTATTCCCGCCCACCACACGCACTTTCCCCCACCACGTCCCTCCATTCAAATTACCGAGCCCCACCGCCGCGCCTGGAGCGCGGGTCCCGAATCTTTGGTGGACCCACGCGTCAGCGGGACATGTCTCGCCACGTGGCGACCCGCGGTCCCGGCCTCCGCGAGACGCCTCCCCCGGCCGCCTACGGCAGCAGCTAGCACAGTGTCGCCTCCCACCTCCTGTCCGCTGCGCTGTGGTCGCTTTAAAATCCCGCGACGCCGTGACCGCTCGACTCTTTTGGAGCAGGCCATGTGAAGCCTCTGACCTCCCGATACCTTCCCTTCCGCTCGCGCTCGCCTCCTCCTCCCTCCGGCCCCTCCCTGCAGTGCCGCGGGCAGCAGTGCGCCGCCACCCGCCGCGCGGAGGAAGCTGCAGCGAGATCCGCCCGCGATGTCGCGGCCGTCGTCGTCGTCGTCCTCGTCGCGGCGGAGCAGCTCGCCCTTCTCCGCGGGGCACCGGCGCCCGCCCACCTCGTCCTCCTCCTCAAGCTCCTACTTCAGCGCGGGCCGCCTCATCCCGCGCTCGTCCCCGTCCTCCGTCAGCTCACACTACTACGGCGGCGGCGGGAGCTCGAGGTCCGCTACCCCCGGCCGCCGGGGCGCCTCCTCAGTGGCCCCGGCACCGGCGCCCGAGCCGGTGCCGTTCCCTAGTTCGGACGAGCTCGTCATCGAGGACACATCCCGATCCGGCGACAGCATCTCCGTCACTATCCGCTTCCGGCCGCTCAGGTAAGGATCTCGGGGGCGGTTGCGCGGATCTGTTTGCATAGGGTGTTGGGTAGGGTGCGCGAGTGCTTCAACTGGTGTTTGAGCTGGATTTGGTGCCGTTGCAGTGAGCGGGAGTTCCAGCGCGGCGACGAGATCTCGTGGTATCCGGATGGGGATCGGCTTGTGCGGTGCGAATACAGCCCGGCGACAGCTTATGCTTATGGTGAGTAGACTTCAGTTTCATCTTCGTTCAATTGGGCAATGCAGGTTGTGGGATGTGAGGTTTGGGGTATAAGTGAGGCATCCAAATAGTCAGTTGAGATTTTTGTGATTTGGGGGCTTGCGGAATTTATATTGATTTAGACAATTTAGTGGCATGCTTACAGAAACAGCTCACAACTAGGAATTTTCGGAACATGCTGAAATTGGTGCTCATAGACACACAAATATATAGGAGCTTAAATTGGAATTGATGGTAGAAACATAAATGTTGATCCCTGTCTACATTCTTGGGAAATTCTGAATGGCGTCCGCTATTGTTGAAGAGTGGAGTAGTCACTATCAATGAGGTTTAAACTATTTCATCGTCGTTTCATCATGCTGATAGTTTCTCCATGGAAGTCTTGTGCATATGTAAGTCGAAAGCTCTGTTCTCATCAATAGTAAGGAATGATCAGCGGTGGAGCGATAGAATCATTGAAATTTGAGTTGGACAGGATGGCAAAACTATTCTTATGGAAAAAATTGTGGTTTGCCAGCAAGATAAATACATTTTGGTAGCATCCATAAGACAGAAGTATTCTTTTGCAGAACTTGTTTGCCAAGCAATATAAATTATAATTTGGTACAGTCCACAAAGCTTATGTGCTCTTCTGTGGCTCTGTGGTTCTCCATTATCATGTATAGCGGGTGATGGATGTACATGAGCCATTGAGCCATGTATTGGGGTGCGATCTTCACAAGCAAAGTCAATCGATCTGATCCGTATTATGTTTAGAATGATATAGACCACACAGTTTATTTTGCTTGCATCTGTTATATCAACTTGGCTTGATGTCTATTTGATAATTCATGACCATATCTCTCTTGTTTAATTTGTGTAGATAGAGTATTTGGGCCTTCGACGACCACTGAGGCTGTTTATGATGTTGCGGCACGTCCTGTAGTGAAGGGTGCTATGGAAGGCATAAATGGTATGCTACTTTTGGACTTTTATAATCTTACACATCTCTTAGTGATGGCATGCCACTTTTGGCTCTTTATTTTAATCCTACACATCTTTTGTTAATGATGGCATGCAATTTTGAATATTGTGATATTTTAAAATCATTGTTTGATGAGTTTTTGAACTGTCTATTCGTAGCATTATTCCATCATGATGGACTTATGGTTCACAGTATATTCCTAACTCATAGCAGCATCAACATTTTATCCATGCTGCATTAATTTTTACGTTCTGTAATGCCTTCTATTATGAGCCATTAACCTACCAAATTAATTATATACATATCTCTGTATTAATTTTCAGGTACAGTTTTTGCATATGGTGTCACAAGTAGTGGGAAGACTCACACCATGCATGTAAGTTCTTACCTAATTTCTGCTGTAATATTTTACAAGATGTCTTCTTAGGAAAGTTGTACCTATACGGGCCTGTTATGAGTTTATCTGCCATCCTGCCAAGAAAAGCACATCCTTTCCAACGTTCTACTTTCATGATATTTCATACAGATGTTATTGTTATGCAATTATAGACTTGTTGGTGCAACTTCGACATGTTCTTGATAATACACGTTCCTCCATGATACTTCCAATGTTGGCAAGGTTTACATTGATCCATTTGTTTTTACTGATCTTTTGCAGGGTGACCAGAACTGTCCTGGAATAATTCCATTAGCGATCAAGGATGTTTTCAGCATGATTCAAGATGTATGACACTGAATACTTTAGTTTTAATTGAACAATCATACATTTATCACTCTTTTGCTCCTGAAGTCACAAAGTCTGTTTATCACATATATCACGTGAATTGAGGAAACTTCACTTAGGGTCTAGTAATACATCTGAAATCTGCATGTCCTCTTGACCACTTATAACACCCCTCTGCGGGTATTCAATAATACCAATTACCATTGTTTATGATGCTATATATTACAGAAGCAATCCATGTTTGCAACTTAGCAAAGGTATTCACGGTGTGGTGGAAAGGTCCATTGGCTGGGAGGGTGCCCGCCAGGGTTCCTTGGTGCCACACCTATTCATGGATTTTGAGCCCACCTTCTTGGCTTCGGTTGCAGTTGATTCCAAACTGTCTTGTAGTGTTGCGTGCAATTGTGACGCTTGTGTGAACCTTGCCCGACTAGGCTTCGGTGGGCCCCTTTTTAATATAATGTCAGTGGGAATGTCTCTCCCCATTGATCAAGTTTATGCAACTTAGGCATGTGTTTTATTGCGGCCGAACATGGTTAGAGATTTAAGCATTGGTCTGCATTTTAGTACGGTGTCCATTTTTCGGAAATTAGTTGTCTGGAAACATTCTGAATTTGTGAGGGAGTTTATTATTTGATATTATGACAAGAGAAAATCCCTGGTTAGTTCTTGTTCAATGATTGGGTGAAAAACTCCAAAGTCATTTGGTTAAGAGTTATGTGAGCCTCAGTAAAAAGATTGGCGTCTCCCAGAAGTTGTGGCCATAAAAGTTCAATACTTCAATATGATGCTCTGTTTTAACTGTACCATGTGCTCTTTTCTGCTTAATTCTATCATGTATCGCATTGTCTACTCTGGCTATTGTTAACTTGTTTTCTCTATCTTTTATCGACAGACTCCTGGAAGGGAATTTTTGCTCCGTGTGTCGTATCTCGAAATCTATAATGAGGTATACAATTTGAGCCAGTTCAAGCCTTGGTTTTCTTCATAAATTTCCTGCAAGGCATGCATTTGATCTTACTTATGTAGTCAACAGCAATTTCCCTAAAGCCACCCTGTAATTTTATCTTGATTAGCCTGGCCTGTCGCAGTGCTGGCGAGAGTATGCACTGTGTAGTCACATGTTCTTGTTTTTGCTGGCTACAAATGTTTTGGATTATGCAGAAATTTACCTGTTGTAGTGGTGCCTCCCATGTTGTAGAAATACTGGTCAAGTGTAATAGTTTATGTGCATATTAACGAATATTGAGTCTCCAGTTCCTTTCTCGGAGTTTTAAGATATATCTGGATGCCATTTTCTTATGAAAACTGGTGCCATATGGATAAATTCAATCTGTTTATCTCATTGCAGGTGATAAATGATCTACTTGATCCTACTGGCCAAAATTTGCGTGTGAGGGAGGATGCACAGGTTTGTCTCTACTACTATTGGAGTCTCTTGTGACATGAGCTTAAGTTCCTATTTGTCTGTTTCACATCTCTTCCTTAATTTTTGGTAATATATTTATGCATTCCTCTATTGATTGTGTTCATACCAAATTGGCCATATCTTCCTTGATTTTTGTTATTTTCCTGATATAACAAATTAAGGAGTAGTTCAAACCGCTAATTAATAAAATTGGCAGTGGGAGCCTCTCCCACTGTGTTCAGGTCAAAAAAGGAGTAGTTCAAACGGAATGTTTCTTTTTGCAAATCATGAAAGCGTATAATCTTATTTTAGGTACTGTTTGCATAGAAGTATATCTAAGCCTTGCATAGAAACAATATCTGGATGCCGTTTGTGTCTGAGAGCCATCCGGTTATGGAGTGATTAACATGGTGATTTTATTTTTCATAATCACTGCATGTGGCAATGTTCTCCTATCTAATCTTCCTAACTTGTTTCTTCATAAACTATCCATGCAAATACAGTGGTATATATTGCAACGGCTATTGTATATGAGATTATCCAGTGACATCCCATTTTTACTTCTCTATTAGGGAACCTATGTGGAAGGCATAAAGGAAGAAGTTGTTTTGTCTCCAGGACATGCTCTTTCGTTTATTGCTGCTGGCGAAGGTTATTTTATATTATTTCTTTCCCTTTTCTTTAGCACTCTATGTCCTGGAGATAAATCATGAAGCAATTTCCATTGTACCAAAACTGACATGGCTTCACAATGTGATATTGATACTAATGCTACTTAACATTACAGAGCATCGGCATGTTGGTTCTAACAACTTCAATTTATTTAGCAGCCGAAGCCATACTATTTTCACAATGGTGAGTTTATAATTTCCTTAAATATTTAGTGTTTGATGCTCTTCTGCAAAATGTTTCTCTTTTGTTATTGTTTATTTGCTTGTGGGTTCCTGGCTTCACCTGTATCATCTTTATTAACCACAAGCGTGGTATTTATTTTGTGCTCTTTCTTTAGATGATTGAAAGCAGTCCCCGTGGTGATGATGATGAAGGGGTCATGTACTCGCAGCTTGTACGTTGTTTTGCTTATGAGCAACATCATGTTCCTGCTCTTCAGTTTCTCAGTTTCCTAACCTTGTCTTTTATGATTTGTCTTTTTCCAGAACTTGATAGATTTAGCTGGTTCTGAGAGCTCCAAGACAGAGACTACTGGGTTAAGAAGAAGGGAAGGGTCATATATCAACAAGAGTCTTTTAACTCTTGGAACAGTAAGCTTTCATTGCCAGTTGCCTATAACAACCCGTTATTGCTATTATATCATTATTCATTAGTAGCTTTTACTTAAGAGTTAATATCAGTTTTTTGAGTAGCTGACCTATCTTATAACTCTTACTAGCAAAGTGCCCGTACGCTGCTACGGGTTTGAAAAAGAAAAAAAAAGTTGTTCCTGTATGAAAATGTATGTGAACTTTCTGACTCTTGTCACACTCTCTCTTGAAAACCTTTTTATTGGCTAATAGATGACAACATATGTATACGAATCGGACTCACGTGTTAGCTAGACGTGACACAACGTACGTATACAAATCGAACTCGTGCAAGTTCGCACCAAAGTAATCCAATATGTAAAACCAACACCAAAGCCAACACCAAACTAAAGACACCAATGACGGCCTCACCTAAATTATTAAGGAGTAGAGATTTATACCAAGATTAGCTTGGCATTGTGACAGAGATAATCTGTTAGATGCTTGTTGTGCTGCTAGTAATTTGTTGTTGCTGATTGAATATACTCTGATGTGCCTGCCTTTAATCTATTCAAAGAAAAAGAAATCGCAAATAATTCTATTTGTCTTCAATTATAAAATGTTTTCAATTCACAGGTTATTGGCAAACTCAGTGAAGGGAGGGCAACCCATATACCCTACCGTGATTCAAAGTTGACTCGTCTGCTGCAGTCATCTTTGAGTGGCCACGGCCATGTCTCAGTAAGTGCTATCTTCTCTATTTGGGAAACCTTTTGGATCTGAAGTGAACCATTGAAACCGATTTCTGAACTTGTCAGTTGATAAGCTAACCTTTTTTCATGCAGCTCATTTGCACAATTACCCCAGCATCAAGTAACATGGAAGAGACACATAATACACTGAAATTTGCTAGCAGAGCAAAACGTATTGAAATTTATGCCTCTCGTAACCGGGTAAATGTTTTAGTCATATAAGAGTCATTTCCTAGTCACCATTCTGGAAAATTGAATGAACTCTCGACATTATGATTTTTGCTGCCCAGATGGTTGATGAGAAGTCTTTGATCAAGAAGTATCAGAGAGAAATATCCTCTCTCAAGCAAGAACTAGACCAGCTAAGGAGAGGAATGATTGGTGGTGCTAGCCAGGATGAAGTTATGATATTGCGTCAACAGGTTTGTTCCACTTATTACTATGGATATATCTGTATAATAGATCTGTAGATATATTTTCTTTATAGTTTTTGAATACTCTTCTATTTAAGGATACATAAATTCTTTGGTAAGTTGATAGATGCTTGAAACATACTTTTTCTTTCTATTCTGTTTAGTTGGAGGAGGGCCAACTTAAGATGCAGTCTCGTCTAGAGGAGGAAGAGGAAGCGAAAGCTGCTTTGATGAGTAGGATACAACGTTTGACCAAGTTAATACTAGTTTCGACTAAGAACAATATTCCTGCCTTGACAGATAGCCATCAGCGACCAAATTCTGTCAGTGAGGAGGATGTAAGTGGTCATTACTTAACTGTCATCTGTATATATTTGTTTTCTCGAACACGTAGGAGATGCTTATCATTATATTAAGAAGAAAAAAGGGGTTAGAACCTGTACAATGCACACCACACACACAAGATTGATCTCATCTCTACATTTTACCTTCACGTTCCTGGTGTTAGTTTTGTTTTTTAGTTGTCACCAAACACTAATCAATTCTATATTTCAGAAGCTAAGCGCTGCAGGAGATAGTTCCACACCTGTCCAAAACGAAGGCACCACAAAAGGCTCTCCAGACTCATTGGATGAGATCAATCAATTAAGATCTGCCAGTGGGGAGCATTCTTCAGTTACTGGTTCAGCATCAGACTCAACGCAGGTCAGTTATCTGTCCATTCTGCTAGTTTACAATGAAAGCTCACTTATCAGGCACTGTCCATTGTTATTGTGGATGTTAGTAGTTTACAAGAGGGTGGAATAATCGCTGTACGGTAGGGCATAGGGGTCCATTTGGTGTGGCTCGAAGGGGATTGGGATTCTGCAAGGAGATAGACTCTAAATTGTGTTGAAGAAAACTTTTTGAGTGCACATCAATTCATTCTTTCTTAAGAACGAACAGTTTTACATGACGTTGCAAGGTGAACATTCGAGATTTGAGAGACTTTCTAATATACAATACATGGTCGCTATTAAAATGGATAAGACTTGGTTAGGCATGCAATTTCTAATATCAGTTCAATATGCATCCTGTTTTGTTACATAATTGTTCTGATGGGCCATATTGTCCCTATCCCATGGCAGGATAACATTCATAGTTTATTCGAGTTTGATTTTATTATGTACTGAGCAGGCTAATTCATGATTTTGGTTATTATTTACTGTGTTTGGCATATCAGGCGGCGTTCACTGCATCAGATCAAATGGATCTATTGATTGAGCAAATTAAGATGCTTGCTGGCGAGGTTGCATTTGGTACCAGTTCTTTGAAAAGACTAATTGAACAATCTATTGACGACCCTGAAGGGACAAAGGACCAAGTATGCCTCCTTGTTTTCTTGTAAATCAGTTTTTACCATGTACTCGATGTCCAAATGTTTGTTCCATTGGAAAGAGCAGCAATGATTCATGGTCCAGTATAATTCATGGAAACAATCAATGATTCAACAACTATGAAAGGCATTGAAAGAATTAATAATTCAACAAGTACGAGGCTATGGAAGAACCATTAGTTCCGAATTGGAAGTGACAAACCGACATAAAGCATGGGAATCAATCTTCTTATATTCACATGCTGACTGGCAAAAACATTGTACATAGCTGGGTTATGCACTCTATTACTTACAGTATCATTTTGATATTTTAACAGATAGAAAATTTAGAACGAGAAATACAACAAAAGAGAAGGCATATGCGAGTCCTGGAACAACAAATCATGGCAAGTGGTGAGGCATCAGTTGCTAATGTTTCCATGGTGGATATGCAGCAGGTGATGTGTCCAGCATGTGGGTGCCCCTTTAGTTTCTACAGAAACAAATTCTCAATGGTAACATGTTTTGTTTTGTCTGTATATAACAGACTATCTCAAAACTGACGGCTCAGTGCAGTGAGAAGGCCTTTGAGTTGGAGGTGATGTTGGACTTCCACTGTGACTTCCATTGAAATAAATATCCAAAAAATAATAATTTCCTATAATCTAATAGTTTCTTTTTTGTGGAGCAGTTAAAATCAGCTGATAATCGTGTCCTTCAGGAGCAGCTACAACAGAAGGTAACCCCTCCATTTGTCCAATTTTCAGTTTAAATGCCTGTAAGTTGGATAAAGTTTAAGATGGTTTTGCTAATTGCAGAATGCAGAAATTGAAGATTTACAAGAAAAGGTTCTTCGCCTTGAGCAACAATTCTCAGTTCAAGTCGATGTATCCCCTGAACAATGCACACAGCAGGAGATTATTGAATTGAAATCTAAACTTCAGTCCAAGGTTCTTGTCCTTGTGTTGTCTGCTCTTTTCCACTGAATTGTTTAAGCATTTTAATGATCCCTTTTTGTAGCTTCTTTTGTCTTTTGTTTTATCTTTACACAATTCATGGCATACTTTTCAGTATAGAATACTTACGATTCATGAAAAGATGTAGTTTTATGGTCACTGCTTGACCCTCTTTTACCCAATTTTCCGTATAAATAGGATTGCATGTTGATAGAAATAGGATGCATGTCTTAGATGATGGCATGCACTTACCGACTGTTTTGTGCTTTTCTTATCATCAATTTATGATTCAACTTGACTCACTTTGCTACTTTGACAGGAAGCCGAAAATGAAAAGCTGAAATATGAGCATCTGCAAATTATTGAAGAGCATCGTGACTTGGTCAATCAGAACCAGAAATTAAGTGAGGAAGCTGCATATGCAAAAGAATTGGCATCTTCTGCTGCTGTTGAGCTTAAGAATTTGGCTGAAGAAGTTACGAAGCTATCCGTACAAAATGCGAAGCAGGCAAAGGAGCTGTTAATTGCTCAGGAGATGGCACATTCAAGGGTTCATGGTAGAAAAGGCCGTGTAACCAGTAGGGGCAGGGATGAGGTTGGGACTTGGAGCCTCGATTTAGAGGACATGAAGATGGAGTTACAGGCCAGAAGACAAAGGGAGGCTGCTTTGGAAGCTGCTTTGGCAGAGAAGGAGCATCTTGAAGAGGAGTACAAAAGAAAGTTTGATGAGGCAAAGAAAAAGGAACTATCTTTAGAAAACGATCTAGCAGGAATGTGGGTTCTTGTTGCTAAGTTGAAGAGAGGTGCGTTAGGAATATCAGATTTAAATGTTGATGATCGATCAGTCAACCTAGCTGATATAACTAATGGCACAAAGGAAAATAAAGGTGACAAGAATTTTGCACTAATTGAGAAACAAGTTTCAGATGATACAGTGAAGTCATTGACCACAGAAGAACATAGAAGTCCGGAGTTTGAACCACTGCTTGTTCGTCTCAAGGTATATGCATTTTCTTGGTTGGTACTACTATAGTAGTTTCTTGAATGATTTATTCCTGTAACCGTAATCCATCATGCACTGCTGGCTTTGGAATTTTGAAAATGTGACTATATTTTGGAGCAGAGATGCCTTCTTAGTTAATATTTCCAAAACACGGTGTACAAAAGGCTTTTTATTGCCAAATGCCAAGCCATATTACCTACGTGGGATCTAAATTTATTTGGTAGATAAACCTCCACAAACAGGATAAGTAGCGAAAATATATATAGGTCATGGTGACAATGGTCTTTTTGCTCTGTGTGAACAACTACTGTGATTTGCTCCGTCATTGGAAGCAAACAGATGGGTGGTTCAGTGATTCAACTGATTAAATCAAATGATACCTGCTGCTGGGTTGCGGCAAACACGTGCTGCTTGTGTAATCTAATAATTTTTTCTGCATGCAGGCTAAAATTCAAGAGATGAAGGAAAAGGATACTGATGCCTTGGGTGAAAAAGATAGTAATTCGCATGTCTGCAAAGTCTGCTTCGAATCTGCAGCAGCTGCAGTATTGCTTCCTTGCCGGCACTTTTGCTGTAAGCATCTGTCTTTGATGGCGAATGTCATTCTTGCAGTCATGCACTGAATTTGATGATGTTTCTTTCTCGCTAACTGCATGGTTTTCCCTTGCAGTGTGCAAGCCTTGCTCGCTTGCCTGTTCAGAATGCCCTCTCTGCCGCCAAAGAATTGCAGACAGGATAATCACCTTCACGTGAATTACATGCTAGCTGAAGGTGCCAAGCACTAAATTACCTGTATGTCCGTGTTTATGCTAACATCTGAAATTTTCTTCCTTACAACTTTCTATACCTCTCCCAGGTGGCTCTGATGCACCCATTCCCTTGTAAAATCATAAGCGCTATATGCTTCTTTTTCCCATTTGTAGCAAAGAAGGTGCCTTTTTAAGTTTCCTTCTGTGTTGTATCGCCATTCTTTGGAGTCCCCCTCTATAGCTTCATTTTGTTTGTTGTACTGGGAAGTTGCAAGTGATGACTTCTCGCTCTGCAAATATGTATAGATATGCGACTCAACATTGTAACACATTTTTCCCCTTTAGAAGTAAATCAGTGGAAATATTTTGCACAAGATGAGTACTGTTCCTAATCTTATCCATTGATTCAGCTATACAGTTCCACTTCTGCCTGCGACGCGCTAAAGGTAGTGTAGGAAAGTTATGCTTTATTTGAAGGAATAAAAATTTCAGATTGTTATTCATTGATGAACGGTCTTTTGAGTTGTATTCGTATTTTGGTTGCCAGATATTTTGTGGCACATTCTGTTTAATGGGGTCAGTATATTATTTCAGAAAAAACGAACTTATGTGATGTGGGTGATAAGTTTTTCAAGAAAAAAGGAAAGTGGCTTGTGTTTTGCCTTTTAGTTAAGTTACGAGCAAGAAACAAACGGTTGACAACCAAAATTGATCAAAGTCTTTCGAGTTGGTCCAAACCGACCTAACCGTTTAGTGCTTTCGGTGTGTGACTAGATTTTGCGTCAACACAAACAAAAGGTGCTGGTGTAGGTTTACACATTGGCAGTTTAGGCAACAATGGATTGATAAGTCCTATAGCTAAATGGTGTGGGTTGGTTATTTTCTCGTGTGACTTTTTAATGTGTGATTTAGGGGGAAAAAGTCTTACTTGGGCTATTTTGGCCCATCCAAAAGCTAAACTAACTTCTATTCAATGTTTGGTCCGCTACATGGGCACATTGAACCTGTTCATTCACTCTCTCTCTCTCTCTCTAAAATATATTCCCTCCGTCCCAAAATAATTGGCAGTTTAGTCATCTTCAGTTTTCCTAAAATAATTAGCATTTTCACTTCCCGATACAACTTTCTCTCTTCCCAATACACCTCTAGCTCTATCTCTTTCCTTCTCATTTCCTGTGCATCAACCTTTTATACTTCTCCTTAATCTCCGTGCTGGACTCTAACATGCCAAATAAATTGAGACAGAGGGGGGGAGTATATAAAAAGATAACATGTGCAACTGACTAATAGGTTGAGCTTGTTCGATACATAGCTTCGTTGTCAGAGTAGATGCTTTTGATAGTGTAGGATGATGTCAACACCCTCCTACAGGAGAATATGGAGATTGTCCTTCCAACCCCCCCCCACCCCCCACACACACATGCCTGCTAAATGCATGGAGAAGTGTCATTCATATGCCTTCTTAATTTGATGATAAATGTTTGTTTTGTACTCCATTTACTTGCATTGTTTATGAAAACAATTGCAATACAAGGTGTTCAAATTTAAAAATGGAGAATAAAAGTCTTAGAGCTAAACTTTTGATTGCAAAGGGACATAGATACAAAACTATGTGAAATAGATTCGTTGGTTGAGACATTGGAAAAGCTAATGGTGTACAAACAAAGGCATTGCCAAGTTGCCTTTTTCATCTCTTAGCTTAAAACTTCAAAGAAATACAATAATGTTCAAGCTTCTTTATTATTATTTGCTTGGCTTTGTTTTATCATATACTAGTGTTCTTGAACATTCATGCATCGTATAATGAACATGCGAAACCAACTAAATAATTAGAGGTTTTATCGTTTTTTTTGACAAGTATTGGAGGTTTTATCATTGTGCCTCGATGAAGCTATGCATGAAAACAACACGGTGAGAAAGAACAGAGACAACTTTAAAATACAATACTCATAAAAATCTTCTCAAAGGTTTTTAAATTAAAATGTTAGTTTATTAATTTACGAGTCACTCCTTTACATGATCTCAAAGCGAGGAGTGCTACCTTGGCCGGATAACAATGATAATGTATTTGATATTGTCGGCTACAAAACCAGGATCGCGGTATCAAGTTGAAGTATGAAGGTAATATGTTTACCTTTGGTGTATTTTACACTTTACAGACCCATTCAAAGACATGAACTACCTCAATACTTCAAATTGATACCACAACCAATAATTTCGTGGTATCAATAAATACATTATCTTCCGTATCTGGCCAGGGTTGCACTCTCCAGAACACTCTGATATTTCCTTTAAAGTCTTGCTAAAGAGTGACTTAAAAAATAATATTTAAACTAGCTCTCCAATTATAAACTTTTAAAAGAAATTTCAAAAGTATTACATCTTGCAGCTTTCTCTGCCATTCCTCACCCTTGTTGCTTTCATGCACATCTCTGTCCAGGCACGAGTGACAAACCTCTTATTGTTTAGTTAACTTATTTCATGCTCATCATACATTGCTTGAATGTTTAAGAAATGGGAACACTAGTATATGTAAAAGGAAGGAAAACAATAAAGAAGCTTCTGCATTTCTAGGAGAGATGAACAACGCAAGTTGGATTGTCCTTTGTCTACACACCTTTATCTCTTCCAAATGGCTCAACTATGAATCAATTTTGGATAGTTTTATTTTCTTGCCCCTTTGTATTTGTAGAAGTTTATCTCTACATTCCTACATAAACCTCTGTTTCATTAATACCGCAAGGGGTTGGAGTGTAGGACCCAAAACATTTATCATCAAATTAATGTAGTACCTGAAGAGGTAATTCTCTATTCATTGAATGAGCATGAAGACTAACATTTGGTGTGTGTGTGTGTGGGGGGGGGGGGGGGGGGGGGAGGGAGGTATAACATAATGGGACGATTCAACTAAGATTATATTTTCTTTTAAAAATGGATATATCTTTGTAGTGTTTCGCACAAGACTTGAAATTATGATTTGTTGCAGTCAAATAATTGCTTCTCCATTGCAACTTTCTTATTGTTCCGTCTTTTTTTTTTCATTTATTTGTATCTCAAATATGTATGAACAAACTTTTACGACGTCCCTTGACCCTCACATTTGTGTTTTGAAGCATTTTGATCAAAAGCCAAAATTTTATGAATGATAGCAATACTCTTAGGTATAATATTTATTTAGAGTTAAAAATGCTATGATGATATAATATTGAGGCCTGTAAATTACAAAAAAAAAAAGAATCATTCTTGTCTAAAAAATAGGTAAGTCTAAAGTGTAGCTGAGTCCTATCAAGCTTATCTAATGAAGTATATTTGGTTCAGACGATATAGAAACATGAGTTGGAATGAATCAATTTCTAATGTATGCTGCCTTAGTGATTAGTCTAAAACACATGTTTTTGCTGATTTTTTTAATATAATTTCAGTTAAAATTTCAAGACAACATTTTTAGAGTTGTTAGAAAAAAAATCTATAAACGGGTAGGATGGTTAAAATTTGGACAGGATGGTATTGTGCGTAATTAGAATGTACAAATATGTGAGTTGAAAACAGAAAACAATATTCAAGCATGGTACGAAGTTTTTTTTTTCGAAAATGGTACGAAGTTGATGTAACAGTGAAGTTGATGTAACAGTATTTGCTAATTACAACATGTATCTTCAGCCGTAGTATAGTTCATGAGAAACAGTAGTATCTCTCACATTCCTACAACTCAAATTGAAATAGCCTACAGTACGTATGATCCATGTGCCTTGTAATGCATTACAGAGTTTGAAGAACCGACTGGAACCAGCCGGTTATCCCGGTTAACCGAGAACCGGTTCCGTCCGATCGTCCTAATCGGACGGTTCCGTCCGGCTAATCGTAACTAGTTACTGTAGCTAAACAGTTAGCCGGCCGGTTCTCCGGTTAACTGGCCGGTTTTCAGCCAAACCGAGCCGGCCGGTTCCAGCGACTTTTTCAACCTTAGTATATTGGACAGGTGCAGAGACAGCACGGAATTGAGTAGCTCCAGGCCTCCAGTACTGGAAGTAGGAGTGCAATGTAATGCCACATTCACGCGTAGTACTACTACAGTTGAACGGGCAGCATCGGACACGGTGCCGCATCCCCCACCGACGACTCTCCTCTTCTGCCGGTCATCTCAGCCGTCCGACTCGTACGATGCGACCAACAAAAGAAGGAAAAATTTCTTA
Source organism: Eleusine indica (assembly GCA_030378355.1). Taxonomy (NCBI): domain Eukaryota; kingdom Viridiplantae; phylum Streptophyta; class Magnoliopsida; order Poales; family Poaceae; genus Eleusine; species Eleusine indica. Next base: position 51,564,516 of record CM059495.1, read on the forward strand.
TCAACCACCAAAAAAAGTTATGTTTCCTTATTAGCCATTGAAAAATTTGAATTTTTTTATTAGCCATCAATGTTAACTTTTGTTCCTTATCCGCCATTGTCATCTATTGAGCTTAACGGTGTTAAATAGAACTACAAAAGATCAAATTACTCCTGGTTGTAATTTTACTAAAATTTCATTTTAGTCATCTGTTTGTCCAAAAAAAATTTCTACAAGAATATTTAGACAACACAAATATTTTTTTAAAAATAAAATTTGTACCAAAATATTTTTACTATCCAAGTATTCTTAAAAATAATTAGATTTGTTGATGACTAACAAGAAAACTTACGATAAAATTTGCCATCAGGGGCAATTTGACTCTTTTTTATTTTATTTAACACCGTTAAGCTATAAAATGAATGGTAGTGATGAATAAGGAACAAAAGTTAACATCGATGGCTAATAAGGAAACTCAAAATTTTCAATGGCTAATAAAAAAATCTAACTTTTTTCGATGGTTGATAAGGAATTTTCCCCAAAAAGAAAGTGAGTGAGAGAAGCAGACCAGACCGGAGCGGGAGCCTGACGCCATCTCCTCCTCCTTGAACGAGGAGGCTCCTTCCACCTCTCCACTCCCCAGCCCCGGACTGGGATTCAGATCTCACCTCGGCTCCCCTCCGCTCCACCCCACCTCCGTCACTCACCGGCCACTCCAACAGCATCCGCGGCGGCGTTGGAGGGGGCGGGCGGGCAATGGAGGCCATCCGGAAGCAGGCCTCCAAGTTCCGGGAGCAGGTTGCCCGGCAGCAGCAGGTGAGGGATACCCCGCCACTCGGCTGGATCTATTCCTCCGCTTCTCGTCCGCGGGTTCACATCCGGTTCCCCGCGACGTATTCGATCGGGGGATCTCCCTACCGTCGCCGGGTTGATAGGCTACTGACGCCGTGTTCCTGTTCGCAGGCCGTCCTGAAGCAGTTCGGCGGCGGGTACGGCGCCGACGGCGTGTTCGCGGACGAGGCCGAGGCGCAGCAGCACTCCAAGCTCGAGAAGCTCTACATCTCCACGCGTGCCGCCAAGGTGATGCGGATGACTCCCCTTACATTCTCGATTGGGTCTCTCGGCCTGGTCTAGGTTCTGCTAACACAACGCCTTGTCATTTCATTTCCTTCCAGCACTTCCAAAGGGATATAGTCCGCGGTGTAGAAGGCTACATAGTCACTGGGTCTAAGCAAGTTGAAATCGGTAAACACCTGAATTCCCATTTCATTTCCTTCCAGTGACAAATACGTGTGCACCTGGAATTTGAATTGGCATGGATGAAGATGCAATGCTCTAATGTGTGATTGGTGGTTTTGTAGGGAACAAGTTATGTGAGGACGGGAAGAAGTATGGGACTGAGAACACTTGCACCAGTGGGAGTACATTGTCAAAGGCCGCATTGAGTTTCGCTAAGGCACGGTCCCTGATGGAAAAGGAGCGGGGCAACCTGCTGAAAGCCCTGGGCACCCAGGTACTTTCATCCCCATAACCTATGTATGCATGGGGTTATGTGAGATGAGTTATCGTTATGTTGTCCGTTACAGTTGGAATAGTTCTGCATTTATTTAAGTGGATCTGGGGAATGCCATGAGGATTCAATGCATATAATGTTTCTTGGACCCATATGCCAGTTAGCGATGTAATGTAGGATAAAAACACTACTATTTATACTAATAGGATTGCGTTGTGTTAGGGTATTTATACTAATGGATAGCGTGGGTGTTTGCCATCTTATACGTTACTCGAAGTTTGTATATATAGCCATATATCAGTTTCCTTATTTTGCTATGAGTGGTATGACATCCTTGCAATTGTACTATTGTTCATTGGTTATACTTATTTTGCCATGAGTGGTTATGGCAAATGATTTATCTAAACAGAACTTTGTGTAAGTAACATATACTATTACCAGGTGGCAGAACCGCTGAGAGCTATGGTTATGGGAGCTCCTTTGGAGGATGCTCGCCACCTTGCCCAAAGATATGACAGAATGCGTCAAGAAGCTGAAGCACAGGTTAATTCATTTTGAAAAATTATTTATATATTTTCCTTTGTTGTCATTATCGTATCCCTTCACTCGGGAGAAACCACATCTATCATCTCATTTCGTTATGTCATCAAAGCAAAGTGTAAAAAGTGATATAGCAAAACTATAATGGTGTACATAAGATGTCTAGTTAAATGATGGAACTTCAGAACCTAGGTATATAATTTAAAGTTTATGCAACTCTCATCCTTAATATACCAAGTGCATAATGATTTTATGAGGAACATACTTTATAGTTTGAATACTTACCTTACACAATTCAAGATCAGGTCAAATCTTACGAGGCATCAATAGAAGTTATTTTTGCCAGCTGGCCACAGCATTGTCTCACTTTCTATTTTATGTTCTAGAGTCTAACAAATTTGAAGTTGATTTGTTCTATTTATCAAATGAAATTACTTGAGAACTTTAGGCATGAAAAAATTGAACAACCACGTAGCTAGTTGGTACATTGATAACTTTTGGTTCACTTTATATTTGAAATTTTGTTTTCAGTATGTGGTGATATGCTAACCGTCTAACCAGACAGCCCCCACCCACCCACACACACACACACACACATGAAATAGCATGGTTGTCTTCTTTAATTTTACCTTTGCTCTACTTTACAATTGTTGAATGTTGACTAGCCACTCGCATTTCCCATTTTCTTACAACTTCATTATATTGCACTGTAACATGAAATTGACTGCTTTTTGTTGTTCCTGCAAAAAACTTAGTAGTTTATGAATTCTACAGGCTATTGAAGTTTCAAAGCGCCAAATGAAATTAAGAGAGGCGTCCGGAAATAGTGATATGATTTCAAGGCTAGAAGCGTCTGAGTCGAAGCTACAAGAGTTGAAGTCAAATATGGGTGTTTTGGGCAAAGAAGCTGTTGCAGCAATGACAGCTGTTGAAGCTCAACAGCAAAGGCTGACATTGCAACGACTTATTGCATTGGTACATACTTTGTTTTAGTATTAGCAGTGTGATGTGGGTCACTTCATTCCCTTGTTTTGCTTGAACATTTACTGTTGTGACACATAGCACTTGTTGACTTGAATTGAAGGTTGAGTCTGAGAGAAATTATCACCAAAGGGTCCTTCAAGTTCTTGATCAACTTGAAAGAGAGGTACTACTAATAGTTTTGCATCACATCCCTTGTATTAAAGGAACTCTGTCTTTCACAGAATCTGTTTTTTTCTTTTTTCTTTTTTGAAACTAAAACAGCAGAGGAATCCCCTGCTGTGGTAGATATATATTATATTAAAAAAACAGCAAAGAAAAAAAATAAGGAAGGCTCTTAATCTGGTTTTTTCTGGTATCCTGATTTTGCATTCTTATTTTGCAGATGGTATCTGAGCGGCAAAGAATAGAAGGTGTGCCTCCTCCAGCAGTTGAGACTTCCATGCCACCGCCACCAGCATATGAAGAAGTTAACGGTATATTCATGAGAAATTCAACAGTCGCAGAATTGGTCGAGACTGTGGAGTACTTCTTGGCTGAGGTGACTTATCACACCACAAGTTTGTAGCTTTCTAGCTCTTCACCATTGATAATCATGTTATGTATGGCCATTTTTCTTTGGCAGGCAATCCAGTCTTATCATGCTGAGAGTGAAACCGAGCTCAACCTTTCAGCTGGTGACTACATTGTGGTCCGAAAGGTAGTGTCCACTCAATAGTGTAATTCGTAGCTTAAAGTTGGTTGCTTGGAATGTTTATTGGCTTGAGTCCATATGAAACATCTTTGCTGCAATCAGCTTTAATAATGACTGCTTGTTCAATTCCATCACTGTCTCGGCCTCATTCACAAAAAATTGACTAAAGTGAACTTCTGCGATAACTAACTCAGGTGTCGAAAAATGGATGGGCGGAAGGTGAATGCAGAGGGAAAGCTGGCTGGTTCCCATCTGACTATATTGAGAAACGGGAGCGCGTGCTTGCAAGCAAAGTTGCGCAAGTTTTCTAATCGTTTCAACTGAGATATACATATCCCCAGTGTTGTACAATCTGTATCATGTTCGTTATCTTCAAAGACAGTTATCAGGAAATATCTGCATTCTTTTTTCTTTTTGGTTGAAATCTGCCTGTTCAATGGCTTCTGTATTCTTCTATTATCCAGTCAATATATACCCCATACTTTTGTTTGTTTCAGGCGTACAACTTTGCGCAGAACTAGATCCATGCATGCCAAAATTTTATTGGGACAATGTACTTTGAAATTATAGTTATTATTTGCATCAACTCAAAAGCAAACACCCTCCAGTGTAAATCATAATTCCTGTTTATTTGCATTTCATGGCAGCTCACGTTCAAATTACGAAGCAACATACGTACGTGTTTATGGTCACTGACAGGTGGGGGACACCTAAAACTCCTTATCCCATTTTACTTTCGTCTCCCGAGAGCCGGACCTCGCCGCTGCTTGCTTGCTATCCCCTCGTGAACTCATCTCCTTGGCATTCCGTCGAACATCATGGCGGCGGTGGTCACCCTTCTCCGCCTTCCTCTTGCCCGTCTCTCTACCCACCTGCGCTCTAAAAATCTCTTTTCACCTCGTCTCCCGCCTCCTCGCGTCTGCATCGCCTCGTCTCACCGCCTCCTCTCCTCCCTGGGCAACGGCACCGCCGCCGCTGCAGCATCCGAGGTGGTAGCTGCGCCGGACGCTGAGGAGTTAGTCGATGCTACTGAAGACAGTCACGAGGGGACTTCTGCGGAAGCCGAGGCGGCGGAGGAGGCGCCCCGTTCGTTCGTGCTCCCGCGGCTGCCGCGGCCGAAGCTGACGGTGAAGGAGCGGAAGGAGCTGGCCTCGTACGCGCACGGCCTTGGGAAGAAGCTCAAGTCGCAGCAGGTCGGCAAGTCTGGCGTCACGCCCTCCCTCGTCTCCGCCTTCACCGACAACCTCGAGTCCAACGAGCTCCTCAAGGTCTGTCCCTTGTTGTCTAATCCATGCTAATTCTAGTATTAATCACTCTTCCCACAAGGAGATTCCATACTATTTACAGTGTCCCAAAGAAATGAAAGATGTATGCCCAGGAGAAACTAGGAATTAAGGTCATTGTAGGATTTCTCCATTACCTATTTGTTGCATCACAAATGTGGTGATTTGTGCAGTTCCAAAAGTGGTGCTCTAATTGATTATGGATAGCATGCTGGTGGTTTTGCCGCTTCCAGCTAGAGGGCGGCAAACCAAATTAAACTGTGAATTAGTTGAAGAAGGAAGGTCTAGTGTTGATTATTTTTCTCCTTTTGGTTGGTGGTTCTTATGATGCCTCTCTTTGATGGTCCTCATGTTTGTCTTTAGATGATGCAGATTGCGTAAATATTATTGCCTAAATTTGCAGAACAAATGTGAAACTTGTATCCACATGAGCTGCAAGAAGTATTAAACTCCAACCCTTTAGTTCAAGGAGACCACACAAGTTACAATCCAAGTTACTGCTTTTCGCCCATCAAGCAAGCTTGAAGGTCACTTTGTACACAGATTTGTGTGGCTGACAGCTGTTTTAACAACCTTAGTCTATTTGTTCCTATCTTCAATTTTTCTTAATATACTAGAACACCATCAATCATATAGCTCCATTATAATCTAATGGGTTTATAAGGAGTGAAGTTACCAATGGCACTAGGAGCAGTTCTGATCAGACTAGCTGACCCTCATGGAGCATACTTAGATGAGCATGTATGCTTAGCAGATCCTCATTTCCAATATTGAAGGCTCAAGGGAGTTGGTTTTCCGTACCCTAAATTATTAGATAGGATAATCCAACTCCGCAAAGCTGGAACATTTGTTGAGTCTCTTGGGTCTTCAAATGGTAAAATAGGTGCCGGGTTCAAATGATGTGGAGACCATAGACTATGGCTTTATTGTGACAAGGTCGAGGAATGATCAATACAACTTCTGATGGGCTGATTTCTGTTTTCATTTGAAGATTCTGACTTGTTCAGTTTTACCTAAACTAATATAACACACCCTTGCACCTAAACTTCATAGTCACAACTCACAGAAGGTTTTCATTTCAAAAGAACCTTTCAAGAAGCTGTATACATGTGAAGATATCTCATCTTGTAGTTAATGTATATACTAAAATTCTCAAGTTTGTCATGAAATCAGCATAAGATATCCACTCAGAAAAGAAAATTAAAAAAAAAGAACAGCTTAAGGTCAACTTGAGAATCCTAAGTTTGTACCTGCCTGGGAAGACACTGTAGGAATCAGGCAGCTCTGTGCCTATTGGTGTCTTCACACTTCTGATTGCTTGTATAAAATTTCCTTTACTCCATTTCATGTGCAAAATGTATCTTGGTCCCTTTCTTGCTTTACTTTTCCAGTTTCTTCAGCATTGTTCTCACAGATTTTATGTTTTCTCACCAACATTCGTATGCTATAACAGCTAAAGATTCATGGAAACTGTCCTGAGGAGCTACCTGATGTGATACTGAAACTTGAGGAGTCAACAGGATCTGTTGTTGTTGACCAAATTGGCCGCTCAGTAATTCTATATAGACCTAGCAGCAGCAAAATGAAAAAAAGGCAAGAAGTTGCTAAAATTCCTAGGAGATTCGTAAAATCTGAAGAAGCATTGGAAGAACGACTTAGATCCAGTACAGGCAAAAGATCTTTTAAATCTGGATCAACATTTAGGGCTCAACAGAAGAGAAGACCAATGTCATCCAAGGGATCGTCATACAGCCGGGGGTAGGAGCGACACTATTTGTCCTTGCTTGTCATGTCTGGATAAATCATGTAAAATTCGGACGAACTAATTGGATGATGGCTGTTAGTGTTTAGTTTTGTGAGAGTAAGCATTGGTGTCATACCTTATCAACCACAAGTAGGCACACACTGATGAGTTGTTCTTATGCAAACTAAAGTTGCTATAATGTAACTAAGAAGGTAAGATTACATGAAGTGGGGTGCCCTTGGTCGAAACATAATCCTGAGATAACATAATTGATCTACATATCTGACCTATTCCAACAAAATTTCCGGAACACCAAAATTTTCTTCCTTCCATACCCTGGAAATCATCACATTTTTCCTCCGTCCATCTCTTGAATGTGGATGTTGTTACACATGTATTGGCCGGATATGTTGCACATGTGCCACGGTTTGTATCTTGTTATGCCCGCGACCGCCAATGAAGAACATGGAGCCTTTTGTGGTTTGGTGTGTTAGATATATTAGTACACTCTGGAATTATCCATTTGTGTAAGGGTATCTTTGCATATTTATACATGTATATATTCTCCTCATGGGGCTGGTAATAGATGAGTTGCTCATTCCTAACATGGTAATAGAGCTTTAGGATTAGGATTTTAGGACCTCCCGGCGCCGCCCCTGCCGCGTGACCCACCCGCGAGCGCCCCGGCCATGCGTCGCTGCCACGTGCCCCGCCCGTGAGTGTCCCGGTCGTGCGCCCCGCCTACGGCGCACGGCAGCTTGTGACTGTCAGCCCCACTCCCGTGCGCCCGGTTTGATCTGGTTTCAAGCCGACTCGCGGGCGCTCAGCTCAGCTCCGGTCCGACGCGGCTCGGCTTGGCTCTGGTTCGAGCCGGCTCACCGGTTCGTGTCTCGGCTCGGGTCTGAGCCGGCTCGGCTCCAGTTCTCCTCAGTCTTCTCTCGGCTCGGCTCTAGCTGTCGCAAAAAAAAAAGTGGACCGGTGCTGTCTCAGTCCCGTGTTCCTCATGGCGACAGTGGGGAGACCCGGTGCTATTCCCATACCTCGCTGTCCTGTTCTCTTCAATGACAAAAATTAAGGAGAATTTGCCTTTCACATGGAGATTCATATGGGTGGCTAGCAGCTTTGGGAGCACCTCACTGGGGCTCTCCCTAGACCCACTCCCACTGACCTTCCACCTCGCTATGATCTTCGTCGTCACACTCTTCAGTCGTCTTCTTGTCAGGGCACTACTATTGTTGCTATTGCTGAGCCCACTTGTAAGGATCATAGTGACCGAGAGGGGGGGGGGGGGGTGAATCGGGAACTATCTCTATGTACCAATTTTACCAATTCCCAATCCCAATACACTCAAAACAACTCCTACACAATTCTAGTGGTGATCACAATAACAAGATAATCTTATGAAAGAAAAGACAACCTATGCATACTAGTGGATCATACAAGTCAATACAACTCCTATGCACTTCTAGTGATCAAGCACGTCAATGCAACTCCTACACATGCTAGTGATCAAATGCGGAAGCTTAAACACTACTAGCAAGCAAGGAACCTAAACATGTAAGTCTACACGATAATCAACTAGAACATGACAAGCATACAAGCATGAATAGCACGGTATAAAAAGACTGAAGGAAAAGGCATCAAAGTAAAGAGCGGAGTAAGAGATGGCTCATGTTATTTTTTTCCGAGGTCTTGGAAGGATGGCGCCTTCCCCTACTCCTCGTTGGACCACTCCCGCCGGAGTCCCGGTCCCTCCCGCCATCAAGTGGAGTTCTCGCATACGAGCCCGCAATCACTCCCAGAGTGAAAACACGGTGTGCGTCACCGCTGCCACCAAGACACAAGCTCGCCTCTCTCGAGAACTTACCGGGCTCCCGGAGCTGGCACGGGCGCTCACTAGCGATGCCCCTTTCACCGGCGGGCTCAAACCGTGTACAAATGTGTGACGGCCTTCACAACCGATCACGATAGCCTCGATCACCAAAACCTAACCGGTCTAGGTCTCACCATAGACCAAGAGTAATAACCTAGATCACACCCTCAAGGACACCCTAGCCTTAGATGTGCAAGATCGCTCCTTGTTACTCTCACAAGCACTTTCAAGATATCCAATATCCTCTTCTAGTGCTCTCCTCTTTTCCTCTTGTACCTTACTAAATGCTCTCAGGTATTCCACTGACCAAGAGAGGTCTCCAAGACCCCAGCAATGAAGTTATATAGGCTTTCAACCTCCAACTAGCTGTTGCTCTACGAAATCAGCTTTCTGGGCCTACTGACCGGACTGTCCGGTCACTGCCTGACCGGACCGTCCGGTCACTACAAACCTGAGCACCAACGGCTCTACCCTGCTGAAATCCTGTACTAACCGGACCATACGGTCAGTTGACCGAACCGTACGGTCAGTTTCTCTCTCTAGTCTAGAAACATTTCCAGTGCTCGCTTCCTCGCTGCCCAGAGTCACTTGTACAGATCGGACCGTCCGGTCTCTACAACTTTCAGCTCTGACAGTTTCCATGCTTCTTCGTTGTAAGTCCCAAACAATTTCACTTAGTGACCGTACAGTCTGGTCACCATTGACCCCTCTGTCCGGTCACTATGTCCAGAAGTTGAAACTCCTTGTTCTCGCTTGACTTCGTTTCCCGGCTTCTCCGAACAGCTCCTTGGCTTCTCCACTGTCATCTAGTGCCTATGATTTCACCGAGCAACCTTGCACATCACCGACTAGACATGACCTAAGAGAAATGACCTAGACCCCCTTGATAATCCGGTTTTTTCTATATACTCAAAGCCCTAACAACTAGACAATTATTCCCAACACTTGCTCCATAGCTTGTCCTCAGCTTTGATCCATCTCCATCAACCCTTGGACTCCATCAAGCTCACAAGCCTCCATGCTTGTGGTCATTGTCATCAATCGCCAAGGCAACCATCATCCATATGATTTGTAGTAGAGTTTAGAGATAATTCCTACATAGACAATACTCGTGTAGACATTAATCATATTTCATGCTTGTCATTCATCACCAAAACATCATACCTTTGGATGACCTTAATGGTCATGATCCTTACACCACTTCCTACCATGAGGCTGTTGCCATAGAGGAGTGGCAGCATGCTATGGCTAAAGAGATTGCTGCCTTGGAGTGCATGGGCACTTGGGACTTGGTTCCGCTTCCACCTCATATCGCTCCGATCACTTGCAAGTGGGTCTACAAGGTTAAGACCCGCTCTAATGGCTCCCTTGAGCGCTATAAGGCTCGCCTTGTTGCGCGTGGTTTCCAGCAGGAGTACGGTCATGATTATGACGAGACCTTCGCCCCTGTTGCCCACATGACCATCGTCTGGACTCTTCTTGCTGTTGCTTCCGTTCGCTAGTGGTCCATCTCCCAGCTCGATGTTAAGAATGCTTTTCTTAATGGTGAGCTGCGTGAGGAGGTCTACATGCAGCCACCCCCGGGATACTCCATCCTTGATGGCATGGTTTGTCGCCTACGTCACTCTCTTTATGGCCTTAAGCAGGCTCCTCGTGCCTGGTTTGAGCACTTCTCTTCTATTGTTACCGATGCTGGTTTTCAGCCCAGTGATCACGACCCCGCTCTCTTTATTCACACCTCTCCTCATGATCATACGCTTCTTCTTTTATATGTTGATGACATGATTATCACCAGTGATGACTCTCAGTTCATTGAGTTTGTCAAGCACCGTTTGAGTGACTAGTTCTTAATGTCTGACTTGGGTCCTCTTTGTTACTTTCTTGGCATCGAGATTTCTTCCACACCGGAGGGCATCTACCTCTCACAAGATCACTGCCCCGTTGAGACACCCATGGAGCTCGGTGTTCATCTCCACCCTACTAATGGTGATCTTCTTTCGGATCCTACTCGCTACCGCCACCTTGTTGGGAGTTTAGTGTACCTTGGGATTACTCATCCAAACATTTCTCATGTGGTTCACATCCTTAGTTAGTTTGTCTCTGCTCCCACGCAGATTCAATATGCTCATCTTCTTCGCGTTCTTCGTTATCTTCGTGGGTCTATCTCTCGTAGTCTTTTCTTCCCTCGCTCGAGCTCTCTCCGGCTTCAGGCGTACTCTGATGCGACCTGGGCTAGTGATCACTCTGATCGTCGCTCTCTCTCTTCTTACTGTGTTTTTCTTGACTCCTCTTTGATTGCATGGAAGACCAAGAAGCAGACAATAGTGTCCCGTTCTAATGCTGAGGCTGAGTTACAGGTCATAGTGGTTGTGACAGCTAAGGTGACTTTGTTGCGGTGGCTCCTTGAGGATTTTGGAGTGCCTACTACAGACCCTACTCCTCTCTTTTCTAATAGTACAAGTGCGATCAGTATGGCTCATGATCCCGCGAAGCATGAGCTCTTCAAGCACATTGGTGAAAGGATCGAGTGACCGTGATGGGGGGGGGGGGGTAAATCAGGAACTCAAACTATGTACCTATTTTGTCAAATACTAAAACCGACCACTCAAACAACTCCTAATAATTCTAGTGGTGATCACACTAATAAGATAATCCTATAAAAGAAAAGACAAGCTAAGCATACTAGTGGATCACACACACAAGACACACAACTCCTATGCAAGCTAGTAATCAAAGAACACGCGGAAGCACGTAACAAGCTAGCAAAGAAGCCTACTCATGTAAAGCTACTAGATCATCAAGTACAAGATAGACACACAAGCATGAGTAGTATAGTACATACTATGGTGATCAATCAAGCCAAAACAACTCCTATACATGCTAGTGATCAAGTGAAAGCTAAGCACAACTAGCAAGTAGAGAAGTCTATTCATGCAAGTCTACAAGTTATCAACTAGAGCAAGGTAAGCATACAAGCATGAATAGCACGGTATGTAAATACGAAAAGTAATGCATCAAAGTAAGGAGTAGAGTAAAAGATGGCTCATAATTTTTTTCCTGAGGTCTCGGAAGGATGGCGCCTTCCCCTACTCCTCGTTGGACCACTCCCGCCAAAGTTCCGGTCTCTCCTGCCACCAATGTGGAGTTCTCACCATGAGCCCGCAATCACTCCCAGAGTGAAGACATGGTGCGTGTCACCGCTGCCACCAAGGCATAAGCTCGCCTCCCTCGAGAACTTGCCGGACTCCCCGAGCCGACACGGACGCTCACTATTGATGCATCTTTCACCGGCGGGCTCAAACCATGTATAAACGTGTGACAGTCTTCACAATCGATTATGATAGGCTCGATCACTAACATCTAACCGGTCTAGGTCTCATTATAGACCAAGAGTAACAACCTAGATCACACCCTCAAGGACACCGTAGTCTTAGATGTGCATCAATGCTCAAGTTACTCTTACTAGCACTCTCAAGATATGTAATATCTTCTCCTAGTGCTCCTCTCTTGACCCTTTGGCTTCCAATAGATGCTCTCAGCAATCCCAATGACCAAAGGCAGTCTCTAAGACCCCAGCAACGAAGTTATATAGGCCTCCAACCTCAAACTAGACGTTGCTCTATGAAACAGCCCTCTAGACGTACTGACCAGACGGTCCGGTCATTGTCCAGACCGGACAGTCCGGTCTCCACCGAATGACTCCTCTAGAGCCATTGCTCTCTGTCCGCAGCTGTCTCCATACAGATCGTACAGTCCGGTCATCATCGTCGAATCTCCAAACAGAGCCGTTGCAACCACTTCCTCGTCTGTCGAGAATTTCCTCCTATAGACCGTACATTCCGGTCTGTACAAATTCTGCTCCAATAGATTTCCTCGCGACCAACTTCTCCTCTGTTCTAGAATTCCTCCTGATGATCGTACCGTCCGATCTCTATGTTCCTCTGTCCGGTCTCTATCTCCAGAAGCTGAAACTCCTCGTCCTCGCTTGACTTCGTTTTCCAGCTTCTTCCAACAACTCCTTTGCTTCTCCATTGTCACCTAGTGCCTGTGATTTCACTGAGCATCCATGCACATCACCGATTAGCATGACCTAAAGAGACATGACCTAGACCCCCTTGAGAGTCCGGTTTTTCCTATGGACTCAAAGCCCTAATAACTAGACAAGTGTTCCAAACACTTACTCCATAGCTTATCCTTAGTCTTGAATCCATCTTCTTCAACCCTTGGACTCCATCAAGCTGACAAGCCTCCATGCTTGTGGTCATTATCATTCATCGTCAAGGGCGCCGTCAATAATCATCATAGAGTAGAAAAGATTTCCTACACGCACAACACTCATGTAGACATTAGTCATATTTCATGTTTGTTATTCATCATCAAAACATTCATACCTTAAGGTGACCTTAACGGTCATGATCCTTACAATTGGTGTTAATCTTTTCTATACGAGAGCCCAGTTTCAGGGTCAGTTTGTGACCCTTCACTATGTGTCTTCTAAGGTTCAGCTTACAAATTTCTTCACGAAGCCACAGACGCGAGCACATCATGATTATTTTCTATCCAAACTCCATGTAGATCCACCATGAGTTTGAGGGGGGCGTTAGATATGTTATACACTCTGTGATTACCTACTTGAGTAACAGTATCTTTGCATATTTGTACATATATATATTTCCCTCATGGGGCTGGTAATAGATGAGTTGCTCATTCCTAACATGGTGAATCAATGTATTGATGTCATGAACCCCACTCATGTGATTTAATATACTTCGTTGCACTATCGTGCACTCTTTCTAATTGTTCTGCCTTTCGGATTTTTCCTACTTTTGGACACCACATATCTTTCTAATTGTTTCAAGTCGTGGTTGTTGGCAAGGGTTTCGCTATCTTTGACTTCTTTTTGGTGTACTTGAATTACTGGAACCACGAGGTCAACTGATACCTCAAAGTTTGAACACTTCTCCAGTATCTGGCCTTAAGTTCCCATTGGCGGTTGAAACTTCTGCTTCATGTCTCCTGTTTTGACGCAAATCGTAATAACGGAAACTTGTTGTTATTGTTACTAACTGTTATAAGAAAAGTTTTTTTTTAAAAAAAAACTGTTATTTGAAAATGTAAAGCCACCCATCAGCATCGATCTTTGTCACATTCAGCTTCTCCATCAAAGATTAGTTGCTGAATATTAGTAATGTATAAAGGGCCTTTAAGAAATTGATTCCGTACGGATAATCACACTAGTTGCTATAAAATTTATGTTGAACAAGGCAAACCCTATGAACAACAGACGGTGACCCAGTTTAGCCAATTGCGGACTGGAACATTGGAGAGAAGACGCAACCATATGAACGCAACTTGTCAGTGTACCATTTCCCTGGCTGCGCTTTGCTCATCTCTGCAGAACATGAACAACCTTCTACCTTTCCATGAGAAGTACTCATGACCAGACTAGCTGTGCCACGTTTCCGATGCTTTCTACCTAAAAACAAGGCATAACATAATTACATAAAAAGCCGAGATGTTTACGGAATCTTACAGAGGTACAAAATCAAATAACTGAAATTCTGGTTTGGCCTTCCTTTTTTTTTATTGAGACAGTTTGGCCTTCCATTTTGCCACTGCAGGAACCAATGCCTGGAAGAGGCCGCTCTTTTTACATTGCAGAATGGCCTTTTAACTCCACCCGGTCGGCCGGTCAGCTGCTTCGAGAGTCCAGATCCAGAGTTCCAGACTCCAGTCCTGCCAGAGCAGCTATCAGTGGGTGGGCTGCCATCTTCAGTTAAGCTCTAGGGTCACCATGACAGAATTAGGGGGGAAAAGGTTAATTGATCTACAATATTTCTTATACTACAATTAAGACCGACGACCAGTGCAAAGAATTTTCATAAGATTACGAGACAATGATCTTGATACGTAATGACTTCTGAAATTGGTTGCAGTTGAACAGGATAGTGCATCTCTGCACAACATGCATATTCATTTATTCAAGAATTGAATACATATTTGTTGACAGTTCAAAACATATTTATGCCAGTATAAGAAAGCTCTATCTTTCAAAGGAAACAACAACCTACATAGAAAACATTAGCTATTAAAATTACGATTTTCCTTTTGCATTGTCTGGATAGATGGCTGCGGTGTGACTAGTGGTGTATCTTTGACATATAAGTAACTTAAGCGATACACTAGTCGGATGTTTAAGTCGGACCAGCCAATCGTACGCACAGTATTTTTAAATAAAGCCATGCGTCATGCTGAAAACAGATCCACGCAATCACACAGTATATTCCAACTAGCTAATAAAGTGAAAGGAAGCTGCTCCATTGGACTTGATATGTGATAGTGTGCACGAATGATGAGCTGTTGATCATGATTAGGATTTGCCCTGCCTGATAAATTTTAGTCGATGAAAAGGTAAGGGGGGCTGCTTTCCGGCACTGCATTTCAGCCAGGGGCCCACGTATTTTTCTATCCTGGACTTGTGCTGCGTGATGCTTGTACCAACAAGCAGCAGCAGATCCATATTGCCGGCAACATGAAGTTAGCCATCTCCTTCACTATCGGTTCTTAATAATTTTACAAGCGTCGTCATGTTTGCTAATTAGCTATGGAAAGATCGATAAGATACATTACAACTGTTTCTTGATTGATGCAACGGCACAATCTTCTGGTGGTAATCTGGTGTAAAGGGGTTGCTGGCGCGCCAATGACTTTGTGACTTAAAACTGTTTTCACAAGGATAACCTAATAATATAAACTGATGTGTTTTATTTCGTTGAGAGAGTTGATGCCACGATTACGTGATAATGACGATGTTGGCGGCTATAGCCCTACTCCTCCATTTTTTGAATGTACTCCTCCATCATTTGCCACAGTAAACATATTGTGTTGCTACTAGTTAGTACTAGTATATAACCTTTCCAATTATGAGACATTGTCCATTAAGAAAGGTGCTAGTTGAGTGTCTGTGGGCTCAATGAGTTTTATTGTCCAAAATATTAGCTAGTAGTTTGATCTAATAGATTAGATTTGATAATTTAAAATCACAACTAATGGCTAGTAGTTTATCAATTTTAGGATAATATTGAAAAAAATGCTAGATTTATAATAATTATTTTATATTATCATAAATAAAATAAAATTAGTAATATAATTAATAATTGATGTTTTACTTTTTTAAAAATTAGCTGACATTTTCATGATTCGATAGGATTAGATTTTTATTATGAAAATAAGCATAATATTAATTATTAATAGTGCAATTACAAAACTACCTTCAAACTACCCTCACCAGAACCCATGTGTCAGTTAAACTGTAATCCTGCTGCTGCTTGCTAAGCTCAACTCCAGCAGCTCCACCAAACCCCGGTATAAGGAAAACAAAAATCTCTATTCCACTATTCACACAACAGCTGCCAGATACCAGAGCTTTTGATCAGCTGATCAGCTCTGGCCTGCGACAGCGAACGCCGGCGACCAGGTTGCCTGCGACCAGCAAGCCACCGGACCGGCCTGAGCTTGGTCGCTGTAGCGGAGGAATAGAGGGTGTCATCGAGCAAAACTTCAGTATCCTGACAGCGAGCCACTGGACTAGTGCAGACTCTTTATTTGGAGACCGACTCTCTTTTTAATTTCTTGTTCTAATTAACATCATCCAATTACAAATGGGGTTAGTACACGTGTGCTACGGAATTACTCACCTTTTTTTGTCTCACTTCGACAGTGCATTATTATTTGGTTATGCATAAAGGTCGCTGAAGAAGAGTGGTGGAGTGGTTGTTTTGGACTGGCACTGTGGTTGGTAAGGGTAAGGTCTCCGCTGACCGTAGCTTTCATACATTGTTTTGTATTGTATACTGGCAGTATACTATTGATAGTTTGATACTATTGTTTAATTTTATTTCGCAGCAGATGAAGAACCACCACACGTTTGGCAAACTAATAGGGCCTTTTAATTTGTCAAAGCTAATGCTTCAGCAGCATGAAAACCCATTTGGCGCTGTGAGGAAATTAAGGCGCGTCAAACAACACAAAATTCAACAAGCAACAACGGAAAGAGCAGTACCTGACATTTTCTCCCATTCTTTGGAATCGATTCTTGTCGGTTGATTCTTCTTGCTTGGCGACAGTATGCTTAGCATCGAGAAACCAAGAATCCAGTACCTGACGCGCAAGGAGTTTTCACAGTTTTAGCTAGACATCGTGTCAGTTTTTGGTAACTGAGTGTGATCTCTCTCTCACCCTGTAGCAACGTCAGCATCTCCTAACTAACTGCACACGCCACGGACTCGCAAAAGGGCAACACAGTATACTGGCCAGTGGTTAGTAAATTTCAGGTTTGGTGCTTCTCAGTTTTCAGTTTTGGATATACTTGAAGGTGCAGACAGCTTTATCAGTTGTGGGAAGGCATGCTCGGTCGACCAAACCACCATGATGGCCATAGAAAGCGCTCTTATATTTTGAAGGAAAGTAGGAAGTACTCATGCATCAGTAATTACTTTAATTTGATGGAAAATCTAGCAGGCACACAGGCGCATACATGCGCGGCACACAACAGTTGACCCTCCAGTTACAGGGACCTCCAGGACAACTCTACTGCTGATGGTTGGAAGGGTTCAATCACCAACCAGCACCTTACAGATACTACTTAGGGTAACATATATGATATTTGTGTACCTGGTGACGCTCCTCAGGTGGGATAAGCGTTTTCAGAGTTCTTCATCTCATCCTGATTTAACATCACATCAAAGGTTTTTGTCGACTTTGGATGAGAAGATCTTCTTCTTACCAGAATGTCTGGGGCCGTCTTACCCCCCCCCCCCCCCCCCCCCCCGTCTGAATAGATCAGGACAATAAGAGTTTTACAGCAAAAAGGCTGTGGTCGGTTTATCCCCTACTCAAGGGAATTGGAGGTAATTACATCCTTCACAAGTCAGTTACGAATTTAATCCCTCTCTCAGTCCCTTCCATTCCTCTTCTTCCCTACTAAACCCAACAAGTCCTAAGTGATTTTATTTGTTTCCCAGATTCTGATCGTAGCTCTTCTGTCAATCATGGAAGAACCCAACCTGTTTTTGAAATCACACTGGCCCTATTTCAGTAGTCACATAGTGCCGCCATCATGGGCGGAGCTATGTTGTAGCTGCTGGGTGCGGCCGCACCCAACAGAATGGAAATTTAAGCTTATGAGATCAAAATTTCACCATATAATCAGCTATGAACTTCAATTTCTTCAAAGAGTTGCATCCCCAACATTTTTCTCTAGCTCCAACCTTGGCCACCATGAGAATTACAGATTGAAAGGAGAGCATACCAGCACCATTTCAAGTAACCAATGCATAATTCACGCACTAATGCAAGGCTGATTAAATTTTTTTAGTGGATGGAGCAGCCATTGATTTGACTTGCGGTACTATATAAGGCTCCACGGACCAAATGATCATGCTGCATTCTTTTCATGATCCGTTCTTCAAGTATGGCCTGACCGATGGAGTATGCAGTAGTATATTGGTGTTGTGTGTACGTCCTAGGCCCACTTCGACTGGTAGCTTTTCACTGTCTTGGATTAGATAAACTGGATATGAATAATATCATTGTTCATACTGTTCCAACAGCAGCAATGTTATGCTTTTGAGTAATTCGAGGCCTTGGCCGGGTTGATCGTTGAACGAGTTCATGCAGTCATTTTGCCGGCCAGTACCTTGCACTTACTGGACTTGATCTCTTCTCGTTAATTACAGTTTGATCTAGTCATTAAAGTGTAATTCCGATGTGATCGCTCATTTACAAGCTAAAGATCAACACGAAACTAACACTACTGATCTAGTCATTAAAGTGTAATTCCGATGTGATCGCTCATTTACAAGCTAAAGATCAACACGAAACTAACACTACCATATGTACACAAAACTGCTGATGAAATGCAAGGATAGTCAGTAGGAATATAATAATATACACTGGCTTATTTGGCATTTCAGTATTCATCACAAGGTTGAGAAAACCATGATGTCACATGTAGTCATCTACCAACTGAACTTTTGGTTTACCTATACAAGTCCAACTAGATCATGCAACCAACACCGTATAAATATCTGAAAAGATATGCTACATTAACTTTGTGGGAATGCTTTAGAAGGAATAACAGCTGGCTAATTACTATGTAGGATTTGCAATTTAATTATACAAGTATATTATCTAGCGAATTTCATACATGCAGCTGCCCTTTTTTTCAATAAAGATTTGTCTCCAAGACCTTTTCCTTTTTTTGCAAATCAGCTAGTACTTTTTTTTTTCCCTCCAATCCCTGCAACTCTGACGAACCAGTGATAAATCTATGATGAATAAGTCGTCCTCCGATCCTCACCTACTCCTCCATCCAACTTATATAAACCGTGCACCCTCCCCCGTTTCTCCTCAGCTCTACTCCAAGCTAGAGCGCTATACCACACCTCGTCAATCTAACAAACCCGGAAAAAAGGTACTACTATATCATGGCCGCCGCCGTGGGCAATCTCGCCATGGAGTGGCTCCACGACCCTCTGAGCTGGGTGTTTCTTGCCTCTGTGACGGCCTTGGTGCTCCTTCATCAGCTCCGGCGGCGTGGCAAAAAGGCGCCCCTTCCGCCGGGCCCGAAGCCGTTGCCCATCATCGGCAACATGAACATGATGGAGCAGCTGACCCACCGCGGCCTGGCCAAACTCGCCGAGCAGTACGGCGGCCTCCTCCACCTCCGCCTGGGCCGCCTCCACGCGTTCGCCGTGTCCACCCCCGAGTACGCCCGCGAGGTGCTCCAGGCCCAGGACAGCGCCTTCTCGAACCGGCCCGCCACCATCGCCATCACCTACCTGACCTACGACCGCGCCGACATGGCGTTCGCGCACTACGGGCCCTTCTGGCGGCAGATGCGCAAGCTGTGCGTGATGAAGCTCTTCAGCCGGCGGCGGGCCGAGACGTGGGTGGCGGCCCGCGACGAGTCCGCGGCGCTGGTCCGCGCCGTGGCCCGGTCCAGCGGCGAGCCCGTCAACCTGGGCGAGCTCATCTTCACCCTCACCAAGAACGTCATCTTCCGGGCCGCCTTCGGCACCCGCGACGGCGACGGCCAGGACGAGTTCATCGCCATCCTGCAGGAGTTCTCCAAGCTCTTCGGCGCGTTCAACATCGGGGACTTCATCCCCTGGCTGGGCTGGTGGGACCCGCAGGGGATCAACCGCAGGCTCCGCGCCGCACGCGCCGCGCTCGACCGGTTCATCGACAAGATCATCGACGAGCACATGAGGAGGGGGAAGAGCCCCGACGACGCCGACGCCGACATGGTCGACGACATGCTTGCCTTCCTCGCCGAGGCGAAGCAGACCGCCGCCGGAGGGAAAAAGGCCGGCGACGGGGACGACGACTTGCAGAACACGCTCCGCCTCACGCGGGACAACATCAAGGCCATCATTATGGTACGTCGTGCACGTTTCCCTCTTCCAGGCAGTCCTAGTCCGTCATCACGCGAACCACCGCATCAGTTTCTTTTCTTCACACCCTGCCGTTTCTAATTAATCACCTTTTAATGCGCGATCACCCCCGCGTCGTCACCAAGGTACTAGCTAGGATGCATGAACAATGGCATGCAAGATACAACTGTCCCTCAACACTAGCCTGCTAGTCGATCCCGTGTAAGCAACCACACCAACCTGTCCAGCACAAAAACAACACGCGCACAATTGGGATCTCTATAAATGGCATATGCGTCCGACATAGGTCGTAGTAGGTGTGATTTGGTCACATACACCTCTACAGCTGCGCTGCATGCCAAAATATTATACACAGCATCGTCCCAAACAAGTAAGCATTCAGGGCTGGAGGATCTTTTTTTATTTTTTGGCTGTGACTTAAAAAAAAAAAAGAACTGTGTGAACGGTAGACGTCGATAGGTCATCCGTCGTCGCTGGCTACCAAATGACAGATCTCCCAAACAAGTAAGGAAATTTAGTGATTGCGTTTGCTTATCCTCATAACCAGAAAATCCAGCTACCGTACACCAACCTTGTGACGTTGTTAGAGGTCTCTGTAGTCTTTACATGCATCGTTCTCATAGTGAATTATTTCTTCTCGTGTTAAAAAATGCTTTAGATTAGTTTTTTTTCCTAAAATAAAGCTTAATTTAGATTAATTAAAATCCATCTTTACATGTCAGCCTCGAAGGTACGTAAGCAAGCTCCCGAGCTCAAAGTCGAGCACTATTTTTTCTCGAAGCATGCGCGAGCGCGACACACAGATTCCGCACGCTTTCCTCTCTTTCACTTATGTCTTTGATTCATCGATGCAAATACGTGGCCAGGCATACATCACAAGCTGGCAACTCTCACGATCGATGTTTGTTTGTATATATACACATTTTTTGCTATAATATAATAATTTGCACTGTACATATAATACTCTCGCCGTCCATCGTCAACCGTGACGGCCACCGGGTATATACGCCTAGTTCTGCATGTCGCGCACATGCGCGTTCTTTTTCTACTGGTTTTATACGTCCTGCTCCCTTGGCCTTTGCCGCCAGTCTGAGAGATTATTCTTTCTTTTTTTGCGTGTCAATCTCAGAGATTCTTCTCGTGACTAGTAGACGTGTAGCCAAGACTTGGGAAGTGGTAGGTAAGGCGCGCGCTTTGAAAAATCGGTCTTAAAAAAATGCACCTAGTAGTATATATTCTGTATTTTTGCGACGGCCTTTTTGTGGTTGTTTATTTTCGTGCGTTGAAACTAAACGTCCTCCGAGATTGAACCAACCGTTCGAGACTGTATGCACCTTGCTCGCAAAAAAA
The DNA here is from genome assembly GCA_030378355.1 of Eleusine indica. Classification (NCBI taxonomy): domain Eukaryota; kingdom Viridiplantae; phylum Streptophyta; class Magnoliopsida; order Poales; family Poaceae; genus Eleusine; species Eleusine indica. The sequence continues at coordinate 51,585,929 of CM059495.1, forward strand.
AAAAAAAAAAAAAAGACTGTATGCACCTCACAGTCCAAGGCATTTTTTCCTTTTTGGTTTACTACCTCTCTGTACCTCATATCGGGACAACCGATAAGCTCTGGCTATCTTTGGTGGCTGCATATGTCACCTTCCAAAGTGAAAGCGTCGTTTGCTGACCCTAACCGCTCCCCTACTTGCACCAACCGTTGTGTTTTCTTAAGTGTGTAACATGCATGCCACCTGAACTAAAAGTCATGACGGCCTTTCGTACCTTTTGAACCGCGCGGTAAGCATTTGCGTACGTCGACGTCCTATCCTACTAGAATGCACTCAAGTCTGAAGATAATAATGACGCTAATAAACAACCAGAAAGTCATTCGGTCCTGATGCTCCTATCATATGCATGATGCATGAACAATATATACTGATCGAGACTTGGTATTAATGTTTAATAACATGAATGAATGAATGCATATATGGATGCATGGTACAGGACGTGATGTTCGGCGGGACGGAGACGGTGGCTTCTGCGATCGAGTGGGCGATGGCGGAGATGATGCACAGCCCCGACGACCTCCGCCGCCTGCAACAGGAGCTCGCCGACGTGGTGGGCTTCGACCGCAACGTGAACGAGTCTGACCTGGACAAGCTACCTTTCCTCAAGTGCGTGGTGAAGGAGACGCTGCGTCTTCACCCTCCGATCCCGCTGCTCCTCCACGAGACGGCCGAGGACTGCGTCGTGGGCGGCTACTCCGTGCCCAGGGGCTCCCGCGTGATGATCAACGTGTGGGCCATCGGCCGCGACGCCGGCTCGTGGAAGGACGCCGACGCGTTCCGGCCCGCGAGGTTCGCGCCGGAGGGCGAGGCCCACGGGCTGGACTTCAAGGGCGGCTGCTTCGAGTTCCTGCCGTTCGGGTCGGGCCGCCGGTCATGCCCCGGCACCGCGCTGGGCCTGTACGCGCTGGAGCTCGCCGTCGCGCAGCTCGCGCACGGGTTCAACTGGGCGCTCCCCGACGGGATGAAGCCGTCGGAGCTCGACATGAGCGACATCTTCGGGCTCACCGCGCCGCGGGCCACCAGGCTCTACGCCGTGCCAACGCCCAGGCTCAACTGCCCCTTGGACTAGCTCATCATGTGTCTGTCTCTGTTGTTCCTCTTGATCGACCGCGCGCGCCGCGCCTTTGGAGAGGAGTGTGCTTGTTTTTACGTCTCTGCTTTTTTTTTTTATTAGTACTTGTGGCTTTTGTTTTTTGTTCATCATGTAATGAAACCGTTCCGATACAGTAGGGCAATAAGGTAAGGGTCAGACTGTGACATATAAGAACATGTGAACTGTATAAAGAATGCTGGTCACAGGTTATATATGTGAACTTTCATGTAAGATTAAACAAACTTGTTATTTTGGGCCCCTTGTTGTGTACACATAAAACTGACTTCTTGTTAGTATGGCAAAATCATCTTTTACACCATGATGAAATATTCATGTCGTTTTCCTAGATGATCGTTTAAGTTTCATAAACTTGTGTGGGGACACGCTCTGATTTCTCCCCTATTGGATATATCTTCATTTGAGGGTGCACACCAGCGAACGGGTCGACACACAAACACCATTCTTTCTCCCACTCGCCTTCTTTTTCCTACATGCGGAGTTGTTTGTACGAGGACACATTTATCACAAGTTTCGAGAAAAGCTATTGTAAAACTTTCAAAACAAGTCAGAAATGAAAAGATGATGACGGAAGGAAAAGTTTCAGAAAACAAAGAAATAGATTGGGTCTGTAGTGAACAAAGTAAAGTTTCTCTCTGCAACTAAATGTTCATGACTTACATTGGGTAACTAGTGTACTTGCGCAAAGTAGTAGTAACTTTTATTTCCTCCCACGAGTCTCTCTCTGCAACTAAATGTTCTGGCTCCAATGACATTCACACAAGCACTCAAATACAAAGATGTGGAAAAGTTGAAACTTAAGTGCTACTAATATATACCTTTTTAAGTGGGTCCCATGTCCTATTTATAAATTAAGCTGAACAGTTCTTTTGTGGCATTCGCTATAAAGTTTGTACACCAAAAACTAGTCCTTGACTTTGTAAACTTTGATCCTGTTGGTTAGGTTAGGTATATATATATATATATATATATATATATATATATATATATATATATATATTACATTGTCCTACTGCCTAAATGCATCATAGCATGGTACACTTAAACTTTAATTTATAATTTGCACTACTTATCAAATACTAAGTCCCTTGTAATGCATCACTGAATGTACTAAACAACTCTAATATTATCTACTTTAACATTTCTGGTGCAACAACCTTCTTACTGAAGAGTAGAAGGAAACGCGCTCATCATGAACAGATATAGCAATGATTGTTTCATAAGAGAACACCCAATTCAGGCCCATGGACCCAATACAGGTAGCTCAATCATCCCTTTATATCTGTTTCACCATTAATTCATTCCATTTGGTATTTATCAATGCATAAATGAAAGGGAGGCATCATCAAATCTTCAGCTAAAAATTCCATACAAATCCTTTTTTTTCATACAAGTATTATCCTTCAAACTGATCTTTCATGTACACACAACCCACCATTATGTTCTTCACGAGATCACGACTGCGTATGCTCTTATTTGTGTCATTAGTTTGGTTCAAATCGTAGTCTAGTATAGACAAAGCAAAATACATATATATCATCATACTGATATGCTCAGCCAACAGGGATTCTCTTTACTTATTAATGTATATAATCTAGGAACTAGTAATTTTCTTGGTTGGGTGAACTGTGTGCAAGTTATATGTATGAATAAAGTGACAAAGACCATAACCATTGATCAAAGTATGGATTAGATATTAAAATTGCCGGTGTCATATATATTGATGCATAACTCAATCACATGCATAGATGATGTAGAATACAAGAATAGGTTTTGAAGAAACAAATAGCTTTCAAGTGCTTCTTGAATCGACTGCCTAATCATTATTTTGCTAAAAGGAGATAGCTAGTGGCTTTTAAATATGTAACTTTTTCAACTAATATAGCTCATGGTAGCACCTATTTATATTAACAATTTTGCATGTAATTGTGAAAATAAGTGGGGATCGAAAAGAGAGCCTGCCATGATTGGTTTATGTAGTAAGATATATAGATCATAATGGCGATCCAACTCTAACAAAAGCAAAGCCCATGCGTGCCACTTCTCTGGAAGTGGCTTCGGAGGGGATTGAAACAATTCATGATCAGCAACAACATGACCCGTTTCTCAAAAAAAAAAAATGGTGGACAACATGACCTTTCATAAATATCGATGTCATGTGGACATTTTGTTCCGCTTGGTACAAACTACAAAGATTGCACTGTAAAGGAGGTGGGTGACCATTATTTCAGCGGAATCCACAGTCTACATCAAAACTACATTGGTTTTGTAAAAATCACTGAATACCATAAAAACACTTGAACTTTTGAATTTCACAAACTACTCGGTAATAAGGACACATCAACTAATTAACTGTTTTAAAATATTCAATTCTCTCGAAACCATCATGCATGTAAAATACGACCAATACCATGTAGAGAACTTCAACTTTGTTTTTAAAGAAATTGTGGTTTCTACCATCTCACCCAACAACGAATATATTTTCATAGGTTTGAGAACAATAATTTTTCTTATAAATGTTTTTCAGTGGAGAATAAACTGATAAATATTGAGAACGTCATCATACTGACTGATTTATAGTAAAGACGTAACAAGTATTCTAATAAAAGTTTAATGCCAATATGCAGGAGCGGATCTATATTGTTGGTTATTATGGGTGCGGCCGCACCCAGAGAAATTGAAAATTCAGTTACAAGCTCTAAATTTTTACCATATAAACTTCAGCATCACACAAATTTTTTTATCTACCGCACCCTCCTCTTGATTCCTCTAGCTCCGCCACTGCCGACATGACAACATCATCTATAGCGATAGAAATTGCCATATTAGCTTCCGAACGAGCATCAAATAGTAATATTGGGTCAAATAACACACCCTGAATAAAAATCAGGAACAAGCAAACCTTAATTATGAGAGTCAGATAATATATATAGCTTAAAGATTTTAGCGAACTGGACATACGGCGGATGAAAAAACATTATCAATTGGGTGACAACAAATAAAATAGCCGTATTTTTCCGGCACGCGTAGTAAGTCGCATACTTGAGCAGTAGAGATTTGTGCTTGGGCAACTACTGGAGTGAACCGGTAGTGTTCATTGCAGGTCCGAAAGTCACTGAAATATTGGCAGATGTTGACAATAACCGATGAAAAGGGAGGGTCATCAATCATGGAGGCACAGAAGATATGATATAACGGACATGTTTATCACCGCCCGCGATGTGACGGCGCCCGGGTGGAGCTCACCATCGGCCGGCAAAGATCGCCGTCGATCGACGTGCAGTAGTGCCTGAGCCACACGTCTGGCTGCCGCACGCGCGACGTCACACGGATTGCATTGGCACACAACCCAGCGTTTTGCTCGCTGCCTCGCCGAGAGCTACATGCTGCGAGAGTACTGTTACCATATCGAGAGGCTTCGCATGCTATAGTAGTGTTTCGTCTTGCCTCTGTGAACCCCGGAAGAGCTAAGCACGTTTTTTTTTCGTCTCGTTCTACTTTTGATAGAAGTTTCTGACGACGTTAACAATAAATGATACAGCATACTGTTCCTTTGTTTGAATGATTAACGGTCCTGTTGAATTAATAATGATCTGTGTACGTGTTGTTATTGTCATGTAGACTTTCCTATATAGTGGCTTGGATTGTGATGATCGGAGAGGAGCGACGCTTGCTGTTCAAAAGCATTTATGTTCCCAGGGAAAAAGAGAGAGAGAGAGAGAGAGAGAGAGAGAGAGAGAGAGAGAGAGAGAGAGAGAGGCTGCTCTAAAAAACTCAAGTGAAGCTCGGAGTGTCCATTTGGACCAAGCGAATGCGACAAAATTTTGGAGTTATAAGCTGCTTCTGATTTGGATGGTCTCTGTGACAAATAACATGCCGGAAAAGAACTAACTTCGTTCCGTTTACAGGGATGAGGGGAATACGGTGATCATAGGAAAGTACAATCTACTAAAGCAAAGTTATATTATGAAGCGTAATGGCCAAATAAGTAAGGGAGATATTGCTCTCAGTTCCTTGACAACACGGGATTACGGTGTGTCAATGAGTCTCTGTCTCGTAGATCAGCGAAATGACACGCGCAGGCCCAGCCGTCCGTGCGTCATTGTACGTCCGCATCGCTGCGGTGTTCTCGTCTTCTTGTCTGACTGAACACATGATACGGCCGGTCATCTTGCCACCAACCCTGACCCGTACTCTGTCAGCGTTCTTCGCAACCTTCTGTCTCATCCGATCTTTTTGGCCACCAAGGAGGAGCTCCACAAACTGTGGGAAGGAATTGTCCGAAAGGTCGGGAGAAAAAGATGACAGGGCCATCCATGAAATGAACTACTGACGTACCGAGCCACCAGGGCCTTCTCGGTGTTGTGTTCCCGCTTTTGTTCGCACAGTTCGTCCTAGCCTCGCAGATTTTATCGCATGGTCCATCCTATAGATCGTGCCCCGTTCGTCATATGTACACCGATACGTCCCCGTCATTGTTGGTATCTCTTCTACTTCGCGCCTTTGCGATTGCGAGACGACGTCACCAGTGCAACTGCAACCTCTTCACGCAATTCCACAGCACGACGATAGGACAGGAGAAGTTAGACAAACCGCTGAGTTTCTGACGAACGCCGACAGAGAAGCATGCATCATTGATGTACAGGTAAATTCTTTTTTTTTTCTCGAAGAAGAGATGTGCAGGTAAATTCAGGCCATCCAAACTCGATCAGTATTGCCGTTCGTCACGATATCGTCGAGTTGGTATTTGCTGAAACGGTTGGGCAGCACGCACTGACGCACGGACACATCGATCGACGTCATGGACGATGGCCTCGATTACTACGAGCACTGTGCTATGCTGATGATGGGCAGGGCAGCGCTTGGCCGTGCTAGTGCATCGGAACTCGCAATCGCAAGCGCAGGACAGATGACAAGTACCAGCTGCTGCGATGTCGTCGTCGTCTTCGTTTTTAAGAGTTTCAGGAGCAAGCAAGATTGTCTAATTCTGACGTTTTTCGGCAATGTTCATGTGTTACTGCTAGTTGGTGATAGGCGCTGATTGGGATTTTGAGGACCATGCCGAGGAGACAGGTGAGATCTGGCTGTCTCTGGCCATGTGTGTGATTGTGTCACTTCTGTCGGTGAGAGTTGTCCCGTTTGAAACTTCTCAAGATTTGTGATCGGTTCTTTTCAAAATATAATTGCCATTTTGGCTATGCGCATTTGAACACGTGGTTACTCTGATCTTGAAAGGAACGCAAGTGTACTGTTACAACTGTCTGTTTCTGTTACAGAGGAGCAAGGGCCGAATCTATCTTAGTCGTTTAAAATGCGGCCCATACAATATAGATGGTCCATCAGTTATTGGGTGGAAGAAGTCCGAATTGTCTCCCACAACTATCATCACGGTTCGATTTTTATCCCCCAATTATAAAACCGGGTAACACAATCCTCTCAACTCTTAAATCCGTTTGTTTTTCCTCCTCGGGCGGTTTGATGAGCGGTTTTGGCTGACATGGCATGTGGGATCCACCTGTCAGGTGACACGTCACCTTTTTTTCTTTTTTGGGAAAATTGCAAATAACCACTTGCATCACAGGGGGGTTTTCATATATTCACTCGCAAGTACTTTTATTTCAGTCTAACACCTATAAGTCATATTTAGTTTTCATATACCTCTTTATTAACTTTGACCGGATAATATGGCTCGTGTTTGACTTTTAACATTGATCCAAATATTTTAATTTAGCGTAATTATCATCTAAATGAATGTAACATTATTAAATTTTATCTAGTTGTCATCAATGACGTGAAAATTTAGCTAGGATACTATTAGATGTTATAACCAATTTAGAGGAGAAAAGTCTTAAGAATAATGATAATTGTATGATTTAAATAATATTACAAGTAACTTCATAATGATAGACTATTTCAAGTTGTATTGAATACTTATTAAGAGACACGATGCTCAGTCAATGTTGTCAGGGAGGTATATAAAAATAATGTAGAACTTATAAGTGTTAGACTGAAATAAAAGTATTTATAGATGTGTATATGAAAACACCCCTAACATGTAAGTGGGTATTTACAATTTTTTCTTTTTTTTCTCTTCCTCTCTCTTCTCCCTCCCGCTCACCAATAATGGAGGACGGTGTCGCGGACACGGCGGAGATCGCGGAAGCCGGTTTGGCGAAGGACGGCGTTGCGGACGCGGCAAAGATCGCGGCCATTGAGCATCCGTCCGGCGCGCCCTCCAGCACTGACAACGACCAAGCGTGGTGCCTGGCCGCCACCACGTGCGACGGCACCATCTCGTCCCCATCCTCGTCGTTGTCGGACTCGTCGGCCTGCCTCCTCCTCCCGTCCTCCGCGCGGCGCGGCGCTGCTGCTTTCCCCAGCCACACCGGCACCCTCAACGGTGCCGACTGCCTCGGCACCACGGTGCCCGCTCCCAGCACCGCCGTCCCCACCGGCACGGTCACCGCGGCGCGCTCGACTCCTCCTCCGCCGTCCGTGAGGAGGGAGGATAGACCGAAGCTCCACGACACGGCGTGCGCGCGGCGGCGCTGCCTCGGTCGTTGGATGGGTAGCCCTCCCGTCGTTGCTGGGCCACACGACGTCGCGCTCGTCGAGCTCAAAGGAGGACGCGTAGGTGGCCGACTTGGGATGTTTGAGCAGGCCGAGGAACCGGAGCTAGTCCGGCGATCGCGGCATCGCCATTATTGGCGAGCGGGAGGGAGAAGAGAGAGGGAGGACAGAGAGAGAGAAAAAAAAAGAAAAAAAGATGACGTGTCACCTGACAGGTGGGCCTTACATGACACGCCAGCCGAAACCGTTCATCAAACCGCTCGAGGAGGAAAAACGAATGGATTTAAGACTTGAAATGGTTGTCTTATCCGGTTTATAATTGAGGGATGAAAACCGAACCATAATAATAGTTTTTTTTTAGAGTCAATCGCGATGATAGTTAAGGAAGGCAATTCGGACTTCAAATTCTTCCAGCCCGTCCGTTTGTAATCCGCGTAATTCTCTTATGGGCCTCCGGGCCCAAACAAACGCCGGTTTCACGGCGTGACCGCCGCACCAAACGACCCAGCCCAGGCAGCCGCGGGTACACGTGCCGCGCGCCCCGTGTCGTCGTCTCCCCTCTCCCGCCGAGCCGAAACAGCCAGTGATCTCTCACACCCGCGCCGCAGCTGCCGTGAATCCCGCCCCGCGCACCGGCGATCGGCGTTCCAAGTCTGCGGCGAGCGATGGCCACTTCGTCGACGCTGAGCCAGACGCAGCGGTACGCGGCGGGTGCGCTCCTGGCTCTCGCGCTCCGGCAGGCGCAGATCCACCAGACCTTCCTCCTCGGCTCCCACGACCTCGACGACGATCCACCCTATCCGGACCCACCCGCCGCCGCCCCCGAACCAGACGTCCGCGACCTCTGGATCCACGAGTCGCGCGGCCTCCTCCGCCCGGTCCTCAGGTGATCGATCAATTGTTCACCTCACACATGATCTGTGAGTAATGTGACATGCAAGATGATGCCCCTTTCTACTTGATTAGGTTCCTCGAGATCGACCCCAAGGCGTGGCCGGGGGTGGAGAAGACGGCCGCGTCCTCTGAACCCAAGCACCACATCGGAGCCGTAAGCACCAATGCACTGAGAATATGTCATTTCGGTGGCAATTCATCATGGTCCTCTTCCGTTCCGTGTGTGCAGTTTCTTCGGAAAGTGTTGGAGGACGAAGATGACGACGAGAAAGCCCGGTCCGAGAGATCGGATCATGAGCTGGCACTCGCCAAGGCCATCGACGCGATGGCCATGGGCCTGGAGGCCGACATGGAGCCGGCGGACCTGCTCAAACCAGAGAACGCGTTCCCCGACAGCCCCATGTCCGGGGGAGGAGGGTCGCCGGCGTGGCGCCCCAAGGACTACCGGAAGATGGCGGTGCTGTACATGCTCCTCTCGGCGTGCGTGGCGGACGTGAACATGGCCGAGGAAGGCATGGGGTCCCCACGCGTCAGGAAGGGCTACGACGCCCGCCACCGCGTCGCGCTCCGCCTGGTCGCCACGTGGCTCGACGTCAAGTGGAACAAGATGGTCAGTCAGTTAGCATGTGTTCTTCTCCAATCTCCATTTTTATCTTTTTTTTTTAACCACAGCAGAGCATTCGATATTCATCAACTAGTACGGTTTTCGTGATCCAACATCTTGGCATTATATTGTAGGAAGCTGTCGAGATAATGGTTGCTTGCTCTGCTATGGCTGCAGCGAAGGAGGAAGAACAACTGCGTGAAGGCATGTCACCGAAGAGCAGATGGGAGAGCTGGAAGCGTGGCGGGATCATCGGCGCAGCTGCGCTGACCGGAGGAACATTGATGGCTATATCCGGGGGTATGAACATTCTAGTTAATTCGCATGAAATGCAAAGGCATCTCAAATGTCATTTTTCATAAGATTTTTAGATGACTGAGCTTTTTTCTGTTACTTCTACAGGTTTAGCAGCTCCAGCAATTGCTGCTGGGTTCACTGCTATTGCTCCCACATTGCACGCCCTTATCCCTGTTATAGGAGCCAGTGGCTTTGCTGCTATCGCCACCGCTGCTGGGCACACTGCTGGCTCTGTAGCGGTTGCGGCATCGTTTGGAGGTGAGCCGGAACGTTCTCTGAGTAATGCTACTACTGTTATGCACACTGATTCATGCATGTTACCTGGAAATAAATTTAGAAGTTTTTATTTACCCTTGGTTATTAATAACTATAATCAGCTTCTTAATTTGAAATCAGCTGCTGGAGCTGGGTTGACTGGGACCAAAATGGCCAAGAGAATTGGAAATGTGAAAGAATTTGAGTTCAAGACCATTGGGGACAACCATAACCAGGGTGTGAGTTGTTGTTTTCCTATTTTGCAGTAAGATTTACTCCCTCCGTTCCAAAATTGTTGTCGTCATTGACTTTTTTTACCTTTAACCATTCGTCTTATTCAAAATATTTGTTCAAATATGAAAAGTTATAAGTTATATTTAAATTTTGTCTAGTGATAAAACAAATTATGAGAAAAGACATGATATTTATTTAATTTTTTTGAATAAGACGAATGGTCAAAGATAGCAAAAAAAGTCAATGACGACAACAATTTTGAACGGAGGGGGTAATTGATTTTGAAACGCTTCAGAGGACAGGATGCAAAGATATTTTCCTTTGTTCTCCTTTGTCCTTTCGGACAAAAAATGCTATGAATGGCGTTTATTAGAATTTGTTTTTTCTTTTTCAGCGCCTAGCAGTTGGCATCTTAATTTCTGGATTTGCCTTTACCACTGATGATTATTCAAAGCCATGGGAAGGATGGAAAACTAACTTAGAGAGGTACTGGTGCTTACACTTGGATGTTGAACATTACTCATTGCTACGTCCATACTTTTGTAACTTTCTATACTTCAGTTTTAGTGTTTTACCAAAAGTCAGCCATGACAAGGCATCATGCATTTTTGAATTTGAAAGAAAACAATAAAAAGTTTGTTTTATGATACAAGAAATTCAGATGACACGGATAGACCTAATCATATACTCCCTCCGGATTTTTTTAATTGATGTTCAGACCAGAAAGTTAGTTCATATTTGCACTTACTGTCCTGTTTGAACATCAAGAAAAAAAAATTCGGAGGTAGTATGCCTCAAGGTTAATATGTGCGCAAAACAACTTGTACAGCATAATTATTTTGAAGAATAAAATTAGCTTTTGCTAGCTAGAGCGTAGTTGTAATTCTTACAGATAATTGACAGGTACATTCTGCAGTGGGAGTCTAAGCATATAATTGTCCTCAGCACAGCAATGCAAGATTGGATAGCTTCAAGTAATTTCTGTATTTATTACATATAACTTTGCACTCATCCAACAATCAAATTAAAACAATCAGTTTATTGCTGCAGGATTTGCAATGGAGTTGATGAGGGAAGGTGCGATGCAGACTGTGTTGAGTGGCATTATTTCAGCTTTTGCCTGGCCAGCTACATTGGTCTCTGTTGCAGATTTTATTGATAGTAAATGGTCCGTTGCTATTGACAGGTGCCATGGAGTCTTCTAACTCTACTTTCTTCCTATTACTATTTAGGTGCCATGGATTTCTATAAAACTGAATGCCTGTAGGAGAGTTTCACTATACTGCATGTAGTTATTTGCAGTTCTGTTAACTTTAGATCCAGTACACGCTTCAATTTGCTAAATATAGTAGACTCCTGCAGGTCAGATAAAGCAGGGAAAATGCTTGCTGAAGTTTTGCTCAATGGATTGCAAGGAAGCAGGTACTTAAATGAATTCTACCTGCAATCTAGTTCCTTCAGTACAGTCCAACTCCATGCCTCCACTGAACTAACATGATCCCCTCTAGGCCTGTCACTCTGGTCGGGTTTTCGCTAGGAGCTCGTGTAGTGTTCAAGTGCTTACAGGAACTTGCGCAATCGGGCAATAATGGTAACCGTAAACTACCTGTTCAAGTCTGTAGCTTATTGTGCTGACATGATTTTCATGAACAGAGGGAATCGTCGAGAGAATTGTTCTCATAGGTGCACCAGTTTCAGTTAAAGGCGAGATGTGGGAGCCTGCCAGGAAGGTATGATGAATCTGAACTTCATGTTCCAACTTCCAACCCATCTGCACCAAGCATATCCTTTTCCCTGAATCATTCTTTGGAATTCTGAACATCCTTGTGCACCAAACGTTATATGCTCCAGATGACAAATCTCAGCTGTTTGGGTGGCTTTACGAAATTGCAGATGGTTGCTGGGAGGTTTGTGAACGTCTACTCGATGAACGATTGGATCCTCGGCATTGCTTTTCGCGCAAGGTAAGTTTTGCTCAGGCTTTGAATGTCTCCAATTCACCGTTGGAATTAGGTCTACCATTACTGACAAAAACAAAATTGCTACGATGCAGCCTATTGACACAAGGTTTGGCTGGCATCCAGGCCGTCCGTGTCCCAGGAGTTGAAAATGTAAGTTGCACTCGGCATCCTAAGTAAACTTGTTTTCCTATATGCATCAGGTTGCTTGAATTTTACTGTTGGAGTTCCCAGGTTGATGTTACTGATCTCGTTGTCGGGCATACTTCGTACCTGTCGCTTGTCCAGCAAATTCTGGACCAGCTCGAGCTGAACACCTACTACCCAGTGTTCTACCCCGGAACGCCCAGATCCAGATAGCTGATATAGCCACATATAATATCTAACATGGCAGACGTGCCCAGTTCGCAGTTTGAACAAATCGGCAGCTGAATCTAGCGATGGAGTGTATGTAGTAAATAAAGGAATATTTGACGGATGGAAGAGACTGATTTGTTATGTTAATTTGAGAACTTGTAGAAGCAACTTTTATTCACTTTTCAGTTAATGCAAATCTTCGGGGTGGGCCAGTACGTCGTCACGCCGCTGGCTTTCTGTTCCCTGTTTGCCGACGGCACCTCTACAGTTTGCAAGGCAGCGCTACTTGAGGTTGAGGCCGCCTCACTCGGCAAAATTGCCGTGACGCTCCTTCCCTGCTGTGGTGCCATCATCCACCATACCATGAGAGCTTTTAGATGATGCGCTTAACAATCTGCAATACCTATCCACGGAGGAACTACAGGTCGGCATGCCCACAATTCCATTTTACAAAACAGATTGGGGGTAAATTAAATCTTCATGCACCGATGCTCCAGATTCCAAAAGCGCACAACCTACATCCATGGCAATACATGTGTGCCTCTAATAGACTGAATGCTAGTTTAATCAGTTCTTTGCTGACGAATATTTACTAGCAGCTAACTGGTGCCAATAAGGTTAATAAGCCTGATACTATACTAACTACGAGCTAACCATATGGTGCTATACAAAAATGTGAGGCAGGCGAATTGTGCAGCGAAGTTCAGCTACCACGGAGATTAACGATGTAGATAATGGCATTTGTGGCCCCTATGACAGTTGCCAGCCTCGTAGTATTTACACACGCCTCTTGGTGCCTGGCCTCTTGAGAATGACCTGGATGATCCACCACGGCCATGATCCTGCCGATATTCATGATCATGACGATAATCATGATCCTGACGATGATCACACCTCCTAGAATGATTTGAGATGCCCCGTCGTGAATCACTGCCATGCCTATCATGGTTGTGACCCCCCTGGCTCGCCCGACTGGCACTAACAGAGGATGTGTTCCAGCTCCTGTTGTTTCCTAGAGCCTCTCCCCAGCTAACAGTGTTCTTGTCGCTGTTTCCCTGTCTCTCAGGCGCTTCCCATTGGTTTTTTCCTGTTGGCGTTGTTGCTTGGTGACTAGAAGACGATTTGTAGCTCTCATGAGCACCTGATGTGGAATTAGCCCTTGAACTCTCACGAACTGACGGATGCCGACCTGAGACTTTTATGCTTCCCTCTGGAGATGAACTTGTTCGTTGCCAGCCATCAACTTTTGCACTCCTCTCTGCAGAAGAACCAGAGGGTTGCCAGCCTGAAGCTTTTGTGTTTCTCTGGACAGAAGAACCTGACCGTTGCCAACCTGAAGCTTTTCTGCTCCCATCCGGTAATGGACTTGATGATCGCTGCCAACTGGAAGCTTTTGCCTCTCCCCCTAGAGATGAATTTGATCGCTGCCAACTGGAAGCTTTTGAGTCATTCTCTTTAGATATATCACATGGTTGCCCATCTGAAGCTTTAGTAATCCCCTCTAGCAATAAGCCTGGCGGTTTCCATCCGGAAGCTTTTGCACTCCCTTCTAGAGCTGTGCCTGACGACAGACAATCTGCAGTTTTTGGACCTGAAGCAGAATTTGGTTTTGCTTTTACCTATAACAAGTACTAAGTTCAGTTAGGACACCAAGGAATAATGATTTTTTCTACTCAAAAGATCAATCAAGTTGGAAGGTTAATTTATATGTAAGAATAGTATTACCTCTTCCAATGCTCCAGAACCTGTGGAAGCACCTGAATTTCCATGTTCCATCTTTTTAACCCCTTGTTTAAGTAATGTTTCAAAAAAACTATTACTTCCTCGGGCTGCCATCACCTCCTCTATGATGTGTGAGGCATTTTTTCCATCAGCTCCGATACCTACAAAAATTAATTTAAGATTAAAAGTTGTCAAGCAACCATAAAAAAATGACATAATATGCATTTCAGTTAACCTGAGGAAGGCTGTAGAGCAGGTGTTGGTGAATGCATCGGCCAGATGTCATTACTATGGTCATCTTGGACACCCCATAGTGTAGAATCAACAGCTTCACCCTGATAGTAATTTTGTTCACCCCAAGGAGATAATGCAATAGGGCTAGAACATTGTGGCTGTTCTTCCTCAGTTGAAGCAGGCACAAAATTTTCTAACGACTCTGCTCCAGGTAAAGTTTCGGCATGTGGGCCAGATGATTCTGATATACACGATATTGAAGAGGGGGCATGTGTCTTTGTACCCGAATCCTTAGGTACGACTGATGTTGATCCAGATTGGTTCATGGAAGCCTCCTTCCTCTCCAGTTTGGGGGTCGGACTAAGGTACTCGCACTCAACACCTTGATGAGTATTAAGTTTAAAATGCTGATCAAATGGTTTACTTGATGCATCAGTGAGGGATGTGTCATGCTGGTTTATGGTTGCAGTCTTGCTTGAATTAGTGGTAGACATAGATGGAACTTGTTTCGGAAGGCAGGCAGGAGCTCCTAGCTGATTAGGAACACCTGAAGCTGAACTTGAATCTCTGTCTTCAACAGGATTTGTTGGCGATAGATCGTCATTGGTACTGGCATTTGTTGCTGAGCGCCAGCAAGTGTCTTCCTCCGATGGGCTTTTAGTACTGAGAGAAGTGGCAAGATCTCTACCAGATTGTTGCACAGTAAGAACAGATACTTTCTGCAAACCTGAATCCATTTGGGAATTAAAACTTTCTACAGATCCCACTGGCAGAAAATCCTTGGAATCATTTTGCAAATGGTCCTTCATACTATACCCATCAGGATGTGGATGTGGCTTTACATTACTCTTAAAACTATGATTCAGAGACGATACAGTTGGACTCCACATACCACCAATCTCGTGAGGATTGTTCCATTCACCAACCTGTTCTCTTGGGAGCCTCTCATCATGAGAGCGGGGTGTTGTTGAAGATGGAATTGTGCATGAATAGTCAACCTGATGCTGGACTTGCCCATGCAAATTGTGAGCATCTTTCAGATACCTTGGTGGCAAAGTTCCACAAAGAACCGTTGAACCTTCTTTTGTTGCTTTTGTTGGATCGGAAAATTCAACAGAGTGGCAAGGTAATCCAGAAGAATGGACCACATTATAACCAACAGGGGAGGATGAGTTATTTGCAACCATACCAAAGTTGATTCTATCTTGCACAGTGCTTGTCCCCACTGATTTATCAGCAGTCGTAACTGCTGAAGGCACAATAGAATCTTTCTGCTGTTTTAGAAGCACTTCGGTCAACAAAAATGAGTTCTTCTCACTCTCAAATGAAAGCCATATTTTAAGGTCACGTGGGAAATAACTCACCCACTTGGATAACTGCAAAAGTGTAAAGGGGCCCTGAACATTTCCAGAAGGGTCCTTGTAGTGCCAGACTTTTTCTGGCTCTGTATCACTTAATACAGCTCCAGATGATGGAAGTGATGCAGTCTCAACTGCAGTGTTGTTTAAATTAATGTCTGCCCCTGATTTATATGGCATGTCCTCAATCGGCAGATTACTCATCTGACCACTTGAATCCAGAGACTTCTGTGTATGGTTCTCCACGAAATTGGATTTTGTCCCTTTTATTTCTGGAAACAAAAGATCTGATCCACTCCTTTTCATGGTCCAATCAGCTGCATACAAAATCAACAAGCAAATACACATAAGTTCATTCTATAGAACTAAAAAAGACCTCAAAAGCCAGATTAATGGTTTTTATTACCACATTCCTAGAGAATCAAATGCAATTGAGATGCTTTAGCTAGGAATGTAATTGCTTCAAGGAATGACAGCCTGGATTTTCAGTGTTCTAATTTTAGGCATTCTGCTGACTGTCCTTTAAAAGATAAAATACATGTGTTGCCTTCCTGGGCAAAACTTTGTAAAATTTCTCACATTTAATTGAAAACCCTTTAAGGGCCTTTAACCTTAAAATAATGTGTGATACATCATTTGGAAATAGAAACAATACAGGTAAATTTAATACCAGCTTTCTTATAATACTGTTCTTCGGCGGATTCATAATCAGGAGCCATACGGGGATCAACATGTACTTCTGGAACTTCATTAATCTTGCGTTCTCTTTCTTCGGGAGTGTTCAGAAGCTGCAACTTTTCTACACACTCCCTCAATGTATGATACTGTTAAGGATCATAAATGCTCAATAACATAAGCTGCTGATGGTAATCATAATTGGCACACGGCAAGTAGTGTTATGATGATAGATGTTACAGAACAAGTTTATATAAACAATAAAGAAAGAACTATAATGAAAAGAGATACATAGCATAAAAGCTTCCAATTTATCAATTGCATCATATTAAAAGGAGTGGATGATAAATCACAATTGCTGAAGCTGCTTTGATATAAATCTCAAGGTAGTTTCCTTTTGAGAATATGCAAAAATTCATAATGCGCTAGTGACAGGACAGAAGAGGAAGTCAAGGAAATGGAAAGCAAAAGCTCGGAAGCTTTTCTGTAGAATGAAAGCTGAAACTTGCGAAGATGTATGCAACTAATATACCTAGCAAACACATAAAAGCATATACTCCCTCCGTCCCAAAATACTTGACGTTTTTTAGCTCCGGGCACGAGAATTAAGGAGAAGTGTAAAAGGTAGGTGCAGAGAAAACAAGGAGGAGAGAGATAGAGATAGGGATGTATTGGAAAGAGAGAAAGTTGCATCAGAAAGTGAGAATGACAAGTATTTTGGGACAAATGGAGTTGGCTAAAGTGTCAAATACTTTGGAACGGAGGGAGTAGCATGCATGTTTTGCTTGTAATCTAAACCCTGAAAGTAATATCCTTAGCCACATTGCCACACATAGTTAGCAGTAGGAATGAATCTTGTAAATCATAACACACTGCAAATAAAGTTTACTTGACAATATATCCTAATACTCCAAATAGTTTGTATGCAAATTTTAAAAGGTTGGCTGTATCGAAATCATTAGAAACTAGGCATACCAGGGAGTGATCAACAATTAGAAGTTCAGAATTACCAGATAATATAGCCAAAACATATAGTACAAATGAACACCATCAATACATCATACTACAATGAAAGGATATTGTTTTCGACGTCCAGTTTCACTAGCACGATCACGAAGATGGCTCAGCCTCTGTTTCTCATTTTCCAACCACTGAAAAATAATTCAATAAAGCATAAGGTATAAGCTAGAGATCTTTAAAACGAATAGAGTATCACGACCAGCAGATTTTCTTTCAATAGTGTTTGCTTACATCATTAAATTGCAGAGCCTGGAAGATTTTAGCTTTTTCATAGACATCTCCCTGAATTGGCAAAAAGGGAAGAGGATTAATCAGACTGAATAATTTGGTGCTATCATATATTGAATTTCAGCAGTACCACTTTTAGTCGAGCAACTAGACCAAACTTCATACTCTGGCGTAAGCGCTTGCATTCCTCCTGCCCAAACACATGCAAGTTTAGACAGAAGAAAGCACAACTATTCTACTGCTATAGTAACAATAAGGAATATTAAGATGCAAAATTTTAATACCTAATACAATTAATAGAAAGAAAATAGTCCAAACTCCACATTTAGTTTCACTATGGGGTGATTCAGAATTGTTAGCAACATTCAAGAAATTTAAGCAGGATACTACATCATATAAGGGCATAAGACCAGAATAAGAACTAATGGTCAAACAAACAAGCAACATGTTGCACTTTATTAGATCAAAAGGAAATGGTTGGATCATATTTCATATATCTGTATTTGAAAAAACATACGAAGTTAGTACTGGTACAAAAGATAATTAACCTAATAGCCTTAAAAAATTAACAACAAAAGAGTATTGAGTTGCGGCTATAGGTTAATTAGCCTAAAACATTATCTACAAATAACAATATCTAAAGTTAGGTTCATTCTAGTACTAACTAAAATAAGTGTCCAAGCTGCATGTCCTTCAGGCACCAATACAGATTCCTTTTACCTCTGTGAAATCCTGATTCGAGATTGTATCCATTGTGATAACCTCCTTTTTATCCAAATTTGATATCTCAAGTGCATAATCCGTTGTCTTCTTACCAACACTGTATCGCTCTGAAACTTTATGTGTACCTGCATAAAAAACCAAACCCTCATTACATAAGAATCTAGCATCTCAGGTCTGTACTCTCTAGTCATAATAACATTACCAAGAACTTTCACTAGACGGTACATATCTTGCTTCTGACCAAGTCCACAAATTCTGATCCTCACAAAAGCACCAGCAATTTTGTCAGAGAATGCAGCCTTATCATCAATAAGATCTTCCATCAAGCTGCGACGCAGGTAAATTAAATTGATATTATGCATGTCAATGGCTGCATAATCATCTGGATTAACTGTTAACTCGCTATCAATCTTCTTATGAATCTTCCTCCTCTTGTCAGAACCTAATTGAGCTGAATCTGGATGGCTATCAGCATTTACTGTTGGATTATCTTTCACATGATGAAAATGCATCTCCAAAAGCTTTAACATCTCAAAATGGGCAACTCGAGGTTTTCGGAACAAATTGCTGAGCCGTGCATCACAAATAATTTGGCTTTTCTTGCGCGGGTCACGGAGGTTATTCTGCTTAATATATTCAAGCAAAAGAACCTGGACATCATATTGGGAAATGCAAGAACTGTCACCATTTCTCATGTGTCCAACGAATTCCAACAGCTCTGGTGAGGCCCATTTTGTGTCACCCTGCAAAACCATTCCTTCAGTTGGTAATCTACTTGGTAAGCTTTCATAACCATTAGTTGAAATTTCACGCTTCCTTGTAGTAACACCCAAATTTTTTTGACGTTTCCGTCCTCTTTTCCCGGAAGAATTGTTCTGTCTACGTTTTCTCGAAGAGATGTCAAAACTGTCATCTTGGTCATTGTTTGCATCATATGATTCATCAGACGCCTCCTCGTTTTCTCTCCTACTACTAGCAGTAGTGGGAACAGTCCAGCAGCTCTTGGCACCGATTAACTCTTCCAATGTTAGAAGGTGCTTCCCTTTCAGATCTAACCAATATAACTTGAAAAGGTATTCCCAGCTATTTTTATCATCGAAATCAACCCTGATCTGGAACAGGAAAACATAACGACAATTATTAGTAGCAGCCCAGAGAGAGGGACATGCAACATGCAACTACAACTAGAATGTACAGTCATGTGTTCCTACAAACTCATAAGCATTCAGTTAAACAAAGTTTGACTGTAGGTGGAATACATTTAAGAATATCATATGACTCTCAAGTCTACTAACTCTGAATCAATGTATCTTAATTCTAGTTATAAAAAATTGTATCTTAACTCCTATTTACAGCATTCCTTTAAACCAAAACCACATGTATGAAAGAGGCCCTGTAACTACAACCTAAAGGATCTACAATGGACAAACTGACTCAGTAAAAGCTATTATAATCAAATTAATGCATCCACTATTTCAAAAAAAAAAATCGGAATGTTAAAACCTCATAAGCAAGAACAAGGCATTAAATAGCACAGTTATAAAAGATGCATCATAGTAAGGGGACCTAAAACAAAATCACGTCAAACTAAAAGCAATTAACATTCAATAACAAATTAAATTGTACTACTGTGCATCAATTATTTCATATCATGATTTACAGGGTTCCAACATAAGTGGGATGATGATAGGGACGACTCATGACTTGAAATTGCCATAGATCAGGATAACAGAAGAATGGACCTGATTGAAGCCTAATAAAGCTTGGGTCCATTCGTGATACTCATTAATATTTACACCATGAAACAAAGGACAGAGAGAAGGACCCATAGCATTTTTATATGTAGTTCTATAAAATTTTTTTTTTTTTTACAAAGCGAGTCATCTATTTTTTTTAAAAAAAATGGAAGAATGTATCAGGATTAACAGTCATACCTTTGAACTATCTTCATCTTTGGACTCAATCAGCAATATGGTACCATAACAAGTTTCACAGAAGCCCTTGTTCCCTCTAACACCAAAGAAATTGCCTTGACTGATGCACCCTTTGCAGACCGAGTAGGTACAGGTATAGCACATGTAGTGTGCTGCCTTTTCGCAGATGCTGCATATGTGCCAACCTGACATGTGAGACATGAAGGAATAAGATTTTGAATATGAAACAATCACCTTTGAATTGTAATGATCCCCACATGCACGCATTCATCCATGTACTCATATAAAATCATTGAAACAAGACAAATCTTGTTGTCATTTATCAAACTCGTACCTAAATATGAATACAATATAATGCTAAAAGGATAACTGACTCGTTTATTTATTATAAAACAATTTATTATCATCGGCCTCTGATTGGGCATTTACTCTTCTTTCAAACATTAACTATTTTGGAGCAGCAATCTCGGATTCCATAATTTCAAAGTATTAGTATTATGTGAATAAAATGTTGTACTTATTTACAAACTTGTAATTAAAGCATTCACGTTGCAGTACCACTTGGTTGGTGTATGTGATAGAAACGACTGGAGATTGAATAGAGAGACGCCACAATCCACGAGAATTGCTCACCACAATCCCACTTGCCCCGGGACTTGAAGAAGGACTCATCGCGCTTGACACACGCAGGATGGTACACCTTCGGGCAACCCCTGCAGGCACAAACGACGCCTTTGAGCACAACCAACCAAATGGAACCTGCATTACGGCGGTTCGGGGACACAAGAGATGACCAAAAATCGCAACCGCACCTTCGATCGCAGACCACGAGGTTACCCCCATCGAAGCAGATGAAGCAGACGATCTCCTCGTCCTTCTTCTTCGCCGGCGGCCTGGCAGGCGCAGGCGCCGCCGCCGCCGCCGCGCCGCCCCTGTTCTTTGGCGGCCTCCCTCTCTTCCTCTTGACGGGCGCCTCCGCCGCGGGGGGTTGCTGGGGCTGGGGCTGCGCGGCGGCGCCCATGATCGAACCGAGGAAGTGGTGGTCATCAAAACCCTCGGCGTGGCGAGGCGGGGAGGGCTCCCTCTTGGGCTGGAGCGGGAAGTGGAGGGCGGGGGAGGGCTCTTCCTCCTTGGGCTTCAGAAGCGAAGGAGCGGGCCCGTGGCGGGCCGACGAGGTAGGCGGCGGCGGCGGCGGGAGGCGGAGCTCGGGGGGCCACTCCGCCTCCGCGGGGGACAGCAGCTCGGCGCCCGGGCCCGTCCCGCCGTCCATGGATCAGGCCCCCGGGGCTTAGTCCGGAAAACCCTAACCCTAGCTCTCCCTCCACCCCGACCACGCCGTCGCCGTCGCCGTGGCAGCAGGCCCGTGAGTGAGCGGGGGGGGATGATGGATGGGTTGGTGTACGACAGCGGGCGCGTGGGGGAGGCCAGAGGAGGGAAGGGGGGGAGAGGAAGTGGGGGGAAAGCTCGAAACGGGAAGGCGGGCAGGGGTGGTGGTGAGTTGGCGTACAACGTGGGGCCCTTTCCCGCAAAAAAAATCGCAGCGATTTTGGCCGGTTTCGGCACCTTTTTTTTTCCCGGGTTCCGGACGTGGTGGTGCCTGCCTGGTGGGCGGTGCGTGCGAGCGCCAGCCGAGCGACCGACTGGGGTGAAGGTGACGCAACGGGCGCGGCGCACCAGCACGGCTGCTGGGGCACGAGATGGATGGTGAATGGTGCGGCACCACACACGGGCCCCGCCTCACTTTTCCTGCGCGGCGTGCTTATGGTCCCCTGTGGCCGGACTTTTGGCGATTGCCCATTGGACCCGAGGGGTGGAGGGAGTCGTCGTTGGCTGCATCAGTTTTTGGGTTCGCCACGTCTCCACGTCCGGCGCGCAGTGGTGAGAACTGACGAGGAGACGTGGTGGCCGTGGCGTGCCGTCTTTGACCCGTGTCGCGCGGGGTGAGCTGAGGGAGGCGGGCGGTTCGGTTCGGTTCGGCCCCATTCCCCGGAGATTCGGCCAGTTTTCTCGCGGCCGTTTTCAGGTTTCCGCGGAAGCCTGGGGCGTCGTGGGTTAGCGATTTTTTTATTTTTATTTTTTTGATAAGGGTGGGTTAGCGATTTCGCGTCGCCTCGCCCGGTTCGGCTTCGGTTCGTGCTTTATACTTTCCAGACCTAACACGGACGGACGGACGGACGGACGGTACACGGTACCACGCACCCCGACTCCCCACGTCCTGCTATCTGCCGTGTGTTCATGTTTCGTGACGCATGGAACATTGAATGAAGTTTTCGGTTCTGAACCTCCGGTCTCCGAAAGAAAACGATGCTGGTTGCTCTCATCCATTTTGGCGATAATCGTGATTTGTGTTGGACTGTTGGTTGTCTCGAGTGAGATGTTAGCTTAAACAACAGGCCATGCACCAGCTTTCGATTTTGGGAAGGCTTTTGTGACTCTTTGTCCTTTATTAGCTCCTGGATAACGAAAGCTCCTTTTTATCTTGCGTGTGGAGGAAGAAGAAAACACCACGTAACCGCCACTAAAATGCCGCACCTTACTTTTGAGGTGCATTTTGCTTATAAACCAGAAAATAAAAAGGTGAAATAGCCCATTTCATTTTTCATCTTTTTCGTCAAAATTTTAACTTCATTGATAGCCAATATAGTCCCAAAACTTTGGTTACGAGGCCATTTTCATTCCTCATGTGAGTTGGGTGTCCGTGTGGCACGTTGTTCGTGCGTCGCTAGAGTTTGACGAATTCGTGCATGGTTAACTATTGTCACAAGACCCTGACGGCCTCTACACGATGTCTCGTGGCTCTTGGTTACACTCTGACACGTCTCGTTCTCTACCATCGGTTGGTGTATTCTCTTTGTCAACTCTACGTCACTCTTTCGACCATGACTAATAAAATCGTTAGCTGCTAGTAGCTATTTACAGAGGCCACGTCATTCATAGCCATCACCAGGACACACATATACTGAAGCTAGCTACTGAATTGAATTGCATGCACAAGCAGCTATTGGTTGGAGGGCAACAATTGTTTCCAGGCTGCTGTTTCAGCCGGCGATGAAACATTCACCCGTTTGTTTCTCTCTTCTTTCTTCTCACTCCAACTAAGATTTTTATGACAGTGACAGTTTTTTAGCCCGCTGAATAAATTTTATTATACTTGCTCTTCTGTTCACTGTATAGAGACACCTTCTACAAAAGTTTCAACTTCATTGATGATCAACGCCTGACCAGTGCTTCACATGGACATACAACTCGGATACAAGATTTTCTTTTAGTGTCACGGATATAACATTGGACTCTTAACAAAAACTCATGATTACATCTGCCTCTTTAATAGTTGGGCGATGAATTCGAGCTTTGGGCGAAAGTTCAAGAACCAATACACGCCTACGTAACGTAGAACAAATACTTGATTCAAATATTTCTACCTACAAATCAAACATTGTAATAATATATGGCAATTTAGGACATGTGCGTATACTTTTTGGCACGCCGCGCAAACATTCTCATTTCTCAAAGCCGAGGAAGACGACTAGGCGAAGCAACTAGTGCGCGCGCGCGCTTGGACAAGGACGTGTTACTCGCGTCTCGTGGTTGACCTCACTTTTGTATAATCCGGCTTGATCAGAGATTTACTGGCCTGACGACACGAAGACCCATTGACGTAATGTGCTTAGATCTCTGTCTGACTGTCTCTATTGCCCTGATCTGACATAGTGTCATCATCTGTTAGAATTATATGGGTTTGGTTATTAATATTCATAATAATTTTTAAAAAATCTCAAAGGTTCATTTATGAGTGGTGATAGTGCAAAGATTTAGTCCCGCATTGCTAGTGGGGGTAGAGAGAGTCCAACTTATAAGATTGCTTGCTCTAGCATCTCTTGTAAGTGTGTGGATGAGAAGAAGGAAGAACACACACGCGCGCTCGCTCGCCTCATCAGGCGGGACGTGGACGCGCATCACCTGCATGAATGGTCCGTCGAAATTTGATCCCTTACGGGATGCGGCTTCCTTTTACACTTTCTTTTTACTGCGTGTTCCATATATTTGATTATGAAAACCGACATATTAATATGGTAACCGACTCGGTTGCGAGACGTCCAACCCTAGCGGTGGCTCCTCCCTATAAATACGTACGGGTATCGCCGCAAATGACATCACGCAATCGCCTAGGGTTTTGCCTATTGCTACTGTTGCGTCGCCAAGACTTTTCCATCCCGATCGTCGGCGTGCACCGGCGAACGAGAGAGCAGGTCTCCGGAACCGTCGTCCTCTGTGATGCTACACCAAGAGAGGGCGAATAAGATTTTTAGAAAGCGCTCTGCACGACTGCTCGATCACTTGCTCGTCTTCGTCAAGCTCGTCGCCACGGCTCGTCTTCCTCGTCGTTGAGTCGGTCTCACCCGCCGTCATCAACGACGTGATGGTGCTGCACGTCGTCGCCATCTACTCTACCCAGTCCAGAAGGAAACGTACGTACTCTCATCTCAAATCATGTCTTCCATACTAGCTTTCGTGATCTGTTTATCTATAATGGATGTTACTAGTATGATAGATGCTATGTTTTTATCTGGTCTTATAGATCTGTCTAGATCTTGCGTAGACTTGTCTAGTTCATCATATAATTTGTTAATAATGCTTATAATTTATTTTTAGATTAATATAAAACTAAAAGTGCTAATTTATCAACGGTCATCATCGCCGGAGTTCGGCTGAGAAGCGTCTTCCTCACCGGTGTTGCTAGTGCTTCCCCTGCTGTGACCCCGATCTGAGTTTTGTACTCTGCGTGCCTACCAATTGCAATTGCAACGGTGGCGAACTGCGGGAGCAAACAAAAATGGGCACCGAAAAAGTTTCGCGGAAATCACTATAAAACAGTTACGTGCATCTCGCCGGGGCAGCCTTTGGCGTCCATGCTATATGCAGAATGCACTGCAACCAGCTGTTCGTTCCGGCCCTTCTGAATATTATTTGCCTCCGTAGTATATGAATCGACACTGCCGGTTCCGATGTCGGATCATGTTCATTCCTTCTCGTGTTACACTGTCATAGAGATCACGTGCTCATTTGTTGTTTTTTTCCTCAATAGAAACATGATGCTTAGAATGACGGAATAAGGAATTATCCATTACCAAAATAGTAGTGGCACCTGCCACTCTGTCCATCACCACCATTCACCATCATCCAAGACTTATTTTTTTAAAGATAATGATCATCCAACACTTGTTACATCAGAATCTGCATTACTTGTGATCATTTAAGCAGATCTGTATCCTGCGTTGCGGCGATTGGCGTGGTTGATGTGGCACATCCTCTGATCTGCCAATGTGTTGGAAGCAGTTGTACATGCCCCAACACCATGTTACTACAGGATCTGTAAATCTACATTCACTATCCAGAGGTGAAGAATAACAGGAAGTCACCACGCCCCTGCATAAAGAAAAGAACCACACAGGATCGGAAGCACATTCAGAATGCAGCGAAGCTGGAAACACGTCCATGTGTCTTAAATTCCTGGAGATTCATACCCTGAACGGATGATTCTTGGCATTGCGATAGCCACATGTCAATGTGCTTGACGATCTGCTGTCTTACTGTATTCACAGATGCTGGGGATGAACAGTTTGAAGCGTCCCCTGAACAGTGTAAAACAGGTGAGAATTTTGGTCTGGATCAACAATAAGTTCATAAACATGTGAACATTGTTCAGCTGATTGTATTTTCCTCATTCTCGAAGTGAAAATGAGCCATCTTCAAAAATAGCAAGATTGATACACTAATAAAATCATAGGAAGCTTATGGAGCACAAAATGTTTCGGTCTACCTTCAATCCTGAAAGGACTCTGCGGACAACCTCTCAAATCAGTACCATGTCCACAATTTCTACATTTGATTATGTAGGATGGCACTGCATAGTGCATAGCACCACAGGCGAAAAAAACGTCTCAGACTTATATGGAAAATAGATGAAGAGTGAAGCTATTGAGAAGCTGACAGTGCAATATAATTTCAAAGGGCTCACTGTCTTTCGATGATTTCTGTTTGGAGGCATGGCGCCAGGGATCTTGAGAGCCATTTGTAAACACAATTCTAGAGGCTGCACATATTTAATGAAGCATCAGAGAGAAGAATAAGAAACAAGGAGAACGCGAAATGTTTAAATAGGCAAGCAAGGCAACAATGGTAAGCTCGCGGTCACTTTGCACTAACACCAACCAGACCAACATAATAAAGAAAAAGGAACAGATGAGGCTGCACCTCTAGCTGCTTGAATGTACAGATGGAAGACTGATCAAGGTGTGTATTACTTTATGGGCACCAGATAGATTAATGATTGCAAAGCACGTTTCATAAAAATAAAAATGACTGCAAAACACCTATTTTCACAGATTGAAATAGTAGTGGCATAAGTATAATCGAAGCTAGCTAGTGAGACAAACCAGAAATTCTTGTGCCTCCGTAATATAAGTTCGTCATGAACACATCAGGGTAAACACCTTCCCCGAAAACATTTCTACATAGGTCCAAATGGTACCTAATGATACAGAAAGTGGCACAAGCATAAAAGTTATACGGGAACATAGTTTGAGTCACAAAAATTCAGGGAAGATATAGCTGCAAATGTGCTCAGAATGCATACACTATACTGCATTAGGAGGAATATAGAAAAATAAAGTAATCACTATGCTGCACTACTTCAATCCCTTCTTTTATTAGGCAAACCCATATGTTATGGTGCAGATATGTAACGATAAAGATACTGTAAAAAATATTAGGAGTAACCAAAACATCAGATATTCTAAAGGTACGATACATGGGAGGTAAAATAGCCGATGTTACCTCGTATTGACCCTTGCAGACCGAACACTATCAGTTTTGGGTGCTACTTGAAAGTAGGCAACCTCGCTGCAAACTTGGAACCACCAGAGTCTTGAACCTAAAAAACGATGATAGCACGCGATAGGAACATACAGCTATGCTGCTTTTCAATCATAAACAAGCACATTTTTCTGATTTTTGGAAGTGTAAACAATAAGAAGGGTCATCATTTACTAGAATCATTGGGAGTCGTGTTCTTCAAAGATTCCTGATCATATGAAGATACTGGTGTCTCCATTTCTTTAATGTAAAATTCTTTCACAAATTGAGCAAATGTTTCCTGCAGAACAAGTACATTAAAATTTAAGGTTTGAAGTAAATCAGAACGGTTGAAGGAAGGGCCCCCTTCACAAAAAATGAAGGAAGGCACACCCCTGGTAGTTGATCACTTTTTATTTCCTTCCATCCCAGGGTGAGAAATTTCGAATCAATTCTTATCTTGCCTGACGGGCCTTTTCACCCACCTTCACGGTTAAAGAAGCAATAAGGAAACGTTTCATTGGACAGCACCTAGACTCACAACTATTAGCGAGCTTCCCAATTTCTTTAATGTGATAATATTTTACAAATTAAGCAAATATTAATCCAAAACCCAACTAGCATATGGAAGTTCAGAAGCTTGAATAATAAACTCATGCATGCATTGAAAAGCAGTTGCTAAAATATTTCAAGAAACAAAATGCAAAAAGTAGTGTCAAGGCACAAGATAAAAAGGCAGAATAGTACGATAAGATAATAATGAGAACTAAAAGAGATAAATGCCAAGTAGATTAGTGAAACAAAGAAATGCAAAGAACTATAACTCTTCCTGATTTAAATCTACAATACGGTTAGTCTTAACAAACAAATATCTTAGGTGCACAAAATTTCCTAACATAATCGGATGTCAAATCTATATACAAAATTAAAAAAGAAAAGGTCCAACAATGGACACAATGATAAGGGAAAAAAAACCATGCATTGGTCATCGTTGGATAGGAATCTGCAGAGTTTGTACTTAACAGTAAAATTATTTCTCGCTCTTTATAGATTGAAGTACCTTTGCCTGCCTCTTATTTTCTAGTAAATGAATTTCCCCTTAGAAGCACTGTGCTTTGCTCAAGATTCTATAAATGCGTAAGAAGCCCAACTAATAAGAAAAAGTCAGGTATGAGCTCAGAAGTAAAGGGACGCACCACCAAATTTTTCCCATCCTTCTTTGCATTTATAAGAGGAGAGCACACGGCATCAGGATGGCCATACTGGAACTGCAAAAACAGCATCGGTGCTCAATAACCACGGAAGAAAATTTTAGGCAACGGCACCTTTTTTTTTTTTTTCGGAGAAAACAACACAATTGAAAAATTATCTTGTGCATACTGCTTCGGCTGCTGCATCTGCCAGTAAGTAGAGGAAATCATCATCTCTCAACTGCGTGTATAGAAAACAAATCAGCAGTCAGCTGACATACATGAAGCTACTGTCTTGCGAAACTCAAATTTTGATTCATGACAGGGGCACTGAAACGCAAGGAGTTACCTTCTCTGCTTCGAACAAGGCCTTCACCGAGCCGCTGTCCGACTGAAGCTGATCATCTACAAGTTCAGTTACTTCCTGAAGGGCAGCTTTGCACTCGGGGCCAGCCGACTCTCCAACCTACAAAAAGGAGAAATCCGATGAAAATACAGTAGATAAAATAAGAGCGTTCTATCCGAATCCACACAGTGCATCAGTACTAGTGTACTACCAACCTGCTTGTCAAAGTCAGTGTAGTTGTACACAGCAAGAACCACCCCAGAGCTCGCAAGGCTCCCACATGTCAGGTGGGGGAACTTGAGCCTGAACCAGGCGCTGAGAGCCCCGGGGTACGACACTCCAAAGACAAACCAAGGATTGTCAAATCCCGAGCGGTTGTACCGTGCATTCAGTGATTCCTACGACAACATGCCGAGAAATTAAAAAACTCAGTCGCAGGACAACAGATCGCGCAAGTGAATCAGGCATCAAAAGTGTACTATCAGCCCAACCTGATAGTACTGCCGGAAGACGGCGAGGTCGAACAGGGCCTGCTTGGAGGACAGGAACCGCAGGTTCTCGGTGGTGAGCCGCTTGAAAGGGGAGCTCTTGCCGTAGTACCGGTGCTCCGGCGACACCAGCGCGGCGCCGAACTTCTTGGCGAGCACCTGAGCGGAGGCAACAGGCACAGTTCACTTGTTCAGGACGAGGCTCGACTCACGATGTCAGGCAGAGGAACACATGTCGTGCCGTCACAAGTGGAAGGCGACTCACGGCGAGGTAGTCGTTAGGGATGCCGTCGCAGGAGTACTCGCCGCAGATGCGAAGGAAGACGGGGCCGTCGGGCGCGCGGTGGTGGTCCAGGAACTCGAAGTAGCGCAGCTTGAACTGCCGGTGGTCCTGCAACGCCGTTCCGTCGCCGGTTCACAAAATTCAGTAACTACAGGGAGTGATTACTGCACGGGCACGAGTCAACCCGTTCGAGTGTTCGTCGACCCTCGAACCAGGCTTTCGATACGCGAGCTCAGGAGGCTGCGCCGGAGAAGACTTACGGTGGGGGAGAAGTGATCGAGGCGCTGGTTCATCCACCGCTCGTCCTTGGTCAGGTGCCTGCCGCCGCCGGCGAGCGGCTCGGCGTCCGCGACGCGCGCGAGGAGGAAGGCAAAGAGCAGCAGGGAGACGAAGCGAGCGCGCGACGACCTCATCGTCTCCGGTCGAAGCGCCGTCGCGGAGAAGCCTTCTTCCTTTCCGGTGTCTCTCTCTGTTCTGGGACCCTGCTGAGCTACTGGGCCGGGCTTCGTGCGGCGTGGAAGGAACGACGGCGGCCTGTCAGCCGATTGCGCATGCGGCCAACTGGCTGGAACTCCACGCGCAGGCAGAATGGGAAGGCGCCGAAAAGCGTCGCGGAAATAACTATAAAATTGATTTTTCGTGATAAAAAAAGAAAAAAAAATTTAGCACATGATTCAATTACATTTACATATCATGATGCTGTCAATCAACTGATTAAAAAGTCCGAGCCTTAAGGTGGCTATTGTCTCACGTCTCAACTCTGTTTAGGTAATTCCGAAACCAAAATGCATAACAAATTTCCTTATAGGCGTATTCCAACACTCATCTGGCTGTATCATTTTATATACTTTGTTCTGTACGTAGCCATATTTGCAGAAGCCATTTATGCTCGGCAGCGTGCACGGACAATTAGATAGTAGCTATGTTCCACCTATTTCCCAGCGAGGGCTCCTTGTCATGTCCTGAAATATAGATAGCGCAACAAGTTTAGGCCAACACGCAACGAAACCTGAATGGCACATGGTGTTGCTCCGCTTTATAATGCAACAGGTCAGAGTGAATATTATGGAAGCTTTTGATAGAACTTATTAAGCCATCAACCACTAAACTACAGTATAGTTCAGACTTCGAAGACCAAACAAGGAGTAGCCCAAACTGACCTTGCTCTTGACATTCTGATAGCCAGAGGTCAATGTGACCCTCTATCTTCTTCCTTACTTTGTTCAGAGCTTCTGGAGATGAGCATTTGGACGAGTCACCTAGTGAATATTGAATACGACAAACATGTCACATTCAGGTTCAGTTATCAAATGATCTACATATTAAAAGTCATGATCCTGGATGAAACAATGAAAGCAAAACTCATAATTCGAAGATTCAGACTTCCCCTGTTCTAGTGTAATAAGAGTAGCTTTTGAATGTAGATCTACCTTCAATATTCGAAGGAGCTTGTGGGCATCCAGAGAGATCACTGCAGTGTCCGCAATTCTTGCATTCAATTAAGTACGATGGCACTGCATGCATTGTAAGACTTCCATAAGCCTACTACTGGAACTGGAGAGCAAGAAGGCATATCCAACCTCTTTATAATTGCTCATAGTGAATAAAAAGATATGACTCAACGAAACACCATAAATGGTTACAGAATGACAAGTGTTTTACATTCTTCTGATGATTTCTGCTTGGAAGCATGGCGCCACGGGTCTTGAGAGCCATTCGCAAAAACAATTTTAGAACCTGCAAGCGTTTGATATATATTATTTATTTATCAAAAACAAAAACATGAACTGACCAATAGATACACTACTAGAGAAATTATACTATTAATATCAAGAATTATGCCCAGACCACTGTCTATAGCTAGATATTCACAATATCAATATGAAGGCTACACCATCAGGTAGTTTCCTAGAGTAGTGAATGGGGATATCCTATTGTACAGCATATATGAGGCGACCTAACTATTTGGTCTTTCATTCACCAATACTCACTGATCCTGACCTTACATACTTGTCCTCTTTCTGTACCTCAAACACCCAGGCATCACAATACTGCTGTGGTAATGAAACATATGAAGTGCAATCTCTTACCAAAAGAAAAGGATAGCAAACACCTCACAAAAGAAATCATGGCAAATTATCATCATTAATGGCAATTCCTATTCTTTCATTTGTATGGATATACAGTTCAGAACCATCCAAGGTTAAGAAAGAAAAACGACAGAGACTTAACACGGGATATGCCCTGTCATATGAATGGATAGGCAAATGTAACTTAAAAGGAAAAAAGAAAAGGAGGGCTCAAACTGATAGCTTGAAAATCCAAACCTGCAATCCTCGTGCCTCCATAGTATAGGTTTGTCATGAACACATCTGGGTAAACTCCTTCCCCAAAAACATTGCGGCACAAGTCCAAATGGTACCTAGTAATAAAACCACCAAGACATGAAAATCAATAATGAGATCTAGAAAATCCTACCCATAAACATTCCAGCACAAACCCAAGTGATACCTAGCAACAAGCCACAAGGACACATGCATGAAAACGAAATCTAGAAACTTATCACAGAAGAATCAAAAGACTACAAGCAGCAGATCGCCATCAGAAAATTTAGACAGCATTCAACATCATATAACTGACGGTGAAAGTGCATGATTTTCATGTGATAAGTGCAGCATATTGCAAAATAGGGCAGAAGGATAAGCGAAGGATCCTTGTTACAAAAAGGAGAACTGTGACTTAGCAAAGCATATTACTAACCTTTCATCAATCTTTGCAGAACGGATGCTATCATTTTTTGGTGCAACTTGGAAATATGCAACCTCACTACAAACTTGGTACCACCAAAGTCTATATGCTAAACATCAATAGCAAAAAGTCAAAATGTCTGAATAAATAGCCTGCATATTATTCCATTCCAAACTCTCAGAGTATGGTATTTTGGTAATACTAATGCAGAAGGGGTTAGCATTTACAGGATTCAGCAGGAGTTGTGTTCTTCAAGTACTGCTGATCGTATGATGCTACTGATGCCCCAAATTTTCCAATGTAATAATCTTTCACATAATGAGAAAACGTTTCCTGCATAATTGGACTTTAGAACATGATTGAATTTCCAAAAAGTTAGGGTAGCACAGATGAAATAAGAATAAAGGTCAACAAGGAAGTTTTTGTGCTAACTTAAGTCAAACATATAAAGACAGACATTTTTTAAAACTATATGTTCATGAAAGTAGTAATATATCAATGGTTTTCCTCAATTCTTTCAGGAGCATGCAACATGCTTTCAAATGATGGTATTACTCACCACCAAGTCTGTACCATTCTTCTTTGCTTCAACTAATGGAGAGCACAAGACATCAGGATTGCCATATTGGAACTGCAAATGGTGCAGCTTTTCAGTACATCAGTTGTTCCCACAAGAAAATGATGTAAAAAGAATGCATAGCAACAATACCGCAATAGCAGCAGCATCTGCCAGTAAGTAGAGGAAGTCGCCATCATTTTCTAACTGCAAGCATCCAAAAGAAATTCATGCGTATGAAAGATTGTAGGACAATCTAATAAGCTGATATAACCTATTATAAAAACAAGTTATAAACACATTTGCCATGAATCATCACTTCATTAGTAGCCCATTCAAAAGTTTAGCCATCTTTCAAGGACGACGACAACAACAACTACAACAACAAAGCATTTAATCCCAAGCAAGTTGGGGTAGGGGATATATGGCAAGAAAAATTATAGTTTGTTAGGATAGATGTATTATGTTGAAAACATTATAAAAAATGTTCCCATAGACTTCGATGTCCTATGCCTCTACAATATTCTTCGGCACACTGTGTACTGGTTACCTGCATCAGCTGTGTCAATATGCCTATATTGCACCAGAGAGTCTAATGGAGGTAAAAGTCAGGGAAATATTCCCATCTACATTAAAATTTGCAAGTTCTTTTAAGAAACATCAGTATTCCCATCTACATAAAAATTTGCATGTTCTTTTAAGAAACATCAGTACATGTATATGCCATTTCGAAACAACATTGATTCTTTTATAGTTTTTTTTTCCTCTCAGGTTTCAACACACCACAACCGTCCATACAATATGCAAGATAACTTCATGAAAATAAAGTCAAATTCAAAAATAAGAATTAGTTGTGAATGAGATGGATTGAAAAGTTCTCAAACCAAAAGAAATACAGTTCATAGTTCTAGTTCATATCAGATGAAGGATTACCGTTGATGCCCCAAACAACTGCTTCACTGAGTTGCGGCCAGACTGGAGTTGCCCATCAACAAGTCTTGTTACTTCTTGAAGGGCTTCTTTGCATTCAGGACCAGCAGAGTCCCCAATCTTCAGCGATGTAGATCATATAGATAAGTAAAATTTAGGTGCAACCCAAAGTTTGAAAGATTCATCCATGAATTAGGATCTGCATGCACTAACCTGTTTGTCAAAGTCGGTAAAATTGTGAACAGCAAGAACAACACCTGAGCTTGCAAGACTTCCACAAGTCAAGTGAGGAAACTTCAATCTGAACCATGCACTGAGCGCTCCAGCATAAGAACCTCCAAAAACAAACCAAGAATTGTCTGCTCCTGTGCGATTATACTTGGCATTTAGAGTTTCCTTCACATGACAGAACGACAATCTCAGAACACGGATGTAATCATTTCCAGAATGACAGACAATAACAACTAAATGCACACCTGATAGTATTGGCGGAAAACTGCAAGATCAAACAAAGCCTGCTTTGATGACAAGAACCTCAGGTTTTCTGTCGTCAAACTCTCAAAAGGAGAACTCTTTCCATAGTATCGATGTTCAGGAGAAACCAAAGCAGCACCAAACTTCTTTGCCATCACCTAATAAGATGATTCATCCCATACATATGAATTGGAGTTGTGGCAGAGAACCTAATGCATAAACTATACATCACAGCTAGAGAGTGCGTTAAATAGTATTATGGTTAAAAAATGTGAAGATAATTATTCATCAAACTCACAGCTAAGTAGCTGTTGGAAATGCCGCTGCACGTAGCTTCTCCACATATATACAGGAAGACTGGCCCATTTGGAGCTCGGAAGTAATCAAGAAATTCATAGTAGCGCTGTTTGAATTGACGATGGTCCTGTAAAGTAATAGCAAGTACAAGTTCAGGTCCATGCATGCAACAAACTACAACTTAGTTTCCTTTTGGGTTGAAGTAGCTTAGACAACAATTACAAGCTAACTAAACATTTCCCACAAGAAACGACCCCATGCCTTGCACTACATTAGAATCTCCCTATAATTGAGGTTTCCAAATCCCACTGGATGGAAATGCACCGGTGGTGAGAAAGAGAGGCTCATATTCACAGGGTGCAGCATGACCATCTCGCCCTACAACCTTCTCAAATAGAGAACATACACACCATGCTTGGAATTACGGCAGTGGACAGATTATTAGGCACCTGATCTGATCCCAACACTGAGTGATTATAGGACACTTCAAGATACCAAGTACGAGCAGAGCCCTTGATTGCTCTTTCTGTGGTTCAAGGTTGCATAAACATTGAGCATCTGAGCACAAGGAAATAGTGTTCTCTAAAGGCAACCACACCAGGCATACCCAGTTCACACAAATTATCCCAACCACATGCTGAAAGATGTGATCCAGCATTTGCACGTTCAGTAATCTAGTGTGCGCTTGTAGCTGGCCTTTGTCTCGTTACTGACCTACAATCCTATACAGGGCAACCCAACAACCAAAGCTCATCAGATTCCCAATTCCCCCCAGGCCCAACGACTCAGAAAAAAAAATCGAAGTGGAAAATCCAATTCGAAGGAGATAAAATGAGACGGGCGGTAGTATGACGAGATACTTAACGGTGGGGTTGAAGTGGTCGATGGTTTGGCTCATCCAGTGCTCGTCCCGCGTCAGGTACCTATCGGCGGCGCCGCCGAGGTGCCCGCTGCCGCTCTCCGGGGGCGGGAGCCAGAGCCCGACGGACTCGCCATCGGGCGCGAGCAGGACGATGAGGGTGGCGACGGCGAAGAGGCGCGCGGTGCCGGAGCTGGACCCCATCGCCGATTCCGTTCAACTGCTGCTGCGCCCGGCAGCGGAAGTGGACGAGAGCAAGCAAGCAAAAGAAAGCCAATGCGTCGAGGCGAAGCGAAAAGCGTGGACGTATTTTGTGCGACAGATTTCGTAACCGCGTGGTTCGTAACGTGACAGTGGATGCGGGTAACATTGGGCCAAGCTTTCGGTTGGGCTGATCTGTTGATGTAGTCATAATGGAGATTAGTGGGCTGAGGCCTAATCAGAAAGATGGGCTGCATCAGTTGACGAAGAGCCACTCTCCGTAATATTGGGCAGGCAAGCTCAAGAAGTTTTCTTTTCTTTTTTTTTTTTTGAGCAAAGCTCAAGAAGTTTTCAATCTGTACTTCTGTAGCCATCAGTTTGTTGCGCCATTTTGCTCGGAAATCTGATCGGTCAATATAAGTATAGTACTGATGTGTGTTCTAAAAAAAAAAGTATAGTATGATGTGTTTTCGTCTCTGGTAAGTTATGAAGCGGGGGACTCGGTGCGCATTCAAGGTACGGTTTTGTGACTTCACAATGCTCGACGCAGCGAAATTATGCATCTGGCATTTCCGGTCCGCGGCGCCCCCATTTGGAGCGAATTCAATTGCTTAGAGTTTTTTTTTTTTTTTTTTTTTGCGAACTATTCAATTGCTTAGAGCCTTAAAGAGTTGGCTTCGTCCCCAGAAAATTCCTGATGAAGGCTTTTCTGGTATGCGCAAAAAACAGACGTCAAGGCGGCATCTTCTCCCAGTGAACCCAGTGTCACCTTCCGTGCGCAGAGACAAGTGATGATTCACGAAACAAGAGGAGAAAAATATAGCGACGAGAAAGAAAGAAAAAAAAAACTCAAATCAAGTACGTCCAAGAAAGCCACGGCAGGGCAAACGCAAACACGGCGCTAAACGCCTGCCGTCAAATCAAAATTAAAAAAAAAACGGCACGTCCAAGATAGCCGAGGCCGAGAGGGCGATCGATCGAACCGAACCCCCGCCGCTGCCAAGCGCGTACCTGCGCGCAGGCCCGAGCAGCGAAACGGACAAAGCGCGGCAACGAGGGGCATAGCGTTGCGCATGCCGCGCCGGGACCAGAAGTCCAGACCCGGCAGCCAGCAGACGAGCGGCGGCAGGAGTAGGTGACCGGTGTCTCAGGTTGGTCGCTAGCGCGCTGCTCTGCGCGGCCGGCCGGCGCCACCGCGAATATGTATATATTCCCAGTATGCTTCCCCCGGCCCTACTACCCGCCCCGTCACGTCAGTGGTCATCTCCCCGCATTCCGGCGCGCTCGGGCGCAGCCGCCGCGGCAGAACACGACGAGGGAGCCGGTGGCCTGGTTGGCCGATGCGGGTGCCAGAAATAGCTGCACGAGCGTTGTTTAACCCCGACCGGTCTCCCTCTCCCAGGCGTCGTTGCTTCGGGTGGCAAGCGATTCCGGAATCCTGCGCTGCGCCTGGGAAATGGGAGAGGGGTTAGGTCGACGGCCGTGAGAGCGGTGTGTGGAACGAGCCTGT
This sequence comes from Eleusine indica, assembly GCA_030378355.1. NCBI lineage: Eukaryota > Viridiplantae > Streptophyta > Magnoliopsida > Poales > Poaceae > Eleusine > Eleusine indica. Next base: position 51,622,879 of record CM059495.1, read on the forward strand.
CGTTTTTAACCAGGAATGGTAGGCCGGTGGATGTTTTGGTACATGCGCACGGTGTTTCGTGCCTAACTCGGCTTGCCCTTGATTAGACGGGTCGATCGATCGGGGGTGTGAGCGACCAGTGCGCACGCCAGAAAACACTTCCATTTGATACAAGAAACGTCTCCGCCGAACAGCGGAGGATCGTCATGTACGCAAGATTTATGTACTCTAGGCAACGTGTGCATTATCCTTTAATCAAGTTAACAGAGAACCTCATCGCTCTGTCAGCCTGTCACCGGCGCATGAGGATGAGGACATGGAATCTCTACAGTTCTTGGCGTCGCAGACTAGCAGCATGGTTCCTGAGACCATCAGCCTAACTTATTTGTTCTCTACTGTCTCAACGCAGAAACGTCCTTTTTCAGGGTTGCCCTGTTCTTGATTCCAGAAAAAGGCTGCGACGTGCCTGAGCTTTCAGCACATGAACAAAACCAAAAGCCACACTCATCGATGTGCCGACGTCTACTGCTCGCGCAGATCTACTACTTTTTTACTACAATGCATAGAACCCCCCCCCCCCCCTGACTGCCTCGTCGCGCCTCGAAGAATCAATCAAACGAGCAAACCCTGCGCGTGTTTCAGCATTTTCACAGCTGCGCAGGTGGGAATATACCAATCGGACGAGCAGAACGGACGAGCGGGCGGCCAGTTTGCGTTATCATCAGAGATCGGTATATGCTCTTGGCCTCGATCGTGCACGAGCAGCGAGAACACGAGAGCGCGCAAGTCCTTTGCCCCGCACCCCGACGACGACGACGCGTCAAGCGGCGTCCCCCAACCCAACGCCGCCGTCCTGGGTTTCCTCTCGTCCTGGCCACCGCCTGCATTCCTGCCTGTTCCAAGGAAAAGGACTCCCTCCTTTTGCAGAATTGTTACAGCGTGGCACAGCAAAAGAAACCGAGGAACAGGTAGGGGGTGTAGCTAGGGACCGACCGGCCGTGCTCTGCTCTGCTGTGCTGTGTGCGTGTCCGCGCTGAAGCAGAGGCTCCTCGGCGCATGTTTCATGCTTGCTGCTGCTGCTAAGTACCGGGGAGATGGAGACGAGAGAGAGTGGTTGAGCAAAGATTCCTCGTCTTGCGAGGCGATTACCTTGGTGCTTAGCTCCCGCGGCACTGTAGTTGAGTCTTCCGGTACGCTGAAACTTCGTCGGCGTTGGAGCAGCTCCTTGTGTACGTAATAAGTAGGGTGTATAAAGAGATTCTTCCATGCTGATTATTGGGTATCACCAGAATGATGATGTCTCGGCATGATTATAGTACTGTGAGCCTTGGGCAATCAAGTCAAGTCCATTAGTGCGGCGATCATGTCGTGCTGCTATACGTACAAAAAGCTTACAACAACTTTTGACGACTGGATCAGGTGGTGGTCATCACAGAGTTAATTAGAAACGAAAGAACACTAGTTGAAGCTGTGATCGATGCGCTGGATGGCTGCTGAATTCGAATTCGACCATCCGGCCGTGTGCTCGGCTCAACAACCGAGTGATGACGAGTTCTTTTCTTTAGGCCAGGCTAGATGATTATTGGCAGTCACGTGGATCGCCAGTAGGCTTCTCGTCAGCCGACGCAGCATTAACTTGCTCACTGGAAGCTACCATTCTGACTCTAGTTTAGGACTCAATAAACTACTATAACTGTCTAGTATCCCGCTGTTCCATGAAACCATTATTATGGACTCATCAGTTACATTTTGAATGTTTGCGTAGCTATCCAACGAGGTCCCAGTTGCAACTGGGGAATTCTTCTCTGGATCGATTTCCTCCTAAAAATAAAACTTCTCTGGATTGTCCTAAAACTAGGGTTAAAAAAGTCGTTAGAACCGACCGACTCGGTTTAGCAAAAAACCGTCCGGTTAACCGTTTAGCTACAGTAACTAGTTACGATTAGTCGAGAGGAACCGGCCGGTTAGCGCTGGTTCTGTAAACCCTGCCTAAAACTGCTGCATTCCCCTAGTCCAGAGCAGGATCCTAAAAAAAATCTTCTCTCGATTGTCTGAAACCAGGTCATGTTGCAGTTTCCATTTTTGTGTACAAGAAAAAGATACTGTATTAGAAGTTCGAGTCAATTACACATTTAGTAGTAGATTTTTGTTGCAAAACTACCATGACAGCTTCAAGAAAATGACACAATATTAACTAGCACCCAATCTAAACCCTAAACCATTGAATTAGTCAATTAGTGTTTCTCACGATTCCGTATTATTGTCTCGACGGTGATGAGGGTTGAATTACAATTTGTTTTTGTTTTGTGCAACAGCCATATAGCCGCCAGTCTAACAAATGGCTGCTGATCGCTGCTGTTGGAGTCTGACTTTGACTTGACCAAGTTCTCTTCCTTAATTTGTTTTTATTTTGCGTGCATACAAGTATTGTGAGATTTCGCTAGCATCAGCTGTGTCGCTGCTTGCATATCTTTAGGCCCCATCACTATCAGTGAGTAGGGATCAAACACTTGGTCCCCTGAACTTTGGACAAAGATTGTTGGGCAATATCCCTTCTTCACCATAAAGCACCGAAATGTCGCTCGAAAAAACTATAAGCACCAAACTTCAACTCCAGACCGTATTTTAGGGGAAAAAAACTCTCTGAAATAGTATTACAAACAACTTGTTCGATCTGCTTCAAACGCTCCGAAGTCCAAACCTATTGCCAAGCTATATACAAGATGCCAAGTTATTTACAAACAACCTGTAATATTCTTGCAGGAACATGTTGCTCCTCTGCCATTGCCAGCACTGTTTTCCTAGCTTCACCCAACAAGAACCAACCGGATGTCCACCCAACAAGGCAGAGTACGTCAAAAAGTGAAGGTACAACCGTGCCCGTCCATACCATTTCCGGAAGCTGGAATTAAGAATCGCATGAATGTGTTCCTGCCACTGGGTCTATCGTCCGTGAATATAACCCCACGCGACCCTCACTTTACAGCGTGCCGCTAGCATTTCGTTCTTCCGTCCCTCTCATCTTAACGCAGCCGGGCAGGACAATGCACGGCTGAGCTTGAAGATCCCGGGCCCGGCGCCCGGTCCGTAGCTCGAGCTAGATCGATCGGAGCGGCGGGTGAGTACGACGCAATCCAGCCGCCTCCCGTCCAATCCTCACGGTCTCGTGCACCACGGACCACTGCAAGGTGCTCCCCGGAACTGTCACTTCACAAGCGGAGTCCGGGAGCCCCGGGCCGTGCCGTCTCTTACTCCAGCGTCGCCTTGGATTGGACGAAGAACCAATGCGAGGCTGCGCAGCCGATGGACTCCTTGCGTCCCCAACGACCGTGGCACTAAGTTTATCTGAACTGATAGATCCGGAGTCCCGATACGATTCGACCTTCACCCACGCGTGACGTGACCCACACGCACGGGTCATGGTAGCTTTCCCGTTGATTAGATGGGTTCGGGCTTCCTGCGTCTCGTCAAACGCCTTCTGCTTCCGTGTTTCGGCGTCGCCGGTGTGGTGACCACAAGTTTTTATTTACTATTCGCGGAAGAATCATCTCCATCGATCCCCCGTGCCTTGTGATATCTGATCTGAGGCTTTGCCGGAAGCTGAAGCGCTCTGTGGATACTTCAGGGGAGTTTTATATTGGCGCAAGGGTATGTTCAGCATCTGAGACCATTTCTTTATTTGGCAGATTAATTAGAGGAGAATATTTTAGTTTGGACGAGTGAGATGCATCACGCATGCGGAGCGGTAGGTCAAAGGAGCAAGTAGCGGTTGGTTAACTACAGAAGCATTCTTCGTCATTTCTTATTTTTTTGATATATTTTCTTCTGAAAATGTAGCGTCGAGTAATAATCCAGTTTGATATATTATGTGATAAGGTGTTCAATTTTTCTTGAACCACTACTGTCCTTTTTCTTCTACCCGTGGATTTAACCGGTCGGCAACTGGTCATCAGGATTTGTCTGGAGGGGTTATCGGTTACGAACAGTCAGCCGTGCAGTCATTTCTCCTCTATGATGCAAGCAAAGATAGCCAGGAACAACACGAAAGACTTAAAAGAGACGCTACTGCAGCGAGGACCACTACCAATGAACCTGTGTGCAGACGAACAAGGACGGTTTGAAGAGAGCATCAAATGCGCGGAACCAAAATTCCCGTCAAAATCATTGGCAAAGACATGGAAAATCTCAAACGAATGTCACGAATACACTGATATCTAACCGTATCTCGATCAAGATTGAAATAACCGGTGCAGCCGGCCGGCTTGAGTTGGTGAAAAATCGGTGGTTAATCGAGAAAAACGACCGGTTAATCGAACTGCTACAGGACTAGATTCCGTTTTCCTCCGGCTAACCGGTCGGTTTTACTAACCAGTCTGGTTCTGGTTAACCAGGATAACCGACCGGTTAAGCGTGGTTATTAAAACCATAATCTCGACAATTAATAACATGAGCTCATAGATTTGCTGAATTGATATCTTTGTAAAATTATAGTATATGTTTATTGGATAAGTATTTTTAGAACCGTTTATATTTAAAAGGAAAGGGAGGTATTTAGAGCGGAAATGATCACATGACATTCCGCGTGAGGATCCTCCGTACTTCACTCTTCACTGAGGACATGAAGCTAAAGTGGCCAAGATAGGGCGATGACAATTGGGTCCCAATTTGATGAGGTTGTGGTCCATGTCATAGTACCGGGTATAATACAGGGTTCACATAACCGGATTAACCGGCTGGCTCGGCTCGGTGAAAACCGACTGGTTAACGGAAAAATCGACCGGTTAACCGAATTGCTACAGTACCAGGATCGGTTTCCTCCGGCTAACCGGCCAGGACCGGTTTTCTGGTTAACCAGGATAACCGGTCGATTATTTCCGGTTATGTAAACCATGGTATGATAGTGATGGCAAGAGGAGCTACAGTGGTGAATGGTGCTCCCTCTGTGATGATTCTATGAATACACTACTCACATCCATCGAGTGAACATCACAAGACATACAAAAATGTAAGCAAACACCTATTTCATACTCCAGATCAATCCATTGAGATTCATGTGGTGAAATTACAAACTTGATAGAAATAAGGTCCAAATTAATACAATAAATATGAGAAACTTACTAACGTCAATGGACACTTTCATTCTTTAGTGAACAAAAATTCATACAGATGTACTCATATACAAAATTAATTATAGTTTGCTATAGAAGTATATAGTACTATTAGTTATGTTATTTTACAACTAAAACATATAGGCATCACATTAATATATTTATTTCTCTAGCACTAGGATTACAAACTCTAGAGATAAAGAAAAAATAAAACATGGGGAAATTTCTAGGATAAGCGGACATCCTCATTGTCTATTCAACGCAAATTCATATAGTCATGTTCAAACACAATATCGGTTTAGAGCTTGCTATAAGTATGAGTATTATGCTATTCTACAACTTCTAAATATAGATACTAGTACTCATTCCTCTAGTCTCTGGGATTAGCGAAGGAAAGGAAAAAAAAAATCTATAAATTAGAGCTGCACCTAGAATGACTAGAAATATGCCAAACCATAGACACGGGTTCGAAAACACGGGTGATAACGCTAAAATAAATAACTACTTTTATGTTGTTAAAAGTCACAATTTGTCGTTGTCGGGATAACAGAAAATACATGTCCAACAAAGATACCGTGTGAGCTATAAATCACGTGTTTTACCAAACGACGATTCCATTAGTAAGATGCGGATAAGATATTTATCTATATTTTTGTTTTTCTTAAGCTAGGAAAAAATAAAAAAAAATGGGTTCAATGCAATATCTTTCACTACCATCAGAATGAAATTTCTGTCTGCATCCCACGGTACCTGTACAACTGCAAAATTCAAAATGCCACCGTAGAAACCTTTGCAAATACTTCCCCACATTGATACGCCCACCCCAAAGCCACACCAAAGTGGGCCCGCTTCCGCTCCAATTGCTCTTGGTCCCAGCCGTCATCCACGTGCACCCCTCGGCCCGAACGCCTCCCTCCTCAGTCCTGAGCCGCGGTCGCACAGGCCGGCGCACGGCAGCACACCATGACCACCACCCTCCGCGGCAGCGCGTACGTTACCAAGCGCCTGCAGCCGCTGCTGCATTTTTCTCGTTCCCGTTTCGTTTCGTTTCGTTTCGTCACGCCAGACCACCACCCTTCCCTTGCATCCCTCTCCTCCTTTCACTCCATTAATACTTGCCACTCCCGTCCTCCTGTCCCGTCCCCGTTCCACTCCTCTCCGGAGCTATAAATCTCGGCGGCTCCGCTGCCAAACCCCGCATTCCTGTGCGGGAGCTCCGGCGATCGCTGCCGGAGGAGGAGGAGGGAAGGGATGGGGCAGTGCTACGCGAGGAACGTCCACGCGGACGGGCACGGCGGCGTCGTGGGGGCGACGACCATCACGGTCTCGGCCGCGGGCGGGGCGGAGGATGCGGCGGGGGTAGGTGGCGGAAGGGGAGGAGGGGGCGGGAGGCGGAGCGGACGGCCGTCGCCGGCGGGGACGCCGCGCGCGGGGAGGGCGGGGACGACGCCGGCGAGGTCGTCGGCGGCAGGGAGCCCATGGGCCGGGAGCCCGCTCCCCGAGGGCATCGCGCCGTCGCCGGCGACGTCGGTGTCCACGCCGCGCCGGTTCTTCCGCCGCCCTTTCCCGCCGCCGTCCCCGGCAAAGCACATCAAGGCGTCCCTGGCGCGCCGGCTCGGGCAGCGGTCGCCGACCTCAGCGGCACAGCCTCAGGCCAAGCCGCCGGCCGAGGCCCCGATCCCGGAGCACGTGGGCGCCGGCGGGGCCGTGGAGCGGGAGCTGGACAAGAGCTTCGGCTACGACCGCAGCTTCGCCGCCAAGTACGAGCTGGGGAAGGAGGTGGGGCGCGGCCACTTCGGCCACACCTGCCTCGCACGCGCCCGCAAGGGCGACATGAGGGGCCAGGTCCTCGCTGTCAAGGTCATCTCCAAGGCCAAGGTCTCGCCGCTCGTGATCTCACTCCCCTCTTTTACTAAATGCAAAATCTTTGAAATTTCAATCGACTTCGCTCCTCCATATGAATCGTGAATTTGGGAATAGAATTGCCATCCTGTCATGATCCGTTTCATTCCATAGATCAAGGATTGGTCGCCAGTTTCAGTCATGAATTCAGTAGCTTGCAATGTCACTAGCACAGACGCCGTAATGATAAGTTCAAATCATTTGTTGTGTGTCTGCCCTGCCCATGAGCAGTGTATTTGCCATTGCAACTGCAATTGTAGTGGCATTGTCATTTCGTGGGTGGATAGAAGTACACTGTAGAGATCTTGTTTCAGCAATGCAACAGTTAATGCTTTGTCTGTTTCTATGATCTGAGTGTTTGCACATCTGCACCTGTTTCATGTTATCTAGTTCTTTCTTTAAGATATCGCAGGGCAATTGTTGGATCACTAACTTGGAAGTAGCTGAGTTCTTTGTGAGGACCTGAGTTTAGCACTTTAGCTTGTCAAAATTCTTTTTTGAAGAAATCGGCACTAGACTGCGCCATCAAACACTAGTATTGTTGCTGGAGTATTTCCAAGATATTGTAGTTGATTGTCATAAGTTCAGGAGTTTCTCAATTCATTTTGCAGCATTCTAGTCTCATGATCAGAAGTAGAAGAAGAGATAGAGAAAACTTAGGAGGTTCAGAAATATCATCTAGATTCTGGGTGCCCAAGCTGAGAAAATGTTGATATAGGGAACAACTTCCTATTGACATTGTCCTTACAGAGACTGAAATTGTTGAATTAGACTGACTATCCTATTTTTTGTTGGTGCTTCCCTTGACATTATAATGTTTGTATTGAAAGTTGCCGAGAATCTAGAACATAAAATAGGAATGAGAGACTTCTACGTGCGTATAAGACTGCGTGCATGTCAGCATTGATTCTCCCATGCAACAGTGACTTCTTTCTCGCAAGCGTTACGACTTGTATTGATAATTGTCTATTTTAGCCTGCTATTGTTTTCTGTACCGCAGTCCGCAGAAGCGTTACCCAAATGATTCGACACCATAATAAGTATTAGTTGAGTGCATCACCATGTCTTATTTATTGTTCGTTATCCTCATTACATGCAATTTTACTTCTGTTACCATATATGATGTACGAACTTTTCGAGGTTAGAAGTGCCCAAATGATTATGCAGTTTTCTTGCACAATCTATCAGTAGTGCCAGTTTTTCTTTCTCAGCTTGTTAGGCCGGGGAAAAGTATCTATATGTCTTGATTTCATATCTCACGTTTTGTTCTGTTTTCAAGTGATGCCAACCTTTTGATCTCTAACAGATGACTACAGCAATATCTATTGAGGATGTGCGTAGAGAGGTGAAAATTTTGAAGGCTTTATCTTTATCTGGACATTCAAATCTTGTCAAATTTTATGATGCTTGTGAAGACGCGCTTAATGTCTACATAATCATGGAGTATGTTTTCTCCTGACCTTTCCGTATCACTGATCTAGCATATGTGGAACTGTAACTATTGCATGTGCCATTTATCTAAGTACCGTATATCTATGCTCAAATTTCAAACTGTCCATCTTAGGATAGATGTTCCCTAGCAGTGCATAACATTATATGTAATAGGACCTACTAGCTGTCACGATAGGCCTTCTCTTTCTTGCAAGTCAATACAAAATTACAATCATTGATGTTATCTTCACCTGCTATTTCTTAGGCTTTGCGAAGGTGGAGAGTTATTGGACAGAATCTTGTCCAGGTATTATATTTTCTCCAAAAACATTTCATGGATACAATACGGGCATGGCTTTGTTACAGTACTGGTTATCTGCTTTTTTCAGGGGCGGAAGATACCAAGAGGGTGATGCAAAACTTATTGTTGAACAGATATTAAGTGTTGTTGCTTTTTGCCATCTTCAAGGTGTTGTTCACCGTGATCTGAAGCCAGAGGTCTGTTGACTTTATGTTATTCTTCAACATTGAGTATAAAACAAATACAGTTTGTCTGTCAGTAAAAACTGTGGTCTATTTCTTTTGACAAATACACCCTTGTTTTCTAACAGAATTTCCTATTCAGCACTAAGGATGAACATTCTCCGATGAAGATAATTGATTTTGGTCTGTCAGATTTTATAAGGCCAGGTATTCCTTTCATGCTAGGATTACTCCAATCACAAAACGGCTTGTGTTTTGACTGATATGTTAAAACATAAATGAAACACATCAAGATTTTTTTTTAAAAAAATACCTTTCGATGCCTGATGCCTTTTTCTCTGTTACAGATGAAAGGCTTAATGATATTGTTGGCAGTGCGTACTATGTTGCTCCAGAGGTCTTGCATAGGTCATATAGCACTGAAGCAGACATGTGGAGTGTTGGTGTTATCACTTATATATTGCTGTGTGGTAGCAGACCATTTTGGGCACGAACTGAATCAGGGATTTTCCGCTCAGTGCTGAGAGCTGATCCTAATTTTGATGACTCGCCATGGCAATCAGTATCTCCTGAAGCTAAAGATTTTGTCAAAAGACTACTTAACAAGGACTATAGAAAAAGAATGACTGCCGCCCAGGCACTCTGTAAGTTATCTCACTGATCTTTTTTTTTTCATTTTTTGATATAGACGTATAACTGCATTTGACATTTCGTCTTGAAATTTCCGAATTTATGCAAGTCAATTCTTACATGTTTGCATGATGTAGCTCACCCCTGGTTGCGAGATGAGCAGCGGCAGATTCCTCTGGATATGCTAGTATTCAAGCTAGTTAAGGCCTATCTTCGTTCGACACCTCTCAAACGGGCAGCATTGAAGGTTTTCCTTTTTATTGTATAGTTCTTTTAAGAGGTGGAAATTTAACTGTAGCTCATTACTTCATGATTTGATGAAACCTTAGGTAGTAGTGCACTCACAGGTGTAAAATAATAAATACCCTGACTGTATTTCTACCTTGCAAAATTATAGCTTATTAAATTTAATAGCCTGGATGAAGAGAGACGAAAAAATACATCTATATGTGTTATTGTCTACCAGTTCTTGTTGTGTTGTTCTTTCTGTAAATTATGTTGCCCAATTTGCACTCGGCTAATGATAGTTTTCTATTTTATTTGACAGGCTTTGTCAAGAGCAATAACAGAAGATGAGCTTATCTATATCAGAGCACAGTACAACTTGTTAGAACCAAGCAGCAGAGACGGCCGAATAAGTATCGATAACTTCAGGATGGTAAGTGCTTAAAAATGTAGGCTTGTTCGGATTCTATTTTCAAACTAGTATGATGATGTATGAAACTTATCTACATATGTGGGGCGCCTGAAGTCACCGTGTCTTTCCATCCTTGTTACAGGCTCTGCTACAAAAATCCACTGACGCTATGAAAGAATCTAGAACCTTGGAAATCTTAAATGCGGTACGAAATACACACTCTAATAGCTGACAGTATTTCCACTCCAGTTTTTATGTAGACCATATATTGTTCAGTATTTCATTTTACCTATGGAATCACCTCCAGCTGGAGCCACTAGCATATAGGAGAATGGACTTTGAGGAGTTCCGTGCAGCTACAATCAGCCCCTACCAACTTGAGGCTTTGTCCCGGTGGGAAGAAATCGCCAGCACTGCTTTCGAATATTTTGAGCAGGAAGGCAACCGTGCAATCACGATTGAGGAACTTGCTCAGGTATGCAGCAGAAACATACTGAGCACAAAATAAACCTTTGATCTTGCGTGTATGCTAATCTGTTTACCTCTCCTCTCACATATAGGAGATGAATCTTTCGTCGGCAGCTTACTCCATAGTTCGAGACTGGATTAGACCGTCGGATGGCAGGCTTAGCTTTCTAGGCTTTACCAAGTTTTTGCATGGATTAACAATGCGAAGCAGCAATGCGAGGCGGCACCATTGATTTTTGCCTGGCTGCTTTAATTGGTTCCTATGGTTTGGTTCATGGGATGTTGGTGTTTTGTCTCTCGTCTTTTAGTGGCTTAGCTTATTGTAGAGAATGCTTGTAGAGAAAAGAAAAGAAACGGAAAGTGATAGCTCAAAATGGAGTTCTAGAAAGGTTATGTTTTGCCTCTTCTTCTTCTTTTTTTCTTTCTTTTTGCCTTGATTCTTATACATTGTTTCGTTTTTTGTTACTGAATGAATGGGCATTGTACAGTTGGTTAATGATCTTGAGCAGGAAGTCATAAGAATAGCGCAGCCATTCTGGAATTTGTTGAGGGGAGATCATATGATGATCTTTAATGCCTGGGAAGATGTATTGTCGTTTGGCAGCATGTTCTTATCATATGCCAAAGCGTAACTATTTTAATGCAAAAGAGACAGCAGAAACGCTATCCCTTGCTTTTTCCAGACACACGTACGGCGCACCTTTATGGCCTTCAGGACGATAACAATTGCGTGCAAGTACAAAAGGTGCTCTGAAGGCGCAAATGCACGAAAGCCTCCAGGGTTGAAGGGTCTTCTCCATGGGAGTCCACTTAAAGCTGATTTTTTAGTGACACTTTGGTCGGAATTTGACCTTGAATGTCCATCGTTTAGAGAAATTAGTTTATTCTCCACCCAATTCCAAGAGATTGGACACCAAACTTCTCTGCAAATCCTTTTGATCAACTATTTCTGTTAGCCTACGTTTGGAGCACCTTTTGTTTTTCCAGATCTATACTGCAAGTCAAGCTAATTCATGCGAAATTTGGCATGCCTTTGACAAAAAAAAAAAAAAAGAACAACAACTGGGCTCAAATTGAACCACCACCGTGATCTAGATGCCTTGTGAATTTGTGATGATCTGGGCTTTCAGAGGGCTTGCTTCTGCTTTACTGGCTTGCCTTCGGAAACGCTCCTGAGCCTGACCGATGAATGAGATGACATGGACTGGGAAAGGAGAACTTTGCAAGGCCCAACAATAATTTCATAAAGCCCATCCAAATCGAAGACATCTCCTCCGTCTCTTCCTCTCATCGGCCGACTTAAGTCGACAGAGCGGAGTTAACTAAACAAATTTTAGGGAGCGTCTCAATTTAGGGACGCAATTACGCGAAAGAGGAAACAGTCCACGCCGCGCACAAGTTAGGAATCATACCATGAAAGCGGCCACGAACCGACCATTATCGCCGTGGGCGACCCCATCCTTATCGACCTGCTTTATTTTCCGAGCTGACACGAAGAAGATTCCTGTTCAACTTCAATTAGCTTTGGTCAGATGATGATTATCATCATAAGTTAAATCTCTTGTGCTTTCACACGTCGAGATTATGACGTATGGAACGCTTTGACGAAACAGAGCCAAACCGGGTCCAAGAAGGCCAGAAGTTTCATGATCCACGCAATTTATAAACTGCTATATAGGTGGAGAACGTGCGTTTTTTTATGGCAATTTGAAATCTAGTACGAATTCGGCTTGCGTCATTTCATTTCCCAATGGAGGAGGAGGATGTACTAGAAAATAAAGCGAATTTTTTAAAAGTTTGAACAAGTGTTCAACTGAGACAGGCGCTACCTTTGTCCTCATCAAATCGTAGCTGCTCGCTTCGCCTGTTGTAACATCCGCCTTCTTTTTCATTCAATTTTTTTTTAAGAAAAGTATACACGTACGCTGGTACGCATACTCGGAAAAAGTCACTGTGGACGGAAGGTTGCTACCTGTGTCCCACATAAACAACGTGGCCTGCATGCTTGAAAGCGTATTGGAAAGCGTCGGTGTGGCCCTCTGGTGACTCCACAAAGCCAGAGCCGGCAATTTCCGGCCAAGTCGAACGGATCCATGCACCTTTGTCTGGGTCGTTCGTGCGTCCGGTTGACGTTGCGACAAGGACTGTCTGTTCCTGATTGATCGGAGCATACGAGAGACCTGCTCTTGCCGTTGCATCATCATCATCTCCAGGCGTCAAGGCTCTTACGAAGGCAGGTAACAACTGGAGCACTGAAGAAAGAGGGCAGCGGGGCCAAGCAGTTTCCGTGTGCCTCACCCAGGTAGGCGGTGTTTGAGTCATCGGGTCGGGTCCCCCGCTGCCATCGTGCCGTGCAGACGACGGCACGGGCTGGACTGGGAGCCCGCTTGGTCGGGCCCCGGGCGACGCGTTTGTGCCTCGCCACAACGGGGACGGCACTTACCGGGCCCGGCGGGATGTTCTTGCAAATAAGACACGAAGAAATGGAACATCAGTCGCACGGCAACAAGATTCAATTATTGAGAGTGAATCGATGAAAGCAAGAGAATGTACTTGTATAAGATCCAAACATGCTACCCTGATCACAACAGAAAAAGATAAGGGGGCAGGATATAGGACACAATCACACGACGTGTCCGGGCACCAGAGCAGTGTATAAACTGTAAAGACTACTGCATAAACAACGTGGTCTGCGTGTCAGTTAACGTTCCTGCGGGTACTTCGCACAGGCAGAAGATTCAGCGTTCCCGGCCTGCTATACTTACAAGTCCAACGGAGCGACGCAGCACCCCTGCTCCAGTCACTCGGTGTCACCTGCCCTTGACGCGGCAAGTCCTTAAACAAGACGACAACGCTTTGTTCCTGATTTATCGGAACGTTTAGGAGACTCTGTCCTCGTTGCAATCGCGTCGTCACCACCGTACCTAAACAAACCGCCATCGCTCTTGCTGCGTTCGTTGTTTAATTAAATATACTCGCTGCTGCTGCCGACGTAAAACAACACACCCGGCCGGCACGGGACGCAAGCGCCGTCCGTCTCGCGTACCTCTTGCCTCCCTTGGGAAGTTGGAAGCCTTCACCTGATCCCGCCTCCCACGTTTCCAGTCGTCTCCTCTCCTCGCGTATACGTGCGTGAAGTGCCTTGCAATCCCACGGTGCCATTTGCCATACGAGGTACGATGACACGCGAGAAGGGGCCGGGAGCTTCCACAGCACGACTTAGGCCGTGGCCGCGGCAGGACGACGGACCGTTTCCACCTTAGTTGGTACGCCGTCCGCCACGCCTAATCGTAGACGCAACGTCGTCAGTTGGATATTTTCAATCATGAGGTGAATCGAGTCCCGAATCCCACAGGAGATTTACCACTACTGAACCTTGCCGTCTCTGACCTCCCGGGTCTTCTCACTTGTGACCCGGCCGGTCGGCACGAGGAAGAAGCTATAGCCTTTCCAAGGCTCCAGGGGGGTTTCGCCTGGCGTGTGGATCCCGTGGAGAATGAATTCCCCGGGAGGGCGACGCGTCGAGCGGCCCAAAAGGCGGCGTCTGTCGGTCACCCGCATCCCTAGTCAGTCCCCACACTTCCTATTTCCTAAACCCGAAACGCAGGAGCCGCACCGTGCTCGAGTGCGCTTCCACTCCAAGCAAAGAATTGGCGCGCAGCTGATGTGTACGTGTGCCAGGCCACCTCCGTCACGTCGTGCCGCACTCGCGCTCTGCGCGTGGCATGTCAACGCGGACCGGGACAGCCCGTTCCAACCCGATGCCTCGTTCTAGATGGCGGCCATGTTTCATGTGGGGTTGATGATGATGCTGCGGGTGTACGTCCGGTGGGAGTTGGTCTGGCCTGGACGCGCGCACCACAGTGGAGGGATCGGATGCGGTCAAGTCCGCGTTCCGGCGCTTTAACTCAGTGACGCTAACACGGAAAGATGCGTGATTAGCGTGGGGGGGGAGCACGGTCCTGTACACGACTTTTCGAAGGGGTTCACGTTTACAGCATGCGAGGATCGGTAACAGGCTCCAGGAATTCGTAGACTGGACCGACTCCATTTCTTTTGTTTTGGAGGAACGAGACCAACTCCATGTTGACACGGAGTCCAGCAGTCCAGAATGGGTACAGTCAACCATAATTATTGAGCCTGTTGTTTAAGCTATATTTCTTTTCCAGTACAGGCTTCCGTGCTCCCCCGGGGAGCAGAATAGCAAATAAATTGGTGCCTCTGAACAGAGTCGGGTAGTACAGTTCTAAAGTGTAAAATGGTTTGAAAGAATCCGGGTTCCTTCGGCTGTCAAACAAAGCACAAAGTCCTCTTCAGTTTTTTTTTTTAAAAAAAATTCAAGGACAACGTGGCCACAAACAGCTATTGAAAATTGTCAAAAGCCAACCATCAGTTAGGGATATATTTTCATATGCCAACCTACATCTCAATTCCTCGCAAAAGAAAACACTTACTCCGTACATTTTAACACTACAGTCTACAGCGTCTTCTTTTGTTTGGGTGGGATATGACATGGGAAGAATTTGGGTTTCCTGCCTTTTCTTTTTTTTCATTTAATAAAGCATGGACAATGTGCCTATAAGCACCTAGGAAAATTCCCAAAACCTAACCGCAAGTTAGGGAGCTGTGTTTTCATATGCCGACGTACACCTATTCCTCAATTCCTTATGGTCTCAAGTTTTATGAGTTTTCAATGTCAAGAGAAGTTCACGCCTACTGTGAGTTCCCACGAAGTTCGATGCGGAGATAGCCGAGTTTTTGCTAGTTCCTATATCATCTATACAGTAATATTAGCATGACTGCAACGAGACTCTTTATGATTCGTTCATTCCGGTGGCAGTGAGCTCTTTTTTAGATAATGGGTAAAATGTCCCAACTTTTGCCCCTCACGGGTTACAGTCCACCCTTATTACATTATAGCAGCATCAACTTAGTCTACCAAGACTCACATCTAAAATGACAGCGACAAAGGAAAAGTAATGCCCACAATAAAAGTTTGAATGGATACATTATTGACTAGCAATTCTATTGCTAAATCTTCATCCGAAGTTGACGAATACTTGCATGACCGTCGTTTCCAACGCGCGACATGCTCCCTTCATCATGTTGATGTCATCTTCACACCTTTGTAGCTGAGCCCAATGGCGAGACCAGTGAGTGGCCCTGAAGAGTACCTGCATGTAAGTCAACATAGGAGATTTATCAAACACAACATCATTCCTACTAAGCCAAATAGCCCAGCATATAGCAGAAGCACCCACTAAAATCTGATTCTTTAGTTTAGATTCATATGCATCTAACCAACCATTAAACATATGGTCTACATTGTGAGGTAATTCTAAACCAAAAGTAACTTGGGTCGCCCTCCACATGAACTTGGCATAATGGCATTCAAAGAATAAATGTTGGATTGTTTCGTCATGGGAGCAAAACACACATTTTTTCTACCTTTTCAATTGCGTCTAATTAGATTATCCTTGGTTAACACAACTCTCCGTCGTAAGTACCACATATATATTTTGATCTTGAGCGGTAATTTTAATTTCCATAAGTGCCTATTCTGAGTGACTGCCCCATTAAAAATTAACGCATTGTACATAGACTTTACTGAGAACATCTTGTTTTGATGGAGGTTCCAAAGGAAGGTATCTTTATCCCTACTTAGTGTAACATGCGCAACCCTAGCTACTAAGTGATGCCAAAGTACCAAATTGTTATCTATCAAACCGCGTCTGAACGATACATTTAATGGTACAGAGGCAAACACAGTTGCTATCGAAGCATTCTTATCCCTTACAATATAATATAAAGATGGATATTATTGCCTCAAGGTAAAGTCACCCAACCATTTATCCTCCCAAAACCTAATGGTGTCTCCCCTATTTATCTGAAACCGGCCAAAGTTCATGAATTTATCTTTCACCTTCATTAGTCCTGACCAAAAGTGGGAATCTCTAGATTTTTTTACCACCTGGCCCAAGGTTTTGTTCCTTATATATTTACTAAACAACAACTTTTACCAAATACCATCTTCATTCACTAGCTTAAATAGCTACTTGCTAAGTAAGCATTGATTTTGTAAGTCTAAATTATGTATTTCCAACCCCCCTTGATCTTTTGGTTGGCAAATAATGCTCCATTTGAATAATTTATATTTCTTCTTATATTCATCTGCTTGCTAAAAAAATCTCGATCTATAGTACTCTAGTTTCTCTAGAACTCCCCTTGGGACTTCAAAGAATAAGAGCATAAACATCGCTAAGATGGCGGTGAGCTCTATGACTTTTTTTTTCTGCGTGTCAGTTGGTCAACACACGAGAGAACTTAAAACACGACAACTAGTACCATATATATATATATATATATATATATATATATATATATATATATATATATATATATATATATATATATATATATATATATATATATATATATATATATATATATATATAGAAGTCGATGGTCTTATATAGGAATTGAGGTGTAAACGGCTTGCAAGCTGATATTTTAGTTCCTAGAATGTGAGGCTCCACGTTTTTTTCTTTCAATTTTAGAAAGAAGAAGCATAGGCTTGTCACGCGAAAAGTATAAGAAAGAAGAAATAAGCATCTTTATTGTGGTTATCGCAGCTCTACTCCTAGTAGTGCCAAAATAGCGTAGCTTGAGGTATAGGTCAGAGTACTCACCCGTGCACGCGTGTACGTACTAGCTTGGTTGGTGAACCCATGCCATATAGCCAACAAGAGCTCCGCCGTGCTGTCGCGCGCACGGCGCACACCATGACTCGTCTGAGACCTGGGCCACACCCCACCCGAATTTCCATCAAAGGCTGATGAGGCTGTTGCGCCGGAGCCACCAAATAAACCCTGCCACTGCCGGCAGCTCCTCCTCAAGAGCTACCCTCCAAAGTTCGTTCAGGAACGGTGACAGCTCGACGGGCATCTCGCCGGATAAAGTTTGGCATAATAACCTTTGCGAGCTCCTATCCTGTTCCAGCAACGCGAAATAGCACCGTCGAAAAATCGTCACCACGCACGTAACGTGACGAGACAGGCGCAGACGGGACGGGACGGGAATCTGAACCGATAGCCCGTAACGGTCACGACATGGAAGAATACGAGAGAGAGATTGTGGAGCGCGCGCGGCCGGCCGGCACGCCGTCGCAGCCACACGCCGGGATCGATCGATGGATCCCGACGAGACGACGGGTGCGGCGGTCGCGCGAGGCTCCGCCAGGTGGCCCCAGGTCCGACGAAACCTCAGGTTGATTTTGCCGCGGAACGAGACGAGGTGTCTGTCATCAGCTTGGCTGCCTGCGCGCGGGATCTTCTGCGAACCGTGTGCGCCCCTGTTTAAGCAAACGCGAAACGTTCTTGTTCTGTTCTAGACGCGACGAACGTGTGTAACAACATTATAAAATCGAAATTTAACTATACTCTCCTTTCAGTTGCCTCCGTTTGTTTGTCGATATCAACGAGGAGAGGAGAGGAGAGGAGACTTTAAGTTATATTTTAATTTTCTTTAATAATAAAATAAACTGTAATAATATATATGATATTTTTTAAAAATAATTTAAATAAGATGAATGATTAAAATTAATTAAAAAAGTTAACTGTAATAACAATTTAAAAATAGAGTGAGTATAGTAGAACCGCAACCGATCGTCGTGGTCAACTCTGCTTCCGCGCGCGCAACTAAACCATAGCCCCCGTCCTTTCCGTTATGCTAGACCCCGACTACCCGTTCCAACCAAGAAAACCCGTCTCGTTCCAAGCGCCAAGCGCCCACGCACGTTACCCCCTAGAGCTATGATTATTCTTTATTTAGCGCAAATTGGCAGGTGTTCTGCCCATTCGTTACGAGCTTGGGGATCGATATGATATTATTCAGCAC
The DNA here is from genome assembly GCA_030378355.1 of Eleusine indica. NCBI lineage: Eukaryota > Viridiplantae > Streptophyta > Magnoliopsida > Poales > Poaceae > Eleusine > Eleusine indica. The sequence continues at coordinate 51,641,413 of CM059495.1, forward strand.
ATCGTCATCTCCTCTCCGGTCAACTCCGACCCCGAGGCCGAAAAAAAAAATTCAAAACGAACACGAAAACACCCCCGAGTCATCTGCGCGAGATCGCGTCACGAGTCTTGGCCAGCCAAGCAGCCCGTCCCAAACAAAACCAAAGCCTGAACCCGACCAACCGCCGCCCGCCTCTATCTGAAAGTCTGAACCGAACCCCGCCGCAACGGCCGGGCCGGGTTGGTCCCCTGGCTGGCTTGCGCCCTTCCTTATCCCCAAAGAAACGGCAACGCGCACAGCACCGCGCGGTTCCCGCTCGCCAAAGCGCGGTCGGTCGCGCGACCTGGCCACACGTCTGGCTCGGGCCGGGATCGTGGGAAGAAGCAGCACGACGCGACCCGGTGCGAGGGGATCGAGATCGAGAGAGCACCCGCGCACCAACTCCACCACCCCACCACCTGGCTCGAGCCAAAATGCTATAAAAGCCGTGCCGTGGCCTCCCCCACATCCTCCGCTCGCTTGGCATCGCAAACTCTCGCTCGGAACAAGGAAAAAAAAAAAAAACTGGAAGAAGCCAAAGTGGAGTAGGCCATGTCCAACGTGCCCACCTCCCTGCGCGACTCCTCCCTCACCGTCTTCCGCCTCGCCATCTCCAGCTCCGACCCCTGGCCCTTCTCTTCCTCCTGCCTCTAACCATCACCAACGAACTAGCGCCTCCTCCTTGACCTCCTCCAATTCTTCAACAGCCAACAGGGACCAATCGATCGACCTGGGGTGCTTGTCGACGATCATCAACATGCACGGCAAGCAGCAGCAGCAGCAGCAGCAGATGGTGATGGTGCCCAAGGGGTGCGTGACGGTGCGGGTGGGCGCGGAGGGGGAGGAGCAGCGCCGCTTCGCCGTGCCGCTGGGCCACCTCAAGCACCCGCTCTTCGGCGCGCTGCTGGAGGAGGCCGAGCGCGAGTACGGGTTCCGGCACCAGGGCGCCATCGCCATCCCGTGCCGCGTCGACCGCTTCGTCCAGGTCGAGAGCCTCATCGACCAGGACCTACACGGCCGGCCATGCGCGCACCACCACTTCGTCGACCTCGACGGCCATGGCGGCGCCACCGGGACCCCGCACCACCACCACCACCATATCCACCTGCCGCGATTCGTCGGCTGCTTCCGCGCCTGACGACAACGGTTGGTCCTCTCCATCGTCGAGGCGGCTTCTTGTGTGTTGTTGGTAATTGGTTAGCTGTTGGTCGTCCCTCTCTCCGTTCTCTCTTGTTGGTTCAGGTTGTTGCGTGACACGATTGGTTTGAGGCTAAGCTTCTGGTTTGAGAGAAACGGCGGAGGACGATTCTTCTAGTAGATGATGATGATGAAAAGTTGAGACGATCGAGCTAAACTGTAAAGATTTTAGCGAGGATGTTGTTATTAAACTTTAGCTTTAGCTCTCCTATATATACATCAATATATATACTTCGCTAATATGCTCTGCAAAAAGTGGTGGTTTCTCCATGTAAGTTACTTTTTTTTTGGTACATATAGACGATTATTATTGTTGTCTGAAAATATCGCTTTGCTACACTGCTGGCATCACAAACGCGTCACTGCTGATACATTATATAGTTCATTATGAGCTGACTGAAAAATACGTATGAGAAAAAATTTGGGACAAAAATAGGCGGCTCTTAAGATTACATCTTTCTCATGATGAGTTAAGACAGAATTAGAAAGGGATATATCTGCAGTTATTACTTTGTTTTATACATGGCAGAGATTCAGAACGGACGGCATAACTCAAATTGTCACGCATCCTCTTTATTCCCTTCTCCACTATCTCGTTGAGCATATTCCACTGTAATATCCGGAGCATATACAAACGTATGGCTATCTACTTGCCAAACTAAATTGGACTAGTTACTTAAAATAGGCAGCGTTACTTAAATGACGGAAGTATTTTCTGTAATCGCCGTGGCTAATGAAAATTTTCAGTATTGTACTCCAAACAGGAAACGGAAGATGTTTTGTATTATCTGCTAATGTCTAGATGATCGGATTCCATGTACAAGATCATGATCTTCTTATCTTTTTTTTTTTTGCGGCTAAATATAAAAGGATCTCATATGATTTTGATCACCAAAAGGCCATGCACGATCCACCATTCCTTTATCCTGGCACCTGATGATGACATAGTATCGTAATGATCTTGGATAAGTATGCCGAAAGTGGATCCATACTTCAATGGCTTACTGACGAAAAGACAGCTCTTCGAATGAACCTCACCCTGCAAACCTGCTGAAAAACTTAAATCGATCACCAGCTGTCCACCATACAAAACACCTCCTTAGTTTGCGGTCCATCAATTCTGGAAGTTCCCACACCTTTGCTAGTATCAGTAGCGCGGTAGTTGTGGTTGGCGTACGCCATCATGCGGTTGGAAGCTTGGAGTTGAACAGATTACGGCTGTTAATTGGATTGTAATCTCACACGCCTGCCAACTTGGAGTTGAATCAACTGGTGCTGGCGTGCTCAAGTCAAAAGTCCAAAGCCAGCTAGAGTAGGTGATATGCCGGAAATTTCGCTGCAAATGAACCAAGGTGACAGCACAAGCACACAATGAGGGCGTAGCCTTATATCGTTTCCCATTATCCACCCGTACTTAGAGCCCATGAAGACAGGAGCACGCTATGATTTTGAATTGAACTCAATCGTTTCAAACTGATAGTCGGAAGAATTGAGCCTAACCCTCACCGCCGTTATTCCAAATAGAGACTTTTAAAGATCGCCCCTCATCCCTCTTTTATCCGAGAATGGTAGGATATGGTACTCAGTTCCCCACACTGGCTGATCTCGCCGTTTATACCCCCCGAAAAGTCATTCTTGGCATGCAGTGGATTGATAAAAACGTACCAGCACTGACACTGGCAATCGCTGTATATATGACTTTCTTCACCGAATTTGGGCTACAAACAAAACAAAGTTGGTTCAGTTAGCCGTAGCTTTCAAGGAAGGACGGCATAATGACAAATATTACCTTTTCACTTTGGCTAAGAAATTCGATAATCGGGAAACCAGAGCTTTAGCAAAGTGGATAAAAAGGATAAAGATGCATCCACGCCGCGCCAAAAGAAAAAAGGACAGGACAAGAGACATTAGGATTTTCTTTTCTTTCTGATTAAATACATCCATTAGGCTCTAAATTAGTTGTTAAACCGATGGGCATAAGTATGCTGGAAGCATAGAGGCTGGAGTTAAGGCTCCTGGGTAAAGTGATTTGTGTATTATTCTTCCGTTACTGATAATTAAACTGAAATGACGCATAACAGACTTGATCACTGCTAGTCGTGTAGCATTTTTTTTTATTTTGAAGTATAATGCTGTACGCTTGTAACTAATTGCTAAAATCCTTTCGAGAGAAGGTTTTCCTTTTTTTTTAAGAAAAATTTTTTTTTAAGAAAAAAACATTCGAGACAAGTAGGACATGCTAAAACCTTCAGAGTTTGGCCATTCTCATGGCGGTCAAGACACTGGTAAATGCTAAAATGCATTTATTGGGCCTAGACTAAAACACATGGGCTGAAGTTTGTATGAGACGAAACAAATGAACATCTGTCATGGGCCGAGTAAGGGGAAGGAACATATCTGTATTCCCTATGTTCACTCTAGATCATCTCAGAGTGAACAAGCTCGAATATGCAGATCGAAGCCACAGCAGCCAGCAGCAAGCATCGATCTGTCTCCATGTACTGAACAACCAGAATATGCAACAACTGAGATTTAAGGAACACACAACACCGACGACTGGCATGAACTGAATATCATCTCAAGAGCTGCAGAGTTCGGAATCATGCTGAATGAATACCTATTTCAGTTAAACGCAATATCAAGTAGCACTGCCTGTTCTTTCGGTGCTAGTGTAGTAGTATATTACATTACAAACTAAAATCTATTCTCTGCCTCTCGTGCGAAACTTGGGTCAGGAGTTATATGCAAGATCTGCAGATCCTCCTCTACTACCAAACCTTGTATCACCAGAGGCCCAACCGCACCACCAAAATCTTCCCTAAACCTTTTTCATTTGATTGGAACTACAAATAATTCGAGAAAGGCGAAGAAATAACTGCCAACTGGTCTCATACTACAGTGAGATGGCCAAACTCTGAGCATCATCATCAAAGCTGTTAAAACATGTCTGCTCAGGCTCAGTGGTGTGGCTTGTGCTAATGCTGCTCTGATGCATCTGCAGTCCAGTATGTCTTGACCGCCATGAGAATCTTCTCTGGGTTAAATGGACCGTCCTCATGGTCCATGATGCGGCTCTCCCATCGCATTCGTTTGGTTATTGCCTGGACTTTGGTGAGGACGTCGACCGTGTCGCGGATGATAGCTGTGCCCTCAGGCCTCAATATCCTATCCATCTCCAAGAGGATATCAGTTATATCGCACCTGAAAAGTTCAGGAAATCAACACTATTAGAGCCTATCCATCATGAATTGCATTATCAGGTATTATAGATATTCTAGTGCAGGACCATTTTCTTCATTTGCTCACACTGAACTCAGGTGAACAATCAGGTTCATTGTTTCAGCAAGGGTGTGAGAAGCGGAAGAAATTTAACAAATGCAGTTCCCGAAATCTATAGAAGGATGGAGGTTACAGTTACACTACAGCCTCGTGTTCTGTGATATCAACAGTAAATTGTACGACACAGGACATGCAGTCATCATCGGGGGAAAGTAATGAGCTAACAAGGACTGAAGGACTACAAAGACCTTAACCTTTCATATAATACAAGTTTCTGCCACTGCTTTCCTCTTCTACAGTCTCACAATTAATATGTGGTGAACATGTTCCACCGAACTGTCTAGTTCTTGTACAATGTTCACTATAGTTTCATTCCCGCTAGAAAATGATATATGTACTGAACTAACTTAAATACCTTCCCAGAATGATAAACTACAAAAAAATCTTTTGATAAAAGCAAGTTGGTGTGTTCCTTAAAGAAATAAATTCAGCAAAAACTTATTATGATCGTTCAGGCTGACAAATGTAATGCCACAATATCAAAGATAATAAGAAAAATAAAAACAATAATGGCTTAAATATGGCTAATAGAAAGGCTTAAGTATAAAGTTTCCTCACCTGTCTTGGTAGATGCTAAACAAATTGTCAGCATGCAAGAGGTCATAGGTTCTTGGATATGTCGAAAACGCTTCGCACCAATCTTGGTATGTGCCAATAAATCCTCGCTCATATATTGCCCCAAGGGTGTCCCGGTCTGAATTAACTGGGACAACATTCATCACCCAAACAGGGTATTTTACTAATGAAGCAGCAAACCCACCCATGTTTGCGTTCATATCCATAATATTTCTGTACCTATTCTCAGCAATGGGGATGGTGCGTTTGTAGTATGCCACCCTCTTCTCCCACAACTTCTTGTCCTCATCAAATTTCTTAGCATCTAATCCAGGAATCATGCCTCTTTTAATTCTTGGAGGGACTGTAAATGCCCTCTGTGGCCAGTTCTCCACTGCCCCACCTGCAACTTCTCCCTGGTTGCTTACTTCAGGCAATGGAGTAACACAAGCTTCCAGCTGCTTGTACCTGTATATTGAATGGGAAAAGAAGATAATTCAGTATTGGACAACTAAATTTACTTAGCATACTTTTTTTTTTGTTTATTCAAAGATTCTGTACCAAGCAGCATCAGGATTGTCACTCTTGCAGATATGGGGTATCTTGTAGGTTTTCTTAACGTCGGGACATTCAAGGTGGTTCTTTGGCTTCTGCCAGATGGAAAGATCCCCCTTCTCAACCACCTTGTTCCAGCAAAGGCTCCTAGCTACATTCTCAATTTTGTCTTGCTCTTGCTTGAGATCATCCTTGGTCCTCTCCCATCCCTTGTGGTGCGTCTTCCAATTGATTGGAGGACCCGAGAGGATCCAATAACCTCCTGGCCTTAGAATTCTATCAACTTCGGCAAGGTACAGTCCATCTAAAGGAGTTTTGAAAACAGGCATTCAACTATTCAGTTTGTTTTGTGCACAAGAACAACATCAAAGGCTGAATTTGGAATGAGTTTCAGAAGCATGAAGTGCTCACCATAGCCATACCAAGGAATTAGACAGCGCGAGCAGTGAGCCATATCAAATGCCCTAGATGGGTAAGGCAACCGGTGCTTCCCCATCACGCCAATGATGGCAGGGACACCCCTTTCCAGGGCAAATTGCACCTGAGCTTCATGTGTGTCCCTTGGTGCAAATGACATGGCAAGGATGTTCCTCTTCAGCAAGTAAGCTCCCCAACTAGCAACCTTTAGCAAAAACAACAGCAAAAGCATGAGCACCACCACAACATCCATAAACCTGAGCACAAGATGTTCTTCCCCTTACCCCACAGCCCGTGTCAATTGCTGTTCTAATCTTCCCGTCTGACAACGAGATGAGCTTATTAATGTCATCGATGTAGGCATCAGCACCCCGCGGGAACATGGTGCCACCACCAGGAAACCGGAATTTGTCACCCTCCACCTGTATCCAGTTCTGCACAGCCTTCTCAATGCTAAGCTCCTTGTGGGGGATATTATTGAACCAGGCATAGTCCCTGCTCCGCGGCCACTTGAAGGGGGTCTGGTACCCGGGTGGTGCCGGGATGAGACACCGGATCTGCTCATCCTTGCCGGGGCAATGCCGCTCCCGGTACACCAGCATGGCACGGTCAAATCGTCGCCCGCGCGTCCGGTCCTCGCACGGCGTGTACTCACTGAAGTTGAGCGCGCACGCCGGGAACTGTTGCAGCGTTGAGCCGGTGTCGGTGTCATTGATGGTGAGCTGGTGGTGTGCTTCGAAGTCGAGGGCATCGCCGGTTGCCGTCCCAAACGACGGCACGGAGCTGGAGGAGGACTGCATCTTAGCAGGGTCGCAATCCACTCGGGTGATCGCCGCGGAGTTGCCAACTGGCTTCGGCAGTGTGGTGTTCTGCCATGCACCGAGCACATAGAAGGCAATGCAAAGTGAGCTGACCACGAGGATGTAAGTCAGGCGCTGCTTCTTGGATTCCTGCAGCTGCTGAGCTTTAGGAGAGGCTGGGTAATCCTTCGCCATGTCTCCTGCAAGTTCAAGAACCAGTTAGGTGTTAGCAAAACTCAGCTTGAAACGAAAAGGGGAAATCATGGCACCTATCTACAAGGGGCCACAATTCAAGAGTAAATAACTGTCTTAGACTACAAGTGTTCTTAAATTTGAGCCGAAAAGCTTGCACTGCTGAACAAACTGGGTTTTCAACAGCCACAAAATCGAGATGCTATCTAGGATTTGAAACTTAAAATGTTTAGCTGGCGTTCTTATGCGCCATCACGACGATACTTGGGAAGACTAATATCAAAATTACTACCACCATTTGAAGAAGATTGACAATAAATTTCCATTTACCAAATACTAGGCTTCTGCTGAACAACTCAAATCACAGGACTTCAGACAGTGGAAGGGAACATAGATACTAGCAAATTTGCATGATTCGAACTCTGAACCGGACCCGATTTATGAGTGTCCTAATTTTAAGCTGCCCCTACAGAGCCAACCATTAAAGAAGCAAGGCAAGAAAGAGATTCCTGACAGAGCCTCGAACAAAATCAGTAAGATTTATGCGTCTCGGTGAGGGCAAGCATACGGGACGCGGATAAAGGGCAAAGAGGCTAAACAGTGAAGATTCCGAGCGAAAGGCAAAGCAGAAGCCACAAGATAGTGGCAGCTAAGCACTAGGATACGGGAATATAAAAATCTAGCAAAATATCACTCAGCAGAAGCAGTTGCCTTTCCTAATGGATCCATCCCCTCCAAGAAGCGCAGAGCAAGAAACGGAATCAGTAGAGCTACCAGACCTGTACCGAGGAAGCCGCCAGCTCAAGAAGGAAGAGCAGAGGCGCACGGCAGCACGCCAAGACGACGAAGAAGAAGCAGGGTCCCCTCAAGCTCCAGAGCAAGGGTGAATGAGGCAGGAGAGAAGCTGCCTGACTATTTATGCGAGCTTCACAGCGATGGGGATTGGGGAGTGAGGCAGGCACTGAGCCAGTGAGGAAAGAGTAGTGAAGTGGCCTGACGCCGAACGCGCCGCTCACATGTCAGCAGCGACCCAGCTAAACCGTGTCCTCCCTTCCATCATAAATCATAAATAAAGCAATGTGTGAATGGAGGCCACACCGGGAAAGATCAGGGCGACATGAGAATAAAATTGGTTGAAATTGGAAAGTAAAAAGCGGGGGCAGCGCACCAAGGCCGAGAGAGAGACCACGGTCACGTGGTAATGAGGCTATGGGGACCCAGCAGTGGACTGTTTCAGGAAGAAAGATTTGGAGGAAGAAGCAGCCTGGTCGTTAAAATTAGGCGTCTCTGCACGACCGCGCGGAGAAATGTACTGATTTTCTGGTATATTGGTTTTTGAACAATCTTTGAAATTTCAAGGGCCTACTTTAATTTATTGTTTTGCGTTTAGGTAAAACAACAACTAGCTGACGATTTTGATGTTTTAATTGTTCAGGACATTACATCTACTGCGACAAGGTACATTCTTGAAGACAATGTTGAAAACAATCTTGCTGGCAAACATAAGTGAACAATTTGGAAGGAAGAAAAATAAGTTTAATGACCTACATAGCAGGGGAAAAAGATTGAAACATGAAGGCAAAATCAACCGCACAAGAACAGTGTTAAAACTTTCAGTTACTCACCTACACAATGTGGATCCTAGTATTCCCTTGTTACCTTAGCAAATCTGATCTGCCTCTCTGCCGCACACTCTATCATTGATCTGGGCAGCTTTGCCCGGCCATGATGGTTGTTTGCAGTACAAGCAGGGTAAAACCAAAAGACTCTTCTTTTGAGCTGCTCCCGTTTTTATCTCCTCGAACACTACCGCCGGTGATTCACACCCCTCTTGGTTCTTGCCTGCATGGAGAGTGGACAGGATTTGGTCAATGGCGAAAGGGCGCCACAGAGGGTTATGGGGAGACATTGCCGGCCCTCCATTTGCTCCCAACGTTTCCCAGCTTTTCTTTTTGTCTTCAAAAATAAAACCTCAGAACATGGTGGAAAAAAGATGTTGGTTTTATGATGACAATGCATGGGCAGTGTCGGTGCAATAAAATGCATGGACCACATGATGCAACCATTTGCGATGATATGTTTGTCTGTGTCCTACCTACTTGGCCTGATATTTTACACAGGGTTTCAACAGGAAATAATTGATGGCGGTTCCTCTGGTTCCTGTTTGCTGTACCCCTGATTCATGAGTTTGGATTTTTTTTTCAGGTGAAAAATAATACTGCAGAAAATTAAGGTGGTGGTATTCAGAGGCGTGTGCAATTTCACATTTCATGATACAATTACAGATGTGTAGAATACGCAACCCTATACGCGTCGCATGTGCGCGCATCCTATTTTTTGGATCAAATGAAATAGAAAACCATCGAAAAGTAAGGCATGCCGTGGTTGGGATCTCGAAAAACAAGAAGAAAAAGTGGACACACGCAATGGCGCAACCCTACTCCTTTCTACCGGATCCCGCATCGATGTTCCTCCTCGACGTGGCTTTCTGGGACTGAAATCCCCCTCTTTCGCCGGATCCAAGAATCGGAGGGAGTCCCTCACGCGATCGTCGGAACAGTCAAAAGAACATTGCAATTCGAGGTGAAACTGAAACTCACCTGATGAAGTTGGCAGCTGCAGCAGACCTCCAGGGGGAGGAGATGATAACAGGAGTAGGGGATGCCAGGCTACGATCTCTGAATTCGTTGCAATCTTCAAGGGATTCTAGGTCGTTTGAAATTTCGTTGACGGCAAATATATACCACGAAAAAGAGGAAATAATCGGCGTCAGCCAAACCATTAGGCCCAGAAGGCCGCCGCATCTCCACATACCGAGACCATTTGGCCCAACAGATCAGCGACAAACCTGCAGATCGGTCCATCAGACATCAGCGCATCAGCCTGCCCAAGAGGCGAGAGCGGCAGGAGCCCGATCGGACGCGTCCCCAAGTCGCCATGGCGCCTCAAACGAGCTCTGATATGAAATTGTGGTACATAATATTTTTTGTAACTTTAGCGCAATGCAGAGAATATTCAACCATGATTTGATCGAGAAATAATAAACATGTAGAATCAGATAGATCTAGCAACGACAAAATCCTAATAAGGAACATTGATTGAAGAAAACTGTCAACGCCTGACTTCCAAACTTTCAATAGAGTTTTAGGTCCCCGTTTGTCAACGGGGATGATTGTTTTCGTAGGCAGGCGACTGAAAACTAAGCCTCCTTTGAGTAGATCATTCTGCCCAATTTTCATCCGATGGATCTCATTTCTAGCCTCCGACTGTATCCTCCTCCATTGCCGTTTCTTCTCCGGTGCAGCACAAGGGAGCCGCTCAACGGCAGGCCAACTTCATCTCCGGCAATTTCCGCCACCAAATCCGTTTCCGAAGGAAAAGACAACCATAGCAGTTTATGATTTGATCGAGAAATGATAAACATATAGAATCAGGCGGCAGCCCACAACTCCAGTCTTTTCCTGCAGTGTGCTGGATCTGGACCCATTGGACAGACATAGCAAAAATGCTGGTTCTTCACACCCACGCATAACTGTAACAGAGAGCACGACATGGTTTCACACACATGACGGTTCAACCACAGGTAGCTGTTGCTTACCAAAGTCTCAGTCTCAGCCAAATTGTGCAATAAACCTTAGGAAAAATATGTGCAAATAACTGAGCCAAAGTACACTGATGAGTGATGATAGATACCATATATCAGTTTCTTACGGCTATTTCAACTGGAAAGCAAACTAGCCAACTAGAGCATGATAACCAAATGGTAGGCACTAGGCACTTAAGACAGTGACAAACTTTAGTAATAAAGATAAGAAATGTTCGACAAACAACCGCTCCAACAAAACATGGAACCAGTGACCTCACTAATGCTAGAGATGGCCCACCATAAAGCTTATGCTATTTGCCGTTATCTCTATCGCACTGCCAAATTTCCCCTTACCGAGAAGCCTTCCTACAAGCACCTCCACTATGTGGTGCAGTTGCTCTTGGTCCCCCATCTGAAGAGGCTGCTCCCAATGCTGCAAAAGAACACAAATATGTAAATACAACATCTGGTTGAGGAACCAACTTTATACTCAATGAACATGTGTATCTCACAAGGACCAATATGTTTGCCATTACTGGCTAGCCAAACAAGCAAGCAACTAGAGCACACTCACAAGTGACCGCACCTCCACTAGTTAAGTGTAAACTTCAGAATGGTAACACATTTATTTATAGCAATAAATTTACCATCAATGTTTCAATGTTCAGGTCAGGAATGTTCAAGCTTAAAGATAGCCACGCGGCTCATATCTTGAGTGCACAAGATCATGTGGCAAACAACCTTATGGTTTGAACCAACTATCAAGAGCTCAATATTGGTCCATAACATGTACTCAAAGTGAATAAATTCCAAGACATATCTAACCAATTTAAAAGTATGGTTCATAACAAAAAATATATGGTAGTAAAAGGAACACAGTTAAATAGACATTTCAATCATAAACACATTCTTCTAGCAAAAATACCATCACACGTCCGTCCTTGTTATTAACTGAGAAATTCACATTTTGAACGTTGTAGCTGTACCTGGAGTGTAGAAGCTCAAGTAGGGGACAACATTGAAGAAGTCTAAGCCCTCTGCTATCTTCTTCACAAGGTTGGACTTCACATCAACAGTGAAGAACGCATCAACCATCCGCACAAGAATAATTCCAATGCCATCAGCAAAGCCAACCACTTGAGCTGAAGCCTCGAGGGGGCTCGGACAGAGAGAGCATCCTCAAGGTCAATGACTTTGATCTGTTTCCATCCCGCATCTCTATCGGAACTAGCCTCCCTTCACCACAGGAAGAGCCTCGACTCATCAATGGTGGCCAATCCCAGGTTACCACCCTCTGAAGTAGGCAGCACAGGCCACTATATGATGCAGGTGGTAGATTGATGACAGAAACTTCTCGCGTGCTCAAATCGTGCTATAAGATTCCGATGCCCCTTTCAAACAAGAAGTAGAGTGTGTTTCCCACAAGGACATTGGATCAGATCAATTCGGTCGCCAGCGTGCACAGCAGTGGTCAGCTTACTCCATGCACCATTCTCAGACGAGTAGATGCAGGTGGACGTGAAACGCTCGCTCTCGTCGGTCGCCACAAAGACGACGAGGAACCGTCCCCCGCCGCAGTCGAGGTGGTCACATCCGGCCTCCAGGCAGAGGACCGCAGCGGTCCAGCTGGTGTAGCTGCGCCGGAACCGTGGCATGGGCAGCGGACGCATCCCGCCGGTGATGGGATCCCATACGATAAGCTTCGTCTCCTCGAGCTGACACGAGAACAGGTTGTGAAGGAGGACGCGGCCATGGCGGGCGTCGAGCGCGCGGGAGATGCGGAGCAAGTCACTCGGAGGCGGGCGGAAGGAGGTGGTGGGTACGAAGCGAAGGGGGGCTAGACGGCAGTAGAAGAAGCCGAGCATGGGGGCCGTGCGGTGGAGCTCGGCGAACCTGCGGCGGAATCGGCGGCCGGAGATGAGGCGGTACCAGCGCTTGCAGACGAGGGCCGCACGGAGGAGGCACGCGGGGTCGTCCGGCGGGCAGCGGAGGAGGAACTCCTCGACCAGGTCGTCCACCAGCTCCGGCGGCTGTGACATGCTGCTTGCTTGGATCCCGCCGCCGGCGGCGGCGCTAGGGCTTGGCGGGTCGGAGAGTGCGGGCGAGTGGAGCAAATGGGCCAAGCGGGCTGCGGTTGCTTGGTTTGGTTTGGTTCAAGTTCAACTAGGCAAATGTGTCTCTGGCTCAAAGTTGGGCTAACTTCAACAATGAGAGATATTTTTGAAAGGCAAATAGAAATTTGTCTCACATGTACAGTAATAAAAGTGACATGCATGTCGAGACTTCTACTCAGAAATAAATTTATAAGGCTACGTCGGGATTAAGAACTCGATGATTAAGACACAAGACACCGATTAGACACGTTCGGGCTCTCTCGATGAGAGTAAAAACCCTACGTCCTGTATTTTGTGATTTGTATTGATATTGTGTTTCGTGTCCTTCGATGGGGTTCCCTGCCGGCTTATATATCCGGTCGGCAAGGGGTACATGAAGAGTCCTACTCGTAGTCTATAAGGATTCACATCGAAAGTCTATCTCTAATTGTCTTGTGCTCCAAGCCGACTCGGTCGATTCCCTTATGGATGAGGTACCCGGTCATCTACCGACTTAGGCATAACTATAGATATTTGTAAGATAAGTACTCCACAACAGCCCCCGAGTGCTTCCTGATTTTGAGCTTTAACCTGTCGAGTGATATTCAAGATTATGCGACTAGATCACAAATTAGAAAGACCTTTTGATTGAAGTTCCTGATGGATCTGGTGCGCCGACTAGGTGCACCTGATCAAGTGTAGCCTCCGACCCTTGTATAATTTAGAGACTAACAAATAATGTAAGAGTCTAATAATATTAACTCTTAATATTTTGTTATATATAATTTACTCAAACCATCAAGTGCGAGCTTAAGTAAACTCCTGATCGTCAAACCAGAAGGTCAGTTAGCAAGACATCAATCTTGCTGACCGATTAATAGAAAGGTCGAGTGATACACACTCTTGCCCGAGTAACTTGTGGATCTAAATTTCATGAGATCAATTATGTTTTTGCCCATATAAAAGGAATATGACATCAATCATATAATAGTACTAAGCTAAATGACATCAATCATAATATAGTTTTTTCTTAATGAATTGTCACTCTACTCAATATAAGTTCAATTTTAATAATTAGTTACTGACATTAATCAATAACTTATCTTTTGAACTTATACCCGTACGACCATTAAGTCCTCTGCTACATGATCATCAAATCATATAGATACAGAAAGTATTTTTAAGTGGATGTCACTTCTTCTCATCAAAGAAGCCCCCGAAATTACTTCTCAAGGTTGATAGCTCTAATTCTTTTTAAAGAATAAAGCCTTTTACATTTTTTTTTATTATTAGGCGGAAAAGTCTGTCACTGTGCGACCCATACTAGCCTATGGGACCCAGAGACTAGGTTAAAAAGGCGAAGGTATAAAAAGGGCAGAGGACTGTTGACTCCAAGCCCACACCGCTATTTGCACACAGCGCTTCGTCTTCCTCGCGCCTCCTCTGTTCTTACGACTCCTCTGCTTCCAGAGCTAGGGTTAGCGCTTTCTCTCATCGCCGCCGCAGATCTTCAACGCCATCAAGCCCTCAAGCATTAGCTAGGGCTTAGCTCCACCACATTATTGCATTCCAAGAAGATGCCTCACAAATCATCCAAGAAGGCTGCCGCCGTCGCTGAGTCCTCCTCCTCAGAGCTGGAGATCTCGGAACAGCTATGAGAGTTCTCGAAGAGCAACATCTCCACCGTCGATCTGAACAAAATGGTGGTGGACGGCATCTTCCCGGAGCACGCTCGCATCGACTGGAAGGTACTGAACAAATTGTATTTTTCCGCTCGTTTTCTGAGCATGGCTTCGAAGTTCTCTGCTACAGTTTTCTGCGCGGGCTCCATTTCTTCTAGGAGATTGAGCTCATCAACCTCAATCACAACTCCATCCTTCACATTGCTATCTTCGTACATATGTGTGAAGCTTTTCTGGGCATTCTGCCCTATTTTACTTTGTTCCGTCATCTTTTCGTCCTCCGACCGCTGCCAGCCAAAGAAAACCAAGTCGCCATTGGTGGAGTCGATTTTCACTTGTGCAAGAAGGAGACCTACATCAACGTGCCATTGAAGACCGGAAACAAGAACTGGAAGGACAAGTGGTTTTACGGTGACAATCCTCCTCCTCCTGTTCTTACCGACTTCTCTGGTGCCAAGGCAATTCCCCAGTTGCGGTGGTCAGAGAGACCTGACCCAGCCGACCCCAAGTGGTCGCTCTTCTAGAGAAGATTGCAGAGCTAAATAATGAAGGTGTCGATGGCATTACCATAGCAAAGAGCTTCATAGTGCGCCGAATACAGCCTTTGAAGCAACAGAGCCACCCCGCCTAGAAGTATGCCACCGACGACGAGACGAGGGAGGTGCCTGATCCGCCAAACTCCACTCTGCGTCGGTCACGGTTATCAAAGATGTTTGAAGGAGAAATCATTCAAGATCATCTCTTAATCGCAATGGCATACAACGTGGGCACTCTGTAGGCCCGAGTAAGCCTCGGTCATCTTGAATAATTCTGACGTCCTTTTGAATAATCACCGTATGTGATATCTTGATGTTCTTGCAGATTCTGGACACTTATGTGTCACACCCTCCGCTCCCTCAGACCGATGCCGAGGGACCGGATTATGTTGAAAAGCCGCGGCAGACTGGCACTAGTGGAGCCAGCTCTTCAGTAGACACCCAACCAACCGAAGAGGTCATTGCCAACGTCTCCACTGCACCTCCTTGCCCCGACTTGCCCTCCCCTAGCCGACGAGTTAAATATACCGCTCACCGTCATCGGCAATATGTGGGAGATGACGATGATGACGAGGAGGAGCGCCACCAAGATGCCAGCCTACCGACCTTTGCACACTTCGACCGACCATCAAGCCAGTCAGAGCCTCTGAGCAAATCAGAAAGTGGTGCAACGGTGGCAAAGAAGACCGATGAAGCCACCAAGTCCTCGTTAAAGTGGAAGGATACTGACTCGTAGACCAGTTCTACAAATAAGAGGGTCTATCAAATCAAAATCAAACAAGCCTCCAGGTAGGTTTCTTCGTATTTTTTATTCTTCATCGTTGTCATTATCAACTATCTGTTAAACTTTAATGTTATGTTCTTTGGTAATCATAGCGGTCAGTCAAGTGATACTCAGAGCGCCCAAGGGTCTCAAGACGCTCGGTCGGCTCCTGCTCCTCGACCGACCGACCCGCCTCTACCGGTCCGCACACCATCAAGTGCGCAAACCGAGCCGAAAAAGTCGCCCAACGCTCCAGTGCCCAAGCCACTGCCGACGCCTACTCCTCAGACCGTCAATCCTTCCCCGACCGACATGTCTTCTCCATGCTATAAGGGTAAGGCCGTATTGGTTGAGGACTCATTGGGTCGGCCAGAAGCTGAAGACATGGACGTCATGCATCAGCATCAAGAGACCAACAAGATACACCAATATCAAGTTTTTTTCTTGCTAGAATCATTCTTCCAACTAACCATACCCTTCTTCATATTCAGAAATTATATTCTCTTATGGAGAAGAAGCAAGCCAGGATTGAAAAATAATGGAAAAATCCTTCTCTTTTCTGATATCTCCAACAGATATTGCATTTTGGAGAGGCAAACGGGGACAATGCTAGCACCAGCATGTCCTGCACTTGACGGCGGCGTGGCTGGGCTAGCGGGGCTTCGATGAGGGCTCCGAATTCGACGAGCAGGGCTGGAGGGCAAGGGCGGAGGAGCGGCGCACGTGGAAGAGCAGGGACTTTGAGTTGAGGTGTGGCGCGATGAGCGGCGGCGGGTGGCTGCGACGGACAGTGGCGGAACTCTACATTCTGGCGACGTGGCTGGAACAAACAGAGCCGAACCAGGTTAAATCAATGCACGAAAGATATGGGAGGTCACCGGCGGGAGAAATTGAAGGGGTGGGGGGGCTCACCGAAGAAGAAGAGCGAGAAGGAAGAATGACATTCAGCGATGACCGAAAAAATCTCAAATCCGAGCTCGTCGGTGGAGGAGAGAGCGAGCTGCTGCGCAGAGGAGAGGAGGGGGTTTGGGCGGTTCTATGACGAAGCTCGGCGGGGGCAGGGAAGCTGCAGGGCAGCTGAGTGACGAAGTTCCTTTGCTCGAGGTGAGCTGCTCCGGTCGTTGTAACTGGCTAGTTCTTATCGTTGTAACTGACCCATCATGTCGTTGTAACTGGCGAGCTCCGGTCATAGTAACTGACGAGCTCCGATCGTTGTAACTTGCGAGTTGCTCTGAAGGCCTGCAAGTGTGCCGGCGTCCAACCATGCTCGTCCGCCCCCGCGCGCTCTTCGCGCTAGGTGCCCGTGCTCGCCCTCGCTCGCCAAATGCAATTGAGGAGAGAGGGAATCCATTTTTAGCTCACCTCTCTCCTTCGAATGCAAATTGGCTCTTCATTTATATTTTCTGTTGGAGATCATTTTGAAAAGGCACAGTACAAATGAAAAAGCAAAAATAGCTTTGCTATTATTGTTGGGGTCAGTCTTGCAGAGCGAGAGTCACGTCGTGCAACCGCAATCGAGTACTCCAAAAAGAAACTTTGAGGATAGACAAATACTTGTACAGAGGGGAGAAGCAATGTATGCACCAAAATAAAGATAATGGATCAAAATATCAATTCGTACCAGGTTACATCTTGTCATCTTCAACCGAAGCAATGTGTACACCAAAATACTTCGTCAAAAAAAGACATTCAGCAAAAGAAAAGTTCTTCATCACATCAGGTGACCTAAAGTAAATGTGCAGCAAAAGAAATGGAAAAATATTCAATGTAAATTATCTATGTCATCTATATATGTATATCGAGTTTTAGAATTTTTGAAAACTTTTAAATATATATTTTGAGAGGGATTTTACGATTTTACCGATTAGGTGATTTGCACCAGACATTTTCTAAAAGAAATGTTCCTAATTCAAAGCACAAATCTAAAACTAAGATTGAAAAAGAAAATTAGTTCAAGCACTTCGTGGTCTCGTTGACTCAATAACAACCATTTAACATGACCATTGTTATCTAATTATAATCTTCATTGATATTCAGGCTTATCTTAAGGTCTACCAAATACCGCACGCGGGTACTGCATACGTATCACACGTGTTGTTTATCTTCTGCTTTTAGCGTCCCCACCTAACGTCGGCGGCCAGCGACGCTGTGCCACCTCGTCGCACTGTCCGAACCCATCGCCATCGCCTACCATGCCGCAAATCGTCGCTAAATTTTTCGATCGTTACGTTTATGTCGCCTATCCTGTCCACCGCTGGTCTGTCGTTCACGACTCCGGCGACGGCCCGTCATCTCGTCGCACCGCCTTCCACCGCCGGTAACGTTCGTCGTCCCACGGAACCCTCCCTCTATATCCGAGAGGATTAGACCTCGCCGCATTTGGTCAGAACTCTAGCACCGCTGCACCGCGCGTGGCAACCCAGCTGTCCTAATTTTCGACGATAACTACCTTTCAATGACGCGCGTCCGCGCCGCACGGGATGGATCCAAATCCTCTGCATTGCTTCAGTCAACACAGAGTGTGAACACTATTATGAGTCTGCTATAATAAATCAATGTCCCGAACAATATCCATTTTTTTATAGCTACAGTGTTTTATTATACTGCTTACGCATTTATTTTTTTATTCTCGGTACTGTAGCAATCAATTTGATCCGTTTGTTTTTGTTTCAATGGTCATACGAAGCTCCTAATGTTAGCTACAATCAGGGTTTAAATAACAGAATTAACCGTCCGACTCGAGTCGGTGGATAACCGATCGGTTAACTGGAATAACCGGTTTGTTAACCGATTAGCTACAATAGCAGATTTAGTTATTGACGGCTAACCGGCCGGTCGAGGTAACCGGCCTGGACCGGTTATACGGTTAACCGGAATAACAGGCCGGTTAACCGTGGTTATTTAAACCCTGGCTACAATATAGAGAATTTGGATCGGCGCGTGGTAGATGCACCAGACAAATCTGCCTCATCTTTTCAATGCTCACGGAATAGCAGTACCGATAACATGAAGAGTAAAGTCCTATTTAACTCCCTCAACTACAAGGGGTAGCGTACTTTGGCTCTCTCATCTATAAAATCGATATCCGCTCCCTTAAACTGTTTAGTCTGGTTCAGTTTGGCTCCCTCGGTGCCCACGTCATTTTTTTTATTATTTTTTCTTCCTTTTCTCCCTCCCTCTTCTTCCCCAAACTCCCCACATCCACCGGCTTCTCTCACACGCTCAAAGCTTCCGCGCCTTTGGTCCGAGCACGAGCACCAGCGACGCCCTCCTTCGACTCCTCCTATCGAGACGGGGACGACGACAGTGCCGGTGGGGTGAAGTGTGGGCTCTACTCCGTACCCATGGCGTTCCTCCACCGTGAGCGCATAGGGGAATGGGGAGAGGAAGAAGGCGAGCCCGTCGCGTGAGGCGGCGGCCGGGTCTGGCACCGCGATGGAGAAGGAGAAGGAGAAGGTGTGTCGGCGGGGGCCGACGAAGCAAAATCCATGAAGTGCGACGATGGGCTAGATGCGCGAGCGAGCCCCGACGACGTCTGGGAGCCCGAGCGGCGGGCGTGAGCGGGCCCCATGATAGTCAGTCTCGGTCGCTCGCGAAGCTCCACCCCGATGGCGGCTGGGGCCGAGCGGCGCAATGAAAGGCACTTGGGCTGCACTTGGGGTCGAAACTCGGCAGGGGAGGGGCTCGAGTGGCGTGCAGGCCGCCGTGTTCTCTCGCTGGGTAGGCGAGGGCGCGGGTGTCGTTTGGGAGCACGACGATGCTGCTAGCACCGGCGAGGAGCTGGGCATCGGCGCGTGTGGGCCGTTGTGTTTTATCGCGGGAGAGGGAGAAGGTAAGAAGGAGAGGAGAGAAGAAAGAGAAAGAAAAAAAAGATGGACACCATTTGCTGACTCAGTACGAGACGGTGCGCGATGCTAACTTGAACAGTTGACTTAGTCAAAACCACCGAAGGAGTCGAATTGAACCGGATATAAGAGTTGAGGGTGCCAGATACCCAGTTTTATAGATGAGGGAGACAGACTGCTATACCCCATGTAATTGAGGGAGATAAATAAGACTTTTCTCAAATATGAACTCGGTGCCAGCTGAACAATTAGGCCCAGAAGGCCACCACATATCGACATACCGTGCCCCGGGACAATTGAGGATTTGCCCTCCTTCCCAATGTCTCTTGCTCAAACCTCCCTCTTTCCATTTTTCTTAAAATATTATCCTAGGTTCCATAAAAAGTTTAGGAATTGATCTAAAGGTGCCAAATCATCCACTTTATGTGTTAAATAGGATAAAAGCTGATGTGAATTGACCATTCTGCCCTTACTCTCTTCCTCTTGCTCCACCTCGCCGGCGTCCCTGAGCCTGCCTGTGTTGCTGCCGCCGACTGGCGAGCGAGACGAGCTACCTGCCACGGCGGTTTGCGACAACGGCGTGTGGGCGTGGCCTCCACGCAGAGCTCTACCGCGACGAGGACGGTGTCGATCTTCGGCAGTGTCACGTCGACAATGGCGGCTGCCGATACCTGTTCCAGGACGGGCACATGTTCCGGGTCACCGGGTAGCACGACGCCACCACCACGGCGGGGACGGTGGCGGGGACGCCATCTCCGGCACAGGCGGCGACAACACGGCAGCGGAAGGAGAAGACGCTGGTCGGAGACGTGGTGCTCAGGGAGTGCAGGCACGTGATGGGGCTCTTCCCGGCTGGGTGCTGGTACAGGAAACACGACCACGAGTACGTCGGCAAGATCATCGGCCAGTGGAAATGGTGGTTCAACTACTAGCAAGCTAACCAATTTTGTTTGCCAATTGTAAGCAGGGGATTGAAACATGAGCCGTTATTAACAAGGAAGGTGTATATAGATGTGGCTATACTCGAGGGATATTGATATTCATCGATCTCTCAAATTATGGTCAAATCGAGAAATGCAGGTGAACTACAGTCTAGTGTAAAGGAAATTCTGTCAGTTATGGCACGGAAATGCAATCCTGACAATCATTTCTTCAGTTTGTGACTTGTATAGTGTAACATTAGCATTTGATGTATCCCTAAACACATCCGTGTATACCGGTACATCCTACGTCAAGGACCAGTGAACCTGATGGTGGCGGTGTTGGCACGTTATAGCACGTTAGCTGGACAACAAACGAATAGCCACTAACAGCAAGAACCGGAAAAATATCATGGGATAAGGGACTACTCTGGCAAATGCTTATAAACACTATTGTTGTTTTTCCCTTCGGTTACAGAGCTATGACAAATTGTATTCTGTACAACTTCTACTTGCATTTCTATGCAACTAGTAGCTTACTTTAAGGCATATCTATCTATATCAAAACCTCAATTCGAGGAGGTGCAGGTATGCAACAAGTTCAGGTGTTTTCAGGATGTATAATCAATGGTTTTGCTGTTAGTATTTATTTCAATGCTTATGGAATGGTACACACTACTCAGCTCCTTGTAACGATTTTCATAACCATTCACCAACCTTCATGACCTTTAACCTCATACTAGCCTTGTAACAGAGCAGCAAGGTAAAATTAAGAATTCAGATAAGCTATACCAGTAGCTGCGCTGTTGGTGTGCTTCCTTGAAATAAAATTTGGGACAATTCTTCCAAGTCCAGTCGACAATACCTCAAGAAGCAACACAAAAAGGACTAGTCAGACTAAACTTGCAACCATCTCTGACTCGTCAGTCTGCACCAGTAAAAGCCCACACTTTCACCTACTGTCATAACGACCAGCGCCGACAACGCGCCGGAGAGCACCGTCGACTTGGGGTGCCGCATCGCCATCAGCGCCGCGATGATGAACGTCTCGTCGCAAATCTTTAGCACAGAACGACAAGGTCACTCGAGCGCGATTGGTTGTCTTCTCTATAGAACCTGTCCCGTATATGGAAGCCAGTCTCATATCAGCCTGGCCGAGTACATATAAGATTATTTTGTTTGGTTGATCGTATCTTTTTAATTTGGTTGAGAGGAGATATTGTTTAGTTAATTGTACAAGTATCTATTATATAAATTATAAAATAAAAAATAAATATTAAAATAATATTTATTTAGTTCAAATCTATAAAAATATTATTACTATATCATATAAGGTTTAATCTATTTTTAAATATAGTAATATTAGTGAAATTATACTAATTATTTACTAATACTATCATTAAGTAACTAATCTGTTGCACGACGCGAGCCAGTTTCTACAGAGCCAGACCCGAGCGACACTTTTACATGCGAAGGACCAGATCTCAGCCTTCGTGCAAACAAGCAAACGGCGGGGTGCTGCATGCGGTCATCCAATCGCGCCCTCAGTGACTAGAGTCTAGAGTACATGCAGGTGCAAGCAAGTAGCAGAAACGAATTAACAGACACAGGTTATCTGACTATTCTGCTCTTTTCTCCTTCTGATCTTTCTTAATATTTTCAAATCGTTGTGCTGTGCGCTCGCCCGAAGCTACAGGACCGTGCGCAGGTTGCTGTGGCGCCACCATGACAGGCATGAGGTTGCAGAGTATGTGCCCCGCGACGCTCGGCATCGGCGTGAAGCGGTGCACACTGTTCACGTCGCGGTAGAGCTGTCGTCGCAAACCGCCGTGGCAGGCAGCTCGTCTCGCTCGCCAGTCGGCGACAGCAACACAGGGAGACTCAGGGACGCCGGCGAGGGGGAGCAAGAGGAAGAAAGTAAGGACAGAATGGTCAATTCATATCAGCTTTTATCCTATGTGGCATATAAAGTGGATGATTTGGTATTTTTAGAGCAATTCCTAAACTTTTTCTGGGGACCTAAGATAATTTCTTAAGAAAAATAGGAAGAGGGAGATTTGAGCAAGAGACATCGGTAAGGAGGGCAAATCCTCAATTGCGGCCCATTAGACTAAGTGGCGACTTGTAGATCGGTGCATCTGGTCCAACAGCCCACGAGACCAGCGCGGCAGTGTAAGAGAGGAGCACGAGCAGCCGCGCCGGCCCGGCAAGGAGCCCGACGCGTACCCATGCCGCCGCCGCCGCTACGGCTGCCGGCGCGGCTGCTGCACGCGCGGGGTAAGACCACCTCGGCGCAGCACGTGGCGGCGCGGCACATCGACCACACGTTCGAGCGGCTCGCGGAGGCGCACCTCCCGCTCGTCGCGGCGTCGCCGCTGATCGAGGCGCTGCGAGCCTCGCCGGAGCCGCTCGCGCTCCCAGGCCTGGCGCGCCGCCTCCCGCTCCGCCTCCACCGCCGCGGTGCGCTCCACTTCTTCCGCCTATTCCCGCGCGTCTTTCACCTCCGCGCGCCGCTCCCGCTCTCGCTCTCGCTGACACCCGCCGCCGCCGCCCTCCTCGCCGTCGCCGCGTCCCCCGCCGCCGCGGCGCGGACGCTGCACCGCCTCCTCGCGATGTCGGAGTCCCGATCCCTGCCCCTCCGCGCCGTCTTCCGCGTCTGGCGCGAACTCGCCCTTCCCGACGATTTCGAGGAATCCGTCGTCGCGGGGCACCCCGACCTCTTCCGGCTCGTCCCCAACCCAGCCGAGCCCAATACGCACAACCTGCACCTCGTCGCGGATCCTTCCACCGAGGAATTCACCCCAGCGGTGGAGATGACCCGGCCGAACAGGTACCATTTCAAGCTTCAGTTCCCGCCGGGGTTCAAGCTGACCAAAGAGTACCGCAAGAAGGTGAAGGAGTGGCAACAGCTGCCATACGTCGGCCCGTATGAGGTGGCGAGTCAGAGAGCTGGTGGGAGCAAGAGGGTGTCAAAGCTGGCGAGGAGGAAGATGGAGAAGAGGGCCGTGGGGATCGCACACGAGTTCCTCAGCCTGACCGTGGAGAAGATGGTGGAGGTGGAGAAGTTCAGCCAGTTCAGGAAGTGGTTTGGGATCGATGTCAATGTCCGGGACGTGTTCTTGGATCATCCTGGGATATTTTACCTCTCGGCAAAGGGGAAGCGGCACACTGTGTTCTTGAGGGAGGCATATGATCGTGGGAGTCTGGTTGAGCCAAATGATGTGTCTGAGGCTAGGAGCAAGCTTGTTGAGCTCATGCTTCTGCGCCGTCGTGGGCTTGGGAACGCCAATTCAAATGCTAACGTGGCTTTGATTGATACTACTGATTCCAGTGAGAGCAGTGATGGATTTTCTGAGCATGGGGAGTGCTTGTTGGAGATATCAGATGCACATGAGCAATAAGGATGTTGTCAAATTCATGGAATTTCCTGTTTACCACCACATTTTCAGGGGTGCTTCGAACACCTTTGCTTGATGGTGCTGCTTGAAACAACATGGGTTTATGAGCCGAAGAACCAGATGAGAAGGTGGCTGATTGTTCTGGGAACATAGCTTCCGCTGTATGCCAAATTCAATATGGCTACTGCAATGGATTCAGCACAGTTCTAGCTTTTGATGCTTGGTAGTCATGCCCCTTAACAGTGTACGTGGTAGTGGTAATTGGTGAAGAACTCAAGATTCTTGAAGCAATCTTGAACTGTTGAAGTTCAGTTCCCTCAGTTCTCTGATAAGAAAATTTTGCTTGGACAAATCAATATGTAACGGTTGCATAATGTCGGTAAATTGATAGAATCTGTTCACGAGCTTGCTCTAGTTCGTCAACTAGGCCCTTCGGAGGTGCTAGTCATTTGTCGTAGCTATACTGGCTGAAGTTGATTAAGTGCTCTATGATGGTTCCTGGTTGGCGCCATTGCCTAAATTCAAGAAGTCGGGTGCCTTCAACAATTTTGCGACTCCCATCGTTAGAGCTTCATTATGTATGAGGCCCAGCATGATGTGTGGACTGGAGATTTGGCATGAGGGGCAGCAAAAATGCTTTCTTCAGTTTTTGCAATTCCAGTCATTATTCTCAGCTTCATCGTTCATGAGGGCAAATGTGCGGATTTGGTGACAGACAGTTTCAGATTCGTACAAGACTTGCAGTGCCTTATTTTGGGATCAGTTTATCCTGTCAACTGCCTTGATATGAAACCTGATTGTTGCTGTAGAGGAGTTTTTATATAACTTAGTGTAATGCAGAGAATTTTACAATGATTCAACTAGGTAACAGATCATGCAACAACAAAAACTTAATGAGGAACATTGATTGAAGAAGGACAAATTTGCTCGTGGACATCCTTCAATGTTGCCATTTGCTCTAGGGCACTACTCAATGTTATATTTGCTGGAACACACTACTGAATTGCGATAATTGGCTAATAGACACTTCAATCATTAGAATATTGATTATCTTGTATGAAGAGGAAAGAGAACTTTTAAAATGACCATTTTACCGTTACAAAGAATTTTACCTCAGGCTTGCCAGAAGCCTGCGGCCCCGGGGTTGGCGTCACCTATACGAGCAGCCATGTCCATTTGTTTTTTTTTTTAATGAAAACCTGCTAAACATCTGATGTGTGCTGAATGGTTAGGAGTTGGGACTATTTTTGCATTTTTGTATAATCGTATTTTCAATGGCTGCTGTTACGATTTCACAGAGAAAGTGCCGGGCTGCCGGCCATGTTACTTTGCCACTAAAAATGCTCTCCAGTGGTATTTTGCAGCTTCAGACCTTTGGGACATGTAGTTTGCAACTCCAATCACTTTGCAATGGTATTGATCTAAAAAAACTCTTCTTTTTTCGTGCCGACGTGCTGAATCTGGACCCATTGGACAAACATAGCAAAAATGCCAGTTCTTCGCACACCCGCATAATTGTGATGCACTGCAAAAGTGAACTGTACAGATAGCACGACATGGTTTCTCACACATGACGGTCAACCACAAGTAGCTGTTGCTTACGGAAGTCTCTGTAATAAACCTGAAAAAATACGCGCCAATAATTGAGCGTATGTACACTAATGACAGATATTATATATCAGCTTCTTACAGTTATCTCAACTGGAAAGCAAACTTGTTAACTAGAACATGATAACTAAAAAGTAGGCACTCAAGACAGTGACAAACTTTTTTACAAGGGGTTCAAGTCAAGGGTGATTCAGTGCATCAACATGTCTTGCAAACATGTCAAAGCCTTCTCCAGGGGCTCTCCACCTTCCCCAGGAAATGGTCAATCCTGCACCGCTTAACCCATATGAAATTTTGTGGATTCTAACCAATTTTATGTTGATTAACAAAGTAGTGGTCTGCGAAGGTACTTGAGTTCAACATAATGCTATTGTAATAGGCAATCTGGCCAGAGCTACTTGACGATCTTAAGTTGTTGTCACTGGATCCATATATCATGCCACCCATTTGATTTTGCTCTGTTTCAAAGTGGTGCATTTCTGAGATCCTGTCAGAATTGTGAACACTCATAGCCTTGCTCTGTTGAAGAGGCCCATCTGACTTTGGCTTCTTGTCATTTAGGGAATCCTCATCTGCCTCAGCTTCAGATTCAGCATTATTTGGTAAAGAAGCAGCCTGCTTCCGCTTTGACCGTGCCCTTCTGTTCTGAAACCAATTGTAGACGTTAGTCTCTGAAATGTGGCCATGATGTGAGAGCTCTGCTGCTATCTCCTTTATTTTTTGCTTGCTTGGTGTTCCATTGCCTTGGTCAAAAATGTTCTCAAGAATCTGCAGCTGCATCGGTGTTGGCTGCCATCGTTGTCTTGCAGTGATCTTGTGACCTCCAGGAACAATTAGCGGATCACTGTATAGATTAGTAAACCTCATTCCTGAAAAAGAAATCAAACGTCACTTCACCAGAAAAAAAATCTTTGTATTGAAAGCATGAAACGTTGTAACAAACAAAAACAGATTTTGTACAAGGAAGAGGGAATTATCTAAGCGATCGAGCGGATATTCCTCGAGTAGAAGAAACAAGGCTTTCATAAACAATCTGCTGGCAATCGGTAGAACTCATGTAAGGTCATTGAGTAATTAGATTGAATCATAAGAGTTATCAAACATTAATGACTTACCAAGCAACATTTTATGAAAAAAGTTAAGAAGCAATCTACTCGATTGGAAGTATATATGTTGATGGCAACATGGACACAATTGACAAGTTATGGCACATGGTACATAACTAAATGTCTGCAATTACAAAAGATGTATTTTGATCCAGTGAATGCCATGTAACATGTTATGAGACCCTGGATGTCAGGATAAGATTCTGAAGGACTAAAGAAGATCACAGAATAAATAGGTTGCACATGGCACGTAATTGGTTGGTCCTAACTCCTCTTCTCCTAATTGACAATCATGTCTTGATAGCCAAAATGGTGACTGAAAGATCATGATCCCACAGGAAACCATATGTTAATAAGTACTAATGATTTATGGTTCTCTCTTTAATTCCACCTAAGGAACTTGAGCTGCAATCTCTTCAATTACTGGAACAATACAAAGCTCCCATAGAAAGGGAAAAATTGTAGCTGATTACACATACAAAACTGATCATACAGAGAAAATGTTAGGTCTGAGCATATTAACCGATGCACGAAATATCACATACAACAATTAATCTATTATGTACCAGAGTAATTAATGAGAAAGGAAAGACTAATTTCCTAGATTTAAAAAATAAAATTGGGTTATTTTTTTTATTTTTTGTATAAGCTTCACATCATCGGTTTAATAAGTTCCACTAACTTGATATGCCTATTATTTTTTTTAGTTCGTACAAGCTATGCAATGCCTTTACCTTGTCTTCTAAGAAATACAGTGGTGGCTAAATTCATTCACATTATTTCTGAAACGGGTCACGCCATGCAAAGAACAACCTTGACAGGAACTCAATACAATCAATGATGACAGAAAATAACACGGCAAGAACTACCGTTGCAATCTTCAACTGCTAGCGAAGCAAAGCAGAGGATACCAGCTACAGAGCCGCAACTAAGCACACAGTTACATTGGTACAAGATTCTACTGTCTTTGCTAACTGGATGGAATGAATAGATCGAATTATTTGAGAATAAACGGCACATGAGAGCAATAGATGTTTCTGATGGCCTAGAATAAAATGAGATAAATTGATCGCTACAATTTCCTCGATCGCGACATAGAGCAAGCCAAAATGCAGGTACGGAGTAGCAACGCCCAGGGAAGAGGACTGGACCAACCTGAAATGCAGTCCTGGTGGTCGGTGAGCGCGCGGTGCATCTCGACGAGCTGCTCGCAGATGGTGGCGTAGACGGAGATCTGCTTCCGGAGCACCTCCACCTGCTCGTCCGTCATCACCTTGACGTACCCGAGCGGTTCCCCTCCTCCGGCCGTCTCCTCCGCCGCGGTGGCGGAGCCCTTTCCCCACTCCATCTCCATTGCTGCTCGCTACAGCACGCGCGGGCACGGGCACGGGCACGGTGGTGATGGCGTTGAACGGGCCAAGATACTGTGGATGGAGAGGAACGGAGGTATGGAAGGAATGGGGAAAGCGGGGAAGGCACTTCTGTTCTGTCGCGGGAGCGCGCGCACGGGCCAGAGATGGCGCCGCGACTAGCGGCGAAAAGAGTCAAAGGCTGACAAAGTAGGCAGGTGCGGCGCACGCATGCGGACACGGAACGTGTCGCGTCGCGGCTGGGACGTAGTACGGCGGTGGGGTGGGTGACTACTCGACCAACCCATGATTCGTCCAAAGCTGAGGCGTCGAGGGAAGAACCAACTCGCGGCCTCCACGAAAGCTCACTTCCAATGCTTACCGGCGCCTCACACCGCGTTGCTGCACGCTATGGGCGGCCATCGCCGCAAAGATCAGAGGCGCGCGCGAGCATGGAGAGGTGGGAGGTCCAGCCACGGTCATCCACGTCTGGCGCCGGCGCCCACGGCCCGGCAAAAATGAACCGGGACAGACAACGAGGTCGCGAACCGTGTCAGCTATGGATCAACCCGGACCACAAACCATGGGTCCATCAATTGAATTCGTCATCCCTTTTCTAAAAAAAAAATGAAACGAGTTCAAAAAAAAAAAACTAGTCATTATTGGAACCAACCGAAATTGGTGGACGGATAGATTCCTTGGACGACCAAAACGACTTGCACAAAGCGCCCGGCGAATGGCAGGTTGTAGCGGGCGGCGGCCGTGCATGTGGGGTAGTTGACTGGTCAAGTGTTTTTGTCCGGATGCATTGTTGACAATTTCAATAGATCACTACTGTATTCGCTAATTGTACAGGAGGTTATTAGGGGATTCTTTTCAGAAAAAGTTGCATGTGTTTTAATCGCGACATCATCAAGCATACTTTAGACCTTTGGATCGCTTCCTGTTGTCCTATGAAGTGATCAAATGTGATCTTGGATTGGATACTTCATAGTTCATCAGGTTGAAATGGATCGAAAACATTCAATAATTCGAAAGTCGAAACATTCAACATGCTCATGACTCCAATTAACAAATACTATCCCTTACGTAAACGTAAATTTTCTTTCTTTTCTTAGAATTCTATTTAGTGTCCTAGACTACTGGTATGTATCTAACAATGTATGTTGAGCGTCGAATACTCTGAAGGATCATGCTTGTTTTGTTTATAGTTGGTACCAGGGTGAATGAATTTTGAATTAAGCTTAGTGGCATGGCCGCCACTGAGAATGAACCCCAGCTTCAATCTCAAACAGGAAAAATGAAGTAGAGATGAGAGAGGGGCTGAGGGAGATATGAAAATACGCTGACAGAAAATATGTTTATAAAACGAAAGCATGAGCCAGTTTATTTTATTTTTATAATGCGATCATTCTTAACAGTCAATTACTGCATCACACCGTGTAAAATCCTATTACTACATCACTCCGTGGAACTCTGATTCTGACGCCACCATTAGTCGAGATTGGCAGCAGTTGGTGCATGTGCTCCTGGTCCTTGGCTGTTGCAGTCATCCAGACAAGACTCAGCAATGTCAGCATCATCCGTCCCTGTCATGGCAATGCAAATACACCCGATCAAGATTCAGATAGCCAAGATGCAACCTGTACTCGTCTACTCACTGGTCTGTATGTATCAACAATACAAAAAAAAAAACATGATTCCAGCCTGGTTACCTGTCGACATCAAGCCGCCGCAGAGGCGGAGCGGCCGGCAGATGTTGTCGCAGTCGCCGGCGGACGTCGGGCGGACGACTCGTTCCATAGTCGGGCTGCAGTCGTCCATGCACTTGAGAACGCACAGCCACCTGGGGAGGTGATTCCTGCAATCAGGGTAGCACGACTTGTAGCAATCGCAAAACCTGGACTTGATACTGGCAGACCCCTGCTGCAGCTGGCCGGACAGCAGGACGAGGAGCAGGCAGCAAAAAGCAGCGGCTCTCTTCCCCTCCATTCTTCTCTCTTCAGCACTGCTGCACATGACACACAGAATCAGTCATCAGAAAAGGTTAAACACAACTGTAACCATTTCCTGGTCTTGTGCACAAGTCATGCTGATGATGAATGTGTGACGCGAATGAAAGAAACTGGGTCAAGTGAGATGCAGTGATACCTTGAGAAGTGGTCAGAGTAGCGTTGTGCTTCTAGTTCTCTACGTTGATTCGCTAGCCTATGTTGGTTGATATGTATGCTCCTTGGTTGTACGTATATATAGTAGAGCCATCGTTTGTTAAAAGGAAAGACAATAATACGAATTAAATTAGCCCTGATAATTCGGCTAGAAATGTATCTGTAAATTCTATTCCCTAGCATGCCGATCTACCAAAGGAAATATAATATTCCAAAGAATACCGAATATCATGTGGGCATGCACTAGTAGTACACGGAATGCTAATCACTGTCTCCTTTTTTTTTGCGAATTAATCACTGTCTCCTTATGTGAACGCTTCCATGACAAGATCAGGTAACGTCACGTTATTAATTCTTCCTATATGCTAGGAGCAGTGCTATCATATCCTAAGAATTCGGAACAAAATATTCCATTAATGAACTTTCTAAAATGAAAATATAAAAGTAAATGATAATTATGGGAGAGATATAATCTAAACTAATAAAAGACGAATGACACTACCGGTTTTGTCACCACAGACAGCTACTTATCCAACGATTTATAGCTTTTGTTCTATCTAGGTCACCTCCATCCAACCACAAAATATATATAGATCCAGTATATGTAAAACATTTTATACTAATTCTTTCACAAAATTCACTCATCCCTCCCCTCCCACCCCATTTTTTCTCACATCCCTTCCCACCTGTACCCACCTACCCACACGTTTCCTATCCTCCTTTGATTTTCTCCTCTTTAATTTTCTCCACTTCCAAATTCCAAAGGTAGGGTAATTATTCTTTCCAAAATTGTCTCTACCTCCATACATACCGTAACTCTTTCCAAAATTTTCTCACCTTCCTTCCCACCGTTTATAGGTTTTCTTTCTTTTCTTTCCAAAATCATGTGTCCTGCCCACGTCCTTCCAGCCGTGAATAGACACGCTGCCCTAGAATCCAGATTGAAGTCGCACCCCCTACATTAGATCCCTCCTCGGTGCGCCGCCGCGCCGCCTCGAGCTCCTTCCTCCGCGCACTGCAGCCCGCCCCCGAGATGCTCCCACGAGTGCGTCGCCGCCGGTGTTGTGCCGCCACCCCGACCCCTACCCGCGCCTTGTCCACCGGGCATGTCGCCACGGCCCCACAATGAGCCATCGTTGGGAAGAGGTTCGCCCCTGCCGACGAGGACGAGGATGGAGGAGCCAGAGACGGTGTTGCCCCGGTTTCACGTCTCCGCTGCAGCCATGGTCGGTTGTGCAACGATGGAGGCCTTCAGGCGACATAACGACGGTAGCCATGGTCGGCGCTCATTGTCTTGTTAAAATTTCCGCCAACTCAAAGTCTTACTTTTCCATTTTCCTAGACTGTTGTACCAAATTGTCAGTTTCCACATGCGTGCGCGCGAGGCGAGTGGATCGGCATCGGAGAGTGGCAGCGGGGGAATGGGCACCACAACGACTGATCTTGAGGGGTGGCAGGTCGACAGCTCTGCATCCGAGGCGGAATCGCCGACCTCGAGCTTGCCG
Organism: Eleusine indica; assembly: GCA_030378355.1. NCBI lineage: Eukaryota > Viridiplantae > Streptophyta > Magnoliopsida > Poales > Poaceae > Eleusine > Eleusine indica. Next base: position 51,673,045 of record CM059495.1, read on the forward strand.
ACCTGCAGCGCAGCCTCGCCGTGCTCTCCATCTCTGTGCCCTGGAGGCGAGACCGTCGTGGGCTCCTCCGATGCACTTTGTATCTCGTTCGAGGCATTTTTGCCATGGCGGAGGCCATCACTGAGAACGCTGGAAGCCTGGAACCAAGGTAATCCCTGACCGAATGCGAACTTATTTTTCGTCTATGGAAAATTTAGTTTCTGCTGAAAGTTTTGAGCAAACTTGAGATGGGCAACTCCAGCGGGACCATATCAGTCTGATTTTTTCCTTCACGGTTCTTCATCGCTGCTCAATAAATATTCATTAGCTGAGAAGGCTAGTAGATTTTAGCTGGAGATGTGCTGGAAACTCATCAGCAACTGATCAAGGCAGCTCGATAAAAATTTGTCCCTCCAAAAAATAAGTTATGCCATTGTCTACCCTATATTGACTTGAGAGGTTAGTTATTTTGCATTGGTTTTAGAAACTTCTATGCACCCTAGAAAATGCCCCACATTTCCATTCCATTCATTATGGATTTTTGGCTGGAGAACTAGAGAAGAATAGCCCTGGATTTTACATAGAAGTGTAGAGGTACCAGCATTTATAATGACTAGGTGTCTTTTTTTGTGGAATTTTTAAAATGCCCCCTCCATTCAATATGGATTTCTGGGTGGAAAATATTTCTGGATTTTGCATAGAAGTACATGTAGGGTTAGCTGCATTTTAATTACACATTATCTTTTTCTTAGAATTTTAAAGTTAACATCCTTAGCATCCAATATAAAATTTTCAGATATCAGAAAATATGATCTTATTCAATTATAGTTGTATATTTTATTTAGAATACTACATGTTCAACCATATAGATTCACTTATGTTCCAATGATCAAGCAGGTCAAATGATAGTAGAAATCTGATATCATTCTTTCCCTCACTTTTTTCACATATGGTTTTTGTTGAACATAACCAACCAAGTCAAATAAAAGTAGACTGCGTGACAGGTTTTAAAGCTTCACCATTAAACTTGCTCAGTTGTTACATGAAAAAGTGATAATGTTGTATCGTGTTGTGTGTTAGTCAGGGTGGAGAGGGAGGGGTGAGGCAGGGAGAACAAGACATGGTTTATGATACCATGAGGTAACAGAGTCCTTTTAAAACTTTTGTTTCTTATTATATTGCATCGCTTTAGTTAGAAATTACAAAGACAAGGTGAATTGACCTGACAATTGATTCATTGTATACTTGACTATTACTTGGCTCAAGCCAGAGGATCCAATTAGACTATGAATGTTTCTTCTGGCTACCGCAAGCTTTGCATGTATTTTTGGACATTCTTACTACATTGTTCCTTTCAAGGGTTCTTTCAAGGGTTCTGAAAAAGAGAAAGGATGCAGTTGTAGGGTTTTAATTACTCTATGCATTGAGATTGATTTGTTCGCTCCAGTGGTTACCTCATAAATTTATGCCAACTTTAACTTATTGGTATGCTCCTTTCTCAAGTTACAATAAAAAACTTAATTTAACCATCCGTCAAATTATTTAATTTCTGAAACAGCTCTGCTGCTCTTTTCTTCATTTTGTAATATTAATTTGTGAAACTGAACCTTTTGACAATCACCACTTTTGTTCCATATTTAAAACATGACACATGGTTTTTCTACCATACTCATTGTCTTTTATAAGATATATGTAGCTCCACAATATAAATTACAAGTTTTTTATATGTTAGTTTTTCAGAGTAAGAGACAAGTTCTATACTTCTGAATGTTATCAAAATAGCAAAGTATATCTTTTCTACACATATTTTTTGGAGTACTAAATTCACTTACCTTTTTCTTTCAGTGGTTATTAGCCCTTGATCAGTTGCTAAAGGAAAAGGGCGGACTGCAATAAAGGAGTAGAAGGCAAGAGTTAAATGATTATCTAGAATGACTTCCTAGAAGTTAGGTAACTGCTCTGTCTCCAGACATTGTAAAAAATATATTATTTATCTTGACTTTTATGTTTCTATGTTTTTATAGGTCAATTTCTGTTTGTTTTTTTAGATTGGTTTATATACAAATACCTCAAATATTGCAACATATTTGAGATCATTTTTCATGACTAAAAACTATTGTAATTTGTATAGGTTTCGACTTTGTCGGGGTTCTAGAAGTTAACTGGCATTCTGTTTGCTTGGTTTTGTCATTAATGGTGGTTTTATTTTGCTTATTGATGTTCATTAGTTACAACTAAAAGAAACCTACGATCCATTAGGAATGGTACCATTATTCTTACTAAGACTTACGTCTGGTAATTCATGAATTTGGGAGGTAAAATATGAGATTTGGGAGGTCTACATGATATATGGTGGATAGTTTTCTCCATTTTTTCACATGGATGAAGGGTGGGAGTCCTTGGCAATCATACAAACTTATTGTGCACGTGTATCAAATACTTGACATCACGTGTTTTGTGTTGATTCAGTTCAGCTCTATGACGGTGGTATTTTGATAAACGAGCAATATTCTTCGAGTTTTCAATTGTCCTGTTTTAGCAGGTGTATAAAGGATTTTTTTTAAAAAAAATTAGCTCACATGTGAGATAATTGCTTTTGAATTTCGACATCGTCATCTTTTAAGTAGCCTTTCGATTTTATTTAAAAAGGGCAACCTGGTAACTCATGCTTGTGTAGTGTCTAATCACTTGGCTCTTTTAAACGCAGCCTTTCCTGCATTTCTACAATAGGCTACTTCTATATCCCGAACATATTTTAAGTAGGTTTTAGGTTGATGATTTAAAATTGATATTCTTTGAACTAGACCTTGTAGTTTTGTTCATCTCTACAAATTGCTATGTGTTGTTGGACCACTACAGGATCTTATTTTCTATTGTATAATTTTTTTTTACCGTGGACTATTTGGCATGCTTGTTGTCCTATAGTTGACAACATCATCATATAGGTTGATACACTGAATCACACTCATAACTGAAGATCTAATTGAGACAATTTCTTGTTTATGTGGTTTCAGAAGGTGGACAACAAGAAGAATATTAAAAGGGAGGATTCTAAAGACAACATCATGGATTATTCACCAGTATCATGATCCTAAAATGACATGTGTATTATATTTGAGATTTGTCAATGTGATTTTGGTTCTTTGGTTTAAATTTGCTACAATGGTCCATTTAAACTTTAAAATGAGTAATGCTGATACTTTTAGTTCATTTTATTAATCAAAGAATTTTAGTTGTCTTTAATTTAAATTTGCGTTTGATAATTCGTACATGTGTGCTCTGAAGACCCAAATTCACTGCCATACTCTGCTAATGCATTGTATCTTTATGTTTGTTGATTCTCCTACAAAATAGCTTTGTATGTTTGCATTTTCATTTTTGATTCTACGTCATGCAATTCCCCATTGGCATTGACTAAACTAATGGATCAACCAACAATTACAAGATATGAGAGTATCTTATCTATTTCAGTGGGGAGCACCTGCTTTTGACATTGGGGAAGCTTTTGCTAGCTATGACATTGGTAGTTTTTTCTGTTAGTCTTCTAATTGTAGAGGTATATTTAATTCATGTTATTTTTAGCTTTACCATTGTATATCTAACATGGTATTAAATATAATCACGCTAATAATCCCAGCTCATGGATCATCTATGCAAGATTGCAATTGTGATTTTTACATTGTTTTCTCATTAGACTCGCAAATTTGCTTCTCTATTATTTATCTCTTAGGTTAGGAGCACTAATTAATAAATGATGATTGTCATTTTCTCTTGATGCATAATTTTTTTCCCGACATATTGGTGCAGCCAGATATAATATGAGGGTAAAGATCACTTCTTTTCTTGTTACCTAGGAGGTATGCCATCAGTGAGAGACCTCTCCTATCTGATTTTCTTTTTGAAGTTTGAATAGTGCTCCAGTTTGAATCATGGATTTGATGCAGATATATATTGGTGTCGGCCTATCAAGTTACTAGGTGGCTGTTTATAAGAAATTAGAGCTGAGTCTATGTCATATTCCCTGTATCTGGTGTGGACATGTCTTGCTGCTCAGGTACAGGTAGTATTCGATGATTGAGACAAAATATGGGAAGAGTTTTCTAGGAGTTTAATTTGAATTGGCAATCAACTTTTCCTGCAGTTTTATTTTAATGAAAATAATGCTACATGTTTGAAAGTCCCTTAATGTCGCCTAGAGGGGGGGATGAATAGGCGTTTCTGAAAATTAACAAAAACTCGCAGCGGAAATAAAACTGTCAAAACCGGTTGCTCCGGTTTAGCAAACCGGTTACACCGGTTTTATCAGAGAGCTTGGAATAAAACAACTAATGAAGAGAAAAGAACCAGTCACTCAAGACAAGCAAGCTATCAAAGCAAACACAGAAACCACCCCAATTAGATTCACAAAGAATCAACCTCTGAAAACAAACTTCCAAAACCGGACCCACCGGTTTGGCAAACCGGTTACACCGGTTTTCCTGAAACAGATGGAAATATAACAAGTAACACACTAACCAGAGGGACTACACTAGTGTGAACTACATAAGAGAGTAACCAAGATATACACAAACTAGATTCACCAAGAATCTACACAATTGAGTACTGACCAAAACCGGTCTCACCGGTTTGGGAAACCAGACCCACCGGTTTCCTCGGGGCAGAGAGTATAAAACAGAAAATAATCGCGTTCCACTTAGTTCTAGCAAACTTAAAGATCTTAACAGAGCATGCAAGATCTAGAGCAAGTAATCACTAAGAGTACTAGCACAACTACACATGCAACCTATGAATCACAAATAAAATAAGCAAGAACTAATGAATCATGCGGAGATTTGTTTGCCGAAGTTCAGATTCACCCCGTGAATCCTACGTCTCCGTTGAGGAAGCTTGAGCTACCCACAAGGCATACTCCAAGTCGGGTCTCTTTTAACCGCTTTCCCCGATCCACTATCTTGGCTTCTTTTCTTGCGGAGGCGAAGCGGACCTTCACAAACTTTCCCAAGGCTCACCACAGGTTGGGAGCTCTAGGGCAACGCCTAGCCGACTAGAAGGATTCACCTCCAAGAGTAACAAATTCTTCACGGATTTATAACATAATGCTCAAATGCTCAAGTGTAGGATTTTCTCTTTTGTGCTCTCAATCTCAATCCCTCTCAACCCAATGCTTAGGATTTCTCATAAATCACTCAAATCTCACAAAGAGGTGTTGGGGAGAGCTCTACAAGGCTTTGGATGTATTTTCTTCGTGTACACGATCAGCCCCCTCCAAAGGAGGGGTGGAGGAGCTATTTATACTTGTCCCCTAAAAACTAGCCGTTATACTAAACCAGTCAAAACCGGTCCCTCTGGTTTTCCTGAACTAGCCGTTATAGATTTAAACCAAAACCGGTTACACCGGTTTTCCCTGTCACAGAGAGACTCGTGTTTTATGTGGCCATTGTGTTTCTCTCACCTCACTTGGGTTTTTCTTTGAGCATTGAGACATTAAATGCAAACCATGTAGCATCCCTCTTGATAGAGTGGCATGCCCAAACTCAAGATTAAAATAAAACAAATCCTCAACTTGAGCTTGTATGATTAATGAATTTTACCACTTCTTTTCTTTTAAGCTTCATGAGGGCTGCCACATGTTCTTTTGCTGAGCATCATCACTTAGAGCTTGTGACTTGAAAACTCTTCATTTATCATGTCCATTTTCACCTTTTTGTTCACAAGTCATATTATGTCTCACATTCCAATAATGAATAATACTTGGAAATGCATGACCACATATAGCTTGATCGGTCCATCGCGATTGCACTCCACCTGCCCTTCACCATGGCTTGTGTCCCTCGATGCCAAGACTCCATCTTGCCCTTCTCCCGTGCATGGTCCATCGCGGCCAAGTCATGCCAACCCTTCACCATCTTACTATCTTGAGCCACACATAACTTTGTATCATCGTTATGTCTTATTTTGAGTTTTTTCTTTGAAATATTGTTTTGATCAAGTTGCTTCCAAGATTAGTGCATAGAAGAACAACACTTAATCACATCTTTTTCTTGACAACACCAATTTGTTGAGACCATCTCCTATCAATGGTTTTTATGTCCCATATTCATTTCAAACCTTGGATTGTCATAGTCTTGCTTTATATGGACCTATTTATTTGACACTTCTCCTTTTTATCACATAAGCCCATTTTCCTTGCACAATTGTACACTATTAGAGATGATCATTTATATTCATGCAACGTATATTTTTCATGTACAACCTGCTCATATACTCACAAAGAGGATCAGTTCTTTAATCACGTTGTCATACAACCACCAAAACCCACTAGGGACATAGATGCACTTTCAATGTTACCTATTGTATCATTTGAATTCTTCTGAATGTTTATTTTCTTTGTTTTGTTTATGCTCAACAATGATTACTACATATTGATAATTTGGGCTTAATACAATGCATTTTTTTCATTTGAGGCTGGAATGCAATGCAATTTGCAGTTACTCAAATTTATACTAGAATATTATGTAATTTCTAGAAAAGTCCTTTGCTGATGATTGTGAATTAGAAATCAACAGGAAAGCTAAAATAAAGATATATTTGGCAGATTTTCCTACAGATTTGTTTCCAGCGATGCTATGTTACTTGTTGTATCATTTAAATTGCTCTGAATGTTTATTTTCTTTGTTTTATATTTGCTCAACAGTGATACTACATATTGATATTTGGGGCTTACAATGTTTTTTTTATTTGAGGCCGGAGTACAGTGCAATTTTACGATAAGTCAAATCTATACAATAATGTTATCTGATTTCTTGAAAGACCTTAACTGATGATTATGAATTAGAAATCAAAACAGAAAAGCTCAAATAAAGATATGCTTGCGCATGTTATACTCTACCCACTTCTCTCTTTCCTTTTTTTAATGTTTTTTTAAGTTTTCATTTTTATGCGTTGTATAACCCAACAAGATTATCTATTTATTTTCTCCCGGTTCACAAGCCATGATGACGGCATCACTCACAACTATGTATGCTTGTTCTAGAAGCTTGTGCACGCAGATTGAATGAAGGTGAGACTGTGAAGATTAGGAAGAACAAATTAATCACCCATGATGGCTAATCTACCATTTTATTTGAAATCCAAGATAAAATTTATGTATTACCTGTATTTTTTTGTTTCTATTAAGCGAGGTCTTGTTTTCTTACCGGTTGATCCTATATTAGCTCCCTTGCCCATCAAATGATCCAGTGATTTTGCATTGAAGAATAGGTAACAAAGAACAAAATTCATACGGGGACAGATGAATGGGGGTTACACCTTGAGGTATTGCATTTGTACTAGAAAGAGGCATGCAGTTCAATGATCACCTCAAAAGTATGTTTATTCTAGGATTATAAAGTGCTGGCACTGGCCTATAGAATTTCAGTTAGGACAACTTCTGTTTTTTCACCTATAACTAGCAATTCTGAAGTTAGCATTTGGTCTTATGCATGCCACCTATGCAGCACGGATACGGATATGTGTATCGGTATCGGTAGGATACAGATACGTGGATACGGCAATTTCCCAAACAACCTGAAATGTGGATATGTTTTAAGTATTTTTAATAAATAGATAACAATGCATACTAAATTACAAAATATATATTCAAGTTCAACATAGAGACATTTAAGGTCTATTACACTCAAAATAACATGATGGTTGGTTCGAATCCATGATACTAGCTGCCGTACTCACATTTGGAGATGCCATACAAGTTGGAGAAGGAGCATTCCACTAAATCAGAACTAGTAATCAGGAAGGGGCAAGGAGAGGGAGCAGGGAGAGCCGGAGAGGAACTCACCTCCACCTAAGCAGAGGCGCGAGGCAGAGGCAGGGGCTCCTTGCCGCAGTTCTTGGTCGCCGTCGCCCGTTGCACGGGCTTTGTGCTGGAGGGCGAAGGCTGGTTGCATATTTGCAGGTCTTCGTCGCCATTTTGGGGGCTCGTTGCCGACGGACACGGGCGTCGGACATTGGAGGAATCGCGCGTCGGGCATCGGGCGCTACGTGTATGAGGGAGTCGGAGGCGGCCACGCGCGTGAGGGAGGGAGAGGTCGGGAGGGGAGTAGGGCAAAGGCTGGGAATTAGGCCAGGGCATATCGTTTTTGGGTCGAAACGTATCCAATTCTTAGTTTCCAGCCCATTTAATCAAGGATACATGGACACAACGCGGATATGTATCCTAGGCGTATCCTAGACATATCAGATATCGGGATACACGTTCATCCTAACGTATCCGTGTTTCTGAGCATGCCACTCATATACTGGTAATGTTGTTTTAGTTTTTAGACATTGTAATAAAGTGATCTGGCCTTTATTACCTAATTTTTCTTTTACAGTGAGATGCACAATTCTGTGGGAGCTTATATGTACAATGAGATATTCTGATCTTGCAGAAAGCATTATTTGTATGAAATTCAGATTTGTTTGCTTACCAATGGGGGAACTCTTGTCATATTTTTTTTAACTTTTAAAATATTTTTTTAATTTGTCATATTTTAGATTGTATATTAGCTGCTGAATAATTAAAAAGGCCTGGAACTGCCATACCAGTATGAAGCTAAATAGTTTTGTACTGTTTAACCTCAAATTTTCAACACATGACCAAGTGGTGGAACTGTAATATTTTAATAGAATTTGGTTATTTCGGTTAATGCAAGGCAATCTAAATCATTCAGGTTGTTCTTTGCCATATGTTGTTGAAACGAGTAAAATATCACCATCACTAGCTGCTCTAATTGTTGATTTGTGATTGAAATAGATGCTTGAGAAGAGACAAATATTAATCATACAGACGTATGTAACACTAACAATGATGTTTGGCTAATGTGTGCATGAATGTTTAGCTAAAGTCTTTTTTAGGTCAAAAGGCAAACAAATGTTAGCTATCATAAGATTAGATAAATGAACCATGTGTGTCAATGTTTCATTTCTAGCATTTCAGATAATTATCTAGGCGTTTTAGTCCCAGTCAAGTTTGTTTTGGTCGAATGCAACTTGGCAATTTTAAAAAGAGAAATCTATGCGTTGAAAATAACACATTTCTTTATAAAAAAACGTTTGAAAATCAAATCAACATTTCAAGCAAGTCACACACACATTTCTTTCATAAAATTAACTTCAACTATTTGCATTAAAATACTTAAGTTGTGTAATTAAAAAATAATAAAGAAATCTTCATGATGATTGATCAGTTTTTACCTTTCTGACTTACATTTTACATGTGAGATATAATAAGTGTGATTTTAATCTCAGACAAAATAACTTCTCACTTTAATAAATTAGACCCTATAATTTAACTTTTTTTTGCTCGAATACACAGGAAGACTCTACAATTTAACATCTTGTAGACATTCACCAATGAATCCTGAGAGGAGTGCATGAATATTCTTTTGGGGACGCGCTTGTCTAACTTTGCAATTTAGGAATAATGTATTTCAATACTGACACTTGGTATTCTTTCCAGGCCTTGATTGGTCAGACCTCAATTGGATGAGCTTATGTGGAGATGTTCAAGTCCATGAGATGAATAGTTTAGATACATAGTTTATCTTACCTGTTAGATTTTGAAGTGAGGTTTGTTTTTACATTTTAGTTATTGAATTTACCTATGTTTTTTGTGTTAGATAAACTAAAAATCAAAGAAAGAACTAAGCCAAGAGACTTTGTTCACAATGTAATTACAATATGTATGTTTCAAGTCATAATGCAATTTAGTAAGCGATTTTCATTGTCTAAAGCGTGCTTGATAAGAAATGTTCTCTCTCTATTGGTGGCATTTTAATTATATGATCTTCTTCAATGCACCGTTTTATCCATTTTGTAACTATCAGGTTGGTTTGCTATATGCTCGATATTTGGACTAAGCATCAGCATATTTTTTTTATTAATAGTAAGGCTGCTAAATCTATTAGTCAAATGAACTCATGGGTAGAGAAGATCACATCAGGTCTCATCAAATAACTCTTTCCACCAGGTTCTATTGCAACACTACCAGGCTGGTTCTTGGACAAGAGACAGTTCTCCATGTCCACACTTCTCCTAGAAGCAAAAGATGGTATGTGGAGCTTGCCTAAAAAATTAAGCTCTGAGCCTGATTTCCTAGAGAACATATCCCAAAGCAAAAGACTGAGGTTGGGTAGTTTAATCTTCCCAAGTTCAAGATATCTTTTGGATTTGAGCCGTCTAAAATTCTGAAAGATTTGGGGCTCCAGCTGTCATTCATATAAAAAGTAGATCTCTCACAGATTTCTTTCTGCTAAAACAATAGGAAAATAACATATATTTATGATATAATAGTTACAACAACTATAATCCCTATATTTAGCATTGATTTAGCAACAGAGAACAAGACACATGGCATGGAAGTAGTATGAAAACTGCTCTGCAGAGTATGAGAGATTTTCATAGAGTACTCCTTGGTCCTTTATTTAGTACTTGTGTGATATACATCCACACAAAGTCATCTATAGGTTATTTTGAATTTTTTGAATCTCTTGATATTCTTGACCTTCTTTTTATTGACCATAACAAATGAATCATTATAGTAGACTAGAAACAAAAATGTCCAAACAAAATTATGGACTACCAGTTTACATCTAAGTAATCAAATTGATGTACTTTCACATAAACTCATTGATAAGTTATTTTGAAATTATCCGAATCTCTTGATATTTTTTATCTTTCTTTGTTGACCACAACAAATGAAACATTATATAGACCAAAAACAAAAAATATCCAAACAAAAAGGGAAGCACAAAAAAAAGCAACTAGCTTTGGTGGTTCCACCATCTAATGTCATTTTTTATAATACATAATTTGAGGAAAATAAGAATATTGTGTGACGTCTCAACTGAGTTGTTTTTTTTAATCCAACATAAACTCAATACAGAATATAGCAACAACGCATACATGTTTGGCATTTGACTGATGAACTCAAGTAGCAGAGTTAGCTATAGTTTGAACCTTGCTATTCAAGATGCAAGTCATGCATAATAAAAGTTTTTTTTAGTGTTGTTTCATATTAATGTAATTTTTTTTAGGAATTGTGCTCTAGTTTCATAGTTAGGAGAAAAATTCTGTGCTTCATATATTCAGGTTTGAGATTGCAATTGCTCATAACATCCTATTCGGGTAACTTAGCACCATGAAAAAAATGTAGATTTTCTTTTTTTTAATGTTCTTGTGTCCTTGCTTTCAGAAGAAAACCATTTATGAACCTTTTATGGCATGATCTATTTATTGCTACCCTGTCATATTCGTGAGTAATATTTTTTGATACGGGACATTTTAATAAATCAAGGTATGGGTGCTGTAATATTTTCTGATATGAGATCTGATGAAGGTGGTAATTACAATATTTCTATATTATGTTATTTTGTGTCTCATTGGAGTTATTTGTCATAATATATTCTTATATTAGTTTGAAATATAAAGTACTTGTAAGTGTAATACAATCATATTTTATCTTATTTTGAATATATTTTAGCTAAATGTTTTTTGAGCCAGTAGCAAGGAAACGTTGCGTGTATTTTCAATGATATAACATCCTTGCATTAAATCATGATATGTATAGGATTGTTGAACAGTGTTGTTCCACTTTAGTTGAATTATTAACATTTAACTATAAGTGACATAACACTAGAACACATACGATGATTCCTTATCAGCATCTAGGAAAAAAAAACTATGAATTACTTATTATAAATTATTACTTTTTAGTTTTTATGGTTAGGGAGTTCACAACGTTGACAGTTTAAGGTGCCACATGCAGTTTTCATTCTACGACGGAGGAGAGAGAAAATATCGACTTTAGCAAACATCTCTTCTAGCAATAAGCGTGAACTTACATCTCACAATAGTTTGAGTTGGTAGTTCCTGGTTGAAGCTTACATATTTCTGAATAAAAAGTAAGACTTATGGTAAAACACGATGCCATGATTGATATTTCCCTTGACAATCTTGAGCATAATTCTAAAATGATTGTTGTTCGTATGAAAGCTTTAGATTTGTATACAGACTGGTGATAGTATCATATAGGAATGATTTTGTATAATAATATTATTGAAAATATTTTCATCTCTGATTCTTGAAGGAAATGAATGTGATGACAATATATGTGTGATGTTGAATAGCAAATGAGTAATGCTGACATTTTATAGTTCATTTGATTAACCACAGAATTGTGATTGTTATTGATATTAATTTTCGCTTCAAAATTTGGGGCACGCACGTGCATCACTACTAGTACCTCCCAAAAGGTACTAGGTCGTCTTGTCCAGTTAGATGGATGGTCTATTGTTATTTGGGGCTACCAAAATATCTCTAGCAGTCTAGCATAAAGCCCTGCCTCGAGATGATATTCTATTTTATTATAAAATAAGAAACAAAATAGAAAATAGTTGTGATACAAACAAAACATTTGGAAAAATTAGTAGGGAAACTGAATTCCTGCTTTGTCCGTGGCAGAGTGAGCGACTGAACATTTAGGAACTAGCATTTGCAAATATTATTTTCATAGATATGGCCAGCTGTCTAATTGTTCCTGTTATAAAAATTGTAATATTCAGTTTGAATTTCCAACATTAACATGAGTAGTGGCGGAGTGAAAGACTGTATTTGAATGTGCGTGCCAGCTTCACACCTTGCATACGCAATGCAAGCAAAGATGACTTGCATTTTCTGGGCATTTCAACATGTTCATGAAAGAAGACGTGCATTTGCAGATATATCCACTATGTGCCGTTGAACCGTTGGTTGTGAAAGCAAGTGCCAAAGTCTTAAAATAAACCGGCTTCATTCAACATGTTTTTTGTTTTTTTGAGGAACTATTGTCACAACATGAATGGAACACTACGTTCTACGAGCCGCTAAAGATCATACTCCTACTCGACAATTAATCTCTTCTCTGTTCTCTCTCTGCGTTAGAGGTAGAACTGGGATGAAAAAACAAATAGTCTAAGGTCCGAGTCCGGCCCAAAGGCGGGTCTGTAACTCTTGGTGTCAATCGATTATGCGAGTTGAAGCTGCAGCGGGTACACGACACGTGAGCAACCAAATGGCGATGCAGGTGAACCATTTGCAGAGCGTGCGCGGGAGGAACGAGGCAATACGGTTATACAGATGGAGTGCATATATATATACCTATAGGTAGCTACTGTTTTGCCAGTAGACAAAAGATATGGAACACGGTGTTTTTTTTTTGGGCCCTCGTGTGTATGTGTGAGATTGTGGAGAGAAACAAAGGAGAGGCACTTCTCCCCCTCAAGGTACCCAAACATGGTGACGCAGTGCGCCCACGCGTGGCCCGAGCTGCAATCGCGCGGCGCTGATCCTGCAGGCTGCGATAGTGACCGGATCGCCGGGAAAAGCGGCGGCAGGCGACGTAACTGCGGAGACACTGCCACTACCACCGGAGGCGATGAATGCCGCTCGTGGACCCGCCGCACACCTCCTCGTCTTTCTCCTCGCCTCCGGTGGTAGCGGCATTCATCGCCTCCGGTCTTCTTCTCCAGCGACGGCGACGGCTGGAGAATTTTTATAAGGTCCGGATTGTCGGAGGGTCTCTGTGCTCTCCGGACATAGAGGGGGCCCGCCGGCCAGGGGTGGTAGCCGTGACCCGACGGTGGGCCGCGAGACGGCGGCACCGTCGCCGGAGCTGCGGGCGGCAGGAGGGCGGTGGCCGGGATCGGCGGCGGGGGTGTCGTGTCGCCGACCAGTTAGCGTGGCGACGACGTTGAGTGGCGGAGACGACGGCGGTGGGTGGCGGTTGGAGGCGGGAGCGAACGGCGAGAGGATTTAGCGCGGCAGCAGCGGTGGGCGGCAGCAGAGGCGGCAAGAGCGCCGTCGGAGCCGGGTGGAAGGCGGTTGAAGGTGGGGGCAAAGACGCGAGGAGAAAGACGAGGAGGTGTGCGGCGGGTTGCTTCCATCCGGTCAACCAGCAACGACGAACCCCCACCCACGAGCACGAGAAAACCGTCCACTGCCCCTTCGCTGCAGGCTGCCGCGTGTTACGGAGGTCCACCACGGCCCGTGACATGTCGACTAGCTCTCACACCGCTGCCAGGTGGGCCTCCACGATGGCGTGGCCCTGCGCCGCGCCGACACTGCCTACAGCAGCAGCCCTGAGCGCCAGGACGCCGCCGTCGAGACGCACGGCGGGCCCGCCACCACGCTCACGCCGTCGCCTTCCTCCTTCTCGTTGGCTCTTTTTTTTTTTTTTGATAACCTTCTCCTTGGCTCTTTGGTTTCTCGTTGCGTTCGTGAGCGGGACGGAAGTGACAACGACGGGATGAGTTACTTGTCAATAAAAAAAAAACGACGGGATGCGTTCTTACCGGGTGTCGGCGCTGGAGGCAGCGCTTGCAAGTTGCAGGAGAGGAATTGTCCGTGTGTTCCTTTGAACAGTTGGAGTTTGACGCGGCCAGCGCTGCTGTTTCGGGCATCCCGGCAAGCGGGCAGAACAAGTGGATTAGTGGAGTGCCACCTATGGAGTTGACCCTTTGGCTTACGACAATGGAGTGACCGAGTGAGCTCAGCAGGAAATGGCTCCGCCAATGGGCAGACATACGGTGTTCATCTTGACAAGGAAAGGCTTGGTATCGATGAACTGTCAACCTCGCCTCGCTCGAGTCAACGTCGGAGCTGGCTGCACTCGTGGCCTCCCCATTCCGGTTTTGCTGGGGGCTTTAATTTGGACCTCTCTGTTTTGTTCGTTCGGTGGGATCCCGCTGCCAAAACCGGCTTCCTCAAACCAGAAAACTGTTCTCGGCTGCTCACGAGTCCAGACCCGGCTTCGATCATGCATGTGCCACCCTACCCTTGGAGTTGACTCTTGGCCTATAGGACAAGGAGTGAGCTCCGCCATATTCTTCTTGTCAATGTCAAGGAAAGGTAGGCGCCGATGAAGGATGAACTGTCAACCTCGCTCGAGACAAACTTCGGAGTTGTCTACACTCACGGCCTCCCGATTCCGGTATGCTGGGGGCTTTGGACCTCTGTTTTGTTCCTTTGGTGGGATCACGTTGCCAAAACCGGCTTCTCCAACCAGAAACCTGTTCGGGCTATTCCTGTTCCCGCTTCCACCCTGCCTTTACCCCTCTCTCTCTCTCTGCTTCAAAAAGAAAACGTTGTTGGGATCAGAACAACTCAATGTACAAAATCCATCTTTATTCTTTTTTCTAGAATATATACAAGAGTTGTGTATGTTTGTATTTTAAAAAAAATAAATTGGTCGATGACCTTACGATACGATGTTACCATGATGACCATCTGATAGACTTTAAAAAAATGTAAGAAACACAAAGCAGTGTTAGATAGCAACCCTACCACGGTCACCCATACCTTGAAACAACTAAGTTTTTTTTTTATCCCGGTGGGATTCTTCCTTAATTTGTTTGGTGATGATCATATTAGCCTTTTTGTTACAACGCTAGTTGTTTATATTCTTTTATACAAACCCATCCATCTTCATTCTAGATAAGATATTATTTTATTCTAGTTCTCTATTAATTTTTTTTATAGATAATGGCCCAAGTTGGGAGCAGGGTGATGGGCACATGCCCCATATGTTAAAACAACACAAGTAATACAAATGCATATATATGAAACTGACGATTCAAACTTTTTTCTTCATAACTTATAGTTTCATTGTAGATAAAAATACCACCAACTATGTCATAAGGATTCAAAAAGATATTTACTATTTCATGTTATATAGGTGCATGATATTAACTACTAGTATTTCCTTTATGTTACACAGGTATAGTTTGTAATTTTGTTTTTACATCAGTAATTAGTGCTTATAAATTGTTTTAGGAACAAAATGTGGTTGTCATCAACTGCTTTGTATTCATCTAGGTATCAAGTTCTATATTCCGGGAGAGGTTTGCCATAGATTACTCCTACATATGTGTCCGACTTGTGTTCACGTACCGTACAAATAATTTCCAAGAACAAAGTTGCTTTCTAGTCGAATTTTATACCACATTATAAACTATTGAGCTATTGCGTCCTGATCAATTGCACTTAAAAACATAAGCTAATGAGGAAGTATGAACAATTTACTTATACTCCATCACTTCCTGACATGTAGTTTATATTTAACAAATTATGTCTTTCAGAATTCGAATTCGAGACCTTTGATCATGATACCATATTAAGCTACTATTGTATCGATCATACACATCCAAAAATTTAACCTAATAAGTAAGAGTGGACAATTCACTTATACTCGAGCATAATCGAAGTAAACGATTGTTGTTGAAGAAGAAAGAGTAACAAATCTCTTCATTTGAAGCTATTAATCTGCACATTTCCTATCTGCTCCACAAGAACCGTGAAGTTACATAGCTTCACAGTGGATTGTGGATGTTCAGGAGCAAGACCCTGATCTGCAGCAGTCTCCTGAACACCACCTCGCTGGCGCTCTCCAGCCCGGAAATGCGTTCCTCCAGCTCATCCAGCCTCTCCAACGCCGCCGCCGCCGTCTCCGGCGAAGCCTTGGTCGCTTCATGCACGACGCCCAGCCTCTTGAGCCACTTGTTGCTGTGCGAGCACACGGTCTGGACAATCCCCGACATTGTCGCGCAACGCAGGACGATGACACCCGACGCCTCCGCCGCGGCCTCGGCCACCTCCGCCACCACGCCGACCACCTCGGCGTCCACGTCAGCGTCCGCCGCCGCCGACCTTGATGACGCCACCGCCGTCGCGTGCCTGTGCCGCATTGTGCCCGCGAGGCGGCACATGCCCTTGGCCGTCCGCCTGTGCGCGCGCGCGGAGGCCGCCACCGCCGCCGCGTCCCCGCGCCGCACGCCGGCGCGCGCCTCCGCCGCGCCCTGCCGCGCCGCGAGCAGCGCGGTTCCGAACGTGCCGTACGCGTCAGCGAGCGCGAGGAACGCGTCGAGGACGCGGTCGTCGTCGGCGCTATGGAGCGCCGCCGTGGCGCGCGGCGTGGCGAGCAGGTCGCACAGGGCGGCTAGCGCGGCTTCCACGAGCTCGAGACCCTCGTATGAGGAGGAGGAGGAGGACGTGCTTTCCGAGACGGCGGACCACGAGCTGAGCGCGCGGAGGGCGCCGTCGAGGCGCGTCAGCGCGGGGTGGGAGCGCTTGCCGCACGGCTGGCTCGCGGACCGCGCGTGCGCCGCGGCGGCCTTCCTCGCCGTCCTCCCGGGGCTCAGCGTCAAGTGCATCTTGTGAGTTGCGGCTTGCGACGAAAGAGGACCTAATGGCTTGTCGTTGTTTCTTCCTTCGTTTCGATGTGATCCTGAGTTCGTGACAAGGGCGTGGCGGGGCTTATATCGGGTTGCCGATGCGGCCGCGGGGCCGGTGGTTGCAAGTTGGAGCAAAAGAAATGGTCGGGCGGGCGGGGCAGAGCCCGTGTGTGGGAGCTGGCGCCGCGCTGCTGTTTTCGGCATCCCGGCACGCGAGCAAAAAACAAGTGGAATCTAGTGGCAGTGCCACGGAGTTGACCGTTGGCGCGTACGTAGGACAAAAAGTTCAGCTGCTACTGCCACTTGGCCCAAGTGGCAGTAGCAGCTGACTTGGGACAGACATATTCTTCTTGCCAAAGAGCCGGTAGGGGCAGCAGCGCTGACGAGGAGTTCGGTCGGGATAAGGTGCGAGTGAACTGTCACCCGCGCGTCGGTTCCGGTTTGCTGGGGGCTTGGACGGAGCCTCTGTTTTCTGGGCGCGATCGTGCGGCCGAAACCGCCCTTCTCAAACCAGAAACCGGTTCCCGTTCCTGGCCCGTGCCCTACTGTCCTCCGACGGCAACAGTATAAAAAATCCGCCGTGCCCTGTCTATCATATCCGCTTTCGCCAACCGGGAGGAAACCAGAACGCTTTTTCTACTGAAACCAAACCAATATCGACTTATTGACGATGTGTGTGTCACCACGACGTAAAGCCAGGAAGTGACAACGCCGCAGCCGACGCAGTCGCCGGCATCGATGGGGCGAACCACAGCGCGGCGAAGCTGAGGCAGCGGTGGACCCCGGTCGCCAGTGGCTTTGGACAAGCCGGACGACGACGTGCGTGGTCGTCGCCGTGCGGTGAATCATTCATTTGTTTCCAATCAAAGGTGTTTGGGACTACAACGGTGTGATCGTCCTGTACTTGCATAACGAAGAAAATGACAGTAAACTCTTCTTATACGAGGTTGCGGCGGAGAAGATGTTGATATAAAACCTGTCATATGACATGACGCCGAAAGGTTCACATTATTCATTTTGCTGGGGTTACCAAACTAACACCACTGTCACCTGAGAGTGTAGATGAGCTCAGCCAAGATGTAAACTGGCTTGACAATCGCAAAGATCACCTAGTGAAGGCTAAGAAGCCTCTCAATAAGCAGGTCAAGAGGAAGATCCCGAAGGCAGCGTTAGGCATCATTTGCTCCATGAGAGTACTTGGTTCGTATCATGAAGAAGCTGTCTAGAAACATTCAAGAGATCGAAATGCCATTGCTGAATTCAGAGGATTCAGAGGGTCCTTCTCATAATGCAATATAATTTTATTTAGATTAGTAGTTATTGAGATTTTCTCCCCTTTTAGTAATAGTTAATTATTATTTCATATATGTATTCTAGCTCACTAAGCTCATGAGACGCGGACACACATTCGTATTTATATATCATTCATGTGCAAACTGATTCATCTCACAAGCTTTTGCAATTCCATAGGGTAAGAGGAACTCGCAGATTGGCACATAAGTTCAAATTTACTTGTATTCTTGGGTAATTTTTTTAATGGACATTGTCACATATTTTCACATTGCGCCATCATTGCCCTAGCCATGTTGCTGTCACCTAAAGCGATTATGCATCGCGACTAGGGATGGCAATTCGGGTCCCGGGTGTGGGGCCCCGCCGGGTGCGGGTGCGGGTGCACTTTCTCATCCGCGGGGCTCACCCGCACCCGCCCCGCACAGTCACGGGGCGGGTGCGGTTTTTTTTTTCACGCGCAGGGCCCCGAAAAAAAGGTCTATCAAGAATTTTAGTTTAATGTTCTATTTTAAAAATGTAAATTATGTGTGTAATAATTCTTACATGTGCATATGTTGACATATTATCTTAATTATTAAGTTATAAATAAGTTATTATTTTTTTATTGTGTAAAATGTGTTAAAATCATACAAAATAAAACTAAAAATCTATTTTTTCATACATATAAAAAACCCGCGGGAGACCCGTCACCCGCCCGAAACCCGGCGAGTGCAGGTGGAGATTTCCACCCACAACATCTCTCTTCGCAGGTGGGCTTTTACTCCACCCGCGCTGAACCCACCCCGTTGCCATCCCTAATCGCAACGGCAGTACAGATCAACAACAAACGACTGACACACTGTAATTTTAATGCCGGTGCACAGAATCCAATCGTTGCGGAATTTGATGGCCAAATTTGTCTCATAGCTTTGTCTATATATCTGTATTCAATAAAGAATCGGGTATGAGCCGAGCATCCCATAAAATTAACTTAATACCTAAGCAGGGCAACCGGAAGAAGATAGGAGAGAGCAACAAGCACAACTTCCAATCCAGGCAGAGAGGGCGAGACACAGCAGAAATGCTCTCCCTAGTAAAAGAGAATCGCAAAAGAAAACGTTACGCATTCCAGGCTTCAGGCTACCAGCAGAATCTAATAATAATTCAATCAAATATCAAATCAAGCTACATACATGATAGTGCCTTACTGACTCTGCAATCTTACAGGATATGTATATTGACCGTACAAAAAATCTGAGGGGCAAGTAGAATAGATACACCCATAGATAAGACATCAAACCAACAAATTTTCCAGCCAATGCTTATAGATAGGAGCCTGGGAAGTAAGACTAGGTGACATCTAGAAGCACTTCCTGTGGACAATTGCTGGACCAGATTCTTCATACTCTGCCCTTGAGATCCACATCTGCATAGGGGCGAAAGGAGCAAAATTTGTGTCAGAACTACTCAAGCAAACAACAATAATGCAGTAAATACATTACAGTCATTGGAGAACTTCGCATTACCTGCTGGAATGTGCTCAGAGATGCAAGGATTGATCCTCCGATCCACACACTGTACTTCCTCTCTGGTGGAGCAACGACCTTGATCTTCATGCTACTTGGAGCAAGAGCAGTGATCTCCTTGCTCATGCGGTCAGCGATGCCAGGGAACATTGTGGTTCCACCACTGAGAACAATGTTGCCATACAAGTCCTTTCTGATATCAACGTCACACTTCATGATGGAGTTGTAGGTTGTCTCATGGATTCCAGGAGCTTCCATACCAATGAACGACGGCTGGAAGAGAACCTCTGGGCATCTGAAGCGCTCTGCGCCTATGGTGATCACTTGCCCATCAGGCAACTCATAGCTCTTCTCAACTGATGAACTGCTCTTGGCAGTCTCAAGTTCTTGCTCATAGTCAAGGGCAACATATGCAAGCTTTTCCTTGATGTCACGGACAATTTCTCGCTCAGCAGTGGTTGTGAATGAGTAGCCCCTCTCAGTCAGGATCTTCATGAGGGAATCAGTGAGATCCCTACCAGCAAGGTCGAGACGGAGAATGGCATGTGGGAGGGCGTAACCTTCATAGATCGGAACGGTATGGCTGACACCATCACCAGAATCCAAGACAATACCTTTAGACCAAAACAAAATGCACAATGAGCATTGAAAAACTAGCATGGAACATAAAGAAACATTTATGCATCAACGATAAAATAAAGACCCACATATTTTTCTGCAAAGAGATTTAGTTACTTCAGGCTTCAGGGAATTTTATCAATTTTGGTCTGCTAATGTCACATATCCTCATTGGTCAGTTTGTTCCTACTGGGTTACTAGATAATTATTCCAGGGCAGCAAAAGAGAATGTGCATCAATTAGACACTGAATGTTTCATCACTTACCAGTGGTACGCCCACTAGCATATAGGGAAAGAACAGCTTGAATGGCAACATACATGGCAGGAACACTGAAGGTCTCGAACATGATCTGTGTCATCTTTTCCCTGTTAGCCTTAGGGTTGAGAGGAGCCTCTGTAAGAAGAACTGGATGCTCTTCTGGTGCTACACGGAGCTCATTATAGAATGTGTGGTGCCAAATCTTTTCCATATCATCCCAGTTGCTCACAATTCCATGCTCAATGGGATACTTCAAAGTCAAGATACCCCTCTTGGATTGGGCCTCGTCACCAACATAAGCATCCTTCTGTCCCATCCCAACCATGACGCCAGTATGGCGTGGACGACCAACTATACTTGGGAAAACAGCACGCGGGGCATCATCTCCAGCAAAGCCAGCCTATGAGAGATAAAAGCAATTACTTACTACTTGCTGAATTCTAATAAGAACTGCCAAGAAAAATGTAGAAATACATTAGACAACACAATGCCAAGTGATCAGAATTACCTTGACCATTCCAGTTCCATTGTCACAGACAAGGGGCTGAATATCCTCTTCAGCCATTTATGTTGACTGATTATAACCTGCATGAGAGAAGACATGTTATTTGAAACAACGCTTACCAAGACTATCTACTGGCTTCAAAAGAAAGCTAAAATATCATTACTACTAGCTACAGAAAGACATAATTACATCTTAAGAGGGCAACACATTTTCCTTTGATCCCCATATATGGAAGGATAATTTGCTTGTCTCACAAAAGTATACTTCCCCTCTTCCATCTAAATTAACTTTAAGTCCCAAATATTATAAATCAACTATATAAGTTCTGACAATACACATTCTAACTCATCAGCCATGCTAAGACACTGAATATAAACAATTGAATCCTGGAGTCTCAATTCCATACTACCTAATTCAAATTCATCAACTGATCCTGATGAACAATATTCTAGTGCATATAAATTTTATGATTGCTAAAGGTATGTCAATTCCCTAAAGACTTAGTCCATATCAAAATAGGCAGCGAACCACATGAACCGACAAACATTCATGATTTCTCTCAGTTGTTAAACTGAACCTATGTTTTTTCTATCCTGCTCAGATGAGCCCCAATGCTTGCAGCATCTAAAGGAAGACAGTCCATGTGCGTCCACTGACAATACCTTTTCCTATTTTTTGTTACTAGCCAACCATGGCAAGTTAGGAACTGTGAGCATGATTCAGCCTTGCCACTGGACCGTTTGAAGTTTAAGACGAGCAAAGCTAAAAAGAAAAGAGATAATTTCCTAGCTACCACAAGTAAACTGACTCTGTACACTACGATCCCAAAATTCCTTTCTATAAGCAAAGGAAATCAACTAATGCCGCACCCTAGTCGAGACCACAAAATAACGAACAGATCTAACTTTGAACTAACAGTCCCCTGATCACATAAGGTCGAAGGAATCCATCATCAACGAAGGGAATTGTGACCAAGAATGTCTCAGGCTCTGAGAAGCATTACAGTCCTTTACTCCCACGGATCCGGCATGGCAACCAGAAACCAAGATAACCGGCACAATCCACTACTGCACTGCACCCTACCACCCAACCCCGTGATCTCCAAACATCCTCGGCAGCAACATGAAATAGCAGCATTAAAGAACTCGAAGGGGACCCTCCACGAGAGAGGAGTAAAACGCTCACCTTAAGCGGAGTAACTGACCAAGCTGGGACGAGGAGGTGGTGGCGGCGGCTACACGAAGCGTAGAAGGGAGGCGAAGGCGAGCGGGTGTATGGAGAAAGCGGGGGAGAGCGAGATATAGAGCGTGGCGACGGCGAGAGCGTGTGGGGGCGGCAACGGTGGCGGCGGCGGTGGGAATGAGGTGTAAAGAGGGCCGGTGCTGCACTGGAAAGTTTGGGGGGAGGGCGGTCGTGCCAACGCGGAATAATTTGCCCACCTGGGCCGGGACGCCGTGGGAGAATCACATTTGTTTTTCCATTTTTTTTCCTCGTGAGCACATGCCTGGCGTACATATTTCACAGCGTGGCAGCGCAGGGAAATGTGTCCCGACCACGCGATGGGGTTCATGAATCGTATCAACTTGGTCCAATATGTGTGATTCTGGTGTTTCTTTTCTATTATTAGTTCTTTATTATAAAATACAAGGTAATATACACACTACGGATGCACACATTCACACTTTCCAAATAAAAGGTCTACCTGTTGTTTCTGTGAAGATCTACTCATACAAATGATGACGGAGCTTGTGCGGTTGATTTACTTATGATGGTGGTGCAGATGTTCAGCAAACAGTTGTAGCTGTCAAAATGGTCGAGCGGAAGGAAGGAGGAAGAGGCACCAGTTCGATGGCAGCGACAAGACCGGGGCTGACAATGACGAGAGTAGTGTGTGTGCCAAGAAAATGGAGTAGAGGCAGAACCGAAAACTTGAGGCGGCGGTGACAACTACAGTCGCACTACCTAGAATTCTAATGGCTTGAAATATTTGCATGATAACATCCATAAGTCTGATTTTAAATCTGTGAGCTATTCGATGGGTATATTCTGTATTCAGAACTGAGGCACCAAACCATACCGAAAGGCGCACCCAGCTGCCGCTGTCAAGGACGGCATCAACCATCGCATACTTGCCTCCCCTTTCCCCCTCACCTGACTCTAGCATCATCTCCTTTTCCCCCCTGTGGTCGTATGCCTTGAGCTGTCAGCGCGCCGAGTTGGATTAGAAGAGAAGAAAAAATGAGCACATGACATGGACGAAAGCCGAGGACGGTGGCGCGGTGCGCCCGGGCCAGCAAGGACGAACAGGCAAAAGCGGGTGGACGGCCTCCTTTTTCCTGCCCACTTTTAGTGCGTCATTTTACAATCACTTCACGGCAACGCCTCCATCCACCGTGCCCAACATTTCTCGCCTTCGTTCTACGGCACCTGCTTTTTTACGGCAACCCCACGCAAGTGAAGTCGTTTCCCTTTTATATGATGAATGGATGATGAAACTCGCCGGATTCGATTCGGTCGCGCTCATCAGCCCACATTTGACGAAACCGTGCGCACGGCAGGTCATCCAGGTCGTCGCGCAACCCGGGTCGGCGCTCGAGTGGCCGAGGCGCAGCCCTTCGACCATTTTGCTCCAGTTTCGCGGAGAATCCTTGCGAAAACGTGCACCGCCGCGCGGAGATTTTGCGCAGTCTCGGCGCGGCGTTTGCTTTGTTAGTGGCGCACATGAAAAGATTCGTGCCGCGCCCGTGACCACGCGCGTCATGATGCCTCGTGTAGTCTGCCAGATCGACACGACGGCGTGGTTCAAAACGTGCGGCGGCACGTGCGTGCCGGACCTGTGTCGCGGTGCATCGCCCGCTGCGCCGCAAGGACAGCCGAGCCTGGCTGGGGTTTGGACTTTGGACGGAGCTGCTAAGACGAACACGACGGACTCGATCGGAAAAGGTTCGAGACCCACCAAACATATCTGTCGTTTCTTCCGTCTGCTGAAAAAATATGTCCAAAAGTTCGTTTTGTCACGGTGCGCCGGCGCCGCGCCGTCAATTTAACTAGAGTGACCGGCCGAAGGTCTTATCCTTGCAGGAATCCCGGTCCCGATCCAATCAGCCTCACCGGAAACGTGACTATACGCATGACATATGCACCTGGGATAAATATGTTTGAGACCAAACTTGTGTACATAAGCTGCATTGAAGAAGTGGCCGTCAACAACGCTACATCGGGTAGAAGAGTGGGATCAGAGAGTAATAGGCCGAAAAAAAAATGAGGAGAGGCGGTGCGAGGCCGCGGCCCCGTGCGCGCGCCGTGATCGCGCTCGCGGTGGCCGCGGCGGCCGTGCTGATCGTCTATCGCCTGGCTCGCTCGGGCGGCGGCGATCACGCGGCGGCGGCGGCATCCGGCTCCTCCCGCGTCCACGGGAACGGCGTCGAGGAGGTGGTCGGCGACGAGGCTCACGGCCACGCGCAGCGGGGAAAGACGACGCGTGGGTCGCGCGGCGGTGGCGGGAACCCGAGCCCAGCGGCAAACTTGAATCGTCCTCATCAACGGAGGTTCTTTTCCCCGCCGCCGCCTGCTCGGCCGTGGTCGTCGTCCGAGCAGACGGCGTGACCGTGCTCATCAGTAAAAGTGTATTGAGCTGCGTGCGTCATCACTTGTACTAGCAGTCAGTCAGTTCAGACTTCAGAGTGTGTTTGCGCTTGGACTCGACCCGCTCGTGCCCGCATTACATGCCCTTTTGCAGTTCTTTATAATGGCCACGCTGTATGTTGATTTTTGTGTGCGTTCCCGTCTCGGGTCGGAGCCGCCACCGCCAGCTGACAAAGCGCAGACACGCTCACAATACGAGAAGACTACTCGTAGTCACGTCTCATCCACGATCCATTGGACTTGGACATATTGCCGCGCAAGTGACTGAGCTGCTCATTCAGAGCACCCCGTGACCGTGAGTCGGTGAGCGAACACCACAGACGCCAAAATTTTGTCACACTCGCCGGGCTCCGGCCCAGTCTGATCTTCTTTTCCTTTGCTGCGTAGCTCGAGACGCCGCCGCGGCCACCACCATGACACTCGCCTCTAGCCTGGTTGCCCGAGCTCTCCTGATCCTCCTCCTATCAGCGATAGCTCTGGTCTCCTCAAACGCCGAGCAAAAAAGAGACGGGCTTCACCAGCACCAAGTTCCGGCGTTGAGGCCTCTTGGTCTAAGGACACATGTCTTTGCTCCGCCGCCGACTCGGTCCGCAACTCCACGGGCCAGTATAAGGCCGAATTATCCATCCCCGCCGCCGCCGCCGCCGTTTTCTGATCACCGTCTGGAAGCTTCCAATGCAATCGTGAGCTCTACGCCGCCGTTGCCGGCGTTGAGACCACTTGGTCTGAGGACACCAGCCTTTGCTCCGCCGCCGCCACGGTCCGCAACTCCACGGGCCCGTATAAGCCCGTATTATCCATCCCCGCCACCGCCGCCACCTCCGTTTTCTGATCACCATCTGGAAGCTCCGAGGCAGCCGACGAAACCTCTTGGTTTGAGGAGACCGGTGGCTGCTCCGCCGCCTCCGCGGCCGGGAAGAGCCCCACGCGGTATGAGGCCATTTCAGCCTTCGCCGCCGCCGCCGCCGCCACCATGTTCGTAGCTCTTGCAGAGTAGCAGTTTAACAGGTACCAGTCTATGTATCACAGTTTGAGTAGTATTCTTCAGTAGTTCAGTGTTTCGAGTTTTCAGTTGACAGTGTATTAGCCCCCCATCTGTGGTGCTCCAGCAGCAACCAAGAAATGTCGAGCCATTCTACTGTCCTAATGATGCATGCCTGGCATTTGAAAGAAATTTTCAGGACACGAGCTTACTCACATCCGAGAATTTGCAGAGCGCCACCTAGCATTTCATTGTCCACACATTTGTCGGTCTATACGACCGTTTCCACGTTCAACATCCTCGCGTTTCCCAGCAAAAGAAAATGCTGGGAGCATTGACTTGCGCAAGCCAGACAAGAACTCATTGATTGCATCCATGTGTTTGCCATCGAGTCAACCATATGCTTCAGTACAAATTGAGCTCGTGAACTCCAAGCACGCGGAGAGCAGCAGTTCCTTGCCGGAATGGGACTACTCAAGCTCTTGGCCGTGTTTGCCATCGCAGCCGCTCTGTCCACTTCCAATGCGCCGTGTCCGGTTGTTGTGCAGGCGAGGCAGGCAAGGCCACCGCCGGCGCCGAAGGCTGGACTGAAGAAGAGCATGGGAAAGCCGCTGGTACCTCCGGGGCCGCCGCTACCGCAACCGCCACCACCTCCCCCACCGGCGCGGTACCGTCGCCATCGCCATCATCGTCGTTGGCATGGCGTACCGTCACTGCGTCGACCAGTGCCACGGTATCCCTGGCACAACCTGCCTCCGTTGTGCCCTCAGTTGCCGTGGTCATCAGCATTACCACCGTTCCACCGCTAGATGTAACTGTTCGTCCGGCTTCAGCAGCAATTAGTCTTCACTCTTGTAGTACCCAGCTAAGCTAGCTCATGATCCACACTCAAGGCTCAAGCATGGTGTGCCGTGATCTGTGATTCATAATTTCAAGTCTATGAGTTTATTTTCTCTGGAATCTTCAGTCTCTTTGATTAGTCCATCGGAACGTCAGTAGCCGTGTATAAAGCAGATTTGTTTTTTCTAGGAACTCTATTAGTTGGTTTTTGTAGCAGCAAGCAAACTAAATTTTGAAATTGAAATACATGTTGCAAAAGGAAATTTCCCAACTGTCTGCATATTATTAGCACAGGCAATTAGTCATATTGATTGCATCCACGTGTGCGTGTCAATCTGAAAGGGGACATGCCTCTGCACGGGACCGCCCAAATAAATCCATGCGCGTGCGCCAGCGATAACCCACCGCATCATGGGGAAAAAGTTTGGCGTCCCTAAGAATACAACACGACATAGCAAGCCAGCCGCAGCCGCGCCACGCCTCCAGACGCAGGCAGGCACTTCGAAAACTCCGCGCGCGTCGGGCACGAGCACGCACCCACCGAGCCTGCACGCCCACGCCGTTGAGATCCAACCCCGCAGGCCGCCTGCTATCCTCCTTGCTCCGCTCCCTGCTCGCGCGCACTGAGGCCTGCTTCGCTCCCGCTCTGCTTCCCGCTCGCGCGCGCCGAGGGCCGCTCTGCTCTCGCTCCGCTTCCCGCTCGCGCGCCCGAGGCCCGCTCTGCTTCCCGCTCGCCCGCGCACACCTTCCTGCCGCCGCCTCCACCAGCTCGCGCGCACGCCTCCACCAGCTCCGCTCCTGGCGCACGGGCGCCCGTGGCCTGCGTCCCCTGCCGTCGCCGCCCGCCTCCACCCTAGATCTGCTCGCCGGTCGCCACCCTTTAGCGTCGTCCGCTTGATTTGGAGCGAAGGCCTGGACATGGGGCCCGCATGTCATTCTAAGCATGAGGAAAGGGCATTATGGGTAATGGATAAAAGAAAAAAAGGTCTAAGTTAACGTGGAGTAACAGGAGGAACTTGGACATTTTTCGTGTCACAGAAGGAACAAGGTTAAATTTTCATGGCACACAGAGAATTCTCTCGAGCTCTGAAGGTGTGTCACGGTTTGGTGCGCGCTTTCTCGCTCGGTTTACGGTGCTTGATGATGACGATCCAAACGACGCCCGTGCTTGGTGGTGCCTGTGCTGCGAGGGAGGCTCGGATGAGATGCAGAAGCAGAGCAGCCACGACATCTCCATGCTCGGCCGTGCCGCATCTGGAATTCTCGATGATGCACGCGCGCCCAGGGGGTGATGATCGAGTCAACCTCTAGCCGTAAGTTGGGACGGTTCATTTCATGCGCCAGCTGAAAGGGGTTTGAATAGTTAATTATCCCTAAAAATGATTTAAAAATAAAAGTTAAATATGCAGTGTCGGATTTATCTGACGATTATGAGTGAAGTCCGATAACTTGTCCGATAACACGAGATAGAAAAATAGATCGGTCGATTAAAACTACAAACTTGTGCAAAACAAACTAGGAATAAATAATAACAAGCAAGAGGAAGTTATAGAAATGAAAAGAAGAGCTAGCATGTAACCTACACAAGTTAATTTAAAAAATACGTAGCAAATCCTAACTAGCAAGATTAAGAGCAAAAACTAGTAAATAAAAAACAAATAATTAAGCATACAAGAGACACGGGATTTTTCACCGAAATTCAGCTCCACAAAAAACCTACGTCTTCGTTGAGGGATCCACAAAGGACCGGATCTCTTTCAACCCTAAACCTCTCCAAGTGATCACAAAGATCAAACTTGGTGTTCCACTAGCAACTCCACGAAGGAGAGATCAATACAAACTTCCCGAGACGTCACCACACAAGTTGAGAGCTCAACGGTTACCTCTAACCGTTTAGGGGATGAATCCCCAAGAGTAACAAACACAAGAATTATCGGCGGTGAGGATGAATCAAGTGCTCATGAGAATGGAAGCTTGGAGGCGATGGAGCTCTTCAATCTTCTCTCAGTCCCTTCACAAATCAAGAGTGGAAACAAAGGAGAAGAGTTGGGGAGAGCAAAGTAAGCTTGAGTGTTTTTGAATAAAATGAGTGACCAACCGGCCAAAGGACGAAATGGAGGTTTATTTATAGCCCATGGAAAAAAAGAGCCGTTTGAAAGGGTATTTCTCATATCTACATCGGACAAGTCCGACAATTCAAAGTGGCGCGGTTTTTGGAGTTCGAGGGACTTGCCTGATGCCTCGACAAGTCATGTCCATCGGACTTAGACAAGTCTGATGGTAATCGGACATGTCCGATGACATAGAGTGACAGAGGTACTGGGGTCCGATAAAAGATATCCGATACGTCGGATTTTTCTTAGGTCATCGGACAAGTCCGATGACCGTCGAACATGTCTGATGGCCTAGAGAGGCAAAGCTACTGGTGTTCGATGGACTTGTTCGAACACGTCGGACAAGTCTGATGAAAAACCTCTAGAAAAATGTGTTTGGCTGAGAAATGAGATTTTAGCACTTAGTTCACCTTCGGTTCACATTTTTGTGTCCCTCTTAATAGTACGGCTTTTCCTATACTTAATGTTTAAAATAAAAACTCATGAACTTCATTCTTGAGCAAATTGAATTTTCATCTTGAAGTCATTTTGCCATCTTCTTTTCTTCTTTTTGCTTCTGTGCATTTTATTTTAACAAACTTTGGACCATTATCTACACACATGTTTATTAAAAAATTAGTCCATTCTTAATTATATTGATATCAATCACCAAAATAAAATTAGGGGTCTAAATGCACCTTCATCAGCGTGTTCTTGTTCCACTTCCACCCCATGACGATGACCAGCGTTGTGTTGTCACAGTACGTAGTTCCAATCTACGACAGACAAAAGATAAACTTCCTGAACGTGTTTCATCCAAAATATGAGCAGATCCACCTGTGAAAGGAAGATATCGAGTCACACTAGCTAGACGCCTATTTGTGTTCCATGCTGTGAATTGTGATCTATTATCTTCTTATTTAAAGGTTAAAAGGAGCCACCATGTTTGCTCTCAAGAGCGCGAAATTACCACGCTAATCTAAAAAAGAGAAGAGGTAGACCGTTGGATTTTATGAAGATTTAACGGTTCAGATAAAGCCAAAAAAAAAAGAGTTCATATCCAACTTCAATTGACAAACAGATAAAATTATTAATAAATTGATAAATTTAGATTAATAAAAAAGAAAAAAGAATCCAATCCTCCCACATCTCACCCACCCCGATCTCCCTCCTTTCACATTGGCTTTTTATTATTAATTTAGTTTTCTTTTTGTTTGAGACATAATTTTATTTGTGAACGATCCAAATTAAGAAAAAAAAATCATAACAAACATAACCTATATTTTTCAGAACTGTTTTACGGTAGTCTTAGGAAAGTTCTCATTCACGTGAGGGTGGTATGATAACAAGTAAATCTTAGCGATTGCTTTTTAACAAATAATTATATAATAATTGAAATTATATATATGATTTGTCCATATCCTATTTTTCCTTCAAAAATTAATATAGATCATCGAATTTTGTGAAAATTTAACGGTCACGATTAAGATCCAAACATCCAAACATTGGAATACCAAATAGAGTTGTATTGTATTTGAAAAGGAAGGTTCATGAGGGAGAGCATAAAAAAGAAATAATTAGCATTGATTAGGACTCTCTCTATCAGCCTCGGTTATTGCCTACTAAAAAGAGAAACAACGTATGTTCTGGCCACGATTCTCGCGAGATCTATCAACATATATTAAAAGGAGAAGCCATCGACACCCCCACGATGATGACTTAGCGACATCGGCGAGCTCCATGGCGGTAGTCCAGCTATATCTCAACTGCACAACAATGATGGTCAGAAGCCGTGGTGCCCGGGTATCATCTCGGCAGCTTTGCGACCATGAGAAGTGCTAACGGCAAATTAATATAGCAAGCTGCAGCAACCTTCGGCAAACCTGACGAGCATGATTACACAGACTGAATTCGCAAGCGAGAAGTGCAACTCATGTCGTAGCAGCATGGCGATCATCAAGGCATCAAGATTGCGAGCCGGGAACCCCAATCTCGCCAGCACCGGTGCGACAGGCAATCCGCCATGAGTTTGAACAAGATTGTTCCATTTGACACAATAAAATCCTGGGAAAACTGCTATAGTCACTAGCCATACCGCCGACGAGTTCGATGATGTGTTCGTCAGAACATCATGCATGCAGTCACTAATCCCAGAAAGATTGACGAGTCGCTCTTGCGTGAATCAAGGCTAGAAGATACACAAAAGCGAGATCGATGTGGTTTCTATGTAAAGATTTGTTGATACTAGCACTTAGCAGTACAACATGTACGAGCTATGACGTTACAACAAGTTCAGTTAGGTATAGTAATTAGAGAAGAGCACTGTGTCGTGCTTCAAGCTAATTGAGATAAAGTGCATACGCAATGCCAGAAGCATCTCCAGCATGATGGCAACATGCAAGTTCACTGTCACTCCCAAAAATCAATTTGCAGGAGGATGATGGCTAGGAAAACAAAGATGCAGCAGGTGAGGCAGGGAGCAGAGGAACCAAATTTCTACAATGAGCTATTGTAGCAACGTTGTAGTATTATAAAACTACTATTTGAATTAGGTATATATCATTTATAAAACTTTAATAAAAAGTTATAATAAAGTATTGTTTTTTTTTCAAAATTTAAATGTGTTAAGAAGTATGCATAAATCATCAAAATGGTCAAATAAAGAAGTAAATAATCTATCATATACAATATCAATAAACTAATATAATAGTACTAAATATACTAGAATAAGTCTATCTACACAAATACAAAGAAAAAAGA
Organism: Eleusine indica; assembly: GCA_030378355.1. NCBI lineage: Eukaryota > Viridiplantae > Streptophyta > Magnoliopsida > Poales > Poaceae > Eleusine > Eleusine indica. Next base: position 51,704,768 of record CM059495.1, read on the forward strand.
CAAAGATCTGACCGTCAATTTTAATGATAATCTAATAATCAAAGTAAAAGCTAGAGTTCATATTAAATATCAGGATTATATTAGAAAAGTAGACATTATCGATAGAAAACAAATACACGATCTATTATGTTAGATTTAATATACAACTCCCATGTGACCATGCCGATAATTACTGGAGTAGCATTACCGCTTTGTTTCACCATTTCTCAAAGCATACAATATGGAGTCTTTGTTACTCTAAAAAAAAGTATGGAGTCTCTGTTAATGGAAGCTTCAATCAGAAAACAAGCAAACTTTAAAACCTGATTTTTCATTGAGAGAAAATTTGATCATGTCATTGTGCAAATCTCACCGGCAAGTTAGGCGCAAAAGGTTGAAGGTGAGCACAGTGAATACAAACCTTCCTAAAATCACGACAGTCTCACCTAAGATCAATAATAATTGAGCATGTGAAAGTGAGAAAATTAAACGATTGCAAGATTATAGTGGCTGGCTGTATGGCAAGTGCCATTAACATGTGAGCAGGCCATGGAATGTACTGTGTGAGAAAACCTCGGTATTATTAGAATGCATCCCTGCCACATAATAATCAAGTACAATCATGCTATTTGGGAACCACTTGATAGGAGCAACTAAATGGATCAATGATATGAGCAGTAAAGCACACCATGAATAATAAAAATAGAGAGGAAGTAGGGAGAAGAGATAATGGCATGCGACATCTCCCATGGCAACCAGAAAAATCATACTTCTTTTGATCGCTGCCGCATGTCTCAGCAGAGCATTGCAAGGAGTCGATATAGAGGAGGATAGTTGTAGTAAGGAATCATAGTAAACTAGCTTGCTTCAGCTAGGCTCAGTGCAGTTGCAAAAAGTCAGGAACTATAAGGATAGTGACATGGTGTCCCGCATGCAGGCCGCTGTTTCCCCGAGTTGTGATCAAGGTGGCAAGGTAGGAGTACGTAGTAAGAAATTACCATGAGTACATAGCGTTCAACCAGATCTTCGTTCTTAAGGAGTCGACAATACTCACTTATGAAGATGACGAGGCGGTGGACAGGATTTATATAATGCCACGTGGTGAGGTGGGTGCACACATGTTTTCGTGTCACACGTCCAAGGTGACCCAATAAAACAGTTTAAACAGCAAGTAAGAGCATCAGATATAAGTTTAAATATTAAATACTCTATCTAACTGTTATCTTAATTTAATGATTTATGATCAACTGTAATTTATAAATAGATAGTCTAGCCACGCAATTTACACGGGTAACCTTGCTAATTGTGAAAAATCAAGCCTCTTTATCAAAAGTGATACTAACACTAGACGACTATCTCGAGCCCATCTCATTGTGAAAAGGAGGCCAGTCCGCAAAACGAAAGACAGCAGCCCAAAAGCCCACTGCTCTCCATTCCGCCGGAACGGGAACGCATAAGCTGCCACAGTTCAGAGCTATTTAGTACCACCTCGGGTATTAGCATGGTTCCCAACCAACTTAAGTATTCGTTTCTCACCCAGTCGATCGCCGAGCTGATTCGCGCCAGCTTGTCACCCGAGCGGAGGCATTAAGGTGGTGTGGATACCAATTGTGGCACCTGGGCCTGGGTCTGTTGTTGCATTCTGCGGCCCGCCCGTTCCAAGTTGCGTAGTGGGCTGCGGGCGCTTTGGCGAAGGCCTTTGCGTTCCAGCACCTAAAGCGACGGGCAATGCGTGAGGCTGGCTTCACAGAGCAGCGAAAACCGTCCGCTTCCAACGGTGGAAGGATAACGGGCCGCTGCTTCACAGTCCCGCTTAGGCCCAAGTGCCCTCTATGGCAGACCACCATTCTTTTTTTTCCTTTTTTAACTTCTGGAATAAATGACAGCCCCAGTGCCCTCAAGCATAGTTTGTTCAAATGCACGAAGGCCTTTGCGTTCCAGCACCTAGAGCGACGGGCAATGCGTGAGGCTGGCTTCACAGAGCAGCGAAAACCGTCCGCTTCCAACGGTGGAAGGATAACGGGCCGCTGCTTCACAGTCCCGCTTAGGCCCAAGTGCCCTCTATGGCAGACCACCATTCTTTTTTTTTCCTTTTTTAACTTCTGGAATAAATGACAGCCCCAGTGCCCTCAAGCATAGTTTGTTCAAATGCATGATTAGTCCACTGAATAAATGATCATATAACTATGTTTCCCTGCCAACATTTTTTACGTCATGTCACCTCTTTGATTAGTCCACTGAATATAAGCAGAACTGTTCTTTAAAAAAAAAATGTTCAAATGCATGATACTGACAACGGTGTACCAAAGAATTGCTTCACGCACAGCGATTGGGCTTCGTTTATGGCAATCAAACTGCGAAATAATAGTTTGTTCAAAAAACGTGAAATATACGATCCGATGTACACAAAACGTATGCTTGTCTCGAAATATCAGCAATAAAAACTTCCGAGCAGAGTCTTACATTGACGCCACAAAAGTTTGTGAATAAGAAATGAAAACATATGTTCGGAGAAGTACGATGACCATCTCAACAGTCAATAACACAAAGGCCTACGAACTCGCAGCATCCGTCGATCTGCAAGGGCACATCACGCGCCCACGCCAAACTCTTGATCCTTTGCCCTTTTTACTCTGTGTTCTACCTTTTTCTCTATAGTGTCGTCGGATCTCTGAAAGCCTTCAAGACTTCGCAGTATCAATCTGGTCTGTATTCTACACAGTCAATCTCTGAAAAGCTTGTGAATGAGAACAGCCCACAACGCACAGGTCGACACTTCGGCGCTGTTTAGTACCACCTCTCCAGTTAGCACAGATTCCAACCAACTTAAATACTCGTTTCTCACTGGCTGATTTGCCGAGCTGAGCAGCGACAGCTTTTCTCCCTAGCGGGGGGCATTTAAGATGGTGTGGATGCCGATTGTGGTGCTTGGGCCTTGAGTCTGTGGTTGCATTCTGCGGCCCGCCCGTTCCAAGTTGTGTGTAGTGTGGGCTCCGTTCGCTTTGGCGGAGGCCTTGCCGTCCCAGCACCTAGTGCGACGGGTAAAGCGTGAGGCTGGCTTTTTTTTATACAGAGCAGCGATTACCGTCCGCTTCCAACGGTGGGAGGATAACGGGCTTGCTGCATCGCAGGCTCGTTTAGGCCCATGTGTCCTCTTTGACAGACCACTATCTTTTTTATATTTTTTCCGTCGGCGTGGCGGGCACACGGAAACGAAGCGGGCATGGAAAAGCGAGTAACGTGGGTCTCAAGCAGCGGATCCTTCTCCACCTAATCGAGATCGATTCCACTGCAAAAAGATACTGTGCTATTTTATTTTAACTACTATTATTGTTGGAATTTAAAAAAAACAAAGCCAAAGATAATTGCTTGCTGGATACTATGCTATTTTTATTAAAAATACGATATGCATATTTAATCTTTTATTATAAAAATGTTGCTGAAATTTTGCAAAAGTGATGTCAAAAATTTAGTCAAAACGATACTAAAATTTTAGTGTTTACAATAGAGTCATTCGTAGAGCTTGGCTAGAAAATAGGGTTCATGAAGCAAGGGTAACACGGTCTTTTTAGTATGAGTTTAACACCGTTAAATGCTCTAAACAGACTAGGGGCAATCAACTTATTTAATTTAAAAAAATATGGTCAACCATGCAAACTAGAAAAAATTAGGATCAATCATGCAATTGAAAATAAGAACAGGGCCAGTGACGCAATTGCCCCAGCAAATAACAACATGCAGCTTCCGATTAGTTTATCAAATAAATGCTTCATGCACAGTGATTGTTTTCTTTTTGTTACTACATGCAGTCAATGCAGTCAAATTGTGAAATACTAATAGTTTGGTTAAAAAACTGTGAAGTATCATCCTGTGTAAACAAAAACATACACACTTATCTCGGAAAATAAAATTAAAAAAAAACTTCTCAAGAGTCTTAAATTGACACCACAACATTTTTTGATAAAAAAAATAAAACGAACAAACAGTCAATGACACAGAGAGCTGGGAGCTCACTGCATGCGTCGGTCTGCACAAGTGCAAAGTGCCTGCGGTCAGCGAAAAGAGCCTTGCCGATGTTGGAGACTCCGTGCACTACACGCTCGCGGCATACTCTAAATTCAGTAGTGTCAAAGATCTCATCAGAGCTGCATTTTAGATTGCGTGCTAGTTTCGATTGTACTACACTGTCAATCTTCAGCTGTTCAGTAGCAAATAGCGCAATCCACGCGAGCCATTTCTTTCACTCTTCTCAAACCAGCATGCACTTCTTTAGTTCTCATCACTGAAATGGAGGATGTTTCTTCTCCAGAAATCTTACAGAAGGATCCAAGCTCACCAGGTACTCCAAATGTTCTTACTCACTCTATGATTTCTGTGTCCACCTCTGTTATGCATGTCAAGAAGAAGAGATCAAAGCAACAGGCTCTAACTAAATCAGAGGTTAGAAGAAATGAGAGACTTAAGGACAAAAACAAAGGGTTCAGGGGGAAAACTTGCTACGATAGATTCTGTTTTGCTTGTACAACTGAACCACCAACTCTCTCAAAGAAAGTCATTCGTAACTTAGGAGCAAACTTCTGCAACATTGACTCACAACAGTTGACTGATTCAACTCTGTGCAAAAGGAAAAAGCCATCCTCTGTCATTGGAAAGAAGGACAAAGACAAGGACGCTGAAAAGGCAAAATCTGTGAACAATGAAGATCAAACCAAGAAGAAGTCCAAGAAGAAATGAGGAGATGTTCTTGCTTCCCCTCACTGTCTTAGTTCTTGGCTACTTGGTTGTAATGGGTCTCTCTTGCTACTTCTTTCTTTACTTTGCTTCCCTGGTTGTTAGCTACTGCCTTTGTTATAAATGTCTGAACCTAATCGTCTGTAATAACTATGGATCTTGCATGGCCCTCCCTAGTGCACTTTGTGCCCCCATACTGGTCCTGTCCAGTTTGGAGATGTTTTGATGGATTTATAATTCTGGGCTGCCTCAATATGGCTCTACCTCCCTATCTGGGCCCATATGTTCAATTAGGCTTGTGCTAGTCACAATAGCTTCAGTCTCAACTCTGAACTTTGTTTTTTATGGCTATAACAAATAATGTGCATGCAAGGCAGTGGCGAGTTCTAAATTGGAATATTAGAGGAATCCATTCAGAGGATAAATGGGAGGCTATTTGAAACAAAATTGTTGAATCAAACTGTGATATTATTTGTATCCAAGAAACTAAACGAGAGCAGTTTAACATCTCCTACATTAGAAAGTTCTGCCCCCCTTAGTTTGATAATTTTGAGATCCTACCCTCTGTGGGTGCCTCGGGAGGTTGTATTACAATTTGGAAAAGTTCACAATTCCATAGGATGCCTGAATTTGTAAATAACTATGGAGTCACGGTAAAGTTGCAGTCGCAGCAGACAGGGGAAACCTAGTATCTTACAAATATCTATGGACCAGACAGGGGAAACCTAGTATCTTACAAATATCTATGGACCATGTATTCCGGAGGATAAACCTGCTTTCCAGGATTGGTTGCAAAATATTGATATGCCAAATGATACTAACTGGCTATTAGTAGGAGATTTCAACCTCATCAGATGCCCAGAGAACAGAAACAAGCTTGGTGGAAGCACAATTGAAATGTTAGCTTTCAATGAAGCTATTAGTGCCTTGGGGATAATTGAATTACCCTAAAAGGTAGAAAATATACATGGAGTAACATGCAAGAGAACCCTCTGCTAGTGAAGTTGGACTGGTGTTTCACTTCATCAAATTGGGCAGTTGATTACCCTGGAACAGAAGTCAAGGCTTTAACAACGAATACCTCAGACCATGTTCCCTTTCTGGTTACCATAAAGACCTCAATTCCAAAATAAAAAATTTTCAGATTTGAGAACTTTTGGATGGAGCATCCACAGTTTATGCAGATAGTGCAGGATGCTTGGTCTTATAATCCCCCTCACCAAGATGTGGCAAAAAGACTCATAGCTAAATTGAAAAACTTGAGAAATAAATTGAAGGATTGGGCTTCCAAGCTCTCAAACCTTAATAACACCATTGAAAACTCAAAAATGGTGTTACAACTCTTGGATGTCATGGAGGAACACAAAGATGTATCAGTGGAGGAATGGAATTTTAGAGATATTATTCAACAACATCTTAGGAACCTGCTACATTATCAGAAAGTCCTCTTGAAGCAAAGAGAGGACATAAAATGGGCGAAGTTTGGAGATGCCCCAATGAAATTCTTTCATGCAAGGGCCACAATCAACCATAGGAGAAATGCAATTACCATTCTGAAAGACCAGCAAGGACATCATGTAGCAGATCATAATGGAAAGGCTAATTTAGTTTGGGAATCATATAAGGAAAGGTTGGGAACCACAGATTTTCCCACCATGCGCTTTGACCTCACTACATTGATAGACCAAGTGGACGGTTACAATGGCTAGAAGAACCTTTCATCAAATAAGAAATTGATGGAGTGGTAGCAGAATTACCCACCAATAAGTCCTCAGGCCCAGATGGATTTAATGGAGACTTTCTCAAGAGATGTTGGCCAATAGTAGCTCAGGACTACTATGACGTGATTGAAGCTTTCTATAGGGGAGATATATGCCTTGAAAGTATCAATGGTTCCTACATCACTTTAGTACCCAAAAAGGATGACCCAACAGAAATTATGACTATAGGCCCATTTCCTTGCTAAACTCCTCGGTAAGTTAATTACAAAGCTTCTAGCAAATAGATTGCAGGCTGTTATTTTACAGTTAATTCATCTCAATCAGTATGGTTTTATCAAACATAGAAGTATACATGATTGTTTAGCATGGTCTTTTGAATACTTGCATCTCTGCCAAAAATCAAAAGAACTTCTGTTACTTAAGTTGGACTTTGAAAAGGCCTTTGATAAAATTGAACATCAGATCATCATCCAAATTTTAAGACAAAAAGAATTTGGAGATAGGTGGATCAGATGGATGGAAATTATACTGCAGACAGAAACTTCATCTGTTTTACTTAATGGAGTTCTAGGGAAAGTGATTCATTGCAGAAGAGGAGTGAGACAAGGAGATCCCTTGTCCTCCCTACTATTTGTATTGGCAGCTGACTTACTACAATCAGTAATGAATAAAGGCAAGAACATGGGATTATTTCAACTACCGATACCACAAGGAGCAGGATTGGACTTCCCTATTATCCAGTATGTTGATGATACTCTATTGGTAATGCAAGCTTACCCCAGACAACTGATAATTTTAAAATCTCTGCTTCATACTTTTGTTGAATCCACTGGATTGAGGGTCAACTATAGCAAATCCATAATGCTACCTATCAATGTTCAACCAGAAAAAATGGAGATATTGGCCACTACTTTAAATTGTACCATTAGGCAAATGCCTTTTACCTACTTGGGATTACCTTTGGGTTTAAAAAGACCAAGCATCACAAATTTTTTACCAATTGTATAAAGGATTGAGAGGCGCCTTGTGGGATGTGCTCAGTTTCTAACTTAGGCTGGAAAGTTAGAAATGGTGAACACAGTTTTATCCTCCCTTCCAACTTTTTATATGAGCACCTTAAAGATCTCTATCACAGTCATCTCCCAAATAGATAAATACAAACAACACTGTCTTTGGAGAGGTTCAGATATAAATGTAAGAAAGCCACCTTTAGCTGCATGGCATCTCATCACAAGGCCAAAAACACAAGGGGGACTAGGAGTGATCAAGTTAAAAGCTCAAAATGAATCTCTTCTAATGAAACATCTGCAAAAGTTCTATAACAAAGATGGAGTCCCCTGGGTACAATTACTTTGGGATAATTATTATGGCAATGGCAAGCTACCAGGACAACTAAAGAGGGGGTTGTTTTGGTGGAGAGATGTTGTTAAGCTCCTAGATCAATACAAAGGTATTGCATCAGTCCAGTCAGGCAATGGACAAACAGTCATACTTTGGCAGGACTCTTTCAGTGGATGCCTGCTAAGTATAAGATTTCCAGAGTTGTACTCCTTTGTCAAGAACCAAAATTTGACCCTATAGCAAGCTGCAAAGATGGAGGATCCAACTCAATTGTTTCATCTACCTTTAAGTTCGCAGGTTTTTGACCAATTATAGCAATTGCTCCCTATGGTACAGGTAACTGAAGAAGGTGATGTATGGAAGCACATGGGTCAATGTCATAAGTATTCGGTATCCAAAGTATATAGGCAAATAATTGAGCATGTCCCAGTTCATCCATGCTTTAAATGGCTATGAAAGTGTTCAAGTCTACATAAGCATAAGGTATTCTTTTGGTTGCTACTACAAAACAAGGTCAACACAAGAGGAACACTCGGAGAAACATGCACCTAGATTCATACACATGTGAGTTATGCAATCTTCAAACGGAGGAAACTATAAGACACTTGTTCTTCAAATGCAATTTTGCCAAACAGTGCTGGCAAAGTATTGGCCTCAATATCCTTATCAATATCCAACCAACCAGATTAGTGAAATGGGTTAAAAGAAGGCTGTTAGTTCCTTTCTATATGGAGATTCTAATTACCATGTGTTGGTCAATATGGAAGGGTAGAAATGGATGGATCTTTGATAATAAAGATCCCACAGTGCCAAATGTTAGGGACTATTTCTTCAGAGAGCTTCAGATGGTTTTCCATCGAGCGAAAGAGAGACATCAGTAGCAAGTAGCAGTTTCAACAATGGATCCAACAACATCAGTAGTTCTATTTTTGTTTTTTTTTTCAGTCTTGGTTTTCTCTTCTTTCTTTTGTAGTTGTAAACTCTTGTTCTCTTTGTCTTTTATCAATAAAGTACTGTAGGGGATGAGCCCCTCCAGTTTTCCTTCAAAAAAAATTGTTCTAGCTATTTTGACAGTAGGGGAAGCTTCCTGGAAGAGAATTTTGCTCAACCCCCTCCGACCCTGCGGATCTGCAACGTGTCGATTTACGTGGTTTGCCTTATTTGCCTCTGCCGGTGAATCTGAGCATTCCAACTCATCATTAAGACCTCAGATCCACTTCAGGTCAACCATCTAAATCTGCTCTAAGTATAAATAATATCGAATGCGCGTCGCATCATTGTGGAGCAACCGTTCCTTGGCCACAATGAGACTGATCAAGCTCTTGGCGATCTTGGCCGTCTTAGCTGCTCTTTCCGCCGGGAACACGCCGTGGCCGGTTGCTGTGCTGGGGAGGGAATTGAAGAAGCCCCCATCTCCCGAGCCGAACCGGCCTCCGAAATGGGGAACACCCGATCGGCCGCCGCCGCGGTACGGGCGCGGCGTCAGCCGCCGCTACCATCAGCATAGCATCCAGGAAAATGTCAGCACTATGCCTGGTACGACAACAGTAAGCAAGGAAGGCAAGCTGGGCCAAGCTGATGGGCTCTACAGATCGACCCGTGACCGTCTCTCTGAGGTGGATGGCTGTAGTTGGGCTATGTTGTCAGGCTTCGGCCTTGTAATTGAATCCTTGCGTGTGCTGTCGGGCTTCGGCCTTCCAATTCTATCTCTGTTCTCCGGTTCTCCCTCCTCGAGTACCTTTGCTATCTCTGTTCTCCGGCCTTGTAATTGAATCCTGAGGAAGCTGCAAATCGCGCCTGAGGAAGCTGCGCGAGGAGGCTCGGCCTGGCCTACGTGCGCGCTGCACTAGGCGCTCGGGGGGAGAGCTGGGCGCTGGATCTGAGGAAGAAGGAGGTGTCGGTGGTGGGAGAAGAGAAGAGGAAGGACAAGAAAGAAAGCGGCGGCCAAGAGAAGAGAGAGGGAGCGGCTGTCGGCTGAAGAGAAAGAAAGTGAGGGGAGTGGAGAATTTTAGGGTTTCATCCCTATCTCTTTTCTTATATACCCTTTACAAAGAAAATGGGCCGGGTTTAATTTTAGGCCGGGCTCAATTTTGGGCCGGGTTTAGGCCCATTAAAAGCCCGATCAGCGAAAAATATCTGGAAAATTTGCAAAGAAGTCCTCAAAATTTTGGGATTTTCTATTTTTCGTAGAAATAGACCCAATTTTTACAAAAGGCCCCTAGAAATTATGAAAATTACCAGAAAATTATAGAAAAAATAGAAATTTCACGGGAATGTGTTATTTTGCATATAACACCCCGGATTTTTCTAGATTTATATCAATATGGACTATAGTCCTTATATTATTCCGTTTTCACGGTTTATTGGTTATTTTTATGCAGAAATACCAATAAAATAACTTAAACATGCAGTTTTTGTTATACCACTTTACTTATGCCCTATATTACTTGGAGATATTATTTGCATATACACGAAGTAATTTTTGCAACATAATATCATGCAGATGTCTGACCTTGTGAAGAGAGAATTTGATGTGCTTACCCCCATGGAAGTAACTACCTGTCATGGGCTCTTGATGCTGAAATTCTCCTTAATGGCAAAAATCTCTTGAAGATAATTATGCCTAAAACTGGAGAACCTGCTACAACAACAGTGGAGCAAGCTCAAGCCCACATTGAAAAATGAGTACATGACCGAAAGGAATCCAAAGGTCTTGTGGGACTCACTGCGTAATCGCTTTGAGCAAATTGAAGCAGTCTTACTTCCTAAAGTGGAGTGCGAATGGCAAAATCTACGTTTTCAAGACTATAAGACTATTGAGGAATACAATACCAAGCTTTATGGTATTGTGTCATACATGAAGCTATGTGGCAAGAATCTTAAAGATCCCGACCTCATCCACAAGACTCTCTCCACCTTTCACCCTAAGCTCACCCATGTGAGGCGTTACTACAAGAAGGACAAATATGACTCTTATGTCGCCCTGAGCAATGCATTACAGCAAGATCAGGGGGAGGACGAATTGATCAAGCAGAATCATTTGTCTCGTCCTACTGGCTCCATGGCACCGCAAGAAGCAAATGCCACGTCATTCAAGAAGAATAACAACAAGGGTAAAGGAGCACCGAAGGCACCACTGAAGATGCAAAACAACCCTAAAAAGTTCAAGAAGAACTATAAAGGGAAGTCAAAGAAGACGCCTTCAGGGGGAGAATATGGGAAACAGGACCAGAAATGTTATAAATATGGCATGAATGGACATTGGTCCAAAATTTGTCGCACGCCTAAGCACGTCGTCGACATGTACCAAGAACTCAGAAAGAAGCTTGCGGAGCATGAAGCCAACTATGTTGAAGCTCCACAAGCTAAAAAAGATATCACGAAGATGGATTTTGGTACATTAGACAAAGCTCAAGGTCATGGAGAACCAAGCAAGACCTCTGATATTGAATTTAATGACGAACTCATGACAGAAGATGAGGAGGACCTGCATGGAGATTCACACTAGTCTCGTAGACTACTTAAAATCAAGAGTTCACCATTAGAATTAAGCAATAGTAATAAGGGTGCATTAAGTTTTAGCAGTGGTTTATTTATTTAATCTCATAAAGAGAAGACATTTGTTTAATAATATATCATATTGGTATGGAAATTGTTTATATTATTATTTCTGTTGATTATACATGATTACAGAATCATGGAGTACATGACTATTCAAGAGGAGCTCTATCTCGTAGACAGTGGCACTACCGCTACCGTTCTAAGGGACACTAGTTATTTCCAAACACTTCGAAAGTATGATGGAGATATAACTATTGTCATTGGCAATGATACTAGGATTGTTGGCACAGGCAGGGCCACAATCGTCCTACCGAATGGTACGTGGCTAGTAATCCATGAAGCATTGCTTTATCCCGAGTCTACTCGGACATTATTAAGCTTTAAGGATATCCATGCAAATGGATTTCACGTAGAAACTAATGATGATAAAGGTGAAGAGTGTCTCATTATGACCAAGAAAGATGGAGAACACAAGACTATCGTCAAAAGTTTTTCAACCATTAAAGAAAACATGTACTACACTTATGTTAAACCACACAAGGAGTTTGTTGTGTTCAAGACCGTATTTAGCAACCAAGAAGCCTATCGAACATGGCACGATAGACTTGGTCATCCAGGCCTCAACATGATGCAAAGAATCACGAAGAATTTAAATGGTCATAACTTGAAGACAAAAGATTTTTTAAATCATGAAGATTTTTTGTGCGTTGCATGTGCAAAAGGGAAGCTCATCACTCGACCCACAAAGCTGAAGATTCAAGCAGAATCAATGGCATTCCTTGAACGAATTCAAGAAGACATATATGGACCAATTAATCCCATGTCAGGACCTTTTCGGTACTTCATGGTGTTGATTGATGCTTCCTCGAAGTGGAGTCATGTATGTTTATTGTCTACTAGAAACCATGCGTTTGTACGATTGACAACTCAGATCATACAATTGAAAACCAATTTTCCGAATCACAGAATCCAATCCATCAAGACGAATAATGCCGGAGAATTTACCTCGAAGGTGTTTAATGACTATTGTATGAGTATGGGTATCAAAGTGGAACATTCTGTACCACACATGCATACACAAAATAGACTTGTAGAATCATTAATTAAGAGGATCAAGTTGATAGCACGGCCATTATTGCATAATTGCTTATTGCCTATCTCTTGTTGGGGGCATGCAGTGTTGCACGCAGCAGCGTTAATTCAATTGAGGCCATCTGCTACACATGAAGAATCACCATTAACAATGGTGCGTGGTATAATACCAAATGTTTCTCACTTGCGGAGATTTGGATGTACTGTGTATGTCCCTATTCCTCCGCCTCAGCGAACTGCAATGGGTGCACAACGGAAACTCGGAGTTTACGTTGGATATAAAAGTACATCTATAATCAAGTATTTAGAGCCATCCACTGGGGATCTACACACGGCTCGCTTCGCTGATTGTATCTTTAATGAAGATCATTTCCCGGCATTAGGGGGAGGAAAGTATCTCTCTCGGGACGAATGCCGTGAAATAGAATGAGAAACTAAAGGAATTCAAGGAATGGATCCTCGCACTACAGAAACTGAGCTCGAAGTTCAGAACATCCTCCATCTATAGAGGATTGCTAATGAACTGTCAAAAGCTTTCACCAATACAAGAGACATTGTAAAGTCTCATATACCGGCTACAAATGCACCTGAAATAATAGACATCCTATTTGAAGAAGATGACTATATGGAATTCCAGCCTCCTTCCTCAAAAGCAACGAATGCTAGGAAGAGGGGGAGTGATCCGGTTACACGGGCATCAAAGAAGCCTAGAGTACAAGCTCAAGCTAAAGCTCCTAGGAGACGTCCTGCGGGGAATAAGCCGAAGCAAACTATTCCAAAGATGAATATAGAAGGTGAAAGCAAGCCACACGAAGTGGTGAGCATTGAAGAAGAAATCCCAAGTGAGAATGTGCGCACACTTGAAACTCACGACGGGTTACCGAAAATTCATGATCTAAACACACCTCTGAGAGATGTAGATTAAGAAAATAAAGAAGTTTCAACGAATTATATTGAGACGGGAGTAGTATACAATAGAAAGACAATAAAAGTCGACTCATATTTTGCTGACACAATTGCAACACAGAGTGACTTGGAATCTGAACCAAAGTCAATGAAGGAATGCAAGAAACGTCCTGATTGGCTAAAGTGGAAAGAAGCAATTTGTGCAGAGTTGAACTCGCTAAAGAAAAGAGAACTGTTCGGCAATGTAAGCCTTACACCAAAAGGTATCTTTCTAGTGGGTCACAAATGGGTGTTTGTCAGGAAGAAAAATGCTCAAAATGAAGTGACTAGATACAAGGCGAGACTCGTAGCTCAAGGTTTCACGCAGAGACCAGGAATTGACTACGAAGAAACCTACTCTCCCGTAATGGATGGAATTACTTTCCGGTATTTAATATCATTGGCAGTGAATATGAATTTGCAAATGCGACTTATGGATGTCGTCACTGCATATTTGTGTGAAACATTAGATACAGAAATCTATATGAAAGTTCCAGAAGGAATCAAAGTCCCGAATAAAGAAGAACACAAATTGTATAGTGTCAAACTTCAGAAGTCAATATATGGTTGAAAGCAATCTGAAAGAATGTGGTATAACAAACTCAGTAACTTTTTACTGGAGAAAGGATTTTTGAAGAATGATGATTGTCCTTATGTATTCATTAAGAAATCAGAGAAACGCTATTGCAAAATCTCTGTTTATGTTGATGATTTGAATATCATTGGCACTACACAGGACGTCGAAGATGCATGTTCTTACTTAAAGTCTGAATTTGAAATGAAAGATTTAGGAAATACTGCATATTGTTTAGACTTGCAGCTTGAGCATACCCACGAAGGGATATTATTGCATCAATCAAACTATATCAAGAAGGTATTAGAGAGATTTAATATGAAAGATGCATATCCACTGAGATCCCCTATAGTTGTGAGATCACTCAATGCAGAGGAAGATCCATTTAGACCAAAGGAGGAAGGTGAGGAATTATTGGGACCTCAATATCCCTATCTCAGTGCTATTGGAGCATTGATGTACCTTGCAAATGGTACGAGGCCTGATATAGCTTTTGTTGTTAATCTACTTGCTAGATACAGCTCGGTACCAACTATGCGACATTAAAAAGGCATTAAACAAGTATTAAGATATTTGAGAGGAACTGAAGATTTCGGATTATTTTTCAAAAAGAATGCAGAAGTAACCTTGGTTGGGTATACTGATGCTGGCTACTTATTCGATCCACACAAGTCAATCTCGCAGACTGGATATGTATTCTTATTTGGTGGAACGGCAATTTCATGAAAGTCGACGAAGCAGACGATTGTTGCTACATCAACAAATTTCTCAGAGATCATCGCATTATTTAAAGCCGCTAAGGAATGCACTTGGCTTAGAAGAATGTCAAGACATATAATGGAGAGTTGTGGAGTGTCGTATACTCCATCCCCTACAGTTATCTATGAAAATAATAACGCTTGTATTACACAAATACAATCGGGATACATAAAGTCAAACAGGACAAAGCATATGTTACCTAAATTCTTCCATACGCATGAATTACAAGAGAAGGGAGAAATTTTGGTAACTCATGTCCGATCTTGTGATAATCTTGCAGATATATTCACAAAGGCACTACCAGCTTGCACTCTTAAAAAGTGTCGGCATGGTATTTGCATGAGAAGACTTAGAGAAGTGCTTGGAACAGCGGAAGAACTTACCTAAGTACATCACGTCCCAAATTAAAGAATCATCTTGAAGATAATTCGTGTCGTTCATAAGGATCGATAAGCATTAATCATAAAGATTAAAGCATTATACTCTTTTTCTCTTATGAGTTTTTTATATGAAACTTTCTCATTAAGGTTTTTAATGAGGCAATGCGTACAATACAAGTAACGGTAATATGTGCTCTTTTCTCCATTTTTCCCACTGGGTTTTTAAGGAGTTTTTATGAGACATATTTATCGTGATAAAGAGCTTAAGGGGAGTGTTGTAAAACGCTTATTGGACCAGACCCACCTTCTAAAAGAAGGTTTTCTGGCCCATGTGGGCTCGTTATCGAATTAGGACCCAACACGAAGTTGGGTTTCCCCCTTATAAATAATTGAGGAGACACCACTTTGTAATTTCGCCAGAAGTATTCAATAAAGAATTTCGTCTCCTCTATTCTTGGTTCTTTTAGTTTTCGTTCTCTACATAGATCTACGTATCTTTGATCGTCGATAACTCAACAGACAGTTCTCGATCTAACGCTGACCATTTCAATAGTCAATGATACAAAGACCTCATGACCATACATTTCTTTTTTTAAAAAAAAATGGTGGTCATACATTTCCGAGCGGAACTCACCACAACTGCATGGATCCACCTGCACAGTAAATGAGGCAGTCAAGTGATTTCTTAGACGCCATCTGTGAATCGTTGAAACGTTCCGTTGTTACCCAAGACGAGGCATCTTAATCTCCTCGCTGATATTGCCATCCTTGTAAACTTTGCATTACAGCGCTCGCGCCCAATTCCGTAGCATTGTGTCTGTCAGTTCTGAAAGCTACAGTCAAGATTGCGCAGTGTTAGTGGGCCACCCTATTCCGTCTTCAGCTGTTGAGTAGCATTCCGCGTATTCATTTCATTCGTCTGATTTTACGCTCGCGTTTCAATCTACTTCATTTTTCCGCGTATTCGACTCAAGAAGGTCAGATTTCCCGGCAGTCCAAGTCAACCGTTGGCGTTTGCTGCCCGTATAAATATCGCTGATCGCATCAGCGAGATGCAACCACTTCTTCGCCACACGTAATGAGTCTGTTCAAGCTCTTCGCTATCTTGGCCATCCTTGCTGTTCTGTCCGCCGTGAATTCGCCGTCGCCGGTGGCTGTGCTGGGGAGGAACGGAATGGCGCCGCCAGCACCGCGCCCAAACCAGCTACCGAGAAGAGGAATTCCGGGGCCCCACCTGCCGCCACGTCGTCGTACTACATACCGCCCGCGGGCATTGCGGATGACGCCGTTCCCGTCACCACCACCGTCGTCAGCATAAGTTGCAGCAGCAGCTTTCCGCCACGGCCCAATTCGCCAACCAACTCCAGGATGTATTTCTGTTCAGCCGAGAGCCAACAAATCTCACTTTCCTTTGATTAGGCTGGAATGTATTACTGGTCTGGATTTCTTAAACAAATCAGCTCTCTGTAACAACAGTGTTCATTCCTGAGCTCAAGCATTTTGAGCAAGATGTCACTTTACAGTATTTTTTTCTGTAAAACTACACAACGTTTGATGCATCGGTAGCAAGTGTTGGTTCAGAGAGAACCAACTCAATAATCCAACTTATATAATAAGTGAGATCTCTGGAGCAAACACATTCTTTAGCATAGTGGACCAATGGTAACCTTTGCCAAATCGTGGTTGTGCTAACGGCCGTTCGCTAACCTGCTAATTATCGATCTAGTTTCTTTTTATAAAAGGAACTGGTCATCTGTTAATTTGAGTTCTTTAAATGTATCGCTATTTTTGAACGTATGCAACCACGGCATTAGTAGACTAATTGAAATGACAACGCACTGGGTAGTATTTGAAGTTCAAGATGCCAATTTCAAAGTTAAGATTTGTTTCAAAAAAAGATTATGTTGTATTTGCAGTTCGAAATGCGAATTTCATTTGAAGTACTTTCACAATTTGTTTTTAAGATCTAGTAACAAAACAGATTCTGTTAAAAATAGACAGAAAGTTTTGAAGAACAAGAAAATTTCAAAATAATTGAGATGTTCTTAAGACTACTAGACCAGCCTCAATGAGGAAAGGCGAACTTCCCCCTCAGCCGATCTGAAGAGCAGAAGATTGTTCTCCGAGCAACGCAACACCTCCATTGCCATGGTTATCGGACATAGGGGCTGCCTGAATCATTGCTCGTTACGATTCTCTTGTCGAGACGAGATCGATTTGATGCCAGAGAAAACTACAAGAAACGGGAAGAAGCAGAACGCAAAAGAGAGAGAAAAACGAAGAGAAAAAAAACGCAGATCGAAACGACTTCACCGTCGAGGGAGCAAAGGCTTATCGTTGCTGACCTATGGGGAGGGCGGTGGCGCCCTGGCCCTTTTGGCTGCTGCTGAGGTACCGCCGTCTCGCGCGGATTTATATAAGGAGGGGAACAGGGGAGGAACCCTAACTAGGGTTTTCGCGCCGCCACAGAACGAGTCACACGATCTGTCGGATCCCGATCGAACGGCGAGTCACACGAGGCGAGCGTTTGCCGAACCAAAGAGGCCAACTCTTTTGCTGCATTCGGATGGCCCAAACAAAAGGTAGAGCCCAACTCTTCTCTGCAGAACAATTGAGCCCAACGTGATAAACATTTGGGCTACATAGTTGCCGTGGGGCTGTAATATGGGCCATCGTGCCACACGACCAAGAGCAGAGCCCAGCCCAAGCCGGAGGGGAACCACAACTCTAAAAAAAAGGAGCGAGTACGACGATTGACCAGAACAGAAAAAACCATCAGGAAATCTGAGTTCATCATCGTGCCGTGACGGTGAGGTCATCCGATTCAGGTCGCCGGTTCTCACCCCCCGGTGGCCACGGCCCACGGATACCACAGCCAAAAAGTTTCACTAGTATACAGTACTACGTAGCGCATATACTTGTCCGCCTGACGAAGAATTGCAGCGCAACAGCGTCACCGGTGAGTGGTTTCTCTTTGTTAAAGGCTTTCTTTTAGAACTGCAACTTTGTTAAAGGCTCCGTGATATTTTCCCACATATTTGTAACTTTTAGACTTTTCGCTCGCCTCGTGTCAATTCCTTCGCAAAAGAGGAGGACCTGTCACACACCCGCCTGCTTTCTACCACGGCTTTACGCTTCACCCTTTCTGGAGAGTAGTCAATCGCAATTGGCAAAGCTAATCGACAATAATCTGTAGTTTCTAGCTCAGCACACGACAAGCCTGCAGGCATCATCATTTTTTAGCCGGAAGGAACACTTGTGCGGACGACCAAAGCGTGACGACGAGCCGCGACGGCAGGAGAGGTCGCCGTGTCGCCCGCCACGAGCAACAGGAAGCACCACACGCCGGGCAGGGAGGGAGCTGACGGTCGCAGTCTCGCGCGGTCCCAACTCCCAAGAGGTGCCGGTCGATTTGGCCCGGAGCCGGTCGCAAGAGGCGGATGTGAGAGCGAGACGCGGCGGCCAGCGTCACCCGTGAGGTCACTCACTCATCCGTTGTTTACCGCAGGGTTTTCGCCCTTTTTAGTTGAGATAATTCGAGTTTTTTTTTTCTTCCGCGCAAACGCGCGTCATACAATTCAACTGCTTTTGAAATTAACCAGCCTCGCCTGTTTCCGAGCAGTAAGAGGAACGTTTGTTTTCATGGGACTACTAGTATAAGTAGCGCTCTTCTTCCCTGCTTTATTGGAGGGGAGCAGCGCACATCAAGCAAGAAGATGAATAGTAGGAGTATTTGGTTTTTGTCTACCGATCATATTGACAGTTGACACATGATAGTGAAACATGTTGGTGCCAGTAGTCTCGTACCTCCACTTTTTCTTGCGCTCTTCTTGCTCCAGTACACGCCCTTTTGGCCCTTGCCGAAATGATCATAAGCTGATTCCTTTTCCCTCTGAATTATCAACGGTCCAACCGGCCAGTCCCTCTCGAGTCTCAACTGTTTCTTCAGCAAGATAGTGATGATGCAAAAATGTTCTCAGAAGCAGACACCATCGACAATCCATA
Source organism: Eleusine indica (assembly GCA_030378355.1). NCBI lineage: Eukaryota > Viridiplantae > Streptophyta > Magnoliopsida > Poales > Poaceae > Eleusine > Eleusine indica. The sequence goes on from CM059495.1 coordinate 51,723,856, forward strand.
CCTTCTGCCTCAAGTCCACAACAAGTGTTTTTATTTACAGGTGATATACAAACAAGCAAACTAGTAGTACTACCCTTGCCAAAAAAAAAAAAAGGCAAACTAGTTAGTAAAATAGGCTCTTGTATAGTGCACGTGGAGCTGTGAACATCACCGATTTTGAACCTTACTCTCTTTATTACCTTTTTCAACTGGACTAGTGTTAGTCACTAAATTTTCTCTTAGTTTTCTCAATTGGCGTCGAGCGTGTTCGAAAAGAGGATGGTGACCTGCGCTGCTGCCTAACTGATGGTGGATTCGTTTCGCCCCACTTGATATACCAAAAGTAAAATGGCGATGGACAATCGAGAGACCCGTTCCTTCGCCCAGGGCGCCTCGCTGTCGGGCCACGGCCCCAGATTCACGGCTCGAAATGAATCTAGATGGAGATGAATGTTAAGAACAGAAAGGGACGTATGGGCAAATTATTCTCCGGCGGCGCTGAGCTCAACTTGTATGTGATGCTCTCTATTTGCCAATTGCTATACGTACTGCACACGTACACCGACAGGCGCGCGCGACACCTCTGCTTCCATTTCAGTTAGGTTCATTGAACCTGGACACCTTCGAATCGTTTCGTCATTCGCGGGCCACCGCAGCACGGCAGCAGTCGGTCTGGCCTATATAGAGAGAGGTCCAAAACCAGAGCCAACTCGCCACACACAAACCAAAGCTAATCAAGCCTGAACACCTTGCATAAGCACTAAGGATCATACAGCACATTGTCACAATAATGACGAGAAAGGTGACCACGGAAGTCAGGGAGGCCGAGGAGATCAGGCGGAGGAACGCCGAGCTCGAGAGGGCGGTGGCCGAGGCGGCGGCGAGGGAGGAGCGCCTGCGGCGCGAGCTGGAGGCGGCGCTGGCGCGGCTGGCCGTGGCAGAGGAGGCCGAGGAGAGGCTGTGCGTGCAGCTCGGCGAGCTGGAGGCCGAGGCCGTGATGCAGGCTGTCGAGTACCAGGAACACGTCAGGGCGCTTTCCGAGCGGCTGGCGTTCGCCGACGGCGTGCTCGGTTCGTCCGGGCGCCGGAGCGTCGCCGCCGGCGTCGCGGGTAATCGATGATGAGATCGTACAGATGTATACTACTTATATTTTAATTATAAGCTTATGATCGTGTAAGCTTGTACATCCTATGTTTCTTTAATCTGTGTAAATTAGTGCGTGGCATCTGCGGAAACTGTGTTTCTTTAGTATTATCAAGCTAATTTCACGAGTATTAGCTTGAGATAATATAAACAACGAAATTAAAGAGATCAGTGGCCGCTACAGATCCTTCTACTTTGTGGAACCGTATATCGGCTTGATTGGAGTATTATGTACTGATCCTTCTAGCTTGCAGGCTATAACGTCCGGCAATTCATGACTGAGAGCTGATTAGATGTAAGAACAGCCAACATCAGTAAGATGCCTTGACAGAACTCGACTCTATGTAAATGTTTGAAACATGAAACGTTCAAAACAGAACAATTTAGTTTACCGTCTTGCCACGCATCATAGTTTTAGGAAGATGTATTAGGGCCAGGGCCTGGCTTTTCCGAGAAAGCTGGAGGATGACTAACAAACTAATCATGGAAGTCGGCTCTTGCACGCTATCATTTCCTTCCAGAGTAATAATAAACGGGCATAATCTCTGATCAAGTTCCAGAAGGTGGGGAAAAAAGCTGATGAAATGTTAGAACGGCCATGCCAAGAAACGAACCAAAAGTAGTCCTTTTGGACCAAGAAATAAACAGCGAATAACCTTATTTAGCATGCATCTCATTATTCATTAATTAAGTTTATTGCAAGGCATGCTCACATCAATCAGGACTTCCAAAATGATTTATAGCCATATACATGTAACGCGATATATGACGGTGATGTACGTTACTGGGTTAAAAGACAGCAGTCACTGGAGATGGTAGTCTTAAAACCAGTAACAAAATAACGGATAGCGTGGATCACATTTACCAATTACATCTTCGACTCCCAGTATTCATAACCTGATAGAAAAGGACTGCACCAACGGCTAAAGAAGACAACAGAACAGAAGAAAATTATGGAGTGTGGACTAAAATATGCACAAATAAATTGGCAGAAATTGACACCAGATCCGCCTTGCCTAGACAGGGACAAGGAAGGACACAAATTTCCTTTGAGTTTATATGGAGCCTAAGCCCAACTTGGCCAAACCTATTGTACTTATTATGGTCTGTAAAAGTACTCCACAATTATGCTTTTATATACTTATATGCATTCTCTACACAAACAAAATACTTCCTCAATTGGTTTTCACTGTCATTCAGATCAACTCCATAGAGCTGCGGACATTACAAATTTGTTGTCGGGACAACAATAAAACCTGAATGGGGTATGCTTCACTGGGAAAAAAAACTAGGTTACTACTTACTAACCATTCCTAGTTTCACTGTCAGACGAGGCTGGGTAAGGACTTGGTTCAAACTGTTCAAGATTCAGACTTAAGCCTCAGGCAAAGCCCTGTATTTGAAGATGTCTGTCACAGAGTGTGATGGTAACTATAACTATAAATTAGAGCACAACTTCATTGTGATCTAAAACATCAAATACTGAAATCTCAGAATTTTTGGTTGTAGAACTCATACTGATATAAGGTCATTCTCAGTCCATGATTTCATTTCGTTATTTCCAAGAGTGCCATGTCATTGTGTAATTTTTGAAATGACAAATGAAATTAGATCTCTCAATGCAAAGTTTCATTTCACGGTTTCATATGTTAGTATATCATTTAAATATTTCATCCAAATAACCAATGAGAGTTGATAAATATGTAGAGATAAAACTCAAACACTCTCAATGGAGTTTCATTTCAGTTTCAAGATTTTGGTAACCGTGTACATGCAGTTTCATCCCCATGAAACTCATTTCTCCTCTCTCCTCATAAAACTTATGCCACGTCATCAGCTTTGCCTATGTGGCATATCATTTAATGAGAATGAAACTACCACTGAGATTGGCCTAATTGCCCTGGTGTAATACCTTTACCCTTCAATTTTCAATATAAATATCTTCTGGACAACAGCAATAAAATATCCTGTACATCTTCATACCAAATGCTTGGCATATATAAAAAAATGAGACCAAATGATCTTATTGGTAAAAAAAATATGAACTATAAGGTTTTACCTTGCTTATCCATATGACGATGTACATTTAAAAGAACATGTACAACAAGCAGAAGAAGCGACATGCCAACTGCATTAGGTGATGCCAAGAATGCTGAATGCAGATAGCAGACAAACATGTAATCATCAAATAAATAGAAACAATAACTCAAGGAAAGCACTGTAGCATAAAAAATTGTGAATGATTCTATTACTTTAATTGTCATCTCCAGCTATATTTTTCACGTGGAAGTCTGAGACAACTCGATACGTCCATACACGGGTATGTAGTCCCAAGAAAGTAACTATAAATAGTAAATATTTAGTCTTTTGACCACCAGAGTTTACATAAGAGAATGGTATTCCTGGGGGGCTGCTTGCTTGCCAGTTTTTCAAGTACCATATTGTGTGAAAAATGGTTGTAGTTTACAGAAACTAGACAGTGGTGCTGTCAAAATGAGTGGTGTTAAGGATATTGTAGTAGATTAGGACTCTGGAACATGAGTTAAGGAAACTGGTGGGTCAATGATATCTTTCCTTTTTGACGTGGGTGACATAATAATAAGTAAGATAATGTTTCAGCCTCCAAAATACCACTCAAGTCTTTGCAATCTGGGATCTTCACCAGGGCAAAGATGAATCACCCAGTTTTTAATAAGTACAACAAAATAATAATCAATCCCATATCCAAATTTCTTACAAGAAGATTATACTTATAGAGTCCAAAGATCAACTATTTGATGGAATAAAAAACATGACGTACAAGCCAGAGACCCCACAGTGACCAGAAGCATGTGGTGTAGTGTAGGGATAGCCAGCTGCCACATGCAGCTCACCAGTAACGCATCATATCATCTATGATATTTTGTCTTATCTAGAAAAGAATATCCAAGCATTGGGGAACGAATATTCTCCTAGCAGATTAAAAAAAATTAGGCATATGACTTTGTGATGTCAACTGTACTTTAACCAATACAAGTGTAGAAACCTGTTAGAAGCGACAGATTTTAAGAGTTATAGGAGCATCGTGAATCTGTTTTACTGATACCAGTACAACATGGGTATGTGCAATATTTGATGCACATTCATGAACCATACTAGGAAACAAGACATCCTCTGTTCCTTAGAATGCTACAATTTACTTGCTGCTATCCTAAGACCTGGTCTGTGCTGTGGACCTTGTAGTCATAGCCAAAAACAACATGTCCAGCTGCAGTTGCAAAAAGAGGCAGTGCTCTAAATTGAATAAACAGGGGAATGCCCTTATTTTGCAGAATGTAGATGAATAAATAAGAAATAAAAATCATATTTTTTTGAACATGCAGGAGAGCTGCATATCTTATGTATTATCAGGAAAAGAATGGTCGATACAAATATGATCACCTCTTGCTAGGACCAAGGTAAGTGGCTCAGTGAATTACATGCCAGGAAAGGACTGAAGATGAAAAACCAGAGGTGACCCAAACAAAAAATTCAGCCTAGGATTTCAAGCCATCCCAAACCTAGATCATGCAACCTTCTAGCGCCAGCAAGGGTCCAGAGTTGTGCTTCAATTTTAAGATTGGTCTCTCTAGAGATGAATTTTTACGACTTCTTCAAAGAGATGAAATTCTAACACATGTATGCACATTGCAATCCCCAGTTGCCGGTTTCCTCTCAATCTACTCTACGTATTGCGAATACATGTGCAATCCTATATTCCGTCATTGTATTTTCAAATAAGAGAGCTACTATAACCAATGTCTATGCTAAGAGCACAAAAACATTTTACTGAACCCTGAATTCTTGAAAAGCCACCTACCGTATGAACATTTGGACCAGTGGTTTGTTTCCTTCAATGCTTTAAGAGTTAGGAATGAGTCACAAAAAATTGGACGCTACAGATTGAACATAAGTAGAAGTACACTAGATTGTCATTTAAAGATGTGTCAAGCTGTAACGTCAGGAAGGCCACAAAGTGAATAACACGAAGCAGAAAAAAAACAGAGGATAGGAAATCAGGCGGGTAGTTGGCATCAGAAAAATGGTTCTGGGTCAAATTTTCAATCAATTTAACAATTATAGATTTCAACAGTTACTATGCCAGTAATCCTACGACACTGGAACACAACAGAACTACTTAGGGAAACATTTGTATCCACTAGTAAGCTTACTATTTATCCCAACTAGTATGTGAAAAAGAAAGAAAGTTGCATGTACTTAGTCTTTACAAAACCCTTAAGTGACCATGGGGAATCAGATAAGAAAAACTAGAACAAGTAAATCATCACGTATCATGGAAAGAAATGTGATGTTTCCACGAAAGATATATATACCTCCTGTAATTGGATAAGCCCAAGTACAAATGCATTCAGATAATATACTCTTGGTAACCGGATGACCTTCATGAAAGAGGTTGTGCTCTCGTGAAAATAAAAACTCCACCACCACCAACCGAACGACCCAAGAGCATATCACGGTCAAGGTAAGAAAGATAATATAATCCTCCAGGTGATCGTCTGGCATTCAATTCAGTTTAATAGTTATAAAACTTAAGAAGGAGCGAGGAATGAGATGCAAAAATAGGCTGGAAAACTACCTTTCAGGGCCACTAACAGGAACTTGAGCCCGAAATGTTTTAAGGAACTGCAGAATCTACATTAACAAAATCAAGAAATTACTGGAATGGTACACTTTGTAATGGCAGATGAATCAGAGCCAAAATAAACATGGTAAAAGTGCAAAATATTAACTTCACTTCATATATTCTTTACGTGGGATATAATAAAAGCACTGACATATGTTACGTACTAATGGCTCTCAAGTCTCAACACTACCAAATTTTAGTACTATATAATGAGAACACCATTCAGATGGAAGTCACTATTTGTAAGTGACTGATAAAGAGAAACATAAATTGGTCAAGGATACCTGAAGGCTCAAAAATGATCGAGGAAGTATAGCAGGAGCTATTAGTGCCTGCACCTGCTCACTAATCTTGATATTTTCAACAGCAACCTGTTAAGCAATGGATCTTAACTCATAAGAAGATTTTTTTTTCCAAGTGATAACTCATAAGCAGATATTAACAGTAAAATCCAAGGTCACATAGAATAAAGAATGTAAAAGACAACAATGAATAATCAGATATAGATATTTCTACAAGTAATATTACCTCCTCAAATTGAAGAAAGATGTTGCGATTAGACATGACAGCAAATTTCGCGGAGACATTCAATGTAGCACCTTCTTGCTCCTAAAGAAATTTCTGATACAATCAAACATGAAAGAACTAGGAAAGAGTACAAGACTAAAATAATAAAGGTAGTTCATCGATAACAGACATATAAATCAAAGAAGAAAGTTATTTTTTCCAGAATAACATAATTATGTACTAAACCATCAATGATTACCCCTATTTCTAAAGCTAAGAATTGATAGAAATTTGCAATCGTTTTTCAAGCCATTGATAAAGCTGCAACTACTGTGTTTTCTACATATTGCATCCATTTAGCAAACTATGTTGATTGCTGCTGATTGATGGTGATACAAAAGGGGTAAAAGGCCATGGAAACTCAGAGTTATTGAGGAAACCATCATTTTCCATTTTTTTTCCTGTGCACAATGACTAGCATTCGAACCACACAGCAGTGATCTCATTTCAAATCGATTAGAAGCAAACATAAGAATGACCAGAAATTACCAGAGCAACAGAAAGTTAGGATAACTACACCCGAAGAAAGGACAAAAACAAGATATACAAACCCAGAAAAGGTTTACCTCGAGCAAGTTCTCAATGCTCCAGCGTACAACATTCCGCACAATACCACCGTCTGATTGATCTTTGCACTCAAATTTCTGGTATATTTGCCCAACCTGCGAACATCCAGAAGTATCAGTCCCATCAGGTTTCTCCCCAAATATTTCTCAGAAATTATCGTCTATACACATAAGTAATGAAGCATCTTGTAAAAGCATATATGAGCAATCGAATCATCATCAAACATTGTTGAAATGTGGGAGTGCTGGGTACTGACATCTACTGTTGATTGCTAGGTGATGGCTTTCAGTTCAGTAGGCTTGCAAATTGCAACGGCAGCGAGAGGAACCAGCAGAATCGGTAGAGGGACAGGAATACCTGCAGCAGGGGTAGCCTTTCGGCCGCCTCGAACAGCACGAGCACGTCCGACGCCGACGTGTAGCACAGCCTCCAGGTACCGTCGAGCGCCGCGAGGTCCAGCGGCGCCCCTTCCCCCGCGTGGAGCTCCTCCACGCTCACCTGCACAGCGCAGCACACATGACAAAGCATCAATGCCGACGAAGGATCAGTGGTCTGCACACGCGTCTCTCGCACGTACGATGGCCTCCTCGATGGCCGCGCGCTGGTCGGGCCCCGCCGCGAACCCGCGCCGCGTCTCCTGCACCGCGCGCAGCAGCTCGTGTTTCCGCCGCTCCGCGTCCTCCTGCAAGACCAAAACGTTTGAGCGCGCGTGATGGGTTGCAGTTTCGCTTCATAGGAGCGGGGGGTGGAGAGCGTACGGGAGAGGAAACGGTGCGCGGAGACGGGACCGCGGCGGCGGCGGCGAGAGGCCGGCGGACACGGGAGATGCGCCGACGCTGCAGGTGGACGCGGGAGGTTCCAGGCGGGGACTGCGGCGGCGGTGGCGCGGTGGGGAAGCGGCGGACGGCAGCAGCCGCGAGCGCCATTTGTTTTGCGCTTCTCAATTCCTTCGTGCGAGTGGATGAACTGGGAAGCCTGGTCTGGGCAGTGGGCACAGCCGCGGATCGGTTTGCCCCGCCGCGTTGGCACCTTGGCATCCCCAGTCTCACACACCGTCATCGCCGTCCCGCTCACATTCCACGGCCTGGATGCTGATCTAGTCGTCGTCGCTTGACCCGGTCACTCGTAGTCGTAGTTGGGCACACTGCGCGGGCGCACGTGCGGTCCGCAACGGCAGTGGCAGTATGGACCGGACCGATGGATTAGGCTGTTCGTTTTCATGGATTAAAGAGTTAAAATTAAACTTTAATTTAAATTTTAGCTATAGAAAAATGAATAGAACTTGTTAAGCTAAATTTTAATTTTAGAAAAGGAAAAGAATTAAAAAGAGAACACAACTTTAATCTCTTAAGAGATGTTAAAGGTCAGCTCAAATTTTTTGAACTGAAATTTAGCTCCTCGTGAACCAAGCAATAGTGCCGAACCGCGACTCACACCATTTGATGCTTGCAAAAAAAAAGGGTACTACCTCCGAATTTTTAATGCTGACGTTCAGACAGAAACCCCAAGTCAAAAATGAACTACATCTGCTGTCCACGACAACCAAAAAATTGCGGAGTAATAAAAGCACCCTTGCCGGCTTCCTCATCAACATTACAGAAGCAATTTAATACTGCAAAACACAAACAGCTGATTCCATTTCATTAATGAACAAAGTTTGCTCATACAGAGTAGACTTTGACTTGAGTGGATACCAACAAAACTCCATGACAAAGAAAGAATCCACTACTTTAGATACAAGAGTTATAAGTACAATCATAACACGGTATGCTTAGGATGACAGCAAAGTTGTTGAATGTGAACTCCTAAGGTCGCTGAGCCGACAGAGATATATTCAGACCGCAGACCGCTGGTGTTGCTGATTTCTCCCAACGCAGCAACGGGCGATGTAGAGAGTTGGCAATGCTGCAGTATCTTCGAGTTGAACGTCCAAAGTTCAGTGTTTCAAGCCGTCTGCAATTGGTGGAAGTTTTATTCAAACAATTTATGCTCTGCAAAACACACAAAAGAAAACACAATAGTCAATTATCCAGGAGGTACAGATGATCTAAATGCTCCAGTGCAAAATCTTTAGCATCCTAAACTATACCATGGTAGTGCAAGATCTTTTGGTATAGATAATCTAAATGCATTATTATGTCAGAAATTCAGAATACTAGAACTGCAGCAAAGATAAGCATTATGGGCTTAGTTTGGTTCAGGCCCTTGGAAAAACTGCCTGACTCAGGCAGCGCTCCCGGGCGTCCAATTTCGTGTGCCTGTGGCTGAGAGCGCTGCCTGGCCGGCAAGCTGCCCTATCAGGGCGTAAACCAAACAAGCCCTATCTCTTCTCACTCTGCCAGTCTGAGACAAAGCATGATGTATTTTCTGATCAACATGATATTTAGTGATAAAGACATGGCAGAAAAACAAGCCAATTTATCACGGTACGGACAAGTACCATCACATTGATATGTATGCATATAACAGTCAAGACTAGAACAAAGAAGTCATACGACTAATCATATTCTGACACACTCATAATAGCTAATCAGTTACCTAGAAAGCTTGTTGCTCAGGCAGAAGCCCAACAGTCCGCGAAACATGGAGTCTCCTTGATAAGTTTCTTGCTACCCATCATCGGAAATCAAACAGAGATCAATACCTCACCTGCAAAAACAAAAGAAAGAGGTTAGTTGACAATTATAATCAAGTTAATTAACAATATAAAATTATGTAAAAAAGATGCAAATATTTCCCAAAATAATTAGAACCTGGTATTCCTGCATACAACAAAAGTTAATGGGAAAGGCAAACAAAGGAACATGAGAGAAACAAAAGGTGTTAGAAACATAATCTGTAAATAGAAAAGGTTAAGTAACAGAAAGAATCAAAGCTATATGAGAACAAACCATAGAGGATTCAAGCTTGATCTCAAACCTGTTAGGCAAATCACTATATCTGTCATAAAATCAGTCCCATGAGGCCCTGATGTAAAGGACCAAATAATCCTTAAACAGATTTACAACAACGAACACATTGCACAACTCAACCATATCAAAATTGTATCATACAATCAATATTAGAGAAACACAAAATAACTATAACTAAAGTATGAAAAAAAGTAACAGCAGCAAACGATAATGTGGAAGTACTACGTAATTCAGAATACGAGGTTCAACCAAAGTTTACGAGTTACAACAAAGTCTCATGAAATTGAACTTATACTACATAGACATTTATTTAGAGCACTAACGAGTCTCATATCCCTTCAGAAGTCTACAAAGAAGGAAGCCCTTATAGTTCCATCCTATCAATCGAAGGGAAGGGGGTAGAAAGAACGGAACGAAGTGTCTGGTGAAGAAAAGGAAGTCTCGTTAGGTCTAGCTCAGGTCCATGCCATCTCCAACCTGACTTGGGATTGGAGAAACAGCAGAGTAGGACCTCTCAAATGGAGACGGATGCAGCTGTGCACCACGCCTACGCTTAAAGGAGCACCCTTCATTGCTGTCAACTTCATGCTTCCTTCGGATCCCCCTCACTGCCTGCTGCTCCAGTGGTGAGAGTGGGAACAGCTGCCCACTCACTCGGCAGAATGAGTTATGGTTGTCATAGAGGATCCTCTGGTTACAGTTTTTGTCACAGATATGAGTGGTTCCAGTCAGTTTGCAACGGTACATGTTTCCAAAAACATGCTCATTCTGGCACCTCTTGTCACACTTGTGACTAGGGTTTGACCCTTCTGTGTTAAGAATGCTGGACAAGAAAATCACGTTGCTGGGCTCAGCAATCACAGATTTGCCAAATACCTCCATTGTACTGCTTCTAGAAACCTCGGCACAGATCCTTTTCTCAGCTTTGTGATAATCAGGAGTTTCTGCAACCCAAAACAAGAATTTGCTTCAGAATTTTGTTTTGGAACTTGACCATACTGTCACTGAGCTAGTTCTTGTTGCCACTACGGAGCCATCACAACAAATAAATTGCGAGAAAAGGGCGAGGGCTGTGCGCTGATAAAAATTGCATTGTCACGTGAATAAATAGATTGAAAGTGATGTAGGTAACCTCCCACAAGAGTCAATAAATTAACTGCGAGGATAAACAAGCATACACAGCAGATTTGTCAACACTTTCACCATTAATTTACCAGCATATGTATAGTTGCAAGAGGTTTCTGAGTCTATATTATGACATGATTCACTAAATTTCACTGCAGTTTGGCCAAATCTATTCAGTTTCTGCATTACGGATAACATAGGTGGCATCCATCCTCGGATGAATTAAAAAAAGGCCAAAATTCCCTACGTCGAAATAAAAAAATATGCAGATACGAACAAAAGCAAGCAGCAAGAGCTTGACAAGTCAACATCCACCCCTTTTATCCAAAAAAAAAAAATCCACCCGTTGCAATCGCGTAGGTGGACCACAGCCCAAACTACCCCTCTCGCTTTTCCTTCTACCGCCATAATTTCCGCTAGATCTAGACAGTAAAACCCTCAACCACCACATCACCCTCTACACAATCACAATAAATCCGCACGTGACGGCGTCTCAACACCGAATTCCGTCTCCCCAACTGCAATCCCACTACGACTGACGTATCCAGGTTTAACCGAGACAAATCCAAACCCATACCCATGCTTCCTCAAAACGCCCCCACAAAATATCAAGCAAATATATCTGAAGAGTGGAGGCGAGCGGGGACTTACCAGGGGAAGGAAGAACGAAACGGGGTAGAAGGCGCGGATAGGAGAGGATTTCGCCCGCCTCTCTCTCTCTCTCTCCGCCGTAGGAACCTCGCAGTCAGAAGCAACGGACCGGAGGAAGAGGGGTGGGGCAGATATATAGGATCTGTGGCTTCGACAATGACCAAAATGCCCATGGATGACTTGGGACCACGAGACGTCGACAGGTATGGCTTGGAGCCTGGAGCCTGGAGGGCTCGTTCACCGGAGGCTCAGCTCGGCTCTGGTTCGACGGCTCGATGAGCCGTCTCCATTCTCTACTGTTCTGTTTACTGTTTGGGACTAATCACATGCTGGTTTGGTTTCAAAAAAAAAAAAATCACATGCTGGTTTGTGTTGATGGGACAACTGGGGCCCACTTATGAAAATATGACAGTTTATGTTACTAGCGTAGATTTTTTTGCCTGCCGAATATTCTTGTCGATGTTGAGGCCATCTTTTTTTTTTTTTGAAACTGAGGCCAATTATGTTGGCCATTTTGGCGGTGCCATGAGTCCATGAGCCTACACGTACGACAGATGCATCTGATTCATGTAATATACGAATTATGACAGATGCTTGGCTGTATGCATTTCATGATTTCATCGTTCCCATGCGATTTCTTCAGCTTGCAAGATTGATGATAATTATTCTGTCACAAATTAAGAGTTGAACCCCACATATATTACACTTCCATGCAGTAATGGCAAAATTAATTGTAACAAAATAATTAACAAGGCTTATTAATTTCCCCCTTCTTTTGTATCCATATTTGATCTTACATCGGTGGAATATGAAACGGCAAAGTGTATTTACTGATATCAGATTTTCTTAAAAATCAAAACATTATTAAGTACTCCCTCTAAATTTAAATTATTAACACAGTTAACTTTTTAATTATGTTTGATTATTTGTTTTATTCAAATAGGGAGAGAGTACATTTATAGACTCGCATGATCATATCCTAGTGATTGCAAGAGGATAACAGGCAGAATGATTGAATAACCAAAAGACGCTTTGCTTAATCTTTTTCTAATGTTGCCTTTCCTCCATTATTCCAGTTACGCGGGCCAAAGGACGTGGTCGCAGGCTCGCAGCTCCCAACCGAGTGTTAGCTCACCTAACGCTTCCACTCGAGCAGGACGTACAATTGGGCTATTAGCTCGGTTCTAGAAGACCCGAAGAGCTACGTTATGGCTAAAAGATACGAAAAGAAACCGATGGTCAGGCGTCACGCTTTTGCAGTCTGATGTCGCTGCCTCATCCCAAAATCTAATGTTATTACTGCTGCTTCTGAGCTTCTCAGTTGCCATCGATGTTGGTTGAAGCTTGATTATTGGTTAGTTCCCGAGGCCAATTCCATGATTTGACCAAGTCAAACCTGTACTGCACTTCAGCAAGGAGTGATTGCCGTGTTTGCATGATGGGTGATTTCTCGGAAGATTTCGCTTACCAGTTCCAAAAGAAAAAAAAAAAGGTGCAGGTTCGCCGGTGACAAACAAGTGGAAAGCGCGTGGTGGATTTGTTGCACAGTACCGGACCGAGCTTAGCCGAGTGCCGAGCGCAGCCACCAAGCACAGCAGCTTGGCTTGTTCACCCACGAAAGGAGCCGTACACACGTGTCCCTGCGCCGCAGCGACCAGCCACGTGACTCTCCGTGACGGCCGTAAGCAACGTTGTTATTCGAATTCAGACAATTAACATCGTTATCATCTCGTCTCGTCGCATCTACTCCTGCATTGTCCTCTGCAAGAAATGTGGGGCCGATGCGTTTGGGTGAGAGGTGATCCCACCTGCCATCGAGTGGGTCGGGTGGTGTGGACCGCGGCACGGATGGGTTAGGTAAAGGCGTAAAGCCAGCTCCGCTGTTTTCAATTCCGTTTGCACCAGTGATATCTATCGGTCTGCCGCGGGCAGGTTGGGCCCACCTGCAGAGCACGTTGTGCACATTGGATGCGCCACACTCCAAAGTCCACGGTCGCTCCATGTTCCAGGTCCTTGGTAGGCCTTGTCGTTATCCGTAATCACGCGGCAAAGGCGCATAACTGTTCGATTGGAAAACTAACGGCCACTCTTCTCGATTGAAAGAAAAAAAATAACCATTGGCTAGTGTAGAAACGACAGATAATGGTAGGCCACTCTTCCCGATTGAAAGAAAAAAAAAATAACCATTGGCTAGTGTAGAAACGACAGATAATGGTAGAGAAGAACGAAAAGAAATCAAAGATTTTTTTTTTCTTTTTCGTATCATCTCAAAGGAAGGAAACTAGTACCTTTCAAACATGACCTTATGAGCTCAAGTTTTTAAGCCTCAGAGTATATCGCCAATCTTTTTTTGTTGCCCGCTTTAAGATTTTTTCTTTTCAGGTTTGTCCGCTTCAAGATATGATGACTACTCAAACAATCTTAATCTTGGGGTAAAGAGTTTGCCGCAGGTCAGGTTTTTAAGTGAGAAGATGCTGCTAAGTGCTGACAGCAGCGAGCCTCCGCTTAGTTACCATGTTACTCATCGGGAATGCGCGTGGCTTGCCTGACGATCAAAACATGGAGACCGCGCAGACTGTTCCTTCAACAAAACGAAGTGCAACAATTTATCGCATAGGGAAGTTGCTAGGAACAATCGATGCAAAGAGCTTTCTTAGCGCGTGTTTAGATTCACCTTCTAAACTTTAGTTGACTAAACTTTAGTCACTTTTGCTTCAAACATGACCTACTAAAATCTCCTAAACTTTAGTCAGCCCTCCTCCTAAACTTTACACCACTAGTCACTCCAATCCTACTAAAAGCTCCTAAACTTTAAAAAAAGGCACTAAAATCAAAACTATTCCTCCTCACATATGATATTTTCCTTTAACCCACATATATAACCCACATATATGTTCACTTTTTGGTTAGTTAATAAAAGATAGACATGTCTATTTTTTATTTAATCAAAGACTTTAGTCATGGATCCAAACATGCATCTCCTAAACTTTAGTTGGCTAAACTTTAGTTGACTAAACTTTGACTAAAGTTTAGCTAACTAGAGGATCTAAACAGGGCCTTAATCCTTCAGATCTTCACCAATGGATCACAGGAAAATTATGTTGCTTCTAGCCTTCTACAAGTGACAATACCCCCTCCGTTTCCAGGTTGTTGCCTAACGACAGCAATTTGAGAACGGAAGAGTTGCTTTTAGACTGGACGCTTCTCCGCAAACACTTTCAACTTTTTTTTCCTCAAAAAAGACTTTAAGAAAAGAGAACCACCAATAGTCTGTTCCTATTACTAGTATTAAGATTATATGCAGGTTAAAAATATACACTTGCACTTGCATGATTTATACAATGTGAAAATGCAAATGCGGCAGATGGATGCATAATTATGATTACATGCAGGTTAAAAATCTACACTTGCACTTGCATGATTTATACAATTAGTGAAAATGCAGATGCGGCAGATGGATGCTATGTATTGAACAGAAACAATATTTACGTACTTATCTGAATACATCCTAATTTTGGTTTGTTGCAGTCTTTCTAACGGGATACTTTCCTCTTCTGAATCTTAACATCTTTGAACTTCAGTTTGAGCTTCATCATACCAGCCTGAACTTGCAATTCATCTTTAGACAGATCTATTTTGACCACAGTAGCTTGGTTTCTCAACTTAGGTACATAAACTAAGTCTCCAACTTCAGGAATTCCATCTTCAACACCTAAGTATAATAAACAAGATATACTTCAAAAAGTGTGGACTTCATAATAATGGAAAAAACGATGGAAAGAAACATTTCACATCTACCATTGGCTGCTGCAACCAAGCTGGTGTCTGTCTTCTGTGTCTTTCCAGTGGCAGCAGAAGTGCTTCTCGGCTCAGGATCTTTCACTCTCTCAGATTTTGCATTCTTTGCAGCTTTCTCTTCTATCACTCTTTCTGCTATGGCAGCTTCCTGGAGCTGCTGAAACTTCTTACGAATGATAGAGCGAGCCATAACAGCATACTCTGATACTACTCTTGCCTTTCTTTTTCTCTGAGCTGAAGTGTGGTCTGCAATGTTCTTTTGTGCCAGTTCCAAGTTCTCATGAAGCACCTTGGACTGCCTGAGACAATATCGATGCATACAAATATCATTTGATATTAGAAGTTCATCATGGCTCATGACGATAAGAAAACCAGTTCTACTTTGAGTTTACAAATAAATTCTTTCCTTTTGAGGCAAACTAAAAATCACATTAAATGTAGAAACTATAAATGCAATATGATTGCACAACAAACAGCCCTCAAATCAGATTTAACCTTTTTCATCAGAAGAAAATACCCCCTCCACATTCAATTACTTGTAACAAGTAATCAAGGGATTTTAAGTCAAGCATAACAATACAAATATCCAAAGCATGACTATGTGGCATGACAGAGAATAACAGGCATACAACATAGAATCATAGAACTGTTTCCTCATCTAGGTAGAGAAATCCTCACATAAGAAGGTGTTGTGCCTCCTGAAGATTCTGTTGATATTCTTGTTTAAATCTTTCCATGTCCATTATCAGCTGCAAAAGATGAAGTTAAGGTACTACTGACCATATCAACTCACATTAGACAATAAATCAAAACTCATGCAAGTTCTGTGTGCAGAAAGGTCCCCAAAAACATATACATTAACCGTAACAAGAAGGCATATATTTTTGAAAGAAATGTGCATTATCAGTAATTCCACGGGAACCATAATGGAGCTTCCCATTTACTCCCAAACATTATAGGGAAACGAAAAACAATTGGTGCCCCATGGCTCGGGCATCCAGTTATGACGCCGTCACTGCTGCCTATGGACCTACTGTCCTGCTGGACACACAGTACAGAGCCCTCTCCTTATCCTCTCGCGCAGGCAAAGTCTCAGCCGCATGCTTCGCTGCTCGATCTCCACGGCCAGGTCCCAGCTCGATTCTTCGCCAGCTCTGCTGCGTTACATCTCCACGCAAAGTCGAGGCGAGGTGGCTCCACCTCCATGCCGCTGCCAACATCCCCCCTCCCCCCCCCCCCCCCCCCCCCCCGCCTCCCACGGCGCACCCCTACCTCCGCCCTCCCTCGCCAGCGTCTAGGCACTTGCTATCCAATGCAATATGAGGGCTCTGCGGTGACATGAAAGATCTGATCACGATAGGGTGTGTGGGATTGGATTTGGGGCTTCCTCTAAATCTGAGAACGGTTCGGGTCGACCCGTTTGGTTCGTCGACCCAAACCGAATACTGGCAGCGAACCGATTCGGTTCGAACCAAATCGATGACGGGTCACCTCGACTACGAAAACCATCGATCCCAGGGTCGATCCGAACCTTTCTCCGTCGTTGGGCCGACCTCTGCCGATCTAGCTGCGCGTCGCTGGTCGATACACCGTTGAGCGGTCGAGCAGGGCGCCGCCGGCCGAGCCGTACGCCACCGGACACCACTGCAGCGCCGCCGTCCATCTCGCCGGCTCCCACCACCGCAGCGCCGCTTCGCACCACAAGCAGCGCCGCCCATGTACAAATAGTGGTCAGGGACCAATCACATCGCCGGTAGGCTTCCCAGGAGCTAGTAGTTGTTTAAGCAAACAGTCTGAGACTTTGCTGCGATGCAAGAGCGACGTATACGCGCACAGGACGGAGCGACCCACGGTGATTCGTGGTTCAGCAGTTTCCTCCGAACCAGCCGGGCCGGGGCGAACCTCAAACCCCCCGAGCCCACCCTGGGTCTTGCGTGAACGAAACGGGTCGCACCGACCCGAATCGTTCTCAGGATTAGCTTCCTCTCTGTTTTCGGGGAGCAGGGTCGCCCGGCGGGGTGGTAAGGATGCCGTGGATGACAGGAGGGCGATGGGTGGGGTCGGCGGCGGGAGGCGTCAGTGCTGTAGATTTCTAAACCAAAGCCTGGGGCTGCGGCGACGAGGTGGTTGCCACAGGCGGGGCCGCGGGGTAGCAAGCGAGGCGCTCCAAGGAGAACCTATCACACTGAGGCGGGGCGGCGGTGGCAAAAGGGGCAATTTCCTGTTTTCTTTTTGGGCTCACGGCTACTAACGGAGAGAGAGAGAGAGAGAGAGAGAGCTCTGTTAAGTGAACTGGCCATTAGCAGCGCTAGGATTCTAATCCAATGTCTCTCTTGTACGATATGCCCGAGCCAGGAGCCAGTGGGCACCAAATCCGCATTCATAGGGAAACATGGTACAAACCTAATCAACTGAAAGTAACCATGACCCATGTTGGTAAATATACCTAAGAAATAAAGGACGGTCAGTCAAACTTACAGCATTTATCTCTGCACCAGCTGTTCCAAGCAAACACCGTGAGCTTTCTATGATATCCAAGGGTAAACCTAGCCTTTCAGCAATATTGAGTGCATTTGAGCGGCCTACATGTGTGATGAAACATGAGAACAAAAGCACTTCAAGAATGAAATAAGAGCAGGTGCAAACACAAGTCAAATTCATAATTATACTATATAAACTATAGCTAGTTAGGAAGATCTGAGGACACAAATGTACAAATGCTACAGACATATAATTTGTCCTGTTGGTTCATCACAAATCGAAGAAGGAAAGTAAATGTTTGTAAATTAATATCACACCATCAACATAGAAGTTCCTAATGTTTAACTATGAGAAACAAAAACACGTGATTCAATGTGGACATGCTTTACTTGCTTAGCCCTGTTAAAAAAAATGTAGAGTTCCAGCTGACGTATTCAATTATCCACCATAAATCTGATAGTAGGACTGTCACCCCATTTTAAGGAGACGTTTTCTATACAGATAGCTTAACTGTGAGGAGCTTACAGCACAACAGCATCTACCAGTGACCACTGAGAGTGCCCAAACAAATTGAAACATTCAAACGATTGGAAAAGGAATGAAAAAGACAACCTGGTATTCCCCAAAGTATCTTGAATGTTGGTTTTAGATTCTCTTCATCAAATTCCACACACGCATTCTCGAATACATCATTGCTGAAAGCATTTAGAGTAATGAGTTATGTACCAATATTATACAGCATTTGCTGGATAGCCCTTGGATATATATACTATTCAGGGCAAAGATGCATACTATTCAGGGCAAAGATGCACAGCCACAATAGCATCTTTCTCAAATCATATTCTAGTGAAATGTTCCTTAAAGTGTATTTTTACTTTCAGAACTATTGTTTTCTTAGAAAAATCATAAATTCTAAAGAGTGATATTTCATGAAGAAACTACCTAAGTTGCATCAGGATCAAGGATACGGATGTAACCAGTATCTTCTCTTGAGAGAAAAACTATTAACTTGTACAATGAAGCGGTGAGTTTGCACAATTGTGTTCGTCCAGTTGCAAAAATCATATTGAATTGGACAATTCATTTCCGTTTCCAAAACAAAAATAACCAGCCAACAGCAATGCCAAACCCAGGAAAAATAGAAATAGGAAAAATAAAAAGTAACTTCAGGATAAAAACTGTAATACTTGGCAGTAATTAGTAAGCCACTAAATTCTTCAAAACAACCTGCATTCAAGGAATTGCTGTTGTATACTAAGTGACACCCCAAAAGATCAGTTCTGACATCGTTGGCAGCAATGCATCAGCAATTTTTCACGGTGCAATCTTTGGTGGATGCATTGTTCTATGGGGCAAATATTTTCCAAAGATAAAGGAAGAAAATATTGTTGGTCAACTACAGAATTGATGAAGTTGATCATATTGGTGCTAAATGCAGACCTAATTTTTTTAAAAAAAAATCACTGTGCTATAATACAGGAGAAGTTTGAGCTTGGAATAACTGGAACCTGTATTTTAGTGTTTTAAGTTCTCCATGATGAGTTGTTGCTAGAGTCAGAAAAGAGCCAGCCTCAGCAAAAGATTCCAAAAGGGACATCCCCAAAGCAGCACCTTCAAGTGGATTTGTCCCAGCACCTACCTAAGTGTAGCAAATGTTTGGATAGATTAAGTTCAGACAAAAAGGAGCTTTAGAATTTAGATGATGGGGTAATCATAGTTAGCACCGATATCCTGTTTACGACTTGGGGCATGAGGTACAATTGAACAACAATTCATTTGAGGTTGTCACGTGAGATAAAATGTGTCGTAGGAACCAGATCCATGTTTGCAAATATAACCACATAGGAACCAAGATGTATCTGACATTTACCTCATCCAAAAGGACCAAGGATTCAGAAGTGGACTCTGCACGAATTGCCTGAAAAAAGGGTCCCATTTCGTATTAGTGTGAATCTAAATCTGGGTCTTTATCAAACAGGCCCTTAACTGTTTAGGATTCAGAGTCAGAAAGAAAGCAGAATCATTTTCTGTTTAAATGGTAATTGCATTCAGCAATACTTATTACAGGGAGTAAGGTTTTAGAACAAATTATGATAATAATAATAATAATAATACATACTCCAATATTCTTGAGATGGCCAGAAAATGTAGAGAGTGACTGGGTCAAAGATTGCTCATCTCCAATGTCAGCATAAATAGCATTGAACCAAGGAATTTTCACTGGTTCAGAAGCTAGAATGTACAGGCCTGCAGCAGTATGGACACTATTACGCATGATATTCCAGTAGTGGAAAGTGTGTAATATCTTAGCTTTCCTTTGCAACAAAATACAGTGTTGGTAAATACATCAATGATACTGAAACAAGAAACATGTCAAGAAAAGGTTTACATTTACAGAATCTACTTTGCAAGTAGGTAATTTTCACAATTGCCACTATGAAATAATATGCTTGGTTATTTTTTAGGGTAATAATATGCATAGTTATTTCATTACCAATTTTAGCCATCAAAGATGCCAGGCCAACCGTCTTCAAGCTAATTGTTTTGCCCCCTGTATTTGGACCCGTTATGACCAAGACTGTAGTTTCTTCAGCAATCATAAAATCTACTGGTACTGGATGCGCTTTTTCTAGCTGGGACACCTGGAAACTAGAATGTAAATTATACAATCAAACTAGTGCCAGTAATCACCATTCACACCAAACAAGAACTAACCCTAAGTTTCATGGACTCGAGGTGTGATGCTAGTTGATCTTCATCTGCAATGTCTTGTCCATATATTTTCCTCCTCCGGATCTCCTACAATATGGAAGCAAAGCTACAATTGCATGATTACAGATTGACCAATAAGAGTATAAGGTCATTTGGAAAATTATATGGTAGCATCATGTGGGAACCAGATAAACTCACTGCTGTGGCATTTGCAACATCCTTTTTGGCTTGATGGAGACTTTCTTGGTGTTGCTGGAGTAGTAGTGGATGGTATGCATTTGGCATGTACAATTTCCATGCCTTTTTAGGGTGATGAGCTAAGGAAGTTGTAGCAACAGACCCACCTGTAGCACTAGTGACAGTTTCTTTCTCACAGTTTGGTAAATACAGGTCCGGAAATGTACCATCATGTGCTATACTGTATTTTGCACGAGCAGTGACCTGCAAAACAAGTGGTGAACATGTTTCGTATCATGCACAATTCCCATTCCACAATTAATTATAAGTAAAATATTTCATACACTGTAAATGAAGGCAGAATTTCATTCCCAAATTCATAAATAATATTAAATACTTCATTTTATATACCACACAATCCATTAAACATTTCCAGTTTTCAGTGGATTTTTAAGTTGAAGGGCCAACAAGACCCAGGTTCAATTAGAGCAAGTTTGGGCTCTTTGGTGGCCTACAAATGCAGTTTGATAATGTGTATCATAAATTGTTTCAGTAAACAATGACCTCTATGATTGCCATAATGGCATACAAATTCGAGAAAGGATAGATGTCAATCTGTCAGATATCCTATTAATCAAATGTCCACATACTGGAATTCTGTAAATTTCCTATTAAACGAATTTCTCCACTTAAAATGCTAACATGCATAGTTCAAAATGCTTGTGGATGGCAATTATAGCATAAGGTTGGCAATAGCATTTTGACAGTAGAAATTAGGGAAGGTAGTCTAGGCTCAACAACTCTGCATACTATCAGACCGGTGGAAGCGGTTTCAAGGTATCATAATACATACACAATCAATACCATAGAGAAACAAGTATGGAGCTGCAGGAAAATATAGCTTGCAAGAATTTAAGTACGAAATTTTTTATCATAAGATCGTTTATGTGCATACATGTACTATGCACAAATTCCTAACCAAATTTACACTAAATAAAGTCTTTTTTAAGATCTGGTATTAACATAATAAGTGGCACTTTCTTCACAGAAAATAGAGAAGAAAAGAAAGGCACCTTATCGAGTTTAATTGTTTCCTGCAGTAGACTCTGAATACTTTCAATTTCAAGAAGAATCTGCAAATATAAGAAAGAAAACAGGCATAAGAGAGCAGCAAATTACAAAACCAAAGTAACTATTCTTCGAACCTTATCAGTCAGTTTTGATAAGACATCCAGTTCAGCTTTAGCCACAAGTGCTCTTGCTTCCTGCAACTCATCGTTCAATGGAATAGCAGCAATTGGTTCTACCATGCTTCCAGCGTCTGACCCACTATAGTAGATATAACTCTTGATAAAATAAGTTTTGAATTGCCAGAATGAAATTTATAGACACAAGAGGTAGTACTTCCTCCGTTTTATCAACGTTAGGACAGAGATTCTAGTTCAAAAATGAACTAGATCCCTTGTCTCAATGACAAGAGAAAAAAAAAACAGAGGGAGTAATTTATGGGTCTCAGGAACTACTTAATTTTTCTTACAACAACTGTGGTAACAGTCAAGCAAAAAAAAAAGGCACTCAATTATATAGAGAGTTCCAAAGATCCAAAATTGCATGGAACATACTGGTTCTTTCAGTAAAAGTATTAAAAAGTTCCAAATATTCTGGAGTTCCAAAGATCCAAAATTGCATGGAACATACTGATTCTTTCTGTAAAAGTATTAAAAAGTTCCAAATATTCTGGGAATGTATCAACCATAAAGCAGAAGATATATCATACATGAGTCTTACATCTTGCTAACATTATTTCAGAAAACTTTTGGCACACCTGGAGAGAAGTAATCCATCAAATTTCGAAGATTTATCCCCAGTTGTTCTAATGCAGCATCTTCCATTTACAATGCATACTTCCTAAACAAAATAATAGTTTGTAATTCATCAAAATGATGTGTCCTAAACAATAAATGAGTCACATGAAACAATACCGACAAGGAAGTTCCATTCTCAGCATTGCGCATCAACCTGTCCATAAGCTGATACAACTGGAAAGTTAACAAGATGCAACCTTTAGTAATTAATCATCACCAGCAACATTTCATCAAAAATACAACTTTTAATTGTAATATGTAGCTTGCAACTTTATATAAAAAATAGGGGATAGTGTTTACACAATAATTAGCTCATATATTCACTATAGATCAAGTAACTGGTAAGTAGGCTGCAAGATAAAATAACTGAATACATGGTCTTATGGTAGCCACCATAGAAGATTTCCTTAGGAAGCAAAATTTTTTTTAGGGAATCCTTAGGAAGAAATTTGTTTAGCGTAGTTTGTTGGTAAGATTCAAATAATTTATATATTAGCTGAACACTTCTAGTAATTGTCTAGTTCGAAACTGAGAGACTCCTACATATGCGACGAAGTAAGGAATTCATCATCCAGGAGCAAGCAAAAAATAACAAGTATCCTTTCTACCCCTAACTCCAAATCCATCCATGTATGTCCCTCTGCCTCTATTTGGCTATTTTCTGAGCTCAATTATCTCTTTCGGGACTGCACCAACTTATGTCAAACAATGAATATATAGACATGGCAGAAACATAGAGGCTTATGTCAAACAAGGTAATTACATTGGTGTGATAGAGCTGGCAAATAAGTAAAATAAATTAGTCCAGGTCTCCACTCTCTAGGAAGGATAACTTATTTGCCTAAAAAAAAGAAGGATAACTTATACTGCATGCAGCATACTCATAGATATGGCAAACAAGACGGGCATTATAGAAGCAACATTTTAAAAAGAAAAAGGATCTCCAGAAGTGCCTACCCTGCTCTCTAGGAGCTGAACTCTCTCTCGACATCGTCTTAGCTCGGTACTCTGGAAAAGAATGAATTTACTTGGGTTCAATAAAGCATATCCAGGCAAGAACAATCACAAAACCATAAAAATATGAAAATAACAACAACAGCTAGGAGAAGAAACATAAGAACGGAAAAATACAATAGAAAAGGGATATGAGCTATGAGAAACCAACATCACATACTTAGTACAAGCCCAGACGAGTGTCAACTGCTAATGTAAATGAATTCATTGCTTAAAAAATTCAATCCAAAGTTCAAACATCCATCTGTATTCTGTACAGTTATAGATCCTTTTTGATGAAGTCAAGAGTAAGCACATATGGAATGCCCATCAGTTAGTACTAGCATGCCACATTGCTTGATCACAAATAACTTCTAACATGGATGACCGACATTTCGTGTGTAATCCTCCACGTTAATTCAATCCATTGAATTTGCAGCACCATTCAGATAGTACATTCACAAGTTTGCAACCGAAATGCTTATCACACTAATATCACATCTCTAGAAGGGAAACAAAATATATTTGGGGGAAAAAAGAAGGAAAACAGAAGTAGTAACAAGGTGTAAGAACTAACTGCAGTATCTTTTACAGAACCGTCATCATCAACAATATCTTGTATGGACTTCACTAGTGACTTGTTAATGACAGCATCTAAAATCTGCAGGTCAGGAATAAGAATATTCAGCACACTGCGGTGACATGAATGATTGCATGATCTTTCCAGATAATGGAACATGGTTCCCGCCATGAATGATTGTATGATAGGTGACCAAGAGATGTAAGATAGTAGCAAAATATGAGAGAAGCTTACGGTTTCAGTAAGAGGAATTAATCGATTATACGAGTCTTCATCCTGCTTCAAGGCAGCTTTAATATTTATTTGCAAGGATTCAATAAACAGCATCAGGACAGCGACTGCTATGGCTTCCAGACCTTTTATCACGGCACCTCCAGAGACACAGTGTATTGCTGATTCTACCTTTCATTATTATATGGATAACAGACAATTCAGTGGTGTATTCACACATACATAACTGGTCAATTGCCATCTAAATAGATAAAGGAAAATGAGGTGTGAAGAATGATGTTATAAAAAACATCAACATCAATAAATATTGATTAAGATAGAGATTGGAAAAGAGTGAATTCCACTTCATGTTGGCACAGCAAAGTTACATTACTAAGTTTTTTTTTTTCAACGAATCAACAGGGAGGCAGTTACAGCTAGGAGCGTGGAAGGATAACACCCAATGAAAATAAAGGGGAAAAGAGCAGGACAATCTTCTCAAAAGAATAAACACAGTATCATGCATAAGATGATACAGAATAAATTTCAGTTTGAGCACATAAGGCTGAATACTACTACTGGGAAATGACGAACTGATTGGTTCAACTGTACCGTTACTTCTAATGATTACTAAGGCTCCAAAGATGTTTTTAGCATCTACATACTATTCTGCGAAAGCACAATAAGAAACAACAAATATTTACTGTGCCCTGAGTAGTTCTCACCGCAACTGTATTCAACCCCGAGAAAACCATCGCCCCACCGGCGTTATCAAGCAGCCACACCGCCGCCTCAGTCTCCTGGAGCAGCCTCCTGCTCTGCTCATAGCTCACGTCCTCCACCTCCCACAGTTGTTTCTGCAACATACCAAACCAGCTTCAGAGGCAAATCCCAAACGAGCAACAAGACATGGCATCCAACCCAGGGGACCGAAGTGCAATACCTTAGTGGCGTCGCGGCCATGGGCAGTGCCGGCGAAGGCAGCGACGGCGTCGCAGACCTTGCCCCACTCGAGGAGGCGGAGGCTGCGGGCGGAAGGCGAGGTCGCGGCGGGCGCGAAGGCGCTGACGCGGAAGCGGAGCAGGCGGCGCGAGCGGAGGTGCACAGAGGAAGCGGATGGGTAGGGGAGAGGGCAGGAGACGACGGTGGTGGAGAGGCGAAGCATCAGGGGACCGGGACGATGCGAGCGGCGCGGCGGCCAGTCGTGTGATTTCGGGGAGGACACGAGGCGGGAGGAGGCAGGGAGGTTGTGCCCGCCGTTTTTGGATAGAGCTGGGCTGGATGAACGAAACGAAACGGTGCCTTTGTGCTTTCCACCTTATGGGTCGTTTTACGCCGCGAGTGCGACCACCACGACTGTCACGGCGGGCACTTCCTCGTTGCGGGCAGCGCAACAGGTGCGCACGCCGTGCCCGTGTGGCCGCATCGCATCTATGGTACCCGTAGCAGCACCTGTACGTGGCCGACGACGGCAAACAGCACCGCCGTCCGCCGGCAGCCACGGCGCACCGTTCTGCTCTCGACGTGCAGCGCGTGATGATCTCACCTGCCAAGAAAAGGGCGTTGACACGCGATCCTTTCATTATACACTGTCATGGCTCAGCAGTATTCTAGTAGTATCGGTCTGCACTAAACTAGCAACATGCGACATAATCTCACTTATTCCACGCTAAAATGAGCCCTGAGCATTATGTGCTGCATTTGTTATGCATCTGAACCATGCAAGATCAATCATGGACCCGTGGTTCGAGAGGAGCAATGACACGCGAAGAGAAGGAGCGGAAATCTTAGAATGAACGTACTACTCTAAATCCATCCTCTAAAAGGAATATTTTATCCTGATCATCGATAGTCTCTCCTTTATATACAGTTTTTTCACACCCGTTTATACTCTATATTCATCCTCTATATGTCAGTCTCTTTCCTATCTTTTTTTCTCTATCCTCTCTCTTTCCTCCCTCCTCAATCTCTCTCTTCTCTCTTCTTCCTCTGACTTCTCCCGACGCTTCTCCGCACGTCGCCACCTCCCCCACGCCCCACCTCGCCGCCGTCGGGCCTCTTCTCCACCCCCGCACAGGTCCCCCGCCTCTGCCACGCGCGACGACGCGACCGCTGGACCCCTCCTCCCTCGCGCGCGTCCGCCACCGCCGGGCCCCTCTTTCCCCCCCCTACCGCTCACGCGCGTTTGCCACCGCCGGGCCCCTCCTCCACCCCGTGCAGGTCCCCCGCCTATGCCGCGCGCGATGGCATCGCCGCCGAGCCCCTCCTCCCCTGCGTGCGTCCCCCGCCGCCGGGCCCCTCCTCCTCTCCCGCGTCATCGCCGTCGGGACTCTCCTCCGCCCTCGAGCTCCCCTGCTTCTCTCCTCGGCACCAGATCTCGCCCTGAGCCGCTCACGTGCTCGGGTGGAGGGGGAGGATGACGGCGGGCTCGGATGGAGGGGGAGGACGACGACGAGCTAGAGTGGAGGGGGAAGACGACGGCGGAGGAATCTCTTCCTCGGCCGCTCGCATGCTCAGCCGCGCCCATCGCTGATGCTGCCCTCGGCACGCTCCTTCTCGCGCTCGATCCGACCACCCCGAGCTCTCCTCGCTTCTTCTCTGGCGCGAGAGTGGAGATAGTGGACAGTCGTACGTCCCCTAGGAATAGCGGACGCGGGCTCGTCGTGGAGCATAGCGGAGGCGATAGCGGGCGGCGGTGCAGCGTTTTCATATGCTAAAGCGCTCCTGCAGGAGTTTTACCGCACAGCGGTGCGCACAGTCTTATGAATTTCTGCCTTAGGCTGTCTGCACCATTGTGCGCCATAGCTTCCTGTAGGATTGCTTTAGCGGAAAACTAGCTACAGCGGCGTCCGCCATGTAGGACGGTATCGTCCAGTACCACTTCCGGAACGCTATATACAAT
Source organism: Eleusine indica (assembly GCA_030378355.1). Classification (NCBI taxonomy): domain Eukaryota; kingdom Viridiplantae; phylum Streptophyta; class Magnoliopsida; order Poales; family Poaceae; genus Eleusine; species Eleusine indica. The sequence goes on from CM059495.1 coordinate 51,751,181, forward strand.
GTAGCTACCGTTTCACGTTAAAGGCAGAAATGGTGTGGGGCCCACCTGCTTTGACACTGTTTTGCTGCCGTTTTGTTTTTTTACTGCATTGAATTTTGAAGTAGTTGGAGATTGTTGAATATAATAATATATGATAGTTGATATAGAGGATGAGATAGAGTATGATAGTTATAGTAAAAGTTAGTACAGAGAAAATAATCTTGCTGATCAGGATAGAATATTTTTTAGAGGATAAATTTAGAGGACCACGAGTGCGGACAGTCTTACGTCCTTTAATTATTCCGTATGCAGCTGCATGTTTGGTTTTGAGTTCTTGACAAGGGAATAAATAGCGGATATGTACTGGTGTAGCAGATAGCAGATAGCGGGCGCTAAGTTTCAATAACAATATATATTAAAATATTAAAAATTACATGTAATAATGTATAGATCATGACTTTTTTCCATCATAAAAATCATGAAGAGTAATTTGATCCATTAAAACTTTTAAATTTTAAAACATAACTTGAACCATATAAATGGATACATTTTATTTAAGAAAAATAGAATTAGAAAAATAATAAATTATTACCGAGCTGCTATTATATTAAAATAGCGGCCGCTATAACGGTTTTATAGGCGCAATAACGACTCAAAAAACACAATAGCGGATGCTAAGTTATAACATGCTATTTGGTGAGTGCTACATCATAACGGTAGCGTTTATATACCGCTACCATTATAGCGGTCGCAATAACGTCCGCTACTAACGCTATTTGTTATCTTGGTTCTTGAAGTAGCCAAGAGAATTCATACTTCATGGAGCTGATACTCATTTGAACGTTCACGAAGTTCTGAATTGAGCCAGCTAGACCAGTTTCCCTCTCAATCTCAAGAATCTTCCAAAATTTATATCTCACGAGCTGGGCTTTATTCTGCTTTCTAGCAGAAGAAACTCATATCATATCCGCTTGCTCCATTGGCCGAAGTGTGGATCAGGCCCAGAGTGCAAAGCGGAACTGGCGGGCTTTTGAAGGCCGTGAGGACAGATCATAATGGATCAAGGCCGTAGCTACGGACTTCACCGACCCAACTGGTTGCATTCTCCACGGCATGTGCAGGGACTCCCCGGCGACGGCGCTGTTGTACGGGACTCGCCGCTCCTCCCTGAAAGACATCATCCGGCGGCGCGTCCAGTCGGGGACCCTCGGCCTCGAGGATGCCCTTCGCGTGTTCGACGAACTGCTCCAGCAGCGGCAGCATCGAGCCTCTCCCGGATCGATCAAACCCTTCAACGATCTCATCATCGCCATTGTCAGAGGCCGCGGCGATGGACCCGCGCGCGTCGTCTCCCTCTTCTCGCGCATGGCCCGATCGGGCGCCGCGGTTCCGGACGCCTACACTTACGGCGTCCTCGTCTCCTGCTGCTCCCGCGCGTGGACCTCGCGCTCCCCCCCCCCCCCCCCCCCCCCCCTTCACTGCCGTGCTCAAGGCGGGACTGACGCTGGACGCCATCGCCTTCACACCGCTTCTCAGGGGCCTATGCGGGGAGCGGCGGGTGAAGGAGGCCATGGACGTCGTGTGGCGCGTTATGCCCGACTTGAGGTGCGCGCCCGATGTCTTCAGCCACTCCGTCATCCTCAAGGGGCTGTGTGGCCACGGGCGGAGCCTCGAGTCGCTCGAGTTTCTTCGCATGATGATCCGGGCGGGAGATGAAATCAACGTGGTGTCGTACAACACCGTTATCGACGGCCTCTTCAAGGACGGTAAGGTGGAGGACGCTGTCAAGCTGTTCGACGAAACCCTAAAGCATTCAAACTATGAAAATTCAGACAGTTTAGCTTAACAACCAGTCAACTTTGACGAATTTTATTTAATTATATATAAGACCTTTTGACCTTTTTTATGTTCAAATGGCTATTCAAATATCTCCTCTTTAATCTCTGAAGTTGGCGTGATTTTTGGAGCATTAGAATTTTACCTTTTGAATTTTTGAAGAAAGATAAGATGATGGATGTTCAGAGCGAAGAACTAAGCTTTCTGTACAGGTCAGATATGTTGGGCAAGATTTCGTTGTTGAGGGCGGACAAGTTGGTGTTAACTCACTAGAAGCGGCAGACATCTTCTCCTTCAATTCGCCTGAATGGCCAGACAAATTCGAACCTGTCCCGTATGTCATCCTTCCCTCTGTTTCTCCCATTTGCTGTCGAGCATGCGCAGAAGCGCGGTGGCAGGCGTCCGGTGACTCTGCTCCTTTCTCGTTGCCATCCGACACCGGAGGCATGTCAGCCTCGTTCCTCTCTGTTCTCTCTCACCCAACTTTTCCCCATCTATCAAGCTCAAGCGGCGTCAGCACCGCACCTCTCGTCGCTCTTGCCGTCGTCAGGATCCGCAAGGGGAGTCTGTCGAGCTCAACTGCCAGTTTTCTCAGGCACGCAGTCCACTGGAGTTCCCTGTGCATCGTCTTTTCCAACCTCGGGCAGCCATGGGATGGGAGCACCTGTGCCTTGATCCGATTCACAGGTCTGAGTGAGCCATCCATCGATTTCTCTCCTGCATGTCTTCTTGACTGTGTGCCGCAGCTAACTATTGTCAGTACTGATTCTTTTCCCCGCAGTAGCTAGCTCCTGGTTTTGTCTTCCAGTTCATTGCCGACAACCAAGCCTTGCAGTTCAGCAGCCGTTCGTCGCAGCCCAGGACCCTAACCGCGCTAGCTGGTGAGCATCCCGCATAGCGTTAGGGTCTGTTTGTAATAGAGGAATGAAGAACACAGGAATAGGAAAAAACATAGGAATAAAGAAAACAAAGAAATTAAAAAAACAAGAAAACTACAGGAATAAAAACAGAGGAATGAAAAACTTAACTTGTTTGGAATGTAGAAATAGAAATACAGGAATGGAAATATTAATGCAACTTAATTATTTTTAAAAAATGGTCTAAAAAATGCTTTAAGCTATGTTATTACCGTTTAATGCACACAAAGAATAGTTAGTAAGCTTAATCCACTGTGATATTATATTATTTAGAGTCTATTGTTCATAACTCACCATTCTTTATATGGGTAGGCAAGCCTAATTTCTTGTCTAGTTGTTATCATTTGTTCCACGAGTTCGGGGGCTGTAGAAGATGGTAGGAATGACTTCCGAGGGACTAGTGCGATCAACTCGTCTGGACCGGACGTCGATTAAATGGTCGAAGTGTACTTGGATGTGGTTGTCATAATGAATTACTCCTTATGACCGACGGGCAATGGCGGACCTAGCTTTTGAAACTTGGGTATTCCTGAGTGAAAAAAATACGAAAGAGTAAATTTACCAATACAAAAGTTGATGGTTCATAATATATATAACTGAAAGAATGAAATCACGTAATGTTCAGATATAGATGTCACCACTAGCTAAGACAATTGAAAGCTTTTAAATAAAGTCACAATTCGATTTTGCGTTTCTCCATAACTTTCAACCGTATGGTTAGTAGTAATACTTCTCAGTTTCTACATGGGTTTCAAGTATTCTGATAGAGTATTAAATCTCTTCTAGAAAGATTTGTAATTGATTTGTCCATCTCTACACACCGATTCATATTATACTCACTTTAAAACCAGATAAGACAAGAAATTCAACTGGAAATAATTTTAGGATCCTCCTCCTTTATGTGTCTATCTGATGCTCTTTATGAACAAAAACTCGAGATGCTGCTTGTTGCAGCCCTCCTTGTTGGATCCAGTAGGTGAGAAAAGTGAGAATATGAGAGGAACGAGGCGAAAGGTACCGAGAGATTGTGCCTAGTGACTAAAGTCGATCAAGAAACAGGGCCGGTCCTATGATTTCAGGGGTCCGGGGCGAACCTAAGAGTCGGGCCCCTTCTATATAATTTTTTTTGTCCAAGAGCCCTCTATATAAATATTAACAGTTGCTTCTCATGACTATTAGTATTAGTATTCATAGTGTATTCAAATAAAATATTCATGTAAAATTATCTATAAATATGTTACCTTAAAAATTTCTTCTAACATTTCTTGCCGCAAAGTCCGTGACAATGCTATCAATGTCAACCTCATCCAGTAGTTTCTTCTGGATGCATAAAGTGGCCAGATCATTCAATCATTCTTGAGACATTTTTGACCTCAAATAATTTTTCAATAATTTCAACTTTAAAAAGCTTCTTTCAATTGACGCAACAGTCACAGGCACAGTAAATAAAATCCGATATGCAATAGATATATTAGGAAAACAATCCATCTCTGTGACATAGTGAAAAATCTCCATAGAAGACATTTGTCTTTCTGGCATACTTGACTTTATAACTCGTAACTCCGAAATTAGATCATTTAACTGAACATCACATGAACCATGTGAATAAAATGTTGTTGCAAACTTAGTGCAACACTCTTTTAGTTCAATATCATTCATCGACTTCAAAATTGTTGAGCTTAATAAGAATTCAAATATACTCTTGAATCTCTGGAGTTCTTCAAATCTACTTTGCAATGACATATTTGCTTTATCAACTACAACAAAAAAGTAATCAACTTCAAAAGCTTTCTCAGCTTTTAAAGTTTCTTTATTATAATCAGTTTCATCAAAATGCTTTTTCCTCTGAGCAAGGCACTTTACTGGGAATGATGGCTCCACATTCATTTCAGTTGCAATAGCTTTAGCGATGACCATACTTGAAGCAAAGCCTTTATTTCTATAGTTGTTAAAATAGTTTCTCATATGTTCTATTTGCTTCAAGGTAGTGTTAGTGCACATAGTCAAAGATTGCAATGTCTTACTCACTTTATTTACAGCAAACAGAATCCAAATAACCATACCAAGAATAAACACAAACTTGCCAATAGCTTTAAATAAATTGGTTGCATCGGTTTTATCACTAGCTTCAGTATCCTTAGCATCACGTAAATGAGATAGAGCTGACCTGATATGAGGAGCTTAAAATCTAATTGCTTGAACACTTTTGATCCGTCTTTCCCAACGAGTATTCGACAATGATTTTACTGTTAAATCAGGAACATGGTCAAGCAAAACCTTCCATCTTTTGGTAGAGCCAGAGAACAAATTATATATCTTTTGCACAATTCCAAAAAAGGTACCAGCTTTAACACAAAATTTAGCCATATCACAAAGAGTAAGATTAAGGCTATGACAAGCACATGGCATATATAAAGCTCTTGATTAATGTCAAGTAACCTTTTTTGCACTCCTTGTTTGTGTCCTTTCATATTAGAGCCATTCTCGTAACCTTAACCCCTAATATCTTCAATATTAAGACCAAAGGACTTCATGGAATCAATCAATACTTTAAAAAGTCCTAAACTAGATGTGTCATCCACCTTCAAAAAACCTAAAAAGTGCTCCAAAACTTTAATATTTGTATTAGACACATGAACACATCCAACCAACAAAGTCATTTGCTCTTGATGGCTCACATCTGAAGTGCAATCAAGGATAATGGAGAAATATTTAGCCTCTTTTATAACTTTTATGATAGATCCTGTAATATCAGCAGCAAGAAGAGAAACCCACTCATCTTGAATTTTATGACTAAGATAATGATATTGAGCCTCTTTATTTTAGATACGCCGAATATGGTCTTGCATTACCAAGTCAAATTCTGCAACCATCTCAATACAAGCATAAAAATTACCATTCTGATCATTATAAAGTGTCTCACTAGTTCCTTTAAAAGCCAAACAATGTTTACTAAGAAATTTCACAATGGCAACTACCCTTAATAGAACTTGCCTTATGCGTTCTTTCTCCTTTGTGATTTGTTGCTGCATATCTTTGTCAATTGTTTCACCCTTTCTCATCCTAACTCGCAGCTCATTCCAATCATTCATGTTGGTGATATGATCATCACTAGTTTCATATTCTTTCAGCTTTTCATGAATATGCTTTCAATCTCTTAGCCCATCATGTCCCAATAAACTTTTGCAACTGTTTGAATTAAAAAGCTTATAGCAAAAGCAAAACACTTTGTCAATGTGTTTTAAATAAACTAACCACTTCCTGTCACATAACTCTCTATTTTTCATCTTTCTAGAGTAATAAGTATATGAAAAATGTCTTTTGTTGCTATCAACAGGAAATTCAAGATTTTCTTCTCTTAGAGACCACTGAACTGAACGATCCTCCTGGCTTGTTGCCGATTGCCGCTGCCGACGACGGACGATCGTCATGTCCGTGTGTACTTCTGTTGGCGGCAACTGACAAGGCGGCGTGCGGCGTCACGGCGAGTAGGGCAGGCCTGCCTTCGGTCTTTCTTGCGATGAAGGCATACGATCATGATTCATGACTGCCGTAATATCTGCCTAGACTCGTGCAGTCATTGGGCTTGTTTCTCGTGTAACCGATGAGGCCCATAAGAGAAGAAAAGAATACACGGAATAGGCCTGAGTCGTGAGAACGATTCGCGTTACTTATTTCTGCCTGGACCATGATTGCTTGCACGAGTTGGACAGCCATGTATGTATACGTGTATGGCCGTATAGGATATATATACATACGTATGCTATGGGGTGGGTGGGGCCCCTAAAATTTGGGGACCCTGGGCGGCCGCCTTGCCTGCCCCCCCCCCCTCTGGGTCGGCCCTGTCGACAAAGCAAACACATGAGGATGAGGGAATTGATTGGCTATCAGTTGAGGTTAGACTGCCACGATCAACAACATTTAGTGATACAACTGCTGGATGTATGCATGCATATAGGTGCTATGTAGTAATGTAACATCCTGATTTTTCAAAATTTAGAATATTTTAAAATTATCTAGAATTAATTAGGTTGTTAATATTTTACTAAGAAAAAGAATTATTTTTTAAAGAAAATAATTAAATATAGGTTATTTTAAAATTTTGATTGTTGCATTCATGTTGAATAGTAGCATATAGGTTTTTATGCTGGTGAAAATATTTTTGAAACTTTGTACTTTTGATTTGGGAATTTTATTTAGAAGAAAGGAATTAGATTAGGGAAAGAGAAAGAAGAAAAAGAGAAAGGGAAACCTCCCTGGCAGTGGGCCAAAATCCTCTCTCCGCAGCCCACCTCCCCCTCTTCCCCTCCACTCCCCCTCTCTTTCGGCTTGGGCCGAAAATCCCCTCCCCCGCGGCCCAGCTCTTCCCTTCCCCTCCTTCTCTCCCCCCTCCCGCCATGGGCCTTTCCCCGCGTGGCCCAACAACATCCCTCCCGCACAGCCTGTGCCCCGCTCAGCCCACCTGCTCGGCCCAGCACCAGCGCCCCGGCCCACGACGCGTGCGCTCGCCTAAAACCCTAGCCGCGCCGCCAGCCGAACCCGCTGCCGCCTCGGCGTGCGCGCCAAGGCAAGCCTAGGGCCACACGCCTATAAAAGGCGGGCCCCATGCTCCCGCGTCGCCTTTCCCCCATCCGCTGCCGCCTCTCGCTGTCACGCTCCGCCCGCCAGCCGCCGCCGCCGCCGCGAGCCGTGCCAGCACCACCGTCGCTCGGCCGTTCCCGGCCACCTCCGGTCACCGTTCACCCCGGTGAGCTCCCTTCCCCACACCGCGTTCGCCTGCGCCCCTCCCCGCCGGTAGCTGGGCGCTGGTGTGCCTCCTCGACGAGCTCCGGGAGGCCACCCATGGCCGCAGCCGCCGATGGTCCACAGTGGACCATGGACCACGGGGTCAACCCGGTCCACAAGCCCCGTGGACCTAGTCCACAGGATTAGTTTTATTTTTTTATTGTTATTAATTATTTATTAATTATTTTATTTACTAGTAAATGCTGATTTATGATTAGACCCCTGATCTTATTTCTAATTATTTTTAGCACTATATTTTTACAAATAGGACCCTAGTATTTTCCTAACTGATATTTTAGTCCTATAATTTTACAAAAGCACCCCTAGACATTTTATTAATTATATTTTAGTCATGCCTTGTTACAATTTAGCCCCTAAACTTTTTAGAAATTACATTTTGATCCCTAAAATTTTCATAAATTATATTGTACACTTACATTTTACAGTTTAGCCCTTATACTTTCCTAAAATTATTTTTAGGCCCCTAAACTTGTCTGTTTTTATGTTTTAGCTCCTAAAACTTTAAATTGTCGTAACTTTTCAACTGTAGCTCAGAACTGAGAAATTCTTGCACTAGAGTGATCGTAGTATTTAATATTATTTATTTGTACTGTTTTGCTAATTTATTATTTTAACCCTAGAACTTTAAACCTTCGTAACTTTTTACTCGTAACTCGGATTGAGGCGATTCTTGCGCTCACACGATCGTAGCAACGCGTACTTTTTCATAGTATTGTTTTCATTGTTGTTTGTTACTGTATGGTGTGTTGTTGCTTAGTTTGTTTATATGATTGTTTTTTCAGTGTGATGTATAGTAGACGAACCGCTGTTAGAGAACTTCTGAGATCTCCATCTTGAAGACTTTGAGCAGCAGCAAGGGGAACCAGACAAGTGTTCTTGATGCATATTAAACCTATGTTTTACATTTCTCTCTATTCTCTATGCATGCTTATTAATATTGAATCCTATGTGTTATCATCTTGTTACATATTATTCCTTCTCACCTGGGTTCTGGTGTAGCTTATTAGTGTGGGTACGTCATGCTTAGTTGGCTATGTCGAGAAGGGAAGTGTCTATTGTTAATCTTGACTAATGGTTCTCTTTAACATAATAATCATAAGGGATGGGTAATCCTTTTTAGTAACATGGAACCAAGGTGAGCCAAGCAGGAGGATGACAAGGATGATGCGGGTATGCACGTGTACTCGGTATAGTACTGTGGGATTTATGGTGGTACCTGCTTGGGATCACAAGAGTAGTTCATGGAGCGGCCACCCAAGAAAACAGCGCAAAGCACAAGTCTGATATGGGTAGGCTTGGTTGAGTATCAAGATGTCTTCCCAGTTTTGCGGGCAGTCGAGGGATGAGTACGGTACGGTTTACTCTCGGACTCAGGCGATGGACGGTTCACTCCTAGCCACGGCGCCAGAGGGGGCTTCTGTAAGAACGGTTTAATTCCACATCGGTAAAACCTTAGCGTGGATTGTTTGCAAGTTGGGAAGCTCTTTGAAAGACCTTGTGGTGATCTCTTGGCCTCACACCTATGATAGTGTGATTTGGGTAATATGGAGACTCTCTAGTCACTGCATAATAATAAAATCACCAACTTGTGGGTAAAGTTGTGCAACCTCTGCAAAGTGTTAAACTGTTATAACAGCCGTGCTCACGGTCATGAGCGGCCTAGATCCTCACATATTTAGGATGGTTGATTATGGATGAACTTGGTGGGTAGCCAAGTTTAATTTGGTTGGTATTATCTGGCTTCTTAGTGAATAGTATTCTATGCAAACTGTTCAACTCTGTGTGGGTTGGTGGCTCTGAATTCTATGTGAATCATAGTCCTGTGTGGACTATAACTACTTGACATTAATGGGTTTTGGTTTTACAACTCACCTAGTAAATAGGATTGCTTTTCAAATGGTCTTAGGTATAGATGCTCATTTATGCAAATGAATAATTATGTTAGCCTTTCTTCTATTCAGCTTGCATGTCATACTTTTTCCTATTTGCTGAGTATGGCATGTGCTCATCCTTGCTATTTTCCTTTATTATTGTACTATAAACTGCTGCTCAGAAGATGGAGAGATGGACTACATCGATGAGGACTACTACTAGGCGTTCTTGCTCCCGGTCGATTGTCTGTGGTGTTATGGTGTCTTCCGCTGTTATTTTACGAGAGAGTCATTCTTAGTCTTTAAAGACAATTATTTATGTAATAATGGTACGCTTTAATAATGACATTGGTTATACTGTTATTCACTTTTACTGTCGATATGTGTGAAACTTGTTCTAGGCACACATATACCAAGCATCTGGTTTTATCCTTAAAACCGGGTGTGACAAGTAATTTCTTTGACAAAATAGTTGGGTATTCCTGGGAATACCCAGCCATCATGCTAGGTCCGCCCATGCTGACGGGTCATATGGACAGTGGTCGTTGTGGCGTGTGGGTATAGTTGTACAACCCTATATGGTGTAAAATCAATTCGAATTGTCATGGTTTCGATTATGATCATACCTTGGGACGTCTCCATTCATTATAATTATTTTCCCATATAGAATGTGGTTGAGAGATGGAAAGAAATGTGAACTACTAGTATATCTACTTATGCAATAGGTTGTTTTCCATAGATGTTGTCCAATAGCTTCACTTATATTAAATAGGATCACAATTTATTCGCTTAAAAAATGTTAATGATTTTTATGCACATGTCATCCTACTTGCTTTATTCTTGTCCAAATTTAACTGCATATTCTATTGGTTGGGAGCTATATAACTTTTCGTGTAAGTCTTGTTGAGTACCTTGGTATTCACGATATTATTTGTTGAGTTTTGCAGGTGAGGACGATTATGTGTGTGGCTACTTCAACCCTGCTACCAGTGGAGGTGAGGGGCAAAAGTAGTTGGTTGTTGAGAAAGTGATGCAAATGGTGCTTGTAGTAGAGCATCATCGTCTTTTATTTTATAACTGTGTTATGTAATACTCTCAAATAAGGATCAAACCTTTTTAATTATATACTTGTTCATGCTAAGTAGGTTGTGCACTTAGCATAAATTGAAAACTCTCCTTTGATGTAAATATGACTAATAAAAAAGGTTGGTAATGTAATATAATTGTTCTCTCATTAATTCTTGTGATGATGATGTTTACAAATGTGACTTAGCGGTATGCATGTCGATTTTGGGCATTGTTTGTGCATGCTAGAGAATATCGGAATTATACATGTTATGATCGAATATTATTTTAGTTGGTTACTTGGAATGGGCTGCAACACATGGTGTATCGAATGATTGATACGTGTTAATATTTATCTCAGATTAACCAACATATATAATCATTATATGTATAATTTGAGAGGCTCCTTCACAATCTGTATCTATATTTGCCATGTTGCCACGTGCTGGAAGTAAGAGAGAGAGAGTTTAGAGGAAATAAATTTTCAATTTTTAGTTGGAGGTTATAGTAGTAAGAACAATGAAGATCTACTCATCTTTCGTTGTCCATCCAGATCATAGGTTCAAAAATCCTTGAAAACCAGACGGTTTTCACGGTTTTCAATGAAATTGATCTGATTGTCTAGTTTATCATAAAAACCGACCCTGTGTACTATAGTAAAAATGATTTTCAATCGGTTTTTTGTTTACTGACCAGTTTTCAGCAAGAAAAAAAATTAATATTATAGCGGTTTTTTAACCCTTGATCCAGATACCACTCATCCCACTAGGAAGAGATCGGTGGAAATTCATCTGTCAATTATCATTCCTCATCCCACTAAAATTCCTGTTGCCACCAAACAAAGTCCTCTATCTATTACCTCCATTTACTCTCAACCAAATACACACCCTTGTAGTTTTTTTATTTTCATTCACGTCTTTGGTCAAGAAGTAATCTGATATGCCTCCATTCACATAATTGCTCTCGTTTTAATCATAAAAGCCTTAGACATGCAGGCGGCAAAAGGAAAAAAAAAAACAACAACTGTAGGTAATTGCACATTACTGACCACAAGACCATCCATTTACGTAACATGAACCTGGAATTCCCAGCATACGGAGCAGCTGCATGGTCGGGATTGATGAATACTCTATTAGCAGTTGAGAAATTTGTCTGTAGGACATATTTCAATGTTAGTTTTATTTTTGGGCATTGGATTGTTTTTTTTTGTCTCGTGGACACTGAAAAAATGCACTTTTTATCTGCAGGACATTATAGAGAAAAAATTGATCATTTTTAAATTTTTTTATCTTAATATACAAAATATATTGGAACTTGAAATTTGGCACAATGTTATATTGTAGCATTTTATGTTCATGTGATTTTTTCTTGATTTTTTACCAATTGTTTGCATAGTTTAATTTTAAAAATAAATATTTTATTAGTAAAAAACTTATATAAACAATCAGCAATAAATATGAAAAAATTGCATATATAGAAAATTTAGTAATATATGCTTGTGTCATATTTCAAGTTCCAATGTATTTTATACATTAAGATAAAAAATTTAAAAATAGTCACTTTTTTCGCTATAATGTCTTACATACAAAAGATGTATTTTTTCAGTATCCATAAAATCAAAAGAAACGATCAAGTATACAGGAGACAAAATCTATATTAAAATATGTCCTACACATAAATTTCCCTTAGCAGTTCTACACTTCTACAGTTCTACTGACGCTCTGGCAGTTCTACACTTCTACAGTTCTACTGACGCTCGGCCTGCTTCATCGATCAAAGTGTGGATCAGGCTTGTTAACTATGGGCCCTTTTTTCTTGCCAGACTGGTGGGCCTTTGAATGCCGCGAGGGCATATCGTAAATGGACCAGAAACCTACCACTGATCATTGTCACTCTCTTCTTGACATGTTCACGGAGTCACCGCTCACCGGCGGCGGCTCGGTTGTACGCGGCGCGACGGGCGGCTACGGGGCCGGATGAGGCTGCCGCCGGCCGCCGGCCGCCGGAGACGATGAGAAGAGGGGAAGCTTGCAGTACCACACCATCCGTCCTCTCAGGTCAATGATTGTGGCTTCTGTTCCAACTAACAGAACCCATGAAGCCCACCCGACACACCATCCGGCGGCTCGTGCAGTCGGGGACCCTCGGCCCCGGGGACGCGCTCCGGCTATTCGACGAATTGCTCCAGCAGCGGCGGCATCAAGCCTCTCCCGGATCGATCCAACCCTTCAACAATCTCATCACCGTTGTTGCCAGAGGCAGTGGCGATGGACCCGCGCGCGTCGTCTCCCTCTTCTCGCGCATGGCCCGAGCGGGCGCCGCGGTTCCCGACGCCTACACCTACGCCGTCCTCGTCTCCTGCTGCTGCCGCGTGGGCCGAGTGGACCTCGCGCTTTCCCCCCTCACAGCCGTGCTCAAGGCGGGACTGACGCTGGTAGCCATCGCCTTCACACCGCTTCTCAGGGGCCTATGCGGCGAGCGGCGGATGGAGGAGGCCATGGACGTCGTGCGGCGCGTTATGCCCGACTTGAGGTGCGCGCCCAATGTCTTCAGCCACTCCGTCATCCTCAAGGGGCTGTGTGGCCACGGGCAGAGCCTCGAGGCTCTCGAGTTTCTTCGCATGATGATCCGGGCGGGAGATGAAATCAACGTGGTGTCGTACAACACCGTTATCGACGGACTCTTCAAGGACGGTAAGGTGGAGGATGCTGTCAAACTGTTCGATAAAATGCGTGACCAGGGGGTTAGACCAGATGTGGTGACGTATGGATCTGTCATCGACAAGCTGTGCAAGAATGGAGCAATGGACAAGGCCAATGAGATTCTTCAACGAATGGTCTACGAAGGTGTTGCACCAAATTGCACTGTGTACACTAGCTTGATCTTTGGGTACTCCACATCAGGACAGTGGAAAAAGGCCGTTATGATGTTTAAAGAGATGACAAGAAGGGGTATTAAACCAGATGTTGTAACTTACTCCTCTGTGATGGGTGCTCTGTGCAAGCATGGAAAATGCAGTGAAGCAAGGAAAGTTTTTGATTTTATGGTCAACAGCGGTGAGACGCCTAATGTTACCACGTACAGTATTCTTCTTCAAGGCTATGCTCTTCACGGATCTCTTGCCGATGTGCAAAATTTATTTGAGATGATGATAGAGCTTGGTATTGCTCCAGATCGTCATGCTTTTAGCATTTTGCTACATGCATATGCTGTTCGTGAGATGGCCAAGGAAGCAATGCTTGTGCTTAGTGGTATGCGGAAGCAGGGAGTTAACCCTGATGTGGTTCACTATGGAACAGTAATAAATGCTTTGTGCTGCGTTGGCAGGATGGAGGATGCAATGTCCCAATTCAAACAGATGATTCATGAAGGCACGCATCCTGATTCGGTCTCCTATGCTTTTCTAGTCCAGGGTTTTTGCAGATGTGGCAGCTGGGAGAAAGCAGAAGCATTAGTTTTTGATATGTTAAGAAGAAACATTCGGCCTGAAGCAAAGGAATTCACTAGAGTTATACAAAACCTGTGCAGGGATGGGAGGCTTAACGAAGCCCAAAATCTCTTTGACCTGTTGATAAATGTAGATGTGAAGCCAGATGTTGTGATGTACGGCACACTCATAGATGGATATTGCTTAGCTTCAAAACTGGATGAAGCAAAGAATCTTTTTAATGCTTTTCTCACCACTGGCTTGAAACCTAATAATATCATCTATGGTGCTCTAATTCATGGTTACTGTAAATGTGGGAGGATAGATGACGCATTATTCATGTTCAAAGAAATGTTGAGCAAGGAAATTAAGCCGGGCAACGTTTCTTATAACATTATACTCGACGGATTATTTAAAGCTGGTAGGACTACTACTGCATTGGAGCAGTATCACAAGATGATCAACAGTGGAGTCAAAACAGATATCATCACGTATACCATAGTACTCAGAGGACTGTTTAAGAATAATTTTGCTGGTGAAGCACTTGCCATTTTTCAAAGTCTACTTTCCATGAACTTTCAGCTTGATGTTCGTACTTACTATATTATGATTGATGGCTTGATTGAATCTGGCAAAAAGGAAGATGCCAAGGGCATTTTTTCTACTATCTCAACCAGTGGTTTGGAACCTGATGCTTCCATATACAGGGTAATGATTGCAGACCTTATTAAAGATGGGTTATTAGAAGAGGCTGACAACTTGTTCGTATCAATGGAGAACAGTGGTTGTGCTGCCGACTCTCGTATGCTAAATGATATAGTCAGGTTGTTATTGGAAAAGGAGGAGGTGTGCAAAGCTAGATTTTACCTCTCAAAAATTGATGAGAGGAATTTCTCCCTTGATGGCTCCACCATTTATGCTCTGATGTCTCTGTTCTCAGATGGGAAGCATGAGGAACAGAAAAAATTGTTTCCTAAGAAATATCACTGTTTCAATGAAGATTGAATGACTTATTGACTGGAACATTTTGTCGATGGAATCTTCTTTGGACATTCTAGACAGGTACTTCATGAAGACTTCTTTCTTCTCATCTGTAAACTATAGATGTATGGTGCAGTCAGTGTTATTCAGAGCTAGACTAGAACAACTATACCGGCATGTATTTTATTTTATGAAATAGGAAAGCTAATAGTTGTGATTCTTGTGTTTTTTAAGGTGCTAACCCGAACCTCGCAAGCTCCTTCGGGTCTTCAACGAGGAACACCATCTCTGGTGTCTTGCGGGTGCTTGTGGGCTGAGAGCTCTCGAATTGGGTCATGTTGGTGGACTAGGCTAGCTAGTTAGTTAGTTAGGCAAGTGGGTTAGGTCTTCTCCTTTTTGTTTCTTTATTTATCAACACAATCACTTGTATGACACAGCCCCTCACGGCTCAGCCCGGAGTGAGGCGGTGGTGATTTGTAAGGGGCCGTTTTTTCTCTCTATTAATACAATGATACACAGCTCTCTTGCGTATTCGAAAAAAAAAATAGTTGTGATGTTCCGACTGGAATTGCTTGAACTGGAGATGAATGCTCCAGTAAATAAATGTTGATCTGATTGAGCGATTTATTCTCACGTTCCGAGAAACTGAACGTGATTTTTATCTTACTGGAGGAGGTTGATTTGTAATATGTTAGTTGTCACCTTTGTACTGCTGCTGTCAGCTAGTCTGAAAGTCTGATTTCAGTTTCTAATTAATCTTGTGGATCATTTCATTACTACTTCGGCAAATTACCATTTTATTAGACATGTATTTCTAGGAAAGTCTGTCTATTATTCCTATACAAAAGAATATATAAGATACTGTACTTTTGAATGTAAGGTGAAACCAGGAATTCTCATGCAGTTGTGGTGTGACCATCAATGGTGATACGTGTGCTCGGTTGAGCTGTCGTGGAAGGGTAGATAGCCCATGCTGGGCTTCGGCAGCACCATGGTTCTTCGACTATAGGTCCATGGCAATGGTGCTGGAGTTCGCTTTTCATGGGAAACACTGAGCATGGAATGTAAAACAACGTGCGTACGCTTCACTGCATGAAATCTTGGCTTTGGCAGCACTTTGAGAAAGCTTTTGATACTGTGGAGCATGAGGCAATCATACAGATGTCAAAGGCACTAGGCTTCAATGAAACATGGATTGATTGGGTAAACAGAATTCTAAGCAGTGGATCTGCCTTTTTATTTCTAAATGGTGTCCCTGGAAAACCATTCGAATGCAGGGAGAGGAGTCAGGCAGGGAGACCGACTTTCCCCGCTCCTCTTTGTAATAGCAGCAGACTTACTTCAGTGCATTGTCAACAAGGCTTTTAGGCAAGGAATTTTCACATTACCCATCACAGCAGATCCCTCAAAACAATTTCCCTATCATCCAGTATGCTGATGACACAATCTTAATCATGAAAGCATCACAAAAGGAATTATTCTGCCTCAAAAAAGGAATTCTCCAATCCTTTGCCATCTCCACTGTTTAAGGGTCAACCATGCTAAATCAATCATGATCCCTATCAACCTAACAGCAGAGGAAGCTGACAGAGTTGCAAACACTTTTGGATGCCAAAAATGGCTCAATGCCTTTCACCTACTTGGGACTGCCAATGGGAACCACCAAGCCAAAAGTTGAAGATTTAATGCCTCTAATGGAAAAAATAGAGAGAAGACTGTCATCAATCTCAAACATGCTATCACAGGCAGCTAGACTGCAGCTAGTAAACTCCGTGTTATCCTCCCTGGCCACTTACACAATGTGTAGTATCAAAGTCCCAATAGCTGTAATGGAGTATATAGATCGAGCAAGGAGGAATGGCTTCTGGGGAAGCTCTGATATTAGCAGAAGGCACAAGTCTATGGTGGCCTGGAGGAAGGTGACAAGGCCCAAGGACAAAGGAGGACTGGGAGTGATTGATCTCAGAACGCAGAATGAGGCTCTACTGCTAAAAATCTCGACAAATTCTACAACAAGAAGGACATACCATGGGTGAACATGATCTAGCATTCTCACTATGATCACAACAAGGTCCCTCACGCTGTCACGGATAGAGGCTCCTGGTGGAAGAACCTCCTGCAGCTCATGGATAAATTCAGAGGTTTTGCATTGTCTACAATTGATAATAGATCAACAGTGCTATTTTGGCTCGATGTTTGGAATGATTTATATCTGCAGCAACACTTCCCAAGGCTCTTCTCCTATGCCAAAAATCAAAAGATCTCAGTGGCTGACTTCCTATCTGCTTTTAACCATGAAGATCACTTCTATCTACTGTTGTCCGACCAAGCAAGTTCAGAACTACACCAACTCCGGCAAATCCTCCAAGGAATACAAAGGACGGAAGAATAAATGGCATTACAACTGGGGTTCAGAGAAATATTCATCTAGAAGCTTCTACAATCTCCCATACAAGAACTTCCTGCCACAAAAGTCGTTTCTCTGGATTTGGGAATCAAGGTGCAGCAACAAGCTATGGGTATTCTCATGGTTCCTTCTGTCTGATAGGCTAAACACACGAAACATTTTCAGAAGAAGAAACTTCAAAATTGAAGGAGATTCGTATAACTGCATCCTATGCAATGAAAGTAGAGAAGAAACAACACTACACCTTTTTTTCATCTGCCCTTTTGCAAAGGCTTGTTGGGACCAAGTTGGAATTCAGTGAAGTATTGAGATGCCTTTCTTTCAAATGATGATTGAAGCCAGTAAGCTTTGAGGAAGAATGCAACCTCCAAGCCCATAGAATGAAAGACGATCTTAGGATAGCTTTCTCAAATTAGCTCTTAGCAACACTGTACAGTTAGAACTTAGAAGTGACGCTTTATTTTACAGTTTTGCTGCCCTTTTGTAAGTAAGCTTTCTTTCCTTATTTTGAAATAAAAGTACAGTGGGGGTCTCCTTCGCTGTTTTCGGATAAAAAAATCTGGAAAGTGCTTGATGCCAAGTTTTGACATTGGGAGAATATCAATCCGATCTGTTAGATTTGAAGTTGAGTAACCATTCACCAGATAACTGTGCTGTTGTAATTGTATATGATACTGTTCATTTTTAGTCACGCAGAGGTTCAGTGCAGCGCTTTGCCTTCCTTTATGCCAACATTTCGTATGCTGTTATTATCAAGTTTAGATGTCACAAAATGTACCGGGCAGCCTTCATCTCAATGTCTCAATTATTAACATCTAGGCATTTAATGTGATTTTCCTCAAGAAATGTTTCTCCTCATGGAGTAGCAGACTAAACTCCCTGACATTAACGTTTGTGAGTTTTATTTTTTTTTAAAAAAAATCGTCTCTGATGCGTGGCATTTCATTGCCTCGAATTCTTAATGCATTTCAACCTTAATGGTTACCGGTGAAAGCGCAGAGCGCTCTCTGCCTGTTCTCATCCAGTGCGGCGAACCAAACAGTCGCACACTGACACTGCTAACTGGTAGGGATTATTCCGGCCAAACACGGTGGACCAAACAGTTGCTGGACCTTCTGTGTTCCCTACGAAAAACCATCAACGATGTGCTTGCGGCAGGTTCAGCAGTGCTGATGTAAGCCAGCTGTTTCTACGGTCTAGTGCACCTGAAGAGTGAATATACACCAAGCGGATACGGTCTCTGTTCAAGGTGCAACCAGTTGTAGACATAATGCCACAGATGGATTCACGGATCCGTGCCAAAGGAAGCAATATGGATGAAGCAAATTGCCTAAAAACATTTCCGAGGACCCTGACGGGATTCTTTTTTTAATAATGAGTTCAGATCCAGCCTCTAAAGGAAGTACACAGTCAATTCAAATACAACAGAGCACTTAAACTCTTACACCCTAAATGGTGCACATACTAATATTATAATCCTGACTTCAACATAGCTTCAAAGATCAATTTGGAAGAGGTTCATCGCCGGTGATGGTTGCATGTCAACATCGATTGAGCCAGTAGTAGCCTCACTTGACTACTCATCTCGGACAAACATTATCACACAACAGACATAACTCTCCATGATTACCAGCATCAGATGACATCCACATGGATATGACAATGGCACCTGAGAACGCCCTAGGCCCTGTTTGTTTACGTTTTTCTAGATCACGCTTAGATTCACAGAACAGTAAAGATTTTTTTACTTCTCGCTTTTCGATTATCGTAGTATAAAATTGTGAAGCGGCGACCAGCAGAAACGAGAATAAACAGGACGTTTGATGAGAAACAGGACGTTTGGTAGGATTATCGCTTATTTTCATCGATAAGCCGCTTATAAACGGAAACAAACAGGACCCTAGTCGTCTCCTTAACCGCTTCACAATGGCGAGCACTACTACACCACTGGAATGGCAAGCCTTTAATCACAAGCACTGCAATGAGATTTATTCTCAGCCGCCGTCATCCCTACCATGCCGATCCACCCCCGTGCCACCGCATAGCGAGGCTAGACGAAGAGGATACACGCACAAGGACATCTGCATTTGAGAAGAAAAGAATGGGCGGTACAGGACATCTCATGTCCAGATCTTGAAGCTGAAGAAGAACAAGAAAAGCAATCCACCCCTGAGCATGTGTAGCTGTTGCCTGCTCGCCGTTGAGCTGCGTCAACCAGCCGGATAGGGCCCTGAGCTTCCATCGCACGAACCACAGAAGAGACAATCCGCCGACAAGCTTACGGTGCTGGTGGATGACGAGCGCCGCCACCGCTGGCTACGAACCAAGCCACCGAACGCTAGACGAGGTGCGGCACGGGCAACCGAGCCCTTATCCCTGGTCGACGAGCATCTCCACCGCCGGCTGCGGTCTGGCCCAGACCGCCGCGCGCACCACCTCTGGATGGGAGCCCCTCGCGGAGCGAAGAGCGCCAACCCCAGACGGTGTAGAGCCGCCGACGCCGGAGGGTCACCACGTGGCGAAGGCATCGACGCCGTCGTCGGAGTAGATGAGCGCATGGGACGCCGGATCTGGTGGAGAAGAGACCGGAAACGGGGGATCTCGTGGGACACAGCAGGAGAAAGGCCCCGCTGCCGCCTTACCTGCGGCCGCCGGCTTGCCGGCGACCCGCTCAGGCGGCAGCGAGGTGGGGAAAGCTCGTGTGCGGTGGTCTTTGGCGGCGGCGGCGGGTAGGGTTCCGCCCGTCGCCCTCTCCGACAGAGAGAGGCCGGCGCGGGCTTCCCCCGACTTCCCCTGACGGTATATAGGGTGTGTTTGGTTGGGATTTTCCTGTTTTGCTTTTTAAAAAAGTTAAAAATTCAATTAAAGGGGTTGGCTGTTACAAAAAGTCAAAGACAAAAGCAGTTTTTACGTAGTTTATTTCTAAAAGGAAGTTAAAAGGTGTTTTTTTGGGTCTTTGTTTTCATAAGTTTAAAGAAATTATCCTCATACATATATACATACACATAGAAATATATATACATATATAATATATATTCACACACACACAATATATATATATATATATATATATATTACAAATATTATATATAATAATATACATTATATTATAATATATATATATATATATGTATGAATATATTATATATGTATTATTTATAATATTCATATATATGTAAATATTATAAATAATAAATATAATATATATATTAAAAAACGTTTCAATTGTTTTTTTACTAAAAACTTTTTGAATTTGTAAAAACTTTAAAAATTTTGTAAATAACTTTTAAAGAAACTTTTTAAATTTGTAAATAACTTTTAAAGAAACTTTTTAAATTTTTAAAAAACTTTAAAAATTTTAAAAAACTTTTTAAGTTTAGAAAATATGCAGTAGAATGAAAATTTTAAACAAATTAAGATGAATTTTTAAATTATATATAAATTTAAATGAATAACATATTATTTTACAGTTATCAACTCACAGTCACTTTTTCACAGTCGTTTTCACCAAACGGCTTTTAGCTTTTTCACAGCTCATATCTCACAACAGCTTTTTTTACAGCCCACAGCTCATAATAGCTTCTTTCACAGCCACAGCCAAACCAAACACACCCATAAAAATATTGTACACAAGACTCGGCTATATGACTGCCATGTGTGACTAGCGTGTGTGCATGCTTGGTGTGTACAACATTACTGATTTTCAACCACACACAGCGAGGTGCTTGCCATCAAAGTGCATGCATGTTGCCAACCGGATAAGGGCAAATTATTGGTTCCAAAAAAGGGGGAAAAGTACAGTTGCCCGGCGGTCCGGACCTAAAGATACACTCGCTGACCTTGCACTTTCGATAAGCAATTGATTGGAGATAAGAAGATATTTGATTCGATCGGTCCCAACTTGCTGAATGATATGATCCCAATTAAGCAGCCCCCCAAGGCCCCCACCAAAGAAGTGGACTGACATTTCTTTTGCATTATTTATATTGATCTGAAATCATTGATGGGGGGCCTATAATATCTTTGACGGTCATTTTTCTTCCAAGAAATGGAAGGGAGGACTATACATACTTGCTCTAACAATGTTGGTATTGCTTTTCAACTAGCTAGTACACAGCTAACAAGCCGGCATCTCCAAGTCGGCCTAGACAGCCACGCAATCGTGTGCTCTCGTGTACTGTACTTCCTCCGTTTTGAACTGAGAAATTATTGCCCTAACGTCTTCAATTAGAATCTGGATGGAAACCTTATAAGTTGCATATATACTAGTAGTAGGGACGACGAAAGCTGACACACGTGTGATCACGAATCAGTACTAGTAGCAATAAGAAGAAGATATTTTTTGATTGGATCGGTGCCCTAATTACTCAACCCCAATTTAGCAGCCCCACACCAAACACGTACGTGGACTGAATACTCAGGGCGAGTCAATACGAGTCAAACATTCCTTTTCATACTATTGAAGTATATATTGATATAAAATCACTGACGGGGAAAGTGACGGGTGCGATACACCGTTCACTCTGATAATATCTTGTCTAGAGATCCTATAATTTTTCTTCTGAGAAATGAGGGATTATACTGCCTCTAGTATTTTTAGCTCAAACAAAGCAGCTAAGCTTGGCTCTCCAAATCCGCCTTTAGAAACTCGTCACGCGATGGTGTGCATGTTCTTGAGCACACTCTCTCTAGTTTTGAACTACATACAAATTGTTGCCCCACCAACGTCGTCAGTTATCAGTTTAAAACATACTAGAACGGGACGAAACTGTCGCGCGAGTGCCACAGTACGCTATAGCTACGCTCGTCAGGGTCGAGGCGAAGAATGCCAGATTGAGTTGTCCCTTCCGCGCGTCCAACCGTCGGCGACCGCGACGTGGAGCGCAAACGGCCGACGCCATTGATTCGGTCCCCGGTCCCCGCACCGCACCCTGAAAGCAGCCGCCGATGGCTGCTGCTACCGTTGCCCCCACCCGCGCGCTCCATGCATCGCACGCGATCCATCGCGCCGTACGGATCAGCCTCTGCCTACTCGAGATGACGGACGGAACGGCGTGCGTGCATGCCGACCTCTGAATCCAGGGTTTTAATAACCGTGAAAACCGGCCTGTTAACAGGAAACCGGTTTCGGCCGATCACGTTAACCGGTCGGTTAACTCAGAAAAATCGGACCTGATTACTGTAGTAAATGGTTAACTGGTCAGTTTTTTTAATTAACCACCGGTTTTTTACCGAATCGACCGGTTATACCGATTATTTTAACCTTGCCTCTGATCTGCCAGGAAAATATCGAGGCTCCTGCGCGCAAGCTGATGAGCTCCGTCGTCCATGCCAGTGCTATCTAGCTATATAAACGAGCGCCCGCCTCCCGTACTCTTCATTCCTAGAGCAGAGTTCTCAGGTGTGCTGCTGCAACCTATAGCTTCCGATTCCGAAGCGAGCCATAAGTCATGGCACGTAGCTTATTCCCGTTGCTGCTCCTCCTCGTGGGTGTGCTCTCGTGCTCATCATGGTGCGGCGGCGGCGGGGCCCTCGCGGCGCGGCCGTTGCCCTCCGACGAGGCGGCGGCGGCGGCGGCGGCGGTGTTCGTGCGGTCGTGGTGCGCGGGGACGGAGTACCCGGCCCTGTGCGACGCGACGGTCGGGCCGTACGCGGCGGAGGTCGGGTCCAGCCCGGCCCGCCTGTCGTGGGCCGCGCTGACCGTCACGCTGGACGGCGCGCGCAACGCGTCGGCGGCCATGAGGCGGATGGCGGCGTCGGGGAGGCTGCCGCACGTGGCGGCCGAGGCGGCCCGGGACTGCGTGGGCATGCTGGGCGACGCCGTCGAGATGCTGCGCCAGTCGGTGGAGGCCATGGCCCGCCTCGGCGAGGACGAGCAGCAGAAGAGCAACGGCAAAAGCAGCAGCAGCGTGCGGTTCCAGGTGGACAGCGTGCAGACGTGGGCGAGCGCGGCGCTCACGGACGACGACACGTGCTTGGAAGGGTTCAGGGCCGTCGAGGCGGGCGCAAGGGAGACCGTGCGCGGCCACGTCGCAGGCGTCGCGCACCTCACGGCAAACGCGCTCGCCATCCTCAACGCCATGGCCAAGCAGATGCCGCCGTCCTAGCAGGCTGTGCTGCGTGCTTCGTAATCACCGTGTGTGTGTTTTACATGCTGCTTACATGTACGTGTCGTTCTGTTGTGTGTGCATATATATACGTAAATCGTCTTCCTGTGTGCTGTTTGGAGTGTGAGGTTACAGCGTGATACGATACGAGCATGTGATCCCATCTCGTTATAGCAAATGATTTGTTGCAGCAGAATCACGGGTTAGTGTCGTCTTGTACTGCGAGCCGCTAGACAGTTATCTTCCGCCTTCGGATGGCGTGGTACCGTGGTGAACGGGCTTTCGGCCCCTAATACTTATATACTCCTGTACTCCCTCCGTTTCAAAATTATTGTCGTTATTAGTTTTTTTTATCAACTTTGATTATTCGTCTTATTTAAAAAATTTTAAAAAATATTATATATTTTTTAATAATTTGTTTTATTACTAAATAAAATTTAAATATAACTTAAAACTTTTCATATTTAAATAAATATTTTAAATAAAATAAATAATCAAAGATAATAAAAAATTAATAACGACAATAATTTTAGAACGAATGAAGTATATACTAACATAGGTGACGCGCTCCGCTGCGCCGAATAGACCCACGAAATAGTCAATTGTTATTTACTGGGACTGCGAGGCATGCATTTTTTTTGGGGGAGGGGGGGGGGGTGCACAAGGTGGAAAGATATTCTTTATATGGTTACGTATGTGCTCTCTCCAAACCGGCTCGCTATTCCTGTGAGCACGACTTGTGTGATAGGAAGGACAGGCAGGCAGGCAAGTGATACGGTGCCTTACCGCTTTGCCGGTGGCCGCATACTTTTTCGTTTGCTGGTTCTTGGGTAGACCCAGACTGCAGCAATGTCGTCTGTCGGCAGAGGAGGGGATTTGCTTCGCGGTGATTTTTTTTTGTCCAGGCAAAACAGCAGACGACAAGGAAGGTCCAGCAGCAGAACGACTTTGGGTAGCATTTCTCTACGTCGACAATAACAGAAGCAGGAAAACCGATTAAAAAATGGATGAAATCTGAGTCCGGATTGAGAGGAATAGGAAGCGGAAAAAAACAAAGAGGCAGGCAGGGGATCTGAACCGACGTCGCCGTGAAGCAGCCGCCGAAGAGAACCGAAGCATAGTGGAAGCAGCAGCCCGTCTGGAGAACGAAATGGAAGTAAAGGCCCAGCCGACAGCGTGGGAGACAAAAGAGAGAGAGGAAGCAGCAGAGAAGAGCAGCCACGCGGAAAGCTGTGCCAGAACACGTGCCGACGGGGCCAACGAATCCCACGTGCATGCGAGAGAGAGCAAAGGCGGTGAATGAAGGAACCGACCCTCCAGGAACCACTGGGCCGTAAAATGATGCCCACACACGGGCCAGGATAGGGAAACCAAAGGTCCACAGAACAGAACGTAAAACGCTGATACGGGTAAAAAAGACGACGCGTCTGTATGAAAAAGAACCACGTACATAAAAAACTGACGCGGCCGATGAAGAAACTATCAACGTCCGGTAAAACGGTGGGAGGCCCGGTAATCCTTCCTGAGCCAGCTTATGACTCTATATGATGCGCAGCACATACATCCACAGACACAGAGCAAAGAAATCCTTGAAAACTGATATGCATAGTTGGTTTACTAGTCTCTATACCGACGCCTCTCCCTGTACATTCTTTTTTATCTTCGGACATAAAGAAACTCTCTTTCATTAACCAAAATCACAGCCGGGGACTTACCCCCTTTCAGTTCCAAAGAAGAAAAACATACATACTGAGATGAGCCATAAACACATTTTTTTTTTAAGTTCCGAGCATAACTCAGCACTACAATTTTCCAAATCCCACGGTAGCTGCCTTGTACTATAATTATTGCTACTTCATTACAGGTCTATATCACTTGACAAATATTTAACTTCAAAGTTTGTATAGAGTCTAATTGTAAAGCACAGGCTACAATGTTGTCGAGACTTGATCTCGGCAATATATTTATAGGGCTACGTCGAGACTAAGAACTACGATGATTGCAAAAGACGTCGAGTTATACAGGTTCGAGCCCTCTCGATGAGAGTAAAAACTCTACGTCATGTGTTCTGTGGATCATATTGTTTGTAATGTCGTGTCTCCGATGGGGGGTTCCCTGCCGCCTTATATATCCGGTCGGTAGGAGGTACATGAAGAGTCCTACTCGTAGTCTATAAGAATTTATATAGAAAGTCTATCTCTAATTACCTTGCGCTCCAAGCCGACTCGGTCGGTTCCCTTATTGACGAGGTACCCGATCGGTTGCCAACTTTAGCCATATCTACGGATACCCGGAAGGTAAGTATTCTACAGCAGCCCCCGAGTGCTTTTTGATTTTAAGCTGTGACTTGCCGAGTGATCTTTAATATTGATGCAAACAGGTCATAAATTAGGAAGATCTCATGATCAAAATTCCTAATGGATCTGGTGCGCTGACTAGGTGCATCTGATCAGGTGTAGTCCTCGACTCTTGTATAATTTGTAGTCTAACAAATAATGCAAAAGTCTAATAATATTAGCTCTTAACATTTTGTTCTGTAAATTCAACCCAAACCATCAAGCTCGAGCTGATAATCCTCTGATCATCAAACCAAAGGATCAATCTACATGATATCAATCTTGCCAACCGATTTGAAGTTACGCGGAGTGATTTACACTCTTATCCGAGTAATTTATAGACCCAAAATTCTATGACATCAATCATATGGTAATCTATATGCAAACTTATATAACATCAATCATATAATAAATAAGATAAATAACATCAATCATTGTATAGTCTTTTTAAAAAAATTATTGCTTGGATTAAAACAAGACCAATATTGATAATTACTTTATTGACTTCAATCAACAAGAACCTGTGAACTTGAACCCATACGACTACCAAGTCTTCTTGCTATATGATCTTCAAATCATATAAATATAGGATGTATATATATATTTTTTAAAATGGATATTCTATTGCTTCTCATCAAAGAAGCCCCCGAGATTAAGTTCTCAGGATTTATAGCATCAATTCTTTTTAAAGAATAATGCGTCATCATTTTTTATAAGCGGAAAAGGCCTGACACTGTACGGCCCACTAAAGCCCATGGAGACCTCAAAGACTAGGTCAAAAAGGCAAAGGTATAAAAAGGGCAGAGGGTTGTTGACTCCAAGTCCACGCCACCATTTCGCACGTAACACTTCGTCTTCCTTGCGCCTCCCTGCTTCCACGACTCTTCTGCTTCAAAGCTAGGGTTAGCCTTTTCCACTGCCACCACAGACCTTCTTCGACAGCAAGCTTTCAACTCTTGCTAGGGTTAGCTCCCTTCCTCCAGATTTAGCGCGCCATTTCTTCATCGACAATGCCTCGCAAGTCGTCCAAGAAGGCCGCCGCCACCGAATTGCTTTCCTCGAAGCTAGAAATCTCAGAGCAGCTACGGGAGTTCTCCAAGAGCAGCCTCACCACCACCGATCTGAACACAATGGTGATGGATGGCCTCCTCCAGGAGCAGGCGCGTATAGATTAGAAGGTACCGAAGGAAACTCGCCCCTCCCAATCCATAAACCAATCCTAGTTTTTCGCTCTTTTTTCGAGCATAGTTTTAGAGTTCCCTGCTGTAGTTTCTTGCACGAGCTCCTTTTTTTCTATGGGATTGAGCTCGTCAACCTCAATCCTAACTCCATTCTTCATATTTCCATCTTCGTGCATCTGTGCGAAGCTTTTTTGGGCATTATGCCCCACTTCACTCTGTTCTGTCATCTCTTCGTCCTCCGACCGTTGCCAAATAAGAAAAATCAAGTCGCCATTGGTGGAGTTGGCTTTCAGTTGCGCAAGAAGGAGGCATACATGAAAGGTCTAGGTCTCTAGCCTTGAATTAATGATGAGTTTTAGTGATAAATGACAATACATATTAGAACTAACCTTTTATATAAGTTTGTAAGTTCAATGTTAGGTTATGTTCCGGCATCAAGAAAAGGTCAAGAACAACATATTCATAAAGGTTATAGACCCATTGCAAGATAATTGATTGATACATATGTTAGAAATTATCATATTATATGTTGAAGATGTTTGATAAAGGATGATGGTAATCAATGTGTTGATAAAGGTATCGGTAGACATAATCAACACCCGTGCTTAAAGATGAAGGCACATCACATATTCAAAGGTCAAACACAACATATTATTGATTCATAACAAGGGATGATATTGATGATAATGTTGATTATTGATACAATCAACACGTATACATAAAGAAGATCAAGACACTTCATGAACGAGAATTGGACATCCCTATAGTTGATGATGTCAAAATGGTTATGTGAATACTTGGTATTAAATAGAAATATCTTGGTATTAAATGGAAATATCAATGCAAGTATTAGTTGGAATCCATGAGTTGATATATATCAATAAGTGATGATGGTCAAAGCAAGGATATTATTATATCAATAGAACATGGATTTCTAGTGACCACTTACAAGAAGATAAAAATCATATGTTTGGAAATATCATCTTGGAGATCAAATTGATAAAGTGGATATATTGTTGATGTTGGATACAAAATAGTGTTGCATGGAAAGACGGTAAAAGTTAGGCAAGACTCGGTTGCGATGGACCATGTGGGAGGGTGAAGGGCAAGCAAGAGGCTTGACACCGAAGGACCAAAGGCAATGGTGAAGAGTAAGTTAAGGCTTAGCGCGATGAACCGTGCAAGACCATATGAAGCTATGGATTATCTACATCACTCATTTAACGATACAAAAAGATGCTGTTGATATGTCACAACGAGTGCAATTGACAAAAAGAGCTAAAGGTGACTATACAATGTCAAAAGAAGACCACGTGGCTTGAATATAGGAAGTTGTGAAACTTCATAAGTGGATGGACATCAAGCTTATCTCATATGGACATTGCTCAAGCCAAAGGTATAATATTGGATATATATGTTAATTGGTGGATAATCAAATAAATATCCAAAATGATCAATTGCTTATGGAGTTAGCGACCCTCAAAAAGAAAAATAAAGATGATATCAATGTGTTCCTATTGACATAGATTTTCTAATTGCTATTGAGTCTAGGAACGTTGTACTATAAAGAGGGATGCAACTTTGATGGCTTTGCTCTTGTCTCGATGCTCAAATTGATCCAATAAACTTTGGGGGAGCGTTTAGCAAACCTATGTGTGATTTTGGAGCTTGATAATAGTTGGGTTGGATAGCCCTTTAAATTATCTTTCTGTGGAGTCCAAGATCACCTAAATCGGCCTTCAGAGTCAAAAGTTATGGGTATTTCTCTATTGTTTGTCTGTCTGTTTTTTTTTCCAATCGGCAGTGCCCATCTGGGCATCGG
Organism: Eleusine indica; assembly: GCA_030378355.1. Taxonomy (NCBI): domain Eukaryota; kingdom Viridiplantae; phylum Streptophyta; class Magnoliopsida; order Poales; family Poaceae; genus Eleusine; species Eleusine indica. The sequence continues at coordinate 51,779,916 of CM059495.1, forward strand.
CAGTGCCGATCCGGAACTCAACAGAACGTCTTTTTTTTGCCCTCTGTGACTTCCTCATCAGCAGTGTCGATCCTGGGACGTCCAGAACCCTAACGGCTAGTTTTTGAGCCTATCCTTTCGGCAGTGCCGATTCGGGCATCGGTAGTGCCGATGTGGGGCATCCAGAGCCCAAACGGCTAGGTTTTGAGCTCCTCCTATTTATACCCCCTTCGGTCCTAACGTTTGGGGTGCTGAAAACACATCAAAGAAACATCCATTTGAGCCAAAAATTACCTCTCCACTCTCTATTGATTAGTGCTATACCTTGTGGGTGAGATTGGGTGAGAGATTAAGAGAGAAAGAGCAAAACTTTATTGTTTAGCACTTGGTATCAGAGCCTAATCTTCTTATTAAGCTTAACCGTTTAGAGAGTTGATGATGTCGCAAGGTAAAATATGTCAAATTCCCTATGGTTGTTCTAGCACTTCGTTTTCTATCATTTCACAACCTTCATACGAGGCACCAGTTTTTGATGACATAAATTATGCTTGTTGGAGATCACAAATGATTTCATATTTTTGGGAGATGAGTACTAAAATTTGGTGGGTTGTAGATGTGGGCTTTTCTCATGCTTTGGATCGTGATTCTCCAACACAAGGGCAATAGAAATGCCTACATCTCGAGGTCCAAGCTACTAATGCTTTATTTGGTGCTTTGAGTAGGGACGTTTTCAATGAGATATATAAGTTGAAGAGTGCTCATGCTATGTGGATTCAAATTCAAGAAATATATAAGAATCCAACATGACATGTGATATTTCCAACAATGAGTTGGTAATTGAGGATAATTGCTCCACCTCAAGCTTACATGATATTGATGATCATTCTCTTTCAAATTATTATATTAATGAAGTATCAACTCCATCGATATCACCATGTTGCCTTATGGCCAAAGGTAACATGCAAATAAAATTCCATGAAATTCATAGTGATCATGATGATGTTGTTGATGTTGACAGTGATGAGAATGATGATAGCGATAGTAATGATGATAATGATCATGAGTATACATATGATGAGCTTGTTGCATTGTTGCATAGCATGGGAAGGTATATGAAATTAGAGGAGTCTAAAATGAAAAATCTACATGATGAAAATTCTTCTTTAAAAGACTCATTAGAGGAGCTAAAGCGGTCTCATGAGGATCTTAGTGAAACTCATGAGAAGCTCAATGATGCTTATGATTCACTTGCTTCTACTGTTTTAGAAAGTGCAAAAGTAGATATAAACATTACACATGATTTAATTGATAATATATCTACTTGTTGCAATGATTTATGTGATAACCCTTTTGGCTCCCAAGTAAATATTTTTCCGAGCACTACATGTGACTTGGATTGCATAGGTGAAAAATTGAAACATAAGGGTCATAAATTGAAGAAAAATTGCAATAAGAGGAGCAAGTCCAACATGAGCAATAATCAACAAAATAAAAATAAGTTAGTTCATGTCAAGTGTTTTAAGTGTTCAAACATGGGACACTATGCCTCTTTGTGTTCCATGAAGATTGATGACGAAACCACACTTTTAAAGAAGAAGACAAGGAGAAGTAAAAGAAAGTGTTATAGATGTCATGAGAAGGGTCATGAAATTGTTTCATGCCCTAACATAACAAATGATGATTTTGAGTCATCCAAGAAGTGGCTCACCGGCAAGGAAGCAACAAATAAGAAGTAAGATAAGAAAGTGTCTTGCATGAATAAGAAGTGTATTTGCTACACTTGCCGAGAAAAGGGACATATTGGTAAAAATTGTCTCATGGGTAACATTCCTAAACCTATTCATTCCAAAGATAATCATTTTCTTAAGAAATCTAGAAGTGATAATATTATTGCAAATATTGTTAGGTCACACAATGTCAATGCAAAGGCCATTTGGGTGCCTAAACATCTTGTGACTAACATACTATGACCCAATGTCACTTGGGTGCCATGAAATGCTTGATTTTCTTAATAGGTACTTGGAGGTCCATTGAAGACTTGACAAACTTGATATGATTTATGTTGAACATCTTAAGTCAAGATCCTTTCAAATTGGTATTCCTCATCACTTATGGAAAGGATGTCAAGTATGAATATTAATGGTCAACAACCTCAACCAATGTCATCTCGGTAACAAGTATCTATGCTCTAGCCTTGTGTAGGCTTAATTCATTATTCATGCATGTCATCCATGTATGTTTCTTGCACACTTCATTTGTACAAATTTGAGAAAAGTTATGGTTACCATGTTTTGGAAGGTACTATATCATTCCATATATATTGCAACCCAAAAATGAAAATGAATTCTTATTGATGCTATAATAGTTTTTGAAAAGCTTTTTAAGTAAACTTTAAAATATTTAGAATGGTTCTCAAAATTGCTAAAAAGTGTTTGAACATATTCATTTGTGAAAATAAAAATGTGATTTGCAAACAAAATGTTTTATTATATCAAAACAAACTGTTTATAGAAAAAATTTCAAAATAAATTATTTTGGAAATTTCTCTAATTGATCATTGTCAATCTTTTGGTGTTTAAAATTGTTTTACAAGACCAATGGTTTTAAAAATGGTATTCAATTTGAAAAATTTCTTGAAAAAACTATCTTGACCAATTTTGGCCCTATTCTAGCATCAAGTGAGTCTTGTCACTAGTGCCACATATTTCGTATATGTTGGCTCACGGTGGTATTTGTTACTCATAAAAAAAATTCAAGTGACTCATCACCTTACTTAAAGTTTCTATCAATGGAGCTTTGGTTTAATTATGAGCATTCTTTGATCATCCTTGAAATAATGAGATACTCATGCTTCTTTTATTACTAAGTGTAAAGAGTTTGTCTTTTTAATTTGTTTAATTAAGGAGCATGATGAACTTATTTGTCTTCCCTTTGCAATGAAAATATTGTTGTTAAGACTAACCATGTGCAAGGGAATTGAGAAGATGAAACATGAATAGTAAAGCTCAAAAAGACTTGGTGGAAGAAAATTTGAAGCAATGTCAAACCTCTTGAAGATATTAGTAGACATGGGCAAGAGCTTGAGCCGATGGTATTGGGATGCTCAAGGCATGATGGCGGGTCTACCATGAATAAGCTTGTGGACGGATCAAATATGACTTGCTATATTATAATGATGATGACTAAGTTCTATTCGTGCAAGCTCCACATGAATGATGATAGTTTGACAATAAAGAGGAAATACAACTATGACCATGCATGAAAAATTTTATAACATTGAAGATTTTGTATCTATTCTTGTCAATGGTTGAGTTGGACATCATGGAGGGATTTCGAGCTTGGTATATATTCTTGATGGTTTGCATATACAAAAGATTCCAAGCTCTTGAATTGTTGAGCATATTGAGGTAACTATATCTATGTCTTATATAAGTTCTCTCTTTCCTAATAATAAAGAGCAACTAGATTTCTTTCTATGTTTTTGCATGTTGCTCTATATCACCAATCATGTCTTGACGCATGCACTAGTTATTCTTTGTAATTATTCCTTTATGGTCTTGGATGGAAAGTTCATATGCTCATCATGATTGTCTTGGTATATGTTAGCATTTGCTCATACGATAAATTTTTGAAAAATCACTAAGTCCATAGTTTCGTTTCATATGGTGGATTGCTATGCTTCATGTTATCGTCTTTTTAAGCAATCTACATGATTTAATGTTTTTCTTCTTATAGAGGGGAACAAATTACCTATTTTGGAAAAGTCAAATGCTCAATTTTCCAACTAATTTTATTCTATCGACCTCTCTGTTTTGCACTCATCGGCAGTGCTAGTGATCTCCATCGGCAGTGCCGATCCTCCTATATAGAGGCGCTGTAGAGCACAAAGATCTCTCTATTTTTGTCTTGCCAGCATCGACAGTGCTGATAGCTCCATCGGCAGTGCCGGTCATTACATCCAGAGAGCACCTTTTCTGTCTAATTTCCATCGGCTACCGATCACCCTGATCGTCAATGTCGATCCCCCTTTCACAGAGAGTTAAAAAAAAGGGTTAAAATCATTTTTCTTCATATGGCTTATGGCATGTTGTTTCTCTCAAATTATTTATTTTGCCATAACCCAAAATATAGAATTTGTTTTCGGCCGGTTGTTTTGACTACGTGCATGTTTGTAAAATTATTCAAATACTTGTGTGCACAAATTCAGGGGGAGCATATACTATGTTATTGATACATGAGACTAACATGTCTATCAAGTATCTTGGTAGTTTCTTTGTTTTCCCTCCATGTTGTAGAAAATTTGCGTATGTGGTGGATGAAGACCAAGGAAAACAAAATGTATCAAATGAATTGAATATCAAAAGGAACAAAGACAACATATACTTGAGGAGAATAATATTGTGAAGATGATTGCTTACCAGATCAACATAGCAAGTGATGAGGAGGAATTACAATCTTTTGGATGCCCATGAACTGTCATGGACAATCTTTGAAAAGGCTCCAAAATATTTATTTTCCCATCATGAGTATATTGGCTTTGAGAGGATTTAAAGATTTCACTTTTAAAAAAAAATTGAAGCAATGAGAAACAAAGTTTTTCAAGGATATCAATCTTATGAGCGGTATTTCTTGATCATATATCCTATGCCCAAATTCTTCTCTCAAATGTCGAATAGACTAGAATCAATTTCATGCATGTGTTGCTTTGTGCCTCTTTGTGTACGATTAGGGGTGCATGAGTTTGTTAAATTTTTTTATATCTTTTTCTTGTATGTGAATCAAAGATGCATATTATGGTGATGGATTGTTTTATTTTTACTCGTGAATCATTTCATATGTAACCATGTTGAAAATGTTTCATATCATGTTGTCTTAAATCCTTATCTTTTATCATGATATGTTCACTTAGTCGGCTTGTGCCTTATCTATTTATATCCTTCTAAGCCATCACACATATTATGTGTTTCTAAGTTCAGATTATCATGTCATGTTGAAAACTAGCTATGTGCTTTTATATGCCTTGATGACATGGAAATCAAATGCATGTGTACTTATGAACTTACCTTGACATGCATCAAGTCTTGAATAATATTATTTATGATATATGTGTGTTATTCTCTATCATATGCTTTAATGGTAATGAACACTTGAATTGCAGGATATTCTCCTTAATTTTTATTAATAACAAGTGCATGCCTCACACAACTAATTCAAATACTTGTATGCACAAATCTTGGAGGAGATTATCCTTTGTTTTTAAGAAGTTGAGACTAACAATTTGACAAGCTTATTCTTTGGTTTAATCTCATCAAGGAGCCTTATATTCATATTTATTATGAAAGGAATAAAGAATGGTGAAAATATCCTACAATCATTCAAGGATAGCATTTTCATAGCATCGTGAGTACATGAGTTGTTTCTATGTCTACCAACTTATATTCTCTTTGGTTCATGAAAGTTTGCTTTCATATAATTTGCACTTCATGAAAAATCTTTTATAATATATTTGCCTTTTTGGACCAAACGACATAGTGCAAATTGCTCTCTTGTTTGTTACATTATTAATACATATGTGTATGTTGAATATTCTACTATGTATAGTTTAAGGGGGAGATGCACTATGTTTTATAAGACTAATGAGGTTGCTAAGTTTTTACATGGATACATAGTTGTTTTTGTTAAGATAGACGTTTCAAGGTATGTATTCATGTTCTTGATTTATCTTGTTGAATTGTTTTTGTTTGTTATTAAGCGCATATCATTGGATGTATTTCCTTCTTGCCTTTTTTAATTATTATGCGCATATGATTTTATTAAATATCTATGTATGCACATCATATGAAGGAAATTATTTTATGTTTTTGGTATTGAGACTAACTTTATTTTGAGCTTCATATGATTTAGTCTCAAAGTGTGATAAAAGAGTGACTCTAAAGGTATGCTTGCTATTATTGACTATTATTTGAAGATGCATTCTTTGGATTGTACCTCTATGTGATGAACTCCCTGTGGTCATATCGCTCTCACATATGCTCATAGTCTGTCATGAGATTCTTGCCCTTTTCGGTCCTTGATGCCAAAGGGGGAGAGAAAATGGAGGATATACAAGGAGGAAGAGATGAATGAAGAAAAGAGCAAAGAGAATAGCTCTTATGTGCATATTGTTTTTCATTATCATTATTTGCTAGTGTTGTCATCAATCACAAAAAAAGGGAGAGATTGAAAGGTCTAGGTCTCTAGCCTTGAATTAATGATGAGTTTTGGTGATAAATGACAATGCATATTGGAACTAACCTTTTATATAAGTTTGAGAGTTCAATGTTAGGTTATGTTCCAGCATCAAGCAAAGGTCAACATATTCATAAAGGTTGTGGACCCATTACAAGATAATTGATTGATCCATATGTTGAAAATTATCATATTATATGGTGAAGATATTTGACAAAGGATGATGGTAATCAATGTGTTGATAAAGGTGTCGGTTGACATAATCAACACCCGTGCTTAAAGATGAAGGCACATCACATGTTCAAAGGTCAAACACAACATATTATTGATTCATGACAAGGGATGATATTGATGATAGTGTTGATTGTTGATACAATCAACACGTATATATAAAGAAGATCAAGACACTTCGTGAACAAGAATTGGACATCCCTATAGTTGATGATGTCAAAATGGTTATGTGAATACTTGGTATTAAATAGAAATATCAATGCAAGTATTAGTTGGAATCCATGAGTTGATATATATCAATAAGTGATGGTGGTCAAAGCAAGGATATTATTATACCAATAGAACGTGGATTTCTAGTGACCACTTACAAGAAGATAAAAGTCATTAATTTAAAAATATCATCTTGGAGATCAAATTGATAAAATGAATACATTGTTGATATTGGATACAAAGTAGTGTTGTATGGAAAGACGGTAAAGGTTAGGCAAGACTTGGCTGCGATGGACCGTGCGCGAGGGTGTAGGGCAAGCAAGAGGCTTGGCGCCGAAGGACCAAAGGCAATGGTGAAGAGTGAGTTAAGGCTTAGCGCGATGAACCGTGCAAGACCATGTGAAGCTATGAATTATCCTCATCACTCATTTAACGATACAAAAAGATGATGTTGATATGTCACAACGAGTGCAATTGACAAAAAGAGTTAAAGGTGAATATACAATGTCAAAAGAAGACCAAGTGGCTTGAATATAGGAAGATGTGAAACTTCATAAGTGGATGAACATCAAGCCTATCTCATATGGGCATCAAAGAAACATCCATTTGAGTAAAAAATTACCTCTCCACTCTCTATTGATTAGTGCTATACCTTGTGGGTGAGATTGGGTGAGAGATTGAGAGAGAAAGAGCAAAACTCGATTGTTGAGCACTTGAGCAAGCAAGCAATCATTGTGGCATTTGTTACTATTTGGGATTCATCCCCTAGATGACAAGGCGTTGCCCAGTGAGCTCCCAAGCTTGTGGTGAGCCGCGGGAAGTTTGTGAAGGTTTCGACTGACCTCCGAAAGGAAACGAATCAAGAGAAGGAAATTCAAGAAAAAGGGTTGAAAGAGACCCGACTCAAGTGTGACCGAGCCCCTCAATGGAGACGTAGGACTCTTTGAGGAGTCCGAACTTCGATAAACAAATCTTGTGTCTTCATGTGATCCTTTTTCTACCTATTGCATTATATTCTTGTTCTAGGGTTTGAACTTGTGCTAGCTCTAAATTGCTCGATCCACTTATGTAAGTTTATCTTGTTGTTGCAAGCTTGCTTAATTGATTTATGTTGCCTATTATCATTTATCCCTTCCCTTATATTATACTAGGACTGCTTAGACTTAATCTTTCGCGTCTGTCTTTACCTTATTGGCACTATTGGTTGTCCCGTCAGCAGTGGCCATCGGCACTGCCGGTTGGTCCCGTCGGCACTGCCGATCGTACTGATTTTTTTTGTTAAGTCTAATTTCACAGAAATTTATAGTTTCGCCTATTCACCCCTCTCCCCTCTAGGCGACATCAAGGTTCTTTCAATACATCAATGTGCCGCTGAACATCGGGAATAAGAACTGGAGGGATGAGAGGTTCTACTATGACAATCTTCCCCCTGGTCGTATTGATTTCTCTTGTGCGAAAGCCACTCATCAAGCGTGATGGTCGGAGAGACCGGATCCGACTGATCCCCAGGTGGTCACTCTGCTGGAAAAGATTACAGAGCTGAAGAATGATGGGGTTGACGACATTACTACAGCTAAGAGCTTCATAGTTTGCCGAGTGTAGCCCTTGTAGCAGCAGAGCCACCCTGCCTAGATGTATGCCTCTGATGATGAGACGAGGGAAGTTCCTGATCCTTCGAACTCCACTCTGCGTCAGTCACTACTGTCGAAGATGTTCGAAGGAGAAATTATTCAGGATCACTGCTTGATAGCGAAGGCATACAATATGGGCACTATGCAGCCCCGAGTAAGCTTTGGTCATTCTGATTGTTTCTGATGTTCTTTTTGGCAGACAACTCATATCATATGACATCTTCATGTTTTTGCAGGTTTTGGACACTTTTGTGTCACACCCTTCGCTTCTTCTGACTGATTTCGAGGGACCGGACTATGTTGAGAAGCCGCCGTAGACCGGTGCTGGTGGTTTGAGATCATCAGTGAGCGCGCGGCCGTCCACAGGGGCCGTTGCAGGCATCACTTCCTCATCTCTTATCAACTTGCCCTCCCCAAGCCGACGAGTGAAGCAGACTGCCCATCATCATCGGCAATACGTGGGAGACAAAAATGATGACGAGGAGGAGCTCCCCCAAGACACTGGTCTGCCAACCCTTGTACACTCCGACCGACCATCAAGCCGGTCGGAGCCCCCGAGCAAAACATCGAGTGATGTAGAAGCGGCTAAGAAGACCGATGAAGTCAACAAGTCTTCCCAGAAGAGGAAGGAGACTGAATCGCAGACCACTTCTTCAAAGAAGAGAGTCTGTCAAATCAAAATCAAACAAGCCTCTAGGTAACGTTCTTTGAATTTTTGATTCTTCATCTCTGTAGTTAATAACCACATTTTAGTTTTTAATGTTATACTCTTCGGTGATCATAGCGGTCGGTCGATCGATGCTCAGAGTGCCCAAGGGTCTGAAGACACCCGATCAGCTCCTACTCCTCGTCCGACCGACTTGCCTCGGCCAGTCTGCACACCATCAAGTGCACTGACCGAGCCGAGGAAGTCTCCCAAAGCTCCAGCTCCTACACCGACTCCAACGCCGACTCCTCAGACCATCAATCCTTCCCCGACCGACGTTTCTTCCCCTCTTAACAAGGGTAAGACCGTGTTGGTTAAAGATTCATTGGGTCGACCTGAAGTCGAAGATATGGAGATTGTCCATCAACACCGAGAGGCCAACAAGGTACATCAATACCAAGTTTCTTCTTTTCTTGGACTTAATCCTTCGTCTAACCATGCCCTCCTTCTCATTCAGAAAATATATTCTCTTGTGGAGAGGAAGCAGGCCAGGATTGAGTATCTTGAAGCCGAAAATTTTTGGTATGCTCTATATTCTTTTTCCATATTAAATCTTTTCTTTAAAATATTGACTTGTTGTGGTATCTTGCTAGTTACCGGCGAGCAACTCTCCCTTGCCAAGAAACAAATTGAAAGGCTACAGACCGATCACAAGGAGGTGACCAAAGCTCTAGAGAAGAGCCGTGCTGATGTCGTTGGTAAGATCACATACCAACTTTGATTTGCTTTTTGTTCACTCTATTGCTAAAGATTTTATATGTGTCTTTAGCTCGTGATCAAAAAGTCACTGACCTGGAGAAGTTGACTTCAAACCAGCAGAGATTCTTGGATGCTCTGAATGCTGAGAAGGATGATCTCTCCAAATCGGTCAGAGAGCAAAGCACCGAAATCACTCGGCTAAATAAGAAACTGGAGGAGGCTGAAGAGAAGATAAAGGAGGCCAAGATCATCTCCAAATCTTTCAAATGTAATCTTGCCAGTAATCTCTCCATCGTATCTTCATTATTTCTTTTGTCGACTTCAGATTCTGATACTCTAAAAATCTTTTGCAGCATTGTCTTATGGCGCTCGGAAAGCATTGGATTATATCCATGCTAACCAAGTGGAGAAGATCAGTCACTCCTTGGAGTATCTACTAGAGCATGCATCAGAGGCAATTGCTAATAATACCCGGAGGGTGGCGACCGAGGCCGGAAGCCAAGACAGTGTCAAAACATGAGAAATCGGTCAGACAAAATCCAAAACCAGAATTTATCAAGGTTAAGGAGCAGCGGGACATTATTACTAGCCCCCTGGCTCAATTGTTTAACATGATAAATTAAGAAATCGAGACAAATAAAAATAAAAATCATCAATAAATCTTTCATCAAAAAGACTGAAATTTCATTCACTAATAATGTATGAAAATACAAAAGATAGACTAAGTATAAAAACGACGTAGTCGTCACCCTCTTCATACATCGGTCGATAAGCCCCCAGCCGAGTGACTTCTTTGACCACATAAGCTCCTTCCCATTTAGGGGAAAGCTTGTGCCGATTTATGGTTGATTGCACTTGGCGCAACACTATATCCCCAACATGAAACTGGCGACTGCGTACGTTCTTATCATAATAAGGTCGCAGGCCTTGTTGATATACTGCCGACCAAAATAGAGCACGATCACGCAACTCCTCTGCCGCAATCAAATCAATCTCTCGGCTCTCTTCAGAAAGCTTCTCGTCTTATCCCTTAACTCGCGCTGATACGAGGTTTCCCTCGGTCAGCAACATAGCCTTGGAGCCGTAGACCAATGAGAAACGTGACTGGCCAGTAGCTCGGCCAACGTTAGTTCGCAGCGCCCAGAGAACCGAAGGCAGCTCTCGTACCCACCGACCGGCATAAGGTTTGAGCCTGTCAAATATCCGGGGCTTCAACCCCTGAAGAATCATACCGTTGGCCCGTTCGACCTGCCCATTGCTTTGAGCATGAGCCACTGATGCAAAGTGGATTTTTATTCCTATCTCATCGGCAAAGTCATGGAACTCCTCAGATGTAAACTGAATACCATTATCGGTGATGATATCATGAGGGACTCCAAACCGAGTGAAGACATCCTTGACAAACTCGACCGCTTTCTTCGAAGTTATTTTGCCGACCAGCTTCACTTCAATCCATTTGGTGAATTTGTCAATAGCAACAAACAAATGAGTGAACCCGTCTGCCGCTTTCTTGAAAGGACCGACAATATCAAGCCCCCAGATTGCAAACGGTCAAGTCATAGGTATCATCTGAAGTTGCTGCGAAGGCACATGTGTCTGCTGAGCAAAGAACTGACGACCTTCACACTTCGAATGACCTGGTGTGCATCTTCGACCGCTGTAGGCCAATAGAACCCTTGTCGAAAAGCCTTGCCGACCAACATCTTGGAAGCTGCATGATTACCACATCCTCCTGAATGGATTTCTTCCATCAACATCTTGCCTTCTGGTATCGAGATGCATCGCATCAAGATGTTCGATCCTCCTCTTCTATAAAGAAGATCGTCCACCATCAAGTATTCTCGACATTTAGCTTTAAACCTCTGCTGCTCATTAGGATCCGGAGCCAGCGTACCCTTGCTCAAAAATTGGATAATCGGGTCGCGCCAGTCGGTCTCTAAATCAACACCACTTACGGGCTCAGCAACATCGGTCACCAAGACATCAGACCGAGGAGAAATAGTGGGGGAATTTAGGGTGTGTAAGAAAACACCGGGTGGGATAATCGATCGAGACAATCCCATCTTGGCTAATTGATCAGTCGTTTGTTTGTTATCCCGAAGAATATGCGTGCCATCGAATTTGTCTTCGAGCTTCCTTACTTCTTGGCAGTAAGCACCCATATTATCGTCCACACAGTTCTAATCCTTAGTGACCTGGTTAATGACTAGAGCCGAATCACCAAAGATGTCAAGATGCCGAATGCCGAGCTACACAGCAATGCGCAGACCGTGTAGAAGAGCTTCATATTCCATAACGTATAAATAAAGTCGACCAATGCCTGTCCTTTAATTGCCGAGAGAGGTGCGAATGTGATGGTGTACTAACCAAGTTCGACTCCCCACTTAGCAATCTTTCCTTCTGCTTCTCGGTTGTGAAGGACTACGCCGAGTGCAAAGGATGTTTGAACTTCGATAGGATGAGCTTGAAAGTAATGCTTCAACTTACTTGAGGTGATCAAGAGCGCGTATAGTAGCTTCAAGATCAGGTGATATCGTGTTTTGGAGGCACTGAGAACCTCACTACCGAAGTAGACTGGGTGTTGTACTTTTTGTACATGACCCTCTTCCTCTTGGTCGACTGTTACAACAGTACTCACAACTTGAGTTGTGGCCGATATGTAGAGTTGAAGCTTTTCTTGTGGCTCCGAAGGCACCAAGACTGGAATTTTGCTAAGGTGGTTCTTCAATTCATCCAATGCCAATTGCGTATCCGCCGTCCATACAAAGTGATCCTTCTTCTTGAGCAATTGAAAGAGCGGCAAACCCCTGACTCCCAGTCGAGAAATAAAGCGACTCAGGGATGTCATGCATCCGGTCAGCTTCTGAACATCCCTCTGAGAATTAGGTGGCTCCATATCAAGGATCGCCTTGATTTTATCCGGTTAGCCTCTATACCCCGTTTCGAAACGATATAACCGAGTAGCTTTCCCGAAGGAACCCTAAATACACATTTTTTAGGATTTAGCTTCATCGAGTAATGTCTCAAGTTGTCGAACGTCTCTACCAGGTCAGAGAGAAGTTCTTCAACGCTCCGAGTCTTTACCTCGATATCATCTACATATGCTTCTGCATTCCGACCGATCTGAGCTTCGAGGCAGCGTTGAAAACCACGTTGGTAAGTCGCGTCAGCATTTTTCAGACCGAACAACATGGTAATGTAGCAGCAGGCACCAAAAGGAGTTATAAAGGAAGTATTGATTTGATCTTTGACTTTCAGTGGGATCTGGTGATAGCCTGAATAGGCATCTAGAAAGCTTAAAAGCTCATACCCGGCTGTTGAATCTACAATTTGATCGATACTTTGCATCTAATAACCTAGCTATCTCCTTCTTCATGGCTTACTTGCGATCTTGTGCGAATCTTCTAAGCCTTTGCCTGACATGGGTGGCCCCAGGAGGCACCCTCAACTCGTGCTTAATCTTCTCCCTAGGAACTCCCGGCATGTCAGAAGGTTTCCATGCAAAGATGTCCCTATTTTCCTAGAGAAAAAGGGTGAGCACGAGTTCCTATTTCTCGTCGAGGTCGGCCCCTGTGTAAGTAACCTTAGCAGGGTCTTCTGGGTCGAGCGCGATCTCCTTAGTAGGGACGTCGTCCTTCTTTATTTTGTCCTTGGTAGACTTCTTCATGGGGATCTCCGCATCGGTCTGCTCCTCGTTGCCGACTGCCTTCTAGATCTCGAGCCGGTCGGACAACATCAACTGTTGGTCGGCCATCTCACAACTCTTCACATCGTAATTGAAAGAATTCTGAAGATCAGAGTGGAGGGAGATTATTCCTTTAGGGCCTGGCATCTTGAGGGTGAGGTATGAGTAGTGCGGGATAGCCATGAACTTTGCCATCACCGGTCTGCCGAGGATAGCATGGTATGCTGACTCAAATTCAGTCACCTGGAAGAGAATGCGCTCGGTTCTGAACTTCTCACGGGTTCCAAAGGTGACAGGCAGAACGATATGTCAAATGGGAACTGAGGTCTTGCCGGGCACGATCTCATGGAAGGGTGAGGAACTCGGCTAGAGGTCATTGACCGACAAGCCTAGCTCCGTGAGGGTCTTGGGGAAGATCAAGTCCGGACTGCTTCCTCGGTCGATGAGTACTTTGTTGAACTCGACCTCCTTCATCATGGTTGCGAGTACCAGCGGGTAGCGACCTGGCTTGGGTAGGTGCCTAGGGTGATCCAACCGATCAAATGTGATTGGTATTTCAGACCACCTCATGAACCTGGGCGTAGCAGACTCTATAGAGTTGGTCTCATGTAGTTCCAGCTTCTACTTGCGTTTGGACACGTAGGCATCCAGGCCTCCGAAGATGAAGTTGACTTCCTTCTAGGGCTTCTGGAACTGTCCTTCTTCGTCCTTGTTGTCACCGTCTTTAGCCTTGTCTTTGCCATTGCGTCTTGGCGGATCCTTGGCCACCTTGAGTGTGGCAGTCGTGAAGCCCTTTAGTCGGTAAGAGTCGTTTGCTTTGTGGTTCCCCTTTGGGTGCCATAGGCACGGGCCACTTAGCAAGTCGTCCATGGTCTACTGGTTCGTCCGAGGGTTCTTCTGGGATCGGTCTACTGTAGCAACCATGTTGTCAGACTTCCTTTTATTGTCCTTCTTGGAGGACTCCGGCTTGTCCGAGCGCTTCTCCTTGCCTTTGCCGCGGATGTCATCTTGCGCCGACTCGCCCGACGTGAACTTATCAGCAATCTCGAAGCACTCCCGAGCGGTCAACTTAGGGTCATGATTCCTTCGACCGATCTCCTAGACCAGGTCATCGCTACGTAAGCTTACTTGGAAAGATGCAATGATCTACTGATCTGGGACATTAGGGATCTCGGTCTTCTTGGCGCAGAACTGCTTGATGTAGTTGCGCAGGGGCTCGTCAAATTTTTGCTTAATCCAAGTGAGGTCAAAGTGATTGCCCGGACGATTGCAGGTAGCTTGGAAACTTTCTATAAGCTTCTTATTGAGGTCTCCCCAAGAGGTGACCGATTTCTCTGAAAGAGATGTAAGCCAAATCCGAATGGCCGGATCAAGGCAGACCGGTAGGTAATTGGCCATCACGTAGGTATCACCCCCGGCTGACCGAATCGCCGTACTGTATAGCTGAAGCCACTCTCGAGGATTGGTCTGACCATCGTATTTTTTTATGGGAGCCGGCTTGAATCCTTTCGACCATAGAGTTCTGCAAAGCTCAGGTATATAGGCCTTGATGCCGTCGAATTCTTCATCGCTCGGAGTAGGTGATCTTCTATATCGGTTAAGAGATGGCGATGAGCGACGATTATGACGTGGGCCAACATTATCATCATGATGACGACGCTGGTTGTCTCCATCATGACTCTCGCGCCGGTCCCGATCGTCACGTCGACGTTGGTCATCGCGGTTGTTTCCTGGAGGTGGATCGTGTCGGTGTTCCCGTCGGTTATCGGTCCTCCGATCACGGCGCTCCTCCTCGTAGCGTCGGTCGTCCCGAGCCTGCTCCTCGTAGTGGGAGTTGATGGTGTCCCAACCTTCGCGGATGCTGAGGGAATTTCTCAGATCCTCACGCCTTCGTTGACCCCCTGAGGTCGCATGACTGGAACTCGCAACCGATTGTGGTTTGTCCCTGGCCGCATCTTGGGCCGTAGCAGCCTTGAGCATAGCCAACGTCTTATGCATCGCGGGGGTTTGATTTGCTGCGTGCTGTCGAGCAATGTTTAGCCCCCATGATGTTGTTCTATGGGGTGTCGTAGACCTTGACACCGTCCACTTCGATCTCGGGTCCAAGGTCCAGTCGTCGTGCGAGGCAGGATCCATGCGATCCTCTTGGTCGGCGGCGATGTCCTTCCGACGGGTTGTCGCCCTGGGGGTTTTCTTCCCTATGGCCTTCTTCAACGTGTTCTTCTATGCGGCCATCTTCTTCACGACTGTCTTGAGCAGGCAGATTCGACCGAATCCTCATCAAAGGAACAAACCAATTTTGAGTCGTACCTGAAGGATAGATCTGTTCCGTCGAATACGAGTGGGACCAATGCTGGGATCAGATCTGACGAACTCTGTGATCGCACCATAGAACCGGTTACGGCCGAGTTGGATCGGTGGTTCTCTAGACCTACCTCTCCATTGGTGTCGATGGCGAAGTCGAGCGATCCGAAGGAGATCTTGAAGTCCGGCGAGCACTGGATGTTGGGAGTTTCGGCCATCGTAGTCGACGGAGAATTCCGGCGAGCCTTGTCCCCTTCCTGGCGCGCCAACTGTCGAGACTTGATCTCGGTAATATATTCATAGGATTTTTACTCTCATCGAGAGGGTCCGAACCTGTATAACTCGGCGTCTGTTGCAACCATCATAGTTCTTAGTCTTGACGTATCCCAATAAATATATTACCGAGATCAAGTCTCGACAAATGTTTTTTTTTTAAAATAGAGAAGGAGCACTGCCATTCATTAATGTAGAGAAGAGTTACAACCTAATTGTACATAGATCTAAACCCAACAACATGTTAAACATTGAAATGAGACAGATACAACTAGGAGTTGTTACTTGTGTGTTGCATGAGAAGATGAACTCTGAATAATGCAGCATGTTGCCAATGATATGCAATGAATTCATGAAGCTCTCTTGGGAGGTGACATATTCTGCAGAAGTCTTGTAGTTGTAGCTATAACCACCAATTGCAGCAGTACGCCTGATATTATAAAGTGGGTCATGTACGTTGGCAACAAATGTTTTGTCTATAATTTTAGGTAAGTTTGCTTAGAACTTATCAAGACCAACACGAACCGCATCTGCAGCTGCAGTTGCACGTTTGGTAAATACTACTTATATGCTGCTGCAACTGCAATTGCTTTGGTTTTGATCTGAATTCTTCAAGTGGTCAAGAGGATGCATATGCTGCTGATACTCATTTGAACGTTCACGCAGCTCTGAAGTCTGAATTGAGCCAGGCAGACCAGTTTTCGTCTCAAGCTTGTTCCCCCCCAAAAAATATATCCGACGAGCTGGTCTTTATTCTGCTTTCTAGCAGAAGAAACTCATATCCGCCCGCTCCATCTATGATGTGCGGATCTGGTGGGCTTTTGAAGGCCGTGAGGACAGATCATAATGGACCAAGGCCGTGGCTACGGATTTCACTGACCCAACCGAACCCAATTGGGTTACAATTTCCCGACATGTGCAGGGACTCGTCGGCGACGGCGCTGTTGTACGGGACTCGTCGGCGACGGCGCTGTTGTACGGGACTCGCCGCTCCTCCCTGAAAGACATCATCCGGCGGCGCGTCCAGTCGGGGACCCTCGGCCTCGAGGATGCCCTTCGCGTGTTCGACGAACTGCTCCAGCAGCGGCAGCATCGAGCCTCTCCCGGATCGATCAAACCCTTCAACAATCTCATCATCGCCATTGCCAGAGGCCGCGGCGATGGACCCGCGCGCGTCGTCTCCCTCTTCTCGCGCATGGCCCGATCGGGCGCCGCGGTTCCGGACGCCTACACTTACGGCGTCCTCGTCTCCTGCTGCTCCCGCGCGTGGACCTCGCGCTCCCCCCCCCCCCCCCCCCCCCCCCCACTTCACTGCCGTGCTCAAGGCGGGACTGACGCTGGACGCCATCGCCTTCACACCGCTTCTCAGGGGCCTATGCGGGGAGCGGCGGGTGAAGGAGGCCATGGACGTCGTGTGGCGCGTTATGCCCGACTTGAGGTGCGCGCCCGATGTCTTCAGCCACTCCGTCATCCTCAAGGGGCTGTGTGGCCACGGGCGGAGCCTCGAGTCGCTCGAGTTTCTTCGCATGATGATCCGGGCGGGAGATGAAATCAACGTGGTGTCGTACAACACCGTTATCAACGGCCTCTTCAAGGACGGTAAGGTGGAGGACGCTGTCAAGCTGTTCGACGAAATGCGTGACCAGGGGGTTACGCCAGATGTGGTGACGTACGCATGTGTCATCGACAAGCTGTGCAAGGTTGGAGCAATGGACAATGCGTATGGGGTCCTTCGACGGATGGTCTATGAAGGTATTGTGCCGGATTGTCATGTGTACAATTGCTTCATCAATGGGTACTCTACATCAGGACAGTGGAAAAAGGCCATTATGATGTTTGAAGAGATGAGACGAAAAGGTACTAAACCAGGTGTTGTAACTTACTCCTCTGTGATGGGTGCGCTCTGTGCAAGCATGGAAAATGCAGTGATGCAAGGAAAGTTTTTGATTTAATGGTCAACAGCGGTGAGACGCCTAATGTTACCGCATACAGTATTCTGCTTCATGGCCATGCTCTTCACGGATCTCTTGCTGATGTGAAAAATTTATTTGAGACGATGGTAGGGCTTGGTATTGCTCCAGATAGTCATGCTTTTAGCATTTTGCTACATGGATATGCTGTTTGTGAGATGGCCAAGGAAGCATTGCTTGTGCTTAGTGATATGCGGAAGCAGGGAGTTAACCCTGGTGCGGTTCACTATGGAACAGTAATAAATGCTTTGTGCTGCGTTGGGATGATGGAGGACACAATGTCCCAATTCAAACAGATGATTCATGAAGGCACGCATCCTGATTCGGTCTCCTATACTTTTCTAGTCCAGGGTTTGCAGATGTGGCAGCTGGGAGAAAGCAGAAGCATTAGTTTTTGATATGATAAGAAGAAACATTCGCCCTGGAGCAAAGGAATTCACTAGAGTCATACAAAACCTGTGCAGGGATGGGAGGCTTAACGAAGCCCAAAATCTCTTTGACCTGTTGATAAATGTAGATGTGAAGCCAGATGTTGTGATGTACGACGCACTCATAGATGGATATTGCTTAGCTTCAAAACTGGATGAAGCAAAGAATCTTTTTAATGCTTTTCTCACCACTGGCTTGAAACCTAATGATATCATCTATGGTGCTCTAATTCATGGTTACTGTAAATGTGGGAGGATAGATGACGCATTATTCATGTTCAAAGAAATGTTGAGCAAGGAAATTAAGCTGGACATCGTTTCATATAACATTATACTGGATGGACCGTTTAAAGCTGGTAGAACTACTGCTGCATTGGATCAGTATCACAAGATGATCCACAGTGGAGTCAAAACAGATATCATCACGTATAATATAGTACTCGGAGGACTGTTTAAGAATAATTTTGCTGGTGAAGCACTTGCCATTTATCAAAGTCTACTTTCCATGAACTTTCAGCTTAATGTTTGTACTAACTATATTATGATTGATGGCTTGCTTAAAGCTGGCAAAAAGAAATAAGTCAGGGGTATTGTTAATTCTATCCCAACCAATGGTTTGGAGCCTAATGCATCCATATATAGGTTAACGATAACAGACTTTATAGAAGATGGGTTATTAGAAGAGGCTGACAACATGTTCTTATCAATGGAGAACAGTGGTTGTGCTGCTGACTTTCATATGCTAAATGATAGTCAGGTTGTTGTTGGAAAAAGAGGAGGTGTGCAAAGCAAGATTTTACCTCTCAAAAATTGATGAGAGGAATTTCTCCCTTGATGCTTTCACCATTTATGCTCTGATGTCTCTTTTCTCAGATGGGAAGCATGAGGAACAGAAAAAATTGTTTCCTAAGAAATATCACTGTTTCAATGAAGATTGAATGACTTATTGCCTGGATCATTTTGTCAACCAATGGAATCTTCTTTGGACATCCTAGGCAGGTACTTCATAAACACTTCTTTCTTCTCAACTGTAAACTATAGATGTATGGTGTAGTCAGTGTTATTCAGACGTAGACTAGAACAACTATACCGGCATGTATTTTATTTTATGAAATAGGAAGGCTAGTAGTTGTGATGTTCCTACTGGAGTTGCTTGAACTGGAGATGGATGTACCAGTAAATAAATGTCGATCTAATTGAACAATTTATTCTCACTTTCTGAGAAACTGAATGTGAATTTTATCTTATATCATAGGAGGTTTGACAGATGTAGCCTTGTTGGTCTTGGATTTGTAATCTGTTAATCGTCATCTTCGTACTGCTACTGTCATCTACTCTGAAAGGCTGATTTCTGTTTGTAATTAATCACGTGGATCATTTCATTATTACTTTGGCAAATTTCGTCTCGAAAAAACACGAAGTACGCATAAACTGTTACAAGTCACACCTAAGAGTCAATGGGATTATGGGCACCAATTAAATTTCGGCTATGTGCGAGGCATAGACAGTTATGTTCCGCCTTCGGATGGTGCCGCGGTGAACGGGCTTACGGGCCCTAAAACATGATAGCGCAGCACATACATCCACAGACAGAGCAAAGCAATCCTTGAAAACTGAGATGAGCCATAAAGACACTTTTTTAACTTCCGCGCATAACTCAGTACTACAATTTTCCAGATCCCACGGTAGCTACCTTGTACACAGATTGCTACTTCATTACAGGTCTATATCACTTGACAAATATTTAACTTAAAAGTTTGTATAGTGTCTAATTGTAAAGCACAGGCTACCATGTTATAAAATTCATGAAGCTCTCTTGGGAGGTGACATATTCTGCAGAAGTCTTGTAGTTGTAGCTATGACCACCAGTTGCAGCAGTACGCCTGACATTATGAAGTGGGCCATGTAAGTTGGCAATAAATGTTTTGTCTATAATTTTAGGTAAGTTTGCTTAGAACTTACCAAGAGCAACACGAACCGCATCGATCAGTTCATAGCTTGTTATCGCTGCCATGTTTTGCTTTGAAACCTAAGGCAAATGACACAAATAGCTGATGGTTTCATACACAAAAGCATGACAGTGAATTGCAAAACACATAAGTGAAGCATCACGAAAGTCCAAGCAGCAGAAGGTAAGTAAAATGAATACAAGTCTGTCCTTGAATTGACCAACTTTTAAGAATAACTCAAGTTTAACTGATTCCAAAACTGGCATGAACATGATAACTAATTACTGGATAGAATGTTCAGCGTGAGTTATTGCTGGCCGAGTTATTTAGGTTAAGATATTTGTATAGTCTAATGCCTCTCAGCTAGCTCAATCATGTGAGCAAGGGCAATGAATCTGTGTCGAGACTTGATCTCGGCAATATATTTATAGGGCTACGTCAAGACTAAGAACTACGATGGTTGCAAAAGACGCCGAGTTATACAGGTTCGGGCCCTCTCGATGAGAGTAAAAACCCTACATCCTGTGTTCTGTGGATTGTATTGCAAATTTCTTGTCCCTGATGGGGGGTTCCCTGCCACCTTATATATCCGGTCGACAGGGGGTACATGAAGAATCCTACTCGTAGTCTACAAGGATTTATATAGAAAGTCTATCTCTAATTGCCTTGTGCTCCAAAGCGACTCGGTCAGTTCCCTTATTGGTGAGATACCCGGTCGGTTGCCGACTTAGGCATATCTAGGGATACCCGGAAGGTAAGTATTCCACACTCTGAAAGATACAACCATCTCTCATGAACAATGATAATATCTACCTTATCTAAAAAAAAAGAGGGGTCTGCCTGCAGATATTGTCTGTCTTTGACTATCAAAATTCCTCAAATCTAAATATGATATGTTTTATATGTATAGTGATGTTGACACTCTATAATTGCACATTACGTAGAATCAGCTCCTTCACACTGGATCATCTCCAATTCACCTTCTAGCAGGTGAACAAAAGTTTTGAAACATGAACTCGCATAGGATGCACTAATGGCTAGACTAGTACATTCAGCATCGGATGTTGCTAGATTGAAATCCCATGTTGATTTGACAACTGGATTGCATTTTTATGGCCCTACATATTTGGCATTCCACCAAAAACCAAGGCATCAAACCTTCTTATGCACTACATAGTACACAGTTAGTTTCCTCTGCAGTATCCTAAAGGTAGGCCCAAGTTTGCAAGAATGGACCACAGTTCTTCATGGAAAATCTGGATAAGTAGGAATAATGCTACAAGGTCTAGTTGGCAGTAATGACTTAGGGTGTGTTTGGCAAGGCTTATAGAGTGGCTTATGGAGTGACTTATACTGTGATAAGCCATAAGCCCTGCCAAACAGCTATTTTGCATAAGCATTTATTGCAATAAGCCCTCATAAGCCATTTGCCTTTTTGTACTAGAATAGCAAAGCCAGCAAACACTAGCTTTTTGGGCTTATAGACCATCTCTCCCTACAATAAGCCATTTCAGAAATAGGATAAGCTGTTTTGCCAAACGGCTTGACAGCTTATGCTATAATAAACCAGATAAGCCAAATAAGCACTTTTCATAAATAAGCCAAAACATAAGCCATTTTCAACATAAGCATAAGCCCTGCCAAACACACCCTTAAAACAGGCATGCCCGACACTCCACTCCACTCAAATAAGTTTTTTAGTTCTGTGTTGAATAAACTACACTCCCTGCTTGGACGCCTTACTGAGTTCTAGTTTTGTAAATAGACTACTCATGTGAGACTTAAATGAGGGGTTATCCACCTGTAAAGTTTCAGAAAGTGAATAACTATGTAAAACTTTCATTTCATGGTTGGTCAGTTCATAATTAGACTACCGAAAAAGGACCCAAGTTAAGCTTGTTTCAAAGATAAGCCATAACCATAACATCATCTACATTTCTAACAGAAGCTATGGGATTAACAAAAAAGGTGTAGTCACACAGGCTAATTTGACCACAGATGGTGAAGGCTCTGCCGTGTCTTACTCGTATAGCATGATAAGGAGCACACACGCATACAAAAGAGAGAAAAGGAAGGAACTTGAAACATTTCAGCACACACAACACTAACAAAAAAAAAAAAAGAATTCTAAACTTCACAGTGCATACCTTCAAGAATAATTCTGACCGAATAATGTATGTTACCGAGAATGCAACAGCAATCGATGACAAGCTTGTGTACATCCGAAGCAGCGTTGCCATAGTTCTCCTTCGTCCTGTGAAGCACAGACAACAACATTAAGCCAAGAATAATCAACAATCCAGCAAATGGTAATTCATACGACGATACTGGAAAAAAGGAAGTATGTTTTAAAAGAAAAATCATGAATAAAAAGTAACAGACAATTTCTCCATATGTCCTAACACCTAACTATGAAAACTCTTCCATATGTTATATGTGTGCTTGAGGGTATTCAATAATGAACAGAAGCTTATCTGTGAACATTGATACTTAAATGAATTCCAGCTGATCCGTGTATGATTATATGTCCAAAGCATGCAAGCAGTCTTACTACTCCAGACATAACTTCATGCTGTGGATTAAAATCAGAACCACACTGGCTTGCTGTTCTGACAAAACACAGCTGAAACACAAAAATACTATTCGACGGATCCTCCCAACTTCTACATCATCAAATGCGTCTATAACAAATAATGCTGATTCAATTTCCACTACTGAAGAGTCTGGTTTCTCAATTCCTCAACTATGCCATACTAGGAGATACTTTCATGAGCAAATTCCTTCTCCGCCATAAAAAAATATACTCTTCCCTTCTCCGCCATCAAAAATTTCACGTTCCCTTGTGTGCCACTGATTTTAATTTCTCATCCCTTATCAGCCATCCCCGTTAAATTTGTGAAATATCAGCACATCAAAACATATTCAACTGTCTAGTTATTTTTCAAACTACCAATTTTACCCCTGTTCTGCCATTCCCCCAAACCGATTTCTCTGCTGCTCCTTCGCTCCCAAATCTATTCGATCCACCCAGCTCTAATGGAGGCTGCGGCGAGCACGAAGCATGCTGATGTCCTCTGGAATCTGCGCCTCCCAGCGCATGCCTGCCCGTCGTGCTCACCGGCAAATGTCGTCGGACCGTCGCTTGCGTCCGACACCGTCAGCCCATCGCATGACGCCCGCGATTCCGTACGCCGTAGATGGAGCTGGAAGCCAGTAAAATGTATTTAATCAACAATTATGTCAATTTGTTATTTTGCCTGCACCGTGGAAAGCCAAGACAACGTGCAACTTTGGTGTTATTTTTTGTTTGCAGGCTCTGTTAGCCAATGACACCAAACTTGTGTTTGTAAATTTCTGAACAGACATGCTTCTTCCATGTTAAGGGCAAATTTGTCTTTTCCTCCATCACTTAACACTCAGCTAACAGCCCAGTAACGGAAGTGGCGTCTAAGGGATCAAAAATTTAATTCGATGGCAGAGAAGGGAACACATAATTTTCGATGGCAGAGAAGGAAAGAGTATATTTTCTGATAGCGGAGAAGGAATTTGCTCTACTTTCATTCACCAGTCAGTGCAAAGTTAATCTAGTAATTATATCTCAAACTCCAATCAGAACAACAGAATTAACCCAGGAAGTTGAACATCACCTAATTCCCCAACCAATATAGCCAGCAGTCCCGCCGCCACGGAGAGCACTGCGAACTTGTTCGGCTCCGTACCCTTGGACAATGAGAGCAACAGAAGCGCGCCCCCGATCAATTGGTGCAGCGCCTGCAGGAGCAAACCATCTGCAGTAATCAGATCAAGAATCGCCCCAAGGACGGCCACAGAGGACTAGAGCTCAAGTTATCCCTTCACCTGCACGAGGATAAGGCGGGAGAGGCGGGATCTGCCGTCGGCGACCCTCTGGTACCCTGCGCAGGATCGCAAGAAATCGTAAAGGTCAGGGGAAAGGTGTGAACGAAGCGTGGAGGAGAGGATTTGAGGTCTCGGGCAGTGGGTGCTTACGGGAGTCGACGACCATGCGGTAGGAGAAGTCGGAGCCGTCCGTGCCCGACGGCCGGCCGGAGGCGCCGCGCCGCTGCTGCATCCTCGGAATCGACGGCGACGGAGGAGCTTCTTGTTGCCGTCTGCGCCAGAGACGAGACGACGAGAGAGAGAGAGAGAGAGAACGAGCGAGAGCTGCCGTGCCTTCGTGCAGGTTGAAGCCCAATGGGCTAACACAGTTTCAAAGGCCCACACGGCCACTTCACGCATCGAACGCAGGCAAGGGCGGTGGTGGGTGGTGGCCGCAGAGATTTTTGCTATTCTACCGTTCCAAAGAGTGGGACTTCCCTCTTATACTATTATAATATTAGGCTTTTCTTTTTTATTATTAAATTTTCATCCTCTCCTTTCTTTTACCATTATTTAATATCTGAATATAATTTACTAGTGACAACAGTTAAAGGGTATAAGAAAAAGACGAAAATATCCATTGCTATCTCCAGGTCTCCATCGTACCCGATTGATTTTCTCTCCCTAGCGTCTTCTTCACTTTGGCCGACCACCGCTCCCCTCTGTCCCCAAGCCTGTCGGCGTGCTCCTGTCATCCCCTGCCACTAGGACGAGCTCCAGCAATGCCTGGACCGGCGTTGGATGTGATCCCGACCGCCGCGCGCGTCGGCCTCCGACGTCCTTATCCCGCGCTCCCCTCTGTCTCCAAGCCTGTCAGCATGCTCCTACTGTCCCCTACCATCAGGACGAGCTCCAGCGACGCGTCGACCGACGTCGGATATGATCCTGACCGTTGCGCGCACCGGCCTCTGAGGTCCCCATCCCGGTGGCGGCGGGGCCTGGCAGGCCCCATCCTGGGGAACAGAGGGCGGCAGGAGCTCGCCGCCCGGCTGGGGAACAGAGGACGGCGACGGTTGACCAGGAGGAGGAGAAGCCAAGAGCGCGTACGGGAGAGGAGAGGAAAAGAAAAACGATCGATTCCTGATCTGGTCTGGTGCGACGGGGATAAAAAAAACGAAGGATATTTTGGTCCTTTTATGTGTCCAATAACTGTTATTATAGATAAATTATAATTATATTTTAACCAGTGGTAAAAATTAAGAAAAAATGACAGTATATAATAAAAGAGAAAAGGCTAATATTTAAGTTATATAAGAGAGAAGCCCTCTATTTCCAGTAGTAGAATAGCAAAAATCTCGTGGCCGCAGGCCAGCAGCAGCGTCCAGAGGCCGGCGAGAGCACAGCTTCTCACTGCCGCTGCGTCCTGCTCCCGCCCATTCCAGAGGATCTCGTCGCCAGTGTCGTCAGCCCGCTTACCAAATTCGGCGGGCTCCAACGGAGCGAACCCATCCTCGCTGCTAGCCCCTCAGGCACGCCTGCTGCCTCAGCATCAGGGAAATCTCGCCGCCCCACCACTGGCCAGCTCGCCTAGGCACGGCGGCGGGTAGCTGCGTGACGACCTGCCTCCTATAGAAACAGCTTCTCGTCGCCGCAGATCGATTTGCCAAGGGGAGGCGGGATCTGAAGGGGCCACGCCGTCCTGGTAAAGGCCGCCGCCGCCGCTGTGCCGCCTCTTTGAATAAACCGCCGTCGGGAGATGGAGGAAACCGCCGCCGCCGTTCCGCTGCCAAATGCCGTCCCATCCGAGCCCTCGAGAGCCGTTTCGGACGGTGATGCAACTGCTGATCCCGCCGCCGTCGAGGATGACGAGCACGACTCGAAGGAGGTCGTCCTGCGCAGGTACTTCCTGCAGGAGTGGGAACTCGTCTCCGCCTTCCTTCGCCGCATCATCGCCGGGGGAGGCATCGTTGATCCTGGGGATGTCAACAGGATCCGCTCTATTGTAAGCTCTCTCTTTCTCTCTGTCCACCATCATCCCCCTGTGTGCTCCCAAACCATGTACCTCTCTGGGAGAAAAGAAGTGTAACTCTGATACCAATCTAGCTTTTGTTTTCTTATTCAATTTTTTAGGGAATTGTTTTCTTATTTACTTGATTATAGGATAGGATGAAATAATATGATACTTTGTCTGTTGGGCAAGTTTGAAAAATCGTGTTGAGTTTGAAGCAACTTTCCCTACAAACCTCTGTTTTATTCGTTCTCGGAACACTAGACTAGAGTAGTCAAGGATACAATTTAAGCTCTTTTGGTTTAGGCTAGTCAGTGGATGCACAATCTATTGCTAATGCAGGGTAGTGAGAGCAAAAACTGAAGTCAGCTGAGCTGGGATAGAAATGATTCACATGAATTAATTCTAGGTCCTAGGAGGATGTGTAAATTTTATTCTGATAATATATTTTGCATTCATGAACACATTTGTTCAGTTACTCTTAGTTGCTGAACTTTAGAGGCAAATTTCAAGAAATAGTAAAGCTGTGAAATGTCCAGAAAATGTTGTTATATTCATATTGCAACGTCTCCACATAGCAAAACCGAACTACAGGAAATTTCTGTAATATGCAATTACTGAGCAACTGTATTCTACTTTTCCCGGCGAAAAATGTAAGTCAAGGGTCCACACGATGTGGAAAATGTAACCATCTGGAAACAAACGAATAGCAATGGTTTTGTTTGGGTGACATGCATACATACCTTGTTTCGGACTTGGAAGAGTTAATATTTAGATTTTACTTAATTCAATTTTTATGGCATTTTTTACACCAACATGGTCCCCAGAATACAGTGTTTGAGACAAATCTATAGATCATTGTTATGCATCCATCCTTAATATTCACAGACGTAATGATAACTAATATTAAAAGTTTTCTACATGTTCCTTTCATTGTTCTTGAGGGAGCGTAAATCTGTGAATCCCAAAACTTTCATGCATAAGAGGACTATTATTAACATTATCTTTTCTGTGAGAGATAGATGGACAAGTATCAAGAAGAGGGCCAACTACTAGAGCCATACCTTGAGGACATTGTTGTACCACTTATGTCGTTGGTTCGGTCGAAGACAATGGAACTTGGCGCTGGCATCAATGAGCTTCTTGACATTATCAAGCCTCTGTGTATTATCATCTACACCTTGGTCACTGTGTGTGGATACAAGAGTGTTATCAAATTCTTCCCTCATCAGGTTTCAGATCTAGAGCTTGCAGTTGCACTCCTTGAGAAGTGCCATTCAATGAGCTCGGCAACATCTCTTAGGGTAGAGAGCACAGGGGAAATGGAGACTAAGTGTGTTGTTTTATTGTGGCTTTATATACTGGTTCTGATCCCATTTGATATCTCCACTGTGGATACAAGCATTGCTAGTGCTATTAGCATGGATGTGATTGAGACTGTTCCACTTGTGACAAGGATATTGGACATCTGTAAAGATTATCTCTCCAGTTCTGGTCCAATGAGAAGGATTTCAGGGTTATTGCTTGCAAGGCTCTTGACTCGTCCCGACATGGCAAAGCCTTTCAGCAGGTTATTCTTACGATTATTTTTGTGCAACTCTCATGCATTACGTATCAAATTGCTGCAGTGCCTCAGGGTACGAGAATTATCATTAACACCGAAATGAAGAATTTTTTTTTGTGAAAATTTAAAATACTATCAGTAATTCTACTGTTTTAAACGTTATAGGACAGTGGTATGAGTTATCCTGATCTTTTTTTTTTCATTCAGTTTTATGGAATGGGTGCACAAGATGTTGTCATCTGTCACGGATGACTTTGTGAATCAATTTAGGTCCATTGGTATAGTGGAAGCTTTAGCATCAATATTTAAGGTTTGTCTATGTCTTATTTTTTTAACCAGCATTCTGCACATATAATAGATACATCTTTTACCTTGGAGCTAATGATCCTCAGAAAATTCCCATCTATTTCTCTTAATCAGAGGTTTATTTCACTAATATGATTATTTTCTTTGCGTCAACAGGGATTGAACATTAGTATTTGCTTATATGAGTTACTCCCTCCGTTCCAAATTATATGACACTTTAGTCTTCTCAAGTTTTCTACAATTACAAGACATCCTCGCTTCCAAATGCAACTTTCTCTCTTCCCAATACATCTATACCTCTATCTCTCTCCTTCTCGTTTTCTGTGCACCTGCCTTTTCAACCTCTCCTTAATTCCCGTGCCCAGAGCTAAAACATCATATAATTTGGAACGGAGGGAGTACAACTTATCTATTTGTATTGATGTCATTCTTTTGTTTCTTCTTAATGCAGATTGGTAACCGGAGGGTGCTGTATGATGCTGTTTCTGCTACTTGGAATGATTGTTCAGTTGTGATGAAATCTGATGTCTTAGCCAGAAATCCTCTTCTTAGAAAATTTCTGATGAAACTGGCCCAGCGAGTTGCTCTCATTAGTTTACCTCCACGTTCGCCATCATGGCGGTATAAGGTTTTAAATCCCTTATCGTTGTCAACATCTGAGTGTTTCACAATCATTGCTCATATTTGGACCTTTTTCTTAAACCATCAGTCTTGTAGAATTAAGAATGTTGTCCCTTTTAAGGTGGCGCATTCAGAACATTTAGATTGTTCTCAACATAGCCAGTCCCAAGCCTGGGTAAAGGAGGAGGGTTGTGTTAGGTTTGGCGAACCAACGTCAAAAACTCAGCCACTCAAATGGATATGAAACCCATAAGAAATTCGTTGGGGCGTAACCCTCTTAGCGACGCGCTACATCGGAACCTGGGTGTGGTCTCAAATGGGCAAGGGCCGGGTCGTCATCCCCTTAGTGGCGCGTCGTATCGTGACCTGGGTACGATGAATAGTGGCAAGGGCCGGGTCGTCGCAACCTTAGTGGCGCGCTACATCTACGCCTGGGTGTGGTGAAAAATGAGTAAGGGTCTTCGCACTTTCCTCGACGGGTGCGAAGGGTAAGGAAGTTAGCCGAGCCAACTAGGATTCGTCTAGGAAGTTGGAACGTAGGGTTCCTAACGGGCAAGTTACGAGAGCTAGTCGATGTGGCAACTAGGAGGCGTGTAAATATCCTATGCGTCCAAGAGACTAAATGGAAGGGTTAGAAGGCGAATGAGGTGGAGGATACTGGCTTCAAGCTTTGGTACACGGGTACAATATCGGGTAGAAATGGTGTAGGCATCTTGATTGATAGGAGCCTTAAGGATGGAGTCGTAGATGTTAGGAGGCACGAAGATCGGATTATCCTAGTTCGGCTGATAGTTGGAGATTCGGCTCTGAATGTGATTAGTGCCTATGCCCCTCAGGTAGGTCTTAGTGAGAGCACCAAGAGTCAGTTTTGGGAAGATCTAGATAGCATGGTTAGTGCCATACCTATCAGTGAGAAGCTTTTCATAGGAGGAGACCTTAACGGCCATGTGGGGGCGTCTAATGTAGGGTTTGAGCGGGTCCATAGGGGGTTCGGGTATGGTAGTAGGAATCAGGAGGGGGAGGATATACTTAATTGGACGTTAGCTTATGACTTGTTGGTAGCGAATACCCTCTTTAGGAAGAGGGAATCCCATCTAGTGACCTTTAGAAGTGCACAACACTCGAGCCAAATCGACTTTATCCTTGCAAGGAGGGAGGACAGACATGCTTGCTTAGACTGTAGGGTGATACCTGGGGAGTGTGTTGTCACTCAACATAAGCTTGTGGTGGCGGATTTTCGCTTTCGGGTACGTGTATACAGGGACAAACGTATCAAGACCGCGAGAACGAAGTGGTGAAAGTTTAGAGGGGAGCTTGCGTAAACTTTTAAGGAGAGGATGCTAGGAGAGGGGCCCTGGGAGGAAGGAGAAGGACCAGATGACATGTGGCTAAAGATGGCAACATGTGTTCGGAAGGTAGCTTCAGAAGTGTTTGGCGTGAGTAGGGGAGGCAAACAAGAAGCAAAAGACACCTGGTGGTGGAATGATGAGGTGCAAAGGGCTATCAAGGAGAAGGAGTATTTCAAGCGCCTACATCTTGACAAGAGTGCAGCCAACATAGAAGGCTATAAAATAGCTAAGAGGGCTGCAAAGCGAGCAATGAGTGTAGCAAAGGGTCAGGCGTATGATAACCTTTATCAACGACTAGGCACGAAGGAAGAGGAGAAGGACATCTACCGGATGGCTAGGATCCGTGAGCGGAAGACGAGGGACATCAACCAAATCAAATGTATCAAGGACGGGGTAGACCGACTCCTGGTGAGAGACGAGGAGATCAAGGACAGATGGCGAGAGTACTTTGATAAGTTGTTTAATGGAGAGGAGGATGGTCCTATCCTTGAGTTGGATGACTCATTTGATGATACCAACAGACGCTTTGTGAGGAGAATTCAGGAGGCAGAGATAAAGGAAGCTTTGAAGAGGATGAAGAGTGGTAAAGCGATGGGTCCTGATGGTATCCCCATCGAAGTGTGGAGATGCTTGGGTGTCAGAGCCATAGTATGGTTAACTAAGCTTTTTAACCTCATCTTTCGGTCAAACAAGATGGCGGAAGAGTGAAGGAGTATAGTAGTACCGATCTTCAAGAACAAGGGAGATGTTCAAACCTGTACTAACTATCGTGGGATTAAGTTGATGAGTCATACGATGAAGCTCTGGGAGAGAGTTATCGAGCATCGCCTAAGAAGAGTGACAAGTGTGACGTAAAACCAGTTTGGGTTCATGCCTAGAAGATCGACCATGGAGACGATTTTCTTAATGCGACAATTGATGGAGAGATATCGACAGCAAAAGAAGGACTTACACATGGTCTTTATTGACCTCGAGAAGACGTACGACAAAGTGCCAAGAAATGTCATGTGGTGGGTTTTAGAGAAGCACAAAGTCCCAACTAAGTACATTACCCTTATCAAGGATATGTACAGGGACGCGAGGACGTGTGTTCGGACATGTGATGGCGACACTAATGACTTTCTGATTAAAATAGGACTACACCAAGGGTCAACATTGAGCCCTTATTTATTTGCTCTGATGATGGACGAGGTCACACGAGAAATACAGAGTGATGCCCCTGATGCCCCTTGGTGTATGCTCTTTGCTGATGATGTGGTGTTAGTTGACGAGAGTAGGGCTGGGGTTAATAGGAAGTTGGAGCTGTGGAGGCACACATTAGAATGGAAGGGATTCAGACTTAGTAGGGCCAAGACCGAGTATATGATGTGCGAGTTTAGCGCGACTAGGCATAAGGATGGAGACGTTAGCCTTGATGGACAATTGGTGGTCAAGAAGGATACGTTTCGTTATTTAGGATCGATGTTACAAAAGGACGGCGACATCGATGAAGATGTTAGGCATAGAATTTTAGCCGGCTGGTTGAAATGACGTCAAGCTTCCGGCGTCCTATGCGATAAGAGGGTGCCACAAAAGCTAAAAGGTAAATTCTATAGGACGACAATTCGTCCGGCGATGTTATACGGTGCTGAGTGTTAGCCTATGAAAAGATGACATGTTCAACAATTGAGTGTAGCAGAGATGCGTATGTTGCGTTGGTTTTGCGGGCATACAAGAAGAGATCGAATACGAAATGAAGATATCCGGAACAGGATAGGAGTGACACCTATCGAGGAGAAATTGGTTCAACATCGGTTGAGATGGTTCGGACATGTCCAACGGAGGCCTCCGGAGGCGCCGGTGCGTAGTGGGGCTCTAAAGAGAGATGCTAATGTTAAGAGAGGTAGAAGCCGCCCTAACTTGACTTGGGACGAGTCGGTTAAGAGAGACCTGAAGGCGTGGGACATCCCTAAGGAGCTAGCTATGGATAGGAGCACTTGGAAACTAGCAATAGACGTGCCGGAACCGTGATCTTTTTTTCTTCCTTCTTGCTTACTCGTTTTTCTTTCTTTTGACTTTTGTTCCTTTGTCTCTTCTTTTTGGGTTCTCATGGGTTTCATCTCTAGCCTATCCCAACTTGTTTGGGATAAAAAGGCTTTGTTGTTGTTGTTGTTGTGTGTCCTTTGTGATGTTCTTAGGTGGAGGTAAAGAGTACCTGATACATCTGTTCCATTGCCTAACTAACTATAAAAATTAGGCTAGCAAAACAACTATAAAAATTCAATAGAACATCTGCCTAACGTGCTTGCGATCTGATTATATTGTATGCACAATGCAGAACTTCAAATCTTGGAAATTCTTCATTAACTTTAGATATGTGCGTTCATATAGTAGAAGTTGGTGAAGAGATTCTGTACTATGTTGGAACTCAATGATTGACAAGTTTTCAAAACTTAGTACCTTAAGGCATGCCAATATTTTGTTAATACAACCTATCATGGGATCTTTTAACTCGTACAAGTGAACTTTCGTAGAGAAACACCTTGATTAACACTTCTAATGCAAATCACTAATTCTTTCTTGGGATTGATACTGGAAATTGTTGATCTGAAACATGACCGAAATATAAATTTTAAGTGAATAGCTGTCACACATGTTTTATTACAAGGAAGTTCAAGCATATCTTGGATTTTATATTTTGTATGTTGCAACTTCAATGCTTAAGTCAGTTCAGGAAA
This sequence comes from Eleusine indica, assembly GCA_030378355.1. NCBI lineage: Eukaryota > Viridiplantae > Streptophyta > Magnoliopsida > Poales > Poaceae > Eleusine > Eleusine indica. Next base: position 51,812,611 of record CM059495.1, read on the forward strand.
CGTGACTAGCTTAAGGCAAGTCAATAGTTTGAAAGAATAATCTTTCATGGGCAACGATGGAGCCAGAAACAAATTGTAGAGGGTGCCGACAGGCCCAGCAAACATGACAAGGCAGCCAAGCAACGGATGAAGACTAGATATGATGGAAGCTTGGGAGGGCAAAGGCCGGTGAAGCAAGAAGGATCAAGTTATGGATCAGTTATGGATGACGTTTACATCATGAACTCTTAAACTTGATGAAAAAACAACCAAGACAGGACCAAGTTTCTTAAGACTAATGACACAAGTTTCCACAAACAGAATCAAATCTGGAATTCATGTCATGTTCTACATCTTTCTTTATGAGATGATATCTTGAGAAATTTTTGAGCTGCTTTTCAGTTTAGTCTTCTCCTTCATGATGTGAGATGGTGTCTGTACAATAGTGCCCACTTTCGCTTTTCCTTGTGCAGTCAGTTAGTAGTTCACTTGGTGTGAATCTTTTAAATTCTACTGCTGGAGAAGTTTGTTCTAGTGGATCAAGCGAACATGTGAATATTGATCAGACAGATGTATGTTTTGTGGAAGAAGATATGGATGTCCCAGAAATTGTTGAAGAGGTTATCGACTTACTGTTGACTGGTTTGAGGGATTCGGTATGTTCTCATCCTGATATTATGCTGCAAAGTTTTGACATGATTGTCTGTAATGTATGTGCTGCTAATATGTATCTTCTTCACGTTTTTTTGTGTGTGTGTGTGGGGGGGGGGGGGGGGGGGGGAGGAGAATCAAGAGCTTTTCTCTTTATTAGGTATAGGGGATACAATCATGTTGCAAACATTGCAACAAGAACGTGGGTGGATGCACCCAATCTAGCCTTGCCCCTATAACGCACTGCTTCCTGAGCGCAAAGGTGTGCAGCCCAGTTTGCAGTTCATTTAAGAAACACAAATGAGTAAGAAGAGAAACATGCACAAAGCTCTTGAATATCTGCCAAAATGGTTGCAACCTCGGAACGATCAAAACTTTGACCCTGCCACAGATCAACCAACAGCTTTGAATCAGTTTCTAAGATGACCTTGGCCTCGATTTCATTTAGAGCATGAATAGTTTTGACATACAGTGCATCTGAAACTCTTAAATTCATTTATTAAAAGTTATTAGCGGGTTAGGATGTATTTTTTACGTGGAGCATTACAAACTTGATTGCTTCAAACAATCAACAGGATGGGCTGTTAATCTTACATAAATTCTGCAACAATGGTTGTATCTGAAATGGATAAGTTCTCTTAGTTGAGAATGCAAGAAACTATGTGGAGCCATGATTCTTCACTGCTATATATATGTTTCAGGTATAACAGTAGTTGACTGCTCTATGTACTTGCCATTATATTTCTTTGCATGCATACCGAAGACTTATTTGGAGATAAAATGCATCCGGTACCATCATCATTCAAATAAAGTTCTACCGAGGGAATATTTTTGTCAATTATTCATTATTTTCTTTTAGCCTTTGAAAAGAGTTGTACTTGAACTAAAGGTGAACTTTCTTGGTTCCTTGTCAGGGTACAATTGTAAGATGGTCTGCTGCCAAAGGAATTGGTAGGATAACTGCACGTTTAACACCAGCACTGTCAGAAGAAGTTATATCATCGATCTTGCAACTTTTTTCTCCTGGGGAGGTCTGTTCATAACCTATGACCCTTGCAATATACTTTCTTATCTCATTTTATCTTCAGCTTGATAAAGCTGCTGGGTACCTCAGTCTGTGAATCACTTATGTTACTTTTCGATTTTGAAGGGTGATGGTTCCTGGCACGGAGGTTGTTTGGCTTTGGCTGAACTTGCTCGGAGGGGCTTGTTGCTTCCTTCTAGCTTTCCTGATGTTGTGCCTGTTATCATTAAGGTAAAAATATTAGAGTGCTATAAGAAACATTACTTTTTTTCTTTCTCAATTTTGCTTAATTCTCAATATTTCTGAATGGTTGGTATGAGGCTCATTTCATGGCATTGATTGCAATGTGCTCGTCTCATGTGGTCGTATCTCTATTTGATAATTGTATGAAATGAAGTGTTGTTACCCTTATATAGTGCTAAATTCAGTAAGAAAAAAGAGTCTCAATTGAAATTTTGCAGGCTTTGCATTATGATGTACGAAGAGGTCCACATAGCATTGGCTCACATGTAAGAGATGCAGCAGCATATGTTTGTTGGGCATTTGGTCGAGCTTATACCAATTATGACATGAAGGCTGTCTTGGAAGAACTTGCTCCCCACCTTCTAACAGTTGCTTGTTATGATCGAGAGGCAAGCTGATTTCTGATTTTGTTCTACATTTTGAGCACCCATATGTTTTCTGCTCTCTGATCTCACAGTATTTGACTAAAGTTTCTTATCCTCTCTACATTTGTCTTTGTGATGGTAGGTTAACTGTAGAAGAGCTGCTTCTGCTGCCTTTCAAGAGAATGTTGGAAGACAGGGAACTTTCCCACATGGCATTGATATCGTGAATACAACTGATTATTTTGCGCTGGCCTCCCGATCAAACTCTTATTTATCTGTCGCTGTTTCTGTTGCTCAATATAAGGAATATCTTTATCCCTTTGCAGAAGAGCTGCTTAGCAATAAAATAACTCACTGGGTATTGTAGTTCTCTGCAGTTCCTTTTTTATGGTTTAAGTGAGATTGCATTCTATCGTTGCTGATTTCTGTAATTTTGGGTTATGCTTCAATTCCTATCAACTTAAAGAACTACATTGCTTGAATTGGTAGCTACTTTGGGGAAGTGAAAATCATTCATTTACAAAATTAATGTATCAGTGTAATTTGCTCCTGAAAATTGTTGTTACAACAATTCCACCATTTTAAACAATTTTTCCGCCCTATGATGTCAGTTATGTACCACCTTTGACCAGGCAAATCTTTTCGTATTTACATTTTATTGAGGTTTTATTTCTCTTTTATTTACCTTTGTATCAATATGCTGATTCTATTTTTCAAGGAATGTTAATTTGATGACATTTAATCTCTTGTTCCATGGATTTTCCAAGGGCTGTTACTTACATGACATTAATGTCTTCGTAAATTGGTTTAGATTTTTCTTTCACAGATTAATGGAGATAAGCTGTGATATTCTAATACATCATTTCAGCTGACCTTTTTTCTTTCTAGGAAAAAGGCTTAAGAGAATTGGCATCTCAGGCCCTTTCTTTGCTTCTACAATATGATATGGATTACTTGGGAGGACATGTCCTTGAAAAATTAGTTCCTTGCACTCTATCATCGGACTTGTGTACTCGCCATGGTGCCACACTAGCTGCCGGCGAGGCTGCTTTAAAGTTACACCAACTTGGTTTTACCTTCCCTTCTGGTATGTGATGAAACTGCCATATGATTTCTTGCAGCAATTTATATCATTTTAAAGTTTTAAACTTCTTACCTCAAAATTAAGGTTGCATTTATGTCTTTTATTTTGTAGACAGACAAAAAGCTTTATCAGGTGTTGTTCCCGCTATTGAAAAAGCACGTCTTTATCGAGGCAAAGGAGGAGAGATCATGCGTTCTGCTGTTTCCCGATTCATTTCATGTATTTCTATGGCTGGGATTTCCTTGAATGAGAAGACAAAGAAAAGTTTATTAGAAACCCTTAATGAGAATTTGAGGCATCCCAATTCTCAAATACAGGTGCACTTTCTTTGTTTTATTTAATGTATACTCCCTCCGTTCCAAAATTATTGTTGCCATTGACTTTTTTTTGTTTACCTTGACCATTAGTCTTATTCAAAATATTGTTTAAATATGAAAAGTTATAAGTTATATCTAAATTTTATTTAATGATTAAACAAATCATGAGAAAATACATGATATTTTTTAAATTTTTTTGAATAAGACGAATGGTCAAAAGTAACGAAAAAGATCAATGGCGACAACAATTTTACAACGGAGGGAGTACTCAATAAAAACACTGCCCTCATTACTGCCATGATTCTAGTTCCTGTGTTGTAACTTGCACCTTTTTAATAGTGCACAAGCATGATGATAACTATAAGTTGCTATAGACTGAGTTTTGTTCTTACAATTTTGTCTAGTGTGCTGCTGTTGATGCTTTGAAGCATTTTATTCCAACATATCTGGTTTCTTCTGGTGAAAAGATTGCCAATGATATCATTTCAAAGTATTTGGCACTTCTAGATGACCCAAATGTGGCTGCAAGGCGAGGTGCCGCGCTGGCCCTTGGAATATTACCATACAAGTTCTTGATACTGAAATGGATGCCTGTCATGACTAAGCTTTGCAGCTCTTGCACAATTGAGGTAACAGAATTACTTACTGATACATGTTGCTATAGTTCTATGATACTGGAATTAAAACTCTGGTTTGACCTGATTTGTAGGATAAGCCTGATGACCCTGATGTTGAAACACGTGTAAACTCTATTAGGGGGCTAATTTTGGTTTGTGAAACACTGACAACATCTTTTGATCAGAGCTCGAAAAGTGGAGACTCTATATATGTGTATATAAAAGATTATGTCGTCCGAGTGTTATTTAGAGCACTTGATGATTATGCTGTGGATAACAGAGGAGATGTGGGTTCTTGGGTACGTGAAGCAGCAATGGATGCACTAGAGCGGTGCACGTTCATCCTATGCAAGAGAGATAGTGTTGCATCAAGAACACAACCAATTTCTTGCGACGAGTCTGAACTGAGTGACATGCAAGTCAATGCGAGTTGTAACACACATCAGCTATTTGATTCTGGTATTGCACAGGATCTAATCGCAGGCATTGCGAAACAGGCAGTTGAGAAAAGAGATAAGTTGAGAGAAATAGCTGTCAAGACTCTGCAGAGGATCTTGTACAATCAGGAACAGTTCATCCCATTTATACCTCACAGGGAACTGCTGGAAGAAATTGTTCCCAACAGCTCAGAATTGGAGTGGGCAGTAAGTGATGGTTCACCAGTTTCTCTTCTTTTGATTGCAAGAATTCACCCAAAAATGCATATCTTGTTTTGTTGTGACTTGTGAGATTTATCTGTCCTGCATTAACCTTTTCTTTTAATGGCCAACATCTTTCCATTTCACTTCTCTTTCTGTTAGTCATGTTGGATGAATTGTTAGAGGTTTTATCTACTATAACTGAAATATGTTCCATATCTGCTTTCTTGATTACTTGATTTTTTCTTCTCCAATAAATGTGCCTTATGGTCGTACTGCCTTCGTAATGATTACACACAGTAACACTTGACCTGGTGGTGGTGATGTTGAAATTAAACTGATAGGAATTTTATATTATCATAGGTTCCTGCAGTATTGTATCCACGATTGGTGAAGCTTCTTCAGGTCAGCTGTTTCAGCAAGCCTGTGCTTGCAGGACTTGTGATTTCTACAGGTGACCTACTCGAGTCTTTGAAAAAAGCTTCAACATCAGCTTTGGTAGGGTATCTGCAAGATTCAGACATCAATACAAGTTGTGAAGGAAAAAATAGAGAGTATCTATTGAGTTGTGACTTTCTATGGGTCCTTGAGTGTTACCAGAAGTGTGATCGTGTCATTACACCCACATTGAAGGTAGTAAAGTTTATCCGCATTGCTGGTACCGCCATATTTTGTGCCTAAATAAAAAATTTGTAATTATTGGTTCATATAAATGCTTATGATTATAGTTAGGCTTTTAATGAATTATATCACTGCTGATGTTATTTTTTTACTTAGGGAGGAACATGATCTTTTTGTTGTTTATCTAACAGCGTGCTTTCCGTCAGTAGCATTTGATATACTTTCCATCAGCCTGCTTATTTTTAGATTGTAATGTCATGGTCAGTGGTGTAACTAATATATTTTCTATTTATTAATCTATAAGTAGTGAAATTTCGCATTATTCTGCACCGTTGCCCGCTAGAGTTGATGTTATTCATCATTTGTTACTCTTTCAATCTGATCGGGGCCTTGTATTGCAGACTATTGAGGCTCTCTTCAGTAAAAAGATTTTTCTGAAGGAGGTGAGTGTATTTCAGGAGTGCATTAAGTAGTTACAAGAAAGATGTTTCAAACATATACAAATGTTGATCTAGAGCATTGTAAGAGATTTTTTTCCCCCTTAGCATTTATGGGTGAAGTTGGTTACCATGCAACATGCATGCTTAATGGCAGAAACAAAGTGCACAGAAGATGGTTTTGTTAGGCCATGAAGACATACTAAATGCTTGTTTAGTAGGGCTTTAGTTTCTCAGGAAACTGCTTCTGGTTTGAGAAACTGACAAACTAGAAACCAGGATTTTGGGGTTTCTTGCTTCTAGTTCAAAAACGAGAAACATTTGTTTGAGAAACTGCTTCTAGTTCCAGTAAAACCCAACAAAAACACCCGAAGTAGCGGAGCATAATGATATGATCACATTAAAATTATTAAGTTGCCGTTTATTATTAGTACATTTCTATCACTTGGAGCATCATGATATGATCACATCAAAATCATTTTGCTTTTATTTTTACGGTAATGCTACTTTTCAGTCGATTGAAAAGTAGCATCCCTTTCAATCAATGGTTGTGTGTATATTTTTATGTTCTTTTTATTCCTTTTGTTATTTATCTATTTGTAGGATTATTTGTATTAATTAGTATTATGTATAGACTATGAAAAAAATTGTCTTTTTGTATCCATTAGATTTAGATCCAAGGGGTAAAAGCGTTGATTGAAAGGAACCTCCATTTTCAATTGACTGAAAATTAACACTCCCTTATTTTTATATTTTACATGGTGCATATCTTCTGATTTTGGACCACTCAAGCAGGGCTACAGTGAGTTCTGCAGTAGACTCATTGATTCGGTGGTCTCTGAGTTGAAGGGATCCAAGGATTTCACGAAGCTATGTACAGGCATCTCATTACTTGGATATATTTCTTCACAACTGGAAGGAACTTGCATCAAGGCATTCTCTCAACTTGTCACATTCTTAGGTCACAGATACCCCAAGGTAACATTTACCGTTTCTTCCACTGATGACATCTACCATTGAGTAAATGATCAGCTAGACTCCAATACTCTGCCTACTTACAGATTCGGAAGGCTTCAGCTGATCAGGTGTATCTTGTACTGCTGCAAAACAATGACCTGATTCCACTGGAAAATATGGATAAAGCCCAGGAAGTACTCTCAGAGACGTGCTGGGAAGGAGATGTGGAGGAAGCAAGGCGCAAGAGGGCTGAATTAAATGAGTTGGCTGGTTTCAGCGTCACCACTTCCCAGAAGTCTGAAAATCAAGAAACAAGAAGAAAAGCTGGTAGTCGGAGTGCTGTGTCTACTGATGAGAACACGTCCTATTCATCGTTGGTTGATTTTAGTGGATACTAGGGGCAGGATGCTCTTGCTCTGCCTTCAATCTTCGTTGCCGAAAGGCAGTAATTGTGTACAATAGTCATGGTGTAAATCAATTCACCCCTATTTCCACTTAAGAATTCTGAACATGCATAGTGTTGATTCGGAATTTAATGTTTCTGGAACAGTATCGCACTGCCTCACGGTACATACTTAGTGTTGATTCGGAATGTAATGTTTGTTGCAAAGCATCGCACTGCCTCACGGTACATATTTGCTCAGAGTTGAAATGCAAAACCCATTCTTAGAACCATCACTGCGCACTGCCTCACTGACACATGGGTCTGGAGCTTCAAAACGTTGATGTATAGGATACTCATTTGTTCGTCCTAATTTAAGAATGATTATGTGGTGTGTGGTGAGTGTAGGCGTCATTACATAGCCATTACTGGAAACCCCAGTCTGAGACCCAGATGAGCTGCCGCTAAAAATGAAAAGGAGCTTGCTAATTTTCCGCTGAGTTCGAGCAGCTTTCAATCACTGCTTTAAGCCATCAGATCTAGATCCAACAATTTATAATTATTATATAAAAAATCTTTAAAAAAAATCAAAACACAAAGTATCAAACCATTGATTAAAAGCTTTCAATTGATTGAAGGCTAGAAAATATGAAAAAAAATAAGCAAATTTTGGCTGCTGCTTGCAACTCCATATCGTACCTAAGAAAGCTATCTTTGGAAATGTAATGCGCTGATTAACCAATCACTAAAAACTTTTGTAACGTGACTATAAATGTTACGCAGACACAATATCCGAACTTGTAAATGTTAAAAAATTGGTAGCCCTGCAGAGAATAATGATTGCTACAGGACAACTCATCAAATACAGTCAAAACCACTGAACAGTCACTCGGGGGCCACTGCCTGACAGAAAATTAACCAGCCCCATGTATCGGTATATGTTGGAGCTGATGCCTGAGTATCCAAATCACGGCTTCAACCATGGGAAGACGTCCGGAGATGAGGGTAACCGTGCCGTCAAAACTTCACAACCCGTCTCCGTAACCTGGAGCATACAGAGCAAAACTAGTCTCACATGACCCTTAAAAAGCATTTACTATGACCAAACTGAGCTTTCTTGCTAAACAATAAACAAGTAGAACAGAAAACAATCAAACAGGTGCAAGCTAAAATGTATGCATTTGATAGTTTCTACTTATAGAGGCCCATTTATAACTCACCAGAAGTGTGTGCTCAAACTGAGCACTCCGTTTACCATCTACAGTCACTGCAGTCCATTCATCAGGCCATAAACGATCCTGCCATGCTCCTGCAAAACAAGAATTTTTACAACACAGAAAACCCAGGTACTTTTACGTTGTGTCAAGGAAAGAAACATTCTTGAACTGCATAGTTTAAGCTTGGAATATGCCAGTGTCATATGATGTACACTTGCCTGCATTAATCATCGGCTCAATGGTAAATGTCTGTCCCGGTTTCATAATACCAACAGCCTTGTTTCCTACATCAAGCAATTGATTTCCATAATGTACCATTGAAATATAACTTTTTACTACAACACTAATTAAGACAATACAAAGTTGCATTGCATGAACATACTTGAATAATGAGGGATGTTTGGGGCACAGTGGAACAGTTCTCCGATGCCATGGCCACAATAAGATTTTACCTAAAAAAGAAATATATTCACAATAATATGATTGTAAATAAACAATGAATAAACTAACAAAGCTATATTTCAATGCCAATCTGATACTGACCACAGAGAAACCTGACATCGATGCATGCCTATTTATGATTTCTCCAACCTCCCGAAACCTGACTCCAGGTTTAACTGTGCATGGACATGAATAAATGATACGTTCAAATGACATATTTCCTCTCTATGTAATAGTTTAATGTTCTTCAGGAATTTAATAGGGAAGGATGGACATTTTTAATTTAAACATAACAAGTAAGATAAGCACATCCAAGGACTAAAGCAAGATCAGATTACAATAATATCACCTATTGCAATAGCTTTCTCCAAGCACTCATAACTACAACGAACAAGTTGTTTGGAAGCTTCATCGACATTTCCAACAAAATACGTCTCGTTCAAATCACCTAAAATTGAGATATGCTGAGTCAAAGAAATAACAAAACATAACAGCTAAACGTATCAGGCTGAAGAAAAATTACCATGAACACCTTTATAATATACAGTGACATCAATGTTTACAATGTCACCATCCTCAAGTTTCCTGGTACAATAAATGAGATACAGTTATAGATATCAATGGCAATCGGAAATGAAAAAGTAGAAAGATTCTGGCCTTCACCTAAATCCGTTCTCAGCGTGTTTGAGAAAAAAAAATCCTGTTCTCTTCCTACTAAGCAACCTAGTAGCTAAATGAGCTTAAGAACATATTGCCAAGCTGCAAATAGGTTGAACAGGAACTTAATTTAAACCTTTAAAGGTTATAATCTACATCTTAGAACATGGTATCTGAAAAATTCTGTCCATACAACTAGAGTATTGCTATTCTCACAAGTCATCCAAATAACTAAGGAGAGAATAAATATAGATAACAATTGTAGATGTAAACAAAGAAGCAACAAATTGTTCAAGTAAGGTCATCAATGTCACTTGAAAATGAAATATTAAATTCATGTGTGGATTTCAAGGGAACCTGGCATCTGGAATTCCATGGCAAATGACTTCATTAACTGACCTGGAAAACAAGTGCAGTGTGACTAATGTCAACGTTCAGTTTCCCATTACTGGCACCTACTAATACTAATTATCAAAACAAGATGACCTACGTGCAGCATGACTTGGGGAAAAAATGGTAGTTCAATGGAGATGGGTATCCACCTGACAACCGAGCATGATATTTCTCATCAGCATAAAAGTAATTTGATAAGATGTAAATACAATTTCCTATAATGCTTTTTACCATATAACCAACTGAAGATCACTGCTGGACGTAAATTTATAAAGAAAGGTAATATGACCTCTAGCAATTGTCTCCTCATGGATGACTCTATCAATCTCATCTGTTGTGATTCCTGGTTTGATTATACGAGCACCTGCATCTAAAACCTCTCTTGCAATCTAACAATAGAGTGAAATGATTAGGAAAGTGATAATTTTTTTGGCACAAATTTGTGTGTGCTAGGAACCTACCCGACAAGTTTCTCTCATCCTTTCTATTTGCTCAGGGGTCTTAATCTACAGAGCCAGAGGGATAGTGGTAATCGTCAGATATCTGATTGTCAAAGATATGCAATGATCGCAAATCTATGAAGGATATACCTCTACTCTTTTCTGCAGATCGCTATCTGGTTCGATCTTGGGGATTCCCTAAAAAATGTATGACAATGTCATGGGAGTTGAGACAGCACAAAAAGGTAAAGAATACACATTGAACATGTTGGTCCTGTTATAGAGGGATCAATTCAAGTGGAAGCACAATAATGTACAGACAGTGGAGGAAAAGACAAATCCAATTAGGACTCACATCAAACGCCCAATCAGGCTTCTCAATTTCCTCTGGTACCACACGCATCTTTGATATTGGATATGGTCTCAGAGGACTGCAATACAGAACAATTCAAAAAAAGGTGAGAGAAATGTTAAAGGTACTAACAAACTAGTCTGTTATCGCACCCACCCTGGAGTAGTTAGCATTGAATAAAGATGACAGGATAAATCAGCAAAAAGATATCCACCTGATTTGGGTATATTAAACATCATCTCACGCCTAGTTAAAGCGACCAGCAAATAGAAACTGGCAACACTTTTCAGTATCATTTCACAATCTTCTTTTCAGTATAGTTTATACTGACCAGCCAGTAACAGTTTCCTGTCAGATACTATCAGGGACCGTATTTAAACTGTCTGGAAGACTTGGTGCAGAATCTGGTCTAAATTTGAATCTTGAATGGTTGTTTTTTCATTTGTTCAGTAGGCCTTATGGAAGTAAGTATTCTCACATGATTAAAAGTAAACTTATTTAGCTTCGATGGTGGTGATGCAATTAATAATAATAAGATACTTTTGCATGGAGCAACAATGTTATATCTATTGGACATCTTGTTTGAGCAGTTATTGCTACCGCATGTATGCATGGAGTCAGTGGCGGAGACAGGAGAGGGGGAGGGGGCAACAGGGGCCATATGGCCCCCCTAACGGCAGCATATTTTTCTTAGCCTATATATTCATGGGCCTACGCAATTAAAGGAGATTACTGGTTGTATGGGCCTTAATCAATGTTATGTTGATCAGTTAATTATTTACTTTGCCTCAAAAAAGTTAATTATTTACTTTAGCCTGCCGAACAAGCCTGTAGTTCCTCGCTGCCTCCCTGATCTGATCGAGATCGATTGATACACCACCGCTACTACCACCACCATACTTGATGTCCACATGCCGGACCGATGATCCAAGTGCACTGCTTGACAGGCAGCGACACCTATGATCCACGGCGGCATGCTGGCAAGCTGCAGGCAGCAATGCCGGAAAGCAAAGCACAAGTAAAGTCACTTACTTGATTTCATTCTGCTCCTCGTGGTTGCCGAGCACCGAAAGATCAATAAACTGCTTTACGTTGTTTGATTAGTGCAGCTATTTTTTCTTGGCCGATTGATTCGTCTTGTTCTAATTGAAATTTCATTATAAGTTGTAACAATAGAGCATGTATGTTTTTGCATTCAGAAGTATCATCTGATAATTTACATTCAGAAGGATATTCCAAAAGAGTTCACATACGATTCATTTATTGATGCAATCAACGATATAGATTGCGAAGTACGACTCAGATGAAAAAGGTTAGTTTTGCTGTGCAAATATTTACTATGTATGTGTTGGTGAGGAATTGCTCAAATATAATCAACCAGCTATAATTATTCACAATATGCATTGCGATTTATGGACCTTGCGAGGTCCCCCCTCCCCCCATATAAAATTCCTGGCTCTGCCACTGCATGGAGTATAGCTGTGTGGGTTAGCTTATTGTGACAATCCCAAAGGCACTGGTTAAACGACCAGATATGTTGGATTTATATATAGTTAGCTATAGGGTTGTACATAAAAGACAAAAAAAAAAGGAAAGTTACTGATCACTTAAAAATTTTTGCAAGGCAGTGACTAGATTGTTTTGAATGGTTTAGATGCACTGTTGTACAAAGATACCAGCATTTATTGAGTACAAGTTAGGTTATCATTTAGCTGCAAATTAAATTAATCAAAGTCTTGAATTTGAGTCAAACTTGCAACTTTTAGAAACCTGGAAGTAAATATGCAACATTGGATATAGAAGCACACCAGACCCAAATAAACAAATGCAATTATATGGAAGTAATATTCACCCTGTCCATGAATAAGAAGGAAGCTTCAGTGTGCGCCCCCGCCCCTTTCTCAAACAATATTTCCAACCTTCTGGTGGCTGCTGGGGATCTAGCTTTTTGTGGACAGATTTGTGAGAGCTCCATGCCGCCTTAAAACAATCCTGTGTACTGCAAGAAAAAGTTGTGCACAGAAGAAGAATAAAAAAATTTCACTAGTCCCGTACTGAAGGCCTACACAATAATCATAATTATATCTTTCATTCACTAGTGTGCTGTCAGTTCCAATGAATGTTTCAATATCAAAATATGTGTTTGTTCTAACCAAAGAAAAACATACAACTATCTGAAATCCATTATCCCAAGTAATAAAGGCCATTTTATTGGTACAACTTCATATCTTTCATTGTTGTCATTTTCACAAATTACAATAACTAGATACAACAATCTTTAAAACGGTCAGAAGATTTTACAACACTTATCACTAATAGTGGGTTCTTTTCACACAGATCATTTAGTACTCGCAATTCACATATTTAACTCTGGCTCCAGGATAGTTCATATGACAGAGTAGTGTCTTGAACATCGCAGTGCAAAGTTGACAAAAAAAGGAGGGTTGCTGGCAACTGACCAGAAAGCTGCATCCTCACGCGGAAGCTTCAGTTCTGCGCATTTGGGGCATCTGAAAACAAAAGAGGCGTAGGCGATAAGTAACATATCTAGTAAATCTGCTGCTTTTGCACCTACATATTACAGGCAAAAAGGAAACCGATACTCCTTGAAAGATCCTACGATAAGTAAATAAGAATTAAAAATACTTATAACATATTCATCCGTTCTTTTGTTGTCGCCGGCTAGCTTAACTTTGAGCTAACCGACGACAATAAAACCAGTACGGAGGAGTAAGGAATAGTTCCGGGACAAAGTTGGCCCATATAATCTCATACCTAGTAGATTATTATAATATAATAAGGAATAGAACTCGACAGCAAATAACTAACGCAATGAATACGTACTGAAGGACAGCGGGCTTGCCGCAGCGCGCGCAGGGGAGCGACGGCTCCGGGGGACCCTTCTCCATCCCAGCTGTGCAGGCTTGTCGATTGGATCAGACGGATCAGTAACGAACTCGGGACCAGCGAGGAGAGCGCGAGAACAGAGAGAGGCGCCGCGGCGTCCCCGCGTCACTCACCTGCGGCGGCGGATGCTAGGGTTCCGGCGGCGCGTGCTGCCGACGCGAGGGGGTGAGAGGACGAGTCAAACCGGCGGGGAGACGGACCGGGATGCTCTGGGCTGTGGGGTTTATGGGGCGTGACGTGGCGGCAGCGGCGAATGAGGAATGACAGGGAATGGTCCAACGCGTGCTGCTGATTAAGTGGGCCGATGTGATCGTGGGCCGACCTGGCCCAAATGACTACAGGCTGGCTGGTTCGTTCGTGCTTCGTGATTTCGCGCCGTAGCATAAAGATCCGGGAGGAAATAAGGATGCGTTTGGTTGGCTCGGCTGCACCGTGGTCTGGCTGAGAGGCAGATGTAGGCCCAACAGAGCCAGCATCTATAGGTGCAGCTTCGTGTGTTTGATTGTCTGGTTTGTCATGAACTGTCTCAGATTAGCTTGTGATTGGTTGTCTTAAAAAAAAAATTTGTAATTGGTTGTTTGGTTGTGATTGGTAGCTTGCATGAAAACAGAATCTAGTTATCTTAGGTCAGGTTACCGGCGTTTTGTTCACGTCAAGAGCTAATGAAGGCTCCTTTAAACACATGGAATTTTCATTCCTTTATATAGTAATTTCAATTTTTGCTGAGATTTTTTTAGTATGTGAAACTTCTGTTATTTTGTATCACAATTATAAGACGATGACAAACTAAATACACTTTTATTATCAATGCTTTTACATAAAATGGTACTATCGGTGTTTAGATCACTGACCAGTAGAATTTGTTCACAGTGATGTGCGCTTCGGGTTTGGCGATAGCTAAGCAAGGGTACGCAGGGGATTATACTGGTTCGGGGAAGTCCAGACGTATGGCAGAGGGGCGGTACTGCTTCCAGACGTGCCCCCGTTCTCTGTCGTCGAGTCGAGTCCCCCCGTGCTCCTGTAGTCAGCGTGTTTCGTCGTGCGCGGGGAGGTGCAGCATGGGCTTTGTCACGTCATTCAGGCAGGGTTCAATCTAGCTGTCCCTCAAGCCGTCCTTTATTATCATTATTAGGCGTGCCGTCACACGATGGCAGCGCAGCGAACCTTGCCACGCCTGCCACCGTCAGCGGGCGCCGGTGCTGATGAAGGAGGCGGGTATCTGGAGGGATTTGACTCCCCGATACTGTGTCAGCGTAGTGGACATGATATTTAAGGCCGGGTGGTTGGCAGTTGTTGACCGTTGGCTCGCTCGATCCGGCATAGTTGTGTCGGGTTGCGTCTGTCCGGACTGGCTTGGAGTTAGAGTCCGTACCGTCCGGACAAGGCAATCGAGCTTCTCCACTCCGCTACTCCTGGCCTGGTCTGGGTTCCCTCACCCCTCCCTGTCCGGGCTCGGGTCCCACTGATAGGAGTTAATGGAGGCGGTGTTTGACTATCGATTGCGGAGGGGCTCACACCGTCATCGCGACAGTGATGGCAGCGGGGCGTCCATTCTTGTCCCAGAGTGGATAGGCTCAGGCTAATGGCTGAGTCATTTGCTTGAAAGTGTGAGCCGTGCCCGCGCTCCATCAGGCGGAGCGATCTGCCCTATGCCCCTTTCAAGGGGTCGAGCGGGACGTAGCGAATCCTCGACCCCCATTGAGAGGTCGAGCGGGACGCGACCGGCCCTCGACCACTCAGGGGTCGAGCGAGTCGGGGTAATGATGCGGCTTTTACGGCTAAGACCTGACTGCCGCGGGGATGCTTCCCGTGGAGGCCCACGTGAGTGGCGCCGTGGTGGGGATCCTACGGGTCCTTTTGAGTCCTCTTGAGTCTGACGCGTGTGAGTCTTAGGAGGTGCCACGTGACACCCTAATATTTACCTTCGACAGGTACAACAAATAAGCATAACTATTTAACTCCTACTTGCTACTAGTATTGTGCATGTGCGGCAGACACGTGCTATTCTCATATTAAAAATATATTTAATAAAAACATGTTATAATTAATAAAATATAAGGTAGAATGATTATATAAATATCACTCTATTCCACGATACATAGTCCATTGCATATGAAATTCAGACAATATAGAGCACCACAATTTTGTTTCAGATTATCAACAGTAGATTCAAAAGTTTGTATTCTTGATTCGTTCAAGACAGCCTTTGATATCTTGGAGCAAGAAGATGGACTTCGTTCCATTACCATCAAAAGCCAACAAGTTGACAAGAAACTCCCTCCTCGATGTTGGAGGCGTCTCCTCCATGTCCGGCGCTTGATGAAGCCGATGCCCGCACCAGAGCAGCCACTCCATCTCTGTTATCTGTAGATAAATATCTTTGAAAGCACCCTTCTTTACTTTTCTTGTATTTTGTCCATACTGTAGAGAAGACATGGATCCTTGCCACAATTCCGTCCTACGACAAGATAACAAAAGATACAAAGTTAATATTGGACGAATAAAATGAGAACAACAAGGACCTAGCCAAAAAAGTGTCCGGCAATACTAAACTCCTTCCGGCAACACTGATCTGATAGATACCGTGCAAATATGTCACCATGAAATCAGACAGTAGACTGATCTTGAAGTAAGTCTGAAATCTGACAATAGCTTGATGTTTAAGTAACATTGAAACCGGTTGTAGTTCTTCCTCCCCACGAAAGATTTACATCAAAGATGACCAGACATCAAGAGCGACACGGAAAAATATTTGAGTTCATCAGCATCTGAGTACGCACCGTGAAAAATATTTGAGTTCATCCTAGCTTTGGATTGTGGCCGAAGATTGTGCGAGATGTGCTGCACCTACTGTGATGGCAACTGCGGCAAGGACGTTGGACTACACCGTCGCTACTTCGGACAATTAAATGACCACCGATGTCACTGAGTGGCTGCACCTTTAACTTTCACGGTGGCATCAGCCGCCAGAAACTCAGCATCGACAATAAATCAACAGCATCTGACGAGGAGAGCATAGCAAGAATGGGTAAGGCAAACCAAACGGGTGGGTCCAGGCTTTTCCAAGCTAGAGCTGCATGACGTCGATACTACGCTGCAACAACAGGAAGGTCCTGTATCGACGTCAAGAATCTCCACCAGCACCACAAAATTTCAATCATAGACAAACCCTCGTGAAGCCGCCAATCGAAAACAAGTTGAAGGAAAGTGCGGGTGTCACGGGATTGATTACCGGGCGATCAGATCACAGTGCGAAGTATGTAAGGTGTATGCAAGTGTGGGTAAGAGCATTGTCGCGTGAGAGAAATCCGGCATCCGGGTCTGACACAAAGGAAGGAAATGGATCGAGGGTCTTGATGATGGATACGTTCAGAGTCCGGTGAAAAAAGACGTAGATTTCCGGACGAAACTAATCCAAAATCCTGTAAACAATGTGACACTGGTTCTGAAGGGCCCAACAGTCATTGGACATGGGATTAATTGATTTGATTAAGGATTACGGAGAGACTTCTATCAAAGGCTGAGATTAGAGAGGATAGGTTAGCTTAGGATAATAAACTTTACTCTTGATGTTTAGTCTTTATATTAGAGATAATTGTGTCATCTAGTTGTTAACATAATCAGGACAACCTTCTACTCATATTGAAGTGCGGCTTGAGTGTCAAGGAATGAAGTTAGTTAGAGTTCATGGCATGAGAGTGGGAATAGATGAAACAGAGAGATAGAATAAGAGGGAGAAGAACAAGGGCCGCACGGGAATATTTTGGTAGCGAGCCGCAACAAGATCTGGTTCCCTCGATGTCGGATTCAGTGGCGGCGTTGTCATGCTGGGGAGTGACATGAGCGGAGAGAGGAATAGCTGAGCGCAAATGAGAGAAGACGGTAAAGTGATTATGAAACCCCTTGCACAAACGGGACCAGGCTATAGGCCGAGGTATGATAACCAAACATCACTGGGTTGCATGGTTCAGACCTGGTTGTGGGCTGGTGCATGTATAGATGGCCAAACGGGCGGCCCGGCCCGACATGGCCTAGGCCTTAAAAGGTCCGGCACGCGTGACGGTCCACATGCCTGGCTAATGGCCCGTGGCCCAACATGAATTTGGTTAAACATGTCAGGCCGGCCTTATAGACCTGTTAACAAAGAGGCCCATTAGAACTTTCAGCCTGTTACAACTGTTATTGGTGAAAAAAGAGGAGAAAAAGTGAAAGAATAGGGAATCGAACTCATGACCTGAAGGGAAGAAATGAGCAACTTAACCACCAAGCCACCTTGCCTTTGTTATATAATAAGTAAATATAAAATATATTTAATTAATTATAAACAGGCCGTGCCCCATGCCGCCCACCGTGCCGAGGGGTCGGCCCAAGCATAGCCCGGTACATCGGTCGTGCCGAACCAGGCACGAATTGTTTCGGGTCATGACGTGCTTGGGTCGGACCTAAAAATTCAGGCTTCGAGCATGCCCGATTAGCCCAGTCCATTTGGCCACCTATAGTGCATGCAATGAAACACATCCTAAATGCTGATGCATCTATGATTCCTTTCCTCGTGTCCAGTGGTGGAGCTAGGAATAGAGCAAAGGGGGTACTATATAGTACCCACAAAGTAAGCCCAGTTTATTTCCCATTATCACTCATTTAGGTTAGTGGTTGAGTTTGGATGATAAATAGAACATTGTAGTCTAGAGACTGAAAGTTGACTAGAGGGGGGAGGGGTGAATAGGCAATTTAAAAATTAATTCTAAAAAAGCACTAAGCTTTGACCAAATCGATAATGACGGAACTTTCGTCAGGAACGACGGAACTTTCGTCACCACGGAAGTTTCACCAAATCTTTCTCTAAAACTTATTGAAACACAGATAACTTAAGAGATAGAGATACAATACTTGATAGTGGTGAAGCTAATGCAATTAATGACTAGAGATCTTGCTAGATAGCTTATGACACAACAATAAGTGAATCGAGCATAATAATATGAAGGAAATACACAATGAAATGCGGGAAAAGTAAAGAGAGACACAAGGAATTAACCTGAGGTTCGGCAACCACACTAAGTACTTCCTACGTCCTTGTTGAGGAGCCACACAAAGTGGTCGGGTCTTTTTCAACCCTTCCCCCCTCCCAAGCTATCACAAATATCGTGCTCGGATTTCTTTCTTCACTTGATTCTTTTCCTCCGGAGGTGAATCACACCTTCACAAACGTTTTCGTCTCACCACAACAAGTTGTTAGCTCAAGGGCGACACCTAGCCTTCTAGGAGACCAAGTCTCCAAGAGTGACAAGCAAATAAAATCTTATTTGGGGAGGGAAAGATGTGCTCAAGCTTTTGAGTGGATGGATTCAATCTTTTTGTGGTTGGATCTCTCTCACTTTGCTTGGAATCTCAAGATCAAGTCTAGGAGTGAGAGGGGAGAGCTCTAGCTGAAGAATGAGTGAAATGCCAAAGTATCCAACCCCTCCCATAGGGGAAGGGGTGAGCTATATATAGATCTCTCTCAAAAACTAGCCGTTACTTAACTTTGCTGCGATCTAACGGAACTTCCATGGTTCCCCATGAAACTTCTGTCAATTCAAAAAGAGTCATTGCGCAGAGGAATTTCAACTGAGCCAGAGACGACAGAACTTCCGTGATAGGGCTCATGGAACTTCTGTCGCTCTTGGGTTGCGACACTGAGAAACCAGGAAGAGACGGAACTTCCGTGGCAGAGACCACGGAACTTCCGTAGCTCTCGGGTTGCAAGATACTTGAGTTGGATAATGATGGAATTTCCGTGAGAAGACTCACGAAACTTTTGTGACTCTCTGTTTGGCTCAGAAAGGCTGGTTCTTTTTGGCTTTAATTGGCTAGTCTTTCACAAAATTTATTGATTGTCTTGAGCACATGAATTCCCTTAAAAGCAAGATAAGTTTTTCCCCTTTTAATAGTTCGGCATACCTACGACTCAAATAAATTAGCAAAAGCTAAACTTGAAGGACTAAGAGTCTCTTTTCTTTTCTTCTTTTGTTGAGGGATGAACTTTCTTACAAAAGTGGGCAATTAAACTTTCTCTTGATAATCTGCACATTTACTTCATGAACATGTTAGCACAGTTTTAATCTTTTGTCATCGTACACCAAAACCCATTAGGGGATCCTAGATGCATCTTCAATCTCCCCCTTTTTGGTGGTTGATGACAATAGATTAAAAGGATATGGAAATATAATCAAGAGAAACAATAACAAAATATAGTGAGGCTCCTCCTAAAGATATGCATGAGTCATAAAAATATGTGAAGGAGCTCCCCCTATATTTTGCAAAGAGTGGGATGCCAAAAAAGTGTACATATGCAACATAGTGATAAAGCAATAGATCAACAACACACTAGCACATTCATCACATCTAGGCACTAGTGAAAGGACCGAGTGACCGAGAGGGGGGGGGGGTTGAATCGGGAACTCACAGTATATACCAAATTCGCTAATTCTTAAAACCGACCACTCAAAACAAATCCTACACAATCCTAGTAGTGATCACACTAGCAAGATAATGAACCTATGAAAGGAATCAATAACCTAAGCATACTAGTGGATCACACAAAGGAAAAACAACTACTATGCAAGCTAGTAACCAAAGATACGCGAAAGCACACAACTAGCTAGCAAGGAGTCCTACTCATGCAAAGCTACTAGATCAACAAGCACATGGAAGCACACAAGCATGAGTAGCACATTACATACTAGGGTGATCAATCAAGCCAAAGCAACTCCTATACATGCTAGTAATCAAGAATGAAGGCTAAGCACTACTAGCAAGTAAAGAAGCCTATTCATGCAAGTCTACAAGGTAGTCAACTAGAACAAGGTAAGAACACAAGCATGAATAGCACAATACATACTAGGGTGATCAATCACACCAAAGCAACTCCTATACATGCTAGTGATCAAGTATGAAGGCTAAGCACTACTAGCAAGTAAACAAGCCTATTCATGCAAGTCTATAAGGTAGTCAACTAGAGCAAGGCAAGCACACAAGCATGAATAGCATGATATGTAAATGCGGAAAGTAAAACATCATAGTAAGGAGTAGAGTAAGAGATGACTCATGATTTTTTCCCGAGGTCTCGGAAGTATGGCGCCTTCCCCTACTTATCGTTGGACCACTCCCGCCGGAGTCCCGGTCCCTCCCGCCACCAATGTGGAGTTCTCACCCACGAGCCCGTAATCACTCTCAGAGTGAAGACATGGTGCGCGTCATCGCTGCCACCAAGGCACAAGCTCGCCTCCCTCGAGAACCTGCCGGACTCCCGGAGCCGACACGGGTGGTCACTATTGATGCCCCTTTCACCGGCGGGCTCAAACCGTGTACAAACATGTGACGGCCTTCACAACCGATCATGATAGGCTCGGATCACCGACACCTAACCGGTCTAGGTCTCACCATAGACCAAGAGTAACAACCTAGATCACACCCTCAAGGACACCCTAGCCTTAGATGTGCATCAATGCTCATGTTACTCTCACTAGCACTCTCATGATATCCAATATCCTCTCCTAGTGCTCCTCTCTTGGCCCTTTGGCTCCCAATAGATGCTCCCAGCAATCCCAATGGCTAAAGGCAGTCTCCAAAACCCTAGCAACGAAGTTATATAGGCTTCCAACCTCCAACTAGCCGTTGCTCCACGAAATCAGCTTTCTGGGCCTACTGACCGAACTATCCGGTCACTACCTGACCGGACCGTCCGGTCAATGCAAACCTGAGAACCAACAGCTCTGCCCTGCTAAAATCCTATACTGACCGGACCGTCCGGTCTCTACAACTTCCAACTCTGACAGTTTCCTTGCTTCTTCGCTATATTCTGTTGCCTCCTCTGATGACCGTACAATCCGGTCTTTACCTGTAGAAGCTGAAACTCCTTGTCTCCTCTTGACTTCGTTTCCCGACTTCTTCCAACAGCTCCTTGACTTCTCCACTGTCTCCTAGTGCTTGTGATTTCACTGAGCATCCATGCACATCACCAACTAGTGTGACCTAAGAGATATGACCTAGACCCCCGTGATAGTCTGGTTTTTCCTATGGACTCAAAGCCCTAACAACTAGACAAGTGTTCCAAACACTTGCTCCATAGCTTGTCCTTAGCCTTGATCCATCTCCATCAAACCTTAGACTCCATCAAGCTCATCAAGCCTCCATGCTTGTGGTCATTGTCATCAACCGCCAAGGCAACCATCAATGATCATCATAAGATAAATAAGGTTTCCTACACGCATAACACTCATGTAGATATTAGTCATATTTTATGTTTGTCATTCATCATCAAAACAATCATACCTTGGGGTGACCTTAATGGTCATGAACCTTATAATTTTCTCCTTTTTGGTGATGGATGACAACCACTACTTATGATGATCCAAAACGAACGAGTCTCAAAAGAATAAGAAGAAAGGGACAAAGGACTCAAACAAAAACAAGGAACCAAGAGAAAAGATAGGTCTAAAAGGATTACCTTGGTCCTTACCTTGGAAATAGTCTCCCCCTTGGAATATGCTAGGTGTTGAGGGAGAACTACCCAAATTATGTAGCGCACTAGAAGTTGAGCTTGAGTTTTATTTTGCGCCCGTCATGGTGTCGTGGTAGTCAATCTTGTTGATGTAGATACACACCATGGACGTAGATGTTCATGTCGGTGTAGATGTTCATTGTTGTTGTAGACATGCACCATTGTTGTTCTTCTCCATGTTGGTGTAGATGTTCATCTTGTCATGATCTTCATATGTACTCCAAGTGAACATGCACCATTGTCTTGATCATCTTCATGTTCTCCACATTCATCTTCTTTTTGTCTTCATGTTCTTCTCGATTTGGCTTTTGGATCTTCATGTTCTTCTCACATTTTGTGTTATCGATCTAGACTTGGCTTTTGGATCTTCATGTTCCTTCTCCCTCTTTGTCACCTATCACCAAAAACCATAAGCCAAAAACAAAACACAAGAGAACCAAGGAGCAGATAATAAATGGCAAGAGTTAGGAAACTCCCCCTTTCATGGTGCTCCTCCTTGGTCACAATGGTGTTCCACCATAGCTCCCCCTACACACATGACTCAACAAAATATTTCTTCAAGAAGCAATGGTTAGTCATTAGTGTGTTGGGAATGTATGAGTCACTTGTCTTTAAGCCGCACGAGTATATTTAACCTTGGAGCTCGTTTGAAAATGACTCAATGGACATGAAGCACAAACCTTTCCTTTAGTCACATTTATGGAGATGTATTCTCATATAGATCATGAGGCACAAGTTTCTCCAAATGTGACAAGCCTCCTTTGTGTTTTCTACATGATGCATGCAACAAGTATTTTACATATGCAATGATAGTAAACATGCCATGTGAATGCAAGCAATATTAAACAAGACACAAAGGAAACCTAACAATGTCAAGTTTGAATCCCTCCCAAGCTTACTCACTATAAGCCATACCCTTGCCTTGAGATAAGCCAAACCACCATCTCAAACACTCCCCCTTGCTTATAGCTATCTTGAGTGGGTTAGACATTGACTAATTTTTTATGTGTTTTTTTTACACATGCATGGATGCAAAACATTCTAGTCACAAAGGAGTCCTAATTACCATGTAATGCAAGAAAGGAAAGAACACACTACAACTACCAAGAACAAACACGGATACCTCCCTCATGAGTAGATATGTCGTTGAGGTCCATGTCACTCGTGGTGGACTTCACTTGGTTTTCAAGCAAACTCCCAGTCCACCACCACCATCATCTAGGTCTTGTTCTTGGGCACCCACTTGTACTTCATTGACATCTTAAGATCAACAATGTACTTAGGCACCCATATGCTCTTGACATTTCTCTTCTTGTTTGGTGGTCCCAAAGCTTTTGCTTTCACCTTGCCATCCTTGTCCCTAAAAAGCTTGAAATGGGTGTTCTCATGGAACAAGTTAGCATTAGGTAAAACAATGGAACTTCTCATCATAGGGAAATCCTTGATGGTGTGGCCATCCTTGCAACACCTCTCGCAATAGTAGTCATCGGCGAGTATGGGTTTGATCCATACGGGGATGGAGTCACTCGTCCCAATGATGTCGATGGCAGCGGGATATGAGCCAAGTTCCCGGTGGGAGACATTGTTCACAAGGTTTCTCCCAAGAGTCTCCTTGTGGATGGCTCTACCACGTGTGAGCGTCTTGAAGCCATCCAACACCATCTTCCTCTCTTCCTTGAGCTTATGATATTCCTTCAAAACAAATGAATCAATGGAAGAAACCTCGACCGAGGTGGTTAGTTCATCACACATAGTAGAAGCATCACTCTTAGATGAACTAGAGGAGGAGAGGCAAGGTTATCAACACTGATGGCCTCAAAAGTAAGTTCAAAGGCCTCATACTTCTCACTTAGCTCTATATGATCACCCTTGAGTTTGTCATAACTCTTGTGTAGGGCCTCATGAGATGTGACAAGGTCCTTGAGCTCACTCTCAAGATCACCAACATGGTCCTTAGCCAACTTATATTCTTTTCTTACCACTTCCAACATTTTGGATTTCTTGACGACGATGTCGCAGGCTTGCTCAAGAATACTCCAAAGCTCGACGCAAGAGGGCTCTTCATCATCGCTGTCATCGCTGCTCTCATCCTTACTCTCCCCAAGTTGGCTCGTGACCATGAGGCACGTGGGAGGTGGAGGAAGAGCTCGTGGAAGTGTGGTCTTGATCATGGCTAGGCCGGCCATTTCATCATCATCACTTGAAGAGGAGGATGCTTCACTTGAGTTGTCGCTTGTCCACCCCCCAACAAGAGCCTTGCGTCAGAAATTCTTCTTGAGCTCTTTTCCTTTGTCCTTTTCTTTGTTGAAGTACCTCTTCTTCTTATACTTGGCTTTGGGGTCTCCTTCTTCTTCAGTGGGAGGAGGTCTAGGTGAAGTATCTTGTGCATCATGGATTGCTTGCTCTCTCGAGATATGAGTGTCTTGAGTTTGCAATGAGGTGGGGGAATCACTCATATGCTTTCTTGTCTTGGAACTAGAGCTTGGAGTGGAGGTGGGGATGTTATGTGAAGAGCTTTGGGAAGTAGCTTGAGGTGAAGTATGTGTAGAGGATTGTGGCTCACTTCTCTCTTCATTTTCCTCATGGATAGGTGGATGCACTCTCATAGAATCTTGGGAGGATGTGGAAGGTGTGTCATTAGCATCTTGGGTTGGTTCTTGTAACTCGGAGGATGAGGTTGTTGAGGTGGTGAAGTGGAGGGCTCACCAATATCATTATCATGGGGTAAGACCTCGCCTACGGGCATGTTCCTCAAAGGTTTGCTTGTTGGTTCATCTCCAATGTTCACTTCATGAAATACTAGCTCTTTCTTTGCATTCCAAATCATTTCACCATCCTCATCAAATGTGCATTTGAATCCCATGTCACAAAGTTGACCAATAGACAGAAGGTTGAAATTGAGGGTTTCCATAAGAAAGACCTTGGAGAGATGGAGGTCCTCTGTAATGGCCACCTTGCCTGAGCCTCTAACTCTCCCTTTTGAGTTATCCCCAAAAGTCGCCTTCTCACTGTGTTCGTATTCATCAATGTTGGTGAACATGGTTGGCTTCCCGGTCATATGTTGGGTGCACCCACTGTCAAGAATCCAATGAGTACCTCCACTTTTGTAGTTGACCCTAGTGGTAGCTATAGGATAGGCACTAGAGGAAGAAGGGTTAGTATCCAAAGCATTACTCAATTTCTGAGAGTTGGGGAGAGCAAGGTGAGCTTGAGAGTGATTTTGAGTGGAACTGAGTGACCAACCGGCCAAAGGGCAAAGAGGGGTTCTATTTATAGCCCAATGGGGAAAAGAGTCGTTGAAGACCCAATTTCTGAGATCTGTGTCGGACAAGTCCTATGGTCATCGGACATGTCTGATGAATCAAGGTGGCGCAGAAACTGGAGTCCGACAAGCTTGCCCAATGCCTCAGACAAGTCCGATGGCACAGGAGGGGTAGAGGAACTGAAATCCGATGCTCGGACAAGTCTTGTCCATCGGACAAGTCCGATGAAAAAAGGTGGCAGGGAAACTGTACTCCGATGAAAGTGTCCGATGCATCGGACTTTCCTCTGGTCATCAGACAAGTCCGATGATCGTCGGACATGTTCGACGACCCAGAGTGGCAGAGGTACTGGAGTCCGATGGACTTGTCTGATGGGTCGGACAAGTCCGATGATTTTGCCCTGGAAATTTTTGTATGGCCTAGAAATAGGAATTTTGCACTTGGTTCACCTCCGCTTCACACTTTTGTGTCCCTCTTAATAGTACGACTTTTCCTATACTCAAGATTTAAAATAAAATATTATGAACTTCATTCTTGAGCATATTTTGAATTTTAACTTGAAGCACTTTGCCATCTTCTTTTCTTCCTTTCTGTTTCTATGCATTTAATCACCAAACTTTGTACCATAATCTACACACATGCTCATTAAAAGATTAGTCCGTTCTTGATTGTATTGACGCCAATCACCAAAATAAAATTAGGGGCCTAGATGCACCTTTAGTTTGTTAGTGCATATCAACACCTAAATATAAATCACCTCCCCTGCTGTCTGACACAATTAAGTCTCTAGTTAACTATCCACTGACCTTGTTTCAAGTACAATCCCATTGCTTCAATCGACACATACCCATATTTAATTTAAATTTGTGACATAGTAATAAAATGGGGTAAACCAAGAAAATATGTAAAACAAGTTAACTACCCCACTAATTCCAAACTAAACCTGCCTTTTTATAGATCATGCCAACACCCTAACTTTTGTTTTAAGGAAGTTCTATGAATCTCCTCTCAAGCATAGCATCATTTTGCATCATGTAGATCACGAGGGAATCACGTGGAGGCTGACACCGTGCAAGAGCCAGAAGGAGGAAGTGACCCTGCTAACTAGGAACAGGCACAAGGCAAGCCCCGGTGCATCCCACCAGTTTTACATTTTCGTTTTCACATTAGTTAGGGATATAGTCTTGTTTATGCTTTAAGTTTATAGGAGTTGTTTAGAAACTTAGTATTGCAATAGGTTCCCTTTACCTGGTATTAGCCTCAGGACGGTAGTCGCTCTGCTTAATCTAGGACGACTATTCGTTGAGTGGTATGGAGACCATTCGTAGATCAGAAAATATTATCACTGGGGAACGATATCGGCTGAAGAAAAGTTTGGATGTGATAACAATGAAGACCGGACGGGCAACTAGGTGGAAAGGGAAGGACAGCTTGTGTTCCAGGAGGTAGCCCCTCCGAGTCACCTAAGGCTACGTCTCGTGTCCGGCCCATGGGATCAAGTTTGAACGTACTGTTTGCATGCTGGAGTTATGGGCCCAGTAAAATGACGTAGCTACGACTACTGCTTGGTCGGAAGATATCCTACTCCCTTCTTTGGTAGAACTAGGGCTGAGAGGAGGGAACAATGCACCCACGGATGGATGTATGGGACGCATCGCGTTGGGGGACCCTTCTCGGAGGAGCCAGGCCCGGAAGACCTTGTGGTACTGTATGTGAAAAGTTTCTCTATGCGGCTTCCAGGAAGCGCGTATGGGTCGTGCAAGCAGGTCTCTCCTACAAGATGTAAATCGATTCGAGTCGCTGCCCCTCACAGTAACGAGTACCACTTGATCGCAGCTTCAAAACAGCGTTGGAAGCCATTAATATGATGAATGGGTTCAATACTGCTGTATGGAATTGTTCTAATTGTATTGCAATCATAATTGCTGTAGTTTTAGTGCAAACTAAATTTCTTATTCTGCATATCAACTTAACTTGATGCTGAAACTTGAAAAATAAGGATCCACTCTTAGGATGGCTTTTTGACAACATAAACCTTACCTTTAGCCTGGACATGTCTAGGAGTCGGCTGTAGATGGTCATTTTGACGGGTCAGTCTTGTTAAGTAAATTAGTTGCTCAGGGCGTAGCTCTATGTGGTTTTCAGATAACCAGGGTGAAGTCTGCCATTGCGGTGGGAGGCTCCACTAGGAAGGCTAGCGTTCTGACTGTTGGAATATCAAATGAGATCTTTGCCCCGATAACGATGAGGAGTAATCTGTTGATTGCCGATACGGTGTTTTGGGCAGAACACCTATCATGACCGGATGTGCTATGTATATCGTCGTGAGAGTACGATTGTACCTTACTTATGCTGTCGAATCATTTGTTTCTATTGAACTATGTCGCTTCCACACTTTTAAAAACTCTGGTTTATAATTTAAATTCAGATTTATGTAAAACTCTGTACTCTATCTATTCTTGTTGTAACTATATTATTCTGTCATGTGTTGTACTATTAGACGTCACAGCGCGTGTCGTCACCCGAGAATGATCCTGTAATGGAGTCGTCTTCGTGGTAAGGCGGTTCTGTTACACCATATTGACGCGATATTGACGTTATAGCTATCTCCTAGATAAAGCCGAAAATCAGACTGCCGTATGAACGAGATCTCTGCGTCACCAGACGAGGAGCTAAGATTTCGATCATGATCTCGCCAGCTCATCATCCGGTGAGCTTCTTTGCTCAACATCTGTCATTCAAGTACTTCTTAGACTGGTTCGGCATTTTATGGTATAGCTCTTATGGTGTTTGACATTGGTAAATTTTTTAGCAATAATAATAAAGGATGTTTGAAAAATTAAAAAGTATGATGAAAGTAAAACTAAAAAGTTACTATATTAGTTTATTGGGTTAGAACTCAAAAGTAATATGGAATCAAAGATTAAAAAAAATTATCAATATTGTACTAAGTTTAGCTACAAGTCTAACATAGTCAAATAATGAAAGAGATTGATAAACTATAAGAGAATTGTGTTAAACTATGTAATATCCTATTATTAGAAGTGATATTTCTTTTTCTATTTAATAAATATCTATCATACTTATATATATTGATTTTAATTATTTAAAAGCCGTAGCAACGCAAGGGCATTTTGTTAGTTTTTTATTAATTTACGTTGGCAGAATATTTGGCGGACGACACCACCTGATTTAATAATTAGAGAAGAGATATAAAGATTCTAATCGGGCAGTTTTTTGTTTTCTTAATTTTAATCAAACTTTGGTTCTTTTTCTTTCTTTCTACACTTCCGTGAAACAACCTGATTTAATAATTAGAGAAGAGATAGAGATTCTAATCGGGCAGTTTTTTTGTTTTCTTAATTTTAATTGAACTCTGGTTCTTTTTCTTTCTTTCTACATTTCCGTGAAACGGGTATATTGATCGGATCAAACTCTGTTTTTTTATTAATCTAGTTTAATAGAATATTTGACGGACGACACCACCTGATTTAACTAGGGAACTCTGGTTCTTTTTCTTTTTTTCTACACTTCCATAAAACAGGTATATTGATTGGATCGAACTTTGTTTTTTATTAATCTATGTTGGCAGAATATTTGGCGGATGACACCACCTGATTTAATAAGGGGTAGAGATATTAGATAAAGATAATTAGATAAGTAGAGATAGATAGAGATTAAGAGTGGAGATAGAGAGATTACCTGATTCGTATCGTATAGCGATCCAGTTATATTTGTGGAAACCAAAAGGGGAAACGGAGAAGTACCACGCGTCTGCTCAAATCTCTTGTCGTCGCCATGGGTGACTACGGGAACGCGATGATGCGGAACCCTAACGTCGGCGTGCAGTACCACGCGAAGCCGCAGGGCCGCCCCAACAACGCTCAACTCAAGCTTGTAAGCTGCCGCGCCTCATCCTCCAGTGCCCATAAACCCTAGCAATTTCTTGTTGGCCTTCTCCGTTTAATTCGAATAGCTCTGAGTTTTTTCCTCGGTTCCGATGTCTTGTGGCAGATCGCGCAGAACCACCCGACGGGGCTCACGGCGAACCTGTTGAGGCTGTTCGAGCCGCGCCCGCCGGTGGAGTACAAGCCGCCCGCCCAGAAGCGCAAGTTGCCAGCTTATTCTGGTGATTGCTGCGCCCCCCCCTCCCCCCCCCCCCCCCCCCCCCCCCCCCCCCCCGCCCATTGGGGCCATGCTTTTTCGAGTGGTCGGAGTTTCTCTATGTGATTGCTGGCAGGAGAGTTGCTGATCGGCTATTGCTGATTGATTGCAGGGATTGCTCAGTTCGTGTCGCAGTTCGCTGAACCGGGGGATCCAGAATACGCCCCTCCCATCCCCAAGACCGAGACTAGAGTACGTCTTATTCATTGCTATTTCTGTTTGTGCTTAATTTTGGGTGCCATTCAGATCCTTATCCCTTGCTATCTGGTCATGATCATAACTTTATATGTATGATATGATTAAGCTTGTGAGCGGGTTAGATTGCATGCTAAGTGGAATTGATAATGTGGCAACAAAAAATGCTGCTGTTTTGGCCTACATTAACTGTCAATTTCGATACTTGTTTGCTTCAATATTCACAAACTCAGACTACTCAAGTAAAATTACAGAAAATACCTCATGAAATTCAGCTAGACTAGATTCAATAATTTCCTTGTTGAAAATGCATAAGGAAATAATGAAAGATATTATTTTTTACAAATTTACCCATTTTAATGATCTGCCACATACAAAACTGATGGCGTCAACTTTCTATTTTACTGTATTGCCTGTGTGTTTCCTATATCTTTGGTTTGACATATCGCAATGTGTAAAGGCTGAAAAGAAGGCCAGAATCCACGAGCTTAAGCTTGAACAAGGTGCAACCAAAGTTGCTGAAGAGCTTCAGAAGTGTAAGTTCTTCCTCATGG
Organism: Eleusine indica; assembly: GCA_030378355.1. Taxonomy (NCBI): domain Eukaryota; kingdom Viridiplantae; phylum Streptophyta; class Magnoliopsida; order Poales; family Poaceae; genus Eleusine; species Eleusine indica. The sequence continues at coordinate 51,843,051 of CM059495.1, forward strand.
CATGTTGTCCTATACTTTCAGATGATGCAGTCCTGCAATCACTTGTTCTTTTTTTTTTTTTTTTGTGTGTGCAGATGACCCACAAAATGACCTCAATGCCACTGGAGATCCATACAAAACTCTCTTTGTTGGGAGTCTTGTAAGTATATTTTGCTCAATATCAAGGGAATACTTTTTCGTGTGGGAGCAGCTCCATGTAGTTGATATATTTTGTTGCAAGCTGCAACTGAATTCTCAATGCTCATTGACTTTCTTTACTCTTTCAGAGTTATGAGACATCCGAACGTAGTCTTAAAAGGGAGTTTGAAGCTTATGGGCCTATTAAAAGGGTAAGTGTATGTGGTAAATCCAGTGCAGGTGAAGTTATTCCCCTTTGGTAAGGTTTAATTATTCTAATTGACAACCATGATGGGTGAATACTGAAAAAAAGATAAATTGTTTCACTGTGCTTGCATAGCTTTGTGGTAGTCCTTGTGATGAAACCATACCTTCTAGCCTGTTGCTCCCACAACACAGAACTGCAAACCTACCTTACCAATGGTTCTCTAAAAGTGGTAGTGTTTGCTTATTTATTAATTAATTATGTGCTTTTTTTTGGAAACGAATTCTTACAGTTCTTCTTTGTAAAAGAGAATTAGAGTTGCTCTCTGTGATGCATTTCTCTCCCTTTTTAGCAAAAATAAGGACTCTACTTTTAATAAGTTCAGTGTTCTGATTCATCTATGGTACACTATATACACTTAAGGCTTGTTTGGTTGAGACCCTGGCGCTGGCTGCCTGTGCCAGACAGCGATCTGAGCCCTGAGAACGCTGCCTGGGCCAGGCAAGATTCTCAGGACTTGAAGCAAACAAACCCTTACTCCTGAATATGTTGTACAGGCTCATTTCAGTTTAGTAGTCTCAGGTCCTGGCACAGCTGGATTCTTTCCAAATTCTTATGGGATTTAGTGTGTGACATCTGTGTTTGATCCCCCTGAATGGCGTGGCAGCAAAGGAGTAATCTTTAGTTTGTTTGTCTTGATAACTAAATTAATCTGTTGCACTGAATATTTAGTTAGCCATTTTAATTTGCACTTTGTTGGTACAAATTTGAAGACTAGGAGACTTACGCAAAGGTAATTTTGACTGGAGCTGTGTATACTACTATACAGTCTATATGTTCTCTCTTTTAGTATCTATTTGTCTCCCACTTGAGCCAAGAAGCTTGAAAAATGGTGAAAATGACACCAGGTAGGTCACTTTTTTTTTTTTTAAAAAAAAAGATAGAGCAGCTTATCTGCAGGTAGAGTGTTTCCACCGCTGAGTTATTCCATGCATAAATCAGGTTAGTATAGTGTTTACCACTACTTCACATGAGCTGTTAAAGCTATTGCTGGTGCCAATTTTTGTTTCTCATGAAGGAAACAACATTAAAGCACCAATGACATCTCTAACTCCTAGAACTCAGTATACTTCTATTTTCCTGTGTGTAAGGAGTACCTACCGCTCAGTTGATATTTATCACATTAATGCATGTAACTTCTGTTGCTATTTGTTTGTCTTGATCCTGGAGGTTGAACAAATATTTGCAGTGGAGAGGAAATTCTGGTATAGTATTTAATATACTTCACTCTCCTTATTTCCCTAGTAAATTCCCTGGTAAGGGGATGTGCTGTGTATTTTCCAGCATTCACCGATCAGCCAGACTTTGCCTTTTTCCTGCAACTTTGATGATGTGTAATACTGTAATGGTTTCAATCCTCGTGTGGAAGCTTTACACATGCAAACTTAGCACAGCTAATTAGGCCTTATGCCTTTATTCGTGCAAGATAGAATTGAGTTCCTTTTAACCAAACTGACCGTATCAATAAGTGACATATCTTCATCTTCTCAAGTTCAGTATAACTTTACCTTTAGAATGTCCCTAACTAGAGCTTTGCAGGCACGGCTTGTTATTGACAAGGAAAACAAATCCAGAGGATATGCATTCATAGAGTATGTGCACACTCGGGACATGAAAAGTAAGTTCGAGATAGCAAATGCTCCATACATATTAGTTTCACTTTAATATCTTATCATTTACAACCTGACATCTTTTGTCACCAGATGCATACAAGCTTGCAGATGGAAGAAAAGTGGACAATAGGAGGGTAATAGTTGATGTGGAGCGTGGCAGAACTGTTCCAAATTGGCGACCAAGGAGACTAGGTGGTGGACTAGGATCAGGCAGGTTCGGTGGTGAAGGTGCTGACCACAAACGTCCTGCTAGGTATATTCATTCTCTTTTGTTGATTGCTTGAGAATTTTTTTTTAATTATGTAGGTCAAGGTATAAATAAACTAATTAACAGGTTGGTGTCTTACTAGTTTTTTGTTGATTTGGAGGTGATTTGACATTATTTGGATTATCGGGGATCTTGGTATAATCATCTAGTAATATGAAGTGTCTAGTTCTTGACACCTCTTTTTTCTGATTATCAGGGAGCAACAGCTTGCTGGTCGCCTCAGATCAGAGGAACCTAGGATTAGGAGGTATGATTGTCATGCAGATGGGTAATCTTATCACAAAAAATAATGATATGTGTAGCTTACATTGGTGTTTATATTATGCGTCTTTTTCATGTTACATTTAATGCAGGGATCGGGATATGGTGCGGGAAAAGGATCGGGGTGAAAGAACCAGTGCACGTCGGGATCATGAATCAAGGGGAGAGAGGCACAGCCATAGAGGTCATGATAGGACACGGGAAAATGACCAGGTGAGGGACAGGAAAAGAGACGGTGGGCATGACCGTGATCGTGATCAGGGTGATAAAGATAAGCACAGATATCATGGTCGTGACTATGATAGACGGAGGGACCTTGAACGTCCTCATGACCGCCATGGTGATCGAGCTAGAGACCGTGAGCATGCAGGTCGCAAACGGGACCGCGACCACTTGCATGAGTACTATCAGGAAGATGCATATGGTAAGACACCGGCCAAATATAAAGCACGGCCTAAAAACATGGAACCTGAGGTTGCCGAGAAAGGTGAGGGATACATGGAAGGTAATTACCAGTTCAACCAAGCAGATAACTGAAAGGTAGTATCAATGACGTCATGTTCTTTCAACTCACCGCTTAATAGTGTTTTTCTGATGCAATGATGATTTCTTTGACATTGTCATGATTTCAGCAAGCCAGTAGATTCGGGTGTCCTATTTGGAGGTAGAAGCATCAACCATGTAAATTTTTGCGTTTATGCTCCCGTTCTGTATTTTGCATTTTGTATTTAGCTAGTACCGTTATATAGGATCTGAAACCAGTGGATTTGCAATGAGAAATTTTGTTTTATGACTCCTGAGTGAGCGTTTTTGAATTTGTGTTGTTGCTTACATAAGCTCCTATTGCAACAAAGTGTGCCCTAATCTGTAATTATGCGAACACTCTTTTGTACTTTGCGCATTCTAAACACGAATGAACAAACGAATCTCAAAAAAAAAGCACGAATGAACAAACAGCTATAGTTCGTACCCATCAAAATACCCCCGATCGACAACTATGCGATGACTGTTCTGTGTAGTAGTGGAAACCTTCTAACCGTAGATAACTGATAGTCGACGACGTGCAACAGGCTGCAGCGAGCCAGCGAGAGCATGGGGCAACCAATTACAGACACGCAGCTGCTCGTACTTGTATGTTAGTACGAGGCGCATGATGTCCCATGCTTCCCTTGACAAGTTTCTGACGCCGATCGAGCACGCAGGTCAGCAGCAGCTCGTTCCAGAAATTGAGCACATGGAACGATAATCTCTATAACTTATTAATTGAGGTGAGGTCGTCTAAATTATTTTTTTCATGTTCAGATGTGTCCGTAACATTGTCGTATTCAGTTTGTATCCTATAATGATTCATCAATCAGTTTGAGTTGTTTTTGAACCATTTTTTAATTCTTTATTGAATTGGACTCCGATTTCAATTCGAGATTTCATACTAACAATAATTAATCATCTATTACTTTAACAACATATTTTGAATGGAAACTAATAACAAGAATTCCAATAATAACTCACTTTAAAATTATTATAATGAATATTTTTTTTAAAACTAAAAAAGATAAAGCAAAATAAAAATAGAGCAAATGCTCAAGCCAAAAAAATTGATTAATTGAAAAAAAACATTCTAGCTATAAATTTTTTTAACAAAGATTCGTGGCAACGCATGGGTATTTTGTTAGTAATAGTGTAATTTTAATATAGCTGTTTTCTTTTCTTTTACTAGCAGGCTGCAGCGGCACACAGGACCTTGTCTATTGACCCTGGCTGGCCGTCTTACTCCGACGTAAGCACGGGCCCCGTGAGGACAGTCCTCTGCATCCAAAGATAATTTTTTCTATTTATCAGAAATTTGGCCAGGGCATACCATACCAAGAAACCGGCATTGTCATAAAACTTGACATATCAAAAACGTTTGATTTGGTCTCGTAAAAATACTTGTTAGAGATGTTACAGCAGCGGGCTTCCCACCGAGATGGTGTGATTGGCTGACACTACTACTTAACACTTCAGCACCCTCTGTTCGGTTACATGGGGTACAAGGACCGGCAATGAGGCATGAGAGGGGGCTCTGGCAGGGAGATCCTTTATCGCCGTACTTTTCATATTGGCAATCAACACACTGTAGAAAGTGTTTAAATTGGCAACTGAGACAGAGCTCTTAACTTCATTGCGTGGCAGACATGCAAAGTTGCATGTATCCCTTTATGCCGATGATGTTGTACTGTTCCTAAACCCAGAAAAAGAAGACATGGACAAGATAATGCAAATAATTAAACATTTTGACGAGACAACTGGTCTGAAGATCAACATTGATAAGAGTTCAGTAACACCAATTCAGTGTGCTGATCTGGATCTTGATACAATCCTTAGTAATTTTAATGGACAACGGGTCTCATTCCCACTCACTTACCTGGGATTGCCATTGACACTTGGTCGCCTACGACTTGTGCATCTTCAGCCAATATAAGACCGCGCCCTGGCAAATCTAGCAGGCTGGCAAGGCAAGTTGCTGAATTTGGGTGGCAGGAGAGAACTGGTTAGATCGATGCTAGCTCACTACCTACATACGTGCTCATAACAATACGGGCACCAAATTTTTTTTTTCAAGGGCATCGATAAGGTCAGGAGACACTTCCTTTGGGCTGGCAACAAACAGCTCCATTGTGGAATAGCACTTTTAATGTAGACCATGATACCAGAAAACTAAAGGTATCATAGATAGATCTGACCGTCTATTTTGAATGGCAAATGTTGTAATTATCCACCAAATTTTGGATAATTAACAGTGACATACCTCTAGGGTAATTAGGCTGATAAGCAGAAAAATCGTTTGGTTTGTTTCTTTGAATGAAGGTCTGCAGCCGCAAGAAACTTTGGTGTGCGCCATCGCTGGCCATTTGCGGCACGTAGTGCTTAATCTTGTTAATGGAATCTAGATAGGAGATCAGGTGCTGCAATTTATAACGCGTATTCTTGAAGTAGGCACGGAGGTGAGTCAAGAGTTCATTGCCGACGCGTTTGCTGCTGGCTAGCTCCGCCGTCAAAAGATGGCACTGTCCAAGATGATATTTTTGTGGAATCTTTTTCGTATGCGACAACTAGAATTTCTCATCCAAACCACCTGTTGGGTTACAACGTCAATTAAGATTCTAGTTACAGGAAATCTTCCTGTAGATTCATACAATCAATAGCAAGATTACGAGTATAAACAATTCTGAAGCGTATCCAAATTTCATGCAAAAAATGAATCATGTGCGTCTGCCGTCGTTCATACTTCTATGCTCCAAATCAAGTCAGTACTTGATGATGAGTTAGCAAATCGAAAAAGCAAGAAAACCCTGCCTCTTAGTGTTCTTTTGCTGCGCTGCAGGCCTGCAACCAATGGCATCACGATTCTTCAGATGTTAGATTCGATTGGCCCAGCCATGATGACGATTAGGGTTCCTACCAATCGTCACGGCTAGATGAAACCTCTGGGCGGAACTAATAATGATTAATAGAATTCTAAAAAAATAACTAATTATAAGTTTTTATTTTTTTCCAATAATACCCATATGATATACATGATACCTCATCATGATACTTATGATTCTTATGATCTTAGAGGGTATCATGATTAAGATCTCAATCGTTGGATGCAGAAAATGAACGACGTGCATTCATTTTGGTCTATCGTAAAACAGCTCTTGTGGAAAGTGCAAAGTAACCTGGGCTAGAGTGAGACGACAGCTGGATCGTGGGGGTCTCGGCATTGTTGATTTGGACTCCTTCGGTCACGCCTTGCAACTGAGATGGCTCTAGTGTGACTGGTGCTGCCCACATAAACCATGGAACGGCATGGAACTACCTATCAATGCCATGAACGAAGCTCTTTTTGCGCAATGTTCTGGAAGGCGAGTTGGATCAATGGACTCTCATTGGCAGCCATGTTCCCAGCATTGTTCAAACATAGCAAGCGCAAGAATCGCACGGTGGTGGAGGCGCTCAACAATGAGAATTGGATACGGGATGACATGCATGATCTGATAGCAACATTGTGGGAGCAATACGTGCAGCTTTTATCTATCATTGATGACGTCGAATTCGACCTGGCCACCGAAAGAGGATCAAATCACCTGAACACGCACTGCCAGTGGCGAGTACATGACAAAGTTTGCGTACAACATGTAATTCGACGGAGGTGTTGGATCCTTCTTCCCTGCAAAGATCTAGAAAGTCTGGGTGCCAGCTAAAACCAAGTTCTTCCTGTGGTTACTCATGGGCAAACGAGGAGTGCCTTCATCCAACAGAATGAAAATTCGGCCCTGTCATATCACAACGGTTTGATCACCTGATGGCGGATGACAGCTTTGCAAAAGAACGCGCGGCTCGCGGTCACTGATAATCCTAGTTGTTAGACAGATTATTTGTCATATCTTAGCATGGCCTTGGGCTTTGGGCCCATGCACGGCTGTAGCCGTGTTGTATCCCTATATGCATCTCCTGTACACCACAGCAATAATCATCGCGTGCTTATTCCCCCTCAATTCTGCTTTCACTAGTAATCTGGACACGATGGAAAGGGGCCAATAGCTCACATGCGATGTTTTTGGTGAGAATTAGCCGAGCCATGACATATTGACGGTAATAGCTCGCGTGCGATGTCTGTGTGGAGCAAAATAGCCAGAACCTACAGACAACCTTGACACTTTGTGGATTTGGTTGTTAGCGGCCGTGGGACCCAGTCAAATCGTTGTCACGTGTGAATCTGTTTGATGGACCGACCGAATACCAGTTTCGTGCCATCTGAGCGGCGGGAAATCCATATCCGGCAGCGCGACCTGAGAGCGCCGCACATCCCTCTCCGGCGATGGCTCCCTTCGACGGCACGAGTCTGTCTGCTGGACCGACCGAAGACCTCCTACGGTGCGCCCTCTGAGCGACGTCCCAATCCCTCTCCGGCAGCACGCGCCCTCAGAGCGACGCACATCCCTCTCTGGCGCCATGCAGCCCAGGTCCTCGCGACCTCTGTGGTGAGTCAAATCGCACCCTAGTCGCATTCCCATCCGAGTTGAGCCCCGAATTTGACGTATTTGCACCCAATTTTGCCCGAGCTGTAGCAGTCCGGCCTAAAACAGATGGTCCCAAAACAGATGGGACGTCCAAAACAGATGGAGCAGGGAGAGTCAAAATATAGGTAATCCTCTACACCTCATGCTGATTTTGCTTTTGATTAGAGCTCGTTCGCTTCCATTTTGTGACATTTCTGCACCATTGTCGAAATAGGGAGCAGCGGCATAGCTTCGAATGGTTCGTTAAATTCCCCTTTTTCTCTATCGTGAAGCTAGCTGATGGTAGCCTGAGGGTCATAGAGTAGAATAGATTTGTTAGTTGGGAGGTTGATTGTGCAGAGATTGACCCGCAGTACCTTGTGAACCAAGAAGCACAAGCAATGAGAAATTTGGTGGACAAAATGGGGGAGAGTATTCCTTGTGGTCCGGAGCAAGAAGTGCATTGATACACTTTGATGATTGGAAGTGCGAGTATGTGAGAATGGAGGATGGTGAAGCGCTTGTCGATGAAATCAATCGGCAAGACGACTGGACAAGCAAACATGTTACAATTCCTGTCATGCTGGTGGATCTGAAATTAGATTCTTGTGTTGGATATGTGTCATCAAAGTTAGCTATACAGATTGTAGATGATGATTGGGCTGCAAGTAGATAGATAGATCCTATTTTAACCGAAGTGACAGTGTTAGCTGATGATACACAAGAGGGATGTGATGGTGTTGCAAATATGGCTGTTGTCGTCTGGAATTCAGTACAACTGCAAGAGCGTACTGATTTGGTCATTGCACCAATGGCTGACACTGAGATGGCCAAAATTTTAGGAATTCCAGTAGGGGCTAATGCGGCTGTTGGTTCTGAAGATGTGGATCTAGAGTTGATGAACGAAGCTGCTGATGAGGTAGATGATTACAATGATGATGAGTTCGTAAATATATATGACTTAGGCAATCCTGTAATTGAAGTAGGAAAGTGCTTTTCAAACATGAAAGAGTTTAGGATGTGTTTCAAGACTTATGTAGCGAGAAGGGAGTTTGACGCCAAGACTGTGTGGACAGATATAAAGAAATTTTATGCGAAGTGCAAAGGCTTTGATGGGAGTGCCAAGCCTTGCAAGTGGTACATTTCTGCTAGAAAACAACCTGATGGAGGTACCATAAGAGTTAATCAAATGCCACATGAACATACTTGTATTACTAGTTCACAGGTTTTATCAAAGATGACATCACAGGTCTGGGTTGCATAAAAGATCAGTCCTATTTTAGCGAAAACACCAAACACTACTGCAAAGAAACTGAGAATAGACCTGAAAAAGCAATACCCTATTAAGGTGAAGTGTACCATAGTGTGGAAGACAAAATAGAGGGCAATGAAAGAGTTATATGGTGATTGGGCAAATACGTTCGTATAGTGTTGCACTTGATGGTAAGGGTGGCTTTGAAGCCTTGCATCGATGGCTTCAAAGCATGGTGTAGGCCATATTTGAGCATAGACTCATCTTTTTTAACCGGAAAGTGGACTGGTCAATTGGCAGCATGCAATGCTCTAGATGGACATAACTGGATGTTTCCTGTTGCTATGGCATGTTTCAATCTGACTCAGATGCTTCATGAACATGGTTCCTGATGCAGTTGAAAAGATGCATTGGGCCAGTGACACCTTTGGCTATACACACTGATGCTTGTAAAGGGCTAGAAAATGCAGTCAAAAATGCATTTCCACATGTTGAGAAGAGGGAGTGCTTCGCCCATATGTGATTGAATGTGATGAAGATTCATAAAGGAGAAGTTTTTGAGTGGCTATGGCCAGCAGCAAGAGCTTACAACAAAAAGACACATGAATCGCCTTGGCAAGGTGTATGTAGCAGATCCTTAGTTTGAGCAGTGGGAGAAAACATACTATTCTTTTTTGTGGTATAGGTCAGGATTTAATACGTCCATCAAGGACGACCATATCAATAATAATCTGGCTGAAAGTTTTAACAACAAGGTGAGATAGTTGAAAGGCTTGCCTGTGCATGACATGGTTGACCAAATCAAGATCATGATCATGTGGATGTGGGAATTGAGAAGAAGAATAAGTGATGCTCTGATAAGCTTCCAGTAGTGGTTCAACAAGTGGTTAACAGGAGCAGAAATCTTGCACATTTGGTAGTTGAGAGTTCTTCTTTGTGGGACGCTGAAGTGAGAGATACCAAGACTAGAAGGAGGCATGCGGTTCATACTAATCTAGATGAATGCACATGCCTCGAGTGGCAGCACACTGGAAAACCATGTGAGCATGCCATACTCTTCTTGGCTGGCAAGCCCACCCTTATCTGCATGAATATTATTCGGTAGCAAGATTCAAGGCTGCATATGCAACTCTAATAGCACCATTTACATATCAGTCTCAGTGGCCTGAAGTGGAATTTGAATTTTCAATGTGTCCGCCCCCCCCCCCCCCCCCCCCCCCCCCCGCCAAAAGAAAGGCTGGCAGGCCTAAAATAAGCAGATACAAGGCTTGGTATGAGAAAGGTAGTAGTAGTAAGAGAGGAAAAAAGATGATAAACCAAAATGGGCACAGAAAGGCAACAAAAATAGATGCAAGATGTGTCAGGAACTTGGCCACCGAGCTGGATCCGCCAAATGCCGTTACACTCCAGAAAAGCCAAAGTAAGTTTCAGAAGAAAAAATCATTGAGCCATCCCAATTGAGCACTTAAATTTACTTTGCTTTCGTATCATTTTTATTTTTTCAGGAAAAAGCATGGAAGTGAGGCTGCTGAATTTGAACCTATTGTTGTTGAAAATGTCTGGCCAACAAAAAGAAAAGAGAAATGTGCAGGATGCAGGTGATTTAGAAGATGCTACACAACAAACTGAATCAGTATTAGATGTTGTGGAGCAAGCTGAATCAATTTTAGTGCTACCTAAATCAGTTTTAGATGATATGATGCAGGCCGAATCATTTTTGGATGTTGTGCAAATAGGATCTGTTTTGGATGATGTGGTGCCATGTGATTTGGTTCTGGATGATGTTGTGCAGAATGACGGTGTTCGGCAAGACGACATGAAAATAGAAGAAGAACAAGAACTTATGGTGTGCATGCGGCAGCCTAGTCCTAGTGACGTGAAGAAAACTAAGAACATAAGGGTTTTGTGTGGTGTGCCTGCACAATCAAGTGGTAGGAAGAAGAGAAAATCGAGTGGAAGGTGAAACTTGTGTGGATGATTGAACTATGATTTGTATTCTGAGGCATGAAACTTGTGTCTTAATTATAAATATGTATGCACTATGGTTGCTTTTCTGTTATGTGAATGTTTTCTCCGAAACGAGCTACAAAGAGCGCCTAAGATAGGCCAAACTGCCTCATTTCTGGTGCGACCATTTTTTTGACCTTCTCCAAATGTTCTCAAACTCGAGGGTGAACATCTACTGCACCTACAACATCAATCCGAGTAGGTTTTTCAATTCTTTGAATTTTTGAATTTTTCTGAGCTTTTTGAATTATTCCGAAATTTAGCCAAAACCAGGTCAGAGCCAGGCGGGATCCTAGACAAGAGGCTCGCCCATCCCGTCTTAGGCTCTTGGGCCGACTTCATAAATGGGCCTCGTTGCACAACTCACTGACAGGTCGTCCCCACATGTTGGCGCCGAGTTCATCGGCAGTTCTTCGTCTGTTCTTGCCGAGTGTTCACTTTTTTCTTTTAAATTCTTAATTAAATCTTCAAATACGGATAGATCTCCGTTTCAAGTCCAATTTGATGATTTTTTTCTATGGTCTTATAAAAAACAACTCTATTCTTTTGTGTCGGTTTCAACCATGTTATCGATATTAGAGTGATAAATGTATATGCAGTGTTCATATCACATGGATGTATGTACAATGTTCATACATTATGGATGGACTAGTCTATTTTGAACACACTTTTTTTCACATTACCAAAAAACAAAATAAAAAATATAGGATGGTTGCATGTCACATGAAACAATCACATGCAAAAGCTCAGTTCCAACATCCTTATAGTTTTTGAATTAAAAATTACCTAAATATTCATAAATTGAGTAAAACATTATTTTTTTATAGGGATCTAAAGATGAAAAGTTAGAATCTGCAATCTGGTGCAGGCATGTAACACAGGTTCCTACCCATGCAGTAAAATTTCTTAAATTTATTGAAACAATTTTGTCATGTCAACCTCAAATTAGTAGTGTCATTAAGCTAAACTTACTGGTGTTTGAAGATTATGTATTACGTATGACAACCAATTTCTATTGTACATGATCTGAAAGTTTAAAAAGATAACCAAAAATTTACTGGTATTTGAAGATTATGTATTACGCATGACAACCAATTTCTATTGTAAAATTCGCTATATTTGTTGATATATAAATCGTCAAAATATTGAAAAACCTGAAAGCATATTCTTGTGGGGCGCTTCTGCATCTTGGACACGAAATAAAGAATCTGAAAGCGTACTCTTGTGGGATGTGTGAGAATGAGCGGTCAAAACAGAAAGAGAATGGTTCAGCGGTGGTGTTCGTTTCCCAAAGAGAGACCGAGCAGTGGGCCGAATAAAACATCGGACCCATATTTCAACGACCTCGCACAGTTTACATGTGAACCATTCTCTTTTTGTTTTGATCGTCGGCTGGTGGTGGTGTTCGTTTCCTAAGAAAGACTGAGCGGTGGGTCGAATAAAACATCGGACCCACATTTCAGCGACCTCGCGCAGTTTACACGTGAACCATTCTTTCTGTTTTGACCGTTGGCTCGCGGTGGTGTTTCGTTTTCCAAGAGAGACTGAGCGGTGGGCCGAATAAAACATCGGACATACATTTCAGTGACCTTGCGCAGTTTGACTGCTGGTGAAGACTAATTTCCCTCACCTAAAACATAGATTTATTAGCCTCATTAGATTCGTCTCGCAATTTACAAGCCATCTGTAAAAAGGATTTGTCATTACACTTTGTTTAGTAATCCTAAATAGCAAGATTAATTGGGAATTGTGAATAAGTGGAGGCGAGGGAAACCAACACCCTCCTAACTCAAAAATTTTTTGACCCCGGAAACGAATAGGCCCGTGCGATGTGCTGGATGATAGACGATACGAGAAGAACAGGAGACCCGATAGAACAGGCATGGCCAGCACGCATCGTTTGCAGTGCGCAGCATTGATCACGCGCCCAACTGGCGAGCCAATCGGGAAACAAACCGGCCCTGGCAGCTCGCCTCGTCACATGCAAACGATATTGATCGTGGGTTGTAAATTCTCCTCGGGCTCCTTCACATTCTCCTTGGGCTCCTTCGCATTCTCCCGAGGCTCCTTGACTCCTTCCCATTCTTCTCTGTAAAATGGGAGGACTGTCCCTCGGCTCAACCATTCCACTCGCCTCCTGATGCCCTTGTTCTTCCCCTTACTCAAGGAAATCTCCCCACTCAAGGAAAGCTCCCCACCATGGACGGCCGCCAACCCTGGAGCCATGGCCCCTCTGCTCCGGGCACGTATCCGCGCCACCGCTAGGGGTAATCCATCATGGTAATCTCCTCCATTGCCTTCTTTAGTTTCTAATCATCGTTATTCTCGCTCTCATGTAGTGATGGGACAGCTCCACCGCCCCCTCTTCCTCCACCAGGCCCTGCTGCTCTCCCGGGGGATACCATGGTGCCTCTAGCGGCTGCATTGGCAGCGGCAGAGCAGAAGGCGCAGACGGCACGTGCTCGACTAGCTGCAGCTGACGCCAATGTGGCTGGTACATAGCACGTTAGCTATTCCACCCCCTTTTCTCTCTCATCTTTTGATGTTTGACTTCTTTTTGGATCCTTGCTCAGCTTTGACGGCTCGGCTTCAGGAGATTGAGGAGGCCATCGGCATCGCCACACAGGAGATGAACCTCCACGGCGACACCGTGGCCACTCGCCTTCGTGACATTCCGGCATGTGCGCGGGATCTCGCCACAATTGGCGTCCGCGAAGGCGCCGCCCACGCCCTAAGCCTGGCCCACCTGGACTCCGGCGAGAACTTCCTCCACCTCGCTCCGACCATCGACAACATCGACTTCTATGACATGTTGTGGGAATATATGCCCACTGCGACTTCCATCGCCGACGAGGTCCACCCGGACAGTATACTGGTTCGGCTTTTCGATGAGGAGTAGAGTAGTACTCCCTAGACCATAGGCCAATGTAAATCTAGGTCATCAAGACCAAATTTTGTAACCAATCTTATTGGCCTCCTCTGCTAGTTTTTCTTTATCCTATGCAATCGATGTAATCTGTGGATGACAATCTATGTATGTAATTTACGTTTATCAATATAACTCTAAGGACCGCTGTGGTACTACTTCTTGTACTATAATAGCTTCCATTCAACTATTATGGGGCCTACACTGGAAAGGAAAGAGAGACTGACTAGGCTGCGCTGGTCATGCGGGGGGGCAGTCCTTCCATTCAATTACTGTGGGACCAGCATTAGAAAGAGAAGAGAAAACCTTTGGCAAAAAAAATTAGAAGCAGAAGCATAAGCTGTTTTAGAATCCAAACCAAACGGGGCCTAAAACTGATGGGTGGCGCTCTTATGAATAGCATATGGGTCGCACTTTTATGAATAACTATGGGTCGCGCTCTTATGAATGACAGGTGGGCCTTGGGTGGGAGCGGCGAGATGAGTGGATAACTATGGGTCGCGTTTGTATGAATAACTATGGGTCGCGCTCTTTCAATGACAGGTTGGCCTGGGGTGGGAGCGGGGAGGCGGACTGGGGTTAAATTCGTCGGAGTCAAGCTCACGCGTAGTCAACGGAGCAGTCACCTACGCTGACGAATGCTCACGCAGTCAAAGAAACAGCCACCCTGTCCAAATTTCATGCTTTCATGCCTTGGATCTGAGAAGAGGAAAAGTGAACTAGCAAACTTGATCATAAATCTACATTCAAACAACATTCCCACATCTAAATATAAATTCTTAATCTAAATACCAACACCAAATAAATGGCAACTATACAAACGTAAAATGCTCCGGCCATCATGTTTGACTGCTTCTTCAATTCCACAATCTGGCTCAACTTCTTGTTTAGTTTTTGCAACTTCCCATTCACCAAAAAATCATGGGCTATGTTTGAGATCTCCTTGTCCACAGCAGACGACATGCGAGCCTGGGTTGGTTCAATTGGGGGGGAGCACTTGAACTTCAAGCCCTCGATCCCGAATGTACGAATCCACCCACTCAAAATCAGCAAGGCTCCAAACCTTGAAACGAGGAATGCAAACCCTAATTCCCAATTTAAAACTGCAAAATCCAAATCACGCTAAATCGAGACAAACCCTACCTTACTATCCTTCCCCTTACATGGCTTGCTCTCGCATTTCACAAATTCCCGACCGATGTTGCCCATCCGCGAGCGCACACATGTCAAGCGCTTCAGTGGATCTGGACGAGGGCAGTCCGGGCATGTAGTCAATGGGACTTCTCCATAACGCGGCCATTCCTTTTGGGGGGGCCTTCTGGGAGCCAGAAGCTGAGCTGGACATCGCTCGCCGCCGCCGCCGCCACGGACCGTTGCCGGAGAAGAGGAAGAAGAAGGTGCGTGAGGAAGAACAGGAGAAGGGAGGAGGGAAAGGTAATGTCGAGGGCAGGGCACAAGCATGGGAGCAGAGGGCTGGCTAGGTCTCTTAAGGCCTGACGTGGATAAGTAGTGGGTCCCATAGAGCAACGTTCGACTAGCAGGTGCCGTGTTCGAACATAACCCACATCTGTTAACTACTTAAGGGCTTAGAACAGTCGTGTCGGGCCGTGGCTATTTGGACCGTTCCAACCGTCGCATGTGAGCTATTACATCCAACGATGTCGTATCCCGGTGAATAGAGGTGAAAGGTGTCGCATGTGAGCTATTATCCCGATGAAAAGAGTGCAATGTCAGAGTGTTTGGCAACAAAGAAAGGTTAGTGCATAGCCTCGTTACCTAGATCAAAGATGATGCAGCGATGTGGATTTGGGCTGTGGTGAAACACCTAGCAAGCATTTGTTGTTCGAACATTAGCGAGTACTAATAGCTTCTGTATAAACCGGATTTAGTCCATGCTTCTAAACACCGTTGTGCTCATGTAACACACACTAATTTTCTCCTTATAATATAAAATAAAAGGCCGGACAATGTCCCGGGTTTTGAAAAAAAGTTATCACACTCGGGGCCCGGCCCGGGTAGCCACTCAAATTCAACGGGGAAGAAACCCCGACAAGGCGCATACGACAGCAGACGCAACGACAAGGGTCTTTGATCTTCTCCTGGTAAAAGAGTAGCGGCCTCGATCGCGAGCTCGTTTTCACGCCGTGATGCTGTGGTGTGCATGCGTACATACTACGCGCGTATACGCGAGCTCGTCGTCGGCACGAGCGAGCGTGTCGGCACCAGCATCATCGTCAACAGCACCGCGCGGCGTGAATGGCAGCCAGTCAGTCAGTCAGTGCCAGCCGCTGCCTGCCATTCGAGCGATGCCTCCTCTTCCCCTCGGGCGTGTCAATGGATTCAATTCAATGGATAGAAACAGACACGAGCAGAGAGAAATTGGAAAGGCAGGGGGAGGAATGAGAGGCTTCCATGTGGGCACTTGTTAGATTTGGGCTCCCAACCCCGCTGCTGCTGCCTGATGAGTGATGACTGACTGCCAGGGCCAGGCCAGCCTTTCTTGGTCCGAGCAAAAACCAGTAAATGCCGCCGCGCTTTGCCCGGCCCCGCCGCCCCGAGCTCAGCACATCCGCGAGATCTCGTACAGAGTCACCCTCACCTGTGCTCTCTACCCTGAAACAAGCGCCACGATTAATTTCGCAGATTTTCAATTGGAGTTCTATCATGAACGCGATTACTATCGGAGCACAATAAACGTCGAAAGTGAGGCGTAATCGATCGTAATCCAGCTGAAGATTTGCTCGGGAACATGACCCTGATTGGGAAAGGGGCGTGTTAATTACAGTAGCAATCATCATCGGTCCCGATCCCTGTCCGTACTTGGACACTCGCGGTCACACCGGCAGATGTAACATCATGCCTCTGCCAAACAGGAAGAGAATTCTCACAGGCGTATGTGACGCCGTGCGTGACAGCGACGCCTTGACTTTTTTTCCCCTGGGAAATATATACTCCTATGGCCTTTTGCAGGCCTCGAAATTGGGGGATTATCGGTCCCCATTGTACGTGTGGGTGAGTGAACACTTGAACTTTCCCTCTCATCACGACATATAAACGGTTTGCGTGGGAATGACGAGCGGGAGACAAACGGTCTGCAAAGATTCACAAAAAGAGAATTGCAATGGAGGACAAACACCTGCTAAAGAAAAAGGCAGTACATATTCTGCTTTCCTTTTATAACAGTACTCCATGTCTAATTCGTTTTTTAAGTTTGAATTAGCTAGGACATTCGTTTCGAATTCACAAGTTTACAACTTATATATCTGATCTAGTCAAGATTCTTGAGAGGTGACATATTCCTATGTGCCGAACAAACCTATAGCGCCGTTTAATTTCTTGTCGGTCTTCTAGTGACTAGTATATCATGGAAAAGGCTCACTGCTAACAGAACAAGGCCACGAAAAATCACTGCAATGGAGTACCTCGTTACATACCCACAACCTTTCCAAGCCGGCCACACAGTATGTTTCCGAGGATGGATCATCCTTTATAAGCACACAGTTCTGAGTTCTGACATGCATGATGCCCAACTTCTTCCACGCGCCAAGCAGCAAATCCTAACAAACACTATAATTGGCAATGAAGTATTCTACACCCGTAGATGCATTGAGGATGCTACCAATGGGCTAGGGAGCACTGTTTTAGTTTCCACGCAGAAGGCACGAACCAACAGAACGCATGAACGCGGGCACACCATGGGCCATCAAAGTGATGCCCATGCCTGAGCCATGCACGGTTGCATGCCCTATATATAATCTAAAGTAAGCTGGTATGGAGTGAAGTGGAAATATGGAACTGTGTCAAGCAAGGTGCTGGGAATTTGATGCAGGCAGAGAAGGTGCTGAGAAACCAGGCCTGGCCTCAAGTAATCTAACCCCACTGTAATTGCAGCCTTGCAGGATGAAGAATGGGAGGGAGGGCGTGCATGAGAGATGAGGGAGAAAACACTGTAGTAGAGCGAGAGAGATTGAGATGACGACAAGAATCTGCTAAGCTTGGGGTGCCCACCACTTGGACTAAGGGGAGAATTACCAAGAGCATCCAGTACGGCGAAATCACACTGTGTCCAAGTTGCAGATCTTATTGCATGATATTATGCAGCTTTTGCATTGAAAATTTATGTTTCTACTATTTTACTTTCACACGTGTATACGAGTAATTTGGGATATAATGCACTGGAATTTCTTTGCATGTAGTGTAGCTAATAACTGGGATACTGATTGCTCTTACACTTTATACTCGAAGCATCCCAAATAGATGAGGGTACTGCTACCATAATGTTCATTTCGGATATAGACTGGTTTGTTTGCCTCTTAATTTTCTAGACAAGGGTACTACTACCATAATGTATGTCAATAAGATAAAACTACAGCCCTTATAAAACAGACTATCTAATATTCAACCTAACATAGAGCTAGTGAGGTTCAGTTGTAGCTAGTGAGAGGTGAAAATTAATTAGCGAACGACAATAATTGTCACTGCAAATTCCGGTCAAAAAAGTTGCCACTGCAAATTACTGTACACCATAATCATGTGATACATTCTTGCGTAAATTTGAGCAAAATTTTCTGCGCGGTGATTTCCAAGAGTGCGCATCCGTGAGTCTGACTGAATGGGCATAGTAGCAAAGAGAGAGATGGTGTTATACTAGTCCAGTATTGCATGGAGAGGGGGGTGGGTCGGCAGAGAGAAGATGGTGGATCCCTGCCACCGCCCTGCAGCTGCATGCTGCCCTTCTGTTACTACTGACTGCATGGTGAGGTCAAATCACAAAAAGTGAATGGCGCCTTTGTTATTCATTTCCTCATGCCCTTCTCTCTGTCCTCCCTCTGAAATCATATCTTTAAATAATAATCTTCCTGAGGGTCCACTGCATTATTTTTGGACACATACACTTCAGTACTCAGTAAACGCAGATGAACAGAGCACGCCTCTCTCTCTAGCCGGGGCCGGTCCGGGAGACCAAGCGGGTTACGTGCAGGCATAGGTCGCACCTGCCTCGCGAGTGAGCCCTAGTAGCTAACTGATGGCAAATTTGGCCTTTCCTTATTCTCCTCCAGCTCGGTAGGGTTTGCATGCTTAGTTTTTGTACTATGTTTTGGAGGCTATATTTGTATATATATCTATATGTAAGCGATGGTCCAACGATTGCACAACGTGTTACGTATAGAGTAGGAAGTACCAGCATTTACAATCAATACTCTATATAGCTAAATTGACCATCGTTAGTTAATGTTCTTTTGATTCGTATTGAAAAAAAAAAGTTTGTCATGTGCACCTTTTCAGAGTAAGCTTTGAGTGGTCAACTTGTTTGTCTCGGCGGGATCTCTAAAAAAAATTTAGTCCAAAGAATGTGATAATTAACACATTACACATGCATGTGAAAAACTATATATGTTGTTTGTCTCACGGGCATATCTAGTCTTCAAGTTCTCAATCACCTTATATGAAATCCAAAATCTACCTAGCTATAAGTTCAATTACGTAGCTCTAAAGATACATGTAGCAGTCCACGAAGAAATGAGGATCATCCATCATCATTCCCTCCGGCTACCAAAATTCCTCAGGTGGACTGATGGAACTTGATGAGAAAAAGAAAGCAGCTAGCAGGATGACATTGTATGCGCTGCGAGACCCTCCAAAAAAACACCCTTTTTGCTCGATCTGCTTTACTATTTCGGCACAGGAGTTTTTGTTGGACGCATGGCCAATGGTGCCTGCCTGCTGCCTAGGGGCTGTATGCACGCGTGTATACACGCGCGCGCCACGCCAACTAAAATTCTCGAGTGCTGCTTGGTTTGGTTTTGTTCCGGCGTGCCGCGCCATGCATGTATGTGGCAAAGGCGGGCATGCATGCATGCATGTTGTCCCCTCGTCTATATGCAGGCTACATACGTATGCCGGTATGCGGCTGCAGCGGCAGGGAGACACGGCGCCCATACTACCTAGTTACCCAACAACCTACTACTCTGGGCGTTTCCTCTCTCTAAAGCTGCTCTCTCTCTCTCTATCTCTCTAAAGCTTCTCTCTCTCTCTCTCTTTCTAAAGCTCTCTCTCTCTCTCATGACGCACGCTTTTGAGGTTGTGATTGAAGTTCTCCAAAGTGAGCATGCGGAGAGGAAGGCGAGGTCCTTTTCCTTGGGTCCATACACAAAACCTGGTCGAACATATGCACCACCGCAAAAAAAAAAAAAACCTGAAGTCTTATTTTTGTCAGAGCGAAACATCATCTCAATCCGAGGCATACTCCCAAATCATCTGACTCAGCCCCCGTGGCAATAATTCAGAAGAGTGGTGACTCAGTGGTCTCAGTGGACAACACTGATCATGTGCACTTGCCATAGCCCAATGCATAGTCATTAGAATGGTCCTGAGATAAGTGACAACAACAAAAACAAAGAGTTCTCTCTCTTATGATCAATCGGATTTTTGGTGCCCTATATGTATGTGTATATTATGCATAATCATTCTCAATTATGCGTGCAAGACATATTAATAAGTTTTTGTTTAGCACCAGATTGTTGTTTTTTTTTTGTTTGCACCTCATTTTAAGTCAGTTTGTAATTAATAAAGTTACTGTTTGTATTTATATTGGATTTATGTTGTGAGTCGTCCTTTAATTTCTTTTGTGTAACTTTGGAGCAATATGTAATTGTAAATGAAACCTCAGTGTCTAGCACATGATCCATGCATGGAGCTGCGCATTTCAAATTGGAAGAGGCCGTTAAGGGAAGTCGTCAAGTGCAGAAAATACCCAATTCATTCAAAAAAAAATGCCGCATCTCAGCGGAGCCTTATTAAGCACACGGTGCCACTAGTAGACGATTGAGATTTTTCGCCTTGGATGAGCAACAAGTGGTGGAGTGGTGGGCATCACGCAACATCTGGTGAGCGTCGACCGGTGACCGGCCCTTCCTTCCGTGCGCGCAGACCTGAAAGCGACCATGCCGTACGCGTCAGATAGTCCTTATCATCAACGTTCCACAGGTCGATCGAGCGGCGCGGGTCCCCGCATGCAGCAGCCTCCAATCCATCGACCCGGCCGGCCTGCTCCGATCCGTGGCCAAGGACAACCAACAACCTGGTCGCCCGGTTGCCGGCGCCTTTGGGCAGCAACCCGGCTCGACTCGACACATACACAGCCCCTAATTTGACCTTAATTAGCCGTGCGCGGCGGCTGATCGACCACGCAGCCTGCCTGCCGGCGCAGCATCACCTTGTGCCCCTGTGCTAGCTCTCAGGTCCACAGTCCACACGCGCATACACAATACAGAATTACACATGGCCGTGGAAAAAAAGTTCTGCACGCAACTACTCATCAGGTCATGGATTCCGGAGGTCGCCGTCGCAGCAGCTCGTATATATCGTACGATGCGTCGTCCTTTTCAGACAGGCGCGCGCAACGCAAAGAAGAAGCAGAGAGCAGCGCCGGTCGATGAGCGGCGCCTCGCAGCTACAGTGGCAACGCTACGGCCAGGCGATCTGATTTTGATTGCCGATCTCGCCGTGGCCGCGCGGGAGAGATCGAGCGAGCTGATACATATCCTGCAGCTAGCTGCGATCCCTGGCCAGGCCAGCATTTCATCAGCCGCTCGACTCGTCGCCGACCGGCACCGGCCGCTCGTTGTCTGCCATGACAACAAGCGTGCTGTGTGAATGGTCAGGCATCAGAGAGCGGCCGGTACCTTCATGTATAGCGCTACAGTCGCCTACGCCCCTAGGGGGTATCTCGTGGACGAAGCGGAATATGTGGCGGGGGCGACCCTCGAGTCCAGTGTGTAAAGGCACGACAGCAACAATCCTGATTTGAGTAGTAGTACTAGATGGTTTTCATCTAGATTCCGGTTAATGTTAGCGTGCAGAAGGCAAGCAAACTTACCATCTGATTGCGACATGCGTGGATGTGAAATGGCAGCTGAAGTGTATGGATTACTACTACGGCTGAAGTGTTTTTTTTCTTCTTCTTCATGATCAGATCGCTTGAAGAATTAGTGCGATGGGTTTTCAAATTTTCGCGTACGTCCTTCGTAATATTTTTTGAACAATAATAAAAGCAAAAGTTTCCAATCGGGAATGTCTATAGCTCACTCGAGTGTTTTCAGAGATGAACAGCACCCGATTTTTAAACCGTCGGATCGGCATCGAATGGCCAACACGTTTCTTCTTCTTCCCGCCGGCTCTTCTTCTTCCTCTCGCCGCCGTGCCGCTAACCGTCGGCGAGCCACCCCCGAATCCTTCCATAGTTCCACGAGATGTATCGGCTCTGGCAAACCAGACTCCCTAAACCGCCGGTGTGAACCACCGACCGGCAGCGCGGCAACGTCCTCGCCGCCACGCCGCACCGCCCGCCCCGTCGCCGCGCTCCACCACCGTTCCGCCTCACTCTCCTCACCGCCCGCGAGGGCGCCGCCATGCCCGCCCCGCCTCCGTGCTCCGCCGCCGTTCCGCCTCCCGCCCGCACGCCACAAAATCGAGTGCTCAGCCATCCAAAAACGCTCTGAGTGAGCTATAGCAATTCCGTTCCAATCTTTACAGAACACATAACCTGGTTTTTGTTATGCTGCACAAAACTTCAAACATCATTTGATTTTGACCGGATGTAGTATATACGTTATTAAATCTATTTAAGAATCTTTTTTTTTATAGAAAAGCATAAAGTTATATGCAATTATTAAACATGAGTTGATGTAGTTTTCATTCTCATGATATATCATAACATTTATTAGTTTCACACATTGAGTGTGGTCTCTATACACTCATTTGATCATATTTATCCTCAAAAATAGAATTATGAGTCAAAGTCGACAAGATCATAAATACCACCCTAGCTTACACATGGAAATTAAAGAAGGTCGTATAGTAGGACACCATAGTATAGTATTTTCATAAATATGTTTGCTATGCCTTTTTATTGTCCATGAGAGATCCATGTTCTTCATTTTGGAGGCTAGTACTGGTGAGTACTACCGGTCATAGAAGCATTATGCTTAGGTGGGGTAGCCAACTCGTAGGGAACTGTAAACCTGCAGGTCCTCCTACCTAGACCCTAGTGCCTACCCTAGGATGTACTAGCACGTCTTTTTCCTATCATACAGTTAACCCTTGTATTATCTCTTTTTAATTTACTGCAAAAATTATGTTTCTGGTTATTTGGACTCTTGTAGAGGCAAAAGCTTTGCCGTTGAGGACATCAAAGTCCCGATTCTACTTCTACGAAGCAAGGCGTGCCCGAAATATCATTACCGTGCGAGAACCTTGATCCCATGTCACTATTTTGGGGTTGACGAAGAAGATTTTATTGAGATTATTATTGGTGATTACCTACATGTTAGACCTGTCCATGGGGACCTCTTAGAATTTATCCATGCATGCTATAGAGATGTAAATGTCAATGTTGAAGTATAAACGAATTGATCATATTTGAGTTTATTCATGACCTCTCGATTTTTTCTAGCCACCTTATACTTGTAGTACCAGAGTACGTACTTCATTGGCCGGCCAGCGCTCCAGGTGGCATACGTTACATTCATACACGGTACACTTGTATACCCATCACCAGCAAATATTGCTCTCATGATCAAACAGTACACACATACAAGAACAGTAGATGGTATACTCCTACTTGAGAATAACCGTCTTAACTTTGTGTAGAATCTGGTTTCACAACTTCTGATGCATGCCACTAGGTTCCGTACAAGAGATTAGCGGAGAGAGAGAGAGAGAGAGAGAGAGAGGAAAGGCCCCGGAAGCCCTTCGTCGCCTAGCTTAGCTAAGCTACCTAGCCACTGCTGCGGCTGCCGCTGTCCCTCGCTCGATGTTGACCAGAATTTCCCGAAACACCCTCACCATGGCATCCCCTTCCGTCTGCCTAGATCTCTCCCCACCTCTCTCCTCAGACTCAGAGGACTCACCAACCGAGCACTTCTCTCTCCTCTCTCTGTATTAAGTATTCTCCCCTCCCAATTCCCAAATCGCAGCAGCAACAACAGATCCAATACATACTAGGTTCCATTGCATCACACATCAGTCACCCCAAACCGTCAAATCACGCACCCATCAAGTCACACAGGCAAAGAGGAGAGAGAGTGAGAGAGGGGTGGGGGAGGAGGAAGATGAGAGAGAGCAGCAGCAGATACTACTAAAGCAGTCCATCCATCAATCAGGTAGCTCGCCAGCAATCGCGTGCCGCCTTTCCACTCACGTACACCACCACGCTCCGGGCCTATTTGTTCGTTCGTTGCCGCGTCAAATCGAGCTAAGCCGAGAGAGAGAGAGAGAGAGAGAGAACCTGCTGCTAGCTGCTTGCGTTGTTGTTGCTTCGCGTGCTCCTGCTGTTGCTTGCGCCAGGTGAAACTTACAACCTGAAGAACGAAGGCGGGGATCGATCATCGGTGGTTGTTTGTCGGAAGTCATGTCGTCCTCGTCGTCCTCCTCCTCCGCGGCCTCCGCCTCCGCCGTGTTTCCGCCGAGCCCGCAGCCGCAGACGCCGCCGCCGCCGCCGCTGCTGGTGGAGAACCTCCCGCCGCTGAACCAGCTCTCTCCGGTGGCGGCAGCGGCGCCCGCCTCCGAGCAGCTCTGCTACGTGCACTGCCACTTCTGCGACACCGTCCTCGTCGTCCGTGATCGAACCCTTGATCTCCCTCCATCCCCACCTGCAGTGTATATTTTGTGCTTTTTGATTCTCCAAAGATTTTTACAAGCTTTACATCATATATATATGCGTGCAGGTTAGCGTGCCGACGAGCAGCCTGTTCAAGACGGTGACTGTGCGGTGCGGCCACTGCAGCAGCCTGCTCACCGTCAATATGAGGGGCCTCCTCTTCCCGGGCACGCCGACGACCAACACTGCCGCACCACCAGCTGCGCATGCCGTGACCAGCACCACAACCACAACCACCACCACGGCCATCACCACGCCGCCGGTCAGCTCAGTCAACAACAACAACAATGGCCAGTTCCACTTCCCCAACTCGCTCAACAACATGGCGCCCAACCCTCCACACCACCATTCCATCCTGGTACTCTCAGTCACATCCTTGCATGCGTCAAAAATTGCCGGTGGCAAAGCTTTTGGTGATCTCAGTCACATATATATCGCATGGGGTAAATAATCTTGTTGCCTGCGTGATTGTGTCATGCAGGACGAGATATCGAGCGCGAACCCGAGCCTGCAGCAGCTGGAGCAGCACGGCCTAATAAATGGTCTGATCCCGGGCGCCAGGAACGTCACCGCACCGGCGCCGCCGCGGCCGCTGCCAGCGGCAGGGAAAGGGGCCAAGGAGCCGTCGCCGCGCACCAACAACGCCGTCGTCAACAACCGACGTGAGTCCCGCTAATTAATAAACTTGCATGCAACGCCATCAAATGTTACTGCACTCTTAATTTATTTGTCTCCCTCGTTTCGATTGATTTCTTGACATCCATCGATCGATCCTGAGCTGAGGCATCGAAGCCGTTAGACTCGTCGTCTTCCCCATGCTCTCCCGGCCGGAGGGGAAGAGAGAGCAATGTGCTAAAGTACAGATGCCGTCGTCTCTGTCTAGTGTCTAGTGTGTGGCCCAAATGCACATGCCATTATGTGTGATGGATGGGGAACAGTGTGCGCGCGTTTAGTACATCCCTAGCTAGCTATAGTCGTCGTCGCCCACGCCGCGCACTCAGAACTGTCCAAGAGTGACGCGCAAGGGAGAGCGGCAGGCACATTCGTTCTCGAGCTAGCTAGCCCGGCCCTTTTCTCAAACTGTGAGAAACAGTTGCCGTTTCCGCATCGTCCTCTCACTGCGCACTCGCGTGTACCGTGCAGTGGTGCCAAGCGGCGACTCACACGCATGTGTGTTCTGCGGGTAGCAGTGAGTTTTCCTGTGTCGTTTCGTGCGTTCGTCATCAACATTTGTTAACAGTAGCTTCGTTTCCCTGTTTGATGCAGCTCCGGAGAAGAGGCAGCGCGTTCCGTCGGCGTACAACCGCTTCATCAAGTGAGTACAACTAGCTAGTACGAATGCTACAATTTTTTTTTTGTTATGCTGTGCGACGCGTCACGGTACCCAAGTGGATCGGTGGTGGTTCTCTCGGATACGGCAATGCCGCCTCGGTGGCAGCGCAGTCGGACCGGGACGCCGGGGCCGGGCGGCAGAAGCGAGAGCTTTTGCAGGGGGAGAGAGAGACCTTTGTTTCTTCATGCTCTCTCTCTCTCTCTCTCATGCAAAGAGGGAGAGAAAGAAAGAGGCATTGCAGAGGAGTACAGTATAGTACTACTTGTGGATCGCGCAGTTAATGAGACATGATATGCCGAATGATTAATCGTTGATGGCAAATAATGGGAGTGTCGTTTCATTTGATCTGATGTATCCCTTTCTCTTTTTTTTTTCCCCCTTCTTTCCTGGCGCTCTTCTCCCTTGGTGGGAATGCAATGGCAGGGACGAAATCCAACGTATCAAGGCTGGCAATCCCGACATCTCGCACAGGGAAGCCTTCAGCACGGCTGCCAAGAATGTCAGTGACCTTCCTCTTTCTCCCTTAATTTTCTGGTCTCATCCGTTTTCCTTGTGATTTCAGTCCCTAGGGTTTCCCGATCTTTCAACATCGCATGATACGGCTCCATGCGCTGCAACTTTCTGAACCCTTGTTTGGTGTGGTGGTTTTGTTGTTGCTGCAGTGGGCGCACTTTCCGCATATCCACTTTGGTCTCATGCCGGATCACCACGGGCTCAGGAAGACCAACCTCCTACCTCATCAGGTGATTAACCAGTCAAACCAGGTCAATGCACTGTTATATGATTGTTCGAATTAAATGCACTGTTATATGAAGAAAATAAATCCATAACCAGCCTTAACATTATATACACCCCCTTTAATCTCAAGATTCTGCGGTGAAAATCATTTCATCATTTTCTGATACCATTGTTTTCTCACAAAAAAAAACGGATGTTGATATCCCATACTCTAACAAAGATATATTTATATAAATTACTTTTATACACTAACAATCTTTTGATTATCCTCTAAAAAGATGGATAGCTTCTCCCTTAAGAGATAATTTATGTAACAGGATTGCCGATTATTTTCCTATGAAATTCATGACAATGATACGTCCCAATAATGTATCCTGATATCATGGAAAAAACTTTAATGACAGAACTAACAGTATATTTTTTATCTGAATATAATATATCTATTTTTCTTTAAAAAATTAACGGCCAAAGTATGCATTCAATATTTCACATATATGTTGTTGAGACATCAGTTAAATAAAAAGGAGGAGTATACATGTTAATCATCATGTCAAGGTCCAAACCATCTATCAAGATTTACTATATCACATTGTAAGCTATGCAAGGAATGAATTTTGGGTGGCCTTTTTAAACCTTATAAGGGCTATACACATATATGAATTATTTCCCAAATGTTATTTAGTGGTTTCCGAAAAATTATGCAGCAAAGAAAAAGGGCTATATCCATTAGCAGGGGCAAAAGGACAAAACATGTTTCCATTTTCCAAAAATAAACCAATATATATAGAGGTGTGGATAGTCACCTGATTTTCCTTAGTGTAATTGATGATTTAAAAGCGTCTTCGGTGAATCCTCTATGATCCAAACGGGTGTATGGGCACTGGCTGATTTCTAGTACTGGCCTGCTGGCTTTTGATTGTGTTATAGAAGCTACAAAAATTCTATATATTTGGTAATACCTTGGTACTTGTTTTTTTCTCTGTTAGGTTTAAGTTGTCTTCTCTTGTACATTTCATTTTCTCTACGTGTTAGCCACCTAATTTCTGTTAAATATTTTTTATGAAAATCTCACTATAGATTGAGCTTACAAATTTGTTCTTATTTTGTCCCATAGCTTCGAGACATGGACCACATCAGTTTCCATGTAAGCACACAACTATAATTTATATTTTTGTATGATCCTTGTAAAAGCAGATATACTAGTAGAAAGGATACGATTGTTTAGTAGGAGTATGCATTATATACCCTAATATAGTATATATAGTACTATGAAATTACTCATGTCAGAACCACTAACCGAATTTTATGCATTTGGCTTTACTAGGATTACCAGAGAAAGGACGGCCTTCTAAAGCAGGAAGGGCTTTACGCAGCGGCGGCGGCCGCAGCAGCAGCGGCCAACATGGGGGTTGCTCCATACTAATTCGTCGAGATTAGCTAGCAAGAGATGCTACTGTTACCTCCATGCCGAGAGCTAGCTAACCTCCTTTAAATACTGCTGCTTCCTAGCTAGTAGCTATATATCACCGCACTTTATCAATCTAGGGCTCACTCGATCGACTTCATGTTATAACCACTTCTGCTGTTCGCGAACCATCCTTACTTGCAATCAATGTGTTGATCTAGCTGGTTATCGCATGGTTAACTTGCTCCAATATCTGCGCTTAGCATAATTATTTGGTACATTGTTGCCCCTCTCTCTGACTAGGAATACTCCACAGCTTCCTCTGCTGTTTTCTGCCATGCATGCTAGACCAGCAACTTTCTGTGTGATACGCCTTTTAATTTATGTTTCCTTTTCTTTTTCGGTTCTTTGTTTTGGCTCTTCTTCGTTCCCTGTCGAGCAAAGAGAGGCCTGCATTGTCTGGAGACCTCTCCCTTCTGTGCAAAGACCGCTGGTCGATTTTTTGCTGCCTTTGTTCGCATGCGCTAGCTGCCGCTGTTGGAATCCAAACGCCCTGCAGCAAGCACCCTATGCATCTAAGCATGCATCACGGCTAGCAGGCTCCGACCCGGCTGTTTTGCTTGTCGCCTTCCCCTCTGGATCGAGTCTGGATTCCATGCGCTACCTTACTATACATAGCAAGTCCCCGCGGTACTTGCCGCTAGCATAGCACAGCCGTGTGTTTTCGTTCATGCGATTCGCGAGCGGTTTGCTTGTTGCCGGGGACGACTGAAATCGCGAATGGATCAGGAGAACGGCCGGCGTGCAACGATGCGCGCGCGCGATTGGACCGTTAAAGTTGGCGCCCAAAGTGGCGGCAGGCCGGCGCGGTGGAGCTTTAACAGTGCGGTTTTTCGCGGCTGTGCGTGCCGCTTTCGGGGCGTTCCGTCCGGGGCACGAGGGGCGCTGTTGGGTTTGACAGGTATGGGAATTTGCCAACAGCGGAAAGTGCCGGGAGCAGGGGCAGGGCGGGGGTATCTGGATTACAATGTTTGAAGTTGCTCGCCAGTACGTAGCTGTGTACCTGGCAATGACCGCATGAATCTACTGGCCTGCCGAAGTACATTTTTCAATTTTATAAATACATTCAGGCATTCAGCACGCGGGAGCGCATATGATAGGGGAATTATGAGATTTGAGAATTCACGACCTGTTTGACATGGCTCCAATCCAAAACTGTAAGGAGGAGTTGTCTCGAGCTAGCCAAACATCCCAGCTCCAAAACTCAGCTCTACCTAAAGTTAAAACAGCTCTAGTTTATTTTGATGGAGTACCTCTTTTCCAACTTCAGTTGCTATGGAGTCGTATATCCTCATGGAGTTGAGATAAAATTACCTACTTTTATCACTGGTTATAGAAACGAATAGTTATTTTTTCTTTTTCTCTCACCTCCTGGCGACCGTCAGCAACTCAACCTCCCGCGCGCCCGCCCCCTCCGTCGCCGATGACACCCAGCTCCCACGTGCCCGCCCTTGGCCGCCGACGACTCCCACGCCCCCGCCCCCTCCGCCATCGGTGACACCCAGCTCCCGCGCGCCCGCCCTCGGCCACCGACGACTCCCTGCTCTGGTGCGCACCCCCTCCCCGGCTCCTCCCTCGTCCAGCACGCCCGTCCCCTCTGCCGCCGACGCACACGTTTGACGTGGCCACGGAGCAGCTGGTTCATATCCTCATTTCCCTCTCCGACCTCCTCCACCCGATCTTGTCGATGATTTCCTCCGCCTCGCAGACGTGCACGACAGCTTCCGCGCCGCCATGATCCAAATTAATACAAAATTCATGCTAATTTTTTAATTATTTCAAAATTAAGGTTAAAATGGTAAATTCATCCTCAAAACTCTCTTTTCTGGAGCTGCCACCAGTCATCTTGCCAAACACCTCCATACACAACTCCAGCTCCATATCAGAGCAGCTCCAGAGTAGAGTTTTAGAATGAAGTTGCTCTGTTGTGGAGCAGAGTCATGTCAAACAAATCCTTAATAGCTGCACGTCTCGAGACTTGACGACACCGAATTTGCGTATTTTTGGAATATAACGCTAATTGCTTAAGAGCTAAACTTCCTCTCTTTTCTTTTTGGGGAAATTACTCATCAGCCATAGAAAAAATTTATATTCCTTATTAGCCATCGAAAAAAAATAATTTTCTTATTAGCCATTGCTTCAAACTTTTGTGCCTTTTGAGCCATTATGGTGTCAAATAGTGAAAAGGACACATTTGCCCATGACAGAAATTTTTTCACACGCATCATTTTTTTATGTAGTTCGCTAAGATTTTTTGGGATTTACATTGATAGTATTAACTTTGTGTATAACGATCCAGCATCAGCTGTGCATGCGCCGTGCATCAGCCATGTACCGTGCATGCTTAAACATCATTGGAAACATGGTTTGATTTTTTTTCACATCTCTCCAATGTATTGCAGTTGAGGGTTTATGCAGTGTGAGCCATACTGCAGCTCCCTATATTTTTCAATCTTGAGATGTTAGAACTACATTACCACAAGAAATTCATATCAGTTAAAAAGATATAAAATTCTGCCCTTCTTCACAGTTCGAGACTGAAGAAATTTCTGTCACAACCCTTCTTCACTGCATTCAAGCATTACTCGGTTGCAAAAGGACAAGGACAATTTGATCAGATTAAAAATGTTTCAGGCAAGAATTGTAAAGAGAGTGGTTGATGAGGGATAAATTTTAGAAGCAATGGCCGATAAGGAAATTCAATTTTTTCAATGGCTGCTAGAGAACCTCAACTTTAAGGAATTTCCCCTTTCTTTTTTTTGATATTGGAAATGTTTCATGTACAGCTAGGTCTTTCGACTCCATTGTACGACCAGTGCAAAACATGCTCATCCACCAACTGATCTGCGTAGACACTACAACAAAACTATGCTATAGCGACGAAACCTATTTGCAACTAGGGGCGTCTAAATCATCCTTCACTGCTATAGTGCTTGAAAACACGATACCGAAGATAAACCGCTGCTAAATAAATTCGTAGTGGCAAACCATGTTTGTCCCTATTGCTACTTATTGGCCCATTAGCTTAGCAGATATAAAAGAAGTAGAAACCCTAACCCTTTTCTCAACTCCCAGCCTCCTCCTCCTCCTCATCCTGCTTACTTCTTCTCTCCTAGTCATTGCCTCCCCTCCCCCTCCCCTCGGCCATAATGCTGCCTCCCCCCAGCCACCGCAGCCTCCTCATCCCCTCGGCCCCGATGCCACCTCACTCTCCCCAAGACTGTGATGCCACCTGCTCCTCCCCTCAGCAGCATATCAAACAAGAGACAGGCGAGCAGTGTTGCGCGATTGCGATGCCGCCTCCCTTCATCTCGGCGGCAGATCAAAAGGGGGCTACGACTTGCGCCTACCGTTGTCTATGGTTGTTCCCTCTTTTGCGGCAGGCTCCCAGTGCTACGGGGCTCATGTGAAGGATTTATCCCCTCCTCCTCTCTCTGGCAGGCGGCACGCGGCCTACACATCCGACCGCCCCTGTCCCCACTCCTCTTTCATCGGCCAGCGGTACGGTGCTCGTGGCAGGCGGATTTGACCGCACCGGTGCGGCGGCGTAGCTAGACAGCTATGACGGCGGCTTCCTCCTCCTTCAGTCAGGATCCGCCGCTTTCTCCCTCTCCACACCATGTCATGATCCAACCAGGAGGAGGGGCGGTGGCACGAATATGAGGAGCTGTGGTGCTTTTTTAGGTCAATGGTAGTGGCGGGTGATATCTAGCGGCAGGTGAAGATGTCATCCGCCGCTACTTTGTCCTTCTGTAGCGGTCATTTGTTTCCTTTTAAGGTAGTTCGCTGCAAAACTTCTTTTCATGCACGGAGTCATAGCGGCGGTTTGGCCTCTTTGTCACTGTAGTGGATTTTCAACCGTCTCTATAATATTGTTTTGTTATAGTGTGGCTTGCTAGCCGTACGACTACATTTTTTTCTTCTTTTTTTTTCTATTGAAGCTGAAGTACATTCAAAAAATGTTTAGTTAAACAGCTTCAAATTTTGCTATCGCGGAGGAGGAGCAATGAGAAGCTACTATTTTTTGCTTCTGCCTCCTGGTTCATTTTGGAAAACAACTTCTTCTGGTTTTGGGGCCGAAACACTTGTAATTTGGGCCGTTTGTTCCATTGGTAGGGCTTGGCCCTCACCGATCAGTTCAACCCTTCCATTTCGCATCACTCCTAGCTGTCTACCGCTTTGCTTCCTTATCGCTTTGCTGTATCTCTACTACCTTTACTCTCCTTTTTTTTTTTATGTTGTTCGTGTAAGAGAGGATTTGTTTCAGTGAGCTGTAGTCTACGCAGCAGCATGCGTTTGTAACGCGTCCGGTGCAGTTCAACAGGCACGAGCGCGGACAGACTGCGTAATTTTATTAGCAAACCATCTGCACTTTTTTTTTCACTACCACAAATAGGGTCTGTAGCGGTGGCAGGCAAACCGCCGTAGCGGCATGAGCCAAAGTCGGCCGCCGCTACAGAGCCAATGCACACTGTCCCAATAGCGGCGGTTGACATTGTCAACCGCCGCTATAAACGGTCCATGTTTATAGCGGTTGCTCACAATGACAACCACCGCTATTTAG
This sequence comes from Eleusine indica, assembly GCA_030378355.1. Classification (NCBI taxonomy): domain Eukaryota; kingdom Viridiplantae; phylum Streptophyta; class Magnoliopsida; order Poales; family Poaceae; genus Eleusine; species Eleusine indica. The sequence goes on from CM059495.1 coordinate 51,875,544, forward strand.
CGCATACTAGCTGCGGTTGACAATGTCAACCGCCGTTATAAAGTGCCCAGGCTATAAAAGCCGCGTACGGACAGCTCTGGCCCTTACTCGAACAGTGGCGGCCCGAAAATTTGGGCAAATGACAAAAATCAAGGAGGAAAGGTTTTGAGTTCGTTTTTTTTTATAGAAATTTACTCTCTGAGGTAAGGGGAACTCATCCTATTGGTTTTTTTGTGCTCTCATTTTCAAATCAAATAGAATTCTAGATTTAAGATTGTTAGATTTTCATCAAATTTTAGCTAAATTCGTTTGATTTGGATGGTTCTATTTGGTTATAGTTGAACTTTATGAAGGCATACATCATCTCTTTTTATCACTATATAAAAAATTATTATATTTAGCTTGTTTTATGTCAATGGGAATCTAGATCTAGTTTGGTTTTTAAAAGAGAGAGAAAGTAGTATTAGGGCAAGAGGGATGTTAATTATTTTATTATTTCTTGATAAAAATTAAATAATATATAAAATAATTTAATGTTTGCTTCATTTTACCTTGCATAATATTTCTCACTTCATGTATATTATTTTTCAATGTTTATATATTTAGTGAATATTTAAATTTTTTGTTACACATAATTAATTAATTAATTTCTAATATTTTTTGGTTAGATGGTGATAAAAGTTAAATAATATATAAAATAATTTGATGTTTGTTTCATTTTATCTTGCATAATATTTTTCACTTCATGTAATATTCAATATATATATAGTGAATGTTTAAATTTTTTGTCACACATAATTAATTAATGAATTTTAATAATTTTTGGGTTTCCATTCAAGTCCATTCGCGATGGATAGATCTTGGATGTACGAGGCACCAAGACCGGGTCCAATATTTTTACGAGAAGTTTCCAAATTCATCAAAGCTGACGCACAACATGCTCGACGCGAACGGACGACTGATATATATTGTCCGTGTTTTTATTGCAAAAATCAGAAGCTGTGGAATGATATAGAAGTAATAAAGTCACACTTGGTGCGGGGGGGTTTTGTTGAGGGGTACATGAGATGGACAAAACATGGTGAGAATAGTATGATCGATATGGAATTTGATGAGCATATTGAAGTTGAAGTCGAAGTTGTCAATTCGCCTGGTGCGGATGCGATGGATTCACCTGATGAAGCTGATTTTGATGTTAAGGAGTTGTTGTGTCACATTGAGCCGCAGGTGTTGATCAATGCTGGTACAACTAAAGGGCTTGATAATTTTCATAGAATAGAGAAAACATCAAAAGATCCATTATATGATGAATCTAAGGAATATGGTAAAGAGTTTACCGTGTTACGTACTGTACTTGAGCTGATGAAGCTGAAGGCCATGCATGGCTGGTCGGATGTTAGTTTCATGGATTTGTTGGTACTTATTTCCGATACGCTGCCGAAGCCCAACTTGTTGCCAAGGACAACATACCTTGCTAAGAAGCTGATTTCTCCACTTTCGTTGGGCGTGCAAAAAATTCACGCGTGTTCAAATCATTACATATTGTATCGAAAGGAGCATTAGGACGTTGTGAGATGTCCAAGGTGCAAACGTAGTCGTTACAAGAGGAACAACGATTGTGACGCCGATGGTGGCGTAAAGAATACAACTAAGGGGAGAAAGAAGAAAAGAAGTTCTATCATCGATGACAGTGATGACAGTAAGGTTCCTGCCTTAGTCATGTGGTACTTCCTTTGGTCGATCGCATCAGACGCTTGTTCGCCAACCCTAGGGATGCGGCAATGATGACATGGCATGCACGCAAGGGGGACGGTAAGCTCAGGCATCCCGCAGATGGAACACAGTGGAAAAAGTTTGATGAGGATCATCGAGACTTCTCTAATAAGGAAAGGAACATACGATTTGCATTGAGTACAGACGGGATGAACCCATTCGGTCAGGACAGGTCAAAGGAAAGGCGGCATGTTTCATATGCGTTGATGATACATCCCATGTGTACCTTCCAGCATCCCAGAAGCTAGTGTATACGCGAAACCGCCGATTCTTACCAGCAAAACACAGGTATCACGCGATGGCTAGACACTTTGATGGCAAAGTTGAGAACGACACTGAACCTCGACGTTGTACTGGTAGGGTCGTGTTTGACCTTGTTAAAAATATCAGTGTTGTTTTTGGAAAGCCGGTGCAAGGAGCCAAAAAGAAAAAATGTCTCACGCCGTTTAAGAAGAAATCCATTTTCTTCGTATATTTCAATTATTGGAAAAAATTGGAAGTGAATCATGCCTTCTACTGGATGCATATTGGGAAGGGTGTATTTGATAGTAGTAGCGGACTTATACTCCACCAACCCGGTAAGACAAAGGATGGACTCAACGTAGGTAGAGATCTTGTAGTGATGGGAATAAGATCAGAGCTCCATCCGCAAGAAAGAGCAAATAGAAAGTACTTTCTCTCTCCGGTAGCCTATACACTTACGATTGAGGAGAAAACAACATTCTGTAAGTGCCTCAGTAGGATTAAAGTACCGACGGGTTTCTCATCGAATATTAAGAATCTTGTAAACATGGAAGAGTTAAAGATAAGTGGGTACAACACTCACGATTGCCACATAATGCTTTCGGTGTTTCTCCCTCTTGCTATCAAAGCTTATAAATCACCATGGCTGAAGTTGGTTGTAACTCACCTTTGCTACTTCTTTAACGCGGTATCGAAGAAGGTCATAACTAAAGATGAGTTAAATGACCTACGGACCACATGAAGGAAACAATGTGCATACTTGAGATGGTCTTCCCTCCATCCTTTTTCGATACGATGAAACACTTTATGATTCATATTATTGACCAGATCTCTGCATTGGGCCCCATCTACCTGCATCAGATGTTTCCATTTGAGAGGTTCATGTATGTATTGAAATGCTATGTACGTACTCATTCACATCTAGAGGGTTCTATGATCGAGGGCTATACAACTGAGGAGATCATCGAATGTTGCTCAGATTACATTAATGATGGTAGCAGATCAATTGGTCTCCCCGTGTCTCGTCATGAGGGTAGATTATCTGGAAAAGGTACAAAAGGACGTAGATCGTTCATCGACCATGACTTCAAACAAGTGGACCAAGCACATTTCAGCGTATTGCAACAGACGTAGATTGTGGGACCATACTTTGAGAAACATCTGTTAGACCTCCGCCAGAACAACAAAGATGCAACGGATAAATGGATCATAGACGAGCATAAGCGCTCTTTCACATCATGGTTTTGCTCCCTAGATCTTTCAAGTGGCAATCCGTGGAAGAGAAAATGTTGAGAAAGTTAGCTAATCGCCCGAGAAGAACCGTGGTTACCTTTTAGGCATACGACATCAATGGTTTTACCTTCTACACCCAACAGAAGGATAAGAAGAGCAAGTGCCAAAACAGCGGTGTACGAGTAGAAACCATTGACGAAGAGGACCAGACGACCTCGTATTACGGGTACATTGAGAAAATATGGGAGCTAGATTACGGTGCAAATTTATAGGTTCCCATATTTAAATGCAAATGGGTGCAGCACCCTAATGGCATCAAGATAGATGAATATGGTTTCACAATTATTGATCTTAACAATGTTGGTCACAAAGATGAGCCTTGGATACTTGCCAAGACCGTGGAACATGTGTTTTATGTACTTGATCCAAAGGACGAAAAGAAATACATTGTTGTTCTAGGTAAACAAAGAATCGTTGGAGTGGAGAATGTGGAGGATCGAGATGACTACAATCAATATGACGAGGTGTCATGTTTCATAGATCCGAAAAATTTTAAAGTCTTGGAACCAAGACTCTCCTTTGCTGGCGGAATGCCCTACATGCGCACCGATCACTGCCAAGGAAAAGTCATTCAAAGATAACTCAAGCATCATGTAATTTTATTTTTGTTAAGTATCTTTTATTATTCGAACCTTGTATTATGTTCTATGTAATTTATGTTTATTTGAATATAAAGATTGTGTAACTTATTTTTATAAGCATCATGTAGTTTGAAGTTATAGGGGCTAAAATGTAAATATAAAATAATTTAAGGACATATTTGTAATTTTATAAAAAGACAAGAATTAAAGTGTAAAAATATTAGGACTGAAATGTAATTAATAAAAAGTAAAGGGTTGTTTCTGCAAAATTTTTGGACCTAAACATAATTTTAATTAAGTACAGGGGCCTAAGTGTAAAAATACAAAACTAAAATATAATTAATTATAATGAACTCAGGGGTTCTTTTGTAAAATTACAGGGCTAAGATATTATTTACAAAAAAATCAGGGGCTAAAATGAATAATATAATTTTTTGGAAAATGAATAATATAATTTTTAGAAAATCAATAGTACAATTTTTAGAAAATCAAAATTTTTAGAAAATTTTAGGACCTAACATTAATTTTTATGAAGTATAGGGACCTAAGTGTAAAAAGACAAGACAAAAACATAATTAATAATAAACTCATGGGTTCTTTTGTAAAATTCCAGGGCTAATATATTATTTATAAAAAAATCAAGGGCTAAAATAAATAATACAATTTTTGGAAAATGAATAACATATTTTTTTTTTAAAAATACCGACATGTTTTTAGCGGCGGCTAACAAAGTCAACCGCCGCTATTGCTTTGTAGTGGCGGTTTGCTTTGTGAGCCGCCGCTAAAGAGAATTTCGTTATATAAAATAGGGCGCGGCAGGGCCTAAACCGACATGTTTTTAGCGGCGGCTAACAAAGTCAACCGCCGCTATTGCCTTGTAGCGGCGGTGTGCTTTGAGAGCCGCCACTAAAGAGAATTGTGTTATATAAACTGGGGCACGGCGGGGCCCAAACCCTAACCACCGCGGCGAGAAGGGACGATGCCGTTAGGCTGCCTAAGTCCCGAGCGCCGTCGCCTCCTCTCTCCTCATCCCCGAGCGTCGCCGCATCGGGCCTCCTCCTCGTCCCCGAGCACGGCCGCGGGCTCCCTCCTGGTGCCTCCCTCGCGCTCGCCAACCGTTGCCGCGTGGGCCTCCCCCTCGTCGACGACGCGCTCCTCCGTACCTGAGCGCCACAGCGGGCCCCCTCCTTATCCGCGAGCGCTGCCGCGGGCCCCCTCCTCGTCCCCGAGCGCCGCCACGAGCCCCCTCATCCCCGAGCGCTACCATGGGCCCCTTCCTCGTCCCTAAGCGCCACCATGGGCCTCCTCGTCCCCGAGCGCCGCCGCGGGCTCCCTCCTGCTGCCTCCCTCTCTGACGCCCTCCTGCTCGTCGATGACCAAGTGCGTCATCCCTCTCAAAAGCATTCTATGTGTGTGATTGTTCCTGTCCTCTTCACTAGATGTGCCCTCTGCCTCACCCCTCCTCCCTCACTCGCCCTCTCTCTCCGTATGTATGTGTGTTTGAATTCGTTAGCTTGAAACTGATGCCATATACATGCTGTTAAATGCGATGTCCATGCTTGCTGTCCTATACTTACTGATGCCATATACTTGTTGTCCTTTGCTTGCTGTCATGGCGTGTCATGGTTCTGAAAATTCTAAGAATTGGTGTGTCATGGTTCTTACGGCCTATGCTCACTGGTAGTTACTGCCCTATCATTGTTGCCTTGATCAATTTAGTTGATGTCCTCACTATTGTTAAATGCTCACTACCATATTTACTCTATTTTTCATCGATTCTACATATATATGTCATATGCTCTGAAATGATCATAGTATCATTATTATCTTTATTTGTGCATAAATAATTTCTAAAAATTGGTGTGTCATATAGTTGTTTCATATATGGAATGTGATATTTCTTGCACTAGTTACTTGCTGAAAATTCTAAAAATTGCCCGTATGCTTGTTGCATATGTTTGCTGCAGGGTGTGTCATGGTTCTAAAAATTCTGAGAATTGGTGGGTCCTGGTACTTGCTGCCTATGCTCACTGCTAGTAACTGCCCTATCATTGTTGCCTTGATCAGTTTAGTTGCTGTCCTCACTCTTGTTAAATGCTCACTGCCATATATACTCTATTTTTTATCGATTCTACATATATATGTCATATGCTCATATGCTCTAAAATGATTGCTTGAACTTCGTTGAGTCCATATATTAATATGGCTCCGCTGCTCCTTGCTAATTTATTCACATTACTTACAAAATACCAGATTGCTTGAACTTTGTTGAGCCGATCTGTTGTCTAATGCTTGGCTTAATGACTTAATGGTGTGCTACATTGAACGAGAGATATTCAAAGGACTTGATCTTGGTAAAATAAAGAAAGCCTTCCAGTAAAAAAGATAGACAAATGCTCATGTGCTCTGTGCTCTACAGATTGTTTTAGCCATGATATGAGAAATGCCACAGCGTGCTCTCATATATTTGCTCACTGTCATGCTCATTATAGTTGCTTATTTGCTGCCTGTGTTATTTCTTTTACTGCCATATCTGAATGTGCTAGCTGCCCTATATGCTTGCTCACTATCATGCTCACTATAGTTGCTTATTTGCTGCCTGTGGTATTTCTTGTGCTGCCATATCTGAATGTGCTAGCTGCCCTAAATGCTTGCTTTTTTGCTCACTATAGTTACAATCTAGTTCATACTTGTATTATTTACTTGTGGCAATCTATGTGCTTGCTTTTTTGTTCACTACAGTTACAATCTAGTTGTCCTATATTTACTTGCTCTATGAACATGCTTATTGCCTATGATATATACGCGATGTTAATATGCCATATACCGGCTGCCTATGATATACCTGCTTCTGATATATATACGATGTTCATATGCCATATACTTGCTGCCTATGATATATATGCTCAATGATGAAAGCGGGCTAAGTGAGACTAGTCCGGCGACATGGACCATGTCAAGGATCTTAGAGCGTTGGAAGGCCGTTGATTCGGCAACCCGCATAAAGAGCAAATTTTAATTTTTCTATTCTTCTCCTTGTCTCTCTGTACTAATTATCTATTCTACGTAGGCGATCGATGCTCAATGATGAAAGGGGGCCAAGTGAGGCTAGTATAGCGACATGGACCATATCCTAGGATATTGGATACATGCTGCTGTACAGGTCAAGGATCTTGGAGCGTTGAAAGGCCATTGATTCGACAACTCGCATTGAGAGCAAATTTTGATTTTTCTATTCTTCTCCTTGTCTCTCTGTACTATTTATCTATTCTACGTAGGCAATCGACCCATTCTCAATGATGAAAGCGGGCTAAGTGACGCTAGTGTGATAACATAGACCATATCCTAGGATAACGAATATATGTTGTTGTACGAGTCAAGGATCTTAGAGCGTTGGAAGGCCGTTGATTCGGCAACCCGCACTGAGAGCAAATTTTGATTTTTCTATTATTTTCTTTGTTTTTCTTGTCTCTAAACTAGTCGTCATATCTAACATTAGTTGTCAAAGTCTTCTCGTCATGGCGAACAATATGCCGTCTCAAGAGGAAGACGCCCTCAAGGCGCACTCACAAGCGAGGTCATCTTCAGACGATGAAGGATCAAGTGAACACTCGGAAGAACCAAAAGATCTGCATCCTCCACTACCAAAGGAACGTCGATTCGAGAGCCCGGATCCTGATTTCATGCCTCAAGATGAGGTATCTTGTCAAAGATAATTCTCTCATTTGTTCAACTAATTTGTAAACTAAAATCTACTACTTATATCCTAGGGACCTCGACGAAGTGCCCGTCGACTATTTGCAGCAGAGGCTGTGACAGATGAGGCCCTCGAGCAGCAAGTGGAAGAGGTGCCTGCCCAAGTGTCCACACACAAACGCAAGCGCGGTCAGCGCTCCGCGAACAAGGCAGAGGGCATCTACGAGGTTACTGAACTAGACCCCAAAGATGGAGAACTGATTGAACCCGCTGGTGTTAATGCCAAATGGCGAAACCGTTGCGGCAAAGTGGTGAGGGACCATTGCAAAATCACGTGGCAAGATTGGTGCCAAGTCCCGGATGGCAGAAAAGACGATATATGGGCTGACGTCACGGCAACCATCTGGTTCTAGCCAGTAGATCTCGAGAGAGCCAAGAAGGCCACGATGTTCACTCTCAATCACATCTTTTGAGATTACAATTCCAAGCTCAACTATCAATACGTCAAGAAAAATTGAACCCCATTTGACAAGCATGGAAATATTAGTCAGCAGGAATAGGACGAGTTTGTTGAGCAGAAGACGAGCTTCGAAGGAGCTCAGTGAAAAGATGGTTGAGCTCAACAAGCGGAACAAGTACAAGCCACGGTTAGGTCCGGGCGGATACAAAAAAAAAGATTCTGATTTGTAGAGAGCAGGAAGCCAAGCTCCGCGCGGAAGGAAAACCTGATCCTTTGCCAAACACCAATGAGCGTACCAGGAATTAGGTATATGGTCGCTCTGAGTTGACCGATGAAGAAGAGATTATTGTGAAGGATCCCGCGACAGTTGAGGTCGTGCAAGCCTTGAAAGGTCCCATCACGACGCAGACAGAGGCTGGTCTGTTTACACCAGAGTATCACAAGGATGAGCTAGCGAAGGCTATTAGGACCAAAGAACATGGTAGTCGGGTACGAGGAGTGTCATTATCGGCAACATGGAAAGAAGGTTTCTCTGATACATCCTCACACCTCTACAAGAAGCATACATTGCACAAGAAAGAGCGAGAAGATAAAGCCAAGGAGGATTGGAGGCGGGAACTTCTTATGTTTGCTATCGACAAAGAAAGCGGTCGTTTGGACCCCAACCTGCAGGCTGCGATGGATGCCTTCTTACGTGGTTCGTCCACATCCACACAACCATCCGTCTCCACGCAACCATCCGTCTCCGGTCAACCATCAGTCCCTATGCAATCAGAAACAGAGAACATCACTGAGGATACTCTTTGCGAGTTGCATGTGCCATTTGGTTACAAGGGGAAGACGATGAAGGTTGCATCCGGCACAGCATTTCTAGGAGAGATGCTCCATAACAGGGATATCCCCCCAGGTTATGTGCGTGTCACCATGTCAGAAATAGTACCTGGCTATGAGGACAACGAGATCGAATGCCCGATACCTGAGGCAGGTATAGAAACTCTCCAAGATGCCCTCGGCTCTTTCATTATTTGGAAACGTTGTGATGTTGTCCTCTCACCACGAGTTTCACCACCCCCGTTGTCAGGGCACGGGTCCTTTCATGCGAGCCATCCTATCAATACAGGTGGACAGTTGTTTCCTATGTCTGCGGCAGCCTCGGGAAACAAGCTCCAATCTTCTCATGCGGAAGCCGACTCGACTCATAGTCCTATAATCTATAGTGACAACGAGCCTCTTCCGCAGAGTGTTCAAGTTCATGCTCCGGTAATCCAAGTCTAGCCTGCACCAGTTGTCATCAAGACTTCGGTAATCTCAAAGACGATTACCGGATTTGACAAAGAGCCAAAGGACCCAAAAGCAAAAAGTGATGTTGATAAGTACTTGGCTGCATTGAAAAAACGCCTAGCAAGCACCGGCAAGCTCGTCCTGCAAAAAGAAGATCCTCGGGATGTATTATCGTACGATGATCAAATTTTGGAGAATCCTACGGACGATGTGAACTACTCGAAAATTATACTCGGTAAACCCCTTATATCAAATAACATGTACAAGAACCTGCCGTGGGAGATGCGGAAGTTGCTCGACTGGTACATGATGGCGTCAAAGAAAGGGGTCACCAAAACCACTTGTAGGATTCCAAAATAGGTGTTCAACGAAGATGACGAACAAATCTTATACCTATTTTGGAGGATGTCCACTCGATGTTTCGTCTAGACCAGATGGACGTCACCTTCATCACCCTGTGGTGCATGTAACTGTCGTGTTCGATCTACTTCGTATTTCAAGCATAATTCCATATATGATCTTATGCTTTTTTTTGTAGTATTAACTCCTTTTTCCAAAGAAAGAAGACCAATAGAAAAGATTGGAGGGTGGCCTACGTCAACCCAAGCCGGATCAACCAAAGCTCGATCAACCCAACGGTAAATCCGAAAAATTATCCGGATAAGACACCGACAGAGCTTGCTAAAATAAAGACGGTCTTAACAACAGAAGTAAGGACTTATGTTACAAATTACTTGTACGACTGCTTCATGAGGTGGCAAGATAGAGAGTGCATTATGGTCCCTTACAACTTCAAGTTGGACAACTACTGCCTTCATCATGTATCCAATGTTAAAATTAAATCCAGTCATAATTAACTTGTTAACAACAAACATTGTTGTAGCGATCATTGGATCTGTCTGATGATATTTCCGAAAGAATGGTACCTTCTATCGCTCGACAGCCTGGACTACGACAAGAACTTATACGACGACATTTTGGAAGTCATAGATCGGTAAGAAATTGGTCTACGTGTGTATGGTTTGATGATGTTAATATCTACTGATAAGCTTTTGTCAATCACGCAGTGCTTACGAGAAATATGTCGTAGCCGGTGGGGCATGTCATTCTACAAGGAAAAAGAAGATGTACTTCCGTTATAAGTTTTGGGTAAGACTTATATGCATCTCATACATGTTCTTACGTACTATCCATTCATATAATTATCAAAGGTGTAATGAACTTGTGTTCTCTACTTTATAGTGCAATAAGCTAATACGAGGAAGTGTGTATTATGGTTACTACACTTGTGTGTTCTCGGCTGGCACTTCAACTTACCTGGACCATATCATTGAGAAGTCTCAACAAAAGGTAAGTTGATTTTGTTTATGTCCATTTTACTTTACCTAGACCATATCATTAAGGACTCTGCCCATATGACACAGAAAGCCACAAGGTCAAAGAGAGAATGGGCTGCAAAGATGAAAAGGAATGACGCGATTAAAAAGGGTATAATTCCTGAATCATGCATTCACTTAAGTACAAATGTTATATATCTAATTGTAGCTTCTCTTTATCGTTTTATGTTAAAAGAGGTAATTAGTCGAGAAGGGAAGTGCTTTGACTCAAACAGTGAACTAGCAACAAAACATAGGTCCCTTTATGAGTGGGCTGGTTCAAGAGCACCATATGAGCCTAATGTGTCAAAAAAGATGATGACTATGCATTAGGGTTCATATAAAACATTTTGTAAGCTCGATTGAATATTTTGATGACAATGTTGTATATATTCTATGATGAGATGTAAATATCTGTAATGAGATTGTAAATACCTGTGTTGAGATATTGTAAATATCTGTGATGAGATTTATAAATTTCTATGTATGCAGAATCTGTGATTCTGTATATTTGCTAAATTTTATTTATTTTTTTTAGAAAATAACAAGTAGCGGCGGTTGATGTTGTCAACCGCCGCTACTAATTGTCAACAGTAGCGGCGGTTGAAGATGTCAACCGCCGCTACTAATAGCCAACAATAGCGGCGGTTGACATCTTCAACCGCCGTTAATAATGTGTCTGTAGCGGCGGTTTATTTAGGCGACAGACCACCCACCGCTACAAACGCATATTTGTAGCTGCGTTTGCGTAGCGGCGGGGTGGCCTGCCCGCCGCTACAGTGTCTTTCCAACCGCTGCTACAGACCATTTTTATTATTGTGTTTGAATGTCGGTCGGCTAATTTTTATTGACATGAAAGTATGGTTACATCATTTATCAAAGCGCCTAGAATAAAGCCTGGAGGTTCATCTAACCAACTACAAGACGACTTTGATACAAAAGCATGCCGAGCTAGCTCATGAGCAACAATATTAGCTTCCCTGTCGTAGTGCTTGATCTTCTTATCCACAAATTCCCTCCATAACTCATTAATTTCACCATAGATTGCAGCTGACGCAGTCGCAAAGAAACCGTCACTGAGCATGGTCTCCTCTACCTCCTTACAATCAGTTTGGACTATGAGATTACTCACTCCCAAACGATTAGCTAGTGCCAGGTCTTCTTTTACGCGCGAGATTTTTGCTATTCTACCATTGAAATCAGAGGGCTTCTCTCTTATACAACTCAAACAATGGGCTTATCTCTTTTACTATCAAACTGTTATTCTTTTCTTTCCTTTACCACTGGTTAAAGAATAATTACAATTTACCTATGATAACAGTTAGAAGACACATGAAATGACCAGAGTACCCCTCAAATTTTTCCTTGTCACCGACGGACCCGACCGGTTCCAGAATCTTTTGATTTTCCTCTTCTCTCTACTTCTTCCTCGTAGCCGACCGCTGCCGCCCTCTCTGTTCCCCAGCCCGCCGATGAGCTCCCCTACCCAGCGAGGCCCGAAACGGCGTGGGCGCCCGAAGGAGTCGCCTCGGCGTGCGATAGCGGCGGCTTCACCACGGCGCGTAGCGGCGGCCAGGCCATCAGCTCCCTCAGACCCTAGCGGCGGTAATGGGAGAGGCGGGAGAGGAGCAAGCGATGGGAGAGGACCAACCGGCGGCAGAGGAGCAAGCTGTGGGAGATGCTTCTATTTGATGTTTTTTTTTTGCTTATCAAGTGCATAAAGGTGAAAAATAGTTGTAGGAGAGTTGTGAGGGGTATTTTTGTCTCTTCATGTCTTTTGATAGAGGTTAAAATGCTGAAACATTAACCAATGGTAAATAAAAGAAAAGAATAACAGTTTAATAGTAAAAAAGAGAAGCCCATTGTTTGAGTTGTATAAGAAAGAAGCCCTCTTGATTATAATATTAGAATAGCAAAAATCTCTTCAATGCGTAGGCTTCCGCCATATGTGCATCAAGAACATTGGGGAGCAAAGCACAAGCAGCTGCCACACATTGCCCCGCCTTGTCTCTAATTATAGTCCCAGAACCTCCTGTTCCCGAAGCCGAATCAAAAGCTGCGTCAACATTGATCATCAATTTTCCTTCAGGAGGGTGCTGCCATCCCTGACGTATTCTGGTGTTCTTCTTCATTGCCATCTTATAATTACTTATCATTACCGCAATCGCCATGACTGACTTGTAGGGAACTGTTATTGTTTCACCCTTTACAACTTGTCTTCTCTCCCACCAAATGTACCACCCTCCGACTAGGATTAACTCCGCCAGTCCCACCTCCTTCATATGCGCTATCGTTCCTCCTTTAAATGGCTTCTTCAATCATACTCGGGCCCGGACGTCTCTTTATTTAACTGCGTAGCTGTATGTCCGTGTTTTTCTGTCCCGCAATGTATTGCCGCGCCCGCGACTATCGTGAGTAGTTCGGGCTCTTTGGACGACTGTCTGTCGCGCTCCGTCGTCGGGGATCGGGGTCCTCGGGGAACAGTCGTTTCGGGCTGATTGGCCGCAGGGAGCCCAAATTGGTGTAGTTTCTACTCAATTAACGCGCTACGATTTCAGCCACTCGATATGCATGCAGGCCTCGTGTCGCATGGGCTTATCAGCCGAGCAACTGTCGAGGCCCAACTTTCATGCCTCGGAACAGCTTGAGGCCCAGACAACCCGTTCTGCTCTGGCATATGCTAAGCAGATCTGATGCTGGAAATGGAGACATGTCGATGGAGCAGCGAGTCGATCAACCTTGAACTACTAAGTAAACCGCTTTCACATGACGGTACTTTTTTTTTTTTGCGAGGAACATGACGGTACATACAATAGTACATGCTTGTGCTGTGGGTAAACGAGTAGCATTTCTAGCTTCGATCCGGAGTCCACACACCGGCGCCGGAAAACTTCAGCCTGATGCTGGTGTTTGACCACGGGTTGTAAAACGATCATCGTCATCCACGATCTCGTCGAGACCATGACATCGGATGGAAGAGAACAACGTGCCTAGATCCCTTAAAGGACGATCACGAGAACTTAAAAAAAGTCTCGCCCTATTCGGTGGTCCTATACCTCTTAGTACCACACGTTGAAGCAGAGACGTCCCAGCTGAACTCAAAGCCGCAGTAACAGTGTAATATTACCAACACACATCATAGCTTTGGATTTATGGATTATCAGTGTTTCTATACTATACCCTTATATTACTACCTCTGTTCCATTGAAAATATCGTTTTAGACTTTTCGACACGATGTTTGACCCGCTCGTTTTATTCAAAAAAATTATGTAAATATAATTTATTTTTTATAATTAAATATATCTGATACCGTCTTTATTTTAATATTTAAACAAATATAATTTATATTTTATAATTAAATTTATCTGAAACCATCTTTATTTTTTATTTTAAGATGAATAATCAAAAACAATTTTTTGAAAGAAAAAAAACGGCATTTTTAATGAGACGGAGGAAGTATTAAGCATGGTTTACAAAACTTTTTACAAACGCTCTCAACGCTAGCAGCATGATGGAGGAGAACCCTGCCAGCGGCAGCACTGTCACTGGCCAGCGACCAAAATATGCTCGCCTTCAGAGCCAAGAACGCACGGGAGTAAAGTGAACTCAAGGAATAACCGGCACGCACGCGAGCCGCGGGCCGCGCCGCGCTGTAAGCCGCGAAGGGAGCACGACAGGAATCCGACTACCCATTTCCTATTGCGAGGTCAAAGCCCGGAAAGGCTCGGCACACGGACAGAGGGAGCATCGAAGAGCTTGCTGCAGGCAGTGCCTGCTGGATTAGAGTACAAGCAACGAACATTGCAGACCCCACCCTGTTCAGCCTTCAGACTGCCAGCTACACTTCACGGGAAGCTGTTCATTTCGAGAAGGAATTCAAAAATTACCCGGCGCCTAACATACAAACTTACTGTGGACTCTGAAGACTTAGCAGAAGTGATCAATGTTCAGCATGTATCCAACGATTCTATCTACCGCGAGAATGGAGTATGGAAGTCAAGCAAGACAAGAACGTTGCGGGTATACCGCAAGGTTGAAAGAACCGTTGTAGCCGGTCAGCTTGGTTTAGCGAAAAATTGAACGGTTAACTGAAAAAACCGATCGATTAACCAATTGCTATAGTATTAATTCTGGTTTTTCATAATTAACCGGTCGATTAGGACGACCAGCCGGAACCGATTTTCCGATTAACTTACGGATTATTCAAACCCTGGTATACAGTATACACAGCTTCTTATGCACCAGTTGGGAAGGACAAGGTGTAATCAGTTTGGTCAGTCGAAACCCGCGAAATTAATTGGCTATGACCCAGATGACACAGTTGCGGCGGGAGCCCCGGACAGCTGGGCAGAGTCAAGGAAGGGAGCTACTCGGAATCAATGCCCCAGTAGCTGCGCGAGCACGAAACCGTTTTCAATGGAATAGAGATCGGCGACGAAAATTAGATGAGCGTACCATGGAATTGAATAGACTTTCAAGGAGAGGAAAAGCGAGGCGATACGGCAAAGGAACACTGAAATGAATGAAATACAGGGGTCCCAATTCATTGTAGCGCGGGTGGCCAGGAAAGTTTGGATGATCGCCTGCTGACTGAAAGCTGAATGCTCGAGAAGACGGTGAGCGTGCTGCCTCACCGACATTCGAGAATGGATTTGGCAGACGTTCCGCATTTGCCCCGGGAAAAGAATGCATTGATGTAACGGCGGCAGTCAGCAAAACTGAACGAACAAAAGGCCAGTGCTGTTTGTTCTGAACCAATCAAACAGCTGTTGACAGATGAACGACCTGAGAACACTGGGAAGGTGGCATTTCACAGTGATAGACAAAATGCAGTTTCTGATTTAAAGTTCTGAATGCAAGAGATTGACCGGCACAGCATCACCATAAATATACATTTATAGATTGAATGAAATTACAGATCAATAAGTTACCGAAGGTTAGATAATACGGTCACAGAATGTTAGAACACAGCTCTCTGAATCTGAAGACCTTTGTACAACACTACAAACACCCCCTTTTCAAACAGCCAGAACTAAAACAAAAAAGATAAATAGCTTTCTTTGTACTCATCATTGAGCAGCAACTTTGATCCTGCGCGATTATTTTCACACTGTTCTTGATCGCCTTTACACAAGCTCTTTTTGTTCCAAAATGTACAGTTTCTTTTTCACTATATTGTTTCATTTCACTTCAAAGTGAACCTATAATACCTTCTTCCTTCGTCCCACAATCTAGGTACACCCTACATTGGATCACCGTCCCGCCGAGCCGGAATCCTGGCACCACCGTGAACCCGACCTTCGGTCGCACTGGCTTCCCAAGCTCCTTGCTCACTGAAAAACCTTTCCGCGGAACAATGTTCTCCATGTACACCGACGAGTACTCAGTTCCCCGGCCGACCTGAAATATGCCGACCGCAGGATCATACGCCCAAGCCAACCTGTGGAGTGTCCATATCGAGCTTGCCATTGCAACAAATAGCTCGTAGAGTGGGCCGGCTGCACCCATCACTGGTAATATCCCACATTCTGAATTCTCAAACAGTGAGGACTCAATGCCAGGATGGATGAGCTGCTTGTACTTCCGATCACAGAATAGGGCAAATTCACAGTCTGGACTTGAATTCATGAGCTCCATGGGGTCTGCATCTGAGTGCTCGATGAATCGCCGCAAAGACTCGTTCCTCCGAATTGCCAGATCGATTCCTTCAAGCATGTCAGTGTCAGCCGTGCTGCCGAATTGATAGGAGTCGAAGCCGTCAAACATGGCAAGGCAAACGCGGGAGAGGAGGGCGTAGCGGCAGTGCCCCGGCTTGGAGTAAGACACGCCGGGGTAGGCAGCCGCTGCAGCCGCGGCCAGGTCCCACCCGGCGGATCGGAGGACCTCGGCTAGCGCGCGGGCGAACCGGTGGGCTACGCGGAGCGCGTCGCGGAGAACGGAGTCGAAGACGCCCGCGGACAGCATGGCGCCGACGGCGTCCTCGCCGCCGCACCCCGCGGGCGCCGGCGGCGGGGCCAGCGCGCGGTCGAGGCGCGCCGCGAGCCGCGCGTTGCCGTCCTCGAGCGCCTCGTGCTCCCGCCTCAAGGCCGCGGCGTCGGCGTCCTTGGTGTCGAGCGCTGCCTGGAGGCGGTTCACCACGGCGTCGAAGGAGCGCAGCAGCGCCTGGTTCTCGCGCACCTGCGCCTCGAGGTGCTCCGTGAGGGAGGATGAGGAGGAGCCACCCTCCTCGGAGCCCGGTCCGCCGCTAATCGCGAGCCGCTTGAGCTCCGACAGCCGCCGGAGGTGCGACACCGCGGCGGCGTCGGCGGCCGCGGCCGCCTCGGGGAGGAACGGCGCGTGCGCGGCCTGGAGGTGGAGGTACGCCGCCTGGAACGACGAGGCCGTCGCGAGCGCCGCCGCCACGGCCGCCTCCTCCCCGGACACCGCCGCCTCCCCGTCGGCGCTAGGGTTAGGGTTTAGCTTCAGCAGCGGGTCGGGCTTGAGCACCACCACCCGCTGGCCGGCGAGGACCCCATCCCTGGCCAGAGAGGGCGCAAAGCCGTCGGCGTCCTCCTCCTCCTCCTCTTCGGCGAAGAACTCGATGGTCTTGGTCTTGAACGCGAGCGCGAATTTGTGGAGCATGGCTGGCTTCGCCCACCGCGGCGAGGCGCTCTCGTCTCCGCCGCCTGATGACCGGGCGGGGGGCTCGCCGACGCGAATTGCGGGACAGCGCAGGCGGTGGGAGAACGAGGTGGAGTGACGGGTGAGTGGGAGGGAGGGCGGTGGGATGGTGTGCGGAGGTGGAAGAAGAGGACGCGGTGGAGGAGTGGGGGATCTGGGAATTGTGTGATGGATTGGCGTTGGCGAGAGCAAAAGCAGCGAGGCTGTCTCCGTCCGGGAGAAGGGGGGCGGTGGAGGCAGGGTAGGTGTTCGGTACAAAAGATGCTTCTACGCTCGTGAACGCGTGAATTGGAGGAGATTCACTGAAACAAAAACATTTCTGAGCCGAGGTTTGGAATGTTTCTGAACTTTGCAGCCCCTGCATATCTCGAAGTTTTGCGGCATGAACAACTTTCTATATTTCTGGAATTCGGCTGTAATTCGTGGCAAGAAAAAAAAAACATACAATGTTGTAATAGTCCCTGCGAATATTCTGCGTCGTCGCGTCGTCCTTTGGAGAACACTGTAACATTGTCGCGTACTCGTCTACTCCATTCCAATCTGAAATGTGGGCAATGTGTGGGAATCTCTTGGGAAACACTTGAACTGCTGGTGCGCCCTGCTATCGTGTTCCAACGGGATCCGTTGACCGATCCATCTTTTATTCAATTTAAGAAAATCTAAAAAAGGTGAGCAGCTGCTGCATCGGAGTGAGCTGTATAGCAGACGCAGCACGCACCACGCAGTGGCCAGGGCGTCGCGGCAGAGCACCTCGCGTGTGCCTACCTGGCCCCCGCGTGTCATGGTGTACCAAATCGAACGTTTGGAGACTACCGAAGCAGTGTGCTCCGTTTGTCTGCCTGGTTCGAAGTCGATGGTTTTGTTGTCTTGTGTTTGCAAGAACTCAACTGTCACGGGCAGGATGGATGATCCTTTGGGTGTCGAAGAAAGCGACTCACGCAGAGGGTTACAAGTCGCCATTATGATACGAGCTGTTTCGTGAGTCGTGACCTTGTACCGTAGCATCCTTTATTTGAGCCCGGAACCAAATGAAACACTCAGAAACTACTGCTGTAGTAGAATTTTTTTTTTTTCTGTCAAAACTGTTTCACATGGCGCATCCTCCTATTTGTAGACCTAGTTATTCTCTGAAATTTTGTTATACATTCATTTATGAAAGAAATCCTCACTTTGCAACAAGTCAGTAGCCTATCTTTGCAACAAATGGTTGGTATACGACTGGATTGTTGTACGGTCAACACCAAAAGATTGACATATGAAGAGATCGAGCGATCCGTACTACTACCTACTTGTAACAGTGTTGTTACCAGACTGCACGCTCTTCTCCACTATACCAAATGAGACCAACATGCAAGAAGAAGTATGTAAGAAATGCTCATAAATGTTTTATGCACATCACTCGCCGACATTGTTTAAAATGCCCATGTTGTTATTTACTTATTTCAATTCATAAACAGGCATGGTGCTTTTCTTTTTGTAGAACATTTTTTCCTCCATCATCTCGACAACTATTGTAGCTGATCTTAAGAGACCTTTTAAAAAAAATCATATCTTGTTTCTGCTCTTTTCTTCTTCTTGGAGCCCTTGATTCTTGAAGATTATGTTAGCGCAAGATGACAATAGCATAGGTGTCGCATCTTCTCAACAGCAGTGAAGATTCTTCGCCTAATTGTCCCGGCCTGCAAATGGAGAGTATGTTTCCCTTTCCAAACCACATCTATTTGCGCCAATTGCACTGTCTCGGCGCATAACCCAGAAACTGACAGAGCACCAAAGGCATGATACTGGGTTGTGCGCGGCTGTCATCATCGCGCTCCGCACCTGTGAAAATCAATCATTGTTAGGTAGGGGTAGATCAGATATGCGCTACTGTACTGCCACTTCCTTTTTGTGTGTGTGCATATGGCTTTGGGCACTTGTGGCTGGGTGTGACTTTATTCTAATCTAGTTTAATAACGTAGTGATCGCCATAATTAAAGATACGAGGACTGGCTGGCCGTTGCACTTGGGGGTCTGTGGATAAAACCTAACTGTTTGACTTGGGGATGTCTTGTTTAAAACCTAATCTTTTGGGCATGTTGGGATAGAAGAGGAAAACTTAGCAGAAACTGGGGTTAGCGAGATGGAGAGCGGAAATAGATACAGTATGAAACATCTTTTTAACATGTTAATTATGAATGCCATGTTCTAGCTCTTTATAATAGACTTATGTGCAATTCTCAGAACTACATGCTCAAACTCCCATGAAATACTCTTTCAAGTTGATCATGCACCTGATTCCCAAAAAAAAAAAAAAAGTTGATGATGCACCCAGCTCGCATCCGCCGGCGTCTGGGGTCATGGCTTCATAGACTGCGTACAGCTTTCTGCACTCAACGGGCCATGAAAATGGGCTGGGAAGGCATTCTCGCATGCTCCTTTTCGAATGGTATGGTCGCTGAAGCTCGAGGGCCTAATAACAGTTTGCACTTGGTATGAGAGTTATTTTCCTAAAAAAACTTATGAGAGTTATGGCTCTTCTTTCGAGATATGAGCCTCCTGTGATCATTAGCATTTGCAGGATGCCAGTTTCATCTTCGCCCCGATTTAATCTTGCGCTAGTGCCTAGTTGTGTACTTTTCTGTGATGGAAAATCTGGAACTGAGTACTGTAAAGCCTGATGCCTACCTCGGTGAGTAGTACGAAAACCGTTTTCTTAAGCTCCCGTCTTCCTTTCTTTCACTGCAACATTTTGGACGTGTGATCCGATCTGCATCTGTTTGTACTATGCATGCACCTAGTCTGTTGGATAAATTAGCATTTTTAGTTTTATATTAATTTAAAAATAAATTATAAGCATGATTAACAGATTGCATAATAAACTAGACAAGTTTACGCAAGATCTAGACAGGTCTATAAAGACAGATAAAAGCACAATATCTACCATACTAGCAACATTCATTATAGATAAACAGATCACGAAAGCCAGTATAGAAGACATGATTTGAGACAAGAGTACGTATGTTTACTTCTGAACTGGATAGAGGAGGCGACGACGACGTGTAGCACTGTCACGTTGCTGGCGACGACAGAAGAGACCGACTCGACGTCGAGGAAGACGAGCAGTGACGACGAGCTTGACGAAAACGAGGAAGCGATCGAGCAGTCGCGTAGAGCGCTTCTCAAAAAATCTTATTCGCCCTCTCCCAGTACAGAATCGCTAAGAACGACGGTTCCGGAGACCTGCTCTTCTGTTCGTCGGTGCACGTCGACGATCGGGATGGAGAAGTCTTGGCGGCGCAACAGTAGCGAGAGGCAAAACCCTAAGCAATTGCGTGATATGATTTACGGCGGTACTCGTACGTATTTATAGGGGGAAAACCGCTAGGGTTGGACGTCTCGCAACCGAGTCGGTTTTCATATTAATACGTCGGTTTTCATATCCAAATATATGGAATACGCAGCAAAAAAAAAGTGCAAAAGGAAGCCGCGCTCCAGTAAGGCAATGGACCGAATTTCGGCAGACCATTTACACAGGTGATGCGCGACCGCGCCCATCGCCCACACCCCGTCCTGCCCCGCCCCGCCCGGCCCGGCGAGATGAGACGAGCGAGCGCACGTGTGTGTTCTTCCTTTCTCCCATATACACACTTATAAGAGATGCTAGAGCAACCAACTTTATAAGTTGGACTCCCTCTACATCCTTTAGCAATATGAGACTAAACCTTTACACTTCCACCACTCATGAATAAGCTTTTGAGATTTTCGGGAATTATTGTGAATATTAATGAGCCAAGCCAACAAAATTCCAGCAATCCTCCACCAGATCTCAAAGTTCTAGCTAGACTTTACCTCACCCTACTGTTGTTTAATATACCAGTATTTTCAGTGAAGACTGTTAAGTTGAATTTCCACCTAGAACAATAAGCTACACTCATTCATAACTTGAACAATGAACTATGCCTTGAATTATAAGTTTTGTGTAAATAAGTTTTACTTACTGTCATAACTGATACTAGACCTAGTAGACTTCTCCGCGGGTGTAGCATATAGGTCATACTCTTTTGGTTTTTCATGAGCTTAATAGAGATCACCCAAATCTCATAGATTGCGATCTTACAACAATCAGGCTCATATAGGTGTATTCATTCAAGAATGTTTTGTAGGACAACATATTCGCTATTTAAAGCCAACTGAATATATTAAGTCAATAACCAATCTGCCATACAGATATCGAGAGTAATGCATCATTTCTCAAGTGGGTTATAAAAAGGTCACTCTAATGCTAACCAATAGCTTGTTCTTTTCAGGTCCTACTTCACGGGATCTCCGATCACATAGGTTGGGTTATCACTATGAAATAGCATATATGAGTCTCATACCCATCTCATTTGATGCACTGTCTATCACATTACGTGACAACCCCTTGGTGAATTGATCTGCCAGGTTCTCACCAGTTGAAATATATTCTACTGATATGACTCCGGAGTTTCTCATTTTTCTGACAGACTTCAAACGTCTCTTAATATGTTTTGATGACTTCATATTGTCCTTAGAATTGTTCACTTTGACTATTATAATTTGATTGTCATAATTCATGAGGATTACCGACACAGGTTTCTCGATAATAGGCAAGTCCATCAAGAGCTCACGTAGCCAATCGGCCTCAACTCTAGCTCTATCTACTGCGGTAAGCTCTGCTTCTATGGTAGACCTTGTCAAGATGGTTTGTTTGCATGATCTCCATGAAACAGTAATACCACTAAGAGTAAATGCATATCCACTCGTGACATATAGCTCATCTGCATCAGATATCCAATTGGAATCACTATAGCCCTCTAGTACTGTTGGATATCTAGAATAAAGAGTTTCATAATCCATAGTACCAACTAAGTAGTGCAGTACCTGCACAAGCGCACGCCAATGATCATCTCCCAGATAAGAGGTAAACCGGCTCAGTTTGCTCACAACAAACGAGATATCAAGCCTAGTAGCACTAGCTAAATATATAAGTGATCCAATTATCTGAGAATATCTTAATTGGTCTCTACCAAATCTCTTATTCATTAGAAGGATCAAGCTGGGATCATAAGGTGTTGGAGAAGGCTTGTTGTCCTTGTAACCAAAACGGCTCAAGAGCTTCTCATGAGATTGCGTACGAGTAATCTCATTCTCTCCTTTGATTAGCTTGATGTTCAAGATAACATCAGCCTCACCCAGATCCTTCATATCAAAGTTTTGACACAGAAAAATCTTGACCTCAGTGATCACATCAAGATTTGTTCCAAAGATAAGTATGCCATCAACATACAAGCACAGTATAACTCCCTGACCCCCACCATGACGGTAGTATACACATCTATCAACCTCATTGACTGAAAAGCCTGCTGCTAGAAGTGTTGAATCAAATTTCTCATGCCACTGCTTAGGAGCTTGTTTTAGACCATACAAAGACTTCAACAACTTACACATCTTGTCTTCTTGACCCTTTAGTACAAACCCATCAAGTTGATCCATGTAGATTTCATCATCCAACTCTCCATTAAGAAAAGCTGTCTTAATGTCCATCTGATGAATGATAAGACCGTGTGAGGCAGCCAGATCAAGTAGTACACGAATAGTGGTCAATCTAGCAACAAGTGAATAAGTGTCAAAGAAGTTTTCGCCTTCTTTCTAGGTATAACCCTTGGCCACAAGCCGAGCCTTATACTTGTCAATTGTACCATCAGGGTTAAGCTTTTTCTTGAACATCCATTTACAGCCCACAGGTTTGCAACCATATGGTTTATCAACAACTTCCCAAGTACCATTAGAAAGAATAGAGTCCATCTCACTATGGACAGCTTCTTTCCAGTCATCTGCATTAGAAGATGCATATGCCTCTAAAATGATTCTAGGGGTATCATCCATAAGATAAACAGTGAAATCATCACCAAAAGACTTTGTAGTTCTTTGTATCTTGCTCCTCCTAGAAGCTTCACTATCAATCATCTTATGGATTGGTTCAAGAGTTTGTTCAGCATGATCAGAAAATGCACTAGGTTCAGAAGTTGTCTCACCAATCACATCAGAAGATAATCTAGACATGCTATATAAATCTTTCATACGAAATATGTTCTCAAAGAAAGTAACATCACGAGACTCCATTAATGAATTAATATGAACATCAGACACCTCTAATTTAACCACTAAAAATCTATAGGCAATGTTATAATGAGCATATCCAAGAAAGATACAATCCACAGTTTTAGGTCCTAACTTACTCTTCTTGTTGATCATCACGTCAACTTTGACCAAACAACCCCATGTGCGTAAGTAAAAGAGCGATGACTTTCTACCAATCCATTTCTCATATGGCGTCTTCTCCTTATTCTTTATGGGAACTCCATTTAGGACATGACATGATGTCAATAAAGCCTCCCCCTACCATGCCTTAGATAATCCAGCCGTGTCCAATATGGAATTAATCAAGTCAGTCAAGGTGCGATTTTTTCTTTCGGCAACCCCATTTAATTGGGGTGAATAGGAAGATGTCCTCTTATGTATCATACCATATTCCGCACAGAATAAGTTGAACTTATTTGAGAAATACTCGCCACCATGATCGGACCTAATTCTTTTGATCTTTTTCTCTAGTTGAGTTTCAACTTCAGTCTTATAAATTTTAAAGTAGTTTAGAGCCTCATCTTTCGTTTTTAACAAATAAACATAGCAATATCTAGTCGCATCATCAATCAAAGTCATGAAATATCTTTTTCCACCCTTAGTTAATATACCATTCATTTCACAAATATCTGAATATATAAGTTCTAGTGGTGCCAAGTGTCTCTCCTCTGTAGCCTTATGAGGTTTTCGAGGTTGCTTAGATTGCATATAGCTTGAGCACTTAGAATTTTTGACAATGAAAAAATTCAGAATTAAATTCAAGCTGGAAAGTTGAGACATAGAACCAAAATTTAGATGACATAAACGTGAATGCCAAACACTAGCATCACTCTTATTAACACCATCACAAATATAGTTCATAGACTTATTGCAATAATCTAAAAGGGAATAGCGGAATAAGCCTCCGCACTCATAGCCTTTACCAATAAATTGTCTACTCTTAGACACGACAACTTTATTCGACTCAAACACTAACTTAAAATCATCCCTACATAAAAGAGAGCCACTAACAAGATTCTTCTTGATAGAAGGGACATGTTATACGTTCTTTAGTTGAACAATCTTTCCCATAGTAAACTTTAGCTCGACCGTGCCAACACCATGAACAAAAGCATGTGACCCATTCCCTATTAGGACGGAGGAATTTCGGACAACCTGGTAAGAAGTAAACAAAGAAGTATCAGCACACACATAAACATTAGCGCCAGTATCAAGCCACCAACTAGTAGATTAAAATACAAAAAAAACATATAATAAATTATCATACCTACTATTTTCTCCAGCACTAGTTACCATGTTCGCAGACTTCTGCTATGTAGGCTTTCTTCCTTTGCGTTCTAGACACTTATTTGCCCAATGCTCATTAGAACCGCAAACAAAGCATGCTCTTTTCTTCTTATTCTTCTTGAAGATAATGGTCTGCTTAGTCTTATTGTTCTTTCCCTTGTCCTTACCACCACTGTCATGAGACTGTTGTGTATGATGCACCATATTGGTATTAGTGTGTCCCTCGTTAACATTAGAACGTCCATTCTTCTCACGAGTTTTCTCTTTAATATCAAGAGACGCGATCAAATCTGAGATAGATATGTTCGTCCTCTTATGTTTAAGAGTAGTGGCAAAATCCCTCCAAGTTGGAGGCAATTTGGTAATAATGCCCCCAGTCATAAGCTTCTCAGGTACGACGGTCTTAAGCAATTCAAGTTCCTTCACAATGCACTATATCTCATGAGTCTATGCGACAACAGATTTGTCATCTATCATCTTAAAATCATGGTACTACTCAATGACATTTAGTTTAACGCTAGCATCTGAACCACCATAGTCAGCGATCAGAGCGTCCCACATATCGTTTCCGACTGTATGATGGATGTAGATGTCCTGAAGACGATCTAACAAAACTCTAATAACAGCGCCCAAGAATATTATGTTGGCTTCGTTGTAGGTCTTTTCCTGATCTATAGTGAGATCGCTACTAATTCTGAAATAAATCATAAGCATAATTAACAGATTGTATAATGAACTAGACAAGTTTACATAAGATCTAGACAAGTCTATAAAACCAGACAAAAGTACAACATCTACCATACTAGCAATATTCATTATAGATAAACAGACCACGAAAGCCAGTATGAAAGACATAGTTTGAGATGAGAGTACGTACGTTTTCTTCTGGACTGGGTAGAGGAGGCGGCGACGACGCACGTCACGTTGCTGGCGACGGTGGAAGAGACCAACTCGACGTCGAGGAAGACGAGCCGTGGCGACGAGCTTGACGAAAACGAGGAAGCAATCGAGCAGTCGTGCAGAGCGCTTCCTAAAAATCTTATTCGCCCTCTCCCGATGCAGGATCGCTGAGGACGATTCCGAAGACCTGCTTTTCCGTTCGCCGGGATCGGGATAAAGAAGTCTTGGCGGCGCAATAGTAGCAAGAGATAAAATCTTAAGCAATTACGTGATGTGATTTGCGGCGGTACCCGTATGTATTTATAAGGGGAAACTGCTAGGGTTGGACGTTCCGTAACTGAGTCAGTTTCCATATTAATACGTCGGTTTCCATATCCAAATATATGAAATACGCAGCAAAAAGAGAGTACAAAAGGAAGTCGCGCCCTCGCAAAGCAAGGGACCGAATTTTGACGGACCATTCACGTAGGTATGCGCGGCCACGTCCATGCTCACGCCTGGCGAGGCGAGGCGAGCGAGCGCGCACGTGTGTTCTTCTTTTTTCCCATTCATACACTTGCAAGAGATGCTAGAGGAACCAAACTTATAAGTTGGACTCCCTCCACCTCCACTAGCAATATGAGACTAAACCTTTACACTTCTATCACTCATGAATGAGCCTTTAAGATTTTTAGAAAATATTATGAATATTAATAAGACAAGTCAACAAAATTCCAGCATGGTCTTGGTCTATCGCCATCTGATTGCTCATGTCCTGACATGGTAGACTGGAACTTCTTTTCTTCACAGAAAACTAGCCAACAGAGAGGGCAACGTCACCATTCTCCATTCAGCATTGTACAATGAAATCTGCCCGTAACGAGTAACGACCACCAGAACATGACAGGCTCAAGGACGCAGCAGTGAAATAGGGAGATGGTTTTGCAAGTCCAACCACAACGGAATCTTCATGAATCCGGTCTCTAATAATCTCTAGCGTGACTGTGTCCGGTCTGGTCCAGACGAGTGGTGGCCGGTGGCCATGTACGGTCAAAATCGGATCGGCCGGTCCGGTCAAATTTCTGCGTCGGCGAGCATGTGCAGGTGCAGCAGCAGGCACAGAAATAATCAACGGCCCCGGAGGCATCGTACACAGAGGATTTTAAGCAAAGCGGTAAATAGCATTAAGAAGGACAAGCCTGCTGTTGGGACCCCAAGTTCCACAGAACCGCCGTACATCTGCATGTGCCGTCCGTGGTTGTAATTCTGCAGTGACAAAGGACGCGGTTATATTGACGCTGTTCCCAGAAGGCATGTAATGTAATTACCACCACGCTGATATTTCTCCGAATAGACTTGCTAGTTTGCACAACGGAACGAAACAGATGCTACTTTGATATGAACACAAGAAAGCTACTAGGTCATAAAAATAATATTAGCATTGATGCTGGTGAACAAACGCATAGAAAAAAAAAATCATCAGCCCCGCCAACACTAGCTAGAGATAAACAACTGACCCTTCCTAAAACGATCCAAAACGAGGGCATGCAAAGCAAAAACAAAAAAAAGAATGATAGGCAATTGGCATCACACAAAATAAAAGGCAGCTCATATCGACAGGAACACGGCATAACCTACAAATCACCATCACCCTACGTATTGCAGTGACGCTACGCTAGGACGCGAAGACGGCTGCGAGCAGAATCATGCCCGCCGTGACCAGCCGGCACGCCACGGACGACGAGCGCACTGTCACAGCCGACGACGCCCCCATCTTGTGATGTGGAGTCTGCTCCCTGAAAGAAATTGAAAGGAAACAAATCATAAAGTGCAATTACTAATAACCATGATAAATACGCGAAAAAAAAGTACATGACGTGCTAATGAAGAAGCTACGATCTGGTCTACCGTCCGTACTTCTGGTATTTGTGGAGCTGGCCGCAGTAGAGCGCGTTGTCGGGGACGGTCATCTCGGTCTTGTTGCCGGTGTCTTCAGGGTTGACCACCCTGACGTAGACCTCCTGCCCGAGGTACCACGAGTCCAGGTTCTCCGACCGCACGTTCCAGATGCCGACGTTGTCCAGGGACACCAGCACCGCCGCCCACGCTCCCGGGTAGACCTGAAACGGACCTCATCATGTTCTCGAGTCTAATAAGTCTGAAAAAACAGAAACGGTCGCTTGTTTCATGGCAAAAGACGAGCTTTTCTCTTCACCTGGATCGTGCTGCGCGCGACGCCGTCGCCCTTGTTGTACGTGCCCCTGCTGTCCTCCGTCCATTCGCCGTAGTCCATTCTGCATCGTCGAACACGGACACCAAAATTTAGTACTACTACTAGTCTGCAGCCAAGATCGTCAAGAGCATGAGATGTTCGTTGAAATTCCTCGGTGATCGATCAACGGTTACGCACCCGACGACGAAGAACGCGTATCCGTCCATGTGGTAGCTCTGCATCCTGGTGTCGTTGTTCTGGAAGATGATCTCCATGAACCCGCGGTACGTGCCGTTGATGACGGACCGCGCGATCCGTGGCGCCGCGGCGCCCTCGCGCGGTGGCCGGTCCGGGAAGTCGAGCGTGTACGCGCCCTTCACCCCGTACGCGTCGGCCAGCCTCAGCGGCGTCTCCGGCGGCGCGAACGAGATCCCGTTCAGCGTGGCGCGCCGCCGCCCGCCGATGGACACCGGCGCCGTGCTCCGCAGCAGGAACGCCTGCGTCACGTTGATGGACGAGTACCGGAACGAGCCCTGCGGGTTGGGCCGGGCCGCGCCGGCGCTCAGGTTCCACCTCACGGACCGCGCCTGGTTCATGGAGAAGCTGCGGTCGTTCTGGTCCTGGGGCGGGTCGGGCAGCGGGCCGGACGCCGGGCCCCCAGAGTTGGAGTAGCGGAGGACGGCGACGCCCGTGACGCGGCGCCACCGCGACTCGTTCACCATGCGCGCGCTCGCCACCACGTAGTAGTCGGAGCTGGCGTTCTGGTCCGTGGCGAGCAGGAAGGAGTAGGACTGGCCCACGTGGACGTCCAGGTTCGTGTAGTTCTGCTGCGTCGTGTAGGAGCCCTCCGTCTCCACCAGCACCAGGTTGTGGCCCTGGATCCGGAAGTTGAGGCTCGTCGACGTGCCCACGTTGTGCACCCGGATGCGGTACGTACGCCCTGCGCCGTCCCAATTCCATCATCAACGCACAGATTCATCGACATTGTCACCATATTAAGCATTCCTTTACTTGTGATACAATTAAGCGACTACTAGTCATGAGACATTGAAGAATTTTACAGTAGCGAATAAGCAAATGCCCTGCCGTCTGTCAAAGAACTAGTCACAGGTATCCTGAACAGGAACAGCTACTGATTCTGAATGCCGACGCATTCAGGAACATTCAGAGCACTCTGCAACCTAACGGCCTGTCTGTGGACCGAAAGCTCCACTGGACAGGACAGTTATGATTGAAGAGCAAGCAAATAGCAGCAAACTTTGCGTTACAGTATGTTTAGAAACCATTATTGAGATGAGGTTTTACTTGATGAACTAACTGGACAGAAACTAAAATAACAAAATAAGAACACAGTAGCACTAGATGACCAGAGTCAGAAAAAAAAAACCCCACACGAGTCATATTTTAACACCATGCTACAAAAGTGAAAGGCCAAACCCCTTTTAGTAAGATATAAAAAGTCCACACGTACTACTTGTACTGTGAACCAGGGTGTCAAGATTCTATCCAGCAGACAAGACAATGCTCAGCATAAAAGCAATGCGACCTGCAACTCCACTTGTTGGCTTTATAGATTAACGCAGCAGAACTAGTACTAAGTGCAGTGCTGACACGAGGGGGCTTAATCACTTACCCGGATGCACATTGAAGGTTTCGTACTCGATGCCGGCCGGCACAAGGCTGTCATTGTACCGGTACGGCCCCTTGCCGTTTATCAGCACGCCGTCCGGCATCCCGAGGTCCTTGCCGCTGTCCAGCATCTTCCTCAGATCCTGCAACATTCCAGAGGAGCAAAACGACCTCGGCGAAGTCAGTCCATGGCGCCGCCGCCGGTTGGTTCGTGACTGAGGCAGCAGCTTGTTTAATTTGTTGCTACTGCATCAGTGTCACAAATTGAAATTTACCGTGTGGTTCTTGTTGTACCAGTCGCCGATGAGGATGGTGATGTCGCCGTCGGGGCGGCCGAACGGCACGGCGATGACGTCGCGGTTGTTGACGATGACGCCGCCGTACCCGCCGGCGGCGCGCTGGAGGCCGGTGGAGGGGAAGTAGAAGAAGCTGCCGATCTGGTCCTTGACCTGGAACTCGTACGTCCAGTTCCAGCCCGACGGGATGGGGCAGTTGGTGCCCAGCACCCCGTCCTGCCAGCAGTTCTTCCGGTGCTGGATCCCGTTCCTGCGTTCCGATCCGAAACCATAAAACAGGCACACGACATAATTGGCCATTGGTGTTGGGAGCAAATAAAGACGGTGAATTCTGCGCAAGCAAGCAGCAGCGGCGTGATTGAAGGTTTTTGTGCACGGGTGAGCACGCACCAGGTGATGAGGAGCGGCTCGTCCAGGTCGTTGAGCACGTTGACGACGACGTTCCAGTTGGTGGTGACGTTCACGACGGGCCCCGGGAACTTGCCGTTGATTCCTATCACCTGGCCGGTTCCCGGCTCGTCAGAATGAACACGCAGGCTCGAGCTTGGAAGAAAATGAAGGATGAACAGAAAAGGATGGGCCAATGGACATGATGGCCGGGACTTGCCTGTTGCTTGACGCCGAG
Organism: Eleusine indica; assembly: GCA_030378355.1. Taxonomy (NCBI): domain Eukaryota; kingdom Viridiplantae; phylum Streptophyta; class Magnoliopsida; order Poales; family Poaceae; genus Eleusine; species Eleusine indica. The sequence goes on from CM059495.1 coordinate 51,905,959, forward strand.
CGGCGCCGCGGTGATGTAAGAGACGTCCCAATCGAAGAAGGCGTAGGGGTCGGTGGCCAGTGCCGGCTCAGGCTGCAGCAGCAGCAGCATCGCCGCGGCCACCAGCGCGAGGAGCCGCCTCATCGCGCTCTCGCGGCCTGTAAGTAACACGAGGACGCGGCCGGGGTGGAGTAGCGTGGCCGGGAATGCGAGATGTGCGAGGCGGATTCACTAGCAGCTCTGCATTGTGGCGACTGGCGAGCGAGTAAGATGGGAGAGGGGAAGAGAGCGTGGAGGGCGGGGTGGTGGGGGGCAGAGCAGAGCAAATCGATGGAGCGCAGGGTGGCAGGATCGTGGGATCGGGAGCGGCCCGGCGTGGCGTGGCGTCGCGTCGCGTCGGACGGTTCCTGCCGCGTCGTGGGATGCCGGACGCGCGGGTTCTGTATGGGTTTTGGTCGTTTCGTGCGCGAGAGTGTGTATGTTTTTTTTTGGGGGGGGGGGGGGGGGGGGGTAGATGGTGAAACAGTGACGCGGTTGCAGGCCCGGACCTGCAGGGGTCGTTGGCTGCCAGATTTGCTGGCAGTCGTTCTCGTTCTGTTTCGTTAGAGATGGATAAGATGGAGCAGTGTACTAAGATCGGTAACGAGACGGATAAAGTACTAGGCTGTATACACACTCTTGTGGCAGCTACTACTACTTGCGGTAGCGTCACGACGAATAAAACAATGTGCGGTCTGACATGGCAACATGGCCCCCAGCAAAATCCATATTGCATTGCATCGATCAGTAGGTGCACCAAGTGTGCACGCCGATCCTAAACATTGAAAGGCTGGACTCGCAACCAGTTGCAAGAATTATTAAAAGCTTCGCCGGATCGGACCACGGTCAAGCGAGGCAGCGAGCGAGCCCATGTCTGGCTCGCACATGCGTCGCCGTCGAACGGGCACGGGCACTTGCAGGGAGCGCCGGTCGGATCGGTCCCTGCGGCGCGTGATCCGGATTGCATGGGTGGGGTGCGGGTGCGGGGCCGCGGCCACTGGCTCCGGTCGGTGCATGCGCGCGGCGCGACGGCGAGAGCTAGCGGTGCACGTGAATGGGCCCGTGCCCGACAAATGGAGGGGCTGCCCCCCTGCCCGGAATTATTACGCTCCACTCCGGCCGAGGCGCGCGCAAGGACGGTGGTGGATTCAGTTTTTACCATTGTGCCTGTCGCTCGCAACAGAAGGGAAGTTGGCAGTCTGCTTCTTCCGGCTCTGGCTTCCCGAGAGAGTGAGAGAGATGGGATGGCAAAAAGCGATCCCTGTGGAGCTACTAGTACTACCGTCTGCGTGGGCCAGGACGCCAGGTTGACAGGTCCGGTGAAACTCCAAATCGCTTTGTTCGGGTCCCAACTCGTGAGTGCTGTTTCATGAGACTCGCAGCCCAGAACGTACGGTCCAGCAAGCCCCTTCTTTGTGTTACAGTCGTTACAGTCCAGGATGGAGGGGCTTTTGTTACTCATCATGCACAAAATGCAATCAAAAGATTTTTTTTTTTTTTGAGATAACGATTTTCTTCTTCTGAAATGTCTCCGATGATCATATACGAGCATCGAGGCATGGTGAGAAGCGTCAGATTACTTTCTCGTCCTTGGATCGGATGCATGGGCCATGGTGGCTTACATGTTCGCTCGTCAGATTGGCCGGCCCAGTTAAATTGGGCTATGGTTTGATAGCGCATACGGCCCATATTCGCGTATTTGCTGGCGTCTTCAATATTTTACGCCAACGTGCTAGGGAAACAGTAGCAGGTGATCCAGCAAATTCAGCCTTGCCGCGGAAGTAGAAGCGCATGAACACAACTACACAAGCAAGGCCAAACCAAATCCATGTCCCAGACTCGAGAAATAGGAAATTCCCCATAAACCCTTCGCTTCCAACAAAACCCGTCCCTTCTATCCCCGCCGCGGCCGCCGCCGCACCACGGGATGGCGTCGACGCCGGAGCCGGAGGACGGGAGGGAGCTCTACGCGCTGCTCCACCTCTCGCCGGACGCCTCCGACGAGGAAATCCGCAGGGCCTATCGCAAGTTCGCGCAAATCTACCACCCCGACAAGTACCAGGATCCCCAGGTACAGCCACTCCTCGACGGCTTGTCCTTCGCGATTTGATTGACTCGAGGTGCTTAGCTTAGGGTTCCACTTCATGCACTGTTCAGAACTGGATTGGTGCTTGGAGTGGCGAGAGTTTTGTGTTTTGGCAATTTGCATTGGGCCGCGAACGGCTTGAGTTAGTTGAGCTGCCTGTACTCGTAGATTATGTTCAGAATAGCGTTTACTTTCGGGGTGCGCATTGGTCGGCATTCACTGGCACTGCTTTAGTGTTACTAATTTGCCCAGTTACCGGTCACATTGAGAGATAGAGATCAAGGGGAAATGATTGGCAGTATGTGTACGAATTCGTCCCTCTGTGTACCTATTTGCTTGCCTCGAGGATTTCTAATGCGAGATTCAGTAAGATAACAGGAAGAGACCTGGCAATAATGCAATATTTTGAGTTTTGTGCTAGTGTTTGCTTACCTAGAGACAAATGTTGCGAGGGTGAATGGAAATCATATTTGCTCTAATATTGAGCTGTGTCAGCTCGGTGTTACATTTGATATTGGACTCTCTATGGTGTCGTTTCCATGCATAATTATCCTCGGAGTTACCCCGTATGTAAAAACACTTGGTGCGTACTTATGCCAATTGTAATTAAGGGAATTCTTAGCTGATTGGTTAGGAACCTCATCACGTTTCTTTTTTCCAGGCAATTCAATGAGGATTGTTGTTAGGATAACCCAGCTAGTAACTTTGAGGCTGCTATGCTGTCTTTAGCTCATAATGTGGCAGCTGCTGTCAAATGTCTCTAGTGCACAACTCGATCTCCACATCTATATTTCAAGCAATAAAAATTCATCAGAGCTATATTCCTGCACTTTTGAAATCTCTATTTTGTTGAACTAGTCATCTCCATACCATTAACTCTTCTGAACTGACTAGCATCTTTCAATCATTTTCTTCTCTGATTGCCTAGATGAAGGATGTAGCAACTGAAAACTTCCAAAGAATACGTGATGCATATGAGATACTGTCAGATGAGAACAAAAGACAGATCTATGACATCTATGGTATGGAAGGTTTGACTTCTGGTCTTGAACTGGGTCCCAAGCTAAATAAACCAGAGGAAATCAAAGAACAGCTGGAGCGACTGCGACGGCGTAAGGAGGAAGAGAAACTTTTCATCCATACTCGCTCCACTGGTTCAATCGTCGCTAATTTTTCAATACCACAATATTTAGATGGCTACGGCATCATGAGAGGGTATGGAGTTGCTATCTGTTTTAGTATATGCACGTTCTCTCTTAGTCCATTCACTTACTCGAAATCTATTAAGAGTTCCAATAATATTTAACCAATGTCTCACTTAGTCTGTGACTCCAGCGTGTACTGATTATTACTACTTAATATTTTAGTAGGCCTCTATGCTATTACTATATGTGGTGAACGTTTCCGTGCCATCATTTGTGTTGATGATGGGCCATGTTTTATCTGTATACCTTTCCATTTTTGTTTTGCAAAAAGGACAAGGAAACTTTCTTAATCCACGTCGCCAATTACTATTTGTACCTGGTAATTGGAAAGTTACAGCTGACTGAATGCTTAGATTGCTAGGATAGAGTTACAAGCAAGGTTTAGAAAGCCATGCTTGGGAGCTGGGAATTGGATATGGCTACTGGTCTCTTCTGTGTTTTGTTTTGTCTCATTTTTGGTACGAATGATTATGGGCAGTACCATGATTTCATTGTTTGATTTGGAAATTGCTAGAATGGGGATGTCTAGTGAAGTCGAGTTGCCAGTGTCCAAGAAAAATACTGTCACAGTTGGTGGGAATTTGGTTGTCAATGGTTCAGCGGGAACTGGAGCAGCAAGCACTGTGCTGCGGCACCAGTTGTCCTCAGTTTCTTCTATCGAATTTATGGCAACAGCTGGACTACGTTCTGTTCTTGGTGTGCAGACGAGTCGGTGAGAATTCACAATCCCTTACCTTCCTGTATTGCTAACTGCTTGCATGCTGCAAATCATAATTCATTGACATTATGTGTTCCAGTCAAATTTCACCACATTCTACAGCAACTTCTGGACTTGCTGTTTCTTTGAGAGATGGATCTATCAACCTGTCAAATGCTTGGACTCGCCAATTAACTGAAAGCTGTGTTGGAAATGTATGCCCCCTTACACCCTCTTTATGTGCCGTATACCATTGTTATCTATGCAACTAGGGACATGTGCATGTAACTTGGCACTTCAAATACTATTATTAATATTATTATGAGTAACTTAGCTTTTAGGAAGTAGAACTTTAGCCCTTATCTGACCTTATTTTTTATTCTTGCCCACGATAAGAGCCAGCTTTGAACTTTACATTTAATGCATTATTTATGGTATCATAAGATTTCACATCTGATCCATGCCAGAATGAACTGTCAACTGTCCCTCGCTGAAAGAGGTCACAAAAATGGCTGCTGCTGGTTGCAAGTTATAAATTATAAAATGTGGTTGAAGCCCAACCCCCCCTCCCCCCCAATTTAGTTCTCACTGATTTGTGCTCAGTGGGTGCCTTAGCAGGGTCATCTGTGGCCTTCTATCTTTTTATAGTATGCATGCGATCTTACAGCTCTGTCATAGGTAAAGCTAACCTAATTTTTTTTCCTTGTCTGTTACTCTCTCTTTTCACCAACCTTCAGATACAGCTAGTTCTTGGTGATGAATCAAGTATTTCTGTTGGATGGCAAAAGAAGGATGAAAAGAGTTCTGCAGCAGGAGAAGTAAAGGTAGTTTCATTTAGAGTCCAACTCAATTTTTTATGGACTAAAAATTTTACTTTTGAACTCACATAAACTACACAATTGACAAATTTTGTTCAGAACGTAACATATAGTTTTCTAGTGCAAAGGTCTCAAAGTAAAGAAAACTATATACAGATATAAGCATTGTACTCATCACTAGATAGCCTATATGTATTTTAGGGCTTTGGGTACTACTAAACATTAATTTGTTGATACACACACACTAACCATTTTTGCAACCTCTGAGCTGCATTCTTTCACTTCGCTATGCTTGTGTTCTATATATGCTTCATACAACATATCTGCACTCTATGGTTGGTACCTTTCAATCAATTTCAGGATGTCCTATCTTTTAACAATCTTTATTTCTCTCTCTCCCCAGTTTGGAACTAATTCTTTTGGTGCATCTGCTCACTATACCCATCGCTTTTCCCCCAAGTCTCATGGTCGCATTGCTGGTAGAGTTGGAAGGTACCTGAAATTCTGGTGCCACGTGCCTGCAATTCTGGTGCCACTTATTTCTGCATGTACAATATGCATCTTAAATGAGTTTGTAATTTCTAGTTCTTTTTCTTGAACTATTCCCTTGCAGCTCCGCCCTTGATTTCGAAATTGGAGGTGGGAGACGGATATCAGAATTTAGTACTGTAAGGATGATGTATAATATAGGAATCCAGGTGAATTGCTGGTTTTTGAGTCCTTGTCAGTTTCATGTGTTCTCAGTTTGCTTACTGAATTTATCTGCAAGATTACTAGTTTTTTTTCTTATCTTTACGATATCTGAGAAAGTCCCCCTTGGTATTTGATGATATAAAGGTCACTTTGTAGTAATGCCAATGTGTCAGTGCTATTTTAAAGATAGATTAACATTTGGGTGGCTAGTATTATATGAGAGATCTGACCCTACTATTTAAGAGCAATAATCATGTGGCCTTTACAACATTGACGGCCTCAATCTTAACCTCTTTGTTTGTCATATCAATTGCATTTTCATTTTGTATTCCCTCTGTTTTTATATTGTTGTTTCTAGGACAAGAATTTTAGTTCAAAAATGAACTAGAGCTGCTGTCCTAATGACAACAATTTGAGAACGGAGGGAGTACACCACTGCTTATGATTGCACCGCATTAATCTTTTCTTTTAGTTTTGACAGCTCGTCACATCTTTTTATCAATTCCGTGCTCTGATTTTTTTCTCTTTTTAATCTATATGGTGATAGGGAGTGTCTTGGAGATTCGAGTTACATCGTGCTGGTCAAAAATTAGTTATCCCAGTAAGTGGAGCCTTTTCCATTGGATTCTCTCCTGGCTTTCAAATACATTGTTTATCTGATAATATAGATATAACTATGGCATAAGCCCAATAGTGGTTTATTTGCTTGCATGTTTTTTTTGTTCCTTTGACATTAACATTAGAAGGTCTTACTAGCATGATTCTCCATCATTCTCTTTTTCAGATTTCACTAAGGCTTAATTCTGCAGGTCCTGCTTTCAACTGACTTAAACGCGTTATTTGCCACCACTGCTTTTGCTATTCCTTCAACACTATATTTTCTACTTCAGGTAAGACATAATTCCTGACGTATTTTTGTTATTATCCTAACTGAGATATGTGATAGTCTATACGTCTATACTTTTATTGCACTTCATCGTTGCTGCATCTGTTTAATTAAAATGTTGCCGTTGCAGACATATGTTGTAAAACCTTACTACATTAAGCGGGAAAAGCAGAAGGCACTAGAAAAGATGGACGACTTATCTACACAGGTAAACTGAGATTATTGTGGTATTATTTTTGTTATCTACATATGTATTATTTGAGGTTACTTGTGTGTAGTATATGAAGGTTACTTTTCTAAAAGAATATTCACCTCATGGTTTCTCAAATCTTTGCTTATTTCCCAATTGCATTTCTTTTTCACTGTTTAAGTTTCATTTTATAAAATAGTTCTCAAGTAACTGAAGATATGTTTTCCTGTATAGCTAACTGAAGCCAGGAAAGCAGCAAAAAAGGCACAGAAGTTACTGGAACCCGTATCCAATCGTAAGAAGAATGGACAGATGGAGAATGATGGATTGGTAGTTACAAGGGCTATGTATGGCAATCGCAAAAAGATCAGAGAGAGTAGTGATGTCAATGAGATAAATGATGATGTGGCTTCACAAGTATTAGATGTGACAATCCCTCTGAACTTCCTTGTTACTGAGGCAGGTCAGCTCAAGGTATGTTCAAGTTATCTTTTCTGATAAGTTTATTTTTTAATCTAAGACATGAGCCTAGCAAGCACTGTCATTGTGGCTCTGGGATGCAACCATAAATAAGCGCGGTTTGTTACTACATAATGATCATATGTCTGAACTTCCTCTTCAAATTTATAAATAAAAAACCCAGAAGTCTTCATTTTTACTAGCTTCTGTTGCACTTTTTTGCATGCTGTGTCATCAACTATTATTTTAATCTTAAGTTGTCAGTGCTGGCGGATGAGGGTTTTAAGGAAAGTTGTGCTTTGGGTATTCCAATACGCTCCTTACTTCAGCTCTTGAGATATGAAATTCTTCAGTTTTGGCTTTCTTTTTTGTACTCGTCTGCCTTGTTCTCCCATATCAATGTGCGTGTATGTAAAGGAAGCCCAATTCATGCTATATTTGAAACTGATAAGCATTTGATTACTTGCACTTGGTTCAATGCCTTGTGAAAAATTAGTTTCAGTTTTCAATATTTAGAAAAGGAAGGATCCGGAGTTAGTTACAGCTCTAAAAGAAGGATCCAGAGTTAGATACAGTAGCTTGTTCTTGGAATCCATTGTGTTTCCTCTGTTGGTGATAAACTCAATGTTCTGTCTATGCCACTACAGCTTCATGAGGGGATAAAGAAGTCTGGTATAATGGGTTTCTACGACCCTTGTCCTGGAGATCCAAAGCTATTAGTTGTTGAATATACATTTCATGGTCGGAAATACAAGGTAGGTCGTACTGCAATTTTACCATAATCTTTTTTTTTCCTCGAACAATGTTACCATAATCTTATTTCGGTAGGGACTGCATTTTCTGTGAACAAGTTTTGTTGATCACCTTTTTGTTTTATTGACAGGCTATGGCAGAGGACTCTGAAGGGCTCTTGATACCACAAGATATCCATCAAATTTAACCAGTCGCCAATGTAAAGCAGTATGAAAATGATTTTTTGTGGCCGTAGCTCTCTTCTCATAATTTTCCTTTTTGTGGCGATGAGTTGTCCATTTTTGCTATCATCCCTTCATGCGGCCCGATTGTTTTGTTTTATACAAAGAGTGGTTTTGTACCACTACATAGTTGAGGGTAATCCCGACAAATAATAAGGTGCACAGCCAATCAAGTTACCACCTCTGTGATGGCTTCCTTGGACAGGAAACAAACCCACTGCACTGAGAATGATTTGATTGGTGGAGATGTAGCTGGCCAATTATCGCCTGCTATCTAATCGTCAGCATGTGCGCGTATGCATCTCCCTGTCCCTGCAGGTGCGACAATGTATTGCTTTGTTTTGTCACGCATCCAAAAGACATTCAAGCGTCAAGCAGCATTCATATGTAGTCGTCAAGCAGCATTCATATGTAGTGGAAGGTTTCGTGCAATCCTGCTCGTGCCCATTGATACGCTCACCAGTTTACCCCACATCTCTATGTCCCAACTGTCATTTAGGTACACCAGATATAATAAATCGTCCCGTGTCCCATCTGTGTCTCTGAAGCTGAAGTGGAGCTAGGAAATTTTGCGCCGACCTGGCAATGTGCTCGGTGGTGGAACAGGCAGAAAGCGATGGAGGCGCCGCAGCAGTCGGGTTCGCATTGCCCCGTTATTTCCACTGGTTGCCGAGGCCCTCTGATCACTGGGTCGACCGACTTTCTTTACATAGCACAGCAGGTGGTCGGCGTTCGATTCTCCGACCGGCGTCTCCCTCTCGGATCACCTGCCACATGATCCGAGGAGCAGAGCGAATCGTCCGGTGCCGCAGCCAATGCCGGGACGAATCAGACCGGCACCAAAACATGCAGCTGCTGGCTCAGCAGACCCTGTTCTGCTGGGGCCGTGCCCCTCTGCTCGGCTTTTCCCTCGCATGGGAATCCAGTTGCCTCTGCTCGGCTGACTCCCTTCCTTGTCCCAATAAGGCCGGTGGAACAACCCTGCCAATGACAGCCGTGCGTGCTCGCGTAACAGACCAGATGCTGTCGGGCGATCAGCAGAGGTCGCGTTGCATGCGTGGACATAGATGTTTAGCGAGATGCGTAACATTCCGCGTTGGCGCCGGCAGTGCCACTAGCTGGGCACGCCGAGAGACAGAAAATGCCAGATGGTCCAAAGCCTTGGTTGAAATCGCGTCTGGCGTCAGCGCGGCCGCCCGCTTCGTCACCTCGCCGCGCGGCTTCAAGCCCCCGCGCGCGACCATCTTTGGTACCACAGATGGCAAAGGAGGCCTCGGATCCGCGAGCGCAGTAAACCCGCAGAAACGCGGAAATTTTGGTACCACACCGGAGCAAATCACGCCAGGGAGAGCAGCTTAACCACACGGGCGCGCGAGCATCATTCGCCGGGCCTCGTGGCGGTGGCCCACGTCATCCCGAGCTTCTTCGGGGGCAAAGGGCTGAGTTTCGACGGGGATGTTTCGAGGACGCTTGTCGACAGGGCTGACAATCTGACGGTCTCCCTACAGCGACTCCGGTGTGACGGTCTCGATCGTAAATCCGGAGGGTGCTGCTGCACAGCGGGATTGCCTCGGCCCGGACCGCTCTCGCGCCCTTTCGAGCCCACGCCCTTTTGTTCCCCGGCCTGCCCACCCGATTGAGGAACTGAATATCTGGTGCCGCGGATGACTGAAGACTTGGGGTTTAAGCAAGCACCTCGATGATGCAGGCAACAAAAGCCGTGAAATTTAGTGTTTGGTACCAGCATGTGTTCAATCTTTTGTTTTATGCTCCCAAGAATATTTTTTCGGTAAAGTGGCATTAGAAAGGTTACCTTTTGCCATTTTGACATCGCGTTAGATGCTGCGGATCCCTGAAGACCTTATGAAGGCTGCAGCCTGGTATGGTACAAATATCCAATGCTTTCTGAGCATACTCCACGGTCGACAAAACAATATCTTGGCTGCAGCTCCGAACTTCCGAATTTGAATTGGACCTGTACAAAAACAGACGGCATATTTATTCTTGCTATTCGTATATTAGAAGTTTATTAGAACCTGCACTGCCACATGCCTAAGCAATCAAGCAGAGCTTTGTAGCCGCAAATTGAAGCGCCGAGGTTTAGGTGCGTGCAGCCGTGTGTTCAATTTTCAATCAGTCGAGGATCCAACAAATTAACACGCAGCCGCTTCGACGTTGACGCCGGTCCAACGCATGCAGTACCCCAAGCCCCAGCTGATCTGCCACAATGAGAAGGTAGGTGCTTCACTGCAGTGCCCCCACTTCCTGCAACTGCCGGGGACAAACTTCTCCCGAATGGATCGTTTCTTTTTTCAAATTTTGTCCATTTGATGGGGCCGTGCAGCGTCTCACACGTATAATGACGGCAAAAGATTGTGGCTGTAACCTTACCGAAGCCTTCTTTCTCCTGAGATCTTGACATCACGCATTTACATGGGATCCGGAGCCAAAGCAGAATCGGAGAACCGATGAGGTTTTTGAGGGATCACGGTCGCCTGCTCTTCACGTGCGTTCTTTTTGCAAAGCCAGTATCCGATGCCTGCGAGCGTACTCGAATGACGGGAAAAGGTCCCGTACGAGTGACTCGATTTCAACTTGTTGAACCTAAACTTGCTGTACGTAGAAAGGTCTTGATCTCATACTGGTACCAGTAGTACGAGCTGAAGCACAGGTGCTCAAAGGCGCCGCAAATGCTGTGGAAGGAGCAGTAGGTGCGGCACCGAACGCCCAAAACGCGTGCTGCGCGGTTGCTCGCGTCGCGAGGTCGAACGGTAGGATCCAGCTGTGGCGTCCTCGCTCCAGCAAACACGCAGCCGCTCTGACACTGACAGGGGTCAATGCAGGACAGGGGAAGACGGTGCTGCTGCTGCTGCTGCTGTTAACCGAGATAACCGAGCGCGTGCAACAGCCAACAGATAACCGAGAATGTGCAAAAACTTGGCCCAGCTGAACCTCCCCCACGTAGATCGACCGATCGTCTCTCCTTTGATGGAATGGAACGAAGATGCAAGTTTGGATTATTGTACATCAACTTTGCACAAATCAGTGCAGGAAGCAATAGTTAATTCCTGCGATTGCAGAAAAAAACCATTTGTAAAGCATAACCTCAACTACAAGCCATCCGCCCAGGATCTGTGGCCGCGCCGAGCTAAGTGCACAACTCAACCACTCCAAGTAAAGGCACGCAGGCCAGGACAGCAGCTGCGTTAGGTTAGTAAAGAAATAGCAGAGCCATGCGTGCCCTGCAGCGCCGAGGACAGCAACCCTCACCCTCCCCCCGAGACAATCTCCCCCGATTCCGACCTCCTCCTTCCTCTTCGTCCAACCGTGGTCGCAGGAGACAGCAGAATCCCGTCAACACCCAACTCACCATCCCCCTCAGATTCTCATGCGCCAGCCCGGCACGAGTCCTCGGTCCCCTCCCTAGCTGCCACCTCACCCCTACCCTCAGCTCAGCGCATCTTCACTGCCTGTATATATATATAAGTACACCCACCACGCTCCTCCTCACGTCGATCCTTCCCTTCACACAAGTCTGGAGCACAGCAAGCAGAGACACACACCTCTCTTCTCTGCTCTGCTGCTTACAACCACGCACGATGCCGACCCGCCGCCGATGCAGCTTCTCCTTCTCGTTGCTTCTCTTGGCTGTGATTCTCTGCGTCGTCCTTCACGCCCACGGCGCGGTGGCCGCCAGGCCGTTGCGGGGCATCATCGCCGAGCCTCCGACGGCGCCGGACGCGGCGGCGGGACCGGGGGCCGCCGCGCACGCCGGGGGACGCGGGAGGCAGCACGACCGGTCGGAGGCCGGCGCGGAGGTGATCCTCGCCGGGTTCGCGGCGGCCGTGATGGTGGTCATCTTCTGCTACATCAGGGTCACCAGGAAGAACAACGGCAGCGGCAGAGTTGGACTGGATGGGAAGCCGGAAAGCTTAGGAGGGTTCTAACGGATGGTATGGTAGTAGTAGTAGTAGCTGTAGCATAGTTTTGGACTTGTAAACAAGTGAAGAAGTGAGATGGGAGAGGAGAGGTTTTATGTAGTTTTAGCTGTTTCAGGTTTGTCTCAGTAGTGTGTGTGATGTACATGTGTTCTGTTGAGAGGTGAGCCGTAGGGAAAATGATGAAAAGAAGCATCATCAAGTTTGGTGAACTTTTGGAGATCTTCGGATCCACGCATCAAGTTAATTGCTCCAAACTCTGTTAGTGACAAACCACGGGCATGCTACTAGTGTTAATTAGTGAATGCACGAATCTAGTACTACGAGTTGGGGGCTCTGGAACTACCAATCTCCAAATTGATTTCCAATCCCCAAATTGATTTCTGAATGCTGTGCCACGGAACGGAACATGACGTATAACGCGATGTTCAGTTCCCCATCACGCATCTACAGTAACAGTAGGCTTTAGCTTGGTTTCAAGGAAATCATGAGCAGGTGGCACCCATTAAAAAATTTTAGGTCTCTTAGTTACATGTATGTAACTCTCTTTGTTACGTACATATGGTGCGACTCGTGATGTGTATCGGTACCAACGCTGCAGAGAATCAGAGATATCCCACATCGTTCAGATCTTCAGTTCGTGAACATGATCTCTGGGACTGAGCGACTCAACACCTATAAACTTGAAATAAATTCACCTTTTCCCTTCAAAAAGTCCCGACTTACCATGAGTTTTCACCCTCATTGTTCACTGATTTTTTTTTTCTGATCCCACCTTGATCAACACTATAAACCTTTGCCATTAACATGTAAAAAAACGTGCATAACTAACAGAAACTGAAATGTACCAAAAAGATGAAAAAGAAACTGAAACATGCGATTCCTCCAAACCTCTAAAAACAAAACCATTCCCAACCATCATTCTTGCAATCACAGAGCTGGATTTATTGCCGACCCAGACTCTCCTAAACAATACTAGGACTGTAGCACATGACACTTTTTCATGACAGTTCATCCGGCACCTACTACTACCATTGCTTTGTAGGCTCGGTCCCGCAATTGCAATCAGAAAGAGCAGAGCATTTTTGCAATGCATGCACACAGCACGTACTCCGCTCCCGGGGACACGGAGCCGCTCGCTCGTTCAATGCTCGCGCCGCCCGTGCAGTGCATCCATCCTCCATCGATAGCACGCGGTTTCGGCAGAGCTTCGGCCCGGTGCACTGCCTCTCAAGGATCGGCTTTGAATGCAACGGGCCAGGGACGCGTATCGTCGTATAGTACAACCAAACGTAATCGTGGTCGCAATGCATGGCATTAACGTCGGAGGTAGGGCCGGCACAGTCAGTAGAATGATATGGGTCGTACACGTGTGATGCAATCATGATGGTATAACGAGATAAATTTCGTTTCAGGAAAATATAAATATTGAAAGAAAAGAAAAATACAGACTGCACGCATGGTGTATTGGAGCATTTCAAATACATGTAGATTCGTAAATTCACACAATCACACACACAAAACATGTAGATTCATAGGTAACCGAAAGGGACAGACCAGCCAAAATCTGCATCAGTTGAAACCACAATAAGAGAATTCAAATGTACGTACACAGGGGTTCAGCAGTCCAGGTCAAGAACTCAAGATGTATCAGCACACGCCAGGATGCGGGGTCGTTTTCAGCCAAAAGCTTAAACTATTGAAGAACATTTTCTTCTCTTCTTCAAAATTCAGTTTCGGGGAATGATTATCCACACGCTTCAATTCTGGGGAATGCCTGTCCCATCTGATCTGATCTGATCTGCCTGGTCGATTGATGAGCTGGGCCTAGTTTTTTGGAAAACGGGCCAACGCTGGGCCCTTTCTCTCCCTCCAAATCCAGATTCAGTTTTTAAATGGACCCATTATATCTATGGGCCAAGGTACAAACAGTGACACTGATAGTGGCAGCATGGGAACTGATGTGAAGGATTATTAGACGGTTTCAAATTGTGAAAGGCACCGACGAAAAAGGGCTCTCTTGACCTATCCTTTGACAAAACCATCTCTGCACCTTGCTTAGATTCCGGGTGCGTTATGTATGAACACAGCCTTGCCTTGTCTCCCTATCTCATGAGAGGACGGCGTACGAACACACCTTGTTTTTTATAGCGACTGTGATGCTAATAACTTAGACGATAATGACTTTACAACAACGAAAGCATTTTACCTAAGCTTATTTCGCTGATAAGATTTCAACGGGACGACGGTACATCTTGTCATGCGTGGAACAGTGGAGTCGAGATCATCATGGAAACAGAGAACGTACACACTGCGTTGCACAGTTAAAACCGAAAACGATTTATTCGATGTGTTTTTCTACTATATAGATCGCACGTGTTTCATGCATGGCCGTGTCCTTTCTTTCTTTTCTTGATCCAGACACACGCCATAGTCTGTATGACAGGGAATCACATAGTTATTGTTGCAGCGTACTTTGTTGTCTATGGGTCGTAATACATGGTGGCATACTTTAGGTTTAAATTAAAAATATTGTCCTAATGACATCAACTAAAAATGGACATCACTGTATGGTACTACATGGGCTTGCCAAGCTATTGGAACAATTTTAAAATTGCCATCCAGGATTTTACCTGACAACAAAATTCTAGCGTCTCATAAATATATTTCAACGTTTTCTAGCAGCCTATAGTTAAAGGGGTCGGATAATTTCTTTAGGTGAGATCCTGTTTTATATCAGTATCTCATTGAAAAGTCTTCAACATCAAACATGTTAGAACATCAAGTCTTAGAAAAATTATTAGATGAATCAGATCAGGAGGACAGTTAAGGGGTGATATCTTATAAATGGATCGACAATGACCTTACCTTTTCTAGAAATGTATTGTTTAAATCGAAGCCCATAAGCTAAAATACCAAAGGCCAAGTACATACATTTGGTAGATGACAAAGATGGACCACTTAATGCTAAAATTCTGGAAATCTCATTAACATCTTTCATACAATACGATTGAAGCAGAGCAAACATAACCTTATAACATCTGCAATAACTTTGAACGGAGGCATGTTTTATTACAAAGCATATAAATCAGATCACTTCACTAATACGTGAATAAAACCATCCATATGCTAAGACTATATCAAATGAGAAGAAAATTAGATTTGTCAAAACTAATGGACACTTGATCACAACTATCTAGTTAGATGGATTCTTCGTAATAAGAGCATATATTGTTAACAAGTTGCATCCCATTTTTGTATCGAAGTTTGACTCTTTAGACTACTGTTTGGTTTTGGTGCTGCAGGCCAAATCGTCCGCAATCTGCCACAAACATATGACAAAGTATGAGGCATTGCCCATTATGATCCCAGTATTCCTGGTTGGCACTATTAAACCTGATTTTTCATGGTGTTGAGGTTTTGGTTTTCTAAACTAAAAAAAGTCTTAAAATTCAAGTCACAATTACTCCATAAACAAATCAGATACATCCTTATCACAATATGTCTTTTTCATATATAGTAACATAAAGTTAAAACTGCATACAAATTAATTTCTGTAGACAAAAACAAAAAGCCAAAGCACACGGTGGGGACTCGGCCTCCAAAGCCCGCTTTTCCCACCACTTCTTCCCCTTCTGTAATAGCAGCGGCAGCGGCAGCGGCAGCAGCAGCCATGGCCGCCTCCTGCGACCTCCTCGACGTAGACCCGCCGGAGCTGCAGTTCCCCTGTAAGCGCCCCGTCCCTCACTTCAACCTACCCTAACCACGTGGCACCCTCTCGTCTCAGAATTTCGGCGATCTTTTTGGTGATTTTTTCGGCTGATTCTATCTCAATTTCGTTCCACGCGCAGTTGTTCTCGGCAAGCAAATCTCCTGCCCCCTGCGGCTCACCAACAGTACCAAGAGCACTGTCGCCTTTAAGGTGGTTCACCAGTTGATTGCGTCGAAGAACCCTAGGGAATTTCGTTGGGATTTTGGTTTACCTTTTATTTAGTCTCTTATGCTTCTCTTGTTGCCCTTGCGATATGTGTGGGTAGTAGGTCAAGACGACGAGCCCCAGAAAGTACTGCGTGCGGCCCAACAATGGCGTCGTGCCGCCGCGCTCCGATTGCACAGTTGTAGGTAACGTGGAGTTGCTACTGGATCACCCGGAGTTCAAAAAAGGACTCAATTTTTAGAAACCTTTTCTTTTGATAGCTTGATCATTGATAATTTGCAAGATTCAATGCATTCTCTGCTCCTGCAGTGACGATGCAAGCGCCAACGGTAGTGCCTCCAGATTTGCAGTGCAAGGACAAGTTCTTGGTGCAGAGTGTAGTCGTCAGTGACGGGTTGTCAGCCAAGGACATAACCTCGCAAGTGGTAGTACTGATGTGTAATGTTTTCATTGACTTACTCCATCGGTTTGGTACTGAATTTGTGGTTCGGTGCCTGTTGTCTAGTTCATGAAAGAGGGGGGTAATGCTGTTGAGGAGGTGAAGCTGAAGGTTACTTATGTGATGCCACCTGAACCAGCCTCAGAGATCGCAGAGGAGCACGGTGGTTCAGAGAGAATCTTAGTTCCTATGCAGCGGAATGTGGATAGTGTGAGGAATACTTCAGAGCTGTCGAGTGGCTCTGTGTCGTTGAGATCGGCTGAGGTGGGGACACTAAGTCTGCTAAATATTTTTGATACTGGATTTTTTATTGCCAAAATTTCTAAGGAAACTAATTCATAACTTGGTTAATGTGTTTTTTTAAGGAGGTGGGATCTCCTGTTGGGCCAATTGTAAAGAGTGATGAATTCCTGAAGACTGCAGGATCTGCCATGGTTCGTGATATATGTATATTCTTTGATCTTTGTCCTATAGTTTGCATGTTGCGCTATGTTTCTTAAAATGTTGCTTGTATCATTCTCATTTGAAATGGCAGGAAATAAAAACTTCTGCAGGACCTGCTGAACAATCCTCTCAGGTGAGTAAGTTCATGTTGTGTGGGCATTGTGGAATACTGATATCTTTTTCCACATGACTTGGTACAAGTGTAATGCTCGTTTGATAAAAATGGAATGTTAAAAAGGAGGAATCCCTTTACTGTTTGTATCCATTTATTCTTCTTGGGTCTTTGGAGTTGTTGTTGTCCAGAAACAAAGGAGCATAGATTGTAGATTGCTACTATCTACATGCAAAATTATCCTTTTGCATATACCAAAGTTTATATAGTTACTCTAGTTAATTTCGTTAAGTACTATTGTCACTGCTTTGTGGGCATTTAATGCCATTTCGTTTCAGCTTGTTTGCTCTTTTTTTTATTGACACAAACCGTACAAGTGATTGTTTCTTTTCTGAGCTGACAATATACTTGCTTGTTTTTCTCTATCTAGCTGTCAGCTTTAATTGCAAAGCTAATTGAAGAAAGAGACTCTGCACTTGAGCAAAATAGAAAGCTTCGAGATGAATTGGTGAGTACAGTGCTTTCAAATTCATATTGGCAACCTAAGTATCTAAGTATCAGTCTGAGACACTTAATGATAGGTTTCACTTTGTTTCAGTAGGGGCTTCCTTTACTGTATCTCCCTAAAATAATGAATATCACATACTGATACAACCATTAATAGCTGTAGTTTTGTTCATGATGTGGGTTTCAGATGATTAACCTCTGCACTTACTTCTATGCATATAACACTTCTTGTGTGTCTCTCCGTTCCACCATAAAAATTTACGTTAATTGTTTACTACTCCCTCCGTCCCAGAATATAGTAAGTTTTGAATTTGTTCTAAGTCAAATTTTTATAACTT
The DNA here is from genome assembly GCA_030378355.1 of Eleusine indica. Classification (NCBI taxonomy): domain Eukaryota; kingdom Viridiplantae; phylum Streptophyta; class Magnoliopsida; order Poales; family Poaceae; genus Eleusine; species Eleusine indica. The sequence continues at coordinate 51,923,700 of CM059495.1, forward strand.
TGATCATTCATATCAAAAAATTTATAAATGTTGACTACATAAAAATTATATATTATGATAGTTTGATTTATGATCAATCTAATAGTAGTGTCCTTACGTTATCAATTATAATTAATATTTTTATTATAATTAATCAAAGTTAAAAAAGTTTGACTTAGGACAAATTCAGAACTAGTTGCATTCTAGGACGGAGGGAGTACTTTTCAAGAGTGTGATCAGAAGATGGAGATAAGTTCTATCAAGAAGATCCTTGAACCTAACTACCTTAATCTCGCACTGAAAATCAACCTTGTGAATGTAGTAATATAAATTATTACGTGTAAGAATGATTTTCAGCTGATTTTCTTAACAGAAATGAGCTATGCTGAGGAAGGTTCTAATAATTTCTATTTTTCACATCAGTCTTTCCCCAAACATTTACCATGCTGACTTTAATATGTTGTTTAAGGCCCTTTATGGAAGATTGTTCTTCTAAGTTCTAAAATCTTAAATTGCCATTACTACAACATTTCTGTCGCTCAAACATGCAGGAACTTGTAAGACGTGAAGCCAGTAAACAGCAAGGGGGCTTCTCTCTAATACTCGTGTTGGTGGTTGGGCTCCCTAGCATCATTTTGGGCTATCTTGTAAGGAAATGAGAGTTTCATGGTCTAATAAGTTAATTTCTACAGTGAAACATCGTGTGATTCTTCGATTCGTCAGCCAGCTGTCAATGCTACAGAGCTGTGAAGTGTCCAATTGACAAAAGAGTCGGTCGTGTAATGCGTTCTAGTTTGATCTATGATGTATTTTGAGTTTTTAAATCACCGGAAAGTGATGGTTCGTGGTGCAGGCTTGCTTCATCCATCCCCTTCAATTTTTTTTTTCTGTATGAATTGTGGATTGTTTGTAACAACTTTGAGTATGATTGTATGGTTGCGGGTCTACTCGATTAATCAGGATTGAAAGCAGCAGCTTGACTGCATGATACAGTATATCGGATAAGAGACGCAATGCTATTGCTCCTGGCTATTGCCCTTGAGGCCTTGACGCTGATCTCTGGTTTAGTGATGGGGGAACTGTGAACTACTAAACTAAATAGCGACCAGGGAAGTAGATACAACACGGCTTGTATAGTGCAGTATAATATTGTGATACTGTACATACAGTACTCTGCAGTACTCTTATACTTTGGTATTCAAAAACTTTACCGAACCAAGTTTATATCCGGAACTGCTATAATGCTACATTCAAAGCATCCTCTGGCCAGCAAGTTTCTTAAGTGAAAATTCCAGACATAATTTGACTTCTAAAACAAGCACCGATAATCATATTGTCAAAAAGAGAAAAAATGAGACCCAACCTAAGGACTTAGGTGTTTTTTCATTAAGAAGAAGAGATGGGGCCCAAATTCAAGGCTAAGGTGACTTGAACTAGGGTGGCTAGAGTGCAATGGTGCTGAGTGGGATGGTGCTGTTAGATGTTGATCAAGTGATTGGGATTTGATGTTTGCACCATTGCACTAGAGTCCATTTGCACTAAATATTTTCCCTTGCACCAAAGTCTTGTTTTTTCACTAAATATTTCTCCTAGTTTGGAAGTCCACGTCCACATACATACAGTAGTAATCACAGCTTATACAATTGGATGCAACGTACAACATAAAACTCATTGAGGTTATCCGACACCCGTAGAGTGTACATCAGCAAAACGTGGATAGCCTTACCAGGTGACTGATATGTGAGGGACTAGCACTACAATCTTAGCACATTGACCAATTTGTTTTACAATGAAAATTCTACACACTAATTCTGCAACAGCATAAAATTGCTTATAAGCTGCAATGTGAGGCACCAGAACTTTGTAAATTCTTGCTGCAACAAGTATTCTCTGCAAACTCTTTGGAAGAGAAAGATCAGTCACAGGTGTTGCTAGTCAGGCTATGTTCCAATCCTTACACTTCCTCTGAGGAAGAGAAAGACCAGTCATGAGGATGAGCCAACTTTGAGAAAGAACGATATTTGTGTAAAATAATCCAGCTGCAAATTCAAGTAACAACAATTCTTCACCAGAAAGAACGATATTCACAGGATGCAATAACTTCAAAATTACAATATGGAACCCAATAATCCCCTAGGAGGCTGGGACCCCCTCCCAGGTGCAAATTCTAACTGTGGAACATCCGCCATAAAAAAATGTGACTTGTTTTCATCGGCAAATACCATAAACCAATAAAATTTGGAATCTGGAACCCACATCCTCTTGTAGTATATCATAGGTTAGAGCATCTCCAATAGCTATCCTATATTTCGAATCCTAAAACTAATTTTAGCAATAGGAGAGAGAAGGTTTTAGCAATTGCTCACATGCTCTTCTCCAGCAGAAAACCTAAAACTGGAACCCTATAAAGCATTTTATAAATATTCTTAACTTTGGGGAGGTTTTCATAAAACATTCAAGACACAGAAAAGATATAAATAATTACAACTTTTTAAAGGGCTTTTTTTGCAAAATAGCCACAGCCTTATCCTTCCAGGCTGGTGAGGCATCCGCCATTCTCCCCCCACTCGGCTTCGCCATTCATGCCGCCACCTCCTCCCCCTCCCCGCACGAGCTCACGGCTGCCGCCGTCTCTTCCCCATCCCCGCGCGACTCGTGGCTGCCACCGCCACCTCCTCCCCCTCCCCGCGCGAGCTTATGGCCGCCACCGCCGCCTCCTCCTCCTCCCCCTCCCCGCATGAGCTAGTGGCCGCTGCCACCTCCTCCTCCTCCCCACGCGAGCTTGTGGCTGACGCTGCCTCCTCCCCCTCCTCGTGTGAGCTCGTGACCGCCGCCACCTCCTCCACCTCCCCGCGCGAGCTCGCGGTTGCCACCTCCCTCCTCCCCCTCCACGCGTGAGCTCGCGGCCGCCGCTGCCCTCCTCCCCCTCGCTGCCTCCTCCCTTCTCCCCACGCAAGCTCGCGGCCGTCGGCTTCGGCCATGCCGCCGCCCTCCTCCCCGAGTCACACGGAAGCTTCACCGAAATGGTTGTTGGAGTTCCCACGTGAGCCAAGAGAATATAGCAATCCAAGAATCGGATTGGTATATTTGGGTTCAGGTGAGAGAAATTTAGGACATAGCCTAAAAAATTTAGGGATAGTAATCGAGATAGCAATTCTGCTGGAGCAAGGTTTTTGCTAGATTTTAGGATTTCTGGCAGATTTTAGGGATAGCAATCCAGTTTGGGATATCTGTTGGAGATGCTCTTAGTGACAGAATCTAGCGGATTCTATAAAACGAAGAAAAAGCACAATACTACACCAAACAGAGGAGTTTCTGAAGCTTTATGGAGTAAGTTTCCTGCCCAAAAATATCATCCAACATGATAATAAACTGTCAAGAGCAGCAGCAAGAGACTAATATCATTTAGTTTGAACTGTGGCCATTTTTGCACAATGCCTCAGAGTAGGATCAAAGCGAATTAGCAATGCAAAGTAGCATGCGATAATCTATTTGAATATACTCATTGCTTGGATACAATAAGAGAGATCAACTTGAGAATCAATACTAACTAGCCAGTCGTATTGTCCTCAGAATTTTGAAATGCAAATAACAGAAACTAGTTTCTTACATTTACCATGCATCCTTCACAAGTCCTGCACATTATGCCGCGAGAATTCTCACATCACCGTGCCCATCTGCATCGAAGAACAATAAACAGCACTGATCATCTAACCGGGCCAAAGGGCAAGCAGCAATCATTAGAACAGTTGTTACATACATCATGAGAATACTACCTCGACGGGCGACCTCGATCTGCCTGCCTCTCCTTCCTCCCTGCAGCAGCGAGCAGGGCACGCTCGCGCTCTTTCTCCTTGGCCTCCCTCTTCCTCCTCTCCTCCCTGAGCTCCTCGATGCTCTTCTTCCCTCCACTCCTCTTTTCCCCGTTCGTTTCCCCAGCATCTCTGCCCCTACCCTCCTTTGCCGCAGACGTGGAGGCAGGGCTAGACATGTACCACGGCGCCGCCACACCCTTCCCGGCGAGGCCGTAGCCCAGCCTGTACTTCTCCTCGTCGGGCCCGACCGCCCTGACCTCCTCCTCCTTCTTCCGCTTCTTAGGGTTGGGCTTCGGGTTCGCCTCGGGCTCCCGCTCCCGCGCCGCGCCCCTCCCGCCACTGAGCGAGGCGAGCGCCGCGAAGTCGGATCCGCCGGAGAAGAGGTTGATGTGGTCGCCATCGGAGGCGGCCGCGGACTGGAGCGCGTCCTCCGGATCCGCGGCGGCATCGGGGGCAGGAGGGGGAGCGGAGGGCGACGCCGATTCCGCCTGGACGAGACCGCGGTTGCGGCGGAGCGCGGCAAGGCGGAGGTCGGACTCGCGCCGGCGCTCGGCCTCGCGCTGGAGCTGCTCCTCTCGGGCCGCCGCGGCCTCATCGTTGCGGACCTTCTCGCGGTTGTCGAAGTTGTAGACGTTCCAACGCTTCTGCGGGAGGATATTCAGCCCGCCGTGCCCGCCCATGGCTACCGACCTAACCGGGGACGGCGGCCAGGTTTCTCCTCGCCGCTGCCGCCGGGCGGGTGTGGGAGACGAGGCTTCGACGACGAACGACCGTGTGGGATTGGGGACGGGGAAAGGAGGGGTATTTTTGCGCTTTACTCCCTACTTATTTTCTTCAGTTTTCTTACGCTCCCTTGTCGGCAACAGTGTCTGGGTCCCACGTGTAGCCTCCATTTTTATGCTGATAGTACAATGTACATCAAGCCCGAGCGTATTTTTCTTCGGCTTAAATGCAAAAACCATCCCCATAAACTAGCCTGAGTCTAATATTCTACTCCATAAACTAATTTGTTGTAGAAGCCCACCCAGGACTTGCAGGCCGAAACTCCCCCAAACCGCACATGCTTAGCTGATTTGGATTTTTTTCACCACCGTGGCTGCCACATCAGATAAGCTAGGTTGAATCTGAAGTTTGGGTCGACTAAATCGGTCCGACTCGGTCCAAATATGAAACTGGCGTTTCTTAGGTCTCTAGCATGAATTCAGGGGCGTGCGACGAGAAGGCTGAGGCGGCGGCCGTGGGCAGTTGCACGGGAAGGCGACTGATTGCCGGTGATTAGCCCCTCCTCGTTCAGCTAATCAACAACAACTCAACTGATTTCATCATTCCTCACATGCTCTGGTCAGTTCTTCCCTCCTCCTTTCCTTTTTCTTTCTCATTTGCTTCTACAATTAGGCCTCGACAATTGATTGTTGGTAGAAATTTTGTTGCCACAGTAACAGATTAATCTTCACACATTCAATCATTTTGTTGCTAGCATAGATTAACAGAGAGAACTCCAGTGAACTCACTTCATGTATTGTTGGATATTTTTTAATTATGTTAAGTTAGAGCATTTTTTGTGAATTACAGTTCATCGTGCATTATAAATATGAATTTCTAATGCTTACTCTATTATAGATGGAGCACAAAGGTTTCATCACGCTAAAGGTGTACATAGGCGCCACTTTCAACGTTGATTCTATGGTTACATATGCGGACATGCGAATAATCCCTGATTTTGATAGAGATTACTTGAGCTTCTTTGAGTTACATGATCAGTTGAAGGATCTCGGACTGAATAATGACGACTGGTTGTATTATCTAAAGCCTGGGTATAGAGCATCAGCAGGTCTTGTGCTCATAATGGATGATACCTAGTGCAATCAATTGTTGATTGATCATGAAAGAAAGGACACTTGTGTTTTGTATATTGTTCTAAGCTCTACGGTTGCAATGAGGGAATATACTACGTTACTAAGAGAACAAGAAGCTGTTGCTATAGGCATGAGAGAAGGTGTTGATAATTTTTGCATGATAGGAGATGTTATTATAGAGGAGAGCAGGGAAGAAAATATTGTTCTTGAGTAGCGCATGACAGAAGATGGTGCTGCTATTGAAGACATGACAGAAACAACTAGTGATGAGTCTTCAAATATAGAGATTGTGAATGAGCATGAGATTGAAAACAGGTTGGTGGATGCAGCGGGAAATATATTTAAAGGTGATGTTAGGGATGATGAGTTATACTCTATATCTAATCAGCCAACTCATCCTGAAGAAGCTACTACCTCCCATGAAAAGGAAAAAGAAAAGGTCAGTTCAAAAGCAAGCAAAAATGCAGAGAGCCAAGCAAAAGAGAATGCTCCGAGTAATCAACATGTTATGATGAATCAACCTAATGAACTAGAGGATAATAACCATATCCTTGATGATGCATATGGAACTCCAATGTATGTGCATAGATCAAGGGAAATTGAGGACAATTGGTTTGATGAGGCAACAATGACACACCCGGTTTTGAAAGAGGGTATGTTGTTTGATGATGTCATCCAGTTTAGAAATGCATTGAAGAGTTTGATTATTAGAGAATGCAGGAAGGTTCAAAGGAAAAAGAATGACCTAGAAAAGATTTCAGCAAAGTGCTTAGGAGGTGAATGTCCTTGGTACATATATGCAAGAGTGGTACCTGGTGAGAAGACTTTTAGGATAAGGAAGTATGTGAAAGATCATACTTGTGGAAGGTCCCATGATATCAAGCAGCTTGATTCAAAGTGGATTGCGAAAGAATATGTTGAATATTTCAGAAGTGATAGGGACTGGAAAGTGAAACATCTCAAAATTCTGTGCTTAGGGATACACATATTGGAATTTCTAAGTATAAAGCTTATAGAGCAAAGATGGAGGCAGTGAAACTAGTGCTTGGTGACCATCTGGAACATTTCATGAGGATTCAAGACTACTGTCAAGGGTAAAGATCGGGGTGCCACGTGGCACCTCCTAAGGGCTCACACGCATCAAACTCATAAGGGCCCGCAGGATCACCGCCAAGGCACCCCCGGCATGGGCCCCCACGGGGAGCATCCCCGCAGCAGTCAGGACTTAGCCGCAAAAGCCGCGCCACTACCCCGACTCGCTCGACCCCCGAGTGGTCGAGGGCCGTTGCGCCCCGCTCGACCCCTCAATGGCGGTCAAGGGTCCACTACGCCCCGCTCGACCCCTCGATGGGGGTAGAGGACGAGTCGTCCTGCCTGACAGGACCCGGGCGCGGCCCGCCCTTCCAAGCAGATGACTCTGCCACTCACTCGAGTCTATCCACTTCAGGGTAGGGGGGCCGCTGCTGTTACTGTCGCGACGATAGTATGGGTTCCCTCCCCCCTGCAATCGTTAGACAAACTGCACCTCCGTCAACTTCCAACGGTGGGACCCGAGCCCGGACAGGACAGGGTGAGGGAACCCTGACCAAGCCGGGAGTGGCAGAGTGGAGAAGTTTGATTGTCTCGTCTAGACGGGACAAATTCCAACTCCAAGCAGGTCCGGACAGACGCAACCCGACACAACGACCCCCAACGGAGGAAGTCGAGCGAGCCAACGGTCAACAACCGCCAACCACCCGGTCTTAAATGCCATGCCCACTATGCGTACACAATATCAAGCAGTCAAATCCCTCCAGATACCTGCCTCCCTCACCAGCACCAGCGCCCACTGACGGTAGCAGGCGTGGCAAGGCACGCTGCGCTGCCATCGTGCGATAACACACCTAATGATGATGGTGCAGGATGGCTTGATGGACAACTAGGTTGAAACTCGCATGAATGACATGCCAATGCCCGTACTGCACCTCCCCGCACATGACGGAACACGCCGACTACAGGGACAAGGGAGGGACTCAACACAACGACGGAAAGCGGGGGCACGCTCGGGCGCAGTACCGCCTCTCTGACGCAAGACCAGGACGATGGGGGCCCCACGAGGACCGAAGACCACGCCGCCGACTGAGGGCCTCGCCTTCTTCGGCACGCCTCCGTCAACTCCACACATGTAGAACCTCTCTCTCTCTCTCTCTCTCTCTCTTTCTCTCTCTATAAATGGGCCTATCCCCTTGAAGTATAAAAGGGGAGACCCACTCTCTTCTCTAGATGGGGGAACAAGCAACGAGAATCACAACATAGGCAAACATGCACACAGGCACACCGCTGGCACCCGAGACTTGGAGCACCCTCCTCTCTCACCACCATTGTACACCCGAGACTTGGAGCACCCTCCTCTCTCACCACCATTGTGATGTTTCAATGGATCCAGCTGTCAAGCCCGGGTTTCAGAGGATGTTTATCTCTTTTAAATCTTAGATAGATGGATTTATTGCTGGTTGTAGACCTTTCATAGGTGTTGATGGAACTCATGTGAAGTTGCCAAATGGAGCACAGATCTTAGCAGCTACAGGGAGAGATGGAAATAACAAGATGTATCCAATAGCTGAATCAGAAAATCATGACTCATGGGAATGGTTTTTGAGATGCTTAGAGGAATGTATTGGAGATGGACATCAGCATGATGAGTGGGTTGTTATGAGTGACAGGCAAAAGGGAATTTTAATGCTCTTCCTATTGTATTTCCTATAGCCGAGCATAGGTATTGTCTTAGGCATTTGCATGCTAACTTCGTGGTTGCTGGATTTAGGGGGGGGGGGGGGTGAACTGAAAAAATTGATAGAGGCTGCTGCATATGCTTATAGACTATATGATTATGAGGTTGCAATGGAAAAGATAAAAAGAGTTAACCAAGAAGCATGGAAATGGCTGAAGCAAATCCCCCCTAAGCATTGGAGTAGGCACAAGTTTTCTTCAATGGGTAAAACAGACTTGGTGATAAATAATATTAGTGAGACATACAATTCATCCATATTAGAGGCTAGGGATGAACCCGTGGTCACAATGCTAGAGCACATGAGATCTAAGGTGATGGAGAGTTTTACAATCAAAGCTGAAAATGCTACAAAGGACACTTGAGTCATTGTACCAAATTATCAAAAAAGATTGAAACTAGAGAAAGAACTTGCAAGCCTTTGTAGGCCAACTTGTGCTGGTAGAGGGATATGGCAAGTATCAATGGGTCAATTCACTTCCACAGTAGACTTAAATAGAAGGACTTGTGGGTGTAGAAAATAGGATGTCACTGGGATACCATGTTGCCATGCTGTTTGTGCCATTCAAACATTCAATCTTTTCAAGAAGGAAACATATGTGCTCGCATATGCTGGACAAATCATGCCTGTGCCAGACAAGACACAGTGGTTAAGAACTACTTTTTCAGATGTTCATCCTCCTAGATTTCATGTGCAACCCGGAAGACCTAAAAAGAAGAGAAGAAAGGCTCCCGGTGAGGCACATGTACCTGAAAGGTCTTCTAAGAAGAAAGCAATCAGGTGCACTCCTTGCAAGACCTTTGGTCATAACTCATCTACATGTAAAAATAGAATCAGTTCTAAAAATAGGGTAAGTACGTATAAATAGGCACATGTATCAGACAGGACATGTTTTGCATTTTTCTGTAGAGAACAAGAGAACAGAATAATAAAAGATAAGTTCGTTGATCAAACAAGAAGTAACACCAAGATTCAGAGCAGTTACATTGTAAAAGAATCTCTCTCTTGAATGATTTGTGTTATACTTGTTGGATCTACTTGCAGAACTCCTACTTGCCATACGTTCTACACATATCATGCACTGAGCTCAATCTTCCATCACAGCTGCTCTGCGCCAAGCCATCGCAGAAAAGAAAAGGCTCTCCGTAATAAGTAGCCAATGTACAAATTCAAAACGAAACATGTTTCTTCACTCTGCTCCCATAATTTCTCCGATTGCAACTAAGGGAAATAATTTGCAAAAAAAAAAGAGTCATTCAATTGACTAATGCAGCGTCGAGCGACGTATCCTTTTCTTCCTTGTCAATATGTTAGTCTAAAACCTGAAGACCAGCAAGAAAACAACTATATATGCAATTGAACACTACTTATGGTGGCCCCTTTGGCAATCTGAAGCAATTTGATTTCTGGGCAGAAACACCAAATCAGAGTATTTTTCTAGAACCTGATCTCGGGCCGCCAGCAAGCTAAGACTCGGAGCCTCCCCCAAGGGAACTTCATGTTCCTTCACGCGCCATCGATCTTCGGAGACGCGGGCAAAGAAGCTTCAGTCACGGGGCAGCCTTGATCTACGCAGTCACCGGTGCTCCGCATATCGACCTCCGACGCTGCCGTAGCCTCCGTCACCGGCGCTTCCGAAATCGACCTCTGTCACCGCCGTAGCCTCTGCCACCGGCGCCGTAGTTCTTTGGTTCGTCCGGTTTATACTAGTTCTAAACCGGTCCAGAGCTAACCCGTCAATGTAATACACGGTGCTCAACCCGGTGCTTATCTGATGTGGCGGCCACGGTGGCGAAAATAAATCCGAATCAGCTGAGCATGTGCGGGTGGGGGGGGGGGAGTTTCGACCTACAAGTCCGGGGTGGGTGGGCTTTTATAACAAATTAGTTTATAGGGTGGAATATCAGACTCAGGCTAGTTTATAAGGTGGTTTTTATATTTAAGTCTTTTTTTTCTTTAAAAAAAAGTCTATTTTACCTCATTGTTTGATTTTTATTCCTCGATGCTAGGACGATTCCTTTAACCCTCAATTCCGTTTGTTTTTTTTCTCCTTGGGTGATTTGTAAGGTAATTTTATTGTATTTGATATAGTTGGATCCACATATCAATTGTCATGTCATCATCTTTTTCTTTTTTCGTCCCTTAATTTTCTTCTTGCTTTCTCCTATATGTTTCACTGTTCCATGACCAGCCTTTCTACCATAACCTTAGTTCTAGCTTCGCCACTGTGCATCAGTGGCATGCTTTTTCACCTACTTGGTCAAGGCAGCGGTCACAGAGGCTATTGTTTCTCATGGAACCGAGCATGATCTACCATCTGATTCTTGTGCTTCATCGACCTCTTGTCGGTTGGTGCCTGCTTCGGCTGCTTCTTGACGAGCCATGGATGAGGAGAGAAAGGAAGAAAAGAAAGAGGAAGAAGAAAAAAGAGAGGAAAGAAAACAAAACGATGATATGATACTAATATGTAAGACTCATCATGTCATATAGGATAAAACCATTTTATGAATCATTCGAGATGGAAAAATAAACGATATTAAGAGCTTGAGAAGTCAGACTACCCGGTTTTATAATTGAAGAATAAAAATCAAACTACCGTGATAATTGAGGAGGTAGAATGGACTTCTTAAAAAAATAACCTCAATAAAAATCACCCAACACGCGTGACGGCGTGAGATGGGCGGCGATACGACGACAACCCGTCGCTGCGAGCGCCTGGCATCATTGCGGCGCCGATGACCCCGCTAGAGGACGACAACATCCTCGAACAGATCCTCCTCCGCCTCCTGACGTGTCCGTCCTCCCTTCCTCGAGCCGCAGCCGTCTGCAAGAGGTGGCGTCGCCTCATGTCAGATCCCCATTTCCGCCGTCGGTTCCGAGCCCACCACCGGGAGCCGCCACTCCTCGGCATTTTTCTACGACCCATTGGAATGGGTCACGTCTTCCATTCCATCCTGGACCCTACTGATGCCATCCCGCTGAAGAGATTCTCCTTTTGGGCCCACCACGACGCGGCCGACGTTGTCATTGACAGGGAGCTGCAAAAGTGTCTCGAGTTCATCGTGTGGGACCCAGTCACCGGTAACCGCCGCTGCGTGGCCGTCCCTCCAGAGTTCGAGAACAAGGATATGTTCTTCAACAACAGTGCGGTGCTGTGCGCCGCTGGCGACCAGAGCCACGTGCACAGCGGGGAGTGCGACACGAACCATTTCCAAGTTGTCCTGATTGGTTGCTTCGGCGATGGAACCGAATGGTTTAGATGCGTTTACTCGTCGGTGACCGGGGAATGGGGAGATATCTCGTCAACAGCAACTCCCGGCATTTACAACATGCGGACTCCTGTCTTCCTAAAACTGACTCCAACATATGATCTATTTTTATTTTTCATCTCCATTTGACACCGTGCATCTCCATTCCATCCTCTAACAGACGAGACAAAAACAACAGTTATTTTACCTTGAAGGAAAAAAAAGATGCAAAAATTCATCTCCTCTTTCCTCTAATGCATTTGGACAACACGACGACGGGCGTGCAGGACGAGCGGAGCGCGGGGGCCAGCTGCCCCGCTGCCCTACTATTTTTCCTCTCTCTTTCCGCCATTGCCATGGCCAAGGCTGAGCAGAGCAGAGCTCCAGCTCGTGAAACCTGTCGACGCGCACGGGAGCAGCACGAGAGCTCGCGCACGGCGAAGCCGCCGGCGCGCACGGGGGCGGCGCGAGCGGGCGGATGGCGGGGCCGTCGGCGTGCACGGGAGGAGTGGCTCGAGCTCTCACGTGGGCGAGTGGCCGAGCGCGGGGGCGCGTGCGGGGAAGCGCGACGCGAGCGGGCGGATGGCCAGCGGCGTGAGGCGAGCGCGGGGCGAGCGGGGTGCGAGCGCGGGGGCGGGCGGCCGAGCACCGGCGGCCGGCCGAGCGCGGTCGTAGGTGGCCGAGCGTCGGCGGCGGCGCGAGCACGCGGCCTGACCAGCGACACACGGGGAATAAAATGCCTGGCGAGATGCAACGTCTGTTGGAGACACCGTAGAATGCATAGCCTCTTTTGTACTGTCTACGCCAGATATTCATCCATTTGCCTCTAAAAAATGGCTAGCATTGTTGGAGTCACCCTAAGTGGGGATTCTCTTTACTGGTTGTCTGATGACGATGAATGTGGCATACTCAAGTTTGATTTGGGTAGTCAGAGCCTAGCTGTCATTGAGATTCCACCTGGTTTGGATACTGGATATGACTTTTGTGCCTTACGGACAGACGATGGCAGTGTTGGCCTCGCCGTTTTAACAAACTTTAGACTCGACATGTGGGAGAGGAAGCTCAGTTACGATGGCACTGCCAGATGGGTGCTGAAGAAGACCATTGAACTGAAAGAGGTCACTGGGCTTTCTATGGAGGGAGAGGAAGTGACGATACACGGGTATGATGAAGACGGTGGTGCGATTTTTCTATGGATGTGCCCTGTTTTCTTCATGATCCAACTTGACTCGATGCAGTTCACCAACCTTGGCAAAAAGCTTGCCAAGCTATTTCAGCGACACCATTCTTTGTCATGCCTACAGAAATTTCCTATGCTGAAGGTAGTTCCCTGTCTTTATTACATTATAGGAAGAAAACAATCTCATAGCTTGTTTGCTGGAATGCCTTTGCCATGTTTGTAAAACGAATGACTTGGCTAACAACTCAATCTGCTGTCATCTTCGGTAAATTTTTTTTACTAATCTACAATCCCAAATATATGACATTACTAGCACAAAGTGTCCGTGCGTTACGACGAACTTAAGAAAAATAAAACACTCTATATGGTTTAAATAAAAAATCATTTACACAATATATTTATTAAACATATATAGTATTATTAATACTTTTATATTAAAGATCATATTTATATTACTGTTGATGCTTCTTAGTATACCATTTTATATGCAGAAGCAATCATTTTCTCACCATTTTCTACCATATTCTCATCATAAATATTTTTTGTATCTCTAATATTGACGATTTTGACATGTAGTGTTGTTTGCGATATGAAACCCGACTCCGGGTTTTCCACAAGCCCATGACACCTACAAGATACCTTTGTTCGTATATGAAACCCAACATGCAAGCCCAAAGTCATGACTCAATGACTAAGAATTTCTAAAAGGTTTATCTGAAAGGAAAAAACAATTTACATAGTCTAGAAACAACACTATATTGCGTCGTTATTTTGGACTTCAAAACGTGCTCCAATGGAAAGAGTGTGACTACAAAAGTTATAGATCTTGTCGAGAGCTTTACGGAACATATATCCGTCGTATTATTTAGACTCCGGAGCTATGAGATATAGGCCCTCCAAGAAGACGTGCGTAGAGGAGTCTGAATCAGAATAGATATTTTTGCATCGTATATTTGAACACAAAGACTTTCAAATCTGGGAGTCTATTGAATACCAAAGTTGTGGAACTTTTTGAGTGCTACGAGATAGAGTCTAAGTTTGTTTTATTTGGACTCTGGACGTGGGAGTTATGATATTTGAGAATCGGGGCAAACATATTTGATGCGAATTTGTGATATGAAAATTCTATGGTATGGGCAATTTCACATGCTTGTGATTAAATACGGATGTGGATTCTCATCTAGTTAGTTGTAAGATGATGTAGCAATGCCTATTATCTCCAATGTAGTGGCAAATTTTCTTTTTTTTCTCAAAAAGAGGATTACTCCTCGGATTCTATCAGTGAAACTGCAAATAATCAGCATCAAGGATACAAAAGGACTTTTCTATAACTCCTCTGCTAGGGGATTTTACGCGGTCCAAAAGTGAACCACAATTTACAGAGTTTACAGAAACAGAGGCGAAGTGCTGGTCGATTGTTTCTGGTTTACTATCTTAAACCGACAGTCACAGTTTTGCCACGCGTGTATGTGCCATGGGCACGTGCCCCACGTACATTTTGGCCAGACACAAAAGCAGAGAGCACGGGAAGCAGAGAGCACGAGCAGACGAACAAACATTTTCTCTTTCCTAATTTGAGCAGAGCAAACGACACAAACTGATGTTGCAGCACCGGGTTTTCGAGCAAGCTGCGGGTCTGCACTGGATTCATACATCGAAACAAGAGGACGTTCACAGACTACTTTACATACAGTTTCATGCACAGTGTGAACAGTCCCAAAGTAATAGTTGAGACTGATCGTTGATGTGTTAATGAGCTCTCAGGGACTGGGAGATGAAAATAAGGTTAAAAAAGAGTAGAGCAATTATGCAGTACTGCAAATCAGGAAATTAAAAATATCCCTCCAAAAAGAGGAAACTAAGAATACTCGAGATCTGTATAACTTGCAAGAGTAAGATGCAAATCTGGCTACAAAACGTAATCTGCACTGCATTCATCTACCACTGGCAATCTAAATGGAGAGAGAGAATCTTCAGATACATGCATAAGCAGCAGCTGCGGACAAGGAGCAGGGGTTGCGATTGACGGCTTCATTCATACTGATTCAGCAATAAGGCGCAACACAAAATGTAAAGTGTACGGAATTGGGGTTATGACCACAGATGCTGCATTTTGTTATAGCACAATCTGCTGAACTTAGGTGATGAGGGGTGCACAGATGAAATGAAACAAGTGAGGGCACGTATCCTGCAACATGACAAATACTCAGAGGAGGATGTGATACAGTTCTTACAAAAAGCATGACTCTACAGTATGAACTTGAATCCGAGGCTTTGTACTGAACCTTTTCTTCTCCTAATACAAAGACGCGCAGCTCTCTTACGTGTTCGATAAAAAAAAACAGTATAAACTTGAAGGAAGCAAATCAAGGTAACAAATATCTCAGTGGAGGTTTATTAGGATAGCAAAGCGATGCTTGTCAATGTTGAGCAGGAGTGGCCACTTCACACCCATTGATCCACACCGAAAAGATTTTCTTGATCTTTCCTCTATCTGTTCCCACACTGCAAGACATCGCAAGCTGACGGCATCTGTTAATGCTTAAGACCTGCATTGAGCTAGGAAACCCTGTATATGGTAGGGACCGAATCAAACCACAGTCTGCAATCTCCAGTCGGATTAGTGATACAAGACCGTTCATCTCGGGGAGGCAAGAAAGCTTCCCACAATCAATTATCTCCATGTCCTCCAAAACTCGCAGGTCTTGAATGCCCCTTGGTAGTTTGTGAAGCTGAGGACAATGCCTTACCGAGAAGTGAATCAGATTACATGGTGGCCAATCATCAGGTATGGACACCAGTTGCTCGCAGTGGCTGATCTCAAGGCGTTGTAAGCATCTATGGATCCCTCCTAACCCTGGGGGGAAGTGCACTGTTGGCAACTTGCAAAGGGTGATGGATATAGGAGAAGAAAGGGAGAGCCATGATCCCCAAATCCACTCACAACTTGCATTTACATTCACATACTAGAGATGGGAAGTTTGGAAGGCCAAGAAGGGCTGGTGAGAATAAGTCAGATAAGTTGAGAATAAGTCAGATAAGTTGAATAAGTACTTTTGATAGATAAACTAGAGCATAAACATTTTTCAACATAAATAAAGGCTCTACCAAACATACCTTTAGACACTTCCATGTTACTGAACATCAATTTCCTGGTTTGGGAGTGGCAAATTAGGATGCCAATGGACTGCCAAGAAAGGAACGAAGAAAGAATAAGGTACTATTAGAGATATGTATTTAGGTTAGTAAGGATAATCCCGATCCTTTGAAATCCATTGTATTCTTGATTTGTTGTACAAACAACTGTATTTACCACCCATGTGTACAACCACCCAGACAACTCCAGCCATGAGGCATTTTCCACAATTCTATACATGGTATAGAGCTCTTTTTCTCGATCCCCCACCCTTATGTCGTCTTCTAAAACCCTAGCGCCGCCGCCCCAACCTTACGGCCTCCACCATGGGTGACACCAACTCGGCCACCTTTGTCGCCCTCTCGTGTATGACGACGCCCAACACTTAGTCCATCATCAACCCTGCCATGCCCTTCTCCCCCTACTGCACCATGGCTGCCCCGACGCATGTCCCTATCAAACTGGAGCTCCTCAATCCGAACTTCACCAAGTGGTCCTCCTTCTTCCTTGCCATGTGTGGCCAGTTCGTCTTTGTTGACGGTCGTTAACTACCAATTTCGACCATTAATATACCTATAAAAGTAAGAAGACTTAGCATTTTATACCCACATGTTAGTTAGAAATAATAAAATTCCACTTGTCCTTGAGATTTATGTGCATGCAGGGATTTGATATAAAAGAAGTGTAGAAATGGAGCATAATCCGGAAAAACACCATTCTAGCCAATGGGACGGTGTGAACTGGACTTCCCTCGAATTGCATACATGGCTGCACAGGATTTCTCCAGAGAACACTGACTTAAAACACAAGAGGACCCACCTACAACCACCCTGAGAAAGCACAGGGCCAGAAGCCCCACTCCTTGGCCGGGCAACCAAGGGGAGGTTGGCCGACCTAGTCCTGAGGCGGTTCAACCTCCCCTTCCACGTGTCACTCCCTCAGCTCTTTGGCAATGTCGATGGCTGAGGTTCCATGGCGGTTACTCTCCAGTACCGACCTATGGGTCCTATATAAAGAAAGGAAGAGCTCTACTCCAACACACACACACACATACACACACACACACACACACACACTCAAGAGTTACTAATTTCCCTCTTTCACTTAGTAGTTTCCTAGTTCTAGTGGAGTTTAGTTTAGGTGGAACCTTGCTCAAGTCTCCAAGTCATAGGAGTATTGGTATGGTTCTTGTATCCTTTCCTTTATTCTCTTGTATTATGACTTTGTTCTATTTAATTAATATAGTTCTTCCATATAGTTGTGCTTATGATATGTGTTCCTTGTTTGATTATATATCGTATTCATGTCATAGGACTTTATGCTTTTATGATAATATAGACTTGCTACCTTGTTGTCATGATTGATATATACCTTGACTATAGTCTAAATGTTATAATACTAGTTTATACTTTAGTCTAGTTGTTGTGTCTCAACATTGGTTTGATATCCAATAAAGTGTAGGGAAGCTCTAGTGTTGGATCAATGCTAGAGTTCTACTTAAATGTGTAAGCACGGTATTTAGACGGCTAGGTAGTATCGATCATCTCGTAATTCATGGTCTACAGAGGTAGGCAGTAGGTGGTGACAACCTTATCTATCCTTTGTACTCCTTCAAGTTCGGTTGTGACATGTGTCCAAGACGGGGTTGCCTTGTGTATGCCGGGCATGAATCCGTACACGAAGTGTTGAGTGCATTAGACTATGACTAATAAAGACTTGCTTGTAATTGTTTGACTATGTGACTATATAGGTAGACTAATATTAGAGATACGACTTTGCTCTCCTAACTAAAACTCACTAGAGACTTAGGACCTTTTATTTATCTTTGGGAATGATGCTCCGTGTGTCACACTACCCCTATCCTTATTATACGCACCCCTGTATAAACTATGAGTACTAATACCAATCATTATGTCTATGTTATTATTAACAATCATATATTCATGCTACGCCTTTCTTTGGTAGAACTATAAATCATAAGCCATTGGAGCAATCCTTTGGTGAAATGCTACAACGGCATTTTCCGTGCACTTGCGGATTTTACTCTATTGACACTGAGGTGCATCTTTATAATTATGTCTGGCGCTATTGCCAAGGATGATTATATTGATATAACTTAGCAAACGTCAACAAATATTTCTGGCGCTGTTGCCGAGGAAGACATAGAAGAATATATTGTTAATAATGACATAAACATACTGATTGTATTGTAGTCATAGTTTATGCAGGCTAACCTTGTACGTTTTCTACCTTTGGTGTGAAAACTAGGTAGTGCATGACCAGTTTCAATCTGCTTGAAAACTTTATCAAGAATCCGGAAAGAGTTTTAAGGAAATATAGACTTAATGTATCTTCTCCCCGAAGCTCTAAGCCAGCAGATCATCCAGTCATCATCGCACCACTACGATCCAAGCCAATGATAGAGAAGGCTCTCAAGGACTACTTCGCTCCCTCTGCCAGTAATGTGCTCACTGGGCCTGAGATTGACATCGGGGATGTGAACTTTGAGATCAAAACCAGTCTAATCATGATGGTGCAAGCTAGCCCATTTTGTGGGAAAGCCAATGAGGATGCCAACGCTCACTTGCAACAATTCTTGGAGTTGTGTAGCACCTTTACCATAAAGAATGTGGCTCCGGATGCCATTAGGCTCCATTTTTTCCTGTTCTCACTGCTAGGCAAGGCCAAACAGTGGTTCTATGCCAACAAGGAGGCTGTCAACACTTGGGAGAAATGCTCCACTACATTCCTCGTGAAGTCCTTCCTGTTGGGTAAAACCAACTCCTTACGGGAAAGAATTTCGAGTTTCTAGCAGGCGGTTGGAGAAACAATACTAGAAGCATGAAAAAGGCTTCAAGTGTGTATCCTGGCCTGTCCCCATCATGGAATGGATAAGTGGCTTATTATCTAGAACTTCTACAATGGAGTAACGACTTCAAACCATTAGCACATTGATGCCACCGCTGGAGGAGCCTTCTTCTCACTCACCATCAATCGGACAACCGAGTTGATTGAGAAGATGGTCTCCAATCAAGGCTGGAAGGATGAGCGAATCCAGCCACGTCCGTGGGGCATGGACACCGTCAAGGAGACGGACATGCTTGCCACAAAAGTGGACCTTATCTTGAAGCGGCTCGACATCCATGACGACCCCAGCCTGAAGGCCATAGTACAAGCTATGGACCATTGCATGACGTGCGAGGTCTGTGAAAACACAAGACAATTGGGCAATGATTGTCCAGAGACTTGTGAGAAGGCCGCATTTGTGAACAACGGGTATCACCCTCAAGGAGGTTAGGGGTGGCAACCACGCCCCTGTCAAGGAGGTAACAATGGTTATTTCAATAATTCTTTCAATCCTAACCAACCTTCCTTGAAAGATCTTGTCTTGGGCCAAACTAAAATCAATGAAAACTTTAGTAAAAAGTTTACCTCCACTGACAAGAGCTTAGAGAACATTAATGCTAAGTTAGAAGGCCTTTCTTCTTCCTTTAAGAGCTAGCTTAGTTTTAATAAAATATTTTAAACTCAGCTAGCTTAAATAGCCGCTGCTTTGCCTATTTTGGACAGTGGGAAAATTTTAGGGCAACCCGAATCTACCACTAAAAATGTTAATGCATTAACGGCGCGTGAAGGTAAGTCCACCCACGACCCACCGTATCCTAACAGTGCAGGGGCAGCTAGTGAGAAGAAGGATGGACCCTTTGACGACATTGAAGATGAAGTGGTTCATAACGGGAAGACAGCTTTGCACGAGTTTTACGACCCAAGCACTCTGCTATTTTCCCGTAGAAATAGGAAGCCGACTGTGGATGAACAATTTGCCCACTTTGTTGAAGTTATCAAGAAGATCCACATCAACGTGCCGTTGGTGGACGTAATGCAAGTTCCAACATATGATCTCTACCTCAAGGACATGTTGAGCAACAAGCATCCAATGCCCACCACAGAGATCATCAAGCTTACAAAAGAGTGTAGCACCACTATACTCAACTTGCTTCCTGAGAAGTAGAAGGACCCCGGCTGTCCCACAATCTCATGCTCAATTGAGACAGAATTCTTTGATCAAGCACTTTGTGATCTTGGAGCCAGCGTCAGTGTCATGCCAAGGGCCGTCTTCAACAAGCTGAACTTCATAGACTTAGCTCCCACTCCTATGTAGCTACAGCTAGCAGACTCGTCAGTGTGGTACCCCATAGGGATTGCAGAAGATATCCCGATGAAGATCCGTGGGTGTTTTGTGCCTGTGGATTTTGTGGTGCTAGATATGGATATTGACAAGAGAACGCCGCTACTCCTTGGGCGGCCATTCTTAAACACCACAGACGCACAAGTTGATGTCGGGGCTAGAACAATCTGCCTCAACATTAATGGCAAGGAGGAGAAATTTAACTTTCCAACAAGAGTGGAACAATACTCTATGGTCAGAGTTAAATTTAGGCCAAACCCGCAGAACACCAAGGAGTAGAAGTGGGGCCAAGAAGAAACAACCTAGTGGACTTCATGCTAAACTTCTTGGCATAAGAGAACCCCACTCTTGCCGCTCAGAAGAAGGCAATAGGTACGCCCGGGCTCTAGGCAAAGAAGCAACCGGTACAGAAGAATCCTTCATCCACAATGCCCAAGAAGGTGAAAATGGTGTGGCGGCTAAAGAAGACATCCACGTCCTCATCTCTGGATAAGGATGCACTGACAGGAAGATAAACGACGAAGGAGAGAAAGTCCTATCTGCTGGACTCAAAATTGGTGAACCCTCACCGGCAAGTTAAATGGTATTTATCCCTATTTCCCTTTTTAAAAACTTTTTAATTTCAATTTGCACATTTGGATTTTTCACTGCATGTTGGACTTTATTCCAACCCAATTTTTTTTAAAAAAATGGAATTTTTTAGAGTTTATATTTTTGAGATTTTGGATTTGTAGAAAGATTGAAAATGTTTTTCTTCAAAACACATTTTCTTTCTTGTGGGCCACCACCAGTCGAGTCCACTGGCTAGAGAAGAGGTCCAGAGGGGCCAACCCCTGGTCGGGCAACCAAACCTTTTGGTTGACTGAGTAGAGAGAAACGGCTCTCTGGCCTTACTTGCCCCAACGGCTAGTAGACAACGGTCACTCTCCAAATTGACCGTTGCTCTGCTCTACTATTTAAGACAATGGCCAGGAGAGGGAGTTCTTCACTCCATCCATAATTTTCTCCTCTCCACTTTGCTCTACCCATTTGCTTTCATTTTCTCCAAGCCCTCATGCGAATTTAAACAGCCTTCGTGTCGATTGACACATCAATGCACCGATCAGCACAAACCCCCTAGCTCTCATCATGGATTCTCTCATATGTGCAATAAGTACTTCATGCTAAGATTGATTCGTTAGACGATGTAGAAAAATCCTAACACCATTCTCTTGCCGAACTCGGTGGATTCGATATAAACCTTGGAATACTCTAAGGGAAAAGTTATAATGTATACCATATAATTGCAGTATATAAGTGGGTGTGTATAAACGACCAACAGACAGTGGTGCCTCCTCTCATATCTTCAAACGAAGGTATCCTCCTTTATCGTCTAATCCCTTCTCATTGTCTAGTCACGATCGGCTTTGGCTCTTATATTCCCATTACCGCCCATGGCCACTTCTTCCTCCCCACTCCTTTATCAAACTTTGCATTGAATAATGTTTTAATTGTCCTATCTTTAGTTTGTAATATACTTTCCATACAACAATTTACTCATGATAATCTTTGTTCAATGAAATTAGACCCCTTTGGTTTTTCTATCAAGGACCTCAGCACCATTCTTTGCTGCAAAAGTGACAACATCCTCTACAACTTTTCCCCAACAACCATGCACTAAGCCACTGCTCACGCCAACATCATCGTCACTCCGTCACTATGGCATGCATGCCTTGGCCACCCCAGCCCTGCGGTTCTTTCAGTTTTACATAAGTCACCTTACATCTCACTAGTTTAATGTCACGTGCCCTTGCATGCCAGGTGAATGAAAATACATGTAAGAAAGAAATTAACAAAATGACATTTAGAATAGATGAAAAAAAATTTGTTGATAATACATCAGAATGGCTAAGCATGTAAAGTCATATATGAATCGACATCATAGTAGTGAGTAGATAGGTAAAAGAATCGCAGCTCTCTCAGTATTTTGGCAGACGTGGCCACTCTCTGCTTCCACCATGCAGCCACAATAAGACGGTGGATGGCATTCTGATGGAGCACGTCTTTGCCTCAAAATTGATTTGCGCCAGAGCCCATGGGCTGGCAGGGTAAATGACGTAGGCAAAGTTAGGGTGCATTTGGTTGGGCTGTGGCTTTTGAGAAAGCTGTTGTGGGCTATGAAAAAGCAGCTATGAGAAAGCAGTTGTGCGAAAAGCAGAAGACCATTTGGTTAGAGGTGCTTTCAGACTGTAGGCCGTGTTAGAATTGTCTGTAATACCCATAAAGGCCTCAGAACATGTTTGTAAGAAAATTACTTGTAATAAAATGATTATTAAAGCAAGGTAAAAATCATTTCATAAGTTTTTCATCCTTAACAAAGCGATTGGACCACATAAATTGAACAACCTCCATCAAAGGGCTTAGATAACAATGTTTCTCTCAATATAACTAGCCTCGTATGACACCCCTTCTCGGAGGATTGAGGCCCCAACGGTATTGATAACGCAGACACTTGATAATACAATAATAACTCCAAATTAAGTGAAATTATTATATCATTGGATAGTTAAAGTGCAGCGGAAAATTACAAGTTCATGAAAGTTCGAAAACAGCAGAAGCAAATATGAATACTAATACGATCTCTCGACGATACAGTGGTAGTAATAACTCATTCCCAAGAATCATCACCCTAGCAGCATACAACATTACTGCGGCGGCAGCTCAGACTCCCTGTGGGCAGTCCAACCTTCAGGGACTTGCATGTCCCAAGGTAGCACATTAACAGACAATTCAATCTCTGTATTACCTGAAAATCACATAGGCAGAAAGCCTGAGTACTAATTACTCAGTAAGGCTTACCCGTCATAAAACCTAGACATGCATTGGCTCTAAAAGGGTGGCCATTTGAAAAGACTTGCACTAAGCAACCTATTAGTTTTACAAAATTTCAATTAGCCAAGTTAACTGGGTAGAGCAGAAATATAACTTTAGTTGAGAAACATAAAATAATGAATCAATACGTGATGTAATCACAGTATAAGAGCAGCAACAATAATAATCATCAACAATCAAGTAATCAACTTTCATAGTATCATTCGATCTACGTGAAGACGCAGTGAACAAGCATACTCATTTCTGTGAGCGACAACAATTACATTGATTTACACCAGCTAGGAAAATCCGAAATACATGACATATACGCATCACTTAAGGTCGTATATGGCAACCTTTCATAATTAAAACTTACACCTTCCATCGGATCCAGTGACGTTGAGTGGGCATGCCGTTCTGCTAGCAGTACTTCGCAGTATGAATCATCCACTCTAGTAGCAGAAGGGTCATAGACCAACGCACCATAGCCATTTTCCAATACAAGACTTTAATGCTAGGTCGGTTTACTAGTGCCCATAAACTAGCATGTATTCGGCATTGTTCAATGCTTGATCAAGGGGCCAACGATGAACGGGTCCTAGGTTCGACAAGGCACGACTACCGCAGTCAACACCCATGTGTTGCTGCAAACCTACATATGCGTCATCCCTATCCGGTCATAACATCAAAAGTAAATTTATTTTCATTAAGTTTAACTTTAGTGATCAATTCATTCTCTTAGTACGGTAACAGATATATCGATATTATTCTATTACTAAACATAGCAATATAGTACCGACTCCTACCATGACACATACAACAACAACAACATAGGTTATTTGGGTAACATGCAAAGTAAATTTCCAACCAACTCTTATTAACTTAATGCAACATTCAATATAGACACTAGCAGTGATATATTAAAACTAACAAAACTTTATAAAATGGCATATGCAAACCAGGGCTTGCCTTGGTCAATACAAGTGTTAGCTACAACAACTTCTTGCTCCTTAGTATTATGATCCTGTTGAAAATTCGGTTTTGGCTCCTGATTCTCGTTACCTAAGTATGAGCAAGGTGTCAAAGGTATCAAAATAATACCGTATATGCAATAATATGACAAAATGCAAAATTTATTGGTGTTATGGTTGACAACATTGTTATTAATATATTCTCGAGGCCATATGCTTCAAAGAAGCAAGTTCTGTTTTTACCATTTTATGTGCAAAAGTTATTTTAATAGGGTTAACATGACTTAAGAGCAAATAATTCATTTATTATAGTGAAAATATGTTTGTGGTCAGGAGTGAATTACTGTGGACAGAGGCATGTATAAAAATCATTTTCACCAAGTGGCAACTCCTGGATATTAATATTCTAATTACTAACATTTTCATAAGCAAAAGTTCTAAATAAATCCTAGGACATGAAATAACGCATATTTTGCCTACCAAAAATCAGGACAGTAGATTAACATAAAATAATAGTGCATGCAAAAATTGTATTCCTAGAATTTATAGTGATTTATTTCGTGTTTGAACAAGATAAATAATTATTAATGGTACAATTATAGAGGCCTCATTTTCTCATTTTTCTGTAATAGAGCACATCAAGATGAAACTAACAAAGTTTATTTGGGCACCATTGGATTTATATTTTATTTACTATGGTGTTTCAAAATTATCAGCATTTTCTAGATATTTTTCAGGGTTTTTTGGTTTTTGTTTAATACTGGGCGTGCCACGTGGGCAACACCTCAGCGCCACGCGGGCTACGTCGACTGCCACGCGGGGTGCCAGTCGGCTGCCAATCAGCACCGCCACCGGAGCGGGGCAGGCTCACTCGAGTTGTCGTCGTCGGCATCTACACGCGAGGAAAGCTCGCCGCGGCTGCACCGAAGTGTCGAGCACACAGAGGCGCGCCGGTTAGTGGTGGTCACGCGGACAAGGGCTCACAGGGAGGTGGTCGGCGTCGAGCGGCGACGGAGGCGAAGGTTTGGCGATGTCGCGTTTAACGCTCGGAGCAGGAAACGACGTGCGACTAGTTCCTAAAGCTTCAAGGCGGCATGCAGAAGGTTGGCGTAGTGCCCATTGGTGCCTAGGAAGGCCGGAGGTATGGGATTGTCAGCGAGGTGGCTTCGGATTTCGCCGGCGTCGAGCAGGCACCGGAAAACAGCAACGCTGCCACCTTTCATCAATAATCCATCGAGGAAAAAGGGTTAGCTTTATGCGTCGAGACATTGCGCAGCCGAGAAGAGAGAATTAAGGCATGGAGGCTAATCAGAGACGACAAATTTCGAGCTGCTGCCGGCGGTGAGCAGGAATAGAGTCGTCGGAATTTCTTCGCAATTCAGCAAGCTCGAAGGAGAGCTCGACGGCTCGCCCGGGGGTGGAGGGTAGGGTGAGGCGCGGCTAGATGTGGCATCGGTTTGGCTCGAGGTGCAGTAGAAAGTTGGAGCGACGAGCTCGAGCGCTTGCTTTAATGGCGGAGGGTAGGGGGGGGGGGAATGGACGAGGCAAGGGTCTTTTATAAGACCAACGGCTTGGGTTTGGGGGTGGTCGAAGCCGCGGTGAGTAGGCGCATCGATTTTTGGTCTTGGTCAATGCGGGGCGGGGTAGCGACGCGATGATGCAGACCGACAGCGAGGGAAGCAGCGCGGTGAAGCAGGGCAGTCGCGAAGCAGAGGAACAATGGGAATCACGGGCACGCGCGCTGGCGATTTTGACCGAGCGCTGCGTCGGGAGAAGGAAGATGACAACAATTTTGCAGTTTGGCCCTTCGGTTATCTAAATATTGGCAAAAGAATCCCTTGTTCTGTTTTAATTCGAATAAAATACTTCCTTAAGTCCAAATGATTTAGGATTTTTAAAATAGGTCCCTCAAGATATTTGTGAGGCCCTCATGGGGTCCATTGGGTCAGAACAATAAAAATTATTTTAGAATAAAATTCCCATTATTAAAGGTTTCCTTGCTTTAACTAATTAATAGTGGTATTCCTATGTGTGATAAATTCCTCATTTTTGATCCAACATTCTCTTTTATTATTCCCATCATGCTCATGTTATTATTTGACATGGGTTGTATAGAGAACTTAAAAATTACTTCACAACTTAGTTCATAGGGTTTTATTTGGCCAATAAATTGAATTGATTGGCTTTATTATTTTATGTGACACTTTGGTCAAATCTTGTACTTAAGGAAATGAGTATTTGAGGATTAGTACTAATTAATGATGGATTAGCCAGGGGGCATTACAGGTCCTCTCACACTAAACAAAGCATCAGCTATCCTATTACAAATGGTATTCATGGTCCTTGTTCTCCACATCCGCACTATCATCCCCTTGTGTTTGTATCGAGCCACTTGTATGTTGTACCTAGTAATCCTCATCAGCATCATATCTCTCGAACTTCTTGTCACGTAGTTTTCTATCACGGATAAAATTATGTAGTGCAAGACAAGCTGTAATGATATGCTTCTGAGTATGAGGTGAGAAACTTGGCATGGCCTTCAACATACGCCACTTCTGCTTCAAGACTCCAAAAGACCTTTCAATGACATTACGAAGGGATGAATGCAAGAAATTATACAACTCAGCTCATACTTTCCTTGAGGAGGCCCTGAACAATTCCAAAATTCTGGAATATGGTAGGTGCTTCCTTTGAAAGGTGCAAGATACCCAGTTCGGTTTGGGTAACCAGAGTCTACAAGATAATATTTACCTACAAAACTAAGTAAGGTACAAAATAATACTACAAGTGATAACATAATATAGGAAATGAAGGAAAATTTTAGTACCTTTTGGAGGCACAGAAAATGAAGGAAAATTTGCAAGTGCATGATGCAATATGCGGGTATCATGTGGAGAAACCCGGCCAACCGGTGACCGCAAAGATAAACCTCATGTCAAAGTCACAAATAGCTAGCACGTTTTGAGATGTTTATCCATGACGATTTGTGCGGCTAACAACTTCGTCCAGTGGTGCTACCACTTTAACATGTGAGACATCTATTGCTCCAATTGCTCCTTTGAAGTGTGGCCAAAAACGGTTCTCTCTCACCCTTTCATGGTCCATAGAGAAAGAAGGATCCATTGGCTTAATATTGTGTTTAGCTAACTTGCGCAAACACTTCAACACTTCATGAAACTTAGTGTGAACTGTCCAAAGTGACCGAGTGAAATGATTTTCAGCTTGTGAAAATGACTGCGGTCCTCCGATGATCCACAAGAACATAGCTAAGGACTCAGTAGATGAAACATTCTTGCTTGAGGTCAATCCATAGGTAGAGACTAGCAAGTCATGAAGTGCCTCAAAAATCTCAGGGCTCATCCGAAACATCTTATAAAAATACCTTGGATGAGACATACACCTCAACACCCATTGAATTCCCGTTTGTTGTGTTTCCCTGTATTCTCCTTTGTGCAAGTACCGCTCAGTATACAAGTTTCACAATTCTCCAATAGTAGCAGCATGCTCTGCAAGTACAGCAAGCAAGAGTAGTCCCTGTTGCCCTTCTTTGGCTACAGCCCTTAATTTATCATCCATCTACATACCACAATAATAGATACATTGTGACAAGCACAACAAAAACCAATAATCAAGAAATATTATTACAACTTGTTTGGTTCAACATTAGGAATATTACAACTTGTTTGGTTCAACATAGGAAAAATGGATTTAGCATAGGGAAAATTGTTCAACATAGAAAAAAAAAGAAATCATTGACGCCCCTCATGTTCCCACTTAAGGAAAGCAAGCCTCCCTAGACAGCTAAAGACCTCCCTAAACTCTGGCTTGACAATTAGTGAGACGGTTGTATACATGAGAGCAGTTCCTTCTTTTGTCCCACATTCTTTCACCATCTTCATAGTCTCTGCTATGGTAGGAACTGAGTTGGTGGGAGGTGCGGATGATCCTTCAACACTTGTGGAGATCCTCTCTGCTGCAGTTCCTATCTTCTTGCAAGTGCTCTTATACAAACGATAAAAAGGGCTCTTCTCGTCCTTCTCCTTGCGTTTCCTTTTTCCTGTGTTTCCTGTATTGTCATCCTTCTCTACAGGTTTTGGTACCAACTCCACATACTCATCACTTGCCTCATTAGAGGATATATCTCCAGGACAGGATGCTGAAGACCCACTAACATGAGCCTTGCCAAACATGATATGCAAATCATCAAGAAACTTTGGTCCTTGTTTTTGAAACTTCACATGATGGCATTTGATTCCTTTGTCACTATTGTTGCACCTCTGAAAATAAATAAGAAAAATTCAGCAAGATAGTGTATAAAAATGAGTACTGAAAATAAATAAGAAGAGCTCAGCAAGGTGCAGTATACAACAACTTACAACAAGTTGTTCATCCCACCATTCCTGTGAGCAGATCACAGTTTGTTTGGCCTCATCCCATCCAAGGCCAGTGACATAATTCTTGAACTCCGTAAACATTAAATATTCCTTTTTCAAAACATCTAATTTATTCTTCAATTGTTTTTTGGTTTGCCTATCACCGGATTTATCTGTAAACTTGGATGCAACATTCTTCCAACCAGTACTAGTGAAAATCCCCATCGGCCTATTCCCAGCTTCTACCTCTTCTTTGCATGCATCAAACGAATGTATTAAAAAACCATCACCCCAATCTGCCTTGTCACTCATTCTTGAACTAAATAGAAAATTTGTCAATCGATTTGCAGGAAACAAGCACAAATCACTTGTGGAATACTTACCTTCCGGGTATCTATAGATATGCCTAAGTTGGCAACCGACCGGGTACCTCATCAATAAGGAAACCGACCGAGTCGGCTTAGAGCACAAGGCAGTTAGAGATAGACTTTCTATGTAAATTTTTGTAGACTATGAGTAGGACTCTTCATGTATCCCCTACCAATCAGATATATAAGGCAGCAGGGAACCCCCCATTAGGGATACGAAAATACAAGCAATACAAACCACATAACACAGGACGTAGGGTTTTTACTCTCATCGAGGGGGCCTGAACCTGTATAACTCGGCGTCTTTTGTAACCATCATAGTTTTTAGTCTCGACGTAGCCTTATAAATATATTGCCGAGATCAAGCCTCGACAGTTGGCGCGCAAGGAAGGGGACAAGGCTCACCAGGATTCTCCGTCGACTACGATGGCCGAAGCACCCAAGATCCAGTACTCACCGGACTTCAAGATCTCCTTCGGATCGTTCGACTTCACCGTCGACACCAACGGAGAGCTAGGTCTAGAGAACCACCAATCCGACTCGACCGTAGCCGGTTCTACGGTGCGATCACCGAGCTCGTTAGATCTGATCCCAGCATTGGCGCCACTCGGATTCAACAAAACAGATCTACCCTTTGGGTACGACTCAAAGTCGGACCGTTCCTTTGATGAGGATTCAGTCAGATCTGCTTGCTTATACCCTCTGACCGTGAACGTGGTTGATATAGAGGAGAATCCTTCAGGAGACAACGACGAGGAGGGTGACCACGAAGACGGTCACGAAGAAGATGGCCGCAAAGAAGAATGCACAGAAGAAGGCCACAGGGAAGAAAACCCCCAAGACATCAACTTGTCAGAAGGGCATCACCACCGACCGAGGGGATCACGTGGATCCTGCCTCGCACGCCGACTGGACCATGGACCCAAGATCAAAGTGGACAGTGTCAAGGTCTACGACACCCCGTAGAACAACATCACCGGGGCTAAAATGTTGCTTGACAGCTTGATGGATGATGCAGCATACCAGACCCCCACGATGCAGAAGGCGGTGGCTATGCTTAAGGCCGCCGCAGCCCAAGATGCGGCCAGGGAGAAATCAAAGTCGGTGGCAAGTTCCAATCACGCGACATCACGCGGTCAGCGAAGGCGTGAGGATCTGAGAAATTCCCTCAGCATCTACGAAGGTCGAGACACCATCAACCCCCATTACGAAAAGAGGGCTCGGGATGACTGATGCCATGAGGAGCGTCATGATCGGAGAACCGACAACCAATGGGAAGACCGACGTGATCCACCTCCAAGAAACAACCGCGACGACCGACATCGACATGACGCTCGGGACCGGCATCAGAATCATGATGGAGACAATCAGCGTCGTCACCATGATGCCGATGTTGGTCCACGTCATAATCATCACTCATCTCCATCTCCTGACCGATATATAAGGCCAACTACTCCGAGCGATGAAGAATTCAATGGCATCAAGGCCTATGTACCTGAGCTTCACATAGCTCAGTGGCCGAAAGGATTCAAGCTGGTTCCCATCAAAAAATACGATGGTCAGACCAACTCCCAAGAGTGGCTTCAGCTATACAGTACGACGATTCGATCAGCCGGGGGTGATACCTTCGTGATGGCCAATTACCTACCAGTCTGCCTTGATCCGGCTATTCGGATTTGGCTCACATCTCTTCCAGAGAAATTAGTCACCTCTTGCGGAGATCTCAATAGAAAGCATATAGAAAGTTTCCAAGCTACTTACAATCATCCGAGCAATCACTTTGACCTCACTCGGATCAAGCAGAAGTCTAACAAGCCCTTGCGCAACTATATCAAACGGTTCTGCGCCAAGAAAACCGAGATCCCTAATGTCCCAGATCAGCAGATCATCGCAGTATTCCAAGGAGGCATATGCAGCGATGACCTGGTCCGGGAAATCGGTCGAAGGAATCATGACCTCTAGTTGACCGCTCGGGAGTGCTTCGAGATCGCTGATAAGTTCGCATCAGGAGAGTCGACGCTGGATGACATCCGTGGCAAAGGCAAGGAGAAGCGCTCGGACAAGCTGGAGTCCTCCAAGAAGGACAAGAAAAGGAAGTCTGACAACATGGTCACTGCGGTAGATCGAACCCAGAAAACCCTCGGATGAACCAGCAGACCATGGACGACTTGCTAAGTGGCCCCTACCTATGGCGCCCAAAGGGGAACCACAAAGCAAAGTACTATTACCGACTAAAGGGCTTCGTGACTGCCGCGCTCAAGGTGTCCAAGGATCCGTCAAGGCGCAATGGCAAAGAAAAGGCTAAAGACGGTGACAACAAGGACGAAGAAGGAGAGTTATAGGAGCTCCAGAAGGAAGTCAACTTCATCTTTGGAGGCCCGGATGCCTACGTGTCCAAGCGTAAGCAAAAGCTAGAACTACGTGAGATCAACTCCATAGAGCCTGCTACACCCAAATAGATGAGGTGGTCTGAGGTACCAATCACATTTGATCGGTCAGATGACCCCAGGCAACTGCCTAAGCCAGGTCGCTACCCGCTGGTACTCGCAACCACGATGAAGGAGGTCAAGTTCAACAAAGTACACATCGACGGAGGAAGCAGTCTGGACTTGATCTTCACCAAGACCCTCCTGGAGCTAGGCTTGTCGGTCAATGACCACTAGTCGAGTTCCTCACCCTTCCACGGGATCGTGCCCAGCAAGACCTCAGTTCCTAT
Source organism: Eleusine indica (assembly GCA_030378355.1). NCBI lineage: Eukaryota > Viridiplantae > Streptophyta > Magnoliopsida > Poales > Poaceae > Eleusine > Eleusine indica. The sequence goes on from CM059495.1 coordinate 51,955,149, forward strand.
TGGACAGATCGTTCTGCCTGTCACCTTTGGGACCCGTGAGAACTTCAGGACCGAGCGTATTTTGTTCCAGGTGGCCGACTTTGAGTCAGCACACCATGCTTTCCTCGGCAGACCGGCGATGACAGAGTTCGTGGCGGTCCGCACTACCCATACCTCACTCTCAAGATGCCAGGCCCTAAAGGAATAATCTCCCTCTACTCGTATCTTTAGAATTTTTTTGATTGCGATGTGCAGAGTTGTGAGATGGCCGACCAAGAGTGGATGCTGTCCGACCGGCAGGAGATCTAGAAGGCACTCGGCAATGAGGAGCAGACCGATACGAAGATCCCCATGAAGAAGTCTATCAAGGAAAAGATACAGACAGACGACGTCCCTACTAAGGAGATCACGCTCGACCCAGAGGACCCTTCTAAGATCACTTATGCAGGGCCCGATCTCGACGATCAATAGGAACTCGCGCTCACTCTTTTCCTCCAGGAAAATAGGGACATCTTTGCATGGAAGCCTTCTGACATGCTGGGAGTTCCTAGGGAAAAGATTGAGCCTGAATTTAGGGTGCCTCCTGGGGCCACACCTGTTAGGCAAAGACTTAGAAGGTTTGCACAAGACCGCAAGGACGCCATGAAAAAGGAGATAGCTAGGTTATTAGATGCTAAGTTTATAAAGGAAGTGTACCATCTAGATTAGCTGGCAAATCCAGTCCTTGTACCCAAGAAGAATAAAGAGTGGCAGATGTGGGTTGATTATACCGATTTGAACAAGGTCTATCCAAAAGACCCCTTCGCTCTGCGACGTATCGATCAGATTGATTATACAGGGTATGAGCTTTTAAGATTTTTGGATGCCTATTTAGGCTATCACTAGATCCCACTGAAAGTCGAAGATCAAATCAAGACTTCCTTTATAACACCCTTTGGTGCCTACTGCTATATTACCATGCCGTTCGGTTTGAAAAATGCTGGTGCGACTTTCCAACATGGTATTCAATGCTGCATCAAAGCTCAGATCGGTCGTAATGCAGAAGCATATGTAGATGACATCGTGGTAAAAACTCGGAGCGTCGAAGAGCTTCTCTCTGACCTGGCAGAGACTTTTGACAATTTGAGACGTTACTCGATGAAGCTGAATTCTAAAAAGTGCATTTTTGGGGTTTCTTCGGGTAAGTTACTCGGTTACATCGTTTCAAAACGAGGTATAGAGGCTAACCCAGATAAAATCAAGGCGATCCTTGATATGGGGCCACCTAATTCTCTGAGGGATGTTCAGAAGCTGATCGGATGAATGGCATCCCTGAGTTGCATTATTTCTCGACTGGGGGTCATGGGTCTGCCGCTCTTTAAACTGCTCAAGAAGCAGGATGACTTCGCCTCGATAGCGGAGGCGCAATTGGCATTGGATGAGCTGAAGGTCCACCTCAGCAATATTCCAGTCTTGGTTCCTCCGAAGCCGCAAGAAAAGCTTCAACTCTACATATCAGCCAGAACTCAAGTTGTGAGTACCATTTTAACGGTAGACCGAGAGGAAGAGGGTCACATACAAAAAGTACAACACCCGGTCTACTTTGTTAGTGATGTTCTCACTGCCTCCAAAACATGATATCACCAGATCTTGAAGCTGCTATACGCGCTCCTGATCACCTCAAGGAAGTTGAAGCATTACTTTCAAGCTCATCCTATCGAAGTTCAAACATCCTTTGCAGTCGGCGCAATCCTTCACAACCGAGAAGCCGATGGAAAGATTGCTAAGTGGGCGGTCGAACTTGGTCAGTATACCATCATGTTCGCACCTCGCTCGGCAATCAAAGGACATGCATTGGTCAATTTCATTTCTGAGTGGGCAGAGTCAAAGGCCGCCTGCATCGCAAGATATTGAATATTGGAAAAATGTAATTCGATGGATCCCTCCAGTTACCTGGGGCTGGTGCAGGAATTGTGTTCATCTCACCCACTGAAGAGAAATTGCGATACGTCCTCCAGATCATGTTTCGTGCGTCTAATAACATTGCGGAATATGAAGCTCTTTTGCACGGTCTGCGCATTACTGTTTCGCTCTGCATTCGGCGTCTTGACATCTTTGGTGACTCGGCTCTGGTCATTAACCAAGTCACTAAGGACTGGAACTGTGTGGATGACAACATGGGTGCTTACTGCTAAGAACTAAGGAAGCTCGAAGACAAATTCGATGGTTTGAAGTTCACACATGTTCTTCAGGATAATTATCAAGCAACTGATGAGTTAGCCAAAATGGGATCACCTCAGTCGATTGTCCCACTCGGTGTTTTCTTACACACCCTGGATTCCCCCACTATTTCTCTTCGGTCTGATGTCTTGGCGATCGATGTTGCTGAACCCGTAAGCGATGACAATATAGAGACCGACTGGCGCGACCCGATTGTCCAATTTTTGGGCATGGGTACGCTATGTACGGATCCTAATGAGCAACAGAGGTTGAAGGCTAAATGTCGAGGATATTTGATGGTGGACGATCTGCTTTGTAGAAGAGGAGGATCGAATATCTTGACGCGGTGCATCTCGATACGAGAAGGCAAAGTGTTGATGGAAGAAATCCATTCAGGAGTATGTGGCAGTCATGTAGCTTCCAAGATTTTGGTCAGCAAGGCTTTCCGGCAAGATAAACGACGAAGATAAACAACGAAGGAGAGAAAGTCCTATCTGCTGGACTCAAAATTGGTGAGCCCTCATCGGCAAGTTAAATGGTATTTATCCCTATTTCCCTTTTTAAAAACTTTTTAATTTCAATTTGCACATTTGGATTTTTCACTGCATGTTGGACTTTATTCCAACCCAATTTTTTTAAAAAAAATGGAATTTTTCAGAGTTTATATTTTTGAGATTTTGGATTTGTAGAAAGATTGAAAATGTTTTTCTTCAAAACACATTTTCTTTCTTGTGGGCCACCACCAGTCGAGCCCACTGGCTAGAGAAGAGGTCCAGAGGGGCCAACCCCTGGTCGGGCAACCAAACCTTTTGGTTGACTGAGTAGAGAGAAACGGCTCTCTGGCCTTACTTGCCCTAACGGCTAGTAGACAACGGTCACTCTCCAAATTGACCGTTGCTCTGCTCTACTATTTAAGACAATGGCCAGGAGAGGGAGTTCTTCACTCCATCCATAATTTTCTCCTCTCCACTTTGCTCTACCCATTTGCTTTCATTTTCTCCAAGCCCTCATGCGAATTTAAACAGCCTTCGTGTCGATTGACACATCAATGCACCGATCAGCACAAACCCCCTAGCTCTCATCATGGATTCTCTCATATGTGCAATAAGTACTTCATGCTAAGATTGATTCGTTAGACGATGTAGAAAAATCCTAACACCATTCTCTTGCCGAACTCGGTGGATTCGATATAAACCTTGGAATACTCTAAGTGAAAAGTTATAATGTATACCATATAATTGCAGTATATAAGTGGGTGTGTATAAACGACCAACAGACAGTGGTGCCTCCTCTCATATCTTCAAACGAAGGTATCCTCCTTTATCGTCTAATCCCTTCTCATTGTCTAGTCACGATCGGCTTTGGCTCTTATATTCCCATTACCGCCCATGGCCACTTCTTCCTCCCCACTCCTTTATCAAACTTTGCATTGAATAATGTTTTAATTGTCCTGTCTTTAGTTTGTAATATACTTTCCGTACAACAATTTACTCATGATAATCTTTGTTCAATGGAATTAGACCCCTTTGGTTTTTCTATCAAGGACCTCAGCACCATTCTTTGCTGCAAAAGTGACAACATCCTCTACAACTTTTCCCCAACAACCATGCACTAAGCCACTGCTCACGCCAACATCATCGTCACTCCGTCACTATGGCATGCATGCCTTGGCCACCCCAGCCCTGCGGTTCTTTCAGTTTTACATAAGTCACCTTACATCTCACTAGTTTAATGTCACGTGCCCTTGCATGCCAGGTGAATGAAAATACATGTAAGAAAGAAATTAACAAAATGACGTTTAGAATAGATGAAAAAAAAATTGTTGATAATACATCAGAATGGCTAAGCATGTAAAGTCATATATGAATCGACATCATAGTAGTGAGTAGATAGGTAAAAGAATCGCAGCTCTCTCAGTATTTTGGCAGACGTGGCCACTCTCTGCTTCCACCATGCAGCCACAATAAGACGGTGGATGGCATTCTGATGGAGCACGTCTTTGCCTCAAAATTGATTTGCGCCAGAGCCCATGGGCTGGCAGGGTAAATGACGTTGGCAAAGTTAGGGTGCATTTGGTTGGGCTGTGGCTTTTGAGAAAGCTGTTGTGGGCTATGAAAAAGCAGCTATGAGAAAGCAGTTGTGCGAAAAGCAGAAGACCATTTGGTTAGAGGTGCTTTCAGACTGTAGGCCGTGTTAGAATTGTCTGTAATACCCATAAAGGCCTCAGAAAAATGTTTGTAAGGAAATTACTTGTAATAAAATGATTATTAAAGCAAGGTAAAAATCATTTCATAAGTTTTTCATCCTTAACAAAGCGATTGGACCACATAAATTGAACAACCTCCATCAAAGGGCTTAGATAACAATGTTTCTCTCAATATAACTAGCCTCGTATGACACCCCTTCTCGGAGGATTGAGGCCCCAACGGTATTGATAACGCAGACACTTGATAATACAATAATAACTCCAAATTAAGTGAAATTATTATATCATTGGATAGTTAAAGTGCAGCGGAAAATTACAAGTTCATGAAAGTTCGAAAACAGCAGAAGCAAATATGAATACTAATACGATCTCTCGACGATACAGTGGTAGTAATAACTCATTCCCAAGAATCATCACCCTAGCAGCATACAACATTACTGCGGCGGCAGCTCAGACTCCCTGTGGGCAGTCCAACCTTCAGGGACTTGCATGTCCCAAGGTAGCACATTAACAGACAATTCAATCTCTGTATTACCTGAAAATCACATAGGCAGAAAGCCTGAGTACTAATTACTCAGTAAGGCTTACCCGTCATAAAACCTAGACATGCATTGGCTCTAAAAGGGTGGCCATTTGAAAAGACTTGCACTAAGCAACCTATTAGTTTTACAAAATTTCAATTAGCCAAGTTAACTGGGTAGAGCAGAAATATAACTTTAGTTGAGAAACATAAAATAATGAATCAATACGTGATGTAATCACAGTATAAGAGCAGCAACAATAATAATCATCAACAATCAAGTAATCAACTTTCATAGTATCATTCGATCTACGTGAAGACGCAGTGAACAAGCATACTCATTTCTGTGAGCGACAACAATTACATTGATTTACACCAGCTAGGAAAATCCGAAATACATGACATATACGCATCACTTAAGGTCGTATATGGCAACCTTTCATAATTAAAACTTACACCTTCCATCGGATCCAGTGACGTTGAGTGGGCATGCCGTTCTGCTAGCAGTACTTCGCAGTATGAATCATCCACTCTAGTAGCAGAAGGGTCATAGACCAACGCACCATAGCCATTTTCCAATACAAGACTTTAATGCTAGGTCGGTTTACTAGTGCCCATAAACTAGCATGTATTCGGCATTGTTCAATGCTTGATCAAGGGGCCAACGATGAACGGGTCCTAGGTTCGACAAGGCACGACTACCGCAGTCAACACCCATGTGTTGCTGCAAACCTACATATGCATCATCCCTATCCGGTCATAACATCAAAAGTAAATTTATTTTCATTAAGTTTAACTTTAGTGATCAATTCATTCTCTTAGTACGGTAACAGATATATCGATATTATTCTATTACTAAACATAGCAATATAGTACCGACTCCTACCATGACACATACAACAACAACAACATAGGTTATTTGGGTAACATGCAAAGTAAATTTCCAACCAACTCTTATTAACTTAATGCAACATTCAATATAGACACTAGCAGTGATATATTAAAACTAACAAAACTTTATAAAATGGCATATGCAAACCAGGGCTTGCCTTGGTCAATACAAGTGTTAGCTACAACAACTTCTTGCTCCTTAGTATTATGATCCTGTTGAAAATTCGGTTTTGGCTCCTGATTCTCGTTACCTAAGTATGAGCAAGGTGTCAAAGGTATCAAAATAATACCGTATATGCAATAATATGACAAAATGCAAAATTTATTGGTGTTATGGTTGACAACATTGTTATTAATATATTCTCGAGGCCATATGCTTCAAAGAAGCAAGTTCTGTTTTTACCATTTTATGTGCAAAAGTTATTTTAATAGGGTTAACATGACTTAAGAGCAAATAATTCATTTATTATAGTGAAAATATGTTTGTGGTCAGGAGTGAATTACTGTGGACAGAGGCATGTATAAAAATCATTTTCACCAAGTGGCAACTCCTGGATATTAATATTCTAATTACTAACATTTTCATAAGCAAAAGTTCTAAATAAATCCTAGGACATGAAATAACGCATATTTTGCCTACCAAAAATCAGGACAGTAGATTAACATAAAATAATAGTGCATGCAAAAATTGTATTCCTAGAATTTATAGTGATTTATTTCGTGTTTGAACAAGATAAATAATTATTAATGGTACAATTATAGAGGCCTCATTTTCTCATTTTTCTGTAATAGAGCACATCAAGATGAAACTAACAAAGTTTATTTGGGCACCATTGGATTTATATTTTATTTACTATGGTGTTTCAAAATTATCAGCATTTTCTAGATATTTTTCAGGGTTTTTTGGTTTTTGTTTAATACTGGGCATGCCACGTGGGCAACACCTCAGCGCCACGCGGGCTATGTCGACTGCCACGCGGGGTGCCAGTCGGCTGCCAATCAGCACCGCCACCGGAGCGGGGCAGGCTCACTCGAGTTGTCGTCGTCGGCATCTACACGCGAGGAAAGCTCGCCGCGGCTGCACCGAAGTGTCGAGCACACAGAGGCGCGCCGGTTAGTGGTGGTCACGCGGACAAGGGCTCACAGGGAGGTGGTCGGTGTCGAGCGGCGACGGAGGCGAAGGTTTGGCGATGTCGCGTTTAACGCTCGGAGCAGGAAACGACGTGCGACTAGTTCCTAAAGCTTCAAGGCGGCATGCAGAAGGTTGGCGTAGTGCCCATTGGTGCCTAGGAAGGCCGGAGGTATGGGATTGTCAGCGAGGTGGCTTCGGATTTCGCCGGCGTCGAGCAGGCACCGGAAAACGGCAACGCTGCCACCTTTCATCAATAATCCATCGAGGAAAAAGGGTTAGCTTTATGCGTCGAGACATTGCGCAGCCGAGAAGAGAGAATTAAGGCATGGAGGCTAATCAGAGACGACAAATTTCGAGCTGCTGCCGGCGGTGAGCAGGAATAGAGTCGTCGGAATTTCTTCGCAATTTAGCAAGCTCGAAGGAGAGCTCGACGGCTCGCCCGGGGGTGGAGGGTAGGGTGAGGCGCGGCTAGATGTGGCATCGGTTTGGCTCGAGGTGCAGTAGAAAGTTGGAGCGACGAGCTCGAGCGCTTGCTTTAATGGCGGAGGGTAGGGGGGGGGGGGGAATGGACGAGGCAAGGGTCTTTTATAAGACCAACGGCTTGGGTTTGGGGGTGGTCGAAGCCGCGGTGAGTAGGCGCATCGATTTTTGGTCTTGGTCAATGCGGGGCAGACCGACAGCGAGGGAAGCAGCGCGGTGAAGCAGGGCAGTCGCGAAGCAGAGGAACAATGGGAATCACGGGCACGCGCGCTGGCGATTTTGACTGAGCGCTGCGTCGGGAGAAGGAAGATGACAACAATTTTGCAGTTTGGCCCTTCGGTTATCTAAATATTGGCAAAAGAATCCCTTGTTCTGTTTTAATTCGAATAAAATACTTCCTTAAGTCCAAATGATTTAGGATTTTTAAAATAGGTCCCTCAAGATATTTGTGAGGCCCTCATGGGGTCCATTGGGTCAGAACAATAAAAATTATTTTAGAATAAAATTCCCATTATTAAAGGTTTCCTTGCTTTAACTAATTAATAGTGGTATTCCTATGTGTGATAAATTCCTCATTTTTAATCCAACATTCTCTTTTATTATTCCCATCATGCTCATGTTATTATTTGACATGGGTTGTATAGAGAACTTAAAAATTACTTCACAACTTAGTTCATAGGGTTTTATTTGGCCAATAAATTGAATTGATTGGCTTTATTATTTTATGTGACACTTTGGTCAAATCTTGTACTTAAGGAAATGAGTATTTGAGCATTAGTACTAATTAATGATGGATTAGCCAGGGGGCATTACAGGTTCTCTCACACTAAACAAAGCATCAGCTATCCTATTACAAATGGTATTCATGGTCCTTGTTCTCCACATCCGCACTATCATCCCCTTGTGTTTGTATCGAGCCACTTGTATGTTGTACCTAGTAATCCACATCAGCATCATATCTCTCGAACTTCTTGTCACGTAGTTTGCTATCACGGATAAAATTATGTAGTGCAAGACAAGCTGTAATGATATGCTTCTGAGTATGAGGTGAGAAACTTGGCATGGCCTTCAACATACGCCACTTCTGCTTCAAGACTCCAAAAGACCTTTCAATGACATTACGAAGGGATGAATGCAAGAAATTATACAACTCAGCTCATACTTTCCTTGAGGAGGCCCTGAACAATTCCAAAATTCTAGAATATGGTAGGTGCTTCCTTTGAAAGGTGCAAGATACCCAGTTCGGTTTGGGTAACCAGAGTCTACAAGATAATATTTACCTACAAAACTAAGTAAGGTACAAAATAATACTACAAGTGATAACATAATATAGGAAATGAAGGAAAATTTTAGTACCTTTTGGAGGCACAGAAAATGAAGGAAAATTTGCAAGTGCATGATGCAATATGCGGGTATCATGTGGAGAAACCCGGCCAACCGGTGACCGCAAAGATAAACCTCATGTCAAAGTCACAAATAGCTAGCACGTTTTGAGATGTTTATCCATGACGATTTGTGCGGCTAACAACTTCGTCCAGTGGTGCTACCACTTTAACATGTGAGACATCTATTGCTCCAATTGCTCCTTTGAAGTGTGGCCAAAAACGGTTCTCTCTCACCCTTTCATGGTCCATAGAGAAAGAAGGATCCATTGGCTTAATATTGTGTTTAGCTAACTTGCGCAAACACTTCAACACTTCATGAAACTTAGTGTGAACTGTCCAAAGTGACCGAGTGAAATGATTTTCAGCTTGTGAAAATGACTGCGGTCCTCCGATGATCCACAAGAACATAGCTAAGGACTCAGTAGATGAAACATTCTTGCTTGAGGTCAATCCATAGGTAGAGACTAGCAAGTCATGAAGTGCCTCAAAAATCTCAGGGCTCATCCGAAACATCTTATAAAAATACCTTGGATGAGACATACACCTCAACACCCATTGAATTCCCGTTTGTTGTGTTTCCCTGTATTCTCCTTTGTGCAAGTACCGCTCAGTATACAAGTTTCACAATTCTCCAATAGTAGCAGCATGCTCTGCAAGTACAGCAAGCAAGAGTAGTCCCTGTTGCCCTTCTTTGGCTACAGCCCTTAATTTATCATCCATCTACATACCACAATAATAGATACATTGTGACAAGCACAACAAAAACCAATAATCAAGAAATATTATTACAACTTGTTTGGTTCAACATTAGGAATATTACAACTTGTTTGGTTCAACATAGGAAAAATGGATTTAGCATAGGGAAAATTGTTCAACATAGAAAAAAAAAGAAATCATTGACGCCCCTCATGTTCCCACTTAAGGAAAGCAAGCCTCCCTAGACAGCTAAAGACCTCCCTAAACTCTGGCTTGACAATTAGTGAGACGGTTGTATACATGAGAGCAGTTCCTTCTTTTGTCCCACATTCTTTCACCATCTTCATAGTCTCTGCTATGGTAGGAACTGAGTTGGTGGGAGGTGCGGATGATCCTTCAACACTTGTGGAGATCCTCTCTGCTGCAGTTCCTATCTTCTTGCAAGTGCTCTTATACAAACGATAAAAAGGGCTCTTCTCGTCCTTCTCCTTGCGTTTCCTTTTTCCTGTGTTTCCTGTATTGTCATCCTTCTCTACAGGTTTTGGTACCAACTCCACATACTCATCACTTGCCTCATTAGAGGATATATCTCCAGGACAGGATGCTGAAGACCCACTAACATGAGCCTTGCCAAACATGATATGCAAATCATCAAGAAACTTTGGTCCTTGTTTTTGAAACTTCACATGATGGCATTTGATTCCTTTGTCACTATTGTTGCACCTCTGAAAATAAATAAGAAAAATTCAGCAAGATAGTGTATAAAAATGAGTACTGAAAATAAATAAGAAGAGCTCAGCAAGGTGCAGTATACAACAACTTACAACAAGTTGTTCATCCCACCATTCCTGTGAGCAGATCACAGTTTGTTTGGCCTCATCCCATCCAAGGCCAGTGACATAATTCTTGAACTCCGTAAACATTAAATATTCCTTTTTCAAAACATCTAATTTATTCTTCAATTGTTTTTTGGTTTGCCTATCACCGGATTTATCTGTAAACTTGGATGCAACATTCTTCCAACCAGTACTAGTGAAAATCCCCATCGGCCTATTCCCAGCTTCTACCTCTTCTTTGCATGCATCAAACGAATGTATTAAAAAACCATCACCCCAATCTGCCTTGTCACTCATTCTTGAACTAAATAGAAAATTTGTCAATCGATTTGCAGGAAACAAGCACAAATCACTTGTGGAATACTTACCTTCCGGGTATCTATAGATATGCCTAAGTTGGCAACCGACCGGGTACCTCATCAATAAGGAAACCGACCGAGTCGGCTTGGAGCACAAGGCAGTTAGAGATAGACTTTCTATGTAAATTTTTGTAGACTATGAGTAGGACTCTTCATGTATCCCCTACCAATCAGATATATAAGGCAGCAGGGAACCCCCCATTAGGGATACGAAAATACAAGCAATACAAACCACATAACACAGGACGTAGGGTTTTTACTCTCATCGAGGGGGCCTGAACCTGTATAACTCGGCGTCTTTTGTAACCATCATAGTTTTTAGTCTCGACGTAGCCTTATAAATATATTGCCGAGATCAAGCCTCGACAGTTGGCGCGCAAGGAAGGGGACAAGGCTCACCAGGATTCTCCGTCGACTACGATGGCCGAAGCACCCAAGATCCAGTACTCACCGGACTTCAAGATCTCCTTCGGATCGCTCGACTTCACCGTCGACACCAACGGAGAGCTAGGTCTAGAGAACCACCAATCCGACTCGACCGTAGCCGGTTCTACGGTGCGATCACTGAGCTCGTTAGATCTGATCCCAGCATTGGCGCCACTCGGATTCAACAAAACAGATCTACCCTTTGGGTACGACTCAAAGTCGGACCGTTCCTTTGATGAGGATTCAGTCAGATCTGCTTGCTTATACCCTCTGACCGTGAACGTGGTTGATATAGAGGAGAATCCATCAGGAGACAACGACGAGGAGGGTGACCACGAAGACGGTCACGAAGAAGATGGCCGCAAAGAAGAATGCACAGAAGAAGGCCACAGGGAAGAAAACCCCCAAGACATCAACTTGTCAGAAGGGCATCACCACCGACCGAGGGGATCACGTGGATCCTGCCTCGCACGCTGACTGGACCTTGGACCCAAGATCAAAGTGGACAGTGTCAAGGTCTACGACACCCCGTAGAACAACATCACCGGGGCTAAAATGTTGCTTGACAGCTTGATGGATGATGCAGCATACCAGACCCCCACGATGCAGAAGGCGGTGGCTATGCTTAAGGCCGCCGCAGCCCAAGATGCGGCCAGGGAGAAATCAAAGTCGGTGGCAAGTTCCAATCACGCGACATCACGCGGTCAGCGAAGGCGTGAGGATCTGAGAAATTCCCTCAGCATCTACAAAGGTCGAGACACCATCAACCCCCATTACGAAGAGAGGGCTCGGGATGACTGATGCCATGAGGAGCGTCATGATCGGAGAACCGACAACCAATGGGAAGACCGACGTGATCCACCTCCAAGAAACAACCGCGACGACCGACATCGACATGACGCTCGGGACCGGCATCAGAATCATGATGGAGACAATCAGCGTCGTCACCATGATGCCGATGTTGGTCCACGTCATAATCATCACTCATCTCCATCTCCTGACTGATATATAAGGTCAACTACTCCGATCGATGAAGAATTCAATGGCATCAAGGCCTATGTACCTGAGCTTCACATAGCTCAGTGGCCGAAAGGATTCAAGCTGGTTCCCATCAAAAAATACGATGGTCAGACCAACTCCCAAGAGTGGCTTCAGCTATACAGTACGACGATTCGATCAGCCGGGGGTGATACCTTCGTGATGGCCAATTACCTACCAGTCTGCCTTGATCCGGCTATTCGGATTTGGCTCACATCTCTTCTAGAGAAATTAGTCGCCTCTTGCGGAGATCTCAATAGAAAGCATATAGAAAGTTTCCAAGCTACTTACAATCATCCGAGCAATCACTTTGACCTCACTCGGATCAAGCAGAAGTCTAACAAGCCCTTGCGCAACTACATCAAACGGTTCTGCGCCAAGAAAACCGAGATCCCTAATGTCCCAGATCAGCAGATCATCGCAGTATTCCAAGGAGGCATATGCAGCGATGACCTGGTCCGGGAAATCGGTCGAAGGAATCATGACCTCTAGTTGACCGCTCGGGAGTGCTTCGAGATCGCTGATAAGTTCGCGTCAGGAGAGTCGACGCTGGATGACATCCGTGGCAAAGGCAAGGAGAAGCGCTCGGACAAGCCGGAGTCCTCCAAGAAGGACAAGAAAAGGAAGTCTGACAACATGGTCACTGCGGTAGATCGAACCCAGAAAACCCTCGGATGAACCAGCAGACCATGGACGACTTGCTAAGTGGCCCCTACCTATGGCGCCCAAAGGGGAACCACAAAGCAAAGTACTATTACCGACTAAAGGGCTTCATGACTGCCGCGCTCAAGGTGTCCAAGGATCCGTCAAGGCGCAATGGCAAAGAAAAGGCTAAAGACGGTGACAACAAGGACGAAGAAGGAGAGTTCTAGGAGCTCCGGAAGGAAGTCAACTTCATCTTTGGAGGCCCGGATGCCTACGTGTCCAAGCGTAAGCAAAAGCTAGAACTACGTGAGATCAACTCCATAGAGCCTGCTACACCCAAATAGATGAGGTGGTCTGAGGTACCAATCACATTTGATCGGTCAGATGACCCCAGGCAACTGCCTAAGCCAGGTCGCTACCCGCTGGTACTCGCAACCACGATGAAGGAGGTCAAGTTCAACAAAGTACACATCAACGGAGGAAGCAGTCTGGACTTGATCTTCACCAAGACCCTCTCGGAGCTAGGCTTATCGGTCAATGACCTCTAGTCGAGTTCCTCACCCTTCCACGGGATCGTGCCCAGCAAGACCTCAATTCCTATTGGACAGATCGTTCTGCCTGTCACCTTTGGGACCCGTGAGAACTTCAGGACCGAGCGTATTTTGTTCCAGGTGGCCGACTTTGAGTCAGCATACCATGCTATCCTCGGCAGACTGGCGATGACAGAGTTCATGGCGGTCCGCACTACCCATACCTCACTCTCAAGATGCCAGGCCCTAAAGGAATAATCTCCCTCTACTCGTATCTTCAGAATTTTTTTGATTGCGATGTGCAGAGTTGTGAGATGGCCGACCAAGAGTTGATGCTGTCCGACCGGCAGGAGATCTAGAAGGCACTCGGCAATGAGGAGCAGACCGATACGAAGATCCCCATGAAGAAGTCTATCAAGGAAAAGATACAGACAGACGACGTCCCTACTAAGGAGATCACGCTCGACCCAAAGGACCCTGCTAAGATCACTTATGCAGGGCCCGATCTCGACGATCAATAGGAACTCGCGCTCACTCTTTTCCTCTAGGAAAATAGGGACATCTTTGCATGGAAGCCTTCTGACATGCTGGGAGTTCCTAGGGAAAAGATTGAGCCTGAATTTAGGGTGCCTCCTGGGGCCACACCTGTTAGGCAAAGACTTAGAAGGTTTGCACAAGACCGCAAGGACGCCATGAAAAAGGAGATAGCTAGGTTATTAGATGCTAAGTTTATAAAGGAAGTGTACCATCTAGATTAGCTGGCAAATCCAGTCCTTGTACCCAAGAAGAATAAAGAGTGGCAGATGTGGGTTGATTATACCGATTTGAACAAGGTCTATCCAAAAGACCCCTTCGCTCTACGACGTATCGATCAGATTGATTATACAGGGTATGAGCTTTTAAGATTTTTGGATGCCTATTTAGGCTATCACCAGATCCCACTGAAAGTCGAAGATCAAATCAAGACTTCCTTTATAACACCCTTTGGTGCCTACTGCTATATTACCATGCCGTTCGGTTTGAAAAATGCTGGTGCGACTTTCCAACATGGTATTCAATGCTGCATCAAAGCTCAGATCGGTCGTAATGCAGAAGCATATGTAGATGACATCGTGGTAAAAACTCGGAGCGTCGAAGAGCTTCTCTCTGACCTGGCAGAGACTTTTGACAATTTGAGACGTTACTCGATGAAGCTGAATTCTAAAAAGTGCATTTTTGGGGTTTCTTCGGGTAAGTTACTCGGTTACATCGTTTCAAAACGAGGTATAGAGGCTAACCCAGATAAAATCAAGGCGATCCTTGATATGGGGCCACCTAATTCTCTGAGGGATGTTCAGAAGCTGATCGGATGAATGGCATCCCTGAGTTGCATTATTTCTCGACTGGGGGTCATGGGTCTGCCGCTCTTTAAACTGCTCAAGAAGCAGGATGACTTCGCCTCGATAGCGGAGGCGCAATTGGCATTGGATGAGCTGAAGGTCCACCTCAGCAATATTCCAGTCTTGGTTCCTCCGAAGCCGCAAGAAAAGCTTCAACTCTACATATCAGCCAGAACTCAAGTTGTGAGTACCATTTTAACGGTAGACCGAGAGGAAGAGGGTCACATACAAAAAGTACAACACCCGGTCTACTTTGTTAGTGATGTTCTCACTGCCTCCAAAACATGATATCACCAGATCTTGAAGCTGCTATACGCGCTCCTGATCACCTCAAGGAAGTTGAAGCATTACTTTCAAGCTCATCCTATCGAAGTTCAAACATCCTTTGCAGTCGGCGCAATCCTTCACAACCGAGAAGCCGATGGAAAGATTGCTAAGTGGGCGGTCGAACTTGGTCAGTATACCATCATGTTCGCACCTCGCTCGGCAATCAAAGGACATGCATTGGTCAATTTCATTTCTGAGTGGGCAGAGTCAAAGGCCGCCTGCATCGCAAGATATTGAATATTGGAAAAATGTAATTCGATGGATCCCTCCAGTTACCTGGGGCTGGTGCAGGAATTGTGTTCATCTCACCCACTGAAGAGAAATTGCGATACGTCCTCCAGATCATGTTTCGTGCGTCTAATAACATTGCGGAATATGAAGCTCTTTTGCACGGTCTGCGCATTACTGTTTCGCTCTGCATTCGGCGTCTTGACATCTTTGGTGACTCGGCTCTGGTCATTAACCAAGTCACTAAGGACTGGAACTGTGTGGATGACAACATGGGTGCTTACTGCTAAGAACTAAGGAAGCTCGAAGACAAATTCGATGGTTTGAAGTTCACACATGTTCTTCAGGATAATTATCAAGCAACTGATGAGTTAGCCAAAATGGGATCACCTCAGTCGATTGTCCCACTCGGTGTTTTCTTACACACCCTGGATTCCCCCACTATTTCTCTTCGGTCTGATGTCTTGGCGATCGATGTTGCTGAACCCGTAAGCGATGACAATATAGAGACCGACTGGCGCGACCCGATTGTCCAATTTTTGGGCATGGGTACGCTATGTACGGATCCTAATGAGCAACAGAGGTTGAAGGCTAAATGTCGAGGATATTTGATGGTGGACGATCTGCTTTGTAGAAGAGGAGGATCGAATATCTTGACGCGGTGCATCTCGATACGAGAAGGCAAAGTGTTGATGGAAGAAATCCATTCAGGAGTATGTGGCAGTCATGCAGCATCCAAGATTTTGGTCAGCAAGGCTTTCCGGCAAGGGTTTTATTGGCCTACGGCGGTCAAAGATGCACACCAAGTCGTTTGGAAGTGTGAAGGCTGTCAATTTTTTGCTCAACAGACACATGGCCTTCGCAGCAACTTCAAATGATACCTATGACTTGGCCTTTTGCAATCTGAGGGCTTGATATTGTCGATCCTTTCAAAAAAGGGCCAGGGGGGTTCACTCATTTGTTTGTTGCTATTGACAAATTCACCAAGTGGATTGAAGCGAAGCTGGTCAGCAAGATAACTTCGAAGAAAGCGGTCGACTTTGTCAGAGATGTCTTCACTCAGTTTGGGGTCCCTCATGATATCATCACCGACAATGGTACTCAGTTTACATCTGAGGAGTTCTGTGACTTAGCCGATGAGATGGGCATAAAAATCCACTTTGCATCAGTGGCTCATCCTCAAAGCAATGGGCTGGTCGAACGGGCCACCGATATGATTGTTCAGGGGTTGAAGCCCTGGATATTTGATAGGCTGAAACCTTATGCCGGTCGGTGGGTATGAGAGTTGCCTTCAGTTCTCTAGGGGCTGCGTACTAACGTCAATCGGGCTACTGACCAGTCACCTTTCTTGTTGGTCTATGGCTCCGAGGCTATGCTGCCGACCGAGGTGAACCTTGTATCAGCAAGAGTCAAGGGATACAACAAGAAGATTTCTGAAGAAAACTGAGAGATTGATTTGATTGCGGCAGAGGAGTTGCGTGATCGCGCTCTGTTTTGGTCGATGCTATACAGCAAGGCTTGCGACGTTACTATGATAAGAACGTACGCAATCGCCAGTTTCATGTTGGGGATTTAGTGCTACGCCGAGTGCAATCAACCAAGAATCAGCACAAACTATCCCCTAAGTGGGAAGGACTTTATGTGATTAAAGAAGTCACTCGGCCGGGGGCTTATCGACTGATGTATGAAGATGGCGATGATATACCAAACTCATGAAACATAAATCAGCTACGTCATTTTTATACTTAGTCTATCTTTTGTATTCTCATATATTATCAGTGAATGAAACTTCAGTCTTTTTGATTAAAGATTTATTGATGATTTTCATTCTTATTTGTCTCGATTCCTTAATCTATCATATTAAACAATCGAGCCAGGGGGCTAGTAATAACGTTCACTACTCCTTAACCATTGATTAATTTTGGTTTTGGATTTTGTTCGACCGATTTCTCATATCTTGATACGGTCTTAAGATTTTTGGTCTAACGCCTAACATCATGGTTATACAATTCATACTGCACAACAGACTGCCACTACACTAAAACGAGAGCCAAAGAGCGAGAGGTCATGTGTCAACTGGTCGACTCTGCTTGTTACGCGGCTATGAGTTACAACCTAATATGCTAAGGTAGACTGATTGCAACTTCTGTCTTTATCTCTAAAAGACTTTTGGTAAAAAGATCTAAGTGCTAAAGCGCGAGTATCGCAGCTAAGTACTGATCGTGTTGCTTTAAGTACCAGGAGATTGCCTTATGACTACTTTGTCGATCTTTTAACTTGTTTATGAACTAAGCAAGCGTAAGAATTATTATTTACATGGAGATAATATCGTCTTCCTACATAAATACTACTAATGTTTTCTGACATTACCGATATTACAACTCCTTCGAAGGAGAGGAGGCATCATCCTGCAATTCTACTTTTGGAGATGTTGGAGGAGTTGGCGCGATTGGATCAACCTCTCCATTATCAACCAAGGCACGAGAGGTCTCCAGCATACAGTCCATAAGCAATTGGCATTGATCTATTGTCAAGCTTGGGTTGAAGCCCTCCTTGATATTATCCAATGGCAATGCAGGAGACCAAGACTGGCGAATAGCCAGCACTTGGCTCCCGGCCTCAGTTGCCACCCTCTGGGTATTGTTAGCAATTGCCTCTAAAGCATGCTCAAGCAGATACTCCACGGAGTGACCGGTCTTCTCCACTTGGTTAGCATGGATATAATCCAATGCTTTCCGAGCGTCGTAAGACAATGCTGCAAAAGATTTTTAGAACGTCAAAATTTGAAGTCTGCAAGAGAAATAATGAAGATACGATGTAGAGCTTACTGACAAGATTACATTTGAAAGATTTGGAGATGCTCTAGCCTCTTCTATCTTCTCTTCGGCTTCCTCCAGTTTCTTCTTCAGCCGAGTGATTTTGGAGTATTGCTCTCCGATCGACTTGCAGAGGTCATCCTTCTCAGCATTCGGAGCATCTAAGAATCTCTGCTGGTTTGAAGTCAACTTCTCCAGGTCGGTAACTTTTTGATCATGAGCTAAAGACACATAAAATCTTTAGCAATAGAGTGAGAAAAACGCAAATGAAAGTTGGTATGCGATCTTACCGACGACATCAGAACGACTTTGTTCTAGAGCCTTGGTCGGTTCCTTGTGGTTGGTCTGCAGCCTTTCAATCTGTTTCTTGGCCAGGAAGAGCTGCTTGCCGGTAACTAGCAAGATACCAACAACAAGTCAATATCTTGAAGAAAGGATCTAATATGAAAAAAGAATCTAGAACATACCGAAAGTCTCGGCTTCAAGATATTCAATCCTGGCCTGCTTTTTCTCTATAAGAGCATATATTTTCTGAATGCGAAGAAGAGCATGGTTAGTCGAAAGACTGATTCAAGAAAAAAGAACTTGGTATTGATGTACCTTGTTGGCCTCTCGGTGTTGATGAATAATCTCCATATCTTCAGCTTCAGGCGGACCTAACGAATCCACGACCAACACGGCCTTACCCATGTTGAGAGGGGAAGAAATGCCGGTCGAAGAGGGGTTGACAGATTCAGGTGTCCATGCTGGCATCGATGTAGGAGCTGGAGCTTTGGGCGACTTCCTCGGCTCGATTGGTGCACTTGATGGTGTGCAGACTGACCGATGTAATTCGGTCGGACGAGGAGTAGGAGCTGACCGAGTGTCTTCAGACCCTTGGACGCTCTGAGCATCACTCGACCAAGCGCTGTGATCACCGAAGAATATAACATTAAAGATTAAAAATGCGCAGAAGTTTACCTAGAGGCTTGTTTGAGTTTGATTCGGCAGACTCTCTTCTTTGAAGAAGTGGTCTGCAAGTCAGTCTCCTTCCTCTTTTAGGAAGACTTGTCGACTTCATTGGTCTTCTTCGTCGCTCCTGCATCACTCGCCGTTTTGCTCGGGGGCTCTGACCGGCTTGATGGTCGGTCGGAGTGTGCAGGGGTTGGCAGACCAGTGTCTTGGGGTAGCTCTTCTTCGTCATCGTCATTGTCTCCCATGTATTGTCGACGACGATGGGCAGTCTGCTTTACTCGTCGACTTGGGGAGGGCAAGTTGACGGGAGACAAAGTAGTGGTGCCTGCGACGGTCCCTGTGGTCGGCCGCACGCTCATTAATGAGCTTGAACCTCCAGTATTGGTCTGCGGTGGCTTCTCAACATAATCTGGTCCCTCGGAATCATTCTGAGGGAGCGGAGGGTGTGACACAAAAGTGTCCAATACCTACAGAAATATGAAGACATCACATGTTATGATCAGTCTGTCAAAAAGAGTATCAGAAATACTCAGAATGACCGAAGCTTACTCGGGCCCGCATAGTACTCATATTGTATGCCTTTGTGATTAAGAAGTGATCCTGAATAATGTCTCCTTTGAACATCTTCGATAGCCGTGATCGGCGCAGAGAGGAGTTTGGCGGATCAAGCACTTCCCTCGTTTCATCATCAGAGGCATACATCCAGGCGGGGTGACTCTGCTGCTTCAAGGGCTGCACTTGGCGAACTATGAAGGTCTTCACTATAGTAATGCCGTCGACCCCATCATTCTTTAGCTCTGCAATCTTTTTCAGCAGAGTGACCACCTGGGGGTCGGTCGGATCTGGTCTCTTCGACCACCGCGCTTGAGGAGTGGCTTTCGCACCAAAGAAACCAACAAGAGCAGGGGGAGGATTGTCACAGTAGAACCACTCATCCCTCCAGTTCTTATTCCCGGTGTTTAGCGGCACATTGATATATGCCTCCTTCTTGCACAACTGGAAGCCGACTCCACCAATGGCGACTTGGTTTTCCTTAGTTGGCAGCGGTCGGAGGACGAAGAGATGGCGGAACATAGTAAAGTGGGGAAGAACGCCCAGAAAAGCTTCGCACAGATGCACGAAGATAGCAATGTGAAGAATGGAGTTGGGATTGAGGTTGACGAGCTCAATCCCATAGAAGAAAAGAAGTCCGCGCAAAAAATTACAGCAAGGAACTCCAAAACCATGCTCGAAAAAGGAGCAAAAAACTACGATCTGTTTATGGATTGGGAGGGGACGAGTTTCCTTCAGTACCTTCCAATCTATGCGCACCTACTCCGGGAGGAGGCCATCCGTCACCATTGTGTTCAGATCGGCGGTGGTGAGGCTGCTCTTGGAGAACTCTCGCAGCTGTTCCGGGATCTCCAACTCCGAGGAAGATGATTCGGTGATGGAGGCCTTCTTGGATGACTTGCGAGGCATTGTCGATAAAGAGGTGCCACGCTGGATCCGGAGGCAAGGAGCTAACCCTAGCAGGAGATCAAGGCTTGCTGATGGTGAAGATCTGTAGCGGCGGGGGAAAAACCTAACCCTAGCTTTGAAACAGAGGAGTCACGGGAGCAGGGGAGGTGCAAGAAAGACGAAGCACTGCGTGCGAAATGGCAGCTTGGATTTGGAGTCAACAGCCCTCTGTTCTTTTTATACCTTTTCCTTTTTTGACCTAGCCTTTGAGGTCCCCATGGGCTTTGGTGGGCCGTACAGTACGAATCTTTTTCGGTTTATAAAAAAATGGTGAGGAATTATTCTTTAAAAAGAATTAATACAATAAACCTTGAGAACTTAATCTTGGGGGCTTCTTTGATGAGAAGCAATGGAATATCCATATAAAAATATTTACCATATCTATATGATTTGATGATCATATAGCAAGAGGACTTGATAGTCGTATGGGTTCAAGTTCATAGGTACCTTATTGATTGAAGTGAATAAGTAATTACCAATGTTGGGCTTGTTTTAATCCGAGTAAAAATTTCTTAAAGAAAGACTATAACATGATTGATGTCATGGAGTTTTGAGTCTGTAAGTTATTCGGATAAGAGTGTAAATCACTCTACATAACTTTAAATCGGTCGGCATGATTGATGTCGTGTAGGCTGATCCTTTGGTTTGATGATCAGAGGATTATCAGCTCGAGCTTCATGGTTTGAGTTGAATTTATAGAACAAAATGTTAAGAGCTAATATTATTAGACTCTTGCATTATTTGTTAGTCTCCAAATTATACAAGAGTCGGGGGCTACACTTGATCAGGTGCGCCTATTTGGCACACCAGATCCATCAGGAACTCCAATCAAGAGGTCTTCCTAATTTATGAATAGTTCACATCAACATTGAAGATCACTCGGCAAGTCACAGCTCAAAATCAGAAAACACTCGGAGGCTGCTATGGAATACTTACCTTCCGGGTATCCATAAATATGCCTAAGTCGGCAACCGAGCAGGTACCTCATCAATAAGGGAACCGACCGAGTTGGCTTGGAGCACAAGGCAATTAGAGATAGACTTTCTATGTAAATCCTTGTAGACTACGAGTAGGACTCTTCATGTACCCCCTACCGACTGGATATATAAGGCGGCAGGGAACCTCCCATCAGGGACATGAAAATACAAGCAATACAAACCATAGAACACAGGACGTAGGGTTTTTACTCTCATCGAGGAGGCCCGAACCTGTATAACTCGGTGTCTTTTGCAATCATCATAGTTCTTAGTCTCGACGTAGCCCTATAAATATATTGCCGAGATCAGGCCTCGACATCACTAATCCTTCTAAATCCCCTATTGACACCCATTCTTGAACTAGACAAACAAAATTGCACAGAGGGGGAACCATACCTTCGAGGTGCACTGCCGGTGGGGGACAAGTCTGTGGAAGAGATGGGCGAGCTGGCTCGCCCTTGCCAAAGGTTCTGGCCACGCTGGAGGCCGTAGCAGTTGGGCATCCAACCGAAGGGAAGCAGCAGGCGGGCGCGCAGATCAAGGGGGAGAAGAATGAGTTGCGCGAGCAGGAGGCCGGAGGGAGAAGCGGCCGAGCGGGCGAATGGAGGTCTGGCCGACCGACGGCGGCCTTGGCGTTAGGGAGGCGGCAGCTCCCAACCCTAGCTGGCGCAGGTGATGGGTAGTTGGGAGTGAAAAATAGAGAGGCCGGAAGGTGAGGAAGAAAAGAAAATGAATCGTGTTTTTGACATAACCAGTGGCAGGCGGGTAAATAACTCAGACTTACCTACCTCAAAAGCCGGTGAAAGCAAGGAAGATGGTATTTTTTGGATTTCTACTGGAATTAAATCTGCTTTGAGGCAAAAGCATGTCTAGCTTTTAAGGCCTTTGGTTGGCTTTTGGCTGTTGCAAAAAGCAAAAGCAGGTTTGAAAGCCCAACCAAAGGGAGCCTTAGTGTCAAGTTGGCCTGTACCTGGGCCTGACATCTCTTCTCTCTCCTTCGTGTTTGGGCCAAGAAAGTTTGGGAATCGGAGATGGGAGAGAAGGTGGTGAACTAGAGATTCATATTGGACGGGAGAAAAATTCCTGGGTTAGCCAAGCTCCAAGATGGAGAAAGGAAAGGACAAACACCAGGGTGACGGCATCAGAATCACCACCTTCATGAGCACCATCAGTGGTGGATGTTGCCAGGGAGCAGAACAGGTCGCAGGCTATGCCCACGCCATGGTTAGCAACAAAGAGAACGAAGGAGAGAGCACGAGGGAGAAAAGGTGAGGAGCGTACTTCACTCCAGTGAGGATTTGTTGAGAGAGAGAGAGAGAGAGAGAGAGAGAGAGAGAGAGAGAGAGAGAGAGAGAGAGGTGACCAGAGGCGATGAGCAGTTGGGAATGGTGGAGAAGACGCTGGAGGAGATAAGGCTCTGGCCAATTTTACAAACAAGTCCTTTATGTATAACCTATTTTTATATTCAATCATTACTTTGTATATTTATTGATAGGCTCTAAGATCTATGACATTTATAGAATAAATTCACATATACACTTAGTTCTAACCTTAACAACCTTACAAATTTATCAACATAAAATTAAATTGTTTATTGAAGCTAAACTGGCGCAGCATAGCGTGCCATTCTATCTAGATAAACATAGCTACGAAAGAATTATGTGCTCCACAAAATTTTGACCAACGTGGATGTCATTCGCTGTGAGCACATCATTCCCCTTCATAGTGGATGCCTTCGTAGTGGATGTCGTCGTCTCGATGTGGCCTCATAGCGCTGCCTCTAGGTCGACAACCCAGACGACCTAGCAAAACCGGCCCTTGTGTGGGCAACGATTTGCCTCTTTCTCCTTTGCTGGAGTTGAGAAGTACCAAGAGGTGGTGGCACTGAGGATGAATGGGGTGCGTGAAGTGCAGCGGTGATTCAACGGCGCAACACGTGAGGGCGCACAACGGAGCAGCAGCTAGAGGAGGGAGAGAGAGGGCATGACCGGCCGGTTGTGGGCCTCCTCCTCCCATCACGCCATTCATCCACAAAGTCAACAAGGAGGAGCGAGCGAGAAGAGGAATTAAGTTGGGTGGCAGCGCTAGGAAGGGGAAATTCTGTGTTGTGGGATGAGAGATTAACATGGACTTCTGATTTTGCTATTTTCTGCTGCTAGATGTTGCCCTCCCGTGGTGGATCTGAAGGACAAAAGTTAGACCATGGGAACGGAGAGAAAAGCTTTCGCGTTGTGCAGTCACATCGATGAGAACCAGGAAGACAAGTACAAGATAGAGGATAAGGAGGAGGGACTCAAGCTCTTTTACTATTTAGTCCCTCATCTTGATATAATTTTTATCCTTTATTATATTTAGTTGGACCCCATGACTAGCCCATTATCATATCGATGCCAGCCCATCACGAAATAAAAACCCAGTCCAACACTTCTTTAAACTGTGAAAGTTTCCTAGAGGGGGGGGGGGGGGTTGAATAGGCAAATCTAAAAAACCTGTGAAATTGGACTTAAACAAATTTATCAGTCTGACTGATAGTGCCGGTGATGGTGCCCATGGTAGATCTGCAGTGCCGATGGATGAACAGACAGCCGAGTGAAAACTAGATTTAAGTGGTTTCATAGTTACTAGGTGATAATTGACTACAAAAATAGTTGAAAGGAAGCTCTGTAATAATAAGTAACAACTAAACAAAAGCTACACAAGTAGATCAAGTAATTTAAGCAAATACAAGAACAAACCCTAGAACATGAAAATAAAGCAACAAGTAAATAAAGGAGCACACGGAGACACAAGATTTTTTATCGAAGTTCGGGCTCACAAAGAACCCTACGTCTCTGTTGAGAAGTCCACAAAGGACCGGGTCTCTTTCAACCCTATTCTCACTCAAGCGACCACAAAGATCGAGCTCGAGTTCTACACTATCAATTCCCTTGCGGGATGGGTAATACAAACTTCCCGAGGCATCACCACATAAGTTGGGAGCTCTACGGGCACCGCTAACCGTCTAGGAGCAAAGCTCTAAGAGTAACAAGCACAAGTCACAAAGATGGCAAAGTTGAATGCTCAAGGGTCGAATGGTGCTCTTTTTCACTAGAAAACAATGGCTCACTCAAACCCTAGCTCAAAGAATGAAGCTTTGACTTGGAGAGGGAGGTGAGGAGAGTGAAGCTCCAAAGTGCCTTTTATACAAAGGGATCAAAAAAGAGCCGTTGGCCTATCTGGACGCCCCGCACTGGCACTGTCCATCGAGGCATTAGCACTGCTGGTGAGACAGACACTGAGTAGAAGAGTTCTCTGTGGGGAGGGTATCGGCACTGCCGATCAGGAGATCGGCACTGCCGATGAGCTACAGCCTAAGCTAAACAGAAAGTGTGGCTCTCTGGAAGAAACGACAGGCACTGCCGCTATGGGAGATCGGCACTGCCGATGAGCTATAGCCAGAAAGCCAGAGAAAACAACCCTCTCTGGAAGAGGAGATGGGCACTGTCGATGCTGGCAAGACAGAAACCAGAGAGGAGTCTGGGCATCACAGCGCCTCTAGGAGAGTGGATCGACACTGCCGGTGAAGGCCACTGACATTGTCGATGGGTGTGAAAACAGAGGGCCGACAGAATTGGTTTATGAGGGAATTTTGAGCATTTGACTTCACCAAGCTTCTAAATTGTACCCTTCTTAATAGTACGGTTTACCTAAACTCAAGAGATAAAATAAATACTTCGTGATCTTCATTCTTGAGTAGATTTTGGACCTTCAATCAGTGACAAATGACTATCTCCTTTTCCCTTTTTGTTTCAATGCATTTCATTCATCAATTTGAGATAGTCATCTACACACATGCTCAATAAAAACATTAGTTCATTCTTAATTGTATTGACGCTAATCACCAAAACAAAATTAGGGGCCTAGATGCACTTTCAATCTTCCCCTTTTTGGTGATTGATGACAATACAACTAAACTTCATAGAAATTTGCTATAAGATTCATTTTGTGATATAAAATGGAGGAGTAGCTCCCCCTAAGTGTGTGCATGTGAGGGAGAAAATAACCAATGATAACAATGCACAAATTTAAAGAACCGTGTGAGAGCTCCCCCTAAAAGCATGCATATGGGTAAATTTGCAACAATTAAGCACACATGCTAGAAGCAAAGAAAATGACAAGAATGTTCACACAAATGCATCTAAAGAGAGAAACAACGTTACATCAACTCAAGAGACATGAATCGCATAATAACATGAGCATCACAAATAGAAGTCTCAAAGCAAAATAAATCACAAAAAAAGAAAGTCTTACAACCCATAAGCAACACAAATTTGTCCATCACACTCACAACTCACAAAATGAAAAACACAAGATAGATACTTCTCCCCCTTTGACATCACAACACCAAAAAGGGAAAAGCAAACGAAGTAGTGGCTGAACTCACTCCTCCGTGCTGTCATCGTCGTCCTCCTCCTCCTCATCATCATCTCCTGCCGGCTGGACCAACTGCGACTCCTGGGTGTAGAAGCCCCATGGATCATCATAGGAAGTGATATCTGGCAGAGGGGTGAGCTCCATGGGTGGTGGCAGTTGAACACTAGAGGAGGCGGCGAGAAGACTCATATATGACCGCATCTGAGTGAGCATCTCCCGCTACTCTCTCACTGCAACCGCCGTGTCCCGGCATATGCAAAACATCAACTTGATAGCACGGGTGACTTTGGACGAGCAACGGCGAGGGCGAGGAGCAGCACTAGGACCAGCTGTCGTTGCTGCTGGGGGAGGAGATCCATCTCTAGGAGGTATGGCAATGAGAGGGAATCTCTTCGGCGTGATGGAGGGATATTTGTGATCACAAATGAGCTGACAACCCACCACACGCAGAAGCATCTTCATAATGTAAGGAGCATAGACCAAGGATGACTTACTGGAGTAGGAGTTGTAGAGAATCTCTGTCCAGATAAGGTCGAAGACACTAAAGGGGTCGGCTCCCGCTCTCATAGCAAACATCGAGGTCCTTGTGGAACTCAGAATATGTGTGTGATCTTCCACCTTAGGAGTCAAAGTCACTCTAAGCATGTTGTTGAGGACACGGTAATAGGGCTTCATTCCATAGTAGGAACCATGCTCAACTCCATGCTTGGGATCTGCATACCTGACATCATACATAATACTCCACTCACTGTCCTCCTAAGGGTCAAAGATGGTCGCCTTGGGCTTCTCTCTATCAGTCTCATCAAAGCCAAGAATCAGTGAGAAGTTGAAGTAGGTGACACTAAAGCAGTTGCCCTTAATAGTCCAGTGTAGCTTGGAATCCATGTGATTCTCCTCAACAATCTCAATCCATAGAGTAGAGTAGATCTGGGCAATGATCTTATCATTCCAGTGCTGATGCAAACCCATGATATCTGTCAAGTTCCTCCTGTCACACTCTGACCAGATCAGCTAAAAGGTGGGATCATCTACTGCGGTCATCCGATCCCAGTCAATGCACTTCATGGGTGCAACTCTGTGTGTTGTCTTCTTCAGGATGTTCTTGTACCAAGACACCTGTGTCAAGTCCCAAAATCTGACATCTGATATGCCTGGGTGCTTGGGCTGTGTCCAGGGGTTGGTCATCCGGTACGTTTTCATCTCATCCCTGGACAGAGGCACTGGAATCCTGAAGTCCTCAGACACTTGTGGTGCCAACATCTGATAGGTGATGGAGGAGCGCATTGGTCCAGGCTGAGGCTGATAGATGACCTCATCCCAGACTCATCACCCTCTTCATCACCCTCCTCATCCTCATGCCGAACCTCCTCTTCCTCATCCTCTTCGTCTTCCTTAGAGCCTTCCTCACTCTCCTCATCACCACTAGGAGAGGGAGAGCGAGGTGAAAGAGCTTTTCCTTTGCCCTTCCCGCGACCAAGGCCAACACCACATGAGGTGGCTTGGCCGGGGTCTCCGCCTCTGCCCCGTTTCCTCCTCCACCTCGTCGAACAAGGGAGGAGACGTCGGGGTCGAAGTCCTCGCTGGAGTCACTAGGTGTCCCCGGATGCTTCTACCTTTTGCCACCTAGCATCTGTCAAGGAATAGAGAGCAGAGTAAATAACAAGGAAGAGAGGAAGTGGTGTGAAAAGGTTGCAAAGAACAGCCACTGAATGGTTGTCTGGTTACCCTGACCGGTAGTACTGATGGGGCTGCAATGGTTACTTATGGTTTTCAAATCTCCTGATCGATAGTGTCGGTGGGGGCCATCGGCAGTGACGACCAAGGGGGATTTAAACCCTAATTCCACTAGAAATTAAAATTTAGTCACTAAAACTCTACCAAATTGCAGGGGTGACTAAGTTATTCCTAGATGAACATCTTTATTATGTGAAATTTCGCAAAACATGAGGCATTGCAAGATTCAAAGAACGGAGATTTTCCAAAATACCTTCAAAAGTCCTTCAAATCCAAGAGGAGATGGAGGAGAGAAGGTCTAGGAGGCGATTTGATCCATTTCCCGCTTGATTCCACGAAGATTGGCAAGGGTTTGAGTTAGTGGATTTCAGTTAGGGTTGGGGAGAAGACAGGGAGAGAGGTGTTCTAGGAAAAACTGAGAGCAGACTCGGTCCCGTGAGGGGACCGAGTTGATTTCAAGTCGTCGGACCCCACATGGCAGTGCCGGTGCGGGTCAACGCACAAGGTCCAGGCCCGCATCGGCAGTGCCGATGATGGACATCGGTAGTGCCGATGTGAGCAACCCGAGGGACAAAAATCCCAGGCAGAGCGCCTTCTTTGTTGGACTGATGATCGGCAGTGCCGATGGGGAAACCGGCAGTGCCGATATGCTGAAGATCAGACAGAACAGAGCGCAGAAAAAGATAGAAGAAATTTTCAAAATAGGTTTTTAATGGACAAAGAGTTGTCTTGACATTATATGGTCAGCCAACAATCAACAATTCATAACGATGACCATATTTTGACAAGATTTGATCTAGAGATCAAGAAACAACATCAATAGCAAAAATGATAGATTTTTGACATAACGCAAAGATTTTGCAATAATAAAACAATCGTCATTCAGATATGCACATCCTCTACATCACATTGCTAGAGTCAAGAATATTTAGTTCACTCCTAACATAGCAAAATCTCTTCTCATCTAGGGGCTTGGTGAATATATCGGCCAGTTGATCTTTGGTTCGCACATGACTAACTTCTATATCCCCCTTGGTAGAATGATCTCTTAAAAAGTAATGGTAGATATCTATATGCTTTGTGCACAAATGCTCAACAGGGTTATAAGCAAGCTTTATGGCACTCTCATTGTCACATAGGAGAGGAACACAGTTCAACTTGTAATTGTAGTCCCTTACAGTTTGTCTCATCCAAAGTAGTTGTGCACAACAACTATCATCTGCAACATACTCCGCTTCGGCCGTGGAAAGGGCAACAGAATTTTGTTTCTTGGATGACCATGGCACTAGGGACCTACCCAAAGATTGGCATGTCTCGGAGGTGCTCTTTCTATCTACCTTATCCCCGGCATAATCCGCATCCGAATAGCCTAATAGGTTGAACTTTGAACCCTTGGGGTACTAAAGCCCTAGGTTGGGTGTGTGAACCAAATATCTCAATATTCTCTTAACGGCCACCATGTGACACTCCATAGGAGCAGCTTGAAAATGTGCACACATCCACACACTAAGCATGATATTGGGCCTAGATGCACAAAGATAAAGCAAAGATCCTATCATGGAGCGATATATCTTTTGATCAATGGGCTTGTCCTTTTTGTTGAGGTCGAGGTGGCCATTTGTTGGCATAGGAGTTTTGATGGGCTTAGCCTTGTCCATGTCAAACTTCTTCAATAAGTCCTGTGTGTACTTGGCTTGACAAATGACGATGCCCTCCCTGAGTTGCTTCACTTGGAAGCCTAGAAAGAATGTCAATTCTCCCATCATGGACATCTCGAACCTCTTGGTCATTATCTTGCTAAATTCATCACAAAAAGTTTGGTTAGTAGAACCAAATATAATGTCATTGACATATATTTGGCATACAAATATATCATTACCAAAGCGCTTTGTGAAGATAGTTTCATCGGCCTTGCCAATGACAAAACCCTTTTTAACAAGAAAATCCCTAAGGCATTCATACCATGCTCTTGGAGCTTGCTTAATCCCATAGAGCGCCTTATGGAGCTTATAAACATGGTTAGGATACTTAGGGTCTTCAAAGCCCGGTGGTTGCTCCACATACACCTCCTCTTTTATTGGCCCATTGAGAAAAGCACTTTTCATGTCCATTTGATACAACTTAAAATCATGGTGAGTAGCAAAAGCAAGTAATATTCTAATTGATTCAAGTCTTGCTACTGGGGCATAAGTTTCATCAAAATCCAAACCTTCTACTTGTGAATACCCCTTTGCCACAAGCCTTGCCTTATTTCTTGTCATGAGACCATCTTCATTTTGTTTGTTGCGGAACACCAATTTGGTGCCCACAACATTCTTGTTCTTTGGCCTTTCCTCCAATGTCCACACTTTATTTCTTGTGAACTTGTTCAATTCCTCTTGCATGGCCATAACCTAATTTAAATCCTCAAGTGCTTGTTCTACCCTAAATGGCTCCATAGAAGAGACAAAAGAGTAATGTTCACAAAAATTACCTACTTGAGATCTAGTGATTACCCCCTTATCAATATCTCCAAGAATTTGCTCGACGGGGTGATCAAGTTATACATTTTTATGCACTCTTGGGTGTGGTGGATGTGAGTTTTATTGACCACCATCTTTATCAACCTCTTGATCGTGTCTTTGGGAGTCGTCACTTGATGCTTGTACATGATCATCAACATCTTGATCTTGACCACTTGTATAATCAATTTCTTCATTTGCACAATGTTGGTCTTGTCGAGAGAGGGTTGATTTTCAACACTTGATGTTTCTTGTGGTCTCACATCACCAATAGCCATCCTTTTTATTGCATTTCTAGGGGCTTCATCATCTACATCATTATTAACAACTTGCTCCCCTTGAGAGCCATTAGATTCATCAAATGTCACATCACGTGAGATTTCAACACAACCGGTGGTTTTGTTGAACACACGATAAGCATGAACATTTGACCCATAACCAAGCAAGAAACCTTCATCAACTTTTGGAGCAAACTTTGAAGTCTTGGTTTTCTTGTTAAGCATAAAACATTTGCTCTCAAAAATACAAAAATAGGAAATATTAGGTTTGTTACAGGTTAGTAGCTCATATGGTGTTTTCTTCAATAGTCGATGGAGATACAACCGGTTGGAGGCGTGGCATGCAGTGTTGATGGCTTCGGCCCAAAAATGGTCGGACGTCTTGTATTCATCAAGCAATGTTCTTGCCATCTCAATGAGTGTGCGTATCTTTCTTTTGGCCACCCCATTTTGTTGAGGGGAGTAGGGTGCCGAAAATTCATGCTTGATGCCTTCCTCATCAAGATTCTCCTCAACTTGAGTGTTCCTGAATTCGGTGCCGTTGTGACTTCTAATTTTCTTGGTCTTGACTTCATATTCATTTTTGCTCTTTTTAGGAATGTCTTGAGCATATCTTTTACTTCACCTTTGTCGTGCAAAAAGAATACCCATGTGAAGCGAGAAAAATTACCAACAATTACAAGACCATATTTGTTACCACCAATGCTTATGTAGGAGACGGGGCCGAAGAGGTCCATGTGCAACATCTCCAATGGTCTTGTGGTTGTCATCACGTTCTTGAAAGGGTGTGAGGCTCCAACTTGCTTTCCCGCTTGACATGCACTACAAATTCTATCTTTCTCAAATGAAACATCGGTTAGTCCTATGATGTGGCCGCCCTTTTGGAGTTTGTGAAGATTTCTCATACCAACATGGGCTAGCCTTCTATGCCACAACTACCCTATGTTGGACTTTGCTAATAACCATGTACCAAGTCTAGCTTCATCTGTGGAGAAATCCACAACATAAAGCTTTCCTTTAAGCACACCCTTAAAAGCAACCGAGCCATCACTCCTCTTATAGATGGTCACACCAAATTCGTTGAACAAACAATCATAGCCCATTTTAGAAAATTGCAAAATGGACAATAGATTGATGTTAACATGATCAACATGCATGACCTTAGAAAGAGAATACGAAGGAGTGATGGGGACTTTACCATAACCTAGAACTTGTCCCGTTCTAGTGTCACCAAATGTGATGAATTCATTTTTATTATGACTTGGCTCAAATGAATTGAACATATTTTTGTCTTCGGTCATATGATTGGTGCATCCATTATCAATCACCCAACTTGACCCTCCGGAGACATAGTCCCACAAAACAAATTAAGCTTTGTTTTTAGGTACCCAAATTTGCTTGGGTCCTTTCACATTAGTCAGAAGTACTTTGGACACCCACACACAAGCCTTTGGTCTCTTGTTACGTGGCCCAACATATTTGGCAACAATATGCCCATGCATATTTCTCATTAGCACATACGAAGCATCAAAATCATTAAAGAAAGCACAAGTAGAATTGGGCACATTATCATGAGAATCATTAACAAAACAAGATTGGTTAGTGTTCACATTCTTGGCTTGCTTCTTTTGGTAGGATCCATCCATGGTGAACTTAAGGAATTTCTTCCCATTCTTGTTCTTTCTAGCATTGTGCTTAGCACCCTCCACATATCCAATACCATCCATGACATTGGGGTGCCTTTTGTATGAGTATGCACCTCTTGCATACTTTGCTTTCTCATCATCAACAATATTTTTCTCATGTTGTATTTTAGCTTCAAGGGCCTTTACTTCCTTGTTCAAGTCATCAATCAATTTCACATTAGTAGCACATGCCTCAACATCAATATTATAACACCTATTATATCCATTGCTAGTGGAGGCACGTGAAGAATTATTGGTGGAAGAAGTGAAGTTGAAAGTATCTTATATTGTTCTTCAAGAGACTTATGAGTCTTTTCCAAATCCTTATACTTCTCTTGGAGTGCATCTTTTATGCTTTTAATACTTTCAAATGAGTTTTCAATTTTAGTGAGAGACTTAGTCAAATCATCATTTTTCTTTCTCTCATCTTCTAGGAGCTTCTCTAATTCAAGGTTTCTTTTCTGTTAAAGAATATAAGCAATTCTTCTTGTTTTTCAAGAAGCTCCTCTTGCCTATCATTTTCTTCCTTTTGTTTTTCAAGCAATTCCATAAATTCAAACATTTTAGGAAGTGAAGCATTAACATTATCATCATCATCATCATCACTACTACTAGCATAAGAGGAACGCTTATGTTTAGATTTAGATACCTTGGATCCTCTTTCCATGAAGCACTTGTGAGTTTTGTCATCATCATCATCACTCAAGCTCCCAAATAGAGAAGTGTTGGTGGGAGTGACGCCGATGGCAAATATAGCAATGCCTTCTTCATTCGAGTTGGATTCAGAGGAGGAAGATGATGAAGAGGATGAGTCATCGGAATTCCATTCTTGACCAATGTGAGCTTCACCTCTTCTATGCTTCTTGTACTTCTTGTCTTTCTTGTGGTGCTTGTCTTTCTTTCTCTCATCTTTGTTCTTCTTCTTTGGACATTCCGTAATGAAATGTCCTTCATCACCATATTCATAGCAAGTTCTTTTTGATCTTCTTGCTTTGCCCTTGTCATAGCTCTTCTTCTTATAGCCATCTTTCTTGAGGAATGATTTGAATCTCCTCACAAGCAAAGTCATCTCATTATCACTATCTGTACCACTAGGATCAACCACTTTCTTCTTTTTCTCTTGCTTTTCTCGTGTAGCGTTGAGTGCTACATCATTTTTGTCACCACTTGCTCCCTTAATTTGCTTGATCAAGGCATTTATCTTGTTGGCTTGATCATTTTGTTGCTTTTGGGATAGAAGCTTCCAAGCACTTCATCGGTCGAGAAACTTTTGAAGTTGTCCTTTTCTCTAATGTTTGAGCAAATGTTGTTGTCCCATGGTCTCAATGCTTGTAGCAATCTTTTGTTGATATCCAAGTCGGTCATTTTAGCTCCTAGTGCTCTTCTTTGATTTACAATCCTCATGAGCCTATCATGAACTTCTTTTGGGCCTTCTCCTAGATCCATGATGAATAAGTTGAATTCATTTGTATTTCTTCAAGTCTTGCATCCTTGATGGAATCGATGCCCTCCTAAATAACCTCAAGTTTTGTCCATAGTTGGTTGGCATTCTTTATTCCGGCAACCTTATCATACTCGGTGGAGCTAAGTGCGGAAACAATTGCACTAGCTGCCACGGCATTGCGATGAATGTTGATTTGATCCTTGTGGGTTGGATTATCTCTATTTTTCCACAAGAAACCATTCTCGGTTATATTTGCAACATGTGGACCCATGAATTCCAAATACATCATCATCTTGCACTTTCAATGATCATAGAATTGTCCATCGAAGTAAAGGAGTCTACCCGACCCTTGTCCAATGCGATCTTCTTTGAGATCATCATAATTATACATAACATTGTTGTAGGTTTTTGGTAGATCACCTTTATCACCATCTCCAGTCCTTGCATCATCTCCATCTTGAGAACCACTAACACCTTTGTTGGTTGGAAGAGTGGTGGGTAGTCGTTCTTCTGGTTTTGACATCTTTAATCTTCAAGCTGTTAAGTTTTGTAGAAGATACCGGCTCTGATACCAATTGAAAGTTGCCTAGAGGGGGGTGAATAGGCAAATCTGAAAAACCTATGAAATTGGACTTAAACAAATTTATCAGTCTGACCGGCAGTGCCGGTGATGGGGATCGGTAGTTCCGATGGCCACTACCTATGGTAGATCAGCAGTGTCGATGGATGAACAGACAACCAAGTGAAAACTAGGTTTATGTGGTTTCACAGTTACTAGGTGATAATTGACTACAACAATAGTTGAAAGGAAGCTCTACAACAATAAGTAAAAAACTAAACAAAAGCTACACAAGTAGATCTAGTAATTTAAGCAAATACAAGAACAAACCCTAGAACATAAAAATAAAGCAATAAGTAAATAAAGGAGCACACGGAGACACAAGATTTGTTACCGAAGTTCGGGCTCACAAAGAACCCTATGTCTCCGTTGAGAAGTCCACAAAGGACCGAGTCTCTTTTAACCCTATTCTCACTCAAGCGACCACAAAGATCGAGCTTGAGTTCTCCACTATCAATTCTCTTACGGGATTAGTAATACAAACTTCCTGATGCGCCGCCACACAAGTTGGGAGCTCTAAGGGCACCGCTAACCGTCTAGGAGCAAAGATCCAAGAGTAACAAGCACAAGTCACAAAGATGGCGAAGTTGAATGCTCAAGAGTCGAATGGTGCTCTTTTTCACTAGCAAACAATGGCTCACTCAAACCCTAGCTCAAAGACTGAAGCTTTGACATGGAGAGGGAGAGTGAGACGAGTGAACCTCAAAAGTGCCTTTTGATTTTCGGTTTGGAGAGAGAGGGCACGAAGTGGGGTGAAGCCCTTTTATACAAAGGGCTGAAAAAAGAGTCGTTGGCCTGTCTGGACGTCCCGCACCGACAGTGCCGATCAAGGCATCGGCACTGCCAGTAGGATTTCTGACACACTGTCATAGATTTGCAGAGAAAGACTCAGCCCGCATAGGCACTGCTGATCAGGGCATTGGCACTATCGGTGAGGCAGACACTGAGTAGAAGAGTTCTCTGTGGGGAGGGAATTGGCACTGCCGATTAGGAGATCGGCACTGCCGATGAGCTATAGCCTGAGCCAGACAGAAAGCTTGGCTCTCTGGGGTAAACGATCGGCACTGCCGATACGGGAGATCGGCACTATCGATGAGCTACAGCCAGAGAGCCAAAGAAAACAACCCTCTATGGAAAAGGAGATCGGCACTGCCGATCCTGGCAAGACAGAAGCCAAAGAGGAGTCTAGGCATCACAGCGCCTCTGGGAGAGTGGATCGGCACTGCCGGTAAAGGCCACCGGCACTGCTGATGGGTATGAGAACAGAGGGCTGATAGAATTGGTTTATGAGGGAATTTTGAGCATTTGAATTCACCAAGCTTGTAAATTATACCCCTCTTAATAGTATGGTTTACCTAAACTCAAGAGATAAAATAGAAACTCCATGATCTTCATTCTTGAGTAGATTTTGGACCTTCAATTAGTGACAAATGACTATCTCCTTTTCACTTTTTGTTTTAATGCATTTCATTCATTAATTTGAGATAGTCATCTACACATATGCTCAATAGAAATATTAGTCCATTCTTAATTGTATTGACGCCAATTACCAAAACAAAATTAGGGGCCTAGATGCACTTTCAAACTGGAAACGCAGCAGCGATACTGAGCGGCGATGGGGCACGGGCTCAGGCAGGGCGACGGCCCACCACTATGGAACCTACATGCGGGCTTGGATTTTGTGCCGGCTCGAGAGCGGGTGGCGGCGGTGGACGCGGGCTCGAGTGGCGTCGGGTGCAGGCTCGGCGGGGCGATGGCCCACCACCGAGGAACCTCCATGTAGGTTCAGATTTCGTGTTGGCTCGAGAGCGGGCGACAACGATAGACGCGGGCTTGGGCGACACCGGGCGCAAGCTCAGACAGGGCGACAGCCCACCATCAGGGAACCTCCGCACAAGGCCGAATCTTGTGCCCCACGACAACGCCGACGAGCTCTGCCATGGCCCTTGTCTCCTCGCTGCTGCTGCTGCTACCGGCGCTATGGTCTTCCTCGTCGACGCTAACAAATGCCACGGAGGAGAAGGCGCGCTCGGCGCTCACCGGTGATGCGCTGGGACAAAACCGCCAAGGCAGGCGTAGGGCAGTGCATGTGTTCAGTGGGACTGACAGGTGGGCCCCATAGGTTAGAGAAAAATGAGAGATTTGGTTTAAAAAGTATTGCTAGAGTTGAAAGTAGAATTTGAGAGGATAGATTTGGAGGTAAGCTCTCAAAAGAGAAAGTATGGGGCTCAATTGAAGAGGCCTCACTAGAGATGCTCTTAGTGACTTCTGAATTAGGATGAGAACACATTGTGGTCAAACACGGGGGAGGCGACCGTCATCGATGGACCATTAGCCCTAGAGAGAGAGAGAGAGGTGGCACGAGATTCTTTGCCTCCCTCCCCCCCCCTCCCCCCCCACTCTCTTCCTCCTCGTCGACGGCACGAAGAATCCTTATAAGGGAACAAATTTGTTCAGTTGTGGGGGTATTGTAATTTCCCTAAATGCAACGCCAGTTATAGAGCAGAAAGCCATGCAGGAACAAGTGGATTTTGGAATCATTTGAGATCGGCACATTCTGCTATGAAAGGGCAGACATGTCTCAAAGCTAAAAAGGATCATGAAAAGGGGGTAAGTGTTATTCAGCCTTACAAGTATGACCGAGAGGTGAGTCTGAAAAGGTTGTATTTGGCAATAATTATGCATGAATACCCTTTCAGCATAGTAGAGCATGAGTACTTGGTTGAGTTCATTAAGTCTTTGCGTCCCAAGTTTCCAATAAAATCTTGTGTCACAGCTAGAAAAGATATAATGGACATCTATTTGAATGAAAAGTAAAAGTTGTATGTCTATCTAAAAACTGTTAAGTGCCGATTTAGTGCAACCATGGGTATGTGGACATCATGTCAAAATAAGTCATATATGTGTGTCACCCTCCATTGGATAGATGATGAGTGGCATATGCAGAAGCAATCTGTCCAAATGGTGAAGAGTGGAATATGGCCTTGACCCTTTATCATTCCATCACTATTCTTAGTTACTAATCTATTTGCTTATTTCTTACGTTTTTCTCACTTCTTGTAGGTATGAAGCAATCTGTCCAAATGGTGAAGAGTGGAATATGGCTTTGACCCTTTATCATTCCTCGAAGAAGTTTTATGATCTCACTAATCTGTTTTCTGGTACCTCTTACCCCACTGCAAATTTATTTTACAAAGGTTAGATAAAGGACTTTCTTGATAAATGGGGTTTTCATGATAGTATTATCATTAGAGAAATGGCAGTTGCAATGGCTGAAAAGATTGACAAATATTGGAAAAAGTCTAGTATTGCTCTAGCTGTAGCATGCTTCTTTGACCCGAGATACAAAAAAAGGTTGATAGAATTCTATATGAAAAGGTTCTATGGTGATTTGTTTCAAGTTGAACTAGATGAACTTCTTAGTGTCATAAAGAAACTATATCAGTTTTATGTGAGTTCTACACCTTCACCTTCAAAGGCAAAGAGTAATGTAGTTGGAACTAGTACCATAACAACTGATATCTTGATGGAAAATCAAGATGACGAACTTGAAAGCTTCTTGTATGACACAAATGACCATTATCTTGATGACTTAAATGAACTAGACAAATACATGGCAGAACCTCTTTTGAAATGTAGTGGCCAGTTTGACATTCTATCTTGGTGGAGGGGCAAGATAAATGAATTCCCTATTATTTCACAAATTGCTCGAGATGTGCTGGCAATACAAGTATCAATTGTTGCCTCTGAGTCTACCTTTAGTGCTAGTGGTCATGTCATTGATCCTTATCGTAGTCGTCTTGATCCAGAGATGGTTCAAGCTTTGATATGCACCAAGGATTGGGTTGTTGTATCTAGAAAAGATATTAATAGTATATTATTTGTTACAATTCTGTAATTTATTTCACTTATACTAATGTTCTTGTTTGTGATTCTAGAGCCAAAGAATTTTGCAACATTGATTGCTGATCTTGAGGTTCTGGAAGCTGTTATTGCTAGTCTAAAACATGAGGATAAGTATAAG
This sequence comes from Eleusine indica, assembly GCA_030378355.1. Lineage (NCBI taxonomy): Eukaryota > Viridiplantae > Streptophyta > Magnoliopsida > Poales > Poaceae > Eleusine > Eleusine indica. The sequence goes on from CM059495.1 coordinate 51,993,350, forward strand.
CTAATATCACTTGTTCTGTGCATGTAAGCATGTTACCTATAGCTAACAGTTGTCAATATTCACTCATTTATGTGTATTTATAGCAGGAAGATGGGACAAAATCTAGTGAGAATAATGAAAACGATACCCCAAGTGATCCTGATGTGATGAATGACTATGCAGAGTTATGATGTGTGAGTTGTTGTCGACATGTGATATGTAGAGTTGCAACTTATTACTTGTGTGTGTCGAAATTTGAATGTGATGTATGTTATATGTGTATGCAAGTACGGACGACAAACTTACTATTGCGAACTTGTGATGTACTCCCTCCGTTCATATTTACATGTCATTCTAAGGTTTGCAACTTTTCTATAATTACATGTCATTCTCGCTTCCTAATGCACCTTTCTCTCTTTCCAATATAATATTTTCTTTTCCCACTACATCTCTATCTCTATCTCTCTCCTTCTCGTTTTCAGTGCACCCATCTTTTTACTTCTCTTTATTTCTTGTGCCCAACTCCAAAACAACATCTAAATATGGACGGAAGGAGTATGTTGTATGTGTATGTAAGTGAATTTTGATTTGAACCATCAGTATGTTATATAAGGATTATATTTGTGTTAACCTTGTCATTCATGTGTTGTTGTTATTTGTGGTAGTAAGTGAGTATTGCTAATTTATATTTGTTGTATGTTATGACTTATGTGGGATGATATTCCCTATTTGAATTACCGATTTACGATCAATACCTACAAATTTCTGCTATCTTTCCTATCGTTTTCCGTTTCTGGCTTTTCCGTTTCCGTTTCCGTCCGACAAAATAAATGTGAAAATGAAAATGGTTGAGGAGTTTTTCCGACCGTTTTCATCCCTAGGGTTCAGGTTGCCTAGGAGGGGGGGGTCTCTATGCTTCCCGACCATGGATGAGGAGGTCCGAGGGGCAACGGTCGCGACTCGGTAGGACCACGGAGGTGATGGCGCCGCCGTTGCTGCGGGCGACATAAGGGCGATGGGCGGGGTCGGCAACGAGGCATCGTGACCCAAAAGTTTAGCATGGCGATGACGGTGTGGCGGGCGACGGCTATCGGTGCAGGCAACATGACGAGGCAGTGTAGCCGCCAGTGGTGGTGACTTGGGGTGGTACAGGCTGTGCGGCGGACGACGATGGCACTGGAGTCGGAGGGGCGGTTCGACGGGGCGGCGTAGGGGCGAGCGCGAACAGTGACGGCGCCGACGAACGGCGCTGAGATGAGGATGGGATGAGGGGGTGTTCTGAGGGCATCTGCGCGTTGGCACGGGGCGGAGGCAAAAGCAACTCTTTCTCTAATCTGTAAGAAAGAAAAAGACAACATCGTGACATAATTTAGATTGTCCGCACTGGGAACGATATGTGTTCCTCCAGTACGGGCATAGCATATGAAACGTTGCACCGGGGTACTAGGAGGCCAACACCACTATTCCGGACGGCCTCCCACACGCCAAATTTAGAGGAGGTAGCGGAGGAACGCTACACACCACGTGGCATGGGGCCCGCGTGCCATCCCAACTACTCTACAGCAGAAGAGAGAAGGGAAGTTAGAGGGGTGGGAGGAGGGGGAGAGCCGTCCGCCACCGGGGGGGGAGAGCCGTCGGGAGCTCCAAGCCACCGCGTCGTCGGGAGCTCCAAGCCACCGCGTCGTCGGGAGCTCCAAGCCACCGCGCCGCCAGGAGCTCCAAGCCGTCAGATCTAGAGAGAGGAGAGGGAGGGTTGAGCTCGAGCCACGGCGCCGCTGGATCTTGGAGGAAGAGGACCGTGCCGCCAGATCTGGAGAGAGGAGGGGGGCTCGCCGTGCGCCACGGGGGGTGGGGGAGGGCGCGAGCGCGCGGAGGGGGGGGGGGGGAAGGGGGCTTGCTATCCACCATCGGGGGGCTCACCGTCCGCCGCGAGGGGTGGGGGCGCGAGCTCGGGGGGAGAGGCGTCGCCGTCCGCTGCAGGGAGTTGGGGGCGCGCGTGCTCGAGGGTGGGCGGAGGAAGCGAGGGGAGAGAGAGAGACGGAAAGAGAGAACGGGAGGAGGGAGGGAGGCCGGCAGGTAGGGAAAAAATAAACTGGTAAGTGGGGCTCACGGATGATGGTTGGTATAGCGTAGGAGATTTAGAGTATAACGGATGCGAAAAAAAATAATATAAAAAAAGAAATCTCGATAACTAGGATAGAAGATTATTTTTAGAGAATAGATTTAGAAGACGAGTGTGATCAGTATTAGAAATTCGGCATGAAATGGATGATCAAGCTGGGCCCAGATCAAAATAGCGGGAAGTTTGGGCCCGAGCCCCGAGCCGAAAGACACAAGCCTTGGGTTTAAGGCTGACGTCATTCACCATCTTCTACTGCGGGCCCTGCTATCCATGGAGCGGCTCAAGTCGGCGGTGCCGGCCGAGCTCCGGCAGGCCGTCGGCGAGGGCACGGCTGCGAACCTCCCCGCTACCACCTCCCGCCTGCTCGGATTCTTCGATGGACTCCCCCTCTTCCACCAGGTAACGACCTCCAGCTGCCCCGTCACCGCCGCCCCCTTGGTACCTTGTTCTCCTCTTTCGCACGAGGTGTGGTGAGCTTGGTCCTAGGTCGCTGGCCTGTGGTCTCACTATTTTCTTCCTTTGTGTGTCGTGGACGCAAGATCATGCGGGAGATCACCGACCCGGAACTCGCGCTGTGCCGGAAGGACAAGGGGCGGGCTGTCGAGTTGAAGGGCCAGGGCAACGCGTGCTTCTCCAGGAGGGAGTTTAGACAGGCGCTTGTCTTCTATTCGCAGGTTTGGTTGCTACCTTAATCATTTTCTTTTGCATTGTGTCATTTGAGTGAGCTATGGGTTTGTGCCTTTTGAATTTGATTATCCATTGAAATGGAATGTCAAAAGGTGTGAATTGAGTGGTCCTAGATGAAGTCAGTAGGAGCCAGCTGTCTCATGGAAATGAAATAATTTCTTTCCATTAAAAATAATATCTGAATGATAGGTAAAGAAATTTTCGGAAATGGAACGATGAGCATAATAGCATATAATAAATAAATGAGACAATTGTGTTTCTACCCCTACCAGTATATGACCCCAAATGTACTATCATTTATATGTCAGACCAAAAGGCAGATGTCTCATGGCTACGATGAATTACTTTAATACAAATTCAAGCAGTTACTTACTTAAAATCCTAATATAGCACTTTCAAATATAAAACAACTGACGAATGCTAGCATTGTGGTTCAATATCGTTTTAGTTTTTTGGGTGGCTTGTTTATTGAACTACTGACAGATTTACAGCCACACACAATAATAAGTTATATCTCATTGATCGTTGAGTGTTCTATCTTCATGGTAATTGTTGTTTGCATTTTATCTTGCAGGCATTGCGTAATGTCCCGATTAATTCAGACCAAATGGATGTGAACTTGGTGGCTGCAATATATATCAACCGTGCCTCTGCCATGCATGTTAGTGTTTGATTTACATTTACCTATTTGCAGAGTATTGATGGTAGGCAGATAGACGTATGGTTGTAAGTTTGTATCAGGCGGTAAACGTTTATGTTTAATTTAGGTTAAATGACATAAAAATATAATTGTATATTTCCACATGCTAAAGTTCAACCGGACATATCCTCACATGCTTTTTAGGGAAGCCCCTGCAAAATTTGTTCCTTCTACGAGTTTAACTCTATAGGAACTGAGCCTAGCTCACTTGATTAAGGTAGTAGGTGTACAATTTGACCATAGACATGATCACACGAATATGGGTGCCTGCATTTTTTTCTTAATTAAAATTTACCTAGTTCTCCTAGGTTGGTTGAGTTTTTTTTTTATGTAATTCTACTCAGCAAATAATTAAATTTGTCGTGGTGGCTGAGTAGTCCATGCATACTGATCATTTCCAGAACTTACCAGAAATTGGGCCTTTTCGAAGAGTGTTTACGAGATTGCAACAGGGCCATTGCTGTTCTACCCCATTATGTGAAGGTAGTAGGGAAGTTTTAAATTTGTCTTCTGTTTTCATCTTTTTGAAATAGTGAAGAAATGAGGTCTTGTTTCGGAATTTCAGGCATGGTACCGGAGGGGGATGGTTAATGCATCATTAAAAAAGTATTCATCTGCCGTACATGATTTAGAGTCTGCTTTGAGCATGGAGGTGACGACTTCTGGAAAGGATAACATAAAACAAGAGCTAAAGCTAATACTGCAAAAGCATGGAAATATGATTGAAGCTGGAGCATCAAATGGTGATCGAAAGGACGCTGAATTGCTGCATACAGGTTGGAACCTTTTTTAGGCATATAATCTTCCCTTTCATGGATGTGTACTTATATTAAGTTACAGATAATATTTGGCCAACTTGCAGGACAACTGAATAAGGTTGTTCTGGAGTGTATCCCAACACCTGACAAAGGTAGAGGAATGGCTTCCCCAAATGATATTTCCCCTGCTTCTTTGATTCATGTTGAGGAGCCACTTGCTGCGGTATGATTAAAATCGACTTTCTCAATAGTTCACACCGAGTTATATTTTTTATGGTTCTAACAGTATATGTGATTGCTGAAGCCAGGCCAAATTTGCATCCAAATTGAATCCCTGAATGTATTTGTCTGGTGGTCACGCTAGATTCCTTTTTGAGGCCAGGAATTTTACCTCAAATATACAAGCCTTTTATATTTTTGCAAAGAAATGAATAAATATTGCTTGCAATATTAAATGCCCCAATAGCTTGACCTCAATTTCCTATGTCCCTTACTTGCAACAGTTGTATGCAGATTATCACAAAATCTTGCCGCGAGACTCACTGCCACTTTTGCTTTAGTGAAGCTCCTGCGGATGTCGTATTCTGTCCTTTGTGTACAATTCCAATTTACTGTTCAAAAAGGTGTCTCGAGCAAGCTGCAGGACACATTTCTCGGGGCCAAGATAGTAGTCCTGAATTGAACCAGGCAATGGGTCTTGCAAATTTGAGTATAACTTCTACAAGTTGCAAGCCTTCAAGCTCTAGACAGTTTGCAGAGCATAGGCATGAATGTGGAGGTGTGCATTGGGCAGCTATTTTACCATCTGATGTAGTTTTAGCTGGACGCATTATGTCATGGTACATAGAAAAAAGGATGCTGGCTGGGAAGGGCTCTGCTATGTCTAGTCCGAATTTAGTAAGTACCTTAATTTTCTCTTGGAGATTCTCTTCTCTGGTGCTGTTACTCTGTTAGTACTTGATTGTTGTAGCTCAAGTAATGTCACGTCAAGAGCTAATCGGGTAAATTTGTTCTTGCAGGATCTTGTTCATCACTATGATCAAGGTTCTCAAGCTAGCAAGTTGGAGTCCCATATATATGCAATTGTCCTGTTGCTTTGTCTCCAAAACTATTATAGATCAAGTCTTTCGTGCACAAAGGATTCATTATCACAGGTACATACTATATACGACATTTATTATCAGAGGTTCTGATGAATATGGACCTGCTTATTGAGTACTGTTTGAATTAGATGGTGGTTTAGTTCAATCTTTATGTGCTTTTAAGTTAGCTGTGGTACTAAGTTCGATGTTGATTGTCAAAGTCCATACTTTATCTACTTGGATCACTAATTTTATATTCTAGGTCCATTTTAGGTCTTTAATGGTCACTTTTAGCATGTTTCACATATTTTGAAGCTCAAGTTCTTTTAGTGGCATGCTTGATATCTGTCTTTGCGTGCAATTTTGTTTAGAAGAAACAAGAGTAGGTAAAAATATGTCTTTATCCCACTTCCAAATCGATCACTCTAGGCCAAGCAAGTAAGACAAGCATGGCCAACAAGGATTCAAACCTGACCAAGAACATATATAGATAACAACTATGTCTCTAGTTGCCTTCTTGAGCCCGCTGATTAACTTCAAGATGCTGGTCCGACGTGTTTACCATACTAAGTTACTTGAGGTTCTGGGGCACTATTGGGATATCAGTCTTTTTATATATCCTAAAACCTTGTTCCTTCTGAAGTTGTGATACAGAGAAATGATGAAGTGTCGTATTTGCATTATATTTTTAGGTGAAAAGAAACTAACTTGTATTTTTTTCCCCTGCAGCTAGTTCTATTGATATGTCAAATTAAAGTCAATTCCATTGCTATTGTTCGCATGAAATCCATGGATAGAGGCCATGAACTGATAATGAATGGTGAGCTTGCTGTAGCTAATGGTGCAGCTTTATGCAGCATGGAGCAGGTTTGTCTTTTGCATTTCTGTTCTGTTCATTTTTGGGGACCGATACGTCATCATCCTAAGGTTGTTTGGTTCTCTGCAGTATGCACTATTCAGGATAAAATAACTTGATTATTTATTTCACCTCACGTTTTATAAGATTTAAAAGGTTTTAAGCACACATGTTTCTTGAAATCTGAAAAATCAGCTAGATGCTCAAAGTATTGAAAAGTGGGATAAATTCTGTGAAGCATTAATGTTATGAAACGTGTATTATATGAAGCAACTACTCTTAACTTGCAGTACATAAAGCTGACTGGTATAAATAAACGTCATGGCAAATTTTGGTCTTGTGCCTATAGTCACTATTTTTCACTCTGTAACATTGCTTCTTGATTGCTTTGATTTGCTGTTAGGTCAGAGTTGCTCAAGCTATTTACATATCTGGTAGCCTTTTCAACCATTCATGTCAGCCCAATGTACATGCGTATTTTCTTTCACGTGCTCTCGTTCTAAGATCCACGGAATTTATAGAATCTGGAAGCCCGATCGAGCTGTCCTATGGTCCACAGGTCTCACTGACCCCCATCCTTATTTCTTTCTGACTCTTGAGAGTTGTTATGTGTTTATGCTTAGTACTTTTGCTGCTTCTCATTTCTAGGTTGGTGAGATGGATCTTCCAGAGAGACAAAGGCTACTTCGGGATAATTACTACTTTAGTTGTCAGTGTTCAAGTTGTTCAGAGCTAAATCTATCAGACCTAGTCGTAAATTCACTTCGTTGTCCCCAGAGTAACTGTCTTGGTGCTCTATCAGAATCAAGTAATTACAGTATCAAGGAGAATTTTGCACATGTTTCCCTGAATGAATCCCGTGTCTGCAAACTGTCATTGCCTGTAAGTCGATTTCCACAAATATGCAGTTTTCTTTCAATATCTTCTCATTCCCTATGTTGGTGGCAACATCCTGAGTTTCCTTTGGTTCAGGATGTGTCCAAAGTTGATGAGGATTTGGAGAAGGTTGGAAAATCATTTTTCCAACATAGTGGCATCTGTTTGAACATAGAATGTGGATGTTGCATGAGTTGTAGCTCCCATGTTGATGTGTCTTATGCTGTTGCTAGATCGTGCAGACTAACATCAAAGATCAATAGGTATGTTTTTCACAGCTGTGTATTTTCATATGAAACCGGCAAATTTGGTAGCATCAGCTTTCATCCATACCAGAGGTTGTGATAACAATCACTCTCACAGGTTGAAGGAACTTACAGTCGTAGACAATAGTCTCATCACAGGAGCATTACAATCCCTAAAACAACTCAAGAAGCTGAGGCACCCATATAGCAGGATACTTGCTCAGGTTTGGTTGCTCAATCAGTTGTTGAAATGTCATATTTAAGTTCACTGTGCACTTACTGTGGACATAAGTTGTGTTCTTAGCATCATATGAAAATACGTAGGTCGAAGACACAATTGCAGAGGCCTTCGCAAAGGTAGGAGACCAAGAGCAAGCAAGAAAGCACTGTGAAGCGTCAATTCAGGTAACCCATTTCTCCTTGCCTCAGCTGTCAAATTTACATCTGGATTCCTGTGGGAAACGTGGATATGCAAGAGGAAGGCCGATGTGCAAGTCAACTATTTTGAATCATCTCCTGTGATGCTGCAGATTCTTGAGAAGTTGTACCACTCAAAGCACATTATTATCGCACACGAGCTAATCAAGCTTGTTTCGATTCTTCTGTCCATGGGAGACGAAGTTAGTGCAGTAGCTGCATTCCTGCGAGCAGAGGCAATATTCTTGCTTTACTACGGATCTGACGTGAAGAAGATCTTACCCTACGTTGATGCCCTTAGAGGAACTATCAGTGATGGCTCTATCAGAGCACCCTAATGATTTCAGAATCAGAAGATCCTCATAGCTCTGCGGAACCACTGCACGCGCCTCTTTCATGTACCAATCAAGGTCGTGGAGCAACTCGTATCATGCAGTGAACTACTGATTAGCTAAGAGTATATGCTTGCGGCAGTTTAGTTATTAGCTGAGCGCATAACTTTGCAACTTGCCGCCGTTAATCTTTCATTATAAAATACTTCTGGATGTTTTGAACTGAATCTGTCGTATCCTTAGGGCACGTACAACGCACGTCTCTTTCCGTCTTTTTTAGCTCCCCCCCAGCTTACTGCCCGTCATCTCACGAGGCGACGCCTTCCTCTCGTGCTTCGAGCTTCGAGGCAGACGAGACCAGTGCACCTCGTTGTACGTCCAGACGACGACGCGCTGGTATACTAACAAATAGTCACACAATGTTATTAAATAGCTTAGAGACAGATCATTTATCTGTGGGTTGTATGAGTTGTTTTTATATCTGTCTGAACGATTAAATTCGAGATTTTTGGAGACAAAACCTGTCTGTGAGTTGTACATGCCCTTATCACTGTTAGCTACTACTCCCCTCGGATGTTTTTTATTGTTGTTAGGACAAGGCAATTAGTTCAAAAATGAACTACCAATTTTGTCCTAACATCAAGAAAAAAAAGTCCGGAGGTAGTACTGATTAACTACGCAACAGGTTGGAATTATATTAAATCAAGAAGAAGAATGCATCTCTCATAAAGCATGAGTCACGAAGAAAATTAAAAATATATTGAAATTCTTGACGAGTTATTTGTATATCATCTTCATCTTCAATGGACTTTCATGTTCTGCATGCCATCTTGCTCTTAAGGAAATTGAATCCACAATCAACGAGTAATGTACATAGAAAATCATGGGCTGCCACTTTGTTGAGGATGAAGGAGATCAAGTATGTCATTGCTAGACCTAGATCTAGCCATGCAGAAACAAAACCTAGGACATAAACCCTCCAACTCGAACACACCAAGTTGAGGTAGATAAGACTCATAGAAGAGTCATCACATTATAAGCCGAAGAGGTTGATGATGTCGGAAATCTTGAGGAACACAAATCGGTATGGTGTTGTGGATAACAACACCTTCAAAAACTCTTAATCCGTAGCAAATTTGACGTGAATGGTAGTGGAGTCAAAACACATGATCTGCTCTCATCTAGGACAAGTTTCTCAAAAAACTAAACCCTATGACCTTACATTGTTATTGGACCTTGAAGAGACTCAAACCTAACTTGAATGACTTAATTAACCTAATTATTAACACAGGCGACGATGGCGATTGGGCCCCCTACCCCTCACAGGCATTACAAAAGACAAGACTCTGGTAGTCATCACTCTTGTGGTTTCCTCGATTTCAGGATCCTTCTTTTCATGATTCTCATATCAACTTGTGATTTTTCACGTGAGAATTGAATCCAAGTTGGTGAAGATTATGATTTGGACTAGCAGAGAAGGTCGGAGGTGTGAGAGGCCGATGGAACGGGCAGCAGCGGCTGTTTCACCTTTTGGCTTGAGGCAACGGTGGCGGCGCCTTGACCTAGGGGCAGCAAGAGAACATGCAGCTAGAGCATGATCACGCGATACTGCTATTCCGGAATTAGGGTGAAAACTGACTAACCAGAACTTGAAAACCAAGTACAGTTAATGATGAAAACCATATATCCAAGACATCGGGATCTTGATCTAACTATGATATTTCTTTCTTGGAAATCTCTGTTTTGCCTCAAGGATTGCATCAGCTTCATTTCTTGCAATTATCCAGTGGTCACTGTACAAACCCATTTCTCTCTCTTCATCATCTTCCAATGTCACATACCAAGCAGGTATGCGGTGTCCCCACCAAAACTGTCTTGAAATACACCAGTCACGTATATTTTCAAGCCATCTGCAAAATTCAGAAAAATAAAAGGGCATGCATCGTTTGTCAATTAATATTGTATAATTGAAGATATAAAGGATGCATAAGTGACCATAAAAAGGATGTATATCTGAAGAAAATAGGATGTACCACTCTTGCTCATATTGTGGTGGATTTTTTCAATTTTACAGCTTCAAGAGCCTCTTTTTTTTTTTGAGGGAAACTACGATGGGGGTTACCTAGCTGAATTCACTTATTTCAATTAAATGAAATAAACAAATTACAGATGTTATCATCATGAGACGATAAAAGAAGAAAACAAAAGAGGTACATCACCAGTCAAGGTAAAACAAGAAGCCCTAGAGATTCTAAGTGTCGATGTATAAAGAAGAGAAACACTGTATAAAGATGCATCTAGGTCTCCTAGTGGGTTTTAGTGATTAATGACATAAGATTAAAATATGCTAACATGAGTATAGAGAATATGTGCAGATTATCAAAAGAAAATTAATTACCCACACTTGTGAGAAAGTTCATCCCTCCTCAAAAAGAAGAAAATATTTGAACTCAAAGAGCTTTCAAGTTTAGAGTTTTCTAGTTTATTTGAGTCATAGGTATGCCGAACTATTTAGAGGGATAAACTTATCTTGCTTAAAAGGAATTCATGTGCTCAAGCCATTCCAATATCCTTGTGAAAGATTAGCCTTCAAAATCCAAAAAGAACCAACCAATTCTGAGCCAAACAGAGAGTGATGGAAGTTCCGTCGGTACCAAACCTCTTCTGTCTTGCAACTTGAGAGCTATGAAAGTTCCATGAAGTCACTCACCGAAGTTCCATCACCCCTTTTGACTCAGTGAAAACCATCCCGCACAACGGCTCTTTTTGAAATGACGTAAGTTTCGTGACTCTTCATAGAAGTTCTGTCAGACCCAGAAAACTTCCCAACGGCTAGTTTTTGGAGTTGCTCTATATAAAGTCTACCCCTTCTCCCATGGGAAGGATTGGACACTTTGGCATTCTACTCCTTTTTCAGCTAGAGCTCTCCCCTCTCACTCATAGACTTGTTCTTGAGATCCAAGCAAAGTGAGAGAGATTCAACCACAAAAAGGCAAAATCCATCCACTCAAAAGCTTGAGCACATCTTTCCCTCTCTAAACAAGATTTGATTTGCTTGTTACTCTTGGAGACTTGGTCTCCTAGACGGCTAGACGTCGCTCTTGTGCTCCTAACTTGTTGTAGTGAGACGGGGATGTTTGTGAAGGTGTGACTCGCCTCCGGAGAAAAAAAATTAAGTAGAGAAAGAAATTTGAGCATGATCTTTGTGATTGCTTGGCGGGAAAATGGGTTGAGAGAGATCCGGCCACTTTGTGTGGCTCCTCAACGAGAACGTAGGAACTACTTAGTATGGTCGCTGAACCTCGAGTTAATTCCTTTGTATCTCTCTTTACTTTCCCGCATTATATTGTCGTGCTTGTGTTTTCTCCTTCATTATATTGTGCTCTCTATTTTTGGTATTGTGCTGTTAGCAATCTTTGCAAGAATAGAAATACACTTCGTGCTAGCTTCACCTTGATCAAGTATAGTATCTCTATCTCTTTATTTATCCGCATTTCATTTAGTTTTAATTTAGAGATTGGTTGAAGTTCTGTGAAGTGACAGAACTTCCGTGGTGACGGAAGTTCCGTCAGTCTCTGTTTGACCTACTTTAAGTGTTTATTTTTAACCCCCCCCCCCTCTAGGCAACTTTCACTGTAAAAGAACGAGAAGTCCACTTCTAGCGGAGAAAGACTCAACACATGCCGAAGAACTGATCATTCACCAAAGTGCACTGACACCGAGCATATGCTTGTCAGTACCACCTCGACCTCTAGTGTTACCCCCAACCCTTCGTAACTACGCCATCCCGCTGTCACCCTCCTAGGTTGGAGGGTCGCCCAACAAGATGGGGACTAGGAGTAGGGGGAACGTGTCAGCCAAAGTTCGTCAAAGAACAATGACCTCCTTTGAAGCTGATGACATCACCTATAGCACCATCCAGACGCCACCAACCATCCTCCGATGCCCTAAGAGGGGAGGAATCCTCTTACGAGGGAGGGTCAGCATTTGTGAACTTCACCACCTGACATAAGATAAGGCGAAAGCACCAACAAGAAGAACGATGATGAAGCAGGGATGCCAATGACAGCAGACAACAGAGCACAACCAAAGCCAACCTCCTAAGAGCCAATCTCATCACGTTCTTCTTTATTTCTCTGACCAAACCCTTGATTGAGAAGTGTGAATGGATTACAATTCGGCATTTTCATATATAACAATAAAATGCACGAAAAGATGGTATATGTATAATGTCAAAGTAAACAAATAAGCAGCAAGATAAACTTTCTACTTGACATGACAGCTCGAATATCTTCACAATAATGTCTTGTATCAGGTTAAGAAATCAAAAGATTATGGCACAAGTCGAAGCACCGATGAGGCATTAACCACGAATAGCTCTTCTCCGTCTATAACTCTCAAAGTCCATCTGTCTCTCGTGGAAACGCTTTAGAGTGCCTAGAAGATCCAGCAAACGGAGGTGCCAATGTTGTCCCAAGACCGGATCACAGTAGGTAGCTGCTTTAAAGAGGTTGGGAGACAGAATGGTGAACAATCTTCTTCTTGTTTTCTCCGACCTAGAGCACTCTTTTTTCAATTGTATAAAGAAACTCCGTGAAAACCCTAGCTATCACTCCTATGAGACGGCTAACTCCCAACGCCCGATACATTCTTTAGAGTCGACCAAAGGACTCGTTGGTTTGGACATAGTTTCTTTGTTCCTGTGTTTCTGTTTTGCTCTTCCCCTTTTTTCACTTAAAGGAATGGAGTTATAAAAAGAAAATGGTTCTGAGAAGGACATGTCAACTCATTTTTTTTTCATTCCAACCATATAGCTAGTTATTTGAGAAATGAAAACAGAGTCAACAAAGTAATTATGTGCCCAATTTTACAACTAAGATTACTCTAACAATTGCTATGCTTAAGTTTCTGGGAAATCAAATTGCGTGCATAGTATAGATGCTAGTTAACAGAATTTCACGGTAATAGTTTTTTCTTACATTAGTTCAACTGAATCGTGAACTGTTACCAAACATCTTTATGAAACATTGAATACAGGCAAGAAAATTCCATCGATTTCTTACTAATCATACATTTTGAAATTTTCGGCTACAAGATGAGGACAGAACCAAATGGAGTAGAATAACCAAATAAAAAGTAAAGTAATACCTTGTCCTTTAATGCATCAATAATAGCAGTCCGAGCAATGAAACGTGGCATCGCTTCGAATTGTGGGCCACCATTTCATTTACATTCCCATCATCTGTGAAAATATTGATGAACTCAAGGTTATGCCGTTCAGTCTTCAGGATCATGAGCTGGTGTAATCCGCAAATAGCAATGGAACACAAAATAGATATAATAGTGCATGGTTATAGCTGTATGCAACTTACCTGAATACGAAGATCAAAACCTTATAATATAAAGGAATTTGTCTGAGAGACATTGAGAAATGATGAGTTTTTTCACAACACACTCATAATCGCGTTTTCGTTTGAGACACTACGATTGTGGGTTCTCTCGTCTGTGACACACTATTACTGTTTAATAGTTATTCTATACTTTTGTTATCTTAACGCATAAAACACATTGAAATTTGAATCTTTGCACAAACATACATAGCTGCATTCTCTATTATTAAAAAATAGTGCTAGATTTTTTTCTAATTGTTTGCATGATTTGCTTATTATTTTAATATTTAAATTGTGGAGCAAGTCATGTCAATAATAATAAAAATTTTGTCTCTATTTTTTAATGACACAGAATGCAACAAAGTATGTTTGTGTAAATATTCAAATTTCAGTGTGTTTTATATGTTGAGATAAAAGAATTAAAAATAATTGTTAAACGTTAATGATGTATCACAGACGAGAGCACTCAAAATCACACTGTGTCTGGTATGAAAACAACGCGATTGTTGTGTTGTGCACAAAACCAGCATCTCTCAGTGTCTCCGACAAATTTTCCCTATAATATATTCACAACACCGCTTTTGAATATCACACTGACCTTGACAACGCCAGTACCAAAGGTTGGACTAATAGAGAATCACAAATTATTTTGAGTTTTCGACCATTAAAGGGGTGGATGGCATATTTTCCATGCAAATGCTTATATCTTTCATCCTTGGACGGCAATGGCAGTATCACCAAGCATTGTTTCGATGCGTGTCGTTACCACGATAATTTCACCCAAACCTTCTTCCAAAGGATAGGCAAAAGATATCAAAATACCAAACTGGACAGGGGTTTTATCCAGGAACATCTAACAAAGTCTCTTCTGATATACCCATATGGTCAACCTAAAAACCAGTGATTGGACACATTATAAATATATTTCCCATATAAGAAATATATTGTCCATCCTATATGCAATCCCAGTTCACAAGACGATGAGCCCTGCAACAGGTAATCCATCCAAAGATGCCATGAAGCAAGAAGAGAAAACTTACATAGCAAATAATTAAGAAAGATGACTCATAATATATCAAAATGTAACAGAGCGCCTGATTATATCATAGATAACTAGCCTATATATTAAACTTCTTTGTAAAGCCTGAGAAAAGCCTCAATCACAGCTTTTGATCTCTGTTCGTCCATTGTAAAACACTGAACATAGAACCAAACAGATAACATGTCCGTATATAAATTTTGTTTCCCGACACCCCCCCCCCCCCCCCCCCCCCCGCCCCCGCCCCCGCCCCCACCCACCCATCCTCCAAAAAAAAAGAATAGTGACGGAAAAACAGAAAAGATTTACCTCATGTGACCAATCAAGTGATGCACCAAGCACGCTGTGTGCGAACTCACAGATGCGGGAATTATTTCTATTATCTAAAAAGTGATGCACCAAGCATACGTAGTTGTTTTCAGTATGGTACCACGTCTTTTCATTTGCGAACCTGTGAAACAGACATTGTCACACCCGAATGAAAATATGAATGTAAAACACCGAATAAAATATCAATTGATGTCCCAAAAATATTTTAAAATAATTGAGTATCGAGCATTTTATCCAACGTCACCACCAAGTGTGAAGTCTGGTATGTTTCACGCAAAATTTGGAAAGTTTTGTACATTAGCGTTCTATGACATGATTGAGACGACATAACATGCCAGTAAATCCTATTTTTAAGTAATACTGACAAAATGCCTGTGAATGTGATAATGTACGTACACATCGAAAATTGAAAGATATGAATGTGCCACTATTCACCAGTGAGTCAGTCAACGACAGGCCATGCGTAAGGAATCAAACACTTACCTCTGACAGAAATTTCTCTCGTCCTAAGTCATGCCTTGACAATTTCTTCTCGCGCATGAGTGTTTTTGTTCCACCGCCACCTGATACAGCAGAAAACGAATAACTGTAATTGATACCTGCCACTGAAACTATATGGCATTGTCAAGGAGATAGCCAGCCCACTCCCTCGTCATGTATCGGGATCCCCGTTTTCTTCTGCTTTGCTTCGAGTTTCTTCTCCTCCTTCTCCTTGGCCTGAAAGAGAACAAACACATGGCGCAGAGGTTAATTCGGCAGTCGGCACAACCGAGACACGACCAACACAACTCGACCAAACTTCCAGGTCCATCATGAACATTACAGAAATTAATCCAATTGGACTGTCAATACCTTCTGTTCCTTCTTCATTTTCCGCTCCAAGTCCTTCTCATCTAGCGGCTGCAGACATATCCCATCGAGAACCATCAATAAAAATCAAAACGGAAGGAGCATTCACTATGTATCATGTATGCAACTATCAACCAGCACAGCTTGATTCCGTGAACTCTCGCTAGAGTCCGGCAACCCCAAAGAGAGAGGGGGGAAAACTCAACAGAGTATAACCGGAGCAGCTGCATCGCATCAGCACGCCGAATCGTATCTCAAAACCTTCAAACTGGTATTAACTGACTCCAAATTGACTCCATAGTGGAAACACAGGCTCAGAGAACAACCGCAAGCAGAAATCCCATAAGGGAATCAAGAGTCAAGACCACGGGCATCACTGACCTTCTTCATGGCGCTGATCGGGCCACCACTGGCAGCGGCGGCTGTCCGTACCGAGCGAGAAGCCTGTAGCCACGGCGCGCGCAGGGGCGGGCTGGGGCTCCCCAGGGTTTTAGGAGCCGGCGGGTTGTGCACGCGATGACGCCACAGGGTGGCGCGCGCGGCATGATCCGTGGCCGGGATTTATTTTAGGTGGAATCGTGAGCGGCAAGTGACCTGCTGGAGTTCGGGTTCGACGGTGAAGACGCAGCAGAATTTGACGGGTGATCGGTATCTTTTGCTCTCGAGCGATTGATAAATCGGAATGTCACTTCTCACTCGCCTTGGCATGGTGAAAATATGCTGTTCTTTTTTTATTTACTCTGCTACTAGTATAGGGAGCATTAAATTTGGAAGGCCACTGGATTTTTATTTTTATTCTTTTGAAATGAAGGCCAATGGTTAAGACCTAGGTCTATTGAGCAATTAGGATGTAGTTCCCATTATTAGGAAAAAAACTGGAATCGGGGTGTGAATCAAAAAGACGTTAACAGATGAACTATTTTTACCGATGTCCTCAGAACTTGGGAACCACGCTGTTAGCAGCAAATTTAACCGTCAAGTTTGCCGAAGGAGACCTCTTCATCAGTCTCTGAATTGGCAATCAGAGCCTCAGAGGGATGTATTCGTTGCGGCGTCATCCATTATTGACGACCAGGTCCGTTTGGTTGTAGCCCAGTCCGTGCCTTGACATTATGGCTGGTGGCCATGGGCCAGGCTCAAGTGCATCAACCTCGGCCCAATAGTGCAAGGCCCTATGCTCTATTGGTGTTTGGAACTTTTTTATATAATAGATAATTTAAAAAGAAAATACACCAGCTCCTGTGGAGTTCCTATGCCCAATTTTTTTTAAGAAACGGATATGTATTTCAATATTACGGCCTTCCTATGCCCAAATAGGTGCTACGAGAGAATTATTATGTCCTGGCTTCCGAGAGAATTATTATGTCCCTGGCTCGTCTGCCAAACATTTACAACCACACAGGTCCACTCTTCCGGGATGCTCGAGAGCCTAAGACACGTCACTTTCCCTATACGGAGCCGTATCAAGGATAAAGAGACACCACCGTCCTCAATCACGGCACGGCCTAGCGCCAGCCGAGCCACACCGGCGACCCAGGGTTGCCATCACGCGTCAGCCACACCCTTCCGGAATAAAACCCCGCTTGTCATTTGTGCGTGCGGTGGGGCGGTCGGTTGGCATCGGCGTGCTGCCGGCCATACATCGCTGCACAGCAGCTGCAGACTTCTGAGCGAGAGCGACGTCACAACAGGCTCCAGAAAGAAAAATGACATCAGGACTCAAAAAAGAAAGAATCGACATCAACCACTGCCCATCACGGTGCTAAAAAGAGTCAACAGTGACAATTGTGTACCTCTTCTCCGGTGGAGGCGTCGGTGATGCCGAATTATTAGCCATTGGCAGCAGAAAAGTGGTTTCAGTCTGACTCATCAGGCATCAGCGCTGAATCAAGCCAACTGCACGTACGAACGGGCAATAATTTTTCCAAGATGTACCAAAGAACTGATATAGAAACATGGTTGGCGAAATAAACAACCTTACCCTGAAGCCTCAACCAGAAACAGCCCCCTAGCCTATTTGCTTGTTCAGAACAAAATAGACAGACAAGCGCACCTGCGTCTTTATATAAAGGAATCCACCAGTATCGTCAGCTTTGGTTTCTTCCCATTGCACATACCTCTGCAAGGCATTCTCAAGGATAGCCTCTGCCTTTCCCCTCCTCCTCCACTCCATCAAGAGCTTTGAGAGATGGCTCAGGTATGCAGAATTCTCCCAGTATGTTTGATTCTTCAGTTCATCTGATTGTTCATACCTCTGTATTGCTTGGTCCATTCGAAGCAGAAGGTGGTTCTGAGGGTTCCAACCATGACTGATGACAAGATAAAGCAGAAAGCCATTGAAGCTGTTGCAGACATTTACGGTAACAATTTGTGCGTATGTTTTCTGCTGTTGAAGCTTGGGAGATATGTTCAGAACAAAAAGACCTTAGATATGTATTTACAGAAACTAGCATATTGTTTTTCTCATTCTTCATTCAACGTTCAATCCGTAGTTCACATATTCAAAATATTAGAATGAGTTTTTCTTGCGCATGCTTGAGGTGTTGTTAGGCAAGTTCCCAAAAAAAATCATGTTAGGCGAAGTTTATTTATCCTATGTGCTAATTGCTAACGCAATGACTAAGGACCACAGACCCATGGTATAGCTAAGCATACACATGAATTTATTTTACTGTCCTTTGCAAGTGAATGTTTTGTGAAGGAGCTGGATCAAATCCAATACATGAACATTTAAAACTTGTTTGGTAAAATAGTAGCGTTTGACAAGTTGTTTATTCGATCTTCATTGTGATGGGGGATATTTTTGTCTGATGTATTCTACTGCAATCTTCAAAAGAAATATTTGCCCACCTGGTTTTCTCCACTGCATATCTTAACACCTCGTATAATGGGAAAAGAATATGTCTATAGAACAGGAAATCAGGATAACATAATGAACAAGAATTGAGCTGACAAGAAAATTTACGATATGCCTACCTGATTCTGTGCACAGGTATTGATTCAATAGCAGCAGATCTGAAGGATAATAAGATGACCATCATAGGCGATATGGACACTGTAGCCATTGCAAAGAAGCTGAAGAAAATTGGGAAGATTGACATTGTATCTGTTGGACCTGCAAAAGAAGAAAAGAAGGAAGAAAAGAAAGAAGAGAAGAAAGAAGAGAAGAAAGAGGAGAAAAAAGAGGAAAAGAAAGAGGAAAAGAAAGAAGAGAAGAAAGAGGAGAAGAAATGATTTAAGTGTAAAGCATACAGCAATATAGCATCACTGCTACTTCTCTCTGCAGAAGATTTTGCTTCTGCTTGATGTTTCTATGTCAAGTTACTAAATAATTTTTGTAAATACTCTACAGAGTGCATATTAGATAAAAATAAAAGTGCAGTCAGTAGTCAGTACATTACTTTTAGAATTACTTTCCTTACCTCACCAATTCATTTTCAGAACTCTATCTTCAAGAAACTAACATTGAGAGGAAATCCAAATAACATAAAAACATAGAAAACAAGAGATGGCTACCATGTAGAATCTATACAGACCTGTACAGGTCAATCATATGAAAACTTTTTCAACATCAGAAGTGATGGTGGACTGCTCATACCAAATCTCTTAAACTGAATTCCATTAAACCATGCTTGATTGTAGTTTGCCACACCTGTTGCCATCGCTTAAAGACAAGGTAAACTTTTCAACGGTATCACATACCAATAGAATAAAGTTATATTTATGCTGCTAATGCATCAAAGACCAACATAGACGGAAAACCTCTCAGTGCTACAAATTAATCTATAATACATCCATGGGCCTTGTTTGATTTCTGACATGAAACCCAAGAAACATTCGCTGGCACCAGAAATATATCACAGTCATCTGGGTCAGAAACCTAGGATTAGTAGTAGATCAACAATCATACAGCAGTATAAATATCAAATGTCCTATTTAAGAGTTCATAGTAGTGAAACAAGATTTTTGAGTAGTGACCACCATCCTATAACATTTCATTGTTGGATAAAACAAAACAATTACAACATACAACATTGCATCTGTACTTCATTAAATATATAGGAATCCCATATGGCATTGTGCTATATCAAGTGTATAAAAATTAAAGCGCAACTGATTTATGGCATATTCCCTCACCATCCATCTTTCTAAAATGCAAACAACCTAAGAAATGAACTTTGCATATATTTTTTGGGTATCTCTTCTCAACATCTTCTATATCCTCCAAATCTTGACAACAGATGAAGATAATGGCCCTTATCTGTCATGTATTTAATGACATTATTAGCTTCAGAATCCTTCCCAGAATTACGCAACCTACTGACTAGACTACTGTAAACAGAGAAGTTTGGTGTGCAGCCACGTGAGTCCATGTCCTTCAGCATAGAGAATGCTTTATCAAACTCCCCTACTATGCAAAGCCCCCCTATCATGGAATTGTAAGTGTACACATTCGGAAGCTGCCCTCTTTCCAACATATCATCAAAATACCTTTGGGCTTCCCCAAAGTCACCTGCTGCCACATAGCTAGAGATCATAACGGTGTAGCAGACAACATCTGGTTCACACCCTTTCTTGACCATCTCGTCAAAGAAATACTTGCAAGCTTCTAAGTTACCAGCACGGCCAAGACCATCGATCAAGTTCGTAAAATGAAGCACATTCGGTACACACCCAACATCATTCATATAGTTCAGCAAATTGAGAGCTGCAAGGGGTTTGTCACCTTTACCGAGCACATGAAGCAAGATGTTGTAGGTGTAAAGGTCAGGATTAAGCCCATTTCTGCCCATCTCGTCAAGCAGCCTATGGAACTGATCCAATTTCCCAAGCATATACTTTGCACGCATCACCACATTGTAAGTCAAAATGTCAGGCGAATGCCCCTCAAGAAGCATTTTCTGATGAACCCACTCGATCAACGAGTACTGCTGAATCGTCAGAAGCGTGTGCAGTATCGCGTTGAACGCGTTCCTGAATGGGCGGTAGTTGAAAGTGCTCGACTTGATGAACCTCTCCACCAGCCTTCGCCTCAACCCAACCTGCCCAGACGAGCATATCAAAAGGTGGAACGTGCGGGCAGAAACAGGCTGTTCCTTCTCCGCCATCTCCTCAAACAGCCGCCACATCGCCTTGACCTCACCACACTCGGCAAAGACCTTCATCACTAGGTTGTACATGCTTGTACTATTCCGGTACCCCTCCTGCTGCCCAGCCCACATGAAGAACTTGTACGCCAGCCTTGGGAACCTCTCACGGTTCACATTATCCACAGACACGATTATTCTGAACAGAACTTTCCTCACCAGTTCGTTGGTCACCCTTGCACCCATTTCGTCGAGCGCCTGGCGGGCGCTGAACCCTGGCCCGTCCTGCAGCAGGATCCTGAAGATCTTATCCGCCTGCAGCTTCAGATCCTCAAAGGACCTCCTCCTAGAACCGCAACCAGGAGGAAAATTTTCGCCGTCATCGTCGTCGCTCTCCGACCACCCGCCAGGCCATGGAAGCCCGAGGAGCTCATCCCGCGGGAAGCGGCCGGAATCTTGGCCTGCCGCCTCGTCTCCTCTTTCACTGGTGCTGCCAGCATCCCGACTTCCAATGTTGGGGCGCGTCACGCCGCTGTGTGTCGGGCCATCGCTGCAGAGACGCCGCGATGGCCAGAGCCTGGCGGAGAGCACCCGGGCTGCTCGGAATGGAGTTGGGCGGGCGCCCGGGATCATATGGAGAGCTCGCCCGAGCACATATCGAGCCTCACGGCTGTGTTGGAGAGGATGGTGAACTGGTGGCGGTGGCAGTGAGTTCTGGTCCGAACGGCGGCGGCGAGTGGTAACGCTAGCGGCGCGGGGGCGCGGCGGGACCAAGACGAAGGGCGAGTCGAGTTCCTGCGCTCGATTCCACCCAGGAGAATTCGGGCCTTGGCCCAAATTCCTTCACCGTCATTTTAGGCTGTCGTGGATGTACCGCATTTAGGCCCAACTTCCAAGCTCCCCTTCGGCTCTTCAGTATGCACTAGGGATGAAATCGATCGGAAATGATCGAAAATTAGTATTATCATTTTTCAATTATATTTTTTAGTCGAAAATAAAAACAAAACTAATAAGCTCAAAAATGCAAACAATAACGATACTGTTGGGAATCGAAAATGAAATTATCGGTATGAAAATATGTCGATATCGATCGAAAATCGATAATCATGATCGATAACTATCATCTATTACATTATTCTAGATACTCACGTCAATATAATCACATAATTAATCATATCATTCATCTGGCATGACGAAAATAATTCAACTTGACATAGTTAACATAATAAATTAGAGTGACATGACATATAAAAAAATAATAGTTTTAAAAAGTGTTGTAGGGTACACGCAACTATAATCAGAAGTACAAGAAGAAATTTAGTTCTATGGATCTTAAGCTTGTGATGGTAAGATTTATTTGAGCTTAATTATTTCCGTAACAAAGGTTACTCTTTCAGAAATTCGATATTTTCCACGGAAAATTTTGAACGAATATGGTATACCGTCCATTCGATCGAAAATCAGCTCTATTGTTTTCATTTTCATTTCCATCAAGGTTTTCTCATTTCTGTTATTGTTTTCATATTTCTCATAATTATTTCTCTATTTCTTGTTTTTTTCAAAAACGATTGTCGGTATATCGGGAATTTCCGTCACCGTTTTCAACCCTAGTCTTCACCGAGAGAACAATTTATGGTACTACCGTGCTCCCGAGTCTCTCCTTACCGAGTTTTTTTTTTCTGTTCCGCTGGTAATCCTTTTTCTGCATGGTTGATACAAACTACTGTCGGCGGGTTCTCCTATCTCTATCTCCATCCAGGAGATTAATTTCCTTGAAATAAGACAATCCAGGATCACCAATCAAAACCTACGTTTTTCCCTTTCCTTATAGCATCAACACTAGAACAATGGACAGGGGATAATGTGCCAGTACACACTCGATTTTTACAATGCAGGAAGACGCAAGAAATAGCAACACAGGGCTGCGTTCAACGGCAGCAGTTCGGGCGTGTTCAAGGGATGGGCTGCACACGCTCTTGGATCGAGCGGTAGACAAGGTTGGAAAAATCGAATTAACCGGCCGGCCGGCTCAGCTCGAAAAACCAATTGATTAATCAGAATAACCGTCAGATTAATCAAATTACTACAATATTAAATTTGGTTTTCTCCAACTAACCGGTCGGTTAGTGTGACTGATCGGAACCGATTTTTTGATACCAGAATAACCGATCAGCTTTTACCGACTATGTAAATCATGCCGGGAGAAGGACATACACAAACACGGAAAACTTTCCGTGCTGGTTCATCGCCACTGGTCTACAGTCTACTCCCGTTTCGGACCAAAGGCGTGGAGCGCTGGAGCCTACGCCTACGCCTACGCCTAGTCATCAGTGTATCTACCACCATACGAATCTCAACCAAGAGCCCTTTCGTTCTTTCTTTCTTTGAAACCATGAACAGTATAGTGGCCTTCGCAGTGAGTGCTGGGGCATTATTACGAGTTTGATTGAAACGGTTAGATGATTAAATTTATTTTCTTCCATTTTCAGGCCACACACACACACATGACGTACGCATCCGAAAATTTTGAACGTTTTTATCATACAAGCTTGCAATGCTGCAGCAGCAAACACCTGGACAAAGCTCAGCGCAGCACCCATCAGGAGGGCACTTCATTTTCTCCCTGTCTCCTGCGCACAGTCCGCACCACTGCAGCACTGTTCCTCCGCTAAAAAAGCAAAATCCCAACACAAACACTAGAGCCCGGAGGCGGAGGCGCACGCTGTCCCTCCTGAGTCCTGATCGGTGCGCGGCAATGCCGCACCCCCGTCGCTGCATCCTCCTCCTTTTCCTAGCCGTCGTCATCTTCCTGTCCTCCTCCGCGCCGGCACGCCACGCCACCGCGCTCCACTTCACCGCCATCCTCTCCGGGCGCCGGAGCCTCGCCGAGTTCAGCCGCGCGCTCGCGGCCACCGGCCTCGCGGACGCCATCAGCAGAAGCCGGGCCGCGGTCACGGTCCTGGCGGTCGACGACGCGCACATGGCGCCGCTTACGACAACGACGACGCGCGGCGGCCTCCCGCGCGAGGCCCTGCGCCGCGCGCTGTCACGCCACGTGCTCGCCGGCTACTACGACGACTCCAGCTTACGCCGCCTCCTCCTGACCGTCACCGGCGCCGGCGACTCCACGGCGGCGGGCGTCGTCGCGCCCACCCTGCTCCTCCTCGACGACAACGCGCGGGCCGCCGCCGGCGCGGTGAAGATCGTGGCCCGCCGGGTGCGTGGCGTTCGAGCCCATGGATCACGACGGCGCCGTGTTCTACGTCGGGCCCGTGCACGAGGCGCCTGACGGCAGCGTGTCCGTGCTGCTGGTGACCGGGGTGATTGCCTCGTCTCGCGAGCGTGAGGCCGCGCACCCGGAGTCGAGGCTGCTCAAGAAAATATCGATGGCGCTGGCGCCGGAGCGGGACCCGTCCACTGCCAGAGCGCACGGGCATGTGGACGTGGAGGATTGGTTGGTCTTTGGGATTTGGTATGTGGCTGTGGTCTTGATCAGCGCCATGGTCTGTTGTCGTTGACTAGATCGGGCAAGAAATGTAGGAGCTGATTTATTTAGTGGAGTGAGTCTATGGTTACTTTTGGGGGATTCCAACGCTGTATTATTCATTTCTTTCTCGTGAAAATTCGGACAGACTCGTTCACTCGTTCCTGACATTTTGCATTCGTTGTTTCTGTAGCCAAACATTAACTAGGAAAACTGGAAGCGAAACTCGAAATCATTCTCAAAACTCGACACGTGAGCTGCACTGCTACTGCCTTTTGCCATGTGCTGCGGTTCAGGTGGGTTTTCTGCAAAAGTGCAAGGGTTCATTGCTGATAGCGATAGGCCTGGCACCGCGCTTGTGAGACATCTCTTTACAATGCTGAGTACATTTTTTTTTTCTTTTTGATAATTCACTGTGGAATACTTTGGCCTAGTCCTGGGATGGACGTTGAACGAATTCCACTTTGTGTCCTTGCGTGCGTGTGCACGTGTCAATCAGCGTGTGTTCCTAAATTTGACTAGCGCATTTTGTATGCCTTTTTTTTTAATGGAAATACACAATGATAAGCTACTATGCACCGATCAGTTGCACCTAAAAGCCTAAGTTGATGGGAAAAGATGGGCAATTTACCTATAGTTCAACACTCCTCCTCATGTGCAGCTCCCTCGGGGCGCAAACGTGGAAATTGGAGCGGCGCAGCAGAAAATACGGTCACCAAGACTTGAACTCAAGACCTCTGGCTCGATACCATGTTAAAGTACTATGCACCGACCATTTGCACCTAAAAGCCTAAGCTGATGGGGAAGGGTGGGCAATTCACTTATGCTTCAACACACAAGATGCCTCTAGCTGCGGTGCAAAATACACTGTAGCGGCGGGTATGGGTAGTCGACGCTACGGTTCTGCAGCTAAAAATGAAACATTTAAAACAGCGGACAACCTCATATTGAAACAAACCACCGCTATAACAATATTAGTAGTGACGGGTGAAGATGTCATCTGCCGCTACCATTAGATTCGAAAATAAAAATAAGCCCATCCGGCCTGCGCCAGCCCCGCCGTGGATCTGTCGGCACGTGCTCGTGCTCATGCTCGCCGCCCTCCGGTCGGATCCGCTGCCGCACCACCCCGAGCCACCCCAGTCCGCTGCCTTCGCCCGCTGCCATGGAGGAGGAGGCCGGATCTGCTGATCGAGGAGATGTAGAGGAGGCTGGATCCGCTGACGCTGCTCTCAAAGCCCGTATCTACACCGCCGTGGAGGTCGGAGTCGCCGTCATCGATGGTTGAGCTTCGCCCGCCTCTAGGACTTCCGGATCTGGCCGTCGTGGAGGTCGGAGCCGCCTGGGAGCCATGACCGCTGCCATGGAGGTCGGAGCCGTCGCTATCGAGGGTTCAACATGAGTTGTCCGCCGGATCCGCCCGCCTCTATGCCTTCCGGATCTAGCCACCGCATGGCCAAATCCGTTGTCGCCCGCCGTCGCACCTCGTGGGTAAGGCCGCCGCGTGTCGCGCCTCCTTGCGGGTAAGGCCGCCGTGCGCCGCGCCTCGAGGGCCGCCTCCCGCATCCAACCTCGAGGCCCGCATGGCCGGTGGGGCGGCGGCGATCGAGAGAAGAGGCGGCGATGGGGGGGGGGGGGGGGGGAGGAGGTGGTGGTGGCGGCCGGGAGAGGAGGCGAGGAGGGGTAGGAGAGGTGGGGGAGAGAGAGGAGGCAGCGTTGCCTGAGGGAGGAGCAGGCGGCGCTGAGGGGAGGGAGTGACTGAGTGAGAGGAAGGGTTAGGGTTTCCTCTTTTTTATAGTTGTTGATGGGCTGACTGCTAAAATGGGCCGCGGGCAAATATAGTAGCGACGGGTGACTTATTAAACCGCCTGTAATAGCTGCGGGTGGCTTAGTGGGCCATCGCTAAAAATTGTTCTGATTTGTAGCTGCGATCCATTTTAAAATACGCCGCTGAGACTTTTTATCTACCGTCGCTATAGACCCTTTTTCTGGTAGTGATATCTTCCATTACTCACAACCATGAGCACATCGTGGACCAGAAGGTTTCTAATGGGAAACTGGGAGACATTTGGTTATTGCAGAAAGGGGGAGAAAAACTATTAACCAAGAAGTCAATGTTTTTTAGATTTGCAACCTTGTAGAGTGATGCAGAGTAAAACGTGAACACAAATTAAAATACTGTTCCGAAGTGATCGAGAAAATACTGATCACAATGTGGTTCACATGGATCATGACATCCTAGAGTCAAGGGCTCGAAGTTTTTTGAAACACGTCAGACTTAATGTAATGCGCCAAGAGGTTTAGCAGCGCCTTAATAGCGGCAAAAATGGGACGAATGGAAAACGAAAGTGGCCCGTGCATGAGTTTCCAAACCAGGCTACGGAGACGTCTGCCCAGCGCTGCGAGGCTCAGTGTACAGCCCTCCCCAATGAAACGCATCGCACGCGGCTGCGTCGATTTCACTTGCCAAGAAGGCAAGAACGGCCGCTCGCAACCAACCACCACTCCTACTGCCCCCCTGTGCACCATCGTATGTCACTGTCGCGAGCCCATGGACGACGACGGCGCGCGGGCCACCGCCGTGTTCTACGCCGGGCCGGTGCACGAAGCGCCTGGTGAGCGGGGTGATCTTTTCCCCCGAGCCTGAGCCCTGAGGCCGCGCACCCGGAGTCGAGGCTGCTGCATCGGAGCGTGACCGGTCCACGGCCAGAGAGCACGGGCATGCGAACGGACTGTTGATCTTTGATATGGTGTGTTTTTACGCGTTAGTGCGTTGTATGCTGTCGTTGACTAGATGGAGCGTTCGATCGAGCAAGAAATTTAGGAGCTGATTTATTGGAGCGAGTGTATGGTTTTGCGACTTTGAACACGCCGTATTCAGTTCTTCCCTAGAAAATTCGGTCAGAGTGTTGTCGTTCGTGACATTTTTTTCAATTCGTTGTTTCTGTAGCAAAGAAACAAATACTAAATAACTAGAAAAAACGGAAGCAAATCTCGAAATCATTCTCAAAAACTTTACCTGTGAGCTGCATTGCATTGGTAATGTCTTTTGGCATGTGCTGCAGTTCAGGTGGTTTCTATGAAAAAAAACGGCAAGAGAGCTCTGAATCTTTCTTTCTTTACACTGCTGACTGTTGTGCTCAATGCGTGTCCTGAGATGGACGTTTGTCGAATTCCACTTGTGTCCTTGTGACCTTGTGTGTGGGTGTGACGTGTCGATCAGTGTGTGTTTCTCAGTTTTATTACTGGCAAAGGCAAACTTTATGTGCTTGTAAAAAGGGAAAAACGATTTTATTAACCTGAACTTTCCCAAAGACAATGAATTCATTTATCAATATTCATTCAGGAGCATGGTCGCAGGGAAAAGAAATAGGCTGGGCAGTGGAAAATATTTTGCAATGATTCACACGTATCATGAATCACATCTAGGGCTAAGATCTCAAAGTTTCGAAAAATACGTCATCTGAAAGTAACGCACGAGGAGGGTTTGAAAAATATAGTAACAAAAATAGACGAAATTGACCGAAAAAAAAAGGGACGGACGAAAGTAAAGTTGTCCGTGCCGCCGTGCGAGTTTCTAAACCTGGCAATCTGTGTTCACGAGAGCTCTAGAGCTGCGAGGGGCTCAGTACAGCCTCTTCGCAGTGCAACGCATCACACGCGGTTGCATCGATTTCACCTTGCCAAGAACAGGCTGTTACAACCACCACTCCTACTGACGCCCCCCTGTGCACCCTCTCGTATGTGTCGCCGTCGCGTGCTTTGGCAGACGAGAGCCGAGGGCCTTCCATTCTTAGCTCACGTCGACCGGGCTGCTGCGCAGGTGATTGCACCGATCAAGCAAAAGTTGAATTCAAAAGCTCGCCGCATTGATAGGTTCGTCCGCTGCGCTGCCTCGTGCAAAACAAAACCCCACACAGAGCGCCGCAGGCATCAGAGACGCGCATGCTCTCACTCCTCGCAACGACAATGCCGCTCGCCATCCGAGGCCTCCTCGTCCTCGTCCTCGTCCTCCTGTCCTCCGCCGCGCCGGCGCCCTGCCTCCATGCCGCCGCTCGCAACGCCACAGCCATCCTCTCCGCGTGCCCGGGCCTCGCCGAGTTCGGCCGCGCGCTGGAGGACACCGGCATTGCTGCCGCCGTCAACAACAGCCCGGCCGGCGCGGTCACGGTGCTCGCCGTCGACGACGCACGCATGGCCGAGGCGCGCGGGAGCGGCATCCCAAGCGAGGCGCTGCGCCGCGCGCTCTCGCGCCACGTGCTCGCCGGCTACCACGACGACGCCTCGCTCCGCCGCCTCCTCCTCACCCGGACCCAGACCGGCGGCTCCGCTGACGCCGTCGTCGCGCCCACCCTGCTCGACGCCGGCGCGGTGAAGATCGTCGCCCGTGGGGGCCGGGCCTCCGGGCGCGTGGCGATCGAGCCCGTGGACCATGACCCGCGGGCCGCCGCCGCGTTCTACGTCGGGCCCGTGGCGCGCGACAGCAACGTGTCCGTGCTGCTGGTGAGCGGCGTGATGTGGCGCAGCCCCGCCGCCGCGCGTCCGGAGCCGAGTGAGTCGCGGCTCGTCTCCCAGGACGCAGTCAACATCGTCGCGCAGAGCAGCAGCGCTAGCGCGCCACGCGGCGGGCGCGTGGCCTTCGTCGCGCCGCAGCAGGACGCCAGGGACGGCGCGCGCGCAGCCGTGCCCCCCGCGCAGACGCAGCAGGTGACGGTTCACACTCGCAGCACGTCAGCGCTGCAGGAGGAAGGCGAGGTCACGTCCCCCGCGGCCGAGGCTGCTGCCGCGCCACCGGAGCCGAGGGCAGCCGACGACGACTCCGCGCCGGCGCCGGCGCCGTCAGCTCCGCCGGAGCACAATCCAACCGACGCGAGTATTCTTACCATTTTCGGCATTTTAATGGCGTGCTATCTTGTGGTGCACTGTTGTAGCCATCCGCCGGATGCATGATCGATCGGTTGGCTCTCTGCTGTGATCGAGAACCCATTGGTAGGAGTCGGACGACGTGTTCCGTGACGCGCCAGAACCGTTTGGGTGTTGAAGACTCTGTGTTTCCGTGCACTCGTACACTGGATTCAGTTCGCGTCTTTGAATTTGGCATGTTGTTCCTAGTACTCGATGCACACATTTCTATTTCAGCCAAAGTGCGTCAAAAGTAACCTTCCCTCACGATGATGCACATCAAATTCTCCCTTGTAAAATCCGAGACAGAAAGCCTTGGCAGATGTGCCAGGTGAAACAATGCACAACCGCATCACTTGGTTTTCCAAAACACGATGTAGGCGTGCAGTTGTTTGAGAGAGTTCAGATGTTTCAGGCTTTCATTCATGACACACAAAATGAAAGTGTTTCCAAATCAAGGTATCCACCACAACCACTGCCGGCTCAACGCTGCCAGCACTTCTTCAATGACGCGCTCACCCATTTTGGGCAACGTCTGAATTTAAGATGAATCAAGTGTCAAGCCAGGTGGATGGGATGGATCATCTTGTAGCGTAGCTAATGAGGATCACAATATTTACGAGTTCGTTCCTAAAATTTAAACGTGTGTGTATTTGCATAGCGCTACGAAAATGTGACCAACTTCTTTGTCCTCCGAATTAATGGGAGAGAATAAACCAAGCGCTTCGCAGGTGCCAGGTGACGTAAATGATGAACACAACAAAAAATAAAGCAACTTTGGACATGCAGATTACAGAGTTGTGAAATAAAAATTACAGCAGAAGTGAAACCAAGACG
Source organism: Eleusine indica (assembly GCA_030378355.1). Lineage (NCBI taxonomy): Eukaryota > Viridiplantae > Streptophyta > Magnoliopsida > Poales > Poaceae > Eleusine > Eleusine indica. Next base: position 52,023,322 of record CM059495.1, read on the forward strand.
AAGAAACTCCACACCTGTGCACTTATTCCAGAATTAGAATCGACAGCACTAATCACACCATCCAGACGTGCACACCCACGTTGGCAAAGTCGAAAAGCACCATTTTTTTCCTCACGGTGACGCACTTCACATTGTATTGGTGTTGAGTTTCGGTTCGCCGATCTCCTCGCCGCGGAGCACCGGCGCATCCGCTGCGATGTTCTCCCTCACTTCGGCCCCTGCATCACTCTCTCGTCAGCTCGTGACCCCATCATCATTGGGCATGGCAAAATGTTACTAGTTCTGGAAGATCAAGAAGTGAAATTGTCTCAAAACATGGGTATCTTCTTTTTTGCAGGGATAGCTTGGGCAATCTGGAAGACCAGGAACAAAATGACAATTGAGAAGAAATTTCCTAAACCAAAGGACGCTTTGATCACTGGTATTACGCTCCTTCAGAAGTGGAAAGTCCTCTTAAGAGAAAAAGATGAGAAGACGGTGGACAAAATGGTGGCAAAACTTCTGAGCATAGTAAAGAATGAGAACATCTTGCAAGTTGGGACGACGGACATTGTTGAATGGTGACGTGGGTGAAGAGGGACATGGGGTCGTCTTCATTTCTAGGAAGCTTTTGCTCTGTCTTTAGTTGTCTCTTTGCGTTTAGCTTCCTGCTAAGGACTGGTAATGTGCGGGCCTGTTCGACACCTGGCATAACCGGTTCTTTTTACTTCCTGCTCAACCTGTAAGCTGGCATCCCCAGCTAAACTCATATTTTGGCTTTCTAAAAGCCGAGTAATTTCTCTTTTCCAAAAAAAAAAAAGTTACTAGTTCGGTTCAGTGGAAGCGTCGATTAGAAAGAAGATTGTGTGTTATTACCTGTTGCCGTGTCGGGCTGCACGGTCTCGGAGACGCGGTTCCCGCCGGTGAGCGACGTGACGGCCTCGCGCGTCTTGGTGATGACCCCCCCGGGCGCCGGCACACGCTGTTGTCGTTGATGCCCGCCGTGGTGTCCGTGGCCGGCTTCGTTCTCTCCAGGATTTCTACAGCCGGCCGACCTCGAGCTCACGTCCGCAATTCACATGGGCGCTTGTAAACTCAAGTCACTATATTCACAGCCTTGGCTTGCAATGATGCACATAATAATTTGGAATAAACGCACACGCATGACCCATCAAATATAATTTGGAATATATAAAAAAAGCACCGGCCATCAAAAAAAGGCTGATGTGGCCAAATTTAACACTTTTGAAAACCAAAATATGTTGGAGAAAGGGATTTTCTCTTATTTTCTTTTAAAAAAACTATAAAAAAAGTTTATTGATCTTCTTAAAAGAAAGCTCTTAGTAATTCTTATGGATATATACAACAATTATAGTCTGGTCAAGATCGGTGTTTACATCGCTGCCAATTCCCTCACATTGACACGTGGGGTCATACCAAGGCTGGGCATTACCTGTATTTCCTTATTTTGTGCGAAATAACTTTTGTTTTTAGAGCCGAACACTTGAACGGACGGACCAGATTCTATCTAATAATAACAAACATAAAAAACTACTCCCTCCTCCTCCAGAAAGGCAAAAAAGAAGAATACACAAACCCAAACCCCTAGCCGTTTCCTTTCTCTGTCCGGATTTCTACTTGTTTAATCCGCTCGCCGCCGGAATCCATCGCTTCATGCCTGGATCCAGATCGAGGTAATGCTTCGACGCGTTGCCTTTTTGTTGTCCATTGGAGGAGCTAATCTTTTGTTGGGACGGATTTATCGATTTGTTCTGCGGGAGCTTTTCTTTTCTGCCAATTCGTCCATTTATTTATTTATCATATATTTCTTTTGCTCCGTGATTGATAAAAAACTACTATCTGCGGGTTCTCCTTGCAGCTATCCATCCAACAAGAACAATGCTCTCTTTAATTTTTACATACACGCTGGCTTTGCTACTTGTGGTCGGATGGGCTCCCCTCTTTAGTCGTTGGGTACCCTCCAACGATTCTGCCAGTTCCTGTAGACTAGATCAAAGCCAAACACAACTATTTGTACTTTTATTACATTGAACCTCTATGTCTTGTCTTCATCGTTTCTTCTTGCCAAAATCACTTTTCACTCGCTCACCTACAACGAAAGATGAAAAAATAAACCTTTTAGTCATGTGCTGGCTCTATACTTGTGTTCAGATGAGTTCCCCCTGTCTAGTAGTTTGGTACCTCTCGAACTAGTCCCTCCACTTCCTACTGATTTGATCAGAGACAAACGCTGAAACGAATGCAGTTTTCTATGTTGTCACCTGATACCCGTGTTTAAGTGTTGGTTACTAACGTCGTCGGTTCTTTCTGAAATTAGTTTTGATTTAGCATTCCTTATATCTTCTTTGGTTCCTTAAACTGGATTGGTTGATCCTTGAGGTTTTCGGTTTTCCATTGCAAAATTCACATTTTTCTACCATGGCAGCTAGCCAGCTGCTATGATGTTTCTAGATTTGTCATTGATTTTTCCTTTTTGCCGTGTTATTGAAGCCTATGATATTCTCACTTGCAATTATTTCAAGGTTTATTCTTTTGTGGAGGTGGAAATTAAGAAGCTCTAGCTCTTGATGAATATTCTTGGAAGTGATTTCTGATATAAATAAAAATTTGCCTCACTTCTATGAACACTCACAGAACTGCTGTGTTTTGTTATCCTTCTAGCTCTTAATGAATATTCTAGGAAGTGATTTCTGATATACGTAAAAAGCTGCCTCACTTCTATGAACACTCACAGAACAGTGTTTTGCTATGCTTAAATCATGTTATCTGCTACAGACACAATTCCCTTGCATTCAGTTCATCTAGCATATGTGACTTTTTTATTACCTATGTTACATCCAGTTGTTCTACAATGAGAAAAGAATAAAATTTTTCTCTCTTTTCACTTGCAGCAAAGTATTCAAACTTAATTTTGTCCGCATGATCTTAAAGATTGGTGTTTGGCCCTGCTTCGAATTACAGTGTATATAGCATAATATGTAATTACCAGTTGTTTTCTTTTCAATAACAAGGAAAGTGTTAATCTCAAAATCCTTACTAATTTGTGTTTTTTGAATATTACATCAATAAATATTTTGACATCGAAAGAGTACTATATATGAAAAATGTGATTATGTTATCTTGTACTAATTTGTGTTAATCTCAAAATCCTTACTAATTTGTGTTAATCTCAAAATCCTTACTAATTTGTGTTTCTTGGAGTAAGTTTTTGAAGAAATTCTTTGAGTTAAATTCGTTTTGCAATGTTTGTTTTTGAAATATTGCCACGATTATAATTATTTCCATTGAAAACCTTAGTATTGCAGCTTAATTTATATCTAGCTCAGTTTCTTTGAAATTGACTTGAGTAATGTATTTGTCTATTTTCCTTGTTTCAGACCAAAAAAAGCTGTGGAATTGGAATTCCAGGACCTACTCAACATCAATGCAGACGATGCACAAAAAGAAAGAATATAAATATGCTTTCATCGATGATAATGATATAAATGGGTTAACCCCAGATCTAGTGGCTCCTTGGGATCCTTACTTTCTAGAACCTCTTGCTGATGCCAATCTTGACCCAGATTCTAATACAAAATTGGTGATGAAGGTATGTTATCAGCCCCATTAATAGTCTTCCTTTCCTTTTTTATATCCTTCTGATTCTTTACACATTCTCCCTCAGTGGGCAAATAAAAAAGCTATACTGCTTCGTAAATACGGAGCGACTGCCATAATGTTTCCAGACATCAATCCAAAGGTTCTTAGCTGTCTTCTTGGGTAGAATTACATTAGGCTTTTGTAAATTTTTTTTTCCAGCAATACTTCTTGGAATTTATTGTTCAGTTTCAATATTTGTTTTGTGCTTTCCTGATATATATCACAGCTAGTCTATTCATTTTATTAATTGGATATTTGATTGCCACTGACTACCTTTTTAGTTATGAATGGATCCATCTAGGTGACCAATGACAACTTCTACACTACAATGAATGTTTTGCTGCCCATCCTGAGAAAAGATTGCCCCGGAGCTTTCGCAACTTTTTCGGGAAGTATGGGGGTTGGATAGTTTGGCGTTCAATGATCATCCCAGAAGCCCTCAACTATCTGATAACTCAAAATGCTGTGAAATGCACCAGAGTTGTCTTGGAGGGCAAAGCTCCTGAGCTACAGGGGATCCGTGCCAATCCTAATTGGATGAACCAGTATGGACACTTCCCCCCTTCATCAAGCTGCTGATCGTTTCAATATTGATATGATCAAGTTACTCATAGCCAATGGTGCATCTGCTAATGTACGCACGGCAGAGGATACAGTGATTGGGGGCTTACTGCCACTCCATGTTGCAGTTGAAAACACCTGCATGCATAAGTACCTGGAGGACAATCTGTTTCCTAATCAGGAGCATCCAATCTACAGTAAAGCTGATGTCTACAAGCTTATCCATCTCCTATGCCTGTCTGAAATGGTTTGTCCTGCATCATCCCTTGCACAAACAAGTACTTCTATCTACAGCGTAATAAACAAACTCTGTTGAGTTCTTGCTTCTTGTCGCATAACCATCAATACTATCTTTTACATAGAGCATTCTGACGCCTACACTTGTCAAAGAAAGAATTATATTCATAATGCTATTTGTGCTGTTGGTATTGTCTTAATATTTAATTAAGAGAAAAGGATATATTAAATTTAAAGCTGCTATATTATCATATCTTGAGAATCATTTCCTTTTGCTTGGAGGTGATAACTTGTTCCTTGTTATTAAGTATGTTTTAAGGAACATAGTGATAAATATTTTATATTACTGTAATTATGCAGAAGATATTCTTGGATGCTACTAGGGAGCTCGCAAAACACACAAATGATGTAGTTGATGAGATCTGGAATTACATAAAGGTTGGGAGACTTGTCCAGGCTGGAGTTTTGCTCTTCGCAGCTCAAGAGCATATCCGTTTAGGACCTTCCTGCAAGAAAAGTGGTTATAGCAAGCCAGATGGCTTTGCTATCATTGCTAGACAGATAATCAACAACTTCTATACCTTAGATTTGAAAACAGGTCTAAATGAAAAGGAACATGAGCAGCCAGATGCTACTGTAAAGCATCTTTCATCTGCTTTATTACTGGTTAATGCAATTTCCCAGGCTGGTGGAGCCCTCCATGAATACATTCGGGTGCATCCAAAGGTACCTCAGTTCTGGTATTCTGCAGCTTTCTATTGTCTTCTATTGGCTTGCCTACAGTTATCATCAAATCTTGTGATAACCTCGCAGATTTGTTTACTAAGTTTCTACCGGCCATATTATTTCAAAAATGTGTGTATGGCATTGATATGCGACGACTTAGAGATTTGTAGAATCAGGGGGAGAATCTCTCAAAATAATGTAACCTCAAAGCATCACATTGAACTCTTTTCCTATATGAGTTTTACTCAGAAGCAGTTTTCTCATATTAGGTTTTTAATGAGGCAATGTTACATAAGCTATATGTCATATCATCAAACTTTTCCCATAAGGGTTTTTATACGGTGGTAATTGAGACATAGAATATGTTGTATCGAATTTCTCCTTTTCTCACTGGGTTTTTAGGAGTTTTACGCAGCATATTATATCAGACAATATCTCCTTTTATTTTTTTCACTGGGTTTTTTAGGAGCTCTAAATTGATGGATGATGATGATCAATCGATAAAGGGGGAGTGTTAAGAACGTGGTGATCAGTTTGATCATCACCACATACGGAACTGCTCAGAAGGCAATCGTCCATACACGCCTCCCAGATGTGGGGCTTTCTTGGCCTCCACTCTTCTCTCCCCTATAAATTGTAATCATTGTACATCAATAAAGACTACTGTTCATTTACATCATCTGTCCTCAGATTTACTTTTACACTTTTCACATACAGTAATATTTAGTGGTCCAATTATGTTTCTATTGTTTTTGTTTCAATGACAGTTTCTGATGTTATGCATTGTGTACTACTGAGCCTCTGCTTTCCACAGAGTAATAATTACACAATTTCCCACATTAGAACATTGCCGGCGAGCTGTACTCATGCAAATCTCCACGAATAAGGTGAATACGTGATGACAGTTGATTGACGCCTCTCTACTTCAAGTGGCAGCAGAGCATAGTAACAGTAGCTATGTTTAGGGCGAATGACAACAGTTGTACTAGCTATGTCGTGCCTACGAGCTGTACTCTCATGCAAATCTCCCACGAATAAGGTGAATATGTGATGACAGTTGATTGACGCCTCTCTACTTCAAGTGGCAGCAAAGCACAGTAGCAGTAGCTATGCTTAGGACAAATGACAACAGTTGCACTAGCTATGCCTCGCCTATGAACGGTGCAATCAGTGCGCAATGATATATAGTACCTTTCCAACCTCTATCGGAAGAATGTGAGGTCGACGATCACAATGATATATAGTATGTATCTAGGAGCCGCAAGAGAGAGAGAGAGCATGTGGATGCAGGCTTCATCATGCATGCAACCTTTTATTGACTTTGTGAGCATGTCACCGTAATCCCACGGAAGTGCCTTGAGTGCATACAAGCTATTTGTCCTTTTTTTTTTCTTGTTTTGATATCTTTTAGGATCTTTTATGTCTACCTCTTATCTAGTATTAGGCGATGTTAGGAACCCCTAGTCACATATCACCGACAAATACTACGAGAATTTTTCAGGTATTAGCACAATTCTCGTGCTTTGCCATGGTTAAAAACAAAATTTATTATGAATTAGAGTCACACTTGAATTGTTTATTGATTTATGTATGTCATATTCTTTGCATCATATTTGCAAAACTATCCATATATAGGATGAATATTGAACCCAATTACATATTTAATAAGCAAAATATGTTTCATAGGAATATGGTACAATAATAATGAAAGCCTCCAAAAAAAGCAAACATACTCATTTATCATAGTTAGTTTCTTTTTTAAAAAAAATCAAATATAAAAGTATTTACATGTACTACCATGCAGCAACTCTAATAGTTTTTTATCTAGCTATATTCAGCTCTATACATGAAGTTTAGACTCATCATGCCTTCGTTTTTATATTTTTTGTTGAGGATTAGCTTTGCCCTCATTTTAACCAAATATTCTCACCAGAAAAGGAAGAAAGGAAAACAATATAAAGTCTAAACTGCTGTAGCTCTGTCTAACAAGTTTAACAGGAGTACAGAGCCCACTCGTCTTCTTCATCCCGTCTGCTCTTCTTGTTCTCTCTCCTCCTCAACAGAACTCATAGCATTGCTTCTTGAACCGTCTCAACTCTCAAGTAAGATGAGTCTGGCCACCAGCCACTAAAATTGGATGTCACAGTTATTTCGATGCCATAGGTATTTTTCCCTTTCTATTGCAGTGTGCTCTCCATTTGAATATTTAGTTCGGGTGGTTCTCACGGTCTCGCCGTCATTTTAGATGAGCTGATCTGTGATGCTGATTTCAGCATGGGACACTATCCGTCAGTCACTTTGTGCCTATTTCAAGCAATATCCGGACATCATAGTTCATATTTGGATTCTCACTTCCCACACACTAAAGAGACCCTTCACTGTAAAAAAAAAACAGCAGGTCCTTCATCTGACTACCTTGCAGGCAGTCCTATGTCATAGGAGGGTGGGTGTGGGCGCCGGTACCGGCGCTTCAAGTGGTGGCCATGGAGGGAGAGGAGAGATGATGACTGCCATGGAGGGAGAGGAGAGATAGAGACAGAGTAGAGTAGAGTAAGGCGCGTGCGATGGAGTCCTAGACAGGACACGGGCCCCACTTGTCAGTGCAATAGGACGGAAGGGGGTGATGGACGGATTGAGATCCTCAGCAGTCGGCGTCTCGGCATTCGGCCGAGCAGCCGACCTGTGGATTATCCGATTCCATCTTATAAGAGCAAGGATAATAATATCGACAACTGTTGGCTGTATGCCGACAATTTTGTCTATCACAACTTCTATATATATAATAAGTATACTATTTAATTGGTCTTTTTTGATTATTTTATTGTTAGATGCATGCATGAGCTGCTAGTAATTGATGAAAAAGTTTCACTTTTTTAGTATTTATTGTTTTAGCCGGCTTACATCCAACGACTGAAGAATCGCCCGCAGCACTCTCTATCTTCCTCTATATCTCCACATCGGACACATCGGATGTTTCGCGGGCCAATTATCAAAACACCACTGATAAGTGGCGCCACCCCCAAAACACCATTAGTAAATAGAGCCATCTTTAGAACACTACTAAAAGGTGTAATCATCTCTGAATACCATAAACCTTATCTTCTCTGTTTTTTTTTTAATTTCTATAAGCCAAAATAGGGGCAGGAGTGGACCATTTTACCCCTGCACTATTGCCTCTGCTTGCCTTGGCTCTCGAGCAATCCAGCCATGGTGGTCGGCCCTGCTCGCCCACAGGCGCCGCCTCTGCCTGCTCGTCCGCCGGCGCCGACACTCCCGCCTCGCCCGCCGCGCCTCCGCTCCCGGCTCGCCCGCCGGCGCCGTCGCTCGCAACTCGCCCGCCCCGCCACCACTCCCGGCTCGCCCACCGGCAGCGCCGCCGCTGCGTGCTCCCACCGCCGCGCCCTGCTTGCGGCCCGCCTGCTGGCCCGCGCGCCTGCTCGCCCGAGCACCGCAGCAGGGGCGCGCCTGCTCGGTCGCCCTGTCTCGATCGTCGCCCCGCCCGACGATGAGCTGCCGCCGCCACGACCCGACCGCCGAGGTCGCCACTAGGGTTTGAGCCCAGTCCCGAGCGCCGCCCCGCCGGTTTGCATTTGGCTCAGATTTGGCCAGACTCCAATCGATTTCGGCGATTTGGCCAGACTCCGATCGATTCCGGCTGATGGAAGTGGAAGGATATGGAGGTCATTTCGCTGGACATTTTAGGGGAAAAGAAAACAAAAAATAGGAAATGGTATAAGGTGCTACGGGAGAGGTCAAATTGATGGTGTTTTGGGGAAGCTTTGTTTAGTAATGGGGTTTTAGGGATGACTCTCTTTACTAGTGGTGTTTTGATAATTTACCCGCGTTTCGCCGGCCTATTATACTTGCTCTAAATCATAGGGCTCACAGCACACTCATCGTCTGCTCGCCATTGCACAACTTGTACCCCGTGGCCACCGACGCCACCGACGCCAAGACCTCCGGCATACTGTGTTACTTTCGGCGGCCACACCGCTGCCCATGGCAGTGCGGGGACAACATTGATTACAGCGCAAGACCGTATGGCCTTTAATCGTTCCTCATCCATCGCGAATTCACGGGCATGGCCAGGTACCAGCATAGAGCACAAATTCTTCACGTTATTCTTAAGATGGAAGGTGACCACTATCATCATCAGGTTGCAAACAAGCTACGAACTGCAGCATCTCTTACGTTCATCCAAAACCCGATGGACTTGGTCCTGATCAATTGATTCTTTCTCAATTTTATTTATTTTTCTTTCCAAACTCTAGCCGCAAAATCGTGAAATTTGCAATATTATTCATGAGCTCGAACAAAATTGACTAGACACTTGTGTTCTACGTCTTCTAAAGAATCCATTTTGGTGGTCTCTAATATTCATCTTGCTGGACCTCACCGTGGAGAATGGATCCAGCGTGCGGTGCTGCTGGCTGCTAGTGCAAGGGCGTGAAGAAACAAGGAGCTGAGTGTGCTGCGAACCATACGATCTGTCCGGTCGAATCAGACGATTTACAGGTCGACTGCTCGGTCGACTGCCGAGACGTCGATCGCCGAGGATCCCAATCCGCTACGGACAACTACCATTCACCGCGAACTCTTATTTTTATGTATGGTAAAGATTTATTTGTAACCACTCTATTAGTAGATACTAGTTGATAGAAACAGCAGGGCACGGCAGTCAGCAAACCTGCGTATCCCCAATCTCTTTTAATAATGGAAAAGCTGTTTGTCAGATAATGTGTATCCCCATTATAGGCTTGTGTTTACCGATTGGGCACGTCTGAATTCGATATGAATCTTAACCTACCGTGAGATAGTGGATAGCAAAGCGATATTTCCTGAAAATTTAAATGATAATATGGATAACAAAGGGGAATTTCCTGAAAATTTAAATGGGAATATTGTCAAACTACTTTTTTCCTTAAAACACTTGCCTGGAGCACTCCTCGCATTAAGGGATAGTAATATGCAGGTCAAGCAAGGTGACACAAGTGACGAACATAAAAAACAGAGCAACTCTTATCTGAGAGAAAAAAAAAAAGAGAGGATAGTTGAAGATGTTGATTACAGACTTGCAAATTACAACACAAATGAAACCAAGACAGAAACTAGACAAAAGAAGAAACTCCACAAGGACTGCACGGTGCACACCACCTGTACTGTACACTTGTTCCAGAATTAGACTCCGCAGCACTAATCACATCATTCAGACGTGTACCCACGTTGGCAAAGTCCAAAAACATCCTTTTGTTTCACGGTGACGCACTTCACATTGTGTTTACCTGCACATATTAGGTGCAGGGTGAATAGCTATGTGACACCTGTCTCAGATGGCTCAACTAAAAATCAATAATTTGGGGATTGTATTTGTATATTGTTTTATGGCATGGCCTCGGCAAATACTCGTCACCGACGGGTGCAAGCGCAGGAGCAATTAAGATCGTTCGACGCCGCCACCCGTCGTCGAGATTGTTGTCTCGTCTGATTGGAGTTGTTTGTCGAGAGATTTGGAAAGAGAATCGGAGAGAAAACTGCAGGAAGAACGACTGCCGTAAGAAGAACGATCGGAGTCACGAGAGGACTAAACATATTTTGATAAATGGTAATTGATTCAGGATCATTTTTTGCTCTCCTCTTCGCTTCATTCAGGCAACGATCTCAACGGCAGGCGGCGGAATCAAACGACCCGACCGGCTCCCGTGTTCGCACCGGCGACGCAGTCGAACGACCCTGCTCTCGCGCTCGCACTGGCAATGGCGGCGCGAGTATCTGCCGCATACCATGTGCATACAATCTGTATACTGAGATTTTTCTATATAATCTCTACAATGAGGTATGGTCGTTCACTTTATGTTTATAACGTTAGAGATTAAATTTAAATCGGTTTTGTATATTCCATATCAAGTACCAAATTTTAAAAATCATAACTCTCTTGTCCGGAGCTCAAATGAGTCAAACTCGTACTCCATCTCGTAGCTCTCGAAAAGTTCTATAACTTTGATATTTAATGGAAGTCCAGATCCCGTCATTTTGGTTTCCAAATATGCGATATAAAAATATTTGTTCTGATTCAAACTCCTCTGCACAGGTCTCTATGCGGGACCCATATCTTCTAGCTCCGAAGTACAAATAATATGATCTATATATATTTTAAAAAAGCCTCGACGAGATCTACAACTTTCATGTTTAACTTTTTCCATTAGAGCATGTCTTCAAGTTTAAAATCACGTTACAATATAGTGCTATTTCTAAATTGCGTGAATTGCATGTTAGCCTTTATGGAGGTCTAGAGGTGTCTTGTAGACGTTATAGTCTTGTGAAAAGTTCTTTTTGCATGGCGAGTTGACCTTCATATCATTACTTCTTATATTTAAATATTTTTAATATTATTTCACTTAATTTTGCACACTCAAACGACACTACTTGTAGAAGTCGTTAACATTAAAGGTTAAAAAACATATTTATAATAAGAATATGGTAAATAATGAAAAAATTATTATTTTTGATATATAAAATAGTATACTAAGAAGCGCCAACGGTAATACAAATATAATCTTTTATATAAAAATATCAATAATATTATATATATCTAATAATTATATTATATAAATAATTTATATTTATATCATAAAAAATATCCGTAACAACACACGAACACTTTGCTAATTGAATTTAATTAAGAACCATCTAGATCAGATGTCATGTAGCTATTCGCCCTACACCTAATATGTTAGCCATAGGAGCCGATCTCCGTCCGCCCCTGCTATTACACACAAATCTCGTCAGCTCCGTTGCCGCGCAAAGACGTTTCAGTGAAAAGGTATCAGAAGATTCTCCGCATACCTGTTGCCGCGCTGGGCTGCACGGTCTCGGAGACGCGGTTCCCGCCGGTGAGCGACGTGACGGCCTCGCGCGTCTTGGTGATGACCCCCCCGGGCGCCGGCACACGCTGTTGTCGTTGATGCCCGCCGTGGTGTCCGTGGCCGGCTTCGTTCTCTCCAGGATTTCTACAGCCGGCCGACCTCGAGCTCACGTCCGCAATTCACATGGGCGCTTGTAAACTCAAGTCACTATATTCACAGCCTTGGCTTGCAATGATGCACATAATAATTTGGAATAAAACACGCATGACCCATCTAATATAATTTGGAATATAAAAAAGCACTGCCCGTATAAAAAAAGGCTGATGTGGCTAAATTTAAAACTTTTAAAAACCAAAATATGTTCAAGAAAGGGATTTTCTCTTATTTTTCTTTTTAAAAAACTGTAAAAACAGTTTATTGATCTTCTTAAAACAACTAGCAAAATGTTCATACATTACTATGAACTTTAAAAAATAATAAAACAATAGACATCATGTTATGTATCTATATCTCTCCCGCTTGTAGTTGTAGTTTGATGGATTATTTTATAACATAGAAAACAACAATCTTTATACTCTTTCTAGTATTCGGATATGCCTTGCATCCTTATACCTCACTGGTCTGAGCTCTATATACATAATAAAGTAAGAAACAATCTACTATTACTTCACCAACAAAATTTTTAAGTCCTATCACATGACAGTGATGGCTGTGGCAATGAATCTAACTGCTGGAGTCTCCTCCTCATTATCATTGCCGTCTATCCGCATCCTCAACACAGTCCTGGGGCAACCATCTCCCCCTGGCTCGAGGAGAGCTTCCTTCTTTTCGCCTTCTTCGACACCTTCTGGCTCCTCTCTCCGCTCGTTGCATGCCCTTTTTTTTGTCGCATTCTTCCCACACACTGAATCATTCACGTCGATGCCGTCATCTCCATCCTCAAAACCTATCACGCTTGAAGAAATCAAGGGAATGAAGAAGAGAGGAAGGATACCGACACTAATACTTTAAGAGAAAAGTTTAGAATCTCTCTCCAAAAATCACATGTTGAATGCTAAGGCTAGCTGGCATATGCGCTGCCTGAAATGTTCAGTTTACCATTGTTGGTTGTTTTGCGTTACTCCGGTCATCTCGTATTTTATATATAATATAGAATGAGAAAGGCTGAAGAAAGCAAGAGATAACATCTAAACACTTTATGGATACAAACTAGAGGACTTAATAACAAAATGAACATTAAGAAATTAGCAGTAGTAACTAAAGCTGTAGAAAAAAGCAAGACACATTTTTTATAGGCCTAGATGTTAGCTTTTCACACTGATCAAGTATTGCACTAATGTATTCCATAGGTAAGAATTCTTTCAGTTCTAATGTATTTCCCATATTATGATTTCATTGGTTAAAAGAATGTTTCAATGCCAACTTATTTTACGAAAACAATGTAAGAAATGTCACACAAAAATTAGTGTCTCCTTTAAAATTTTTAGATTGGCTCTATCAAAATTATCATGCTTTTTCTAAAGAAAAAATAACTTGACATATTCGGTCACCATCTAGTCGTTGCAGCATAGTCGTTTCAAAAGAAAAAAAAATCATATCATGCTCAGAAGGAATTATTCTGCTATATTCATTAAAAATCAGATGTAAACAAACTTATATGAAAATAGAAGCAGGACAACAAGGATCTTTATTGGATGCTTAAGAGCATTACTGGACATATAAGATCAACCAAAAACGGCATGTTAGCCATTATGTTTTTCTGCTATAGTAGTAAGCTGAACGCAGAAGGATTTCCGGCTCCCAGGTAGTTTTGACTATCGTGGATACCGTTAAGAAGCAACACGTTTCCTCTTGTCGACGTGGCTGCTTCTGGTCCTGTTACGTGGTGCGTTGCCGTCCGCTCGTGGGCGAAACAACGTGGCCACCTCCCTGAGACGCCGCCATCTTGGAGTGGGCTCGTGTTGTGACTAGGCCGATAGCCTACACGGTCACGGTGAGGCCAGACCGTGTGTGAGCCTCGCTTTGACTCTTTCTCCTTCCATGGCATGACGATGACAATCTTGTGCAGCATGGCAACACCGCTTACGAGAGGGGGGAGAGGGAGGGGGCACGACTTGTGTGGCCGAGATGTGGCAGATCCGATGACGATGCATCAGAGGGAGGGGGCACGGCCACGGCGAGGCGCCGCTCCGAGCCGGCACGCTGCCACTGCCTTGGCCATTCGACGCATCGCCTTTGCCCTTCTAGTGGAGTCAGGGTTGTGGGTTGCGTTGTCGGCTCAGAGGAAAGAGCATGCAGCCTTTCTTCCTTCAAGTCGCCGCTTCAGTCCAACAGCACGGGTGGACCACCAAGACAGCCTTTTGCTAGCCCTATGACCAGCCTGTTGCTGAGCATGCCTTTCCAACTAGGATCTTCATCGGCTTCTCTCACCGTCGCATCTAAATCTTACTCGGGATTTTGATGGAGCAATGGTTGAGAAAGAACAAGAACACTCATGGGCAGAGCTCCTTCGTGCTTTAATCTTAGACCTAGAAAAGAGATGGGGAAGTGGTGGTGGTGGACGAAGCGATGACGAGTAGACTCGAGGAGCTTGGCTAACCTTCTAACACCAAAGGATTCATGGATGTGCCGTGTTTTGGAGAGAGCAGCAGAGAAGAGAGAAGGGTGTCGTATATGACTATTCGGCCGTGGTGGTGGAGAGAGCAGAAGATGTCAACGTTGCAGAGTGATACAACGGCGTGACCTTTTAAGTTTGTTTGCGTGCTAGAAGCGGAGACATCAAGGAAGGCCGCCCAGAGAGATGATGAGAGAACAGGTGGAGGTTCATCTGGTGGAGGCTCTAATTATGTGGGACCCACCTTGAGTTCAATATGAAAAGTAAAAGAAAAGGCCCTAAATGTTTTGTCCGCTGACCATCCAGCTTTTTACTGCAGTATGAGACTAGAAGAATACATTTAGGCTACTCTCAATGAGAGTTTCATTTTTATTAAATAGGATGTCATGTCATCAGTTTTGATGATGTGACAAGAAATTAATAAGGATAGAGAGTGGAGTGGTTTCATCTAGATGAAACTATGTCTATATTATTTTCAAAAAAATTCTCTCTTACATGTGTTACCTAGGAAACAACAAAATGAAACTATGCATTGTGGATATGATTTTAATTATCCTTTATGCACATGTGGCACTTTGAAAACAACAAAATAAAACTCTCTATTAGAAGTAACCTTACTGATCCTCTAACTTCTCGGACCCATGAAGTTAATGTCTGGCACAAAGGAGATTAAAGAGTTGACAGACAGAGGCGACGGAACCGCTCGGGCCTGGCGCGCTTCGGCGCCAGTTTTGCTAGTACTGCTATATTCAACTTGGTGATGGCGAGGTAGGGTATATGCGGGCAGTTGACTGGCCACAGCTCGAGTGAAAATGCACAGTTACTGATTGCAACTCACAAATGAACTTGCTTTGAACTTGGATAACTGACTTGAAATTTAATAATGCAGTAAGATGGCAGTACACACACGAAAAGCAATTTTTACAATTTAGGAGAGGATCAACACGTGAATCAAGGAGGTAGATAATACCTTGTTGAGCTGATAGCCGTAGTTGCTCCCGACGAACACATGTGTGCTCAATAAGAGGACAATGTTGATTATTGACGATACTTAAATGCTAAATTCAATCATCAAATTCATGCATGAAACATATCAACAGAATAACTAACATAGTGGTAGGCAGGGGTGGGGCTGCCTTTATTCAAGGATATTCAATTGAAAACCTATTACTTTTTATGAAAATATTTTTATGTATAATATATGATATATATGCATTAAAAATAGAAATAAACAAGCACAAAAACCTATATGACGCTTTCACTATTGGTCGAAAAGCTGAAATTGAATTTAATTCTATCCATCCATAATTTAGAGTGTGAATGTTTTTTTACCACTATAAATTTTAAATACTCATAATCCAATTCTTGGGCCGTCATTGGTGGTAGGAGTTTATTATTAACAAGTTTTACAAGTGTTAGTAAATTTTTATATGTAGATAATTTATCCATATATTAAAGAGAAAGCACAAACAATTAGAGGAGGAGACACACTTCTGCCCAATCAGAGGATAATACACGGATCAAATGGCCCACCTACAGCACCAAATCGACTTACAACAGACCTAACATGTGAAGGAGTCAAGAAAGACCACCTACCAGTCGGATAGAATAGCCGAGGTCCACTACTAGGCCCCACCCATATTCTGTTGAACTAGGAGTGGGTCTAATAGGGTCTAACTTCCTATGACGGTTTCCACCGTCTTTGCTACGTCGGTTCTCCCGGTTAGATCGACAGTTACCGCCTCAGACAACCGTTTTTGGGCCCTTTATAAGGAGGAGAGTGCCTCCACTCCAACACACATAAGAAGAAGAAGAATTAGAGCTCCACTTAAAAGACGAAACACTGGCTAGTGTGTGCTTAGAAAATAGGAAGAGAGCAATGGAGAGTTCAGGGAAGCGTCGGGCCTATCGGTGACCTTCCTCACGCTTATTCCTCGATAGATGCTTTTCTTTTTAAGTAAGTGTTCATGATTCCTCTTTGGTATTTATATTTCTTCTTTAAGTCCCTTTCTTTATTGCTCACGACATTATCGCTCTATTTAGTAAGAATATATTAGTCTTCTATAAACATGGTACCAAGACTTTGATAGTAATTGATAGCATAGGTGCAGTGTCTAGGCTAGAAGCTACATTTATTTGCTGCGTGTCCCATGATTTATTGAGTTAGTCAGTAGCTCGTGATAGTCCTATCCGACCTTAGTAATTCTTCATGTTCAAGTGCGTCGTAGAGCTGTTGGACAGAATCGTCTGTGGATGCAAGAAAAAGCCAATGCTCGAAGTAAGCCATTAGAGACTGAACCTATCATAATTAAGGATCCTTAACTTTAGGAGTCTTCTCTACCTTTTGTCTATCATATTTGTTGTCCTTAGACGGATTAGTTTAGAAGATTGGTACACACACCTTTCTTGTGATTTGATAACCTGAAATACTGCTAGGTGAAGTGTTACATCGATATCCATGCGCTGACAAATTAATCTATGATAGTAAGATATACCAACACTGATGCTGATGAGGACCTTAAACCAAAGAGAAGCCGATTGAACTGGCCGAAGCAGATCAACCAAAGAGAAGCGTATTGACCTGACAGGTCGGCCAACTTTCAACCCTTTCTTTTTGCTTCGTGCGCCTGCCTTGCTGGAGGAGAAAAGCTACGTTCGTTGCATGCTCCTCGATGCATGACGACAGGGTTGGAGCCAGCAGCGACCGGGAAAGCGCGTTGCAAAGAAAGCCTCGATTCTCCAAGTGTATAAGAAGATGCTTAGGAAGGACGTCACAGGAGACATCATGATCAGCTTGTTGCGAAGGAGGACATCCTGATTCTGGATCTCGGCGCGGGCTCATGGCAATTGTTTGCGATGTGAAATCAGAGTGATTGTTTTAGAAACTTATCGGGGACATGCGCTACACAATAGCCGTCGCGTATCTTGATGGTTGTGGACATAAGAAATCTTTAGATTACATATAAATTCACATTGTGATACAAAGGACTCCCGTTGCAATATGATGAACTCGTTGCTACGATGGACTCACGTTTTGATATGAAGGACTCTCATTGGTCTCGCTGCTGTGAACAGACGAAAACAAGGACCGATAAAAAAAATTATAGTGGTAGTTAGGCACGGACTCACCGTACCTATTAAGTACTTCCGTCCCAAGTTCTGTCTTTGTTTTAAGTCAAACTTTTATAACTTTGACCATTTATAGTAAAAAATCTATAAAGATTTATAACATAAGAGTTGTATATTATGATTGTTTGATTCATAACTAATCTAATAGTAGTATTCTTGTATTAAGAATCTTTATAAAATTGTTATGGATGGTCAAAGATTAAAAAAATTAACTTAAAACAAATCCAGAACTAGCTATATTTTTTTTTTTGAAATGGAGAACTGGCTATATTTTAAAACGGAGCCAGTAATAAAAAAGCTCTTAGAATTCTTATGAATATACAACAATTATGGCCTGCTCAAGATCGGTGTTTACATCGCTGCCAATTCCCTCACATTGACACGTGGGGTCATACCAAGGCTGGACATTACCAGTATTTCCCTATTTTATGCGAAATAACTTTTGGTTTTAGAGCCGAACATTTGAACGGACGGACCAGATTCTATCTAATAATAACAAACATAAAAAAACTACTTCCTTTAGAAAGGCAAAAAAGAAGAATACATTAAACCTAAACCCCTAGCCGTTTCCTCCCTTGCCCCTCCTCTCCCCCGCTCCCCTCTCGCCCAACCTTTCTCTGTCCGGATTTCTACTTGTTTAATCCGCCCGCCGCCGGAACCATCGCTTCATGCCTGGATCCAGATCGAGGTAATCCTTCGACGCGTTGCCTTTTTGTTGTCCATAGGAGGCGCTAATCTTTTGTTGGGACGGTTTTCTCGATTTGTTCTGCGGGAGCTTTTCTTTTCTGCCAATTCGTCCATTTATTTATTGTTATATATTTCTTTTGCTCCGTGATTGATAAAAAACTACTATCTGCGGGTTCTCTTGCAGCTATCCATCCAACAAGAACGATACTCTCTTTAATTTACATACACGCTGGCTTTGGTACTTGTGGTCGGATGGGCTCCCCCTCTTTAGTCGTTGGGTACCCTCCAACGATTCTGCCAGTTCCTGTAGACTAGATCAAAGCCAAACACAACTATTTGTACTTTTACGTTGAACCTCTATGTCGTGTCTTCATCGGTTCTTTTTGCCAAAGTCACTTGTGTACCCTCTTTGGTTCCTTAACTTGAAGCCAATGAATTGGTTGATCTTTGTGTCCTGCGATGATGACAAAATTAACATATCCCCCTAAGGTAGCTACTACGATGTTTTGAAGCTGACTAGTGACCGTTACTTATCTCTTTCTTACACTGTTGCTGAATTGTTTGATAGTCTCACTTGCAATCATTTTAAGGCTTAAAAAGTTGTGCTCTGTGGAATTGGAGGAGTACTAGTTATTAATGAATTTTATGGAAACTGATAGGTTTAACCTTGCTATTAGTTGTTGGGAAAACCCACCTCTCACTTAGTGAACTTCCACAATTGCTGTGCTTGTGTATGTTTCAATCATGTTTCAAACTTTACAATTTACTTGTATATTGTTTATTTATAAATGCAAGGACTCATTTCGCTTTGTGGTTAATAAGTTTATGTTTGTTCATTGCTCTGCATCACAATGTAGAATATAGTATAGTGTATGATTGCCTTAGTAATTTTTTTAAAAATTGAATCAGGTTGTACCAGGAACAAATCTATGCACTACAAAACCGATTTTTTAACCAAAGTTTGCAGTACTTGACCATAAAATTGGTGCACTGAATAATATATTAAATTTTTTGAAGCTTATGTTTTAAGTTTTTTGAAGGTTTTTATTCATTCTGTAAAAACGAGGGAATCTACTTTTCCGACTTTCTAGGTTTCTGTGAAAAAGCTTAGTGTTCCAGCTTCATACTATCTAGCACAAATTTATTGAAAAGTGAAACTTATCAGTTTACTCATTTGTTTCAGAATAAAAAAGCAGTGGAAATGCAATTCCACGCCTTCTGTGGCAATGGAGACAATGCAGAAAAATGATGCTTTGAAACATGATTTGCATGGGGATAGTGTTCAATGTAAAGATGGCTTAACCGCAGATCTAATGGCTCCATGGAATCCTTACTTTCTAAAGCCTCCTGCCCAGTCCAATCTTGACAAAAAATCCCATCTGAAATTGGTCGTCGAGATAAACTAACCAACCACCTTAATGGTACTCCTCTCATTCTATGTTCCCGTAATTGTGTTTTTTTTACACATTCTCTCTCCCTCAGTGGGTAAATAAAAAGAGTGCACTGCTTCGTACCTATGGAGCAACTGCTATAATGTTTCCAGACATCACTCCAAAAGGTTTTTCCTATCTTCCTTTGTATAATTAATTCATTAATTATATGACTTTGATAATTTATGTTTGTTCAGCTTTGAATTCAATGTATCTGTTGCAACTTGTGCATGGCAGCATGACTATCTATTTTATTAATTGAATAATTTTTCAATTTTTGAATTCTCTATGCATCCATCTAGGCAGTTAATCACAACTTCCACATTACAATGGATGTCTTGTTGCCCATCTTGGAAACAGATAGCCCTCGGCGCTTTCTCAGTTTTTTTGAGAAGTATGGGGGTGGATAGTTTGGCGTGAAATGATCATTCCAGAAGCCCTCAACTGCCCGATAACTGAAAATGCAGTAAAATGTGCTAAACTTGTCTTGGAGGGCACAGCTCCTGAACTAAATGGGCACCGTGCCAATCCTAATTGGATGAATCAATATGGGCTCTTCCCCCTTCACCAAGCAGCTGAGATTTTTGTTGTTGACATGATCAAGTTGCTCATATCCAAAGGTGGCTCGGCAAATGCACGCACAGCCGGCGATAGAGTCGTTAATGGCCTTCTACCACTCCATGTTGCAGTTGAGAACACTTGCTTGCATAAGTACCTGGAGGATAATAAATTGCCTAATCGGGAGCCGTCGAGTTACAGTAAGGGTGTGTTTGGCATGGCTCTGCTCCACGGTGGAGCAGCTCCACTCTAAAACTCCAGTGTAGAGCTGCTCCACTATGGAGTGGAGCCATGCCAAACACCCCAGCTCCACAAAAACATGGTCAAACACGTAAAACAGATAATATGTCTTCCCCGTCTCCACTAGCCCTTCCTCCTCGTCTCCACTGGATGAGCCGCGCAAATCGAGGCGGATGAGCGGCGCAAATCGAGGCAAGGCATTGCGAATCGAAATCAGGGCGGCGCGAATCGGAATCGGGGCGGCGCGAATCGGCACGAGCTAGGGGCGAGGCAAGCCGGCGGAGCGGAGCGGCGTCGGGCTGGGGACGACTCGAGGCTGCCGCGGCGGTGCGAATCGGCGCGGGCTGGGGATAGGAGCGGAGCGACGCGGGCACTGTGGCGGGCAAGGCCGGTGCGAGGTCATCGACGGTGCTGGGGGAGCCGGTCCGCCTCTCGTCTTCTCCTCCTCTTCCTCGTCGATCTGAAACTGATGAGCTCGACGGCGCGAGGCGGCGGAGGTCGTCGGCAAAGGAGGAGGCGGTGGGAGGAAGAAAGGAGGAGGTGCACGTCGGTGGGAGAAAGGAGGAGGCGGAGGTGACGGGGGCAGAAAGGAGGAGGCGACGGGAGGAAGAAAGGAGGAGGCGACAGGAGGAAGAAAGGAGGAGGCGGCAGGAGGAAGAAAGGAGGAGGCACGCGTCGGTGGGAGAAAATAAAAGAACGAACCGTTTTTTCTATGTAACCGATGGCAATACGGGTAATTATTCCCAACTCTATGTTTTTCTGGTTTTTGGAGTTGGATTTGAGGTGCTCCGAAAAAATGAACTAGGACTCCTCTAACTCCATGGAGTTGGCCAGCTCCACATATTTTCAGAGTTGAGGTGTTTGGCTGGCTGTGTCAGCTCCGGACTGGAGCTCGGCTCTGGAGCCATGCCAAACACCCCCTAAAGCTGATGTCTACAAGCTTATCCATCTTCTATGCCTGCCTGAGATGGTTCATCTTGAATCCCTTCCTCCTCGAGTTACTTTCTCTACAGCTCAATTCATAGAAGTTGAGTTAATTTCATATCCATATATATTATGTTCATACTGAGTATTCTTGCATCTGTGATTGTCAAAGACAGAAAGTATCCCTCTGTTATTTTTGTCTTGATTCAGTTTAGTTTGAATTAAGAGAAAAGGAGCTAGCAACTTAATGCTTCTATCAACACGTCTTAAGAATACTTTTCCTTCTGCTTGAAGGTGATAACTAGTTCAGTGTTACAAAGGTGATAAAGTTTTTCTTTCGTTGGTGACTTTTGCAGAAGATCTTCTTGGATACTATTAGGGAGCTTGCAAAACACACAGATGATCTAGTTGACGAGGTCTTGAATTATATAAAGGGTGGGAAACTTGTCCAGGCTGGTGTTCTGCTCATTGCAGCTCAAGAGCATATCCGCTCGGGGCCTTCCTGCAAGAAAAATGGAAACAGTAATCCAGATGGGTTCGCTACTATCTTTACTCGGATTGCTAACCACTTCTACACTTTTGATTTGGAGACGGGTTCAAATGAAAAGGAACTTGAGCAGCCACACGCGAATATAAAGTATCTTTCATCTGCATTGTTACTGGTTCATGCAATTTCCGAAGCTGGAAAAACTCTCCACCAATGCATTCGGGTGCATTCAGAGGTGCCAGAGTTTTTATTCTGTTCTTTTGGCATGCAACCTACAGTACCATTAGTGACATTTTCAAGATTTGCCTTTTTCTTTCAGCTCTTTATTTTTTTCCTTTTCATTTCTCTTATACAAACTAAAAACATGCTTTGCAGGTTCCGCATGTTGATGTCATTGAACGCGTTTTATTGATTCTGAAGGATTCTGGTTTTTATCCTCCCAAAGAAAGCACTGATATCGGAAATCTGTACTGTCTTTCACTCTTTTTGCACTGCTTTATATTGATTATAAGTTTTCATCAATGATGTGATTAATAAATTGCTTTTGCTTATTTATTTTATATTTGATCTTGAAGCTGCCCATATCAATGCAAAGAATATAAGGAGTTGCTTGACAATCCTAATTGCATGAACCGATATGGGCAGTTCCCGCTCCACCAAGCTGCTAAAACTCTCTCTGTGGACATGGTCAAGTTGCTCATAGACAAAGGTGCGTCAGCTAATGTGCGCATGGCTGGTGAAGTAGACGGCCTACTCCCACTACATGTTGCAGTTGAGAACACTTGCTTGCATCAATACCTGGAGGATCATCTGTTGCCTAACCGGGAGCATCCAAGTTATAGTAAAGCAGATGTCTACAACCTTATCCATATTCTGTGCCTACCTGAGATGGTTTGTCTTGAATCCCTTCCTCCTCAAACTGCGTCTTTAATAACATAACAATAAATATTGATGGGCTCATGTCATATCTTAAACCTTTGGCATTACTTGCGTACTGAGCATTCTTTCATCTGGTTTCTCAAAGACAACAGTTTCCATGTATTATATTTTGTTGGAAATTATGTTGGCACTATTTTCATATTTTTTAAATATAAGAGGAAAGGGCCTAGCGACTTGAAGCCTCTGTCAACATGTCTAAAATCTAAATTTTTTTGGTTGGAGGTAATAATTAATTTTTAGTTAATGCTTTAGTGATAAAGTGTGTTTCCTGTTGGTGATTTTTGCAGAAGATCTTCTTGGATACTACTAGGGAGCTTGCAAAACACACAAATGATCTAGTTGATGAGGTCTGGAATTACGTAGTGGGAGGGAAACTTGTCCATGCCGGAGTTCTTCCAGCAAGAAATATGGTAACAGTAAACCAGATGGGTTTGCTACTATAGTTAATCGGATTGTCGACCACTTCTACACATTTGATTTGGAGATGGGTCAACATGAAAAGGAGCTTAAGCAGCCACATGCAAATATAAAGTATCTTTCATCTGCATTATTGCTTGTTAATGCAATCTCCCAAGCTGGTAAAACTCTCCAAGAACATTTGGGATGCATTCAGAGGTACCACACTTTTGGTAGCCTGCCACTGCCTTTATTTGGTTGACATGCCTACAGTTGCTTTGCTGATATTTTCTAGATATTTCCTTTTCTTCAACTCTTTTCCCCCCTTTTCATCTTTCTTATACTGAGAATGTTTTACAGGTTCTGCATGTGGATGCCCTTGAACGTGTTTCATCGATTCTTAAGGACTCTGGTTTTTATCCTGCTGAAGAAGGCTTTGATATTGGGAACCTGTATTACACTTCTGCACAGCTTTAATGGTCATAAATTTTATGCAATTTTGTGATCAATATGTTGCTCATTTAATTTTGTTGTCTACTTGTTCTTGAAGCTGCACATACAAATGGCTGCCCTACGGAAGGTCACGTGACAAACATGGTGGGTATAGGTGTGGCTAATTGGCTATGTTAGCCTATATTATTCTCCATGATCACATAATTAATTGACATTTATTTTGTCATGTAAATTGGGCATATGGTTGCAACCAAGAAAGGTACAAAGACGTCTTGTCTGCATGCTGCAGGGGAAAAGGTACATGTGAAGTTGGTGTTCCTTTTGCTTTTCTTTCTCCTGTGAGTTATGCAGTATACTATGTACGGTTTATATCTATCCAAATTGCTGATGGAAATTTATCCACTGTAAGACACGTGGCCGAAAGGCTTGAACCTGAACCAGAACAAAGAAGGATTGACATAAACCCTAGCATGATATTTACTTCTGATGCTGAAAAATCTATGCCATCTTTTGGGATTCCAGGATGAATTAGTCCTGCCTGATTTCTCACTGCATTAGTATAGCCTCGTGGCTTTCAAGGCTGCACCCGTTGGCCGGCCGCCGCTGCCTCGGTGCAAAATCCCACACAGAGCACCGCACGCTCACTTGTCGCAGCACTGCAGCAGCAGCAGCAACAACAACAATGCCGCTGGCCATCCGGGGCCTCACCGCCCGCTCCGCCCTCCTCATCGTCCTCCTGTGCGTCTCCGCGCCGGTCCCGTGCTGCTGGTGAGCGGCGTGATGTGGAGCCGAGGCTGATGAGACCCACAACTGCCCGTGGCCGTCGCAGTCACGTCCACCACCAAGTTCCTAGCGCCGAGCAGCAAAGCAGGGGGCGTGGCCATCGTGCGCTGACGCCTCGCACACGCACAGCGTATCATCAGCGTTGCAAGAGGAAGGCGGGGTCACGTCCCCGGCAGCCGAGGCCATACGACGGCTCCACCGGAGGACGCTTCAGCCGACGCCACTCTTCTGACGATTTTCGGCATTTTGATCCATCGGTTGTAGCCATCCCCATCCGTCGGATGCGTGATCCATCGGTTGGCTCGGGTGTGTGATCCATCCGACAACCATTGGTACTGACGCGCCAGGACTGTTTGGTGTTGAAGACTCTGTTTTCCTTTTTTTTCCACTGTTATAGCATGTATTCAGGACTGTTTGAATCTGGCCTCTTTGTTCGTGCTCCACGACCAGATTTTCATTTCGCGTAAATTGCATCGCAGGTGTCCATTGCTTACGTAGATTGTCAAAGCCGCGGAACATTTGGTTGACTCTTCTCTCCTCGATCTAAACCAAATGGTACCTACAGTCAGGAAGCAAAGCCTGGTGTACGGTCTGAAAGCAATGGACACCTGCGATGAAATCGTGCAGAGCCACACTTGCTTTTTCCTTTTCCCCCTCAAGACGATCACCTCGTCTACGTTCTGAGAGCATGGACAGATGAAATTGTGCAAAACCGCAATTGTTTGAAAGAGCTTCAGGAAGCTTTTAAGGCACAATCAAACTAAGTTGGAAGTTGGCGTTTCGAAATCAAAGCATGCACAACCGCTAGCCCTTCAGCACGCCACACGTCAGTAGTCCAGGATACCAAGACGAAAGGCAAACTACTTAATAATCCTGAAAACACTGACCTGGAGTAGCGATATGCAGGCGGCACAAAGTGACGAACACAAAAAACAGAGCAACTCTTATCTGAAAAAAAAAAAAAGAACAGAGGAAGGTTGAACATGTTGATTAAAGACTTGCGAATTACAACACAAATTTAAACCAAGACAGAAACTAGACAAGAGAAGAAACTCCACAAGGACTGCACGGTGCACACCACCTGTACACTTATTCCAGAATTAGACTACACAGCACTAATCACACAATTCACACGTGTACACCCACGTCGGCAAAGTTGAACAGCACCCTCTCGTGTCACGGTGACGCACTTCACATTGTGTTGGTGTTCAGTTTTGGCTCGCCGATCTCCTCTCCGCGGAGCACCGGCGCATCCGCCGCGACGTTCTCCCTCACTTCCGCCCCTGCATCACTCTCTCGTCAGCTCGTCACCCCATCATTGGGCATGGAGGAAAATTGTTACTAGTTCGGTTCAGTGGAAGCGTCGATTAGAATGAAGATTGTGTGTTACCTTTTGCCGCGTCGGGCTTCACGGTCTCAGAGACGCGGTTCCCGCCGGTGAGCGACGTGACGGCCTCGCGCGCCTTGGCGATGACCCCTCCTGGCGCCGGCACGCGCTGCCCCACCGTGCCGCCGACCTCCTCCTTGCGCCGCTGCACGGCGTCCGCGATCGCCGAGCTCAGCGCGCGGTCTTCCTCGCCGGGACGAAGCTTCTCCGCGATGTACCCCGTCACGCCCACAACGCCCTTGTCCTGCCCGTTCCCGGGCCCGCCGGCGCGGGGGGTGACCGTTCTTGTTGTATCATGCTGCTGCGCGCCGACGCCGGGCGTGGCGGTGCCGGCGGACTGCGTCGCCTGCTGCACCTTGCCCGCCACGGCGGCGCCCGCGCCGGCCACCTTGTCGTACACGGTGGTCGCCAGCTGCTTCCCGTACTCCGTGGTCCCCGCCGCCGCCGACTTGATCTTCTCCGTGTACCCCGGACCAGACGACGCGCTGCTGTTGTTGTTGATGCCCGCGGCGGATGGTTTCGTCCTCTCCAGTGCGCTGACGACGTCCGACTCCGGCATCGACTCGCTGCGCGGCTCTTCCTCCGCCTGCTGCTTCCGCTCGTCCACCTGCGGACGGAGGCTGGGTGCGACGCCCGCGACCTTCTCGTACGCGGCGGACGCCAGCTGCTTCCCGTACTCCGTGGTGCCCGCCGCCGTGGCCTTGATCTTGTCAGTGTAGCCTGGACCCGACGACGAGCGGTCGGCGGTCGTGGTCGTGTACTTCCACTCCTCCCCGGCTCCGGCAACGTCCGACACGGGGACGGTCTCCGTGCGCTCGTCGCCGCGAGGGGAATCCGTTGCAGCAGCGCCAGTGCCGCCGGCGACCTTCTCGTACACGGTGCTGGCCAGCTTCCTGCCGTACTCCGCGGGCACGGCCGCCACGGACTTGATCTTCTCTGTGTACGTCGGCGCGGCGCCCGACGACGCGCCGCCGCCCAGCTTGTCGGCGGCCGCGTCCTTCCACTCCTCGGCGTGGGCGCCGCCGTGCTTCGCCGCGCCGATGTGGGACGGGTCGTCGGACAGGCTCATCGACTCGAACTCGCGGACCACGGGCGTCGCGCCGATGTCCTCGCCCTCTGCAACAATCAGATGAATCATCAGCACGCGGATCAGTAGAAAGGAGCCGACATGAGCGGAGTGCCAACACAGCATGATCGAGTTATCGTACCTCGCGCCGCGGGCGTCTTGGAGCGCGGCGCGGCCGGGTCCTCGACGACGGGGCCGCCGAGGTCTCCGAGCCGCATCTTGGGCGCGTCGTCGCGCGGAGCCTCCTGCACGGACCCGTCGTGCGGGTCATGCACAGCGCCGCCGCCGAGGTTGCCAAAGTGCACCCCTGAGGCGTCGGCGCCGTGTCGCGCCTCCCGCGCGAGTGGGTCGTGGACGGCTCTGGCGTCGGCCCCATGCGCTGCCGGGTCATGGACGGCCGGCCCGCCGAATCGCGTCCCTGAAGCGTCGGCGCCCAGCCGTGCTTCCTGCGCGAGCGGGTCGTGGAACCCGGGACCGCCGAAGCGCGCCCCTTGAGCGTCGGCGCCGTGCGCCTCCCGCACGGCCGGCGCCTTGGCCGGATCGTACTTGGCGACGAGGTCCTGCACGGCGGGTAGCCGCTCCGACTCGTACACTGCGACGCGCCGCACGAAACCAATGTATATAAGCACGAAAAACCTCAGTACACACAAAAAACGAACCACAACCGCGCGGACGCGAGAAAGCACTTACTCGGCGCGCCGTGCACCTCGGGGTCGGGCTCGGAGGCGAGGACGGGCTTGTCCTCCACGTCCTCCATGTACCCGCCCTTCTCCATCGCGGCCTCCCGCTCCAGCGCCGCGTCCCCTTCCTCCTCCTCGTCGCTGATGCCGCCCTCGTCGTGCTGCTGCCCGTGCGAGTGGCCGGTGAGGGTGTGCTTGATCTTCTTCACCTTCTCCTTCACCTTCTTCAGCACCGGCTTGTGCTCCTTCTCCTCCCGGTGCAGCTGACCCTGCCCACCTTCCTCCCCTGCACGCACGGCGTCATTTTACGGAACTAGTTAGGTAAGCGAGACGAGCCAATCGCCACGCGAACAGAGTGATCGACCGGCATTCTTACCCGTGTTACGGACGCCGATGTCCTCGGGGACTTGCTTGCGCGTGAACATGGAGGGCGCGTCCATTGCTGCTGCTGCTTGCCGACCAAACTGTGGAGTTGGCGATCGAAAGATGACAAACTGGAAGAGCTTCAGCTATAGATTAGTGGCAAAGCTGTGGGATGGCGACGAGAGGGGGCTCGACGGGGACGATATATCAGGAGCGGAGCAGGGGAGGGGAAGCGCCACCTCGACGCACACGTGGGCGTGGCCGGACGCGTGGCGGGTTCGGAGGCTGCCGTGCCGTGCTTCGGTTGGGGAGGGAGAAGCGACTGGAAGGTCCACCTGTGGAAGGGGACGGGCCGACGGGGAAGAATGATTAAGTTCATCACGTGGCGGGGCTTGGACTGTGGAGACGCGAGTGCAATGGCGCGATCCGATCGGACGCTCTTTGGTCGGTGTACCGTGCAAACGTGTTCCTGATTTTTGGCTGAGCGACCATTGGACTGGCCTATATACAAATACAAGTCACACAGGACGGAAAGCTGGCAAGCCCAATACACCCAACATAATTTGGGAAAAAAGGCCCGTTTGGAGTTCTACTGTTGCTTTTCTTTATTTTCACCCTGATGTTCTTAATTGATTCTTCTGACTGTTCTGAAAATGATTCTTCTGACATAATTGTGGCTCGGTGTCTTTATATTCATGCAGAGACTAGAATCGACTCAGAATTTTAGAGAACTAGCTCAACAATTAGGACGAACATATTCCACAATTGGTAAATTGTCGAAACACCAGTTGTGCCAAATCAAACATTTCTAAAAATTGGTTCAGCAATAGTTTAAAAATACGATTCAACACTATGGGAAATTAACGCAACAATTCAAAACCTCAAAATTCAACAGATTATATGAAACATCATGTTTTGTGTTAAGAGCACTTTGTATTAAGAAAGAATGAGGTATATTCATGTCCGATATATTTGTTGCAAGCGCGAGTATGGGCAAATTTACTCCAACATTGTTTAGTTTTGTGTTCCCGGATGACTGAAACATCCGAATCTCTCTCAAACAACTTCACCCCTACATTGTCTTTGCGGAAAAAAAAAGCAAGTGCGGTTCTGCATATGACATTCAGTTCATAGGCTCCACAACGCATCTGCCATCAACGCCACTATGGCAGGCCAAAACTGAATCAAAATGCCGCTTCTTTACCTGGCTAGCCCTGCATGACAAGGTATTAACAGCAGACAATTTAGCCAAAAGAAACTGGCCACACGAGACTAGCTGCCCCTAATGCTACGATGAGCCTGAAACCACCTCACATTTAGTGACACAACAATGCAATTTTTGCATAAGCCACTTGGGCCAGAATGGCTTCAATTCTCCAGTTACCCTCTGAACCTGCAACACTGAACACCGGATGACCAGTGAAATGCCTGGAGAAAACTATTTCGGTTGGAATCATCAAGTTTCCCGATATATTTTCACCCACCTCACAAATTGTTGTACTTACATAGAGGCACAGAGCAGAGCAAACTAGTAACTGAGTGAACTCAAACAGCAGCACCGTACTTCAAATAATATAATGGAATAGTAGATGCACAAATTAATTCTTTCCGTCCATGGCAGCATAATGGAAACATTCAATTGACTAATGTGCCATCAGCTGGACAAAACAACAACATTCAGGCCTCTTTACACAAGGAATTAAATGTCGACAATACAAGAAGAAACTATTTCGGTTGGAATCATCAAGTTTCCCGATATATTTTCACCCACCTCACAAATTGTTGTACTTACATAGAGGCACAGAGCAGAGCAAACTAGTAACTGAGTGAACTCAAACAGCAGCACCGTACTTCAAATAATATAATGGAATAGTAGATGCACAAATTAATTCTTTCCGTCCATGGCAGCATAATGGAAACATTCAATTGACTAATGTGCCATCAGCTGGACAAAACAACAACATTCAGGCCTCTTTACACAAGGAATTAAATGTCGACAATACAAGAAGAAACTATTTCGGTTGGAATCATCAAGTTTCCCGATATATTTTCACCCACCTCACAAATTGTTGTACTTACATAGAGGCACAGAGCAGAGCAAACTAGTAACTGAGTGAACTCAAACAGCAGCACCGTACTTCAAATAATATAATGGAATAGTAGATGCACAAATTAATTCTTTCCGTCCATGGCAGCATAATGGAAACATTCAATTGACTAATGTGCCATCAGCTGGACAAAACAACAACATTCAGGCCTCTTTACACAAGGAATTAAATGTCGACAATACAAGAAGAAACTTCATGAAAACTGCTCAAGGTTCCAGCTATAGTACTACAGATACAGATCAATTCCCTACTTATCCATCAACAAGACCCGACCCCCCCCCCCCCTGTATTTTATTTGTCCAGCAAAGTGGGAACAATTTCTCTTCTCAGATTGAGCTGGTTAAGAAGCAATGCCGCCATCCCCATTCTCTTCAGTCATTCCTTCGAGCGTACCGGTTACAAAGAACATGGATAAAAGCCTTACAAACTGAACATAGCCCTTTCTCGTACATAAATAATTCTTGTACAAAGAAGCAGGATAAAGCCTTATAATGAAATGAACATGGCTT
This sequence comes from Eleusine indica, assembly GCA_030378355.1. NCBI lineage: Eukaryota > Viridiplantae > Streptophyta > Magnoliopsida > Poales > Poaceae > Eleusine > Eleusine indica. The sequence continues at coordinate 52,054,101 of CM059495.1, forward strand.
CAGTGAAAATATATATTGACATGATGTTATATCTTATCAGCAACGGCCAAAACAAAAGACAGATATCATGTTTTGCATATCACATTGAAATAATTCTCAAAGAGGCTATCATTGGAAATCAGACTGTCGCTACATCAATTTACTGGGTTCATAACTTCAGCATATAAATATTACATCAAACTTGTTCAGGATATCTGAAAGGAATACTCTCTTCGTTCCAAAATATAAGTATTTATTGACTTTTAGATATTACGTTTAACCATTTATTTTATTCAAAAAGTTTGTGAGAATATTATTTATTTTTTATGAATTATTTTATTATTAGATATACTTTAAACATGACTTATTTATTTTTATAATTTTTAAAAAATATTTAAATGAGACAAACGATTAAAATAAAATCTCAAAATCAAAAAATACTTACATTTTGGAAACGGAGGTAACACTCCAGGGCCGCGCGCAACGCCGCAAGAGCATCTATCTTTTGCCTACTGCGACACGCTTTGCTGCGTGCATTTCCACCCTCTTAGCAAGTCGTAGCAGGATTTTTTTTGGAGATCGGATATGTACTTCCGTCTTTCGTCTTTCGGTATGTACTTCCGTCTTGATACCACCTGTTTCTACAAAGCATTGTTGAGTCTTTCTTCCAAAACGCAAAATGAGTTTCACAAGCCATGAATTGAATTAGCACACTGGAGCACTAGATTACTACGTATAGTTTTATAGATACGAATGGATAGCAATTAATAATATGGAGTATGTAAAGTTCATGTTTTTGGAGCCCATTTGGCGGATAGGATCACAAAAAGACTGACTACCCTTAATTTGTCGGCTTGTGCAGAATTCCAGCCGTACATGTGAGGATTCAGAGTCTTGTGACGGATCACTGTGGTGAAGCGGCAGGGGATGATGGAAGCCGGCGAGCGGGTGGGGGTGGAGAGTGAACAGTGGTCCTGTATGGTGTGCTCATACGTGAGGAAGGGAGCTGGATGTTGTAGAGATGGAAGGCCGTTGAACCTGTTCATCTACCGAAACCTCTGGAGCGTTTTCACGTGACTCGATCGGCATTAGCATGCCTTATGTGATGTAAGTCTACACGCCCCTCTAAACAAAGTCTACACTTTCACTGATTCCATGCTCTGGGCGTGGTGTTCATCAAGTTCATGGTTTGATCCTCATCCTGAACTCGGATTGCAAATTTCCTTGACTTCAGCACGGTGTCATCCCTGCACCACACGCATCGGCAAACTCGTCGCACCTCGGGTGTACCTGTTGTGTCTTGAGGCAAGTGGCCGGAGTCAGCACGGTGCAGCTGAGCGACCAGCGCGGAGACCACAAAGCTGACCGCCGGCAGCCTTCTGTGCCGCAGAGTTGACAATACGGATAGGACTTGTGTCTCAGCTTTCGCCTTCACCTTCTCTCTGCGCACCATCCCGCTGTGAATGCGCGTTTGCAGTTCCGATATTGATGAGCTATCAAATACACCCAAACTCAACTCTCGGTGCACTAAAAGTCAAGTATATCCCTTTTCAAGTTCATCGAAAACGATTAACATCGATGAAATCTTGGTTCGGTCAGGGGACAGTTCCCAAATGCCTACAGGGAGCTTGCACAATACTAGTAAAATATAGGGACTCTCCGTCCAGCAATATGCTAGTAGTGCTCAGACACCCAGCTCACCTAGCTGATCCACTGGTCAGAGCACCGAACCGGCATGCACACAGCTGTTCGGTCTTCACATGCTGCTGGTGACTGCGGCTCGCCTCGCCCCTGTTCTTGTTTTTTCAATTGTTGCATCTTGGACTGAGCTCATCTATCCTCTGCTGGACATGGTCTGTTAAAAGGATCGTCTCATCGTCCATTTGCAGCTCATCGACATTGGAAATATATAACTCACAATTGAATTTGTCGAAGCCGTCAATGATCCATGCTGAATCATCGTAATTCCTATGAATGAGCCAGCATCGAGAGCACCTGCTCTGCTCCTTGCGAATGCGGCGACACGCTTCAATGTCCTGCACACAATGCACTTCATCACATCTGGAGCATGGCTTGAAACACGCCTTCCAGTCGTCCTCGTCATGTACAGAGCCGTAACGCTCGCATGCAGGTGCCGGTGACACGTCTTCCTCGCTGCAAGAATCAGGGATGATGGAGCCTGCCTCGTTCGTTGCCGAGACGGACCGCGAGCTCGTGACCAAGGAGCCCACCCTGGAACTGGCCATCGGGCCGAACTACGAGCTTGTGTCCATAGAGTCCGCCTCAGCACTCACCGCCGGAACGAACTGCGAGCTCGCATCCATGGAGCCCGCCTCGACACTTGCCGCCAGGACGAATATCTTGCTTTGTGAAATTGAAGATTTTGCTAGAACATTTTTCTTTTCAGAACCGGAGGGACAATGTGTACGTAAGTATTTTTGGATTTCCGAGGTGAAAATATGGAGAAGAACAAAAGACTCTACTACCCCTAATTAATGCTTCTCTCTCACCAGCCAACTATGCTCCCTCTGCTCCCTATTGTGCACCATCGCGCCCGCCCCGCTCTGCTCTCCCATCGTCGCGCCCGCCCCCGCTATGCACCCCACACCACCACGCCCGCCCTCGCTCTGCTCCCTGCAATCACTTTTTAAAATGAAAAAAAGGGAGCAATCAGCTGTGATACGAAAAAAAATGAATCCTTTTGTAGCTCGTCATTTATTGACAAAAATTGAAAAGGTCAATATGGAGGAGAAAGAAACGTTGTGCCTCCCCTTGTCGACTTCATCTGCGGGCGAATCTTGGACACCATGTCATCGGCCAACAGATCTCATACGGGGTAGGGCAACGACAGAGCAGGAGTGTGACATCCCCTCCGGGATAACCAAGGTCGAGTACAGGAGAACACTCGACGAAGCGAGTTACAACAGCGCATATATTCTTACAAGCTCAGAATATATTACATCATGGTATAATACAACTAGGTTTTCGGAAAACAAACAAGAGTTTGCAGCGGAAAAACATTTATTACAATAAAAGAGTTTAAAAACTCAAACGGAAGTTGTTCACCGACAAAGACTTTATTCCAAGCAGTTCAGCTTCTACACTCTCTAAACGAGGCTGATCTCTCTAAACAAGACGGGATGCGTTCCCACTGGATGAAACTCCCCTCCGGAAGTTGTCCTTTTTCTGGCAAGTTCTTGGTCCAACCATATGGATAGAGCTCACCTCATAGAAAAATATTACGAACAAAGCCCTGAGTATCTAATATACTTTGTAAGACTGACCCGTCAACATGGCTCGCTAAGGCCGACACCTAGAATGCATAGGCCTTTGGCTGGTGGGTTGACTCAGACTTGCGAAAAAACAACACTTATTAGTGGATATCTATTTTCAAATTTTAACTCAAGATTATGTTTATTAATATTAAGGTTTGCATCCTGCAACTTACTACAAACAAGTTTTGCAAGCAAGGACCATTTAACTCATCCAACTCTTCTCTTCTCATTACTCTCGATTATCTCCGTTGTGACGAGCGATCAAGCAATACTCATTGCTACGAGCAACAGCGATTCGAATCAATTTCACTAGCTGGGTAAAACCCGACTACACGACACATACGCACCACATTGGTCCTATATGATAACTTTTTCCACTAACCCCAACCAGAGGTCGATCCGTTTCCAACTCCCCCGGAAATATGGAGACCCCACTTGATACCCGTCCTAGACGTTATCCATGGGCGACCACCATTTTCCTCCCGTGAGACTTCAATCTCACTAACAGCCAGAAAAAAAAAGTTGGCTACGTCCTATCACTGAGGTAGTTAGGGTACATCAGCTTACTGGGTCCCATATACCAGCATGTAGACGGTACTGTTCAATACTTGCTCCCTAGGCCACAACGTGGTCCTAATTTGACACGGACGGGGCTACCACCTTGTAAGACCTAGTCTTTGCCCTTTCCTCTACGGGGCACGTCCGGTCTCATCATCATCATCAACTTTCATTTGAATTCTCAAAGATCTCAATCAGCTTACAGCCTCCATGCTTTAAGATCATACCAAAGTAGCTCGCAAGTAGTGTTCAACACTACCCGACTTCTACCGTTTTACTAAGAATTAAGCATAACAGCTATCGAGCTACCTGTACCTGTATAGTATAAAGACATCATAGGATATGATAGTAATGCAGGTGGGTGTCAATCAATTCCTAGAACCTAATGCATAATTATGACTCGACTGATGGTGGTAAAAGAGAATTTAAAAACATAGGTGAGATGCACCGGGGCTTGCCTTCGGTTTCGTTCGGATACGACGATGCAGGCGTGGGTCGGTCTCGACGATCACCATCTCTGGTCCACTCTCGACAGGCAGCTCGATGATCTCGGGTCTTATACGATTCGTCGATATATCGCGAGTTAGTAGTAACGATGCATTAATACAAAATGCAATGTTTGAAATGATGGTTCGATAAAATAGTAGACAAGAACTTAATTACTCTTATCTGAAGTATTTCCGTCTATTAAAAATGATTAAACCTATGAATGAAAAGGGATGGACATGCTTTAATTAAAGTTAAATACCCTTAATTACCCTATAAACATAAAATAAATCTATTAACAAAATAAACATTAACTTAGGAAATTAATTAATTAACAATTAAAAGGATATTTCATAAACTTAATTAAATGCTTAAAAATCATGGAAAATAAATATTTATTTTTATTTCACAAAATGGTAGAGAAAAATATTTGGAATCCAAAAAAATTGGCCCATGATTTTAGTAAGCCTAAATCATTTGCTAGGATTTATCTAAGTTCTGGAATTATTTTTACATGCAAAAATCCCAAAAATCCTAGCCAATTGCTGTGCAGCCATTCCGGGCCACACAGCGGGCTGCCGCACTAGATCCTGGGAGCATCCGCTCTCAGCTCCAGGCGAGCATGCACCAGGCCGCGTTCGGCCACGCCGGCACGGCAGCCCGAGCCCGCCACCGAGGGCGACCCGAGTAGCTGAGCGCACGGGCGAGGCGGCGCGACAAAGGAGAGTGCAGGGACGGGGTCGGCGACGGTGGTGCTCACCTGGAAGGGGTGACGGCGGACAGTGACGGGAAGGCTCGGACCGGGAGGGCAGCAACAGGGAAACTACAAAATTCGAGTAAACGAGAAGATCACTAGGATCATGCTCAAGGTTAGGAGATGCGCAACCATCCAAGAGAGCTTCCTCTGCGACAGATTGGAATAAGACTTACCAAAAAAAGAAGAAATCGAGAAGGGGCAGAACAGGGTCGCCTTGACCTTCTCTAGGAATCGACATCGATTCTCCAAAGTTAGGGCGAAAGAAACTGATTGGCGGCCATGGGGAGAAGCAAGGAGTGGTGGTGTACGGGTTTGAGGTGTTGGGTTGGCCGGGGAGGCGCCGGAGCAAGAGCTGAGCTCGAGCTTGGGTTGCGGCACGACGTCGGGTCTCTAGAGAAAACGAGCGAGAGAGAAAGAAGAGAGAGAGAGCAGAGGCGGGAGAGAGATAAGGCCAGGGGAGATTTTCTCCCGGGCACGGACGGCGCGCAACGCCAACTCAGCGGCGGCAAGCAGCTACGTGGCCTCACGCCGAGATCGCGCGCTTGCGCTTGGCAAGAGTGCTGAGAAAGAAGAACGATGGGTGGGCCCTAGATGGATCCCATGGTAAAAAGGTAAGGTAAGTTTTTTTCCTTTTGGCAAAAAAAAAAAATCAGGGCTATCACAAGGAGAGTGAGGATGCAGCTACAATTGGTCGGCAGGGAGCGATGGCGGTGGATGCAAACAGGGGCACGAGGATGCGACTCCCTGACCGACAAGCTTGTTGTCTCCTTCACACCGCCATGCCGAGAGCCGAGCTCCCTCATCGTCGTCGTCTTCTCCAGACGCACATCGAAGGGGAGGAGCGGAGGAGCTCGCACCACCCGGGACCGAGGTGGAGTGGTGGACGGCTATCATCTCCTCCGTATCGCCCTGGATCTGAGAAGGAGAAATTGTTGGCAGGTGCCCATGGCGAGTCGTAGCAAGTTTAACAGTGGGCGGCAAGGGAGGAGCGGCGGGAGGGCTGGTCCGGCAAGGACGGGTAGTAGGGGAGGGCCATTGAGGCGGGTCGGAAGGGGAGGAACAGCGAGGAGAGGGTGGACCGAGGAGAGAAGACGAGCTGTGGGTATGGGCGGTAAAGAAATCGGTGGAGGCACAAGTGGTGGAGAAGGAAGGCACGTGGTGGGACCTATCCTCAAATCGGTGAAGAAATCGGTGGAGGCACAAGTGGTCAAGGTCGAGCAGGGCCGCCTCCGCTCGCGCATCCGAGGTCGAGCGGGGCTTCGTCCGAGGTCCAAGGTCGCTTCGCACGCTTCGCCTCCCGCCCGCGCTTCGCCTCATGTGCGCTGCTTCGGAGGAGCAAATATCTTAGAGAAGAGAGGGAAGTCAACTTTGACTATCCTCTCTCCTCCTCATGCAGTTTACATCGATGATACCTCTCGCTGTTGGAGATGAAAATAAACATACACAGTACTATTATTAATATAAAAATGGAAATGCATAATGCGGTTGAAGTCAGTCTAAGAACTTATCAATCCTGCACACTATTGCTGGTCCCGTCACATCATCTGTGCTGCGCAGCACATAACTTCAATTTGTCAAATCCCATCGACCTGTCATTCTACCGCATGTATCCGCGTCCATAAAACGCTTTCGGGCCGCTGGGAGCCCTGTGCGTAGCCGAGTAGACTCGTTCCCCTCGTGCGCGCGTGCCCGCCCGCTCGCTTTGCCACGATGGGCATGCAACTCCAATCGCAGCGCGACGCAGGCCCGGCCACCGCACGCCGCGACCTCCACCTCGCACGCACCGCGCAACACATAGCCTCATAGAGAAACAAGTAGACATCCTCACATTGCAGGACTGACACATTGTGCACGTAGTAGTTGGCATGAGGCTTCCGAGTCGGCCTTTCGGTTGGGTTTCAAACACACAAAGTCTAGCTGCGACATTGTACCAAGAACAATACTCCATAAGACAACAGCATCAATATCCATATGACAATTTTTTTTGTGTTGCCGCTGCTACTAGTAGTACTAAGGCCAGCTCCAACAAGGCACTGTGCGGGTATCGTTACGGTGCCACGGAGCCCTGCCATCCTCTGCAGAACTGGTGTCACGTTAAAATAACCGGTGTCGGGAGAAAGATAGCGTTCACAGTGACGGTCATCTATATCCAAGCGCGGGGCCTGCATTATCATCCATCTCTCCCACAACCTCTCTATAGGCCGGACGGTGAAAAAAGATGATTTAAATAAAATACTCTGACGCACTTTGAAATTGCTAAAATTATGCATAGCGTTGACTTAAACTATTTTAGACCCAGTCACTGCAGAACCATGTAGCGGCAATCGAGTGCCTTTTCGTCTCCATGGCTAGGCAACCACCAATTTGCAAGCAATTGTGCATCGCAGGCGTGTTGCAGTAGCCAAAAGATAGGAGCTTTTACTGTTCGTATCCGCAGCCTCTGCGTCTTCTTTCGCTCGCCGAATCACGTACCGTAGGCTACAGGCTATCGGCAGGCCTAATCTAGCATCTGCGCGCGCTAGGAGTAGCTTGTAGTGCTCCTGCTCCCTGGTTACTCGAAAGTAAGAGCATGCTAGGCAAATTTATTCCGTTGATTTTTGACATCAATACAAGGAATAATTCACCCAAGATCTATTAGCTCTACACTTGGTTTAAGGAAGAGTATTAATAAATCGTGACACATTTTTTCTAGCTAACGCAAATAAAGTATCTGCAAGCCACTACGAGAAATATAACCAAGATTCCTTTGTACATGTACACGTCTAGATAATTCACCTACTTCATGCATTACTTGAAATTATATAAGTTTGATTGATTGGACAGTGCTACAGCTAGCTAAATCTACATGGAATAATGATAGTACTTACAACTTGAAATAAATATTCTCTTCGGTTAATATATCCTACGCGACCACGTATCGTTTAATTTATGTTCTTTCTTCCTAGAGAATGAAGTAGATATCGTCCTGCCTAATAAGAGCGACTGTAGTACATTGCCGAGAGATGTAGAAAAACATTTTTAAAAAGCCCGCCCTCATAGGCGGAGCCACACATGGGCCAGACGGGGCCGCGGCCCTCCCTTGGTCCAGAAAAAAACTTTGGAGATAGGAGTTTAGTCGGCTAATTAGCACGCACGCACTAGCAAATGCAGGACTATGAGAGAGAGATAGAGCTAGCGAATTTGTCGTTGATACTTGATAGCCAGGCGTCTAATCTCAGGCATAAGTCACGCGAATTGCGATATCAATCATATCTTCGGGGGTCTGTTTGGTTGAAGGGACAAAAAGGGATGGGACAGTGCCATCTTTTTTTACAGGTGTTTGGTTGAGCATGAGTTTATCCCTCAAAATTAATGAGATAATATCATCTACCTTTCTTGATCATGCGTATTAGTAAAAGGTTGGTGATATCTAAATAGATTATACTAATAATTAAGATATATAATTAAATAATTAGTATTTACAAGTGCTAATATACTAATTAGTAGGTAATTTATGAATTACTTTAAATATAATTAATATTAATATTAATTAAAGTAATTAATTAAGATATATAATTAAATATTAATTCTTGTCCATTTCGTCCCATCCTTTCAACAAAAAAAAAAATCATAAATGACTCCATACAACCAACCAAACATGAATATAGATGAGCTTGTTTACGCTATCCTAGATAACCCTGTCCCATCTCACTTAACCCTCAACCAAACAAAGCTACTCCGTCCGACATCGTCTTCGTCAGCCTTCTGCCCAAACACAAGCCCCCCCTCCCGCAATACATGACTGGCTCCGCCAATGCTCGCCCTGACGTCGTGAGATTGGAAGATAATAATAGGAACATACTAGTAGTGTATATGGGATCACACAGAGAAGCTCCCATTTATAGATGGGATGCATCATTACCTGTGTTAAAAAACCGTCCTAACGCCAAAATGAATTTTGCATGAACTCGGCTTCCGACGTGAACACATCACAATGGGATCACACAAACCACAATAGAATATAGAAAAGCACTAAACTAATCAAAGGCAAACCCTCCAAAAGTAAATAAAATGGGAGACACTTGTCTTTAAAGCTATTTTCAATAAAAGTTTTATTTTTATTAAATGAGATGTCACGTAAGTAAATTTGGTGACATGACAAAAAATTTATAAAGAGAGAGCGATGTAAAGAAAAGAGTTTCATCTAGATGAAATTTGGTCTACATGATTTTCTAATAAAATTAAAACATCATAAAACAAACATTCAAGAGAAGTAATGTTATTTCATTCTTTAGATAACTAGCACAAACCATATATAAGTAAGTGTCATGAAATATTAAAATAAAACTATGCATTAGATGAGTGATTTCATTCACAGTTTCAAACCATTAAAAATGACATGACATTTTAATTAGAAACATCAAAATAAAACTATTCATTAAGATTAGCCTAATCTTTAAGTTCAGCTATTGATTATTGTGTCGCCATTTCTTTGTCCCCCATGAAAAGAGAAGCAAAATTTTTCCATCATACCTGAATTATTGCGTTCATTCAAACCGCCTCATACTGTAGGTGATATAGAGGATGACAAATTAGCTGCCCTGTGGCACATATGTGGTGCATTGACGCCACCATATGTGAACATCGTTATGGATGAATCTAGTTTGAAGATGCTGCCCAAGATCAGAGATCTCTTCGGCAAAGATAAAACTTCACGTTTCCAAAAACATGAAGACTCTTATCAGATAGGTTTTGATCTGGATGATATCGTGGGTGAAAGGGAGATAGAAGGAACAAGCAAGTTGAAACGACTGAACATTCTTATGCATTCAAAGCTATATAATGAAAGATTTATTGATGCAGATACATTCACCGCCGTATTGGCAAAGTCAGAGGAAGCGGATGCTATGGATCGTCTATGTCTCAAGCAGTACGGTCCCATAAGTTATGCCTCGTTTAAGTGTCTCAAGGTGGTTGTGAGTGAGGAGCCGCCTTCTCCTCCAACCTCCTGAGGAAGCAAGCCAAAGTCTAAAGCCCAGACACTTTTTGTTCCATAAGCTGTGCCTTCCCCTGCAAGCTCGTGAGGAGACAAGCCAAAGTCTGAAGCCCAAACACTTTTTGTTGCACCCAACTGTGCGCCATGAGCTCTGATGAGAGAAGAAAACTTAGTGTGAGCTAACATGAGAGATGTATACTCAAGATTTTTAGTGTGAGGTTGTATTATGAGAGTTCTGCCCTAACTTAATCTTCCATTTGAGCTCCAATGAAGACTTGTGAAGGTCTCTCGCCTGTGTCTGGAACTGCAATTCAGTCAGTTTGTTTTTTTTGGAGGGGGAGGGGGCTTTGTGTTGTTGAGGATGAAGATGATTGTGCCATAGGGCCATAAGGATGTGAAACTAAACTTGCTTTAGCTATGGTGGAACACATAGCCACTTGAACTTTTATTATACTTCTGAACTCTTTGCTAAGTAACTATTTGCATGGTGTGAATACTTGCTCAGTAACTGCGTTACTTGGTTCACATTGGTGTGGTTTGTGTTATTATTTATTCTCCTGCCGTGTTACGTTACTTAGTGCGTTTTCGTTACTGCATCGGCACGGCACCACGTAACTCGGTCATTGATTTTACTTAGCTTCCCACCGCGTATAGCAAATCTGCACTGCTTCACGATTCACCGCTGACAATCCATGCCACAACGATTAGGTCCGTTATGCATATGGATGGTTTAGCAAGCTAAACTGTACCCCCTTAGTACCCCCGCCACATTTTTTTCTTCACTAGGACAAGGAAATTTTTTTGGAGGTTAGTTTCAGTCCCTATTGTTGGTCACCTGCTGCTGATCCGATTGTCGTTTGGCTAAGGCGCTAAGCATACTTCCATATGGATATGTATGTTTATTGTCATTTGGCCGAACATACTACTTTTCCATATGGGCATGTATGTTTACCTGCCTTCAGCAACAAAAAGTATATGGATGTGTATAATATGTATCAAAGGGTTATCTGCTTCCCGTTTTTAGATGTGAAGCCTCAGGTGTTCAGATTCACATTTAGTTACCACTGTAGGGTTTTATTTTTTCCTATTATATTTTCCCGTGTGAAAGAATTCTTTTATAGCACATTTGTTATGCATGCCTTTTATATAGTAAAAAAAATGAATTTAGCTGAAATCTAAAAAGTACGTGGCATGTTCTTTGTTATTTTGCGGCACGTTCAGAACCGGCTGTACTGCTCCACGGCAACATTCATGATGTCTTCCTCGGGTGGAAAAGGCCTTTCTTTCACGAAGTTCACATATGTTGTTTCCTTGCTTCGGTGATATATCCCTGTTTTCTTAGTTCTTTGTCTTTTGGAAGTAGATACTAGTGTATAGAAATGTGTGTTATGTGAAAAAAGTTTCGTTGAAACATCTGTATCACTTTAAGAAACTAAACGCTATAACAGAAAGGTGCCCAGTCTGAGGTGGGCATGGTTCAGCGTCCAGTGTTGAGTACTGACGCCGAATAAAGTTTAAATTCAATATATCCCAGTACATATGCGTCATAGTTTGACCCTAATTAAGGCTTTCATGTTAGAATAACTTAACACCATAATTATGATGCACCCTAAAATATACATAAACATCCAAGCCTCCCCGATGGTTGTACCTCACATCAATGTTCTTGCTAGCCACCTGCACAAAATTCAACACCAGAAAAAGAATAAGAGGCAGATAAGAATTATATTTACTGATTTACTAGTTTACTACCTCCATTTTTTTTATTGATAACGTTAGGACAACATTTTAGTTCATTTTTTTATGTATAATAAATTTGTAGTCCTAACGACAACTATAAACGAGAGGGAGTAGTTGGTGTAATATAATAAATTTATATATTCAATTTATATTATTTTCTAGCCCATGAGCAGAGATCAACTAGTTTTACTAGCTTATATTGTAATTATTAGGTAGGAAAACAATCAAAAGACCAGGAATTAGCCTCATTTCTAATTTCTGTAAGAACAGATATGATCAACATGAACACAACAGTTTTCACATTTAATCCAATATCGACTGTAGACTTGTAAATTTAAATAGGTGTACAGTTTTCTCTAAGAATTTTTTCTACCGCAGGATTCCAATAAATAATTTTTTACTTTAAATTCAAGAAAAAAATTTACTGCACATTTAAATCCACCAATAAACACATCTAAATTCTTTTTGGGCTCTCAAGAAAGACCTATTTATGAAAATCACTCACTTATTAGAAAAAACCGTACAAGGCTCACTGGTATGAATTCCAAGTCATTGATATCTATTCCAGAAGGGAAGAAATCATCAGGTTGAAGAAGTCAACGAAGTGGTCGGCAACAGATTCATGTAGGAGCCATGTCAGAGGGGCTTCATGTGGAAGAGGTATCTTTTGGACATAGCAGCACGAATATGAAAAAGGGAAGAAGGCAGGGCAAAAACATCTCAGGAGAACAGTACATCAGAGTGATCTGCAGATTACAGTCTACAGGTGACTTCACCGGAGGAGGAATCTGGACCAGAAGAAAGGGTATCTGGATCAGAGCTTTCATAGAGGAATACATGTAAACTCGAGATTGTTCTTAATTCCCAATACTCAATAGGCAGAAGGCAAATAATATGAGTCATGGCTGCTTCTCTTGTGTAATGTGCTACTTTTCTGAGGGGAAAGGCTGGTTTGTTACGCAGGCCCAAAAAGGACCCTCGTTTACTTGTTCTTGTTCAATCATCAAATGCATCATAAAATTTCTTTTTCATACGACTATTGGCTATGCTGGATATGAAGAAACAACAAATAATAAGGCATACCTTATGCATTCCTTAACACCTTCAACAGTGTCGCAGCAGTACTGAATGACCTTCTAGATTGATGATTAAACTGTTTCTGGATTCTTGAGAAAAAATGAAAATTGTCATCTGGAACTGGAGCAGATTTTTGGTCTGTTGATTTACTGCCACGTAGCTGCTCAACAGTCTTAGAGAAAGCATCCCCTGCTGCATGGGATGGAAATAGTCTCACAGGAGACACGAATGATAACACTGATCTCCAATACGGGAATAAAAGTGCCCTTTGGTGACTGAGCTCACACCTTCGAGGCAGTGCTTTCTTCGTCTCAGCCTGTTTCATAGGCCAGCAAATATATGAATAAAAAAACTAAAACAAAAAGGGGCAACTGTGTTCTTGTCCTCACTTTCAACTTCAACTGTGATTTTACCCTTATTATTCCAACTTGGTAATCTTACTCCATTCTTGAAATGAAGGTGCCGATTGCCCCTGGTTTGGGGTTTCATTAGGTGCTGTTGGATTATATATATTGATAAAAAAGGAAAATGATTTGGAAATCAAAGAAAGACGAAGCATGCGCTCATCTTATCCTTTCACCCCTGTGACACCTTCATCCACGTCGCTCCCCTCTGTTCACATTTCTACTTCAATTAACTCGATTCCACAACATGCCCTGGGCAAGGCGGAGCGACTCGGCGAGCAGAAAGGATAAGAAGCTCAGCATATGTTTGGAGACTCTCCCCCTCCGGACAGTACAGTGCAAGCTCAGCATATGAAGCTCTCTTTCAAGGATCCACAAGTTTTGAGCCATGGAAACGGATTTGGAAAACCTAGGCCCCGGGCAAATATCAGTTCTTTCTCTGGTTGGCAGCACACAATTGCTGCTGGACGTCGGATAGGTTGGCTAGAAGGAGCTTGCCACATCCAACCTGTTGCCCACTATGTGATCAGCAGGAAGAATCGATCAATCACCTGCTGGTAGAGTGCGTGTTCACCCGGCAGTTCTGGTTCTCCTTCCTGCAGCGCATCAACCTTGGATCACTTGCACCACAACCTTCGCGAAGTAATTTTCAGCAATGGTGGCAGGAGGTAGCGTCTTTGGTGGGAAGTGTCCGACGCAAGGGACTGAACACTCTTATCATCTTGGGTGCCTGGGTTATATGGCGCCATAGAAACGACTGTGTGTTCAATGGCGCCTCACCCAGTCTCTCGGCCGCATTGGCAATGGCTGGGGATGAAGCTAGACTATAGAGCTTGGCCGGGGCTAGGGGGTTATCTCCTGCAGCCGGCAATGACTCAGAAGTTTGAGTGCTTCAGTATTCAGGTCAGGTGGCAGGAAATCATGTAATTGACGCGTCTGTCATCAGATATTAGGGGTTGTTTGGGGTGTGTGGTATGTGTTCTGCTGTACATAGTTCTCTCTTCTAGTAATGAAATGATATGCAGCTCTCCTACGTGTTCAAGAAAAAAAAAGGATAAGAGAGAAACAACAGTGTGCTACATCAGGAAGATGAGAGGAACCATTTTTTTTTCAACCACGTGGGTCCTGATACTAACGCCTCACGCTGTGGCACAGCAAGCACTGTAAAAGTTCCGTCAAACTGCTATAGAATTTTGTTAAAATTCGGTTAGATTAGAAATATGCAGTGTTTTTTGCTTTTTTCCAATCCAAATAACTTTGAAATTTCTCACAATGTTTGGTGTTACAAGGAGGGATAAAATTACAAAGTTCTGATTAAAGTAGGGACAATTTTGCAGGGGAATACATGTCTTTCTATTGCTCAATTGACACTGTAGTGCTCTTAACAGAATAATATTAACTGCAGCTTCAGTTTGAAAAATTAAGGGTAAAATCACAAATTGAAATAGTACAAGCGTGAGTAATTTAATCCAAGACAAAACTGTGAATAATTAAGGGTAAAATCACAAATTGAAAGGGTACAAGCATGTCTTGGAATGAACTTGGTCCTAAGTTCGAATCTAAGTGCAGAACTATGATTAGCACGCCTAAGAAGCATAATTAGTTTGATGAAAAAAAAAGTGAAACATGCCTTGGTGTTGTTTTAACTTGAAGTTGGCTATAATGCAATACCTATTATCAGAGTCCTTCTAGTGGAATAGATAGATCAGCATAAAAAAAATGCGGTTAAACCATATTCAAAGGATATTGATGTTACTGAGTCATCGACCCACAGTGGAATACTGCTTAGACTTACAAAAAGGAGAAATATACGCAAAAGGAATACCATAACAATCAAGCAAACTGCAAAATTATTAATATGTATCTCTATCTCTACAACTTATTAATATCACGTAGTTGGACGGGCACGCGCATAGCATAATCCACCAATCTTGCTATTTGTTGCCTCGCCAAGCCATTTAGATTTCGAGGAACACAAGTCACGCGACTTCGCCGAGAAGAAAAAACCAACGGCGCCGCCAGAACCGTGCCGCGGCGACGAGACGGTTGCCGACGGACGACCTGATTCAGGTCTTCCTCCGTGACCCACGCACCATCGCGTCGTACGACGTGGAGTCCCTGCGCACGTTCCGACGTGGAGTCCCTGCGCACGTTCCTACATCAGGCGCGGCCCGAAGTGACAGACGAGATCCTGCTCAAGGTGGCCGAGTCATACAACGAAAGCATCAGGAACTGGGTCCGCAAACAGTTCGAGGAGAAGGGCTATGTCGAGGTGCCCGACGAGTTCTTCTCGGACAGGGAAGAGGCAGCGAAAAGGATGGGGGAACCGGTCGATTTGTATCTACCCGACAGTTACTTCACCACGATGTCTTCCGGCGAGGACGGCGAAGAGGAGGAGCTTGTTTTTACCTTCACGAAGAGTGACGAGAAGGTTGATTCGGCGTCAAGTTTGACAACGACAACATTTTTATGAGCTATACTGCTCAGCTCAATCCTAATATCCTAGAGGGTTTAGGTGTGTCACCGACAATTTTTTTTTTGTTGTGTTGCACTGGGATTTGTCGTGTAACTGCTCTTATGGTTTTTCCATTTTACAGATATGTTTTTGTACTTGTTACTGTTTGGCGTGTAGGGACTTCTAAACTGCTTTTATGGTGGCGTGTATAGTAGGACACAAAAAAATCAGTGGGTTTCTATACATTACATTATGAGATTCGCTTTGTCTCGTGGACACCATGAGGTTGTGTGGTCCTTTTCTGTAGCATAGCAGGGAAATAACTTTGCCAAATTTTTTTAACCCGACACTACACATATACTTTATATAACTTGAAAGTTTGGCACACAAGATTCATTTCGATGCACTCCTTACCAATGTGTTTTCTCTACTACCTATTATTTACGGCGGCGTTGTCCGCCTCCGTTTTTCTGTTTTGACAGCTTTTTTTCGGTTAGTTTGACAACGAGTCGGTAAAGGAAAAGTAAATCAGGTGACAGAAGTTTTCCTTTTTCCTTGAAGGGGAGCTGCTAGCCTGCTACGTACCTGTCCAACTGGCATGAACTAGGCGTTGTCCCGCTGCCGTGAAGGAGCGAAAGCTGCACCCCAACGAGAACGAGTCGCCCCCGCCCTGATGAGATCGAGTCGCCCCCGCCCTGATTGTGCCCATATGGTATCCCGCTTGCCGGATCACGCCGGCACCGCTTGGATTTGCCGCCAGTAGGTCAGAGAGAGAGAGAGAGAGAGAGAGAGAGAGAGAGAGAGAGAGCTAATTCCTCTGGGGAGGACGACGACGATAGGAGGCGGCTAAACTCCAGTGTAATAAACACGCGCAGTGCGCCCCGCTCCCTCCTAATCACCCGCCATTATTTGCTAAGCCTCTCCCGTCGTTTCCCAGCCATTTTAGTATGCACAATTACCTGGCTCTTAATCAATTTAACTCATTAATGCAAACTCCCTCTGCTGATCGCCTCTTTTCTTTCAATAAATTCAAATCATGTATGCAGGTTTATCCTCCTATAACATGATGATGTTGTGTGCAGGTTGTCACAACAAACTATGTTCCATATACAATAATGTTTAATGATGATAGGTCCAACAATTAGCATTGCAAGTTTAACGACTTATTAATTGTTTAAGTTTGCCAGATAAACAATGTTTAACTTTTTTGGATAATACAATTTTTGACTTTTGATCTTTAGTTAAGAGCATGTGCCTGAACAAGACAGACCGTATCACTCAAAACTGTAATTATACATTGTTATTTGTTAATTAATATGTTAACAAAAACATGCAATTATAGGTAATAATACAAAGTTTAAGGTGGTTGAGAAAAGGGAGCAGATGAGCTCGTCCTAGGGTCTAGAATGGAACCTACGCAATTGTAGAAAAAAGAACTCGACAATGACATGAGAGGGACCACAACTGGACAACCGCTCGTGGGAAACAACATGTATCGTGAACTCACAATGTGGATGGCAATGCTCAATTTGTGTGTTAATGGTTGAAAATTATATTTCTGTCTTGCTATTTTGATTTTTATATATTCTAGAATGTACAAAAAAAATATTGATATTTTTATTGTTCATGGCCTTTTATACGTGGAGTTGATAAGTATGTATATAACCTAATAAATTGGACAAATAGTTGGCTTCTAGCCTCCATGCCACACCCTTCCCCTCTCCGGACCTGGGCCCTCCTCCTCCTCCTCTCTCTCTCTCTCTCTCTCTCTCTCTCTCTCTCTCTCTTCGCCGGATCTGGCCACCCTCTTCGTCAGGCGGCTATGATGCAGCGTCATGGGCTATGAACGGGCCAGCGGGCTCTGCTCTTTTTTTTTTGGTTGATGTGCGGGTGAGTAAGATGTCACCCGCCGCTACTAATATTTTGTTAGCTACGGTTGGTCCATCCATAGGTCGTCTGCTGCTACGCGCTTCTATTTTTAGCTACAGGAATATAATGGCGGGTCGACCAACCCACCGTTACAGTAGGTTGTGGCCCGCTATTATAGACCGTTTTTGTAGTAGTGTTTTCGTAGCAACGCACGAATATTTTGCTAGTATCTATATAAATACCTTTCCACATGCGACATTCAGATATGGCATCTTTGCATCTTCTTTCGTTGGAACCATATGCTCTGTTAAAACAAATGAAATGGGTATTATTTTATGTGCTTATGGGAGAGTTACTAAGGCTAACGCACTGACAACCATACCCACCATGTTTGTTAGGTAGCTCTCTTGGTAGGCATTTAGGGAAGCAGCTTCAAGAACAATTAGAAAACAAATTACATCAATAACATAAATGCATGAAAGAATATAATCAATAACAAAAATGATTTCAAGGAGTGCAAGGTAATACATATTTCTAATATTGAAGCCTTCTTCTGTAGGACAGAAACCAAAATCCTTCAGAATTGCTGAAACACCTTCAAGTACATCCACATGTGGAACCTGCGAAACATTTTAAGCTTGATGAATGAAAAGATAAATAAGTTGAAAGAAAGGGAAGTACTCATAGCATGTTGTTGATGGTAAACTTCAGGTATGCTACCAGAAGAAAACATAAGCATAGCAGCCACAGACTGCCAAATGTGGGGTACCTGTGAATGCACCGAAATGTATTCATGCAGAGCTTTACCGGCATGGGAAATTACATCCACCAGTAACAGTGCAGAAGAAAGATATTTTAGATTCACATATGGCTGGTCAAGCACCCTTTCATTTGGACCCATCTCCAAATCAAAGGTATACAAGCCATCAGCAATCCGATTAACGATAGTAGCAAACCCATCTGGCTTACTGTTACCATTTTTCTTGCAGGATGGTCCAAAGCGGATATGCTCTTGAGCTGCAAAGAGCAAAACTCCAGCATGGACAAGTTTCCCACCCTTAATGTAATTACAGACCTCACCAATTAGATCATTTGTGTGTTTTGCAAGCTCCTTAGTAGTATCCAAGAAGATTTTCTGCAAAATCAAGGATGCAAAAAAATAGGCATTTCAGCATCTATGTACTGCACATATTAACTTTGAATCACTTATCACCTATAGTAAAAGAAAATATGAAGATTTATGGTATAGCAGCTTGAAGCTGTAGCTCCTTTTCTATTAATAAAAAAGTTAAATACTGCCAATATGTGATCCCAAAACAAATTCAAACTATTTCTTCCTTTCACAAGTCAGAATGATCAGTTCTGAAGTAACATCAATGGTTTAAGATATTACCATGGGATCAATAAGTTTTTAGTTATTGTGCTGCAGAAGTAGTATTTTGTGCAGGGAGACATGCAGGACAAACCATCTCGGGTAGGCACAGAAGATGGATAAGGTTGTAGATATCTGCTTTACTGTAGCTTGGATGCTCCCTGTTAAGCAAAAGATTGTCCTCCAGATACTTATGCAAGCAAGTGTTCTCAACTGCAACGTGCAGCGGGAGTAAGCCCTGAATGGCTGCATCGCCAGCCATTCTTACATTGGCAGATGCACCTTTGCTTATGAGCAACTTGATCATGGGAAGAGAAAAAGTTTCAGCAGCGCGGTAGAGCGGAAATTGCCCATATTGGTTACTGAAGTTTAGATTGTCAAGAAACTCTTCATAACGCTTGCATTTATAGGGGCATCTACAAGTACAAGTAGTAGAAATAAATAAATGAACATATCGGTAACATAATTGCATGAAACATTGTAATCATTGAGGCAGTGTGAAAGGTATAAATAGTATAGATTTTTAATATCAATGCCTTCTTCAGGAGGACAAAAACCGAAACCCTTCAGAATCGATGAAACATGGTCAAACACATCCACGTGCGGAACCTGCAAAACATTTTCAACTTGTATAAGAAAGCTGAAAAAAAGAGGTGCAAAAAAGGGATATATCTAAAAGCCTTATTGATGGTAACTGTATGCAAGCCAACAGAAGTAACTGTTGAGAATACCCAGAATCAAGGTACCTTTGGATGCACCCGAATGTATTCATGGAGGGCTCCACCAGCCTGGGAAATTGCATTAACCAGTAAGAAAGCAGATGAAAGATGCTTTACAATCGCATCTGGCCGCTCATGTTCCTTCACATTTAGACCCATGTTCAAATCTACGGTATAGAAGTGGTTGGTTATCCGTCTAGCAATTATAGCAAAGCCATCTGGCTTGCTATCACCATTTTTCTTGCAGGAAAGTCCCAAACGGATATGCTCTTGAGCTGCAAAGAGCAAAACTCCAGCATGGACAAGCCTCCCGACCTTTATGTAATTCCAGATCTCATCAACTAGATCATTTGTGTGTTTTGCAAGCTCCCTAGTAGCATCCAAGAAGATCTTCTGCATAATTATAGTACAAAACATTTATCACTATGTTACTTAAAACATACTAAATAAGGAGGAACTAGCTATCACCTCCAAGCAAAAGGAAATGATTCTTAAGTTATGATAATACCAGCTTTAAATATGCTATCGCCTTTTCTCTTAATTAAAAACTAAGACAGTCCAACAGTAAAAATAACATTATGGATATAATTTTCTTTGATAAGTGTAGATGTCAAAATGCTCAATGTGCTAGTATTATTGATGGTCATGTGACAAGAATTCAACAGCAGAAATACTTGTTTGTGCAAGAGATGATGCAAAACAAACCATTTCAGGTAGGCACAGAAGATGAATAAGCTTGTAGACATCAGCTTTACGGTAAAGTGGATGCTCCTGATTAGGCAACAGATTATCCTCCAGGTACTTGTGCATGCAAGTGTTCTCAACTGCAAAATGGAGTGGGAGTAGGCCCCCAATCACTGTATTCTCTGCCGTGCGTAAATTAGCTGATGCACCATTGGCTATGAGTAACTTGATCATATCAATATTGAGACGATCAGCAGCTTGATGAAGGGGGAAGTGTCCGTATCGGTTCATCCAGTTAGGATTGGCGCGGACCCCTTGTAGCTCAGGAGCTTTGCCCTCCAACACAATTTTGGTGCAATTCACGGCATTTTGAGTTATCAGAAAGTTGAGGGCTTCTGGGATGATCATTGAACGCCAAACTACCCACCCCCCATACTTCTCAAAAAAGGTGCGAAAGCTCCGGGAGCAATCTTTTCTCAAGATGGGCAGCAAAACATTCATTGTAGTGTAGAAGTTGTCATTGGTCGCCTAGATGGATCAATTCATAATATAAAAGGTAGTCAGCGGCAAAGCACAAAACAAATGTTAAAACTAAACAATAAATTCCAAGAATTATTGTAAGGCAGAATTAAAATATTAAAAGCCTACTGAGTAATCAATTGACAATTCTACCAAAGAAGGTAGCTAAGAACCTTTAGAGTGATGTCGGGAAACATTATGGCAGTTGCTCCATACTTACTAAGAATTATATCCTTTTTATTTGCCCACTGAAAGGGAGAATATGTCAAGAATCACAGCTAAGGAAAGAAAAAAGGAGAGGAAGATTATTAATGTTCATGATTCGCATACCTGCATGACCAATTTTGTATGAGAATCTGGATCAAGATTGGTTCAGCAGGAGGTTTCAGAAAGTAAGGATCCCAAGGAGCCATTAGATCCGGTGTTAACCCATTTATATCATTATCATCAAGAAAGGCATATTTAAATTCTTTCTTTTTGTGCATTGTGTTCATTGGTGTTGAGTAAGTCCAGGAGTTTCAATTCCACTGCTCCTTTTGGTCTAAAACAAGGCAAACAAAAAATTAACTAAGTCAATTTCAAAGAAACTGAGCTAGATAAATGAAAGTGCAATACTAAGCTTTTCGAAGGAAAAATTTAAAATCATGGCAATTCATCATTTTGCAAAATGAATTAATACTTGGAAAAACTTCAAAAATTACAAGATGGCATAATCATACTTTTTATATATTACTCTTCACATGTCAAGATAGTATTGGATTTAATAGTCAAAACCACAAATTAATTGATATATTGAGATTAACACTTTCTTTGTTATTAAAACTATTAAAAAAAAAGAACAACTGGTAATTACATATTATATGATATAGTTTGTAATATGAAGCAGGTTAAACACCAAGCTTTCAATACGAGATTAACACTTTCTTTGTTATTAAAATTATTAAAAAAAGAACAACGGGTAATTACATATTATATGATATAGTTTGTAATATGAAGCAGGTTAAACACCAAGCTTTCAATACCATGAGAGAGAGAGAGAGAGAGAGAGAGAGAGAGAGAGAGAGAGAGAGAGAGAGAGAGAGAGAGAGAGAGAGAGATTGTATTGCTTTTCTCATTATAGAGCAACTGGATGTACCATGAACATAGTTAATAAATAAGTTTCACACATACTGGATGAACTAAATGCAAAGGTATTGTGGCTGTAGCAGATAACATGACTGAAGCTGTAGCTAACGCAGCAGTGATGTAAGTCCAACAAGAAGTAGCTAAGTTTGATGTTAGGTTCATAGAAGTGAGACAACTTCTTATTTTACATCAGATCAGAAGTCACTTCCCATAATACTCGTCAAGAGCTAGTGCTTCTTAATTTCCACTCCACCGACCACAAAAGAATAAACCTTGAAATAATTGCAAGTGAGAATAGCGTAGGCTACAGCAACACCGTAAGAAAGGAAAAACTAATAACAAATTCCGAAACATACTAATAGTTGGCTAGCTGCCATGGCAGAAAAAAAATATGAATTTTGTAATTGAATAACTCAAGGATCAACCAATCCATTCAATCCAATTTAAAGGACCAAAGAAGATACAATGAACGCTAAATTAGTGTTAGAAAGAACCGAGCACGTTAGTGACCAACATTTCAATGCGGGCATCAGGTGACAAAGTAGAAGACTGCATGTATTTCAGCGTTTGTCTCTGATCAGGTCAGAAGGAAGTGGAGGGGATAGTTCGAAAGGTACCAAAGGACTAAAGAGGGGAACTCATCCGACCACAAGTATAGAGCCAACATACTAAATTGAAGTTTTTTTTCATCTTCGTTGTAGGTGAGTGAGTGAAAATTTTTACAATCGATCTCCTCACAGGCAAAACGTATTACTGAAAAAAGGTGTAATGATGGCACTAATAGACAAGATAAAAGCGTAGGTTTTGATTGGTACTAAATAACTTCCTGGATGAAGCGATGCTAGGAGAACCCACCGATAGTAGTGTATCGACCAGGCAGGAAAAATAATCCGCAAAAAAAAGGGGCAGATTGGAGACAGCTCCAGCAGATCAAATCGAGCAATCCGTCCCAACAAATGAATGACGCATCATAGCCAATCAAACGGCAATCCATCCAAGAATAAATGTTTAGTTGTAGTCGACGGATTACCTGGATCTGATCTACGCGTGGAACGAAGGATTCCGCCGGCGGTGGTATTTTTTTTTTTTTCGTATATAGGACTATAGGTCGTATATCCGTCGACGTCGACGCAAAGGGATTGACTCAGCACAGAGCGCCGCCGAACTTTATTTTTTTTATAGCTAGATGTGAAATTAAAGAGAATTTTACCAATTTAAATATATTTTTGAAAACACAAATATTCACATACGTGCACAAATACTATACATGCACGCGCATCCTACCTTTACCAATATAACTGAAGATTAAGCTAGCTGGTTATAAATTAGAAAAGTCACTATTGATGATTTCATTGTTTGTTACTAACAGAATAATGAATAATAAATATAACAGCAGTTATACATTCTAAAGATCGGTAGAGATACATGGTGCAAAACATATTTTTGCTTGATTTTAGTCTTTCTTGTAATATTTTTTCAAATTAGTTGTTTGACCAAAGATTTAAAATTTGTATTTAGATTATTACAAATTTCTAAACATTTAATAAAATGTTGCTTTAAAATCAAGCGACAACTTTTGAAAATAAGTAACAATCTGATCATATGAAGAACCAAAGAAATCTTCACTCATAAACAACTTACTAGAAGATGTAATATCAATTTTATTTTCATTTTGTTCCAAATAAATGATGCTCCAGCCACAATACCAAAATGGGAGTATGTGTGAAGTTCCATCACCGACGAACACGGTCTCAAATCAAGGCATGGAAGAGGGTGACACGTTCTTGCAACGTGGCTATTCCATTGCATAATGGTTGCTCGTTGAATCGCTGCCCCCATGCCTTCTGTATCTTGCTATCCCATGAACCCGCGAGCCACCTCATGTCCTTCATGGATAGGGATGTCAACGGGGAAAATCCCCGCGGGCAGAACACGTCCCGTCTCTGCACGAGGGACCATATCCCCGTCCCTGTCCCCGTTTACGGGGAAAATTTTCTCCCCATACCTGCCCCCGTGCGGGGAGCGGGTACCCGACGGAGAATCATCCCCGAACTTGAGCAATGTTGTGGAGGTCGAGCCGCTGCACGCGCCGACCGTGGAGGCGAAGCTGCATCAGCCGAGCCGCCGCGCTAGTGCCGACGTGGGAGGAGAAGTCGCTGCGTGCACCGGGGAGGCGACGCTACGCCAGTGCTGGCCGGGGAGAAGAAGTTATCGCACGTGCTGACTGGAGAGGCGATGTCGCGCCGTTCGAGCCACAAAGCCTGTGTCGCCCGGGGAGAAGAAGTCACTGCGCGCGTCGGCCAGGGAGGTGACGTCGCGCCGACAGAGACGTCGCTCCTGCGTGAGCCGTCGCCGCCGTGCCGTTAGGTTTTGGAGAGAAGCGGCTATGTTCCTGGGCCTGCTAGGCTGGGTTGAGGAGAGACAGCCCATTGTGTTAGTAGGTGTGCGGGGAAACAGGGACGGGGGATGCAATCCCATACTCGCATCCGCATACCCGACAGGTGTCGGTGTTTAGATCACCGACTAGTAGAATTTGTTCATAGGAGCGCGCGTTTCGGGTTCGGTGATGGCTAAGCAAGGGGACACAGGAGGTTATACTGGTTCAGAAAAGTCTCCTACGTCCAGTGCTTAGGCCTGCTCGTGCTACTTGCTTCGGTTGTAGAGTACAATGGTGGTGAGAGAGGAGCAGGCTCGAAGTCTCGGGTGCGAGTGGTGTGTGTGTGGGTGGTCTCGTGTGAATCTATGTCTTAGAGAAGAGAGCAGGCTTTCCCTTTTATACTTCAAGGGAAAGGGACCCATATTATAGAGAGAGAGAGAGAGAGGTCTATGCGTGAAGAGTCGGTGGTGGCATGCTGAAGAAGGCGAAGCCCTTGGCTGGGGGCATGGCTTTGCGTACTTGCGAGCCCCTCAGTCCTGGTCTTATGTCAGGGGGAGGGCAACGTGTTAGGCATGCCCCCATTTCGCGTCGTCAGGTCGAGCCTCCCTTTTTCCTGTAGATGGCGTGTTCCACCGCGCGCGGAGGGGTTCATCATGGGCGCTGTCACGTTATCCAGGGGGAGATCAATCCTGACGTCCATCGAGCCGTCCTGCATCACTGTGGCTTGAGGTGTCATCGGGGGATGGCGTCACAGACTGTCCTGTCATGCCTGCTCTTATCAGCAGGCGCTGATGATGATGACAGGAGCAGGTATACTGGGGGATTTGACCTCCCGACACTATGCGCGTGTAATGGGCATGGCATTTAAGACCGGGTGGTTGGCGGTTGTTGACTGTTGTCTCGCTCGACCCCCTCCGTCGGGGGTCATCGCGTCGGGTTGCGCCTGTCTGGACCTGTTTGGAGTTGAAATCCGTCCCGTACTGACAAGGCAATCGAGTTTCTCTACTCTGCCACTTCCGGCTCGGTCAGGGGTTCATCGTCCCGTCTCATCGCGGTTCAGGCCCCATTGATGGGAGTTGACGGGGCAGAGCTTATCTAGTGGTTACGGGGGGCCCGCACCATCATCATGACCGTAGTGTCAGTGAAGCGACCGTCCTTGCCCCGGAGTAGATAAGCTTGGACGAGCATTTGTGTCATCTGCTTGGGAGGGCGAGCCATGCTCGGGTCCCGTCAAGCGGAACGACTTGTCCTCGACTTCTTTTGAGGGGTCGAGCAAGGCGTAGTGAGCCCTCGACCACTCGAGGGTCGAGCAGAGCGCGGTCTGTCTTCGACCCATGTGGGGAGGGGTTGAGCGAGCCGGGGGAGCGGTGTGGCTCTTTCGACCAAAGTTTGACCGTCGCATGGACGCTTTTTGTGGGGGCCTACACAGGTGACGCCTTTGTGGTGATCCAACAGGCCCTTTGAGTCAAATGCGTGTGGGTCCCTAGGTGTTGCCACATGGCACACTGTTTTCCACCCTTGACAGTAGCCCCCGAGCCCCCGAGCGAGTCGGAGAGTTGTTTGGGGGATTTTGACGCCGGCGTATGCGGACGGTGCGAAGTCGCTCGCGGGTTGTTACCATTTCTGAGAGAGATGCGCTTGAGCGCACCCGACAGGTGTAGGCCTCGAGCCGGAGGGCGAGTTTCGGTGAAACTTGCGCTTCGGCTTGATACGGTGTGAGACAGTCGGCTCGCTTTTGGGTTAGGGTGCACGCGAGGACACCCGTCGGGTGTAGCCCACGAGCCAAAGGAGGAGTCTGTGCGGACTCATTCTTTGGCTTTATGTATTTGAAACGGTCCCGGGGGTGCCATGGGATCCGTGTTCCTTGGACTCCATCCCCTGGGCCGAGCAGACGGTGCAGGGTGCCACAGAGGAGGGTTTGCCTAAAAAGGCGGGACATGGTGCTGTCGACACGACAGACCTCTGGTATTTTTTTGGCGTGCGGCGTGCAGGGGTATCTTCTCGTGGGGCCCGGAGCTAGCGCGCTGCTCATCAGAGGGATCCGAGTTTTTATTTGTATGGGGTGCGACACGTGGTGCCGTTGGTGGTGCTAGGCCCTTGTCCTCATGCGGCGTGCGAGAGCCCCTCGTGAACCTGCATCGGGCTCGACGCCCGCGCAAGGCATCCAAGGCCAAGGCCTACCTTGGCTATTTAAGGGCACATACGGGTAGTGTTATCCACACATAGTTTTACACATCGAGCTCTGGGACATCTGGGGCGTGACCGTCTCTTGCTTAGTGGTTTGTTGTCCGCATGGCTGCCGGGTGCGATGATGCCCTTGGCGATGAAGATGGGGATGAAAACCTGCTGACAGTAAATCCCCGGCTGCCCGGGGGCGGCCGTCCTGTCGGTTGCGGGAAGGCTGGCTCAACTTCTATTGTGTCCTCCCCTTGTTGGGATGAGGGAGAGATAAAGGGGCCCTCCCATGGAAGGCTACCGTGGCCTGTTAGGTCCCCTCGAGTTCGTTCTCGGCGGCCCCGGTAGGAGCGAGGTCAAGAAGAGGCACCGGGCCGGACTCCCTACTAGCGTAGGGGTCCTTAGTCCCAAGAGGCAGCTCCAGCAACAGCCGTACGGTGCGGCCGGACAGCTCGCCTTCTTCGTTAGGGGAAAAGGCCGACTTCAAATGAGGGCATCTTTCCCTGACGATGAAGCATTATAGGCGCTTTACCTCGTATGTACCCGCCGAGGTGCGGGTACGCCTTTTTCCTTATAGTAGACCCCTCAGGTCGATCCTTTCCTCTCTTTTTTTTTCAAGTCCTTCATACTCGCTTTGTAAAAAGAAGAGAGAGAGAGAGAGAGTTTGTAAGAGTCGGCCATAAACAGTCTTGTAATCATGGAATAATGAATGTGACCCCGTCGTTGGGTCTCGTTTGGCGATGCCGGCCCTCGCATCCCCGCTCAATGCGGAAGGATCGGTCGAGCAATCGCTTCGACTTTTTCTGTTCTCCTCCCGTGTCTTGTTCGTGAGACAGAGGATAGAGCTGGGCCACGTTTTTGCCTTGGTGGCTGAAACGTGGTTGCTCGATGAGCTGCTACCCGGTTCGTTCGAGTGAGATCTCCGGTTCCCTGTCGACGGGGTCCTAGCGAACCAGCTGGTGGTTGACCTTATAAATCCGTCTTTCTAGATCGACTGGTTGTCATGACCATTCGATAGGTCGTGATGGCTAGTTGCCTCTCTTTAGGGAGATACCAACGGATGAGTCAGAACGGCACTCAAACGCTACTCCGCGATGTCCTCGACCCCTCGGGGGTCGGGGTATTGGCCGCTAAGTATGCCCCTCGCTCTGTTTTGTGCTCTAGGCGGCTGTCGAACTCCACGAGGGGCCAACCTTAGAACCTTGGCGCCGTTGGGCCATCGAGGCAGTTTTCAGCCGCTTATCCCGTCTTACCTGCGCCACTCGTCCCCGGCCGGGGTCGAGTGACTCGCCTCGTGCTACTGCCTTAGAAGATGCATCTAGGTCCCCTCGTGGGTTTTGGTGATTAATGACATTAGATTGAAAAATGTGCTAACATGACTATAGAGAAATTGTGCAGACCATCAAGGGAAAAATAAACTGCCCACATTTGTAAGAAAGTTCATCCCTCTACAAACGAAGAAAAGAAAAGAGACTCCTAGTGCTTCAAGTTTAGCATTTTTCTAATTTATTTGAGTCATAGGTACGCTAAACTATTAAGCGGGGTAAAACTTATCTTGCTATAAGGGAATTCATGTGCTCAAGCCAAACTAATTCTTTCTGGAAGAATTATCCTTTAAGAGCCAAAAAGAATCAATCCTTTCAGAGCCAAACAGAGAACTACGGAAGTTCCGTAATGCTTCTCACGGAAGTTCCGTCCTTGCCAAACCTCACAAGGCTTGCAACCCGAGAGCTACGGAAGTTCCATGAGCCCCTTCATGGAAGTTTCATATAGACATTCTTTCTAAGAAGTTGCAACCCGAGAGTTACGGAAGTTCTCTGAGAACTCTCACGGAAGTTCCGTCACTGGAAGTTCCGTGGGGTAACCACGGAAGTTTTGTCAGTGAGCCTGAGTCTCCTCCACGCCAACCCGAGAGTCACGGAAGTTCCATCACCCTTTTGACGGAAGTTCCGTCATGACTGTTTTCATTGATTCCAGGCTCACACAACGGCTAGATTTGAAAAGACAAAAGTTCCGTGGGTTCTCACGAAAGTTCCGTAAGACACAGAAAACTCACGCAATGGCTAGATTTGAAATGACGGAAGTTCCGTGGGTTCTCACGGAAGTTCCATAAGACACAGAATACTCTCCAACGGCTATTTTTTGAGAGAGTTCTATAAATAGGCTTCCCTTTCCCCCGTGGAAAGGGTTGGACACTTTGACATTTCACTCATTCTTCATCTAGAGCTCTCCCCTCTTACTTCTAGACTTGTTCTTGACATTCCAAACAAAGTGAGAGAGATCCAACCACAAAAAGATTGAATCCAACCATTCAAAAGCTTGAGCACATCTTTCCCTGCCCATCAAGATTTGATTTGCTTATTACTCTTGGAGACTTGGTCTCCTAGACGGCTAGGCGTCACCCTTGAGCTCCCAACTTGTTGTGGTGAGACGAGGTCGTTTGTGAAGGTGTGATTCGCCTCCGGAGGAAAAGAATTAAGTGGAGAAAGAAATCCGAGCATGATCTTTGTGATTGCTTGGCTGGGAAAAGGGTTGAGAGAGACCAGGCCACTTTGTGTGGCTCCTCAACAAGAACGTAGGAACTACTTAGTGGGGTTACCGAACCTCGGGTTAATTCCTTCTGTCTCTCTTTACATTCCCGCTTTTATCTTTGTGCTTGTGTATTTCATTCCTATTATTATGCTAGATTCATTTTTTAATTGTGTGTTGGTCGTATCTACGCACCCACTTATATACCGCAAGAGGACGGTGTACGATTGTAGCACTTTTTCCCTTGAATTGAGTATTCCAAGGTTTATCGAATCCACTGGGACCTTAGGGATTTATTAAACAAAGTTAAAAGTAAAAGATCTAGTCAAGGCTACTGTCATGGTCATGTTGCATGAGGGGGAGACTGGCCAGCGCAACGGTGCGCCAGACAGTAAATCTGTCGTTGCGCCGATCGGCACGCTGATGAAACTAAGCCAAAGTTGTTTTGCCGATCGGTGCAGGAGTTAAGACGATCGGCACGCTGGTGAATCTATGGTGGCGCCGATCGACACAGGGGTAGAGCCGATCAGCACACTGGTGAATCTAAGTCGAAGTTGTTGCGCCGATCGGCGTAGGAGTTGAGCCGATCGGCACACCAGTGAATCTAAGCCAAAGTGTTCCAAATCTTGTAAACCTATGCCGGTAAGTGAGTAGCCAGATATCTACTAGTGAGATCGTAACCAGAAAGTCTAATTGAATAACATCATAATGTGTAATTACATAGATCAATGAAAACCTATAATGAGTAAGACCACCCTGCTTTCCGAGCGGTTCCCGATTTATCGCTGCCGAGAGAAAACCCTGAATCACGCGAGTATCTTACCCTACTCAACTATCCAATAGTGCTGCGCAGGCTTAGTGCTGTCATCGCTAAACCACACTACTGGTATCATCTAGCAACCATAATCAATACAATGTCCGAATACTATCCTAATCACCACGATTAAGATAATATCTACTTACTTAGCCTAGAACTAAGCAATTGGAATAAGCACATGCATGATTATAGAATCAAGATAGACAAATCACCAAAACCATCATCAACATATTCAATCATCCTTGAGATACATAGAGTAAGATTCATCCCCATCGAGATGGCCAACCTTGACGGATCAACTCTTGACTCCAATGGTTCTTGAAACTCAACTAGAGATCTATTCTAATGGGGCAAGCCCCGGTGGCTCTAACTCATGGATCTGGTGTCCCTTTGTCGCCTCCTCCTTCTACGGTGAGGGTTTACAAGTATTTATAGGGGTTCTACTCGTAAAGAACTCGGTTTCTAGCAAATAAGGCGGTTGCGCCGATCGGCGCAAGCCGTGTCTTCTCTGATTTCTTCCCCGAGTCGGTTCCTTTGTCTTCCACAGCTGCCATGTGGGCCTTTTCCTTCGAGATAAAGTTTTGTACTGCACGTTAAGATCTTGGAGTTCCATAAATCTTCTTGAAGTTCCATAATTCTTCTTAGACAAATATCTTCAAGTGTCTCACGCAGATAAACTTCCATAAACATATGGAATGGGCCTCGGTCACTTCTGTGGGTCAAAACACCCTTGCGCCGATCGGCTCATGGACTGCGCCGATCGGCGCACTGGGCTTATTCAGTGCTTTTCGTCGGTTCTAGACTCCTGTCCTCTCCATCATCACATTAATCACCAATTTTACCTGTTTCTGTAATAAAGCTCCAAAACAACGCATATACAAATATATAGGCAATATCACAGGTAAATGGCCTAAATTAGTATCAATTATGCTCTAATTGGGGTAATATTCACATATAATTTTCACCATCTCTGCTGCGCCGATCGGCTCACGGTGCGCCGGTCGGCTCTCAACCCAAATTTACCAACATTTGTTGGTATTTTATTTGTCTGGCTTCAATATTTATTTTTAGAATTAAATATAGCTAGAAATATAGGATGTGGTCAAGGAATGATACTCAATAAGATGTTTTGGGTTTATGGTAGTGTACTGAGCGGAATTGAATAGTTGCATGAGTAATTTCAAGGCTAGGAAAAGATATACAAAGAATTGCCATCTTAATAAAGTTCATATCAAAAAGAATTAAATCCTAACCGAACTCAACCATCAATTTAATATTTATCTACATATCAAAGGTTCATGAGTGTTGTTCAAAATATGGCATTGGTAGGTAAGGATCTTGAAAAACAATAAATTCTAAAGTTCACAACATGAAAATTTGTTTTTGAAAAGATTGGTACTAAGTTATCATTACAAACTGGACAACACAAATGAAGCACATGGGTACTAAAAATTGCTCCACATAAGACATATTTGCCGAATAATCATTAAGTATAAGTTCAAAATTTTATTCAATGCTCAACACTATTTGATGTTCATCAATACTTTTCAAGAAAGAATAAATAATTCAATTCTCCTAATAGAGCATAACCGCCATCATTTTATTAAGATCAAAACTTGAATACATGATGATGATTTTTGCACACACTTGCATGAAAATAAAACTACTACTAACACATTTGCATGAAAATAAAACTACTACTAACACACTTGCATGAAAGTAAACACACCCGATACATGGTTTCCCAACCCGCTCGCACACATATAAGTAAATAAAGAAAAAGACTGCAAAAGATAAAAGAAAACGCAAATCTGGAAACCGATACACGTGCCAACACCTAGGCACTCTAGTTATCCGAAAGTGGAGTCGGTGGCTGATCGAAGCCATAGCACCGCGCATTGAGTCGCTCGAACTCCTCCACCATCGCATCGTGGTTGTACCTCCATTGGGACGTGGCCTCCTCCACGCGCTCGATGTAGTTCATGTTGTTATCGAGGTACCCTTGCATGGGCACGAAAAAGTCTGCACCGGGCACAGGAGGCACGACTGGTACACGCACTTGGTACCTGTAGTCAATGCCCGCGCTGTAGTAGGGTGCGCCGATCGGCGCGTTACCTGCGCCGATCGGCGCAGAGGGCTGTGAACCGCCCGCTGCATTGCTCCACCCTGACTGGTACTGCTGGTACTCCTGGCGTGACCCCCAGGAATCCGACTCGCCGCCGGCTGCTGTAGATGTGTCCGACTGTCGAACCTGCCCACAGCGGTCCTTGAGAACCCGGCCCCCCTCCAAGAGACCTTCCTCAAGACAATTTCCTCCCTCCAGCTTGCAAGGGAGAAAAACTCCAAGCTCCGCACACGGGAGCTTTACGTTGGTGCCGCTGACATGGAAGCTGGCGTGAACACTTCCCGTCACAATATTTCCACGAGTCATATTCTCGCCGATCTCCATCGCGCACTCCCACTTGTCATCGCGCCCTCCCGGTCCGTCGCTGTCGCAGACGAGCGCTGCTAGGCGTTGAAGATAGGCCCCGAAGGCCAACTTCTTGCTTGCCTTGCCCCTCTTGTCGAGCCAACCCCGCACCATCACCGACATGGGATTGCAATAAGACGCACTCACGATGGCGTTGAAGAGCCACCGCAAGTCCGCATCAGTGACGTTGCTGGAGTCGACCTTGTCGCCTATGCGCGCCGCCAACCACCGATAGATGACTTGAATGGTCGGATTGCGGATGTTTCCGCGCTTCATCTCCTCTATGAACGAGAGCCGCCTCCAAAAGGAGTGCAAGTCCCCATGTCCCAAGATGCCGGCGACTCGGCGTCGGCATCGAAGCCGATGGCTTTAGCCGCCGCCTCCATGGTCACCGTGTGGATGATGTCGCGGACGCGAAAAGTGACGGCCTTGCTACCGTCTTCGACGGTGCCAAGCCTCATCGTAGAAGCAACCTCGGTGATGACATCGAGGTTGTAGTCCATGGGGAGGAGGTGGAAATCCACCCAGCCGAGGTTGTCTAGCATCCTCCTTAAGTCCTCCCACATGCCGATCGAGGTGAGGAAGGTCTCGTCCAAGTCGAAGTTGGGGAT
This sequence comes from Eleusine indica, assembly GCA_030378355.1. Classification (NCBI taxonomy): domain Eukaryota; kingdom Viridiplantae; phylum Streptophyta; class Magnoliopsida; order Poales; family Poaceae; genus Eleusine; species Eleusine indica. The sequence goes on from CM059495.1 coordinate 52,087,074, forward strand.
GAACCTTCCCCTCGCCGCGAGGTAGTGCTGCTGTTCATCCGCGCTCAGGAGGGTGAAGCCCTCCTCCACCGTGCGGGGCATGAATGCCGGCAGCGGTGATGATGTGGGAACCCCACGGCTTGCCGCCGTTTGGCTCCTCGTAGCACGCCTTGTTGGCAGGGACGCGCCGGAGATGGAGTGGCGGGCGCGGACCTCGTATGTTGCCGCCGCCGAGCCGGTGGATGCACCACTCACCGACTTGTCATCGTGAGCATTGGAGTCACCCCTCGCTGAGGAGTTACCGCTTGACTCGCTGCTGCTGTCGGAACTGCTCCCCCGACGCAGCCTCTTGCCCAACTTGCCGACGGAGGAGCGGAGACGATCCATCTGCGAGGAATGCGGAACGTGTGCGAGATCGTGGGTAGTGGGGAAGGTGGAGAGATTACCGGGATGGTGTGCCGAATGGGGGCGCCTGGCTTCCCTTTTATAGTGTGGGAAACTTCCAGGAGAAGGAACCGCCAAAAAATTTCAAAATTTGAGAGCGCGCCGATCGGCACGGGTACTGCGCTGATCGGCCCAATTCAAATTTTGAATGCTCTGACCACTCTGATGCTTGATTCCCCTCCTTCATGTCGCTTCTTGGCACATCATGTTGGTTGGCAGGAGAACAGCACGGAATCCTGATGTCTTGTTGGCGGCGTCGATCGGCGCGGGCCCACGCCGATCGTCGCGCCGTCTCCTTTTCAGCTTTTGGTCAATTCCGTGTCTCCTCTGCACTGCACACCTGCATAATAATCATACTTGTTCCTCAAAATCAATGCCTGCCGCCTTTGTCGCGCATTTGGGAACATCATGGGTACCCGCACCGATCGGCACAGTAGGGCGTCGAACGACGCAAGTCCCTTACACCTCGTCTTTAGGTCCGGCGTTGATTCTGATGCCTTGTATTCATCTCTTTCACCTAATTTCCACTTCTCCAATGTTTCTGTAGTATTGGCATACGTGTCGGGGCTCATCTGGTGAATGCGGCTGTCACAGAACCGCCTTACCACGGAGACGGCTCCGTTCCAGAATCTCCCTCGGGTGGCGACACGCGCTGTGACGCCCAATCGTACAACACATGACAGAAAAATATAATTGCAACAAGAGCATAGGTGGGGAACAGAGTTTACATAGATCCGAAGTTATGATACAAGCCAGAGTTTGTCAGAATAAATTGCGGAAGCGAATTGTCCAACCTTGATTCAACTAATTCGATAAAATAGATAGATACAATCGCCCTCTCTCGGTGACACACAGGAAACAACTCGGTCATAATAGGTGCCTTGCCCAAGCACCATACCGGCAAGCAAGAACTACTCCTCGTCTTTATTTGTGCACAGCTCCCACTCAATGTTCCAGCAGTCGGGGCGCTGGCCCTCCCAGTGGATTCTTCCACCGCAATGGCAGTCTCCGCCCTAGTCATCTGAAAACCACATAGAGCTACGCCCTGAGTAACTAATTTACTTAGCAAGACTGACCCGCCAAAATGGCCATCTACAGCCGACGCCTAGACATGCAAAGGCTAGGGATAGGGTTTATATTGTCAGAAAGCCAGCCTAAGAATGGATCCTTATCTTTCAAGTTTTAGCATCAAGTTAAGTTGTCATGCGGAATAATCATAAATTTAGTTTGCACTAAAGCTATAACAATCATGGTTGCAATACAAGCTTAATAATTCCAAATAGCAGTATTACACCCACTCATAATCTTAATGGCTTCCGACACTGTTCCGGAGCAGCGATCAAGTGGTACTCGTTACTGTGAGGGGCAGCGACTCGAATCGATTTACATCCTGCAGAAGAAACCTGCTTGCACGACCCATGCGTGCTTCCGGGAAGCCGCATGGAGCAACCTTTTGCTCACGGTACCGCAGGGTCTTCCGGGTCCAGACTCCCCCGAGAAGGGTCCCCCAACACGATGCGCCCCGTGCCGCCATCTGTCGGTGGATTGCTCCCTCCTCTCAGCCCCAGTTCCACCAAAGAAGGGAGAAGGCTATCTTCCGACCAGGCACTAATCATAGCTATGTCGGTTTACTGGGCCCATATCTCCAGCATGCAAACAGTACGTTCAAACTTGATCCCATGGGCTGGACACGAGGCGTAGCCTTAGATGACTCGGACGGGGCTACCTCCTTGAAGACAAGCTGTCCTTCCCTTTCCACCTAGTTGCCCGTCCGGTCTTCATTGTGATTCAATCCACCCTTTCCTTCATCCGATATCATTCCCCAGTGATAATATTTCCTATCTATGAGTGGTCTCCATACCACTCAATGAGTAGTCGTCCTAAATTAAGCAGAGCGACTACCGTCCTGAGACTAATACCGGGTACAGGGATCCTACTGCAATACTAGGTTTTCAAACAACTCCTATAGACTTAATGCACAGGCAAGCCTACATCCCTAGCTAGTCATAGAATAAAATTTTAAAACAGAGATAATGCACTGGGGCTTGCCTTGGTTCTGTTCTTTCTCAGCTACGGCACCTCCGGCTCCTTCTGGATCCTGCTCCGGTCCCGTCTCCATGTGGTTCACTGCGTGATCTATATGATGCAAAAGCTGATGCTTATGAGAGAAGATTCATGACACTTCCTCAATAAATACGTTAATGTACACTATTTCTCATGGAAGTGGGCAGGGTGTGTTAATTAGTGCAGCAATGTAACGTATTTAGCGGAGGCACCGCGTGAGGGCATTTCGTGTATTTCCTTCATGGACTCCAGCATTTAACCGTGAAGACGTCGTCGTACCAAGGTACGGTGTGTGTGTGTCGGCCGCGGTTAAGCTACACAAGTGATATCCATGACCAGTAAGTGCTATTCAATTAATGTTTTAGTGTATCGAGCACAACCCTCGTAAAGCACTAAGTACCCATGAAACAGCCCTAAGGTGAAACCATGATTATTAACGGGTAATATTGCACTTGGGACATAATTTATTAAGTTGACATGGTTCTGATCATCAAATGCACAGGGGTGATTTAATATCGTTAGATTATACTAGGAGTGATTTGTTGGCCAAGTTTCACTCTCATGCCTCAAGCCAATAATTTTAATTATTTATCATAAGGAAAAAGATGTTAAATTAATTACAGCTAATATACAGAGACTTACCCTATGACATTTTCCAGGGAGACTAGAAACTGAAAAACCCATTTGGTGGCCAAGTTTCAAGATTTTATCAGCTCCCTATAATTAGTTATGAATTTATATGTGTTTTTATCACATATTTAACTCCTACAAATAAAACTAACATGCATTATGATTTAGCATTTTTCCCTACTAGTACTAGTGTAGACAAAGCTAACAAAATTTATCTTGTCTCAAAATTCCTATTAATCATTTTAATATATATTTTTCAAGTTTTTCACTCTTTTGGAAATGATTAAAATGAGAAAATTGATTTCTAGTTACGCGGGCCGCAACCAGGCAGCCCAACGGGCTGAAGCTCACGCGGCCCATCGGTCGAGCGCGCACGCGGGGGCGTTCTCGGGCCAGATGCGGCCCGAGAGAGAGGCCGGCGCCCAACGGCCATTGCGGCCCTGTGGCCATCCCGGCCACTGGCCAGCTCGGCTGAGCCGAACGCGCGCACGGCGACGCGGACACGGCGGCTGACTGGGGTGGCGGCGGCGGAAGCATTGCCGGGATAGCAACCGGCGGGCCCCAGCGGACATGCGGCGCGTGAAAAGAGGGAAGATGGCTCACCGGGGCTAGCGCGGCGACGGCGAGGCGGAACTCCGGCGGCCGGCGGTGGTGTTCTGGACGAGTGGCTGCACGGATGGAAGTCGAGTGAGGCTGGGGGCATTTGCAGGGTGGACAGGGTCTTAGCTGCCCGCGGAATCGAAATGCAACTCACCGTGGAGGAAGAACGATGGTGGGGGACGGCGACTGGGGTCGGGGAAGACGACACCGATTCCCAGCAGCTCGAGGTCGGAGAAGGGGAATGGCCTCGCGAGGAGCACCGGGGCTTCAGGGCGGGGCTCTGGGAGGCGTGGTGCAGTGGGCGAGCGGAGGAGGCGACGGCGGAGCGGAGCTCGGCTCCGAGCGGCAATGGGGGCGCGGCGAGTGAGAGAGAGACCTATAGAGGGAGCGAGTGGGGTGGATGAGGCCGTTCGGACAGGGAAGTGGGGGACAAGGCGGATGTCCGAACGGCGGGTGGGGCAGTCGATCCGTGGGCGCGGCGAACACCGAGTCGTCGGCGCCCACGCGGTGTACGGGCAGGCGGGAGCGCGGGGAGGCGCCGGTGTGTTTTTTGAAGTCGCTGACAGGTGGGTCCCATAGGGAGTTTTTCTTTTTCTTTTCTTTTTCTAACCCCTACAACCGGCTACGTTTAATCTTTTTGTTTGAATTAATCTAGAGTTGATAAAATTAAACCAAAAATAAGGCAGGCTCCCGATAATGTGTTGGATTTTATAAGAATATTAACTACCATCAGTTCTCATTAAGATTTAATTAGAAAATTTGTGAATAGAGCTGGTTTTTGAAACTTCTACCATTTGTTTGGGGCCTCTATTAATGGAATAAAACTCTAAGAAAATCCTTCATCAATAGCATGGCACTCTTCTCCCTTTGGGCGAAACTTAAAAGAGTAGGGAGTCCCACTTATATCGAAGCTTATCTTACCACTCCCAACATCAATACTTGACTTTGCTGTCCTCAAGAAGGATCTACCTAAGATCAACGGGGTCCTCATCCTCTTATCCATATCAAGCACAATAAAATCAACAGGGACAATGTGATCTCCAATTTGAACAGGCACATCCTCAGCAATTCTATCAGGTAAGCGTACCGATTGATCGGCTAACTCCAAACACATATCCGTAGGCTCTAATTCAGGCAAATTGAGATTTGTGAATATATGACGGGGCATAACACTTACGCTTGCTCCAAAATCGCACAAGCACCTATCAAATATTCTTGTTCCAATCATGCATTTGATGTTTGGTGATCCAGGGTCTGGTTTCTTCTCCAGTGCAACATCATTGATTGCCGCCGTTAGTTCCTTAGTGACCTTCACAACCTCCTCAGAAACTAGAGACTTCTTGTTTTGCATCATGTCCTTAATGTAATTGGCATAGGTGGGAACTTCGATAGCGTCAACCAAAGGGACATTGATGTAAAGCTTCTTCATAATATCGACGAATCTTGCAAACTGCTCGTCGTGTTGTCGCGCTCTTTCTGTCTTCGTCAGTAGTTGAGTATCTAGAAACGTGGCAGGACCACGCTCTTCTGTCTCCACGCCCATTTTCAGACCAGAGAGGTCATCATCCTCCTTGCACCAATTGGCGCTTTCAGGGAGCCGATCGGCTCCGACAGGGTTGTCGCGCCGATCGGCGCCGGGTAGCTTCTTTGCTCCCGTAGAGTGTTCTGAATCTTCTGTTTGTTTTCCTAATCGCATAGCTATTGCCTTCAACTGTTCTGCAGACATCGAATTGCCCGGAATAGCTCCCTTATTGCCTTGAATGGCTTGCGATAGCTGTCCCATCTGTTGCTCCATAATCTTGGTATGCTTTAAAATCTGCTCGTTGGAGCTCCCAATTTCTATCACCTTGTCATTAACTCTCTCAAGGACACGATCAATATCCTTGAATTTGGCTTGATTGTCCTTGTTGATCTTCTCTTGAGCTTGGAAGAACTCATGACATTGGAGACGAAGTAGGATAGAGTTTTGCATGGACGAACTAGGAGAGAAAGAACTCTTTTGTTGTTGATATTGGGGCTTCCATCCACTATTCTTCATATATTCTAACATCTTCATCTCTTCAGTTCAATCTTTCTACACATGACCAAATTCTCCACACTCACTACATGTTGAGCGTGATTCCGCCAGCTTGAGTGTCTCTTTCTTAGGGATATGAAGATTATTATCCAACCTTCTTTGAATAGCATCGAGGCGATCTATAATCAATTCTTCCTGAGTCTTCTCAATCACACTCTTCGCTACTCCTTTTGAAGGCTACAAATTCCTTGAGCTTCTCTCACCATCCCACGATTGATTTTCAACTAACAACTTGATCAAATTCTTAGCTTTGGTGGGGGTTTTTGACATGAATGATCCTGCAGCTGAGGCGTCCAAATGTTGACGTGACAAAAGATTCAATCCTGTGTAGAACTTCTTAACAACTTCTCCAACCGTTAGACCATGATGAGGGCATGCATCCATATGCTAATTGTATCTTTCCCATGCTTCTCCAATGCTCTCATCAATATTCTGTATAAATCAAAGAATCTTATTTTTCAAAGTTTGAGTCTTACCGGCGGGGAGGGGGGAGTATTTTGCCAAGAATTCAGCTGCTAATGTGTTCCACACCGTTTTCACTATGTTTTCTAATCCATTGTACCATTGCTTGGGGCGTCCAACTAGAGAGAAGGGGAACAGCCGCACATGCGCTTGATCTCCTGTCAATCCGGTATCTTGAATGTACTGCAAACTTCAAGGAAGTGTTGCTAGTGATGATTGGGATCTTCTGAACCTGTGAACGGTTGTTGCGTCACTATTTCAACATATCTTTCCAATTGGTACGGAAGTTGATCTTAAGCTTCTTGGAAATCTGTCTTGACAATACTAGTCAATTGTGGCTTGAGACGATTAACCATAGGCACCTCTGCCATCTCCTCTTCTTCTTGCTCTTGAACTGAGTCTTCTATTGTGAATAATACTCGAGGTGTTGCGCGGACTGCTTCCAAATCTCCAAGTGACTTGCTTCTCTTCTCTGCTGTTCTCTTCTTGTGTAAGAGTCTTTCTGGATCATCGGCATAATTAGAGGGTTTGTTTGACTTAGGACGGTCCATACCTGTTAGTTTCACTTAACAGAATATATGCACTAGAGAGACAAGTAAAGCACAATGACTAAACACTAATATATCAAACAATGTTTAAAAACCTGCTATGGTCCCCGACAATGGCGCTAGAAAAAGGGAGCTTGTTGGTCGTATCTATGCACCCACTTATATACCGCAAGAGGACGGTGTACGATTGTAGCACTTTTTCCCTTGAATTCAGTATTCCAAGGTTTATCGAATCCACTGGGACCTTAGGGATTTATTAAACAAAGTTAACAGTAAAAGATCTAGTCAAGGCTACTGTCAAGGTCATGTTGCATGAGGGGGAGACTGGCCAGCGCAAAGGTGCGCCAGATAGTAAATCTGTCGTTGCGCCGATCTGCGCGGGGATTGAGCCGATCGGCATGCTGGTGAAACTAAGCCAAAGTTGTTACGCCGATCGGCGAAGGAGTTGAGCCGATCGGCACGCTGGTGAATCTGTGGTGGCGCCGATCGGCACAGGGGTTGAGCCGATCGGCACACTGGTGAATCTAAGTCGAAGTTGTTGCGCCGATCGGCGCAGCAGTTGAGCCGATCGGCACACCAGTGAATCTAAGCCAAAGTGTTCCAGATCTTGTAAACCTATGCCGGTAAGTGAGTAGCCAGATATCTACTAGTGAGATCGTAACCAGAAAGTCTAATTGAATAGCATCATAATGGGCAATTACATAGATCAATGAAAACCTATAATGAGTAAAACCACCCTGCTTTCCGAGTGGCTCCCGATTTATCGCTGCCGAGAGGAAACCCTTAATTGCGTGAGTATCTTACCCTACTCAACTATCCAATAGTGCTACACAGGCTTAGTGCTGTCACCGCTAAACCACACTACTGGCATCATCAAGCAACCATAATCAATACAATGTCTGAATACTATCCTAATCACCACGATTAAGATAATATCTACTTACTTAGCCTAGAACTAAGCAATTGGAATAAGCACATGCATGATTATAAAATCAAGATAGACAAATCACCAAAACCATCATCAATATATTCAATCATCCTTGAGATACATAGAGTAAGATTCATCCCCGTCGAGATGGCCTATCTTGACGGATCAACTCTTGACGCCAATGGTTCTTGAAACTCAACTAGAGATCTATTCTAACGGGGCAAGCCCCCGTGGCTCTAACTCATGGATTTGGTGTCCCTCTATTCGCCTCCTCTTTTTGCGGCGAGGGTTTATAAGTATTTATAGGGGTTTTACTCGTAAAGGACTCGGTTTCTAACAAATAAGGTGGTTGCGCCGATCGGCGCAGGACTGCGCCTATCGGCGCAAGCCGTGTCTTCTCTGATTTCTTCCCCGAGTCGGTTCCTTTGTCTTCCATAGCTGCCATGTGGGCCTTTTCCTTTGAGATAAAGTCTTGTACTGCCATGTTAAGATCTTGGAGTTCCATAAATCTTCTTGAAGTTCCATAATTCTTCTTAGACAAATATCTTCAAGTGTCTTGCGCAGATAAACTTCCATAAACATGTGGAATGGGCCTCAGTCACTTCTGTGGGTCAAAACACCCTTGCGCCGATCGGCTCATGGACTGCGCTGATCGGCGCACTGGGCTTCTTCAGTGCTTTTCGTCGGTTCTGGAGTCCTGTCCTCTCCATCATCGCATTAATCACCAATTTTACCTGTTTCTGCAATAAAGCTCCAAAACAACTCATATACAAATATATAGGCAATATCACAGATAAATGGCCTAAATTAGTATCAATTATGCTCTAATTGGGATAATATTCACATATAAAAGGGGCACTTTGGATGTGCCAACATTGTGTTGCTAGCTATTCATCAAAGAACCCTAGGTGTGCATTGCTATAGCTTCACTACTATTAAGTATTGTATTCCTTTTTCTTAGTTATTCGCATTTAAATAAGTTTGAAGGAAAGGTTTGGTGAAGTTATGTCATTTGACAGAACTTCTGGCATTTGACAGAACTTCTGTGGTGACGGAAGTTCCGTCATACCTGACGGAAGTTCCGTCGTTCCTGGCATTTGATCAAAACCTAGTAATTTTTTCATGATTATTTTTAGGTTACCTATTCACTCCCCTCTAGGCAACTTTCAATTGGTATCAGAGCCATAATCTTCTACAAGGCTTAAAAGCTTGAAGGTTAAACAATGTCAAAATCAGGGGAAGGCGAAAAATTTCAAGATCTTGCTTCGACAAGCAAAGGAAGTGATTTGCACACGGCCATGCCATTCAACTATGCCAATATGGCAAACATTCATGGTAGTGGAAGTGGAAGATTGCCTTATTTCGAAGGCAAAAATTTCACTTGGTACAAGCATCGGATGAAGATGTACCTCATGTCAATCGGTCCACCAATTTGGGAGATTGTGAAAAAAGGGTTCACCTTGGAGGACAAGGATAATCCTACAACCGTGGACCAACTCAACATACATCGCAATGCTCAAGCGGTGTCGGCCATTCTCTCTTCCTTGAATCCCAAGGAATATTCAAGAGTAGCTGGAATTGAGAATGCACGGAGACTATGGAAGAAACTTGTATGTGCTCTTGAAGGAGTGGAAGTTGTGAAGAAGTCAAGACTTCAAGTTCTCAAAAATCAATTCAACTTCTCCGTGATGAACAAGGGAGAAGAGCCTCAACAAACTCATGATAGGCTCATGGATATTGTCAATGAGAGAAGATCTTATGGATACAATATCAAAGATGAAGAGGTCAACTACAAGTTTCTCATGGCCCTTAGGATGTGGAATCCTACTCTTTGCACCATCATTGAAGAGAAAGATGGTTTTGAAACCTTAACGACGGATGAAGTCATCAAAAGAATCAGTGCCCACAAGAGTTGTGATGATGAGGGCAAAAGAGTGAATGTGCTCATTGGTGATGAGAGAACAAGCAAGAAAGATTTGGCACTCAAAGCCAAAAGGACTCTAAATGACAATGATGATGAAGACGATGACAACGATGATGATGAAGAAGACAATGAAGAGTTTGCCTTATTTGTCAACAAATTTGGAAAATACATGATCAAGAACGGTTTCACTAAGAGAAGCTTTGACAAGGTAAAATCTAGAAGAACAAGTAGAAGATGCTATGAGTGTCATGAACAAGGACACATGATTGCCGATTGTCCAAGACTAAATGGCAAGGGCAAGAAAAATGAAAAGTACAACAACAAGACCAAGCCCAACAAGAAGCCATACAACAAGGGGCAAGCTCACATTGGCCAAGAATACATTTCCGATGATAATGATGAAAATGATGAGGGTGGCATTGCCAACATTGCCATTGGTCTACCTCCGGCCAAGAAGTCACTCTTCAACAATCTCACCGATGATGAGGATGATGCTCCCCGATGCTTCATGTCCAAGGAAAGCAAGGTAGCTCCTCACACCGATTTCAATCCTTCCTATTGTAGTGATGAAGAGGAGGACTTGGTCCCCTCTATACATGAAATGGTTAAAATGCTAGATAAGCTACAAGGGGAGCTGGACAATCAAGAAAGAATCATTGATAGACAAGAAGAGTTGCTTGATGAAGAAAGAAGCAAGAACCTTGAGCTCACCAAGCAACTTGAGAAAGAGAAGGAGAAGAACTAGACCTTGACTAACGAACCTACAAAGGTCAATGAGTCAAGTGAATCAAGCACCTCAACGAGCAAGAAGTATCAAGAAAGGTGCAACTCCTTGCTAGAGGAGAACAAGGCCTTGGTAAAGGCCATTGAAGATCTCAAGATAAATTCTCGCTCATTGTTGAAGAAGATTGAATCCTCTCAAGCTTCAACAAGCAAGGGTTGTGGAAGGTGCCACAACATTGATGTTGATATGATTGCCAAGCAAGATGCAATCATTGAGAAGCTAACCAACCAAGTCAATGAGCTCATGAAGAAGGCTCAAGTGGAGACCACAACAAAAATAGTTGGTGAACCAAGAGCTTCTCATGACAAAAGAGGATTGGGGTATAACAAGAATATACCAAAAAGAAGGCACAACAAAAGAATCAACTTTGTGCACGAGAACAAGGAAAAGCAAGTGGCACAAGAAAACACTATCAAGCCCAAGAATGATTCCCAAGTCAACAAGAACATCAAGAACTCTACCATATCCTTTGATGATTTTGATGCCTCTTATGTGCTAACCTGTAATGCTTATGGTAGAGTAATTGCCAAGTTATTTGGGCCACATGATGCAAGGTGGAAGCTTTGTGTGTGGGCGCCCAAAGTTCTTGTGTTAAGGGACCCAAACCAACTTGGGTGCCTAAAACACGTGCTTGATTTCCTTTGTAGGAATACTCCTCCGGTGGTGCAATATGGGTACTAGATAGTGGGTGCTCAAATCATATGACCGGAGAGAGATCAATGTTCTCCGCACTTGATCATGACATTCTACCAAGTGGACGCATATCATTTGGGAATGACAATAAAGGAAAGGTAATTGGTCGTGGACGGATTGATGTCACCCATGACCTTTCAATTAGTAATGCTTATCTTGTGAATGGTCTAGGATACAACTTGATGTCCGTATCACAACTTTGTGAGATGGGCTATAGTTGTCTCTTCGATGATGATGGTGTGACCGTCTTTAGGAAAAAGGATTCCTCTATAGCTTTCAAAGGATATTTAGAGGACAAGATCTATCTTGTTGATTTCACCAACAAAGAGGGATCTAACCTAAATACTTGTTTGGTCGCTAAAACCACTTTGGGTTGGCTATGGCACCGCCGGCTAGCTCATGTTGGGATGAGAAATCTTTCCAAACTCCTAAAAGGTGGTCACGTCGTTGGACTAAACGATGTTGCTTTTGAGAAGGATAAAATCTGTAGCGCATTTCAAGTTGGAAAGCAAGTAGGAGCAGCACATCTATCCAAGACAATGATGACAACGACAAGACCATTGGAAATGCTCCACATGGACCTTTTTGGACCGGTCACCTATATAAGCATTGGCGATAACAAATATGGTCTTGTAATTATTGATTATTATTCTCGTTTCACTTGGGTATTCCTTTTGAAGGACAAAAGAGAAACACAAGGAATCCTAAAGAAGTTCTTGAGAAGAGCCCAAAATGAGTATGAAGTGAAGATAAAAAAGATAAGGAGTGACAATGGAACCGAGTTCAAGAACATACAAGTTGAAGAATATCTTGATGAAGAAGGCATCAAGCATGAATTCACAGCTCCATACACTCCACAACAAAATAGAGTAGCCGAAAGGAAGAACCGCACACTCATAAAGATGACAAGAACAATGCTTGATGAGTATAAGACACCGGACACCTTTTGGGCCGAAGCCATCAACACCGTGTGCTATGCAACAAATAGATTATATCTTCACAAGATTTTGAAGAAGACACCTTATGAGCTCCTCACCGGTAACCTTCCCAATGTTTCATATTTTCAAGTTTTTGGGAGCAAATGCTTTATTCTTAATAAGAAACCCGAATCCTCTGAGTTTGCTCCCAAGACTCATGATGGTTTTCTGCTTGGTTATGGAACAAACGTCTATGCATATCGAGTCTTTAACAAAGACACCAGAGTTATTGAAATTACCCGGGATGTGCAATTTGATGAATCTAATGGCTCTCAAGTAGAGCACGTTAATCCAAGTGATGTATGTGATGAAACTCCTTGTGATGCAATAAGGAACATGGCAATAGATGAGATAAGACCACAAGACGCAAACTCAAGTCAAGATGAACCATCTTCTTCAAGACAAGATGACTCATCTCCACAAGAGCCACATGATGAACAAGATCAAGGAAGTAGCCAAGATCATGGTGACGATCATGGTCAAGGAAACAACCAAGATCAAGCTCAAGGTGGCGGAGATAGAGACATTCAAGATGACAACAATCAAGAAGAAGAAGAAGAAGATGCATCTAGGCTAATTCATCCTCGAGTCTGACAAAGCATTCAAAAGGATCGCCTTGTTGACAACATTCTTGGTGACATCCAAAAGGGGGTAACTACTAGATCTCGAAGGGCTACGTTTTGTCATCATTACTCGTTTGTTTCTTCTATGGAACCTCTTAGGGTGGAACAAGCACTTCAAGACTCAGATTGGATGATGGCCATGCAAGAAGAGTTAAACAACTTTGAAAGAAACAAGGCGTGGTCGTTAGTGGAAAGACCCAAGCAAAATGTTGTAGATACAAAATGGGTGTTCCACAACAAGCAAGATGAGTATGGTGTGGTGGTGAGAAACAAAGCAAGACTTGTTGCAAAATGCTACTCACAAGTAGAAGGTTTGGAATTTGGTGAAACTTATGCACCCGTAGCTAGGCTTGAGTCAATTCGTATTTTACTTGCCTATGCTACTCACCATGGCTTTAAGCTTTTTCAAATGGACGTGAAAAGTGCATTTCTTAATGGCCCCATTCAAGAAGAGGTGTATGTGCAACAACCTCCGAGGTTTGAAGACCCAAAGAAACCAAATCACGTGTACAAGCTTCACAAAGCTCTCTACATCCTCAAGCAAGCTCCTCGAGCTTGGTATGAACACCTCAAGGGATACTTGATCAACAAGGGCTTCACAATTGGCAAAGCTGATCCTACTCTCTTCACAAAAAAAGTTGATAATGATTTATTTGTGTGCCAAATATATGTCGATGACATTATATTTGGTTCTACTAATCAATCTTTTTGTGATGAGTTTGCCAAGATTATGACTAGAAAATTTGAGATGTCCATGATGGGGGAGTTGAAGTTCTTTCTAGGTTTTCATGTCGAGCAACTTGAAGAAGGAACATTCATAAGTCAAACCAAGTACACTCAAGACATACCCAAGAAGTTTGACATGGAGAACGCAAAACCAAACAAGACCCCCATATAGACAAATGGACACCTTGGGCTAGATGTAAATGGTAAGCCTGTGGATCAAAAGGTATATCGATCCATGATTGGCTCTTTGCTTTATCTTTGTGCATCTAGGCCCGATATCATGCTTAGTGTGTGCATGTGTGCAAGATTTCAAAGTGCTCCTAAGGAAAGTCACTTAGTGGCGGTAAAAAGAATCTTGAGAAATTTGGTTTACACACCAAACCTAGGATTATGGTATTCAAAGGGCTCCAAGTTCTAGCTAGTCGGTTATTCTGATGCCGACTATGCCAGATGTAAGGTGGATAGGAAGAGTACCTCCGAGATGTGCCAATTCTTGGGTAGGTCCCTTGTGTCATGGTCATCCAAGAAACAAAATTCCGTTGCCCTATCCACAACCGAAGCGGAGTATGTCGCAGCCGGAAGTTGTGCTCAACTACTTTGAACGCGACAAAGTCTAAAGGACTTTGGATACACTATGACCAAAGTTCCACTCCTATGTGAAAATGAGAGTGCAATCATGATTGCATATAACCCCATTGATCATAATAGGACTAAGCATATAGATATCCGACACCACTTCTTGAGAGATCATTCTATAAAGAGGGATATTGAGATTAGCTATGTTAGAACTAATAAACAACTAGCGGACATATTTACCAAACCCCTAGGCGAGAAGTGGTTTTATGAACTTAGGAGTGAACTAAATATTCTTGACTCATACAACTTGGAGTAGAGTCTTGTACTTTGTTTGATGTTGTGCTCATGCAAAATGTCTTGAAAATAAAATTCTTCAAAAAATTCTTAATGTCTTTGCTTTTTCAAACAAAATGTTTTGATCAATAGATCATATTGTTGAAACCTGTGAATATTGTTTTACTTGGTTGATTGTTGCTATTCACAAGTTGAAACAAGTCGTATATTCCCTTCTTAACTTGTCCAAAAGTTCGTAGTCGATATAGACAGTTTTGTGTTCCAAATAGAGAACGACGGAACTTCCGTCACCCAATGATGGAACTTCCATCATCCTCTGTCATAGGAATCCGAGAGTCATGGAAGTTCTGTGATAACTTTCATGAATTTCAACCGTTTTGCTCAAACCCGAGAGCGACGGAACTTTTGTCACCCAATGATGGCACTTCCGTCACTCCCAGGTTAAGTGGCCTGACCCCCTCCTTCTTCCTTATCCAACCGGGCATTCTCTCTTTTCTTCCTCTCTCTCCTCTCCTCAAACCCTAAGTGGCATCGTGCGGTGATTTGGAGCTTCAACCAGCAATTTGCTTGGATTTGGTGGAGTTTCAACACTTCCCCCATGTAAGTTCCACGATCTCCATCAATTTCTTCCATCTTCTTGCCCTAGGTACGAGATTTGATCTCAAATCTTTTGATTTGGGTTGAAAGTTCAAATGTCCTTGATTCCTTTGGATAGATTAACTTCTCTAGGGTTAGTCTATTAGATGTTAGAGGCATTTGCGTTGTTGCGGTAGGATTTAAAGGCTAGATTGATTTTGGTGCAAACTACGAGCGACGAAAGTTCTGTCCGAATTTTCATCATGATGGAACTTCCATGATCTATCATGGAACTTCCGTCGTCTGCAGTTCAGTGCACTAAAGTTTGCTGGCTTCTCTATTCTCTCTTGTGACCTATACCTAATCTATTGCTTCATTGTTCCTATCCTTGGCAGTAGAAAATGGTGAGGACCAAGTTCGCCTCAAATGCACCAAGTGAGGAGGATCAAATCATGGAGCAACACCAATCCTCTCCATACGATGATGACTTAGTGCCTATAACACAGCGAAAGAAGGCAATGTTCAAAAGAAGGAGAGAATGAAGCAGCGGCGCTCAAACTGTGCATGTCGAGGCTGGAGGCTATCTACCTCCTCGGAGAGCACAAGATAAGGGAAAGAGACCAACTAAGGAGAAAGCCACTCGACCTCGGAAAAAGGCCGCACCGGCACATATGGATCTAGTGGAGGGACTTCATGTCTATGCTCCTACCTATCCAAGTGGCTATGTGTATAAGGATTACAAGAAAGATCTTGATGCGCTTATTGAAGCACGAAAGGCCAATCCTAGTCTAGTGGGAGAGCAAGAGGCAATGGATAACCGGTTCTACACTTGGTTTCAGCAGGATTACTACACATCCATGTTCATTGACATGAACCGGAAGAATCGGTTAGCCTCACACCAATGGACTTACTGGACATACATGGAGTCTAAGGACAATAAAGTGTTCAAGGACATCATTCAAGCATGCAAGGACTAGGGTGTCTATGACCTCATGGGTTTCAATTATGACTGGAATGAAGAGGTAATTTGCCAATTCTATGCAACTCTTTACATTGATGGCAATGACACTATTCATTAGAGAACACAAGGTGTCAAGTATGCGATCACCGTAGCTCGCTTTGCCACCTACTTCTTCCAAGGAGATGAAGATAGTGAGTGAGAGATCATCTCAAATGAGCCCGTGATGAAGCGTCGTGACATGGCCTTCATGTACTATGAGAGGAGTCCCAGTGTGTTTAGAACCACCAATGGACTTTATCACTACTACTTCACTCTCAACAGGATGCTCTGAGTCACAATTGCACCTAAGGGAGGGTATGCCACGTCCATAGTGGAGACGTCAAGGAACATTCTTGCTAGATTTGCTCTGGATGCAAATCTGTTTTGTGTCATGGACTTCATTACTAATGACATCCACATGTCATCTATTGGCACAAGGCGGGTCCTTCCCTACGCTTCATATCTTATGAAGATGATAGAGGCGGAGTCTGGACTTGTGTTTGAGAAGGAGTGCAAGCATCTTCCTTTGAGACCTAGAGTGCAACCTGACATTCGCCCAGCTGATCACTCCTCTCCTAGACAACCTTCCTCCGAGAGAGCGAGTCTTGCTCATGCCCATGCCGAGATTGCAGCAGCAGAGGTAGCAGCAGCAGCTCAGAGGGCCTCTTCCTCAGCCCAAGACCGGCAGGGCCGTCCATCTTCTCCAGTTCTTGCCTTCCTCAAAGGCATCCTCAATGTCTGTTTCTTTAATGCTAAAGAGAATTGGGAGAACAAGAGGAGAATCAAGAAGCAAGTAAGGTGCTACAAGAGGGACCAACGAGCTCAAGGACATGAGGTGTCTCCTGATAGCTCCGAGTGTGAGCCCGAGTGTGAGCCACCGGTCTTTGACGACCCTCTTGCGGCCTATGATTGCGATCATATTTCTGCTAGGCCATCCACAGGTGCTCCTGGACCTTCCAACGCTCCTCCTCCATCAACACATGATGATGATGAAGAGGATGATGAGAGCATCGAGGATGACGACGTGTGATTTCTTTTCTATCTCTCTTCCTGCCACGCTTTTTGGTGCTTTGATGCCAAAGGGGGAGAGACATGAAGAAAGGATATCTGATCCATTGAACACATTGAACCTATGGACAGGTATCTTTGATTTGCTTTGTGTGTGAAAACTATTTGAGAATCCTTATTGTAATAGCTCTATCGTTTTCTGTCATGTGTGGTGCTTGCTTTATGGCCCTTTGTTGATTGTTTGTGTCCAATGTGTTGAATGCTTATTGCTTTTTTTTCACTTTGTTGCACTTGTACACTTTTAGGCACCCCACTCTGTGCAAAATACAGGGGGAGCTCCTTCACATGTCTTTGTGATTCATGCATATCATTAGGGGGAGCCTCACTATAGTTTGTTGTTGTTTCTCTTGATCTATTGTTTTCCATATCTTTTTTAATCTATTGTCATCAACCACCAAAAAGGGGGAGATTGAAAATGCAGCTAGGTCCCCTTGTTGGTTTTGATGATTAATGACATTAGATTGAAAAATGTGCTAACATGACTATAGAGAAATTATGCAGATCATCAAGAGAAAAATAAACTGCCCACATTTGTAAGAAAGTTTATCCCTCTACAGAAGAAGAAAAGAAAAGAGACTCCTAGTGGTTCAAGTTTAGCGTTTTGCTAATTTATTTGAGTCATAGGTACGCCGAACTATTAAGAGGGGTAAAACTTATCTTGCTATAAGGGAATTCATGTGCTCAAGCCAAACTAATTCTTTGTGGAAGAATTATCTATTAAGACCAAAAAGAATCAATCCTTTCAGAGCCAAACAGAGAACTACGGAAGTTCCGTCCTTGCCAAACCTCACAAGGCTTGCAACCCGAGAGCTACGGAAGTTCCGTGAGCCTCTTCACGGAAGTTCCGTATAGACATTCTTTCCAAGAAGTTGCAACCCGAGAGCTACGGAAGTTTCATGAGACCTCTCATGAAAGTCCCGTCAATGGAAGTTCCGTGGGGTAACCACGGAAGTTTCGTCAGTGAGCCTGAGTGTCCTCCATGCCAACTCGAGAGTCATGGAAGTTCCATCACCCTTTTGACGAAAATTCCGTCGTGACTATTTCCGTTGATTCCAGGCTCATGCAACGACTATATTTGAAATGAGGGAAGTTTCACGGGTTCTCACGGAAGTTCTGTAAGACACAGAAAACTCACGCAATGGCTAGATTTGAAATGATAGAAGTTCCGTGGGTTCTCACGGAATTTCCGTAAGACACTAAAAACTCTCCAACGGCTAGTTTTTGAGAGACCTCTATAAATAGGCTTCCCTTTCCCCCGTGGGAAGGGTTGGACACTTTGGCATTTCTCTCATTCTTCAGCTAGAGCTCTCCCCTCTCACTTCTAGACTTGTTCTTGACATTCCAAACAAAGTGAGAGAGATCCAACCACAAAAAGATTGAATCCAACCACTCAAAAGCTTGAGCACATCTTTCCTTCCCCATCAAGATTTGATTTGCTTGTTACTCTTGGAGTCTTGGTCTCCTACACGGCTAGGCGTCGCCCTTGAGCTGCCAACTTGTTGTGGTGAGACGGGGACGTTTGTGAAGGTGCGATTCGCCTCCGGAGGAAAAGAATCAAGTGGAGAAAGAAATCCAAGTACGATCTTTGTGACTGCTTGGCGGGGAAAAGGGTTAAGAGAGACCCGGCCACTTTGTGTGGCTCCTCAACGAGGACGTAGGAACTACTTAGTGTGGTTGCCGAACCTCGGGTTATTTCCTAGTGTCTCTCTTTACATTCCCGCTTTTATCTTTGTGCTTGTGTATTTCATTCCTATTATTGTGCTAGATTCATTTGTTAATTGTGTTGCTAGCTATTCATCGAAGAACCCTAGGTGTGCATTGCTATAGCTTCACTACTATCAAGTATTGTATTCCTTTCTCTTAGTTATTCGCATTTAAATAAGTTTGAAGGAAAGGTTTGGTGAAGTTATGTCATTCGATAGAACTTTTGTGGTGACAGAAGTTCCATCGTACCTGACGAAAGTTCCATTGTTCCTGGCATTTGATCAAAACTTAGTGCTTTTTTAGGATTATTTTTAGATTGCCTATTCACCCCCCCCCCCTCTAGGCAACTTTCAGCCTCGGGCATCTGAACCGGTGGATGTGTGGAGGCATCTGAACTGCAAATCGTGCAGTTGAGGAGTTAAGGCCCCTTACCTCGGGCTGGCCGTGGCTGGGTCCCGCGATCAAATCGGAGCGCGTCTCTTGAGGGCGCCCTGCCTATTTAAGTCCGCCGTGGCTCATCTTCTCCCTTTCTTTTTCTTCTGGTTCTGCCCTTGCTTTCCCTCCTGCTTCTTGCTCTCATGTGCACCTAGAATCTTGGCATCCGCTTGGTTGCTCTTCGCCGCTCCGCTCCCCTCATATCCACCGCCTTCTCTGATCGCCGCGATGGCCCAGCTGGACCAAATCGCCTGGGGCTGTTCATCCGTGAGGATGTCGCAGATGGAGAGCTTGGTGGAGGCTGGCCTCGTCCCCGCTCTCACCGACGCGGTGGAGTGGATCATGTCAGAGAACGAGATGATGCTCGACCCTCCGTCAGGCTATGTCGTTTCCCTCGTGCCGTTTCACGAGAGGGGCGTTGGCTCACCGGGGAGTAAGTTCCTTCGTGGGCTGCTGCACTACTATGAGATCGATCTGCAACATCTGAACCCAAACGGGGTCCTTCACATCGCGCTGTTAATTGCACTGTGTGAGGGCTACCTGGGGATCGAGCCCGACATCGAGGTATGGAAGTACTTCTTCTCCCCCTCACTATTTATGAGTTCCGCGGACGACGGGGTGCGTCCAGTCGCCCTTGGTTGTTGCAGCCTGCGCCTGATCCAGAGCAGGGCATCGGAGTATATCTCGGTTCCCTTCCTTTCAAATGTGCCTGGGTGGCATTCGAAGCGGTTCTACTTGCGAAACGACCCGATGGGCCTGTTCCCGGCGTTCACCGGTCGATCGATCCGGGAGGCGCCGATGTCCTAGAACTGGGGCGTGACGAAGAAGGACATGAAGTCGGTTGGTTATGCCGTCTAGGCCATCCGGCACCTGAAGGATTGAGGGCTTTCTGCCATTGGGGTCGTGGGGTGGTGGTTTCAGCGGCGATTCATCCCGCTCGCGGCCAGGACCCTCCCCATGATCTAGGTGGAGCCCGAGGAGCGTGGCGTTTCCGGCACTGTTGCGGCCGTGGAGAAGCTGACAAGCCGCTCGGTTGTGGTCGAGCGGATCAGGGCGGTGCTGCTGTTAGTGGACAGCATCTAGCCAATTCCCGATAGTCCGCCCATGCTCCAATCGGACTGGGCAGTCGATATGGTAGGCCCGTTTTTACCTCTTCAATGCAGTCCGATTTGATGGCATGCTTTCATCCCCACGCCTTAAAGCTACCTGAGGATGCGCCCTTGAGGGTAGTGCAGCACTTTAAGGACGTAGAGGACCGAGAGGCGAAGAAGCAAAAACAGAGCGCCAAGGACGCGAAGCTTCGATGACAGTTGGACCGCAAGAAGAGGAGGGCGAGTCATCGAGACATGGGCGAGGCCACGGACATGGAATCCTTGGCCTCATCCGATGAATACGATGATGGCTTAGGGGGTGAGGGAGACGATGGAGGGCACGTCGCTCACCCTTATGACGCCATTCCAAATGTTTTGGTGAATGATGACGATAAGGTCGACGCGGGCCTAGCGGCAGCGCTGCGCATCGCCCCTTTCATCAAGGGCACGACCTTGGATGCCCGGGATGTCACGCCAGAGGCCCGTCAAGAGGAGCTGGCGGTTGTCGAGGGGTCAGGGGACCCAATCGAGTCGCGGTCCACGGGTGAGCACGCCGCGCAGACCGAGGCCTTGCTGACCGATGGAGGCGAAGGGGAACAGCCCCCAAGGCCGAGCGAGCCGGTCGAAGGCGGCGGGGGTGGTGTCCGATTAGTCACCGAGCAGGGGGTCGAGGTCCCTCCCGTGCCGGAGGAGCCAGGTGCTGACCCCGCCGTCGACGCCTCGCTGAAGCGCGGGCGCAACACAGGCTCGGCTAGCGGCACGCCCGTGTCGAAGCGTCGGCCGTCACCAAGAGGCTTCACCCCGGGCGCTTTACGCCTGCGAAGTCCCTAAGGGCGGACGTGGCGGCAAGGATGCACGAGGGGGACCAACGGGCCTCGGGCTCTCCGATCGTTGTTACTTCGTCCGGCGTAGCGATCGATGCCGGGGCGGCGGTCCAGAAGCATGATGCCACGGAGTCTTCAGAGGAAGCTGCGGCGCCGGTGCCGACTGTTCCAGGAGCGCCTATCACGCTCCTCGTGGAGGCCGTGGTGGTGTCGGGGGTCGGCCCCTCGACGGTCCCGGAGACCGTCGCGGCGATGCCAGCTATGGGTGTCCTTGTGATCGGCGCCGGTGGAGCGGCTGGTCGTCCGACCATTGATTTGACGAGGGGGGTGGGGGGGGGTGGTGGTGGTTAGCTACCTGTGGGTGGTGTGAAGGTGGTGCAGCGACCTCCGCCGCGCATCCCAAAGGATCCCTCCGTCATGTCTTTGGAGAGGAAGCGGTTCTTTGACAACGACAATGCCATCAGCACTGACTTTGCCAGGTACTCCGGCGTGGTGACCCAAATGTATAGGGAGGAAGGTCTGGCTATCCTATCCGACCTCTATGACGCTCGTCCCAAGTTGGGGGCGATGAAGGAGCGCGTGGAGGAGCTTGAGGCGGCGCTGAAGGACGCCGAGGAGCGAGATTCGAGGTTCAGACGGAGCTGTACTGTCTACAGGCCGCAGAGGAGCAGCACGGGGGCAACCTGGATCGACTGGAGTTGGTGCTCGAGACCGTGCAGAAGGAGCACGACGACGCTCTGGCTCAAGCCGCTGCTCGGGATGAAGCCGTGCAGAGGCTGGAGGAGTCGCTGCGCTCGGAGAGACAACTGCGCAATCAGGCCGTGGCCGCGGCCAAAGCTTTGACCGACGCGGCAGCCGTGCATTTGGTCATAAAAAACTTTACTCATAAAAAACCTATAACCTTCTGCTTAGAAAATAGAAATAAACGGCCATGGAAAAAAGGATGGAGGACTTGAGTCCAAACCCTCAAATAATAAACCGAGAAAGTATAAAGATACTTAGATTTGATTTTTAGAGAGTTGAACAGGAGCCCCCGAGAATGCCGATGTGGTTGGCGAGTGGTCAAACATTGAAGTCGATCTATCATGACATCGGAACATCGAAGCTCAGAGTGGTTGGCTTGTGTCGCCAAGTAGCCGGATCATCGAGATGCCAAGTCACAGCGATGTCACTGAGTGGCTCAGCTCGTCAAATCATCGAGTAGCCGATGCACTGAGTCATCAAAGACATCATCGAGTAACCCCAGGCAAGTCCATGTGGCACTGAGTGGTCGAGCCGTCGAGTGGCGACAATGTTGCCGAGTCATCGGTAGGCGTTGTGTCATGACGATGTTGCCGAGTTGCCGATGCCATCAAAGCATCAAGTTTGCCGGAGGTGTCATCGTAGTGGATGATGTTGCCGATGTTGATGTTTAGTAAGATGTAGCTGCCGAGAACAAGCTTTGAGACAGCAGCCCCCGGGTGTGTTGTTTGATCTTCCTACAAAGCAGCCAAGTGATGAACAGCAAGGCTGCCGAGTAGCGGAATCTTCAGGTGGCTAAGGTGCCGAGTTGCAGAATAGCTAACATGGCAGGATGACAAGTGCCCGGGCATGTTGTGAGTTGACTTGATTAGTCAAGGCCGGTTGTAGAGGTTGCCATGCATCATGATGATGACATGCATGGTCGTGGTGATAGTTGATCAGCAGAGGATGGTGTCGTCGCTAAGTTATGGCGAGTTGCCAAGTTGCTGGTAGCATGCCAGCATGGTCGCGTTCGACGAAGCTTTCCCATGCTCCTCCTCCAAATAACTTTGCAGCTGATGTCGTCTTGCTTGCCGACTGCCACAACAAGTTGTATGGCAGGCTCTATGTGCAAAGCTCATGTCAACACACTACTACAAAAATGCTCTGTAGTGGTGGACGGGGTAAAAAGCTCAGCAGCGGGCGCCATAAGAGTCCGCAAATGAGATTGGGGAGGTACCAAGGGCCCGTAGTACCGGGCTTTGCTAGGCCCGCAGCTAAGGCCTAAAGGCCCAATAGCTGCGGGTCTGACAGTGCAAGCCTGCTACTGAGCGTGCCGCGTCTATAAAAAAGGAGGCGGTGCGGCCTCGGGGTGCATTCCATGCGCGCCGCACCGCCTCCTCTAGGGTTAGGGTAAGCCGCGCCGCCGCCGCCTCCTCGTCCTCCTCCGGCCGCCGCACCGCCTCCTCCTCCTCCATAGGCCGCCGCATTGCCTCCTCCTCCGCCAATGGGGGGCAGGCGTTGTTGGGGCTGCTCGCGCCGTGGATGGCGCTTGTGGGGTCAGTTGGACGCCGTCAACGCCAACATCAGCCTCCGCCTCCCTTCTCCACCTTCGGGCCCCGTCGTCCTCGGCCCTCCTCTGTCGGGCAGTGGGGCATCGGTGGTGGTGGCCGCGGAGGGCTCGGCCCCGGTGGAGGGCGCGGTAACCCCTCCTCCACCGCCGGCTCCGATGGAGCTCTCAGTGGCCCCTCCTCCACCGCCGGCTCCGGCGATGACCTAGTGCCAGGCGGGCACGGATGCGGACGTGGCGGATGGCGCGGACGCGAAGCAAGCAGCGGACGGCGTGGACGCGAAGAAGGCGGCGGGTGAGGAAGAAGTGGAGGCACGGCTAGGGAAATAATAGCGTTTAGACCCTAGCTCATTTTGGTACATAGTACCGTTTAGGTAATGGCGTCGACCGACTGCCACTGATGCACTTTTTCTAGGGTAGTGCCACGTGTGTCAGTAGCGGGCATCAACCCGCTACTAACTATGTAACTAAGTAGTGACAGATCCTCAGTGGCGTTTTAGTGTTCCGCCACTGAGGCCCTTTTGGCCCGCCGCTGTAGAGCTTTATTCTAGTAGTGACATGTATATGCAAAAAAGAATCTTGTAATGAGTATTGTACTAATCTGATCAGATTTATTAGGATAGATGTAATAAAACAACGCGGAATGAAGAAGGAAATAAACTTACCTATATGCATGTGAACGCCTTGACCTTTAGGTAGTCGACTCGGACTAGCTTCCGTTTACAAGTAGAAGTCGACAAGTTGGTCGATTCTGATTGACTCCTCAAGTCGATACATGATCATTCCGTCAATGATCATGATGTCGCCGCATGATGTAATTCTCTGCTCCGTGCTCGTCGTGTATTGAACTTGACTTGGCGGAGTTCTGAACTTGTCGCATAGCATGCGTACGACCTCTACGATGATATTGCGCCGGGTCTTTTTAGTGTGCATGCAGATTGCCACCCACGCCGGATCGTGAAGACGTTGCTGTCAACTCTAGGCACCGTCTTAATGAAGATGCAACAACTTGTTCGATAATCCGGCGCATCAACGCCAGTCAACTCGCGATCAGATCTTGAAGTAGATTGAGGTCATCGAACTCGACATGCCGACCATCACGATAGCCCGTACCTGGCGCACCAACTATCGAGATTTATACTCGGCATTAGACATAGAGTAGTTCTCTTATGAGGATTTATATGTAGAATAGCGGTATATGCGATATCGAGAGACGATGGTAACACAAGACGCCGATTTATACAGGTTGGGGCCTCCCGAAGGATAATAACCCTACGTCCTGTGCTCTTGGATATTTGTATTGATATGTCTAGATCATAGATCTAGATGAGAGGGGTTGACCTAGACTATGATGTCTAGTTATGTCTAATTATGTCCCGTTGTGGGATGTCTACTTGAGGGCTTGTCCCGTGAGGAGGACCCCTGCCCCGCCTTGCTATATCCGGGGGACAGGGTTACATGGCGGAGTCCTAGTCGGTCTACTATATATATCATAGTAGGAGTCTATCTCCACTTTCCTTCTATGTGAGGTACTCCGAGTACATGTCATCGACACATGAGGTCTTCATCCAACTCAAGACCAGAATTCATCTTCATGATGTCTTCTTTTGCCTTTGGAGCTTTTTCTGTTGTTGGCTTCTTGCCTTCAACATAGTTGGCTTCGTGCTCTGCAAGCTTCTTCTTGCGATCTTGGTACATGTCGATAATGTGCTTAGGTGTATGACAAATTTTAGACCAATGTCTATCCATGTCGCATTTGTAACACTTCTGCTCTTGTTGCCCGCACACTCCCCTCAAGGCTTCTACTTTGACTTCCCTCTCTTGTTCTTCTTTAATATGTTGGGGTTGTTTTGCACCTTCAGAGCTCCTTTACCCTTGTTTTCATTCTTCATGAATGATGTGGCATTTGCTTCTTGTAGTGCCATAGAGCCAGTAGGATGAGCCAAATGATTCTGCTTGATCAACTCGTCCTTCCCCTGATCTTGCTACAATACATTGCTCAGGGCGACATAAGTCTCATATTTATCCTTCTTTTGCTGGTGGCTTACATGAGTGAGTTTAGGGTGCAAGGTGGATAGGGTCTTGTGAATGAGGTCTTTCTCTTTAAGATCCTTGCCACATAGCTTCATGCGTGAAACAATCCCACAGAGTGTGGTATTGTATTCTTCAACGGTATTGTAGTCTTGGAAGCGTAGGTTTTGCCATTCATGCTCCACTTTGGGCAGTTAGACTGTTTTCATTTGCTCAAAACGATCATGCAATGAGTCCCACAAGACCTTTGGGTTTCTTTCTGTCATGTACTCATTTTTCAATGTAGCACTTAAGTGATGCCTCAGGAAATTCAGAGCCTGAGCTTTCTCCACTTCTGTTGCGGGAGGATCACCTTATTTGGGAAAAATCATCCTTAAGAGATTTTTGCCACTAAGGAGGATTTCTATATCAAGTGTCCAGGACAGATAGTTACTTCCATGGGGGGTAAGCACTTCAAATTCTCTCTTCACGAGGTCAAACATCTGCATCATATCATTGTGAAAAAGATTACTTCATGTATTTAATGTATCCAAGTAACAAGGGACATAATTAAGGTGGTATAACTAAAACTTCATGTTTAAGTTATTCGATTAGTGTTTCTGCATTAAAACAACCAATAAACCATAAAAATGACATATTATAAGGATCGTAGTCCATTCTAACATAAATGTGGAAAAATATAGGGTGTTATCTACAAAATAACACTCTCCCGTGAAGTTTCTGGTCACTCGGCAATTTCTGTGGACTCCTGGTAATTTTCGTAATCAACAGGGTCCTCTGTGCAAAATATGGACTGCGGGTTTATTCTTGAAAAAAAAAATCAGGGATATTTCTGCGAGAAAATCAAAATTTAATCATAAAATCTAGCAATTCCAAGGGCCTAACCGCAAACATTTCAGATATTTTTGCAGTTAGGCTATTAATGGGCCAAAGTCGGCCCAAATCCCCACAGTCCAGCCCATTTTGCTTTGTGGTGGGGTCGGCTCATTTTTTTACTCTTTTATGCAATGTATTCTTGCCCGCCGGTGGTCGGGGACGCCGCGCTTCGTGTCAGTTGGGTGGAGTCACCGGGGCAGAGCCGCCGCCTTCATGGTGGGGTCAGCCCGTGGTGGTTGAAACCCTAGGCACTTGAGCTGGATGTCAGATATTATGTCACTCCGCCGCCTTCGTGGTGGCGGCAAACCAGATCTGGATGTTGCCTCTCTTTTTTTTCTTCCAATTTGATGGCTCTCGTGCGGCCTCAGGAACTCGCACAGCCTTTTTCATGGATCTCGGCTCTAGCGCGGCCGTATCTGAGCTCGCCGCCACCTCCGTGTTGGGCTCTTTTTTTTTATCTGGTTATTTTCTCCTCCAGATTTTTCTCGCGGATCTAGATATTAATTTGTTTATCTAAATCCGGGTTTTCAACCTGCTTTTTCCTTGTCGGCTCTGGTATTATTTCACGTAGATCCGAGGGGTTGATCTAGACTTCTACGAGTCAAAGATCGATGTCGAACACCTGGACATATCTTGACTGCAACGAGACAAGGTATAATCTCAATCACAAAAACATACTGTTAGTTGCCGATTAGTGGTTGCCGAAGGCAGGATTGTTGTCAGCGCGATTAGAGCATGTTGATAACGTGTTGAGTTATCGGCGGATCCCACGACACGTAGATTATGACAGAGAATGAAAAAGTAAAATAAAAGGATGGAGAAGATGAAATTCTTTATTTCTGTATTTATGGTGAACTTACAAAGGGTTGTCTTCTCAACTATTTATAAGGAGGAAACCCTACTTCTTATTGGGTCCCGATTTAATAACGAACCCACATGGACCAGGAAGCCTTCTTCTAGAAGGTGGATCTGACCCAACAAACATTTTACAATATTCATCACTGCAAGGATATATTATTAGTATTCATTATACAACGTATAGAGACGACGGAACCACCTGTGATGAGGCCCATGAGCCTCCACAATGATGCTACAGTGAGGTAGTTTTATGGTGCCAGCTCAGCCTTACCCGGTTCTGCCCAACCGGTGTCAGCCATAGCTAGCATCTACAGCAACAATCTATTATCTTCTTATTTGAAGAGAAAGAGAAGCCACCACGTTCGCTCTCAAAGTCACAAAATTACCACGTTAATCTCAAAAAGAAAAGAGTTAAGCCGTTGGATTTTGTGAAGATTGGACGGCCTAAGAGCCAAAAAAGAGTTCATATCCAACTCCAATTGACAAATAGAAAAAATTATTCATAATTTGACAAATTCGGATTAATAGAAAAAGAGAGAAGAAAATATAATCCCTCACCCCCCCCCCCCCTCCCACCCCAATCTTTCTCCTCCGGTTGGCAACAAATTCAGATTAACAGATAAAGAAAAGAAAATTTAATCCCCCACGCCCCACCCCACCCCAATCTTTCTCCTCCCATTGGCATTTCTACTACCACAATTTAATTTCCTTTTTGTTTAGGACATAATTTTAAAAAATTCGAAATAACATAAAAAAAAGGAAATCCAATCCCCCACGCCCCACCCAACCCTAATCTCCCTCCTCTGGTTGGCATTCCAGCTACCAATTTAATTTCCTTTTCTATTTGGAACATAAGTTTAATTGTGAACGATCAAATTAAGAAAAAACGTTATAGAAAACATGACCCATATCTTTTCTATATTAAGAAAGAAAGTGATTCTGGTTTCTATATAAGAAAATCCATAATACTCAGAGATTGAAAATTATATTTAGCCCTAAGAATCATATGGATTGTATACGTATATTAGTGTTACTTTCTATCCTTACCATCAAAGTAGCATTTTCCAATTCCAAACAATATATAATTCCAAAAATTAATTATAATGTGTATTTGTTTTCCTTATAATGAATATGTAGCATTCATCAATATTCGACGGTCATGCAGGTGACAAGCTACTAAGCCTACACTACATATTCATGAACATATGACGACCAAGTTCCAAAATTTTGATTCATAAATAAGACATGAACTTAGGTAAATGAGGGATCCAATAGTCCTAAAAATAATTCTATTACTAAGTTATAAGGAAATTGGAAAACATCTAAAACACTTAGTCAAACATCAGAATAATTTATATGCTCATCTTTTTTAAAATAAATATTAATTTTCATATCAAATTTTTTAATAGAACAAGACGACAAAATTACTGTGTTAATCAGAACAAAGATAAACTTCTAACCGTTGGATTTTATGAAGATCTAATGGTTAAAATTACAATAAGAGTTGAAGTCAAAATATCATTCAACATGGATTATAAAATAAGAAAGAAAAACTAATCCAAATTTCCTAATAAGACAATTTAAAGAAACCTTGGCACTGTGCCCACATAGCAACAAAAATAGAACTCTTGATGGCTAAAAAAAAAAAGAAATCTTAACAGTTATATGGCAATATATATTAAGAAAAAAAACAAACAAAGAAGATTGATCATAAAAAGAAAAGAAAAGATATGTACCATTGATAAAGATTGAATGTCCTAGATTAAAGTGTAGAAATTAGGAATATTAGAAGTTTTATATGTCCGCTATTAATTCCAAATGACCATCCCTCGATCCTGCATGCCATTTTCTTTGGTACTGCAAGAAGGTTCCAAACAATGAGATTAAACCATGGAGGCCTTTTTTTGTTTCCATATGGATGACACCGCGCCTTCCTTTCCTGTTGGCATGATTACCTTCCAAACACATTGCCAGCTGCATGCCTCCATTGCAATAATATTGGAAGTTGTGAACTGCGGCTCGCACTTGGGTTCGTCAACACCATCAATTGCGATCACATCCAATCAAGACAATCAACCAACGCAAGCAAATCTCATGAAAATTGTTCTTCGGATGGCTACCATACAATCGTCAATCTCAGTGAACATGTCGTCGTGTGGTTCTTGGTCGTGACCTATGGAATGAGCAATGATGATCATCAGATGTGTTTCATGCGTGTCCAACTCACTTCAATAATCATGTGCTAGAAACATGGGGAACTACACTACTACATGACCAAATATTTGCATCTTCATCCATGCAACCAGAATTTATTTTATTTTAACATTATATGTACACCATCAGGAAAGCCACGTGTTTCACCCCATGGTTGCTGCTAAGCCACACGTCAAATCAAGGCTTTGTTAATCACGTGTTTCACCCCATGGTTACTGCTAATTCACGTGTCAAATCAAGGCTTTGTTGATCCACTGAAAGCCGTGGGATAGAGAGGCATGCCCTCCAAAATCTAAATGTGCATGACCTTCCGTTCTTCCTCTCGACTATGAAAACTAAACTCGCACCGCTGATACGTAATTCTCGAATGCTCTTCTATCATATCGGCGCAACAATTTATATTGACCATATCCGGCAAGTTGCGCTACTGACCAACATTGGTGGCTAGGCCCTAGGGTGAGAGACGGCAAGAGGATCGGAGCCGCGAGCGGAGGAGCAGGAGCAGCACTTCGCATTTCATACTTGCTAACATGGCTGCGCTCATGCCCCATCAACCTTATCGATCATTTGTTGAAATGAGTGTTCAATGGTGCGTTGAGAAGGTACTGCTGCTTTGAAAATCTGCTCCAGAACCGAGCAGCCAGAGGAGAGAGAGAGAGAACAAAATTCAGTGTTTTCTAATATATAAGCATGTCTACGGAAAAAAAATGAAGGACTACATAATCCATCTCATGCATTCTGAAGAGTCTTTTATATTATTAATGTTAGAAGGAAAGGCCAATCACTTGTGTCGTGTTGTATTATAATCACGAACAAGAGTAAATAACTTAATGTTGAAAAGAAGTTCACATTCTGATAAGAAAAGTTTAGAATAAATAACTGATTGGAAACATCATAATACAGAACATCATGGAGTATACATATAATAGCCAAAATTCTACACACATCCTTAGAAAATTGACTTCCATCGTCAACAATATCGATTCAACAAAGAATTTTTGTTGTTTTCAATTCTAAAGCTTAATAGTGCACAATAAATTCAAGGGAAAACACTGAATGTATGATATATAAGTTCATCATTAGATGGACTAAATAATTTATTGGTCTACATGTAACTATACTTATTAATATTTAACTAATCTATTTAATCTATAATAATAACAATCTCAATCAATTATAAAATTTGAGATTATGCAAATTAGCTAATCCATTCATGTAATAATTATAGAATTAGGAGTTGTACTGCCAATGATTAATTTTGAGATAGTATCATGCCAGGTATTGCAAAAGGTCAAAAATCAAAACTAGATGAGACGTTTCAACATAACCTCTAAAAAGAAGAAGAAACAAAAAAAGAAGAATCAAATTTGTTGTAATGGGGCAATTGTTTCCTCCCATGGTATGTTTAAGTAACAACTCTCATTCAATGGCCACCAAAACATGGACCTAGATATAATGCATTCTATAACACAAACAAATCACATTCTTATAGTATGGTAAATTATGTGGTATATATTAGCTATTTTTTCTTGATATCGTAGCCATATTTCACTTTTTTAATAACCTCTACATATTTGTATTATAGATGCCAACATTGAAATGTTTTTAACTGTATTATATCATACTAGCAAAGTGCCCGTACATTGCTACGGGCTTCAAAAACAAACTTATTTTTATAAGCAAAACATGTGTAAGCTTTGACACTTTTTTCTCAATCGTCGAAACCTTCTTACAACTCATTGACCTTCACCAAAGATTTTTTGCTGGGAGCTCAGATCTGTCTAACCCTCTTCCTCTATAACGTTGCTACACGCATAAATTACAATATATATTGTCCAAAGACTCTCTTTAATTTGATGGCTATAAGTAATGTGAAAAAATAGTGTCACAGTATACAAATAATTACGAACATGCTTGTCTTGTAGCCTTGCGGCACAATATAACAGGTAGTTTGAGTGATGGTCCTCACTGGTTCAATGTTTTTGCAAAAACCACTAGCTCATATCTAAAAACAAAAATTAGTAAAAATTCAAGCAGCAGCCATTGGCTCTTTTCCTAAACTCATTACTCTCGTAACACTCTACGTACGATTATCTGATTAGCATAGTCAGCTCCAACACCATCATCCTGCTTGTTGTCATGTTCTAGCACTATAGCTTGTGCACTTGGCATCCGACGTGGCCATGAAAATTGATAAAAAGCTTGTATAATGAGGCACTGACTTGTCTTACTTGTGAAGCTATCAGAGCGCTCGAAGGTGATGTCGTCCCTGAAGATCATGCATACGACAATGCAACTTCAAACCTCCACTGTAACTCATCAATTGTTCATCATCAATCACCCATGGTGCAAATTCACTCATGGTCTCCCAAAAGATGATGGCACTCGATTTGAGCTGAAGCACAAGATTGATCTTACGATCACACCAGCTCAGATGCCTCGTCATTGATGCAACCATGCTGCTCTTGGCGACGCAGATCAAGTCCACCACAACAATAGGTTTGCCGTCCACAGGAAACCATGTAGGATATAGTATCTCAATATGAGGTCACACGAAGCCAAAAACTTTTTCATCTGGGAGAGGGTCAATATTTTACTAACTGTCGGGCAGAGGAAACAATTTTTTGGATGTATACGTTTCTACCTGGAAACAATGTTTTGCTTATGGGCATCAGTTGGTGTTTGCCTAGCTGAGAAAGCAAAAAACTTCTGCCCTCCGCGCACTATTGCTTCAGGATGAGAGGAACTGGAAGAAAAGAAAAAAGAACAAAGAGGAAATCCAAAATCCGATCTCGCAATCCATCCATCTCGTAACTTAGCAGCACCACCAAAATTAATTTGATCCGCCTGCCGCCTTCATTAGTCAAAACTGGAGCATCTAGCTTGTCGAGTATCACCACAAGGACAAGGAGCATGGATTTTTCTCTTGCCTCCAAGATCCAACTTCCTCGTTGCATCAAACTCATACTGTCATACTATGCACCGAGAGTGGATCAAGCAAAAGATCAGAAGCGGCATCGATTAGGATCGAGGGCTCTACGCAGCAGGACTCCTTGCTCTGCAGCTGGAGCAAGCCTTGCCAGAGCAAGCCGTCACAGCCGCGTCGCCACCAATGGTGACAGCTTCGCGACCAAATCCAGGTGCTTTGTTAGGGCCCTTTACTCTGTCCCAACTCCTAGTCACCGTAGTGCTGGAGGGCAGAAGCGTCGACTGCCACAAACGATGCCATTAGGGGATCCGCGACCGTGAGAGCCATCCACTGCCACAGACTATGCGCACAAAGGGCGATTGGCCTTGGCCGGGGAGCACGAACCCTCCTCCTCTTCTCTTGAGACAACGACACAGTTTTCTTTTCTCATTTAATTACCTCCACTTAGAAAACTTACACTGATGTGGACACAAATAGACAGTCTAATTAATGATGTTTGGGATGCCCTTAGGGGCACGGGGCAGATTTTTTGAGAAAGAGACCTCTGCACCTGATTTAATAGTAGTAGAGATTTGATGTATGCATTCTTAATATATTACTATTTTAAAAGTTGATCTCTTATTATAATACTGACATATAGACATTTGTGTTCAAGATACCCAACATTGAAAAATTCTTCATCAAATTATATGAAATGTGAGATATCATTATTCGCAATATATTACTAATTCAAAACCTTTTTAAAATAGAGAATTAGTATATGATAATTTTATCTCATATATTTATATCCAATATAAATACAACTATCTAGCAGCGCAAATGCGCATGCCATCTTGCTAGTTACCTATAACTATGCATACGGACCAACATTGTCCTCTCTCTCTCTCTCCTTTTTGTAGTACCACGCACAACTGCGGCCAAGCGCCCCGATTCTCATCGTCCACCGCGGTGGTCCAACTCGCCTTCCTCTTCGTGTCAAGGCGCCGTCAACGCGGGCGCCCTGCCTTGTCGTCCTCGTCGGAGATAGTGCTGCGGGTGGAGGCGATGTGGGAGCTCCAACCGCAAAGGCGCCTCGTGCCATGCTGCCTTGAGCCTCTGAAACCCGTCGGTGTGGGGACGGCGAGGAGAGAGAAGCAGAAGAAGGAAGGCGGCCAGAGGCGGAGGGAAAGGGGACTCGCACATCGCCGGGCAGGAATACTAGTGTCGTCGTTGATGTCGAGCTCGGTGGAAAGGGTGGCATGCTCCAATCCGAGAGGATGGCCTCGAGGACCAGCTTGCCTGCATGCTCCTGGCCCGAGCTTGCCTTGCCGTCAACGCTGCGCGTCTTGTCGAGTTGTACCGAGCTGCCATGGGCATACAACGGCAAGCGGTGTCACAAGCGGGCACCGACAGACCACAAGCGCACGACGGCACGAGCAGCCGTCCCAGCGATCGCTGGTGGCGTCCCTGGGCGGCGGCCTCGGCATGGGCGGCGGCGGCGCAAGGTTAGGCGAGGAGTATGGCCCGTGGATATCGGGTGAAAACTGAGATGAGATCAAGCTGGGGAAGAAGATAAGAGTCAATTGCGGACCGACCAGTAGCCTGGTGGTAAAGTCACATGGTAGCACCGAGCCGGCGGGGGCTCTAAAACTCTAGTCCCGCATTTGCCTCATGAAGACAGCGACAAAAAACTGCCTTTCCAAAAAAAAAAAATATAAGAGTCAATTAAAAATCTGACATGTAGGACTATGATTTATCTTGGGCAGCGTGTAATAGTTAGACACTTTCCTGGCTTATCTTTTAAGCTATCGTTACATACCGTTCTCTAAAATCCATTGAGGCCCTGATGATAAATGATATAGCTCAGTGTTTTTTTTTTTGCGAATTAATGATATTGCTCAGTGTTGATCACATGGACTTGAAGGCGCAAATTCACTGTACAATGTGATGATCTGGCCCTTATCATTGGCGTCGAGTCCGATTGATTTTCAATGTTCAAACAGCTTTGTGACAATACAATGTGGAGCCACACCTACATCGATTTTGTTGGGAGGTGACCAATTGTTTCAGGTCTTCGTTTTTCACGGCGCATGGATAACCATGAGGTAATCAACCACACCTTAAACATGAACCTTTGGATTTGGACCACATGTCATGTGTAGTCTGTTTGCAGGTTACCCAAGACGCTTCTCTGGCAGCCTGGCTCTTGACAGTAAGCAACAACTACTACCATGCATTGATTTTTCATTGCAGCCTTCTTGAATATTTATACTAGCGTTGCTACGGACTTTGAAACATATAAAAATATTTATAAAATATATTACAGACATTATATTTTAATTTTTTACATAGAAAAATATAGCCTATGTATATTTTTTATCATTGAGTATCTCTACTACTATTTAAAATTCCATGATACTGTGAACAAGGTGATGACCACCATACCTTTAGATATTTCTTTTTAGAGGACATTAGTGGGGGATAGGAGACATAATTGACAACTTGTACTAAAACATACCTGAAGTACTTCATTTTCATGAGTGGCCTTTCAAGATCTGGATTATTCATTCTTGCATGATTTGTTGTTGAAGTTGAACCTTCTGAGACTTTATGC
The DNA here is from genome assembly GCA_030378355.1 of Eleusine indica. Taxonomy (NCBI): domain Eukaryota; kingdom Viridiplantae; phylum Streptophyta; class Magnoliopsida; order Poales; family Poaceae; genus Eleusine; species Eleusine indica. The sequence continues at coordinate 52,121,892 of CM059495.1, forward strand.
AATGAATCATTTCTTGTAAATGTTTAGTTGCGTCATCACTTTTTGTTTTCTGCCTTACTGCTGCTGTTGAGCTTTGTTTTTTTTATGAGATCAGAGACCTACAAAAATGATATGTAATTAGTAGATGAGGAAGGCAACATAAAGAATATTATGACTTTGCAAACCTGAGATTCCATTCAGCTTCTGAAGATAACTTTTTTTTAGCTTTTGCGCATTCTCATCAGTAGATGACGATACATTAATTAAAGTATGATGGATATTCTCAATTTCTTTTCTATAAAAGACGAAGTGTGTTACTGTTGTGTTAGGAAGAAACCAAAGGAGTTTTCTTCCCAAATTGCAAAATTAAGCAACAAAAACTTTAAGAGATTTCTTCTTTTACTCCAGCAAGTAACTTCTTCTCATGATGTTGCTTTAGAACAGATGTGCCGCTCTTGGCAAATTGTTTCATCTCCGCTTCCTCAAATATATGCCTTGGGATATCGGCGCCCAGATCTTGGTGTCCTCAAAGTTGGACATAGGATCTTGCTGGTGTTTCCTGTGTGCAAAAGTTTGAGGAGTTAAGAAGCAACAAGATCCTGCACCTTTGGTTATGCTTCTAATTCGTCCGCTACTCCAAATGCCTCGCTAAGCTCCATTATGACGCCATCATCGACATCTGCTTTGTCAAACAATGAACACCAATATACCATGTCTGTCGACTCGAACCGTGAAACTCCCTTAGCCCGTGCAACGATATCCAGGCTGAGGTCCAGCGGCCGCCGTCGAGGCAGAGTTTATTTGTAAACGGAGGCATGACAGGATGCGCCGATGCGGAGAGTAATCTGGTCGGGTGTCGATCTCGGTTAGTCGGCAATGTGTGCCGACGTCTTCTCGTCATCCTATGGTTGATGGAACCAGAAAAAGAATCCTAATCCTAACTGCTGATAGGAAACCACGAAGCCACGTATACCACAAGGAAAAATCTACAAAGGGTATTCGATAAGTACGCGGACATCACAGAAAAAGCTACCAGAGACCACAGACACGAAAATTCTGATCTAGACGATCATACCTAAATTAATAAGTTGTAGAGATATCTATATTCTAATCTGCCCTAGACTTGCTCCGACGCGTTCTCAGCCAATCACAGTAGTTCCCGCCCTTGTCTGTCCAGTCTTCATCTACCACGTAAGGTGGCGGGCGGCGTGTTGCTGGGTTCGCTCGTTTACGTGTATATGACCTGCCCATTTTTCATGTAAAAATTTCTTGCTGAGCACCTAATATTGTTGGCAGGGATATCTGCAATCGATAGTGCCAAATCCTAATGTGGCCTAGACTTCGCAGGCGTACGGCGGTCTGACGCGTTCTCAGCCAATCACAGCGGTTCCCGCCCTTGTCTGTCCAGTACGTCTTTGTCTGATGCCACGTAAGGCGGCAGGCGGCGTCCTGCTGGGTTTGGTCGTTTACGTGTATACAACTTGTCCATTTTTCATGTAAGAATTTCTTGTTGAGCACCTAATATTGTTGGCAGGGATTGTTAGAATGCTCTTGCAGGATCTCTAGCTTCTTTAGAATCACCTAGTCATCAACTTAAGGATAACAACTCATCAGACAAGTTGATGATTCTATCTGGTTCTTTCCTCTGTTCAGAATTGGATAGCTGATCGGATAGCCTTAGTGGAGAGCATAAAATCCATGCCTATTTGATAAGCTAATGCTCTTCTTTTATATCAATTCCACAGAGGGGGAACCAACACCAGGGAGGTCGGTTCTTGACCACCGATCAGGGGTAAAAACCTATTAACTCTCAAATGGTTTTGATTTGAGTCAAAATCACTGAAAAACGTACCCATAGTTTTGAATTTAGTTCAAAACCATGTTTATCTCATTTCAAATCCGTGGATTTCTTTTTCTGATTTCTTTTCTTTGTTTTTACCATAGATCATAATTCCAACATTCTCCCCCTTGATCGTAAGGTTAAAACATTAAAAGCTTATTTGTCAATAAAATGACATGCAAAGACAACAGGTTCTCAATGATCATTTAATATACCGATGGAACATAGTTACTATTGTATACCACCTCATATCAAAACAAACTTTTTTAACTTTTGGAGCTCCATAAACTTTAGACTTTAGGCAAAACATAATAATTTGCTTTTCGAAGAATAGTACACCGGATCAATAAATTACAATAGTCAATTAAGTCCTATTAAATCAATTGACCATGGTTCCCATTGTATCTAAAGACAAACTGTCTTAGTCATTATGAGGAGACGGTGTCATAACAGTTCCTTTTTATTCCAAGATCAAAGGTTTTTCTATAACACCCATGCTAGCATCATAATTGGGTGGTAGGCCTTAGGAAATTCCCATTAACTTTATTGAACTTAATATTTGATCTTGGAATCTATCTTTCACAACTTGGTACAGGGTGTCATAGTATTTGACAGAACCACTTGACTTGTTGTTACTCAATAGAAATATTATGACTTGATTGCCACAATATAAGATGAATAATATCATCTTACTTTATTCTAGGATAGAATGCATTTAACATATTGCCTGTCCAATGGCCTGATATCATGCTATACATACCTTTTGAGATTTCTAACAAGGACTGCTCCTTATGTGAGTGTGTTATTTTATTTTGATAACAATGCAGCTCACAATAATATCTGAATATCCTTAAAACATCAAGAATACCAAATCTTTTTGCATGTAAGCATGAAATCATAATTGGCCTTTTAATAAATCCAAAGTTGGATTATCATCTGCCAATCATCCTAGTTATGACATTCAGTCAGGGCAATTGCACTCTTGTGCATACATCATATTTCCAAATGCCAATGCATATGGAACATTTTGCACAACTTTACATTTATCATTTTAGACATTGATATGTCCTAACTTTATTGCCCTTGACTTATTTGAACAGGCAAGGTCATAATCATTATGCATATTGTACTTTCACCAATATCTTTTCAATATGCATTTTTACATATAACTCCATATCTTAATACATCTTGGTGCAGTATGTTTTTCACCAAGATTGCCTTTATCAAACTTTTGAGGAGAAAAATATCATTAATATAAACTTACTCCCCCTCAAAATAACATTCAATTGTCCAGCATATTCTTTTGTGATATTGCTTGTCATTAAGTCATAGACATAAATCTCAAATTTTGAGAAAATCATAATTACTTTATATGTTACATGCATCATCATTATTCTTTAGAATGAGTCCTTTTTAGAAAATAGACAAATGGAAAAGTCTATTTTCCAAGTGAAGTCTTGTGCTATGAGTTTGTCTTTAAAACTTTTAATATTACCTATGGAGTCACTTAATCTTGTAGACCCTTTGGAGTCTACTGTATTGGCTCCTTTGGCAACTTCTTAACATTCATAGCTATCATTTCTTCTTTTATGACATAAGTCATTTAGATGTGCATTCCATTTTTCACGACTTCCATAATATTGGGCTAACGTCCAAATGTGGATTAATGTCCAAACATCAAATCATTTACAAGAGTGACATAATCATTTATGATAGCAGATCACTTTTGCTGAGCATTCCATAATAACATTAAGTATAACTTAACATCATTATAATTCTCAATAAATTACATTATCATCTTTATTTTCTAAAGATGCATGTGGAAAAATAGATTCTTAAAACATAAGAGTTGGAACACAGTTCCATTTTCATTAGAGCCTATTTTCCAATGTCTGCTATCATTTCATCATTTCTCAAGGACACAATGTGTCTAGTATACATGAACATCATACTTCTGGACAACACATTAGTTCCTCAAAGTAGCCAAAATGGCAACTAATTTTTTGGGGTCATAATTTTGTTCATATATTTGGATTGAAAACTTTTAACTTGTATAACCCAAAATCATTTGGGTATACTTTATCCTAATCTTTAATTTGTAAACATGAACTCATTAGGAGCTTTATCTGACAAAGTTGTCATAATAATTTCGATCCATGAACACATCATGAGAAGACTCAATATCTTTTGTACCAAAACATAAGAATGCAAAAATTTGTCATTGAGTCTCTCAACTTTATTGGTGTAGAGTCTTAAATGGTTATGCCATTTTCCTGTAAAGCTTTAGTGCAAACATTCAGGAATTTGGCCATAAGAAAACTCTACATCATCACATAGTTATTCTATCATAAGTCTTTATTAAATAGGGGCAAAAGTAAATGGGCATCAAAACTTGAAAAGCCAAAATAATTAAATGAGCATCAAAACTTGAAAAGCCAATATGATAACAAGATTATAAATGTTTTATTGCCCACTTGCTTTATTTTCTTGAAATGGTGAGATGTCTCTTATTTCTCCCCCTCGAAATATGGCTATAGTGGCCATAATTTTGATGTATTGATGGCAAACTTTAAGGAAATAAGATAAATATTGTCTTTTCATAAAACAAGAGTAACATTATTGATATTGAATATCATCATACTTCTCTTATTTCCAAAACTACATTAAAGCCATTATTATTCAATCATGAGATGAAAACAAGGTTCATTTTCATGAATAATATACATCATTAAGTTGAAGCTCATAAATAATTGTAAAGTGTTGATGTAAAAACATCAACTCATTAGATTTTAACTTCAACTTTCTTCACTTTTCCTCTTTGCTCTCTCTTTCATGTCCTCTTTTAGAGTAATAACATTATTGTCTCTGTAATTGGGGAGAATTACCAAGATAATTAGGACAAAATGAAGTGCATCATAAATCATTCTTGGAAATTATAATTTCTAATGGCATTAGTTTCATAACCATTGCACTTCATTTATATTATGCTCTTTTAATTGTGCCTCTTAAAATTTCAACAATCGTGCTTTTATGATCATGAGACACATATAACTTAATTGCTCCCCTTGATTTACTCATATTTCTAATGAAATATGTTTCTTAATTGTAGGAGCCATTTAATGGTTCCTAAGGAGCATCATTAAGAGCATAATCATAATTAATTAGAGCAAAAAAATCATCATTATTTCTTATTCCAAGAAATACTATTGCTCCTATTAATAATTGCTCAATGCCATATACCAATTTTGACAATAATGAGCAAAATGTGTTGCATTCATAAAAAAGAAACATTATTAATAAGCAACACTAAAAACTTCTTTTATCAATCAAACTCAAATCAGCTTTGGCCAGAATTGAATATGATTAATAAAATTTTACAAGAATTATCCCCTCCTCAGCTTTGGCCAGAAGAGTAAATAAAATCCACACATTAAAAATATCCCTCCAAAATCTTTCTTTTATTTATCTAACCCACATCAGCTTTAGCGAGAAATGGATTAGAAAAATAAAAGTTTGCAAAATTTATCCATTAATCAGTTTTGGCAGAATAACGGAAAAGTTTTACACTTTTAGTACATGCCTCAACCTTCTTTTATTTAATCCAAGTCAAATCAGCTTTGTCTAGAATTGAACGAGAAAAAATAAAATTTGTAAAAGTTATTCATTTATCAGCTTTGGCCAGAAAAATGAATAAATTTTACACTTTAAAATGAGGTATAAAAAATATCCTCAACAACATTATTAAGTGCAGCGGAAACATAAAACATTAATGGAAGAACCAAAATAATAATAATTAATAAAATAGCCCAACTATTTTACCCAATATACATTAAAAATTATTATTCATAACCTTAACAAAATGATAAACTTATTTTAGAAAAATTGGCCCATAAAAATTGGGCACATTAATTTCCAGCCCATAATCATTAAAAAAGAAAGATTACACTATTTACTATGGGCTGCAGCCAACCAAGTCGGCCCACTGGCCTTTCAGCCCATCAATCACCCCGTCGCTCCCCACCTGGGCCTGTAGCCCAGCTACCTAGGCCTGGGCCGTGAAAACTGTGCGCCCACGCAGTCCATGCCAACCCACCACCACCGCCGCCTCCCCTCAGCCGTCGATCTGAATTGGACGGCTCTCACGTGTTTGACGGGGAATAAAAACGCTCTCCGCCTCCGCGCCCGCGAATCCTAATTCATTTTCTCCTCTCCTCCCTTCCTCTCCACTTGGTAGTGGTGGCGGTGACGACCGAGCGAGAGGGGTCGAGGGCGGCGGCGCCAGCGAGCGCCATTTGCCGGAGCACGCATGCGGCTTTGGCTAGCGCGTAGCTCCATCGAGTGGCCCTCGTCGGTGTCCTTTCCCGCTGGCGATACGACCGGCGAGCTCCTAGCGGCAACGTCTTCGCCCGAGTCGCGACAACGACGACGACGGCCATGGCGCAGTGCGTCATGGACCGCGAGCCGGAGGCCTCGCGCAGGGGCTATGGCGGCGGGCAGGGGCGAGAAGCGGCTCGAACGACGCCGACGAGTATGTCGGCGGAGACAACGAGCTCGATCTCCATCAGGTAATCCCGCCTCTTTAGCTTTAGGATTAGGGTTCCTTATTTGAGGATTTCTATGGGAATTTGATTAACAGCTAGGGTTAGAGTCCATAAATTGGGGAATTCTTTAGGGTTTGATTCATTTTCACTGTAATTCTCCTCCTTCTTTATGCTCATATGCATAAATTCAAAACCCTAGCACCTTAGGCATCATAATCTTAACATAAAACAGACATACTTGTATTCAATTAACTCTAGCAGTAGATCATTTAGTTAAAAAACATACATGAACTTGAAGAACAAGCTCAAGAACTAAACATGTCTACAATTAAACTGAAACAAACAAGCATGCATCATCATAATTGGGCACTAGAACATAGTTGGGCATAAATTAGGATTCATAAGAAAGGCTAGATAGCTCTGGTACCACTGTTAGAATGCTCTTGCAGGATCTCTAGCTTCTTTAGAATCACCTAGTCATCAACTTAAGGATAACAACTCATCAGATAAGTTGATGATTGTATCTGGTTCTTCCCTCTGTTCAGAATTGGATAGCTGATCGGATAGCCTTAGTGGAGAGCATAAAATCCATGCCTATTTGATAAGCTAATGCTCTTCTTTTATATCCGTTCCACAGAGGGGGAACCGACACCAGGGAGGCCGGTTCTTGCCCACCGTTCAGGGGCAAAAACCTATTAACTCTCAAATGGTTTTGATTTGAGTCAAAACCACTGAAAAACGTACCCATAGTTTTGAATTTAGTTCAAAACCATGTTTATTTCATTTCATATCCGTGGATTTCTTTTCTTTGTTTTTACCACAGATCGTAATTCCAACAAAGATATCTGCAATCGGATGTAAGTATATACAAAACATGGTCAGTAGGTAAGTAAATAATAATAGTTCAAGGTGTAGGAGAGGTTGCTAGGCATTTCATGCCTGAATTTGAAATAGAGCTCAGTGGTGCAACTATATGGTCAAGTGCATAATTAAACCAATGAGACAAAATAATTAACTTAACATGGTTATGGAAGATTTATGCCCATTAGCAAACTATCATGATCCAAGCCAATTTGGCTACCATCTTGATCCAACTCAACAGGGTTCTTCATTGTAATTGAACCTAGAGATGTCGAGTGCGTTGATACAACCTAGAGCGTTGATGCAGAGCTCGTTGAGGCGGTGGCGATGGCAGCAATGAGCGCAGTTAATCTTTTTTTACGATGGAATCACGGCCAGAAGATCGATCAGATTTGGCGCTCAGTTTTGACGCTAAAGAATTACTTAGGAGGCTAATCTCCCGGTTATGCTACTGCTGATTAATGGGAAGAGAAGAAATACAACACAGGCCGCCTAGAGGCAAAGGAAGCCCATGTGGTTGCAGCAAGGCACGTCACTACCTAATGTGCCGCAAAGCACGGCAGTGGATCCGCTTTCGTGTGCAGGGATGCTAGCGTGGATGGGCTTGCTGATGGAGCACGATGTGTCAAGAAAATTAGGCCCAGACACAGCCACAAAGGCCGAACTGTATAGGTGTGCCTAGCACTACCGTTGGCCGATGTGAGACCCTCTTCACGACCCATGGCCTGGCGATGCGAACCGATGTATGGAAAGCGACATGCTCTTCTCAGAAGTAGAGGTGTCCAAATAGGCCGTGCCTGGCGGGCCAGCTTGAAACACAGAAATTTTGACCCGGTCCAAGCATGACACGGTCCATAATATTTTATGCCCGGGTCAGCACGGCCTGAAACGTCGGATCGTGTTTAGGCCGAGACCACGGTCCGGTGGGCGGCACGAACACGGCCTGATTATCTACACACCTTATTAATTGAAGTGAGTCCGCCTGTCCCGTGTATTTTGGTGTTGGTCTAAGTATAGTTCTGAATGTATTTTGGTGTTGGTCTGAGTATAGTCCGGTCTGGTGTCCGCACCAATCACATCAAAACCAATTCGGACACGTTCAAATCAACTAATCAGCTTCGGATTACAAATAATATAAAAACCACAACATAGCAGTCCAGTTCACGTACATTATTTTCTCAAAAAATAGTAGTAAAGGAAATCAACTTGTACAACACCACGACTACCGTGTGACCAAAAACGGTTGCCGCAGCTGCCGCTTGACCAACGGCACCACGACTATCGCCGTGGGTGCAACAACTTCACGTGCCATGCCGCAACAACTTCACGTGTCGTGCCGTGATGCTCGCAGGTCACCTACAAACGCACCATCGAGGTAGCAAACCTCCACCCTCAAGCTGCGGTGGACGCAGAAGCCCGTTGTGACACACAAGGTGAGGAAGGCTTCTGCACTGAAAAAGCATCCACTAACTTATTTATTTATATCAGTTACTTAGGCCCAAGAACTTATTAACATTGCGAAAAAAAATCACATATAAAGCAGAGTCCAAGTATGGACTTACACACCAATCCAAACACCCTCTAGATCAGTTAACTCCACTAAAAATACTACTTGTGTTTCAATGGTCAAAGTTCATACTAAATTATGAAGAAAACACCTTTATTATAAATAATATTTTTAAAGAGAAAGGTAGCATTAGATACCAGTAAGTTGAGCCAAATAAGTAAAAGATTAAATCACCTAGAATATCAAACTTTAGAGCTGATCTGTTTTATACCATTTTACCAAGTTTATCAATTACGAATTAGATACTTGCAGTTTTTCTAATTGTTTTATAGCTTAATGTGATGTGAACAAGGGTTTCCGATCTTTCGAAAGGTTCTTGGTAAGTTGATTTGGTCGGAAGCGACACACAAATTGATCCGGCTTCAGAACAGCACGTTCTAAACCCCGCAATCGTAGCACGACGTCTCCTCTAGTTATCAACCGTCCAAAGACGATTGACCTCGCCGAGAAGGCTAATCCCTGCCTGCGAATCAAGAACACAAGCAAGAACAACGAAGAATGCAACACAATTACAGATGTATGATTAAACTCTCGAAGTTGGGGTCTTACAAACCGATGAACGGCGACACTGTTTATGAACAGAATTGATCTAAGCAAAATCCGAACCCTAATGGTGCGGCGACGGCTATATATAAAGACACTAGAGTCGTGCAAGACCCTCTGTACACGCCCCTAATTGGGCTCAACTAGATATAAAGCCCAAAGGTCAAAAATAGGCGACACAGCACCGACACAGATTCTGGACTCTCTCTTGTTTCGACGATTCCCGATGACTCCTGATTAATTTTGACATGAGGCTGGCGGCATTGGAAAGGACTTCTCCTTATCTTTCCATGCATATGTAGAACGTCCAAATCCGAGTCCGTATGCGTCCTGAGCGACTGTTTTAGTGCAGACTGGTCCTGGGCCTCGAAACAGACTCGAAGTCGGTTTTGATTGGGCCTCCACTTTGGCTTCCAAGCCCTTGCTGATCCTCCACATTCCTAACTCCTTCTCCCATCATCTTTTGGTCCTCTCCATGGTTTCTAACCATAAAATAATCATTAGATAGCAAACCATTCTCAAAAATAACATATAGCGAAGAACGTAGGAACGAGCTCACCTCTAAATTTAGTCGTCGTGCACAAGCTCTAGTCATTGGACCTTGCAAGTCCAGAATTGGAGGAGTGTTGTGTGTATACACAGGAGTGATGTTCTCATCATAATGCTTCAAGAGGTTAACAAGTGAAGGCCTTAATAAAGTACTATATGAATTAAACAATATTAAGGCTATAACGTTGAGATGTCTAAAACTGCAGGGTTCAGAAGAAACAATTACAAACATAGCAGAACGTGATAAGCAAGTCTGTGAGCTACGGGCTAATATGCAACAACACCTAATCCACAAACTGAGTATGGCAACAAATCCAGTGGCCAATGTGCTGCTGCTGGACCAAAATGTTGGTTCCCCAAAGCTCAAACAACTACTAATCTTCAAGTCTGACATCGAACAGCTAACAGGCAATAGTGAAACTCATCTTAGAAGAGGGGAATAGTAGGGAGTGAAAGCCGGAGCTCACCGTGAGTGGCGCCTTGTCAACCATAGTGAGCAACATCCATCATAATTCTGTCAAATCCCCTGCTCAGATTCTGTCACCCATCTGAAGAAACGCGCCAGGACCCGAGCAAGAAGCCCTCGACCACGGGCTCGGATTTTGGCCACCGCCCACAAGAGAGGCAACGTCGTGGGCTCGCATGGCGCAGAAGAGAGACGACGCACTGGGGGAGAAGCGCGGGGAAGAGCGAAGCTCCCATTTGCCATGGCTGGGTGACGGCGGTATTGAATCGCAGCTCACACGATGCGGAAGATGGAGATAAGGTTGACTGTGTGTTTTTCAATAAGGTCCTCAAGAAAAATTATAAATATTTAGCATTTTTCTATGTCATGGTATTTTAACAAAAAAAATCTTAAAAGTTGATAGGATATAGAAAATGTAATATAAGGTAATCAATTATAGGTATTTTGCTAGAGGGAGGAACAAAATGCTTTTCTAAATCTTCTCTCTTGTATCTAAAATAGAATTTAGGTCTCTATTGGTATTTTTTTTTTACTCTTTGAGTAATAATCTTTAGCAGTTATTTGATACTCAAGATCTAGAAAGTCTAGGTAATAAATTTATTTTATTTTATTTTTTGCCGTGGCAACGCACGAACACATTGCTAGTATTTTATTAAATAGAGTACATGTTTTATATCTAAACACAAACACTATAGTGTTCTAATGGTTAGTCATCCGTGGACTGTTTCAATAGGTGGTGGGTTACCCCTCTACTTTAATATTTTGCTTTATTTTTTATCTTTTTAATGTTATTGGGCTGTTTCTAGCGTTAACAGGTTGTAGTCATATGTGGGCCGCTGTGCCTGATGAGCCGGCCTGGTACGATTACATAATTTTGTGCCGTGCCTCGGGCCGATGTGCAGGCCCGTGGGCTGGCACAGCATGGCCCGCTAGGCACGATATGCCGTGCCAGCCCGAAAGTATACATGCCGGGCCATTTCGAATACGGGCTGTGCCAGGCCGGACCGTCCGTTTGGACACCTATACTCGCAAGCTGTCCATGATCTATGGAGCTGGTGTGTCGCCGTCTGAGTTAGGCCACACCAGCCAAATTTCTCTCGTGTGTAGAATCCACTGTTAGCTTAACACTATGAGATACAAACATCCTTGTTGTCACTTCTCGGATGACCGGCCTCCATTTAAGCACTTCTCCGTCACCTCTTCGCCACTTGTGCTTAGGGTTGAATCCAATGGAGACCATGATGAAGTGAGCCTTGAATCCTGAAATATTTAAAGATTTTTTATGACTACAATAAACTTGTCTATTGATGCTTCAGTTGCGGATCAAGCTCAGGTGATTGGCACACTCTGTTCGGATCCGATTGCTCTCCGCACCAAGAGCTCGAAGCGACCATCTGCAATGGTTGTACCGGTAGTCTCGTAAAGCATTCACCTGAAATTTAGGTGATCTGGCTAGGTGAAACAAGGTAAAACATTTCCTCTTGATGCAGACCTGGTTACACACCATTACCATTCACATGGCGACACGCGTGCATTCTCAGTAATGGGATACTCCAAATCACTTCCCTTCAGTGTTCTTGTCTTGTCTCCCATTATGGCCTAACTAACAACCAACAAGTAACAATTAGAACAGATTTATACTAGGCCCCAAATGAGCATAAATGCTACTAGCAAGAATTGCCGGGGCTGCTACGGCACCGTCAAAATGTTTGTGAAATAAAGCAAGTAGTACAAGGCTAGAAATAGTGCTGAACGATGCAACAACACGTTGTCTGGACGGTTTTAATCGAACCAACTCCACTCGCGCATTGATCGACTAGCCAGCAGTATCCTCGAAGTCGAAGATATGAAGTCTCGTTTCGAATAATGCAATTAAGGTTTTGTTTGGATCTCTTCAATTTTTAAAAATCTAGTATTTAGAAACTGAAGGGCCTCTGAACAAGTTATTTTTTATATCAGTTTCTATAAATCAGATTATAAGTTTTTAAGAAATTCATAATCTGGCTCAATCTAGCTAATTCCAGTTTTTGCCTTATTTTAAATATATTTTAATTACCAAAAAGCTACTTTATAGACTATAAAAACTAGTGTCCAAACATCCTCACTTAATTTTTATTTAAAATATATTTTTTAAAAACTAAAAGTAAAAACTAGTTTTTAAGAAACTATAATGGATCCAAACAGCACCTTACTTGTTGAGCCCATGACTATATTTCGAAACTTTCTCGCAGAATTCCTTGGTTCCCAACAAGTATGTATGATTGATTCATTGATCGTTGGAGAAGGTGTTTCTTTCACATCCGTACAGCGCTATTCATCACTGCAAGGATATTATTAGCATTCCTTGTACAACGTACAGAGACGACGGAACCACCTGTGAGGCCCATGATGATAGTGATATTGCTCTGTGTTGATCACATCGACTTGAAGGCGAATATTCACTGTACAATGTCATGATCTGGCCCTTATCATTGGCGTCGAGTCCGATTGATTTTCAATGTTCAAACAGCTTTGTGATCATAATACAGTGTGGAGCCGGAACTACATCGATTTTGTTGGGATCTGACCAATTGTTACAGATTTTCGTTTTTCACTACGTACGGCCACTACCATATCCATATATGGTAATCAACCTCACCATAAACATGAACCTTTGGGTTTGCACCACATGTCATGTGTAGTCTGTTTTCAGGTTACCCAAGACGCCTCTCTGGCGCCTTAGCTGTTAGACGCGACCAAGGTTTGAATAACCGGTGGAAACTGGTCGGTTATTCTGGTTAACCGGATAACCGGTTCCGGCCGGTCGCGCTAACTGATCGGTTAGCCGGAGAAAACCGGATCTGGTACTGTAGCAATACGGTTAATCGATCGGTTATCCTGGTTAATCATCAGTTTTTCACTGAACCGAGCCGGCCAGTTATCCCGGTTATTTGAACCCTCGACGCGACCATGTCAAAAAACCTCCTTTCAACTTACACGTATACGACCTGTGCATTTTTCAGGTAAAAGTCTCCTGCTGAACACCTAATATATGGTAATCAACCTCACCGTAAACATGAACCTTTGGATTTGGACCACATGTCATGTGCAGTCTGTTTTCAGTTTACTCTCTCCATTCTAAAATATAAGCATTTGCTGACTTTAAAATCACCTTTGATCTTTTGTCTTATTCAAACTTTTTCTTAAAAAAATATTTATTTTGTTATAATATATTTCATATTTTATTGATTTCAAATATAATTTATTTATTTTTATATTTATCATAAAAAAATTAAATAAGATAAAAAATCAAATATATTTTCTAAAGCTAACAAATACTTACATATATTGGGATGAAGGAAGTACCCAATACGCTTCTCTGGCGGCTGGCGCTTGAGCGTAAGCAACAGCTACCGTGCATTGATTGTTCACTGCAATTTTCTTGAAGCTGTCAGATGTCAAAGTCGGAAAACCAGCTTTCAATTTACACTGTGCATTTTTCAGGTAAAAATTTCCTGCTGAACACCTAATATTGTTGGCAGGGACATCTGCAATCACTAGGCCAAACGTGTCCAGCTATTAGTAGGGGTAGAACCACTTCTCGATTTGACCCAACAGTTGATTTAATCCAGTGGTCTGGAGCGAAATTTGGCAGCACTCAATGACATAGTAATAAGCTTGGGCCATAAAGCAGAGCACGCGCAGACGCGAGAATCATTTCCTAGCCAGCGTAGCCACGAGTCACCCCCCCCCCCACCCCCCCGCTGCGGCCCTGCTCGAGCGCCGAACTAGGCTATAAATACCACTCTAGAGCGCGCTTGCCGTGCACCACCTGCCACTTGTGACTATTAGTCCACACAGAGAGCAAAAGATCGAAGAGAGTGCCATGGCGAAGGTGTTGGCGATGCTGGTGGCTGTGCTGGCCGTGGTGGCGGCGCTGAGCGCGGGCGGCGCGTCGGCGCAGGGCTGCAACGCGGGGTCGCTGGCGGTGTGCGCGGGCCCGATCATCAGCGGGTCGACGCCGTCGGCAGCGTGCTGCTCCAACCTGCGCGCGCAGCGGGGGTGCTTCTGCCAGTTCGCGCGCAACCCGGCGTATGGGACCTACATCAACAGCCCCAACGCGCGCAAGACGCTCTCGGCCTGCAACATCGCCGTCCCGCGCTGCTAGGCGCGCCCGCGCCGTGTCCCAGGCGTACGCTGCCGGGCGACGGGCTATCTATCATCAGCGCCTCAGCGGGCTGTTTTATTTACGTATGTGTGTGGGTTGGTTTTTTTACAGTACGACGTGTCTGGCATGAGCTTGTGTGCTTGACATATTATTGTGTATGATGATGAATAAATGTTCTGTGTGTGGATTTGATCGTGTTTGATCTATGATTGATCGGTCCGTTGTGAGTTCCAACCATGTCTCTTGTGAGCAAATTGAGTTGTTTTACGAAGTGATGAACTGTGAAACTGCAATTGGGTCGTTTTTCACTGAACCAACTGCAGTTTCTGTGCAGAGGTGATAGCAAGCAAGGGCAGCTCAAAGGGTTTACCGCGGCAACAGAGCTAATACGCGCTAGAGAAACGTGTAGTATTATCTGACTCTGGCTGCCACTGTTTCGCGGTTAAATGTTTATTAGAGTCGTCTCCCATGTCAATATATGTTCTTCTTTTGTTGGGAACACTCGTGCCAGATCGCGATGGCGTGTTAGTGGGGCTAGTACCACCGCTGCAAAAGCATTCAAAGTCTCATTTAAAACCAAACTGAAACTTTGTCGGGGTGCCTTTTATATGAAATCTTCCCATGCATTTCTCCTCCAAGAAAAAAAAAACTTGATTTCAGCTAGAATCCTGACTTCCGGAGCGTTGAAAGGGTAAAGTAAGGAGCGAGAGAGAGCCATCCACAGATGAAAGCACCGGAAGGCACCTGCTCCGGTTCTCTTTTGTGAAAAAGCATGTTCCCTTTGCCAGTGCTCTCCAAATATACAGTCATACAGATTGCAGCATAACCACACTTTAGTGTTCTTAATTAATGTTAATGCTAATGCACAACTGCAGCGGATCTGGACTATTAATTAATCAGCCGCAAAAAACACACCACCAAGCTCAACGTGGGTCTCATCAAACAGACACACACACGGCCGGATCGTCCCACACGGCCCAACACCCGGAATTCCTTAGATCAGGTCCACCAGTAACAAAACGGCTCTCCTCTTCATCCTCTGTCAGTCTCATCACGCGGGGAACGCAGACACGACCATTTTTTGTTACATTTCTGAAATCAGAAACATCTCCGGTGCATGCATCGCTGAGCGCCCAAATTGCATATTGCCTGGACATGATCCAGCGTAACACAGCATCGTCCAAGTCAAATAATTTATGGTACAATTATTAGAGTTTCAAATTCTCTAGTAAACATTTAATGTTCAGTTTGTTTCAATACTATTTACTTGTTGAATCTGAATTCGTTGGGCTCTTGGGTTAGATCCTTAATCTTGATCGAGATAGTGCAGTTAAAATGACCAATCCACCCTTCTGTCCAAGTGTGCTGGTAAATTTGTATATATGTCACTTTAAGATTCTTTTTTGGCACTGAAAAATGAAAAACCTGTTAACCATTTGAATCATATGTTGCTAAGTATAGAAGGGTGTCGCTATTCCTGGACAGCTATCCTAATTAAGGAGCTATGTTTCCTGCTTGATTACCGTGCATTGATCACGCATGTAATCCTTCTTTGTACACCACCATTATATAATGAGAACCACGGCCCTGCTGGATCAGTGTGCCATTCAATCAACATGGTAACAGAGCCAAGGTTCTTCCATTGAAAAAAAAATACCTACCACCGTAGCTTCTTCTTCCTCCTCCTCCTCTCCATCCACCTTCTCTGGTTCTATCCCATCTATAATGTCTATCTCCTTTGCTCCAATTCCCCTCCACCATGCTGTCACAATTAGACTCACAAAGAGTAATTTTCTCTTATGGCGCACTCAACTTCTGCCCTATCTTCGGAGTACTAAACTCTTGGGCTATCTCGATGGAATAATTCTGGCGCCAGCTCAATATGTCGTCTCAACAACAGACGCTGACGCTGCTCAGTTGCCGAATCCGGCCTACACTCAATGGTGCGATCAAGATCAACAGGTCCTTAGTGGCCTCCTCTCATCTCTATCTGAAGACGTCCTTGCTGATGTGGTCTCTGCCACAACGTCCAAGGAAGCCTGGGATACTTTGCAGCACATGTATTCTTCCACTACTCGAGCTCGCATCGTCCAGATTCGAGTCGAGCTCGCCACAACCAAGAAGAGAGACCTCACTGCCATCGATTATTTCCGCAAGATCAAGGGGCTGGCCTCTGAGATGGCTGCTTGCGTGATGATGAAGTAATTGCATATCTTCTTGCTGGTTTTGGACCTGATTATAACAGTTTTGTCACGTCCATGACAACCAAGAGTGAACCGCTCACACTTGATGATGTCTATGCATATGTGATGGCATATGAGGTTCGCCAACAACAACAACAAGCCGAGCTCCAACTGCATCATGGCACCTCAGCCAACTATGCAGGTCGTGGAAGTCTGCATCACAACCGTGGCCGTGGGGATCGTGGTCGTGGTCGCGGGCTTGGTCCTCCTCTACCTCGCCCTATTGAAGGGCGCGGTGATGCTCGCGGCTATGGTGGTGGTCAATCGACACGCCCTCCATGTCAGATCTGCGGCAAGCACAGTCATACGCCCATCAAGTGCTGGTATAGGATGGATGAATCCTACCAGGACGACCCTCCCTCGGCAGCAATGGCGGCTACTTCCTCCTACAAGATTGATCCGAATTGGTACACGGACACCCGCCACCGACCACATCACAAGTGACCTGGACCGACTCGCCGTTCGTGAGCGCTATCATGGTGGTGAACAAGTCCACGTCGGCAACAGCGAAGGTTTGCAGATTATGCATATTGGTCACTCTTCAATTAATACTGCTGAGCGTCCTTTAGCATTGCGTAATATTTTACATACGCCTAAAATTTCTAAAGATCTTCTCTCTGTTCATAAATTTTCTTGTGATAATAACATCTTTTTTGAATTCCATCCTTGGCATTTTTCTATAAAGGATCGCACATCGAGGAGAAGCCTGCTGGAAGGCCGTTGTGAGTCCGGCCTCTATCCTATAAAGCCGACTGCCCTTGCTGATCTGCATCATGCCTTGGTCAGCTCTACCACGCATGCCCAGTGGCATGCTCGCCTTGGTCATCCGTCATCCCAAGTCGTTCAGTCCATTTTGAGGCTAAATAATATTTCATATGCTAAAGAGTCGCCTTTACAGGTTTGTAATGCATGTCGTTTAGCCAAGAGTCATCAATTGCCATACACTAGTTCCTCTCATCGTTCTTCATCACCTTTGAAACTAATTTTTTCTGATGTATGGGGTCCAGCGCCTACGTCTGTAGGTGGGTTCAAATACTATATCAGTTTTATTGATAATTTTAGTAAATTCTCTTGGATATACTTGATGCATGATCGCACTGAAGCACCCCGCATATTTTTGCAATTTTAGGCACAAGTTGAGCGTCTTTTAGACACTAACAAATATGTCCAGTCTGACTGGGGTGGTGAATACCAGAAAATTCATAACACATTTTTTCGTTCTCTTGATATAGCACATCGTGTCTCGTGTCCGCACACACACCAACAAAATGGCTCTGCTGAACGCAAACATCGCCATATAGTTGAAACCGGCCTCGCTCTTCTAGCTCATGCTGCCATGCCTCTAAAATTCTGGGATGAGGCTTTTCTCACTGCTACATATCTCATCAATCACCTCCCCACTCGTGTCATTGACAACAAATGTCCCTTGGAGCGCCTTTTCAATACATCACCGAATTATTCCCTACTCAAAGTTTTTGGTTGTGCTTGCTGGCCTCATCTTCGCCCTTATATCAAACACAAACTCTCTTTTCGCTCCAAAGAATATGTTTTTCTGGGGTATAGCTCTTTACATAAGGGCTACAAGTATCTTGACACTGACAACGGTCGTGTATATATTTCTAGAGACGTTGTATTTGATGAAAATGTTCTCCCCTTTGCTCGGCAAAATCCCAGTGACACTCAGCAAAAATCTCTCACTAATCCTCTACCAAATATTCTACCCCTAAATATCAGCAGTACTAATTTGAATTGTGATCAAATGCATGCATCGGTGCCTGCTAACTCTGTGCATGCAGAAAATCAAGGAGGACAGATTAATTATCCATCATTGACTGCATCAGATTGTACGCCGGAGGAGCCTCGGTCTTCAGCCCAGCAAACTGAATCCTCTGCTCCGCATTCAGCGCCTCTGGGATCTGTGCCGCCTTCAATGCCATGCACACAATCGCCTCCTGTTGTTATTGCACGAGCTGACGCGGGCAATGATTCCGGCAATCCCGTTAGCATGTTCCCGCATGGCACTCATCCTTTAGCAGGTGCTTCAGCTGAAGTCGCCCCTACCGAGAATCAAGCCCTTGCCGAGAATCAAGCCCCTGATACTTCGGCTCATCCTGCCCATCAATATGGCACCAGACTTAAGCACAATATCAGACAACCAAAGGTCCGTACCGACGGAACAGTCACATATTCTGCTATTCGTTCTTCTAATGTTGAACCTACTTCTCATGTCACGGCTATGGATCATCCGCTATGGCGAGCTGCTATGGATGATGAATTTCGGGCACTCATTAAAAATCAGACATGACATCTTGTTCCTCCCCGGCCAGGCCTCAATGTAATTGATTGCAAATAGGTATTCAAGCTGAAACATAAACCAGACGGATCGATTGATTGCTATAAAGCACGTCTGGTAGCCAAAAGGTTCAAGCAACAACATGAAGTCGTTTATAATGACACTTTCAGTCCGGCTGTCAAGCCTATAATAATTCGCCTATTATTATCTCTAGCAGTTTCTCGTGGCTGTTCTTTACGACAAATTGACATTCAAAATGCATTCTTACATGGTCTTCTTGATGAGGATGTATACATGAAACAACCTCCTGGATTTGTGGACTCTGCTCATCCTACATATCTGTGCAAATTGGATAAATCTCTCTATGGTCTTAAACAAGCCCCTCGAGCATGGTTTTCTCGCTTGAGCTCTACTCTTTTGCAGCTGGGTTTTCAAGCTTCAAAAGCAGATATCTCACTCTTTATTTTCAATAAAGAGGGTGTTCAAATGTATATTCTTGTCTACATCGATGATACCATCATTGTGAGTTCTTCCTCATCAGCTACAGAGCGTCTTCTTGGTCAACTTCAAGTTGACTTTGTGGTCAAGGATCTTGGTCCTTTATATTATTTTTTGGGCATTGAAGTACATCATACCTCACATGGGCTGCTATTGACGCAAAAGAAATATGTTAAGGATCTTATGACTAGGACCAATATGGTTGCTGCCAAGGGTGTTCCCAAGCCAATGTTGCCTAGTGATAAATTATCTCTGCATGGTGGTGACCCGCTATCTACTGAAGACACTACTAATTACTGCAGTGTTGTAGGCGCACTACAATACTTGTCACTGACACGACCGGACATCTCATTTTGTGTGAACCGAGTATGTCAGTTCCTCTCAACTCTGACTACTGTTCATTGGGCTGCAGTTAAGCGCATCTTGCGTTATATACATGATACATATGATATGGGCTTGTGTATTACTCGCTCGGGCTCTACTCTTCTCAGTGCCTTCTCGGATGCCGATTGGGCTGGGAATCCTGATGACCGTCGCAGCACCGGTGGTTATGCTATTTTCTTTGGAGACAACCTTGTTTCCTGGAGCTCTCGTAAGCAACCTACTGTTTCTAGATCAAGCACCGAGGCTGAGTACAAGGCTGTTGCTAATGCCACCGCAGAACTTTTATGGATCCAAGTCTTATTGCGTGAACTTGGAATTCCGCAAGCTCGACCTCCAAGCTTGTGGTGTGACAATATTGGTGCCACCTACCTATCTGCTAATCCAATCTTTCATCGTCGAACAAAACACGTGGAGGTTGATTACTATTTTGTTCGTGAACGAGTATCTACCAAGCAACTTGATGTACGTTTCATCTCATCCAAAGATCAGGTGGCCGACATCATGACCAAGCCATTGTCGACCCCTTTGTTCACACATTTTCGGGGCAATCTGAACTTAGTTTCACACCGTCCAGATTGAGGGGGGATGTTAACCATTTGAATCATATGTTGCTAAGTATAGAAGGGTGTCGCTATTCCTGGACAGCTATCCTAATTAAGGAGCTACGTCTCCTGCTTGATTACCGTGCATTGATCACGCATGTAATCCTTCTTTGTACACCACCATTATATAATGAGAATCACGGCCCTGCTGGATCAGTGCGCCATTCAATCAACAAAACCATCTACATATGGTTATGGCGTACCATTTTTTTGGATGAAATGCTTATGGTGTACCATCGTGTGCACCTAGCAGCTTAAGTTTCTCGCTGATAGGCAGAAACAGTAATGCTCTGCACTGACAAACGCACCTTCAACGTGGCAACATGGCTCAACAACTGACAACTAGTAGCAACTAATTAGTGCATGTTCGTAGTAGGCACCAAATGAATAAGCCAGCTACAGTGTATTCACAAGTCGCAACCTTGCAAAAGAAAGGCCATTGCACAAAAACTGTGTGCAACGACGCGGTGTCTGGGATATTTTTTGATCAAGTTTTATGGATTTCTTCTTACAACGAGGGTACTTAGAAGATGACGTTATGACCTCTTGTGGGCGGCATATTTAGTGTTATCGTACATTTTCCCACCAAACAATGCTCTATATATATTTTTATTGAACCATTATATCCGAGCCCGAATAAATCAACCAGGAACAACATATATATTTTTTATAAAAAAATATATCAAGCGCAGCATCTTGCGTATTTCATTTCAAGCATGCTGCATGCCGGCCGGTGGCGCTTATTCTCCGGTGCTTGAGCTTAAGCAACATCTACCTGCTGAAATTCACAGCTTTGAGGTTATAAAACAATGCAGTCAATATATGGACTCAAATATTCAGAAATCCTGTTCTTAAAATAGACGATGGTTTTTGTAGTCAAACGTTTTAGTTTTCCTCCTAGCGTAAGATTATTGATAGAATCGGAGGCTTGTCCACAAGTTTCCCGAAGTGGGCGGGATGCGGAGAATGCACCCACGAGTTGTAATGATACTCCTTAAGTAATGAAAGCCCATTTTTCTCAAAAAAAAAAAAAGACGATGGTTTGAGGGGAGGAAGTCGATCGAGAGAGGAGGCGGCCACCACCTAATTTCCTAATAGAAAATCAAAGAACGCATGCCGTGGAATAGAGGTGCAATGAAAACAGATCATGCACTCCATTAGGTGCCACCTTAAAACAAAGTGATGCTCGCATGCACACCAACCGCAATAAACTTTTACCTGATTTGTTGACAGTTACTAAGACATTAGGAGTGCAATGAATAAGTGGCAAGCCATGTCGAGCTGTCAGTAGAGCTACTGGCTGGTTGCATGCAACAGTTTTTGCATGTGGTTCAACCCCAGTGCACGCACTCATGCACGACGCATTGTGGTGGCTCGCCACGGCTCACCTACCCTAGGCCAGACCCCCTATAACCACGCCAGAGCGCCTTCCACACTCACACCACCACCACCACAGCTCACTCTGCACTTGTGCGACTCGAGTCTCTCGTGCACCAGCCTCTGAGAGGAAGAAGTTAGAGAACTAGAGAGATCGAGATATTCGTAGCAAGCGTCATGGCGACGAAGGCGGTAGCTATGCTATTGACCCTGGCACTCATCGTGACCGCGATGAGCGCACGTGGCGCCTTGGCGGATGACTGCAAACCGGATCAACTGGCGGCGTGCCTTCCCTCGATCGTCAGCGGATCGGCACCAACGGACGCGTGCTGCACCAATCTACGCGCGCAGCAGGGGTGCTTGTGCCAGTACGCCAAGGACCCCAACTACGGCAAATACGTGAGCAGCCCAAACGCCGGTCGCGCGCTCACCACCTGCGGCATCGCCGTCCCCAAATGCTAGGCGTGCACGCGCCGTGTCAGGCCGAGCGACCGCGTCTTGTGCCGCTCGCGTTTTTATGTAGTACGAATAACGGGTCCGTGTGCGTGAACTGATGTATTTCTGTGTAACTCAGAGCCAGATCTATCGAATATATAGAGAGAATATTTTTTTAGTGCCATATAGAACATTTCTCTTTCTTTGTCTTGAATAAAGGTCGAGTGAGGCAAAAGACTGTCGGGCTCGAAGGCGGTTGCCTCGTCGTGGCACTGGCAACGAATCGAGGTCTCCTACACCGCCGCCACGCCCAATAGAGTCTCCATCGCCGAATCCGTAGACCGTGCTTTGCTATGGCCGTTGTTCCCCTCCATCGCATAGAATTTTGCCCTACATGGCCTGCCGCCCTGCCCAAATACTAATTCATGGAATGTTGAACATTGGAGGACCCTGATCATTTCCATCATCGGAACTTAAGACCAAACGCGTATTAAGACTGAGAACAAGCCAGCCACTTCACACATCTTTCTCCTCCAGCCAGCCAGAGCGACGAAGATGTCTGTTGCGGTGTGCCATGGTCCGCTGGTCGCCAACGCCGGCGTGGGTGGACATATGGAATGCCATCCAGGCCGACGTGGACAGCGTGAAGAAGGCGGCAGCTCCCAAGAAGGAGGAGGCAAGCCGGCTTCTGCTGAGCCAGAAGAACCTCGAGGTCTGCACCGAGAGCCTCGGCAACGAGACCGGCTAGGGAGCCTTCACCTCATCCCTCAACGACCTCTTCCACTCCTTGCCGATGCCTACCGTGCAGAGCCGACGGCCGCCACCTACCGTCAATTTCTACACCGAGCTCCTCGTCGTTCGCCATCGACACTGGAGCTCACCGCCGCCTACACCAATGGCGTCACCATAAGGAGCACACAAGGTACGCTATTCACAGACCTACTACCTACTCACTCTACTCTAGTCGATCCCTAAAGCATAACAAGGAGGTAACGAGGTGATCAGAGACTTACACAAGAGAACAATCCCGGCGTTGTTCATCAAATTGTACATTTCAAAGGCCTTTGATACCGTGAATCGGTCATACTTGCTGCAAATCATGTCTCACCTGGGGTTTGGACAAAGGTGGAGAAATTGGATCTCATCCCTTTGGTGCACTGCATCCTTATCCTTCTTGCTTAACGGTGAGCCCGGGAAGCGAATAAATTACTGTCGTGGTGTCCGATAGAGGGATCCCCTTTCACCCATGTTGTTCCTACTTGCCATGGAGCCATTGCACCGCCTGTTTCAAAAGGCACGCGAATTGAACCTCCTACGGAATGTGAGTTGTGGTTGTGATTCCTTCAGGCCTCGCTATATGCGGATGATGTAGCAGTATTCATCAAACCAACAACGCAGGACATGACGGTCACAAATTTTATATTGGACATCTTCGCTGCTGCAAGTGGCCTCATCACAAAACTAAACAAGACAGAATTCTACCCAATTTGTTGCGACCAAACTGACATGAGTTTCCTTGCAACCATTGGACGACCTCTATCAACACTTCCTTGTACTTATCTTGGACTACCGCTGAACATAAGGAAACCTTCTCAGGCAGAATTGCAACTGATTGTGGAAAAGATTGCTGATAGGTTGCCGCGTGGAAAAGAAATTTCCTGACCTACTCAAAGCAGGAATTCTTGGTTAAATCGGTACTCACTGCCATGCCTACCTATTTTATGACAGTGTTCAAAGTAGCTAAGTGGTCCATCAAAAGAATCGACAAATTCAGAAGAGGCTTTCTATGGAAGGGAAAATAAAGACTACGAAAATGTGAGAGGAGGTCATTGCCTCGTCAACCGGCAAACTTGCATGAGACCAAAGAAATGGGGTGGATTAGGCATCAAAGACTTGGAAAAATATGGGAGTGCTCTCAGACTGCGTTGGTTATGGTTTCAGTGGGATGAACGGTATCGGCCATGGAAAAAAACTCATAAAGGTCGATGACACTGTTGATAGACAATTATTGTTTTCTTCAACCACTATCACTCTAGGAGATGGCAAGGACACGCCTTTTTGGGAAGCCAAGTGGCTGCATGGTATGGCTCTGAAAGAACTTGCTCTGAATCTGTTCAAAGCTGCCAGATCCAAGCGCAGAAAAGTGAACACTGAGTTGAATGATGACAATTGGACGGAGTTGAACTGAACTCACGATGAAACGAACCGATTCGGTTATCCTCGGCAGTTTATTTCCATGCGGAGTTGATGAACCGAACTCACGATGAAACGAACCGATTCGGTTACCCTCTCCATCTCTTTGTTGTTTGCTTGACATGTGTTGCCGGTGCAAGAACGAGTTCTGCTGGCGCTGCGGCTTGGAGCCAAGTCCATGATGGCACGCTGCACTGGCCGCGGTGACGCGGCTGACGAGGGAGGCCAACACGGCGAGCGCAGATTGAATCCTGCTCAACACAATGCAAAGCCGAGCCCGAAGTGCCAACGCCCGGTGGAGCGAGGAGGATGAAGACGACGCCTGTGACAACATTGTTGTTTGTGCGGTGTCGTGCATGCCCCGGTTCTGCTGGCGATGCCTCTCAGCCCCAAGAAGACACAGGACCGCGGCGTAAGAACGCCATGCTCCGGATGATGATGATGATGATGATGATGACGAGCAGAAGTGGCGGCAGGAGCAAGCGAAGCAAGCGCTGGACACGGGTTCCTGCACAGACCACGACCAGTGGATGGCGAACCAGCTGGCCTTGAGGCACGACGCTGAGCATGAG
The DNA here is from genome assembly GCA_030378355.1 of Eleusine indica. NCBI lineage: Eukaryota > Viridiplantae > Streptophyta > Magnoliopsida > Poales > Poaceae > Eleusine > Eleusine indica. Next base: position 52,146,982 of record CM059495.1, read on the forward strand.
CTGTGGCAGCTGCTCGAATAATCATCGGTGGTGGAGGCCGACATGCAGTTCTCACGGAAGACGTGTCGGTGCAGGTGGCCAAGGGGGCAGCGCGTGCCGGCCAATTTGTGAGCCTTGTTGTGGCAATGAATGATGGAGGACGACGATGACGCGCCCCGGATGCAGCGCCAGCTGTCCAAGCACCACCATGCATGGTGAGATGGATGCCACGTTGCAGCGGCTCGCTGCAGCAGTGCATCGTCGTTGCAGGGTCAACGGCAGCGTGCAAGCTTGAGATCATATATGACGTCTGTGACACAACGCGTCAACACTTCATTATTCACAACTTTGCCAACGTGGTCAAGGTTGCCGCCACAAGGCTCGCTTTCAACTAGAAGTAGCTAGCCCACCTTTCTGGTCATCTCAGCCTCGTCCTACACCAACATTTCCACCTACGGGGAAGTTGTGACATCGAACGTTGTGCGCATTGACGTTCTATTCCGGTGTCCAGGCCTTGGCCTTAAAGGTTGTTCTATTCCACTTTTTAGTCTACGAATCCATATGCATGAGCTCGATCTGTATCATGCATATGCCTTATATCATGGTCTCACACTCGCCCACCTCGTAGGTTAGTCTGTAAAAATAATAACAGGATGGAACTGCAGACCACTTGCACACAAAGAACACAAACACAAAGAATATGTACTAATATTGTTGGACATACAGATGAACTATAAAAAAATTAAACATTAATGCTAGAAACCTCAAAAAAGGAACACTGAAATTACATACTGAAGACCAAAAAAGCATGTTGACTAATGTTGTTTAGAAGTAGAAACATCAGGAAAAAAATAGTGTTAGAATATATAATGATGTAGGAGCACTTTTCGAAAAGCCCATATTGAACAAATAGTTTATTTTTCTCAAAATCCGTGGCAGCGCACTGACACTTTGCTAGTCTATGATGTATGATATGATTGGTCAATAATCCACCACATGAATTCATAACAATTTACACAGTACAGGACCTGCTATTGCATACCTAAATTTTTGAGCTAGGTCCTCCACTGAGGCCCGGTTGCAAACCTAGTCGAGCTCTACCAGATTGGGTGGGTTCCACACAGGGCGAAAGTGAGCTCGAACAGGCTACTACCATCCAGATCCATGGTGGCCGCCGGTCGCCTGCTGGGTATTGACAAGCGGTGAGACAGTGAATGATTTGGAGAGGAAGGTCAAGGGGTGAGGGAAGCAACGACCGACACTCGTGTGACACTTGCGGCGAGCCGAGGGCCGCGAGATCCGCTCGAATCATGAGGAATATTCGCTTTGGGGCCGACTCATCCCTGACTCCCTGCTTGCCCCCAAAAGCAAACATGTCAAATAAAGAAAAGGCTTAATTACAAATTCCACTGCATATTTCACTTATAATTTGATTTTCCATCCCAAAAGCTTATTTGTGGCAGAAACCCACCCACCCGCAGAGTTGCATGCTAAAACACCCCCATGCGGTGAACATGCATTGCCACCTGCACTGAAAACTACCACCTGGACATAAGCCGTGTGTACAGTTAGACCTCGATTCGTGAATTCACCCTTCATGCATGCATGGTTGCTCCCCGAGCCGAGACGCATCTTGCTCCCAGACCGAGTCGCACATGAAGGCAGTCATCTTAGAGATCAGCCGACCAATGACGTATCTAGTGGCGGAGGGAAGGAGCAAGGGCCTGAGGCTCGTCGGCATTAGAAGTAGTTCTGACCGACGGAGGTAGAAGAAGATTATGCCCTCAGCTAAGGTGCACTCTCAAATATAATCCCCATGTTTGTTTTGTTCTTGCTTGGATTTTTGAAAACGTGAAGCAGGTCTGTTGCTACTTGGATTCCTCGATATGTCAAAGCTGTTAGTAGATCTCCACGTTGGGCCCAACGGCCCAACAGCCTAGATCGCGCCCTGATTGGGGGTGCTTCCATCCATCCTCTGGTTGGTGGGCCCCCTGTCACACTGCGCCATATAAAGGTGGGGTGGCGCTGGGGCTTGGCTTACAAGGTTGACCGGCACCACTGTTCACCCAACAAAGAAACCCTAACCTGATCTCATGGTGGGGCGCAACTAGTGACGAGAAGGCCTCATCGACATGCCGCCGCCACCACGCCATCGAGCTCGTCCTCCCCGTCGCCATGACCGGTACTGACACCGCTGCCAGGTCTACCTCCTCTCTAGCCATCGACCCCTTGACGGTGCCCGCTCTGCTTCCTCATAATCCAGGTAACCCCTTTCTCTCTCCCTCTCCCTCTAGATCCGGTGATTAGAACTACACATAATGATTGGACCCTCTCTAGATCATAGCCTAGGCACAGATTAAGATCCCAACAATGGTATTAGAGCCAGTTTAGTGCTAGATCTAGTAGAGGTGGAGAAAGAAAAGAGGTCGATTGGATCGGCCAAAAGAAAAACACGAGCCCAAGAACCCCACCCAAGTCAAGAGCTAACCCTAGCCACCTGTAACCCTAACCCTAGGTTTCAGGAAAGAAAAGAGAAGCGGCGTGGGGGGGAGGGATCCGGTTCTCCTACCTGGTCACCTCGCCATTGCCATGCCGCCGCCGGCCCTGCTGGAGGCGAAAAGACCTCCGAGCCGCTCGTCGCCGGGAAGCCGTCGCGTGGGGGCCCATGGACGCCGTCGTGAGGCTGCTCGACGGTGGCGCGCCCACCACGGGTGGACGCTCACGCCAGCGAAAAGCCTAGCGGCGGCGCCGCTGCTCCCTTCTTCGTCTTCGGTTGAAAGCTGCTGTCGCTCGTCGGTCTGGACTAGAGAGGAGAGAAGAAAGGGGAGCGAAGAAAAATGGACTAGGGTTTTGAGGGTGGCCATTGTGCTGGTGGCTTTTTGTGCCGCCAAGCGCACCTGGCCGTCCATCGCGATGGATGGCCAGGATGGAGGTGGGCGTGAGGGCGGTTCGGCTGGGCCAAGCTACCGGTTTTGTCCACGCTCGTGGGCTGGGCTGAAAGTGTGTTGCGCAGGGTGCCTGCGCCACCCTAGGCCACATCACCGCCCGCACGAGTGGGCCAAGCTGGGCCAAAATGGCCGTGCGCGTATGGGCGCGCGCAAAGAGAGTTTTGGGCCAATTTTCGAGCCAAAATTCTAGAGTTTTGTACAGTAGCATTTTGAATTGGTTCTTTGACTGTTTTCATCGAATTTTGAATAGAATTTGATGAAGATGATGATTTTTACTTCTGTTAAAATATGAAGCAACGAGATTATTTTTCCAGAGTGTAAATTAATATTATTTTGCTACTGTTTATACATGTTTTTTATGTCATGTTTCCGCTGCAAGATTATAGAATTGATGATTATTGATAAAATTGATGTTTTCTAAAATTAAATTTTGAACCAACGGGAGAATTTTTTTAGAAGCATTAATTTTCAGATTATATGTCATTGTAATTTTCTGACCAACGTTGTTAATTGCAATTTCATCTTAATGATGTTTTGTGTATTATGCCTATTTTCCGCCTAACGATGATGTAGGTTTAATGCATACCATGGTAGAATCTTTATGAAATTTTTGTTCTTACTTTTCTTGGTTAATTTTTGGAGCCACCATGATGGCCTTCCTTCCCTAGATCCCAATTTTGAAAGGGGACAACTATGGGGAATGCAAGAGAAAGGTTGATCTTGCTTTTGTTATGGGTGAGATGGACTGGGTAGTGACTACCCCATGTCCCACAGAGCCTCCTGAGCTTGGCAAGGGCACAGAGGAGATAGATGCTGATAAGGCAAAGAGACAGAGGGATGATGCTCCCGATAGAGCTCGAGTTTAACTTGAGAACAAAAGATCGGTCCTTGACAACAAGAAGTGCTTGACACTTGTCAAGAACACGATTGAGCCCGCAATCATGGGCTCAATCCACAATGAAGACACTGTCAAGGGCTATCTCCAGAGAGTGGAGAACTAGTTTACTGGGTCCTCCAAGACTTATGCCACACAGATGATGAAAGTGCCTAGAGGGAGGGGGGGGGGGTGAATAGGCACTTATCCCTAAAAATGACTTAATAATAAAAGTTAAATGCGCAGTGTCGGACTTGTCCGATGATTGTGAGTAAAGTGCAAGCACTTGTCCGATGGCATGTGATAGAAAAGTAGATCGGGCGATTAAAACTTCAAACTAGTGCAAGACAAGCTAGGAATAAGTAATTACAAGCTAGAGGAAGCTGTAGAAATGAGGAGAAGAACTAGCGTGCAACCTACACAAGTTAATTTGAGAAATACGAAGCAAACCCTAACTAGCAAGTTTATGAACAAGAACTAGTAAATGAAGAACAAGTAATTAAGGCACAAGAGAGACACGAGAACTAGTAAATCAAGAGTGGAAACAAGGGAGGAGAGTTGGGGAGAGCAAAGTGAGCTTGAGAGTGTTTTTGAGTGGAATCAGTGACTAACTGGCCAAAGGGTGAGATGGGGTTCTATTTGTAGCCCATGGAGAAAAAGAGCCGTTTGGTGGGATATTTCTGAGATCTATGTCGGACAAGTCCGATGGTCATCGGACAAGTCCGACGAAACAACATGGCAGGGTTACTGGAGTCCGATGGACTTGCCCGATGCCTCGGACAAGTCTTGTCCATCGGACAATTCCGATAGCCATCGGACAAGTCCGATGGAACCACGGTGGCAGAAGTACTGGAGTCCGATGGACATGTCCGATGCCTTGGACAAGTCGTGTCCATCGGACTTGCCTTGGACAAGTCGTGTCCATCGGACAAGTCCGATGGTAATCAGACAGGTCCGATGACACAGGGTGGCAGAGGTACTGGAGTCCGATGGACTTGTCCGATGCGTCGGACAAGTCCGATAATTTGGCTCTCAAAAAGATATTTTGGCCTGGAAAGAGGAATTTTGGCACTTGGATCATTTTTTATTTGAACTCTTATGTCCCTCTTAATAGTACGGCTTTTCCTATACTCAAGATTTAAAATAAAAACTCCATGAACTTCATTCTTGTGCATATTTTGAATTTCATCTTTGACGCACTTTGCCATCTTCTTTTGTCCTTTTTGTTTACATGCATTTAATCATCAACTTTTGGACCATTATCTACACACATGCTCATTAAAAGATTAGTCCATTCTTAATTGTATTGACGCTAATCACCAAAATAAAATTAGGGGCCTAGATGCACTTTCAATCTCCCCCTTTTTGGTGATTGATGATAATATAACTAGATTTCAAAAAAATATTCAATGAGATTTAGTTTGATGTGGAGCTCCCCCCTAAAAATGTGCATGAGTGATGAGATAAGCAATAATAACAGGTGCACAAATTTATAGAAAAATATGAGATCTCCCCCTAACACCATGCATATATGTCAACTTGAAATAAAAGGACATAAGACATAAAAACAATGCAAATGACGTACGATTTCACACAAATGCATAACCAACAAAGCAATATTACAATAAGCAAGGGATTCAAATAAGCTTACAAACCACAAATAAGGATCCAACCACAAAGGTAACACAAATAGAGCTAATGAAGTCTCACAAACAAAAGACAAACCAAATAGAGCCACAAATTGTCCATCTCCATCAACTCTCACAACTCACAATCTAAGAAAAAAAGATAGATTTACTTCTCCCCCTTTGGCATCAAGACACCAAAAAGGAGAAAAGCAAAGACACTAGGAAGAACGATCTTCTACTCATTGTCATAATCATCATCGTCTTCATCTTCCTCTTTGTCTTCATCCTCGTCATCAACAACGGGTGCCTTGCCCTTACGGGTACGAAGATCATAGGCTGCGGGGTCCTCATCTTCATCCTCAAACCGAATTTGCTGTCCACTGGAAGCTGCACCGGTGTCAAACGGAGGTGGTGGAGGATAGTAGCCAAAGTAGTTCATCTCCTCCGGAGTGAAGGTGGCAGTCAGATCAGCATAAGTAGGAGGAGGAGAACCTTTTGTGGGAGAAGGTGGAGGAGGAGTCTCAATAACAAAATGATCAAAAAGCGCTTGCTGATTCCTTTCAATGACATCCATCCTTTGATTAATGTTCCGATACATTCCAAAGAGAGATTTGAACATCTTTATTATTCCACTTCTCTTCCCACGAGGTGACGGAGGCACACGAGATGGTCCGATGGCCCTAGTAGGAGCTCTAGGATCCTGAGTAGGAGATGGAGGATGAGCTACACCAAAATACTGACCGGAGGATGTGTCAGGAGTCCAATTTGAAGGAATCTGAGGTTTGAGACTCTGGTGCTTCATATCCTTATGGAAAGTCTGCTTCGAGACTTTCTCAATCATGCACATGACGTATGGAGCATAAGCACAGGCACGCTTTGGAGAAACTGAGATGTCCCACATCTCTTGATAGATATAGTCAAATACATCAAATGTTGCTTCCCCATGAATCCAGCGAAGAATGTCTCTCTGATAGGCAGGGATGCGGTTAGAATTACCTCCACGAGGTGCTAGAGTGCTCCTCATAATATGAAATAGAACTAAAAAGAAGGGCTGAAGTCCATTGGACAGAGGAGGATCACAGTTATCCGGGTCAGTATACATGTACCTCATAGCTTTGGCATCCATATAGTTGCTTTTGTGCACCTTCTTCTTCTCCTTGAGAGAATCCTTGAGTCCAATAAAGGAGGCAAACCTAGAGAGAATACAAGAATACTATGTACCATTTGTCATCCATGTCATGGTTTTGGCTTTGTCATCAAAGTACATAGTGGAGTAGAACTGTGCAATGATCTCTATGTTCCATGAGTAGTTGAAAGTTAGGACCATCTTGATCCCATGATGCTCACAAGATGCCATGACTTGATTGAGCAGTAGGTGCTTCCTGTCCTTCATGTATTGCCAATCAAGTCGTTTCATCACAACAACCGAATTCTTCATGCGAAGATAGGTTGAGCCGTACCAGTCGGCATGGAAATGAGCCCAAAAGTAAAAGTCCAATACCTCCTTGTCATGAGAATAGTAGTTGATCAAACGGGCTTCAGTGCATTTCTCAGTGGAGGCATGGAAGAAGTCTACAATGTCTCATCCGGAGTTTTCCACTTATGCAGGAGGATGCAGGACTCGAATGAGACCTTTAGGCTCGCTGGCTCCTCTCTCTCAGCTGCCCTTAGGGTGGTGCGTCGGATGCGCTTAGCAGTGGCTTTCCTTCTCTTTAGATTTTAGCTCTGACCTTGATCTTCGCTGGTGTTGGTCCTCTTCTCCCTCAAGGGGGATGCTTCCATGTCATACATGTTGAAGAAAGAAGCGAGAACCTAGTTAGGAAGGAGTCATGGAGATGGATATAAGTGTGGTGAATCAATGAATAATGTAGGCTTTTGAAAAGTCTGTAGGTCGTTGGACATGTCCGATGATCATGAGGAAAGTACGACGCGTCGGACTTGCCCGATGGTCATCGGACTTGTCCGATGACACACAGGTTTTTCGAAAACCTAGATTTTTCATGAATCCACCAACAACTCGAGGCAAAACTCCATCTACTACGACAACAACTAACTAGCAACTACCTCCATGGATCAAATATGCAAGGGAAAAAGACTTGACACTAGCATTGCCCTTAGAGGGGAGAGAGAAGGGAAATAGGTCAAAACCTTGCAAATCAATGGGGGATCGGACTTTTTCGATGGAGGAGGACTTCCTGACCTTGAATCTTGTGCCAATGGATGGTTGAAGTTGAAAATCGCCTCGGAATCGCATTTGGGGGGTTCTTGAGAAGAGAGAATGTGAAGGGCATGAATGAGGAGGAGTTTGACTGAAGGGGTAGGTCGGGCTGGGTTAAGGAGTCGAAATCTGGAGCCGTCGGACTTGTCCGATGCCGTCAGACTTGTCCGATGACAGAAGGCGCCAGAGACAAGGGATAGGTTCAAGGAAAGATTAGGAGCTCTTAAAATTAGATGTTGATGGACAAGAAGAAGCCTTGACAACATATGGTCAGCCAACAAACAATCGTTGCATAACTATGACCATATTTTGCAAGATTGATCAAAAGATCAAGAATCAATCATCAAGCAAAAGCAAACAAGCTTTGACATAAATCAATAATTTTGGCAATAATTAAACAATCATCATTCATATGTGCACATTTTCCACATCATATTGCTAGAGTCAAGAATATTTAGTTCACTCCTAAGATAGCAAAATCTCTTCTCATCTAGGGGCTTAGTGAATATATCGGCTAGTTGATCTTCAGTTCGCACATGACTTACTTCTGTATCCCTCTTGATAGAATGATCTCTCAAAAAGTGGTGGCGGATATCTATATGCTTTGTGCGTGAATGCTCAACGGGGTTATAGGCAAGCTTTATTGTACTCTAATTATCACAAAGGAGAGGAACACTGTTCAACTTGTAACTGTAGTCCCTTAGAGTTTGTCTCATCTAAAGTAGTTATGCACAACAACTACCAGCTGCAACATACTCCACTTCGGCCGTGGAAAGTGCAACGGAATTTTGTTTTTTTGGAGGACCATGACACTAGGGACCTACCCAAGAATTAGCAGGTTCCGAAGGTGCTCTTTCTATCTACCTTATCCCCGACATAATCCGCATCGGAATAGCCTAAGAGGTTGAACTTTGAACCCTTGGGGTACCAAAGCCCTAGGTTGGGTATGTGAACCAAATATCTCAATATTCTCTTAACGGCCACCATGTGACACTCCGTAGCAGCAGCTTGATAACATGCACACATAGACACACTAAGCATGATATCAGACCTAGATGCACAAAGATAAAGCAAAGAGCCTACCATGGAGCGAACGTGCACACATTTTCGTGTCAACAGGTATACCTTTTGGTCAACAGGCTTATCCTTTTTGTTGAGGTCGAGGTGGCCATTTGTTGGCATGGGAGTTTTGATGGGCTTGGCCTTGTCCATGTCAAACTTCTTTAATATGTCTTGTGTGTACTTGGCATGACATATGAAGGTGCCCTCCTTGAGTTGTTTCACTTGGAAGCCTAAAAAGAATGTTAATTCTCCCATCATGGACATCTCGAACCTCTTGGTCATTATCCTGCTAAACTCATCACAAAAGGTTTGGTTGGTACTTAGTGGAACCAAAAATAATGTCATCAATATATATTTGGCACACAAATATATCATTGCCAAAATGCTTTGTGAAGAGAGTAGCATCGGCCTTCCCAATAATAAGGCCCTTCTTAATAAGAAAATCCCTAAGGCATTCATACCATGCTCTTGGAGCTTGCTTGAGCCCATAGAGCGCCTTATGGAGTTTATAAACATGATTAGGATACTTAGGGTCTTCAAAGCCCGGTGGTTGCTTCACATACACCTCTTCCTTTATTGGCCCATTGAGGAATGCACTTTTCATGCCTATTTGGTACAACTTAAAATCATGGTGAGTAGCAAAAGCAAGTAATATTCTAATTGATTCAAGTTTTGCTACGGGGGCATAGGTTTCATCAAAATCCAAACCTTCTACTTGTAAATACCCCTTTGCCATGAGCCTTGCCTTGTTTCTTGTCATCATGCCATTTTCATTTTGTTTGTTGCACAACACCCATTTGGTGCCCACAACATTCTTGTTCTTTGGTCTTTCCTCCAAAGTCCACACTTCATTTCTTGTGAAGTTATTCAATTCTTCTTGCATGGCCATCACCCAATCCGAATCCTCAAGTGCTTGTTCTACCCTAAATGGCTCCATAGAAGAGACAAAAGAGTAATGTTCACAAAAATTACTAACTTGAGATCTAGTGATTACCCCCTTATCAATATCTCCAAGAATTTGCTCGATGGGGTGATCACATTGTACATTTAGATGCACTCTTGGGTGTGGTGGATGTGAACTTCTTTGACCACCATTTTCATCAACCTCTTGATCATGTCTTTAGGAGTCATCATTTGATGCTTGTTCATGATCTCCAACATCTTGATCTTGATCACTTGCATGATTAGTTTCTTCATTTTCATGATGTTGGTCTTGTCTTGGGGAAGAGGATTGATTTTCAACACTTGATGTTTCTTGTGGTCTCACATCACCAATGGCCATCCTTTTTATTTCATTTCTAGGAGCATCACTATCTACATCACCATTAACAACTTGCTCCTCTTGAGAGCCGTTAGCTTCGTCAAATGTCACGTCACGTGAGATTTCAACACAACCGGTGGTTTTGTTGAACACATGGTAAGCATGGACATTTGACCCATAACCAAGCAAGAAACCTTCATCAACTTTTGGAGCAAACTTTGAAGTCTTGGGTTTCTTGTCTAGCATGAAACATTTGCTCCCAAAAACACGAAAGTAGGAAATATTAGGCATGTTACCAGTTAGTAGCTCATATGATGTTTTCTTCAATAATCGGTGGAGATACAACCGGTCGGAGGCATGTCATGCGGTGTTGACGGCTTCAGCCCAAAAACGGTCGGACGTCTTGTATTCATCAAGCATTATTCTTGCCATCTCAATGAGTGTGCGGTTCTTTCTTTCAGCCACCCCACTTTGTTGAGGGGAGCAGGGTGCCGAAAATTTATGCTTGATTCCTTCTTCATCAAGATACTCCTCAACTTGTTCTTGAATTTGGTGCCGTTGTCACTTCTAATTTTCTTGATCTTGACTTTATATTTATTTTGTGCTCTTTTCATAAATGTCTTGTGCACATCTTTCACTTCACTTTTATCATGCAAAAAGAGTACTCACATGAAATGAGAAAAATCATCAACAATTACAAGACCAGTCGGCCGATCACGACTGTGAAACAGTCGTTTTAACCGGCCGACAGGGTCGTTTTCAGGCTGAAATCAGGAACCAGCCGACAAGGCCATAAACGGCTGAAATCAGCCACCCGGCTGGTTAAACAGGGTCATTTTCTGGCTGAAATCAGAAACCAGCCGTCAGGGTCATAAAACGGCTGAAACCAGCCACCCGGCTGGTTAAATGGGGTCGTTTTTCGGGCTGATCATCCGACCCGGCCGGTTTTGCAAAAACGCTTCACCATGATGGCATTTTCTCCACCCGGATTAAGAATGATGAAATATAACTAAGGACGAGAAGGCCAACGAGTGGCCTAACTGGGAAAAGTCAAGGGGCGACCCGAAGGGGGTCGGCACCCGGCCCAATCCGCCGCCCGGCCTAGTCTGCCGCCCAGCCTCCCATGCCACCTGGCTTGGCATGCCGCCTGGCCTGGCCTGCCGCCCGGCCTCGGGTTACCACCCGGGGTTGCTTGCCGATGAAGCCCAATAGGTCTACCGGCCGCAAAACGGAGAAGTTGGTGCAAACCGTTCAAATAACCGCCATCAAGACAAGATCTGAGCCGACCAAAACAAGTGGGTCAAAAACTGACACGATCCTACGGCCGCCCGGTCTGGGCTGCCGCCCGGCGCGGCCCACCGCCCGGCGCACCGACTTTGGCCAACCGACCCTCCTTCACCTACAAATACCCCCCCCCCCCGGACCTTTGCCACCAATAAATAGAGGGGGAATTCGGCAAAAAAGAGCATCGAAGCAAAAAACACATCAAGGAGTTCATTTCCCACTACTTGTGCTACTTAGTAGAGTATGTTAGTTAGTCGGGAGTTAGAGTCTAGTCGAGAGCATCGCTTAGGATTCCGGAATTGTCTTGGAGTCTTGGTATGAGCTCTCTTGTATCTTTTCTCTTTATATAACACTTATCCTTTATCAATATAAATACCTTTTCTTTTATATCTTATCAAGTATTTATCTTAATTTAGTCATTTTTCCTTAAGTTACAATTATCGGGAAGAAACTTTGTTGCGTAGTTCATGGGTTTCCCGGCTAGGATTTAATTAAGTTTAGTTCTTCCCGACCTTAGACTCGGTTATTTCCCGGCTATTCTTCCGCTAGGCCAACGGAAGAATATCTAGTGAAGGCGTAGGCGTGGCGCCTAAGTTAACGCTAGCTGGATTTGCATTCGTCCCCACGGGCTGTGTGGTAGGCGGCAGGTGGTGACAGTCCTGTCCATCCCTTTTAGTAATCCACCACGTTCGGGCCGTCTTAGTCATGGTTGTCTAGCGATAGCGTACCCACTAGTACAGAGGCTAGTTACGGGCCCATATTAGGGGAATGTTTTCGTGCCCTGAAGTGAGCTAATAGGTGAAAGACTTGAGGCTATACCAAGAAATTGGTGTAAGCACTCAACCCGAGTAACTAAGATTTTTACGCTTGACTTAGATATATTTTGGAAAGGTATATTTTTAGGAATTTTAGACTTAGTCTCGCTGTCCTCCCGGCTAGCTTAACCGATCTCTTTATTTATTTATTCTAGTGTGGATTTCTTCTATGTTGCTACCCCCATATTTTTATTGAACATCCTTACCCCCGTCTTTGGTCAGTTGGTATAACTCTGGCAGTTATATCCTTGTTAAACCAAGATAATCTTACGCCTAGCTTTCCAAAGGAAAATAAATACGATACCTTGGAATACTCCCGGGTGAAATGCTACAATGATGTTCCGTGCGCTTGCGGGTTAATTCATTTTATTCTTAAAGCATAACAAATGCCAAAAATCATTTCTGACATCGTACCAAGAATAGTGATATTCTTGATGCGACGTTAAGAAATACCAACAAGCATTTCTGGCGCCGTTGCCGGGGAAGCAATAGGCTAAGATATCGGAAATTTAACATTGATATTTCTACCAAGAAGTTATCGCTTTCCTTTACGGGCTTACCCTTGTTTTGTTTATTTGTGGTGTAAACAGGACGCTTTATGTCTGGTTTCAACCTACTAGACAACTACCACAACGATCCGGAGGCTTTGTTGAGGAGAGTGCATCAATGACTCACCCCTCCTCAGCCTAAACTTGCTCTTGAAGCACCTCCGATCACACCAGCTCAGCATCAAGATCCTCCTACGTCCGCTCAACCAACCATGGCTGAGAAGACAATCCTTGACTACTCCGCCCCATCTATAGACAACATCCACACCGGTCCGAACCCGAACATGGGGAACGGAAGCTATGAGCTGAAGTCGGCCTTAATCAACATGGTTCTGGCCAGTCCTTTCTATGGCAAGGCATCAAAAGACGCAAATGCTCACCTCCAATAGTTCTTGGCGGTGTGCAGCATGTTCACCATGAGAGACATGACCCCTGAATCCATTTGCCTTCGCCTTTTCCCATTCTCACTCTTGGGAAAGGCAGAGCAGTGGTTCTACAGCAATCAGGAAGAACTCACCACATGGGACAAGTGCTCCAACGCCTTCCTTGCCAGGTTCTTCCCTCTAGGCAAAACCAACGCTCTGCAGAACAAAATTTTAAGCTTTCAACAGGTAACCGATGAAAGCATCCCCGAGGCATAGGAACAATTCCAAGAATACTCTTTAGCAAGCCCACATCATAGAATGCAAGATTTGTTGCTGATCCAAAGCTTTTACCACGGGCTCAATCGCCCCGCTCGTGAGCACCTAGATGTAGCCGCTGGAGGCTCTTTCTTCTCCCTGAAGGTCAAAGAAGCTCAAACTCTCATAGAAAACATGGTCGCCAACTACAGTGGCTATGATGAGAGGCAAAGACAGCCGCAGCCCAAGATGAGGGGAGTCCACCAAGTTGATGGTATTGACATGCTAGCAATCAAGATGGATCAACTGTTGAAGAAGATGGATTCACCACAGACTGCTAGTCCTTAGACTCTCGCATGACTTGCGAAGTCTGTGGCGATGTTGGACATATGGGAAGCCGCTGCGCAGGGACCCAGGAAGAAGAAGTGAACTACCTCAACAACAACAATAACAACAACAGGTTTAGGCCCCGCACAAACAACTTCGGATAGGAGTCCAAGCCAAACCTCTCCTTTGACAATAACATGGGTAACTCTGGCAACTTTACTCGTAATGAACCTTCTTTTTGTGACCTTGTTCAAGGACAATCTAAAATTAATGAAAGTATTAGTGGGAAATTTATTGCTACTGAAACAGTGGACGAACAATTCGGCAAGTTTGCAGAGGTAATAAAGATATTATATGTCAACATACCTCTACTTGATGCTATGCAGGTTCCCACCTACTCCAAGTACCTAAAGGACATCCTCAACAACAAACACCCAATACTGTCCACCAAGATTGTCAAATTAATGGAGGAATGCAGCACCGCCATCTTAAACTCCATTCCAGAAAAGAAGCGAGATCCGAGATGTCCAACCATCCATGTTCTATCGGGATGCAACACTTCAACAACGCCCTTTGTGATCTAGTGGCAAGCGTGAGCATCGTGCTAAAGGTGGTGTATGACAAACTTAATGTCCATTCATTATCCCCTATAGCGATGTGATTGCAGCTTGCCGACCAATCAGTCCGTTACCCGACGGGTATCGCAGAGGACGTACTCGTGAAGATAAGGAACTATCTCGTTCCTGTCGACTTTGTGGTGCTAGATATGGAGGCCAATGTAAAGACACCTCTTATACTAGGAAGGCCATTCCTCAGCACCGCAAACGCCAACATTGATGTTGGGGCTAGAGAAATCCACCTTAACATTAATGGGAACAAGGAAAAGTTTGCCTTCAATCCCTGAAGGGAACAATGCAATCAGGTATGCATCTTTTATGGTAAAAATCCTAACACGGTGTAGAAAATTGAGTTCCAAATCCCACCAAAAACGGGTGCACCTGTGGTAAAAGTGAAGAGCACACCACCGCTGCCCAAGAAGAAGATCGAGCCACAGGAAATGAAGAAAAAGGTCCCCGCCAAGACAAACAAGATCGAATAAGTATGGCAGAAGAAAGAAGTTGCACCGATCGTGGAAGATTCTCCATCCATGAAGGGCACCAGAAAAAACTGAACACGGGGAACATCTTGTTCGAGACAAAAAATCCGGACCCTCATCGGGAGGTAAACCGATATTTATCCCCCTTTCCTTTGTACATTTCATCAAATTAGTTTGATTTTATTTTCCTTAATCACTAAATTAGGCAAATAAATAAATAAATTTTGTGATGACTTTGCCAAATTTGCTGGCCTAGAGATCAAATTTCGTCAAAAACGACCATCCGGGTAATGATTTGAGGGTCCTAACCCGGCCAGTCAGTTTTTAGCACCCGGAAGGTCATATTTCATCAAAAACGACCATCCGGGTGATGATCTGAGGCTCTAACCCGGCTAGTCAGATTTCAGCACCCGGGAGGTCATATTTCATGAAAAATGACCACCCGGCTAGGTAATTTTTAAGTTGCCCAGAATCTGTCAAAATTGAGCACCCGAGAGGTCATATTCGGTGAGAAATGATCACCCGGCTAGGTAATTTTGAGCCACCTAGCCTGAAATAACCCAGTCCAGTTTTAGCACACTGGAGGTCATATTTTGTGAAAAATGACCACCCGGCTGGGTGATTTTGGTGCCGCCTGGCTAGGTTTGCCGCCCGGCAAGCCATGCCGCCCGGCCATGGAATTCTTCGGATTCCTTGCACTTTTACTGCATAGATCATGGCCATGAGTGGTGGAGGTGTGGTCAGCTTTCCCTTTATGCAAAATGCTCACCAAAAGCCCCCACCATGAGTAAAACCAAGTGAAGGATAGCCACACATGTCACCTCACTCTTTCACCACCCACACTCACCTGCCATCCTACTCCCCTGGGCATCATGAGTGGCATGATATTCATTGCAAACATACAACTTTGGCTATCCCATCACTCTATCCTTGCTCCCTACACTCTCAACACATTTCTGGACAAAGTAAGCAAGGGAATCACGTAGCGCATGGACCTGGCCATCTCTCATGACCATCAAAGAAATAATGGAGCAAGTAGAGGAAAAAGCCCTGCCGATCAGCATGGGTTGCCGCCCGGCATGTGCCGCAGCCCGGCCTAGAATTTTTGCCCCATGGCTCCCCCTCGAGCCTATATATACCGGGTGCCCTCTCACTTATTTCTCCACCACCATTTCTTCAGCCGAGACATCATTTCTCCCTCACAACTCTCCCCCTTACTCACTCCACTAGTTTGCTTAGTAAGTGCACTCTCCATTTAGGAATAAAAGTGTGCTACAGTAAAACCAACTAGAGGAAATTTTGCTTTGTCTCTTGCACGTTTTGGACTACTAACCGGACGACTAACCACTAACCATTATTATCATATTGTCCTTCGGGTATTGTGTACAAGTAACTCTGTTGCAGGAATGGCAAACATCTGAAGAGGCCTCTACACCAAGTTCAGCAGCAGCAGCTCAAGCCGTAGGAGGCGCACACCAAGTGAGCACTCAGAAGCTGAACACTCAGGAGCTTCACATGGGCATGCTCTGAGTTATCACTCGAAAACAATGTCCATATCCGAGGCTCCAACGGTGGCAAGTATGAAAGATGAAGAATTCAAGAAATTCATGGAGAGTGAAGACAACATGGCATTCAATGACTTCGACGAGAAAAGCAAGTTCACCGCCATTCGAGACCAGGAGTTCACGATCGTGCGTAAGTTTGACCATGACTTCCTCGAGCGAATCGGCGTCCTGACTGATTTTGAGTACGCGCTCAACACGGCCAGATGGTATGATTTTTACCACCTTGATGATTACGGTTCTAAATGGCTAACTATCAAATTCCTTTGCACACTAAAAGTTCATGCCCATGAATCAAACAAAATAGGCACCCTCTATGAATTTCGTCTTTTTTGGTGAAACCTATGAACGGCCTTTAAAAGAAATTAGCACTTATCTTGGTTTTGACCGAAAAGCCGCTTTAGACATTGATAGACTTAAAGGTTTCACACCACAAGGACTTTGGACAAAGATAGGAAATCCCGTTACGGGGCAAGAACGCACTAGTGGCATTCGTAACCCCTCGCTCCGTATAATTCACCATTTTATCACGCACTACTTAACCCCGCGGGGTGATGTACGTTCAGTGAATTGTTTGGATAAAGCCTATCTCCATGCTGTAATAAAAAAGATTAAAACGAACCCCACATTTTTCCTCATCAACCATTGGCTCACCTTAGCTTTCAGACAACAAGAACCCATCACTTTTACCCCTTTTGTCACTAGAATTGCTAGGAAGGTTGGTGCGCTTCAACGAGCTAGAATAGATCGTCTCCCTAACGCCCCTTTGTTAGGAGAAGATCATTTCTTGCAAGCGCACTTGTTGAGAGAGGAAAATAATAGGTACTTCATGCTTTATCCGGGGTATGACACAGAGATTGAATTGCCTAACCCCCAGCTCACTATTATCGATAAAAGAAACTTTGTGTACGAATTGCAAGCTTCTGTGCAGCGTGCACGACATAGTGTTGCAGGGGATAGGCCAAGAACAAAAACCAGAGCACAACTCCATCGAGAAGAGCAACAGCACGCAACAACAATGAACACACCTCAAATGGGTGAATCGGGAGGTCCCCAATACAATTTGAAATAGCCACAATTTCCCGGTTTTGCGAGTTCATCAACAAACTACACTTCTTCCTCCCATGACAACTATGAGCATTACGGGATGGGGAGCTACCACCAACCTCATGGAGGCATAGGCACTTCTCGTTTTGCCTGATTCACATCATACAACTTTTTGGAGTTGCAAGAAGATATGCAATACTTGGCTGCCAATGCTTATGAAACCAACATGCGAACCCAAGAAATACAAGCAGCCATAAAGAGAGAACAAGAATGGCAGCAACAAACGTTAGAACAACTTCAGACAAACATCTCCATGATGGATCAACTGTTCGGCCACTTCAACCTCGAGTATCAACTGCCGCAGTAAAAGCCATCTAAGCTTAAGTCTTTTAAAGACCTAAGCTTGGGGAGGTACCCGAACCAAGGTGCGCCACTTGTTCTATCCTCTCTCCCACTTTCTCTAGTTGAGTTGCTTTCATCTTTTTAGAAAATTTAAGAAAACCCAAAAAGATTTTTAGTTAAAAAAAACCATAAAAATTTGCATAGCCAAAAAGAATAAAAATATTTCCCTTTATAAATAAAATTTGAGAACTTGGTCTCTACCTTGCCTATGGAAATGATGAATAGTTGCTCTATTAGCTCCCTTTGAGTCTCAAGTATACAACTTCTACTCCTCATTTTCGTGAGTAATGGTAGACCGGCATGATGATAACACTAGTCCCTCTATGTTTTAGTGGGTGCAAAAATGGCTAATGAACACCAAGTCTAGTTGTTGGAGTTTATGATATGGCATGTTTTGGATGAGTCTGTGATCTCCTTATGATAAGAGTCCAACAATTTCTTTCAAAACTATGTTGCAACAAAAACCCCCTACTTGGTGCATATCTTCCCTATAATATACAATTTCCTACCATGGCTAAATATTAAGTATCAAAACCATGTCTACGCCATTTATGCATGCATTGAGTTTAGTTAGGATTTAATCCTTATGAGGGACTTGTACATTCAAAGCCAATCATTTTCCTTCATGTTATCTTTGAGTTCTCAAAATAGTCATGCTTGGTTATGTGGTTTCCACATCAGAAGCACGCATCCATTTCACCAAGCATGCCAACCAAAAACCTTTCTTTTTGCGAGCCTTTGATCCTATTAAAAATTCTTGGTCATCCCAATTGCTCAGAAAAAGTCTGCAAAAATATTTGAACCATTGAATTAGCCTCTTTACACCATGAGAGCTGCAACAAAGAAAGAAAGAAAAGGAAAAAAAATTATCAGCTCTCATGGATGTGATACATCAAAAAGCTTCAAGGTTCATACAAAAATAAAAAAATATTTCTTTGAGCAAAAATAAAGGACAATCTTTTTTCTCTAAGCACAAAATTCTAGTCTTTGGGATAAATCTGCACCCAAGACCTTTGCAGTTGTGCTAGCCCAATCCTTCGCATGAGTCCATTCTCTCCCTCTCCCTCTCCCCTGGACATTATTTCTAAATGATTGGAATGAGGAAGTGCAATGTCTTTCACTAGGATCATCTCTTAGCCTAACAATATATGCATGCTAAATGTGACATCCTACCAAGCCCCACATATTTAAGACAAACTCTTAGAAAGTAGGATGAGCATTGGTAAGGAAATACACCCTTTGAGAGATGAGAGCCATAGTGGCAGATTGCACCAAGAGGGAAGATTTTCAATCTTATGCAGCATTATAAAACTTTGGACTCATGATCGAATAAGAGATTTCATGACAAAGTCTAAACTAGCCGTTCTAGACTTCAACCACTCATGACAAGGTTTCAAAATGCCAATAAGCCCTGCTGTACAATGAGAAGAGTCTATTGGGGATCGGATGCGAGCGAAATTCCCACCAATGGCTGAGGTGTTCAGTCGACTCCCTCCCCCTTTGTGGGGGTCTAGAACCCTACGAGTGAGCAGAAAAGGGAGGAGGAAAGAGGCCCTGCTGAACTGTCATAATAAGTGAACAAGTGCAAGCTTTGTTGCCCGACAGTATGGAGTACTGACCACACCGAGGGACAGGCCCTAAAGCGAAGGACACGAACAAGCGGAATCAATGTGTTCCAATTTCTGGCCTTGCACCGACCATCCAATGGACCATGGACTAAACGGCCACTGCCTGAAAGGACTATTCTATGTCCAGGGGACCGCCACCCCTCACAAGGTATATCTTGCGGCTATGGGCCACTATAACTATCCAAGAAGACACTAAAAAAAGGATGGATAAACAAACCTACCCGATGGACTACCGAGCTACAAGTCCTATGACACAGGAGCGGGATTCTCTAAAAAGCCAAGGTCGTGGGTGGCCAAGAGGGCTCACTTGGAGACTTGGGATCTCAGCAGGAAATGTGAAGGTTGCTTAAAGCCGGCCGATAGGCGAAAGAGAATCAAAAAGTTTTGTTCTGATTTGAGTAGGCTCAACATAGGGAATACCCTAACCCTAGGAACCGGGGCATATAAATTCGCTTATGGCATTCACCCAAGCATACAGAGACAGATGGAATGAAAGAAACAAAAAGTAGCTCCGCAGCTCACCTAGAAGAAGAAAGACCCGCCGCTAACCTAACGATTTGGAAATCCCTGGTGGGCTGGGCCTGAAAGACAAGTATGTGTGGATTTCCACATCCTCGTCTTTACTTACTTTAAGACACAACTCTTCTCTTTCTCGGTCAAATGACTTGCGATAGTCTACCTTGAGTAGGACCATAGGGATCTTATGTTTGTGGCGAAAGAAAAGATAAGTGGTTTTGTCACAACCAAGAAAGTTTCTATAAGTGAGCGACCCTTGATAAACACCGATTGATACATGTCAATATCAATAAGTCTGTTGTTTGTTATAATCATTACGGGAATGAATTGCATATGTTGGTTTAGAATTGCTCTGGAATTCATTGATCGTGACTTTTTTAAGTTCTAGGGGGGCTAGTGTACTCCTCTTTTTTCTCGATCGAGCCGCTTTCCCTCATTCTACTCGTCCAGCCATCTTCACGAACTTGTACAATCAATGCCACAAAGATAGCAAACTCGATTATAGAATATATAAGGAAAGGGGCGACGATTTGGCACGAGATATCCGGAGGTGTGGAAAGAGCTGCTGTGATAAGCGGAAAAACCATCAAAAAACGAAGATTGCTCATGAAGGTTTCCACAGAAAGACCCCTTGATTCTGGCAAACAGATCACAATTACAAGTACCTGGGAGCATACCGATGGAATGAACAAAATACGAACAGTTAACATAATATAGTCATAGATCTTAGGTTGTAACTTGATCATGAGCGAATTTGTTGATGTTGCACCCACGAAGTATGGAAAGTGCCAAACATTGGGAACTACCCGGGGAGGAGTTAGGAATAGGAACAAGGAGAAGCGAGAACCACTTAAATGGAGGAATCTGTTGTATTTCTGCCTTTGTTCCCCATAGCAACTGGGGATCAAAAAGCACCAAATTTGATGACTTATTAAGGGAAAGACGAAGTAAGAGCTTGCTATTGAAGATGTTGCAACATATGTCGGGGGGGGGGGGGGGCTCCGTTGATTGTGGACGAACAAAATACGAGTCCAAAGGTAGGGTAAGAAAGGGTTTAGCTAATGGAGAAATTGACTCTTCCGGAAACCAGTAACGCGTAAACCATGTCAAACCAAGACCGATCAATATCCGAACGGAATGGATTCGAACTTCTCCTAGAAAAGTTTCCAGTGTGAAATTCTCAAAGGAAAAATGCATTTTCGGCATGCGGTCGGTGAGGTGTACTTCCTCCTTCCTTGCTTCCGTCCACTATTCATTGTGTCATGGCACAGTGGGACATCTGTCAGCCTTGCATTTCTCAACAGGGCTGGCTATCTTCCCTTTTCTGAACATAGATATCAAAAAATGATGATGAATTCCAAGGAAAAATGAGTGAGCTGATTCATTTTGTCTAAAAACTAAATTTCTCAATCCTCTTTCTATGATAATATGTTAAAACAAGTTCGATAGCCCATTCATAACACAAGCAATCCTCTTCCCTTCAACTTGTACCGAAGGCTATTTCCCAGTAAGCATTTCCTCTGTTTCCTTGTTTCCCACCTCTGACCTTCCGCTATGACCAGTCCACTAAGTCAGGTATCTCTGAAAAGTAAGACCGTCCTCTTCCCTTCGTCA
The DNA here is from genome assembly GCA_030378355.1 of Eleusine indica. Taxonomy (NCBI): domain Eukaryota; kingdom Viridiplantae; phylum Streptophyta; class Magnoliopsida; order Poales; family Poaceae; genus Eleusine; species Eleusine indica. Next base: position 52,168,411 of record CM059495.1, read on the forward strand.
ATAGAAGAACTCCAACCATGCTTTCTTGAATCATAAACTATATCATAGATAGAATAGAATGGGAACGATCCTTTCACTCAGGTAGAACTTTCTGCACCAGGGCCATTTCTTTCATTGGTTGAGTGGCATGTACTTCCATGGTGCCCGTCTTTTCTATTATGAAGCATGGCTAAGTGATCCTACTCACATTGGACCCAGTGCTCAGGTTGTTTGGCCAATAGTAGGGCAAGAAATATTGAATGGTGATGTAGGCGGATCCTCCCTCTCCATCAAGAGTAATGAACTAGGTTCTGATATAGTATAAAAAAATGAACTAAATTAACCAAACTTGCCTGATGTTGAGGCAATCAAGAAAGCTGCATAAGTGAATATATAACCCATGAAAAAGTGGGATAATCCAACTAATCTTGCTTGCACAATGGAAAGAGCCGCAGGCTTATCTCTCTAGCGAATTAAATTAGCTAGAGGTGTGCGTTCATGAGCCCACGCTAAAGTCTCAATTAATTCCTGCCAATATCCACGCCAAGAAATTAAGAACATAAATCCAGTAGCCCAAACAAGATGTCCAAATAAGAACATCCAGGCCCATACCGATAAACTATTCATCCCAAAAGGATTATATCCATTGATAAGTTGTGAAGAGTTTAACCATAGGTAATCTCTTAACCATCCCATCAAATAAGTGGAAGATTCATTAAATTGTGAAACATTGCCCTGCCATAATATGATGTGTTTCCAATGCCAATAAAAAGTAACCCATCCAATGGTATTTAACATCCAGAAAACTGCCAAATAAAACGCGTCCCAAGCAGAAATATCACAAGTACCGCCGCGCCCTGGGCCGTCACAAGGAAAACTATACCCAAAATCCTTTTTATCTGGCATTAATTTGGAACCGTGTGCATCTAAAGCACCTTTTACTAAAATCAATGTAGTTGTATGCAAACCTAGAGCAATAGCATGATGAACCAAGAAATCTCCAGGTCCTATTGTTAGGAAAAGCGAATTACTATTCTCATTAACAGCATTCAACCATCCGGGCAACCATATGCTTCGACCTGCATCCAAAGCGGGGCCGTTCGTTGAAGATAAGAGTATATCGAACCCATATGTCGTCTTACCATGAGCAGATTGTATCCATTGGGCAAATATAGGTTCGATTAAGATTTGCTTTTCTGGAGTACCAAAAGCAAGCATGACATCGTTATGAACATAAAGGCCCAAGGTATGGAATCCTAGGAAGAGGCTAGCCCAACTTAAATGAGATATGATAGCTTCTTTATGGTCTAACATTCTTGCCAATACATTATCTTCATTCTGTTCCGGATTGTAATCCCTAATGAAAAAAATAGCTCCATGAGCAAAAGCCCCTGTCATGATGAACCCTGCAATGTATTGGTGATGAGTATATAAAGCAGCTTGAGTAGTAAAGTCTTGTGCTATGAATGCATAAGCAGGTAAAGAGTACATATGTTGAGCTACTAAGGAAGCAATAACCCCTAAGGAAGCTAGAGCAAGACCTAATTGAAAATGAATTGAATTATTGATTGTATCATAAAGGCCTTTATGCCCGCGCCCTAATCGACCTCCCGGAGGAGTATGTGCTTCTAAACGATCTTTGATACTGTGCCCAATTCCGAAGTTAGTTCGATACATATGACCAGCAATGAGAAAAATAAATGCAATAGCTAAATGATGATGAGCAATATCGGTCAGCCACAAACTTTGTGTTTGTGGATGGAATCCCCCAAGAAGGGTTAGAATGGCAGTTCCCGCTCCTTGAGTGGTCCCAAATAAATGATTACTCGAATCAGGATTTTGGGCATAAAGATTCCACTGACCCATCAGAAGGGGACCCAACCCCTGAGGATAGGGTAATACATCTAAGAAATTATTCCATCGAATGTACTCCCCCCTGGATCTAGGAATAGCAACATGAACTAAATGTCCTGTCCAGGCCAAAGAACTTACCCCGAAAAGTCCTAACAGATGATGATTGAGACGAGATTCCGAGTTTTTTGAACCACGAAAGGCTTGGCTTCCATTTGGGTTGTAGATGTAACCAACCCCCTATTAAGGATAGTGTAGAAAGAAATAATAGAAAAAGAGCTCTAGTATAAAGATCTTCATTGGTGCGCAATCCAATTGTATACCACCACTGATAAACCCCAGAATAGGCGATATTCACTGGATCGGCAGCACCTCCTCGAGTAAAGGCTTCCACGACGGGTTGACCCAAATGAGGATCCAAAATCGCATGAGCAATAGGTCTTACATGTAAAGGATCCTGTATCCATGATTCAAAATTTCCTTGCCAAGCTACATGAAACAGATTTCCGGACGTTCATAGAAAGATTCTTGCTAACTGCCCAAAGTGAGAAGCTAAAATGTTCTGATAAAGACGTTCCTCAGTAATATCATCATGACTTTCAAAATCATGTGCGGTAGCAATACCAAACCAAATACGACGAGTATTGGGGTCCTGAGCTAAGCCTTGGCTAAACCTAGGAAATCTTAATTCCATAATGCCTTTCAAATCCTCCTAGCCACTATCCTACTGCAATAATTCTCGCTAAGAAGAATGCCCATGTTGTGGCAATTCCACCCAGAAGGTAATGGGTTACTCCTACAGCACGTCCTTGTATAATGCTTAAGGCTCTAGGCTGAGTAGCAGGAGCAACTTTTAATTTGTTATGAGCCCAAATGATAAATTCAATGAGTTCTTGCCAATAACCATGGCCACTAAATAAAAACATTAAACTGAAATCCCAGACAAAATGAGCGCCTAAGAAAAAAAGACCATACGCAGATAATGAAGAACCATAAGACTGAATTACTTGGGATGCCTGTGCCCACAAGAAATCTCGGAGCCAACCATTAATCGTAATGGAACTCTGTGCAAAGTTTCCCCCTGTGATATGAGTTACTATCCCTTGGTCACTTACAGTACCCCAAACATCCGACTGCATTTTCCAACTAAAATGGAAAATGACTACCGAAATTGCATTGTACATCTAGAATAGACCTACGAAAACATGATCCCAAGCGGAGACTTGACATGTTTCCCCTCATCCAGGCCCGTCACAAGGGAGTCGAAAACCAAGATTTGCTTTATTAGGTATCAAATGGGAACTACGAGCAAATAAAACACCTTTAAAAAGTATTAATACAGTCACATGTATGGTAAATGCGTGAATGTGATGGACTAAAAAATCTGCGGTTCCTAATGGAATAGGTAACAAAGCTACTTTGCCTATAGGATTTAAGTGGAGGTGCGCCTTCTTCCCTTCCGACGAACAGAAAAGAGAGATACGAAGGAGTAAAGTTGATTGTTCATATGTTCAGTGATGGCGAGCTTTCAACCAATAAGAAATACCTAAAAGAAGATGCGTAGGCCTTCAATCATGGTGCAATGAATATCGTAGATAGAGAGATGGAAGAAGTTCGATCTCATATAGCTAGTCTTTCCTTTCAAAGTGAAATGATTTTCCTTTTACGTTGAGATATTTGAATTGGATTTTCTTTCACCATTACTATCGTAACGCACAGAAAACACTGACGTTTCCGCTCGCTTTCAACCACTGCCACTTTACCTGAGCACTGTGACGCAGTCGGTCAAGTATTGAGTTTCTGCTAGTATATCAAGGACTTATGAGAACTGAAATGAAAAAAACTAGGCAAAGTTCATTGAGTTAAGGGAGGACCATTCGTGGAGGGTTCGTGGAAGAGTTGGGTTCGATTCCCTTTATACGCGATGTGGCGAAAAAGACTGATTCAATGAAATATGCCATGCCTGCATTAAGATTTAAAACGTGTCGTCTACTTCCAGGAAATGTTCGGAATAGAGAACTTTCTCTAATCCAACGCCGCATTCTACGAAGATTGAGGAACAAGAAGAGATCCATTAAAAGAAATCTTTCTGAGAGAGAAAATCTAAACAGTAACATCAAATCACAAACTACATGAAAGTTGTCCCTTTATTATGGGGATTTACCCATAAGGGAGATGCACAGAGGAAGAGAACGAACTTCATATATCCCTTTTTTACTCAATCAAGAAACAAGATCGGACGTGATTCCGGTTCGTCTCCGTTTTATTGACACTCTTCCCCAAGCAAGGCAGCCGATAAGTCATCGAAGGGTTTGTTTGAATAATGGACTGGTAACCATTACTCATTTGAAAGTTTCCCACGGTGATCTAATATCTTTTATAGAAAATTACGCGAGAACATACGGTGAAGAAATAAGGAGATCTTTCTACATCGACATATTAGTTGGAAAAATCATAGGCAAATTCCTACCGGTCAGAATCTGGAGAAGAACAAAAACTGAATGGTTCCGCTTACTCACAACTCAGAGGGGATGCCGCTTACTACTCAAATCCGGGTTTTTGCAAGAGTTGCATTCTTATATGCAAGAAGAAGACTTAGAAAGAACAAAGAAGTTTGGATCCGCAAAAGTATGCTTAGGCAGTTCCTTCGCCGAGGACAACAGAATGAAGAGGAATTTGTTTCATTTCAAATACTTTTTCTTATTGAAAAGAACAATAGGGGAAGCGGAATTGAAAAGAAGGAAGGAGGAAGAGGAAAACCGAAAAAGAGAATAAGTCCTTTTGTTTCTTCTTTATATAGAAATTCGACCTATTGCTCCGGATCCCCGTTTACTAGGAAGATAAGAATCAAAAGAATCAAAAGGATCATACTACCTACTCATTATTCGGAGGTGAATCATAGAACACTAAAAGCTGTGGTATCTTATGGACCTAACATAGGTCACATCCCTCACGACATAAGATTGAAAGTTCCAAACCTTCCTCTTCGGAGCGGAAACGGACGTGGCCAAAACATATAAAAAAATATCGGCCTAGTCACTCATAGGGACATATCTATCTGGATAGAGGATAATCTAGATCAATTTTTAGAAAAATCTCTCTATATATAGATAGGTATCTCTGTGGATAGAGATAAAGATAGGGATCCCTCGAAATATATGAAAAAAGTGAACTTTTTAACTACTACTACTATTTCTTATACTTTTTCAAGAAAACATCATTTTTTTTATTTTGACTGAATTGGTCGGAGCATAGACGAGCGAGTAGAGCCTAGGAAAGAGGTCAGATAGTCATAGAGCAGTCGACTAAAAGTATAAGACTGCTGGCCTGGGAGAAGGCAGTCTCTCTCGGGAAACATGGCCCAATTTCTCTTCTTTCTTTTCACACGGGCAACAATTGGGAATAAAACAGACCATGAACATTTTAAAATGTAAAAAAAAGGTCTGAAAGACTTATTCTTTTGGAGGATAAGAGAATTAAAAGATTATTTTTTGATGTTATTATGTGTTATTTACTACCTTTGGCGTGGGAAAAGTTTTTGACTTTGGAAGTTCTTGACAAGTCCCAAGTGGAGGGGATTAAGAGGTCATTAAAGAATTCTTCCTTTTACTTACTTCGTTTTTAAATTGTTATCACTTTTGATTTTTTTCATTAGGCTTGACCGTCTTATTTAAAATATCAGTTTCAATTTATAATAAAATAGATAATATTTTTTAGAATATTAAAAAAAGACACGGTTAAATGTAACTTAAAAAACTCTACAACAATTTAGAATAAAAAAAGTATTATTTTTATTTACTGATCCGGACGGTGGTACGGGCTGATTGTTACTAAGCTGAGCCGCTTAACGTGTCTCTTTATGCAAAAGCATCTATCAATAAACCAATTTAAAAAATTCACTGACATAAGCTATGCCATAATAGTTCTTATATTCAGAATTACTGTGAAGATATCATCAGACATCAGATAGTGTATGAAGTGGCATGATGAAGTTGATGGTGCTTTCTTATTGCACTCCTCGTTGGGTACTTCGGAAATTCTAAAGCCATTGGGAAATTCTGAAATTTCAGGTACAGGTAAACCCTGTACAGATAAAAATAAATATTGTTTTGGTCACATCTACCCATGTACTTTAGAGCTAGATTATAGAGAATGCTATGCCATTACACGATGCGTCGATTGTGAGTACTGACGCCGAATTAAGTTCACATTTAATATATCCTATTACACAGCACGTCATAGGTTGACCTCATTAAGGTGTCATGTCATAATAACTTAGCAATAAAGTTATCATGCACCATATAGTCCATAAACACAAACATTTCAGACTCCCTTGTACTTCACATCAATGTTCTTGCAAGGCAGCTGCACAAAATTCAACACAAGAAAAAGAACAAGAGGCAGACAAGAATTAGATTTACTGGTTTATCAAATGCAAGCTAATTGTTTAGTTTGTTTAACATAATAATTATATAAGTTGATTTTTTCCCAGCCCGTGAGCACACATCAACTAGATTTGCTGGCTTATTGTAATTATTAGGTAGGAAGAAACACCAAAAGGATCAACTGATACCCTATTTCTAATTCGGTGAAAACATACTGAACACCAAAAGCATCTACATGAACAAACAGTTTTCACAATAAACCCAAAATCTATTGTAGACTTGTCAATTTATATAGGTGCATAGTTTTCTACAGGAAGCAGTTTTACTACAAAGGACAACTTCAATGAATAATTTAACTTTAGATTGAAGAAAAAAATACAACACTGCTGCATATTTAAATCCTCCAAAGAAGACATCTAAATTCTTTTCGAGCTCTCAAACAGGGATCTGGTTCTGATAACCACTCGTAAGAAAAGTGTACAAGGCTCAGTGGCATGGATTCCAGGGGAAGAAGTCATTGATATCTATTCCAGAAGGGAGGAAATCATCTGGTTGAAGCAGGTCAATGAAGCGGTGGACAACAGATTCAAGTAGAGCCATGTCACAGGGCAGCACAAATATGAAAAAGGGCAAAACACAGGGCCAAAATCCCAGTAGTACAGCAGTGTTGTATCTGCAGATTAGGATCAACAGGTGGCTTACAGGAGGAGGAATCTGGACCAGAAGAACCGAGGAGCAGCAGGTTAAGGCGGGAGAGGAAATACACTAGTGTTCTGAGAAATTAGGGCTTTTATAGTGGCATACATAGCATATTAATTCCAAATACTCCACAGGCAAAAGGCAAGTGATATGGGCCATGGTTGCTTCTCTTGTGGTACAAGCTACTTTCATGTGGTGAAAAGGCTGGCTGGTTAGGCAGGCCCAAGAAGGACCTTCGTCTCAGTCATCAGATGTGTCAGGAATTTTCTTTTCTTACATATGGCTATGCTGGACTTGTTCAGAAACAACAAATAAAAAACAGCATAGCTCATGGCATACCTTATGCATTCCGTAACACCTTCATCAGTGTTGTAGCAGTACTGAATGAACTTCTAGTTTGATGATTAAATTGTTTCTTGATTCTTGAGATCAAATGACAATTGTCATCTGGAACTGGAGCAGAATTTTTGTCTGTTGATTTACTACCATGTAGCTGCTCAAGAGTCAAAGACAAAGCTTCCTCTGTTGCATGGGATGGAAACAGTCTAATAGGAGACACAAATGATAACACTGATCTCCAATATGGGAAGAAAAGAGCCCTTTGGTAACTGAGCTCACACCTTCGAGGCAGTGCTTTCTTCATCTCAGCCTGTTTCATAGGTAAGTGAATATATGAACAAAAAAACGTAAACAAAAATGGACAGTTGTCTTCGAGGCAGTGCTTTCTTCATCTCAACCTGTTTCATAGGTAAGTGAATATATGAACAAAAAAACGTAAACAAAAATGGACAGTTTTGTTCTTGCCCTCACTTTTATCTTCAATTTTGATTTTACCCTCATTTTCGCAACTTTGTGATTTTGCCCCTTCCATTTCTGAAGCGAAGGTGCCATTTTCCCCTGGTTTGGAATTCCAGTGGGAGCTGTTGGATTATGGTTGAGAGAGAGAGAGAGAGAGAGCAGTGCGCTATATGAGGAAAATGATGAACCATTTTTTTTTCACTGTGTGGTTCTGCAACTAATGCTTCACGATTTGGCATTGTGAGCACATTGTACAAGTTCCATCAAACTGCTATCAGATTTTGTTAAAATTCGGTTAGGTTGAAATACACTGTGCTTTTCGTTTTTTTTTTCTGTCCAAATAATTTTGAAATTTGTCACAATGTTTGGTGTTACAAGGTGTAAAACTACAATCCTAATCAAAGCAGGGACAATTTTGTAAGGGAATACATGTCTTTTTATTGCTCATTTGACACTGTTAAGTGTGCTTAACATAGTGGGAATAAACTAAAACCTCAGTTTGAAAAATTGAGGGCAAAATCACAAATTGAAAAGGTACAAGGCAAAGTCACAGTTGGAATTAGGGGCAAGAACGCAAATGCCCCAAACAAAAAGGATTCAAGCAAACCTAGGAGGAACAAGGTGCCTTTTAAACCAAGACAAAATAACCACCAGCCAGCTTGATAAGAGATGCTACATGTTCAACTTTATGTTATTAACGAAAAATTATGATAGCAGTTACAATACAAATGGCAGGGTGGGCCTAGCAGAGTTACAGGGCAGCAATAAGCACAAGACTGTCCAATAATTTCCATTCACCAGACCACATCATGTGTTGGAGCTTACCATACTTGGTGATACGGATCGGCTACTGTATATCAGGGTAGCAAGAGGAAACCGGACGGTCACCCTCCCTTGGATGCTAATTTGGTTTCTTGTTGTTAATTACAAATGAGGATAGAGGTGGACTTATATAGCAAACTCCCTAACAAAAGACACTAACCAAATGACCCTATCTCTAATTAATACTTATCTCCAACTGATGAGTCATGATTTAACTTGTCCCTAGAGTAATCTTGCCATTGACATACTGGTGGCCTTCGGCCAACATCCCTTGTCCTGTCCATAACACTTGGTACAGCCTATTCTCATAATTTTGTATTTTCAATTGGAATGAGTTACCTAAAGTGCAGTACTATGATTAACATGCCTAAGCAGCATAATTAGTTGGATGGCAAAAAAAAAAACAAGTGAAACATGCCTGTGTCATTTTAAATAAAAAAGTTTGGTTATCATGCAATGTCTATTGTCAGAATCTTTATATAAACCGGTAACTCCATTTATCTTAACAAGATGGCATATATTAACCAGCATTTGAGAAGTAAAAAAACTGAGAGGTGAAACCATATTCAAGGGATATTAATGATGTTAATGAGTATCAACCGCAAGTGAAATACTTGAATTAGAAAGGAAAAATATACGCAAAAGGAATACTAACTTCATAAACCACGAAACTGCAAAACTATCAATATGTATTTATATACAGATACCTTTCCCCCTGCAGCATTCAGATACGGCATCTTTGTATCTTTATTGGTCGGAACCATATACTCTAACAATATAACAAATTAAGTGGGATTATTTTATGTGTTTATGGGAAATTTACTAAGGCGCGCACCCACACAGATACCCACCATGTTTCTCAGGTAGCTCTCTAGGTAGGCATTTTGGGAAGCAGCTTCAAGAACAAATAAAAAACAAATGATATCAATAACATAGATGCATGAAAAATTAATAATCATGGAAGCATTGCGAAGGAGTGCAAGATAATACATATTGCCAATATTGAAGCCTTCTTCTGTAGGACAGAAACCAAAATCCATCAGAATTGCTGAAACATGTTCAAGTACGTCCACATGTGGAATCTGCAAAACATATTCAGCTTGATGAATGAAAAGATAAAGAGGGAAGTACTCCTAGAATGTTTTTTATGCTAACTCCAGATATGGTAACAGAAAAAAAAAATATAAGCATAGTAGCTGCAGAGTACTCAAATGTGGTGTACCTGTGACTGCATCGAAATGTATTCATGTAGAGCTTTACCCGAATGGGAAATTACATCAACCAGTAACAGTGCAGAAGCTTTATACTTTAGATTCACATATGGCTGCTCCAGCCCCCTATCATTTGGAACCATCTCCAAATCAAAGGTATCAAAGCCATCAGCAATCCAATTAACAATAGTAGCAAACCCATCTGTCTTACTGTTACCATTTTTCTTGCAGTATGATCCCAAGCGGATATGCTCTTGAGCTGCGAACAGCAAAACTCCAGCATGGACAAATTTCCCATCCTTAATGTAATTACAGACCTCACCAATTAGATCATTTGTGTGTTTTGCAAGCTCCCTAGTAGCATCCAAGAAGATTTTCTGCAAAATCACGGACCCAAAGAAAATATATTCTTAGGATTTTTGTATATCAGCTTGAAGATGTAGCTCCTTTTCTCTTAATAAAAAATTAAAACAGTGCCAACACATGATGTCAAAAGATATTGAATCAATTTCTTCCTTTCACAAGTCACAACGATCAGTTCTTAAGTAATATCGATGGTTTAAGATATTAACATGAGCTCAATAAGTTTTAATTAGTGTGCTGCATAAGTAGCATTTTGTGCAGGGAGGGATGCAAGACAAACCATCTCAGGTAGGCACAGAAGATGGATAAGGTTGTAGATATCTGTTTTACTGTAACTTGGATGGTCCCTGTTAAGCAAAAGATTGTCCTCCAGGTACTTATGCAAGCAAGTCTTCTCAACTGCAACGTGGACTGGAAGTAAGCCCTGAATGACTGCATCACCAGCCATTCTTACATTAGCAGATGCACCTTTGCTTATGAGCAGCTTGATCATGGGTACAGAGAAAGTTTCAGCAGCATGGTGAAGAGGAAATTGCCCATCTTGGTTCATGAAGTTTAGATTGTCAAGAAACTCTTCATAATGTTCACATTTATAGGGGGACCTACAAGAGCAAGTAGTAATAAATAAATAAATAAATGAATGAATATATCGGTAACATAATTGCATGAAACATTGTACTCATTGAGACAGTCTGAAAGGTACAAGATAGTACAGATTTCCAATATCAATGCCTTCTTCAGGAGGACAAAAACCAAAATCCTTCAGAATCGATGAAACACGTTCAAAGACATCCATATGCGGAACCTACAAAACATTTTCAGCTTGTATAAGAAAGATGAAGAAAAAGAGCTGCAAAAAGGGGATGTCTAAGAATGTTATTGATGATAACTGTAGGCAAGCCAACAGAAGACAATAGAAAGCTGCAGAATACCAGAACTGAGGTACCTTTGGATGCACCCGAATGTATTCATGGAGAGCTCCACCAGCCTGGGAAATTGCATTAACCAGTAATAAAGCAGATGAAAGATGCTTTACAGTAGCATCTGGCTGCTCATGTTCCTTTTCATTTAGACCTGTTTTCAAATCTAAGGTATAGAAGCTGTTGATTATCCGTCTGGCAATGATAGCAAAGCCATCTGGCTTGCTATAACCATTTTTCTTGCAGGAAGGTCCTAAACGGATATGCTCTTGAGCTGCGAAGAGCAAAACTCCAGCCTGGACAAGTCTCCCGACCTTTATGTAATTCCAGATTTCATCAACTACATCATTTGTGTGTTTTGCGAGCTCCCTAGTAGCATCCAAGAATATCTTCTGCATAATTACAGTAATATAAAACATTTATCACTATGTTCCTTAAAACATACTTAATAACAAGGAACAAGTTATCACGTCCAAGCAAAAGGAAATGATTCTCAAGATATGATAATATAGCCGCTTTAAATTTGATATATCCTTTTCTCTTAATTAAATATTAAGACAATACCAACAACACAAATAGCATTATGAATATAATTCTTTCTTTGACAAGTGTAGGTGTCAGAACGCTCTATGCAAAAGTAGTACTGATGGTTATGCGACAAGAAGCAAGAACTTAACAGAGTATGTTTATTATGCTGTAGATAGAAGTACTTGTTTGTGCAAGGGATAATGCAGGACAAACCATTTCAGGCAGACACAGAAGATGGATAAGCTTGTAGACAGCAGCTTTACTGTGGATTGGATGCTCCTGATTAGGAAACAGATTGTCCTCCAGGTACTTATGCATGCAGGTGTTTTCAACTGCAACATGGAGTGGGAGTAAGCCCCCAATCACTGTATCCTCTGCCGTGCGTACATTAGCAGATGCACCATTGGCTATGAGTAACTTGATCATATCAATATTGAAACGATCAGCAGCTTGATGAAGGGGGAAGTGTCCATACTGGTTCATCCAATTAGGATTGGCACGGATCCCCTGTAGCTCAGGAGCTTTGCCCTCCAAGACAACTCTGGTGCATTTCACAGCATTTTGAGTTATCAGATAGTTGAGGGCTTCTGGGATGATCATTGAACGCCAAACTATCCACCCCCCATACTTCCCAAAAAAGTTGCGAAAGCTCCGCGGGCAGTCTTTTCTCAGGATGGGCAGCAAAACATTCATTGTAGTGTAGAAGTTGTCATTGGTCACCTAGATGGATCCATTCATAACTAAGAAGGTAGTCAGTGGCAATCAAATATCCAATTAATAAAATGAATAGACTAGCTGTGATATATCTCAGGAAAGCACAAAACAAATATTGAAACTGAACAATAAATTCCAAGAAGTATTGCTGGAAAAAAAAATTACAAAAGCCTAATGTAACTCTACCCAAGAAGACAGCTAAGAACCTTTGGAGTGATGTCTGGAAACATTATGGCAGTCGCTCCGTATTTACGAAGCAGTACATGAGCGCACTATTATCATTTGGCAAAGATATAAATACCGTCTGCAGGAATGGTTTAGATATTTTGTGCCACATAACTTCTCTCGTATCTCAAGTCACCAGGACGGCGATGATTTGTAGTTGTAGGTCTCCATGCTCGCTATCGTTCCACGCGCACCCCGCTGCCTACCCGCTCAGATCATTGAACCATTACGAGACGACAGAACAAGGATGCCATCATCCATTGTTGACCCTCGAGTCCTCACTCATCCACCACCAAAAAGGAAGTCAGCTGTCAGGGATAAATATCGGCGATGCCACGTGACAGTAATTAATCCTATAACGAAAATAATAACAACCACGTCCGGGTCCTGCGGTGGGTTCGGAGAGCTGTGGCCTAAGCGACCCGAGTTGACGCGGTCAATGGGCTCGCGCCCCATTCGACTAAAGAAAGGCTTGGGACGCTCCGCCTCACTTGACCTCCATTGAGGAGGTCGACCGCTCCGTGCCTCGCTCGACCCCCATCACGAGGGTCGATCGCCTCTCGCCTTGATTGACCTACGCGGACGAGGCCGAGCCCACTCCGCCTACCCTACAGTCAGGGTCGAGGACACCACGGATAACATCACCAGCTTCACCCCTACAGTAATGATACCCGCCCGTGCAGGTATAACGACACTGACATCACATGTCGCCCCTGCCAACTCTTGGCAGTGGTCCACATCGCTGAGACGGGACGGGCGCCGCATCACTGACCTCGCAGGAGTAACGGGATGGAGAAACTCAATTAAACAGTCATGATGAGATAGAATCTTATCCAAACACCCCCGCCAAGCGCTACACGATGAATCGACCCCCAATAGAGGGGGTCGAGCGAGATGGAAGTTAACAGTCGCTCCATGCTCCATCTTAAATGTTGTACCGAGTGTGCGGCTATATCATCAGGCGTGTCGAGACCTATTCTCGGCACTAGACATAGGGTAGTTCACCAATGAGAACTTATATATAGACCAGGGGTAGTATGTACGAGATCGAGAGACGATGGTAACACAAGACGTCTAGGTTTGGGCCTCCCGGAGGATAATAATCCTATGTCCTATGTTCTGTGGTATTTGTATTGATACGTTTGTATCATAGATCTAGACGATGGTAGACCTAGATGATGATGTCTAGTTCTATGTTATGTGCGATTCCCTTGAGGGAGGTATCTGCCCCGCCATATATATTTCGAGGACAGGGTTACATGACGGAGTCCTAGTTGGTCTACTATACATATCCAAGTAGGAGTCTATCTCTACTTTCCTTCTATATGAGGTATCCTGGATACATATCATCGACAGAAGCCACTGAGAGTCTTGCAAGCTTGATGATAATCTTTAGTAGCTTCTCGACTTATTTATGCCATGTAGAATGCTTCAGCTTTGTATCAACGAGCTTGAGAGGGTCTCAAAGATCTATACGTCGTCAAGATATCAACTGGTGCGTCGACTAGGTGCACCTAATTAGGTGTAGCCTCCGACTTTTGTATCATTTAGAAATTATAAATAATGCAAGAGTCTAAAATATAAATAATCGTGTTGGCTCTCTTTAAAGAAAAATCGCTCGAATCATCAAATTTGAGTGATAAATAACTCAATAGAATGACATTAATTATTACCAAGTGATAGATAACTTAGACGACTGACTTCAATCACCGCTGAATGGTTGATGACTCAAACCAATGACTTCAATCATTATCGAGTGCTATATGATATACTCGAGCGACATCAATCACAACCGAGTGATATTAAGTTCAATTAGATGACTTCAATCACAATCGAATGAACGTAGGCTTATGACATCAATCATAGCCAAATGATATAAGCTTTGACCGAGTGGCTTATGCTATTTACCGAGTGATTTATGAATCAAATGGGTGACTTCAATCATAGCCGAATAATTATATTCTAAACAGGTGACTTCAATCACAGACGAGTGAACAAGGCTTTATGACATCAATCATAGCCAAGTACTAAGTTACCATGACTTCAATCATGATTAAGTAACCTTTCCTTAAGAATAGTAATCACTCGAATCTTTGAGCTTAATTTTTACTATTGTAGACTGAATTCAATCAATCGAGTAATGCTCGTTATTTCACGTATATGACCATCAAGTTATAGCGACATGATCATTAAATCATGATTATGGCATCAACCATTTTTTGATAAAGTACTTCTGTTCAAAGAAGCACATATTGATAGAGTAACCATCAAGCCACTATTATATAATCATCAAATCATATATTTTTATATATTATGGCATCAACCATAAATTTGATAGAAAATATTTCTCTTCAAAGAAGCCCCCGAAACAATCGTTGTTATGAGTGGCTATCATGCTCAACTCAGAATATCATGTTCGAGTGGTAGTGATGCTCAAGACGATAAGGTTGAGTGAAGAAGGTAGTCGAGGTTGTTGTAGCCGCCGACCGCTGACAAAGTGATGACCGAGTGAACCTGATGGTCCGATATGTGGCTGGCCGATGGTAGCAGTCGAAGCTAGCACAACCGACTGATGAAAGCGGTCGGAGCTCGGTCTGATCGACTGATGATGGTGATCGGAGCTGTAAGCCGACCGATGAAGGCGAGGAAATCACTCTGTATCGAATGGTGTATTTACCTATCCGTCATAAATGTTCCTAACAATAAAAGAAATTAGAATAATTAATTATAAGTAATATTGTTTGCTTGATAACTTATTTTTATAAGCCAAATAAACCAGTCGACTGAAAAGTCAAGTCTGTATCCATTTTTCTCCTTTAAGTAGACCGACTGGCGCAGAGCAATGTATTCACGCGTTAGCAACCAGATTGACTCACCGTAGGATACTTAGGATAAAATATAAAGACTCAACGCTTGGTCTGCCGTAACAATATCGGTCATAATTTACTCTTGCGAAGCAATCAGAACCAGTCGATACATGACCTCTCGCAACTTTGGCACTGGTTTTAGTGTAGTGATAGTCTGTCGCGTAGCAAAAAAGTTCTATGCTTCAAGTTTTTGTCGGTGTAAAACCAAAAATAAGATCAAATCGCAAAATAAGATGCAATATATCAGTCGAGGCTGAAGCCAAAAAAGATGAAACTAGAACAGACGACATTGGTCATATGGTGTCAGGACTAAAGCACTACTGAAAGGTCACCGACCGTCATGGATCATATGGTGTTAGAGTCGAGACACTACTGAAAGGTCATCAACCAACATGTGTACTGCTAGATTCATAAAAAAGACGGAGGAACACATGTATAGATACACAAATAGCCCCCTGACTCTTGATTGTTTAATGTGAAGGTTAAAGAAAAGAGACAATATAAAGACCAATAAAGCCACAAATAAAAGTATTGATTAAAAAGCCTGACTTTACTCATAAAAAAAACCTAGGACCTTCTACTTAGGAAACAAAAATAAGTGGCCGTGGAAAAAGTTATGGAGAACCTGAGCCCAAAATCTTAAAAATAAATCCAGAAAGTATAAAGATATTTAGCTTTATTATTCGACAAGTTGAAGAAGAGACCCCGAGCGTGTCGATGTCGTTGGCGAGTGGTCGAATGTTGATGTCGAGCCATCATTTCGCTGGAACATTGGAGCTCAAAATAGTTGGCTTGTGTCACCAAGTCATCGAAGGTGTCGCCAATTGGTCGAGTGACCGAAACATCGAAGCACGAAATCTTTGAAGGCGTCGCCGAGTAGCCCCTGGCATGTCCATGTGACCGCTGAGCGGTCGAGTCATCGAGTCGCGGTGATGTGACCGAGTCATCGTAGGCGTCGTGTCGCGGTGATGTTGCCGAGTGGCCAGGTGAATGGCAGAGTACCTCCCCCCCCCCCCCCCCCCCCCCCCCCGCCAGCGCATCCATGTAATCACTAAGTAGTCGAGCCGTCAAATAGGCATATCTAAAGTGCCAATGACATCAACCATGGACTCGTTGCCTTGTCGAAGCTACTATGTTGAGCTTGGTTGTTAAGCTGGCGGTTGCGTCGTTGTCACAATGGATTGCCGATGTGGATCTCTTGTGGGTCGCAACAACCTATAAGGCGCGCGAGAGCAAACTTTGGGACAACAGTCCTAGTGCGCTTGTCTTGATCATTGTCTCAAGTTGGTGAATACATGTTGCTCGACATGTAACCGGGGACGGCAAGAGCATGACCATCGGTAGGGCCAAGAACAGCGATGATCTGGTCGAGCGTGCGCTGTGCTAGCGCTGGGGAGCTCGACGTTGTATGGATCGAGAACAGGGAGTTGGCTGAGCAAGCATGGAGCTGAAAAAGCTCTCTGCAATCGCATGTCATGTCCTCGAGTAGCAGCTTCTGTGCTAAGTCCAAGTCGGACTCGGTTGCTGCATCCAGTCCAGGCGTGATCGAATAGTGTCCAACATCCCGAGCAGTCCTTCTCCGACACGCTTAGTTAGATGCCGACTGCACACGTCCAACTCTTGGCGCTTTCGACGCTGGTCATGCGAAGTACACCTAGCCTGAGTCGGAGCCAAGTCGTATTCGACCTGAACTCATGATTCCTGGGTGCTGGCTGAATTGCCGAGCTGCCCTGACATCCAGTTGCCGAGTCGTCGAGGCACCAAGTGGCTGATCAAGACGTCAAGTTACGACAATGTCGCCGAGTGACCGAGTCGTTAAGTTGCAGCGACGTCACTGAGTGGCCGTGTCACGGCGATGTTGCCGAGTTGTCAGAGCCGCCATATAGTGCGGCGACGTTGTCTGAGTGACCGGGTCCACCAAAGCATCAAGTTGCCGGAAGCGTCATCGTAATGAACGATGTCACCGAGTCGTTGAAGACGTTGTCTGAGTAGCCCCCGGATAAATCTATGATCATAGAGTGATCGAGCGATCGAATGGACAAATCAAAGGTGTTGATGGCATCAACCATGAACCCATTGCCTTATTGACGAAGTTGTCTCAGGCTTGGTTGTCCAGCAATAGCAATTGCTCCAAGTCGTTGCAGATCCATTAGCAGAGTGTACATGATTGTCATGTGGTCGAGGTTATTGCTGAATAACCGATCGAGGCAAACATTATGTGGAGCTCAGCACTCATCAATTTGCCAAGTGCCCAGGTCATAAGCTGACACGATTAGTCCCTGATACAGAACTTGCACGCGCAGACGTGCAGCCTTGTGGTTGACACACTCTCGTATTGGGGCATGCTGATCTCCGGGTGTCTGCAATGCAACTTGCACTGAGATCCCTGCAGCAAGATTGCCATAATCTATGCGCATGCATAATACTTGCAGACCGCACGTACATGTTAGTCGGACTAGCAATAAGGAAAATCTCACGCTAGTATAGAATATTGAGGAATTTATAGAATTAAGACAATAAATAAATCTTTCCTTGTTTTGTTTGGCATGTGAATCTCTCGGAGTCCAGGTTGCTGACAAAACCAAGGTTGACTCTTGATTGTCTCGGCGACTCGACATCATAAAAGCTGATACTGAACATGATCTGAGCCCCAAAGCATGGTGGCTCCGTGTTGTATCTCGTTCTTGCAAGACAAAGAGAGTGCAGAGACATTACATAATGAGTAGTTCACTGCATTAATAAATCGGATTGATTAACATATAATGAATAAAATAATATGGAAAGGATTAGAAAGAAGATGTAAGCTTTCCCAGTTGCGTGTTGAGTACGACTTGGACTTGTAGACCGAGGACAAGCCAAACTCGGCGAGCGTGTGAGCTCCTTGATTCGCCGACTTCTTGTTTTTAGGCTACAGCCAAAAAAACACGACATAGTATCACACGACATGTATGCATGCCGCCTCGGAGGGAGTTCTTTCTTCAGCTCGATCTGGCATCATCTTCATTGTCATGACTATCACAACCGTGGATCGCTGCATGAGAGGCAGCCGCAAGCTGCCGCGATTGACTTGTGCGTTTCAACATCGGTCAGATCGCAGTCAAATTTTAAAGTAGATTGAGCCTATCGATCATGCTGATCTTCACGCTTTCTTCACGGACGGCATCAAATATCGAGATTTATTCTCGGCACTAGACATAGGGTAGTTCACCTATAAGGATTTATATATAGAACATGGGTAGTATGCACGAGATCGAGAGACGATGATAACACAAGACGTCAATTTATATAGGTTCGGGCCTCTCAAAGAATAATAATCATACGTCCTGTATTCTATGGTATTTGTATTGATATGTCTAGATCATAAATCTAGACAAGGGTAGACCTAGACGATGATGTCTAGTTCTATGTTATATGTGATCCTCCTTGAGGGAGGTCCTTGCCCCGCCTTATATATCCGGGGGACATGGTTACATGACGGAGTCCTAGTCGGTCTACTATACATATCCAAGTAGTTGTCTATCTCTATTTTTCTTCTATGTGAGGTATCTCGGGTACATATCATCTACAAGGGGGTTGTTGGTATTTTTAACAAATGCAGATGAGTTCACAAGCGCACGGATACCATTATAGCACTTCACCTCTGGAGTATTTCAAGAGTATCAAATTCACAGGGAACGTGTGAGCTAATCTTCTATTCTAGCCGTTCAAGGATACCAAGATAATTATGGCTCAGGTAGAGAGGATTCTAACTGGTGAAAGAGTCCTATTTAGAGTAAGTCTGACACTAAGCTGGTTGCATTGGACATCCGGTTTTTCCCTACATCCATAGTGCGATTCTAGCCAAGAGCCTAATACATAGCTGAACGTGGAGGATTTTAAAGGACAGATAGGGTTGTTACCACCTACTGCCTACCTCTAGCAATTTGTGGACTACGTGATAAATAGAGGCAACCCACAGCCTAGACATCACGTCTATGCTTTCGATTACTCCCTTAATCTCTACATACGATGGGCCAAGACTAGGGTCTCTAATGAAATAGAGCACTGAGCGAGCAAAGAAACTAAGCACTAAAACTTAGTTAAAAAGGAAACTAATAACCAAAGAAGAATCATGAAAACTTACTAAATAAGGAAAGCATCCATTGAGGTACAAGCGCGGAGAAGGGGTTAGACAGGCCCAAACCTCCTCTCCTACACTCCTCCTCACTCTCCCTATTTTCTAAATGCTTTGGCAACGTTGAGCCTTGGCGATTGATGATAGTGACCACAAGCATGGAGGCTTGTGAGCTTGATGGAGTCCAAGGGTTGATGGAGATGGATCAAAACTAAGGACAAGCTATGGAGCAAGTGTTGGAAACACTTATCTAGTTGTTAGGGCTATGAGTCCATAGAAAAGACCGGACTATCAGGGGGGTCTAGGTCATGTCTCTTAGATCACACTAGTTGATGATGTGCATGGATGCTCAGTCAAATCACATGCACTAGGTGATAGTGGAGAAGCCAAGGAGCTATTTGGAGAAGCCGGGAAATGAAGTCAAGAGAGGACGAGGAGTTTCAGCTTCTGGACGTAGTGACCGGACAGAGGGGTCAGTGATGACCGGACTGTACTGTCACTAGAAGGAATTGCCCGGGACTTTCAGAAAGGAGTGATGAATCTGTTAGGTCTGGAAGCCCTAGAGACCGGACAGTACGGTCTAGTAACTGAATGGTCCAGTTAGTAGGGTTGAGACATGGGCAGAGAGGAAGCTGCGCAAGAAATGTTTCTTAACTGGAGAGAAAAACGGACGGGATGGTCCGGTCAACTGACCATACGGTCCGGTCAGTAGGAGTCAGCAGAGGGGCAAAGCCGTTGGTGCTGAAGATTGCAGTGACCGGACAGTGCGGTCAGGCAGAGACCGGACAGTCCGGTCAGTAGGCCCAGAAAGCTGATTTCGTGGAGCAACGGCTAGTTAGAGATTGGAAGCCTATATAACTTCGTTGCTGGGGTCTTGGAGACCACTCGTGGCCAGTGGAATTGCTTGGAGCATTTGGTGAGAGCCAATAGGCAAAGTGGAGAGCACTAGGAGGAGATATTGCACATCTTAAGAGTGCTAGTGAGAATATCTTAAGCATTGATGCACATCTAAGGCTAGGGTGTCCTTGAGGGTGTGATCTAAGTTGTTACTCTTGGTCTATGGTGAGACCTAGACCGGATAGGTATCGGTGATCAAGTCTATTGTGATTAATTGTGTAGGCCATCATACGTTTGTACCCGGTTTGAGCCCGCCTGTGAAAGGGGCATCGCTAGTGAGCTCCCGTGTCAGCCCGAGGAGTCCGACAAGTTCTCGAGGGAGGCGAGCTTGTGCCTTGGTGGCAGCGTTGACACGCACCTGTCTTCACTCTGGGAGTGATTGCGGGCTCGTGGGCGAGAACTCCACATTGGTGGCGGGAGGGACCGGCACTCCGACGGGAGTGGTTCAACAAGGAGTAGGGGAAGGCGCCATCCTTCCGAGACCTCGGGAAAAAAATCATGAGCCATCTCTTACTCTACTCCTTACTTTGATGCAATACTTTCTGCTTTTATATACCATGCTACTCATGCTTGTGTGCTCTAGTTCCTCATCTTGTAGCATTGCATGAGTAGGTTCCTTTGCTAGCTTGTTGTTTGCTTCCGCGTGTCTTTATCACTAGCTTGCATAGGAGTTGTATTGCCTTGTGTGATCCACTAGTATGCTTAGGTTGTAGTTCCTTTCATAGGTTCATTATCTTTCTAGTGTGATCATCACTAGAAATGTGTAGGAGTTGTTTTTAGTGATCGGTTTTAGGAATTGACGAATTTGGTACATAGTGCAAGTTTCCGATTCACCCCCTCTCTTGGTCACTCGGTCCTTTCAAATGGTATCAGAGCCAAGTGCTCATCATAGGGCTTAACCGCCCTGAGTAGTGACTGTATTGAGTGGGATGTCATCCCATTTGGGGCCGGGTCATGGCTCATGGAAGGATCCCTTGAAAAGCTACCTAAATGCCATGATTCCGGATGAGTTGATGGACACACTTGTGGACTTTGCCAATACCTTTATCGATGATCATGTATATGATGATGATGATTGTGTGGATGTGCCTAGTCGTAGTGAGTGACTAGATTCTACTCGGGATGATTTGATAGGTTGCTCTACTAGTATGCCTAATGCGATAATAGATGATGTTGGCTCTCATGATATTGCTTGCTCTTCTAGTATGACTAGTGCTGATGATGCTTGTGAGTCATTTATTGGTCATGCTAGTGATAAACTTGTTAAGGAGTTCATTGCTTTTTGTGCTAATGAGAATGAAGACTTACTTGACTCTCTTATTCGCTTGTGAGGTATTGTGGACAGGATTAGAGCAACTACTTTTGAGGTTCCCAACATTATGACTTTTGAGGTTCCCAACATTGTGATAGTCGAGAAGATCCTCACCCTGCTCCCTAGCAGCAAGATCCTCTACATCACCCTTGATCTCATCATGGAGAAGGGTCTCTCCGTCGAGGATGTGATTGGGTTGCTCTTTGATAATGAGAAGATCACCTGGACTGGGGACAAGATAAGAAACCATGTGGATATGTGCCATGGTTTGCAATATATGATGAGTAATTGATATTGGTTGAGTTTCGTGTTTGAGTTAAAATGCAGGAATCTGGGGATTGCATGAGTTTGTGCATGTCATAGTTTTGACTAACCGGAGTTGGTGGAGGTATTGGTGAAGTTGCAGGAGATGAGAAATGTGCTTGCTTGTCTCATGATGTGTAGGTGTTGGTCGTATCTACGCACCCACTTATATACCGCAAGAGGACGGTGTACGATTGTAGCACTTTTTCCCTTGAATTGAGTATTCTAAGGTTTATTGAACCAACTGGGACCTTAGGGATTTATTAAACAAAGTTAACAGTAAAAGATCTGGTCAAGGCTACTGTCAAGGTCAGGTTGCATGAGGGGGAGACTGGCCAGTGCAAAGGTGCGCCAGACAGTAAATCTGTCGTTGCGCCGATCGGCGCGGGGATTGAGCCGATCGGCACACTAGTGAAACTAAGTCAAAGTGCGCGAGATCTATTAAATCTGTGGTTGCGTTGATCGGCGCTGGAATGGAGCCGATCGGCACACTAGTGGATCTAAGCCGAAGTTGTTGCGCCGATCGGTGCAGGAGTTGAGCCGATCGGCACACCAGTGAAACTAAGCCAAAGTGTTCCAGATCTTGTAAACCTATGCTGGTAAGTGAGTAGCCAGATATCTACTAGTGAGATCGTAACCAGAAAGTCTAATTGAATAGCATCATAATGGGTAATTACATAGATCAATGAAAACCTATAATGAGTAAGACCACCCTGCTTTCCGAACGGCTCCCGATTTATCGCTGCCGGGAGGAAACCCTTAATCGCGCGAGTATCTTACCCTACTCAACTATCCAATAGTGCTGCGCAGGCTTAGTGCTGTCACTGCTAAACCACACTACTGGCAATATTGCCACGAGTCATATTTGTTGGTCGTATCTACGCACCCACTTATATACCGTAAGAGGACGGTGTATGATTGTAGCACTTTTTCCCTTGAATTGAGTATTCCAAGGTATATCGAATCCACTGGGAGCTTAGAGATTTATTAAACAAAGTTAATAGTAAAAGATCTAGTTAAGGCTACTGTCAAGGTAAGGTTGCATGAGGGGGAGACTGGCCAGCGCAAAGGTGTGCCAGACAGTAAATCTGTCGATGCGCCGATCGGCGCAGGGGTTGAGCCGATCGGCACGCTTGTGAAACTGACTCAAAGTGCGCGAGATCTATTATGTCTGGGGTTGCACCGATCGGCGCTGGAATTGAGCCGATCGGCACACTGGTGGATCTAAGCTGAAGTTGTTGCGCCGATCGGCGCAGGGGTTGAGCCGATCGGCACACAGTGAGTCTAAGCCAAAATACACTAGATCTTGTAAACCTATGCTAGTAAGTGAGTAGCCAGATATCTACTAGTGAGATCGTAACCAGATAGTCTAATTGAATAGCATCATAATGGGTAATTACATAGATCAATGAAAATCTATAATGAGTAAGACCACCCTGCTTTCCGAGCGGCTCCCGATTTATCGCTACCGGGAGGAAACCCTTAATCGCGCGAGTATCTTACCCTACTCAACTATCCAATAGTGCTGCGCAGGCTTAGTGCTGTCACCGCTAAACCACACTACTAGCATCATCAAGCAACCATAATCAATACAATGTCCGAATACTATCCTAATCACCACGATTATGATAATATCTACTTACTTAGCCTAGAACTAAGCAATTGGAATAAGCACATGCATGGTTATAGAATCAAGATAGACAAATCACCAAAACCATCATCAACATATTCAATCATCCTTGAGATACATAGAGTAAGATTCATCCCCGTCGAGATGGCCTACCTTGACGGATCAACTCTTGACTCCAATGGTTCTTGAAACTCAACTAGAGATCTATTCTAACGGGGCAAGCCTCGGTGGCTCTAACTCATGAATTTAGTGTTTCTCCATCGCCTCCTCTTTGCGGCGAGGGTTTACAAGTATTTATAGGGGTTCTACTCGTAAAGGACTCGGTTTCTAGCAAATAAGGCGGTTGCGCCAATCGGCGCAAGATTGCGCCGATCGGTGCAAGCCGTGTCTTCTCTGGTTTCTTCCCCGAGTCGGTTCCTCTGTCTTCCACCGCTGCCATATGGGCCTTTTCCATTGAGATAAAGTCTTGTACTGCACGTTAAGATCTTGGAGTTCTATAAATCTTCTTGAAGTTCCATAAATCTTCTTAGGCAAATATCTTCAAGTGTCTTGCGCAGATAAACTTCTATAAACATGTGGAATGGGCCTCGGTCACTTCTGTGGGCCGAAACACCCTTGCACCGGTCGGATCATGGGCTGCACTGATCGGTGCACTGGGCTTCTTGCACTGGGCTTCTTCAGTGCTTTTCGTCAGTTCTGGACTTCTGTCCTCTCCATCATCACATTAATCACCAATTTTACCTGTTTCTGCAATAAAGCTTCAAAACAACGCATATACAAATATATCGGCAATATCACTTGTAAATAGCCTAAATTAGTATCAATTATGCTCTAATTGGTGTAATATTCACACATAAAAGGGGCACTTGGGAAGTGCCAACAGTAGGTCAATGGAGTCGACTTGGCGGTCAACGGCGAGAGGATCGGGCACAAGTAGGGGACTTGGGGCCAGACGGTTGGGATGCCGGGTGAAGTCAAGGGTGATCCACACCGTACACGTGGAGAGGCGAGAAGCACGGACAGTTTCGTGGTTGAGCCTCCAAACCATGGTGGTGATGAAGATGGAGTGTTGACCAAGTCAAGGCGAGCGGGATGCCGGTGCAAGTGACAAGGGGGCCCGATGGACAGGGACCAGAGGAGACTTGCCGGTGGACAGGATCACGGGACAAGGTGACACGCGTCGACATCGAGAAGTCGTGATTTGATAAGCATGCAAGGCGGTTTCCCAGTTTGGGCCTCAAAACCGATGGCGGCGATTAAAGGTGCACGTGGCACCATCACGTAGCTTGCGTCGAGGCGAAGCAAAGTCGTGAAGGGCTCGATGGCGTTTGGGTGATGAGGAAAAATATGGACGGTTATGCCCCTGGTGGTTGGTGGTGTGTTATGTAGGTCAAGGGTAGTATTGTCATGTGGACAATAGACCTTGGGCCTATATAAGGAGAGGTAGGGCTGGTGGAAGAGGTGCCTCTCTTTCCCTTAGCCTTGCCTTACATCTTCATCCAAGAGTGCTAGGAGAGGTCTTCATGTTTTAGAGGAGAGGAGAGGGTGTGTGAGAGACATCTCTTTCTCTTTCAAATAGTGGGAGGAAGAGGGTGGCTTCCTAGTCTTGTACCTATGGATCTTGTATGCATGTTTCCATGATATGAGAATTATTTTCGTGCTCAAGATCTCCTTCTCTCCCTAAATCCTGAATTTCTCTTTTACTCTTCTTTTGGAGCCATTTTGGTGGAGTTTTTCGATCTCATTTTTGAGTGGGTTTTGGTACAAATTTCTTGAGGGATCTTGGTGCTAGGACATGCCTAAATATTCCTCTATGAATCTTTGATTAAATCCTAGGCAAGAACACCTTCGATTTGGTGTATTTCCTCAAGAACATTCAAACCCTAGAGCTTTCGGTAAAACCACAAATTTGTGATGAATTCTTGAGCTTTTTGTGTGATTCCACTTGGAGAAGGAACGTCCTACCATGAAACATCTGTTGTCCAAGTTTCGTGATTTTTGGAGTTCGTTTGCATAGGTTTTGGTAATTTCCTTGCCAAGTTTCAAGCACAGTTTTGGTTCTACAAAGTGTCGATCGGCACTACCGATGGCTGGACCAGCACTGCCGGTAGCCTGAACTCATAGCGACACTCCAGTGACTCAAATCTGAACCCCGCACCAGCACTGCCGATGGCAACAACCGGCACTACCGATGCGCTCCTTTTCTGAGTTTTGAGAACCCCGCACCAGCACTGCCGATTGGTGTGACCGGCACTGCCGATGGTCTCAATCGGCACTGCCGATGGACCTGACCGGCACTGCCGGTGGGAGTCCAGAGAGGTCTGACTTGTGCGTTTCTTGTCTATTTTGAGTCTTCTCAGTTCTCTTTTGTTTCCACTGTGTTCCACTGCTGTTGTTGATCACTCCTATGGGTAGCACATCACAAGTTGGTGTGTGTAGTCTTGGTGATCGGTTTTTGAGTTGACTTGGGTCGTAATTGGGACATAGGCCAAGTTCTTGAGAAGAATTTTAATTGGCTCCCATTCACCCCCCCCCCCCTTTGATCACCTTCTCGGTCCTTCGATTGGTATCAGAGTCAATTTGATCACTAGTTGACCTTCACTGGCTTTGTGATCCGAAGGCGACATGGAGAAGTGCGCAGTCAAGCTCTGGATGTTTGATGGAGAGGACTTTCCTTACTGGAAATCGCGGACCAAGGCTTATCTCTTAAGCCAAGGACGTGCAATTTGGGAGATCGTTGAGCAGGAGTATGCTATACCACAAGACCTCAACACTGCATTTGCAGGCGAGCTAATCAGGTATGAGAACAACTCCAAAGCTGTCAATATCCTGCTGTCTGCTTTAGGTAGGAATGAATATGACCATGTTGCTCATCTTGATACTGCACATGCCATTTGGGATAAGCTTTTCACGTACCATGAGGGTGCCAATCAAGTCAAGTCTATGCGTAAGGATTCTTACAATAGACAGTACCAAACTTTTGCATAAAAACCTGGCGAGTCACTAGATGACACTTTTCGTAGGTTTGAGGCAATTGTGTGCAACTTGCGGGCTTGTGGTAACCTTGTGTACAATGATAATGATAGAGCTAAGCAATTGTTGTACTCACTTGATGAAAATGTTTGGGGGGTTAAAATTGCTGTTTTAGAGGAAACTGTTGAATTCAATACCCTAAACTGTGAGCAACTGTATAGCAAGCTGAAATCTCATAAACTGCCTAGGAAATCACATCCTAATCATGCTAATCCTGCTTCTAGCATGGCTTTGCTTTCTAGCTTTCAAAAGGGTGATCACAGTGGTGCTTCTTATGGAACTAACCCCTCAGTTGACAAGTCTTCTTTGGAGTTTGCTCTGTCTTCTCTTTTTGCAGCTTCCGATGAACAGATGGAGTGCATTCCTGACGAGGAGCTGTCCCTGCTCACAAGGAAGTTCAGGAAGTTCTACAACAACAGGTAGGAGAGAAGAGGAGGTGGTTCAAGAGCCTACTTCAAGTGCGGTGATCCAGGACACTTCATTGCTGATTGTCCCAAGAAGAAGAAGAAGGTTGGGTACCGCGACAACAACACTGAAGACTTCAAGCAGGAAAAGAACCGCTTCTACAAGAAGGGCAAGAACTCCAAGAAGTTTGCCAAGGCCTTTGCACGCGCCTGCGTTGCCGCCTTGAGCGATATTGACCTCACATCAAGTGAAGGACTTACAAGATCGGAGGAGGAGGTTGAAAAGCCACGAGTCATGAGGAAAGGATGACTTCACCGGGCTTTGCTTCATGGCAAAGAATGACCACGACACCGACTCTGGATCCGACTCTGACACAAGCGAGGTACCTCCCACTCTTGATGAGCTCTCTTCTAAACTTGATCATTTGCGCGATGTTTTGCTCATGCAAGATGATAAGCTTCACAGTGCTGTACGTGAGAGTAGAGAGCTTAAGTCTAAGTTGGAGAGTGCTGAGTATGAGATCACTTCGCTTAGCTCTAAGCTTGCTAAAGATGACATTATTGCTAAGTGTGAGTCTTGTCAAGTTATGATGAATGATCTTGCACAGAGGGAAAGTGTGCATGCTCAAGTTGCCAGTCAGCTTGAGAGTGCCCTTAAAGAGCTTTATGAATTCAAGGCTAGACCAACTCTTTTGGGTGCATGTTAGAAGTGCCCCAAGCTCACTAGTGAGTTGGAAGCTCAAACCCTCAAAGTCAAAGAGCTTGAGTCCAAGCTGCTAAATGAGACTCGCTCTAAAGTCCTTCCACCACCATATGAAGTATGTGTCTCTCTTAAGGACAAGCTTGTAATCACTAAGGAGGAAAACAAAGTTCTAGTCCAAGAAAATGACTATCTTGTCTCTAGGCTCCAAAGAACCCTAGTGAGTGAGGAGAAGATTGAGAGTGATTTGGCAAGAGTCAACGAGAGTGCTAGTAGGTCAACCTACAACTTGGGCTTGGGATTTGAGAGGTGTGACAAAGAGAGTGAAAATGTGGGTAAGTTTGTGCCTAGCTCTAGCTACAAGGATGAGAAACAATCCATCAAACCCACTGACACATACTATCCACCAAACCCCAAACCTTCCTCCAACCCAAAGCAAACAGAGAAGCCAAAACCCAAACCTCCTGTGCAAACAAAGCCTAAACATGAGAGTGTCTACATTTGCATGTTTTGTGGTCGTAAGGGTCACTTGGATGAGTACTGTTATAGGCGTAAGAGGATTGAGAGGATGCAAGCTGAGTTAACTAGGAATGTGCGTCATGATGATTTTGATGGTTTTCATCCTCGCTCTTTTTCTTGGATGAGTACTGTTATAGGCGTGGACAGGGTCATTCCTTGTATGGCTTTGATTCATGAAACAGAGGCTTTGCGCAGCAGCGCTTTGGTGCCCCACATTTTCCCCATCATGGTGAGCATCGCTTGCGTGGATTTGGCTTTCACACAGATGATTTCTATCCTCACAACCCCAGTTTTGAGTCGAGACGCTTTGACAGGCCACGTTTTCCCCATCGTGGTTCTCGTCCCATGCGTTTGAATGATAATGTGCAAAGAACCGTGATGACTACTACCGGTCGTATGGTTAAGTGCTGGATTCCCAAGTGCTTTTTGACTAACCCCAGCACTAAGCCATCGACTTTTCCTTCTTGTTCATTGTAGGCAGTAGGTGGAGGCCTAGAGAACAAGTGGCTAATGGACTCCGGGTGTTCGCGCCACATGACCGGAGATGCAAAGTGGTTCTCTAGCCTCACTCCCTTGAAGCGCAAGGAGTATGTGACCTTTGGAGAAGACAAGAGAGGGAGAGTGAAGGCAAGAGGCGCGGTAAAGGTAAATGAAAAATTCACTCTCAAGGATGTTGGTTTGGTTGAGTATCTCAAGTATAATCTCCTCTCTGTCTCTCAGTTGCTTGATGTTGGTTTGGAAGTGCGCTTTAAGAAAAATGCTTCTTGTGTTCTTGATTCGAATGGCTCTTTGGTTTGTGGGATTTCTAGCATTGGGAAAGTTTTTCAGGCTGATTTTACTGGTTCTCCTGGTTCTCACAAGTGCTTGTTTGCTCAATCTTCCTCTGAGCTCTAGAAATGGCATAGGAGACTAGGTCACATGAGATTTGACTTGTTATGTCACTTGAGTGGCCTAGGCTTGATCCGAGGATTGCCTAAGCTCAAATTTGATAAGGATTTGGTTTGTGCTCCTTGTCGTCATGGGAAAATGGTTGCCGCTTCTCATCCACCAATTAATTTGGTGATGACTGAACGCCCTGGGGAGTTGCTTCACATGGACACTGTTGGTCCTTCTCAGGTTCGTTCGGCGGGTGGGAAGTGGTATGTTCTTGTGATTGTTGACGACTACTCTCGCTACTCTTGGGGTTTACTTTCTTGAGAGCAAGGATGAAGTGTTTCATCACTTTCGAAGCTTAGCTTTGAGGTTGTTCAAGGAACTCTCTAGTGCATTACAAGCAATCCGCAGTGATAATGGCACCGAGTTTAAGAACTCCTCCTTTGATGCTTTCTGTCTTGAGCATGGTATTGAGCATCAGTTTTCAGCACCTCGTGTTCCCCAGCAGAATGGTGTGATCGAAAGAAAGAACCGAACCTTGGTGGAAATGGACCGGACGATGCTCAGTGAGCATAGGACTCCAAGGGGATTCTGGACTGAGGCCATTAGCACTGCTTGCTATGTTTCCAATCGGATTTTCTTGCACTCAGTTCTTAATGTGACTTCCTATGAGCTATGTTTTGGGAGGAAGCCATCTGTTTCTCATTTGCATGCCTTTAGTTGCAAGTGCTTCATTCTCAAGCATGACAATCTTGATAAGTTTGAGTCGAGATCTTTTGATGGCATCTTTCTTGGCTACACCCTTCATGGCCATTCCTATAGAGTTTTGAATTTGGAAACTAACATCATCATAGAGTTCTGTGATGTAACCTTTGATGAATCAAACTCTTGTGCAAGCAATGTGATTGAGACTGTAGGTACCAAGGAGATGGAGGAGAACATCTTTGTAGAAGAGGACCTACAGGGCTTGGATGATGACGATGATGAGTCATTCCATCCCACATCCGAGCTTGTTCCTGCTGCCACCACCACTCCAGCAGAGGGTCCAGAAGCTTCTACATCGACTTCAGCAGCTGTTGAGCCAGCTCCAGCTGTGGTTGAGGGGGAGGTACACTCTGAGAGAGAGGCTCCTCACCACATTCAGCGTCAACATCCACCTCAACAGATGATTGGTAATCTCTATGAGAGGACAACAAGGTCAAGGTCTGCACATCTCGCCTGCTTTACCAATTCTCTCTTTGTTGCAATCTTTGAACCCCGGGATGTTGGACACACACTATCTGATGAACATTGGGTTAATGCCATGCATGAGGAGTTGGAGAACTTTGAGAGAAACAAAGTATGGACCCTAGTAGAGCCTCCTGTTGGTGTTAATGTCATAGGAACCAAATGGGTGTTTAAAAACAAGCATAGGGAAGATGGTGAGGTTGTTAGAAACAAGGCTAGGTTTGTTGCCCAGGGTTTCAGTCAAGTGGAGGGCTTAGACTATGGGGAAACCTTTGCTCCTGTTGCACGCATGGAAGCCATTAGGATCTTGCTTGCATTTGCTGCCTCTAAGGGCATTAGACTTTATCAAATGGATGTGAAGAGTGCTTTCCTAAATGGTTTCATAGAGGAAGAGGTTTATGTAAAACAACCACCTGGCTTTGATCACCACAAATACCCAAACCGTGTTTACAAGCTTCAGAAGGCTTTGTATGGGCTAAAGCAAGCACCTAGGACATGGTATGCTAGGCTTAAGACCTTCTTGCTAGAGCACGGGTATGTCATGGGGTGTGTTGATAAAACCTTGTTTACTCTCAAGCATGGCAATGACTTTCTAATGGTTTAGATTTACGTGGATGATATCATCTTTGGTGGTTTCTCTCATGTTCTTGTGTCCAGATTTCAGGAAGCTATGGAAAGTGAATTTCAGATGTAGATGATGGGCGAGCTCACCTTCTTTCTTGGACTTCAAATCAAGCAGTGCAAGCAAGGCACCTTCATACATCAAGCCATGTACACGAAGGATCTCCTGAAGAAGTTTGACATGGTCAATATGAAGACGTTGTCTACACCAATGTCCACTACAACGACACTTGACCCTGATGAAGACCGTGAAGCGGTGGACCAAAGGGAGTACAGGATCATGATTGGCTCCCTCTTGTACCTAACGGCGACAAGACCCGACATACATTTTGCAGTGTGTCTTTGTGCTCGCTTTCAGGCTTCCCCAAGGGTGTCTCATCGCAAGGCTGTCAAGCGCATCTTCAGGTATCTCAAATACACCCTTGAGTTCGGTCTTTGGTAGTCTGCATCTTCATCTTTGATCTCATTGGGTATTCGGATGCGGATTTTGCTGGGTGTAGAATTGATAGGAAGAGCACTTCTGGTACTTGCCATTTATTGGGTACTTCTTTGATCTATTGGTCTTCTCGTAACCAGTCGAGTGTAGCCCAATCCACCACAGAGGCTGAGTATGTTGCTGCTGCTAGCTGCTGCTCACAAATCCTATGGATTGTATCCACCATAAAAGACTATGGGTTAACCTTTAAGAGTGTTTCACTCATGTATGATAACTCCAGTGCCATATGCTTAGCAAAAACCCAATTCAACATGGTAAGGTCAAACACATCAATGTGCGATTCCACTTCTTGAAAGATAATGTTGAGAAGGGGATGTTGAGCTCAAATACATCAACACCAGAAACCAATAGGCTGATATCCTCACCAAGCCCCTAGATGCTTCGCGGTTCGCTTTTCTTCGAGGGATGCTTGGTGTTTGCTATCCTTATGGCATCATTTGAGGGGGAGTTGGTGTTCTCTTGTATATATGTATCTCACCTTTTATGCATTGCATCTCATATGTAATATATGCATTGGTAGATGAGCTTTGATTCTTATGCTTTCTTGCATTTCTCTTTGCTATGATTGAGCTTGAGCTAAGTTGTATGGATGTGATAGTAATCTCTCATGCTTAGATTTTCTAGATGGCTTGTTATAGACTCTTTTGAGCAACTTGCTAATCTTAAAGGTAAACTTAGCTTTTTGTGAAGCTCATGAACTAATCTTCCTTAAACTTGCTCACCATGTGTATAATTGCTCTTATCCCTGTTGAGACTTGTGTTGAGGCTAGTCTAGAGGATGTCTTGACTTTGGCACCTAGTGTTTGTGAAATGGAAGGGTGTTCCTTTTGCCGCAAAGGCATGCTCTTTTGTTTTGTGAATAAACCTTGAATAATATGCTAAGTGCATTTGATCAAGAATAATTCTACAATGCTAAATCCAAACACTATGACTTGAGGCCTCGAGGTGTTTGCCGTACCCAGTCGTGCGACCCTCCGCATGGATAAGAGGACACATGAGGATAAACAATAATCACTTGATCAATTGAGTCTCTCTTGCATATGTGAGCGTTTATAAAGCTCATTTTCTGCGAATGCTTGTTGCCCTAGTTGAGATTGAAACTGGCTAGATTCTTATGATTCACTTGATGCTTGTTTTGCCTTGGATAAGAGTACTTACACATGTGGGGGCAGCTTTTCTCATGATAAGCAAACTTGATTCTATCTAAGCTAGTCAATCTTTCTGCTTAGCTTGTATAGCTCTTGGTGTTTATGCCTTGCTATCCATTTTTGATCTTTGTTTGATTGTGAGCTATTGCTTTTACATTTCATGGCTCTATGTTTATGATCAGCAAAGTTGAATGCTTGTTTGCATAATTGTTGAAGCTCGTTAGGTTTACATTTTCATACATTGCATGTTTGCCTGTTCTTTTGCCTCTTTGATGAGTTCATTGTCAAAGGGGGAGAAAATTTTGGGTCATGCACAAATAATGCTAAGAAACTTAAAAAGATTCATTATGCATTACATGAGACCTACCACAAGTTGAGAGGGAGCATATCATGATCTTGAGCGTTTTCTTGCGCTTTTCACATTCTTTACGTCTCAAGTCGCTTTCTTTGCCAACTCTTGGTCTTATTCGCTTGTGAGGTATTGTGGACAGGATTAGGGCAACTACTTTTGAGCTTCCCAAGATTGTGATAGTCGAGAAGATCCTCACCCTGCTCCCCAGCTGCAAGCTCCTCTACATCACCCTTGATCTCATCACGGAGAAGGGTCTCTCCGTCGAGGATGTGATTGGGTTGCTCTTTGATGATGAGAAGATCACTGCAAGCTGGACTGGGGACAAGATGAGAAACCATGTGGATATGTGCCATGGTTTGCAATATGTGATGAGTAATTGACATTGGTTGAGTTTCATCTTTGAGTTGAAATGCGAGAATCTGGGAATTGCATGAGTTTATGCATGTCATGGTTTTGACTAACCGGAGTTGGTGGAGGTATTGGTGAAGTTGCAGGAGATGGGAAATATGTTTGCTTGTCTCATGATGTGTAGATTAATGGAGTCAACTTGGCGGTCAATGACGAGAGGATCGGGCACAAGTAGGGGACTTGGGGCCGGACGATCGGGATGCCGGGTAAAGTCAAGGGTGATCCACACCGTACACGTGGAGAGGCGAGAAGCACGGACGGTTTCATGGTTGAGCCTCAAAACCGTGGTGGTGATGAAGACGACGTGTTGATGAAGTCAAGGCGAGCGGGACGCCGGTGCAAGTGACAAGGGGGCCCGATGGACAGGGACCAGGGGAGACTTGCCGGTGGTCATGATTACGGGACAAGGCGACACGCGTCGACATCGAGAAGTCACGCTTTGAGAAGCGTGCAAGACGGTTTCCCAGTTTGGGCCTCAAAACAGGTGGTGGCGATTGGAGATGCATGTGGGACCATCGCGTAGCTTGCATCAAGGCGAAGCAAAGTCGTGAAGGGCTCGATGGCATTCGGGTGACGAGGGAAAAGATGGACGGTTATGCCCCTGGTGGTAGGTGGGTGTGTTATGTAGGTCAAGGGTAGTATTGTCATGTGGACAATAGACCTTGGGCCTATATAAGGAGAGGTAGGGCTGGTGGAAGAGGTGCCTCTCTTTCCCTTAGCCTTGCCTTAGGTCTACATCCAAGAGTGCTAGGAGAGGACTTCATGTTTTAGAGGAGAGGAGAGGGTGTGTGAGAGACATCTCTTTCTCTTCCAAATAGTGGAAGGAAGAGGGTGGCTTACTAGCCTTGTACCTATGGATCTTGTATGCATGTTTCCATGATATAAGAATTATATTGGTGCTCAAGATCTCCTTCTCTCCCTAAATCCCGAATTTCTCTTTTACTCTATTTTCGGAGCCATTTTCATGGAGTTTTTCGATCTTGTTTTTGAGTGGGTTTTGGTACAAATTTCTTGAGGGATCTTGGTGCTAGGACATGCCTAAACTATGATCATGGACAATGTGCACATGCATGGGGGGATGGTCATGGACATTGGAGGTATCATGCTCCTCACTATGCTATTAGGAGGATACTTGAAGAAGGGATTGCAAGAATCCCTATCTATGAGAATGGGTTTATCGCTGGACGTGATGAGGTTAGTGCTAGTCAATCATGTAATGCTTTGGATACTAACCCTTCTTCCTCTTGTGCTTGTCTTATGGCTACCACCAGGGTCAACTACAAGAGTGGAGGTACTCATTGGATTCTTAACAGTGGGTGCACTCAACACATGACCGGAAGCCAACCTTGTTCACCACCATTGATGAAGACGAAAACAGTGAGAAGGTGAATTTTGAGGATAACTCAAAAGGGAGAGTCAAAGGATAATGCAAGGTGGCCATTACTGAGGATCTCCATTTCTCCAAGGTTTTTCTTGTGGAAACCCTCAACTTCAACCTCCTGTCGGTCAGCTTTGTGACATGGGTTTCAAGTGCACATTTGATGAGGACGGTGCAATGATTGAAAATGCAAAGAAGGGACTAGTATTTCATGGAGTGAGGCATGGGAACCTGTATGTCATGGACTTCAAATCAAACAATATGCCACCAATCACTTGCCCCTTCACTAAGGCAACCAAGGGATGGTTGTGGCATGGAAGACTGGCACATGTTGGAATGAATCAACTCAGAAAAGTGGTCAAGATGAATCTAGTTGAAGGAATCAAGGATGTCACCTTTGAGAAGGACACATTGTGTAGTGTTTGTCAGGCTGGGAAGCAAGTTGCATCATCTCATCCCACCAAGTCATTCAAGTCGACATCTCATCCTCTAGAACTCTTGCACATGGACTTGTTTGGGCCAACACATTATAAGAGTCTGGGAGGGAATCTATATTGCTTGGTGATTGTGGATGACTTCACAAGATACACTTGAACTTTCTTTCTTGTGGACAAGTCTCAAGCAAGTGACATCTTCAGAAAGTTTGCGAGGAGAGCAAAGAATGAATTCAAGGCTAGCATTGTGAAGATATGAAGTGAAATGGGACTGAGTTCAAAAACACAATAGTGGAGGAATATTGTGACAAGAAAGGGATCAAGCATGAATTCTCCGCTACATATACTCCCGAGCAAAATGGAGCAGTGAAGAGGAAGAACAAGACACTAATCACCCTTGCTCATGCCATGTTGGATGAGTATGGAACTCATGAGAGGTTTTGGACTAAAGCAATCAAAACAACTTGCTACACCTCAAATCGTGTCTATCTCCACCGGTTGTTGAAGAAGACGCCATATAAGCTATTGGTTGGATGGAAACCCAATGTTTCCTATTTTTGGGTCTTTGGCTGCACTTGTTACATTCTCAAGAAGAGGAGGAAGCCCGGGAAATTTGAGAGCAGAACTGATGAAGGCATTCTTGTTGGGTGTTCAGGGACTTCTAAAGCATATTGGGTCTACAACTTAGCCACAGGATGTGTGGAAGAATATTATGATGTGCAATTTGATGAGTCAAATAGTTCACAGAAAGGAGATGAATTTCACGAAGTGAACATTGGAGATGAGCCTATGAGAGAAGCCTTGAGAAACATGCGCATCGGTAAGGTTTTACCCCACGAGGCCAATGATAGTAATATTGATGAGCCCTCAACTCCACCACCTCTACCAACCTCTTCCTCCAAGGTGCAAGAACCAAACCAAGATGTCATTGCCTCTTCCACTAGCTCATCCCAAGACTCATTGAGAGTGCATCCACCTATCCATGAGGGAACCCAAGAGAGAAGTGAGTCCTAAGCCCCTCCACATACTTCACATCGAGCCACTTCTCTAAGCTCTTCACAAAACAGTCCCACATCCTCACCAAGCTCTAGCTCCAGAACAACAAAGCATATGAGTGATTCTCCCACCTCACTAAGAATCCAAGACACTCATATCTCAAGAGAGCAAGCAATCCATGATGCACAAGATACTTCACCTAGAGCTCCTCCCACTCAAGAATAACATCATCCTAGACCCAAGGCCATCAACAAGGATCACTCACGTGACTATTTCATTGGGAGTCCATCTCAAGGAGTTAGGACAAAGAGAAATCAATACAAGCCCAACTATATGAGTGAAGAAAATGATGATGAGGTAAATGTTACAATTGAGAACTTCTCTTTCGTCTCCATGATTGAGCCTACAACAATTGATGAAGCTATGGATTATCACAACAATTGAGAACTTCTCTTTTGTCTCCATAATTGAGCCTACAACAATTGATGAAGCTATGGATTATCACAAATGGGTTATGGCCATGCAAGAAGAACGGAACAACTTCAAGAGATGCAAAGTATGAAAATTGGTTGAGAGGCCCAAGAATCATAATGTGGTTGGCACCAAGTGGGTCTTCAAAAACAAGCAAGATGAGAAAGGGGCAATTGTGAAGAACAAGGCTCATCTAGTAGCCAAGGGGTATTCTCAAGTGGCAGGCATTGACTTTGAAGAAACTTTTGCTCCCGTGGCCCGTCTTGAAGCAATTCGGATCTTAGTTGCCTATGCATCACACAATAACTTCAAGCTCTTTCAAAGGGATGTCAAAAGTACCTTCTTGAATGGAGAGATCAATGAGAAAGTCTATGTGGACCCTAAACATCCATGACATGTGTACAATCTGAAGAAAACTCTCTATGGCCTCAAGCATGCTCTAAGGGCATGGTATGAACCCTTGAGGAACTTTTTTTCAAACTTCACATGAGTAACACTAAAGCTTGTCTCTTGTAAATATGTATAGCTTTGTTTGTTGTTTGTGTCCTTGTTTTTGTGCTTGTTTCTCTCTACTTGTAGGTCAACTTTGGACCTCCTTGAGATAGCAGTGGACATGGGTTAAGCTTGGGATGGTGGTTCATGGTGTGCCCAAGGTTTTGAAGAATGGTCCATTGTGAGTAAGCTCAAGAAAGGAACAACTCATCATTGGCACTTTGGTTTGTAGCCTTTCTCTCTCTTTCCTTTAGCATCGCATCATGCATGTGTATACTTGTTGCATTTGTACTTGCATTCATGCACTCTTGCATCGTGATACCTCACTTGCTTTCGAGCATGTTTCTAGGGGGAGTTGCTTATTTATAATGTCAGTATATGACCCTCTAAATGATCACATAGTGATCTTTGTGCGTAATATCCATTGAGTCACGTTCAAATGAGCTCCGAGGTTAAATCTACTCGTGCGGCTGAAAGAGAAGTGGCTCATACATTCCCATCACGTGAATGACTAACCATTGCATATTTGAGAAAATATTTTGTTAAGTCATGTGTGTAGGGGAAGCTATGGTGGAACACCATCGTGACCAAGGAGGAGCATCATGAAAGGGGGAGTTTCCTAACTCTTGCCATTTATTATTTGCTCCTTGGTTCTCTTATGCTTTGTGTTTGGTTTTTGGTGATAGGTAACAAAGGGAGAGAACGAACATGAAGATCCAAAAGTTAAGTCAAAGGGGAGAAGGAAAGATGGAAAAGAATAAGAAGATCAACCATCAAGAGGGGGAGAAGAAAAAGAAGATACAAGGAAGCTATGAAGTGACAAAGAGGAGAACATGAAGATCAACCATCAAGTGGGGGAGAAGAGCAAGAAGATACAAGGAAGATATGAAGTGATAAAGAGGAGAACATGAAGATCAAATGAAGATGATCAAGACAATGGTGCATGTTCACTTGAAGTACACATGAAGATCATATCAAGATGAACATCTACATCGACATGGAGAAGAACAATGATGGTGCATGTCTACAACAACAATGAACACCTACATCGACATGAACATCTACGTCTTTGGTGCGTGTCTACGTCAACAAGATCATCGACCACGACACGAAGATGGGCACAAAACTCAACTCAAGATCGATATCAAATGCGCTACAAGATTGGGTAGTTCTCCCTCAACACCTAGCACATTCCAAGGGGGAGACTACTTCCAAGGTAAGGACCAATGTAATCCTTTCATTCCACTCTTTTCCTTTGTTTCCTTATTGCTCATCTGTTTTGGATCATCATAAGTAGTGGTTGTCATCCATCACCAAAAAGGGGGAGATTGTAAGAATCATGACCATTGAGGTCACCCCGAGGTATGAATGTTTTGGTGATGAATGACAAACATGAAATATGACAAACATGAAATGTGACTAATGTCTACACGAGTGTTGTTCGTGTAGGAAACCTTTTCTTTTCTATGATGATTGATGAGGGCGGCCTTGGTCATTGATGACAATTATCACAAGCATGGAGGCTTGTCATCTTGATGGAGTCCAAGGAACAATGGAGATGGATCAAAGCTAAGGACAAGCTCTGGAGCAAGTGTTGGGAATACTTGTGTAGTTGTTAGGGCTTTGAGTCCATAGGAAAAACAGGACTGTCAAGGGGGTCTAAGTCATGTCTCTTAGATCACACTAGTTGGTGATGTGCATGGATGCTCAGTGAAATCACAGGCACTAGGTGACAGTGGAGAAACCAAGGAGCTGTTCGGAGAAGCCTGGAAATAAAGTCAAGCGAGGACGAGAAGTTTCAGTTTCTGGACGTAGTAACCGGACAGAGGGGTCAGTGATGACCGGACTGTACGGTCACTAGGAGGAATTGTCCAGGACTTTCAGCGAGAAGCGAGGAATCTACCAGGTCTGGAAGCCCTAGAGACCAGACAGTACGGTCTAGTAACTAGACGGTCCACTTAGTAGGGTTGAGACTTGGGCAGAGAGGAAGCTGCGCAGGAAATATTTCTAGATCGGAGAGAGAAACAGACCGAACAGTTTGGTCAACTGACCGTATGGTCTGGTCAGTTGGAGTCAGCAGAGGGGCAGATCTGTTGGTGCTAAAGATTGTATTGATCGGAGAGTCCGATCAGGCAGAGATCGGACAGTCCGGTCAGTAGGCCCAGAAAGCTGATTTCGTGGAGCAACAACTAGTTGGAGATTGGAAGCCTATATAACTTTGTTGGTGGGGTCTTGGAGACCACTCTTGGCCAGTGGAATTGCTTGGAGCATTTGGTGAGAGCCAAGAGGCAAAGAGGAGAGCACTAGGAGAAGATATTGCATATCTTAAGAGTGCTAGTGAGAGTAACTTGAGCATTGATGCACATATCGGGCTAGGATGTCTTGTAGGGTGTGATCTAGGTTGTTACTCTTGGTCTATGGTGAGACCTAGACCGGTTAGGTGTCGGTGATCGAGCCTATCCTGATTGGTTGTAAAGGCCGTCACAAGTTTGTACCCAGTTTGAGCCCGCCGGTGAAAGGGGCATCGCTAGTGAGCGCCCGTGTCAGCTCTGGGAGTCCAGCAAGTTCTCAAGGGAGGCGAGATTTTGCCTTGGTGGCAGCGGTGACGCGCACCGTGTCTTCACTCTGGGAGTGATTGCGGGCTCGTGGGCGAGAACTCCACATTGGTGGCGGGAGGGACAGGCACTCTGGCGGGAGTGGTCCCGGAGGAGTAGGGAAGGTGCCATCCTTCCGAGACCTCGGGAAAAAAGTCACGAGCCATCTCTTACTCTACTCCTTACTTTGATGCATTACTTTCCGCTTTTATATACCGTGCTACTCATGCTTGTGTGCTTTAGTTCTTTATCTTGTAGGATTGCATGAGTATGTTCCTTTGCTAGCTTGTTGTTTGCTTCCGTGTGTCTTTATCACTAGTTTGCATACGAGTTCTATTACCTTGTGTGATCCACTAGTATGCTTAGGTTGTAGTTCCTTTCATAGGTTCATTATCTTTCTAGTGTGATCATCACTAGAAATATGTAGGAGTTATTTTGAGTGGTTAGTTTTAGGAATTGGAGAATTTGGTACATAGTGCGAGTTCTCGATTCCCCCCCCCCCCTCTCGGTCACTCGGTCGTTTCACAATGAACACAAGCATGGAGGCTTGATGAGCTTGATAGAGTCTAAGGATTGATGGAGATGGATCAAAGCTAAGAACAAGCTATGTAGCAAGTGTTTGGAACACTTGTCTAGTTGCTAGGCTTTGAGTCCATAGGAAAAACCGGACTATCAAGGGGGTCTAGGTCATTTCCCTTAGGTCATGTCCAGCTGGTGATG
This sequence comes from Eleusine indica, assembly GCA_030378355.1. NCBI lineage: Eukaryota > Viridiplantae > Streptophyta > Magnoliopsida > Poales > Poaceae > Eleusine > Eleusine indica. The sequence goes on from CM059495.1 coordinate 52,208,895, forward strand.
TGCATGGATGCTCAGGGAAATCAGAGACACTAGGTGACATTGGAGAAGCCAAGGAGCTGTTCGGAGAAGCCAAGAAACAAAGTCAAGCGAGGACGAAAAGTTTTAAATTCTGGATATAGTGACCGGACAGAGAGGTTAGTGGAAACCAGACTGTACGGTCACTAGGAGAATAGGAATTCTAGAGAGAAGACTCAACAAGGAATTTGCCTGTGTTGGAAGCTGTAGAGACCAGATGGTCCGGTCTGTACAGGACATCGCAGGGCAGAGAGCAAGTGGCTCTGGAAATGTTTCTATAGTGGAGAGAGAAGCTGACCGGACAGTTTGGTCAGTACGGAGATCAGCTGTGGGCAAAGCCGTTGGAGCAAGATGTACAGTGACCGGACGGTCCAGTCAGGCAGTGATCGGATTATTCGGTCAGTTGGCCTAGAAAGCTGATTTCATGGAGCAACGGCTATTTGGAGGTTGGAAGCCTTATATAACTTCGTTGCTGGGGTCTTAGAGACCTCTCTTGGCCAGTGGAACTGCTTGGAGCATTTGGTGAGAGCCAAGAGGAAAAGAGGAGAGCACTAAGAGGAGATATTGCACATCTAAGGCTAGAGTGTCCTTCAAGGTGTGATCTAGGTTGTCACTCTTGGTCTATGGTGAGACCTAGACCGGTTAGATGTCGGTGGTCGAGCCTATCGTGATCAGTTGTGAAGGTCGTCACACGTTTGTACATGGTTTGAGTCCGCCGGTGAATGAGGCACCAATAGTCAACGCCCGTGTCAACTCGGGGAGTCCGGCAAGTTCTCGAGGGAGGCGAGCTTGTGCTTGGGTGGCAGCAGTGACGTGCACCGTGTCTTCACTCCGAGAGTGATTACGGGCTCGTGGGTGAGAACTCCACATTGGTGGCGGGAGGGACCGGGACTCTGGCGGGAGTGGTCCAACGAGGATTAGGGAAAGGCGCCATCCTTCCGAAACCTCGGGAAAAAATCATGAGCATTCTTTGACCCCTCCTTACTATTCCGTATTTGGGTGCTATAGTTGATAGGGTGACTCGTGGCTTGCATAGGCTAGTGTGAATAGCTTCCGCGCTTGTTTTCATCGTAAACAGTAGCATGTGTAGGATCTTGGCCTCCTAGAATTGTTAGGTTGTAATGATTGCTAGGTTCAAGTAGTGTTAACTAGTAGTATTTAGATTTATGGTCGGCATACCAATTTACGCCCCCTCCCCCCGCCTCTCGGTACGCCTTCGGTCCTTACATCAGTGAATCTGTGTGCTTGGATCTGATTGGCTGGAAGTGTGTTTTCTCCCTTGATGATGTGGATTTTTCATTAATTCCATGGAATAATTACCTGCAGCATATATTAACCAACACTTGTTTACCAACACTTGTGGAATTTGTTAGTAATAAACTTCTATCACTATGTTGACTGTTCACTTTGATGCTTTTATGCAGATAATTGATGGTCTGAATTATGTATTTAGTGACCATCAACTGGGGTTAAAATATCCTTGCAAACTTACCCCTAACATCATCATCATCCTGTCCTATGAGACAGAGCCTGACACCGTGATACAGCCCATGTCGCACAGACGAATCTTCGCCATGATGATGTTCCTAACAGTGGTGATAGAAGATGGCCTAACAAACAGGCACGACGGGACGACGCACGACGCCATGACGACTGCCCATGCTGCACCATCTGTGTCATATGGACCACGCCAGTTACAGGACGAAGCGGCTCGATCCGTCGACAGATAAAGGGGTATGTCTATCAACGTATTGTCAATAATCACCTGGGGTCAGTGCAATTCGCTTGAGCGCGACAGAACATCGCCGAAGCTGCGGTGCTACTCCTAAAGCTTCCGGACCCCGTGACGCTTGAGGCTCAACGGGCCCAACGAGAGGTTGCGGCTCTATTGGCTAAGGCCACTGAGCTGCAGGGTGAGAGCTCTTTACGACGTGTGGCTAAATCGAGTCAATAAATCACCACCTCCCGACAGGCGGAGAGAAGCCCGCTGGAGGCTCACGCCTGAACTTGGTTCAACAGACCTCTCCCGCCGGAGGCGAAATCCAAAAGCCCTCGGTCCACACACTGATCGGGGCCCCACGCGATGCATGCTCGACCCTCCACGCGCGCCGTTTCTAAGAAGATCAAGCGAAGAAGGAACGAGCCCATTAACCAGGCCGCTGTGGGCGGTACAACAACACCCATGAGGGCAGGAGCCGAAGCCCCAGCCCCCTGTTTTGCCATCACATAGAATGAGTGTTTGGCTCTCCCCAGAAGGGAGATCAGAAACAGAGAAAGGTGAATGGCCACTTGAGAGACGTCCTTCATCTTGAAGGTGCTGCAAATCTCTAGAAATTATTGCATATGGGCGCTGGCATCCTCATTGGCCTACCAATAGAATAGGCTGGCCTGCATCCTAGTAATGAGACCCGTCCTGATCTCAAAATTTGCATCTCCTGTGATGTTGGGTGTGACAGGAATGTTGGACGCCGAGGGAGCAGAGAAATCACGAAGACTCTTCTGGGCCATGACCTTGAAGCTGGATGGTGCGGAGATGACTGGCTCACTTGCAGACATGAACATTTGAGGGGGGACGAGACGTGCACGTACCCTTCTCAAGAGTTGTTCGGGATCTTCAATATAATTTTTAGGCAAGGTGAAGCCGGTCATGCACTATCGTGTTTTCATACAAAAAGAGAAAATAAACAAGTTTAGCCTGTTTGGGCGAATGCCAAATAATCTCATATGCAAGTATAGAATATGGGTAATTCTTTTGATCAAATTCCTTCCCTGACAACAGCGCCAGAAATGCTTGTTGACATTTCTTAACGTTGTCACTAAGTTTCCTTAGCAACATAGCCAGAAATGTTTATTGGTAATCTTTAACGAATGCAGGGAGTCCGCAAGCGCACAGAGAATATCGTTGTAGCATTTCACCCGAAAGTATTCAGGGTATCGTATTTGTTTTATCCCAAAGGAAGGCATATGATTGATCAGAGTAATTACCATATTCTAGATATTTGCACATAGGATTATGAGACAAAGTCCTCATAGGGGTATGGATAAAGATAAACATGGCAGTGGACACACATATAGCATACTCAAGTTAGATAAATATTTGTATAGTGGAGAAGGACAAAGAAAGAGCCAAGTTCCAATGTTGCTTTTATATATTTACACAGTCTACATTATATACTATTATATAGATACAATAACAATGCAAGTTTTCCCCTGCATCCACAGTACGATTCCGGCCAAGTGCCTATTGCATAGCCGAATGTGTGGGATCTCAAAGGACAGATAGAGCTGTCACCACCTACTGCCTACTCCTAGCAATCCGTGGGCTACACGACAAATAATGCATTCTATTGATCTAAGCACCACGCTTACATATCTAGAAAAATACTCCTAATCCCTTAAGCAATGGATCAGAAAAGGAGTAATCACATTTAAGTGAACACTAAGCATACGAAAATGATCTCAGTTACACATTAGTCATGCATCATTATAACGACATAAATAGAGACTATAGTAAGGGCTTATATCTAACATGGTAGTATAGTATGACTACATTACTAACATGCAAGCATAATAACCATATACATAAATGGATCATATAATCAAACAAGAAACACATGATCCAAACATAACTATATAGAAACACTAAATATATTAAATAGAATAAAGTCTTACAAAAGGAGAAAGATATAAGAACCATACCGCAACTCCAAGGAAGACTTGGGAATTGAAGAAGACTCCATTCTAGGCCTAACTCCATTAAAACTAAAGGGAATCATGAAATGGTAAAGAAAGTAATGCTTCTTGGTGTGTGTTTTGGAGCGAGGCCTCTCCCTTCCTTTTATAGCTGTTCAAAGGCGGTTCTGAGGTCGGTAACTCCTGCCCTAAGGGGGCCAACCGCCTTTGGGAAGTTGGTGGGGAACCGCCATTCGAAGATGGGCCCTAGTGGGCTGCCCACCTGTTCGGTCGAACACCCCTGTTTGGCCGAACAGGGGGTGGGCCTACTAGGGTCCTGCTGCCTCGAGAGCCCTTCCAGGTGGGCCCCATTGCTCAATGATACAGTAAGGTCAGTTGTTGAGGTGGTTTGCTTCTGTAGGTGGGCCATTCAATCCATGTACTTGGTTGTGGTTCATTTCCATGGATCATGAGACATTTCTTTACTCCTCTTATATACTGTCCCTACATGTCAGTGTTTCTCCGAGCAATTGTGGATATTTATTAATTCTAACTAAAATGCATGGTGGGAATATACAATCCTTCTTTATTTTGAGTAATGTTGATGGCCGGAAATGATAGTTAATGACTGTCAACATCCGCTCATGGTCGACCCCATCATCACCGAGACACGCCTCACCAAGGTGCTAATGGACGGAGGCAGCAGCCTCAACATCCACTATGTCAAGGCTCTTGATGCCATGGGAATCGACCGGTCACATCTCCGGCTGGCCGACGCTCTATGCCACGGAGTTGTGCCGAGGAAACAAGCCGTTCCCCTTGGGCAAATCGACTTACCCATCACGTTTGGGACTCCGTCCAACTTCAGGACTGAGATCCACACTATCGAGACTTAATCTCGGCAATAGACATAGAGTAGTTCACCTATAACGATTTATATGTAGAATAGGGGTATGCACGAGATCGAGAGACGATGGTAACACAAGACGCCGATTTATACAGGTTCGGGCCTCCTGGAGCATAATAACCCTACGTCCTATGTTCTGTGGTATTTGTATTAATATGTCTAGATCATAGATCTAGACGAGGAGGGTAGACCTAGACGATGATGCCTAGTTGTGTCTAATTGTGCGATGCCCTGTTGCTTGCCCCTTGAGGGAGGCCCTTGCCCCGCCTTATATATCCGGGAGGACAGGGTTACATGACGGAGTCCTAGTCGGTCTACTATATATATCCAAGTAGGAGTCTACTTTGCTTTCCTTATCTGTGAGGTACCCCGATGGTATGTATCATCGACAAGCCCTCGAGAGTCTTGCAAGCTAGATGATAATCTTTAGGAGCTTCCCGACTGGTTTGTGCCGTGTAGAATGCTTCAACTTTGTATCAGTGAGCTTGTGAGGCTCTCAAAGATCAATACATCTTCAAGAAATTAACTGGTGCACCGAATAGGTGCACCTAATTAGGTGTAGCCCCCGACTCTTGTATCATTTGAAAATTGTAAATAATGTAAGTGTCCAAATCAAGAATAGTCATGTTGGCTCTCTTTGAGGAAAAATAACTCAAATCATCAAATCTGAGTGATAAATAACTCATTAGAGTTACGTCAATCACTACCGAGTGATATGTAATTCAGACAAGTCACTTCAATCACTGTTGAATTGTTGATGACTAAAACCCATGACTTCAATCATTGCCGAGTGATATATAATATATTCGGGTGACATCAATCACAACTGACTAATATTAAGTTCACAGGTGACTTCAATCACAACCGTGTGAACATAGCCTTATGACATCAATCATAGCCAAGTACTAAGTTACCATGACTTCAATCATGATTAAGTAACCTTTCCTTAAGAATATTAATCATTCATATTTTTTAGCTTTATTTTCACTATTATAGACTGACTTCAATCAGCCGAGTGATGCTCGTTATTTCACGTATATGACCATCAAGTCATAGCAACATGATCATCAAATCATGCTTTGAATGATTATGGCATCAACCATTTTTGATAATGCACTTTTCTTCAAAGAAGCACATATTGATAGAGTGACCATCAAGCCATTATTATATGATCATCAAATCATATATTTTTATATATATGATGGCATCAATCATAAATTTGATAGAAAATGCTTCTCTTCAAAGAAGCCCCCGAGACAATCGCTGTTATGAGTTGTTGTCACGCTCAACTCAGAATATCGTGTCCGAGTGGCAGCGGCGCTCAAATCAAGACGATAAGGTCGAATGAAGAAGGCAATCGAGGTAGTTGTAGCCGTCGACCGCTGATGAAGTAATGACCGAATAACAACGATGGTCTGATATGTGGCCAACCGATGGCATCGGTCAGACGTGATGTGGCAGACCGATGGTGATAGTTGGAGCTGGTGTAGCCGACCGATGAAGGCAGTTGGAGCTGTAAATTGACCAATGAAGATAGTCGATGCTAGCATGGATGACCGATGAAAGCGGTCAAAGTTGTAAGCCGACCGATGGAGGCAGTCGGAACTGGCACGGTCGACCGACGAAGGTGGTCAGAGCTGTAAGTCGATCGATGAAGGCAGTCAAAACTGGCGTGGCCGACCGATGAGAGCGGTTGGAGCTGGTGTGGTCGACCGATGAGAGCGGTCGGAGTTGTAAGCCGACCGATGAAGGCGAGGAAATTACTCTGTGTCGAGTGGTGTATCTGCCTATCCATTATAAATGTTCCTGACAATAAAGAAAATAAGAATAATTAGTTATAATTAACATTGTTTTTTTGGAAACTAATTTTTATAAGCCAAACAAATCAGTCGACTGAAAAGTCAAATTTGCATCCATTTTTCTCCTTTAAGTAGACCAACTGGCGCATAGCAGCGTATTCGTGCGTTAGCAACTAGACTGATCCACCGTAGGGTACTGAGGACAAAAATAAAGAGCTTGGAGCTCGGTCTGCCATAACAACATCGGTCATAATTATTCTTGCATTACAATCAGAGTCAACTATTCGATAAATGACCTCTCATAGCTTTGGCTCTGGGTTTAGTGTAGTGGCAGTCTGTCGCGTAGCAAAGAAGTTCTATGCTTTAGTTTTTTGTCGGCGTAAGACCAAAAATAAGACCAAATCACAAAATAAAATACTATGTATCGGTCGAGACTTGAAGCCAAAAAGAGTGAAACTAGAATAGACGACATGGGTCGTATGGTGTCTGGGCTGAAGCACTACTGTAAGGTCACCGACCGACATGGGTCATATGGTGTCAGGGCCGAGGCACTACTGAAAGGTCACCGACCGACATGTGTACTGCTAGAATCATAAAAAAGTGGGAGAACACGTGTATAGATACACAAATAGACCCCTGGCTCGATTGTTTAATGCGAAGGATTAAAGAACCGAGGCATTATAAAGACGAATAAAGCCATAAAAGAGCACTGATTAAAAAGCCCAACTTTACTCATCAAAAATCCTATGATCTTCTACTTAGAAAACAGAGAGAAATGGCCGTGGGAAAAAAGTTTGAAGGACATGAGCCCAAAACCTCGAAAATAAATCGAGAAAGTATAAAGATACTTAGCTTTGAAATTCGACGAGTTGAAGAGGAGCCCCCGAGCATGCTGATGTTGTTGGCGAGTGGTCGAACGTCAAAGTCGAGATATCACTGGAACATCGAAGCTCAGAGTGGTTGGCTTGTGTCGCCAAGTAGTCGAGTATCGAGTCGCCAAGTGGCTGACCGACACGCTGAATTGTCAAGTTGTCAAAGGCGTCGCCGAGTAGTCGAGTATTGGGTCACCAAGTGGCTGACCGACATCCCAAGTCACAACGATATCACCAAATGAAAACCCAAAGCACCAAGTCATTGACGGCGTCACTGAGTAGCTGAGTGGTCGTCGAATTGTCGTGGTGCAGCGATGTCGCTGAGTGGCTGAGTCGACGCGATGTCGCCGAGTGGCCGAGTCGTGATGATGTTGCCGATGTGCTGAGTCGCCGTGTCACGGTGATGTTGTCGAGTGATGAAGTCGCCAAGTCACGACGATGTTGTCGAGTGGCGCAGTCATCCGGTAATCATCGAGTGGCCGTGTGGCCAGGTGAATGGAGAAGTTGCCCCCGGGCATGTCCACGTTGTCGTCGAGCGATCGAGCCATCGAGTCGTGACGACATCGTCGAGTTGTCGGAGGCATCGAATCGAGGCGATGTCACCGAGTTGCTGAATCCTCTTCATGCGGCAATGTAGCCAGGTGGCGGTCACCCTCATTGAAGGTGTCATTTAGTATATAGCGGAGTAGCTCCCGAGCGTGTCCATGTAGTCGCCGGGGTGTCGATCATGGACCTGTCGGTGACTTGAGGTATATTGCAGGAAAGGAACGCGTCGAGAGTCTTCCTTGCACGTCTAGATGCAATGGATGATCGATGGAGCATTCTGAGTTGTTGTTAGACTCGTATTCGGCTCCAGCTGATGTATTTGGAAAAGAGTTGTATCCTCTTCTGTATGCGTGGCATTTGGCTCACGCACATGCACCAGCAAATTTATTGTGTATATGCAAAATCAATCACATGCACGATTAGTATTCCACGCACATTGGTTAGGATATAATATAATATACACATGGAAGAATAGAATAAGAAGGAAATAGTCTTCCCTGTCGGGTATGACTTGGACTTCGGTGAAGCCCTTGTAGTAGTGGTGGACTCGGACTAATCTTGCACTTCTAATCGTATACGATTAGAACAGCTTAATAAGTCAGTCCACTTCTTGGCCTTCAACTTTTAACTCAGCGACGCATCAGTGATTGGCCTTGCGTTGTTGACAGCGACGAGGATGACATATCATCAATCGTAATGACCTTGCGGTGTTCTTCGAGTTGTAGATCAAAACCATCAAACTTGACAAACTAACCGTCACGCTGTCCCTATCTGGCGCGCCAACTGTCGAGACTTAATCTCGGCAATAGATATAGGGTAGTTCACCTATGATGATTTATATGTAGAATAGGGGTATGATGAGATCGAGAGATGATGGTAACACAAGACGCCGATTTATATAGGTTCGGGCCTCCCGGAGGATAATAACCCTACATCCTGTGTTTTGGGGTATATATATTGATATGTCAAGATCATAGATCTAGATGAGGGTAGACCTAGACGATGATGTCTAGTTGTGTCTAATTGTGCGACGCCCTATTGCTTGCCCCTTGAGGGAGGCCCCTGCCCCGCCTTATATATCCAGGGGGACAGGGTTACATGACGGAGTCCTAGTCGAGGTCCTTAGTGCCTCCAAAACGCGTTATGAAAAGATCCTGAAGCTGCTATACGCGCTCCTGATCACCTCAAGGAAGTTAAAGCACTATTTCCAAGCTCACCCTATCGAAGTGCAGACTACCTTTGCGCTCGGACAAGTCCTCCATAACCGCGAAGCTGAAAGAAAAATTGCCAAGTAGGCAGTCAAACTTGGTCAGTACACCATAACGTTCGCGCCTCGTTCGGCAATCAAAGGACAAGCGTTGGCTAATTTTGTTTCCGAGTGGACAGAGATACAGATGCCACCCACACCACAAGAGATAGAGTACTGGAAAATGTACTTTGATGGGTCCCTTCAGTTGCCAGGTGTTGGCAATAGAATTTTGACCGGTCCCATTGATCAGAGGCAGGAACTTGAAATCGGCAGAAGGTAATGAAGTCCAACGACCAAAGGAAGTTAACTGGGCCCGATAGGGTTATTTTATCTCTTTCTATTTTAGTTTAGATTTTATTTTAAACCTAGTCGGTTTGTTTAGGAGTCCTGACCGAGTCTGATCAAAACCTCTTGCATGAGGTTATAAATATGTAATAGGATCTGTACGAGAAAAATAACACTTTCGTTCAATATAATTCGGCGCATCGCCAACCTTTCCTACTCGATGAAACCCTCGTCTCGCACAGGTTGCATCGGCTCCGATCTCGGCGAGAGACTTGGATTAGTCACCCATGGTAATTCTATCAATCTCAACTAGTACTTTCTCATTAATTTGATATTCTAGTTGCTATCGTTAGAATTGCTAGTTATCCGATAATTAGATCTGTTTAATGCTTGTTTTATCGACTCTGATTACAATACTATCTTGGTTGAAACCAATCTATTGTAATCTTGGTAGATTCTATAGGGATTATTTAGGTCGATTATTCGAGTCACTTTATTGATTTTATCTATAAATAAGTTAAATCTAGCTCTATCTACCATGTTTGAATACTGTCTCGATTAAGTTTGATCTGTTCAAATCAGTGAGGCTGCATCAATTTGGATCTCTTACTGGCAGATAGGGTTAGATCCGATCCGTTTATAGGTAGAGTCAATAGGGTTCTGTCGGGACGTTTAGCCGATAGGTTATCACGGTTCAATCGACTTTTGGATACTTAATTGATTATATCATTCACTTTGATAGTCGTTTGCCCCCTTGTTTAAATAAGATAGATTTCTGATTTTGAGGCATATTTGCAATACCAACTGATTAAATCTGTCGACCTGACGCCATCGATAGAGCGAGTTTATGCGTACTTACTATAGATCTATCGACTCAGCTTTATCGACTTTGGCACATTACATTGACTTGGCCAGTTGCTTCATGAATACTATAGGTTTATAGACTCTGGCCAGTCAACTCGATCTTTTATCGACATCTATGATTTTAAACTATTTATCGAATTAGATTTTGCTAATAAGCCTATACAATCAGCCGATTAGTTTAATTTCTTTTTATTTTCTTTGTTCATATATTAGCCTCGGCTGATTTCACGAATAGTGACTATCGGCTTTCTTCATCGACCTGTCTTAGGCCGGTGACCCGTGTCTTCTGATTGTTCGTCTCTTTGTCGATTTGCAGGAAAAATCGACCGGCACGCCCCGGTTTCTCGTATTGAGCCTGCACTGGAGTTAAGCAGATCTCGCAGGTCATGCGTGGTGATTTTCGTGTCAACACCGGGAGCTGGAGCAGGGATTGTGCTCATCACACCACAAGGAGAAAAGCTACGATATGTCCTTCAAATCATGTTTCGCGCATCTAATAATTCTACGGAATATGAGGCTCTTCTACACAGTCTGCGAATCACCGCTTCACTCGGCATTCAGCGTCTTGACATCTTCGGTGACTCGGCTCTGGTCATTAACTAGGTCACCAAGGATTGGAACTATGTGGATGACAACATGGCGGCTTACTGCCAAGAAGTAAGGAAGCTTGAAGACAAATTTAATGGATTGAAGTTCACACATGTTCTTCGAGATAATAATCAAGAAGCTGATGAATTAGCTAAGATGGGGTCGTCTCGATCGATTATCCCACCCGGTGTTTTCTTACACACCCTGGATTCTCCCACTATTTCTCCCCGACCTGATGTCATGACGACCGATGTTGCAGAGCTGGCTAATGATATCAGCACGCAGACTGACTGGCGTGACCCAGTTGTCAAATTCCTAACCGAGGGTACGCTGCCTGCGGACACTAACGAGCAACAAAGGTTGAAGGCTATATGTCGTGGGTATTTAATGGTAGACAATCAACTCTACTGTAAAGGAGGATCAAACATCTTGATGCGGTGCATCTCGATTTCTGAAGGCAAAGATTTGATGGTGGAAATCCATTCAGCAGTATGTGGCAATCATGCAGCTTCCATGACTTTGGTTGGCAAAGCTATCCGGCAAGGATTCTATTGGCCTACGGTGGTTGAAGATGCACACCAGGTCGTTCAGAAGTGTGAAGGTTGTCATTTCTTTGCTCAACAAACATACGTGCCCATTCCACATGTTTATGGAAGTTTATCTGCGCAAGACACTTGAAGATATTTGCCTAGAAGATTTATGGAACTTCAAGATCTCGACGTGTAGTACAAGACTTTATCTCGAAGGAAATGGCCCATACGGCAGCTATGGAAGAGAGAGGAACCGACTCGGAGAAGAAACCAGAGAAGACACGGCTTGCGCCGATCGACGCAATCCTGCGCCGATCGGCGCAACCGCCTTATTTGCTAGAAACCGAATCCTTTACGAGTAGAACCCCTATAAATACTTGTAAACCCAGGCCGTAAGAAGAGGGAGGCGACAGAGGGACAACAGATCCATGAGTTAGAGCCACCGGGGCTTGCCCCGTTAGAATAGATCTCTAGTTGAGTTTCAAGAACCATTGGTGTTAAGAGTTGATCCGTCAAGGTAGGCCATCTCGACAGGGATGAATCTTACTATATGTATCTCAAGGATGATTGAATATGTTGATTATGGTTTTGGTGATTTGTCTATCTTGATTCTATAATCATGCATGTGCTTATTCCAATTGCTTAGTTCTAGGCTAAGTAAGTTGATATTATCTTGATCGTGGTGATTAGGATAGTATTCGGACATTGTATTGATTATGGTTGCTTGATGATGCTAGTAGTGTGGTTTAGCGGTGACATCACTAAGCCTGCGCAGCACTATTGGATAGTTGAGTAGAGTAAGATACTCGCGTGATTAAGGGTTTCCTCTCGGCAGCGATAAATCGGGAGCCGCTCGGAAAGCAGGGTGGTCTTATTCATTATAGGTTTTCATTGATCTATATAATTACCCATTATGATGCTATTCAATTAGACTTTCTGGTTACGATCTCACTAGTAGATATCTGGTTACTCACTTAACAGCATAGGCTTACAATGTCTGGCACACCTTGGCTTAGATTCACTAGTGTGCCGATCGGCGCAACGACAGATTTACTGTCTGGCGCACCTTTGCGCTGGCCAGTCCCCCCTCATGCAACCTAAATTCGACAGTAGCTTTGACTAGATTTTTTAGTGCTACAATCGTACACCATCCTCTTGCGATATATAAGTGGGTGCGTAGGTACGACCAACAAGCCCCATGTCATCTTTCCCCCCACTTGCTGAGTACGACATGTACTCACCCTTGCTGTATCCCACATTGTTGCTCAGCTACAGGAGAAGTTTGGTGCAATGATGAAGACAATGGAGGACAGCTCTAGGCTTGCGGTCTTCTGGTCGACTTCCTGTGGGAGCTGAAGGACGCCAACGCTTAGTTTAACCGCTGCAATGTAATCTTTTTCTTTTTTACCTATGAGTCACCATTATAATAATATTATTGATTTAATAAAGATATTGTTCTTTTATCATAATAATTATCATGTGTGCGTGAAAACTTGATCCTGGGCACGCATACAGATGCATTCGGTTTTGGTTGTTGGAACCGGGTGTGACAGAAGGAGAGGAAGCCTCAGCCTGTTGCTCTAACTCTGGAGAAGCCGAAGGGGTCGGCGCAATGGGGTCAACCTCAACATTGTCGACCAAGGCACGAGAAGTTTCCACCATGGAGTCCATGAGCAGATGACATTGATCAATAGCCAAGTTTCGGTTGAAGCCCTCCTTGACCTTGTCCAATGGCAGTGCAGGAGACCAAGATTGGCAAATAGCTAGGACTTGACTCCCGGCCTCGGTCGCCACTCTTCTAGCACTGTTGGCGATGACCTCTGGCGCGTGCCGTGCTCCAGCAGATAGTCCAGGGAGTTCCCGGTCTTCTCTACCTGGTTAGCATGGATATAATCCAATGCTTTCTGAGCACTATATGATATGGCTGAAAAAGTCATACGAAGTGTTAGATGATGAAGCCCAAATGAGATAATGGAAGGCAGAAGAGAATGGCAATCTGGCGAGATTATATTTGAAAGATTTGGAGATTCCCTTCGCTTTTTCAAGCTTTGCCTCGGTCTCCTCCAATTGCTTCTTAAGCCGAGTGATCTCAGAGCTCTGGTCTTCAACAGACTTGGACAGGTTTGTCTTCTCCGCAGTCAGAGTGTCTATGAATCTCTGTTGGTTTGAAGTCAACTTCTCCAGGTCGGCGATCTTCTGATCTCAAGCTAAAGATGCAAAAATCTTTAGCCTTCGAGTGAGTAAGAAGTAAATACAAGTTGGTCTGCAGTCTTACCAACGACATCGGCACGACTCTGCTCTAAAACATCGGTCGTCACCTTTTGGTCGGTCTAAAGCTTCTCAATTCGCTTCCGGACTTGGGCAAGCTGCTCACCGGAAACTGCAGGCAACAAGTAAGCACGACTAAAAGGGAAGTTTTTGAATATACATGGGGTCAGGAACTTACCAAAAGATTTGGCTTCAAGATATTTAACCCTGGCTTGCTTCTTTTCTATAAGAGAATATATTCTCTGAACAGAACAATAGCACGGTCAGTCGGAAGAGTAATTCGAAAAGAAAAAAGAGCTTGGTATTGATGTACCTTGTTCGCCTCCCGATGATGATGGAGAATTTCCATGTCCCCAGATCCAGGCCGAGCCAACGAGTCCTCAACCAGCACAGCCTTACCCTTGAAGAGGGCGGAAGGAATGCCGACCGGAGAAGGACTAACGGTTTGAGGAGTCGGCGCCGATTTTGGTAAAGGAGCTACAACTTCGGGCGCCTTCTTCGGCTCGGTCGGAATGCTAGAGGGCATGGTGACCGACAAAGGAGTGCTAGTCGGACGGACCAATGGAGTCGACCGAGTGTCTTGAGACCCTTGGGCGCTCCGAGTGGTGTCTGACCGGTCGCTATAATAATCAAGAGACAGAAATTCAACTAGCAATTGATATTCGGCATAGTGAAGAATAAAAAATGCGAGGTGTTACCTGGGGGCTTGTTTGATTTTGATGCGGCAGAGTCTCTTCTTTAAAAAAGTGGTCTACAGATCAGAACTTTTCCTGTTAAGATGAGCCCCTGTGGTTTCATCGATCTTCGCCGTGTCCTTTGCATCGCTCACCGATTTGTTCGGGGGCTCGGGTCGGCTTGATGGTTTGTCAGAGTGAGCAGAGGATGCTTGATCGGCGCCTGGGGTATACTCCACCTCGTCATCTTCGTCTTGGCCCACATATTGTCGACAGCGGTGAGCCGTTTGCTTCTTCCACTGGGCAGAGGAGAGCAGATCTAGACGAGGGGGAGCGGGGGAGATACCAGTGATGACCTCTTCAGTAGGTCGAGCTTCTGAAGAAGTTCCTCCTCCACCAATGCCGGTCTGCGGCGTCTTTTCAACATAGTCCGGTCCCTCGGTATTGGTCAGAGGGAACAGAGGGTGAGACACAAAAGTGTCCAAAACCTACAAAAACAACAAGACATCACACATCGTGATTATTCAAAAGGACATCAAAATTGTTCACGATGACCAAAGGCTTACTCGGGCTCGCAGAGTGCCCACATTGTACGCCTTCACGATTAGCATGTGATCTTGGATGATGTCCCCTTCGAGCATCTTTGACAACCGAGACCGACGAAGATTAGAATTTGGAGGGTCGGGCACTTCCCTCGTCTCATCGTTGGTTCCGTATTTCCAGGCGGGATGGCTTTGTTGCTTCAAAGTCTGCACTCGGCGCACTATGAAGCTTTTCGCTATAGTAATACCATCGATGCCTTCCTTCTTCAAATCAGCAATCTTCTTCAGCAATGTGATCACTTGAGGGTCGGATGGATCAGGTTTTTCAAACCACCGAGCCTGGGGAGTAGCCCGAACACTAGAGAAGTCAGCAACGACAGGGGGAGGGTTGTCACAGTAGAACCACTCATCCTTCCAGTTCTTGTTACCGGTCTTCAATGGGAGGTTGATATAGGCCTCCTTCTTGCGCAATTGGAATGCAACACCGCCTATGGAGACTTGGTTATCCTTGGCTGGCAGCGGTCGGAGGACGAAGAGATGACAAAACAGAGTGAAGTGAGGGAGGACGCTTAAGAAAGCTTCGCACATGTGTACGAAGATGGCGATATGAAGGATTGAGTTGGGATTGAGGTTGACGATCTCAATCCCATAAAAGAAGAGGAGCCCGCGCAGGAAGCTGCAGCAGGGAACTCCGAGGCCATGTTCAAAAAACGAGCGAAACACAACAATTTGCTTATGGATTGGAAGGGGGCGAGGTTCTTTCGGTACCTTCCAATCAATCCGAGCTTGCTCGGGAAGGATGCCGTCCTCCACCATCATGTTGAGATCAGCGGTGGTGATGTTGCTCTTTGAGAATTCCCGAAGTTGATCTAGGATCTCTAGCTCCGAGGAGGAAGGCTCAGCGGCGGCGGCGGCCTTCTGGAAGACTTGCGACCCATTGTTGCAGGATGAGTCATCGCGGTAGATCACGAGCTAAACCCAAGCAAATGCTCGGGGGCTTGATGGCAGCGATGATCTATCGCAGCGGCGAGAAATGCGCTAACCCTAGCTCTGGAAACCGAGGAGTTGTAGAAATAGTGGAGGCGCGAGGAAGACGAAGGTCTATGCGCGAAATGGTGGCGTGGACCTGGAGTCAACAGTCCATGCCCTTTTTATACCTTCGCCTTTTTGACCAAGTCGTTCGGGTTCCATGGGCTGGTATGGGCCGCACAGTGTTAGGCTTTTCTGTTTAATAGAGAAAATAATAAAAAGGCTTTCTTCTTTAAAAAGAATTATAGCAATCGGCCTTGAGAAATAATCTCGGGGGGGCTTCTTTGATGAGAAGCAGTGGCCAATCCACTTAAAAATACTTGCCGTATCTATATAATTTGATGATCATGTAGCAGAGGACTTGATGGTCATACCGGCATAAGCTCCAAGATTATGTTATTGATTGATGTCAATAAACAAATTATTAAAATTGAGCTTATGATTGAATCGAGTGACAGTTTATTGAGGAAAAGCTACACTGTGATTGATGTCAGTTAGCTTAGTACTATTATATGATTGATGTCATATTCTTTTATATGTACTAAACAAGATTGATGTCATGAAAGTTAGATCCATAATTCACTCGGATAAAAGTGTATATCACTCAGTCTTTTTAATAATCGATCGGCAAGATTGAAGTCTTGCAAATTGACCTTCTGGTTTGATGATCAGGGGTTTATTAAGCTCAAACTTGAAGTTTGAGTGACTTATATATAACAAAATGTTGAGAGCTAATATTATTAGACTCTTGCATTATTTGTTAGTCTCCAAATTATACAAGAGTCGGGGGCTACACCTGATCAGGTGCACCTATTCGGCGCACCAGATCCATCAGGAACTTTAATTAAGGTGGATTTCTCCAGCCCCAACATCAATGTTGGTGTTTGCGGTGCTAAGGAATGGTCTTCCTAGTATAAGAGGTGTTTTCACATCGGCCTCCATGTCTAGCACCACAAAGTTAACGAGAACGAGGAAGTTCCTTATCTTGACGGGTACGTCCTCCGCAATGCCCACCGAGTAGTGGACTGATTGGTCGATGAGCTGCAAGCACATTGCCATAGGGGATAATGAATTGACATTTTGTCATACACCACCTTTGGCATGACACTCACGCTTGCCCCCAAATCACAAAGGGCTTTGTTGAATTGTTGCATCCCAATGGAACAAGGGATGGTTGGGCATCTCGGATCTCGCTTCTTTTCTGGGAGGGAGTTCAAGATAGCGGCGCTGCATTCCTCCGTTAATTTTACAATCTCAGTGGATGGCATTAGGCATTTATTGTTGAGGATGTCCTTTAGGTACTTGGAGTAGGTAGGAACCTGCATGGCATCAAGTAGTGGTATATTGACATATAATTTCTTTACTACCTCTACAAATTTCCCAAATTGTTTGTCCACTGTCGGCTTCCTTTGGCGAGAGGAAAATGGCAGCACGGGCATATCATAGAACTCATGTGGCGCCTTCTTGAGAGGCGCCTTTGCCTCGTCAACTTCAATTTCTTCTTCATCCTCTAACTTTACATTGGGTTCCTTGTCCTTCCCTGCATTGTTAGGATTTGGCGGATCGTGTGTAGATTTTCCGCCTCTAGTTGTGACAGCATTAACATTTTCTTTAGGGCTAGCTTCTGGCTAACTAGGGAGTTTTCCCGAATTAGGCTTAACAATAGAAGCGGACAATTGAGCAATTTGTGTTTCTAACATTTTATTATGGCTAAGCTAGTTTTGCAGACAGGTATTGAAGGCTTCCATACAAGAATCTATGCTTTCTAGGACTTAATCAGTAGCGATAAATTTTCTACTAATACTTTCATTGATTTTCAATTGTCTTAGAACAAGATCTCGGAAGGAAGGTTCATTTTGAGTGAAGTTTTCAGAGTTACCCATGTTCGTGTCAAAGGAGAGGTTTGGCTTGGACTCCCATCCGAAGTTGTTCGTACGGGGCCTAAACCCGTTGTTGTTGTTGTTGTTGTTGTTGTTGTTGTTGTTGTTGTTTTTGAGGTAGTTCACTTCTTCTTCTTGAGTCTCTGGGTAGCGGCTTCCCATATGCCCAACATTACCATAGACTTCACAAGTCATGCGAGAGTCTAGGGATTGGTCAGTCTGAAGTGAAACCATTTTCTTCAAAAGTTGATCCATCTTGATTGCTAACATGTCAATACCATCAACTTGGTGGACTCCCCTCATCTTGGGTTGTGGCTGGCTCAGCCTCTCATCATAGCCATTGTAGTTGGTGACCATCTTTTCTATGAGAGTTTGGGCTTCTTTGACCTTCAGAGAGAATATGGAACCTCTGGCGGCTGCATCAAGGTGCTCACGGGCGGGACGGTTGAGCCCATGGGAAAAGCTTTGGATTAGCAACCAATCTTGCATTCCATGATGTGGGCACACCAAAGTGTACTCTTGGAAGCATTCCCATGCCTCAGGGATGCTTTCATCGATCAGTTGTTGGAGACTTGAATTTTGTTCCGCAGGGCATTGGTTTTGCCTAGCAGGAAGAACCCGGCAACGAAAGCGTTGGAGCACTTGTCCCATGTGGTGAGCTCTTCTTGATTGCTGTAGAACCACTGCTTGAACTTCCCTAAGAGTGAGAATGGAAAAAGGCGAAGGTGAATGGCTTCAGGGGTCGCATCCCTCATGGTTAAAGTGCTGCACACCGCCAAAAACTATTCGAGATGGGCATTTGCATCTTCTGATTCCTTACCACATAAAGGACTGGCCAAAACCATGTTGATTAAGGCTGGTTTCAGCTCATGAGAAGAGCCAAGTCCTCACTCAAGTCATCTTCATCATCATCATCTTCTTCTTCAATCACTGCCTTCTTCTTGCTCTTTGTGGAATACTTACCTTCCGGGTATCCATAGCTAAGCTTAAGTCAGTAGACGACCGGGTACCACATCGATAAGGGAACCGACTGAGTTGGCTTGGAGCACAAGGCAATTAGAGATAGACTTTCTATGTAAATCCTTGTAGACTACGAGTAGAACTCTTCATATACCCCTTGCCGACTTGATATATAAGGTGGCAGGGAACCCCCTAACGGGGAAGATCGACTTCATCGCAATACAAACCATAGAACACAAGACGTAGGGTTGTTACTCACATCGAGAGGGTCCGAACCTGTATAATTCGGCGTCTTGTGTCTTTCACCATCGTAGTTCTTAGTACTGACGTAGCCCTATTATTATATTGCCGAGATTAAGTCTCGACAGTTGGCGCGCCAGGAAGGAGGGGAGGCTCGCCGAGATTCACCGTTGACTTCGATGGCCGAAATTCCAACCATCCAGTACTCACCGGACTTCAAGGTCTCCTTCAGGTCGCTCGACTTCACCGCCGACTCCAACGAAGCGCTTGTACTCGACAAGCATCAATCCACCTCGGCCGCAGCCAATCCCATGGCACGATCACCGAGTTTGTCAGATCTGATCCCCGCTTTAGTTCCACTCGGGTTCGACGACACAGATCTACCCACCGGGTATGACTCTAAGTCGGTCTGCTTCTTTGATGAGGACTCAGATGGATCTACGTGTCCTATCCTTTAGCCATCAACATGGTTGAGGGTCAAAACCCATCCAATAATAGGGAAGATGACGAGGAAGAAGATGCTGGCGATGACAACGACAGACGTGATGGAGAAGGCCACCGGGATGATGACCCCGAAGAGGCACCACCTTCGCATGGTCACCGATACCGACCAAGAGGATCTCGTAGATCCCGACTAGCGTGACGGTTAGACCTCAGAGAGCTGGAAATTGAAGTAGGCGGCGTCAAGGTCTATGACACCCCCCAGAATAACATCACTGGAGCAAAGACATTGCTGGACAGCTTGATGGCTGATGCTGCATACCAGACTCCGACGATGCAGAAGGCGATGGCCATGCTCAAAGCAGCTGCCATCCAAGACAAGGCTCGGGATGAACCACAGTCCATGGCAAGTTCCAGTCATGCAACTTCTCATGGTCGACAATGTAGCGATCTGAGGAATTCCATGCAGCCTCGCGACGGTAGGGACACAATTAACTCTCATACCGAAGAGCAGGTTCGAGATGACCAACGCCACGAGGAGGAGTGTCGTAACCGGAGGACAGACAACCGATGGGACAATCGATGTCGCAACATACCTCCGAGAGATAACCGCGACGACCGACATTTGGCGGCGTCATCACAGTGACGACGTAGGCCCATGCCACAATCGCCGCGTGCCTTCACCTGTCGATCACCAGAATGACGACGGAGGTCGAACACCCCTAATGACGAGGAATTTGATGGGATCAAGGCTTATGTATAGGAGCTGCGCATAGCTTGGTGGCCAAAAGGTGTCAAGCCAGTCCCCATCGAGAGGTATGATGGTCAGACCAATCCTCGGGAGTGGCTTCAACTCTACAGCATGGCAATTCGGTCGGCTGAAGCTGATTCCTTCGTGATGGCCAATTATCTGCCGGTCTGCCTTGAGCCAGCCGTTCCGATCTGGCTCACGTCGCTCCCGGAGAGGTCGATCACTTCATGGGGCGACCTCAACAAGAAGTTCATAGAGAGCTTCCAAGCCACCTGCAACCGACCGGGCAACCACTTCGACCTTACTCAGATTAAGCAGAAGGCTGACGAGCCCTTGCGCGACTACATCAAGAAGTTTTGCGCGAAGAAGACCAAGATCCCCAATGTACCAGACTAGCAAATCATCGCAGCCTTCGAAGGAGGAGTCCAAAGCGATGTGCTAATTCGGGAGATCGGTCGGAGGAATCATGACCTCAAGTTGACCGCCCGGGAGTGCTTCAAGATTGCTGATAAGTTTGCGTCTGGAGAGTCGGCTTTGTACGATATCCGTGACAAAGGCAAGGAGAAGCGCTCGGACAAGCCGGAGTCCTCCAAGAAGGACAAAAAGTGGAAGACTGATAACCTGGTCGCGGCTATAGACAGATCAAGGAAAAATCTTCGAACAAGCCAGCAGACCATGGACAATTTGCTGAGTGGCCCGTGCCTATGGCATCCAAGGGGAAACCACAAGGCAAAGGACTGCTACACTCTGAAGGGCTTTGCGACTGCCGTGCTGAAGGTGGCTAAAGATCTGCCAAGGCGTAATAGCAAAGACTAGCCCAACGACGATAACGACAAGGATGAAGATGGAGAGTTCCAGGAGCCCCAGAAAGAAATGAACTTCATCTTCGGAGGCCTGGATGTCTACAGTCCAAACGCAAGCAAAATCTAGAGCTACGTGAGATCAACTCCAAAGAGCCCGCTGCGCCAGAGTATATAAGGTGGTCTGAAGTGCCAATTACCTTCGATCGGTCGAATCACCCCAGACACTTGCCTAGGCCTAGGCGCTATCCTCTAGTGCTCGCAGCAACAGCAAAGGGGGTCAAGTTCAACAAGGTGCTCATTGACGGAGGAAGCAGTCTGAACTTGATCTTCACCAAGACTTTCACGGAGTTAGGCTTAACGGTCAATGACTTATAGCCAAGTTCCTCTCCCTCTCATGGGATCGTGCCTGGAAAGACCTCTATTCCCTTTGGACAGATCGTTCTGCCTGTCACCTTCGGGACCCGTGAGAACTTCAGGACAGAGCGCATCATCTTCTAGGTGGCAGATTTTGAGTCCGCTTACCATGCTATCCTTGGTAGACCGGCAATGGCAAAATTCATGGCGATCCCGCACTACCCGTATCTCACCCTCAAGATGCCAAGCCCTAAGGGAATCATCTCCCTCCATTCTGATCTTTGGAATTGTTTTGATTACGATGTGCAGACTTGTGAGATGGTCGACCAACAGTTGATGTTGTCCGACTGGCTAGAGATCTAGAAGGCAGTCGGCAATGAGGTGCAGACCGAAGCAGAGATCCCCAGGAAGAAGCCTACCAAGGGCAAGATCTAGATGGAAGACGTCCCCACCAAGGAGATCGTGCTCGATCCATCAGACCCCGCTAAGGTCACTTATGCAGGGGCTGATCTCGATGAGAAATAGGAACTCACGTTCACTCTTTTCCTTCAGGAAAATAGGGACATCTTCGCATGGAAGCCCTCTGACATGCCGGGCGTTCCTAGGGAAAAGATTGAGCACGAGCTAAGGGTGCCTCCTAGAGCCACCCCTGTCAAGCAAAGACTTAGAAGATTTGCGCAAGACCGCAAGGACGCCATGAAGATGGAGATAGATCGGTTACTAGATGCTAAATTTATAAAGGAAGTGTACCACCCACATTGGCTAGTGAACATAGTCCTTGTACCTAAAAAGAATAAAGAATTGCGGAAGTGCATGGTTTATACTGATCTGAACAAGGTCTGTCCTAAGGATCCTTTCGCTCTGCCGCGTATTGATCAGATCGTAGACTCAACAGTCGGGACTGAGCTTTTAAGCTTTCTAGATGCCTATTTAGGCTATCACCAGATCCCACTGAAAGTCGAAGATCAAATCAAAACTTCCTTTATCAGTCCCTTCAGCGCCTACTTTTATCTTACAATGTCGTTCGGTCTAAAAAATGTTGGCGTGACTTACCAACATGGTATTCAACGCTGCCTCAAAACACAGATCGGTCGGAACGCAAAAGCATATGTTGATGACTTTGTTGTAAAGACCCAAAAAAGTTGAACAACTTCTCTCTAACCTGGCAGAGACGTTTGACAATTTAAGGAGTTACTCGATGAAGTTGAATCCCAAAAAATGTGTTTTTAGGGTGCCCTCGGGAAAGCAACTCGGTTACATCGTTTCAAAACGAGGTATAGAGGCTAACCTAGATAAAATCAAGGAAATCCTTGATATGGGACCACCTAATTCTCAAAGGGACGTTCAGAAGCTGACCGGGTGCATGGCATCCTTGAGTCGCTTTATTTCCTGACTGGGAGTCAGAGGTCTACCTTTCTTCAAACTGCTCAAAAAGCAGGACGACTTCGTCTGGACGACTGAGGCGCAGACGGCGTTCGATGGGCTGAAAGCTCACCTCAGTAGGATTCCTGTTTTGGTGCCTCCAGAACCACAGGAGACGCTTCAACTTTACATATCGGCCACTACTCAAGTTGTGAGTACCGTCTTAACGGTTGACCGAGAGGAGGAGGGTCATATACAAAAAGTACAACACCCGGTGTATTTCATTAGCGAGGTCCTTAGTGACTCTAAGACATGTTATCACCAGATCCTGAAGCTGCTATACGCGCTCCTGATCACCTCGAGGAAGCTGAAGCACTACTTTCAAGCTCACCCTATCGAAGTACAAACAACCTTTGCACTCAGCCAAGTCCTCCATAACCGTGAAGCTGAAGGAAAAATTGCTAAGTGGGCAGTCTAACTTGGTCAATATACCATTACGTTTGCGCCTCGATCGGCAATCAAAGGGCAAGCATTGGCTGATTTTGTTTCCGAGCGGATAGAGAAACAGATGCCACCCGCACCACAAGAACTAGAGTACTGGAAAATGTACTTTGATGGATCCCTTCAGTTACTGGGAGCTGGTGCAGGAATTGTGCTCATCTTGCCACAAGGAGAAAAGCTATGATATGTCCTTCAGATCATGTTTTGCGCATCTAATAATGCTACGGAATATGAGGCTCTTCTACATGGTCTGTGAATTGCCGCTTCACTCAGCATTCAGCGTTTGTACATCTTTGGTAACTCGGCTCTGGTCATTAACCAGGTCACCAAGGATTGGAACTGTGTGGATGACAACATGGCAGCCTACTGCCAAGAAGTAAGGAAGCTCGAAGACAAGTTTGATGGACTGAACTTCACACAGAATCTTCGAGAGAATAATCAAGCGGCCGATGAATTAGCCAAGATAGGGTCGTCTCGATCGATTATCCCACCCGGTGTTTTCTTACACACCCTAGATTCTCCCACTATCTCTCCTGGATCTGATGTCTTGATGACCGATGTTGCCGAGCTGGTTGATGATATCAACACGCAAACCGACTGGCGTGACTCGATTTATAAGTTTTTGACCAACGGTACGCTGCCTACGGATATTAACGAGCAACAAAGGTTGAAGGGTAGATGTCGTGGGTATTTGATGGTAGACAACCAACTCTACTATAAAGGAGGTTCAAACATCTTGATGCGTTGCATCTCGATCACTGAAGGCAAAGATTTGATGGAGGAAATCCATTCAGGAGTATGTGGCAATCATGCAGCTTCCAAGACTTCGGTTGGCAAAGCTTTTCGACAAGGGTTCTATTGGCCTACGGCGGTTGAAGATGCACACCAGGTCATTCGGAAGTGTGAAGGTTGTCAATTCTTTGCTCAACAAACACACGTGCCTTCGCAGCAACTTCAGATGATACCTATGACTTGGCCCTTTGCAGTCTGGGGGCTTGACATTGTCGGTCCTTTCAAGAAAGCGCCAGGCGGGTTTACTCATTTGTTTGTTGCTATTGACAAATTCACCAAGTGGATTGAAGTGAAGCCGGTCGGCAAGATAACTTCAAAGAAGGCAGTTGAGTTTGTCAGAGAGGTTTTCACTTGGTTTGGAGTTCCTCATCATATCATTACCGATAATCATACTCAGTTCACATCTGAGGAGTTCCGAGACTTTGCTGGGGAGATGGGAATAAAAGTCCACTTTGCATCAGTGGCTCATCCCCAAAGTAACGGGCAGGTTGAACGGGCCAATGTTATGATTCTTTAGGGGTTGAAGCCCCAAATATTTGACAGACTCAAGCCTTATGCCGGTCGGTGGGTTTGAGAGCTGCCTTCGGTTCTCTAGGGGCTACACACCAATGTCAGTCAAGCTACTGGCCAATCAACCTTCTCGTTGGTCCATGGCTCCGAGGCTATGCTTCCGACCGAGGTAAACCTCATATCAGTGCGAGTCAAAGCATATGACGAGAAGCTTTCTGAAGATAACCGAGAGTTGAGTTGATTGCAGCAGAGGAGTTGCATGATCACGCTCTGTTTCGATCGACAGTATACCAGCAGGGCTTGCAGCGTTATTATGACAAAAACGTTTGTAGTCGCCAATTCCATGTTGGGGATTTAGTACTGCATCGCATACAATCAGCCAAGAATCGGCACAAGTTATCCCCTAAATGAGAAGGACCTTATGTGGTCAAAGAAGTCACTCGCCCAGGGGCTTATCGACTGATGTATTTAGATGGCGGTGACGTACCAAACTCATGGAACATCAATCAGCTACGTCGTTTTTATACCTAGTCTATTTTTTGTACTTGCATACATTATTATTGAATAAAACTTCGGTCTTTTTGATGAAAGATTTCTTGATGATTTTCATTCTTATTTGTCTCGATTCCTTATTTCATAGTATTAAACAATCGAGTTAGGGGGCTAGTAACAATGTCCCACTACTCCTTAACCTTGGTAAAATCTGGTTTTGGATTTTTCTGACCGATTTCTCATAATTTGACACGGTCTTATGGTCTTTTGATCTTTGGTCTAATGCTGGAACATCATAGTTATACAATTTATACTGCACAACAGACTGCCACTACACTAAACCCAGAGCCAAAGAGCGAGAGGTCATGCGTTGATTGGTTGATTCTGCATTGTAACGCGGTTATAAATTACAACTTACGATGCTAAGGCAGACCGGTGCGACTTCTGTTTTGTCTCTAAAGACTTAGGGTGAAAACAGTCTAAGCACTATAGCGCGACTAACGCCGCTCAGTGACGATTAATTTGCTCTAAGGAACAGGAGATTGCCGTTCTGACTATTCAGTCGCTCGTTGAAGCTAAACATTAGTAATTAAGCAAGCATAAAAATTATTATTTACATTTACAATAGTAATAGAGTAGTTCTTCAATTACAGATACTACTAATGTTTTGCAAATATCACAGGTTCTAAATCTCCTTTGAAGGAGAGGAAGCATCAGCCTATTGCTCTAATTCTACAGAAGCTGGAGGGGTCGGCGCAGTGGGGTTGACCTCGACGTTGTCGACCAGAGCACGGGAGGTTTCCAGCATGGAGTCCATGAGTAGCTGACACTGGTCAATGGTCAGGTCTAGGTTTAAGCCTTCCTTGACTTTGTCCAATGGCAGTGCAGGAGACCAAGACTGGAAAATAGCTAGTACTTGACTCCCGGCCTCGGTCGCCACTCTTCTAGCGTTTTTGGCAATGACCTCTAGCGCATGCTCCAACAGATAGTCCAGGGAGTTCCCGGTCAACTCCACCTGGTTAGCATGGATATAGTCCAATGCTTTCCAAGCACTATATGATATGGCTGAAAAAGTCATATGAAGTGTTAGATGATGAAGCCCAAAGGAGATAATAGAAGACTCGAGAGAATGGCTTACTGGCAATATTACATTTGAAAGATTTGGAGACTCCTTTCGCTTCTTCAAGCTTTGCCTCGGTCTCCTCCAGTTGCTTCTTAAGTTGAGTGATCTCGGCGCTCTGGTCTTCAACGGACTTGGAGAGGTTTTTCTTCTCGGCAATCAGAGTGTCTACGAATCTCTACTGGTTTGAAGTCAATTTCTCCAGGTCAGCAATCTTCTGATCACGAGCTAAAGATGCAAAAATCTTTAGCCTTAGAGTGAGTAAGGAGTAAATACAAGTCGGTTGGCGGTCTTACCAACAATATCAGCACGACTCTGCTCCAAAGCATCGGTCGACGCCTTCCGGTTGGTCTGCAACTTCTCAATCTGCTTCCTAACCTGGGCGAGTTGTTCACCGGTGACTGCAGACAACAAGTAAGCACAACTAAAAAGAGAAGTTTGCGAGTATACAAGAGGTCTGAAACTTACCAAAAGACTCGGCTTCAAGATATTCAACTTGGGCTTGCTTCTTTTCTACAAGAGAGTATAATCTCTGAACAAAGCATAGCACAGTCAGTCAGAGTGATAATTTGAAAAGAAAAAAGAGCTTGGTATTGATGTACCTTGCTCGCCTCCCAATGTTGATGGAGGATCTCCATGTCCCCAGCTCCAGGCCAATCCAGCGAGTCCTCGACCAGCACAGCCTTATGCTTGAAAAGGGGGGAAGGAATGCTGGTCGGAGAAGGATTAGCGGGCTGAGGAGTCGACGTTGGTGAAGGAGCAGAAGCTTCGGACACCTTCTTCGTCTTGGCCGGGACGCCAGACGGTGTGGAAACCGACAAAGGAGTGCCGGTCGGATGCGGAATAGGAGTCGACCGAGTGTCTTGAGAGTCTTGGCCGCTCTGCGTGGTGTCCGACCGACCGTTATAATAATCAAGGGATGAAAATTCAACAGGCGATTAACATTTAGCATGATGGAGAATCAAAAAAGCAAAGTGTTACCTGGGGGCTTGTTTAATCTTGATACAGCAGAGCCTCTTCTTTGAAGAAGTGGTCTGAACGTCAGAACTTTTCCTCTTAAGAGGAGCCCCTACAGTTTCATCGGTCTTCGTCGCAGCCTTTGCATCAATCGTCGATTTGCTCGGGGGCTCCTGTCGGCTTGATGGTCAGTCGGAGTGTACAGAGGTTGCTTGATTGGCACCGGGGTTATACTCCACCTCGTCATCTTTGTCTTGGCCCACATATTGACGACGGCGGTGAGCAGCTTGCTTTTTCTGCAGGTCAGAGGAGGGCAGGTCTGGATGAGGCAGAGTGGGGGAGACATCGGTGACAACCTCCTTAGCAGGTCGGGCTTCTGAAGAAGTCCCACCCCCACCAGTGCCGGTCGGCGGCGTCTTCTCAACATAGTCCGGTCCCTTGGTATGAGCCGGAGGGAGTGGAGGACGAGCCACAAAAGTGTCCAGAACCTGCAAGAACATCAAGACATTACACATCGTGATTATTCAAAAGGACATCAAACTTACTCAAGGCGATCGAAGGCTTACTCGGGCTCGTAGAGTGCCCACATTGTATGCCTTCGCGATTAACATGTGATCTTGAATGATGTCCCCTTCGAACATCTTTGACAACCGAGACCGATGGAGATCAGAATTTGGAGGGTCAGGCACTTCCCTCATTTCATCGTCGGTCCCATATGTCCTGGCAGGATGGCTTTGTTGCTTCAAAGGCTGCACTCAGCGCACTATGAAGCTTTTTGCTATGGTAATGCCATCGATCCCTTCCTTCTTCAAGTCAGCAATCTTCTCCAGTAATGCGACCACTTGGCGATCGGACGAGTCAGGCTTTTTAGACCACCGTGCCTAGGGAGTAGCCTTCGCACTTGAGAAGTCGACGAGGACGGGGGGAGGGTTGTCACAGTAAAACCACTCGTCCTTCTAGTTCTTGTTCTCAGTCTTTAGTGGGACATTGATGTAGCCCTCCTTCTTGCACAACTGGTAGCCAACGCCGCCTATGGCGACTTGGTTGTCCTCGGTCGGAAGCGGTCGGAGGACGAAGAGATGGCAGAACATAGTGAAATGGGGGAGGACGCCTAGGAAAGCTTCACACATGTGTACGAAGATAGCGATATGAAGGATAGAGTTGGGATTCAGGTTGACGAGCTCAATCCCATAAAAGAAAAGGAGCCCGCGCAGGAAGCTGTAGTAGGGAACTCCAAAACCATGCTCAAAAAATGAGCAAAACACAACTATCTGCTTATGGATTGGAAGGGGACGAAGTTCTTTTGGTACCTTCCAATTGATCCGAGCTTGCTCAGGAAGAATGTCGTTCTCCACCATCTTGTTCAAGTCAGCGGTGGAGATGCTGCTCTTTGAGAACTCTCGAAGCTGATCTGGGATCTCCAGCTCCGACGAGGAAGATTCGGTGGCGGCGGTGACCTTCGAGGAGGACTTGCGACCCATCATTGCAGGTTGAGTCGATGCGGTGGATCACGAGTTGAACCCTAGCAAACGCTTAGGGGCTTGATGTTGGCGAGGATCTACGGCGACGGTGAGAAATGCGCTAACCCTAGCTCTGGAAGCAGAGGAGTCGCAAAAACAAAGGAGGCGCGAGGGAGATGAAAGGCTATGCGCAAAATGGTGGTGTGGACCTAGAGTCAACAATCGGTGCCCTTTCATACCTTCGCCTTTTGACCTAGTCGCTTGGGTCCCATGGGCAGGTATGGGCTGTACAGTAACAGGCTTTCTTCTTTGACAGAGAAAATAATAAAAGGCTTAATTCTTTAAAAAGGATCATAGCTATCGGCCTTGACAAATAATCTTGGGGGCTTCTTTGATAAGAAGCAGTGGCCAATCCACTTAAAAATACTTGCTATATCTATATGATTTGATGATCATATAGCAGAGGACTTGATGGTCGTACGGGTATAAGCTCAAAGACAATGTTATTGATTGATGTCGATAATTGTCAAAATTGAACTTATGACTAATTGAGTGACAATTCATTAAAGAAAAGCTATGATATGATTGGAGTCATACAGCTTAGTACTATTATATGATTGATGTCATATTCTTTATATGGACTAAACATGATTGATGTCATGAAAATTAGACCAACGAGTCACTCAGGTAAAAGTGAATATCACTCGGCCTTTTTAATAATCGGTCGGCAAGACTGAAGTCTTGCACCTTGACCTTCTGATTTGATGATCAGAGGTTTATTCAGCTTAAACTTGATTGTTTGAGTGAAATGTATATAACAAAATGGTGAGAGCTAATATTATTAGACTCTTGCATTATTTGTTACCCTCCAAATTATACAAGAGTCGGGGGCTACACCTGATCAAGTGCACCTAGTCGGCGCACCAGATCTATTAGAAACTTTGATTAAGAGGTCTTCCTAATTTATGACCATGTACTCAATACCACTCGACAAGCCAAAGCTCAAAATTAGGAAGCACTCGAGAGCTGCTGTGGAATACTTAACTTCCGGGTATCCATAGCTAAGCTTAAGTCGGTAGATGACCGGGTACCACATTGATAAGGGAACCGACCGAGTTGGCTTGGAGCACAAGGCAATTAGAGATAGACTTTCTATGTAAATCCTTGTAGACTACGAGTAGGACCCTTCATGTACCCCCTGCCGACCGGATATATAAGGTGGCAGGGAACCCCCTAACGGGGAAGATCGACTTTATTGCAATACAAACCATAGAACACAGAACGTAGGGTTGTTACTCTCATCGAGAGGGCCCGAACCTGTATAATTCGGTGTCTTGTGTCTTTCACCATCGTAGTTCTTAGTCCCGACGTAGCCCTATTGTTATATTGTCGAGATTAAGTATCGACACTCTTCTTGCTCTTGATAGGCTCTTTCTTCTCGGCTTGAAGAGCTAGGTTGGATGGTTGAGGATCATCCATACCCAACTAATAGCTCTCAAAAGTAGTGATCTTGCCAAGCACATCCTTCATGATCTTGGTCTTGAGGTCACCTTGCAAGGTGAAGGTGATGATGCTCTCATACTTGGGATCTCTGAATAGCCTCGAGAATCTTCTTATCACCTCCATAGGCTTCAGCTTGAAGTCATCCCCAAGAGCATTGATCTCCTCCACTAGTACATAAAAGCGAGAATAAACAGTGTTAGCTCTCTAATGTGGCAATCTAGTGAAGTTATCATACTTGTTCTTCATTACATAATGTCTTTCCTCTTTGACATCACTAGTACCCTCATGGAGACCTTGAATCTCAGTCCAGATACCATGTGATGTCAAACTTTCATCCAATCTAGCAAAAACATCCTTAGATATGCATTCAAATAGAGCATTCTTGGCTTTAGTGTTGTTCTTAATGAAATCAGGTTTCTTCTTGCTCCTGATGGGCTCTTGCTCTTGAAGAGCAAGATTGGATGGCTGAGGATCATCCAAACCTAGCTGGTAGCCCTCAAAGGTTGTGATCTTGCCAAGCACATCCTTCATGGTCTTGGTCTTGAGGTCACCTTGCAAGGTGAAGGTGATGATGCTCTCATACTTGGGGTCATTGAATAGCCTCGAGAATCTTCTTATCACCTCAATAGGCTTGAGCTTGAAGTCATCCCCAAGAGCATTGATCTCCTCCATTAGTACATGAAAGCGAGAATAAGCAGTGTTAGCTCTCTAATGTAGCAATCTAGTGAAGTTATCATACTTGTTCTTCAGCACATAGTGTCTTTCCTCTTTGACATCACTAGTACCCTCATGGATACTCTGAATCTCAGTCCTCAAATACCTGTAGTCCTCCCCATCGAATATGGGAACACTCCTCACCTGTCCTGGCATCCTTACTCAAGACGGTAAAGCCTCAAAGATGAGCACTTGGCTCTGATACCACTTGTAAGGACCGAAGGCGTACCGAGAGGAGGGGGGGTGAATCAGTAAGCCGACCATAAATCCAAATACTACAAGTTCACATGACTTAAACCTAGCAATCATTGCCACCTAACAATTTTAGGAGGCCAAGACCCTACACATGCTACTGTTAATGATGAGAGCAAGTGCGGAAGCTAAACACACTAGCATATGCAAACCACAAGTCACCCTATCAACTATAGCACACAAATACGGAATAGTAAAGAGGGGTCAAGGAATGCTAATGATTTTTTCCTGAGGTCACAGAAGGATGACGCCTTCCCCTAATCCTCGTTGGACCACTCCTGTTGGAGTCCCGGTCCCTCCTGCCACCAATGTGGAGTTCTCACCCATGATCCTGCAATCACTCTCGGAGTGAAGATACGGTGCGCGTCACCGCTGCCACCAAGGCACAAGCTTGCCTCCCTCGAGAACTTGCCAAACTCCCTGAGCCGACACAGGCGCTCACTATTGATGCCCCTTTCACCGGCAGGTTCAAACCATGTACAAACATGTGACGGCCTTCACAACGGATCACGATAGGCTTGATCACCAACACCGAACCGGTCTAGGTCTCACCATAAACCAAGAGTAACAACCTAGATCACACCCTCAAGGACACCCTAGCCATAAATGTGCATCAATGCTCAAGTTACTCTCACTAGCACTCGCAAGATATGCAATATCTCCTTCTAGTGCTCTCCTCATTTCCTCTTAGCTCTCACCAAATGCTCCAAGCAGTTCCACTAGCCAAGAGAGGTCTCTAAGACCCTAGCAACAAAGTTATATAGGTTTCCAACCTCCAACTAGCCGTTGCTCCACGAGATTGCCTTTCTGGACACACTGACCGAAATGTCTGGTCACTGCCTGACCGGACCATCCGGTCACTCCTAGAACGGCTCCCAGAGCCGTTGGCTTCACAGTTCCTGCAATTTCCTGTACTGACCGGATCGTCCGGTCAGTTTCTCTCTCCCCTACAGATACTTTCTAGAGCTTACTTCCTCTCTATCCTGTGCACATTTGTACAGATCGGATCGTCCGGTCTCTACAGCTCCAACACAGGCAAATTCCTCGTTGGGTCTTCTCTCTGGATTTCCTATTCTCCTAGTGACCGTACAGTCCGGTCTCCACTGGCCCTTCTGTCTGGTCATTCTATCCAAAAGCTGAAACTCCTCGTCCTCGCTTAACTTCATTTCCCAGCTTCTCCGAACAGCTCCTTGGCTTCTCCACTGTCACCTAGTGCCTGTGATTTCACTGAGCATCCATGCACATCACTGACTAGACATGACCTAAGAGAAATGACCTAGACCCACTTGATAGTCTGGTTTTTCCTATGGACTCAAAGCCCCAATAACTAGACAAGTGTTCCCAACACTTGCTCTATAGCTTGTCCTTAGCCCTGATCCATCTTCATCAACCCTTGGACTCCATGAAGCTCACCAAGCCTCCATGCTTGTGGTCATTGTCATCAATCGCCAAGGCAACCATGATCCATATGATTTGTTGTAGAGTTTAGAGATGATTTCTGTATAGACAACACTTGTGTAGATATTAGCCCACAATTTCATAGTTGTCATCTATCACCAAAACATTCATACCTTGGGGATCCAATCATCAATGATCATGAAGCTTACACCCCCTTGAGCTTCCGCTATGTATCCTATTGCTTTTAATCTTTCCTAGGGTTAACACATGATAAGTTAGTGTGTGTGACCTTGGTGATTTGCCTAGAGGAAGGTTTGGTTGTAGTTGGCACATAGGCCAAGTTCTTGAGAAGAATTTTAATTGGCTCCCATTCACCCCCCCCCCCCTCAGGTCGCCTTCTCTGTCCTTCAATAAGGAAAAGCTCCATAAGATGAAGGAAGTACTATCGTAGTAATGATCCCCAAACAGCGGTACTAAGGAGTGATTGAACGGGGAGGTCAAGCTCTATGACATTTTTAATTAAGAGTGCTTTTTAGGAGGCAACCCAATGACCGGGAGTCGAGTTTCTAGTGTAGGTCTTTTTAGTAAAATTAGTGTTTGCCAGGAGGGCAACCCTTGCTTGTAACAACAATAATACTCCCGGGATAAAATTTGTTAGTCCAAGTGTTTGTTTTAATTTGTGTGCTCCTTGCGCTATCTATTTGTATTTGTTTGGTTTTTGTTGTATCTAACAGTGCAGGGATATAAGAGAAGAACAAAAAGATAAAACAACAAGTGTGTCGATCGACACGGAAGCCTGTCGACTGGCACCAATTATCATCTATGTGAACTTCGCAGCTAATAGCCCCAATTGATCGGAGATATGAAAAAGGGCCCATTAAGGAAACAACCTAGGATTTCAAGGAAGGAAAATTATGCAAGGTAGGAAAAAATCAATTGTCTGGAGTTATTTTGGGTATATTTTCCCATTATATTTCACGAAAGCGGAGTCTAGAATGGAACTAAGAAACAGACATCAGATGCTGATCAGCACAACAGTCATGCCAATCAGCACCATCAGCAGAAAAGGTACAAATCTGGGGCTCAGAAGTGACAAACAATTAAGTCGGAGTTTAAAATTTGAATTTACTTGGAACCATATGGTCTCCCACGTGGAACGAGGCGTCAAGGAAGATCGTGCCGATCGACACCCTTCTGTGCAGACTGACACACTAAACGATGTGTCGGCAAGGGGAATCAACGCAAATGCTTTGGGAAAGAAAAGATTGCTCAACACGAAGCAATTGTCTCACACAGAGGGTAACACTGAGTCGACTAGAATAAAAAAATAGTGAAAGATGCCAACCAGCACAGTTCCTGTGCTGACCGACGCAGGGCTGCATCCAATGAACCTGGCGTTGTTCCCTGGTCAACAGTCACGAATCACAGCAATCAGATATGGGGAATAGAAAAAGAAGGCGTGGCAGCCAAGGCACAGAGTATTCAGGACGGATTTTAAACTGTGTCGATCGGCATATCCTAGATGTCGATCGGTATAGGGGGATTTGAACCGCCTCGGGTTCCTTCCAAAGGGCTAGGTCGGCCGACCTGAGAGTGGCCCCCCTTGGGTTGTGCTTTTTCAGGGTGGACTCTAGGTGGGTTCAGGTCCTATTTCTTCCGTTGTTCTGTCCGGGAAGCGCGAGGAATCCTGTGTTTCCATGTAAGCAATCCTTATGCCGAATTCTGATTGGTTGATTGGATATTTGCTTGGATTGATGACATGAAAATTCCCTTAATTCATGGATAAATCCCCTACACTCATATATTCACCAATACTTGTGAAATACATTAGTAATAAACTCCTACCACTATGTTAGCTATTTAATTCAGCTGTTTTATGTAGGCAATTGACGGTCAAATTGATACTTAAGAACCGTCAACAAAACCCCTACACTTAGCCTTTTACTCATCCTGAGTGAAAGCATAAGGACTAAGGTGGAACATGGACTTTGATCAAATAGAAATAGCATACTAATGTTTCTACAGCATACTTGTACTTGTGTTTATTAAGTGGCTAGCATGCATACCTTGGATAGTTGAGAGCTGGAATGGTCTCAACTTCAGGAGATTCCAACTTATGTTAGCGGCACACACTTGGTTTTTTTTCAAAATATATTGCAAAATGAAACTGAGTCTTACTGCTCAGATGATTTCTCTCGATCACTCAATTGGTTCTATTTTCCTCACCAGGGCATTGCAACCTGCCTCTTTCCTACTTCTACAAATAGGCTTTTTTTGTGTAGCTCAGGGTAGGGACATTTGAGGCATACTTGTGCTCCATATATCACTAAGTAAAAAAAACCGGATCCAAGGACAGAAAGTAAATCATGAATTATGACCAAGCATGTGCACAATGATGGAATGGATCAATGGAGACTCTTTTATGCTTCTCTTTTATTTTTAGGAGGGATATGGCTATCTCTTATCTTCTTCTTTTTTTTGTCAAGCTCTTCATGGAGCATGATTTTTTTTCTTCTCTCTTCTTTTTTGTTGTCACACTCTTCATGGAGCATGAATCTTTTCTTTATATTTTTGGTAATAGCCATATACCTTCTTAGATAGAGCAATCAAAATGATGGGGTCTGTAAGGACCGAAGGCATACCGAGAGGGGGGGGTGAATCGGTAAGCCGACCACAAATTCGAATACTACTAGTTAACACTACTTGAACCTAGCAATCGTTGCAACCTAACAATTCTAGGAGACCAAGATCCTACACATGCTAGTGTTCATGATGAAAACAAGCACGGAAGCTATTCACACTAGCCTATGCAAGGCACAAGTCACCCTATCAACTTGTAAGGATCGAAGGCGTACCGATAGGGGGGGTGAATCGGTAAGCCTACCACGAATCCGAATACTTCAATTTACACTACTAGAACCTAGCAATCGTTGCAATCTAACAATTATAGTAGGCCAAGACCCTACACATGCTAGTGTTCATGATGATAGCAAGCGCGGAAGCCAAACACACAAGCCTATACAAGCCACAATTCAACCTAGTTACTAGAGCACACAATTACGGAATAGTAAAGAGGGGGGTCAAGGAATGCTCATGATTTTTTCCCGAGGTCTCGGAAGGATGACGCCTTCCCCTACTCCTCGTTGGACCACCCCAGCCGGAGTGCCGATCCCTCCCGCCACCAATGTGGAGTTCTCGCCCATGAGCCTACAATCACTCCCAGAGTGAAGACATGATGCGTGTCACCACTGCCACCGAGGCACATGCTTGCCTCCCTCGAGAACTTGTCGGACTCCCCGAGCCGACATCGGCGTTCACTGTTGATGACCCTTTCATCGGCGGGCTCAAACCGTGTACAAACAAGTGACGGCCTTTGATGTGAACAAGGGTTCCCGATCTTCCGAAAGGTTCTTGGTAAGTTGATTTGGTCGGAGGCGACACACAAATCGATCCGGCTTCAGAACAGCACGTTCTAAACCCCGCAATCGCAGCACGACGTCTCCTCTGGTTATCAACCGTCCAAAAGACGATTGACCTCGCCGAGAAGGCTGATCCCTGCCTGCGAATCAAGAACACAAGCAAGAACAACGAAGATTGCAACACAATTGCAGATGTATGATTAAACTCTCGAAGTTGGGGTCTCACAAACTGATGAACGGTGAAACTGTTTATGAACAGAATTGATCTAAGCAAAACCCGAACCCTAATGGTGCGGCGGCGGCTGTATATAAAGACCCTAGGGTCGTGCAAGACCCTCTGGACGCGCCCCAAATTGGGCTCAACTAGATACAAAGCCCAAAGGCGAAAAATAGGCGACGCAGCACCGACACAGATTCTGGACACTGTCTTGTTTTAACGATTCCCGATGACTCCGGATGAATTTTGACATGAGGCCGGCGGCATTAGAAAGGTCTTCTCCTTATCTTTCTGTGCATATGTAGAACGTTCAAATCCGAGTCCGTATGCGTCCTGGACGACTGTTTTAGTACAGACTGGTCCTGGGCCTCGAAACAGACTCGAAGTCGGTTTTGATTGGGCCTCCACTTTGGTTCCAAGCCCTTGCTGGTCCTCCACGTTCCCAGCTCCTTCTCACATCATCTCCTGGTCTTCTCCATGGTTTCTAATCATAAAATAATCATTAGGTAGCAAACCATTCTCAAAAGTAACATATAGCGAAGAACGTAGGAACGAGCTCACCTCTAAATTTAGTCGTCGTGCACGAGCTCTAGTCATTGGACCTTGCAAGTCAATATTTGGAGGAGTGTTGTGTGTATCCATAGGAGTGATGTCCTCATCAGCCTTCACAACCGATCATGATAGGCTCGATCACTGACATCTAACCAGTCTAGGTCTCACCATAGACTAAGAGTAACAACCTAGATCACACCCTTAAGGACACCCTAGCCTTAGATGTGCATCAAAGCTCAAGTTACTCTCACTAGCACTCTCAAGATATGCAATATCTACTCAAAGTTCTCTCCTCTTTGCCTCTTGGCTCTCACCAAATGCTCCAAGCAATTCCACTGACCAAGAGTGGTCTCCAAGACCCCAGCAATGAAGTTATATAGGCTTCCAACCTCCAGCTAGTCGTTGCTCCACGAAATCTCCTTTCTGGGCGTACTGACCGGACCGTCCGGTGACTGCCTGACCGGACCGTGTTGTCACTATAGATCTTGTTCCAACGGCTCTACCCACTGCTGATCTCCGTACTGACCAGACTATCCGGTCAGCTGATCAGACCTTCCGGTCAGTTTCCCTCTCCACTATAGAAAAATTTCCAGAGCCGCTTCCTCTCTGCCATGCGTTGTCCTGTATAGACCAGATCGTCTGGTTTGTTGACCGGACCGTCCTGTCTCTACAGCTTCCAACACAGGAATATTCCTCATTGAGTCTTCTCTCTAGAATTCCAGTTCTCCTAGTGACTGTACAGTCTGGTCTCCACTGACCTCTATGTCCGGTCACTATGTCCAGAAGCTGAAACTTCTCGTCCTTGCTTGACTTCATTTCCCGACTTCTCCTAACAGCTCCTTGGCTTCTCCAGTGTCACCTAGTGCCTGTAATTTCCCCGAGCATCCACACACATCACCGACTAGAAACGACCTAAGAGAAATTACCTAGACCCCCTTGATAGTCCGGTTTTTCCTATATACTCATTGGACCACTCCCGCCGGAGTCCCGATCCCTCCTGCCACCAATGTGGAGTTCTTGCCCATGAGCCCGTAATCACTCCTGGAGTAAAGACATGATGCGGGTCACCGCTGCTACCAAGGACTAATATTGCCTCCCTCGACAACTTGCCGGACTCCCCAAGCCAACACGGGCGCTCACTAGCGATGCCCCTTTCATCGGTGGGCTCAAACTATGTACAAACATGTGATGGCCTTCACAACCGATCACAATAGGCTCGATCACCCACACCTAACCGGTCTAGGTCTCATCATAGACCAAGAGTAGCAACCTTGATCGCACCCTTAAGGACATACTAGCCTTAGATGTGCATCAATGCTCAAGTTACTCTCACTAGCACTCTCAAGATATGCAATATCTCCTCCTAGTGCTCTCTTCTTTTTCTCTTGGCTCTCACCAAATGCTCCAAGCAATTCCACTGGCTAAGAGAGGACTCCAAGACCCCAGCAACGAAGTTATATAGGCTTCCAACCTCAAACTAGTTGTAGCTCCACGAGATCACCTTTCTAGACGCACTGACCGGACTGTCCGGTCTCTGCCTGACCGGACCGTCCGGTCACTCCTGTAACGGCTCCCAGAGCTGTTGGCACTTCTGTCCTAGCTGATATCTTGTACTGACCGGACCGTCCGGTCCATTTCTCTCTCCATTACATAAACATTTCTAGAGCCGCTTCCTCTTTGCCCTGCACTATCCTGTACAGACCAGACCGTCTGGTCTATTGACCGGACAGTCTGGCCTCTATAGCTTCCAACACAGGCAGATTCCTCGCTAAGTCTTCTCTCTGGAATTCTTGTTCTCCTAGTGACCATATAGTCCAGCCTCCACTGACCCCTCTGTCCGGTCACTATGTTCAGAAGCTAAAACTTCTCGTCCTCGCTTGACTTTGTTTCCCGGCTTCTCCGAGCAGCTCCTTAGCTTCTCCATTGTCATCTAGTGCCTGTGATTCACCTAAGCATCCATGCACATCACCGAATAGACATGACCTAAGAGAAATGACCTAGACCCCCTTGATAGTCCGGTTTTTCCTATGGACTCAAAGCCCTAACAACTAGACAAGTGTTCCCAACACTTGTTTCATAGCTTGTCCTTAGCTTTGATCCATCTCCATCAACCATTGGACTCCATCAAACTCATCAAGCCTCCATGCTTGTGGTCATTGTCATCAATCACCAAGGCAACCATCATCCATATGATTTGTAGTAGAGTTTAGAGATGATTTCTGCATAGACAACACTCGTATAGACATTAGCCCGCAATTTCATAGTTGTCATCTATCACCAAAACATTCATACCTTGGGGATCCAATCATCAATGGTCATGAAGCTTACAATCTTTCCATTTTGGTGATTGATGACAACTACTATTTATCATAATCTTTATCATAAAATAACAGGGCTAAAAGAGCTACACAACGATCGAGAGGAACCTCAAAAGAATAAGCAATATATATACAAGGTCCTACTCAATCTAGTATCATCAAGAGCTAAAAGGAATAAGAGGAAAAAGCACACTCTAGATGATATGCATATATGTCATGTGAAGATATTAAAGAAAGCATATGGACATGCAATGCAAAGCATAACTGATGATATGCAATAGGTTAGCATGACAATGCATAGGAATTAAGAACAAGCAATCACCGTCATGGAATCATACACAGGCATACGAGATAAATAAAGAAAGACAAGGCACTGTGTGTGAGAATAAACCAAGTAAGATCCAGATGAGTCAAACACAAGCGAATGAAAACCATGACTCATCAAAATCCACGAACATCGAATAACTCCGTCAAAATAAGATCCGAATATATCTAACTCCCAAAAACCAATGTACACGTATGCTCCCCCTAGATACAAGCTACTTTCTCTCGATTGCACAGGATCACACTCCCACTCCCCTAGACTATGACTACTTCTCCCCCTTTGGCAACAAGCACCAAAAAGAGGAAAAATAAGGAAATAGCTAAGCGCTCGTGGTCGAAGGAGGTGGTGCAGCGACGTCCTCTGAGGGCTCTGCTCTGGGCTGCTCCTGTATTGTGTCCTGCTGCTCTCCCTGAGCCTGTGTCACCTGAGCGTCTGCTCAAAGTACGTGAGATCCTCTGGTGACTTAGACTCTTTCCTGGCCTATTGTGATGGTGGCGGTCTCCTGAGCAACTGAAGCCTGGAGAAGTACAAGATCCGCCAGATCCTACTGAGTGAAGCCCCCTCGGATGAGATCCTCTGCCATCTGTGGTGTGACAAGTGAAGTGTCTGTAGTAGAAGAAGGCAAAACTGTAGCTGACTCTGGGGCTGTCTGGGAGTCTACACGTGTGGTGTGCACTATCTCTAAGAACAGACTCCTGACTGGTAGCTGCTGTGAGGTGGAAGGTCCTGCCATCTGCAAAGTAGAAGAGTGTGTCGGTAAAGTAAACAATGCAGACACTGAGAAAGCAGACACGGGGGAGAACTGAACTGGTGAGTGAGTTTGTCCTGCTCCCCCTGTTGGTAACACCCCTGAGTGTGACAAGCCGCTAAACTGGGATGTCATCATGGCAGTGAAGGGGCCTGGCTGTGTAGGCAGCTACTGAAACTGTGGAGCAGTAGAGGGTCCTGGCTACTGGCTGGCCTGTCTCTGAGTAAACTTGGCCATCTGTGTCATCAGTGCTGTCACCAGTGCCATCTGCTGTCTCTGAAGCTCTGCCTATCCCCGAATGACCTCCATCATCTGACGTCTATCCTCAGCTGTGCTCTGAATGAACTCACTTAGGCATCCTGCAAGTGCTAATATAGTGATAGCGCCCTGTGACTGTATGCCTATAGGCTGGGAGGTGCTCTTGTACTAGCTGACTCAGGAACCACCATCTTCGGATGAGCTGCCAGCTCATGTGTGACTGGCAGTGACTCCTGCTCTTCCTCTCCCATCTGCTGACTCGAGGCTGACTGTGAACCCCTAGGGACTCTAGGTGAGTAGGGTGTGGTGGCCTCAGGGAACGTGTCGTACTACTCCTCTATCACTAGTCCCATCCTCCTCAAGAGATAGCAGATGTGAGGAGCATAGACTAGGTGATGTCCTCCTACCCTCTCAGAGATAACCTCCTCCATCTCATCAATCAGCAAATTAACCAAGTCAAACAACTATCTCCTCAAAATGGCTATCACTGTCCACTTGTGTAGAAGTGTGAACTCGTCTCTATATCCAGACCGTGGGATGACAGTCCTGCTGACTATTGCTCTGACCACCTTAGCCTCTGCGGTGAGTCTCGTAGGGCCTCTCTCAAAGCCTGGGGTGTGCGATGGTGGAAAGGTGATCAACGCCATGTCATCCGGAGGTAGTGTCCCTCCTTGTGGTCTGCGAGGTGGATCGAGGGTCCCATAGGCACTCTTGTAGATCTAAAAGTCTGAAGCAAGAAGTCCGGAACTAGCTATGAGATCTTCTTTGGTCACACGTTGTGGTTGTCCTCTGTACAAGAACCTGATCTTAGAGTGATCTCTGGTAACCCACAGTGTAGTGTAGAACTCCATCACAATGTCCTATTTGTACATGTATGGAGCAGTAACTAGCTCTGCTAGCCCTAGTAAGTACGTGACGTACTGCTCCATGTTTGTGCCTGTGGCTCTCCTCATAGCCTGGTACATCGTATACTATTGTGGCACAAATAGTCCAGCCTTGCCCTTATTGGCAAGGAAGCATCTCAGTCCCTCACCGATCCTCCTCTGAAGACCGGTCCAGTACCTCTCTCCTACAGCAGGGTCCCTAGGGACTGGAACCCACTGCTCAAAAGAGACAAAACGGAGTGACTTAAGGTCCTTCGTAGGAACCTTAAGAATATTCATCTCTCCGACTGCCTCTACAAGTCTCTGCAGCCTCCTCGTGCACACTACATAGGTGCACGGTGGGTCTCCTGCCCACTGAGCTAACCTCTGCGGTACAGTCTGTGCTAGCTGCTCAGTCTCCTCCTCCTCAAACTCCTCTGACTCGTCAGACTCTGACTCTAAGCTCTCCTCCTCCTCTGTCTCCTCCTCTAACTCCTCCTGCTACCTGGAGGATCCTTGCTCTGCAGGTCTCAACGACCTCTCCTGATGGGAAGTCGGAGTACTTTGCGACCAAGGTGCTGGAGTAACTCTTGTGGCCAAGGTTGTCCTCTGTCTAGTACTCCTCCTGAGTCCTTGAGTGTCATATGTCCGCTCTAGGATCAGCCATGTCCCTGGTGTCCTGCGCGAAGTCTCCAGAGCCTCCAAGTGTCTGGCCACCCATCTGGCTCTCTTTGACTCACGATCTAGCCTGGTCCTCTTCTTGCCTCTGGGCTTTTCTGGCATCTTGCCCTTTCTCTTGTCCTGTCCTGATCCTGCCATCACTGTCAAGTGTCACTGCACGCACGTAGGTATGGATAGGATGAGCATAGAACCTATATAAATCTACAAGCAAAGCACCACTAGGAAAGAATACGCAGTAGAAATCCTAGCACTGAATGAGGGACATGATCACTAGACAAATATGCAAAATAACAACAGTGATCACTGACTATATGAGGCTGCTGCGAGTCATCTAGTGTGCAGTCATGTAATATGCAATAAATCTAACTGCAGACTGAACGAGAGACAAACCCTAGTCATGCAATTAATAGATGTGCATGGGATTAATTGCAGCTAGGTTGAGCTAATTAATAGATGGGCAATTAATCCAATTGCATCAATTAAGGAAATTTCTCGCTAATTAAGGCATAATCGATGAAAGGAGGAGATAGGCACAATACCCAAGATAATTGACATCGAACACCACAAGAAACTCTCAAGCGGTCACCGAGGAACGCGCAACTGTTGACGGCTGTTAAGTACCATTCTTAACCGTCAACTATACTCAAATAAAGGAGAATTTGGCATTTTATACACGCATGCTTTATCACAATAATATAGTTCCACTTGTACTTGGAGAACTTTGTGCATGCAGGAGGAAATGTGAAGGAAACACCTCAAAAGGCAAGAAAACACACTTTCGACCAATCAGAGAGTGCCACATGGACGTCACACGGATTGAAGGGCCCATTTTCAGCACTTAACCGACGTAACTCCCTGCAATACCGCGCAAACCAACATCAGGGCCCACAGGACAGCCACCTGGAGAAAGCACAGGCCAGGAGGGGCCACCCCCAGGTCGGCCGACCTGGTCAGGTCGGCCGACCCAGCCGGGCGCCCTCTCCGCCTGGGATTCCACGTGTTGGCTCCTCCGCGACTCCTGATGACGGTTTGAGATGCCTTCCGTGGCGGTTACTCTCCCTTGCCGACCTATTGAGGCTATAAATAGGAGGGTGTGCCTTCACACTCAACACACACCACAAGAAGCATTTCTCTCTTGCTAGTAGTTCTTGGAGTTTTAGTGGAGTTAGGCTGAGTCTAGAGCTCTCTAGTCCCAAGTCTTCACTTGGAATTGGTATGGCTCTTGTATCTTTTCCCTTCTGTAAGACTTTGCTCTTATCAATATATATATATTTTCTATATAGTTGTGCTTGGGTCATGAGTTTCTTGTTTGATTTTGTGATCCATATATGTGATAGTATAGTCTACTTGTGTGATAGTAGTTTATATTTATTATACTACTATTGTCATGCTAGTTATATACCGTCACTATAGTCTAGTTTATATGTTATAGTCTCTATGCTTAGTTTTAGCTGATAAAGTATAGCATGGGTTTGGTGATCGTATTCGTACGGTAGCTCTGCCTCGTTAATAGTAATCGCGGAGGGGCAGAGTGCTCTTTGGTCATGCAAGTATGGTACTTGGGTGACTGATTTGCATCAATTATTCGTTAGTCTACTGGTTCGTTGAGGTAGCCGGCAGGTGGTGACAGCCCTGTCCGTCCTTTGAAATCCTCCCCGCTAGGCTAGTGCGTAGGCTCTTGGCGGAAGTCGCCTGTGGATGCAGGGGTAAGTCCGTGCCTGAAGTGCTATACTATTGACTGCTGAACCTGAGTGTGGGTCTGTATGTATTCTACTTAGGCTATGCAACTGTATAGGAATGTATAGTAGGAGTAGCTTAGCCTAGTCTTTCCTCCACTAGACTTTATTTATTTAGTAGGAATCTTCTGTGTGTGTCACACTACCCGGTTATTATCATGTACCCGCCTGTCTTGGTTAGATATCCTTGCTAATTGTTAACATGATCTTATATGTTAGTAACGCTTCTTGATCATAACCTTCCTTTGGGATAAACAAATACGATACCCTGAATACTTCCGGGTGAAATGCTACAGCGGTATTCTCCGTGCGCTTGCGGATTTTACCTACTTGACTCTGGGACATATTAGTGAACCATTTCTGGCCCCGTGCCGGGAATGATTTATTAATATGGCTTAGCAAAAGTCAACAGCAACCAATTGCCGAAAAGATGGATTTTTGCTTGCCGGCTATAGAGAAAGGGAAAAGGTGCAAACTTTTGCCCTAATCTAACACTGCTCTTGTGGCGAGTCAACAGCAAGCGGCGGCGGCTATGGCTACGTGGCAGTGGCTTGCGCAGAGGCGGTGCTTGGGCACAAGCAGCGACGGCGGTAGCTGCGCGCGGGCGAGAACAAGGGCGAGCGCGGCGGCGCGGAGCTGGTGCGTGGGAGCACGGGACTGCGCAGCAAGGTGGCTCACTGTGGAGTCGGCGAGGTCGGCGGCTTCGGCGTGCGTGAACTCGGCGTCGGGAGTGGAATAAGAAACAAACCAAAAGGCTCTGACAAATTTTGACCTAGGTCAAAATAGATTAATGGCCGAGATCTCGCATGGAGTAGATCAACGGTCGCAGATTGAAGAGCATTACATGTTTTCAATATAGTGACCGGACGGTCCAGTCAGACAAGCATCTATACAGATCAGACAGAAGGGTCAGGTTGATTGTTCTGTCTGGTCCCTACAACTTGACTGTCTTGAAGCATTGTGCACACATGCACTGACCGGACGGTACGGTCCGAAGATCGGACTATATGGTCACTCTGGAATTTTTTCT
This sequence comes from Eleusine indica, assembly GCA_030378355.1. Lineage (NCBI taxonomy): Eukaryota > Viridiplantae > Streptophyta > Magnoliopsida > Poales > Poaceae > Eleusine > Eleusine indica. The sequence continues at coordinate 52,253,372 of CM059495.1, forward strand.
GAACCAAGGAATTTCACCATTTTCCAAGTGCCCTCACTTACACCCTAATAATCACTGCACTTAGAACATGAAGGGAACTCTCAAACACTCATTTTCAAACAGCGGCTCTATAATGCCTTATAATTTTCGCAAATGCCAAATGAAGAATCAAGCAAATAAGAACCAAGGCAATTAAGAGATAAATGGGTATGTATGAGCCTTAGTCCATGAACCATGCGAGTGGGCAACCTCGGAGTTCATAAGAGCTTGCTCAATAGGCATGAAGCACAATCCTTACCTTTGGTCACACTTGCGGAGATGTTATCTTATATAGATCATGAGGCACAAATATTTCCAAGTGAGACAAGCCTCCTATGTGTTTCCTATATGATACAAGCATCAAGCATTTTACATATGCATAGAAAGTAAACATGTCATGTGAATGTAAGAAATGTTAAACAAGACACAAAGGAAACCTAACAATGTCAAGTTTGAACCCCTCTCAAGCTTAGTCACTATAAGCCATACCCTTGCCTTGAGAGAAGCCAAACCACTATCTCAAGCACTCCCCCTTGGTTATAGCTATCTTGAGTGGGTTAGATATTGACTAATTTTTATGTATTTTTCTTTTACTTATTTACACATGCATGGATGCAAAGCATACTAGTCACAAAGAAGTCCTAATTACCATTCAATGCAAGAGAAGGAAAAACACACTACAACTACCAAGAACTAACACGGTTACCTCCCTCATGAGTAGATATCATGTTGAGGTCCATGTCACTTGTGGAGGACTTCACTTGATTTTCAAGTAAGCTCCCGGTCCACCACCACCACCATCTTCTAGGTCTTGTTCTTGGGCACCCACTTGTACTTTGTTGACCTTTCAAGATCAACAATGCACTTAGGCACCCATATGCTCTTGACCTTTCTCTTCTTGTTCGGTGGTCCCAAAGCCTTTGCATTCACCTTGCCATCCTTGTTCCTGAAAAGCTTGAAATGTGTGTTCTCATGGAACAAGTTAACTTTAGACAAAACAATGGAACTTCTCACCATAGGACAATCCTTGATGGTGTGGCCATCCTTGCAACACCTCTCGCAATAGTAGTCGTCAGCGAGTAGGGGTTCGATCCATGCGGGGTTGGAATCACTCGTACCGATGATGTCGATGGTGGGGAGATATGGGCCAAGTCCACGGTGGGAGACATTGTTCACAAGGTTCCTCCCAAGAATCTCCTTGTGGATGGCTCTACCATATGTGAGCCTCTCGAAGCCATCGATCACCATCTTACTCTCTTCCTTGAGCATGTGATATTCCTTCAAAACAAATGGCTCAAGAGAAGAAACCTCGACCGAGGTAGTTAGTTCATCACACATAGTAGAAGCATCACTCTTAAATGAACTAGAGGAGGAAGAGGCAAGATCATCCATATTTATGGCCTCAAAAGTAAGTTCAAGGGCCTCGTACTTCTCAGGTAGCTCTACATCATCACCCTTGAATTTGTCATAACTCTTGTTTAGGGCCTCATAAGATGTGACAAGGTCCTTGAGCTCACTCTCAAGCTCAACAACACAGTCCTTAGCCAACTTACACTCTTTTCTTACCACATCCAACATTTTGGATTTCTTGTCAGCGATGTCGTGGGCTTGCTCAAGCATACTCCAAAGCTCAGCACATGAGAGCTCCTCATCATCGCTGTCATTGCTGCTCTCATCCTCACTCTCCCAAAGTTGGCTCGTGGCCATGAGGCACGTGGGAGGTGGAGGAAGAGCTCATGAAAGTGTGGTCTTGATCATGACTAGGCCGGCCACTTCTTCATCATCGCTTGAGGAGAGGATGTGTCACTTGTCCACTCTCCAACAAGGACCTTACATGAGATCTTCTTCTTATAGTCTTGAGCTTTACCTTTGCCTTTGCTCTTGTCCTTGTTGAAGTACTTCTTCTTCTTTTTCTTGGCTTTGGGGTCTTCCTCTTCCTCTTCTTCATCGCTTCAATCTTGGGATTTGGAAGCTTCTTTCTTTGGCTTGGGGCAATCTCGAACAAAGTAGTTCTTGGATCCACAGTTGAAGCACTTGCCCTTAGACTTGGAGGCAAACTTGTTCTTGAAGGTCCTCATCTTCTTCAAGAGAAGAGCCAAGTCCTCACTCAAGTCATCTTCATCATCATCTTCTTCATTTATAGTTTTCTTCTTGCTCTTCTTGCTCCTGATAGGCTCTAGCTTCTCGGCTTGAAGAGCAAGATTGGATGGCTGGGGATCATCAAAACCCAGCTGGTAGCTCTCAAAGGTTGTGATCTTGCCAAGTACATCCTTCATAGTCTTGGTCTTGAGGTCACCTTGCAAGGTGAAGATGATGATGGACTCATACTTGGGGTCTTTGAATAGCCTCAAGAATCTTCTTATCACCTCAACAGGCTTGAGCTTGAAATCATCCCCAAGAGCATTGATCTCCTCCACAAGTACATGAAAGCAAGAATAAATAGTGTTAGCTCTCTCATGTGGCAATCTAGTGGAGTTATTATACTTGTTCTTCAGCACATAATATCTTTCCTCTTTGACATCACTAGTACCCTCATGGAGACCTTGAATCTTAGTCCAGATACCATGTGATGTCAAACTTTCATCCAATCTAGCAAAAACATCCTTAGATATGCATTCAAGCAGAGCATTCTTGGCCTTAGCATTGTTCTTAATCATATCAGCTTCAAGCAGGTTCATATTTGCATCAGACTCATGGGTCACCATCCATATCTCTGGATCAAGATACTCCAGGTAGGCTTGCAAACGAGCCTTCCAATATTCGTAGTCCTTCTTATTGAATATGGGAACACTCCCCACCTATCCGGCATCCTTACACAAGGCGGTGAAGCCTCAAAGATGAGCACTTGGCTCTGATACCACTTGTAAGGACCGAAGGCGTACCGAGAGGGGGGTGAATCGGTAAGCCGACCACAAATCCGAATACTACTAGTTAACACTACTTGAACCCAGAAATCATTGCAACCAAGCAATTCTAGGAGACCAAGATCCTACACATGCTAGTGTTCATGATGAAAACAACCGTGGAAACTATTCACACTAGCCAATGCAAGCCACAAGTCACCCTATCAACTATAGCACCCAAATGCGGAATAGTAAGGAGGGGTCAAGGAATGCTCATAATTTTTTTCTCGAGGTCTCGGAAGGATGGTGCCTTCCCCTAATGCTCGTTGGACCACTCCCACCGGAGTCCCGGTCCCTCCCGCCACCAATGTGGAGTTCTCGCCCACGAGCCCGCAATCACTCTCGGAGTGAAGACACGGTGTGCGTCACCGCTGCCACCAAGGTACAAGATCACCTCCCTCGAGAACTTGCCGGACTCCTCAAGCCCACACAGGCGCTCACTATTGATGTCCCTTTCACCGGCGAGCTCAAGCCATGTACAAACGTGTGACGGCCTTCATAACCGATCATGATAGGCTCGATCACTGACACCTAACCGGTCTAGGTCTTACCATAGACCAAGAGTAACAACCTAGAACACACCCTCAAGGACACCCTAGCCTTATATGTGCATCAATGCTCAAGTTTCTCTCACTAAAACTCTCAAGATATGCAATATCTCCTCCTAGTGCTCTCCTCTTTTCCTCTTGGCTCTCACCAAATGCTCCAAGCAATTCCACTGGCCAAGAGAGGTCTCCAAGACCGCAGCAACGAAGTCATATAGGCTTCCAACCTCCAACTAGCCATGGCTCCAAGAAATTAGCCTTTTGGGCCAACTCACCGGACAGTACGGTCACTACAGACCGGACCGTCCGGTCACTGCAGATCTTGCTCCAACGGCTTGTTGGCACTTCCCAAGTGCCCCTTTTATATGCGAATATTACCCTAATTAGAGCATAATTGATACTAATTTAGGCCATTTACCTATGATATTGTCTATATATTTGTATATGCGTTGTTTTGGAGCTTTATTGCAGAAATAGGTAAAATTGGCGATTAAAGTGATGCTGGAGAGAACAGAAGTCCAGAACCGACGAAAAGCACTAAAGAAGCCTAGTGCGCCGATCGGCGTAGTCCATGAGCCGATCGGCGCAAGAGTGTTTTGGCCCACAGAAGTGACCGAGGCCCATTCCATATATTTATGGAAGTTTATCTGCGCAAGACACTTGAAGATATTTGCCTAGAAGATTTATGGAACTTCAAGATCTCAACGAGCAGTACAAGACTTTATCTTGAAGGAAAAGGCTCACATGGCAGTTGTGGAAGACAGAGGAACCGACTCGAAGAAGAAACAAGAGAAGACACGGCTTGCGCCGATCGACGCAGGAGGGAAAGATGACTGAAACATGATCCGGTCCAGGAAAGCCGAAGGCGCAGCCACATATGAGTTAGAGTCGGTGAAAGTTGACCTAATCCCGTCGAGTATAAAAGGAAGATAACTATCAAAGAGCCAAGGCGCCCAAGGAGAGACGATAATCGCGAAAACCAGTTATTAAAACTAGGGTTCTAGGATATTGGCGGTGGACGTTCATCAACACCGACGAGATCCACCAGAAGGGAGGTCGCGCTGATCAGCTCGTGCGCGTTCCAGCGCTATTTCTCACCCCTCTGCTATGTCTAGCGGAAGGATGAGTGAGTGGTCTCATATTCTCTTCTCTGGTGTGGGGATCTGGTCATGTAACTCTCATGCTTGTTGATACTCTCTCGATGAATTTAATCTATGTGATGAACTTATTGCACATCTATCTATCTCTTTCATTAGTGTATCGGCCAATACACTTTTGCCCATTACGTAGTGCAAAAAACCAGCGGGGAGCTAATAGCCTCTGTAATGACAGCGGGGTGAACGAAACCATCATGTCTTGTAGAATATTAGAGTCATCACTTGAGTTGATAAGAATGAGGTTGCATGCTAGTGAACCAATCCTAAGTAGAGAATCCTTCATCATCCTGTTACCTCTTTAATAACATTCACCTTCCTGTTTCTCACCGTCATCATTCACACCAATCCAACAAACTCATTGCAATTTGTTAGTAACCCTTTAATAGTATTAGTTCCGCTCGTTCCCTGTGGATTCGATAACCTTGGAATACTCTGAGGGAAAAAAAGCTATAACTGTACTGTGACACCCAAGGTGTCAAGGAAAACTAGAGTAAAAAAAAACCTAGGCACATCAAGTGACCATAAAAGAGCCCATCCAAAAATTTTGGAGACCTTTGAATGCCAATTGAATTAAATTTTATCAAATTTGAGCATGGTTTGAACTACAAGTCAAATATTTTAAATGCAACATGGGGCTTCCCAAAAATTTATGTTGTAGGGTGGGGTGAAATATAATTTAAGCAAAATCTCAAATTTCTATTCCAAGTTTAAGAGCCCAAATAAATGCTCAAAGGATTAAAAACAACCTCTCTTTGAAAAATTCACGTTTGAATTTGAATCACAACTGTTGAATGTTATCATTTTTATAAGTTCGAGCACATCGTTGTGAACACACACATAATTTTGTTCTTTCCCTAAGAACTAGATAATTAAAGATATTAAAATAAACAGGAGAGGAATTTTCAAAATTTTAAGAAAAATAAAATCTTCACGGGTCCCACCTATCAGCTGCCTGGTCGCTCTCCTTCATTCCCGATTGGCCGCCGAGAGTGACGCTACTCCGCGTGGCCGACGCTGTGCGGGCTCGCCCCCACCATGTCAACCCATCTCCAAAACCGGAGGCCGCCCCTGGTTTTTCCCCTCCCCATTGCCTCCTTCTCTTTTCTCTCTCTGTCTCACTCATGTACTCCACCCCATTGTTTCTCTCTCTCTGAAACACCCACTCACCATGGCTGCTACTGCTTCAAGCTTCTTGCTCGGCTGTTTTGCTGCACTTCAGCTCGAGCTGAGCACGTCAAACTTGCGCATAGGACTTCTCCATCATCTCCAATCACTCCTTCCTCTGTTCTTGCTATGAGCTTTGTGAATCGAGGTCAGCTCCACTGAGATGTCCCCATCGGGTAACTAGGACATCGGCTCCTGATTCTCCCTCATTGGTAAGCCATATTCAAATTCCATTGTCATGCAAGTAATTTTCCTCCTGACGCACCTTTCTGACCTTCTCTTGATTCATTTCCTCAAAGTCGATCATGGGATTCAGAGTTTTTGTTGTCGCCGTTCATCAGCCATGCGCACCCCGTTGTCACCGTCCAGGCTCTGACCACCCCCACCACCCAAGGTGACTTCAACGAGCTTGCCCGTGAGCTGCTGCAGCTTTAGGAAGAGGAACTCGAAGATGTCGTCTACTCCATCAGCCGTCGAACATTGCCATTCGCCGCTCACCGCTGCCGGCAAAACTCAGGTGAGACCCCTTCCTCACGAACCCTCCTACTGGTCTGAACCTGCACTCACGTTGTTTGGCGAGCTCGCAGTCGAGCTTCGCTGCCAGGTGGCCGCGGCAGCAAGCCCACCACCGCGCCCCGGCAGCCCTTCGGTGGCGCCACACGCACGGCCACACGACCTAGATCCTATGAGACTACGGCCACACCAGCCCAGGACTTTGTGACCACTCGTGTGTCCCGAACTCTGATTGGCCGGGTTCATATGGAATTCATTTTCCATGAAATAAATTCTAGGAAATAGCCCTTAAATTTAAAAATGCATAACTAAAACTCTACTGCGAATTTTAGGGCGAGATAAATTTTAATACACTCCACTGGACAGTTACTATTAAAGAAAATACTAAATTCTGATGCATATTAGTATTTTTAGCAGAACAAAAACAATTGGTAAAACACAAATAAATTCACATATAAATTTATGGGGCTGATAAATTCTTGACACTTGGCGAATAATCATGTCTTGGCATACTTAGCTTCCCTGAAAAGTCACCCACTGTAGTTCCCTGTATAATTGTCACAATTAATTAATTGGCCTTCTCATTGCATTAAATATTTAAAATTAATTATTTCGTGCATCTGAGTGAAACGTGGCTAATAAATCACTCCTGCTATACTCTAACTATATTTAATCGCTGTTGACTTTTGCTAAGCCATATTAATAAATCATTCCCGGCACGGGGCCAGAAATGGTTCACTAATATGTCCCAGAGTCAAGTAGGTAAAATCCGCAAGCGCACGGAGAATACCGCTGTAGCATTTCACCCGGAAGTATTCAGGGTATCGTATTTGTTTATCCCAAAGGAAGGTTATGATCAAGAGGCGTTACTAACATATAAGATCATGTTAACAATTAGCAAGGATATCTAACCAAGACAGGCGGGTACATGATAATAACTGGGTAGTGTGACACACACAGAAGATTCCTACTAAATAAATAAAGTCTAGTGGAGGAAAGACTAAGCTAAGCTACTCCTACTATACATTCCTATACAGTTGCATAGCCTAAGTAGAATACATATAGACCCACACTTAGGTTCAGCAGTCAATAGTATAGCACTTCAGGCACGGACTTACCCCTGCATCCACAGGCGACTTCCGCCAAGAGCCTACGCACTAGCCTAGCGGGGAGGATTTCAAAGGACGGACAGGGCTGTCACCACCTGCCGCCTACCTCAACGAACCAGTAGACTAACGAATAATTGATGCAAATCAGTCACCCAAGTACCATACTTGCATGACCAAAGAGCACTCTGCCCCTCCGCGATTACTATTAACGAGGCAGAGCTACCGTACGAATACGATCACCAAACCCATGCTATACTTTATCAGCTAAAACTAAGCATAGAGACTATAACATATAAACTAGACTATAGTGATGGTATATAACTAGCATGACAATAGTAGTATAATAAATATAAACTACTATCACACAAGTAGACTATACTATCACATATATGGATCACAAAATCAAACAAGAAACTCATGACCCAAGCACAACTATATAGAAAATATATATATATTGATAAGAGCAAAGTCTTACAAAAGGGAAAAGATACAAGAGCCATACCAATTCCAAGTGAAGACTTGGGACTAGAGAGCTCTAGACTCAGCCTAACTCCACTAAAACTCCAAGAACTACTACTAGCAAGAGAGAAATGCTTCTTGTGGTGTGTGTTGAATGTGAAGGCACACCCTCCTATTTATAGCCTCAATAGGTCGGCAAGGGAGCGTAACCGCCACGGAAGGCATCTCAAACCGTCATCAGGAGTCACGGAGGAGCCAACACGTGGAAGCCCAGGCGGAGAGGGCGCCCGGCTGGGTCGGCCGACCTGACCAGGTCGGCCGACCTGGGGGTGGCCCCTCCTGGCCTGTGCTTTCTTGGGGAGGCTGGCAGGTGGGTCCTGAGGTCGGTTCCCGCGGTATTACAGGGAGTTACGTCGGTTAAGTGCTGTAAATGGGCCCTTCAATCCGTGTGACGTCCATGTGGCGCTCTCTGATTGGTCGAAAGTGTGTTTTCTTGCCTTTTGAGGTGTTTCCTTCACATTTCCTCCTGCATGCACAAAGTTCTCCAAGTACAAGTGGAACTATATTATTGTGATAAAGCATGCGTGTATGAAATGCCAAATTCTCCTTTATTTGAGTATAGTTGACGGTTGAAAATGGTACTTAACAGCCGTCAACAAACTCCCCCAAGCTTACCCTTTGCTCGTCCCGAAGCAAAGATAAACTTAAGTTGTTGATCAGGAGTTGCTACAATGTCCTACTCCTCAATAATACTATGCGCACAACAAAGTACTCTTCCTAGAATTAAATATATTGGCGCATAACTTACCCATTTACCTCGATCCATGGGGCTTTTACACCTCATTGTCTTGGGCGGTTGAGAGATAGAACAATTGCAGGGCACCAATCACTTGCTCTAGATTCCGCTATGTTGTTCTGGAGGTTTTCAAAAGATTTTGAAAATAAAAACCAAGTTCCTCAAATGATTCTCTCGGATCACTCAATATGTGTATGATTCCTCACCAAGGCAAAGTGTTGCCTATAATCACCTACTTCTAAATAAGGCTTTATGTGGAGCTCAAGGTAGGGATATATGAAGCACTCATGTTCACATAATATTGCTATGTCAAAAGACCGGATCCAAGAAAAACATTAATTCAAACAATCTTGATCAAGATGTGCAAGTGTGTGGGAGAACGGAGGAATGGTGGATGGGAAGAAATAACTCCTTTTTGAATTTTCCTTCTCTCTTTTGGAGTTTCTAGGCTATGGCTATCTTTTGCTTGCTCTCTTTTTTTTTGAGCATTTTTTTTTTCTTTTCTTTTTTCTTTTTTTTTTTTTTGCATAGCCATAGTCCTAGTTTGCAATGAATACTTTGAGAGAGGACTTTTGCAATGGATATATGGAGTGTTTCTTTGGATGGACGGATGGATAGTGTCTTTCTTCCGGTGTAGAAGAATAGCTCACGGTGGATATGGTGGATATGGTGGATGCTATCTTCTTGATTTAGAAGGATAGCTCATGGCGGTGGATGTGTGTATATGATCTTGATCAAGAAAGCATGAAAAGAGTTCTACTAGGGTCACAACAATTTTGACTAAGCTCAATGTGAAACAAGCAGCATATGTGTAAAGGTTTTCAAATGTAAACACTACATATGGCTGTGGTGGGAATTTCATCATTGAGGAACTTATCAATTTGTCATTTTGAAAAATAAAACTCCGGAATTCAAGCTTTACGTTGAGCAAGATCATAGCAGCCCTATCTATCATATCATACCTCTCAACAACTTAGAACTAGAGAATGCATATGCTACCCACAAGATTCAAGTTTAAGGCAAGATTTACCAACAAACCTAACTCTTGAGAGAGTACTAAGTTGTAAACTAGCATTAGAGAGGAATAAAGGACAGAGCAACTATTCATCATGTCAACATAGGAAAATTATACACATCCATACCGCGCATGAAAAAGGGAAATATTTTTGTTCTTTTTATATTTTGCAAATTTTTATGGATTTTCAGATTTAGCAAATGCAAGAAATAAAGAGAAGGGGAAAGATACAAGTTACCGTGAGAAGGGAGGTCCTCCCCCAAGCTTGTTCTTGCTCATATCTGCTGGTTCGAGTCGTAGCCTTGGGAGCGGAAGAAGGCATCCCAATTGCTCTGATTCTGAGCCATCATCGCGTTCAGCTGGCGGAATTGGTTGTCGCTGAAATTGACGGAGGATGCTTGACTCGTGCTTGCACGAGTGCTTTTTCTCCGCTTGGTTCCGGCGACTTGCTTCATTTGGTTGAACATGGCTGCACACAAGAACAAACACAAGACAAGAACAAACACAAGACAAGAACAAAAACAAGATCGAACAAGTGTTCGGGTGAGCGTTAGTGAAAACGACAAACCCGAGCTTCTCCGAAATTGTTTTTCTTCTCACAACAACTTGCAAATGCACTAAAACAGAGGGGAAATATTTTTTTGGGTTTTTGGGGCTGTAGTAAAGTTGAAGAACACGAAATTTTGGGGAGAGCAACAAGTGAGCAAAGGAGGGGAGTGAAAGATGAGCTTGGAATGGTGAAGCTCCTCCTCCTGGGCGGTTTTTATAGCCAAGGAAGCAAGATGGCCGTTAGAAAGGTACAGAGCAATGGCCATATAGCCGTTGGGAGAAAGGAGCACAGGAAAAGGTGGGGCCAGGGGGTCGGCCGACCCCACCAGGTCGGCCGACCTGGCAGGTGGGCCTCCTGGCAGCCCCCCTTTTTCCTATGTGTTCCCCAACGGCTAGGGGATTTGTCCCCTGCTGCCTTTTTGCTCAAAAAGCTCGACAAAAAAATCTTTTCAAAATGGAAAGCCCAAAAACCTATTTTCTAAATTTTTAAAAATGCAAATGAGTTTTGAAAAATTCCAAGGTGGCTGGAAAAATTCAAAAAATGCAGAAATGCAGTGGTCGGGAAAAATCGAAATGTGGTGGAAAGCAAATATGCAATTAAAAGAGCAAATATGGATAACTACCGGTTTAACCTCCCGGCGAGGACTCACCTTTTAAAGTCCGACGAGCGGGACTTTTCTCCGGCGTTCAGCTCGATGAAGCGTTGTCCGGTCCCGGAGATGAAGACACGGATGATGCTTCTTGTTTCGTTCGCCACACCTTCTTGGTCTTTGTTGCGGTCGGTGGCTTCTCGGGCTTCGGAGGCTGCGGTTTTGCAGGCTTCACAGCCTGTTTCTTTGCAGACCTCGGAGGTTGCTGCCCTGTGGACTTCGGAGGCTGTTGCTTAATGTGTGACCTTTGCCTCCTTGCCTTCATCAGTTGTTGCTGTGCAACCTTTTCCTTCTCAAGGAAGTTCTTCATGAATGTGATGAGGCTGTCCTTCATTTTGAACGTGTTGCAGATCTCCAGGAATTGTTGGAGATGAGCACTAGCGTCCTCATTGGCTTTCCCACAGAATGGGCTAGCCTGCACCATGGTGATGAGACCGGTCTTGATCTCGAAGTTCGCATCTCCCACATTGCCAGCTGGTCCCGTAGGGATGTTGGCAGCGGAGGGAGCGGAGAACTCGCGGAGGGTCTTGTCGGCCATTTGCTCAGAGCTTGATGGTGCGGGAATGACAGGTTCGATTGGCCGAGTCTCCTTACGAGGAGGGGTGAGCCTACCTCGTGTCCTTCTCAGGAGTGACTCAGGATCTTCAGTGAAGTTTGTCGGCAAGTCGAAACCAGTCATACACTACCCTGTTTTCTTACAAAATGCAGAAAATAAAGCAAGGTTAACCTGCTTAGGAGATAGCCTTAATAATTGCAACACTACTATATACATTAGTAATTTTTTCTTGATCATACGCCTTCCCCGGCAACGGCGCCAGAAATGCTTGTTGACTTTTGCTAAGCCATATTAATAAATCATTCCCGGCACGGGGCCAGAAATGGTTCACTAATATGTCCCAGAGTCAAGTAGGTAAAATCCGCAAGCGCACGGAGAATACCGCTGTAGCATTTCACCCGGAAGTATTCAGGGTATCGTATTTGTTTATCCCAAAGGAAGGTTATGATCAAGAGGCGTTACTAACATATAAGATCATGTTAACAATTAGCAAGGATATCTAACCAAGACAGGCGGGTACATGATAATAACTGGGTAGTGTGACACACACAGAAGATTCCTACTAAATAAATAAAGTCTAGTGGAGGAAAGACTAAGCTAAGCTACTCCTACTATACATTCCTATACAGTTGCATAGCCTAAGTAGAATACATATAGACCCACACTTAGGTTCAGCAGTCAATAGTATAGCACTTCAGGCACGGACTTACCCCTGCATCCACAGGCGACTTCCGCCAAGAGCCTACGCACTAGCCTAGCGGGGAGGATTTCAAAGGACGGACAGGGCTGTCACCACCTGCCGCCTACCTCAACGAACCAGTAGACTAACGAATAATTGATGCAAATCAGTCACCCAAGTACCATACTTGCATGACCAAAGAGCACTCTGCCCCTCCGCGATTACTATTAACGAGGCAGAGCTACCGTACGAATACGATCACCAAACCCATGCTATACTTTATCAGCTAAAACTAAGCATAGAGACTATAACATATAAACTAGACTATAGTGATGGTATATAACTAGCATGACAATAGTAGTATAATAAATATAAACTACTATCACACAAGTAGACTATACTATCACATATATGGATCACAAAATCAAACAAGAAACTCATGACCCAAGCACAACTATATAGAAAATATATATATATTGATAAGAGCAAAGTCTTACAAAAGGGAAAAGATACAAGAGCCATACCAATTCCAAGTGAAGACTTGGGACTAGAGAGCTCTAGACTCAGCCTAACTCCACTAAAACTCCAAGAACTACTACTAGCAAGAGAGAAATGCTTCTTGTGGTGTGTGTTGAATGTGAAGGCACACCCTCCTATTTATAGCCTCAATAGGTCGGCAAGGGAGCGTAACCGCCACGGAAGGCATCTCAAACCGTCATCAGGAGTCACGGAGGAGCCAACACGTGGAAGCCCAGGCGGAGAGGGCGCCCGGCTGGGTCGGCCGACCTGACCAGGTCGGCCGACCTGGGGGTGGCCCCTCCTGGCCTGTGCTTTCTTGGGGAGGCTGGCAGGTGGGTCCTGAGGTCGGTTCCCGCGGTATTACAGGGAGTTACGTCGGTTAAGTGCTGTAAATGGGCCCTTCAATCCGTGTGACGTCCATGTGGCGCTCTCTGATTGGTCGAAAGTGTGTTTTCTTGCCTTTTGAGGTGTTTCCTTCACATTTCCTCCTGCATGCACAAAGTTCTCCAAGTACAAGTGGAACTATATTATTGTGATAAAGCATGCGTGTATGAAATGCCAAATTCTCCTTTATTTGAGTATAGTTGACGGTTGAAAATGGTACTTAACAGCCGTCAACAATCGCCCCTGCTCATTTTATGATCAGAACCATGTCAACTTAATAAATTGTGTCTCAAGTATAATATTACCCTTTAATATATATGGTTCCACCTTAGGGCTGCCTCGTGGGTACTTAGTTCCTTGCGAGAATTGTGCGCAATACACTAAAACATTAATTAAATAGCACCTACTGGTCATGGACATTACATATGTAGCTTAATCCCGACCGACACACACACACACACCTTACTTTGGTACAACGTCGTCGCGATTAAATACTAGAGTCTATGAAGGAAATACACGAAATGCCCTCACCCTATGCCTCCACTAAATACGTTACATTACTGAACTAATCAACACACCCCGCTCGCTTCCACGAGAAATAGTGTACATTAACGTATTTATTGAGGAAGTGCCATGAATCTTCTCTCATAAGCATCATCTTCGCATCATATAGATCACGCAGTGAACCACGAGGAGACGGGACCGGAGCAGGATCCAGAAAGAGCCAGAGGTACCGTAGCTGAGCAAGAGCAGAACCCAGGCAAGTCCCGGTTCATTATCCCCGTTTTAAATTTTTACTCTATCACTAGTTAGGGATATAGACTTGACTGTGCATTAAGTGATAGGAGTTGGTTGAAACCCTAGCATGCAGTAGGTTCCTCCTTCCCGATATTTAGCCCTAGGCCGGTAGTCGCTCTGCTTAATTTAGGACAACTACTCATCAAGTGGTATGGAGACCACTTGTAGACAGGAAATATTATCACTGGGGAATGATGTCAGATGAAGGAAAGTGCGGATGGAATCACAATGAAGACCGGACGAGCAACTAGGTGGAAAGGAAAGGACAGCTTGTCTTCAAGGAGGTAGCCCTGTCCGAGTCACTTAAGGCTACGCCTCGTGTCCGGTCCTATGAGGTCAAGTTTGAATGTACTATTTGCATGCTGGAGTTATGGGCCCAGTAAACCGATGTACCTACGACTATTGCCTGGTTATAAGATAGCCTTCTCCCTTCTTTGGTGGAACTAGGGCTAAGAGGAGGAAGCAATCCACCCACGGATGGCGGCACGGGGCGCATCGCGTTGGGGGAACCTTCTCGGGGGAGTCTGGACCCAGAAGACCCTGTGGTACCGTAAGCGAAAGGTTGCTCCATGCGGCTTCCAGGAAGCGCGTATGGGTCGTGCAAGCAGGTTTCTCCTACAACATGTAAATCGATTCGAGTCGCTGCCCCTCACAGTAACGAGTACCACTTGATCGCTGCTCCGGAACACTGTCGGAAGCCATTAAGATGATGAGTGGGTTTAATACTGCTGTTTGGAATTTTTAAGATTGTATTGCAACTATGATTGGTATAGCTTCAGTGCAAACTAAATTTACTATTCCGCATGACAACTTAACTTGATGCTAAAACTTGAAAAATAAGGATTCACTCCTAGGCTGGCTTTCTGGCAATAAAAACCCTATCCCTAGCCTTTGCATGTCTAGGTGTCGGCTGTAGTTGGTCATTTTGACGGGTCAGTCTTGCTGAGTAAATTAGTTACTCAGGGCGTAGCTCTATGTGGTTTTCAGATGACCAGGGTGAAGACTGCCATTGCGGTGGAAGATTCCACTGGGAGGGCCAGTGCCCCGACTGCTGGAACATTGAGTGGGAGCTGTGCACGAATGAAGACGAGGAGTAGTTCCTTGCTTGCCGGTACGGTGCTTGGGCAAGGCACCTATTATGGCCGGGTTGTTCCCTGTGTGTCGCCATGAGAGGGCGATTATATCTTATCTATTTCATCGAACTAGTTGAATCAAGGTTGAACAATTTGCTTCTGTAATTTACTTTTGATAAAGCTCTGGTTTGTAATATAACTTTAGATTTATGTAAAACTCTGTTCTCTACCAATGCTCTTATTGTGATTATTTGCTTCTGTCATGTGTTGTACTATTGGGCATCACAGCGCGTGTCGCCACCCGAGGAAGATCCTGGAACGGAGCCTTCTCCGTGGTAACACGGTTCTGTGACATGTACACCGTCCTCTTGCGGTATATAAGTGGGTGTGTAGATACAAACAACACGGCTCTGCCCACTGCTAATCTCCATATTGATCAGACTGTCCAGTCAACAGGCAGAACCATCCAGTCAGTTTCTCTCTCCACTATAGAAACATTTCCAGAGCCGCTTCCTCTCTGCCCTGCGCTATCCTGTACAGACCAGACCGTCTGGTCTCTACAGCTTCCAACACAAGCAGATTTCTCGCTGAGTTTTCTCTCTGGAATTCCTGTTCTCCTACTGACCGTACAGTCAGGTCTCCACTGACCTCTCTATCCGGTCACTATATCCAGAAGCTGAAACTTCTCGTCCTCGCTTGACTTTATTGTTCCCGGCTTCTTTAAACAGCTCATTGGCTTCTCCACTTACACCTAGTGCTTGTGATTTCCCTGAGCATCCATGCACATCACCTACTAGACATGACCTAAGAGAAATAACCTAGATCCCCTTGATAGTCCAGTTTTTTCCTATGGACTCAAAGCCCTAAAATTAGACAAGTGTTCCAAACACTTGCTCCATAGCTTTTCCTTAGCTTTGATCCATCTCCGTCAACCCTTGGACTCCATCAAGCTCATCAAGCCTCCATGCTTGTGGTCATTGCCATCAATCGCCAAGGCAACTATCATCCATATGATTTGTAGTAGAGTTGAGAGATGATATCTGCATAGACAACACTTGTGTAGATATTAGCCCATAGTTTCATAGTTGTCATCTATAACCAAAACATCCATACCTTGAGGATCCAATCATCAACGGTCGTGAAGCTTATAGAGTCCTTTATTTTTTTTGGATGATGACATGGGATGTGCACACGACTTAAGAGGCAATTGTACCGCCATTTCTAACGTCGTCACTAAGTTTCCTTAGCAATGAAGCCATAAATGTTTATTGGTAATATTTAACGAATGTAGAGAGTCCGCAAGCGCACGGAGAATACCGTTGTAGCATTTCACCTGGAAGTATTCAGGATATCGTATTTGTTTTATCCCAATGAAAGGCATTTGATTGATCAGAGTAATTACCATATTCTAGATATTTGCACATTTGATTATGAGACAAAGTCCTCATAGGGATAAGAATAAAGATACTCATGGTACTGGACACACATATAGCATACTCAAGTTAGATAAATATTAGTCTAGTGGAGAAGGACAAAGAAATAACTAAGTTCCTATGTTTCTTTTATATAGTTATATAGTCTACATTATATTTTATTATACAAATACAATACAATGCAAGATAATCAGATCATCACATCATAGGCATCCGGTTTTTCCATGCATCCACAGTACGATTCCGGCCAAGAGCCTATTGCATAGCCGAACATGGGGGATTCCAAGGATAGATAGGGCTATCACCACCTACTATCTACCCCTAGCAATCCATGGGCTACATGACAAATAATGCATTCTATTGATGTAAGCACCATGTTTACATCTCTAAAACAATACCCCTAATCCCCTAGCAATGGATCAGAAAAGGAGTAATCATATTTCAGTGAACACTAAGCACATGAAAATGATCTAAGTCACACATTAGTCATGCATCATTATAACTATATAAATAAAGACTATAGTAAGGGCTTATGTCTAACATGGTAATATAGTATAACTACATTACTAACATGCAAGCATAATAACCACATACATGAATGGATCATTTAATCAAACAAGAAACACATGGCCCAAGCATAACTATATAGAAAGAAAGACTAAATATATTAAATAGAACAAAGTCTTACAAAAGGAGAAAGATACAGGAGTCATACCACAACTCCAAGAAAGACTTGGGAACTGAAGAAAGCTCTATTCTAAGCCTAACTCTACTAAAAATAAAGAGAATCACGAAATGGTAAAGAGAGTAATGCTTCTTGATGTGTGCTTTTGAGTGAGGCCTCTCCCTTCTATTTATACTGCCCAAAGTCAGTTCCTGTAGTCGGTAACCGCCGCCAAAGGCGCACAACCGTCATTGGGAAGTCACCAGGAGACAACACGTGGCAGTCATGCACCAGGGGGGCCAATCCCCGTTCCACCGAACACCCCTGTTCGGCCGAACAGGGGGGGAGTCCCCTCGGGTGCTGCCGCCTCAAGTAGCCTGCCAAGTGGGTCCCACTGCCCAGTGACACTATAAGGTCGGTTGTTAAGTCGGTTTGCTTCTGTAAGTGGGCCAGTCAATCTGTGGGAGTCCCGGTTGGCAAGCTCTGATTGGTGGAAGTTGTGTTTCTTCGCTACATGGGTGTGTTTCCTCCTCAATTTTGTTATTGCACCTGCATGTCAGTGTTTCTCCAAGCTATAGTGGAAATTTATTAATTCTAACTAATATGCATGGTGGGAATGTTAAATCCTCCTTTATTTCGAGTTATATTGATGGTCGGAAATGATATTTAACGACCGTCAACAAACTGCCAATAGGAGTAGACTTATGCAATAGGTTTATTCATTTAGAACATCATATGGCTCTAAAAGGTAATTTTCAACCATAATAGGAGTAGACTTTACAAATTTTATATTTTCAAAAATTTCCAAGGGTGATTAACAACATGAAGCACCAAACTCCTAAAGTCTACCATATCACAACAATCAGTTATTTAGGATGCATGGGTTCCTAATGAATATTCAACATAAGCAACAAGTATGACATAGAAATAAAAGCATGCAAATCTTATTAATCTAAGTCATGTTTTATTTTTAGGGACTTTCACAGCCTGTTCAAGTTGATTTTAAGATTAAATGGATGATTTGGTACGAATCAACTTGAAACAAGGGAGGATAAGAGTGGAAGATGAGCAAACTAGACCATAATATGAAGATGGGGCCAGAGGTGGGCCAGTGCCTGGTCATCCGACCAGAAGGTCTGGTCGCCCAACCTGACATTGAGCTGTCATGGCTTAGGTTTCCAGTTGGTCGATGCGACAATGTTCATTATAGGAGTTGTCATGTTTACTCATCTGTGAGTCCTCCCCCGTACTTGTTTTGGTGCCTACCTTTTTATTGAGCAAAACAAAAACAAGGGTGAAAATGAAAAATGACTCTACGGCTTTATGGGCCCAATAGAGTCACAAATTTATTATTTTTGTCAAGGCATAGGTACTAGCGTCATCTCTATATCAAGATTGAATTGGGTAATGATAGAACTTACTTCCAGGAACTTACTGTCTCCCCCACACTTGGATTTTTGTATCTTAGACACGACAAATCAAGTGTGTGGTGTTGTAGCTTCCTCGTAGCGGGTTCGATCACCTACAACCATTAAAGTTTTGGATTTCATGCAGTTCGATTGTTCTGAGGACTTGTATGACCATCATTCTTTTTAAATCTTAACCTGGAAGCGTTAGCGACCAAAAATACCCGAAGGCAACATATCCCAAAACATGCACTTGCTTAAAAGGGAAACTCAATGATAATCCGGGCTATCTCGTGGCAGTGCTTTGTTTTTGGTCAGAAGCTTGACCATGGAGACTATCTGCTATAGCTATTATTGGCAATTTAGTTCCCAATTCATTGCCATTTTGTTGATGTGTCATTGAGGTCTCAGCTGCATGGTTAGTGTCGAAGTACAACTATGAGTTTTGCCATATTTATGATAAACAAAAGCATCAACAACCATCCTTCTAAAGGTTTTGCAAACGAGGATCTTAAGTTGGTTGTAGTCCTTGTAGATGCTCCTGGCACAAGGGATGACTAACTCTGGAGTCTTAGCATATGACCATAAACATAGGCTCTCAAGAAAGAAGCTCTCTTGCTCATTCGTTGTATTTTCTTTAAATAACTCTAGTCTAGACGTCCTATGAAATTCCTTGGCCCAAAGGTTGATTGACTCTACACATTCTTTATATGAGCATGTATCTTGTGGTTTATGGAAGAACCTTTCATGTTCATAAATCGAATATTTTTCTTTAGTCTCTAGAATCAATGACTCAAGGAATTCTTTGGCCCAATGATTCTCCTTCTCAATAATTTTATCAAAAGTCTTAATGGCTAATCGAGGATCACCATCAAGAATGGAGTAAGGAGGGCCAGAGGAAAGTGGATTAGGCAAGAGAAATGATAGTTTAGTTTCAAAAGGATGTGAATTCTTTATCAAACCATGATCTCCTTGTTTAGAATGCTTCATGTTCTCAAGATGACTGAGTTTCAGTGATGGAAGTGGGGACACAAACATCACAGTCTCGAGTGAGCAAAGCTCGAGATTAGAACTCACTGTTGGATTTCTTATGCAGGAGGTGGCATTGGCAAAAGCAAACTTCCTAAGCTCTTTATTAAGGCTCCCATGAGATTTACCTAGTTGTTAGAGCTTTTCTAGTGGGTAGCCTATGAGAAGTTCAAAGTCAATGGTAGCAAAGACATGGAGGTCTATGCAAACTTCAACTTTGTCTATCTCAATTGGTATGGCCCTTGCAATCTCCTGACATTTGGATAATACTCCGAAGACGTTCTTGAAGTATGCGTCGGTCTGCTCGAGAGGTATGTCATCTGAAAGTTGCTATAGTATGTATCCAGGAATGACATTGGCCCCTAAGCTGGGATCGTGAAGGGCTTCTACGGTGTGTCCCTTTATATAATAGGATATGGTTGTGGAAGGAGAAGTAATTTGAATCTCCATGGAATTGGGTCTCGCTTCCATCAACTGCTCCCTTGTCATTGGTTCCTTTGGAATTTATTCTTGGATAGGATCAGGAGGCCAAGGAGGTACCATATATTTCTTTTCCCCAAGTTTAACATCAAGGCATCCTAGTGTTGGTGCATCTATGAGAAATATATCCATGGGATGCCCGATCAAGATATCAAAGTCATGAGCTTCAACAACATGGAAGTCTAGGATAACCTTAACATCACCAAGCCTAACGGGCATGTTTTGTATAACCTCATATCCTTCTAAAACATGGCCTCGGGGCTCCTGAAGGATTTTCTAATCGGTGCCAGAGGTTCATTGCCCAAATAGGCAAATGCAAATGATCTAGACATGACGTTGTCACCGATAGTGGGACTACACAAAACATCCACCATGGTTCCTCCAATGTGGCATTGAATGGCCGAGGAGGGAGAGTTAATATTAATAACATCTCCTGACCAATTGTTGCTCATACTTGAAGCTAACTCCTCCACCATATCTTGGAGGCTTACCTCCTTGATTGGACTAGGAGATGAAACAGGAATCGGTGGTGCCTTTTGGTAGAAGAATTTTGAGGTGTTTATATGATCATAAAGAAAAACTTCCTCAATTTCTTCTGGCAACCCTGAAGGTGGAATTTCTCCTTCTTTTCGAGAGGTATCAACAGCAAAGTCTTGAATTGAGAGAGCCAAGTCTTGACTATTGAGGAATGCTCAAGGGTTGGCTTGCCTTCCTCCTGGATACACTGTTGGTCTTCTTCCATGTGGAAAGATCCAAGGAGGTAGGAAGGGAATGTTGCCAATGAATTATCATTAGGCTCACCCTTAGGGAGAGGTTCTGTCAAATGATTTTTCAATCGAGGGATCGGGACAGAAAAAGCATCTCTCCTAAATTTTATGTCGGGCCTTCCTATAATCGGGACATCAATGAAAAGTTTCTCAATTGGATGCCCAATTAGGATGTCAAATTCTCGGACATCAAAAAGATGAAAGTCCAAGATAGCCTCGACAGATTCGTGCCTCACAGGCACTCCGTACAGGGTCCCAATCCCTTCAGTCTTGAACCCCGAAGGATCCTTGTAGGTTTTACTTGTTGGCGCTAACGGCACATTGTTCACATGGGTGAACGCACAAGATTCGGACATTATGTTGGCGCCAATAATGGGATTGTACAAGACTTTTATCGATTGTCCTCTAATTCTGAGTTGGATACGAGACGAGGGAGAGCATACTTGAATTATGTCAGGAGAAGGCTCAATCTCTCTCGACCACATATTGCTATTTATAGAGGTTAGCTCCTCCACTGTTTCTTGAGGAAACAGCTCATCATGAGGACGAGTGGGAATATCAAGAGCTAGCAGTTGGGCCTTTAGTACATAGTTTGAGGTATTCCCATAGCCTTCAAAAAGACTATCCTCAAACATGAATGGCGATTTTGGAAGTGGAGAGGCTTCATCCTCTGGGTTGGGTGGTTCGGATCAAGTTTCTAATGTTGAGTCTAAGGATATAGAAGCTATAGGCTCAGGCTCAATTGAAGTTTGGACCTCATCATGAGACTTGACACCCTCCATTGTCTTCGTACTCGGCTAGGAAGGATGTGTTTTCTAAGATACGCTCAAGGATCTCTCTTCCTTCGGTCGGTGTTTTCTGTACGAACGATCCTCTGACAGTGATGTCAACATATAGGGCAGATTCCTTGTCTAAACCCGTACAAAAATGTTGTAGAAGTACGTGATCGGGGATGGACAAGTCTGGGCTAGAGCAGATTAACAACGTAAATCTAGCCCAAGCTGCACCTATAGACTCCTTCTCTCTCTACTGGAAGCTAAGGACTTCAAAACGCAGAGCGGTGATACATGACAATAAGAAGAACGCAAAACAGAATCTATCTTGTAGTGTTTCCCAATCACCATTCACTCTACCCGCGGTATGTGTGTACCATTGTATCGCCCTATCTTTGAGAGAAAAGGGAAACAATTTCCACTTGTGAGTTTCCTATAAAACACCCTTGAGTTTTAGTCATGCACACAGTAGCTCAAATTCACGTAGATGTAAATATGGGTTTTCACTAATTAGCCCGGAGAAGGGTTGCTCCCGAACCATGGCTATAAAGCCAGGGTTGAATTCAAATTAATTTGCTAGGATCGCCTTTTCTGACAAAGGAGGTTCACAGAACTCGCCCTTGGGGGTGGATAGACTTGAAATAGATAGTCCGTCCATACTATAAAGTGAAGAAATAAAATAAAGAAAAATAGATATGAGGATGACTAGGGTTCTAGGATAAATTGACAACCATTCCCCAGCAACGGCGCTAGAAATGCTTGTTGGTATTTTTAATGATCACAGATAAATCCGCAAGTGCACGAAAATATGGCTGTAGCACTTCCCCACAGAGTATTCCAAGGGTTATCGAATCCAAGGAATGGTATAGGTTTAAGTTTTAGTCAATCCAAGGACACAGGAGAATTATGTTGGTGTAGGATAGAGAGGTTTATCTATGGATAAGCTCCTAAATAAATAGGGTTGAGGCTCCACTTACTACTTCGTGTACAGATTCATGCTCGGCATACACAAGGCAACTCCGCCTTGGACATACGTCGCAACCAAACGTGGAGGAGTACAATGGATAGATAGTGCTGTGACCACCTACTACCTACCTCTACAAATCATGGATTACAAGGTGATCAAAGATGATTTCTAACCTAAGAATCACGCCTAAGTTATCTATCACTATTTAGTCCAACTAGTATAAGACTAAACAACCTATGCAAGATAGAACTTTGAACCCACAAGTAAATGAGCACACAACTTACTTAAACAAGATAACTCAAGAACATAAATCAACATGAAGACTTACATGATAAGGCAAAGCTTCACAGAGGTACAAGGTTGGAGTAGAAGGCCCATAGAAAAGGCTCCACTCCTAGATTTCCCCTACTCTATCCCTAATTCTATGTACTAAACTAGTAGTACTAGCACCTTTGGAGTGTGGCTCTTCTTTCTCATCTCTTTGGTGTGTGTGTTGAGTGGAGATCTCCCCCTCCTTTTATAGCCTCCAAAGGTCGGTAACAAAGCGTCACCGCCATGGAACTCACATGCACCGCCTTTAGGAAATGA
The DNA here is from genome assembly GCA_030378355.1 of Eleusine indica. NCBI lineage: Eukaryota > Viridiplantae > Streptophyta > Magnoliopsida > Poales > Poaceae > Eleusine > Eleusine indica. The sequence continues at coordinate 52,276,366 of CM059495.1, forward strand.
ACGAGGAAGCGACACGTGGAAGCACGACCAAAGGGCCGCAAGACTAGTTCGACCGACCAAGGGGCTAGGTCGGCTGACCTGAGAGTGGCCCCCCTTGGGTTGTGCTTTCTCAGGGTGGCCTCCAGGTGGGTCCAGGTCCTATTTCTTCCGTTGTTCTATCCGGGAAGCGTGAGGAATCTTGTGTTTCCATGTAAGCAATCCTTGTGCCGAATTCTGATTGGCTGATTGGATATTTGCTTGGATTGATGACATGGAAATTCCCTTAATTCATGGATAAATCAGAACAACAGAATTTATTAGTAAAAAATTCTTACCACTATGTTGGTTATTTAATTCAGGTCTTTTATGCAGGCAATTGACGGTCAAATTGGATACTTAAGGACTGTCACCAGGCGTCATGATGACTTCTACATCGACCGCTACAACGCCGGCCTCCCCAACATGCCGAGACCGCGTACAAGGAGCACGACCGCCATCGCTGGATGGGTGGGTGGCTATGCTCCATGCACGGTTGTGGAGGGGTTCACCCTCTTTAGTGCGGACGAGGAGCACATGTACGAAAACATGCAAGAATGCTTCATCCCCAACTTCGACATGGATGAAGTGTTCCTGGACAAGATAGGGCTATGGTCCGACATCCAGCAGTGCCTCAACAACCTGGGGTCAACACTCTTCCATGAGATAGGCACGGGCTACACCCTCAACGTCGTCATCGAGTGCGCCACGATGATGGAACAAGGCGTGGATGACGAGGGGAACGATATCATCAACTTCCATGTGCGGGACACAGTTTACTTTATTGGGATCGAAGAGCTTGCAATTTTCTTTGACTTTGATGTGGAGGCCCCCGTGCACGGTGAAGTGGCGAAGGAGGAACTCGACGCGTTCTGGTTCCGCATCGCCGACCAAGAGGAGCACAATAGGGAGCACATCAAGAACTCCACGATGTAAATGAAATGTAGATTGAACTAGTAAAGGAAACCTAGTGCCGATCGGCATCAGAAGCATGCCAATTGGCACAACAGAAAGATAGAGAAAAAATAAAGAAGAAGAAAAGAAAAGAGGAGAAATTTCTAAAGGGAAATGGTGCAAAAAAATATTTTAGATGGTTAGCTTAGGACTAGCAAAATTTTAAGTGTGGGGGAGAGAGAATTCCCTTGAGTTCTAGAAGATATTGCTAATCCTAGCCAAGAATTCATATTTTCCAACCATGTGCATTCTGATGATGGGAAAATTATTTCTACAAATTCCCAAGATCAATCTTTGCCTTTGCACATGTCCACTTATCTAAAGATGTGAATCTTTTCTTAAGCACTCAATTCCAACAAGGCTTTTCTAACAAGTTTTGATAAATTCAATAAGAGTTATTTCTTAATTTTACAACATATTGTGGAGTTGTGTCTATTTTCCTTGAAATTCCTCACCTAGCTACTCATATTGCCTTACACATGAAATATTTTCCATTGAAGTATATGTTAGGATGAGTGAATTTTTGAGTTGTTTACTTGGTCATTTGAAAATGATAGTTCTCTTGCTCATGATGCACTTTTAAGTGATGATTTACATGTGTGGAAAAGTTGTAACTTTTGAGTTGAATAATTTTAATACTATCTTTGGGGAGTGTTTTCAAAGAATAATACCCATGTCTTGAATGATTTGCTAAATAATAAATTTGATCATGCATTGTAACGACTAAAGTGTTCAATTTGCTTACATTTGAAATGCTTTTATGATTGACATGACTATGCATGAACTGATTTTCATTCTTGACTTTGCTCAGGGACAAGTAAAGATTTAAGTGTGGGAAAGCTGTTGATGCTAGTTAGCATGTCATTTTATGCATCAAAAGTGCCTTGTTTAGAGCTTAAATATCATTATTATAGGCCACTAACCCCTGAAAATGGTAGAATATTCGTACAATTGTTGTTCTGGAGAATTATTGCAGAAACAGGTGAAAAGACAACAATTTGGGACATTACCAGTGGACTTGGATCCAGAAGAGATGAATTGTAGTAGAGAAGGCCAGGTGTCGACCGGCACGACCCACGTGTCAATTGACACATGGGTAGTTTGGGCTGATCAAGGCTGGTCCACTCCTCAGAACCCTCTAAAAGGAAGATATTCACATAAATCTTGGAGATATGCTTTATGAAGAGATAAAAGGGAACTCCAAGATCTTAAACATGCAATACAAGACTTTACTTCAAAGGAATTTGGTAAGAGGACCCACATGGAAGCTACAGAAGGAATTTGGTGAGAGGACCCCCGTGCCGATCGGCACCTGACCCCTTTCCCAAGAAACTGACTCTGTCTTGAGTTAGACCCTTATAAATACATGTAAACCCAAAACTAGGAGAAAGACGCCGCCAGAGGGACAATAAAACTCATGAGTTAAAGCCACCAAGGCTTTGCTCGTTTCTTCACATCTCTAGTTGCTACGTTTAGCTTGGCTAACCAAGCCAAGTCCATTATCGCAAGATTATAGGCTTGGTAGTTCAAGAACCACTGGTGCTTCAAGTGATCCATCAAGGTAGACCTACTAGATGGTGATGAATCTCATACTATGTATTGTATCAAAGTTATATCTATTATGTTGATGAATGGTTTTGGTTATTTGAGATTCCAGGGTTTGATGATTCTTGCATGTGCTTAATCCTTACTTAGTACATAGGCTAAGTACTTAGAGTTTTATATTAATCGTGGTGATTAGGGTAGTATTCAGGATCTTGTATTGAATCAGCATTGCTCATAGCAATACGTGTAGAAAGAACTTGTAGATAAGATTACAGGGATTGCTCATGACAGGAGACCCTCGAAAAAGTCTCTTCTTTGATCGCCTATGACTTCATATACCAAGTAATTCTATTTATCATGCTAATAGTTTATAATTCACTATTATGAACTCAATTAGTTGATTATCTGGTTACTCACTAAAACATGTTACCTTTGGCATGCTCTGCAATCATTATGTTTCTTACACAATACCCTCCGTGTCGATTGGCACGCTCTATGCGTCGATCGGCACACCTTCAACCCACCAACTAAACAACCTCATCTCTAGAAGCTTAATTAGATCTTTTATTAATAACTTTGTTTAATTCCCATTGGTCTCTATGGATTTTTTTATAGCGGTCTCTATGGATTCAATTAAACCTTGGAATACTCTTAGGGAAAATATGCTACAACTGTACATCGTCCTCTTACGGTATATGAGTGGGTGTGTAACTATGACCAACACCAAGATTTGTGTGAATATCTTCCTTTTAGAAGGTCCTAAGAAGTGGGCCAGTCTTGATCAGCCTGGATCACCCATGTGCTTCTCTGCTACAGTTCAACTCTTCAAGGTCCAAGTCCACTGGAAACGTTCCAAAATATCGTCTTTTCACCTCTTTCTACAATAAATCTCCAGAATGATAATTATACAAATATTCTACCATTTTTAGGGGTTTAGTGGCCTATAATAATGACATTTATGCTCTAAACAAGACGCTTTTGACGCATAAAATGGCACGCTAACTAGTGTCAGCAGCTCCCCCACACTTGAATCTTTGCTCGTCCGTGAGCAAAGTCAAGAATGAAAATCAGCTCATATATCGTCATGTCAATCATAAGAGCATTTCAAATATACACAAGTTGAGCACTTAATCATTATAAGATAGGATCAAATTGATTATTCAGCAAACTATTCAAGATATGGGCATTAGTCTTGAAAACACTCCCCAAAGCTAGTCTTAAAATTATTCAACTCAATGATTAAAAACCTTTTCACATATGTAAATCATCACTTAAAAGTGCATTATGACCAAAAGAACTGTCCTTCTCAAATGATCAAGTAAACAACTCAACTCCCCTTTCACTCATCCTAGCATCTATTTCGATGAAAAATGTTTTATGTGTAAGGCAATATGAGTAGCTAGGTGAGGAAATTCAAGAAAAATAGACATAGATTCATAATATATTATAAAATTAAGAAGTAACTCTTGTTGGATTTATTGAGACTTGTTCGAAGAGACTTTAGAATTAATCACTCAAGAAAGAGACTCACACCATTAGCTTTTTTTTGTGGGTGGGGGGGGGCGGGGGGCTTCCTATGTTGGCTCATTATGTACTCTCATCGTAAATTTAGCTAGGAACTCAATGGGATGTGATCAAGGATCAAAATGACTTTAGCAAGACTTTTAGGCTTAGTTGTTGAATACTCAATGAACTTTGCGTGAGTAGGCTATGGCTAGCAGTCAAAACGATACAAAAGGAATAAGGCCAACTTTCAAGTCTCATAACAAAAGAATTAAATCCTAATTAAACTCAATCATAAATCATAGTCAATATAAATCAAAGGCTTTTTGAGTTGATCATTCATATGGCATTGGTAGATACAATCAAATGATAAGGAGAAATTATAGTACTCACAATACGAATGTTAAATTTTGCAAAAAAAAGTCGGTACTAAGTTTTTCTCTCACAAGTTGAATTCATCGTTCTCAAGCACATGGGTTTTTCGAAATACCCCACACAAGAACATTTGCTAAATAAATTAGAATTGTAAGTTCAAATTTTAGTTTATGCTCAAAGTTGCTCAATTATCATGAATGCTCCTCAAGATATTCATACATACAAACATCATATTTTAAAATAGAGCATAAAAGTTACCATTGCATTAATCATGAAGCTCAAATTACATGATGCTGATTATCTAAATACTTAATTAAAACAAACTACTAATAGCACACTTGCATAATTAAAACACACATGAAAATAAACACATCCGATACATAGTTTCCCAACCCGCTCACGCACATATAATTAAACAAATGAAAAAAGAAACATAAAAGTGAAAACAAAATACAAACCAGGAAACCGATACAAGTGTCGCTTCAACGCAACACATCACTCGAACGGATGAGGTGGCGGGTAGTCAAAGCCATAGTACCCCGCCTTCAACTACTCGGACTCCTCCACCATCAGGTCAGTGTTGCTCTGCATCTCACTCGCCAAGTTGTTGATACGTTCAATGTATTGCATGTTGTTGTCGATTACTGGTGCATGGGTCCGAAGCAGAATCCTCCTCCACCAGCAAGAGCAAAGTGGGATGCCTCCCCAGCATGATTAGGATAAGCAGGGGGCATCCCACAATTGGCTCGAAGCCTGTGCCCATCGACGCACTGGCTTGCTGTGTGGTCTGGCTGGGGGCATCTCCCTCAGGGTCCCAATTGCCCTAGCCCTCTGCTGCTGCTCTCGTTGAGGCTCGACTGAGGCTCTCCTTCCTTTCGCGTTTGTTCTTCCCAATCTTGTGGCGATATCGGAGATCGACCTCGAGCCAATTCCCCCCGTGAAGCTTGTGCGGGTGGAAGAGGCCAAGTAGTCAGAGGTCTCCCTAATCAGTACACCAAATTTTTTCTGGAGCTTTCAGAGGTATCCCTAATTTGTGACCTGCTCACATACTCTATGAAGAAAAATCAGTCAACAAGTGGTAGCTCAAAACCAGAAAGCGCTCGGGGGGGGGGGGGGGGGGGGGACCGGTATCCATAGCTAGGCCAAAAGTCAGTAGGCAAAAGGATGATCCAGAAGGAGGAACCGACCGAGTCAGTATAACGCGCTAGGAAGTTAAAGATAAATTTATTGTATTTGACCTTGTAGTATACGACTAGAACTCTTTATGTATCCTCTGCTGACCGGATATATATAAGGTGGGCAGGGATCTCTCTTTTTGAAGAAGGATTGTAAGGGAACAATACAACCTTGTACTTCCGCAATCATTAATACAATTCCACATACAGGACATAAGATTTTACTCTGATAGAGAGGCCCGAAACTATCTGAAATCGTCTTGTGTGTAAACCAAAGCCCACCGTAGGCGTCAGCGCGAGCGAAACGTACGGCTTTCATTCCTTGCCTCTCGTGTTTCTCGTACAAATTTGAAATTTCAGCAGTTGGCAAGGCTTATCATCTGGGTCCCGATCTTATCTTGACGTTGGTCAAGCTACGAGTCCAGGCCTCCGTATGATCCCTGCTGACTGCTGGGCCTTTAGGAGTCTGGGACGTTTGTCCATGAACACGCTAAATGAACAACTGAAAGACCGTCCTCTTCTTTGCCATCGTATGCATATTCCTTCATACAACATGTGTAGAGCAAATAGGAGCTACAAATCACCTCGCCACTTCCTTCTGGAAGATAAGCTGCATCGTATATGCATGTGCATCTGGACTTGACCATCACAACGATACAGATGTTTGATGGATTTATACGTAGCCGGATTCATCGTATGAACGGGCCTGCCGCAGGCCTTTTGAAATATTTCTAATTGAAAAGGTCATAAGTTATCTCAGTCATTGATCTGTAAAGCAACAGTCCAGATTCGAGCTAATGCAGAGAGATGACCCTGCATTGACTTGACTCATGCAGAGGATATGGATCCGAGCCTGAAACCACCGCACATTATTAGTGATCGCAATGCAATTTTACATAAGCCACTTGGGCCCGAATGGCTTGACTTCAGTTATCCTCTGAACCTGCAACACTGAAGATAGAAGGACAAGTGAAATGCCTGGAGAAATTTATTTGGGTTGGAATCCTCAAGTTTCCCTATTGTCACCCACCTCACAAGTTGTTGTACTTACACGGAGTTACAGAGCAGAGCAAACTAGTAATTCAGTGAACTCGCACAGCAGCACGGTACTTTAAATTATAGAATAGAAGATCAACAAATTAATTCTTCGTTCATAGTAGGATAATGGAATCATTCAAGTGACTAATGTGCCATCAGCTGGACAAAACAACAGCCTTCAGGTCTCTTTATTCTAGAATCAAATGTCAACGATACATGAAGAAACTTCATGTAAACTGCACAAGGTTCCAGCTATAGAACTACAGATACAGATTAATTCCCTACTTATCCATCAACAAGAAACCCCTTTTTTTTATTTGTCCAGCAAAGTGGGAACTATTTCTCTTCTCAGATTGAGCTGGTTAAGAAGCAATGCCGCCATCCCCATTCTATTCTGTCATACGTTCGAGCATATCGCTTACAAAGAACAAGGAAAAAAAGACTTACAAACTGAATACACCACTTTCTCGTACATAAATAATTCTTGTACGAAGAACAAAGATACGAGCCTTATAATGAAATGAACATGGCTTCAGTGACAATATATTTTATATGATGTTATATCTTATCAGCAACGGCCAAAACAAAAGACAGATAGCATATTTTACCTGTCACTTTGAAATAGTAATTCTTATACAAATAACAAGGATAAGAGCCTCATACAAGAACAACAGTGGTTCTCATGAGTACTTGAAAACTCAAATGCACTGCTAAATTATAATGTCCATATGGTAAATCAGAGAGAAAATAGAGATGTCATATTCTTGCAGACTGTTAACTCCCTGATTTATCAATGATAAACAGCATGGGTTTTGCAAATCAGACTTGCAAACAGAAGAGTTATAAACGATGTGAATGAACGATGTGATGTTCATGCTATCCGATCCTTTCAAGAACTATATTTTTTAGTCGAAAATAAAAACCAAACCGATAAGCTCAGAAATAAAAATAATATTGATACTGCTGAAAATTAAAAATAAAATTATCGGTACAAAAATATGTCGATATCGATCGAAAATCGATAATCATGATCGATACTACAGACTATAACATTATGCTAGGTACTCGCGTCAACACAATCATACCATTCATCTTGCACGATTAAAATAATTATTGTCATAAGACTATCATGACAAAAAAAATATCAATATCAACATAGTTGACGCTATAAATTAGAGTGATATGACATATGAAAAATTAATACTCCCTCCATCCCATAAAGAATGTCTCTTTTAACTTTTTAACGTTGTGTTTGACTGTTCGTTTTATTCATTTATTTTATGCAAATATTTTTTATTTTTTTATAATTGATTTTATCAGTAGATGTATTTTAATTATGACATATTTATTTTAATATTTATATAAATTTTTTGAATAAGACGGAAGGTCAAAAGTAATGTCTCAAAGTCAAAAGCCGCACTCTTTATGGGACGGAGGTAGTAGTTTTTAAGAGATGATGTAGTATGCACGCAACAATAACAAAGAGTCTAAGAGATAGCTATACGTCTTAGAGTTGGGTAACAAAAGTTAGTCCTTCAAAAATTCAATATTTTTCATGGAAAATTTTGCACGAATACGATATACCGTCCATTCGAGCGAAAATCGGCTCTATCCTTTTCACTTTCATTTTCTCCAAATGTTCCTATTTCTGTTATAATCATTTTTCTATTTCTTGTTTTTTTCGAAAATGATTGTCAATATAATGGGAATTTCCGTCATCCGATTTCAACCCTAATTTTGAGAGTCACCTTCCATTTTTTAAGGTCTAAAATTATTTTAAGCTCTAGTCCAACCGAATAAAACTAGGTCCCTATTTCTTTGATAGTAGGCCCCACCACTCTCGCGTCCCTCCTTGCTCGTGCCGCCTCCGTCCCCATCTCACACCGCCGCCACGTTGAGCCCCTGCTCGCGCCACTGTCGCCTCGCTCGTGCCGCCGCGTCCCTTTCCTACTCACGCCACCAACTCTCCCTCTCCTGCTCTCATCGCCAGCTCTCTCCCTTACTCGTGTCGCCACCTCTCCCTCTCCTCCCCTGGGCGTGCCGCCTCTCCTTCTCTCCCCTCCTCATCGCCTGCTCGTCGAGAACCTCCGGCCCTCCTCGTCAAGCCTCGTCGTCTGCATACCGTCCTAGCCCCCTAGCATCCACACGTCAATCGTCGCCGCTGCTCGGACCGATCGCCGCATCGAGGACGTGGCAAGGTCGAACGTAGCTGAGAGGAGGACGAATAGGTGCAAGAAAGGAAGGGCAATGCTTCTTGGTTGCAGACGCGGCCAGCTGAGGAGGGTGCCAGTCATCGGAGGTGTCGCGCGGCAGTAGTGCCTCGGCCGCCAGCGTGGATGGCTGAATCCAATCATGATTCCTCTAGAGAGGTGGATCTGGTTGTGCCACGGCCAGATCTACCGTCGGCGGGAGGCACGGAGGTCCTCTGGTGGCAGCATCGGTGAGCGGGACGCTGTCCGGTGCGAAATTTCAGGCGCATGGGATAGGAAAGACAGAGAAAAAAAAATAAGTGGAACTCACGTTTGAAGAAGGGGATAGTGAGGAAGCAAATTTGGAGGAGTCTAGACTAAAATTTGATGAGCTACCAAAAATAGAATCCCACATAGAGAATTGGTTGAAACATTTTTTTTTTTTTGCTTCAAGTGATTAAAAAGGTAGGTAGAGGCTCGTTTAGTCACTTGTGTGTCGATGCTCTAAGGGCTACCGTCGGGTTCGTAAGCGTTGCGGGAGTCCACGCGGGCATCTTCCACGGCGAGAACCGTGACCGTGTTCCGGCCGTTGACGCCGTCGGCGAGTTCGGTGGCCGTGAGCTCGCGGCTGAACTCGGTGAGATCCCGTATGCAGCACAAAGCTTCGTACATGGAGCCATGGGCCTGACGGTGACGCAGAAGATGGCGGCCCACGCACCCGCTCCGGCGATCGTCGCACGACACCACCAACCCGCACATTTCAGCATGGTGGAGACCGCGATGCTAGCGGGGAGGAGACGGGCGGAGGCAGGTGTTTCCTCTCCGTAGTAGCCGGCGAGGATGTGACGCGAGAGCGCGCGAGAGGCCGCCCGCCGGCGAGGATGAGGACAGGAGGACGACGGCGAGGACGGAGCGAGCTCTCCGATGGAGGTGCGCGCGCAAGGGCCTTCGTTCCGACACCCCCTCCCCAACTCCGCGGCCGCCTCCCGTTCCGCTCGTCGAAGACACCAAGCCCCGCCGCCTTAATCTTCGTCTTCTCGGGTCGGGTCGCTCTCTTCCTCCTCTTCAATTTCTACCACGTCCCTACAAACGAGCGATTGCGTAGGCTCTGTTCTTGTCTTGGGATTCAGCTTTGCTCGTGGAGGAGCAGGAGGGAGGGACCGAGGGTGGGAGAACCGGAGAAGGTGAACTTCCCGCTGGAGGTGCCAATTGAGTGCACAGTGCACTGGCTGGCACGCCGAGATGTGTTTGCTTTAGTATAAGGTGTTTTTGGTGCTCTTGCTTTACTTAGCATTGCACATTAGTACTTCAAAATTTTCAGAAACGTCATGTGTGACATGAAAATGACACTAGAAAGAGAATTTTGTCATCTAAGTTTCAATCAAGCTCAAAGTGTAAACACTTTCTTAACGGCTGGATGCCGGGGATCCCTAGTTGTGCAATGATGGGAGTTTCCTCTCTCCTTTTCTTTTATATATAAATGAGTGGTGGGAGTTAGGAATGCTGCACCAAGTCATTGCTGCTCAGTTATGCAAATTCTAAGTAGGTAGCCACCCACACTGCTGCCTGCTCGTGACGAGAGCGACCCGCTAGCTCCACAGCAGCTGTGCGCCCTGCCTCGCCATGGTTACCGATTCCTTTTGGTCATGGAACGACACAGAAAAGAAGGAGATGCTGCATACCTCATACAGTAGTTTTCAGAGATGCCTGCATTGCGGTGCCCCACACATCACCTGTTCCATGTTGTTCTGTCAGCCCAGAGGCCAGAGCTCGTCGTCCCAGAACACTGCATTGCCTTTGAGCTCACCCGACGGCCAGATGGAGCGTGCTGGTATTTGAAAGATAAAATTTACTAGAAACCACTAATGATGGTATTTGCTGTAAAGCACTCTACGGTTTTGGTTTTGTTAGAAACCATTCTTCAATAATGGTTATTCGCTAAAACATACTTTAACTAATATAATAATTATTTAAGAAAGATAGCACTTTTCAAATCGCAGAAATACCGTTCCTCTAGTTTACGTTTGTATATTACTCCTTAATAAAATATTGTACGGCTTCTGTCATTTGTATAAGACAATTAAACAATAGAACAAAGAATACTCAACTCCTAGTTTTAGTATATTATTAACGTTTTTATAATAAATTGGATGTGAAATTTTTTAATGCGACAACTGGTTGTTCTATGAAAAGTCTTTTAAGTGTCTTATAAATTGGATGTGAAGTTGGATAATAACAATTAAAGAAACGTTAATATTTGTTATACCTCTGCTCCAAGACCAAGATATATGGATTTCAAATTGTGTGACAATTCTTTGTCCTATGAAAAAGTTTTTCAAGTATCTTATAAATTGGATGTAAAGTTGAATGATAATAATTAAAGAAACGTTAATATTTGTTACACTCCTGCTCCAAGAAACATTAATAACATGTTAAAACTAGGAGCAGGTGTATTCTTGTCCTTTAAAAAACTCTCTCACTAAGAAATCAGTATTATATTATATTAAGTATGTTTTAACAAATAACCATAATTAGTGCGTTCATGATTGAGTAATGTGTTGTGGCAAATATTGCTATTGAAGAGTGCCCGGGACAAATTTTGCCTATTTGAAACCGCCATGTCTGTTTCACGCATGAGTTGCCATTAAACCCTAGCATTAGTAGATCCTAGCTAGAGTATGCATGTCCGGCAGCGAGCCCTTCAACGCGGGTAGCCATTCACGCGACGCACTGGAAGCAGTGCACGCAGCCACCCACACTGCTACCTGCTCGTGACGAGAGCGACTCGCTAGCTAGCTCCAGAGCGCCTGGCCATGGTTACCGATTCGTTTAGTCATGGTACGACACAACTTGGTCACTTTTCACCCTCTATCAACCTCTCGCAAATGTCACCTGTTATACATGCATATCAGGTTTATTATTTCCGGTTGTCTTTTTATTTTGGGTGTGTTCATTTTCTATAATCTAAATTTTAGTGTTATTATATTAATTCTTCAGACACTAGATACGGTGATTAAATATAAATTACATATAAAACTAATTATATAATTAGATGCTAATTTGTAAGATAAATCAATTAAGCTTGATTAATTAATTATAAGATATTTACTATAACATTATATTATCTAATTATGGTCTAATTAGGTTTAATAGATTCATCTTATCATTTAGTGGGAAGAGTTATGGACTGAATTTTATTATCAATCTATACTTAGTATTTCTAATTAGTATCCTAATATTCGATTTGATGGATCTAAAAATTAGCAAGCAGAAAACAAACATAACTTTTGTTTGTAACCTTGTACTACTAATACATCAAGCTAACATGAATACTCCCTTTGTATTTTTCTACTTGTAGGTTTAAAGTTAGGTACGAAGACTAAGAGCAAGGCTAATGGTTGAGCCTTCTTATCGGCTGAAAGCTATCAATCTCACCAACATATAGCCGGTACTCGTATACTGTGATAATCTTTAAGCTAGCTATTGAGCTATTTAACAAATAGGATATGGGTCCACTATCATCTTACTTTTCCCTCTAATCGCTTGTGGGAAGGCGCAAGACGGATGCTGAGTAGGTGGATGTGTCTTGATTCCTACGTTCAGCCCGGCGCTCCAGCATCTGCCGGCTCAAGGAATATTTCGTTCTCTCTCTGCTCCACATCAGCCAAGGTGCTGACGAAGCGGGTGTTTAACCCATTGTTATACTTGCTCTAAGAGAGGGTGAAAAAGTTAAATGCACTGAAAATAAGAAAGAGAGACAGAGATATATGAGAAAAGTAAAAAGGTGCATGACAAGTAAATTGAAAAAATAAAAAAAAATTAAAATGACAAATAAATTAAAACGGAGGAAGTACATGATACTCGTCTTCAGTAGCCTTTTTCACAGATTGAACGAGGTTTGTCGACATAGGCTTGAGTCCGCCGTGTTTATTCATGTGGCGAGCCTAGTTTGTACTCGTCTTCATGTACGCCATCCACCAGCAATACACTGCCAAAGGAGCACGAGCCCATTCCTCGCCTGACCGCGCGTGAACCATTGCCAGCGGGAAAGCTGGCGTTGGATATATGTCAGCACCACCAAGTAGATGTACGTACAGTGCCAATAATGTTCACGGTAACCAAGACCATGGTCCAATCCTTTAACCGGCACCTAGAATGTCAATCCTACACACTATTGCTAGTCCCGTCACACCAGCACATAATTTCAATTTGTCAAATCCCATCAACCTGTCATTCCACCGAATGTATCCGTGTCCATAAAACGCTTTGGGGCCGCTGGGAGCCCTGTGCGTAGCCGAGTAGACTCGCTCCCCTCGTGTGCGCGTGCCCGCCTGCTCGCTTTGCCACGATGGGCACGCAACTCCAATCGCAGCGCGACGCAGGCCCGTCCACCGCACGTCGCGACCTTCACCTCGCACGCACCGCGCAACGCATAGCCTCAACAGAGAAACAAGTAGATAGCCTCTTGCAGGACTGACACATTGTGCACGGTAGTTGGCATGAGGCTTCCGAGTCAGCTTTTAGTTGGGTTTCAAACACACAAAAGTCTAACTGCGATATTGTACTATAATACTCCCTCCGTCTCATAATATTTAGCATTTTAGTGTTCAGCACGGAGATTAAAAAGAAAAGAAATAAAGTAGTTATACAAAAAACGAGAATGAAAGAGATAAAGATAGATGTATATTGGAAAGAGAAAAAAGTATCTTAAAATATAAGAATATCAATTATTTTAAAAAAACTAGATAAGACTAGAATGCCAAATATTTTAGGACGGAAGGAGTAGACAACAGCATCAATATCCATACAAAGTTTTTGTGTGTTGCTGCTGCTATAGTGCTAGTAGTAGTACTAATGCTCAACGGCAATTGAGTGCCTTTTCGTCTCCACGGCTAGTCAACCACCAATTTGCGAGCCAAGTGTGCATGGTAGGCGTGTTGCAGTAGCCAAAAGATAGAAGCTTACTATTCGTATGATCGGATCTGCAGCCTCTGCGTCTTCTTGCCGAACCACGCCCTACCTATCGCCAGGCCTAATTTAGCATCTGCGCTAGTAGCTTTTAGTGCTCCTCTCCCCCTGGTTACTCGAAAGTAAGAACATCAATAGAAGTAATAATTCACGACCCTGTTAGCTTTACTCATGCCTTAAGTGAGTATTAACGGTAATAAAACGTGAGCCACGACAATAACTACGGCCATTTGTGGCACATTTTTTCTAGCTAACGCAAAGTATCTGTAAGCCATTACCAGAAATATAACCAAGATTCTTTTGTACATGAGGACTTCTGGATGATTCACCTCCTTCATGCATTACCTTGAAATTATATAAGGTTGTTTGGACAGTACTACAGCAAACTAAATCTACATGGAATGATTATAGGGCGTGATTGGTCGTATCAGTACTCTCTCCGCTCATGCAACTTTGCACGCTCGCTTGCACCGCGTCAGCCAGGCTGCAGAGAAACGGATTTCAATCTCGTTTCTGCGCAGCCAGGCTAATGGACGCCTCGTGCATCTTCCGAGCCAGGCCCAAGACCTTCTGCAGTCAACCAAACATCGAAAAACAGCATCACGCGAGCTAGGTTGTGTCGTATGCAATCAACCAATCATCCCCATAGTGCCTACAACTAAAAATAAAGATTCTCTTTCTTCGTATAATTCTGTATATCCTATGTGACCACATATCGTTTAATTTATATATATATATATATATATATATATATATATATATATATATATATATATATATATATATATATATATATATATCATCCTGCGTACTAATACGGGCGACCGTACATCACCGAGAGATGTAGAAAAACATTTTTTTTTAAATGCCCGCCCTGACGCCGTGAGATCGGACAGAGAGCAAGGCAATAATACGAGCATAATATATAACGCTAAATTGAATTTTGCGTGACCTCGGCTTCCGACGTGAACGCATCACAATGGGATAGACCAAAATAGAATGTAGAAAGCACTAAACAAAGACAAACCATCAAAAAGGACATAAAATGCGGGAAACTTTCTTTAATCTTTGAGTTCAGCTATTCATTATTTTCTCGCCGTTTTCGTTGGCAAAGGAATAGGGTTAAGACGGTAAAATTATCACTCCCCCTCCCTTGTCTCTTTCCTTTCCCAAAACGAAAGATTTTGCTGCTCTCCCAAAACCCTGCGACGCCACCAATGATGCGGCGGGGGATTCTCGGCATGTCCCGCGGGGCTCGCCTCCTGCCCTTGCGGTTCGCCGGAGTTGGTCGCGGTTGGGGGCATCTTAACCCTCTGCGTGGACGCTTCTGGCGTCACGGTGCTGGCGAAGAGGAAGAGAGTCTCATGCCCTACCTCGCCGGCTTGGTTCTCCTGTCTGGCTCGGGGATGGAGACGCAGCCAGAGATGGAGAACCCGCGTGCCTGCTCGAGGTGGAGCAGGAAGGGCTCCGGGGCGGCGGCCGGCGATCAGGAGGAACGTCGGACGGCAGCGTCGTACATGCAAAAGGCGCGCCTCAGGTCGTACAAGGATGGCAGCTTGAGCATTCCCACCCTCTGCAGCCTCATCAAGGTTAGTAAAAAGCCTGCCTTTTCTTTTATTCAAGAGGAGGCGCAAGAACTGCCTCCTAGTCTCGGATCTTGTCTCGGCATTGGAATCTTATTGTTGATTTTACATAATCACATCCGAAGCCCCCAGATGGGATGCATCACTCCCTGTGTTTAAATCAATTGCGTTAGGAACCCAGTCAGTCTGAACTTTACTTCCAGAACATCAGTGCAACTAATCAATCAGTTTAATACATGATTTATGGTTTTCCTCGTGGGCTCCACATGCTTCACAATTAGTGACAAGATCAATGTGCAATGGATGAGAATATGTCTAGCCGGTAGGAATTTTTTGAACTAAAGGTGGTAGGAATTAATCCATCAGTGTGCACGAAATAATTAAAAACCTTGATCTTTTGAGATTTCTCCAATTTCCATATTTGCTTTCAGTAACTACTCCCATGCCCAATTGTTTTCCGTAGCCGTTCCATGAGGAATCCCATGCCCAATTATCTTACTTAGCCTCATCAAGTTTAGTAAAAGGCTGCATTTTCTATGGAAGAGGTTATTCTCCAATCTTGGTTTCATGGTAGGCTTCTAATTATATTAGCCATGTTTAGTTACGAATATTATGCTTGAGTTAAAATGATCAAACCCAAAGACCCATTTTGTAGATTAATGCTGCATTCCCCTATATAAAATTCACTTGTAGGATAATTGTGCTAAAGTCCATTGCTGTAGGATGCCTTCCAAAACTTGACCCTAGTTCAATCATGAGTTTCCACTTCCAGAACAGCAAACAATTTAACACAAAGCATTCCTCTTTGGTTCGACATGCTTTGCAATTGAAATTTTTGGAGGGTGCCTCTAATTTCCATCTCTCCATCTTTGGAGTTTGACTCTATAAACCATTCGGTTGTGACTCACACGCCCAATTATCTTCCATATCCTGTCCAAGAGGAATTCTCGAAATTGCATCACCATTCACCTGTCAAATGTGGATATCCTCTCCAAAAAGAAACTGGAAGCATTTAATATTGACTGTTCCACATACGTCGGCATGCTAGGTTGTTTGTAGAGCTTTGTTCTGCACATGTAAAGAATCGTGATCTCTTGTTTAATGCTGCTTAAACACTGTAGCCAATTAAAAAGGAGGATTTTGTGCAAATTTATTTTTTACCAGGGCTGTAGGTCTGCAAAACATATTTGCTCTTAATACTATGCACATGAGCTCCAGTAAAGAAAATGCAGATTTCAAAGCATTTTGCTTGGATTGACACACATAATGACACCCAAAGCTCCCATTTGTAGAAGGGATGAGTGTGTGCCTTATAGGAATCTTGTGCTTGTATATTTTTACTAGTGAGAATTGAGCATTCCGCCATATAAAATCCACTAGTCATATTCTTTGATCCCCTCTTCATATTAGCTTCATTTTTAACGCTTTTCTTTATTATGCATGCAGAGGAGAGACTTTTGTAGTGATGGCCCTGATCATATCTTAAGAGACCACAGGCACATCCCTTTACCAACACCAACAATAGGGATAATTGAGGACATGTCTTATACTCAGAAGCTATGTATCATGCAAGATAAGATGAAGGTATTAACAAAGGGCAAAATTAATTTCTTGGCAGAAGTTGAAAGTGATAAAGAGAGGATTTGCACTGAACACAAGGACATGGGTTTTCTTAAGTCTCTGTACAATGATCTTGAGCCAGAGCTGAAAGTGAGATGTTTGGTATCCCCTTACTCCCTTACAGAGGACAAAGAAATAAGAAGACTATGTCATGCTTATGCTGATGCACTGGGAAAGGGTAGGCCTCTATATATTCTCACTGCATATGACTTTGCTCTTAACTATGAAGGAATGCCAAAAAATTTCAGGTGACCGTTTCTTGATTTCCTATGTGATCAAAATGTTCTGATCACTCCAGACTGGTTTACCTTGGGAACTTCAATCACACAGATCTTGTATGACAATGGGTTACGGTTACCAAAACACAAGAGAGAATCCGACACATCAAGGTTGAAGCCAAGGTTCAAAGGGGAATCAGATGCCTCTTATAAGGAGATCACAGATAAAAAAAGGAAATAAAGTTGGAAAGGCTAATATTGCAATCATCATCTGGAAGGATGATAAAATCATATGGTCTGAAATGATTGAGGATGTCTGTGAAGGAGGATCTGTGGAAGCCGAGGCGTTAGCAATGGTGCTGCTCTTGAAAAGAGCTATACAAATGGAGATAAGTCAATTTGAGGTATGCACAGATTGCGATGTCATTGATCGAGTTGTGAGAGGGGAGCATATTATCACAGAGAGTGACAAATTAGCAAGCGTGTACCATTTGCTCAGAAGTATGAGAGTGACAAATTAGGTAACTTTCTTTAGTGTTTTTCACGTTGTTTAATTGTTTTAATCAACACTACAAAAACGATAGCCACTTAATACATGATCCTTCTTTTGCAGCAAAGAGGAAAATAAAACAGCGAGATGATTACTTAAAAATGCACGATGTCTGCTACCACCCTACTGGTGACAGGGAAGAGGATAAGCTGTCTGCCCTCTTACACATATGTCGTGCTCTAAAGCCTCCCCAGTTGAATATCATCCTTGATGGATCAAATATTAAAATGATCTCAAAGGTAAATGAGATGTTTAGTAAGAAAAATGCGTTTGAGTTTGAAGAGAGTGAAGGTACATACAAGGCGTGCATTGACATGGATGAACAGGCTGTGAGGAATGGAAAATCAGAAGAGGTAGATGGGATAGTAGTGAGGAAGTGGAAAGCACTCAACGTACTAATGGGTGCCAAATTTTCTGAAGGGTCCTTTGGCAAGGATTCATTCACCATACTATTGGTAAATCCAGAGGAGCAGGCTATTATCAAGAAAGCTGTCGATGGTATTGTGCAGTTTGACCCTAGAAGCTACGCTTCTTTCTACGGACTCCCAAATCACAAGCCTTCCAAAGCCGGTGAAAAGTTATCTTAGACATAGCCACCTTTTGTCGCGGCCTAGCTGCCTTGGGAAATGATGTGAGACGTCTCCTAGTACGAGGTGTATTGCAAAGCTTTCAATTAAGTTGGTTTGCTGTATTTGAGATGTGAGCATGCAACATATAAGCTGTGCCTGGTGTATTGTTAAGCTTCCTTTAGACTTTCAATTTGTTTTCATGTCAGTGAGTACCTATATACTTGGGAAAAATTTCTATGGCACCGGTGGCAGAGCCTCTCACATTAAGCCACGTGGCACATGAATCTCCAATTAATATCTCCGTAACTCCCCTTCCAGGTTTCTTTTTTTCTCTCCATGTTGTCCCTTCTGGTTACTCTAATCTACTTCCTTAGGCTGCGACCTGGCGTAGGGACGAGAGAAGCCACTCGCCAGGCTGTGGTTGTAATAGGTCGTCATCAAAGCATCCCAAAAATTGAGAACTTGTTTCAGGTGTTACACATAGCAGAAGAAATGCATCAGTTACCCACCGGAGGATTTATCTTCAGTCATCTAACCACCGTGGCTGAGATTTACCAGAGATCCAAAGAGCCTTGCACCTGTTTAACGTGTGGGAGATCATGGGAAGAAGAAGCCATCTGAACGGCGGCTGCCACACCATCTGGTCATGCCGCGACCGGTCCGTGCAGGAGGCTCCGCGCGACGACGCGCCCCCCAAGGTGCGGCTTGGCGACCTCGGCGGCCCCGTCGTCGAGGACCCGGCCGCGGCGCGAGGTATGGTAACTCGATCATGCTCTGTCGGCACTCTGTGCTCATGCCGTTGTCGCGGCTCCTTTCCACTGATACGCGTGCTAATGATTGATCTGATTGTTGCAGAGGGCGAGGACATCGGCGCGACGCCCGTGGTCCGGGAGTTCGAGTCAATGACGCTGTCCGACGACCCGTCCCACGTCGGCGCGGTGAAGCAGGGCGGCGCCCGCGCCGAGGAGTGGAAGGACGCGGCCGCCGACAAGCTGGGCAGCAACGCGTCGTCGGGCGCCGCGCCGACGTACACGGAGAAGATCAAGTCCGTGGCGGC
Organism: Eleusine indica; assembly: GCA_030378355.1. NCBI lineage: Eukaryota > Viridiplantae > Streptophyta > Magnoliopsida > Poales > Poaceae > Eleusine > Eleusine indica. The sequence goes on from CM059495.1 coordinate 52,295,725, forward strand.
CGTCCCCGCGGAGTACGGTAGGAAGCTGGCCAGTACCATGTACGAGAAGGTCGCCGGCGGCACTGGCGCTGCTGCAACGGGTTCCCCGCGCGGCGACGAGCGCACGGAGACCGTGCCCGTGTCGGACGTTGCCGGGGCCGGGGAGGAATGGAAGGACGCTCCCGCCGCGGCCGTCGACACGACCACGACCACCGACCGGTCGTCGTCGGGTCCAGGCTACACGGACAAGATCAAGGCCACGGCCGCCGGCACCATGGAGTACGGGAAACAGCTGGCCTCCGCCGCGTACGAGAAGGTCGCCGCCGTCGCGCCCAGCCTCCGTCCGCAGGTGGACCAAGGGAAGCAGCAGCCGCAGCCGGAAGAGCGGCGCGACGACGTGTCGGACGTCGTCAGCGCCCTGGAGACAGCCACGACGGGTAACAACAGCGCGTCGTCTGGTCCGGGGTACACGGAGAAGATCAAGTCGGCGGCGCCGGGGACCACGGAGTACGGGAAGCAGCTGGCGACCACGGTGTACGAGAAGGTGGCCGGCGCGGGCGCCGCCGTGGCGGGCAAGGTGCAGCGGGCCACGCAGTCCGCCGGCACGGCCACGCCCGGCGTCGGCGCGCAGCAGCATGATACAACAAGAACTGTCACCCCCGTCGCCGGGAACGGGCAGGACAAGGGCGTGACGGGGTACATCGCGGAGAAGCTTCGCCCGGGCGAGGAGGACCGCGCGCTGAGCTCGGCGATCGCGGACGCCGTGCAGCGGCGCAAGGAGGAGGTCGGCGGCACGGTGGGGCAGCGCGTGCCGGCGGCGCTGGGAGGGGTCATCGCCAAGGCGCGCGAGGCCGTCACTTCGCTCACCGGCGGGAACCGCGTCTCCGAGACCGCGACGCGGCCACAGGTACATACTGAGAATCTTCTGATTCTGTGACGCAATTCACTGAACCGTACTAGTAACATTTTGCACTATTATGGATGATGGTACCACGAGCCGACGACGAGGTTTGTGTGATGCAGGGGCGGAAGTGAAGGAGAACGTCGCAGCGGATGCGCCGGTGTTCCGCGGCGAGGAGATCGGCGAACCGAAACTCAACACCAACACAATGTGAAGTGCGTTACCGTGAGGAAAAAAATGTGCTTTTGACTTTGCCAACGTGGGTGTACAAGTCTGAATGGTGTGGTTAGTGCTATGGAGTCTAATTCTGGAATAAGTGTACAGGAGGTGTGCACCGTGCACAGTCCTTGTGGAGTTTCTTCTTTTGCCTAGTTTCCGTCTTTGGTATCCGTCTTCGGTTTCATCTGTGATGTAATTCGCAAGTCTGTAATCAACATGTTCAATTTCCTCTGTTTTTTTTTTTTCAGATAAGAGTTGCTCCGTTTTTTGTGTTCATCACTTTGTGCCGCCTGCTTGACCTGCATATTACACCCCCTGCATGCAAAGAGTACTACTCCTGGTCAGTATTTTCAGAAAAAAAAAGGTAGTTTGGCCACATTCTCATTTAAATTCAAAAGCTTAAGATTGCGCTATGCACTGTCTCATGGCAGCTTTAGATTCATGTCGAATTCAAACGTGTCCAATCGGTAAACAAGGCTAGAATGGGGATACACATTATCTGGAAAAAAAATTGTTTTTCCATTATCTAAAAAGGAACGGGGATACGCAGGTTTGCTGCTATGCCCCTGCTGTTATTTTGAACTAGTATTAGTGTACTACAAGAGTGGTTACAAACTTACAAATAAATCCCAGAACAGTTCTCGTGGCATCCTTCATTGACGGGTGGCAGCGCAGAAACGCTAGCGGTTGTGAATGCTTGATTTGGAATCGCTGACTCGAACTTTGTTTGATTTTGTGGTCCTGAAAGCCTAAGAACTTTGTGAAGCGCTCTATCAAACAGCTGCACTCCTATATCGTCTTGAGGGGAAAAAAAAAAGAAGGAAAAAACAAGTGTGGTTCTGCACGATTTCATCTGGCCATGCTTTCAGACCGTACACCAGGTTTTGCTTCCTGACTGTAGGCACCATTTGGCTTAGATCGAGGAGAGAAGAACGAACCAAATATCTTTTTATTTTTCTTGATGGAACCAACCAATGTTGTGCGGCTCTGACGATCTACGTAAGCAATGGACACCTGTGATGCAATTTACGCGAAATGAAAATGAGCACGAACAAACAGGCCAGATTCAAAGATGCGAACTGAATCCAGTGTACATGTACACGGAAAACAGAGCCTTCTCGCAAAAAAAAAAAAAGAAAAAAAAAACACCAAACAGTCCTGGCGCGTCACACGAACACGTCGTGTTACCAATGGTTCTCGGATCGATCACACACCCGAGCCAACCGATGGTTCATGCATCCGGCGGATGGCTACAACAGTGCACCACAAGAAAGCACGCCATTAAAAATTAAAATACCGAAAATCGTAAGAAGTCTGGCGTCCGCTGAAGCGTCCTCCGGTGGCGAAGCAGCAGCTTTGGCTTCCGGGGACGAGACCCCGCCTTCCTCCTGCATGGCTGCTGATACGCCGTGCGTCGTCACCTCCTGCACTGGCAGCACGAAAAATCTTCGCCTCGTTCAGCGCCGGTGAGAGCGCGCCGAGGCCGGTGGAGGGACGCGTGGCCGTCTCGCCGGCGAGAGCGCAGCTGATGTGGTACGTCCTCCTATCCGTCTGTTTATTCCTTGGGATTGTCCCTTCGTTTTCTGCCATCGGCGACCTCATCAGCTCCCGGCCGCAGCCGCTGCATGTCATGTCAGCCTCCGTTTCTTCTCTGTGCTCGTGCTCCCTTGGTCATCACGGTCTCGGTTCGAGCAAGCTTCTCGTCGTGACTGGAGGTCTCCGGAACGAAGCAGGGAGGATCCAATGGCTTTCAGAACGCAGCGGTGCCCCGGCGTGCAGAGGACGCGGCGGCGTTCTGTTCTGACGACCAGTACCCACGGGGGCGGGTGGTCGGTATTTGAAACAACGACCGGGTGGTGTGGTCGGTACTCGAAATACCGACCACCCCCTCGATGCCGTTCGATCTGAAGCGTGCGGTCCAGACCGGACGCGGGTTGCATTCGAGGTTCCCTCGTCTCTCTCTGCTGTCAGGGGCGGTAGGCGCGGGCGGCTGGAGCTGGACGCGGAAGACTTTGTAGAGCCGCGCAGCCTACTACAGCAGCTCGCCCTTTGTGAGTTGTGACGTAGAACGCGGCCAGCGCGCCGCGGAGCAGGGTGCGCGCAACAACGGCGTCCGCGGAGTCGCGGGTGAGGAGGAGGCTACGACCTCGCGAGAAAGGCCGCTCCCGCGCGCCGTCTTCAGCGCGGCGGCCATGCCCATGCGGGTGTCGTCGACGGCGAGCACCGTGACCGCGCCGGCAAGGCCGTTGTTGACGGCGGCAGCAAGGCCGGTTTCCTCCAGCGCGCGACCGAACTCGGCGAGGCCCGGGCACCGATCAAGCAAAAGTTGAATCTATCTATTATTATCTTCTTATTTAAACAGAAAAAGGAGCCACCATGTTCACTCTCAAGATCATAAAATTACCACATTAATCTAAAAAAGAGAAGAGGTAAACCATTGGATTTTATAAAGACTGAACGATCCAGATGAAGCTAAACAAAGAGTTCATACCCAACTGCAATTGATAAATAGATAAAATTATTAATAAATTAATAAATTCAGATTAATAAAAAAGGGAAAAGAAATCCAATCCTCCCACACCAATCCTCCTCCCACGTTGGCTTTCTTATTATCAATTTATTTTTTTTATTTGAGACATAATTTTATTTACGGACAATCCAAATTAAGAAAAAAAACATAACAAATATAACTCATATCTTTTAAGACTGCTTCATGATAGTCCCAGGTCAATTCTGATGCACCTATGTGTTATATTTTCTTTTTCCAAAAAAAATATACTTGCATGTAACCAGGTTATTTTTGTGACAATAGACAAAAGATAGCCCTGCTATAGTCCTGTCAGATGTCACTATAGGATACATGTATGTATCGTACAAAAGTTTTGTATTCCTGTCGGCGAAAAAACAATGAAGCGAAGCGGGATCTCTTGGAAGCATAATCTTCGTCGTACCGGAAAACTAGGAGAGTTGGTCAATGAAATAAATTCATCTTTTATTTAAACACTTATAAAAAAGAATCAACGACTGATATTGCTATCTTATCTTGCACATGAGGTGCAAGAGAATAGGCATGGGACTACTGTAAAAGATCTTAATAATAATAATAATCAATATGTAATTACACTCTAGAGTGCAAAAGATCATCGAGATCTACTCAAATGAACTGTCTATAGTTATTTGAGATTAGCGTAAAAACTTTCATCTTTTATTTTAAGAAAGTGAGTTTGATTTCCATATAAGAAAATATCATCATAATAGTTTATGGTGGAAAAACTTCAAAAGATTGGCAATCATAATTAGCTCTAAGAACATTTCTTATATGAATTATACAGATATATGAGTGTTACTTTCTATCCTTAGCACAAAATAGACATGTCTAATTTTTAAAATCCAGTAAGGATGGAAGTTAGACATTTCTAACCTTTTTAGCAAAGGAGCCGTTGGATGTAGTAACAACCAGGTGCAAAGCTGACAAAAGTCAAATGTGATGTGCAACATAGACATGTCTAATTTTAAAAATTAATATCCATGTTACGTGTTTAGTACTGATTACTTTTTCCTACAGTGGTGCAAGTGCACCAAGGTTATTAAAACTGATGGCAAAACAACATACCAGGATTGATGACATATAAGCATCCATACAGAGGACTTAACTGTGGTGGCTAAGAGCACAACTCTCATTGCGTCACGATATCTTGGAGTTTATAACATCAAAGGCAAAGGAGGAATGTTGTAGGATTAAAATGTCAATTACGATGACGGCGACCTTAAAAACTGTGTTAGAGGGATATATATAATGCAAACAGGAATGATCTAAAATAAAAACATGGTCAGAGTAAAATTAAATAAGATTTGTCTGGTCCGATCAAAAAAATATGAGATGTCAAGTTATAATAAATCTAGAATCATAAATAAATTATATATAATGTATACATATCTGACAACCAAATTCTAAAACTTTGATTCATAATTGAGGCAGGAACTTAGATAAATGAGGGATCCAATAGTTCTAAAAAATAGCTCTATTACTAAGTTGTAAGGAAATCAAAAGGCAGAATATTTTATATGCTCATCTTTAATACATATTCTAGCCACGTAATTTGTGCGGGTCACCTTCCTAGTTCAAAGAGGAAAGGAAAACAAAAAAAGGCTGTACCAAACAACACGACTGCCCGCACATGCAGGTTAGGTTGAAAAACAGATAACTAAACACCTGCTTTCTTGGGCCAGGCCCAGGCCAAATCAGACTACAAAACACACGGTCCTGCATCCGCAGATACGGGCTCTGCTGGACCTGTAACCCTCCTCCAGCCTGACCCAGGTGCGGCTCAGCCAGGCAACTAAACACACCCTATATGGCTGCGAAGTTTCCAAGAGCTTCTTTAAAAATTCATCCTAAAAAACTTATTTTAAGAACAACACAAAATCTATTGGGATCAAAATATATGTCCTCTTCCAACAAGTCTCCTAAAAATGTATGGATAGTTTGATACTAATTGAAATTGGGCCACGCCAGTTTTAAAATTTCTCATCAGTTGAGCGAGGTCGTAGCCTATGCGTGCCGCTCACCGCCGCAGCCCGCGCAGCAGTACGGCTACAATCCCTCGCGCGCCGTAGCCTCTGCTGGTAGCTCGCGTGAATTGGCTGCGCTGCAGCTTGCGCTGGACTGACTGCGCAGCTCGCACGCCCTGGCCTCCTGATCAACCGAGATCAAGCAGATCGCCGCGGCACAAGTTTAGTTGTATCGAGTTGTGGCATAATACAAGTACAAGCATACCTCATAAAAATATGGATTCCCGAAAACCAGCAAGCAGTTCACCGCGGCACAAATTCTAGTTTTCCAGTTTGCACTTTCGTTCTTGTTTTCAGTTCTTTGGTTCAAATGTATGCCTGCCCAGTCTTCATATACGCAGTTGACTGTCGATGACGGGTGAAACTGCATATGACAGATCGACCGCGTCTCAATTGACGTTTACCTCTACAAATCCTGACCAAATTGATGGCTCAGACTTTGCAGCACAACAATGATCAGGACAGAGACATAACAATGATCAGGACATAGAAAATCGTAAGAAGACTGGCGTCGGCTGAAGCGTCCTTTCCGGTGGAGCCTGTTATATCAACTACTTCAACAGGGTCACTAGTCTAGCAAAGATCACACCTAGAAAACTTAAAACTGTTGCTTAATTGACTTACCAGTCATGATGATCTCTTCCTAAGACCTGCTGTAATGTAGATAAAGGAGACCTTTAGCCACCGTAGAGGAAGTAGATGAAGTAGAAGTGGCAGAACAGTCGTGTATTGATGTAGAACCAGGGACACCGGTCTTCCACGCCTTCTAGCACTCTAATAGATTGGTTGGATCAAGGTAGAAACACCCCTGACGGCTGAACTCGTGATTAACACAAGATTAGGGAAACCTATAGATCTCCCTTTAGTTATATAGTACTGTAGATGTGGGGCCGGACCCTTAAGTAGGCTGATTTTGCCTCCTAATCAAAGGCAGCTAATAGGGATCAAGTCGCGCGCGGCTCCGTCGAGAGGTGCCTCTGTGGTGCCCTAATGGCGGGCTCGTGCGCGCGAGGCGGTGAGCAATTGAAGCCCGATGGCATTCCGGCCGCGTTGCTGGGGACGACAACGGGTGCGCGTGCGGCAGGCTGATGCTGCACGGACGGACCCGGTCCCAACGGGGCGCGCGCGCAGAACTGATGTGCGCGGCTCTTCATCGGCGGCCGGTAGGTGGAGGGGTGGCCTCGACGTCCGTGTGTGATGACATGCCACGTCAGAGCGAGGTAGGCCTCAACTTAAACTTAGATCTTAATATGATTAGGGTTAGGGTTTTGATGCTAGGGTTACGGTTAAACCAAAAAAAAATGTGATGATTGATTGGGTATGAACCGCTTAATTTTAATCCAATCTTTGACATGGCCAAGACCTTAGAACCCTGGCTTACTTAGATCGAAACTTAAAACGTGAAAACTTAGCTGTCTGATCTAAATGTAAACCATACTGTTTTAGTGCATCTAATCATAATCTCAAACTAATCTAATAGAAACTTAGGTAATCATGACTAGAGCACCAAGAATCGCATCTGTACAGTACTTAAAACGAGAACTTTAACCTAATCATGATGGGATCTAGCACTTAACCAAATCTAATTACTCAACTTTACTTAAACTAGGGGATCAATCTGACTAGTTTAAGGCTCTGATATCAAATGTTAGATCAACTACTTAAACAGGATCACTAGTCTAGCAAAGATCACACCTAGAAAACTTAAAACTGTTGCTTAATTGACTTACCAGTCATGATGATTTTTTCCTAAGACCTGTTGTAGTGTAGATGAAGCAGACCTTTAGCCACCGTAGAGGAAGTAGATGAAGTAGAAGTGGCAGAACAGTCGTGTATTGATGTAGAACCAGGGACACCGGTCTTCCACGCCTTCCAGCACTCTAATAGATCGGTTAGGTCAGGGTAGAAACACCCCTGACGGCTGAACTCGTGATTAACACAAGATTAGAGAAACCTAGGGGTCTCCCTTTAGTTATATAGTACTGTAAACGTGGAGCCGGGCCCTTAAGTGGGCTGATTTTGCCTCCTAATCAAAGACAGCTAATAGGGATTAGACTAGGATTAGTATTGGGCCTGATGGCCCAATTAGACCAGACCGAGGTCAATTCCAACAGAGCCGACGGCGCCGGCACCGCCACGGAGTCATCGGCTGGCCCCGGCTCCGGTGGCGAAGCAGCAGCCTCCTGCATCGCTGCTGATACGCCGTGCGTTCCAGGCGTCACCTCCTGCACTGGCAGCACGGTGACGTGCGTGCCGTCCCTGGTGTCCTGGGGGCTGGGGCGCGACGTTGCTGGGTGCCTGAAACGTGGTGATGGATGCGATGACGTCGTGCGGTGCCGGGAGACGAGTCACGACGCACCGGCGCGTGATGCACCCGGCGAGCATGTGGCGCAAGAGCGCAAGGCGCAGCGCCTCGCGAGAAAGGCCACTCCCGCGCGTCGTCTTCAGCGCGGCGGCCATGCGGGCGTCGTCCACGGCGAGCACAGTGACCGCGTCGGCCGGGCCATTGTTGACGGCGGCAACAAGGCCGGTGTCCTCCAGCGCGCGACCGAACTCGACGAGGCCCGGCCACGTAGAGAGGATGGGGCAGTGACGTTGCGAGCGGCGGCGTACAAGAGGAAGAGGAGGATGGCAGAGCGGGCGGTGAGGCCCCGGATGGCTAGCAGCATGGTTGTTGTTGCTGCTGCTGCGAGGAGTGAGCCTGCGGTGCTCTGTGTGGGGTTTTGCACCAAGGCAGCGGCGGCCGGCCAACGGATGCAGACTTGAAAGCCACGAGGCTATACTAAGAGCAACTTCAGTAGAGGCTTGTAAATTAGAACCCATAGAATCAATTTGCGGGCAGGATTAGAAAATAGGAAGTCCTTAAATGGGCTGCAAACTTCCGTGAAAGCATGCAAACTAGACCACTACTCTTCATGGGATCCATCTGTCAGCATCTTCTTCTCCGACAGTCACTGTCCAGCGCGCCTCCACTCCGACCTGCTGCCACCTAGCGAGCTGCTCCGGTGGCCCCGCTCGCCGTCGCCTCCACCACGCCAGCGCCAGCTCGCCTCGGACCCGGCGCCGCCCACTACCGGAATCCCGACGTTCGCCGTGTGCTTTTTGACACGCACATGGCAAAAATTTTGTCGTGTGCTAAAGTAGGCACACGACGAAGTTTGGGACTTTGTCGTGTGCCATACCCCTGGGCACACGGCGAAGTCCTAGGCACACGACGAAAGGTATATGAAAAAATAAAAAAAAATACACATTTTTATCCATTGCCATATACATAAGAATTCAAAACTTTCACATAAGCAAAATAGGAGAGAGAAGATTTAGGTAAAAATTTTATGCACTCCTCCAGCAGCATGCCTAAACTAGAGACCTAAAAACTCTATTTGCTTCTACCTTTCCTCCAATTGCATGAATAAACTCGAATTCCACAAAACATAGTTCAAACAAAGTGATCATACCCAATATGAATAAACTCTTGTTCTAACCTCTTGGCCATGTCCTCAGCAGCCTCCCTCCTCTCCTCAATGGCTGCCCTTCTCTCCTCTGTAGCCGCCATCCTCTCCTCAGCCGCCGCCCTCCTCTCGTCAGCCACTGTCCTCCTCTCCTCCATTACTTTTCAGATTATGAGAACATTGAAATGTCACATTAGCATGAAAAATACTCAAGATAAACAATTACTAAATACAATTTCGAGATAAACATTTACACTCGTCTGTGCCACTAAATGTTCCCTAGAGCTTAAAAGATCTATGAATAACCACAGATGTTGACAGATAAATTAAGAATAAGATTGACAACTAAGTGTCTTGATGAATATGAAGAGTCGTCAACTGATGATTGGACGTCAACTGATGATTGGACGAAAACAATCATGAACCTAGATGACTTTGAATGGTAGAAGGCATAAAAAATGAGGTAAGAAAGTCAGTTTTCACTACACTACCTTACATTATTTTTCTACCAAGTCTCTTATTGATCACTGCCTCACCGGGTAATGTTTATTCCTAATTCGTATACTACTCTAACTTCACATCTCAATCAAAGTGTCAATAATGAGAGAGGAAACAAAACGAAGGTGAGGTCTGTGGACGCAGGCTTTTACCTCCGCCAAACCCTTGGGACCAAACACTAGCAAGGCGACCAATCTGATGACCAATGCTTCGGGACCTCCAACTCCAAACAGAGAAGCGCATATTACACTTCTGCGGGTAGTTCTTCTGATCCCTGGTTTCAAGAAGCCAAAGAAACAGCAAAATCAGTCTGGTCCTCAATTTCACGAGCACATAACACACTCGAGATACAAGAATTTAAGTAGCAGGAGAACTGCATACCTTGTTGGCATTCCATCGAGCACATGGTGTGCATCAGCAGCAACATAAGCTGGAGAGCAGCAGGGGCGCAGATTGTCGCTGCTGGGGCATCGAGTCTGCCTGGAATGGGGAGGAGGAGGGCGTCGGATGGAGCCGCACAGAGGGAGTCGCTTGCACGCCGCTCACCGCCTTCTTGATCTTGCTTGCGCGGCTGGCCAAAGACGGTCCACAAGGCGGCCGCTTGCAGGCCTGCGTTGTCGGCGTGGCCCCGTCCCCATCCTCCCTAGTGGCGGCGAGCCCCTGGCTCATCGAGCTCGCGCCGGAGCTCGCGCCGGAGCCGGTGGCGCTAACCCTAGCCGCAATTGCGGCTTGCGCTTGGGGCGGGGCGCGTCGGGGGCGGGGCGCGTCGCACAGGAGGCGGATGGGGCGTGGATGCGTGGAGGCGTCGCTGGGGGCAGGGGCGGCGGGGAGGTGACGGGGGCGGGGAGGCGACCAGGGGCAGGCGGCAAGTGGGGGCAGGGAGGGCGGCGTCGCTGGGGCAGGGAGGGAAGCGAGGAGGTCGGAGGGGAGGGCGGCGGGGTGGGCGACGGGGAGGGCGGCGGGCGCGTGGAGGCCGGGAGCGCGTCGGGGAGGGCGACGACGCCGCTGTGAGAGAGAGCTCGAGGGAGAGTGAGTGAGGGAGAGAGGGTGGGGGAGAGCCGCGAACCGCTAAGGGTCTGATTGGTTGCTTGAATTGACTCAGCCTGGCTCGTACCTTTGAGCCAGGTTTTGGTGAGCCAGGTCATACGCATGCAATGTCCATTTGTTTGGTAAGTTGCATATGACTAGTCTGGTTTAGATGAGACAGTGATTGGTTGCTTGCATGAGTAAATAATATGAAGGATTAAAAAAAATAAAAAATAAATATTAAAACATATTTCTTGATCTAATAGCACTTATTATGTTATACAAAGTCTTAATCTATTTTAAAATATGTTAATATCACTTAGATTATGCTAATTATCTATTAATATAACTATTTACCCTAAGCTCAGTTGCATGCCGCTAGCCAGGCCCGGAGGAAACGGAACTCAATCTCGTTTCTTCGGAGCCAGGATCGCTTGTAAGTTTTGCATGCAGCAGGACAGGCTGGAGCGCGCATGCAGGTAACCAAACATCCATTTCTTGCATGCGGCTAGCTAGGTTGGGTCAGGGAACCAATCAGCCCCTAAATGTCGATCCAGATTTTGCCGTGTGCAAGATCCACGACACACGATAAACTCGGTGTTCGCCGTGCGTTAACATCCAAGTCACACGGCGAACACAGGGTCTTTGCCATGTGCCAACTTCATAGCACACGGCGAAGCAGTCTTATTTAATTTTAAAAAATAATATACTTTAAGTTAATATATTAAAATTATCAAATGAATTTGAAAAATACCTAAAATTAAGATGAATCATTTTGTTTTGCTTATTGTCTATAAAAAAAAGTCTTTTAGCAAAATCCTAATTCTAATGTTATTACGTATATAAAGCTATGAACAACTTCTTTAATTCTTATAGCACTTCTTGTGAGAGGCTTGAGTTCATAAGCATGGTATGTCACAAAATTTGTAAAACTATCTCAACTATTTACTATAGACTCTGTGTATGATTAGATAATATAACGACCGATATCATGAATTTCTGACTACGTTTGAATTTAATAGAATTTAAAAACTACTTCACCACACGTTCGTGGTAAGTTTCTTCAATACGAATTTTGAAATTACATGGGTTCAAATATCGTGAATATCATTTTTTGACTTTCATTATTCTATTATTTCATGCACTTCCAGTTTAAAATTGACTTATAGATAAAAAATCTTATAAATAAAATAAATTCACAAAAATAGTAAACAGAGCTAAAAACGATCCAAGTTGAAAAATAGAGTAATAATTAATGCATGTATGTTTTACAAAAAGTTGTAGGGTGTAATAAAAAAAATTCCTTGCTTTACCGTGTGCCAAGGAAAAACACACGGCGAATAGACCTCTTCGCCGTGTGTCAAGGAAAAACACACGGCGAAGAGGCCTGTTCGCCGTGTGCCATATTATTGGGCACACAGCAAACATATTCACCGTGTGCCAGGCGATTTGCACACGGCGAAGGCTCCTTTCGCCGTGTATCCGAGGAAATGCCCACGGCAAAATTTTGGGCACACGGCGAATTTCTGTTTCCCGGTAGTGGTCACCTCGCCCCTGACGGCCAAGTCATTGACGTGTTCATATTGTAGATGTGTTAGAAACAATTGAGACTCAGAGATAATAAGAATAGGGTATTCTTTATTAATGATGATGGATACAATTTATAGTTAGAGAAAGAGTAAAGGCCAAGTCATTGACGTATTCATATGATAAATATGTTCGCACTATAATCTCTACATCTAATTAAATACGGTGGAGTCATCCGCCAAATTATTCTACCCAAACTCACGGCAGTTTAACTCACGTAACTCACGGCAGGTTATTTCTATGTGCTACTATGAGCAGGAAACTGTTTCCCATCTGACAACAGAATGCAATTATACCGAAGCTCTATGGAATAAAATTGCAGAACACTTTCATCTATCTTCATTCAGTATTATAAACTCAAAGAGGGGACCAAATGCATGGGTCAGTCGACTAACTACTACCGGGTCAAAAAAAGAAAGGGACAATTACAAAAGCGGACCTGTTTTCAACCTTAATTCTGAAAATAGACCTCTTTTTTAGATTTTGCAATAATGAACCTGTTTTTTGAATCTGAAGTTTCCGTTTGCCCCTATTTTGTCCACCATTAGTTAATATCTCGTTTTCAAACAAAGAAAAAAGAAAAAAATATTACTAAAATAGGTAAAAGACATTAGAGCATCTCCAAAAGTTCCCTAAAAAATTGATCCCAAAAAAGTGTTTTTAGGAGCAGCCCAAAAATTATTAGGAAAAAGTTTTCTTGTCTCCTCCAACAGTTCTCCCTAAAAATAGATCAAGAAAACTTTTAATTGGGCCACATCAGCATCTGGGACCACAACAACATTAATTTCCTTCTAAATACAAGTATTGGGGTCCCTAATTTTTCCCTCATTTCTACTACAAACGAGAAGAATTTAGAGAGAGAATAAATATGTGACTTGTTTAGGGGAGCTGTTGGAGATGGTTTTTTAGACTAAATCTCATTAATTGATTTAGGGAGAGTTTTTGGGAAGCTTTTGGAGATGCTCTTACTACCCCTCCCTTTCTCTTACCCATCAAGGATTCCATCCAGCACCAAATCACACGTCTTAGTTTCCCTCTCTCCTCTGCTCACATGAAACCTAACCCTAATCCTAATGGCGGCGGTGGCGGCGGCTTGGACGACGGGGGTGAGCGAGGGACAAGCGAGTGGCCACGGCAAGGACTAGGGATTTGTAGCGCCCAATCCATCCGGTAGGATGCGCGACTGCCAGTAGCTCGCGGCTAGGCCACAACAAAGCAAGACAGATCGAAGCGACACACACACGCCCGATGGAGAGATGCCACGTCAAGACAACCTGCGAGGAGGAGCTCCGTGAGCCGAGCAGTGACGAGTCTAGCATTGAGATTGGGGGTGGGCCGAATTTTTTTTTACTAACACATAATTAATTTAACATGATATATAACAAAAAAATTTAAAAATATATAAATATATTTTTAAAATATAGCAAAGTCAACAACAATGGTAAAGTACAACTTACATTGAACAAAAAAACTATTTCTTCTTGTTTTTGTCCGGCTTACGTCTTCGAATAGACATTAAACTCTCAATAATATAATTTTCTTCTATGATTAAAAAAACATCATGCTCAATAAAAATGGCTAGAGCGCACAATACCACTTGATCCGCTTATTCTTAAGGAAACAGTAGAAGGATCATTTTATCCACTTGATTCACTTATTCTTGAGGCAACAGTAGAGGGATCATTTTCTCCCTGGCCGCCCAGTAGTACATGATCCATTCAATGACCTCGGCGGAGTCGACGGAGTGGAACTTGTTGAGCAGGTCGAGCGTGGTGAGGCCCCAGTAGGCACCGTTGACCCGGATGTGCTCCATCACCAGCGACTCGAACGAGTCCTTCTTCTGTGGCGAGAACAGCGAAGCGAGCGGTCAGAACCAGAAAGGAGCACACCGCGCAGTTAGCTGGTCGCCTACCTTCTCCACGATGACGATGTAGCCGACATGCTTGTCCGTCGCCAGCTCCAGCTCGTCCCCCAACATGGCCGCCGCCTCGCTCGCACTCCTTGGCAGTGCCCGCCCGACGCCGCGCACTGGCCGCCCGCCGCGCCCGTCGCCGCCTCGCCGGTGACCTGCCGCGGTGCTGCCGCTTCTAACCCTAACGAAGCCGAGCACGAGCACGAGCACGCAGAGCAGAATCAAGACTCGGTTAGTCCGACTGCTGAGCAGTCTATAATTTTTTTGGGGGGGGGGGGGGATAGGGGAGGTGGGCTGCGCGGTGAAATCTAGGGGTGGGCCACGGCCCACCCGGCCCACTCTCTAGACTGGCCACTGGAGCCGAGGACAGGTTCTAGAACCTCCAGCCCCTGAATTCCATGGATGTGGTGGCGGGTGTGGCCGCGACCTCTGGTGAGTACGCACAACTCAGAAGAGTCCTGCTGTTGGTCGTGGCCGTGTCCTCCGGTGAGTTCTTGGGCGGGCGTGAACCTTGGCCTCCATGGAAATGGGTGATGTTGTGTAGATTGTACCAGAACCCACAGGGGGGAGCCAAGAAGAAAGAACGAGAGAGGAATATGCCCACCACCGGCCGTTCTGTTCTTTCAATTGAAAAGAAGTTTGACACAAAACAACCAATCCAAATGCTACCAATTTTCAATTAATTTTTTGTTCATATTTGAATTGATATAAAATATATTCAAGTTCCTTTCAATTTTTGTGTTAAAGTACAATATTTTGTAAGTACAAAAAAAAGGGTATCTATGTCTTTTTACATCTAATTTAACACTGTTTACACCTCTTAACAGAATAGGGGCAACTTGTTTTTTCAGTTTCAAAAAACAGATCCATTCTTGCAAAGTTTGAAAAAGAAGTCCACTTTCAAAATTGAGGTTGAAAATAGGTCCGCTTTTGCAATTGCCCCCAAAAAGAAAAGAGAAAGAGGTTGGAAGTTCTCTTCTCCTTCTGGTGGCATTTTTGGAAGGAGAGAAATCGGAGGATTTTCAATGATGAGGAACGATCAGTGCCCCGCCTAGCCAACACCATTTAGGATGAAATTGCTCAGCTATATTTAGCGTTGGATTTACCTTGATGGATGGTTCTTGTATCTCTATTTCATTTCACCGACACCATGTTGTTCTTTTATGGGACGGTTCCTGTATTTTTCATTTATTTTTCTTTTATTTTAATGAAAGACAGCACTCCTGTCAATTTTTTTTCTTGAAAAAAACTGCAAGCTGTAGCAACTGGCGGAGTGCGTTCCCGCGATCGGTCAGCGGGTCGGTGCCGACGGCAACATGTTGCACTGCACCAACCTGAGCGTGCAACAAGGGTGCTTCGGCAATTGTGGAAAGGACCCCAGCTACAGCAACTACATGAGCAGCCCTAACACTGGCCGCGCGTTCAAACCCTGCGGCATCACCATCCCCGCATGTCCATGGCGCTTATTCTCCGGTGCTTGAGCTTATGCAACATCTACCTACTGAAATTCACAGCTTTGAGGTTATAAAACAATGCAGTCAAGATATGGACTCAAATATTCAGAAATTCCGTTCTTAAAATAGACGATGGTTTGAGGGGAGGAAGCCGATCGAGAGAGGAGGAGGCCACCTAATTTCCTAATGGAAAATCAAAGAACGCATGCAGTGGAATAGAGGTGCAATGAAAACAGATCATGCACTCCATTAGGTGCCATCTTGAAACAGAGTAATGCTCGCATGCACACCAACACCAACCGCAGTAAACTTTTACCTGATTCGTTGACAGTTACTACTAGGAGACTAGCAGTACAATGAATAAGTGGCACAGCATGTCCAGCTGTCAGTAGAGCTACTGGCCGATTGCATGCAACAGTTTTTGCATCTGGTTCAACCCCAGTGCACGCACTGATGCACGACGCATCGCGGTGCCTCGCCGCGGCTCACCTACCCCAGGCCAGACCCCCTATAAATACCACGCCACAACACCTTCCACACTCACACACCACCACCTCACAGCTCACTCTGCACTCGTGCGACAACTCGAGTCTCTCGTTTACCGGCCTCTCTAAGAGAACTAGAGAGATCAGGGTCCTAGCAAGAGGAGTCATGGCGGCGAAGGCGGTAGCGATGTTGTTGACCCTGACAGTCATCGTGACCGCGCGCGGTGCCAGGGCAGACGACTGTAAGCCGGATCAGCTAGCGGTGTGCCTCCCCGCGATTGTTAGCGGGTCGGCACCGACGGACGCGTGCTGCACTAACCTTCGCGCGCAGCAGGGATGCTTCTGTCAGTACGCCAAGGATCCCAACTATGGCAAATACCTGAACAGCCCCAACGCCGGTTGCGCACTCACCACCTGCGGCATCGCCGTCCCCAAATGCTAGGCGTGTCTACGCTGTGTTAGGCCGAGCCACCGCGTCTTGCGCCACTCGTGTTTTTATGTACGAATAACGGGTCCGTGTGCGTGGACTGACATATTCTTTCTGTAACTCAGAGCCAGATCTATCTATCGAATATATGTAGAGAGAGAGCATTTTTTTAGTGCCATATAGAACATTTCTCTTTGTTTGTCCTGATTAATAAAGGTGGAGCGAGGCAAAAGAACATCGGGCTCGGAGGCAGCTGCCTCGTCGTGGCAATCGAATCTCCATCGCCGGATGCGTCGCCCGTGTGCTGCTCCGGCCGCCGTTCCCGTCTGCCTCCTAGTTTTGCCATACACGGCCCGCCGCCCTGCCCAAATACTAATTCATGGAATGCTGAACATTGCAGGACCCTGATCATTATTTCCATCTTCAAAACTTCTTCTTTTTTTTTGGCGAGAAAGATCCTCAAACTAATCGTCAGACACGTAAAAACGCAGACCGCACGCCACCTCGAGGCTCGAGCACGTAATTAAGCCAGGCACAGCCCGGGCGGCCGTCCACGGCACGCGGGCACCTTGCTTCGAGCTTGGGCCGCGGCAGGACGCCGCGAATCGGCACGGCAAGCACACGCGCGCACTGCGCAACGCTCGCTGGCAATTCGAACGCCATGCGAGGCAACGCTCCTTCGCAGCGGGGGTGCGCCCGTCACCGCGTAGCGTAAGCTCTACGCATGGCTCCGCACGTGTTTTTCACCGGAACCTACCACGCGACGACGCATGCTTAATAGTATACCCGAATGCGCTACATCGCCCCATCCAGGAAGTGGAACGCGGCACAAAACCAGTCGCATGGAAGCATCATTCGCCGGGCCTCATGCCCTCATGGCGGTGGCCCACGTCATCCTGAGCTTCTTCGGGGGCAAAGGGCTGAGTTCGACGGGGATGTCTCTCGAGAACGCTTGTCGACAGGGCTGACAATCTTGACGGTCTCCCTACAGCGACTCCAGTGTGACGGTCTCGATCGTAAATCCAGAGGAGGATGCTGCACAGCACAGCGGGATTGCCTCGGCTCGGACCGGTCTCGCGCCCTTCCTTTTTGCTCGCGGTTTCTCAACGGGTGCAGTGGTGCACAAACCTGTGGCGGCTGTTGTGGGCATCGGCCAAGAACATGTATGTTTCTGCTCACGACGCAGATGTTCGCGGGACGCTCTGGTTTCATCCCCGCAAGCTGGCATTGCGTGCAGACCGTGCGTGACCAGGCGTCGGTGCAGTGACCGGGTTCAGATCGCGCACCGGTCACGGAATCGTCGTCGTCGAGAGGTGTTGTTGTTGTTGTTGTTGGTTCCGGGTTCACCGGCGGGAGGTTGGAATTGCTCTTGAACCCGTTGCCCGGGTTGGTCGACGGAACGGTGACGATGCCGGGGATGCCAGGTTCGTCGCCGGGTTCGTGGCGGGTACGGTCAACCAACCGCGTTGGTGACGGTTCCTCTCGCCGCATCGGCGATCTCCCGACGGCAAGCACGACCTCCTATAGTACTTTGCTCAATGGCTATTGTAAGAACGGAATGATAGATGAGGGGCTGGCTCTTTTCAAAGAAATGTTGGGCAAGGATGTTAAACCTACTGCTATTACTTATTACATAATGATGCAAGGTTTATTTCAGGCTGGAAGAACTTCTGCTGCAAAGGAGCTGTATGTAACAATGGTTGACAGTGGAATTCAGTTGGAAGTTGTCACTTACAACGTAGTTCTTGGAGGTCTCTGTGAAAATGGGTTCCTTGATGAAGCGCTAATGATGTTTCAAGGTCTATTTTCTAAGAATATTAAACTTGATATTGTTACTTTCACTACTATGATTGTTGACTTGTTCAAACATGGGCGGAGTAAAGCTGCCATGGATCTATTTGCTGCTATCCCATCCCATGGTTTGGTGCCAAATGTTGTGACGTACAACATAGTTATGGTGAATCTCATAAACGAAGGGCTTCTAGAGGAGTCGGATAATCTAATTCTATCCATGGAGAAGAGTGGATGTGCTCCGGACTCACGTATGCTCAATGCTGTTGTTAGGAGATTATTGCTTGGAGGTGAGATGAACAGAGCTGCGGCTTATATCTGCAAATGTGATGAGAAGAAATTCAGTCTTGAAGCATCAACTGCTTCGCTTCTTATATCAATTATCTCAGAGGGGAATTGTGAGGAATTTGTGAACTCACTACCTGAAAAATATCATTTTCTTTTGAAAGCTAGAAAAAGATGAACCATATTTCAGCGATTATTCTGTATCTGATAATACTGCTTCGAATGTTTATTAAGGTATGGACTTGTTTTCAATGACCAATATAAAATTAAAGATGTCTTTTTATCTGACTTGGTGATAAGCTTTTATTATTTTACATTTTATTGTGATTGTTAGTTATGCATCAGCATACTCAGTGAAGAATCACAAATTCATGTCATCTGCCAAATGTGTATTTGTAAATCGTCTCTACTGGTTTAGACAACCTAGGTTCCAACTAAAACTATAATTTAACATCTGATTGACATACATTTGCAGCTCTCTACTAATTGATCTTCAACCATTCGTTGAGAGACTATATCACAGATGTAGTGTCTTACTAGTTATATACCCATGCGTTGCAACGGGGCACAAAATTGTATTCCCTCGTGACACTGAAAATATCTAGCTACTCATGGCCAGTTGGCCGCTTTCTTAATAGCACAGTTCTCAACTGGACCTTTTTCCTGCATCCTCGCTTTTACCATGGACAAAGCTATGTTTAAGGCACATAATATGAAAGTGCTGATTTCACTTTCTATATTAGATCTTAAAAATTAATTTTCAGAATCATAAAACAATAGTTATCTGAATGCACAATCAAAACCCAACCAGACAATGAGTTGTTTAGTGAATACTTGAAGCATTAAATTGAATAGTTGGAACTCAGCTCCTGAATTGAACAAGTTATGTATGTTTTGGAGATTCTGCAACTACAAGTATCAAAAAAAGACGAACCGCTCTTAAAAAAAAAAAAAAGAAGATGAACCGGCAGATACACTTGCATGATACTCCCCTATCCCACCAGTAATATCAGCACACATTTCACTCAGTTTAATTGGGAAATATACATGCCTGCTCTGAGTGACTCTGAATACTAATGACTCTGTACCTCTGCATTTGTTGTATGGTGTTCGATAAATATGGCTGGTGTGCTATCTGCTAAATCAACCAGCCAGCAACAAATCAAGTTCGGTACATACTTAACTCTAAAATTTACAAGAAGACAACAAGCTGATCAAGTCGTAAAAACCAAGGCTGCATCACATGGAACAGAGGTACGGCCAAATAATGATTAGCCTTGGTTTTTACATTGCATGGAACAGAGTATGTAAGACTCAATAAAAAAATATAAAAATAATGATTACTATGTTAAATACATGGCTTCATACATACATATACATTATATGTAAAACCATCCTGAATCCTAATACACAAATTTTACCACAATATTGGTTTTCTTCATAAACAAAGGATGCGCTAACTCTACTACATATGCGCTAACTCTCCCTTTCAGCCTTGTCCTTGCCCTTCCACTCCAGGAGCAAGCTCAGCATGGTTGACCCCTGCTGTTGGCTACAGGTTTGCTTTGCCAACATGGATGGCATATATCGTCTTAGTTGTTAGAATATATCCATTTGGAACCATGGAATCAGCAAGCTCATTTAACTCTATAGCTCAGAATTCAAAACAGATTGTTGTGGGATGCCTACAAAAGCATAGATACCAAAGGTGGCCCTCGCTCTTCCAAATAGAAATGTAGGAACCGATCATCATGCACCAAATAACCAATCAGAGAAAGATAAAGCATGAGGAAATATTTTAATAAAACACTACAGCATAGCTGAGACTCAGTTATCCTGCTTCAAATAAAAACACAAGCAGATGACAGTTCCATAATGACAACAGTGAGGCAAGGCTTTACCTTGACAACCAGAGCGATGTTTTCTTGATCATAACCTCTTGCTTCTACTGCTGCTTGATAAAACCATTGTCTTGTGCACTAAACTCTATTTTGTATCTTCATCTTGTATTATCTTTCTGAAGCAGATGCTATCAGCTATCAAATGTTGCAACAATCAGAAGCATTATTAGCTTCTAATCCTCTCCTCAAGAGTTAAAACAATACAAAAAAAAGTTGTCATAAGAAAGAAGGCATATTAGAAGAGAGAAAAAGTAGAAGCCACAGCTCAGAACAAAATTACTGAGTGAAAAGAGACGCTAGCTGCTCAACAATGGACCAACTGGAGCGTAACTGAATCACATCATTCTGATGCTAATGTACAATGCAATTTAGAACAACAAAATCTGAATGCAATGACAATTGAACTGTTATTTATAGCAAATCAGTGAAATATTGAGATGGTGGGAAAGATTTGCCTTTAAATGTTGACGAAACCAGATCAATCAACATAGAGTCAATAATGGAGTACTGTGTAAACTCTAGACAAATCAAAAGTGGCAAACCAGTATGCCTATCAAAGATTTAAATTGGGTAGCCTAACAAAATAGAAAAGATATCTGAAAGAAAAAAAATTGAGATGGTGGGAAAGATTTACCTTTAAATGTAAAGGTTGAAGAGATGTGCGTGCACACAATGGCCTCCGCAAGAACCATAAGCAGGTCATCCGGTTCCTGCCTCCTAGTGTTGTTGTCGATGCTCATTTGAAACCTCCTAGTGTTCTTCTTGAGGTACTATGAATTTGGGTACAAAAAAGAAAAACTGAAACAATCATCATAGATACTTCTCGTTACAAAAAATATATTGAACTGCAAAGATGAATTACAGGATTGCTAAATAGTAACATGTAGTGTCAGCTTACTGAAGGATCGAAGAGGTGTTCTGAGCTTCTTGCATTTCCCCAAAACTCACCAGATACAACGTCATTGCCAAGACGAATTGGTGATCAAAACTTCGTAGACTGGAAATATATACAAAATTCAAATTTCACAGTTCAATTAAAAACATAACCTTTCTGAAAAAATATTTACAAGAGCCAAATACTGATGCACATATTTATTTATCATTTACGGGAAAAAGAAATCATTTACGGGAAAAAGAATACTGGAATTTGCATCTACAAACAACAGATGCACTTGAGTGTTGTGCATGAAAAAATCCCAATAGATCAGACCATGAATCCGCTTCAAACTAAATTATACGCAGATAAAAATTAGCAGCATACCCTAAACTATAATAGTTTATTTCACAACCAAAGCAATTTTCATGGTGAACGACTGAATGAGATGCAACCAACAGACAACACTCATGCTCAATTGAAGCATTTGGTACCAACAGCCCCATAAAATATAGCAATTGGGGCAGTAATATTTACCCGAGGATATACATGATCAAAGTCAAAGATTTTAGGTTGTTCAGTGGGGTCCGTATCTTTGTTCAATAAATTTTCTGAGTTACACATCTTACTGTCTAAACAAAAGAAAAATAAAAAGGCAGAAGAAATATACTTATGGTTTTTCCAAGCCCTCAATTCATTGATGTAGATCAGCTGATTTGGACAATAAAGTACTCCCTGTGTTTACCCAGCAGCAGGTTCCTCCAGGAGTACTGGGAGTTCCAGTTTCAAGGAAATTTTCTTCAGTACTATGACCAGAAATTTGCTCCAGTGAATCATTAATAGGTACCGAAGATAACGACTCTTCAGCAAGCTGTCAGTAAAGCACTAATCTAGGCAATGCTGATCGAAGGGTAAGAGAAAACTCAAAGATCGTAGAAAGTGGCTCATGGTCATGCAGCTCTCTGAAGCATGTAGAATGGAGCAACTAATATAAATTTATAGCATATAAAATTTCTGAAACCATATGCATAAAAAAAATACAGGAGCACAAGCATATCAGAGAAAGCACATGTTGCCTTTCATCTTTCTCATTCAGTTACTCATTTTATTTCAATCTCAAGCAGCATTCCCTAAACTATAACAGTTTATTTCACAACCAAAGCACAACCGAATGAGATGCAACCAACAAGCAACACTCGTGCTCAATCAAGAAGTATTTTTCCATCAGGAATACCATTCGACAGAGTGAGAGGAAGAGATGAAAGGTAGTAATCCTTGCTTTTCGCTTGGTGAAATGGATGAAAAAAATCAGAGGCAGCCAAAACATACCTGAGGGATTGAGGTCAAGGATCTTTACCCCTCTCCAGCCTGCACAAGGGATCAAGATCACCTCTCACGACGCGGATTTGGTTTACCGACATCGCTGGCGACGACCACATATTGGTGGTAGTAGCGCAGATCTTCCACTCGACAACGATTGTGGTTCCGATGCATGACCCCATGGATCCTAGCCGCCATTGATCGGGTCAGTCGTCCATGATGCAATGACATAATTTGTGCTCGCGTTCTTCTTCCCCCAGCTTTTCGCAGCAGCAGTAGTCCGAGCGGGGCACCCAAAAGAGGATGCAGCAGCAAGACATGCATAGGAGACGAGGATTCGGTGACGTGGTACCGCGGTTGCAAGGTGGGACAGGCGGCGAGTCATAGGTGCAGACAGGGATTGTAGGGTGGGGGCACATATCGCAGGTAAGAAGGACGAAGCAGGCAAGACAGAGGTGAGATTGGGGGAGAAGAGGATTCAGAGGCATCGGGCTAGACCGTGGAGTTAAGGTGAACGTGCGATGCATGAAGCGTGGTTCGCACGCACGGGCACGGGTCGCAGGTAGTGGGAACGGTTCGCAGCCGACGACGAGTGGTAAGTCGGACGAAAATTCAGAGGTGAGAGATAGAATGCATTTGAGATTTTTAAGTAGTAGAGAGTGTATGCTGCTCCTGTTTGTCTCAGAGCGGGAGCGGATCATTAGAGAGTGCTTCCAATCTGAGAGTCTTCGCCTCAAGGACACACTCCATCTGTTTGACAAATTGCTCCTGCAACCCAGGCCTTCCTTAGTGCGTGTCATCATAGAGCTACTCATTGTTGTTGGTTGCGCCCTGAAATCCCCGTTCGTATGCGAGGGATCAGCATGCACCTTCTCCCTCTTCAACCGCATGCCCAAAACTGTGTTTTTTGCATACTCATATGTGCATAAACCAAAAATCATAGAGTGATCAGGCAAAGCTTATGTTTATAGAAATGTGTCTGCTAGGACTGGAGCCAAATGTAATCAGCTATGGCACGGTAATAGAGGGGCTTTGTAAGATGAGTAGGGTGATCGATTAAGTATTCACTTTATTCAGATTAGATGATTGATGAAGGATTGGCTCTTGATACTGTTGTTTTTATCCTCCTAATTCATGGTATTTGTATAATCAGGAAATTGGAGGAGGCTAAGGAATTAGCTTCTGAAATGCTTATCAGAGACATCCATCCTTTTATATTCAGTAGCACACAATTCCATTATATGTGCCAACAAGGGAGTGTTATGGAACCCTGACATACCTACGACTTGATGGTTTGTACAGGTGTGGCGCCTAGTGTTCTTTTTTCATATAATACCCTGACAGATAATACTGTTTAGATGGAAAGATGAATGAATCAATGGAGCTACTTACGGGTATGGTAGATATGGGTTTGCAGTCAATAATTAGTGTGTACAGTAAGAACAGAAGGATAGAGGGTGCATTAGATTTGTTAAAAGAAATGTGAGAAATAATGCTATTACATATGCATACTGCTGCAGTGTTGCAAGGATTATACCGAGCAGGGAGGCTTGTTGCTGTCTAAGAAAGAAACTCCTGTGTCAGAATGCCTGACTACGGAATATAGCAAAAGTTGACCGCACAACACTGAGTGGTTGTCTGCAATTTATTGTTCATATGCATTAGAATTGTACCCAAACAACCTTATTCAGTATTCATAATTGGGTGCGCTTGGTGATTTTATTAGAGTTGTGTGGTATGCCTGTATTCTTTGCCCAATGCACCTGTTTTTTAAGCTTAGTTTGGATCGAGTCCCTGAATTCCTTGGTCCGGGGTCATTCTATAAACATTACAATTAGAACCGATACCATGGTCTCATCCAATAAAAATATTGCTTTTTTTTTCAGGAATTCAAGATCGCAATCCTGTCCATTCTGTCTGAGACAACCTGCAGAAGACTGGCCCTGATGACTTGCGGATCTATATTGAGGACCAGGATGCGGATTTCTTGGAGACAGTGCCGAGAGAGAACCTGAGACGGTTGTTCATGTACATAAGCAAATTGCCTTTGATTGTTACAGATGTAATCTTCAGTGTTTATGATTCCCACATAAATGACCGTGGCACAGCCTTCAGAAAACCTTCAGCCAGTGTCCTGTTCCCAGTTAATCTTATCCCACCTTGTTCACCAATTCCATGCTTCACTCAAGCTTCTGGAAGTGTCTGAAGCCCTGAACTGCTCCGGAATGGCCCTTTGGCCATGTTTTAGAGAACTTGTTTAGTGCCTGATCCTTAATCATATCCAGCCACTCTGTACATAACTGACTTGACTCTGTTAATACAGAACTTGTGATTGCCTCGAATGGAGGCAGTGCTTTTTATGACTATCTCGTGTTTCTTCTAATTCTATATTTCTGAGCTCTAGAAAAATTTTGCTGCATAATTAGGTAGTAGGTGGTTTATGTCAGTGAAACCGACCAGCTGCTATTGGTTATGACCTGTTACTTACAAGAGGCTGCCATTACCATCAATATGAACCTTTTGTTGAGCTTTTCTTGCAGTGGGAACTGAAAGATTACATTACAGCAATCAGAATCAGAACTGAAAGGGTTTGATGTTTTGTGGTCCTTCAGCAACATATCTGTAGTTGGTAGTTCTCCGCCAGTAATATCTGTAGTTGGTAGATACCGAAATTACAGATCTCACAGAATAATCTTTGGACTCTTGATCAGTAGTACTCCTACAGATCGATGTACATTCGGTATGCGTCCCTCTGCGGCGCGTAATAGTCCTGCACGGTGGTGTCGACTTGGAACCCGGTCTTCCGATACAACGCAACGGCGGCCGTCCTCTCCGGGTCGACGTGGAGGGACTCTCCGCCTCCGGCACCGTTCCACCGCGGCCGCCAGCAGCGCCTCGCCGTGGCCTTGTCGCCTGCAGTTCTCCTCACTGCAACCACCAAACCAGAGGGCAGAGTTGCTGCCTCGAGTCACGGTCTTGGCTGAAAACTGAATGAGAGCGTGCTCCGTGTTTGTTCTCACCGGCTAGCTTTTCTTGCAGCGGGAACTGAAAGAATTGCATTTCAGAAATCAGAATCAGAACTGAAATGTTTTGATGTTTCGTGCTCCTCCAGCAATATATCTGTAGTTGGTAGTTCTCCGCCACCAATATTAATGCAAGATGGGCGATGGAAGACTAGTCTTGCGTGCGTGCGTGCTCGCCGTCTTCCAGGAGCAAGCCGTCCATAACCATAACCCCAGTCTAGAGACGTGGATAAACAGTCTAGCTTGTCGATGAGTCATTCGTAGTACAGGTTCAATGCTGCATAGTAAGAAAGGAAACGATTTGAACGAAACGTAATAGTCCCAAGATAACTTCTTGTTTCCTAATTCAGGTTTCGACATATACATGACGTGCCCAAAGACTAATCCATGGAATGCTGACCCTCCCAAGTAAATAAGGCAAAAATTCTGAAGAAGATGCGGGTCATTTCCATCCTCGCAACTTTTTTTTTTTTTTTGGGCGAAAGTTTCTCAGGCTATCAGTCAGACGTCTAAAAGCGCAAACCGCACGCCACGACTTGGAGCCACAACCCATTCACGGCACGCGGGCTCATTCGACGGAGGCCGCGGGCCCGGCTTCAGCCAACACACAACACAACCGATGCATGCGCGCGGACGAAGACGAAGGCGACGACAGCCATTGCGCAATGCGCCACACCCAACTCGGACGCGTAAGTTGGTGGGGAGTTGGGCTGGCGCCACGAGTATGCTCGTGCTCCTTCGTTCCCAGCTGGCATGCGGCTGTCTCTCCGCGTAAGCTGTACGCATGGCGCTGGCCTTTCACTAGACCAGTACACCACTCGATGGCGCCGGCTAGTTCCGGTGGTTTAGCACCACATCGCTCGATCCAGGAAGCAGAACGCGGCACAAAACCAGTCGCACGGAAGCATCATTCGCCGGGCCTCATGGCGGTGGCCCACGTCATCCCGAGCTTCTTCGGGGGCAAAGGGCTGAGTTTCGACGGGGATGTTTCGAGGACGCTTGTCGACAGGGCTGACAATCTTTGACGGTCTCCCTACAGCGACTCCGGTGTGACGGTCTCGATCGTAAATCCGGAGGGGTTGCTGCACAGCGGGATTGCCTCGACCCGGACCGGTCTCGCGCCCTTTCTCTCGAGCCCACGCCCTTTTGCGTGCTCCTATTCGCGTTAGGACGCGCCCTGAGAGTGAGACTGTGAGAGTGTAGCCTGAGTAACGAGGACGTTCTGCCTCTTCGTGCTCATAAGCTTTCGGAGCTCCCCAACCTCTTGCAGGCATGAGCGACCAACACGGTGTCCATCGTGCTCCAGTAGATCACAGCCGAGCTGCAACATTTTCATTTACTTCACAATTATATAGTAAATGTTACAAATATAATATAACTCAGTTGTCTCAGCACCTGGATCAACATATACGGCAGGTATCCAATCCAATCAGTTCATCGAGGCAGCCAAACAACTCCAGAGAAGCAGAAAGCACAGCAGCAGTCGGAGCAGGGGACTTTAGGACTCTTGTGTAACCACAAGAGTCCCTTCTTATAGTTATTCCGTGCCTTATTCACTGACAATTAATCAGTCTGTTGTTGGATTATCCCTTCTGATAGTTATTCTCACTGACAATTCAAGACTAAGGGTTGAGCAAAATATACCTCACAAAAGAGGATTCAGGAGAATATAAGGCAATATGGGGGGTTCTACTCTACCATGTGCAGCCGCATCTTTTTCAGAATAAACTTATGCCCTCATAAGCTTATTCACTTCCACCCGTACGAACAAGAAACAGTACCCTAACCTTGTGAATGAGCTTTGATACAATACAAGCCTGCAGGACATGCATGAGACGGTGAGAGAGTGGCAAGGACGAGCTGCACTGAAATAAGACCAAGCGACGCTAAAAGTATCTGCTTCAAATTCACACTACTAGTCCATCAGCCCGTGCTACCGCACGGCTGGTATTTTATTTTGTTCAGTTTAGTTGACATTTCAGTTATATTATCTGGTTTTACATGCTTCATAGGATATTATCTGGTCTTAGATCATTAAATACAGAATAGAGCGATTATAATCGATAGGTCATACCAACAAAGCGTGTGGGCCTGCATCATCATGACATAATTTTGACTCAAATAGATGCACATGTCAAAAAGCAGATTATGTATATGAAAAATTCAATTGTGGTAAACATATTGATTTTTCTTGAAAAGACAATATTTGTTTTATAAAATCTAAATACATAATTGTGTGAAAAAGATGCACGATGCTATTGGCACCCCAACTTTTAGCTTTAATGCGATTAACTGTAGATACACAATAGAGATATTGTCACGATATTATTACCTTCCTAAGTAAATTTTTCTTAGGTGGACTTGCGTCTAAAGTTCAACTTGCACATGTACTGCTCCTAATGATTCAACTGTGACGCTTGCCTCTATGGTGCAGTGGGCACTTCCGAAAATATGCACATAGACCGATTCTCTTCACTTTTTGTTGTCATCTCAATGAGGCATATTCTTTATAGTTAATTGATTGCATGGAAGCTGTTCTAATCAAGCAACGCTTATTGTTCCTGTTCTCAAATACGCCTGTAGTTTCTTATGATGTGCTCTCAGTTGGAAATTATTTCCCTTTGGTTGGCATGCCCTATGAATGTCTACCTATCTCTGAACATTTTGTTTTTTGTGAGGAACCTATCTCTGAACCTCAATTCTTAATGTGGTGCATACCGATGCTGAGTACATGGGGCTCTTCTCGTTCCTCCACTTCCTTCACTCTTCATGCCTTAATCTGCATGTGCACAGCAGCATCACAACAGATTAATACACGGCAGAAGATCGGCATCATTATATATGGCACCATCGATGGGTAGCAACTCTATCTCAACAATATGGTTCGTGAGAAGACCATGGTGTTATTACCCGTTGAGGTGCTTGTAGCCGTGTGGAGGCTATGTTTAATTGCTGATTATTGTGCTGCTGGATGTTGTCGTCGCCGCGCTCACCACACAAAGACGGACCCCTTCAGTGCGATTGGATAGCCCTGGACGACATCGGCCTCTCACAGGTTGTGGCACTGCAGATCGCGCGAAGCTGGGCCATATGCGTTGTCTTACTTTGAACTGGAGCTTCAGTTCACCCGGAGAGAACTTGCGTCCATTGGCTAGTGAGCTATGCTTCAGCTTGGGCATGGTTGGACCACGGAGCGAACCGCACCAGCCCCATCGACCCAGCTGCATTTGACGGAGCATGGTGGAGAACTGTTTTGCATTTGTTTAATGCTCCAATGGATAGTATGGGTCGACCCTGCTAGATGGCTGTTGTGCTCTGCTGCTACGAAAAGATGGAGCCGGGAGTCGATGCCGACGCGGGAAGCAAACTCTAGGACACGCGAGGAGCAAGCACTAGGAGCAAGCCGGGAGTCCGCTACTGCTATCGCGGGACACACAACTGATTTCCACCACAACCTGGGATACTACGCAAGCGTTGATCAAGTAGCCATTAGGCAGGCTATCATTCATAGCACCCGATAAACACTAGGCTAAGCATCTCCAACAGACTAGCTAAAAATAGATGGCTAAAATCTTGATTTAGCTATTATGTAAAACAAAAAAAAGTATAAAAAAAGTGATCAAATCCAACAGCCTCTCTAAATTTTAGTACTCTTTATATTCAAATGGTTGTGGGCTACAATTTTTGGCTTTTGGACTTGACTTTGACACATGGTCCGGCCGTAACATTTGTGGCCTCTGTAATAGGCACAATACAATTATATTTTAGTCAGGATGTTTTATGTAAAATGGAAATGCTTCTTCGTGCTCCTCTCTCCTGCCATGGAAGTTTTCCAAGAGCTTCGATCGGCAAGGGGGAATGGGAAGAGGGCAGCTGAGGACTGGGAGAATCGGGTCCTCTAGTAACGGCGCACCCATTTGAAGTACAATTTTTGGGTTGTTGCCTTGGGGAACGGGAGGTGCTAATACATAGTAAACGGACATGACCATGGAAGCTTCAGGGCTACTCGTTTTTTTTTTCTCTCAAAACACCAGCGTCGCCGGACTCCAAATCGCCACCAGCCGTGATCGTCAGGATGCGTCCTATTGCATGATCGCGTGTCGCATGATGGCGACCTGCCTGCAGCCTGCTTGATCAGGCGGCAACTGCAGGTCCTGAATCGATCTCAAGCTAGCATCGCGTCGCGCCCTGATCAACCTGTCAGCTCCTGCCATCGTGATCGCCATGTCCAGCTGCCTGCGCCGGTATACAGCTTAACGAGTATCAGTACTGCCTCCTTTTTTATTAAAACGCAATGGACGGAGCGGGAATCGAGAGATGCGCGCGAGCGGCAGGAGGGCGGTACGCTCGGGAGGAGAGGGTGGGGGCGCGCGGGAGGAGTCTGATAGCGAGCCGTGAGCGCTCGCCAAAAATGGAGAGGCAGACGATCGGTATAGCGAGCGTGAATATTTGGAGAGGCAGAAAGCGATCCTGTTGGATCGAGTTTTCAGCGCATGTTCGGTATATTTAACGATGCAGTGAGTTTTACCTCCTCTCTTGGAGATGCTCTAATGAGTAAGATTAACAGCTACGACACACATCGCTCATTCTTATCTTCTGAATTGAAACTAAGAAAGCATCTAGCAGTTACTACCAGATTGGAACCTTTTGGATCTGGATTCATCAGACGTCAGGCGGGGAGCAGTTGGGGCACCGGACGAGGCCGTTCTCGTTGCACCGGCGCAGGTGCGGAACCTGCCGCCGCCCTTGACGCTGTACCGCTTGTCGCCGAAACAGAGCTGCCGAGCCAACCACAAGAAAAAGTGAAACCCAACAACTACGACAGAGAGCAGCCTACCATGCTGGTTCGATCCACTCGACCCTAGGGATCGACCGAAGCCGAACCAGCTGCCCCATGAAGTGATCCACGGTGAGCCAGTAAACTCGTTTTTGTGGACCGGTTCGACGATCCACTGGACTGACCCGTCCCATGCCCAAGCTGAGCTATGCTCTCTTGGAGCACCGATCAATTGGATCATGACCACAGCCGTGTCAGTTCAGGTTGATAACTAACGATAGCGGCGCCGGCAGTTAGGGCACACCATAGAAAGTGTTAGAGATATGTCCAAGAGACAATACGGATTTGATCCGTATATGAGGGTCATACAGATATTGATCCGTAAGGAATTAGTTCACTAATGGGCCAACTAGTCGAGACCCATTAGAAGGGTCTATTTAAGTGGAGGAGGGGCTTAAGGCGCAGGTGATTCCACCAGTCCTTAACCCTAGCCGTCGTGCTCCTCTTTCTCGCCCACAAAACCCTAACCGTGTTGCCGGTGCTAGCACGCCGCGCATGGTGCTCTAATCCCATACGTGTGGATACCGCGAGGAGGCGCTGCTATTGCTGCGGTGCCGACGGCTGGACTAGAAGGAGACGATTGACGTGATCGACTACTTTCTCTACACCGACGCACGACTACGTTGGATCGAGCTGCTCTAACATTCGCTTCCGCTCCGCCTGCGCGTCTAGTGGTAACGATCCATGATCCTCTCTTGTAAGGTTTTCTGGTTGAACGGTAGAAATTATTATATGCTATCGTAGCCTACCCGTTCCCCAATAGAAAGGTACTACAATAACCACGTGAAAAGAAAAAGAGTCCCATCTAGCTAGAACTACCCAACCCAAGGACACGTATTCAAAAACATGGTATGTGCGAGTGGAATTGAATAAATCTGATATGATGTCTTTCTTTTTATCATATTATTATGGGCTGTTTTCCTTTAAAGATTTTTAAGGGTATACTTCAGGCTAAATAATTTATAATGGTATTGGTAGGTAATTTACATCAAGTTAGATCCTATGGTTATAATTTGTTGAGTGTCCAATTAGATGGCCAGATGTTTTGCTTTATTGTGAGAATTTCTAAGATTTTTCTCTGAATAATGTGGAGGTCTCTAAAAGAGCCTCCAATTAGTAAATATATAAGATAAGATATGCACCATCACATATTTTGATGAAACCATTAATTTTTACGTCAAGACACATGCCACTAAAATAACTATGTTCAGTTCTTGCAAAGGTGGTCTATCAGTGTATATGTGGTGCAGTTAGGTGCAACACAATTATCACGCATCTGCTCTAGTGTTGCCTCAGCCTTGTCCATTGCCTGAGCCTTGCATAGGCCATCAATGATTTAGCTGCGAGTAACAACATCCGGGGAAATCCCATGATCCAACATTTCATGAAATAGGTTGTAAGCGTGGTCTACCTGACCCCTCTTTAAACAAGCCATGGATGACAGTGTTATATGACACCACACCAGGTGCGCAGCGAGAAATGGGGATTGGCGAGTCAGTTAGCACACTGGGGATTGGCGAGTCTCAGTTAGCACACGGGGGATTGGTGAGTCAGCGAGAAACGGGGCCAAGTGCAGTATGTTGTTATAGTCATCTTACCTTTCATGGGGATTGGCGAGTCATGATATCGCGAGAAATGTTCTATCTGATCTCACGCGCCCAGGATGATGTGCAATGTCAGTGACAATTAGGAACTTTTGGAACAAGAACATGGCCTTTTATAACTGGATAGACCGAACCGTCCAGTGGTGCTTGAGGCCCTACTTGTGACTCAGATGCATGATGTCGTCGATGGCTCCACCACACCTCATGTTGCTCCATCCTTACTAGTTGCCAACCACTTTTTTGTTGAAGAAAGGGTGAGGCACAACCAGCCAAGTGTAGATGATGTCCAGTCTCCTTCAGTAATCAGATGTGAAGTGGAACAATTGATTGGACATGAATTGATCAAAGCTTTGAGCAATCTCAAGCACACTGCGGAAGCTCCTTTGTCTTCCTCTATTGGACAAAACACAACATCCACGAAGGGAGAAATTGTGATGCACCAAGAGGGCAATATGAGTTACAATCGACATCCGAAACTTAAATTCAAAACTCAGAAACCGATTATCAAGGTGACAAGGTGGTTCGAAACATGTTGACAAAAAAATGGATCGTTGTTAGGAAGGACAAGAAGTTGAGTGACTTGACTAATCTCATGAAAATATTAAGGTGGCTTCCCTAGTTGCTGTTAGCTTCTTGCAGGTTTGAAGATCCCCATTTGTTGCTTCATGGTCCTGTGTTTGTTGTTGTTGCTTCGCCTTTGTTATTAGTTGTTTTTCTCAAGCTTGGTGATGACTATAGCTCGGGCTTGTTACTGTTGTCATTTTAGAGTTTGTAATCTTAGAATGTATCGACTCTATCTTCTACCTTAATGAATGGCAGTGCTCCTACCTTATTTTCAAAAAAGACCGAACCGTCCTTTTTTTTTCTCGCTTTTTTTTTCTTCATATCACATTGAATCAAACATCAGGAATCATACATAACACACTCTACACGAGGGTAAGATGACTACAACAACATACTGCACACATGAAAGGGGTGGGAAAAAGAAAAGAAAACAAAGCAATATTATCGCGATATCATGATCTACATGCTGTGAACTGTGACTGACCAACAACACACGCCCTGCTATCCTGGGTGCATGTCTGGCCTCTGCGAAGCCCCTGGAGTCTCTTTTCCAGTCGCTCGCCTGTACATCCAACGCCCTTGGGCTATCGTCTAAAATCTTATAGCTATAGTGTGAGTGAGCTGAGCAGCAGCATCGGCCGCCATGGGTCACCTCAGCGAGTTCTTCAGCGACCGCACTGTCATTACTAGCTGCTGCCTCTCTCCTTCCACCTCAGCGAACCTCAGGCTGATCTCCGAGTACCGTTCGTGCAGCTCTTTCAGCTCCTCATCCAACGCCTTGTTCCTCTCCTTCATAGAGGCCAGCTCTTTTGCTGACTGATCGGCAGCGTCGATCCTGAAAATTGATGAACTGTTCCAGCAGAAAGGCATGTCAGCCATGGATCAAGTGTTTCTGAATTAGTAAGGTAAATGTGTCAGCCAAGTGCAGATGGTCATTGTACCTCATGCCATGCCCGTTGCAGTCACCGTCTGTGCTCTGTATGTTGGTGCCTGGCAGTGGAGTGCTGCTCCCGTTGGTGGTATTGTGCTTGATGCGCTTATGATTAGTATGCTGGTTGTCCTGAAAAATGCAGCACTTTGAGAAACTTGGCATAAAAGTCTCATTACAATCTAAGTAGTCCAATGTAGAGGTCGAACAGCTAGATGATGTAAAGTGTAATATCATGTTCTCTTCAGTGGGGACCTCTACTGATAAAAGCTATTGGCTGAGTTATGATGAGAAAGGAGCTGGTCGATGTGGATAGAGTCAAAGTAAAATTTTGTCTTCCCATGTGCAAAGAGACATAAATCATGAGAATTCTTCATGGACACATGCCCATGCTTACTTTTCATAAGCTTTTCAGTATGTCCATCTAAATCTAAAAAAGGAAATTACAGCTACCAGTTCAGACGTGTGGTCAAGCAAGCAAATATTCTTGAGAGTTTACATTTCATTTTTTAAAGAGTTTCCACTAATTGTAATCAGAGTATTGCAGTTGTTCGCAAACACCTAATGAGCCTTATAATAGTAGCAGAAAAGATCATTTCAATAGACAAACTAAATAAGAAGATAACTCTCTGCAATAATACCATCATATTTCCTATCAAAATTTACCTTCACGTCTGAAGTCAAACCATTGGCCTTGGCACCGTCATTGCTTTCAAGGGCCCTTCGCAGCTTCAACACCTGAGAAGCAAGGTTTTCTTTCTCTGACTGCTTCTTGGACAGCGAAGTTTTTAAGTTGTCACACTGAAGTTTCAGTGACCCAATATCTATTTGTAGCTTTCCTATTCTTTCCTCCTTTTCATTCTTCACAAGTTTTAAAGTGTGAAGTTCCTCCAAGTGCATCTTCACTTGGTCCTTGAGCAATGCAATCTCCTTATTGAGCAAAGTAATCTCAGCAGTTTGGTCTTGCAAGAGCATGTCCTTTTCATTACTTCCAGCTAATTCCTTGTCTTTCTGCTCATTCTTTTGTAGGAGATCGTCCCTTTCATCTGAGAGCTTGTCAATCTTGATTTTGAGTTGGTCGATTTCTTCTGATAAGGCATTCAACTTTGCCTCATCAGATCTTTTTTGGTTCTGGAACTCATCACTCTTGGCTTTGAGCTCCCTCAGTAGTCTGTCTGTCTCCTTTGACTTGAAGTCCACTAGGGTTATTAACTGTTGAACCTTCACCCGGTGTTGATCCTGAACTGATCCAAGCTCTACTTGGGCCTTCTGCAGTAACTCTTCCAACTGACTCTTCTGTAGCTGCAGTTCTGCAGCTTCTTTTCTTGCTTGCACAAGTTGCCCTTCATTGGTGCTGAAAGCAGAAGAAACTTGTGACGATAACACCTTAAATTCCTCCTGGAGTCGTTCAGCAGTAGTTGCATTGTTCCACCTCAGTTTCCTCAAGGACTCCTCAGCCTTTATGGCCCTTTGCTCTTGTTCCACTTTTCCACTCATTATTTCTGCTATATCAGCCTCAAACTTTTTAGCCTGTGCCTGGAGCTCGTAATCCAAGCTCTCAACACTAGCCTCAAGGTCACTAATTATAGACAAATGTGCTGAACACTCGTACTGCATTCTTAGCTGCTCCCTCAGTTGAGTTTGCTCCAGCCTCGAAGATATGTCATGGTTTTCTTGTTTCAGAATCTCATAATCAAGTGCAAGTTGCTCCATTTGCATCTCGAGATCCTCACGGTCTTTCTTATACAACTCAATTTCATTGCTCAACTCAACAATTTTCTTTTCAAGTTCAGAGGTAGAGAAGTCATCACGCTTCTTTGCCAATGCATCCAGCATAAGTTCATCTTCCTTCTCTTGTTCCGAACTCGTTTCGGATAAGTCTATCTTGTGCCCAGAGTTATGCACATTTGACAGAGCATGCTCATATTCTGCCTCCTGCAGATCCTCAAGTGTATCTTCTCTCGAAACAGAAATCTCTCTATTCTTTTGCTCCAGCATCTCATCAAGATCCTTCACAGCCAGAAGCAGCTCAGAGTTGGATTCCTGCATCTTTTGCAGTTGTACACGAAGATCTGCGTTCAGATTCTTCTCATGAGTCAGCTCTTGTTTCAGCTCTTCAACCTGTGACCATGGATCTTGCCCATCAGAGAGCCGTTTACCTGATCCATTCATATCATGGATGGTCTTCTTTGCACCCCTGAGTCCTTCACATTCCCTTCTGAGCGCATCCCTCTCCTCTCTAAGGCTACTCATTTCCTTGGAGAGATCTTGGCCACGCCGACTTTCCTTCACAATCTGCTTTCTGAGTGTCTGCAACTCCATATCTGAGACATCCAATTTCCGAGTTAAAGTGGCTACCTCACTTCTTAGCTTCTCCACATCATCCTCTGTTCCTCTTAATCCTGCCTCACCCGAGTTGCTAGTTGAACCATCCGTGCTAGCATCAGGAGCTGAGCTTCCTGACCAGTCACCGGAGCTGGTAAATGGGATCCTCGGGGCACCATTGTTGGCAAATGGAGACAGGGCATTGCTACTGTCCTGAAGAAATGAGCTGTGCATGCTTGCACTGGTTTTCGGGGTATATCTACCAGAGCTCCCTTCTGAACCCGACATCGAGACGGCATCAAAGCTGCTGCCATTGTGGAGATGGCCAACTGGCTCAATAGAAGTAGGTGTGTTTCTTCTCGACTGAAACCGCATCCCTGGCGGTTTTCTTACTGACAATCCATCCTGTATAAGAAAGATATCAACCATCAGATGAACACAGGAAAGCACATCACAACTAGTATGAACTGTTCAGTTCTGAAACCTTCTCTCTACAGGCATGAAAAATTCAGATCTCGAACAAAAAGTACCACATTGCAAATGATTAATCGGATAAATGCAGGCTCCCTTTATCACCTTTTTCTTTAGCAAAATGCTTCGCATGCCAAAAGCTCTCTTTCTTAGCAATCACAAGATGCAACAAAAGAAATGCAATGATGATAAATCGAACAGGAAAACAACTCTCCAAAAGCCTCACTTACTTGCACCGGGCTCATTGCATCCGCAGCCGCCCTTGCCTTCTCGCCGCCGTCGTCCTCACACTGACTCAGCTGGCTCAGCAGCGTCGTCCTCCGCTGCGGTGTCTTCACCCCAGCCGCAGCTGCCGTCCCGTCGCCGTTCTCAGTGCTACAACCCGGAGGACAACAACAATCAGCCAAGCAATGTCTCAACCAAGCGAATGCTTAAGTCTGAAACAGCAATGCAGCTGCAATGCTATAAATCTGGTGGAGGTGGCTCAATCCCTAAGGATCTAAAAACAATACAGCAGCAGCAAAGGCTGAATCAGGGCCGGCTGAGGAGGAGACGATCCGTAAAGCTCAAACCAGAATGCGTTAGAGGCGTCCGCGTAGATTAATCCCCACCAAACTCACCTCCCGTCGTCACCGCACCCACCGCCGCCACCACCCACCACCCGCTGTATGGTCACCTGTCACAGGAAGCACAGCACCAGCAAGCATCAAAATCAAGGAACCG
Organism: Eleusine indica; assembly: GCA_030378355.1. Taxonomy (NCBI): domain Eukaryota; kingdom Viridiplantae; phylum Streptophyta; class Magnoliopsida; order Poales; family Poaceae; genus Eleusine; species Eleusine indica. The sequence continues at coordinate 52,332,880 of CM059495.1, forward strand.
CGAGCACGTCGCCGTCACAGGTCACATGAAAACACCACGACTCTTTAAGGGGAGGGAGAAGAGGGGCGACAAGGAGAGAGGGAGATGCTCACGTGCAGCAGCGCCCCGGGGCTGCCCTTGAGCGGCAGCGTCACGGCCGACGGCTTGAACGCGTCGGCGTACTCGGCCAGGTTCAGAGTCGCGTCCCCCAGCAGCGCCGCCTTGCTCGACCCCTGCACCCACCGACGGCATTGCGCGAGTCAAGATCGAGGGCGGAATCATCGCGGGCGATTAATCCCAAATTCGTTTAGCGGCGAGTGGCTTACGGTCTCGTAGACGAGGAATTGGTAGATCTTGTCCTTGCCGGCGGGGAGCTTGGTGCTCTCGAAGATGGGGGCGGCCCACCGGCACGCGCCGTCGGCGACCTCCGCGCGCTCCGACCGGGCCGTCGGCCGGCCGGCGTCCTGCGGCGTCACCACCACCATCATCGCCTCCCATCCCAACTGCGGCACCTGCACACACCGAGAACCATTCCCCGTCACGCCTCAAGAAAAATAATTTAAAAAAAAAATTAAAGCTCTGCTTCCACCGGAGAGAGCGAGCGAGCCGTGCCTGCGTGGCATGGAACTGGAGCTTGAACACGGCCTTGCCCTTGCCGCGGTCGCCGCCGCGCCATTTGAACATGTCGGCAGCGTCGCCCACTCTCGCGAGCGGCACAGACTCGGCAAGAAATAATTGAGTCTATCTTCCCCTCGCTATGCCCGCCGAGGATAACTACTCCGTCACAATTCCACTGGGGGCGGCATTGCAATGCCGGGAGTGGGAGCTAGCCGCCGAGCAGCGTGACGCCACCGAGCTTGGCATCGGCGGTGCGATGAGGTGGTGAGGCGCTGGCTGTTAGTTGGAGGAAGAGCAAGCATAGAGCGTGGACGGAAGTGGGTGAGTGAGACACGCTCACTGCGAGCGAGCAAGCGAGCGAAGAAGGAAGCCAGACGCCTTTGGGCAAAGGCAACGGCAACGGCAACGAGGTCAGTGGAGAACAGATCTAGAGAGAGAGAGAACACTCAAGCAGAGAGCTCAACTGAACTTTCTCTCTCTACAGCTCTGCTTTTGCTCTCCCTCGGTCCCTCCCCTCCTCTCTCTACCTCTGATTTGGGGGTTTAGGGGGGCTAGAGAGAGAAGAAATTCAGTGAGAGAAGGTTCTGAGGAAGCAATACAATGGTGGTCAATAGATTAGGAAAAGGAGGAGAAATCGTGCTGATTTTATTTAAGCACAGCTGGGAGAAGAGTGATTGGGGTCTGGTGAGAAGTGATTGATTATAAAATCTGAGCGCTGCCGCCTGCTACAGCGTTGCTGCCTTGCTGGTGTGTACTGTGCCGCCATTGCGTGAGCCTCACAACTGCAGGTGAGGCGTGATCCCCTGCGCCGGTGGGACCTGGCGATGGCCATTCCTGCTCTGCTTGGATGCTGCATGTTGGATACTCCTACTGTACTCCGATTTTTTTTTCCTTAGGTTCTGCATGTTAGATGCTTTGGATCCATGGACCATCGGCACGTGATGTCGACGAACTTGCTTGAGATCAAAGTTTCTTTAGCGGTTAATGAATGAAAACGCGGGAGATGGATTTTGTGTTTGTCGGAGTGTTTTACATACTGATGCGAATATGTGGTACTTTCAATTTGATACGTGGAGCACGAATAATGGAGGTGTACAGGTGGTGGTTGTCGTACATTTTGCTCGAGAAAACATGTGAAAAAGAAACCTCAAAAATTTGTTAGTTGTCCAACTAACGCATCAAGCTGGTATACAACACACAAAATACTAATGAATAATCAAAGATTTTAGGCAAATTTATCTACAACATACTGAAAAATCGTGTCTTTGTCAGCAACACATCGCCGAAATCGAATTCGTCCGAGACACACTTCAAAAGTGGTGGCATTCATGTATAACACACCGTAACGATTAAAATATTATTTCTGACAATTCAGGTGAGAGAAATGACTATTGTGTCCTTTGTCTTCTCCTGGCACCTAGGCTAGGCTCGTGCGCCACCTCCGCTGCAGCGCTGCCGAGGCCGCGACCGCGACGGTGAAGACGTGTGAGCTGCCGGTCATTCTCGCCACCGCCCCCAGATCCCCGAACGAGCTCGTCGTCGAGTCGTCTTCCCCAAGCAAGAATTGTTGGCTCCGACTGCTATTGCGCCTCCTTGTTGGCGCCGCCGAAGGCAGCAGAGCTCGGGGCGACGAGGGGCAGGCGCTAGTGCTTCCCGGCGAGTTGGTTGGTGGCGTCAAGGTTAGGCGAGGGTTTGGCGGTGTGGATCTCGCGATCGCATCGTGCGCACAGTGCTGCATCGTGGACGTAGCAGCCGTGCCGCCGCGGGCTCCACGGCCACGTCGTCGGCATAGCAGAGGACGCTTGCACTCGGATGCGCTGCATCCCGCGCATGTTCGACAACTAGCTGCCATGAGCCCGTCTCGCCTCGTGCTTGCACGCTGCTGCACTGCGCCCGCACCCCGCCTCAGAGGAAGAAGATCAGGCAAAAGGGCATAATGGTTATTTCGCATAAGCTTTCAACAGGAAATACTATTTTATTGGAAGCGATGTGTTCCAGACAATAACCATAAAAATAAAGTATGTTTCAGCTAAAAATGCCTTTGAGCGGTGTGTTAAAGATAAAGACATACTTTCTCGATGTCTCTCGGATAAATTTGCCAAGATTTTATGATGTGTTAGAATAAATTGTCAATACCATGGATTGAAAAAAGATATTGATGACCGTGTAAGGAGGTGGGAGTTGTTTATATAACTTTGCTTGTATATAGAGTCCACATCAAACACAAAACTAAATAGGAAGCTAGCAAAAGTATTAATTAAGTCTATGACATAACAAAATGAATGTGATGGTTCCAAGTAAATCACAATTGAACAGTTCTATTATTTTTTTTTCTTACAAGCATCTCAGGAGGAAGTCAAACTCAAGAGTTTCCACTCAAAATTAAAATATCTCGTAAACACGTCGTCATACATTCAAACATGAGTTTTAAATAAGAATACACTAACAATTTTCAACACACATCATCTAGAATTCTATATTGTCTCAATCCCAAGAGGAACACATCATGTCCTTCATGCATATCGTGCATCAAAACTCTAGTAGAGCAAATAAAAAAACTCAATCCGGAGAGGCCTGTGCAGCCATCCAACTATGCATCAAACTTCGCGAGACCGGCATCGACACGCATCCACTCCAAGCCAAACCACCGACTGACCGACCGAGCTCACTTGGAGGCATAGAACCGGACGCCTATCCGGCAAGCACGTGCAGAGCAACACGCACAAGACGTTTTCAGGTCAGCCTTAGGTTTTGTCCATGACGGCATTGCAGCAGCATGGCAAGGAGTTTTTTTTTTTGTCTTTGGGGGAAGGAGACCTTTGCCTTGGCTTGGAGGTGGTCCCCTCGAGGCAAGCCAACGTGGTGCCGGCCCTTTGCGCATGTGGACGTGCGTGCCCTGCTTGTGCGTGGTTGCTCTTTTTATCCCCTCTCCTGTGCTCTGCAGTCCTCGCGTTTACAACTTGGCACACGCCGTGATGGCAGTGTCATAGACTGGCATCTGATCTTGGCAACCGTTTTATATGCTCGTGTGGTATAGTATGATCTACCTGTTCTTCATGGACAGGGTACGCCGTACGTCGCATAGGTCCAGGCATATACAAACGTGACGCGTCCAGCCAAAAACAGGTGGTAGTAGCTACACTGATCAAACGCCCGTACTTTACTTTTGGTTGTTTATGATCTTGCCTCAGCAAAAGGCTGGTTTTGTGACCAGGAGTTTTGGCTAACGGAATGGCACACAAAAATAAGCTAGGTTAGGTCTCCCGTAGCCCGTAGGAATAATGTGTGTGTGTGTTTCCTACAAACCTCCTCAGGTAGGCGCCTGAAAACGAAGAATTTTTCGGAGGACGTGTGCTCCCACCAGAGATTTTCAGGCGACGGGGTTTTCACATTAGGATTTCTGTTGCCGGTGTGCTCTCAAACGCGGGTTGCTCTCAACTCATCCAAGGGAAGAAAAAAAAAATGTTTTGGTCAGTTTCTTTTGTTCTGATTCTTATTTTTAGAACTATAGAAGACGTCTGACTTTCTTCACGTCCTAAAAATCAGTGCATCTCTTCTCATAAACATCTGCTGATTTGTGGGCCCTCTATCTTTTAAAGCAAATGCATACTATCCTTTTTCCATCGTGCCACTATGCTATTGTAGTCGTTGAATCGCTTGCAGCACTATACTTGTTTAAGGGTAAACGGCGCTTAAACAGCTTACACCTGTTGTTTCACTGGTAATGAGTAATGAACACACACTGTTTTACCTTTGACTAGTACTGGAGCACGCATTTTAAAATCGTCTGCTGGCGATTGATTAATCTTGCCTAGGTAAACCAAAACCAGCCATTTGGTAATAACGCCTATCTAGGTAAGGTCGCGTGCGCACATCGCGAGAAGGGAAAGAGCAGCAGGTCGATCCCTTCAACAACAGGGGAATCCTGCAGTCTCGATCACGAACAACAAATTATTCCTTTTCACTTTATACCCCTAGAAGAGAGAAGCTCGCGTCAGTCACTCGCAGATGGGGCCCGCCCACCTCGATGCGGTGACGTCATGAAGAAACGAATACCTCCTGTGTTCCACTACTAGTAGTATAGCTCGGAGGGACTGACCGAGCTTAACTTTCGTTGGATTGCTCGCTCAGTCGATCAGTAGTAGTTGACTCGTACGCGTGCCTGGCTTTTGCTCGGTTGGTTGGCATTCATTTTAGGCCCTAACTAATCGCATTGATTATCGATCCTATATATAATCAATAAACCGCTGCCATGATCGTCTCCTTCGGCCTCAGCTCCTGGCTGCCCGGCCATATCGGTTTCGAGCCGGGCATGCCTGGCCTCCTTTCCGGTCCTACCACAATCGTTTCCTCGACAAGCCCAGTGGGTACACGTCTTCCTGCCAAACTGGTGCAGCATGCGGGCGGCCTCGTCGTGCCAACGCGCGCGCGAGGGAGGGTGCAGCCAGCACGCGATGGAGACGCGACGCGGCAGCATTAGCTAGTCTGCTAGTGTAATGTAGTAGTACAGTGCTAGAAGCTTGATGGCCCAGAAAAATGAATGATCCCACCGGCGCGTCGCGTCACGTACCCGTCCGGTCGCCCGCGATCACATCTACTCCACCGTTTGATGCGTTGCGTGCACGGACCGGAGGACGAGGGAGAAGGGGGTCAGCGCCGCGCGATGGAATTCGGCAGTAGTTAGTGCCTGCTCCGACGCAGTACGGTGAAAGGCAGATCCCTGGCTGGATTTTAACGGAAAAGATCAAGGTTGGAGGACGAAGCTTTTCGTGGGTGGGTTCCAGCCTCCGTGGCTGGATGGATGGATAGAACGGGTTGATCGCTCTCCTCGCGGATCGACCTGCCACTGCCGACAGTGGCTGCTGTCGGTTAACCCGTGCCTGCTGAATAATTTGTCCACCTTTATTCTTCCGTAGGAAGCCCCCGCCCTCACCGAGCGCCACCTTCAACCGAGCGGACGTACAGTGACATGCGGGCAATTTCAATGGAAAAATTTTGTATGAATCGCGCAATGTTTGGCTGAAAACCAGGTCGCGTGAGAGTCAGAGCAGCTGCTGTGTGCTGTCGTCTGGTCGCGACGTCTTTGGGCCATGTGGTCGATCAACAAGGGCGCACGCCGTCGATCCATCGCTTTGGACCTTTCTTCCGCTGCGGCATCGCCTTCGATCCGTTAACAGCAAACCAACAACAAACAAGGTGCCGGGGTTTTGCTTGACGAAGAATCAAGGCATCTCGGCACGTCGGAGATCGAACTACTATTCCTCCGTGGCTGTAGGCCTGCAGATGCACGTCTGATCCGCTGAGCTTTTTACTTCTGAATCTCTGCATGCAACCGACAAAATTTACGATGGGTTAACACTATTACGGAGTGCGATGGATGGGTAACCACTCCTGGACCCAACAGCCATGGTCACTCCTATGGCTTCATCTTCTTTCGCAATGAATGAATGGTACCGCGTACCGGATTTTTTTTTTCCTTTTAATTCTTCGGGTCCATGGCTTTGCTGTTGTTGGGATGTTGCATGGGTTAGCAAAAAGATCAGTGGTTGAGTGTACAATTATATCCTCTTTTATGAAGAATGAAAGATCAGCGTAGCACTCCGCTTTTGTAGTTAGAGAGCTTATAGCATCTGTTACTCCTACTATTGTTTGTCCCATTTGTTTTCCTTTGGATATGGAACCAATAATGGACACGAACAGTTTCATAATGCACAACAGCTGAAGATCGCCGTGTCCTTGAAAAACAAAAGATTACGACTTTTTGGGTGCACATGACTCATATTTTCACAAAGAACAATCAAAGGCGAAAAAAAAAGAAATAAAGTCAAAGCGGTGGCTTTGGGATTTTTTTCGGATTCTTTCGTCCTTGGCAAGCGTGGCGTCTAGCAGAGCAGCAGGGTAGTTCGTGCCAGCCCAACGGTCACTTTTCCAACCGGCAGCTGGTGGGTCCTACTTTTTTTCCCAGTGATCTCTCTCTCATATTTTTCTCATTTTCTGCATCTCATGATTGTTATTTGGAAAAGGATGTTTCACCGACAATAATCCCTCCCTTTGACAAATTCCAGCGATCTGCCGTCGTCGCCGGAGGGTAGGTGTAGATCGGATTCGGGAATGTGCGTGTACAAGGGCATAAGGACAGGGAATGGCACAAGGGGGGGCTGTCAGGTTTGTTTAGGAGGTTGTCCTGCATGCATGCCGGTGTTTCTTAGTCTGCGTTGTATTCAGTGATGTTCATCTCAGGCCCGCCACTCTGCAGGACAACTAACATCACTATGTTCGATCAGTGATGCAATTTGCCTAATTATTCCATATACTAAACTAGTGTAGCGCCTCTTGACACAGCAGCATCCTGTCATGGCACACCGCCTAGAATAGGAGTGGACTGAACCGGAGCGCGGGGTTCACGGTTTAAACGGTCGCTGTGTGACATCGCCGGGGGAGGCAAGGCATTGAACTCGTACCTCGGTTGGCAGCTAATTTATGGCTGCCCAGCTCATCGACGGAGCAAATGCAGAGCCACGCGGCCGTCCTGCGTTGCCCGGAGGCACAGGTCGCGTCCAGCTTCCAGGTGGATTGCCCCGGAAAGTGCCCGTGCCAATGTGCCATCCATCTGCGACGCGGTTGTTTCATTGGATCAATCTCCGCGAGAGGTGTTACGACGGGACGGCAGGGAGAAATCTGCTCCCGATCCAACACAGGCCAGCCCAAGGAAAAAGGCGGCGGGGCCAACATGTACCGTCACGCATCACCACCAGTGTTCGAATAACCGGTGAAAACCGATCGGTTATTCGGATTAACCGTATAACTAATCTCGACCGGTCACACTAACCGATCGGTTAGTTAGAAAAAACCAGATCTGTTACTTTAACAATATAATTAATCGATTGATTATCCTGATTAACTGATCAGTTTTTTTATCGAATCGAACCGACCGGTTATCCCGGTTATTCTAACCCTGGTCACCATACATTATAACAGCGGGACGAGCTTAATGCTCGTTGGATCTGCAACGTATTCTCCTTTCTTCACATCCATAGGTTTCAACGTCTCAACCACCGTACGGCTACACAAAATCTGGCATCGATCTCAAGCGAAGATCCAGAAAAGAGGATGATCGCATCGCGAAAAAACCGTACCGTACGTACCGGCCGGCGTCCGGTCCAGCGATCTCCTGACCCCTTTGTCACTTTGCCACCATTACACAGGACGAGAGACGAGTACGCGCAGCCGCACTGGCCGAGCCGCTGACTGCCGGCCGTCGCGGCCTCCGCGCAATCGATGCGCGCCGTAGCCTTTCCGACTCATCCGTGCTGCGAACTTGCCTACGACGCTGAATTGCCTCAAGCGCTCAGTCCAGTCTAGGCGGCGATAATGATCGTTTACGCGTACGCGCCGTAGTGCGATCTCGACGTCAGCCAGGCAGTCAACTCGGGTGATCATAGCTCGGTGCCGGACTGGCTACTGTTACTGCTAGCATAATCACCCTTTTTCGGGTGGTCAAGCCAAAATGTGCTGGCAGTAACAGCAGTTTTCTTTTTTTTTTTCAAAAACACAGCAGTTGTTGTTACTACTACTAATTGGGGGAAAAGGAAAGAGAAAAAAAAAAGAGAGCAGCTGATAGTATTTCGCTGCATGACGATCCCTTTCACCTAAAGCGGCGTAAACATGCTTGCCCCACGGTTCTTTCGCAAAAGTGACGACAGTGAACCACATTGATGGCTCCTTTTCTTTTCTTTGCATCAGAAGGTGACATGTTACTGTTGCCTTCATTGTCGATGATCGCGCAACGTAGCGAGATCATTCCAGCCTTTTATTACGCTCATCATAATCACACTTGCAATTTCTTCTCTCCTTTCTTCCCCCCGTCGCCCTTGCTTCCTTGCTAGCTTTTCCCTCTTGTTGGAAAGTGTCACGCAAATGCTTTATGCCAACAACGGTGTGTCGTAGGACCGCACCACGAGTCCCGGTGCGTGAGTCGGTGGGCTGGCTGTTAATGTCACGGTTAGAGAAACACCTAAGCCGGTGATAGCAATTAGTAAGCGACAGTGAGCTACCGGCCGGGCCTGCATTGATCTGCGTCGTGAGTGTGCATGGACGTGTACATGTAGCCTTCCTCCCAAAACAAATGGTCCTCTGCTTTATGCGCGGCTGTTGATCTGTTGTTAGCTTGCCTTCAAGGTACGAAAGCGCTCACGCGCGCTGTCACGCAGAGGAAGCTTGCTGCTCAGTCTTTGCATGGTTCCAAGCAGAAAGAAAAAAGGACAGGTTTGGAATGTCCGTGCTCGCACGACACAGTACCACTTGTTCGTTGTGGGTTTTATTCACCTCACTCCTTTCGATCTGTCAGAAACGTTGCGGTGTGCAGGGATCAGGTGAAACTGCAGAATGAAATCTTCCTCTCACTTCTATATGAAACCTTGAGAGAGAAACAGAATGGTAGCAGGGCTAGTGGCTAGTAGCCTTGTAACCTGCCATTACCGAAAAAATTAGTTTAGAGTTGGAAAAGGTGACTAGTGGTTGTAGTGTGCTGGGCTGAATTTGCTGTCTGTCGTTCACAGCACCAGCAGCTTCTGCATGATACAAAAGGTAAAAACTCAAGACCAACAAAAATTGCTAAAAGGAGAGAGCAGAGCAGGTGATTTGATTCGAAGACAAGTAGTACTGCTGTGATGGCAATGCTTAATTGCTTAGCAGGCCCATATGCACCATCGCTTTAACTGCAAGTGAAAGGAAAAACTCTGTGCTTAGTAGTACTATATATCAACAGGACCGCTTGAGAAGAATAGACTACTAGTAGTAAGACGCTCATAACGTGTGTGAATAGTGCTGGCTGGTACTCCGAACTCAAAAGGGGAAAATATGACAGAATCGTGCAGTAATGTGCCGGTGCACGAAACTGAACTTAGAAGACATGGCAAGCTCTGGAAAGGGTATGAATCCTTGGAGCCGTCGGTTGTGCTCAATGTTTTGCCAAGGCGGTGCATGTAATCACAATCCGATCCAGAGAACGCGAGCGTAGAAGCAGCAATTCTCGCGAGAAATGCTGCAAAGAACAAGAACAGCCCAGGAACACCGCATCAAAAAATCAGAGCCAAATGAAATGATCGAGTGTCATCAATCGAAAACTGCTGAATTCAAGGCACAGTTAGGTGCGGCGTCGCTGGCAGTTTCGAGCGCGCATCATGTATCGTTTCATCAGCTGCTGAAAACGAATGCAACGGGAAAGAGGCAGGACATCAGAGGTCTATTCTACACTGCGACGGACCAGCAAGCACATACCGAAAATTCTCGTGGATGACAATGGCTTTGCCTAGCTGGAATTTCCGTGAGATGATTTTGGGATCTGGGCACCATCGCGTCTCTAGTAGCGTGTCATCTTATATGAACTCTTTTATGTGTTATCGGGGTCAATTGTCATCGTCATGATATAAGTTTTGGGGTGACTCGGGAGAATTTGCTGTTGAAGCTTTGTTTCTGCAGTTGTCGGTGATAGCAACTGAAACGTCTGAGGGTATTATAGGACGCTTAATTTTCCTTTTAAAAAAGAGATGCTCCGGTGGAGCTGTTTTAAAAGGTGGTATGAATCTTAAAGTATAAGGCTTAATTAATTAAAAATTAATCTGCAGGGCCTGACCCTACCGTGCCCGTACCCAAACCCAACTGAGGCCCAACGCAGGAAAAACGGATTGAGCCGATGAAACAGAGGCAGTCGTTCCTCTTGGCCGCGCATATCTCCATAGCCGCGCTGGACACCAGCCACCCGGCAACAGTTCGTCGACCTCACTATGTATTCCTTCGTCCCCGACAGTTCATCGACCTCGCCATCCCTCATTGCCCTCGGTGTTGATCTGTGCTGACAACACCCATCTTCACATGGCGGCCGCACTCGAGGCTGTAGACGGTGGCGAGGGTAGAGATCTTTGGCACGGCCCATGGCAACCCCACCTCCTTCGCTGCACACATCGGTCCTCGTCATGGATCTCTGCTCACCTTCAAGTCAGTGGCTCCAGCGGTGAAGACCATCTCATCGTCGACACCGCTCTATCTGCGCGGGCTGCCGCGTCGTGGCGGCATCAAGACCGGCCTGTGGAGGTACCACACCAGGTGTGCTGCTGTAAATTTTCATGGCTGAACATGATTTATGAAACTGATTTATGAACAACTTTAACACGAATGGCTAATTGATTAGCGACCAGTCTATATAAACGCTTGTATTTTATATGCATTCAAGTGACTAAAGCTGATATGCTCCTACTTTGTTACGAGATCAGTGGGTTATATTTTCTGCTATTGGCAGCATTGTCAAGGAGGCATGTACCAGGGAGAAGGTGCCATGTGCAGAATTGGCAAGACATATTTTGACTGACATTGTCTATAAACAGGGAATTCTTATAATCCGAACATGATTAAAAAATCTTTATAAACTAAGAAGATAGCAGTTTGACGCCTGAAAAAGCCACCCAATAAGTACTTGTTGACTATGCTTGTAAACAAGAAGGATGCTGACTTTTTTTCATATTGTATATGTACTGTAATTAATGGAAACAGTTGAATTACTTACACCAGTAACTATCATTTTCTGTTAGTACTCTGTTGAGAGATAGGTGGGTTGTATTTTCTGATATTGGTAGCAATGTCGGGGAGGCATGTACTAGCAGGAGGTGCGATGTGCAGAAACTGCAAAACGTTGGTATTTTGGCTGATATTGCGTGTGCAAGGAATTCGTGTAATGCAAACATGATTATAAATCTTTGTAAGGAGAGTTATAAACTTTGTTAGGTTACATTAATTTGTTGTGTCAATTCCTTATTTTTTGTTTGATCCTAATATTATTTTGGGCTTGCTAGTGCAATCATTTTTTCAGTTACAAAATATCTGTGCAAATGCATCTAATACCATGAGCAACAGAAAGGACGTTATATAAAAGTGAAGGGGAGGAGGGGGGGGGGGGGATAAACATTGTTATCAGAACTAATGATGTTGAAAAAGGATTCAAAGATGACTAAATAGTCTCACGCTTCACACACTCTAGACTACCACTTCCACACAACTGAAAAACATGACTCATTCATAATTTTGAATGGAATACCATCTAACTAAAATAAAAAGTTTTATGATCTGTGATCTGTCTTATTCCGACTAGGCTTATTTTAGGACATAAGTTTAATGACTCCATCTTTGATCTTCGTAATCTGGCTTACATTTGAGAAGAGTTATTCTGTAACCAAGACTTTGTAACTTTCTTGAACATTTCATCCTTAGGATCAGAATTTCCGTGCTCCTGCACAATTGCACAACAACAATAAAGAAACTATTTCAGGTAACATATGTATCATGAAATCCTTGATGAACTAAAAACATAGTGCTCCTATTTGTAAAAGTCTATTATACATATATACAATTACCAAATTTGATACATCAAACCATAATACAATAACGTTCATGAAAGTGTATGTTTATAATAGGCTACTGAACCTTGACACTATCCTACTGAATAACAAATGAATGGTTCGGGCCATCTGAATTTGTAATATGTTTTTCTATTTTCTCTGTGAATTCTGTGAACTTGTAGCCTAATCATCTCTGTCAAGTGTCGAACTCTTCTGAACTTTTAAAAGTGTGCCTAATTTGTAATTTATGTCCAGCAAATTTGTTCAGGGCTCATGATTCTGAGTTTTCTAGTGGCAAGTCAGCAGCCTGACCATGGTTGGTAGGGCTGGTTGGTGATGCGGCACGAACTGCTACAAAGATTTTATTGGCCAATAGGAAAGAAAAAAATCAATCGTGATTAGCCTACCTGTACTGTCTACTCCGAAGGAAATAAAAATACAAAATACATACTATTGTTACTCGGCTGCAGGATGCAAGTAGAGCGAGTATTCTGTGGGAGATTTAATGGGGGACGAAATGGCAACGAAGTCGACAATGGCTCCCTCCGCCGCTTCAGCACGAAAAGGAAAGGAACGGAGGACTTCACGACGAGGTCGACGCACGCCGTTCCCCGACGCAAGGCTAGCACGCGGGTCAGTGGAGAAATGGGGGATTGAGCGAGGTCGACGAACTGCCGCCGGCGGCTGGCGTCCAGCATAGATACGGAGATATGCACGGCCAATAGGAACGACTGTCTCTATTTTATCGGCTTGATCCGTTTTTCCAGCACCAGGCCTCAGTTGGGCTTGGGTATGAGTATGGAGGGTCGGGCCCTATGAATTAATCTTTAATTAATTAAGTCTCGTGCTTTAAGATTCGTGACATTTTTTAAAACAGCTTCACCACAGCATTTCTCTTTAAAAAAAGTATGGAGGCGAAATTGTTTTTGAACTAATAGGAGGCCCAAATTAGCAAGATATTTTTTTTTTCAAAATAGAAAACTAAGAGAGACAGATTTTGCTCGGTTCAGCTCACCCAATTCGATGCGTGTATTTTAGCCCAAGGCCCATATGACGATCATTTTTGAAGGCCCACACACGCGTGGACTAGTGTCGAGTCTGTTGAGATTTGACTGGGAGTGGGAGCAAGAGGAACGGACACTTCTCCGAAGTTCCGATCCGTCCCCATCGCCGGAGGGGATGGCCGTGCCGGCACCGGCGAAGGCGGCGCGCGCGCTCGCGGTCTCTGCTGCGGCGCTCGTGCTCCTGTGGTGCGTCCACTTCCGCGGCGGCCTCGCTTTCAGCTCCGCCACCAACAAGGGCCTCATCTTCAACGTAAGACCCCGTCCTCTCTGCAAATTCTTTTCCCGTGGATGCAGCATTCGAAGTCGGTAAACCTCCCAGATCCGCGCTTAGGTCGGATCTTAAATCACCATGATCCTCCCCTCTACGCCCGCGCGCTGCTCGAGCATTTGAGCCTACCCAGTATCCCTCCGCTGGTTGCAAGGATTTGCTCTGAAGTGATCTCTTCTAGTGTTCGGTAATAGGTCGTGCCATGGCTGGTTCTAGACTTCTAGCCATGAATTGTGATTGTTTAGCTAAGCCATGTCTGTACCATTTGATGATTCCATGTCTGGCTGATTGGCTCTTAGTTAAGCCATGAATTTTGCTCAGAACATCTCTAATTTCCTCAGCAGAATGATTGTTACTGATCTCTTGGCCTCATTTAATAATAATTTTACTCTCGGATACACGGCACCTGGTACATGTTCAGTGTTCATACATTTAGATTTGTGATGAGGAAAACTTTTTAAAACGGGCACTTTGAGAGGTATATGCACTGAAAAGGATTGAGACTGCAAAACTATTTCTGATTATGCAAGATTGTTTAGGGCCGTTTTTTTAGTTAATCTCGAAATAAGAAGGTGATTCTTAGTATGAAAGACTGGTTGTGCTCGAATTGACACAACGTGGTATGCCTCTTCTATGCAGGTGCATCCCGTTCTTATGCTGATAGGATTCATCGTTCTAGGGAGTGAAGGTATAGCATGCACACAGTCTTTTCTCTTTTGTTTTTCCTGTGAAGGGGGAGCCAAAACACACTTGATCAAAGTTTTGCTATTTGTCCGCAGCCATAATGAGCTACAAAATATTGCCATGGAGCCATGACACAAATAAGATGGTTCACATGATTCTTCATGCCAGTGCACTCTTTTTGGGCTTGGTCGGGATATATGCTGCCTTCAAGTTCCACAATGAAAGTGGCATTGATAATCTTTACAGCTTGCATTCTTGGGTTGGTCTCGGAACTATTTGTCTATACGGTATACAGGTGGTGTACGGAAACCCTTATCATTCTGAAACTACGAAGATCACAAACAACCTTTTAATGCATATGTAGCAACAGGTGCAAGCATAGTTATTAGACCATGCAATTCCTTGATAGGAGTTTTCCACTAGTTGTATAGTAACCTGTGAAACTGTGGCGTGTTTATGTTGACAAGAGTGACTTGATCGGTTATATTTTTGTTGAACTTTGAGCTTTTAATTTTGCAAACCAGTAGTCAGAGTCAACAAACATGAGGGTAGAAAACAATCATGCTGCATTAGACATGATAAAGAATATATAGTGTCGTGGTGATGGAACAAACTTTACAAGGTAGGGAAAAGCTAGTGCGGAAGGCATGCAAGAAAAGATGTCAGCATTTTTCTCTGTTCCCAGTCTTTGGGATCCATTCAACAATTTTCCAATATGAAATCATCTGAAGGTGTATCTACTATCTACACATTATTTTCTTTTTCCTTTTGTGGGAGGTAATGAATTTTCTAATATGCAGTGCTCTGATCTTGTTCGTGTCATGGCTGTTGTTCTTTTGTATAGGCAGCAAATGGATTTGCTACTGTTATTGAATTTTCAAACAGCTATCTTGAAAAAGGGGGCAATTTTGCAATGACACTTAAGAAAAATCATCGACTATTCAGAATCACCTAATATAAATCTAATGCTCTGGTTTCATATTTTCAGTGGCTGTTCGGTCTTCTAACCTTCTTCTTCCCTGGAGGCGCCCCAACGGTTAGGCGCAGAATGCTACCATGGCACGTTCGCTCCGGTCTCTTAGTCTACGTGCTGGCCATCCTGGCAGCAGAGCTGGGATTCCTGGAGAAACTTACCTTCCTTCAGGCAGGCGGCCTCGGCAGGTACAGCACGGAGGCACTGCTGGTGAACTTCATCGCACTTCTAGTCTTAGTGCTTGGATCTTCCGTTGTGATCTATGTAACCGCTCCAATGCACAACGAACATACTCACGGGTATTCAGCTGTACACAAGCCCTGAACTGGATAATGCAGTGTATACAGCTGTACACAAGCCCTGAACCGGATAATGCAGTGATCCTGCTTTGTGAGTTCATTTGTTGTATTCTTCTTATAGCAAGGAATCAAAATTTTGTCTGCCCTTTACAAAATTGTTGAGAGTCTGTTCAGATCTAGAGACATGTCTTTCCACAAAAAAATAATAATAAATAAATAAATAATCTAGAGGCATGTAAATCTATACCTAAATAAACTGGTAAATGCACATGTTTTTGTTGTGGTTTGAAGGCAAAATGATAGAAAGATACAGACTTGAGACGAAGCCTGTTTCATTCTATTGATCTGACAATACATCCTTGGGAAGAGAACACTACACGTTGAGCTGGTTAGCTGAAGCCTCTGCTAAATCACACACGAACCACTTGTACACTACTAGATACAGACAAAACCCTCTACTAGCACGACATACAAATCCATGCAATGTGCTTGGGTCGATTTGCTCCCTGAATGTTTCTAAAAAAAAAAAAAAGATTTGCTCCCTGAATTGGACGGGAACAACGTCGATCGTCTACGCCGAGAAGTAGCTGAAGACGACGTCCTCGACGCCACTGCCATCGATGCCGTCGGCGTCGTCAGGGCGCCTACTCATCTCCGCCCACGCCCCACTCCACCGCTTCGTCAGCGCGCCGCCGTCCGCCCGCGCTACGGCCTTCTCCTCGCGGCGGCCGCCTCGTGCAGCTGCCGCGGCGGCGGCGTCCCGCGCCGCCCTCCTCTCGGCGCGCCGCTTGGCCACGTACTCTTCCGAGATGTACACGTCCATCGATGGCGGCTTGCTCGGCGAATCTTTCACTACTGCTCCGAGACAGCGGCAAAGCGTATGTACGGTGCTAGTATCTGCTAGAGTGTGATGCACTGATGCCAGCTGACGAAAAGTGTTGCCAAGTTTGGAAGGCGTGGGAGATGGCGGCCATGTGGCGGGCGAGGGATTTATTGGGAGCTGGGAGGGCGCCGAACCGGTGGGCAAGGTCATGGTTTCTGTTTCCCCGAGAGCTGGGGGCTCTCGAACAGGCCCTCGATTCTGCGAGCCATGGCTGCCGGTTTTCTGTCATGGGGGTTCCGCGGGGACACGGGGTCTCGAAAGTCCAGCCAGAATCTGAGTTGAAATCCAGCAACGACGGAACTGATGTAACTGTGCGGTCGCTTCCTGAAGACCGGCGTGTCCCTCTCTTGTGTTACTTTCGTTGCATCACAGGAGCGACTGAAAGGATTTTTTAAATAAAATTATTTTATCCAGGATTTACCAAAATAATGAACTACAGAAATAGTACCTTCTCGTCGTTTCATGTACAAAAGTTCAGATTTCGTACTATGAGAGAACGAAAACTTGATTTTCGTACTTTAAATATGCTAAAGTATATTTTGAATCCAAATGTCATTCACTTAGGTGATCAATATCATTCTTAATTTGCTGAATAAAATTTCATCACAGGATCATAATTACTATGAAAATTTGTCTGGAACACACTAACAAAATATGACTTTGTCCAAAACATATCAAACAAATCGAATTTAGCTGATACACATTACGATTCTAGAAAAAAATCATTCGAGACACACTAGGACCATTTAACTATTATTTTAAAATTTTCTATCTTAATATATAAAATAAGTCAGAATTTGAAACTTGGCAAATATACACGATTATATTCTCTATCAATAAAAAATAAAGCTATAATTTTTTAACTTTTTTTATTATTTACTTATTATTTTAATATTTAATTTATCGAGCAAGCTATCCAAACAATAAAATATATCTCTATTTTATAATGATAGAGAATGTAATAACTTATATTTGTGCAAAGTTCCAGATTCTAACGTATTTTATATATTAAGATAAAAAAAGTTGAAATTAAAAGTTAAATTATCATAATATGCCTGAGACAAATTTTCCTAGAATTATAGTATGTATCAGCTAAATTAAATTTGTTTGTTGTGTACGGGACAAACCACGTTTTTTTTATGTGTTTTAGACAGATTTTCCTAATTACTAAGAGTATATTGGTTACCAATAATAAAAGCTGAGAAAAAATTCAGTAATTTGTGTCTGTTTTATTCAATAATTAGTATCGAGTGTAGAATAAAACTAAACATCCTAGATATAGAATAGCGCAGCCGTATTTTGAATGAATAAATATTAAAAAGATATTTTAATAGTTTGGCTGTGCCTAAAACAATAGGTCGTGGTACACTACAGAAACAATAAAAATGTTCATATTATCAACTTTTGTGCATTTTTTCCTACGCAACCAAGCTATGAAAATAGTTAGATGTTGCATCTATTTATATTTCTATCTATTTAAGCATGAAACTACAATATATATTTTATAATTCTACATATTCAAAATAAAAATGATTCGTTCCTTTTAAAGTACAAAAATAGGTTTTCACGACCTCCCACCACCAAGGTGGGCTGATGTCATAGGGATCCACCACTCTCATTCAATATTTCTTGTTTCTTTTTACAGTGTATATCTGCTAGTAAGTATGAAAAATATGGTAGTAAGGTCAATCTCAGTGGTAGTTTTATTTGGGTTTTATTTTTATTAAATGATATGTCACATAGACAAAGCTGATAACGTGGCATGAGTTTTATGAGGAGAGAGGAGAAATGAGTTTCATAGGGATGAAACTGCATGTACACGGTTACCAAAATCTTGAAACTAAAATGAAATTTCATTGAGAGTGTTTGAGTTTTCTCTACATATTTATCAACTCTCATTGGTTATTTGGATGAAACATTTAAATGATACACTAACATATGAAACCGTGAAATGAAACTTTGCATTAAGAGATCTAATTCTATTTGTCATTTCAAAAATTATATAATGATATGACACTCTTAGAAACAACGAAATGAAATCATAGAATGGCCTAAAGACACATAGTTGTTAATGTACACGTAAGTTGTGGGATTGACTATGGGTCACAAAATGAGATGAAAAATAAAAAAGGTGGAAAAGGTAAACATTAAAATTGCAACAATGGCTCAAAATTGAGCCAAAATGCAAACGTTTGTAGATGTGTTACTGTACATGTACAGTAACAGCCTCCATCTCCATCCACCATCCAAATCTCATCGATTGGCTCTCGTTTTTCTCCACTAATCACTGTCATTAATTAAACTGCTCTATTAATTAAGGAGGGTGGACATCTCAGAATTTGGATGGATCCGTAGCTACACTGAATTACTAACGGTATATTAGTTAACTTGTTTGAATCTGAATATCACAGACTCCTTTATCAGTAAATTAGTTTATTGAACCTTATAATTTGTAGGGCCGTACAAGCATATTGGATACTACGGGAAACTCTGAGCACAATGGAGACTTCAATCTGTAAAAATATCCTGATATCAAATAAGTAGAGCAATGCATCTTCAGTACGAAGTATCATTTAGCATTGTTATGCGCTTTTAGTTAGCCGTATTGATGTTCATACAGTTTTACTTCAGCAGATTTTGGCACCTAACATTTGTGTAATATAATATTTTAACTAATGCATATGCTTTTAACATGCAAGTTTACAGTTCCGTATGTAATAACATACAGAGCCCCAATATATTCGTTGTTATAGTCAGATTCTACAACCAGAGGAATTTGGCACCAAGTGCAGACTGGTATATACCCACCCTTCTTAATTAATAGAGCAGTTTAATTAATAACAGTAATTAATGGAGAAAAACGAGAGCCGATCGATGAGATTTGGATGACGGATGGAGGCTGTTACTGTACGTGTACAGTAACACCTCTACAACAGAGGAGCCCGGCCCCTTTTGCTCAACGTTTTCTTTCCCTACCGTATCCAAACGGCAAAAGTATCAGCCAACCTTAATACTCTCTTCGTTTTAAAATTATTATCGTTATTGACTTTTTTCGTTATTTTTAACCGTTCGTCTTATTCAAAAAATTTTAAAAAACATCATGTATTTTCTCATGATTTGATTTATTACTAGATAAAATTTGAATATAACTTATAATATTTGATATTTGAATAAATATTTTAAATAAGACGAATAGTCAAAGGTAACGAAAAAAATCAATAATAACAATAATTTTAAAACAGAAGGAGTAAAGTACTACTTTAAAACATGTAGATGGTAAGAAAATTTCTGCAGTACAAGTTATTATAGTAGCAAAAAGGCATATTGCCTGCTCTAAGTTTGAAACCATAGCGGAAAAGAAAGCACCTTAGTACCCTAACACCGTACCATGAAGCAGGAGACTAAAAAGTTGTTATGTGCCTAAATGGGTTATATATATATTACCATTTTCAGCAAGTTACTCTTTTGTTCCGATAACAGCCTACATTGATGATCGTGGATGAAAAAAGGTTGATTTCAATAGACAAACAAAATTTGTACCATATATATATATATAAATATATACATATATATACAAAATCACAATGAACTAAATAAAGTTTAAAAAATTTAAAGGGCCCATCCGGGTTCGAACCGGAGACCTATTGATCTGCAGTCAATTGCTCTACCACTGAGCTATGGACCCGTTTTTGTTGTTGATCCTTGATCAACATTAATTATTTGTTTAATAGACTTGGCCCTGTCCTTTTTTTTTCGAGACGGACTTGGCCCTGTCTGAGTTGAAACTTCTGAAGTGCTCGTCGACTCGTGCGGGTCGTGCCCACTTAGCTCTGTATGCAAAAATTCCTGTGTTATAAAAGCGCACGCTGGTTTTCTTTTCTAGAGATTATCTTTAGGAGCAAGTCGTCTGTAGTCTCAACTCTGGAGTACTTGTGGCTTAACAATCATCATTTTCAGAGTTCTGAAGGAAAAGTTCATGATCCTTGCCCCAAATCTGTGTCTGCAAAAATTTCTGTGTTCTAAAGCACACGTTGTTTTTGGGGGCCTACGCCGATTATCTATAATAGGAGCAACTACTGTACGGCGCTTTGCATTTTCTTCAGAAAAGGCACGCCGTGCAGATTCTCTCACGAAAACATATACGCTGAATCCAGCTCGCGTACGAACATTGCGATGTCCCAAATCTCAGTATATGGACGATTGCAGTACCACAAAACCGTGGGCTTGCATTGTAATCACAACGCGTCGGGGGCACAGCAAGCAGAAAGCTTCAGAACCTGCGTGAGTCAGCCAGACAAGCAGGTGTGAAACCCTGCCCAAAACATGGTGCCTGAGTACCTGACAAATGGAGTTTATTTTGTTAGGCCATGTCGCATGTGATTAAGGCTTGCTGGGCAAGTTTAGTGGAGCGTATCTAACCACTAATCTCCAATGCTCGGAAGTAGACAGAACGATTCATGGATACTTCTACCTATTCTGGTGCAGATAATTTTGAACGGTGGTTCGATACTCGATTCGATTCTCGCATGCAAATAAAGACTGACAGCCTTGCCAACGGTTTTGGCTTGGGTGTGACCCAACGCCGGGTTTGGGATGGGCGGAGGTGAAACCATGACCACATTTCAGACAGTTGTGTGCTTCTCATAGAGTGGTGTACATAGCCGTGGAGGTTTCCAGGTGCCAGCATCGGCATATCGAACGTACTCCCTCCGTCTAAGAATGTAAACATTTCTAGAATTTCAGTGTAAAATAAACATAGGATGAAAAGACTATCATATCTCTACTTTTATCATATAAAAAACTTCTCTCTTATCCAATCACATCTTATTTATTACGTTTATACACCTTATTTATTACGTTCACACTCTACAAATATTTATATTATTGAACAAACTTAAATATACAGAAATACTTATATTATTAGACGGAGGAAGTAGTCGTGAAGGTTTCCAGGCAGCATCGGTGGATTGATCACTCGGGGAGCAGGCCTACCCATAGCTTTAGCAACTATCCTAACGATTCATGCAGTATCTGTTTCCTCCCTTTTTCATCAAAACAATATTGTTTGATCCCTTTTTCTTTGCCTCATGATCCGTGCTCCAGTGTTGTTTGATCCCTCCTTTTCTGGGTTCTTGCTGTTTGGGCTTTGAGTTCAGTTTCTCACATGTTCAGTTGGCATTCAAGCAAGCTACGAAAAGAGCTGCACCGTAACAATTTGAGACCTTGTTTTTTCTTTTTTAGGGAAAAACAATTTGAGACCTGAACACCAATGCCAAAGGATCAAGGAGAAGACTCGCCCTTTTGCTGTTTTTTTTACCTCTCCAAATTATGGGCCTTTAGTAGGCCGATATTGCTGTTTGGACGCTTAATAGGCTAGAAAGAAGAGTCCAGAAGCCCATCACTGGGTTGTGAACCCGGGGTTTGACCTTGGGTCAGGCGGTCAGCCATCTCCGTTCGGCCGCAGATCGACGGTCCGCATACACGCTCGCGGAACATCAGGCTGATCCACGGGTCCGACGCCGGTAGGATTGTAGGAAGGAAGCAGGTGTTCGTTTCCTGTGTCTCCCCAATTCCCCTTCTCCCATCTCGCCGATCTCTCCGGCTCTAGCCCCAAATCGCTGATCTCTCTAGGGACCGGCCGTTGCCGGCCGGAGATCCGCGCAGCCGAGGGCTGGTTCCATCCTGTATCGGTAAGACGCCCTTTGCTCGTCTGAACGGAATCCTTTGCTTTTGTAAGGCTGGTCTTCGTTCTCGATGAGACCCAGATCCTTGTTCGTTTCCGACTGGGTTGTCGTGGGTTTGTGTGCTGCGTCAGTGGATTAGGTTCGCTTAAGACTCTAGTAAACGCGTGGTTGAATTTCAGAAGCTAGGCTTGAGATTTGTGACGAATTTGCTTGCTACATGGTTCGCGGATATAAAATTTGTGTTCATTTGCTACCCTATCGCACGAATTTTGGGTACTAGTTTGTAGAAGCGCTGGCTGATGAGCTCTAGTTCTGACGAGGTTGGTTTGTTTTGTGGCAGCTGAAAGATGGCGAGGATACCGTCTCTAAAGAGCCTCAATGCGTTTCCGCACGCGGAAGAGCATCTGTTGAAGAAGACCTACTCTGGCGCTATTGGTATGGGCACCCTTCCTTCTTGGAAATCGCTATTGGATGCTAATATTTGCCTTGGAGGTTCCTCTTTAATTCATTCCGTCGTTGATATCCTTGGCAGTGACGATTTTTGGGCTGATTATCATGCTTACACTGTTCGTGCATGAGCTGAAGTTTTATCTTACCACCTACACCGTTCATCAGGTATTCATCTTCTTCCTTGAGTAGTATATGCAACTTCAGTATATTATTTAGTTTTGCTCGGCCATCTGAATGAATTTTTTTTTAATCTTATTTTACCTCGCAATGGGAATACACATGTAGAAATGAGGGGTTCATCCTGTTTTACTTTAGAAAAATGTAAAGTAACTGGATATAGTAAACAGTGCCGTATATCTTTTTAAGATGATTTTAGTCGCATGTGGGGCTTGAGTTCAAGCATCAAAGTGCCAACCTGATCAAAGAATTCGTATGATGATAGAATCATGTCTAATATGGAACACGAATTATCTTCAATTGCATCGCTATACAACTCATGTATTTTCTGGTTATTGTAAATCCCTGGTAATGGTCATTTATGATATTTTGGCAACACCAGTTTGCTCTCATTTAATCTTCTTTCCTCTCGTCTTGATCCTTGCCAATATCTGTATCATGAGCTCTTCACCAGCTTATACTGCCTGCAGATGTCTGTAGATCTGAAACGAGGAGAAACTCTGCCAATTCATATAAATATGTCATTTCCTTCGTTGCCATGTGAAGGTCAGTTGTTGATTTATGTACATCCAGAATCACTTTATATAAGTTTTATGGAAGCATCCATTTGCATGAAGTGTTTCATTCTCTTGATATTTCTTTTGCTGGTTCCTGTTTTTGTTTAGTATTGAGTGTGGATGCCATCGACATGTCTGGGAAACATGAAGTTGATTTGCATACAAATATTTGGAAGGTACCATCATCTGTCAAAAGCCTTTTCTTTGAATATTCTAGTATGTAGCATATCTGCACTTATATTAACTGCTACTCCCTCCGTTCCAAAATTGTTGTCGTCATTGACTTTTTTCGTTACCTTTGACCATTCGTCTTATTCAAATATAAAATATTATAAGTTATATTTAAATTTTATCACTAGATGAAACAAAACATGAGAAAATACATGATATTTTTTAAATTTTTTTGAATAAGACGAATGGTCAAAGATAACGAAAAAAGTCAATGACGGCAACAATTTTGGAATGGAGGGAGTAGTGAGTTATGACAAATAAACTCCAAATGTAAGCATTGATAAATGCATATCATCGCCATTCATGAAGCATGTCATTATCCTAGATTATGCAGGCAATTTGTCTTCTTAGGTTAGTGTGGGATTGCTGAGGGCATGTACTACCTATTCTGTTTCATGGATTCTCTGATGTAAATAATACTCATTATATTTAAAATTTCATTACAATGCTGTTATGCCTAATATTTTCTCTTTCTTTATGTCTGCTGTATACAGCTTCGCTTAGATAGGTATGGCCATATCATTGGTACAGAGTACTTGTCTGATCTAGTTGAAAAGGAACATGGAGCTCATCATAATCATGGTATATTCTCCTTCTTCCCTATAAAGTAAAAACAAAATTTACTACTGAATTGTGACAATTGTGGTCTGAAGAATTTTCATTGCAACAAAATCACAGATTTTCATATTTCATTGTTATTACTATGCTCAGTTGGCAGGTGGAGCTGTTGGGCACTGAATACCCAGGCATAAGCCCAGTGCCAACCTCCTTTAGATAGTGAAAAAAAAAGCTAGATTCTGGTGACTTTCTAAAAAATTAAAGAGTAAAGTGCATAGGCGGTCCTTAAACTTGTCTCGCTGTGTTACTTAGGTCCCCATACTTTTAAATTATAGTTTTGACTCTCTAAAGTTAGGCTTGGGTGTCAGTTAGGTCCATATACTCTCAAAGTACAATTTTTACCCCCTAAACTTAGGTTTGGGTGTCAATTAGGTATCTATACTCTTAAAATGCAAATTTTATTGGACTTGCCAATGGGTCTAGTTTAGCCCCTGGCAAATTGCTTAAATTTGGTCATAGTAATGCATGATAGCGTTGATCAATAAAAATATCCATTATTAAAAAGGAAAACGCAACGAAGAGCATTAAAAAATTTGCCTAACAATATCTAGTTCATGAACAAAATAAAATAGATTTATGGTTTAGCCTAACTGATCGCCACTTCATTTAGCACCTAGCTCCACCACTCTTATCAAGAATAAAACACGACTGTCATCCACACCTATCAATATTCTACATAGACATTTGAGCTGAAATTCATGTTTATGTAACTATAATTAAGCTATATCTAAAAACAATATATATTTCAATCAAATTAATTGGAAAAACACTGTACCTTGAGAGTATGGGATCTAGATGACACCCGAAGTCAAGTTTAGAGATCTAGATTTGCATTTTAAGAGTATATGGACCTAGATGACACCCGAGCCTAAGTTTAGGGAGTCAAAACTACAATTTGAGTATAGGGACCTAAATGACACAGCTGAACAAATTTGAGGACCGACCATATACTTTACTCAAAATTAAAATACTATTTTTAGGACAAAAAAACAATAAAAATGTGTCTCTTGTTAAGAGATATATAATTGAAAGAGAAGCATGTGTTCTCAGTGTTAATTGTCATGGGAAAAATATCAATATTGCAACAGTGACTAACCTGATTGTTTAAAGAGGTTTTAGGTAGAATATTTCATCTGATGGTCAGATGTGATTTAGTTAGAATGATTCATTTAAAGGACTATTAAAGTTACAATAGTTCTTTATAATATGCTCATATTCATTAAAAATTTCAAACAGACCATGGTCATGAGCATCATGAAGAAACAAAGAAGCATGAACACACCTTCGATGAAGATGCAGAAAAAATGGTTAAGAGCGTTAAACAAGCATTGGCAAATGGTGAAGGGTGTCGAGTAAGTTGTTTATTTGCTGGCTCTCATTCTGTTTCGCAATGATATTCTTGATTGTAATTGTAATCATGAATTATACTTTGTCGTGTTGTTAAACTGCTGCCTCAATTTTGACAGGTATATGGGCTTTTAGATGTGCAGAGGGTTGCTGGTAACTTTCATATCTCGGTGCATGGTTTAAACATTTTTGTTGCTGAGAAGGTTATTAATCTAAAACTGATGAGATTTAATTGCTATTCTACCCTTTCTGCATTTTGATTGCGGGGTATTTTCGTAATCATAAGGTTTATTAGATAGAAGACACTGCCTAAAGAACAACTCAATTCTTAGTGAGAAATACTGAAATAGGGAATTGGTTTGTTAATTTTTTCTTGGAAAATCATCATTCGATTTCCTAAGGAAGCATCTTCCCAAGTAGACAAATGATCTCAATACCTGGCGGTATAATTGAAATGGGAACCAACCTCTCTTCTCATAAGGTTCATATTGGCAGGCATTTAATGTTCAATCTTGTGCTGTTTTAATGGTTAGACACTCTAGTGGTGATGTAATGATAGGGAAGAAAACTTCTAATGAAAGGGGAAATAGAGAGAGCAAGTGAGTCTGGAAACTACTGAAAGCTACCATTGGAATGAAACACAACTGGAAGCGGTGTTGAGACCTACCTATTCTAGGCGTCACATAAAACTGATGTTGTCATTATTGTAGTTACATCCTTATATCTGCACAATGGTTTTACCCGTCTTACCACTCATCTGAAAATACAGCATGAAGTACCTCTATTAATCTTTTCTTGGTCATATTCCACTGTGTGGTCAGTTTAAAAAATAAAATTCATATCTTTCAAGATCTGTTGGATGTAAGTAGTTTTACAGTTTCTGTTGAATGAAACAAATAACTGTTTTATTCAAATTCGACATTTTGATTTAGACAAACAAACCTTCCTTTCTCATGAACTGATAGTTCTATATGGGCCATTGATATATTATGCAGATTTTTGAAGGGTCAAGCCATGTGAATGTCAGTCATGTTATTCATGATCTGTCCTTTGGCCCCAAGTATCCTGGAATTCATAATCCACTGGATGATACCACAAGAATACTTCACGAGACAAGTGGAACTTTCAAATACTATATCAAGGTGAGTAGCTGTTTGTACTAGTCTGTCATTTGTAATCAAGCATGTTCATGGACCAGCTTTTAAGTTGTCACATTTGGGTAAAATGACGAGGAAAGCCTGGAGAGAATTTAATAGTTCTATGAATATTCAAATTACATTACAGTTCAAACTCATTATTGAGCCAAAAGGAAAAATGGCATTTTCTTTCCCTTTTCAGTGAGATTTTTGTGTGTGTGTGTGTAAATCTGATCTGTACACTGGATCGTCCGCATATGGAAATTTACTACTACTGCATTTTCCTGTGATTTGTAGTAGTTTGTGCAAAGTTTTCTCATCTGTTTTCCCAATTGATATTCAGGTTGTCCCAACTGAGTACAGATACCTCTCAAAGCAAGTCTTGCCAACAAATCAGTTTTCTGTCACTGAGTATTTTGTTCCCATTCGCCCAACTGATAGATCCTGGCCAGGTATGTTTCTCCCCCATCCAAGTATGGCATGTTCACCTTTGATCAAAACTAACCCTTTTTTTTCCTGCAGCTGTTTACTTCTTGTATGATCTCTCACCAATTACAGTTACCATCAAAGAGGAAAGACGGAATTTCCTGCATTTCGTAACTCGTCTATGTGCGGTTCTTGGAGGCACATTTGCCATGACAGGTCATTTCATCCTATGATTTTCTCTTCTTAGTGATTCATGCCTTAGTCATTTACTGCAGACTTTGGTTTCTTGCGCCACGATCAGCTGCATGGAAAGTGGATGCAGTTTTTTTTTCTTAAAAAAAAATCCCAAAGCATAACCGAATAACACAAGAAACTCTTACCAACTTTTGTTACACAGGAATGCTTGACCGATGGATGTACCGACTTATCGAGTCTGTCACTAACTCAAAGACCAGAAGTGTGCTGCGGTAACTGTGAAATCAGGGTAAATGGAGGAGAACCGTGGTTACCTGTGGGTGTCATGGCTCATCAAGCCAGTCAGTCTCTCATGTCTCCGCTAACTGATCAATCCATGTGGGATTTTCATGTTGTATTTGCTCCATGCATGGATATAACTTACAATTTGTTCTTAGTTTTATCAGTAATCATGTTAGAGCAGCACTTGCTCAGGTCCACGGACTACAGTTTTGTCAGCACTGTTATTCACTTTTTCTGGTAGTGCCAAGGGGTTATGTGACAAGGCTACCAAGGAAGCATATACCTCTACCGTGACAATCAATACATCTCTGTAACTTCGGTGTGACTTCTACTTTCTCGCTCCAGTTGTAGCTTTGTGACCAAGCTCAAGATGCACGAATTGTACGAGTGGATTTTAGTGCCTTATAAGTGAAAAGGAACGAAATGAGCAAATAGTTCTTTATAGTACATCAAGTGCTGTTGAATATTTTCCTGAACTTTGTTTCAAGGTCACTGCCACGTGAATTGCTAGCTGCCCTCCACGTAAAACAGATTGACAAACACGCCCGCCGCATACACGCTGTTTCGGTAAGAGACGCAAACGAAGGGGGTCTTGAATTCTTGTACCTGACGGCGTTTTCTATCCATTTCGCGTGGGTTGCTTGTGCTGCCAACATCTTTCTTTCTTTTCCGCCTCGGTGCAGTGTGCCCCGCCAATGTTATCACGCCACCAACTGGAACAATCAACCCCCTCCTTTTTAAGTACTCCCTCCGTTTCAAAATAAGTATCACTATAATTTTCATGCCGGTCAAATTTTTTAATTTTGACTATATTTAAAAAAAATATTAATAATATTTTTATATCTAAATAAGTTTCTTATAAAAATAGATTCAATGATTTATCTAATGATACTAATCATATAGTATAAATATTAATATTTTTATATATATAATTAGTTAAAATTAAAAACGTTTGACTCCTTGTGAAGCGAGAAAGTAACTTATTCTGAGACGGATGGAGTAGCTGACGGCAACGTCCTCTGTTGCTGCACCTGCTGTTGGATTTGCCAGGTCGAGTTGCAGACGCTGAAGGAGGCAGTGAGATCAGATGGCGGAGGAGCCTAAGATCGCGGAGGCGGCATCGGTCGAGGAGCCCAAGGTTGCGGAGGCGTCGGCGGCGGTGGAACCAGCAGAGGAGTCCAAGGCCCTCGTCATCGTTGAGAGTAAGATTTCACCTACCTAAGACAGATTGTATGAGGTACCACATGAAAGTGTTTGTTAGTTTTCACCAATTTAGCAGATTTTTGTTTGGTACCTTGCCCCTTGTTTGTCCTTCCTCTAGTGTTTACAGTCACAAGCATATGTTTCATCGAAGCACAAGTTAGTACTTTCACCAACAATCTAGTCAAATTCAGTTACAAAAAAGCAATGTAATCAAATTAGTTACAAAAGTTTTTACGGCACTGCACGATCATGATTTTGTACTGTTTAGTTTGTGTCCAGTAAAACAGGTTGTTGAGCTATATATATCTCGGAATTTAGTTTGGGTGGATATCATCAATCAACTGATAAAACGGGCTAACCTCTTCCCTTCTACCTTTTGCCAGATGCCGAGAAGCCAGCAGCTACAGGTGGCTTAGAAGAGAGAGGTAGCTCTGAATCCACAAAGCAGTTGCACCACCGTCATCAATCTCGCCTGATGTATGGATTATGTCACCAAATGAAATGCAACTTCGCGTCTTATTTTGCAGAAGCGTTTCTCAAGAGGGTCGAAACCGAGAAAATGATGTCGCTGATCAAGGCCTGGGAGGAGAATGAGAAGGCCAAAGTCGAGAACAGGCAAGTTGTTCTCTCACTGTCTCTCTTTCAGGAATTCAGATCACGCGACGCCTTTCAGTCTCATACGTATCTGTAGCATGAGTCTGACATAGCAACATGAACAATTACACACGGATTCTAGCTGGTGCTTTATTTCTGAACAGATAACGCCATACAAAAATATTCGAAGTGACAGTCTCTTACTTTCTTAACCATAAGCAATAAACAGTTTTCACCACATTTTTTTTGACTGCATTCAAAGCTGTATCTTTCACTTGAGTACTTGACTCGAGAGATGATTTGATAGCTACCTCATGTAATCGACACGAAACGCGGTGCACGTTCGTTTTCTCCATTTGCCGTCTCGTGGTAACATAATAATCACCATTGCTTGTCTCTGCAGGGCGGCGAGGAGGCTCGCCGGCATCACCTCCTGGGAGAACTCCAAGGTGGCGCAGATGGAGGCGGAGCTCAAGAACATCCACGTGAGTTTCGTACCAGTGTACCAGCAAACGAACACACAGCGTGATCGAAGTCATCAGAAACTCATGCGGTGAGTAATTGACACGGCAACGATCGATAAATTGCAGGAGAAGCTGGAGATGAAGAAGGCGGCGAAGGTGGAGAAGCTGAAGAACGCCGCGGCGGCGGTGCGCAGGGAGGCAGAGGAGAAGCGGGCGGCTGCGGTGGCGCGGCGCGGGGAGGAGGTCGTGAAGGCGGAGGCGGCGGCCGCCAGGTACCGCGACAGGGGACAGGCGCCCACTGGGATTTTCGGCGCCGGGCTGTTCGGTAGGGGCTAGCTGATCCTGCTGCTTTATTTTGCCGATGCGTGCGCGCGCCCATCCTGCCTTGTTGTCTTGCGAGTTTGCGCCGTGCGCCTGCCCTGGGGTTTGGCGTTGTATAGGGGTGTGTCGTGTGTGGGTGTGTTGTGCACCAAAACGTTTCTTCTGAGAGATGTGCTTTTATTCATACCATACGCACATTGCATATGTATGTGTTTTTTATTCGCTGGTTTCTTCTGAGAGATTCAATATAGTAATCATCAAATAAAACCATTATACATATGTCAGTATCAGACTAAGTCCAACAAAAATAGACAAAAGGGGATACAAAGCCAAAATACATGTTGAAGCCCTACTGTAGATGAGAAAATGATCTTCAACAGAGATAGATATCCTAGTGGGCATTTTGCCTTTTGAGGAGAGAGACGATGTAAAAATACAATCCCTTTCTCCTCAAATATATTTGACGAGCGACGGTGCGGTTACAAGACGTGCGGGGTGAGTGACAGTGCGGTTACAATAATTTTAATGGACAAGTTACAACGATCAATTAAAGGATCAGTTACAACGACTTAAGTACGATTAATTATGATGATTTGAGTTGACTAGTTACAACAAACAAACAATAGGTACAAAACACATGCTCGATTTACCCATAAAAATAATTCTCTTTGTTAAAGTACACGCGAGACGAATACTTATTTTGTTATTGTACATATAAGATATATCTGAATTTGACTTTCGAAATTAGCTCTGCTTGTGGGAGCGAGTCTCAGGAGCGTTCATCTGCATTTAGAAGAAACCGGTCACAGAACCAGTTATTGCTCAAAGACCTGTACGAACGGTTCATCTAGTACAAACACTGTTCATCCATATTTATGAATGATAAATGTAGTTGTGTTGACTCCGATTTTCTCAAACTATCTAGAACAATTGTAGTCCCTGCGACCACTACAAATCTTGTTTTTTATATGATTGAAGTTTGCGAGAGCCAAGAGCTGACCAAATCTTTTGTTATGTTTTATTATTTTGTAATAACTAAAAGTTCAAGCTTAACTACCTCTCACTTCAAAAGATAAAAACAATCAGATTTTATTTTTTTAATATGCATAATTTTAGATTCAAAGTCTTGGAAGTAATTGATAGAGGTTTTTTCGAATCTTGAATTAAAAAAGAAACTGCGGAAAAAAGGTTCTGCAAATGAATAAGAAAATAATAAAAGAAAGAAAGAAAAAGAAGCCCCGCTTCCTCCCCAAGCTGACCTGCCAACCTTACCCATTCGAAACGGAAAGCTACCGCCGACCGGATCCCCCTCCAAAGCCCAAACCCTCCGCAACGAGGAAACCGTCGGAACCCTAGATCTCCGGCTCCACAGCTCCAAAACTCTAGATCCCGCCATGCACCAGCCCAGGGCTCGCTACCCGCCCGGCTACGGCTCCGGCTCCGGCGGACGTGGCGGCGGAGGCGGTAACGGAGCAGGCGGCAGTGGAAACCAGAACTACTACGGCCGCAACCCTCAGCCGCAACACCAAAATCACTATCAGCAGCAGCAGCCGCAGCACCAACATCACTACCACCACCAGCAGCCGCAGCAGCAGCTTCAACAGCAGCACGCGCATAGGAACGCCTCGCATCAGCTGCAGCAACAGCAGCAGTGGCTGCGCCGAGACCAGGCGGCGGCCGGAGACGCTGCAGGAAGGACAACGTCACAGTTCGACGCCGTGGACACGAGGTAAGGGATTTACTTATTACTTGCGCTTAATGCTATGTCGACCTCAAAGGTTTGGTGCTTCGTGTAGTTGCAAATTAGGATGCATGTCGTGCGGAGTACTGCAACGAGAGGCATCATTTTGGTTGCCTCTTTCATCGAGTTCAGAGGAATGCAATTTCACTAATGACGTACTAGTTGAAAGTCTTCTGCTTAGGTTATGTGTCTTGGTAAAATTTAGTTGTTGCGTTATGTACGCGTTGACTGTACAAATGACTGATGTGGCTTTGAATGCATTATGTGTGTCACTCACTTTTATTTGTGTCTTATTACCCTTGCTCGCGTCCATCTTTCATTTTGTTTGCAAAAGTGAGAAATATTGTCATTTTGATTTAACTGTTTCATCCGTCCTCCACTTCTCCTCGTTATAAATTATTCACTCCATATTGGATTTAGCATGGCAGTTGCTTGAAATGGAAGTTTACCAGGTAGCGTTTTTGGTGACCGGCTGACCGCTTTGTCTATTTGTTTCAGTTCTGAAGATTGGAAGGCACAACTTAATATACCAGCTCCAGATACACGCTATAGGACAGAGGTGAGTTGTTCTCTTTTTGTGCTGTTACTCCCTTTTGAGAGTAGATCTAGATGCTAAGCTGTATCTAGTTTCTAGTAGTATGTATGTATGAATAATACATCCTAGTTGCTTTAAACTGTCTTAGAGAAGTTTGGGTGGCAATTTATTGATGTATTTCTGGCTGAACTGAAAATGTATGCTCTGCAGGATGTCACTGCAACAAAAGGCAATGAATTTGAAGATTACTTTTTGAAACGTGAACTGCTTATGGGAATTTATGAAAAGGGGTTTGAAAGACCATCTCCTATTCAGGAAGAAAGCATTCCAATTGCTCTGACGGGAAGTGATATTCTTGCAAGGGCTAAGAATGGCACTGGCAAGACAGCAGCGTTTTGCATCCCAGCACTTGAAAAAATTGACCCTGAAAAAAATGCCATACAAGGTGAATCCTCTATTCATTGTTTTAAAAGGAATTGTAATATGAGCCATTTTTTCTTGATTGCTGCTACTGTCATTTGAGCTTGGTAGAAAAGGTTCTGAAATTACTGTTCTCCAGTTTCTATTTTATATCCAATTCTCCACTGCTGTCAATGTTACGTAACCACTGACTTGTTACTGTTGAACAAATGATTTTAAAAAAAAGGATGCTAGGTTGAATTTTTTTTTTCTAGATAAGGAAACAATTTGTGCCCTAGCATCCTCTGGCCAATTGACAAACTCAAAGTATAAATAATACACTAGCTTTTGAAATCAAACTTACAGTTCTCTTAAGGATCTTTAAGCGTGCTGTTTTTTGTGTGGATGTTTGTATGGTGTCAGTTTGCATCCACTTTTTAGTTCTCTGTTTTGATTATTTTGAATATATTGTTTGCAAAATTAAACCTTCTTGGTTGGTGTTTCAGTTGTCATATTGGTGCCAACAAGGGAATTGGCTCTACAGACTTCTCAAGTCTGTAAAGAGCTTGGAAAGTACCTGAACATTCAAGTAATGGTTAGTACTGGAGGAACCAGCTTGAAGGATGACATCATGCGCCTATACCAACCTGTTCATTTACTTGTTGGGACTCCTGGTCGTATATTGGATCTTACCAGGAAGGGAATTTGTATGCTGAATCACTGTTCAATTCTCATCATGGATGAGGTATGATGACTCAACTTGAAACCATTTTTATTCTATGTATTATTTTATCAGTCCTACAGTTGCACTTACTAACTCTTTGTGTTTTCTGTTGGGTATTTCTCATCCCTTTGACTCCACTTAGTTAATTTGTCATCCCATCGATGTGGTCTGCCTTTCTGATTTTGTTCCTGATGTGGTCTGATTTTGATCTTAGCTTAATTATATGAATGTATGAGTACATTGCTCTGAAGCATTCCAATCCTGTTACTTGTCGCCTTGGGTGCTTTTACAATTTTCTTAGTGGCAGTTTTGTGGCTTCAGTCATACATGTCTCAAAATGAATGTGCTGATGTTTTGTTTTCCCTTGTGCTTCATCTGCATGGTTTTAGGAACAACCAAGGTGTACTTATTGTTATTGCGGCATCCAATATGTATTTGATATATTGTATGAATATGTTCTTTGCCGAACAAACAATGATTATTTGAATACTCATTATGCTGCCCCCATTTTTTTGTGTGGTGCAGGCAGACAAGCTATTGGCTCCGGAGTTTCAGCCTTCTGTGGAGGAGCTTATTCATTTCCTCCCAGCTAGTCGGCAACTATTGATGTTTTCGGCCACCTTTCCTGTTACAGTCAAGGAATTCAAAGAGAAATATCTGCCTAGACCATACATTATTAATCTCATGGATGAATTAACACTGAAAGGAATAACACAACACTATGCATTTGTGGAAGAAAGACAGAAGGTTCATTGTCTGAATACTCTTTTCTCAAAGGTACACCTTGTGATTACCCTGTTTCTTGTTGAATCCATCTCTAAGTATAATCTGACACTGCCATTTTGTGTTTTGGCCAGCTTCAAATCAATCAGTCCATTATATTCTGCAACTCTGTTAATAGAGTTGAGCTACTGGCCAAGAAAATTACTGAGCTGGGTTACTCATGCTTCTAC
Organism: Eleusine indica; assembly: GCA_030378355.1. Classification (NCBI taxonomy): domain Eukaryota; kingdom Viridiplantae; phylum Streptophyta; class Magnoliopsida; order Poales; family Poaceae; genus Eleusine; species Eleusine indica. The sequence continues at coordinate 52,367,075 of CM059495.1, forward strand.
ATTCATGCTAAGATGTTGCAAGACCATAGGAACCGGGTTTTCCATGACTTCCGCAATGGTGCTTGCAGAAACCTTGTGTGCACAGGTTCTCCACCTCGTTTTCTGCTTTTTCTTGTTTTGTTTGGATAGAGAGCTACTTGTGTTGTTTTGGAAACTCTAGTCATGCTTTAAACTGTCTAGTATTCTTTTTGACACATCTATTGCTGTTATTTACTATGATCAAGATTTCTGATAACAGTACTGTTGACACGTCTTGTTTCAGATCTGTTTACTAGAGGTATTGATATCCAAGCTGTCAACGTGGTCATAAATTTTGACTTTCCTAAGACTTCGGAGACATATTTGCACAGGGTAAAAATTCTATATTTTCTTTCTTACTACCTTTCGACATTTTGTGACCTCACTTCAATTATATAAAAAAAATCTGTACTGTTTTGGTGGTTTCAGGTTGGCCGTTCTGGGAGGTATGGACACCTTGGTCTGGCAGTGAACTTAATCACTTACGAGGACCGTTTCAACCTGTAAGCCTGCATTACGAAAGTGTCATGTTACATTGTTGCCTTAGTTATCAGTAACAGCAACCTGTTCACTTGTCTTGCGCCAAAGACTCTTGAATCTTAATCCTTCTCTTTGTTTTGCAGGTATAGGATTGAGCAAGAACTTGGGACGGAAATTAAACCAATACCCCCACAGATTGACGTGGCGGTCTACTGTCAATGATGGATGTCACAGTTTCGGAAGCACCATTAGTTTTTTTAATATAATAGAACAATATTATGCAACGACAGTTGTAAATATCAGCCCATCAAGTAAGTTCTCCAGGTCCAGTCATCCAGTGCGTGGACTCTTTAGATATAGCACACTATATAAGACCTGAAAATTTTCGTTTCATACTCGCAGGGTTTTGTTTTGGTGCCTTGATGATGCATTAGTAGAGGAAGGTGTTTTCTGCCAGCACTGACACTAATCCGTTTTTTACCTCGGACATTATTTTGAGTCTTATCATGTTTCCCTTTTTCTTTTAATACGTGTAGTGACATATTTCCTTAATGCTTTTCTTTTTATTTTATTTCTCTGTGTTCATGATGTATACAATTAACCTTTTTAGTATTCTTTTTAACATTTGTTTCCAGAATTCCTTGCGTGTCTAGACGTACTGTATATCAACCATGCTTTAAAATGCTTAATCAACTGCAATGGCCAATGGGAGCCAATCAGTGTAACAAATAGCGTCCGAGCCAAGCCGTCTAAAAAGTACTATGGCGTGTCCCGTTTAAAAATGTTACGTTCCAATGAAATCTTAATAAAGTCTGAATTATATACCGCCAGATGAGAAATTTCAAACTGGGCCGCCCGTGTTGGGTCGACGTTCGGTCGCTGATTAGATGGGCCTTACCATCAAAGCTATAGATGGGCCGTGAGCCGTGGCACGAAAGCCCGAGACCGTCTGGGCAACTCACGATAGCGGAGGTAGGTATTAGTCCCGCCTCGCGAAACAAACGAAAGACTAACCATCTTATAAGGCCAGGCGTTTAGACCGTGGTGTCTCTTCGGAGACATCCGATAAAATTGGAACGATACAGAGAAGATTAGCATGGCCCCTGCGCAAGGATGACACGCACAAATCGAGAAATGGTCCAAATTTTTTTGAGATTTTGTGCAACAGTCCTTCTTTGTTAGCAAATACGCCCCTGAGACGTTACTTGTTGCCCCTCTGGTTTTAGATTTCCTTGCAGACAGGTCCCTGATATTGATATGGCCCGGTCCCGCGATGAGGGTCCATGCTTATCTTTACACCGTGAAGGTGATTAGGTTAGTACTGACACCGTTTTTTTTGCTACTGTTTCGAAAAACAAAGGTGCTGTGCTGTATTGGCACTGTGGCCAGGGATGATGGTAATGGTAGTGTTGAGAGTCTTGAGACTCGGGAGTGCTCCATTTGATTGAGGTGATAGGTTAAGCTTTTTGTAATGTAATCCAATTTCAGTGTAAATATTCTGTTATGGTGATCTAAAGTTTTTTTTTTTGAATTTGAATATGGACATCTACAGTACAGCTATATTATCTGAACGCACGCACAAACACACGCCATACTCACTACACCCACTACTCACAAATCTCACACCCTTGCACGTACGCTAGACCTATCAACTATACACACATTGCACGTCTCTGAAACAATACAAGCTTGCAAACCTTACTCCATAGTCTTGTTGCTGCCGACCTGCCGTCCACCAGCCGAATACGCATCTGAATCTTACGTGGAGCTGTGTAATTCAAGCCTGAATCTTACGTGTTACTTCACCATTTCTCTAATTGTCAAGGTGCTATTATATTCTCTCTCTCTCTCTTTTTTTTTTTGCGGTGGCGATTACCCTGTTGTGAATGCCTCCTATTTTGATCTCAACTCGCACCAACATCGACCACAAACTATACAGATTACAAAAAATGTGCGCTGTGTTCGGTGCTATGACTAGTTTGCAACCCCATGTCTGGAATAAAAGCTTGCATATAATACATTAAGGAAGATTGGTGAATGGTTGCTGTCTTGTTCATTATTCTTTTTTATTCCAAAGCTGCAGGAGCTATGCCATTCAATAGAAATAATAATAGTACAGGGTACAAAACAATAGAGCCACGATTACAAGAGGTAAAAAGGAAAGGAAAACAGGGGAACAAAAAGGAAAAGATAAACAATGAAGAAGGATCAAACTGCAGAAACGATCAGAAGGTGACGAGCAAGCCGGCAAGTAATCTTTTTTTTTTTGAGGTGGAAACATATTTCCATTAACTAAAGGCCAGAGCCAAATCGGTGGCCACTAGATCAGTTACATGACAGGGAACACTATCAGGCCATAGCATGATGGCACCTGAACCCAACCCAACACCTACTTTAGCAAGTTTATTTGCTACCGAGTTACATGACCGTGGAATGTGTAGGGTACGAACAGACACAAACTCACTAAACATAAGAAATTTTGCATCCCTGAAAATCATCCCGTTTGTTGATAAGTCCATCACTGAAGATGAAAGAGCTGTCTTAAGATGGATGCCGTCAGTTTCAAGCTCCACCCTGGACATGCCTGCATCCATCGCAAAGGTCAGGCCTTGAATAGCGATCGGGGTCCTCTCAATTGGAGAGTTAAATTCAGAGGATACACTGTAGCGTGAATTAGTCTATTTTTTGACCGTTCGATCGGGAAGCAACGGATGTGATTTGATGCTACAATAACGGGTGACACAGTACATTTCTCAGCATAGTACCGGTAATTGAATCTGCTACAGTGTTAATTCAGGGCACTGTATATCCTCTAAGATTTCTGTACGGAATGATACAGTGCCCTGAATTGATCACATCACTGCAGAGGACCCCGATCCCTTGAATAGCTGCGATAGCTTCTGTTTGAAGAGCATCACTACAGTGATCGATTCTGCCTGCTCCAGCGCCAATAACATCACCCAGCATATCTCTGATGACAAATCTCCAGCCACCAGCTCTATGTTGTTCTTGAAAGGTTTCGTCAATATTTATTTTGACATAATCAGCTGCTGGCGGTGTCCATCTTTTGGTTGTCCGAGTTCCAGTGTTGGAATATTGTTTGAGCTCATTGAAATCCGCCAAATGACATTGTATCAAACCTGCTACATAAGCAACAGCTTTCATCCCTTCACCCGCATTTGTATCATTTCGAGCTGTCCACAATGACCATAACGCAGTAATCGTCTTGACTTGTGTCTCAATATCCCAACCCCAAATACATCTGAGCACATTTAGGGATGAATCCATATCAGCCAGGCTGCTGCGTCTGTCTTCCATCATCAGCTCACGCCATACATGCCTAGCAAACTTGCATTTGAAAAACAAGTGCCCACCATCCTCATCCAGTCTATGACACATTGGACATATTGTATCCACATCCATACCCCTGTTTTGAATTCTCCGCCTGAGAGGTAGGCTATTGTGAGCAAATCTCCAGCAAAAATGCTTCACTTTGTTCGGTATTGGCAACCCCCAAATCTTCTTCCATGGGAATGTTGCCCCCATTGTCGGAATATGAACAGTAGCTCCACTACTCGGTCCATGACTCACATTTGCTGAATCTCTGCTTACCTTATATGCAGATTTGACACTGAAAAGCCCCTTCGCGTCAAAGTGCCAAGCTATGCAATCTTCTCTATTGTCACAGATCGGTATAGATATCACCTCCGCATCATCATTGTTCACAACTGACCTAATTAGCTCCTCATCCCATTGATTTGTGATTGGGTTGATAAGTTCACTTACACGTTGCACTAGAGCGCCTCTCCAGGTACTCACCCTCCTTGTGACTCCTCTAGGCAGCCATGGATCATGCCAGATATTGATAGATTCACCGTCTCCCACTCTCCATATAATGCCCTTTTTAATAATTCATTTCCTCTCAAAATATCCTCCACGTATATGGCATACCTTGTCTGGCGGTGGTGTTTAGGACATCATTCGGAAAGTACCTAGCTCGGAGAATTCTGGCGCACAAGGAATCTGGGTTCTGCAATAATCTCCAGCTCTGCTTTGCTAACATGGCCATGTTGAAATGATGTAGGTCCTTGAAGCCCAATCCACCATCACATTTTGGTTGCAGCAATTTATCCCAGGACAACCAGTGTACTTTATCTTTGTCTTTCACACTCCACCAGTAACGACAAATCATTATGCTCAGCTCATCACAGAAGGATTTTGTTAGATCAAAACATGACATCGCATACATGGGTATAGCTTGTGCCACTGCTTTCACTAAAATCTCCTTCCCGGCCTTAGATAATAATTTTTCCTTCCAACCTTGGATCCTGCACCAAATACGGTCTTTGATGTATTGAAAAGCCTCCTTTTTTGATCGACTAATATATACGGGGAGCCCCAAATATCTCTCATTCATTGTCTCATCTTGTAACCCCAGAATATGCTTGACACTTCCCTTTCTACTACTTGTATTTTTACTAAACATAATTGCAAACTTTTCTTTGTTTATTTTCTGGCCAGAGCATTCTTCATATAGATCTAGAATATATTGCAATTGAGCAGCATTATCATCCGTCTCCTTCATTAAAATAAGGAATCATCTGCGAATAGTAAATGAGACACGCTGGGGGCACCTTGACAAATCTGAATCTTTAGTGTTTTGGTTTCTGCTTTGTAACCTGTTGTAGCCAATCCATAGGTGTGGTTGATGCGATGGTCTTTAATTGCTCTGGACCTTGTAAGCTGGTGTCAATCTATGCCAAGCAGGCTCTGTGTAGTTGCAATCCATCGGAAGGTTACAAAGCTGGTGTCAATCTATGCCAAGCAGCCTTTTGTCAAAATTAGTGAAAAACATTCCCATAGTTTCAAATTTAATTCAAAACCATGGTACTAATTTGAATTTATGTGGGCATCCATTTTTATTTCTTTTTATTGTTGTAGCACAGATCAAATCCCAAGGATTATTACGGGTCCCAAAATGAGGGCAGAGTGACAATACATAGCCCTATACGTGGCATGGCACCAATCACTGACAGATGGAGTTCCATAGGTCTCAAAATTTGAGCATTCTCAGTGACAAAAACCATGTGTCCATGTCTAAGGCAATGGATGGCGGTGTTATACAGTCATATACGTCTACGTGGCATCAATCTCTGCTTTTCTAGTTCAGCATTAAATGAAAATGATTAACGAAAAGAAGCCAAAATTAATTTCTTGTTTTAGCACACTTCAAGTGAAACTTCCAGCACACCAGCTTTCTTCGTGGCTCCTTATTCCTCTCGAACTCATTTGTCGCTGACAAGAGGACTGTAAATAGGGTACCACATTTTCCGAGCGACAAAGTCCACTGTTTCTGACTGTTAACACATGAAAAACTTATTTCAGACACCGGTGTAGGTTCTATAAGAATAATGCGGCTCTGTTGGCGTACTAGTATAATACCTCTGACATGCTCCTGAGCTCCCTAGGGCCCACATCACAGCTGCCCTCGGCAAGATCTTCAGCAACAGCAGCACGGACGACTGCAGCGCCGACACGTGCAGTGATATGCCTGATACTGTTTTTTTTTTTTTTGGTATGCATGTTAGTGTCTCATCGTAATAATGAGGATGAAAGCTATGGATCAATGCGTGATGAATGCAAGACACACCTGGAGACCGAAGGGAAGAGGATTCCCTTTCTAATCTCATCATCTGTAATGTATGACGCCAGGCTGCATTGCAATAATAAGTAGAATCTTAGCAGAAGATTGTCCAAGGCATGCAGGAGGCATTGAACATTTCGTGAGGAACTCCACTGCTTAAGCTGTAGTAATCTTTTACGTTTAACATTGTGTTTGAAAAGATACGCACTAGTGTGGTTTCAGTGTTTCAGTAATTTGATGGTGGTCTATTCTATTTACAAAAGTACAGAATGATTTAATTCAACCTAAGTATTTCAAGAGAAACGACCAAATTTAGTTGCTGTCTTAATCAAATAAACTTACGGAAAGCATCATGCAGGATTAGTTAATCCAGCAGGCCAACCATACATAACTGTATCAAGCATACTTACCACTCGGCTGCTCCTTGAAGCATGCCATCTGAAATATGCCGAGCACCTGAAAGAAGGGCTCCTAAACCAATCCTGAATTTAGAACAAACTTCCATCAGTAAAACACAAAAACCAAATAATATATGAAGGTGAAAGTTAGTCATAGAGTTTGCCATACCCAGGAAACAGATACATGTTGTTTGCTTGATTAGCATAACCTGTCCTACCATTTCCTAACAAAACCAGATTACCATTAGTGATCTTCTAAAAGAGAGTATAGCTAACAAACGATTCAAAAGAGAATAGGCAGAACCTTACCTAAAGAAACATTAGTGAAAGGACTTCCACTAGCAAATATAGCATTCTCTCCGACATACTTGAATACATCATCAGGAGTACATTCAGCTGTAACCAGAAGACACGAAACTTAGCATTTCATCTTTGGGTATCCTCAAAGTTATCTGTAGAAGAAAACCTTTAGTGGTTGGGTTGGACATTGCAAAAATTGCAGGGCGCGGGGAGTCAGATTCTTTCATCGCCTTCAGAACCTGGTGATACAGGCATATAGTTAGCACTTGGCACTCAATTCTCAGCACATGATGAACTCTAACATGCCCAAAGTATAATGTGTCAGTTTGCATTACAAAGAAATCTACACTAGAGGAAGCAGGTACACAGCAAACAACTCATTGTTTTCTGTTCCGCGACTCTGAAACTGACACCAAGACCTTGATATATTTATTGGCCATTATGAATGATAGTTCCCTCATTAATTAGGATTAGGACTGATAACTATTTACGAGAGAAGTACATTCTTGAAACTGCCGTTGTCCATAGATAGATCATTCATAAATCATGATCAATCAATCCAACAAAATAAATATGTTCCTTAAAGGGTATAATTGGCCATATTCATAATAATCATAAGGTTAAATGGAACTTCTTGGAGCAGATGAATGTGTATGTGTCAAGTTTAGTAGTGGGAATAGTTTTAGGCCCAGAAAAAAAGCTAAGCATAGTCTTTCACTAAATATAAAAGGAATGATAAGTCATGAGTAATAAAAGGAGGAAAAAAACATAAATAAACTTACAGCATAACCTTCATAGCCGGGCTACAGAATGGTTATATGCTTACCTCCTCGTGAAATATGCCACCAACCCCAGATAGTCCTAAAAGCACATGAGGCTTAACTTTCTTGACCTGATGATCAGTACCAAACTGAATTAGTAAAAGCACAGAAGCAACGGAAATACTCTCAAGAACAACAACAGTGAATTTTAATCCCAAGTAACTGAATTAATGAAAATATGCTAGTCAAGTATCAAAGTTAGCATACCACTTCAACAAGACTAGCCCCCTCATGGAGATCTTCAATCTCATCAGGACCATGACCTCTGGCGAAACGTGCAACAGCAGGATCCAGACCCTTCCGATCTTTGGTAATAAGGCCCTGCATGATACAGTATAACATAGGGACACATAAGCTAGAAGCCTAATAATCATAGGTTTTACAGTGAACAAATGCAACACAAAACACCTTGTCTAGAAGGCAGAAAAAGAGCATTTGTTTGCATCAAGTTAACTTACATCTTTGTCCAGAACCCAGAATTGGTTGTGTCCTTCGCCGCTTCTATTGATCCCCGGCATCCTCAACATTGCCTGTTTAGCCATGCTAAGAACACCTATCCCAGCACTGAATTCTAAAGATGAATTAGAACGGACAAACCAATCTTTTGGCAAGGAGCATGTTTTATAGAATAGACTGAGGAAATTTTATTGACATGTCAAACGTATCAGATACCTTCCAGCTCCCACAACGACTATCTTTTGCTCATTAAAATCCTGAAGGGGTCGGCCCTGCGCTCTGACAGCACCAAGAAGGCCTGCTAGAGCAACGCCAGCTGTGCCCTATTGAATTGGAAGATCCAATAATTATATAATAAGATAAAAAAATCAAATTAAAATATGTTCTGCCAACAAATTACATCAACATAATTGGAGAATAAAGTACCTGGACATCGTCATTGAACATGCAAAATCGGTGCCGATACCTCTGTAGCGTCTCAAAAGCCCATTTCATTTGGAAGTCTTCGAACTGTGATCGAATCATTTCAGAAATGGAGCATCACTAAGGAAGCAGATAAAGAATAACCATAAAGCAAAATTACCTGCACAACTGCTTTGGGCCAGCGCGCTCGGACTGCTTCCATAAATTCATCTACAACTGACAAGTACTCTTCTCCTTCCAGCCTAGGCTGCCTCAGTCCTAAATCTAAGTAAACAATTACTGAATAAGGTATTTATTCATAGAAAACAAGCAGCACTTATGCTTCAATTTAATTTACGAATTGCTCAATGTTGTTTTAAACAAAAGGCTGTAAAAAAGATCCTCTCACTATGAAAGTGTTTCAGATATTAAGTTTAATGTATCTTACGCACATAGCTTGTCTTCCAGAAGCTTTTGATTGTTAGTTCCCACATCAAGCATTACTGGAAGAACCTACAAATATTGATGTATTCAGTGAGCAGGAAAGCAGAAAGGGGTATCAATGACTTAAGGCACTTTGGCTCTTGAGTATAATTTGTTTGTTTTAGCTGCCTGTGTTCTACAGGGCAATAAAGATAAAAATTACTTATTTGCAGCTAATGCTTCTCTATTTCAGACAGGAAGTAGAACTTTTCGTACCTTTTGTGGGTTAATACCAGCAGCTGCCACATAAACATCGAGTTTACCGATAGGTATGCCTATGCCTTGAACTCCAAGATCACCTAAGCCTAGAATGCGACTCCCATCAGTCACAACTATCATGTCAACCTGGAAAGAAATGAAGTATCGCCCAATCACATGAATAGAAGTCATGCCTATCATTATGGTCTCTGACAGTAAGATATTAGGCATGACGTGACAGAGAGTTAAACATGGAACAAAACAACTATATTTAAATGTAAATTACCGTGTTCTTGCCTCTGAGCATTGGCTGAAGGGCAATTGAAATTAAAGTTCTCTAGGAAACTACTACCATCCATATGCGTATATATACACAATATAGAATTGGCTTAGTGGCTTACATACAAAAGCAATTCAGGAAATGTGACAACTAAATTAGAACTGACAGTCAAATAATCCCAACTACTTTAAAATCAATTCCCTTTTTAAAAAAAGTTTTACCTTCTCTTGAGGCCAGTTGTAAATCATCGACATCATCTCCCCTTTGTCCTTTGCACTGAAATACATCCCACGGGGGCGTCTGAATAGACCACTGTAGTTTTCACAGACCAACCCAACAGTTGGAGTGTATATGATGGGCGCAAAATCCTTAATGTTGTCAATGAGCACCTGGCGAAAACAGAACATGTCACCACATGGAACAATTCGAAAGCAATGAATTCAGGTGAATCACCAGTGTATCAGTTTTTCGCTCTCAGGAAATAATACAGCGTTTTACCTAAAACAGAAAAAGGAGAAATAATAGAGCGCTGCGACACTGGGAGCTCACCCTGTAGTACAATGTCTCATTCCGGTCGTGCAGCCTGTTGAGGATCCTCCACTTGGCCAGCGCAACGATGGCGTCCGGCTCGCCCCGCGTGTTGTTCTCCAGCGACCGGAAAGAGTCAACTGCAAGAGAACAAGAGCAGCACACGCGTCACATCAGCAACGTTGGGGGTCTCGTGATTCCCGAAAACAATTCGGCGCGCAGGCAGAAAAGGTGATCGAGGGAAGCACGCGTGACGCAGCGCGGGGAGGCGGGGTGTAGCGGGCGACTCACTGAAACGCTCGTACTGCTGCTCGAAGGACATGACCCGCGGCGGGAGCAGGCCGCGGAGGCCGAGCCGGTCGCGCTCCGTCATGGGGAACGCCGTGTCCTGCGCCCATCGACGGGAAAGCTCCGGTGAGAGCTGGAATCGCATTCGAAGCAGGTCGGGGGATCGGGGAGGGGGCGGGGCGGGGCGGGGCGGCCTACCTTGTTGTACCAAGGGTCGTGGAGGATGTCGTTGCCGCGCTTGTGCACGATGCAGGGGCCCGGCATGGGGGAGGCGGCCCCCGCCGCGGGCGCGGACGACGACAGGAGCCGCCGGATCTGCCCCGACCGCCGGGCTGCCGCCGAACGCAACATCCTGCGCGCGCGAGAATGCGAGATCGGCTGGTACGGCTTCGCGGGGACAATACAGTACGGGACGGGACGCGCCGGGTCGTTGCGAGCGGGGCACGAGCCCAATGGAGGTCGAGTCCGGGGAGATTTGAAGGGATCCGTCGCCGCGCGGTGCGGGCACCCGCGGTGAGGATAGGTCGGCTCCCCTCCCGGTCGTGGTCAGGGTTGGGTGGCGGATGGTGGTGCGTGGGCGCGACGCGGGTGCGCAGGCACGGACCGTGCGGGGAGGAAGGAAGGCGGTGAGTGGTGGGCGCGGAGGAGCGGACGCGCGGGCCGGGAGCCCGGGACGCGGCTCAACTAGTGAAGGCGATCTCGGGGACTTTTCGGGTCGAAGCGACGGCGACGAGTTCCACCTTCCGCGGCACTGCTGACTTGCTGAATACGCGCCCACATGGAGAATCAATACCAAGAATGATGAGCTTTATGCTATTTTCTTGGTCTCTCTCAGACGTGTTTGATTGGGCCGTTTTTGCTATGTAAATGGCACGTCAGATTTTCTTTTGGTTGGGTTGGGCTGAAATTGGTTGACGGTGTGATCACATTTCGGGTTACAGAAGCCCGATACCAGGCACATACCTTGGCTTTTGCCATAATCACTTTTTAAAACAGGCTTTATTGTTATAGTAATTTCAATATTGGCGTAATGTTATTTTACCCTAATTTACTCTTTTAGTCTTTTAGACTATGTTTCCTTTTTTTCATTGTAAACCATGTGAAATGATAAAACATGTCTTAAATTAATTTCTCTTTTTTTTTTCACCTAAGCAGAGCTCTTTATCCTGCAATCCGAGCCCCCATCAAGCAGTTCACATCCTCATTCAGTTGGTAATGCGCCCCTAGGATGTGATTAGTTCTCGTATCTGCACCAGCCACCCGGTTGTATGTACTCCCTCCGTCCCTTGAATCTAAGAATCCCTAGCTTCCCAATGCTAAAATAACAGTCAAAGGAAAAGACTCATATACCCTTATTAATGGAGCTGAGGAATTTGATGTAAGATGGAACCTACATGTACTATAAATACTTACATTTTGACAAAAGGTGCAAATGACTGGAATGCTTAGATTAACGGCACGGAGGGAGTATGTAAAAATAGGTTTGATTGCTTTATCTGCTTTATTTGACTAGGCTCATTAAAGATTCTGATTGGTTGCTTAAGTTGCCAATACGTTGTCTCGAGTCCAAAAAAGTGCTCAACATCCGTGCAGGTTACAACACATGAGCCAAACTCAAAAGAAACAAAAATCCATTTTGTTCATGTAGAGGCAGCACCTAGCGAGCCAGGCCTAAATGGATGTCCAAGCAATCATTCAAGGGTCTATTACATTCCATGGGTCAAGCTGAGCCATATACAGCCAACCAACCAGACCCTAAAAAAGCAAGATAAGATGAGTTAAGAACCTGTTGCACCGTGTGTGTGGGAGGGGACGCAGGCCGTACCAGAGTTTTTGGGGGCCTGATGCAACAAAATAAAAATTGGGTCTCTTCTTAAAGATATAAATAATCTTTTATAACTATATATATGCTTCTAGACACTATGATAAACAATATTTTCTGCAACCCGGGTTGTCTCATCGACAATATTTGCATCATCGGAGCATCTCCAATAGCTATCCAATAATGGATTGCTATCTCTAAAAACTATGACAAATTCTAAAATCTACCCCAAAACTTGCTCCAGAAGCAATCCTATATGGATTGACGTCCCTAAAACTTTTAGGATATATCCTCTCTCTCTCTCTCTCTCTCACACGCACAATCTCAAATATAGCAATCGAAACAACCGAATCCTAAAACTCAGTTCCACGCGCGTGAAAAGGCAATGGTATGTGCGGGAAAGTTTTCGCCGTGGCTAGAATTGTCACCGCTGCCATAGGTCGTTGGCCTCGGCGAAGGGCAAGAGCGTCCCACCGTCGGGGCCTCACAAGCCCACAAGCGGCCACCCCGTGACCCTCGGAGGAGAAGGATGCGACGAGATCGCGGAGGAGGCTAGGCATGCGGGACATTTCCGCCCCTAAATCCGATGGGGGGAGTAAGAGGAGGAGGCGGTGTCGGCGGCGCGCGACGAAGAAGGAGGCGCGATGGGGTTGTGCGAGGGAGGAAGGAGCTCGTGTGGTAGAGGAGGTGACGACGCCGGGCTCATGCAGGGCAGGAGGAGGAGGCATGGGCGCGCGGGGGACATGGAGGCGACATCAGGATTGCACGCGAGAGAGAAGGGGCGAGCTCACGTGGCGACATAGCTCTCGCACGGGGGAGGAAGAGGAGGAGGCGGCATCGGCAGCGCGCCGGGGAGAATGAGGCAGCACGAGAATGGCCGCGCACCTCACGCATTATGGTGGATAAGGTTGTCTCCATTGGCAAAAAAAAAAAAAAAACCTTTGAGCATGTTGACAATTGCTAAAATCTTCTCTCTGCTATTGCTAAAACCAAATTTAGGATTTTAGTTTTAGGATAGCTATTGGAGATGCTCTCACCTTGTCCATCTGAGCCTCATCGACATATTTGCATTATCACCTTGTTCACTTTCTACATTGTGAGCCTCAGTTTGTAACGATGTGTTAGCATCATCACCATGATTGTTATCAATATTAACAATAGGAGGTTGGTTCTCATAACTGATCAATTGAGATTCTTTTATAACAAATTCATGAATAGCACCCTTCAAAGATGCAGAAGCTCCTAGTTTATGAGATCTATACACTTGCATCCATAGTCAGACTTCCTATTGCGCTTGCATTGCAATTTCGTTGCCGTCGCACGGTCTCCACCGCGGTGTTCTCAGGTCCACCATTGGATGAAGAGAGGAACACCTGCGTTGGCTTGCAGTCGAAGGAAATGAGAACATCGACTAGGTCTAGTGTAATCTGTAGTAGGCTTCGTTGGGATAATGTGCTTCTTTCCCTACAAGTAAAGTTAGGATCAGGAATTGGGGGCCCTGTGCGGTTGGCCAGCTTGCCCATGCCGATCGACGGGCCAGGGGGACGGGAGCATGAGAACAAGAAATCTTAGTCGAATTTGCGACATGATGAAAGATAATGTTCCGAGACATGAGTTCTGGTGTCTTTTTGATACATTTGATTAAAATTAGAACAAGAAAGAGAAAACTAACTGACCGGCTTACGCATGGTGCACGTAAAAACCAAGAAATGGTTCTTTTTTGAGATTTTTGCGAGAATGGATCTCCTAATCATTATGTATTTCCACTTTATCCTGTATACGTTACATTTTGCATTCTCGGGACGGAGGGCCAGCAGTATAAAATGCCACCTTGTGTTTTATTTTCCTCGTAGCAAAAGTAGTTCATTTTTCTACCTCGCATGTGCATAATCAAAATTTCTTAATCCTAGAGATCAAAAAGGAATTTTCCTTAATCCTACACAATCTCACCGTTTCTTCTTTTAGTATTTTATACATTATAAACAATCAAATCCCAAACAATGGGAGACCGGTGAAGGTAAGTGCTGCTGCCTGTGCTCTCCATGGTCTCCCTTCGAACGCTAGGGGCATGATTGGTTTGGCCGCATAAGGCTCGGCCAGGCTTCCCGCATGCAGCGTTTTGCTGATTGGTTTCCTGTACGGTGGCTTGAGCCTGTCCCGACGTATGCAAATGCAGCTGTCAAGCCTGTCTCCGTAGAAACAAAAATGGAATTCGTTTCTTCAAAACCTGGTTCGCTGCATGCGTCGGTGCATGTCCTGTCTATAATATATGAGAGATAAGTAGTGCGGGACAAGCTATTAACCAAACATCTTCTCTTCTAGCCTGGCTCCGATGAATACGGCAACCAAACAAAAGATTGTTGCATCTACTTAATCTGGCCACCGTGAGCCTGCATGGCTAAGACGAGACAGGCTGAGTTGGGAGGAGAACCAATCACGCCCTAGATGTGTCATCGGCACCTACTACGAGCCATGGTAACGATGGTGTTCTATGGTGCTGGCGATTACAAGCGATTTGGTCCCGTGCGGCATCAACGTTTGTGTAGCCGCTCTAGTTTGCTAATACTACACGTAGGGATGAAATCAGTTCGGATACAAACGGATATAGCTTATTTTATATCTTATCTTGTATCTTTTGTCTTGATCCGAAGTCGGAATGGATAATGCTGAATAAATATTTTTTGATCTTATACCCTATCCTATATTTTTGTTTTAGAGTCGAAATCACGAATATTATTATAAGATTTGATAGATGCAAAATTATATGCTATGAATGTAGTTAGAGTAATAATGAATATGACGATAATTAATAGATGAAAAATATGTATTTTGTTTCATTATTTATATCTAATTTATAAATTTCTTTCATATTTTTAAAGTCATAATTTTTAAAATTTAACTAAATTATGTAAATATCGGATTCGGGACAGATACTGCTCATTTTGTATCCTATCTCACTTGTTTTTGTCGGACTCTAATTCAGAAACGAATAATATTAGATGACTATTAATATATTCTATATTTGATTATATTTATTTATTTTTGGTGTTCAAATCATCGGCCGTATATTATCTGTCCTGTTTTTATGACTAACTACATTACACCGATCAACCCGGCCGGGTTCCGAGCGAGAAGCATAGGTTCAAAACCGTTAAAAATCGAGTGGTTTTTATGTTTTTTGGTGAAACTGGTTCGATACGGTTTATTGTAAAACCGACCCTATGTGCTATAGGAAAATAGTTTTTGGGCGGTTTTTGTAGTACCGATCGGTTTTTAGCGAGAGAAAAAAATCAGCACTGTAGCTGTTTTTAAACCTTTGGCGAGAAGCGAGAAAGCAAAGCCAGCAATCGATTTGTTTTTTTTTTCGAAAGAAAGAAACGCGCGTGCGCGCATCGAGGCGTCGAACCGTGCGCGAACGATGGATGGATAGGCTCGGGTCACGTCGGCCGCGGCGCACGAGAATGGGAACCAACGGCACCGCGCCTCCCATCGTTCAAAAACGCACGACTTTTCGGTCCGTTTCCTGCCTCCGCCTCCGCCCCCACCCAACCGGACCACGGCATGCAACGATCACCGCCGCCAGAACCAGCAGCATCCGGCTCCTTCGCAGCCACCCTCTCACCGACACATCGGGCCCGCAAACGTCCACGCCAGCCCGGTTCCGCATGTCATTGTCTCTGTACGCTCTCCCGACGCGTGCCCGTGCCAGGCTCGGCTGCCGCGACCATTGTCTTTAATTAACCCGGCACAGAAAAATCGAGCCAGCGCACTCGCACACAGGCGCCGCCCCGCCCGGCTCCACAACGCGCCACTCCACTCCCCGTTTCCTCGTCCACCCGGCCACCGTCCCCGTCTCCGGCGCCGCTGCCGCTGCGGCCTCGCGGATCCCGTGCTACTGCCCAGCCTTAGTGGTGGGAGAGAGGGACGGAGATGGGCAGCGCCAGCGCGTTCCTCATCAGGTGGATCAACTTCTTCACCATGGTCAGTCGCGGCTTGCTCATCCCCCTCTCCTTCCCCCTTTTTTTTGGCCATCTTCGAATTTAGGAAGCCGTCTCGCTTGCTTGACCTCGGTTCAGCAATCGCGCGTCTCGACTTGCCCCGTCTTTCGCTGCCATTTCCCTTTCTTGCCAATTCCCGCTTGCGCCGCCGCCGATACTGCTTCCCCTTTCCCATGTTGCTGGGTAAACCCTGCATTTTGTTGCCCGTCGTCTTGTTTCGCCGGTGCGCTGTGCTGATTAGTGGCTAGAGTTGCTGGAATTGGACTGCGGTTGACGGTTTGCATCCGATTGGAGTTGTCGATTTGGTTCTGACAATTGCCTGGTTGATTTGCTGGAGTGCACACTTTTTCGAGCCGCGTTGCTTCTTGATTACTCATGCGTCGCTGGGTTCTTGGGCTAGGCCATTCTTAATTTCATAATTTTTACTTAAGTTAGCACGAACATTGGGAAGAGATAATGATCACCATTAGTCGAACCGCTTTACGCTGCTTTTCAAATCACTTTCCCTTTGAACAGATACTGGCACTACTGGTGGTGGGGTTCGGGTTCTGGATGAGCACGCACAACGACGCGTGCAGACGGTCCTTGACCATCCCTGTCATGGGTCTCGGAGGAGTGATTTTTGTCATGTACGCATCTAATTGCATATCCCGCGTGTTGATAACTTGCTTAATTTAATTTTCGCGTTCCAGCCTAAGCTCTCTCGCTACCAATTTATGCTGCAGATCGCTTGTGGGATTCCTTGGCGCCTGGAAGAACGTTTCCTGCTTGCTTTGGACAGTATCCTTATCTTTCTCCTGAAGCTTGAACAATATAAAGTAGCAATCAGATGATTATTGATAGTCATTGTTGCCTTTTCCGGCTGCTTTTGGAGTTATCTGTGTCCTTGACATGTGGCTGTCAGTACCTAATCATGCTGTTCGTTGTCTTGGTGGCAATCATGGTGTTCACGGTGCTTGCGTAAGTTCCTTTGATTAATCGGTGATGGCACGGCTCTTTAAGTTGATGACTATCATGCTGTACTTTTTGTTGGAAAATGTCAGTGTGCACGCTGGTTAGGTGATGCCATTCAATTTCACTTTATCGCTTATGGTTTAATTTTCAGTTGTCTTGCTCTTAATTTACTGCTGCAGGTTTATTATAACAAATACAGGAACTGGTCATGTTGTTCCAGGGGCTAGGTGTGTGATTCTCTCTGTCTCAGTATTCAGTAGTAAACGACAGAAGTATTTGGAGTATACAAATACAAGAGAACTGAAGGATTTATCTTGTTCTATGCAGATATAAAGAGTACCGTCTTCAGGATTACAGCTCCTGGTTTGTCAAACAGGCATGTCCTGTTTCTTTGCTGAAACAAATTTTGTTTCCTCCACTGCAATTCATGTAAATGTTGCAATGTGCTGGAACATACTTGGTAACAATCTGAAGTTACTTCCTTTCAAACTCTAGCTCAATGACACAAAAAAATGGACTCGCCTGAGAAGTTGCCTAGTGAAATCAGATGATTGCAATAATATGTCAAAGAGATACAAGGTCAATCTTCTGTCATCTGATTTTCCGCTTTGGAATGCTCCATTTGATAGTAATATATTATGTTATGGTGATCTAACTTTGTACTACCCAACTTCATGCAGTCTCTGAAGCAATACAAGCTCGCAGACCTTACTCCTATGGAGTCTGGTTGCTGCCGCCCACCTGCAGAGTACGCCCTGAACCTTTCACCGTGTATCTCAAGTCTGCAACTGTTAACTATAATCTTATATGTGGTATATCACCATTTCTCTAATTATCAGGTGTGGTTACCCTGCTGTTAATGCCTCCTATTTCGATCTGAGCTATCATCCAGTTAACACCAATGTCGACTGCAAATTGTACAAAAACACACGCTCTGTTAGGTGCTATGACTGCAATTCTTGCAAGTAAGCTTCTTGGGATCTCTCTCCTAACTTTGAAACATAATACCATTTTGGGATGCACTTTTTTATTCAAAGCTTTTGGTTCCAGAGCTGGGGTCGCACAGTACATGAAGGAAGAGTGGCGAGTGGTTGCTATCTTCAATGTGATATTGTTCGTTATTCTGGTAAGCCCTGCCATCGAATCGAATGCAAACACTGATAGCATGGCTAACTTTTCATCTTTACTGCTATGCTCCTCTAATTTTATCTGCATTGTTGTGGCTAGTCATTCGTGTACTTCGTCGGCTGTTGTGCACGGCGAAACGCTGGAGGAAGCGACACAAAGGCTCGTGGAAGATAGACGGAAATACTTCAAGATGTCTAGCAATAGTTAGCTTCGCCAGTCTTTGTAATATTGTTACATCAAGTTCCTTTGATGAAGGGATGATAGTATTCTGTGTTGTAATTGTGGTGTCATCTCGCTTCTGAAAATACAATTGTGAATGAGCCAGCACAATGCTCAGATTTATTACGAGTCCCAAAATAGAGTTCTGCAGATCTAAAAAATTGAGCATTCTCTGGTGGCAAAGATCATGGCTGGCACAATGGATGGCATGATACATTTTAAAAAATAAATATATTTTAATATGTCTGCTCTACATGACACCATACATAGCCATCTGGCATCGTTCTCTACTTTTTGAGTTCAGAACTAGAATAGTAACTAGTGTAATATGAGTAATTGCAACAATAGTAATACTTGTTGCAACATGTTGTGCTAGAATGAAAAATAGAGAAGAAATAGATGCAACATTCAATAGTATTTATTGCAACATACAAAAAGAACAATTGCGGCATGAAAAAACAAATCAACTGAGAGGTACTAAAATTTTAATCGACTGAAAATTAGTCTCTCAAATTAAAATGATTACGAAACGTAGCCAAAACATTTTTCTTGTTTTGGCGCATTTCTTAAAGTGAAACATCCGACACATCTGCTTGCTTCGTGCCTCCTTACGCCACTCCGACTCATTTGTTGCTCACAAGAGGGCTGTAAATAGGGTACCACATTTTCCGAGCGACGTAGTCCACTATTTCTGGCTGTTAACACATGAAAAAATTATTTCAGACACTGGTGTAGGTTCTAAAAAAATGTGGCCTTGTTTGGGTGCTACTAGTACAATACCTCTGACAAGCTGTTGAGTTCCTTAGGACCCATATCAGCGGTGCCCTCAGCAAGATCTTCATGAATAGCAGCACGGACTACTGCAGCGCCGACACGTGCTGTGATAGGCCTGATACTGTTTTTTTTTGTGTGTGTGTGGAAGTTATTATCTCATCATAATAATGGAATATGAGATGATTTTTTTTTTTTTTGTATCAGTATGTGTTGAATGCATAACAAACCTGGAGACCGAAGGGAAGAGGATTCCCTTTCCAATCTCTTCATCTGTAATGTATGACGCCAGGCTGCAATAGAATAATAAGTAGGTCCTTAGCAAAAGATTGTCAAAAGAGAAAAGCACAGACATGCAGGTGCCATTAAGCGCCACTGCGTAAGCCATAATGTTTTACGTTTAACATTGTATTTGAAAAGATCAGCACTAGTATGGTTTCACAGTGTTTGAATAATTTTACAGTGATCTATTCTGTTTTGAAAAGTACAAAATGATTCAAATCAATTTAGGTACTTGAAGGAAAACGACCAAAGCTAATTGCTATCTTAATAAAATGAATTTACGTAAAGCAACATGCAAGAAAAGTTAATCCAGCGGGACAGCCATACATAATTGTATCAAGCACACTTACCTCTCGGCTGCTGCTTGAAGCATTTCATCTGAAATGTTGCGAGCACCTGAAAGAAGGGCTCCTAAACCAATCCTGAATTTAGAACCAAGTTCCATCAGGGAAACACAAAAACCAAAGATTGTAGGAAGGTGAAAATTAGTCATAGAATTTGCCATACCCAGGAAATAGATACATGTTGTTTGCTTGATTAGCATAACCTGTCTTACCATTTCCTAAACAAACCCAGAGCAGCATTAGTGATATTCTAGAAGAGATTATAGGTAACAAACAATTTTAAAATAGACAGAACTTACCTAAAGAAACATCACTGAAAGGGCTTCCACTGGCAAATATCGCATTCTCTCCAACATGTTTAAATACGTCTTCAGGAGTACATTCAGCTGTAACAATAAGACACAAAACTTAGCATTTTGTCTTTGGGTATCGTCAAAGTTATCTGTAGAAGAAAACCTTTAGTGGTTGGGTTGGACATTGCAAAAATTGCAGGGCGTGGGGACTCAGAATCTTTCATCGCCCTGAGAACCTGGTGAGATACAGAGTCAGCACTTGGACTCAACTGTCAACACATGACGTACTCTAAATGCTCGGAGTATAACGTGTCAGTTCGCAATATGATCTATTCATAAACAAGAATAAGGTTTTGATACGCAACGTTTTTGTAAGTGTGTACAATCATGCAATGGCACTAAGAAACTGGTAGATGACAAAAGGAATGCTATACTTCTAGAGCGTGGTGACGATTTCCAACATATTGATCAAGCAACATTAGTATCACGAGAAGCCTACACTAGTGGAAGCAGGTACACAGCAAACAACTCGTCGTTTTCTTGAAACTGACACCAAGATCTTGATTTATATGCTTACCTCCTCGTTAAATATGCCACCAACCCCAGATAGTCCTAAAAGCACATGAGGCTTAACTTTCTTGACCTGATGATCAGTATCAAACTGAATTAGTCCAAAACAGAAGCAACAGAGATACTCTCAAGAACACCAATAGTTAAGCATTTTCGTCCCAGATAACTGAATAACTGAAAAGATCATCGTCGAATATGAAAGTTGGCATACCACTTCAACAAGACTAGCCCCCTCATGTAGATCTTTAATCTCATCAGGACCATGACCTCTGGCAAAAGGCGCCACAGCAGGATCCAGACCCTTCCGGTCTTTGGTAATAAGGCCCTGCATGAGACAACATAACACAGAGATGCATAAACTACAGGCCTAATAATCATAGATTTTACAGTGAACACATACGACACAACAGCATGTGTAGGAGACAGAAAAAAAAAGAGAGGAATATGATTGCATGAAGTTAACTTACATTTTTGTCCAGAACCCAGAATTGGTTCTGTTCTTCGCTGCTTCCAGGCATCCTCATCATTTCCTGTTTAGCCATGCTAAGCACACCTATCCCAGCACTGAATTCTAAAGATGAATTAGAATGGACAAACCAAAGTTTTGACAAGGAACATGTTCTATATAGAATAATCGAGAAAATTGTATTGACATGTCAAACATATCAAATACCTTCCAGCTCCCACAACGACTATCTTTTGCTTATTAAAGTCATGAAGGGGTCGGCCCTGCGCTCTGACAACACCAAGTAGGCCAGCAAGAGCAACTCCGGCTGTGCCCTATTAAATAGGAAGAGTCCATCAAACAACAAGATAGAAGATGAACGGAACCGTATTCTGCCAACAAATTACATCAAATAATTGGAGAATAAAAGTACCTGCACATCATCGTTGAACATGCAAAATCGTTGCCGATACCTCTGTAGCGTCTCAAAAGCCCATTTCATTTGGAAGTCTTCGAACTGTGATTCAGTCACTTCAGAGACCGAGCATCACTGAGAAAGGAGATAACGTATAACCATAAAGCAAGTATACCTGCACAACTGCTTTAGGCCAGCGCGCACGGACCGCTTCCATGAATTCATCTATAACTGACAAGTACTCTTCGCCTTCCAGCCTATGCTGCCTCAGTCCTAAATCTAAAGTAAACAATTACCGAATAAGGTATGCTATGTTGCCTAAAAAAAGTATGCTATAATGGAAGAATTTATTCATAGCTTGTCCTTCTAGCTCACTACAAAAGTGTTTCAGATATAGTATCAGATTTAATGCATCTTACGCACATAGCTTGTCCTCCAGAAGCTTCTCATTATTAGTTCCCACATCAAGCATCACTGGAAGAACCTACAAATATTGATGTACTCAGAGAGCAGAAAAATATGAAAAAGTTAATCGATGATTTAAGTCACTTATGGCTGTTGAGTATAATTTGTTTGTTCTAGTTGCCGTGTCCTACAGAGTAATAAAGATAAAAAATTACTTATTTGCAGCTAATATTTCTCTATTTCAGAAAGGAAGTAGAACTTTTTGTACCTTTTGCGGGTTAATACCAGCAGCTGCCACATAAAGGTCAAGTTTACCGATAGGAATACCAATGCCTTGAACTCCAAGATCACCTAATCCTAGAATGCGACTCCCATCAGTCACAACTATCATGTCAACCTGGAAAAAATAGAATCATTGCCCGACCACATGAGAATATGCAATACAAGCAGAACTAGAAGTCATGAGTACTGTAATGTTTTCTGACAGAAACATTTCTAGTTCATTTTTGAACTAAAAGTGGTGTCCTAGCAACATCAATAAAAAACTGGAGGTGGTATTAGGCATGACATAACAGAGAGTTGAGCATAAAAAAATAACAATAAATTTAAATGTAAATTACTGTGTTATTGGCTGTAAGCATTGGCTGAAGGTAAATTGAAAAGAAAGTAGCATACAGAGCTCTGGGAATCTACTACCATCAAATGCATGTGTATACAGAGCTGGCTTAGTGGCTTACAAAGGCAATTAAGCAAATGTTGCAATTAATTTCATATCTAGTTATTGATAGAATTGACAATTGACACCCCAACAATCCGCGGATAAACTTGTGACGCTACTTTAAAAGCAATTCCCTTTTTTTAAATAACATTTTTATGTCTTACATTCTCTTGAGGCCAGTTGTAAATCATGGACATCATCTCCCCTTTATCCTTTGCACTGAAATACATCCCACGGGGGCGTCTGAACAAACCACTGTAGTTTTCACAGACCAACCCAACCGTTGGAGTGTAGATGATCGGTGCGAAATCCTTGATATTGTCAATCAGCACCTGGCAAAAACAGAGAATTTCAGTACATGCGAAAAGTTCAAACAGAATTTAGGCCAACGCCACAGTAAACAGAGCAAAGCAAAAAGAAACAAAAGAGGAGAGCAGTGAGTCAGTGGGAGCTCACCCTGTAGTACAATGTCTCATTCCGGTCGTGCAGCCTGTTGAGGATCCTCCACTTGGCCAGCGAGACGATGGAGTCCGGCTCGCCCCGCGTGTTGTTCTCCAGCGACTTGAACGAGTTCACTGCAACAGAGCAAGCGTCGCATCAGCAATGGGGGTCGGCCGGAAACCATTGCGGCAGACAGAACGTGAGCAAGCGAAGCACGCGGCGCAAGAGAGACGAGCGAGACTCACTGAAACGCTCGTACTGCTCCTTGAAGGTCATGACCCTTGGCGGGAGCAGGCCGCGGAGGCCGAGCCTGTCGCGCTCCGTCAGCGGGAACGCCGTGTCCTGCGCTCCATCGATACAGAAATTCCCCAGTGAGCTGCCGGAATCGCGATCGAGCAGGTCGCGGGCATCGAGGAGGGGGACGGCGGCTGGGCTTAGCCTTACCTTGTTGTACCATGGGTCGTTGAGGATGTCGTTGCCGCGCTTGTGCACGATGCAGGGGCCCGGCACGGCGGCCCCGGCAGCCGGTGCGGACGACGAGAGGAGACGCCGGAGCTCCCTCGAACGCCGCGCCACCGCCGAACGCAACATCGCGCGCGCGAGGTCGGCTGCTGCTGCTGCTGGTACGGCTTGGCGGGGAGGGTACAGCACGGGACGGGACGCTCCGGGTCGTGGCGGGGGAATGGAATTCCAGGGAGATTTGAAGGGGTCCGTCGGCCCGCGGTGCGGGCACCTGGGGTGAGGACAGGGCGGGAGGCTCCATCTCGGTCGTGGTCAGGATTGGGTGGAGGTGGTGATGGGCACAGCATGGCGGCTCGTGGAACGTTGCGGGGAGGGAGGAGGCGGTGAGTGGTGGGCGCGGAGGAGCGGACGCGGGTGAACTAGTGAAGGGGATTCGTTGCCACATAGGATGAGTCCATTCCATTCAAGCGTGTCTATAAGCCAAACACAAGGGACTACTCCGATTCAACTCAACCTGATCACAGCCAACCGCGTCAAATCCACACATTATCTCCTGTGTTAAACAAGATTCTTGATCTGCGATGCCGCGAGCCTCATGCGAGTTATTGTTTTTACACGAATATAAACATTTTGATCAAATAACTTATAACTCGTCCACGACATGTGCTTCTGTACTGGCTACATTTCATACTCTTGGTCGGACCGACTTCATTTTCAGAATAGAGGAAGTAAAGCGATGTTCACATTTCCTTCATCACCGTTTACCAAAACAACTGCACGGTTTGTCCCTTGCGCCGCCGCACGGCGCAAATGGGGGCGACGTGAGAATCTGGAGCGGGGCGCGGCCAGCCAGAGATGCCCTTTTGCCGAAACTCGTTCTGGCCCCGGCGGTGGACTGGGTGAAGCACCTTTACGGCTTCACTTGAGAGACCGCTCATGCGCTATCCGACCAAGATAAGCGCCTGGCTGCCCCTCTAGTCTCCGCCACTCTTTCTATGCTGCTGCCGCCGCCGTCGAGCTCTCCGGCTGCTCGGTCCTACTACTAAAGAACTTTGTGCAAGTCGGCGTATATGTGAGCGAATCCTGAAGAAAACGTTTCTCTTTGTGTGTGTATATGCGAGCGAATCCTGAGGAACTTTGCGCAAGTCGGCGTCGTGGGCTGTGACACGTTCGGTTTTGTGTGTCTGGCACGACGCGCCGAGCTCGCCGTAGGCTTAGCTCACTCCGGCCTCTTTTTGGCCTGTAATAATTCACGTGTAGTGCGAGTATCGTTTGCAATGCAGAACAAGTAGGTAGGACTCGCGCATATATACACAAAATGGAGCCGTCAAGTCTAGTATCTAAAAAAACGATTTTTCTTTAAGATGTTTCTAGATTAAAAACAATTGCATGCAAAAGTGACAACTTAATATATATGGCAATAATATATAAAGACTATTAATATAGTTATAAGCTTTGGACGTGGAATTATGAGTGACCCAAATTGTTTCCACATGTTGTTTGGAGATATCATGTTAAAGTCGCCTTTTTTAAACAACATTGTGAGTTAGAATTAGACTCTTTGATATAAAATCAATTTAGAATGTTTTGTACACTCATTCTTAAAAGGATAATGATTAGATTCAGATAATATAGTGGCCTGTTGCGATTGGACGCTCTCCCTCGGACCTGCTAATCATTTTGTTTAGATAGACTTGACGAGTATGTATGTCTCACACTTTTCATTACTGACTGGTTGCTTTAGATAGACTTGACGAGTATGTATGTATGTCTCACACTTTTCACACTTTTCTTTATATATATATATATATATATATATATATATATATATATATATATATATTGGAAGCATTGTTGCTAATCATTTTTTAAGCGGTAAATCATTTTTTAATTAGCCTCACACATATACACATACTCTCACTATTACATTTTTTAAGCAGCTAATCATTTTTTAATTAGCCTCTACATATACACATACTCTCACTATTACATTTTTTAAAAGAAATGATACACATGCTGTGGAGCCTAATTAAAAAAATTTAATAGCCTCCATAACATGTATATACTCTCTTTTAATATGACTTATTCTTGTCCACAAACAACAATGCTTTTTATCTTCTCTTCTTTCTTGTTCCATTATCATATCTCTCCGCTATGTGCATCTTACACTCTTCATTACTGATTGGCCGCTTAGTTAATGTCTCATGCTCATTATGTGCTTGGTTCGTATGTATCTTCCATGGTCATATAACTCTAATGCTTCTAGGGTCGCAAGGAGAGTCGTAGAGCTTTATTTACTTTTCTCTAGTCTTCCGGCGGTGCTGCTTATAGGAATTGATGTGTACCAATCCTCTCTTTCATTTATAGCTAGGCAACCGCTGTATAATATTTGCTTCACCATTAGGTCCCTTTATAGTTAGTTGAAAGTAGCTTGGCCATAGTGAGATTGTTGCTCCAGTCTCATGGCTAGATTGGATCTCAAATTTTTCAAGATGGTATGGTTATATTTATTACTTATTGCACAGGTGACTATGGATTATTCAGCATACTTGATTCTTAATACTGCATTTTTCTTTGGTGTGTGCATTATGTGTTATTTCCTGGGTCACTTTCCGTTGTTGCAACTACTTTCGTAATGTCGCTGTGCGTTTGGCTTTCAATTTTCTTTCGTTTTTTTAATTAATTCCACATAGTTCTTTACATGTTTATCTTACTAGTAGTGATGTACGTGCGGCAAGCACATTAGAATTTTAAAATGCGATTTTAAATCAACAACAACTAAAATTTTTATTACATGAGTCCAATTAAATTTAAATCAAATACATCACTCATTTGATAAAGACCATTGACACAAATGTATATTAAAGAATTGTCAAATTCCAAAGCATAATTTTTAATTAAAAATTAGAAACACAAACGTCTATCTTCAATATTGTTTAATGATGTCCAATACTTTTTTAATGTCTTCTATTATATTGGCAGTGCATTCATTTTCTTGAAGCTTTAACATGTCTATTACAAAACATGCCCTTATGACATGTGGCTCCTAAAAAATAACTTTGAAATCAGTGGTAAAATTTGATAAACAGATAAGCATGCTTGTAAACAATAACTTACTCTGCATAACATGTTGTATAGAATCCTATCACCAGCCCATAAGCGCATGAATTGAAGAACAAAAATGCCTGAAGCTTTCCTATAAAGAAGAAAATAATGGTAGAACGATGCCTCATATATTGCATAACAAAATAAGAAAGAAAAAATTATTATGTTCAATTTACTGGCTTGTGTTTCGTGTATTACTATAAGGCATCCTAAGAGGTCATGATAAAATATCTTTTAGATTTTAGACCCTAGGACCGCAACCTCCATTGCGATAGCAAAGTTCATACTTATCAAGTCTTACTTACGCTTGTAATTCAATTGTGATGGATGCTTGTAGTAAAGACGGCGCGGGGAGGGGATCTAACATATGTATAGTATTCGTTTTCATGTTAATACAACCAATGTATACTCAGGATCACTTGTTATATGAGACAACAAGACCTATAAATTGGAAACTTGTATTTGTTATTTCATATTGTTCAAAACAACTGAACACACAACATCAAAAGTGAAATATGATTACCTATTGGACCTCAGTTATTCTACACTTTTTTAATGGGTTAGTGGTTAAGTGTCTTGAATAATGTCACCACATCAAGCTTCACACGGAAATCTGGATATGTGTAGAATTGGGATAGGAGCTACACTAGCATAAATGAAGATTAAAAATATACTTAATACTATTCATAGGAAATATTAGAGAGAAAATTACATAACTGTGAGAAGCTTTTCAGATCAGGCTATATTCTAGTCTTTTGAGCATTGAATATTTCATGTGTGAGAAGAAGTAACTTTTATCCATTGATCTACGGCCCTACATCTTATCACATTGACTCTTGACTATGCAATATCTTGGTTTTCATACAAGTTAGGAATTCATTGATCCTTCTGGATGCGGAAGTAGACCCATCTCACTATAGCTCCAATTTCAAAAAATTGACATGCGAAGCCTAAACAGAATTGTAGACTCAAATTCTGAATGAGAGTAAACAGAAGCTACAAAAGCCACATGCTGCTTTATTACTTCTCATTTTCATAATATCAACAAACTGACAAAGCAATCAAGTATGGATAAGAAAGACAATCGGCACAAAACAATTATATCGTAGGTATCGATTTCTTAAAATATGTTGTCAATTTTTTTTTGTAATGTGTTCCTCATTTAGTTACTTGTACTTGCAAACACACTGACGTACAAAATCCATCACAGAAAGATGCTAGCATGACAAAGTCAGAAGAGGCTTCAGTAACACAATTCATCTCATTTAGCACTCGCTATAAGAAAGCCTTTTATAGGCAGCATTCCATATGTAATTTATGGCGTACAACTGGTGCTTATAGTTAATTAAAAATATTGTGCATAGATATGTCACTCTTTAATTAATCCATAATAGTTTCTAAAAACATTCAGATTTAGTTTATGCTTCTTTTGCAACAAAAGGAAAGAAAACAATAAGCAAATTTATGGCGTACAAATAAAGAATCCAAGATGCCCTAAACTTATCTGATAGGACACAAATCATGTCACAAACCATGATTGCAATATTGGAGAAATGTATCCTTACTAAATATTTGATTAAAGTATGCATTATTATTAAAATCAATGTCAAATCGATTAATTTAATCATTAGGTGCATATAGGTTACTTGTAACATAAGTTATTATTTCATAATATTTAGTCCAATGCACATGAAAATTGAGACTATAGTTTGATTATAAATAATCATGTGCACATTCAAAACTTTTTATTCATGATCTTCCGACATGGAAAATCTTACTATATACGCTCTCAAATGTCAACATGTTGACGAGGAACTCCCTCAGTGATGCGTCATCCTTCATGCACACGGTATTAAAATTTTGCTAGAAATTGTTATCAATATTGTTAATGAACAAGAATTGTCATGGTATCCTGAGGGTGACATAAGTATTTTCCATTCCAAGCAGCAAGGAGAACATGCAGAATTTAAATCGGATCAAAACAAAGCAATAGTAAACTCCTCCAGATTACAATTCAAATCACATCCTCCATCCTCAGACATTTTACCTGCTTTAAGAGTAACATGACCCAAAAGGATTTCTTGAAACAAAATAATTATGGAAAATCAATCATCTTAGTTATGGAATGAATTATTTTTTTTATAAAAGCCATCCGACTGGTTATGGAATAAAAAATAAATAGAATGCACCTTGCTTAGATCAGCAAAGGCTTGGCTCATTCCATTCATGTATATCTGAACATCAACAGTTGTCAGCTGTTATGATTCACGTGAAATACGGACTAAATCAGGGTAGGCATGTGGTAAAGGCAGAAGCGGGGAACGGAAGTAGATTAGGCAAGAAAAACTCCGAAGAATTTTATTGAATGAAATCATTACAGAAAATGAATCACCTTGATTATAAATAAATTATATTTTAAAAACTTGGTTATACATGAAGTAAAATAAACAATTAAGGAACAAAACTAATTAGATGACTTAAAAGATCATCATGGGTATAGATGGGGCTAGCCACGGGTAAGATGAGAAAAAATAGGATGGAGACGTAGAAATGAGTGAAATTTATGAAGGAATAAGGAAAGAAAATCATCCACTTAGTGAATATGAATTTTGAAATATGAATTTAAATTAATGATAATGAAAATTCTCTGATTAAAAAATAAACTAAAAAAATATCAGCATCACTCATTAAATCTAAACCAAAGACAACCAAAATCACTTTGACAAATCTCAAAGTATAATGAGGTCGCAGAAGAATAATTCATAGTTAAAGTTATAGTTAAATCTCATATCATTAAAATAAAACTGATAGCTGGGTTCACATCTTAGACATATGGACTGACTAAATAAAAATCGTAAACTAATAGCTAAGTTTACATCTCAGACAAACTGACACATGACAAAAGCATAACGACGACTCCACACCAGCACATAAAAATTCATCTTCTTCCTTGACATCATTTTCTTAAGAGTAGGATGGCAGTGGGCTGGTGGCTTCTCCCATCAAAATAGCAAGATGCCTACACATGAAACAACTCAATTATTTCATTTATCGTTGACAAATGTATAACAGGAGAAAACCATCTCCTTGTTTTTCTTCCCACCATCCTTGGCTGCCTCTAACTTGCCATTGCCACCGCCGCATTCAAGGCCACCATCGGTCCTCAATTTCTATTTTGCCTATCTACACTTCTCTTGCCAATTGAGACACACAACGAATCAACAGATTGATGATGTACATAGTGAATATAAAAATCTCAGCATTGATTGATCAAGCATCCCAACAACTTTTTTTCAAGAACACAAGCGTTCAAACAAACAAGGTGAATTCTGTACAAATTTATTCCAAAACAAAGGGATAAATTATAAAGCATTCAAATTAAAATGGGAGAAACAAAATAATCCATACAAAAGGGCAACGTGTAATCAACTACTGATCATTGTGCTTATACCTTGCTATCGGCCATACTGGACCTTTTGAGGCATATAATTGCACAATAACTAAAATGGTTTAAAGACAGTTTGGCTACAGAGATTGCTATCGGCCATACTGTAGTCTTTTTGCAATCTTATGTTAACAAAATTAATCCTATATATACATCTCTGATATCTGCTTTGACACATTCTTGAGTGCACAACAAAAAACAACGTTACTCACACACTTCTTCCCATTACTTCCATATAAGCTTTAGAAGTTACTGAAAATCCACACCGTCAGATATCAGTTGGCATAATAGCATTGCAGGTGCTAGGGATGATAATTGACACAAAATAGTCCCTAAGTTTTAATGATCAATAACCAAACACGCCATATCCTAATGGTGTGTTCGGCTGCTTCAAATGGCAATATCACTTAACATATCACATCAATAGTTCATTCAAAGCGACAGTTGAGAAACTAAGAAAAAAAGAAATGAAATGTTCTGATGCTGAAAAGCCGAGTAGAAGTTTAAAATTTACTACATGACATGAAAGTACTTGATTTCTAATTAAGTGTCTAGAACATGAGCCATTGCATGTGAATATGTGTTTCAAACCTAAAGCATAAGAACCACAACACAAAACCACATTCCCCGTTGGGAGAAGTAGCTTGACAACATCAGACCTGGTACTGGTAAAAAAATCCTGCCTTCTTTGCATCACACACGTTGTCCTCAGAGCTACTGTAACATGTCATAATTAGAACAAAAGCCATCAGAGCTGACAATATCATTACAGGCTTCTATGTATTATGCTACGCACCCACTCAGTGCAATGAAAAAGCAAATGAAACTCAAAACTCCACTTGGATGATAAAATAAAGGACCCTAAAATAAAATAGTACAATCGATTTTGAAATAGGTTAAAGGAAAAGAAAAATAATTTACACACAAACATGACTAAAATAAGAACAATATCAGAGATCACATACCAATTGACATAAAGCAAGAAAGAAAATAAAAGAACAAAACAAAATTAGTCATCTACAACTTACCACCCTAGTTGCTACTACAGCTTCCAAATTACATAACCTAAGTGTAATGGGAACAGTAAGTCACATTCTGTGACTGGAAGAACAAGAGGGGGGAATAACGCAAGCCCATATGTGTGTCAGACACATTAAAGAAACAAGTTGGAGAGAGTACTTGAAAAGCCCAATTTTTTGTGAGATGAAAAATGTGAAATACTCCGCATCTTAATCGTATTTTGTTTTTCTGAACTCACCACTTCATTACGAATGATGTAAACCAAATGAAGCTAAAGCTCAAGACCACAACCTCATATCTTAACAATCAGAGATGATGATTGTTTGGTGAGTGGAACCCGCATGCCATTACCCTAAACCTAGAAACAGTAGCTTCGCAAGTCAGTAAGATTACTAAAGATATATTGTCAAGCAGTTCTGCATGCAACCTAATGTAGTCAATTAAACAGAACAAAAATGTGTGACGATTTTAAATAATATAGGATTGTCTACCTATTATGTCTAGCTAAGCAGTATGACAAACTATCTATATGCCCAAAACATCCTTTGCCAGAAACATGCTTTACTAATTTTCTTGCATTGTGAAGGATGAAAAAGGATCACATAACTGTTGCAAAATAAAACTGAACTCTGAATATTTATAACCAAGGCAGGTCCTAGTCACAATCACACGGTCAAACAGACTACAAGGGGATGCACATTCATATGAAAATAAAAAATGAAAATTCAATAGCAGAGTAGAATCCAAATAGTAGTTTGAAAATAAAAACTGCAGAAGCAGGAAAAGATAGCAGAGCAGTATCCAAATAAATATTCACATCCTAACAGGATAGATTCTAGTACCAATACTTATTATGGAGGAATCAAATATCCTTATCAATTCATAGTGATTTGACAGATAGCACGAAACAAACCACAGATGCTAAACATATCTAAAAATGAAAAAACTCAATCAATAATCTATTAAACTTAACACAACATTTCTTGTTCTTTGACCCAACATAAGAGTCAGGAAGCACAAAAAGAACTCCTGAAAGACCTGTTTCATAAAACGGCAAAGCACAGTTAGTACACACCGAAATGGTGATGTATTAAATCTAGAAGTTGATGACTCAGCAGCTGTGTTTTCAAAAAATGCTTCAGAAATTAACCAAAATGGTGATGTATTAAAGCTTGCTGTTGATGTACCCCAAGTTCAGCAGCTACCAAGTTGTATTCAGCAATGTATCATTTTTTTCCCTGATATAAACCAACAAACGCAATACAAAAATAGTACCTTAAGATCAGCAACACGCATGCATCCAGTGATTAAATGTGATGACTAAAAATAAGTTGAAATCGGTAGAGATTATTAGGCCACTGCCTGCCTGCTTATTTGTTTATCTATTGATCAGCAAGGTATAACAATATCACTAAACTATAGATATGTAAGTTTACTGTGTAATCTGAAACTATCTGAAAGAGAAGAACAACCAATGATAATGCTGTGCATCATCTGACCTTAACTACCCCAGCGTCCAACCAAATGTGCACATAATACCAAGTCCCCAAGGAATACCACGAACTCCATCAACAATGCTAGTTGCTAAAGATGGAAATAGTCATGAAAACTGATAATACCTATGTCATATCTTCAGGCCCTAGAATTTCTCATACCAAACGGCAATAAATCCACTTGTAAGCCTGCCACTCAAAAGGAGGGTCACCGTTGCATCTCTTACCAATCCTATACTCAAACTTCAATGCTACCTAATAAAACAGGCGACAACCAAGTATTGATTGGTAGGCAAAATACTCTATTACCTCAGCAGTAAAATGCGTCAACCAACATACACTTGCCCAAATCCTCCTTTCCCAAGCTTTCTGTTAACTCTATACTTTGGCAAATTGCGTACCTAAACCTGTACTTTTTAAAGAATAAAGCAGGCAATAATTAAATAACAACAAATCATCACAACTCAAATTTTGACTGAGCGTATCGATGCATCTAGTGAGAACTATCACAATCACAGAGATGAAAGTTTGTGTTCAACCCACACACGTACAAGCACAAAGAAACATGGTAGAACAACTCACCATTTTAAGTAACGGGATGACATTGCCTCGTCGGCGTCGGCAACACTGCTAGGGTTGTCCATGCTGAGCTTGCACATGGAGATACAATATGATGTCATGTAGTTTGGTTAGAAATGATTTTCTATTTTTTTTATCCGATCAAGGATATCTTCTAGTAGGATGGATCTTGTTCCATTGTTATTAAATGTCAACATGTTGATGAGTAACTCCCTCCTTAGTGCTGTGCCATCCTGCATGCAAGGTAATTAAAGTTTTGGCATGAATTGATATCAATATTATTAATAAACAAGAATTGTCATGGTAATCTGATCCAAGTCCTGTCCACGTGTGACGCTGTGCGATTTAGGTAGCAACCGTGCACCAAGTAACCAACTGTTGAAAGATAAAGAAAAAAGAAAAATTGGAACATACCTTGACTATTTCATGATCATCTGTAGGGACGAGTTAGATAAATCAATTGTCAGAAAAGAGAATAATTTGGGGTTAACATTCCTGATAAGTGTTGGCCAATCTTTTTGTCTCAGCAGTTGCACAAATACCAAGAAAACACTTTCTAAATCCTAACTAATAAGTGAAGTACCAAAACCAATTCAGAGTGGTGGCAAAAATCAAGAAACTCAGGAATATTTACCACATCAACCAGCACAGTATGAGTGCCCTAATATATTATTCTTTTGAAACAGGAGATGAAAATAATTATAATATTCGTTAACCTATGAACATGGAGCATATGAATCAACAAATTTTGGAAGGGACTCGGATAAAAAAGATGGGAAATGGATTGCATCGTCGCTGCTCCACAAACGATGATTATCAAAGAGTACTAACCTTGCCTATGGCCTCATAGTTGTAGTTGAGCGCCGACTCGTACTTTGGGCATATGAAACTCGAACCAGTTCATCACGAGCCACATGTTCATTACACATGACAAAAAATTAGTTCATCGTACAGATTAACCTTATCAAGTTGGATTAGAAAATAACACTATAGGTTTAATCTCGTCTCTTCTAAGCAGCACATACAAAAGAAAAGCAAGTCGTAGGAGAGGCAGGCTCGCTCTTACCTCGTACCCTCCATCTCTTGCATACTGACTGGAAGCTCCTTATTCCTCGATACAATCATAAAAACTATGCTACCAGAAATATGAAATATATATATCAGTGCAGTTAACTGCTATTTTTTTTTGAATACCTATATTACCATTTGAAATAGACCTGAGGCTGAAAATAAAACAAATAAGATATAGTTTTCTATAGCCATAGACAACTTGGCCCAAATAAAACAAATAAGATATAGTGTACCTCAAGAAAACTAAAATGGATGTTTTATAGATGTCCCAAGCAGATAGGAAAAAATACCTATAAAAGATATCTACAAATTACGAAAATAATCATTTGAACCTGCATGGTGAAGATGTCATTATCACTGACAAATCACATAATAAAATATTTCCCAACAGCCTTTCCGTGAACCTGAAATAAACAGTAGTATAGATTAGTGCAGTATCCAGAATTTCCTCTACACACACAGAACAACTTACAAATGAGACATTAGATGAATCATGTTTCATCAACGTTCGTGTTTGCATTCTATTGGATCATATGGATGTAACACCATTAAAGCTATGGCACCCAGCTTATCAAAAAGAATTGGAGTGAATATGATATCAGCGACCAAGAATTTGGAGAAGCATTGAGCAATAATTAGAGGCTCATCTCATTATTTTAGTTCAGGCAGGAACAAACACGTTCAGAAAAAATAGAAGCAAACAATACGTATTGACCTACAGTGTGCCCTCTGCAACGCCATTATGGATGTTCATTCTGTCCACCAACTTCCTTCATTCAACTATGATCTCAGCTAAATGAATAAACTAAACTCTAATCCAAATAAACCTACAAATTTCCAGCATCATTTGAACATATCTTTTTGAATGAAATCAATTGAACATATTAGTCTAAACTCGATTAAACAGAGGCAACAAATCATATGTTGCGAGCCGTACTTGGTGTGATCGAGCGGCGAGCGGACTCGATGCCGGACGAGAGCACAGGGCAGGTCCCTGGGGTGTGGACCTGGCGGCGTCCTTGAGGAAGGTGATGTCTCAATCCCATCTTCCTCCACCGGCGCAGCTCCGGCTGCCGGCTTGGGCGTAGTGGGCCGATGCGGACGTGGCGGCGTCTTTGAGTCGACACCTCAATCCCATCTTCCGCTGCAGCAGCCGCTCTTGCTGTCGGCTTGACAATCCATAGCTCAACCCTCACCTGAGGTCAAGTACAATGATGTTTCTCATAGATGTCTCATATATGTCATTTAATCTTAAGACGGGTTATAAGATGATTTGTATAATAGATAGTTTTATTAGTTGTCTTCTATTAATTATATGACTTTTTAATTTTGGATATAAAAAGAAATATTTATAAATTAAAAGACTACTAAAATCCGTATAATGGTGTGAGAGCCATCTCATACTTCTAAATTTAAACGCATGAGGTGGTTGCTACGCGAAACAACCACCTCTTTCTCTCACCATCCTTTCTCTTTCACATCATCAAAAATCCTATATGGTAATGCATGAGACGACCTATGAGACTGCCTACGTATAGCATTGTACCTACCCTCAGTTCACAAAGATTGAAGTGGGTCGGGACAACAGCACGATGGTAACTCCGCGGCAGATCTTGGTTGTGGCATGCATCAATGGAGGGCCTGACCTCTCAATCGGTGGAGGCCATAGGGAAATTGACCGCCTCCACATCCCACAACGATTGACCAAAGATTGGAAGTAGCAAGAGATTCGAAATGAGGAAAGGATGCGTGGAACATGGAATCGAAAAAATACGGAAGAGAATCGCAAGGTCGGACAGCGATGCGAGAAACCAGGTGGATGACGTCAACGCAAAGAAAGGAAAGGAAAAGAAAGTTCAGAACTCAGAAGAGAGGAAAGGAAAATACAATCTATAGGTTGCATGAAAGGAAATAGCTCATGGAGCGACGCCAATCTCCTCTCATTGCGGCTGGGACATCGAGCGGTGGCTGGACATGGAGCGGGCTCCTCTCCTGGCCGCTCGTCCGATCTCCTCTCCAGGCGGCTAGACGTGGCGTGGGGGCGGGCGGCCGCAACATTGGGAAGGGAATGTGTGAAATTTTAGAAAGGATAATTACGATATCGAATTTGGCAGTGGAGCCTATTAAGGAAGAGAAAATTAAGCCAGGGTAGAAAACGTGTGGGTAGGTGGGTATAGGTGGGAAACAATGTGAGAAAAAACGGGGTGAGAGGGGAGGCATGAGTGAATTTTGTGAGTGAATGAGTGTAATAAGTTTTATACATACTGAGTCCATATATATTTTATGGTTAGATGGAGGTGGCACAAACAAAACGAAGACTCGAGATCGTTGGGTAGGTAGCTGTCTGTGGTGGTAAAACTGATACTATTATTTATTTTTTATTAGTTTAGATAGTTGGTGTGTGTGTGCGCGCCTGAGACACTGCTGATTTTGGAATATTGTGCAGGCTAGGGGAGACCCTTGTCCACCAATAGCCACTCTTTCATTATAATATAGGCCTATGGATGATCCTATATATTTAGTGTCGCTTATCTGCTGCTACTTCATTCTTAGTGTTTTTGCATTTAATATTATCCTTTGTCTAATGGCCGATTGTATAGTCTTATTACTCCTACAGACTCATCTCGGCCGTGCTTATTTCTTTAGGAACTTTAACTTTCTCGTATATCACTTTTTATAAGGTAATAATTCTAGCTTAACCACAACATTTTCATCTAGGGGTTTATCTTTCTTTGTCCTTGTCCATAGCATAGATATAGAAATGTGATACATGTTCTTTTTTTCCGGAAAATATTTGTTTTTTATGTTGCTAGCTTTGTATTCTTTCTCGGTTCTCTCTAAAGCACCGGTCATCTTTTGCAATATAGTGATATACTGGTATTTTTGTTGGTAACATCGTGGAGACATGGCATTGTAGTTTTCTTACAACTGAAAATTTTACCATAAGTGGATGATATGAATAAGAAACTTTGTAATTTTTGAGGGAGCATATGTATAGGCACACAAGAAAAATCCATGTTGTCGAAACAGGGGTTGATATTGTGAATAAGAAGCGTTGTAGTTTTAGAGCAGGTAAGACTCCTACCTCAGACTGGGAAAATTGAGCTGAGAGTACTCTATTTGAACTTTCATCAAACTTTGATTCAACCATCCAAC
The DNA here is from genome assembly GCA_030378355.1 of Eleusine indica. Classification (NCBI taxonomy): domain Eukaryota; kingdom Viridiplantae; phylum Streptophyta; class Magnoliopsida; order Poales; family Poaceae; genus Eleusine; species Eleusine indica. Next base: position 52,404,507 of record CM059495.1, read on the forward strand.
ATGCGCATCTAAATGTTGCTCAAAAAGGGTGTGTCTCATCATCATATGATTGAGATTTTGCCTATATCTTGATTAATAAAAATAGTTCTAGCTGTATATAAAAATGTCACATATCAAATCAAGTAAGTTACACATTGATAATAAAAAGATTTGATATTTCAATAAGAAAAAGTTTCTCTTGTAACAAAACAAAGTTCCACACATATGTGAATATGTTCTATTTCAATAAGAAAAAAGTTTCAGTCTTATTGGACCAAAGTTCCACTTTTAAGAACAAAAAAGTTCCAATGATATAACTAAAAATTTCCTTTAATAATAAACAGTTACATATTTAATAGAAAGAAGTTCTATTAGTATATTTGTTTTGTTCAAAAAAAAATATGGCTTAATTGAGAACTAGCAATTCTCTTATCAAAATGATCAAATATATTCAGTTTTGATCCTTTAGTGTTGTAATTGTAAGCGTGTTTCAAATGGTTTAGAAAAATTATCATCCATTTTAAGGAGTGAATGGGTTCGTAGGGGCAAGATGTGCATGCATGTTTTGATTTTAGGTACTCTACAAATAAATAATCTCTCTATTTTTAAATTGTTGTTGTTAATAATATTTTGAATTACGTTTGATCATTTATTTTATATTTTAAATAAAATAAATAATCAAACATAGTTTTTAAAAAAATCAATGCAAGACCAATTTAAAAACTAAGAGGGTGCGCCACTACCCGCGCTATATATATATATATATATATATATATATATATATATATATATATATATATATATATATATATATATATATATATATTGAACGAGGATAACCCGGCTTTTATAGAAAGCAAATAGGTCTAGTACAGCAAACATACAAAACGCTGAGGTCGCCAGCAAGCAAAACAAGTGCAGTTCACTAAGACGAAAACCTATTACAGACTATGATCGTCCGAAAGGGTTTTCATCCAGCTCTCTTGTTCTCCTCTCCGCCCGGTGATCTCTGTGCCACTTCTTGAGCTTCTCCAGCAGCCCATCCAGAAGCCTGTGGTCTTTATCCCGCAGCAGAGGCCTCCATTTCTGCATTAATTGAGTCACATGGATTAAAATACGGTCGGTTGACCAAGGGAAGGTTTTTTCTATTGCTATCTTGTTTCTTGTAAGCCACACCCCCATGCTGCTGCAGCAAAACAAAAAAGCTTAAAGTTGTAATTTTCCTCCCCCAGTCTAAGCCAGTTATTGAGTAAATCGTTCATGCTCTCAGGTTTCTTATCCCATCCCAACGCCTCTTTGAACAGGTCCAGATATAGCTCGAAAGCTTGCATTTGAAGAAAACGTGATCTGTATCTTCCGTCAACTTGCATATTGTACAATTCTTGTCCCCCTTCCAATTTCTCTCTCCCAGGGCCGTCCTAGTTTGAACACGATTTTGAAAGGCCAACCAGAGGAAAATTTTGATCTTCAAAGGGAGTTTAGATTTCCATAGTATAATCATTCTTTTGTTCGATACCCCTCTGAAGGACAACGCTCTGTATAGAGACCTGGTTGAGAAGGACCCCGAATTTTGTAACCCCCAAGTCACTATATCTCGTCCTTGACCTAGAGAAATCCTCTGCAAGTGTTGGATTAGTCTGTCCCATTCAGCCTGCAAATTGGTGTTCAGGTTACTTCTTAGCTCAATCTCCCATCCTCCCCTCTTCCAGTTTGTAAGGACCGAAGGCGTACCGAGAGTGGGGGGAGGGGTGAATCGGTAAGCCGCTAACAAATCTAAATATTTTAATTTACACTACTAGAGCCTAGCAATTGTTGCAACCTAACAAGTCTAGTAGACCAAGACCCTATGTAACAGCCCGGGAATTTTCAAATTCAAAATTTGAATCAAATGTCAATGAATTCAAATGTCAATGCTTAAATTTGATCATGTCTCCTTTCCCGTGCCGTTGCCCCAAGTAAATTTCTCCGTAATTATTGTTGGAGCGAGTTCAAAAGTTAAAGCAAATTGGAAATTCCAAACCTGCACCAAGTATGAATTCAAATAAGGACTGAATCAATGTCAAATTAACTGCCAAGCCATTTTTCCCTTGAAACCGAGTCTTGGGCTGATTTCCTTTTCCTCTCTTCGTGTCGGCCCACTCCTCTTTCCTCTCTTTTCTCTTTGGCCCGAAACAGAACTGGCCCAATTGGCCCAACTGAGCGTCTGCTCCCTTGTCGTCTTCTTCCAAGCGATCACCACCGCGCGTTGTAGCTGCACGGATGCCAAAAAGCCACGCGTCGTCATCTCCTGCATCGCGCCGCCAAACCCTAGCCCTGTGCTCGCCTATAAGTAGCCCGAGCCGCCGCCTCCCCACCAACCCTAGCTCATGCTGCCAGGCCGCAAAAGAAAACCCTAATCGCCGTCTTTTCTCCCTCTTCTCCGTCGACGGCGCAAGGCGGGCAACGCGACCGCCATCAGTAAGTCGAACCCCTCCCTGCTGCTTCGCCTCTCAATTGCGCATCCTCCTGCGCTGACCGCGTGATGTTTGGAGCAGAGGAGAAGGAGGATTCGGAGAAACCTCATCCGCCGCCAGGACCATCTCGCCGCCGATTCCCTTCTACCGTGTGAGCCTCAACCCTTTTCCGCCTCCGTTCCTGCTCCTTGGTCTCATGCTCTTGCTCCGGGTCTGATCGCGCCCTCTTCTTTCTGCAGATATGTCGGAACGCAACCGTCCTCTGTGGCCGCGGTCACCACCTACCTGAGCCGAGGCCGAAGCCGCTGTAGCCGTCACCTCCCTCCTCTCCAAGCTACCTCGATGTTGTCTTTCTCTTCAAACTGTCATGGTAAGCACCTGCTTGCCCTCCTGTCCCTCTATCTCTTTGATCGGCGCCCTGGGATGCGAGATCCGGCCGGCGTGCCATGGCAACGCGTGCGTGGGCACCGCCATCGGCGCAGCGCTGAGCGCTGGCTTGCGCACGCAGGCTGACGCCCTCGTTGGGCCAGGATCAGGCCTTATGGCCCGATTTGTTGCTAGGCTGAAGCAAGGCCTTGCGGCCTGATTCTAATGTTGGGCCGAGGCTCTGTTCAAGAGGCCGCTCGGTCCGGCCAGTTGGCGTGGGCCGAGGCCAAGACTCGTAGGCCGCACTGGTGCTTGGGCCAAGTCCTAGCTGTGGGCTGATGAGTCTGGCTGGCCGTAGTGGTAGGGTTTGGGCCCAAATTGATTCTGGACTATCTATTTTCTGTGGACCAGGTTCACCATGGATCTTTCTCTGATGGTCAATGACAGTGAGCCCCACAAGTCAGTTAGCAGAATTGAAGAATATTCCCACAAGTCAATGACAGTGAGCCCCACAAGTAGTAAAACATTTCTATAGAATATTCCTTGGTTATTTCTAGAAAATCATTTATCTCATGTTTATCTTTAGAAAATACTAGTAAATCCATCTTAGCTCCATTTTTAGTGATTCCAATTGCGTTAGTTTCGTAAGATTATTCTCCTCGCTTTGGTAGTGTCCGTTGAGCCTAACTAGCATCTTTTAGGATCGCAATTTAATTTTGACTCAAGATCGTCTTTATTCGTCATAACTTACCCGTTGTTTCCGATTCGATGCTCAGACCCACCGGAGCCGCAGGAGTATGAGCAGGAGCATACTGAGGACCTGGACCCTGATTGGAACCCTGACTCTTAAGGCAAGCCGCCTTCCTTGGTCACTATTGTTTACCCAGCTTTTTCTAAAACTGCATGTGTTGTTTGCAACTGTTTTGCATGCCAATTATTTAAAATGACGCTAGATCATATCCAAGCCCCTACATGCTTACCTGTCCACTGTTAAGCCATAGGAATGTTTTACTACTATGACGACGCTTAGTCTGCTTAGTCGCATAATTTCAAACTCTCACCTGGACACTATAAAATGAATTTGTGTAAATGATTTAAAAAGTGCTCTGAGTGCGTGTTTGCTAATAACTCCACAAAACCCGATTTAGCGGGGGCGGGCGTAGGTGATACTAGGTGCCAGGGGGTAGATTGGGCAACCCCCATTGGGAGAGTGTCTGTGGCGGACACAGTTGAGTAGAGACTTGAGCTATGGGTCTCTGTTGTGGTTTTGGCTATTGAGGTTTGGACATGAGGAGGAGGGGATGGACATGCCTGCCCTGGCTGCCCTTTTAGGTACATTCACATGACACATGTCTCCAGGTTATTACTTACACACCATATCGACCCTTTCTAGGCAGTGGTGGAATCTTGATACTTGCGGAGGACTGGTGTTCTAGCCGTAGGAGTGCGAGGGAGTGTTAGTGGTTCCCGTTGGTTGCGACCCGGCTCCACGAGAGGGATACCCCACCTGATCAGTGGTAGGCCCGTCACAGCTTCAGGACCCTTAGTCTTGCGAGGCTCTGGGAGCTTAGTTCTGGAGGCGCAGGAGACACTAGTCGATGCTTGAGAAAGGATTTCGTGTGTGCATTCTGTGCTTAGGCTACGGCCACAGTCTCTGTACGGGTCCACATCATGTGGGTACAGGTGTATCACTCTACAGAGTTATGATCTATATATATAGCCGCGTCCTCGGTAATGGACATCGCCTGGGAGCTTTCATAGTGATTAGATTTGTTTTCCTCTTCCTTTCCCCCTCTATTGTTTTGCATCCGGCCTAGAGCTACGGCCTAGTTGGAGGTTATTAGCTGGGATTAAAATTTAAACCTTGTCAGGACGTGTTAATCTCAATGAGGCAAGATAATAAAACTTGATGATTTAAAATGTTTTGAAATGTTTTCAAAGAAAATGTTTGCCGACCTAGCTTTTCGCACTTAGCCTTAACCCCTCCTTGAAATACCTACATGCATAGCATACCTTGCTAGGTTAGAACGACTCGTTGAGTACGGCACGTACTCGGGGTTGATCAACTTGTTGAGTACGACATGTACTCAGGTTATTACTTACACACTACATCGACCTTGTGTGGGCAGTGCAACCCGAATACCCGGGAAAAAGCAGAATATTTGATGGAGAATCTTGATACTTGTGGAGGACTGGTGTTCTAGCCGTAGGAGTGCGAGGTAGTGTTAGTGGTTCCCGTTGGTTGCGACCCGGCTCCACGAGATGGATACCACACCTGATCAGTGGTAGGCCCGTCACAGCTTCAGAATCCTTAGTCTTGCGAGGCTCTGGGAGCTCAGTTCTAGAGGCGCGGGAGACTTCCGCTGTAGATTTCACTTCCGCCTTTGTCATTTTGCTTCCGCTAGATGCCATGTTCATCTTCCTTGGCCTGCGTGCCATGATCTTGTACCCAGATGTTGATGCTTAATTTATGGAGTTGATGTCTTGTTGATCTACCTTACCTTGTTTCTTGTTCTATTATGGTTTTATGGTATTACTTGTGAATGGTTGTACAAGCCACCCTCCTGGGAGTGGCTGTGAGGTACAAACGATATGGTTTTGCCTTTTGGTAAAATTGGGTCATCACACCCTACACATGCTAGTGTTCATGATGATAGCAAGCGCGGAAGCCAAACACACTAGCCTATGCAAGCCATAATTTAACCTAGTTACTAGAGCACACAAATTCGAAATAGTAAAGAGGGCGTCAAAGAATGCTCATAATTTTTTCTCGAGGTCTCAGAAGGATGGCGCCTTCCCTACTCCTCGTTGGACCACTCCCGCCGGAGTCCCAGTTCCTCCCGCCACTAATGTGAAGTTCCCGCCCACGAGCCCGCAATCACTCCCGGAGTGAAGGCACAGTGCGCGTCACCGCTGCCACCAAGGCACAAGCTCACCTCCCTCGAGAAATTGCCGGACACCCCGAGCCGACACAGGCGCTCACTAGCGATGCCTCTTTCACCGGCGGGCTCAAACCGTGTATAAACGTGTGACGACCTTCACAACCGATCATGATAGGCTCGATCACCGACACCTAACCGGTCTAGGTCTCACTATACACCAAGAGTAACAACCTAGATCACACCCTCAAGGACACCTAGCCTTAGATGTACAAGATCACTCCATGTTACTCTTACTAGCACTCTTAAGATATGCAATATCTCCTCCTAGTGCTCTCCTCTATTCCTCTTGGCTCTCACCAAATGCTCCAAGCACTTTCACTGGCCAAGAGTGGTCACAAAGACCCCAGCAACGAAGTTATATAGGCTTCCAACCTTCAACTAGTCGAATTGCTCCACGAAATCAGCTTTCTGGGCCAACTGACCGGACTGTCCAGTCACTATTGATCCTTGCGCAGACAAATTCCTTGCAAATGGCTCTCTGTCTGGTCACTTCGTCCAGAAGCTGAAACTTCTCATTCTCGCTTGACTTCGTTTTCCGGCTTCTCCGAATAGCTCCTTGGCTTCTCTATTGTCACCTCGTGCCTGTGATTTCACTGAGCAATCTTGCACATCACCGACTAGACATGACCTAAGAGAAATAACCTAGACCCTCTTGATAGTCTGGTTTTTCCCATGGACTCAAAGCCCTAACAAGTAGACAAGTGTTCCCAACACTTGCTCCATAGCTTATCCTTCGCTTTGATCCATATCCATCAACCCTTGGACTCCATCAAGCTCACCAAGCCTCCATGCTTGTGATCATTGTCATCAATCGCCAAGGCAACAATCATCTATATGATTTGTAATAGAGTTTAGAGATGATTCCTACATAGACAACACTCGTGTAGATAATAGCCCACAATTTCATAGTTGACATCTATCATCAAAACATTCATACTTTGGAGATCTAATCCTTAATGATCATGAAGCTTACAATCTCTCCCTTTTTGGTGATTGATGACAACACTACTTATCATAATCATATCATAAAACAATAGGGCTAAAAGACTACAGAACAATCGAGAGGAACCTCAACAGCATAAGCAAGAAATGCATAAGATCCTACTCAATCAAGCATCATCAAGAGCTAAGAGGAATAAAAAAGAAGAGCACACTCCAGATGATATGCATGCATGTCATGTGAAGATATTAATTAAAGCATAAAGACATGCAATGCAAGACATCAATGATGAGATGCAACAGGATAGGCATGAACATGCAAAGAATTGAAGAGCAAGCACTCATCATCATAGCATCATACACAAGCGAACAGGATAAAGAAAAGAAACAAGCACTGCATATGAAAATAAACCAAGTGAGATCAAGATGAGTCAAACACAAGCGAATGAAAAAATCATGACCCATCAAAATCCACGAACATTGAATAACTCCATCAAAATAACATCCAAATGTATCTAACTCCCAAAACCAATGTACACGTATGCTCCCCCTAGATACAAGCTACTCTCGATCGCACAGGATCACACTATGATACTTCTCCCCCTTTGGCAACAAGGACCAAAAAGCGGAAAAGGTGAACATCTACGTGCTCGTGGTCGAAGGAAGTGGTGCAGCAACATCCTCTGAAGGCTTTGCTCCTGGCTGCTCCTGTGTTGGATCTTGTTGTGCTCCCTGAGCATGTGCCGCCTGAACATCCAACTGCTCAAAGAACTCAAGTTCTACAGGTGACTCAGACCCTCTGTCCTGCAATGCTGGTGGGACTATGGATGTCTTCCCGGCAATAGTTGCCTGAAGAAGAGCAAGGTCATCCACATCCTCCTGAGTGAAACCTCGGCGGACAAGATCCTCTGCTACCTGAGGTGTGAGCGTGCTGACTGTAGCAGTGGAAGGTGGAGCTGTAGCTGACTCTGGGTCTATCTGGGAGTCTGCACGAGTGGTGTGCACTATCTCTAAGAACAGACTCCTAACTGGTAGCTGCTGGGAGGTGGAAGGTCCTGCCATCTGTGAAATAGAAGAGTGTGTCAGTGAAGAGAACAACACAGACACTAACAAGCCGGACACGGGGGAGAACTGAGCTGGTGAGTGAGCCTGTCCTGCTCCTCCTATCGGTAACACCCTTAAGTGTGACAACCTGCTGGACTGGGCTGTCATCATGACAGTGAAGGGTCCTGGCTGAGTCGGCAGCTGCTGAGACTATGGAAGTGCTGACGGTCCTGGCTGCTGACTGGCCTGTCTCTGAGTCATCTCAGCCATCAGGGTCATGAGAGTGGTCATCAGTGCCATCTGCTGTCTCTAAAGCTCTGCTTGTCCTCTGATGACCTCCATCATCTGATGTCTATCCTCAGCTGTGCTCTGAATGAACTCACTCAGGTGTCCTGCGAGTGCTGTAACAGTGGTAGCGTCCTCTGACTGTGTCCCTGCAGGCTAGGGAGGTGCTCCTATACTAGCTGACTCAAGAACCATCATCTCTGGATGAGCTGCCTGCTCATGAGTGACTGGCGATGACTCCTGCTCCTCCTCTCCTGTCTCCTGACTCGAGGCTAACTGCGAACCCTTAGGGACTCTAGGTGAGTAGTTGGTGGTCACCTCAGGGAATGCGTCGTACTGCTCCTCCGTCACTAGTCCCATCCTCCTCAAAAAGTAGTAGATGAAGGGTGCATAGACCAAGTGACATCCTCCTACTCTCTCAGAGATAACCTCCTCCATCTCACCAATCAGTAAATTAGCCAAGTCAAATGGTTGTCTCCTCAGAATAGCTGCTACTGCCCACTAGTGTAGTAAGGTGAACTCCTCTCTCTAGCCAGATCTGGGAATGTGTAAGGAACGAAGGCGTACCGAGAGGGGGGGGGGGTCGGTAAGCCGAGCACAAAATCGAACACTTCAATTTCACACCACTAGAACCCAGCAATCGTTGCAACCTATGCAATTCTAGTAGGCCAAGACCCTACACATGCTAGTGTTCATGATGAGTACGAAATGCGGAAGCTAAACACACTAGCCTATGCAAGCCACAAAACAACCTACTTACTAGACCACACAATTGCGGAATAGTAAAGAGGGAGTCAAGGAATGCTCATGATTTTTTGCCGAGGTCTCGGAAGAATGGCGCCTTTCCCTGCTCCTCGTTGGACCACTCCCACCGGAGTCCCAATCCCTTCCGCCACCAATGTGGAGTTCTCGCCCACGAGCCCGCAATCACTCCTGGAGTGAAGACACGGTGCGCAACACCGCTGCCACCAAGGCACAAGCTCGCTTCCCTTGAGAACTTGCCGGACTCCCCGAGCCGACACAGATGCTCACTAGCGATGCCCCTTTCACCGGCAAGCTCAAACCATGTACAAACGTGTGATGGCCTTCACAACGAATCACGTGTGATGGCCTTCCAACCTCAAACTAGCCGTTGCTCCACAAAATCAGCTTTCTGGGCCTACTGACCGGACTGTCCGGTCACTGCCTGACCGGACCGTTCGGTCACTGCAACATTAAGCTCCAACGGCTCAACCCCTACTGACATCTCCACTGACACGACCATCCGGTCAGTTGACCGAACTGTCTGGTTCGTTTCTCTCTCCAGTCCAGGAACATTTCCAGCGCTACTTCCTCGCTGCCCAAGTCCCAGACCTACTGACCAGACCGTCCGATCTCTAGGTCTTCCAGACTTGGTAGTTTCCTCGTTGATTGCTGTAGGCTCCGGACAAAACCTCTTAGTGACTGTACAGTCTAGTCACCACTGACCCCTCTGTTCGGTTACTTCGTTCAGAAGCTGAAACTCTTCGTCCTCGCTTGACTTCATTTCCTAGCTTCTCCGAACAGCTCCTTGGCTTCTCCACTGTCACCTAGTGCCTATGATTTCACCGAGCAACCTTGCACATCACCGACTAGACATGACCTAAGAGAAATGACCTAGACCCCCTTGATAGTCCAGTTTTTCCTATGGACTCAAAGCCCTAACAACTAGACAAGTGTTCCCAACACTTGCTCTATAGCTTGTCCTTCGCTTTGATCCATCTCCATCAACCCTTGGACTCCATCAAGCTCATAAGCCTCCATGCTTATGGTCATTGTCATCAATCGCCAAGGCAACCATCATCCATATGATTTGTAATAGAGTTTAGAGATGATTCCTGCATAGATAACACTCATGTAGATATTAGCCCACAATTTCATAGTTGTCATCTATCACCAAAACATTCATACCTTGGGGATCCAATCATCAATGGTCATGAAGCTTAAAAAATGATAGTCCTGGTGAATATCGCTCTAACCACCTTAGCCTCTGCGATGAGTCTCACAGAGCCTCTCTCAAAGTCTAGGGTATGTGGTGGTGGAAAGGCAATCGACACCATGTCGTCTGAAGGTAGTTTCCCTCCTTGTGGTCTGCAGGGTGGAGCAAGGGTCGGGTAGGCACTCTTGTACAGCTGGAAATCTGAAGCAAGAAGTACAAAGCTGGCTATCAGGTCTCCCCTGCTCACACGCTATGGCTGCCCTCTGAATAGAATCAGATCTCTGAGCGGTCTGAACCAACCCACAGTGTCATGTAGAACTCTAGCGCAATATCCTCTCTGTATCTGTAGGGCTCCGTGATCAACTCTGCCAGACCAGGTAGGTAAGTGAAATACTACTCCATATCTATGCTTGTGGCTCTCCTCATAGCCTTTCAGTGAAAGATAGCGTCTCAGACCCTCTCCAATCCTCCTCTGGAGGCCCGTCCAGTACCTCTCTCCTACAGCAGGGTCTCTGAGGACTAGAACCCCCTGCTCAAAGGAGACCAGACAAAACGTCTTAAGGTCCTTCACAGGAACCTTAAGAATGTGTGTCTCCCCAGCTGCCTGTACCAGTCTCTGCAGTCTCCTCGTGCACACTGCACAGGTGCACTACGGGTCTCCTGCCCGGTGAGCAGTCCTCTACTATTGTGGTTGTACTGGCTGCTCAGTCTCCTCTGTCTCCTCGACCTCCTCAAACTCGTACTCTGAGCTCTCCTCTGACTCTGACTCCTCCTCCTCTGACTCCTCCTGCTACCTGGAGGATCTCTGCTCCGCAGGTATCGATGACCTCTCCTGACGAGAAGTTAGAGTACTCTGCGACCACAGTGGCAACCTAATCCCTATGTATAGCTCTGGCCCTGTGGCACTCTACCTTGTGCTCCTCCTGCACCCCTGATCGTGTGTCTGTGTACCTGTTATCAGTAGTGATCCAGGTGTCCTGCGTGACTGCTCCATGGCCTCTGTGTTGTGCAACCCTCCTGGCCCTCACTGACTCTAGGTCCAGCCTGGTCCTCTTCTTGCCTCTGGCCTTCTCTGGCATCTTGCCCTTGCCCTTATCTTGTCCAGAACCTGCCATCTCTACTGCTGAAACTGTCACTGCGCGCACGTAGGTATAGAAAGGATAAGTATAGAACCTATATAAAAATCCACAGCAGAGCACCGCTAGGTAAGAATGCGCAATAGAAATCCTAGCACTGAATGAAGGACATGATCACTAAACAAATAAAGCAATGTGATCAACAGTAATTATCGACTATTTGTGGCTGGTGCAAGTCATCTAGTGTGTAGTCAAATAATAGGCAATAAATCTAACTACAGACTAAATAAGAGACAAACCCTAGACATGCAATTAACAAATATGTAGGGAATTAATTGCATCTAAGTTGAGCTAATTAACTAATTAATGCAACTAAACATCGTCAGTTCATCTAATTGCATCAATGAAGGAAATTGCTCAAAATCAAGGCATGAACAATGAATGGGAGATATAGCACGATACCCTAAAGATCATCGAAGTCGAAGACACGCGAAACACACGATCGATGACCGAAAAGTTTGGACTTTTCAAAGTCACCGGCAATGAAGGAGGAAAAGGAGCAAGCTTGCCCTAGAAATTGATGAAGCTCGGCGATGTGGCTGCTGCTCTGAGTTGTGCGCGCGCGAGGGGGCCGAAGTGGAGGTGACGGCGGTGCTTGGCGGTGGTGGCAGCAAGTGGCGGCGGTGCTGGACCTTGGCGGTGGCGGCGGCGGCGGCTTGCTGTGACAGCGCTAGGGTTCTACGCGGGCGCGCGCGCTAGCGTGCGATAGCGTGCATGAGGTGAACGATGGTGGCGCGGGCGTCGACGAGGTGCGCGGTGGCGGTTCCGCAGAGGAAGCTCGGTGACGACAACGGTGGGAGAGGCGGCGGCATCGAGTTCGCGTTCTGGGTGAAGAAAGGGAACGAGGACGACAACAAATAGTGACTCCTGATTTGACCTTAGGTCAAAACTAAATCAATGGCCGAGATTTAATGAAGGACAGATCAACGGCTCCGGAGAAGGAAATCGTCATTCGATCAAACAAGGTGACCGAACGGTCCGCTCTCTACATCGGACTGTCCGGTCACTTCAACCCTTCTGGAAATTAAGATTCTGTGAACAGAACACTGTATAGACCGGACCGTATGGTCTTTAGAGACAATTTCGTTCGGTCTCCATTTCCAGTCAGATTGAAGCACTGTGCTCAGAGCATAGACCGGACTGTATGGTCTAATGATCGGACTATACAGTCACTTCCAGAAAATTCACTGAATCAAAGAATTTCTTCATTTTCCAAGTGCCCTCACTTAACACATAAATAAAACACTGCACTTGAAACATGAAGGGAACTCTCAAACACTCCTTTTCAAATAGTGGCTCTTTATGGCCTTATAATTTTCACAAATGCCAAATGAAGAATCGAGCAAATAAGAACCAAAATGAATAAGACCCAAATGGGTATGTATGAGCTTTAGTCCATGAACCGCGCGAGTGGGTTTAACCTCGGAGTTCATAAGAGCTTGCTCAATGGGCATGAAGCAAAATCCTTTCCTTTGGTCACACTTGTGGAGATGTAATCCCATATAGATCATGAGACACAAATATCTCCAAATGTGATAAGCCTCCTTTGTGTTTCCTATATGATGCACGCAACAAGCATTTTACATATGCAATGAAGGTAAACATGTCATGTGAATGCAAGCGATATTTAAACAAGACACAAAGGAAACATAACAATGTCAAGTTTGAATCCCTCTCAAGCTTACTCACTATAAGCCATACCCTTGCCTTGAGAGAAGCCAAACCACCATCTTAAGCACTCCCCCTTGCTTATAGCTATCTTGAGTGGGTTAGACATTGTCTAATTTTTATGTATTTTTCTTTTAGTTATTTACATATGCATGGATGCAAAGCATACTAGTCACAAAGGAGTCCTAATTACCATGCAATGCAAGAGAAATAAAAACACACTACAACTACCAAGAACTAACATGGTTACCTCCCTCATGAGTAGATATGACGTTGAGGTCCATGTCACTTGTGGTGGACTTCACTTGATCTTCATGAAGCTCCCAGTCCACCACCACCACCATCTTCTAGGTCTTGTTCTTGGGCACCCACTTGCACTTTGTTTATCTCTCAAGATCAACAATGCACTTAGGTACCCATATGCTCTTGACCTTTCTTTTCTTATTTGGTGGTCCCAAAGCCTTAGCATTCACCTTGCCATCCTTGTTCCTAAAAAGCTTGGAATATGTGTTCTCATGGAACAAGTTAGCATTAGGCAAAACATTGGATCTTCTCACCATAGGACAATCCTTGATGGTGTGCCCATCCTTGCAACACCTCTTGTAATAGTAGTCGTCGGCGAGTAGAAGTTTGATCCATGCGAGGATGGAGTCACTCGTCCCGATGATGTCGATGGTGGCGGGATATGAGCCAAGTCCCTGATGGGAGACATTGTATACAAGGTTTCTCCCAAGAATCTCCTTCTGGATGGCTCTACCACATGTGAGCCTCTCGAAGCCATCCATCACCATCTTCCTCTCTTCCTTGAGTTTGTGATATTCCTTCAAAACAAATGGCTCAACAGAATAAACCTCGACCGAGGTGGTTAGTTCATCACTCATAGTAGAAGCATCACTCTTGGATGAACTAGAGGAGGGAGACGCAAGGTTATCAATATTGATGATCTCAAAAGTAAGTTCAAGGGCCTCGTACTTCTCACGTAGCTCTACATGATCACCCTTGAGTTTGACATAACTCTTATTTAGGGCCTCATGAGATGTGAGAAGGTCCTTGAGCTCACTCTCAATCTCACCAACACGGTCCTTAGCCAACTTACACTCTTTTCTTACCACATCCAACATTTTGGATTTCTTGACGGCGATGTCACGGGCTTGCTCAAACATACTCCAAAGCTCGGCGCAGGAGAGCTCCTCATCATCGTTGTCATCACTGCTCTCATCCTCACTCTCCCCAAGTTGGCTCGCGGCCATGAGGCACGTGGGAGGTGGAGGAAGAGCTCGTAGTAATGTGGTCTTGATCATGGCAAGGCCGGCCACTTCTTCATCGCTTGAGAAGGAGGACTCATCACTTGAGTTGCCACTTGTCCACTCTCCAACAAGGGCCTTGCGTGAGAACTTCTTCTTGTGGTCTTGAGCTTTGCCCTTGCCTTTGCTCTTGTCCTTGTTGAAGTACTTCTTCTTCTTTTGCTTGGCTTTGGTGTCTTCTTCTTTTTCTTCTTCATCACTTGAGTCTTGGGACTTGAAAGCTTCTTTCTTGGGCTTGGGACAATCTCGAACAAAGTGGTTCTTTGACCGATAGTTGTAGCACTTACCACTAGACTTGGAAGCAAACTTGTTCTTGAAGCTGCTCATCTTCTTCATGAGAAGAGCCAAGTCCTCACTCAAGTCATCTTCATCATCATCATCATCTTCTTCTTCAATCTTTGCCTTCTTCTTGCTCTTCTTTCTCTTGATAGGCTCTTGCTTCTCGGCTTGAAGAGCAAGGTTAGATGGTTGAGGATCATCCAAACCCAGCTGGTAGCTCTCGAAGGCTGTGATCTAGCCAAGTACATCCTTCATGGTCTTGGTCTTGAGGTCACCTTGTAAGGTGAAGGTGATGATGGACTCATACTTGGGGTCTTTGAATAGCCTCAAGAATCTTCTTATCACCACAACAGGCTTCTACTTGAAATCATCCCTAAGAGCATTGATCTCCTCCACTAGAACATGAAAGTGAGAATAAACAGTATTAGCTCTCTCATGTGACAATCTAGTGAAGTTATCATACTTGTTCTTCAGCATATAGTATCTTTCCTCTTTGACATCACTGGTACCCGTATGGAGACCCTGAATCTTAGTCCAGATACCATGTGTTGTAGAACTTGCATCCAACCTAGCAAAGCATCCTTAGATATGCATGCAAACAGAGCATTCTTGGCCTTAGCGTTGTTCTTAATAAAATCAGGCTCAAGCAGGTTCACATCTGCATTAGACTCGTGAGTCACCATCCATATCTCTGGATCAAGGGACTCCAGGTAGGCTTGCATGCGAGCCTTCCAATATCCGTAGGCCTTCCCATCGAATATGGGAACACTCCCCACCTGTCCCGGCATCCTTACTCAAGGCGGTGAAGCCTCAAAGATGATCACTTGGCTCTGATACCACTTGTAAGGACTGAAGGTGTACCGAAAGGGGGGGGTGAATCAGTAAGCCACTCACGAATCCAAATAGTTCAATTTACACTACTAGAGTCTAGCAATCGTTGCAACCTAACAAGTCTAGTAGGCCAAGACCCTACACATGCTAGTGTTCATGATGATAGCAAGCGCAGAAGCCAAACACACTAGCCTATGCAAGCCACAATTTAACCTAGTTACTAGAGCACACAAATACGGAATAGTAAAGAGGGGGTCAAAGAATGCTCATGATTTTTTCCCGAGGTTTCGGTAGGATGGCGCCTTCCCCTACTCCTCGTTGGACCACTCCCGTCGAAGTCCCGGTCCCTCCCGCCACCAATGTGGAGTTCTTGCCCACGAGCCCGCAATTACTCCCGGAGTGAAGACACGGTGCGTGTCACCGCTGCCACCAAGGCACAAGCTCGCCTCCCTCGAGAACTTGCCGGACTCCCCGAGCCGACATGAGCGCTCACTAGCGATGCCCCTTTCACCGACGGGCTTAAACCGTGTACAAACATGTGACGGCCTTCACAACTGATCACGATTGGCTCGATCACCGACACCTAACCGGTCTATGTCTCACCACAGATCAAGAGTAACAACCTAGATCACACCCTCAAGGACACCTAGCCTTAGATGTACAAGATCACTCCATGTTACTCTCACTAGCACTTTGAAGATATGCAATATCTCCTCCTAGTGCTCTCCTCTTTTCCTCTTGGCTCTCACCAAATGCTCCAAGCAATTCCACTGGCCAAGAGCGGTCACAAAGACCCCAGCAACGAAGTTATATAGGCTTCCAACCTTCAACTAACCGCTGCTCTAGAAAATCAGCTTTCTAGGCCAACTGACCGGACTGTCCGGTCACTGCTTGACCGGACCGTCCGGTTACTACAATCCTCGGCACCAACGACTCTGCCCCTGTTGATCTCCTACTGACTGGACCGTCCAGTCAAACTTTCTCTCTCCATTTCAGAGAGCTCCCAATTTGCGTCCTCTCTGTCTTGGCGCATCTCCATACAGACTGGACCATCCGGTCTGCTGACCGGACCGTCCGGTCACTATTGATCCTTGCATGGACAAATTTCTTGCAAACTACTCTCTGTCCACTTAGTGACCGTACAGTCTGGTCTCCACTGACCCCTCTGTCTGGTCACTTCGTCCAGAAGCTGAAACTCCTCGTCCTCGCTTGACTTTATTTCCCGGCTTCTCCGAACAGCTCCTTGGCTTCTCCACTGTCATCTAGTGCATGTGATTTCACCGAGCAACCTTGCACATCACCGACTAGACATGACCTAAGAGAAATGACCTAGACCCCCATGATAGTCCGGTTTTTCCTATGGACTCAAAATCCTAACAACTAGACAAGTGTTCCCAACACTTGCTCCATAGCTTGTCATTCGCTTTGATCCATCTCCATCAACCCTTGGACTCCATCAAGCTCACAAGCCTCCATGCTTGTGGTCATTGTCATCAATCGCCAAGACAACCATCATCTATATGATTTGTAATAGAGTTTAGAGATGATTCCTGCATAGACCACACTCGTGTAGATATTAGACCATAATTTCATAGTTGTCATCTATCACCAAAACATTCATACCTTAGGGATTCAATCGTCAATGGTCATGAAGCTTACACAATTGTCAACCACCAGGCTTTTTTTTTGTCAGCGCATATGTTATAAATTTGAGGGTAAAGGGTTTTGAGAGGTGCGTTTCCTAGCCAAGTATCCTCCCAGAAGAATGTTTCCTCGCCGTTGCCAACTTTGAAGATTGCTCTAATGCTAAGAAGATGTTTAACCTTGTGTCAGCCTTTCCAAAATTGTGATGTTCCCTCTGGTCTTGTTTGGAAGAATGATCTATCGTGTATGTATTTCACTCTAAGCAGACTGGTGCAGAGGTCATCCTCGTCACTATTATACAGCCTCCAAATCCATTTTATCAGGAGTGCCTCGTTCATTCTCTTGGCATTTAAAATCCTTGTGCCTCCACAGTCCTTCGGCAGGCAAGTGTTCCCCCAATTTACCATATGGTATTTGAAGCTCCCCCTGCCCCTCTCCAAAAGAATTGTGCTCTGAGCGAGTCCATTTTCTCATGCACCCCATCCTGTAGAAGGTACATCCTCATTGTGTACATGGGTAGACTAGTAGCGAAGAAATGGTCAAATATGAGCCTACCCCCTTGTGACGTGTTTCCCTTTCCATGGTTAAAGCTTCTTACTTAGTTTGTTAACTACCCCATCAAAACCATGTATTCCTATGTGCCGATCACTAATTGGAAGTCCTAGATATTGCATAGGCAGTGTAGCCACTTTGCAATTCAGCAAGTTAGCAATCCTTGACTCCTCTTTTTTAGTCACTCCAAACACCACCACTTCACTCTTGTGGTAGTTTATCTTTAATCCAGACATCCATTCGAAGCAGTAAAGAAGAAACTTCATATTCTTAATATGGTTTTCCATGCTATATTTGCAGTCGTGCAGTTCTAGTTGTTCATATTTGTAGAGTGGACTCACGACTGCACGAGTACGAGGTAGCACGCGGGGCTCGCGGGTGAACGGCCAGCTCAGACTCAGAGAGCGGAGTGCTTGTTCGCGGGAGGGCGCATCATCTCGGCCATCTCCTCTGCGAACCTATCCATGGCAGGCCCCGGGAGGCACATGGGCACCACGACACCGTGCTCTCCATCAGCACCCTTCATAGCTATGAGAAAGCTCGCAATCCCACCAACAGGGCCGACACTGCCCTTCGCGGGCCCACCATACACCGACTCGCCCCACCCAAAGTCGAGCCCGCCGAACCCGACCTTGGTCACGTCCGACACGAGGAACGCGTGCGCCACTGCGAAGTGAGGCCGCCTGCGCAGCACCATCAGGTCGGCGACCTAGCGCAGGTACTTCGCATCTACGCCGACCCGCTTGGCCCGCTGAACCACCTCCACGGTGTAACCCACAGTCCTCGCGCAGAGCTCGCCCACCGTGGCGAGGGCTGCCGGGAATGCGAACGCGTTGCCGTAGTAGCCCGTCGGGATGAGGACCCCGCCGCCGGAGCGGGCGCTCGCGACGCAGATCATCCGCATCACCGCGTCGGCAGCGGCGTCGGGGATGAGTACGACCGTGCGGCACTTCCATAGGCACCCGTGATGACGTCGAACGCGGTGGCGCGAGAGCGGAGGAAAGGCGGGAGGCGAGCGCGGACGGCAGCCACCTCCCGGCGCCCGAACAAGAAGGAGCGGTGCACCTACACCATGTCGTCCTCGTCGTCGTCGGGTAGCGTGATGACGGGGGTGGTCTTTGGCACCTGGTCGTACTCGCGGTGCACGAACGTCAGTTGTGGTGGGTCGCGGGCCTCCAGCATCTCACATGCCCATACCGGTCGCACGGTCGGCGACGACACACCCCACGCCAGCTCCGCCATGGCTCCCAGGAACTGGACTAGCCCCTGCACGTCCGCCATCGTGTGGGGCTCCCTCACCGCCAGGATGAAGCCGCCACACACAAGCCTCGTCACCTGCACCAGCGGTGTGTGGTGTGATGCTGGGTCTCGTGCAGGATCTCCCTCATGCGCACGTATAAAAGTTCAACATTGTAGAGACAAAAAAAAGAAATGTTTCAAATTCAAATTCTTCAAACTCTAAAGAAAGTGTTGAAAGTATAAATATATTGTTCATCCTTTATTGTCAACCTAAATAAACTATTAAGTGCTATTGTCGATGTATATAGTAGCTCAATTAACACAACAAACGAAAGAGCACCTGGACGAGAAGGACCAGGGAGCCGAGCATCTCGGATGAGCCAGGGACGTCAAAGATGAGCTCGTCGAGGCATGGGAACGGCGGCTGCAGTGCGTCCCTAATGCTGGATATTATGGGCCATTAAGCCCATATTAATTCTATTAATTCTAAATAGTCTAGACTCATATTTAATATTATATTAATTTAGTCCCATAAGAGATTCTCATCATTAACTGTCTCAACTTAATAGGTGGGATACCAGTATATCTTCTAGAGAAGTTGAGAAAGGCAAAGTGCGAACCACAGACGCGCGCGCCGCCGCCGCCGGCGGCGAGGCGGGGCGGGGGGTGTCGTGATAGGCAGGTTGGGTTTTAATTTTGGAAACGGTCGTCGCCAATGTCTCTGTTAAGCAATAGAATAAATGACCATTATTCCTTCTCTTATGGTGATTGATTGCAGAGCGTTTAATTCCATTAACCAGCGACCAGTATATAAGTCTTCCCCGGCCTTGTCCAGATTGCCCATTCGCGAAAACACTTTCCTCCATTCCTCTCGAGTTGCCATCCTTGTCTACCTCGTCCTGGTGATCCGCGCGCACAACCTATCGGGAGAGCAAGCCTCCGGAACCTCTACCGCATGGCGACACCAGCTCGGGTGGTGCAGGCAATCAGGTTTTTAGGGAGCGCTTGATGGCGCGACTGCTCACGTCTTCCCGGCGCACCCTAGAAATTGTCCGAGGGACTGCACTACATCAACGCTTCTTCCTACTTCAAGTTTGATCGACTACTTCAAGCAACGTACCATGTCTGGTGCGAATGGAGCCATTGGTGCCCCCGACACTGGTCCCTCCGTAAGGTACACCCTCATACTTCTCGCTATTACTAGTTTTGTTGCAATCTTAACTTGTAATCCTGTTTTAGTCAAATCTATCATCAATTACATGATGCTAATTGTGTGATCAAAATAGATTAAATTTAACATGAAAATGCCTAATTACCTAACAATCCAAAAACTTGATAGGCATTTTTCTGTTAGAGGATTTGCTGCTGCCTTGAAACCCGATGATTTTGATGGTATGTTTTACAAGAGGTGGCGTGCACGGATGATACTATGGTTGACAGCGATGAACTGCTATCACGCCGCGCAGGGGAAGCCCGAACAATTCACTCCTAAAAAGGAGAGAGCGTTCGTGGCATCCAACAACCTGTTTCGAGGCGTCATGATTAGCGCTCTCACTGACAAATATGTTGATTCCTACATCACATGTAAAACTGCCAAGGAACTGTGGGATGCTTTGGATGCCAAATTTGGTGTTTCAGACGCCGCGAGTGAGTTGTACCTCAGGGAGCAGTTGTTTGAGTATAAGATGGTTGAGAACCATTCTGTAATTGAATAAGCTCATGAAGTACATGCACTGACAAAAGAACTCGAGCAATTTTCATGTGTGTTACCTAACAAGTTTGTGGCTAGAGGTATTATCTCCAAATTACAACATTCTTGGAAGGATTTTGCTACTTCTCTAAAACACAAGAGAAAAGAGTTGAGCGTGGCTGATCTTATTGGGACTCTTGATGTTGAAGAGAGTGCGAGAGCAAAAGACACGCAGAAGAAAAATAATTCTAATGCATCTCGTAATAGAAAGAAAAGGCAGAAAAAGAAAGAGAAGCCAAAGCAGACTACCACGTTTAAGAAGAAAAACAGAAAAGAAAACGAGGACTGTTTTGTTTGCGGCAGCAGTGAGCATTGGGCAAGTGCGTGCCTAGACTGCAAATTTATCCAGCCAAAGAAATCAGCAAATATGGTAATTAGCGAGACTACAGGAATATCAGGGTATGATAATTTTTTACCTACTGTTCTTTCAGTTTGTCATTCGCCTGAATGGTGAATGGACACTAGGGCTAATGTTCATGTGTGTGCTGATATTTCTTTATTTTCTTATTATCAGGTCGGCGTGACTGGAGCATTGTTACTGGGAAACGGGTCACATGCGCGTGTTCTTGGTGTTGGTACGGTCGTTCTCAATCTTACTTCGGACAATATCGTGCTTTTGAAGAACGTCCAACATGTCCCTTCATCAAGAAAAATCTAGTTAGCGGCTCTCTACTATATAGAGATGGTTTTAAAATTGTTGTTGAGTCAAATAAATGTGTAATTTCTAAGTACGGGACATTTGGTGGAAAAGGATACGAATGCGGAGGCATGTTCCGCTTTTCATTATATGATAATGTCTGTAATAATGTTGTGAACAGTGTCTTGATTTCGGATGAGTCAAATATTTGGCATTCACGGCTTTGTCATGTTAATTTTGGGTGTATATCGCGGTTAGCAAATTTAAATTTAATTTAGTCAAAGGTTCCAAATGTTATGCATGCGTGCAATCTAAGCAATCTCGTAAGCCTCACAAGGCTATGGAGGCGAGAAACCTAGAGACATTAGAACTTGTTTATACCGATCTGTGTGAAATAAATGGCGAGTTGACTAAAGGCGGCAAAAGATACTTCATAACTCTTATAGATGATTGTTCCTGTTTTTGCTATATTTATCTGTTAAAAATAAAAGATGAAGTATTATATTATTTTAAGATCTATAAAGCTGAAGTAGAAAACCAACTTGAGAGGAAAATTAAACGGTTAAGATCTGATCACGGAGGAGAATATCATTCCAATGAATTTTCTGACTTCTGCACAGAGCACGGAATTATTCATGAGAGGACACCGTCTTACTCACCTGAATCCAATGGGATCACCGAATGAAAGAACGACACTTTAACTGATTTGGTTGATGCCATGTTAGAGACTGCGGGGCTTTCTAAGAAATGGTGAGGTGAGGCAATATTAACAACATATCATGTCCTGAATTGAGTGCCCATAAAGAATAAAGAAATTTCACCATTCGAGGAATGGTTTAAAAACAAAGTAAATCTCACATACTTGCGCACTTGGGGTTGCTTGGCTATTGTGAATGTGCCAATCAATAAAAAGTGCAAACTTGGACCTAAAACTGTTGATTGTGTTTTCCTAGGTTATGCCTTTAACAGCATGGGTTATAGATTCTTAGTTATTAAATCTGGAGTACCTGACATGGTGGTCGGTATAATTTTTGAGTCTAGAGATGTTACATTTTTTTAGAGTAACTATCCTATGAAGGATAAACATAGCATTTCTGGTCATGAGTCTGTAATTTCCCATGAAATTTTCACACCGGTTATACATGATGAGGAACCTCACATAGAAAATCCTGAGGAGGATGACAATGTAATCACTCCAAACAGGAAGAGACAGAGGATTGCAAAATTCTTTAGCGATGACTTCATTGTGTACCTTGTGGATGACACACCCCGTACCATTGAGGAGGCATATTCCTCTCCTGATGCTAACCTGTGGAAGGAAGAAGTAAGAAGTGAGATGGAATATATTATGTCCAATGGAACTTAGGAAATTGTTGAGTGTCCTTATGGTTGCAAACCTATAGGATGCAAATGGGTATTCAAGAAAAAGCTAAGGCCTGATGGTACTATCAAGAGGTACAAGGCAAGGCTGGTGGTAAAAGGATATTCGCAAAAGGAAGGTGAAGATTATTTCGACACCTATTCTCCTGTCGTCCGCTTAACCACTATTCGAGTATTACTTTCCCTGGCAGCCTCACATAGTCTTCTTGTTCATCAGATGGACGTTAAGACTGCTTTCCTACATGGAGAGTTGGAGGAGGAGATCTATATGGATCAGCCTGATGGGTATGTAATTGATGGTCAAAAAGGCTCTGTGTGTAAATTGCTGAAATCCCTATACGGCCTAAAGCAAGCACCTAAACAATGGCACAAGAAGTTCGAAAGAACTTTAATATCGGTCGGCTTTGCTGTGAATGAAGCGGACAAATGTGTATATTACCGGTATGGTGGGGGCGAGGAAGTTATCTTATGTTTGTACGTTGATGACATTTTAATTTTTGGGACCAACCTTAATATGATTAAGGAGATAAAAGATTTTCTGTCTAATAACTTTGAGATGAAGGATTTGGGAGAAGCTGATGTTATACTTAACATCAAGTTGATTAGAGAAAGTAATGGTGGGGTCACTCTTGTGCAGTCCCACTATGTGGAGAAGGTCTTGAGTCGATTCGGGTTTAGCGACTGTCAATCTTCTCTAACCCCTTATGAACTTAGTGTGCTTTTGAGGAAAAATCGAAGAATAGTAAGGGATCAACTAAGATACTCCCAAATCATAGGTTCACTCATGTACTTAGCAAATGCTACGAGGCCTGACATCTCTTTTGCTGTGAGCAAATTGAGCCGGTTTGTATCAAACTCGGGAGATGCTCATTGGCGTGCTCTTGAGAGAGTAATGCATTACCTAAAGGGTACAATGAGCTATGGCATTCACTATAACGGGTATCCAAGGGTACTAGAAGGTTATTGTGATGCCAACTGGATATCTGATGATGATGAAATATATGCCACGAGTGGTTTTGTGTTTCTACTTGGAGGTGACGCTGTTTCCTGAAAGTCTTGCAAGCAGACCATCTTAACGAGGTCCACCATGGAAGCAGAATTAACGGCATTAGACACCGCTAGCATTGAGGCTGAATGGCTTCATGATTTCCTTATGGATTTACCAGTGGTTGAAAACCTAATACCTGCTATCTCCATGAACTGTGATAGTCAAGGTAAACAGTTCTAAGGACAACATGAAGTCATCTAGGCATATAAAAAGGCGGTTGAAATCTGTCAGAAAGATGAGAAACTCCGGAGTATTAGCGTCCACACGTCTAAAAATCTGGCAGATCAATTTACGAAGGAACTGTCACGCAATGTGACAGATAGTGCATCGAGTGAGATGGGCGTGAGACCCACCTAATGAACTGTTGTAGTAGTAACCCCTTCCATGTGATCGGAGATCCCATGAAGTGGAATGGCGAAACAAGCTGAAACTAGTCTAAGAGGAAAAACCTTTTATTGGTCCACCTTAGGTGTACTTCTTTCCTATACTGTATGGTAGACTGGTCTTACTTTAATGTATTCCAATGGCTTATGTGAAGCAGAGATATCACCCTACAGGATATCTTTTGAGAAATACACCTATATGAGTCTGACTGCTAGTCACAGTCTGGAGATGGTGGAAATCTCTAGATACTCATGAAAGGGCCAAGAGTATGACTTATACGCTCCAACCAGAGGAAATGCTTGTAGCAACCTTGTATCAGTAAAGGGCTTTGGTGAATCCTTTCTTCGCACAAAACTGTCAATTCAAGGCTTAGTTCATTGTTCAGTTGTAAAAAGGTGTAACCTCTATTCTAGCTGGAAGTTCAACTTAACAGTCTCTATCGAAACACTGATATATCAAACGAGAGGAAGTTCTCTTAGAGCATTTTCTATGAGCACTAGCCTTGGTGGGGATTGTTGGATATTATGGGTCATTAAGCCTATATTAATCCTATTAATTCTAAATAGTCTAGGCCCATATTTAATGCTATATTGATTTAGTCCCACATGGGATTCTTATCATTAACTGTCTTAACTTAATATGTGGGATATCAGTATATCCTCTAGAGAAGTTGAGAAAGGTAAAGGGCGAACCACGCGCGCACGCCACTGCCGCCGCCGAGCCAAGCCTAGACGTGTCGTGTCGTGTCGTGTCGTGCCGTGCCGGGCGGGCGTGCATGTGTGATGAGACGAGGCTGGCTGGCTGGCTGCTGCGTGCGTGCGTGTCGTGTCGTGTCGTGTCGTGTCGTGTCGTGACGTGGCAGATAGGCTGGGTTTTAATTTTGGAAATGTCGTGATCAATGTCTCTGTTAAGCAATGGAATAAATAACTATTATTCCTTCTGTTATAGTGATTGATTGCGAAGCGTTTAATTCTATTAACCAGCGACCAATATATAAGCCTTCCCCGACCTCATCCAGATTGCCCATTCGCGAAAACACTTTCCTCCATTCCTCTTGAGTTGTCATCCTTGTCTTCCTCGTCCCGGCGATCCGCGCGCACGGACCATCGGGAGAGCAGGCCTCCGGAACCTCTATTGCACGACGACACTTGCTCGGGTGGTGCGGGCAATCAGGTTTTTGGGGAATGCTTGACAATGCGACTGCTCACATCTTCCCGGCGCACCTCAGAAGTTGTCCGAGGGACTGCACTGCATCAACGCTTCTTCCTGCTTCCACTTTGATCGACTACTTCAAGCAACATACCATGTCTGGTGCGAATGGAGCCACCGGTGCACCCAGCACTGGTTCCTCCGTAGGGTACACCCTCATACTTCTCGCTATTACTAGTTTTGTTGTGATTTTATCTAGTAATCCTACTTTAGTCAAATCTATCATTAATTACATGCTGCTAATTGGGCAATTAAGATGGATTAAATTTAACATGAAAATGACTAATTACCTAACACCCAAACTGCTCAAGCCGCACGTCGGCGTCTGCCTCCGTTAACAACACGCCCTCGCCAGTGCAGTGGACGGCGAGCTTGCGACCCTCCAGCTCCCTGAGCCGCCCAACGAACGGGTAATAGTGCACGAGCGCGCGGGCCAACGCGTCTCCGATCACAGGCACAGGATCGTCTTGACCCCTGTGATCCATGCTACGACGGTAGAACTAGATGATGGGGATGTGGAACCTCAGGCCGTCCTGGCCGTCGATATGAGAGAGACGCTTCAGCTCCCTCGTCGTCGCCACAGCTGACGGCACCAGCACCGTGGGCCGCCTCCTTATCGAGAACTTCAACGTCGATGCTGAGCCCGTCATTCCTGCATTGGCCAGTGGACATGGCCGTTGAGGTGACGACTGCACTGACCGTGTCAGCGTGCTGGTTGTCTGCTGGCTGGTCGGTCCTGAGTTCGTACGTTGAGTTATTAGATATAAGAGCAGCCACAGTGGTTGCGGTGTCTCAAATGTCATGTCATGGACAATAGGAAGCGGTGGTTGGTTTTTTACTTCTTTCACAACTCAGACACCGATGCTTCATGCACCATGGATCCCATAATGAAGATAAAAATGTGGGTAAAAATAAGGAATCGGATGCTTCTACATGCACCGATGTTTAATTTTTGAGATGAAGCATCATACCTCACAGAAGAAATTATTTCTCCAAGATTTCTTTAGGAACCGATCCACTGTAGGTGCTCTAAAAAGCAAGTAACAACCTCACTTGCATTAACACTCTTGTAGGAATGCTTCTAAATAGGCTGTTCAACGATGGTTGATTCTTACCCTCACCCACCGTGCAATTTGCAGCTGCTGGTTTCGGACTTTGGGAGCGGTTTTGGGGTTGGGGGAATAAATTGGACACGACACATGCATTGATCGTGTACCATTCAAATTAAGAAACTTATTAGAACAGAGAAAGAATGACTCCTACTTGAGCGCTTTTATGAGTTTTAAAATTCGCATGTACCTTTAGACTTGAATAATTAAGCTGAGAGTACTCAATTTATATCTAAAAAACTTTCAACATGACACTCAGATTCAACAAATCCAAAAGTGAGAAGTGCTCCCGTGGAGCTTCTTCTAAAATTTTGCACGTGTATCAAAGCAGGCTGGTTAATTAAGTGAATTTTAATTCTTGATTGATCCCTGCGCCCAACCCAGTTTGGCTGCATCTAGCTCGCCCAGCCCACCCGTGAAGTTCGGTTCTAAACGACAAGCATCGTCAGCGGTGAGCACCATGACACGCGAGGCCATAGTTGCCGGTGAGCAGATCCGAAAATGAATGATAGGAGGACGAAGAACCAAAGGTAGATTCAATCCGATCTCATCTTTGGTCTGCGAACAACAATGGCGTGGTAATGCTAGAAGGAAGAACGCCCCCGTCGAACCCAAACGACCATGGCAAAGCAACACGAATCGCCGCACGCGAATACGGCGAGGCAAGGCGAATACGGTGAACGTCAGCCACGTTCTTTAATTTCCTTTTTGCCTACTGAGTGGCGTGGCGGCGTTCCAGATGGGAGGAAGAAGAGCTGGGGGATGACTGGGTTGGATGGGGTAGGGCCGTAGGGCAAGACTGGGCCGAGGGATTATACAAACAGAGAATACAAAACGTGGTCTAATTAACTTGGCTGCTTTGGGATACGTGCAAGTTAAAAAAAAACTCCACCCGAGCATATCTCACCAAAAGTTAGCATTTTTATAGGAACAATGTAGCCAAACGTTAATTTTAAACGTGTTTCAAATGGATTTCAAAAATAAACATCCATTTTCAGAGACAAATGTGTTCATAGTGGTGACTACACGTGTTTGTATGTGAGCGACTGTGAGTCGCAATGTTTCAGATAAAAAAAAATAAAGAAATATCACGATATCATGCCTTCATCCACGGCCAATGACATGGTGGTTTCAGGTGAAACAATTAAGCTGAGAATACCCAGTTTGTATGTACAAACTTTGAAGAAACTCAGATTCAACCAATCCAACAATATAATTTGCATTTTTATAGGGATAATGTTTCCAAACGTTGGTTTGTGAAAATTGATAAAATATATTCGGTATTGTGTATTGATATCATCCCATCATCCACGGCCAATGGTGACATGCTGCAGGTGGTTGGTTACTTGGTTTCAGCCTTTCAGGTGAAAAACAATAGTCGTTCGTTATAAAGGAATAACGGGCTTTGGATCGTGTTTAGGCACTGCCCACTTTGCGTTATTCAGGCGCTCAGTTAGATGCAAAATGGACCATGCAAAGCCCACGGTCTTTCGGAAAAAAGAGAAGACAATGCAAAGCCCATCAGTTAGTGGCAGAGTAGCAGCCCAGACCAAGGAAAGTGCATGTATACAGGTGCTATTTCGTACAATAAAAAAAAAGTGTGGGTTACCGCTTACATACAATACAACTGCTATTTTCTTTCGGATACACTGAATTATTCAGAAAAAAAAAAAGTGTACGTATACAGGTTACAACATATCAACAGAAACGCTCGCACAGCGAGGTGTATTCTATCAACTCGACACGCTATATAGTATAGAGACGAGAAAGGACGTTTGGAATCGGACCAGACCGACAGGCTGACAGCCACCATCGGCCGGCCGGCCGGAGCAGGAACCTGATGACGTGGTCATCAGAGCGCGGACCTGATGACGGGGAACGCCTCCTGCTGCTGGTCCTGCTTGGGCGGGGCGAGCAGCTTGTTCATCTCCTCGACGAACCTGTCCATGGCGGGCCCTGGCAGGCACATGGGCACGACGATGCCGTCCTCGCCCTTGGCGTTCCTGAACGGGATGAGGAAGCTTGCGACGCCGGGGATGGCGCCGACCCCGCCCTTTGCCGGCCCGCCGTACGCCGGCTTCCCCCACCCGAAGTCGAGGTCCCCGAACCCGGCCTTGGTCACGTCGGAGACCAGGTAGGCCCGCACCACCGTGAAGTGTGGCCTTCCCCTTAACACCATGAGGTCCGCGACGGAGCGCATGTACTCCACGTCCACCTCCCCCTTGGCGCGCTTCACGAGGTCCACCGCGAACCCGAGCGGGTTGGCGCAGAGTTCGCCCGCCGTCGCCACGGCCACCGGGAACGCGAACGCGTTGCCGTAGTAACCCTCGGGGATGTCGACGACGGCGCGCGACTTGTTGCCGCCGCCGCGCGCGTTGACGATGCAGATCATCCGCATGACCTCGTCGGCGTCGGGAGCGAGCGCGACGGTGCGGCACCGCCAGAGGAGGCCCGTGAGGAGGTCGAACCTTGTGGCGCGTGACCGGAGGTTGAGGGGGAGGTGTGCCCGGACGGCGTTGACCTCGCGCTTCCCGAAGAAGAAGGAGCGGTGGGCCATGTCGTCGAGGGGCACGATGGTGCCGTGCGTGTCTGGGACGTCGTCGTACTCGCGGTGCGCGAACGGGCCCGGGCGCGGCGGGTCCCGCGCCGTGAGCAGCGCGCGGCCCCAGACGGGGCGCACGGTGGGGGCCTCGGCGCCGCGCGCGAGCTCCGACACGGCGGTCAGGAACTGGACCAGGCCCTGCGCGTCGGCCATCGTGTGGTGGAGCCGCACGCCCAGCACGAACCCGCCGCACGCCAGACGGGTCACCTGGAACAGCAGGAGCGGCGCGCCCAGCACCTCGGACGACCCGGGCACGTCGAAGATGAGCTCGTCCAGGCACGGGAACGGCGGCTGCAGCGCGTCGCCGAAGTGGTCGAGGCGCACGTCCGCGTCGGCCTCGGTGAACAGCACGCCCTCGCCGGTGCACTCCACGGCGAGCTTGCGGCCATGCAGCTCACGGAGCCGCCCCGCGAACGGGTAGTAGGGCACCAGCGCGCGGGCCAACGCGTCGCGGATGACCGGGGCCGGGTCGCCCATCATCAGCGCGCTGCTGCGGCGGTAGAACTGGATGACGGGGATGTGGAAACGGAGGCCGTCCTGGTCGTCGATGTCAGAGAGACGCTTCAGCTCGCGCGGGGTCGGCGCGGCGGGCGGCACCAGCGCCGCGGGCTTCCTGCGGACCGTGAACTTGAGCGGCCCCGCCATTTGATGCTCCACTTGCCGCCGCGTCGGGTGGGTAATGCGCAACGGGTCACTGACTCAGCTCGCTCGCTCAAGGCAGAGGAGATGGCGCGTTGATGAGTGGGCGTGCTGTTGCTCTGCTGCTGGGTTGTGGTGTGGCGAAAGGTGGATGCCCCGGGGCGCATATATACACGCCCGGAGCGGGCGAGTCCAGAGAGGTGTATGCATCGGAAATTCGGGAGGAGTTGCTAAACAAATTACATACCCGCGTCTGGTGGAGTCACGTCAAGTCAACACGTCATTCTTGAGCAGTGGTAGAAATAAGAGCAAGGTTATTTTCATGTCGACGCGCAACGAGCCAATCAGCTGCTGTTGGTTTCCGCGGGAAGCCTAATTTTTAAAGAGCAAAATCAGTGGCTATTTTTTTCATGTAAGATTCGTCCCTTGTCGATTAGTCCATTTGTGTGCAATCACCGTAGTATGTACCAAGACGGAAGACCGACGTCTGACTAGTTGTCAGTGGGCAAGGACAGTAAACTGTACATAATCACACGGAAGCTCTGATCATCGTGTTGCACATTGAAATCACCGTATGCACTTGCCACTGTCTCGTGCTGACCACTCACCAATCCTTGCTGCACGAGGAACCAGCGCCGAGCTCTCAGCGCCCGGCAGGAAGCACGAGGAGGGAGCGAAAGCGACGGCAGGAACCATCATTGCCGGTGAGAACTCAGTACATGACCGGTGTTGCTTTCCTTGTGCGTGTGACCACGCATCGTGTGGGTGTGGCGATTATTCCTGCGAGCATTGCTCAGGCACGATATTTTCTGTTCGTTTTCAGGTCCGCGTACGATATATCGAGTGGCTGCTAATCATCCTGTGCTGCTTTGCACTATAACAGTTTCCCTCTCGGCTTTAGTCACTTACGAGCACTGGCAACCAGCCAACTGTTCCTTCGCTGAAACTGCACCGGACTTTTGTTTTTTCGCCAGAGCCATTCCATGCAAAATACGAGATTGACCAGACCTGATGAATCGCAGCTGAGTTTCCAACGTATGTGGCTGCAATTTCGTGCCATCTCCGTTGGAGTTCGCGCTGCTTTTCTGTTGAAAGTGGAGCGAGAGAAGCAGGGCCAGGAATTAGTTTTCTTCTTTTTCAGCGGAAGGACCAGCGATTAGACGGAAGAGATCGATCGAGATAACACGAAAATGGCGGATGCTTGTCTGCACTAACACGAAGTGGGCGGCCGTTTGGCGTCCGCTGATTGTTACCGCTACCAACACGGCACACAACTGGCCAACAACATCACCCTCGTCCTGTTTCGTTCAACTGATTCGATCGCTTCATCAATCGAGATTACCTTACCACTTAGCTCGACAGGCGATCCAGTTCTGAATCTGGGCTACACCAAACGAGATAACGGTTTATAAGGGCTGCTAACTGACAAATGGGCGTCGATCCGAACTTCCGGTGGGAATAAGGACTGAACTCTGAACCGAACTAATTAACGTGTGATGGAGAATAAGATAATATCAGATGTGTTCGTGTCACAGCAGAAACGAACAATTTCATGTATGATAAGATACTCGTGCAAGAGGCAGATAGCATCTCTTGTGAAAACACAGGTCTGGCTCTGGCTGACTGACCAGACCAAGACCAAGGGATATGCCTCTCTCTCCGTCAGTCAACTCGTCGTTTCCTCAACCGAAACACGCTTGTTCATACTCAAATTAATCCATGTATAAACAACAGAGATCAAGTAGGGGTCGCTCTTCAAAGGCTCAACTGCTTTGGATTATCTTAAGAGACTGAATAACGAATCAAATATATATGCATGCAAGGACAAAAAGGAGTATCTTAGAGGAGGAGATAACGAGTTATGTTCAGTTCAGAAAACTGTAGTGCCATGTGCTTCGTTGATTCCCAGACATTGTTCTGTTGCTACCATGTGATGAATAGAAGCCGGGATATTGAGAGTTTTGAGGACATTTACCACCCTGCACGGTTCGTCTACGTCGATGACCTGCTGTCCACCCAAAAAAATCCTTAAAACACCGAATCAAGCCAAACAATGTTGCAATTTTCTTCCATAGCCAAACAAGTCCATAAAAATGGACTACCATGATGCACTACTGTCTCCTACTTGCTTTGTCTATAGTATATCTAGCAAGTGACACGAACTTGGAGTTGCAATTACATAATAATATCGACTTCAGTTTGAGCTGGTCAGACCCGGCCCTTTGCTTTCTCACTAGAACACTTGACCTGACAGCCGACGACTGACGAGTTTAGGTCCTCTCCATTCTCACAACAGGTAGTCTATTTTCATCCAAGAAACTGCAACACGACTATTTGTTAGTCTACTGATCTCCTTCCAAGCAAATCGCTCGAGAAAATATCTTAGACAAAATTATCAGTTGTAATATTTACCAGTAGTATCGTACTTCAAAAGATTCAGAGATGCCACACATAGGAGTACATCCAAGCTGTCATCTCTGAAATTTGACAAAAAAAAATATATATAAATTACCCCTCTTGTCAAACAAATGTAACTCTTTGATTCCCTCATGGCTAGTTTTTGGCTACGCCCTACCTGACGAGCTTCACTCTGTCAATTTGTCCTACGTACAACATCCGTCATGGGCGCACGGGCGCATAAGGAGGATTGTAGTGGTCGCCGTCCCTGCATCGTGGCCATGGCTACATGTGAGCCGTTGATAGACTATGGCCACGGCCCCACATCCCATGGAGGAGGCGCGGTGGATATGGTAGCCATAGCCTGAGATCCCATCAAGGGGATGACCTTTACCATAGATCCTATTAAAATGACGTGCTAGTGGCACTGCCAACGACCGTGGACGATCAGGTGCTTAGGGTTTAGCGGATGGCCAGTGCACCAAAAAGATCCCATCAAGGGGATGACCTTTACCAAAGATCTTATCAAAATGGTATGTCAGTGCCACCATCAATGATAATGAACGACATGATTGACGGAATTGTCAGAAAGATCAGGTACTACTGTCAAACTCAATCAATCATTGTTATAATCCAATGATATTAACAGATTTTAACCTAGGGTGAAAATATTCTTTTTGATAAACTTTTTGAGACATATTAAGCTAGTTAGGAAACAATTCAATTTTAAAGAGAAACACACCAAAATTGTGAGAAAAGTAAACCATTACTCCTTTTGTATCAAATTACTTGTCATTTTGGCTTTATACTTGGATTTGTTGAACATTCTCTAAATCAACAAATCATTTACTAGACATTTTATAAATATGACCATAAAAATCTACATCCAAAATAACAAATACACTAGGACAAAGTAGTATTTTTCTTGCCAATAACTAGTGCTGTTAAAAAAACCCGTGGGCCGGCCCAAAACATGCAAAAAAAGCACGACACGAATCCGACACGACCCGAAATAATTTCATACCGGACCAGCCCGGCACGAGGCTCTGGACCATGCTTGGGCCGTCGGTCGAGCTCACGGACTAGCACGACACAGCCTGTTTATCCTGTGGCCCAGTTAAGCACGTGGGCCGCCCGACATGAAAGCAATGCCCGGCACGAAATTCAGCCCAACAGTCCAATCCAACAGCCAGCGGGCAGCGGCCCAGCACAAATGGCCCGTTAACTCATCCAGATAGCCCAGCCGGCCAGGTGACCTAGGTCACTTGCGACTCCCAAGTCGTCCTCTCGCCTCTCCTCTCTCACCCCACCGCCGCTATCTCTCCCTTGCGTCACCCGCCCGCTCCCATCGTCACGCCACTCGCTCGCGATGCCCGCCCGCTCCCGTCGTCGCGCCGCTCGCTCACGACGCCCGCCAGCTGCTGCTGCTCGGTGACGACGCCCGCCTACTCCCGTCGCCGCGTCGCTCGCTCACGATGCCCAGCCCGTCTCGCGCCGTCCACTCGCTCCCTCCGCAACCGCGTCGCCGCCACACCGAGAGAGCGAGGCGCCCTCCGCAGCCGCGCTGCCCACGTGCTCCCGCCTCGCGCCACCCTCTCCGCAGCCGATCTGCACCGCTGTCGCTGGTCCTGTAACCGGGCTCGCGTGCCTTAACGAGCCATGTGTGTTAACGGGCCTAACAGGCCGGCCCGACATGGCTAACATGTTTCGTGCCGTGTCGTTGGCGACGATCAGGCACGTGGGCTGTCACGGCACGCCCCAAAATTAATTACGTGCCATGCTGGCCCGAAATTAATTAGGCTGGGCTATTTCGTGTCTGGGCCATGCCGTGCCGGACGACCCAGTTGGACAACACTACCAATAACCATGACCACTAAATACAAACATTAAACTGAAATCCCAGAAAAAATAAACGCTATAAGAGTACGCGGTGACCCACACCCACACATGAAGATGGGCTTGAATATGCCCATGTATAAGCCCAACGGCAAGGTCTATCAAGCCCAATAGTATAAAGTCCACGATGAGACGAAGAATACAGGCTAGGACCAATTTTGTCCACGTCTCAAACCCAACAACATGACACCACCTACACATATACACACACAAAAAAAGAGAGAATAATAAACCCGACAGAGGACCAGTCATTTTCCCTCCTCCCATAAACCCAGTCGCCACATGATTGTTTGCAAGCGAGCTGGCAGCCGAGCGAAGCGATGCGCGCTGGCGGCGGCGCGAGCCCACGACCCGCGCCACTCGCCACACTACTAGCGTCCGCTCCCACCTCCTCCGCCACCATCGCCATGCCCCCGCCCCGCCTCGCCCACCTCCGCCGCCTCCTCCTCCCGCTCCGCTCAGCCCCTCCTCCCCACCGGCCCGCGCCAACTCCCGGTCGCCCGCTCCCTCTCCTCCGCCCGCCCCTCAGCCCCTCCCTCCTCCTCCTCCCCCGCGCCATGACCGGCGTCGCGCACGCAGGTAAGTGAACCCAGCTCGTACGAGCAAAGGCCCTTCCGCTTTTCCGCCGGTGACGCGATGGTGCCGGGCTTGCAGGTGTGGCGACGACGTGGTCGGCGGAGTACGAGGAGGTGCTCGGGTGCCTCGCGTCGCTGATCACGCAGAAGGTGCGCGCGGACACGGGCAACCGCGGCCACATGTGGGAGCTCATGGCCAAGTACGTGCAGGTGGGTGGAACGCCGGTGCTTTGCTCGATTCGTTGAGCGGTCTCTGTTACTTCATTACTTGTTGCTGATTGAGGCGTGGTTGCGTTGTCAGATTCTGGAGCTGGAGGAGTCGATAGAGCAGCTGAAGGTTGTTCACGTCGCCGGGACAAAAGGGAAGGTGAGTGCTCCTTGTATTGTTGCAATATTGTGTTAGATAGACCGGCCTGAGATTCTGCACGGTGCGAAGTTGATAGTGTGTTTATCATCAACAGTGTGCAAAATTAGTTGTAAGAAAATCAAGACCAATGTTGGCTGCTTTGCTTGTATTATGAATTCACTAAGGCCTAATCAAATGAGACACCAACCAGTTCACTTTAGAAAAGTAAGTACCTGGTGGAGTTGCACTTTCCTGAGATTTGAGAATTTCATCTGATTTCATTTTGGATTGTGACCTGCGACCTTTATTTTACCATAACAATGTAAATGGATAGAAGAACCTTTTAGATTGTTTTGGTGTTGCATATTCATGAAATCTTTATGCAGTTCTAGCAAAGGAAAATGTTTCGGAGCACATCTTGAAAGCTGTTGGTGTTTTATGTCCTTCAGGGTTCGACATGTGCATTTGCTGAGTCGATTCTTCGATCATGTGGTTTCCGCACTGGGCTGTTCACCTCGCCACACTTGATGGATGTCCGTGAGAGGTTTCGGCTTGATGGGTACTTATTTTCCTTACCGCCTTGGAACCTTTATTCTGTTTCCCATTTTGATATGTTTACTCTTTAGCTTTTATAAATTTATTCCAAGGCATTTAATGTTGAGTTACTTGAATTTTTGTAACTCTTGTCATCACCATGTACCTTTGTGCTTACCGAGTATCCTATCTTGTAATGAGTCTGTAGGATGGATATTTCGGAAGAGAAGTTTATAAGGTATTTCTGGTGGTGTTGGAACAAACTGAAGGTAACTATCTGCATGATTCACTTCATATGGGTAGTTGAAAAGAAAATATACACAAGTGGATCTGCATCAGTTTACTCTTCGAGCAATGAATTCCTTGGAATCAATCATTGATTCGGTTAAATTGATATGCTTTCCAGGACAAGACCCGAGATGATATTCCAATGCCACCCTACTTTAGGTTCCTTGCACTGCTAGCATTCAAGATCTTTTCAGATGAGCAGGTTAATACTTTGCAAATACTTTCTGGGTAACTTTTTCAATTATGTAGCAGATGTAGGTAAGCATATCCCAGTTTTCTGCTTTTATGGATTCCGAAGTCCTTTTCTATTTAAAGGAATATATCTGTGGATGGTTGGCTCATTCAGTATCCTACCGAAACCCTTAGGAAAGCATATTATATCATAGCTTTGTTGAACCTAATGATTGTCACATCCATAATATTTTTCATTTTCGCTCTGAGATGTCGGCAGCCTATGCTCCTGACAGAGATGGCATGCCAACTCATATTTGAATTACGAAATAAATGCCTAATAAATTATTCAGATGCCTTACCATTTTGGGTGTATACGGCTTAGATTTAACTATTGCAGTTATGATGCTTTCTTAGCAGTGTACTCAAAACGTTTTTCTTTCTTTTGTCTTGTTTAAGCAGGTGGATGTAGCCGTGCTCGAGGTTGGTTTGGGAGGGAAATATGATGCAACAAATGTGGTGCGTGTATATTTATTCACCATTTTCTTGTCCAGAAAAAAAACATACGAAGTCAACCAAAAAGGAACCTCGCAGACCTGCAAGAATGTCAATATCTCAGAACTTTCTGACTTACTTTGCAATTATATTTTGTATCCAAAAACATTAGACTTGGATCTCAGTGCAAGCTATAATCGATAGATAGTGCTGTAACTTGCTCATGGTCTTCTAGGTTCAGCTTTATTCTGTGGGAGTAGTTTTCACTGAATATTTGTTTCTTTCGGCTTTGACCTGTTGAGTACTTGCCAATATTTTGAATCAAACAAAAGTTGGGGAACATAATTGATGTACAAATTGAAATTTTTGCAGGTCAAAGCACCTGTAGTTTGTGGAATAACATCCCTCGGATATGATCATATGAAGATCCTTGGTTAGTCGTGAAACTAAAATACAAAGTACCTTTCATCCTTAGGTAACTTGTCTCATGCTGCCGATGTATATTCTTATCTTACCCATGAGCAGGGAACACACTTGGTGAAATTGCTGGAGAGAAGGCTGGGATACTTAAGGTTTTTTACTAGTTTTTGGTCCGATATTTTTTTTTCCTGTTTTGCCCATATCTCTTTTAGCTGAAATTCTGTAAACTGATTTGTGTTTAATTCCTGTATGGCCTCTTCCCTCAATACAGAAAGGAGTTCCGGCTTTTACAGTCCCACAGCCAGAAGAGGCAATGTCTGTACTGATACGCAGAGCTTCGGAATTGGGTGTATGTTACATTTGATGCTGCACTTCTTTTGGTTGCCCCCATTCCTTGCTCTTATTAACTTAGCAATAAATATGATTATGGTTAGAACAGTTTTTGATATAATCATTGAAATTCTCCAAAGGTTTCTCTTGGAGTAGTCAATCCTTTGGATCCACAAAAATTAGAAGATCAACCTCTTGGACTGCACGGTGAGCACCAATACATGAACGCAGGCCTTGCAGTTGTATTGGCCAATACCTGGCTTGAGAGGCAGGGTCATTTGGACAGAATACAACCCAAAGATTCTGTAAGAACTCCAAAAAGGTATCTGTTTATTATACCCCAAAATATGTTAAAAGGTGTAATGCTGCCACTGAATGCAGGGTACCTTGCCAGATCAGTTCATTGAAGGACTGTCAAGTGCTTTTCTGCAAGGCCGAGCACAGATTGTTCCAGATCCACAAGTGATCTCCGAAAATGACAAGGATAGCAGTTCAAATTTGGTATTCTATTTAGATGGGGCACATAGTCCAGAAAGCATGGAAATGTGCGCAAGGTGGTTTACTCAGGTTACAAATAATGATGGAAATGAACCTGATTTTTTGGGGCAGCCTCATGCTGGCAGGAATGTTAGGAAGGTATACATTACAGTAGCAGCCTTTTCTTTGTTAGATCCTTATTTGAATGTGCTACGTTTCTTTCTTTTGCATAACCATTGTTTCTAAGTATAATTAGCATTCTCTTTGAATTCTTTTGTGTTTGTAGATTCTCCTGTTCAATTGCATGTCTGTAAGGGATCCTCAAAGATTGCTTCCGCGTCTTCTAGATACATGTGCTCAAAATGGTAACCATCAAACTCCGTGTTTCTGTCTTGAAGACCTTGAACCATATAATGATTTGTTTCTGTAGTTACTCATGTATATGAGGAAACACAGATTCCCTTGGAACAGTTGTTCATTTGCATATCATGTAGAAAATATGTCTAATGTGTCCCTTGAATGGCTTAGTCAACCAACAGGTTGAATAATGTGTGAATTCAATGTCACAAACTCACAATCTTTACGTGTGCATGCTTCAAAATCATTGTATTTGTATTAAAAACTCAGGCCCAAGGTGAAAGGCATCCATGTATATTTGTTAGGAGTCGAATGGATCTTCTGTTATTCTTATAATGATTAGCAATCATTTCGTTCAGGTCTCCACTTTGAGCAGGCTTTATTTGTGCCAAACCAATCTCAATACAACAAGCTTGGCTCCCTTGCATCACCACCTTCAAA
Source organism: Eleusine indica (assembly GCA_030378355.1). NCBI lineage: Eukaryota > Viridiplantae > Streptophyta > Magnoliopsida > Poales > Poaceae > Eleusine > Eleusine indica. The sequence continues at coordinate 52,442,610 of CM059495.1, forward strand.
GCGTGAGCAAATTGATTTGTCATGGCAGTTAACACTCCAAAGACTCTGGGAAAGTCTGCCTCACAGCAATCAAGGTTGTTCTAAACTTCATTGTTATACTGTGTTTGATTGTTAGCATGTGGTATCTCATGGTGTTGTTTCTACGGGAATGATGCAGGTCTTAATGGTGCAAACTCCAATAGGACTAGTTTAGTTTTTGAATCTCTTCCATTGGCAATGAAATGGCTAAGGGAAACTGCTCAACAAAACCAATCAACTCAATTGCAGGTGAAGGTTTATATATGCTACAGTTTCAGTAATTTTCTCTCAAATGTTTCACAGCTGTAGCACTAATACATCCTATCATGTGATCTGTTGTATGGATGGTCCGGTGAGCACTAACTACTCTCTCATGAACCTGCATGGCTTACCTCACACGTTGCAGTAACCATCATCGTTTAATCTGCTTCTCCGTTTTCATATTTTCATGTATTATTCTTCATCCTAGTAGTCTGCTTGTGTGTGATTCTGCAAGAAGTTTGTCTTTTGTATTGAACATCATCTAGAGTAGCTATCAACTATGTCAAGCGCGTTTGTTATATGTTGGTTCTGCTATTTCATTTAGGTATTTGTTTTAATTCTTTTTAATAGTACTCTTGCAGCTGCTTCCCCACTTGGCACTGATATGCTTGCATTTGCACTCTGAACCAGGTCCTAGTTACTGGATCTCTGCACCTCGTTGGCGATGTCCTGAGATTGCTTAAGAAGTAACTTGAATTGGGGCAGCAGATGACTCAGATTGAAGTTTATTTTTACTGAAACATAAGCTGAAGCCTCTTGTAATTTTTGCTTGGGATATACAACATACAACCTGGTTGGAAGAATGGAAAAGCGGAAAGTCGTTTCGATTTAATCAAATGTAGATTTTGCTGTATTGCTTCAATCTTTTTATTTCTTACAATTTTAGGGGCAATGTTTGCCACTATAGCCTAGTTCCAGAAAAATGTGATCCAGTTTTGAAACGTTCAAGCAGCAAGTAATATTGTGCTAGTCATATCATTTGATTATACTTGTCTGAAAAAGCAATATTTTCTTCGTTTTTTCTAGTCTCTGTTCTATATTTTTTTATTGTTGTGGCCAATTGTGGATACCTCTGCGTTTGCATTCCCTGTTGAAGATAGAGAGTAATATAATAAATATCGAAGTTACCACTTCTTGCGTATCATGTATAACTAACATGAGTAAACTCTTTCCTATGTCCTTGAGCTGAAGATCAACATCTAGGCGAGAGACAAAAGTTGGATGCTATTTTCTGGGTCTCGATTTCCTGGGTTTGGTTTTTGTCGTCGTTCTCTGAAGCAAGATATTTGCCATGTACGATGAGGTGAATGTTATTTCGTATTCATAACATGTGTTTCCATGAGTATGTTTAGGTCCTGTTTGGATACAAAGTATTTTTGGACTACGGTTTAGCAAAATACTTTGGTTTTGGAAGGTAGGAAGGTGTTTGGATGTGATAAGTTTTATAGTTTTAGAAACCATGGTATTGCTAAAAGTGCAGGTATTTTGGAGTTTTAAAAACTCTACTCTCCACCTCTTTTTTCTAAACCATGATTTTGCTTGACGCTGGCTTCTAAAACTATGGTTTCTTAATACTTTGGTTTTAAAAAACTACAACACCCAAACAGGGCCTTAGTGTGTTTTCCTGTGTTTGTTAACACTGCACGTGTCACTGTTTTTGTTGGTGACTAGAAATGCACTGAACACAGAAGTTTTTCTGCGACTCAAACATTGACCGATTAGTAACATTGGTCTTTTATTTCCTGCTGATGTCTCCTACTGTTGGTAGTCATTTAGCTATTATTATAAAACGTTAAATATAGTCAAACACTTTGTCCAGGACAATAATTATGAATTAGAATCATGTAAGGTGTAGGAGACAAAGTTAGCAATCATAACGTGGCACACTGGCACTTTTGCACGAGAATTACAGAAATGTCTCAGTCCTAGCCAGGAGCCCATGTTGGAAACATTCCTCCCGTCTCCAACGTCACGTGGCGTGCCCATGTTCCATGTAAAAAAGCAGGGATGCGTGTGACCAGGAAAAGGAACATAGAGGGAACTCGTGTCACCAAGGGACAAAGAACCTGGCCGGCCGAACTGTAATACTGATATAGCTAGGACACCGACGCAAGACAACCATCTCCGAGATTAGCATGTCCCCTGGTGAAGGAAACTAGTGAAAAGCTGTCCGTTCTTAGTTGTTGTTTGGATCTACTCCTAAATCTTTTATTTTAAACATGATATTTTAAAAACTTCTAAACTTTAACTAATTTACCTCCTAAACTTTATATCACTATTCACTCTAACCCTCCTAAAAACTATTAAACTTAAGAAAAAAACAACTAAAGTCAAAACTACATCTCCTCTTATATGTAATATTTTCCTTCAACTCACACTTGTCCATCTTTTAATTAGTTATAAATAAAAGACAGACATATCTATTTCTTGTTTAGCCAAAAACTTTAATCGTATATATATCCAAACATGTACTCCCTCCGTCCTAAAATATTTGACACTTTAGCCAACTTTATTTGTCTTAAAATAATTATCATTCTCAGTTCCCGATGTAACTTTCTCTCTTTTCAATACATTCATATCTCTATCTCTCTCCTCCTTATTTTCTGTACACCTATCTTTTACACTTCTTAATTCTCATGTCCGGAGCTAAAACGTCAATTATTTTGGGACGGAGGGAGTAACTCTTAAAATTTAGTTAGCTAAAGTTTAGCCAAGTAGATTATCTAAATAGGACCTTACACTTTCCTTGTCTCTTCCAACTTTTTTTTAACTAACAGTAACAGAAAGTTTTTACTTGCGCTACTTTTCTACGAGTACTACTTTACACATCCGCATCCTCGGATCCAAAAGTTTTCCACTGCACGATCTCGGTAACCAGTGACAGTGCAGCATACGCCGCTGCTAAATTGACCCGAGCAACCTCGTCGTTTTCTCCTCCTTTTTTTTTTTTTGAGCTAAACGTCGTCGTTTTCTCCTGTTCGCGCAATTATATTCCAGTAAGAAAAAAAAAGCCAGTCTCAATCAGTGCCACGAACAAGTCTTCAACACCCCGTCCAATCCATACGACCCAAGCAAAAGCAACCACCGAGCGAAGAGAAAAGTGTGGCGACTGCAGACGCGCTGACGTCTGGGCGAGGCCGACCTGTGACGTCACTCACGGCTACAGCCTTTTGACGGAGACTCCTCCTAGCCCTGCCTGTCGACTGTCGAGAAACGGGAAGGAAGAAGGGCCGAAAGGTAGATCAGCCAAACGGAGGAAAAAGCTGCTGCTCCCGGCAGCATATTCCCACTTGGGCTGGCGCGCGGTCGGGCGGGGAAAGCTGCGTCCGCACGGACGCCTCTGCAATCTGCTGACTGCTGGACTGACTGACTGTCAAGCGAAGCTACGCCTTGCAGAAGACAGGTTCACCCGTGACGGCTGTTCTTTTTCCAGACGACCAGACCGGGAGGAGGCAGTAGTTGAGGTGTCCCAAATTTTGGTGAGATTCGAGCACGGGCACTGTCACAGCTCACATCTGGTCTGGCCTTTTTTTCCCCTGGTTTTCGGTGCTAATGGTCCGTGGCTCTTGAGCTCGGCGGTGGTACATACAGGAGAGCGTTTTGAGCTGCTAGATTGCTTGCACATTCTTTTCGGAATACGTGTGATTCTTTGCAATAATGGATCAGTATTATGGATGATTGTGAAGAAACCTCTTTTTTATAAGATAAGAAATACTAGATCGAGAACCGCAAACTTGAAACTATAAGCATCTAATAATGGCCTAACAAAGATTGAAAAGCTTTTTGATGTAGAATATGACCTTAATACTCTTATCTAAAGAGATGGTGATGGACGGAGCATCAACTCATGTTGAAAAACATAAACAATGTGTCTCTAGGAACAGCTGGCATTCTACTATGACAACGAAATTCGCAATCGAAACATTAATAACGCATCGGTGAGAGTTCAAATAAAATAAAATAAATAAAATAACGCATCCCCGCGTGGAGAAACGTTAACACGGACAGCCAAGCCAGCCACACGGCTGACACGCCCGCCCGCCACCCGGACCCGACCCATTTTTAACCACGCCGGCCGGTACGCGGCCAGCTCTACCGCTTTCCTTCCCCATTCATTCCCGTCGTCGTCCCCGCCGAGAGGGGAACCCCCAATTCCCGCCGCCTCCGCCGCTGGCCGTATCCGGCCGCCTCCGCCGTGGCGGCCGGGGAACCGACCGGCCTAGCACGTCGCCGCCGAAGGCGTCGCCGCGCGGTCTCTCGGTCCGCGTCCCCTGTGAGTCGGATCCTCCGCGCGACGTGAACGCGACCCAGCCCAACTGCGGCGTGCCGGCGCTTGGTCCCGCGGCGCCGCGGCGCCGCGCCTCTCTCGGGAGCCTAGTGGGGTGACGGAGATCCGCGCTGCCGAAGGACCGCTTCCTTCTCGCGCTGGTAAGTGACCCCGCCCTCCCGAGTAATTCTCGCTCGCCTGGGGTGGAGTCCTCAGTTCGAATTAGGAGCAATCGAGGCCAGATCCTTCGTTATCCCAGTTCGTTTCGTCTTTGCGTGGTCCGGTTTGTTCCTTCAGCTTGTGAGATTGAGTTGACATCGGCGCCATCGCGCGTCATTGAACTACGGGCGGCCCGAATTTTTGCCAGAATCTTGCGTAATTAACTGCCTTCCATGACCCAAGTGAAACCAGTGTGAATTTTTTTTAGAGAGAAGAAACCAGTGAGAATTGATAGGCGCGAATCGTGTTCCTCGTGATTCCCCCCGTCCCCAGTTGCTGGTACCACTCGCTCTTAGAGCGTTGCGCGCTTGCATTAGATTTGTAATAATTGAGTCTGCTTCATGCCTACTCGGCAGTCTATACCTGTCTTCAGCCGGTTCCTGTGATTTGTTTGCACACAACCTTAGAGCTTGTGACTCGATTTTGTTATTTAAGCAGGGCATCTTCTGTCTATCGATCCCTCTGGACGCTAGGACTCCGGATTGGTATTCTTGCTTATATTTCTTTATTAGTTCTTTTAGCATTAGGAAGATTTATTTTTATTTTTTTGAAATCAGCATTAGGAAGATTTGATAACCTATTCTTGCTTAAATGATTGAGATGGACTAATCCTCTGCTAAGACATCTTAATATTGCCTTGGTGAGATGGAAGAAGCATATGACATTACTGTGGTAATTTCAGAACATTTAGAGGATTTAGAAGTACAATGTTGAGCAGTTTTTATAGTTATTATTGTTGGGTCAATGGAGAATGTCTCACTCTCACCGTACTAGTAATTGTATTGATCGTAAAGTTTGCAGCAATCTTATTGGTCCCTCTGCTTGTTGATTCTGTGAAGTTTACTCATTTCTGTTTTCTTGTATATATTGTATGTTCATAAGTAGTCCTCTTTTGTATAGCTATTAAGCCACTTTTGCAGTTGGACACATGTGTTGTCACTTTACTACCTCCTGAATTGCAGCGGGTGGATAGCTATTTACACTGATCAATATCTTTTTTCTTGCTTTACAGGATCTCGGTAATAATGGGAGAGAATAAATGGATGGGGAAAAGATGGGAGGACATGGACACAGATGTCCTCGTGAAGATATTCAAGGAGTTAAATTTGGTTGAGTTGTCACCAGTATCGCAAGTGTGTCGTTTGTGGCGCCTGGCCTGTGCAGATCCACTTATATGGGGCACTCTTGACTTTGGATTGCTGAAATCCAACTTTATTCAAACAAGAGCATCACCATATATCTGGGTAGATGATAGGTCTGACAAGAGACTTGCAAAAATACTACGGGTGGCTATGGCAATCAGCTGTGGAAGTGTCAACTGCATGATATTCCATTACAATTTGTACATGAAGGATGAGCACCTGCATTTCATCTCAGAAAGGTAACAGCACAGTGCATGTTTTTTCGAGGTCGTGCTCCTACCTTCCTATATACTGATGTGTCTGTATGTAGTTTAACTGTACAATTTGGTTTCAACTCGATAATTGAACTTCAGCTAGCTTTCTTTATAATAGTTATAAACTCAATTAATCATTCTTTGAGCATTCTTGTGTCAACTAACTCAGATGGCTGCTATTTCATAAGCGTGCAGAGAAGGCTGTTTGAGTACTCTCAAGTTGAATAGGTTACCTGTTATTTTTCCATATTTGTAATTGTGTAGTTTTTTTTAATAATTACTGTAATTGTGTAGTTATCTTGTCAAATTGTGACTCAAGTTTTATGATATCTCATTATGCTTTGAAGGGGCTAAAACTAAATATTTTTGCTGATGTTTGACAGGTCTCCACACCTGAAACGATTGGTTATGCCAGCATGGAATCGCATCACCAAATTGGGAATATGTCAAGCTATTCAAAGGTGGCAAGAACTGGAGTCTTTGACAATGCCTACCATCGGCCATCCTCCATATATTATGGAAGAGATAGCCAGGAGCTGCAAGAATTTCACTGAACTGAAGATAATGGGGTCATTTGATCTCTTGTTTGCTTCGGCGATTTCACAGTACCTTCCAAAGCTAAAAGTGTTGAGCCTTCGTTGCTCGAAGGTGACCATGGGTGCACTGCTTTGTTTACTGACCTCAATGGAATATCTTGAGATTCTGAATATTTCCCACTGCCTGCTGTTGGACATCACGGCGAATGGGAAGAGACAAGTGATTCATGACCTGGATGACCAAACTCTCGAGAAAGCTTCACGACTTCGTGAATTCCACTACTGCCAGAGCAGGTCGTGCACTGCATGCCAGCGGATGATGGTGGATGAAGGCATCATGCGTTGGTATAGGTATGAGGATTGGTTTTGGCGTCAGGATGAGGTGAGGTCGCTCGATCTTCAAGACTATGGGAAGCTGTTTGATGCTGGCTGCGAGAGGTTGACTTCTGTGGATTAGATGCTAATTGGGAAATAAGGCCCGTCTCCTCATTGTAGAAACCTGTTGACTTGGCATTCATAAATCATAGCAAGCGCCGAGATATAACAGTAGATAAATAATGTCGTCTATAATGTGCATGCATGGTGTGTGTAGCTGATGATGTAAATCCATAAATAGTTTGCCTTGTTTGAAGGTGTTGTGAATGTTAATCTCTGGGTGGTGATTACTGATTACTGGTTAGAGTTTGCAGATCTGGATCAATTGATATTGCAGTGGCATTCGCCAGATCGAAATAAGCTTTATGTGCAGTAAGTGCAAAGATTCAGCTACTCAAAGGCGATTTACTAACAGCAATTTTAAGGTAGCTGGCTTTGAAAAATTCAACCCCGCCAGGGATTCCACTACCGATTTTCTTTTTATATTATTTATCCTGTTAAATTCTTATGCAACATCGTGCTCCAAATGGACCATGCTTCTTTGGGCACCTTGATTTTTGTAGGAGTTTCTCTGTAAAGCGAGAGTTGCATTTACCCGTACAATGTCATGTCCTTGTTCCGTGTTCTGTATCTCTGCGTAGTGCCTGAGGTTACGTCATTGATATTATTGATGATTCCGTTTCTTTTAGTCTGATAAAACAAGATTTCATCTCTCTAAAAAGGAAAAGGAAACCAGACGGCATCACTCTTTTTGAAGCCAATCATCATTTCCAGCATCATCCGTTGATCAGTGCCGTGAAAGTCGCCATCATTATAAGCAAGCCAAGCGCATTTGTGCGTCACCAACCGAAAAATTTGCTAATAATAATGTTCGTATAAGAAAAACGTGCTTGTTGATTATCCAATGGTTTATAAAGATGCGCCTGATAATACTTATCAACAAAAAGGCAAAGCACGTGACTAGAGCAACGCATAAATTACGATTCGTCTGCAGCATCAGAAGAAGACTTGCTGATACTCTACGAGTTTACAACATGTTCCTTGCCGCAGGCGACAGGGAATGACACGAGACATCGCCTCATTTCCTGGGCGTTGAAATGTTTTTCTGGTTTGGCTGATGAGTCGGATCCCCTAGCCAGCAATGCTCAGCATATAGGTGCACCTTACCTTAGGATATATTTTTAGGCAACCATATAGTGGAGGAATTTCCTCAGTGAATATTAACAAATGATGTTACAATTTAACCTTCTCGTCACTGAACAGTAGCTGAAGAAATCTCAAACACAGCGTTTCCTGGCCAACGGCACGCCGGGCTTCTGGCCATGCTTAGTCCGTCTCAGTCAGCATGGGCATTGGCGCATTGCCCGTACCGAGTCGAAATGCTGGGGAGAGCTCTGTTGCATCAACCGAAAGGAACTTTCGACAAGGGTCTTTTTTTTTTTTGTTGAAATCGACAAGGCTCTTTGGAAAAAATGCCTTGATCATCTAGAGGGACGTTGCCGTCGTCATCTATCATTAGGATGACGGTTATGAAAGTTTAGAAGACTCTGGAAGCACGCTCCCTCCTGGTTTGTCCCGTACCGCTGGACACTAAGGTCAATAATTAATTCAGTTAATCAAATCACAGCGACCACTCGTCGCAGAAAATAAACACTTTAATAACAATAATCCCCGTTGCTAAGAACAATTTTATACCCACGGCAAATGATCAGAGCCGTTGAACAGGAAGCCGGGCCCGGACCCCACTTACACCTGGGTTCCGATCCAACGTATCCCAGTACCGAAGATTCTGCCTCGAGATCTCCGTCTATATCCTGACTCGTAGGCCCCGCATATGCCCCACTGTCAGCCACCTCCACCTAACACAAAATCCGCCAAAAGGCCTCACCCCTTTTACGCCTCCCTCCCTTCCATTTCCCTTTATAAAAGGCCCGCAGATATTTCGCTCAGTTTCCTCCTGCTTGCTCGTTTCGGTCGAAAAGTCGAAACTGCCCCTTAACCCCGGAGGCCAGAGCCGGCGGGGTCAGGCGGAGAGAGAGCGAGCTCTCAACCACACCCACCACTTCGCCGGCGAGCTCAGTCCGCGCGAGCAGGCGTGCGCGCGTCGACAGCGATGGCGGTAGCGGAGCTGTGGGAGACGCTGAAGCAGGCGATCGTAGCCTACACGGGGCTGTCCCCGGCGGCCTTCTTCACGGCCGTGGCGGTGGCAGCCGCGCTGTACCACGTCGTGTCGGGGCTCTTCGCGCCCCCGCCCCCGCCTCCGCCGCGCCCGCGGGAGGAGCCCGAGGCGGAGCCGCTCCCGCCGCCCGTGCAGCTGGGGGAGGTCACCGAGGAGGAGCTCAAGCAGTATGACGGGTCCGACCCTAAGAAGCCCCTGCTCATGGCCATCAAGGGCCAGATCTACGACGTCACCCAGAGCAGGTCTATTCCTTACCCTCAAAACCCTAGGTTGTCCCCTGTTTCCGTGAATCAATCGCTCGGATGATTCGTTTAATTTGGTATAGTTGCCAATTCTCCGATCCGTGAATTATGTGATCTTGAGATTATCTATTAGGTAGTTTAGGCGGAGCTGATGAGTAGATGCCCTACTTATTGCTCTATGATTGCTGACTAGATTGCATACTCTGCTGATTTGGCTGTGTGTCCATTGGTTCATGGGTGCTGAAACGGGTACCACTTGCCACTCTTTAGGAGTAGGATTGTGTGATTGGTTCCGTGATTGGTAGTAGTTACTTCTGGATGTAACTGTTGCACTTGTCGTTTCCGATGATGTGATCAATCCAGTTGATGGATTTGCTGGACTTCATTGAAAGTCGTTGATTTTCTTGTCGTATTCGGGGGTTTTAGAGCTTGCTGTTTCGGATGATGGTAGTAGTGCAGGTAATAAATTTACTAGAACTTATGTCCACTGAATGACTTGTCGTATTAGGGGTTGTGGATTCGTTGATTTTCTTGTCGTATTTGGGGGTTTCAGAGTTTGCCGTCTCGGATGATGGTAGTAGTGCAGGTAATAAATTTACTAGAACTTCTGTATGTCATTGAATGATTGTCGTATTTGGGGTTGTGAATTCCTTGATTTTCTTGTTGTATTCGTGGGTTTCAGAGCTTGTCGTTTCGAATGATGGTAGTAGTCAAGGTAATAAATTTACTAGAACTTATGTATGTCCACTAAATGACTTGTCGTAGTAGGGGTTGTGGATTCGTTGATTTTCTTGTCGTATTCGGGGTGTCAGAGCTTGCTGTTTCGGATGATAGTAGTAGTGCAGGTAATAAATTTACTAGAACTTCTGTATGTCCACTGAATGATTGTCGTATTTGGGGTTTTGTGAATTCGTTGATTTTCTTGTCGTATTCGGGGGTTTCAGAGCTTGCTGTTTTGGATGGTGGTAGTAGTCCAGGTAATAAATTTACTAGAACTTCTGTATGTGCACTGAATGACTTGTCCTATTTGGGGTTGTGGATTCGTTGATTTTCTTCGTATTCGGGGGTTTCAGAGCTTGCCGTTTTGGATGATGGTAGTAGTGTAGATAATAAATTTACTAGAGCTTCTGTATGTCCACTGAATGATTGTCGTATTTGGGGTTGTGAATTCGTTGGTTTTCTTGTCGTATTCGGGGGTATAAGAGCTTGCCGTTTCGGATGATGGTAGTAGTGTAGATAATAAATTTACTAGAACTTTTGTATGTCCACTGAATGATTGTCGTATTTGGGGTTGTGAATTCGTTGGTTTTCTTGTCGTATTCGGGGGTATAAGAGCTTGCCGTTTCGGATGATGGTAGTAGTCCAGATAATAAATTTACTAGAACTTCTGTAGGTCCACTGAATGACTTGTCGTATTTGGGGTTGTGGAGCTTGTCGTTTCGGGAGTAATTCAGGTGTCAAAATTTCCTGGAGTTGAATGTTTTATCATGTTCAGGGTCTTGTTTTTATGGATGTCATATGCTCAATGGAAAGAAGGGATGGAAACAACCATTGAATTGTGCAGCTATTTGATGGTATGCATTGACGATGTGCTGTTTGGATGGGTTGCTTTTCATTAATGTGGTTATTGTCCCGGTATCTCAGTTGGAGGTCAAGGCATTGGGTTTTGTAGGATTTATTGGGTGTTGCAGAATGGTTTGATTGATTGTAGTTGTGTAATATGAGCTACTGCTATAGTTATTAGGAACAGGAGGAGAAATTCTTGTAGTGGGTGGGATGTCATGGTGCAAGTCACAGGCTTGCAGCTACCTTTTGAGGCTTTAACTTTGATTTCCCTAATGTTTGTGGTGGTTTATTTTGCTGCCTTTCTTATTCGTATATCGTATGATTTAATAATTTACATGTTTTCTAGCTTTCAATCAGCTGAAACCTTTAAGTCAATGGTTTGTTACTTCGTGTTTTGATTTTTCTTTTGTAGGATTATCTGTATAATAATTATAAACCATTGGATCTATATCTAATGGCTCTAGGAGGTGACTGAAAGTTGTCTAAACTTTCAGTCAGCTGAAAATTAGCAAGTCCCAATAATTTATATACTTGATTAGGTCCAGTGGACTGTATGCCAGCAGGGATGATGGCCATAGATTTGCTAATTTGTTGAAAGAAAGTGGCAAATGATAGTACATTTGTTAATGATTGGCTATAGAGGTTCAATATGCCCATGATAAGGAAAGTGAATAGTACAAATCTACATTGCTGTAAAATGGTTGTGCCATAGTATTAGATCCATGGTCTTCTCCTTGGAGTTATATGGTCTTTGAAGAAATAAATAGGTTGTATGAAACATATAGATATTTGTATTGTGAACTTGTTAAATTCTGTTTTAGTGTCAGTCATTAAGGGTAAAGAAATCACTACTTTTTATTCTTTTGTCATCCACACTGGAGTCCATAAATGGTAAGCAGGTTGCTTGTTTGTAATATTTTGTGGTTAGGTTCAGTGATCTGATGCATGAATTCCCTTTTCTATCCAAAGGCATGTGAGATGCAGTTGCTGGTGGATCACACGTATGTTGTGGGTGGATGATAATATATTGCAAGAGTTTTTGGATCTGTTATTCCATATAGATGTTTATGTTACATTGTGCTTGTACTTTCACAATGATAATCATTTCTACATTGCACTGATGCCCATGCAAAACACATGCAAAGTTGAGACCTTTTAGGTGATTGGACAGTTTACGTTATGCATATTTATGGAAACCTGTGTGGGTAAAGCATGGAGAAGCACTCATATATATCAAATGCTTTAGCCAATGTCTAATTCTGTATTTATTATTTACTCATTTTAATGGATATGTGCAGAATGTTCTATGGACCTGGTGGGCCTTATGCTCTCTTCGCTGGAAAAGATGCTAGCAGAGCGCTAGCCAAGATGTCTTTCGAGCCACAGGACTTGACTGGTGACATCACCGGCCTTGGTCCTTTTGAACTTGACGCCCTGCAGGACTGGGAATACAAGTTCATGAGCAAGTACGTAAAGGTTGGTACTGTCAAGAAGAACGTCCCTGTTGAAGATGGCAACACCACCAGCACCCCCCCTGCAACCAATGAAACCGTGGTAGAGGCAGAGCCTGAGAGGGCACCAGTAACTGAAGAGAAACCAAGGGAGGCGGTCTCAGGAACTGAAGAGAAACCAAGGGAGGCAGTCTCAGTAACTGAAGAGAAGCCAAGGGAGGCGGTCACAGAGGAGGTGAAGGAGGAAGCCCCAGCTGAAAAGGAAACCGTGGCCGCCGAAGGTGCCAAGGAGAGTTAGGGAGCACCAGTATCTCCTGCAGAAATAACTCGACATGGCCCTATTCGGTTCATGTCAGGGGGGCCTGCGCGCCTCTCGTATCAGCAACTTAGCCTAGCCTGTGTAAATTGGACGTGTAACTTGCACCATGACTATGGTCCTTGAGTTGCTGGTGTGCTATATGTCGTCATTGGGTATCTCCATATAGTAGAGTTATTAAAGACACCTGGGACATGCCTTCTGTTGAGCTTCTGTTAATACTTATTGTGGGTCATGCAGGTGCTGTTAAATGATGAGTCTGGTAATATACTCTGTTGCATTCGCAGTTTTGTATGGCATTGGTAAGTGCACATCTAATTGCGATGGAAAGAGGACCAACTACACATGGGCCCCTTGCGAATTTCCACGCACATGGGAACTCGTGAAAATCTCACGGCAATCATGCATTCGAAATGTGATTGTCTTCAGCTAAGACGAGTTCCGAGTCAATTCCATGTGTTCAAGGACTTGAATGACATGGTAAATCTGATGTTGGCATGTTGTCCATGTTAAACTCGACGTACATTGAACGGGAATAGCTATGCGTACGAGTACGACCGCATCCATGCGGATCATGTACGACCGACGACCGTGAACCGGTGATTCCTTGTGTCTTATTATTGAAGCCAAGCTAAGCCTCATGACTACAATTGAACTACCCTCCGTTTGGATGTTGATACTGACGAGAAATTAGTAGAATCCAGGGCAGCGGTCTAACCACGTTCATTGTGTTTTTGCGGTAACTAATCACGTTCATTATGTGCTCAATGAAGTTGCTGATGTGCTACTTGGGAAGATCAGTAAGTGCTTATCCTTTTTATTACATGAAAAATTCTACTACTTATTTCTCAGTAAACTCTATAAACGAACGTGGTACTCAAATAATCGATCAGTATTCAGGAGATACGTACGATGGTGTCAAACAACAAAAGAACAAAGAAGAAGAAAATGAAGAAGCGTCCATGCTTACTGGGCTTGGATGTACATTTACTGTTGAGAAAGTGGGCCATATACGGAGAACAACGCAGCACGCGTCGGATTCCGGCCCATCAGTCGCTAAGGCGCTCAGCTGAGCAGAGGAGGCAGCGAGATTAGTCCCACCTTGCCCAGCCAGCCAAAGCGGATGCGTCGACTCCCTACATAACGCGACCTAGGCCACCTTTCCGAAGCATACCTTTCTCGGCCTTTTGGCTAAGATCAAGTGTAGTATCTGTTCTTATCAGTTTAATATCTGATATGTGGGCCATGTGTCCACTTCGATATTAAATTTATTTTTTGTGGGGGAGGGTCCACCACAGTGGCTTGCCACTGGGGCCCTCGAGCGTCGCCCAGCCGTTGCACTATTGGCAGGGCCTGGCGCACCCCAACCAAAACCGAAACGAAAATTTGTTATTCGGTACCTGAACTTGTTGGTTTTGATTCGTGAATGTGTGTAGCGTGAGCTGATAGATCCCTTGTATAGAACTCGGTACATGAGCAGGATGGAGGGTTCTCTGTTTCTCTGCTGCGCTTGGCTTGAAAGAAATGGCCGCATCATCTGCCCTCGCCGTTGCAATTGTGTCCACTACGGTATCGCCAGCCGGCTGGCGCCTGACGAATGCTTGCGCATGCGTTCCCGGCGTCCGACGCCGGCGCGCGTCCCGGGCCGTGAGGTGTAGCGCTGGGCAGAGCGATCCCCAGGTCCCGGCGAAGCGTAAGCTCCCTTGTTGAAACCTCATGGTGTTGTTGCCTTGTTGGATTCGCTTGGAAGTCTGATTGGCTTTACCTGGTTCCGTGGTGTGTCAGTGGCGGAGCTGTGGGCGGCGGCGAGAGGCGCGCATCCGTTGACTCTGATCGCGGGCGCGGCTGCGGTGCTGGCGATTTACAAGGTGGCATCAGGTCTCCTCGCGCCGCCGCCGCCCCCACCGCGTCCGCGCGAGATCAAGACGGCGCCCCAGCCTCCGATCCCGGAGCCCGTGGAGGTGGGGGAGATCACAGAAGAGGAGCTGCGGCAGTACGACGGGTCCGACCCGGAGAAGCCTTTGCTTGTGGCCATCAAGGGGCAGATCTACGACGTCTCGCAGAGCAGGTCCCATTCCTTTTACCTGTGCAGTTGTGCTGTTGAGTTTGCCTACTTGTTTTCTGCTGTTACCCGTAAAATCACTCAGACTTTGGTTGTAGATGGGCTGTGACCAGTAATTCATTGTAGAAGCGCTTGTAGAAGTACATTACGGAATTGATGATGAAGTTGTGTTTTTAAATTCTTAGTAATCGTACAGTTCTTCTATAGTTTGGTACAAGGTGATGTAGTCTAAAAACAGATGAAGAAACGAAGTTCGTGGCCAGATGCCATCAAGCAACTAGTTAACCAAATCTCAGAATTTTTTGCCCCATCAAACAATGTACTGTCATTCTGATGCCTACCATGTTGTTGAATGCCAAACTCACATGTTGAGTTTATTTTGGGTTTAGTTGTTGCAGTAATACACAGTATGTGATAATCATATCCTTTCCGTTAAACAAATATAGTTATGTTCCTTGGTGGCATCAGCAAGAATATAGTTATGTTCTTAATTTAAATTTTATATTCCACAAATCTGCAGCTTGCATATATGTCCTATATTGTACATCCATGAGCAACTTCATTGGTAAATGTTATCTGAACATGTGTCCAGCATATGGATTTCTGAAACAAAAATTTCCTAAATTAACTATGGGATATTAGTTTAGTACTCCTTTATCTGATTTTGAACATGAACAAACTTTCATTGCTGTTGATCGGGAACTATTTCCGTCTCAAATTCTCAATGATGTATATGCTAATAGTTTGTGCATGGATGGCTTTTCTGTAACATTTCTGTAACAAAGATTATATACTTTGAAAGCTGCATTACATTTTATTTGAGGCTTGTTGATAGTTGCAAATTAATATGTCTTTTCTTTGTTCACCGGAAACAATTGGCTAGTGTAACCCTTGCAATTTAACGCACATGTGCTTGGTTCCTTACAGTTATATTTAAACTATGACTGACATTTTGGTCGTAGTTACAATAATCAGCATAACACTTCTGTTTGTCTGTGAAATTTGTAACTTATTGTGCACAACAATATATATAGTGTTTGATCAGATTACATGATTTTTTCCTGACTCGTGTACTCTGTGCAGGATGTTTTATGGACCTGGCGGAGCATATGAATCATTTGCTGGTAGAGATGCAAGTAGGGCATTGGCCAAGATGTCCTTCGAACCACAAGACCTGACTGGTGATATATCTGGCCTTACCCCGTTCGAGCTAAGCTCCTTGAATGACTGGGAGTATAAGTTCACCAGCAAGTATGTTAAGGTAGGAACCATATATAGAACCCAGCCTACAGAAGACGGTTTTAGTGGCTTCTCACCTGAAGCACGAGAGGAAGCTGCTAAGCCTGTAACTGAGCTTGAGCCTGAGATCAAGGTCGAGGCTGAGATGAATAAAGATGATGCAACCTGAAGAATCTGAGGGGAAGAACATGGTGAAGCGTAGGATATGTTGTTGATAAATCTAAAGAGAGTCGAAAAAAATAAATGTACTCTATTAGCATCATGCTTCAGACCTGAATGCCTGATGCTTGCAGAAATGGTGCTTAATTTTACGTGACCAGTAGATGTGTACTCTACTTTAGAATTCATTGGATGGATATGCGGAGATTGATGCTCTAGTTCATGGTCTTATGTATTATCAAACAAAAAGCAGCACGGAAAATATTTTTATTTTTTCGTCATGTTTCTTCAATCTATCAACTGCTAGCTACCTGTCTGAACTATGATACAAATTTGGATTATACATGAAAAATTGAAATTTTCTAGCTGCAAGTTGTCAGTAGACCATACCAGTGATGTTTTGAACCATTGTTTCACTACTGAACAGATTTGTTTCCTTTGTGTTTTCTAGATCTTAAAATTTGACTAGTTAGTAGTCCTAGTTATGTTATTCAGTTTAACTAGCGTTGCAGGGTTATTGCTCACTTATATTCCATTGCAACACGCATGACTAATCCTTGAACAACAACATATGTGATGTATCCTGGCTTCTCTTATTATTTCAGTGAAAAGTTCTGCTCCCAAATAGAGAAAAGAATCAATGATGAAATCTGTTCTCCCTGTACAAGAAATAGACTTTTCATCAGGCCTCCCTTAAGCTATCGGGACAGCCACAAGGTCCAACGACTCATCTGTTCATAATGGGTTTCTCACTAGTATTACTTTTCAGGTTTTCCTATCTTTTTCAGCCCATAGACGAAAAGGCTCTAACGAAAGCCCATTCTCCTCACATTCCTCCGTCAGTGTCAGCACAAGCAGCCAAAGCCAAGAGCCAACTGGCTTGTTTGTTTGTTGATTAGTCCCACACTGCCAGTTCACAGAGGTTAACACCAACTTAAATATCCATCCCCCACCCACTGTCTCGCCGAGCTGAGCAGCGCCAGCTTGTCACCCAAGCGGGGGCTTTAAGGTGGTGTGGATGCTAATTGTGACGCTTGGGCCTGGGCCTGTGGGTTGCATTCTGCGGCCCGCCCGTTCCAAGTTGCGTAGTGGGTTGCGGGCGCTTTGGCGAAAGCCTTGGCGTCCCAGCTCCTAGAGTGACGGGCATTGCGTGAGGCTGGCTTCACAGAGCAGCGATTACCGTCCGCTTCCAACGGTGGAAGGATAACGGGCCGCTGCACTCCAGGCCCGCTTAGGCTCAAGCGCCCTCTCTGGCAGACCACCGTCTTTTTATTTTCTTCTCCCCTTTGTGCTTCGGGACATGGCTATTGGATGATGTGTTTGCCAGGTTGATGATATTTTTTTGCTTAGCACATACACAAAATAAGATTGTATGTTAGTCTATTCTATTTTGATAAAATCAATAGAGCTAGAGTTACTAAAAAAATAATAAATCTATATTATAAATCATAAATTACACATAATTATTGGGTTTACGGGTACACGAGTTCCTGGTTTTCATACCCAAATCCACGTATCTATCGCATATAAGATTTAACTCATTTATATACTCACGGATATAATTTAAGTCCTATACCCATCTACTAATAAGGGTTTTATCCATCGGGTTTCGGACATCGGATACCTATTGCTATCTCTAGGCGGAGCCAGGTTCAAGCCAACCTAGGCTCCGGCCCCCTTGCTTTGGGTAATAATTCATAGAGGAATGACCAGTAGTAAGAATGCTTAGATAAAATTTTTAATTAGTTACCACATAAATCAGTTTGGATGTTCAGTCTGACCCCTCCTTGCATCTGAGTCTGGCTCCGCCAGTGCAAAGAGGACGATTAGAATACCGACCTTCGTTGATTTCCGGTTTGGTATCCGTTTCAATTTGAGATTTTTCCCTACTCCATGTGTAACGAGAAATGGGATGGTGATACTTAAACAAGGCACCTGAACATGGCCTGCAGCACGCCTCTTGCCAGTTTCAAACTTTATAAAATATTTTGGTGTACCTAGGTGACATAAATAAACACTTCTAGAACATCATGCATATCAGGAGTTTTTTGAAGGAACCAAGAAGTTTTCTTTTACGATGTTCTTCTATCTGGCAATGACAGTGTAGACAGCCTACGAACACAATTAGAAGGACAGTGTAGACAACTAAGAATTTTCTTCCTAATTATCTCAGGGCATATGTCACGCACGATTTCAGTTCCCATCACCAGCATATGGCGAGGCGAGGTTGCTCCTCTCTGCACATGAATTGTGATGCTGTTTCGTTTTTACCTTATAATACTGCAGCTGTCCTGTCTTGCTGATTTAGGGCCGCAAGACCAGAGAAACTTTGCAGCCTCTTTTCAGCTTGGGATTCTTGACTGGCCTCCTCTTTGCATTGAAAATTTACCTTGTATTTTTACAGATCAATCTGAAGAAATGATAAGATATTTGCCGCCGTCAGGTGTGAAAGGCTTTGCAGCTAACAGATGAAAAAGGAATCAAAGACAGAGCATAAATTCTAGTCAAAGCCCAACCCTCATCAGACCACGGAGGAGACATATTGATGAGTACATTGAGTAGGGATCTTCTGCGACATTGTTGATCGATCTGCTGACCTGCGTGGTTACTTTTCTACACGGGTCGAGCATCCTTTTTTCTGCTAGCCAAATTGCCTGTAGCTATCATTCAGTGTAGAAGATCCAGGCATTGACAAGTAAAGCGTCCAACTAAAACGTGTGAAATCACAGCTGTCTCCGCACCGAGAAGCGAGAAGGTGTCAACGGCCACCGGAAAGGAAACGGATTGGAAAGGAAGGTTCGTTAACAACGTCACTGTTATTGCTTCCTCAAAGTTTCAGCATGTTGTGCATAACCGTCCGAGGAGTTGCATGCTTCCCTTCGCAATTCCTGATTTCTTTCATTTTTAACGTCCTGAAAAAAGTCTTATGCCAGTGAACCCGTACTTCAGAAACTCAAGTTCTTCTAGCAATAAAGTATAAACGGCAGGAAGAAGAGGATACTAGTCGATTGTACGCACAACTTTTTACTACTGAATTTCTCTTCACCACTGCAATGCGTGCCTTTGGAGGAAATTGCACTCAAGACGGCGCCCAAAAATGCCTTCCAAAAGAATACTGGTGGCTTCTACAGTTGGATCGATGACGAAAGGCGTGTCGGGGGCAAAACCAGGGACAAGCACGCGTAACACACTGCTGAACTTGTTCCAAAACATCGGTTCAATAGAAACGGAATGATGAAAGAAGACCGGTGTAATGCAATGCAGATGCTTTGTTAAGTGGCCATCCTCCAGGCCGAGAAGCTGATGTACTCAAAGACGTCGCTAGTAGTACTAGTGGCCTGCCAAAATAGCAGCGTTGGGATAGTTGGATTGATGCCGCCATTTTCTCGGCTCCTCTGAATTTGCACTCTCCGACGAAAGATCCGCCGAAACATCTAAGCTAGTGGCCGGCAAGACAGGCCAAGCGAGCACGTCGTTGTAGAACCCCTTCCAAATTTTCCGAGACGTGGTTGAACAGCGACGACGTAAACGGGTAGAGAATTGCAAACGATTTCGAGTCTATATCATGCGAAAATACAAGAAGTGATTTTGCTGATTGCTTAAAACCGAGATAAATTTAGGCGCACTTTCTTTCACAGAGCGTGTAAAATTGGTCTATCTTGACCAAACACAGTTTACACATGCAGAGACAAATTCAATCTTTTGTTTGAGAGAATTTTTACTGCTATCGGAATTCGTGTGCAAAGCACGCGTTCCACGCAGCAGGGGACCCACAACCTCGAGGCGCCGAATATGCCACACGGCCGGGGAGCCGCTAGCTTGTCAGACAGGTGGGTCCGGGGGAGCAGGAGAGTGTGGCCACCACGTCGACACGCTTCGACGTCAGCCGCTGCGCCTGCGCGTGCGGCGACCATGGGAACGTCGTGTGCCCACCTCGTCTTCATGCTAGCGATGGATGGACGCGATTCGAAGCTGGGGTCAGGCAGAGAGATCACAAAAAAGGAAGGGGAGAGATAAGGGTTGCGGATAGAACGCTGCGGCCGCAGCCAATCAGAGGCGAGAGGCCAGCACACTCCCCCTACCCTCCTCATCCTCCGGCTCATCTGCAGCACTGGTGCGCCCCAATGGCCGAACCACCCCCACCGGACCCAACGTGGGGCATAAAATAGGTTATAGTATTAAAAGAACAACTTGGAGTCTTCTTAGGACCTTTGATTTTGCAAAATTACAATAACGTCCAAACCTTTCTCTCCCACTCTGCCTTCCTTTTTTTTTTAAAAAAAAAAATACACTGAAGTGGTACAACAAAAATTAGGAATACACGCCCAAACCTTCTTAAAGTTTCTAGTTTTCATAGGATGATGAATTAGCTATCCAGGCTCAATTGTTTTGATGCAAGTTAAAGGAAAGACGGAGATAGACTTACTACTCATGAATTTATTAAAATCATAGAGAAACAATGTGACTCACGATACAATAACAAGACTCAATATCCAACTTTAGTTATAGCTACCAATCTCAACTCTCGTAAAGTTAAAAAAGGAAAAAAAAAATCTGAAGTCTAGTTCGTTACAAACAACATTGCAATATCAAATTAGTCAGAGGGCCTCACCATAAAAGGTATTTTCCATACAGAAAATTCAGAGCCGACCCAAAGACCAAGCCCAAAGGCACGTGTGGGCCCCACACGCCATTCACCTCCGGCGACTCAACAACCCCTCCCATAACCTTCGGCCCAAGCCGCGGCATCTCGTCCTCCTCTTCTCCTCCTTCCCCAACTCGTCGTCTCCGATAGGCACGAGGCGGAAGCCAATCCCGCATCTCTTCCCTCCCACGAAGACCTTGAGCCAAGGGCCACCCGTCGAGCGGGAGAGGGGTAGAAAGAGAAGCGCACAAGAGCTTCTCATCTCTTTCTACCTCCCTCTCTGCGTGTCTGCTGCGATTCTTGCCGCATTTTTGGATTGGTTTTCGCGGGGAAAGGAGGCTGCTTTCTTCCTCTGATCTAAATGATGGCGAGCACCACGTCGGCTACAGCCGCTGCGGCATTTGGGGCGGCTGCGGCCGCGAAGCCGCTGGCGCCGGGATGCGCTAGGGTGCCTGCCGCTGGCGGGAGGCGGCGGTCCGGTGTCGTGCGGTGCGACGCCGGCGTCGAGGCCCAGGTGCAGACGGCAGCAAAGGCGGCCAGCATCGCCGCGCTGGAACAGTTCAAGATCTCCGCCGACCGTGAGTCCCTTGCCCTCGCCTTCAATCCAACGCCGTCGGTGCGGTTCCTGTTACAGCTGGGATGATTTAGTTTGGTGAACTAATTTGGTGTCCCTAGAACCAAGGGATCGTTGCGTTGCTTCGTCGTTACCGTAGCAGTTGGATTAGTTTTGGTTTGGTACAGGTCAAAAGGCGTGAGTGTTTGGGGAAGAAAAAGGAATAGGTGGGAAGTTTGCATTATTCTGTTACACTTTTGCCATGATTGGCTTAGGTGTAACTTGCAGGTGACTGCTGCTGATTGAAAGTTTCACAAATTTTGGAGGTAGAGACTAGTCCTGATGCATAAGATAAAAGTCGGCTTGTGCCATTAGGAATTGGTCAAGGGGGATGAGAAACCACTTGCGATACCATTAGAATATTGATTTGTTTTTTTTTTCTTTTGAAGCGTCAAGCAAGTGGTAAATCATTTTCTTAGGTCAGTTGTAGTGATAATTGATTGTAGAACCATTTTCATCTCAGACTGGCCGGGATTTTGGTTCGGATACATATGTTCGTTTGGTTAAAATTAAATGGCTATCTTTCTCTATATGGCTATTGGCTATATTCACAAAAAAAAACATAGCCAGATGATGGTGCAAGGATAGTACTTTGTAGTAGCTTAATGAAAGAGATATCCGTTCGAACAAAGATACCATTCAATTGACATATAATGGACAATTTATGAGTTACCAGTAGGCAGTGTTATCACATACTTTTGATGTCATATATTGACCAATTGGTTTTTGACATTTGTGGTAACTACATCTTTTTATTATGTGTGCCACATTAATATAACCTTGAAAACTTTATGTTGATGTGCAGAATAATTTGGTTTCTTCGACACAGCATGAAAGTTTCTTTTGCGATCTTTAACATTATTTTCTTTTCATTACCAGGGTACATGAAGGAAAGAAGTAGCATAGCTGTGATTGGCCTCAGTGTACACACAGCACCAGTGGAGATGCGTGAAAAACTTGCAGTTGCGGAGGAACTATGGCCCCGTGCTATTTCAGAACTCACTAGTCTGAATCATATTGAAGAGGCCGCTGTACTCAGTACCTGCAATAGGATGGAAATTTATGTGGTGGCTCTATCATGGAACCGTGGTATCAGAGAAGTAGTAGACTGGATGTCAAAGGTAAGAACCACTTGATAAATCTCTTGGTTCAGTCCGTTGTCTTTTAGCGCAGCTTTTCCTTTTTCAGTTTCTCAGTCACACAGTTTGGGATAGATTCCCTAATGGGTGCATTTTTTGTGTTTGCAGAAAAGTGGTATACCCGCTTCTGAGCTTAGGGAGCACCTGTTCATGTTGCGTGACAGTGATGCTACGCGACATCTGTTCGAGGTATCAGCTGGGCTTGACTCTCTGGTTCTGGGTGAAGGACAAATTCTTGCTCAAGTTAAACAAGTTGTGAGAAGTGGCCAAAACAGTGGGGGCTTGGGAAAGAACATTGATAGGATGTTCAAGGATGCAATCACAGCAGGAAAGCGTGTCCGCTGCGAGACTAACATATCATCCGGTGCTGTTTCTGTTAGTTCAGCAGCAGTTGAGTTGGCCCTGATGAAGCTTCCAAAGTCTGAAGGCTTATCAGCAAGGATGCTTTTGATTGGTGCTGGCAAAATGGGCAAATTAGTGATCAAACATTTGATTGCGAAAGGATGCAAGAAGGTTGTTGTGGTGAACCGCTCAGTGGAAAGGGTGGATGCCATCCGTGAGGAAATGAAAGATATTGAAATTGTGTACAGGCCTCTGTCAGAGATGTATGAAGCTGCTGCTGAAGCTGATGTCGTGTTCACAAGCACTGCATCTGAAACCCCATTGTTCACAAAAGAGCACGCAGAGGCACTTCCCTCTATTTCTGATGCCATGGGCGGGGTTCGGCTTTTTGTTGACATATCTGTCCCAAGGAATGTCAGTGCATGTGTGTCTGAAGTTGATTGTGCACGGGTATACAATGTCGATGACTTGAAAGAGGTTGTGGAAGCCAACAAAGAAGACCGGCTCAGGAAGGCAATGGAGGCACAAACAATTATCACCCAGGAGCTAAAACGATTTGAGGCATGGAGGGACTCGCTGGAGACCGTTCCAACCATCAAAAAGTTGAGGTCATATGCAGACAGGATCAGGGCTTCAGAGCTCGAGAAGTGCCTGCAGAAGATCGGCGAAGATGCTCTCACCAAGAAAATGAGAAGAGCCATTGAGGAGCTCAGCACCGGCATCGTGAACAAGCTTCTCCACGGCCCACTGCAGCACCTGAGATGTGATGGCAGCGACAGTCGCACACTCGATGAGACGCTTGACAACATGCACGCTCTCAACAGAATGTTCAGCCTTGACACAGAGAAGGCGATCGTCGAGCAGAAGATCAGAGCAAAGGTGGAGAAGACCCAAAACTGAGGCCAGAAGCAATTTTCTTCCTGTGTATCTAATACAAACATTTCTGATTCAAATTTTTTTGATCCTTTGCTTACTGATCCCCCTGCTCGCTGAGATCGTCAACTGTATCGTGAAATTGACGCCATGGCAGCCGCTAAATCTGTTGAGATAGTAGCGAATTGTACATTATTGCAGGTGCTGTGGCAAGAGACCCATTCTTAAGTTATATACTACGTTATTATTGGAAGAAATAAACAGGAATGTGTCAGTTGATGCTCTCTGCTGCATCTTTGATTTGTATAAACTTGTACTGGTGATACTTTATATACCGTTCATGTTGCCATATACTTAAAAATTGTTGAACATTAACACTTTTGAAGAGTTCACCTGTTACTGAAGGTCAGATGCTCTGCGTCTAGTTGTCATCGTACTTTTGATCTGTCATCCCTCTTTTTTCCTTTCTACTTGTTGATCTATCTATTAGAGGGACATGTATAAGTATGATCTACGCTTTTGAAGCAATGTATGATAAATGTATCCTCAAGAGTTTCCCCGTCCCCACCCAAGCATAACGGACCCGCAGGGACTGCACTGAACTTTGCGATGGGTCCAACAGCACTTCGCCATCGCGCTATGCTCTGTTGATGGCGAAGAACAGGAAACCGACCACCCACCGCCCGGGGCCGGCGCCGATCGATGTGAACCCCTTGACGCTCGGCGAAGTGCCACGCGCTCTGTCGTTTTCGCTGCTGGATCATGTCGCATCACATCGCCGGCGACAGTGAGCAATTCAGGGAGGAAATCCAGGGTTCAGTTGCTGCCGCCTACTGAGTGTCCGAGTTAATGACTAAGATCTTCAGGCATGTGGCATCTTAATTCTAAATGAAGGTTGCCTGAATAGTTCCATGCTATGATGAACGCTGCGTTGTCATGTTGTGCGAGAAGTTACAAGCTTGATTTCTAACCTTATTTGGGAGTCAAACTCTTCGGCCTAACCATCATTGAAACGACGGATCAGAAGGATATAATATAGGGTGCCATGTGCTTATTCTGGTCCGTGAAAGACATCTTCGTCAGTTGTCATGCTAAACAGAGCCATGCATGTCTAGTAGCTCAGTGTACTCCTACATATCAACTGTTGCAAATTTCTTACTCTTGACAGCTTCTCTGATAGAGGGACCGAGCAAGAGAACGGCCATGTGCGTGTTCAGTGTTTCCTGGGCAACGAACTGCTCTTAAACTTCATGCATACATGCCGTTCATCAAGATTAAGCAGTGTATTGGATATTATAATAGATCAATTAGTCACGTCACTGATGACAAGTCTAAGTCTCTGGGAAGCATGACATTTACTTCTTAGAAAAGTAGTTGGTGATCCGAAGCCATGACCTTCTACTAACTCGCTATAAAAGTGGCAAAGCAACATATTTGCGTTCAAACTTCTGGGTCCAGCATCTTCTTCCTTCCGCTACCTCGCCTTCTACTCTGCAGCACCAAGATGAGATCACAGAAAACATGGCTAATTTTTCTGCTCATCAGTCTTCTACTGGGAGACCTAGCGACCGTCAGCTTTGCCCGGAGAGTGGCAGAGCTTGATGTCGTAGCACATGGCGACAGCAGCGCCTCGCCACCGGCCAAGGGCTTGATGTTCGCCAAGCCGGCATGTTCTCCAGCTTCACCACGACATCCTGATGATGGTTACAAGAACATGCGTGTGGTG
This sequence comes from Eleusine indica, assembly GCA_030378355.1. Classification (NCBI taxonomy): domain Eukaryota; kingdom Viridiplantae; phylum Streptophyta; class Magnoliopsida; order Poales; family Poaceae; genus Eleusine; species Eleusine indica. The sequence continues at coordinate 52,468,015 of CM059495.1, forward strand.
TCCAAGAGGATGGTACCTCAGGGGCCCAATCCACTGCACAATTGATCGGCTCCAGGCTCCAGTTCTGTCCTGCAGGAAGAGAGGCTTAGTTTGGAATCATATATAGTGAATTTGTAAAGTTGTTGTTTGAAGAAGTTGTTAAAATAACCTAGTGAAAGTGGTGTGCATTACGTTCGGCGCCACTTTATTTTTATGTTTGTAAGGAGATCATGCGATTTTGCGGAAGTTTTTTCAAGAACCAATACAGTGCCTGCGGATAATTCTAGGTAGTTTCTGCATTGACCTGAAACAGGATGCAGTCGATAGTGTTTAAAGAATGTTTTTTTTTTGAACCATGTAATTTTTTATACATGCTTTTAGTTGGTGCACCTTCACTGGATTGTCAATTGTACTCGCAAACTCGCAATGTCCCCACAAAAAGATAAGGTGATGTTGCACACTTTGGACTGAAGGTCAAAGTCTTCAGCCTACAGGTGTGTTCTTGTCCATTTGCAGACTAAAATATGATCAGGCCGGTGATGTGTTCGATAGGAACGGTCCACGATGATTGATGAGCTAGGCAGTACTACAATCCAAGTTTTCTGAAAACCTCAACATTGCTGATCCCAAAGGTCTCATGACCAGGTAACGGTTTAAAATTTCATGGCCGTATTGTTCACACATACATGATCCAAATTCATACCATTGTTTAGTCAGACAGGTGTCAGATGATAGATTAAATAAACAAGTACTAGCAAAATTTTTTTATCTGCCGCTTCTCGTCTCTGAGTTGGAGAATATGGGCAAAGCAGGAACCAGTGAGAAGTCACAGACTGACAGCACATTCAGATGCTGACTAGGACTACATTTTGTATTGTCATGAGTCGCAAAATATATAAATGAGCATAGTCTAGATGTGATGTTCTTTGGATCTGAGCGTGCAAAGCACTTTCGGAGGACCCAAAAGAGTTTAAGCTTCTCATCTGATCCAGATGTGAAAAATAAAGATAGAGGACTCCTAGATCGCTAAGAACAATCACAGGTAGGATTATCCAACACATGTTTCTTTGGAGTATGTTCTAAGAAAAAATGTCTTTGGAGTGTAAAAGAGATTGATGAACGGAGAAAGCTAAAAGGTAAAAATCAAAATATACATGTTAATTGGTGCAAATCTGACTAGATCCTACATAGTTGGGGTTGACAAAAAGTTCACCTTTATTTGTTATATATTCCTCTCAACAATGAAGGGTTCAGGTGCTGAAAATTGGAAAATTAGAAACTTTTGAATATAAGGAGTCCATAAATAGCATTTCTATGTTACGAAAATTTTAAGTTTCAACTTGATAGGAAACAAAGATTGGTCCAAACTGGAAAATTAGGATCACCATTGGATGTTAAGTCAACAACTTTGAGATTCCAATTGAAATTCCCCCAACCAATAATCATACAAGCCATGAGGTCACTCCATATGAGACAAGGATTAATTTTTATAAAACAAATCCAACATGCATATCCAATCATAAGACAAATACAAACTTAAAACTCTATTCTGTTATGGAACTGAACCTGCACTTCTTGCAGATCAGCATCAGCGCACTTGATTGACTTGCGCTCCCTCGTCCCCTCCCTTCACTTGCATACCCGTCTCCTCAAGCTCTTGTGGCCTTATGTTCTCCATGTCATTTTCAATGAAGATTCCAACACGGAGCATGCTTCTTCTCTTGGCATGCGTATTGCTTGTTGCGGAGTTTACCACTGTCAGTCATGGAAGGCGAATTGTTGCTGAAGAAAAGGAGCGGCCGTCAAATTCAGCAGAGCAGGAGCTCCACATGGTTCCAAGATCACAAGAACGTCATGGCAGTGGTTCTCCCGGCCGGATGTATGAAGCGTCCGCGAGACCGGTCCCTCAAGGCTCAAATCCTCTCCATAATCGATAATTGAGGTGATCATCTTCTTCCTTCGTTTTCTGTTTCTGTAAGAAAAAACGGGGAGAACCCCTGATGTCGAGTTCATGGAACAATCCTTGAGATGATACCCTGCTGCAGATTGCAGGTAGCATTATCACCGGCACACATCTGTTGCGTGAGGTCAAAGACGGCAAGGAGCGCAGCATCACGGCGCGCTGTGGATGAAGAGGTCCCAGAGCTTCCGGTTCCCCATGCATGCCATAGGGAATAAGAAGGAAAAGATTTGCTCAGCTTTCATGACGCAATCGGATTGGCGACGTTCCCTCATGTGCATCAGATCAGCCGGCGGATCGCGAACTTCCGGTGTCCTTGCCGCAAGAGCCGGCGAGTCTGCCGAAGGTTTGAAACTGGTGAGAGGGTTATATTTGGCCAATAGTGTGTACACTCTGCTTCTGAAGCGGCCGGATGCTGCGGCGGCCGTCGGCGCCGGCAGGTCGTGGAGAGGATGAATAAGAATGGCTTATTTGTAAATATGCTAAACTTTGGAGGGTTGTATTTGCTAAATATTGGATCACGATTAATAGTCATAATCCTGTATTTTACAATAAGACCCCTATTATGGATCGCGACTATTAACCACGATCCAGTTAAGGGAGCTTTTTAAAAAAGTGTCAGATCTTTCAGGGGGCTTTTCGTTAACCAAGCACGGTTAATTGACCGCGCTGCGTCCGGCGACCACCGCCGACCCCATCACCAGGCTTCCCGCGCCTCGATTCGGCAACACAACGCATCCGTTGCAGTTGAATTCACGGGCGCTGCTTCCTCCGTCATCGCGCAGCCGTCGGCCGGGATGCCGCTTTCATCCCGAGTCAAGCCACGGCACGCCCACGCAGGCCCACCATAAACGAGGCGGCAGCGATAACGAAAGCAAGAAAGAATGGCACTGGTTGTGCGCTGATATCCATCACCCATGGGCCATGGCCTGACTGCCCTCCTCCTCCCACCTCCATTGCCAGCCAGCTCTGACCGCCCTGCAGGTCCCCCTACTGCAGGACATGTTCAGGTGCCCTTTTCAACAATCAGTCAATCACCATCCCTCAGGGAGGCAAAGCAAGGAGCTCCATGATGATGAATTCAGCAAACATTTTTCGTTAGACATTGCGTAGAAAAAATCTCAAACTGAAACCAACGAAGATCGGGATTCAAATCCCCTGCTGCCTGCTCTGCTCGCCATGAAATTTGTCAATAAAACCAAGCAGGACTTTCAAACTGAATATCTGCACTTGTGAAGAACTGAACATTCTCGCCATTTTCAGTTGCACTCTGAACCTGGCCACTCATCACCCAATCGTACAGTAGCCTTATACCTATTCTGAAATTCCTTATCTACATGTTGGAATCAATCTCATCCATGCCCCTGAGGCACAAAGAGTAAGCAGCAAAAAAAGCCCCTGAGACACAAAAAGTAAGCAGCAAAAAAAGATGGTGGTCTGCCAGAGAGGATGCCTGAGCCTAAGCGGACCTGGAGTGCAGCGGCCTGTTATCCTTCCACCGTTGGAAGCGGACGGTATTCGCTGCTCTGTGAAACCAGCCTCACGCAATGCCCGTCACTCTAGGAGCTGGGACGCCAAGGCTTTCGCCGAAGCGCCCGCAACCCACTACGCAACTTGGAACGGGCGGGCCGCAGAATGCAACCCACAGGCCCAGGCCCAAGCGTCACAATTAGCATCCACACCACCTTAAAGCCCCCGCTTGGGTGACAAGCTGGCGCTGCTCAGCTCGGCGAGACAGTGGGTGGGGGATGGATATTTAAGTTGGTGTTAACCTCTGTGAACTGGCAGTGTGGGACTAATCAGCAAACAAACAAGCCAGTTGGCTCTTGGCTCTGGCTGCTTGTGCTGACACTGACGGAGGAATGTGAGGAGAATGGGCTTTCGTTAGAGCCTTTTCGTCTATGGGCTGAAAAAGATAGGAAAACCTGAAAAGTAAATCAATACAGTGCAGCCGATTGGTGGCTACTAACAGTAAAACAGAATGTGTTATAGTGCATAATACTGCTTCAGCTGCTGTTGTGTTGGGAACATGGAATTTGCGCAAACGTTCCAACTTCTGCACTGCCACTTGAATTTTACGCGGAAGGCGAGCATGATGTTTAATTGAATCATTGCAGGACACGATGGTGCTCCAGTAGCAGGGGAGACAGTTCCACACATGATGGAAGTGCAACAAACCATCTCCTTCTTTAACATGAAAATGAAGACAATTAATGTCCTTTATATGCCGTTATGCATGATCATGAATTTAGAATAACATACCTTCAGCTATTCAGTCCTTGCAAAGAATACACGTCCACAAGTGACGGTTTCTGGAAACATCAGATCTCTGGTGATCGGTCTCTAACTTCCTTTAGAACATTCAACAGCACCTTTTCTGTATCAGGCAGGATTCAGGCCTCAGGCATTCAGTTTCCAACTCCCTTTGGAGCAGCATCCGCAATGTTGTCTTGCCCTCCGTTTCGTACCTTTTCCTCAGAACCCATACCTTTCTTTTTACGGCGCTTCATCTTCGTTCACATCAGCATCAGGCTTTAGAAGCTTCCTCCCGTGCTACAGTACAGGTAAAATGGCACCATAACCCTCTTTACCAAGTACCACTCTTCCTATGGTTCGTACCTTCACATATCTGTTGGTGAATACGACAGTACCAGACTTTGAAAGAACTGATCCCAAACGCCGTATGCCATGTCCAAAGAAAATCCTGCACAGAGCAAAATAATTACCAACTGGAAAAATTAACCATACTATGATACTAATCAGTATGAGTTATGAAACACACCAAAGGGGAGGTATAAATTTTGATTTTCTCAACTACGAAGGACAAACTGATTTTATCTGCAAAATACATGTTCATGCATAGAAATCATATCCAGTATATATCCATAATCTTTGTCAGAGGTTCAGAGCATTACTGTTCTCAAAGACTTTCAGTGGCACCACAAGAAGGTCATGGTTAAATCAGGTAAATGGATGGTGTCCATAAAGCAACTAGTTGGTTAAAAGTCACTGAGACGCATATATCTAACACTAGAAAAAACTGACACCCTTCCATACACAAAATCAGGAAAATGAGTAGTAAGCGCATGTCCACAATCCTGATTGCTATATTCAGACAATATTAATTCCCAAGTAGATTTGTCCCTATGCTCTCTAGTTTTTACTGCAACAAATTAGTAAGCTTCTGGTTTAAAGAACACAAAAACAAAAACCAGTCTGGTACAATAAAAGGGAAGTTTGGGCGCACAAAAAGAAAAGGTAAGATCATAACTTGACAACACCAAGGGAATACCAGTACCCAAAACTGGCGAAGTATGCAGGCATAACGTAGTGCACACAGGCAAAACGGCAAGTCTGTTTATTGACAAGGATATCAGAAACTGTGGGTTAGTTTAGTAACTCATTCAAAACCGTATTCTAAGCCACTAAAAAAAACCGTATTCTAAGCGTGCCTCCTTTACTAAACAATTTCAAAACATGTTTGCAGAAATTCAGTACGCATTTTTTACTCTGCAGCCTGTATATGGAAATGATTTACTTCAATTTTCCAAATCTCAGTCAACAAAACAAAGATGCCGTAACATTTCTGTCTCAAAGGCCTTAATATAGGTGAAAACCTATAGTTATTTCATACCTGAACTTGAAAACACTGCATTCTTGAAATTAATTGGCAACATAGAAGAACTCTTCATATGAATAGTTATTTCATACCTCAATTTGAAAACACTGCATCTTGAAATTAATTGGCAACATAGACGAACTCTTCATATGAAAAATGGTGGCTGTTCACTTTCGCTTTGCAACTGTAGTTCTATGGTGAACAAATGTTTCATTGACGAGTTAATCACGACAAAACTGTGACTCTTGTCGCTGCAAAAACAAAGTTGCCCACTTTAAAAATCTGTAGTTATTTCATATAATGTAGGTGAAAACGAGTACTGCAAAAATGAGTATGTAACGAATACTGCAAAAACAAAGTTGCACACAACGCAGGTGAATACACAGTTATTTCATACCCCACTTTGAAAACATTGCAATATTGCAATATTGCAGTAGTGCCTGCAAGATGGGACTTCTTCAGAACATAGTATATTTCCACACTCACACGGTTTATACAATCGAAGAGCCTGCCACAAAACAAAGCAAACCTGCAGCTTAAAATACTGGTTGCAACAAATTTTCGTTTCGGTTTTGGTTGGGGTGCGCCAGGCCCTGCCAATAGTGCAACGGCTGGGCGACGCTCGAGGGCCCCAGTGGCAAGCCACTGTGGTGGACCCTCCCCCACAAAAAATAAATTTAATATCGAAGTGGACACATGGCCCACATATCAGATATTAAACTGATAAGAACAGATACTACACTTGATCTTAGCCAAAAGGCCGAGAAAGGTATGCTTCGGAAAGGTGGCCTGGGTCGCGCTATGTAGAGAGTCGACGCATCCGCTTTGGCTGGCTGGACAAGGTGGGACTAATCTCGCTGCCTCCTCTGCTCAGCTGAGCGCCTTAGCGACTGATGGGCCGGAATCCGACGCCTGCTGCGTTGTTCTCCTTATAAGGCCCACTTGGTAAACAGCCCATCCAAACGCAATAATCATGGACGCTTCTTCAAGCCCAATTAATCATCCCAATGAATCATGGGTGCTGTTTCGTTTTATTCATTTCTTTTATTTTGTTGTTTGACACTACCGAACCGTATGTGTATCCTCGAGTCCTGAACTCCTGATTGCATTAGCTACTCTTCAACTGCTGCTGGTGCCGCAGGAGCTTGTGAATTTCGAGGTTGCTGTTTTCTAGTTTCAACAAGAACGGTCTTCTTGAATCTTGACGGTGATGTAGAGGAATCGAAAGTCAAGTTGAGACAATGAAAATAAATGGCACAATTGCTCACGTGTAGACCACCAATTTGATTTAAAACCTAATGACATATCTGATTATTTCGACAGGAACAAACTTTCCACGTCACCATCAAGCAGCATCACTATTCTTGCCTTGTAAAGTGCAGCGAGCTGAGTTAATCATTTCTAACAAAGTGATCAATCCATATGAGCAGGAACGCTCCTAGCCAACAGGTTTGCAACAAGCACAAATTCAGATCAAATGAACATCGATTGCATTTATAGGCAATGTTATGCATCTGAAAAATTGCAGATCAAATGGACACCAGCCGAAGCAGAACACAGACCATCCTGGATCACAAAAAGAAGAAGAAAACAGAGAAAAAAATCAAGGGAAGATATGGGGAACACAGGATACAGAATAACAGATCCATCAGCTGTGCAGATCACGCAGGCCGCATTTCTTGGCGATAATATAATACAAGAGAATCAGATCAAACAAAAACGGATCACAATTCACAGGAACTAATAGATCAAAGAAACGGATCAGATCCGTGGCGTGGTCACATCACATCTTGGCGAAGGACGCGGAGGAGCCGGATCGGTCGTAGTAGTACTCGGGCAGGGCCTCGGGTCGGGAGAACATGAGCGGGCGGTCCTTGGCCTCCTCGAGGTCCTCGTCGCCGTCGTCCTCCGCGGTGTGGAGGTGGATGCAGGAGCAGCGCTCCAGGGACGCGAAGAACGCCGAGGCGACGCCCGTGGCCACCCAGATCGCGTAGCCCTCCATCTTCTCCATGGAAATGATGCCGCCGTTGGGGTTGACGCCGCCGTTCATGGCTGCCGTCGTTGGCCTCGCGCCGGCCGGGCAACAGCGGGGACGAATGCGGTGGACGGGGTGGGTGGGTGGGTGGGTGGTGGTTATTTTTGGGCGCGCGTGGGTTGTCGCGGCTGGTCCAAAATTGGGGAAGGGGAGAGCGCGACGAAGCTTTGTACACTCCCCGCGTTCTTGGATCTCAGCTTCAACTTTTGAGCTGGACCTTTTCACGTTAAGCCCTTGATGTACGTGTTAGTTTGCTCAACCATAGAACGTTAAACCCCTTAATGAACCATGTCATGATGAAATCATCCAGATTTGTTACAGAAAAAAGGTCGAAATATATGACTCCGTGATTTGTTACTTTTTTTTTCGTAAAAATTGAGTATGAACTTCAAATTGCGTGCGTACATTTCTGAAAGGGGTTTCAAGTACACATAATTTGACCCAAAAATAGCCAATAATCATCTCCACTGGATCCATCCAAATCCACCGGCCGCGGCGGGACGGGACGGGACGCCTCGAGAGAGGGGCACGTGGGCCCGGTGGGCGGACGGGAGCCGAACCCGGTGCCGGGCGCGGGAGAACTAGAAGACGGATAAGCCGATAAGATAGAAGACGGGGTGCCTGGTGTCTGCGACTTCCTCGTCGCCACGCTCTTCTTCTTCTCCGCAGCATCACCCCACCCGGCCACCGCGCGCGTTGGCATGGCATCGTCCTGCATCGCCTCGCCCGCCGCGCTCTGCCGGCCGCGGCGCCAGAGGCTCTGCCGCGTCGCGTGCTCGGCGCCAGAGACGGGTTTGCTCTTGGCCGCGCGGAAGAACGCAGGCCGCCTCGCGTGCGGCGTGCTGGCGGCCTGGGCCGTCGCGTCCTCGTCCAACCCGGTCATTGCAGCCGGCCAGGTTTGTGGGTTTCCCCTCTCGTATCGCAATGAGGTCATGACCATGAATGAGCGCGGGTTCAGATTGCCTCACATTTTGTGCGAATCCAAATATATCAGATTATAATGTGATGATGGAATTTAGTATTTGCTTAGGTTTTGGAAAGAAAGTCTCTGCCGAATGTTTGTTTGTCACAGTATGACTTCAGATTGAATTGACCTACATTTTAGGATTCAGATTGATTCGACCTACATTTTAGTATCTGATTGCAGATAGTAATGGAAATTGATTCTGACAATATACAATCAAGATTTACCCTCTTTATAGTGAAGAGAGAAGAAAAGGATCGGTGTCAAGTACTCGCTCCATCGACAAGTTCTGTCCATGCAGAATTCTCAAACGTTAAATATAGAACTTCCCCGCTTAAAATAGAATTCATAGTTGTCCGAGCTTTTTTCGGTTAAAGCTCTGTAGGAAAATGAGATGGCAGCACTGTGCTGTTCTTGGTAAGAAAGTGGAACACAGCATCACTTCCGCTTAATTTAAAGCTAGAAATTCTGCTCTTGATATTTGATTACATATGACTTCAGATTTGCGTATGCATTCAATGGTTTCTGATACAGCTACAGGGAGGAGGGGGATATTTGACACGGAATTATGCTTGTGCCGTTTTCTGTTCAGTGATACGATTAACCATGAATTGTTATTTAGTTCTAGACTAGACTTTTATAAGTGATATTTGACCATGTAAATTCAGCATTGTGATCATGACCCAAAGTTCATCCGAACTTGGTATTGGTATCTTCCCTTTGTCATGCAGTGGTACTTTAGTTACTGACATAACTTTGTTTGTGTTTGCTTTGGTTGTTAGAGGCTGCCTCCGCTCTCGACGGAGCCCAACAGATGTGAGCGTGCATTTGTCGGGAACACGATTGGCCAGGCAAACGGGGTGTATGACAAGCCTCTTGATCTCCGATTCTGTGATTACACAAACGAGAAAACTAATCTGAAAGGCAAGTCTTTAGCTGCCGCCTTGATGTCTGATGCAAAGTTTGACGGAGCTGACATGTCTGAAGTTGTCATGTCCAAAGCTTATGCTGTTGGCGCAAGCTTCAAAGGTAACTTCTGTGCAACTCATTTTGCTGTTCTGGCTCACTACACAACATTGCAGCATTGTTTCCAAATACTGAACTTTGTTCATGCTAACTGAACCTTGATCATGCAACGTTAAAAGCAGAGTGATGAACATCTCTCTTTTACATGCTTTTATTAGGAACCGACTTCACAAATGCAGTGATAGACCGCGTCAACTTTGAGAAGGCCGATCTTACCGGAGCAATCTTCAAGAACACGGTTCTGTCTGGATCAACCTTCCAAGACGCAAAGATGGACGATGTCGTGTTTGAGGACACGATTATAGGCTACATTGACCTGCAGAAGCTATGTACAAACACCAGTATCAGCGCAGATTCGAGACTAGAGCTGGGTTGTAGGTGATTTGCCACAGTTCATCGATCATGGTTGTTAATAATGGTAATGTCAATATCGTTTGACACAGCCGTTCCTGTCTGTCTATAGAGCCAACTTGAGGAGTTGTGCTGTTCTCGCGGCATCTATGTACAAACTACAGATCCCCTGTATATCTCAAACATGTCACTTAGTAATGCACACAAAAGGAAGCCTATATGCTTTCCCCATTTATTCATATGTTGTTCTCACAATGCATGCCCCGGGTATGTATGATACATGCATGCTTTATTCCACACACACAACCATATATTACTAGCACACACCACACCACACACAACCATATTACTAGCACACACACACACCACACACACATACACACAAACTACATTGCTTGATGCGCTATCTTGCCAACATTATTTCCGCCCTGGTTGGCTCCTGGACGCGCACCCACACCCTAGTATACTGGCCCCTACAAGGGCCGGTGCTACTGTTTCCATAGGCATAGCTGACCACACATAGCGATACCTAAACGCTAAATGGCCGGCCCGATCCTGAGCACTTGCCGGTAAAAGGTCTTCGTTGTGGAGGCACACACACGGCGGGTTCCCACACACGGGTGACGACCCATATACGGTTCTTCTATATATCTTTGTTCACTCGGCGTCGTCTCCGTTGTTGTTCTTGGAGTTGTCGATGAGGCAGGTCTCGACGCCGCCGGTCATCCAGAGGAACCAGGCATAGCTGCTCCTGATGTGGCTGCTCTGGGGCTCCTCGTCGATGGCCTCCGTGAACATATCCTCCGCCTTGGCCATGTCGCCGCGCACGTGCCACAGGAAGATGGCGTACCGGCGCATCGCCTCCCCGTCCGCCGGCTCGGCTCGCACCGCCTGCTTGAAGTACATCTCCGCCCTGTGTGCATTGCATTGCCACCAAGATCAATGAGATCATATATCATCGTTAACTAATTTGGCAACACGTACGTGTATTCATTTGTGGCGTGATGATAATTACACATGCCTAATATATAAGAAATTAATCAAGAAGATCAAAGACATGTAATGGTAGACGACAAATTAAACAAAGCAAAGCAAGCATGCATGCATGCAAGCAAGGGGAATGTGATCGAAACAGCAACCTTTTGATGTCCTTGTCGAACTCGTACAGGAGCTGCGCGTAGTTGGAGAGGATGAGCGAGTTGGCGCCGCCGGCGGCGATGACCCTCTCGTACGCCGCCTTCCTGCGCCTGGCGCGTGCGCTGTTGATCTCTTGGATCTCGTCGTCATCCAGCCCCTCGAACATGTCCTCCTCGTCGCCGTTGTCCCCACCATGCAGATCGTCATGCATGATCCCGATCTGGGCCCACAGCTCCTTCTCCACGTCCGTCTCCACCAGCTGCGGCAGGTCCTCGTCGGCGACCGCCTCCTTGTCCCCCTCCTCCTCCTCATCCTCGTCATCGCCGCCGTCAGGCTTCTTCACCTCCTCGTCGTCGGGCTTCTTCGCCTGTGCCGTCATCACCCGCGCCCGCTCCGCCTCCACCTCGACGGCCGGGCCCAGGCACGACGCGAGCATCCCGAGGAGGCCGCTGACGGCGAGGTCCGGCGACGACGCCTGGAAGTCGTGCACCTTGCTGACGACCCACGCCACCGCGTCGCCGGCGCCGCGCGCGCCGCCCGCCGCCGCGCCCTGCACGGCCCGGACCAGCGCCGCCACCGCGCACTCAGCCGCGCTCGCGCCGCCCGCCGCGCGCGGTGCCGCCACCGCCACCTTCCGCTTCGCCTGGATCGCGCGCAGCGATGCCGGCACCGCGGCCATCGACGGCGGCGGCTGGTCGTCGCCACCGCCGCCGGACGACGCCGCGGCGGACCTGATTGAGAACCGCACGTTCCTCCGGGCCCTCGCGGACGACGCCGGAAACGCCACCGCCGCCGGTGGCGGGACGCTCCTGATGATCGGCATGGCGACCATGCTCGCCGACGTCATCATCGCGACAAAACGGGAATGTTGTTTGATTGGTTGGATCGAATCCAAACACTAATTAACCTCTCCCCTCTCTCTTTCCCTAAAGACGAATTGAATGGGGAGATCTATCTAGCCTAGCTTGCGGAGAGGAAGGCGGGGCAATGGCGGAGAATTTATAGCGGGGGGCAGGCGAGGATGCGTGCCTTGCGCGTGAGCTCGATCTATCGGGCCAGTTCAGCAGCCGGGTTAATTTCGTCGCGGGGCAGAGGAGGGAAGAAAAAGGCTCGGCCGCGCGCTGCTCTCGGCGGGGCTCGTTTTGGCCGCGACCGCGTGGTGGCTGCGCGGCGCGCGTGAGGCGGCGCTGGACGACGGACACGCACGGAGGGCGTGGCGTGGCAATGCTTACCCGGAAGGCGCCCTTTTTGCCGTTGCGTGCGGAGGAGAGAGTGGCCGGAGTGGAAACCGGTGGCGCCAACACAAGCGACCGGGTTTGAGAAGTGTGTTCGAGAATGCACCAAAAATTGATGAAATCAACATGAAAATGAGTAGTCAAATTCCGTGCAAAGATTTACTCGCATTGATGTGACCTGGAACCATAACAAATTGAGAAATAATGTTTTATTCTTTTCAAAATGGTATTTTTCAAACCTCCCTATTTTATTTATTTTTTTTGCAAAATTCAAACAATGGAGTTGGATTCATGGTCCAGTATATATCTCAAGCAAAGCATTTTACACCAGACAACAGAAATACATGGTTGAACCGTGCAAGTGTATGTTACAAAAAGGCATGAGTACAGTTAGGTGAAGAGAAATGTCAAATCCATCTGTAAAGATAACGATTGAGTTGGTATCTACGCGTTTTAGCTAAATCTGATAGTTCGCTCGAGAAAAAAAAATTTGTAGAGGATGTACAAACCAACATGCTGTTATGCTACGATGATGAAGTAAAACATAGTGATAAATGTGTGCAAGAGAAACTCCAAATTCATCCATGCAATTTTCCGATGATCAAAGATATGTATTGAGTTGTCATCTACGTGTCATGGCTACATCCAATTGTCCGCTTGAGAAAGAAAATATGCAAGGATATATATATACAAACCAATACAATGTTGTGCTACTATAACAAAATAAAAAAGAGTGATGAATACGCTTCATTAGAATTAGGTCAAGAGAAAAGCCAAATCCATCCGTGCAATACGTTAGGATCAAAGATATAGATTGAGTTGGCATCTACGTGTCATGGCTAAATCCAATTATCCATTCGAGAAAAAAAAATACATAAATGATGTATAAACCAACACACAATTGTTGAACCGTGCATTATATATCTCAAGCAAAAGCATTTTAGACCAGACAACGGAAATACATGGTTGAACTGTGCAAGTGTATGTTGCGAAAAGGCGTGAGTATAATTAGGTGAAGAGAAATGTCAAATTCATCTGTGAAGATAATAATTGAGTTGGCATCTACGCGTCTTAGCTAAATCTGATAGTTCGTTCGAGAAAGAAAATATGTAGAGGATGTACAAACCAACATAGTGATAAATGTGTGTTGCACTCTTCAATACAAGAGAAATGCCAAATTCATCCAAGCAATTTTTTGGTTGAGAAAGAAAATATGCAAGGATGTATGTATACAAACCAATATAATGTTGTGCTACTATGTCAAAATAAAAAAGAGTGATGAATGTGTTGCACGCTTCATTAGAATTAGGTCAAGAGAAAAGATGAATCCATTTGTGCAATGCTTCGGGTTCAAAGATAAAGAATGAGTTGGAATCTACGTGTCATGGCTAAATCCAATTGTCCACTCGAGAAAGAAAATACACAAATGATGTACAAACTAACATGCAATTGTGCTACTATAACGAAGTAAAAAAGAGTGATGGATGTGTTTCACGTTTCATTAGATTTAGGTAAAGAGAAATACCAAACTCATCTGTGCAATGCTTCATGGATCAAAGATAAATATTGAGTTGGCATTTACGCATCATGCCTATATCCAACTATCCATTCGAGAAAGAAAATACATCCAATTGTCCATTCGAGAAAGAAGATATGAAAAGGATATACAAACCAACATGCAGTTGTGCTACTATGATGAAGTAAAAAAGAGTGATGAATGTGTTGCATATTTGATCAGAATTAGATTAAGAGAAATGTCAAACTCATCTGTACAATGCTTCAGGGATCAAAGATATGGATTGATTTAGCATCTACCCGTCATGGCTAATTCTAATTGTCCATTTGAGAAAGAAAATACATAGAGGATATACAATTCGCATGCGGTGGTCACATTAATAGACATGCACTAGGTAAGAGAACTTCTTAAGTAAGGGTACTCTTGGCTAGCTTACTGTGGGCAACACGTTGTTGTGCTATTATATGATGAAGTAAAAAAGAGTGATGAATGTATCGCATGCTTCAATAGAATTAGGTCAAGAGAAGCGTCAAATTCATCCATGCATTTCAGAGAAAAGATAACGATTGAGTTGTTATCTACGTCATGGCTAAATCCGATTGTTCCTTAAAGAAAGAAAATATATAGAGGATGTACAAACCAACACGCTGTTGCGCTACGACAATAGAGTAAAAAAGTGATAAATGTGTGTTGCATGCTTCATTACAACAGAAACACCAAATTCATCCATGCAATGCTCTGGTGATCAAAGATGACAATTGAGTTGACATCTACACGTCATGGCTAAATCTAATTGTCCATTCGAGAAAGAAAATACACAGAAGATGTACAAGGAGCATGTGGTGGTCACATTAATGAACATGCGCTAGCTAAGAGAACTTCTTAAGTTAGGGTACTCTTGGTTGACTTACTATGGGCAACACGTTGTTGTGCTACTATATGATGAACTAAAAAAGAATGAGGAATGTATTATATGCTTCATTAGAATTAGGTCAAGAAAAAACCCAAATTCATCCGTGCATTTTGGGAAAAAGATAACGATTGAGTTATCATCTATACCATGACTAAATGTGATTGTTCATTAAAGAAATAAAATATGCAGAGGATGTACAAACCAACATGTTGTTGTGCTACGACAACAAAGTGAAAACAATGATGAACGTGTGTCGCACGCTTCATTATATTACAACAGAAATATCAAATTCATATATGCAATGCTTCGCTGATCAAAGATAACGATTGAGCTGGCATTTATGGATCATGTCTAAATCCGATTGTTCGTTCAAGGAAGAAAACACAGAAAGGATGTATAAAATTATATGCTAGTATGATGAAGTAAAAAGAAGTGTTGAATGTGTTGCATGCTTCAAAAGGAGAAAAGATTGAGTGTTAGGTTGTGACTTTTCGCAATCCCACATTCAAAGGTTGAGATAATATTCCATGATGTTTTTTGTGACTCAAGGGCATTCATGAGCTAGCATCTGTATCCTAACCAGTTTGGTTGTTGATTTGAGATGAAAAGAAAAATTACACAAAGTCATGCAAAAAAGAACGATGTTATCATATTGATAAGATAATTGGTTTACATATCATGTCTAATATGCAATAAAACAAATATAATATATGATAAAATTAATAAGCATGATGTATACATATGATACACGACAACATAAAGGAAGAGATAAGTACATGTTACGATACACTTCATGAATTTCCAATAAGATTATGTGTATGCTAAAAAGTTAGTAGTGTGGTTAATATATTTCATGTATAGTTCACTTTTGTTTGGATGTATAAATGAATTTCTATGTTGATATGCAAAGAATGACAATGTGAGTTGTCATCTATATCATGTCCAAGTTCCTGTGAAATGTAACACAGAAATTGTAACAGGCAAGATTTATTACTTCCTCTGTCCTAAAATATTTGACACTTTAGCCAACTCTATTTGTTCTAAAATATTTGTCATTCTCACTTTCCGATACAACTTTCTCTCTTTTCAATACAACTCTATCTCTATCTCTCTCCTCCTCGTTTCCTGCACACTCACCTTTTATACTTCTTCTTAATTCCCGTGCCTAGAGCTAAAATGTCTAACATTTTAGGACGGAGGGAGTATGTTGCTAAATATTTTTTGATGGCATAATATAGAAACAAATGAAATATAATGTCATGGTATATGGTAAATAACAAACGTGACAAAACAATGTGCTTACGAGTTTGGATTTAGAGATGATTGTTAGTTTTTTACTATTTAATGAGACTTGTTGCTAGTAGCATACTTACATGTTTCTAACCAACTACTTGGAGTTGGTATCTATATCATGATTAATTATTGAGACCTATAAATTAGTTAGTAAGTATTGCTGAGAAATATTTTAGCCTAGTAATCCTAGTTTCTAATGCTTGGTTACTTATTCATGTATGTGTTATATACACAATACAATATGAGAGATGTGTTTTTAACAAAACGATTGTTAAGATTCTTTATTTTCTGACACTAATACAATATACCTTAACCAAAATAGTGAACTTAATGAGATTTTTTCAGCTTTGTTTTGAATTTGTCTAGAAGCTTGCTGGACAAAAAGTGCAACGTCATAGCTCGGACCATGTTTTACTCATTTTCATCAAGCAAACATGATCATGTGTATAAGTGCACACATGGTAACCTGACTAGTTACTATTTCAGTGATGTGGATCTTGTAAGTCAGTATCATAGGGAATTATTCACAGACATATTATGTTGCTCTTTAGTATCTCTTTCTGACAGCCAAATTGTCTTCAATGTTCGTGTCCTAATTGTTTTTCCTTTTTTGTTTCGGCGATCAATACCTCTATTTTTTATTCGTGTCGCTTGTGTCCTAAATTTTGAACGAATCTCTATTTTAAATTTGAGACATGTCACCTTTACTATTACAATTTGATTTTGTAACAAATTTTTCATGTAATTTATAGGCCCAAATCTCATAAATCTAAGCGGTAAGCTCACACGTGTGCACACATATGTGAAGAGGCTCGTAGGCCAGGATCAGGCCAGACTGGCCCAAATATCACTATGGCAGGCTCATAGGTCATGCTGGACCGACCTAGGGGCGCGACCTCACGTCAACCCTGTCTCTCCCACAGTCTCACTCCCACCCCTAACCCTGTCTCTCCCACAGTCTCACTCCCACCCCTTGTCCTCGAACACTGCAGCCCATTACGCCATGGCACAACCATTGGCGTTGGTAGTGCACCATCACTGTCCCTTTCGATTGTTCAAGAAAGAAAACACGCAATAGATGCATAAATCAACACAGTATTGTGCTACTACGATGAAGTAAAAAAGAGAGCCAAATTGTTTGAGACACACCAAAAAAGTATGCTTCGTCCTGAACACACTGTTTTGTCAGTGTGTTGAGTACGAAGTCAGACTTTTCGGTGTGTCCCACACAATTTTTTGTTAGCTCTCTACTGCCCCTTCATATATCATATGTTTTTCATGGTGATTTTGACAAGTATATACATATATAAAAAAGAATACATTTCAGACTCTAAACAACAAATTGAAATGAACAGATTAGTTATAGTTTGTTTGTCAAACTACATATTTTATTTTCCACATTTTTATGTTCTTAATGAATTTCTAATATTATTAACTCTTAGATTTGGAATTATTTTGGCTTTGAGGGTCTTGTTATGATTCACCTCACTAATAATTGATTTGTAGGATGAAAAAGGACAGTATTCCAGTTTGGTATTCCAAACTTAAGGATCAATAAATGCCTGCTTATTGGATAAAAAGGTGCATAGGAAATATTGAGGTTCGAAAATTTCTTATTCATTGTAACATGTTTCTTGCACTCTTAAGTCAAGCACAAAGAATCATTGGTTCTTTTTAAAAAAAATATTTATGTAGTTTTGACATTATATTTCTGTTTTATGGGAATGAGCAGCTCAGGCACAACATTGGGGTATACATCGGTAATGGAGATGATGGTATAAAAAAAATGTTGTTTGGCTTCTCAATTTGTTTATAGTCTTAATGTTTTGGTCAATGCAAAGAGGGGTGGATTATCAGTAAACTCTTGTTTAGTGATATTCTTAGCTGCACCACTAAAAGATGGTTTATATGATAATTTGATGGATATATATAAGTTGTACACTAGTAGAAAATGCTAACAACATTCAGTTCCAGAAGAGGGTGAATCTATGGTTACACTTACTGACTTACTCATCATCTATGTTTTCATCTTGACATGCAGTCATCAATTTTAGAGCTTTGGGACATATTTTTGTGCCTCATATCCTATGTTAATTCTAGGTGACTGAAAACTATCAGTTATTCGTAGAACCATATTTATGGCTTATTCATACCAAGCTAATGATTCAAGGATAACCTTTTGAAAGAGAAACATCAGTACGAGTGAAGATATCTGCCTCAGAGCCTGAAATCAACTAATTGCCTCGTTTTCCGATTAATTATGGTTCAATATTGGAGCGATATTTCTGATCAATTTGGTTGCCAACTAGAGAGTGACCTGTACCCCATGTTCAGTTATGGCTCGGATGGAGATAGTAGAAAACTGTTCGTGTTGCTAATCTTATCAACTTGATCTGAGTGAAGTCTTGTTTCTGGAGCAGAGTACGGTGCCACTACTACTGAATTCACCGGGAAGCAAGACACGAGAGTTCAGGAAAAGCTGGTTTTGGGATAGGTTATTCGGGATGACGAGGATAATGCTCCTCTATGTACCGCATGGAAGGTTCTGTTCTGTTTAACAGCAGCAAAGCAGAGTTAAGTGGAGGAAGCACCGGTCGTGCATGATGCCTGAAGAAGGCCTCTCAACCTTTGCGGGAGATTTTCTTTCGTTTTTTTTTTTTCTTGAGGAACGGGAGATTTTCTTTGGTGTGTCACGTCATCCTAGGCCCATTCCCTTACTGGGTCTGCTTTTGCTGTGAGCAGCCTATTAACGGGCTCTCGACCGCTCTGTTGTTCCTGGCCCATCACGTCCAGTACACACATTCCCTTTCGCGGAGACACGAACCAAAGGCACCGAGTTCCGAGAACATGTACACACACCGACTGACTGGCACGTGCACGGCGGAGCGCGCAAACGATCGTAGTCAATCTGGACCCAACGACCTCCGACCTCCCCCAGGTAATCTCGGGCTTCCCAGAAAAACGGCGAGCAGCTTCCAAGTTCCAATCGCGAGGGGTATGGCCAACGCGGGACACGGGACGTGGCGCCGCGTCGTCGCGGCTTCCCCTCGTGACACGCGTGCGCGCGCGCATGGGGAAACGCTTTAACTTATTTCCGCGTGGCCCGTCGGCGTCGACCGCACCGCACGCATTCACGCAGGCAGGGGGGAGGCGCACCAGCTCTGACCGTTTTAGAGGTTTGGCCGCGTCCCTTTCGAAACCGGGAGCGAGGAGCACGCACCAACGCATTGGTGCCGTGCCCATTCTTCTGCCAATCGGTTGCGTAACTTTTTATTTTATCTTTTTTCTGTCTGACGCGTTCGTGACTAGTGAGGGTGCAGCCAACGAACGGGGGCTCGGATGGACGGTCACGCGGGAAAGGCGGCAGCCCCACCAGCCGTCCCGGGAACGGCGTGGTCAGCTGGCGATGAGGACAGAAGCGGGACAGAGGGGCCGTCCGCTTTTTTATTATTATTATTATTTAATTTATTGTTGCTGTTGCTTGCGGCCGTGTCCTCCTTGCTTTCGTCGTCGGCAGCCGTGCAGGATGCCTTTTCCCTCAGATGTTGGACAATTTCATGGCGTTCGTGTTCCTAGAAAATGAGTAGACCCTGAATCAAAAAAAAAAAAAAAGAGTAGACCCGTTTATATTCCTCGCCGAAACGTCATCTAGATATTAGGTGATGCAGTGAGCAGTGATTAGTCCAATATGATCACAGGACACGGTTGCTGAAATTTTGTGATAAAAGATCCCTTCTTCCTGGGCAGCCAGGGGGCAAGATAATGTATAACCCTAAAGATAGGTGGGAATCAAATCGCTGGTTCGATGTAGGCGAGCACCGCGTGCTGACGAAGCACCGAGTCGGTCTGCGCCGTTCACAGCATGTCCTAAAGAAAATGATTTTCTTATCAAAGAGATTTGTTCGTGGCCGGCAGCTTTGACGATTTCTAGTTGACCCGTACTCGCACACACCCAGACAGGTTTCAGGTTTTCAAGTTCAAATCTTTATAGCTCGTCATCTCTTTCAATGAGTACTGTATATGATTTGCATCCGAATCCGATCCGCGCATCACGACGGGTACATCATGAATCATCCCCACGAAATGGGGGCATGACAAAAACGAAACAATGAAAAGCAGATCAATGGCAATGGCAGTAAGTATGGCAGTGGCCGCTCTCCTGCGCCGTCGCGCAGGGGCTCGGGGCCTGGAGCGCCGGCGCCAGGCCGCAGGCTCGCCGGAGCTCGTCGTACCGGCGGACGTCAAAATCCCGGGCCTGCATCAGCCGCTTCTGCTTCGCGGCGAACCGGCTCTCGAAGAAGCCCTCGAAGGACGGCTCCTTCTTCGTGCGGAGGAAGAAGGCGTACCCGGCCATGAAGTACATGGACGTCACGTAGAAGCAGATGGGCTCCATCACGTCCCACGACAGCTCCCAGAACGTGAGGCGCATGAACCCGGCCGTCTGCACGACCAGGTACGCCAGCCCGCACCACAGCTCGCGCCGGACCTGAGACACCGCCGCGCGGTCGATGTCGGCCTTCTCGGCCTCCATGGCCTTCAGCTCTTCCCTTGCCGGGTGGTTCTCGTCCACGGGCAGCAGGGTTGTTTGCCGGACGGGTATGGCCTTCTCGATTGCTTTGACGACCTGCAGTTGCGAAGAAACAGAACAAAAACATTCCCACGATTTACTTGGCTGCTCTTCGTTTTCAACGGAGATCCATCAAAGAAAGAGCAATGCTTATGCATCCATCAAGAACAAATGAAAAATGCATATTCAGATGTGTTTTTTTTTAAAAAGAAATGACTGCTCTTGAAAAGTGGAAGTTCCACGCCAACAGGTGCTTGTGCAGCAAAAGATTGTTCAAACAGACAATAAACTCACACCTCAAAATTGGTTTCAGACTCAAACACGATGCACTTTCATGGAGCAAGTAGAAAAATACAGTTAAAAGAGACAAAAGCATGTAAAGATTTTTCAATTGGAATGCCCCACCACCACTTTCATGGGGCAAATTGCCAAGTTGTCTGACTGTAACCAGCAACTACTACTATAGAGCAAAAAAATAAATAAAAAGGCTACCCACGAGTGCTATACTAATCAAGATCACGTCATGTCAGCATTCACCAGATTTTCTTTAGGTTCACCCATAAAAAAAGAACGGTAGATGAGTCACTACTACTTGCTAGCCCTCCTTTAGCCTCAAGTTATTCAAATTTCAAATGGATAGGGAGACGCCAGTAAATGTTTTTCATCTTTTTGTTTTTAACTAAAGCTTCCACGAATGGCACTAGCCCTACTGAGCAATCAACTTTTTGGGACACTTTGACATATAGTATGACAGTAAGAAAAGGCAACTACACAAAGGTTCATTTTGTACTACAGATAAAAAATTAGCATAAATGATTATCAAAATTAATTTGATTCACCTTTGTTTTCCTATTCTCCAATTTCATGCAAATCTCGTAACCAAAGATAATAAACTTACATCAACAACTTTTACTCTACCGGTACACTAGTGACAAGGACACCACATGATAGGCTGGTGTCACGATAACCAAAAGGAACGTATTGAGAAAGAAGTTATTGGTCATATATTTGTACTAGCTAACTACAGCTTTCTAGTTGAAAGGTGCATAATTTGATTGATATATGACTATATGAGGCTTGCGGTTGCGGCACAATTTTAGCCTTCTAATAACATGCTCTACAAGTGTCGTTTTGCACAGTATATTTGATGTAAAAAATAAAATACTACACTATGTCATATATCATTAACAAAATACTAATCTGAAGCATGTGTTCAGATTATATGGATCATTGCTATAGATGTGAATCCACAAAATTATGAAGCAACTATTCTCTTCACGCGCCTAGACACCACCAACCATGGTGAATCCCAACTCACCAACCATGTGTAGCGTGTCCTAGACCCGGTGGAGAGAACAATATGGCCCAATATTTTCCAAAAGAAAATTGGGGTGCCCGGAAAAAGGGCCTGGTGAACTCTCCTCATGTCCATTCATCAGAGATCAAAATTAGTTTTTTTTCTCAGATTTAGATTTCTGATAGAGTGTGATTTTTAATTTTTTTTTTCTTCTGGTTTTGAGAGAAGAAAAGAAACTCCCATCTTGGAACGGAGTAAAAATCCCCAAACTTTGGGTGTCAACATCTCTTAAGTTTTAGAACACCGCCCTTTCTTTCATTCTTTTCCTGTTGGGAACATAGAAAAAAACACGCGAAAAGTCTCATCAGATCTCTGTGTTTTCCAGAATGAAATCTCTACCCGGTGACCCGGAAAGAAATTAACAGCATAAGAGAGAAGAAACCAACGCGTTTTTTCTCTTTTAAGACATCATAACTGCAAGGCACAAGCTAGACAAGAGAAGAAATAAATCGGAGGAGACGCATCAAGCAATATCATGCTGAACATCTGATGGATTGGAAATGGAGGAGAGGAGAAGGGTCGTACCATGTCGGGCCTGAGGAAGACGGTCTTCCCGAGCACGATGACGGATCCGGACTCGTCGAGCGCGCGCGCGACGGCGGGCCCCGCGTCCGCCCCGACGGCGTCGGAGCAGAGCCGCAGGTACTCGGCGTGCGAGACGGCGCCGGCGCCGGAGGCCCGCAGCCGCGCCCGCGCCGCCTCCATCTGCGTGGCGCGTAGCACCTTCCGCGCTTCCTCCACCGTCAGGCTCGCCGGCGCCTCCCTCGCGGCCTTCGCCGGAGCGGGGGGCGCCGCGGGCGGCACGAGGCCGTCGAGGTTGATCCGCGGGAACCCGAAGCCGAGGTCCCGGATCCGGTCGGCCAGGGGCATGAAGCGGTCGGGCGGCACGGCGGGGCGGAACGCCGGCTGCTCCTGCATGAAGCGCCGGAGCCCGTACGCCGGCGACGACGACATGCAGCGCTGCGCCACGGCTCTCCTCAGAACGGCCGCCATTGCTGCTGCTGCTGCTGCTGATATTTAATTAGAGGGTTGCTTTCTCTCTGAGCTCCGGTTCGACGGGAGAAGATGAACGGGGCTAATCAGTCGAGGTCGGGTGGATTTGCATTTTTGGGAGGAGGCCGCGGAGGCTTTTTATACCGCCGTGCCGCTTGCGTTGCGTCTGGGGCTGGGCGCCGGGAGCTCGGGACCAGGACGCCGACGCCAACGCCAACGGCTCGGCTCCTCGCGCCCGCCCACGCGAAGGTGATTAGGACACCACGCATCACGCGACGCAACAGTTAACCCATTCCAGCTAGCGTTTCCATCTCGGGTCGGGGGCTCATCGCCTCCTCGGCTCGGATCAGCACGGCCAGCTCGATTTACCAATCGTTTTAGACGCAATTATAACGTCTTACACTCTTACTAAACGCATGTTTTACCACTGTCTCAAATCTCCAAATAAAAATCGGACCCTGGACATTACTCGTGGTATAAGATTTTACCTGAAAAGTATCTTTCTATGAAAACACACCCACCCAGACTTACAAACGTCCAAATACCTCGACATACACAGGCAATGTTGATTGCGACTTTACAGAAGCCGCACTTGGTCCGTCATGTTATATCTCCTTGTCTGAACCGCACAAGATTGACAACAGCTCGAGCCGGTGGAGTCTACTTAATAGTGGCAGAGATAGAGAAAAATAGAAGATATGCGTACATAAAAAAATTATATAATGATTAAATTAATAGGGTGAAAATTTGAAGCTCATAGCTGAATTTTGAATTTATTTAGGTGCAACCACACCCATAGCCTATAACATAGCTTCGCCCATGACTTTGAAGCAGGTACTAGAGTTAGAATAACATAGAAGATTGTGACTAGGGGACGTGATCCTTCCTTCTTGTGTATTAGTTTTACCAAAGCATGGTGAGAGATGATCATAGCATCTTTCAATCTTACTTGTTGGTACTAGAAAAACACGATATCATAAGATTGCTTGATGATTTTTATGTCAATATATGAGTTATTATTGTTATCAGACAACTATAAAATTAGTAAATTATTCTAACTATTTTTAAAACTTTACACGCTATACCATTTAGCTCCCTAAATTAAGTTAAAAAAAATTATATATACGTGCCCTTAAAGTATTGCTCGAGGTTCAAATCATCATAGTAAATAAGTAATTATTTATGTGATGTGCTAAAGTGTTTATTTCATCTACCGTCTCTCCTATGTCATAGATTAATGTCAGGTATTTGAAAATAAATAAAATCATCCTTTTAGCACTCAATTGGCATGCTACGTAGACATTTATATGTTATTATCGTGATTCGAAATCTGGATGGCATATTTAAGTAAGTTTAGGGATTTAGATAAAGATAAGCATTAGCAATTATTTAGAGACCTTTATTACACCATGTGAAATGTTTAAGGATCACCTCATACATTTTACTCGGCATGAGTTAAGAAATTAGATGACAAAAGGAATTAATCTAGCATGGGAGTTGTTTCTTAACAATGGCAAGATCACAGTACACACGTCATACACATACTTGAAAGTTTTACATAAATTTTTGTTTAACTTTTGCTCAAAAGACTAACATTTCTTTGAAGAAAAATTGATCCCTAGGCACTTATATGTGTTTCACAAATACTTTTTGCAAGCGGTGGTGGTGAAGCTTCATTGTAACCAAAGGGGGGCCATGTCCCCCTTGGCCAATACAAAATCTTACTAAATGAATAGTAGATCAAGATTGTTCATCCAATTTTTGGGCAAACTTAATAAGTCTAGCCTCCTCTAATTCTTTGCTCAAGCTTCTGCCCTGCTTGCAACTACGATGCCATGTGACAATGGGTGTTGCTTCTTTCATCAAGTTTCTGCCCCAAGCCTTAAGCATATCAGGTACTTGCAAAAAAGTGATGTATTTCAATGGGTGCATGATCATGCTTCTTTCCTCAAGCTTCTGTCCCAAGTTTCAAGCATATCACGTACTTATGAAAAATGAGGTATTTCACATATATGCATTTTGGTGCTATTTTTGTAGAAGCTAGATTGCATAGTTTCTAATATCTATCCATGACATTTTAGTGGTATGTTGAGACTAGGTTATTCTTAATATCTGCACCTAAGCATCCAATTTATTTATTTATTTTTTTGCGAGTCAAGAGATGATTTTATTGAACATCTAATATAGTTACAATCTTAAGTGACCAATTGCTTTATGCATTGGGGAACCTCTGAATGCCACATTGTTGTGTGTGTTGTTCGCGTCTGTCAAGTGTCAACTGCGCAAGCTCACGAGAAAGACGTTTGAGCCATATGGCATTTTACGCACAGTAACAGTAACCTCTGCATGCATTTTACGCACAGTAACATGTTTCCAAGTGTTTGGAAATTATTCTCATGTGATTGGCATTGTGCACAAGGTGAGAGTTGCGCTAAGCTCATGATCGGTCATCGTCAGTTCAGCACACACTTTGACAAAAGGAGGCGTTGTTCACCCGTCAACCTCGAGTCCTTGATAATACACGTGGCAAAAAGGAAAGTGAGTGGTGACGATGCGTGATAACATAAACTGCAATATAAGGCGTTAAGATGGTACAATTGGGGTCCTAACCAAGTTATTAGAGTTTTTAAGGATTCCCACAAGGTTCGGATTGGATTGGATCAACAGCTCGAAATGAGGTGTGAGTACTAGTTTGCGATAAATTAAGTTCCTTCTTACATGCCACAGAAGAAGTCGTAGCCACACACAGCTACAAAACGAAAAAAGAAAGAAAAATTCCATGGATTTCCCGATTGTTGCTTGAGTGATTGCTTTGATCGATCATGGAAGCAATATATATGCACATACATCCAGCTGCGATAACGTTTGGATGAAAAGGCCTACGTCACTCAAGAGACCGTGAATTGACAGATATCCTTATCTCCGGCACGATTAATGCCACCCAGTTCATTTCGGAATTCGGACTGCTTGATTTCCTCCTTTCAACCAGCATAATTTCTTTGGTTTGATTCCTCTGTTTAGGCCCAGTTGCTCTGTGTTGTCTTGTCTTTACCACACAGATGTATCAAATTCCACTTATGTTCTCTCGTCAAATTTTCGTGGCCTCTATTTTTATCTTGCCGTTGCGTGAATCCATTCCTTTGTGTTTGTGCCAAAGGCATATATGCCTGCGTCAGCTCGAGATATACGAGGCCGTACGTAAGAAGGCGCACCGGAGAAAACGGACCGCAACCTCATTCATCGGCGCAGCCGATCTTTGATGTACCAGGAAGGAATCTAATATTTTAGCTGCAGTGGTTGGTACGGAAGGAAGAGTCGGAGACAGCTTTGACGTGAGAGCATATATCGCTTGTGGTAACGAGACATGCAAATGCAGTGCAAGAACCTCTCGTCTGTTTCGTCCAGAGATCATATGCCGGCACAACGGTACACCGGAATCCTGTTGGAAATAGTAATGCTGATGGGAAATCTGAAGCCAGGCGCATGTTAGTCGAAGCGATATCAAGCATTTTGGCCTATTTTTGATTTGTGGAGTGGATGGATGGATATGGATGCGCTTTCTTGTTCGGTACTGCACGTACTGTGGTTCTTCAACTAGGCCCGCCGCCAGATACGTCCCCCCGCCCTGTTGTAGACACCTCTGTTCTGACCTCTGCTTTTGATGATAAAGAAGGCAATCCAGCTGGTAATCAATCTAGGAGTACTTGGTATTGAGTTGAGGAATGTTTATTTTCTTTTTTGACGGCGGGGTCGGCTGGAACGTGCGGCCAGGAAAAGATCTAAGCTCAAACTTGACCACAACAAACAAGGTCACGCGCTTCCCTCCCCGGCCGCACGCACGCCGCTCCCAGTCGCAAGCTGCCCCCCACCTCGCGCGCCTACGCCGCGCCGCGCTTTGCTTGTGTGAGGTCTCCGACGCCACACGTGTCGCGCGCCCGCTTTCTGGTGGTGGTGGGTGGGTGGGTGGCTGTGCGCTGACCCGGAAAGCACGTCGCGGTCGAGGCCCGTGTGTGTGTGCCGTCCCCGCTCGCGCGTGGCACGTCACGTGGACCGAGCGGCACGCTGAAACCTCGGGTCGGGTCGAGGCAGTGCGGTGCGGTGCTAAATGCTGGCTCCTCCTACTCGCCCTCTTTCTGGTGGCCCGCCCGCTGCGCTGACCCCTGCCTGTGTCTCGCGCCCCGTCCCCGTGCGCGAGTCACATGAAACCGAGAGCCGTGTTTCGCACGCAACGCACGGCACGGCACGCCAAAAACCTTGGGAGGAGATTAGCGTGTGATTTCTGCGGTCTTTTTGACGGTGTCGACGGGGGAGACGTGACGGGCACCGCTCGTCATCTGGTCCGTCGGCGGCGTCCGGCTGTCGCGATCGTCCGTCGTCCACTTGAAGGTTTTTTTTTTTTTGACGGCTGAGGAAGATCGAGGATAATTTCTTCCGACGGCAGCACACGTTCAGGTTTCCCTTTCCTCCGTGCGTGCGCGGACGACACAGGCTGGACGAGGAGGGAGTTCGTTCGGCGTTCTAGTCACGCACGCACGCACGCACCACACAAACCGAGTTGGCGAGTTTGGTGCGTTGCATTATTCGCGTTCGTGTTTTTAGAAACCGGCCCGCTTCATTCCTCTCCCGTACCTGAACGCAAGCGCCAGAAACCGCCAAACATGAGGATTACTTCCGTCTCGACTTATCGGGAGATATCGCGCGCGCAAAATGACCGGATGAGCTGAGAACACGTCACCCGGAAAGCGAAGCTCCGGCTCCGGCTCCGGCCTCCCCCAGTTGCCCGTTCCTCGTTTCCTCCTTCCGGCAACGTGCCCGCGCGGGTCCAAAGGTAAGGAACGGCCAATTATCAAAAAAAAAAAAGATAAGGAACGGGGTGTCAGTGTGGTCTCAACTTTTCTGCGCGGTGTACGTGACCGCACTGACACCCATGCCCTGCGAGGCTGCGTGCTTGGCTGCTTTGCCATCGCCATCCGCTCAGTCAAGGAGCCGTCACACTTTTTATTGCATCTGGTATTATTCCCGTCAACAGCACACTCATCAGTGCTTGTTTCTCTCACGCGCTCTGACTTGTGAGCCCCCCCCCCCCCCCCCCCCCCCCCCCACAACAAAACGGCACTACAGCAGTAATAAAACAAAATTCTGGTTTACTTTCCAGGAAGGGCACCCCCGCCCGACATGTTAGTTGGACGCTGCCGGTAGATGGCGCTAGGTGTCTAGGTGCACGCATGCATACTAGTAGTCTCTCGTGATAGAGAACGACAAGCTATGTATAAAAACAAGAAAAAGTTTAACGACAATGCGATGCGATGATTATTTTGTGCGTGGCGGCAGCTAATGTGTGCCCCCTTGAAGGGATGATTCCACGCAGTATCCACGCATATGCTGGCAATGCTCTGTCCACGCACCGGCATATTCCTGTCAGATATGCTAGTGTGAGGACCTGCATACTATAATGAACACAGTACAGTAGACGAACACAGTAGAAATAAAAGTGTCACTTGCTTTTTTTTTATATAAAACATGCCTCGGCTCCTTTGGCACCGAGCCGCTCAGACGCAGGCAGCTAGTGCTAGCTCTAGCTCCAGGCCTCCAGCAGTCCTCTGCTTCCGGAGCATTTCCTGCTGGTCCATCCAAAATCGAAGCAACAGTACGTTTCAAAAAAAAAAAAATCGAAGCAACATCTGTTCGCAACTAGCAAGCCGCCTGCGTGACTCAGCTACCAAACTATGGCGCGCTGTATCATGCATGAACCTTCCATCATACTTTTTGATCTTCGCGCTGTATCATGCACGAACCTGTATCATGCGCGCTGAGGGATTGAAGGGCACGGCACCTCGAGGCACCCAGAGTCCAGAGGCTTCAAGAGACATGCGTGGTTAGCTGGGCTCGAGATGCCGGCCTCGCCACAGTAGTAGAACTTTCCAAGGCTTTCTCTCATGGTCTCCAAGGAACTTGGGCTTTCAGTTCTCACGACGAGGGAGGGTCTCTGCCTCCGAACAGATCAACTACGATGTCCGTGTCACGCTTTGTGAATTGTGACTGAAAGCGAAAGCGAGAACCATCAGCCGAAGGATCCTAGCATCTCCGCCTACAGGCGCGTTTCATCATTTCCCCCGTGCTACATACCGTTGCACTGTTTCTAGGTGTGTACAGTTGAGGCTTCGAGACGTGAGACGATATTCGATCGGAATCAATAGAGACGTTCTCTGCAGGAAGCGAGAAAGAAACACGTGTGAAAAAAATTAATGCCAACGTCAAAATCGTGTGAAATTCTCCCGTTTCTTTCAATACAATCATCAAGGAAAACAATCTCAATGGGGTTAGACTAGGTTTCCATTTGAAAGAAGGGTACGCCGATATTGTGATCCACACAAGCTCAGGACACTGCAACATCATGATTCATGTTGGCTCGAAAAAAAAAAACATTACGCTTCTCATCAGCACAGGCACCAGGCTATGAAAACATGGGTTCAGAAAATTGAGCTGCTCATATACTACAATTCCACCGCATGTATACTTCACTGGAACAATTCCACCGCATGGATACTTGCCAATCACCTGATGTCTGCTTTTCTCATGGCCTGTGTGCAGTCTTTCTCTAGCATGTGTGCATGTGTGTCTGAAAGGCTTCCTGGCCTGCATGTCATTTTCTTTTTTCTTTTCTGACATGTGCGTCAATGTGTTTCTTTAAACTTGTAAGCATTTCCGGTGTATTTTTTCTTCTTACTAATTTAATCGTCCACATGATTATGTGGCTTTTGAAAAAAAAAATATCAAATATTTACTAATCTTTTTCGAACCTAGCCACACCTCTGAACGAGGCGGGACTGTGAAATTCTAATAAAGCAAAGAAAATATGAAAGAATACGAGATGGCAAGGTGGACGTGTGAGCTCAGGATCTCATAATCTATTACTCCCTTTATCTTAAAATTTAAGCATTTAAAGTTATGAGAGAGGATGTCCAAATTTATAGTATTTTTAATAAATCGTACAGATTTATTAGAGATGTTATGAATCTGGACTAAGGGTTCAAATGCACCCATATGAATCTCAATTAATCCTTTTTAGTTATTTTGCACCCGGAGATTTTGAGACCACTAGTGCAAACTTTGACATGTGGAAACAACTCAAATGAAGTTACATAAGTGAAATTGATAATATTTGTTATCATTTGAATATTTCATTATTATGAACTCACGGAAGTTTTAGATTATTGTAAGCTTTGTAAAAAAAACGAAATGAATTTCCGTTTATGAAATTAATCCATTTATTCTTACTTTTTATGATAACTTGATAAACATATAATTTCTAAGATGGTATGATAAGCATATAATCCATAAGATGGTTAAGTGGTGAAATCAGGGAGGAAATTAATGCTAAAATCTGGATCGTGCAACAAAACAGGCTGCAGTAAACTGAAAAAATATGAATCCCTCAGTTGTCATTGTTCCTAAATTTTTTCCCTTACCTGCCATTTTGTCAAATGCAGCATGAACAAGGACTGTTTTACCCCCACGGGTCACATGTCAGGCGTCCTTTCCCGTGGCCTTCGTTACTTCATTCTGTTTGACGATGAGATGGAGCCTAAAAGTTTAGAAAAATCCATCCAGGAGCTTGTGGTCGACTCAATTCGACGTCGTGGAAGACATCGTCGAGTTCTGGGCATGGATCTTGGGTTCCGTCGCCACCTCTCATCCGCACACGCAACTTCGTGCTTCCCATCTGCTGGAGGTGTGACACTTCACCTGAGCCCGGCCCGTATGGCCGTATACAGTCCAACACTCGAGCAGCCCTTCGCCTCCAAGTTGCCCGGGGTGGTGACAGGAAAGGCGGACTACAGGAGGGCGGCACCCGCGTGCTACAGTTCGATGGCGGAAGTGGCCGGGGCCGTGGTGGACCAGAACTCCAGAAGAGGCGGGCTGCGGTGCAGCTCTTCGGCGACAGCGACGGAGACAAGCCACGTGAAGGAAAGCATCAGAGAAACTTTAGGGGCACAATTGGTATTTTGAAAAATTTATTGATGGTCAAAGTACTGTATTGGCATGAGGAGGATTAAAATTTTTGAAGAATGACACATAAGAGATATCTATTTTTTTCTGGCAAATAAATGATTAAAGTTTATGACAATGACAAAGAAGGAATATTCCGAATGTGATCCCTGGCATGCCGATAGCTTTTTTCCCAAGAACCAACAGTCTTCCTAGCTTTAATTAGAATGAAACATTGATGACTTGATCACAGCTATGTTGAATAATCCTGACGAAGTATGATCAATGACATAAAAGCCTAAAATTATAAGAAAATTCACAAATAAGAAATCTTGAATCTAGACAAAGCGTGAAGTTCTAGTACACGCGGACTGATTTCCTCTACAGAAATAAGTTGCTTTTTTATTTGTACTACAGAAATAAGTTCTAGTACAATGAAGTACAATATAGAAAAAACAAAATAGAGCCTGATCTGATTCCTAAACACTGACATGCATAAATTGTTTTTCTCCGAGGTCCAACAGTCTTCATTGTTGTAGTGAAACGATGATTACTTGATCAACTCACCTTGTAGAATCCAGGAAATTTTGATTGAGCGGCAGGAAATGTGTGTGTGTGTCAGAGAGAGAGAGTAAGAGTTGGCCATTGTGTCATGACCGCCACGGTGTAACAATAGAGCATTTTTACTGTACCTTCTACTTTAAAAAAGGATGAGGGTAGAAATCAAATGTGATCGTCTAATTTGTAGGGGTACTTTGGTCATTTATTGATCTAGATTAGTTTTGATGATTAGTCTAAATCTCATATGGGTGTTGCCATCTGAGGACGCCCGATCTCGATCCAGCTCTGCTCTAGTAGTCCAAGGACAGAGCTCATTTGATCGTCGGCAGGGTCACTAGCGAAATAATTGAACTGAGAGACTTACCCTTCCTTGGCCATGGTTTGGCGACTCGACAAAGGCCATAGACATGATGCAAGCACGACATTGGCTCAATCTTCTATGTTGTTGCAAGCCCATATCAACCGTTTGGCTAATTGCACTACCACAGAAAGAAAGGGTTTTAGTGACACGAATTTAGAGACGGCTAAAATAGTTATGTCACTAAATTACTTATAGTGACGTGTTTCTAGAAACGGGTCACTGCTATTTGGCTGAAGAG
This sequence comes from Eleusine indica, assembly GCA_030378355.1. Taxonomy (NCBI): domain Eukaryota; kingdom Viridiplantae; phylum Streptophyta; class Magnoliopsida; order Poales; family Poaceae; genus Eleusine; species Eleusine indica. The sequence continues at coordinate 52,500,109 of CM059495.1, forward strand.
TACTTATACTGACGCATTTTTAAAAAGCCGTCTGTAGCATTAGATTTAGCGACGTGTGTTGAAAACCCGTCTCTATAGCTTCAAGTAATAGAGACGAGGTTCTAGGCAAGAGACGGAGTTTTAAATCACCGTCGCTACTTGTAGCATTAGGGACGGGGTTCTAGAGTAGAGATGAGAATTTGAATCCCCGTTACTACTGTTTTAGTTATTAGGGACATGGTTTTATGTTAGAGATGAAGATTTGAATCCCTGTCCCTAGTATATTACGAACTAGAGACGGGGATTATTATAAATGGACGAGTAGCATGCTCGTAAGTCATTTGCTTTTATCTCAAAAGACCATGGTTCGAACCCCATTGACCCCCACCTTTGTTTTTTTCTCTTTTTCAATTTTCTTTCCTTTTCACCTTTTGCTATATAACCCTAAACCCTAAGTCTCACCCCACTCTAGCTCTCTCTCTCTCTCTCTCTCTCTCTCTCTCTCTCTCTCTCTCTCTCGCAGCCCACTCCTGCCGCCAGCCTCTCCCTTCTCCTTTCTCCTCTCCGCCTCCCTCTCTTCTTTCTTCTTCCACAGATGCCGCCGCCACTCCGTTCTCCTTTCTCCTCTCCGACACGTCTCCCCGCCATCGGAGTCGGAGGCGGCGAGCGGTGCTTGGCGGGTGGAGCGGAGGTGGAGCAGGCCTCCTCTACCCTGACGGAGTCGGAGGCGGCGAGCGGCAGGCGACGGGCCTCCTCTACCCCGACGGCGAGCGGCAGGCGGAGAGCTCCTCTACCTCGGATCCGGCGGCGCCCTTCTCCCTTGAAGGCGGCCTCCGCTACCCCGGATCCGGTAGTGCCCTTCTTCCTTGACGGCGACCTCCTCCACCTTGGATCCGACGGCGCCCTTCTCCCTCGACGGCGGCCTCCTCTACCCCGGATCTAGCGGCTCCCTTCTCCCTCGACGGCGGCCTCCTCTACCCCTGATCCGGCGACGCCCTTCTCCCTTGACGGCGGCCTTCTCCTCCCCACCCCTTCTGGCGGTGTGACGGCAGATCTCGGGCTCATATGGGTCGGGCCCATCTTATTTTTTTTATTTTTTCAGAATGAGCTATAGGGACGGGGATGGCTTCCGTCCCTGAAAATCAGTAGCGACGAAGATAAAATGGCGTCTCTAGTAGATTTGTTTTAGAGACACTGGAAACCCGTCACTACAGCCTAAGATTTAGTGATGCAAAAATTGAGACAGGGACGTTTTAGTCTCTAATGTATCTAGATCCCCATCAGTAAAACCTCTTTCTACGGTAGTGTTGTACCCTGGTTAGATATTGCCAAAATCTTACCATATCAGCATTGTGGGTGCGCGTGGAGAGAAGGCGACGCAGGGGAACGCTATGCTAGGAAAGGGAAAGGGTCTGACGGCGGGAATTAGCGGTTCATGATGATGTGGCTGGAAAGTGGAAGAGGTTAGCGCGTGCTGAGGTTGCTCTCGGATCGATTCATTGTGGAAGACATAAAAAAAAGGAAATTTGTCTACAACACACTAACAAAACTTGGTTTCGTCCTGAACACACCGTTAAAATCAAATTTTGCTGGAACACACTTTGATTGTGAAAAAATTCATCTATGACACAATATGACCATTTAACTATTATTCTCAACTTTTATATCTTAATATATAAAAGATATTATAATTTAAAACTTGCCACACTATACATTGTTGCATTCTCTATCAGTAAATTTTTTTTAACTGTTTTCATTGTTCGCTCATTGTTTAAATATTTTATTTATCAAGCAAACCATCCAAACAACAACAAGAATTCTAGCTCTATTTTTTACTAATATAAAATGCAACCATGTATATGTGTGTCAAGTTTTAAATTCTAACGTTTTTTATATATTGAGATAGAAAAGTTGAAAATAATAGTTAAATGGTCATAGTGTGTCACAGACGAATTTTTTCACAATCAAAATGTGTTTCAGCTAAATTCGATTTTGACAGTGTGTTTAAAATGAAACCATGTTTTGTTGTTGTGTCTCAGATGAATTTCCTCCAAAAAAAATCATTTTGCCCTTGGTAGAAAACTACTCCGGCTAGCAAATGGAGGGCCTGTATACATGCTGTATACTGGAGTAGAAACAAATCTCGGCCTTTGGATCAGAGTAAATGGAGGGACTGGAAATGCAGGGTTGCACAAAACATCTGGAGTGCTCCCTGGCGTTAGATGCACCAATGCTCCAAGGTTGAATAAAAAAAAAAGACTTGCTAATTTTCAGCTTAATGAAAGTTTAGACAACTATCAAGTACCGTTTTGAACAATCGGATTTAGATCCAATGATTTATAATTATTATACAGATAATCCTAAAAAAATGAAAACACAAAGTAATAAACCATCAAATAAAAGTTTCCAGTAGTCTGAAAGCTAGAAAATATGAAAAAAAATGCTCCAAAGTAAAATGACCATAATAAGTGCCTAACAAATTCTAAAAACATGTAACCGGATAGTGCATGTTTCTCGTGTGCTACCATACAAAATTTGAGGTTCAATAAATTATATAAGGTACAAACAAAATAAGAAAATTAGCTTGAGCAAATGTGGGTTTCAATTGTTATGAACACAACCTGCTACTATTCATAGTTGATTTGTTTATGTTAAACCTTACATAAATATTTGTTGCGCCTACATTTTATTTGAGGTAGAAGGCAACATGTAATATCCTTTCATTTATTTTTTGAATTTATACAGCCTTCATGATGCATCTCATGGATGGAAAAACGGAGCACGCAATCCGCTTGGAGCACTAGATATGCTCTCAAGCACCATCCTACATGCTGCCTACATTTCTTCTATGGCTGGCAAACGTTGTTGGTCATGTCATGTGCCACAAACCTATGGAGGTGCATGATGGAGAGTTCTGTTAGAATCAATAGTGGAGATGTTTTTTTTTATATAAATAAACATCTGCCACTTAATCAATTACCAAGAGCCTTCTCTATAGAAAGATATTATGAAATCTTATCCCTCATATCCTTTACTCATTCCATCTATATCAAATAAGCATTACCATAACAAAAGAAAAACAAACTGAATCTTCCACCTCTCTACTCCCATTCTCAACACTAGTCCATTAACCCTCCAATACTTGCGACAACTAGAGTGCTCAGTAAAACATAATATAAGGCCAGTCTCAATGGGAGTTTTATTGGCATTAAATAAGATGACACATCAGTAAAAAGAGTGACATGACATTGTAATTAAAATGAAAGAGAGAAAATGAATTTTATTAGGATAAAACTCATTTGGCACTGTTTCATATGCATGAAACTCCCATTAAGAGCAAAAAATTTTATCATAATAGATTTCGACTAATCTTAATACAATAATTTACTATTATGACTTACCTATGAAATCATGAAATAAAACTTTACATTGAGAAAGTCAATTTCATCCTTCAAACTAAATGAAAGTTGTCTAGAGTGGGGGTGAATAGGCAAACTAAAATAATTCCTAAAATAAAACACTTAAGTCTAATCAAACAGACAATGACGGAACTTTCGTCACCACGGAAGTTCTATCACTTGACAGAACTTCACCCAATCTCCTTTCAAAGCTAATTGAAATGCGGATAAATAAGCAGATAGAGATACAATACTTGATCAAGGTGAAGTTAGCATGAAGTGAATTGCAATTCCTACCAAGATTGCTAACAACACAATATACCAAAGATAGAGAGCACAAAGAAAACAAGTAAATGCACAAGCACAATAATGAATTACGGGAAAGTAAAGAGAGACATAAGTAATTAACCCGAGATTCGGCAACCACACTAAGTAGTTCCTACGTCCTCGTTAAGGAGCCACACAAAGTGGCCAGGTTTCTCTCAACCCTTTTTCCCGCCAAGCAATCACAAAGATCATGCTTGGATTTCTTTTTCCACTTGATTATTTTCTTCCGGAGGCGAATTACACCTTCACAGACGTCCCGATTCATCACACTAAGTTGGGAGCTCAAGGGCGACGCCTAGCCGTCTAGGAGACCAAGTCTCCAAGAGTAACAAGCAAATCAAATCTTGTTTGGGGAGGTAAAGATGTGCTCAAGCTTTTGAGGGGATGGATTCAATCTTTTTATGGTTGGATATCTCTCACTTTGCTTGAAATCTCAAGAACAAGTCTAGGAGTGAGAGGGGAGAGCTCTAGCTGAAGAATGAGTGGAATGCCAAAGTGTCCAACCCTTCTCACGGGGGAAAGGGTAGGCTATTTATAAAAGCATCTTCAAAAACTAGCTGTTGGGGTGTTTTTTGTGTCTGATGGAACTTCCATGAAGGCTCACGTAACTTCCATCAGTTCAAAAATAGCCGTTGTGCGGGCCTGGCTTCAAGGTATATGCTATGACGAAACTTCTGTCAGAGAGTGACGGAACTTCCGTCACTCTCAGGTTGGCTCGGTTTGAAAGCATGCACAAGATAGAACTTCCATCAGAGAACGACGGAAATTCCAATGATGCAACTTCCGTCAAAGGGCCACGAAAATTCCATCACTCTCGGGTTGGTTAGATTGCTGGAAGTGCATGTGACGGAACTTCCGTCAGAGATCGATGAAACTTCCATCACTCTCTGTTTGGTTCAAAAGACAAGGCTCTTTTTGGGCTTTTTGGCTAGCTTTGCTCTCTTAGGTTTTTAAGGTTTGCTCAAGCATATCAAATCCCAACAAGTAAGATATGTTTATCCCTCTTGATAGTTCGGCATACCTATGACTCAAATAAATTATTAAAACTAAACTTGAAGCACCAAGAGTCTTTTTTCTTTTCTTCTTTTTGTAGAGGGATGAACTTTCTCACAAATATGGGCAATTAATTTTCTTTTGATGATCTGCACATATTCTTTATACTTATGTTAGCACATTTTAATCTAGTGTCATTAATCACCAACACCCACTAGGGGACCTAGATGCATCTTCAATCTTCCCCTTTTTGGTGGTTGATGATAATAGATTAAAAAGGATATAGAAATTAATCAAAAGAAACAACAATAAAATATAGCATAGCTCCCCCTAAAGATATGCATGAGTCACAAAAACATGTGAGAGAGCTTCCCCTATATTTTGCAACAAGTGGGGTGCCTAAAAGTGTATAAGTGTGCAATAAGTGATAAGGCAAAAAGGATCCCAAACACACTTTACACAATCAACAAGATCATAAAGCAAAGAGCAAGCACCACACAAGATCATAAAGCAAAGTGAATATTACAACGAGGTTCACAAATAGTTTTCAAGCACATAAGCAAATAAACAACTTGTCCTTAGATTCACCACTAGCCTATTACAAAAGATAGAGAGATAGATAGAAGCACACACAAGCTCACATATCCTTTTTCCTCGCATCTCTCCCCCTTTGGCATCAAAGCACCAAAAAGAATAAAAGGAAGAGAGACATGCCAAAAAGGAATCACTCTTCGTCGTCTTCTTCGGTGCTCTCATCTTCTTCTTCACCTTCTTCTTCATCGTTCTCTTCATCTCCACGGGCCGGTGGAGGAGGAACGGTGGAAGGTCCAGGAGCAACATTGTCCCAATCATAGGCTGCAAAGGGGTCCTCAAAGATCGGTGGCTCACCATCGGGCTCACACTCGGAGCCATCCGGAGAAACCTCACAGCCTTGAGCCCTTTGGTCTCTCTTGTAGCGTCGGACTTGCTTCTTGATCCTTCTTTTGTTCTCCCAATTCTCATTTGCAATGAAGCAACAAGCATTGAAAATGCTTTTAAGAAAGGAGACAATAGGAGAGGATGGACACCGGTGATCTTCTAGAGGAGGAGGAGCTGAGGAGGATGCATGTTGTGCTGCTGCTGCTGCTGCTGCCTTTCTTGCTGCCACCTCTGCTCGAATGGTTGCATAGTGTGGACGGTTCATCTTTGATACTCGAGGTCTCAGAGGTTGATGCTTGCACTCCTTCTCAAAGAGCAACCTTGTCTCTGACTCAATCATCCTTATAAGATAGGGTGCAAATGGAAGGACTTTTCTAGTATATAGAGATAAGGAGTAGATCTATTGGACAATGAAGTCCATGACACTGAAGGGAGCAGCTCCATCTCTGAACCTAGCAAGAATGTTCCTAGAATGCTCAACAAGAGAAGTAGCATACCCTGCCTTAGGATCTATGGTGACTCTAAGCATCGTGTTGAGGGTGAAGTAGAAGTTGTGCATCCCATGAGTGGTGCCACGATACTTCGGATTTGGGTCCTCATACATGAAGGCCAACTGTGCATCCTTCAAAACTGGTTCATATGAGATCTTGTCTCTATTGTCATCATCAGCATCTTGAAAGAAATAAGTTGCCAGTCGAGAGGGAGATATCACATACTGCACACCCTAAGTCATCCAATAGAAATACCCTCTGCCATTAATAAAGAGTGTGGAGTAGAACTAACAGATGACCTCCTCATTCTAGTCATAGCTAGACTCCATGATGTCATAAACATTTCTAGCCTTGCAGGCTGCAACAACTTCCTTGAAGGTGGTGTCATCCTTCTCCTCTATGTACTTCCAATCAATTCATTGATGAGTGGCTAACCGGTTCTTCCTATTCACCTCAATGAGCATGGAATATAGTAGTTCTACCGAAACCTTGTAAGAAACCGGTAGTCACTAGCCTCCTTATCAGCCACAGCATAATGATTTTGCTTCCTTGACTCACTAAGTGCCTCTGCATCCTTCTTGTAGTCTTTGAAGTCATGGTGAGGTGGATACTGAGGAGCTCAGACTCGAAGGTCCCTCACAATGTTCAAAGACTCATTTCTCTTGCTCTTACTCTTCTGAGGTTTAGTGCTCTTCTCCATAGCTAGACCCTTGCCCTTGTCCACTGCTCTCCTAGGAGGGAGAGATCCTCCTTGTTCCCCTGTTATGGTTTGAGCAGCTCCACTCTTGCCTTGCCCCTGTTTTCTAGAAATTACTGCCTTTCTTCGCTTGGCAATGGGCACTAGGCCTTGACTTAAGGAAGAGAATTGAAGTTGCTCCATATTTTGTTCCTCCTCACTTGATTCCTCTTGAGCAAGTGGTGCATTGGAGGCATACTTGGTGCGGACCATCTTCACGAGCCTATGGGATTGCAAGAAGGTCAAGAGGATTAGGTATGAGTCGCAAGCAAGAGTAGAGAAGCAAGCAAAATTCAGTGCACTGAACTACAGGCGACGGAAGTTCTGTGATAGACCACAGAAGTTCCGTCATGATGGAATTTCTGACGAAACTTATGTCCCTTGCAGTTTGCACCAAACTCAACTTAACTTCTAAATCCTACCGCGAGAATCAAAATGCCTCTACAACAGGGTATACTAGGTTCAAAGAAACCATTCTATCCAATTGAAATGAGGACATTGCAACATTTTGACCTAAAATAAAAGATCTAGGTAAAAGTTCATACCTAGGGCAAAGGAGATGGAAAAATTGACGGAGATCGCGGAACTTCCGTAGGGGAAGAGGTTAATCTCCACCAAATCCAGGTGAATCGCCGGTTGAAGCCCCAAATCACCTTCTAAGGTTCGTGGAGAGGTGAGAGGAGGAAAAAGGAAGAAGTGTCGATTGACTTAGGGAAGAAGAGGGGGTCGGGCCACTTAAACAGAGCCTGACGAAAGTTCTGTCAATGGGTGATGGAAGTTCCATCGCTCTCGGGTTTGAAACAGCCCGAGTGACGCTGGCGGAAGTTCGCGTGGAACTTTCGTGAGCCTCGGGTTCTAGTTACAAGGGACGACGGAAGTTCCGTCATTGGGTGATGGAAGTTTTGTCCGTCTGAAATAGAAAAACAGGCTCGCTCTCTTTCGCTCAAAGGGTGAACTTGGACAAGCAAGAAGTATATATATATATATATATATATATATATATATATATATATATATATATATATATATATATATATATATATATATATATATATATATATATATATATATATATATATATACTTGTTTTGAACTTGTGAATAGCAACAATCAATCAATTCAAAGCTATACTCACAAGCTCCAACAATATGATCTATTGATCAAAACATTATTTGTTTTTGAAATCAAGGACATGAATAGGTTTTTGAAGAAATTTTTGTGTCAAATTCTTTTGCATGAGGAACAACACATAAAGCAATGTACAAGGTTCTACTCCATATTGGATGAATCCAAGATGTTCAACTCACTCCTAAGCTCACAAAACCGCTTCTCATCTAGGGGTTTGGTAAATATATTGGCTAATTGTTTATCGGTTCTCACATAGCTAATCTTAATATCCTTTTTTATTAAATGATCTCTCAAGAAGTGGTGTCGGATATCTATATGCTCAGTCCTATTATGATCAATGGGGTTATATGCAATCATGATGGCACTCTCATTGTCACATAGGAGAGGAACTTTGGTCAAAGTGTATCCAAAGTCTTTTAGAGTTTGTCGCATCCATAGTAGTTGAGCACAACAACTTCCGGCTGCGACATACTCCGTTTCGGCTGTGGATAGGGCAACAGAATTTTGTTTCTTGGAGGACCATGACACAAGGAACCTACCCAAGAATTGGCAAGTCTCGGAGGTACTCTTCCTATCCACCTTACATCCGGCATAGTCGGCATCGGAATAACTGACTAACTTGAACTTGGAACCCTTTGGATACCACAAACCTAGGTTGGGTGTGTAAACTAAATATCTCAAGATCCTTTTAACAGCCACCAAGTGACATTCCTTCGGAGTCGCTTGGAACCTTGCACACATTCACACACTAAGCATGATATTGGGCCTAGATGCACAAAGATAAAGCAAAGAGCCAATCATGGATTGATATACCTTTTGATCCACAGGCTTACCGTTTACATCTAGTCCGAGGTGTCCAATTGTCTTCATGGGAGTCTTGTTTGGTTTTGCATTCTCCATATCAAACTTTTTGAGTATATCTTGAGTGTACTTGGTTTGGCTTATAAATGTTTCTTCTTCAAGTTGCTTGACTTGAAAACCGAGAAAGAACTTCAACTCCCCCATCATGGACATTTCAAATTTCCTAGTCATAATCTTAGCGAACTCATCATAAAAAGATTGATTAGTAGAACCAAATATAATGTCATCGACATATATTTGGCACACAAATAAATCATTATCAACTTTTGTTGTGAAGGGAGTAGGATCGGTCTTGCCAATTGTGAAGCCTTTATTGATTAAGTATCCCTTGAGGTGTTCATACCAAGCTCTAGGAGCTTGCTTGAGGCCGTAGAGAGCTTTGTGAAGTTTGTACACATGGTTTAGTTTTCTTTGGGTCTTCAAACCGTGAAGATTGTTGTACATACACCTCTTCTTGAATGGGGCCATTAAGAAATGCACTTTTCACGTCCATTTGAAAAAGCTTAAAACCATGGTGAGTAGCATATGCAAGTAATATACGAATTGACTCAAGCCTAGGTATGGGGGCATAAGTTTCACCAAAGTCCAAACCTTCAACTTGTGAGTAGCCTTTTGCAACAAGTCTGACCTTGTTTCTCACCACCACACCATACTCATCTTGCTTGTTGCGGAACACCCATTTTGTACCTACAATATTTTGCTTGGGTCTTTCCACCAATGACCACACCTTATTTCTTTCAAAGTTATGCAACTCTTCTTGCATGGCCATCACCCAATCCGAGTCTTGTAGTGCTTGTTCCACCCTAAGGGGTTCCATAGAGGAGACAAACGAGTAATGATGACAAAATGTAGCCATTCGGGATCGAGTAGTTACCCCTATTTTAATATCACCAAGAATATTGTCCACGAGGTGATCCTTTTGAATGCTTTGTCGAACTCGTGGGTGTATTGGCCTAGATGCATCTTCCTCTTCTTGATGGTTGATGTTTTGAGTGTCTCCTTCACCATCATCTTGAACTTGATCTTGGTTATCGCCTTGAACATGATCGTCACCATAAGCTTGGCCATTTCTTTGATCTTGTTTATCTTGCGGATCTTGTGAAGGGGACTCATCTTGATTTGAAGAAGGTGGTTCATCTTGACTTGAGTTTGGGTCTTGTGCTCTTATTTCACTGATAGCCAAGTTTCTTATTGCATCACAAGGAGCTTCATCACCTACATCACTTGGATTAACTTGCTCTACTTGAGAGCCATTAGATTCATCAAATTGCACATCCCGGATTATTTCAACAACTCCGGTGTGTTTGTTAAAGACACGATATGCATAGACATTAGTTCCATAACCAAGTAGGAAACCTTCATGAGTCTTGGGAGAAAATTTAGAAGATTTAGGTTTCTTGTTAAGAATAAAGCACTTGCTCCCAAAACTCGAAAATAGGGAACATTAGGAAGGTTACCGGTGAGGGGCTCATAAGGTGTTTTCTTCAGAATCTTGTAAAGATATAACCTATTTATTGCATGGCATGCAGTGTTGATGGCTTCGGCCCAAAAGGCGTCCGATGTCTTGTACTCATCAAGCATTGTTCTTGCCATCTCTATGAGTGTACGGTTCTTTCTTTCAGCTACACCATTTTGTTGTGGAGTGTATGGAGCGAAGAATTCATTCTTGATGCCTTCTTCATCAAGATATTCTTCAACTTGAGTATTCTTGAATTTGGTTCCATTGTCACTCCTTATCTTCTTGGTTTTTACTTCATACTCATTTTGTGGTCTCCTCAAAAACCTCTTTAGGATACCTTGTGTTTTACTTTTATCCTTCAAAAAGAATACCCAAGTGAAACGAGAATAATCATCAACAATTACAAGACCGTATTTGTTACCGTCAGTGCTTATGTAGGTGACCGGTCCAAATGGGTCCATGTGCAACATTTCCAATGGTCTTGTCGTTGTCATCATGGTCTTGAATGGATGTGATGCTCCAACTTGCTTTCCGACATGGCATGCACGACATATTTTGTCCTTTTCAAAAGCAACATCCTTTAGCCCGACAACGTGACCACCTTTAAAAAGCTTGGAATGATTCCTCATCCCAACATGAGCTAGTCGGCGATGCCAAAGCCAACCCAAGGTGGTTTTAGCGACCAAACAAGTATTTAGGTTAGATCCCTCATTGTTGGTGAAATCAACAAGATAGATCTTATCCTCTAAATACCCTTTGAAAGCTATTGAAGAATCCTTCTTCCTAAGAACGGTCACGCCATCATCGTCAAGGAGACAACTATAACCCATTTCGCAAAGTTGTGAGATGGACATCAAGTTGTATCCTAGACCGTTCACAAGATAAGCACTACCAATTGAAAGGTCACGAGTGACGTCAATCCGTCCATGACCAATTACCTTTCCTTTGTTGTCATTCCCAAATGAGATGCCTCCACTTGGTAGGTTGTCTTGACCAATTATGGAGAACATCGATCTCTCTCCAGTCATATGATTTTACTACCCACTATCAAGTACCCATATTGCGCCACCAGAGGAGAATTCCTACAAAGGAAATCAAGCATGTGTTTTAGGCACCCAAGTTGGTTTGGGTCCCTTAACACTACATACAAGAACTTTGGACACCCACACACAAGGCTTCCACCTTGCATCATGTGGCCCAACAAACTTATCAACTACTCTACCATAAGCATTATGGGTTAGCACATAAGAAGTATCAAAATCATTAAAGGATATGGTAAAAGTCTTGTTGTTCTTGTTGACTTGAGGAGCACTGCTCTTGGGCTTTTTAACCATCTCTTGTGCCACTTGCATTCCCTTGCTTTCGGACACAAAGTTTGGTCTCTTGTTGTACTTCTTCTTGGGTGCATTCTTGTTGTACCCCAATCCTCTCTTGTCATGAGAAGCTCTTGGTTCACCAACAATTTTCTTTGTTGCATCAACTTGAGCTTTCTTCATGAGCTCATTGACTTGATTGGTTAGCTTTTCAATGATTGCATCTTTCTTTGTAATTATGTCAACATAAATGTTGTGGCACCTTCCATAACCTTTGCTTGTTGAAGCTTGGGAGCATTCCAATCTGTTCAACAAGGAGCGTGAGCTCAACTTGAGATCTTCAATTGACTTGACAAGAGCTTTATTCTCTTCTATCAATAAGCTACGCCTCTCTTGAAGCTTCTTGTTGATTGAGGTGCATGAATCACTTGACTCATTGACTTTAACAAGATCATTTGACAATCTCTTGGTTTTTTCCTTCTCTTGCTCAAGTTGCCTTGTGAGCTCAAGGTTCTTCTCTTTTTCCTCAATAAGCAACTCCTCTTGCCTTAGAAGAATTCTTTCTTGATCTCCAATCTCCTCGTTGAGCTTACCTAGCATTTTCATCATATCATGCATAGAGGGGACCAAGTCCTCCTCTTCATCACTACAATAGGTAGTATTGAACTCGGATTTAGTAGGTACCTTGCTTTCCTTGGCCATGAAGCACTGTGGTGCATCATCCTCATCATCGATGAGGTTGTCGAAGAGTGACTTCTTGACCGATGGAAGACCAAAAGCAAGGTTGGCAATGCCACCCTCATCATCTTGCTCATCATCATCGGATATGTATTCTTGGCCAATATGAGCTTTCCCCTTGTTTGGCTTATTATTGTACTTGTTCTTCTTGTTGTACTTCTCATTCTTATTGCCCTTTACATTGAGTCTTGGGCAATCAGCAATCATGTGTCCTTGTTCATGACACTCATAGCATATTCTAATTGTTATTCTAGCATTGGCTTTGTCAAAGCTCTTATTAGTGAATCCATTCTTGATCATGTATTTGCCAAATTTCTTGACAAATAGGGCAAACTCTTCATTGTCTTCTTCTTCTTCATCATCATCATCATTGTCTTTTTGAGTTTTCTTGGCTTTGAGTGCCAAGTCCTTCTTGCTTGTACTCTTATCACCTATGAGAACATTAACTCTCTTGTCCTCATTATCACGACTCTTGTGGGCATTGATTCTCCAATCACTTCATCCATTGTGAAGCTTTCAAAGTCATCCTTCTCTTCAATGATAGTGCAAAGAGTAGGATTCCACATTCTAAGCGTCATAAGAAGCTTGTAGTTGACTTTTTCATCTTTTATGTTGACTCCGTAAGATCTTGTAACACCCTGATTTTTCAAAATTTGGAACATTTTAAAATTTTCTAGAATTAATTAGGTTATTAATATTTTACTAAGAAATAGAATTATTTTCTAAAGAAAATAATCAAATATGGGTTATTTTTAAACTAATGTTTGTTGCATTCATTCTAATTAGTTGCATTTAGGACTTTATTATGTGCGAAAGTATTTTTAAAATCGTGTAGGATTCGGTTTGGAATTTTATTTAAGAAATAGTTTTGGAATTGGAGAAAGTAAATAGAAAAGAGAAAGAGTAAAGAAAACCGTCCCTGGACTGTGGGCCGAAACCCCACCCCTAGGCCCAGCTCTCCCCCCCTTCTCTTCTCTCCCTTCCCAAGCCTGCCACGGCCATGGGCCGATTTTCTTCCCTGGCCCAGTTTCTCCTCTCCCCCTCCCCACTTCCCTCCTCTCTCCTTTCCTCTCTTGGCCTGCCCCGGCCTTGGCCTCTCCCTCCCCACAACCTAGCTCGCCCCCCCCCCCCCCCCCCGCTCTCCCCTCCCGGCCTCGACCCACCAGCTCGCCCCACGCGCAAACCCTAGCGGGCCCAGCCGCTAGCGCCGCTGCCATCAATCCTTGGCGTGAGCGCCAAGGACTCCCCGAGGGTCGCGCCCTCATAAATAGCAGGCCCCGCGCCCTCGCGGCGCGTTTTTCCCATCCCGCCGCCACGTCACGTTGCGCTGTTGAGCTCACCACCGCAGCCAATTTTCGCCACTGCAAGGTCGTTGTCGACCGGCCGTTCCCGAGCTCCTCGCCTCGCCCCGCACCCCTCGGTGAGTTCCCCCTCGCCCCCGCTCCCTTTTGCCCCCCTTTCCCGCCGCTTTTAGGCCACCGGAGCGCCTAGCCGGCAAACTCCGGCGCGGCCAACCATGGCGCCGCCGCCTTCTCGTCGCCAGCCGCCGCCCGTCTCGTCGGAACCCTCTCTAGCCGTTCAATCTGGACCAAGGGTCTAGATTAGATCGAGCCGAAGGGGTATGATCCCCTGTCCACGGTGGACCATGGATCCCGGGGTCAACGCTGGTTCACGATCCCGTGGACCTAGTCCACGGGAATTAATTTAATTAATTAATTTTTCTATATCGATTAATTATCTGTTAATGTGTAATTTTACACTTGGGCCCGTGGATTTATAAATAATTATAGTTTAGCCCTGTAACTTTTATATTTAGGCCCCTAATTTATTAATTAATTATTTTAGTCTTTTACAAAAACACCTTGGACATTTTATTAATTATGTTTTAGTCCTAATTTAGTCTCGATACTTTTTATAAATTACATTTTGGTCCCTAAAATTTTCATAAATTATATTTTATATGTACATTTTATAGTTTAGCCCTTATATTTTTCTAAAATTACTTTTAGGCCCTTTAACTTGTCTGTTTTTATGTTTTAACCCCTAAAATTTCAAACGTTAATAACTTTTTACTCGTAACTCGGATTGAGGCGATTCTTGCGCTCACGTGATCATAGCAACACGTACTATTTCATAGTTCTGTTTTAATTACTGTTTGAAACTATGTGATGTGTGTTTATTAGTTTGTTTGTATGCTTGTCTTTCCGGTGTGATGTGAGTAGACGAACCGCAGTTAGAGAACTTTCAAGATCTTTATCTCAAAGACTTTGAGCAGCAGCAAAGGGAACCAGGCAAGTGTTCTTGATGCATTTTGAACCTATGTTTTATATTCCTCTCTATTCTCTATGCATGCTTGTTAATATTGAATCCTATGTGTCACCATCCTGTTCCATATTATTCCTTGTCGCCTGGGTTCTGCTGTAGCTTATAGTGTGGGTACGTCATGGTTAGTTTGCTATGTCGGGAATGGAAGTGTCTATTGTTAATCTTGACTAATGGTTCACTTTAACATAATGATCATGAGGGATGGATAATCCTTTTTAGCAACATGAAACCTACGTGATCCAAGCAGCAGGATGACAAGGATAGTGCGGGTATGCACATGTACTCGGTACAGTACTGTGGGATTGTGGTGATACCTGCTTGGGATCACAAGAGTTAGTTTGTGGAGCGGCCACCCAGGAAAATAGCGCAAAGCACAGGTCTGATATGGGTAGGCTTGGTTGAGTATCAAGATGTCTTCCCAGTTTTACGGTCAGTCGAGGGATGAGGACGGGACGGTTTACTCTCGGACTCAGGCGATGGACGGTTCACTCCTAGCCCCGGCGCCAGAGGGGGATTCTATAGGAATGATTTAATTCCGCAACGGTGAAACCTTAGCGTGGATTGTTTGCAAGCTGGGAAGCTCTTTGAAAGACCTTGTGGTGATCTCTTGACCTCACACCTGCGGTAGTATGATTTGGGAAACATGGAGACTCTCTAGTCATTGCATAGTGATGAAATCACCAACCTGTGAGTAAAGTTGTGCAACCTCTGCAGAGTGTCAAACTGTTATAACAGCCATGCTCACGGTCACGAGTGGCCTGGATCCTCACACATTTAGTAGGGTCGTTTATGGGTGAACTTGGTGGGTAGCCAAGTTTGGTTTAGGCGGTGTAACCCTTGGTTTGCTACAGGCGGTGAAACTTGTAGTGTGGTTTCTTATGGGCGGTTTAACTCATGGTTGGCTACAGGCGGTGTAACCTATAGTGTTGGATAGATGAGGTAACTTGTGGGAACTTTTCACCTAGTAAATAGGAGTGCTTTTCAAATGGTCTTAGGTGTAGTGCTCATTTATGCAAATGAACCATTATGTTAGCCTTTCTTCTATTAAGCCTGCATGTGATATTTTCCCCCACTTGCTAAGTACGACATGTGCTCAACCTTGCTATTTTCCTTTGTTGTTGTACTATAAACTATTGCTCAAAAGATGGAGAGATGGACTACATCAATGAAGACTACTACTAGGCGAGTGTGCCCCTGGTCAATTGCCTGTGGTGTTATGGTGTCTTCCGATGTTATTTCTCGAGAGTCGCTTTTAGTCTTTAAAGATAATTATTTATATAATAATGGTACGCTTTAATAATGACATTGGTTATACTGTTATTCACTTTTACTGTCGATATGTGTGAAACTTGTCCTGGGCACACATATACTAAGCATCTGGTTTTGTCCTTAAAACTGAGTGTGACAGATCTTCTCTCATTGATAATGTCCATGAGCCTATCATGAGTTTGTTGAGGCTCCTCTCACTTGTTCATCACGAAGAAGTTAAATTGATTCTTGAGAACTTGAAGTCTTGACTTCTTCACCACATCTACTCCTTCATGAGCACATATGAGTTTCTTCCATATCTTCCAAGCATTCTCAATTCTGGAGATTCTTGAGTATTCCTTGGGATTCAAGAAAGAGAGAATGGCCGATATTGCTTGAGCATTGCGATGTATGTTGAGTTGATCTATGGTTGTAGAATTCTCCTTATTCTCCAAGATGTATCCTTTCTCCACAATCTCCCAAATTGGAGAACCAATTGACATCAAGTACATCTTCATCCGATGCTTGTACCAACTAAAATCTTTGCCTTCAAAGTAAGGCAATCTTCCACTTCCACTTCCATGAATGTTTGCCACGTCACCTTCTTCTTGCTTAGACATCTTTTAATCTTCAAGCTTTTAAGCCTTGTAGAAGATTTCGGCTGTAATACCAATTAAAAGTTGCCTAGAGGTGAGGGGGGGGGGGGGATAGGCAATCTAAGATAATTCCTGAAATAAAACACTTAAGTCTAATCAAACAGACAATGACGAAACTTCCATCACCCCTGACGGAACTTTCATTACCACGGAAGTTCTATCACTTGACAAAACTTCACCCAATCTCTTTTCAAAGCTAATTGAAATACGGATAAATAAGGAGATAGAGATACAATACTTGATCAAGGTGAAGTTAGCACGAAGTGAATTGCAATTCCTACAAAGATTGCTAACAACACAATATACCAAAGATAGAGAGGACAAAGAAAAGAAGTAAATACACAAGCACAATAATGAATTACAAAAAAGTAAAGAGAGACACAAGTAATTAATCCGAGGTTCGGCAACCCAACTAAGTAGTTCCTACGTCCTCGTTGAGGAGCCGCACAAAGTTGTCGGGTCTCTCTCAACCCTTTTCTCGCCAAGCAATCACAAAGATGGTGCTTGGATTTCTTTCTCCACTTGATTATTTTCCTCCGAAGGCAAATCACACCTTCAGAAACGTCCCCGACTCACCACACTAAGTTGGGAGCTCAAGGGCGACGTCTAGCCATCTAGGAGACCAAGTCTCCAAGAGTAACAAGCAAATCAAATCTAGTTTGAGGAGGGAAAGATGTGCTCAAGATTTCGAGTGAATGGATTCAATCTTTTTGTGGTTGGATCTCTCTTACTTTGCTTGGAATCTCAAGAATAAGTCTAGGAGTGAGAGGGGAGAGCTCTGGCTAAAGAATGAGTGGAATGCCAAAGAGTCCAACCCTTTCCACGGGGGAAGGGGTAGGCTATTTATAGAGCATCTCCAAAAACTAGCGGTTGAGGTGTTTTCTGTGTCTGACGGAACTTCCATGAAGGCTCACAGAACTTCCGTCAGTTCAAAAATAGCTGTTGTGCGGGCCTGGTTTCAAGATATATGCTGTGACGGAACTTCCGTCAGAGGATGACGGAACTTTAGTCACTCTCGGGTTGGCTCGGTTTGAAAGCAGGCACCAGACAGAACTTCCGTCAGAGAACGACGGAAATTCCAGTGATGGAACTTCCGTCAAAGGGCCATGGAACTTCCGTCACTCTCGGGTTGGTTACATTGCTGGAAGTGCATGTGACAGAACTTTCGTCAGAGATCGATGGAACTTCCGTCACAGCTGTTTGGTTCAAAAGACAAGGCTCTTTTTGGGCTTTTTGGCTAGCTTTGCTCTCTTAGGTTTTTAAGGTTTGCTCAAGCACATCAAATCCTAGCAAGTAAGATATGTTTACCCCTCTTGATAGTTCAACATACCTATGACTCAAATAAATTATCCAAACTAAATTTGAAGCACCATGAGTCCTTTTTCCTTTTCTTCCTTTTATAGAGGGATGAACTTTCTCACAAATATGGGCAATTAATTTTCTTTTGATAATCTGCACATATTCTTCATACTTATGTTAGTATATTTTAATTTAGTGCACATTTTAACTTTCATTATTGTTACATGTTTTACTCTAACTCATGACATTTATTCTCGATTTTGTGTTCTACTTTTT
Organism: Eleusine indica; assembly: GCA_030378355.1. Lineage (NCBI taxonomy): Eukaryota > Viridiplantae > Streptophyta > Magnoliopsida > Poales > Poaceae > Eleusine > Eleusine indica. The sequence continues at coordinate 52,518,254 of CM059495.1, forward strand.
CATGGTTTGCTCTAACTCAATAAAATTTACTTTATAGATTACTTAAGCATATATCTTATCATTTCTTATGTGCTAATATCTTTGTTTATTCTACATATGCAACTGAAAAGAATAATTTTATATTTCTATAATGACAACTAACATTTTGTTTAGAAACTAGACACCTATGAAGAGGTGAAGTTACTCCTCAAATTCTATTTTATTTTACCTTTTATCTTTGCTCAGTCTTATAAGATACTAAGATGTAATTTATACATCTCTACTTTCCCAACTACTGATTCTTGGCCACCACAACTTAATCTCTAGAAGATTAATTTTTATATGTACTTTATGCTTATTTGTTAGTTCATCTTAGTCCTAAAATGTCATCTACTATCATGTTGTTATGCCTTCATCTATAAGATGCAATTATTTATATTTTAGTTACATATAATATTATACTATCCAGACTTTAACCATCAAACTTTCTAACAATTATAAGTATATTCCCTCAAATTTTGTACTATTGCAATTTATAAGTGATTTGTCATTTCTTTATCAATAATTTTGCTTTATTTCTCTCTTTGTAAAAAGAAACATGTGTAAACCATATGTGTTTAGTGAAACCACTAGGACAATACACATTTAGGAGTTGATTCATTGCAACACATGTTTATGCTAAAATCATCCCCGTCCGACAGTGAAGTGGATATGGATGGTGATGGAACTTAGCCGTATTCCGTATCATGTTTTGCACTTCTTCTAAAAACAATGTATCATGAGAGATTAACCATATTTTTTGGGCCCCCCAAAATAGTTTTTATAATACATAAGAAATAGTCTCAATAGTATATCAGTTACACATTTCTAGCTCAGTAATATATAGGTTATAGCATTTTCAACTCTAAATTATATTGGTTATTAAATTTGTAGTAATACCTATGCATCTACTTTTACTTTTATTATAAGTTGTGGTACTCTAGTTATATAACACCTAGCATATATAAAATATCCAAATACAACATTATTTTTGTTTTGCCTTTAGATGTCTCTACCTATTAGATATTTCATTTGAATTAATTATCTATTGTATGTGTTTATTATGGGTTCTTTTTTAAGTTGTACTGCCAAAAAATAAAAAGAAACATTCCTTCCTTTTACTTTGATATAATTTTATATTGAATTTCACGTATTTTCATGTTAGTTTAATGTATTTTATTAATTTTAACCCGAATTTACCTATTTATGGACTATATAAAGGTATGATGGGTAATTTTGAAATATGTATTAGGGGTATTTTTGCTATATTTTATAATTTTCTAATTTAGCTATTTGTGAACTCATGAATCACAATGCCAAGTGGATAATTTATAAATAGGTATTAGGGGTATTTTTGGCTATATTGTATGATTACGAATTTAGCTATTTGTGACTCACGATGCAAGGTGGTAATTAGATGTATTTTTGACATATTTTTATAGGGGCTCTTATAATGGCAGATGCGGGTAGTTTAAGTCATGTTTAGATCTAAAGGCATGATTAGACCAGTTCTCCTATTTCCTATCCTGTAGCAAGAAAAGGCATCTAACCGGCGCCGAAAAGAACATAGTATACGTTTTCCAACTGATTACTGATCATCTTACGCAAAACGTACCGATCAAGCTATCATCTTACGCAGGACTCAACAAGTAGGCACGAAACCAAAACGACAAACCAAATGGTCTACTCTTATTAGTGGCGTGCTGTTCATTCTCTCAAACGATTTGGGTCTGATCTTCGTGGAACCAAACTCCGCTGATTGGTGACACTACATGCCAAGGGTTCCTTTGATTCTTTGAGATGCCAAGATTCTCTTGTTCAGTGCAGGCTAGCTAGTGATCAATGGCGTGATACTTAGACTAGCTAGTATAGTATCCCGTGGGATATCCTCTCCTCCATGACAGATTGACAGATTCTGGTCCTGCCTTGTGCCAACGAAACACGTACGACTCAGCTGGCTTCGAGAAGAGAGGGACGACGGCGTCGAGTGAAAACGATGAGGAGATGAGAGAAGAAACAGCACAACTGCACAAGAGGCATCACAAACCGGGACGATTCATAACTGGGTCGCGCAACTGCATGAGAGAACAGAGCACCTCTGTACCACGCACACCACACTGGGTAGTGTTTCGTGTCAGAGCACGCAGCGACTCCTCGACGACGCCACAGGCTACAAGCCCAGAACGACATTTCGTTCGGTTTTTTTTTCTACGTGAATGTTTCCGTGTTGTTTCGATGCCGAGGCCACGAAGACGGTGGAGTTGGGTTGTTGCCGGCGGTACTCGTGTCACGATGGCGGTAGGGAACCTGCTGCGCCGCCGTACTGGACAGCTCGGTGGCTGCGGTGGTTTGCGTGCGCCGGAGACGGAGGAACCCATATAACGCAATCACACAGCTCATCCAGGACGTAATCTCACATGGTGCTGGTTCATCATGGACGGAGGGTGGGTGACGAGACGCTGACTGGGCAGGCACGGTTGTAAGCAACGGAACACAAAAAATACTTCATGAGGTCACATGGCTCCGAAGAGAGTCGATGAAGACAAAGTAGAGAATCTGTTGCTTGAGGAAACGAAGGAAACAACCGAAACACAATGGAATTGACCGGCAGTGACCGAGTGACGTTCTGACTAGAAGAAAGGAGCCAAAGAAAGCATATTCTGACAAGGTGTGCTTCGCTAACAGCGTAAATCTTACGGCGCTCGAAGTACAAACGTCTGGGTCTGGTCGTAAATATGGCGGGACAAGAAAGTTCAGTGAAGACCATATCCTTGCCCTATTCAACGTGAACCACGAACCAGTCGCATGAATCACATCGAGCATTTCTAGTTGCAGATATGCAGCAGCAGCAATCTTACCATTCAATTCCACGGCAATTTAAGCACATCTAACTCAAATTTAACAATCGACATGATCCCACGAGCTAGTCTTATTTGCCACAGAAGTGAATCATCAGAGAGTTCCGGTGAGGTTATGTACTTAAGAGTTTTCACCTGCAAATGCACTGCAGGTCCTTTCAATATTTCAATTTCATGTCAAACGAGCGACATTTAAATCAAGTTTAGAAATGTACTGTACCAAGCGAGGTCACCATTTGGAATCTCTCCAGCATTCCTATGAAACTGTTATGTTCCAGACAAGGTAAAATCTGTTATTCCAGTACTCTGCCAGATTTCCAGAAGTTATAAGATTATCATTCCACTCAGATGACTCAAAACCGATTCTGATTTAGCTTACTGATCAAGTGAGCACAGGCTGAGCATGCAATCAACATAAAAGGTCTTTTTTTTTCGAAAAGATAGTCAACATAAAAGGTCAAAATCCAATTCATTTTTTGCAGTTGCACAATGCTTAAGCTCAACGTTGCTACTTAATCAATTACTTTCCCAAGGTTCACTTGGTAGCGCCACGCATATTGTTAAGAATTCAAGTCGTTATGCCATGAATTTCCCAACAAGACTCTAGCTTTTCATATTGATTCTATAAGTCATATTAAAAGCAGAAATAAGAACACGAAAGCGAGAATTCATGAAGAAATCAAAGTGAACTTTGGAGTTGAAGATATCCTGACAGAAAAAGGATAATGCAAATATGAAATAAGTAATTATAAGATAACAGATTAATATTCAAGCGCTATGCCCTAAAACGCTTAAACAATGAACAGTTGCACCATATCTGATCTATTTATAATGAATAGATAATCACATCCTACTAGCCTATGAGGTCATCACAAACAACAAGAGGACTATAGTTTTTTATGTAAGCAGCATTCAGTAGCCAAGTTTAACGAGCGAAGTTCCTAGGGAGAAGACCATCTAGTGATGGACAATGGTGCATAGCTACTGGCAATCTCCAGCAAGGATTCTGTTTGTTTCTTCATCAGCCTCAAGACCATCTTTCTTCATACGATCCAGCAATTCGGACACTGGTTTTCCAGCACGAACATATGTTTTCAGTAAGCAATGATAGACATCCCTGGTCAAAGGATGAAACTTCTGTAGCATACTTGCCATCTCCTCAGCGGCTTCTACATCTCTCTGACCCATGAAATGGTTCAGGCTCATTAGCACATATGTCAGGTCAGGTTTCCATGGAAAAGCTGCGTGAGCAAGAGCCTTCCTTGTCATATCCACCGCCTTCAGAACCAGGCCAGTCTTGAAATATCCACCAGCCAACTTATACCAAGTAGAAGCATAAGGTTTCCTCCCGTTCTTGATAGTGTCATCCACAAGAGCCAACGCTTTCTCCACAAGACCTTCTCTGCAGTAAGCATCAACCACTAAGTTGGTTATTCTGAAATCGAAAAAGTGAGCACATATCGTCTCCCATTCTTTCAGTGCTTTCTCGGCACCATCAATGTCATTCATCTTGAGTAGTGCGCTTATCCTGCACCCGTACATCGAGTTGCAAGGTGGCACTTTGGATTTGTAGACATCCCAAATGCGCTCAGCTTCAGGGAGCATCCCCATATTCGTATACGTGGTGAGCAAGAACCCATATGCAGCCCTACCGTTATTTTTGGGAATCCGTTTTTCGGCTTCACGAAGAGCCTCAGCAGCCCTTTCTGGCATCCCTGCTTTCATGAAAGCCTTTGCTGCTATGCCATGTCCATACCACATCAAATGCTTCTCGTGTGGATTGGCCTTGTCGAGCAACTTCTCGAGCCCCTCAATATCTTCGGCAGCAATGTATGCAACAACCAGATTCTCCAGAGTAAACATATCCGGCTCGACACCTTTCTCTTTCATATCCTGGAACAAGGCATGCACCCTCTCGAGCTGTCCGGTCTCCAAGTAAAGCTTCATCATCCAATTGTAATTGTAAGACGCCTTCATCCCCATCTCCTGCATCTTCGCAAAGAGCTCCTCGGCCTTGTCGGCTGCCTTGGCCTCCGCATAGCATTTCAGGAGGGAGCCATAGCATTGCGGTTTCCTTAATTGCTGCGGCACAGTACCAAAGTACTCCACGGCGCTGTCGAGGCCGTGGACCTTGGCCATCAGCTCCAGCCGGTACGCGACGTCACCGGCCGACAGGTACAAATGCCTCCGGTCGGTCATCCAGAAGGACAGCTGCAAGAAATAAAAGAATCGCGTGCACGTAATCAGTTGAGCATCGAGATTGATCCGGAATCCACAGATTTCAGTTTGAGATGAGGAGTGGGGGAAAGGATGGATTGGCTAGGACCTCGAGCGCGTGGGCGTAGCGGCGGAAGTGGATGAGATGCTTGACGATTGACTGGATGACCGCCTTCTCGACGGTGCGGCCCTCCCGGGCCCATTCCTCCAGAACGGGGGCCAGCGGGAGGCTCGTGTTCCCGACTGCCGCAATGCGGGGGAACAGGTCGTCAGGCGATGACCGCAGCTTCGAACGGGATCTAGATGGGAAGGCGGAGGGGGCCGCGACACTCTTATCGGCGCCCACCACGGCCGTAGAGAGACGGCGGACGAGGAGGCGGTACATGGTGGCGGCGCGCTCCGGCGGCTTAGTGCGGACGGAAGGCGGAGGGAGGGTTTGGACGAAGGGGAGAAGAAAGCAGTTGAGCTTGAGCCTTCGACTTGGCATATGGGCCTGTGAGTTTCGAGAATTGAGCCTTCTTGTTGAGCCTGCCTTCAACTGGGCTCTCAGCTGCTGCGGAACTGACTAGTTTTATGAGGCCCAAAAGCTCACTGCCGCCCAGTATACCGCGCCACAAGCCCGCAAGGTCGCCACGACGCGATGGCCTCCTCCTCCCTACTCGCGGCGGCGCGCCGCCTGCTCCGCCTCAGCCGCGGCAGGAGCAGGCTCCTCCCCGGCCTCCTCCCACGCGTGGCCGCCTCGTCGCCTTGCGGATACAGCACAGAGAAGCGAAGGCCAGCGCGGCCGCTGGGCCTGCAGTCCACGCTGTCTCCGCTTGGCCACCCGGGAACGCTCCTAGTGCCGGAGATCGAGCTGTGGGCGGCGAGGCCCGGCAACCGTATCCGCCCTGTAGAGCTCCAACGCATCGTCAAGGAGCTCCGTAAGCGCCGCCGCCACCGACAGGCCCTCGAGGTTGGTACTGCCATCGGCCCACCTCCCATATCCTCTGCTCCACTTCGTTTATTGGGTCCAGTTGGCGCACGAAGGGCGTTCGATAAAATGCTGTGCTGGTGGGTGTCTGTTCTGGATGTTTAATCCATGACTTCATCCATCTCTGATCTTCATTCATTCGGTGGCCTAGACTTCTGTGCGCGAGGTGTTTGATCATGTAATGCTGTAATGAGAACGACCAAAATTATTCAATTTTAGAGCGTCCCATATTTTTTTTCTTGTCAAATTCATGCTACACACGTAAAAATTGAAATATTTGTTTGTGCAAACAAAGTTGAGAGGATTGCACAAAATGAGGGCATTGCATATAACTACTGGGACGTTGGGGGTGTTTAGAGGAGTTTAGCCTGCTCTACAGTTATAGGCAGGGGTGGAGCCTTGGAAATAAGCAGACGCACGCACGCATGTACACACTCACACACACACACCAATATTGGTTCGTCTCGTCCTAGGCTTCTAGTTTTAGCACATGTCGAGGCCTAACCTCACATAGCGCAGGCACATGTTTTGACCATTGAATATACTCACATGTGATCTTCCCCTGATGACTCCCAAGAAAACATGTAATACATGCTGAGGCTAGGACATGCACCAAGGCCATTCTGCTGCTGGGCTGGGCGTTCGGTTAACCCGGTTAATGCAGTCAAGAAGAATTTTGGTTATAGAAAAGTGAAACCCAACATATCCAAAGAAAAGGCATAACCGCACAATTCGGTGGTCGGTTAATTCGGTTCGGTTGTGCGGTTAACCACACATCGTGCATAATCTTATCTACTTACGCAATTGTGGCAACAAACACAGAAAAATCGATTGCTTGCCGTTGTTCCGCCGCCGCGCCAACTTGCTGTTGCTCACCGTTGGGCCGCTGCTGCCCATGCATTGCCTTGCCAGTTGCCGCTCCGCTCCGTCGCGCACGCCGGCTGACCCACCCCTGGCTTTTGGTCTATGCATTTTTCTCTGTTATTTTGGTTCGGTCATCGGTTTTACGGTTATTTTGGTTCGGTTTGATCATCAGTTTTACGGTTAACCATGCTTAGACCTAATTCTACATTAATATTAATGGGTATTTATTATAACCCTTTGCTATAGCTGACATGAGTTTGTACTTTGTAGCATGCACCAATTGAATTATTTTAACTTTTTGTATGTAAGGAGCATGTTTTTTTTTCAATTTCTAGAGCTTATCTATGCAGTCTTGCTGAATGCAGTAAATATATTCCATTTTTCTCTGTTGTAAACACTCTTCAATCATTTCTTTCTGTCACATTTTTACACAGATCTCTGAGTGGATGAATTCTAAGGGACACGTCAAGTTTGTACCAAGGGATCATGCTGTTCACCTGGATTTGGTTGGTCAAGTTCATGGAATTGAAGCAGCAGAGGCGTACTTCAACAACCTGTCTGAGAAAGACAGGACAGAGAAAACCTATGGTGCGCTTCTGAACTGCTACACACGAGAACTCTTGGTCGACAAAGCCTTGGCCCATTTTCAGAAGATGAAAGAGCTGGGTTTTGTGTTTTCCCCGCTCTCTTACAACAACATCATGGGCCTTTATACAAACCTAGGACAGCACGAGAAGGTCCCTTCAGTTATTGCAGAAATGAAAAGCAATGGAATCATTCCTGACAACTTTAGCTACAGAATATGCATCAATTCATATGGCACAAAGGCAGATTTTTTTGGGATGGAGAACACACTGGAGGAGATGAAATGCGAGCCTCAGATTGTTGTCGACTGGAACACCTATGCTGTTGCGGCTAGATACTACATTAAGGGCGACCTAAGGGAGAAAGCATACTCTGCCTTGCAGAAAGCAGAGGCAAAAATAGATCAGAGGGATCCTGATGCTTATAACTATCTGATTTCCCTGTACGGCCAGCTGGGGGACAAATCAGAGGTTAAGAGGCTGTGGGTGCTCCAAATGTCAAACTGCAAGAGGCACATTAATAATGACTACAACACAATGTTGGCAGCGCTTATGAAGCTTGACGAGCTTGCAGAAGCAGAAGCATTGCTGAAAGAGTGGGAATCTAGTGGAAACGCATTTGATTTCCGTGTTCCAAATGTCCTACTCACTGGATACCGCCAGAAGGGCTTGCTGGACAAGGCTGAGATGCTGCTCGATAACTTCTTGAATAAAGGGAAGCAACCTCCTTCAAGCAGCTGGACGATTGTGGCAATCGGCTACGCGGATAAAGGTGATGCTGCGAAAGCATATGAGATGATGAAGAATGCCCTACGTGTGTACAACCCAGATAGTGGCTGGGTCCCTAGGCCTTCTATGATTGAGATGATACTAAAATATCTTGGAGATGAAGTGGAGCTCAAGGATGTCGAAAGTTTCATTGATCTGCTGAAAGTTGTTGTGCCAATGAACTCAGAAATGACTGAGGCTTTGTCAAGGGCTCGAGCGAGAGAAGAGAAGAAGGCTGAAGAAGAGACGACAGAAGCTCTAAGCTCAACGACCTCATGAGAATGTTGTTGCTGGAGCTCCAACTAAAATGGAGCTTTAGTCTTGTTTTTTAACCTAAGTACTAAATTGGTAGTCAGATATTGGTTTTTCTTCTGCCGTCTAAATATATTAAAACACGTAGGTTCTCTCACAAAAGAGACCCTCCATGTGAGCAAATAGACATTTAACCGTTCGATCAGTCCAGCAGGAAATGTGTACCGTCAGATTTTATCATTCGACATTTGCGTCTAGGTCCTTTTCAAAAAATTGAGTCATAAATTCTTTGTCTCCTCTGTGGATTAGTCCTCTCCAATTCTCCATCCTCCCGACTACGACGATGAGTCCCCTGCTGCATTCTGCCTCCGGGGCGCACTCCGCTGCCGACCGTCGTCATCTACTCCCTGACGTGCTAAACCTCGGTGAAGCCGTCTTCCCCGGCATTGTTTTCCTTGCCACATCGAACACACCCCAACCGTCCCACACCATCGAGCACGCCCCGCCGTCACTTCATTCGTCGAATCCCTGCTCGTTGTTCTGACGCAACACCGCAGTCAACTCTTTTCGCATGTGCATCATCATTTCGGGTAACTGAGGCGGCGAAGCATGCGAAAAGAGTTTGTTCCGGGTAACAACGCCATGAGCCCCACAATGAGTAACTGAGCCGGCGAAGCATGCGCGGCTGGACGAGGCCGTCAGACACGAATTGAAATCGTTGCATTAGCTACTAGCCAATGCAGAGGGCTACTTTAGCTGGCATTAGGCTGAATATCAACCATTCGATCTGAAACAAATGGATCAGATTTATTGCTATAGTTATGGGCAAAAAAAAAATAGAACCGAAACAGCAATAAAATAGAGCACTGTAGCTACATGAATTTGGTACTGTTCCCGGCATTAATCCACTATAGCAGACTCATATCACTGTAGCTTCTCCGCATTGACTGAAGTAATATAAAGGAATTGGATCCGACACAGACACGTCCGGCTGCATATGGCGAGGCACAACATCACGTGCGACATGCATTGGGTATTCAAGCTATTTAGATGCACAAGGGTGGAGTAAGTGGAGTGCCGTTCTGATACGTGAAGAAACAACTACAGCTACTAAAACAACAGCGCTCCCTGAATCAGAGTTGTGTGATGTTGTTTTGAGTTAGGTGCATCTCTGTCTCTCACATGTCTAGGAATGCTCACGACCTGTTTGATTAATTATCGAGAGATTTTGTACTTTAGTTCATAAGTCTTAAATCCAAAATTGAAGTGTTGCCTAAAGCTCATTTACTCCTCATGTACTACTTGCTAAAGTAGAAGCTCAACTTTGATCAAGGTTTAGTTTAGAGTAACTTCCAACTAAACTTTATCGAGGAGCAATTTCAAGCTCCATTACTGAAACCGACCAGATTGATATAATATGCATTTACTCAACTTTTCACTACGTATGGTAAGAATTGTTATTTGTCATACCATAGTTATATGTAATATAATTCGATTATATAACACAGATGGCTTATGCCTAAAGTACGATTGTGACAATGCAGTCTTTTCAAGTGCAAAATCAACATGATTGTAGCAAATCTGTTGGTTTAAACCCAAGAGGCCCAGAAGCTCACAAAGAGCGGCGAATGCTGGTGGGTTAGGGTGTTCAGGTTGTTGGGGTCCTGATCGACTACCTAGCCGGATGGGCTCGTTTGGTTCCTGCCTGCGGAAGCTTGTCTGGGCCAGGCAATCGATCAGGACCTCAAGTGCACGAAATCGAACACCTCGCGTTGCTGCCTGGCTCAGGCAAGTTTTTGAGGATGCGGTCCAAACAAGCCCTATACTGTCGGACTGCCCAGCCGGCGTGCCGTAAACCCAAGCTCACGAAGGTTGAAGTGGCACACTGCCCACGTGATGGCCCCCTCCCTACTCGCGGCAGCGCGCCGCCTGCTCCACCTCGCCGGCGGCAGGAGCAGGCTCCTCTCCGGCCCCCGCGACAATTGAGGATTTGCCCTCCTTCCTGAAGACCACAAGTCATTTACCCTCCTTACCAATTTTCTTCATACTTTGCTCAAACTGATCTGAAATGACGATTCTATCCTTTTCATCTTCTTCAACCTCCAACCCGTCGCATAACTCGTCCCACGTGTTCGCTGCCACCCTCCTCGCTCCCACTTAACTCGTTGCTCCACCTCACCATGACGCCGGCGCCGGCTCCACGAAGGTCCCACCAAACCACAATTGATGTGCTCCTTCCACAAGCGCACGAACACGAGGCCATCGGCAACGACGCGGCTTGCAGCCAGACGCCAAGGAAGAGAAGTCCCATGAGCATGCCCGGCGCCCGTGCTCCTCTGCTAGGTTGGCACCAAGAACGCCGCCGACGCGACCTTGCTCGGCATCATTGTCCGCGCGCTAGGCCATTAGGGTCAGCACACGTTGTCGTCTTCGCCCTGCTCGACGAAATGCCACTACCGCTAAAGTATCGCCTTGGCATCCATGCTTGAACGAGTTGGTTCGGAGTGTCATGAAGCGGCCCATGTCGTCGGCCATGCATGGGTTGTGCAGCCGCAGGTGCCCCTTTCCACCATGGTCGCCGTTAGAAGAAAGAGATGGAGGAGAAATGAGTCATTTAATATCAGGTTTTAGACCTGAATTCCATGTGTAAGGGCAAATCCTAAATCAATTATAGAGACCATGTACAAATTATGAAGAGAATTGGGAAGGAGGATAAATTGATAATGGCCTTTGGGAAGGAGGACAAATCCTCAATTGCCCCGGCCCCCTCCCATGTGTCGCTGCCTCATCGCCTTGCGGATACAACACGGAGAAGGTAAGACTGTCTGTACTGGGGTACGCGATGCGTTCCTCCAGTACCAATATTACGCCTGCAGCAGGGTACGCTACATGGTCCGCAAACGAAGCGAAACCGCTTCCGCATGCCAAATCAAGCGGTGGTAGCGTGTGTATGCTACCCTCGACGTGGCACGGGGCCCATGCGTCAACGCACGCCATCCCAACCGGCAACAGAAGAGAAAAGGGGAGGGGGAGGTGTGGGAGGAGGGAGAGCCACCGCACCGCCGTCGAGGGCCGCCGCCGGATCCCCTTCTATTCCCCTTTCCTCCTTCCCTCAACCACCCACGCGGTCGCCGCACAGGGAGAGAGCGATCGGCGTAGGGAGAGAGGCGGCGCCAGGGAAGAAGGAGGGAGGGGCCGCCAGGGAAGAAGAGGACCGCGCGTGGTGCCTCCGCTCGGCCGGCCGACCGCCACCATGGACCCACCTGCGGGAGGAGGGGGGCTCGCGAGATCTAGGGCGGGGAGGGGGGGGGGATCGGGGCGGGGAGGAAGGGGCACTCCACGGCTTGCCGGTCGGATGTCGGAGGAGGAGGGAGGGCGCCGGCGCGGGGAGGGTGGGAGGGCGCTGATCGGAGGTTGGAGGAGGAGGAGGAGGGAGGGCGCAGGCGCGGGGAGGAAGGGGCGCTCCGCGGCTTGCCGGCCGGATGTCGGAGGAGGAGGAGGGAGGGCGTCGGCCAGAGCTCGTTGGAGGAGGGAGGGCGCCGGCCGGAGCTCGGAGGAGGAGGGAGGGCGCCGGCCGGATGTCAGATGTCAGAGGAGAGAAGAGGGTCGACGGAGGACGCAACGAGAGAGAGAGAATGGGAGGGAGGGAGGCCGGCAGGATTTATTAATAAAAGAAACTAACAAGCGAGCCCCACGGGTGATAGTTGGTATAGAGTAGGAGATATAGAGGATAACATGTGTGAAAAACTAGATAAAAATGAAAGAATTTTACTGATTAATATAAAATATTTTTTTTAAAGAATGAATTTAGAGTATGACAAGTGAGATCAGCGCAGCCGCTGAGCCTGCAGTCCACGCTGTCTCCGCTTGGCCACCCAGCCACGCTCCTGGTGCCGGAGATCTAGCTGTGGGCGGCGAGGCCCGGCAACCGTATCCGCCCTGTAGAGCTCCGACGCATCGTCAAGAGTTCCGTAAGCGCCGTTGCCACCGCCAGGCCCTCGAGGTTGGTACTGCCACCCGCCCACCTCCCATATCGTCTGCTCCTCGTTTGTTGGGTCCAACTGGCGCACCAAGGGCGTTCGATGAAATGATGTGCTGGTGGGTATCTGTTCTGGATGAAGTATGACTTCGTCCATCTCCGATCTCCATTCATTCAATGACCTAGACATCTGCACGCGAGGTGTTTGATGTAATGCTGTAGCGAGAACGATAATAGTTTCTTTCAATTATTAGAGAGTTCCCGTATTTTTTTTTCTTGTCAATTCCATGCTACGAACGTGAAAATAGAAATAATTGTTTGTGCAAACAAAGTTGAGATGATTGTACAAAATGATGGCATTGCATGCAACTACACTAGGACGTTAGGGATAAAAGGAGTTTTGCCTGCCCTACAGTTATAGGCAGGGGTGGAGCCTTGGAAATAAGTCAGACGCACGCACGCATGCACACACAACCCAATATTGGTTCGTCCTAGGCTTCTAGTTCTAGCACATGTGTAGACAGAATGGAGGCCTAACCTCACATCGCGCAGGAACATATTTTGACCAATGAATATAGTCACATGTGATCTTACCCTGATGACTCCCAAGAAAACGTGTAGTAAATGCTGAGGCTAGAACATGCACCAAGGCCAATCTGCGTCAATATTGATTGGTATTTATTATAACTTTGCTATAGCTGACATGAGTTTGTACTTTGTAGCATGCACCAATTGAATTATTTTAACTTTTTCTATGTAAGGAGTATTTTTTTTTCCAATTTCTAGAGCTTATCTATGCAGTCTTGCTGAATGCAGTAAATATATTCCAATTTTCTCTGTTTTTAGCATTCTTCAATCGTTTCTTTCTATCACACTTTACACAGATCTCTGAGCGGATGAATGCTAAGGGACACGTCAATTTTGTACCAAGGGATCATGATGTTCACCTGGATTTGGTTGGTCAAGTTCATGGAGTTGAAGCAGCAGAGACGTACTTCAACAACCTGTCTGAGAACTCTTCTGAAATGCTACACACGAGAACTCTTGGTCGACAAAGCCTTGGCTCATTTTCGGAAGATGAAAGAGCTGGGTTTTGTGTTCTGGCCACGCTCCTACAACAGCATCATGGGCCTTAATACAAACCTTGGGCGGCACGAGAAGGTCCCTTCAGTTATTGCAGAGATGAAAAGCAATGGAATCTATTCATATGGCACGAAGGCAGATTTTTTTGGGATGGAGAACACACTGGAGGAGATGGAATGTGATCCTCAGATTGTTGTCGACTGGAACACCTACGCTGTTGTGGCTAGCAACTACATTAAGGGCGACCTAAGGGAGAAGGCATACTCTGCCTTGCAGAAAGCAGAGGCAAAAATAGATAAAAAGGATCCTGATGCTTATAACCATCTGATTTCTCTGTACGGCCAGCTTGGGGACAAGTCAGAGGTCAAGAGGCTGTGGGCTCTCCAAATGTCAAATTGCAAGAGGCATATTAATCATGACTACAACGCAATGTTGGCAACGCTTGATGAGATTGCAGAAGCAGAAGCATTGCTGAAAGAGTGGGAAATACATTTGATTTCCATGTTCCAAATGCCCGGCTGGTGTATGGTGTAGACTTGATTTGCACGGAGGACGACATATACTGAACATTCTGCTTGTGTGGTCTTTCATATTGTTCGTCCCCTGTCCGGCTGTCCATGATTTCAAACAAATAGGAATGTTCAATGGCACTTAAAAATGCTCTATATATTGGATAGATTTTGGGCTCTGGGTTACAAAAAGCACAGCACATCAAGCACACGAACCCATTATATGGATGCACGATTCAAATCAGAACATGAACGCAATCGGGAACACACGCCGCGCCGGCTCGGCCTGACACGACGCCTAGCAGTTGGGGATGTTGATGCCGCAGGTGGTGAGCGCCTTGCGGGCGTTGGGGCTACCGATGTATCGGGCGTAGTTGGGGTCCTTGGCGTACTGGCAGAAGCACCCCTGCTGCGCGCGCAGGTTGGAGCAGCACGCGTCCGTCGGCGCCGATCCGCTGATGATGGCAGGAAGGCACACCGCCAGCTGCTCCGGCTTGCAGTCGTCCGCTGACGCCCCGCTCATCGCCGCCACCATGATCAGCACCAGCATCGCAACCGTCTTCGCCATGACTGTGCTCAGTGCTGTGCAAGAGACAGAGACTGAGTGGTTGCCGTGCCGGTGTGTGGACTGTGGAGTGAGTAGTTGTGCTCTGGTGGCGTGGTACTATTTATAGGCGGTCGTCTGGTGCGTGGCGAGGCGCCGAAACGCGTCTGGCATGTGAGTGCGTGCTCTAGTACTGAACCGCATGCAAAAACTGTTGGCTGTTGCATGCACTCGGCCAATGGCTCTACTGACAACTGTATATACTCTGCACTATTCATTTCATTTATGGTACTGTACTAAAAATTGGCAAAATTTCGAAATATTATCTTCTGCTTTTGATAGTAACCTCAGGCAGTGAACAATGGTAGATAGCAATTCCCCGGCATCGTCACCGTTCCGTCGACCAAACCGGGCAACGGGTTCAAGAGCAATTGCAACCTCCCGCCGCTGAACCCGGAACCAATTGCAACGACGACGCCGACCCCAACAACGACGATGCCGTCACCCGTGCGCAAACATGCCAGCTCGCGGGGATCAAAACAGGACGTCCAGTGAACATATGCGTCGTGAGCAGGAACATGTTCTTGGCCGATGCCCACAACAGCCGCCACAGGTTTGTGCACCACTGCACCCGTTGAGAAACCGCGAGCAAAAAGGTCCGGGCCGAGGCAATCCCGCTGTGCAGCAGCAATCCTGTGTCGATCGATGTGGTGCTAAACCATTCAGGTATACTTAAGCAGGCGCCGTCGCGGGGTAGTGCAGGGCTAGAACATTTCTCTTTGTTTGTCTTGATTGTACAGCTTACGCTACGCGGAGACGGCCGCGTTCCCGGTCTTAATACGTGTTCGAATAGCCGGCCGAGCGTTGCGCAGTGCCTCACTGTCTACGCGTCGCTGAAGCCGGCTCACGGCGTCCTGCCTGCCGCGCCCCAATCTTGAAGGTGCCCGCATGCCGTGGACGGCCGGGTTGTGGCTGGCATATAGGTGATGTGTGGTCTGCGCTTTTAGCTCCACCTTTATTAATCAAGACAAACAAAGAGAAATGTTCTATATGGCACTATAAAAAATGCTCTCTCTCTCTCTATATATATATATATATTCGATAGATCTGGTTCTGAGTTACAGAGAAATACATCAGTCCACGCACACGGAGCCGTTATTCGTACTACATAAAAACGCGAGCGGCGCAAGACGCGGTGGCTCGGCCTAACACAGTGCACACACGCCTAGCATTTGGGGACGGCGATGCCGCAGGTGGTGAGCGTGCGGCCGGCGTTGGGGCTGCTCAGGTATTTGCCATAGTTGGGGTCCTTGGCGTACTGGCAGAAGCACCCCTGCTGCGCGCGCAGGTTGGTGCAGCACGCGTCCGTCGGCGCCGACCCGCTGACGATCGCGGGGAGGCACACCGCCAGTTGATCCGGTTTGCAGTCGTCCGCCGAGGCGCCGCGCGGGCTCGTTGCGGCTACGATGAGTGCCAGGGTCAACAACATCGCTACCGCCTTTGCCGCCATGACTCCTCCTGCTAGGAACCTGATCTCTCTAGTTCTCTATTTACTCCTCTCCGCTGGCCGTTGCACGAGCACGAGAGACTCGAGTCGTCACACGAGTGCAGAATAAGCTTTGTGGTGGTGCTGTGGAGTGTGGACGACGGTGCTCTGGCGTGGTATTTATAGGCGGTCTGGGCATTGGGGTAGGTGAGCCGCGGCGAGGCACCTCGATGTGTCCTGCATGATGAGTGCGTGCACTGGGGTTGAACTACATGCAAAAACTGTTGCATGCAATCGGCCAGTAGCTCTACTGACAGCTCGACACGGCGTGCCACTTATTCATTGCACTCCTAGTAGTCTCCTAGTAACTGTCAGCGAATCAGGTAAAAGTTTAGTACTGCGGTTGGTGTGCATGCGAGCATTACTCTTTTTTAAGCTGGCACCTATTGAGTGCATGATCTGTTTTCATTACACCTCCATTCCACTGCATGCACTCTTTGATTTTCTATTAGGAAATTAGGTGGGCGCCTCCTCTCTCGATCGGCTTCCTCCCCTCAAACCATCGTCTATTTTAAGAACGGAATTTCTGAATATTTGAGTCCATATCTTGACTGCATTGTTTTATAACCTCAAAGCTATGAATTTCAGTAGGTAGATGTTGCTTAAGCTCAAGCACCGGGAAACAAGCGCCATGGGCATGCAGCATGCTGGAAATGAAATACGCAAGATGCTGCTCTTGATATAGTTTTTTTTATAAAAAAATATATATGTTGTTCCTGGTTGATTTATTCGGGCTCGGATTTAATGGTTCAATAAAAAAATATAGAGAGCATTGTTTGGTGAATAAAATGTACGATAACACTAAATACGCCGTCCACAACATGTCATATAAATTAGATACAAACCCAACCGGGAGTAAAGAACACGCCGGCTCGGCCTGACACACAAGCAGCTTGGGAGGGGGATGTTGCAGGAGCCGATCGTCCTGCGCCCGTTGAGGCTGCCGATGTAGGGCTCGTACGACAGGTTGGCGCAGCACACGGCCGTCGGCGCCATTCCGCTGAGGACCGAGGGTTCGCACGGAAACAGCAGCTCCGGGTTGCAGCTGACCGCCGAGTGCCGCGGCCATCAGTCCCTTACTTCCTTCTCAGGAGTCAGGACTCGAGCAGCACAAGTGCAAAGTGAGGCGGTGTGGACGGTGCTTTGGGGTGGCATTTATAAGGCGTGAGTGCGTGCTCTGCTTTTGATCACTGCCAGAAAAATCTGTATGCATTTTGGCAAAACGTCATCCATTTTTGTTAGCAGCTTATAAAGAACTTCTAAATTTTAGTGTTCATACCTTGGCTGCAGTTGATAACCTCATGCTGTCAACAATGGTAGACAGCCGTTGGGCGTTGCTAGACCCTGGGACTTGTCGTGCCGCGCCTCTGTTTTGTGTGATTTTAAGATGTCATCATCCCAAGCGCAGCTCAAGTCTTATTACCCGACCAGAGAAGCGTCCTGCAGTCTGTGCTTTTTATCTAACAACAGCTACATGCATGTCCCGGACGGTCTGCGTATTCTTTTTTTTTTAAAAAAACAAAACTATATTTCAATATTCTAACTGTTGTATCAACCAATGCATATAGCGCCGACTGGACCAAACTTTGTCATCGGAATGGAGACTGCAGACGTTGTAGTGCCCTGGTCCGGGGGGAAAGTCTTGTCTATGGAGTGCAGATGAGTCGTCACGGAGTGCGGCGACGGTGTAGGCAGCGCCGTGGCCGAGGAGGCGAACCTGTTCGTGATGGAAGATGTAGGATCTCGGCTCTGTATTTATCTAACAAGGATACCGCGCCGTGGCCGAGGGATCCGTCCCTCTAGACTGCAGTGAAGTTTAGCGTGGTTCATCCTGTCCAAACATTTTCAGATCAAAGTGGATCCGTCCCTCTAGAATTCAGCCATTACGGCTGACATTTACGAATCACGACAAACATTTAGATACAACATCAAGTTTACCAGAATAGTCTCATGCTGCGTACAGACAGACAAGATAAATACAGAGCGGAGGTTCCGATGACTGGCTTCACCTGGATAATCCTCTACGACCACACTCAACAATATTTGTATCTCGTGTCAATATATGTTCACTGCTTCCTGCTGACCGGATGGTGATTTGTTGCCAATTGCCAGGCGATGCATCTGTTCACGTACTCACGCAAATTTCCTTTGCCTGCTGTGTAACGCAGTTATATGGTGTGTTAGTGTGCCGGCGCTCTCGTTACGCAAAATCTCCAGACTTCGGGGTTGTCTTAGTTCTAATCTTCATGGTTGCAACCTGCTGTTTTCATTTTCATTTCCAGGTTTGATTAACTTACGCTCTGGGCTGAACCTTGTGCTCTTTTATCTTTCTTATTAATGGACTGATGTTTTCTCTTGTTTGTAAATTTATGAAAATTTTTTGATTTGATTTTGAACACTAAGTATCGTCTGAGGGGGGAAAAAAATGTTGTCATGCTACCAGTGCATTCAGCGCTAACGTTGACCAGGTGAAAATATGATTTCTATTTTTTCTTTTTGAGGGAGGTGAAAATATGATTTCTAAGTACAGTACTATTTGTTATGCTTAGTATTCTATTTCCTCTAGCAAGACAAAACCTCAATAATGCATGCCGATTATGAGAAACTTCGATGATGGAAGTGTTCGCTAGATTCGGCTGGAAATTCTCAAATAGAATTGCTGCCTAGGAGTGGTTTTATTTGTTATATCTGAATTCCTTTTACTTTGTCCATTTGATACTCTTGTGAGAGAGGTTGAGCCTGAGTGCTCTTTATTGTAATTGAACGGCTGTCTGCATCTTCCATGAAGATGTAGAAGCTGGAACGTGGTTCCATTATCTTAAAAAAAAAAAGTATTCTATTTCCTCTGGCCTTCGAGCTTGCTTCCCTCGTGGAGTCGCAGAAGCATGGTCCCTTTGAACTCAGTCATGGCATTGTGCAACTCCAGTGAAACCTTCAGAGTGCCTAAAGGCTCTGAGAAGTAGCAGGGGCAGGAGATTGATTAGGTAATGTGCAGTGCGCGTACCGAGGGAAAGCTACGGCACCTGACAATTCCTACATGAAGCGCTACGCTTTCCCTAGATTTAGTTTCGAGTTGGTCCAATTGCAGCTTCGGCTGCCGATGAGTTCCTACGTGCAGCAAAATTCAGCCGAAATGGTGTCCAGCAAAATTCAGCCGAGATGGTGTCCGGGGAGTTGATGAATTCAAGGCAATCCAAACAATGAGAATGAGAAAAAGAAAATAATGACCAAAACAAGGGTAGTGCAGTGATCAGCTGATCCACCGGGATATCATAGACGCCATTGAAACAACCTTCCATTTCCTGCTATTCTCGCAATTTTAAAAGTCTCTACCAATGTAAATACAATTCTCAAGAATACCCGAGGCAAAACCTTCCAGCCAGTGCAAAGGCCACAAGATAATGGTACCAACAAGTGTCTTTAAGTTATTTCTTCTGCAGACACCACAATTCAACTAATGTGGCACTGGCAGATTAACTTTCAAACGTAGATCTACGGATACATAGGCATAAATATCATCAGCAAAGCGATTCAATGCTGGGCATAAGCTAGAAACACCAACAGGGAAATAACTCAAATACCCCTTACTCTGTAAGAGTGGACTTCAGCTCACCACTCTTCTCCAGTTCGAGAATGATGTCACAACCACCTATCAGCTCCGACTTGTAGTAGAGTTGAGGGAAAGTAGGCCAGTTCGAGTATGTCTTCAAACCTTGTCTAACTTCTTCATCAGATAAAATGTCGAAGGACCCAAAGCTTACCCCTTCCTTTTTCAAAGCATTGACAACTTTTGAACTGAAGCCACATCGGGGTGCATCTGGTGTGCCCTTCATGAAAAGCATCACTGGGGCAGAGGAAATTAGGGCCTTCAGTCGGTCCTCCAGACTTTGTTTCGGGATAACCCCTTTGTCAGATAGAACCTTCTTCAGCTCACCATTCTTATGCATTTCCATCACTATGTCTGAACCACCAACCAGTTCACCCTTTATGTACAGCTGAGGGTAACTAGGCCAGTTTGAGAAAATCTTTAGTCCCTGTCTGACTTCATCATCCGAAAAAATGTCAAAACTTGAGAAAGGAATATTCTCCTGCTTAAGAATGTGAACCAGCTTCCCACTGAACCCACATTTGGGCTCCTCAGGTGTGCCTTTGATAAATATCATCACGGGGCTGGAATTAATAAGGCTCGTCAAACGTGCTTTCTGAGCATCAGTAAGAGATTCAGAAACTGCACCAGCCTTTTCAGTTGCAGGCTCAGGTTTCACTGCCTCTTCATCTTTGCTTCCATGGAGGGGAATATTGTGCTCCTTGAAAACATCCTTCAGTTCACCACTTTCATGCATAGCAATAACAATATCACATCCACCAAGCAGCTCACCCTTGCAGTAGAGCTGAGGGAAAGTTGGCCAGTTTGAGAACTTCTTCATTCCTTCACGCACATCATTATCTGTAAGGATGTCAAAGCTCCCAAATTCAACTCCTTCCTGCTTCAAAATGTCAACCACTTTACGGCTGAAACCACACCTTGGTTGTTCAGGGGTTCCCTTCATAAATAGAAACACAGGATGGGAATTGACAAGCTGCTCCAATCGTTTATTCAACACATCTTCCACGCTTCCAGTGTGTGTGCTTTCAGCAGCAGACGTTCCATTTTGCTGTGCCATCTCTTGAACCTTTTCAAGTACAGCAGGTCCAGCAGCCACTCCAAGGCTAGCAGGTACAGCAGACTCAGCATCGCTGGCAGGCCCAGCTACTTTGGCAACTTTATTGGCCAGACTTGCTGGATTTGCACCCTCCAGAGTATCAACAGTTTTGCCTTCCTGCAAACAGACAACATATGCATGAGGGCCACCTCTTCAATGAAGAGAATTAGATACAAATTCTTCAAAGCATCCACTAACAAAGATTTAACACTGAATTAAAGCAATTCCTGAAGTTACCAAACTTTAAAACAAAGACACCCAGGAACATATGACATTCACTGATAAGAGAAATATCTAAGTGATGATATAATATAATAGGCATCTCTTCTTTCTTTTTTTTTTAAAGAGATTTTCCTGCTATTATTGAAAGCTAGTAAGGTTCGTACAACCAGTTAACACCAGGAATATCGGTTTTACATAACTGCATCAACAACAAAACGGCAGAACCAAAAGGGTATGTACTATGTATCAGGCAGCTCATAAACCGTGCACTAAGGTTATGTGCGAAATGAAATGGGGCAGTTACCACAGAACATGTCACTTGTTTGCTAAGAACATCAAAATGCATTAAAACTTATTGGAGACATATTCAACAATTCAACAAAGGACTTTCACAGGCTTACAAAAGTTCAATGAGATGACATGGTTAAATATCAAAGAAAAAGGAACCACATGTGAATCCTTTGCAAGATGCAAGCACAGTTATGGCTTAATATCACAGAAAAGATCATATAACATGGCAAGGTCTTGGGTTGCTAAGCCAGTATATGCTACATATTCACACATCACATCTAATTAGGTACTGTACATTCATGTTAAACCTTTGGCATATATCGTTAGTATAAAAATATTAGTAGTACAAAATCCTTAGTGTAGAAAAGCCAATGATTGTTAGAGGCATATATACAAGGTTCTTCCACAGTATGTGGAAAGCATATGCCTGTTATAGTGGATCCTTTCTATTATGTCGATTGTCAAGGGTCCCTAATGCCCAGTTACGGGGATAAACCAAACCAGTAACTACAGTTCTCAGATGCTATGATGCACATGACCACACAGAGTGAATAGTATGAATGTATGATTACAGTGCTACAACACGATTTTCTTTGAGCATATATATTGATCAGACTGAACTGATTCCTTTGGTAGTAGAATAAGTCATGAGAATGAGAAGATTAGTGAACATAGGTCCTAAACAGATATGATTCACTATGTTAAGCAACACTTTATCATTTACTAAAAGCAAAAAGCATGCCGACGATACTATGACATTAATGCAATTACTGAATGCTTCAAGAAGTTCAACGACAAGTACATGACCCTAGCAGTAGTTATGCAGGCAGAACATTTGTACAACAAATACAATAGGCATGAAAAAACATATTGCACGACAACTATGAATACCTTGCAGAAAACAAAATAGGGTACTGCTGCAACCCCATATGCTTCTGATATCTCAGGTTGTTCTTCAGCTTCAACCTGATAAAAGTTACAAGTGTACAAAAAAACATATCAGCAAAAAAGACAGATCCCAATGTCATTGATAATAAATGAGCCATAATTATTGCATATACTAAGTAGCCCTAGACAAACAACCATGCAGAAATATAACATGCGATCAGTGTTTTTACCAAAAGCTCAGCCTGAGAAAATTTACCGAATTTGTGGAACTACAAAACACAGTATAAAAAATGAAATTGATATTACAAGCTAGCTAAACGCTCAGTAGGTATGTGCCTACTGACCGTAGGTTGGAATTCAGTGTTTAACAAACACCTGACAATTCAGTGTTTGTTAAATTAGTATCAATCACCCATACAATCAGTAACTTGACATAGCATTTGCTTGTTTCAGGTTGAAAGCACCTAGTGGATCAAACTAGCAATTTTGCGTTCATGTTATATGACATTTTAGCTACAATGGAGTGCCCAAAGCACCACTTATCACCAAATCTGATGCAGAATGATACATGGCCACGCAAAACATAATATCCTAACATTGACACAATTTAACAAACACCTGGCAATTCAGTGGAACATAATACTAGCACACATTCCAACCTACGGTTAGCCTAACAATAAAGTACCCTCACAATTTGAAAGGTCTAGTATAATTTTAAGATTAAATTCTGAGGAAGCATCCACAAGTTCAGAATTGACCTATGAGCATTCAGCAGACTAATTTCACCGGCAGAAGTAAAACTCATAAACTTAATCAATGTCCAGGACCGGGGCTTTCACTGCTCAAAACTATTCAGTTAAAAATTAGGTGACTGATTTTGAATCAGACAGATCAGGAGTATCATCGGACAAACTAGTCAAGCAGACGCTAGAGCTGGAGACCTTGCTCGTCAAGGTTAACTGAACCAAAAACCTAAGCTCCGTAAACCCAATCTAGGCCAATGAGACCATATCCATCGGCGACCAAACCAAACCAAATCTACCGCGATCGGGGACGGAGCTCTCACCCGGAGGAAGACGGCGTGGGGGAAGTCGACCGCGAGGTGGGCGAAGACCTCGTCCATCTGCTTGGAGGCCTCGCACCAGCTCGCCCAGAAGTGCACCGCGGCGGCCCGCGCCCCGGCCACCGCCGCCTCCAGCTCCGCTTTCGACCCCACCTCCCTCACCGCCCCGCCGCTCGCCATCGCCGCCTGCCCGGACCGCTTCCTCCCTCCCTCGCTTCGCGTGGCAGCAGAATGAGAATAGATGCGGCGGTGGTGGACTTGGTGGACGGGTTGCGGCTTGGGGTTTTCCTCTGCCTGGCGCTGGCGCCGTCCGCGCGATCGATCGGGTGGAACAGAGCCGGACGAGCCCGGAAGCGTCGTCTCTTTTTGTTGCGGCCCTTCCTTTCCCGTGGGGTGCGACGGCGACGGAACATTCCAGAAGGGAACGCGTGTGGGAAAGATGATGACCGATAATGGGCCGGGACAGCGCGATGGGCCGTAACGTGGTAAGAAGTTGTAACTCCGGCCTGTTTACAGCACTGTGTGTTCTTGCCCCATAGCCCCATAGCCCGGCCCGGTACAAGCAGAAGGACTTTACGTTGCGCCGCGCGGTGCGGCGGCGGTAGGGTCCAGCCGCCGTCCAGCTGCGGCTACCGGTCTGGCAGTCTCTACGAGAGCGTTATAAATTTGAGCGTCTCCGAAGCCGCCGAGCGCCCGCTCTTGGGCAGAAACCCTAGTTGCCGCTCTCACGTTCCCGTGGTGCGCCGCCGGATAGAATTTGGTCCATATCAATCCCTTCTTCTCCTCTTACCTTGCCTCTCACTTTCAGATCCGCCTCTTCCTGTGGTATAGAATTAGATCGCTCGTGCTCTTTGATCTCTTTTTGGTTGATTTGGTTCGATTCTCTTGATAGGCGTTCATGTTTGCCGAGTTGCGCGGATCGATGATGCTGTTAAAGAAACTGCGTTATCTTCCTGAGAAGCCGCCGTTACGGTGGCTTCCTGATGACACAATCATCTTGCTGAGATCCATAGAATTCGGTAACTTTTTTCCTTTTTCTTTTTTACACCCCCTCGTGCGTGTTATCTCTCGCGATTGCGTTTGTTGTAAATGCATCTCGACGTGGCAACGGGGTGAATGATTTATCGATGCGGAAACTAATAGGATTATAGGATAGGATTTGCCAGATCAAGACGCTAAATCTCTGATAACGCTGTTACGATGTCTGTGAGAAGCGTAAGCTGGACGTTACTACTGAGATGAGATTAGTTTCGAAATGTCGCGATTCATCGCGTTGAACAGAACTGTTTTAAGCTCACCACTTTCAAAACGTTAGTTCCAAATTGAGCTGATTGAGAAATTGCTTAATTCGAATCTAATTTGGAAGCCAGACAATTTTTATATAGCGTTCATGTGACTCAACTTACCCCCGTCAATTTAGTATTCTTCAAAATCAATTTATCTAAGCTTTCAGCAGCACACCGTTCCAGCTCTGAAATGCCACGAGCTGGCATTGTGAACTATAGTATAGAAACATCAGTAAAGATCACAAAACTTACTGATCACAAAACTTCTAGTATAGAACATCCACTCACGGCTCCTGGTAAAAGTAAATGTGCCATCAATTCCTAAAATAAATAAATTGCCACCCGAAACTGTCGCAGGCATAATAATAAGCTATAGAACAAAGCAGTGATGACCACAGCACCGTTTAACCCAACGTGCGTGCACGTTCACTTAAGCCAGTCGACGGCACTGCCAGTAAACTGAATGTCATGGCATCTCGCCTCACAGACAGGTTGATAAACACAGTATAATTACGGTACAAGAAACAGGCAAACACTGGCACAAACTACAGTCTGTCAGCGTCTAACACCACCGGTCCCAGTATTGTCAAGCAGGCCTATTTACAGCTGCTCTAGCAAATTTACAGCGTCAAAGGAAGGATCCTCCCAGAACTGGCGAGCTTACCCGAGTTTCCAACTCCTATCCATCAGGCATCAGCGGTATAGATAGGCAGCGACTTCAGTGGCATTACCTTCTCCTGCAACAATGAAAATGTGAGTGAGTGAATGTCGGTTGAAGCATCTATACAAAGGCATGCATTCAACATGTGAGCCACCTCAGAATTCAACAGATGTTCAGAAGGAAAATGAAGCCCTGTGGAACAGTTCTCAAGCACTTCAGGATTTTTCAGCCATGCTTTGTGAGCTTCAATGGCTTTCAGCTTAAAGCGGAACATCTGCAAGAGACAAAATCAACCCAATTTTCAGGTGCACTGCATTTGCTTAACATAAACAAACTTCGGTTCCCTGAAAGAAAATTGAACAAGCCACAAACCTCAGACAACGAAATAGTTGGCTTCTCTAGTTCATCACCCTCTACATGGATTCCTGTTCCCTGACACTCTGGGCACAGGATGGATGTTAGTTTGCTCTTCTTAGGTGGGTTTTTCGCCTTTCTTCCTCGATTACTCTTCCCCTTGCTTGCTAGTTGGTCAGTTAGAACCTCATATTGGCATAAAATAGTCCAGTGTAAAAGGCAGGAGGTATGAAACAGATGATAAGCCTGCAGAAAAAGGAAATCATTGCAGCAGAAGTTTCAGAAATTGAAAGAGGGGTGTGTTTTATGCTAAGCTTGATGTGCAAAAATTAACTACACCTTTTTGGATCCTGATGACGAGAGTGTCTATCTCTAATTGTGAAACAAAGTTGTAAAGATCTTTCCGATTTCACTCTTATTTAATTTTTTTAACTCTACAAAGGACAAATGACAAAGGATAAACATATCCCATGCTACTATGTTCAAGAAACAGTAACAAACAGAGGATCATCAAGAAACAGAAATATCTAAGGATGCTTGAATTTTACTCACCCCGCTCAAATTTCTGCTGCTGCAAGCAAGTTTTCCTGTATTGCAGTTCATCAAGGTAGCAACATCCTTTCCAGGAAGCATTGGTCGGCCACAGATATCACAAACTTTCTCAGCTGCCATGCGCTTCTGCTTCCTCAATTCTCTCCTTACAGACTTGTTAGATACGAGGCTAACTTGAAGATTGCCACAGGTGCCTGTTGGGGAACCAGTCACAATAGCTTGGCTACTGCCATGAGGAGAGCTGCTCTGACCATTTGATTCTTCTGAAGAAGCTTCTTGATCAGAAAATGACTTCTTCCTTCTCTTTCCACGATGCCCAGCATCATCAAGTACAAAGAAAGACCCAGCAGAGATAGGAAGGTCCTGATCATCAGAAGACAATTTCCTACCCAAATCATAGGTATAAGAGAAGTTGACTATGGCAAAGCCAGATTGCTCATAAGTATTAGGTCTATCCGAGTCTTCTTGTCCTACCCAAGCACACCAAATCTTACTAACCTTCCTGCAGTTCTGGCTTGCTTCACAGATCCTGTATGCAATATTTCCGTATCCCAAAAGATGGACAGGCAAGTTTGTAACAACATCCTTTAGCAATACACCATGAATAACAAGTGGACCATCAGTTCCTCTATGGTTTGACAACACATGATCGTCAGACACAGCACCACTTCTACCATTAGAACAGCCTTTGGAAGCACCACGTGCACCTTTCACAAAATTACGAGAGCTTGAACCATCTTTCAACTTTGAAGTCACCTCGGTGTCATTCCCTGCTGATTGAGGCTGAGGAACCAGAGCCAGCTCTCTGGTGTTCTGCGAGCTCGAGTCTAGCAGGAGTGGATCCTTCTCACGTGAGTTGTTGAAGAAGAGCACGCCATCATTGAACGGCCATGGCATCGGCCCGAACAGTGTGACTTTGGCCTCCGCGTACCGCCGGGCGTGCAGGTTCCCCTTCAGGTGGTCGAACAGCACGGTGTCGCTGAAGCACTCGGTGAGGCAGATGGTGCAGAAGAAGATGACGCGCTTCCCCACACGCCGGAGCTCCACATAGGTGTGGCCATTCTGCCGGACTTCACGGAGTGTGGCCTTCGCAGCAATCTCGCGGACATCCACAGGACCATTCCTTCGGACCACCAATTCCTTCCCCACCATGGTGAAATCCACAGGTCACCACCAAGGCAGATCCTCAGCTCAATTCCACTTCTTCCGGCTCACTATTCCCTCAATTTAGAGGCGGACCGAGCAATATGGCGAGGTAGGGCAGTATAGAGACGGTAGAGGCGGACCGAGCAATAGGGCGAGGTAGGGCAAGGTAGGGCAGATCCTCGATTCCACTCCGAGAGATGAAAATTTCCCTCCCAATCCCCATATCATCCGGAATTGGGATGAAATCTTCCCGCCCCCGCGCAGATGAAAATTCCCCTAAAAAGGAAGGAGGAGGATTTTCTAGAGGTTGGGGAAGGAGATCTCGGCTCTCACCTGGAGGACGCGGCGCTGGCCGAACGAGACCTAGCCGCTGTGCTGCTGTGGTGCCCTACCACCTCCTTGCGGATCCGTATTGTCTGCCTCTCGCTGGTACCGTCTGCCGTATGGTCTCCAAACTTCGCCACGCCTGCTTCTCGAGTCTCACCGCTGATTTTAGAATCAAGGGCACGCTACCCACGTGGACTAAGGAGTCTGTTTTCTGTTTGGCGAGAGATTAACGTAGAGGTGCTGGTCGGAAAGTCAAATATATACTGTTTTTTTGAGGTGAAATATAGTATATTGGTATATGATATTTTTGACCCCAGCACCGATAGCCAAATATCTTTTTTGTCGATTGATTTCCACACTAGCCAAATTTTCAATAGGGCACCAATTTCAACAAAACAGAGATCTAATTTTCAGTAGAATATATAGAAACCAAAGAAGCAACTCTGTGGTGTGTAGAAGACGAGGCGTGGAGAAGACGAAGAAAACGAAAGGAAAGGGGTTGAGAATAAATTGTTGTGGATGTGGTGTGTCTGAGAGAGAGAGAGAGAGAGAGAGAGGGCTAATGGATTGGCTGGCAATTAATAGTCAGAATACTTTTACTTTTAATCAATGGAAATTAATGTACGTGTAGTTTTATTTATATGGTATATCTAATGTAATCATTATTACAATAAAAATCATAAATTCGGACCTTTAATACTTTTTTGAACAATATTATCGTAATATCAACATATGATTACTAAGCTTTATGATGTTGATAGTTGAACCAGGCCTGTGTTGAATTGAACTGTTAATTAGCTTTTCTCTGCAATTGTGAAAAGACGGAATCCCGTGTCTCAGGCTGCGGATATGCCTCATGAAATATGCGGATACCAATTTCTGAATAGACACCTGACCTGTGCAACAAACACCGACGTGACATCCAACCAGCGATAAAGAACTACTCCCCCTTCTTATCTGTTGCATTTGGCTGTTCAGTTTTTACTTAACATCTGACATTTCTTATCATCTTTGGTAACTCACAAAATCATGTTTGCTAAAGCACTTCAACGGGGAAAACAGGCAGCACTAAAAAAACATAATTATGTTTCTACTATAATGAACTAATGCATTTCTGCCAGGCAATACCATAGTGCCATACCACAACTCGAGCAATGAACAAACCAAGTCCAGAGAATAGCCATTACTGATGCCACAAAGATGCAAGAGAATATCCTAACCCCCTTCGATACATTATTTTTCAGATAACTAGATAAGAACTTTCAACAGCTTTTAAAAACAAAGCTGTCAACAACCAGCACATAATCATAAATTGTCGGTGCCTTCATTGAACAGACGAAGAATCATTATTGATTTGAAAACTCGTATTGAACCCAGTACTGCCATCTCAAATCCGCATAGCACGCAGGAAAGCGCCGATGGCATGTGCACGCAGCAAATCATTTCCAGGCTGGAGGATACCAGGCTCCTTATCAGTTATCACGGCAAGGCACAACAAGCGATCTACGCAAGCCTCCACATAAAACTTTGCCGTATCACAGTTTATTCAAACTGAGATATGGTCTTTATGAAGCAAAACGGAGCATCAGGAAGGCATCCAGAGCTGTGCAGAATTAGAGATACAGGATAATGGTGTGCTGCGTGCAAAAAATGAAAAAGACACTACCGAATGTTTACGCAGGATCCACAGCTGGCTCAGCCTCTTCATTATCCTCGTCAGGTTCACCTTCCTTCTCCACAAATTCATACCCATATTCATCCTCCGAATGATGCACCTCAGCGCTTCTGCCAAAGATGAATGGCCTCCTGCCCATCGTCGTGAAAGGCATTAGCCCAAATGCACGAGCCGTTTTAATCTCCCTTGCAACCTTACGTTGAGCTTTTGCACTTATACGAGTCTGCAAAGCAGATTAGTGAATTAAAAAACCAACAACAAAAGCAAAGTCTTTTAGTCCCAAACAAAAAGGAGTAGGCTAGGGATGAAACCCGCAAGAACTAACAAATGGAAGCAAAAGAGAGTTAAAAACCATGTCAAACATTAATAAAGAATTACAGTGCAACATGTCGGTGCTACCCAGAGGCATTACTCAAACATCATGGCACATGAAATACAACACTTTTTTTTAGGGCATTAAATACGACACTTGGATTGGATTAATAGAGATGATAATGCATGATTTTCCAATAACATGAATTGTGTCATTTTATTTTAGAACCGATACATTGGAAAGAACTACAACCATCATGAAGATCTACAGTGCAAAGGATAGTCTTCTAAAACAAAGCATTGCTAGATGAGGTTAACGCATTTATAGACAGTTGCAAACATGGAATCAGACTCTGCACTGATGTGAAACAAAACAGGATCTGCTATTCCATTAAGAAGCAGGGGTGTTCCCCACAAATTTCCTCGAGGGCAGAAATAGTTACCTGGCTTCTCTTGATGATGATCCCAGCTTCTGTAATAAAGTTTGAGAGAAATCTGACATTCTGTAAATAACAGATATGCATGTTAAAAGAAATGCAACAGCAAGATACTTAAAGGCTGTAACCCCAGCATTGGAATTCACAATATAGATCAGAGACAGAAGCTGCGAAGCAAAAGAATAACTTCAACGAAATGAGGATCATAACTGTACTTATTTATTTGTGTGATTTTATACACATGAATATGATTTCCTATGCATTCTGATAAGATTTTGATTTATAAGCACATTGTACACATTTTTCAGGGGAATGTAGTAGAGAAGACCATTTTATGGTAATATCAAAGACCCTTCTATTACATATCAAATAAGTTAACAAAGTGTGAAAATTAGAAAGCACACTAAGGAAAAGGAAAATTGTACAGAAACTAGACACCACAGGAAAGAGCTATACAGAAGCAATGATCAAGAAGGAATGCAGACGTTTGGCTTAATGCTGTGGAATTGAAGAATTATTATATTCTCCACATAAAGCACAATTTCAAAAGTCCAAATATGTTGCAACTTGAAAGTTCAAATACATGCATACTGTTTCAATATTTGTTTTCATAGTTAATGCAGTCACTGTTTCCTGTCTATATCCAAGCATCCCAAAGCTATCTAGTAGTAACAACTAATACGTGGCTCACTGAAATATGATAAGTAGAAAAAGGAGAAAAGGAAATCAGAAGAACACAGTTTTAGGGATAGATTTGATTATTGGTTAGTCCTGTTCTATTTACAAAACATGATGAATTGATGATATGCAGGAAAATTCATACCAACAGTGACAAATAACTAATAAATTCTAGGTGAAAATCACGTTGCATGTAAACAGCATCTCAACTATGACTTTCTGTGTCATCTATCATTTTGGGATACATAGGGTGATTGTGTTAAACAAAAGATGTTACATAGAAGCTCAAGGATTTACAAGGGTCATTAATGAAAAGTCCGCAACATAAAATAAAATATAATACTGCAGTAAATTACTTGGGTTGCTAAGCAGATGTACTCACCCTAAAATCAGCTTTCCTCAAAACCTCCTTTGTAGTTGTTTCAAACTGTGGTCGAGGCGGGTTCTTTGCGACTGCAGGTCTTGTAAGGTCAAGGTCCTACGATCATAAGAGTTCAATAAAATCTGACATTAGCAATCCAATCCAACAAGGGCAGATCACTAAATAAACTAATGTAAATTACACAACGGTACTATAATAAAGAGTAAATCCACTGCCATCTGGTGGTTTTCCATTATCTGGGAAGCAGCAGATCAGAAAAAATGCAATTTTTTTTTTGTTCAACAATCTTCGGCTTGTATAATACAGTTATGACGTACATAATCCCACACAACACAAGTGCTACTGGTCCACAAACTACTATCTTACCCGGACATTGTACATTGAACCTCGCCTATACTGCACATCTGGCCTGAATTCAAATTCGTCCCAATCATCCTCCTCTTCATCGTCAGACTGGAAGTTGCGTGCCGCATCACCCAACATCCCACTCATGCCATCGTTCAAGGAATCAAAGCCCCCCATGCTCCTGTTGCCGAACCCACCAAAAGCACCCATTCCAGAGCCCATGCCGTACCTCCTACCAGCATTCCCAACCCTGTCAAGCTTCTGGAAGAGCGATCCATCGGTCGAGCCACTATTCCCAAACAGGCGATTCTCGAATTCTTCGGCAGTTTCACCACCCCCTGTACAGCAACAAATTAAACGAAACAAGCATATCAATAGCAGTCCTATGGAGACCGTTCTAACATCAATCAATCGAATGTCACGCATGAAGCCACTGGAAATCGATGGTTTTCAGTAAATGAAAGCTAAACAACTCATTTGGGTTAGACATAGATCTACGGCCATTCAATACGATTTTGGTTACGACCGATGGGCAAGGGCGAGCGAGCAGAAATAAGCGTATCGCGCGGGTATATGAAGTCGGATAAACTGTATAGCAGGACTAGGGAGAGGCGGAAAAACAGAGAAGGAAGGGAGGAGGAGGAGGAGGTGCGGGTTTGCTCACCTGACTGTAATGAACGATGGGAGGCGCCGCCGGCAGCTGCGGAGGCGGAGGGTGGCGGGTTGGAGAGGAGGGCACCGCGGAGCGAGCCGCGCCGCGGGAGAGATCGCCTCAGCGCCGAGCTCGCCATCGCGCTCGGTGGTGAATCGTCGGCGCCGCCGCCGCCTACCCCGACACCAGTGAGAGGAGCAGCGTGTGATTAGGGGTTTGGGGTTTCGCTCCCTTTTTGCGTTTCCAACCTCGTTCATGACGTAGCGGGTCGCATATGTCAAAATTAAATAAAATGGGGACCAAACCGCAAAACGTATATTTCGCCCCTTTTCTGCCACGACTCACGGCAGAGGCAGCTATGGCGGCGGCAACGATACTCGAGCTGGACCCATCGCACGAGCGAGCTGGCCGAGTCATCGAGGATATCGTGCGGCTGGAGAGGAGGATCTTCCCGAAGCACGAGTCCTTGGCGCGCTCCTTCCACGACGAGCTCAAGCGCCGGAACTCCGGCCTGATCTACTCCACATCCGGCGCCGACGCCGACGAGGTCGCCGGCTACGCCATGTACACCTTCAACACCTCACTCTGCGCAACCATCACCAAGCTCGCCGGTGAGAACAAACACGGAGCTCGCTCTGTCGCCCTCTCTCATTCAGTTTTCAGCCAAGACCGTGACTCGAGGCAGTAACTCTGCACTCTGGTTTGGTGGTTGCAGTGAAGGAGAACTGCAGGCGACAAGGCCACGGCGAGGCGCTGCTGGCGGCCGCGGTGGAACGGTGCCGGAGGCGGAGAGTCCAGCGAGTGTCCCTCCACGTCGACCCGGAGAGGACGGCCGCCGTTGCGTTGTACCGGAAGGCCGGGTTCCAAGTCGACGCCACCGTGCATGACTACTACGCGCCGAAGAGGAACGCATACCGAATGTACATTGATCTGTAGGAGTACTGATCAAGAGCCGAAAGATCCCTGCTCATATCGCGCTTAGTTTAATTGATTGGTTTCTCTGATGCCGTGGAACTTATGATTTGGGAAAGTGTTTCTCGACGCTCATATGGTTTCAAACTCAAAAGAAAAATTATTATTCCGTGAGATCTATAATTTCGGTATCTATCAACTACAGATATTGCTGGCGGAGAACTACCAACTACAGATATACTGCTGAAGGAGCACGATACATCAAACCATTTCAGTTCTGATACTGATTGCTGTAATGCAATATTTCAGTTCCCACTGCAAGAAAAACTTAACAAAAGCTTCGGATTGATGGTAATGGTAACTCTTGGATAGTTTTGAGCCTCTTATAATTAACCAATAGCAGCTGGTCTCTTTCACTGACACAAATCACCTACCTAATTATGCAGCAAAAATTTTCTAGAGCTCAGAAATGTAGAATTAGAAGAAACACGAGATAGTCATAAAAAGCACTGCCTCCGTTCGGGGCAATCACAATTTCTGTATTAACAGAGCCAAGTCAGGTATGTACAGAGTGGCTGGATATGATTAAGGATGCATGCAGGCACTAAACAAGTTCTCTAAAACATGGCCAAAGGGCCATTCCGGAGCAGTTCAGGCACTTCCAGAAGCTTGAGTGAAGCATGGAATTGGTGAACAAGGTGGGATAAGATTAACTGGGAACAGGATACTGGCTGAAGGTTTTCTGAAGGCTGTGCCACGGTCATTTTATGTGGGAATCATAAACACTGAAGATTACATCTGGAACAATCAGAGGCAGCTTGCTTATGTACATGAACAACCGTCTCAGGTTCTCTCTCGACACTGTCTCCAAGTCAACCACATCCTGGTCCTCAACGTAGATCCACAAGTCACCAGGGCCAGTCTTCTGCAGGTTGTCTCGACAGAATGGACAGGATTGCGATCTTGAATTCCTGCAACAAAAAGTAATATTTTATTGGGTGAGACCATGGTATCGGTTCTAATTGTAATGTTTATAGAACAACCCCGGACCAAGGAATCCAGGGACTCCATTCAAACTAAGCTAAAAAAACAGGTGCATTGGGCGAAGTATACAGGCATACTACACAACTCTAATAAAATCACCAAGCGCACACAATTGTGAATACTGATAAGGTTGTTTGGGTACAATTCTAATGCATATGAACAATAAATTGCAGACAACCACTCGGTGGTTGCTAACATACGGAGCTACTATGATTGGTAGGGCCCACCAACATGTTTAATTGGTGAAAATGTTAGCTGAAGTGAACAACAGAGACATAGAGTACCATGTTTTCATAGGCTACAATCAATGAACTGTACACAGTGCCTGATCTACATGGCAGGTGAATAGTATGATGGTGAACAATAGAGTACTCAGTTGCCTGAGTATCACCACACACACTTTCCATCCTTACTCAGTTGCCTGAGTATCACCACACACACTTTCTAATAAGTTTCTAATGCTTAAGTTCATTTTCTGAATGATGCAGACAATGGGGCAACCATGCATAATTAGAAACCTGCTTTACATAGTACTATATCCTGTTCTGTTTAGCTGCTAGAGATTCATCTCTATTAGAAAAGATGAATGTCCATGAGCCCTCAAAAGCATTGGGGGTGGACAAAATCTTGTACAAGCTACCAGTTGTCGAAAGAACCAGATATATAGGTTAACTTATTTATGAAGTCACTATTATCCGGAGCTTCTGTTTCATAGTACGAGGCCCTAAGTTTCCACGATTCTAAAGAACTATATTTGTAGGAACAATATAGACAGTCATCCAACCATCCAACAAAAGTTTGTTCATTAATAACCATAACACGAAATACGTGAGAGACAGTTGCACAGCAGTATAGGGCAACTGAGGAAAATAACACGCAATGTAGTCATGCAAAACATATGGGCAGAAGCTGGAATTCCACGCATACCAGTCCTGGTAGCATTTGAGGCACATAGCATGGGTGCAGTTGGGCAACACAACTTTGCTGTTCATCTCCAAGCAAATCCCGCACTCTTCTTCCCTCTCGGCATCAATATCAGATAAGCTGTTGCGTTCATCTTCATCTCTCCTCCTGAACTGCTCCATGCATACAACCTTCTGCTTCTTTTCCTCCACATCAGTGATCCCTCTTTGCAGTTGCAGCAACGAAGGAAATATGACAGCTGCTCATGTCAAATGCAACAACCCGTATCAATAAAAACAGCTCAAGCTCAGAGAGTAACATAATTAGGCAAAGTTGTAAGAACATCATGCCCTCTACCATAGAACTCTTTGATGCTGGCTTTCCGCTCATGAGTCGACATAGTCGTCGTGCCATCAACATAAACCTGCACAACGAGCCGCATAATTCAGCCAGTTGCCTCCACAATGTGAGCAGCAAAACAACAACCATGCGATGGAACATACAACGAACCTTGTATATGAGAATCCTCAGCAGACCAAGCGCCCCGGCAAGGCTGCAGTCCGTCCACTGCACCAGGAACAGGAATATGTGCGCGGCGGGGCTGTAGGAAAGCCGCATCTGCAGGCACGCACCATCATACTCCCGGGGAAATTCAGAGGCCCTGCTCATCATCAGAACATACAAAAACATCACTTGACGGATCACATGTGCTCAAGAAGAGACAAACCTCCCCTGAAAAACTAAAGTAACTACACTACAACCATCTCATCCCCCTTTTTCCTTTGGGCGGACACTATAATTTAGGAGGCTGGAACACATGGGGAGCAAAGTTCGTTCTTTTACTAGTAAATAACATAACACGCTGAACACATGTGATCCCCTCCCGATCTACCGCTCGTGCGCGCGCGGATAACGCATCGCCCGCCATCCCCGCCGCGACGAGCCCTACTCGACACATGAAGGGACAGACCGGACGCGCGATCGATCAATCCGCCACACCCTTCCCTGCCGCGCACACATTGCGCCACCCCGGCAGTAGCGCGCGGCGGCGTTTCAGCCCTACCGCCCCCCAACCGCGAGCACGAACTCCGCCGAGGAACCAGACACGGAGAAGAAGAGGCTGCGTCGTGCCGTCCGACTGAACTGGAGCGCACGCAACCGAGAGGGGCCGCGGGGGATTGGGAAAACGAGGACGACGAGAGGGGAAGGGGGAAAAAAAAAGAGGCTTACAGGGTGTTGGCGTGCTGGATGTCAGCTTCGAGCACCTTGAGCGAGTCCCTGTACGCCTTCCGCATCCTCCTCCGCCGCCGCCGCAGCCGCCGGTGCCGCCCTTCTCATCCAACTGCCTCCCCGGCCCCGCGGCAAATCCTCCCTTCCCTTCCCTTCCCTCGCCGCGACAGAGAAATACCTCCTCGACCCTCGCCTGGCTACGACGCTGCGGGCGCCGGCACTGACGATTGCATTCGGGATGCGGAGGGAGGAGGTGGAAGGGGGTCTGGTGCGTCTCGGGCGCCGCGCTCGCGGTGTGGTGGGGTGGGTGGCGTGGGGGGGTGGTGGGCTTTGAGGTGGGGGGGAGGAGACGATGAGGAGGAGGAGGCAGGGCACGCGAGTGTGCGCGGGCAGACAGGGCGGAGCGGAGCGCGCCGCGTGTGCCCCCGGCGTCGGGATGCGTGAGGTGAGATCCCCGCGGGCCTGGGCGACTGCCGCCCGACCCGTCCGCTCCGGTCTCTCTCTTTTTCTCTCTCTCAATCTCTCAACGACAGCCGGAGTATATGTCCAAAAAAAAACAGCCGGGTAAAAAAAAGGTTTCCCGTGGAAAAGAAAGCAGCGGTGCGCCGACGCGCGGGAGTCGCGAAGCTGGTGGGAGAACCGTGACTCAGATTGCGGTAGACACGGAACGTTTGCGAGGAGATTTTGATGGGACGATTTTGGGAGGCAGAGGGAACGTTGGCATAATTCCTTCGCAGAGAAAACATATATAGGGGGGAAAAAATCAGAAAGATTTTCTAATTAATACTAAGTAACAAGGGCATCTGTCTGTCTCCTCTACTTTGAATTCAATTCATGCATGTAATATTAGGTTATCGAACGTTCAAAATGTCGTAGTCTGGTCAGCATGCATGCTTGCGGACCAACTAGTGGGGAATACAAAATTTACCGGACAGTTTATCTGTGCATATATGTACGCTAATAAAAATACTAACAAGAGGCGGGGTCGCTATGGTTATCCAATCGCTTTCAACTTTCGTTCACGAGGTACGCCCGCTACAGGACTCGAAAATGATGACCAGCTTTTGTTGATGCTAGATGCACTCCAAATTGCTCCTGTATTTATGCTAGACTAGAGCAATAACACAGTATTTTGTTTTATATGGAAAATACATATGATAGATTTGTTGACCAACTTCTCTATTTGTTATTCTACATAAGATTGAATTCCTGAGAATTATATATGTTGCTTGGTACAACTTTTTACTTATTTCTCTGAAGAAATTGAGAAATAAGTTGGACTAAATAAGCAATAAGATAGTTAATAATCACCTAAGGACAATACATAAATGCTACTTTTAGCTCCCATAAAATATACCTCGCTTGTGAGGTAAAATAGTGAGTGAGGGTTTTAGCCATCCCATGTCTAGTTCAATTTGCGTAAGACTTGAAGTATGTTGAGAAAACGTAAGTACATGGAAAATAAACATCAAGACCACAATTCCATGAAATGTGGAGTAGAATTTGTATTCATGTCCCAAGAATACTCAATTGTTAGGAATATTCTAAAATTGGTAACATATAGTTTATACAAAAAAAATCTCATGGTATATGTAAAAATACAAACGACTACTTAGTACTGTAGGAGATGTCAAATTAGGTAGAATTATTGGCTGAGCGTAGCAGTTTCCCTTTGCTGGGACCAAGATATTTGATGGGCATAGAAGAATTGATGAGACGGCAGTGGATCTTTCCTGTAATTGAATAATTAAGCTCTGATAATTACTCGAGATTAGGGCAAGTAAAAAACAGTGTGACGCGACAAGACAGACAACCTTAGGATATTTCTAGATGCGTCAGCTGCGGCGGCTTTTTAAACATCTCTCGCCTTATCCTGTACTGCATGTGGTCCCGGCTATTTTGTTTGAACCTGCCATCATTCTCGTCGATCAATTCTCTCATTTTTTACTCGATTTCTCCCTTTTACTCCAGCCTTGAACTTTCCAATTTCGTAGTGTCGCCAAGTACTATCTTTTGCGCATGGATCTCGTTGAAGGGGCGCACTCTTAACATGTGTAAGATTTCCACAAAAGTTCCGAGGATTTTATCTCTAGTTGTATGAACTCCGAGGGTTTGACCGTTTTTAGTTTGACCAGTTCTTCAGGCTATTTCAAACAAAAGGGGGAAAAAAAAAAACCTTCTGGACGAGGCAAGCCGCCGGGCCACAGAAGTCTGATCCGCCATACTCCACTTCAGCCTGGAGGTCCATGTATCCATCTATCCATTTCTCGTTTGAGGCCCGTCCCACTGCAGTGCTTTATGTTTTGTTGTTGCGTTGCCGGAGTCGCAAGGAGCAATCAGTTCTCTATTTTTTTAAGCATATCAAATTCAGCTCTCCAAATTTATATATATATAAAAGAAGTAGCTCTTTTACCTTTTCCATAGGCTATTTGATGAAAGTTATAACTGTACATGAACATAAACTGTTAATAAGGATCTCTGCACATGGATATTATTTCCCTTCCACAGTATAATCTCATTAATTGTTTTTTTATTGTAATAAACCTTGTCTACCATTTCTTACGCATCATTCATTTTAAAGAAAAAAGGTCCTTTTCTCGCTTCTTGTAAAGTTGCTGCTTCTCTTCAATTCGAGCATCTATCCGTTTTGCCTTTTTGGAGTCATTGAGTGCACTTATGTCCAATATGTTTAGAACCAACTAATTACGCTGACGAGACTTGTAACACCATTAAAATGAACAACACAACACCGATATGACAGCAAGCTAAGGAACTTAACTCTTTTGCTGCTAGGAATTCAAAGGCTGCCCCCCCGCCTTGTGCCCTGGCAGCAGGGGAGGGAATCTACCCAACTTTCATGGGCATTCGCTGGAGACCCGGACGTGCAGAATTCTTGCATCAAATGTAACATCTGCACGAATGACATTTCTTTTTTACTTTTTTTTTCTTTACCTCTGCAACCTCATCATGCGGCGAGAATTTTTTTTCCCTTTCACCCTCCCCATTCATTTCATCCTTTCTCTTTTCCTCCAAGTTTAGAAAAAGGAATCGTTGGATGTAATACAAGACAAACCCATAAAACGACAAGAGGCAGAGAGATATTACTGCATGGTAAAAGATGCGATTACCAATCATCACGCATTAGGTGTTTCTCCGTACGATTACTGTTGCACTATAAATTGGTAGCCTCATTCACCTCCATTTGAATTCCTGTGCCCCTTTTGGAGACAAGAGAAAATCTAGCCTAGTTCAGTACACCAAA
Source organism: Eleusine indica (assembly GCA_030378355.1). Classification (NCBI taxonomy): domain Eukaryota; kingdom Viridiplantae; phylum Streptophyta; class Magnoliopsida; order Poales; family Poaceae; genus Eleusine; species Eleusine indica. The sequence goes on from CM059495.1 coordinate 52,557,771, forward strand.
GAGGGAGCAGGATGAAGAAGGGGAAATGGTCCCAGGAAGAAGATTACTTGATCAGGAACCACATCGAGAAGCATGGCATTGGCCGTAGTTGGCAGGCATTGTCAAACACTTTAGGTTTGTTTGTTAATTTTATCTTCACATGCATAAGCATCATCATTAGCTGCAGCTTTTTGATGTTGTGAATAAATTGATCTGTTGACGCTTTTATCTACATTTTTAAAAAAACGAGGGGAAATCTGAAATGAAAATGATTTCTTCTATCTTTGGGCTGAAATGATCAATTCCAAGCCACACACCGAGTCTTCTTTCTACACTGGTTTCTCGTCCTTTTTGGACTCGATGTGCATCGTCTAGTCTTAATGCAATTCACTTAATCTGTTCACTTGAGTAGTTGAAAGTATGAGCACTGTGCAGGTCTTCATACCATGCCCAACTTGCTATTGTTCGTTTACCGTAGCCGTAGCCATTCTAGCATTTCCAGCCCTGTGGAAAGTCTATTCAGTCAACTTTGCAGAGCAGTTTCTCTTTTACTAAGGGGAATTTTATAAAAGAGAACTTGTGCGATAATGTTCGTGCTTTAATTTCCACTACTGTTACTCGTTGATCATGGCAATGCAATGCAGACATGAGCCTTATGACTGAATTTCTCGCGGTGATCTAATCATAGAAGTTTCTTGATGGTTCTCAGGTCTGCAGCGGTGCGGCCGGAGCTGCCGTTCCCGGTGGCTGAACTACCTCCGCCCCGGGTTGAAGCACGGCAACTTCACGCCGGCAGAGGACAAGATCATCTGCGAGATGTACAGCAAGAGGGGAAGCTGGTAAGCACACTTTCACATGAATCCACTGTTCGACACTGCTGCCTCTGAAATCTGTTCGCTCGCTTGCGCAAACACTGACATTTTTAAACTTCTTCCCTTCACGTTTTTTCATCGAACACAGCTGGTCCGTCATCGCCTCCCAGCTGCCAGGGAGAACGGACCTCGCCATCAAGAACTACTGGAACAGCACGCTCAAGAAGAGGTTCTCGGCGGCGAGAAAGACCTCCGCTCGCCGCAGGCCCCGCCCGAGTCCGACCGCCAGCACGTCGTCCGACGCCGCGACGCCGGCGAGGAACCTGCAGATGGTCGTTTACAGCGACGAGAGCTCCTCGGCGGGGTCCAGCTGCGCCAAGCCCGCTTTGTTGGCCAGCTCTCTGGTTCTCGCCGCCGGCCGAGAACCAGAACCGATCGAGGTGGTCCCAGTCACGGTCCGCGCGCCGGTGAGGGCCGAGCAAAAGCCGTCGGCCGTCGGGAGCCTGCCTCTGACGACGACGCCCCCGCCGGCGGCGGCGTGTAGTGATCAGGCCGGCGAGATGGGCATGGACATCATCTGCGTGCCCATGTCTCCCCTGCCTCTGGGCTTCATGGACCCCGAGCTTGCTCGCCTTTGCGGCTTCGACGACATTCACAGCTTCTTGCCGTGGTTTGATCGTCACTGATCTGGTACCGTAGCTGCATGTCTGGTACAGAGATTAGTGCTAACATAACAACGGTGGTTCAGAGTTAGCGGCAGGATTGTCCTGTGTGTCATGTTTCTGTTGTCAGGTGTGTTTACGGTGGGGTTAACAGTGTCAGTTGTTTGGGTTGTGCTGTGTGTTGACACTGTTGTTTAGAGTCTGGTAGTGACAATGGCATGGACCTGCAAAGGGTGTCTCGTCTCTTTTTTATTTTAAAAATCTGAAACTTAGAAAGCATGATCATGTCACTTTTCTTTTGTTTCTGAATGTTGCACATGCTTCTTCAGTCTTCATCTTTACAGACAAGGTATTCGGGAGATAAGTTCTTCTATGTCAGATTGTCAGTGGTCCAATGCCTTTAACTTTTTGTTCTCTGTTTTTAACTTGTTCTATCTATGCTGGATCCAACATATGCATAAACGCAAATACTGCAAAGTTATGCAGCGTTCGTAATTTTTTTCTCTGTAATCTCTGAAACTTCTCAATAGAAAACGAACTACTCCCAATTTTCGATTCAGCAAGTAGTTTGTGCATCCAAGGTAATCTTTCTTACACCCTCAACAACCGAGAAAATAATATACGGTGTTGAGAACAACCAGAAATTCCATTAACTCATCAAGCAACCGGGTCAGGCGAGGTCAAAACTCCCGGCTTGCCAACCACGGCGCACAGCTCCATCAGACTCGAGTAGTGGAAATTCTGACACCCCTCTTCTTGCAGTCTGGGACGCCGATCTTCGGAGCGTCAACGTGCATCCTCAGAAAATTGAACTCCAGAGCGAAGATGGGCCATGATAACAAGACCGAAATGCTCTGTTTTTGTGCATCCGAGTCCGTGGATACCGCACTGCTGATCTTACCATCAGAACGCTCTTGTTGCTCTGCAGTTCATGGACTCCAAATCCCAGCAGGCTTTACGGGACGCACCCTGTGCAAGAAATGCAGGTTTCACTTGTTCAGAAAGGAAATTATATGTAAAAAAAAAAGACAAAAATGTATGTTTCAGGATGATCAGAGATTTCATTTATGTCATCATCACCTGCATTCCATTTGGCAAGAGTTCTTGAGAAGATCAGGATGGTCCTCTGTCTGTCCACTGAAATTCGCAGCGAGTCATGTTCATGTTTCACGGCATCAAATTGAAACCATTTGGACTAGAATTTTAAATTTTCTCGGAAGGAAACTGCGCATGTCTACTTGAAATATCTACTCTGTTTACATTTGTACATATTTAGAGATTTGGCAGATTTCTTTTTGAGATATCATGGAGGCTATCAAATTTGTTTTACCTAACCTGAAACTTGGAAGTGACATTCTGATTGCTGGGCCCATCCACTTGTGGTGCTTATGTGATCCTGCTGCCACTTTCGGATGATTGGAAAGTGGAATAAATAAGTGAATCAATAGAGTGAAAGCTTTCCAAGTGCCATTTTTTCAGACAATAGGATAAGGTTAGGAAGATGTCATTCTGTAAGACATTTCAGAACCCACAAGTATTTGACATTCATTGGTCCTTATCATGAAGTAAATGTCATTTCATATAGAAACTTTAGTGTAGATTATGATGACCGAAATGGCTGTTCGTTTAGCAGATTCAGATAATTATATTATTTCTGACGAGCCGGGCCTTACTAGTAGGATAAAACACATCTTTCCATGTTCAAGGTGCAACTGAAAAGTTCAGTCAAGTCAAATCAGCATAATAAATAAAGCAGCATGTAACATATCTGGGCTTACTAATTATACTACTGTAAAATAGATCATGTGACATTAATGCATTAATCAGATAAGACGAATGAAATTACCAGAAAGTGGCAGACTGATGTTGCACAGATGCATAGTGGACGAACCCTTGGTCTCTGAAATCTCAATCTCACGGCCTTTCGGTTGCTCGCTGATGGCCGAGCCTACTCCAAGCACGCTGAGGAAGTTGTTCGGTTTCACCAGCGATTTACTTCTGAGCACATCAGCTTCACTCCACCTCATGTGATAGACGTGTCACGAATCTCAGAGATAAACACCTTTTGCAAGCTAAAACCATACTACGCTCTAAATACTCTGCCACTACACTACGCAGGCATTTTCCCAGGCTACTTCAGTACCTTTGAGAATGTGGCAACATGGCTTGGCAGCCCGACTTCCTACACGAGCGAAAATGCCCCCCATTAGTAGGAAAATAATAGTACCAGAAGAAGGGATATGAACGTCTAGCCAAATCAGGGAGAAATTCCGGTGGCACCATGCGGCCGTGGCGCAAGCTTCGGCACTGTTCACTAACACTCTTGAGCCCACCTATCAAAATGTTCAGAGTTCAGACCAAATGAAACCAAACCAGCAGAGTACACAATCGTGCAACCATTTTTTTTTTGTGGGTGCCAAGAACAAAGAGGAGGCAGGATTAGGCATCTGTGAGGCAGCAACCAACACTGTCAGGACAGTTGCTGCATTTCATCTGGCCCTGTTTGCCACATGCATATATGCATATCAGTCTTTGGATGAAAAAAAAATGCCTACCAGTCTTTGGATGGACTTGTTGAGTGATGATGATGACGACAAGTTGATGGTGATGATCGTGGAGGGCAAATGACCCGGTGATCGTAACAGCGGCGCTCACCAACTACTGTGCCGTTCTTGTGTGTGCAGGTGCAAGGCATGTTAAGCTGGGGGCGGTTAGTGGCCAAGTGAAACCCCGGGGCTGATGCATGCTCATCAAGTGACGAAGGGGACACGTGAGGTGAAGAATGTGAAGTGCACCGACTTGATGAGACAATTATGCTTCTAGCCCAAGGAATGGCAGGAACTGTAACCAATCTCTTTCCACAGAATCAAAAATCAAAACCTTTTCATCAAATGTGTCAAGAGTTGCAGGCTGCCATGTGATAGTGATACTTCTCAGGTAGCTCAGGCTGGTGCTTTCCCTGCGAGAACATGGATATCAGCAAGAAAGCTGTTGAAGCTTCAAGAGATAAGCCTCTTTCATCAATTTAATAGGGGTAAGCCCCAGCCTTGTCAATGGCAATTTCGTGAAGTAAACTTCTAACTATACCATTTAGTTTTAGAGAATCGGCAGCACAACCATTATTCTCTGATAGATTGAAACATATCATTAGACTCGACTCTTCGAACAACCCTTCATCTCGAAGATAAACCGTTATCAATCTGTAGGCCACAATATCAGGCACTAAACCAATAGCTGAGATAGAAGCAAACATATCCAAGGCTTCATCTTTCTACCACACTTAAACAAGGCATCACTCATAATTTTGAAAATTCTAGCATCAAGTCTAAATCTCGTCAAGCGCAGGTTCTGAAACATTTGGACAGCCCCATTGACGTGATTATTTTTATAAAGTCCTTCTAGAATTATTTTGTATATGACAATATCCAAGCTTGTTTCATTGTCGATAAACTGGAGATAAAGTTCATTTGCTGCAATCTCTCCAACATTATGCTATAAGTAATAGAATCAGGTTTAACACCACTGTTCAACATTCTCCTTACCTGGAGTATTTGGACAGTAGGAATAATTGGGTCATCAACAATGAAGCACCAACAGTCCAAGCATGCAAAGACAAATTAAATATGAATTTGCGATAGTTATCCAGCGTGCTATGCCAAGCTACAAGCCTCAGATACAAGAATGGCTAAGTCTCTTAGATTAATCAATTTTCTCTTTTTCCCTTTTTAGTTTGGTTTTCCTGCTTTTGTACTCTTCTCCTTTACTTTTATGATGTCATAGGGAGATTTGCCCCCTCCAGTTTAATAAAAAGTAATAATTGATGCATATCAGAAAATGCTTACTAAACCAGGAGTTCACGGATCTACCATTGCCAGAATTAGATAGGATGCACAATTCAGTATGTCAGAGATAATCAACTTGATGAAATGAATATTCTGAATATGAAATTAAAGGTATTAAATTTTACTTTAGGTGGAAACACGCAAGCCATGAAGATAAGTTCAATAATACCATGAAACAGTTTACTATTGTCTTCCATATGAACAGCAAACCAAAAATCAAATTAGGCATTCAGCAGTAGCAATCCAAAAGTTCTAAGATGAAAGACAGACTCAGAAATATAGGCAAAAAAAAAAAAACAATGAAAAGTTCATATTGTTTTAGAACAAAAAAAACAGAGTTTCATTTTAATGCTACACACATTATAAGAAATTGTGCACAAGGAGACAATAAAATGGCATGTCTAGAGTTTAGGGAGAGGGTAAGCAAGGACCAAGGCTAATACGGCGTCCCTTGGAGGCTTTGATTTGAGACTAACTGTTATTCCTTGAATGAATCACATGACACGGTTGCCATTAATACAGCCAGCCCCTAACACATGAACTTATAGAATCATAAAAAGTTTCAGAGTTATCTAATCAACGTGTCGACCAGCTGTTGAAGCCTGAAGCAACAGCCAAACTAATTAACAACTTAAGAAACAAACGAGCAAGAACTAACAGCCACGATCTTAATCCCTTTCTTCCTGCGCTTATACTTTTTACTAATAAAAGCATCACGACATTAGAAGACATGTATATATTTGATTTACTAGTGGATATTGCTACCATACCATAGTCAAGTAAATTAAATGCTCCATTAAAAGTCAAGTAAATTAAATGCTCTATTAAAAGGATTAAGGCTCTGCCCCTTTCTAAAGTAGCATTCTAACTATAATGTTTGGGGCGGATGCGCAGACAATGCAACCACTATTCTCCATCAACAGAAACAGATCAATAGCAGACCCTTTGCTTGATCCTTCCTGCCATTTTCTGGCAAGGCATAATCAAAATAATGGAAGGCCTAGCCTCAAGCTGAAATTTACTTGAACGCTGCAACATGGCGCGCAATAAGGAAGGCCTGGCTTGCAGGAGCAATTTGTCAAACAGATGGAGTGTGTCCTTGAGGCGAAGGCTCCCAGAGCGGAAGCACTCTCTAATGACCCGTTCCCGCTCTAAGACAAACAGGAGCAGCACACAATAAGACACAATCTATGATATAGTCCCAACGAATGGTTGAAGGTCAATTAGTAGAGAGCTGCAAACGTATGCAAATCAGATGCTAAATTACAGTTTTTGTTTGAACCTAGGTTGTGTAAACCAGTAGAGACGAATTACAAATACACATTTGGAAGATGACATGAATTTGTGATTCTTCACTGGGTATGCTGATGCATAACTAACAATATAAAATGTAAAATGATAAAATCTTATCACGAAGTCACATAAAAAGACATCTTTGTTTCTATATTGGTCTTAGAAAACAAGTCCATACCTTAATAAACATTCGAAGCAGTATTTTCAGAGACAGAATAATCGCTGAAAATTGGTTCATCTTTTTCTGGCTTTAAAAAGAAAATGATACTTTTCAGGTAGTGACTTCACAAATTCCTCACAATTCCCCTCTGAGATAATTGATACAAGAAGCGAAGCAGTTGATGCTTCAAGACTGAATTTCTTCTCATCACATTTGCAGAGATAAGACGCAGCTCTGCTCATCTCACCTCCAAGCAATAATCTCCTAACAACAGCATTGAGCATACGTGAGTCCGGAGCATATCCATTCTTCTCCATGGCTAGAATTAGATTATCAGACTCCTCTAGAAGCCCTTCTTCTATGAGATTCTCCATCACTATGTTGTATGTCACAACATTTGGCACCAAACCATGGGACGGGATAGCAGCAAACAGATCCATGGCAGCTTTGCTCCGCCCACGTTTGAACAAGGCATCAATCATAGTAGTGAAAGTAACAATATCAAGTTTAATATTCTTAGAAAGTAGACCTTGAAACATCGTTAGCGCTTCATCAAGGAACCCATTTTCACAGAGACCTCCAAGAACTATGTTGTAAGTGACAACTTCCAACTGAATTCCACTGTCAACCATTCTTACGTACAGCTCCTTTGCAGTAGAAGTTCTTCCAGCCTGAAATAAACCTTGCAGCATTATGTTATAAGTAATAGCAGTAGGTTTAACATCCTTGCCCAACATTTCGTTGAAAAAAGCTAGCCCCTCATCTATCATTCCGTTCTTACAATAGCCATTGAGCAAAGTATTATAGGTAATAACATCAGGTAACAAGCCAACCTCTACCATACCCATAAGTACCTGGAATGCTTCATCCATCTTACCATCTAAACAGTATCCATCTATCAGTGTAGTATATGAAATAACATTAGGTGTCACACCTACACCAACCATCAAGTCAAAGGCATGTCGAGCTTCCACGACCCTCCCTTCTCGGCATAGGTTGCTCATTATTGTGTTGAAGTATACAACATTAGGCTGCATGCCTCGGTCGAGCATTTCAAAAGTCAATTCCTCAGCCTTGTTCCATTCGCCTATTGCACAAAACCCATGAATTAGGGTGTGGAATACAACATCGTTAGGAGTCAATCCTTCATTAACCATCTGCTTGAATTGTGACATAGCATCATCCACTCTGCCTGCCTTGCAAAGCCCGCCCATAACTGTGGCATAGTTGACAATATCTGGCTTCAACCCTTGATGCCGCATGCTTGTGAATATAAACATTGCCTGATCAAGCATTTGGAGTTTAGCATATGCACGTATTAGTATGTTGAAGACATGATGATTAGGTGTGATACCATCAGAAACCATCAAATTGAAGAGATCGTGCATATCAACTAGATCTCCTTTGGAAGCATAACCGTTAATAAGAGTTCCGTAGGTGGTACCGTTGGGTTTGAGCCCCTTCTGGACCATAGAATCAAAAACCCTCCTAGCTTCTTTGCATCTTCCATTTCTGCAAAGATAGTCGATCACCAAAGTATATGTAACAACATCTGGTTTAGGACCATCTCTGGACATTTTGTTGAGCTTCCTGATCGCATCTTCCAGCTTGCCTATATGGCAATATCCGTGAATTAGGCTATTATATGTTTTACAGTTTGGTTTAATACCTTTATCCAACATCTGCTGTAGGACCTCCTCGGCCCTGTCTGTTGCTTGAGCCTTGCATAGGCCATCAATCATTAAGTTGTAAGTCACGACATCTGGTGAAATCCCTTCATCCAACATCTTCTGAAACAGGCTGTAAGCTTTCTCAACCTCACCCTCTTTGAAGAAGCCATCAACAACAGTGCTATATGATACAACATTTGGTAGGCAACTGCCTGCATTGTCAATCATCATATAAAGCAGCTTGAGAGCCTCTTGACTCTCCTTCTTGTCACACAGACCCTTGAGAAGAATGCTGTAGGAGAAGACATCGGGCGTGCAGCCGAGCTCCGGCATTCGTCGGAGCACAATATCCATTGCCTCACTTGTCTTCTTCTCACCGCAGAGGGACCTTAGCAGGTTTGGGAAGGTAAAGGCGTTCACCTGCCATCCCGCCTTAAGGATCTTACCGAAGGCCGCGAAGCCGAGGTCCAGGCGTCCCATACGGCAGAAGCAGCCGATGATGATGTTGTGGGTGCATAGGTCGAGACCCAGAGTCTTGTTGTCTTCTTGGGCCATGCGGTTGAAGAGGGAGACGGCGAGGGTAGGTCCATCACGCACGGACGAGGAAGAAGGAGCGCGAGAAACGACAGTGAGGAGCTGCGTGATGGCACCCATCGAGGCGGGCCTGGCTTGAGGGAGCAATTCGTCGAACAGGTTGAGTGCGTCGTCCGGAGAAAGGCTGCCAGCGTGAAAGCGCTCTCGGATGAGCCGCTCCAGCTCCGAGCACGAGCGCCGGCAGGCGCGCGCACGGCGCGACGCGTTCGTCGCGGCGAAGAGCCCATGGAGCACGCCCATTTGTGGGGGTACAGCCTACAGCCCGTCCACGGCGATGGAACGAAAGGGTGGCCGTCTGCTCTTCGGTCACCTAATCTCCGGGAGTGGGAAATGAAGTCCGCCCATGGAGAACAGAGGAGTGAGCGACGGCGATGGCGTGTTCATGTGCGTGGGGATCGTGGGAGTGGAGGACGGGGCAGGGCTCCAGCCGCGTGCCGGCGCCGTTGCAGGGTGTTGGGGTGGGGTCCGCCTGAATACTGAAGAATAGAGAGGAGAGGGGTGAACGGGATGATTTGCGTTGACAGCAGATCGTTTTTCTCCCTTCTCTTTCTTCTGTTTATAAGCTGTTGGAGAGAGCACACCATTGGCCTTTTTCCGTTTGGATTGCATCTCTGTCGATCTGTTCTTGGTACCTAGGCTCCTCGCCTCGTGTTTCTGTTCGTTTTCTTTGGATTTACGAGTCAAAGATTTGAGGGTCTAGAGCTTTGCCTAGGGTTTCGTCAGAGTTGTGCTACCTGCAGCAGGATGGCCTCGTGTAAGGTTTGAACAATCTTTTTGACCGATTTTGTTTGTTTCGCTTACTTGCAGTTCGGTGACGGTTTGGAATTTCTTGCTTGATTTATGGACCTGCTGACTGCTGCCTTTCTTCTCCATCAAAGCGGCCCGATGCTGCTGGCTTCAATCCATTGTCCACAAGACTGGAGATAGTCAGGTGTGCGTTGATTTGGGTCTGAGGTGGAGCAGCTGATTTCTTTTTGTATGGTGCCCGGCCACTGTAGTTTCATAGCCATGGCTTGGTCGTCCAAATTGGTTAGTGTGATTTTCTACAATCTACATGCCCATCAGAAATGTATTTGTTATCATTTTCAATTATAAATCTAAGACTTGAAGACGGGGGCGCCAAGCAAATAGAGATGATCTCTTCCCCTGATTTTATTATGGGCCTGTTATTTACTTTCTTGTTTTCTTTTTTGACGATTAACATCCTAAAGTTGTTTCACCTAGGGTTCTTGCCAAGGGTTCAAAAACCGCTACAGTAGCGGTTTTGAACAGTGTCAAAAAACTGATCGACAAATCAAACTTATTGATCGAAAACCAAAATTGCTACAATATCTAGGTTCGGTTTTAGCGAAAACCAACCGATTTTAATAACTAAGCCAGAACGGTTTTGTCAAAAACCGTAAAAATTTTCAACGGTTTTTTAATCCCTGGTTCTTGCAGCCTGCACATGTGGTGACTGATCTGATGGAAGCCAACTAATTTCGGCTGTTGCTGCCAACTGCAAGGAAGAAAGGCAGGTTATTATTGGCAGGTGAGTGAACTTTTTACTTCAAAAAATTTATTTGCTTCCATTGTCCTCAACAAAAACTCCCCCCCCCCTTCAAGTAATATGTGGATTGATTTTGATTTTTCTGCAGTAAATATAATTTATAGGCGATTCATTTTAACTGATTTCACTTCACAAGCTTCCAGACCACATTTTTCACCTTCTTATGATCTTCTGTTTACTATTTAAATTTTACAAATTTTCCTCCGCCCTCTATTGTATACAAATGCCTGAACTCCTCATCAATTCAATCATTTCACGCAAATCAACAATTTGAGTTTTAAGAATACGAGCGCAATTTTGGCAAACACATAACCTTTCTGAAACTATGCACATGGCATATTATTATATCAAATGCCTTACTTTGGGATGTTGCGTGCAACAAAATGCACATTTTTTGTCCTCTCTTTTGGCAATTGGTAATGTTTTCTGTTCAGTTTCGTGCCTTGCATGCTCCGCTTTTTTTTTTTTTGTCATGGAGGATGAGCTTAGGTATGGCAATTTAACCTGACGGGTGTGGGTGTGGGTCTAATTTTTTATCTATAGATGTCACCCGCATCCGACCCGACAAACATGGGTGTGGGTGTGAATTTTATTTCTCACTCATGGATGACCCGTTAGGCCCTAAAACATACTCACCTATAAATTTAGTCTCATCTCATAATAAATTAATTTTAAATAAATATATATGTGATGAGAGTGATGACTAAGTTATTAAAAATTTATGTACAATTACCTAAGTACATACTCATAACTTATTTTTATTGACATATAAAGACATTACACACTTGTGTTGATCTCGTTAAAGTATTTGTTTTGAGATATTTTTCATATGACATATGAAACCCGACGGGCACCCGACACCCACCCGAACCCGGTGGGTGTGGGTGTGGGTCTCAACTCTCACTCATGGGTGCGGGTGTGGGTGTTAATTTCTATCCGAAACGTTTTTCGTAGTGGGTGGATTTTTGCTCCACCCGATCTGAACCCAACCCACTGCCATCCCTAGATGAGCTGAAACCTTTTTATGTCTTTTGAATTTAGAGAAACTACCAAGGATTGAATTCGTGTATGAAGATAGCATATTCTCTAACTCCAAGGGCAGGCTAAGAGTTCATAATGACAACTGTTATCTTGGTTTATTCTGGTTAAGTGGATAGAGTATACTTGGAGACTTAGAAATTCAAATCATTTGAAATATTATTTTCAGTATGATCATAAAGGAACTAGACATATTTCTTGATAGCTAAAGGTAAAACTACTGCACCGAATTTTATTTAATTAGTAAACAAGGAAACTGAAATTTTAATAATGATAAATACCTAGAAATATTTTGAAAACTGGGAAAGACGTCAAAGGTAAACAACGTCCATACCTGGACGTCAACCTCGACAGCATCCACCTGTGGACGCTCTTATAGACAACGTCCAGGCCTTGCCGGTCCGCCATTACTCGTATATATCCATCTAATTAGCAATTGTTTCTGATAGTTAACCGAAAAGCTAATCCTATCCGTGGTTCTTGTGACCTCGGCATCATGCTTATACCAATCTGATAGTTGAATTAATTACATTGTGGTCCACATCAAACTTTATGAATTTCAATCCTGTTTTGGTTCACCATCACCATGGTTCAGTGTACACGTCACGACGGCTCAGCTTGCACGGCAGCTTGGTTCGCCGTTGCCGGTGGTGGCTGGTTAGCGTGGCCCTTTGCGGCCGTTGCGGCGCCGCGGGACGACTGCGTTGTTCCCATTGTCTAAACGGGTTGCATCGCGGGCTGTTCGTGGGTTGTGGCGCGGGACAGCCCAGCGGCATTGCAACCAGTCCCGTGCCGCTTACGAGCAGACCAGGACAAGTGGGCAGCTGTCTCCTCGGAAACAAAAAACAAGGTAAGGCACCTCTGCCTCATCAGGTAGACAGACCTTGGAGGGGATTGACAATGGCCAACAGCCCACCACGTTAATGAAGTGATGAAGAGCATCATCGATCTAGACGGAGAATAGGCGAGAGGAAGAAGGCCGGTTATTATTTCCCCTAGAGTGACATGACCAGGCCTGGACGCTATTGATGACAACGTCCGGAGCTGGACACTGTTGTATTCGGCGTCCAGACATGGACACTTTTCTTTCTAGCATCCTTCTTAGTTTTAAAATTAGTTTCAAATATTTACTATTATTGTAATTTCAGATTTGTTGTTTACTATTTTTTAAAAAAAATCGGACTACTGCATCTTCTTTATACAGATCATTGACTGATGTTGTTGTAAATTAATTTTTTTTCTTTTGGTCGCTGGTTTTTATGTTTCAAATGCTTTGCTTTAGGGTCATCTATGGTGTCATGCATTGCTATATTTATCTGTTATTGAGCTGTTGTAAATTCAGACATATATGATATATCAAGTATATTTCGACGTCAGAGCTCATTCACTAGAAACAGTATAATTCTTAATTATATAACTTGCCTTTACTTCTCTGATCTTTTGTTGAGGATGTATGGTGCAACTCTATAAATATTAGCAGATTGTCATCATCGAGCAGATTAAATATGTGTGAACAGTTGTCATCTTTTGTCAGAGCTCATTCACTAGAAACAGTTGTTGAGTTTTTGTGTGAACTCATAAATAGATCATAAATGTTTAGATCTGATAGGTATCAATTTTGCTAGGCATGGAAGTCATTAAGATAATTCCATATTTCTTCTCTTAGTTGGTTAGGGCGCATCACGCAAAACATCTTACTCTCTGCTTCCTATTCTCAGTTGTTAATACCCTCCTTAACTTCGGAGTTATGCACTATTCCCAGTTGTTAATACCCTCTCTAAATCCTAAAAACTAGACCTTGTTTAATTCATTGCACTGTTTTACCAGCCCACGGTGCTTCTCTACTTTTTTCTGTAAATGAAACTATTAGTAAACAAAGTCAACTAAGCTTTGTTTTTTTTCAGTTCTCAGCAGAAGCTTGGAATCTGTGATCATAGTACAGCGCAGAAAAGATTTCTATTCCATATGAATCTTGTTGCCTAATGGAGATCTCAATTTGGGCCCCTATTATTTTTTCTTGCTATTGGCTGTAATTGACGGTATTTCCAGCGCTCCACTAAGCCGTTTAAGCTCTCACTTTCATTCCAAAACTAATTTTGTTCTTGCAGTACTGTTTTCTATTCAAAATGTAGTATGTTGTTTTCTGACCAATGCTGCTCCAGCATTGAACATTTTCAGTTCGAATAAACGAGTTCATTCATGCTTATCATATATTATCTTTTCAAATAATAGATGAATAACAAGAAATAAAGTTTACTGGTGTTGAAGTCGTCGTGTGTGAGTTCTATCTTTTTTCAACACATAATTTTGTTGTGTCTATCTCAGTTTGTCTCTTATAATTGACACAATGGTTTCCCTGCGGCTGATGTACAGTTAAAAAAACTTCCACATTTTCAGTTTTTAATAGGTTCTAATTGGACAATGGAACATTTTCTTCATTCAGCCAGTGTTAATATGGGAATCTGTGTAGGTTTTTCCTAGATGAGAAAATTATACCATCGAGCGTTTGACTACGCTCCCCTAATATTCACAATTTCCCATTGCTGAACTTAGTTTTTGAAATTAAGACAATTACTGCTTAAGAGGTAAAAGGATTGAAGGGATATCATGATAGCCCTATCATTGAACTTCTAAATATAAATAGCACAGATAATTTTTAAATTCTTTACCATTTTGTTTAGAGGTACGATTTTGGTTGTTTCACCATATGGCTTATATTTTGATTACCTGTTCTTTGTTGGTTATAAGACCATTTGGTGAGAACGAAATGCTCGTGCGTTGTTATGTTAACATTATTAATAATTAATTCAATTCCCTTCGTGTTTAATCATATTGTTAACTAATGTTTGCCGTAAGCTTCTGCTGTGTACGTATACATCTATTTACTAACCATATAATTTGTCATTTTTCGGAATACTTACATATGACAGAAGAAATTAAATAAGGTTTGTTGATTGAAAGAGTGTACTCTGCGGCTTTGCTCTCTACCTGTCTGATGAGATATTAACCTTATTGTAATTACGGGCTTCACTAAGTGCTGCATTTCAATCATCTAAGAACTCTGTGAAGATTTTTGATAAGTCTATTAAAAGATGCTAAACTTTGTTCTAGGTCAGAATATATGTTGTACACAAGTTTCATTTTATAACTGAATTCTCGATAAACGGCGCGCAAAGGCGCAACGTAATACACTAGTAATGTGATAGATGGATGGACAGGTAAATCATTTCGCAATGAGTCTTCGTGGGTGCAAAAACAATACGAGGGATCCAACTACTTAAGTTTTCACGTGTCTGTCATATGCAAATGCCATCCAGTTATTCATATGTCACTTTACAAAGATATGCAAATAGCTACAATTGAATAATATACAAATTCACATGCGTCCTTCATGCGATACAAAACATTTAACATCATCAGAGATTACTTTGATCTATCAACAAACATAGGGAAGAAATCTGAACAGGGTTGCCTCAAAGATGACTACAGAACCATCCTTGGACCATGTCAGATTATCTAAACAGTAGTAGCAGGGGTTTAGTGTTTTCTTTGATCTATCAACAGGAAAATATTGAAGCTCCACGAGCACTATTCAGTAGTCATCTTATATCACACGTTAGGCATGCAAGAGTGGGCTCGATAGCGCCAAACTGCTTGGTCACAGGTAGAGCCTTTTGTTCCCAAGACAAGAATCCCATAATTCTTTTTGTTAGTGTGTTGCTACGGGCGTATAAAATTTTGAATTAAATATATGTGCAAATTTTTTTGCTCATTTTTCTGTATTAAATACCATAAAACCAGAGGGAAAAAATGAGGTGACAGATCCTCTTTACCTACGCATCCGCCATCCGTGTAAAGAGGATCAACCTAATAAAGCTTTATAAAGTCACCGAAAGCTTTACAAAGTCTTGTATTTATATTATGTCCAAATCTAGTTAATCACATTGCTAAGCATCTTCTTCTGAACATTCAACTTCTTGAAATCCCAGATGAATACTCCATCACCATCTTCATATGGTTTATAGCCTGCTTTGGTAAATGTTGGCAATAACATGGATAGCATATCAGATGCAGTTTATTCAGAAAGCATAGAGCTGTCTCAAGGAATGGCAATTCGGGGTCAGGTACCCGAAACCTGGCGGATACCCGACCCGATGGGTCCGGATACGGGGCATAATTTTTACCCGTAGGTCGCACCCGTGCCCGACCCAAAACGAGTCGGGTTCGGGACGGGTTTTTATTTTTATCTATGGGTCACCCGACGGATACCCGATTCTAACCTATTACTAGATTCGGCCCAACCCAACAAGCCAACACCTAGACCCGTCTAAGTGCTAACCCTAACCATACCCATCCCACCCAGCGTCCCAGCCCCCACCCCGCGCCGCGCCCGCCGCCCCAGCACCTCGCACTTGCGCCCGACCGCCGCCTCCTCCTGCACCACGCCCAGCGCGCCGCCAGGCTGCCACTGCCCGGAGCCCTCGACCTCGCCGTCGCCGCCCTAAGCACCAGTCCTTGTCGCCGCCTCGAGCCACCAATCCCAAGCCCCCAACGTCGCCGCCCCGACCCGGCGAGCCCCCAATCGCCGCCGCACCGACCCCGAGCCCCTGACGCGCCCGTCCCGACGCACAGCGCACGCCGACCTTCATGACCCACGGGTTACCCGAAACCCGTCCCGATACCCGATGGGCACGAGCACGAGCAAGGATTTCGACCCGTGGGTACGAGGTCGGGTCGGGATTTCAACCCGACTCCTATGTCAGAGCGGGTGTGGGATTGCTCGACCCGTCCTGAACCCAACCCATTACCATCCCTAGCTGTCTCTGGTATTCCTACAGTGGTGACCCCTTCTGACATTTTATTAAAACCACTACTAAATATTTTAGAACCAGAGGCAGACTGCCCTGCCCCATTTCATTGAACGAGACTGTTATAGTATAGCATTTTACAACACTGAGAGTTTGCAATGAAAGAACGCTACCAGCATTGCTAGCTTATCCTACAGCTAAAACCAGCTTGCTAGCACGTAAAGCAACCGTATAAGCTTCATATGTTACATTCAGGAAGATACAGATCCGATTAATGCCATAATCTTCACTCTGTTATCTTCGTTTTTCTCCAGCTCGTCAGTGCATGCACATTTCTTGAAACTTCACATCCTGGTCATCATCCAGCTGTCAGCTTCATTGGAGATCTCATTGCTTGTTCCAGAAAACAGCACCATTCCTCCAGCTTCTTGCTGTTCTCCTCCTCGAGCATAATTTTCCAGCTTCTTGTCAAGATTAGAACACGCCTTAAGACCTCCTTCATATCCTTCCATTCCTTTTTCCGAAACACAAAACTGTTACGGATTAGCCAAATACTCCTCAGCACTGCAGCCGAGATAATATTGACAACGCCGTATTTCTTAGCACACAACTAATATAACTATCCCCAATAGCACATTTCAAGTAATCCGAGGTGTATTCCCATAGGTTTCTAGCAATCACACACTAAAAAAAAGATTCATTTTCTGTGCAGAACTGACACAATGGCGGTTTCTCAATACCTCGTCTTCAAATTATCTACAGTCATAAGTTTGTTATAGGCCAACAGCCATAAGAATAACTGGATTGTTACAGGCCAACACGCCGAAACACATTTTGTGTTTCGGATCTTTCAAAAAAAGAAAAAAAAAATCTGTTCCATCCCAAATCTCTGCAATTGTTTTATTTTTCTCATTCGCTAAGCAATAAAGTTCCCAGAATTGAACTACTAAAGGAGCAGTCACAAACCATATATCCTCCCAAAATCTAACTTTCACTCCATTTCCTACTACCCATTTGTATCCTAACTTCAAAGCCTTTGCTGCCCATAACACCCCTTTTCAGAAGGGGGAAGAATGCCTCTCTTTCATACACAAGATATTAGTATCTCTTTCAACATACTTCCTATTCGAAGCGATGGCACCCCCACCCCCTCCCCTTCCCGACACTCCGCCCTCCACCAGCTCCCCGTCGCTGCCGGCTCCAGGCTCGACGGCCACCACCGCCTCCCCTCCCCCCCCCCCCCCCCAGAGCGTCGGTTTCCCCCTCCTCCTTGTTCTCTCCCAGTCGTGCCGCAGACGGGCCGCTCCAAAGAAACGAGGTGGCGTGATTCGCCATCCTCCGGCGGTAGCGTCTTCTCGGTTTCCCATGTCTCCCCAACGTCGACGGCCTCCTTCCGCGATGTGCTGATTGGTGCGACCCCCTCTTCGACGGCGGCACCTGCTGCTCTTCTGGAGGCGGCAGCGGCGCCTGCCTCTCTTCAAGGGGCGCAGACAGCCCCGGCCCCAAGGATCGTCCTGCGATCGGAAGTTCGCGTGGCTGAGAAGTTGTGCGAGCCTGATGCTGACGGCTGGCAGCGGGTAGAACGATGGCGTGGCCGGCGGGAAACTTAATGGCCCCCTCGACGTCCGTGTCGCCCAGTCCCTGAACAGCTGAGGGGTCGCTGCTTCAACTGTCTACCGACCACTCACCGCGCCGCCGTGTGCCGGCACGAAACGTGGTGTATTTCCTGTAGACAACCCGGGCACCGCTCCTATAACTGCACGGGCAATCAGGTTGCAGCGAGGAGGATCGTCTGGCTCCCCCCCCCCCCCCCCCCCCCGTGCCACATCTCCTATGAGCGCGTGCCACATGTCGCCCCATGCAAGGAGCAACGCTTCGGACAACGTTACCATTCAAGTCTCAGCCAACGGTTCGGATGGTTCGGGCATCGCACTGGCAATTGATGGTGCTGCACTGCTGCTGGAGCCGATGCGGCTACGTCCTTTACTCCTCAACGTAACAGGCGTGGCCTCTCTGCTCCCGATGCAAGTTTGAATCTCTCGCCTCCCAGGGATCGGGCCAGCTCTGGGCCTTCCCTTGCGCAGACCCAACTCCTGGTGCACCAGCCCACCTCAGAAGGAATAGCCGCTGACCGGGCGGCCCTGCAAGCTACCCTGAGAGTCATTGACGCAGCACTAGCAAATGCAGCGGCCACGGACATAATGCCCAAAGCGCATAGTGGAGTCAACCTCGACAATACCTGATGCCGCGCTCGCGCACCCCCAAGTCAGCCCCGGTGACGACGGTTTCTCCATCACCGACATCTGCTACTCTAGTTGACACGCACACGGTGGTGGTCGCGAGCTCCTCCTGTGCTGAATCCGACTAAGACAGCTCCATCCCCACTGGCATCCACGACCGGGTGCTCCCCTATACCGGCCTCAGAGACGTTGGCCTCGCCCTCGCTGTCAGCAACAGCAGGTGACATGCACATGGTGGTGGCCGAGAGCTCCCTTGTGCTGAATTCGGCTGAGACGACTTCATCCCCACTGGCAACCACGACCGAGAGCTCCCTTATACCGGCCTCGGAGACGTTGGCCTCGCCCTCGCCGACAGCAATAATCACAGGCGAGAGTCGCGTTGTGGTGGCGGAGAGCTCCCCTATGCCTGCGTTACAAGCATTGATGACTTCTCCACCGATGGCGACAACAACCCCTCCCTCACAGGAGAAATTGAGCGACAGGGCTGCCACTACCGCAACGGCACCTTCTTCACCAACAAGGGCGCCCACTACTCCCAGCAATGCTGGAATGGCGGCCATAAGCTCCTCGGAGCCCACAACACGATTTGGGAGCACATACAACAGGGGGCGTACTCGACCTGCCACACCGCCTGCAAGTCTGAGGGTTGTTGCCAATGTGCCAATAGCAGTATCCACCTCCACGCCGCCTATGCATCCGCTCATAAAGCAACTCGCCAAGCCAGTGGACTGCCTACTGAAGCCGCCAGCCATTAACAAAAGAAGGAGCAAGACGGTACCCGCTGGATCCTTGCCACGCCGCAGCAGACGGGTGGCCGGGGCTGCTCCTTGCTCCCCAGGGCCGATTCGGCGATTCTCACAGATGCACAGAAGCGTATAATCCGCAGTCTTGGCCTCTCGAAGAGCACCGAAAAGGTCAACCAACAAGCGCAAGATGCCTATGGGAAGCTCTTTGATCAGCCGTTGTCCGAGTCTCATATCACCGCTTTAACAGCTCTCTTCGGGTGGACAACAGATGAAGAGATGCAGGTTCGGGCGACAAATTTGCCGTCAGCTCACTGCTAACTTGCAGTGTTTGGTCGTCTCCTTTTTTTTCAATGGATATATGACTTATCTGGAATGTGCGCGTTCAAAACCAGGCTGACCATCGCAATTCTGCCCGTGACGTGATTCTTTCAGCTAATACGGATATAGTGTGCCTCCAAGAGACGAAAATTGTAGTAATGTCCCAGCGGTTGTTCCTTTCGGTCTTTGGATCCAACTATGATAAATTTGTTGAGCTACCAGCAAACTGTACTCGAGGTGGTCTGCTGATTGCATGGAAATCACAGGCCTGTCAGGTCATCTGCTCACGGGTTAATACTTACTCGGTCTCGGTTCAGGTGGCAGAACCAGAAGGGAGGAATTGGTGGTTTACCGATGTTTATGGCCCTCAAAGTGATAATGATAAACTCCTCTTTCTCCAGGAACTACGAGATGTCTGTGTTCTTTGTGACGGCCCATGGCTGGTTGGAGGTGGCTTCAACCTCATATATCAAGCTGAGGTTAAGAACAATGATAACCTGAATCGGGCGATGATGGGTCGTTTCCGGCGTTTCCTCGATGACGCGGAGATCAAAGAAATACCTCTGCTGGGCCACAAGTACACTAGGTCCAATGAGCGGTCATCTCCAACTCTTGTAAGGCTTGACCGAGCCTTCTGTTACTCGGATTGAGATGACATTTATCCTGATGCCATGCTACAAAGCACAGCTTCGATAGTCTTTGATCACTGCCCGCTGATTTTAGTGCTGAAGGTGAATACCTGGGGTAAAAGGTGTTTTCACTTCCTGGCTTCATGGAGGCGGTTGAACAAAATTGGAATGCTCCAATCGCCACAGTATGAACGTTGCAGGGGCATTGGATAGGCCGAACGGCATCACCAGAAATTCATACAAATCTTCATGTGTGCGGAAAGCCGTCTTCTCGATGTCATTGACATGCATCCGCACTTGATGGTAGCCGGAATGGATATCAAGCTTGGAGAAGAAAGCTGCCCCATGTAGTTCATCCAGTAGCTCGTCCACCACGGGAATAGGAAATTTGTCCTTCACAGTACTAGCATTTAGCGCACGATAGTCCACATAGAATCGCCACGATCCATCTGCCTTCTTTACGAGCAGCACCGGTGACGAGTAGGCTGAGGAACTTCGTCGGATCAGGCCCTGGTCCATCATCAAGCGGCACTGGCGCTCCAATTCATCTTTTTGAGTGGCCGGATAGCGATACGGCCTGACAGCGACGGGGGGCGTTCCAGGCAGGAGATGTATACGGTGGTCCCTGGAGCGCTGTGGGGGAAGGCCCTGCGGCTCAGCAAAGACATCAGCAAACTGTCCCAGCAAGCCGTCAAGCAGGTCGACGCCCTGACAGATGTGCACACGATGGCAGAGGGGATCTGTGGCACCATGCCACTCCACCCGACGGTCAAGGTGCTGGAACGCCATGGTGAGGCGACCGAAGTCCCATAGGATTGGTCCGAGCGTCGCGAGCCACTTCATACCCAGCACCACATCATATCCTCCCAGAGGAAGAATGTAGAAGTCAGCTCGGAACGGTGCGTCGTTGATAGAGAACGCAACATTGTGGAGCATGCCCGGGCATGGAATGCGTTCGCCATTGGCCACCATCACGTGCAGCCCTAGCTGCGGCGTGTATGTCAACCCAACTGCCTTTGCTGCTGCCTCCGACACGAAATTGTGAGTGGAGCCGGAGTCAAGAAGGGCGGTCAGCATAGCTGAGCCCATGTGAGTTACCATCTGCATAGTCTCTCCGATGCTGACTCCCATAATGGCATAAATGGAGATATGGGGCTCGTTCTCCAGCTCTACTGGTTCGGCGTCATCAACGAGTTCGAGGTGAAACAGCCGTTTGCAGACCTTGTTATGGCCCCGTACCCACTTTTCATCGCAGTTGAAACACTGGTCCTTGCGGCGACGTTCATCCATCTCTTCCGGCGTAAGACGACGAATGCTGCGGCCTACCACAGTGACCGTGCTGGGTTGGACGCCCGGTGATGGAGGTACTGCAGTGCTGGACCTCGATGCAGCAGCAGTCAAAGCCGGTGTAGTCAGTAGGCCCTTGCCGCGTAGTGGGACACGGGAAGACCCCTACGCCAGAGCGGCGAGGTTGTGGCGGTCAATAGAGCGGGCCATACTCATGGCGACGTCGAGGCTCTACGGATTCTAGAGCTGGACATCAATGCTCAGCGGTTCTTGAAGCCCAACTGTGAAAAGCTGGACCTGCTAAGGTTCGGTAAGAGGACCGGCACAAGCCAGGAGCTCCAGGAAGCGTTCCTGATAATCTTCCACGGGTCCGGTGCGGCGGCAGGCCGCCAGCTCGCCCAATGGGTTGGATCAAAGCGAAGGACCGTAGCGCATGTTGAGGAGCTCGAAGAAGCGGCGCCATGTCAGCATGTAACCTTCCTGCTTCTCAATGTGCATGTATGTGCATGTACCAGAGGTGAGCCGAGTCGTTGAGGGTGCAACCATCCAAACCTTTTCCTCTTCTGGAATCCGCTGGGCCCGAAAGTATGACTCGCACTTGCTGATGAACGAGAGCGAATCGCCCTTGCCGTCGAACTTTGGAAAGTCCCACTTCTGGTGGCGCGCCGGCCTGTCCGGCTGGGAATTGTAGCAGCGCCCGTCGCCCTCATAGCGATCGCGTCCAAATTCCCGGTCACGCCCGGCATCATACCCCGGCATCATACGGGTCTCCGCGGAATCGCCCATCCTCCCCGTAGCGATCCTGGTGCCCGCCCGACGCGCGCCCCTCTAAGTAGGGCTTGGATTGGCGGTACTGGATCTCAAGGCGCTGGATGGCTGTGTTCTGGAGTTGTTGGGCATCAATGGCTTCGAGTTTGGATTCCATGGTCGACAAGCAGTCCAGCTTGGCGCTCACGGCGTGCAAGAGCTTCGTCAGGTCAGCTTCCTCCTGCTTCCGAGACGTGTAATCCTTCGGCGGCATGGCGCAGATCGCAAGCGAGAATGCCTGGAATCCGATACCAGATGTTGTAGCGAGATAGGTTTGGGGTTTATGCTCCCCTGGAGCTTAAGAGTTGGGGATGAGAAGATAGATTGGTTGATAATATCTGCTTGCCTTTATTTCATAATCTCCTTCCATTATATAGGAAGGTGTCCTATCGAATGACAATCGAAACTGACTAACAACTCTTGAGTTTATCTCTAACTGAAAACTAATTAAACTCTATCTAAACTGACTAATCTTGGCAAGCACGACTTCCTTAAACATATTCCTACGGGGCAGCCACCTTCTTCTTCCTGGGAATAGTGCCGGGCCCACATAACAGAGCAAATTTTCATGAAACTGCAGCACTTGTCCAAAGGTTTGCAAGGGTGGAGCCAAAAAAAGATCGGTAATGTCAAAGTGCAGCTGAGGATGGCCAAAGAGATTCTCCACCAGCTTGAGATTGCACGTGATGTTAGAGGTCTCTCGTCCAGGGAGGAATGGTTGCGGAAGAAACTCAAGCATCATTGTCTTGGGTTAGCTTCTCTTGAGTGTACTATTGCAAGGATGTGTTCCCGTGTGCTCCAATTGCTTGAGGGGGATGCAAACACTCGTTTCTTTCACCAGCACTCAAGGTATCGTAAGAAGAAAATTTTTATTGCAAAGCTTATTGTTGATGATCAGGTCCTTACCGGGCAGCAGGACAAACATGAGGCAATATATGACTATTATGAGAAGCTTCTTGGGATGGCCGCGGAGAGGGATTTCTCTTTGGATCTCCCGGCCTTTCATGTACGCAATCACGATCTTAGCTCCTTAGAGGACCCATTTACAGAAGAAGAGGTTTGGGCCACAATCAAAGACATGCCTCATAATAAGGCGCCCGGGCCCGACGGCTTCACTGGGCGGTTCTACAAAACTTGTTGGGAAGTGATTAAGGAAGATATCATGCATGCACTTGCAGCAGTGCATCGTGGTCACATGTTCAAATTCCGGCTCCTCGACATGGCTTTCATCACTCGTCTTCCAGAAAAGATTGATGCCACACAAGTGAAGGACTATCGCCCTATCAGCCTTATACATAGTTTCGCCAAGTTGGTGGCCAAACTGATGGCAAACCGCCTTGCTCCCTTGCTGCCTGGTATTGTTACAGAGAACCAAAGTGCATTTATCAAGGGGAGGAGTATACATGACAACTTCATGCTTGTCCAACAGTTGGCAAAGTGTTTGCACCGGAAAAAGGAGCCGCATGTTTTGCTAAAATTGGATATTTCCAAAGCTTTTGGCTCCGTTTCATGGTCCTTCCTAATTGAAGTGTTGCAGCAGCTTGGATTCGGAAGAAAATGGTGCAATCTCATTTGCCTTCTCCTCTCAACTGCCTCCACCCAAGTGTTGTTAAATGGTGAACCAGGCAAGCTAATATATCACCACCGCGGGCTTCAAGGGGATCCACTATCCCCTATGCTATTTATTTTGGTGATGGATGTCCTCAACTCTCTAGTGACTTGAGCCATCAATGAGGGTCTCCTGCAGCCTCTGGCTATGCCGCAAGCTAAGCATCGGATTTCTTTCTACGCCGATGATGTCATCATGTTCTTGTGTCCGGCGGCGGCTGATCTAACCATCATACAGCAGCTGCTCAACATCTTTGGGCATGCCTCTGGTCTGCACACTAATATTATGAAGAGCTCAGTAACGCTGATCCAATGTGCCGAGGGGGACCTAGAGAGAGTTTCAATAGTGCTGCCCTGTGAGATCAAGGATTTTCCTTGTACCTATCTTGGCCTTCCACTCTGTTCACAAGCCAACCAAGGCGGAGCTCCTCTTGCTGTTGGACAAGATTTTGGACCAGCTTCCCAACTGGAAGGCCTCGCTCATGAATCGAGCTGGCCGCCTCATCACCATCAAGACGGTCTTCGCTGCGATGCATATCCACCTCATGATTGTCTTGGACCTGCCTAAGTGGTTTTACAAAGCACTTGACAAAAAGATGAGGGGTTTCTTATGGAAAGGACGAGAGGAGGTGAATGGTGGGTGCTGTTTGGTCTCGTGGAGTAGGGTACAGAGGCCACTTCAATACGGTGGACTTGGCATCCGCAATCTGGAATTGCATGGCTTGGCTCTCCATATCCGTTGGCTGTGGCTGCAAAAGACAGATGCTTCCCGACCATGGGAAGGTTTACCAATTGATGTGCCCCGCAATGCACAAGATCTATTCAACATAGCTGTGTCTACTAATGTGGGCAATGGACAGTCAACGAAGTTCTGGGCAGACCGGTGGTTACATGGCCGGACCATCTCTGAAATGGCCCCATCTGTTCGGAACAATACCAAAGGGTGCTGCTCGAAACAGGACTGTGGCGCAGGCACTTGAAAACAAAACATGGGTCTCGGACATCAGGGGAGCGATCACTGTTCAGATTATAACTGAGTACCTTCATGTCTGGGACTTAGTTGATGGTTACATTCTACAGCAAGGGGTGCAGGACCAGCATATTTGGCGATTCACGCAGTCTGGTGTCTATACATGCAAGTCGGCCTACAACGCTTTCTTCGTTGGGTCAATTAAGTTTGCTCCATGAAAGAGAATTTGGAAGTCATGGGCTCCCCTCCGCTGCTAGTTTTTTGTGTGGCTCGCTGTTAATGATCGCTGTTGGACAGCAGATCGGCTAGCCAAACGGAATTTGCCCCATCCTCCGGCCTGCCCATTCTGCAATCAAGCTGAGGAAACCATCCAACATGTATTGGTGTCTTGTGTCTTCTCACGGCAAATCTGGGCAATGATATTGGACAAGCTGAATTTCCTCTCGGCTGCACCACTAGCAACAATCGGGCGTTTCTCTAGCTGGTGGAGTAAGGCAAGATACCAACTACCAAAGGAATTCAGGCGAGGTTTCAACTCCTTGTCATTTTGGTTGCCTGGGAGCTATGGAAACATCGGAACGATTGCGTGTTCAATGGAACGCAGCCTAGCATCGCACATCTCCTGCAGATAATCAGCAATGAGAGCATGCTATGGTGCTTGGCGGGGGACGCACAGCTGCACAAGCTGTGTTGCCGGGCGCTCCCAGGGATGCTAACTGATAACTAGTGTGTAGCGGTGCGCCTGTGTTGTGTTTGGGCGTTGAGTTTGTATTTTATTTTATGTACGGAATCTTTTTCTTCTTAATGAAATGATATGCAGCTCTCCTGCACATTCAAGAAAAAAAACATACTTCCTATTCACAACATCATGCCAAATTTTGCCCTCATCATTTAAAAATCTTTTTATCCATGTGCCCAGCAGACACATGTTAGTATCTCTCAGATTTGGAACACCTAAACCCCCAAACTCCTTTCTCATACAAACTCAATTCCAGTTAAGTGAATTTTCTTCTGACCCTCACTATCATCCCACAAGCAGTTTACCATGAGTATTTATTAAGTCAATTGCCCACTTTGGGAATTTAAAAAAGGAAAGCAAATACACGGGTATACTTGCTAAACAAGTCTTTGCCATGGCCATTGATTTTCCACAATGGGCCATGAAGGCGGTGGACAAAATACAACGTGGATATCTCTGGAGAGGTCGCGCAGATGTCAAAGGTGGCCATTGTCTAGTGGCCTGGAAAACAGTTTGCCGCCCTTTTGAGCTTGGTGGCCTCGGCATTTCAAACCTCACTAATCTCGGTTGAGATCTCAGGGTTCGTTGGCTATGGTTACAAAAAACAGAACCTCAACGGCCTTGGTCATCGCTAGGGAAGCTCCCCACAGGGCAACCCATGATATTAGCAAAACAGTTAGTCTCCACCTCATCCATGTTAGAATAAGGTTTCTAACCTTATTCTGCCAAATATCCACTGCATATTTCCCATGAACCTTTTTATTCCGGGCCTTATTAACTACATTGGTAAAATCATTTTTTAAAAACCACCATTTTTCAAATTTGAACCTAGGAGCACTAGTTTTCTGATCTTCATCAGAGTCCCACAGAACTGGTGTATGATCGCTAGGCTCTCTATTTAAAGCTTTCGCAATAGATAAAGGAAAATGTGCTTCAAAATCAGTAGAGGAGAAAATTCAATCGATATGAGACAAAATTAAGTTTTCCTGGTTATTAGCCCAAGTAAAATTCCTGCCAATCAAGTTAATCTCTATCATACTACTCCTATCAATCCAATCATTAAATTTGTCACACCACTTAAAATCTACCACTCTATTACTTTTATCATCTTGGTACCTAACGACACTAAAATCTCCACCAAACATTGTAGGCCCTTTCCAGGAGCTGCTTACACTATGTAATTCATCCAAAAACTCTTGTTTCTTTTCATCATACACAGACCCATACACAGTTATAATTTTGCAAACAAAACCATCTTTCCTACATTTCAACTTATAACTAATGGTGAAGTTCCTGATATCCCATTCTAGGACTTCACCAAAGTCACTATCAACACCAAACAAAATGCCACCAGCAGTACCATGTGAGGGTAACCAGTTCCAACAGAACTGTGTGTTGCCCGTTAGACTCTCTAGGTAACTAGTGTGGAACATCTTTTTTCTTGGTTTCTTGTATACCAATAAAATCAAGCTTGGGCTCTCTAATCACATCTTTAATGCAAGTTGCTCTACCCGGTTTACCAAGCCCCCTAATGTTCCGAAAGACACCTATCACTGGGAATTATTAGTAACAGGGTGCTTGCCCTGGCTATTGTTTGTATTCACATTAACTGTACTAGCAACCATATCATTACTACTACTCACTATATTTTCTCTACTGCTGCCTTCAGCAGCACTCATTTTTGACTTCTTATTCCTATCTGCAAAATCAGCGCATATCTCAAAATTCTTGTTTTGGACCACTGCATAATCACCCATATCTGACTTAACCGCCTCAGCATGTATATTAGCATTATGAAACTTATTTTTTACTCTTGTTACCTTCTGCTGGTTTGTAAAACTCTTCTAAGTTCCTCTTCTGCTTGAGTTCCTCCGCCTTCTCGAGTAGTTCTTGGGTCTTCAATGTTTCTTAAGCTTCTTCTGGTTGCCATCACTGGACCCCATTTTTTCTTGTAAAACTACTACTTATTCAGCTATAAAATAGGTCATTGACATCTACAGATATTCTATTAAAAATAAATGACATGGACAACACATTCCACAATCCACATATAACCAGTCACAGGACAAAAGTATCAGGTGAGACATTCTCGGTACTTCCACAAGCCTAATAGTGTTCATATGCCTTCGATCCCTCGCTGAGCAAATTATCCTTAGTTATGATATTATTTCTCACTACAACCATAACAATATTTTGATCTTTTTACTGCAGTTTAACTTTCCATATGAAATTCTAGGGGGAGGGGGGCTACTTATTTCATCATCAAGGCTTTGTACAATGATCTAACTTAGAAATTGATAATACTTGTAAGGCAAACACCTCTGTCATGTTTCGATTGATTAAACTACATATTTGCAAGGCTATTGCAGTTGTCGCCACATCATTAGTCTCACCCGGTCACCCCCGAGCCTCTTATTCTTTTTTTAGTAAACCTCACAAAACTCTTGTACAACACATGCGTAAAACACTTTCCTTTTTCCCTTCTGCTACTTTTATGTTTTCCCTAAACATGTGGCTAAGTCGCCTAAACAATTTAAGATCTTGTCACTGTCTAATTTAAGAACCAAAATGGCATACAACAGAATATTCAACAAAGTTTATTCAAACTGAAATGGCGTAGTGATACCATCTCTTTACCTGATAGAATGCAGGTTTAAGAGTGCAAGGCTCTCTGAAACACAAAAGGAACCCATATGTGCCCTCAGTTTCTGTTCAGCTACACCCTGCAAAGAGCACCATACTCCAATACCGATATTGGATAATATAAGGATGATACATGATTCTTGAAATTGTTGGATAACACCTCCATGTACAAAAGGGAATTCACAGTCCAGGCCATCAACATAATGCGCACTAAACACAACCAATGTAGACCTGTAAAAACAACAGGACAAAAAAATAACTAAACAAGAGAGAACACAGCAGAATACAATATGGATACAGAAGCAGGAAAAAATATATTCAATCTTACGGACAAAGTTTTTTTTTCCTCGAACATTACGGACAAAGGTTAATGAAATATCCGACTCTAGTAGTGTCACTGATACTTGAATAGCATTTTGATGCAAAATGTTTCTGACCATCACAGAAGAGTTGATGCAATGCCCTTATTTTGTTCTAGGTAAATAAAAACATGATAAAGTTATATAGCAATAAAATACCATGGGTGAGTTTCGTTAGGAGATCACAATGAAGACAAATAATTGCTCCAAAAACATGACTTTTTGTCATTATCAAAATAGTCTATATTTTGTACCTTTTCAAAATGCATTTTTTCCTGTCATAAATGATGAATGACTGAGCACTCAACAAAACTGAAAAGGATGAACAAGTAGCAAAATTAATCTAATATATGGGCTTATGCTTTCACATTTGTACAAAAGCTATCCCACTTCTACTTCGAGACCACAAAACTATTACGTCGGAATGAATTCTCAAATACGCATTGAGATGTTGATTTATAGTGCGAGTAGGCAAAACAAAAGCTTGGAGAACTTCCCCAACTGTTAATCCTATCTACATTCAGATGTTGGTTTTCTAAGACCATTTCTAAGCTATAACAAAACAGAACCCACAATCAATTAGTAATCTATAATTTTTTAATGGTAAGCTGAAGAAAGATTGACCCCTGGTAAGCTCCATACCTGCATCCTTTCAAGGTAAGTGCTCCTTGGATATGACATTGCATCATTTCTGAAGAACTTGCTGATCTATGAGTTCCATATCTACTTCTAAACCCAGAAGCAGGTACCAGCCTTCAAGGCACGATGGGCAATCTGCAGATCACTCAAGCACCTGCACCAACAGCAACAATATGAACACAAATAAGCATCGATACTGCAGATCAGACAATCTGCAATTGAATAGAAGACCAAACGATCCACTTGGCAAAAGCAGCGGATGAGAGACGGGAGTCATTTCAAGCCATACTGGCCACAGGATATGCTGGTTCAGAACTTCAGAACTTGCAATATGGAAGTTTCCCAAAAAAAAAAAAAAAACTCGCAATATGGAATACACGATAATTTCAAGCATGCGCAGAAATGCATTTGGATGGTTGACAATCACAAGACAAAGTAAGTGATTTTTGAGTTGTTTGAGACACGGGTATACTCCTACCAAACTTATTTGTATAATAAAATAACGTTATTAGGATCTTAGTCTAATCATAGGAATAGGTTTAAATGCCAGCACATTGACTAAAAAAAATCGTATGGCCCCAATGTTGGCTGGGTCTGCCTCCGCCTCCATGGTGTCTTTCGTTTGCCTTTGCCATCACGATGACCTGGTTGGCTGGTTGGGTAGTAGTAGTAGCATAAGGGATTAAGGGGAGGAAATGTAACTCAAACAGCGTGAAGCAGTTGTAATCTCAGGCAGCCATACAATAGTTCTGTGAATCGCTTCTACTAGTATTTAAAAGGGCAAAACATTTACACGGATATATTGTGCTTCACATTGTCCTAATCACTCAAGGTTCAGACATAGTAATTGGATAATTTACTCACGTTTAAACCACAAGAGTAAACCTTGTGCACACAGAATACCACCATTGACTCTGCATCACAGTATCAGTAATGTCAAGCTGTCAACTCTTCACCCGAGTTCTGTTGTATCTTGCACGAAGGTAACATGCCAGCATGTTACTCATGCCGCTCTACCTATCCATGATTCAGAAATGACCTGTTTTTTTTTTTTTTTGATAGAAATGACCTAGTTACCATATGAAAGTAACAGAATAACTCACCATGGAACGGGTTACGAATGACTCTCAGCGACCACCACGAGTCATAATGAACTGAAGCACAATTATCATGAAGTCACATAAAAAGGCATCTTTGTTTCTATATTGGTCTTAGAAAACAAGTCCATACCTTAATAAACATTGGGGCATTTGCAAAATTGGACCTCTTTTTGAGACTTTGCAAAATTGGACCTGTTTTGACTCAAATTGTTGCGCAATTGCCCCTATTTTGATGGCAAAACTGTAATTTTTCCCATTAAAATAGGGGCAATCGTACAACAATTTGAGTCAAAACAGGTCCAATTTTGCAAAGTCTCAAAAAGAGGTCCAAAATCAGAATTAAGGTTCAAAGTAAGGGCACTCATGCAATTGTCCCATAAACATTCGAAGCAGTATTTTCAGAGACAGAATAATCGCTGAAATATGGTTCATGTTTTTCTGGCTTTCAAAAGAAAATGATACTTTTCAGGTAGTGACTTCACAAGTTCCTCACAATTCCCCTCTGAGATAACTGATATAAGAACCGAGGCAGTTGATGCTTCAAGACTGAATTTCTTCTCATCACATTTGCAGAGATAAGCCACAGCTCTGCTCATCTCACCTCCAAGCAATAATGTCCTAACAACAGCATTGAGCATACGTGAGTTCGGAGCACATCCACTCTTCTCCATGGATAGAATTAGATTATCAGACTCCTCTAGACGCCCTTCATTTATGAGATTCACCATAACTATGTTGTACGTCACAACATCTGGCACCAAACCATGGGATGGGATAGCAGCAAACAGATCCATGGCAGCTTTGCTCCGCCCATGTTTGAACAAGGCACCAATCATAGTAGTGAAAGTAACAATATTAAGTTCAATATTCTTAGAAATTAGACCTTGCAACATCGTCAGCGCTTCATCAAGGAACCCATTTTCACAGAGACCTCCAAGAATTATGTTGTAAGTGGCAGCGTTCAACTGAATTCCACTGTCAACCATTCTTGCATACAGCTCCATTGCAGCAGGAGTTCTTCCAGCCTGAAATAAACCTTGCAGCATTATGGTATAGGTAATAGCAGTAGGTTTAACATCCTTGCCCAACATTTCTTTGAAAAAAGCTAGCCCCTCATCTATCATTTTGTTCTTACAATAGCCATTGAGCAAAGTATTATAGGTAATAACATTTGGAACCAAACCAATATCTACCATACCCGTAAGTAGCTTGACTGCTTCATCCATCTTACCATCTAAACAGTATCCGTCCATCAGTGTATTATATGAAATAACATTAGGTGTCACACCTACACCAACCATCAAGCCAAAGGCATGTCGAGCTTCCATGACCCTCCCTTCTCGGCATAGGTTGCTGATTATTGTGGTGAAGTATACAACATTAGGCTGGATGCCTTTATCGAGCATTTCAAAAGTCAATTCCTCAGCCTTGTCCCATTTACCAATTGCACAAAAACCATGAATTAGAGTGCCAAATACAATATCGTCAGGAGTCAATCCTTCACTGACCATCTGCTTGAATTGTGACATAGCATCATCCACTTTGCCTGCCTTGCAAAGCGCACCCATAACAGTGGCGTAGTTGACAACATCTGGCTTCAACCCTTGTTGCCGCATGTTTGTGAATATAAACATTGCCTGATCAAGCATTTGGAGTTTAGCATATGTATGTATTAGTATGTTGAAGACATGATGATTAGGAGCAATTCCATCAGCAACCATCAAATTGAAGAGATCATGCATATCAACTAGATCTCCTTTGGAAGCATAACCGTTAATAAGAGTTCCGTAGGTGATACCGTCGGGTTTTAGCCCCTTCTGGACCATAGAATCAAAAGCTCTCCTAGCTTCTTTGCATCTTCCATTTTTGCAAAGATAGTCAATCACCAAATTATATGTAATAACATCTGGTTTAGTTCCATCTCTGGACATTTTGTTGAGCATTCTGATCGCATCTTCCAGCTTGCCTAAACAACAATATCCGTGAATTAGACTACTATACGTTTTACAGTTTGGTTTAATACCGTTATCCAACATCTGCTGTAGGACCTCCTCGGCCCAGTCTGTTGCTTGAGCCTTCAATAGGCCATCGATCATTGAGGTGTAAGTCACAACATCTGGTGAAATCCCTTCATCCAACATCTTCTGAAACAGGTTGTAAGCTTTTTCAACCTCACCCTCCTTGAAGAAGCCATCAACAACAGTGCTATATGATACAACATCTGGTGGGCAACTGCCTGCATTGTCAACCATCATATAAAGCAGCTTGAGAGCCTCTTGACTCTCCTTCTTGTCACACAGGCCCTTGAGAAGAATGCTGTAGGAGAAGACATCGGGCATGCAGCCCAGCTCCGGCATTCGTCGAAGCACAATATCCATTGCCTCACTTGTCTTCTTCTCAGCGCAGAGGGACCTTAGCAGGTTCACGAAGGTGATGGTGTCCACCTGCCATCCCGCCTTAAGGATCTTGCCGAAGGCCGCGAAGCCGAGGTCCAGGTGTCCCATGCGGCAGAAGCAGCCGATGATGATGTTGTGGGTGCATAGATCGAGAGCCATAGTCTTGTTGCCTTCTTGGGCCATGCGGTTGAAGAGGGAGACGGCGAGCGTAGGTCCATCACGCACGGTCGAGGAAGAGGGGGCGCGAGAAACGACAGTGAGGAGCAGGTTGATGGCGCCCAGCGAGGCGGGCCTGGCTTGAGGGAGCAATTCGTCGAACAGGTTGAGTGCGTCGTCCGGAGAAAGGCTGCCTGCGTAAAAGCGCTCTCGGATGATCCGCTCCAGCTCCGAGCATGAGCGCCGGCAGGCGCGCGCACGGCGAGACGCGTTCGTCGCGGCGAAGAGCTTATGGAGCACGCCCATTAGTGCGGGATACAGCCTACAGCCCGTCCACGGCGGTGGAACGAAAGGGTGGCCGTCTGCTCTTCGGTCACCTCGTCTCCGAGAAGAAGTCCGCCCATGGAAAACAGAGGAGTGAGCGGCGGCGATGGCGTGTTCATGGATCGTGGGAGTGGAGGACGGGCAGGGTTCCGGCCGCACGCCCGCGCCTGTACTGTCCTGCGCACATACAAATGCATGGAAAATGAGATAAAGTGCTCACAAAAATGTTCAAGGATTGGAGAGCCGCCTACAGGCTGCAGCAAATCAACCGGAGTCTCATGGCCCTCTTCCGCCGCCGGGTTCTTGACCGGCGCCATCTCTGCACCTCGCCTCTTGGAGCTAGGGTTTGGGGATGGCCCCGTCGTGGCCGCGCGCACGGCTCACCCCCAAATCCAGCACGGGGAGGCAGGGGCCGCCGTTTTCAGGGTCGCCGCCAGGTGGGGGAGCGGGCTCGCCGCCGGGTGCTGGAGCGCGCTCGCCGTCGGGTTGGGGGAAGAGCTGAGGAAGAACGGGAAGAACAGGCTCGATGGATTGACTCGGGTGAGAAAGACCGATTGAAAACGGTTTTACTATTAACAGAGATAAATAGTCATTAAATTTTAACTAATGATAAAGGAAAGGAAAAGGTTAGAAGAGAGAAGCTCAGCATTTATCGGAACGAGATCGTCTGACGAACGTCAGATCGACGTGCGCTCGTTGATTCGGCAACGAACGGCGATCCACACCGCGTTTGCTCCGTAGCTCGTTTGTGCAGCCCAACAAAGAAAATCTCGGCCCACATATTTCATTCACAGCAGCTCATTCGTTCCCAGCTCAGGCCTCCACCAAGTCAACGCCGCCGACGAGGACGCGAGGTGTCACGCCGAGGCTCCCCCGGGCAGTCTGCAGCTGCGGCAAGCTGCTCACGAGGAGCCCGCATCGGTGGCCGCCTGCAGCTGCGGCAAGCTGCTCACAACGAGCTCCAGTCTTTAGAATGGTACAATAGCAAAAAATCTCCGCCGCTGCAGGGTGTTGGGGGCTCGCGTGAAGAATAGAGAGAAGGAGAGCTGAACGGGATGATTCGTTTCCTTTTCCTGGTAATTTGCGTTGACCGTCTGGTGACATGCGGGAGTGTATTGACATATGGAAACTGCGATTTTTCTCCCGTAAAACTCAAACCCAAGTTATACTCATTGTGCTTAACTTTGTCCTAATCGCTTAGGGTTCAAACGTAATTGGATAATTTACTCACGCTTAAACCACAAGAAATACAAACCTTGTGCACACACAATGACTCTGCATCACCGTATCAGTAATGTCGAGTTGTCAACTCTTCAATCCGAAATAAAAACCTTGTGCACACACAATCTTTGGAATGTCGGCGTGCATCCTCAAGGAATTGAACTCCAGAGTGAAGATGGGCCTTGATAACAAGACCGAAACTTTCTGATCATGTCACTTTTCATCTGTCTCTGAATGTGGCACATGCTTCTTCTCTTTACGGACAAAGCATTCTGGCGATAAGTTCCTTTATGTCAGTGTCTCAGTGCCTTTAATTTCATTCTGTTTTAACTTGTTCTATGCTGGGTCCAGCAAAATTATATATTGTTCGTAAAAATTTTTCATTTTACCTCTCAAACTTTCCAATAGAAACCGAACTACTCCCAATTTTCAGTTCAGCAAGTAGTTTACACTTTGCACATCCAACGTAATCTTTCTTACACCCTTAACAAACGAGAAAAGAATTAACGGTGTTGAGAACAACCAGAAATTCCTTGAACTCATCAAGCAACCGGGTCAGGCGTGGTCAAAACTCCCGGCTTAACAACCACGGCGCACAGCTCCATCAGACTCGAGTACTGGAAATTCTGACCTTCTTCTTGCAGTCTGGGACAACGATCTTCGGAGCGTCGACATGCATCCTCAGGGAGTTGAACTCCAGAGCGAAGATGGGCCTGGATAACAAGACCGAAATGCTCTGTTTTTGTGCATCCGCCGAGTCCGTGCTGCTGGTCTTGCCATCAGAACGCTCCTGTGGCTCTGTGGTTCTTGGACTCCAAATCATAGCAGGCTTTATGGGACGCACCCTGTGCAGGAAATTGTATATTCACTTGTTCAGAAAGGAAACTATATGTTAAAGGGAAAAAAAAAGGTATGACGATTATGTATGTTTTTAGGATGGTCGGGAAATTTCATTTATGTCATCATCACCTGCATTCCATTTGGCAAGAGTACTTGAGAAGATCAGGATGGTCCTCTGTCTGTCCACTGAAATTCACAGCGAGTCATGTTCATGTTTCACGGTACCAAATGGAAACCATTTTGACTAGAATTTTTAATTTTCTCGGAAGGAAACTGCACATGTCTACTTGAAATATTTACTCTGTTTACATTTGTACATATTTAGAGACTTGGCAGATTTCTTTTTGAGATATCATGGAGGCTATCAAGTTTGTTTTACCTAACCTGAAACTTGGAAGTGACATTCTGATTGCTGGGCCCATCCACTTGTGGTGCTTATGTGATCCTGGTGCCACTTACGGATGATTAGAAAGTGGAATAAAGTAGTGAATCAATAGAGTGAAAGATTTGCAAGTGCCATTTTTAAAGACAATAGGATAAGGTTAGGAAGATGTCATGCTGAAGACATTTGAGAACCCACAAGTATTTCACATTCATTGGTCCTCATCGACGAAGTTAATGCCATTCGAGATAGAAATTTCAGTACAGATTATGATGACTGAAATGGCTGTTCGTTTACCAGATTCAGATAATTATATGGTTTCTGGTGAGCCGAGGCCTTACTAGTCACTAAAGCCAAAATGGAAAAACATATCTTTGCATGTTCAGGGTGCAACTGAAGAGTTCAGTTAAGTCAAATATCAGCATATAATAAGTAAGGTAGCATGTAACATATCTAGGCTTATACTGATTAGTACTGTAAAATAGATCACGTAGCATCAATGCATTAATCAGATAAGACGACTAAATTACCAGAGAGTGGAAGACTGATGTTGCACAGATGCATAGTGGACGAGCCCTCGGTCTCTGAAATCTCAATCTCACGGCCTTTCGGTTGCTCGCCGATGGTCGAGCCTACTCCAAGCACACTGAGGAATTTGTTCGGTTTCACCAGCGATTTACTTGTGAGCACATCAGCTTCGGTCTACCTCATGTGATAGACGGACGTGTCACAAATCTCAGAGATGAACACTTGTCAAGCTAAAACTATACTGCACTCTGAATACTCTGCCACTACACACACTACGCGGTCATTTTCCCAAGCAACTTCAGTACCTTTGAGAACGTGGCAACATGGCTTGGCAGCCCTACTTCCTACATGAACGAAAATGCCCCCCATTATTAGTAGGAAAATAATAGTACCAGAAGAAGGGATATAAACGTCTAGCAAAATCGGGGAGGAATTCTTGTGGCACCTTGCGGCCGTGCCGGCAGGCTTCAGCGCTGTTCACTAACACTCTTGCAGCCCACCTGTCAAAATGTTCAGAGTTGAGACCAAATGAAACCAAACCAGCAGAGTACGCCAATCTCGCAACCATTTTTTTTTTTTGTGGGTGCCAAGAACAAAGAGGAGGGAGGATCAGGCGTCTGTCAGGCAGCAACGAACACTGTCAGGACAGTTGCTGCATTTCATCTGGCCCTGTTTGCCACATGCATATATGCTCCTCTCCCTCACCTATCCTAATATCCTATCGAGTACTGTACTAAAACGTGAGCTCCTCCTGCCGCAGAGCAACACAGCAACTTGCCCGGCCGGCCACGCGGAGCAAGTGCAGCGCACCTGGGCAACCCCAGCGGATGGGATTCCCCACCGAATAATTGAAGGCCGCAACTACGGCCAAGTACAAGTACAGGCAAGTGGGCGTTTTTTATCGCCGCGCGCAGGGAGAGCGACTGGACCCAATCACCGGAACCTGGCGCGCACGAGCTCTCGGGCGTTTTCTAATCCAAGTTGGCCGGGCAGGCGGTAGTGGATCAGAAGCCTGGAAGCGATTAAACAAACTACAGCGAGAAGCAGATGCGGTGAAGTAGTATGAGTGATCGGGGAGAAGGGACTCACGCGCAGGAGGTCGGCGGGTTCCAGACAATGCCGGCGATCACCACGAGCTGCAACCAAAGAGCAGAACGAGACAGTGAAAAAAAAAAACACTGAATCTTCAGAATCATCAGCAGAAGAAGCACTTTTCACGGTATACCTCGTCGAACTCGCCGGCGGGGCTGTCGTGGTAGCGCGCGAGGAACATGCCGCCGAGCGTGTAGCCGAATGCCTCGACGAGGCGCAGCTCCGGCGGCACGAACGCGCGCGCCGTCGACGCCTTCACCAAATGCAGCTGGTACAATGCGCTGCCCACCAGAAACAGCAACAAACAAAGCACCATCAGCCACTGACGACTGATCATCAGTCAGCACACGGAGCCCGTGCAGCAAGAGAAGAAAGGAAAGGGGCCTTGCCTGCCCTTGAACACCCAGGGCGGCCCGTGCTGGTACCCCGCGGCGGCGCGGCTTCTCTCCCTGTCCGGCGCCATGGCCGCCGAGCTCCCTGCCACGAGAATGCAAAGCGAAGAGCACACGGGGAGCAGTTGAGGCCACGCTGGATTTATATAGCCGACGACGCGAAGAAGGAAGTGGCGGGGGGTGGAGGAGGAGGAAAGCAGGGCAAGGGGCGATGAATGGTGATGCACCGACTGATGCTGGGAAGCAAGCAGCAGAGGCGCGCGGCTTAAAAAAATGAGATTGTTTTTATCACCATCACCCGGCGTTCGCTTCGCTCAAAGGGAGATGATTGGAAGCGGAGCAGAAGCCTTATCCTCCCACTCGTTCTCAGAGGATGCGGTTGGGAGGATTTTGATTCGGCTCGACGCTCGAGGGTGTTGTTGTGTTGTGACGTCACCACCACGGGAAAGGAATTGGACGGAGATCCGTGCGGGGCCCACGGGAAAGGAATTGGACGGCTAACACGCGGTGGTCAAAACAATACACAATTTTTGCTATTTTGAACAAAAAACGAACGGGCTTCACTAAAATAATTATAAAACCGTGAGTTTCATTAAAATGATCATAAAATCATAGTCTCTCCGGTAAAATGATCACGAGGTATTTTCTGAACAATAAAACCTCTGGCCTTCTTCTTCCTCTTTCTCTTCCTTCTCTCTTCTCTCCTCTCCCTCTCCCGAACATGTCGGCGGCGCCGCCGACCCCCATCGTGCGAGGGAGAGCACGGAGATGCCGCCCTCACCGCATCACATCGTCAGGCAGAGTGATGCCGCACGCGCACACAAAAGGGAGAGGAGCGGTCATCAAAATGGAGGCGGACGCCTTGTCACCGGAGCAGCCGCTTCCGGGGAGTCGCCTCCCTCCGCGGCGAGGTTGAGCCGCCACGAGGTGCTCATCGATCGTGCGACGGGACGGCGCGGGCCGTCGATGCCGACGTGCGAGACGGCGGCGTTGCAGCTGGAGAGGAGGCGCACCGACTGGGTGCCCTCCCTCCCCGTTGTCACCCTCGACATCGCTTGGAACGTCGCCTTCACCGTGGCGGCTACGGCTTTGCTCTCGTCCTCCGCCGAGGAGAGGCCTGTCAAGCCGCTCCGACTATGGCACATCGGGTATGCCTTGCAGTGCCTAGTCTACGTCGCGTGGCTGACAGGTTCGAGAGAGGGAGAGAAGAGGAGAGAGAAGAGAGAGGAAGAAGAAACTAATGGGCATTTTTATCCAGAAAATAACTCATGGTCATTTGAGGGAAGAGAGCATAGAATGGTACGAGTAGAGTAGCTTCACAAATCTGCTTCTTTTGTTTTGTTTCTCCGTTGGTTTTGTTTCCATCCCATGGTGTCGGACTGCCGGAGCTGGTTTTTCTTTCTATGGAGGTCTTCAGCGTAGCACAGTATTCATTGATGCAAGGACAAATGTGCGCACACAATTTGTATTATTTTTTTTAAGATCCGACATTGTCAGCATATATCAGTAAGATGAAAGCAAGTTTAAAATAACAGGTTACCACGGAGAGGAGATTAGCAATAGGCACCTAGACCGACTGTAATGCAGACAGACTAATGCTTTCTAGTATCACTTATAGCTTCTTTGCTCCCCCTCCCCTCCCATTTTCTATTGTAGTGTCTTGTCTCTTATGGTTTTTATAATCCGTTGTGCACTCTGAAAGGCGTCATTGAAGACTCTGTTATTTTATTCCTTCCAGATTGTCCAAATGATCAACATTGCTGTCATGCGTGCTCCTTTTTTGTTTTTCCTGCATTGTTTGCCGGATCTGTGTACCATTACGTGAGGGACGTGTTTGTTTTCCACGAGGATGGATGAAAGCACCGAAGTTTGGTCCAATCACTAGTAGCAACCCATATGACCTCGGATGTTGGGCATTCGATGAACAAGTGGTCTGGTGTTTCCAGGTTACGCTCACGTATTAGGCAGAAATAACTGTTTGACCATCCTCTTACTTGTAATCTGTTGGCTGTCCAGATTTTCTTCTGCACCAGTAACCATATGAAAAATTGACATTGCCGGGGTTCCCATTGTTTCCAAATCTGTTGGGTTATCGGTGATCGCTCCTTTCCTTCAAACTGAAAAATTTATGCCGAGGTGGCAGTGTACTCCCCATGCGGTATGAGTGTCCAAGTGATCTCGTCTTGCAGTGTGGATGTTGCATCAAAAATTGTATCATTAATCAGGCTCCATAGTTGTATATAGTTTCGAAGTAATGGAGGCGTGATATCGATAGCAATGTCATGGATCCATGCTTCATTTTGTTGAGCTTCAACGACCGTTTTCCTTTTTCTCTTGTTGTGTTTGAAAAGGCCCAAAAACAATACCGCTGGTGAGTAGCCATGTACCCAAGAAGATGACCAGAAGGACATGTTTTGTCCATTATGTAATTATACTCGTGTTGCAATAGCGAAGAGGGCTATTTCATCGTCATCATCCGGGATGTCCATGCCAGCCCAATGTTGGGGAACAGGGAGCTACGGTAGCATAAAACAATTTCTATTATTCAACCAGGAAATCTTGTAAGAGAGGATCATGGATCGTTATCACTAGACGCGCAGACGGAGCGGAAGCGAATGTTGGAGCAGCTCGATCCAACGTAGTCACGCGTCGGTGTAGAGGAAGTAGTCGATCACGTCAATCGTCTCCTTCTAGTCCAGTCGTCCGGCACCGCAACAACAGCAGCGCCTTCTCGTGGTATCCACACATACGGGGTTGGAGCACCGTGCACGGTGTGCTAGCACCGGCAGCACGGTTAGGGTTTTGTGGGCGAGAGAGAGGAGCGCGGCGGCTAGGGTTATGGACTGATGGTATGTCGTACCCCTTGCCCCGTCTCCACTTATATAGATCCCTTTAATGTGCCTCGACTAACTGACCCATTAGTGGACTAATCCCTCACGGATCAATATCTGTATGCATACGGATCAAATTCGTTTTATCTATTGGGTATATCTCCAACACCTAAGGCTTTTGTTTTTCAGTTCAGGAGAACCATAGCCAACGTAACCGTACCACACGACCTAAATTTTTCAGAGTTGTGATGTCCATGCCACCTAGTTGTGTCGACATGCAGGTTTTGTCCTAATTTACTTTGCATTTACCGTCAGTTAACTCTTGATCCTCAGTCCACATAAATTTCTTCGTGTATTTGTCTAGCTTTTGGATGAACTTTTTTGGTACCTTCATGGCTGCCATCACTCATCAGGTACGTTGGCATTGAGCTAATTACACTACGCATTAGTTCCCACCTCCGGGCCTGGTTGAGGAGGCGTCCTGTTCAGCCAGCAAGCCTGGCACGACTCTTGTCCAGGATGGGTTGTAGGTGTACCAAGCGGAGTCGGCCAAGGTTAGATGCATGGCTAAGTAGGAGTAACAATTCGTATCATCAGTGGGAGAAGGGAACTCTAGAGCTGAATTGCTTGCCAGCAACGGACGTCTCTGGTTTATGCGTGCCCGCACGTCGAATAGAGTTTCAGGTTTCCATGGCACCAGCAAAGCCGACACGCTGACCGTAATAGGACCATAGGATATGTTACGGATCCATATCGCACACGGCTCTTACGATTAGACAGAGGACCTGCAGTGAAGTGGCTTACGCTGCAGCTTCTCAGGCGGCATAAAGTCCCCCGTCTGCCTGCGGCGGCCGCAAGCAAACCATAAGCTCGATGAAATGGCACGGCTCTTTTTCGCTTCCACCTGCTTCCCCTGGCCTCATGCTGCGTGTTCGCACTGGTTCTACGGCAGCACCGGGAAGTTGAGAGGCAGGGGCTCTCTGCTCACACTGCGGATGGTGCAAGCTTGCAATGCAAACCCTCTGTCTCAAGATTATTCAATGATGCATACGCAGAGGACATAAACAGTGTTTTTTTTTAAAAAAAATCACGAGATGTCTCTTATAAAGATGCATCCCCTTCTCACCACAGAAATCTTGACGGTGAATGACAAAAGCAAAGATATAAACATTGATTTCTAAAACCTCACGTTCAAATAACATGAAGCAAAGAATATTATGAGCAAATAGTCGTTAAAGCATTCGAGCTCCTGGACAGACAGACCCAATTATCAGAAGTAGCTTGCCAGCGTGCAAACTAAGGACACGTGAAGTGCACCAATTTGATGAGACAATTATGCTTCTAGCCCAAGGAAGAGCAGGCACTTTAATAAATCTCTTTCCTCAGAATCACAAATCAAAACCTTTTTC
Organism: Eleusine indica; assembly: GCA_030378355.1. Taxonomy (NCBI): domain Eukaryota; kingdom Viridiplantae; phylum Streptophyta; class Magnoliopsida; order Poales; family Poaceae; genus Eleusine; species Eleusine indica. The sequence goes on from CM059495.1 coordinate 52,599,834, forward strand.
ATTAAATGTGTCAAGAGTTGCAGGCTTCCATGTGAACATGATACTTCTCAGGTAGAATTTTCAGCTCAGGCCGGTGCTTTCCCTGTGAGAACATGGATATCAGCAAGGAAGCTGTTGAAGCTTCAAGAGATAAGCCTCTTTCATCAATTTGATAGGGGTGAGCCCCAGCCTTGTCAACGGCAGTTTTGAGAAGTAAACTTCTAACTATACCATTTAGTATTAGAGAATCGGCAGCACAACTCTTCAAACAACACTTCATCTACAAGATAAACCATTATCAATCTGTAGGCCACAATATCAGGCACTAAACCAATAGCTGAGATAGAAGCAAATATATCCAAGGCTTCATCCTTCTACCACACTTAAACAAGGCATCACTCAAAATTTTGAAAATTCTAGCATCAAATCTAAATCTCGTCAAGCGCAGGTTCTGAAACATTTGGACAGCCTCATTGAAGTGATTATTTTTACAAAGTCCTAGAATTATTTTGTATATGACAATATCCAAGCTTGTTTCATTCTCGATAAACTGGAGATAAAGTTCATTTGCTGAAATCTCTCCAACATCATGCTATAAGTAATAGAATCAGGTTTAACACCACTGTTCAACATTCTCCTTACCTGGAGTATTTGGACAGTAGGAATAATTGGGTCATCAACAATGAAGCACCAACAGTCCAAGCATGCAAAGACAAATTAAAATATGAATTCGCCATAGTTATCCAGCGTGCTATGCCAAGCTACAAGCCTCAGATACAAGAATGGCTAAGTCTCTTAGATTAATTAATTTTCTCTTTTTCCCTTTTCGGTTTGATCCTGCTTTTTTGATGCTATAGGGACATTCGCCCCCTCTAGTTTAATAAAAAGTAATTATTGATGCATAACAGAAAATGCTTACTAAATTAGGATTTTACAGATCTACCATTGCCAGAATTATATAGGATGCACAATTCAGTACGTTAGAGATAATCAACTTGGTGAAATGAATATGCACAATTTTACTTTCTGTGGAAACACGCAAGCCATGAAGATAAGTTCAATCATACCATGAAAACAGTTGACTACTATCTTTCACATGACTAGCAAACCAAAAATCAAATTAGGCATTCAGCAGCAGTAATCCAGAAAGTTCCAAGATGAAAGAAGGACAAAGAAATACAAGCAAGAAAAAGTTCATATTGTTTTAGAAAAGAAAACAGAGTTTCATTTTAATGCTACGCACATTATAAGAAATTGTGCACAAGGAGAAATAAGATGGCATCTCTAGAGTTTATGCAGAGGATAAGCAAGGACCACGGCTAATTCGCCATCCCTTGGAGGCTTTGACTTGAGACTAACTGTTATTCCTTGAAGGAATCACATGACACGGTTGCCATTATACAGCCAGCCCCTAACACATGAACTTACATAATGTTAACAAGCTTCAGAGTTATCTAATCAACGTGCTAACCAACTGTTGCAGCCTGAAGCAACAGCCATACTAATTAACAACATAGGAAACAAACGAGTCACTGGATGAACTAACAGCCAGGAGCCAGGACCTTGACCCCTTTCTTCCTGCGCCTATACTTTTTACTTACAAAAGCATCACGACATTAGAAGACATGTATATATTTGATGTAATAGTAGATATTGCTACCATACCTTATTTAAGTAAAATTAAACGCTCCATTAACAGGATTAAGGCTCTGCCCCTTTCTAAAGTAGCATTCTAACTATAATGTTTGGTGCGGGTGCACTGGCAGTGCAACCATTCTTCTCCATCGACACAAACAGACCATTAGCAGACCCTTCGCTTGATCCTTCCAACCAACTTCTGGTAAGGCATAATCAAAATAATGGGAACGCCTAACCTCAAACTGAAATTTACTTGAACGCTGCAACATCCTCAGTGCTGCATTAATAAAGCTATTTTTCACAGAGTCCACCAAGAACTATGTTGTATGGGTCAACTTTTAGCTGTATTCTGCAGACAGGCATTCTGATGCAGAGTTTCTTTCCGAGGCAGCAGCAAGCCTCCCAGCTCGAAATAATCCTTGCAGCACTGCAGCAATATGCTATGTAATAGCATTCTTGCTCAACATTTCTTTTAACAAATTTAATGCACCCTCTGTCCTTCAGTTTCTACTGTAGCCACTAATCATTAACTGCAAACCCATATCTACCACACCCACAAGTGGCTCCTTTGATCCATTCATCTTTCCATATAAACAGTATCATCTGTCAGGGTGTTATATGAAATAAGAACACTAGGCGTCACACCTGTACGAACCATCAAGTCGTAGGTATGTTGGGGTTCCATAACACTCCCTTCTTGGCACATGTTATGGATTTTTGTGCTAAAGAATATAAAAGGATGTATGTATTGGACAAGCATTTCAGATGCTAATTCCTCAGCCTCCTCCAATTTCCGGATTGTACAAAGACCATGAATTAGGAAGATAAAAACAACAATATCAGGAGCCAATCCTTCATCAATCATCTAATCTGAATAAAGTGGAATAATTAATTGATCACCCTGCTCATCTTACAAAGCCCCTCTATTACCATGACATAGCTGACTACATTTGGCTCCAGTCCTAGCAGACACATTTCTATAAACATAAGCTTTGCCTGATCACTCTTTGATTTTTGGCATATGCACATATGAGTATGCGAAAAACACAGTTTTGGGCATGTGGTTGAAGAGGGAGAAGGTGCATGCTGATCCCTCACATACGAACGGGGATTTCAGGGTGCAACCAACAACAATGAGTAGCTCTATGATGGCACGCAGTAAGGAAGGCCTCGCTTGCACGAGCAATTTGTCAAATAGATGGAGCGTGTCCTTGAGGCGAAGGCTCCAAGAGAGAAAGCACTCTCTAATGATCCGCTCCTGGTCTGAGAGCAACAGGAGCAGCACACAATAAGACACTACATTTGTGATATAGCCTCCCAACGAATGGTTGAAGATCAATTAGTAGAGAGCTGCAAATGTATGTCAATCAGATGCTAAATTACAGTTTTTGTTAGAACCTAGGTTGTAGAGACGAATTACAAATACACATTGGGGGATGACATGAATTTATGATTCTTCAATGAGTATGCTGATGCATAACTAACAATATAAAATGTAAAATGATAAAAGCTTATCACCAAGTGACATAAAAAGACATCTTTGTTTCTATATTGGTCTTAGAAAACAAGTCCATACCTTAATAAACATTCGAAGCAGTATTTTCAGAGACAGAATAATCACTGAAAAATGGTTCATCTTTTTCTGGTTTTCAAATGGAAATGATACTTTTCAGGTAGTGACTTCACAAATTCCTCACAATTCCCCTCCGAGATAATTGATATAAGACGCGAAGCAGTTGATGCTTCAAGACTGAATTTCTTCTCATCATATTTGCAAAGATAAGCCGCGGCTCTGCTCATCTCACCTCCAAGCAATAATCTCCTAACAATAGCATTGAGCATACGTGAGTTCGGAGCACATCCACTTTTCTCCATGGATAGAATTAGATTATCAGACTCCTCTAGAAGCCCTTCGTTTATGAGATTCACCATAACTATGTTGTACGTCACAACATTTGGCACCAAACCATGGGATGGGATAGCAGCAAACAGATCCATGGCAGCTTTGTTCCGCCCATGTTTGAACAAGGCATCAATCATAGTAGTGAAAGTAACAATATCAAGTTTAATATTCTTAGAAAGTAAACCTTGAAACATCGTTAGCGCTTCATCAAGGAACCCATTTTCACAGAGACCTCCAAGAACTATGTTGTAAGTGACAACTTTCAACTGAATTCCATTGTCAACCATTCTTATGTACAGCTCCTTTGCAGCAGAAGTTCTTCCAGCCTGAAATAAACCTTGCAGCATTATGTTATAAGTAATAGCAGTAGGTTTAACATCCTTGCCAAACATTTCTTTGAAAAGTGCCAGCCCCTCATCTATCATTCCATTCTTACAATAGCCATTGAGCAAAGTACTACAGGTAATACCATTTGGTACCAAACCAATATCTACCATACCCGTAAGTAGCTTGACTGCTTCATCCATCTTACCATCTAAACAGTATCCATCTATGAGTGTACTATATGAAATAACATCAGGTGTCACACCTACATGAACCATCAAGTCAAAAGCATGTCGAGCTTCCATGACCCTCCCTTCTTGGCACATGTTACTGATTATTGTGTTGAAGTATACAACATTGGGCTGGATGCCTCTGTCGAGCATCTCAAAAGTTAATTCCTCAGCCTTGTTCCATTTGCCTATTGCACAAAACCCATGAATTAGGGTGCGGAATACAAAATCGTTAGGAGTCAATCCTTCACTAACCATCTGCTTCAATTGTGACATAGCATCATCCACTCTGCCTGCCTTGCAAAGTCCGCCCATAACTGTGGCGTAGTTGACAGCATCTGGCTTCAGCCCTTGTTGCCGCATGTTTGTGAATATAAACATTGCCTGATCGAGCATTTGGAGTTTAGCATATGCACATATTAGTATGTTGAAGACATGATGATTAGGTGCGATACCATCAGCAACCATCAAATTGAAGAGATCATGCATATCAACTAGATCTCCTTTGGAAGCATAACCGTTAATAAGAGTTCCGTAGGTGGTACCGTCGGGTTTTAGCCCCTTCTGGACCATAGAATCAAAAGCCCTCCTGGCTTCATTGCATCTTCCATTTTTGCAAAGATAGTCAATCACCAAATTATATGTAACAACATCTGGTTTAGGACCATCTCTGGACATTTTGTTGAGCATTCTGATCGCATCTTCCAGCTTGCCTAAACAGCAATATCCATGAATTAGACTATTATATGTTTTACAGTTTGGTTTAATACCTTTATCCAACATCTGCTCTAGGACCTCCTCGGCCCTGTCTGTTGCTTGAGCCTTGCATAGGCCATCAATCATTGAGCTGTAAGTCACAACATTCGGTGAAATCCCTTCATCCAACATCTTCTGAAATAGGCTGTAAGGTTTCTCAACCTCACCCTCTTTGAAGAAGCCATCAACAACAGTGTTATATGATACAACATTTGGTGGGCAATTGAATGCATTGTCAACCATCATATAGAGGAGCTTGAGAGCCTCTTGACTCTCCTTCTTGTCACACAGGCCTTTGAGAAGAATGTTGTAGGAGAAGACATTGGGTGTGCAGCCGAGCTCCTGCATTCGTTGGAACACAATATCCATTGCCTCACTTGTTTTCTTCTCAGCACAGAGGGACCTTAGCAGGTTCGTGAAGGTGAAGGCGTCCGCCTGCCATCCCGCCTTAAGGATCTTGCCGAAGGCCGCGAAGCCGAGGTCCAGACGTCCCATACGGCAGAAGCAGCTGATGATGATGTTGTGGGTGCAAAGATCGAGAGCCACAATCTTGTTGTCTTCTTGGGCCATACGGTTGAAGAGGGAGACGACGAGCGTAGGTCCATCACGCACGGACGAGGAAGAAGGGGCGCGAGAAACAACAGTGAGGAGCAGCTTGATGGCGCCTAGCGAGGCGGGCCTGGCTTGAGGGAGCAATTCGTCGAACAGGTTGAGTGCGTCGTCCGGGGAAAGGCTGCCCGCGTAAAAGCGCTCTCGGATGATCTGCTCCAGCTCCGAGCACGAGCGCCGGCAGGCGCGCGCACGGCGAGACGCGTTCGTCGCGGCGAAGAGCCCATTGAGCACGCCCATTAGTGGGGGATACAACCTACAGCCCGTCCACGGCGGTGAAACGAAAGGGTGGTCGGCTGCTCTTCGGTCACCTCGTCTCCGGGAAAAGAAGTCCGCCCATGGAGAACAGAGGAGTGAGCGGCAGCGATGGCGCAGTGGCAGACCCAGCAATTGAGACTTGGGTATTCCCGTCTTTCTGGTCATCCAAGAAAAAAAGAATTATGCAACCATAAAAAGAGAAATTACTTAAGAGAAAAATTTTCTCCACAGTACCACAATTTAAAATACAGTCATTCAAGTATTGGTCTCCCATCCTGTTTCATAACTTGTTACTCACATAATTCATTGAGTAGAATATCCTTTCTACATTACAAAAGCATTGGCTTCAAAACTAGAAAGAGATAGAATCGATTTGTTCAAAGAAATAAGAAAATAGATTCGGATTTCCAATCACCAAGACCGGAGAGCAAGTGCTGGACGGAGGACGGTGGAGCTCTAGCTCGGGCTCGGCAGGTCACCCCACTGTAGCCTGGTCACTGGCGCTTGCCGCTTGCCGACGTCCGGCACTCCGCGATTGACCGCAGCGCGCCTAGTAGGGTTCGTTTTTTTTTTTTTTTTTAAAGACAAGTCTTTCGTTAGTTTGAGACGAAAGAGAGAGGCAGAGAGCGATGCTTGAGTTGGCTTCAGCTCCAGTTTTTTTTTGATGAAAGGCTCGAAGGCCCTGCTTTGAATTAACGAAAGCCATTGTATGACCCCATATATGAGCCTCAATAAATGAGTGGGCTGATGCATGAGAGCAGCCTGGTCTGATGGAAGGCCACGGTGGAGACAAATTTGGCCCAAGTTCAAGAGAAATCAACCCAATACAAAACATAAGTATGTATACATTATATATACTTAAACTTCCTGCAAAATAGTTGGGTATTCCTAGGAATACCCATCCATCATGCCGAATAGAGGAGAGGAGAGCTGAAAGGGATGATTCGTTTCCTTTTGCGTTGACCGCTTCGTCTGGTGACACGGGACGGCGGGAGCATATTGACTGTGCTTCACTATGTCCTAATCGCTCAGGGTTCAGTCGTAATTGGATAATTTACTCACTTTTAAACCACAAGAATAAACCTTGTGAACACATAATACCACCATTGGCACTGCATCACAGTATCAGTAATGTCAAGTTGTCAACACTATCTTGCACATGGTAACATGCCAGCATGTTACTCATGCAGCTCTGCTCTTGACTACCTATCCATGATTCAGAAATTACCAGGTTACCATGTGAAAAGTAACAGAAAAGTTCACCACTTCACCATAGAACAGGTTAAGAATGACTCTCAGAAGAACCAGAAGAAGGTTCAGGCTGTTCATCGGCACCAAGCAAACATGCATACATACTCTGGGATCTCAAAACTTGAAAATGTTTCAGAAAGCAAAGGCGGTGGATAAATGACAACAGTACGTGTTCATCACATTACATTCCACACGATGCAAACGAGGAACTGCGAGTCCTCTTCATATCACTGCAAAACTCTCTGAGCCGTTCCAACAGCTCACTGCAGCTGCTCGCGGAACACCCTGAGCACGTCGGCGAACGTGACGATGCCAGCGAGGCGGCAGTCATCGTCCTCGTCGAGCACCCACAAGTAGTTGACGCGGTGCGCGAGCGCCTGCACCATGACCGCCACCAGCGAGCTCGCGGGGCTGCACACCACCGGCTCCTCGGCCGACCGGCGCCCGTAGCTACCCGACGACGGGCGCCTCAGCTTCGTCCGGCCGGCCTCGTCGTCAGAGGACGAGGAGGCGGAGGAGAAGGCGAACGAGGACAGCGTCTCGTCCTCCATCAGCTCAAGCATAGCGTGGAGGCCCTTGTCCTTGAGCCCGGCCTTGATCGCGCGCAGGACGTGCTCTGGCGGCGAGCCGAAGTAGTCGATGTAGGCCATGAGATCGGCCACTGAGAGCGTGGCGACGGCCGCGGCGGCCGTCTCATCACACGCCGCGAGGAGCGCCGGGGAGACCTCGCCGACGAGGTGGCCGTCCTCGGTAACCACGGCGACCGCGGTCTCGCTGGCCACGGCGCGGCGGATGAGGGGCACGGCAGACAGGGCGGACTCGTGTGGGCGCACCGAGAGGTAGTCGGTGCGCACGAGACCGAGGGAGGACACGGAGCGGGCTGCGACATGGTAGAAGAGGCCGATGGAGTTGAGGAAGTAGCGCACGAGGTCTTCCTGCGTGAGCCAGCAGAAGTCGCCCGCGCTGCCGGCGCCGCCAAGCTGCTTCTTGCGGCCACCAGGGCGGAGCGGGACGGCGAGCACCTGCGCGCCGCTCAGGATCGCATCGAGCGCTTCCAAAACGCTGCAAGAAAAGACAACATCGATCAGGCCAAGACGAACATAAGGAATTTAAGAAAACGAAACTCGCGCGGCAGAGACAAGATCCCAAACAGACAACCGCTTTTCGAGAAAGATTCGATCGAAAATGCACATTTCTTTGTACCCATATGCCAAGATCCTACTTTCATTCCAAGATTCGATCGAATGCCGCAATTTCCGAACTACAGATGCAGGGGGGAAATCTCCTGAATTGTGAGCTGGAAAAAGGTGATCCTATCTACAAGCTGGCGAAGGGGCAGGTTTGCATGTCGCGATCTGTGGGGAATATGGAGTCCCACACCCAACAGCACCACAAATTTTAGTTCCTGCTGAGTCGGACGATTTGTTGACCTCCAATGCGGCTCTTTCTTTGCCACATGACAGCCCACTTGTAGAAACGGCTTCGCATATTCCAAGCAGAAACGAAACGTTCCAAGTAACTATGAGAGGATAAACCGATTCTGTGCTGTCACTACGCAGTAACATGAATTTTTTTTCTCGTGGACTGGACCGACCGCATTCAGTATAATGCTGTGTCAACATATCTCTAAAGATTTTTTTAACAAGTCTTAATAATTATTTTGACCAAAATCATGTTTGTTCGCAACAGCTTTTAGCAGAAGTCCCAATCTTGAAAGAGTCCCAGCGAAACGCGTCGTTTCCGGGGAAGAAATAAATCTAACAATCAAACCGCACAGGCGGGGGCGAACGCTTACCTCGCGCGGGGGTCGATGCGGCGGACCTCGCCGGCGCCGTCCTTGGGCAGGAGCGCGGAGACCGGCTTGGCGAGCGCGTCCGCGGGCGCCTCGGGCTTATCGCAGAGGAGGCAGAGCACGTCCGCGAGCCCGACCCTGCCGACGACGGCGCGCGCCGGCCCGGTGACCGCGACGCAGGCTGCAGATCCCGAGCGGGCCACCCTCCGTAGCGCGGCCGCGAGGTCGCCGGCGGCGGCGGAGAGCGGGAGCGACCTCACGGCCGGCTTGCCGATGCACAGGTCGGACACCTCATTGGCCAGGAGGCTCACTGCCATGCACTCGCGGGCGGACCCTGGTCGGTTTCGAGATCGAAACCCCACGCGAAGATTTCGGGGAGGGAGGGAGGGCGGCAAGGAACCGGGAGGCGTTTCCTTGGTGGGGGAAGGGCGGTGTCGCGCGAGCGGTGTTTGGGAGGAAGACGAGGAGGGGATTAACCGTGGCTGTGGGAGGCGAGGGCGGTTTATATAGGCGTTTGGGTGGGAAAGGGGTTAGCGACGCGGTTTGGCTGTTCGTATAACAATGACATGTGGGGTCACTATTCGGTAGGTCCGCGGGCAGGGGCTGCGCTTAGGTGAGCTGGTTAAACCCCCGCCGTGGTTTACGCGGAGGGTACCGCCTTTTTTATTCGGCTTACAGTTGAAGCGAGCCGAGCTGAGTTGGCTTGAGCTGCTTGCTGGAAGGTGTATGTTTATCCAAGTGGCCCTGTCGTCCTTGCTTATGTCACAGTAGAATTATTTACTACTCCTTCAGTTATAAATTATAAGTTGTTTTTAACTTTTAGATACTAACCGACTATTCGTCTTATTTAAAAAATTTATATAAATATAAAAATATATATGATATACTTCAAGTATATCTAATGATATAACAAAATAAATAATATTTGAATAAATTTTATTGAATAAGACGGACAGTCAAACATAGCATCTCAAAATCCAGAACGACTTATAATTTAGAACGGAGGGAGTACTCCATTAAAAAGAACTGCAGTAGAAATTTGACATTGAATTATTTGCTATTACTCCATGAAGCACTAGAGTAAGCCCCAAATGGTTTCCTCGTCCGCTCAAGAAAAAAGAAACTGCACTAGTATTATAAAAATGTTCTAATCATATATATATGCACCTCAGTTCGGGCTTCTTTGGAACACAAGATATAAAAAACACAGGAATAAGAAAAACGTAGGAATAGGATAGGAATACACGTGTAAAACAGAGGATTGTAAAACGTAGGAATTGCGCAAAACAAATCGTTTGGATAGACCATAGGAAAAATATAGGAATTTTATAAGGTTGAGAAGCATAGAAAAATTAATTAGAGCTATAAAACATCATTATGAGCTTAAATTGAGTAGAGCTAACGTTGGCAGGCAAGCTAACGAAGAGACACTGCCTCTATCCTACGCGAGCTGATAGAAAAATGAGGTTCTGAGTGGATGCTTTTTCCATGTGAATTTCCTCTAAAATCGATCTCAAAGGAAATTTTCCTTCACTTTTCCTGTGAGCCATTCCTGCAAAACAAAGGAGGCTACAGTGCCAAAATCCATAGGAATCTGAATCTTATGTGTTTTCTATGTTTTTCCTTCAATCCAAAGAAGGCCTTCGTTTTGAAAGTGGGCATTCGACATAGTTAAAAGAAAAATCAGCAGCCTCATATGATGAAATGAATCAATCAAACAATCTAGTGGGTGCAATTGTTCTTGGATTTTTAATAATAAAAAAGTAAAGTGCAGAGTTGATCATCAAACTAGTTCGGAAATACCATCTCTTAAGTCTCTAAACTTGTAAAATATTTATGCATTGTTCAAATTTCTAATTAATATTGATTCGTCTAAATAATATCTTTGTGACGTCCATATCATCCATTCTAACAAACGCATCACAAGTATTACTATTTGATCCACTCAAAATAGAAAAAGAAAATTAAATGAGTTTTTAATACTTTTTAAACAAGTCCATGCTATCATATTTCAACATTATTTTCCATTTTTAGTGTGAGCTTGATACTTAAACGATTTGATGAGTTTGTGCATTTGAGTGACAATAGCCACGATGAAAACATTAAACATTTAGATCAATGCGAATTAAAGTGAATTTATACCTCGAATAAATCACTTAGCAAATTTAGAAAACTAGATGTGCAAATTAATAGTTTGAAAACTTATATGAGACTCCGAATAAGTTTAAGAACCGTCTGCACACTTGACTCTTAATAAAGAGCAGTGTACCATTCAAACAACATTAATGTGTAATGTGGGATGTATGCTAGATTTGAAAGTTCACATATGTAAAATCCAATCCAGCTCAACAGGAACATGTCTCTGAGTAATATTTAACTTTCTTTAAAAAAATAATACCCACCTTATAAAATAGTAATGCCAAGGTTTATTAAAAAAATTATATTGATAATTCCAATTGGCACTTTTTATATCAACTATCATAGGAGATCTAGATCAAATGTGTTATATTAATGTTGGCGGGTGGATACAGAGCAGCATAGATCGAGACGTCGAGTCAAAAATAAATATTAGCAGTGCAAAACTTTCTGGTTTGACCAAGAGATGTTGCAAATTCTCATGTTTGACGCTTTGAAGAAGGGAAACGGACAAACACTACAGGGATGGGGGAGGCGGCACGATGCATGTGCAATCCACTTTTAAGAATCGTTCATCCTCCCTACTTAACAAAAATAACCTTACGTCAGGGCCGATTTGCAACCGATTCTCCGGTGCTGATCTACTATGGCAGGCAGCCGCCGGAACAACAGAATGCAACAGGCTTGAAATCGACAATCATGCTTCATGCTCATGCGAGATTCCACACAGCCAGAGTAACTTTGGAAATTCTTTTGACCGTTGCCCCATCTATCCAATAGAGCAAAACCGGAGCACGTGTGACGTGTTGCTTTTTACTAACCTCTACCTGCCTGGCCAGTGTGGCAGTGGATTAGCGGAATTTCCTGTCAATCTTTCGCTATCAGCTTTAACCCTGTTATTCCTTTCAGAAAGTAAGTCCTGTAACTTGGTCATCGGTGACGACGATCGCCATGGCTTCGTGCCTTCGTAGGAGCTTGGCATGCTGCTAGACGTGATGGCCCTAGCTAGCTTGTCGTTTGGCCATATCCTGAAAAAAGGACGTAGTACTGTCAAGTGGATCAATTATAACAATTCCTTTTACAGTGACATTTTTACCGCCTCGACCACCTATAGACCCCATCACGTCTTCCAGAATGTTCCCTTGCCGTCAATCCATTTTGACTAGATGCGGCGCGAAAGCGTGCATGTTTGCTTTGCATCGAAAAGGAATGCATCTTTATTGAGATTTAATGGGCGTCAGTACATCTGGTTGTACCAAACAGTACCTTGGCACGACACCGGGGAAGCGAGGGAGGGAGAATTTTGTCTCGAACGGAAAAGAAGCCGCAGTATAAATCATCGAAAGGTCTGTCCTAACCATTCACTCCATCACGGACAAAAATTAAAGACACACATGCTGATGATCACATGATAGAATTCCCGCACAATCTACTTACTACTTAATTAGTCCTTTTTTATTGTTACATGTGTGCGGTCCAAGTGTGCCACTGCGTGGCACCTCAATCGCGCCTTGCGTGGATAAAGACGACGGGCGACATACAGGCGCCCGGTGATCTGCTGGCTTGTCGACGGGTCTAAAATCTCGCAATAATCAAACTTGTTCACTCCGTCGTCCGTGCCGCGTGGTCAATGATGACGGAGATGGATCATGGACAATTAATCCACGAACAACACGTGGCCGTCTTACACTTTTTCTTGACGAGGTCGCTTTTAGTTCTCTCGGTGTCACTGGCAGTAGTGGCGACGACAGCGATCTCCGGGAACTTGCCAGAGGCATGCAGCGGGAGTGACAGGATGAAACACAAAACACATTACGTAATTCTTTTTTTTCCTTTTTGTTTTCCGCTGTAGCCTGGCTTGGGTGGAGCCGAGGAGCTGGGACGGCTGGGCTTGCGCCGGCTTGTTGCGGCCGAGCCGAAGCGGGGGAGGAGACGTGGAGCCGGCCCCCACCACGTGGTGCGCCAGCTTCTCCTTTGTCATCTGTCATCATCTCTGGCCGCGCGCGTGGGCCTCTGCGTACCTTCTGTCTCGGCCGCTGCCTGAGGAATCCTGCCTCCGCATCATCTTCGACATCTGGAGATATGCGGCATCTGAATCCGATGATCACTCAACACACGAAACCAACAGCGCTACACACGATCCAGAAACAAAAAAAAAAAAAGCAGCGCTACGCGACAGTCAATCAGTAAAACAGAGCAGCAGTCGAGCTAAAAAAAAAGGGAGCTCCTGAAGCTGAACTGTTATCCAAATTCACTCACTGACATTCACAGCAACGTGCCGTACGGGCGCCGCTGTATCGAATGGTGGTTATCCGCGACAAAAAGAAAAGAAAAAGAAAAGATCAGCAGCGGCGACAAAAAACACCATGACAGCCGTCGTGTGCCTGATAATGCCATCACAGCCGGACTGGTCGCCAGCCGAATCCTTGTGTCGCGCCGGGACGACGACCGCCCGCGCCGCGCGCCGTGACAAAAGAAGAGAGAGAGAGAGAGAGAGAGAGAGAGAGAGAGAGAGAGAGAGAGAGAGAGAGAGAGCCCACCTCGTTCCCCGCACGTCCGTCGCTGTCCGCCAGGCCGTGGCATGTTCGTTGGCGCGTGCGGCCACAGCTCCACCTGGTCGTCCTGCGCGTACGGCGGCGCCTGCTTGGCATCGATTCCCATTATTACCGCTTCCTTCCGATTCTTTCGCGACGACGACGGCACAGCGTCTTCGGATGTAGATGTACGGCCGTGATATGTAGTAGTATTCCTCTCTTCTCTGTAGTATATGTACGGTCGCACTGTGATATGTAGACCCGTTCGCACTGTGCTTTGCTTGTGTGTTTCCTCTCTCCTCGTTTGTCTCTGTTATTACTGCAAGCCTCTGTGTTGCTCATGACATGGTAGTTTTCCATCAAACAAAGAGACGCGTCGCATTGGTGCGCGTCTTGGCAGCGATGTACTCCGTACGAAGGAACGACAGGTTGTGTAGGCGCGGACGTGTCACATGTGGCAGGAGGAGCCTTGTCGTTATACACATTACGAAAAAAAGATATATGTATAAAAAAATTCAGAGATTCCTCTCTATCTCTCTTTTTCATTGTTGCGAAAATCCCTCTGCTGTTTCTGGCTGGCTGACGGCGACGTCCAATTATTTTACTTGTGCTTTTTTTTCCCATGATTGTTTCAGTCTATTTTTTCCTGTGTTTCTACGAGCAAGTTTAGCTGCTGGGTTACTTTTTTTTTTTGAAACTGTGGTTAATTACTCTGTTCATCGACCTCCAGACTGCAGAGAGTTGAATTCTGTGCAACTCGGCCTGACCACGCCCCACGACAGCCTTCGTTTCCAAGCATCTGGCCCCGGCGCTTTTGGCCGTAAGGTTATCATGATCTGTTGTTTTTCACCGGGACAGGAAATTTGATATATTTTTTTGTTAAAGAATTTTGATAATTTTTTGCACTCCCTCTCCCCCCCCCCCCCCCCCCCTAAAAAAAGAAAGAACCTTTGATATATCTTTGATAGGCTACTTCTGATGATGTCCTTGTTTTGAATGTTTATTCATACAGATTTACTAGATTTCAGGTGACTGAAAGCTTTTAGTCACCAGTTTGTTTCTTTGTGTTTTATTTTATTTTTTATAAGATTTTTTATATAATAATCAGAAATCATTAGATATAGATTAGAGTATTTAAAAGAGGTGACTGAAAACTCCATAAACTTTCAGGCAACTAAAAATTAGCAAGTCCTTATTCATAGTATAGCCTACTGCCAATGGACTGCGAAAGCATGAGATGATCCGCTGTCAAACTCTACAAACCAACCACGAGCTAACTTTAACTCTGGTTCGTGGGTAAAGCGCGACCGGTGGCAACTGAGACCTACTAGTAGCTACATAATGGAACGGTCTTAATAATCGATCGTAATTACGCACAGTACAGTAGTACTGTACTAGTAGAGCACATGAACAAAATCGGGTGCTGCACTGTACGCGTGTGGGCTCACTGTGTACAGTGCCACACTCCTACGTAGGCTACGAGCAGTAGCACGTCGTTGCTCGGTCAACGAGGTTGGCGGCACGCCGTAAAAGATGTGAGAAGGTGGTGAGGGCCGGCTCACATGCATGGTCCTGTACTGTACTAGTCTCCCCGTCCGGCCGGCCTCCCAAAGCGTTGGCATGCAGCTGGCTCGCCGCTCACATCGAACGCGACAGCCGTGACCCGGCCGTGGACCGTGGCTGTGGTGGTTGGCACCCACATCGACGACCGACGCGCGCGTACGATCGAGCACTGGAGAGGAGCTACATGTGTGAGGATGCCACGACGAGGCAGCCATGGTACAGTACTGTGTGTGCAGGACATATATATCATCGATCATCCGCCCCTGATGAGCGATCGAGTGAATGCGTTTTGTTTCTACCGTTATAAGTTGTGGGGGAGGGCGGAGCTAGGAGGAGTGGTCTCATCGAAAGTGCCCATCATCACTGAATGCGTTGGCTCACCAGAAATGGCCTTTGCGTGGTCCTTGTGGATGGCGCGCGGCAGCAAGACATGAACGCCGGTGCGTGTTTCAACTACCAACCTGCTTGTTGTCTAGGCCCCAGATCGGATCACAGTGCACAGTAGGCAGGTGTGTATCGCACTTTGATGGACGGTCAATGAGACAGATTAATTGTAGGTAGAGTCATCAATTGGGCGACGACAGATTAGCGATGCAGTATGTAGCGTGCTGCTACCAGTAACGTCTCAATCTCGCTTCCCACGCCTCCGATCGAGTAACCATTTACTACTACTACTACCGGCATTGTCCGTTCCATCAACAACGTAACACTCAACGATGGACCACTCGATGGAGCTCAAGGAAGGGGCGTGCGCATGTCTTGTGCGGGCAGCAACGCACGCGTCGAATGAGCTAGACGGTGGTGTTCATGAATTCCTTGGGTTTTTGTCCTGGTATACTTGGTTTTGTGCACCTCAGCGAATAAAAGTTGCTTTCCGCAAGTCAAAGTACCGGGAGGTCTTTTCTCTGATAGCCGCCTAGTCACGATGGTTTGTCCGATCTCCTCCGGGACGATCTTGTACTAGCTGTCGAATCTTCTCGTGACATGGACAAAGAAAGCAACTTTAACTGCTTAGAAGTTAGAACTGCCAAAATGGCGCCGTCAAGCGTCGACCGTAACTGGTCCTGGTTTATCACCAACGAAAGAGGTTGCCCAATATTTCTTCTTGCTAGTTAGTAGTAGTAGCCAAAACAACGTACAGTTCGCTCTCGGCAGCGGTATATGCATGCTATGACATTGGATTGGACACGCCAAAATTAAGGGAGAGTCTAATTTTTAATCGATTAAAAATGGAAGTTTTTTTTTTAAATTAACGTTTTTAGCTTTTGGATCTAGATCCAATGGATACAAAAGGATAAAATTTTTTTATATTCTATATATATCATTAATTAATATAAATAATTCTACAAATAAAAAATAACAAAATAATTGAACAAAAGAACTCTCGCATGCACTTCACCGTCGATTGAAAGGATTCCCATTTTCAATCGACTGAAAATTAGCATTCCCACAAAATTAACTCTGATGCGGACACCAGAGGAGGATGATAGACTTTCTTCGTTCAGTCACACTGGATTGCTGGAATTATATGGGCTTGGTCTATTAATATTCACAATAATTTCTAAAAAATCTCAAAAGCCCATTCATGGATGGTGGGACTGCAAAGGTTTAGTCTCACATTACTAATGGAGGTGGAGGGAGTCCAACTTATAAGATTGGTTGTTGTAGTATCTCTTGCAAGTGTGTGAATGAGAAGAAGGAAGAACACACGCGACATGACGGTGCTGCACGTCATCACCGCCTCCTCTACCCAGTCCAAAAGGAAACGTACTTACTCTCATCTCAAATCATCTCTTTCATACTAGCTTTCGTGATCAGTTTATCTATGATGGATGTTGCTAGTATGGTAGATGCTATACTTTTGTCTGACCTTATAAACCTGTCTACGTAGACTTGTCTAGTTCATTATGCAATCTGTTAATCATACTTATGATTTATTTTTAGATTAATATAAAACTAAAAGTGCTAATTTATCCAACAATACAAAAACCTTATTATAGGCACTTTAGTTTTATGGCTGAATTTGTCGATGCATTGAGGCCAGAGAAATTCACTGGCGTGCACTTTAAGAGATGGAAAGTGAAAGTCACTCTGTGGCTTACTGCCATTAATGTGTTCTGGGTGTACACTGGTAAACCTGAAGACAATCTCACTGCAGATCAGGAAAAGGCCTACAACGAAGCCAACACAATATTCTTGGACGTTGTTATTGGACTTTTGGTAGATCGTCTTTAGGATGTCTACATCCATCATAGAATTGCAAAGGATATGTGGGACGCTCTGATCACTGACTATGGTGGTTCAGATGCTGGCGCTGAATTTTATGTCATTGAGCAGTACCATGATTTTAAGATGGTAGATGGCAAATCTGTTGTCGCGCAGGCTCATGAGATACAGTGCATTGTGAAGTAACTCGAATTGCTTAAGATGACCGTACCTGAGAAGCTTGTGGCTGGGGGCATTATTGTCAAATTGCCTCTAACTTGGAGGGATTTTGCCACTACTCTTAAACATAAGAGGACGAACATATCTGTCTCAGATTTGATCACGTCTCTTGTTGTTGAGGAGAAAGGTCGTGAGAAGGATGAACGTTCTAAAGTTAACGACGGACACATTATAGCCAATATGATGCATCATCCACAACAGTCTCATGGCAGTGGTGGTAAGGGCAAGGGCAAGAACAATAAGCCTAAGCAGATCACTACCTTCAAGAAGAAGAACAAGAAGAAGGGAGCATGCTTTGTTTGCGGTTCTAATAAGCATTGGGCAAAGAAGTGTCCAGAACGCAAAGGAAGGAAGCCTCCACAATATAAGACTACGAACATGGTGACCAGTGCTGGAGAAAATAGTGAGTATGATAATTTACCATATATTTTTTCTGTATTTCAATCTACTAGTTGGTGGCTTGATACTGGTGCTAATGTTCATATGTGCGCTGATGCTTCTTTGTTTACTTCTTACCAGGTCGCCCGGGATTTCTCCGTCCTAATGGGAAATAGGTCACATGCTTCTGTTCATGGTGTTGGCACGGTCGAGCTGAAGTTCAATTCGGAGAAGATTGTCCAATTGAAGAACATACAACATGTCCCTTCTATCAAGAAGAATCTTGTTAGTGACTCTCTTTTGTGTAGGGATGGTTTTAAGGTAGTCCTTGAGTTGAATAAAGTTATCGTGTCCAACAGTGAACAATTTATTGGTAAAGGCTATGAGTACGGAGGCTTGTTCCGTTTTTTCCTTTCAGATTATTGCAATAAGTGTGTGAACTATATTTGTGATGGTGTTAATGAGAATGAAGCTAGTATTTGACATTCACGTTTATGTCATCTAAATTTTGGTTCTATGTCTCGACTTTTTAGCTTGAATTTAGTTCCAAATTTTTTTATTGTCAAAGGTTCTAAGTGCTCAAGTTGTGTGCAATCTAAGCAACCTCGAAAGTCTCACAAGGCTGCTGAGGAGATACACTTGGCACCACTAGAACTTATACATTCAGACTTTTGTGAAATGAATGGTATATTGACTTAGGGTGAAAAAAGATATTTCATGACTTTGATTAATGATGCGACTAGATATTGCAATGTTTATTTGTTAAAAATGAAAGATGAGGCTCTAAACTACTTTAAAATTTATAAGGCTGAAGTTGAAACTCAACTAGAAAAAAAGATTTAAAAAATTAGGTTCGATCGGAGTGGCGAGTATTTCTTAAATGAGTTTGACTTATTCTGTGCGGAACATGGTATGATACATGAGAGAACGTCTCCCTATTCGCCCCAATCAAACAGGGTTGCCGAAAGAAAGAATCGCACCTTAACTGACTTGATTAATTCCATGTTAGATATGGCTGGATTATCTAAGGCATGGTGGGGGGAGGCTTTATTAACATTATGTCATGTCCTAAATAAAATTTCCATGAAGAATAAGGAGAAGACGCCATATGAGGAATGTATTGGTAGAAAGTCATCGCTCTCTTACTTACGCACATGGGGTTGTTTGGCTAAAGTTAACGTACCAATCAACAAGAAGCATAAGTTAGGACCTAAATTTGTGGATTGTATCTTTTTTGGATATGCTCATCATAGCATTGCCTATAGATTTTTAGTGGTTAAATCCAAGGTGCCTGATGTTCATGTTAATTCATTAATGGAGTCTTGTGATGTTACTCTTTTTGAGAACATGTTTCCTATAAAAAATTTACATGTCTAGATTATCTTCTGATGTGATTGCTGAAACAACTCCTAAATCTAGTGCATTTTCTGATCATGCTGAACAAACACTTGAACCAATCCATAAGGAGATTGATATTGAAGCTCCTAGGAGGAGCAAGAGACAAAGGACTACAAAGTCTTTTGATGATGATTTCACTGTTTATCTTATGGATGACACTCCTAGAACCATTTCAGAGGCATATACATCTTCTGATGCAGATGACTGGAAAGAAGTTGTTCATAGTGAGATGGACTCTATTCTTTCTAATGAAACTTGGGAAGTTGTCGACAGACCATATGGTTGTAAACCTATGAGTTGTAAATGGGTGTTCAAGAAAAAGATTAAGCCTGGTGGTACTATTGACAAGTATAAGGCTCGGCTTGTGGCTAAGGGTTATACTCAGAAAGAAGGCGAAGACTTCTTTAATACTTATTCATCTGTTGCTAGATTGACCACTATTCGTGTATTACTTGCTCTGGCTGCCTCACATGGTCTTATCGTTCATCAGATGGACGTTAAGACATCTTTCCTTAATGGAGAGTTGGATGAGGAAGTCTATATGGATCAACCAGATGGATTTGTTATAAAGGGTCAAGAAGACAAGGTGTGTAATTTGTTAAAGTATTTGTATGGTCTGAAACAAGATCCTAAGTAGTGGCATGAGAAATTGGATTTAACACTTCTAGCAACAGGTTTTTCAGTCAATGATGCTGATAAATATATGTACTACCGCCATGGTGGGGGTCAGAGAGTTATACTGTGCTTGTATGTTGATGACATATTCATCTTTGAAACAAATCTTGACGTGATCAATGAGATCAAGACTTTTCTGTGCCAAAGCTTTGATATGAAGGATCTGGGTGAGGCTGATGTTATCTTGAACATCAAGCTAATCAAAAAAGAGAATGGGATTACTCTTACGTAATCTCATTATGTTGAGAAACTCTTAAACCGTTTTGGTTACAAGAATAGCAAGCCTTCTCCAATAACTTAAGATCCCAGTTTGATCCTTCGAAAGAATAAGAGAATTGACAGAGACCAATTAAGATATTCTCAGATTATTGGATCACTTATATATTTAGCTAGTGCTACTAGGCCTGACATCTCGTTTGCTGTGAGCAAACTGAGCCGGTTTACTTCTTGCTCGGAAGATGATCATTGGCGTGCGTTTGAGCGAGTAATACACTATTTCGATGGTACTATGGATTATGGAATTTATTATTCTGGATATCCAGCAGTACTAAAGGGCTAAAGTGATTCCAATTGGATATCTGATGCTGATGAGCTGTATGTCACGAGTGGATATGCATTTACTCTTAGTAGTGCTGCTATTTCATGGAGATCATGTAAACAGACCATTTTGACAAGGTCTACCATGGAAGCAGAGCTTACCGCAGTAGATACAGCTACAGTTGATGCGGATTAGCTACGTGAGCTCCTGATGGACTTGCCTATTGTTGAGAAACCTGTGCCGGCAATCCTCATGAATTGTGACAATCAAACTGTGATAGTCAAAGTGAACAATTATAAGGACAATATAAAGTCATCAAGACATATTAAGAGACGTTTGAAGTCTGTCAGGAAAAATAAGAAACTCCGAAGTCATATCAGTAGAATATATTTCAAGTGCTGAGAACCTAGCAGATCAATTCATCAAGGGGCTGTCACATAATATGATAGACAGTGCATCGAAGGAGATGGGTATGAGACCCATATGTGCTATTCCATAATAGTAACTCAATCTATGTGATCGGAGATCCCGTAAAGTAGGACCTAGGAAGAATAAGCTATTGGTTAGCATGAGAGTAACCCTTTATAACCCACTCGAGAAGGGATGCATTACTCTTGATATCTGTATGACAGGTTGGTTGTTGCATTAATATATTCAGTTGGCTTTAAATAGCGAAGATGTTATCCTACAGAACATTTTTGAATGAATACAACTATGAGCCCGATTGTTATAAGATCATAATCTGTGAGATTTGGATGATCTCTGTTAAGCTCATGAAAGACCAAGGGAGTATGACCTATATGCTCCACCCGCGGAGAAGCCTACTGGAGGTCTAGTATCAGTTATGACAGTAAGTAAAACTTATTTGCATAAAATTTATAATTTAGTCTATTATTCAAGTTATAAATGAGTGTAGCTTATTGTTCTAGGTGAAAGTTTAATTTAACAGTCTCCACTGAAAACACTGGTATATTAAATAATAGTGGGGTGAGACAAAGTCTAGCTGGGACTTTGAGATTTGGTGGGGAATTGCTGAAATTATATGGGTTTGGCCCATAAATATTCACAATAATTCCTGAAAAATCTCAAAGATCCATTCATGAGTGAAGAGAGTGCAAAGATTTAGTCCCACATTACTTATGGAGGTGGAGGGAGTTCAACTTATAAGTTTAGTTGCTCTAGCAAGGAAGAACACACGCACACGCTCGCTCGTCTCGCCTCGCCTCGCCGGGCGGGGCGTGGGCGTGGGCGTGGGCGATGGGCGCGGCCGCGCATCACCTGCGTGAATGGTCCGCTGAAATTCGGTCCCTTGCCTTGCGGGGGCATAGCTTCCTTTTTTCTGCGTGTTCCATATATTTTCATATATTTGGATATGGAAAACGACGTATTAATATGGTAACCGACTCGGTTGCGGGACGCCCAATTCTAGCGGTTTCTCCCTATAAATACGTACGGGTATCACCGCAAATCATATCACGCAATCGCATAGGATTTTGCCTCTCGCTACTGTTACGCCATCAAAACTTCTCGATCCCGATCGTCGGCGTGCACTGGCGAACGGGAGAGCAGGTCTCCGGAACCATCGTTCTCGACGATCCTACATCGGGAGAGAGCGAATAAGGTTTTTGAGAAGCGCTCTGGGCGATTGCTCGATTGCTTCCTCGTCTTCGTCAAGCTCATCGCCACGGCTCGTCTTCCTCGTCGTCGAGCCGGCCTCACCCGCCGTCGCCAACAATGTGACGGCACTGCACGTCGTCGTCGCCTCCTCTATCCAGTTCAGAAGAAAACGTACGTACTCTCATCTTAAACCATCTCTTTCATACTAGCTTTCATGATCTGTTTATCTATGATGGATGTTGCCAGTATGGTAGATGTTATGCTTTTGTCTGGCCTTATAGACCTGTCTAGATATTACGTAGACTTGTCTAATTCATCATACTATATGTTAATTATACTTATGATTTATTTCTAAATTAATATAAAATTAAAAATATTAATTTATCCAACATGGATCACGTGGACGTGGTGGTCTCCCGGGGTCCCGACCACTGGCACTGCCGATCCAGCCAGTGACCGGTGATTCAGTGACAGCGGCGGTGCCTGCTCCCTCCACATGGAACGCGGCAGATACTTGTACAGTGTTTTCATTGCGCATCAGGAAGGAATCTGATGAAGGCCTCTCTCTCTCTCTCCCTCACGAGATATGGATATGGACGACGGACGGCACACGCACACGTACCCGCACCGTGGTACGACGAACACAACAGGTGATGGAGAAACGGTGGTGGTAGGTGCGGGTTGTCACGTTGCGCGGCGGCAGAAGGCGCGCGCAGAAACGTGAGCTGGATTCCTCGTCGTGCCGCTAATGAGTGAGGACCATTCTTCATTCGTTCCAACTGCTAGGGGGGCTAGTGGTAGACGAGGGAGGGGGAGAGAGAGCATTCGTGGATGGGCAATCAATCATGCGTGGCGCGCAGGAGAGATGTGGTTTGCGTTCCGCCGTACCGGCAGTGATCCGGGAGCCATGCTCTCTGCATGCATCAACATCTTTGTGGCCGAGGTCCACCACCATCATCTATCTGAGATGGCAGGGCAGCGCAGTGATGATTTTTTTTTTTTTATGGCAGGGCAAGGTTGTATTGTAATTGCGTGGCCGAGGCTCGATGATGAACGTGATAGGCAATGGATTTAATGAAAGACGAATGGTTTTGATTAGCTAGATTATTACAGATGAGATGAGATGATCGGATCCGTGACGGAATTAGTTAACTTGTACCGGCATTATCCCTGCTCGATCCCCTGCCAGGGGTTCTGCTGGTTACGAACTCGATCAACAGTGGAGCACACTAGTACGTAGTGAGTACTTCTGTTGTCGTTTTGTCATCGTCACATGAGCTGTGCACTGTAGTAGTATCAGCCTAGTATACTGGTGTAGGGGGCGGTCAGGCGTCCGACGACAGAGGAAACAACAACACCGCCGTCGCGCCCATGCCGCCCTGCCCCGGCGCAGGCGTAAGCCACCGTATAGAGCAGAGAGAGTTTTTCGCGTCCCGAGAGCACGTCGCAAGCAGCTGGAGCCGCGGTATCATCCCCCTCCGACGCAGCGCAGGCAGGCACTCCCAAAGCTCCGCGCCCGTCGATCACGGGGCCACGGGCACGCACCTGCTCATCCACGGAACTAATAGTAGAAACTACGTAGTGTGTACCGACTTGATTTATGAAAAGCAGGCTCTTACCATGAAACTGCCAGCGAGCAGTTGCGTTTGCAAGGGGCGTCTTTAATCTCGAGCCCAACAACTTGCGAATGAGAACAGCCCAAAGCCCATTCACTGCTCTGTGCTCTCCACAACCGGAAGTTCGGAACACACAAGCGAAGTTACCACCTCGACAGTTAGCACAGATCCCAACTAACTTAAATATTCGCTCGTCACTCACTTCCTGGCGTCACTAGTTCTTTCCTCCCTATTCCTCTATTTCTTATTTGTACAAAATCTTGAATGAAAAGTCTTGTCCAACCTTCCAAATTCTAAAATAAAGGAGGTGACACAAATTCTTTTTGCCATGAGATTTTCTAAAACAAAATAGTCTTCGCGTCACTAGTTCTTTCCTCCCTATTCCTCTATTTCTTATTTGTACAAAATCTTGAATGAAAAGTATTGTCCAACCTTCCAAATTCTAAAACAAAGGAGGTGACACAAATTTTTTTTGCCATGAGATTTTCTAAAACAAAATAGGTGTTGCTGAAATTCATACTGAGGCATCACCATTTCTTTTACCTCCTTTACTTTTTTTTCTTCCTACCGTTCCTTTCTAAATCTCGAATAACAAGGCTCAGCATATCAACTTAATCATCCCAGCGGCAAAAGAAACAAAATATGTGGGATACTAATGACATTTGTGGCCTTGTGAATACCTGATTTTAATGAGATCTGCATGTCACCTAAGTGATCTAACATAATAACACTGCCATGAAATGTGCTGATGGGTTTCCGTCCCAAGTTGCGTAGTAGGCTGCGATTGGCGCTTTGGCGAAGGCCTTTCCGTCCCAGCTCCTAAAGCGACGGACAATGCGTGAGGCTGGTTTCACAGAGCAGCGTTACTGTCCGCTTCCAACGGTGGGAGAATAACGGGCCGCTGCATCACAGATCCAGTTAGGTCCATGCGTCCTCTTTGGCAGACCACCACCATTTTTTATTTTATCAAATTTTCTAAAACAAAATAGGTATCGCTGAAATTCATAGTGAGGCAACTTCTTCGCGTCACTAGTTCTTTCCTCCCTCTTCCTCTATTTCTTATTTGTACAAAATCTTGAATGAAAAGTCTTGTCCAACCTTCCAAATTCTAAAACAAAGGAGGTGACATAAATTCTTTTTGCCATGAGATTTTCTAAAACAAAATAGGTGTTGCTGAAATTCATACTGAGGCATCACCATTTCTTTTACCTCCTTTACTTTTTTTTTTCTTCCTACCGTTCCTTTCTAAATCTCGAATAACAAGACTCAGCATATCAACTTAATCATCCCAGCGGCAAAAGAAACAAAATATGTGGGATACTAATGACATTTGTGGCCTTGTCAGTACCTGATTTTAATGAGATCTGCATGTCACCTAAGTGATCTAACATAATAACACTGTCATGAAATGTGCTGATGGGTTTCCTCAAGTAAAAATGGAAGTGTATTGATGCCGAGTTGTTGCCTGTATTACTCCGTAAATGCTTCACACTGGTTCCAGCTAAAAACAGCACACGCCACATCTCCAGTGCGATATCAACCCCTTTTTGACGGCTGTGCCCGCACAAAATTGAAATTGAAATATTCACTTGGCTGAATTACGTGACCGCTCACGCGCGCCCCGCTCCTCTCCCAACGGTCAACAGAATCCAGCCGTCCATCCGCACTCAGCGCTCACATCCACCGTCCAGATCTCCCCGTCCCGGACCGATCGGGGGGCAGATTCGTCGGACGGGGAAGGCTTCTCGAGTCCTCTCCATCATTTATCCCCGCCCCGAGCCGCAGGGCGCCGCCCATTTCGAAATCTCAAAATCCCCCTCGCGTTCTCCCCATCCCTGGCCTGCAACCGCAGCGCTCCTCCATCCCCATCTCCTGATCCTTGCGAGCGGCGGCGGACGGCGATGGCGGCGACCAACATCGGCATGATGGACGGCGCCTACTTCGTTGGGCGCAACGAGATCCTCGCGTGGATCAACACGACCCTGCAGCTTGGCCTCTCCAAGGTCGAGGAGGTAAGCGACGCCTCGTCCGGTTCCTTTTGTCTCGATCTCTGGGTGGTTCTCGTTCGCACCGGTGCGGATTCGCCGGAGGTTCCTTGGATGGATCTGTGGGTGGATGGTGTTTGAGCCGCAACCACATATCCTCTGTGGATGTTGCTCTGTTTGTTTTGGGTGCGAGGCAGAGTTTTTGAATCGGCGGTTGGTGTGTGATCTCGCAGGCGGCGTCGGGCGCGGTGGCGTGCCAACTGATGGATGCGGCGCATCCGGGGGCGGTGCCCATGCACAAGGTCAACTTCGACGCCAAGACGGAATACGACATGATTCAGAACTACAAGGTGCTGCAGGACGTCTTCAACAAGCTCAAAATCACCAAGGTGAGACTGGTTTTGTTCCTCCCTCTCACCCCCCCCCCCCCCACCCCTTAAATGACAACCTGTGTGACAACACTGCCAGTTCTAGATCCTGTCCTGTTATGTTATCTCAACTAATAAACCGTGGGATTACGAGTTAGCATGTTTTAGTTCGCTGTAATTTTTCTTATTGAGGTTCCCTGCTACTTGAAGCGAATGTTAGTGCTAGAACTTATTTTTGTTGCTTCCTTTGCGAATTGCCACAGCACATCGAAGTGAATAAACTCATCAAGAAAAGGCCCCTTGACAATTTGGAGTTCATGCAATGGATGAAAAGATATTGCGATTCTGTCAATGGCGGCTTCATGAACAGGTAAATACTGATCTGGTCCCTTGCATTATAGCCTTCTGGTCTACCAATTGAAAGCAAGTTGTATTCTGATTATCAATATTCCTGTGAATTATCTGAATACTTATATTTTCTTGTTCTGCTTTGGATGTCTTTCGCAGCTACAATGCTTTGGAAAGAAGGGAAAACAGCAAAGGAGGAAAAGAAACCAACAGAAGGACATCGGTGCCCTCTCAGGCCGCAACCAAGCCCGCCAGCCACAGGGCTCAAGCTTCATCACATGGCACCAAGCGGGCAAATGGGCCCGTGGCCAGTACGCCTCAACGCAGCGCTAAGACCCCCACCCCTGCCAACTCTGGAAGACCAGCTTATGATGAACAGGTGAGACATGGTAGCATTCTTCTTCTCAGTTTGCAAAGTTGGGTATACTCACGACATGATGTTATTTGCAGATCACTGAACTAAAGCTCCTGGTTGATAGCCTTGAAAAGGAGAGGGATTTCTATTTCTCCAAGCTGAGGGACATTGAGATCATGTGCCAAAACCCAGAGATTGAACACGTGCCGGTAAGTAGCAAGACTATCTGTTATAAGAGCCATCTGAACAATTATTTCAGTTTGCAGCTCCTGAATCGAGTAGTGGTGTGCTGATCAATGATATTATCTTCTTGTATTGCTAGGTCACTGCTATTCATACAATACTCTATGCATCGGAGGACGATCCTGGGACGGAGGAGGCTCAAGTTCAGACGATGGTATCGCAGCCGCCGCCGCCGCAGCAGCAGCCGGCGCTGAGCCCCATCCTGGAGGCGTCTGAGGAGAGGCCGAGGCATGAAGCGGCAAACAAGAGGAAGAGCATCTCGGACCTGGAGGAGTTTGAGATGGCGGCAGCGAGCTCAAGGCCTAGGCTCTCCGACATCTCGGACGTGCAGCTGTGCGGATCCCCGCTGACGAGTTTCACTTGAATGTGCCTGTCGTTTGTCTGCATGATAGAACAGAAATGGGGCTGCTGTCATTGCTCTTATGACCTGGCCTTTTGTGGCATGGAAACTAGTGTATCTGTGTTTGGCTTGCGGTTTCTTTTGCCGGTGGTGTAATGTCTAGTGCACCTGACACATTGTCTGCCACAGAACTTGTGGTTTGTGACGCATTATAAGCAGGCATATTCATAAGGTTATGGTATTTGATTAACACTTTCTGTGACTTTGAGAATAGCTGTGGCTTCTTCTGCTGATGATGCCCAGTGCATCTGACGCATTGCCTGCCGCAGAGTTTCTAGTTTGCGACGCATTATGTAGGCATATTATTAATATGAGGTTATTGTGTTTGATTTAACACTCCCTGTGACTTTGGAACATGCTTTAGCCGCCATGCACTATGTTTAGAAAGACATAATTGGATTAACAGAAAAGCAATGCAAGTTCTTGTGCTTGTTGAATTGATAGAAAAGGTTATTAACACTCCCTGTGACTTTGGAACATGCTTTAGCCACCATGCACGTTCATGTGCTTGCTGAATTGATAAAAAGGAAGAACATGCATTCTGTTCAGAAACAGATAACTGGATCTGCATATTATTAACAGAAAAGGGAAAGAGCACAAACTTGTGAAGGGCACAAGCAAAATTTGTTGTTGAATCACATTTAATATTCAGTAAACATAATTATATGTATCAGCTGTATAAGAAATAAAATTACATCAGCAGAAATACATCATGTTCTGTGTAAGCTACACATCCCTCCTCCCATGCCCAGGAAAAAAAAGCAGGACAACATTTGTTCAGCTCGTCAAATGGGTTTCTCCAAGAAGAGATCTATTCCGCATCAACAAAAATCTGCGCGGTAGAAACGTATAAGCAATCACACAGAAGGATTAGTTGCTCTCATAGATCAGCTGCACCTAGTTGCCAAGTTACCTCTATATCTGGCAAAGGTTCGTAGTACTTCTTTTCCTGCACAGCATACATGGTAATTCCGGAGATTTTTTGCACGCCTAGCTGGGTGGCAACCAAGCTCTGCACAAGGGTATACACTTTATCCCCATATAGACAAAACAAAGGAAGACCTAGTAAACTTTATTTATAGAGAGAAGATACAGAACTTGTTTCTCAGTCATAGACAAGGTAACATGCAAACAACCTTTCACTTCAAACATTTCTTTTGCAAGACTAACACTAAAATCAAAACCATATCGATCTGACTTGTGAAACCAAGAAAAATGTACAGAAACTTAAGTTATGAATCCAAACAGTTTCCTCACCATATCAAATTTGATGGACTCGAAAGCCTCAACCAATGGCAAAACCTGTAAAAATGGTTACAGAAGAAATATGAAAATATGCTATACATCATGTTGTCAATTAGAAAGGGGAGAGGACAAGGTCGTACTCAAGGAAAACATGCTACACATTTGTCAATGTAACAAAACATTTTTTTGCTGATATTGGTCCATTAAACAGGAAACAAGTTCAGTAATGTAAATCATCATCATCATAGAGGGGTGGGGACCAGCTATCTTTCAGTCCTACACAGGGAATTCTCCCTATAACAATACTATATTCATATCACTAGCCAAAAGGAAGAACTCAAAGATAAGTTCATTGTTAGAAACTTATTACCCAAATCAAATGTTATATCTCACATTAGCACATCTAGATAACGGGGGTACAAAAATTAATTGTTTATAAGCATGTAGTAGAACTTGGAAAAATACACCAAAGACAAACTCAGTCCAACTGATTCATATATCTGCACCTAGTCTAGAAGCATAAAATAACATGTAAGTGAATCAACTAACCAACTTCTGTAATCCATTGACTTGAACAGCTCTCTCTCCACTGGATATGCCTGGGGCTAGAAACACTTCAAAAGGGCCAACAGTTTTGTCCGTTTGGTTTGCAAGGCACAGATTGACCTGAAGATAGTGTACATTATAGATGACAACAGTACAAATATAAAAACATAGCTACTGTGTGATGTACTTAATGCATTGATTACATAGAACAGATATAGATAAGTTATGGAGTGGCAAAATGGAATTTTTTCTAATTCCTTCAAGCCCAACTGAAAGTTTGAAACTAAGATGATCAAGAATGCATCGATCTACAGTAATATCCTTGGTGATTATATTATAAACACCAAGTTGATTGAACAAGACAAACAGTGAGGAAGAAGTTCCTCAAAAAAAAAAAAAAAAAAAAGGTGAGGAAGAAGTTACAATACAAGCTTTCAGATACTGTTGGTAAAACAGAGATTAAAAACCTTTGTAAAAGCTGTTGTAGCAGAGGGTTTAGGGCTTATGCTGCCGCAGAGCTTCGGAGAGGTAGAGAGGTAGATTGGCTTAGGGATAGCCTTTATTCATGAATTCCTCTCGCTTATATAGAGAGGTACTACAGGATTACAATCCTCAACCGACTAACAAACCAACTCTATCATATTGAATTAACTAAATAACACACTAAGCTGTGATCTAAACAATCCTGGCAAGGCAGTGCGCCTTGCAGCACACGTTGCTGAGGCAGCGTTCTTCTTCTTCCTATAATAGTGGCCCCACATGACATAAGCTAATATAATACATGCATTCAACTTTGCTGCTGACAATAACACAAAATTTATTTTTCAGGAGAGTATATGAACAGAAATCAATAAATAAAATACTAGAACTTTAGCTTGATCAATAAAATACGATTTACCATGAATGGTCTTTCCACATATATGATTGGTGGAACTTTCATAGCACGAAGATCAACATCTTTGCTTGCCATGGGCTGCCAGAGAGTTATAAAATTCATGTGTCAATAATGGATACAATTCAATAATAAGAAAGGAGAACAAGATAACTTTAGACTCAATATCACTAGTTAACAAAAGTAAACTCTAAAACACCATAAAATAATCGGATCCAGAGGCAGGAACTTCACTAACAGTGCTATGAATGTTCTGAGTTTGCAAGCGGCCTGGTTCACCCAGATTAGTACGCCATGTTATCTGAAATTTACCAAGTATACTGCTTCCCTCTGATTTAGTTTGATCAGACTCATCGAATGATGATTTGAGCTGATAAAGATAATTGTATATTCCACCCCCAGCTCTGATAAGGGTTGGTTCTTTGCAAAGGTCCCTACATGAAAAACAGAAACCAAATTAAATATTTTTCTTAAGTCACGTATCCATTTTTATTGACTTGATAGCATGATCAGAACATGCATGCCCATCAACATGCTAACATAACCAAACTGTCTTTTTTCTACACAAAATTAGTTTCAGAGCTTGAATTACCCTATGGCAGACTTCACTACTGAAGGATGCTCATCAGCTTCCAATCTTGTAGCTCTCCATTGTGGGGCAGGTTCGAAATCAACTTGATCCATATAAAGATTAGATTTTGTATGGTTCTCTATGCAGGCTTCCAAATATGTAACTTCCTGTCAACATGAACTAACTATATAGAGTTGAAGACTGCCATGGTGAATTAACAGGTGGGTAGCAAGGGAATAAAAAACAAATAGTATACATATTATGTTTCTTAAGAAGGGAAATGTGTCCATCTCTTGAAGAAAATAATTTGCTTAAACAAAATACATATAAACTAAAAGTGAAATATGAGGCTTCAGTGATGAGAAACATATGCAAGAGCCAAAAGCACTGTACTGATGATTACAGAGGAGTAGGATAGCAATAAGGAATAAAGAAAAATCGTAATACATACAAAAAACTATTCAATAATTGCAAATCATGTTTAGCTTCAATAACATACACCTATAAAGATCTCTAAAAAGCATCTACACATAATCTGAGGACTTACAAATCACCGTTTGTAGTAGCAAAACAAGAGGTAACCTACCTTGATGGTGCGAACCTGAAAAGAAGAAAGGTGTACAACAGTTATTGATATGACTTTCTGTGAGCTTAGTCTGCCTGTTCTATCAGCCACGGGACCATAATATAGGGAGGTATGCACACAGTGGAGATTGGACAGAGTGAAAAGAGATAACTACTTACCTTTGTTCTAACAGACAATGGGTTGGAAACAGTGAACTTAAAGAACTGGGGAAGATATTTACGCTCTCCATCACCACCATTATATAAAGCAGTACATACAAGCCTGGATTCATCACCATATGACAAACTCAACCAGACATAACAAACATAGGCATAAAATGGAAAAGGGAAAGAAATATACGTATGTGCTCCCAGCTCTTTGACATCATGCTCCACAATGAAATCATATCTACCCCCAGATCTAATCGACTCAACAGGGGACTTCGATGTATCCAGAAGAAGTATTTTTTGTCTCTCGGTTTGTATTTCTGCCTAGTGAAAGTAAAGTATCAGTTAAACTTCCATGCTGGAACCAGAAGTAATTGAATCTAATTTGGATATTTTTAAAAAGTGGACATTTTTTTGGTCTACTGCACGTGGACAACAAGGTTACGAAGATGGTAAGGTGTTTGCAGTAATTATTATACAAATGTAACTGGTTTTAATTTAAAAATGTAGATACTTATACACACATGTTATCGTCAAAGGCCTTTACAGTTACAACATACAAGCAAACATAAACAACATACATAATTAAATAAGCTGACATATGCTGCAAAGGGAATCTTGATATATGAGGAAGATCATGAAGTTGAATCAAGGCTTTCTTCAAGTCATCAAATGACTTTTTATTCTTCTTTGCCTAAGTCATAACTCACTAATGAAAAGTTTCTTAAACTAATTCAGTTACAACTTGTAAACCTCAAGGTGGCGCTGCACCGCAAGGTTTGACATGGGGACAAAATTACCAATCAATCTAGAGCGACATCAGGAGCTAGGCAAAACATGCTGTCCAAATCTCACCATTCCTTATACTCTAGCACAAGTTTAGTTGAAATTCCTTAATGAATGTCTAATCACTTCGACTCTTTACTGAGGTACAACATAACAACGAGAAACAAGTGAACCAATCAATCTAGGAATCCTGTGCAGCACCAGAGTTTAGGACCCTAGAACAAGCCAGAATCCTAGCAGTTTGACTCATTGTATACTGACAATAAACAAACAAATAAGCTTCGCCCAAAAGTAATCCAATTTGCCAGAATTGATGATAGTTTAAAATGCATTTCTAAATTGGGGAGTGAAAAGAGCGTTCAGTGGATTGAACACCTTGATGACGACGTCCCTGGCCTCGAAGCTGGAACTGTTGTTAATGCTGATGTAGCTGCAGAAGGTCTCGCCCAAGTAGATCGCCCTAGTTAGTCACGCAAGCACAGCAACTCATCAACATCAGCGATCGCAGCAGAAGAATAGGCACAGGACTCTAGAGAATCGGGATTTGGGAGGGAGAAGCAAACCCGAAGGACTGGGGGAGGACGAGCAGCCCGGGAAGAGCGAGGGCGTCGGCGGGGTCGCGGAGGAGGAAGCGGTCGCGGAAGCTGAAGTCCCCAGGCACGGCGGCGGCGGAGTCCGCCGGGTGGAGGAGGCGTTGCAGGTAGTCGGCGGCCGCGGAAGGGTCGGGGGACGTGAGCGCGTCCTCCGGGAGGAAGACGTCGCGCGGGTCGAAGCGGAGCAGTGCCGCCGGGTCCGGCTGCAGCGAGGGGCGGGAGAGCCGCATCACGCGGAACGCCAGCAAGTGGTTCTGCTGCCCCGCCGTGGCCGGAGACGCCGGCTGCGCGCCGGCGTAGGGCGACGCCATCGCCGGAGGCTGAGATCTGGGCACGCTTCGTTTCCGGAAGTCCAGCTCGGCCCGTGGTGATTGAAGGGACGGCTCCGATTTGCTCCTGTTAATCAGCCATATAAAAAAAGTGATTATTTTTTATTTTTACAAAAAAGATTAATAACTAAACTAAAGGCAAAAATATAATAGATCACGTCACGTCGTCCGGCATCATCCGATCCATGTCCAAAACTGTGTGCACCGTAACCGATTGTCTATCAACAACTCATTACGCCGCAGCATTGGATTATTGTGAGCTACCCGGGGAGTCGTTTGTCCGTGCTTCTTTTGCAATCACATGGTGATTGGGTTCATCAATCGCAGCTTCAGGCGATATTGCTTCGAGGTGCAACAGAATCCTCAATGCCATGTCTAACAGATTCTTTCATATGCATCATGGAGTAACCTTTTCTCGTCTTTTTTTTCCCCTGAATTTATGAGTCCAGATAGGCCACCTTTCCCGACTCGTAGCATGACGTAAACCGTCGACGGCTGGTAATAAAACACACAACACAACGATTGCAAGGTCGTCGGACGTTGGGCTCGGGCGACAGCAAAGCAAATCTACCGCAAAGTCTAAGATTACGCGACGACGACGAGGAAGTAAGCCGGCAACCGGCCGCATGGGCACGGCGCTTTCAAGCTCGCCGTCATATGTGCCAGCCAGTCTACGCACAAGCACTGCGCCGCGCCCAGGCCGGCAACTCGGGACGCTTATGAACATGCAACTCGGGACGGGAGATCCCATGACAGGTTGGAGGCGCGAGGCCGTCTCTTCGCGTAAGCTGTACGCATGGCGCCGCCTTTTCTCACCCGTAACTACCGCTCGCCGGCGCCGGCTAATTAGGTCAGAGTAGTTTAGCACCACATCGCTCGACCAACGAAGCGAAATGCGGCATGAGAGCATGAGAGCATGTCTCGCCGGGCCTCGTGGCGGTGGCCCACGTCATCCCGAGCTTCATCGGGGGCAAACGGGTGAGTTCGACGGGGATGTTTTTCGAGAACGCTTGTCGACAGGGCTGACAATCTGACGGTCTCCCTACAGCGACTTCGGTGTGACGGTCTCGATCGTAAATCCGGAGGGTGTGCTGCTGCACAGCGGGATTGCCTCGGCCCCGGACCGCTCTCGCGCCCTTTCGAGCCCGCGCCCTTTTGCTGTGTTTTAACCTAGTCAGAGAATTCGGCCAATCTGCATGAAGAAGACCAAACAAGCCTCGATTTCGAGAAGGAAGATTGCTGCGAAACAGTCTATAGCAGACCACGAAATACATGCGCCCTTAATTGAAACTTGCTCTGAAAGCACAGTAAGAGCAATTGCAGGAGGGCTCTCGATCAGTCGATTTGCCGCCACCGCTATATCTGGCCAACGGGCCGTGCCGGGCCGGCACGGCACGGGCCCGGCCGGGCTCGGGCCGTCAAGGAAGAGGCACGGCACGACTCTTGAAACTCAAAGGGCCGTGCCATGCCAGCACGTGGGCTGCTTACTTCGGCCCGAGCATGGCCCTGCTAACCTTACATGGGCCGGGCCGTGCTTTTGGTCTTGAAGGCTTCACAGTATCGGGCGACCCAGGCACACAACATCCAGTGAACACAAAAAAACACCAAGTCCAGGAGCATTTTTCCTGACTTAGTCATTTTTTCACTTCATATTCAGTGACACACAACATATATGAATCATTGGCCATAACTCAACATGAAACTAACTTAAAATATGAGTGAATTGAGAACAGATTAACAGAATAGATCACAATATGAGTTCACAGTTCACAAATGACCTCCAAGTTCACAAATAACAAGTTCAATATTTAAGAACTTAGTTTGATTGTTCATGTCACAGTCACAAAATGGAGACCACCTAGCTTTAGAAAGAGCTGTTAAATGTTACAAAATGGGCTGCCTCATTAAAAACCTTTAGGTAAAACCTCTATGAGGATAAAACCCTAAAAAAAAAAAGAGTACAGCCACAACTCTTTTGGTGATCTCAGCCAAAATATCCCAACTTGTGCAGCAGGAACTTAGCCTCCTCCAGTAGCAGCCTCATCAGAGCCTCCACTTCCACTTCCAGATGCAGCACCATCACCAGCAGTTCCTCCAGAAGCATCAGGTCCTCCACCATCCAGGTACATGTTAGCCATCTTGTCCACCAGCTCCTTGTCGACCATGTTGTGCTGCTGTCGAGCGTCGCCTTGCTCCCAGTCCTTGATCAGCGACAGCATCTCAACATGTTCAGGCGTCAAGCTCCTCCTGCGCTCCTCAATTAACCTGTCACACAAACTAAAAGCAGACTCCGAAGAGATAGTAGAAACTAGCACAGTCATCATGTCTTTAGCTAATATAGATAAAACAGGATAAGTTCTTTTATGATCTTGTCACCAGGTTAGTATGTTGAATGAATCATCAAACAAACTGACAGAATCAGATTCTAAATAAGTGGCCAACTCAGAAGCATTGGCAGTAGGTAAAGGAGGGGTAACATCAGATGAACCACCAGTAGATGTAGCAGAACCACCAAAAATTCTGTTTCATGAACAAACCTTCTTACCTGATCCTTGGCTAGCTTGATGTGGCCTCTGCAACCTGACTGCACCAAACTTAGACTCATATTTATTGAACAGCTTAGTCAATTCAGCCCTCACATGAGTATAATAATCAGAGTAATCATGGTTAAGGCATTGAGACAGAAGCTGAAGTGCATTGGCAAAGCCTTTAAGCTTAGCCCTAGGGTCCAGAATAAATGCAAAAGAGTACAACAGAGGAATGTTACCCCAATATTTCAGGAACTTGGTCTTCATGGGAACAATAACTTTCCTAAGCAACTCATCATTCTCAAACATGTTCAAATGCTCAGCAATCTCAAGAATGCAATGCATCATCAAAGGTGATGTTGGGTAGTATACCCCAGATAGTGATACAGTTGACAAATAAAACAGCTCTAAAAATTTCAGCATGTGTTCAGCAACATACCAGTGTGCTGGTGTCAGCAAAGGATTTCCTCCAACCTGATAGTTAGTCTGAATAAACACAGTAAAAGTTTCCTTATATGGAACAAGATGGTTAAGCACTAAGTAAGTGGCATTCCATCTAACATCCATATCTAAACCAAATTTACGAGGACGAGCACCAGATGCAATGCAAAAAGATTTAAAAGCAGCAATGCGTTGGTTAGATGAATTCAGAAAAGATATGGCAGTTCTAAAGTCCTCAATGTAGGCCTTGATACGTTTCAGGCCAGACTTGACAATGAGATTTATGATATGACATGCACAACGCAGATGAAATAAACCAGAAACAATAACAGCAGCATCAGGAGCAGTAGGATCAGAAACATGATTAGCACCAATGTAAGCAGTCAAACGAGGAGCAAGTTCAGTGACAGCAGAAGAATTAGCAGAAGCATTATCAAGGGTGATAGACAGAACCTTATCAAGCATGCCATACTCAGAAACAACTTACAAAATACGATCAGCAATGTTAACACCATTATGAGAACAATCAATCAATTTCATGCCAACAACACGCTTCTCTAACTCCCAATCAGAAGTGACAAAATGAAATACAACAGACAGATAGTCCTCCTTAGCATTACCACTCCAAATATCAGAAGTCAAACAAATACAGTTAGCTTGAGACAGCAAATCTTTCACAGCAAACATCTTAACAGAAAAGGACTTCTCCATATCCCTAGTTGTTGTCTACCGAGAAACATGCCTAAAGCTAGGGTTATGCGCAATCCTAATGTAATCCTCAAATGCTTCTTGCTCACCAAGATTCAGAGGCAAATCAAGTCTAGCAATGAAACGAACAAGCTCAGATCTAGCAACATCAGCATTGTATTGAAAACGAGCAACAGCACCATTAGGATTAAGATGCAACTGAGATTGAGAAGATGAACTAGCAGCTAGAGCTTTCCTCTTACATGATGCAACATGATGAATGAGATGACCAGTACCACCACCAGAACTCGCAGATAGAGTGGATTTGCAAAAATTGCAGCGAGCACTGCACCTTAGCCTTCTGCCGTTCTTGAAGACGGTGAGCTACTCCATGTCCTTCCATACCTCAGACGTCGGCGCCCTCGACCTACTCCTGCGCTGGCATCCACCGGCAGCGGTGCTACCAGATGGGCTGGCGTCGACGTTCACCGGTGAAGAAGCACTACCGGTGCCAGTGCCAGCCGGCACGGCACCAGCCGCGTTCCCGAACAAAGCCTCCGCCGCGGCAACTTGGTCGTCGACGTCATCACCTTGCAGGCCTTGAGCATGAAGGTCGTCGTTGATGGAGCCGCCGCCATCCACCATCGGAGAGGAAGAAGCAGTCGAAGACGCCCGATCTGCGTGGTAGAGCGAACGTCTGAGGCAACTGGCCGCGCGGTGTACTCAGATCCGGCGACGACAAAGCACCCTACCGGCTTCCATGAGCAGAGGAGGAGCGAGAGAGGAGAGCAGTGGTGGTCAGTAGTGTTCAACTAGCCGCCGGCGAGGTTGAAACACGGCGGCAGTCGGCTCAGATCTAGGGTTGTGTGGTCAGGGAGAGGTCCGAGAGGAGGGAGAGCGAGAGACGCGAGCGAGAGAGGAGAGCTGTGGTGGTCAGTAGTGTTCAACTAGCCGCCGGCGAGGTTGAAACACGGCGGCAGTCGGCTCAGATCTAGGGTTGTGTGGTCGGGGAGAGGTCCGAGAGGAGGGAGAGCGAGAGACGTGAGTGAGAGAGAGCGGCGCGGAGGCGGAGTGAGTGAGGACTGAGGGTTAGGGTTTGGTCCGATAGGGGTTTATATACGGCATGTCACCGGCGGGCTAGTTGGGCCGTGCTGGACCGGGCCGTGGCCTTCGTGCTTAACGGGCCATGGTAGTGGGCCGCATGGGCTGAATTTCACGGGCCGTGCTCGGACCGGCACGGCGGGCTTGAGGCTAGGCCCAAGCACGGCCCTAGGCGGACTCCGGGCCGGCACGGCCCTTCTACGCAACAGGCCGGGCCGTGCTCGGACCGGGCCAACAGTAGTGGGTCACGGACCGGCCCTTTTAGCACGGCCCATGTGGCCAGATATAGCCACCGCCCTCTGCCTTCTTTCAGATCACACTGGATAGAACGTTTGGATACTTGTCAAGTCGGCCGCAGAGCGACGGGAACTTGTCCGTGCTGGATGCATCTCATGTGTCTTCCGATCGATGCCTCTACGAGACACAACAATCATACTCCCTCAGTTCCAAAATTGTCATCATTATTGACTTTTTTCATTACCTTTGACCGTTCGTTTTATCCACAAAATTTTAAAAAATATCATGTAATTTTTCATGATTTGTTTTATTACTAAACAAAATTCAAATATAATTTATAACTTTTCATATTTAAACAAATATTTTGAATAAGACGAACAGTCAAAAATGATGAAAAAAGTCAATGACGACAATAATTTTGAAATGAAGAGAGTAAGTTTTTGTGTTGTATAACAGCTTTTGTGTCGTCAGATCAATGTCAATATGTAAATGTGGTTTCCCTGGAGCTCTGTCGGCGTTTGATGTTATATTTGTGCAATCTTCCTTTGCAGTCTTCACATTTCTGCGGCAACTTTTCTACTGTGCAATGCAAATGATGCTAGTAGCTATGATTCAAGTAGGTTTCTGATATAAAAGTACATCTCCGGTACCCTGATTGCCAAGATACTGGTTACAATTTTGATTGCTCTTATCAACCGAAGGGCTGCCATTGCTTATGTAAGTGGCTAAATGACAGAATGCACTTATGTCCGGCCTTCTATTTTTCTCCTATGTAGGTGCTCAACAACCGTAGATAACAAAGTAACATTTTTTACAGGCCAAACAGATAAAAAAATTTCATTACCGTGAGTACATATTTTCTTTGTTATTTCTGTGTACTTGTCAGGCGCCAAACAATTTCATTACCGTGAGTACTATATATCGTATAAGTACGTAACAGCAACAGAAGATAGAAGAGGCGAGATAAGGGCATTCAGCATTCAGGTCTCACAGGACACCATGACAGCATCACAGCAATGTTTCAAGCTTGAAATAGTGATGGAGTGACAATACACAAAAGCCTACAACAATATCATTGACTATTCCAAGCATTTCACAATTAACCGAGTCAGGCCCAGCCTGGCCGAAATACATCAGTAAGCATCGGAAAAATACGAACATATATACAAAAGGACTGTGTAACACATGCTAAATTACCCATGCTTCAGAATTGTTTCTAACCCTAAATGAGTTTTATACAGATGTTAAAGCCAAGTGCGTGTATCTGCCTTGACATCTACAGACTACCCATGGTACCTAGCCTGGTCCAAAATAATCTAGCGTCAGATTCAAAATTACTCAGCACAGAGGTAGACAGTGCTGATACATATTTTGCTGGAGAAAGCTTTGCTGCGGTGAATGGCGTGGCGTCACCAAAGACAGCACTCAGACAACTTTCACCCACGAACCACCACACATTGGGCAAGCATGTGTCCACCGGCTAATCCACCACGCTTCGCGTTCATTTGATGGGTTCGAGGGACCAGGATGTGCAAATGCACAAGTCTGACGCAAACACCGTATGCACTGGATAAAGAACGTATTTAGCCGTTAAGTATACAACTGACTAACTCTCAACTTTCTGGAACGAGACTTTATGAGTACTCACCTTATACCAGTCACCGTCAAGACCTGTTCTCCACATAGCTGTGATAACATCCCTTCGAGATCCCATGACACCTAAGTAAGCCCCCAGACCTACAGATGTTTTCAGACCAAATGCTGCATCCCTTTCAGACAAACGGCGCTTTCTTGGCCAGAGACTCTGAACACCAAAGGAAGCACTGCCATCTTCTTCCATGTCAGACAAATGTGGGTTTCCAGAACCACTGATTTTTAGACGAGGCATATTATCCAATGGACCAAAGTCGTCCGGTTCTGACCAGGGCCCACCAAACATGTTGCGACGATGCCATTCTTCAGCAGGAGGTTGCAGTTCTAATTCTCGAAGTAGAAGA
This sequence comes from Eleusine indica, assembly GCA_030378355.1. Classification (NCBI taxonomy): domain Eukaryota; kingdom Viridiplantae; phylum Streptophyta; class Magnoliopsida; order Poales; family Poaceae; genus Eleusine; species Eleusine indica. Next base: position 52,639,858 of record CM059495.1, read on the forward strand.
CCAGCAGCATCGGCTCCACGTGGACGAGGCATGTTCTACAAAATAGGATTTATGCATACTTATCAATGGAAGCAGGGATAGCTGGAAATTGGCAAGCTCAAGCCAGGGAATAATAATACATGTTCTCATCCAAGATAACAGACGGAATATAACCAACTTCTAAAGAGGGCCATAATGAAATGTTATGAAGGGTAACAAAAAAGAAAATTGTTGAATTTCTGAGGTGCCCTAGAATTTAGTTAAGGCCTCATTATTGGAAACACTAAAAGTCAACAGCATAAAAACAGGTACAGGACTGAAATAAGATAGAAGCTTCCATGAGAAATTTGTCTAGTACCTGCATGTGGGGACCAAGAGACGCTTCCACTACCTCAGGGGGCACTGTGTAATTGCCATCAATGTAGTGCAATCTTATGATAATGTTGCTGGAACCAACCTGGGAAGCTGGCAATGGATGTTGAAAGGAAGAAGTCCTTCGACAAAGGTCAACCAAAATAAGAAAAAGGACCTTCACCTGCCATGATGAAACACAAGTTGCAAAAGTCAGATGTGCTTAGACAAGTCACTGGTAAAACTAATAAAGAAGTGGGCCAGATAGATAAAATTATGGTGGCATCAAAATTCAAAACTGTATTGCTAAATGGTTAGAGATAAGCCAACAGATAGAATAGTCACAATAAAAGCCTCAATCCAAATATGTTGGCACAGAAACATCAAGGCCATATATTTCTGAAGAAATGCAGGTGCTTAGCTGTGAGTAAACAGAAAAATTGATATAACAGAAAATAATCCACCAACAATTTCAACAACTCTAATAGTTCCCTCATATTAATGAACTTTTAATTACTAAACTATGTCAAAAGTAAAGATCTTGCAGCTATAACAAATATAATGTTACAGATTTCATCGAATAATACCCAGGTCAGATTGCAACAAAAACTATCATTTTGTTAATAATTGGATAATTACCTCATCTGAAGTATAACCTTGGCCAGCATTGCCGGAACCTATTCTAACAGATTTCCCCACCGGGTTTTCTTCAGGACCCTTTGCAAATTGCCCACCACGCGTAGCTGAGCCATCTTCTACTTTAGTAACCCCTAGACCAGATCCATCCGCCTTTCCATTCATCATGTGCTGTACTTTCTGGATAGCAGAATCTTGTGTTTTTTGTGCAAGTAACCTTGGTGATTGTCTTCTTCGGAAGAGCAAACAAAATAGCAACAGCTGACATAATCTATGAAGAAAATGACAGTCTCCAATAAGTCTAACTGCAGGTGTGCCAGGGAAAGTGCCTGTATTAATGCTGATGGGCATAAATGACGATCTCCCGCTAACTGGATTTGGTGTTGTAGTGGTAGCACCATCAGAATTGTTGCTAATCTTAGCAATTGCACCTTGGACCCACTCCTGCATTTGTGAGTTTCCTGTCGCTGATGTAGCTCCACTTTGATTACCTGAAAGTTGCAGGCACATCAAGATGCTACCAGCATAGCTAAATGGAAAGTAAACTAACTTCTATTCCCTTTTTGAGTATATAATGGATAAACATAAGGTTGGAGATTTGTTCTTCTCTGCCAGGTAACTGATACCTACTTTGATTATTTGAGGGCGATGAAGAATTGTTTGTAGGACTTGTAACCATATTTCTCGAACTGCTTGTAGTAGAAGAGGCTCCAACAGCATGGCTAGCCAAAGTTCGGCAGAAACTTGCATAGCGCCGCAAGCGCGTTATGAAATGCGATGCTAAATCTAGAACAGCGTCAACATAGCCCTGCATTTGGATGCTCAAAATGTAAGCTCATTGCCAAAGTACATAAAACAAATGCTGCAAATTGCACTGAAAAGTATACGATACTGTTTTTTCTTAAATACGTAAGAGAAAATATATACAAAGCACTGAACACTGCAAAGTTGTAACTCTATCATGTTGTAGCCAAAAGAGTAACAGGCATTGAACATGACATCGCTTAACGCAACTAAACTAATGCTTATGTTTATCATAATTTTATGCATATTGAATTGATTGAGTACCAATGTACTTATTAGTACATCCTACAGAATAGTTCTGAACAACAAAATCTTGACATTAGTTCGCCTAACTTACATTGCAAGGCAATGATATGAAATAACTTGGATAAAGTAGATCATTAGACCTGGATGCTTGGAAGTAAAGCTGGTTCAACGGTCATTTTGTCAGGTTCAATGCTAGACAGCATATCACTAGAAGCTTGCCAGGGCTCAGGTAGCAAAGTTGACGGATTTATAAGGGCAGACTCAATTCCTTTTCCTAGCATATCCAAAAGTAATCTTGCTTGCATGTCCAACACAAGTGCTCGGACATCTTGAGCATTTGTTCCTTCCAACAATCTGCACTTTATCCTATCAAGATTCTGCATGGAATAGATCAACCACTCATAAGCAAAAAGAAAGGACACAGCTCAGAAAGCCTGAACACTGAAGACAAGTCTCATCATATCCACACGCAATTTGCTTTATAATACCAGTGAAATATGTGACTCACTCACAAGGCTATTTATTCTATTTTAAAGGAAAAATCCTTATAAATCAAACAGAGAGAAAAGATAGTTACACTGCTAGTTAGAGGGTCCATGATGTAGTTCTGCAGACTTATTAGCTATAGACATTAGCATTGCATATATAAAATGCAAGCTTATACAGATATGTAAAATCGATACAACTCTATTTCTGAATATTAAAAATATGATGTTTATACAGGAATGTAAATTAAAATTGGTTTTATAGTTTCTTCTATTATAAAGATAAGCACAACAAAAAAGAGTAATCTGTCTGAGTTAATCATTTAGCATCAATTGGTGATTGTTAACTGGTAGAACGATAAAGTATTAACTGACAAATTAACTATCATTAAAACAGCGCATATGCATTACATAACATAACAATTGGAATGGGATGCGTGAAACTAGCATACTTTACCGAAAGTTATATAACTTACAGGACAGTGTTGCTGCCTCTGTTGCATAGTAGGTAGAGAATGAAAGTCTGCATCCAGCAAAGCTACCACACTGTTCAATGAAACTGAGAAAAATAAATTAGTTAGTTATTGACAATCACAGATATTGCAGATGTAATAAAGTTAGTTTGTTACTGACAATTAAAAATATTACAGATGCTAACAAAATTATTTGTTTTTGACAATTACAAATATTGCAGAAATACTTAACCAACACTACTACAAATAACCTCCTAAAACATGCATATTTTGTTCCCTCAGAAAATTTTGTCGCAGTTGGCATTACCCAATGTAGTTAAAAGGAATGTAGTTTGTTGGAATGGCAACTGAAAGGATAATTCAATGTATATCAATAAATAACTATTCCATTCCATGTGATCACTTGCAAATTTCAGATGAGATACGAAGGTAACTTAGACCGCTATTTGATGATATCTTTTCAAAAAGGCCAATAAATACCATATTAACTCTAAACATTGAAAGAAAATAAATTTTAACCTCCATGAACCCTCACATATAGAAGAGGATGCTCTGAAACACCCAACATAGAATATTCTTTTCAGAAAAAAAAATGATTGCAAAAACTATACAGAAATTTACTTACCGATGCCATCTTCAGCAGCACTCTGTGTACAACCAACAGCATCCCACCAATCCACACCAGCCAATAAACTCCACCAAAATCTACCAGAATTAACCAATTATAGCAAACAGCAATCAAATTACTTCATGAATCAGTACATATAAACCTGGTAGCATACCTATCTGCAATTGCCCGCTCCCAGGTTGCTGAATTAACTTTAGTTTGTGTACTAAGAATCCCAGGTGGAAGGACACGTATTATCTTAAGAATTGTTCGATCTTTGAGGGTGTCATGCCAAACAGAGGCTAAACAGCAGCTGCTAGAGGAAAAAGCTGGTGGAGCAATTGCCGAGCCAACATTAACATGATAGCTATCAACCTGATCAAAATTTGGACCTGAAAAAATGTGCACTCCTCCACGCAGAAAAGCAACAGCAACCTCACCACCGTGAGCAGAATAAACAATTTGAGCCAGCTGTCTAACATCATTTGGTAGGTCATATGGGTCAAAGCTAAGTCTGTTTGCCCTGTCAACGCTGCATTCAGAGGAGCTCCGTTCATCTGATGTTGTTGGCATCGGAACATATGTTTGAGGATTTTTAAGGTCCTCTGTTGGAGGAATGCTTTTGTTAACTCTAGTGGACCAAACAGTTTGCATGGGAGGCTGCCCCCCAAAGCTAGTAGGACTTCCAAATATTGGATGTAGAACAACAGGTTGAAGCGATGATTCCCAGCACTGCACTCTCCATCCAGTTATGGAAGGTCCTTCATCAGGATCATAAGGAGACATATACTGACCTGCAATAAATAACTAATGGTCATTTGAGATCAATTTTAACACCACCTAAGAACCTAGGAGTGACAAATTCACATAAGAGAAATTGAAACATCACTCCAGAGACAAAAACAAAGCTAAGACTGTAAATTTTAGCAGTTACTACAGAGAAATTATATTGGTATCCAACCATCAACAAGAGCAAGGAGCAATAAAGTTAGTTTTGAAAAATACTATAAAATGCACCAAAAAATAAGTGCAATGACAAATAAGCCTAGTTGTGGGGTGGGGGTTACGACCATGAGCTCTTAGAGAAAGTTTGGAACATCAATACAATTAGGTTCATGCGATATTTCAAAAACTATAAGAAACCATCGATCAAGTTTTAAGATGTCACCCAATCAGATTTGTATACCCACCTTCAACTATTACAACTGTAATGACTGAGCCTCCTCGAGTTGGATCAAAAGCAACTGAAGTAACCCCAGATCCCCATGTGGTAGTAGTGGCAGACTGTGCAGCTGCTTCTGGACTAACATAAGCTGAAAAATTAGAAACCGGACAACAATGGATTGATGCCGCCTCAGTGGTCTCATTATCTGTCAGTTTTTTTGCTTGCGCGCCCTCAGAAACAAGATAATCTTGCAGAGAGAAGAGGTAAGCAGCCAAAGGAGCAAAGCCAGGCCATGAAGGGGGATTCAGGGATGGAGGAACAGTGCTTGTTGCATTTATCTTTGCAGTTGCCTGAATGCCATTGCCAAGACCTGGCATCACCTCCCAAACAACTACAGTGGATGGATTAACAAGTGGTACACCAGCAACATGTAAAGCACCAGACTCTGTGATAATAGCATCTGCAGCCATTATACCACTGGGTCCGGCTCCTAGTAACCCTTTACTAGTAGAAAACCATTTATGTTGTGCTGAATTTGGAGAAGGCCACTGTGACCAATGAAGCTGAACAGAACCTGATGAAAAAACTGAGCAGACACATAAAATATTTGGCCATCCTGCTGCAATAAAGCATATGTCAGATTTTTTAAGAATACTACTATGTGGGGCAAGCTAGCAGTGTCTACACCCAAAAATGTCATGTGTTCAGTAATGTGCTTGAATCTTGTACACAGACCTGAAGTTTGAGGCTGTTGAGTAAGAAATTTCTCCTCGAAGGTTTTTAAGCTCGAAGAAGGGGAGTTTGTAGGGAGCCATCTATACTGCAGAGTCAAATAGAACATATTTAGCACATATTGTTTTTTTGCTTGGTGCCTCCTTTTCTCTATGCCAAGATACCAGGTAAAAAATGATAATCTCACAAACATGCCATACTGTAACTCCCTCCATTCTTTTTATTTCTATTTCAAGGTAGAAAAGGGTTTATCATTGATTTGACATGAAAAGATTTCAAGGAAGGACATTACTACATCTTCAGAAAGTGCCTCATGCCATTATGAATCTCTTCTTTCATCCACCAATGAGAGTAAATACAGTGGCTCAGGAGACAAACAAATTTTGAATTTGCAGCAGAAAAGGAAAATCAACAGGAGCATGTTTTCCTTTTGGCCTTTTCTTAACATAAGAGCTCAAGACCCAAAAAATGAATAGAGAGGAATGGCATGGTAGTGAGTTGTAGCGAACAAAACATTGCAACTGATTTGAACTTTGACGATGATGATTAAAAGTCTAAAAAACAGGAGCATGTTTTCCTTTTGGCCTTTTCTTAACATAAGAGCTCAAGACCCAAAAAATGAATAGAGAGGAATGGCACGGTAGTGAGTTGTAGCAAACAAAACATTGCAACTGATTTGAACTTTGACGATGATGATTAAAAGTCTAAAAACGAGAATACAATATTAGGCATATCCCAGATGCACTATAGTTTAAGTAACCTATTTTATCACTTTAAATATATACAGAGTATAACATTCCATACACTTAACATAATGAAACAATATGTATAGTTCATCGGTAACATACCGGTGAAACTCCTGACAACCACTTTGTCACCACAGAAAGATCTTGGCGCCATTCATGTTCACAGTGCCATGTGCTGGCATCACGAACAAGATTAACAGGACCCTTCACCACAGCAGACAATACTTAGTACAAGACAAGAAAAATCTAAATTCTGAAAGGAAAAGTTTACTCAGGAACTTTCTCAAGGGAATAACATACCTTGGATGGTTGAGTCCATATAGTAATACGTCCATGAAAATTCGCCACTAGAAGTGCACGAGGGCAGGACCGAGGAGACCATTCAATGAACTGAACAAAGTCACGCGGAGAATCTGTTCAATTGACAGTGTCAGTATGATGAAAAACATACTGGGAGCAAACCAATATTGCTATATTGGTTGCTGTATAATAATTTCAGAAGTACATCAATGTTGCTGAAACAAAAGAGAATTATACTTCTATAGTGCATCTGTTCATAGAATGGTTCTGTGCTGGCTATGATTACACAGAAAAGTATAACTGCAATCGAAACTGATATGTGCAATGTGCAAAGAAATAGTATGCAAGAAGCAAGAGTGCAGGAGATAAACACATATATACCTGCTTTCACATTAAATACAGAACATTCTGTTGGTCTCTCTGGATTCAGGATGTGTATGGGAATCCAAAATGGTGGACTTGAGTTGGAGCTGGAAATATGAATTAATTAGTTTTTCAGCAAAGAAAATTTAATACCCAAAGTGAGATCCCATTAAGATAATGAATAGTTTTGTGCTAACATAAGGCAAGCTAATGGAGCAATAAATCTTGCCTTAGCAAATACTAGCACTATTTAGTCAAAAAAATACTAGCACTATTGCCAAGAATCCATAGTAATAGGACTGGGACCTCAGTTATGTAACTCTTTAGAATATGACCTTCCTGTTTGGATTCTTCTGAGTTTCATATACATTTATTTGTTAAGTTGTTTGCCATATGAGGCTTATAGCATTTTCACTGCAATCTATTCCTATAGTTCCTTTATAATTTATGTACTCTGTTATAGATTGATATACAGCGGGTCTTCTACTGTTTCACAGGCTCTGTGACCCAAGATTAGTTCAAGGATTAGAAATCAAGTCATGCAGGGAACATCAAGGGGCAAAAAAACTTTGAAAGAATTGTGAAGGAAAATCAAACCTGGGAATCCGTGCACAAGTCTCTGATGCACAAGCAATTGCATTCAGTTTCCCACACCAAGCAACCGCACTGCAATAAAAAAAGAACACCAGCAAGGTTAAGCAGTTCCCAGGTAATAGCAGAATGCTCGAGCTGCGTGATTATAAATCTATAACAATAGATAAAACTGTTACAGACCACAAAAATAAACAGCGAACTTAAACAGTAACCAGGTTGCCATCTGCTATTGTACAACAATATGAATTGCTTAGGCCAATAAAGACTGGGGCTCACTCTAGGGAGTTTTAGAAATTTGGACTCACAGACAGGCAAGTGATGGTGAAGGAGTGTTTGTGACCCAGAACGACCACTAACACTAAGTTCTGTTTACATAGCAATAACAAAAATAAAAATAGAGATCCAGTGTCGACTGAACCCAGACAGTTTGTTTTAATTTCTTACCCAAATGGCCCTTAAAGAAGTAAGATCCCATACTGTAAGCTAGGGCAATTCATAAGTGAACCGCCGAACCGGCTAAGAAATCGGCAATTCATTTCTATGCATGAGTTACTGTTTATTTGATTTGGTTACTGTTTGTCTGCAGTTCTTTCAAGCTATGCCGGTTTAACCGAACCGCTGGTGAATAGGCCTACTGTAAGCTCCACAAAGCATCACGCTGCAGCAGTTTCTGAAGTTACAGGCCTACAGGTCTGGTAAGTAGATAAGTTCGTGGGGAAATCAGATAAAACTGTACTAGTTCTGTATAACCGGTGTATACTCAGCCAAGGTAGTACTGAGCACCGCAACAAGACCACACGATTGCAGACTGAAATAACAAAAGCACTCGTGACTCGTGAGACCTTATAATTCAAAGAGTAATCAAATATGACATTCCAATAGCAACACACTCACGATCCTCAAAATACCAAGTTCACTACTATATGGCCATAATAAACCACCCAAACCGAAATCTAGAACCCCCCAAAACAGCACTTCCAAGTTTCTCCGCAGTCACTGAAATTGTACAAGCATGCACCACGAAACTCGGAGATTCTCCCGATTCATGACTCAATGGGAGATGATCGCACTCTTTCGCGCCACAAAAATCTCAGAAAACAAAACAATGAAACGACGAAGAGAAACCTCGAGCTTTGCACAAACAAGACATGAGCCGTGACAGCTCAACCGGCACCCACCCACCTGAAGTTCCTGCAGAGCTCGGGCACGCGCATCTTGTGACGCAGGCTGGCGGGCGGCTGCTTGAGCCGGATCCGGAACACGGTCGCCGGTGACGGCTGCTGCGCGCCTCCCCCAGCCCCAGCACCACCTCCTCCTCCCGCTCCGCCGCCCGCCTCGGCATCTCCCGCTACGACGCCCCCGTCCACCTCCATCGCGTCGCCTGCCGCCGCTACTCCCGCCTCCGTGGACTCGGCGCCGCCCCCATCCACGACCTCCGCCGCGTCCCCCGCGCCGGCCCCTTCCTGGCCGCCCTGCTGCTGTTGCTGCTGATCCTTAGGCGGGGACGCGGCTGGGGCGGCCCCGCTGGCAGCTGGGGTCGGAGTGGGAACGGGGACGGGAGCGGGGCTAGGGTTCGGCGGGGCGGAAGAGGTCATAGGGGCGGAGAGGGACAGGGCCGGGGGGAGAAAAAAGGAGGGGAAGCCAGCGGGGGGCGGCTGCTTAGGTCACTTTGAAGCGACCTGCCGTCGCTGTCGCGGGGAGGGGCTCCTGCCTGCCGGGCGTCGTCGCTGTCGAGTGGGTGAAGGCGGAGGTGGAAAGGCGACGCGCGGACGGGAGATGGGGAGGACGGGAGACCGCTCAGACTCAAGACAGACAGGTGGGATCGGCGTTTCGACGGGGAGCTCACGCGACCGGCGACCGGCGGTGTGGGGTGCTGCTGCGGTCGTGGGTGGAAACGCTGACTTGGATTGGATGGAGAGTTGTGGTGGCAAAACTGGCAATGGGCAATGGCAGCATCCACGGCTGAAGCCCAGCATCATGATTTCATAGGCTCATTGCATCCACGAGCTCAAATGAAAGCCCAACTAATAACCAATTAAAAAGGCCTAGTTAATCAGACTCGCCCCGATTACAGCCCATTAAAAGGTCCAGCAAAGTCGCAGCTCAGGCCCACACAGCATCCACAATCCAAAGCCTAGGCCTGGTAAAAGGGAAAAAAAAACTGAACTAGAATTTTTTAGGGCCGGGCTAAAAAGGATTGGGCTGAAATCTAGTTCATTTTTTATCTAAAAATATATAAAGGCTGATTAGGATCCTTAAAGGGTCCGTGGGTCGCGACCCATTACCAGGCCTACCAAAGCCCGATTGCCGCGCCCTAACCTCAACAGCACGCGCTCCTCCACCCTCCTTTGCCCAGTTGCTCATTCACATCATGGCTATCCGAGATTTAGAGGAGATATGAGTGCTCGAGTTGAAGAACGATGAACTGAGAAGAGCAAGGATGGCCAAGGCCACAGAGAGTGGTGGCACCGAGAGGATTTTGATGAAATCTGCCATCATCAAGAGGGAGCTTGACAAAGTAGACGATAGCATGATGTTATTGGAGGAAGGTCACAAGTTGTTCTCCTCGTTTCACAAACTTTGGTTTCATGCTTGAACAATTGAAGGACCGCTTAGGCCATGGAGCCAAGGTCAATCATGTTACGATGACAGCCTAAATCATGGAATAGACTCAACTAGATAAGGTCCTCCAAGAGTGTCCAGGAAGTAGCATTCTCTAGGCTCAGGTTATCGAGATGGTGCCATGCCCCCCTTGGAGAGCAAAGAGTTCAGGTGCTCTAAAGCATACTGACCATTATCCTTATGTCGTTGTAGCTGTGGCCAATCATTTCGTGCAAAACGACAGGGTCAGCAAAGCAAGGGATTGCTTTGACAAGGTTGTTGCTCGTGCTCTAGATATAGGAGTCTCACTACTACAATATACACTTTGAGTAACGGGTCGTAGCGGCAACCTTTTGTGGCGGATGTCACATTCCCCACAAATAATCATTACTGATTATTATGCTATTTAGTGGCGGACTACATGTCCACCACTAAAGACGTGATTAGCAACATAAAAAAGGCGTGGTAGTGAGGGGCACTACCGTACGATCAATCGACCCCAAAAAAAGTTGGGCCCCACCAAAAGGTGTTGGGCTCCGCTTCCAAACCTAACCCTTGACCATCATGACGACGATTGTCTCAGCAATGGTCGCCATTCTCATCGTTGCCGGCGTGCTTTGTGAGGTGGAGGGCGGCCATCACCTGCTCGAGAGCTGTCCGGGAGGTTGTCAATGGCCTCAACGCGATACGGATGGCATCAAAGGCCACTGTTGATGTCCTTACGATGTTGACGGTGCCTTGACAGAGGGCGGTCGCCGTGACGGCCACCATCCCCCCCCCCCTCAGATCCACCATGGAGGGAGGGGGATCTGAGGCGGCAAGGACATCGGCGCCACCATGACCGTCGTCGTCGCGGCGCCTTAATGGTCATTACCCGACAGAGGGCGGTGGCCCGACCTTTTGCTTCTTCGTGTCAGCGTGCTCTATCAACAGCGTGCAGCACTAATTTCCCGCCCCATTTAGTATCGGATGATAAGGTGTCTGTCACTAATTTCCGCCTCTTAGTTACGTCCCCCTTCCTCCCCGGCTCAGTTTTGTAACAGACTTCATGATGCCCGTTACTAATGTCAATACTCCGTTTGGAGGTTGTACGATAGATTTGAACTTAAACATGGAAAGATGGATACACGAACGAATGTCGTAAGAAAATGTGTTGCAGGAAAACCAAAATATGGAGAGATATGGCAAAGGATAATCAAGGCTATGAAGAGTCTCCTAGTTGAGACCCACTATGCAAAAATCTATTAGTTAAAGAAAAAAATCACAAAGTTATATATGCCTAGACTTTTGTGATAAAGTAGAAGAGGGTGGGGGTGGGGGGGGGGGGAGTGGCAACCCTTTCAACACATTGTTGCCATGCCTGGAGCCTGGTTAATACATCGAAATAAGGGGTATGAATACTTGGCCTAGCTATATAAATAGATCCTACACCAGGATAAATCATTTTGAGAGTTGATTGATCTAGATGGTAAGAATCTCTAAATAGTTGAAGAAAATATGATGTATATCAGTCATAAAATAATACCTCAGATATATCTCAAGATGAAAACAATATTTTGTTATTTTCCTTATACAGTTCATAAAATTTTCTTTGTTTCAGCTATGATAAAAGTGCGTAGTTTTTTCCTCGACAAAACACATCATGTCATATTATATCTGAATTATATTATAAAAAGAGTGAAATGTACCTCAGATTCCTAAACTATTTAGTAATGGTCATATAGGTCCACGAACTCTCAAAATGATCATCTGTATCTCTAAACTATTCTCGGAAGATCATCTAGGTCCATAAATTTTTTAGTGACCCTCTAGATACAAGATCTATTTATATTGTGTCAATTAGATCCACAATGTCTAGCCACTCTCTACTCGCTACGCCGTCGCACAACCGCTCTCAACGCGCGCCACCATCACCGCACAACCACTCTTCATGCGGGCATTGTCAAAGATACACGATAATGCTAGCAGAAGGTGCGCTATGTCCGTCGTGCTCTCGCCTTCCGGTATGGCCTCGCACATGACACATAACTGTCATCACCGTTTGACGGGCAGATAGACATGCCCGCGATCGATTGGCACGGGCCCAATATCGAGAGTGAGGCTGCTACGAGTAGAGTGCACCGGCTGCTAGCTGACATCGTCGTGTAGGCTCGGTGGTGCATGAATAGAATGGCTTTGCAGTGGTTGGGTCATACGTGGAGAATGGCTGGACAACAACGGTGTGGATCTAGTTGAGAAAAAAAAATATCATGGATCTATGGGATCACTATAAAGTTTGTGGATCTGAATGACCATCTGAAAATAGTTTAAAGACCTAGATGGTAAGTTTAAGAGTTTATGTAACTAAATAAATATTCCAAAATAGTTTAGGGACATACGGTGTATTTTACTCTTATAAAAATCTAATATAGAGAAGGCCAGGTCAAAAGGTAAGTTTTTTAGCGACTATATACAGTTCATACTTAACGGGTGCAGTTACCCAAATGAAATAGGATTCCCAGAAAATAATTTTATTTTATTTAAATTTAATTGGCAAAACCTTTTAGGCATTTGGTACATTTAACTAGCTCAATTTTTTGCCAAATGAAAAGCCCAACTAACCCGAAAGCCCGGGCAACCAGAGCCCGAGCACCGCCTCTGACGTTAACCACCTCGCACCACCGCCTCACCGGTGACATTAACGGGCCCAACTGCGCGTCTGCGCCTCTTTGCGCCCACGACGACATCCTTCTTCCCCAATCCAAGCAGCCTCATCAACCACCACACCTCCCCGGCCGCCGCCGCCGCCGCCGCCTCGTCTGGTCCTCCCTGACCCGGAGCACCCGTTCCTGCAGGTCGCGCGCTCCTCCTCAAGCTCGGCATGGCCGGGCCGGCCCCAACCCCGACCCCTACCCCGCTCCCGCCGCCGTCGATGCCGGCGCAGCCCGCGGCCGCCGCACGCCCCGCACGATACGACTTCCTCAACTCCAAGCCGCCGGCAAACTATGTCGCAGGTCTCGGCCGTGGCGCCACCGGGTTCACCACCCGGTCGGATATCGGGCCTGCCCGCGCGGCGCCCGACCTGCCCGACCGCTCTGCCGCCGCCGCGGCCCCCGCCATCGGACGCGGCCGCGGGAAGCCACCTGGTGAGGATGACGGCGATGATGACGGTGGCGATGAGGAGAAGGGGTACGACGAGAACCAGAAGTTCGACGAGTTTGAGGGCAACGATGCCGGGCTATTCTCTAACGCTGACTACGACGACGATGACCGCGAGGCGGATGCCGTGTGGGAGAGCATCGACAAGAGGATGGACTCGCGCCGCAAGGACCGGCGTGAGGCCCGGCTCAAGCAGGAGATTGAGAAGTACCGCGCGTCAAACCCTAAGATCACCGAGCAGTTTGCTGATCTGAAGAGGAAGCTGGCCGATCTCTCCGCGCAGGAGTGGGAGAGCATACCGGAGATTGGTGATTACTCGCTGCGCAACAAGAAGAAGCGGTTCGAGAGCTTCGTACCAGTTCCGGACACCCTGCTTGAGAAGGCCCGTCAGGAGCAGGAGCATGTCACGGCGCTCGATCCTAAGAGTCGTGCTGCTGGTGGCACAGAGACTCCGTGGGCGCAAACTCCAGTTACAGATCTAACAGCTGTGGGCGAGGGTCGTGGCACTGTGCTCTCCCTGAAGCTGGATAGGTTGTCGGATTCGGTTTCTGGGCTTACTGTTGTTGATCCAAAGGGTTATTTGACAGACCTGAAAAGCATGAAAATTACTAGTGATGCTGAGATATCCGACATCAAGAAGGCACGACTGTTGCTCAAATCTGTGACACAGACTAACCCTAAGCATCCACCAGGTTGGATTGCTGCTGCTAGGCTTGAAGAGATCGCTGGCAAGCTTCAGGTTGCTCGGCAGCTCATCCAGCGTGGCTGTGAAGAGTGTCCCAAGAATGAGGATGTTTGGCTTGAGGCATGTCGTTTGGCCAGTCCAGATGAGGCAAAGGCAGTGATTGCCAGGGGTGTGAAGGCAATTCCAAACTCTGTGAAGCTGTGGTTGCAGGCAGCAAAATTAGAGACCAGCGATGTGAACAAGAGCAGGGTGTTGAGGAAAGGGCTGGAGCACATTCCTGATTCAGTTCGGCTGTGGAAAGCTGTAGTGGAGCTTGCAAACGAGGAGGATGCAAGGCTGTTGCTTCACAGGGCTGTGGAGTGCTGCCCATTGCATGTTGAGCTGTGGCTTGCACTTGCGAGGCTAGAGACCTATGACCAATCAAGGAAGGTACTTAACAAGGCTAGAGAGAAGCTCCCTAAGGAGCCTTCCATTTGGATTACAGCTGCAAAGCTAGAGGAGGCTAATGGGAACGCACAATCAGTCAACAAAGTGATTGAGAGAGCTATCAGATCTCTACAGAGGGAAGGGATGGACATTGATAGGGAGGTGTGGCTAAAGGAAGCAGAAGCTGCGGAGCGTGCTGGATCTGTTTTGACTTGCCAGGCTATTGTGAAGAACACTATTGGCATTGGAGTTGATGATGAGGATCGAAAGCGCACATGGGTTGCTGATGCTGAGGAATGCAAGAAACGTGGTTCAATTGAAACAGCTCGGGCCATCTATGCACATGCTCTTACTGTCTTCGTTGGTAAGAAGGGTGTTTGGCTGAAAGCAGCTCAGTTGGAGAAGAGCCACGGGACCAGGGAGTCACTTGATGCCCTCCTTAAGAAGGCTGTTAACTACAATCCACGAGCTGAAGTATTGTGGCTGATGGCTGCAAAGGAGAAATGGTTAGCTGGAGATGTGCCTGCTGCACGAGCCATTCTCCAGGAAGCTTATGCTGCTATTCCCAATTCAGAAGAGATATGGCTAGCTGCATTCAAGCTCGAGTTTGAGAACAATGAACCACAGAGGGCGAGGATTCTTTTGACCAAGGCCAGGGAAAGAGGAGGCACTGAGAGGGTTTGGATGAAATCTGCTATTGTTGAGAGGGAACTTGGAAATGTGGAGGAGGAAAGGAAGTTGTTAGAGGAAGGTCTGAAGTTATTCCCATCATTCTTCAAATTGTGGTTAATGCTTGGACAGATGGAAGACCGCCTTGGTCATGGAGCGAAGGCCAAAGAGGTTTATGAGAATGGCCTGAAGCACTGTCCTGGTTGCATCCCTCTTTGGCTCTCTCTAACTAGCCTTGAGGAGAGGATGAATGGGTTGAGCAAGTCGCGTGCTATTCTCACTATGGCAAGGAAGAGGAACCCAGCTACACCTGAACTCTGGCTTGCAGCAATTCGAGCTGAGTTGAGGCATGGGAACAAAAAGGAAGCAGATGCTCTACTAGCTAAGGCACAACAAGAGTGTCCAGCGAGTGGTATTCTGTGGGCCCAAGCTATTGAGATGGTGGCACGCCCACAACGCAAAGGAAGAAGTTCAGATGCTCTGAAGCGTTCTGATCATGATCCGCATGTCATTGCAGCAGTGGCCAATCTTTTCTGGCAGGACAGGAAGGTCGATAAAGCCAGGAATTGGTTCAACAGGGCTGTTACTCTTGCGCCTGATATTGGGGACTTTTGGGTGTCTTACTACAGATTTGAACTTCAGCACGGAAATGCAGATACGCAAAGGGATGTGCTGAGAAGATGTGTTGCTGCAGAACCCAAACATGGTGAGAAATGGCAAGCAATAACCAAGGCTGTTGAGAACTCACACCTGTCAGTTGAAGCCCTTCTGAAGAAAGCTGTGGTGGCGCTCGCTGAAGAAGAAAACCACAATGCTGCAGACGCCTAGACTCCTATATGTAGCTATTTTTATACTTCTTATGTTGCAGTGTCCTTACTCTCCATTAGAAGCATGGTGCAGTGTGTTCTCTTACTGTTTTAAAGCTTCTGGTGCCTTAGGCTTTGAGCTATTTGGCCTTTTAGTGTTCGTTTCTAATGTTCAGTTGATGTTTTACTCTGGAGCAAAAGCAGATATTTGGCATTCAGTTGCAAGTAGGAATTGGGGACATATGGCTGTTTTCATTTTCGTATTATTTAGTACCTCTATCATGTTGAGTCCTGTGTAATGAGAAGAATTTTATTTTAAGCTTTGGTTTAAAATATGTTACGAATCTTATTTTAAGTCTAAATGTTCTGCAATGTTGAATACTGTTATGACCATCAGCTGTTTCGATATATGCATATTATGTGTTTTTTGATATGTGTCGATCTTATCAACGATGATGTGTCCACAATGATAACCATATAGAGGTTGATATAGTTATTTTTCGTTGTATAATGTTCGGACAAGTTACTTCCTCCGTTTTGTTATGTAAGTATTTTTGACATTTAAAATAGTTCTAATATATACTCCCTCCGTTCAGCTTTTGTTATCGTTTCGGACAACAAATTTGTACTACCCACAAGTCAAAATTTGTGGTCCGAACATCAACAAATCAGAAATAGAGGAGTAAGCATTTGTGGAGTTGATGGTCCCATCGGAGCTGAGCTCGGCCGGCCTCCCATGCTGACCGCTCGCCTCCCCCGTCGCCCATCGGAGCCAAGCTCGGCCCGCCTCTCCCGCTGGCCGCTCGCCGCCCACCGGAGTGGCGTGCCGCTTGAAACTGAAGGGGTCTAGACGGGATCTATAAGATCTCTTTTCTGTGTGACATCCGTCGCTGGCAGCTTGCTTGTATCCTCTCTCCTCTCCCTTCTGTTTTTCGCTTTGATTCTGGATCTTGTAGGGCCTCATGGAAAATCAAGGTCTATGCTAACATGGCAATGCATCAACCTCATCCATCTCGGTTCATGGTGGCGTGTTGAGTTGCCGAGTTGATTGCTTTTGGCGGTGGTTGTTGGTTCCCAAGTCTAGCTCGACCTCCGCATCCAAGCAACAGAGGCCAAAGCATGCCGGAGATAGTGACTGCGTTTTTGGCGGTGGTTGTTGGTTCCCGGCCAAATCTAGCTCGACCTCCGCATCGAAGCAACGGAGGCCAAAGCATGTCCGAGATAGTGACTGCCATGGTAAGGACCTTGGATGTGATTGGAAGTACCTAGTCTAGGGTCTTTATATTGTTGTTGTTGTTGTTTTCGTTTTTGTACTATTTTGATATTTTCTTCTGTATACACAAGAGGCCATGTACCGAACATTCAGAGTTAATGAGAAACTGCTAACATGGTCCGGGTTTAGTTAACAATGGCGTAATAACGTGACAAACTTCATTTGCACCGTTCCTATTCTATCTACTTCCAATTCATTTACATTTGTGCTATATAAAATTTCAGTTGTGTTAAGAAAGAGAAGCATGTTTCTTAAGCCTTTTACTAGAAGTCTAGAATTGCCCTCGTTTGTAAAATCACGATTCCAGGCGTTAGAATAAGGTTGAGAGCGTACCTTGGACTTGGAGGCGCTTTACTATTTTTTTTTATCTTCCGTAATGTGCTCCGGATGATATAATAGCGAGATGTTTTGTAGATTATTAAGTCATATGAGGTTTATGCATCATCCGGCGAGAGAAGTGGCATGCACCTTAGACCTTAATGAAGCACCTATAAGCTGCCCATATAAAATGAACTAAAGCAAAAAAAAAAAAAAGCCTTTTCACGGCCTATTCCCCCTCAATCTCAACATTTAGATAATCCACCACGAAAGCAATTTTACTGAATGTTATTTTTTTCAAAGTGCTTCAGCTTCACCAAAATCACACTGTCAGAGCTTGAGGCAGCCAAACACGTCTCTAGCAAATTGTTTTGCTCGAGATTTTTGCTATTTATCCATTGTTAATATTGGCTTCGTTCTTATAATACGACAACATTAGGTTTCTCTACAATACCATCAAACTGTTACCTTAATCTTTTCTTTATCATCAATTAACTTTAGTTACTATTTACTGTTTTAATCACTTATCAGACATCTGCCGAGCGATTGTAGAGAAGCCCAACGTTGTCATATTATAAAAGCGAAATCCAACATTAACAATTGTATATAATAGTAAAATTCTCGTTTTGTACTGATAATCTAAGGGCCACGTTGCAGGCCAGATTCCAGCCCACAAGGCTTTCGTAGTTTCGCTCCACATCCCCTCGCCGCCGCTGCGCCGTGCGCACGGCGCACCACCTACCAACGGCGACCTGATGCGCGAGCTGTAGCAGCTGGCCCCGGACATGTTGAGCCGGGCGCCGCACCCGTGGTCGAAGAAGCTGAAGCGGATCATTGGTCGGCGCCTCCGCTCGGGAAGCCTCAGGGTCGAAGACGCGCTCCAGCTCTGCGAGAACTCGATCCGGGGGCATTCGCCACCACCGGTCGCTTCCACGGCGCCGAGCACGCTGCAACGGAGTAGGGCCGATCAGCGCCCTTGCCTGGAGCTGGAGCGATTCATCGGGAGGTGCTACCGCTCGAGACACCTCTCCCCGGAGGATGCGCTCGACCTGTTCGGCGAATTGCTTCCGCAAGCCATCCCCGGCTCCATTTACGCCCTCAACCAGCTCCTCACTGTCGTCGCTCGCGCCCCGCCCACTTCCTCCGTCCGCGACGGCCCTGCATTAACCATCTCTCTCTTCAACCGTATGGCGGAAACCAGTGCCGGGAAGGTGGCTCCTGACATCTGCACCTACAGCTTGCTCATCAGTTGCTGCTGCAACGCAGGCCGACTGGACCTTGGCTTCGCTGTCGTCGGCAAAATCCTTAAGTCGGGATGGAGGGTGGACGCCACGGCCTTAACCCACCTTCTCAGGGCTCTTTGTGCAGTCAAGAGGACGAGGGATGCCATGGACATAGTGCTCCAACGGATGCCGGAGCTTGGCTGCACCCCTGATGTCATCTCTTACAACGTTATTCTGAAGGGGCTTTGCAATGAGAGGAAGTGTCAAGAAGCCCTGGAATTGCTCCACATGTTGATTGATAATCAAGATAGCTGCCGGCCTGATGTGGTGTCTTATAACGTGCTTATACATGGTTTCTCTGATGAGGGTGAAATAGCGAAAGCTCACGACCTGTTTCGCGAAATGTTGGATCATGGGATATCCCCAGATGTTGTGACTTGCAACTCGATCATTGATGGCCTATGCAAGGCTCGTGCAATGGACAAGGCGGAGGCAATCCTACAGGAAATGCTTGATAGTGGTATTATGCCAAATAATAACACATATAATACTCTACTCCATGGATATGTTTCTTCAGGACAGTGGAATGAGGCAATTCGAATGCTCAAAGAAATGATCAGAGATGGTCAAGGACCAGATGTTGTTACTTATAATTTGTTGATAGACAATCTTTGGAAGGGTGGAAGATGCACAGAAGCTAGGAAGATATTTGATTCTATGGTTCATAAAGGACAAAAGCCCACTGCCTCTACCTACATAAGTCTGCTTCAAGGATATGCTACCAAAGGAGATCTTGCTGAAATGAATCATCTCATTGATATGATGGTACAGGACGGGATCCCGCTGAACCATCATGTGTTCAACATGCAGATATCTGCATATGCTAAACATGGAATGGTAGATGAGGCGATGCTTATATTTAGCAAACTGCAGCAGCATGGATTCAGGCCAAATGTAGTTAACTATGCAACAGTAATCGATGGACTTTGTAGGGCAGGCCGACCAGATGATGCTATGACCCAATTCTATCAGATGAACAAAGAAGGGTTATCTCCCAACATACATGCATTTACATCCCTAATTCATGGTTTTTCTGCATGTGGCAAATGGGAAAAGGCTGAAAAATTATTTTATGAAATGCTGGATAGAGGTATCCGTCCCGATGTAACTGTCTTCACTGCTATAATGGACAGCCTATGCAAGGAAGGTAGGGTTATGGAGGCCCAAAATCTCTTTGACTTGATGACGTGTGCAGGTGTAAATCCTGATGTTGTCTCGTATACAACAATGATACGAGGGTATATCTCTGTTGGTCAAATGGATGTATCAATTAAATTATTTGATACTATGGTTGCAGTCGGCCTGAAACCTGATTTTGTCACCTATAATACTTTACTTGACGCAACGCCCTCTATTGGCTTGGAATCTGATGTTGTTACCTATAAAACCTTGATTATTGGCCATTGTAATGAAGGTAGGGCAGAGGATGCATTAACTTTGTTCAGAGAAATGTTGAGCAAGAGAGTGAAGACTGACTGTACCATGTAAAACATATACTGCGAATGTTATTACATATTTGGAGGGCTACCATAGCAAAGCATAACTGTTCGAATATGACCGGAAGTGATGAAGATTTCTTATCTCCCCTGTTATCTGTGCTTGGCACAACTTCTTATCTTTGGAAGTTCTGGTGTTCCGTGATGCATTATTGATTCTTTTTGTGAAGAAATATATGAATGAGAGGATTCTGGCAACAAGGGTCACATTTAATTTCCTATGTTTGTGCTGACACTATTTTGGTGCATTTTTGCCCCATAGCACCACCAAGATGACCTGCCATGGCAGAGGTTCTGTGAACATGATATTCCAAAAATCTGTTCACTATGCTAGAGTATGTCCACGGGAAACTCTGATGTGAATTATACATATTTCTTGCACTGTCGTACATTCTCTTTGCAAGCAAGGTTTTTTATACTTTTGTAACCTTCCGCTTCTGCGTCACCATATGCTATTAGGCATTCAGCTTGACAGCATGTGAAGATATGTCTTAGTTTTGTAATAATTGTTAAGGATACCATTACTTAGTTTCCATTTCTATTTCAATGTATAAAAAAGAGAATTAGGATGGAGGAAAAAGTAACAAATGCCTCATGTTGCCTTTACCAAGGATTGTGGTCTAGTTAACTTCATTCTAATGTATTCTTTGCCTTAAGTGTCATCCCTTGTGACTTATAATTGAAAAATGCCAGTGTCTTTTATAGAGGAAAAAGGCAAGGCACACTGCCCCATTTTCATGGAAACAAGGCTGAAACACTTTACAGCTCATCAGAAAAGTCAAATCAGCATTTGGCATCTTACTGCCAAAGCTGGTAGAAGTAGTAGCACTACCTTCAGTTACATAACAATTAAAAACTTCGAAATGGGAAACTACTCATGTACATCCCACACTAGCAACTTGCTCTCGTTTCTTCTTCTTAGCTTGTAAATCCTCACAAGTGCGTCTCTTCAGGCCTTTCGGTGTTCCCCAATTAACTACCTTCAGCTCGAGAAATTTGATGCAGTTTTCCACCTCCACGATCATTGGATTGTTGAAAATGAAGCTCCAGTTTCTCAACAGGTTCAGAATTATCATGCATTCAATTTTTATGCTGCTCCAGGTTACACTGAAATAACAAGTTGTTCCGATGCTTCCAAATATACCCCATAACGCTGCTGTACAACTGCTTTAGGAAAATCCCAGAAGCAACGTTCCATAAACAATGCCACCAGCCCACCACCACCACCACAACAAAGCCTTTTAGTCCAAGCAAGTTGGACTTAGGCTAGAGATGAAACCCGCAAGCCCGACACTGAAAGATAAACATAAAGAGAAGGAAGACAAAAAAGAAAAAGAGAAAACAAAAGAGGAAAAAAGGTCTCTAGAAACAATGCCACCATCTAGGCAAAAACTTTTTCTTAAAGGAAGCCTTTAGGATAAGGTTGGGGCAGAGTGCATATGCATTTCGGTTCTGTGTCCTTGCTGCTAAGAGACAAGTGTGTGCTTTTCCTTCAGGAGAAATGGGAGGACAATATGGGTTTTCTTTTGTGTCCTTCCATTTTGTGACATTTAAGCGGATTACATATTCTTTGGTTTTCTGCAACTTATACGAAAAATTGTGTAGCTGCAGTTGCATTGCTATATATTTTAGTTTTTTTGGGACCTTCTGTTCAGAGGGTGGGGAGGAAGGGAGAGGGATCTTTTTTTTTGTTCCAAATTTCTTGTATGTAGAATAATCCCCACTCCTGATCTTCAAGATACTGTATCAGCAAGAGTTTTCATGTAACAAATAACATTCTATTGAAGCTATTTGCCACACAAGAGTAATTTGCAAGTTAGAAGATCAAGTTATGCAGCAGAAGAATCAGATAGCTCAATTTATGCTAGGCAAACCAACAGTTGCACCATTTAAGAACTGATCAAGATACTTGATAGTGTGGGGATATGCAGTTGAAGCTTTTGAATGATATTCGTCATGAAATTAAAATTAAATTGAGCTTTTGAAGCTTTTGAATGATATTTCACCTTGCAATTGAAGCTTTTGAATGATATTCGTCATGAAATTAAAATTATTGAAAGTATACTTTTAATGGCAACATGAGATATTTTCATGGTTTTGCCACATATAAACAAGATATCTGAAAGCATTCATAGCGGTATGTAGCTTTTGCTTCTTTTTTTTTGAAATAAATAAGTACAACAAAGGAAACCCCTGCTATGGTAGATATTAATATTAATATAAAGTTTATGTACAAAGCAACCAAAAGGGGCAAACACTCCCAGAAACTAGAAACAAGCAAAAGACATGTACAAGAGCAAACTAGGCTATCTATACAGTTGAATGAGGTCTAGGAACTGTTGCTTTTTTGCGGGCTGCATTCTGCCTTTTTTGCAGAGGTGTAGAGAAGGTCTTCCCTTGTTGAATATGAGATTGTTTCTTTGTTTCCAAATCTGCCAAGCTCCGAGGATGAAAATTTCCATGAAGAAGGTGTGTTGGGTTTAGTGCTTTGCTGAGTTCATCATCACGAAGAAATCAGTCCCCAGATTCCATTGGATATTTAGATGGCTCCAGCACTGCTGACTGAAGGAGCAGGAGAAGAAGAGCTGAAAGGTTGCCTCCTCCCTTTGATTAGGACAGAGAGCACAGTTATAGTTGTTACTATCTATCTTGTGTTTCTTACGCGTTAGTATGTTTCTGGTGTTTAGCCAATTCATGAGTAGAAGCCATGTGAAAACTCTAATCTTCTTGCAGCATTTGGACACCCAAATCCAAATGTAGGGCCTAAGAGGCTGGATGTTTTGATATGGAAAGTGGTGAAACTTTGCTGAGGTGTATTTTCCACTTCCCCATATGTAGTTTCAACTGTCTTTTGAGTCCGGGTCAACCTGAATTTGCTGGAGTACTTGTTGAAGTGTTTGGTAGTTTGGTACTGCTGATATGCTTGGGTTGACAGCGGCAGATGAAGTTGTTCTTCAATGCTGCTGTTGAGTAGGAACTGTGCACTGAAATTTGTTTGTTCTTTGCATGTGAGTACAGCCTAGGGAAGTTGTTCTGCAGAATGTGTTGCGAAGATTTGGCGAACGTGGGTGCAGGGGGGGGGGGGTGGCGGTCCTTTTTAGCGCCGCGCAGTGCGTGTGCCTGCCGCCGGGGAAGAAACAGTGCGCCTAGCCGCGGCGTAGGTGCGGACCAAAACTAAAACTTGAGCTCTACGCTTAGTCATCAACATAGCTCGATGATCCACTAAGAGACTAGAGTAGATAAAAGTTACAGCCGCACTGAGTTGGGACTTTTGAGTTAGGCATTCAGCCAAATATGGGAGCAAAGTCATCAATCGCAGTCGCAGTTCACAACTACGACTTCACAGATTATATACTGCTACATGATAGAAGCATCCCGTGGCTTATAAAATCAAGCATGAAGTACAGTTACGCCAAAAGCAGAACATCTATGCAGCCTCGGGAACACGATGGTGATCCTTCAAGAAGCCAAAGAGCAGCTCATTCACTTTGTCCGGGAAATGGCTCCCTTCCTCGATGTAGGCAATCTTCAGGTCCGGCGCAAACATCTTCATGATGCCATCTTTCAGAACGGACTCGAAGCCAGGGAGCTTGTAAACGTAATCTTTCAGCCCCATGACGACAAACACGGGAACTTGGAACTTTGGGTCTTCAACTGTTTGCCTCTTATCTCCAGACCTATCAAGTGTAGCAGGCATGGATACGCTTATACTTTGTTATACATCCTAGTCTCTACAACAGAGGACAGTAACCAAGAAATGTTTTACCTGTATGGCATCTTTAGCGGGTACTGGAATCCAGAGTTCTCATAGAGTGAAGTGTAGACAGCAAGATCCTTCTCAGTGAACCATTCTGGAAGAGGTGTTGACAAGTCTGCTAGATCAAGGATCTCTTGATCCTCTTTTGCTATTGGGATCTCGCTGCTTGAGAACAGAATGTAGATGGTGCGCACAACTCTTTTTATGTCGTATCTGCCAAAGTCAGCTTCGGCTCTTCCAGGTTCCTACAAGTACCAGTAACCAGTTGACTGTCTTAATACCTGGCATGCAAACTCATAGCTTATTTCTGACATGGAGAATTCTCAGGGTAGAAAATAACCTTCCAACGCAACATGTAGAAGCCTTCCGGCATGGTGTTGAAAGAAGTGGTAAAAGGAGTGAAAGGGATGCCCAAACACATCACACCGCAGACACGGTTGGGATGACGGAGAGCAAAATCATAGGCTGGCAGGGCTCCAAAATCCTTCCCCACAAGGAATGCCTGATTGGAACAAAATGGACGTTACAATATAGCATCTGTGAAAATTGGTTTCGTTCGGGGGCATGGTAATCTTACAGTGATGGTGAAACTTACTACTCTTCGTAATAAAAGTATAATTCCTGATTAATCTAACAAGTAACAAACATAAAAAAAACAACTTTATTTCTTGTCCATTCTATAGTACTAGTTTGGAGTATAATTTATACCAATATAGACTAGTGGGTTAACGGTAGTATGAATGCTGAATTCTTTTATAGTGAAGCAGTGATACTACTAAGTAATTTATTATGTAGGGAACCACCCAGATATACCCTTTTGTTAGACTAAAGCTCCTTCCGAAAGTTTTATATGATGTTAATCTGAACTAAACTGGACTGGCACTCTGAAATCAGGGATACTTTTTTTTTTTAAGACTAGGGATACTGAAATTCTGAAAACTGAGACCTTGGGGATGGAAAGGGCGTCGAGTATGCCAAGAAGATCATCCAGCACATCGTCGTACGACACCTCCTCTTCCTCCGGCGGCTGGTCGGAAAGGCCGTAGCCGCGCCAGTCAGGCGCGATGGCACGGTACCCAGCGGCGGCCACGGCCAGAATCTGGTAGCGCCACGAGTACCATATCTCCGGGAACCCGTGCAAGAACAGCACCGTCCCCCTTTCACCTGCTCCGAACGACAACAAACCGGTTCTTGTTGGACTGATACACGCTAGAATGAGAGTAAAAAAATACAGCATGCACTGGGCAGTGATTACCACTTTTGCCGGCTTGGGCGACGTGGAGGTTGAGACTTCTGATACGGAGGTGGCTGCGTTCAATCTGCTGCTCCAAATCCATGGCTTCGCCCTTGACCGGCAAGTCTGTTTCTCTCCTAGTAATCGTGGAGCCAGTCATATACTAAGCACAAGCGATACACTTTTCCCACAGGTTTCCCTTGTGGCCTTGCCACGGCGTGCTAGCGTTTTTTTTTTTTTTTGAAACTCTCGGCGTGCTAGCGTTGGTGGCGATGATGGGGCTGAAACACTTCCAACAGACTGATGTCGATAGAACTTCTACCAAAATTTGAGGCTCCGCTGAATTTCGATACCTGGTGATACAGAGCTGGTCTTCATTTTCAAGATTCATCAGCGCACACCGTTTGACAAATCGAGGAAATGTTGTGCAAGCACAGTAACGAAAGTGTCATTTTCCTGCCTCAGGCCAAGCTGTACAAAACTGATAGCTACTCAGCATCTATCAATCTCTTGCATCACATGTGAAAATAAAGCAGACACAGCCAAACGAATTTCGCTTGCTCTTCTGAGATCTGCAATTCTAAAGCCTTCACAACTTCCTTGACCAGTTGACCGGATCCTCAACGCATCAGCACAAGAACCAGCTCAAGAATAATGCTCGCCACATGCGAAGTTCCCCCAAATCAAGAATAAGCCACCTTTTTTTTTTTTTAAGAAAGGAAGTGATAGCTGCTGGACCACCTGGAACGCCGCTGCGTCGTCGCGGTCACATTAGCTTCAACCCAGATCGGAATCACCGTATGGAGGGAAAGAACCGGAGTGGCTCGGCCATGGGAGGACCTGACGGCAGGCGGCGCGCGAGGACGCGTCGCGGTGGACGGAGCCGCCGTGGCCGGTCGCGGCGGCTGGGAGCTGCTCCCTCTCGATTTGCGCCGCACGTCCAGTGTCCAACGGTAGCACTTTGCGAGAGTTGACAGCGGTCAATGACATTTACAAAGTACCCCTACATTGTATCATACATTTAACCGCAGTCTACTATTTTGTAGAAAATCTCCTAAACTGGATTGCAACTAAACTGGGTGGCGTTAAAGGAACTGGCTGGCAAGCCACTGCGTTCGCCTCGTTGCTGGCCGATGAATGGAGGCCTATACACCATTTTTGATGTGATTTCTTTAAAAAATTCCTAGTTATCACCGTTGAAATATGTATCAACTCTACAATCATGCTGGTGCGAGTGTCTAAAATTGAAGAGAATTTGCGGAAGCACAACCGAAACTTTTAATTTCCATCTTTTTTTGTCAAGCTGAACAAACTTAATGGTTATTGATCAATCACTTTCGTCACACGTGAAAGCAAGCACACCCAAATCAACTTTGCTTGCTTTTTCTGGGGGGACAAAGACCCGAAACCTTGACTTGAGCAAAACTAAAACTGCAGGTCCAATCATAATCTAGAACCTCAATGTGACAGGCTAAAAATATTCCACGCGAGCTAGCCAAGTCCATCAGCACCCGGTTTCAAAATCCTACTCTGTGCTTATACACGGCGTCCAAGTCATGACCATCAAGAATAAGCGAGCAAAGGGCGAGCGATGCAAAATTAAGAACCTATGCATACTAAAATGCCCTTAATTGGCTTTGTTACTACAGCCACCAAATTTTTATATCGTGTTTTTTTTTAATTGAATTTTTATTTCGTATTGACAGGCTAGAGCGGCTACAACCAATGCAGCAGCCGCCCCTCATGATCCATTGGCCACCTCAGACCTCACAGGTGCTCAAATCTGGGAATCACCGATCATGCACGAGCGGCGTCGGGCGTATCGCCCAAGAAAAAAACAAGTCTTCCGTGTCACAAACCATGCGCTCCCTCTGCATTTTCCAAATCCAACGGCTCGGAGCCGCCCCCATCTGGTGTGCCGCCTGACGCCCACAAGTTTTCAACTCTTACAAATGGCAGGTCAAGACGCCTCCATGTGGGCCACTTTAGAGGCGCATTCTCAACGGTCCCACTTGCAGCCAAAGAGATCCGTCCATTCCATGGGCGCCTCGTAACGGGCAGGGGCATCACCTTCCACCTAGCTATATATCCAGGGGCACCTACGCCCATCCCTCTCCACCGATCCAAATCGCATAACCTTCTCCACCGCTCCCCTCGACAGATCTAGGGTTCTTCTCGAAGTTTCGGCGATGGCGGCCACGATCCAGTCCGTGAAGGCTCGCCAGATCTTCGACAGCCGTGGCAACCCCACCGTCGAGGTAGGGGCTCGCTTCCTCCTCCGCTCGCTCTCTCCCTACCCCGGCTCCGTTCTGATCTGGGCCTTGTCGCGGCATGCGGTGCTGCGATTGCGATTGGTTGATCTCGGTTGGCGAGGTAGCGTCGCGTTTTGCCTTGTTTGTACGTGCGAGGTGGCTTCGTTGGGTTGTCGGGGAGCTCGGGGAATCCCTTGTCCAATTGGCAATAAAGGAACTGGGTGGCGTTAAAAGGGTTTTAGAGCATTTGGAGGGTTTTGTGCGGGCTTGCAGGATCTGGATTGACTCGTTTATCCTGCTCCTAGTGAGATACTCAGGATTTAATACATGTTAGTTTTAGTCATATGTTTAGTGCAGCTTGTAAGATTTTTTTTAATGGTCGATTAAGTTGACATCGGTTGTATTGTATGTTTGGGTGGACTATGTTTGTCTCTTTGTGTCGATCCGGTTGTTAGGGAACAGATCGCAAAGTCATGGTTACGTCCTCTAGCCTGCTAGATTTTCACTTCATATACTGTATATAATTTGCCTGGGTTGATTAAAGTGTATTGATAGGATTTTATTATTTGACTGATCTCGTGATTGCTGTTAATGAGTGTTCTTTACACAAGTGCTTACTTTTTAGGAAAAAGGCTGGACCCTGTGACTATGTTTGCTTTTGGTTCTTTAGGCCAAATTTGATTTGGATGAATTCCAGCTTATGCAACTAGAAACTGAAATTAGTTTTGTAACAACTGAAACTGCTTGGTAGGGTTCCTCCATTTTCTATTGAGATACTTAAGAGGACAAACTCTACCAAACGAGATTTTATTAAAACGTTGAGACTAGTTACATCCATTATGATGCAGTGAAATGTGATCTTATTCTGGTTGTGTTAATGTGGTATACTTTGGCTCTTAAGTGTTCCTTTCTTAAATGTCTAAGAAGGTTAGTTAACCATTTACCTGCCTCAGGTCGATGTGTGCTGCTCAGATGGAACCTTTGCAAGGGCTGCAGTTCCCAGCGGTGCATCAACTGGTGGGTTATTTCTTACCACTCCAGTGCTGACTGGTCTTGCGAGTATTGTAGGTTCATCTTATTTTGTGGATAGAAACTGATCCCTAATGCTCTCACAGGTGTTTATGAAGCCCTTGAATTGAGGGATGGTGGATCTGACTACTTGGGCAAGGGGGTTTCAAAGGTTTGTCTTTAAAGCTTAGTTACCTTTTTTGAGCAACCCTGTTTGCAATTTTCTGATGAGCTTTAAACCTACAAAGAAGGGATATGCGTTCTCCTCTTGTATGTTGGAGTATTTATTAATGTAGTTGAAAGGTTGCTATTTCTGTTTCAACTTGGCTTTCCTGTCATATTTTATTACCTAATACTCTATGTGCACTAATTAATTCTAATTTACAACGTTTGTATTAATGTTGATGATTTGTGCTTGCTAATTTCCATTTAAAATTTTGCTTATTTGAACACTTTTGCTGGTAATAAATGTAGCTGCTGTTGTCCCTTTCCAATTGGCATTTGTATATTCTTCATCAATGTCAAAGCTAACTCAATTTAGCTGCTTGCTCTAATTTCCATTATTTTTGTTGTGCCTCAGGCTGTTAACAATGTGAACTCTATCATTGGACCTGCTCTGATCGGCAAGGTTTGTCTGCTCAGGTTCCCTCATGTTGTCTTGTGACATTAAAGAATTATACTAATTGCTTCTGTCTGTTCTCCAGGACCCTACAGCTCAGACCGAGATTGACAACTTTATGGTTCAGCAGCTTGATGGAACTAAAAATGAGTGGGGATGGTGCAAGCAGAAGGTACTTATTTCATGTGGTTTTGTACGATTATAGCAAACAATGGTTATGATTTTCCATTTGTGTCTAACATCTGTACCTTTTGATGCATTCAGCTTGGTGCTAACGCCATCCTTGCCGTGTCACTTGCTGTTTGCAAAGCCGGAGCTAGCATCAAGAAAATTCCTCTGTACCAGGTTTCAAATAACTCTAAATGTCTACATCTCTCTGCTGTGCAAAGTTTTGTTTCCTTGCTAAATTGATTTTTTTTTTGCAGCACATCGCAAACCTTGCTGGCAACAAGCAGTTAGTTTTGCCTGTCCCTGCATTTAATGTCATCAATGGTGGTTCCCATGCTGGAAACAAGCTTGCTATGCAGGCAATGCCCTGAGCCAGACATTCACATGTCCTTTCTTGGTTTGTTTGAAATGTTTTTTAATGTTCTCATCATATGCGCAGGAGTTCATGATCCTTCCCACTGGAGCTTCTTCATTCAAGGAGGCTATGAAGATGGGCGTTGAAGTTTACCACAACCTCAAGGTAAATATTACATGCTTTGCTTATTCTTGTTTTGTTGCTTTGGGAAACATTGAGTAATACCTTTCATTTTCTGTGTAGTCTGTTATCAAGAAGAAGTATGGTCAAGATGCCACCAATGTTGGTGATGAAGGTGGTTTTGCTCCGAACATTCAGGTTAGTTAATGATATTGTTTTAAGATCTTCAAGAGGGACTATTATTATGCATTTGGGATCAGCTATCTATCTTTATGTCCACTTTCAGAAAGTCATATTTCTACTTTTGGATTTGTAGGAGAACAAGGAAGGACTTGAGCTCCTGAAGACTGCAATTGAGAAGGCTGGATACACTGGCAAGGTTTGTATGCTTTTATCAAGTAAGTACCCATTTTGATAATTTGAAATTTCTAAAATAGCTTGCTGGTGGATAGGTTGTCATTGGAATGGACGTTGCTGCTTCTGAGTTCTACAATGACAAGGACAAAACGTATGACCTGAACTTCAAGGAGGAGGTAGTCACACAGTTCTTTTTAAGGAAGGTCTGACAGTTTCATGACCTTTGGAGCTGTCCTAATTTGAATTCTGTATTTCAGAATAACGATGGTTCACAAAAGATTTCCGGTGACAGCTTGAAGAATGTATACAAGTCATTTGTGAGTGAATACCCCATTGTCTCCATTGAGGATCCATTTGATCAGGATGACTGGGTTCACTATGCCAAGATGACTGAAGAAATCGGAGAGCAAGTGCAGATTGTTGGTGATGACCTTCTTGTCACTAACCCCACTGTAAGTATCTTATTTACTCTCTTTGGATTTGGACTGGGTTCACTATTTTGTGCAGTTATTCATACATTGATGACATCATGATTTGCAGAGGGTTTCCAAGGCTATCCAGGAGAAGTCATGCAATGCTCTTCTCCTCAAGGTTTTTTATAAGATCCAGCATGTTCTGTCAAACATCCATTTTATCATGTTGTTCTTGACACATAATAATGTTTCATTTTCCTTCTAGGTTAACCAAATTGGATCTGTGACGGAGAGTATTGAGGCTGTGAAGATGTCGAAGCATGCTGGCTGGGGCGTGATGACCAGTCACAGGAGGTATGCATATGATTTGTTACTGCATCGGTGTTCATCCCTGATGTTTGCTTGGTATAGCTCCTGACTGTAAACTATTATTTTTCTGTAGTGGTGAGACCGAGGATACATTCATTGCTGATTTGGCAGTGGGTTTGGCCACGGTAAGTTCTACAATCTTTTATCTTTTGTATAAAAGGATGTTAGATAATTGCAATCCTGAGTTAAGTTTTGATGGCATCTCATCTTTTGGTGTCACAGGGTCAGATCAAGACCGGAGCGCCCTGCCGATCAGAGCGCCTTGCCAAGTACAACCAGGCAAGTCATTTTCAGTTTGCTGTAACAAATGTCTCTTGTTGCAGCGTCTTTTAATTCTAGCAAAGAAACTGGCCTGTCAGATGCAAACTTGAAATTCTTATAGATGTTTTGTAACATATACTTTATTCAATTTCTCATCCATGTTGCTTATTTCTTGTAACAGCTTCTTAGGATCGAGGAAGAGCTTGGTGCAGCCGCCGTCTACGCCGGTGCCAAGTTCCGTGCACCCGTGGAGCCCTACTAAGCCGTTTGGCAATCTGTGCGGTCGTTGTCTGCACTGCACGAATTTTGTGAGCCCTTCGTCGGGATGAAACTTGCTGTGGTTGTGATGGTCGAGTAATAAATTTGACTTATTAATGTGAGGCGGCCGCGGGACATGTAGCCAAACTTGCTCTAGTTATGGTGGTTGAGAACAGACTACTTACAAGCTCGATCAGAATATGAATGGCGGCACAGTTTGTTTTGGTTTGAATGTTTTTACTCTGCCTTCAGGCTTACTTACGTTTTGCTTCGTGAAACGGGTTGTTTTCATAGAACGATTGTTTCGAGCGTAAGGTTGGATTGGATGATTCAGTTTTCTGTTTGGTTAGATTTGGTTGGATGGATAAGAACGAATAGGATAAGATAAAATAATAAAATTATATATCTTATTGTTAAATAATAATATTTAATTATATACTAATTAATATGATTTAATATTTATTGGTCTTAATTATGTCTTAATAATTTTTAATTAATAATAAAAATATTAATTATTATTAATTCTAGTATGATTGAGCTCTCCTCATGTGCTAAATAATATTTATTGTTTATGAATAATAATATTATAGTAAATCATACTAATGATGTTTAATTATTTTAGTAATCATCATTATTATATAAGTTAGATATGTTTATCCGGGTTATTTTTATCGGATAAACTCATTCGACATAAGAAATATTTCTATTTCAGTTCATCTCTATTCACCAATCAAACACATTCTTAGTGTCTATGAGTTAGTTTACCAATTCAATCGAGTGAAACAGACACATCCTTTTGGGTTGTGTTCGCCCGTCCGGTTTCACGAACCTTCGGGCGCGTCGTTAGTAGCGGCGGTTTAGCTCCGGCGAGGGAAATGGAATAATGGTTCCGATTACTTTGAAGGCAAGGATTTCGGAAATAGGTTGCCACGAGCCGAATGCTGAAATTAACAAAGCTCAGTATATATGCTATTCCTATAGTTTCTTTTCTTTGCTTTCGTTGCCTGGGTTCTGTACTGTGTAACCTGTAGCAATTCCTGTAGTAGGAGATTACAATCCTGCAGTCTTGGTTTGTCTCGATTTATTCCTCTGTTTGCCGCAAAAGTCATCACGAGGCAAGGACAGCTAATGGTTGGACTGAATGACTGATGCAGTACATGAAACTGGTGAACCATGCTGGATTTTTACTCCCAACAAAACTGTTCTTTTATGCAGCTCATGGTAGGATGGATGACTCTACCGAAAGCATTCCAAAACCTCATTCCGTGGGCGCTCAACATCTCCTTCACTCTCAGCTCTTCTGATCCACCACTGTGTCCCAGGGCCTACCGCCACCTATCTAATCGTGACACAGCGTCTCTAAACATGAACGGAATCAAGGATCACTTTTAAGAACACCGAGAAAATTCAGACATTACAACTCGCAAGCAGGTCTACGATTAACTGCAATTGCTGCCACGTTATTTTCTTCTTGTCTGAAATGATTCTCACATATTATTCTGACTACACGTTATTCTTCTTGTCTGAAACGTTTCTTTCTCACGCATTATTCTCACTAGTACTTGGCTTATGCGGCCACGGGGTGGTCCTTGAGGAAGCCGAGCAGCAGCTGGTTGACCTGCTCCGGGAGCTGCTCCTGCACGAAGTGGGTGCCCTCCGGGATGTAGGTGATCTTGAGGTCCGGCGCGAAGTTGTCCATGGCGCCGCTCCGCACGGCGGCCTCCATCCCGGGGAACTTGAAGGTGTAGTCCTTCTCCCCCATCACCATGAACACCGGCACCTGGAACTTGGCGGCGAGCTGGTTCGCCCGGCGGTGCAGAGCCCTGCACGCCCCCAATCAATCAATAATCCACGGAAGCAAACGGAATGACCTGTGACAATATGCAATTAATTCAGAGCCTGTGCTGCTGTTGTGTTACCTGTATGGCATCTTGAGCGGGTAGCGGAACCCGGACTTGTCGTAGAGCGCGGCGTAGGCGTCCAGGTCCCCCTCCGTGAACCACTCCGGGAGCGGCGTGGACAGGTCGGCGAGGTCCATGATCTCCTGGCCTTCCTTGGCCGTCGGGATCTCGGCGCCGGAGAAGAGCACGTAGACGGTGCGCACCACGCGCCGCACGTCGTACCGACCGAAGTCGGCCTCCGCCCTGCCCGGCTCCTGCACCATTGATGGGAGTAAACACTGATGAGTGATGAACACCAGAGCAGCGCAACTCGATCGAGATAGGCAGAGGAAGAGACGTACGTTCCAGCGCAGGACGTAGAAGCCTTCGGGCATGGTGTCGAGGGGGGAGGGATGTGGGCTGAAGGGGACGCCGAGGCACATCACGCCGCAGGTGCGGTCCGGGTGTCGCAGCGCGAAGTCGTACGCCGGCATGGCGCCGAAGTCCTTACCCACCAGGAACGCCTGCACACAGCACGTGAGGGGGGGAATCAATCAGCACCAGCGTCCATGGCGAATTCGTGATCCATTCCTCTTGTCTTACCTTGGGTATAGAGAGCGCGTCGAGGATGCCGAGCACGTCGGCGACGAGGTCGTCCCAGGAGGCCTCCTCCTCCTCCGGCGGCTGGTCGGAGAGTCCGTACCCGCGGCAGTCCGGCGCGACGGCGCGGTACCCGGCGGCGGCCACGGCCAGCATCTGGTGGCGCCACGAGTACCATATCTCCGGGAACCCGTGCAGGAACACCACCGTCCCCAGATCACCTGCGAAACGCACGGTAAAATTCCCCGGCTAGGCGGCTACGTTGGAATCGAATCGAACGCGTCGTGCAGCCAACGATTACGACTCTCTCACCTTTGCCGACTTGAGCGACGTGGAGGTTGAGTCCTCGGACGGGGAGGTGGATGTGCTCGATCTCCTGCTGCGCCATCGCTGCTCCTCGTGGTAATCGGGACGGAAGGCGAGTTGGCTGCAGCTTATAGCGAGGGAGTAGGGGAGTGCTTGGGTAGTACTAGTGAACCAAGTGCGTGTGAACGAACACGAACACACGCAGCACAAGGCCGCCCACTTGTGCGCTCTGCCTCGGGCTTGGTTTCTCTCCCTGGCTACGCTACGGCGGTTGCAGTCTTTTTTTCTTTTTTGTGCCTACTGAAGATCGAGACAAACGCTGCACGAGCTGGAATCGGAGAATCCATGGACCGGCATCACTGAACCAGTGGACCGCAGGAAAGTTCCGGGCATGTGCTCATAACTAGTCCTATGTTTGAAAATTATACACACGCCAGAAATGGACTGAAAACTGCTGCGAGTGCAATCTGAAAATGTATCTTGCCACCGGGTACATAAGGTCAGAATCACATGCCATTCTGTTTATTGACTGTTTGGATGCCAGTTTGCAGATACTCGTGGTACTACCTGTTTCCTCTCCAGATACTCGTGGCATTCTGGTCAGCTCTTCTAGACTCGATAAGCCCAGATACAACAAAGAAATGTGGTAGATCCTGCACGTGGAAAGAATTTCAACCATGGAGTGAAGAAGTAAGGTAAACCTCTGTTGTTTTTCTAGTACTTCACATCACCAAAGTGTACAGCTATGGGTTTGAGGAACCTGTTAGGAAACTTCATCTGCGTATACATTTTGAACCGAGGATCTGCTTGATTTCTCGTTTACAATTTTTGCGTCAGTATTGGTTTCAAAGAATTCGAAACTACGATCTGCTTGATTTCCCATTTACATTTCCAAAGAACACACAATTGTGTCGGCTCCAAAAATGCACAATTGTGTCTGGACGTTCGAGCAGATTCCCCATACAAAAATTTGGAAAATTGAGACATAAATTTCCTATATACACGGGCGTCATACGAAGTTACCTATCCCCTCTCGATCAAATAGAATTCGGATGTGGATCAAATCATCAAGGTCAGCATAAAGATCATCCTTATTAACCTAAACAAGTTTGCAACATTGGGAACACATAGCAAGGTCACCGATGTTGCATATTACAGAACAGACGAGATACACACATAAAAAGTTCGTTTGACTCATTGATAACTGAACCTCACAGTCACACCTCACACGATAAGTGTAGTCGTGTCAAGATGAGGATTCTCAAAGTTCATAGGCCGGGAACCTTGACTCAGATGGGTTAACCATGTCCAAAAGGAGGTATGCCATCCCAGCTTTCCCTTCAAACAGTGAAAACGGGCGATCACCACTATGCATGGCCCCCTCGGCTATCAGCTGATCAGCTTTCTCAAGAAGAAAAGAAGCAAAAGCCTTTGCTCTGTAGAGGTACTCGATATTGCCAGTTAGCTTGTACAGTGAGAGGAATACATAGGCATTTCCGCTTACACCATGGCATATTCCGACTCTCTTCAGAAGCCCTCGGTTCCAGACAACTTCAGCAGCCGCTGCAGCAGATTGCTTGAAATGATCATCATGGAAGACCTGAACACAAAAAGTCACATGATGATCATATCCAAAGGCATTACCATAATTGTCATTTATCAGTTAAGCACCGCACCAAACTGACAAAGGAACAGCAGAGTAATAGAGAGTAGTAGAGCAACTGATGATCACCTCATATGCTTTGGTTAGCGTAAGAGCGACACCAGGGGCTCCATGACACCAATGCACCAAACGATCGGATTCGTTGCCTTCACTTGAGGGATAGTTGCCACTAGGAAACCGGTTCTTGATCATGTATCGAAGAGTGTCCTTCACATCATCTTGCTCATCCGGCCTGAGCTCAGTGTGCATGAGTACGTGCATTATCCCAGCAAGACCATGGGCAGCACCCCAGTACTTCTTGCCATGCCACTCGTACATGAGTGGGCTACTTCCCTTGCCTGACAGCTTTCGTCCCTCCTTAATGATGTCCTTCGCCACAGATTCCTAAACAATCCAATAAGATTTCCAATTCCTTTTCACATAATTATTTTCAAAACCAGCATTCTGAAAAGAGATTACATAACAGAACTAAAGCATGAATAGGAACATACAATGTGCTCCAGGGGGATGGTCTTCTCGCTGATATGCTTGTTCAAGAACAAACACGCCCATAAATATCCCGCCCTTCCATACAACATCTCATTTGGAACTTTCTCAGTGACAGTTATCTACGAAATTATAAAAATGAATTCAGAGCAGCCAACAACATTAGGATCAGCAATTGATCACATCATTCACAGATCGCACATAAAAGTTAGAACCAGTTAGTCGCAATCCCAAATTGCTCTTGCTAGGAGCTTACCTCATCAAAGTAGCTCAGATACTGAGTGACCATCCTCTGGTCACCGCAATGTTTCGCGATCACAGCTCCGAGAGCGCAGACCCCAGCCCTCCCACAGATGAACGTCAAGAACCTGCGCCTTGCAGCCACGCCACCCTTCCATATCAAACACTACCAGGAAGTTCCAAACAAGACAGCAACTACGAAACTGAGACAGGAAAGGGGCTATCAGTCGGTCGAGCTTACGGCAGGCCCTGCGACGCCTCGTTGCACGCCCGGACAATGTCGGCAGCCAGGGTGAGGTCCCCCTGGTTTCTGGTGACCTGGAAGGACTTGAACAGCAGCATCGCCGTCCCGAGCGCACCCGTGTAGAGCGTGTAGTCCGTCACCTGCCGCGCCGCCTTGACCCACGTCTCCTCCACCACCTGCAGGGAAGCCGGCCGGTCAATCAGTCGAACACCTGGCGCGCGCGAGAGAAACGAGACCAGAGAGAGGCGCCAGGCATGCCTTATCCTTGAGCCGGAGCGCGGCGTGTAGGAACCGGTCGGAGAGCTTAGAGTAGGGGAGCGAGAGCAACCCGCGGAGGCCCGTGGGTCGGTCGACGCCGCCTTCGCCTTCGGGGACCTCGGCGAAGAAGTCGGGGAAGTCGTTTGGGAAGAAGCGATCGGCCATGGCCTCGGCTCGGCGCCGCTTCGAGGCGTGCGAAGAGGAAGAGGAGGCGGCGCGCGGAGGTTCGTGAGGGAGGACTGCTCCCGTCTTCTTCGTCGTCGTCTCGTCCGTTCCCATGTCTGCCGCGAGATCGGCTTAGAAAATTGCCCGCGAGGTCGCTGGACGCCGCGCGCGCTGGCACGTCTGTCATGCGCTGGGAGCAACGCGTGGAGCGCACCGCTGATCACTGGTCGGTAAACTACTGCATCGCATTTTTTCGTTCAAGCTGTTTCACGGCTCTGTTCTGCCTAATTCGTACAGCGCTGGCACTGCAGCTTGTAATTACAAGCCATATTTCTACAGTTTGTTGAGATCTAGTAGCATAATTTAAATCTCGTAAGAATAAGGAAACTCCATAGTTTGATAACGGTCATCTGTTCCATTCCTGTGAGATTTCAAGACGGATCTCATGGTTATTCTGTCGAGAAACGGCTTCAGAATTCAGACTGGTATAATCAGTGTGCTCGCGTTCAGCTTAAAGTTTTTGAATCCAAGCTTAGTTCCCTGTGACTCAGAGAAAAACATCCGATGTACACAAAGAAGAATGTTATCTGTCAATCTCGGTCAGGGCATCAAATTCGACTGGTATAACCAGTGTGCTCGCGTTCAGTTTAAAGTTTTTGAATCCAAGCCTAGTTCCCTGTGACTCGGAGAAAAACATCCGATGTACACATAAAAGAATGTTATCTGTCAATCTCGGTCAGGTCATCAAATTCGTCCAAAGAATTATAAGCTTCTTCAATATTGGCATTTCCATTTTCGATTAATGAAGTAATGTCACAAAAACAGAAACACAAAGCATAATACTCTTTTCAGCAATCAGTCTGTCAGACAACCTATCTTGATTTTGATTAAGTTCAATGACGCTTTACAAAACGTCGGTCTCATCTGAATGATCATGATTCATAAGCCTACATGTTAATGTACAACATAGTGCCTAAGATGACGTTTCAATGCCAATAAAGAGAAAAATACTGTAACTTATCCTCTATGGAAAATTGAAGCCCTCAACATATGCTGTAAATGTCCGGGAATTAGAGCCTGAACATAACCTGCAAAGAGTTGAGGGGAGAAAAAAAAAAGAGATTGAAATGGATCATCGCAGTTGACCTCAGCTTTGGAACATCTGGAGCAATAATACTTAGTACAGGCCTAGCACTACTTTTGTGTATTATATAGCAGACTAGAAATATATAGTAGAGTATTACCTCAGGTCTATGTTTTCTCATATCTATACTTTGTACTCATGAACACGAATCCACTTTGTTGATGACCATTTGTTGCCTTTTATCACTGGACAACCACCTACAAAAAGGTTTACATTTAAATAAGTGTCTGTGTTTGTGGAATAACACCTGAACATAGAAAGAATCCCATCACAAATCATATCTTGATATTAGAATCTCACCATGCAGACTTGTAGGATCCAAGGATCCATCAGGCTTCATGCTCCAGAAAAGCAATGCATCTCCCATCTTTGGTTTAACAGATATACCCTTCTTTGCACATTCTGAAAGCTCATTATAAAAGGGTGATGAACTGCTATTTACTACTGCCGAAGGGAACACAGTCTCGCCACCCTCTTCAACATCCGAACTATCAGATAAAAATTTAAATGTTAATTTGCATAACCAAAGTATTATATTTACAGAGCTCCACAATTAAGATACATACAGATACATAAGAACAGTTGCTATCCGCTGGCCTCCATTTTTGGTGTTGAAGTCATCATGGAAGTAATCAAAGTGAGGTTCATACTTCTGTCCAACTTCATAGTGAAGAACTTGAAGACCCTCTCCATGCTCTGCAAATTTATGAAGCAACAACAAAGAGAGTGCTGATGACAAATCCCGGGAAAAAATAATTAAGAATCTATGGTCCACAAAGGACAGTTGTAGTTATTGATAGATGATGGTTTTCTGTAATGGGTTATTACTCACTCCATTATATGGCTTAAATGCTACATATTTAAGAAAAGAGGTAATACTTTTCTATTGTAAACATGAGGTTAACAATATAAAGCCGTTGTGTACCTTGTTATGTTGTTTGGTATGTAACATACTACCATTTGTACTTCATTTAATTATAAAAAAGTACATTTACATGTCAAACTATCCATGTTCACCAAGAATGCATGTGTAGTAGCGTTCTAAAGGTCTAAGAAAATTTTGAAGATGAAGTTTACTAAAATATCTATTGTTTCAACATCTTGTTGCATATAGTTAAACCAGCTATGAAATGTATTAACACTAGTGTAGAATCCAAGAATTGTGGGAGAGGACTCAAGGTTGTATTAAATCTACGATAGTGCACAGTTTATTACATCTATAAATTGTCATAATCTTGAGTACTACGTGCCCTGCATCAATCAAGTAAAGCACAGTACCAAGGATTTGGAGTCATTTCATGAGATAAGACTATTTTATCTGTATGCAGGACCAAAAGGTACTGTATAGAATTATGCTTTCTATTGGGGTAAGTATCTACATCTTAAGAAAATTTAGACAGGACATTTTACTCAGTTTGTGTTTGTCAAATGTACTAGTTATGGTAAACAACACCGTTCAAACATCAAATCCTGTGGTTGAAAAATTAATTGCTGAGCAGATTACAAGACTTCCAGAGAAAAGTAGACAAACAGTTTAAACAATGCATGGTGCATGTGGCATACCTACAGGTACGAAGGTGTAATCTGCTATCCTTTTCTCAATTGTACGGATAATTTTGTCCTGCCCTCTTCTAAGAAACATTCCTGAACTTGTTCGCACCCTGAATATGCCACCATTAAGCCAAAATGAGCATCATAAGTGAGGTAAGATTCCCCTATCAAATAAGAAATGTTTGCACTATCCAAACCTGCTATCTTTACTGCCTCCAGTAGCTGAATCAACAACAGTCGACTTCCTCATATGAGGCGTTGCAAGTGCAATTAAATGCTCACATTCTTCCTTGGACTGGGAACAGCACAAAAAGGTCAGTCATATTCTGAAGGCCAGTCAAAGCAAATTAAAGAGTACCAAACAAGTTGCAGCAAGGGTTTGTTTGGTTTGCGGCCTGGTGAATCAGCCCCAAGCAAAGCAAAATAAAGTACCGAACAAGTTGCAGTAAGGGCTTGTTCGGATGCCTGGGATTGCTGCTTGGCTCAGACAGTTTTCCTAGGGTCCAAAGCAAACAGACCTTAAAAACATGGTTGAATAAGAATATGACAAGACCATGATATTTCTTTATTTCCTATTATAGAAACTTATCAGGAAATCAGCAATGACTGAATTTCAATTTAATGCTATGGGACACACAGGCTAATGGTATTCTTACAGGCAAAATAGTTATATTGGTTGAGGGTGTGACCCAGACCATTGTAACTTGTGTCCTCTTCTTCAATAAAAATTTGGGTGCCTATTTCTTAATGTAAAAGCCACCTAGTTCACCTAGGTTGATCTGACTTTTCAGCTCCGTTCACATATAAGTAAAAAAATAATGCAGACCCCAGGACTGAAGACAAGAGTTTGAAACCCAGAACCAACACTCTAGCAACTCAAACTCTACCTGGTACTATGACTGTAACTGAGAAGTAAATTGTAATACCTGGCAGCGCAAACTCGACATGGTACTACTATGACTGCAAGAGAAGAGTAAATTGTAGTACTGTACTACCTAGCTCTGCTTAGTAAGTAGGCTCTTCATAAAGCTCAATGGCAGCTGTATCCTAATGTACGATAGTCATTTTAAGCAAACTGCCAGTAGTGCTACCTCTCAGATCTGGAATGTAGTCATGAAAACCACATTTTCCGCATCTCATTAACAGCATCACAGAATATATCTGTATTACAACCACTTCTGGGACAGGTGCCACAGAGCATCCGCAAATGCATGGTACCGACATAAATAGGAGCAGTGAATCTCGCAAAGGTCGAAGATGATCCGGCCTTTGTTGAAATTGCTCGATAACATTTTGGAACAGAATCGAAGCAATACTCAGAAACAAGTAGATCTCCTAACCATAAGCATGGAGAAAGAAATCGCGTCCTAGGCTAGCATGTGGTCCTTTACCCAACCAAATGAAGGAGGCGACAAAGGGACTCACGAGGAAGTTGCGGTAGACGAATGCGCGGGGCTCCCACGACAGCACCTCCGTCCACGGCTCCCCTTTCTCCCCGCGCGTCTTCAGCCCCCTGCAGCACGCAACAAGCAACCAATACACGCGTCAGCACCTGATAGGAGACGACGCCAGCAAATGCGCGGAAGATTGAGATTCGCCGAGAGGAAGAGGAGGAGAACGGGAAAAAAAACGCACGACTCGAAGGTGGATCTGCGGAAGCGCGGGCGCGGGCGCGCGAGCCCCGCGCCGCGGCCGGCGCCTTCGAAGGTCCCCGGCAGCGAGAGCGCGCCGAGTGCCAGGAGGAGCAGCAGGGCGGCGCATGCCAGCAGCAGCGCCGCCACGATCGCCGTCGACGGCCTCCCGCCCCGCTTCCCGGCCCCGCCTCCGCCGCCGCCAAGTAGCGGCCTCCCGCCCCGACTCGCCGCGCGGCCCGCCATGCCCGCCGACGCGTCACACCCGCACGTTTGGCCCTCTCGCTGTGTCTCCCTCTCTCTCTCCCCCTACGGCCGGTGGTTCTAGCTGCCTCTCCCCCTCCCTCCCGTCTCCCTCTCTCTTGCCTGTGTCTGTCTGACCTGAGTCGCCCGGGTTTTTTAATCGCAACAAAGGAGATGCTGCGCCCCGGTCTTCGGTACGACGAGACGAGGCGCGGCTAGGTTGGGTTTGGTACGTGACGTACTGACGTGTCAGACGGGGAAGCGGTAGGGTCCCCACGCATCGGCAAGTCTGCTTGGGCCGTATGCCGACCGGCAAAACGTCAACACATGGTGTCAATTGGGCTGGCTGGAAGACTTTGCGCGAACCATTAAATTCATTCAACCTTGAAATTTGTATAAAAAAGGACAATTTATATTGATTAATTATACTCATTGTGACATGTAGGGGGGAGTTCTAAACTACAAGTAGTTAGTATTTTTTTTTTACTCTTAGACAGAACATCTAATAATTCATCTTATTTAATTTTTTTGTAAAATATTATTTATTGTATTACTTGTTTTATCATCAGATATATTATAAGCATGACTTATTTATTTATTATATTTATTTATAAAAATGACATCCTAACAAATATGTTACCCTAAAATTAATTAATCAGTGATATCCTACGGTTCAATAAAATGGATATCCTAGACTATTAGAAAACTTTTGTATAAATACCTTGGGCATACCATATCGTTAATTTCTAAAAAAAAAAGCAACAATAAATGTTTTCATCAACATGCATTATGTATACAGGTCAATTTCATACAGGCTCTTTTCTTTTTTTTTCAAGAATATATCTATTTCGTCAAGGAGGAGAAGAGACCAAGTGGAGCACACCGAAACCTAATGCAAATACCCGCGTCAAGTATGTCGTCAAGAAGAACGACCGAGAACATACTATAAGAATCATAAAAAAAAAGTACAGATCAATCAAGTCAAGTAATGGGGACAGACGGTGGCAACGCAAAGAAGCTCGGTGGCAGGGCTTCCGTCCTCCGTCCCGCGTCCGCCTCCAACGAAGGCAGCGGCGGCGAAGCCTTGATTCTAAAAAAACAAAATCAAGTCAAGTAATGTTTGATGCTTGCAGCATTGGTATCCAAATAACATGGGTTAGTTGTACCTGGCCCGCCGATTTTTCTTCTTCCTTGTCATGAGGGAACTGACCGTACGTACGTGCTTC
Source organism: Eleusine indica (assembly GCA_030378355.1). NCBI lineage: Eukaryota > Viridiplantae > Streptophyta > Magnoliopsida > Poales > Poaceae > Eleusine > Eleusine indica. The sequence continues at coordinate 52,682,842 of CM059495.1, forward strand.
CTCTCGGCTAAATCGCCCGTATCACAAATCCGTGCTCCCGTACCGATATATGTAAAAAGTTTATATATTAGGGATCACAATTCGTGCCGGAGTCGTGTGGAGGTACGGTCCGTCGCGTAAGCGGATCAGGCCGGGCGCGATTTGGTCAAGGCTCTCTCAACATTCCAATTTCCTGGGCCTGCTGGTGGTGGCCTCAACAAAAAAGATGCCATAAGCCTGTCGGTGGCCAATCATCCTCGTTAACTCGCTGGTGTGGCCGTTGCTTCGTGCGCGCTGCTGCCCCATCCACGTCGACGTAGCATGAGAAGAAAGGCCGCGTCGTGCTCTGACTGGAAGCAGCCGGAGCCGTCACGGACCGTGCGCCGTGCTCTGCTAGCGTTAGGGGCACCCATGGATTCTGGTACTCAGACATTGTATATTTTTAAGCTTTAGTACATATAGACGCACAAAATGGAAAGAAATCAATGAAATTCATGTAAAATTCATTTTTCTAGCATAACAAAAATTCAGATTATAAAAATCGCTATAGTTTGATCAACTATTTTTCATACTTTGGGACATATTGATCACTTCGAACACTCATCTTTGAAATCCTAGAGTGATCCAGACATTGTCTCGCCCTGTGCCAGTTCCTCGTCGGCGAGCTTGAATGATCATGCGCGTGAAATTTTTTAAGGAGTAGAGAAAAGACACAGACAATTGATTGAGACAATGAAAGAAACCATAGCTAAATATGAAAACGCCTTGTACTGGAAGAGGGATACGGCGAAAACCAATTGGTGTACCAAAATATCCTATTGCCATGGTATTCAAACCAGTTCTGGCAATCTCAAATAACTAGATGCTGATTTTCTGCCGTTGCTATCAGTTTTCTCTAAAATCTCAACTTATCCGCGCAATACAGATTTACGAGGAGAGCAAATGAAGCAGTACTGGGGACAATGGACTTTCTCAGGCCCTCCACAATGGTCCTGCCCTCCACAATGGTCCCGTAGAACGGTGCCCAAAAGCTCACGGGCATCGCTCCCACTGCTGTGCGGTCCGATGCCGAGAAATAACCGGTGCCCAAACAACGGGAGCGGAGCAACTACTTGCTCCGGTGCTCATTGACTAAAAAACTATTTATTTATACTGGTTGTGCTGGAGTATGCTACGATAGTTCAGCTGGCTATCATATTTTATTTCATGTGTGGCCTAATCTATGTTGTGGGCACCGATGCCTCTGATGTGCTTCGATTGATCGATGCCCAATATCGCTTACGTGTCCTGATTTTTCTTTCTCGGAAGCGCTTCCACTGTGGAAGGCCTCATGCCCCCATGGAAACAAGCAGCGACAACATACACATACACAAACACTGCCAAGTGACAGAGATATATAATGAGCCAGAGACCGGAGCTCTGTTCACATTCACGAAACGGTACCATCTATGCATGCATAATGCAAGTAATTAGCATGAAGGTCAAATGAGAAAATCATGACGTTTTGTTTTACTCACACTGGACTTGCATTGGAACCAGAACTTCAGTTGAACCAGCAATGCAGAAAGTATCGCTGGTACGCGGGAAACAGGGGCGCGGCGGCGACGTGAATCGGGAACTTCAGGGCCAGTGGCATGTGCTTCTACAGAGGACACGGCCGCGCGCGCGATATGGATGGTTCCATACCTTCCAGTGCAACACGTCCGGAAACGTGACCGCACCCCAAACTGATCAAATAGCTACAGGATCGATCGGTGCTGATACCTCTCACCCAGCCCCGGAAAGCGGCCGCCCAGTGCACGACCAGAGACACGCAACCACGCCATGCGCACGGGAACGATCAAGATATGGCCGTCGAACGGTAACCGGCAAATACGTCAAAACAAAGCTCCAATTAATGAAGCCTGTGTTAAGCAACATGAGAGTTTCCGTTCTTTTTTTTTTGTTAACATGATGACAATCTAGCAAAGATATCCGAAAATGTCATTTTGACACTTCAGTCCTCCAGTTAAAATCATATAAATTAGGGCTTTAGTGGTGGAGGAGAAACCAACAGCGCTTTGCTTTGGTTCTCCTAGCTAGCTAAATGCCCTACACGTCACTTGATTCCTGTCTCGTTTTACCTGGTTGATCTTCACTCCTTGCCATGGTATTGGTGTCCTGATCGGTTGATGTAGCTCACACTAGTTGGTGTAGCAAGAAATCTTATTGCCATGGTATTCAGACCAACTCCGGTGATGCCAAATAAGTGGACCACTAGTTTCCACCCCTGATATCAGTTTCATCTAAAATCTCAGCTTATCCTAGATTTGTCATGAGATTAAATGAAACAGTAACTTTGGCTGGGGATTGGTGGACCTGTCTCTTGCCCTGATGCCCTCATGGAAACAAGCGGCAAAAACACACATACAGAAAATACTGCCAAGTCATGGAGATATATAATGAGCCAGAGACCGGAGCTTCGCTCAAATCAGCGAACAGCACAGGTACCTTATGGGTGATGCATGCATAATGCAACCAATCAGCATGAGTGCATGACCGCCAAGTAATAAAAGCATGAGCGCTCCTTTTTCGCACTGGAACCTGATACCAGGACTGCAGTTGAACAAGCCGTGCAGTAAATATGACGCGCCGTGCAGCAAGTATGACGGTGTTCTATATGACGGATCCATCGTTCGCATGTTCCGTCGAGAGCATCTGGAAGGTGTGGCTTTCTGTCCATGGCAATGCTTTAGAGTATGTTTGGTTGTGTTTTTTCTGGCTTTAATTTTTTAGAAAAGTAAAAAAGCTAATCAAAGGGGTTGGCTGTCAGAAAAAGACAAAGCCAAAAGCAGCTTTTGCCTAGTTCATTTCTAAAATCAGGTTAGAAGGTATTTTTTGGGGATTTTACTTTCATAAGTTTAAAGAAATTATTCTTATACATACATATATATATATATATATATATAGAAATATATATATACATATATAATATATATTCACACACACACATATATATATTATATTATATATATATATATATATATATACATTACAAATATTATATATAGTTATATATATTATATAATATATATATATATATATAATATATACACATACACATACATATATGAATATATATATATATATATATATACATTCTACTCCCAGGTGTAGTTACTCCCATGTTGAAAAATCCACCTTGGGTATGTGTTCATACCCATTTATTATTTTGAGTATGTACACATACTTAAAACAAGATTTTTTAGAGTGATAACCATAAATACTTGTGAAGGGTCTTCTAGTTATAAGCATATGAATATATATCGTATTTACTATTATATAAAAGTGAGTATGTCTTCATACTTCATGTATCCTGATAAAAAAAATGAGTATGTCCATATACCCTCTAGTATGAATACATACTTAATTTACAAACCTCAAGTATGTAGTGATACTCTCTAGATTGTGAGATATACTCCTATATATATGTATTATTTATAATATTCATATATATATTATATAAATAATAAATATAATAGAATATATATATATATATATTAAAAACGTTTTCAATTGTTTTTTAATTAAAAACTTTTTGAATGTTTAAATAATTTTTAAAGAAACTTTTTAAATTTTTAAATTTATTTTTAAGTTTAGAAAAATATGTAGTAGAATGAAAATTTTAAACAAATTAAGATGAATTTTTTAAATTGCATATAAATTTGAATGAATAACATATTATTTTATAGTTATCAGCTAACAATCACTTTTTCACAGTCGTTTTTACCAAACGGCTTTTAGCTTTTTCACAGCTTATATCTCACAGCAGCTTTTTTCACAGTCCACAGCCCACAACAGCTTTTTCTCCAGCTCTTTCATTGGTAGGACAAGGACCGACATGCTTCCATTAACATAGATAAATAATCTTCCTCATATTTTTGCAACTACGTCTACTCTCAAAGCCAGTATGTTCCTTTGTAAATTATTGCATGAAAGTTTCTATGGGTGGCTAAAAATAATATCATTTTTACTAATCCATATAGACCAGCAAATAGCAGTTAATAAGAAACTAACTAGTGTGCCCGTCAAACACAGAGTGTGATCTTGCTTTTCTTCTCTCTTTTCCTAACTGGAAGAGTAGTGTTAAGACCAAAATTTAACTTCATTAATTAGCTGAACCGGTAGAGCAGAGTCTGGCAACTATAGATGATGCTGACTGCTATAATGAACCACAGTACACAGCCAGTCAAGAAACTCGGCCACCATCTCGTAGATCTAAACTACCATCACCGCCGTCATCTCGTTGCCTTGGCCGCTAGCGCCGTCCTCCAGACCCGGGCCACCACTGCCGCCGCATGGGCTGTCGCTCGGACCAGTGGCGCAGCCTTTGCTGCTTCTTCTCCTGCCGCGTAGGCCACGGCCCGGGCCGGATGCCGCCGTGGCCGTGGCTGCTATGACCGCCAGATTTGAGGCCGCTGTAGCCTTCTTCGCGGAGTCAGAGGAGCAGGGGCGTTATCGTGGCGGCGCTTGGTGGAGCGGTAGGAGCCACCAGATCCGGTCGTCCTATGCTTCTTTGCACGGGCTGCCTCGGTTAATAGGGACCGCTGCGCAAAGGCCCAACGACTGCGCCGCGTCAAGATCTGGCGCAGTCAGCCGACGAAAGGACGGAGGCGGCATAAGATGCAAAGGAGAAGTGGTGGTCGAAAGGAAGCAGATAAGGTTGCACTCTCCCTGTGCTTTTTCTTTATAATAGATGACATAAATTAGTGGTAGACTATCTTTATGATCTAATACTAATTTGTGTAACCTAAATTAGTGACCGTTATTAAGTTGCACAACTTACTGTCGGACATACCTCCAAGACCACATTGAGTAGTGGGCTATAAAATGCCTATCACTAATCAACTATAAGTTTTTTTTACTAAAAATTGTTTTTTAGTGGTGGAAGTTGGATGGTGGGAGCCAGACATCCATGGGAGAATGGCAACCGGTTCCCGTAGCGCAGCATGGTGAGGAGGGCCGGTTCTCCACGTGCACGTCTTGGTTAGCATGATAATGACCATCAACATGCAAAGATGTTCGAAAATGTCAATTTGACACCTCCAAATTAAAATCACACGAACCAAAACATGTCAACGAGGGCTTTATTGGGAAACAGAGTTACACTCAGAAACCAGGTAGGAGCATATGTTTGGTTCTGCTGCTAGCTGCGCTAATTCATACGCCACTTGATTCCTCTCCCGTTTTACCTGGTTGACCTTCAAGTCCTATCGGCATCCCGAGGTACGGGAATCTCACCGGAATTGGTGTAACAAAAAATTCTATTGCCATGGTATTCAAACCAACTCCGGTTATCTCAAATAAGTGGACGATTTGTTTCCACCCCTGATATCAGTTTCCTCTAAACTCTCAACTCATCCTGCTATCCGCACAATGCAGATTTGTTATGGGAGCGAATGAAACAGCAACTTTGGCTGGGGATGACGGAACCTGTCTCGTCCCGTGACGCCGTCATGAAACAGGCAGCAAAGACACACATACACCAAACACCACAAAGTCATGGAGATATATATAATGGGCCAGAGACCAGAACTCCGTTCAAATCCGCGAACAGTATCTTATGAGTGATTCATGCATAATGCAACCAATCAGCATACCCACCAAGTAATAAAAGCATGAGCGTTCCTTGTTATTTCTTACCGGGACCTTGGAGGCTGGGACCGGGACACTCGAGTTGAACCAGCGGGTGCAGCAAGTATGACAGTGTTCGCTGAATGTTGTAACAGACTAATAGTGACTCATGAGCATGCTCTGAGCACGCAATACCGTCAAGTAGCATGAATAGAACTCCTATTGGCCAGGATGCCACTCTCCTTTTCCCCAAAAATTTGAAGGAAAATCACAATCTAGATTATACCGTCAAGGTAGTACTATACGTGCTAATAAAATGCAAGGCATATACGCATATCTCGACTCGAAGGTGGCTTTTTGTGCATGGACGATGGCAATGCTTACCAAGATATCTTACGGGAGATCAACGTCTCCAGTTTTTCATTCGCGACACGGCATATCATCTTACTCCTTCCGTTCTAAAATTATTGTCACCATTGACTTTTTTCGTTACCTTTGACTGTTTATCTTATTTTTTTTAAAAAAAATATCATATATTTTCTTATGATTTGTTTTATCACTAGATAAAATTTAAATATAATTTATAACTTTTCATATTTGAAAAAATATTTTAAATAAGACGAATGGTTAAAGTTAATAAAAAAAAAATCAATGATGATAATAATTTTTTTTTTGAAGGAGGTAAGAGTGCTGCCATTTATTAAGAGGAGAAGAAAAAACAGACAAAGAATTACACAAAGTGATCTAAGACCAATTAAAATTGACCAAAACAAAATAGAGAAAAGACCAAACGAAAGGAGAAGCGAAGGGAGTATACTCTAATCGGCCAGCATCCGATCCGGCAGAGTTCGCCGGAATCCGGCCGGCGGCGAAAACCGGCGAAGCAGCGCGTTCGCGGCGGACGACGACACGTTTGAACGAGTATCCTGTCTTTAATCTCGACCACGCGACATACGTTGCACGGTTCCCAGTGATGGTATGGGTGGACGGTAAACGAAATACCGACCGGGTGGTCGGTAACTGAAACAACGACCGCCCCCCATCCTGGCGCCACCGCCGCCCGTATCGCGTGTCTTGCAGGCGGCGAGAGGGAAGCCAGAAAGACAAGCGCGCGCTCCTCCGATCCTGCACCAGGCAGCATAGCCTCTGCTCCTCGCCACGCGGGTGAGGTGTCTCGGCGACCACACAACCTGCGCCGTGTGCGTGCTAAGACTAGCGCGCGGCGTTACGGCGCACAGTCCGGCTGGTGAGGTGACGTTCTCTTCGAGGAGAGATACGGACGACCGGCGTGGCATACTTATTACTGGCGTTCAATGGGTAGTAGGAACGCGGCGGCGATCCTTTTCCAGAAACGTGCCCGCGCCCCACGGATCAACCGCGCCTAGCGACGGGATCGGTCCCCAGGCCGATGGCGGCGTTGGCGATCATCATCGATGACGATTAATCCATCGTTCACGGAGCCGCTTCTGCTGCGCGTGGCGGAGCTAGACACAAGACCTAATGGTGTGTCACCTTGCACTACACATATGGTATCGTCATTAGGCTAGTAAACTCCAACAAAGATAAGTATTTGATGGAGGTTACCAAGGTTCATTCGACACCATGAAACACCCCTGCCTCCGCCCCGTCCAGCGTCCATCCCGCTCCGTCGGTCTGTTTTGTTAGGCATGCGCATCCAGCCTACGAATCTCTGTGCTTTCGAAACGGCATTATCACACAGGTCACTTTCTCAGTTACACAATCGATCTGGCACCCGGATAGAGGGGACTGGTACGAACATTAATTTATTAGTAATTATAAAGAGTTACACACAATTCCACCAGGAGTGAAAATTGAAAGGGATGAAAAAGAGTTAATAGGAGAAAGGTTTGCATTCGTCTGGCAGCAGTCCACAGGGAAATTGATGGAACGAACGATCCCAGGACCATGGCATCCAAAGCCAACCCTCAGCGAGACCGGCCAGCGGCAAAGTTTAGAGACACCCACTCTCAGTTCCCTCTAAAATCTCATCTCATCTGTACAACGTAAGTCTGTTTCGGGAGCAAATGAAGTAGCCCGCTCAACATGGCTGGCGACAATACGGTCGGTCAGGTCACAGCTGCCTCTAACATAGCATTAGCTTGCAGGAAGATGAGGTATTTATCATCTATTGAGCCAGAGATCTAAACAAGCGCTTAAATCAGCAACGCAGCACGACCGTTGTGAGAGAGATGATTCATGCAAAATGCGCAGTTAGTGGGCCAGTCAAGGAAGAATAGCATGATTTTTTTTCTTACTCACTCCACATTTTTTGTTTGTTGATGTTAGGACAATTAAGGTGCTCGGTTCAATTTTTTTTTTCATCATAGTTTAAATTTGAAGCCGGAACCGCGACTTTAGCGACTGCCGGGCCATCAAGGCCTCCTTCGAGGCCGCCGACCCGCCCGCCCTCAGCCGCTGACGCCGCCGGGCGAGTCCGGGTCAATGATACTATCAGACCGCGTCATGGTGCGGATGGCGCATTCCTCATCTTTACCGTCGTCTTCCCCGCGACCGACCCGACCACAACTGGAGTGTCACCGAGTTCTTCGTCTACAACGCCGGTGGCCGCGGGACGCCGCCGTCGCTCGATCTACCGCCTCCTGGCCAGCTCCCTGCCCGGTGGAGCTCTACTCCCTCCACGTCTCCATCCTGTCATGTGACGATGACTGGGTAATTGCCGCATCGTAATCCCCTAAATGCAATTCGAGGCTGATAATGCCTGATGGCCTAGTGTACCACTATAATCTCCAAATATCTTTGATCAAGACCGCGCCGTGGGTAAGCCAGTTTTCCATACTGGACATGTACAATGGCAAGGCTATCTACCTGCAGGCATCCACGCTAGACGTTGATGACCCATATGGATGGTTGCTTTCTGTCGACACCAAAAACAAGGAATTGGCAAAAGTCGAGCCCTTTTCTGCTGGGAAAAAATGTATTCCCAGCGGATCTACTTGCAGTGTGACAAGACTTATGTCATTTCAAGTTTAATTATGAAATGCACTTCAGTAGTATGAATTTAATCAAGTCCCATTACAATGGATTATACTATTTAAAACCTCAAAGTAGTATAATTTTAATCTCATTCTTGATTTAAAAGGATAAAATTGTAATAATTTACTGATATTGTCATCGAAGGACAACACTATCATTACAAGATTTAATCGAATCGTTACCGGCCACAACAAAAAGAAATCAGAAATAAGAGTTGAGGAGTGAGGAGGAACGCGTGACGCATGTCCAACGAGCTGTCCCCGGTGTTCGAAGTCGGGTGGCGGAGGCCAAGCACCCATGGGAGGACGATGGCAACGGCCTTCCCGGAGCACAGCACGGTGAGGAGGGCCGGTTCTGCACGTGCAGGTTGGGAAAGCTGGCAAAGACGAGGCGCCCGTTCCGGCAACTCAGTCCATCTCCGTGCTGAGTTCAGCGGAGCCTTCAAGCAGGACACGAGACGGCGTGCCGTCTGGTCTTGCTTCCAAGAGTAACATTTTTTTTTTCAAGCTTGCTTTATTTATTTAATAGACGTGGAGTTCGCATGATGATGACTATGAACATTTTGCAAGCTTGCTTCCAAAAGTAATTGCAAATTCCAAGAGTAACATTTTGGTTAGCATGATGATGACTATGAACAAAGCAAGGGTCTTCGAAAATGTACATTTTCCACTTCAGCGCTCCAAATTAAAACCTGGTTGATTCATATGCCACTTGATTCTTCTCCCGTTTTACCTGGTTGATATTCACTTCTTGCCATGCTATTGGCGTCTAAGGTAAGAGGATCTCACCGGAATTAGTGTAACAAAAAAATCCTATTGCCATGGTATTCAAACCAACTCCGATCCTGTCAAATGAGTGGACGACTAGTTTTCACCCATGTTATCAGTTGCCTCTAAAATCTCAACTTATCCGCACAAAGCAGATTTGTTATGAGAGCAAATGAAACAGTAACTTTGGCTGGGGATGACGGACCCTCTGTCTCGTGCCCTGATTCCCTCATGAAAACAAGCAGCAAAAAAACACACAGACACAAAACACTGCCAAGTCATGGAGATATATATATATATATATATATATATAATGAGCCAGGGACCGGAAGTTCGTTCAAATACGCGAACAGCACAGGTATCTTATGAGTGATCATGCATAATGCGACCAGTCAGCATGACCGCCAAAGTAATAAAATCGTGGGCGTTGCAGCAAGTATGACGGTGCTCGCTCAATGGTGCAGCAACTATGGCAACGCACTACCCATTTACCAAAGATATATATTTTGGGAGATGAAAGCCTCCAGAGTCCAGGTTCGTACATTCGCGCGACACGGCAATATATGCAGCCGTCATCTGATACCCCCGATCGGCCATGTACTATGGAGGAGCGGAAACAAGACGGTATCCGGCGTCCGATTTTCCATCCGGCGGAGGTCGCCGGAATCTGGCCGGCGGCGAAGACTGGCGAAGCATTGCGGCGGGACGATGACAGGGAGCTGCAGAAGCTCGGTCCCATCATCCGAGACACGTTCGAACCAGTGTCGTCCTCTCTTTAATCTCGACCCGCGTGAAATATTGGACGGTGCAGTGACCCCTGCTGGTGGACGGTAAACGAAACACCGATCACCCGGTGGTCGGTAAATGAAACAACGTCCGCCTCCCCAGCCGCCCGCGTCGTGTGTGCCGGCAGGTGGTGACTGGCGAGGGAAACAAGTTCGGCCAACTCACCGGCACGGCACCAGGCAGTCCTCGCAGCATACGCTAGCATTTTGCCTATTCCCAGATCTTCTGGAGGAGCATCTCACAGGTCACAGCTCTCCCGCGCCATGGCAAGTAATTAAACACCCATGTAATTAAATAGCAACGCACGCGCCGATAACGAGACCACGGGAATGGCACGGTGAGGATCACCGTTTGGCAGGAAGATGGCAGTCGCCACTAGGTTAGCATGATAGCGAGACCACGTCAGCGCGCGATACATTCTGAACCTCTGTCTCTATGCCTTCATCCCCGAAAATAAAGCTTACCGCATGCTGCTGATTTTCAAGCTGGGAGATTTCATTAGACTAATATAAAAGGGCAGTATCATAGGCCACTTTCTTAATTACACACCGAGACTGGATGAATTGGTACAAATATTCAATAAGACTTACAAACAAGCTAAGTTGACGCAGGGAGAGAGTGTGAAAAATTGCAAGGATTGAAGTAGTAGAAACAAGCTTCCAAGGATAATAAGAGAAGGCCCCGTAGTGGTCACAGCTGTAGCCATTGGTGGAACGAACGATCCTAGCACCATGGCATTCGAAGCCAACTCTCAGCCACGCCGGACAACAGCGAAGTTTGGAGACACCCGTTCTCAGTTTCCTCTAAAATCTCAACTCATGTGAAATTTAGTTTGGTTTAGGAACAAATGAAGTAGCCGCTCCACATGGTTGGCAATGCTGGCAACAAATATGGTCACAGCGGCCTCTCGTACTAGGTTGCAGGAGGGGGAGGTATATATATCCTAATCAGACAGAGACGCTAACATCACTTAAATCAACAGCGTAGCACGCACTGTTGTGAGCGATATGATTCAATTTCATGCAAAATGTGCAATTAGTGTGCCCGTCATTCCGTCAAGCAAGAAGAGCGTGATCTTTTTCTTTTCTTTTTTTTTAGACTAATCTTTTCTGTTCTTATTATTGTAACCGGAAGAGTAGTGGGCTGTAGCTGATAGTACTAGTCTGTGAGCCTTAGCTGGGCTTCTTTGAAGTTAAACCGACGACACTGATCCAGAACAAATTGTGGAGTTATCGACGATCGTAGCCACGTAGATCGAAATAGAAAACGAGAACTAAAAGTAACAAGAATAGAAGAGACGAAATTCTTTATTGAATAATTCTGGTAAAATTACAAAGGGTGTCTCCTCAACTATTTATAAGGGGGGAAACCCTACTTCGTGTTGGATCAGGATTAGATAAGGAGCCCACATGAGTCAGGACTCCTTTTTCTAGAAGATAGGTCTGACCCATAAGCGTTTTACAACACTCCCCCTTGGGCTCTTTATCACGATAAACATGCCTCATAAAAACTCCTTAAAAACCCAGTGAAAAAAATGGAGAAAAGATCACATATTACCGTCACTTGTATTGTATATATTGCCTCATCAAAAACCTTAATAAAAAAACTTCATATGAAAAACTCATAAAGGAAAAAGAGTACAATGCTTTAATCTTTATGATTAATGCTTATCGATCTTCATGAACGACATGAATTATCTTTGAGATAATTCTTTAATTCAGGAATGTGATGTACTTAGAGAAGTTCTCCCCCTGTTGCAAGCACTTCTCTAAGTCTTCTCATGTCAATACCATACCGACACTTTTCAAGAGTGCAAGCGAGCAGTGCCTTTGTGAACATATCTGCAAGATTATCACAAGATCGGACATGAGTTACCAAAATCTCTCTCTTCTCTTGCAATTCATACGTATGGAAGAATTTGGGTAACATATGTTTTGTCTTGTTCGACTTTATGTATCCCGATTGTATTTGTGTAATACAAGCATTATTATCTTCATAGATAGCTATAGGGGATGGAGTATACGATACTCCACAATTATCCATTATATGTCTTGACATCCTTCTAAACCAAGTGCATTCCTTGGCGGCTTCAAATAATGCGATGATCTCTGAATAATTTGTTGATGTAGCAACAATCGTCTGCTTCATTGACTTTCATAAAATTGTCGTTCCACCAAATAAGAACATATATCCAGTCTGCGAGATTGACTTGTATGGATCGGATAAGTAGCCAACATCAGTATACCCAACCAAGGTTACTTCTGTATTTTTCTTAAAAAATAATCCGAAATCTTCAGTTCCTCTCAGATATCTTAGTACCTGTTTAATGCCTTTCCAATGTCGCATAGTTGGTGCCGAGCTGTATCTAGCAAGTAGATTAACAGCAAAAACTATATCGGGTCTCGTACCATTTGCAAGATACATTAATGCTTCAATAGCACTAAGATAGGGATATTGAGGTCCCAATAATTCCTCACCTTCCTCCTTTGGTCTAAATGGATCTTCCTCTATATTGAGTGATTTCATAACCATAGAGGATCTGAGTGGGTATATATTTTTCATATTAAATCTCTCTAATACCTTCTTGGTATAGTTTGATTGATATAATAATATCCCTTCGTGGGTATGCTCAAGCTGCAAGCCTAAACAATATGTAGTCTTACCTAAATCCTTCATTTCAAATTCAGACTTTAAGTAAGAACATGCATCTTCGACGTTCTGTGTAGTGCCAATGATATTCAAATCATCAACATAAATAGAGATTATGTAATAATCTTTCTCTGATTTCTTAATGAATACACAAGGACAATCATCATTCTTCAAGAATCCTTTCTCCAGTAAAAAATTACTAAGTTTGTTATACCACATTCTTCCAGATTGCTTTAAACCATATAGTGACTTCTGAAGTTTGACACTATACAATTTGCGTTCTTCTTCATTCGGGACTTTGATTCCTTCTGGAACTTTCATATAGATTTCTGTATCTAATGTTCCATACAAATATGCAGTGATGACATCCATAAGTCGTATTTGCAAATTCATATTCACTGCCAATGATATTAAAAAGCGGAAAGTAATTGCATTCATTACGGGAGAGTAGGTTTCTTCGTAGTCAATTCCTGGTCTCTGCGTGAAACCTTGAGTTACGAGTCTCGCCTTATATCTAGTCACTTCATTTTGAGTATTTCTCTTCTTGACAAACATCCATTTATGAGCCACTGGGAAGATACCTTTTGGTGTAAGGCTTACATTGCCAAACACTTCTCTTTTCTTTAGCGAGTTTAACTCTGCACAGATTGCTTCTTTCCACTTTGGCCAGTCAGGATGCTTCTTGTATTTCTTTATTGACTTTGGTTCAGATTCCAAGTGAATCTATATTGCAATTATGTCAGCAAAATATGAGTCAACTTTTACTATCTTTCTATTGTATACTACTCCCATCTCAATATAATTTGTTAAAACTTCTTCTATTATTTCATTTTCTTGATCCACATCACTCAGAGGTGTGTTTAGATCAGGAATTTCCGGTAACCCGTCTTGAGTTTCAAGTGTGCGCACATTCTCACTTGGGATTTCTTCTTCAAGGCTCACCACTTCGTGTGGTTTGCTTTCATCTTCTATATTCTTCTTTTGAGTAGTTTGCTTAGGCTTCTTCTCCGCAGGACATCTCCTAGGAGCTTTAGTTTGAGCTTATACTCTAGGCTTCTTTGGTGCCCGTGTAACCAGATCACTCCCCCTCTTCTTAGCATTCGTTGCTTTTGAGGAAGGAGGCTGGAATTCCATATAGTCATCCTCTTCAAATGGGATGTCAATTCTTTCAGGTGCATTTACAGCCGGTATATGAGACTTCATAATATCTCTTGTATTGGTGAAAGCTTCTGGCAGTTTATTAGCAACCCTCTGTAGATGGAGGATGTTCTAAACTTCGAGCTCAGTTTCTGTAGTGCGAGGATCCATTCCTTTAATTCATTTAGTTTCCCATTCTATTTCATAGCATTCGTTCCGAGAGAGATACTTTCCTCTCCCTAATGCCGGGAAATGATCTTCATTAAAGATACAATCAGCGAAGCGAGCTGTGTGTAGGTCTCCAGTGGATGGCTCTAAATACTTGATTATGGATGCACTTTCATAGTCAACGTAAACTCTGAGTTTCCGTTGTGCACCCATTACAGTTCGCTGAGGCAGAGGGATAGGGACGTACACAGCACATCCAAATCTCCGTTAGTGAGAAACATTTACGTGTGGTACAGAGTGTTCCACTTTGATACCCAGACTCATACAATGGTCATTAAAAACCTTCAAGGTAAATTCTTCGATATTATCCATCCTGATGGATTGAATTCTGTGATTCGGAAAATTGGTTTTCAATTGTATGATCTGAGTTATCGATCGTGCAAACGCATGGTTTCTAGTAGACAATAAACATACATGACTCCACTTCGAGGAAGCATCAATCAATACCATAAAGTACCGAAAAGGTCCTGACATGGGGTTAATTGATCCACATATGTCTGCTTGAATTTGTTCAAGGAATGCCATCGATTCTGCTTGAATCTTAAGCTTTGAGGGTCAAGTGATGAGCTTCCCTTTTGCACATGCAGCGCACAAAAAATCTTCTTGATTTGGAAAATCTTTTATCTTCAAGTTGTGATCATTCGAATTATTCATGATTCTTTGCATCATGTTGAGGCCTGGGTGACCAAGTCTATCGTGCCATGTTCGATAGGCTTCTTGGTTGTTAAATACGGTCTTGAACGCAGCAAACTCTTTATATGGTTTAACATAAGTGTAGTACATACTTTCTTTAATGGTTGGAAAACTTTCGACAATAGTCTTGTGATCTCCATCTTTCTTGGTCATAATGAGACATTCTTCGTCTTTATCATCATTGATTTCTACGTGAAATTCATTTGCACGGATGTACTCGAAGCTTAACAATGTACAAGTAGACTCGGGATAATGCAATGCTTCATGAATTACTAGCCGTGTACCATTCGGTAGGACGATTGTGACCCTGCCTGTGCCAACAATCCTAGTGTCATTGCCAATGACAGTAGTTATATCTCCATCATACTTTCGAAGTGTTTAGAAATAACTAGTGTAACTTAGAACAGTAGCGGTAGTGCCACTGTCTACAAGATAGAGCTTCTCTTGAATAGCCATGTTCTCCATGATTCTGTAATTAATAGAATAATATATAATCAACAGAAATAATAATACAAACAATTTCCACACCAATATGATATATAAATGAGAAAATGTCTTCTCTTTATGAGATTACATAAATAAACCACCACTAAAAACTTAATGCACCCCTATTACTAATGCTTAATTCTAACGGAGAACTTTTGATTCTAAGTAGTTTACGAGACTAGTGGGAATCTCTATGCAGGTCCTTCTCATCCTCTGCTATGAGGTCTTCATCAAATTCAATATCAAAGGCCATGCTTGGTTCTCCATGAGCCTTGTCTAGTGTACCAGAATTCATCTTCGTGATGTCTTCTTTTGCTTGTGGAGCTTCAACATAGTTGGCTTCATGCTTTGCAAGATTCTTTCTGAGTTCTTGGTACATGTCGACAACGTGCTTAGGCGTGCGACAAATTTTGGACCAATGTCCATTCATGCCACATCTGTAACATTTCTGGTCCTATTTTCCATATTCTCCCCCTGAAGGCGTCTTCTTTGACTTTCCTTTATACTTTTTCTTGAACTTGTTAGGGTTATTTTGCGCCTTTGGTGGTGCCTTCTGTGACGCCTTTGGAGCTCCTATAGCCTTGTTGTTATTCTTCTTGAATGACGTGAAATTTGCTTCTTGCGGTGCCATGGAGCCAGTAGGACGAGACAAATGATTCTGCTTGATCAATTCGTCCTCCCCCTGATCTTGCTGCAATGCATCGCTCAGGGCAACATAAGAGTCATATTTGTCCTTCTTGTACTAGCGGCTCACATGGGTGAGCTTAGAGTGAAAGGTAGAGATAGTCTTGTGGATGAGGTCGGGATCTTTAAGATCTTTGCCACATAGCTTCATGCGTGACACAATACCATAAAGCTTGGTATTATATTTCTCAATAGTCTTGTAGTCTTGGAAGCGTAGGTTTTGCCATTCACGCTCTACTTTAGAAAGTAAGACTGCTTCAATTTGCTCAAAGCGATTACGCAGTAAGTCCCAGAAGACCTTCGGATTCCTTTCGGTCATGTACTCATTTTTCAATGTAGTACATAAATGATGCCTTAGGAAATGCAGGGACTGAGCTTGCCCCACTTCTATTGCAGCAGGTTCCCCATTTTTGGAAAAATTATCTTCAAAAGATTTTTGCCACTAAGTAGGATTTCAGCATCAAGAGCTCAGGACAAGTAGTTACTTCCATGGGGGGTAAGCACATCAAATTCTCTCTTCACAAGGTCAGACATCTGCATAATATCATGGTGCAAAAATTACTTCATGTATATGTAAATAATATATCCAAGTAATAGGGGATATAAGTAAAGTGGTATAACAAAAACTGCATGTTTAAGTTATTTTTATTGGTATTTTTGCATAAAAATAACCAATAAACCGTGAAAATGAAATAATATAAGGATTAAAGTCCATCTTGGTATAAATCTGGAAAAATCCGGGATGTTATATGCAAAATAACATAATCCCATGAAATTTCTATTTATTCTGGTAATTTTTATAATTTTTAGGGGTCTTCTACAAAAAATTAGGTCTATTTCTGCAAGAAACATAAAATTCTAAAATTTTGAGGACTTCTTTGTAAAAATTTCTATATATTTTTAAAACTGGGCTAAAAACAGGCTAAAAATCAACCCATTCGTTCCATATCATATCGTGTGAACAGGTATAAATAGCGATGAAACTCCCGGCTCTTGCTTCTCTTCTCTTTCTTCCTCTCTTTGTTTTCTCCACCAAGCACTAAATCCAGCCGCAAGGCGACAGCTTCGTGCGCACGTGCTGGGCGGGGGGGGGGGGGGGGGGGGGGGGGCTTCGTTCCTTGCTCGCGCGGGGTCTGGCGCTGGGCGTAACGGGCGGCGTGGGCGCAACGCCATGCGCGTGCTGGCTCGGAGAGGCCAGGCCGGGCCCAGGCGTGGTGGAGGCGGCGTGGCAGCGTGCGGCGGGTCACGAGCCCAGCTGGTCCAGGCGCGGCAGCTGGTCATGCGCGGGCGGAGGAGCACGCTTGTGCTGCTCGCTAGTGCAGCACGTGGTGGGCTAGGGGTAGCGCCAGGCGCTGGTCTCTTTTTTTTGTTTCTTTGCTTGTTTGCTGCACAACGCCAGGCGCTGGACTCTTTCTTTTTTTCTTTCTTTTTGTGATGTGAGCTGGTGCTCGCCTGGGCCGTAGCGCAAGCTCGTTGCCATGGTGCCGGATCTGAGTTGCACCATGCCAGATCTGGACTATGGCGGGCTGGTAGCGGGGCTGAGCCATGCTTCATGCGTGCCCACCCAGTTCGCCTATGTGGTGGGTGTGGATCTCGGCGGCAGAGGCCGGATCCAGTTGCCCAATTGGGGCTTGATCCGTCCGGGTCTGAGCGGCGCCGTCATCTTCATGGTAGGGTCAGCTCTGTTTTTCTTTTCTTGCTTTCTTGATAATTGTTGTCAACATGGCTTTCCTCGCTGGATTAGATTCGTTAGGGTTCTGACATCCTGACAGTTAAGTATCCGTGGATCTGACTTCGTTCTTTCGAACTTTTAGACATACCCCGTTTTGGATCGGGATATCCCAGATCCTCTCCTTGCCGGTTCCAGATCCAGTTAGGGTTGGTAGATCGTAGGTGCGTAAGTGCCTTTTAATCTGATTTCGTTATTTCATTGTGCCGTCTCCTATGACGGGCTTTTGTTGTTGTAGATTTTGACTGTAACGAGTCAAGATTTTTGTGGCGATCTCCTAGACAGATCTTGGCTGCAACGAGTCAAGATACAAATTCAATCGAAAATAGTACCTTTAATCGCCGAGTAGATGACCGGCTCTGTAGAGCGTGCTGATAACATGTTGAGTTATCGACGATTGTAGGCACATAGATCGAAGTAGAACATGAGAACTAAAAGTAACAAGAATAGAGGAGACAAAATTTTTTATTGAATAATTCTGGCGAAATTACAAGAAGTGTCTCCTTAACTATTTATAAGGGGAGAAACCCTACTTTGTGTTGGGTCAGGATTAGATAAGGAGCCCATATGGACCAGGAGTACTTCTTCTAGAAGGTGGGCCTGGCTCATAAGTGTTTTACAACACAAATCTTTTCTGTCCTGATTCCGGAATCCACCCACGCTGCGGTCCATCTCCTTGTCGTCTCGCCAACCCGTGCCATGTTGAAACACGCAGCTCACCAATGTTCTCTGTATGCTGATGATGCCATGTTGTTCATCACGCCGACAGAGCAGGACCTGGCGGCAACAACAAAGATCCTAAGGCTGTTTGGATCCGCCACTAGGCTGCATACCAACATCCAGAAATGCACAATAGTGCCAATCTGCTGCTCCGACGAGGAAATCGAGCGCACCAAATTTTACTTACCTTGCAACATCTCAAACTTCCCCATCACATACCTCGGACTGCCTTTCTCTACTAGGCAACTACGGAAAACACACCTACAACCAGTAGTGGACAGAGTCCAAAGAAGGCTACCAACATGGAAATCGAAACTGTTGCAAAAATCAGGTAGATTGGCCTTGGTCAAATCAGCACTAATAGCCATACTGATCTTTCTGCTCATCTGTGACAAGCTGCCGCCGTGGGTGATCAAAGCGATCGACAAATGCAGGCGCGGGTTCTTCTGGGCAGGAGAAGCTATGACCTCAGGTGGGAAATGCACGATGGCATGGACGCGTGTAACATGCCTAACCGAAATGGGAGGACTTGGTGTGTTAGATCTGAGGCTGGTAGGAATGGCTATGAGCATGTGCTGGCTGTGGTTTAAACACATCGACCAAGCACGCCAGTGGTGTGACCTGCCAATGGAAGTGGAAAGTGCACTCCAGCAAATGTTTGACACCTCAATTGAGGTATCACTAGGGAACAGCGTAGCCATGATCTTCTGGACGGACCGCTGAATCGAAGGCACAACGATACAATTACTGGCACCTGAAGTTTTCGAAGCAGTACCCAAGAGGGTAAGAACTAAGCAAACTCTACAGCAAGCTGTGTCGGGAAGAAGATGGATACAAGACATCCATACAAGACATGAATGAAGAATAGTAAAGAGGGGGTCAAAAAATGCTCATGATTTTTTTCCGAGGTCTCGGAAGGATGGCGTCTTCCTCTACTCCTCGTTGGACCACTCCTGCGGAAGTCCCGGTCCCTCCCGCCACCAATGTGGAGTTCTCACTCACGAGCCCGCAATCACTCTCGGAGTGAAGACATGATGTGCGTCACCGCTGCCACCAAGACACAAGCTTGCCTCACTCGAGAACTTGCCGGACTCCTCGAGCCGACACTGGCGCTCACTAGCGATGTCCCTTTTACTAGCGGGCTCAAACTATGTACAAACGTGTGATGGTCTTCACAACCAATCACGATAGGCTCGATCACCGACACCTAACTGGTCTAGATCTCACCATAGACCAAGAGTAACAATCTAGATCACACCCTTAAGGACACCCTAGCCTTAGATGTGCATCAATGCTCAAGTTACCCCGTAATAATTGCGGCGTTTGCAACAATTTGTTCATAATGGCATAAATGAAACAATCAAGTCTAGAAATATTATGGGTCAATTTCCATGAAAGTTTTCGGCAATGGAGTCAACACATGTAACATACATGAAAAATACCGCCCAAATGTTGAACGAGCAAATATATATATAAATAATATAATAGATGTAAAGAGATATATGAAAATGACAGACAAAAGACAACTGAAATTTCCTTATTGCATTTTTTCATGAATAGGCAAATGTGTTTCATGATAACAAGCTCACCAAACTGCCAACAAATTTGGGTACCTCATCCAGTTCTTGATCATTATCTTCATCTTCAACTTTCTCGTATGAGCTTAGATCCAAATCCTCAAGCAAATCCTCATCATCATCGTGCTTAAGTACCTGTTTCTTGTTCTTCTCATTCACATTTGCCATCCCCAGTGAGGGTATAAATATGTTTAGACAAGAAGAAACCAAAAATGGAATGCAAAAAAAGTAGGAACATACTCGGGTTTCTTCTTTTCAGCCAACAGATTCTTACTGAAAGCAATGAAAATGGCACTGTCTACTTCATCCAGCTCATCTTGTTGCTTCGGCACTGATAACCTCCATGAGAAGGTTGAAGATTGAGCGCACAATGAAACTGGTTGGGAAGAGGGAATTAGTGAGGCCTATGCCGTTAATCAATATGTAGTCCCAAAATAAGCACAATGCTAAATTGAGCCACATGCTAGAATATATAAGTGCAAAGGGTATATGTTTGTTATACGAGGTTAAACATGGATGAAACCAACTTAGTCTCGTTGAGAGCATCCATCCTGTAGTAACATAGTGCATACTTTTCGAGAAAACTAGACTGTTCTTCCTTCTCGGTCTGCCGGGAAATGAATATTATAAATCAACTGGATGGCTACTCCGCGTATTGCCATGGGGACATAAGGCAATAACATTATAGGAGACTGTGAGTAAAAACATCATTTTAAAGTCACAAATTGGTGTGAAAGTTTGCAAGTGATATTTTAAATTTTTTTTGAGAGAGTCGTGCATGGCGCTTCAGAAATAATTTGATGCTACATGTATTGGTCGATGAGACCGGAATTTCTTTAATATATTTCCTTTTCTAAAAAAATGATACTTTAGTTACTTGAAATTTTAACATCTCTCTTTTGGAATTTTATAAATTATGATATTGACGATTCAAAAGAAAATGTCACAGAGCTTGAATCACTTTATGTCCCGGATAAATATTAGCGCTATCATGTGGCGTGTTATAATACTAAAGCCTGAATCCCTTTCGAGTGGTCCCTGTCTCGCTCGGCCCCCACGCGAGCGAGTGCGTCCGCAATAAAATAAGGGCATTGGCCCTATGCCGGCCATGATGATGGGCGTGCGCACGCGCATAGTATCACTGATGACAAAGGGCGTGTTGTTAGTCTTCACTAGTGGTCCAACCCGCCCTGACGGAAATGGGGCGACGTGATGCTGCCTTCCCCGAGAGTCATGGGAAGGAAACATGGGATTTGACAGCGCTGATTGGCAGGAATCTAATATGACGAATATAAGCCAAATGCTAAATGACGACGCGCCCTACCCACTAGGGGAGGGGGGGTAGGGGGTCGAATTCCGGTCGACCCACCCGATTAAAGACGATATGGGTTGGACGGAGCAGAAAGTCAACAACTACCAACAACCACCCACCAGGGATCCTTAAATGCCATGAACGAGCATGAGGCTACAATGTCGGGTAGCCTTGTAAATGTTCGCACCTTCTCCAATCATAATCATTGCTATGTAAGCTGAGGTAACCAGAAGCGTAATGATGCCCATCCCTTGCTTTGAGGGATGAATTAGCCGAAGAGGCACGCCATACCTCAAATAATGGCTACAATGTCGACAGGACATCATCGATCGATAGGAGTTGATGGCGCACGTTGACTCAGCACGACAATAAACTGCCGCAACGTGAAACCTGGGGAGTACTACCCACGACGACCAACACTCACTCCTCCTACTAAATGCGTAGCTCTTTGTAAGGACCGAAGGCTTACCGAGAGGGGGGGGGGGGGGGAAGGGGTGAATCGGTAAGCCGACCACGAATCTGAATACTTCAAATCACACTATTAGAACCTAGCAATCATTACAACCTAACAATTCTAGGAGGTTAAGACCCTACACATGCTAGTATTCATGATGAAAGCAAGCACAGAAGCCAAACACACTAGTCTATGCAAGCCATAATTCAACCTAGTTACTAGAGCACACAATTGCGGAATAGTAAGAGGGTCAAGGAATGGTCATGATTTTTTTCCCGAGGTCTCGGATGGATGGCGCCTTCCCATAATCCTTGTTGGACCACTTCTGCCGGAGTGCCGGTCCCTCCCGCCACCAATGTGGAGTTCTTTCCCACGAGCCCACAATCACTCCCGGAGTGGAGACACTGTGCGCGTCACCGCTGCCACCAAGGCACAAGCTCGCCTCCCTCGAGAACTCGCCGGACTCCCCGAGCCGAAACAGGCACTTACTAGTGATGCCCCTTTCACCGGCGAGCTCAAACTGGGTACAAACGTGTGACGGCCTTCACAACCGATTATGATAGGCTCGATCACCGACACCTAACCGGTCTAGGTCTCACCATAGACCAAGAGTAACAACCTAGATCACACCCTCAAGGACACCTAGCCTTAGATGTGCAAGATCACTCCATGTTACTCTCACTAGCACTCTCAAGATATGCAATATCTCCTCCTAGTGCTCTCCTCTTTTCCTCTTGGCTCTCACCAAATGCTCCAAGCAATTCCACTGGCCAAGAGAGGTCTCCAAGACTCCAGTAACGAAATTATATGGGCTTCCAACGTCTAACTAGTTGTTGCTCCATGAAATCAGCTTTCTGGACCAACTAACTGGACTGTCCGGTCACTGCCTGACCGGACCGTCCGGTCACTGCAATCCTCGGCACCAATGGCTCTGCCCCTGCTGATCTCCTACTGACCGAACCGTCAGATCAGCTGACCGGACCGTCTAGTCAGACTTTCTCACTTCATTTCAGAGAGCTCCCTATTTGTGTCCTCTCTGTCTCGGCGCGACTCCATACAGACCGGATCGTCCGGTCTGTTGACCGGACCGCCCGGTTACTGTTGATCCTTGCGCAGACAAATTCCTTGCAAACTGCTCTCTGTTCACTTAGTGACCGTACAGTTCGGTATCCACTGACCCTTCTGTTCGGTCATTTCGTCCAGAAGCTGAAACGCCTTGTCCTTGCTTGACTTCATTTCTCGGCTTCTCCGAACAACACCTTGGCTTCTCCACTATCACGTAGTGCCTGTGATTTCACCGAGCAACCTTGCACATCACTGACTAGACATGACCTAAGAGAAATGACCTAGACCCCTTTGATAGACCAGTTTTTCCTATGGACTCAAAGCCCTAACAACTAGACAAGTGTTCTCAAACCTTGCTCCATAGCTTGTCCTTAGCTTTGATCCATCTCCATCAACCCTTGGACTCCATCAAGCTCACAAGCCTCCATGCTTGCGGTCATTATCATCAATCACCAAGGCAACCATCATTCATATGATTTGTAGTAGATTTTTATAGATGATTCCTACATAGACAACACTCATATAGATATTAGCCCACAATTTTATAGTTGTCATCTATCACCAAAACATTCATACCTTTAGGTTCCAATCGTCAACGGTCATGAAGCTTACATCTCCCCTTCCTTCGAATCCTGAAGTGAGAGAGAGGAACCGATGCCTTTATTCTCGCACACTCCACACCTTCTGAACTCTCTCCACCATTGCGCCTTTCCTTCCATTCTTGCCTCCGTCACCTCGCGCTGCCGCTTGACTCCCCTCCTTTTGCCGTACGCTGCCGAGAGTTTCATTCCCCATGGCTGGTGGTCGCTGGAGCCGAGGCTCGAGCCTTCCCTCGGGAAGGGATTCCGTCCCCGCAAGCCGCGGTGCGGGCTCCCGCGCGTCTTCTGTGGCGAGGGAGGAAGGAGCCGCCGCTCTGCTACCGGCCTTGATGTTTCGCTCCGATGCCACCCTCGACAGGGTGCAGCAGTTCCTGGTGGTCGACCCGAATGACGCTGACTTCCATGTCATCCGCCCTGCAACCGTGACCACGGCGCTGGATGAGGACGCTGGCGAAATCGTGACCTTCACCATCTTCGTCCTTGGCGGGCTGGTGCCGCTGTTCTCCGACTTCTTCATGGAGTTCCTGGTGTCGTACGGCCTCCGGATGACACACCTTGGGCCCAACGCCGTGATCATGCTGGTGGTGTTTGCACATTTCTGCGAGGCCTTCGTGAGGGTGATGCTGTCGATCGACGTCCTCCGTCGCTTCTTCAAGTTGTCGAAGACTGGAGGGCACGATCTGGTGGGGAGCGTTCGACTCTCCATCCGACCTCGAGCCAAATGCATAGACTACACCCTCCAACTGAAGTACAAACTATTGACCGGCACCGACTTGCCCTCCAGCTTCGACTACCCCGAGGGGGCCAGCCCTCTATGGCTCATCGCCGACAAGTATGACATCATCAATTCATTGCTGAAATTGGACGCACGGGGCTTGAGGTCCGATCGTGCGCCTCCCGGGGGAGGGCCGCTGGTCGGACCTAGCGGTGCCTGTCCGAGTGGCGGAGAGGGCCCGCCCACAGGGAAAGGCATGAGAGTTCGGCCCCCTTCGCCCCCTTCGTCCGACTCTGAAGGCAGGGCCCTGACCCCTGCTGGTGGTGCCTCCCGAGTTGATGCTCTGACTGGGGAGTCGAGTCCAAAGAGGCGTCGCAGTCCTTCCCCACCTGCGTAGGATTCAGATGTTCCCGTGACGATCGCCATTCGGAGGGCTCCATCTTCGGAACCCGTGACTGCGACGGGTGAGGGCGCTGGCGTGAAGTTGCCCAACATGCCCGTGAGGAAGTGGAAGCACCTTTGCAAGTAAGTCCTTGCCGACTGTTATGTTTTGCTTTGGAGTTCCCACTGACTCTGGCCGCTGACGCTATACAGACTTCGCCGGCCGCCTCGAAGCCGAAAGCCGAGTGGAGACTGCGTCGAAAGCCGCTGCCGCTATACTGACTCCGCCGGCCGCCTCGAAGCCCATCCCGGTTACGCCTCTTGAGGTGGTGTTTGAGACCCGATTGCAGGTCACAAACTGACTCGAGTTCTTTAATAATGTTGCGGTTATTCTTGCAGGGGAGGCCGTCCTTGTCTCCTCCAACACCGTCCGAGTTTCCGCAACCGAGTCAGAGAGCTGCAAGCTCGTCGGTGCGACCCGAAGTCCGGCCCGTCCCGCTCCCCTTGCTTGCTTTGGAGTGTTCGCCAGGGGTTCAATCTGAGCCGTCCTCTTCATCTCCAGGCCCAGGCGGTGATTGGAGTTAACGCGGCCTCGACGTCTCCGAGTCTTCAACCGACGCCCGAGCTGATGACCCGATCGACCTGGATGCCATGTTGGGCGCCGACGGAACTCCATCGTGTTTTCGATCGGAGCCGGAGCAGGTGCTGCCGAGTGGGACAAACAACGCTCGTGTTGCGCCTGTGGAAGATGACCATCGCAGGAGGCTGCCCCGCCCGCTACCCGTCTTGATCGATGAGGCACGAAAGCTACTGCCCGAGTTGGCCTCGTCAGTTATGGCGGCGTCATCGGACCTGGGACTAAGGGAAGCTGCCGCTGCATTCGAGTAGGCCAGACTCAAGTCCGTTGTGAAGCTGGCCCGCCACCATCATGACGCCGAGATGGAGCGTGCCCGCCAGCGGACAGAGGCCGCCACTGCACTCTGTGAGGTGGCCGCTGCACTGATGGAGGAGGACAACCGGCGGATCGACGCGGTAACGGAGCATGAGGAGGAGGTTTGACACTAGGAGTCAAATCTGGCTGCCAAGTGGGTGTGTTTGAAGGCCGCGGAGCCGAAGGTGGCTGAGCGGGCCGACCGGTTCAAGTCCGCAGAGAACGCACTGTGGCTGCAGGAGGAGGGCGTCCAAGAACAGAGGGAGGCCGTACTGTTGCGTGAAGATGACCTGGATGCCCACGCGTAGGGCCTGGACGATCGGTAGGCGGCCTTCGCCGAGCGGGAGGATGCCCTGAGGGCGAGGGAAGCAGATGCGGAGGAGCAACATCTCGCCCTGTTTGGCAAAGAGCTCGTTGCGGACCTACTTAGCTCCCTGTTGGACGCCTGCTTGGCCTCCCTCTGGGCGCAAATCTAGGAGGCGGAGGACGCATACTCTGTTCGCCAGCTTGCCATTTGCGAAGAGCAACTGGCCTTCCGAGAGGCTGAGGCAGCAACAAAGCTGGCGGCAGCAGAAAGTATGGAGACCCAAGCCACCGCTGAGTTGGAGACCGCTCGTGGTTTGGTGGCCGCCGCCGCCATTCGAGTCCGCCAGGAGACGCTGGAGGAGAGCTCCAAGGAGCACGTGGAGCTGGCGGCATGGGTCTGCGACCTTGAAGAGCAGGCTTCGAACTGGTCAACTATGAAGGCCAAGTACTTGGACCACATCCGGGTGCTTGAGAGGGAACTGGACGAGACAAAACTAGGACTCACCACTAGTGCGCCACCCCCAATTCACTGTCGCGCCGCAGCACCTCCTTCAGCGGCAAGACCGCCGCAGAGCTTGAAGACGTTTTGAACAAGTTAGAGCTACAACGGGCTGCCTTGGCACAATAGGTGGAGGACACTCGCCTGGCCGATGTAAGCTTCACTGAGATGGCACGTGACTTGTTCGACCATGTGAACCAAGCACTGCATCATGGTCAGCTCGGCTCGCTTCCCCGGCCGATGAAGGCGACAGCGCGACACTATGTCTACGCGTTGTCGCCATTGCTGAGTTGCTGGAGGGGGTCGCCGCGCGCACCCGCTCTGTGACGGAAGCAGAGGGGCACCAACGTCTTGAAGACGGGCTCACCGAGCTGCTTAGCCTGGCAATCGCCCATGTCACAGACTTCCCGGCCGAGTTTTTTGTCTCCGCCGAGTTGCCCCCCAGTCATGGCGACGTTGTGAAGGAAGCCCGACCACTGGCCAAGGAGTTCGCCGCCTCGTTCATGCGTGAGGATTGAAGTCTCACCTGCTAGTGGGTTTTGTAAAGGGCGACTGTGCCCATCCTGCAAAATATGATAATGCTTTTCTGGTTGTTTTTATTATGTGATTCGCCTGTAAATTTTGCCGAGTCTTGCTTTTTTAGGAACTAGACTCGGACTACCCGCGCACGGATGCACAGTTGGACCGGGTTCTGTAATCAACTAGCACGAGGCGCTGGTCTTTCTGTAATTCCGCGACTCTCGTGCATCGTTGCTTTTAGGGATCGCTCGTCATGTTGTAGGAGATAGACTCAAATGCGGCTAGCCTGATTGTGAGTTAGTTAATCGAAAAAGACTTCATTAGATAGTAAAGAGAGAGCGAAGGAGCAGCTTTGAAGGATACAAGCGGTGCATTGGCGACTAAGGCCAGCGTTATAGGGACTCGACCCCTGGAGGGTGCGAGTGGTGCAATGTTTACGGGTAGAACTTCTTTAAGTGTTCTATGTTCCATGTGCTCCGCTCGGGAATGCCATCTTCCGACTCGAGTCTCACAGAACCAGGTCGCTGGACACTCGAGACGACGAAGGGGCCCTCCCACATCGGCGTCAACTTGTCTTTGCCTTCACGACTCTGGGCGCAGTGCAATACTAAGTCTCCGTCTTGCAGTTCCTGTAGGCTGACCTTTTTCTGATGGTAGCGGCGGAGGGACTACAAGTACCTGGCGTTCCGAATCAAGGCCCTCTACCTTGACTCCCCGAGCGAGTCCGTGTCATCAAGGCGTCTTTGCTCTTGAGATGCTTTCTCGAACAGGGCAACGCGCGGGGAGTCATGCGCTGCTTCCATCGGTAGTACCGCCTCTGCGTCGTAAACTAGGAAAAATGGTGTTTTCCCGGTGGCTCGGTTAGGAGTGGTCCTTAAGGACCATGGCACCGACTGTACCTCCGTAACCATTGCGTGCCCTTTTTCTTCAATGGGTTGAATGATCTTGTTTTTAGCCCGTGTAGAATTTATGCGTTAGCGTGCTTGGCTTGGCCATTACATTGAGGGTGGGCGACCGAGGCGTAGCATACTCGAGTGCCGATGTCGTCGTAGTACGCTGTGAAAGCGTGACTCGTGAACTGGGTCCCATTGTCCGTGATGAGCCGGTTGTGCATGCCGAATCTGCACACTATATTTTTTATGAACTTCTGAGCCGATTGCTTGTTGATGGTAGTGACCGGCTCCGCTTTCGGCCACTTGGTGAACTTATTGATGGCCACATACAGCCACTGGTAGCCTCCCGCTGCCGTCGGAAAGGGGTCGACTATGTCAAGGCCCCAAACCGCAAAAGGCCACGAGAAGGATATCATCTGCAAGGCTTAAGCCGGAAGGTGAGATTGTTTGGAGTTGAACTGACATGCTTTGTAGTGTTTGACCAGCTTCGCGGCGTCCATGAGGGCTATTGGCCAGTAATAACATTGTCAGAAGGCTTTCCCGACCAGAGTTCAGGAGGCCATATGGCTCCCGTAATCCCCCCCCGTCCCGTGGATCTTTGCTAGGATGTCATTCCCTTGTGTGCGAGTTATGCACTTCATCAAGTTGCCGCTTGCGCGTTGTCTGTATAGATGGCCATCAACCACTCAGTATCGCCAGGCTTGTCGAGCTAGTTTCTCAGCCTCTGCATCGTCTTCCGGCAATATGTTGTCACGAAGGTATCTGAGGATTTCATCAATCCAGTAGGGCTCTGCCATCGACGATAGTACCTACAGGTTGTCGAGCGGCGGCGAGGAGGTGGATGACTGTTCGTGAAGTTCCGAGCTCGGGCTACAAGCCGAAGGAGAGCTGATGATTTCAATGAATACGCCTGGTGGGACTGGGGCCCGGGTGGACGCCAGCCGTGCCAACTCATCGGCCACGTGATTTTCACTGCGCGAGATGTGACGCACCTCCAAACCGTGGAAGTGACGCTCCAAGCGTCTGAGCTCGGCGAGGTATGTTGCCATCTGTGAGTCGAAGCACCTCCAAACATGATTCACGACCAACTGTTGTTGGTCGTACCTACGCACCCACTTATATACCGCAAGAGGACGATGTACGATTGTAGCACTTTTTTCCATGAGTTGAGTATTCCAAGGTTTATCGAATCACTGGGATCTTACGGATAATTAAACAAAGTTAACAGTAAAAGATCTAGTCAAAGCTATTGTCAAATTTAGGTTGGGTGAGGGGGAGACTGACCAGCGCAAAGGTGCGCCAGATAGTAAATCTGTCGTTGCGCCGATCGGCACAGGAGTTGAGCCGATCGGCACACTAGTGAATCTAAGCCAAAGTGCGCCAGATGCCTTGTAAGCCTATGCTGTTAAGTGAGTAACCAGACATCTAATAGTGAGATCGTAACCAAAAAGTCTAATTAAATAGCATCATAATGGGTAATTACATAGATCAATGAAAACCTATAATGAATAAGACCACCCTGCTTTCTGAGTAGCTCCCGATTTATCGCTGACGAGAGGAAACCCTTAATCGCGCGAGTATCTTACCCTACTCAACTATCCAATAGTGCTACGCAGGCTTAGTGCTGTCACCGCTAAACCACACTACTAGCATCATCAAGCAACCATAATCAATACAATGTCCAAATACTATCCTAATCACCACGATCAAGATAATATCAACTTACTTAGCCTAGAACTAAGCAATTGGAATAAGCACATGCATGATTATAGAATCAAGACAGACAAATCACCAAAACCATCATCAACATATTCAATCATCCTTGAGATACATAAAGTAAGATTTATCCCCATCGAGATGGCCTACCTTGACGGATCAACTCTTAACACCAATGGTTCTTGAAACTCAACTAGAGATCTATTCTAACAGGGCAAGCCCTGATGGCTCTAACTCACGGACCTGTTGTCCCTCTGTCGCCTCTCTCTCTCTGTGGCCAGGGTTTACAAGTATTTATAGGGGTTCTACTCGTAAAGGACTCGGTTTCTAGCAAATAATGCGGTTGCGCTGATCGGGGCAGGATTGCGCCGATCGGCGCAAGCCGTGTCTTCTCTGGTTTCTTCTTCGAGTCGGTTCCTCTGTCTTCCACAGCTGCCATGTGGGTCTTTTCCTTCGAGATAAAGTCTTGTACTGCACGTCGAGATCTTGAAGTTCCATAAATCTTCTAGGCAAATATCTTCAAGTGTCTTGCGCAGATAAACTTCCATAAACATGTGGAATAGGCCTCGGTCACTTCTGTGAGCCAAAACACCCTAGCGCCGACCGGCTCATGGACTGCACCGATCGGCGCACTGGGCTTCTTTAGTGCTTTTCGTCGGTTTTGGATTCCTATCCTCTCCAGCATCACTTTAATCACCAATTTTACCTATTTTTGCAATAAAGCTCCAAAACAACGCATATATAAATATATAGACAATATCATAAGTAAATGGCCTAAATTCGTATCAATTATGCTCTAATTGAAGTAATATTCACATATAAAAGGGGCACTTGGGAAGTGCCAACATTTCCGCCACACTTAAACCTTTGCTCGTCCCGAGTAAAGTAAAAGAAAAAAAAAATCAAAAAACATACTCTTTCTATTATAAAAGATATCTCAAATCAGCAAATGTTGAGCATTGTTCTATTGTGGTTTATTTCATATTGGTATTTAGCAAAATAGTTCAAATATGGGCATAAAGCTTAAAGTTTCTCCCCAAAGCAACAGATCATGTCCAACTCACAAATTATAACTTTTCCACACATATAAATTACTTAAAAGATTGCTGTGAACATAGAGAATCTATCTTCCAAATAATCCAAGGCAACAACTCATCTTTCAAATCACTAAACCTATATCCTATAACATAATGATCAAATAATATTAGTGTAAGGGTTATATGAGTAGCTAGATGAGGTAATTCAAGGATTGCAAATATAAATCAATAATATATTGTAAAGGTAGGAGATTATTTTTCATTGGAATTATAGAAACTTATCAAGATGGCCATTAAGAAAGAAAAATTTAAGAAAGGACATGTGCATAGCAAAAATTTGATCTTGGAAGATTGCACATGGTTGAAATGATTGATGGCTAAGAATGAATTTCGAGAATAAGCATGTTATATACCATCCCCCCACACTTAAAATTTTGCTAGTCCCTTAACAAACAGCAGAGCTTTTCTCTGTTTTTTTTTCACTTCTTGTTTCTCCTTTTTTTTTATTTTGCTCTCCGCTGTGGCGATCGGTTCAAGGTGCGCCGATCGGCTCTCAACCCAAATTCTCGAATATTTGTTGATATTTGATCCGTCTGGCTTCAACATTTATTCAAGAATTAAATATAGCCAGAAATAAAGGATGTGGTCAAGGAATGATACTCAACAAGATGTTTTGGGTTTATGGTAGTGTACTCAGCGGAATTGAATTTTCGCATGAGTAATTCAAGGCTAGAAAAGGATACACAAAGAATTGCCATCTTAGTAAAGTTCATACCAAAAAGAATTAAATCCTAACCGAACTCAACCATCAATTTAATATTTATCTACATATCAAAGGTTCATGAGTATTGCTCAAAATATGGCATTGGTAGGTAAGGATCTTGAAAACAATAAATTCCAAAGTTCACAACATGAAAATTTATTTATGAAAAGATTGGTACTAAGTTATCATCACAAACTGGACAACACAAATGAAGCACATGGGTACTCCAAATTGCTCCACATAAGACATATTTGCCGAATAATCATTAAGTGTAAGTTTAAAATTTTATTCAATGCTCAACATTATTCGGTCTTCATCAACACTTTTCAAGAAAGAATAAATAATTCAATTCTCCTAAAAGAGCATAACCACCACCATTATATTAAGATCAAAACTCGAATACATGGTGATGATTTTTGCACACACTTGTATATAAATAAAACTACTACTAACGCACTTGCATGAAAATAAAACTACTACTAACTACTACTAACAAACTTGCATGAAAGTAAAACTACTACTAACACACTTGCATGAAAATAAAACTACTACTAACTACTACTAACACACTTGCATGAAAATAAAACTACTACTAACACACTTGCATGAAAGTAAGCACACCCGATACATGGTTTTCCAACCCGCTCACACACACATAAGCAAATAAAGAAAAAGATTGAAAAAGATAAAAAGAAAACGCAAATCAGGAAACCGATACACGTGCCAACTCCTAGGCACTCTAGTCATCCGAAAGTGGAGGCGATGGCTGATCGAAGCCATAGCGTCGCGCCTTGAGTCGCTCGAACTCCTCCACCATCGCATCGGGGTTGTCCCTCCATTGGGACGTGGCTTCCTCCACGCGCTCGATGTAGTGCATGTTGTTGTCGAGGTACCCCTGCATGGGCACGAAAAAGTATGCATCGGGCATAGGAGGCACCACAGGTACACGCCCTTGGTACCTGTAGTCAATACCCGTGCTGAAGTAGGGACGCCGACCGGCGCGTCGCCTGCGCCGATTGGCGCAGAGGGCTGTGAACCGCCCGCTGCGTCGCTCCACCCTGATTGGTACTGCTGAGGCTCCTGGCATGACCCCCAGGAGTCCCACTCGCCGTCAGCTGCTGTAGATGTGTCCAGCTGTCGAACCCGCCCACGGCGGTCCTTTAGAACTCGGCCCCCCTCCAGGAGACCTTCCTCAAGCCAATTTCCTCCCTCCAGCTTGCGAGGGAGGAAAACTCCTAGCTCCGCACACGGGAGCTTGATGTTGGTGCCACCGACATGGAAGCCGGCGCGAACACTTCCCGTGACAATATTCTCGCTGATCTCCGTCGCGCACTCCCACTTGTTATCGCGCCCTCCCGGTCCGTTGCCGTCGCAGACGAGGGCTGCTAGGCGTTGAAGATAGGCCCCGAAGGCCAACTTCTTGCTTGCCTTGCCCCTCTTGTCGATCCAACCTCGCACCATCACCGACATGGGGTTGCAATGAGACGGACTCACGATGGCGTTGTAGAGCCACCGCAAGTCTGCATCGGTGATGTTGCTGGAGTCGACCTTGTCGCCTATGCGCGCCGCCAACCACCGATGGAAGACTTGAATGGTCGGGTTGCGGATGTTGCCACGCTTCATCTCTTCTATGAACAAGAGCCGCCTCTAAAAGGAATCCAACTCCCCACGTCCCAAGATGCCGGCAACGTCGGCGTTGGTGTCGAAGCCGAAGGCTTGAGCCGCCGCCTCCATGGTCACCGTGTAGCTGATGTCGCGGATGCGGAAGTTGACGGCCTCTTTGCCATCTTCGACGGTGCCAAGCTTCATCGTAGAGGCAATCTCGGTGATGACGTCGTGGTTGTAGTCCATGGGAAGAAGGTGGAAGTCCACCCAACCGAGATTGTTGAGCATCCTCCTTATGTCCTCCCATAGGCCAATCGAGGTGAGGAAGGTCTCGTCCAAATCAAAGTTGGGGACAAACCTTCCCCTCACCGCGAGGTAGTGCCGCTGTTCCTTCGCGCTCTGGAGGGTGAAGCCCTCATCCACCGTGCGTGGCATGAATGCCAGCGGTGGTGGTGATGTGGGAACCCCACGGCTTGCTGCCGTTTGGCTCGTCGTAGCACGCCCTGTTGGAAGGGACGCGCTGAATACGGAGTGGCGGGTGCCGATCTCGCATGTCGCCGCCGCCGAGCCGGTGGATGCACCACCCACCCACATGTCATCGCGAGCGCCAGAGCCCCCCCTCGCCGAGGAGTCACCGCTCGACTCGTCGCTGTCGTCGGAACTGCTTCCCCAGCGCAGCCTCTTTCCCAACTTGCCGACGAAGGTGCAGAGACGATCCATCTGCGAGGAATGCGGAACGTGTGTGAGATCTTGGGTAGTGGGAAAGGTGGAGAGATTACCTGGATGGTGTGCCGAATTGGGGGCGCCTGGCCTCCCTTTTATTGTGTGGGAAACTTCCAGGAGAAGGAACCGCCAAAACATTTTAAAATTTGAGAGTGCGCCGATCGGCACAATTCAAATTTTGAATGCTCTGACCAATCTGGTGCTTGATTCCCATCCTTCATGTCGCTTCCCGGTATATCATGTTGGTTGGCAGGGGAACAACATGGAATCCCGATGTCTTGTTGACTGCGCCAATCGGCGCGGGCCCGTGCCGATCGACGCGCCGTCTCTTTTTAGCTTTTGGTCAATTCCGTGTCTCCTCTGCACACCTGCATAGCAATCATACCTGTTTCTCAAAATCAACGCCTGCCACCTTTGTCACCCATTTGGGATCCTCATGGGTACCTGCGCCGATCGGCGCAGAAGGGGCCGAATGGCGCAAGTCCCTTGCACCTCGTCTTTTGGTCCGGCGCTGATCCTGATGCCTCGTGTTCATCTCTTTCACCTAATTTCCACTTTTTCCAATGTTCCAATAGTATTGACATACGTAGCGGGGCTCATCTGGTGACCGCGCCGATCGGCATGATGTCCATTTTTGCTCCTGGCCCCTCGCTTCTTTGCTAGATGTTGCTCCTCATCCTTTCCTGCGTCATTTAAGAACCATTTTGCACACAAAAATTAATTCAAATTTTTTTTACCTTGAAAATAGCTCCGTCTGTGAAAATTATTGTGCTTGTTGATTTTTAGCACCCCTTCAATTTTGGGCGTCGTCAGCCTCCTGACTTGGGTAATAATGCGCCGACCGGCGCAGAAGTGCACCGATTGGCGCAAGCTCTGTTCCTTTCTGTTTTTTGGTCTTTTTTTATATATTCCTACATGTATATACATAGTTTTGCACGAATAAACAGACAACGCAAGAGCACATAAGAATTAAGCACACACTTTTCTATTTCTTTTATTTGGGAGATTGATTTTATCACAAGCAAGCAAATTTAAAACACCAGGTTGCCCTCCCGGCCAGCACTAATTAACTAAGTGAAATGGGTTGCCCTCCCACAAGCACTAAACAACTTCTAAATCCCCCGATCATTGGGTTGCCTCCCAAGAGCGCTCTAGTTATTTAGAGGTCAAAGAGCTTGACCTCCCCGCAAACAATCAATCCTTAGTGCCGCGGTGCGAGACGTGAGGCCGCGACACTACAAGGTTCTCTTATCTCCATGGTTCATATCGCTTGGACGACCTATCCATACATCCCCTCCAATTACTTTCGATGCCACGTTGCCATGATGTCTTGTATCTCTTCACTTCATCAATAGCACGACACTCTTCTCCCTTTTGGGCGAAATTTGAAAGAGTAGGGAGTCCCACTTATATCGAAGCTTATCTCACCACTCCTAACATCAATACTTGCCCTTGCAGTTCTCAAGAAGGGTCTGCCTAAGATCAACGGGGTCCTCATTCTCTTATCCATATCAAGCACAATAAAATCAATAGGGACGATGTGATCTCCAATTTGAACAAGCATATCCTCAGCAATTCCATCAGGGAAGCGTACCGATTGATCGACTAACTCCAAACACATACCCGTAGGCTCTAATTCAGGCAAATTGAGACTTATGAGTATATGATGGGGCATAAAACTTACACTTGCTCCAAGATTGCACAAGCACCTATCAAATATCCTTGTTCCAATCATGCATTTGATGCTTGGTGATCCAGGGTCGGATTTCTTCTCCAGTGCAACATCATTGATTGCCGCCGTAAGCTCCTTAGTAACCTTCACAACCTCCTCAGAAACTAGAGACTTCTTGTTTTGCATCATGTCCTTAATGTACTTGGCATAGGTGGGAACTTCGATAGCATCAACAAAAGGGACATTGATGTCAAGCTTCTTCATAATATCGACGAACCTTGCAAACTGCTCGTCGTGTTGCCGCGCTCTTTCTGTCTTCGTCAGTAGTTGAGTATCCAGGAATGTGGCAAGGCCATGCTCTTCTGTCTCCACGCCCATTTTCAGACCAGAGAGGTCAACATCCTCCTTGCGCCGATCGGTGCTTTCAGGGAGCCGATCGGCGCCGATAGGATCGTCGCGCCGTTCGGCGCCAGGTGTGCGCCGATCGTCGCGGGGCTTCCTTGCTCCCACAGAGTGCTCTGGATCTTCTATTTGCTTTCCTGACCGCTTAGCTATTGCCTTCAACTGCTCTATAGATATCGTATTGCTAGGAATAGCCCCTTTGCTGCCTTGAATGGCTTGCGATAGCTGTCCTATCTGTTGCTGCATAATCTTGGTATGCTTCAAAATCTGCTCATTGGAGCTCCCAATTTCTATCACCTTGTCATTAGTTCCCTCAAGGACACGATCAATCTCCATGAATTTAGCTTGATTGTCCTTGTTGATCTTCTCTTGAGCTTGGAAGAACTCATGACATTGGAGACGAAGTGGGATAGAATTTTGCCTGGACGAACTAGGAGAGAAAGAACTCCTTTGTTGCTGATATTGGGACTTCCATCCACTATTCTTCATATATTCTAGCATCTTCATCTCTTCAGCACAATCTTTCTGCACATGACCAAATTCTCTACACTCACTACATGTGAAGCGTGATTCCGCCAGCTTGAGTGTCTCTTCCTTAGGGATATGAAGATTATTGTCCAACCTCCTTTGAATAGCATCGAGGTGATCTATAATCAAGTCTTCCTGAGTCTTCTTAATCACACTCTTCGCTACTCCTTTTGAAGGTTGCAAATTCCTTGAACTTCTCTCACCATCCCACGATTGATTTTCAACTAGCAACTTGATCAAATTCTTAGCTTTGGTGAGGGTTTTTGACATGAATGATCCTGCAGCTGAGGTGTCCAAGTGTTGACGTGATAGAAGATTCAATCCTGTGTAGAACGTCTCAATAACTTCTCCAACCGTCAGACCATGATGAGGGCATGCATCCATATCTTCATTGTTTCTTTCCCATGCTTCTCCAATGCTCTCATCAATATTCTGTGTAAACCCAAGAATCTTATTTTTCAAAGCTTGAGTGTTTCTTTCCCATGCACCAGGAGGGAAGTATTTGGCCAAGAATTCAGCTGCTAACGTGTCCTACACCATTTTTACTGGGTTTTTCAATCCATTGTACCATTGCTTGGGGCGTCCAACTAGAGAGAAGGGGAACAGCCGCACACGTGCTTGGTCTCCTATCGATCCCGCTATCTTGAATGTACTGCAAACCTCAAGGAAGTGTTGCAAGTGATGATTGGGATCTTCCGAACTTGTGAACGGTTGTTGCACCACTATTCCAACATATCTCTCCAATTGATATGGAAGTTGATCTTGAGCTTCTTAGAAATCTGTCTTGACAATACTAGTCAATTGTGGCTTGAGACGATTAACCATAGGTACCTCTGCCATCTCCTCTTCTTCTTGCTCTTGAACTGGGTCTTCTATTATGAATAGTACTCAAGGTGTTGCGCGGACTGCTTCTCCAGCAAAACCTCTAAGTGACTTGCTTCTCTTCTCCGCTGTTCTCTTCTTGTGAAAGAGGCTTTCTGGATCATCGGTGTAATTAGAGGGTTTGTTTGACTTAGGACCGTTCATACCTGTTAGTTTCACTTAACAGAATATATGTACTAGAGAGACAAGTAAAGCACAATGACTAAACACTAATACATCAAACAATGTTAGGGATAATTAAACAAAGTTAACAGTAAAAGATCTAGCCAAAGCTACTGTAAAATTTAGGTTGCGTGAGGGGGAGACTGGCCAGCGCAAAGGTGCGCCAGACAGTAAATCTGTCGTTGTGCCGATCGGCGTAGGAGTTGAGCCGATCGGCACACTAGTGAATCTAAGCCAAAGTGCACCAGATGCCTTGTAAGCCTATGCTGTTAAGTGAGTAACCAGATATCTACTAGTAAGATCGTAACTAGAAAGTCTAATTAAATAGTATCATAATGGGTAATTACATAGATCAATGAAAACCTATAATGAATAAGACCACCCTGCTTTCCGAGCGGCTCCCGATTTATCGCTGCCGATAGGAAACCCTTAATCACGTGAGTATCTTACCCTACTCAACTATCCAATAGTGCTGCGCAGGCTTAGTGCTGTCACCGCTAAACTATACTACTAGCATCATCAAGCAACCATAATCAATACAATATCCGAATACTATCCTAATCACCACGATCAATATAATATCAACTTACTTAGCCTAGAACTAAGCAATTGGAATAAGCACATGCATGATTATAGAATCAAGAGAGACAAATCACCAAAACCATCATCAACATATTCAATCATCCTTGAGATACATAGAGTAAGATTCATCCCTGTCGAGATGGACTACCTTGACAGATCAACTCTTAACACCAATGGTTCTTGAAACTCAACTAGAGATCTATTCTAACGGGGCAAGCCCCGGTGGCTCTAACTCACGGATCTGTTGTCCCTCTGTCGCCTCTCTCTCTCTCTCTCTGCGGCCAGGGTTTACAAGTATTTATAGGGGTTCTACTTGTAGAGGACTCGGTTTCTAGCAAATAAGGCGGTTGCGCCAATCAGCACAGGATTGCACCGATCGGCGCAAGCCGTGTCTTCTCTGGTTTCTTCTCCGAGTCGGGTCCTCTGTCTTCCACAGCTGCCATGTGGGCCTTTTCCTTCGAGATAAAGTCTTGTACTGCACGTCAAGATCTTGAAGTTTCATAAATCTTCTAGGCAAATATCTTCAAGTGTCTTGCGTAGATAAACTTACATAAACATGTGGAATGGGCCTCGGTCACTTCAGTGGGCCAAAACACCCTAGCGCCGACCGGCTCATGGACTGCACCGATCGGCGCACTGGGCTTCTTCAGTGCTTTTCATCAGTTCTGGATTCCTGTCCTCTCCAGCATCACTTTAATCACCAATTTTACCTGTTTCTGCAATAAAGCTCCAAAATAACGCATATACAAATATATAGACAATATCATAGGTAAATGGCCTAAATTAGTATCAATTATGCTCTAATTGGGATAATATTCACATATAAAAGGGGCACTTGAGAAGTGTCAACAACTGTGAATCTCCCTTAGCGAGGAGGCATGAAATGCCTTAGTCGACCGCGATGCGGAGGCCAACTAGTAGGCCCTCGTATTCCGCCATGTTGTGTTGTTGCTTTGAAGTGTAGTTGGATCACGTAACGAAATTCATCGCCCGTAGGGGAGGTGAGGAGCACCCCTGCTCCAGCTCTGCTCAGCATTAGCGACCCGTTGAAGTGCAGCGTCCAGTGGGAGCCGTCTGGGGGTCGTGCCTGCTGCACCCGAGTACTAATTTCCTCCCGCTCGACTTCTGGTGTTGGGGTCCACTCGGCGATGAACTCTGCCAGAGCCCCGCTCTTGATGAGTGAGTGCTAACGAACGAGACGTCGAACTCAGCAAGCTCTGAGGCCCACTTCGTGATACACCTCGTGGCTTCCCGGTGATGCAGCACCGTTTCTAGGGATAGCTTGGTGACGACTTTTATTGGGTCAGCCTGGAAGTAGTGCCTCGGCTTTCTTGAGGCTACGAGTAAGGTGTACAACATCTTCTGTTGCATAGGATACCGCGTCTGGCGTCTCATAGCACTTGGCTGACAAAGGACACTGGTCGTTGGACAAGCACCGCAGTTGCTGTCGGATCTATCGGACCGCCCTTTTCTTCTGGCTTGGTCGGAGCCAGGGCCCCCGGGCGGTCGGGTAGCGCGGCAGTATGTGCCTGATGGCGTCGGTCTTGCTCGACTTGGTCAGAGCCAGAGCCCCCGGGCTACTCGGGTCATGACTGATGCTTTCGTGGTCGATTGAAGGCGTGACGCGGCCCTTCCTCGTGAATTTGGTCGGAGCCGGAGCCCCCGCGCTGCGTGGTGGCAAGAGATTGACCGTGCCCTAGGACTCGGCTATAGCCTCTGAGTATAGTTCTTGTGTAGCTTCTATGTGGGGCTCGGGCGCTGCACCCGAGTGCGAATTGGGCGTAACCCCCGAGTGGGAATTGGACACAGCCCCCAAGTGGGACCCGGGTGCCAGCTCTGAGCGAGACTCGAGTGTAGCCCCCGAGCGAGGCTCGGGCGCCAACTCTGAGAGGGAGTTGGGCGCAGCCCCCGAGTGGGAGCCGGGTGCTGGCTCTGAGCGGGACTCGAGCGTAGCCCCCGAGCAAGGCTCGGGTGCCAACTCTGAGTGGGAGTTGGGCGCAGCCCCTGAGTGGGACCCAGGTGCCGGCTCTGAGCGGGACTCGAGCGTAGCCCCCGAGCAAGGCTCGGGTGCCAACTCTGAGTGGCAGTTGGGCGCAGCCCCCAAGTGGGACTAGGGTGTCGGCTCTGAGTAGGACTCGAGCGTAACCCTCGAGCAAGGCTCGGGTGCCAACTCTAAGTGGGAGTTGGGCACAGCCCCCGAGTGGGACTCGGGTGCCGGCTCTGAGCGGGACTCAAGCATAGCCCTCGAGCAAGGTTCAGGTGCCAACTCTGAGTGGGAGTTGGGCGCAGCCCCCGGGTCTTGCTCTTTGTTGGTCCGCCATCTCTTGGCCGCTTTTCTTGGTGTAGGGTCAGTGTTCTCCAGTCGCTCAGCCACCAGGACCATGCTGATCACTTGTGGGGTTGCGGCGATGTAGAGGAGGGGGAGTTCTCCTAGGTTTAGGGTGGTTAGAGTCGGTGGTGATGAAAGGTACTGTTTTAGCTCTTGTAGCGCATTGCCGGCCTGCTTGGTCCACTCGAACTTGCCTGCTTGCTTGAGCACCTTGAAGAAGGGTAGTGCGCGCTCTCCGAGTCGGGATATGAAACGACCTAGGGCGGCCATGCTCCCGGTGAGGCGCTGCACATCCTTGAGGCGGGTGGGAGCTTTGATCGCCTCGATGGCCTTGATCTTCTCCGAGTTGACCTCGATTCCTCGGTGTGATACTAGGAAACTAAGTAACTTCCCTGCTGGGACCCCGAAGACGTATTTCTCCGGGTTGAGTCTTACCCTATTTTTTTCGCAAGTTTACGAATGTCTCATCGAGGTCGACCAGCAGGGAGGAGCTCAACCGGGTTTTTACAACTATGTCATCTACATAAGCTTGGTCGTTTCTCCCAATTGGAGTATCTAACGTTAGATGCATGGCCCGCTGGAAAGTGGGACCCGCATTCTTGAGACCAAAAGGCATGCTCACGTAGCAAAAGCTCCCTGAGGGAGTCACGAATGACGTTTTCTCTTCATCTTTGCATGCCATACATATTTGATGATACCCCGAATATGCGTCCAACAAGCAAAGCAAGTCGCAGCCTGTGGTGGAATCTAGTACCGAATCTATCCTTGGAAGAGGGAAGGGGTCCTTGGGGCAAGCTTTATTCAAGTTGGTATAGTCCACGCACATCCGAAGCTTGTCATTGCTTTTGGGTACAACCACGGGGTTGGCAAGCCATGTTGGATGGAGGACTTCCCGTATGAACCCAGCTTCTAGGAGCTTTCAGACCTCCGCCCTTATGAAATCTTCTCGCTCGGGTGCTTGATGCCGTGCCTTCTGCTTTACTGGTCGGACAGCTGGGTCCACCCTTAACTTGTGCTCGATCACCTCCCTTAGGATTCCTGGCATGTCAGACGGATGCCAGGTGAATATGTCCACGTTGTTGCGTAGGAAGGTGACGAGCGCGAGTTCCTATTTGGGGGTCAAGCCGCCGCCGATGGTGATAGTCTTCAATCCTTTGGCATCCAACATGATCTTCTTAGAGTAGGCCACCATGGGTGCGGATATCCAAGCGCGTGGGGCACTCAGACTCACCTCGGCCGGCTCTCCCGCTCCTTTGTTTGCTGCAAGCTCGGAGGTTAAGATGTCCTCAAGGCAGGCCACCGTCTTGACGACGTCTACCCGCTCTACGATGACGCCTTTGGTGCCGGGGATCTTGAGCGTGAGGTAGGCATAGTGAGGCACCGCCATAAACCTGTTGATGCCCGACCGACCAATGATGGCGTTATAAGGGAGGTCGATGTCCGCCACGTCGAACATGATCTTCTCTCTACGAAAGTTGTCCTTTGAGCCGAAGGTCCCCGGGAGCGCTATCCTGCCCAGAGGGTGGGCAGTCCCGGGCAGCAATCCGTGGAACGGGCACGACGGCTGGAGGTTGGCCTTGGAGCCTTGGAGCATCCTGTATACCCTAGGGGTGATGATGTTGAGACTTGCCCCGCCGTCGATGAGTGTTCATGCCACCCTCTTGTTGGATATGGTCAGAGTGACCACAAGCAGGATTCTTCCATCTGAGTTGTCGAGGCCCACCAGGTCGCTTTGGTCGAAGGTGATAGGCACGTTTGACCATTTGACCCGTCGTTCTGGCGCCTTCCTGGCCTGTATGGCACAGATTTCTCGACACAGGAGCTTGATCTCCCTCTTGGAGGAATGGCTAGCCGATCCTTCGCTGATGACGGCGATTGTGTCGTCCGGCTCCAGGAAGGCGTTTGGCTCCTTTTCATCCTTTTCTTTGTCTGACTTCTCCTTCGCCGCAGCCGTGCGCCTCTCCCGTCGGCGCTTGATGGTCGCCTAGATGTAGTAGCACTCGGTCTGGTCATGGTTGGTTGTCTCATGGAAGGCGCAGAACTTGCCGGTCGGTGATTTGACCCCCGGCTTCCCTGTCCCGGGACTCGAGCCGGGGTGCATCGGCCGACTAGTCTGGCCTGCAGCCGCGACTTCCTCGGCTTTCCTCTTCTTCTGCAGCTTCTTCTTTTGGTTCTTGGATAAGCTTCCACTGAGGTCGACCTCAGTTTTGGCCGGGGGGGGGGGGGGGGGGGGGGGGGGTCGTGCCACGCCTGAGCCTCCTGGCGCAGGGCGCATTTGTCAGCGAGCTTGAACAACTTTGTGACGAACTCGGGTGAGTTGACCCCGAGTTCCCCTAGCATGTCTTTGTCTCGTACGCCATGCCCGAATGCAGTGATGATTTGGGCTGGCTCGATGCGCGGGATGGTGTTGCGGACCTGACTGAAGCACTGCATAAACTGCCTCAGTGTTTCGCCTGGTCGCTGGACGACCCGGTCCAGGTCGATCTGGCTTCCGGATCCTTTGTACGTGCCGTGGAAGTTGGCTAGGAAATCCCGGCACAACTGTTCCCATGAGCGGATGGATCTCGGTGCAAGGTTCATGAACCAGGACCGAGCTGAGTCCTTCAACGTGACATGGAAGTAGTTGGCCATGACGTCCTTGGAACCCCCGGCGGCCTTGACGGCAGTGGAGTAGATTTGGAGGAACTCGCCTAGGGGAGTCGTGCCGTCGTAGCGTTCTGGGAGATCCGATCGGAACTTGTGGGGCCAAGCAACTGACCGGAGTCGTGCAGACAGAGCCGTGCATCCCTCGGTAAAAGAGGCGCTGTCGGTCGCCCGCCTCCACTTGAGTGGACGTTCCGGGGAGTACTCGAACTCCGAGTTGGAGGAATATCCTCTACGGCTGCGGTAGGATCTCTCCGAACTTCGCCCGGTGCGCGCACGCCTGCCGGAGCGTTCGGGGCTGCGCCCTCGGCGTCTTTGTCCTACCGCCGGCGTCGGCTGAGGTCTTCTCTTAAGTCCCGACTACATGAGCCGTAAAGGTTGCTGCCTTTCCCTTGCCTCCCCGGTTGTTTCTGCGGGACTCCTTCTTGCCGGTGCGCGGCACAGAGTCGAGTGCCCGTTCAAGGCTGTCCAGCCACGACTCGGCGCGTGGGACAGAAGATATCCCTGGAGGCGACCGGTGCAGCATGGTCTTTACGGCGGTGATGGGGTCTGTCGGTTCTTCTTCTTCAAATTGCCGCCATGCGGTAGGCCGGATCGTGGAGGGATCCCTATGACGGGAGTCACTCCGGGAGCGTGTCTTCGAGGGTGCCTGTCCGGTCCTGCCAGCCGTATGCCCTCGGGAATAGTTCTCCCCACCCCCTCCCCACTTGGGGAGTGGGGGAAGGTCGCTTGTCTCCTTCGGAGTGCGTGTCAATGGAACTGGCTTCTCCACACGCTGGGGTGGGGGCCTCGAGCGCTGGAGCCGGACCCGGACCCAGAGAGACTGTCTCGAGACGACGCCTCGCTGGTGATCGTCACCATTGCCGACTAGTGAACACGGGCCTTGTGTGGGATCTACGACGCTCCCCCTACCTAGCGCGCCAAATGTCGGTGCGTGCGAGCACCTCCAAATAGGGGCCTGCCGAGCCGCCCTTGATAAAGGTTGCGGGGAGATCGGATCGAGCGCGTTATCGAAGAAGAGTCGGGAGAAGGTGGAAACTCACGCGTTTTAGGCTGCTCAGAGCGTAAAACCCTACATCCTGCTTGTCTATGTATATTTCTTGTTCTCTCTCCTTTTACATGGTGCGCGTCTCCCCCTTTTATAGGTCAAGGGGGAGGGCAGTACATGACCCGGGCCACAGACAGGCCGAACAACCGGGCACCGGGTTTGGGGGGACAAGATCCCCCCCCCCCCTAAAACTTGCTCAGCCACCCTCGATCTCTGCACCCCCGATCTGCCCGGGCGACTACTCCAGTGTTAATGGCGATGCTCCTGGGGTCTCCCCGTTTCACTCCTTCCCCAGGGGACGACGCCAGGCGGCGGGAGAAAAGGGGATGGGCCTCGAGCGCCCCCTACCGTCCTGCCACCCCTTAATGTAGGCACTCGAGTGACCATATTAATTCGGGTGGTTGGCGGACAACCTCGGGGGCGCGCGCGAGGCGCCGCTCCACCCTTCGGCCGGAACCGAAATGGGTCGTAGCCTGAGCGACTTCGAATCCTCTTGGGCCGTCGAGTTGGCCCATGGGCGGTTAGGGGAATCCCCGATTTCCCCGACACCGGCAGACACCCTACAACATTGTGGCCTTTCTTGGTGCTTCAGTACGGGAGATGGAAGCCTCGTCGACCACTGGGAAAGGATGAGAGAAGGGCTACCGAAAGACAAAAAGAAAGGAATTGATTCACTCGTCATGATCGCTTCCTGGCACCTCTGAAAGGCACGAAATGATGTGCTCTTCAACGGCGCAACGGCAACAGGAATGTGGAAAGAATCCGAGAAGAGGCAAAATTATGGGTGGCCGCCGGCGCAAAGCACCTCGGTTGTATCCTAGCGAGAGAATAGGGCTCCTCGGTTGTATCATTTTCGGTAGTTTTCCCTTGTACTTTACTTTCCTATGTAACTAGAAACTACCGGCGGCTCTCCTCCGGGAAACCGCGATGTAACCGGTCTCTGACCATTTTTTTCTCCTATTTAATATAAAGATGCGCAGCTCTCCTGCGTATTCGAGAAAAAAAAATGTTGAAACCCGCCACTGCCTCCCAAAACTTCGACT
Source organism: Eleusine indica (assembly GCA_030378355.1). Classification (NCBI taxonomy): domain Eukaryota; kingdom Viridiplantae; phylum Streptophyta; class Magnoliopsida; order Poales; family Poaceae; genus Eleusine; species Eleusine indica. The sequence continues at coordinate 52,727,714 of CM059495.1, forward strand.
TCCCTGACTGGGTCCTCCATGACACGATGGCGCAGTTCGGTCGACGCGATAACGTTGCCACCGCCACGTCATCAAGGGTTCCTTCGAGGTCGCCGACAAGTAATGTTTGGATATGCTCATTATTTCCTAGGAGCAACTCCCAGAAATCAAATTTGGACCATTATACTTTATTTTAAGGACCAATTTTTATTTTTTAAGACCTAAAATGAGTAAAATTGGCTTCCTATCCTCTACTAATGGGCCCCATCGGGCCGCCTCGGCGGCTCCCTCCCCTGCTTGCACCGACGGCTCTATCTCCTGGTTGCGCTGCCGCCTCGGGTCGCCCTCCTATGGCCGGGTTGCCGCCTCGCGCCACCCTCCTCTGGTCGCGCTGCCGCCTCTCCCTCCCTGGTTGCCCTCCTCTGGTCATGCCTGCTGGAAGCCCGCCCCACAGGAGATGTGCGCCACCGCCCCTGCTAGAAGCCCGCCCCGCCGAAGACCAAGCGCGTCCCTTGGCTCGTCCGCCGGTTTGGAAGGCCGAATCTGATGACCCTTCCTCTAGCGGGACGGATCTACGGGTGGCAGGAGCACCTCCGACATCGGCTGGCGACGGGAGCAACTCCGGCGGCGACATCGGCGGACGGCGGCGTCAGGAGAAAGAATCGGCGCCGATAAAGAAAGAAAAGAAAAACCTGTGGGGCCCATGTCTGAAATGGGGATAGTGAAGGAGCAAATATGAGGGGTTCGCTTATTCAAGCAAAGATTTTCGTAAATGTCAATTCGACAATTCAGTCCTCCTAACTAAAACTACAAAAAAGTCTAACCAAGGTAGACAGTACAAATTATAAGGGTACGACAGGGCCTATGTCCTGGAGTACGCAGAGCTCCGGGGAATTGGTGCAACAAAAATTCCTATTGCCATGGTGTTCACACCTACTCTCACTCTCTCAAATAAATAGCTGAGTATTCTGAAACCCAGTTATCAGCTTCCTCTAAAATCTCAACTCATGCGCACAGTGCAGATTTGTTTCTAAACCAAGTGAAATAGTAACTTTTTTTTTTAGAAATAGGACCGAAGTCTCTGCCTTTATGAAGGCCGTGCGGGAACCGGGGCTCCAACCCCAGGTGGGCGACTCCCACTCTAGAGTCTAAGCCACTGAGCCATCTGCTCGTCCGCTAAATGTCTCATATCCTGATGCCCTCATACAAGCAATAAAAACACATACAAAAACACTGCCAACTGATGGAGATTTATATTGGTCCAGAGGCTGCCGGAACTTTGTTCAACTCAACAAAGGTACCGTACGTTCACGAGCGATGTGCATGATCCATACATAATGCAACTAATTAGGATGACCTTCAAGTAACAAAAGCATGAACTCTCCTTATTCCCACCGAACTTGTATTGCATTGCATTGGGAACGCAACTTCAGTTAAACCACTAGTACAGCAGAAGTATATGAATATGATGGGATTTGCTGAATGGAGTAACACAGTGACTCGCGAGAGCGAGGTATCAACTAGCACGGCCAGAACTACTAGCGGTATAATGAAGAAAATGATACACTCTTGTCAAAAAAATTATCATAATCTTATACCGTCAAGGGCTCTAGTAGTATATTCGCAAAAAAAAAAAGGGGGGGGGGGGGGGGGGGGGCTCTAGTGGTTATCACTTATCAGTCATCACATGTGCAGGTTTCTGACAATTTTAGAGAATGCAGGACTAGAAGACTGCTGATCGAAGTGTTGGACGGGAATTAGTTGGGTTTCAGTGTCACTTCGAAATTAACTCAGAAAGCTGCTTGTGTCTGACTAATGAGTACTTTATTCACGAATGCTGGTTTATCTGGTAATTGCTTTGTTCATGGCTCAAACTTTTTTTACTTCATCAACCAGCGCGGCCTGGAACCGACAGCGGCGCACCCACGGCTCTGGAGCTCGCCGGAATCCGGTCGGCAGCGAAACCGGCGTTCCAATCTACTTTCAACCTGATGTATTTCTGATCCAACCTCTATTCCCTTGCGTTCCAATCTATCCCCAAACTCTATCTCTGTCAGTTTGAATTGGATCCCTATCGTACTTGGTTGTGTTGTTCATCGTGGTGATGTGAGCCTGTGATCAGGTTGTTAACAGTCCAGGCCTCGAGGGGATTTTAATGGTACATGTTCCTCTACTGCGCAACTAGCTGATGGGCAACTCTTATTTCAATGTTGCTAGTTTAATTATGGGTAGCACTCCAGTATCATGAATTTTCGATTGTGGTAGTCTGTCCAGTATGGCAGGAACTCTCTGAGTTATTAGACATTAAGTTTGATGCTAGTTTTGAATCAATAGCAGGCCTTTGGTTATGCTCAAATAAACATGAGATAACCAATATTATCATTTCTGCCATATTGTGGAATATTTAGAAGTTAAGAAATGAATTCTGTTTTCAGAACTCTAGGTGGGTGGTCTGAAGGTGATTTGGAGGAGAGTGGCAAACACTCTCGCTCTATGGAAGCCACTCGTGCCGATTGGGCTTGGGCGGCAGGATACGATGGCCCGAAGTATTGGGTCAATCTGGACGCGAGCTGGGTGACCGGAAAGGATTTTGTACCAAACGACCTGAGGACGCAGGAACCAACAAATGGCGAGATGTGCCTTTCTGCGTGCAAGAATGTAGTAATGTGAGCTGAGGGAGTCGTGTGGGGTAAAAGCTTGTGGCTTTTTGTGTTTGGCCAACTGGGGCTGGGTGTAATAACCATGAGCTTAACTGTTAACTGGCCTTCTGCAAAAATGCTCAAAAAAAAAAAAACTGGCCTTCTGCAATGCAATTTAGGCTGGGATACAGTTGCATCCTAGAACTCCTAAAAAAAAGTATCATGAATTTGATCGACGTAGCACCTTCTCGCGCTCCTGTGCTTTGTTTCTCTGTTATGTCTCTTGTGTCCGTGTGACTTGTGAGTTTCAGGATGGTGTGACATGGGGGTAGGCAGAATCTGAACTTGTCAACCATTGGATGGAACTGTGCCTACAGCCTTGATCAAAGTCTGAAACTCTTGTAGGTTGGGATTGGGAAGAAACGAAACATCAAGCTAAGCTTCAGGAACAAACCTACTGCCCTGCAACCCCTGTGATATTGTGCACAAGTGGTAGTGACTGAAATTTCTCTTCAGGATATGCACGAAAGAAGACCAGCATATGGCCCACAGTTCATTATGCTTCGCAAGACGCAAATGCTAGAAACAGTTCGCATCATAATTAAAGAAAAACAGACGCTCTTCCAGCCAATAACTTGTCTAATATCATTGTAGGTTTGAGGACCAGCATAGATGTACAGGCTTCTATGCTTTTGTGTAGGCAATTCTATTGAAGATCTGAGTTTCCTTTTCCTACTCTTTAAATATGTTTCAACTGTCTACTTAAGCTAAAACAACCCATTATCGAAAGGAAGCTTTAGCATCAGTTTCCTCTAAATTCTCAGCTCGTTTGGTAAGGTAAGAGAAAGCAACATCTCCTCGTATCGCTCTGTATACAGCCCATACTACCCAAGAGGTGAAATAGGGTCTAGGATAATATATATTGTAGCAAGGAAGCAGAGAGCAAAGTTTGGGTTACATCGATAACGCGGTATCCACGGCGTTGAATAGTGTAAGTCGGTTACTCATGAGCAGTAACACTAACTGCCTGATATGAAGCAAGAACCGTGTGAAGGAACACATCTGTTTATACCGTTATTAGGAGTGATAGGAACCCACCTCTTCCCCTGTCGAATGTAGTGGGTAACTAGTTGACGGTTCAACTTTATCTCATCAGTATTATTCAGGCAACCAAATATCATCCATTATCCTGAAAATTTGAAATTAAAAGTTGTTCACTAAAAAACAATCACAAATTGGTAGGAGACACATTGCACCGACTTAAATAGTTTAGGAAGTAAATTAAGGCAAGATTTTATTTAGAGATCAAACGAACAAAGTGGGTTCTTAGGTGATTAAAGTAGACTTTCAGTACAAAAATGCTTAGACAGTATAAAAAGAAAACTAGACCTGCCGGGGTAAGACCGCCTCAACGATATTGCATTAAGAAGAGAAGATCTTCTCATGCCGGTCTAGAAAATTCCTGAACCCCTCTCCCCCCAGACACGATGACCCTTTTTTCAACCTGTGTGGGAGCTTCAAAGTGTACCAGCCTTTAAATCGGAAGAAAAGCCCACACTGATTGCCTCCAGGCAGGATCTTTACACATGTTTTGGCTTAGGGGAGAGGCGAGAGAATTTTTTTAACCTAGTCCGGAAAATTCGCTCCCATTAGGGATCGAACCCGGAACCTAGGAGGTGCTACTAAGGCACCTTACTACTAAGGTAAATGCCCGTTCGCGCTTGGACAATATAGGATGCATACCGAGCGAAAAACAATGATTTCAATCAATCAAACAGTGTTCATTAAGTATCATCAGTGGGTGACACAATGTGATTGACTAGTATCATTATTGTAGCAGTCCTCTATGTTCTCGTGCTTAATTTTCATCTTATTTTTTTACCAGGGAACCAGATTAACAGATCCATGTGCTTCTCTCTTAAAATTCTACGAGTTCATTCCGGCTTGTTGATTTTAGAGCATTTCTTTGACACTTTGGGCACACAGATTTCAGTTGAAATCCTTTTGAAGGAAAACCCCACATGAATTTTTTTCCTCATCACTGTAACTTAAAGGGTGTATAGGCATGGTCGTTCAGAGACGAATAAACAATACATAGTATGTCTCCTAATAATTTCCATTATAAATTATATGCTCTAATAGCCAGTTGAAGGGAGCTGACACAAATACTTTGCAAGAAACTTTCAAGGATAGTAGGAGAAGGTTCTGTGTCAAACAAACGATCTTCACAGGTATTGTATTGGCAGAACAGATAATCTTGTTACCATGGCAGTCAGGAAAAATGTTCAATTAGGGTGGGGCCTCCAGCAAGAAGAACGTTGATTTTATTTCTATATCCTTTTTGAGTACTGTGAAGAATTTCACTGAATTAGGAATCACAACTTTATTAGTTGATTCAACAGTGCAGAGTCTGGCAAGCATGATGTTAATTGCTATGAGCCATCTACTACCATCAATAGAAGCAGTCTGCATGAAGAGAATACCACTGTCTTATGTTGCCACGCCATGAGCACTAACACATATTCACAGAATGCAAGGCATACGCCTATTCAAGAGAAGCCAGTATTGGCATGAATTTTGTATCCCTATAAGTTAAAAAGGTGAAGCTGACAGGAGATATGAAATGATTCTGCCCTGCAAATCTCAAACATCTGATTCTGAACATGCTGTTGATCGATTACGATACCACCAGGTATTATGCTGCTAAGGATCGCACGACAAAATTTTTCTTACAGCAATTAGATTTATATATTGCCAATCGTTTCTCAGTTTCTAGTGAAGGGACACAATACAAATGCCGCAATATACAGGAAGAGCCGAGAGAAAAGCTTTGGTAAGATCGGCAACGTGGTATGTATGATCTGAACAGTGTAACCCATGAACTATAACATCATTTGTCTGTGCCATGAAGCAAGAAGGCGCATGACGGAAAGCATTTGTTTAAACTGTAAGAGGTAGAGAAATCCACATGTCCCGTCTGTCGAATGCAGTCGGAGAACCCTCTTATACACAAACGACCCATGTGAATACTTCCTTGATGAATCACTAAAGCATCATTCATCTATCGCCGGAGAGCCTTCCTCTACAGCCAAGTGCCCTGACGTCCCGCCTGACAGCGGCGTTGGCATTCTGCCAGCAACAGGCTCTTAAGAAAGCTGTAAAATGCCATGTCCGGCAGTACAAATCAAAGTATTCTATTGCAAAAGATGACAAAAATTTCTGCTTTTTTTTGGCACTGAATGAAGAGATTCAATCACGATGATCTCTTTGCCCTTTACATCGCTATGTATTGTTGAGCCGAGAAAAAAAAGGAAATGAAAGAAGAGGAGAAACAATTGACTTCACGGGGGAGTGGGGCTGAATTATAGTCTCAAGTTACAAGTTACAACGAAGCAATTGCAGGCCATTTTTCTTTCACCTATCACTTTATTCTGCAGCAAAGACTATAAACCACATTCAGCACATACTATCAGCTGTATCAAAGCTAAAAAGTTAAGATTGCACAATGAACATGCTTGTAGGTCTGAAGCATTCATGGTACACGTTGGTTCACTAATGTAAAAAAAAAGAGTCGACCAAGGGTCCGATGTCCCCCCAATATTGTATTAAGAAGGGACTTGGTTCACTAATATTACTATGGAAGAAATCATTTGAATCATCGCCACTTAGTGTAGCCGTTAAAACAAAGACGCCAGTATAGATCAAACTTACATATTTGACTGTATTATAGTACCGATGTACCAGCTAATGTGCATGTACCGAGACATTGCATTTGTAAACTACATATTCACCTAAATGATAATGCAGATTCGTATAGGTATAGCTAAACATATTTACTGCTGAATTTTTGACAAACCAGTTTTTTCCCCATACTATCAAATTTACTTATTGAAATAAAAAAGGGACAAAGTTATACTTCCTCTAGGCAGAGAAACAACATAGGAATCACCTGATACTAAAAGTTTCTACTGAAAAATGCGTATTGCTAACTAATCATCCAATTCTCTGTAGAGGTTATCTAGTGCTGTGATGGAGAACACATGCAAGCATCAAAATAGGACCTTATGAAGAAAAACATAAGTGCAGGAGGTCCTGCAAATATATTTAACAAACAACAAATATAACATACAAGTCAAGCTTCTCAAAGTATTTAAGAAGAAAGGTGGTACCAATACCTACAAACAATCTTGGCTTCAAATAATTGTGCCTTGGAATGTATTTCTTGGAAATACACCACAGCATCCACTTATGTTAGTGCACCCCATAACCATGTCTATGAAGAGTATCTGCTATCACATTCCTTGCTTCAGAACATAATGCATCTGCTTCATTCCCTTGAATAGGTTCATGAATAATGACCTTCACTGAACCTGAATTAAGAGAGCCCTCCATTCCTGACGGCATCAATTTCCCAGTTCCGATAAGAGTAATAGGTATCACAGGAGCACCGGTCTTTGTAGCAACACTGAATGCGCCTCTCTGACAACAATTGTAACCAAATGCTGCTACTGTGAGAAAAGTTTGAAAAATAACATACAGAGAAATCAAACCTCATTTGATAGAATCTGACCTTAAATGGACCTAACTTTCCATCTCTACTTCGAGTCCCCTCTGGAAAGAAAAATACAGAGGCTCCTTTTCCGACCAAATCCACGCACCGTTTGAGACAATCCTGCATTTAGAGAACCAATGTTAGGTTAAAACACGGAAGACAAAATGAAACACAACACGGTAGGAGCAACTAAGGCATTAACGACAAATGGTGCTTCTATTGCTAAAAAGCAGCATTACAGACTTGTTTATCTCCATTGGTTATGATGGGAAAAACAAAAGTATGGTAGGCCACTTATACCAAACAAATTGCCTAATGTGTCCCTCTAAAGATATTGACAATCCAAGAAATTTTGTAACACCAGAAATTTTTTCCCGAATGTCTAAAGAAGGGATGGGGCTAAGGTCATACCAGTTGGCTCCTGCTGTCCATGCGCCGCAATGGAATCACACCCAAGAGATACATCGCCCACCCTATAATCGGGAACATGAAGATACTGGTCTTGCTGATAAACTTGAAGCACCTTCCTAGAGTTAGAAGGGTATAGATATCCAAGAAGCTCTGGTGGTTAGCAACATAGACGGCAGGGCTGCTATTTGGAGGTAGATTCTCCATGCCTTCAACCTCAAGCTTGTAGAACATGGCTATTGTCAATGTAGCCCAAATCTTTGCAATGTAATGCTGGGCTCTTCTACGGTATCGGTCGAATAGAAGCACAAATGGATGAACCACAACCATAGCTACAAACAAAAAGATCGCTGCAATTGCAGTCACCAGATAAAAGCACACCCCTCTGATTTTCGAAGCCACTTGCTGGTCTGTTTAATCAAAGAAGTTAAATTAAGCACATGGAATTAGACATGAGCATTCTTGCATTATTTGTAAAAAAGGATGGTAAGATGCTTTCCAAACATGTCATAATTGTTGTTTCTTGAATCAGAGCCAATACGTCATATAATCTAATACCAATGTCTACTGCTCCTTGAAATTAACGAGACACAATGCTGCAGTTAGCTGATATGAAATTGTCGAAACTTAATCACGCTATGGCCACATGCATATCAATTTCAACTACTGCTATTGCCGAGTGCATTTCAATTTTAACTCAAACTTCTATCTAGCAGAGCGATTGGGCCCAACGAAGCCTAAAGGGGGGCGAATCATCTTACGACGGCAAACAAACGAGGCGGCTAACCTGACATGGTGGGCGCCGAATCCCCGGCTGCTGCAGCCGCGGCGCTGCCAGCAACGACATCCGACCTGACGACCGTGTCTCTCCGCCGCCACCTCGCCTCCAGAACACGCGGAGTCGGGGACCGGAACACCGCCACCGACACCAGACGCGGCAAATGCCTCACACCGCGACCAGCCACCGCTGCGGACCAACGAACAAAGCGTCAATCAGATAAGATCAGCACCTCGGCTTTCCTCCCCGAGGAGCCGGCATCGGGCCCCGGCCGAGACGTGAGGCGGCAGTCGATACCGTGCGCGGATGACGAGGATGAGCATGAGGCGGAGGCGACGGTGAGCGGCGACGCGGCGGGCCCCGGCCGGAGAAGCGTTCCCATGGTCACCACCAGCCCGCCGCCCCGCCCGCCTGTCTGACAGCGGATAGGAGAGAAGACGCCGAGCTCGTGATCCCGCCTCCCTCCCGCGGCGGAGGCTTGGCCGGGGCGCAGTGCGGAGGTGGCGCGCACGTGGCGAACGTGGGGTGGGGGGCCAGGTCGTGTCGTCGCGCGCGGCGGCCTCTTTTTTGGGTGTGCGAGAGGACAGAGGTGGCTTCGCTGGAGAGGAGAGGAGCGAATGGATAAAATCGTCCCGGGGGGGTGCTGGCTCTGCGCGGAAGCGATTGCTGTTGTCTGTGTGCGTGCGCGCGCGCGCCGGCGAGGGCGATGCGAACGGGGTCAGGGGTGGGGCCTGTGTGGGCATCGGGCATCCGGCCGGCCCGTTCGTGGCTTTCCTTGCTGGGTTCGATCGACGAAACGTTGCAGATCTTGGCATTCTGTCAAAGGCGTTTTCGAAGTTTCCAAATTTTTTTTTTGTTTGGAGCATACGCGGAGAGTTCGACATTGCACAGAGGACATTCGAGCGTTTCAAGGTCGCAGCAACAGAAAACTTGGAACAACCCCCGGCAGTGCAACAAGAAGGGACTAACTGATAAATACGAGACCGGCTGGCCTTCTCGAAAGTGAAAAAAAAAGAAGGATAAGCTGACCTGCTGCTGTTTTGTTCAGGGTACAATATTTCTGCGAACTGGAAATGTCGTATAGGAAACAATGTCCTCCATTCAACTGAGATATTAACACCATATGTTGAATTCAGTGAAGCCATCACCATCAGAGGGAGGGCGGCAGTCAAAACTTGCACGGCGGCGAGGAGCCCACAACTATATAGATAATGTCTCGAGTTGTATGTTATACGATGTTTTACATTCATAATGTGTGCGCTATTGCTACGACAACAGATGAGATTTCTGGGAAGATTGAGAAGAAACTATGGAGATTCACAAAAAACAGGTGCAAAACAACAGCAAGGAATGAATTCACTGTTAGCTCCCAAGCCCACTGCAGGTCAGCCTCCTATCCATCTGCAGTGCCTCGGCTTGGTGATCAGCAAGCAACACCGGTGTGTGCTGTAGCTGCAAAGAAGTCAGCTAATCTGTACAAGGCCTCTTAACACTTCTATGATTGTCTGCATCTTTCAATAACTTCAGTAACAGCTGAATGTGTTTCCCGCGTCATCACATTGAGCTGCAAATGAAATGCCTGCAGAACACAATGGATGGATAATAACTATGAATAAAGACATCACAATGGATGGCAGCCAAAATGGACAAAATTTTGCAGTAAAAGAAACTGGGTTAACAACTGAGGATAATGCTAGAACAAATTCATATCTAGATAAAAAATGGGGGATATGAGAAACTAATTATTCCAAAAACTTAGTAGTTCATATATTTCAATATATTCTGAGATGGTAGATCCGTAATTTTGAGACATACCACAAATCCCTCCAACACGGGGACAAGGACTTTTAAGTTGTTGTCTGGAAGGCAACTGGAAATGTCTCCTCGAACCTTCATGCTGTTGCAGCAGGCAGTACAGAAGTTATACACACCATGAGGGCCTAATACATAATAATTAGCAAATTAAGAAAACAAAATGCTGCAAACCTTTCCGTTGAAAGGAAGGCAAGCAGAAGAGCTGCATAGGACTGCACTATCATCATTTCAGCTTCGCGTGCTCCTCGCAACAAAGACTCTTCGTCATCCTGACATTTACAAGCAGCAATCAAACAAATGATTTATAGAAAGTCATCTGCATGCAATTATGCATTGATATAGAAGAGTCATATATTGAGCAGCCAACATATGGTATTTTACATAAAAAGTTAGGTAAACATGAGCATATGCGAGACTGCAAGGCAAGTAAAGGGGAGATAATACAACATTGTAGATCATTATATTTGGAAGAATCACGAACCTTGTTTAGAACTCCTGTTTACATATACAAATTGCTGGTTGCAAGATATTCCTATATGCTAATCACGCATGAGTTTTTTTTTTTTTTTGAGGGCATCACGCATGAGTTAGAACATTATATAGTATGTGCGTTAGTTCTCATTGCTATTGGCCAGATATGCAAATGAGCAAGTCATCATTAATTAGCTTTTTATGCTTTAATCCTATAATCCTATGCATGAAAAAACTAGAATTACCGGTGATATAGCTCCAGTAGCTTCACTGGCTCCTTGACATGCCAAGAATATTGAACAGAGCAGGGGTATGACATCCCTCTGCACTTCTCCACCATCCGGATTTTGAGATGGATTGAAAGAAACACGGGCAGATGCAAGACGCACCCTGTAGACAGATTGTGAAGGAAGAGTCATTTACAAGTACAACAATATATCAGATGAGATACAAAAATGCTCATGGAAACTGGCAGAACCGTACATGGATATGAAATTAAGAATGCAGTAAACAGAAAAGAGGCAAATAAAAAGCTTACCTATTCATGCTATCTTTCTCCACGAGGTTAACAAGCAAGCCCAATATCGCAACCAGAAAGTCAAGTTCATGATCTCGCAATTGTTTAGTTTTGAACTGGTGTGTGCCACTGTTCTGGGAAGATGAGAAATCTTGACTACTGTATAGTCTTTCTTCCATTTGATAGTTGTTGTTCGTGTAGAGATCAAATGAGGGGAAATGCTTGATGATCAGGGAGGCCATGGTGTTAAGTCCACCACATGAAGCAATCTGTTCGCAGCCAGATGGGTTATCATTTGCCAAGTTCATAAGAACCTACAAGAAAATTAATGGGAGATATTAGAAAGCTGATAGTGACAGGTTTCGCTTTATACTCCTTGTCCAAAATTTCCACAATGAATCTCACAAACAATTAATATACAGTATAAATGGTGCATTCTCAAATTAAAAAAAATGACCGATGCTGCATGCTCAATTAATCATAAGATTGATGTGATTATGCTTCATGCAAGGAATAGAAGTACCAAAAGGTTAACAAGTTCCATTGAAAAACTTGTCAAGTGGAGCCTATTTGATGGAATATACAAGTTTTTCAACCATAATTTAACAGATGTCATCCAAAAAATAAAAAGGTACAAACTGTCACAATAGAGGCATAAGCAGAAGAGATAAGAAAGATAAAAAGGAAACATGTTTACTTACCTTAACTGAGGTCAAAAGGCAGTCTTCCAAAATACTGGACTCATCTTCAACATGAGATACCGGCTGATGACTATCTTCAGGTTGACATGATTCCTGACTTCCAGTTTCTGCTGTCCCACATTCTACTAGCATTTTGCCATTTGCCCGCTTCACTTGCTTCTGTTGTGGTTTCCTTTTTGGATCAATTAAATCCCAATTTGAAGGTTGCTGATCAACGTCGTCAAATGCGAATGGATCATCACCACCACTGCTCAAAGCACAACTTATATTTTCAGATAGACGACGCCTTTTTGCCATTTCTCTGGAGTTCTCATCAGAAGTGCGTCCTCTTATAGAAATCCATCCACTTGAGCCTCGAATTGGATTATCTTTAGAACGATCCTTTCTTACATTCAGCTTCAAACCAACACTATTGCCCTCTCTCCCACCAAATGAACCATTTGATGGCCCGTTGCTTGAGACAGAGAGAGAACTGACTGTCTTTCGTGACATACAGATATCACTGCTAGAAGAGATAGTAATATGAGAACCTCCCGATTTGGATGATGCCTGATTTTGTTGTCTTTGATTAAGCAAACGGCTCTTTTTCTTCGAGTGTTTGCCTTTGCCATTATCATCCAATAAAGCTGCATCTTTCCTGTCTGCTGCACAATGTAATTTTGAGCATGTAATTATATTAAACTTGTAATAGGAAAAGATACAGCCTTGAAAACTATATTAAACTCGTAACTATATTTATACAAATTTATAGCTTAATAGCCCTGAAAACGCATTGCTAACAGCAGAAGATACAGATATTGCAAAACATCAAATAATGATCAGGCAACTAAATGTTATATTTTAAAAAATAGAAAAAACAAAACAAACAAAATTTATTGGAATAAGCCATGGTTTGATGGTTGATAAGCAATAACGTTATAATAATAGGAAGTAGAGTTTGCTATTACCAGGGCGGCTTCCCAAGGAAACATTACAAGATTTTGAATCTATCTCACTGGACACAGAAGAGTTCAGAAGGAGAGAAAGGGCTGCAGAAAAAGAAAATAGACATCAGATTGCAAGTTATCAGAGGGGTATAGTTATAGAAACTGTGAATGGCACAAATTCAAATAATGAAGCACAATTATACCTGATAATAATTCAATATTATTGATGACAACACCTACAAAAGAAAGTGGGGAGCCCTTGGGGCTCACTTTTCTCTTTATGTCGAGCAAATGGGTCTAGAAAGAATAGAAAAAGAAAAGGGTTAAAGAGTTCAGAATACTATGTACATAAATAAATAAAAGATCAGCAGAAGTACAAGGTAACATAAAAAAAAGCACAGACAATGTTGTCTAGAGGTGAGATATCAGAAATCTCATCGACAAAATAAGGAACATTACCTTGTTGTCGTCACTTAGAAATGTAGCGTTCTCCAGAATTTTCAAACATTTCAAGAGGAGTGTTGCACTCTGTAAAGGAGTTCCTTCCTTGAGGTCCTTGGCCGTGGTGGTGGTATCCTTCACAAGTCTCTGATACACAAGATTTGCCATCAGAAAGGCAGAAACACATTGTTATCACAGTTGTTTTGCTCAAGACTTGTGCAATGATTGCATATTTATGTCAAACTCAGGAAATATTATGTACCCTAGATATTAAAATATGAAAATCAGAAATAAGGCCAGAATTTAAATTAATTATATATCAGGTAGTAAATATCAGTGGAGATGCAACACTCAGCAGAACAGTAGTTACTTAATGCAACAATGCCACGGAACCTCAGGTCAAGTATGTTCATCTTGGAGCAAATAGTGATAAGATTCAAAGTTAAGAAGTATTATTTGATCATTTCTCGAACTTAATGCAACAATGCCATTGCAGAATGTCTACTCATTCAGAATATTTCAATCAAAGTAATTTCTACACTAGTGCTGAAGCATGTTTTAAAGGGCTGAAAATAATCTTGTTCTAAGTTACAGCTTCAACCATGTTGGGGATTAGATTGTACAAGGCTCAAAGGGATGCAAACCATCCTTTAGCATAACATTGTCTGATCTGTTGAAGAGAAGTAGAATATATATACAAACTCTTACCTCCAGCTCTGAATGACAGTTCACCATCACATCAAAAATATTGTCAAGGCCACCCAACTCCCTTAATGTTTCTTTGAAATTTCCTCCAAGTTTGGTCACTGTGTCAGATGTCTCTGAAAGATAATCATAAATATTCAAAATAAATATTATTTACATCTAAATATGAAAAAATACTGCTATCAGATTATTCAATCAAGCGACAAATAAAAAAATCAAGAATATAAATAAAACAAGAACGTACGAAGCGGTCTGTGTACCATTGTAAACATACAGTACTTGATTTATGTATTTATTTTGGTTAACATAATGATATTCTTGAAGGCAAGCCATGAACAAGAAAAGTAAATAACTTACCATCTATCCCAACAGCAGACAGGCATGCCTTTTCCATTGTCAACAAAGCAAGCCACTTTGAACACAATTCTGGTCGTGTTGTTTTCTTGTCAACTCTGTCTACTGGTTTGATCTCTTTGCAGCTTAAGAGAATTTCTTCTACTTTAGAAAGTATGTCCTCTGAACTAGAGTCAGCATCCTTATTTGAGCCATTAAGCATCTGAAATTTACTGATTCCAAGAAGTTTGGAACCTATTGATGGTGCTTTGGCATCAACAATACTCACTGGAGGGTTTAACAATTTAAGAAGGAAATGAATACAAGTTTCTGAATCCAGCAAATGGTTGTCTTGGACCTGGATAATAAGAAAGTATTAAATGAGAACAACTGTTGGCAATCAGATCTCGTACAACAAGAGAGGTACAGCTAATTGAAAGGCTAAATATCAGGACTGCCTGAGACGTACTGCCAACTAAATTCTCATCCATCTTTATAGTTATAGGAGTCATTTATTGACTTTCTTTTTTATGACATGTCGGTCTTGCTAAACATTTATTTAAGTGACTATTTCTACAAAACAAAATGTAACTCAATAGTAGAGATAAATAAGTTTTCCACCCTGCAAGCAGCTTAATGATTTGGAGAGGCCACAAATATTCAATATGGCATAAAATGGAATGCAGCATAGACAGATGCATGAGAACTGTGATAAAGAGATACTCACATCGCTTGCCAAAACAAATAAAAGAGCCCCTGCAGCAACAGCGCAGGGAGGGTCATCAATGTCCACAACTAAAATAGCATCAATTATTTGCTGTACCAATCTACAGGATAAAAGAAAAAGAATGAACTTGTGAGCCATAACATGGGAAATGGTGCAAAATTTTCATAATGATGATATATAAGATTCTTTTGGATGAAAGGTGTATTGATTTTAGCAATTAAGAAGTTCTAAATTCAATAGTAACTAAACTATTCTTAATAGATTTGGAGACATTTTGAACTTCTCTGACCTTGCTCCAATGAAGCCCAATTTAGACAGCACGATATATATACTATGTCTTCAACTAGAAGGGTTGAAACCAAGGAGTGCATCTTTCAACTAAAAGTATTTACAGCATCAGAGCTGACATACCATATAACTGGTGTGCCTAAGAGTATTTTTGTATTACAAGACAATATTCACACGAATTTCCAGAGTTCAAATAAAAGATCCTCTACATTTTGCATTGAAATATTAAAGCCAGTTCAACAGATGGCATTTTTATCAAACATCAGAAAATAAACAATCTCAATAGATGCCTGAGAGTTCCTAAATCAATCGAGAAAGATAGGTTTCTGAGAATTCCTAATCACCCACCATGCTTCCTGTTCTGGACAGGATGTCTCAGATAGAAAGGAGACCAAAACACATATAAGGAACTGACAATCACGCATGTTGGCATCTACAAACTCGTAATTCTATAACCTGACCACAATGACAGTTCAAGTCAAGCGACTAAACGGAATAGTTGAGCCACAAAGCAAGCTCTGAACCCAGGCTGATTCAATTAGTTGAGATATAATGCAAGCCCTGAACCCAGGCTGGTTCAATTAGTCGACACATAATGCAAGCTCTGAACCCACGCTGATTGAATTAGTTACCTATCGCAACAGGAAGAAAACAGAGGAAGCTCGTTGTTTAAAGGCCCAAAAATGGTTCTTTTCTCCAAGGAACCCCAATTCTAGAAAACCTAATCTCACAAGAACAGCACTACAATTCTCGATTCTAGGTCAAGATTGCCAAGAAAGAAGAGCTAGAAGTTAACCTATGGCCAGGGAAGAGGGAAAGGAGGTTCCTTTGGCAGACTCACCCGTGGGCTCGGAGCATGCGGCGGCGCTCCGCAGAGTCGCAGATCCCGAGCAGCGCGAGCAGGCTGGCCCGCCGCGTCCGCTTGGGTGCGGTGGGACGCAGCCCGTCGAGCGCGAACGTGACCTCGTCCACGCTCTCCATCATTTCCCCGTACTCCTCCGCCTCCATCAGCGTCGACGTCGCCGCCGCGGGAGGCACCGCGAGCTCCCAGCCTCCGCCTCCGCGCCTCCCGCCCGTCCCCCGCCGCCTCTCGTCCCGCCGCGGTGGCGGGGACGGGGGCGGGTCCTCGTCGAAGTCCCACATCGAGGATGACTCCTGCGATGGCGCGGGCAGAAGCGGTAGGGGTTGCGAGGCCGACGACCCCAGGGCGTCCAGGTCGTCGCCGTCGAAGTCGAACGCGTCGTGCGCCGAGGCGGTCCCCCGGGCCCCGCCCCCGTCCCCGCCGTCGGAGAAGGAGCGGGATCTACGCCCGTACGTGCGCACGATCATGGCGCCCGCTGAGCTGCGCCGCGCGTGCCGTGGGCAGCTAGAGAGGGAAGAAGGATTTGGGCGTCGATGCGGTGCGGGTGCTGCTGGGTTTGGGTTCGGGGGCGCTTGCTTCGATTTGCGGCTGATCCGGATTTTGGAAACGGGGGATTTGGTGGAGAGGACAGAGGAGGCGGCGGTGGCAGCTCGGCTCGCTCTCTGACGCGTGGGCCCGATCTGTGGGTTTGGTTTGTCCGTTTCAGCCGTTTCCTTTGTTCGGGCAGTTGGGAATATCACCGTTCTTCAGGCCGGCGACGGAAGTAACGGGGACGAGGAGACGAATTTTCAGCCGTCAGATCGACGGGTGCTGACGCAGCATAGGAGGAGGGCTGGCTCATGGTCCCTTCCCTTGAATTGGTTTTTTCACCTTTTTCTGTTTGACACCTGCCCCCCTTGGATTTGAATGGCTTGTTCGTGACTTCTCTGGTACATGGGCCGCGTGTGCGTGTATTTGTCTATAGCCCATTGGCGTGTGGAGGAGTGGCCTGCGGAGGGACATTCTAGGCTGTCGAGGAATAGTGGGCCTCTTTTAGGCCAGGCTAGATAACAGAAAGGAAGGGTTAATAAACACCTGTTTTTATTTGTTTTCCTTTTTAATAATTTGAACTGAATGGCCCGTATAATCCTCATTGTAGTTTCCTGTAATATCTATGATGAGAAGAAAAAAAATTACATATTATTAATAAATTTATTAATATGGCGCATGTATAAAACTGTTGTCACGATAATATACAAAGCTGTTCTATGGTATACACATAAAAGTGCTAAATAAAATATTATAACTATGTGAAGAATATGTACATATATTTTTAAAAAAAATATATATATATACACTTTAAATATATGTATTCCCTCTGATTTCTTTTCAATGTTAGGGCATTGTCATTAGTTCAAACTTGAATTAATTATGATGTCTTGTGTTCCTCTATACAAAGCTGTTCAATGCTCCCTGTCTCTTGACGTAATTTATGTGCAAAAATAGTACTCCCTCCGTCCCAGAATAATTGACACTCTACCACTATCAAAATTTCTCAAAATAATTGTCATTCTCGCTTTCCCGTGCAATCACAACTTTCTACTTCCTGCAGTACCCCTCTTCAATTCTGTCTCACCCTTGATGCGGCCGCCCATCCTCCTCCACTCGTTTCGCTTCGTCTCTCTTTCTCTCTCCCCAGTCCGCATCCCTCCTCACTGGAGCGCATCCCTCGTGACCTGCAAAAAACAAAAGGAAAAGAGCAGCGCTACAGCGTGCCTGGTTGCCGGCCGTTGGTCGTCGGCTGCAACCATCCCGGTCGCCGCCGCAGCCATCCTAAGCACTGCCGCATCCAGGTCACCGTCGCAGCCATCCCCGGCGCATGCTCGACGCAGACATCCCCGACCGCACGGATCTAGGTTGCCGACGCAACCATCCCGACGACCGCATGCAGCCGGCTGAAGGAAGCACATCCGACAAGGAGTCCATCCCAGGCATAGCCGGCAACGTAGACGAGATGGGGAGGACAAGAGAAGAAGACGAGGACTCAATCTCAACCTCTACTCCGGCCATCTCCCAGGCAATTTCCGCCTCAGAACCTGTCGTCTTGCCACATGGGGACTGGTGGAGCACCGAGTTGGGTGGTCCGGTTCAGGTCGGTGTCGATTTCGTTCCGGACACCCAGGAAGGGGGAGGCAAGGAATTCATCTTCCTTCCAGATGATGCACAACGTTCTCGGTTGATTGCGAAGCAGAAATTGCAACGCTTTTTCGAACTATTTCCACCTCTACCATCAGTCTCACATCAACTACGGTGTGTTACCTTGTCACTTTTCTGTAGTTGCATGCTATAGTTGCACTGTTTTTAATTTCTTTTAATATTCAATTGCTAGCAACTTTGTTGAGTCCACATGGGAGGTATGCCAAGCTGCTTGTGGCGTTAGTAGTGCTTCATCCCATTGCAAGGATGTAGTAAATTTATTTCTGGTGTTATGAGATTTTAGTACCGTCACCATGTACATAGTGTAAATAATCTATGTGAACTCTTTGTAGCCAAAATCACGGTGCAGTTTTATTTTAGTGTGGGTGACAGGGAGGTGGGAGTAGCTGCATTAAAGATAGCAAATTGGTTCCCATTCCTGAACCTCTCTGTCTCTCTTAAATAGGGGTACCACTGTAAAATCTCCATTGTCCAGTGTACTGTCCTGTGTACTAGCACATCATGCATTGATTCTTGAACTCCTCTCTAGAACGTCAATTGTAAAGGGACAGAGAGATTACTCATTTACTTGATCTTGAGAATTAGTTTATTTGGTTGGTAGGGTCATGTCTATTCCATTTTTTCATGGCCTACAACGTACAATAAATGTTTGAAAAAGGTTTATCCATTTTTTTTATTGCTGTATTATGCACTTGCTTAAATATGTGTTCACTGTACTGCGCGAAAGACACAGTTAAGTTCAGTGGCGAGTAAAGAAGCCGAACCTTTTCTTTTCATAATAGAAAATGTTAGAACAATGACAACAATCATTTAGTAATGAAATGTTACTCTTAAGGAATTGGACTTGTTCCAATTCGAGTCCCACTATCTCGAATTTGGATTCCTATTTTCTGGTCCTCTTAGGTTGGATCTTCTTTTTAAAATATTACTCTTAGATCTTGTTATAAACCAGTCTCAGTGGGGATTTTATTAGCATTAAATTAGGTATCATATAAGTAAAAGAGATGACATGGTATAGCAATTAATATGAAACTGGATAAATGGGTTTCATAGGGATGAAACTTATTTGACACTGTTTCATAAGTATGAAACTCCTTTGAAACTCGCATTGAGAACATAGAGTTTCATCCTAACATATTTTGACCAATCTCAATATAATAAATAGATATTAATTTAATACTATAACTTATATATGAAATAGTAAGATAAAACTATGCATTGAAAGAGACTATTTTACACATCAAACTAAATTTTCAAATCTGATATGACACTCTTGAAAAGTATAAGATGAAATTATGGATTGAGACTGACCACGAAGAGCGGCTCCTTCTTCCTAGTAAGCCCAAAGCTCTCACCGAGGTCAACGACTCAACGTCCTCAGCGCGCACGCCAGCGGGCAACGCCCACTCGGAGTGGTAAAGTAATATGCTAGCTAGGGACACCTGCAGCGTGCATGGCCAGAGCGAAGATGCGGAGGCGAAGCTTGAGCAACAATGGAGGGGGGCGGGGTCTTACTAATTATGCTCAAAATTTTATGAACAATGTCGATTTTACTGTTTAAGCAATGGAATTTTGCTGATGATAAGGGGGGGGGGGGACATGGCCACCTTTGGCCATAACAAAGCTTCACCCCTGCGAAGATGTACCCGGGGCATGCACCCTCGCCGTCCGCCGCCAAACGGCAGCAGCCTATGTATTCCGGGTCCTTAAGGTTGATGATCTCGGCGTCAACGCCTCCACCGTTTTGGACGATGAACCGCTCGGGCGAGAACTCGAGCGGGTCCTCCCAAACCTCCGGATCGTGGGCTCGTGGCCCATGGCGTAGGTGTTGACGAACACGCGCGTCCTGGCCGGAATCTTGTACCCGTCGATGGAGCACGACGCGACGGACTCGCGTGGCATGAGCAGCGCATGTACCGAAGCTCTGCAAGGCCGGGCTCCTCGACGCGGTGCACCTTGATCTGCGCCTTCTTGAGCACGCGTGGGTGCCAGACCAGCTCTGTCATCACCCACTCCAGGATACAGTAAGTGCAAAGAAAATATGCACAGTGTGTTTTTTTATCTATACTATACTCCCTTCGTTCCAAAATTGTTATCACCGTTGACTTTTTTCATTAACTTTGACCATTCGGCTTATTAAAAAATTAAAAAATATCATATATTTTTAATGATTTTTTTATCACTAGATAAAATTTAAATATAACTTATAACTTTTTATATTCGAATAAATATTTTAAATAAGACGAATGGTCAAAGGTAACGAAAAAGTCAATGGCGGCAACAATTTTGGAACGGAGGGAGTAAAGGCAAAACATCGTGTCTAAAACCCTTCACCTCTTTTTATACCCATTCCCGAACTTGTAGTCAATGATTATACCTGATTGCGGGCCCGGTAATTTGAACAAGCCAGCGCACAAAGCAAATTGTGGTCTGATTAGTGGGCCATTCATTTTGGTAGCGTAACATCTTACGGTTTTGACGTTGTAATTCCTTTCCCTTTGGAAATCTTTTGTCACCACCGAACTCTCCTACCCGCCCACAGACACAAAGTATTTATTTCCAATCAACGTTGCATGATTTTCGTTACATATTAAGGAAACATATTAACTTCTTTCTAAACGCTCGCAAGCATAGCCCTCGACTCCTTCCTCTGCCTCGATCAGATGCGGGCCCTCGCCGCTGAGGACAGACGCAGGCCCGGAGAGGAGGCAAGCTTGGCAGCGCGTAACCAAGCAGTGCGATAGAGGCACGGAGGCCGTCTGCTCAATGCGGTGGCTCCCTATGGTGTGGAGGTGAAGGCTTCCGGCAATAAACTCCAATATCTTGCTCAACGTGGTTGACTCTTCCCCAACATCAAGATCAACGTGAGAGACCAATGGATTGACGCCGCTACTGAGAGACGACCGGCGTGTGGAGGCGAGACCTCTGAGCTCCTCGGCGATGCAGGCCGACGTCGCGCAACCTCATGCTACCGCCGGCGAGCTGACAAAGTCACAAGCGCGACGCTGCTCAACCCGGTGATGGACATCCCCATCATCATCCTCGTCAACTTCCTCAGCAGATATACGTCATGTTGTCACCTAGGTATGGATATCCTCAGATCGAAGGTGGAGCCATGGCCTCCCGTACGTATTGCACATGCTCTTCGTGATCGTGGCAGCATAGAGCCTCCTCGAGCTCGCGTTCTGCACTTGTGACAAGTCCCTGTCGTTGTTGCTCCTCTGCCTCGCTGGCCAGGCCTCCTCCCGCACGTGCAGTACCTCCAGTTTCCTTGCGATGCCCTACGTCGGCATTGGGGCGATCGGATCTGGGCATACAGCGGATGTGGCTCGGAAGACAAGAGACGAGGCGCACATCGACACCACCACAAGCATCATCTTCCTCTCGACTTTCGGACAGCGTGCATGGGCGCTTCCTTGGCGGCTTGAAGAGGGGTGGCGCGGCTGTTCTTTGATTTGTGTATTGCGAGGTGCAGATGAGCTGGAATGCTCTGCCCCTCCGCTCCGTCCCCCTGCATAGCTTGACTGCTACAATGTGGCGGCTCCCCGGTTGTCAGATCTGTGTGGTTGCGGCGACTCCACAAATCCGTATAAGTTAATCTCATCCCCGCCCCATGGTCTTTCCTCTCGTTTGATGTTGCTTCTATCAGTGTCATTTTATACTACTTGTATGCAAATGTTTGTTCAAATGCTTAGCTGAGGCCTACATTTGCAGATTGTTATTCAATCTATGGTACTGAATTTATGAATCGGTACAATGAAGATTGCTTCAGTGCTTTACCTACAACATGCTTTGTAGCTGCTATATTTAAGCCCACATAAACATATTTTCATTGTAGCGTGCAAGATTTCAGAACCTATTTTTCTATCACATCATGTTGCTTCTGGCTAAAGAAAATGTAGGAGGCTGCTTTCAAAAAGAAATTCTGTGCTTTAAATTAATGCATTATACTTTATCATATTTTCTGGATAAATATTGTGATACTGTCTTTCTCGTCTTTATGTTGTTTGGTAAAAGAATTCCCCCATTCCTGCAGGTATATTATAATGAGAATTTTGCATGTTAAGTGTGATGGGAATTAGGCAAGTTAAATGCCATGCCAGCTTGTGATGTTTGCAATGTCAACACATCTGAGTCACTAAACATTATAAGTGAGGAGCAGTTGTTCAACAATGCATGGTAAGGCGTTCTGTTTATACACTCCAAATTCCATACTTACTATCTTAGTAAGTTTAGTATCATTTTTCTTATTACTGGTTTGTACTGTTGTACACTATGTTGAGGACACAATTTTGCATTGGAAAAGTTAAAACATGTATGTAGTAAGAACTATGAACTCACCACTAGATAATATAACCGCTATGTGTGAAATGCTACACCAAGATGTCATATTTATATAGTATAGATTGTTTGCAAGCATGCAAAAAAGAGTGATGATGCATGTGCTTTATGATTTAAATTTTGGAAAGAGTGCTAAAGGGAAACAAAGCAGGTGGACATTTGATGGTGCATGGAACTGATTGTCCCTCTGATTTAGTTTGTTTGTCTTTTCTGATTGCTGTCATTTGTTTGTCTTTTACCTACATCTCAGATGCCTAAAACTGATTGTCCCTCTTTCAACTAGCACATATATACATCTTTGAGATTATCTATACAGTAAAGAGTAAACTTCTTGTGATATTGGTGTTACTCTGCAATTATCTAGCCACCACCTCCTCTACCCTTAGTCTAAACCACATAATCCTTTCCTAACCATCAGATTAGCACTGAGCCCACATTCTATAGGGAAGCAGCACTACATGTAATGCACATTACGGCAAATACTGTGTGGTTGTGCAGGAAGTACTAAAGGTCAACAGGAAGCACGGAAGGAGAAAACTAATTCGGGCTCGGAATGTTTCTTGGTCTGAAATTTTTTTTCTAGCATTATGTTGTAGTCTTTAAATTCTGTTCTCTTGATCTTGATTTTTTAGTGGCAGGTTGCATATTTTTGGATTATTGTGTTGTGATAGTGTGATTATTTTGTTCCACAATAGATAATCAGGTCATTTTAAGATCTATTGAGTTTGTGAATTGGGATCGTAGACAATTCTGTTGAGACACAAGAATTAGTTGAGCATTGATCATTTGTATAATGGCTTTATGCTGATTTCATTTTTCTTTACATGCGTAATCTCCGACGTGGATAATGGTTTCACTAACAAAGAATTGTGTTGAATCTTATCAACTATTCTATGATGAATTACTATCCAAATATTCTTGTGTGTACCAATGAGTTTTCTTTTGTTTTTCACCTATTGCCGTTGTCGAATAATCACTCGTGTGCATACCATATTTGTTTTCAACCGATTGTCGTTGAATAATCAGACATGCACCTCGTGCATGAGAGTAAGTATTGTGAAATAATAATTTGTGTTTCGAGTAATCTTTATGTTATTTAAAATTTAAATTAATTAATGTATCATTTTTTATATTAATATGTATTTTAATTTAATATTTATATAGTGCGAGAACAGCACATGCCTGCCTTACGTGCAAAGTACTAGTTAATTGTAACGCCTAAACGCCGCGTACACCTACCAGGACTTTTTCAGGTTATCGTCGGTGATGGGGACCTCGAGGTCGGGGAACTTCTGCACTGCACGCGGAGGAGCACATCCAGGAAGTCCACATCCTGGTCGTCGGGCACGCGCCGGTGCGTGCCGCTGACGTGCTCATGAATGATCTCGCCGCAGACCTGGCAGAGGTCGGCGAGGCTGGTGACTGAGGCGGCGGCGGAGGCCCGTGACCGTGTGCGGGCGAAGGGCTCGAGCTCCGTGAAGAAGTCGCCCATGTTGAACCCGGCGAACAGGTTCCTGCACCTCGAGGAGCACCGCGGTGAGCCTGTCGCCCTTGCCACCGTGAGGAAGCCGGCGGCCGAAGACCGCGCGGCAGAGCACGTCGTTGGACAGGTTCAGGCAGGCACTCGCGCAGGTTCACGGGTGCCTTTGGCGACGCGTTCTTGGCGAGGTGGGCGAGGAGGAGGCCGAGCTCCTTGAGGTGAATGCTGCCGTAGGACACCACACGGCGCGACGAGAGGAGCTCGGAGACGACCACGCGCATCTTTTGAGCAAGGCAGTATATCAGTATGCATGATACATTTGTTTAATCGAACGTGTACCTGAGCAGGTGAGCCAAGTGAATATGACACACCTGTGCAAGGAGACGCTGGTCACTGTGGTGAACGGGCAGCTATCGGGGCCGGCGATCGAGGTCACGGAGGGAGACTCGGTGGTCGTTCATGTTGTCAACAAGTCACCCTACAACATTACAATCCATTGGTAATCAATCATGTACTTAATCAATTTCTTTATCAACGCCTTTGCCACACACTGATAAAGAAAAATGCTAGCCTAACTATGTTTAACACTTGAAGCCACACGGTTATTGAATCTGTACTTTGTTCTGTACGTGTAGGCAAAGGCAATGGAGTGAAACAGCGACTGAACTGCTGGGCAGACGGGGTGCCCATGGTTACGCAACGCCCAATCCTGCCGAGAACAACAACTTCACCTACCGGTTCAACGTCGAAGGGCAGGAAGGCACCCTGTGGTACGGTGGCACGCTCACGTGCCCGGCCTTCAATCACCCCAACACTTCATCAATTCAGACACGGGCACGGTTCATCCTGTTTGCTGGAGCTCTGAACAAATGGCATGTCCTAAACAATTGATAGCTCTAAAGGCACTTCTTCATACTTTTGCTGAAGCTACAGGATTTAAAGTTAATTACTCCAAATCTAATATGATCCCTATCAATGTCAGTAAAGAAAGGTTGGAAATTTTGGCAAATACTGTACACTGTCAGACTGGTTCCATGCCCTTTCCATCTCTAGGTCTGCCTCTTGGAACAACAAGACCTTCGGTAGTGGATTTCCTACCCTTAGTCCAGAGAATAGAAAGAAGATTGGTGGGTTGTGCACAATTCCTTACTCAAGCAGGAAAGTTAGAAATAGTAAATTTTGTGCTTTCATCTCTGCCCATATTCTATATGTACACTCTCCTCTTGCCTGTTTCAGTCATTAAGCAAATTGATAAGTACAGAAAACACCTTCTATGGAGTGGATCTGACATAAATGCTAGAAAACCACCTCTGGCAGCATGAGAGCTAGTTACAAAGCCAAAGTCTGAAGGGGGATTAGGAGTTAAAAATCTGAGAACTCAGAATAAAGCTCTATTTATGAAAAGCTTGCACAAATTTTTCAGAAGGGGGATTAGGAGTTAAAAATCTGAGAACTCAGAATAAAGCTCTACTTATGAAAAGCTTGCACAAAATTTTCAATAAAGAAGATTTGTCATGGGTGCAATTGCTTTGGAATACATATTACAGGAATGGGAAAATGCCTGGACAGCAGAAGAAGGGCTCCTTCTGGTGGAGAGACATAATTAAACTCCTAGATCTTTACAAAGGAATTACAGCAGTGACTGTGGGCAATGGTAGCACAGTGCTCTTCTGGCAGGATGTTTGGCTAACTGTTCAACTACAATTTAAATATCCCCACCTCCATTCTTTTGTCAAGTGGCCTACGCTGTTGCTGCCTAATTTTATGAATGAGCACTTGATCAATCACTTCAACTTACCTCTGTCAGTGGAGGCCTATCAACAGCTTCAAGAAATGGAGGAACTCCTGTCTAACATTCAGGTCACAGGCACTGCTGATATTTGGAAGCATATGGGACAAAATTGCCAGTATTCCTGTTCAATTGTATATAAGAAATTATGTGGCACTCAGCAGGTACATCCAGCTTTTAGATGGTTGTGGAAATCAGCTTGTCAACCGAAACATAAAACCTTCTTTTGGCTACTCATGTATGATAGAGTGAATACAAGAGGCTTGCTTCGAAGAAAGAATATGGTCCTAGACTCATACACTTGTGAATTATGCATTTTGCAGAGAACTGAGACCTTAAGACACTTATTTATCATATGTAACTTTGCAAAGCAATGTTGGCAATCCATTGGGTTGCTCATGTCAACACACCTTCCGGTGTTGCCTATGATCAGACGAATGAAAAGAGTGCTCAATGTGCCCTTCTTTATGGACATTCTCATCTTAATGACCTGGAGTATTTGGATAACAAGAAATAAGTGGATCTTTGAAGGAGTTGACCCAACAGTCCAGAATTGTCGAAATTATTTTTTCAAGGAGCTTGAAAAGGTTGCCCTTCTTCGAGCTAAAAGCAAACATGTACAACAGATACAACAATGGCTAGCAGACACAGTTTAGAAGCTTGTTTGTTTTTTCTTTTCCTTGTACTCTACTCCTTTTGCACCGATTTTATTGAGTTAAATAAAATTCTGTAGGGGCTTGCCCCTCCAGTTCGTTCAAAAAAACAAATGAGCTGTTCGAATTGGAATAAACTATTTTTTTATATTGTCATAGTTGCACAAAGTATAGATACTACAGAATAAATCTCATGGCACCACGTTTAGAGATGAACCTCCGTTTTGAACAATAATCTTTGATGGCAGGGGACTGGTGGGATACGGATCTTGATCAGATGGCCAAGAATATGGAGAATGGTTATATTTCAATGATGATCCCATTGCCGCCAGTATAAATGGAAAGCTTGGAGACCTCTACAACTGCTCCGGTAATACTAAATTGTTATGTATCTACATCTATTTCGATATCAGAAAAATTTCCGGTTTGATCGAATGGATTGATTCAATTTTGAAGGAGCTGCGAAAGATGGCTACATGCTGGAAGTGGAGCACGGCAAGACATACCTGCTGCGACTCCTCAGCGCTATGCTGTACAACGAGATCTTCATCAGAATCGCGGGTCACAAGTTTATGTTGGTCGCCTCCCCAGAAATACGATCCTACAACCGCTGGCGGTCGCGCTATTATCAGAACGGCCAGTGCTCGCTCCACTGAACTTGAAGATGTGTACTTCCAGTCCAACTGATGGAAACAGGGGTTGAACCGCTCCGGTCTCTGGCGATCGCAATTCAGGCCTAGAATCACCACGCCGGTGAGTTTCCAGGCAGCCACGCCGCCGTCCACTCCGGCCACGGTGTCCATGCCATGCCAACAGTGCCGCTGTTGCGCGGCCACCTGCATATCGACGGTTAGCCCAGTGCCTTGGCGCCGCCGACCACTTTCATCAAACCCTAAATTTCCCCTAGGGCTAATGCGCGCCGCTTAGGTCTAGTTTTTGGATCGCGTTTGTGTGTCCGTGTCGTATAAATCGATCGGATCACCTTTTTTTCCCCATAGCCAGATCGCATCAATGGCGGCGACTGGGAGTGGATCATGTGGGGGAAGGAAGGGGGTGGTCTCTGATGAGGGGTCCCCTAACCATACTGTTGTTGATCTCCTACAAAGGCTGAATCTCACTGCTGATGAAGAAGCGGTGGTGGAATTCAGTGACGAGGAGGAAGAGAAAGAAACCAGCGTGGAGTGGGTTTTGGTTGGCAAAGTCCTGGCCCCGACGGTGCTCCATATCAATACGATCCGTGCACCCATGAAGCCAGCGTGGGGTAACCCATTTGGCCTGAAGATGCGATCGATCGGGGAGAAGAGTCTCAATCTCTTTGTTGTAGAATTTGGCAGCAAAGGAGAGATGGATCGGGTGATCTCTGGGTCACCATGGATGGTGGGGAAATATGTGGTCATCCTGCAACACTACAATGGGAGGTTGAGTGCGTCTGAAATTCGTTTTGATCGTATGGAGATCTGGGTACGTATTTTAAACCTCCCCCTAGGCTGGATGAACAAACAGAGAGGAGCACGTGCCATGGATCTGATGGGGGAAGTAATCAAAATGGATGTTGATGAGGATGGTAAAGCCAGCGGGGCGTTCCTCAGGGCAAGAGTAGCCATAGAGCTTGATAAGCCCCTTGAAAGTGGAGTTTTATTGAGAATGAGCAGGAATGAGGAAGCCTGGTGGTTTGGGGTCCAGTATGAAAGGCTGCCTTTCTACTGCTTCTGCTGTGGGATCCTGGGACACTCGGAGTTGGAGTGTGCTTCACCGGCACCAAGGAATGAGGCTGGGAAGCTCCAGAGATTCGCAAGTGCTGCAGTTGAGTCCTTTGGGAGTGGATCCTCATCCAGTTCTAAATTCTCGCGTGAGCCTTCACATGCAGGCGATAAAAGGTCTGAGACAAAGGAGGATGGCCACCTGGCTGGGGAGGAGGACATTCAGGAGGAGGACGAGGTCTTGTCACCTGTTAAGAAGAATAATGCTGGCGTCCGGAGTGAGAATAGTAAATCGGGGGCTGCAAAGGCCTTGTTTAAATCAGAAAAAGGAGATCCGAGAGTGGGGGCTAAGAAGCGGAAGGCAAAAGGTCCGGGGCAATCTTCCAGGGCAACTCCAGACCTGAATGTACCTTTGGCTGATGCTTGGGCGTTGGTTCCAGTGGGGAGACCACAAAAGGATGGTGGGGACAATGCTGACTCAGAACTAGAGGAGGAGATGAGGAAGCAGAAGAAATTAGTCGACAAACAGAGTGCACGATCGGCGGCGGCTGCAAGGAGCAGTCCCCGCCGGGCACAATGAAAATCCTAAGCCTGAACTGCCGGGGCTTGGGGCAACCCAAGGCAGTTCGTGAAGTCCGTAGCCTATGTCTGCTACATCGCCCCATGCTGGTGTTTCTCTCGGAAACACGTTTTTTCAATGACAGAGTAGATGGATTGGTTCACACACTTGGCCTGGAGAACGGGCTGGGTGTTGGGAGCTATGGGAGAGGTGGTGGTCTGGCGCTGTTTTGGAGTAGAGAAGCTAAGGTAAAACTCCAGAGTTGCGATAAACTGCATATTGATGTGGTGGTATGTGATCCAGGGACGGGGGATGAATTGTGGCGGTTTACTGGATTCTATGGTGAATCTAGGAGGGAGCTAAGGTTCAGAAGCTGGGATTGCCTACGAATGCTCAAAGGTCGGAGCTCCTTGCCCTGGTTTTGCGCGGGAGATTTCAATGAAACTCTTGAGTCACATGAGCAGTTTGGAGGGGCCGTGAGACCGAAAAGACAGATGGAGGGATTTCATGATGCGGTGATGGTATGTGGAGTTCAGGATTTGGGATTCATAGGCCTGCCATATACATGGGACAACCGGCAGGAGGGGGTCCATAATGTCAAGGTTCGGCTTGACAGGGGCTTAGCAGATGATCCATTTGTGAGACGCTTTCAAGACATCAAGGTTTGGCATATCCAAACTACGACGTCAGATCACTGTGGATTGCTCATTGAATGCACCAAACGAGCTTCGAGGGGATGGCGGAAGAGGAGAAACTTTCGCTATGAAAACATGTGGCGGCGAGGCCCCAGTTACATGGCCCTAGTGCAGGAATCGTGGGGGCTGGAGCAGGGTGCGCAATCCTTAGGAGAGGTGCGGACCTGTCTGAATAGAGTACAACAAGACCTGCTATGTTGGGACAAGGAGGTTTTTGGCTCAGTTAGGCAGACGCTTTACAAACTGAGGAAAGAATTAGAGGAGGAGAGAAGCCAATCGATAGGCACTGGACCATCAAGAAGGGAGAAGCAGTTGATGCACATGATCTCTGAGCTACTCACAAGGGAGGAGATTATGGAAAAACAAAGATCCAGGATTGATTGGCTCCAGGATGGTGATAGGAACACTGCTTTGTTCCAAGCTAAGTCAAGAGAAAGAGTAAAGAAGAATAAAATCCAATCACTCAAAAAGGATGATGGTACAATAGTGACCTCGCCTCAGGAGATTGAGCAGGTTGCAATTGACTACTACAAGTCTTTATTCACAGTGCAACCAAATCTAGACCCGGAGGCAATTCTACAACATGTACCAAGCAAGGTAACTGTGGAGATGAATGACGGACTAATACGCCCTTATTCGGCAGATGAGGTTCAGCGGGCCATCAATTTGATGCGACCCAACAAAGCACCTGGCCCGAATGGGTTTACTGCAGGATTTTTTCAGACGCACTGGAATGTGGTTGGGGCGGATGTAACATCAGCGGTCTTGAATTTTCTCAATGGTGGTTCCCTACCAAAGGAAATAAAATCAAACAACGATTGTGCTAATACCGAAGACCACAAATCCCAGTGAGATGGAGTACAGACCTATTTCACTCTGTAATGTTATTTATAAAATATGCTCGAAGGTGTTGGCGCTCAGGCTCAGAGCGTTCCTTGATGAGATTGTGTCGGAGGAGCAGAGTGCCTTTGTGCCAGGGCGCCTTATCACAGACAACGTGCTGATCGCCTACGAGTGTATTCACTATCTGAAAAGGAAGAAAGGCAAAGCGGGTGCGTGCGTCAAACTGGACATGGCAAAGGCCTATGATAGGGTCGAGTGGACCTACCTTCATGGGATTATGATGCGACTCGGCTTTCATGAGTCCTTTGTGAATCTGGTGATGACGTGTGTGTCCTCAGTTTCTTTCTGCTTAAAGACTAATGGTGCTTTAACAGAATCGTTTAGACCGACCAGAGGGATCAGGCAAGGGGACCCAATCTCTCCTTACTTATTCCTGCTTTGCTCGGAAGGTCTCTCTTGCCTACTAAAGTCGGTTGGCCCGGTAAATTTATCTAGAGGCATCAGGATAGGAATTCATACCCCTTGGATCTCTCATCTCCTCTTTGCGGATGATTGTTTTGCCTTTTCAGAAGCATCGCAACATGGAGCTGGCAGATTAATGGAGATTCTAGAAACTTATGGCATGGGTTCAGGGCAGATGGTCAATCGAGCTTAGTCGGCTATCTTCTACAGCAAAAATTGTACGGATGCTATGAAAGAGGAGGTTAAAACTGCCCTGGACATCCAGAAAGAGGCCTTGGCGGAGAAGTATCTTGGGTTGTCTACAGAGGTTGGGCGCTCGGCAAACGAGGTATTCGAATACACTCCATCAAGAGTAACTGGTTTGATTGGGGGTTGGAGTGGCCGTGAAGCGAGTTGTGCGGGTCGGGAAGTCCTCCTGAAGTCAGTTGCACAGGTGGTGCTAACGTACTCTATGAGCTGCTTCCTACTTCCTGGGAAGACCTGCAAAAAGACACGCACGGCTGTAGTAAACTATTGGTGGGGGAGCTCGGCGGATAACCGACATATGCATTGGCAGAGTTGGGAGAGACTCACCCAACCAAAAATCAAGGGGGGCATGGGCTTTCGCGAGCTAAAATCCTTCAATGCAGCGATGCTTGGGAAACAAGGGTGGAGGCTGATCACCAAACCAGAATCTTTGTGTGCCAGAATCTTGAAAGGAAGATATTTCCACGATGGAGAGTTTATACATGCAACAAGGAAAAAGCACGCCAGCCAGACTTGGAGAGCAATCATGGCTGGTAGGGATGTGTTACAACAGGGACTGATTAGAAGGATCTGTAATGGTGTACACACAAATATATGGTCGGACAGGTGGCTGCCATAACATTTCAATGGCAGACCGCTGACGCCAAGTGATGGACAAGAAGTGCAGTCAGTGAATGAATTGTTCATGCCAAGCGGGGCTTGGAATGAAGCACTGATTAGAGAGACCTTCATCCCCGTTGATGCTGAGGCGATTCTGCAACTGCCCTGCCAGAGACATGGGGATGACTTCTGGGCTTGGGAACCAGAGCGCCATGGCAATTATACAGTTAAATCTGCATATGAGCTAGCAGACAATAGACGGAGAGGGATACAAGAATTGCCAGGATCATCGGATGATGGGCCGTGGAGTAAAATTTGGAAACTGAGAGTTCCTCCTAAAGTGAGAGTCTTCTGGTGGCGTGTTATGCATGAGTTTCTACCAGCACGAGCTGAGCTGAAGAGACGCCACATAGAGCAGATAGCTTTCTATGAAGTTTGTGGAGCACAGGAGGAAACCATCAGACATGTCCTACGAGCTTAATTAAAAAAATAATTATTTTTAATCTATTATTATAGAAATAATCTATCTGAAATTAAAATGTTAATATCTAGATGTTTTTGACACGTCAATGAGTATGGCGTGTCTCATAAACGAAACACGCCAAACTGATTGACATGATTAGGTTTACGTCAGCGTCGACCGCCACGTCAGATCCGAACATGGATTGAGGTTAACCTCAAACACGCCAATCTATTTGGCGTGTTTCATACATGAAACATACCATACTGATTGACGTGTTTGGGATTTAATACTATTTAGACGACCCCGGTATGGACTAAGGTTAATTAAAATACTTCAATCCATTTAACATGAGACATAAAGGAGACAACCAAAAACTACACATGTCGCTTTCATGATGACATAAGCGAATAAAGTGATGTAACTTTTATTTAAAATGCTATAAAACCTTCATATATTGTCCGTTTTTAATTCCGATTTCACCGTTCTCTTCTACGCGATGATACGAACAAAACTTGATTCCACTTGCATAGGAACAAAACTTGATACGTTCATACATTGCCGCGGCGAGCAAGCGGTGGCGCGCGGGCAAGCTGCTGCCGGCGGCGCGAGGGACGGCGGTCGGCGGCGCGCAGGACGGCGGTCGTGGGACAACGACATGCGGGCGAGCTGCTGCGGGCGGTGCACGAGATGGCATTTAGCAGCGTTGGGACAGCAGCGCACGGGACGGTAGTTGACGGCGCGAGGGACGGCGGCGTCGCGGGTGGACGCGTGCGGGACGACGAGTTCCGGTCTGCAGCAGGGGAAAAAGCATTGTTTGTTAGAGACGACACTTTTTGCCTTCTCTTCTTTGCCCTGTACATGTACACGCTATGAAAATAATATTTTGCCTCTTAAAATTGCAACACTTGTTGAAGTTAGCCTTATGCCGTTTGATGCAAACCGTTGCTGCTTCTTCCCCGCCCGGTCATCTCGACGACGCCGGTGAGCGTGGCTGCCGTATCTCAATGACATCCCGCTGCTCGTCCCTCTCCATGTCTGTGAGCTCATTTGCCGCATCTCTTCTTCTTCCTGAAGCTCGTCCCTCTCCATGCCTGTAAGCTCATTTCTCGCATTTGTTCCTCTCCTCCGTAGCTTGTTCCTCCCCATGCCGGTGAGCTCATTTATCGCCTCTTGTCCTCTCCCTGCTACTTGTTCCCCTCCACGCCGGTGAGCTCATTTGCCGCAGCTTGTTCCTCTCCCACATCTTTGTTCATCTCACTTCCTCCTCACCATTTCTATACACATTCCACAGAGCAAACAATTCTGCTTTCATCTAAATCTAAAAAAAACAAAAAAGTTCTGCTGTCCATAAAATTCTCATCTCAAGGACAGAGTTCCTGTGCCGGATCCATTCAGTCATGGTTGCCGCATCAACTTCGATCGAGCATCGGGACTAGAGAAAGATTATTTGAGGTTCTGGTTCCACCTTTACTGTGGTTATCGTTGCTCCTTAATTAGATTGGAGTTCTTTTCGTAGATAATGGGATGCTCCAACTATTTTTTCCCCTAATAAATTCGAGAGGGATCTTGAGTGATTAGATGAAGGACTGAGCGAGCTGGTAGCTCCCAATTGTTGGAAAAAAGCTGGTACTTCATGCTCATGCTTATATATTTCTCCACATTTTAATTTGATAGATTTGTCATATGAATAGTCTTTGGGCCTTGAACCTTATGATTTTTTGTCAGGAAGAGTGAAATAAAAAATCCTTCTCTCTCTATGTCCCGTTGCTAGCTGGCTCTGACATCTACCACCTGTGATACCAACTCAAGCATATCGAGAGTTTATGGTTGACCATCTCTTGTCCTGTCTTGAAATAACTGACACTGCAAGAATCCAAGCCCAGGATAACTGAGATCTTCCGGTCTGCGTGCGTAGGAGCAGCTGAAACAAAGAAGAGTCTGGTCCGCTCTTCATTCAGCCCCCCCCCCCTTACAAATGGGCCGTCCCCCTTAATGAATCGAATGGTCCTTCGACCCTCGTTTGATTCCGACGGCCGGCATAGATGAAATCTCATGAGACCCGCCCACTATTACTACAAAAAAGCCCTGCCCTGGCACCTTCGCTAGACGGAGGGTAAGCGACTTCTATTAGCACCGGACCGTCGAGTCGAATCCGGTAGTCATTTGGCCAGCTATGGAAAGAAAAAGCTTACATCTGCTCCCCCTAAACTATAACAGGTCCCATCTCTCTTCAAACCTAACGTGGTAGTTTTCCATCATAAGGCTTTCCATCTATAGATTGATTGAGCCTATACATAGCCTAAAATCCTGTTTATTCTCATCTCCTCGAGAAAGCGCCCTCCTCCATTGTCGAGCTCCACCGCTGAGATCCGGTGCTGCAACTGAAATCACCATGGATGTCCGCCGTCTGCCTGCTGATTTCTCTTGGGATGGTTGTCTAGGTATGTTTCCATCTTACTTCTTTTTGTTCCATGGCAGTTAGTTCGATTTGGATCTGGCAGCACTTCTCACCGCATACAAAATGGTGCAATTCTTTTGGTAGGTCTTTGCTAAATGTGGAAATCATGTATGGCTGTATAGATTGATTATAGTTCCGTAAATGACTTAAATGGAGGAGCCCTAAAGGCAAGCAGTAGTATGGGCATGAAGCACACAAGATTCTTGTCCTTTCAAACACTTTTCTTGAAACATAGGATCGCTGTCATTCGTTCACATCATGATTGTTCATTCAAAGTTTTAGGAAGCGCTCAGTTGGAAAATAATTAGAAAAATATTATGTTACCTGTCTTCACAATTATCTCTTTATTAACTGATCAACACAGCATGCACGTAGTCATTAGAAGCCTGATTTAACACTATTTCATATGTATAGGTTATAGTAGAGCAACAAATCATTATCCCAATAGAGACTATGCTGACTGATGTAATGGCCTTAAGTCTCCTAAAGCTCAGTTTTAGTGCATTATGCAAAGGACATTGGAATACCAGCTGACTGTAAACTGTAAAGCTTGACATATCTTCCAACAGATACTTTGTTGGTGAAGCTGTTAGTTTAGCCAAAATAAATTGTGACACTGGACATCTCCATAATTGGCTGCAAAAGGTGCTGCCAATAAATCATCTCCTCGGAAGGACTTCTTATATTGTGGATTAGAGTAACAAGGTTAGCTAACCATGCCTTACAACTTTCATGACTTCATTTTTTTGGTAATTTCCATGACTTCATTAGTATTTTACAATATTGTCTCCACTTCTCTATAGAAAGATTTATGTGTTTCCAAATAACCACTGCCACTGTCAAAATAACTAAAAACTTTTTGGCCCACACAATTCTTCTCCAGCTAAACCTTGACAGTACACAACATCAATGATGATTTGTCACTAACTTGGCAAATGTTATGCTTGCTTGTGTGACTTTTATGTTTCATATATGTAGTAAACTATAACCAAATTTTCATATTGCAGAGAACATGTTGTACTCTATGTTGTCCATTACGAAAGGGTTTATGATGGCCAGGGACTCAACTAGAAGCTGAAACTAATTACTGAGGTTATAGCTTATTTTTGTTTGACATCACCTTGTTTCCTTCAGTCTGAATTACAATTAGTTTACAATATTACTGCAGAGCAATCATTTCCTCCTTACAATGAAGGGTGATGCATTTCTTCCAGGCCGTTTAAGTGGCATGACATTTCTAGTACTGGTGAAACTCCTAGAGGATCTTGAGATCTTCTCAAAGCAACGTCCAGACTTTTTGAGTGGCATTTGTAGCACAAATATTACCTGCACATTTCAAAAGCAATTATTTGTGTAACGTGACCATGTGAAACGTGAGATGTGTATGCCTCAAGTTTGATTGTGTGACCTTGTAGTCTCTGCTGAGAAAGGCTAGACAATTATTTTGCTCAATTTGAAGATGTGACAATTGATTGTATTAGTTGAATCAACTGAACAACTGAACCTTGGATTGAAAAGTTAAATCAAATGACTATTTTCTGCATTCTTGATGTTCAAGTTAGAAGCTAGGAAGCAAATAGCTGATGGTAGTAAGGTTTAAAAAATTCCTGTCGCCTCACCTTGTCCATTGCTATACCATAGCTACTGATATGTAAGTGAAATAAAGTTCAACTAAATGTTTGTACTTCTTTATTTGGTATAATGATATCTAGATGAGGTGACACTTCTAGTCGCGTTTTTCAGATAACTTTCAGTCAGTATACAAGCACTCAATGTTTTTACAAGTTTCTCTAAATGTACATGATAATTATCCAAATACATTTTGTTCTATGCAATTCCAACATACCAGGATTTACTAGGAATGACTATTTGTTTTTTAACGTAGGATTCAAACTACAGCTCTCAAAATTTTGTCTGGCCTTATCTTCCCATCCGCGGCCGGGTGGAGGTTGAGGGAGAGACAGCGCGTCAGGGAGGCCGGATCCGCGTCAGAGTCGTGCCACCTCGGGAGCCACGGCTTGGACGCTGGATCCGTCGCCGTGGAGACCGGAGCCGTCGCTTGGAGGCTGAATCTGCCACGGTGGAGGTCAGATCCGCCGCTCGAAGCTGCGTCGTGAAGGGGCCGAGGGGAGGGGAGGCGCGGGTGAGGGGGGGCGAGGGGAGGGGCGGCACAGGTGAGGGGGCCAAGGGGAGGAGCGGCGAGGGCGAGAAGGACGAGGGGAGGGGCGGCGCGGGTGGGGAGGAGATGGAGGTAAGGCCGACGCGCAGTGTGGGGGTGTGGGGAGGTAGGGGCGGCGAGGGTAGGTTAGGGTTTCATTTTTATACAACGAATGGGTAATTGGGCCTTGGGCTACGGCTGCCAGTAGCGGCGGGCTGTGAAATGAGCTTCCGCTAAAATAGAGAGTAGTGGCGGACTGCTAAGTGGGCCGCCGCTACAAATTCATTTTTGATTATAATGGCGATTCCTTGTTGGGCTGCTGCTACAGTGATTTCGGGTGCGCCACTATTGAGCGTTTTTGTAGTAGTGTATGTCCATTTCATCTATTAGAAAACTCGGCGACTCCTGTCTTTTGTATAATGTACCAAGTCTACTCTGATGGCAGCAGATTTATAACCTTAATGAACATAAGCAACAATCATGTATCAAGTAGTTTTTTTGGTTTCCTCTCTACTTAGAAAGAACATCGCATGTATATGCTTGGTTAGAACCAGATGACTCTATTAATCTCCTACACAAGGAGCTTCTTCCATGGGATATATATAGCTGGCCATCTGAGCCACGTTAAATTGGCCGGCCCGAGGCCCGATGGTTTTAGCCCAGCACGGACACGACCCGACATTGAGGCTAAGTGCATTGTGCTGGCTCGAAGCTCAGCATGGGCCATGCTTCGGCTTAGGTGCAAGCCCGACATGCCGACCCAAGCATGACCCATTTACAGTAGCCCAATTGGCCCACATCATGGCTCGTGCCAGCATGCGGACCACGGGCCAGCATGGGCACGACCCATATGACCCAATGAGGCCATTTTCTCCCGCACCACCAAACCCTATCCCTACCATGCCTCCACTCTGCCCTGTGCCTCCACCTCCCTCCCTTCCTCTAGGATTTGGCGCCCCTGCTCCCTCCCTCCGACTTGCCGCCGCCCGTTGATGCCCCTACTCCCTCTCTTCGGCTTGCTGCCGCCCACCAGTGCCCCCGCTCCTTCCCCTTCCCTCTGGGATTCGGATCGCCATGCCGCCACCCCTTCTCCCTCCCCTCCCTCTGGGATTTGGCTCGTCGCACCACCACCCATGCTCTCAACCTCCATCGTCGCACCACCGCGGTGCTTCCCCTCCTCCCTCCCTCCCTCCGGGCTTCAACTCGCCGCGCCGCCACGCCTGCTCCCTCCCTTTGGGCTCGGTGCCCCCTGCTCTCTCCCTCCCTCCATGCTCTAGCTTGTCGTGCTGCTTCTACTCCCTCTAGATCTCACCGTCGTGCTTCATGCTGGCCTGACACGAACAGGCCTGATGGCACGACACGATCCATGTAAAAATGGTCATGTCGTGCTTGGGCTTGGCCTCAGGACCGTCGTGCTGGCTCGACCTAGCACATTAGGTGGCTCGGGCCATGCCAGCCCGTTAATGAATCAGTCCGGACCATCATGGGCTTAGGTCATGGTGGCTCGGCACGACCCGTTGGCCGCCTATAGGTATATACATGCACATTAAGTAAGAAATTGTAACATCTTTCAAAGCATTCAATATATTTCATAAGCCTTTAGTTACATGTTGGGGTTATATTTTTTTTCACTTAGTGCCCACATCTTTGCATAGATGTGATCTATGTGTGCCCCCACAGCAATGCGCCGGGTGTCCATCTAGTGTATATAGTGGGCTATAGTTCATGAAAATACTAAATAAGGCTGGAAGTTTAATAGGCCACATGCGACAACTCGTGGGAAAGTCTAGATATTAGTAAGGGCTTGATGGGCGGATTGTCTTGCTCCCCACTTTATAGAGAAAGTGAACTTGATGATCAAAATTATACCAAAGATAGGCGGAGCGCTGGCTCCTTATAGGCAGTCCTTCTTCCAAATGCATGTTCATCAATCTCATATTGCGGATAGCCAAAATATTAACATTATCAGTAGTGCACCCATCTACAACTATGGAAGTATCCACTCACATAAGATTTAATATTTTCAAAAGAACTACCACCATTCATGCATAAATAAATATGATAAAACTAAATATAGCATATATAGTTATAGATGATATCAATTATATTTAAGGATAATCAATTATTATATATTCACAAGAACCAAATCAAACTCTACATCTAATCATTAATGTGATGTTTAAGGATAATAAAATCTAAAATAAATTTTGTAATCATCAATATACTCATAAAATTTGGTAATAAATATTCTAATTTCTTTTTTAGGCAATATTTTAATTGGCTTTGACAAGAGTCCATATCCGAAGAGAAAAAACTATCAATATCTGACTATTAAATGTTCGCATCAGATTAGAAGCTACTTAAAAAGTCAAATCCAAAAATATCTATACTCTTAAATACTGAAAAAAAAATCATATCCAACTATGTCTTCCTCAAATATTTTAAATGTTGTTCTCAACCATATTGTATTGCTTTGAAGAGTATCCAACTCCGAAGAGCCAAGATCATAGATATCTTTAGTCTAAATGTTTGCATCAGATTGCAGGCTACTCGATAATTCAAATCCAACTCTGTCTATAGTTATAAATATTGAAATAACTCAAGTCAACAATCCAGATTTTCACAAACAATTGGTATTCAAATTTCATTCTTTTAGGTAATATTCTATTGTTTGTAGAGCATACAACTCACAAGAGCAAAAATCATCTATATCTCTAGTCATAAATGGTCACAACAGATGAGAAGCTAGCTATTAAGTAAATCAAATCAAACTATATCTATAGGCATAAATATTCAGATTCATTTCAAGGATACAAAAAAAAAATTCATTGATTGAAATATGTGTGGATTCTTCTTTTCTATAAATATCATGGCAAGAAAGCCTCCCATCACACAATTCTCACTTGTGCGGTCTCTAAGCTTTTAGCTATGGAGTTCCATCTTAGACTCATGTTTAGCTTGATTGTTCTTGCAAGCCTTTTGGCCTACACCACTGGAGAATTTGAAAGATTTAAACGACACAAATATATTGTGCGTGTTCGTCCTCCACCAAACTTTTCCATTGACATGAGCCTAACAAACCTTGAGAGCTGGTACAGATCATTTCTCCCACCAAAAATGTTGGCATTGAATCCCCATAGACCATTCATCCACACCTATAGAGAAGCCATTATCGGTTTTGCCGTGGACCTAACAGAAGATGAGGTAGAGTATGTTGCTGGTAGATCTGGGGTACTTAAAGTCTATGAAGATGAAATTCGGCCACTATTGACAACCCACACGCCTGACTTCTTAGGGCTACGATCCAATGGAGGTGCTTGGAAAAGCTTAGGAATGGGTGAAGGAAGCATCATAGGACTGCTAGACACAGGGATCGACACTTCACACATCTCATTTCATGATGATGGTATGAACCCACCATCAAGTAAGTGGCGTGGGTCATGCAATTTTGAAAGTATTAAGTGCAATAAGAAATTTATTGGTGGAAGGTCAACGATAGCAGGTGACCAACAATCACCCCCCATGGATGAACTAGGCCATGGAACACACACTGCAAGCACAGCTGCTGGAAACTTTGTAGAAGGTGCAAACATACTTGGAAATGGAAATGGAACTGCAGCAGGCATGGCCCCACGTGCACATGTGGCCATGTACAAGGTGTGCAATACATGGGGTTGCCAGGATTCAGACATAATTGCTGGAATGGATGCAGCTATTTCTGATGGTGTTGACATCTTGTCCATATCACTTGGTAGTAGATCAAAACCATTCCATGGAGATGTAATTGCCATTGGTGCATTTTCAGCAATGCGAAAAGGGATATTTGTCAGTTGCGCCGCTGGAAATTCGGGACCATATCCTAGCACATTAGGAAATGAGGCGCCATGGGTCTTGACAGTTGCTGCAAGCACAATGGACAGACAAATGAGAGCTATAGTCAGTTTAGGCAATGGTCGCTCGTTTGTTGGCGAGTCAGCCTACCAACCATCTAGCATTGCTTCTTTACCACTAGTGTACGGATTAGATGAATCTAAAAGTGTTGCAGGGAAGATTGTTGCTTTTGAGGCACAAGATGGTGATGGAATTCAAAATGGGCGAATTGTCAAGGAAGATGGTGGTGCTGGGATTATATTACTTGAAAAAGAGGGTACTGGACATACAACGTTTGCTGAACCACATGTCCTACCAGCATCACATGTCAACTCAGAAGATTCTGATATTATTAGGCAATACATTAAGAGCTCAAACAATCTCACAGCCTCAATTACTTTCAATGGCACGTCATTGGGAACTAGTCCAGCTCCCGTAGTTGCTTACTTCTCTTCTCGTGGTCCAAGTACATCAAGCCCTGGAATTATGAAGCCTGACATTATTGGACCAGGAGTCAATGTTATTGCAGCCTGGCCATTCAAAGTTGGACCGCCGGGAATAGGTGATGGACACGGGAAGGTATTCAACTCCATTTCTGGAACATCAATGTCCACACCTCACCTGAGTGGAATTGCAGCTCTTATCAAGAGTGCACATCAAGATTGGTCACCTGCAGCAATCAAGTCGGCAATCATGACTACCGCCAATGTTATTGATGACAATAAGAGGCCGATCCTAGATGAGAATTTCAATTCAGCTGGGCATTTCAGTGTTGGTGCTGGCCATGTTAACCCTTCTAAAGTTACCAATCCAGGTCTAATCTATGACATTGATGAGGAGCAATACACTTTATATCTTTGTGGTCTAGGATACTCAGATAATGAAGTTGAGACAATCACACACCAGAAGGGTGCTTGTGGAAAAGGAAGAAAGATTGCGGAAGCTGAGTTGAACTATCCTTCAGTTGCTATTAGGGCGACTATTGGTAAATATACAGTAAATAGGACGGTGACTAATGTAGGAGCTGCAAAGTCATCCTATACTATCAATATTGACATGCCCAAGGAAGTGACGGCTAATGTATCACCAACAAAGCTAGAATTTACCAAGGCTAAGGAGAAGAAAACCTTTACATTGAGCTTAAGTTGGGACGCCAAAAAAACAAAGCATGCTGAAGGAAGCTTCATGTGGATCTCTGCTGATCATGTTGTAAGGAGCCCTGTTGTAATATTCTAATATAATAATATGAAGCTTTGATTTCCTATAAAGCAGTTAGCTTTTTTATGAGTGGAATATTGTTGTTCTTGACGACACATGCCAATGAACCGTAGAGCTTCTAGGTACGTGGTATTGTGAGCACTAAGTAGTTCATCAACAAGGCACTAATATGTGTGGCTAAAATATTGAAATAATGCAACCAAGCCGGGGATCCAGAGAAATGGATCAAGGATTGCCCCCAAGCCTAGCAACATGTGTGGTGAGCAGCTCGTTGTGATGCAATGCAATGTAGGCAGATCCGTGGCCCCTTTCTAGATATTGTGGAATAGTCATTTGGCTGATTGTCATTCCTATAGTTCTTCTTGAGCAAAAGTAACGAATAAGGCTCAGACGGCCGGAATGGGCCTTTATCCTTTAGAGAGGATTGCGTTCGCCTCCAGATATAGATAAACATCTGGTTTTAGAGAGGATAGTTTTTGCCCTTTACGCTGTGTGCATGTTTTGTTTGATATCGATGTATAAGTAGTGCAGTAAGTTGGTCATGTTGCTCCCCTCAAAAAAAAAAAAAAAGTTGGTCATGTTGCAAAAAGGAAAAAGGACAGTTCGCCTGGTTGCATTTTGTAGAGTGATTTGATGCTGTAGACTAGCACGCGACTAATTCAAAGCAGTGTGATTCCAGAACGAGAATACCCGATCGCACCTCACTCACTCCGGAAGAGTGAGAGCATATAGCAGGATTCCATTTTACCAACACAAATCACACAGCACGACCAGCTTCGGTTTTAGGATGGGAGATGACCCCGGATCATCCCGCATGTGCAGACCATCATTCAGCTGAACTAATAGCCGTTGTTAAGTAAGTGGACGACCCGCGACGACGAAGAGACGACGAGACTGTGAAGAGACTTACCCAGCAGCAGCCCCGGCCGGTCGCGACAAAACTCGCCGTTGTTTTCCGATCTAGTCACCGGGTGGGGTGAAGAGCTAGCTAGGGGCCAAAAAGCAGCGCACTTTGCGCACCGACCAGAAGCAGCAGCAGCCTATCCTCGACTCCTCCACGCACGCCGGCCGGTTCCTGTCGCCGTCGCCTCCCACCACCCGAGTAAATTATTCACGGCGCGCGCGCGCGCATGCGGCGGGGAGCGTGTGTGCTCTAGATTAGCCCTGCCCCGCGCGCGACAACACGTGTGGCCCGGCCGTGTGGCTTCCATTCTTCGCCTGCAAGGGAGCGCTTGCTTGATGCGCTCGCGCGCCGCCGATAGAGCCCGCACACTCTGTCACGTTCGATCGACGACGAGCACGTACAGTTTAGGATCAGCGTCAACGGAGCGCGTCGCTGCATTGCCTCGGCCCACAGGGTAACGGAACATGACATATTATTGTACATATTTTCTAAAACTTTCAATCAGCTAAAAGCTTTCAGTCAATGATTTGTTATTTTGTGTTTAAATTTTTTTAGAATTATTTATATAATAATAATAAATCATTGGATCGAGATCTAATGACTCAATAAGATGAATGAAAATTACCGGCTTCTCCGAACAGCTTCTTGGTTTCTCAACTGTCATCTAGTATCTGTAATTTTACTAAGCATTCATGCACATCACCGACTAGCATGATCTAAAGTGACATGGCCTAGACTCCCTTGATAATCCGGTTTTTCCTATAAACTCAAAGCCCTAACAACTAGATACATGTTTCAAACACTTACTCCATAGCTTGTTCTTCGCCTTGATCCATCTCTATCAATCCTTGGACTCTATCAAACTTATCAAACCTCCATACTTATGGTCATTGTCATCCATCGCCAAGACAACCGTCTACAATTATTATATAGTAGAAAAGATTTTCTACACGCACAGTACTCGTATAGACATAAGTTATATTTTATATATATCATTCATCATTAAAACATTAATATCTTAGATAACCTCAATGATTATGAACCTCATTTTGTTATAAGTTATGGAACGAGGAAGCAATATGACAGGCTAACAGAGATTTTGGTCGCGGACACGAACAAGCACTTCTCGTCTTGGGGGCGCGGCACGTGTTCCCGGCCAAAAGCGCGGCCGCGGCCTCACCCAGACCCAGGTGACTAGGTGACCCGACGGCCTAATAAGTAGTACTAGTTGTTGTTGCAGTCGGTCCACGTCTGCCGGGTGCACGCTTTTTGCCGTCGCGCGCCAGCTGGTCTGCGTCTCCGTCCTCGTTAGCACGCTCCACTATGGCCTTCGCGCCTAAGCAAAGCTCTCTGATGACTCTGTGTCGCCCAATAATACGAGGCCGATCGACGAACCTTCGCGCCCCGCCCGAGCGCGCGTGTGGCGGCTGCGCCAGCAGCTCGCCTTATATAAGCGTCACCAACGCAAGCACTGAAACGCCTCCATCGCTCGCAGCCTGCGCCTCGCCTTCTAGCTCAGAATCTAAGTTTCTCTAGCTCTAGCTCTACTCACGGAATAGAGGCGACCACAAAGATCGATTGACTCACAGTAATCTTCTGTTATTATTAACTAACTATACTCAGCTGTTTGTGTTGAGTGTGAAGAGCAGTTGTGTTCGTGTCGGCGGGGGCGTCTCATCACCGGTCCGGCACCGACATGCACAGAGCGTCACCGTGGCCCTTCCACCGCAGCAAGCGCGCCCCCTTCCACGACGACATCACCGTCTCCTCCTTCTCCTCCTCCAATAACAACAACAACAAGCTGCCGTGGCCGTCCCCGCGCCGTCGCAACGACGTCAACAGCCATGCCGTCGTCCTCATTTCCGGGCGCCTCTCCTTCCTCTTCCGCTTCGTCGCCCCTCTCTTACCTGATCCCAGATAGGCCGCCTTCCCTTCTCACACTACAGGGACACGGTGCCAACAACGGCGTCCCGACGAGCAGCGC
Organism: Eleusine indica; assembly: GCA_030378355.1. Lineage (NCBI taxonomy): Eukaryota > Viridiplantae > Streptophyta > Magnoliopsida > Poales > Poaceae > Eleusine > Eleusine indica. Next base: position 52,772,475 of record CM059495.1, read on the forward strand.
CGTCGCGGACGTCGTGAGTGCCGCGTCGTCGTTGGTAATGGCGCCACCGCCGAGGCCGCCGGCGGGGAGTGCGAGGACGGGCCACCCGCCGCTTCCGCGCCCGCCGCCGCGGCAGTGCCCGCGGTGCGGCTCCGGCAACACCAAGTTCTGCTACTACAACAACTACAGCCGCTCGCAGCCGCGGTACCTCTGCCGGGCGTGCCGCCGCCACTGGACTGAGGGCGGCACGCTCCGCGACGTGCCCGTCGGCGGCGGACGCAAGGCCAGGCGCGCCGGCAAGGCCGCAGCAAAAGTTGCCTCACCTTCCTCCTCATCATCATCACCGGCGACGACGACGGCCCTGCCGCTGGGCACCGACGTGGCGTTCCCGGACATGCTGCGCCAGGTGCTGTTCCAGCCGGTGGGCGGCTACGGCATTGACCTCAGCGCGTGGCAGCAAATGGCGCCGCCGCCGCAGGGTACCGGCGACGGTGGCGCGCTCGGAGCGACGACGGTGGACGCCAACTGCGGCGCATGGCAGTACTGGAGCGGGTGGCAGCAAGATGACGTGCCCGGTCTGGACGGGGCATGCTAAATATGCTTTGTTCCTTACTCTCAGAAAAAAAAAAGGAAGACGACGAAGTAGCAAGGTTGAAATAATCGGTATAACCGGCCGGCTCGGTTCGGTGAAAAATCGGCTGGTTAATCAGAGAAACCGACCGGTTAACTATCTGCTACAGTAACCAGATCCGGTTTTTCTAGGTTAACTGACTGGTTAGCGCGACCGGTCAGGATCAGTTTTCCGGTTAACCGGAATATCCAGCTGGTTTTCACCGGTTATTAAAACCATGTGAAGTAGTGCTTGTATTAGCCTCGCTATGAAGTATTGTACACTTATACGTGCCTACCAGTGCACTGCTGTGTGCGTGCAGGAGCTTTGCTTGTATCAGGCTTGTTAATCTATATATTGTTATAATGTGTATCTGCTTGCTTGTGATATTAATTATGACCATCTTACCCTCCTACTAAAAGTGTTTTCTACATGCTGCTTTGATTAAGTTCAAGCGAAGCCAATAAACACACACACGCACACTTTGCATAGAAGAAGCGTACAAGTAGTAAATAAAGCCATAGCAAAAACGAGTAACAAATTACAATGGGAACAAAAAAATAACCGATAACAGGTTAACCCACAAATCAGCAGGAAAATATGTGCAAAAAGCTAAGAAGATGCAAACGGCACTGCTATCAAAACTGTTGCATTGAGTGAGATCTTCTCCGACGTTTCTGCCGGCAATCGTGGCGGCAACTCTGTTACAACGGGGTCATGCCGATGGTGGCTTCCCGGCGGTGGAAGTTGACTCGAGACTTGGAGAAGTTGTAGTAGTAACCCGAGGTGAGCAAGCAGGTGATGAAAGCAAAAGCCGCGCCGGCTCCAAAAGTGCCCTTCCGCACCGTCTCGCAGTCCGGCGGGTTCTCAAAGTACACTGTCCGGTAGCCGGTGTGGTAAGCAGTTTGTACCAACCCGGCCAGCAAGCATGCCTCAGCGATGACGAACGTCAACCTGTGTAGGTAGAGGTAGAGCAAAGCAAAAAACGAGCTCAGGGTCTATTGCGTCTGAAAACTGGGATGATTTGCATGATTATATTCATTCAGTGTCAAAAACACATAGCCTGACAATTCAAGGCAATCCAAGCATTTGAAAAGTTCATGTGCCGTGCATTAAGGTTCAATTCCAAGGCAATACTAGTACACAATCACTTTGGTGAAAATGGATTTCATACCCTTTTACTTCCCATGATTTAGATAACTTCTTAATAATAATATATGTGCAGAATGCATCACACGAAAATAATAAATGTTTCAAATACCAGATGCAACTAAGAATTTTGAATTAGCAAGAAAATTCAAAGTGCTTTCTGGTTAAAGATATCTACAGGCCAATTATCAAGGACAAGTTTCACACAATATCATGGAAAAGGTACAAACTCAGCAGTGCAAGAGGCCAAGAAATGACTGAAAATCAGTCAATTATTATCTTTCTTTTGACTAGGTAAACAAAGTGACATTGATCATAACTATAAACACATGATTCAACAAAAATATCAATATAAGATTTTCGATAAACAACTCACAGTAGCATATCTCAACTTGCTTGGGATTAAAGGCTTTGTTGTTGCTGCTGTAATTCACAGTAGCATATCGTTCTGAGGTTCTTAAAATGTCAAGAAGGCCCCCACAAGGCAATCCAAATTCTGGCACCCTTTGTTTCCGATATATTGTGAAGTATATGTAATTGCATAATTATGTGTTCCTCTTACATAACAACGATCAGCTAAAACAAGCTCCATACCAGCATTGAATCATCGATATCATATATGCAGGAAGGAGAAGGTGTCTGTTGGGAAAAATATTATAGTATAAAAGCATATATTTGGCCCATGACACATGGATGATTTGGTTTGATACTTGGTTACTAGTTCAACATTTTGCTTGTTCTAATAGAACTAAGCATATAGCACCAAGAGGGGAAAAAATGTGGATATAACATATAGACTGCCCATGTCTGAAGCTAATGTAGACCGAAACACGACATCAACAAAAACAAAAAGCCTTTAATCCAAAGCAAGTTGGGATAGGCTAGAGATGAAAGGTGCCAAAACACAAGGAGAATCAAACAAAAAAAGGAAGATGGAAATGAAGAAAAGGATGAGAACAAGCAATCCTGAAAAACGGTTATATTACTATACAAGACTGAAAATAATTCCAAGAGAAAGTGGCAGATACCACAAATCAGAATAGGAATAAGTGATTTGTGGACCTGGCATTGCTTAAGCAATATGATACTGACCAGGTCTTCTTTTTTCCAACAGTGGTAAAACCCAGCAGCCCGAGTCTATTGATTTAGTTGTTGAATGACAATATCAGTGAAGACCCCTTCATTCTGACCAATCTGGCATAATTAATACATGTGGCAAATGGCTTGGGTACAGTCTACAATGTACAATTAGTTTTTCAGCTTGTTTAGCTTTATTATGCAATACTCACAGCACCAATTGGACTCCGCTGACATGACACTATGCTATCATTCTTATGATTATGTCCCAACGAGCAAACCTGTAAAGGAATGTGTATGCTACAAATGCTTCATAAGTGGTAACTAAGGGAGGCTATCACAGAAATTTTCACCAAGCATAATACACAACTCAAAATCTCTCACAATAACATTTTGTTGTCTGTAAAACATCTTATGATTATGTCCCAACGTGCAAACCCGTAAAGCAATGTGTATGTTACAAATGTTTCATAAGTGGTAACTGAGGGAGGCTATCACAATTTTTTCACCAAGCATAATACACAACTCAAAATCTCTCACAGTAACATTTTGTTGTCTGTAAAATCCACCTGCTAGCGTTTTCGGCTGTTAAATGTGATGAAAGAAAGCATGTCTCCTTGCAAATCCAGGTCTAAAAAATCTGATAGATCACCTTAATATTGAAAATTAACTGTTTTTCCTCTTTAAAAAGAGGAAATTATAAGAACTACTAATTGCTGCAAAGCACATTCTAAATAACATCATTTTCTTCAAGTGAATAAGCATGTGCACAATTAGAAGCACTTGTACGTCCTTGAAAAAAAATGGATTCTACATTACGCCAGATCCCACAGACAACTGCTATATCTCAACGTGAACTAGCTACATTAACCTCACGGGAGTTTCGTGCACGCGTCGCCAGTAATAAATCTTTTGCTAAGAAGAAGTTGTGCCAAAGTAGTCGTGACAACTCGAGTCTTGACTTTTTGACAGCTAAGATTCCCGATTCTCATCGCTAAATTTGCGCAATGCTGCTTAAACAAAAAGGAAAGCACCACGAAACGTGCAGCCGCCGAGCTGCGGGGCCCGCGCGTCAGCGTCACGTGGGAAGTCAAGGTGGCGAGCCGAGCAGGGGAAGGAAATGCGGGAAAGAGATGGGGGATCGGCGCCGGGGGGGGGGGGGGGAGCGGGAGGAGGTACCAGGAGGAGATGAAGAGGACGAGCGCGCAGGCCCGGGCGCCGCCGGGGCGGAGCGCGGCGCCGCAGCAGAAACATCGGCTGGCGACGGCGGCCACCGCCTGGCCCACGAGCAGCAGCGCGAGCGCAGCGCCGCCCATGGCCGTGGCCCCGTCCGGGCGGTACGCGCAGTAGGTCCAGTCCTTCTGCGCATCCGTCTCCAGCCTCGCCTGGCGCCGGCACGAGCAGCAGCGGCAGCGTCAGCAGCAGAAGAAAGAGGAGTAATAAAAGCTTCGGAGAGGAGAGGGCGACGGGGAGGCGTACCGAGGGGCGGCTCTGCTCGGCGCCGATGGCGAGGCCGAAGGCGACGATGTCGATGATGAAGATGGCGGCCAGCACCGCTGTGGAGCCGGCCATGGGGGCCGGTGGTCAGCGAGAAGGCGGAGAGGCTTTTGGGCTTGTCCTGGTTGGTCCGCCGGGATTCCGGATTCGCGAGCGCGTCTTGTCCCGGGCCGAGCGACGCTTTTGGCTCGGGCTCGGGCTCGTTCGGGGCAGACAAATGGAGAGGAAGGAAGCGTGCGTGACGTTCGTCTGATCTGGTCGTCGCCTCGCCTCGCCGGCTCCACCTGCCGCAATGCCGCGTCCGTGACACCGTGTCAAGCAAAGAGAACTTAATACACTAGTAGTTTACTGTTGGCTTTGCTTTACTTACTGATAAATGGAAGGAAATGAATAGCGTCGGCACGAAGTAGTAAGATCGAATGCAAGCGCGTGCCGGAAAAAGAAAATCACGCCTGGAACAAAAACAACGTTCTCGTCACCAACCAGGTCCGGTCAGCGGCGGCATGTGTGGGCCTTAGCTGGACCGCACGCCGCAGCGCGTCCGATCGCGACGGACTGGTTTGGTAGCATTGCTTTTCTTCAATCAGTCAACATCAACACGCGAACACTTCTTCGGGGTTGGGCTCAAAGATTGCATAACCGTTGGCACCAGTTTAACGGTTAATTGAAAAATCAGAATAACCAGCCAGTTAAACCGAGCATAATTTGATTTCGTTGACCATGGGTCCGGAGGTGATTAACCAAGGGTTATACTAGTTAATCGATTAATTTTACTAATTTTGTTGATAGATTTTCAAATATATATATCAGTTTTATTGGTTAACCGATCGGTTTCACCAGTTAGCCGGTTAGTCGATCGGTTGGTTTGCTACAATTTTTGTTAGTTTTAAAAAATTTGAAATTAAAACCAGAGTTAGCTAACCGATCGCTGTCAGTCCGGACCAGTTTACCGGTTAACTAGATTAACTGGCCGGTTAACCACGACTATGTTAATCCTAGTTGGGCTCGGATGGGCTGGGTTGTCACGCTCAGATGCATCATTGCGTCATGTGCCGACCGCAGCAAGTATCAGGACGTATAATCAAAGAACCGGTTCACATTCCAACGTTTCATGCCACCCTCTTAATTTTTTCACCTAGTAGTTGTATAGTGTTCATAAAAAATTCTAAGTGTTGAGGCTGTAAACATGGTACCTTCAGATAGACGGCCTACATCAAACAATTTGTTACCTGGCCTGACAGACCTAAACATAACAGAGTGGATACCATAGGTGGCGATGTGATCGGGAGGAAAAAGAAGGTCCAGTGTGACCCCGCAACAGGGCCATGGAACGCAAGGTCCGGTGTGACCCTGCAACAGAACCGTGGACCATGGAACACAATGACCTTGTTTGATTGAATTACGTCTGCCTCCGTGCTCACGTCGTTTGTAGAAAGAGTAGAGCATAGTGGGAGCAAAAGACATGTGGTTGTTTTCACTCTTCCCATAAACTTACCTTTATTGATCCTAAAAACTTCTATAAATATGACTTTTGCCAAATATAAATTAATTATAAGATCCAGATGAAGTCATAAGATGAATAGCAGGAACAGAGCCAACATATATATAGAGTTCAAAAGCTAAAACTGGCAAACCATCCACAGCACATTCTGCGTTTCTTGAACATAAAACTTAAAACATTAATAAACTACTACTGAATTATAATTCAGAAGAAGTTCAAAAGAAGAGATAACTCATAACTAGCCCAGAGCTCTGAAGAAACAGATCTTATTCAAGGATACAACAAACTACTCTTGATTTGCTTTGTCCGCTGGAAAGATGGGAGGCCAAGGCATTGTAACTGGACGGACAATACCGGTATACTCTTGCAGCGACTCCATGGGCATCTTTTGCACAACCCTGTTGCTCACCTGCATACAACAAGCACTCCCGCTGGCCACCAGCTCAAAAATCACAAACTCAGCATTATCTGTGACCGCAAGAACCTTAACAGGAGCAACCCATCCTCTATGATCCGGTACCGGTATCCATCTCCGTACATTAAGATGACGACATACCTCAGGCACAAAGATGGTATCCACCACCACCCACTGCCCTGCACCGTCGCCATGCCAGATGCGAAGGTGCAGCCCCTTTGCGGCAACGAGGCAGAGCTCGGAATCCAGCCCGCATGAGAACTTGACGTCCCTGCTGTTTCGAGCTTCATTTGGGAGCTGGACTTTGAAGAAGCTTGCAGTGGCCAAGTCCAACCCAAGAATGTATCCCAGGGTGGTCATCACATAGAACTTGTTGCCCACAATCAACTTTTGAGCTACCATTGTGTTCACCAGAGTCTGGGGGAGCTCTGTTGTCACGGATCGTGGAGCAGTCCAGACACCAGATCGCAGGATCGAGTACCCGACACCGAACATCTCAAAACTGTATGTCAAGTCCAAGCACAAGCACGGGGTGTCATTGTCGGTGTCGCCACCGTCATTGAGGAGCCGAAGAAGGCGGCTGTCGCAGCTGCAGCGCTCTGAGATGCTGCACATCTTACTAGGTGGCGAAGGGAAGGGCTTGTCCCCCTCCGGGAGCAGCAGGTTCCTCACGGCGAAGGTAGGGGGCCCGATGGGGTTGGGGTTCAGGATCTCGACGAGCATGCGGCCGTTGCGGATGTCGCAGACGGTCGAGCTGGACAGGGTCGCGATCGCTTGGCGGCAAGCAGCGGCGAACTCGCTAGGCTGGCGCAGCGGGACCGGCAGATCTGAGGCGACGCGGAGGGCGAGGACGCGAGGTGGGTGGAGCGCGCGGAAGCGGCGGAGGATGATGGGGTCGGAGGCGCGGTGGAGCCAGCGCGTGCAGACGGCCGCGGCGCGCACGAACCAGGCCGGTGAGCCGAGGCGGAGCAGGATCTCCGCGAGCAGGTCGTTGCTGCCGAACACCATCTCGATCACGGCAGCCTCCTTCCGCTCCATTTCCCGGCGGTGGAGGGGTGACTGTTCCTCGTCCAAGCGCAACCTCTTGAGCATGCGCTCGGTTTCGGACAGCAAAACAACGACACTTCCCCTTTCTCCCACATCTGTCCGTGCTGGATCAAAATGAAACAAACAATATTCAAGTAGATTTGAAAAAAAAAATTAAAAGCTTCAAATCAATTTTGAAAAGTTCCAAGTCCAGTTTCAAATATTTTAAGTTGCGCTTTTTTCTTCAACAACAACAAGATTATTCGGATTGCTCTCATAAAGACTACACAGATCTGACCGCCCCACCACCTTACCCTCTTGTAGCATAGAGACGAGAGGCGTGAAGCCACGCCATGTTCCATGGGTGGATGGGACCAGCGATGGCGGCGGCGCTCCATGGTGTTGTGGGTGACAGGTGGGCATCGTCGGTATTGAGCGGCCGACGGTGCGTGGATGACGAGACATGTCTACATGCGCTTGATCTGGATCTGGACCAGGAGTAGAGGAAGAGAAGATGAAGATGAAGAAAAAGTGTGGTGTGATGCATTAATAAAAGAAAGTTTGATTTGAAACTTCCAATTTTTTTTTAGAGTTTCAAATATTTCAAGTCACACCTTTTTCTCCGGCAACAACGACACCGCTAGGATTGCTCTCGTGAAGATGACACAGATCTGACCGCCTCAACATCTCACCCTCTTGTAGCACAAGGATAGGAGGCGTGCAGCCGCACCACGTTCCGTGGGTGGACGGGACCAGCGATGGCAGCGGCGCTCCAAGATGTTGTGGGTGGCGGGCGGGCATCGTCGACCTCGAGCGGCCGGCAGTGCGTGGATGACGAGGCATGTCTACATGCGCTCGATCTGGATCTGGGTCAGGAGTAGAGGAATAGGAGGCGAATATAAAGAAAAGGTGTGAGGTGATGCATTAATAAAAGTAAATTTGGTTGGGTGTTAAAATATCTCAACAGATTTGGAAAAATTTATATTCTAAAGAATATTTTCTATGATATTTATTTCATTGTACAATCTTGTCTATGATCTATATCTTCCATCATTTCTTACCGAGACAATTTCCTATATACCATTAAAAAATATCTTGTTCCTTATCTGACACAACAAATTTTGAAGTTCCGTACTTATCATCCACCTTATTTTTTATGTCTTTGCTACCATTGGCGCCAAGTCTGATACATGTTACCGTTATTTTTTTCCATACACATGTGAGTTTTCTAATTTTGTGACTGAAATGCTCTTGTTCTTTAGTCGAGAAAGAGGGGCATAGCCTACATAGGGACACAGTGGCAGCAACCAGCAACTACAAGTCGGCGAGCAGAACCGGGCATTCACCGCCGTTGAGCCCCTCTGCTCGCCCACTAGCACGGAGCAAGAATCACAATATCCCCCTCTCCCTTCTTTGACCAGAATTTTTGCTCCCCACGGGAAAGGTTTCCTGACCCGACAGGTTCCCTGGCTCCGTGGGATTTGCGGGCTCGGTGCCCCTGGGTTTGGGTATGTTCTCGAGATGGACCATAAGACATTCACAAGAGGGGTGGTGCCTAGCTTCGCTATAGCCTGAGACAGTGTCTTCCTCCGACCCTCCATCGAGGAGGTTGAAGAAGGATTCTGATTCGTGCTCCACCATGCCCACAAACTCAGCGTTCGTGGTGGTCACGTTCCCGTGGCGGATCAAAAGACCCTGTGTAATAAACGCGAAGTTGTACATGAAAGTGTCTAGAGGGGGAGGGGGTGAACAGGCGATAATTCCTGAAATTTACTTAATAATAAAAGTTAAATACACAGTATCAGACTTGTCCGATAATTGTGAGGAAACTTCACGTATTTGTCCGATGACACGAGATAGAAAAGCAGATCAACCGACTAAAAATTAAAACTAGTCCTAGGGAAGCTAGGAGCAAGTAAATACAGGTTAGAGGAAGCAGTAGAAGCAAGAAAAAAAATGTAACATGCAACCTACATAAGATAACTTAAGAAATAGTAAGCTAACCCTAACAAACAAGATAATGAGCAATAACAAGTCAATGAGAAAGAAGCAATAAAGCACTAAGAGGACAAAAGATTTTTCACTGAAATTCAGCTCCACAAAAAAGCCTACGTCTCCGCTGAGTGATCTACAAAAGATCGGGTCTTTTTCAACCCTTAACCTCTTCAAGTGACCACTAAGATCAAACTTAGTTTTCCACTAGTAACTCCACGAAGGAGGGGTCAAGACAAACTTCCCGTGGCGTCACCACACACGTTGGGAGCTCAACGACCACCTCTAACCATCTAAGGGATGAATCCCCAAGAGTAACAAACACAAGAGTCATCAATGGTGAGGATGAACCAAGTGCTCAAGAGGATAAGAGCTTGATGGTAATATAGCACTTCAATCTTCTCTCAATCCCTTCACAAATCAAGACTCGAAGCAAGGGAGGAGAGTTGGGGAGCTCAAAGTATGCTTGAGAATGTTTCTGAGTGGAATGAGTGACCAACCGGCTAAAGGGCGAGATGGGGTTTTATTTTTATCCCAATGAAAAAAAGAGCTATTGGGAGAGGAATTTCTCTGATCTGTGTCGAACAAGTCCGTTGGTTATCGAACATGTCCGATGAATCAAGTTGACGCACTCTTTGGAGTCCAATGAAGCTATCCGATGCTTCAGACGCACTTGGTCCATCGGACTCATCGGACATGACCGATGACACAGGACGTGATGTGAACAAGGGTTCCCGATCTTCTGAAAGGTTCTTGGTAAGTTGATTTGGTCGGAGGCGACACACAAATCGATTTGGCTTCAGAACAGCACGTTCTAAACCCCGCAATCACAACACGATATCTCCTCTGGTGATCAACCATCCAAGGACGATTGACCTCGCCGAGAAGGCTAATCCCTGCCTGCAAATCAAGAACACAAGCAAGAACAACGAAGGATGCAACAAAATTGCAGATGAATGATTAAGCTCACGAAGTTGGAGTCTCACAAACCGATGAACGACGACACTGTTTATGAACAGAATTGATCTAAGTAAAATCCGAACCCTAATGATGTGGTGGCGGCTGTATATGAAGACCCTAGGATCATGCAAGACACTCTGGATGTGCCCCTAATTGGGCTCAACTGGATACAAAGCCCAAAGGCTAAAAATAGGCGATGCAGCACCGACACAGATTCTATACCCTCTCTTGTTTCGATGATTCCCGATGACTCCGGATGAATTTTGACATGAGGCCGGCAACATCGGGAAGGTCTTCTCCTTATCCGTGCATATATAGAACGTCTAAATCTGTGACCATATGCGTCCTAGGTAGAGGGGGAGTGATAGCATTATAATCAGAAACCATTTTAGTGCAGAACGTCTAAATTCAGCACGCTCCTTAACATCAACATGAACTCTCTCATTAATAGGTAGAGGAAGTATATCAAGTGGAGTACGGGGATCAAAACCATACACTACCTTGAAGGGAGTTACCTTGATAGTAGAATGTGTTGCCCGATTATAAACAAACTTAACATGAGACAAGCATTCTTCCCATTGCTTCAAATTTTTCTTCAAAATAGCTCTCAACATAGTGCCCAAAGTGTGGTTCATAACCTTAGTTTGTCCATCAGTCTGTGGATGACAAGTTGTAGAAAATAGCAACTTTGTACCCAACTTATTCCAAAGCGTGCGCCAAAAGTGACTCAAGAATTTTGCATCACGATCTGAAACAATAGTAGAAGGCATACCATGCAAACTTATAATTTCTTTAAAAAAGAGGTCAGCAATATAACTAGCATCATCAGTTTTATGACATGGTATAAAGTGTGCCATCTTAGAAAAATGATCCACAACAATAAAAATGCTATCACTCCCCCTCTTAGTCCTAGGCAGTCCTAAAACAAAATCCATAGAAAAATCCGCCTAAGGAATAGAAGGAACAGGAAGTGGCATGTATAAACCATGTGGATTCAAGCGAGACTTAGCTTTTTGACATAATAGTGCAGCGAGTAACAAAACGCTCAACATCTTTCCTCATCCTTGGCCAAAAGAAGTGTGTGGCCAAAATATCCTCCGTCTTCTTAGCATCAAAATGACCCATCAATCCACCTCCATGCGCCTCCTATAACAACAAAATACGAACGGAACCAACTGAAATGCATAGGCGGTTAGATCTAAACAAGAAACCATCATTCAACATAAATTTGTTCCAAGCACGACCTTCTTTATAGTGCAGCAATACATCTTTAAAATCAACATCAGCAACATATTGTTCTTTAATTACCTCAAGTCTAAAAATTCTACAATCAAGTTGAGACAACAAAGTATATCGCCTAGATAAAGCATCAGCAATCACATTATCCTTCCCTTTCTTATGTTTAATAATATAACGAAAAGACTCAATAAACTCAACCCATTTAGCATGTCTATGGTTCAAATTGCATTGAGAACGAATATACTTCAGTGATTCATGATCAGAATGAATAACAAATTCTTTGGGCAACAAATAATAATGCCACATTTCTAAAGAACGTGCAAGTGCATATAATTCCTTATCATACGCAAAATAATTCAAAATAGGTCCAGTAATTTTCTCACTAAAGTATGCAACAGGTTTACCATCTTACATCAAAACACCTCCAATGCATATACCACTAGCATCACATTCAAACTCAAAAGTCTTATCAAAATTGGGTAATTGCAGCAATGGTGCATGTGTAAGTTTATCCTTCAAAGCATCAAAAGACTCATGATGTACCTTACCCCAATGAAAGTCAACGCCCTTCTTTGTCAACTCATGCAATGGTGCAGCAATGGTGCTGAAATCTTTGACAAAGCGGCGGTAGAAACCTGCAAGACCAAGAAAACTCCTCACCTGTGTGATAGTTTTTGGTACAGGCCAGCTCTTTATGGCTTTAATTTTCGCCTCATCCACCTCAATTCCCTGTGGAGTCACAACATAGCCAAGACAAGATACTCGATCCGTGCAAAAGGTGCACTTCTCAAGGTTACCAAATAAACGTGCAGCTCGCAAAGCATCAAAAACAGCACACAAATAAATCATATGATCATCCATGGATTTGCTATAAATCAAGATATAATCAAAGTAAACAACCACAAATTTGCCACTAAAAGGTCTTAAAACCTCATTCATCAAACGCATGAAAGTACTAGGTGCATTAGTTAAACCAAAAAGCATTACTAACCACTCAGACAACCCGAATTTGGTTTTGAAAGCTGTTTTCCATTTATCTCTAAGTTTTATTCTAATTTGATGGTAGCCACTACGCAAATCAATTTTAGTGAAAATTATAGCACTACATAACTCATCAAGCATGTCGTCTAGCTTAGGAATAGGATGATGATACCTAATAGTAATGTTATTAATGGCTCTATAATCTACACACATACACCAAGAACCATCTTTCTTAGGAACCAAAAATACAGAAATAACACAAAGACTAAGTGATTGACGAACATACCCACGATCCAAAAGGACTCGGACTTGTCATTGTATCTCCTTAGTCTCCTCAGGTTTGGTCCTATAAGCAGCACAGTTTGGCAAAGTAGCACCAGAATTCAAATCAATTTGATGCTCAATCCCTCTCAAAGGTGGCAATCCTAGGGGTATCTCAGCTGGGAAAACATCCCCATACTTCTGCAAAAGGTTAGTGACAGCAGGAGGCAAAGCACTAGAAGCAATATCACCAAGCGAAAACAAAGCTTGTTTGCATATCAAAGCATAGCAAATCTTATCAATAGAAATTTTAGCAAGCTCAGATTTTATGACAAGACATGAACGACCTTGTAATTTAATTCCAGCACCCTTAGAACTTGAAGAATCATTAACATTACTAGGTGTAGAATCAGAATTAACAGGTTGCTGAATTTCAGGGCCTTTATTTTTCAAACTAGCAGCTCTTTCTAAATCAGTTTGTAAAATTTTAGCAGGGGTCATTGGTAATAAGGTAATTATAGTACCTTTATGCATAAAAGTGTACTTATTACTTTTACCATGGTGTACAACATCATTATCAAATTCCCAAGGTCTACCTAATAAAAGTGAACATGCTTGCATAAGTACAACATAACAATCAATAGAATCCACATAACAACCAATGGAAAAAGGAACTCTGCAAGTTTGTATTACCTTCGCTTTTTCAGAGTCATTTAGCCACTGAATGTAGTATGGATGTGGATGTGGGTGTATAGTCAAATCAAGCTTCTTAACCATATCAGAACTCACCAAATTGTTGCAGCTTCATTAATGACACGTGCTCGGCGGTTCTTGATGACGAAGAAAATCTGAAACAAGTTATGTCACTGCATCGTCTCGGGCTGCTGGATTTGTGTGCTAAGCACACGCTGCACAATAATATTCATGTAGCCCGTGGTATCTCCACCTCCAAGGACGAGGTCACCGCTGGTGGCAACGACATCCTCCTCCTCATCCTCCACATCGGAGGTGCTCATGTAACCACCATCGTCTATCGCCACATATGTCTGCCTACTTAGGCAATCTTTCTGCACATGACCAAGACCATGGCAGCGGTGGCACTGAATCTCTGTAGTGCATCCCGTCGAAGCAACAGAGGAGGCACTACTAGCTGTTACCTGCACAAAATTTTTACCTGATCGCGTAGAAGGGGCAGGGGCTGATCTTGGTGCTATAGAAACAACACTAGTTCATTTGGCAGCTGCTGGTGGGGGCGGCCGGAAAGATGGCTTGGGCAGCCCCGAAGTCCCCGTCGGCCGTGGTGGGTAGAAAGTCCTAGACTTGGTGTACTCCTCAAAAGCCTGAAAAAGTCCCTATGATTCTTTATCTACAAGCATGACATACTGAAAACACTGGTTGAGGGTATAAAATTCTTTATAATCAAGGATGTCCTGAATTTCTTTTCTCAAACTAGAATAAAAGCGGCAAATTTGATCCTCTACTTTTTCAACCACAACACAACGAATCAAACCCTTCTGAAGATCACTAAAATACTCCTGAATAGTTTTATCTCCTTGATCTAAACGCTGCAATTTATTACGAATCTCTCTATAAAAAGGAGGAACAAAAAGATCACGCATTGCTACCTTAAGTTCTTCCCAAGTAGTAGGCAAATCAGTTTCAGCAACTAGACCACTCCACCAAACAATAGCAAAGTCCTTCAACTCACTAGTGGCTTGTCTAACTCTATGTTGTTCAGGAACAAGGTGGGCATTAAATATTTGTTCTACAGTCATTTCCCAATCAAGATAAGCATCACCATCGTACTGACCCGAAAACGAAGGAATTGAAAACTTAATTTTAGCATACGGGTCATCTGGAGCATAGTTACCTTGTGGGCGATGGTTGTGGTTGTGGGAACCACCCATACCTTGAGGGTTACGTTGCAAACGACGTCGTAACCTTGCGGTCCTTGTAGCTGACCTATCGACGGTGCCATCAGCCTTATACACCGTGTCTTCATCATGATCGTCTTCAACATCGTTGTTGGTGTTGGTATTGATGATCTTGTGAGCGGTCTCCAATTCGACAACCTGATCGGTTAACTTAGAGACTCTCTTGTCCAACCGCTCAGTGCTTTGTCTGAGGTGAAGCTTGGTGACGGTGTCGGTGATGGCCCTGGTGATCGCCTCTGTCAAATCACTCTTAACCGCCTGCAAAGCCTTCTGTAGCTGACTTTGGCTCACGCACTCATCAAATTTTGAGGGCGAAGCTCCCTCTCCATCACTTCCTGACATCAAAAACACCAAAACAGGAAACAAAAAGTAAAGGTTATCCCTACAAAACTACTAAGCAGTGGTGCCTCTCAACACAACAAAAGGAAGCTTCTTGCAAAGCTCTTACAAAGTTCTGAAAAAAATAAAGCAAAGGATACCAGGGAGGTGTGTTCCATGATTGCAAGGGTTACAAAATAACTTATGTGCTGTCCAGAAGAAATATATAGAGCGAGGAAGTCCAAATATATATATATATATATATAAGAGTGGCACACAAATAAAAAAACAGATAGTAAAGCTGAATAAGTGCCCAAGTAACTTGTCCCTAATTTCTAGTCTAACTATGTCCTAGAACAGTAGTGATAGCAAAGAAGAAACAAGGAGACAAAGACACACAGCGATAACAGGGGCTAAGTGTAAAACAGCCAAACTCAGAAATTCCAGGGGGCTAGATGGAGCACTAGTAGGAATCCTAATTTTCTTTTTTTATTTTGTTTTTTTGATATTTTTCTCCAACTTACTAACAATGGGGAAGAAACTACAAAACATTTCAGCTCAAATAGAGCTAGGACGTGGCCTACAGAAATTCTTAAAGTTTCAGAAAACGTCGGGTTTCAACTTGAACGAATTGTTTCTTTATCTTCCCTATTTTTTTTAATTTTTTGACAAGAGCACACAGGGCATATCCCAGTGTGGGTCACCTCAACTTTTTATGAAGAATCTGTTGTAAAAATTTCAGCCAAAATGGACAACCGAGCGAAAAGTTATGACCGTTTTACTGAACGGGTGTCAGAATCGGTTTTCAAGAAACCCTAGGCGAAACCCGAGTCGGGTTAGAGATCGGGTAGGATATTTTTTTGGTGGAGTGGATGCAGAGGAAAGTGGAATTTGTGGGGATTGGTCTGAGGTGTTGAGGGTGGGTTTAGGATGGGATTAGGGTGGGCGTGTCGATCAATCAACCCTAGCACATAAAGCCGATAAAACAGAGGGTGGTGAAGGGGATGGCGGCTAGGGTTGCAAGGGAAACACTACTGATGACAAAAACACAAACTAAACCAGCAACTAAACAAGAACTAGGGCTCAAACTCAACACTACAGACTCTGAAATTGAGATATGCAAAGGCTAAACACGTGTTTATGGGCGGGGGGGGGGGGGATTTTTTTTTGGGCTTTTCTATGGACGATAGGATGAACACAAAACAAAATTAACTAAGGGTAGTGCAAATCTAACGGTGTACCTAAAGCTCTGATTACCACTTGATGTGAACAAGGGTTCCCGATCTTCTGAAAGGTTCTTGGTAAGTTGATTTGGTCGGAGGCGACACATAAATCGATCCGGCTTCAGAACAACACGTTCTAAACCCCACAATCATAGCATGACGTCTCCTCTGGTTATCAATTGTCCAAGGATGATTGATCCCACAATCACAGCACGACGTCTTCTCTCCATGGTTCCTAATCATAAAATAATCATTAGGTAGCAAACCATTCTCCAAAGTAACATATAGCGAAGAACGTAGGAACGAGCTCACCTCTAAATTTAGTCGTCATGCATGAGCTCTAATCATTGGACCTTGCAAGTCCAGAATTGGAGGAGTGTTGTGTGTATCCATAGGAGTGATGTCCTCATCAGGACGCCAGCCCCCCTGGAGTCCGATGAAAAAAATCCGAAACATCAGACTTTACTCATGTCATCGGACAAGTCCGACGACACTGAATGCCAGCTTCTCTGGAGTCCGATGGACTTGTTTGATCCATCCAATGATTTGATGCTGGAAAAAGATGTTTTGGCCTAAAAAGAGGAATTTTGGCACTTGGTTCATTTTTACTTTATACTCTTATGTTTCTCTTGATAGTATGGTTTTCGTATATTTAAGATAAAAGAAAAGCTTCATGAACTTCATTCTTGAGAGCATTTTGAATTTCAACTTTGAAGCACTTTGCCATCTTCTTTTCTCTTTTTTGTTTCTATGGATTTTATTCATCAAATTTGGACTGTCATCTACACACATGCTCAATAAAATATCAGTCCTTTCTTGATTGTATTGACGTCAATCACCAAAATAAAATTAGGGGCCTAGATGCTCTTTCAGTACAAACCAGCTTGCCTGTGGATCCTGGTTGAGGAGCTTAGTCGGGAGTGGCTCAACTCCGTCGAGCTATCCCAGGATGTTCACAAAGGCAAATAGCACGCACCGAAGATCTTTCCAAAATGGCGGTTCCTAAGAACACATCTAGATAGTGCCAAAGTGTGGCATCCCAAAATTTATTAAGATTAAGAGTCAGAGTTAATTAAAAAAATTCTCTTAAACTTGTTGTAAGGATCATGACCATTGAGCTCACCCTGAGTTATGAATATTTTTTTGATAAATGACAAACATGAAATGTGACTAATGTCTACACGAGTGTTATTCGTGTAGGAAACCTTTTCTACTCGATGATGATTGTTGACGGCGGCCTTGGCAATGGATGACAATGACCACAAGCATGGAGGCTTGTGAGCTTGATGAAGTCCAAGGGTTGATAGAGATGGATCAAAGCTAAGGACATGCTATGGAGCAAGTGTTGAAAACACTTGTCTAGTTGTTAGGGCTTTGAGTCCATAAAAAAAATTGGACTATCAAGGGGGTCTAGGTCATGTCTCTTAGGTCACACTAATTGGTGATGTGCATGGATGCTTAGTGAAATCACATGCACTAGGTGACAGTGGAGAAGCCAAGGAGCTGTTCGGAGAAGCCGAAAAACAACGTCAAGTGAGGACGAGCAGTTTTAGCTTCTGGACGTAGTGACCGGACAGAGGGGTCAGAGGAGACCAGACTGTACGGTCACTAGGAGACCAGAGAGAAGTCCGCGAGGAAGTGTGTAAGTGGGAAAACCTGTAGAGATCGGACGATCCAGTCTACAGACCAGACGGTCCGGTCTGTATGGAGGTTGCTCGGGACAGAGAAGTGCAGAAGATGGTGCTCTCTGGAATGGAGAGAGAAAGTCTGACCGGACGGTTCGGTCAGTACGAGGAGATCATCTGGATATAGCAGCCAATGGCTCTAGGAGCCGTTTCAGAGAGACCGAACAGTCCGGTCTGGCAATGACCGGACAATCCGGTCAATGGTGTCCAGGGAGATGATTTTGTGGAGCAACGACAAGTTGGAGGTTGGAAGCCTATATAACTTCATTGCTGCGGTCTTGGAGACCTCTCTTGGCCAGTGGAATTGCTTGGAGCATTTGGTGAGAGCCAAAAAGAAAAGAGAAGAGCACTAGGAGGAGATATTGCATATCTTGAAAGTGCTAGTGAGAGTAACTTGAGCATTGATGCACATCTAAGGCTAGGGTGTCCTTGAGGGTGTGATCTAGGTTGTTACTCTTGGTCTATGGTGAGACCTAGACCGGTAAGGTGTCAGTGATCGAGTCTATCGTGATCGGTTGTAAAGGCCGTCACATATTTGTACTCGGTTTGAGCCCGTCGGTGAAAGGGGCATCAATAGTGAGCGCCCGTGTTGGCTCAGAGAGTCTGGCAAGTTCTTGAGGGAGGTGAGCTTGTGCCTTGGTGGCTTCGGTGACGTGCACCATGTCTTCACTCCGAAAGTGATTGCGGGCTTGTGGGCGAGAACTCCACATTGGTGGCAGGAGGGACCGGAACTCCGTCGGGAGTGGTCCAACGAGGAGTAGGGGAAGGCGCCATCCTTCTGAGACCTTAAAAAAAAATCATAAGTCATCTCTTACTCTACTTCTTACTTCGATGCATTACTTTCCGCATTTACATACCGTGCTATTCAGGCTTGTGTGCTTACCTTGTTCTAGTTGATTACCTTGTAGTCTTGCATGAATAGGCTTCTCTACTTGCTAGTTGTGCTTAGCTCTCATTTGATCACTAGCATGTATAGGAGTTGCATTGGCTTGATTGCTCACCCTTGTATGTATTGTGCTACTCATGGTTGTGTGCTCTAGTTCTTTATCTTGTAGCTTTGCATGAGTAGGCTCCTTTGCTAGCTTGTTGTTTGCTTCCGCATGTCTTTGATTACTAGCTTGCATAGGAGTTGTATTGCCTTTGTGTGATCTAGTAGTATGCTTAGGTTTTTCTTCCTTTCATAGGTTCATTATCTTGCTAGTGTGATCACCACTAGAATTATGTAGGAGTTGTTTTGAGTGGTTGGTTTTAGGAATTGGCGAATTTGGTACAAATAACTAGTTCCCGATTCACCCCCTCCCTCTTGGTCACTCAGTCCTTTCAAGTGGTATCAGAGCCAAGTGCTCATCATAGGGCTTAACCGTCTTGAGTAGTGACCGTATTGAGTTAGGATGTCATCCCATTCGGGGCCGGGTCATGGCTCATGGTAGGATCGCTTGAAAAGGTACCTTAATGTCATGATTCCGAATGAGTTGATGGATACTCTTGTAAACTTTGCCAATACCTTTACTGATGATCATGTATATGATGATAATGATGATTGTGTGGATGTGCCTAGTTCTAGTGAGTGCCTAGATTCTACTAGTGATGATTTGATAGGTTGCTCTACTAGTGTGCCTAATGTGATCGGTGATGATGATGTTTCTCTTGATCTTGCTTGCTCCACCAGCTTGACTAGGATTGATGATTGTGAGCTTTTTATTCATCATGCTAGTGAGTCTCTCATTGAGGAGTTCTTAGCTTTTCGTGCTTATGAGAATGAGGACTTACTTGACTCTCTTATTCGCTTACGAGGTACCGTGGACACTGTTGTAGCGACTTCTTTTGAGCTTCCCAAGATATTGATTGTCGAGAAGATCCTCATCTTGCTCCCTAGCAGCAAGGTCCTCTACATCATCCTCGATCTCATCATGGACAAGAATCTTTTTGTTGATGATGTGATCGGGCTACTCTTCAAGGATGAGGAGATCACCGTAAGCTTGGCGAGAAAGAAGAAGTTCAAGGCAAATAGTAAAACACCTTCAAGCAAAGGGAAAGAAGTAGCTTCGAGCTCTAACTTCTTTGATCCCTCCACAAGATTGCCTTGCAACAGCTTCTACAACCCCTTCGGATCAAGACCTACACCAAGCTCTTCATCAAGCACTTCGTTAAGATCTACCTCAAGTGTCATTCCAAGTTCTACTCCAAGCACTACGAGTGGACCACATATTGGTGTAGGGGGAGCACCGTCTACATTGATCACACGATCTTTTCAGATGATCGATCCTACCAGTCCAGTGCCCCCACCTCCTCCACAAGATCGACTCTGGCGTATTCGTCGAGCCCGACAATAGGAGTTCTTCTTTCAATTTGATGAAGTTATGAGAAATTCGAATGAAGACCTTTGTGAGACTTTCTTGAGGTTTTATGACCTTATGTGCAGGATAAACTCCTTCAGAGGTCTTCGGAGGATTGCTCCACTTAAAGTGATTGGCAAGCTCCTCCAACAAATCATAGCTCCTGAGAGGGGTTTCCTACTTGAGGAGGTAGTCGACATGAGGCATGAGCTCTAAATTGAGTAGGCCATGGAGATGATACTTGTGCTCCACTCACAAGTGGTACACGTGCTTGAGCACACCACCGGTCTCTATGATCATCCCTACTACTACATCGACCTCGATGACATACACATGGGGGATGGTTATGGACAATGGAGGTATCATGCTCATCACTATCCTATACGGAGAAGACTTCAAGAGGGGATTGTAAGGATCCCTTATTATGAGGTTGGTCTCATGGCTCGCCATGATGAGGTTAGTGAAAGTCAATCATGTAATGCTTTGGATACTAACCCTTCTTTCTCTAGTGCTTGTCTTATGGCTACCACCTGGGTCAACTACAAGAGTGGAGGTACTCATTGGATTCTTGATAGTGGATGCACTCAACATATGACCGGGAAGCCAACCATGTTCACCAACATTGATGAAGATGAAGACAGTGAGAAGGTGACTTTTGGGGATAACTCAAAAGGAAGAGTTACTGAGGATGTCCATCTCTCTAAAGTCTTTCTTATGGAAACCCTCAACTTCAACCTTCTATCTATTGGTCAACTCTGTGACATGGGATTCAAGTGCACATTTGATGAGTATGGTGCTTTGATTGAGAATGCAAAGAAAGGGCTAGTATTTCATGGAGTGAGGCATAGGAACCTGTATGTCACGGACTTCAAATCAAGAGTTATGCCACCAAGTACTTCCCTCTTCACTAAGGCAACAAAAAGATGGTTGTGGCATAGAAGACTGACACATGTTGGAATGAATCAACTCAGAAAAGTGGTCAATAGGTATCTAGTTAAAGGAATCAAGGATGTCACCTTTGAGAAGGACAAATTGTGTAGTGCTTGTCAGGCTGGGAAGCAAGTTGCATCATAGCACCCCACCAAGTCATTCATGTCTACATCTCATCCTCTAGAGCTCTTACACATGGACTTGTTTGGGCCAACGCATTACAAGAACCTAGGATGGAAATGATATTGCTTGGTGATTGTGAATAACTTCACAAGATACACCTGGACCTTCTTCCTTGAGGACAAGTATCAAGCAAGTGATATCTTTAGAAAGTTTGCAAGAAGAGCAAAGAATGAATTCAAGGCTAGCATTGTGAAGATAAGGAGTGGCAACAGGACTGAGTTCAAGAACACAACAGGGGAGGAGTATTGTGATAGGAGTGGATTAAGCATAAGTTTTTCACTACATATACTCCTGAGCGAAATGGAGTAGTGGAGAGGAAGAACAATACACTCATCACCCTTGCTCGTTCCATGTTAGATGAGTATGGAACTCATGAGAGGTTTTGGGCTGAAGCAATCAACACAACGTGCTACACCTCCAACCGTGTCTATCTCCACCAGCTGTTGAAGAAGACACCATATGAGCTATTGGTGGGATGGAAACCCAATGTCTCCTATTTCCGAGTCTTTGGCTGCAAGTGCTACATTCTCAAGAAGAGGAGAAAGCCAGGGAAATTTGAGAGCAGAACTGGTGAAGGCATTCTTGTTGGATACTCAGGGACCTTTAAGGCATATCGGGTCTACAACTCAGCCACATAATGTGCGGAGGAATCTTATGATGTGTAATTTGATGAGTCAAAGGGATCTCAAAACGAAGACGAATTTCATGAAGTCGACATTGGAGATGAGCCAATAAGAGAAGCTTTGAGAAACATCCCTATGGGCGAGGTTTTACCCCACGAGGTCAATGATGATGTTGGTAAGCCCTCTACACCCCCACCTCAACCAACCTCCTCCTCCAAGGTGCAAGAACCAACCCAAGATGCTACCAACACACCCACTAGCTCCTCCCAAGATTCATTGAGAGTGCATCCATCTACCCATGAGGAAACCCAAGTAAGAAGTAAGCCACAAGCCTCCCCAGATACTTCATCTAGAGCCACTCCTCCAAGATCATCACATGATACTTCCTCATCCACTCCAAGCTCTAGCTCTAAACCAACAAAGCATATGAGTGATTCATCCACCTCACTAAGAATCCAAGACACTCATATCTCAAGAGAGCAAGCAATCCATGATGAATAAGATACTTCATCTAGAGCTCCACCCACTCAAGAAGAACATCATCCTAGACCTAAAGCCATCAACAAGGATCACTCACGTGACTTGATCATTGGGAGTCCATCTCAAGGAGTTAGAACAAGGAGAAATTAATACAATCCCAAATATGTGAGTGAATAAAATGATGAGACAAATGTTGCAATTGGGAACTTCTCTTTCATCTCCATGATTGAGCGTACAACAATTGATGAAGCTATGGATGATCACAAGTGGGTTATTGCTATGCAAGAAGAGTTGAACAACTTCAAGAGATGCAAAGTATGAAAATTGGCTGGAAGGCCCAAGAATCATAATATGGTTGGCACCAAGTGGGTCTTCAAGAATAAGCAAGATGAAAAACGGGCAATTGTCAAGAACAAGGCTCGTCTAGTGGCCAAGGGCTATTCTCAAGTGGAGGGAGTTGACTTTGAAGAAACATTTGCTCTTGTGGCCTGTCTTGAAGCAATTCAGATCTTACTTGCCTATGCATCACACAATGGCTTCAATCTCTATCAAATAGATGTCAAAAGTGCCTCCTTGAATGGATAGATCAATGAGAAAGTCTATGTGGAACAACCTCTGGGGTTGAGGACCCTAAACATCCAAGACATGTGTACAAATTGAAGAAAGCTCTCTATGGCCTCAAGCAAGCACCAAGGACATGGTATGAACACTTGAGTAACTTCCTACTCAAGAATGATTTCAAGATTGGAAGCATTGATAGCACCTTGTTCACAAGATATGTTGAGAAGGATCTCTTTGTGTGTCAAATCTTTGTGGATGATATCATCTATGGGTCAACCAATAAGAAGTTCAATGAGAAATTCTGGGAAATGATGGCAAGGGAATTTCAAATGTCAATGATTGGAGAGTTGCATGTGTTCCTTGATTTTCAAGTGAAGCAATTGAGAGAAGAGAACTTCATCTATCAAGAGAAGTACACCAAGGACCTTCTCAAGAGATTCAACATGAAAAATTACAAGCCCTTGCATACACCTATGGCAACAAGCAAACCCTTGGATGATGATGCAAAGGGAAAACCGTTGAACCCCAAGCTTCATAGATCAATGATTGGTTCTTTCCTCTATCTCACCGCCTCCGGGACATCATGTTTAGTCTGTGTTTGTGTGCTCACTGTCAAGCAAATCCAAAGAAGTCTCACTTGATGGCCGTGAAGAGAATTCTTAAATACCTCAAGTTCACACCTACCATGGGACTGTGGTATCCTAGAGGAACAAGCTTTGAGTTGCTTGGGTATTCGGACTCGGACTTCATGGGATGCAAAGTAAATAGGAAGAGTACATCGGGAGGTTGCCAATTTCTTGGAAGATCTCTAGTATCTTGGAGCTCAAAGAAGGAAAACTCGATGGCACTATCCGCGGCTGAAGCGGAGTACATGGCGACGGGAGCGTCTTGTGCCCAACTTCTCTATAAGAGGCGAACGCTCTCAG
This sequence comes from Eleusine indica, assembly GCA_030378355.1. Classification (NCBI taxonomy): domain Eukaryota; kingdom Viridiplantae; phylum Streptophyta; class Magnoliopsida; order Poales; family Poaceae; genus Eleusine; species Eleusine indica. Next base: position 52,796,361 of record CM059495.1, read on the forward strand.
ATTATGGCCTCAACTACACTCAAATGCCACTGTATTGTGATAGCGAGGCGGCAATAAAGATGGCTCTCAAAACTAGAGATCATGGTCATGCAAAGCATATACAAGTGAGGCATCACTTCATAAAGGACCATGTTGAGAACAAGGATATTGAGTTGGTGAGTGTGTGGACTCATGAACAATTGGCGGATATCTTCACCAAGCCACTCAACGAGAAGACCTTCAACAAGCTAAGGGGAGAACTCAACGTTCTCGACCTTTCAAATTTCACATGAGTAACCCTAAAGCTTGTCTCTTGTAAATATATATAGTTGTTGGCACTTCCCAAGTGCCCCTTTTATATGTGAATATTACCCCAATTAGAACATAATTGATACTAATTTCGGCCATTTACATGTGATATTGTCTATATATTTGTATATGCGTTGTTTTGGAGCTTTATTGCAGAAACAGGTAAAATTGGTGATTAAAGTGATGCTGGAGAGTACAGGAGTCCAGAACCGACGGAAAGCACTGAAGAAGCCCAGTGCGCCGATCGGCGCAGTCCATGAGCCGATCGGCGCAAGGGTGTTTTGGCCCACAGAAGTGACCGAGGCATATTCCACATGTTTATGGAAGTTTATCTGCGCAAGACACTTGAAGATATTTGTCTAGAAGATTTATGTAACTTCAAGAAGATTTATGGAACTTCAAGATCTCAACGTGCAGTACAAGACTTTATCTCGAAGGAAAAGGCCCACATGGCAGCTGTGGAAGACAGAGGAATCGACTCAGAGAAGAAACCAGAGAAGACACGGCTTGCGCCGATCGGCGCAACCGCCTTATTTGCTAGAAACCGAGTCCTTTACTAGTAGAACCCCTATAAATACTTGTAAACCCTGTTCGTAGAGAGAGGAGGCGACAGAGGGACAACAGATCCGTGAGTTAGAGCCACCAGGGCTTGTCCCGTTAGAATAGATCTCTAGTTGAGTTTCAAGAACCATTGGAGTTAAGAGTTGATCCGTCAAGGTAGGCCATCTCGACGGGGATGAATCTTACTCTATGTATCTCAAGGATGATTGAATATGTTGATGATGGTTTTGGTGATTTGTCTATCTTGATTCTATAATCGGGCATGTGCTTATTCCAATTGCTTAGTTCTAGGCTAAGTAAGTTGATATTATCTTAATCATGGTGATTAGGATAGTATTCGGACATTTTATTGATTATGGTTGCTTGATGATGGTAGTAGTGTAGTTTAGCGATGACAGTACTAAGCCTGCGCAGCACTATTGGATAGTTGAGTAGGGTAAGATACTCGCACGATTAAGGGTTTCCTCTCGGTAGCGATAAATCGGGAGCCGCTCGGAAAGCAGGGAGGTCTTATTCATTATAGGTTTTCATTGATCTATGTAATTACCCATTATGATGCTATTTAATTAGACTTTCTGGTTACGATCTCACTAGTAGATACTTGGCCACTCACTTAAACAGCATAGGCTTACACGGCATCTGGCGCACTTTGGCTTAGATTCACTAGTGTGCCGATCGGCTCAACTCCTACGCCGATTGGCGCGACGACAGATTCACTAGTGTGCCGATCGGCTCAACTCCTGCACCGATCGGCATAACGACAGATTTACTGTCTGGCGCACCTTTGCGCTGGCCAGTCTCCCCTCATGCAACCTAAATTCGATAGCAGCCTTGACTACATCTTTTACTGTTAACTTTGTTTAATTATCCCTAAGGTCCCAGTGGATTCGATAAACCTTGGAATACTCAATTCAAGGGAAAAAGTGTTACAATCGTACATCGTCCTCTTGCGGTATATAAGTGGGTGCGTAGGTACGACCAACAATAGCCTTGTTTGTTTTGTTCGTTGTTTGTGCCTTTGTTGTGTGCTTCTTTCTCTTTGTTTGTAGGTCAACTTTGGACCTCCTTGAGATAGCAATGGACATGGGTTAATCTTGGGAAGGTGGTTCATGGTGTGCCCAAGGCTATGAAGAACGGTCCATTGTGAGTAAGCTCGAGAAGGAAACAACTCGTCGTTGGCACTTTGGTTTGTAGCCGTTTTCTCTCTTTCCTTTAGCATTGCATCATGCATTTGTATACTTGTTGCATTTGCATTCTTTGCATTCATGCACTCTTGCATTGTGATACCTTACATGCTCTCAAGCATGTTTTTAGGGGGAGTTGCTTATTTACAATATAAGTATATGACCCTCTAGATGATCACATAGTGATCTTTGTGCTTCATGTCCATTGAGTCATGTTTAAACGAGCTCCAAGATTAAATCTATTCACGCGGCTCAAAGACAAGTGGCTCATACATTCCCATCACACAATTGACTAACCATTGTATACTTAAGAAAATATTTTGTTGAGTCATGTGTGTAGGGGGAGCTATGGTGGAATACCGTCATGACCAAGAAGGAGCACCATGAAAGGGGGATTTTTCCTAACTCTTGCCATGTATTATTTTCTCTTTGGTTGTTGTCGACGTTTAGATCACCGGCTAGTAGAATTTGTTCTAGGGGATGCACGTCCAAGTTTGTGTGTGTGTGTGTGTGTGTGTTTCTCTTCTTTTCTCAAGAAGAAGAAATCCTCCCTTTTATATTTCAAGGGGTTGGACCATGTTACAGAGACAGAGAGAGACAGAGAGAGAGAGAGAGAGATTGAAATGTGAAATGCAAGAAGATGGTATTCATGGGTTTACTCACATCAAGTGAAATTGAAAGTAAAAGCAATGATTGAATTTCACATGTTGAAGAACGTCAAGTGGGATGAACAAATGAAAGTGGTCACATACACTTCATGATTTGATGAACATCAAGCCCAAAATATCATGTGGATGTGCTCAAGGAAAAGGAAAGATTACGGTCACACTTTATGAGTTTATGAACATCAAATCTAAAATCTCAAGTGGACATGCTCAAAGCAAAGGCATAATAATGTTGGACATATATGCTTATTGATAGTTGATCAACAACTAAATGTTCAAATGGTGAAATGCTCATGCATTGGCGACCCTCAAGATAAGGAAACATTATGACATGAAAGTTTTTCTATTGGCATAGTTTTCTATTTACTTTTGAGTATAGGAATGTCGTACTATCAAGAGGGATGCAACGTTGATAACTTCGTTTATGTCTTGGTGCTCAAAATGATCTAACAAACCTCTATGAGAGTTTAACATTTATTTGGGTGCATTTAGGGTTTGTTCTTAGTGAGGATGTATAGCCCTCTGAATTATCTTTCCATAGAGTCCATGATCACCTAAATCGGACTTCGGGAGCAAAAGTTATGTCATTTTTTCTGGGTACTTCCGGACTTAGACGGGTCCAGCCGGACTAGGACGGCTCAGCCTGGTCTAGAACCATTTTGGTTCAGTTTTTGCCTGACCCGGACTAGGATGGCCAAACCCGGACTAAGACGGGTTTGGGGGTCAGCCGGACTAAGACGGGATTACCCAGACTAAGACGGCTGAGGGACTAAGAACGATAATATTTGTTTTGTTCTGAGTTGGTCCAGACTAGGACAGCCCCCATGGCCGGACTATGACGGCCACTGACAGAACATAACGGCTAGTTTTTGAAAACTTCCTATATATACCCCCTTCGTCCCCAAGGGTTGGCTGCCGGTTCCATAGCAAAGAAACACACATTTAGGCCAAGATACAACCTCTCCACTCCCCATTGCTTAGTGCTTGACCTTGTGGGTGAGATTGGGTGAGAGATTGAGTGAAAGAGAGCTAATTCCATTGTTAAGGACTTGAGTTCATAAGCAAGCAATCTTTGTGGCATTTGTTACTCTTGGGGATTCATCCCCTAGAGGACAAGGTGTTGCCCGGTGAGCTCCCAAGCTTTGTGGTGAGCCTCGAAAAGTTTGTGAAGGTTTCGATTCACCTCCGCAAGGGAAGGAATCAAAGGAAGCAAGAAAACCTGAGCTTGATCTTTATGATTGCTTGGTGAGGATTGGGGTTGAAAGAGACCCGGCTCTTTGGAGCTCCTCAACGGAGACGTAGGATTCTTGATGAAACTGAATTTCGGGAAACAAATCATCGCGTCTCATAATTAGTTTGCAAGTTCTTTACATTGTTCTTCATATTTGTGCTGGATTTGCTTACACCGAATTATTCTCTTCTTATAGTTGTTGTTGGTTCAATTCATTTAGTATATTTGCTCATATATATGCCTAGAACAACTTGGTAGAAGTTGCTTTGTACCTAGATTATTAAAAACGTGTTTTTGTTCATCTTTTCGTCATGTAGTCCGGACCAGTCTGGGAACCCTAAGGACTAGTCTGGGTCCTGAAATTTTCTAGAAATCTTAGTACTAATTCAGCTCTAGGACTAGTCCGGCCCTGCCCATACTTATCCGGGTTTATCCACTGCAAATTTGTTTTAATCGCCTATTCACCCCCCCCCCCTCTAGGCAATATTAAGGTCCTTTCACAGGGCCCACTAAGTAAGGGTTGGCAGGGGTAGAGCTTATCCAATGGTTCCGTTCCCACATGTGTTGGCCTGGTCCTAGGAGAGACGAATCGGTCATCCTTATCCCTGGGGGGTTCGAGCAGGGTGAATGACGGGTTAGTCAGGACTGGCGAGGCGGGGCGCATCTGGGCCTCTATGGACAGGTCGGTGCCATCTTGACCCCTCCAAGGGTCGAGCAAGACGCAGCTGGCTCTCGACCCCCGATGGGTCGAGCAGGGCACAGCCGACTTCCGACCCCCGGAGGGTCGAGCGGGCCAGAGGTTGTATGGTCTTCACTCCCGAGACTCAGTCTGTATGGAGATCCTCCTTGCGGGGACCACACTGATGCCACCTCAGTCATGCCTCGGCGGGCTTATTATCTTTGATGTCGGTAGGTCTCTAAGTGGTGCCACATGGCACCTCAGTTTTTAACCCCGACAGTTGTTTTTTGTTTTGCCTTTGGTTTGTGGTTTTTGGTGATAGGTGACAAAAGGGGAGAAGAACATGAAGATCTAAAAGCCACGTCAAGATTTAGGATAGCAAAAAGAGGGAGAAGAAGAAAGTGAAGCCAAAGAGGGAGAAAAAGAAAGTAAAGCCATGAAGATCCAAAAGCCAAGTCTAGTAGGGGAGAAGAAGAACAAGGAGAACTTGAAGACCAAATGGATCTACACCGACATGAAGAAGAAGAACGATGGTGCATGTCTAGAACAACAATGAACATCTACGTCCCTGGTGTGTCTACGTCAACAAGATCAACTACCACGACACCATGACGGGCGCAAATTCAACTGAAGCTCAACCTCTAGTGCACTACAAGATTGGGTAGTTCTCCCTCAACACCTAGCACATTCCAAGGGGGAGACTACTTCCAAGGTAAGGACCAAGATAATCTTTGCAATCCTTTCTTTTTCTTTGGTTCCTTGTTGCTCGTCCATTTTGGATCATCATAAGTAGTGATTGTCATCCATCACCAAAATGGGGGAGATTGTAAGGATCATGACAATTGAGGTCACCCTGAGGTATGAATGTTTTGGTGATGAATGACAAACATGATTGTTGACAGCGGCCTTGGCAATGGATGACAATGACCACAAGCATGCAGGCTTGTGAGCTTGATAAAGTCCAAGGGTTGATAGAGATGGATCAAACCTAAGGACAAGCTATAGAGTAAGTGTTGGGAACACTTGTCTAGTTGTTAGGGCTTTCAGTTCATCGAAAAAAACAGACTATCAAGGGGGTCTAGGTCATGTCTCTTAGGTCACACTAGTTGGTGATGTGCATAGATGCTCAATGAAATCATAGGCACCAGGTGACAGTGGAGAAGCCAAGGAGCTGTTCGGAGAAGCCGGGAAATGAAGTCAAGCGAGGACAAGAAGTTTCAGCTTTTAGACGTAGTGACCGGATAGAGGGGTCAGAGGAGACCGGACTGTACGGTCACTAGGAGACTAGAGAGAAGTCTGCGAGAAAGTCTGTCAGTATGAAGACCTGTAGAGACTGGATGGTCTGATCTATAGACCGGATGGTCAGAACTGTATGGAGGTTGCTCGGGATAGAGAAGTGCAGAAGATGATGCTCTCTGGAATGGAGAGAGAATGTCTGACCGGATGGGATTTGATACATCAAGCGCCTAGCTTCATTTCTACTCAAGTAGATTTGTGAGTAAACTCTTTAAATTCCGCATTTCTACTAGAGATTCACAGGTTACCACAGAAATTCTGTCCTTGATGGAAGTTCTATCCATGAAGGAAGTTCTGTCATCGAAGGAAGTTCTGTCCTTGACAGAAATTCCATGAGGGACAGAAGTTCCGTGTTGAATTTAATCTGTTTGTTAAGTGAATTTAAGGTATAAAATTACAAGTTGCCTATTCACCCCCTTCTAGTCAAATTTTAATGGTGCTCTCTGGAATGGAGAGAGAAAGTCTAACCAAATGGTCCGGTTAGTATGAGGAGATCATCTAGATAGAGCAACCAACGGCTCTAGGAGCCATTTTAGAGAGACTGGACGGTCCGGTCTGGCAATGACTGGACAGTCCAGTCAATGGTGTCCAGAGAGATGATTTCGTGGAGCAATGGCTAGTTGGAGGTTGAAAGCCTATATAACTTCGTTGCTGGGATCTTAGAGACCTCTCTTGGCCAGTGGAATTGCTTGGAGCGTTTGGTGAGAGCCAAGAGGAAAAGAGAAGAGCACTAGAAGGAGATATTGCATATCTTGAGAGTGCTAGTAAGAGTAACTTAAGCATCGATGCACATCTAAGCGTAGAGTGTCCTTGAGGGTGTGATCTAGGTTTTTATGCTTAGTCTATGGTGAAAGCTAGACCGGTTAGGTGTCGGTGATCGAGCCTATCGTGATCGGTTGTGAAGGTCGTCACACGTTTGTACACGGTTTGAGCACGCCGATGAAAGGGACATCAATAGTGAGCACCCGTGTCGGCTCGAGGAGTCTGGCAAGTTCTTAAGGGAGGCGAGCTTGTGCCTTGGTGGCAGCACTGATGCGCATCGTGTCTTTACTCTTGGAGTTATTGCGGGCTCGTGAGCGAGAACTCCACATTAGTGGCGGAAGGGACCAGGATTCCGGCGGAAGTGGTCCAACGAGGAGTAGGGGAAGGCGCCATCCTTCCGAGACCTCGGAAAAAAATCATGAGCCATCTCTTACTCTACTCCTTACTTTGATGCATTACTTTGCGTATTTACATATCGTGCTATTCATGCTTGTGTGCTTACCTTGTTCTAGTTGATTACCTTGTAGTTTTGCATGAATAGGCTTCTCTACTTGCTAGTTGTGCTTAGCTCTCTTTTGGTCACTAGCATGTATAGGAGTTGCATTGGCTTAATTGCTCACCCTTGTATGTATTGTGCTACTCATGACTGTGTGCTCTAGTTCTTTATGTTGTAGTTTTGCATGAGTAGGCTCCTTTGCTAGCTTGTTGTTTGCTTCCGCGTGTCTTTGATTACTAGCTTGCATAGGATTTGTATTGCATTTGTGTGATCCACTAGTATGCTTAGGTTATTGTTGCTTTCATAGGCTCATTCTCTTGCTAGTGTGATCACCACTAGAATTGTGTAGGAGTTGTTTTGAGTGGTTGGTTTTAGGAATTGGTGAATTTGGTACATATAACGAGTTCTCGATTCACCCCCCACCCCCTCTCGGTCACTCGGTCCTTTCACTTGTTTCCTAACAAAATTTTCTTTTCAAAATGAAATATCACTAAATTAAAAGTAGAAATAATAAGGAAATTTTTTCAAAATAAAATATGTGGTCAAGTGCTTGTTAGCTTGTGTGCGTTTCCTTAGTGGATATTTGTTTGCCAATAAGTTCTCTTTTGCTTGATTTATTTGGAGTTCATTCAAATATTATTTGTTTATTGTGATTTTTATTTTCTTTCATGATAGTTTATTTATAAGGCATGGCTTTAAGTGTTAGACTACATGGAACCCAAGGAAGCACCAGGAGACCCAGAATCAATGCACGAGCCTGAAGCACAAGACGCAAGGAAAGAGTCAACGCCCCGATACTCAAAGACTAGTCAAGAGGGATAGCATTTTGAGGCAAGCCCGGTCGATTCCTTGATCATGATTACTCCTATTATTTTGAAAATGCACCCAACTTAGAGCCTACTTCTTATATGCATTATTCCTTGTCACTTTATGATTGCTTAGTTGAAACCCACTTGTGTGAAAACTAGTGTTCTTATCGTCTATATAAGATATGAATGCTAGATCCTTGATTGGCCTCAATTGATATCCCACTACTCTGATAACCCTAGGAAGTTATTATTAGCAACGCTAATGATAACTCCATCCTTGCTAGTATACGCTTAGGACTTGTGATGATTATCACCATACTCTTACACTACCAAGTTTTATAAAATGTGTTTGGTGGTATGCCTGCGAACGAATGAGTATTAAATCAACTGTGTTAAGATGAAGCTGGGTGGGATAGACTTGGTCGTGGGCGAGACTCCTTAGTACTGGTGTAGAGTACTTGGTGATGGTGTCTTCGGTGTAGGTCCACCTGTCGTGGACGAGTGCTCGCTTTGCCACAGAAGGACCGATAGCAAGACCTCAACTTGGTGAAATTTTCAGTACGATCACAGAAGCTGTGTGGGCAGGACTGACGCGGAACTTGGGTTACGCAGCAAGGAAGTATCACCCGGCGAAATAGGAATGGACTCAGGGGTTGGTTGTGATGCAAGTGGTGAAGTCCAGTACTTGGCAAGAATATATGATTGTGTGTCATCATTGGTGATATGACTATGTGTTATAGTTGTCGAACCCTTGAGATCCATGGTGGACTTGTGTGCGTGCCTGGGTAAAGCGGAAGCATTATGTCTCTCCGCGCGCAAGAGCGCATAGCCTATGGGTACAGCGTAATAAGCTCTGCAGAGTTATCAATAAATCATTCGGATGTCCGTTGTCACTGGTCATGACACACCAATTCATTGGGCTCTTGATATTAGCAAATCCTTGATGCGTGAGTGGGTGTAGTAGGCACCTGTGTTTTGGTGAAAGGTATTGGCAAGGTGTGCCAGAGTTGTTATGACTGTGTGTCAGAAGGTTCAACTAAAATATAGGAATTGTTGGGATTGGTCGCAATCTCCTTTAGGTCCAACCAACTAGAAGTTATAAAACTGTTTTTCCTCACTTGAAAACCCCTTTGGTTCTATAGTGAGCCCCTGCATCCGTGCTTTTCTGCAAAACTCTTACCCTTACCCCATTCCTTGCGCACTCTCCCAAATGCATGAATATATCCCATGCTAGAGGTAGGACTTGCGGAGTACCTTATGTACTCACCCTTGCCTCATTTTGTTAAAACCAGCAAAAAATAGAGAACCCGTTGAAGTCGACGAGTAGATCACGTCCTATGCCCGAGTTTTCGTGTGGAGTTATCAAAGCCTTGATCATATTTTCTTTAAGATGGATTGGCTTGATCAATTCCTTTTGTTTGTAATGTAGAACTTGTATGTATGTATCATCCCTGCGCGGATTTAATAAAGGTCATAAATCGACTGTGTATCATTTGTACGTGTGTACCAACTACTGATCTAGGGATTGGTACGGTAATCACGGGGCACCCCCGGGTGGCGTGTCACACACAGGCACTCGCTAAGGACGTCAAGCGACCATGGGTCCTCAGGAGCCCATGAGTCGATGTCGGTGGACTGCATCCATGGCATCGCCTTGGTGATAGCGTTGGGGGCAGCTTGAGCGGGGGGAGGCATCGGTGCGTCGACATGCAACAGGGTTCCCTCTGTGATGGCGATGACATCAAAGGTCCCCCAATGCATTGAGGAGCCGGGGCCCAGAAAGCGGCAATGTTGGCCATGTGTGCCTCATGACTTGAAAGATGAAACATGCAAGATCCCCTTCTTGCGCACCAACTCTCGGTGTTTCGTATCACCGGCTAATAAATTTTTGTGTATTTCACGTTTAAGGATGGATGGATCGCAAGAGGACACAAGGGTTTATACTGGTTCGGGAAGAACTCCTATGTCCATTTCCGGCCTACTCATGTTACTTGAGTTGAGAGTACAGGGAAGGTACAACAATGGCGAGAGAGGAGGCAGGGCCCCAAGTATTTGGTGCATGCGAGTGTGAGAGCATATGGGTGTGCTTCTCTACATGAGCGTGTGAATGAAGAAGACTTGGGCAAAGAAGAAGAAGCCACCTCTTCTATACTTCAAGGGGTTGGGCCTCATTAGAGAGAGCGAGAGAGAGAAGAGTGTAAGCTTCATGACTATTGATGATCGAATCCCTAAGGTATCAATGTTTTAATGATAGATGACAACTATGAAATTGTGGGCTAATATCTACATGAGTGTTATTTATGCAGAAATCATCTCTAAACTATACTACAAATCATATGGATGATGGTTGCCTTGGCAATGGATGACAATGACCACAAGCATGGAGGCTTGTGAGCTTGATGAAGTCCAAGGGTTGATAGAGATGGATCAAAGCTAAGGACAAGCTATAGAGCAAGTATTGGGAACACTTGTTTAGTTGTTAGGGCTTTGAGTCCATAGGAACAACCGGACTATCAAGGGGGTCTAGGTCATGTCTCTTAGGTCACACTAGTTGGTGATGTGCATAGATGCTCAATGAAATCATAGGCACCAGGTGACAGTGAAGAAGCCAAGTAGCTGTTCAGAGAAGCCGGGAAATGAAGTCAAGCGAGGACAAGAAGTTTCAGCTTTTGGACGTAGTGACCGGATAGAGGGGTCAGAGGAGACCGGACTGTACGGTCACTAGGAGACTAGAGAGAAGTCTGTGAGAAAGTCTGTCAGTATGAAGACCTGTAGAGACTGGATGGTCTGATCTACAGACCGGACGGTCAGAACTGTATGGAGGTTGCTCGGGATAGAGAAGTGCAGAAGATGATGCTCTCTGGAATGGAGAGAGAATGTCTGACCGGATGGGATTTGATACATCAAGCGCCTAGCTTCATTTCTACTCAAGTAGATTTGTGAGTAAACTCTTTAAATTCCGTATTTCTACTAGAGATTCACAGGTTACCACAGAAGTTCTGTCCTTGATGGAAGTTCTATCCATGAAGGAAGTTCTGTCATCGAAGGAAGTTCTGTCCTTGATAGAAATTCCATGAGGGACAGAAGTTCCGTGTTGAATTTAATCTGTTTGTTAAGTGAATTTAAGGTATAAAATTACAAGTTGCCTATTCACCCCCCTCTAGTCAACTTTTAATGGTGCTCTCTGGAATGGAGAGAGAAAGTCTAACCAAATGGTCCGATTAGTATGAGGAGATCATCTAGATAGAGCAGCCAACGGCTCTATGAGCCATTTTAGAGAGACTGGACGGTCCGGTCTGGCAATGACTGGACAGTCCAGTCAATGGTGTCCAGAGAGATGATTTCGTGGAGCAGTGGCTAGTTGGATGCTTAGTGAAATCACAGGCACTAAGTGACAGTGGAGAAGCCAAGGAGCTGTTCAGAGAAGCTGGGAAACGAAGTCAAGCGAGGATGAGGAGTTTCAGCTTTTGGACGTAGTGACTGGACAGAGGGGTTAGAGGAGACCGGACTGTACGATCACTGGGAGACCAAAGAGAAGTGTGCGAGGAAGTCTGTCAGTGTGAAGACCTGTAGAGACCGGACGGTCTGGTTTGTATGGAGGTTGCTCAGGACAGAGAAGTGCAGAAGATGGTTGAAGATGCATCTAGGATCTCCTAGTGGGTTTTGGTGAATGTTGACAAACAATTAAAATGTACTAATATGCTTATGAAGTATGTGTACAGGATATCAAAGTTTGTAATACCAATTTGGTAAGATGTTTGACCCCTCAACAAAAGTAGACAAAAAGGACTCAAAAGGAGCGTAGAATGATAGCTTTTGTTTATCTCTTAAGTCTAGAAATGTTGAATTATAAAGAGGGGTGAAAATGATCTTACATGCAAGGAATATGTGCTCAAGCAACCAAAAATTCTCTTGGAAGAAATCCGATAAAAAAAACTGCCAATAGCCAAGTCCAAAAATCAGCCAACTTTTCTGTGCCTAAAGGAAGTTCCGTGATAGGAACACTTGTTCTAGACTAGTGGCTCCCTAACTCGATGAAAGTTTCGTCCTGGGAACACAGTTTCTGGACCGTGGCTCCCTGAGTTCGATGAAAGTTCCATCCTTGACGGAAGTTCCGTCCTAGGAACATTGTTTCTGGACCAGTGGCGCCCTGACATGACGGAAGTTCCATCCTAGAAACTCTTGTTCTGGACAGTGGCTCCCCGAGTTCGATGGAAGTTCCGTTCTCCAACGAAGTTCCGTCCTTCACAGTGCATTTCCTCTCCAACGGCTGTTTTTGGACCTCCACTATAAATACCCCTCTCCCACCCCATGAGAGAGGCAGCTGGTGCCTTTGCAAGACACACTCATTCCAGCTAGCTTCAAACTCTTCACTCCTCCATTCCTCTAGTGATTCAAGCCCATTTGAGAGAGTGATTCTTCCATTCAAGCTAGAAAGCATCAAGCCAATCTTGAGCACATCCCTTGCAACCAAGTCTTATTCTTCACTTGTTACTCTTGGGGATTCAATCCCCTAGACCAGCTAGGTGTTGCCCGGTGAGCTCCCAAGCATTGTAGTGAGCCTTGGGAAGTTTGTGAAGGTCGTGATTCGCCTCCATAAGGAAAGAATCAAAAAGAGGAAAGCCAAGCTCGATCTTAGTGATCGGCTGGTGAGCATTAGGGTTGAGAGAGACCCGGCTCTTTTTGTGAGCTCTTCAACGGAGACGTAGGAACCTCTTTGTGAGGAGTTCGAACTGTGGTAAACAAATCTTGTGTCTCTCTTGTCCTTGTTTGTGTTCTTGTTCTTGTTCTTGTTGTTCTTGCTTCCTTTGTTACTATTGCTCTATCTACTTCTACACTGTGTTGTAAGCTAACCCCTGTAGGGATTTGATACATCAAGCGTCTAGCTTCATTTCTATTCAAGTAGATTTGTGAGTAAACTCTTTAAATTCTGCATTTTGACTAGAGATTCATAGGTTATCATAGAAGTTCTGTCCTTGATGGAAGTTCTGTCCACGAAGAAAGTTCTGTTGCCGAAGGAAGTTCTGTCCTTGATAGAAGTTCCGTGAGGGACGGAAGTTCCGTGTTGAATTTAATCTGTTTGTTAGGTGAATTTCAGGGATAAAATTATAAGTTGCCTATTCACCCCCCCCCCCCCTCCCTCTAGTCAACTTTCAATTGGTATCAGAGCTAGAACCTTCTACAAGGCTTAAAAGCTTGAAGGATAAAGAATGTCGAAGTTGGGGGAAGGCGACAAGCCTCAAGATCTTGCTTCGGTAAGCAAGGAAAGTGATTTGCACACGTCCATGCCTTTCAACTATGTAGATGTAGCAAATATACATGGTAGTGGAAGTGGAACATTGCCTTACTTTGAGGGAAAAGATTTCAGTTGGTACAAGCACCGCATAAAGATGTACATCATGTCAATTAGTCCACCAATTTGGGAAATTATGGAGAAATGATATACCTTGGAGGACAAGGATAATCCTACCACCGTGGATCAACTCAACATACATCGCAATGCTCAAGTGGTGTCGGCCATTCTCTCTTCCTTGAATACCAAGGAATATTCAAGAGTAGCTGAAATTGAGAATGCTCGAAGAATGTGAAAGAATCTTGTATGTGCTCATGATGGAGTTGATGTTGTGAAGAAGTCAAGACTCCAAGTTCTCAAGAACCAATTCAATTTCTTCGTCATGAACAAAGGAGAAGAGCCTCAACAAAGTCATGATAGGCTGATGGATATTGTCAACGAGAGAAGAGTTTATGGAGACATCAAGGATGAAGAAGTCAACTACAAGATCCTCATGGCTCTTAGGATGTGGAACCCAATACTATGCACCATCATATAGGAGAAGGATGGGTTTGAGAGCTTCACAATCGATGAAGTGATCGGAAGAATCAATGCTCACAAGAGTCGTGATGATGAGGGCAAGAGAGTATATGCGCTCATCGGTGATGAGATCACAAGTAAGAAGGACACAGCACTCAAGGCAAATGATAAAGATGATAAGAATGATGATGAAGAAGAAGACAATGAAGAGTTTGCCTTATTCGTCAAGAAATTTAGCAAATACATGATCAAGAATGGCTTCACTAAGAAAATCTTTGACAAGGCAAAAGCTAGAAGAACAAATAGAAGATGCTATGAGTGTCATGAGCAAGGACACATGATTGTCGATTGTCCAAGGCTAAATGAGAAAGGCAAGAAGAGCGAAAAGTACAATAACAAGAACAAGCCCAACAAGAAGCCATACAACAAGGGACAAGCTCACATTGGACAAGAGTACATCTTCGATGATGATGATGAAGATGATGAAGGTGGCATTGCCAACATTGCCATTGGTCTACCTATGGCCAAGAAGTCACTCTTTAACAACCTCGCAGATGATGAGGATGATGCTTCTCGATGCTTCATGGCCAAGGAAAGCAAGGAATACTCCTCCAGTGGCGCAACATGGGTACTTGATAGTGGGTGCTCAAATCACATGACCGGAGAGAGATCAATATTCTCCACACTTGTTCATGACAATCTACCAAGTGGAGACATATCTTTTGGAGATGACAACAAAGGAAAGGTAATCGATCGTGGTCATATTGCCATCACCCATGACCTTTCCATATATAGTGCTTATCTTGTAAATGGTCTAGGGTATAACTTGGTGTTTGTATCACAACTTTGTGAGATGGGCTATAGTTGTCTCTTTGACGATGATGGCATGACCATTTTTAGGAAGAAGGATTCTTCAATAGCTTTCAAAGGGTATTTAGAGGACAAGACCTACCTTGTTGATTTAACCAACAAGGAGGGATCTAACTTAAATGCTTGCTTGATTGCTAAAACCACTTTGGATTGGCCATGGCATTGCTGGCTAGCTCATGTTGGGATGAGGAACCTTTTCAAACTCCTAAACTATGGTCACGTTGTTGGACTAAAGGATGTTGCTTTTGAGAAGGATAAAATATGTAGCGCATGTCAAGCCGAAAAGCAAGTTGGAGCATCACATACCTCCAAGACCATGATGACAATGACAAGACCATTGAAGATGTTACACATGGACCTATTCGGACAGGTCACCTACATAAGCATTGGCGGTAACAAATACGGCCTTGTAATCGTTGATGATTATTCTTGTCTCACTTGGGTATTCTTTTTGAAGGACAAAAGTGAAACACAAGGAATCTTAAAGAGGTTTTTGAGGAGAGCACAAAATAAGTATGAAGTGAAGGTCAAGAAGATAAGGAGTGATAATGGAACCAAATTCAAGAACACTCAAGTTGAAGAATATCTTGATGAAGAAGGCATCAAGCATGAATTCTCCGCTCCATACACTCCACAACAAAATGGAGTAGCCGAAAGGAAGAACTGCACACTCATAGAAATGGCAAGAACAATGCTTGACGAATACAAGATGCCCGATACTTTTTGGGCTGAAGCCATCAACACTGCATGCCATGCGAAAAATATACTATATCTTCACAAGATTTTGAAGAAAACACCATATGAGCTTCTCACTGGTAACTTCCCAATGTTTCATATTTTCGGGTCTTTGGGAGCAAGTATTTTATTCTTAACAAGAAATCCAAATCTTCTAAATTTGCTCCCAAGACTCATGAAGGTTTTCTCCTTGGTTATGGAACTAATGTTTATGCATATCGTGTCTTTAACAAAGACACCAGAGTTGTTGAAATAACTCGGGATGTGCAATTTGATGAATCTAATGGCTCTCAAGTAGATTAAGTCAATCCAAGTGATCTAGGTGATGAGGCTCCTTGTGATGCAATAAGGAATTTGGCTTTTGGTGAAATAAGACCACAAGACCCAAACTCAACTCAAGATGAACCATCTTCTTCAAACCAAGATAACTCCCCTTCACAAGATCCACAAGATGAACAAGATCAAGGAAATCGCCAAGCTTATGAAGACGATCATGTTCAAGGAGATGACCAAGATCAAGTTTAAGATGATGGTGAAGGAGACACTCAAGATATCAACCATCAAGAAGAAGAAGATGCATCTAGGCCCACATACCCACGAGTCCGACAAAGCATTCAAAAGGATCACCCCATTGACAATATTCTTGGTGATATTCAAAGAGGGGTAACTACTCGATCTGGAATGGCTACTTTTTGTCATCAGTACTCGTTTGTTTCTTCTATGGAACCTCTTAGGGTGGAACAAGCACTTCAAGACTCGGATTGGATGATGGCCATGCAAGAAGAGTTGAATAACTTCGAGAGAAACAAGGTGTGGTCATTGGTGGAAAGACCCAAGCAAAATATTGTAGGTACAAAATGGGTGTTCCGTAACAAGCAAGATGAGTATGGTGTGGTGGTGAGGAACAAAGCAAGACTTGTTGCAAAAGGCTACTCACAAGTCAAAGGTTTGGACTTTGGTGCAACTTATGCACCTGTAGCTAGGCTTGAGTCAATTCGTATATTACTTGCATATGCTACTCACCATGGTTTTAAGCTTTTTCAAATGGACGTGAAAAGTGCATTTCTTAATGGCCCCATTAAAGAAGAAGTGTATGTACAACAACCTCCGGGGTTTGAAGACCTAAAGAAACCAAACCATGTCTACAAGCTTCACAAAGCTCTCTATGGCCTCAAGCAAGCTCCTAGATCTAGATTATGACTAGGAAATTTGAGATGTCAATGATGAGGGAGTTGAAGTTCTTTCTAGGTTTTCAAGTCAAGCAACTTGAAGAAGGAACATTCATAAGTCAAACCTAGTACACTCGAGACATACTCAAGAAATTTGACATGGAGAATGCGAAGCCCAACAAGATTCTCATGAAGACAAATGGACACGTGGACTAGATGTAAATGGTAAGCCCGTGGATCAAAAGGTATATCAATCCATGATTGGCTCTTTGCTTAATCTTTATGCATCTAGACTCGATATCATGCTTAGTGTGTGCATGTGTGCAAGGTTCCAAGCGGCTCCAAAGGAAAGTCACTTAGTGGCTATCAAAAGAATCTTGAGATATTTAGTTCACACACCAAACCTAGGATTGTGGTTCCAAAGGGCTCCAAGTTCAAGTTAGTCATATATTCTGATGTCGACTACACCGGATGTAAGGTAGATAGGAAGAGTACCTCTGAGACTTACCAATTCTTGGGTAGGTCCCTTGTGTCGTGATCATCCAAGAAACAAAACTCAGTTGCCCTATCCATAGCCGAAGCAGAGTATGTCGCAACCGGAAGTTGTTGTGCTCAACTACTTTGGATGCGACAAACTCTAAAGAACTTTGGATACACTATGACCAAAGTTCCTCTCCTATGTGACAATAAGAGTGTCATCATGATTGCATATAACCCTATTGATCATAATAGGACCAAGCATATAGATATCCGGCACCACTTCTTGAGAGATCATTCAATAAAGGGAGACATTGAGATCAGCTATGTTAGAATCGATAAACAGCTAGCAGATATTTTTACCAAGCCCCTAGATGAGAAGAGGTTTTGTGAGTTGAGAAGTGATTTGAACATCCTTGATTCATCCAATGTGGAGTAGAGCCTCGTACATTATTTGTGATGATTGCTCATCGTTAGTGTTTTAAACAAAATGCTTGAAAAATTATTGATCGCTTTTGGTTGAGAAAATATTTGGTTTTGATCTATGATCATTTGTTTAATCTTGTGAATGTTGTTCCCCTTGGTTGATTGCTGGCCATTCACAAGAGAGAATAATCCCCTCAAGTTCCAACTCCTTCTGTTCCAAATCCACATGGAACTTCTGCCCATAACGGAACTTCCATGATCCATCCATGCATTCTGTGATGTACTGGATCCAGACCTAAAATCATCTCATTCTTCACTTGTTACTCTCGGGGATTCAATCCCCTAGACCGGCTAGGTGTTGCCCGGTGAGCTCCCAAGCATTGTGGTGAGCCTTGAAAAGTTTGTGAAGGTCGTGATTCGCCTCTGCAAGGAAAGAATCAAGAAGAGGAAAGCCAAGCTCGATCTTAGTGATTGGTTGGTGAGGATTAGGGTTGAGAGAGACCCGGCTCTTTGTGATCTCCTCAACGGAGACGTAGGAACCTCTTTGTGAGGGGTCTGAACTTTGGTAAACAAATCCTGTGTCTCTCTTGTCGTTGTTTATGTTCTTGTTCTTGTTCTTGTTCTTATTATTCTTACTTCCTTTGTTATTATTGCTCGATCTACTTCTACACTATGTTGTAAGCTAACCCCTGTAGGGATTTGATACATTAGGTGTCTAGCTTCATTTCTATTCAAGTAGATTTGTGAGTAAACTCTTTAAATTCCGCATTTCAACTAGAGATTCATAGGTTACCACAGAAGTTTTGTCCTTGACGGAAGTTCTGTCCACGAAGGAAGTTCTATCCTTGACAGAAGTTCCGTGAGGGACAGAAGTTCTGTGTTTAATTTAATCTGTTTGTTAAGTGAATTTCAGGGATAAAATTACAAGTTGCCTATTCAACCCCCCCCCCTCTAGTCAACTTTCAATTGGTATCAAAGCCGCATCCCAAGATGTTGCATGTCAAGCCACGCCTTTTCACTATCCTTACTCTTGCCATTTATATCAAGCAATGTCCCAAGAATGCTTTCACAAATATTTTTCTCGATGTGCATAACATCCAAATTATGCCTTACAAGCAATTTTTCCAGTAAGGTAGCTCAAAAAGTATACTCTTCTTCCTCCAGTTGTGCCACCTACTCTATTCTTCACTCCGCTTTCTCTTATTTGTGGTTGTCCCAAATTTTGGTTGCTCAAAACTTTCTAACTGTTGAATAACCTGTGCACCAGACAATGGCTGAGGTGCCTCCCTCATCTCTGTCTTGTTGTTGAAGCTGCTTTTGTTCCTGCGCCACCTATGGTTGTGAGGTAGGAAACGACGATGACCCAAGTAGCAATGCTTTGACCCAAACTTCAGCCATAAGTACTCTGTATCTTTGTGGCAGTATGGACATGCAAATTTTCCTTTAGTACTCCAACCAGATAGCATGGCATACGCAGGGAAATCATTTATGGTCCATAACAGAAGTGCACGAAGAGTAAAATTCTTCTTCTCCATGGCATCCCATGTTTCAACACCTTTTACCCATAATTCCTTCAGCTCATCAATCAAGGGCTGCAAATACACATCAATATTCATTCCAGGAGATTTAGGGTCTAGTATCAACATAGACATCATCCAATACGGCTGTTTCAGACACAACCAAGGAGGCAAGTTGTACGGGATTAGGATGACAGGCCATGTAGTGTATGCAACATTTAACATCCCAAATGGATTGAAACCATCAGCTGCAAGACCAAGCCTTACATTGTGAGGGTCTAGTGCAAAATCCTTATACTCACCATCCACGTGTTGCCATGCCAATGAGTCTGCAGGGTGACGCATTTTCCCATCTCGTACTAGTTTTTCCTTATGCCAACGCATCAGTTTAGATGTCGAAGCTCTCATATAAAGTCTTTGCAAACGAGGAATAAGTGGAAAATAACGAAGTATCTTACATGGAAAACGCTTTTGCTTCTTTCCACAATCACTGTCAATAGCATCATCCTTTTCATTACCTCTAGTCTCTTTCCACCTAGACTCACCACATGTTGGACAATTATCCTTATCAGCATATTCCTCACAAAACAACACACAGTCATTCACACATGCATCAATTTTTTTGTAATCTAGGCCAAGATCTCGAACTACCTTCTGCACTTTGTCCAAGGAAGTTGGGAGACAATGGCCTTTTGGGAGTACTAGCAGGAACAACTGAAGTACGTGCTCCAGGCAACTATTACTCATACCATGCATGCACTTAATCTGAAATAGCATGACAATGAAAGAAACTTTTGTAACCTCCTTGCAGCCTGGATGCAATTCCTTCCTTGCCTCTTCTAGTAACTGATAAAGTTTCTTTGCGGCCCCATTTGGCTCTTCCTCATCATTTCCTATGACTTCTCCATGTATAACACTGCTGATCAGTGAAGAAATCAGTTCACGTGAACCATCTGCATGACCTTGTGTGCCTTCATCAGAACTTCTGTCATTATCACTCTCAACTAATAATGGCTGACCATTAGCTTCTCCGTGGATGAAACTCTCATCAAACCCTCTCAGTGCCACGAGTTCAAACCTCTTTTTGAGTTCGATAAGACATGCAACGGCATCGAGAACAAGGACAGGGAGCAGTTTCTTCATTAGATGTGCCCCCAAATACACTCTGTAGAAACTTCTTGAATCCTACTTGCCATTGCGAGGTAAATCTAGACAGACGGATCCAGCTCCTATCTTTGTCCGACATTCTTCACGGTATCAAAGATCAAGAACAACAAATCTTCACTAAAATATTGCTCCCTGCAATGAGCACAAAGCCATAGAATAAATAACTTTTATCAACCAAAATTTACAAATCAGCAAGCTCTGTAAGTACATGATTAATAGTGTGACAACAACCAAAACAAAAAGGAAATATGCCTTCCATAGTAAGACTGCTAATCATATGTGTTTCAGTTTCAGAAAAATGAGTCTACCTCCTATAATGTCCTGTTTGATAGCTGTTTCCCAGTGAAATAAAATTCAACTACCATCTGAGAAGCCAACTATGGTCACTAGTATAATACCCGTGCTAACGCCACGGTGATAACAACTCAATGAAAATCATACGTGAGATTCATTTGAAAAAGGAAAAAAGTAAATAATCATGACATTGTTAGTTAAGACTGTGAATTATACAAATGTTTCACAAACCAAATATGCAAAAAAAAAAATCAAGGAGGTCATCTAACAGTGCACACTAGTTCATTATAGATTAATTTAAAATGTTAAAAGGGAGATCACTAATAAATTGTTAAAATCATGGTCTGTGTTTTAAGCAGTGTTTACAGGTGGGGCTCTCAAGACATCATGCTAATGGTGGCAAAGTATATATTAATGCATCTTGTCATCCACTGATCTCTATAGATTAGAAAGTAGAGAAATATTAAGAAAAGGCTTTTGGTGTAGATTGTTGTCATTTGACTGCTTCAAAGACTAACATACGCACTTACTGAATCTGCTTGTTCATAAATTGTCATGCTAATCATTCACATATTTCGATTAGAAGAAGCCTACCTGCTGTTTGGCAGAAAAGATCTTTCTCTTTTTTCAGTCTAAGTTATATCTCTAATGTACAATTAATTTTTGTAAATTAAGTAAATGATTTCTAAGAAAATGGCAATAGTTCAATATTTAATCTACGATTTACGACATGAGAAAATGGAGTGTATTGAAAATTTACCTCAGCCTACAAAGGATGTAACTGCTCTGCTTCCTATTTCAGAGATCTCCTAACAGTTCCGACATAAGTAGTTTTCCTAAATTAGAAGTCCAGATTGCACTTACAGGAACAGTAAATCCTGTAGGATACTAATGCACTGATGGCGTTGAGGTTGTATCAAAATTTTCATATGTGCAGGAACTACTTAGCTGCAGGCTAGGATCTCACATATTTGGATTATTAGAAGACACGTACCTGGTTGTCTATTTCAACCCCCTGGACGAACTGACTCGATAGCAGCGGGAACAACAGGAACTTCGGCCCTCTCTACACTTGAAGATCCACGACAAATGCGGCTCCTCGATGCAGCAACGGGCTCCCGCTCCTCGATGCCACGGCCGCGACGGTTAATTGGTCCTCGGCGCCACGGCAGCAACGGCCGCTCCCGGCCAATCCGTGGCAGCAAAGGGCTGCTGCACGTCCCGATCCAGGGCAGCCCGCAGCGACGGGCTTCTGCACCTCAGCGCCTCGGCAGCAATGACGTCGTGCTCCCGACGGAGTATGGGTGGTCGGCGGCCTGGCTACGACAGCCTAGCAGGCAGGGTGGCTCGCCTCAAAAGGACCTGATCGCGGCCGTGCACCAGGCGTGAGAAGGAGGGAGTCGGTAGCACAAGAATTCGGAAGGGCCGAGGTGGATACGGGATTGAGAAAGTTTTTGTGGAATGGGCCATTTGGGCCACTCTGAGACAGAGGCAAGAAGAACGAACCCGTCTTGAAACTAGACAAATTAAAAAGTTAATCAAAACATTACAAAATAGAGTTTGATTGAGATGGTTAGCTACCGTTGCATGTGAGTAATAGGTTTGCAGTTCGATTCCTAGGAAAGTTTTATTTTTTTATTCGCTTTTATAAAAAATAGCTGGTGGGTGGTGCCAACGTATGATGTTTGTTGCAATAGAACCTACCTTGTGCGACCAAAAAAAATTTCGATGCGATATAGTCGGATGCTTTGCAACATATAGCAAGACTAACGCAACATAGTTTCATCGTGACCATATTCATGGCTAATTGCAACTAATAATATTTTTGGATGCAATATATCGAGAGCTATCGCAACGATCGACCAATATTGACGCAACCTACTTACGTTGTGGCCATAAGTCCAAGTACTTGCAACCAACTTATAATGGTGGCAACAACACCTAGCTATCGCAACACCAAATCAATATTATCACAACTCAAAACTAGTTGTTGCATTAGGAAACCATAATCGTAAAAATCTTTTTCAATCGTGGCATTAGTACCTATCTCTTGCAACGGAGTCTATGACTAAGGTAATTCATAATTGTTGTGGTAATAAACCCCCACATATCGCTACCATTTTTTATGTTTGTTGTCATAGAACTTGATATTGCAACCAAATATATGGTGTTGCCACAACAAGTGGTACTATAAGTGTCAAATCCTAGTAGTGATGGTGCTCTCTGGAATGGAGAGAGAAAGTCTGACCGGACGGTCCGGTCAGTACGAGGAGATCATCTGGACAGAGCAGCCAATGGTTCTAGAAGCCGTTTCAAAGAGACCGGATGGTCCGGTCTGGCAATGACCGGACAGTCCGGTCAATGGTGTCCAGAGAACTGATTTCGTGGAGCAACGGCTAGTTGAAGGTTGAAAGCCTATATAACTTCGTTGCTGGGGTCTTGGAGACCTCTTTTGGTCATTGGAATTGCTTGAAGCATTTGATGAGAGCCAAAAGCAAAAGAAGAGAGCACTAGAAGGAGATATTGCATATCTTGAGAGTGCTAGTGAGGATAACTTGAGCATTGATGCACATCTAAGACTAGGGTGTCCTTGAGAGTGTGATCTAGGTTGTTACTCTTGGTCTATGGTGAGACCTAGACCGGTTAGGTGTTGGTGATCGAGCCTATCGTGATCATTTGTGAAGGCTGTCACACGTTTGTACCCGGTTTGAGCTCGCTGGTAAAAGGGATATCGCTAGTGAGCGCCCGTGTCGGCTCGGGGAGTCCGGCAAGTTCTCGAGGGAGGCGAGCTTGTGCCTTGATAGCAGCGGTGACGCGCACCGTGTCTCCACTCCGGGAGTGATTGCGGGCTCGTGGGCGAGAACTCCACATTGGTAGCGGGAGGGACTGGCACTCTGGCGGCAGTGGTCCAACGAGGATTAGGGGAAGGCGCCATCCTTCCGAGACCTCCGAAAAAAATCATGAGCATTCTTTGACCCTCTCCTTTGTATGCTTTAGTAACTAGGTTGAATTGTGACTTGCATAGGCTAGTGTGTCTGGCTTCTGCGCTTGCTTTCATCATTAACACATGCTAAGTAGGAGGAGTGAGTGTTGGTCGTCGTGGGTAGTACACCCCGGGTTTCATGTTACGGCAGTTTATTGTCGTGCTGAGTCGACGTGCGCCATCAACTCCTATCGATCAATGATGTCCTGTCGACATTGTAGCCATTATTTGAGGTATGGCGTGCCTCTTTGGCTAATTCATCCCTCAAAGTAAGGGATGGGCATCATTACGCTTCTCGTTACCTCAGCTTACATAGCAATGATTATGATTGGGGAAGGTGCGAACATTTACAAGGCTAACCGACATTGTAGCCTCACGCTCGTTCGTGGCATTTAAGGATCCCTGGTGGGTGGCTGTTGGTAGTTGTTGACTTTTCGCTCCGTCCGACCCATATCGTCTTTAATCAGGTGGGTCGATCGGAATTCGACACCCCCCCCCCCCTAGTGAGTAGAGCGCGTCGTCATTTAGCATTTGGCTTATATTCGTCAGAATAGATTCCTGCCAGTCAGCGCTGTCAAATCCCATGTTTCCTTCCCATGACTCTCGGGGAAGGCAGCATCAAGTCGCCCCATTTCCATCAGGGCGGGTTGGACCACTGGTGAAGACTAACAACACGCCATCTGTCATCAGTGATACTATGCACGCCCATCATCATGGCCGGCGTAGGGCAAGTGCCTTTATTTTATTGCGGACACGCTCGCGTGGGGGCCGAGCGAGACAGGACGCGCTCGAACTCGCTCAAGGGGGTCGAGCGAGACAGGGACCACTCAAAAGGGATTAAGGCTTTAGTATTATAACACGCCACATGACATCGCTAATATTTATCCGGAACATAAAGTGATTCAAGCTCTATGACATTTTCTCATAAATCGTCAACATCATAATTTATAAAATTCCAAAAAAGAGAGATATTAAAATTTCAAGTAACTAAAGTACCATTTTTTTAGAAAAAGAAATATATTAAAGAAATTCCGGCCTCATCGACCAATACATGTAGCATCAAATTATTTCTGAAGCGCCATGCACGACTCTCTCAATATTTTTTTAAAATATCACTTGCAAACTTTCACACCAATTTGTGACTTTAAAATGTTGTTTTTACTCACAGTCTCCTATAATGTTATTGCCTTATGTCCCCATGGCAATACGCGGAGTAGCCATCCAGTTGATTTATAATATTCATTTCCCGGCAGACCGAGAAGGAAGAACAGTCTAGTTTTCTCGAAAAGTATGCACTATGTTACTACAGGATGGATGCTCTCAACGAGACTAAGTTGGTTTCATCCATGTTTAACCTCGTATAACAAACATATACCCTTTGCACTTCTATATTCTAGCATGTGGCTCAATTTAGCATTGTGCTTATTTTGGGAATACATATTGATTAACGGCATAGGCCTCACTAATTCCCTCTTCCCAACCAGTGTCATTGTGCGCTCAATCTTCAACCTTCTCATGGAGGTTATCAGCGCCGAAGCAACAAGATGAGCTGGATGAAGTTGACAGTGCCATTTTCATTGCTTTCAGTAAGAATCTGTTGGCTGAAAAGAAGAAACCCGAGTATGTTCCTACTTTTTTTGCATTCCATTTTCGGTTTCTTCTTGTGTAAACATATTTATATCCTCACTGGGGATGCGCAAATGTGAATGAGAAGAACAAGAAACAGGTACTTAAGCACGATGATGATGAGGATTTGCTTGAGGATTTGGATCCAAGCTCATACGAGAAAGTTGAAGATGAAGATAATGATCAAGAACTGGATGAGGATGGGTCCGTTCCGATTGAAGATGACGGTGATGAAGACTTCTTCAACCCGGGCAGCGAGTTCAAAAAACAAAAGAAGACGGAACTGAATAGATGGAACAAGTGTCAACCAGTAACCAAGGCACCATCGAAAACAAAAAGAAAATCACATCTCAAAAAGGCCAAGCATTAGTTACTCTTGACAGGACTCAACAAACATGTTGTCTGTTTGGTGAGCTTGTTATCATGAAACACATTTGCCTATTCATGAAAAAATGCAATAAGGAAATTTTAATTATCTTTTGTCTGTCATTTTCATGTATCTCTTTACATCTATTATATTATATATATATATATATATATATATCTTTGCTCGTTCAACATTTGGGCGGTATTTTTCATGTATGTTATATGTGTTGACTTCATTGCCGAAAACTTTCATGGAAATTGACCCAGAATATTTCTAGACTTGATTGTTGTGCTTCGCCAAAATTTGGTTGTTTCATTTATGCCATTATGAACAAATTGTTGCAAACGCCGCAATTATTACGGGGCGGTACTACAATTAGCCATCGTTGCAAGCTCATCAAACAAAAGTATACTATAGTATGTGCTTTGCTGGTTACTCCACGTCGTCGCAGGAGCAGTTGACATTGGCCTGGCGCGGCCGTACGCGCCCTAACAGAACCGTGTGGGCCCGTCCCTCTTCTCGCCCTTCGCATAACCGCATCCCGACTCGTTTTTGCTCTCCCTTATTCTGCCTCCGTCTCTAGTTGATTACCATCTTAATCTGAACACAAATCGCAAACTCTGATCTATTAATCCAAACCCCTTTCCTTCATTAACAGCTCCACGCGACAGAGCTCGAAGTAGCAAGCAGAGGCGCACGCAAACGCAGCCCTTGCATACTCCCTTCCGCTCTCCAGACGCCCGACGCGTGGTGGTACTGGTATGTATACGAGAAAAGCAGGCGCGCGCGATGCACTCGCTGTTCCGCCGCGCCGGCGCCGATGCCGATGCTGTCGTTCCCCGGGAAGAAGGCGCTGCGCTTCACGGGCGACACCTCGGTCGCGGAGCGGGACACGGACCTCGCGAAGCTGATGCTCGCGCAGGCCCACGTCGTCGCGCTCGCCGCCTCCGACGGCAGCGGCAAGAAGAAGCAGGCGGCCAGCGCCGCCGAGGCCGCCGCCGCGCTCCGCGCGTACATTCGCATTGTATACGCGGCGGAGATGAACGGCGCGTCGAGCCACCAGCCGCTCCGCTTCGCGTGGCGGGACGACGCCGGCGGGAGCACTAGTAATACCAAGAAGGCGTCCAGGGCGTCGTCGTCGTCCTCGTCGGCGGTTGAGAGTCAAGCAGGGCACGCGTCGCTGGCGACGGAGCACGCGGTGGCGCTGTTCGCGCTGGCCGCGGAGCTGGCGCGCGCCGCGGCGGAGGAGGACAGGCGCGGCGTCGACGGCGTGCGGCGCGCGTGCGCGGCCCTCGCCGACGCGGCGGGCGCCCTGGGCGCGGCGGCCGCCAAGGTGCGCCGCGCCGCGGACGGGCCCGAGGGCGGCGGGCTGTGCCACATGACGGGCGCGTGCCTCGCGGCGCTCGAGCGACTCATGCTGCGCGCCCGGAAGTCGACTCGAAGCCGATGAGAGGCGGTCTCTGCTCCCTCTCCACCGAGTCAAGGCGGCGACACATGCGGCGGCGGCGGCGGCCTATCCTGCACTCCTCGTCACTCCCCATCTAGCCCCTCCGCCGACGCCGCTCGCGGGCTCTCCCAGTCTGGCGGTCCGCGCGTTCCCGAGGTCGCAGGCGGAGACGAACACCACGGCAACGACGACGCCACCGGCCAACATCAAGCTCATCGGTGATACGCCCGCTAGATTTCGACTCAACTCCTGCATCGCCGTGAAGGTGCTCGAGGAGGCGGGACAGATCGCGTGGAACGAGATGCTTATGGTGGTGGTGGCGCTCTCCGACGCCCACTCGCGGCCACTCGCGAGGTGACCCGCCGGGACGATCGCTCTCTCCCTGTCCGTGGGCCCCATCGTCTACTTCCCGGCTTCACACGGCTGGTGCTCGTGCGGTGTCTTCTTCATGGAGTACCTGGTCTACGACCCCTCCTCCAAGCTCGCTTTCTCGAACCTTCTGACCTCGAACTATCTGTACCGCAATGTCGCTCCGGCGCAGCAGGGTCCGCTCGGCGTCAGCTGCCCCAGATTGGCCGTCGTCCTCACCCGCCGGGGTCGCTACGTCGTTCACGCGTTTCAGACCTTAGTGGCACCGTGCTCCGGCATCTGCCTCGAGGGCTCGAAGGCCAATGCTGGCGCACGCACGACAGCCAACTCTGCCGCAGCCTACACGAATCTGATAGCTGTCGGCAACCTAAGCGCGAAAGGAGGTACAACAATTCCTTCTTGTTTATGGTTTGTTTTACTTAAGCCCGCAATTTCACACATTACGATACTGTTATGCTCAGATCGCTATACTGAAAGTTCATGTGTTTACCGTTTCAGAATAATTTTCTGGAATAGAATAATTGATTATTATGAGATCTTGTAGTTAATTAACTCCCAGCAATTTTTTTTTTTTTTTGCCATGTGGGTTTTAATTGCCATTTCGTTTGGTGACGATCCATAATGTGCACTATGTTTCAATATCTGAAATTACAATCTTGTTTGCAGCTGACGCCATGAGCGCACCTGAGGTCTTGTGGGCTGTTGCAGTTGGACCTATACTCTGTCTTATTTTCTGTGGGGTTATCAGCACCAGATGGTTTGGATGCAACGTTGACAAGACCATTTGGCTTTGTTCGAATTATATGGCCTTGGTCTATTAATATTCACAATAATTCTTAAAAAATTTCAAAAACCCATTCATGAGTGATAGGAGTGCAAAGGTTTAGTCGCACATTGCTAGTGGAGGTGGAGGGAGTCCAACTTATAAGGTTGGTTGCTCTAGCATCTCTTGCAAGTGTGTGAATGAGAAGAAGGAAGAACACACGCGCGCGCGCTCGCCTCGCCGGGCAGGGCGATTGACGCGGCCGCGCATCACCTGCGTGAATGGTTCGTCGAAATTCGGTCCCTTACCTTGCGAGGGCGCGGCTTCCTTTTACACTTTCTTTTTGCTGCGTGTTTCATATATTTGGTTATGAAAACCGACGTATTAATATGTTAACCGACTCGGTTGCGGGACGCCCAACCCTAGCGGTTCCTCCCTATAAATACGTACGGGTATCGTCGTAAATCACATCACACAATCACCTAGGGTTTTGTCTCTCGCTACTGTTGCGCCGCCAAGACTTCTCTATTCCGATCGTCGGCGTGCACCTGCGAACAGGAGAGCAGGTCTCCGAAACCGTCGTCCTCTGTGATCCTGCACCGGGAGAGGGCGAATAAGGTTTTTGGGAAGCGCTATGCGCGACTGCTCGATCGCTTTCTCGTCTTCGTCAAGCTCGTCACCACGGCTCGTCTTTCTCGTTGCCGAGTCGGTCTCACCCGTCGTCGCCAACAACGTGACGGTGCTGAACATTGTCGCCGTCTCCTCTACCCAGTCCAGAAGGAAACGTACATACTCTTATTTCAAATCATGTCTTTCATACTAGCTTTCGTGATCTGTTTATCTATGATGAATGTTGCTAGTATAGTAGATGTTATGCTTTTATTTAGCTTTATAGATCTGTCTAGATCTTGCATAGACTTGTCTAGTTTATCATACAATCTATTAATCATGCTTATGATTTATTTCTAAATTAATATAAAACTAAAAGTATTAATTTATCTAACAGGGTTTACGACACCTGCCGCGATTTACCTTCGCAGTGGGTTGCTGCTTACTGCGGGCTGGGTCTGTGCAGTGAATGCTTAGCAGATGGATACCTGAGTCTCCACAGTCCAGATCTGACGGACAATCCCTGCCGGGCTGGGGGTGCTTTATTAAGGTTTTCTGATCATGCTAACGCTATTATGGATACAGAACGCTATTATGACTTGTCAAGTGTGATTGTGGCAGATGCAGAAGAAGTTCCTGAAAATTCTGTAGATCCTCCTGCCAGAATAACACTAAAGGAATTCACAAACCTTAAAGATTTACAGGACCGCATTCCTCCAAGGAGGAAGCTCAAAGTGCATATTAAGCAACCCAATGGGAAGGATCGGTCCGAGGTACCTTTTCCCTTGGAGGAGAGAGACTACAGTCTCGGGAAGCAACCAGACTGGGACTACATATACAAGAATGGGATTAAGCGGCCAGAGAGCTATTGGTTCCCCTTTGCGCAACCTGGAGAACCAGATTTGATTGATTGTGATTAGTGTGCATACTGGTGATTTTAGTTGCGTAGGGCAACGTAGCTTGGGATTGTTGGTTGATTTCCATTTCGGTTCTGAGAATTTATGTTGTGTTTCCTTTTGACACTGGTCATAAGATATTTGTTGCTGCCTTTTCAAGCTCAATTCAGAAACACGAATTAAGTGTATGTGACCATTTTGCAGGATCTTGGTTGAAACTATTGTCTCTCTATTTTTTAAAATTTATAGTTCAGTTTATCATTTAGTTGAATTTGCCATTTTCCTTCGGTTACAAACATATTTCAAGCTCAAGGGATATGGTCGTATTTCTACCAAAGAATTATTGGTTCCGTACATATTTCAAGCTCCAGAGATATGGTTGCTATTTTTGTGTGCATCTAATACTGAGCTTGCAGCGTTGCATTACTCCAATTAGGATTATACTAATCATACGTGGCCTAGTGTTTTCTATTCTTTAATAGCCGTGCGGTGTACGACTAGGCTGTCAGAGACTCAGAGTGGTTAAAATGTTGAAGCATCCATTGGCACCATTGCTGGTAAAATCAGTACGAACCATCCTGGATAAATGACAGTAAAACATTAAGCGTAGCTGATTCGTTCCTTTCAGAGTTTGAAACTAGGCATCTTATCTAAGTGGACTCGTGCTGTTCAAAAAAAAAAATCATAACAGGCTTCCGTAATAGCGATCACCTGATTTATTTCTTTGTGAATACTTAAATGAGAAGGCAGCAGACATACTCTGCATCGAGAAAGACAAGATGATGCCCTGTTCCATTTCATTAAAACCAGACTGTTTGCATATAGTCTACAAACCTTTCACAGATTTGAAGTACTGAGTACCACGGCAAGTAGACACTAGTACGTTACTAATAGTAATAGGTTTTGCTCATTGTATTACAATCAGCATCCACCCAAAAAGCATGATGAAAAAAATTAATTCCTCCGTACCCTTGTCCCTTGCACACCTCTTGATTTATCCTAGGATTTTCACATAATCTCCAATGGCTTCTCCATCTTCTAACTCGAGCCTCCTCTCATGTTCCTTCAAAGAAACATTGGATCTGTGTTAAGCGTGTAGCTTTGATTGATAAATGTTGGTATCACGCAAACATTCATACAAACAAAGAAACCCATATTTCATAGAACAGTCATGTAAGAATGCTGAATAAGGGAAATTACCAAACAAACATTGGCTACACGTTTACTTCAATCAGAACTGGTTTCACATAGTAGGTAAGATTGATCTCTTGCTCTAATTTTTCTCATCACACAAACCTTAGTCATTTGTGTTCCTTTTTTTCCCCTCAAATCTGTCTCTAAGGACAAATTAACTGTTTACATTTTCTAAGATTGACACTCAGCAAAATACTTACTGAAGACTAGACTTCAATTTTGTACTATAGATTTGCTCGAACTATGGATAGAAAATAACAGCAGAGATGTGAAGTCTTACTTTCAGCAATTGCCGGATCAGGAAACACACGTTGAGGACGTAGAACCTGGCGGAATAAGAATTGCCGCTCGCCGCCATTAGCTGGAATGAGATAAATGCGACGACGACCCATCGGAAGCAGCTTCCGACGGATGGATTCAGATCGTCTGAATTCAAGGTCTAAATGCAGAGAGTTTACTGTAGCGGGAATTAATCTCACTCAGGACCGTCGGATTGGCAACGAAATGTTCAGATGATCTGCTACAGTAGCTGCAAACAGTCCACAAAAATGCCAGCACAGTAGTCCGTACCCTGTTACTACAGTTCTGTGTACAGAACTAATGCAGAGGCCTATTCACCTTCACACAATTTACTGTAGCACTCTCTGAATTTTCTTCTCCACGGCAGAGGACCCCGATCCCCGACGGATGGCTTTTAAACTTCTCTCAGTCTGTATCAATACCTTGTCTCTAGGATGTAACATGAAGTTGTCCAAAAATCCTGCTGCAAGAACCACTTGAGCATCTAATATAACTTCGCTAGCAACATAATAGCCATCTTCATGATCAAAAACAGCATCATGGACGCTGCCACCTTGATTGAAAGGAATAAGGGATCCAGGTTTGGTGCATATATGAGGAACTCCTGTCATGTGACGCCTTAAGTATCCCTGTTCAAGGCACACGGAGCACCACTTCAACTGGCAGCAGGTTGCAATCCACTGTGCTGGTCTGTGGTGGTGAATGCAGTCTTCGCACAGGTGGATGACTGTCTTCTTCTTGGTGCACCAGTAGTAGTACGCAAATGTTACTGTAAATGGAGTAACTGCAGCCACGACATAGGCGGCGCTCCAGCCGCGGGTTTGGGGACCAGAGTTCCCTGGAGATGGCAATTGAGCTGGAGGTGAGGCAGAAGGCGGTGCCGACATCGTGGCCTCATCGTTTGCTGCAGGGAGGGAGTCCGCCAACGAATCCGTCGTCCGGTAATGCATGTTCTTGGTTCTGGATGCAAAGTGCGCCGAAGCGTCAGTGTTGGTTAGGTGCGGCATTTCGTCGAACACCTCGGAAGCTGCTGTGTCGACGGAGGCCGCGGGCAACCTGCGACGGTGGCGGCGCAGTCCTTCGCGACAGGAGGTGTGAGATGACGGCGTCATGCTGCCGTGGAGTCCGTGCACTACGTACCGGCCGTCATTGTAGAGCTCCGGGTACGAGATTTTGATCC
Organism: Eleusine indica; assembly: GCA_030378355.1. Lineage (NCBI taxonomy): Eukaryota > Viridiplantae > Streptophyta > Magnoliopsida > Poales > Poaceae > Eleusine > Eleusine indica. The sequence continues at coordinate 52,828,533 of CM059495.1, forward strand.
CATTGGCATACAGGGTAACCATGTCGAATGTCCGCTGCTCTGACGAGATGTTAATGCACAGGCCGATGGAGGCCGACGGGAACTTCATGGTGCGCGCGGCGGCGAGCTTGGGGTAGGGAAAGTATCCCAGAGCGATGTGATCAAGTAGGTCCAGGCGGCGTGAGCACCCGGAGCAGGTGGCACCAAGGAAGGAGTCGGGGGCGGCAAAGATGGTGATCGCACCAGGCCACCTGGCCAGCCACGGGGAATCGGCGATGTCGGCGGCCATCTCGTGGTACCCCAGCGTGCTGAGAACCGCCGCCAGGTGCTGGAGCCCCAGGTCGTCGCCGGACGCCACCAACCGCGAGCGCGAAGCTTGAAGCCGATGCGGGTAACCCGCAGCAGCAGTCGGAGCGGCCTTCGCCGACGCGTACCCCTCCACTGGCTCTGTCTGCTGTGGAAACGGGGTGTGCGTAGAGGCTACCGTAGGGTACGCCGCTTTGTCCGCCGACGCCATGGCCTCTTCGTCGGAGGCGGCCTTGGACCCTGCAGCGGAAGGTTCGAGGGCGCGGGGCCGGGGCGGCTCCCTCGTGGACTCGAAGTGCCTCTCGCGCCGGTGCATGACGCCGGCCCCTCTAGCCTCGGATCGGCGGGGCGCGGCGCTCCTCGCCGGCGACTGGTGTTGCGCGGCGGCGGAGGCGGCGAGGACGAGGAGGAAGAGGCTTATGCGGAGCGGCGCCATTTCGATTAGCGTGCGTGTGACGGACGGGGACACGGGGTTTGCGGTTTAATGCCCGAACCAAACGCTGGAATGACTACAGAACTGGAATTTTATCAGCCATAACAATCTGCTGCGCCTAGGAACGACGGGCTTTCCACTTGCTATCCTATCAGATTGGCACATTCTTAAAAACCATCCTACTGAATGTTCACTTCCAAATGTCATCTGGACCCTACAATTTAGTGCTCAGTTGTCACTATTCTTCATTTTTCATTGTAATCTGGCTTTTCTCTCTTTTGCTTGCCATGTCCGATATGGAAAAGAAGGGGCAAAGACTGCCATGCCCTCTCAGATAAGGCGTAGCCATCTGACCCGAAAGCCCAATTTGGAAAAGGAGGGGCAAAGACTGTCTTGCTCCCGGTGCTGACACTCTTCTTCCCTGCCGTCACCGACAGAGGTGCACACATGTCTGATTTAATTTGATCCCTTCCACTCCTGAACGTGAGGATCAATCATGCTGCCTGCCCCTTCTACTCACAATCTATTGACATAGTGGGTGAACAAATATAAAATACTGAAACTAAATCAAAGCAAAAAAAAAAAGGTCCAAAATAGTTGTTAAATTGAACTCACCTTACGCGGGGGTCTGAGAAAGAGATCGGGGACAAGGAGCAGGGGTGCTCCCTGCGGCGGCGCTGATTCCTGTGGTGAGCACGATGGTGCCGACGACCAGGTTCAGCACGAGGAACAACGTCACCGGCATGAAGTAGCTCTGGATCGACGCCGACGCGGCGAACGATGTCGAAATCACCTTGGCGTCCATCGGATCGGGCTCGCCGCGAGCTATCGAGGACCTGACGATGCACACGGATGCCGGCGGCGAGGAATGACTTACGATACCGGGCAGCATGGTCTTTTCTCTTCTTTTTCCTCGTTGGATAGGATCAAAATTAAATAAATAAAACCAGATGGTGGTGTAAAATGAGAATAGTGGCAACCGAAAGCTAAACTGTGGGTTCTATATGACATTTGAGAGTGAACATCTGGGAGGATGATTTTTAAAAATGTGTCATCCGGTAGGATGACAAAAAAGTAAAAAGCACAGTAATAACTGAAATTAATGGCGCGGCTATGTAATGTGTGTTGTTGGCAAAATCAGGGTATCAATCAGGGCTGCAAGCAAACCAAACTTGATTCAAATCTGCTCTAACTTGTTCAAAGTTCTAACTAATTTCATAGTATCAAATTGTTTAAATATGCTAGTGCCGGAGTGAAAAAAATCTACCCCTCCACTCACGACAGGCTTGGCAAAAATCATCATCGTCGTTCATGAGAATTTTTGCCAAGAGACGGTGGTTAAGCCACAGCGGATTTCATACATGGGAGCGAGAGCTCGTCAACGCCATACTACTGGTTATGTTGTGTACAGTTTGGAAGCGCATTAACAGAAAGATTTTTGACGGCATTGTCCCATTGCTGCCCTGCTGTCCATAAAAACTTGTGCCTAGTTCGTGCTAAATCGACTACTAACAATCAATCTTTGAAGGACTAGTGTGCTTTTGTCGTTTATGTAATTAGACAGTAGATAGTTTCTTTCCTGCTGCTGTCCAATTACTTCCTCTGTTCTAATTATTTCTGGGATTCACATAATTTTCAAAATATAAGTATTTCCAGAATTTGTGAGCCCCATAATCAATTATTGGTCTGTCTCACATGTTCTCTCTCTTCTCCTTCTCTCTTTCCCACTCACCGAAACCTTATCCCTTCAGCCCTGCTCGCCAGCCGCCGCCTGCCTCCCCTGCCGCCCGCATCCACAGCCCCACGCCGCCGGCCTCAGGTGGTCACCTCACGTCGGAGCGGCACGCTGCTGCCCGCCGGAGCCGCGCGTGACCCGCCTCTCAGTCCTCCCTCCAAGTCAATCGCCTGGCATCCACTCAAGCTGTCGGATCCGTGCGCCTCCCCTGCGCGCTGTCGGTCGCTCGCTGCTGCCCGTCGGAGCCGCGCGTGACCCGCCTCCCTGTCCGCCCGCCAAGTCAGTCGCCTAGCGCCCACCCGAGCTGTTGGATCTGTGCGCCTCCCATGTGTGCCGCCGGAGTTGCTCGCTGCTCGCCTCCCCTACACGCTGCCGGATCCGTGCGCCACCCACCTCCTCTGCAGCCTGCCACACATCAGCGCCTACCTCGCATCATAGATCGAGGGAGTACATCGAGCAGGAGGGGGAGGAGGATCTGCCTACCCCGATAGAGATGGAGCGTTAACACAGATCGGTTGCTCGGTACGGCGAGCCCGGATCCAGCAGGAGCGGATGCGCATGAGTATGGTGGCGCGTAGGAGAGCTCTTTCGGTGGAAGCTAGGGTGACAAGATGCATTGCTGCGTCATCGAGAGAAGGTGTGCCCGCCTGTACTAGTGGTGGGACACCGACAACTGGAGTTGGTGACGCAGCAGCGGCTGGAGGTAGTGGCATGTCGGCAAGAGAAGTTTGGGTCCCTCTGTCAAGGAGTGAAGCGGAGGAGGGGATGACGAGAGTGACGCCGGTGCAGGGCGGCAACGACTCGCCGCCTTCCTTTGATGAGTTGTTGCACATAGAGAAGTCGATGATGTTGTATGATGAGGCAGCCGGGACACAAGATGAGGATTGATTGCAGGGCCTTCGAAGAAAGGGTAATGATCACATTTGAACCCTATCCCTAAATTATGACCTCCTAGTAGTTCTGTTTGTTATGATTGTGTCTGTATGATATGTATCGTGTTTGTATGCTAATGACCATTACAATGTATCGTGTTGTTTATTCATGCCATGCCATTTGTTTATGTCCATTGAAATGTTGTTGTGATGTTTACCCTTGCAATGTATGATATTGTTTATTCATGCCATGCCATTTGCTCATGCCCATTGCAACTTTCACTTCACTAAAATTGTCACCATAGTCTAGTCATTTACAAAATAGTGCCAGTCATTACAAAATATCACAGCTGCACCACGTGGCACGCTTCTACTCTTTACAAAATAAGACATACTAACCTACTTATAAGATTATATTTGCCCTACACCACGAATCTACTCTGCCAATTTCTGCAGCATACTTTGATAGAGCTCCTAGACAACATTAAGAGAACTAGGAAGTGTTCCCGTCATCTCTAGTCCATCCTTATTCATATGGGGGATTTTGTAGCAACCAATTTTCACAGGTACTATCTTTCATGTATTATGCATCCACTATATGTGTGAACTAAAGAAAACAACAAATCTCACCTAATTGGTAGTCTTCCTCATGACCTATGTTTAGATCAAATAAACCTCCAGCAGCATTGAAAGAGTGCCCATCATTTTCATCAGCTACATGGATGGAGCCAACTATTTTCAGAGGTAAAACCTTCACCCAACTGTATCCTTATCCAAGCAAGAAAATAATGGTTGTGGTCCAGTATTGTTATCTGATTCATTGGGTTGTTTGTTTAGGTCCAAGAAAGGTGGTCCATGTCCAGCTGCTGCAGTATGTCCTTCACGTCAAGCACTACATCATCTTCTGGTGGAAAGTTGAGGTCCAGAACCATGGTGGACTGACGCTCTTGCTGTTTGATTTTGTTTCAAAGTGTTATTCTGATTGAGATGGGAGCTGGTTGAATGTCTTATATAGGTGCTCCCCACTTTTGATTTTCACTCATTTGAACTTGGGGCCTGTAAAATGACGGTTGTCTGTAAATATTTGGTCTCCCGCCTGTAAATAATATTGTATGTGTGTTCTTTTGTAGGATGGATTGGGTGCTTGCATTAAATAAAACCTGATTGTTTCGGATGCTTCAATCATTTCATCAGGGGCACATGCGTCTTTTCTCCTTTCTGTTATTCTCAGGTGAAAAACCCAAAAGTGATTAGATATTAAAACGGATGATGTAGATATTTTCTGTACAATGTGTGTAAAACTTTAAAACTCTGTTTCATTGCTCAATGAGAAAATTCAGGTGGGGGCTTTCCCCAGCGTTATTTGCTTAAAAAAAAAAGCGGCAGTACTTTGCTGCGAGCATGCGAGTGACAGGAGAGTAGTGACTCGTTGCCATGCATCTTCGCGGAGCACGGGAACCGCGAAAGGTGGAGCTCTGTGACTCTGTCCCGCACGCCAGCACTAGTGGTCGCTTTCTCTGGTCCAGCTAATGAAAGAGGGATCCATAAAAGGAGTTCAACTAGGCCAGCGACGATACTCCTGGCCTAAAATATTGGAGTCCTACATGCATTGCGTGTCTGAAAATAGGACCCTTTTCATTTTTAGATAACGAGTTCGTGCGATTCACATCGTGAGCATTTATTTTCCAGGTGAGATGCATGAAGTTAATTCTTGGAACACTACAGTTATCATCAAACAATCCCCATTCCACTTCAAGCCATCAATTGAAGCGCGTCACTTACTTAGAGCAGCGCTAATAATATATCCTGGGCTAATAATATAGCCCATTGCTGACGAAATACACATGCCACATTGGTTTGCGTCATCAACAGAAAATACTAGTATAGTGACTGTTGCTAACTTTTAAAATAATTATTTTATTACTTAACCTTTGATTTGGCATTAAAGCATTGGCTGGGACCAGCGAATCGTCTCGGGCGAGCTGCTTTTGCCAGCAGCAACGGACGACGAAACATTCGCCGGCTATACTCTCTCTCTCTTCGCTTCTCTATCCTCCACCTCGAATGGTAGCTGACTAAGCGGGCGATTACGTCCATCACTATACTTGCTTTTAGAGGGCTTGTACAACAGTCTTAAATGTGCCGTATGTGTATTGCCACATCATCCGATGTTATCTACGTGTACATGATTTAATGAAGAGAGAGGTGCACATCTCTCGTGAGTCAATGGCACTAGCCCGTGCTCCAAGTCCAAAACAACGACTCCACCCACGTTGTACCTATCGTTGCTAGCTCGCTCAGATCTCGTGTGGAGTTCTAAAAAGTGCTCAAGCCATCGAATTTACAATTTATATGCAAAAAACACATATTAATTCATTATTGAAAATTTTAGTTGAGCACAAAGCCGTTTGGAGAATATTTGACCTCATCATATGTATTTATTATTACTATTTGCAATAATGCATTGTCCCATTAGTGTGTGTCTTTTTTATATTGATCAATAACACATTTTTTCATCAAAACAACAAAATGGCCCACAATATCAAATCCACAGTTTTATCACCTTGATTTATGACTTGATGAATGAATTAAATAGTATATAGACAGATCAAAAGACAATCTATTAGTTGTTTGTTTTGTTCTCTATGTGCGATAATCAAGATACTCACAAACAGCTGCCGTCTCTAACTTTGCGATAATCAAGATACTCACAGACAGCTGCCGTCTCTAACTTTGTAGATGCTTTATGACCTCAGCCAGTGGCTCACAATGTATGAAGTCGTGAACTTTCAATATAATGGATTTTCTTCTTCTTTTTTTCTCATGGATCATATTCAACCACCTAAAATCCGTTGCAATATTTGCAAATTATCAGCTACAACAACTTATACTCCCTCGATTCAGAAACTATTATCGTTAAGTCCAAAACTCCAGTTTATTTTAAACTAAAATTTTATTCTAACAACAACAGTTTCAAAAGAGAGAAAGTATGTATTTAGACTAAAACTGTTATATGCAACATAGCACAACACTACAATAAGTCAAGTAAAACGAAACCACTGATATAACTAGTGACTTTCCCATATTCTCCCGATAGCCCACTTGTTATCTCGCTACCTTACTATGCTAGCCCACACTTGTAAATTGACGTGTCCTCCAATTTTTTTTTTGTTGCAACAAAGTCCTCTCTGAGTCTAAACCTTATGACAGTGATATTATTTGGGACAAAGGAATTTTGAAGAATTTTCAAAGAAATTTATTCTCATTGTTGCTGTTTGGAATGGAGAAATGATGGATTCTTCATTCATAGAACATGGAAAATAAATTGGACCTAAAGATATTTTTCTTTATTTTTTCATAGCCACATTGACATTTAGAAGACTTAAGAAAAAAAAGAAGCAGTTAAAGGCGTCAATATATTATTAATATACTTTTAAGTATCTTAAATAGTGATAATATACCTATTAAATATTGTACTTAGTTAAAACATATTTGATTTAGTTATAGTAATATATCTATTTATATTTATTTTTAGTATTCCAAATACCTAGGTTGTCAATTACTTTATTTGGGATTTGGTTGTCTTTGCTTATTCTTGTATTTTTCATTCCTCCGTTCTAAATAAAGTCTTAACTAAATCATGTGGGTACGCCAAAAGTTATTAAAGTTTGAGAAATGAGAACCAAACAACCTCTAAAAGTTGGATACTGAATATTCTATATTCCAAAAGTTAATGCTGTTTGGTAATCCTAGTGTCGGTGTTTTGATCACTAGCTAGTAAACTTAGTGATGATTCATAGGAGGTGAACACAAGGATGTATACTAGTTCAGAATGAATCCCTATATCCAGTTCGTGCCACTGCTCGTGTTACTTACGAGGGGATGAACTACAAGGGGTGTATAACAATGGCGGGAGAGAAGCGGACTTCAAATCTCTGTATTGTGTTGCGATTGTATGTGTCACCGTCTCCTGAGGAAGAAGAAGACCTCCTCTTTTATAGTGCAATGGGTTGGATCCATATCCATAGAGATAGAGAGAGAAGTGAGTACATCGAGTTGATGGAATTGCGGGATTCGCGTTAGTTGGCGTGGTCGTCAGTCGTTATGGGCCCCGCTGGCCCGGTCTTCACATCGATGCGTACTACTGAGTTGAAACGTGCCCTCCTATTCCGTGGATGGATCGAGTCCCGTCGTAACTGTAGCAAGCATCGTCAGTATGACATGTTGCCTTGACCCGTAAAACAGGGTGCTATATCACGGTGTCGTCCCATCGGACAGAGTGATGATAACGCTAGGAGTAGGCTTGCAGTTGGATTTGACCTCCTGTCATTGTTTTCACACGCCTATCACAAGATTTAAGACCGGGCAGAGAGAGTGGTTGTTTACCTCCGTCCTGCTCGACCCCTGTCGCTCGAGGTCGAGCAAATCGGATAGGAGACGACCCGTCGCTGAGGGTCGAATGCCTTGTTGGCTTGTGTTTAGGGAGTATTTTTTACAGTGGGTCCAGGCCCATCATGACTGTCAAATCTAATTTTCCCCTCCGTTACTCCGCATGATGCAGCAATGCAACACCATGTCCCGTCAGAGTAGCGTGGACCACTGATAGGATTGGTAGGGGCACCAAGCACCGTCAGCGCCACTGTGCACGCACACGCGCGCATCATCATTCTGGACGCGGAGCGGTTACTCTTATCTATTGTGCGCTCGACCCCAACCGCGGGTGTCGAGTGAGGCGAGGCACGGTCGACCCTGCCCGTAGGAGTTGATCGAAGCGAGTGGCGTTTGAGTTCCGTCCCATTAGTTGAGATAGGGCCAGGCGGATCGAGATTTCCTGGGGCCCACTATGAGCCTCGGTACAGGTGTCTTTGGTACACCTTTGATTGCTTCCACGTGGTATCGCTAATATTTATCCCCGATATCTAGATTCTAGAATTATTAGTTTGTTATTTTTCATCTCAAAATATCATAATACTCTTTTGTTGTTTAGGATATGTATAACATATGAATGAATAATAAATAGATTATAATAATTGAATTAATTTATTTTAGGTTGAATTTTGTACAATGTCACTTAAAAAATCTGAAGAAGTACTCCCTCCATCTCAAATATAGCTAGTTTTGGGTTTTTAACTTTTACCAGTCATAATGAAAAATTTATAATTGTTAACAACACAAGAATACTACTATTAAATTGATTATGAATCAAACTATCATAATATATAAATCTTATGTAGTCAACATTTATATGTGTTTTGCTACAGATGTTCAAAGTTGTAAAAGTTTAACTTAGAAAAAATCAGAACTAGCTATATTCTATGACGAAAGGAGTAGATAATAGTTAAAGATTAGAAATAGCTATCTGTTGTTTTTATTGGACATGTATGAGGCTTTTGCTGCATATGCTACGGTGCTTTTTGTTAGATTTGTAATCGTTCTTATTGGACATGTTAGATGCTTTATATTAGACATGTATAATGTGATTGTGTCATGTATGTGCTAATTATTATGTACTGTGACATCGATATGCTATTGAAATGTGTGAAAATGATACTGAAATTGTGTTAAAATTTTGTTAAAAAATAAAAATGTTGTTGAAATTAAGAGAAAGTGTTGCTTATTCATAACAGGGGTAAAATCACGAACTTTATACAAAGTAGGACAAAATCATAAGTGCATTTAGGTTTTTATATATCTGATTTAACACTGTTAAGTGAAGCTGACGAAATAGGGGTAAACGAATGATCCCTTTTCGAAAAGCAAGGGTAAAATCACAAACTGTGAAAAAAAAGGTAGAAACGTAATATTCCCTTTTCAGTTTTACGTTGCATAATACTATGAGGGTTGACTGGATTGATTTATTGTACATTGAAGAATTTTTCTATCATTTAATATAAATATCTGTTTGAAAAATGATGCATAGTAGATACATTTGGAAAAAGCTTTAGGATGGTTTTCCATGATGCTTCTAAGTGCCTTCGACTAATATTTTTTTTATTCCAAGACCTAGCTAGGAAGTGGCAGCAGAGGTCACAACGCTTGAGGACGTGTTTGGTTCACGTATTTGTAACGCATTCAAATTACGGAGGCATCTGATTATGTTAGATTGTGTTTGTTTGAGCCCCGCTGTAATCAGATCACGCCCTAATCGGATACGGCTCTATGGAAAGTTGATACCACTCAATCCATAGCGTAATCAAATTGATACCGGCCGGTCTTCCCTGCCAAATCTTCGTCCTCGCATCGGCTTCCTCACCGCGACGCCACTGCCTCCTTTGCAGGGAGGACCGGATCCTTTCTTCCCCATCGCAACGCTCCCACTCGCCGCCGCTGCCGCCACGGAGCTGGATGCGCTCCTCTTCTTTCACGCCGGTGCCTCTCCAGCAGTCGCCGCCATGAAGCTGGATCCGCTCTTCTTCTTCCCCGCTGCTGCCTCGCTGCGTTGTTCTGGCTTGACGGCCTCGTGCTCTATATACCGAGACTTCTTGTTGTCTTCTCGAAGACCGCCTTGACGAGGGAGGGCGTTCTTCCATCTAATCGCGGCCGGCAAAGGGTCCTGACGCGCTGAGCGGAGGAAGAAGAATGACCTACACCTCCATTTCGTTACAGAGATTGAACCAAACAAAATCTGTATTATTCCATTCCGTATGCTATACCAGTGTGACCTGAAAACGTTTGCGTTTGCGTTACAGAATTTGAACCAAACTCCACCAATGGTGATCGGCGGGCGGCGAGGTGCAGTGGATCCTACGGGTAATTGTTTTTTCTCTTGAATGCTAATTAATAAAAGTTGAATCTTGTTCTTCAATGCATGAAAATTATTTATAAGTGTTTTTCTCAACATTATCATGGGTCTTAGTGCATCAGTTTGTACATTGTTTTTCAAAAGATTTGGTACTGGGCAGGTCAAATGCAGGTTTTTAGAGCATGTATTGTAAAAGTATTCAAATTACAAAACATTTGATATTTCTAGCAATATTCAAATGTAGATGTTGACATAAAAAAAAGTATATTCAAATTTGTTACATGACAACTATATTCGCATTTCTTGCTTGACCCTCAATTGATGTTATGTTCTCTATACATAACTCAATTTATAATTATATGTATATGCAGTGATCAAACAATTCTTCAATTTGTATTGTTCGTATATTAAGAAATAAGATTATTTCTATTATTTCATTTATGGATATAGTATATTTCATATTATTATCCTACATTAATAAAAACATAAATGATCATCAATAGAAAAATTATACAGGACATCATCAAATAATTTGAAAGAATATATGGATTATCTTTTGTGATGTAATAAAGTTATCTGTTAAACTGTATTTATCAAATATATAGGTGTCTATATAGTATGAATCTCGTTGCAACGCACAAACACTTTGCTCGTATGATTATATATATTAGTAAAGAGATAAAAATATATTTTTCAATAGTTAGAATTCAAGCTTTCAACTAATTAAAAATTAACAAAACTCTATTTTTATATTAGTACAATTTTTCTTGCATCTGTTACGAGTTACGATCAAGATTTAAGTAACTGTTCCAACCGGTAGAACTGGTCGGTTAATGGACAAAATTTGATTTAATGAAGTGACAGTCGATGACTGGTTAAGGTTATACTTGTTTTGATGTTGATAGGAAGGTTATACCTGTTAACCGACCGGTCTTAGATGGTTTAGGGTCTGTTTGGAATAAAGAAATAAAAAACGTAGGAATAGAAAAAAAACATAGGAATAGAGAAAACAAAGGAATAAAAAAAAACATGAAAACTACAGGAATGAAAAACAGAGGAATAAAAAACTTAAGGTGTTTGGAATGCAGGAATAAAAACACAGGAATGAAAATATTAGTGTAACTTAATTATTTTTTGAAACTGGTTTGAAAAATGTTTTAAACTATGTTATTACCGTTTAATGTACATAAAAAATAGTTGGTAAGCTTATTCCACCATGAAGTACTGTAGGTGCATTTTATATTATATTAATTGGACCCTATTGTTCTTAACTCACTATTCGATTGAAGAAAGGTAGTAGCAAGGACAAATGTTGTCTGCAGGCAATGACTAATGATCCTCTTTTATTGAGTTTAATCACGGAGACAGCCTTGGGCTTCAGCAAAGGAAGAGAAACCTTCTGGATTTTTTCTTTCCCGTAAAATCGTGGGTAGACTACAACGTTCCAGAGGAAAGGAATCACTGATTCTTCGTTCCAAACGCACACTTCACTTCCTTTCCTCTGGAAACGATTCCTTTACTATTTCCTATGAAAATCCTTCAATCCAAACGGAGCCTTACTGGTTAACCGGCCCGTTATGTTAACTCTGCTACCCTGTCGTCTCTCCCTTCTCCAACCTTTTTCAGTTCCGACTCTGGAACGGATCCAACGCCCACACGGCATCGCCGGACGCAGGCTGATCACCGTCCTTCTCCCAGGCGGACTGTTCGACGCTACAAGAGAGCAGCCCCTCCACGAGAACATGTTACTAGGCCGCGCCGCTCGGGGCTAAGGGTAAGGGGATCTTCACAAGCCCAATCAATTCCTCTCTTGTTTGATTTCCCAGGAGGCCGGGATCTGCTTCGTTTCCCCGCGGCTCGCTGATTCGCAGCCGACGTTCTCCTACTTCGACCGCGGCACCTGGCTAGGTCATGGATGATCCACACATGGTCTTCCCGACGGACCGCGGGGCGGAGGGGCATACCAAGTGGTGGAGGAATTGCGCACGGCGGCCAGACGTCGGCCCCAGCGCCGGTGACCACGGCATCCCGAGGCCGGAGTTCAGGCACAGCCACGGCCCCGATCTCCTGTTCCTGGCTGGCGGCGTCGATTTTCCCCGCCACAGCAGTTGTGCCGCCGTTGCTAGCGACGGCAGCAGATCTGCCGCTAAGCGCTGCTGTTGGGAGGAGCAGCCGTCAGCCTTGAAGGCTCGGGACATCGACGCTCGTTGGCTGGAATAAAAGATATCGACGGCGTTCCCGGAGCTCGATCCTCATCGTCGCCAGAAGCTCACGGAGGATACACTTGAGGTACTCGCCGACTTACGAGGTGATGACAGGGACGCTGAGGACCGGCTGGCCGCACTGTTTGATCAGAAGGAGCTCGGCCTTGTCAGGCTGCTGGTCTGCAAATGGGACCTGATCGTGTGGTGCACCCGTTTTGCACGGAACAGAGACGCGAAGCGGCGTCGGAAGTTGGAGGAAGAATCGACTGTGAGCATCTGCCGCAACAAGTTGGGAACAATGAGTATCAAGAATGGATAAATACCTGAAGCTTAACTAGATCTCATGTCATTTGGTAGTACATGTTAATTAGGGAAGCAATAGGTGGAACTATTTATCATGAGTGAATTATTTATAGGGGATAGTAGTCTGCCATCTGGTCTCTTATTATTATCAATGAAATAGGCATGACACAATCTCGTGACTCATATTGGTCAAAACTATAATTTGTGTAAATTGTTTTTGTTCCTTTTCTTCTTCTACTCAGCTCTACAGAGTCTATACATCACAATTCGCAAGCAAGGTGACATGGATGACTGCATTGCTCGAGACCCCAACTCCAACAAATTCCTCAGAAATATCTTATATGCTTCAATTGTTTATTATTTTTCTTCTAGTGTATGTGTGGATTTTGCTTTCACGCGTCAGTGCAGGACATTGTCCGAATTCTCATTCCTGCCACTTAGTTGATATTGCAGGACAACCACAATTGCCTGCTGCCTATTACCTATTGACGAATGCCAACTTACATTGAAATGGTTCATGTTCTGAGAAATTCAGGCAAACTGGGATTTATTTAAGTTGAACTTGGAGTCTCCATAGGGAAGCTGAAGCAAGCATTGGGCTCTGTTTGCTACTTTTGTGGGTGAAGATACTAAATTGTAGTGGAATGAATCAGCACCTATGAAACCATTCAGTACAACAGTAATGCATGTTAATCTTGTGGATGCTTTGAAATAATTGTGAATCTTGCATCTGACTAGCTTGATCAATGGTTCTTTCTCCCTTTTGTTTCCCTTAACTATTGTTCATACTATTATTGGAGAAGGTTCATGTACTCCCATTGACAAGAGATGGTCGGTTAGGTGTACTCTGTATCCCCAAGAGGTTTGCAATATTTCCGTAGACTTAGTTTTTGAAATCTTATTATTTCATACATGGGGGACTTGGTTTCTCTCTTTTAACAGCAATAATAATATATATTGGCCTGATGTTTTCTTGTCTGATGCTTTCCCTTGTTATCTTTTTGTTGCAGTGCAGGCAAGCAAGAATTACTCCCTCCGTATTTAAATTGTTGACACAGTTGACTTTTTAAATCCGGAGGGAGCGAGATGAATGGTCAAATGTAACTAAAAAAGTCAACTGTGTCAACAATTTAAATCCGGAGGGAGTACATACCATGGGGAATTTAAAGTGGATGTTAGTCCCCAATGTGATGATGACGGAACAGCTGTCAGCCAAATCTTCAGTTTTAATCTTTTGCCTATTATGATAATGGTTGTTATTCTTTATCGTCCATGCTACTATTTGAATTTCGTGGAAATATGGGAAAAGCTTCATTGCTTCATGTGCATTTTTGTTACGGAAACTGCACGTGGATTTTAAAGTTTGGAAGTCTAGAAGTTAATAATTGAATTGTTTTTAATTACTTCTGTTATGTTTTTCTGTCGTCTCAGTAAGTATTTCCTGTGGTCACAATAATAAACTGTTGACTCAGTCACCAATGTAGTCTTCTTGATGCAACTTTGACTGCTTATCATGTAAATTATTCAGAAAGCACCTAATACACTTGTGCATTATGGAAGTTATGCTCATTCTCAGTATTCATAGAGATATATCAATATCTTAACAGTGCTCATTCTCAATATCCATAGAGATATCAATATCTTAACTTTGAGAACATGCCCCAAAGCAACACATTTTTTAATTGTATACTGCACAAGGTGTCGTGTTACTTCAAGTCACTTTAGGAGCTTTGTTTGTCCTGTTCTACATGAGTATGATAATTCACAAGCCTGGAGCAATATGTCATATGCTTTCAAATACAACATGTGTATGCTTTGGCATGATTTCACATTGGACCCTTGGAACAACAATGGCCATTTCCTGTTAGTTGGTTGTGTATCATGAACATGTCCACTGTATTAATACAGATTCTTAAGTTTTGTTTTGAAATCAGTTCATTTTTGTGAATGAAAAGCATATAATTTAATTTTTGAGCCACATGCTTGTTTACTTTAGTCGATGGTGCTGATCTTCTAATTTCGTTTTTTCTTTTGCGTGATGTGTCTAACAATAGTAGATGATAATTGCTCTGTGGACAAAGTTTGTTGTCCATAACAAAATGGTGTATAGCGTGCACTTGCTACGGGAAATTCATTGGTGGCCTGATTATCTTGTCTCCTCATTAGAGAAAAATTGATAATTTAAGAATATTCTGTATTTTAATTGTTACTGCCAAAATATGTATAGCTTAAAAGAGTTTATTAATATTCTATAATGCCTATATTTAAATATGTTGAGTACGTGTTCAAAAAAAAATGCTGAGTAGGTTGGGGCTCTTTCATATAGAATGCCATTCTGCCATGCATTTTCAAGTCCCTTGATGGAAACAAAAAAGTGATCAGTATTTTCTAATATAATAGCCGTTCAGTTTTGGGGTCTTTGCAGACTGAGTGCATTGACTTATGGACAACAAGTAGAGATAATGTTCCAGAAATGTTTGCCAAGAGTGCATTATCAAGGGACACAAACACTGTAGTTCATTTTAAAAAAACTCAACCCTGCGGGGGTAAGACCACCACAAGGCATTGCATTACTAGAAGAAGACCTTCTCACGCAGGCCGAGAAAACCCCCGAACCCCTCTCCATCCCTTATACGAGGGCCACGTGATCCCTGTGAGAGCCGGGCCAGACTGCAGTTCATTTAGATGGTCTTCCTTGTCTTGAAAAGGTTTTTATGTGTTCATAGTTTCATACTAAATTTAGTTATTTCCTTGTGGCACAACAGTTGTTGAATTTCTTCTCTTGTGTAATTAGCCTCACTTGGATATCTATTTTCATTAACAGAAAGTGCATCCAAATGAGCAGTATTTCAGTGTCTATAACAGTCTCACAGGTGCAATAAGTCCTGAAAGACTAAAACGAACGGAGCAGAATTTATTGAGTATGTTGCTGTCAATGGGGCAAGTTCATAGTGTACTATGCAGAAAGACCACATACAAATAACCTTCTCAGTAGGATTTCAGTTGGAGGGAAGTGATCAGAACAATCCCCTCAAAAAAAAAAAAAGTGATCAGAGCAATCACAGACATGCATCTTTCTGTTTGTTGTCTTGAGTTTCTTGAAAGTGACAACATTCTCAGATTTTTATGTCTTTGAACTCAAATAGAACTTTGTGCAATAAGTTCCAAAATATATGCCTAGTTTGAACTTTCATCATTTTCTTTCACTATCATGGTATGTGTTTCACGAGCTGATGTTTCTGCAGGCGAATTTTGTCTGCATCGTGTGAGGAACCCCATAATTGGTGACAAGTTCAGCAGCAGACATGGGCAAAAGGGTCTTCGTTCACAGTTGTGGCCTGACATTGACATGTCACTAATCCTCATGCATTTCCTTCAAGAATGAGTATAGCAATACTCTTTGAGTCTATGACAGCAAAGGTACAAGGACTAGCTTATGTTATGCACTCCTAAAAGTTAAATAGCAAAGTTTATAATCTGTAGCTTCAATAGTTGGGTGGTGGATGCTTGTAAGCCTTTAATCCCAAACAAGTTGGGGTAAGCTAGAGATTAAACTCGAAAGAACCCAAGCACAAGAGCAAAATAAACAAACACAAGAAACAAGGCAAAGAAGAAGATGGGTGCGAAAAGAGCAACAAAAAATAAGCAAACAAAAGAATAGAGGAAGGCAACGATGTGTGGCCGTAATTCACTTTGAAAATTGTCTCGTCGTCTTTTGGGGGCAACGCTGTACTTTATTTTCTTTTAGAAGTGCTAATATGAAGAAACAAGGAGATGTATACTATGATGGTATCTTTGTCTATGGTAGCTTGGTTTGAATTCTCAAAGGCTAGAAGTCTGCCACACCTTATGCAAACTCGTCAAAGAGAGGGATAGTGAACCTACTTCTGTTGTGGGCTAACTTGGCCCCGTGCTTGCATCTTATTATGGATTTAATTATCATGGAACAGATGTTCTTTATAGTAGACTTTTTGTCAATGAGATGACCAGTGAAATTTTCATTGGACTTGTTTACTTTTTCTATCAACAGCTTCGTCATATGATCTCGGACAAATTTCAGGTGAGCAATTGTTTTGTGTTCTACCATTAGCATTTGGGCCATGATTGATATATTTTTGCACCCACTATATTTTATTCAATTGCCGTTTTCTTTCTAAAATAAAAGAAGTTTCGGGTTACTTAGTTTCCTCCAGAGTAGTTAGCTAAAACTTTTGATTCTCTTCTTATTTCTTTTGTATCGGATTGGTGAACTCAGGATAGTTTACTCACTCATTTCATAGACTGATTCAAATAGTAATAATAATAATACAGATTATGTACCTGACAAGTAGACTGCAAAGTGTAATTTACACTCCCTGTACCTTCTAATTTATTCAGGGTTTGGGATTACGACCGTACCAATTATCTGTGTGGGTCCGCACAACAGGTCCTACAGATCAGATAACAAGACATCTGATAGGAGGAAGCAAAGATGGTGCAGGGATTCGTTATACAGAATCTGTTAGTTGATTTTTAAATTCCCCTTGGCTGTAGGATCCTGACTTCTATAAACATTTGGAAGAGTGTGATAAAGAGTTGTTGGAATTCAAAGATGATGAAATTAAGTTAAGCAAAAGTGTAACCTTCTACATTTTTTTTTGTATTTTGTGTTCCTTAAATGGAATCATATGAGTTGTCACTATTGAATATTATGTTTAGCATGATCAAGAAACTATTGCTGGTGGTAGTGATGATGTTGAACCTAGTTCTGAACATAAGGGGGAACTGAAGCAAAGTGTAAAACCAATTACAATGAAGGGTGTGTGGTGTAAACAGGCTCTAGTCCCATCTTTCTTCTTAATATAATGAAGCACAACTCTCTTGCATTTTCGGAAACCAATTGCAATGGAAATGGTTGATTCCTGGTGCAATGGAGCAGAGGATGGGAAGATAGGTTCTATCCAATCTATTCTTCGAACATTTCGGAAAGCTTGCCATTATGGTGAGGATCAAGGGGACAATTCAGATACATTCAGTGTCATGTATGGCAGTGTACTGAATAAAGTCGTGCACTTTGTTTTGAAACATATGGATAGAATCCTTGGTGAATTACTTGGTGCCCTGAGCTTCGGAGGGAAGAAAGAGGCCATGAGTATGTTGATGATCACTAAGTCATGGAAGGAGCATGGTAATTTAATCTTGGCAATGCACTACATATGATTACAGAGATGACTGGTGAGCAAATAAAAGCATTTACTATACACCATGTCAGAGCACCAGCTGTTTTTCTGGCAGCTTTTCCGGCACTTCTGAGGAAGTATGTTAAGGTGTGTTGCTTAAGCCTTTTATTCTACATTTGCAGTTACTTTCTGCATTGCTCTGATGTTCGTGTACCGAGTTTTCCATCTGCCTAAGTTTGCATGCACCAATAACAGGCTCTACTGCATACCTGGGCTAGAGGACGTGGTGCAAGTGCAATGCCCCTTGTTTCATTTATGTTCCTTCGAGACTTGTGCATTTGGTTAGGTTCAGATTGCCTAGACACGCACCTCAAGGGTATCTATAAGGCTCATTTGGTGAACTGCAAATTGTCCAAAATTATAAGTGGATCGAAACTGCAGCACATTCAATTCCTTGGAATCATGTGAGAGAATTGTAGTCTTGATAAACAAAGTGCGTATCAACATGCTTTTATGTTCATCCGTCAACTGGCAGTTATCCTAAGAGGAGAACGTGTATTGAAGATGTTTGTTTTACCTCTTGCACTGAGACCAATTCAACTCTTTCAAATGCTGATATTCTTCCCTTGTTGATTGGATGTGATTAGTTGTTACTGACTGATGATGAGTGCACCTTGAACTTGTCAAAAATCTTATCAAATAGTTTATGACTTGCAATACATTTTTGTCTTGAGCTATGGACAGGTCACAGGTGTTGTGTGTGGTTGTAGTTCTGCGGAGGAATTCCGACCTCTGGCTTATATCTCACTACGGGAAGGCACATATTTGCCGAGTGTCTGAGGCACTCGGCAAAATCCAGATTACTCTCGGCAAAATGTTTGTTGAGAGTAACTCTCGGTAAAGGGCTCACGGCAGCCTTCATCGGTAAAGAGCTCTTTGTCGAGAGCCTTTTGTCGGCGCTCGAAAAATGCTTTGCCGACTGTAGCCCCGGCTCTCGGTAAACATTTTCTGGAAAATTAAAAAAAATAGGAGCCAGGGCTGCCGCCGTCGTGTAGGCCGGAGCTGCCACGTCGCGCCGCGCCCTGTTGTCCTGTCGCCGCCACTGCCTGTTGTCCCCCTGCCCCACCTCCGATGCCACGCCGCCGTCGTTGCCTGCCGCCTGCTCCGCCATCGTGCCCTGCTGTCCCACTGCTGCCTGTCACTTGCCCCGCCGCCGCAGTCGTTGCGCCGTGCAGGCCGAAGCTATCGCGTCGCGCCGCGCCCTGCTCTCCCGCCATCGCCGCGGCCTGCCGCCTGCCTCGCCGCGACTGCTACGCGCGCTTGCCGCCCAGGCTGGGGCCGCGCCGGCTGCCCTGGTCGAAGCCGCCCGAGCTTGTCCTGGTGAGAGAGATGAGGGAGAGAGAGAGATGAGGGAGAGAGAGAGAGATGAGGGGGAGAGAGCGAGTGAGAGAGAGTGGATGGTGGGAGAGAGGAATCCATTAGCAATTATTTGGACCAATGGGAGGCAAGTATTTAGAGGAGATGGATCGATGATGTGGCAATTTATTTTGAACTGAAGCTTGTAATGAAATTTTGGATGGCTAAACAATTTCAGATGAAAAAATTATCAACTACAAAGTTTAAGATTTCATCGAGGCAAACAATTTTGGTATAAAAAGTTTTTTTATTTCAGGTCATATAAAAAAGTTTGAATTCAAAAACACATCCACTAACTTTCTCACATATATCACATATATTTCTTGTGAGATGTTTTAATTTTATAAACATTGCTATTAAAAATGTGTGAAATCTTCTTAACTTTTTATCGTAGTCTCTAAGTGTGATACCATCGCATCATGACAAGTCTCATGATTTTTTTGACTTTATTTGCTTTTTTAAGAATTTGAAAATCATTCGAACACACATAAGTGGTTATATTTGTTGGAAAAGATATGTGGAATTTCTTTTCATTTCATGCGTAATGTCTCAAAATGGGCTAAATAATATTAATATAATTTTTATACTCATTGTATTTTATTATTTAAATCACTTGTTGTTCAAATTTGATTTGATTAAAAATATGCTTAAAATGTAATTAATTAGTTAAATATAGTAAACAAATATAAAAATATACCAAATTTTTACATGGAGTATTACATGTTGTATGTAAAGAGTATAAAAAGTTTTGAGGTTAAAATAAGAAAAAAATTAAATTCTTTACCGAGTACAAAAAAACACTCAGCAAATTCTTTGTTTTTGTCGAGTGCCAAAGATATTGCCGAGTGCCACTCGACAAACACCCATATTTGTCGAGTGTATTTATTTTGCCGAGTATTTTTTATTTGATACTCGGTAAAGACGTTCTTTGCTGAGTGTCCGAGAAAAAACACTCGACAAAAAAGACACTTAGCAAACATTAATTTTCCCGTAGTGTCTAACCCAGATAATACATGGCGTGACTTGTCCTGTGCGGCTGTGACTAGCTCATGTTACTTCCATATATGCCCTAGGTGTGTAAAGATGCATAATTGCATTGCCGAAGCCACTTGTACCTTCATTCCAGTGTCGTCCCTGCTGCTTGATATGCTTGAAATGAAATAGCTTAGAGGACGTCCAGATGGAGATGTAGGCAAAGCAGTGAATCTGTTCAGTGTTAAACAGGTATAAATAACTGTAGTATAACAATTTATACAGAATATACCTATGAAGAAGCTTAACAGTCCTTTTGCCTGGTAGGTGGACAAGAAAACTGTGAAGACGCGCCTTTCAAAAAACATGCATCTATTCTGCGGTTGATGAGCTGGCAAATATTTGGCCCACTGGAGCTACTCCATCGCCTTTTTTGAGATTCTTTTGTTCCACTTGTTTCGAAGCTTCTGTAGAATGATTAAAGCTGACAGATTCCAGAGAGACAAAGGATCTTATCCATCAGGTTTGCTAAGCACGTGTAAAGGAAGTCATATTTCTTTTATTTAGGTTATTTCATGTTTGGTAATGTTTATCACATCTCTGATTTCAGATTGAGGCCAATGTTTAATTCATCAAGTCGAAGCGTGTGAGCATTGTATTTTCGCCTAATGATCCTACTGTAGAATCATTTCTACAAGCTCCCATACTTGTTTTCTGATTTTCTTTTGTACCCAATTTGTTTTTACTATCCACTCTTGTATCAGTGTACTAATTTATGGTATTCATTTCCCAACTGACCGAGAAGGAAGAGCCATCTAGTCCTCTCTCGAAGTATGTTGCTACTTGCTACTCTAATAGGTTAGTTTCATCCATTTTGACCTCATAACAAACATATAACCTTTTCAGTCATATATAGCATGTAGCACAATTTAGTACTACGTGCAACTCACAAGATCTTTTGCATTGTGGTTATTTTGTGAATACGTATTGATTAATGACATAGGCCTCACTAATTCCCTCTTCCCAACCAGTGTTGTTGTGGGCTCAGAATCCTCAACCTTCTCACATAGGTTATCAGATGTGCAGAAGCAACAAGATGAGCTGGATGTGATGACGGTACCATTGCTTTCAGTAAGAACCAGTTGGCTGAAAAGAAGATTTCCATGTACGTTCCTACTTTTTTTGCATTCTTTTTCCGGTTTCTTCTTTTATAGAAAGCACATTTATACACCCTCACTTGAGATGCAGAACTGTGAAGGAGAAGAACAAGTGTGTTTGGTTTAGAGTCAAGAGGGATAGGGCGGGGTCATACTTGTTTTTTGGGATGGGGCAGTCACTGTCACTGTTTGTTTGAAGAGTTAGAGCGAGCCATTTTATTCTGTTTGGTATGAGGGATGAACATGGATGAGTCTGCCCCTGATTTTGTTTGGATGGATGTATGTGGATGAATCCGTCCCTGATTTTTTTTATTTTTGTTTTTTGTTTTTTTTAATATTTTTTCTTTTTCTTTTTCTTTCTTTTTTCTTTTTTTTTGTTTGCACTTTACATCTCATCGGCACTTTAAAAAAAAAGAAAAGCATCGAGCTGCTGTAAGCTTCATGACCATTGATAGGATCTCCAAGGCATGAATGTTTTGGTGATAGATGACAACTATAAAATTGTGGGCTAATATCTACACAAATGTTGTCTATGTAGGAATCATCTCCAAACTCTATTATAAATCATATATATGATGGTTGCCTTGGCGATTGATGACATGGACCACAAACATAGAGGCTTGGTGAGCTTGATGGAGTCCAAGGGTTGATGGAGATGGATCAAAGCTGAGGACAAGCTATGGAGCAAGTGTTAGGAACACTTGTCTAGCTGTTAGAGCTTTGAGTCTATAGGAAAAACCAGACTATCAAGAGGGTATAGGTCATTTCTCTTAGGTCATGTCTAGTCGGTGATGTGCAAGGTTGCTCGGTGAAATCACAGACACTAGATGACAGTGGAGAAGCCAAGGAGCTGTTCGGAGAAGCCGGGAAATGAAGTCAAGCGAAGACGACAAGTTTCAGCTTCTGGACATAGTGACCGAACAGAGGGGTCAATGGTGACCGGACTATACGGTCACTAGGTGAAGATGTCTGGAACTTACAGCGAGCAGCGAGGAGTCTGTCTGTACCAGGATTCATAGTGGCCGAACGATCCGGTCTACTAACCGGACGATCCGATCAGTATGAGTTGTGCAGGACAGAGAGGAAGCTGAGTCTGAAATATTTTTAGACTGGATAGAGAAACGGACCGGACGGTCCAGTCAGCTGACCGTACGGTCTGGTCAGCAGGAGATCAGCAGTGGGCAGAGCCGTTGGAGCCAAAGTCTGTAGTGACCGGACCGTCCAGTCAGGCAGTGACCGGACAGTCCGGTCAATAGGCCCAGAAAGCTGATTTCATGGAGCAACAGCTAGTTTATGGTTGGAAGCCTATATAACTTCGTTGCTGGGTCTTGGAGACCTCTCTTGGCTAGTAGAATACCTAAGAGCATTTGGTAAGGTCCAAGAGGAAAAGAGGAGAGCACTAGGAGAGGATATTGGATATCTTGAGAGTGCTTGTGAGAGTAACAAGGAGCGATCTTGCACATCTAAGGCTAGGGTGTCCTTAAGGGTGTGATCTAGATTGTTACTCTTGATCTATGGTGATACCTATACCGGTTAGGTGTCGGTGATCGAGCCTATCATGATCGGTTGTGAAGGCCATCACACGTTTGTATACGGTTTGAGCCCGTCGGTGAAAGGGGCATCGCTAGTGAGCGCCCGTGCCGGCTCCGGGAGTCCAACAAGTTCTTGAGGGAGGCGAGCTTGTGCCTTGGTGGCAGCCATGACGCACACTGTGTCTTCACTCTGGGAGTGATTGCGGGCTCGTGTGCGAGAACTCCACTTGGTGGCAGGAGGGACCGGGACTCCGGCGGGAGTGGTCCAACGAGGAGTAGGGGAAGGCGCCATCCTTCCGAGACCCCAGGAAAAAAAAATCATGAGCATTCCTTGACCCCCTCTTTACTGTTCCGCATTTGTGTGCTCTAGTTGATAGGGTGACTTGTGGCTTGCATAGGCTAGTGTGTTTAGCTTTCGCGTTTTATTTTGCATCATGAACACTAGCATGCATAAGGTCTTGGCCTACTAGAACGGTTTAGGTTGCAATGCTTATTAGGTTGTAGTGGTGTGAAATTGAAGTATTTGGATTCATGGTCGGCTACCGATTCACCCCCCCCCCCCTCGGTAGGCCTTCGGTCCTTTCAATTGGTATCAGAGTAAAATGCTCATCTTTGAGGCTTCGCTACCTTGAGTAAAGATGCCTGGAAAGGTGGGGAGTGTTCCCATATTCGATGGGAAGGACTACGAGTATTGAAAGGCATATATGCAAGCCTACCTGTAGTTCCTTGATCCGGAGATATGGATGGTGACCCATGAATCAAATGCGGATATGAACCTTCTTGAACCTGATTTCATTAAGAACAACGCTAAGGCCAAGAATGCTCTGTTCTCATGCCAAGACCATGAAGGATGTATTTGGCAACATCACTGCCTTCGAGAGCTCCCAGTTGGGGATGGATGATCCTCAACCATCCAACCTTGCTCTACATGCTGACAAGCAAGAATCAAGCAAGAGCAAGAAAAACAAGAAGAAGGCAGTCACTGATGATGACGATGATGAAGATGATGATGAGGTTGACTTGACCGAGGACTTGGCTCTTCTTATGAAGAAGATAAAGGCTTTCAAGAACAATTTTGCTTCCAAGTTCAAGGGCAAGTGCTTCAATTGTGGATCAAAGAATCACTTTATCCGAGAGTGCCCAAAGCCTAAGAAAGAAGCATTCAAGTCACAAGATTTAAGTGAAGAAGAAGATGATGAAGACCCCAAAGCCAAGCAAAAGAAGAAGAGGTTCTTCAACAAAGACAAGAGTAAGGGCAAAGGCAAAGCCAATGACTCCAAGAAAAGATTCTCACGCAAGGCTCTATTTGGGGAGTGGACAAGCGACAATTCAAGTGACGAGTCCTCTTCCTCAAGTGATGAAGAAGTGGCCGGCCTAGCCATGATCAAGACCACATCACCACGAGCTCTTCTTCTACCTCCCACGTGCCTCATTGCCTCGAGCCACCTTGGGGAGAGTGAGGACGAGAGTAGTAGTGACAGCTATGACGAGGAGCGCACCTATGCCGAGTTGTGGAGTATGCTTGAGCAAGCCCACGACATCGCCGTTAAAAAATCCAAAATGTTAGATGTGGTAAGAAAAGAGTGTAAGTTAACTAAGGACCGTGTTGTTGACCTTGAGAGTGAGCTCAAGAACCTTGTCATATCTCATGATGCCCTAAACAAGAGTTATGATAAACTCAAAGGTGATCATGTAGAGCTTCATGAGAAGTACAAGACCCTTGAGATTACTTATGAGGCCATCAATGTTGAGAACCCTGCCTCTCCCTCCTCTTGTTCATCAATGAGCGATGCTTCTACTATGTGTGATGAACTAACCACCTCGAATGAGGTTTATTCTCTTAAGCCATTTGTTTTGAAGGAATATCACAAGCTCAAGGAAGAGAGAAAAATGGTGATGGACGGCTTTAAGACACTTGCACGTGGTAGAGCCATCCACAAGGAGATTCTTGGGAAGAATTTTGTGAACAACATCTCCCACCATGGACTTGGCTCATATCCCACCTTCATCGAGATTATCGGAACGAGTGACTCCATTCCTGAATGGGTCAAACCCCTACTCGCCGATAACTACTATTGTGAGAGGTGTTGCAAGGATGGCCACACCATCAAGGATTACCCTATGATGAGAAGTTCCATTATTTTACCTAACGCTAACTTGTTCCATGAGAACACCCATTTCAAGATTTTTAGGAACAAGGATGGCATGATGAAAGCAAAGGCTTTGGGACCACCAAACAAGAAGAGAACGGTGAAGAGCATATGGGTGCCTAAGTGCATAGTTGATCTTGAGAGGTCAACCACGTACAAGTGGGTGTCCAAGAACAAGACCTAGATGGTGGTGGTGGTGGACCAAGCGCTTTCATGAAGATCATGTGAAGTCCACCATAAGTGACATGGACCTCAACGACCTATCTACTCATGAGGGAGGTAACCGTGTTAGTTCTTGGTAGTTGTAGTGTGTTTTTCTTCCTCTTGCATAGCATGGTAATTAGAACTCCTTTGTGATTAGTATGCCTTGAATCCATGCATGTGTATATAACTAAAAGAAAAACACATAAAAATTAGTCAATGTCTAACCCACTTAAGATAGCTATAAGCAAGGGGGAGTGCTTGAGGTGGTGGTTTGACTTCTCTCAAGGCAAGGGTATGGCTTATAGTAAGTAAGCTTGAGAGGGGTTCAAACTTGACATTGTTAGGTTCCCTTTGTGTCTTGTTTAACTTTTCTTGCATCCACATGGCATGTTTACTTTCATTGCATATGAAAAATTCTTGTTGCATGCATCATATAGAAAACACAAAGGAGGCTTGTCTCACTTGGAGAAATTTGTGCCTCATGATTAATATGAGAGAACATCTCCATAAGTGTGACCAAAGAAAAGGATTGTGCTTTATGCCCATTGAGCAAGCTCTTATGAACTCCACGGTTAAATCTACTCGTGCGGTTCATGACTAAAGCTCATACATACCCATTTGGTTCTTTATTGCCTCGGTTCTTATTTGCTCGATTCTTCATTTGACATTTGCGAAAATTATGAGGCCATAGAGTGCCACTATTTGAAAAAGAGTGTTTGAGAGTTCCCTTCATATTCCAAGTGTGGTGTTTATTGGAGTGTTAAGTGAGGGCACTTGGAAAATGAAGAATTTTCTTGACTCAGTGAAATTCCCTGTAGTGACCGTACCGTCCGGTTAGTGCCCACGGGCAAAGTGTTCTAGAATGTCTGGTCATAGGGACCGGACATAACGGTCCTAGTGATAGGACCGTCCGGTCTGCATTGATGCAGGCAGACCCAGAAATAGACCGGACCGTCCGGTCCAGAGACCGTACAGTCCGGTCACTCTGATTGATCGCGCGAAGCAATCCTGATCTGTGACTGTTGATTGTGTCCTTGTTTAGATCTCGATCGTCTGTTCTCCTTTTGACCTAGGTCAAAATCAGTCAGACCAATTTTGGTCTCGTTTTCGTTCGACTCCAGGCGCTGAGTTCTCGCCCCTGCCGCTCGCTCTCGCCGACGCCGCCATCGCTCCCTTCGTCGCCATCGTCGCCGCACCCCCGCTGTCACTCCCTTCGTCTTCATCGTCGCCGCGCCCCCACCGTCGAGCTGCCGCACCTCGCCCTCGCGCTCGCCCCGTGAGCTCGTCATGCCCGCAATCCCAGCGCCGCCACTGCCGATACAGAGAGCCGCCGCTACAGCCAAGATCGCCAACGCCCACTGCTCTCCCGCACGCGCGCTCACGCCCAAACCACTACCAAAGCCAAGCTCCACCGATTGCTAGGGCAAAGGTCTCCCCCTTTCCCTCAACCTCTATTGCCGTCAAGCCCAAAGCTTCGTTTTTTTAGGCGATCGGCTGCGAGTGAAAGTCTTGGCGTCGTGATCTCTAGGTGACAGCAATCAACAGTAGCAGAGATGGTAGGATCTAGTCAGGACAAGGGCAAGGGCAAGATGCCAGAGAAGCCGAAGAGCAGGAAGAGAACCAGGCTAGACCCAAAGTCAAAGAGATCTAGGAGGGTTGCCGGGTACCTAGATGCCATGGAGGAGTCACGCAGGACACCAGGGACATGGCTGATCGTAGAGCCATCTGGTGACACTCAGGGACTCAGGAGGAGTACCCGGCAGAGGACAGTGCTTTCTACAGGAGTCACTCTGGCACCTTGGTCACAGAGTACTCCGGCTTCCTGTTAGGGGAGGTCGTCGAGACCTGCGGAGCAGGGATCCTCCAGGCAGCAGGAGGAGTCTGAGGAGGAGGTATCAGAGAAGGAGACCTCAAAGTCAGGGTCTAAGAAGTCAGAGTCAGAGGAGGAGGAGCCAGCACAGCCAGAGCAGACAGGACCCCAGAGGTCAGCTCATCGGGTAGGAGACCCGAGGTGCACCTGTGCAGTGTGTACGAGGAGGCTGCAAAGACTTGTTGAGGCAGCCGGAGAGCCAGACATACTTAAGGTTCCTGCAAAAGACCTTAAGGAACTACGTGTTGTCTCCTTTGAGCAGTGGGTTCCAGTCCTTAGGGACCTCACTGCTGGAGAGAGGTACTGGACAGGCCTCCAGAGGAGGATTGGAGAGGGGTTGAGACGCTATCTCGCCATGAAGGGCAAGGATAAGATGTTTGTGCCGCAGCAGCATACTACCTACCAGGCCATAAGGAGGGCCACCGAGACATACATGGAGCAATATTTCACATATTTGCCTAGTCTTGCAGAGCTGGTCACAGAGTCCTACAGGTTCAGAGAGGACATTGTCCTAGAGTTCTACGCTACACTGTGAATAGCCAGAGACCGCTCAGAGTTTTGGTTCTTGTTCAGAGGGCAGCGACAGCTTGTGACCAGGGGGGGATCTCATTGCCAGCTTTGGTTTTCTTGCTTCAGACCTTCGGCTCTACAGGAGTGCCTACCCGTCCCTCGAGCCACCTCGCTGACCACAGGGAGGGAAGTTACCTTTATACGACATGGTGTCAATCGCCTTTCCACCATCACACACCCCAGGATTTGAGAGAGGCCTTGCGAGACTCGCCGCAGAGGCCAAGGTGGTTAGAGCGATAGTCACCAAGACTATCATTCCCAGGTCTAGCTATAGAGATGAGTTTACACTACTTCACCAGTGGGCCATAGCAACTATTCTGAGGAGAGAGCAGTTTGACCTGGCAGACCTACTGATTGGAGAAATGGAGGAGGTTATTTCTGAGAGAGTAGGAGGACGTCACTTGGTCTATGCTCCCTATATTTGCTATCTCCTGAGGAGGATGGGCCTAGTGACAGAGGAGCAGTACGACGCATTCCCTGAGGTGATCATCAGCTACGCACCTCGAGTCCCTAGGGGATCGTAGTTCGCCTCTAGTCAGCAGACAGGAGAGGAGGAGCAGGAGTCACCGTCGGTCGTTCACGAGCAGGCAGCTCATCCAGAGACGGTGATTCCTGAGTCAGCCAACACTGGAGCACCTCCCCAGCCTACAGGATCACAGATAGAGGACGCTATCACTATAGCAGCACTAGCAGGATGCCTGAGTGAGTTCATTTAGAACACAGTTGAGGATAGACGTCAGATGATGGAGGTCATCAAGGGACAGGCAGAGCTTCAGAGATAGCAGATGATGATGATAACCACCCTGATGGCTCAGATGACAGAGATGACTCAGAGGCATGCCAGTCAGCAGCAGGCACAAGTTTCACTTCCACAGTTTCAGCAGCTGCTGACACACCCAGGACCCTTCACAGCTATGATGACAGCTCGGTCCAGTGGGTTGTCACACTCAGGGGTGTTATTCGATGTTCATGGATTTTGATGAGTCATGTTTTTTGTTCGTTTGTGTTTGACTCATCTTGATCTCACTTGGTTTATTTTCATATGCAGTGCTTTGTATTCCTTACTTATGTTGTATGCATGTATATGATTTCATGATGATGATTGCTTGTTCTTAATGTTTATGCATTGTCATGCTAACCTATTGCATATCATCATTCATGTCTTTCATTGCATGTCCTTATGCTTTTATTAAATATCTTCACATGACATGCATGCATATCATCTAGAGTGCGATTTTCTTTCTTATTCCTCTTAGCTCTTGATGATGCTTATTTGAGTAGGACCTTGTACGTTTCTCTCTTATACTTTTGAGGTTCCTCTCGATCATAGTGTAGCTCTTTTAGCCTTGTTGTTCATTGATAAGATTATGATAAGTAGTGGTTGTTATCAATCACCAAAAAGAGGAAGATTGTAAGCTTCATGACCTTTGACGGGATCCCTAAGGTATGAATGTTTTAGTGATAGATGATAACTATGAAATTGTAGGCCAATATCTACACGAGTGTTGTCTATGTAGGAATCATCTCTAAATTCTATTATAAATCATATAGATAATGGTTGCCTTGGCGATTGATGATAATGACCACAAGCATGGAGGCTTGGTGAGCTTGATAGAATCCAAGGGTTGATGGAGATGGATCAAAGCTGAGGAGAAGCTATGAAGCAAGTGTTGGGAACATTTGTCTAGTTGTTAGGGCTTTGAGTCCATAGGAAAAACCGGACTATCAAGGGGGTCTAGATCATTTCTCTTAGGTCATGTCTAGTCGGTGATGTGTAAGGTTGCTCGGTGAAATCACAGGCACTAGATGATAGTGGAGAAGCCAAAGAGCTATTCGAAGAAGCCGGAAAACGAACTCAAGCGAAGACGACAAGTTTTAGCTTCTGGACATAGTGACCGGACAGAGGGGTCAATGGTGACCGGACTGTACGGTCACTAGGTGAAGATGTCTAGAACTTACAGCGAGCAGCGAGGAGTCTGTCTGTGCTAGGATTTATAGTGACCGGACCATCCGGTCTCCGATCAGTATGAGTTGCGTAGGGCAGAGAGGAAGCTAAGTCTGAAATGTTTCTGGACTGGAGAGAGAAATGGACCGGATGGTCCAGTCAGCTGACCGTATGGTCCGGTCAGCAGGAGATCAGCAGTGCGTAGTGCCGTTGGAGCCAAAGTCTGCAGTGACCGAACGGTCCGGTCAGGCAGTGACCGGACAGTCCGGTCAGTAGGTCCAGAAAGTTGATTTCGTGGAGTAACGGCTAGTTTGAAGTTAGAAGCCTATATAACTTCGTTTCTGGGGTCTTAGAGACCTCTCTTGTCCAGTCAAATACCTGAGAATATTTGGTAAGATCCAAAAGGAAAAGAGGAGAGCACTAGAAGAGGATATTGGATATCTTGAGAGTGCTTGTGAGAGTAATAAGGAGCGATCTTGCACATCTAAGGCTAGAGTGTTCTTGAGGATGTGATCTAGGTTGTTACTCTTAATCTATGGTGAGACCTAGACCGGTTAGGTGTCAGTGATTGAGCCTGTCATGATCGGTTGTGAAGGTCGTCACATGTTTGTACACAGTTTGAGCCCGCCGATGAGGGGCATCGCTAGTGAGCGCTCGTGCCAGCTCTGGGAGTCCGGCAAGTTCTCGAGGGAGGCGAGCTTGTGCCTTGGTGGCAGCGGTGACGCACATCGTGTCTTCACTCCGAAAGTGATTGCGGGCACGTGTGCGAGAACTCCACTTGATGGCGGGAGGGACCAGGATTCCGGTGGGAGTGGTCCAACGAGGAGTAGGGGAAGACGCCATCCTTCCGAGACCTCAGAAAAAAATCATGAGCATTCCTTAAACCCCCCCCCTCCCCCCCCCTCTTTACTATTTCGCATTTGTGTGCTCTAGTTGATAGGGTGACTTGTGGCTTGCATAGGCTAGTGTTTTTAGCTTTCGCGTTTTGTTTTGTATCATGAATACTAGCATGCATAGAGTCTTGACCTACTAGAACTATTTAGGTTGCAACGCTTGTCGGGTTCTAGCGGTGTGAAATTGAAGTATTTGGATTCGTGGTCGGCTACTGATTCACCCTCCCCCCCTCTCGATAGGCCTTTGGTCCTTTCAGCTGCACCGTACAGTTGCCAGCGCGAGCGCGGGAGCACACGCGAGCGCGAGCGCGAGAGCCAGCGCGGGCGCGATGAGAGCCGACGCGTGAGCGCGCGCGATCCGCTCGTTTCGGAGGGACGGAACCGCCCCGGAATATGGGCGAATATTCGCCTGGTGGCCGCCTCGCCCCCTCGTGACTCTGAACCAAACACTATCAAAAAAGTGGCCGCCCCCTCCTATTCCTCGTTATACATCAAACCAAACACACCCTTAGTGCAGTGGCGGATCCAGTAGAGGGCTGGAGTCCCTCCTCACGGCTGCCGAGCCACCCCCGGGCACCACCACCAAATTTTCAGGCTCTGATGTTGGTTTGAAGATGAAACACCCCGCCAACCAAATTTTCAGGCTTCCTTGCTGCTGAAGAAGCCGGTCCAAGAGCACTATGTTGAGGATCTGTTTGGCCCTAAGCTCCGACGAGGAAGATGAAGCTAATGATCCAGAATCCGATCTGGTTGAAGATGACGGTGGCGAAGACTTCTTGGACCCGGGCAGGGAGTTCAAGAAGCAAAAGAAGGCGAAACTAAATAGATGGAACAAGTGTAAACAAGGCACCATCGAAAAAAAAAGGAAATCACATCCCAATAAGGTCAAGCATTAGTTATTCTTGATAGGACTCAACAAACACAGTAAATAAGGCACCATTGAAAATGAAAAGGAAATCACATCCCAAGAAGACCAAGCATTAGTTATACTTGATAGGACTCAGCAAACATGTTGGCAGTTTGGTGAAATAGTTATCATAAAAGACATTTGCCTATTCATGAAAAAAAATGCAATAAGGAAATTTCAGTTATCTTTTGTCTGTCATTTCCATGTATCTTCTTTATATCTATTATATTATTTATATATATCTTTGCTCGATTCAACATTTGGGCGGTATTTTTCATGTATGTTATATGTGTTGATTCCATTGCCGAAAACTTTCGTGGAAATTGACCCAGAATATTTCTAGACTGTACTGTGCTTCGCCTAACCTTGATTGTTTCATTTATGCCATTATGAACAAATTGTTGCAAACGCCGCAATTATTACGGGGCGGTACTACAATTAGCCATTGTTGCAAGCTCATCAAACAAAAGTATACTATAGTATGTGCTTTGCTGGTTACTCCACGTCGTCGCAGGAGCAGTTGACATTGGCCTGGCGCGGCCGTACGCGCCCTAACAGAACCGTGTGGGCCCGTCCCTCTTCTCGCCCTTCACATAATCGCATCCCGACTCGTTTTGCTCTCTTCCTTATTCCGCCTCCGTCTCTTGTTGATTACCATCTTAATCCGAACACAAATCGCAAACTATTCTGATCTATTAATGCAAACCCCTTTCCTTCATTAACAGCTCCACGCGACAGAGCTCGAAGAAGCAGAGCCACAAGCAAACTCCGCTGCTCTCCAGACGCCCGACGCGTGGTGGTACGTAGTACTCGCTGTTCCGCCACGCCAAGACGCCGCGCGCGATGCACTCGCTGTTCCGCCGCGCCAAGGCGCCGCCGGCCGCCGCCGCGCCGGCGCCGATGCCGATGCTGTCGTTCCCCGGGAAGAAGGCGCTGCGCTTCACGGGCGACACCTCGGTCGCGGAGCGGGACACGGACCTCGCGAAGCTGATGCTCGCGCGGGCCCACGTCGTCGCGCTCGCCGCCTCGGACGGCAGCGGCAAGAAGAAGCAGGCGGCCAGCGCCGCCGAGGCCGCCGCCGCGCTCCGCGCGTACATCCGCATTGTATACGCGGCGGAGATGAACGGCGCGTCGAGCCACCAGCCGCTCCGCTTCGCGTGGCGGGACGACGCCGGCGGGAGCACTAGTAATACCAAGAAGGCGTCCAGGGCGTCGTCGTCGTCCTCGTCGGCGGTTGAGAGTCAAGCAGGGTACGCGTCGCTGGCGACGGAGCACGCGGTGGCGCTGTTCGCACTGGCCGCGGAGCTGGCGCGCGCCGCGGCGGAGGAGGACAGGCGCGGCGTCGACGGCGTGCGGCGCGCGTGCGCGGCCCTCGCCGACGCGGCGGGCGCCCTGGGCGCGGCGGCCGCCAAGGTGCGCCGCGCCGCGGACGGGCCCGAGGGCGGCGGGCTGTGCCACATGACGGGCGCGTGCCTCGCGGCGCTCGAGCGACTCATGCTCGTGCAGGCCCACGAGTGCTACTTTGAGCTCGCCCTCGCCGGAGGCAAGCAGGCGGCGCTTTGCGCCAAGATCGCGCGCCAGGTACGTCCGAACGAGAGGAAAAGATTGCTTCAACTTGATAACTTACAAACCATTCGTTCGTTAAAACTTGCTCAGCCAAACAATGCACCAGAAGTCTAAATACAAAGTTTATTTCGAGCTTGCTATACTATGTGTGAAGTCCTCAACTGGTTATTTCATCCACGGAACAGCGAACGAAACTATGCGTAAGCTTGTCAAAACCACGGCAATGCCAAGGAGATTCAGGTTTCTGCATTAACTGCAAGCTTCATGTAGCTGTCAGTATGAGTAATCCTGGTCAAGTCTAGAGAGTAGGGACCCAACCCACAGATATTTCAATCAACGAAAAAAAACTAACAATCCGCGCTCCATAAGCAATTACCTGTCAAGCTACGCAGAACCATCAGAATTAATTGATCAACAAAACCGTCCGTGACATTTTTTTTCCTAATATAATTTCCTTTGTTCGTCGTGTCGTGCAGGTCAGCCTGGACTACCATCAAGTATCAATCGCCCTCGAGAGCCTCCAGCAGCAGCATCAGCCGATCGACAAGTTGTGGGCGCCGCACGCGCAGGCGAAGGCCTTCTACTTCCACGGCGAGGCGTGCCTCCTGCACGCGCGGGCGCTGCTGGAACAGGGCGCCGGCAGCGTCGGCGAGGCCGTCGCGCGGCTGCGGTTCGCGCTGTCGCCGGCCGTCCTGGACGGCGCCGGCAGCAAGGCCGCGATCAAGAAGTGCGCAGCGCCGGTGCGCGAGGCCGCGGCGGCGCTCCGGCGGGAGGTGGAGACGGAGCTGGCCGCCGCGGAGAGGGACAACTGCCAGGTGTTCTTCGAGCGCGTGCCGCCCGCCGACGCGCTCCCCGCGCTGCCGGGGCTGGCGCAGCCGCTGGTAAGGCCCTCCGCGGAGGAGAGCGTCCTGCGGGAAGCCGACGGCGACCCGCCATTGGCGAGAGGCGGGGCGCCCACGACCGCTCGCCATTGACAAGCTCTGATGGTTAAGATTTGTTTTTCTTTGACTTCTTATTGCTTCTGCCTTCTGCGCATGTTTGTTCGGTAATAGTAATCCAATCGTGTGCTCTGCTAAATTGTGCAGCCATGATTTGTGATTGGTTTCGTAGTTTCAAAGTGGGCCCAACTTGGATGGGCCTTTTCCTACTGGAATGGACTGGGACATGAGGAGACTGTTGTTGTGCTGATAATAACCTTATTAAAAAGTGATCTTTCAAATGAAAAGTGAAAAGGTGGGCAAATTTTAACCATAGCACTCAGTCACTCATGCTGTCTTTTATTCTGACCTTGTCCATCAGTTCATCATAATAGAACCTGCTCCATTTGTGAGTAGTAAAATTAGAACGAACCATGTTTTTAAGGAAAAAAGTAAAATGAAATATAAAAAAATGCCAGATTGGGTGAAGTATAACATTTTCAATATCTATTAATAATAAATATTGAAAGTATAAAGTCCACTTTACTCCTTTCAAAGATGAACAAAGTTCATATAATCTGCTAAACTATTATTTGGTTATTTTATCCCTATAATTTATTAAAATAGGTTATTTTATCCCATAATTTATTAAAATAGATTATTTTACATCTTTAATCGGTATTTTAATCTCAACTTGCTGATATGCACAAGGATTTGAGTTAGGATTGCCCACTCAACCTTCACACATATGTTGTACGTGACAAAGAACTAAACGAGTCACATAATCCTATTCAAGACTATATTCTTTTATGTGTAATTCTTTTTTTCCATTCTTTCCCTTGGTGACACAAGGAGAAGTACAACCGAGCTATAGCTATATAGGGAGTTGATGATAAGCGAATTGAGAAGGTGAGCACGGATTGAGCGAGAGGAATGTGGTCTCATCAGTGACCACAAGGTTCTAATGGTTGAGCGTCTCGAGAAATGTATGAAACGGAAAGAAAGACAAGACGGTGTACACATATCATAACTGGGTTAAGATAGGATTTTATATTATATTATTTTATTTATCACGTTAGATAAAATATGTGTAAGATTGAGAGAGACAATCTCAACTCCATTCTAAACATATTAATAATTTAGGATTAAAATACCAGTTTATAAAACGACTATCTGAATTTTATACATACTTAAAGGATGTAAAGTGGACTTTAGCCGATATTGAAATGACAGAGTTAAGAATTAAGATGACGCGCTACGTACACAGGGAGCGAAAGTTTCAGGGTGACAGTATTTTTCACCGGCCGTACGCGTTGTCGACCGACCCAGGTGTCAAACTCGATTCTGACTCCTGACGCAGGAAGCATGAGGGACCCAGCCACGGCAGGGTCGCACGAATCGCAAAGCACCCAGCGGCCCCAACGCGGCTAAGGAAGCAACCTCCTCTTCTTCTTGCACACTACCCCTCCAGCGCGACGACTCCACACCTCTCCCCGCCCCCAAATTGCATCTTCTTCACCTCGAAGCAAACCAAACCCCATCTCCATCTTGGCCCCGCCAGGCGCCCCCATGGCGTCGGCGGCGTCCAACGTGATGCTCGCGATCCACGAGAAGAAGACGACTGCGACCGACCTCTACCGCCCGCTGCGCCTCTACATCGCCTCCGTCTACTCGGAGCGCGAGGCCGCCGCGGCCGATGACGACCTCTGTTTCGTGCGCGACCTGCGCACCGCGGTCGAGCAGCCGTCCCTCCCGGACCCGTCCTCCCTGGAGCAGCGCCGCGACGCGCTCCTCGCCTACGCCCGCGCGCTGGCGCTCGTGGAGCCCCGCTTCCCCATCTCCCCCGACCGCGCCCACGTCCACTCCCTCACCTTCACCTGGCACGACACCTTCAAGGCGAAGCAGAAGTGCGCCCTCGCATCGATCCACCTGGAGAAGGCCGCCGTGATCTTCAACCTCGGCGCCGTCTACTCCCAAATCGCGCTCGCCGCGGACCGCGCCACCGAGGTCGGGATCAAGACGGCGTGCGGCGCGTTCCAGGCCGCGGCGGGGGCGTTCGCGTGGCTCAGGGAGAGCGGGGTCGCTGCCAAGGCCGTCGCCGCGGGGGCCACCACCGTCGACGTCACCCCCGAGTGCGCTGGCATGCTGGAAAGGCTCATGCTCGCGCAGGCGCAGGAGTGCTTCTTCGAGAAGGTCGTGGCTGGAGGGAAGCCACCCGCACTGTGCTCCAAGGTGGCGCGCCAGGTGCGTGGTTACTGCCTATTGCTCAGGTTATTTTGTTACTGGCGATCTTGCGTGGATTCATAATATTCGTATGGACCAGATCTTCAAATTATCCCCAAGTTGTTTAAACAGTGACAATATGTTTACCAGCCAAAGGTGAATTTGTGATCTTGTAGTGTTTGGGAACCTATCCAGTTAAGGACTCAAGGGACTATCTAGAAGAATAAAGATATGCTGAACCCTAAGCAACGGAGCACATTTGCCATAAAATCGTGATAAACCTGATTCTGGAATCATCCCGTGGGATTATTAAATTGGAGCACAATTAACACTTAGCAGACATGAACGGAGTACAATGGTCATTCACTGAGTACAGATTTTATCCTGATCGACTTGCTTGAGTTCATGTGTGTATCCTGATGACAGTGAGATTATCTTCTGCCATTGATTTTATTTAGTTAGATGTGAATTGCATGGTTGATTTTTTTTCTCAAACGTGCAGGAGATCTGCATGTCATTTCATTAAAATCAGATTTGCATGGTTGATTTTTGATACTGTTACTATTAATTCAGCACAACTTATTGATGATTTTGACACATTTCTTTGCATATATGAAACTCTGATGTCGTGGTCACCTGCTAATTCCTGGTCACTGCACGCATCTTTTCAGGTGGGCATATACTATGAAGAAGCTTATGCAGCTCTCAGTGCACCTCCGCTTAGTCAGCATTTTGATAAGTCATGGGTAGCCCATGTCCAACTGAAGGCAGCTCAATTCTATGCTGATGCTTGCTATAGATATTCATTGGATCTTCATGAGAAAGAAGAAATTGCTGAGGAAATTGCACGGTTAAAGATTGGAATGGCGGCCTTGGCAGATGCCAAGAAGGCTGCCAGGGGTGTTGCTTCCCAGCTTCTGGATTCTGTCAACAAGCTAGAGAGTAACATGAAAACCAATTTGGAGAGAGCTATGAAGGAGAATGATCGTGTTTACCTGATGCGGGTTCCAGCTGCTGGTTCCTTGGGGGCCCTCCCTGCCGCACCCCTTGTAAAGCCTACTTCTCTGGCTGAAGCTTTAGATGCTAGCAAGGAAAAACTTTTTTCATCTCTTGTCCCTGATGGCAGCATGAAAGCACTCTCTAAGTACACGGAAATGGTAGACAACATTATCCGGACCCAGGCGGAGAAATTGCAGCAAGCTAGTGAGATCACTAGAGTCAGGCTGAAGGAAATGGACTTACCAGATTCCATTCTTTCGTTGGAAGGTAATATCACATTACCTTTGGATCTGAAGGAAGACGTAGAGGCTGTGCAGATAAGTGGTGGCCCTGCTGGATTGGAGGCTGAGTTGCAGCAGCTTCAGGATTTGAGGAGAGTCAACCAAGAACTTCTTGTCCAAACTGAGGAGCTTCTGCAGAAGGAAGCAAATGAAGACACCCAATTTCGGACGCAATTTGGGAGTCGTTGGACTAGACCCCAATCAAGCACCCTGACAAAAAATATTCAGGATCGGTTAAATTTATTTGCTGCTAATCTTAAGAAAGCTTCTGATAGTGATTCTCTGATTGAACGAGGCGTAAAGGAGAGCTATCCCTTGATGTCTATTCTTGATAAAAGACCGGTAAGAGCTTAACATCACAAGACCCATGTAGTGTCAAAATTTAGAAGAGGATCACTTGTCTTTATTTGCTTCACAGTGAACTGCAACGCTGTTTTCTGTTATCACTATGTGATTCTTCATCTCGAGATACTCACGCATTCATGTTATTTATTGCAGATAGAGTCCGCACTTCCCAGCTTTTCGAGGCCTATCATGTCCTTGGATGGGAACGAAGATGCTATTGTTGGAGCCCTGAAACAGAGCTTGGTAATATACATTAGTTCTCAAATCACACAGGACCAGTTGTTTGAAACTTGGCAAAACTAATTTTGTTATGTTGACACAGAGGCAACTGGAATCTTTAGGAGCACAAAGGGCAGGTCTTGAAGACATGCTCAAAGAAATGAAAAGAAAGGTAAAAGTCATTGCTTCTTGGAACTTTCTTGATGGTTGTGCTTATAAAATACTGTCTGGTAGGAGCGTTAACTTGTATTTTCTGTTTTGCCCACTCACTTGAAGATTATCTGAAGATCCTGATACTTACATTTTCAAATTTGTTGATCCTTGCCATAGCTGAAATTCAACCGTTAGCTTCCGTACTGAAACTAGTGGCAAGTGGTGATGTTATCATATACTATTTTGTGCACTGAGGGAATTCATTTCTACCAGGATGATATTCTGCCTAAGTTGATGGCTGGTGTTGGATCGCATGACGATCTTTTTAAGAAGGAGATTGCAAAGTATGATCCTATCTGTGCTGATATTGCTGATAATATTGTAGCACAGGAACAATTGTTGCTGCAAATACAGGTAAGCAAACATTGCTGACAAATATTGATGTATACCACTTTTGGGCTCTTTTTGTGCTAGAAGTTTGGGCATATAACTCATCATCGTCATATATTTATTGAAACTGAGTGAAAGGTTATGTTATCATTTTACAGTTCATTGAGTTAACTTCAACTGGAAAAATAAAAAGATAATGCAGAAGTATTTATAAAAAGCTTGGTGCGCTATGTTTTGCCAAATTCTGCTTGTGCATACGAACTTACATTTTGGATCCTTACACAGGCACAAAACGAGCAATTCGCTGCTGTCTTCAATCTCGAGGATTATAAGGGTAATCCCTCCGTTCTGAAATTTGTTTCATTAGGACAACAAAACTAGTTCAAATTGAATTAAAATTATTGTCATAACAGCAACAATTAAGAACGGGAGTATATATGAACACAATAACTTTTGTAGCTTGCTTTTACCTTGTGTCTGAAAGTTATTACAAGCTACTTTAGACAATTTGTCCTAATTTACCTCAAGCTGGCAAGGTTGTAAAGTTAACATTTGACATATTATGCTAATGTTTAGTACATTATTATGCTAGTTTCTGCAATTTATCGCTTTAGTATCCATATGATGTGTTGCTTCCTTTCACCAACCTTTTTTGCATTTGTTTATCCTACAGATGGTAGATATGGTGAAGTTAGGTAGTGGGTGGGCTTTGTATCCATTCTTGAGTCTAATTTCTAATATGATGTGTACCTTCAATTTTTTGTTTAGACTTGTGGGAGTCAGACCTTTCCAAACTGTACATGTTGATCTGATTTGTGAAACTTAATTTTCAGCTGCTCGCGAGAGATGTTACAAACAAATTGCTGCTGCTGTTGCTAAATACAGGGAGATTAAGAAGAATATCAATGAGGGCCTAAACTTTTATGTGACCTTACAGGTGTGTTTGTATCTCCATTTACATTTTATTCTAGTTTTATTGAACTTACGAGTTCTGATGTCTCCTCTCGGAAGGGCTTCTGATTCTTGAATAATTTTTGTGTACAGGAAGCAATAGGCAAAATAAAACAGCAGTGCAGTGACTTTGTAATGACCCGAAACATTCAGTGCCGCGAAATGATCGAAGATGTGCAAAGGAAGCTAGCTGGTTTCAACTTCTCATCCTCCAGCCACACATCTTTGCAGAGAAACGCTTCTGTGCCACCTGATCAGAGCAGTCCATCACCACCTCCGCATGTTCAGCCTCCCTACAGTGCTCCACCTGGGGGAGACTCGCGGCCTGGATACTCGCAACCGGAGCCAAGACCTGCATACTCACAGCCATACCCCCAATCCTATGGCGCTCCACCACAGCAGCCCCCGTATGGCGCGCCACACCATGGGCAGTACCAGCAGCCGCCGCACCAGCCACCACCAAGCCATGACTATGGACAACCGGCATACCCTGGATGGCGTGGGCCATACTACAATGCGCATCAGCCACAGCCACAGCAACCCGGGCCATATCCTCAGCCACCCTACAACGCCCCAGGGTCTTACCCTCCTCATCAGAACAACTACTATGGGTCTCGATGAGATGGATCATCCTGCCGTCGCTGCAACTATTTGTTTCTTCCTTTCCCATTGTGTTGTAATTGTGGATCGTATCCCCTGACGTACTGCATACGAGATTGGGTGGTGTAATATCAGGTTGGCTGGACGGGTAGTTTGTATGATTCGTGCGTATAATAATGTATTAGATGTGGCATACAATTATCAATTCTGATTCAGTTGCCACTATGCCTACCAAGTACCATTATTTTAGCTTCACTGCTGGAGCGAACATTCTGTGATCAAAGTGGTTTCTGTATAGCCCAATACGACCCTATGCGGTATATATTGAATGAAGCATACATATCAGTATTTTCTTGAAATGTCCCTCATTTTATCAAATTTCTCTGAGTTCTGAAATCCATCCTGCACTGACAGCTCTCGGTAATCCAGCTTCCAACCGAAATGCTGTTAAATTAAGACCAGGGTCACAATTATTTCTGGAGGCATGTATATTTAATTGTGTTTAAGGCCAATAAGACACAATGAACAGTGACATTTTAGCTCATAGTCTCATACCGCTCAACAAGATAGTCCCATTCGGCCATTTTATGCTTCCCAAGTCCCAACATGAACATCTCCACACATGTTTACTCGTACATCAGAATATTCGACATATCATCAAATCAAGGCTGTCATACATTTTCCTTTTTCCTGAAAATTAGAAAATGAGATCAGCGAGTTACACGGGCACTTGCACCGGGTTTTGAATGCCTCCGGTAGGCTTCATGCTCATTGCTCAACAGCGCGGCAGCCGCCTTTCTCCGTCGTCCGCCAAATGCGCTACCCGCCATCCTTCATCCTTTCAGCTATCCCAACTGCGACGCCCTGATCGCGGATCGCGGACGTGCTGTTCGCCTGTACTGTACCTACTCGTCAAATGGCGGACGAACAAGCGGCCGCCTTCTCCCAACTCCCCTGGCGCATGCTCGTAGGTGTCTAGCTCCCACAAATGGCCGTGCACCATGGGCTCTCTGCCGCTGCGGCCGCGACGGACGTCCGCCCCGGCCTTCGGCCCTGCCGGGATCTGGAGCGCATCATTCAGGAACTCTACCGCTCGGGGAGACTTAGTCCCGAGTACGCACTCCAAATGTTCGACGAATTGCTTCCTTAAGCCAGACCCCGGTCGGTGACCGCGTTCAACAAGCTTTTCATCGCCGTCGGTGGCGCGCGGACGGACTCGTCGTCGGCCGTGCGCGACGCCGATGTGCTCACTGTCTCCCTCTTCAACCGCATGGTCCGAGCTGGCTCCAACAAGGTGGCTCCTGGGTCCTGACATGTGCACCTACAGCATCGTGATCGGCTGCTGCTGCCGCTTCGGCCGCTTGGATCTCGGCTTTCCCGTCAGTTGGGAGTTGGGACGGAGGGCGAACACCATCCTCCTCAATCAACTAGTTAAGGACCTGTGTGATATCAAGAGGATGAGTGAGGCAATGGACATTGTGGTCCGTCGAATGCGGGAGTTTGGTTACATGCCATGCCATGCCTGACGTTGTGAGTTTGGTTACATGCCATGCCATGCCTGACGTTGTCTCCTACAACACTCTTCTCAAGGGGCTCTGTGGTGCCAAAAGGAGTCAAAAGGTCCTGCATCTGCTCCATGATGCTTGAAGATGGAGGCAGTTGCCGGCCAGATTTGGTGACATAACACTGCCATTGATGGATTCTTTAAAGAGCATGAGGTTGACAAAGCTTACAGCCTGTTTCAAGGAATGTTGGATCATGGGATTTCGCCAGATGTTGTGACTTACAACTCAATGTTTCATGGCCTATGCAAGGCTCAAGCTATGGACAAGGCTGAGGTTGTTCTACAGGAAATGTCTGAAAAGAATGTCCTGCCTGACTGCTTCACATATAACAGTCTAATTCATGGGTATTGCTCTTTCGGGCAGTGGGAGGAGGGAATTAAAATTCTCAAAGAATTGTCCATAGACGGTCACATGCCAGATGTTGTTACTTGTAATACACTGGTGTATCTTTGCAAGAATGGAAGATGTACAGAAGCTAGGAAGATTTTTGACTCTATGGTCCACAGGGATCCGAAACCAAACGTTAGCACTATCGTACCCTGCTTCATGGCTATGCTGCCAATGGATCTATTGCTGATATGAATGATTTTCTAGATCCGATGGTTCGAGATGGCATTTCGTTTGATCATTGTGTCTTCAATATACTGATATATGGATATGGTAAACGACAGATGATTGATGAGGCACTTCTCTTTTTTTACCAAAATGCGGCAGCAAGGTTTGTGCCCTAATGTAGTCAGCTACAGAACGATAATGGATGGACTATGCAAGCTAGGTAGAGTGGATGATGCATTTTCACAATTCAGTCAGATGATCAGTGAAGGATTAACTCCCGACATCTATTTACAACATTAATTCATGGTCTGATTGATAATGGCCAGTGGGATAAGGCTGAGGAATTATCTTTCCAAATGATAGACAGGGACATTCATCCCAATGCTGCTTTTCTCAA
This sequence comes from Eleusine indica, assembly GCA_030378355.1. Lineage (NCBI taxonomy): Eukaryota > Viridiplantae > Streptophyta > Magnoliopsida > Poales > Poaceae > Eleusine > Eleusine indica. Next base: position 52,871,043 of record CM059495.1, read on the forward strand.
CACAATTATAGGCAACCTTTGCAAAGAAGGAAGAGTTACAGAAGCCGAAAAATTCTTTGGCCTTATGGTACTGTAGGTACAATGCCTGATGTTTTTTCATATAGTATATTGATAGATGGATACTGCTTGCATAGAAGGATGGATGAAGCAATGAAGCTCTTTACTGATATGGTTTCAATCGGCTTGAGACCTAATGATGTTACCTACAATATACGTTGATTGATGGCTACTGTAAGAAAGGAAGGATAAAGGATGGCTTAGCTCTTTTCAAAGGAATGTTGAGCAAGGGTGTGAAGCCGGTTGCTATTACCTACAACCTATTGCTGCATGTGTTATTTCAATCTGGCCGTGTCATTGATGCAAAGGGGTTTTACCTGGAGATGGTTAAAAATGGAATATGCTTGGATATTACCACCTATGGCGCAGTTCTTAATGGACTCTGTAAAAATAACTGTGTTACTGATGCACTTGGAATATCCAAGAACCTTTGTTCTATGGATCTTGAGCTTGGTATTATCACTTTCACAATTATGATCGATGCATTGTTTGATATTGGCAGAAAAGACGAGGCCATGACTTTGTTTGTTTCTATCTCAGACAATGGTTTAGTGCCGAATGTGGTGACCTACAGCATTGTGATGAAAAATCTGATAAAAGAAGGTTTGCTGGAAGAGTTGGTCCGAATTTTTTTAGACACGGAGAAAAGTGGTTGTACTCTAGAGTCTAGACTCACCCATGCTTAATTCTGTCATCAGGGGTTTATTGCTTAGGGGTGATTTAAGTAGAGCTCAGACTTATCTCTTCAGAATAGATGAGAATAACTTCTCGCTTGAAGCTTCCACTGCTTCAATGTTAATGTCACTTTCCTCCAAGGCAGAATATCGAGAAACTGTGAAGTTGCTCCCTGAAAAGTTTCATTTTCAAGTGAAAGATGGGAAGGGGATGAATCCTTTTCCATTATTTGTCTGGTAATACGAGCTGGTTGTTAATATAGGGTCGTTTTTTCTATGTGAGAAGTGTTAATATCCATGAGATGATATATGTGTGTTGTGCAGTTACGTTTTTCTGTTGCTACTGCTCGAAGATAATGCCTTTTTAGACAAGTGCTGTACTTCTGCTCGTGTGTTAATGGCTACGGGAATTCTACTCATTTGTTGTTTTTGAAATTTGATCAGGACCAATGTTGGACTTCACGTTTTTCTTTCAACAATTATTGGTTATTGCTGGGGGTTCGTTCATCCTTTGTCTATGTGCATGTGTATACCTAAATAGTAGGTTGACACTGTTGATTTTTGCCACTCTTGTTGCGTGTTATTGTGAATGTGCTTTAAAGTTGATCTTATTGAGCTGAATGAGCAAGACTCCATAGATTTCCAGTTGTTGACTTCCCTATAAAAAAATAAATCAAAGAGAAGCATTTTGAACCACATGAGAGGATACATTATTTTCAGCAATGAATGAATCATTTTTTTTCTGCCTGGTAATACGACCAAGGTGTTAATACACAAGCATTTTTGACAATGAAAAGTGATAATGTCCTTGCAACAAAATATATGTTTCTTCTGTTGATTGTTATTTGTTAAAAATTGTTGCCACAAAATTGTACTAGAATTGTATACAATGTATTTACTCTTTTTAGTACAGCTTTCATCTGGCATCAAAAACAAGTAACTATATGCTGTTTCACCAAAAATTGTTGAATGTTGGATATGAGATTCATGTTACATTCTACACCAGATGTTCATTTCTTTTGGTGGCAACTTAGATGCTCATTTATGGGGCTGTTAATGGTGTGTTTGGTTTGAGATGTAAAGTGGTGACGGATCATCTCACATCTAAGTTTCTTATCTGGTTTGGGGAATGGGATTGATCCATCGCCACCTCGTTCTTCATTAGCACATATCCAATGTATACATGACGAGTACCCCCCCCCCCCCCCTCCCTTGTAGAAACCCAACCATGCTAGTAACTGGACTGCATGTACTATCTGTGATTGTTCGACCTACATGGCCTCATGCTCTTCAAATGTGAATTAAATTCACGTCTCGTGAAGAAACTTAAAAATTTTGACTATAACTTAATTCTAATAAAACTTCTGCTTAATAGTTTTGAATTTTTGGAAATGGTTAAGATGCCCAAATATTTCCAAATGTCTTTATTAGGGTTAGCCTTAAGAAAACTTATGTTTAATAGTTAGCCTTTTTGATGATTTTTATTTTAAAATATCCAATATCTTTTGATTTTCTTTTAAACTGAATTTATTTTCGCAAAGTTCATTCTACAACAAAAAAAATAGGTATAATTTTTATAGTCTTAAAAATATTTTTATCAAGACTTAAATAGATGTAATTGTTAAACAAGAGAAATTCAGAAAAAATAAAAAAAAACGCTAAGCCCGATTGTGGGCCTAGTCGCCCCTTGAATGGCCTACAAAGGCTTTGTTGCACGTTGGTTGGACAACTGGGTCCACTTTTGCTTACGCCCTTGTCGCCCATTGGTCCCATAACAAGGTAAGGTGGTTAGTTTTGCAAATTTAAAAACATTCGATTATTAATATTAAATAAAAAGTTGATTATTTATAAAAGAAATGAATGAAAAAATAGCGAAGCATATCGATCGCCACACCTTGCAATAATGTGCTCATGGGTCCAGTCCATTATGTCCTTGCTGCTAGTGAAATTTATAGCGTACCCCGAGTATTTCAACTGTTGAGTCTTTACAGCATGAAGCCATTTTCTCATTGGAGCCGTGTTGCGGACAGATAGACGTTGCCACCTTTCCTAACCTCACTAAAGTTTGCTATGTTTGTTTAGCTATACTAGAAGTTGTCTCAATACTAGTTATAGTTGTGGATTTGTAGTTTTTTTTGTAGGGTTGTGGATTTGTAGTTTGTTAGTGGAAGTTTTCTTTGTGGTGTTGTCGGTCTTCATAATTATTTTCTAATAAGTACATGTAATATATTATAGAGATTAGAATAAAATTTCCATATTTTAAACAAAAACTATCGAGTCTTTGCGTATGCCGGGATGCCTTACGTCGAATGGAACAAGAAATTCAGGTATTTCAAAATATCCACAGAATCATTTAGCCTTTGACCTCAAATAACAGCCATTATAAACATTCAGCCCCCGTATATTTTTGTCTTGACGTTTCCGACCGGTTTGCAGAAATTAAGGTAGCGGTGTTACTTACGTTTTTGCCCCTCTTTCCTTCGTGCCTGACCGGTTGTTTGTCACCCTCGGAAGCCCGCCGCCGAGCAAAACGTCCTGTGGGAGAGGCTGAAGCAGCACACCTTGACGATTTGCTCTAGCACGACCACTTCGGCAGCCTCGGCTTGGTGTCTATGGCCGATAACTTTCTACTAGCAGCGACAACAATTTAGACACCTTTATAGTTGATCTACAACGTCAACAAAAAAAAAGAACGGAGGGAGTACTTTTTATCAGACGATATTGCGTCGTGATAAGACATAATCTAAGTTAGTGACAGTTAAATTAACTGTTATCTTCCACTTCAAGAACATCAATGCAACAACTGATCTGCAGTCAAAGACAACTCCAGCCACACAGCAACCCTGATTGATCTGTTTTCCTCTGCCACGAGACCAGCATCTAGCCCCAGCTTGGGTAACGTGGCATGCGGGAAGACTGGAACTGCTGCGTGCTCCGGCTGCTATCACTTGGTGTGTTAGCACTAATGAATCCCTGCAGAAGGCTCTGTGCGGCTTTCACTTGGTCCAGCGTGCCCTGGATCTCCACGATCGATTCAGATGAACCGGCATGAGCTTCAAGTATCCTTAGTCTTGCACCGGAAATCTGGGATCAAGTAGGGGAGCACTCATGAGAAAAACTACTGCAGTCCCAATATAACGAAAATCATGACTTTTATACCTGACGTATCTCCACTAAATTGATCCCACCAGCTCCAATAATAGATTCCAGAGAACCATTTGGAATCCTCAGTTCAATAGTGCTTGAGAACCTGCTGCCAAAGGATTCATCCTTCAATTCAATTTGTCCATGTAAAAATAAAATGTGTTTTGGAAGGAAAGAGGACGCCAAAGGCATACCCGGTGGCAGTAACGTGTGTCAGTCCTCGATAATCTTCTTGTCCATGCATCTGTCCAGCAGCCTGGCAAGTACAAAATTGAAATCTATTCAGTACTTTAGATCTGATAATAGGCGTAAACAGAACTAAAAATCAGTCGCAGCAGATAACATCTCAGCTTGGATGCAAGCAAGCTAGGACTTGTAACTAATGATTATGTCTAGGACTCGTAAGCAAGCCAACAAAATGGATAGTGTTGTATCATCTTGTCCATATTACAGTGGACATAGCTGCCACAAAAGTGACAATTGGAAGGATGAATGTGGATCACCACAAGACACTAACTCATAATTATTAGTTCTTTATTATTCAGGAACACCGCCCAATTGTGGAACAAAATTGGCAGAGGAACAGTACTTTGTGTCTCAAGCTTCCAATGAAACATTTTAGGTGATGGCCATTTGAGAAAGAGGGAAACTAATGCGTCAAAAATGTACCTCGGTATAGTCATAAGCATTTGAATTTCCATCTCTTGTGATGTCTAATTGCTGTGAAACCCTACCAGGGTAGCCATCAATAAGCACATGGTTGCGATAAGAACGATGGGACATATAATCTGAGCTGAGGCTAGAAGATGAGAGATCTCTAGTAGGTAAGTGAGCAGGCACTGCATATCTCTGATTAGCAGAGGATGAGGCATTACTAACAAATGGAGGGCTTCCATTAGGGTATTCTCTTTTAGAAAAGCGATATACAGGATAAGCATGAGAAGGAACATGAGGTGCATTTTCGATCGGCCTGCCATATGGCATATTACTCGAAGGTCTTCCATATGGTGAATCATTGGTAGGTCTTCCATATGGTGAATCATTGGTAGGTCTTCCATATGGTGCATTATTGGCAGGTCTTCCATACGGTGGATCAATGGCAGGTCTTCCATACGGTGGATCAATGGCAGGCCTTCCGTGTGGTGGATTGTTGGTAGACCTATCATATAATGTGAATTCCCTGCTAGGTAAAATACCAATAGGAGGACCATCGAAAGGGGTATTAGGTGGAGGATTATCGGCAGAACTTGTATTTCTCAAGGTCCTAGTTCTAAGTCTCGAAGCAATCTCTATGAGGACTCCTCTTGCGATAGCTGGAGACCCAGAAACCTGAAAGCTTGGAACAAATGTAAAGGCACACCAAAGTTATAAAGAAAAACAAAGTACAGTTATAGAAACAATATAAATATCTTGACATAGCTTCAAATATCAAATCACCTGCACAAGCTCATCATCATAAGCCAAGTACTTTGGTTTATCTGCCTTCGAGTAAACTCGAATTTCAGCTCCCGTTCGCCTTCTCATTTCAGTAATTACCTTCCCACCTTCCCCAAGAATACAGCCCACTTTGCTTGATGGTACAACAAGCCTTGTACTCAAATGGCGTTTCTCTGAAGGTACGCTTACTTTGTCATGAAGGAAAATAAGTGCCTCAATGGTAGGCGATATTGGATCGGTTGGTATCTGGATAAATAAGAAGAGGCAAAAAAAAAAATTACTGATGCTGACAGTTGGAATCAGAAGGGGTTGGTATCTAAAACAACAATATGCAGTGTTACCTCCTTAGATGCAACAATAATCAGCCTTTCTCCAGAAGTATCTTTGTCAACTTCTTGAACCTTAATGCGAGCACCAGTCTGCTGTTCCACCTGCCGAATATTGGCCCCATTTTTCCCAATAACTGAACCAATGAGTTCAGAAGCACACAGAATTCTGACAGAAAATTCTTCAGCTTCAGCAGTAGGATATTGCAATGGTCCATTTCTATAAGGATCAAGCAAGGGTATTGGTGGTGGATGACCAACATGCAGGTATGTCAACACTGGATTCTCATCTGATAATGGTGGCGGAGATTCACGTTTCCTTTGGGTGCTTGCATCTATTATTTCCTCAAGAGGTGGATTTTCTTTACGAGGGTGTTGATGGAGACGAGTAGATATTTCATATAGAGCTTTTCTTACAACAAAAGGTGCCCCAGATATCTGAAATAATGTAAAAATAGCTAATCATGTCTAAGCGTAAGGTCAAAACAAATCCAAGTGATGAAAAGGCCAGATCCAATTTTCACTATTTAGTTCATTTACTTGGCAACGCATATCAAATCATTAACATCATAAGAAATTTGCCGAGTAGGTCGCCATTGATATATACCACAGTGAATATTTGTTTCCATAAAAGTAAAGCATGACTAGTTGAATAATAATCAAAGCTATCATACGTTATACTAAGCCACAACATCACCATGCTGAATAAGTAAGGATTTCTTATCTTACTACTGAACAAACTTACCTGCACTAGTTCATCACTTCTAAGTGCACACTGGGGAAGGTTTTCAGATGGCAAGACGCGGATCCCTGCACCAGTATCACTTCGCAATTGTTGTATAATAGATCCACCTTTTCCGAGCAGACAGCCAACTTGATTGCCTGGAACTAAAATTCGAGCAATCACATCATCAACAGTTTCAGACTTGTGGTGGGGGACCTCATCTTCCACAATCTTATCATGTATCTTCATCAAAGCATCTTGGGCAGAACAACGGGGCTTCATATGCTCTAAGTTAGAAATATTTTCAGCTGCTTTATCAGCTCTTTCAGATTGATGTTGGTAGTTGAAGATGATAATTACTCTCTCATCAGCACCAGGAATGGAATCAGCAACCCTTATCTTTGCTTTAGTTTCCTCCCTAAGGGCTTTAACAATGTCACCACCCCTCCCTAAGACACTACCTATCTTCTTTACTGGACACAATATCCTGTAAATTGTTTCCACTGGCTCAGAGGACATAGATGTGTCATCATGCCTGGAATGTAATCGTTTCCTCTTTCCATCATCAGAACTGAAATGTGTCCTCCTTTTGGAATTGCCTCGTCTAGAATTATCATAATCCATCAAAATCAACTTTATAGTCCACCTTTGCCTACACAAAGAATGATTTCTCAGCATAAACAAACTGAATAGTTACACTGATAAGAAGATAATGCAGAAACGAAAGGATGTAGCATGCACAGGAACCTAAGGCATACCAGTGGTGAGACATACATAAACCTGGCTTCATGTATACCTTCCAAGTCAGAACCTGATTCTAAATGTTTTTTTTAGGGAAATGCAGTAGGGGAAGCCCCTACTGTGGTAATATATTAATATATAAAAACGAAAATCTGTACAACCAAAGGGCCAAAATAGAAGCTATACAATCTAACAGAGACCAGAGGCCCAAAACACCTGATTCTAAACGTTCATGTCTTAGGAATAATATGACTTGTATTGATATTTGATAATAGCCCCAATGGGGACATTATATAGAGATTACAGAACTCAATACTAGACTAGGATAAGGACTCTACAATTAGAGTCCTATACTACTACTATATCCTTAACCCCCCCCCCCCCTCTCTCTCTCTCTCTCAAATGCATGGCATATGCAATATCGTTGCATTTGAAGGAGATAAACACTAAGATGCAATTATAATAAAAAATACATCCAAAATCTAATCCGTTAAAGTCACCATGGAGTGGAGTCTTGATGAGTTGCCAAGTCATGCCGAAGGGAGAATAGATAACCACTACTACAAACCGCAAGTAGTGTAACAAGACGAGAAAAAACACTTCTTACAAACCACAAGTAGTGTGTATGAGACGAGATAAAACACTTCTTACAAACCGCAAGTAGCATAACGAGAAGAGATAAAACACTTCTTACAAACCAAAAGTAGTGTAACAAAATAATGGTTGATTGACAAAAAGATATTATGTGGACTCGCATGATGACAGATATAAAATAGAATATGGATGTGGATACAGAGGAAACATGAGACTCTAATGATTAAAAAGAAAAACAAACGATGTCAGCAGATGCAATATCTAGCCAACAGAGAGAAAACTAGGATCTTTTTATGATGGATTAAGAGCCTTGTCGACGAAGAGACACAAATCGAACAGGTCTGCGCCGCGTGAACAAGAGGAACGGGAACACAGCTCGATCTCCCCCAGACAAAAATGGAATTAGAAGGCAAGCAAGCATGAAGCAACGGATAAAAGCAAAGTAGCACGTACGTACTGCATCTAGCAGCCTCCAGCACTGCAGCCCAACAAAAGGCCAAAAGCAGGTCATGAATAGACTTATGGCCAACATCAGGAGTAGCACGAGATAGCTCGATGCAGCAACATGAAGACAAAACACCAGCCATGATGGCAACCAGAAGCCAACGCATGATGAATATGGTCCCGAAGGCACCGGGTAGTGGCGAACGACGAATTGAAGACCCAGCAGCAGAAATCACAGATGGCAGATCTGCAACAGGGATGAGACGGAGGAACTGAGCTGCCACTTGATGATGACAGAGGCCTGGACGAGGGCCTCAACCTCCATCACGACAGCTTGGCGACCATACCCCATACACGACGATACCACCCCCAGGTGTTGAGTCGGATCCTCCCGGGGGCATGCACAGCGGGAAAAAAAAATATTGATCTAACCCTAACGTAGGCTCTATACCATGTTAGGAACAATATGACTTGTATTGATAATACATGTCACTATTTGGATTAGAGGATGGCGGTATAGAAAATTTACAAGTACAACAAGAGGCATTAACCGCACACAGATCGAGACACCCTGGAGATCAGAGACCACATTTATTAAAAGAGCATGAAAATGATGTTTGGCTGGAAAAGTATAAAACAAGAGTTTTGACATTGATGTCACTAGTCCAATTTCCCCACTTGCATATATGATGCCAGCATGGGAAAAAGGGAACATAAGTTTAGGTAGCACAGATAAGTTATAATAAGTATATGAAAAATTGAAAGGAGACAGATGATGTAGAAGAAATAAATAAACCCACGCAAGGTTTGCTTCATCAATGTTTTCAACAAAATAGATTAAAAGGTTTATGACACAAGAAATAGCCGATTATATTTTCATATAAGATCTAAAAGATGAAAAGATCAGATGTAATTCTAGTTGCACCAAGTGGAAAGGATGCTCGGCAACTGGAAAGCAACAGTTTGATTTATACAAACATAATTAGCATAAAATCACAAGTAACAAGTGGAAGCTATACTCAGTTCAATTAAGGTAAAGTATCACTAACAGCATCAAAAGGCACCGTAGCATATGCAATTTACAGCGACTGTGTAGGTTAACCTCTACAGCAGATTATCCTTGTACCCATAAATAAAAGCAATAATGCCACAATAAGACCTCATCAGGCCACCACATAAAGGTGAGATGCCATATTGCCAACGGCATTACTAGCATGAACCCGTAAATAAAAAAATAAATCCAACATTCATGAAAGTCCCCCAAAAGGCCAGTCATTTAGAGCATTTCAGCACGTGTGCAAAAGGTCACAGCAACACTGCTTAGGTAGCTCGCACGAACAAGCAAAAGTTGCAGTTTGACTTGACCTCACATTTAAGCTCATTATAATATTCAACCTCATCAATAGTTAAGTGTGATTTAAGCACTCTCGATTTACATTCTAGCACAAGAAAGATACCAAATTGAGCACAATGCACGTGAGTCCACTTTGAGCATCACCAGCACAGTTGGTAAAATGGATTGCTATACCTAAAAACTGCCCAAATACCTAAAAGCCAATTCTAGGAGCACTTGCAATGATGATTCAAGCTGTAGCACAGAACAATTTTAGGTCATGAATTAAACAGGACCCATTTTTGGGAAATAGCTACATCAAAAAAAAAAAGGTCCGCAAGGGTCAAACTAGATGGGTTGAAGTTCCTATCCTAGCAAAAAACGATTTGGAATTAATTAATCACAGTCAAAGCACAGAAAATATCACCCTTGTAACAGTTCCCTCCAAGCAATCTAGATCCTCCTCATCAGACACACGGTGAAGGAAACCGACTTGGATCTTCACCGTTCACCCCGACACCAATGGAGCAGGGGAATAGAGAAGGGCAGCCAGGGAAGTCCTACGAGGTCGAGGTGGCCTCCTTCGACTAAGAGATCCTGCGATTTTGTCTTGACAGCAGTGCGATAGCAACAAACCGGCCGGGTAGCAAGCTGCCGGGAGGAACCACAGGACAGGGCACGCGCCGATTGGTGCCCTCGTCTAGCCCTACGCCGCGAGGGAAGAGGACTCCTGGATTAAGCAAACGACCCCGGCACCATGGATTTTCATATCCACACACCCCAAGCGATCCCCACACCACCCAACGAGGACAAGCCGGAGTTTTACGCGGAGAGAACCGGAGAAGCAAGCAGCTAGCACGGCCAAGGATTTCTAGAAGTTTCATCAGGAAGGAAGGCTACCTGATGGGATGGGATCACCACGCGAGGACTCGCCACCGCCGTGTTCGTCGTCTCGCCGTCGACTCGTCGGTGCAGCCTCGCGAGTCGCAACGGGGTTGCTTCCAGTTCCAGGGATTAGGTCAGCGTGGGCTCTGGAGACGGGGCCCGTCGAGAAGCACGTTCAAAGATGCGGGCTGTGCGGCCCGACTCGGATAGGACGGTTTTGGTCCGGTAGAGCACCTGCAACAAAATACCCTCAACAAAATACACTCGGCTAGCTATTTTTCATTTTCGTTAGTTTCTATAAAATAAAATATCCTCAAAAAAGAGGGTTAAATCAACAGATTCTTTAAAGTTCTGTACTTTCTCCGTTTTTTCCTTTTCATTAGGACAAAGCAGCTAGTACAAATTTGCACCAGAAAATTTATTCTTAATAGGGCAATAAAATAAGAACATATGAGTAATCTTTATACTAGAAAGTTTATCCTTAAGAACAATAAAATAAGAACAGATGAGTAATAATCTCTATATTCAAAATAACCACGTTATCATATGGCCTAGCTACCAGGGATGGGCCTACCTATTCAAGGATATTCAACTAAATATCCATTATTTTAATGAAAACATTTATACATATAATATATGTATGTATTTATATTAAAAATAGAAAATAAACAAGCACAAAAACCTATGTGACGCTTTCGCTATTGGTCTAAAGCTAAAATAAGCATTTAATTCTATATTATACATCCATAATTTAGAGTGCAAATTTATTTTTTTCCATTGCAAATTTTAAATATCCATAGTTTAAATCATAGGCCGCCGCTGCCAACTACCGTTGTTAACTTGTTCCATTTAGACCTGTTTATTCTACTACTATCGCATGAGCTGGAACTTTGTTTGGACTTTTTCTGCTCAGTCTTGACATCTTTTGTAGTTGTGTTGGGTTTCATCAGGAGCGGATCTACGGGGTATGTTATATATGTCATGACATATCCTAGTTTTTGTTAAATATTAATACATATAGTATAGAGTGGGTATAAAAAGCATAATATGCTAACTAAATTTTATAAAAATAAATATAGCTCAACTGGTTTATTAGCCACAATTAGTTCTAATACATAATGATCTTGAATTCAATTCCCAACAATATTATTTTTTTGAACAAATTTTTTTATGATATCCTAGGATATAAGTCTAGATCTGCCACTGGTTTCATCCTCTGCTCGTGCACGTGTAATCGTGTTTTACAGCACCGCATGGGATTGGGAAGCAACGAACATGCGTGTGAGTGGGTTTGGATGAAAAGATTGAAGCTTGTGACTCGACTTGATTTGTAACAAGTTCGGCTCAACTCGTTTCATTAGCAAGCTAAGCCGAGTTTATAATTTAGCTCATCAAATTTACGAGCCGAGTCGAGCGAGCTCAACGAGTTTTGAAAGACTCACAAGAAGTAAGATCATTAGTGATAAAATATAAATATTCTATAAATATTTAATTATTTTATAACTTATTTTAAATTGTATTATATTTATAAATTATTATTATTAACTCTATACCTTATTTTTAGATATTATATGTTAAAATATTTTATCAAATTAGAATCTAACTTTTGAATTATAATGTGTTCCTGCTCGCGAGCCTAACGAGCCAGCTCCAGCTAACTATCAAGTCAAGCCGAGCTAAGTTTTGAGCTCGGTTGTGTAACGAGTCGAGCCGAGCCAATTTTCTAATGAGCTAACACAAGCCGAGCCAACTCGACATCCACCCCTATGCTTGAGGCAGCAGGAGCGTGCGGGAAGCGACGAGCACGTGGGGGAGGTAGCAAACGTTTTCGGTCTGGCGAGAACACAATTTTATAAAGCTATTTAGAATATCTGTTGAAGAAAGTTTTTTATTAAATAGTTATATTTAGTGATAGAAATTGAGTTAAAGAGCCTCTTGAAGTTGCTCTTACTCCGTGATAGCTTACTGAAATTTTGTTAATATCTCGGTTAGTTTTTTAGTTATTGGAAATTGATTCAAACCATTTTTTATTTTTTATAGAACATTTTTTTTACATAGATGAATGAAAAAATATCTATGTGGCGATCTGCTGAATCAATATCCAAGTTAAACTATTTCTTAGAAAAAATAGAAAAAGAAAACCTAATTGTCCCTTATGTTATATGAACTGTTCAAACCAAACAGACCATCACCAACGTTACTTCTTCTTTCTTCTCTCTATTGTCAATGGCGACTAACCCTAATATAGACGCGAGCGGGCGAGCGAAAAGAGGGTGCATGCTAGAATTTTCTTGTCTTTCCCTTTTGTTCCAACATAGTTAAACATAATATGATTCATGATTTGTTCATTTAATTGTGAGGGCTTAATATGCAAACAGGGTAAAAAAGAGATATATGATTAAGAAGATACTCTCAATAAAAATTGTGACAAAAAAGCTAACTCACCAATCTAGATGCAGGAGTGGACCTAGGAAGTATGTCATATATGTCATGGCATACCCTAAATTTTGATAAATATTAATACACATAGTATAGAGTGAGTATAAAAAGAATAATTTGTTAACTAAATTTATAGAAATAAACACAACTTTGTTGGTTTATTAGCCACATTTAGTTTTAATGCATAAATGTTTGGAGTTCAATTCTCAACAAAAACATTTTTTAATAACTTTTTGTAACATATCCTAGCATACAAGTCTAGGCCCCCACTGTCTAGATGTTGCCACAAGAGCAATAGCTAACAAGTAAATTAATTTGTTACCTATACCACAATTGATATAGGAACAGTGTCTCAACTAAATCTTGTGTAGAGCCGAGCTCAACCCAACAATAGCCTAATCACTAATCTGGATAACTAGAGTTTAGTTAGGAACGCAGCACAAAAAAAGTTCACATAGGTGCTAGGATAACTAGAGTTTAGTTATTATATATACATTTAAAATAGAAATCATATGTAATCTACAACATGTGATGTCTAAGGACTAAAATATAATATTAAAAAAATAATTAGATTTTATATATCTAAATTTCTCTAAATTTTATATCAACAATATTCTAGACTCAGCCTAATTTGTCCAACCAAATATAGAAAAATGACAATACATAGTCAAATAAAAAATGTCTTGGTTGTATACTTATGATAATTTCCATTTTATATAGTTTCAGAGATCTCTATATTCCAAGGTCCAAATTAAAGTAACTAAGAGCATCTCTAAAAGAGTCCTATAAACTCTCCCTAAATTAAATTAATGGAGTTCAATCTAAAAAATTATCTCCAATAGTTTTCCAAAACAACTCAGAGATTTATTCTCTCTTTAAATTCATCTCATTTGTAGCTAGAAACAACGGAAAATTAGAGCCCCAATCCTTATATTTAAAAGAGAATTAATATTGTTATGGTTCTAGATGCTAACGTGGTCCAATCAAAAGTTTTTATAATCTATTTTTAAGGATAACTGTTGGAGAAAACAAAAGAAACTTTTCTCTAATAATTTTTTAATTGCTCCTAAAAACATTCTTTGGAGTTAATTTTTTAAGTAGATGGTCTAAAATCTGGGTGAATCCGCTCACGAATCAGAGGGCGTGAGAAAAAAAAAAAAGGAAAACAGTGATGGAAAGGATTTCTAGCGATGGAGTTTCCTTAATATTTCCTCCTCTTCCCACTGCAACAGCCTACGACAACTAACACTAGCAAAGACGCAGCCGCGTATCAGGGATTCAGTGGACCTTGAGAAAGAGGAGAAGAACTCTAAATCCTCCTCCGCCCTCCGCCGCCGGAGGAGAGGAAAGACAATTCCAGGCTTTGTTGAGTGGAACCTTCGCGGATGGCCAGCAAGCGCGCGTGCAAGCTCCGTATCCCTTGAATTGAATTGTCATTTTGGGGGATTTTGATTCAGTAGAATGTTGAAGTCGAATGGCTGTCGCGGTCTTGTCTACTTGTTCGAATCTGTGTCTCTAGGTTTAGGGTCGATTGGATTTGCTCGCTATGATCAAATTCGACTCCAAGAGCCTGCGTTGCGGCGCCCCGGCTGTTCTTCCTTCTTCGTCTTCTGTTCACTGTTCATGTTGGTTTTGTTCTTGTGAGCCTGTGATTGAGTTGAGCATAGCCTGAACTGTAGTTGGCTTCCTGGAACCTATTCAGGATTATTTGAACCGTAGTATTTCAAGAATGAAAGATTTACTTTCATTAGTCGCTGCTCTTTTGTTTCGATGATATTCCTCCTCTACGTACGTGTGCGTGTGCAAGTTGGGGTAGAATGAAATTTAGTGAGGCCATGCGGAAATTTAGTATGGTATTTCGAAATGTTGCGCCTGGAATAACATAGATTTCTGCCTATGCACAACAAAAGTTTGGTCCTCTGTTTTAACTTGAGATAGGAGATTGTTTCTAGTTATTTCTGGCCGATTGAAAACTTTGCGTAGTAGAACTATGAAAGAGAAATTTCTTGCAAGGAACTTTTACTTCCATACAATGTAGTTTGCCGTTCAACAAATTGGAACAAAAGACAAACAGTTAGTGGTAGTATGCAACAGTCTATCTGGTTTCCTTGACATTGATCAGAGGAGTTTGTTGCACATGCTTCCAGCGTCAATTGTGTCAAATTTGGAAGGCGGACATCAAGGATGCTTATCACTGGTGGAGAGGATATGAAGGTCAATCTTTGGGCTGTAGGGAAACCCAGTGCCTTTCTGGTAATTTCCAATGGGATATTGTGCTATCTCATGTGTAATGGAATTTTTGCTTGTTTGGCACAATGACACTGAATTATGTAGTTCAATTGTCTTGTACATTGCAGAGCCTAACAGGCCTCACAAGTCCAGTTGAGTCTGTTGGTTTTGACTCTTCTGAAGTTACAATAGGTGCTGGTGCAGCAAGTGGAACTATAAAGATATGGGATGTTGAGGAGGCAAAAGGTATGAACTGTATTGATGCATTGGTGCATTTTGAATTGAAAATTTAAACTCCAACCATGTCATGCAATATTTTATGTTTCTGTTGACTATTGTGTGTAATGCACACAGTTATTCGAACTTTTACTGGGCATAGATCAAATTGTGCATCTCTTGATTTCCATCCTTTTGGAGAATTTTTGGCCTCTGGGTCTTCAGACACAAACATGAAAATATGGGACATTCGAAAGAAGCGATGCATTCACACGTACAAGGGCCATTCCCGGCGAGTTGATGTGCTTAAATTTACTCCTGATGGTCGATGGATTGTTTCTGGTGGGGCTGATAACTCTGTCAAGGTAAAAATATGAGCATGCTAATGCCAGCTAATACAGGATCATAGCTCCACAAAAAAAATTGCAGGAGTTTTAATCTTCTGACAATCTAACTTGTTTAGCTATTAGCCTGCTACACCATATGTTGAGTCACCACAGCTATAGTCAACAAGATGGACAATCTCGTACTACTATTAATAGAAAATTAGTCTCATATTCATCATTTCGTGGTCACTAAAGTTATGTTTAATTTATCTTTCCAGATCTGGGATTTGACAGCTGGAAAACTCTTGCACGACTTTAATCTTCATCGTGGTCCAGTCAACTGCTTAGATTTTCACCCCCATGAGTTCTTATTGGCCACAGGTTAGATGAAAATTTCTCCACCAAAATATACTCGTTGAAAGTTTTCTTTATTTTCTTATTGTGGACCTGTTACTCTGTCATTTCTTTCTTGTGCAATAATTTGGAGTTTTATCATATTCCATGCTGTTGGTAAAACTTTTGCAGGTTCAGCTGATAAGACTGTCAAATTTTGGGACCTTGAGACTTTTGAATTAATTGGCTCTTCTGGTCCTGAGGTACCATATTTATGCCCCAACTCAATTATCCTATGGTTACATTATGAATTAGCATATATCTCTATGAAACCAAGTCCACACATCATCTGGAAAAGCTATCCCCATAGACGGCTATAGTTTTGAAAGATTTTATGTTTAACAGTTTAGGAGCATTTGATCATTTGATTTACATTGATTTATTTGATTATTTGCCTGCATTCATTTAGTTCAATTCAGGCTAAGATTTAATATTGTAAATAGCATCCGTCCTTGGTTTGTCCCCTTTACAATTATTCAAGGAACCTCATAAACTTTGAGGGTGGGTGGTGTGTGTTGTACCGGGTTCTTATCCCGTTCTTTCTTCTTAATACAAAGAAGCACAGCTCTCCTGCGTTTTCGAGAAAAAAAAAACATAAGCATGAGTTTTCAAGTACCTATGTAATGTAATATCTTATTACTTTTTGATTCTGCTGTAGATATCAGTTGAAATCAAATAATGTACATGGCAGCAACTGCTTTATTTTATTGTAAATGTAGAACCTTATTTTTCTGTCCGTTCTCTATCTTGTTTCTATTTCGGAAATAATAAATTTTTTCAGCTTAATGCAGAACAGTCGAGAATACTATGTGCCGGTAAGGTTTCTGACCATTAATTTTGACATTTTGTATGTAATTGTTTATTGAAATGGATGAGTGCTTGTTGGTAGGAAAATACTTGATTTCAATTACTCAATGGTCCTTTTCCTCAATTTTCAGGCAAATGTAGTTTGTTCTATGAAATTCAACAGCGATGGTAAAACACTGTTTTGTGGATTACATGAAAGATTAAAGGTAGATGCCCTGATGATCTATCAACCTTACTTCGTTTTTCTAGAGAATCACTGCATAACAGAAGTCATTGCATCATACTGTATCTTTTTGTTTGTAGGTTCTTTCCTGGGAACCTATCGTATGTCATGATGTTGTTGATGTAGGATGGTCTACATTAGCAGATTTAACTGTAGATGAGGGAAAACTCCTTGGTTGCTCATATAACCAAAATTGCATTGGTGTATGGGTAGTGAATTTAATGGTACGATTTTGTACTGAATAATTTACTATGTTGGCAGTTAAGTTATTTCTTTCTGATATGGTTGTGGCACTGATTTTCAGAGAACTGAACCATATGCTGTTGGTAGTGCTGAATCACACTTAACTGGAAGCATAAATAGGCCAGTACGAGCTGATAGTAGCATATCATCGGTGTTTGATAGGCTATCGATTTCCAAAAACCCAGGTACTGTAAACAACAAACAAGTTAGTGTAACTTATATTTTCTTTATGTAAACCTATCTTCGTCCTGTGTCGACATTATTCTGGAATCTAAAGTAGATATATTTGTTACTTTCAGAACGGATAGTGAAATTGATATATTGTTATTTCTTGGAACAGCCAATGAAATTGCTCCCAATACTCAGCTTAAGCGTTCAATGTCCGCTTCAAAAGAAATTCTTGTCTCAGCTTCTTCTACATTAACAAAGAGATTGTCAAAAGAGCCTAGAACTATTGATCTCCAACTCACAAGATCTGATTTTGTACCTCTCCTTTTTCCTGGAGTTAGATTGGACCCACATTCTCTTGACGACAACAAGAGGCAGCAAGCTGCTGTTGAACCTTTACCTGTACCAAAATTCAGTTCTAAAGTGGATCTCTCTTCAAATGCTGCAGTTCTGTCTCATCACTCCCTTGTATCGGCAACTCCCACATATAAATCAAGGCCCTGTATTTGTGCAAATAGTAATGAAGCATCATCTTTCATCCCTGTTTTTGTTCCAAGGCATAGCTCTAAAGTGGATGCTAGTCCCATTATCAGTGAACCTGCCACAGGTGACTTACGAATGATTGAGCCTGAAAATTTAGCTGTCAATCATGGCAAAGAAGATGGCATGTTGGTAAAATTGATTGATTCAAGGAATTCAAACAAGGATGTAGAAGCTAGCTTTAGAAGAATCACTGATAATGTAGAATGTAACAAAACAATCCCAGAAACTAGTTCGAAAGCCAACCTGGGCTTTGACTTTAGAATGAGGGCTTCAAAAAGTCAAAACGTGTGTGAGCGTATATTTCAGTCAAAACCTATTAGTGCACAAAGGAAAAATATAAGAGAAACATCAGGTCATGGGGAAGATAACTTTTCTATGTCAGCATGCACTGAAAGTGTCAATTCAAATGAAACTGGGAGCTGGTATGACGTGTCTGGTTTTGAAAAGAGGAATTCTGCTGCCAGAAGGACAGAGTTTGCCGACACTAACAGAAGTGCTGTGATTCGGTTAAGCAAACTGATGGAGTCGAGTGGAAGGCATGGTGAACTTCGTAAGTGCTCTAGTGTTCTGGAATTTTCTTTGTCGTCATCTTTTGTTTCAGTTTCCTTCAGAAAAAATCCCCAACTCTGGTTGTAACAGGACCTTCGTCATCAAATTTTGATAAAATCCAATATGAGTCAACATTAGATGGCTCGGTATGCATTACTTCCAATATTCTGTCATTTGGGATGCCTGTGCTAACTTCTGTTGATGTTGGTACTCATTATGCATCCAATCTTTACTGTTTCTGTAGAGGTGGCAAGCATCATTTGCTGGAAGGCAGAATAAGTCAACTATTGATGAAGATGCTATGGCAGCTCTAATGGAAAACCACCAAAAATTCATTCATGTTATGAAGTCTCGGAAAACAAAATTAGAGGTTATAAATGGGATGAATCAGATCTGTAGCATTTATTGATGTCAGACACTGTTATGTTACATATATCCAGTAATGCAACATGTATCACCATGTGACATTTGCAGGAGGCGTGTCGATGTTGGGGAGGAAATATCAAGGAATTTATTGATGCTACATTGAGAATTTCAGATTGTGCTGTGTGTACTCCCCATGAGCCAAGATCCCACTTTATTTCAGTTCCATCAGCTGCAATGTCTAACAGTTATTCTACCACTCTTGTAGGTAACTGCTGATATTATTATCTTTCTAATGGAAAATAGTAATTGTTTCACATTGGATACTTGTAGTTTTCTCCTGTATCTTGCCTCAAGTCTTTTTGAAAGCATGTATGACAGGTATTTCCCACATATTTCCTCTCAATTTATGCCACATTAGACTGGCAGATAAGATATATATTTGTGACTTGCTATTGTATGTTGGGATGACATTACGTTTCAAACTCGATAAATATTCGTTGGTGGCTTGGACCTTTACAATGGGTGGAACTCCAAATATGCTGATAGGACATACATTTGGTCAGATTTTGGTGGTAGTCAACCCTTGTATTCAAGGCTATAACCAACTACAATTTATGCAATGGTACCACCAAATAGTTGCACCATTTTATTTTGTTGATTTGCTTCAATCACGGGTGCCATTTATGTAATTCCGTAGACTATATCAGTTTATCAGCCATGTATCAAATGTTGAATGTTTCCAACTATAAAAAAATGTTGAATGCTATATCCGCCTTTGTTTAATTTGCTAATAATAACACTGGAAATGTCATTATTAGAAGTTTTCGCCTCGTTCAACTGTTACCTGCCCTCGCCATAATTTTAGTTTTCAGTTTATACACGGTACTAGAGCCAGTATGGGAAATGAGTGAAAACGTAATTGCCTCGTTCAACTGTTACCTGCCCTCGCCATGTTTTTAGTTTTTCAGAAAATATATGGCAATATGATGCTATGGTCGTATTTAATGGATAATATGCAGGCATTTGAGCATTGCCTTGGAGGTGGTTCTCAAACTTGTTAAGAGATTTGTTGCAACTATTTCGTCAACTTTATTGGCTACACCGCCAGTCGGTGTAGACCTTGAGGCGGAGCAGAGGTATTTTGCCCCTTGAATACAAGTGATCCTTCTTCCTACCTCATATACATGCATTGGACTTGCTTAATAAGTGCTTCTTGCTAGATTGGAGCGGTGCCATTTATGCTTCCAGGAGCTGAAGAAAATGAGTGTCAGCCTCATGTTGCTGACAAGGTAAACTCTTAACTTGTACTTAAATGGCACTTAAATGTCTAAACATTCCGTTCGATTTGATGAATCTAAAATGGTGCCTTTATGCATCCTTTTGCAGGTGGCAAGGCGAGGTTGGGAGATCGGCACAGGAGCTGAGCCTCTTTCTTGAGAATATCTTTCAACACTGAAGCAGATAACAGTGGCGATACTGCCACTCGTGAAATCCATCCCCCCCACCTTTGGCCGTAACAGATACACCAACATAGGATTAACAGCTATAGCAAAAGAAATATATAGATGTAGCACAGTGAAGCAGCATGGGGAAATTTGCCGCCCTTAACGTAGTATTGTATAGAAATTCAGATTTTTATTTATATTCGCACTATCGAGTATGCACGCCCTCATTCTTGCGCGCGTGCGTGTGCCTAGCACATGTATATGATAATTGACATTTGTTTAACTTACATATGGCCAATTTGCTACACGAGGAGATGCTTTCTCCTTTTTTTTGAGCCTGTTGATCTGCACTCTAACCACAAATACACGTGGATTTGATGCATATGCATGGCGGCATGACTTTAAATTTCACAATGATTTATTTTGTTGTGCAAAGGTTCCGTACACTAGAGAGAGCGTTCTCTATGTGCGAGTGATCAGTATTCATGTACAGAAAAAGTGTTTATAGAACACATATAATACAACAGAAAAGATTGAAAAAGAACATGTGTAATACAGTAATAAAAAAAAGAACGTGCAATAACAGAATCCGTCAGTGGAAATAAAAAAGAGAAGCTGCGCTAGGGAACCCCGTTGGGCCGTAACGTGTGTATTCGGAGACATGGGTAAAAAAGGAATGATGCAGAGAAGAGTAACACTATAATTCCCCAGAGTCTGCCAGCTAGTCCTGGCCAACTGGGCCGTGCTGGCCCGAAGCCCGTAAAATTTAGCCCGGTCCAAGTCTGGCATGGCACGGCACGGCGCATTTCGTGCCCGGGCCGGCCGGCACGCGCCTTCGTGTCGTGCTAAGGCCGAGGCCTCGGCCCGGCGGGCGGCACGAGCATGGCCCGTTTATGGGCGGTCCAATCAGGCACGAAGGAGGCCCACGTCCGACACAAAATAAGACCCAGCAGGTCGAAATTCTCCCTCGCCTGCAGTCCCGCACAACACTACCAACGATCCGGCCCAATGCGACCTGGGGCACGCCGTCACTCACTCGGTCACTCCCCTCGCCCCGTTCCTCCTAGGCTCCCACGCGCTCACGCCGCTGCTGCTCCTCCCTCTCGCCGTCGCTGCCGTCGCCAGTCGCTCGGGTGCATTCTCCCGGCGCCGTCAGCACCTTCGTGCCCTGGTCGCCCTCCCCGCACCGCCAGTTGCCTCGGCGGATGGTCGCCCTCTCCGCACCGCTAGTCGCCTCGGCGCTCGGTCATCTTCCCCGCTCCGTCGCCGCATCCGTCCCATCGCGACGTCGTCGCGGCTGTTGCCCCGCGCCGCCGCCACATTCTCACCAGCGCGTGTCTCCACCGCTAGCGGACAGGCCGCCGTGTCTTAACGAGCTGGCGTGCCAAACGGGCCGGCCCGGCACGCCTGGCCATTTTCGTGTCATGCCGTGGGCCAATGGCGCGGCACGAATGAAAGTTGCCTAGAGGGGGGGGGGGGTGAATAGGCAAACCTAAAAAATCCTATGAAATTAGACTTAAACAAATTTATCAGTCGGACCGGCAGTGCCGATGGCTGGGATCAACAGTGCCGATGGTCACTGCCGGTGCTGGATCGGCAGTGCCGATGATATAACAGTAAGTCACCGAAATAAAAACTAAGCTGGTTTCATAGTTACTAAGTTGATAAACAGACCAACAACAGTTGAATAAGGCACTACAAAGTATTAGCAACAACTAAACAAGCCTACACAAGTAGATCGGTCGAATTAAAGCTAATACAAGAACAAACCTTAGAATAAGAAAAAAGAAACAATAAGTAAATAAAAGAACACACGAAGACACAGGATTTGTTACCGAAGTTCGGTCTCACAAAGAACCCTATGTCTCTGTTGAGAAGTCCACAAAAGACCAGGTCTCTTTCAACCCTATTCTCACTCAAATGACCACAAAGATCGAGCTCAAGTTCTTCACTATCAATTCCCTTACGTGAGGATAATACAAACTTCACGAGGTGTCACCACACAAGTTGAGAGCTCTACGAGCACCGCTAACCGTATAGGAGCAATGCTCCAAGAGTAACAAGCACAAGTCACAAAGATGATTAAATCGAATGCTCAAGAGTGGAATGATGCTCTTTTCACTAGGAATCAATGGCTCACTGAAAGTGCCTAGAGGGGGGGGGGGTGAATAGGCAATTATCCCTGAAAATGACTTAAAAATAAAAGTTAAATGCGCAGTGTCGGACTTGTCCGAAAATTATGAGTAAAGTCCGATGAATTGTCTGATGACGCGAGATAGAAAAGTAGATCGGCCAATTAAAACTACAAACTAGTGCAAGGCAAGCTAGAAACAAGTAATAACAAGCTGGAGTAAGTTGTAGGAATGAGGAGAAGAGCTAGCATGCAACCTACACAAGTTAATTTAACAAATGCATAGCAAACCCTAACTAGCAAGATTAAGAGCAAGAACTAGTAAATGAAGAACAAATAATTAAGCACACAAGAGACACGGGATTTTTCACCGAAGTTCAGTTTCACAAAGAAGCCTACGTCTCCGTTGAAGGATCCACAAAGGACTGGGTCTCTTTTAACTCTAAACCTCTCCAAGTGATCACAAAGATCAAACTTGGTGTTCCACTAGCAACTACACGAAGCAGGGGTCAATACAAACTTTCCAAGACATTGCCACACAAGTTGGGAGCTCAACGGACACATCTAACCGTCTAGGAAATGAATCCCCAAGAGTAACAAACACAAGAGTTGTTGGCGGTGAGGATGAACCAAGTGCTCAAGAGGATGGAAGCTTGGAGGTGATGAAACTCTTCAATCTTCTCTCAATCCCTTCACAAATCAAGAGTGGAAACAGAGGAGGAGAGTTGGGAAAGAAAAGTAAGCTTGAGAGTGTTTTTGCGTGGAATGAGTGACCAACCGGCCAAAGGGCGAAATGGGGGTCTATTTATACCCATGGAGAAAAAAAGTCGTTTCAAGGGGTATTTCTCAGATCTATATCAGACAAGTCCGATGGTCATCGAACAAGTCCGACGATTCAAAGTGGCGTGGTTCCTGGAGTCCAAGGGACTTGCCCGATGCCTCGGACAAGTCATGTCCATCGGACAAGTCCGATGACATAGGGTGGCAGAGGTACTGGGGTCCGATAAAAGATGTCCGACATGTCAGACTTTCCTCAGGTCATCGAACATCGGACATATCCGACGGCCCAGAATGGCAACGCTACTGGAGTCCGATGGACTTGTCCGACACGTCGGACAAGTCCGATGAAAAACCTCTGGAAAAATGTGTTTGGCTAGGAAATGAGATTTTAGCACTTAGTTCACTTTCGCTTCACATTTTATATGTCCCTCTTAATAGTACGACTTTTTCTATACTCAAGATTTAAAATAAAACTCATGAACTTCATTCTTGAGCAAATTGAATTTTCATCTTGAAGTCATTTTGCCATCTTCTTTTCTCCTTTTTAATTCTATGCATTTTATTTCAACAAACTTTGGACTATTATCTACACACATGCTCATTAAAAAATTAGTCCATTCTTAATTGTATTGATGCCAATCACCAAAATAAAATTAGAGGCTTAGATGCACCTTTAATCTCCCCCCCCCCCCCTTTTTGGTGATTGATGACAATACAACTAAAATTTCATAAAATATACAACAAGGTTCAGTTTGTGATGAGGAGATGAGGAGCTCCCCCTAAATGTGTGCATGAGTAACGAAATAGGCAACGATAATAGGTGCACATATTTAAAGAAAAGTGTAAGAGCTCCCCCTAACACTATGCACACATGTTAATTTGCAACAACTGATTACGAGAGATAGAAACAAATGCAAATGACATGTTAATTTGCAACAATTTCACACAAATGCAACAAGATGAAGATAATCAACAAAGCACCATTACAATAAGCAAATAGAGTTGACAAACCACAAAATAGAGTTGACAAACCACAAATAAATATCCAACCACAAGGAAATCATAAAGAGTTTTACAAACCAAATAGTGCCACAAATTGTGTCCATCTCCACCACTCTCACAACTCACAACCTAAAACGATAAGATAGATAGCTACTTCTCCCCCTTTGGCATCAAAACACCAAGAAAAGAGAAAAGCTAAAACATGAGCAAGGAGAATCTTATACTCCTCATCATAGTCTTCATCTTCGTCCTCTTCATCTTCATCCTCATCTTCTTCTTCGTCAATGACTGGGGCCTTGCCTTTGCGCTCATGAAGAGCATATGCAACGGGATCCTCTTCTTCCTCATTTTCATCCTCATCATCATCAAAGCAGACATGTTGTCCACTAGAGGCTGCTCTAGTGCTAAGCTGAGGGGACGGAGGATAGTAGTCAAAGTAGTTCATCTCCTCCAGAGTGAAAGAGTCAGTCAGATCAGCATAAGTAGGAGGAGGAGGTGCTTCCATGGGAGAAGGTGGAGGAGGAGGCTCAATACCAAAATAATCAAAAAGTGCGTGCTGATTCCTCTCGATGACATCCATCCATTAGTTAATGTTCCGACACATTCCAAGGAGAGATTTGAACATCTTCATTATTCCACTTCTCTTCACACGAGGTGGAGGAGGCACATGAGATGATCCAGTGCCCCTAGTAGCAGCCCTAGGTGGCTGAGGAGATGCAGCAGAAGATGGAGCTGAGCTGCACCAAAATACTGACCAGATGTAGTGTCGGGAGTCCAGTTAGAACGAATCTGAGGTTTGAGACTCAGATGCTTCATATCCTTGTTGAAAGTCAATCCCGAGACCTTCTCAATCATATACATAATGTGAGGAGCATATCCACAGCCACGCTTGGGAGAGATTGAGATATCCTACATCTCCTGATAGACATAGTCAAAAGCATCAAACTTTCTATTCCCATGAACCCAGTGCAAGATATCCCTCTGAAAGGCAGGGATACAGTCAGAATTGTCTCCCCTTGGTGCTAAGGTACTCCTGTAGATCCGAAACAAGACTGAGAAGAATGGTTTTAGTCCATTGGAGTTAGGAGGGAAGCAGGTGTCTGGGTCCATATACATGTACCTTATGTCCTCAGCATTCATGTGATTTCCCTTGTGAATCTTATGCTTCTCTTTGCGAGAGTGCTTGAGTCCAATCATAGTAGCAAACTGGTTCACTGAGCAGGTGTACTTTGTGCCACTCGTCATCCAGGTCATGGACTTGTCATCATCAAAATACACGGTAGAATAAAACTGAGCTATGATCTCCTTGTTCCAAGAGTAGTTGAAGGCGAGGAAAGTTTTGAGTCTTTGGTGCTCAAAAGCTGCAAGCACTTGATTGAGCAACAGATGCTTCCTTGCCTTCATATGATCCCAATCCAGCCACTTCATGTCAACAACTGCATTCTTCATGCGGAGGTAGGTGGAGCGGTACCAATCCGCATGAAAGTGTACATGAAAGCGGAAATCAGAAGCTTCTTTCTCACCAGCATAGTGGTTGGTTAACCTTGCCTCATAGCAGGTCTCAATAGAGGCATAAAGGTAGTTCACAATGTCCCGGTCAGAGTTCTCCACTTCAGCTAGAGGATGCATGACTCGAATGAGATCCTCAGGTTCTTTTGGCTTCGGTCGATCAGCTGCTCTCAGGGTGGTGCGACGGGTGCGCTTAGTAGTGGCCTTCGTCCTCTTTAGGGCTTGGCTTTGACCTTGGTCTTCACTAGTCTTGGTCCTCTTCTCTCTCAAGGGAGATGCTTCCACATCAGACATGCTAAAGAAAATTTGGCGAGCAATAAGTTAGGAGGGAGTTAAAGAGAGGAATGGGGGTAAGGGGAATCAATGAGGGACTTAGGTTTTTGAAAAAGCTGCAGGTCGTCGGACATGTCCGATAATCATTAGGAAAGTTTGACGCGTCGGACTTGTCCGATGACCCGTAGTTTTTGCAAAAACCTAGATCTTTCACAAATCCACCTACCAAAAGTAACCAAACTCTATCTACTCCAACTACAACTAACTAGAAGCATTCTCCATGGATCAACTATGCAAGGCAAAAATATTTGACAGTAGCATTGCTCTATAACCCTAACCCTAAGGGAGAGATAGGGAATTAGGGTTAAACCTTGCAAAATCGAAGGGGGATCGGACTTCTCCGATGGAGGAGGACCTCTTGACCTTGAATCTTGCGCCAAGGGATGGTTGAAGTGGGAGATCGCCTTGGAATCGCCTTGGGGGGAGTTCTTGAGGAGAGAGAACATGAGGGAGGTGAATGTGGAGGGGTTGATCGAAGGGGTAAGTCGGGCTGGGTTAAAGTCAAAACCTGGAGCCATAGGACTTGTCTGATGGACGTCAGACTTGTCTGACTGTCTCGGACTTGTCCAACAAACATCGGACTTGTCCGATGGCAAAAGGCGCCAGGGACCGAAAGGCAGGTTCAAGGGAAGATTTGAAGCTTTTAAGAGTAGATGTTGATGGATACAAAGAATCCTTGACAACACATGGTCAGCCAATCAAACAATCATTCAAAACTATGACCATATTTTGACAAGATTGATCAATAGATCAAGAATCAATCATCAAGCAAAACAAACAAGTTTTGACATAAAACCATAATTTTTGCGGTAATTAAAAAATCATCATTCAAATATGCACATTTTCTAAATCACATTGCTAGAGTCAAGAATATTTAGTTCACTCCTAAGATAGCAAAATCTCTTCTCATCTAGGTGCTTGGTGAATATATTGGCTAGTTGGTATTTGGTTCTCACACGACTTACTTCTATATCCCCCTTAATAGAATGATCTCTCAAAAAGTGGTGGCAGATATCTATATGCTTTGTGCGTGAATGCTCAACGGGGTTATGAGCAAGCTTTATGGCACTCTCATTATCACATAGGAGAGGAACACGACTCAAATTGTAACCTTAGAGTTTGTCTCATCCAAAGTAGTTATGCACAACAACTACCGGCTGCAACATACTCCGCTTCAGCCGTGGAAAGTGCAACGGAATTTTGTTTCTTGGGTGACCATGACACTAGAGACCTACCCAAAAATTGGCATGTACCGGAGGCGCTCTTTCTATCTACCTTATCCCCGGCATAATCCGCATCGAAATAGCCTAATAGGTTGAACTTTGAACCCTTCTGGTACCAAAGCCCTAGGCTGGGTGTGTGAACCAAATATCTTCATATTCTCTTAACGGCCACCATGTGACACTTCATAGGAGCGTCTTGAAAACGTGCACACATACACACACTAAGCATGATGTCGGGTCTAGATGCACAAAGATAAAAGCAAAGAGCCTATTATGGAGCGATATACCTTTTGATCAATGGGTTTATCCTTTTTGTTAAGGTCGAGGTGGCCATTTGTTGGCATGGGAGTTTTGATGGGCTTTGCCTTGTCCATGTCAAATTTATTCAATAAGTCTTGTGTGTACTTTGCTTGACATATGAAGGTGCCCTCCTTGAGTTGCTTCACTTGGAAGCCTAGAAAGAATGTCAATTCTCCCATCATGGACATCTCGAACCTCTTGGTTATTATCTTGCTAAATTCATCACAAAAGGTTTGGTTAGTAGAACCAAATATAATGTCATCGACATATATTTGGCATACAAAGATATCATCACCAAAACACTTAGTGAAGAGGGTTGCATCGGCCTTGCCAATGACAAAACCCTTTTTAACAAGAAAATCCCAAAAGCATTCATATCATGCTCTTGGGGCTTGCTTAAGCCCATAGAGCGCATTATGGAGTTTATAAACATGGTTAGGATACTTAGGGTCTTCAAAACCCGGTGGTTGCTCCACATACACTTCTTCCTTTATTGGCCCATTAAGAAATGCATTTTTCACGTCCATTTGGTACAACTTAAAATCATGGTGAGTAGCAAAAGCAAGTAATATTCTAATAGATTCAACTCTTGCTACGGGGGCATAGGTTTCATCGAAATCCAAATCTTCAACTTGTGAATACCCCTTTGCCATGAGCCTTGCCTTGTTTCTTGTCATCACACCAACTTCATTTTGTTTGTTACGGAACACCCATTTGGTGCCCACAACATTCTTGTTCTTTGGCCTTTACTCTAATGTCCACACTTCATTTCTTGTGAAGTTGTTCAATTCGTCTTGCATGGCCATCACCCAATCCGAATCCTCAAGTGCTTGTTCTATTCTAAATGGCTCCATAGAAGAGACAAAAGAGTAATGTTCACAAAAATTACTAACTCGAGATCTAGTGATTACCCCCTTGTCAATATCTCCAAGAATTTGCTCGACGGGGTGATCACATTGTACATTTTGATGCACTCTTGGGTGTGGTGGATGTGAGCTTTCTTGACCACCATCTTTATCAACCTCTTCATCATGTCTTTGAGAATCATTACTTGATGCTTGTTCATGATCCCCAACATCTTGATCTTGACCACTTGTGTGATCTATTTCTTCATTCTCATGATGTTGGTTTCATCTTGAGGGAGAGGGTTGATTTTCAATACTTGATGTTTCTTGTGGTCTCACATCACCAATGACCATCCTTTTTATTGCATTTCTAGGAGCTTTGTCATCTACACCATCATTGACAACTTGCTCCCCTTGAGAGCCATTAGATTCATCAAATGTCACGTCATGTGAAATTTTAACACAACCGGTGGTTTTATTGAACACATGATAGGCATGAACATTCAACCCATAACCAAGCAAGAAACCTCCATCAACTTTTGGAGCAAACTTAGAAGTCTTGGGTTTCTTGTTTAGCATAAAGCATTTGCTCCCAAAAACACGAAAGTAGGAAATATTAGGCTTGTTACCGATTAGTAGCTCATATGGTGTTTTCTTCAATAGTCGATGGAGATACAACCGGTTGGAGGCATGACATGCGGTGTTGATGGCTTCGGCTCAAAACCGGTCGGACGTTTTGTATTCATCAAGCATTGTTCTTGCCATCTCAATGAGCGTGCGGTTCTTTCTTTCGGCCACCCCATTTTGTTGAGGGGAGTAGGGTGCCGAAAATTCATGCTTGATGCCTTCGTAATCAAGATACTCTTCCACTTGAGTGTTCTTGAATTGGTGTCGTTGTCACTCCTTATTTTCTTGATCTTGACTTCATATTCATTTTGTGCTCTTTTCATGAATGTCTTGAGCACATCTTTTACTTCATCTTTATCATGCAAAACGAATACCCAGATGAAGCGAGAAAAGTCATCAATAAATACAAGACCATATTTGTTACCATAATACTTATGTAGGAGACGGGACCGAAGAGGTCCATGTGCAACATCTCCAATGGCCTTGTGGTGGTCACCACATTTTTGGCGGGGTGTGATGCTCCAACTTATTTTTCCGCTTGGCGTGCACTACAAATTCTATCCTTCTCAAAGCAAATATCGGTTAGTCCTATGATGTGGCCGCCCTTTTAGAGTTTGTGAAGATTTCTCATACCAACATGAGCTAGCCTTCTATGCCACAAACACCCTATGTTGGACTTTGCTAATAAGCATGTACCAAGTCTAGCTTCATCCGTGGAAAAGTTCACAATATAAAGCTTTCCTTTAAGCACACTCTTAAAAGCAACCAAGCCATCACACCTCTTATAGATGGTCATATCACATTCATTGAACAAACAATCATAGCCCATTTTACAAAATTGCGAAATGGACAAAAGATTGAAGTCAACGTGATCAACAAGCATAACCTTACAAAGAGAATACGAAGAAGTGAGAGGGACTTTACCATAACCTAGTACTTGTCCCGTTCCATTGTCACCAAATGTGATGTACTCATTTTTGTTGTGACTTGGCTCGAATGACTTGAACATCTTTTTGTCTCCGGTCATATGATTGGTGCATCCGCTATCAATCACCCAACTTGACCCTCCGAAGACATAGTCCTATAAAACAAATTAAGCTTTATTTTTAGGTACACAAATTTGCTTGGGTCTTTTCATATTAGTTACAAGCACTTTGGACACCCACACACAAGTCTTTGATCTCTTGTTGCGTGGCCCAATATATTTAGCAAAGACACGACCATGCATATTTCTCATGAGCATATAAGAGGCATCAAAATCATGAAAAAGTGCACATGAGCTGTTAGGTATATTAGCATGAAAATCATTAACAAAATAAGTTTGGTTAGTTTCATTATTTTTGGCTTGCTTCTTTTGATAAGATCCTTCCTTGGTGAACTTGAGGAATTTCTTCCCTTTCTTGTTCTCCCTAGCATTCTGCTTAGCACCCTCAACATAACCAATGTTTTTCATGACATGTGACATTCTAGTATATGAGTATGCACCTCTTGCATACTTTGCCTTCTTATCATCAACAACATTTTTCTCTTGTTGTATTTTGCTTTCAAGAGTCTTTACTTGCTTGTTCAAATCATCAATCAATTTAACATTAGTAGCACAAGCATCAACATCAATATTATAGCATCTATCATATTCTTTGCTAGTGGAAGCATGGGAGGAATTGATGAGTACATCACACTCATGGATACACACAACACTCCTCCAACTAAGATGAAAGTTCATGTGCATCACCTGAATTTACAGGTGAGATCATTTCTAATATTTTTATTATGTGGTTTTCAGAATAGATTGCTATCTAATGAATTAATTATTGTTACAAACCATGGAGATGATGATGAGATAGCTGGAGAGGTGATTGGAGACGTGATGGGCTAGCAAGGATGTCTAAGCCAAGGTGGAGGCCCAATCAAAACCGACTTCGAGTCTGTTTCGGAGCCCAGGACCAGTCTGTACTAAAACGGACGCACAGGACGCATACGGACTCGAATTTTGACATGGGACAGGTTGGGTTGGAAAAAGGGTTCCCGATCTTCCGAAAGGTTCTTGGTAAGTTAATTTGGTCGGAGGTGACATACAAATCGATCCGGCTTCAGAACAGCACGTTCTAAACCCCGCAATCACAGTATGACGTCTCCTCTGGTTATCAACCGTCCAAGGACGATTGACCTCGCCGAGAAGGCTAATCCCTGCCTGCGAATCAAGAACACAAGCAAGACTAACGAAGAATGCAACACAATTGCAGATGTATGATTAAACTCACGAAGTTAGGGTCTCACAAACCGATGAACAACGACACTTTTTATGAGCAGAACTGACCTAAGCAAAACCCAAACCCTAATGAAGAGGCGGCAGTTGTATATGAGGACTCTAGGGTCGTGCAAGACCCTCTGGATGCAGCCCTAAGTGGGCTCAACTCGATACATGGCCCAAAAACCGATTACGGTGTCGCAACAGCAGGACAGATTCTAGAAGTCGGTTTATTTTGGTGATTGCCGACGGCTCAGGATGAATTTTGACATGGCACTGGCTGGGTTGGAAAGTTATTTTCGTTATCTTTCCAGGCATATATAGAACGTCCAAATCTGAGTCCGTATGTGTCCTGGGCGTCCGTTTTAGTGCAGACTGGTCCTGGGCTTTGAAACAGACTCGAAGTCGGTTTTGATTGGGTCTCCACCTTGGCTTGGACATCCTTGCTGGCCCATCACGTCTCCAATCACCTCCCCAGCTATATTATCATCATCTCCATGATTTCTAACAACAATTAATTCATTAGGTAGCAATCTATTCTCAAAACCACATAATAAAAACATTAGAAACGATCTCACCTGTAAATTCAGGTGATGCACATGAACTTTCATCTTAGTTGGAGGAGTGTTGTGTGTATCTATGAGTGTGATGTACTCATCAGAAATTATTTGAGGAGGATGTGAAAGTTGAAAGAATCCTATATTGTTATTCAAGAGACTTATGAGCCTTTTTCAAATTTTCATACTTCTCTTGAAGTTCATCTTTAGTGCTCTTAACATTCACACAAGTATTCTCAATTTTAGTGAGAGATATAGTTAAGTCATTATTTTTCTTTCTCTCTTCTTCTAGGATCTTCTCTAATTCATGGTTTCTTTTCTTTTCAAGAATAAGCAAGTCTTCTTGTTTCTCAAGTAGCTCCTCTTGCCTATCATTTTCTTTCTTTTGTTTTTCAAGTAATTTCATAAATTCAAGCATTTTAGGAAGTGGAGCATTAACATCATCATCATCATCATCATCATCATCATCATCATCATCACTACTACTAGCATAAGAGGAACGCTTGTGTTTAGATTTTGTTACCTTTGATCCTCTTGCCATGAGGCACTTGTGAGTGTTGTCATCATCATCATCACTCAAGCTCCTAAATAAAGAGGTGTTGGTGGAGTGGCGCCAATGGTAATTGTAGCAATGTCTCCCTTATCCGAGTCGGATTCGGAGGAAGAAGAGGATGAAGAGGATGAGTCATCAGAATTCCATTCTTCACCAATATGAGCTTCACATTTTCTATACTTCTTGTACTTCTTGTCTTTCTTGTGGTGCTTGTCTTTGTTTGTTTCATCCTTGTTCTTCTTCTATGGACACTCCGCAATGAAATGTCCTTCATCACCACACTCATAACAAGTCCTTTTTGACCTTCTTGCTTTGCTCTTGTCAAAACTCTTCTTCTTGTAACCATCTTTCTTAAGAAATCACATGAATCTCCTCACAAGCAAAGCCATCTCATCATCACTAGAGTCAACCACTTTCTTCTTCCTCCTCTCTTGCTTTTCTCGTGTAGCATTGAGTGCTATATTATTTTTGTCACCATTTGCTCCCTCAATTTGCTTGATCAAGGCATTTATCTTGTTAGCTTGATCATTTTGTTGCTTTTGGAAAGAAGCTTCCCGAGCACTTCATCGGTGGAGAATGTTTTGAAGTTGTCCTTCTCTCTAATGTTTGAGTAAATGTTGCTATCCCATGGTCTCAATGCTTGTAGTAGTCTCTTGTTGATATCCAAGTCACTCATTCTAGCTCCTAGTGCTCTTCTTTGATTCACAATTCTCATTAGCCTATCATGAACTCCTTTTGGGCTTTCTCCCGGA
Organism: Eleusine indica; assembly: GCA_030378355.1. NCBI lineage: Eukaryota > Viridiplantae > Streptophyta > Magnoliopsida > Poales > Poaceae > Eleusine > Eleusine indica. The sequence continues at coordinate 52,904,209 of CM059495.1, forward strand.
CCCATGATGAACAAGTTGAACTCATTTTGTAATTCTTCAAGTCTTGCATCTTTAACGGAATCAATGTCCTCATAGATAACCTCAAGTTTTCTCCATAGTTGGTTGACATTCTTTATTCCGGCTACCTTGTCATACTCGGTGGCACTAAGTGCGGAAACAATTGCACTAGCAGCCACGATATTGTGATGAATATTGATTTGATCCTTGCGGGTTGGATTGTCTCTATTTTCTCACAAGAAACCATTCTCGGTTATACTTGCAACATGAGGACTCATGGATTCCAAATACATCATCATCTTGCATTTCCAATGATCATAAAATTATCCATCAAAGTAGGGGAGTCTACCGGACCCTTGCCCAATGTGATCTTCTTTGAGATCATCATAATAAAACATGAAATTGTTGTAGGTTTTTGGTAGCCCATCTTTATCAATATCTTCAGTCCTTGGATTTTCTCCAAATACATCATCCTCGGTCACTGCTTCGAATGTTCCACTAGGCAAAAAAAATTTTCCCTTTGTCATTTTTATCTTCAAGTGGTTAAGCCTTCAAGAAGAACCTTCTCTGATACCAATTGAAAGTGCCTAGAGGGAGGTGAATAGGTAATTATCCCTGAAAATGACTTAAAAATAAAAGTTAAATACGCGGTGTCGGACTTGTCCGACAATTGTGAGTAAAGTCCGATGACTTGTCTGATGGCACGAGATAGAAAAGTAGATCGGCCGATTAAAACTACGAACTAGTGCAAGGCAAGCTAGGAACAAATAATAACAAGCTAAAGGAAGTTATAGAAATAAGGAGAAGAGCTAGCATGCAACCTACACAAGTTAATCTAAGAAATGCGTAGCAAACCCTAACTAGCAAGATTAAGAGCAAGAACTAGTAAATGAAGAACAAATAATTAAGCACACAAGAGACACGGGATTTTTCACCGAAGTTCAGTTACACAAAGAAGCCTACGTCTCCATTGAGGGATCCACAGAGAACCGGGTCTCTTTCAACCCTAAACCTCTCCAAGTGATCACAAAGATCAAATTTGGTGTTCCACTAGCAACTCCACGAAGGAGGGGCCAATACAAACTTCCCGAGGCGTCACCACACAAGTTGGGAGCTCAACGGGCGCCTCTAACCGTCTAGGGGATGAATCCCCAAGAGTAACAAACACAAGAGTTGTCGGCGGTGAGGATGAACCAAGTGCTCAAGAGGATGGAAGCTTGGAGGCGATGGATCTCTTCAATCTTCTCTCAATCCCTTCACAAATCAAGAGTGGAAACAAGGGAGAAGAGTTGGGGAGAGCAAAGTAAGTTTGAGAGTGTTTTTGCGTGGAATGAGTGACCAACCGGCCAAAGGGTGAAATGAGGGGTGTATTTATAGCCCATGGAGAAAAAGAGCCATTTGAAGGGGTATTTCTCAGATCTACATCGGACAAGTCCGATGGTCATCGGACATGTCCGACGATTCAAAGTGGCGCGGTTCCTGGAGTCTGAGGGACTTGCCCGATGCCTCGGACAAGTCATGTCCATCGGACAAGTCCGATGGGTGGCAGAGGTACTGGGGTCCGATGAAAGATGTCCGACACGTCAGACTTTTCTCGGACATGTCCGATGGCCTAGAGTGGCAACGCTACTGGAGTCCAATAGACTTGTCCGATATGTCGGACAAGTCCGATGAAAAAACCTCTGGAAAAATGTGTTTGGCTGGGAAATGAGATTTTAGTACTTAGTTCACCTTCGCTTCACATTTTATATGTCCCTCTTAATAGTACGGCTTTTCCTATACTCAAGATTTAAAATAAAACTCATGGACTTTATTCTTGAGCAAATTGAATTTTCATCTTGAAGTCATTTTGCCATCTTCTTTTCTCCTTTTTGCTTCTATGCATTTTATTTCAACAAACTTTGGACCATTATCTACACAAATGCTCATTAAAAAGTTAGTCCATTCTTAATTGTATTGACGTTAATCACCAAAATAAAATTTGGGGCCTAGATGCACCTTCACTCACTCAAGCCCTAGCTCAAGGAATGAAGCTTTGACTTAGAGAGGGAGAGTGAGGAGGGTGAAGCTCAAAAGTGCCAAATGATTTTCGGGTTGGAAGGGGTTTGCACGAAGTGGGGTGAGAGCCTTTTATATAAAGGGCTCAAAAAGAGTCGTTGGCCTGTCTCGACATCCCGCACCGGCACTGCCGATCAAGCCATCGGTACTGCCGGTAGGGTTCCTGACACGCTGTCATAGATCCCAGATCAAGGACTTGGCCCGCACCGGCACTGCCGATCAGGGCATCGGCACTGCTAGTGAGGCAGGCACCGAGAAGACAAGTGGTCTCTGGAGACCTTGATCGGCACTACCGATAAATCAGACCGGCACTACCGATCGCTGTCAGCCAGACAACCCGAGTAAAACTAGTCTCTGTGGAGAGGGGACCGGCACTGCCGATCAGGAGATCGGCACTGCCGATGAACTATAGGTTGAGCCAGACACAAAGAGCAGCTCTCTCGGAGAGCCGATCGGCACTGCCGATCACGGTGACCGGCACTGCCGATGAGCTACAGCCAGAAAGCCAGAGATCAGCCTTCTCTGGAAGGAGAGACCGGTACTGCCAATGCTGGCAAGACAGAAGCTAGAGAGGTGTCTGGGCAGCACAGCGCCTCTGGGAAGGGGGGATCGGCACTGCCGGTGAAGGTCACCGACACTGCTGATAAAGGCAAAATCAGATGGCGACAGAAGTGGTTTTTGTGAGAAATTTGAGCATTTGACTTTACCACACTTGTGAATTGTACCCCTCTTGATAGTAAAGTTTACCTATACTCAAGAGATAAAAGATAAAACTCCATGATCTTCGTTCTTGAGCAAATATGTTGGACTTTTATTTTGAGACAAATAACCATCTCCTTTTCCCTTTTTTTTTGTTTTAATGCATTTCATTCATCAATTTGAGATAGTCATCTATACACATGCTCAATGAAAATATTAGTCCATTCTTAATTGTATTGACGTCAATCTTCAAAATAAAATTACGAGCCTAGATGCACTTTCAACGAAGGCCGGTCCGACACGGCATGGCTACTGTTACGTGTCGTGTCGGCCTGAAATATTACGTGTCGGGCCTTTTCAGATTTAGACCGGACCGTGTCAGGCGGCCCGTTTGGCCAGGACTACCGCCAGCCATAAGTCCTACACGATGGAGACCATGCTCAACGTTACAAGTAATACTACTGGAAGTCATGGTTTAAATAACCGCGGTTAACCGACCGGTTATCCCGGTTAACCGTATAACCGGTCCGGTCCGGTCACCTCGGCCGGCTGGTTAGCCGCCAATAACCAATCATGTTACTGTAGCAAATCAGTTAACCGGCCGGTTATCCCGGTTAACCGTCGGTTTTCCACCGACTCGAGACCTTGCTGGAAGTTCAGTAGTATTCCCTCCAGTATTTTGTCTTCTCTTTTGTTTAGATTACGTCCTTGACAAGTTTGGTTCGATTACATCCTTGCAAGTTGAAAGGGTGATACAGTTACGCATTTTTCATCAACTAAAAAATGTCATTGGTTCATTAAAAAGTACCATTGTCTACAGAAGTACATAATCAGACATTATTAACTTATTATTTCTGGCATGTTTGATGTATTGTCATTGCTTTTGCTTGAAACCCACCATAGTACAGAGATGCAGCTATACCGAAATAGCTCAAATAAGGAGCGCTCCCGTGTGCCGAACCACTTTTTTCTATGGCACATATGATACAGTAAGTGTAGACGCCATTACGGTTTACACTGAAACCATAATTGCAGGAAAAAAGAATATGCTGCTAAACACCCAAACCAAAATACCTCAAATAACGAATAGATTAACTTCGGTCATCACATCACACAACTGGACAGTGGCACACAGTAAACCATACAGAACAAACATTTCAAAATTGTAGACATTTCATCAAACTAGACCAGTCATAGCATGATACAGGCTCCCTATCCGCCAATAGCAGGGGAAACAAAGCCATTGAGTTCACATAAGTTACATGCCAAAACTATAGAACTACAAAAAATTTTGCACTCAATTAACATGCAGTTTGGCAGCAACCATCAATCAGCGCACAAAAAATAATCAAGTCCTGTTGAAAGGTTGCTGTGCGCCTGATGGAGGTTGCGTAGGCAGAGGGGGTGGAGGAAGTGACATCTGCATTTGCATCTGCATAGGTATCTGTGCTAGAATACCCCTTCCATCACCTCGATCAGCTTGGCCTGGTATGCCTGGGTTCGTGGAGCCATCAGGAATGCCCCCAAAACCAGCCTGCATGAACGCCATACTGCCACCACCCTGTGGATCACCTGCACCATCAGCCATTCCCTGTCCCAGGGGCATTGACTGAAATGGATTGCCCATCATTCCCGTGGCCCACGGTCGCTGTAACCCCTCAGGAAAGCCTAAAGGACCAGATGGAAGCTGGACCCCTGACATGGAACCTTGGTCTGATCCAGCATCTGGTAGTTGCATCTGAAAAGGCCCGCCAAAATATTGAGAGTTTCCATCTTGCTGGAGGGGAGGATAATTGAATGAAGCATTGGGCATCAAAGGCTGGTTCATGTTCATGGGCATCATAAAGTTTGGCTGATTAGGAGGAATCGGTGGGAACATAAATTGTGCATTTGCCATCAGCTGTTGCTTGTCCTGACTAGTGGGGTCAGATTCTTGGCGAAGTGGAGTTGCCGCACCTGGGCTGTCCTGATGTGGCTGAGAAGCCCAATTGTAGGGCCGATCAAACCCTTGAGGTGTGTTGTTCTCAGAATGAGTTTCCCCTGGTGGATATGAGTGGCGACCATGGAATGATGGCGGTTTTGCAAGCATTTGGGGCCTCAGTGGGGTTTGCTCCCTGGACTGGTGGTAGCGGGAGCGTTCTTCACGATCTTGAGTGTGAGAAGTTGAACTCGGTGAAAAAACTTGCCTTTGAGGAGCGCGTGCAGTAGACATTTCAGGCATTTGAGATTGTCTATGATCCCCTCCAGAAGCACGGGAGATGTTGGGAGCATCTGACTCATTACGTTCTTCCTTATCTACACTAGTTTGGAGGAGGTTAGCATGAGCTTCAGGCACATGGGCCTCAAAATCCGCTTTCTTGAGGAACGATTTGAGACACATTGGTGCAGCACAGATGAAAATCCCTTCCATCATTTTCACGCTTTGTATCTTCTGAATGCGCTCATCGCAACTGCAGAAGCAAACAGAAGTTTCAGAATGACAATTTCAGAACATGCTAAACATAGCACTAATCAATATCATTAAGATTCACTATTTCAAGCACAGAGTATCCAGGGGAAAGAAATCCTTAAATTAGTTTATACTACATTTGAATATGTATTCAAGAGGTATATCCACATTATGCATAGTATAGTTACAGAACATAATTTTCAATATACCACTAGTCACCACTTTAAATGAGCAAGTGTAAATGAAATTACAACAGTACAGAAATGATGAAATATGCAAACCGCACATAGGTAGGTTACTAATAGTTCTACTACCATTGTCAACATATGCATGTCGATTACAGTATCTTAACAAAACTAATACATAGTCAACAAAGCACAAAGTTCGCTTAACAAGACAATTCTGCTATAATTTATAATACCATGAACACCTGAGTGAAACAAGCCATGAAGATGAGAATAACAGATCAGCAATAGAAAAAAAAAAAGGCTTCAGGAATTAGAATGCTTACAGATAACACGTAGAATCACTTCTTGCACACGTCAAACAGAAAGCATGTTCACAAGGAACCTGGAACCAAATTGAAGGGGATAAACTAGGCATAAGCCATAAGACTGCTGTGGCATTTTCAGAAACACAACACTACTATAGGGTTTAACATATACAAGAAACAGAACTACAAAGTAAATGGACATGGAGTTCTTCAAATTTTTGGTCGAAACCTAATACCCTGGTCCCTAAAAAGTAAGGACAAATTGGCAACTCTATTACTAAATGGTAAGAAGCAACAGCCTACGCGGTTCGCTAAACACTAATTTCGCTCAGCGGCAGCAGCCAAGGCCATCGCTGATTGAGAGGACGAATTGACACGAGAAGAAGCTAGGGTTTAGGGCTGTACCAGGCGCCCGTAGATGGCGATGGGGAACTCGCAGCGACAGCAGATGTGAACGCGCTCTCCGAGCGGGCGGCGGGAGCGTCGTCCGATGGTGCGCGTTGCGGCAGCGGCGGAGTTCGTGACGGCGCCAAGGCTCTTCGCCACGGGGAGGTCCGCGATCACCAGGTGGTCGGGGCACGCCACGGTAACCGACTCCGGTATGCCTCCCAGCCCTGCCGCCGCCGCAGACGCGGACTTCGCCGGGGCGCCGCCACCGGCCGCCGCACCGGAGGCAGCGCCGCCGGAGTCCGACGTGCCGACCTTGCTCAGGCGGATCTGCAGCATCGCTAGGGCTCCTTGTTTCTTCCTCCCCGGCGTCCCCGCCTTCTTCTCGGGCTGGGTTTTGCCGTTTTGGTGGGTTTATTTGCTCGTTTGGACTGGACATGTAATGAGCTTTACTTATTGGGCCTCAGGAGCAGGCCTGCAGTTTCTCCAGCTTTCTTTCGGCCCACCAGGACATGACATCATCCACTCAAGGAGGACGGATACTGCTGTCTTTTTTTAAGTATTTTTACCGTAGACTCAATAAATGCACACAGTTTGTTCATCTCATTTAACAATTTAGATTTAAATTATGATACTTTCTCTATCCACTAATATCATGGGTATCGATATCTTAAGTATCATACGGATAATACAGAAAATTACACACGCTTCACAAACTTGTGATATACATATTACTAAGATAAAATAAATATCATTTATTTACTCTTATATCGTTTTCATTATGCTAGGAAAATCTAGATCACGATATCTAAATTTGAAATATATTATGATCAACTATAAAAATGCTCTTTTTTTAGACAAAAAATACTGCAATCGCCAGTCATTGCCCGGCTGAAGTCATTTTCTGCTCATCTACCGCGTAGTAACGGACAGCGAGTGAAGTAGTTATCCATCTCCACGAGCTGCCTCCCTCAACCTCAACCATTGCAACCGACTCCATTGAACACTGAGGGCTCCTCGTTTGGAATGACTCCTCCATTGCATTGTGTACGGCTTCCAAGAGACAGTGACATTCATTTTGGGCAGGGATCAGAAAACAGGTTCGAGGCTTGGAGCTATAGTGCTGCTATAACGATGATACTACAAGACTAAAATCTGGTGCACAGACACACACACCCTAAATTACAGTGCGTGTGTCAAGAGGAGCGAAAGCTGCAGGAGCTCTTCGGCTGAGTTCCCACGTTTAAAATCACCGGCTAAGGCATTTCACGGCAGCCTTTAAAAACAAGGCTATAGCCTCATATAGCGGGCTATTAGCAGGATTTAGCGGAATTTACAACAGCTATAGCCGGAGATTTAAATGCTGGCTGAGTTCTGATCCCACATCTTAAAAAACTGCAGCAGAGACAGTGAATTTAAGAAAAGTTGCAGACGCCCTAAAATAGTAAGATAAAGTACCGGCCGTACTTTTGTTGACGATTTACGGCAATTACTCTACCAGTAATTGCGCACCAACTTTGGCTGCTTTGTGTCGCCAGATCCACATGCCTTTGCCGCGGCGCGGGTATGAACAGTGCGGGCTGCAAATTGAGTTTCGTAATGCCGTGCTGGGGTGGGGAGCTCTGACTTGATGGCCTGTCTCCCTTGCTTGTTAATGTCGCCAAGTACAAGAGCACAGCTAATAGTATGTTCTTGCACCTAATCTTTGGCCTGCCCTTCATCCATGGCAAGATATTTTGCGACTTTTGGAAGAAATATCTAGCTTGATTCTGGGCTTCTTCCATGAAACTGACGGAATTCATGTGTTTCCTGAAGTTTTTGCTCAGTACTGCAATATGGCTGCAGCAGCTGGATAAGAAAAAGGGATCATCGCATCAGGTTACTGCTGCCCACAGCCGCAGCATTAATTTCTCCATGTGATCCACACTTCCACAGCATGCACCTATTTGATCTAGTCTTGATCTAGGGGATGCTACAAATGCCAGGCCATTGTCACTGCTTATTACAGCTGACGATTTATTAGAAACGCTGCTTATGCTCTGTGACAGGTCATTTGTTGGGTTCAGACTAGTAAATGAACTGAACCATGGTGGCAAATAGTTTGCTCTTTAATGACCATAAACACGCACGTCCTTTCTTCAACTGTTCTTGTCGTAAACTGTACATTACTCCTATATGCTGCTTCCCTGACGAGATCCATCGGCAAAAATCTCCAGTACTGTACCAAGCTGTCTATGAATTGTTGCCATTTATAGCACCGTTTGACACCCCACTACTACAGGAGGCTGCTTACAAGTACACTAGTACTACTACCTTCTTACTGGCCGAAGACCAAACCTCTTACGCATCAAGAGATTGTTAATTAAAGGGTACAGGTTTTAATCAAGAACCTATGAGCAAAAGTTCGGATTTTTATGTGATGAGATAACACTCCAACCTCTTCATCATGAAAGATCAACGCAGCTTGCGGTCGAAACAGAGAGATCAAACCTTGCATTCAGCTGTCGATATACACCTTAGCCGTATACCAAACAATTCACAAAGACAGCTTAAGCAGTTTTTACTATAACACATATTAATATCAGAGTAGTGCCCAGTTCACTTCAGTTTCAGCCTCTATGCGTTCTTCAGGTCTCCTTGCACGCACTGCATTGGTTTCAAGGGTGATCGACCGGCAGGCTCGCCACGTCCACCACATACCCGCGGAGCGACGGCGAACGGATCGCCGCGAGCTCCGCCTTGCGCTGCCGCCTGTTCTGTACCCGCCGCCGCGCGATGTAACCGCGAACCCACGGGGTGACGTCCTCGCTGATCTTGATCATGATGAAGAAGAGGAGGCGGTAGATGATGATCATGCTGAAGAGCACAGCCAGGTCCAGCCACTTGGACCGGTTCACGTCGATCTGGAACACGTTCTCCAGGATGTATTCCCCGGGGATTTTGGGCAGCTCGTCATCCTGGTTGTCAAACACCAGGCCCTTCAGATCGTTCTGGTACTGCCCCTGCAAGATGAAGAATATTATTTTACATGGATCATGCGGTTAATTTCTGTTTAATGACTGAGAGACGAGTATTTTTACCTGCAACGCCCAGTAGTGGAAGCTGATGTACGACATTGGATACCTCCAGAATGGCTTTGGAATGTCATGTGGCAGCCTGAAGTACCCTGACACCAGCATGAATATCCCCTGTCCAATTCAAACCATTGTTTACCATTAAATGTGTGTTGTTATCATCAGAAGAGAATATAAGCGTCAGCATTATGATGTGTGGCTCCATGTACAGTATCAGAATTAATCCCAGTTTGGATGCATTCTTGTTCCAATGCGGATGGTGTATAGCATCAAGCTGTTGGGATGTTCAGTTTACCTGAATCCCTGCACCGATAATGATGCCCATGAGGAAGTTGGGGATCACGCTGGCAATTGCCATCATCAGACTCTCGACGACGGTGACGCTGGCGTAGAGGCAGAGGACGAAGAAGAGGTAGTGCATGAAGCCCGGGTGGAGGCGCACCATGAAGTAGCATAGTGTTCCCGAGACAAAGGTGATCAGGAGCAGGAACGGCATCGCAGAAAGCGTGTTGCTGATAACAAATGCCAGAACTCCGTAGTGACCATTGAGCCTCTCCCTTTGAAAGACCTGGAAGTAAAAGGTCAGTAATTAAGTCAGACTGTGAAGAACACTCATGATAGGATTGGTGCTTCAGAGGTTTCACAAACCTTCATGTCCTCGACAAAAGATGGAAATCCTCCAATTGACATGAATGTCACGAAGCCAAAGATGAAGGAAGCACAAGCACCTCGAGCCTAATTGTTTTCATCAGTTGTATCAGGCCACCATATTTTTTACCACCAGAATTCCATTTGAGGGTGACAAGAAAGAAAACTTTTACCAGAATGGAGCTGTACCCCGTGCCAACATTGAGGTAGATAGTCCCAATGCAGAGGGTTACAACTATGTAGATAATAAGCCTCAACCAGTAGTATCCAAAGTCCCTTGACATGTTAATGAAAGATCGCTTCGTGAGTGTGTACGCCTGCATTCCAAAGCTAGCTTGGCTCCCTCCTGCATTCAGGACTGTTCCTTTCTGCAATGGCAAATAACATGGACCCTTCTAGTTTCTATTGGATATTTTATCTGAGTTTCAATAGTTAAAAATTGATTATGAAATTCAAGTACTTACAACCCGGGCCATCTCATCTACTTTCTGTTGTGCATTGATGTAGTACTGTGAGTGCATGTAGTAGCTAATCAACCTTCTCATCACCTCCGAAGTCGTGGTTCGCTCGAGTGGATCGTCAGTTCGTTCAAACTGGGTATGCAAAAGGAGAGTAAAAATTCAGTCAAAACAATTGTACCAAACATGGTGCAAAAGGGAGCTGACTGGATTCTAAACTTACCTTTGTCTTCATTGATCCTTTCAGAGTGGCCTTCACCTTGTCGAAATCAGAATTGACGCACCTAAGGAAATGATCCGATGGATTGCGCAGTGGGGGGCATGGGAACCCAGCTTGGGCGAAAAACTACAGAATGAACAAAATATCACATGATTCAGAGATCCTGTTGCCTGTGCAGAGAAGTTGATTAGGATATGAATAATCTCAGATACCCTACCTCACAAGCCTCTGAAGCCTTACCAAAGTAGACTGTTTTACCCCCTGATAGAAGATACAGTGAATCGAAAAGCTCGAAGACCTCACTGCTCGGCTGATGGACCGATGCAATGACTGTCCTACCATCCCTTGCCAGCCCGCGCAGTGTCTGTGTCACGAAGAATGCTGAAGCACTACATAGTTTCACAGTTAATTAGCTACTTAGTTATATGAGATCTGAACTCTTTACATCGTCATATAAGGAAAGATTGGGTATATTGGTTGCGGTTGGGTTGTATTACATTGTGCTTCTTGGTGGGTACAAATAGAGTTCATAAGACTTTGGGACAGGGGCAGGAGGGGCAAGACACCTCTATATGGCAGTCTACAATTCATATTTAAACTACCAAATATACTCTAACATCAACTTCTGAATCTCATAAATGTAATAACAGAATAAGCATGTTGTAACCTAACTTGGTGTGCAAATCAAATGATAAGGTTTTGGACTTCTAGCCAAACTCTGGTACTTGCATGACTACTGTGTCATATGTCGTAACAAGGGACATAAGGTATTCATCTAGAAAACTTTCTTAAGCGGAAAGAAAGCTACAATACCTATCAAGACCACTGGTGGGTTCATCCAGGAAGAGCAACCTGGGCCTCATCAGTATCTCCAGGGCAATGCTGACTCTCCTCTTCTCACCACCGCTGATCCCTCTCAGGTGCCAATTGCCAACAACCGTATCGGCACAGTCCTGCAGCCCCATCTCGACGATTGTGCCCTCGACCAGGGCCTGCTTCTCCTCCCTGGGCATCTTGTCTGGGAGGCGAAGTCGCGCGGAGTACGATATTGTCTCCCTCACCGTCAATGTGCCAATCAAGTTGTCATCTTGTGTCACATAGGCCTAAAAAGTGAGATTTGACAGTAAGTTTTTTAATGAATATTTGACAGTAATTTTCATTGTTTCAACTGTGATCAGTAGCCTATATGACATAAATTGAGTCAAATAATTGCCACAGATCCGAATCCAGAATAATCTTTTATTGGTTTATTACAACTATGAATCTATTTACACATTTCTTAGTACTAGTTATTAGTACCAGTTCTCTAGCTAGTGGTCCTGGTGCGTATAGAAACTGACCTAAACATCAGACAGAGACAAATAACGCAGGACATTGGCAGCAGTTTCTCAGGAAAAGAAACAATTTCCTGGATTCAAGACATAGTATAATATAAAATTATAGTATTTCATACGAGTAGCCCAAATAAAAGATGCGCAAGTAAATAACTGCCCTTTTGACACATGTAAACACGCTAAATATATTTTTCAAACCAACCAAGCCATCTTTTAGAGAGAAACATACACGACATCGTTCTAGTCAATTAATACTCCTACATAAGAAAACAAATAGAAACTTCCAAGTCATTCTTCAGAGAGAAACTTTTTTTTATTAAGATCTAAGAACCCGATAAAACAAATACCAACCAGGTCTTAACGTATCGTAAGTTTGCGGTGACCACAGTGCTGAAAAAACCGGTGAACCACAACCCAACCTTAAAATCAACTTTCCAGGGAACATAACTGGCGTGTCTCCTCACCAACCAGTGAGTGTTTAACTCCGTCACCAAACACACACCCAGAATAGGATTATCGCATCCGAAAACGGATAGGCGACAGTGAAAGCAGGTCGCCCAATCTTTGACAGACTGAAGATGGCTACCGATCTGACGGCAGCTGAAAGGGTTTCATGGATGGAGCCTAGCAGCGAGGCTCCGATTTAGCATGGCATCTGCGTGGGTGGGGAGATGCGACTAGGACGTCGATACCGAAAGGCGGGAAAATGTTACAGAACTTGGCACGTGAGCGTGAGTGAGGGGCTCATTTCTTTCTTCTTACAGTATATACGAGCGTTGTTGTTTTCAGACTTGGCGAGTGTTCTCAGATAAGGTGATGTGCAAAATCCAAAGAGAATTTAAGGTGGCTAATGTAAATGTAGAAGACACAATCAAGGGGTGAAACAAGAAAAAGACACGACCAAGCTAGCTTCTTGTGCTTTCAATCAATTCTAAACCACATCAAGTTTGACAGGAGTTTTATTTTTTTTAAAAAAAATTGACAGGAGACAGATGGCGAGTTACATTTTTTCACACTGAAAACGTTCTTCAGAAAGGGGGGAAGTATGAATCAACGCCAACAACAGACTGATTTCAACAAAAACAATGGTGAATAACCTTGAAAGTGTCTTCCAAGATTTAAGGAAACGTTATCTGACTCACAGGTTGTTCGAAACATCTTGTTTCACAAATACTTCAAAATTATTTTTATGCATAATTAACTAGAGAAATCCAGAGTTTCAGGCCGTGAAACCAAGATGCTTTTAAAAATTGTATTGTAATAAGTAAACTTTATATGTCAAAAAAAAACATGCGGTCTTTTTATAAGGTGCATGTGCATATAAGGATTGCATAAAGTTTAAAGAAATCTGAAAGCAAATACGCATGGGGTGCAGAGAGGCTAGTGACAAGGAGGAGGCCAGAGGGTGGCGATGAGCGACGGCGACGTACCGCGGCGCCGAAGGAGAGGTTGGCCTTGCGGCCGTTGAGGAGGATGGTCCCGGAGAGGAAGGCGTTGGCTGCGAGGCGGCCCGCGAGCGCGTCGAGCAGCGTGGACTTGCCTGAGCCCGACGGGCCCATGAGCGCGGTGATGGTGCCGGGCTCGGCGTGGCCCGTGAGGCCCTGCAGCACGGCCTGCGTGTCTCCGCTGCCCAGCGCGACGGTCACGGCGAGGTCCCGCCACGCCAGCCGTGCCGACACGTCGCCGAGGAGCACGCCGCCGCCCGCCGCCGCGTCGCGCCACAGCGTCTCGCTCAGCGGGCTCAGCGCCGGCGCCGCCGCGCCCGCCGCCTTCCCGCCCGCGTCCTCCAGCTCCGCCGCCACCGCCGCCGCAGCCGCCGCACGCCCCGCCGCGCCGTTCCTCATCGTCGTCGTCGTCGGCTACTACACCGGGAGCGAGAGCAAGCTTCGAGGTGTTTCTTGCCCGCAAGCTAAGCTAAGAATGGTCTGGTCTCTCCTCTGCTCGGCGCAGCGCAGGTTCACGCGAGAGGAGTGGAGTGGCGGCTCTTCGGTGGCTGGCCGTGTACCAGCTGCAACTTCTACTACTAGTCGTAGGCAGCTAGCTTAGCTCGCGAGGTGGTGCCTGCTCTGCTCTGCGCGGGGGTGGCGAGTTTTATGAGCGGGAAGCAGGGGTGGATACGAGGGAGTAAATGGAGGAGATAGGCGCGTGAGATTTTTTTCTCTCTCTTCTTCTGTTTTTTTTTTCCTTAAACGAGGCGCGCCGCGCGGGGTTTGACCTCGGGTCAAGATTCAGGAAGAAGAAGACAGACGCAGGCAGGGGTCGCATTGCATGCGGTGCAAGCGCCGGTTTGGTGTGCGCGTCGCCGCGGAACACGTCTCGGCTCATTCCTGATGCGTGCATGGCCTAGGACGGGTTGATCAGTGGCAAGTGAGTTACCAGTAGTGGTACTGATCACGCGCTCTAACGGATTTGACTTTGCGCCTGGTTCCGCCAACTTTGCATTGCATCGAGAGGGCAGGGGAGGAGGTTGGGAAAACTTGTAGTAGCGCGTACCGCCGTCATGTCATTTCCATGTGTTTTTCTTGACTTGGCTTGGCCAACCTAATGAAGGACCAAGGGGCTGTCTGTTGCTTCTTCGACGTGTTGTAAGCTGGCATATCGGTGCTAGATTGTATGTTGCTACTACATGATGACCTAAAACAAGCCATTTGCAAGTTCTCCTCCGAAAGTATTCTAGATGTGCTTATATGTTAAAAACAAGCCAATTGCAAGAAAACATTTTGAATTTACAGGATGTGTTTGCCCCCACCTTGACATAACTTTAGCGTCTTCGCCCATGCCAGTAGGGGTACAAGCCAGTCTGTTATACTTGTGTAGCGAAGTTTGCTTGACATCTAACAATAAAAACTATAATAGCATCTCTAAAAGATGAACCAAAACACCCCACTAAAATAAATTATTGCGGCTTTAATTTTTTTTTTTGGTCTCCAGTAGGATCCCAAAACCGCCCCTAATGTTTTCATTTGTTTCTAAATTTTCCTTATTTGTATCTACTAATAATAGAGGAAAAGTTGGATGCCTCAATCTTGCTCCTCCTAAGACAAGCAACAATATTGTGGTCCTCAATACTCACGTGACCCAATTAAAAATGCTTTTGGGTCCACTTGAATGAAAATTGTTGCAAAAAAGGAAAAAAGAAATATCGTATAACTTTAAGGTTGGTCCCAAAACCTAGAATTTTAGGGTCAATTTTCAAGGGCTAACTTGTACTAGATAATCTAAAACTAGAAAAAAGACCTGTCTCTGCTGGCTCTTGAATTTCATGGTATAAACCTGCAACTGCTGAAAGATGATCAATAATGTATGGCTATACTGTCTTCAAAATGATTTGTCACAACCGTTGGACTTTGGCACTTTGCCAGTACAGGTTGCTACTGCAAAGAGAATACGAGAGGCAAGAGAGCTGATGCAAACAAACCATCCTTTTCGATCTAAATGGATGCTATATTTCCAATCCATCTTTGAGGCAACATGTGAAACTCCAAAGTCGGTGACTGAAACAGAACGCCTGTAGTACTAGTGTACTACTCCTACTCTGCAAAGTAAGCTGCTGGGAACAGAATAGCTAGACGCTGCAAACGCTGCACATTGTCCACAGAAGAAGATCAACAGCCGGACGGCTTCTTCCCGGAAAATAGAAACCACAAACCAGCCTTCTTCGTCCAGCTGATTCTCTCCCGATCCTTTTCGTTCTGAAAGTTCCTGCGACCTGTGTCAATCGGTTTCGGGGACGATTTCACAGGAACATTTCCTAATCAGAGGCTCATCCGATCCGCTCTTCCCGCGGCCGACTTGTGGTTTTCAGAACGCGCGAGCGCGCGACGAGCACAGCTAGAGGTCGCGATCGACCTAACCCGATGCTACAACATCGGCATACGCCGCCAGCAACGGGGACGAGGCGGTCGCCATAGGCAGGGGTTGGATCTCCCCATCGATTCCCCGATGCACGCGAACGAAATGAAACCCCCCCGCCCGGCGGCATTGATGCAGGAATGGGGCAGGTGGCTGGTGCGTTGGTGGGCACGCATTCAGTGCGGCGCTGCGTGAGAACGCCCTGCAGGGCTCACCACGCACCGCTTGTTGATCCAGTACGCACAGTAGTAACTTCTGCTGCTGCTTGCGTTTACTACTACTACTCCTGCGCCTCTGGCCTCTCTCTCTCTCTCTGAATCTCTGATGAACCTTCAGGCTGTTGACCCCGCTCGCCAAGTCGTCAAATGCTGTAGTACCGAATATAGAATTCGCAGGGCGCCAGATGGAATACAGAATTTCGGATCGTAGAGGCGGCGGCGGTGTATTTTTCTGTTGATTGATTTCGCGGTCTGCAGGAGAAACGATATGATAACTGACTGAATCAGGACAGCGGCGGCTTCTGTTCTGCTGCCCACGGTTGTTCAGCCCATCCTTTCGTGTTGCGTCGGCACTTGGCAATCGGCACGCAGGGCCGGAGGAGATCCATGGGCCGGAGGAGAAGGGAGAACCAAGAAAATGTTTTGTGATGGAATCATGCAAGCGCACCATGCTGCCTGCGAGCCTGATGTGCGGCGACTGCGGTGTGTCACAAAGGCGCGACTTCCAGGTTGCAGTATGGTTGTTGATGTCTTTTTTTTGTTTTTGAAACTATGGTTGTTGATGTTGTTGCCATATGTGACCACTTCCACTTGCCACAAATAAACCGATGAAATGTGAAACGAGAGATGAAAATGCACCGCTCCTACGAGTCTGCAGCTGCCGTCTGCCACAGCCCCTTCTATCTCTGACGACAACACTGGTAAGCATCGCGTGGCGGAGTGAAGTCGCGGCAGCAGCAGCGCTGGCTCCTGGTCGTGCAGTTGCGAGTCGTGATGAGGGAGCAGCGCGCTGGTCGTCTTCTCTCTGCTGCGTGTAGGTGGGTGGCGCCAGTGACGTCAGGATCTGAGTGCAACTGCGAACGAGCAACTACTGCATGCCAAAGCCATTGGACTTGCCGCACTCGTTCGTAATCTATTTATATCCTCTAAAAAAATATATTATGTTTTGGTTATTAAAATTCTCTACTCTAAACTTATTTCTACTATCTTATACTCTATACCAACTATCATCTTCTCTCTTCTTCTTTTTTTCTTCTTATCTCTTCCCTTTTCCCACCTCCAACGCGTCGCGCCCCAATCTTTGCCTCCGTCGCGCGCGTCCTCCTCCCCCGCACCCCTCCTCCTTTGCCGGAGCCCCTCCTCCTCCCCTGCGCTGTCGGGCTGTGACATCCCCTCCGGGATAACCAGGATCAAGTAGAGGAGAACACTCGACGAAGCGAGTTACAACAGCATATATATTTATATAAGCCCGAATATATTACATCATGGTATAATACAACCAGATTTTAGAAACCAACAAAAGGTTTGCAGCAGAAAAATATTTATTATATCAAGAGTTTAAAAACTCAACAGAAGTTTGAACTTTGTTTAAAAACTCAACTAACTCACTCTCAGAGGCACGCCTAGCTTTCTACTCTTCCGGGGACGGGAGGCGTTCCCACTGAATGGAACCTCCCTCCGGTAGTTGCCCTTTGTTTGGCATGCCTTCGGACCAACCAAAAGAGTATGGCTCACCACCTAAAAACAAAATAATACGAACAAAACCCTGAGTATCTAATATACTCCGCAAAACTGACCCGTCAACATGGCACGCTAAAACCGACACCTAGAATGCTTAGGCCTTTGGCTGGTGGGTTGACTCAGACTTGCGAAAACCAGCATTTAATAGTGGATATCTATTTTTAAAGTTTAGCTCAAAATTATGTTTATTAATATTAAGGTTTGCATCCTGCAACTATTGCAATCAAATTTATCAAGTAAAACTAAATTATTTGAAATAATCCTTCTCTTCTCATTACTCTCGATTATCTCTATTGTGATGAGCGATCTAGCAGTACTCATTGCTGCGAGCGACAGCGATTCGAACCAATTTCAACCAGCTGGGTAAAACCCGAGTACACGACACATACGCACCGCATTGGTCATATATGACCACTAACCCCAACTAGAGTTCGATTCATTTTCAACTTCCCCGGAAATATGGAGACCCCACTAGATACCTGTCTCTGACATTATCCATGGACGACCACCATTTTCCTCCCGTGAGACTTCAATCTCACTAACAGCCAGAAAAAGAAAGTTGGCTACGTCCTACCACTGAGGTAGTTAGGGTACATCAGCTTACTGGATCCCATATACCAGCATGTAGATGGTACTGTTCAATACTTGCTCCCTAGACCACAATGTGGTCCTAAATAGATACAGACGGGGCTACCATCTTGCACGACCCAGTCTTTACCCTTTCCTCTACTGGCCCGTCCGGTCTCATCATCATCATCAACTTTCATTTGAACTCTCAATAATCTCAATCAACTTAAAGCTTCCATGCTTTAAGATCATCCTATGTATTGCTACCGATATTCCTACAACATAAGTATAGCGTCTATTATGCTACCTGTATCTGTATAGTATAAAGACATCATAGGATACGGTAGTAATGCAGGTGGGTGTCATTCAATTTCTAAAACCTGATGCACAATCATGACTCGACCGACTATGATAAAAAAAGAATTTAAAAACATAGGTGGGATGCACCGAGGCTTGCCTTGGGTTTCGTCCGGATACGACGATCCAGGTGCAGGTCGGTCTCGACAATCACCACCTCTGGACCACTCTCGGCAGACGGCTCGACGATCTGGGGTCCTATACGACACGTCGCAAGTTAGAATTAGCGATACATGAAATGCAATATGCAATGCATTGGAAATGATGGTTTGATAAAATAGTAGACAAGAACTTAATTACTCTTGTCTGAAGTATTTCCTTCTAAATAAGAGTAATTAAGCCTATTAATGAAAAGGGTTTAACATGCTTTAATTCAAATTAATAACCCTTAATTATCCCATTTAAACATAAAATAAAATTATTAATAAAATAAACATTAACTTAGAAAATTAATTAATTAACAATTAAAAGATATTTCATAAACTTATTTAAATGCTTGAAAATCATATAAAATAAGTATTTAATTTTATTTCATAAAGTGGTAGAGAATAATATTTAGAATATAGCAAAATTAATCTCATAATTTTAGGAGATCTAAATCTATAGTTATGAATTTTCAAAGTTTTGGAATTAATTTTAAACGAAAATGCCTGGAAAATAGAAATAATCAGCTATTCTGATTTTGGCCACATGGGCCTCAGAGCGGCCTAGTCACACAGCAACCCAGTCTAGCTGCGTGGCCACGGCCTAGCCTCTCGGCGACCCAGCCCCACTGGCTCGGTCTAGCAGCACGGCGGCCCAGCCGCATGGGCGCGGCCCAGCTGTTCGGGCACGGCCCAGCTCCAGGGAGCCCCTCGGCTCGCCCACGCGCGCGTATGGCAGCATGGCCGCGGTGGCCAGGCATGCTCTCAGGGCACGGCTCGGCCAACCAAAGGCAAGAACAGGGCAGCATCGCAAGAAGAAGGCAGAGGAGTGTTCGGCGATGACGAAAGCTCACCGAAACAGAGGCGACGGCGGACGGCGAAAACAGGGTTCGGCAACGGCGGCGAGGAAAGCTTGGAGCACGGTGAACACCTCAACAAAAAAGGACCAACAACCTAACCAATTGGTGCGCAACCGAATGAGTAAGCCTCGTTTACGAGGAATTTGAATTTGCTATGATGGAGTTCGAGAATTCACAGATAATCCGAGAAGGTGATGGTGCTCACCGAGAGAAAATTTGGCTCCAATTCCTGAGTTACAGCAGGAGGGCTTCAAGCGGCGGCCATGGCAATTGCTAGGGATGTTGTGTGGCGGTTTTGGGGCTGCGGGGCTGGTTGGGGAGGTCGGCGACGACGGAAGAAAAAAAAACAGAGAAAAGAGAGAGCCGAGCGAGAGAAGAACGAGTGAGAGAGAATGAGGGAGAGGGGTCGGGTAAATCCCTTCCCCGGTAAAAGCGGCGGCGGATCCCGGCTGCAAGGCCGCATGGCGCCTCTGACGCTCGCGCGCGTGCCAGCGCTGCCCCGGCGCGGGCGGTAAGTGGCGCTAACTGCCGGTGGCTGACGGGTAGGGCCGGCGGGTCCCACCAAATAGCAAAGGTAAATAGTTTTTTTAACAGGAATGCCACACGGGCCCCTCCTCCTCCACCGCGAGCCGCCGCTGCTGGAGCCTCACCTTCTCCCCCGCGCCGTCACCGTCGGGTCCCACCTCCTCCTCCCTCGCGTCGCAGTCGCCGCCGCCCACGAGCTCCGTGCCCTCCTCCTCCAGATCCGCGCCCTCCTCCTTGAGCTCCCCGTCCACCTCCCTCTGCCTCCTCCGTCGGATCCGCGCGCGTCGCCGCCCTTGATGGCGGCCCTCGACGGCAGCCCTCCAGGCGCGGATCCGCCGCCTCCTCCACCCCGCGCCCTCCGCCGCCGGGGCCCTCCTCCCACGCGCGCCCTCCGCCACCGGGCCCGTCTCCCCCGCACGCCCTCCGCCACCGGGCCCGTCTCCCCCGCACGCCCTCCGCCGCCGGATCCGCCGGCCACCCCCTTCTCTCTCTCTCCCCTTCCGACTCATGGCGCGGATGAACCGTCGACATGCGGGCCCCATGCCACGTCAGACATAGCGGAGGTCCTCTATCTCACCATATTTGGCGTGCGGCTGGGGTTCCGCTACGCAAGCGTACCTTTTACCGGACCACGGTGCAGTGCTCTCGTCCGGTAAAGCGGTCCTCCAGGGCACGGTTGCGTACCAATTTTCATCTCCTCCGCGGGGATATCCGCGGGTCGTGTAGCTAATAAATGCATCTCAGGAAGCACGCAAAAAAAGGTTAATCCGTCCACACATCCAATGAACTTATACACTTTCTTTTACTGCATTTTGCACAATTATTTTTGACAGCGTAAAATGTTCAAACAGATCTGAGGGTGCATCTTCACAGCATGAAAGCGTTGGAACACCTAAATTTATGCATGTACTGATATTTCATCTGCATGATGTTCACAACATGTATCATAAAAATATTTAATTCCAAAAACAATTTTAGATAGTATATTAAAACTGCAACAAAACTTATGTAAAAGCAAAGAAACTCATTTTTAATCTGCAGCCCATTATTATTAGTAATGCAATAAAATTTATGCATGTTGTAATTATATTAAAAAATTAATTTGAATAGTTGACAATTGTAGCTACTCATTCAGGAACCACAGGTTTACAAGATTTTATTTTATTTATTTTTATTTTATCTTGCAAATTTTTATTACATCTCAAATTTCGTATTGTAATATATAACAAGATGAATTATTCATCTAACATAAAAAAATTGTTTCATATTAAATACATACTATTAAACCATTTACATAAATATTTGAAGTTTGTTATATTATTTTTTTAATTAAAATTATACTTCCTACTATTATATTTGTCACTCTAAATCTCAGCATTAACTCATCTATGTTACAGTACTTGTACTATATAGGATCCACCAGTTCAGACTGTTGCAGCTAGACCGTCCACGTATCCACTCTGGAATGCTCCCCACTGTCCAGATACCAGGCGGATGCCCCGCGCGGCGGACAAAAGCCGCTCCCGGCGAATACACACGGTGGCCTCCCCTGCACTGCACGCAGGACGGAAGGAGGAGCAATTGCGCCTGTTCGTGCATGCTGTGTCTGTCTCTGTACCGGACACGGAAAAGCAAGTTGTATTAGTACTGTACAGTAAGCAACAGAGCAATGGTGGTGTACGCGTAGTCATACGTGAGATACAGGATCTTATACTGTACTATGCCTGACGTGTCGGCAGTACATGGCACTCGCGGTATGCACCCTCCCAAAATCGTTTTATCTGCAGCAGGGAAACCCGTGCTTGGAGATCGACAATACCACACGTGACACGACGGCCGGCGCTGCCGTGGTGCTGCGCATGCGTTGATAATTGATGGCAGTGGCGGACCCAAGGCCAGGCAAGGCTGGGCGCCTGCCGGGCCAATTTACAGGATAGCACTACTAAGTAGAGACATCTTTCACAACGTTATTAGTAAATATGATATAAATTCAAGAAATATATAAAATTATTGTTCTATTATAGAAAAATAAAATATCATGTTATAGTAATTCAAAAAAATCGGAACAAAATAATTAATTATTGAACAATTAAAAAATAGAAAAAATGGACATGACCTTGAGACATTTATATGGTTCCAGCAGCACATTTGTCATATAAATAAGAAATAGTGCAAGTATAGCAAATGCAAATGAGAGTTTAACCGTCAACCATACATCATATCCAACTAGTTAACCATACAACATGTCCAACCATCAACCATACAACATGTCTAAGTCCAAGCATAAAAAAAATAAGAGTTAAACAACAGAAATAAGATTATTTATCAGCATATGTAGGAAGTGTAGAAGTAGATCCGCCTCCTTGGTCTGGGAACAACACCAACAAACGCTTTGCTGAACTTGTAGAACTAGATGGACCGGTTTCATCATCTCCATGCACCAAGTTGACAATTCTTCTAGTGAGGCTTCCCGACGAAATAGTATCAGCTGGCATTGTTTTAGGTCTTTTAGGCTTCCTCTTTTGTTGGGGCTTCCTTTGCCTACATGAAAAGTGATATGTTATTAGCAATTAAAAATGATATACATGGAAATGGAGCATATATGAACTCAAATCAGACCTGAACTAACCTTTTCTTTGGTTCATTCAAAGGGCAATTTCCGGTTTCACGATGCCCAAACTCTCCACATTTGTTGCATCGTTGTTGTTTCTTTGCTCGTGGCTCATGACTACCTTTGAACCTATTCTTCCTTTGTCTTCTAGGTGCTCTTTTCAATGAGGGTGGCAGCAGCTTGAAACCCACGTCTACCTGAGTCCATCAACACATGGCTTCAGTGCTATGAATAGCTTGTCAAACATCACACCATTTCCATGCGGCTTAGTGGCAATTTCAAAAATGGATTCTAGAAAGCGTTCAAGGAGTGCAGCTCTATACCAAAATAATGTTCCAAAGCTATCTTCCCAATAGCCATAAATTGCTTCTATTGCTAGCTGTTTTCCATTCCAAACAGTTCCATAACCAATCTCCACACCATACTTTTCTAATAATGTATCTTGCAAATCAGCTGCTCCAAGTCCCGGTTTCTTTCTCAACCATGAAACAACTTTCTCTGCAACCCATTTTTTTAGATGCCATTGAACTGACCAGCATACCCGTGCCCATACACTCATGCTCATATGGAATCATGGTTATTTGTCCAGAAAAACAAAAAAAAGGAAGAATTAGTCATTTCACTTATGTTATGTAATATAAACCACATCAAATGCAAGTAAAATTTGAGAGGAACACATCTCAACAGTTGGCTGACCCGGAAACTTATTAGCAACAATCCTCCAAGGACACCCAGGTGCCTTGCATTCACTCCTGTATCTTTTTTTATCAGTCCTAACCTTGTGCACCTCAAACTCATTTAGGATGCCATATTACCTTAGAGCCATCCTAAAATCTACCATCGATGGAAATGTCTCACCTCTTTTGAATTTTGGATTCTCCTTGTCAACTGCAAACCTTGGCTCATTTTTAGCATTGTCATCAACTAAAATTTCTGCCGTTTGTGCATTAAGACCGACACCATCCTGCCCCAAATTCAGTCTTGCAGTCTCATCCTCCGCACTCAAACCTAGATTCACAAACACCTCGTGGTCCTCCATGAATATGTCATCATCTTCCATCCAAGAAGGGTCAACATTTTCCTCAATGTCATAACAATTGTTCTCGTTCGATTCGGTTGAACTACTTGTTGCTTGTGACATATTTGGATTCCTTCTTGTAGATAATTTTTCTAGCTTGGCATCTAGTCTCGTGTTGTTGCTCTTATATGAGGGTTTCACTGTAAACTCAACAATAAATGATACTACTTTCAACAACTGAAATTTTTGAAACATCATGCTCAAATCATCATCGGTTGCAACAACTTGTAATCCCTTCTTTTCAGTATCCCAATACTAAAATGTAGGATTTTGACATACACTCCACTTGGTTTTATTCCTCAACTCACACAAAAGGTTACACATTAGATATCCATCAATACAATTCACTTTGACAACAACATTTTTCTCATCCATTTCAGGTATATTGCTACCATCCAAATATGCTGTGTATCCAGGAATTCTAAGATTAATTGTCATTTGAGGTTGCAATTCAGTCCTAAACATAGCAAAATCGAACTAACTTAGCATATAGAAGCTACATTGTACATGGAAGAGTAACATTTGAAAAAAAAAACACCTAATTTACCTAGTATTGAAGCTCAAGTCGTTGTTGCCCGCTTTATCCATGGGGCTGGCCGACCGGCACGCTGAAGCTAAGCCCTGCCCCTCAGCCGTGACCTCTCCCTCAGCAGCGTCGTGCTCCTCAGGCGTGACATGGTCTTCATCTCCAGCCATTGGTGCCGGCAAGCCTCCCAGCTATGGGCCCACTCACGCGCCGACCCTACCTCCCGCTCGCCCGCACGCGGCGCCTCCATGCGTGCGCCAACCCTGCCTCCCGCTCGTCCGTGCGCAGTGCTTCCTCCACACGCTCGCCCGCGCACACACCAAATCCTCCGTGCGTTCGCCCCCCCCCCCCCCGTGTGCCTCCTCCTCCGCACTCTCGACCACGCGCGCGCTGCCTCCATCGAGCGCTCGCCCCCGCGCGCACCGCCTTCCGCCGTCGTCGCTTGCCCCCGCGCGCGCCGCCTCCCGCCGCCGCCGCTGGGGTTAGATCCTGTCTAGAATCGAATGGAGAACAGGAGAGAACGGGAGCACGGAAGTAACCAGAGAGAGGAGGGGTAAAACGGTCCATCCATATCTTTATTTAGGCCAGAAAAAAAAAGAAAAAAGCAACAAATGCTATGATACAACCGGAACACCAGAAAATAGTGACCTTTTGAGGAAGTCTCTTTTAGGAGTGCTATTTTAAGGATACCTCCGTTTAAGTATGCTATCCTATAAATTATCCTGGCGCCTACCCGGGCTCCTGGCTGACGGTGCCAGTGAGACCAAAGTCTATAAAAAGTAGCCTAATCACGAATTAACAAGTGTATAAGTCTTATTACTAAGTTAGTTAGCTAATTGGACACATAACTGAGCATTTGACTGAGCCCATACTACCATACACAGGTAGAAACGACTCTTGTCCTGAGAGTACCACTACAAAATCCAATAGTGTCTTCCTTGCATGGTCACCTTATTAGACCTAGTCTTTATATCTTTTTTCTTCTGTTGGCTCCAAAAAAAATTATCATTGTTTTCAGAAAATATTGGCAGTTAAAGAGATTGAGTTGAACGGATCTGTTTCCTTTTTAATTCTGGTGTTGATTTTGTGACAAGAAACTGACATGATCATATGCAAAGGGATTATAATAGATTAGTAGTTAAATAACTGATGTATATAGAAATAGTAAGTATTTGCCAGAATATATAAATAGCCTTCTATACTTGTTCATTATATCTATTTCAATATCTCAATCTTGTTTTACATCCTCTTCTAAGTTAAATTTCTGGCTTTGCTGAGAAATAGAATTTCATAATCATAGTAGAGTACGTAGAATTGTAGATTTTTTTGAATGAATGTAGAATTGTAGATTAAACTAAAGCTAGAGTTTACACGCTCCCAATGCTGGCTTGAGTCAAAAAGATTTCCTTACATTTGTGATTTTCGCCCAGCCTCCATGATCGATTATCTAGTTCCGGCGAACAGAAGCTCCGTTGCACTTGCCACGCATTGGAACGGATAAGCTCATCGACCTGGGTCCTGGGAAAAGGCCGTAAATAGATTCCGGCAAAGCTCGTTTCATAATCATAGGAGAGGACCAGCAGAGCAGAGCTTTTAATTCAGATTCCGGCCCGTCCCCGGCATTTTTTCAAGAGATAATACGAACATGAGGCTCACACAAACATCTGTGGACTCGAGCATATTCACCCCACCCCTACTGACCAAGTTTCTACTAACGTCTTCACCCGACGAACACATCACATGCACGCAAAAACAATAAATATCTGTAAATGCAAGCATTCGTAAGGTCTGCTTCTCGCCATTATCATGTCAGACGTAGGATCCGTAAGCACCAAATGAAGAAATGAACTGCTTCGGCCTCCAGGTATCAAATTCCGAGCACGCATCCTACGTGGATGTGTCTGAATTTATCAGGAAACACAAGTGCGGCTGCTACAGTACCGTAAAGATTCCCTACCATTAATACCGTCCCGAAAGTGCGGAGGTTTTGGCAGCATCAACGTTAATGCGGCCGCCCCTAACTCAGCTTCCAGATACTGTTCCGCCGATTCGTTCGATCCTTCGAGGGTAACCACTCTCGCTCGAGCTTGAGTTGTTCCAATTGAACGCGTGCGAATTTTCTCCTCAGAATACCGACGTTTCATACGGCTCACGTCCTTTTTGTTTCTACTCTGTTCTGAATCTTGCGTGAGCGTTCTCGCTGACGGAAAACCAGGTCTGTTCTTCCGGGGGGAAGAAAAATGAAAACAAAACAGAGCGGGCCGTCTTGCGGACTGACTGGTTGGGCTTGAAGATATTTTTTTTTTAAAAAAAGGGATTTCCCTGCTTTTATAGAAAGCTAATAAGTTTGATACAAACGTTTGCTGGGGACTCCAGCTTACACAAAAGCTCACTACGCCACCTGGGCGACGTATGCTGAAAGACAGAGAACACAACCATTCCGACAGAGAACACAAAAGCTCACTACGCCACCTGGGCTTGAAGATATTCGAGCATGAATACGGCCCAAATAATACAACTCCGTTCGACCCAAAACACTGGAGGCCCACACGGAACTTTTCTCCATCTCGTTCACAAGTTGACAAACCCAATCAACCAAAAGGTCCCAAGTCCAACCTGCCTAACTCTGCAGCCGCGTCTTATTACGCTTGTCGTACACTCTGCTCGGGTCGTCATGAAATTGTACAAGCAACCCTTTAATCGCAGTTGAAAGTTGATTCGTTCGCAGGAACTAGGACCCTGCATAAGGAAACAGGGGGAAGTGTTCAAACTTGGTTTGCGTGTTTTCGGTCAAGTCATCAGTAGTACGAATTTAAAATCCGGAGGCAGTTCCCGTGTTTGACACGATCTCGCGCGCTCAGAGATACACTTCTTGAACAGTCTAGTCTTGATGAAATGTTCAGCTTATCTTTACCGGCTTACCGCCATACGCAGCGAGCAGTGACGAACTCAATCTTTGTATAACCCGGTCTATAACGCACTATGGATCATACGCATTACAAACCGCGGTAAGGTATGCCGGGTTTATGGTGTGGGGAACACGTGCGAGGAACTAGTCAACCAGATGGTTTGTAACACAGGTCAGCACAACGAGGTAGAATCACATGGGCTCGTGCTTCTGGATTTGACAAAATCAATTTGTTTGAGCTATAGTCAATTCCTGTGCTTGAAGCAAGACGTTCGACTTGATGCGGCTGGTACTATGTGTTTGACAGGGCTTATGAAATGACTTATAAAGTAGTTTATAGTATGATAAGTCATAAGCTCTGTCAAACAACTATTTTGCATAAACACTTATTACAATAAGCTCTCATAAGGTATTTATTTTTTTATACTAGAATAGCAGAGCCAATAAACACTAGTTTTTTGGGTTATGGACTATCTCTCTCTAGAATAAGCCATTTCAGAAATAGAATAAGTTATTTTGCTAAACAGTTTGAGAGCTTATGCTACAATAAGCCAAATAAGCATTTTTCATAGATAAGTCAAAATATAAGCTATTTTTAGTATAAGCATAAGCCCTGCCAAACACACCCTTAGGGCAACCGTGCAGCCGTGTTGTTCAGATTTGCAATTTGCATTCTTCTATACAGTTCTGGGCACCAGCACTTGCACTAACACCATGTGATGCCGGATGTACTGTAGTACTGGCTGTGTATATATGCACGCGGTCTGAAACTAAAGTGGAGGCCTATATGTACCATTGGGTCGAATCACCGAGCCCTCGTGTAGATAACACGTTCGAGAATAAAAAGTGATTGCAGCGCGGTGAACAACTTACAGCGCAAGTAAGACTAACCGCACTCATGATACTCTAAATCCATCATCTAAAAAGAATATTCTTTCATAATTAACAATATTCTTTCCTTTATAATAAAATTTTCTGCAACCGTCATACTCTATATTTCATCCTCTATCATAATTAACTCTCTGTGAGGCCCACACGTCAACCTCTCCCCTCTTTTTTTTTCTCCCCTCTCTCTCTTTCCTCCCACCCTCTCCAATCTCTCTTTTCTTCCTCTGCCTCTCTCCCCGCCTCCCCTCTCTCTCTCCTGCCTCTCTCCTCGACGGCGCCCTCTCGAGCCCTGCCCGTAGCCGAGCCTCGGCGCCCTCGAGCTCGCTGCCCTCCTCTCTCTCCCGCCTCACCGCCCTCGAGCCCCGTCGCCGGCAGCCGAGCCCTGCCGCCCTCGAGTTCGCCGCCCTCCTCTCTCTCCCGCCTCATCGCCCTCGAGCCCCGCCACCCTCGACCTCCCTCCTTCCTCCATCGAGCGGCGGTGGCCCGGATCTGGCGCTGCTCTCTTGCCGCCCTTCCCTAGCAGCGACTTTCGGCGGTTGGGCCGCATGGGCCCCGCGCCACGTCCGTGTCGTGGTGAGCAGTGAAGATGCATGTAGGATCCCCTAATGGGTTTTGGTGAATGTTAACAAACGATTGAAATGTACTAATGTTTTTATGAAGTATGTGTACAGAATATCAAAGTTTGTAATACCAATGTAGTAAGCTATTTGACCCCTCAACAAAAGAAGAAGAGAAAAAGGATTCAAAAGGAGCTTAGAATGAGAGCATTTATTTATTTTTGAGTCTAGAAATACCAAACTATTAAGAGGGGTAAAAATGATCTTACATGCAAGGAATATGTGCTCAAGCAACCAAAAATTCTCTTGGAAGAAATCCCACAAAAAACTGCCAATAGCTAAGTCCAAAAATCAGCCAAGTTTTCTGTGCCTGACGGAAGTTCCGTCGGCGAAGGAAGTTCCGTGATGGGAACACTTGTTCTAGACCAGTGGCTCCCTAACTCGATGGAAGTTCTGTCTATGACGGAAGTTCCATCATGGGAACACAGTTTCTGGACCAGTGGCTCCCTAACTTGACGGAAGTTCCGTCCTAGGAACATTGTTTCTGGACCAGTGGCATCCTGACATGACGGAAGTTCCGTCCCTGACCGTCCCTGACGGAAGTTCTGTCCTGGGAACTCTTGTTCTAGACAGTGGCTCCGTGAGTTTGATGGAAGTTCTGTTCTCCACGGAAGTTCCGTCCTTCTTAGAGCATTTCCACTCCAACGGCTCTTTTTGGACCTCCACTATAAATACCCCTCTCCCACCCCATGAGAGAGGTTGCTGGTGCGTTTGCAAAACACACTCATTTCAGCTAGCTTCAAACTCTTCACTCCTCCATTCCTCTAGTGATTCAAGCTTATTTGAGAGAGTAATTCTTCCATCCAAGCTAGAGAGCATCTAGCCAATCTTGAGCACATCCCTTGCAACCAAGTCTCATTCTTCACTTGTTACTCTTGGAGATTCAATCTCCTAGACCGACTAAGAGTTGCCCGGTGAGCTCCCAAGCATCGTGGTGAGCCTTGGGAAGTTTGTGAAGGTCGTGATTCGCCTGCGCAAGGAAAGAATCAAGAAGAGAAAAGCCAACCTCGATCTTAGTGATCGGTTGGTGAGGATTAGGGTTAAGAGAGACCCGACTCTAAGTGACCTCCTCAACGGAGACGTAGAAACCTCTTTGTGAGGGGTCCGAACTCTAGTAAACAAATCCCGTGTCTCTCTTGCCCTTGTTTGTGTTCTTAATCTTGCTCTTGTTGTTCTTGCTTCATTTGTTATTATTGCTTGATCTATTTCTACACTGTGTTGTAAGCTAACCCTTGTAGGGATTTGGTACATCAAGAGTCTAGTTTCATTTCTATTCAAGTAGATTTGTGAGTAAACCATTAAATTTTGCATTCCATCTAGAGATTCATAGGTCACCACAGAAGTTATGTCCTTGACAAAAGTTCTATCCACGAAGGTGGTTCTGTCGCCGAAGGAAGTTCTGTCCTTGATAGAAGTTCCGTGAGGGACAGAAGTTTTGTCTTGAATTTAATCCGTTTGTTAAGTAAATTTCAGGGATAATATTACAAGTTGCCTATTCACCCCCTCTAGTCAACTTTCAAGTAGGGGCAGCAGTGGTGGCGCCTCCCTCCCTCCTCCTCCCCGAGCTCCGCATCGTGGTGAGAAGGGGCAGCGGTGGCGGCGCGGGGTTGGGCATCTGCCTCGAGTTCCCCAGTGGCGTCTCCCTCCATCTTCTTCCCTGGTGCCACCTACCTCCCTCCTCCTCCTCGAGCTCTGCATCATGGTGAGCAGGGGCAGCAGCGGCGGCGCGGGCTTGGGCGTCTGCCTCGAGCTCCTCGGCGGCACCTCCGTCCCTCTTCATCCCCAGCGACGCTTCCCTCCCTCTTCTTCCCCGACGGCGCGTGAGAGGCAAGTGGTTGGAAGATGGGTCCGCGACCACGTGCGTGGAGGAGATAGTGTAAGACCCTAGAATTTGGCCATACAAAAATACACCTTACAAAAAAAATCATTTTTATTTCAATTTCAAAGAAAACCTGTTTTCTAAATGATCAAGAAAAATAAAATGCAATTAGAACTAGGCCAAACAAATGTATTTCAAGATCCTAAAATTTGGAACATGACAAGTGCCTGCTTTTATTTCCCTGGATTTTATTTGCATCCTTTCTCTGAAAATTCCTTATTTTAATTTGGAAATTGTTTGAAGTTGTGTTAGAAAACCAGAGAATAAAAGAAAAAGCCAAAACCCCTAACAGGCCACATCCCCTCCTTTCCCTCTCTCGGCCTAAGCCTCTCGGCCCAGCCGTGCCAACACCCCCGGCCCGTTAGCTCACTCGGCCTCACGGTCCAGCCATCTCCCCTACCTTCCGACGTCGCCGCCACCAGCCCTGTCATGCTGATGCAAGACGACGCCGTCGCCTTAACTCATGGCCCCACTGATGCCCCGGTAGCTAGCCGTCGTCGCCTAGCGCGCGCCCCTACGCAGTGAGCAATCCCATCACCCTCGCCTTGACTCGCGTCCGCCGAGCGCACCACGACATTGCCGCCCAGCACCGGCAACAACGACATCACACTGTCCACCCCGACTAGACCCGTCGCTGCTCGTCGCCTAGTTCCTTGGCCTCACACGCGTCGGAGAGCCATCGCATCGCTCCCTGGCCGCCCTGACTCTGCCTTAACTCGCACCAGGACGTCGACATCGACCTCTCCCGGCGCAACGTCGATGAGACCCCTCCTCTGACCACGTCGCGTAGCTCTTAGCTTTCCCTAGCAGCGAGCAGTCACGTCGTGTCTCCATGCTAGGCCAGCCGTCCGGACGTCCTACTAGCCAGTGAAGACCATCAATGACCGAGCTAGGTCTAGCCGCCGTGAAACGTGTTCCACGCGACGCCGTCATCTTCCCCCTCGCGCCGCCTATAAATAAGACAGCGAGTGACCGCTAACCCTCATCGCCGCTCATCGTCACCCTAAGGCAAGTGCCTAGTCTGTCTCTCCCACCCTCTCTCCCGTAGCAACCGAGCTTTTCCCCAAAACACCGCAAGCTCGCCTTAGCCTTCAAACCATCTCTCGGCCACCCCTAGTAGACGCGGCGCTGGTCCCCTCAACCAATTAGGCCTTTCCCCAGCAAGTCTCGACCACCGGAGGTCCCAACGGCGAGCGGCGGCCCTGCCAGCCATGGCGCCGCCGTCGTTCTCCCCTCCGGCCGCCGCGCTCTGTCTCGGACTGAGTCCCGGCCGTTCGATCTCGATTGACAGCTGCGATTAGAAGATAGCGTACCCCTTCACGATTTAAAATCCAAGCCGTAGATCGCCTGTCAGACGGCCCACGACCCCCCTGGTCCATGCGCCGACCCCATGCACCCGGTCCACTACTCCCGTAGACATAGCCCATAGGATTTCCAGAAGAAAAATAATTCTAGAAAATAGAGAAAAACCCGCAACCATGTGTTTTTTTATAGTTAGCCCCCTGAGCTTTAGTCTATTTCTGTTTTAATCCAACATTTTTATAGAAAAGTACCTCAACTTTTTTGTAATTATGTTTTAGTCCCTAAATTTTTACAACCAAGCCCCTAGAAGACTTTATAATTATAGATAGGTCCCTAGAAGTTTCCAAAAATTACAAATAGGTCCCCGAATCCTCCGAAAGCGCTAGTTTTCAAACCGTAGCCTCGATTTAAGCGATTCTTGCGCTGTTGGAATCGTTGTCCCAAACCCTAACCAATAAGATCCTCCTCATAACTCTTCAACTTCTGGTTTTCTCACTATTTGGTTTTTCCTTTGATTATGTGTTACTTTATGTTCTGCTAGCTTACGTGTAGCACGCGTTTTCGCAGACGAAGAGAACCAGGAGCAAGAGCCCGAGGACCTGGACTACAAGGAAGACTACGAGGACGCGTTAGGAGGCAAGCTCTATCTATCCCTTGATCATGGCTGCTCCTAATATTTTAAAAAAGCGCCCAACTAGAGCCTACTTCTTATGTGCATATATCCTTGTCACTTTATCTTTGCTTAGTTAAAACCCACTTGTGTGAAAGCCAGCATTCATACCGCCTATATAAGGTATGACTGTTAGATCCTTGTTTGGCCGCATTTGATACCCCCATGCCTTGATAAAATTAGAAAGTTATTATTAGCTCCGTTGATAATAACGCTACATTGCTAGCTTACGCTTAGGACCCGTGACGCTTGTCACCACACTCTCCACTATCAAGTTTACAAAATGGGTGAAATAGTGTTTGGTGGTGTGTGTGTGTAGGAACGGGTGGGTGATAAATGAACGTGTTATGGTGAAGTGGATGAGATAGTGTGGCTGCGGGTGAGACTCCTAGTGCTGGTGCAGAGTACTTGGTGATGGTGTCTCCGGTGTAGGTCCACCTGTCGTGGACGAGTGCTTGCCCTGCCAACTAGGAAACGACTAGCTAAGACCTCAATTTGGTGGTATTTTCAGTACGACCACAGAACCTGTATGGGTAGGACTAACGCCGATCCTGGGTAACGCAACAAGGAAGTATCACTCGACGAAGTAGAAATAGACTTAGGGATTGGAGCGGTGATGTGATGATTAGTCTAGTACTTGGCAAAATTGTTGGTTGTGTGCCTTTGATGTCATATGACTAAGTGGAATCCCTGAGCTTCATGGTGGACTTGTGGGCGTGCCTGGGTTAAGTGACGCTATGTGATCTGTAGCTAAGAGCACATAGCCTGTGGATACAACATGTTAAGCTCTATAGAGTTAACCCTAAATCATTCGGATGTCCGTTGTCACTGGTCATAGCATACCAATCATTGGGCTCTTAGAAATTCCTTGACATGTGAGTGGGTGTAGTGAAACTCATGCTATGGTAACGATGTGGCAGGATGTGCCAGAGTCGTTATGACTACGTGTCAGAAGGCTCAGCTAAAAGTGAGAACTGTTGGGATCGATTGAATCTCCCTCAGGTCCAACCAATCAAATATTATAAAACAGCTTTCCCTCTCGAAAAACCCCATTGGTTCCATAAGTATACCCTTGCATCCGCGCTATTTCGCAAAACTCTGAGACATAACCTTACACCTTGACTACCTCCTAAACGCATGTATTACCCCCCCCCCCCCCGCTTGCTAGAGGTAGAGCTTGTGGAGTACCTTATGTACTCATCCTTGCCTTTAAATAAATTTTCTTCAGAGAATGAAGATGAGGATGAAGCACCCGAGGAGTTTGATGAGTAGGTCATGTCTTATGCTCGAGTTTCCTGTGGAAGTTCCTAGAAGCTTGCTTGTAATTTTCTTTTAGGGCAGGCATGTCCTCCCCTTTGGCTTGTAACTTAAGGCTTGTATGACTCTATTGTCCCTGCGTGGACCTAAATAAAGATCGTTGTATCACTTTGTATCATTTGTATGTGTGTACCAACTACTGATCCAAAGATTGGTACGGAACACATGATGTACCCGGGATAGGGGCGTTACACATGGTATCAGAGTCGATACTCGACCGTAGGATGAAACCTATAGGATTAACGATTGATAGGACACCTCGCTACACTATACCTATCTTCTAAAACCATAAGCTCTTATTCTCCCCATACTCTGTGATGAAAATTTGACATCTTCCATATACCCTTACCCCTTCTCACCAGCGTGATACCTATCTTACAGATGGACAAGAACGCATGGATTTACACCCATTCCCTGAACGTAGAAGGCTTTCCGATGCTCCTGCGACATGTCATCCAGACATTCGGCAGATTCGTGGTACCTCAGTATAAATACCAGGAGTATGAAGAGAATGGAGTCCCTAGATGCACCATGGAAGTTCATGCCCGACAGGTCTTTGGGACCCTAGCCGACCCATTCTTCATCACAATGGGATAGACAGGAGTTGTCTTCGCTGACACCATACAGATCTTGGCCCGAGACGTCTTGCTATACCTCTGCACCAAGGGACTGGAGGTAACCGACAATACAGCCCTCAGATTTTTCCCAGTGGACGATCCAAGCAACCCAGTATGGGAACACCGTACCCTCTGCCTCGGAGGACCTACTCGCACGATGACAGACCCAACGCTGGCAGCCATCGCAGAGTACCTGATAACATTGGATCGCCTCACGGAGACCCTCCTACATCACTGGGTAGATGAGAAGAACCGCTCACAGGCACTCAGGATAGATAAACAACATCTGGTCACAGAAACGGAGGCTAAGACCCAACAAATGCTTCTCGACAAAGCTGAGATCGAGATCCTTACGCAGCAACTGAGTGTCGTTTGAGCCGAGATAGGAGAAACCATCAGGAAGAAGGATTCTGACATTGAGGAAGTCGTGCACTAGAGGGACGCTACACGTACGGAATTGGAGGTAGCGAAGGAAGAGATAAAGAACTTAAAGAAGGCCCTCGAAGAAGCCAAGGCCACGAAGCCTAAGGAGGATGGACCGTCCAGGAGTGCCTGCTCACGCACCACTCGGCTGGCACATGGTACCATGTTCACATGGCGTACCTAGGAACCACTGGCTCCCAAGCTACAAGGACTCTTTAGGAAATGCCGCCACCGCCCGAATGCAGGACTCGCCTCACCCCTAGGAAAAGGGCATTCATACAACTACCAAGTGGATGATACGTATTCCCAGACTTGGTGCCAGAATTGAGCCCCGAGACACACGCTGCCATTAAGCGCAAGATAGAAGAGGTGGCACTTCGTACCACCCCGAGGAGCCAAGAAGGCTACTCAGACATCAACTCGGACTCAGAGACAGACTCTAGCAGCAATTCCGCAGGCTCGACCAGCCCATCCCAGAAAGATACTGATGAGTACATCACACTCATGGATACACACAACACTCCTTCATCTAAGATGAAAGTTCATGTGCATCATCTGAATTTACAGGTGAGATCGTTTCTAATGTTTTTATTATGTGGTTTTGAGAATAGATTGCTACCTAATAAATTAATTGTTGTTAGAAACCATGGAGATGATGATGAGATAGCTGGGGAGGTGATTGGAGACGTGATGGGCCAGCAAGGACGTCCAAGCCAAGGTGGAGGCCCAATTAAAACCGACTTCGAGTCTGTTTTGGAGCTCAGGACCAGTCTGCACTAAAACAGTTGCCCAGGACGCATACGGACTCAGATTTGGACGTTCTATATATGCCTGGAAAGATAACAAAAAGTCCTTTCCAACACAATCAGTTCCATGTCAAAATTCATCCCAAGCCATCGGCAATCACCAAAACAAATCGACATCCAGAATCTGTCCTGGTGCTACGATACCGTAATCGGTCTTTGGGCCATGTATCGAGTTGAGCCCACTTAGGGCTACATTCAGAGGGTCTTGCACGACCCTAGGGTCCTCATATATAGCCGCCGCCTCTTCATTAGGGTTTAGGTTTTGCTTAGATTATTCTGTTGATAACAGTTTTGCCGTTTGATCGGTTTGTAAGACCCCAACTTGTGAGATTCATCGTATACTTGTAAATTTGATTGCATTCTTCTTTGTTCTTGCTTGTGTTCTTGATTTGCAGGTAAGGATAAGCCTTCTCGGCGAGGTCAATCATTCTTGAACGGTTGATAACCAGAGAAGATGTTGTGCTGCGATTGCGGGGTTCAGAACGTGTCGTTCGGAAGCCGGATTGATTTGTGTATCGCCTCCGCCTTAATCAAGATTATCAGAACCTATCAGAAGACCGGGAACCCTTGTTCACATCAAGTGGTATCAGAGCTTCAGGTATACCGTTAGGTTCACCTTTATCCTCGTTTATTTGTTCTATCCTATAGTCCAGAAAATTGCCCCACAAAAATATCGGTTCGTCGTGTTTCCGCTGTCCTATACCTCATTGTGACTTGCAAGTTTTTATTTCAGATTACTTCTCTGAAATTTTAGTTCCTATAAAGTCATTGTGTTGCTGGTCTAGTGCTTGTTCTTTGGTCTTGTTTGAGTCGTGCATATCCTTGTCATAGACAAACAAGGGAAAAAAATCAGTGTTGCACACGTTGAGATAATAGTACTGCTGGAATTATGTGCACTAAATATTTCATTAACATCTAGCCTTCTACTTTCATGTGCAAAAGAAAATTAGAGTGCTCTGCAGCTGTCTCATTGTGATCAAAATCCAACCAATTACTGCTTGATCTTGTTATAGAAGTTTGTTTTAGTTGTGTTGTTACAAGAATCCTTTTGCTGCACTTGTAGTAAGAAAAAAATATTCTGGGGTTCCATTGGTTGTAATACTTCTAATACCTTGCTGCAGTTCTGATTCTCAAGAAAAGAAAAGAAAAAGACAAAAGTGCACAAGAGAAAAAGTCGCACAAAAAAAAGAAAGTAGAAAAAATGAAAAGATACAAATTCAGAATTGCTTGCATTCTTTGTGTCCTTTGTTGAGTCATTTGCTTGCTTGCTTCAACTAGGTCCGAGACAAGTTTAGGCCGGTAATATAGACTAGCTTGGGACTATTATTTAGTTTTACAATTTCTGAATCGAAATTTTGCTAATCCTTGCTACTACAATTTGCATTCCAAGCTCCATATATATCCTTCTGAATAGGCACAGAACTTTGGACCCTCACAATCGTCGGATCACACTCTCCAAGGTATCCTATTTTTTGCTATTAAGAATCTTTTAAGAACTCAGTTAGGTGCTGCTATTTGCTTGTTGAGAGTTTCCACCGTGATCAAACAGTAGTGATAGGAAAATATACTCTTGTGTGTTTTCTTGTTTTCTATTAACAATGATAGGTTACAACACTGATGGTGATGAATCGATAGTGTCAAATGAGGTTGATACAAGTGTTGTAGCACAACGAGTGCTTAGTTTTCAAATGGAGAAGCTAGAGCAAAATCAAATGAACCACTTGTTTCAGACTTACTTTATTGTGAAGGATCAACGTTATCGTGTCATCATTGATGGAGGGAGTAGCCACAACATGACAAGCTTGGAATTGGTCGAGAAACTCGGCTTGACTACACAGCCACACCCATGTCCATACTACATCCAATGGGTAAATTCTTGTGGTAAGATAAAGGTAGATAAAATTACACGCATTGAATTTTTTATTGGTTCTTATAAGGATAGTGCAGAATTTGATATCGTATCTATGCAAGCATGTCATTTGTTATTGGGTAAACCTTGGATTTGTATAAATAATATTTTGCACAATACCATTACTAATAGCTACTCATTTAAATATAATGGTAGAAGGGTTACTCTTACACCAATGACCGCTGCTGAAATTTTAGAAGAGGATCAACAACGATTTGAGAGAAGAAAGAATGAACCGTTTAGGATAGAATGGGATGTTTCAAATGTCGCAACACTTTCATCAAAATCTAAATTGCTAGAGGATGAACATATTTCTTTGCCTCTTGTTACAACTAATACTTTTCAGCATATACACAAAGAAAATAAGAGTGGGAACGATAAAGAACAGGTTGTTGCTTCAGGTAAGAGCTTTCTTGATGTGATGGATTGTTCCAATAGTCTTGTTATATCGGAACCTTATGATCATGTTCTTTTGTCACAAGTTGATTTACCTAGTGGTCTGTGTGATAAAGTGGAGTTATGTGTTAATGCTTTATTTATACCTTCGCCATAACAAATAAATGAGCTTGATGCTTTTGCTTATGATTCACCCACTAGTGCTGAAATTAAACGTTTGATTTTAGTTACATGTCAAAAGGATGAGCAGAAATTGTTGTATTCTCTAAATACTTTAGGTTATATTGAATTTGATGTTCTTTGTAATCTAAGTACTTTGGAGAAGCAAATCTTTTCTCAAACTGAATTGCCTTTACTAACAAGAAATAATTTTTATGCTATACGAAACTATGATCATAGAGGTGTATTTATGGTGCACAAAGTTTATATTTGCTCAAACATGAATCCTCCTTATGTTATAGAACCAAATGATGAATTAGAAAACTGCAATAACAATTACCATGATATGTCATGTTTTTCTAGTGTTTTTAAGATCACACATTTTTCATCTTGTCATAAGAGTGAGAATGACGTCTATATTGCTGAGCAAGTTTTCGAAGAGATCATTAATTTGCATTGCATGCCTTCTATTGTGATTTCACATTGTGATGATAATTTTCATAACACATATAAACACGAGGTGCATCCCAAGTTTGGGAATAGTTTTATATTTTATATTTCAGATTTGAGACCACTATTGGGAGAAAGAGATGTGATCGAGTCGAGGACGACTCTAATTCAAAAGGGGGAGAATGATGAGTACATCACACTCACGGATACACACAACACTCCTCCAACTAAGATGAAAGCTCATATGCATCACCTGAATTTACAGGTGAGATCGTTTCTAATGTTTTTATTATATGGTTTTAAGAATAGATTGCTACCTAATGAATTAATTGTTGTTAGAAACCATAGAAATGATGATGAGATAGCTGGGGAGGTGATTAGAGATGTGATGGGCCAGCAAGGATGTCCAAGCCAAGGTGGAGGCCCAATTAAAACCGACTTCGAGTCTGTTTTGAAGCCCAGGACCAGTGTGCACTAAAACGGACGCCCAGGACCAGTGTGCACTAAAACGGACGCCCAGGACGCATACGGACTCGGATTTGGACGTTCTATATATGTCTGGAAAGATAACGAAAGGAGCTTTCCAACACAACCAGTCCCATGTCAAAATTCATTCCGAGCCGTCGGCAATAGCCAAAATAAATCGACATCCAGAATCTGTCCTAGTGCTGCGACACCGTAATCGGTGTTTGGGCCATGTATCGAGTTGAGCCCACTTAGGACTGCGTCCAGGGGGTCTTGCATGATCCTAGGGTCCTCATATACAGCCGTCGCCTCTTCATTAGGGTTTGGGTTTTACTTAGATTATTCTGTTGATAACAGTTTTGCCGTTTGATCGGTTTGTAAGACCTCAACTTGTGAGATTCATCGTATACTTGCAAATTTGGTTGCATTCTTCTTTGTTCTTGCTTGTGTTCTTGATTTGAAAGGAAGGATAAGCCTTTTCAGCGAGGTCAATCATTTTTGAATGGTTGATAACCAGAGGAGACGTTGTGCTGCGATTGCGGGGTTCAGAACGTGTCGTTCGGGAGCCGGATCGATTTGTGTATCGCCTCCGCCTTATTCAAGATTATCAGAACCTATCGGAAGATCGGGAACCCTTGTTCACATCAGAGACCGTCCCGGAAACTGAAGAGGAACCGATGGAAGCTCAGGAGGAATCAGAGGAAGACCCTATCAAAGTCGTCGACGAGTAGACCCCAGACTCCAGACCTAGATTGTTAGTACTAGGCACATGAACCATGTACCATGAATAATGAATCATGTATGCCTAGAATCGTTGTGTAAAATAAGAAATGTATGGTGCTTGTGTGGTTGAGTGCTATTTGGGTCTTTGATTGAGTGAACTTGTGTGCCATAAATAAACATTAGAAAAGAACTAAGAAATAAAGGCCAACAGGCTTGACTCTTCCTCCCCTTCATCAGAAGAAGTCAATCCAAGATGGACGGACACAAACAGCACGGTGAGAATGTCTCCGAGGACAATGCCGTAGTCAACAGTCACGAAAATGGAGACGGAGAGCAGCCACCCCTGCCGCCACCAGCCAACGTAGCGGACATCGTGAACCTTCAGCTGCAGTTACTCCAGGCCGCAGGAGGAGGTCGCGGACATGGACCCTCAAAGATGTCAGAATTCATGAGACTCAGGCCACCGACCTTCGAAGGTAACCTAGAAGACCCATAGACAACTGACGACTGGTTACGTGAGATCACCAAGAAGCTGAAGATAGTTGGCGCCACTGACCAGGAGAAAGTGGCATTAGCCGCCCTTCAGTTGTCTAGACAAGCAGGAGAATGGTGGGACAACTACTACGAGGCCACAGCGGATGCCGCTGCCATCAACTGGACAGAGTTCAAAGAAGCCTTTAGGATGTACCACATCCCTGATGGCATCATGGATATGAAGAAGGACGAGTTTAGGACCCTGAAATAAGGTTCCATGACCATCAACCAGTACATCAAGAAGTTCATGAAACTGGCTCGCTACTCGCCTGAGGATGTGAAGACAGATACGGCGAAGCAGGACCACTTCAAGAAGGGACTACAAGGGAAGCTAAGGACCCACACCATCGCCAACACATATGAGGACTTCAACACCCTGTTAAACAAGAGCATACTACTAGAAGAATCACTAGCTCTGGAAACCAGGGACGTGAAGCACAAGTTCCAGGAGCGCCAGGACAGGATGAAGAAGCAGCGCAAGGGTACACCCAAAAGCCCCAGTATCGCTCCACCACGCAGTATCATGCCCCCAGCTCCAACCCGCCGTCTCAAGGACGTCAGAACCCAAGCCAGAGTAATGCACCAACAAGGAGCAACTCCACTGTCAGCCAGACCTCCACCAACCCTAGGACATGCTATGGCTGCGGAGAAGCTGGACACATGATAGCATTTTGCCCTTACAAGAATCGGGGAAATCAGAACCCCAACAATGCAGGGACCAAGTCTATAGGATCGGTCGCCCGAAACGTTTTCCAAGGTTCGGGACAGCAGCACAGGACCCAGAGCTACAACCGCGGAAAGGTGAACCACATCTCCGTCGAAGAAGCAGAAACCGCAAACAACGTAGTGCTCGGTAAGTACCTAGTCAACTCTACCATTGCAACGGTTTTGTTTGATTCAAGAGCTTCATATTCGTTCATTTCCTTAGATTTTGCGATTAAAAATCACATACCCACGACACCACTTAAAATACCTCTTATGACACAATCTCCGGGTGCTATGATGAAATGTCAACATGGCTGCTTAAGGGTAGAAATTATTTTAAGTGTGGTATCCTTCCGAGCAGACCAAGTCGTGTTAAACACTAAAGGGATAGACATTATATTAGGAATGAACTGGTTATCCAAGCACAAGGGAAACATATCCCACGAGGACCATGTAGTGAGAGCCGTCAACCATTAAGGAATCTTCGTGACTTGTCAACCCCGCAAGGCCAGAAAAAGTAATATGATTTGCCACCTAGACACCCCCACCTTAAAGATGGTGTCCATAGTGAGAGAATACCCAGATGTATTCCCTGAGGAATTATCAGGAATGCCACCGGACCGCGAGGTTGAGTTTGTCATTGACTTAGTCTCGGGAGCGAGACCCATCGCTAAATGCCCGGAAAGAATGGCAGCCAATGAGCTAGAAGAACTGAAAGCACAACTCACCGAACTACAGCAAAAAGGGTACATCCGACCCAGCTCATCCCCGTGGGGAGCACTAGTGCTATTCATGAAGAAGAAAGATGGGAGCTTGAGAATGTGCGTAGATTACCGCTGACTGAATGAAGTGACTATAAAGAATAAGTACCCACTGCCAAGGATCGATGATCCGTTCGATCAACTGAAGGGGGCTAAGTACTTCTCCAAGATCGACCTTAGATCAGGGTATTACCAGCTAAAAATCCAAGAAGATGACATA
This sequence comes from Eleusine indica, assembly GCA_030378355.1. Classification (NCBI taxonomy): domain Eukaryota; kingdom Viridiplantae; phylum Streptophyta; class Magnoliopsida; order Poales; family Poaceae; genus Eleusine; species Eleusine indica. Next base: position 52,946,033 of record CM059495.1, read on the forward strand.
AGGAAGACAACCTTCGTAACTTGGTATGGATAGTTCGAGTTCACCGTGATGCCCTTCGGAGTGATAAATGTCCCGGCTTACTTCATGAATTTGATGAACAAGATATTCATGGAAGAACTAGATAAGTTTGTGGTAGTGTTCATAGACGACATACTCATCTACTCCCGGAGTACCGAAGAGCATGTGCAACACCTGAGAATAGAACTAGAACGCCTTAGAAGGCATCAACTATATGCCAAATTCAGCAAATGCGAATTCTGGCTACAACAAGTGGGATTCCTAGGACATGTTATCACTGCGGATGGGATAGTAGTGGACCCCACCAAGGTCGAAGCAGTGAAGGATTGGAAGCATCCCAAGAACGCCACGGAAATCAGAAGCTTCTTAGGGTTGGCTGGCTACTACAGAAGGTTCATAGAAGGATTTTCAAAGATTGCAAGACCCATGACTGAGCTAACAAAGAAGGATAAGAAATTCCAATGAGACGCTAAATGTGAGCATAGTTTCCAAGAGCTAAAGAAAAGACTCACGGAGGCCCCAGTACTTACCCTACCAGATATACACAAAGATTTTGTGGTATACTGCGACGCATCTCGAAGCGGACTCGGATGTGTGCTAATGCAAGAAAACCGAGTCGTGGCCTATGCATCCAGGCAGCTAAAGACACATGAGCAGAACTACCTGACGCATGACCTCGAATTAGAAGCCATAGTACATGCATTAAAGATATGGAGACATTACCTAATTGGTAACAAATGCAAGATCTACACGGATCATAAGAGCCTGAGGTACATTTTTACCCAGCCAGAACTGAATCTGAGGCAAAGGAGATGGCTAGAATTGATAAAGGATTATGACTTGGATGTGCAGTACCACCCTGGAAAAGCCAATGTAGTGGCGGATGCACTCAGTCGCAAGGCTTATAACAATGCCATAAAGGCAATCCCCATCAGCTGGGAGTTGATACAGGAGATGGGCAAATTAAACATACACCTAACCACGCCAGGGGAGGTACAAACGCTAGAACTCCAACCTACCCTGGAAGAGAAAATCCGACAAGCTCAGCTTCAGAATCCCGAGTCACAAGAGCAGAGAATGCAAGTGGATGAAGAGAAAACACCCGGGTACCGAGTAGACGACAAGGGAACACTATGGTTCAAGGACCGGATTTGTGTACCCAATACGAAGGAACTCCGAAAGACGGTATTGGAAGAAGCACATGATTCAACCTACTCCATTCACCCCGGAACCACTAAAATGTACCAGGATCCAAAACAAAAATACTGATGGAATGGCATGAAAAGGGACATAGCGGAGTATGTTGCCAGGTGCGAAACCTATAACAGAGTAAAGGTAGAACACCAGAGACCAGCTGGACTATTGTAGCCGTTATAGATCCGTGTTTGGAAGTGGGACGATAACGCCATGGACTTCATCGTGGGACTCCCAAGGACCCCAAAGGGAAACGACTCGATAAGGATCATAGTCGACTGACTGACAAAAGTGGCACACTTCATAGCCGTAAAAACAACACATCGAGGAGATAAGCTGGCCCAGCTGTACATTGACAATGTTTTGAAACTGCATGGAGTACCCTCTCGGATCATATCAGATCGAGGAACTCAGTTCACCTCACACTTCTGGCAAAGTCTGCATGCAAACGTAGCAGACTGGATTACAGCTCTGCGTATCACCCTCAGACCGACGGACAAACCAAAAGGGTCAACCAAGTCCTTGAAGACATGCTAAGGGCTTGCATACTGAGTTACGGAGCTAATTGGGAAGATAGCTTGTCCTTCGCGGAATTCTCCTACAACAATAGCTACCAGACTAGTATCAAGATGGCACCATTCGAGATGCTCTATGGTAGGAAATGCAGGACCCCACTGATGTGGTCAGAAGTAGGAGAGAGATTATTCTATAGACCTGCGGTTATTAAAGATGCAGAAGAAAAAGTCGCTGCAGTCAGAGAGACATTCAAGGCCACACAAAGCCGATAGAAATGCTATGCGGATAAGCACCGCAGGGAACTACAATTCTATCCTGGCGACTACGTGTACCTGAAAGTGTCCCCCGTTAGGGGAGTATGAAGGTTTCAAGTACGAGGCAAACTAGCCCCTCGCTACATAGAACCATATAAAATTCTTAAGAGAATAGGCGAAGTAGCCTACCAGCTCAAACTACCAGAAGCCCTGCTAAAGGTACACCCAGTATTCCATGTCTGGCAACTAAAGAGATGCCTACAAGTGCCAGAACACAAGTCGCCGCTTGAGACCATTGACCTGCAGCCAGATCTCTGCTACAAAGAGTGCCCAGCAAAAATCTTGGATACAGTCACACGATGAACTCGGATGAAGGCCATCAATTTCTGTCGAGTACAATGGAATAATCACATGGAGAATGAGGCGACCTGGGAAAGAGAAGACGACATTAGGAAAGAATACCCGTACCTGTTCGAGGACCAGCGCGAGTCTCAGGGACGAGACTCATTTTTAAGTGGGGTATGTCTGTGAGACCCCCAAATTTGGCCATACAAAAATACACCTTAAAAAATCCTTTCTCTGAAAATTTCTTATTTTAATTTGGAAATTGTTTGAAGTTGTGTGAGAAAACCAGAGAATAAAAGAAAAAGCCAAAACCCCTAAGAGGCCACATCCCCTCCTTTCCCTCTCCTGGCCTAAGCCTCTCGGCCCAGCCGCGCCAACACCCCCGGCCCGTTAGCTCACTCGGCCTCACGGCCCAGCCGTCTCCCCACGCTCACCCACCTATTCCCCTACCTCCCAACGCCGTTGGCACCAACCCGAGCCGCTCGACGTCGTCGCCACTAGCCCCGTCACGCCAACGCAAGGCAACACCGTCGCCTTAACTCCTGTCCCCGCTGATGCCCCGGTAGCTAGCCACCGTCGCCTAGCACGTGCCCCTGCGCAGCGAGCAATCCCATCACCCTCGCCTTAACTTGCGTCCGCCGAGTGCACCGTGACGCCACCGCCCAATCCACCCCGACTAGACCTGTCGCTGCTCGTCGCCTAGTCCTTTGGCCTCACACGTATCAGAGAGCCATCGCATCGCTCCCTGGCCGCCCTGACTCTGCCTTAACTCGCACCAGGATGCCGACGTCGACCTCTCCCTGCGCAGCACCGACGAGACCCCTCCTCTGACCACATCGTGTAGCTCTTAGCTTTCCCTAGCAGCGAGCAGTCACGTCGCGTCTCCCCGCTAGGCCAGCTGTCCGGACGTCCTACTAGCCAGTGAAGACCATCAATGGCCGAGCTAGCTCTAGCCGCCGTGAAACGTGTTCCATGCAACGCCGTCGTCTTCCCCCTCGCTCCACCTATAAATAAGACCACGAGTGACTGCTAACCCTCACCGTGCTCATCGCCACCCTAAGGCAAGTGCCTAGTCCGTCTCTCCCTCCCTCTCTCCCGTAGCAACCGAGCTTTTCCCCAAAACGCCACAAGCTCGCCTTAGCCTTCAAACCACCTCGCGACCACCCCTAGTAGACGCGGCGCTGTCCTCTCAACCAATTAGGCCTTTCCCTAGCAAGTCTCGGCCACCGGAGGTTTCAGCGGCGAGCGGCGGCGCTGCCAGCCATGGCGCTGCCATCGTTCTCCTCTCCGGCCGCCGCACTATGTCTCCAACTGAGTCCTGGCCGTTCGATCTCGATCGACGGCTGCGATTAGAAGATAGCATACCCCTTTGTGATTTAAAATCCAAGCCATAGATCGCCTGTCAGGCGGCCCACGACCCCCCTGGTCCATGCGCCGACCCCATGCACACGGTCCACCACTCCCGTAGACACAGCCCATAGGATTTCCAGAAGAAAAATAATTCTAGAAAATAGAGAAAAACCCGCAACCCTATGTTTTTTTTACAATTAGCCCCCCTAAGCTTTAGTCTATTTCTGTTTTATTCCAACATTTTGACAGAACAGTACCTCAACTTTTCTATAATTATGTTTTAGTCCCTGACTTTTCACAACCAAGCCCCTAGAAGACTTTATAATTGCATATAGGTCCCTAGAACTTTCTAGAAATTGCAAATAGGTCCCTAAAGCCTCCGAAAGCCCTAGTTTTCAAACCATAGCTTTGATTTAAACGATTCTTGCGCTGTTGGAATCGTTGTCCCAAACCCTAACCAATAAGATCCTCCTCATAACTCTTCAACTTCTGGTTTTCTCACTATTTGGTTTTTCCTTTGATTATGTGTTATTTTATGTTCCGCTAGCTTACGCGTAGCTCACGTTTTCACAGACGAAGAGAATCAGGAGCAAGAGCCCGAGGACCCGGACTTTGAGGAAGCGTTAGGAGGCAAGCTCTATCTATCCCTTGATCATGACTGCTCCTATTATTTTAAAAATGCGCCCAACTAGAGCTTACTTCTTATGTGCATAGATCCTTGTCACTTTATCTTTGCGTAGTTAAAACTCAATTGTGTGAAAGCTAGCATTCGTACCGCCTATATAAGGTATGAGTGTTAGATCCTTGTTTGGCCGTATTTGATACCCCCATGCCTTGATAAACTTAGGAAGTTATTATTAGCCCCGCTGATAATAACGCTACCTTGCTAGCTTACGCTTAGGACCCGTGACGCTTGTCACCACACTCTCCACTATCAAGTTTACAAAATGGGTAAAACGGTGTTTGGTGGTATGTGTGTAGGAACGGGTGGGTGATAAATGAACGTGTTATGGTGAAGTGGATGGGATAGTGTGGCTGCGGGTGAGACTCCTAGTGCTGGTACAGAGTACTTGGTGATGGTGTCTCCGGTATAAGTCGACTTGTCGTGGACGAGTGCTTGCCCTACCAACTAGGAAACGACTAGCTAAGACCTCAACTTTGTGGTATTTTCAGTACGACCACAGAACCTGTATGGGCAGGACTAATGCGGATCCTGGATAATGCAGCAAGGAAGTATCACCCGGCAAAGTAGAAACGGAATTAGGGATTGGAGCGGTGATGTGATGATAAGTCCAGTACTTGGCAAAATTGTTGGCTGTGTGCTTTTGATGTGATATGACTAAGTGGAATCCCTGAGCTTCGTGGTGGACTTGTGGGCGTGCCTGGGTGAAGTAGGAGCGCTATGTGATCCGTAGCTAAGAGCACATAGCCTGTGGGTACAACGTGCTAAGCTCTGTAGAGTTAACCCTAAATCATTCGGATGTCCGTTGTCACTGTTCATGGCACACCAATCATTGGGCTCTTAGAAATTCCTTGACATGTGAGTGGGTGTAGTGAAACCCGTGCTTTGGTGAAGATGTGGCAGGATGTGCCAGAGTCGTTATTACTACGTGTCGGAAGGTTTAGCTAAAAGTAGGAACTGTTAGGATCGATTGAATCTCCCTCAGGTCCAACCAACCAAAAATTATAAAACAGCTTTCCCTCTCAAAAAATCCCATTGGTTCCATAAGTATACCCTTGCATCCGCGCTATTCCGCAAAACTCTGAGACATAACCTTACACCTAGACTACCTCTCAAACGCATGTATTACCCCCCCTCCCCTCCCCCCTTGCTAGAGGTAGAGCTTGTGGAGTACCTTATGTACTCATCCTTGCCTTTAAATAAATTTTCCCCAAAGAACGAAGACGCGGATGAAGCACCCAAGGAGTTTGACGAGTAGGTCACGTCTTATGCTCGAGTTGCCTGTGAAAGTTCCTAGAAGCTTGCTTGTAATTTTCTTTTAGGGCAGGCATGTCCTCTCCTTTGGCTTGTAACTTAAGACTTGTATGACTCTATTATTCTTGTGTGGACCTAAATAAAGATCGTTGTATCACTTTGTATCATTTGTATGTGTGTACCAACTACTGATCCAGGGATTGGTACAGAACACATGACGTACCCTGGATAGGGGCATTACAGATAGCGGATGGTCTTATATCTACTAGGAATAGCGTACGTGGTGTCATCCGGGAGCGTAGCAGACCTTTTAGTGTCCCATGGTGCAACGTCTTTTCCGCTATCGCGATACTGAAGAACGGGAAAGCGGACCCTGGTGCGGTCAGTCTAATGTGGGCACCATCTAAACAGGAGTTAATCTGTCATGGTTCATATAGAACAAATCCTTTGTCCCTTTCTTTCATAAAAGAAAAAACATCATATTCGTATGTCCTTTTACCATACAAGAAAGTACTACACAATCAAGTGTGCATGCCGTGCTCTTTTATAGACACGCAAGGTTGCAAACTTGCATCCGGTGATACAAGCCTTTTCACAGTAGTAGAAACACAATTTCAGCACCGAATGAATGCTGAATATACAGATATGCATGCTGTGGAGTGGAGTGTGGAATGACCACCACTGAACCCACCAAACTTTGTTTGCTCGTCGGCCCCATCATCTGGGCTTCGAAATCGGATGATGAAAACCTGGAACACCCAACTGTCCCTATCATCCTTCGCTTTGAATGCAACAAAGAAAATATCCGTCTCTACATCCATCACTGTGCAGCTGACATGAGCAACCATTTCTTAGGACTGACTGACATCGTAGGCAGCCTCCTTGTGCAAGCTAAACTCCGTGTCACCTTCTAACAAATTTACAATAGCATTGGCACTATGATACTTCGCCGTGCCGCTAGAAAATCGATTCAAGGAGTTCATGGTGTAAAATTCTGTATGATTCCTAAATGGAGATACAGTGTTAGATGAAATATATCGACAATATTTGCAAGTTATGATGCCTGTCGCTCATGTAGTAGAATATATATACTCATATGTGATTTTAGTACTAAAATAGTAAAATTGCATCGAGTGAACTTCCTCTTGTGAAGTCTATCATTGATAAAATCAACAATTACAAAACTTCGCCCAAAATAAATCTTCTTCAGATACGATCATTAGATCCACGGTCAGGTGGAACCGTAATTACGTCACTTCTCACTAATACCATGCTCAACACAACTTTGCCACTAACTAAAAGCACCCAAGTTGCCCGAAATTAAATTGTCATGTTAGATTGCCCGCAAAAGGTTGATTCAGAGACATCCCACAAACCTCTCCGGACTCTACAGCATGATTGACGAAAGTTAAGCCCACATGGCCTGTGGTTAGTGATCTGTCAGGTGCACAGCTGTGCCGACAGGGACAGGGTTGGCAAGGTCTGTTTTTCACATATTAACCTTCTGATTAGGACTCGGATCACTAGTGCCACGTCACTCTGGCATGTCACTTTCATCTTAATGGCATCGGTGAGCTGCCTAACTACAGAGCCATGTAGGTCAATTTTGTCTGGGCGAACAGAATTGAAACATCCTCAAATCAGGGGGCACCGATTCTAGCTGTCAATGTGCATGGAATTCCAGGGTGATCCAAGCAAGAAGTCAAAAATTGGAGAATGCACCGGATAATAACGGTCGATATAGGTACCACCGGTACAGAAGTTAGGTAGAAAGGCTAAGATGAAAATTGACACAAGCAGCACTGTATCTCGTGCCGTCCTTTTCAGGCTAAAAATTTCAGCTGTACCAGGAGTTTTATCGACCTTTGAAAGAATGAAAACTGCTGAAGTTTAGACACATCCAGAACTTTTTTTCCTGTGAAATTCCGAAAACTTTTTCGTGTGCAATCTGGCGCTATGCATTTATATGTACTTAGTATGCAATAAATCAAGATGTCGTCTGGCTTGGATTATTGTTTCTCTTCTTATTCGCTAATGGGCTAATGGCCGACACCATTAACCCAATCTCGAAGCAAGTTTTCACAGAAAAGGACTTGGAATGACAACGCCACACATTGGGCAACAGAGGGCACAAAACAGGCATGGCATGCGAATAAAGGATGCTACTGCCACCACACTGATTATTGTGGACGGAATCTTTTTCCAATTAGTACTACTAGAGTAGAGGCTGGGAGGCATTTTGTTTTCAGGATCAAATGCTCCCTTCAAGAAATGAACTGGAGCCAATGAACCCCAATGAAGATACCCTTCAACTTCAACTCCATGTCACGTCACCCCACACTTGGAAGGATCAAAATGGGTGGGCCAGATTCCTCTTGACTTCAATGGAGAAAAAATGACTTCCACTCTCCTTATCTCAAGACGTTTTTTAATAGCTTCATTTTGGACTAAACACAGTACAACATTAATGTTCCCGTCAAGAAATGGCATTAGATCCACGGGCCGGTTCGCCAACTAGTCACATGCTTGGAATCCAGCCAAATAAATTCCATCAAACTTGTGGTTAAGACAGCTAATAATATTTGGACCTTTGGTGAAGGATAGCAACCTCTGCATGGACCAACTCAGCACGTCGTGGGAGGAACACGATAGTGGCTTTGTAGTGCCGTGACTGGCTCGGTGGCTTGGAATTGGAAGTCCATATTCCTTACAAAAATTCGTTTGGAATTGGAAGTCCATCATTCCTTGCAAAAATTCTTAACCATTGGGGCTTTTACACACATATTATATTTGTTATTATATCTCATTTGGCATTTCAAATTAATTCACCTAGTATATCCACAATTAATTATGCACACCATTTAAAGCAGTAAATCACTTATCAATCAATGTTCAATCCAAATAATTAGCATCCATATCTTTTTAGCATCCATCATTATTAGTAGATATTTTTTTTCTACGCCAAGATTTGAATCCAGACCATAGGTATCGTCATGACAGGATATACTAATAAAAATGAATACTAAGAAGATACAAATATTGTTATTAACAGGGAGGAGCCAGCCGATGATGTTATTGGGGTTAGCATGTTTAAATGACAGGATGAGCGAGCATAGAAGACAGAAAGACAATAATTCTTATGTAGTTTTGCTAAGAGTTGCCGGTGTCAGTGTCACTAACACTGACGCTCTCACGTAGCTTTGGCCTTGGTTATTGATAGCTATTGTCTTTTGTAAGTGTCCTGATCAATTTTTTTTTTTTTGCTTCCGCGTGGGCTTATAATGGTTATGACCATACTTTTTTCAGTAAAATATTGGCACCAAGAAGAAAAAGGCATAAATCAAGGTTGCTTGAACTTTCTACACTCTTACATGCCAAATGGCTATGCCAACGATATTGAAGCAACAAAAGTGTACATTTAGGATGAAACATTCCCATAAAAGCCTAAAGTGTTGTTTCAGTCTGCTGGTTTCGAAAGAAGCGAATTCCTTGCAAATAGTTGCAAAAAAGCCAAACAACTTTTATGACTCACGGATTGTTTCAACCTTGCATCGTTAAGGATTTGGCAAAGAAAAGAAGAACCCAAGAGTGTGATGATACAGGGGGAAGTCATGAAGTGGTGTGACAAAATTGGAAGTAAGTCAATTATTATCTTCCTATCGGATCCACAAAAAAAATAAAATAACATGCCTTTACGCTTTTCCTTTCAGCCGAGACTGTGGCTCCTTGCTTTGGATAGTGAGTGGGCCCCGAGGCATGGAATGGTGAGAACGAGTCAAAGCTGGAAAGCAATATTTAACTGATATACGGTTTTGAGGCACGGCACGGGTTAACGGGTTGTTGAGTTCAATTGCACAACATTCCGATACAATACAATGAGCAGAGAATGTGCGTCCCTTTCTTTTGCGATTGCCCCTGGATTTGCACGCACCACATGTTTTACCCGTGAAAATGATCTCCAAGGAATTTCATATCCAGGAATAAAACTGTGTCGATCCTTCGGTACCAAAAGATAGCATTGTCGTCTTGCAGCTACCTTATCTATCACCGCGGAGCACGAGAAAGCGTAATTTTTTTTTGAACATATAAGAAATACACGCTACCACATAGCACACAACACAAATACAAACCTGACGTTCATGTCCTCAAATTGCTGTGCTTCTTGTGATAAAAAAAATTCAAATATAGAATTTTTAAAGTTTGCAAAATGTGGCTTCTTTTCCTCAGAGGTAATGCTACTGAAAAGAATCATAAAAGCATAAGGACTGGCTTGGAAAGGTAGTTTCAGACCAAAATATCCAGGAATACTAAATAGCAGCATAAATTTAAGCTAAATCTTACTCCAAACAACCCTTAAAGTATGCCATATTCGGTGCTTAATTCCAGGGCAGCTTAAACAGCACAGTGCATCTTTCTTTCCCCAGCAGCTAAACCGCGCGCTGAAGAAGTCACAACGGGTCCGGGCGGCGCTACGTCGAGCAGGTTACCCGGGTCCAGGGGACTCGGCCGCCCTTCTCCCCGGTGCGTGACGTGGGGATTGGGATCGCGAGAAGCGTTTGGCTTGGAGTCCGACAAGGCAAGGCAGGGGGAGGCAGAGAAGGGCACAAAGCAAAGCAAACCGAAGCCGGTTTCATACCCCCGCTCCTCCTCTCCCGGTTCTCGTCCTCCTCAGTCGGCATAAAGTCTCCTTCTCGCTTCAATCTCCACAGCGGCCGGGCGCGCGCGCACGATTCCAGCTCTCGCAGAGGCGCGGGGTGCTGAAGAATTCGGGCAGATTCCCTGTTGTCTGTTCGGTTTCTTGGGGGTGTTCTTTGTTTTCTCGGAGCGATTCGGTGTTCTGCTTGTCGTGTCGCGGGTGCGATTGAATTGGAGAGAGGAAGGGTCGTGTGGGGGGAGGTTAGGAGGGAGGAGCTATGGGCGGGCAGAGGGTGGAGGAAGGCCGGCCACCGTCCAACCTGCAGTGCTTCTTGGACTGCACCACCCCAGCCGTGGAAACGCTCATTCTACCCAAGGTGAGGCGATTGCTCCCTGTCAAGTTCTTGCCTTTGCTGTTCTTGAGTGATGCATCTGCTGCCTGTGTGAATTGTGTCGATCTGTGGAGTATTGCGAGTTTTGGATTTGTCATTTACTCGTTTCTCTGCACCGCTTAGTGTTGGGGAGAAGATTTTTTTTTTAAGTTACTGCTTGTCTGTTTACTGATGCATCGTTCTACCGTTTCTGATGGCATAGGTCTTTGTACAATGGTTGATGACAGTGTGGTATTAGTACTATTTTCCCCCTTTGTTCGGATTTAGGAGAATTATGCCATTATGAAGTTTTACCTTTCTCGTCCTGCCCAGCTGGGAATCCCTGATGCAGCTGTGGTGATTATGGCCATCATAAATTTGGTTTCGTTATTTCGATTTTGCCTGCTGTTCAACTGTTTTATTAATGCTTTCTCTGCTGATGAATCATAGGGAGGGTAGCTAGGTACTGTAGGCAGCTTATTATGCTTATTCTGAAAGTGAGAAATTGCTCATTTATATCCAGACGCATGGACGATTGTCGACCGATGCTTGGCACCACGCGGAGGTGGACAGTCTTGAATACTTCAACCTTGCAGACCTCTGGGAGCAATACTACGAGTGGAGCGCGTACGGTGCTGGAGCTATGGTGCAGCTCCCCAGAGGGGACAAAGTAGTTCAGTACTATGTTCCATACTTATCAGGGATACAGCTGTACACTAACAAAGTCCTGACTGCATCTAGGTTTGAAGAAAATATCCTTGTTACGAGCTCACGGTGATTTGAATTCTAGACCAACCCAATTTTGTGTTTCATACAGGAGTTTCGGTGAAGATAATGGCATGGATTTTTGGAGTGATGATGAGGACAATGAGAAGATGTCGAGATCCTGGAGTTCGACATCTGATGACTCATTGTTTAACTGCGATGTGTTAGGGGGCAATAGGAGGCGTCCTGGGCACCTGTACTTTGAGTTCTTTGAAGTTGGCTCTCCTTATGGAAGGGTTCCACTCATCGACAAGGTGAGTTTATATCGTGGTGATGTTTTTTTGTTCTTTCTATTCAGAACTTTTCATATATCTTTAGCCTTTTTAGGTATACGAACTATCTCAGGGCTTTCCTGGGTTGACATCACTGAAAAGTTCTGACCTTTCGCCTGCTAGTTGGATGTCAGTAGCCTGGTATGATCAAGTTATATCCACTGTTTGTGTTATTTTTGAAGAAAAAAAGAGTTGCTATATATAATGGTTACATTATCCCCAAGTTTTTGTCGAAGTATCATGATGCTTGTATGCTTATATTTTCTGAATTGGAAGCTGCCGCACACTTAAACTGTGCTTGATCAGCTTGATAACACATCTGAGTACTTGAATAATATACTTTGTTAAATACTTAGTAATGCTTCTAGGTCCACAAATCCATTCACAGTTGCTTTTCTTCTCAATAATGACATTGGTCTCCAATGTATTTCATGTCTGCTACTTTAACTAGGTATCCTATCTATCACATTCCTTACCAGCGGAATGTGAAGGACTTATCCGCATGCTTCCTTACTTACCATACCATTTCCTCCTCATTTCAAGGTATGTTTTATTGCTCAGCGGACACTACCGTGTACCATCTTGGCCGACTCTTGCGGCACAAGAATTTCATTATCTCAATAGACTTCTCTACCTTTGCTGCATGAGAATTGGCATCGATATTGTTATCAACAAATCAGTTGATTTAACTTTATGCTGTTAAGGATGTTACCTTGGAATATGAATAATTTCAGACTGCACTGTGTGACTTTGTCTCTTGTACTCAATTGGTTTATGCCTGGACGCACATGACCTTAAGGTTACTGGATACAATGGCAGCTCCTTTCTCTAATGCAACATTTTTATACAGTAGTACTCTTCCCATACTTATGTTCTATACTTCTAAATTGAGCTACCTCTTATTAGCAAAATGAACATTAGGTCCCACGGATGCATTAATTTTGATTTGCTCATAGTAATCTTGTCAAATGGCATGATGTTATGCTTTGCAATATTATTGTCATTTACAAGTACAGAACATGCCTGTGTACCTTGGAAAAGAATACACGCTTTACGTACACCTAAAAGAGGAGTGTCAATCTGGTAGCCTCGACTAGAAGAAAGAAACTGAAACAGTAGCTTTCTCATTCACCTTGCTTGAGACTGGTTTGATGAGTGGTCTTTAGTTTGAAGACAGTGAATGAATGATATATATGGAGAAGTGCACTGATACTTCAGTTAGCTTTTTATATTCCAAAATATGTACATAATGTGTTTTCATGTCAAGATGTGCTTTTTACGGCATACTGGTACGTGATGCTAACTTGAAATCATCTGAGTTTTCTTTGGGGTATTGTTCAGCCTGTAATTTTCCGTCCAAATCGTCAACTTGTTTCATGTCTTAGCTTGTAAGTGTGTAGTTATGGAATTATGGAAACCACTTGCTGAAAGAAAGGTTGGCAACTGCAGTCATTGGCCAAGTAAAGATGAGATTAAAGGCAGCCTTGTCGTGACCATGAGTTTACTTGTTTTTAGACATGCTGTTGTTTCGTAAAGACTAGAAATATCTGTGTCATAGCATGAAGGTTGCTTTTATATACTTGATGCACATCTTTGGATGAAGCTTGCTTGGCTTGTAATTTGTGCAAAAGCACCTAGGCATGCCAGATGTTCCTTTCAGCAGACCAAACGAAAAACAATTAAAGTACAACTAAAGCCAGAACTTTGGCCTGAGCCTGACAGCGATGTGCATGGTTGGACTAACTTCTTCGGAACTATTGGATACTATATACCTTAATCACAGCTGCATCAACCACGGTTGACCTGTGTCATGTTTCCTGTCTGCAGATCACGAGCTTGAGACCATGACCAACGGCTGTTGCCATCCAGCTTCCGGTGGAAAACAAAATGGCTATATGGATAAAATGATCAATACAGTATCACTCCCTCCATTTGGCCTTGCAGCACACAAGGTACAAGGTTCTCTCTGGACCAACCCAAGAACAGGAGATCGTAAAAGGATGGACTCCCTCTTTAGCGCGGCAGACTCCTGGCTTAAACAGCTTGGAGTTCAGCACCATGACTTCAACTTCTTCATCACTCACTCCATGTGAACCACTGATCTAGAGTAGTTTGCATAGAAACACATGGGTGATGACTTGAAGCTACTATAATTACTTACACCATCGACTAGGGTAGCAAATGTTTATGGTACAGTGCCCTGGTAAAAGTGAGTTTAACATTCCCGGGATAGACTTTTACACTGCTAGAGTTATTGCAGTGAATACCAAACATGTCAGGACTCCAAAGGTTTTCTGTTTCTTGGCTAAAGATGTAACTGATTGTACAAAGTTTTGCAACTAATTAGGTATCGGGCGTTGTGGTTGGATCCATACTATATAGTTCCTGCCGTCTGTATTTTAGTTATTCAGCGCCTTGAAGAATGTTAGTACAGAACAAAAGTGTTTTCTGATGTACAAATCAATTTGTTGGATCTGAATCAGTTTGGCTATTTCATTCTCTTATTAAAACAGTTTCATAAGTTTATTTGTGATATTATTGAGCTGTGCTCCAGATAAAGTAAGATGATTGCAAAAGTTCCGGAGGAAACCATAAATCAAATAGTACATAGTATAGTGTGATAGGAGTACTACTTTATACTGATACAAAAGGAATTCCAACCGTAGTAGTACTAGACCACTGCCAAGAAAGAATTTGTAGCATTTCGATGTTTGTGAATGTCATCCTCTGAAAGGAAACCTTCCAGTACCTGGGAAAGTGGTCATCCTCTGAATCCGGAGCATTTATTGGATATCAAATTGGTATCAGTGGCCACCAGTGAGAGCAGTACCTGGGAAGCTTCAGGGTGAATAAAGAAACACGTCTCAAAGTGGACAGTCAGTGAATAAAGCATCCGGCGTTAATTCGAAAAAAAAAGGAAGCATCGGGCGTTATAATCAGCCTACATGAGAAATTTCGATATTAATTAAATGACTTAAATAGAATATATCTTTTTTGCTCAATTATAGTACGCATGGCATTACGTATAGAGATGTCTTCTGAAGGAATATAAAGGGTATCTTCTAAAAGAGATGTACTTGAAATAGCAATCATTTGTCTCGCTAAAATGAAGTCGAATTGGCAAAAGAGATGAGGTTATAATTGCTTCAGTTCAAAGCAATAGGCGAAAGGGGAACGAGATCGAAGCTGCAAGGGACCGTAGGGCATATTCACTAATACTTGAATAGTATGACTCAAAAAAATATTGAGCACGTTCATCCGGAAAAATGCCAATGTCATGCTAATCTTCTCATTTCCTTTAAGTGTGCTTATAAGTAATTAATATAATCTTTCCTCATCTGTGTTCCCGAAGGGGTCCTAAATCATGTTCACCCCTCCGAAACCAGGAAACCTTGAATACCTAGGAAGGGGTCTTCTGAAGCAAGATAGATTCACGGAGACTTTTGTAATCCTATTTAATTAGAAATATACGCTCATATGGAGCCTGAGAGGATACTTGGACCTATTTCCGCTGCTTGGTGATATTTTAAAAATGGTTTGCAGACTTTTTGCATTGCCGTTGTGTTCACCTGGATGATATGTGGTGTTTTATTTGCAGCATAGTGACTATATATTGTGTCATATTATCTCTCTCAAAATGTCTAAATATGGGACATGCTGTCAATTTTTTAATTTTAATTGCTGACATAGAACAACTATCGAAACGTGCGGTCAAATGAGCTGGGAAAGATGTATCAAAGCGAATTTTGATCAGTCCAAGTGGTGAATAGAGAGAGAATGGAAAAGAAACGTAAAAGGGGCATGTTCTGAAGAGAAAAACAAATTTAAGGACTCCAAATAAAAGGTTGCCGAATTGAGGGCAACAGCCGGATGACTCCCGTATTAAGGGTCAAGAGCTGAAAAATCTCCATATCCATCAGGCCAGTCTCAATGGTCCTTTCATTTGCATTTAATTACATGTCACATCAGTTAAAATGGTGACATGACAAAAAAATTATTATGAAAGAGAGCATATGTCTTTCATCCCTATGAAAAGACATGTACATTGTTTCCAATACAATGACATCCAAATGAAACTGGATTGAGAGTCTTTTCTTTCATCCAAACTAAAACCAACCAAACACAAATTGTCACTTAGCAATAATTTAATGTTTTGATAAACCTATAAAACTGTGACATGAAAATAAGCATTGAGAGATGTAATTTCATTTCATAGAATAAGAGCTCAAATCTGACGTGTTACTATTGAAAAATGTGCGATGAAAGAACCCATTGAGACTAACCTCAGGGAAAGAAAACTCCCGAGCTTGATAGATGCTTTCATGCTTCCAAATCAACATATACAGGTGCAGTCCTTCCATCAATCAACCATTCTCATGCTTCCAACATGAGTACAACGGGACTAACTACCCACCACAGATAACGCACAACAAGTACAGAGTGAATCACCTGGTGACATACAATCAAGTTTTTCCAGCTTCACATAACTACATAAGTATGCAATGTGCAAACAGAATTAAAAAAAAAAAAATCTTTATCCTAACTTGCCAATCTAATCATGTCGAAGGGCCTGATGGAATATTTTCAGTTGTTTGCTACAGCTTCAATCACTTCTCTCAGTCTGTAACCAGAGGGGCGCACATATCTCCAACGCATATGAATTGTCCATGTCTTCGCTACTCAGAAGTACTGATTTTCAGGTTGGCTCTGGTTCTGGTTGTACGTGCTGTGTGTAGCTCCAGTATGTGATAGATACCACACAAGTATGCAGTGGCTTATTACTTCTCGCCTACAATGCTTTTGTAGTTAACCATGTAGATGGCAACCAGTGTGAGAAGTGCACCACCTATTTGTACAGGTGAGAAGGATTCCCCGAGGTAGAGGTACCTGCACAGCAAGGAGGTGGTAAACACTAGCTATGAGAACAAAAACATCTAATAGTTACAAAAATTTAATACTGTAACTCATTCTGAAGGATCTTACCCGAAAATGGATGCAAACATGGGAGTTAAGAAAGTAAGAGAACTAAGTGTGGTTAAGCTACCTGCAAGTAAGAAAAATACTATTTATATGGATGCCTAACAGAGTGAATCTCAAAAGTACCACAGATAGTAACAACACTGGAGTAGTGTGTAGCGACTATACCTCTGGTAGCATTGTAGAAGTACACACCATAGCTGACAGCACTGCCAAATATAGACGTATAGCCAAGTGCTAATACATCGCTACATGTAAGATCTTGAAGATGCCCATTCAGAGCAGGATCATGGTTAAGTGCAGATATAGCCAGCAAAGGAAGCCCGCCTATTATCATGTGCTGCCATAATGATGTGGATGTCAGCATTTACTAATAAAGCATTGTTGGCTAATTTTGAAAGCTATTGAAACTAGCTGAAAACGATACAAAGTTATAACCAGCCGCAGTAAAGGGAGCATCTACATTCTGATGGAACTGCTACATAATTTGGAAGGCCTACATAGGTTTGAGAACTCTAAAACGTTTCCTCGAACTGAAAATTCTAGCATATCTGCTGTTCAATGTTTAGTTACATGCTGCAATCTGTAAACATTTAGCGTCTTGTTGCATAAGTATTCTTGCGATTGAGTTGCACAGAACAAACTATCTAATTCATGGTTCCACGAAACATATAGCGTCAATTGCTCCAAATAAATCAGAATAAAGCAGACTGAAAGCGATAAACCACAATGGCTAAATAATATAGGGAATGGTTATTCATCTGTCCATACCCATCCTGTCGCCATGATTGGATCTGAATACTTTGACACCCAGCGAACCATAATAGTTCCAACGGCCATGCTTTGAGCTGAGAGGAACATCCACCATTCCCCACTTCCCCAGATTGTGGTGTCATTTCCATCAACTGACAGTGCTGGAACCTGAAACACAGCTAGTGATTTACGGAGTCCATAAATTCAAGCAAACAATGGGCAAAAGGGAGCATTGTGTTGGTATTTCATATCTGAGTTTCATAAAGTTCAAAATGATCAAATACATATTTGTACCATTTGCAGGTGATATGTAACACTCGATATCTACTTTTACATAGTACTGCAGCAAAGAAACTAGAATGGATGCAGAAGACAATTATTTTGAACATTATTGCGAGGATTTTGAAAATCCAGTACAAGCAGTTGAACCAATAAAGAATGAGCACATGTTGCTGCAAGATATCTTCTACTCTCTGCTTTCCAATCAAAACATTGGGCTCAGTCAATATCAATGTAACTTGTCATCACAATCGATATCCAGGATTCAAGATCGCCAACCACACCAGAGTCTATACTCTACACTAATGCACAGAGAAGTTTTGAATACACATCAGCAAAACGCAAACCTCGAGAAGCAAAAGCCCGAAGACACCAAGCACGAGCCCTCCAACTCCTATTGCACCAATTGACTCTCCAAAGAGCAGGGACGCAAGTACAGCAACCGTCAGTGGCTGCGAGTCAATTATGACCTGCAATTGTATTTCAGTTTCATATAAGGGCCACCAGCTCAACGGGCCAAAACGACAAGCCGAAATGCTTGCCTGACGAGCTAAAGAACAGCATGGGGGTCTGGGTTTCGCCTTACGCTCCCAAGCCCGGCCGACGTCTTCTGCAAGCCCTCCGCGAGGAATCCCTACGAAACAAGAGCAGAACGCTGCTTAATTTAAGAGCATTGAAAAGCTATGTAAACATTGCGCTTGCGGGCAGGCCAGCACCTGGAAGCATGCTGCGTCGACGAGGCCGAATGCTGCGATGGCAAGCCAGGCGTCCCACCCGGACGGCTGCTTCCTACCCCGCGCGGCGGCGAAGGCGATGAGCAGCGCGCCGGCGGGGATCAGCCGCAGCGCGGCCACGAAGAAGGGCCCCGTCCGGGGGATGACCCCCTTCATGGCCACCATGGCCGTGCCCCAGAAGAAGAAGGGCGATATCAGGGACGCCCACTCCCAGAGCTGCCCACCCGCGACCTCGAACGCCGCGGGAGAGGCATCCGCCTCCTCCCCCTTCCCGCGCTGCTCTTCCGCGATGGCGAGGGGCTCGGCGCCGGCGTCGGCGAAGCACTCAACGTCGGATCCCGTTCCCACGCAGTCGACCGCGTCGGCGGGGGAGGGCGGCGACGCCTCGCGCCGCGCGGCCGCGAGGCGGACGGAAGAGCCACGCCGCCGGCGCGCGGCGGCGAGTGGTGGGCGGCGGGGCGTGGAAGGGAGCAAGGGGAGGAGGAACAGGCGGGCTGACGCAAGACAAGCGACGGCGGACATCGTGGCCGGAGGGCGGAGGCGGAGGCCCCAGCCAGGCCGTCCGGCGCTGGAGGAAATCGGTGGTGGCGGACTGGCGGGGGAGCGCGCGGTGGAGCGAAGCGGAGTGAGGTGGGGGATCTTTGCGGTGCGTTCGCACGTGACGTGGCGGCTCCGCGGAGCGGTGATTCTGGACTGAGGCAAAGAGTTTCTGTGTGGGCCTTGGAGGTTAGCATAGATGTTGGCCCAGGAACGCAGCGTCCAACAAGGGATTGGGGTCAAAAGTTGTGGCCCGTGGGATCGCGATTAATAGTCGCGATCCAATTGCCTATTTGACTGTTATTGCCTTTGCTGCGTTCTCTGTGGGCTTTGGTGTTGGGCCCTTGGCATTTGCCCAGGCTTCCGTCCTTCTAAACCCGAATGGGCTATGGTCCGTGACTTGGGGACTGGACAGAGTAAATTTTCGTCAAACATATCGCCATCTGGGCCTTCTGAGATGATCCGACAGTGCCTTGGGACCACCAGTCTCAGGCGTGGCGGCGGCCGGCGAGCGGCGGGACACGGCGGTTCTGGAGGAAGGCGGGCAGGAGCGCACCGGCGTAGGCAAGCTTACTCACATCCGTCGGCGAGCGAACCGGAACCGGCTGCTGGAACGCCATTGCTCGCCGCGCCGGCGCCAGGGCCGGCTACGGCGAGCGCCCATCCCCATCATCTACAGCGGGGTATCGGTATTCCTCATACTCATGTCCTCCACTTCATATTTTAGGAGCGTTTAATTCTCGGGTGTAACTTTTTTTTTGAGGGAATTCTCGGGTGTAACTTGAAAATACAATTTTTGTCTCCCACTTTGCCCAAGAAAATTTAGAAGGTTTACTGTTCCTCCTAGACTCGCTTATAAACTCAGGCCAAATTAAAATTCAGGTCCTGGCAGAGATGGTTATGGGCACGCCATTTTCGTTATTACTATCGCTGCAACTTTCGTTACAAGCACACAGTACTACAAGCGCCGGCATTTGACGGCACCTTAAATACACTTACAGCTTACAGATTATTCTGCAAAACACAAGCACAAGTATAACCAAATGGGATATCCTTTCCTGCTCTACCAAATCCCTTGCATGGATACGCTTTCCCTGAATCCTGATCGAATGGCTGCATCCCACACTATGGACTCTGCACTTCTTTCTCCATTTACATTTAGTTTGGCGTCAGGACATACATCTTGCAGTCATGAGGCGCCACAGAAGCGGATAACTGTCCCTTAGCTGAGAACGAGGAATGCTGCACAAGGAAAGGGAGCACGTCAAAATGAACTCCAAAACTCTTATGTCTGAACAATCAACCTCCTCTAATTTTCTACTTGATTAAGGAATGTGGCAGGAGATGTGAATGCATCAAAGCTTACCGCCCATAGATCGCGAGCAGTGACAGCAGTAGATGGATCAAGCCCGATGAGTGACCAGTCTGCGGTGATGGTTGCCTGGTAACCCTGTCTATTCCAGAGGACCACGGCCTTCCTCTTGTTGCTGAGCGGCCCTGCCCAAACCTATACAACAGAACAAAGCATTTTTAGCTTCAAAATAAGCTTTCTGTAGTTCTGCTGTGGGACAAACTGCTTCATGAAAGCAATTAACGTCTAATTCAGAGATTGAGGAATGCTACCTCCAAGCCGTTATCAGAGTGCACTTTCCTTCCTTGGATGCCTAGACTATCTGTTCAGGAAGCTGTTGGATTAGTACACTAAAATACTCCATACAATCAATTCCAAAATTTGGAAAAGAATTCTTGCCTTGGTTGACAGCAATCACCTCCGAGTTGCTGAGTATTGCCTTGGTCTGTGGGCTCATCGAGCGTACGTCGCACCCAATCAAAAGAGGAGCCTGCACAACGCAAACCATGTTTTCAGTACGAAATGCAGGATATTAAATATCGCAACAACATTGCTACATGCAGAAAATAGAGTACCTTGGCAAGTGCCCAGATGCTGAAGTGAGAGCGGTACTCCGCATCTGTCATGCCACCGTTTCCCACTTCAAGCATGTCAGGATCTAAGGTTGGAGCACAAGAGAATGAGGAACTATTCACCAGCTGGAAGTGGACAAGTGGTTTGACACTGTAAGACAGAACAGTCTGAACTCTTACCGTTCCACCCACCAGGTCCGGCGTAGGAAGCCCATCTGTCGTTCTGGTCTGCACGAGATGTCATGCTGAAATACCATGGTAACCACATCGTCAATTTGAATAGTTACAGAGTAGTTCTCCAAATGCGTTGAAATGAAATGAGTATCACCTTCCCCAGTTGTCGGCGATATCCTCGGTAGTTCTCCAACTGTTGCCCATGCTGCCTGCCCAGGTCGCAGGATTTTCTTTTCCCCTATACAAAGACGCAATTGATTCGATCAAGCAGGACTTAATATTTCTCCCATCTATAAAAAAAAGAAAACAAAAAACTTGCTTCAAGAGAACCTCACCATTCACACAGAGAGAAGAAGATGTTCTTTCCATACGCCTTCATGGCATTGCTCATTTTGGTGTATCTGCATCACGCATAAGAGTTTACTCAGAAATCTGACATATATATCCCAGTATGTTGGTCATGCTAAAGAACTTACCTTTCCCTGATATCCCTGCCAGCATCGTTGCAGTTGTCATACTTCAGATAATCAACACCCTGGAGTTGTCATGATAGGAGTTAGAAGAGCATCAGAATTATCAGAAGTTCAGCCACTGTATGTGATTGAAAGATATTTACCCAAGATGCGAAAGTTTTCACATCCTGCTCTTCATGGTCAAGTGACCCAGGCATCTTGTTACTGCATGTCTGTGTTCTGCAGTACACAAAGGATGTTATTGTCAGGTTCATTACTACCTTTTAATCTCAGAGTAGGAGATTGCTTTGGACAATGAGAAGTTCAGTTACTCCTGGACTACAACAGATTTAATGATAAATCTCATAGCTTGCATACCCAGCATCACTGTAGATCCCAAGCTTAAGCCCTTTTGCATGCACATAATCTGCGAGTGCCTTGATACCAGATGGGAATGTTTGTCTATTTGGAACCAAGTTACCCTGAGAAAGAATAATGCGACTTTGTCAATACTGACAGCAGCAAAAATATTGTAAGGTCGTCACTTGAGAAGAAAACAAATGGGGTAATCAAAAGTAGGTAGGCAGCACAGGTATCTGAGGCCACCACATCAGATTACGCATACTTGTTATATCTAAGACAAGATTGTTTCACTTTTGTGAACTTGTAAGTTCTCGCTAGCATCTGTAAGCAAAGTTTCAAAGTTCTGCATATTATATGTGGTTACTGGTTGGTTCATGTCTAAAGTTTTGTTGACCTTCAGGACTGAACTAGACAGCTTCTAGAAGTTTGTGCCAGTATATTTATCTGGTCACACTGATAATAGTGTTGAACATGATGTTCGAGTGTTAGTGGTTGGTGGTTAAGCGTTGCTTCTGTGGACAATTTTCGATATCTGTACCTGGTAATCCCTGTTATATTCTGCCCAGCAATCATCTGAAAGAAAGATGTAGAAAAAACATTTCAGCTAAGAACTAATTAATGTCACATAAAACAAGGCGTGCTAGTAATCCATACCTATATTAACATATTCATAGCCCAGTTTCGCTAAACCAGTGTTGACCAATGCATCAGCTGAAGAAACAAAAAATCAGTTAGAGCAGAGTAAAAGGTTCTCGCACAACAGGTTTCTAGGGCAATATAGTATATATTATTTAAAACAACTTCGTACAGAACCAAGGACAGGATTATAAAAATTTGACATCACATCAATTGCAATGCACTGATAATTCTAATGAGTACAACGTGATCACGGGTCATTTGTCTTTGATCAACAGTTGGTGGCATGCAATTAGAGATTGGGTGGTTGAAGCACTGGCCATAGCTCATTGGGGTGAGTCCAAGGAGAGACCCGGTCAGGTGCGCATGGTCCTGCAGCTGCCGTCCTCTTAGGAGAATAACCGGTTAGTTAGGCTGCACCTATCCTTGTCTAACTGACCCAACCTGTTGGCTCAAACGTCCCACCTTTGCCGAGGCTTTCAGAGTTTTCAGGCACTAATGTTTCCACCTAGATAGATTGTATAGACCATTGTGACACTTTGGTCAATCGTGTTTTTGCTGTCCATTGGACCACAGAGATTGAGAAATTGATGAGGCCAAACGATGAAATGGATTCTGTCATAAAGACCTCGATCAAGATTTGCAGGAGATCTCCCCCCACGTGACGTGGACTTGCACAAAACTCGGATTTTTCAATCCGATCCTCTAGTATCACCATCACTCATTTTCAAGTTTTGGCTATAATTGTGAAGTTCTTTTCATACTCATTTGGTTTTGCTCCTCTCAATGGCTGTGCTAAAACCAATTTTTTTTTCGGTTGTTTCATCACTGAACTCTGAATTATTTTACTGGTTCGTCTGGTCTGAACTCCCAACAACGCACGCACCTGAAAACGACAGCAGAATGAACACTGCTTGATCCGATTCAAGCTAAACGAACTTATAGTATGGGCTATAGATTTGGAGAACATGGCAATGTTCTCTGCACGCAGCTACTATTATGCTCCTAACTAGTATACGGTTGTCGTCTTCTTCCATGTGACCATTGCCCATTCTGATTTGCTGCCGCTTGCATTGCAAGCTGTAACGTGTAAACAGCCAACAACTCTGCCGGGAATCGTAATTTGTGCCGGCCGACATCAGCTGTTCAGCTGTACGGCGTCGAAATGTGCAGCGGTCGGACTGCACGAGCACGAGCCTAGCTAATGCATCGTGGCTGATTGGTTGATTTAGCCACGTATGCGCCCGTCGTTGTTTTATTTTTGTTTTTTCTCTCTCTCACTGACAGCAGGATGATTTCGCATCACCGACACCATTCTGAAGGTTTCCTTAATGGCCTGCTACTTAATTTTTCTTGCGAAACATTCTGATCTATACTTACTGTTGCTGACGCTGACACCGCATATACACCCAACATGTCATGCGCGCTCGCAGCCAAACTAAAAGCTGATGATGATTGTCCTACTAAAGCAAAGGTTAAAAGCGGATTGCGACACCACACAACAAACAAACCCCACTTTCGCACACCGCCGAATTTGCCGACGTGAAATATGCTATAGGTACTACCCGATCCGTGATTATATATTGGGATCTGCTGAACATTCAGCTTAAGGAGAGCCGAAAAGGTTGCAGATAGTGCGGTTGGAAGACAGGAGTGGAGTAGTGGGACTGGTAGATGGAAGGAGGAGCAAACAAGTGAAGTGTACCTGTAGCCTTGATTATCTGCTCGTTGATGCCGCAGTAGAAGTGGTTCCAGCTGTTCCACCTAAACACATTGGTCAGCAGAGTCAGTTTCGATCTGATTACTACAGGGAAAAAAATGATAACACTCTACCTAAACCGAACAGCACATAGAACTACAGAAGCGACAGTTCGTAGTTCCTAAACCTAACGATTTCCTCCACTTAAGTCTCAGACATTTTCATGACCTCGTGCAGAAATGTAAAATGTACTGTAACGTGCAATGTTTGTTGTCTTATGGATTTTAGTCGATAGGTAAGCAATGCAAAATGTGATAACTTGTGCTCAATCCAAGGAACTAATAACGGTCCTTTTGATATAATAAAGGTACACTGCTTAGAGATACTTGCTACAGTAGTACTATGCATAACTACTGTGTTTGACATGATGCCGTGACCAGTAGGCTATCGTTTGGTAGTCATGAACTAGTCTGTACCGAATCGACAGCCTCTTCTTGTTGTGTTCTCTTTTTAAGCTATACTGTAGTAGCGTGCACACTTGAGACTGTACAGATAAATCATGTCAGCGCCAGGCTAGAGAGGGGGGTCAAGGGACAAGCCAAAAAAGAGAGCAACAGTGCGGGGGAAAGTTAAAGAAGAGAGCATGCCGTGAAAAGCACCAAAAGGCAGAATCTTTTTGGTCCTTCTACTGGACCTGCTCCCGGCCTGTGTCCCGGGTCGCCTCTGCGGAATTTTACTATACCTACAGCTACCAATGGAAATTTTCACCCTAGTTTGAAGCCAGGAATAACCTGGCAAGAGGGGAGACAGACACGGATGAGGGGAAAGAAAAATGGCACCACGTGCGCGGCTCACCTAATCCTCCTCGATGGAGTAGGCACGTCCTGAAGCTGAAAATCTCATTCTCACTATCTCTATCTCTATGAAAAAGATGCTGCCAAGAGATATCGTTGAAAAAAACAGGCCACGGATTGATTGATTAAGCTACTCCTACGACGCAGCAAGGTAAGCAACAAAAGGCCCCTTTGATGCCTTGTCCAAGGATCGAGTAGAGCCACCAAGAAAAAAGCGACGCTGCGGTGACAGCCGGATACGGCCTCTCGCGTCGCGTCCAGCGCAAGCGAAAGACATGTCCGTTTCCCTCCCTCGCCCAAAAGTTTCTCCGCCGCTGCGTCACGGCCAGCGAGCAGCTCATGCATGTTCTACGCGTCATGGAAATGGAATTGTATTATTTCTTTCTTTTTGATAATTCGGGCGGGCGGTTGTTAGTTGGAGCGATATCCGTGGGCAGCCGAGGAAGGAAACGCTGACGACGGAACGCCCGAAGAAGATGGAAAACAATACTAAACTAACGAGAGATACAGGGAAGAAGAGGCGGCAATGGCGCCGCCGGCGACGCGTAATGAGCGAGGAGGAGGAGGAGCGTTATTACGTACCCCATCTGCGGCGTCCTGCCGAGGCCGTTCTCGAAGGCCTTCCGCCGCGCGCGCCGCCATCCGCGCCGCGCCCGCCGCGCCGCCCACCGCAGCTCCTCCGTCAGGTTGCCCGTCGCCGCGCCGACCCCGACACCCTCCACCGTGGCCGCCGACGTGGTCACCGCCGCCGCAGCCACGAGGAGCACGAGCAGCAGCGACGACGACGAGGTCACGGCGCGCGCCATGGCCGCCGGCAACTCTGCTCTGCTCTGCCGCTGGTACACAGAGCAGCGGAGCGTTAATACTGAGATGAGAGAGACTGTGTGTGTGTCTTCGGATTGGGGACGCGGTGTACCGGGCGGGCTTTATATAGCCGGTCGGTGGGCCCCGCGGTGTCATTTTTACGTGTTAATTGTTTTGTTTGATTGCGTTCACTCTTCCGCTTGACTTGTGTCGCAGCGCAGGCAGCTCCCCTCTCCTCTGCACCTTGCGTTGCCGTCCACCAATTGGGGAGCGCGGTGCGCGTGAGCAATTTGTTTTTCACTCAGTGGAGTGGGCGTCCACTCCAGTCAGCCGTCAATTGCTAGTACTTCCTCGCTCACAGTTAAGCCTGCTTACGACGTCGATTAAATCCTTGATACGAGTTTGGCTTGTTCGACATGAAAGTACTTTTGGAGACAGATTGCTCGTATGGTATTTCGTGCAAAATCTGTCGATTAATTTTTTTTTTTAATCAAGAGGTTGGTTCGTGGTTTTAGGTTGAGTAAGTTTTAATACAACATTCTGCGCCAATTACAGGAAATTATAAGTATCTAGATACTAGGATGAAAAAATTTTGGTCACTTGTTTATGCTACAAACACTATACGCATCCTCAAGATTGAAAGGCGGTTCCAGTTCCAAGATTGTTGTAGGTTTCCATAATAAATTGTCAAATTAGCTGTAATTTCGTACAAATGAAGCTGGAAGTTGTTGGCTTTTTGCAATTTAGGTTGGTGAAATTCACCCCAATAGGATTCCTTGATAAAGTCTCTTTTTTCCCTCTTTGGACGAAGTAGAGTCGTGCATGTAGTTGGGGCTTCTGGTGGGGGGTTGCACACGGAAAATCGATGGGTCCTGACATTTCTCAACGTTTATACTGTGGTCTGTGACGTGCAGATCATGGACACATGATAGTTGAGGGCATCCTGCGTGGGGAGGTGATCGGATGGTGTGAGTTAATACATGAAAGCCTCTCGTCGTGTCAGCTTGTGTTAATCTTTTTATTTCAAAGTATTATTTCTCATGATGATGTCAAGGATTTGCTCTTCTTTTCCATGGCGGGACAATTTTCATCTGCCAGTGCCAACCTTCAATGGCCACGTCTCCCTTGTATGTGTGTCAGGGGCTCAGGAAATGGACAAGGGTTGTTTAAGAGGAGCGATCACTTACGCAGCCATGATTTTGTATATCCTGTCATGGTTAGTGCCAGACTGCCCGTGCCTTTTGTTAATTTTGGAGAAGGAACCGGATTGCAGCAAAAGCTCTCATCACCCGGAAAGCAAAAGCATTGGTTTTGTTATCATTTCTGTTCTTCCTTTCCCTCTCTTTTTGGCGCCATGCATGTACCAAGTATGCCGCAGAGTTTCTTTTTCCTTTTTCCCTTTTTGTTTTGTAAAAGAAAGTGCTCTTCTTTTGTGGTAACCTTTTGAAGGGGAGAAAGTGGTCAGCCAAAATATCCCAACGTTGAAACAATAATCGTTTGGTGAACTTAGTAGTTCTTAAGTGTAAATATGTTAATTCTTCTGTCCATTTTATTTCATCCAACGACGCAAACATCAAACAAATTATGACTATCAAAATATGAATGGATTAGTATGCCTGGTTTTGATCTTTTATAAGTTAAGATGATGCCAAAATTTATTATGCATGCAGTTGTAGTGGTTCTTGTAAACAAAATGCCCATATCACAAAAAGGAAAACGATTAAAAGCATGCGCGTAAATGGTCAAAGCAACAAGAGCATTGCAAAGATTATCCGGAAATAATAATGCGATTGCGGCCTCGCCAGTGGGCAATATACGGCGCTGAAAACTAGCATCCAACCCTGGACACTGACCCTCCATTCTGCTACTCGTGCACCGGATTCATGGAGCGTGTTCAGATTCAGACAACGCGCTACAGAAAATTCGGAACACAGCACGATCGGTTGGAATCATTATCAGCAGCTCTATGATGGCACTTAATATTACTGCGTAGTGGACTGTGATGATCCACCCCCTGGTCGCCGTTGAGAGCTACTAGCCACCATCATCAGTGGACGATGTCGTCATGTCACCTCCTCACCTGATCCCTTCTCACCCGCATTAACAATTCGAGTAAAACCATATCTAATCCGCCATTAACAAATCGAGTAACCATATCGAGCCGCGGTAGCTAGTGGCGGATGTGACGTGAAATGGGAGGAGATTGGACAGATGCGAATAACAGAGGACGAACGGGGTTGGCCACCAGCATCATCATTCATCAGTGTAAGAAAATGCAGCGTGCTGGAGTACTACTACCACTGCAGCCAGTTGGGAGAGATTGTTGACTCGCGTCGTCGTCGTCGTGGGGAGCTTATCACCGCCGCAGAAAAAAAATCCGGATAAGACGACGTTGCATTTTGTTTTTCGTTTCGAAACATTGTGCGTAATTGATCTTGGTTTTCTTTTCCTTTGAGAGGGGTAGCGTGAAGATCAACTCGATCTTATCGTCCTCGCAAAAAAAAAATTGATCTTATCGTTTGTTGATATGGTTGACAGACTTAATTGGATGCAGATCACCTCTCTGTTCGTGGGAGCATGAGAACCGAAAGTGATAGAATCACTCTGGTTTTTTTTTTTCGTGGGAGGGACAGCTATGATCAACTTGATCTTCACTGGACAATTTAAAATCCGCCAGAAATGGTACTGATTCTGCTCGCTGAAACCTCAACGTTACCAGTTAAAGAGGTCCTGCCATGCGCATCAGTATACAGTATGCAATGTAATCTTACTGAATATGCCCATGCCTTCCTTCAAAACGGGACTCTATTTTTCCCTTATCCGTTGTGTGTGTCTTCTGTATAACAGATTGCGTGAACACGAGTCACCGCGTGATAAAATCTTGTCGAAAACGGGTGAAGATCCGCGCGGCTAATTAGGCTGAAACCGACGTGGTACTGGCACTACGCTGGAGAAGACGCCAACGACCCAAGGTGACGACGACGGGGATCGTAGTCGGGACAGGACAACGAGCCGTTCGACGACGTGAGCATTTTTATCCGAGCTGCAGCTGCACGGGACGTGACGAGATGAGCGAAGCAGAGCTTATCCCACTTCCCGGGCAGCTAGCGTGGCAGGGTCAGAGAGCTTATTTGTGAAGTGACGAAGCTGACTGCCTGACGAAGCTTGAGTGGGACGTGTGCGTCGTCGTTTCGTTTGCTTGCACGGAGCCTAGGATAGGGAAAGGCCCACGCCGCGAGACCCGGATGCTGACGACGCGCGGTGAAATGGAAAAGAGCTCCGCGAGGCGCGACGTTCCCGGCACGCAGGCCCGGGTCAGCGCCGTCGGCGAGCACGGTCTGAGGGCAACGGCGGCCATGGCTACCTGGGCCATTCCGGGAACAGTGATTCCATTGCAACGGAAATTTTGGCGTTTCCGTAAAACGAAACACGTTCGTTAGTACTAGTAACGTTTGATCATCTTTCTGCCGCCCCTCTTTCCGATCTGCCTCCGGCACTCGACGTCCTTTTCGATCGTCCGGGTCCGGGGTCCCTGTCCGAGACGGCGGACTCGATGGGTTCGATGTAGGTGTACGAGCGTCGTCAGGCCCATCCCGGTCTCCTTATCCACACACTCGCGCGTGCTACGTGGCAGATCGAAACGCGCGAGATCCGAGTGTTGTGTGCGTCCACTGGCTGCCTTCCTGTGGCCACCAATCGCGCAGGTTTGAGCTCGACCGGACGGGGTCACCTCCTCATGATGGTCACCCACCGACCTACGCAAATAACAGTGAACACATCATAGTGATTGAACATCAGTTCAACACCTGGCACTTGAGGCCATGACTCGACCCGAGCATCCGTTGAGTCGAAGCATCGATCCGTCCGTACGCGGTACGAGACTATACGTGACCAGGGAAGGAAGCATCCACGCACACATGCGCTGCATGTATGTGATGATTGGCCATGATTCAGAGCGGGACAGTGTCGCGCAGGGCTAGAAAGTTCGGGCCTGATCTCCTTATTATCAATCTCATCTCTAATGCTTTGGCAGTTGGCACTCGTCTCCGGCCGGTCGGCGCCAACTCGCTGTCTCGCTGGGAGGATGCAACACTTGTTTGCAGCGCAGGGGACGGATGATTAGCAGTGCATTTGGAGGCGCTTCGGTCGTGTTCGTCCTCTGTCTCTGTCGCTCGGCTTCAGAAGGTAATCACGTTTCGCTTGCGACAGCTTTGGAGTTGGAGTAGATGCCTTCCTTCCTGATACCCGTAGCAGTATCATCTCAGAATGGCCACGACGATTTGAGTAGACACACAGCAAAGTCAGAGTTTCAGAGTGGTTGCTGCAACTGCCCCCTCATTTTCTTGGACCGGAAACACATTGCCTAGCTAATAGCTGGACTGGACGCTAGCTTATCAGTCTAGACTACCGGACACATGAAAGAAGGCACCAACCACCTTTCAAATCCGTTTCGCATTAGCACATGAGTGCGGTGGCCAAAGCCAGTTTTCAATTGTCGGTTTGTTTAATAACTGGAAAAGGAAGGCGATAGTATGAAGCAAAGCTCGCAGACGGCCGGTCTTGTCTGGCATACCTTCCCGAAATGTCGTGCAAAGTGGGATTCTTAGGATATCTCGTCACCTTTTCTAGTGTCAGAAGCAAACAATCTGGCCTGATTGCAGGGGACTCGTGTCCATCATCGCATGGTTGACAAGAGATGTTGTGTTTCGTAATAACAGCTTTTGTTCTTGTTTAGCACCGCGTTTTTTTTTTTTTTGAGTTGTACCTTTACCTGATACATTCATCTAGGAGTAATTTCCATGTTTCAACTCAATAAAGAAAAAACGCTCGACATGTGGAGGATAAAATAGTCTTTGGATATTTTTGTTAAGAAAAAAACATTGTCACACAAGTTGAGAAAATCAGTGAATGTTGTCTCACCCTTCTATAGTGGCACCATGTATTGTGTAAGACGATCATGATCTGATCTTAGACCTATGTTTTGATATGATAACAGACAAATGAATTTTTTTTATCTTAACTCATAAATTCGATTCACTAAAATCAAAACCAAGTTCTTAAAGATGCTTCTAATCCACTCAACTACTTTGAAAAATCATTCGTTAAAAAAAACTTTACTTTGGAATGGAAGGAACTGATTGTCTCACTGGAAGCTACAGACTTGTCTGCTGCACAAGGGGCCGAGGAGAACGAATCAATGCAATGGACAGTGTCGTATTCCTATAGTGACAACTGACGACTACTTTACCGTCGGTCCCATCATGCTATATTTGCTTGTGAGTTATGACAGACGATTAACAATAGATTATGGTCGTCCATGCAATGTTGGGTGGAGAGGGAGGTTATGTTCCTAGTCACAATAACAATCAATTTATATGAGAGATTTTACAACACGTCGGCCACAACAAAAATACTACTTCGGGTTTATTCGAATTTTGTCTGTGGTAGAGGTGTTCTTTAGAGGGCTTGAGAACATAAGCTAGCTGACCTTAGAGGGCTTCAGACATGGAAGAGTCAATAAGAAGCTTTGGATAGTTTAGCTGTAACACACCAAATTATGATCGATGATTGTAGCATCCAAGCTAGTTTGTTTATGGAAAGAAAATTAAAAACAACTACTTATTTTATTTTATTTTTTGCTGGGGAAACAACAACTACTTATTGTCTTGACATATTTCCTTGTTGGGCCTTAGAAAAAAAACATGTGTGAATTATTTATTGTTTAAAGTTATGATTGGTATTAAGAGTTATTTTTTAACTCATTATATACATTACAATGAAATAGTAACTATTAACTCATCGCACCGTGCTTTTATCAACATATATGTTGGTTTAATTAGACCACATAGTTAGAACCCTAAAAATAAACAAATTGAGAGGATAACAAGTGTGATGACTAGGGTCATGTCAACTAACAATTAAAACAAGGTGCTAACAAATTATCAACTGAACCTTTCTCGCCACGACGAGTGCACGCTCGTGCCCAACTTGAGCTCCGTGTGCGTAGATATAGCCTCAAACACTGTTGAAGAGTCCTTTCTCTCCCTTGTTCACAAGGAATCTCAACAATGATTATTTACATCGAGAAGAGTTACTCTTATGTCATAAAGAAATAATAATTTATAGAAGATCAAGTTAAGAATTTAACACTTAAAATATAAAATTGATGAATGAAATAAGAGTCTTCCATACCGTCCCACTCACGAGGAACCAAAACTTTTTTTTAGGAAATGTCATTCGACTAACTATTTTTATTTGAAAGTGATATTACATCATTGACGAGGAGGGCTAAAATGGATCTAGGGGGCTAATCTGATGTGAACAAGTATTTTTTTATCTTTCAAAACGTTCTGGTAATTTTAATTATGATGGGATGATACACAAATCGATCCAACTTCAAAACAACATATTTTTAATCCTGTAATTGCAGCAGTCATTGTCATCATGGTCTTGGAGCGATATGATGCTCCAACTTGCTTTTCGGCTTGACATGCACTACATATTTTGTCCTTCTCAAAGGCAACATCCTTTAGTCCGACGACGTGACCACCCTTTAGAAGTTTGGAAAGATTTCTCGTCCTAATATGAGATAGCCGGCGGTGCCATAGCCAACCCAAGATGGTTTTAGCAACCAAACAAGTATTTAGGTAAGATCCCTCTTTGTTGGTGAAATCAACAAGATAGATCTTGTCCTCTAAATACCCTTTGAAAGCTATTAAGGAATCCTTTTTCCTAAAAACGGTCACGCCATCATAGTCAAAGATACAGCTATAGCCCATTTTACAAAGTTGCGATACAGACATCAAGTTATATCCTAGACCATTCATAAGATAAGAATTATTAATTGAAAGGTCATGGGTGACGCCAATCTGTCCACGACCAATTACCTTTCCTTTGTTGTCATTTCCAAATGAGATGCCTCCACTTGATAGATTGTCATGATCAAGTACCCATGTTGCGCCACCGGAGGAGTATTCGTACAAAGAAAATCAAGTATGTGTTTTAGGCACCTAAGTTGGTTTGGGTCCCTTAATACTAGATACAAGTACTTTGGGCACCGACACACAAAGCTTCCATCTTGTGTCATGTGGCCCAACAAACTTTACAACCACTCTACCATAAGCATTACGGGTTAGTACATAAGAGGCATCAAAATCATAAAAGGATATGGTAGAGGTCTTCTTGTTCTTGTTGACTTGGAAAGTATTCTTTGGCTTGATTGTCTTCTCTTGTGCTACTTGCTTTCCCTGGCCTTCGGGTACAAAGTTGGGTCTCTTGTTTTAGCCCTTCTTAGGTGCATTATTGTTGTACCCTAATCCTCTCTTGTCATGAGAGGCTCTTGGCTCACCAACAATCTTTCTTGTGATTTCTATTTGAGCCTTCTTCTCAAGTTCCTTGACTCAGTTAGATAACTTTTCAATGATTGCATCTTGCTTGGCAATCATCTCAACATTAATGTTATGGCACCTTCCACAACCTTTGCTTGTTGAAGCTTGGGAAGATTCCAATCTCTTCAACAAAGACCGTGAGCTCAAGAAGGGATACACCCCTGGGCAAACAAACATTCATAACATAGAAGCCATATCACAAGAGTTGTTAGAAGAGGAAGAAAGAAAGAGACAACATGAAGTTGAGAAGAGAAAAAAAAATGCAAAAGACGAAGTGTCTGTAACAAACACAGAGAAAATCTCAATTTGGACAGAGTCAGAAACCAAGAAAGTGCTCCTAGATAATCTTGTACTTGGGCAATTTGTGCTAATTGGAGTAGGTTTGACAGTGAATGAAGAGGAATAGCTACTCGCCTTCTTGTAGAAAAACAAGGAGGTTTTTGCCTGGAACTCAATGGACCTTGAGGGAGTCAGCAGAGAGGTGATAGAGCATAAGCTAGAAATCAGCAAAACAACAAGGCCAAAAAAGCAAAGCCTCAGAAAAATGTCAGACAAGTAAGCAGCAGCGGTAAAAGCCAAGTTCCAATGGCTGCTAGACGCCAATGTAATTAGAGAAGTGACTTATCCGAAGTGGTTGGCCAATGTGGTCATGGTCAAAAAGAAAAATGGGAAGTGGAGAATGTGCATTGATTTCACGGATCTCAATAAAGCTTGTCCGAAAGATGATTTCCCTCTACCTCGCATAGACAGAATCGTAGATTCTGCATGTGGGACCGAATTATTGTCAATGCTAGATTGTTTCTCAGGTTATCATCAAATATGGTTAAGAAAAGAAGATCAAGAGAAAACAAGTTTCATCACACCATTTGGAACTTATTTTTTTGTAAGAATGCCTGAAGGTCTGAAGAATGCAGGTCCAACTTTATGCAGAATGTCAAAAAAAGTGTTCGAACCGCAATTGGGCAGAAACGTTCACGCATATGTCGATGACATAGTAGTTGCAAGTAAGCACAAGATAGATCATATCTCAGATCTGGCAGAAACATTTGCAAGCCTCAGAGCTGCGAAGTTGAAGTTGAATTCAGAAAAGTGCGTGTTTGGAATCCAGAAAGGCAAGGTCCTAGGATGCTTAGTATCTGGGGAATCGAAGGAAATCCTGACAAAATCAATGCAATCATAAACATTCAACCACCCAAGAGCAAGAGGGAAGTGCAAAAATTAACTGGATGAATGGCAGCTCTCAACAGATTCAATTCAAAATCAGCAAAGCGAAGTCTCCCATTTTTCAAAACTCTAAGAGCTTCCAAAAATTTTGAATGGGGCCATGAGCAACAGAATGCATTTGACGAGTTGAAAAAATATCTCAAAGACTTGACAAAATTGACAAATCCAGAACCCGGGGTGCCCCTGATGCTTTACATAGCAGCATCCTTGTTTGCAGTAAGCGCAGCGTTCATAATTGAGAAAAAAAATAGTGAAAACAGTCAAGGGAGAACTAAAGAGTCATATCAACAAAGCCTAGTATACTTCGTCAGTGAGGCATTGTCGGGGTCCAAGATTTTCTACACAGAAATGGAAAAAATCGTGTACGCAGTGGTGATGGCATCCCGAAAACTAAGGCATTACTTCGAGGTGCACAGAATAAAAGTCATGACAAATTAGCCTTTGAATGACATTTTCAGAAACTGCAGTGTCTCAGGCAGGATCAGAAAATGGGCAATGGAGCTATCTGAACACGTCATAGATTTTGAGAAAAGAAGTGCAGCAAAATCTCAAATTGTAGCGGATTTCGTCACAGACTGGACTTCGCCGGGTTACTTCGGCGATGGAGAAGTAATAAAAAAAAATACTTGACAGTGTATTGTAATGGCGCTTGGGGCGCAGTAGGGGCTGGAATAGCAGTAGTTGTCACCTCGCCAATGGGGTTGAAAATGAGATATGCTGCAAGGTTAGAATTCGCAGATGATGAAGTCAAGTGCACCAACAACATAGCGGAGTACGAAACAGTACTATTGGGTTTGAGAAAAATGAGAGCTCTAGGGGTGCGAAGTTGTAGAGTCAAAACAGATTCTAAAGTAGTGGCAAAGCAAATGGGCAAGGATTTCTTTGCAAGAGATCCTTAACTCGAAAAATACTTGATGGCAGTCACGAGCATGGATAAGTAATTTAAGGGATTCGACATTGAGTATGTTGAAAGAAAGTTTAACGACGAGGCAGATGAACCAGCAAAGGCAGTTTCCAAAAAGCAAGAGTTGCCACCTGACGTGTTCTTCGAAACGTTGCTAGAGCCATCAATAAGAGTCGTATAAAAAACACCAAAGCTAGTGCACGCAATATACAGCAAAGACTAGAGGGCACAAATCATGGCCTATCTCAGGGGATGCTTCGACCCTTAAAGCGAAGCTGAGCCAAAAAGAATGCAACAATGGGAGAAAATATGAAATAATAAAAAACACACTATACAAGAGGGGAATATGCACTCCGCTACAAATGTGCTTGTCAGCCAGCGAAGGAATTCAACTCTTGAAGGAAGTGCATCAAGGATTCTGTGGCTCTCATATTGGACCTTGGGCACTTGCTGCAAAAGCTTTTAGGCAAGGATTTTTCTGGCCATCCGTAGTAAAGGACACAGTCAAAGTGGTTTGCTCATGCGAGGCCTATGAAAAGTTTTCCAAGAAAAATACAATACCATCTCAGCTAACAAAACTGATATCACCATATTGGCCATTACAAAGGTGGGGAATTGACATAGTGGAAGAACTATCAACTGTGCAAGGAAATTACAAATGCGCCTTGGTTGGAGTAGAATATTTCTCAAAGTGGATAGAAGCAAAACCAAACACAAACATCACAGCAACGACAATCAAAAAATTCTTTTGGCAAAACATAGTGTGCAGATTCGGTGTACCAAAAGAGATTATAGTGGACAACGAAAAACAGTTCGATAATGATATGTTCAAGCAGTTCTGCAAAGCAACAAGCACGAAAGTTGAATTCACATCTCTATATCACCCCCAATCAAATGGCGCGGTTAAAGAGCAAATGGCCTCATCTTCGAAGCAATCAAGAAAAATCTGCTCGATCAGAAAAAGGGAAAATGGGCAGAAGAATTGCCAAGAGTAGTCTGGTCTCACAACTTCGGAGTCCAGAGCAACAAAGTTCACATCTTTCAGGCTCTTATATGGCGAAGAGGCAGTTATTCCAAAAGAAATCAAATACAAAAGTCTGCGAACTGTAAGCAACGACAACCAATTGGAAGAAGGAGAAATCATAGAATTAATCGAAGTGGACAGACTGCAAGCCGTGCATAATCTAGAAAAATATCAGATAGAAACAAAAAAAAATGGAGGGATAAAAATGTACTACCATGAGAATACACACAGGGAGAACTCCTGTTGATCAGAACTCCAAAAACAGAGGGCAAAGGAAAGCTAGAACCAAAATGGGAAGGTCCTTACCTTGTAATCAAAACAATTCGACCGGGAGCTTATAGGCTAGCAAGTTTCGAGGGCGAAGAGTTACATCACTCTTGGAAAGCGGACATCTCCGCAAATTCTACCCTTGAATAGTTAGTATCAGGGTGCAGTTCGCGAAGTTATAAGTGGACAGGCACGATAGGGTTTTCTTTTTTGTAGTTTTTCTCTGTCTCAAGTTTTTGTAAAAGTCCATACTCTTTTCCTCATAGGGGAACCCAGCAATAGGGTGAGGTTTTTAACCAGGCTGCAAAATGTAATCCCAAACACTTTGCAAGTTATGCATAACCAAGTCGAAAGAACTTCTCAAAGAAGTTCTAACATTCAACAAAATTCAAACCATAGAGCCGGACACAATGTCACGAAGGTAACGACATCACTATCCTGGCTCCATATTTTCAAGTTTTAATTTCTTAAAAGTCGCTCGAAGCATAACTGGTCAGACCCAATGTGTCTCGACGAAGTTTTAATTTCTCAAAAGTTGCCCGAAGCACAACTAGTCGGACCCAATGCGTCTCGACGAAGTTTTAATTTCTCAGAAGTCGCCCGAAGCATAACTGGTCAGACCCAATGTGTCTCGATGAAGTTTTAATTTTTCGCGGTCACCTTGCCCAAATTCGACTAAGGGGGAGGGGGCATTTTTCGCTCCAAATACCATCGGAGTCGCAAAAGGGGCTCGGTGGATTATTCACTCCATTAGGAAAACTTCACCCCCAATTCGACTAGAGGGGAGGGGGCGTTTTTCGCTCCAAACACCATTGGAGTCGCAAAAGGGGCTCGGTGGAATTTTCACTCCGTTAGGGAAGCCTCGCCCGAAATTCGACTACGGGGGAGGGGGCGTTTTTCGCTCCAAACACCATCAGAGTCGTAAAAGGGGCTCGGTGGATTATTCACTCCGTTAGGAAATCCTCACCCCCAATTCGACTAAGGGGGGAGGGGGCGTTTTTTATTGCAAACACCATCGGAACTACAAAAGGGGCTTGGCGGATTTTTGCTTCGCCAAGAACCTCGTCGTAATGCCTCATTACGATAAAAGTATGCTCTCAAAGTAATGTACGACAAAGGCAGATTTTGTTATTTCATACAAAAAGAAACAACACTTCGCTACAAATAGAAAAATCAGAACATCACTTTTTCTTTAGTGTTTAGTTTCTTCCTTTATACAAACCCCAGATTCAAGAAGCTGAGGGAAGATCCTATCCCACTCCTCTTGGGTATAGCCCATGGGAGCCCGGGGTATTTTCCCAAACAATCTATAATGGGAGGTATCTACAACATCTTGAGGCAATGAACTTTTACACCGGTTGGAAGGATTCACACCGTGCCTAGTGTGGGGTATTTCTGAATCACCTAGGGAGCAAATTCTGCTCGCATGGGTTTTTCTAACTGCTAATCGAGGCGCATGCGAAACCAAAGGAATATCTGAACAACCAACTTCAGTGTCGCTCTCAGGCGAAAGAGTTACACATGGAGTGCGGGGCTCATTCCTCGCCTCGCCAAAAATACTCCAGTCAAATTCCGAGCTGCTGCTATCGTCACAACCGAGTGGGGTGCTAGGCCAAATAGGCAAAAATGGCAAGTGTGACCGATTTCTGAAGCAAGTTCAGAGCTGTCACTCGACAATTCAACGAGGTTGGCGTCCACATTCTGCGCAGGCCCATCATCAGGAAACTATGCAGATTAAAATTCATTACAAGACGAAGTACGAAAATTTCTAAAATCCCTTCAACCAAAAGGCGAAGCAAGGCGAGCTATTCTAAACCTCGCCACTCCGCCCTTCATCGCGTCTGACACCGCTTGAGGTGGCAGCGTCTACAACGTCCTCGGTAGCAGGCGCGAAGTTTTCCCTTGGAGTCGCACTAGCACTTGGATTCCCGACATTGCGAAGAGCAGCCGATTTCTTCATCTAACAAAGAGTGAATTAATCAGCATAAGTAATAAGCAAAAATGCAATGATAAAATTAATAACAAAATCAACCTCGGCCAATTTTGAACGGGCAAACTCCATAGCAGCTTCTCGCCAGTGTTTCTTCTAGTATTTCTCAGCGACACATTTTGCCACAGCTTTAACCTTGTCGGAGATTTCGGATCAAGCATTGTTGTTGATGATCACGGACGAGGATCCCAAAGTGGCGACGTGATCGCATCCTTGGTGACTCAAGATATTGTGAGCCGCTTCCACGGTCTGTAGAGCACCATAATCAGAGCAGCGATTAATTATGGTGGGTAAAGCGGCAACCTCGTTATCCATCTAGTCGAAGAACAAAGATTCACTTATCAAGCCACCAGGGCGAGCAAGTTCACCGCTTTCCACCCCGACACGACGAAGTACATCATTATATGCGGTAAAAATGTTGGCGGCTCGAGCAGAAAATGCCACCGAGTGAAGACGCGAGCTTTTTTCCATTTCGTCAAGTTTGACTTTCAGAGAGTCAAAGTCTCGCGTCTTCGCCACCAACGAATTTTTCAGTTCTTCTTTCTCTTTCTCTAGTTCCGCCATCTTCAACCGAAGGGAAGCAATTTCATCTTTCCGGATATTGGCCTTGTTCAGTTTTTTGATCTACAACCTCAGAAACAGCAAGACTCTGCATGAAGTACCAAAACAATTCAGTAACAAAATCATAGTTAAAATTGCGAAATCATAATACAAAGGCTTATGTGACGCGGCATCGTCGAAGTCAACCTATTTAATTTTTCAAGAGAAAACCCGACACGTGCTGCTTCAGTTCTGCAGAAGAAAATCAATCAACAATAAAGAAATTACGAACCTAAACAAAACCACAAGTAGGCGCACAAACCAGTTTCAGTCACAGAGTTAAAAAAAGTCCCAAGTTTTCAGGTTCCTGAAATCCACCCTGGAGGAAGATCCACTTCGCATTTCGGAGGTAGACCCTAGAGATAACAAAATGAATTCACGATAAGCTCGTGTGCACAAAACGCACAACAGCAACGAAAGGGCAACAAGTCCCAAGCTTACCATCAGCGATAACAACACCTCGTTCGCGATCGGGTGACCGACGGGCTTGCCCGGTAAGAACGTCGCCTTGAGGGGCAGTAGCAGTAAAAGGCTGTCGTGAAGCCGGTTTATCAGTCACCTCGCGCCGTTCGTCAGACTCGCTATCTTCATAGTCAGATAGAGCAGTCGGCATATTTTCCGCAAAAGTGATTCCCTTGTGATCGGCGCGAGGTGGATCAACTCTTGGATTTTCAAATTCATGTCTAGAGCGAGGGCATCACGAGTCTGAACCAGAAGATAAATCTTTGGTATTTGCCCTTTTTCTCTAGGTGCACGTTTTAGCCTTGTTGGCACCAGCCTTGCCCAATTCCACGTGCAGGCCCTTGTTAACGCGCAATCTTCTAGAAGGAACACCGGGGCAATTACGAGGTCCATATGGAATCCCATTTACTTCAAAAATGCGATTGAACCTCGTCCCATGAAAAGTGTGATCCTAGATCGCTTTGTGCTCGATAGCAGTGTACTTTCCAACGTACTGCTCCCCAATATATTCAACCCTCTTCACAAAGGATGCATCGTCAAGAGTCCCCTTCTTAGCACTCATCACGGGAAAGGGGATTTTTGACTTCCCGTCATTCCATAATCGGCTCTCTAATTTGGGAATAGAAAATCCAATCTTCAGGGGCGGTGAGGCAGCAGCGCAGAGCTCTTCAACGAGGTCACGGCCACTGCTATGCATGCAAGCATCACGAAAAACAGCAACCATGTGGTTCCCCCGAGCCACCTCGTAAGTGGGATTACAAATGCCTGCGAAGGGGTTCATAGTTGACGCCAGTGGGAAACTTGGGGGAGCGTCATCTGTTTCAGGAGGATCGGCCGCAACACGAATATAAAACCAACAGGTGTATCATTTGTCGGACCATTTGTTCTGAGAGCATGGGGTGAATTTTATATCGCACTTCGAGGGGGCCTTAAAGGAGCAACACCCATAGTTGGCAACGCACTTGGCTCCATCACAAGTAACGGTGCATTATTAGTAATGCAGAGAGAAAAACTTAGCAAACACTTCGGCGTCAGGCTCTCCACCATACGATTTCATCGCCCAGCAGAATTTAGCAACCTGCACAACACCACTAGGAGTCAGGTGGTGCAATTCAATGTTATATTTGTGAAGCACATCAACCATTGTGGTAGGCAAGGAATCCTCAACCCAGCTTCAAAGAGCTCCGCGAAGACAACGGCCTCGTGCGGTCTAGGGTTGGGTGAGGTCTCTTCATCATCAGGAACCCGCGCTGAGCCCTTAGGAAAATAATTCTGTTTCTCCATTACAGGAATGGCTTCAGGATTGAATCGCGACACCCGAGTATAGTTAGTATGAGGCAAGTTGCTCTTCGCATTTTTTTTCTTTTTCCCCTCACCAAAACACCAGCTGCCAAGCCCGGATCCACCTCGGGTGAGTCTTGACGGCTTTCCGTGACAACAGGAGAGGACGGTGGGGGGGGGGGGCAACTTGATCTGTTAAAATCTCCTCATCGTCGCTCGAATCGTTATCCGAATCTTGTCGGTCAGGTTCCTCTCTATCGCTTTCATTGTTGTTGTTCTCGATAGGTTGGCGAATCTGACCAACAAGTCGCGCCTTGAAGGTTTCGGAGTCTTCGTCGCCAGAGGGAAGTAGGACATCGACATTCTCTTCTACCACGTTTTCAGATTGGCGAGCTGAAGGAGTATCAGACTTCGCAGCAACTTCAGTATCTGCATTAACAGGAGTTGTCTCTCGCTCTTCCTGATCTCCCAAGGTACCAGGCTCCATCACGGTAGTCTGTTTAACGCGAGCCATTTTCTCAGAATCTAGTCAAGAAGATAAAGGGAACTCATTTAGTCGAAAAGTAGCAGAATAAAAAGGAGCAAGAGTAAGAAATGTCCATGAAGTAACCATGCAAGGAATGCAAAAACAACAAAAAAAAAGCACTGAGCGAAGCACGCAAAACTTACAAGGCGAAGTGCGCAACAACACAAAGAGAGGTAAGCAGGAGCAAAAAGCAAAACAGTCCAGAGCAAATGAGCGGAGGGGTGCCCACCACAAGGCCTCCAGGTCTCATTTTATAGAGAAGAAACAAAGCTAAGCATTGAATGACCAAACACGCGTCATATCAGGGTGTGAAGGAATCAGAATGCGGTAGCTAGCGCAAAAAACGATGATGGTATTTACTCAAGACACTGGAATAAAGACAAAACTTAAATATAACACGCAAACCAAGGATAACACCTCGGGCAAATCAATGCCCAACAGTGAGAGCGTCACATCGAGTACAGCGATGCGCAATTGCGAGAAAATCTAGTAAAATATGAAATATTCCAGCATACTAAGAAAATCAAACCAGTTGCGTGCGAAGTACACGAAGACGAAGTGGAGGAAGTATACCTCATCTCTCAAGGGGCTACTGTTGGGGGCGCGATGCGAGGTTACCCGCTGGTTTATTTTAACTACGAGGTCCATTCTTATTTTTGTTCCAGCTAATCATTCTTTTCAGGCAAAAAAGAGTACTCTAGGTTGCATCGAGGCCGAGATCTGAAGTTTAGGCTACTTCCCTGGAGAATGGCGAGGTAGTCGCTGGCGTCCCAAGCGGTTGCGGTTGACCCGTTTCATTGGCTCGACGCCGAAGTGGCCCGAACATCCCTGGCAGGAGTCCGCGCCGGGACGAGGGCCGCCAAGGAAGAGAAGACTAAAATGCCCTTGCATCATTAGGGTATCACTAGGAGAAAGTGCCATAATGCCCCTGGCAACCTGCTTGCATGTAAGAGAATAGACTAGGGTTTCCAGGGGTGATTTTGGTCATCTGGGCATTGTAGTGGGATCCTTGGACTATAAAAGGACCCCCGTGAGCGCTCGTGAAGAGGGAGAGGACTACCTGTAATCTTGAGAAATCGTTGTAATCCTGTGAGGTTGAAGAAATGAAACCGATGGAGTGACATTGCGTCTCTGTTCTTTGTGACATTGAGTATTAATTTTCTCGTAATTTTAAATCTGTTGGCACAATGGCATCTGCTTGATAGTACCTCGAGGCTCGAGCGGCCACGGATCCTCATCCTGGAAACAATGGGTTGCAACGAAGCTCTCTATGCGTGGCCTCGGACTGCTTAGAGGTGGTGAAGAACATTAGAGAATTTGCTCCAATGCACGTACTTTCTTTGTTCTGATTAAGATCAAACATATTTTTAAATTTGAGCATATGAGCTGGTTGTTTCGCGAAACAAGTATCTTTTTCTCATCATTCCCTTTCTCTTTCACATCATCAAAAATACATGACAGTGTATAATACGATCTATAAGACTACCTCCATGTAACTGTCCTAAATCGTGTCGAAGAGAAGGAAAGGACAAGTAAAAATTAGTAGTGAATTTTTTTAAAGATCACACATATAAGTAACATTCCTTGCTTCGTCATCATAGAATAGGATCCAATGCAAGTGACAATATCTATCCGCAGAAATGAGTCGCCCGGTACTGATCGCCAACGCCACGTCCCCAGTCCGCGGCAGCTCGATCGTCTCACTTGGCCTGCGAGTCGAAGCTGGGCTTGAGCACGAACATCCTGCACGAGTGCGGCGCCACGTCGACGGCCATCTTGTCCGTGAACCTGTCGCCCACCGTCTTGTGCTGCGCCACCAGCCACAGGAGCCACAACAACAACCGTGTCAGGACACCACGCCCCTGCTGCTTACCAAGCTGTGATGATGACCGTGCGGTACGTACCAGCCACAGGTCCCGGGCCTCGACGGCGGTGCCGTCGGGGATGCCGATGTCGTCCCAGTGCGCGGTGATCGTGGCGGCGTCCGTCGCGTGCCGGTTCAGCAGCACCACCGCCGTCCGGTACCCCGACAGCGGCGCCGCCCACACCTCGTTGCTCCCTTCCATCCGCACCTTCTTCCCCTGCACGCCCAGCGGATCTGCATGCCCCTCCCTCGTCAGCGATCTCGTGAACTGAAAATGATGACCATCAAAGAGAGTTCAGTAGTGAGTGGTTATCACCTTGGTTGACGGCGATCACCTCCTTGTTCGCCACGATGTCGTACGTCTCCTGC
Source organism: Eleusine indica (assembly GCA_030378355.1). Taxonomy (NCBI): domain Eukaryota; kingdom Viridiplantae; phylum Streptophyta; class Magnoliopsida; order Poales; family Poaceae; genus Eleusine; species Eleusine indica. The sequence goes on from CM059495.1 coordinate 52,989,773, forward strand.
GACATGTGCCGCACGTCGCAGCCGATGATGAGCGGCGCCTGTCACATTATTGGACCACGGTTTCAAGCGCGCGCGAAAGAACAGAAAAGCAGAGTAATCTGTTTCCAGAAAGAGCAGAGCACCTACGTACCTTCGAGATCGCCCAGAGGCTGAAGTGCACGACGTACTCGTTGTTGGTCATCCCGCCGTTGCCCACCTCGAGCATGTCCGGGTCGTTCCATCCGCCGGGGCGCGCGTACTCCGCCCACACCTCGTTCTGGTCCGCCGTCGCGATCATGCTGAAACCGATCAGTTGCAACAACAGAGGTAGGCCTAATCAGTAAACAACTGAAGACATGGGGGACAGAATCACTTGCGAAGAGTAATGGGACATGGATGGATGGAGATGAAATGTCCTAGGACCTTTCCCAGTTGTCGGCGATGTCGTTGGTGGTCCTCCAGCTGTTGCCGTAGGCCGCGCCCCACCGCGCCGGGTGCATGTCGCCCCTGCGTGGCGATCGCCGGCGAGGCGAGGAGAGTCAATTATCACATGGGTCGTGAGAACTGAAGTCCGACCATGGTGAGCGGAAAATGCAGAGAATTACTAGTAAGTTTCTGTTGTACCATTCGCAGAGCGAGAAGTAGATCGGTCGGCCGGTCTTCATCAGGGCCTTGCTCATCTGAGGGTACCTGTTCACACAGTCCATGAACAACCACAAACTTGTCAAGCACAGTAACACGGCCACTACCTCCGATGATCGACTGACTGACTTGTCAGGCAGGGAGCGAGACGTTCAGATGAACAGGAAAGAGGGCACGTGTCAGTCACCTCTTGAGCGGCTTCAGGTCGCCGTTGTTGCAGTTGTCGTACTTGAGGTAATCCACTCCCTGCGACGACACGACAGATGCACCGAACCGAACATGAACACATGGCATTCTTCAAATCGCATGCTTTTCCCCCCTTTAAAAAGTTGAGATAATGCCGTTTCACTTACCCATGACGCGAAGGTTTTGGCGTCCTGCTCCTCGTAGCCGAGAGAACCAGGCTGAACCTTGGCGCACGTCTTATACCTGGAGGAGGTTAAATAAGAGGAGATAAGAGAAAACTGACGGAACTCGTTGAAAGGAACAGCAACTCCATCGCAGATAACTCAAGTTATTTCCTCACCCTGCGTCGGAGTATATCCCCAGCTTGAGTCCCTTGCTGTGGACGTAATCCGCGAGCGCCTTGATCCCGTGCGGGAACGTCTTCTTGTTCGCCACGAGGTTGCCCTGCAACGGCACAATCCCACAGCTCCGGGTGATCATCAAAGCATCGGCATAAAATCAGCTTTGTTCAGTACTACTAGTTCAGACGTCAAAAGGATGGGTTACGCGTACCTTCGCATCGCGCTCCGGCTCTGCCCAGCAGTCATCTGAAAAGAGGACAAACGAGCTCAGTCCAGAATATTCCCCGAAAGAAAAGAGCGAGTTCATACGGAAAATGTCATGGAGAGTGAGTCGGCACACCGATGTTGACGTATTTGTAGCCGAGGGCAGCGAGCCCGGTCGACACGAGCGCATCAGCTGATCATTCACACACATCGCGAGAGGTCAATCAAGAAAGAAATTGAAGTCAGTTCACGCGCTGCTGATTTTTTGTGCAGCTGAAACTGAACTGCAACTACTAGCAGTCTTCTGTAGAGTTCTGAAGCGTGACGAGAGAGAACTAAACTGAAGCTGAAGCACCTACCAGTCTCCCTGATGACCTCCTCGCCGTTGCCTTGGCACTGGAAGTGATTCCAGCTGTTCCACCTGCGCCCAAATCAACGCGAGCACACAAAAAGTCATCAGGTTGGCAAATTGAGGTCGCCGGAGAGAAATCGCAGGGAGATAAACAGGGACTGATGATTGTTCTTAATCTGCCTTTTTTGACTTGCTAATGAAGCAACAAGAGAGAACGCTGGGCGAGTGCTGACTTGGTGTGTCAGTGCTTACCCCATGGGAGGCAAGGATCCGAGGCCATTGGCCAGCATGCTCCTCCGGTGAACCTCATCCACGTGGACCACCTTGGCGTCGACGACGGCCGCGGCGGCGAAGGCGCAGGCCACCAACACCACCAGCGGCGCAAGCCTCGCCGGCGGCGAACCACTACCGCTCACCATAGCTGCTAAATCTCCGAACGAGACACCGACCAACCAACCTCTACCCTGCGGGATCGACGCAACGGCGAACTGCTGTCACTCACTCTCTTGCTCCTGCCTTCGTGGATCAACACTTGTAGCTTTGGAGCTATTTATAGCCTCTCGAATTGATGATTGGCAGGCAGAGCTTGCTTACCTTTTTTTTTTTTTTCCTTTCCCCCTTTCAACGCCGAGACGGACCGGCGTGTCGCGTCCGTATTGTCGGAGACGGCACCGGAGAACAGAAGGACCTAGAGACGCTGCCACAGTAAGCGAGTGGCTGGAGAGAGGACACTTGGCTGCGTGCAAGGAAAAAAAGTAGCTCCAGGGACCCACCGACCTGGTGACGGCCGATGGGCCACGGAGCAGGCCGACCTGTGGGCTTGCGGCCCGGGCAAGCAAGAACTGGGGCGGTGGGGCTCACATGGGGTTACAGAAGCGGCCCGGTGCAAGTAATAAGACCAAATAATTTTCCTAAAAAAATTATTGTTTCTGAAAGAGAAAAGTCCAAACCGCCGTCTCCCCCAACGTTATCCACTAGGCATAACGTAGGGTGACGTCTGCAGGAGACGGATTGGATAGGATTCGTTCTTCGGTTATTAATCCCCGATCGGATCACGTCAAGTCCCAAAAATCGAGACGACCCTATAGCACAGCCCTGGTGGTGTGTACACGTATCGGAACCCAGAGGGAGAGAACGCACAGTTCGGGATATGATTGGATAAACTACTATTCCCGTTCGAGAAAAGAAGAGGGCATAAACTATTCGATGAGTCCGATAGCTTTCAGGATTAGGTGGGAGCTTCATTAGGCCGAAGATTATATTGTTGCCGTGGGACTTGGAGCACAACAACAAAAAATTACACGTGAAACTTGGAAAACTTCAACGTGGCCCAACGCGAACTAGTTAGTCCTTCTAGTCTTCTAGTTCTTTTTTTTTTTTTTAGATAATGAAGTCTTCTAGTTCTAGATGGTCTTTTCGCATAGTTCATGAGCATGCCATATAATACTCTTGCCAAATTTGATAACCATTCGTCAGTGATTAGCACACGCCTTGCAACGCGCTCGTGGCTTGTGGGTGTTGGCCTGTTGGGTTGGGTCCGCCAGGGAAGGCACGGCGCCGGCTCAGGTCTCACGTTTGATGAACCATTAACAACTCGTTGGTTACGCGCAATGATCCCGTGTCAAGGGTCGCGCCGGGGCGCCAATGATTAACCCGCCGCGACACGCCTCTGATGACCGGCGATTTCCTATTAGAAAATCCCGTTCCGGTGCCCGCCCGCCACCCCGCGCCGCTGCCACGTCGCCGCCCACCAACTCGCCTCGCCTCACCGGCGCATCTCGCCGCGCCGATGCGGGTATATAGCCGAGACCCGAGAGAGCAGAGGCACCCAACCGGGCCACCACCGGGACGTGTGTGTCAAAATCTCGCAACTGCCCCTCGCGACCACGAAAGGAGGAGGAAAGAAAGGGAAAGAGATTTTTGAGAGCGGGCAGGCAGGCAGAGGCAGCTGCTACCTTCCTCTCCTCCGCCCGACATGACGCCGCATCTGCCCGTATCCTCCCGACCCGCGCACTACGACCCACCGCTGCCGCACCACCACCACGGCCGCCGCGCCGCGAGGAGGTGGCGCCGCCGGGCGCTCTGCCCGCCGCGCCGCGCGGTCCGGTGCTGCGCGTCGGCGGCGGCATCGGCCCCCGCGACGGCCCCGCCTGCGCCGGCGGCCACGGCGACCACGCGGGTGTTCGTCGTGTCCGACCTCCACACCGACTACGCGGAGAACATGGAGTGGGTGCGCCAGTTCCCTGCCGAGGTCGCCGCGCGGCGCGGGGAGGACGGGGTGGTCGACGCGCTCGTCGTGGCGGGCGACGTCGCCGAGACGAGGGACAACTTCGCGCGCACCATGGAGGTGCTCAGGGAGCAGTTCGGCGCCGTCTTCTACGTGCCCGGGAACCACGACCTCTGGCTCCGCCGAGAGGGCGGCCGCTATGTGAGTCCCCCCTTCCCTCCGATTCCCCTCCTCTCCCATTACTCCACGTTCCGTACGCTGCAAGCAAGGTGTTTGACGGAATGCCTTGGCGTGGCTGGCCCGGCGTAGGTTAGGTGCTTGGTGAGTCGATGCGACTGCTTCTGCCTGTGCGATTCGCTGTTGAATCTCATTGGGTCGTACTAGTATAGGGGAAATGCCTGCTTGGTTAATTTGTTACTTTGGCTGAGCTAGCTGCTTAACGCTTAATTTAGATAGTTCGATAGTACAATGCAAAGGCTACTGTGGGCTTTGATTTTGCTCACTGATTATAAGCAGCCCAGACTATCTGAATTCAGTTATATGCTGGTAGCATTGTTCTTCTTCCTTGACAAAACGGGGGGAAATAGGATTTACCAGTTTAGTTATTGGGTTGAATAGCTTAGTGCGAATTGTTAGATACCACCGATGCTACAAAGTTTGTGGCACAACTGAAATGAACATGTTTGTTCTTTGAGTTCAGCATTAAGCTTATTTCCTGTTATGAATAATTGGTGGGGCTATCTCAGTTACTCAAGCTATTTCTTCCAGATGGATTCGCTGGAGAAACTGACTGCATTGCTTGATGCGTGTAGTGAGCTGGGTGTGGATACAGGCCCAAGAACGATTGGTGACCTGGGAATCATACCATTGTATTCATGGTATCACAAGGTTGATAATTTTTTTTCTTTCCTTCACTCACAATAAATATTCCAACAATACAATGATGCACCATGTCACCCAGGGTTATCCTGCTTTCTCATATTGCTAAATACCCTTCCAGAGCTTTGACAAGGAAAAGGATGTCAACAGTGTACGCGTTCCTTCCTTAGACATGGTAAGGTGGTCTTTCTTTAATTCACTGTTGGGATGTTATTTAGCAGTGTCAGTTGAGCATTTAGAACTTCTGTCTTTTTTTTTCAGTATTGATAACGAGCTGTCCAATATGAAATTCGGTCATCAGTTTTGTATCTCTTATCTGAACTACAGCCCCACTCTATGACCTGGATGGCAACATATCGATTAGATTGATACTTTGGTTAATGTAATTTAAACAATTCCGTTCTACTAAAGGGCAAGTTTACTGTACTGCACAATGCTAGACTGCATTGATACACATTTAAGAACGTAGATGTGGACATGGGTGTACAGAATGCACTTAATGCTCAGAACTGTGAATAATTCCTCCAAGCTATATATTGATAAGACAAAGGTTTTGTGAACAGGCTTGTAAAGACTTTCATGCTTGTAAATGGCCTGAAGACCTGGGAAATGACGATGAGGCTCTGGCTCTTTACTTTGACAAACTGAATGACAAGTATCATGATGCTATAGATGAAGTAAAAAAAAGCAGCAAACAGATATTAACATTTTCACACTTTGTACCAAGGTTAGTACTTGTGTTTCCTAACTAAGGGTCTTCATTATTCAAAGTTCTCATTCCCTGCAATCTGTTTTATGTTAGTTCCACTTGGTTTCTGTTGACCGTTTTAATACAGTTATATTGTCTATTGCCTTCGTCTATGCTTTCCATTTATTTCTTTTAATTCTTCTTTCTAGTTCTAGTGGATTTCGTCTCTAACCTATCCCAACTTGCTTGGGACTAAAAGACTTTATTGTTAGAATGACTATAATTGTTCAGTAATTCAGTAATCATTTGTTTAGGACGACCATTTCCTCAGTTTGGTAATTCTGCATGCATCTTTTTGGTAAAGCATGTTTGACAGTAGAGAACTTCTCTAATTTCTAGGGTGTTTTGGGAATCAGTTTAAAATTTAAATAAAACCTATGCATTCTGTTCAGTCCATCCTATCCAAAGTTTCAGATAGGCCCTTAGTTATCATCCCCGAGCATTTGTTTTAATTCTTGGTGAATGCATTTAATTCTTGTTGCATCTGTAATGCCAAGAATAATTCACGGAGAAATCCTCTTTTCAAAGTGCCAACAAAGGAACAGCATTTGATACTGCAGTTGTGATTGTCAGTATCACTGGCTTTCTATAGGTTGCCATTTGGTGTTTATTTAACTAATACAACTATGATAAAACCAATCCTTAGTCACGTATTGTCCTGTCTTACCACTGCTTTGTTTTCAGTCTTCGGCGCTATTTCAAAGTCTATCATACTGTCCAACTAATGTTTTCTATACTATTCAGGCAAGAGTTATGTCCTGAGAAGCGGATGCTTTATTACCCCTACCTTCCGAAGGTTATCGGCTCTGACTTTTTGGAGAGGAGACTGAGGGCTATACACAGTAATAGAAAAGATGGAGCAGCTTGCCATGTTTTTGGGCATACACATTTCTGTTGGGATTCTGTTGTTGACGAGATCAGGTACTAATCTTGTCGTTTCTTAGACAAGATGTACAGTGTTGATTATTATCCGGAGCTCTGACTATATGAAATCATCTGTGCAGATATGTACAAGCACCTTTGGCATACCCTCGAGAAAGAAAGCGCAGGTTGAACGGCGGGGAAGGCTGGCTGCCATTCTGTGTATACCGCGATGGTTTCAACCCTGAAATATACCCTGCTCTGTGGTCAGACTACTACAACAAGAACAAAAGGGAACCAGAGAACACTCAGCTTGCTCCTTGGGTTGCGAGACATTTTGCAAAATACCACCAATTTCTCTGACCCACTGCTCCCAGTTCTATTGTTTTGCCGAATTGGATACAGTTAATCTGTTCAGGGCAGTGTGAAGAAGCATCAACCTGGAGGAAAGATAGTAGCGCCTTACCTGTACATGTGTTTTTTTTTTCTTGTTTCCACTCTACTGTATAACTTTCGGGCACTGAAGCGCCCGTTTATGTTCAACACTTCAATGTATGTTGCAGAAATAACGTGTAAAGATTCTTGGAAGCCTTGCTGCAGGCAGAGTAACAGAGATAGTGATATTTAGTATTTAGTCTCTTCATCTAAACTACTCATTTTTGTGTTGTCAGTTGTGAAGTGATATGCGCGTCGCTGATTAACAATGGGTTCTGCTATCATTGCTCAGCTAGCTCTTTTCTGAATCGATATGGATGATAGGTGCATGTAACAGGTATATGCTGCCAAGGTTTCAGGCTTTCAGCCTATGTAGGCTGCTTGTGCCTTTTCCGACATGGCTCGCGTCGGGAAGCCATCATCGCGACCTCCGCCTTGGGCGCGGAGGAAGATGACGATCACTGGAGCCGTGCACGTCTGCTACGCTAACCTTGCTGGGAAATCGTTCGTCTTTGCCCCCCACTTTGTCCTTGATGCCTTGCTCACCAACACGGTGCCGTGAGATATCGTTGATGGTCACCACCCCGGATCCCCGGACGATGCAGGTCAAACTGAATGTATGTCATTACCACATATGCAGCGTGCTTCGGCGGCGATCAATGCGCGCGCCTGTGCTGTGCAGTGGCGCGGTGCACCGTGTCCGTTTCCTATGTTCTGCCTGGGCTTTGCGCGCCTCTCTTTTTCAAGATCAGCTTTGCGACTTCAAAACTCATGGGCGAATGCTGAGGTTGGCAAATACTTTCTGTTGAAGATAACGCTCCACATTTGACAAAATGTGGAGAACGCCCCTTTAATTAAAAAAGAGTAAAATGCTTTAAATTATTTAGGAATATTTATCTAGGTTCATAAACACTTAAAATGTCCATCTAGGTTCCTAAATTATTCTCGAATGATCATACAGATTCACAAACTTTATAGTAACCTTATAGATCCGTAATCTATTTATTTTATGTTAACCAGATCCACACCTCTGTTGTCCAACCGCTCTCCAAGTATGACCTAACCGTTTTAAAGTCGCTCTCTATTGGATCTCTAGCCAGTGCACTTTGCTCGTAACAGCCTCATTCTCTATTGGATCTAGAGAGTCACTATAAAGTTTGTGAATCTAGATAATTATCTGAGAATAATTTAGAAATCAAGATGACCATTTTAAGAGTTTATGAACTATATGACCGTTACTAAATACTAGTTTAGAGACATGCATTTTACTCTTTAAAAAAAACAGCTTTGGGATCGCAGTATCATACCAGGCATCCATGCGTGTCGACGACAAAGAACCAAACATCTCACACCTGCAAGTGCTGCTTTGTACTAGAAATTATTGCACACTTGCTAAACCACTCGAAATTTACACCACCACCTGGACTGTTCATTACAGGGGCCGTAGAGCAACAAGCAGCAGCCCCTTGTTATTACAAGCAAACACATATATTGTTCCCAAACACATGCAAAGCCATAACAGCAACAACAACCGAATTTTACGTAGTAAACGTCACCGGCGCCGGCACTAAGGCTTGCTTAGTAGTCCTCCGGCGCGAGCGGCTGGTGCGCGTGCGGCGCGGCGTCAGCGGACGGGATGACGAGGTACTCGTAGACGAGGCCGGCGAGCCCGGCCCCAAGGAAGGGTCCAAGCCAGTACACCCAGTGGTGCCTCCACCTCCAGCCGACGAGCGCGGGCCCGAACACCCTGGCCGGGTTCATCCCGGCCCCGTCGAATGGCCCGCCGGCCAGCACGTTGGCGCCGAGCAGGAACCCCACGGCCAGCGGCGCGATGGTGCCGATGTGGCCGCGCTTGGGGTCGATTACGGTGGCGTAGTACGCGTACATGAGCCCGAACGTCATGACGGCCTCGAGCAGCACGGCGTGCCAGTCGCCGACGCCGGACGCCAGCACGAACCCCGGCGGGCGCCGCCCGCCCGTGGCCAGCCGCAGGAGAAGCGTCGCCGCGATGGCGCCCAGGATCTGGGCCACCCAGTAGAACACGGCCCGGATGAGGGAGACGCGCCCGCCCACGAGCGCGCCGAAGGTGATCGCCGGGTTCACGTGCCCGCCCGAGATGTTTACGGACACGGCCACCGCCACGGCGAGGGCCAGCGCGTGGGCTAGCGCCACGGCCACCAGGCCGCCCACCGAGCTCATGTCCTGGTACATCTTCCCTGCAACCGGGGCGCGCGGCACGTGTAAATAATAAGAAAGGATATGATTAAGCAACCCGTCCGTGCGTGCAAGATTAGTTGCGGAAGTGCGTACCGAGGGAGAGGACGGAGCCCTCAGCGGCGAAGACGAAGATGGCGGTGGCGAGGAACTCGGAGATGGCAGCGCGGATGGTGTCCGGGTGGGTCGCGTCCTCGCTGCGCCCCACCGTGAACCGCCGGCCCGGCCGAACGCCCGTACTCATCTTGCTCGACGCCGGATTAAACCACGCGAATAGAGAGAGAGAGAGAGAGAGAGAGAGAGAGAACCCTGAGCTACTGCTTTACAACTTCGCTTTGCGCTTGCCTCTGTGCTTTCTGTTGTGTCACCGATGAAGACCAAGTGTGCTTCCTTCTTGCCCTCCTTGCCGCGCGAGCAGTGTTAAGATGAGGAAGGCCAGGGTGGTGTCAGTAGGTGCCGACGAGAGTCGCCGCGCGCGCGTGGCTTATAACGTGGCCGCGCCGCGCTCCGGTCCGCGCCACGTGTGGGCGCCGCGGGACAGAGGGCCGGCACGTCTCCGCTGGTGCCGTGCATGCGCAAGAGCGGCCACCTCGTCCATCCCTATCCGCGAGAGGGCCCGGCCGCCAGGTCACGGACACGTCACGCCGGGGTAGGTCCGAGTTTTTCCCACGGATAGGTATCTGCATGTATGGGCCGCAGGCAGGGCGCGATCGAGCTGGAGCTCGAGCACGGATGCGGCGTCGCCATGCCGATTATTGCTTCCTGCTTAAGAGTTGTTGGGTGGTTGGATGACTCTGTCGTGCGCCGTCGTTCGACAGTCCTAGAGCATCTTTTTCGTTCTGATAAACCGACCCGACTTGATTGAAAAGAACCGGTGGTTGATCGGGCCGGTCGGAACTAGGCTAGCACGACTGCACGAGGATGCAACTCCGCGTTGCAGGTCTGCGTGAGAGCAACGCAACGGACGAAAGCCAAAATAAACTCGTGTCAGGAGCACGCAAACACAAGGACTACAAACACTGCTAGTGAACGCATAGTAAAACACTCCATCCAACGGTTCAACAGAAGAAAAGTACATAATCTAACGGTCAAAATTCTCAAATCAATCAGAGGCTTGGAATCCTTTCCGCAAGAGAGATTTACATGTAAATATAAGATGCAACAAATCATGAAACTTTGGAGTTTGGAGCAAAGCAAGAAAATCGTGCGCGTGCACCAACTCTGGCCCGTCCGTGGGCCCGTGGCAGGGCTTCAATAAAGCCTACGTGGCTGTTCCCCGTCTCGGGCAACGCCAATCGCGTCGATCATCCTGACGACGTCGTGCACCTTGGGCCGGCGCTCCGGGTCGACGGCGGTGCAGAGCAGCGCGACCTCCGTGAGGCGCAGCATGTCCCCGTGCCGTGGCCGGTCGGCGACGATCTCGACGTCGAGGATGTCCGTGGACCACTCGTGCGCTAGCGCGAGGCGGGCCCACTCCGCCAGGTCGCCGTCCTCTTCCACGGGCACCTTCCCCGTGACTAGCTCCAGCAGCACGACGCCGAGGCAGTACACGTCGGCGCGCGACGAGAGGCGCCGCCCGCCCCCACCGCCCCCGCGCGCGAACTCCGGGCACTTGGCCGCGGCGAGGCGGTGCGCGTGGTGCGGGAGCAGCGGGTGGAAGCCGTAGTCCGTCAGCTTCGGCACCACTTTCGCCGCCTGGTGATGATTTGCGGTGGAGGAGAAGGCCACGATGACGTTGGAGGACTTGAGGTTGCCGTGCGGCGGGCGGTGGAAGTAGGGCAGCGAGTGGTGCAGGTGGGCCAGCCCGCGCGCCACGCCCTTCGCGATCGCCAGCCGCGTCGGCCACGGCAGCGGCGTCCTCCCCTCGCCTCTGTTCTCTGAAAAAAAAAAAAACAGAGCAACGTTTTTCATCATTGCGATCCATCGAGGCAGCAGCTGACGCACGCGAACGGAGACGGAACCGGAACGTACCGTGCAGCAGCTGGAAGAGGCTGCACTCGGGGGGGACGTGCTCGTACACGGCGAGCTTCTCCTCCCCGGAGTAGTAGCACGCGACGAGGCCGACGACGTTGTCGTGCCGCGGGAGATTGCCGAGCAGCCGCATGGTGTGGCCGAACTCCCGGCGCGGCACGCGCGCCATGTTGCGCAGCCGCTTCACGACCACGACGCCGCCGCCGCTTTTGGCGTGGTCGAGCGTCACGCGGTACGTGATCCCTAGCCGGCCCTTGCCGAGCGTCTCCGCCGTCGACCGGAACAGGTCGTCGACGTCGAAGCTCGCCCTGTCCCAACGGAAGAAGTCCGTGCTCCGGCTGCCGCTCCCTGATTTGCTCTGCTCCGCCGCCTTGTCCTTGATGTCCTCCCCTGCTCCTCCTGTCACGTTGCCTTGTACCAAACACAGCAACACAAGTCTCTGTCAAAACTCGACAATGTCGAATGGAAGATAATAATAAGAATTAGATAATGGAGCGTGTCATCACCTGCGGCTCCGGCGCGGCCACCACCGAGGCGGACCTCCCGGCGGCTCCGGCTCCTCCTCGTGTGGTGCAGGAAGATGAGCACGGCCGCGAACGGCACCAGCGCGGCGATGAGCGCGATCGCGACGACGCTCCACGTCGCGATCCTGCCGTGACCACCCGGTTTCGTCACGACCGGACCAGTACCGTCGCTTCCGGCGGATCCCGAAGACGAGGGCGGCGGGCACGCGGCGCGCACGGCCTCGCCGCAGAGCCCGAGGTTATGCCCGAACGCGGTGGCCGGGAACCGCCGCATCGCGCGGGGCACCTCGCCGCGGAGGAAGTTGTACGACACGTTGAACACGACAAGCCGGCGCTGGGCGAACGCCGGGACGCCGCCGGTGAGCAGGTTGTCCTGCAGCTCGACCCGCTCCAGCGCCCGCATCCCCCCCGCGTCGGCGGCGGAAGCGTAGCTACGCGGGATGGGGCCGGAGAACCGGTTGCTGGACAGTTCCAGAACCCGGAGCCGGCCCAGCCCGTCCAACCCCGGGAGCGCGCCGCGCAGCGCGTTCCCGCGGAGGCGGAGCTCCGACAGCCGCGTGACGCCGCGGAGCGCGTCGCGCGGGAGGGTGCCTGTGAGTTGCGCGTGGGAGAGGGCGAGGGACACGACGCGGCCGTCGGCGTCGCAGGCGACGCCCACCCACCGGCTGTGGACGCCGTGGCAGGGCGGGCCAGTCCAGTTGGAGTGCAGGTCCAGCGCCGAGCGCAGCGCGTCGCGGAGGAGCAGCAGCCCGCGCCGCTCGTCGCGGAGCTCCTCCAGCTCCAGCTCCGTCACCTCCGCGCGTGCTCCTCCAGCCAACACCGTCACCGCCGCGAGGACACAAGTAGCCACGAGACAGTAACGCTTCTCGGTGCCGCCGCTCATGGTGTCGTCGTCGACGAACACCACGCGTCAAGTAGTAACATGCACGAACAAACCTACTACTAAGCTTGCTTCTCTATCATCGGTCTGGGCAATGAATTATATTAAAATATTCGATCGGCGTGCAGGAGCAGGAGGATGCTTTGCCGAGATGTGCAAGGCAAGGGAAGCCATGACTAGCAAGAGAATACGTGGAGACAGGCGCCCCGGTGGAAGTAGGCGGCAGTGCTGCGTGCGGGTAGCCGGAGGAACGAAGCTGGATTTGGTGGATTCGACGTGAACGTCTCGGCAGTTCGGTCGCGGCGGCGGGGACGGGCCAACCGATACGGATGGATGCAGCTGGAGTGTGGGAGAAGAGCGGCGAAGCCCGAGTGCTGAATCGGTTCAGACTGACATTGAGACGCACTCCCTACTACCTGCCTGCTGTGAACAAGGTGCGCACATATGATACTTTTTCCTCTTTACTTGCTTTTTTCTTTTTTTGTGATGCCTTTTCATTATCCAGTGCTGACTATTTTTCAAATGCTTAAAACTGGTGGACAAGTGATCAACATCTTGGTCTCATATATCATTCAACATCTCGATTCATAAATCGGTGCACGATTGATCAAAACACCAAGTGGGGCGGGGGGGACTGATAAATAACATGGTCTGGTGCCTTTTATTTCTCGAAAAGCAACTTTGATACCTTATTTAAAAAAGACAAAAATCGTATTTGATGACGCGTAGCCGTACGAGAAAGAGAAACGAAACTAATTTGTCAGGGCTGATGGGTCGTTGAGCATCATATGACTTGAACGAACTATAAACTAGCAGGTGCGCGGCCTCGGCTGCCTTACTACGTTACTCGAATGTTACCGATACGTCAACAGGAACATACATGAAACATGAAACTCTTCGTGCTTTAGATGCTAGTATTACATATTCACAGGTATCCAAAGAAGAAGATGCTCCTGGTACTTCATCGATGACTGTCATAATCTTCGAAGTACATACCTAGCTTAGTAGCTTTACATCAAAGGACGATGTACTTCATAAAATGGATCATGTATTGCTTAATAAGCTCCCTCTAAAAAAGAATTATACAAATGCGGAGGCAAGTCCTAAAGTAGAAATTAAGCATTGGAGAATGGGATCAACTTTCACTTAAATGATCTGTCAGTTGCACCAACCGATGGATGATGGGGCAGGGGAATTGGACGGCTGGGATCTGACTAGATGCATCGGTAGGCTTGGCTTTACTCTTCATGCAAGCCATCAGTCACCACCAGGGCATCTTTACACTTTAGTGGCTGGCCGGATGAAGGAGAAGAAGACCAAATAAAAGGACTTGCAGAGAATCCAGATCGAAACACTCCTCATCTTTACCTTTCCTTTTTTTTTTCTTCTTCTTGCAATATAGTCCTTCCTTTGGGGCTTCAAAGAAGCATCATCTGCTTTGTGAATTGTGATTGCGTCTTGGATTCAAAGGCTAAACAATATTCTCTGAAGATCATTACGCAATTCACTGATCATTGTGAATGAGAGTAAAAAAGAAAAAGAATCCATGTGATACCTAGCGGCCAATTCTTGTGCTTTAGGGAGGGAGGGGGTGGGTAGGGGCATGTTGGTATGCTACGAAAATGTGTGTTATGCAGGTGCTAATTTTGCTATTGCATGTCGAGGTCCTTTTCTTGAAAATGTAACTTTGAATTCATGTATCCAAGCAAGTTGCTCCCTCTACCCCAAAATAATATTTTTTCTAAGTCTGTTCAAATCTATCTCTGACCATTTCTATAAATCTGATCAACATTTATAAACACATTAGATTTATATTTCTTGATTCATCATAAAAAATATTTTTTATATTTACAAAAATCATTTATTGACCAAATCTAAAAAATAATAATTTAGGATGGAGGAAGTAGATTTTAATGCGATATATAATCATATTGCAAAATGCACCAACACAAAAAGGTTCCAATTGCTAGCAACATCCCCTCATATCCTACCAAAGACGCAAATAATAAATGAACTCATAAGAATCCATGTGTTAGGTATACATCACGATAAAATTTCAACACAATGAAAATTAGACATTTATTCCAATATCCGTGGGACCAAAAGAAGTGGACCGACCATAGTTGTAACTCTCACACAATACTACCTAGGAAGAGAGAGAGTTGCATGCCACGACATGAAAACTGCCCTTCAAATCCTCGCCATGGAAACGAGGCAGGAAAAACACAACCGGCCGGTACAAGTACCACTAAAATCCGGCTGAAAGCAATGCGAGAGGCCGCAAACCGTAGTCCGTAGACACCCGAGACAACAGAATCTATTTCGACGCTATCGAACGAAGTATTTTTCTCAAATTTTTGAACCCAAAAGAATCAAAATTCAGCAGCACACAAGTGCCGGGAAGCCGCGGCCAGCAGCCGCGCAGACCGCGCGAGCGCCTGAAATAGTCCGAGACGAGGTCACGGCGGCCCCGTGTCTGCGCAGCCGGCCGCGACGCAAACCCTTGCATGCTTGGGCCAGCGAGCCAGCCGCCCACCCGGCGCGCCGCACCAACCCCCCAACCCCATCCCAACGCTATCCGCTGCCCCCCACGCCACCCCAACAGGCTCGTCCGCCTCGCGCCCTCCCTCCTCTTCCCCGGCCTCATCCGCCGCCCGCCACCCTCCCCCATCCGCCCGCCGCCGAGAAGAAGGCCCAGCCTGCCCTACCCCGCCCCGTCCGCGAGTCCGCCGGGATCTCTGCGCGACCATGGAGCTGCCGCTCGCCTCCGCGAAGCCGGCGCCCCTCACGCGGGGGGCCTGCCCGCCGCTCCTCTTCTCGCCGCTTAAACCCTTCCCGCTCCTCCGCTTCCCTCCGCGGAGGCCCGCCGCTGGCGCCTCGCGACTCAGGCTCAGGCTCCGGCCCCGCGCCTCCGCCGCGTCGGGCGAGGCGGCCCCCGCTGGGGACGAGGTGTTCGGTCCGCGGAGGGAGCTCACGGGCGTGCAGCCGCTAGTGGAGGCGCTGCCGCCCGCGGCGCGGACGGCGGCGGAGCTCGCGGTCGCGGCGGCGGCCGTGGCGGCGGGGTACGGCATCGGGCTCCGAGCGGGCGGGGGGTCACGCGTCGCGGCCATGGCGGGGGCAGCCGTGCTCGGTGCGGCCAGTGTGGCGGGCGCGGCTGCGGTGAACTCCGTCGTCCCGGAGGTCGCTGCCGTGGGGCTGCACAACTACGTCGCCGGGCACGACGACCCTTCCCAGCTGGAGAAGGACGAGGTGGAGGCCATCGCGAACAAGTGAGTTTCGAGTGGGTTGCGCGGCCGTACGGATGCTGCATTGTTCTGTTGCATCAATGTTTCATACTTACTGACGCACTATTGCAAATGTAGCATTAGCTCTGCCATTTTATCAACTCCCCTGTCATTCTGTCGCATCAATGTTTCATACTTACTGACACACTGCTGCCAAATGTAGCATTAGCTCTGGTATTTTATCAACTCCCCTGTCATGTTAACAGTGACTAGTCTGAATAATTGTTTTTCTCATACGAAGTAGTTGGTAGGGTATAGGACCAGCTGATTAAAATCAAATACAGTTTAGTTGGTGTATAATCTGTTTATGTACTCCATATCATATACTAATTGTAGATGGGTATAAGCGTTTTGATCATATCCTTTTGTTATATACTTTATGCTTGCCATCTTAGCCCTCAGAAATGTGAATTGATAATTATTCGTGTTAGATTTGCATTACCCGATGCTGCTTGTACTCTTTATCCATAATATCATGACTTATTCCTTTATTTTCAGGTACGGAGTTAGTGCACAGGATGCAGCCTTCAAAGCAGAGCTCTGTGATTTGTATGCAAAGTGAGCTTCTTGTGGCCCTCGATGTTTTTAGTCTGACTTTGATGCTTTATGCACATAGAGATCAGAAAATGTTGTCTTATAGGCCCATTCAGCTTTCCACACACCCAGTCACTTTAGGCTTTTGCTTTTTACAACAAATTGAAAAATACATATCAGCAATTTACAACCCATATCATCGTTTATGTAATCAATTATTATTCGTCAAGAAGCCTCGCCATCCTAAACATAAGTTACTTGCTCACCCTTGTCTTATCATGCTTACGTGCAGGTACATTTACTCTGTACTTCCTCCAGCAGATGAAGATCTCAAAGGTACTGAGGTTGCTGCTATTGTAAAATTTAAAAACGCTCTTGGGCTTGATGATGTAGATGCAGCTAACATGCACATGGAGGTATGGCCTCCTGATCTGGACTCTGTTATATCTTACCATCTCATATGCTCTTATTTTCTGCATTTCCTGAAGTGTGCCCATATACTTGTAAACTGTAATAGATTGGTAGACGCATATACAGGGAGAGGCTAGAGACTAGTGATCGTGACGCTGACATGGAACAAAGACGGGTAAGTGTTTATGACTTAAGGTCTATATATGCATCAGGCAGTTTAAAGTTTCTATTAACCCTGATTGTATCCCAAAAATTATTTTGTAGGCATTTCAAAAGTTAATATATGTTTCAAATCTTGTATTTGGAGATGCATCCACATTCCTACTTCCTTGGAAACGTCTTTTTGGTGTGACTGATTCTCAGGTACTTTTTGCTGCTGCTCAATAACTCCTTATGGTCAATTTTGATATGTACTCCCTCCATATTAGAAAAACAATTCGTTTAGGACAGGATTTAGGATACCAAGAAGAGAGTAATTAGAAAAAATCTTCCCTGTTTGCCCATATTAAATAGTCTGCTGGTTCTAGTCCTTTCCAAATCCCATAAGGGCGCGACTGGCTAGCAACTCTACTCTTCACGCATGAGCGCCCGAGTTTGATTCCCCATGGAGTCTTTTTATTTTCGCGTGAACTGGCGAGCGTGCATGCACATTGGGAACCAACGAGCGACATCTTGGTAGCCAGCGAAGAGTTATTAAGAGCAAGGGCAAACAAGTCTATAAGTGTGAAAAAAGTGCAAACGAATTGATTTATGAACAACCAGGTATAAGGCCAAAACGAATTCTTTTTTAGATATGGAGGGAGTACAGTTATATCGAGAATGCATATTTGGTGTTCCTGTGAGATGTTATCCATACATGCAACATTTGAAGTTCCATTATGAAAAATGAAAAAGACTGGTTGTGCTTGTGCACATGTGTGTGATAATAAAAGTATCATTTGTTTTGAAACTTTTGATTTGAATGGATGCAAATGTAAATATACAACCACACAAGTCAGCAACTTAAACTAACTACTAAATGTCCATTCACATGTCTCAGATGCTTTAGTTTTTTGATATTTAGGCGCATGTGCTTTTGAATACTTTGACTGTTCCTTTTAATCTGGTGATGCCTTTTACTTCTATATAGTTCATTTTGAAGTCATACTTGCATATTTCCAGATCGACATTGCTATGAGGGAAAATGCCAAGAATTTGTACTTGAAGCAGCTCAAGTCTATTGGGAGAGGTAATGTTGAAACATGTTTCTTTTTTAGGCACTAGTTCATTTTGAAGTCATGCTTGCTTACAATGTTTGTTATTATAAGTAAATTAGAGTAGCACATTTCCATGATAAAAGTATTTTCTTTTTCTAGGTCTTGACATCGACACGCTCATTGATGTCAGGAGAGAGCAGCTTGCATACAAACTGTCTGATGAGGTAACTCTTCTTTTCTCCAAAAACGTCTACAGCATGTCATGTTCTGTTGCTCCGTTAGGTCTTAAATTTTCATCATACCTGGAGCATTGTGCCACATATAACATACTTAGTATGTACACACACCAGTTTTGAGTCTAGACAATAAAAAGTTTACTGTATTTGATTATTGGTATTATCCGAGAAAACAACATGCATCAACCTAAATATATTTTGTTGTTAAGTTTCCTAATTCCCATAGATTTATTGCAGATCGCTGCTGAGATGTTCAGGGAGCATGCCAAGAAGCTAGTTCAAGAAAACATTTCATCTGCTGTAGACGCCTTGAAGTCACGTAAACCGTAAGAAACATTTATCTATTGCTAAACTTGCTATCAGAACCCGATCTAATTATTTGATAATGTAAACAAACACGTGTGTGATGTTGTAACTTCTAAGATAAGTTGCTGGTGGCTACGAGGAAGGGGCATAACCTTCTTTTTTTCCTTCTAAAAACCCTACAAGATATTGTTCTTCGCACGGTTTCAGTATTTCAATTGACTTCCCAACACTAAGCCTATAAAAACTGTTACAGTACGGTGCTTTTCGTGGAATGCTTAGGATGGTCTATCATGGGCAGCCATATATATATATTCTTTGATCTCTAGTTAACATATGAATTTTGTCCCCGTTTCGCTATACCCTGTTGTCCCCGGCAACCAGTGAGACGAGGGGGCGGGTCGCCAGATCATGGTGGTTGGCTTCAAAGTTCGTCAACCTTGCCCACGAGGATCTGGTTCAACATTGTGAAGTAGTCTGTAGTGTTAGTCTGATACTACAATCGTTGGTGCTAGGTGATTTTCATATCAAAGCAGTAGTTTTATGTTCTAGTGTGTTGCCGCTTAGTTTTTCTGGCCAAGTTGGTGTAGAAATTAGTTTGTAATGTTGTACTCTTACCATCTGAACTGTGTTCATATACACTATTAAGTAGACCTGTAGTTAAAAGAACTGATAGGTTTGGTTTTACACTTTTATTAGCAGAGACAGTATTTAGCAATATTAAGAACATATATGAGTCGTCTGTCTTCCAATGGAACATGAGAAGACCAGAGGGTACTTAGAAATTGCATAAAGTTTTCTTGACCTGTTATTAGCATATATGAATCCTCGTGGAGGAGTGGTCAGGCACTCAATCCTCTGCATGTTATAACTTTGAGTATACCACTTCAGACTTCAGAGTATGGGTCGATTCACCTTCTGAACCATTTTTATTGCAGGGATGGCCTGACACAGGCTGTTGATGAAGTGAAGATTGTCCTTGAATTTAACAGATTGCTTACAAGATTAAGCAAACACCCTCAAGAGGATCAGTTTGCTCGTGGTCTTGGACCTCTTTCATTAGGTATAGTGTAAAGCCTTTTGAAATAATAGTTACTCCCTCTGCATCTTTTTTATTGACGTTCATAAAGCAGACTCTGTTCAAATTTGGCCCAAAACTGCTGTCCAGATGCCAGCAATAAAAATCTGGAGGTTGTTATTAAAATCTTACTTGATATTTTTCTTTGTTGCTTGGCTGCATAGGTGGGGAGCATGATCATGATAGGAGGGCGGATGATCTAAAGCTACTTTTTAGGGCCTATGCAGCAGAAGTAATTTCAGATGGAATTGTTGACGATGAGAAGGTATTTCATGATCATACTATTATGCCAGTTTACTGCTGTTTCTTTTATAATGAAACCAGTGCTAAATATTGGAAAAAATGCAATAAGCCTCATTAGTGAAGCAAAACGGATTTTGTGCCCTCGAGGGTGTGTGCCCTCAACATCGGGCCGATGGTAGTCGACTTACGAGATTCGTGCGTAAATGACAACAGACGCCATTTGCAAAATCTGCACAGGCAGCATCAGTAAAATATAGTAGCCATACAGTATGTTGACAGTGACCTTCTAGTCTTTGCAGTACTGTACCAAAAAAAAGCATAGTGACTTGAACATGCTACACCATGCCTCAGGAAACAGAGAGATATCCTGGAAAACTTGAACATGCATGGCTCCAGCTGTCTGCTTAACATAAGCATTTACCTCACGTTCGTTACATTATAGTAATTCCATAACTATAATTTCTTTAAGGAAACAGATATCTGAACTAATTTGAACTTATGTCATCCACTTTTACAAGCCCTTTATACAATGGCACATACAAGTTGAATCTGGCATCTGTAAAAGAATAAAATGATAATTCACCATGGCCCTAGATGTTAGAAAATCTATAACTTTCATCCTTTAGCGCTAATCTCACCGTCTCTAAAGCAAGATTCTGCCGACAGGCTATGCAGTTTTGAAAAGACATGATCGAAAAATATTGTTCAATAGCAAACAGATAAAGACGAAACCTGTCATAACGGCTGCTGCTAGCATCGTCAACTTACATCCAATAATCGAGACAGCGTTGAAGAAATCGGACGCGTGTGATGTTGAGGGCGTACGCCATGGAGGGCGCTAATGATTTTCCGTTAGTGAAGTAGCTTGATTTGAGTAGACCAGACTGACTTTACAATGACACATTGTTTTGGCACTTTGAAACCGATCAGCATTTTTCTGCACATACCTTATGGCCATAGCAATGTGTTTCACAGGTTACCATCTTAACTATAAATGTTTCGGTAATAAAATTATGCAGCTTGCTCCTCTGAATGAATTAAGAAATATATTTGGACTGGGGAAGCGTGAAGCAGAAGGAATCTTGTCAGATGTTAAAGCTCTCATATACAGAAGGACACTTGCTAAAGTATTTAATACCGAATTGGCTTCAGTACCTAGCAAAGCAGCATTCCTCCAAATTCTTTGCGAAAAGTTGCAGTTTGATCCTGAACTTGCTAGCAAGATGCATGAAGGTACCATCTCGACACTTTCTTACCGCATTTCTTTCACAGCGTGACAATGATGATCATGCAAGGCACCCATGCTGCGGTGGTAAGTCCACCGGCTGGGAAGGGTGCCCACCTGGGCTCGATCCCTGGTGCCACACTATTTGTGGAAAACGTGCCCACTTTCCTGTTTGGTGGGTCTCTTCTTAATACAATGTTTAGTGGGATGTTCCTCCCACTAAATCAATTTTTTTTATGATCACCTGGGATATCATGAGCTAAGCAGATAAGTATGGTCTTCTACACATAGAAACACAGGACATCATTACAATGTAAACTTCTAATGCTGCTGTTGTCAAAGCTATAGCTTGACTATAGGAAGTATTTTCTAGATAACTGTTTGTTTGGTTCAGCTGGATTGTAATGCTTATGATCAAAACGGATTCTCACTGCCCAGATATTTGTTTTGGTCCAAAGTAACCTGTCATCCTTTGTCAGTGTGCTATATAAGTGTAGATTCTTTGTATATCGGTAGACAGTGTCATCGTATGCTTTAGTTTCAAAACTTTCCGGCTGTGTAAACTGTAATTATTCACTTTGTATCCTGAATCTCAGGGAGTATTAATTCTGCTTTGAACTTCAGACATTTACAGACAGAAGCTACAGCAGTTTGTTTCTGATGGAGAGCTAAGCAAGGAGGAAGTGGAAGCTTTGATGGCATTCCAAGTTCGTCTCTGCATCCCTCAAGAAACCGTGGATGCTGCTCATACTGAGATCTGTGGCAAATTGTTTGAAAAGGTGATGCTAAATATTTTTGTGGCACCTTGTACTTGACATTCGTTGCATATTTAGTGTTTTCTCTGTATCATGTCTTTCAGGCATGGTTGTTGTTGCGTGTTCTGTGTCAGTGCTCTTACATGTGTTGGGGTATCACAGGTTATCATGGAAGCTATTGCATCTGTTGATGGGTATGATGCTAATAGACGAGAGGCTGTCAGGAAGGCCGCACAATCTCTAAACTTGAAAAAAGAGTCTGTCATGGCTATCTTTAGTAAAGCAGTACGTATTTTCCCTTCAAAAGGAAAAATATTCTATAGTTGCTTATTGCTCCTGATCTTCTCTGATAAACCCCATCTACAAACTTGGCCACAATTCTAAACTTCCAAATTCAAATGACCAGGTACGAAAGTTATTCCTCAACTACATTCAGAGAGCAAAAGCTGCTGGGAACCGCATTGAAACTGCAAAAGAGCTGAAGAAGTTAATTTCCTTCAACACAGTCGTTGTTAGTGAGCTTTTAGCTGCCATTAAAGGAGAGCTATCCCCAACCGCTGAAGCTGAACCATCAAGCGCAACCACAGAATCTGATGAAGAGGATGATGAACCTGAATGGGAATCACTGGAGACCTTGAGAAAGACTAGACCTGATAAAGAACTTAGAGAAAAGCTGAGAAAGTCAAACCAGAAAGAGATAACACTCAAGGATGACCTTCCATTGAGAGACAGGGCTGAGCTGTATGAGACATATTTGATGTTCTGTATCACTGGGGAGACGACTAACGTATCATTTGGAACAGCAATCTCAACGAAAAAAGATGATTCGGAGTTTTTAATGCTGAAGCAGTTGGGAGACATACTTGGTTTAACCCGCAAAGAAGCTCAAGATGTTCACATTAAGTTTTCTGAAAAAGCTTTTGTGCAGCAGGCCGAAGTAATTTTAGCTGATGGGAAATTAACAGAGGCCAAAGCTGACCAGCTGGCAAAGATTCAGAAGCAGGTTGGTTTGCCTACTGAACATGCACAGAAAATCATTAAGAGCATCACAACGACAAAGTTGTCTTCTGCAATTGAAGCCTCTGTTGCTCGAGGTCAGATCGGTATACAGCAGGTGCGAGGATTGAAAGAAGCAAATTTTCAACTGGAGAGCTTGATTGCCGAACCACTGCGAGAGAGTATTTATAGGAAAACTGTTGAGGAGATCTTTTCATCAGGTACAGGGGATTTTGATGAGGAGGAAGTGTATGTAAAGATTCCTGCTGATCTCGTCATAAATGCTGAGAAGGCCAAGAAAATGGTTCAGGATATCGCCAAGGTTAGGTTGGATAATTCCCTTGTTCAGTCTATTGCCTTGCTTCGGCAGAAGAAGAGAGACAATGTGGTACGTACATGCCATTTACCTGCTGCTTTCCATTTGTTTCTCTGAAAATTGTGCTCACTGCTAGATAGACTTGGATTAGTTTATTTTAGATCACTGGGACTTTAGATAACCTAAACGGGAAACTAGTTTAAAAAAAAAGAAAATTGTACTGGCATGAGGTGTGATATTAGAACTGCTTTGCTATTGTTAAGTGAGTTCTCATATTAAGTTGGCATGTTTAGTCTATGGATGGTTGCACACGTTCTATAATGTAATAATGTAATTTTGACATGCTCAACTGTTGTCATGGGCATATGTGGTAACAATATATCTCCTATGCAGGTTTCATCATTGAATGACCTGCTTGCTTGCGATGCTGCTGTCCCTGCATCAAAACCCTTGTCATGGCCCACGCCTGGAGAGCTAGATGACCTGTACGGTATCTACCTGAAGAGTATTCCGAAGCCAGAGAAGCTATCAAGGTTGCAGTACTTGCTTGGGATAAGCGAGGAGAAGGCTAACCAGATCCGAGACGCCGCCTCGGAGGGAACACTGGCAGTTTCTGCCCAAGAGGAAGAGGAGCCGGCATTTTAGGACGGATCTCATTTTTGTTAGGTAGCTAGCGAGTACATCTTTTCGAAAAGAAAAATAATGCATAATTCTGACGTGCATAATGATTGTATAGACAAAGCAAGACACCAATTTTTTGTGACGGTCTTCTGCTGTTGCATTCTTTCAGACCATACCCGAGAGTGTTTTGTTTTCTGCATTTCTTTTTCCTTTTTGTTCATGTATCACAGCTAGGACTGGAACTGTTTCCCCTTTTGTTCATGTTTGTTCATGTATCACAGGTAGGACTGAAACTCTCACAAGTCACTAGCCCGATGTTGTTTTAAACCTTGAGGTGCTATGGTTGTTTGTTGGATACTTGGATGACTGTCGTGCGCTGGCGCAGTGTAAGCGGAGGAGTATGTTTGAGGCTGTGAAGATCGTAAATAACAGCATAACACGAGTGCTAATAAACGGCAGTTCTCATGTTCGTGCTCCCTAAATATAATTTTTTTTAAGGAAACACGCCCTCATAGGGCTATTTTTATTTATATATGCAAATATAGGGAACACCCAAGAAAACTTCCAATGACAGTTTTTTGATGTGTGTTCCTTATAATCTAATAACGTGCGCGTGTGTCAGGCTGTCAGCTGCTCGCCCCTGGCAGTCAACCCGGCTTTAGGAATTAGCAGCGTTCGTGGAGAGCAACAACATGAGATGCGTCGTGCACAAAAGATGTTTGTTATCAACATGGTGATAACTTTGAGTTTGTATTCTCTCGAAACACAAGCATGTGACACAATTTATAATTCGATCGAGAACATAATACCAAAACATGTTTACCACACCCCAAGTAACGACATGTCACACACCTAATAAGCATATCTAAGACAAGAAATCGGATGAACTAATAAGCAAGGCACCTAAAAAAATCCCATCGCCACGACTACTTAACAGGCCCTTGAGGTTGAAGGATGATTCTCGTTGACGTATGTGAGGCCGCACCTGCCGCAGTGTACGCGGTCCTCGTGCGCCGCCATGTACGCGCCGCCGCACGCCGGCTCGGGGCACTGGCGCAGCAGCCGGTGCACCTTGCCCGTGTCCTCGTCCACCCGGTAGCGGCCGAGCACGCCGGCGAGGCCGACACTCTTGTGCTCGTGGTGGGCCTTCTTGGGCGTGGTGAACGTCTTCTTCTTGCGCTTCTTGGCGCCGCCGCGGAGGCGGAGGACCAGGTGCAGCGTCGACTCCTTCTGGATGTTGTAGTCAGCCAGCGTGCGGCCGTCCTCCAGCTGCTTCCCGGCGAAGATGAGCCGCTGCTGGTCCGGCGGGATCCCCTCCTTGTCCTGGATCTTGGCCTTGACGTTGTCGATGGTGTCCGACGACTCCACCTCCAGGGTGATGGTCTTGCCCGTCAGCGTCTTCACGAAGATCTGCATCTTCGAGATCGCGGTCTGTGTTCCCCGGCGAGTTGTGGAAGAAAGTCGATCGAGAGAGGTCTTGGCGACGGGCGGCGGCGCGTTGTGGTTTGAGTTGGTTGTTGTGGATTCTGCGACTCGTGTGGGCGAGATATATAGGCCTGGGAGGCTGGGAGTCGTGTGCGCCGTCGGCTGGGAATCGGTTGGTCGTGATCGAGTCTGGAACGGAACTGACTCGCCAGCCAGATCGGCGAACAAGTCAAACCCGCCACGGCAACGGCCCCAGCCCGGGACGGAACCGACTCGAGAGAGCCAGCCGCCAGGTCGGCGCACCGCGGACGAGCCCAAAACGGCACGGCAATGGACCCGACCCGAGCCCGATACGGGACGAGGAGGCCCGATCTGATCTAACCTGGCACCTGACCCAAGCACACACACCGCGCGGCCGCCGCGACCGCATGGGACACCGCACGCCTGCCCTGCCGTGAAACGGAAGGCGAGGCGGCGCGGAGAACCGGAGAAGGCGAGGCGGCGCCGGCCGTCGGCGGCGTCGGGGAGGGGGGCGATGGCGGCCATCGGGTCCTCTAACATCGGCTTCCAGGTCCGTACGCCTGCTCATCTCTGGCGCGGTCGATCTATCCCCAATCTCCCTTCTCCAAGGTTGCTTAGGGTTTGATTCGTTGCTCGATTTTGCTGCAGCTGCTGAAGAAGTCTGGGTGGAAGGAGGGCACCGGCCTCGGAGCGCAGGAGCAGGTCCGTACAATTTCATTTTCAGCATTTCCCCGAAATTTTGATTTTAATCAATTTTAGTGAAATCTGTTGTAGTTAGTATGGTAATTTACACACTGATGCTTGATTTCGTGAGTTGCGGTAGTGTTCGCCCATCTGGTCCGTTTGGTGTTGTAATTTAAGATCGGCCACAAAGTAAATGATCCCGAGTTGTAAGGCTAGATCAGGTCAGTGGGTAAAGGGTCCCTGTAAGAGGACTTTAGATGATTATTCATTCCTTTTTTTTTTTTTTTTTTTTTTGAGATTGAACATAGTTCATTTCTGTAGCTGGTAACGTCCAACAGTTTTGGAAGGGTCTAGCTAAATACTCCAAATGGAACATAGTTCTTTCCTGTAGCTGGTAACCCCAGTATAGTTGTATAGATCTAAATCTCTGAATTGTCTAATTGATTACTCCCTCTGTTCCCTATTTGGTCGTTCCGACAGGACGAATTGGCCTGCGGCCAGGACAAATTTCCTGTCAGGAACGACTTTAAAATCGGAATGGAGTAGTAGTTTATTTAAAGAGTTGCCTTTTGATGGTCTTATTATGTAATGAACTGTGAATACATGCCACTTGCGTAAACCACTGCATAGATTTGCCCCATTGTTCGGTCCTGTTTGTGATATTACTCACAAGTCTCAACTGTTTGTGGAACAGGGAAGGTTAGAGCCTGTAGAAACTCGTGTTAAGAACAACAAGCGTGGTTTAGGCTCTAAAGAACCAAAAGCAAAACCAAAGCCAAAGGTCAAGGATGATGTTGAAAAAGATCCCAAAAAGGCGAAGGTGAATCAAGTATGTGCTTCTTCTTATGTATCTATTATTATTTTTAATTTTAGCATTGTTGTTTCTCATTTCTTATATATCTTGATTTGAAGTTTTTTAGTTCATAATATGGTTGACTCCTCAACAACAACTACAAAGCCTTTTAGTCCCAAGCAAGTTGGGTAGGCTAGAGATAAAACCCATAAAAGCCAAAACACGACTTAACAACTTATTTGACTATGTAAGTAGTGAGTGTTCTGATGTGTATCTGAGGAAGGTTATTTTTTATTGATATTTTAATATGCTTCACTGCCGTGCTTTTAAGACTACAAGCACTTCTAGTTTCAGCTAGCTACATATATGGTCATTGTATTGCTTGAAGTCAACTTCTAACTGAACCTTTCATGTCACCGTTGCAGCAAGACATGCCAACAAAGAGAAGGACAAAATTAGCTGCAAAGAGGATACGGAAGTTGCAAGAAGAAGAGAAGCGTTTGCAAGAGAAGGAATTTGAGATTGCTTTCTTTAGGGAATTTTGGCCAGATAACGTGTAAACAGATTGTAGTTTCCTGGCCTCGGCTGACAGATTCAGTTCGTGCCCTGGCTGATGCTTGAATTGTCGAATGTACAGCTTGCCACATGTTTAACAAGATTTTCTACAAACATTCCACCACCCCGTTCCTGGGGGTCACTAAAATGTTACCATGTTCAATTTGCACATGATCCTGGACATTATGTGCTGTTTTACATTGTTGCTTATATTCGATTTCCTTCTCCAGGATGTCACTAGTCTGAGCTTCTCTCTATGGAACTGTATAGTTCGGCCCCAATCATTCACATTTTACAACTTAGTCATCTGCTTATGGTGGCTACATAGCAAGATGCCATTTTGATTAGTTGATTGATAACACTCTCGGGCCTACTTAACAGTAGTGGCTGAGCAGATTCAGCTACTTAACAGGTTACCCAATAACAATTCACGGCAAAAGTGTAAGTTAAATCAGTATCACTGTCCAAAATGAAAATATTGATAGACAGAAATGCTGTCGCCGCATGATGTTCGGTCACATATAGCCTGTCTAGTACTTATCCAGCAGCACATTGGCATACCATAAGTAATTCAACCATGTTACACAGGAACCAACCTCACGAACCATGCATCTCAGTGGCGGAGCCAGGCACGAAACTCAGTGGTGTCAACCTGTATCACATTCGGTGTCATCAAGCTAATATGCACCAACAAAGCCACATTTTCAGTGGACATTCACAAGGTTTATTGGTGTCCAAAATGGCCTGGCTCACTGGCCGTACGTGGCCTTGTAGTCCTGCCACAGCTCCTGCACGCACTTGCCAAGGATCTGCACGAAGTAGTCGTCGCTGTACCCGTCCTTGAGCTTGGCGTTGAGCACCGCGACGAACCCAGGGCAGAGCGAGTCGCAGTAGTCCAGGAACCTTGCCGTGACGTCGTAGCCCTTGTCCCAGCTGCTCCCCTCCCCCGGCTTCACCCAGTGCGCCGGCGCGTACCCGGCTTTCAGGCGCACGAAGTCGGCGATCCCCTCGAAGACCCACCAGTGCGCGCTGTAGTCTTGCAGCCCCCACTGCCACACGTGCACCGTCTCGTGGTACAGCACACCGGTTACCTGCACACACGCACAAGTTCGCGCACATGTCACTATGTCAGGAAGGGGTGCGAGTGCGTTTTGGAGGGTGGTGTTGTACGTACCTCTGTCCTGACGTCGCCGGTGTAGTTCTTGACGTAGCCGGCATTGAGCACGATGGTGCTGCCGTCGGTGTAGGCGATCCCGTCCGCGTCCGTCACGACGAGGCTGACGTGGTCCACGGGTCGCCGCTCCGCCGGGCTTGTCTGGTTGAAGATGCCCCAGGTGAAGAAGGATGCCTTGGAGAGGACCTGCCCCGCGTAGTCCAGGCCGTACTCCCGGTCGAAGCGCTCGCCGCCGAGGGTCGCCGACGCGTTGTTCGCTACCTCGAACGTGACGGCGCTGGCCGTGGTGACGGTAATGGCTAGGACTAGGAGGGAGGCGACTGCCGCTACGGTAAGCTTCATCTTGTATGTGCTAATTAACGTCAGCAGCAATAACGTACGTGCACACGTGATTTGTGAGTGGACGTGATGATAGGGGGGTCAAGTTTATATATAGCGGGAAACTGGGAGCTGAGCCTCTGGTGTGCCGGCCGGCATATTTTTTCCAGTTGGGATTTGGAAGACGCAACTTCGTCTGTACCAGCGTGTTTGCAACTTGGAATTGGAAATAACGCAACATTTTGCCACCCGCCCGGCATTTGCTCGAGCTCAGCAGCACCAACGTGCCGTCCGCAGCTGGTTTTTCTTTAGCAAGTTTGTTTAATTTATTATTAACTTGTTCGTAGCAGATTATATCATGTGTTTCGTTTGTTCATTCACAAGACTACTAGGAACGCGACGCCGGCAGGGTGTTTACATGTGTAGCTCTATCATGCTTTTGTTCCGTTGCTCATAGCACCCTTCTGCCGGCGCGCGGCTTTCGCTGAGGCAGACAAAGAGCCACCAACCAAATACGCAACAATGCAGTGACAATCAAACCTGGCATGTCAGTGAAAATGGTTCAACCTGCCCGAGGCATTTCTTCCTGGTGAGTGGCGATTGCTTCGAGCAATACATATCAAGATATTTGATTCGAGATAGGGGGTGGTTTAGTTGTTAACAAGTGTCAATAACCAAGAGCTGCTGGTTCATACGTAAGCATACCATTTCATAAGGGGCCACTGCAGACATCTAGCTCAGAAAAGTATGCACATAAACATTGGTCAAATAGTTATTTTCAGGTCTAGTATCAAATTACAAACCACAAATTGTGAAAATAACTAGATGTTTGCATGTTTATTTCACATAAACATTGGACAATTAGTTATGTTCAGGTGTAGTATTAAATTACAAACCACAAATTCTGAACTAGATGTGTGCATGTTTGTAATTTTACGAAAAGCTTATTAACCAGAACAATAAGAGTTTGTATTACTATGTCCTAATGTATATAGAAACCGTGAAAACCCCTAGATTTAAACATGGTGTAGAAAAATTCAATTCATATTTTAGTAAAAATATTGTCTTATATTTAGTTCCTACTTATTGTGTTGCTGAAATATGTATTTTATAAATTATATGAACCCATAGAGAACTATTTCCCTCTCATGTTTTGTGGTAGTTGATTCCACCTTTTTGTTGGCTTTTGTTGTTTTTGACTAGTTGCTCATAAACTATTATATTGTTCGAATCATTATCCACTGTAACCGTGAAGAGTTTTCCTCTGATACCCCAGTCAATCAACAAGCTTACTATTGCTTCCTCGAGAGCATATCCCGTATGTGGATATTTAACCTCCTTGAAGGATATTATCTTCTTCTTCTTCTTCTTCTTCTTCTTCAGGTTGAACTCCGCATCGATATAATGCGCCGTGACGACCATAAGTGGTTATGCATACACGGGAATCCAGGTTGCTTAGTTCAACTTGCAGTGGTTGTATCTCTAGAAGTAATTACTTTGAACTGTTTGGCAACCTTTGACTTGAAAATTTGACTACATCAAATCAATCCAAGGTTGTAGATAGGGATCTTCAAACTTCTTGAATGATATCTCAACATGAATGACAAAGTCAGTCATTCTCTCATGAGTCACGACAAAGTTGAGGATCAAAGATAAAAAAATCATCAGATGGTTGCTTCTTCATAGTCAATAGGAATTGGTTCCTGGCATCCTCTGCAATCCCTTTGCATGACTCAGCTATGTGACCTCTCAAGCTACTGGTGTCTGACCTGGTATGCAACTTAAGGTTGCAATACTTGCAAACCACCTTTAAGTCACCGTCCACTTCTACCAAATCATGTTCATAGTGTTCCCAGACCTTGGATCTCCTACCATGCGGCACTTGAGTGGACATATGAGTATCTACCGAATCGTCAGTCTCGGATCCCTCAAAAGTATGTGCAGACATACTTCAAAAGCCTATTAAGTGTTAATACAACATGCAAAATTATTACCAAAGTTACAAAGAAGTATATAGTCAACAACAAAAATAAATAAACAAGCCAATATAAAACTCTACAGTATATGCAAGCTAGTGAGACTGAATATGTTGCAAAATTGTATACATGAAAATGTCACTTCGTTTATTATTTGACATTGCAAAGAAGGATGATCCATATGCAGTTGATCAATCAACGAGCAATCAGTTACTTCTTAGCAGAAAATGTTATCAACTGAAAATTATGAACTGAAACTGTTAGCATGTCATTTTAGTCCACTCAGCTACGAAGAAATAATCAAGGAGGAGAAAAAGATTTTTTCAGATATTATAAACAAACAATATGGCTCTCTAACTATTGCTTTTTACTTCTTAGCAGTGTACAGTGGAGATGCAGATTCTTATAGAAAAGAATAGAAAACAATATATTGGACTTTAGAACCTGAAAAATAATTCACATTCTACCTATTTTATCAACAACAACAAAATGAAATTTGTTGCAGTCACCAGGTCTGCTAATGCTGTAGATGTTAGGACTATTCTT
Source organism: Eleusine indica (assembly GCA_030378355.1). Lineage (NCBI taxonomy): Eukaryota > Viridiplantae > Streptophyta > Magnoliopsida > Poales > Poaceae > Eleusine > Eleusine indica. Next base: position 53,020,906 of record CM059495.1, read on the forward strand.
TTCTACATCAATGCAGGGCTATCAACAAGGTTAGTAAGAGAAGAAGCTCATCAGTTAGGACCATTCTTTTCTACATCAATGCAGGGCTATCAACAAGGTTAGTAACGCAACAGGTCAGGGCATAGATGCATTTGATAATAGTACAATACATGTTTGACATCCAAGGCTTAAAAGGTTTCAGTTTCAGAAACTTTCAGGTGGTCTACAATAATGGTATCCTTTTGCTATAACACTAAGACATGTTTCTTTTTTGGTTTACAGAACCCAAAAACAGATTCACATTCTACCTATTTTGTCAGCCCCGAGCAACTATATATCAATCGCATTAATCTCGATGCTAAACAGATATGAGTGATTGATTTCATCAGGAAGAGGAGGAACCATTAGAGACCTTGGCCAGTGAAGCAGAGGTTGTCGGCACCTCCGAGTTGAGGGGAAGCGGTGGTGGGATCCGGCGGTGACCAAGCTGCCGGCGTCCGGTAGAGGGGTGCTGGGACCCAAGAACAGGGGCGTCGAAATTTAGGTCACAGGGGCCGGGGAGGTTGTGGGCGCCGCCGAGTAGAGGGGAGGTCACCGGCACCGCCAGTTGCCGGCTCGACCGTTAACAGGGCTTCACCAAAATCCTGCACATTGTAATTGTGAAAAGAAACGCTCAAATCAAAAGCACAAGAGAAAGGGATCTCAAACATTTTCCCAGATCAAAGGAAAGAGGTAGACGACGGACCTTCTCCTTGATCTTGCGGGGTCGGTGGAGGCCATAGAGGACATAGAGGACAGGGGCAGTTCTTGTGAGATCGGTGGAGCACAGGGGTGGTAGAGAGGAAGAAAACAACTGCTAGCGTCGGCGCCGAGACTCAAGAATAGGGGACGGGAAAGAGGACAGGTGGCAGCCGTAGCTGTTGAGGGGAGGCCGCCGGCGACGCCATTACCTGGATAACCCTAGTAGACGAGGAGGGAGGGAGCTGTAAGGGACGGAGAACGGAGCCATCACGAGCGGGCGGCAGCGGAAGGGAGCCGGGAGTGACAATGGAGGAGGGAGCGACCGCGACTTCGCGAGTAGCAGCGGAAGGGAGCGGCGGCGGAAGGGAGCCGGGAGCGACCGAGCGAGAGTGACTGAGCGAGGGAGAAGCGCCGCCGGTCCTCGATCCAGTCCACATCCACGGTTCGAACCTGATTTCAGCCTAGACCGATTAAATCCAATTCGAACTGAACCGAAGCATTTTCTGTGTAAACCCGATCCAAACCAAACCTTACTTCTCAGCGCCTGTTTCCACCCGATCCAATAACAAACCGATCGAAAACCGGCCCACCAAAACCAGTTTCAAACGGGACCTTTATCAGCGCTAAATATTTGTGTGTGTATGTGAGTATTTAATAGTTTTAATAAAATAAAACTAAGAAAAAATTTAGATGACTGATGTATACTTCCTATTTCTTTTTGGCGATGAAGCTGAGTTCGTGTCCGAGTTTGGCTCGGAAATGGCAACATGAGGGCTAATTTTTCTGGTCTACTTGATCTGTTGTGCTCGTTTTCTTCCAACCGACATGCTCTGAGTCGGTCCGACGTTTGGCTCTTGCATGCTTATTTTAGTCGACACGTGGAGCTTGTAGTTCATCCCGAAGTCGCATCAAATTAGCGGAAGCAAAGACGCGACACCCTCGCCCTCGCCCTCGCCCTCGCCTGCAGATCATCATCAAATAAAACGAATCAGCCAGGGAGACGATCGACATGGATGCCATGGGGAGCCCCAAGAAGATGAAGACCACCTCCGCCTGTTCACTGCCCGAGGAACTCGTCGAGGAAATCCTCTCATACTTACCGGCCAAGCCGCTCCGCCGCTTCCAATGCGTGTCGCGGTCGTTCCACGCTATCATCCAGTCGCGTGCGTTCCAGGACTCCCACTTCGAGCAGAACAGAGGCAAGTGCAAGCTTTTCATCAGGCACCCATGTTTCGGGAGCCCTTCTACGCCTGGCAGCCCGGCGTTCGCGTCGAGAAGATAATGAACCCCAGCCATCTGCCACAAGGTTCAATCTTCCCAATCTCCAAGTCTTGCCGTGGCCTTGTTCTGCTGAGCTGCCTCGAGTACCAGACGCACACCGTCTGGAACCCTTCGACTGGCGAGGCAATGACTCTACCCGATAGAATTCCACTGGGAGCAGACCGGTACCTATCCAGCTTCCCCCTCTGTGCGCTTGTGTCCTATGGTTTGAGTTACTGCACCGAAAACTCGACGGCACAAAGTAGTGCGCATGTATCGCGTTCGTGGATCTGCCTCCGCTGCCTTCTGCGAGGTCTTCGTCCTCAACGAGTCCACATGCTGGAGGCCTGTCGCCGGCAACACAAAACAGCTCAAGCACTACTGGCCCCGGGAAAATTGCGGGCAAGGGGCCGTGTTCTGCAACGACAGTCTTCACTTCCTCTGTCACAAGGGTGACATCACCACATTCAACGTCACAGACGAGACTTTTGGCTCGCTGAAGGGCCCCTTGATTTCGTCGAACTTTGAGCTGACCGAGCTGGACGGCTATCTGTGTGCTTACACTTCTAATGAGCAGCAGTGGGAATGGGAGTTTGATCCCCTTCGAACTCTGGCTACTGAGAGATTACGGGGCTTCTGGAAATTGCTGGGAGAAAAATCCTTCGCTTCGATAGTATGACCCTTCCTAAGGGTATGCATGCGGCAGTTAATAAGTCGTCCTGGATCGCACCACTTGACGTGTGCTACGACAACAGTGGTCAAAAGAAGATGATATTTGGCACAGGATCCTGCTATGCGTTCATCGTAGACCCAAGCATTGGCGTCGCAGAGATCCTATTCTCACCGGACGATGATATAAAAACCATCGTCTGCAGCAAAGACAACGATCGACTCCCCACCATGGGATTCTTTGATGAGAGCCTCGCACGTGTGAGCAACACAAGCAGCAAGAAGACCATATCCTCATCCTCTCCATCAATGCGAGCCTGGTCGGAGGTCCTCTCGTGGCTTCCGTCGCGCACGCTTGGGAGGCTCAATTAGGTGTGCAAGGGATGGAGAGCCTTGATCAAGAACGACGAGACCTTTGTGGCATCACATCTGCGCCACGCAAACCTTGACAAAAGTCCTCAGGTGATGTTCGTTGACGGGACGACCTATGGGTTCGAGGACGTGGATTATTTCATCGAGAGACCGGACGCAACACCACCCTTGATAGAGGATCGCTTGAGAGTCGTCTGTTCGAATCCTTGCCATGGGCTCAACACGGTCAGCTTCGGCAAGTACGATTTTGTCTGCAATCCTGTCACGGGTTACTCAAAGGTTCTACCACTTGACGGTGCCATGGACAAGAAAGGTTCACTGAATCATGCCTTCACTGACGCATCACAGCAATACAACGGAACGGACATTTTTGCCGGTCGTCTGGGCCTTGGATACGAGCAGGAGACATCAAGACATCTCTTGGTGCGCCTCGCATACAAAGAGAGGAACATAACAACACGGGCTTATAAACTTGTGTGTAAGATGCGCTACATCGATGCCATGTTTTGGGATGAGGTAGACCCTCCAACAAGACCAGTAGCCAACATGCCTCCTGCCTACGTGAACGGTAAGCTTTACTGGATGGCAGATACTGATTTCAGCAAAATATTCCAGTGTTATGAAATCATTGTGCTCGACATTAGAACACGCAAATTTGGAGTCTTTCAAGGGCCACCGTGCAACAGCGACCATGTGTCTGTCATTGAGCTCCAAGACCGGTTATGCGTGGCAGGATTGCACCAGAGCACAAACGTCATGGAGATATGGGAAATGAGAGACGATTTCTTGTGGCTGTAGATCCCAAGGACGGAAGGATCCTGCTGAGCACGGGGAGGGCGTTTGGCTATTACGACCCCAAGACAATGGAGCTGCAGACGATCGTCCGTTTAGGAAAGCACGTCAAAGGCAAGAAGTTCGTACTGATTTTGTACAAAGAAAGTCTAGTTAGGCCACGTGACCCAATCTTAATTTTCTAAGAACCGATACGAGGTTTCTGGATAGGTGAAGCTAGCGGCTAGCTAACTAGATGTTTCAAATGTAAAAGATGTTGTGATATATTATAAGCCTAAAGCACCATATGTTGGCATTTATGGATAGCGTAAACCCGCAACTCGCCACCCGACGTGGTCTGCCGTCGCACCCAACACAGTTGCCACGATCGTCACGGGTTCGGAACAATCTGGAAGCCCGCAAATAAACACGTACTCTACGACCGGGATCCCGTTCCGGTGGCGGTGTATAGTCATGCTTAACTGGAGCCCTGACCATATGCATCCGTACCTAAAAACCTGTCTTGCTAATGTGCTTGGAGAAGGAACATTGCATGTCAGCATGTACGACTTGTGGATGTACGGATGTACCTCCTTTTCAGCAGAAAAAAGGAACAACCCGTTCGAACTTCCTGCTTTCGGTGTTGACTGCAAACACACTACCGCTAAGATCAGAAGGCATCACCTTGGCAACCATGCAAACAACGTCTCGTCATTGATCGAGAATAGGAATCATGCTGACCACCTCGTTCGACGTTAGCCTGTTCTACTTGCATCAGGCGAGAAGTGGGCAGAGTAGACGGTGCGGCACCGCTCCCAGTTCTTCTCAGACGCACCAAGCTACCTACTGAACACGGTGACCCTCCACCGTGACGGCACGGTCATGTCGACGTTGAACCAGTGGCGGATCTATATGGTGGCGAGCTTTGGCGGCCGTCACACCTGCCGTGCAGAAACTTTACTCTCTCTAAAGCAGAGCTGAACAACGATAGTCGACAGAAGAAAGACGTAACCTGCCGTGCAGAAACTTTACTCTCTCTAAAGCAGAGCTGAACAACGATAGTCGACAGAAAAAAGACGTAAGTCTAGTGAATGGTGCTTGCGTTCTGGCATCTTGAGCCAGGTTAGCTTCCTCGTAACTAAGCTCTTATTTCTTAGAAGAGGTGAATCGGCTCAAACATCAAATAATCTCTCTGCTTCACTGACCCTACACCAGTATAAAATGAAACTAATGACCGCTATGAACGCATGTGCACATAGGTCATGGTGACTCCCGTAATAATTGACTATCCAATCATTATGACTCGACAGTAAATAGTTTTTTTTTTACAGAAATGCAGTAAATAGTTTTAGGTTCGCCATAGGTGAGTCTCCATCCTGGATCCGCCACTGCGTTGAACCATTGCAGACATTCCATCTCGACCAGCGTGAACCAGCCGTCGCGGAACGTGATGTCTCGGATGCAGTCCAGTCGACGGCTCCTGCCGTACGAGTTCACCGAGAACGTCGCCTCGTTGGGTTGGCACAAGTACGGGCAGAGGGATCAGACGCATCACGGGATCGTGTTCGAGGTCGGTGCAGAGTAGGATCCCGTGCTGGAGGTCGACCCAGGCCCTGCACCGACGGAGAACACCCTTGTGGGTGCGAATGCATCCCCGAGTCAGGAGCCATCGGCGCATTCTTGCTGCTCCACGACATGGTCTTGGTTGAGAAGATTTAATTTGGAGGTCGTAAGTCAGACGGTAATCAGCAGCATTGATTCGCCTTTCCGGGACGACGACGAGGCAGTTGTGTTCGCTGTCGCCGCAGGATAATACGGCTATGGGGTTGGAGCAGAGACGGATCTGGTACGGTCGCGGGAGGCGGCGGAGCGACGGCGGTGTCCCTGTTCCAGCTGGGCCGCCGGCGCTGTAGATGAACAAGTCATTGGCGCTGTTGCGGAGGAACGCGCGTACGAGGACTAAGGCACCGTCGGAGCTGGAGACGCAAGGCGGGTTTGCGGGTTGGTCAACGGGCAGTGGACGACGCAGCGTGTGAGGCCGGGAGGGTCGGCGACCAGGAAGGACTCTTCGATGGCGCTGCCGTTGCTCATCGTGCCTTTCGCGGTGGTCGAGGAGGACCCAGTCCGGGAGTTCATCGAAGCATCGGGAGGCGGCGACGGCGTGCTTCGTCGTGCCGGATCGGCGGCTAAACGGGGCGAATGGTGGCAGCTTCACTGGATCGGGACACGACGCGTTCCCTTTCCATATGCACGTACGTGTACTCAGCGAAAGCGACTCAAAATTCCAAAAGAAACGTCGTATTGACTCCTACTAATTTATTTCCTTTTCAGAGTACAAACATGTCAACCCATGACACATTTTGCCATCGACCATAAACAACATATGATGTGCTTATTGTAGCTCAAGTTTATGTTAGAGAGTTTTGGGTTGACGACCTACCGATCTAAGAAATAAAAAACATGCATCACCTTATTTAGTTGCAGACCGCCGGACACTTACACCCTTCTAGGCGCGGTACTTTGCCTTATAGTTCTGCCATAACTGTCGCACGCTCTTCCCAGTGATCTGGACAAAGTACAAGTCAGAGTAACCAGCATCCTTCATCTTGGCGTTGAGCAGCGCGACGAAGCCTGGTTTCACGGAGTGGCAGTAGTCCAGGAAGAGAGCCGAGTATCGTAACCAGCTAGACTACAACGGAAGATCAATCGCAGTTTATGCTGCTCTCGGCACCGGAACTCTTACCTTGCCACTACAGCCTAGGCTCTCTCCCGCGGCGCATGATGAACTTCAGCTACTAACCTCCCACCTAGGCTCTGATGTATTGGAGGACCGACCTGATATTAGATTTATGCGCCACTCCAATGCCATCGGGTTCAAAACAAAGGTAGCCTATGCAAAAATCTGCCCGCCAGGCCTGACAGCCCGTTGGCAAGAACACAATTGGGACAACTTTGCTCCCAAACGAGTGCAAGTTTTCTTTTGGATCATGCGACATGGGAACACTCGTACACGAGACTTTCTGCACTCTCGAGGTGTGCTGCACACGCCTCAGTGTCCCTTCTGTGTCTCTGCGAGGGAAGACATTGACCACCTCTTTGGCTCATGTCCCGCCATTGCCGACTTCTGGAACGCCATTCTTCCGCCTGACACCAATGTAAATTCAGCTACTGATATGTGTGTTGCCTCTGCCTCTGCTTTTCAAGCATGGGAGCCGGCGGTAAGAAACACCTTACTCCTGGTCATGCTCTGGACAGTCTGGAAACGCCGAAATCGCAAGGTATTTGACGACGTCACCATGTCGTTGGCCACCACAGCCTCTTTGCTCTCCGACCATATCAACCTGTGGCTCGTCCGGGCTACACCATCGACACAAAAGAGCTCGATTGTGGACTGGTGTTCCTCTGTGGTTGATGTAATTAGATAGTAGACTGTTGCTTTCTGTTCTATCCCATGTATGCAGTGTATGTAAATTGTAAACTTGTTTCCATTTGATCAATGAAGAAATTCAGGCGGGGTGCTCCCCCACCGTAGTTTTCTCAAAAAGCAGTAGTCCAGGAACCACGCCGTGACATCGTACCCCTGATCCCACCGGTCCCCTTGTCCTGGTTTCACCCAATGCCCCGGCGCGTACCCAGCCTTGAGGCGCACGAAGTCGGCCATCCCCTCGAAGATCCACCACTACCAGTGTGCGCTGTAGTCCTGTAGCCCCCACTGTCAGTGGCGGAGCTAGAGGAGAATGAAGGAGGGTGTGGCACATAAAGAATTTTATCTCATGCTCAAGTTAACATGATGAAATTTTGAAACTTAAAACAGAGTCTTGAATTTCTTTGGATGCGGCTACACCCAGAGCTAACAATATAGCTCCACCCCTGCCCACTGCCATACGTGCACTACCTCGTGGTACAGCACACCGGTCACCTAACATTAAGGAACGCTTTGAGATACGTATTGCCAAGTACTGACGGGTAATGAGTTAGCAGGGCAACGGGGAAATTTTTTCTATGGCACTGGTGCCATAGAAATTAAGTGGCACCGCCGGTAATTACCTGCCACGTAGCAATCAACAAACCCCTCCGTTCTATCTTTCCCACTCTGTTCTCTCCCTCCCACGATCAATTATCTTTATCCCATTCGGCAGCAACTGCAGGACGGTTAGTGAGATTTGCTTCATCATTCCATAGCCATCTAATACAAGAACAAGTTAACGCGTGGACAATATGGATATAGTTAATGTAAGGATTCAAACTGATGCATGTGGCACTATGACTTTAGTAGTGAATGCACAAGCGTGACCAAATAGAGATGATAAAAAATGACACATTGGATTCAAAGGTTTGTTCAAAATCTTGCATGTTGATATATGCGTTAATCTCAAAATATCATACTAGCAGTATTTTTTTTTAATCTCTACTTGGTCACACTTCCATGTCACATAACAATGAAAAAGGCAGGCGGAAAGGAAAATAACGTAGGCGTGAGTTAGTTTGCTACGTGACAAAACGTTTGCTAAAGCAAGTGGCCTAGTCACAAACTTGGCAAAAACTGAGTGCTATCTGATAAGATGCAATAATCTGGACATCAGCTTTTTGACGGCCAACAACATCAGAATAGAATCCTTCCCTTGCACCTACCTAGGACTCCCACTCAACATAAGAAAATCAAGCAAAACTGAAATTCACACCTTGGTGCAAAAAATAGGAAATCGGCTGCCCGGCTGGAAGAGAAGGTTTTTTTCATACCCGGGGAGGAAGCTGCTAGTAAAATCAGTACTCACAGCCATGCCCACCTTCTTCATGACTATCTTTAAGCTGCCCAAATGGAGTATCCTAGCTGTGGACAGGTTCAGAAGAAGCTGCCTTTGGAAAGGTACTGACCTAGAAAATATTAAAGGAGGCCATTGTCTTGTTAATTGGCAAACCTGCCTCAGACCTAAGAAATGGGGAGGAGTGGGCATAAAAGACTTGGATAAATTCGGAAGAGCCTTAAGGCTACGTTGGTTGTGGGCTCACTGGGATCAGCTGGAAAAGCCTTGGAAAAAACTGCTCAAAATCAAGGACCCCGTCGACCGGCAGCTTTTCTTTGCATCGACATACATGGTGGTTGGCAATGGAACAAACACTCCATTATGGGAGGCCAGATGGCTTGATGGAGCAGCACCGAAAGAGCTAGCGCCTAATCTGTATAAAGTCGTGAGGCTCAAACAGAGGAATGTAGCAACCGAGCTGAAGAACTATGCGTGGATAAAAAACTGCTGGAAAATAGACAATCCGACTTTGGTTCATGAATTTGTCATGCTCTTCATGGCCCTTGGTGCTGTAACACTAAATGAGAATCACGACCAAATTTTCTGGCGCTGGACGGCAGATGGGAAATACACAGTGGCCTCTAGTTATGAGTACCAGTTTAATGGAGCAATGACAAGGTTACCAACCTCTACTATCTGGCGAGCCATGACTCAGCAGAAACACAAATTCTTCGCCTGGTTAGTGTTGCACAATAGGGTGCTTACAGCCGACAACATGGCCAAAAGAAACTGGGAGTGTAATCCAACTTGTGTGCTCTGCACCACCGAGCTGGAGACCACTGAACACTTGCTAACAAGTTGCCGCTACACTGCAGCCGTGTGGAATAGCATCGCCAGCAATTTCCAACTACCAAGTTTCCCTCTTCTGCAGGCTGCTGGAGGGCCAAATGAGTGGATCTCAGCTTTGTCAGCAATGGGGTCAAGCAAAGAAAGAAGAGCGAAGATCGGCATCCTATTCTCCTTCTTGTGGGGCATCTGGAAGGAATGAAACAGAAGAACCTTCGATCGAGATCAGCAGACTGCGTATTGGGTGTCTTCCTCTATTTTAGATGATATCATCTGGTTCTTTGCAATCGTTTTTTCTTCAGAGTCATATACCTCTCTAGTGCGTTGCATGTGTATTTTGCTTGTACTCCCTTTATTTCTATCTTAATGAAACGGCAGAGCTCCTGCCATTCTTTTTTTTTTAATAGTTTGCTACGTGACAAGAAATTAGGGACGCTGTCACTTAATTTCTATGGCACCGGTGCCATAGAAAAAAATTTCGGGCAACTGGGCAAACGAGAAATTAACGCGTTACCTCAGTCTTAACATCGCCGGAGTAACCGCCGACGTACTGGGCACTGAGGTGGATGTCGCTGCCGCTGGAGAATGCCACGCCACCGATGTCTTCGACGACGAGGGTGATCGCGCCAATCGGCCTACGGTCGGCGACGGTGCGCTGATTGAAGATGTTCCAGGTGAAGGTGGACACGTCAGAGAGGACTTTCTTCGTGTAGTCGAGGCCGACGGCCTGGTCGAATCGCTGACCACCGGGGTGTTGGATGCCGTGTTCGTCGCGTCGAACATGACCGCGCTGGCCGTCGCGGCCAGGGCCAAGAGGGAAGCGACTGCGGCAATGTCAAGCTTCATCTTTGCTGCACTTCTTATGTGTGCTGGTGTATGGATCAGCTACTTTTGCTTGAGGTTTACTCTCTCCGTTCTTAAATTATTGTCACCGTTGATTTTTTTTATCAATTTTGATCATTTGTCTTATTTAAAATATTATTTTAAATATATAAAATTTTAAGTTATAATTTAATTTTATTTGATAATAAAATAAACTATGACAATGATATTAGTTAATTTTTTTTAAATATGACGAATGATCAAAATTAATTAAAAAAGTCAATAATAATAACAATTTAAAAATAGAGAGAGTATATAAGGAGCGACAGGAAGAAAACTTAGAAAAGGCCTGACGAGAAGTCTCTCTCTCTCCAAACAGATAGAGGTTGCTAAGGCTGTTTATGGATTAGATGATGGAGGCTGCTACTTTTGTTTTATCGACAGACTTGGACTTCGTCAACTTTGTTTATTGATTAATTTAGAGGCTGCTACTAGTCATGTAAGCAAGCCATCATTTTTTCTTCCCCTCCAGTACTCTGAACCAATGCAAGCAACAGGATATGTGATTGCAACTTGTAGGATAATAATAAAATCTTTACTGAACTCATGTTCTAATTTTTCAAAGAAATCAAGAATCGCAACAGATGGCGTATATATGCGGACAATGAAAATACTGTATAACCTGGCAAAATTTTTAATTGAATCCCCCCCCCCTTCTCCACACACGCACGAAGCTTTTTTTTTAATTACGTAGCACATTCTTCAACTATTGAGTCGTCCATCAACAGCAGCAGAGCTGGCATATTCTTCAAAGCCGACACAAGAAGATGAACGTTCCTGACCAACACCGCAAACTGGATTAATTTCAATTAGGTCAGTTTCATGAGAGATTTTTTTAATCTTTAAAGTGTCTTTGATGTTTGACCAAGCCGTTCTGATAATTAGTGTTATGCATATACTACGAAAAAGTTATCTTTTTATGATTTTATTATTTTTATTATTTATCTATTTATAAGATTATATGTATTAATTAATATTATATATAGACTATAAAAAAATTGTCTTTTTTATCCATTGAATCTAGATCTAAGGGCCAAAAGTGTTGATTAAAAAAAACCTTATTTTCGATTAATTAAAAATTAGATGCTCCGATATATAAATGGTGAGAGCGAAGGACACATCGATGGCGTTGCCATTACTCATCGTGCCTTTTGCGGTGGCCTCGTTCTCGCAGCGACCGATGCTTGCCATTGCCAGGAAGGTAAGTGATCAGGACATTGGGATGCAGCGACGTCGGCGTGCTTGGGTCGGGACAGGGGAGAGACGTGTTCCCTTTGCATGTACGTGTACTCGATGAAAAGCGACTATACTAGTTCCAATCAAGCGATTAACGTCATATATATTGCTCTCCCTTTATTTTCCTATTTCCTTATTAGAGTACAACAAACATGTCAATACATGAGGTGTGTTGATTATTGTAGCAACATGTGGTGTGTTGATTGTAGCTCAACACACAATCACGTTATTTAGTTGCAGACCGCCAGGCACATCTTCTTGTCTAGGCACCACGGTACTTGGCCTTATAGTCCTTCCACAACCGTTGCACGCTCTTCCCAGTGATCTGGGCGAAGAAATCATCAGAGTAACCGTCCTTCATCTTGGCGTTGAGCAGCGCGACGAAGCCTGGTTTCACGGAGTCGCAGTAGTCCAGGAACCTCGCCGTGACGCCGTACCCCTGATCCCACCGGTCCCCTTGCCCTGGTTTCACCCAATGCCCCGGCGCGTACCCAGCCTTGAGTCGGACGTAGTCGGCGATGCCCTCGATGAGCCCGCCGTTCGCCCGGCCCTGCCCGTTCCACTGCCACACGTGCGTCACCTCGTGGTAAAGCACCCCGGTCACCTGAACCATTAATTCGGGCAGCACACATAACATGTAAAGATCAGGTTTACAGTAACAGACCACATCGTGGTAGTGTTAGCTCTACCTCTCTCTTGACGTCGCCGGCGGAGTAACCGCCGACGTACTTGGCGCTGAGGTGGATGCCGTTGCCGCTGGTGAATGCCACGCCGTCCATCTCCTCGACGACGAGGCTGACGGCGCCGACGGGCTTCCGGCTGCCGGCGTTCCGCTGGTTGAAGACCTTCCAGTTAAATGCGGAGGCGTACGGAGAGCACCTTCCTCGCGTACGCGACGCCGACGGCCTGGTTGAACCGCTTGCCGCCCGCGGTGGTCGAGGCGGCGTTCCTCGCGCTGAACGTGACTGCGCCGGCCGTGTCGGCCACGGCCAGGAGAGAAACCAGCCCTGCTACTATGGCGGCACGGATGGCGGCCATCTTGTTGCAGTCGTCACTTTAGGACTGGGAGTTCCGGGTTTTAATGGACGGGCAAGTGATAAGATGCGGCAGTTGCGCACTTGTGCTAGTGAGTGTCACTAGGCCCCGGCTGGGTTTGGTGGAGCAATTTTGGTTGACTCGATCCAGCTGGGTCAAGCTCTCAGTTGTGGACTTGTAGGCTGTGAAAATTTGACGAAATGGACAGCTTGCCTCGCACTCGGCTGCTGGTCGGCCTCCACAAGTACAAAGCCCGCTGCAACGTGGTACATACTCCAAATGGAGTATGGACACGCCGACACGCCACGATGACCAAGCCTGTACGAACAATAATGCTAGCTGGAGTAGTCGTCTGGGGCTGCTTCGACATAGACTCTGTCATCAGTATGACTTTGACTTCCTCTGTTTATCATGCAGATCCTGCTTTTTTGACACAGTTGTGATTGATATTGCTGTCGTTGAGTTAGGCAGCAGAAGTTATGACTAGCAACCAATATTTGGACGGGCGAACGAGTTGCTATCAAAAGGTTGCACAGACCTTGCAAAGAAAACATGCTCCCTTTCAGAATGGGGAGGAACAAAAGACGTCTACACTCTTATACGGTCAGCCAGGGAAAAGAATTCTGCATGCCAGGGGGGTTGCGGCAAGGAGACCCGCTATCCCCCATGCTATTTCTCTTGACGATGGAACCATTGCATTTGCTCTTCAAACAGGCGCAGAACTGTGGATTGTTGCAACACTTACATGAAGACTGCGAAAGATTCAGAGTCTCTCTTTATGCCGATGATGCAGCGGTGTTCGTCAAGCCCACGCAGGAGGACACGGCCATCACAAATTTCATATTGCATATTTTTGGAGAACCATCCGGATTAATGACCAACCTAGAGAAAACTAAATACTATCCCATCAGATGTGACAATGTGGACATCCACACACTTTTAGGGCAGCAGAGTACAGCCTCCTTCCCCTGTACATATCTTGGGCTGCCCCTACACATCAGGAAACTCCCTAAATCGGCCGTTCAGCCGGTGATTCAAAAGATTGGTAACCGCCTTCCTGGATGGAAGAGGAATTTCCTCACATATCCAGGGTGAGAAGTTTTGATGAAGACGGTGCTATCCGCCATGCCAACATTTTTCCTCACGGTTTTCAAGATACCGAAGTGGGTTGTAAAGCAAATGGATAATTTTCATAGAAGCTTCTTTTGGAGAGGCAAAGACCCTGGGCATGTACGTGGGGGTCATTGCCTTGTTAATTGGCAAATGTGCATCAGACCAAAAAAAAACTTGGAGGGCTTGGAATTAAAGATCTAGACAGATTTGGCCGTGCCTTACGCCTAAAGTGGCTGTTGCATGCTTGGGATAAAAAAGAACGCCCATGGAAATCATTGTTGAAACACCAAGACAAAACTGACAGAATGCTCTTCTTCCAATCTACGGTTATTGAGGTAGGCAATGGAAAAGATATACCTTTTTGGGAAGCAAAATGGCTTGCAGGGGCAGCTCCTAAAGACCTGGCTCCAAATCTATATAAACAGGCCCATTTCAAATACAGAAACGTACACAAATAGTTACAACACTCAAACTGGATCTCCAATTTGAAGGCCATTGATACTGAAGAACTCATGCATGAATTTGTCCTGCTATTCAACACCCTGCGTACAGTAACTCTCACAGAGCAAAAAGACACTATAAAATGGAGATGGACAACTACTGGGGAATACTCCATAGAGTCAGCTTATCATGTCCAATTCCTGGGCACCACATACCAATTTCCGGCTACGGAGCTATGGAAGGCGGCAACTGAACCAAAATGCCGATTCTTCGCTTGGCTGGCATTACATGATAAGGCACTGACAGCAGGTAACATGGCAAAAAAGAATTGGACATGCAATCTGACTTGCTCGCTGTGTTACTGTGAGCATGAGACAACAACACACTTGCTCACACAGTGCAATTTTACTGAAGCAGTATGGGGAAGACTAGCTACTCAATTGCAACTACGACCAAACGTCGCACCCGTCAACATGGAGGGGGTTTCTTCCTGGTTCAAGCAGATTCTTGCCACCAGCACTAAGCAGGAGAAAAGGAAGCACACTGGCATTCTGCTTACTTTCTGGTGGCAGATTTAGAAAGAGCGCAACAGAAGAATCTTCCAGCAGCAAGAGCGGTCATTTGCTCAGGTCACGGCCCTTATTATGGACCAGCTCCATTCACACCGAGCAGTCGGACTTCTGCACTAATCTGTTCCCATGCTTTCTCTTTTTCGCTGTTTCTTCTCAGGGCTGATAGCCCACCGCTTTAGTTCTCTGTAATCACTACACTATATTGCTCTGTTTTTCCTCTTAATGAATGGCAGCCCTCCTGCCACATTTCAAAAAAAAAAAATCTATAAAAGACCAGGATAAAAAAAGTTACAATCAAATTTAACGAAGTGTTCTCCACTACCACCATCGTTATCGTGGCCCATTCCATGTTGCTCTCCATCACCATTGATCGAAAGGCTGATTGAAAATGACAAACACGATGAGTCAAGTAAAATCTAAACAGTCCCTAATCACACAGGTGCTTTTGACATGCGACAGTCGTCTATCCCAAAGAACAGATCCATAAAAATGTTTGAGAAATGTCGGAGCGGACGCAATGTGAGCCTGATCCTAATATGCTTCCGTCGCACCAACCATTAATGCAATCGTATCACTCACAAAGCTCTTGGCCTGTGCCATTGAGACGGAGAGAATGGAGTATACTTACTAGGTAGGTAGGCGCACCCTGCCGCGCCTGGGATTATTGGTTAGTCAATTGTTTTGCCCAGGTGTTAGTATGGTTGAATTAGGCTGTAGAAGTTTTCTAGCCACCCAAACTATAAGCTGGGAGCAAACGGGCCAACAAAGAACGAGAAAACCAGCATATGACCATCGATCAAGCAGCCCAGTCCAAACACGAATCGACGACAGCAGAATCACACCCAAGTGCGCCTCTCCACCCACTGGCGTACGTGTCAAGGTAGGAGCAGGCAGAAAACACAGAAAGTGTTCCTTTTGGCAGAGGCGACCGTGGAGCGGAGCGCATGTAGGGTGACGGGGGCCACGCCCTGTAATTATATAGATATTCCAAAAAACATCTCCACTCTGCCCAGATGACTACATCATACACATAAAAACTAACACCGTAGATACAAAACCCATAGTCAATCATGCCTCATGGAAGAAGAAACCACTAGTAAAAGATGGACAAGGGGCCAAAACAAGAAGGTGTTCCATCACCCCGGATTGAGAAGAGGATAGTTCGATAACAAAACCACAAGATGTTGACCCTTCTTCCCAAAATAGTGAAAATTTTAGTCGATATACATAGGATTTGTGGAGGTTAGGTCCAGCAAGGTTATTACTAGGAGAATCTGGGCTGGAGATCGAGGTGGCAGCTATGGTGATGTCTTCTGTTGCGGGTCAAAGGAGTAGGGAGAAGTGAGAAGCGAGTCATGGTAGTGGCTGCCGTGGACACGGAATAATGACGGTAGAGCATGAGGTAACGTCTTGCAAAGTTGCAAGAGATGAAGAACCGCGTGAGGCTGAATATACGGACTGTGTGTTCTTTTCTAAAGATAACTGATAATTATTCTTATCCAAATAGTACTGTAGTACGTACAAACTTGTCAAAAGGTGACATAAAAACTTTGCTCTTGTCCATATAGTCCCCTTATATATATGATAGTGACATATTTGGGAAATAAGGAACTAGTAGTACTAGTACACAGACACGTCAACACGTGACTTATTGATTATTATTTCATAATTGTACGTAAACATAACTTATTCAGTCACATCATGCGCTGGATCATTGCTCTGATGACCAGATCACCGGTACCCACATCAGCCTCCGTACTTGGCCTTGTAGTCGCTCCACAGCTGTTGCACGTTCTTCCCCAAAATCTGGGCAAAGAAATCGTCGCTGTAGCCATCCTTCATCTTGGCGTTGAGCTGCGCGACAAAACCCCGCTTCAGGGATTCACAGTAGTCAAGGAACCTCGCCGTGACGTCGTAGCCCTGATCCCATCGGTCCCCTTGTCCTGGTTTCACCCAGTGCCCCGGCGCGTACCCAGCCTTGAGACGCACGAAGTCGGCGATGCCCTCGATGAGCCCGCCATTCGCCCTGCCCTGCCCGTTCCACTGCCAAACATGCGCCACTTCGTGGTAAAGCACCCCGGTCACCTGAAACAGTCGGCTCTCCGTTAACGAGAAATCATCACAGACTATCACAATACACCACAATGCGATAATAATGTTAACCTCTCTCTTGACGTCGCCGGAGTAGCCGCCAACGTACTGAGCGCTGAGGTGGATGCCGTTGCCACTGGTGAAGGCCACGCCGCCGATGTCCTCGACGACGAGGGTGACAGCGTTGACAGGCTTGCGTTCGGCGGTGCTGCGCTGATTGAAGATGTTCCAACAGAAGGTGGACGCGTCGGAGAGGACCTGTTTCGCGTAGCTGAGGCCAACAGCCTGGTCGAACCGCCGGCCGCCAGCAGTGTTGGACGCCGTGTTCGTCGCGTCATAAGTGACCGCGCTGGCCGTCGCGGCCAGGGCCAGGAGAGAAACGACTGCGACGACGTGGAGCTTCATCTTTGCTGCGCTTCTCGTGTGTGCTGGTGGATGGATCAGCTACTTTTGCTAGGGGTCATATATATAGGGAATGCCACAGGGAGAAAAGTGGCGTGACAAGAAATCTTTCTTCCGTAACAGATAAGAGGCTGCTAATTGTGTGTTTGCATTAGTCATGTGGACTGACATGGACTTCGTCAAATTTGTTATTTGTTTATGGAAATTTGATGGAAGGATGGCCGGAAATGTCCCTTTTTTCTCCATTGACAGCCAGCCAACGATATCCTCTATTTTCGGTTATTTTTGTCTACATAGATATAGTTGTACCTGGACGTAAGCATGCGCGTACAAGAAAAAAAAAACTCTTGGTGCCAAGTCCTACGATTTCTGGTCAGAAAAAGGATAAACATATAGACTTCAGGACGCTTACTCAGAAATTTAGCCTTGGCCAAGTCAAGCGTTTGGGACTTGCAGTTCTACGTCTTGTCCTGCTGCCCCTGTCAAGTGGGGTATCAACTAAGCTGTCCATCGTCGGCAGCAGAGCCACGTATTCTTCAACAATCAACACCGCCGACACAAGATGAACGTTTCCTGGCCGACACACAAGGCAAACCAGATTATTATATATGACGTTATGGTCTTATGGATTAGATCACACTATTTTCTCGAAAGAGGGCAGGAGCACTGCCCTATCATGGATGAGATCACTTCCATGATATATTTTTTGTTTGGTCTTCAAAGCAATCTTTGACATTTGACTGAGTTGTCCTACGCTCACAAGTCCTCATATTTTTTTTCCGAGAAAGTAGAAATCGCTACAACCCTATATAGTAAGTCATGATATATATGGTTGGAAATAAACATGGGCATGCTATATGTGATCATATGGATATATATGGCTCAGAGACTTTTCTATTGCTTGCCATTTATGCAAGCTACAATTCCAACCGTAACCGCCCTGCATTTCTATCACATGGCTTATTATATGACAGTAGACCGTTGTAAAATCATCATGAAACCTTGCATGAAGAGTATGCACCTAGGCTTCATGTCCTTTTTCTTTTTGTTAGATATAAGGTTACAAAAAGTAAATAAACCAGCTCTTTTACAGCATCATATCTCCACGGAGCAGCTATCCAAGAGAGACACGGTGCTTAACTAGATCACTATAGAGAAAACTAGTGTGCCATGTTGGAAACACAACAATAAGACTGCTCACTGATTGATAAATAAGACAACCTGGATGCTTGGGCATCCTGCGCAATAGATGTCAGTTGAGCAGCAGCCAGCGTTTCTTGAGGACGTGGAATTGAGATAGACGCATATGGAATATCCGCTTCACATCAGCTCATTATCAACAACAAACTATGCTCAAGCTTCTGTCTGAAAATATTTGCAGTTCAGGTTAAGGGTATGTTTGGTAGGGATATGGATTTTGAAAAAAAAATGGCTTCGACTCTTGATTGTATAACAAAAAACTTTTCCACTTATTTTGGCTTATATAACGTATCCAGAAAACCGTTTGACAGAACAGCTTCTCAGTGGTAAACTGGTAATACATGTAAATTTAGGGTTAGTTGGGATAGGATATAAGCCGGTAAGAGATAAAACTGTTTGCTTACTAGTCCAACTCGTGCTCCTGCACGGCTAGTTATCAGTTATTATATAAATATACATGAGTAATATATGTTAGTGCTATATATAATCTAAACATTTTTTAAGTAGAAAGAATACACTCTTGAAATATTAGAAACAAATATCATTATATTTTCTTATATGACTTTAGTAGATGCCTAAACGTCATGTGAATTGTTTCCCCCATGTGTAATTTGTGACTATCAGTTCGATGAGATTGCAGTAAATCACTACAAAGCTGAGAAGATTTGGATCAAATATTTTTCAAATAAATCTTAATCGAAGGAGGTTGGACAATCTGGTGCCATAGATGTTCAATCATTTTTGACAATGGTGCCCTGTCCTTCGGTCATTGGAAATAATGAGCTTGCTTTGCTTATTGGCAAAGCCAAAGAGAAAATGACCTCTTGAACTATGATTGAGTAGTCTCAATCATCAGCTCGTTATGTTATATATTCAATCTTTCTAATAATCTTGCCAAGATGACTTACAAATTCAGAAGTCCAAAAAGGAGATCTCAGTTGCTACGTTAAAGATAGAACAGAGCTTACCAAAAATCGATGCCGGTTTGAAGCTACATGCGGGTGCGCATGCCGGTGTCATGGCCGGACAGGCCGCTAATAATCTCTCAAAGAAAAGGAACACCATGTATCTTCTACTATGGACTCGACTTTTCTGTTGAGTATTCTGATCTGGTTCTTATTCGGCAGTTGTCCGGGTGATGCAGATTTTTGTGGTGCGCTGCTGGTTCGACATGGCTTCACGGTGCATAATGCTCTTGTAAGCATCGCCGCTCTACTGATGCCATGACGGCTGCTAGATATTATGGGTCATTAAGCCCATATTAATCCTATTAATTCTAAATAGTCTAGGTCTATATTTAATGCTATATTGATTTAGTATTATATAAGATTTTTATTATTAATTGTCTCAACTTAATAGATGGGATATCACTATATTCTCTTAAGAAGTTGAGAAAGGCCAAGTGCGAACCACACGCGTGCGCAGCCGCTGCGCCGAGTCGAGACGTGGCGTGGCATGGCGTGGCTGGCTGATTGCCGATTCATGAAAACACTTTCCTCTATTCCTCTCGAGTTGCCATCCTACACCTGTTCGGGTGGTGCGGGCAATCAGATTTTTGAGGCGAGAGACTGCACTGCATCACTGGTCTCTTCGTAGAGTATACCCTCAAACTTCTCGCTATTACTAGTTTTATTGCGATCTTAACTAGTAATTCTGCTTTTGTCAAATCTGTCATCAATTATATGCTGCTAATTATGCGATTAATATGGATTAATTTTAACATAAAAATGCCTAATTACCTAACAATCTAAAACCTGATAGGCTTTTTTCTGTTAGAGGATTTGCTGCTGCCTTGAAACCCGATAATTTTGATGGTACATTTTACAAGAGGAGGCATGCACGAATGAGGTATAACGATGAACTGCTATCACGCCACGCAGGGGAAGCCCAAACAATTCACTCCTGAAGAGGAGAGTGCGTTCGTGGCATCCGACAATCTGTTTCGAGGCGCCGTGATTAGCGCTCTCGCTGACAAATATGTTGATTCCTACATCACCTGTAAAACTGCCAAGGAACTGTGGGATGCTTTGGGCGTCAAATTCGGTGTTTCTGACACCTTGAGTAAGCTGTACCTCATGGAGCACTTGTTTGACTATAAGATGGTTGAAAACCATTCTGTTGTTGAACAAGCTTATGAAGTACATGCACTGGCAAAAGAACTCAATCAATTTCTATGTGGGTTGCCTGATAAGTTTATGGCTGGAGATATTATCTTCAAATTACCACCTTCTTAGAAGGATTTTATTACTTCTCTAAAACACAAGAGACAAGAGTTCAGCGTGGCTGATCTTATTGGGACTCTTGATATTGAGAAGAGGGCGAGAGCAAAAGACACACGCGGAAAACAGCGTTGAGTCTTCTACCACCAATGTGGCGCAGAAGAAAAATAATTTCAATGCATCTCACAATAAAAAGAAGAAGCAGAAAAACAAAAAAAAGCCAAAACAGACTACCACGTTTAGGAAGAAAAGAGGAAAAGAAAATGAGGGCTGTTTTATTTGCGGCAGCAGTGAGCATTGGGCAAGTGCGTGTCCAGACCGCAAATTCAGCCAAAGAAATCAGCAAACATGGTAATTAACGAGACTACAAGAACATCGAGATACGGTAATTTTTTACCTACTGTTCTTTCAGTTTGTCATTCGTCTGAATGGTGGATGGACACTGGGGCTAATGTTCATGTGTGTGCTGATATTTCTTTATTTTCTTGTTATCAGGCCGGCATGACTGGAGCATTGTTGATGGGAAACGGGTTGCATGCGCGTGTTCTTGGTGTTGGTACGGTCGCTCTGAACCTTACTTCGGGAAAGACCGTGCTTTTGAAGAACGTCCAGCGTGTCCCCTCCATCAAGAAAAATCTAGTTAGCGTCTCTCTACTATGTAGAGATGGTTTTAAATTGTTCTTGAGTCGAATAAATATGTACTTTCTAAGTACGGGATATTTGTTGGAAAAGGATACGAATGCCGAGGCTTGTTCTGCTTTTTATTGCATGATAATGTCCGTAATAATATTGTGAACAATGTCTTGATTTCGGATGAGTCAAATATTTGACATTCACGGCTTTGTCATGTTAATTTTGGGTGTATGTCACGGTTAGCCAATTTAAATTTAATCCCTAAATTTAATTTAGTCAAAGGTTCCAAATGTCACGCATGCGTGCAATCTAAGCAACCTCGTAAGCCTCACAAGGCTGCGGAGGCGAGGAACTTAGAGACATTAGAACTTGTTCATACTGATCTGTGCGAAATGAACGATGAGTTGACTAAAAGCGGCAAAAAATACTTCATGAGTCTTATAGATGATTGTTTCTATTTTTTCTACATTTATCTGTTAAAAACAAAAGATTAAGCGTTACATTATTTTAAGGTCTATAAAGCTGAAGTAGAAAATGAACTTGAGAGGAAAATTAAACGGTTAAGATCTGATCACGATGGAGAATATCTTTCCAATGAATTTTCTGACTTCTGCACTGAGCACAGAATTATTCAGTAGAGGACACTGCCTTACTCATCTGAATCCAATCGGATCACCGAGCGAAAGAACCGCACTCTAACTGATTTGGTTGATGCCATGTTAGAGACCGCGGGACTTTCTAAGGAATGGGCGGGTGAGGCAATATTGACAGCATATCATGTCCTGAATAGAGTGCCCATAAAGAATAAAGAAAAATTTCACCATTCAAGGAATGGTTTAAAAGGAAAGTAAATCTCTCATACTTGCGCACTTGGGGTTGCTTGACTATGGTGAATGTGTCAATCAGCAAAAAGCGTAAACTTAGACCTAAAACTATTGATTGTGTTTTTCTAGGTTACACTTTTAACAGTGTGGGTTATAGATTCTTAGTAATTAAATCTGGAGTACCTGACATGGTGGTCGGTATAATTTTTGAGTCCAGCGACGCTACATTTTTTGAGAGTAACTTTCCTATGAAGTATAAACATAGCATTTCTGGTCATGAGTCTGTAATTTCCCATGAAATTTTCACACCGGTTATACACTATGAGGAACCCCACATAGAAAATTCTGAGGAGGATGACAATGTAGTCACTCGAAAGAGTTAGAGACAGAGGATTGCAAAATCCTTTGACGATGACTTCATTGTGTACCTTGTGGATGACACATCCTGTACCATTGATGAGGCATATTCCTCTCCTAATGCTGACATGTGGAAGGAGGCAGTAAGGAGTGAGATGAATTCTATTATGTCCAATGGAACTGGGAAAGTCATTGAGTGTCCTTATGTTTTCAAACCTATAGGATGCAAATGAGTGTTCAAGAAAAAGCTAAGGCCTGATGGTACTATCGAGAGGTACAAAGCAAAACTAGTGGCAAAGGGATATTCGCAAAAGGAAGGTGAAGATTATTTTGACACCTATTCTCCTGTCACCCGCTTGACCACTATTTGAGTATTACTTTCTCTGACAGCCTCACATAGTCTTCTCGTTCACCAGATGAACGTTAAGACTGCTTTCCTGCATGGAGAGTTGGAGGAAGAGATCTATATGGATCAGCCTCATGGGTATGTAATTGATGGTCAAAAAGACTATGTGTGTAAATTGCTGAAATCCCTATATGGCCTAAAACAAACACCTTAGCAATGGCATGAGAAGTTCGAAAAAACTTTGATATCGGTCGGCTTTGCTGTGAGTGAAGTGGACAAATGTGTATATTATCGGTATGGTGGAGGCGAGGGAGTTATCTTGTGTTTGTATGTTGATGATATTTTAATCTTTGGGACCAACCTTAATGTGATTAAGGAGGTAAAAGATTTTCTGTCTAATAACTTTGAGATAAAGGATTTGGGAGAAGCTAATATTATACTTAACATCAAGCTGATTGGAGAAGTTAATGGTGGGGTCACTCTTGTGCAGTCCCACTATGTGGAGAAGGTCTTTATTCGCTTCGGATTTAGCGACTGTCAATCTGCTCCAACCCCTTATGACTCTAGTGTGCTATTGAGGAAAAATCGAAGAATAGCAAGGGATCAACTAAGATACTCCCAAATCTTAGGTTCACTCATGTACTTAGCTAACACTACGAGTCATAACATCTCTTTTGCTATGAGCAAATTGAGCCGGTTTGTATCAAATCCGGGACATTATCATTGACGTGCGCTTGAGAAAGTAATGCGTTACCTAAAGGGTACAATGAGATATGACATTCACTATAATGGGTATCCAAGGGTACTAGAAGGTTATTGTGATGCCAATTGGATATCTGATGCTGATGAGATATATGCCACAAGTGGTTTTATGTTTCTAGTTGGAGGTGGCGCTGTTTTCTGGAAGTGTTGCAAGCAGACTATCTTAACGAGGTCCATCATAGAAGCAGAATTAACAGCATTAGACACCGCTAGCATTGAGGCTGAATGGCTTCATGATTTCCTTATGGATTTACCAGTGGTTGAAAAACCTATACCTGCTATCTCCATTAACTATGATAACCAGACTGTGATAGTCAAGGTAAATAGTTCTAAGGACAATATGAAGTCATCTAGGCATGTAAAAAGGCGGTTGAAATCTGTCAGAAAGATAAGAAACTCCGGAGTATTAGCGTTGGACTATGTCACACGTCTAAAAATCTGGCAGATCAATTTACAAAGGGACTGTCATGTAACGTGATATATAGTGCATTGAGTAAGATGGGCGTGAGACCCACCTGATAGACTGTTTTAGTAGCAACCCGTTCCATGTGATCAGAGATCCCGTGAAGTGGAATGGCGAAACAAGCTGAAACTAGTATGAGAGGAAAGACCCTTTATTGGTCCACCTCAGGTGTACTTCTTTCATATACTGTATGGTAGGCTGGTCTTACCTTAATGTATTCCAATGGCTTATGTGAAGCAGAGATATCATCCTACAGAATATCTCCTGAGGAATACACATATATAAGTCCGACTGCTAGTCACAGTCCGGGAGATGGTGGGAATCTGTAAATACTCATGAAAGGGACATGAGTATGACTTATACGCTCCAACTAGAGGGGATGCTTGTGGCAACCTTGTATCAGTAAAGGGCTTTGGTGAAACCTTTCTTCGCACAAAATTGTCAATTCAAGGTTTAGTCCATTGTTCAGTTGTAAAAAGGTGTAACCTCTGTTCTAGGTAGAAGTTCAACTTAACAATCTCCATCAAAACACTGATATATCAAACGAGAGGAAGCTTTCTGAGAGCATTTTCTATGAGCACTAGACTTGATGGGGATTGCTGGATATCATAGGTCATTAAGCCCATATTAATCCTATTAATTTTAAATAGTCTAGAATCATATTTAATGCTATATTTATTTAGTCCCACATGGGATTCTCATTATTAACTGTCTCAACTTAATAGGTGGGATATCACTATATCCCCTAGAGAAATTGAGAAAGGCCAAGGACAAACCACATGTGCGCGCGCATTGTCGTTGCCGCCGCCGAGCCGAGCCATGCCATGTCGTGCCGTGCCGGGGCGGGCGGGTGGGCGGGCGTGCATGACGTGACGAGGCGAGGCGAGGCATGGCGTGGTTGTCTGGCTGCTGCTGCGTGCGTGACATGGCAGGCAGGCAGACTGAGTTTTAATTTTGGAAACGGCCGTGATCAATGTCTCTGTTAACCAATGGAATAAATGACCATTATTCCTTCTGTTATGGTGATTGATTGCGGAGCGTTTAACTCCATTAACCAGCAACCAGTATATAAGCCTTCACCAACCTCGCCCAGATTGCCGATTCACGAAAACACTTTCCTCTATTACTCTCGAGTTGCCATCCTTGTCTTTCCCGTCCCGACGATCCGTCTGCATGGACCCTCGGGAGAGCAGGCCTCCTGAACCTCTCCTGCACGGCGACACCTGCTCAGGTGGTATGGGCAATCAAGTTTTTGGAGAGCGCTTAGCAGCGCGACTGCTCACGTCTTCCCAGCGCACCGCAGAAGTTGTCCGAGAGACTGTACTACATCAACGCTTCTTCCTGCTTTAACTTTGATCGACTACTTCAAGCAACATACCATGTCTTGTGCAAATGGAGTCGCCGGTGCCCCCGGCACTGGTCCCTCTATAGGATATACCCTCAAACTTCTCGTTATTACTAGTTTTGTTACGATCTTAACTAGTAATACTGCTTTTGTCAAATCTATCATCAATTATATGCTGCTAATTGTGCAATTAATATAGATTAAATTTAACATGAAAATGCTTAATTACGTAACGACGGCAAGGTGACCCGGTCAGAGCCTCCACAGTCAGAGCGCTTGTAGGCTTAACTTAGGAATCATTGCATTGGTGTGTCTGTTTTACATGCTGATCTGTGTTTCTCAATTTATTTTGTCCTATGAAAGTGTGAGCTTCGTGGGATCTTCTCATGTGGAAGAAGGCTTCTTGCACCGGCTCCACGGCACGTCGGCATTTACCCATGCCTGAGGTGTTTGTCCCGGCCGGCCCGGCGCTCCAGTTGCTGAAAGGAACCGTAGAGCATGAGTCCAAGTCCTGGAAATAGGGGTTGTTTAATGGATTACGGTAATGATGGTAGATGATAATAAAAAACCACAACCGTAGAGCATGCAGTAAACCTCCGATTGTGGTATTTTATTATTTCGTTTTCATACAATGCTAGTGATGGTAGATGTGGGTAATTTGGAGGCAAGCATTAGGAGCAATTTAGGTAATCTTTTATAATGGCAATGGTGGGTAAATTTTAGAATTTTTCTCTAGTTATGAAGATCTAAGGGTTATAATCTATTATCTTCTTATTTGAAGAGAAAAAGGAGCTACCACGTTCGCTCTCAAGGTCATGAAATTACCACATTAATCTTAAAAAAAGAGAAGATATGGATTATTGGATTTTATGAAGATCTAACGGCTAAGATGAAATCAAATAGTTCATATTTGTCTACAATACATAAATAGATAAAAGGATTTAGAAATAAAACAATGTGATTTATTTTTATCCATATAATATCCTTTTGGAATGTGATTAGAAGTCAGACATTCCGTCGTGAGGCAAAAAGTATCGTGAGTAATAAACAAGGAAATAAAAGTAAATAACAAATTCCTTCACTATGCATGTATAGCTGATGTTTGTAGAGTCCACTATGAAAAAAAGAAGACACACACATCCACCTCTTTATCCATCGTGAATTAGAGAGTATAGAAAATCATTAAAGAATTCTAACTTTGACATCATTTAAGCAACAGCCATGAGTAAAAAAACTTCCATAAGGGTGTATGTATTCACCCATATACCTATATGGTTAGTTAAATCAAATAATATAATTGATATGCCGTGGGAGAGCTCCTGGTGTCGGTGCTAGCCCTAAGGTCATCTTCATGTCGCTACTGATCATCTTCATCAATCACCACCATCGCAGGGTGCCGGATGGCCTACAAGTTCCCGTGTTGCCTCCTCTTGGATGATAGTGACACTACAGTGTTCAATTACTACCTCAATATGCACACGGACGACATGGAGCACACGGTAAACTAATTTGTACTTCACCGTGTGCCCAATGGTTAGGCACATGGCGAAGGAGGCCTAACGGCGCCGCTCTCTGTTAGACACAAATGTGCGCCAAGTGCCCCGACAAAACATGTTTGTCGTGTGTCCGATGGAAGGCACACGGTGAACAGGGCTTTGTCGTCGGGGATTCGCCATGTGCCGCTCATGGCAAAGGTTTTTGCCGGTGTTTTCTGGCCTTTGCCGTGTGCCACAGGCACACGGCAAATGAACGGTTTCCGGTAGTATATGGTGAGGAGATTCCTCAGTATTTTGCCATGACATCAGGGTCGAAGCGGACGTTCCATGCCAAAAGGCAAGCCAATCAGCGTTCCTGAGCACAATAACAACTATTTTGACGATTATAAGAGCCTCACCGCAACATTTGATAAGATAAAGGAGGAAAGATCCAACACCTGATAAATGAAAGGGTCTGGCTAGTCTGCTAGCATGACACCATACCCACGGTTCAAATATGACTCTTCATGATCGGGCGTGCTAGCGAGTCATGGTAACGCGGTGGTGGCCCTCGAGGCTATGCATTAGAAAAGAAAACAATCACAGGGCCACTTGCATGATGGTGAGTGTAGGTTACACGCATAAAAAAATCTTGAAGTTTTGGGGTTCAAAATATTTTTATTTTCCATCTAATTTTCTTGAAGGGTCTCGTGGCCACTTGATCTGACTTTGGCCGACGTGTTCATCACGACTTTGTGAATGCCACAACTGTCAACAAAAGCACGTCTTGCAGAGAGAGAGAGAGAGAGAGAGAGAGAGAGAGAGAGAGTAAAACAAAAATTCTATTGATCAATGCAGATCTACGACATTTCATATGACAGGTCTAATGAATTGCACAACATAAAAAAGATAGAAGGAAATCAAGTCATGACATCCCTGTACAACCACGAATCTTGATAATGGCCATCGAGGTGAAGGATGGTAACTATAGTGGCTATGTCAATGTGATATTGTGATATTAATATACCAAAGCTCCCGTGTTTCTCTGAGGTTCATCTATCACCTGATTACTTGGCTATTTCGCAATGCATTCTAAATGCTTTCTGAGAAAATTAGAAGAGGGGATGTATTTTACCTTCAGACCTTATGTGAAGTTCGAACATGATAGGATCGATAGGTGTACCTAGGAGCTGAAAGAGTCTCTCAGATATGGGCGGAAAATAGACGTAGCAAAATCATCATGAGTCAGAAGGTCATTTGCCTTGGATCCTATAATTTCTTTTAGCCACCACGTCAACATAGCGTAGTCACAAGAAATTTGATCGACGAGACATGTGCTATGCAAGCCACCTCCTTAAGGTGTAAATGAAACAAATCACCACATATCAATATGTCTAGCCGCGCAATATGCGCGGGTCATCTTGCTAGTTTGGTAATAATCCAAATGGACGACTGGATGTTTTGTTTTTCTCTGAGAATTTCTAGGACTTTTCTTGATTAAATGGAGGCTACAAAAGGAGTCTCCGATTAGTAAATATAAGATTGCTCGTAGTACAAAAACAAGAACAGCTTATGGATGCTTTTGGGCATTTATTTTGAGTTTGAGATGTTTGTTAGTGTTTATTATGTAATCCAGGACTAAGCATTTTTTTTCCTAAAGAGATAACTGTTAAATATGCTTATACAACACGGAAGCTATAGAACAAGCATGTCACAAAGGTGCCACAAGATATTTGTATTTGTCCTTTTATTTCGTTCACTTATGATAGTAAACATATTTGGAGAAAAGGACTAGTACTATATGTAGTACACACATGTCAATAAAGGGACTTGCTAATTTTCACCTCCTAGAGTCATTAGATCTAGATCCAATAGTTTTATAATTATTATACAGATAATCATACAAAAGAAAAATTAAAACATAAAATAACAAACCATTGACTGAAAGGTTTCAGCTGATTGAAAGTAAGGAAACATGATTAACAAATGATTTGTTGAACATTTAATGATGGTACGTAAATAAACATCTTATTCAGACACATCATAGTAGCATATCGCTGTGTTGACCATGGTGGACCACCTACCCACATCAGCCTCACATACTTGGCCTTGTAGTCGCTCCACAGCTGCTGCACGTTCTTCCCCAAAATCTGGGCAAAGAAATCGTCAGAGTAGCCATCCTTCATCTTGGCGTTGAGCAGAGCGACAAAACCCGGCTTCAGGGAATCGCAGTAGTCCAGGAACCTCGCCGTGACGTCGTAGCCCTGATCCCATCGGTCCCCTTGTCCTGGTTTCACCCAGTGCCCCGGCGCGTACCCAGCCTTGAGACGCACGAAGTAGGCGATGCCCTCGATGAGCCCGCCGTTCGCCGTGCCCTGCCCGTCCCACTGCCAGACGTGTGTCACCTCGTGGTACAGCACGCCGGGAGGCAGTCGACGTCGGAGTCGACCCTGGTGAGGGTCTGCACGACGGCGTCGTCGCGGGAGGCGAGCTCGGCGAGGAGGAAGACGGCGGCCTGGAGCACCCGCGCACTGACCGAGTTGAAGAGGATCTCCACGAAGCCGTTGACGACGGCGGGCCTGGCGAGCGCAGCGTGCTCGGCGCCGGCCTCCCGCCAGAGGCGCTCGATCCTGAGCACCGACTCCTCGGACTCGGCCAGGTCCTCGGACGTGCAGAGGCAGGCCACGGCGGCGCGGAGGTCGCCGGCGGCGGTCTCGAGGGTGGCGCTCGATGACGCTGGTGGGCGACGGCGCGCTGGCGTCCGGGGACGGCGAGCTTCTGGCCTTGAACGGCGCGGGGCTGTCGTCCATGGCCTTGAGCTGCTGGGGATCGGGCAGGTGGCCTTGACGCCTTGAACGGCGCGCCGTGGAGGCGGTGGCGGGTGATGGGGCAGGTGGCGTTGCCGCGGTCAAGCCACTCCTGGATGACGCGCCGCTCGTACGTCTGCCCGGTCTCCAGCGTCACCGGGTCCTCGAACACCTGGCTCGTGATGGGGCACATGAAGTCCTTGGGCGTCGCCGCCGGCTGTGCCGTCTCCGGCGGCTGCGGGTCGCCGTCGCCGTCGCCGTCGCCGCGCACCGGGGACCTGTACGTGTTAGCAAAAATCGATCGGGCACCGGTGCAGGTGATGGTAGGGAGGGAAACGCCACCATGCAAGCAGGGCTTATGGGGTGGCGGCGTACCTCGCGGTGTCCGGAGACAGCCGGTCGTCGTCGGCGCGCGGGCGTGGCGGAGCTCGTCGTGGCTTCCATAACGACGGTGGCGACCGGGCGCTTTTCCTAAGAGACAAAGCAACGGCATCGGTAACTCAAACAACTCTGGAGGAACATTGGCATTGGTTGATCAGCCGGAGAAGGGAGAACATGACGTCCTTTTCCACGAGGCTGTTTCCATTCTGAACGCATGTTCCTATTGACTTATTCACCCACACACATGTTCCAAGATGGGAATGTCTATAGCTAACCCGTATGAAATAAGGGTTCTCCTTGTTGAGTTATCCAGAGATCACACGATACGAAGATAATGAAAAGTAAAACACAAGAATAGAGGAGATAAAATTCTTTATTTCAGTATTTCTAGCGAATTACAATGGAGTGTTTCCTTAACTATTTATAAGGGGGAACCCTACTTCGTGTTGGGCCCAAATTCGATAAAGCGATCCATATGGGCCAGGAGGCCTTCTTCCAGAAGGTGGACCTGGTCCATTAGCGTTTTACAACACTTCTCACACGATTTTTTATAACTATTTTACAGTTCAGATCTACTATTTTTACTACCTCTCCTCCTCAACCTTATCCTCAGATCTACTATTTTTACAACACTCCTCTTTAGGCTCTTTATCACGATAAATATGTCTCGTAAAAACTCCTTGAAAATTCAATGAAAAAAATAGAGAAAAGAGCATATATTACCGTCACTTGTATTTCACGTCATTGCCTCATAAAAAACCTTAATGAGAAAACTCCATATGAAAAACTCATAAGAGAAAAAAAGTATAATACTTTAATCTTCATGATTAATGCTTATTGATCTTCATGAACAATATGAATCATCTTCGAGATGATTTCTTGAATTCGGGATGTGATGTACTTAGGGAAGTTCTCCCCCTGTTCCAAGCACTTCTTTAAGTCGTCTCATGCCAATGACATGCCGACACTTTTCAAGAGTGCAGACTCGTAATGCCTTTATGAACATATCTGCAAGATTATCATAAGAGCGGACATGATTTACCAAAATCTGTCCCTTCTCTTGCAATTCATGTGTGTGAAAGAATTTAGGTAGCATATGCTTAGTCCTGTTCAACTTTATATATCCCGATTGTATTAGTGTAATACAAGCTTTATTATCTTCCTAAATAATTGTAGGGGATGAAGTGTGCGTCACTCCATAAGTATCCAATATATGACTGGACATCCTCCTGAGCCAGGTGCATTGCTTGGCAGCTTCAAATAATGCGATGATCTCAGAATAATTCGTTGATGTAGCAATGATCGTATACTTTGTTGACTTCCACGAAATAGCCGTTCCACAAAATAGGAACACATATCCAGTCTGTGAGATTGACTTATGTGGATCAGATAAGTATCTAGCATCAGTATATCTCACCAGGGTTACTTTTGCATTCTTCTTAAAAAATAATCCAAAATCTTCAGTTCCTCTTAGATATCTGAGGACTTGCTTAGTGCCATTCCAATATCGCATAGTTGGTGCCGAGCTGTATCTTGCAAGTAGATTGACAACAAAGGCAATATCGGGTCTCGTACCATTTGTAAGGTACATCAATGCTCCAAAGATACTGAGATATGGGTATTGAGGTTCCCATAATTCCTCACCTTCCCCCCTTGGTCTAAATGGATCTTCCTCTGCATTGAGTGATCTCACAACCATAGGGGATTTGAGTGGGTATGCATCTTTCATATTAAATCTCTCTAATACCTTCTTGATATAGTTTGATTAATGCAATAATATCCTTTGGTGGGTATGTTCAAACTGCAAGCCTAAACAATATGCAGTCTTATCCAAATCCTTCATTTTAAATTCAGTCTTTAGGTAGGAACATGCATCTTCGACATCCTGTGTAGTGCCAATAATATTCAAATCATCAACGTAAACAGAGATTATGCAATAACCTTTCTCTGATTTCTTAATGAATATATAAGCACAATCATCATTCTTCAAGAATCCTTTGTCTAGTAAAAATTTACTGAGTTTGTTATACCACAATCTTCTAGATTGCTTTAAACCATATAGTGACTTCTGAAGTTTGACACTATATAATTTGCGTTCTTCTTCATTTGGGACTTTGATTCCTTCTGAAACTTTCATGTAGATTTCTGTATCTAATGTTCCATATAGGTATGTAGTTACGACATCCATAAGTCACATTTGCAAATTCATATTCACTGCCAATGAGATCAAATACCAGAAATTAATTTCATCCATTTCGGGAGAGTAGATTTCTTCATAGTTAATTCCTGGTCTCTACGTGAAACCTTGAGCAACGAGTCTCATCTTGTATCTAGTCACTTCATTTTGAGCATTTCTCTTCCTGACAAACACTCATTTGTGACCCACTAGAAAGATACCTTTTGATGTAAGCTTTATATTGCCAAACACTTCTCTTTTCTTTAGCGAGTTTAACTCTACACAGATTGCTTCTTTCCACTTTGGCCAGTCAGGACGCTTCTTGCATTCCTTCATTGACTTTGGTTCAGATTCCAAGTCAATCTATGTTACAATCATATTGGCAAAGTATGAGTCGACATTAATTGTCTTCCTGTTGTATACTACTCCCGTCTCAACATAATTCATTGAGATTTCTTCTATTCTATCATTTTCTTGATCCACATCACTCAGAGGTGTGTTTAGATCAGGAATTTTTAGTAACCCTTCATGAGTATCAAATGTGCCCACATTCTCACTTGGGTTTTCTTCTTCAAGTCTCACCACTTTGTGTGGTTTGCTTTCACCTTCTATATTATTCTTTTGAGTAGTTTGCTTAGGCTTCTTCTCCGCAGGACGTCTCCTAGCAGCTTTAGCTTGAGCTTGTTACTCTAGGCTTCTTTGGTGCCCTTGTAAGCAGCTCACTCCCCCTCTTCCTAGCATTCTTTGCCATTGAGGAAGGAGGCTGAAATTCCGTATAGTCATCCTCTTCAAATGAGATTTCTATTCTTTCAGATGCATTTGCAGCCGGTATATGAGACTTCACAACGTCTGTTGTGTTGGTGAAAGCTTCTGGCAGCTCATTAGCAACCCTCTGTAAGTGGAGGATATTATGAACTTCGAGTTCAGTTTCTTTAGTGTGAGGATCCATTCCTTGGATTTCTTTAGTTTCCTATTCTATTTCGCGGATTCGTCCCTAGAGAGATACTTGTCTCCTCCTAATGCCAGGAAATGTTCTTCATTAAAAATACAATCAGCGAAGCGAGTCGTATGCAAATCTCCAGTGGATGGTTCTAAATACTTGATTATGGATGCGCTTTCATAGCCAACGTAAACTTCGAGTTTCTGTTGTGCACCCATTGAAGTTCGCTGAGGTGGAGGAATCGGGACGTATACAACACATCCAAATCTCTATAAATAGGAAACATTTGATATTATACCACGCACCATTGCTAATGGTGATTCATGTGTAGTAGATGGCCTCAATTGTATTAATGCTTCTACATGCAACACTGTGTGTCCCCAACAAGAGGTAGGCAATAAACAATTCTGTAATAATGGTCATGCTATCAACTTGATCCTCTTAATTAATGATTCTGCTAGACCATTTTGTGTATGCACGTGTGGTACAGAATGTTTCACTTTGATGCCTATACTCATACAATAGTCATTAAACACCTTCAAGGTAAATTCTCCGGCATTATCCATCCTAATGGATTGGATTCTGTGATCTGAAAATTTAGTTTTTAATTGTATGATCTGAGTTGTCAACCGTGCAAATGTATGGTTTCTAGTAGATAATAGACATACATGACTCCACTTCGAGGAAGTGTCTATTAACACCATGAAGTACCGAAAATGTCCGAACATGGGGTTAATAGGTCCACATATATCACCTTGAATTCGTTCAAGGAATGCCATCAATTCTGCTTGAAACTTACGCTTTGAGGGTCTAGTGATTAGCTTCCCTTTTGCACACGCAATGCATAAAAAATTTTCTTGATTTAGAAAATCTTTGGTCTTCAAGTTGTGACCTTTCGAATTCTTCGTGATTCTTTGCATCATATTGAGGCTAGGATAACCAAGTCTATCGTGCCATGTTCGATAGGCTTCTTGGTTGCTAAAAACGGTCTTGAACGCAACAAACTCTTTATGTGGTTTAACATATGTGTAGTATATGCTTTCTTTGATGGATGGAAAATTTTAACAATAGTGTTTTGATCTCCATGCTTCTTGGTCATAATGAGACATTCTTCGCCTTCATTGTTGTTGGTTTGTACGTGAAAACCATTTGCACAGATGTCTTTGAAGCTTAACAATGTCTGAGTAGACTCAGGATAAAGTAATGCTTCATGGATTACTTGCCACGTGCTGTTCGGTAGGACAATTATGGCCCTACCTGTGCCAACAATTCTAGTATCATTGCCAATGATAGTCGTTATATTTCTGTCATACTTTTAAAGTGTTTGGAAATAACTAGTGTCTCTTAGAACGGTGGCGGTAGTGCTGCTGTCTACGAGACAGAGCTCCTCACCCATAGTTATTGTACTCCACGATTCTGTAATCAATACAATAATGTATAAACCACGGAATAAAGATAATGCGATAGAAAAATTTCACACACTAATATCATTTATTAATGAAAGTGTCTTCTCTTCTTGAGATTACATGAAGAGACCACCTAAAAACTTAATGCACCCCTATTATAAATGATAACTTTATTATAGGTAGTCTACGAGACTACTCGTAGTCTCCATGCACATCCTCCTCATCCTCTGCCATGAGGTCATCATCCAATTCAAGATCAGAAATCTTGCTTGGTTCTGCTTTTATTGCTTTTGAATAATTTTCTGTTGTTGGCTTCTTGCCTTTAACATAGTTGGCTTCTTGCCTTTAACATAGTTGGCTTCATGCTCCGCAAGCTTCTTCCTAAGCTCTTGGTGCATGTCGATAATGTGCTTAGGTGTACGGAAAATTTTAGACCAATGTCCATTCATGCCATGCTTGTAACATTTCTGGTCCTGTTTGCCATACGATCCCCCTGGAAGTGTCTTCTTTGGCTTCCCTCTATAGTTCCTTTTGAACTTATTGGGCTTGTATGGCGCCTTCAGAGGTGCCTTCTGTGGTGCCTTTGGAGCTCCTTTATCCTTGCTGTTATTTTTCATGAATGATGTGGTATTCGCTTCTTGCGGTGCCATGGAGCCAGTAGGACTAGACAAATGATTCTGCTTGATCAATTCATCCTTCCCCTGATCTTGCTGCAATGCATTGCTCAGGGCGATATAAGTGTTGTATTTATCATTCTTATACTGACGGCTCACATGAGTGAGCTTGGGGTGAAAGGTGGAGAGAGTCTTGTGAATGAGGTCTTGTTCTCCAAGATCTTTGACACATAGCTTCATGCGTGAAACAATACCATAGAGTGCGGTATTGTATTCCTCAATGGTCTTGTAGTCTTGGAAGCGTAGATTTTGTCATTCACTCTCCACTTTAGGAAGTAAGACTGTTTCAATTTGCTCAAAGAGTTGACACAATGAGTCCCACAAGACCTTTGGGTTTCTTTCTGTCATGTACTCATTTTTCAATGTAGTACATAGCTGATGTCTCAGGAAATGCAAGGACTGAGCTTTCTCCACATCTGTTGCGGCAGTATCCCCTTGTTTGGGTAGAATTGTCTTTAAGAGATTTTTGCCACTAAGGAGAATTTCAACATCAAGGGTCCAAGACAGGTAGTTACTTCCATGGGGGGTAAGCACATCGAATACTCTCTTCACAAGGTCAGACATCTGTATGATATTATTGTGCAAAAATTACTTCATATATCACATAATAGGGGGCATAAGTAAAGTGGTATAACAAAAACTACATGTTTAAGTTATTTTATTGGCGTTTCTAC
This sequence comes from Eleusine indica, assembly GCA_030378355.1. Classification (NCBI taxonomy): domain Eukaryota; kingdom Viridiplantae; phylum Streptophyta; class Magnoliopsida; order Poales; family Poaceae; genus Eleusine; species Eleusine indica. The sequence continues at coordinate 53,056,743 of CM059495.1, forward strand.
TTAAAAATAACTAATAAACCATGAAAACGGTATAATATAAGGACTATAGTCCATATTGATATAAACCAAAAAAAATCTAGGGTGTTATATGCAAAATAACACATTCCCGTGAAATTTTCAATAATTTTATGATTTTCAGGTAATATTTATAATTTCTAGGGGTCTTCATGCAAAATATGGACCGCACATTTATTTCTAAAAATATTAGGGATGCTTCCGCAAAAATCAAGGCTTCATCAGAAATTCCATCAATTTTCGGGACTCATTTGCAAAAGTTCCAGATATTTTCACTGTCGGGCTGAAGGTGGGCCAGAAACCAACCCATACGGCCCATATAGAAGAAGGGGTATATAAAGGGGATGAAACCCTAGGTTTCCTTCACTTGCTCATTTCTTCCCTCCTCCTCCCGGCCTCCTAGGCAACCTCCACTCTATCTGCTCTTCTCTCTTCTCACTTGCTTCCTCCATGACAGATCTAGAGGCGGGGCCAAGGGTGCGCGTGGGCCAGGACCCCTCCATGGCAGCCGACGGGCAAGGCCGAGTGTGGCCGGGTCGCCGCGGGGCGCAGTGCCTACGAGGCCGCACTTGGCCGCTTCGTGCGTGCAAGGGCCGGGGCGAGCCGAGTGGGGCGCGGGCGGGGCCAACGTCTGCTGTTCTCCCGCGTCGGGAGGCTTAGAGCTTGAGCGCGCGGCGGCTCGTCCAGGCACAGCGGGCGGCGCTCCGAGCGCGACGTGGTGGCGCGCGGGTGCCAGGTGGGCCAGGCCGATGCCGCCTTCATGACAGGCCAGAAGACCTAGGCGGGGCCTATTCGCGTGCTGCGTGCGGGCTTTGGTAGGTCGGGTTGCGGCCCAGCGGGTCCAGGTCTACGTGGTGGCCCGCTCAGCCGCGGTGCATGCGCGATGTCCGAATAGGGAGGCGCGCGGCAACGGGTCCCTGATCCGGTGAGGTTGATCCGGTTAGGTTTGTCTGACCGGATCTGGATCCGTTTCTCTTCTTTTTTTTCTTGTTCTTGTGTGTTGTGATGGATGGAGCCGGGACCAGGCTCCGATGTTGACACTGAGGTTACCGGATGAGGCTGCCGTAAAGAGTTTTTCTAAAGGAAGCCCGATGAGGACATCAAAGCTTGGGACCTCAAAGACATGAAAGTTCAGAAGGGCCTCAGCGTCTTTGTGTCGTATCGACACATTGTTTAGAATCCCGTAACCTTCTAGGATGGCTCCGGTAGGGCTTTTGAAGGTCTTTTGTGTAGGAAGCAGAGGTTCGTCTCCTAATACCTCAAAGGCAAAGGAGTCGGAAACGATGTTTATTCCTACGGCGGGATTATACCAGACATCCACAGCTTTGCCTCTAACCATACAAGGAATGGTAGTAGAGGATGAGATAATCCGAACAAGTTCGGAGCATTGCTCATTTTCTCGGGACCACTCATCACTCATGATGGCTGTTAGTTCTTTCACTGAGTCCCTAAGGAATTGTTCTTCTATAGGTTCAGGGGAAGGAACTGGTGTTTGAGGCTTTCGTTGGATGGCATACATCGAGGTGTTACCGAAGTCTTTGAAAAGATCATCCTCGATGATGAAAGGGAATTCGGACGGCTGAATTTCTTCATCATCCGAATTTCCTGGTTCAGGAGGAGGCTCACTAGCTAAGTCTTGAGATGTGCAAGAAGCAGGGTCAGATTCGGCTAGCTGGAGAGTCTCCTGGCTCGGCGTAGCTTCTTCGCAGGGGGGTTTGGTGGGCTCAAGGAAAGAGGTATTTTCTAGAATGCGTTCTAGGATGATTCTTCCTTCTGAGACCGTTTTGTGTATGAATGAACCTCCGGCGGCTATGTCGAGATATTGGGCAGATTCCTTGTCGAGACCCATCCGAAAATGCTGTAGCAGCATGGGATCGGGTATAGACAAGTCAGGACCGGATTTTACTAAAAGCGAGAACCTAGCCCAAGCTGTGCCTAAGGATTCTTTCTCGGCCTGCTCGAAGTTGAAGACCTCTCTACGGAGAGAAACGATTCGTGACATTGGGAAGAACGCAAGACAAAATTTGTCCCGGAGCTCTTTCCAGTCACCATTCGTGCTTTCTACCGTGTGAGTGTACCATTGCTTCGCCCTCTCTATAAGAGAAAAGGGAAACAATTTCCACTTGAGAGTCTCTTGTGTCATACCCCTGATTTGGATGCACGAGCACAATTGCTCAAATTCTCGCAGGTGATGGTGTGGGTTTTCGTTTTCTACCCCCGAGAAAGGTTGTGCCTGAACCATGGCTATAAAGCCTGGGCGGAGTTCGAAGCCATCTGAAAGGATTGGTTTTGAAGATGAAGGTGGCTCGTAGAACTCGCCCCTTGGAGCAGAGAAGGATTGGATAGAAGGTTGCTCCATGGTAGGGATAAGGAAAGAAATAAAAGAAAGATAAAAAGAGATACGAGGGTGACTAGGGTCCGCAGATAAAACAGCAACCGTCCCCCGGCAACGGCGCCAGAAATGCTTGTTGGTTTTTCTTACGTCTACGAATAAATCCGCAAGCGCACGGAAGACTGATGTAGCACTTCACCCAGAGTATTCCGGGGTATCGAATCACGAGGAACGTGTGTGTCTATCGTTGGACTAAATCACCCAAGGACACAGAGATTGATTAAGACAGGCAGAGGACAGAGAGGATGTCCCAAGAGTCAGGTTCCTACGTTAACTAAGCTATGCTCTAGTTTGCTCGCGTTGGGCACGGACTTACCCCTGCATCCACAGGCGACTTCCGCCAAGAGCCTACGCACTAGCCTAGCGGGGAGGATTTCAGAGGACGGACAGAGCTGTCACCACCTGCCGCCTACCTCAACGAACCAGTAGACTAACGAATAATCAAAGGTAACCTCCTGCCTAGACACCACGTCTATGCGATCGATTACTACCTTAACCTTCTAGCAACGAATATTCAGGCTAAGGCACCCTAAGAACTTAGAGCGATGAACGAGCTCACAAGCTAGAACTATAACTTAATTAAAGTAAAAAGTAAACTGCAAGAGGGGAAATCTCGACACTTACTATGATTGGCAAATGTCGTCGAAGTACAAGCGTGGAGAAGGCGAAGACAAGCCCAAGCCTCCTCCGAACTCTACTCCACTCTCTTCCTAATCTAAGCACTAGCTAAGTAGCACTTGGCCTTTGCAAGAGGAGCACTAAATCTTCAATCTTGAGTGTGTGTTGGAGTGAAGGCCCTCACCCTCTATTTATAGCCTCCTAACGTCGGTTTCAGAGGAGTAACCGCCACGGAATCCCCCCAAACCGCCATAAGTGTCTTTAATCTGATTTCGTTATTTTATAGTGCCGCCTCCTATGGCGGGCTTTTGTTGTAGATCTTGATTGTAACGAGTCAAGATTTTTGTGGTGATCTCCTGGACAGATCTTGGCTGCAACGAGTCAAGATACAAATTCAGTCGAAAATCATACCTTTAATGGCCAAGTAGATGCTGGCTTTCTAGAGCGTGCTGATAATATGTTGAGTTATCGGTGGATCGCACGAGACGAAGATCACAATAGAGAATGAAAAGTAAAACACAAAAATAGAGGAGACAAAATTCTTTATTTCAATATTTCTAACGAATTACAATATGGTGTCTCCTCAACTATTTATAAGGGAGGAACCCTACTTAGTGTTAGGCCTAAATTCGATAAAGCAGCCCATATGGACCAGGAGGACTTCTTCCAGAAGGTGGGCCTAGCCCAATAACGTTTTACAACACTACTCATATGATTTTTTATAACTATTTTATATTTCAGATCTACTATTTTTACTACCTATCACCCTCAACCTTATCCTCTTCCTCTCCTTTCCTCCTATTATCCTCTTTGTCTTCCTCTCGATGCCCGCAGCCACCCCTACCGCCCAGCACCTCCGCCGCCCTGGCCGGCACCATCGGACTAGGGTCCGCCGGTGCTTCGTGCCGCGACGGAGCTTCGCGCCGGCGGGGCCAACACGGAGCTTCGGTGGACCCTAGTCCGCTGGCGCTAGCCGCCCCTCCCACCATCGCCCCTTCCCACCGCCGCCGCCACCGGTCGTCGCCATCATGCCCCCGCCCGACCCTGGCCCCAACTGCCGGCCTCACCGCCCTGCCGCCCGCCACCTCCTCCGGACCGGCCTGCCGCCATCGGCCCTCCCCTCATGGCCGGTGGTGACAGCAGGCCCGCGGCAACCCCAAACCCTAACCTCGCTGGAGTGTCGCCGGAATTGGAGAAGAAGGTGGGGATGGTGGAGATGAGATGAAGAAAAATTTCATGTGAGAAGGAGCTCCAAATCACCCAGGTAACATTTAGCTTTCCCTTCCAAGATTGTCCGGAGTTTTCAACTTCTATAAGAAAACCTTGACATACTCTAGTATTCAAATGACAACTTCTTGACTATTGAAACCCTCACTGGATGTGTAAAAAAAAGGAAAAATATGGAATTTAGAAATTATTAAAGAACTAGCCATCCACACGTGTACTCTAATAATCATCGACAATAATACCTATTGGATCTAAATTTTATCTTTAAAAATCACTCATTATGAAAAAAATATAACATAAATTAACCATGTACGCTTCTTTCAATTACCCACCCAATTATGTCATTAAAAAATAGTCAAAATTAGCACCCTACTCCTTTCGTCCTGAAAGGCATCAAATCATTCAAAATTTATCCCCAAATATATAAAATGTCATTATGAGTTTTTGGAAAGTACTCAATCAACTCAATTAAGAACTTGCCAAATATTTCCCTTGCTAATTGAAAAACTTGCCTTGTGTTATCATTAGCTAAGGGTATATAAGACATTTGTCCAGCTTATATTTTAGGACTGAGGGAGTAGATTAGTATCTAAATTATTACCCACATCTCGCATTATCAAAATAACCTAAAGTTGCTAGATTGATCTCTCCACTAATAGACCCACCGACTCAATGGGCCCTTGACTTGCGTGACGCCCAACTCAGTAGACGGCTAGTGGCCCCCTGTCGCACAGCACCACAAAGAGGGAGGTGTGGGGTCAGGATACAAGGTACGAGGTTCACCGCTACAATTACCGCCCCACTGATTCACCATGATTTATTCTCTGTCAAAATCAAGAACCCCTCTGATCTATACCTAGCTAGATAATCTAGAGAGTCTAACAAAAGTGACACTAAATATGGACAAAGCAACAGCTCCAGTAACTCAAACAACTCTGGAGGAGCAATTGGCTTGGTTGATCAGCCGGAGAAAGGAAATGAATATGATGTCATTTTCTACGAGGCTGCTTCCATTCGGAACCCATGTTCATATTGACTAATTCAGCCACACATGTTCCAAGATTGCCCCGAGTTTTCAACTTCTATAAGAAAACCTTGCCATACTCTAGTATTCAAATGACAACTTCACTAGATGCCGTTGAACTCTAATCATCATCGACAATAATATCTATTGGATCCAAATTATATCTTTAAAAATTACTCATTATAAAAAAATATAACATATATTAACCATGTATGCTTCTTTCAATTCCCACTTATGTCATAAAAAATAATGAAAATTATTAGCACCCTAGATTAGTATCTAAACTATTACCCACATGTTGCATTATCAAAATAACCTAAAGTGACCCAAAATATGCATCTAAATTACCTTGCCATTATTAAAAATATCACAAATAGAGCGACACTATTTCCACCATTGGTAATATAAGAAATACTAAATTAAGATACACATATATGATGTCCACCATGTGTACTATGTATATAGAAAGCAATGAGCTAATTTTCATATTAAATACATAGCTTGAACTAAAGGTTCAACCAAACACATATCAAGGTGTGATGCAAAGTGAAAAGAACTATGAATGGGTATGAAAGATTGTATAGAGTAATAGCTAACTAAAGTATATCATAAGCATATAAAAGATATTATAAGTATGTATCTATATGTATATAATGTTATAACATTTAGCTAATTTGAGAGACAGAGCATGCACAAGGCTAGAAATTGTTAATAATGTGCTATGTTTTTTCCATGAGTTTATAATTTTATGTCTTTCAATTTTATATTTTTATGAAAGACACCCAAGTAGAAAATCCTTACCGTAAATCCATAATTATGAAAAATTATAAAACATGCTAGAGTACAAGACGAGTAGTGGAGTATGCGAGTGGTAATCCAATTTGCAGCCTATTTTTATGTTCTTACATGATAATTATCCCTTACATAAATCTATTACTAACTACAGGGTCAATATGCATTTTGGGAAAAGAATCAAATTGTCATTGAATTAATCTAGTTCTTGTGTGTGTTTGTAGGGCGGGGGAGTGGGGCATGTACCCCTCCCTTCCACGCTTGGATGCCGAACAACACGAACATATTTTTATGTTGCACATTTGTCGATCATCAGCATGTTTAACCCATTGCCCATGTTAGCTAAGCCCTTGGCTAATGGAAGTAGTAGTCCCATGGCAGGTTCATTTCTGCACCTCCGTCAATGCGCACCTTAAATAGTAGAGTCGGTAATGTGCCTATCTCTACACTGCTCAACAACATAAAGCATAGGTTGTAGAGACCGGCTACACTATGGTGGCACAACTGTTGTTCGGCTTCATCACTAAGCTAAGAATTGGTTATCAATTAGGTGTTCATAGATTAAACAAGATGATCCTATGGGAATTATGCCTAACAAACACAATTGTCTTGTTGATTCTACAAGAATTAAATCTCATAAACATAATGGTCTATTTGGCAATTTGTTCCAAAGGTTTGGTTTGTCAAATCCCTTTAGGATGGTTGGATGGGACCCTATGTGCGACTCTAATGATCCAGATAATCTTTAAGAATTAAGCTAATATAATACTAATTTGAAACTGACTAAATCAAACAATTGGCTACTGCTGACATCTTCAAACTTCGCAAACATACAACCAGATAGATCTTGGACACCACAATAGAATCTCATATGATTGTCCAATGAAACCGTTGGGTACTCTCTACTCCCACGAGTAGAAAAAAAAACTTATCTTTGTGAAAAATACCTAATAAATTGTTGAATTTGTTATAGCATTTTTAGACAAAATGTACATATTTAATTTTATGTTTTAAATTGAATATTCTGAGCTTTAGTAGATAAGTGTGCAAATATTTGACAAGATCTTCTTGGTCAAAAAGCATACTTCCTCGTGTTCTTTTACATGTCACACTAGGTTTGTCCTAAGAGCATTTTCAAGAGTTCCATAAATCTCTTCCTAATCCACGTTTTTAGCAAGATGCGAAAAAATTCCTCTCCAACAATTCATAATTCATCCTTCTAATCTTTTAGAACTTGAAAAAAGTCACTTTGTTTCACGTAAAGTTACATGCTTTTTAGTAGCACCTAATCTAAAGGTGTAAGGATGTGGAAATAATAAAAAGTAAAAAAGGATTCCTGATGCAAATGTACAAAAGAGAAAGAATATATAAAATCGTTAGGATAATTTACAAACAGTATATGATTCCTGATGTAAAATTATTTTCTATATTATTAGAAACTTTTGGAGATGGTCATGTTTATTCCTTCCAATACATTTTTGGAGTTGTAAAATTTTATATTTTTAGTAAAAAAATATTGGGTACTTTTGGAGATGCTTAAAGTATATAATTTTGATCAAATTTATTTCATCGAATTCACCATGGAATATATTTTGATAGTGCATATATTTGGTAATATATATGTTGTTATATTTTCTATAAATTTGGTAAAGTTTGGACAAATTTGACTTAGGACAAACCTAATGTAATGTAAAAAAAAAAAACTGGGTGGGAGTAAAGGATTTGTCACCCGACGTATAGTGTATTTACCTAAAGTGGGTCATCATGGTGTCATTATTATACAATTATGTAAAAATGATTGTTATATGGTCTTCCACCACCAGAAAATGTATTTTGGCTTATAAGAAACGTTGAGAAACCAGTTTTTTAGACCAAGATGATGTGTGTGCAACCTGTCACTGAAGACTGAACATATGTTGGTTTTTTTCACCAACAAAAAACATAAAGAAGTGTCGCTTTAGGTATTAATATGCTGTTGTACTTTTTACTACTATTTAATGTTTAATATACATTCGGGTTGATTATAGTCAACACATTTCATCATTTACCTTAGAGATTTTTTTGAATATTTCAGTCGAACCTAAAAATGACTTATTTACATTTGTCTTAAACAAAAGCTTCATGACTCCTACTAGTACTAGCAATTAATGGTCAAAGAACCACCGTGACCATGTCTGAAACGACAATTAAAACGAACAAACAGTACCACGCTGTCGTTTTCCACTCAAGTTACAGAGCACGCACCGCTTTGCCGGCGCCGATCTCGGAGAAAGAATCCTCCACGCTGTCGTCTGAGGGCGCCACCGGTGAAGACTGCTCCTGCTCCGCTCGGAGCCTTGACGCCGGGCTTCCTGTGCCCACCGGCGGCGACTGCTGATGCTGCTGCACTATGAGATGTGGCGGCACGCGCTGTGGGTACAGGCTCGGCGGCCTCATGAGGTCCCTCCGGCCTTTGCCGTCGCCCTGCCGCCGCGGGTAAAGATCGCCGCCGGTCACCTCCGTCTCCGCCCATATCGGCTGCAAAATCAAAACTCAACGCGTCATCGGCTGCCAACATACAGAAGGGTGGAGCGTGTCGCGTCATTACATTGTACCGGAAGCTGCTCTGCGAGCTCGCAGACTCATCGTTCTCCGGCGCGGCTTCGTCTTCGTCGCCTCGATCCTTTTCGTCGTCACCGACGCCGAAGACGAGCTCTGGAGGAGGAGGCTGTGGCGATGGCGCCACCGTCGACGACATGTCGCCGGCCTCGAGGATCTTCTTGAGGTAGAGCGCGTACGCTCTGCAGTTGGCGTCGAGCACCAGCTCGTACTCGCGTTCCAGAGCCCTCATCTCCTGCGCCTGAGCGCAGCTCATCAGCGACAGGACCCACATCGCCGACAGCGCCGTGGCCTCGTCCGACCTGCTGTCCTCGTCCCCGTTCCCCGCTGCCGCCGCAGTCTCCGCGGCGGCGGCGGTGAAGTGGCGCATGACGGGGAGGAGCCGCGGCGCAAAGAGCGTCTCGAAGGCCGCGGGCGCGAGCTCGTGGCGCGCCAGAGCCGGGTCGAGCGCGAAGAGGTCGAGCACGGCGCGCGCCGCGGCGACGCGCGGCGGACGCGAGCGCGAGGAGGAGGCAGGAGAGTGGCGTGGCGAACGGGAGCGACTGCAGCAGGCGCTCGGCGGCGAGGACGGGGACGGCGAGGCCGAGGCGGCGGTGTCGAGCGCGTCCGATACGAGCGATAGCGCCTGGAGCGTGGCCGCCGGGTGCTGCGGCCGCTGCTGCCCGCCGTCCGAGGCCGCCGCCGCCGAGAGGAGGTGGCGCCGGAGGAGCGGGTCCGCGACGAGCTCGGCGAGGAACGCGGCCATGTGCGCAATGATTGCAGAGTACGTCGGCGTCGGCCCGGCCATCGTGCTGGGCGGCGAGCAATCACTGCTGGCTGCGGCTGCGAGCGCACGGCGACAGGGAGAGGTTTGTTTGGAGCATCTTGGTAGGTTGTGGACTTGGCAAGTAGTGTCACGCGAGGCGGCGTAAAATGACAGGAACAGGCACGGGAGACTGGTGGCTACCGGGGGGAGGACGGGTATTTTGTGCTCTGCCGGGTTTAAATTATGGCGGGAGAGGAGACTGACTGGGTTGCCGACTTGCCCCCGGCCGGCAACGCGGCGGCGTGACGCGTGGAGAGAGAAGGGGGCAGCTGCTCGCCTTTCATCTTCATGAGCAAGTCAAATCCTGCAACTGTTGGAGACTCGATCGTCCAACGCAGAGTACATGAACACGACATATATCACAGTGTCCATGATCCTGCAACTCACCAAGACCTTCAACGATAAAATTACCAATGGAGCTTCCCAATCAACAAGCTAAAGGCCAAGCGAAAGCTAAACTAGGCACCCCTTCTTCCACAAATGACTTAAGGAAGCAAATTAAATTTGTGAGTAGGATTCCTATCCACAAGCATGTCCATGTACTTGCAATTGTTAAAATATTAAATAAGAATTTTTTTTGGCAAGGCGGGGAGATCAAGAACCCCCCCCCCAAAAAAACTATTTGATTCTTGCCGCCTTGCTTGTCAGCAATATTTTTCTCTCACAATAAATCAGCACCAGCCACCCAACAGTATTTTTCTCTCACAACAAATCAGCACCAGTCACGCCATCAGAATAGGCTAAGCCAAAAAAGAAAGGTGGGTTGGACATCGAAGACTTAGAAAAATGTATCTATTTTTTAGTGTAAATAGTGCTGGAAAAAAGAAAAGGGGAGGGGCTTAGGCAAGAAAATGTGAGGAAGGAAGAAACATCTATAAACGTGGAAACCCTCAAATTCACCTCTTGAAAGTAAAAGATCCAGGGAAGGGTGATGATAGTGGGCATAATGGCAGATTGCTTGGTATGGATCCATCTCATTTATGAAAAAAAAACCCCAGAATTATTTGACTCTTGTGATGAACAAAAACTTCTGTGCCACCATGGCCGGATGAAAGCCTCTAAGAACAATTAAGGAGGTTGAGAGGCAAGCTCTCATCATTTGCGTTACGCTTTGATGATGATAGGTTAGGTCAATTTCAATGGGAATTTAATAACATTAAATTCAATGTCACATTAGCAAAACTGGTGATTGGGCAATGTAATAATAGAGGAAATCTCATCATATGATAGAGGAGTTTCATTATGCAAATTTTTGCTAACTTTGGGTGGAGGTTCACAAGGAGACTGGGAGCCTAGATGGTTTCTGTTGCGTCTTGGTACCCCTCCCCTTTTGTTGTGTAAACCATGGGTCTCTTGTATGGTGGAGCCTTCGTGCTCAAGTGAATTCTCTTTAGCTAGACCGAGCCTTAGTGTTCATATGGGTGCTGGAGCCTACGTGCTCAGTTGGTTGTAGTCGGCTTTGTATATCTCTTTGGAGGTATAGAGGCTAGAACTCATTTCCATTATCTATTTTTCACCAACTAGCAAGGTTACCCGCGCAAATTGCGCGGCTAGACTATCCGTTTACAAATTGCAGTTGATCATAAATCATTAAATTAAGGTAACAGCTGGATGTAGTATTTAATATTTAAACTTATATGTGATGCTCTTACTTGCTGTTTAAACTGTTTTATTGGATCACCTTGGACGTGTGACACGAAAACATGTGTGCTCCCATCTTATCATATGGCATTGTACCAATCCTGTCCACCGCCTCGTCATCTTCATGAGTGAGTGCTGTCGACTCCTGGAGAACGAAGATCTGGTTGAATGCTATGAACTCATGGTAATTTCTTACTATGTACTCCTACCTTGCCACCTTGACCACAACTCGGGGAAGCAGCGGCCTACATGTGGGACACCATGTCACCATCCTTATGGTTCCTGACTATTTGCAATTGCACCGAGCCTAGCTGAAGCAAGCTGGTTTACTGTGATTCCCTACTACAACTATCCTCCTCTATATCAACTCCTTGCAATGCCCTGCTGAGGCATGCGGCAGTGATTAAAAGGAGTATGATTTTTCTAGTTGTCATGGGAGATGTCGCACGCGATTATCTCTTCTGATACTTCCTCTCTATTTTCCTTGTTCATGGTGTGCTCTACTGCTCGTATCATTGATCCATTTAGTTGCTCCTATCAAGTGGTTACTAAATAGGATGATTGTACTTGATTATTATGCGGTAGGGATGCATTCTAATAACACCGAGATTTTCTCACACGGTATATTCCATGGCCTGCTCACATGCTAATGGCACTTGCCATACAACCAGCCACTACAATCTTGCAATCATTTAATTTTCTCACTTTCACTTGCTCAATTATTATTGATCTCAGGTGAGACGACTGTGATTTCAGATCGATTTGCATTCACCGTGCTCACCTTTGACCTTTTGCGTCTAACTTGCCGGTGAGATTTGTATAATGACATAATCAAATTTTCTCTCAACAGGAAATCAGGTTTTAAAGTTTGCTTGTTTTCTGATTGAAGCTTTCATTAACAGAGACTCCATACTTTTTTTAGAGTAACAGAGACTCCATATTGTGCGCTTTGAGGAATGGTGAAACAAAGCGGTAATGCTACTCCTATAATTATCGGCATGGTCACACGGGAGTTGTATACTAAATCTAACATAATAGATCGTGTATTTGTTTTTTATCGATAATGTCTACTTTTCTAATATAATCCTGATATTTAATATGAACTCTAGCTTTTACTTTGATTATTAGATTATCATTAAAATTGACGGTCAGATCTTTGTCTTTTTTCTTTGTATTTGTGAAGATAGACTTATTCTAGTATATTTAGTACTATTATATTAGTTTATTGATATTGTATATGATAGATTATTTACTTCTTTATTTGACCGTGTTGATGATTTGTGCACTCTTCTTAACACATTTAAATTTTGAAAAAAAACAATACTTTATTATAACTTTTTATTCAAGTTTTATAAATGATATATACCTAATTCAAATAGTAGTTTCATAATACTACAACGTTGCTACAATAGCTCATTATAGAAATTTGCTACAATAGCTCATTATAGAAATTTGGTTCCTCTGCTCCCTGCCTCACCTGCTGCATCTTTGTTTTCCTAGCCATCATCCTCCTGCAAATTGATTTTTGGAAGTGATAGTGAACTTGCATGCTGCCATCATGCTGGAGATGCTTTCGGCATTACGTATGCACTTTATCTCAATTAGCTTGAAGCATGACACAGTGCACTTTATCTCTACTCTAAATACTATACCTAACTGAACTTGTTGCAACGTGGTAGCTCATACATGTTGTACTGCTAAGTGCTAGTACCAACAAACCTTTACACAAAAACCACACCGATCTCACTTTTATGTATCTTCTAGCCTTGATTCACGCAAACTCGTTAATCTTTCTGGGATTAGTGATTGCATGCATGATGAACACATCATCGAACTCGCCGGCGGTATGGCTAGCGACTATAGCAGTTTTCTCGGAATTTCATTGTGTTGAATGGGACAATCTTGTTCAAACTCATGGCGGACTGCCTGTCACACCGGTGCTGTCGAGATTGGGGTTCCCGGCTCGCAATCTCGATGCCTTCATGATCGCCATGCTGCTACGACATGAGTTGCACTTCTCGCATGCAAATTCAGTCTGTGTAATCATGCTCGTCAGGTTTGCCGAAGGTTGCTGCAGCTTGCTACATTAAGCTGCCGAGATGATACCCGGGCACCACGGCTTCTGACCATCATTGTTGTGCAGTTGAGATATAGCTGGACTACCACCATGGAGCTCGCCGATGTTGCTAAGTCATCATCGTGGGGGTTTCGATGGCTTCTCCTTTTGATATATGTTGATCGATCTCACGAGAATCATGGCCAGAACATACGTTGTTTGTCTTTTTAGTAGGCAATAACCGTGGCCGGTAGAGAGAGTCCTAATCAATGCTAATTATTTCTTTCTTATGCTCTCTCTCATGAACCTTCCTTTTCAAATAAAATACAACTCTCTTTGGTATTCCAATGTTTGGATGTTTGGATCTTAATCTTGATCGTTAAGTTTTCACAAAATTCGATGGTCTATATTAATTTTTGGAGGAAAAGTAGGATATGGACTAAATCATATATATAATTTCAATTATTTTATAATTTTTTTGTTAAAAAGCAATGGCTAAGATTTACTTGTTATCATATCACCCTCATGTGCATGCGAACTTTCCTGAGACCACCGTAAAACAGTCCTGAAAAATATGGGTTATATTTGTTATGATTTTGTTTCTTAATTGGGATCGTTCACAAATAAAATTGTGTCTCAAACAAAAAGAAAACTAAATTGATAATAAGGAAGCCAACGTGAAAGGAGGGATATCGGGGTGGGTGAGATGTGGGAGGATTGGATTCTTTTTTCTTTTTTTATTAATCTGAATTTGTCAATTTATTAATAATTTTATCTGTTTGTCAATTGAAGTTAGATATGAACTCTTTTTTTTTTTGGCTTCATCTGAACCGTTAATCTTCATAAAATCCAACGGTCTACCTCTTCTATTTTTTAGATTAACGTGATAATTTTGTGGTCTTGAGAGCAAACGTGGTGGCTCCTTTTGACCTTCAAATAAGAAGAAAATAGATTTTATCTATTTGTCAATTAAAGTTGGATATGAACTCTTTTTTTGGCTTCATCTGAACCGTTAAATCTTAAAATCCAACGATCTATCTCTTCACTTTTTTTAAATTAATGTGGTAATTTCGTGGTCTTGAGAGCAAACATGATGGCTCCTTTTACCTTCAAATAAGAAGATAATAGATGTCTGACACAACTTATTTCTATATCGAGAGCCGATGTACGGTACAGCTTGTTACCGTCCAGTAGTGTCGTCATCATCAATGGTTTTAATTTGTTCCCTCGCCTCAGGCTTCACATGTCGGCCTGTCTGTAACAGAACCGCCTTACCATGGAGACGATTCCGTTCTAGGATTCTTCTCAGTTGGCGACACGCGCTGTGACACCCAATAGTACAACACATGACAGAAGAATATAGTTGTACAAGAACATAGGTGGAGTACAGAATTTTACAGAAATCCGAATTTAGTTTACAACCCAGAGTTTTCAAAGTGCGGAAGCAAAGTAATTCAACAATACTAAAAATTTCGACGAAAGTAAGATACAACGCGCTCTCACGTCGAATACATAGAAGTAGAAGCCGGCCTTGATCGGTGTCAGGCCCTTGACACTGTACCGGCGCACACAAGCCTACTCCTCGTCATCATTGGTGCACAGCTCCCATTCAATATTCCAGCAGTCAGGACGTTGGCCTTCCCAGTGGAACCTCCCACCGCAGTGGCAGTCTCCACCCCGGTCATCTGAAAACCACATAGAGCTACGTCCTGAGTAACTAATTTACTCAGCAAGACTGACCCATCAAAATGGCCAAGTACAGCCGACATCTAGACATGCGAAGGCTAGGGGAAGGGTTTATGTTGCCAGAAAGCCAGCCTAAGAGTGGATTCTTATTTTTCAAGTTTTAGCATAAAGTTAAGTTGTCATGCGGAATAATAAATTTAGTTTACACTAAAACTATAAAAATCATGATTGCAATACAATCTTAATAATTCCAACCAGCAGTATTAAACCACTCATCATCTTAATGGCTTCCGACACTGTTCTGAAGCAGTGATCAAGTGGTACTCGTTACTGTGAGGGGCAGCGACTCGAATCGATTTACATCCTGCATGAGAAACCTGCTTGCACGACCCATACGCGCTTCCTGGAAGCCCATGGAGCAGCCTTTCGCTTACGGTACCGCAGGGTCTTTCAGGTCCAGACTCCCCTGAGAAGGGTCCCCCAATGCGATGCGCCCTGTGCCGCCATCCGTGGGTGGATTGCTCCCTCCTCTCAGCCCCAGTTTCACCAAAGAAGGGAGAAGGCTATCTTCCGACCAGGTAGTAGTTGTAGCTACGTCGGTTTACTGGGCCCATATCTCCAGCATACAAACAGTACGTTCAAACTTGACCTCATAGGACTGGACACGAGGCGTAGCCTTAGGTGACTCGGATGGGGCTACCTCCTTGATGACAAGCTGTGCTTCCCTTTCCACCTAGTTGCCCGTCCGGTCTTCAATGTGACCCCATCCACACTTTCCTTCATCCGACATTATTCCCTAGTGATAATATTTCCTGTCTACGAGTGGTCTCCATACCACCCGGTCAATAGTCGTCCTAAATTAAGCAGAGCGACTACCGTCCCGAGGCCAATTATCAGGAAAAAGGGGACCTACTGCAATGCTAGGTTTTCAAAAAACTCCTACAAACTTAATGCACAGACAAACCTACATCCCCAACTTAATGCTAAAACACCACCGGGTCCTTCTGGCTCCTGCTCCTGTCCTGCTTCCACGTGATTCACCTCGTGACCTACATGATGCAGATGATGCGATGCATGAGGATAAGTTCGATTTCATGGTAGTTCCTCAACAAGTACGTTAATACAACGATATTGCATGCAAAAATGGACGGGGGTGCCGTTCGTTACGTTGTAACCAGCCTTTATAGGACTTACAAATTATCAAGTTTTAAAAGGAATAATATTTTAGCATGGTTCTGGAGGTCACTTGCATATGGATGATTTACTCTAGATAGCACTTATCAGAGTTGATTTATTTGCCAAATTTCCCTTACATGCATTGAGCCATTAATTTTAATTAATTAATACAAGGAAAAATGTACAAAAATTAATTATGCCTAAAATACAGAGAACTAGCACATGTCATTTTGCAGGGTCACCCAATATGCCAAAACAGATTTTTATGCCAAGTATCAAGAATTTATCACACACCCATATTTATAAATGAATTGATTAGTGTTTTTGCCATTTAATTCAATGCTGATAAAAATACTGACATGCAAGGTATTTTGGTATTTTTCTTAAATAGTACATGTCCAGTGGAATCCAGCAAAATTGGTTTCAGTCAAAAATACCCAGTAATTAATTCCCTATGCATTTTAGTAGTTTGCAGCTATTTACTGGATTAAAATTTCAAAAGAAAAATATTTTCTTTGAAACCCCCCCGCGCGCAGGGCTCATCGCCGGAGCGCGGCGGCGCTGGCCGGAGGACTCATCGCAGCTCGCTGCGGCCTCGGCTGGGGTCGAGGATAAGAGGAAAATTGACCCCGTTCTCGGTGCGCACCTTCTGAAGCCTACGACGACCGCCTGCGATAGCCGGAGAGGGGTGCGCGGCAGCGACAAGAACAGGGGTGGGGTCCGGCGGAGTCGAGTGCACGGGGAAGGGCACCGGAAGCATCACCTGAGTTTGGCGGAAGATGGCACGGTGTCGAGTGGTGGCGAGGAGAGTTGGAAGGCTGGGTCGTCATTGAGGCGGAGCTCTTCGGCCGGCGGCAATGGTGGCTCCAAATCCGAAGTGGAGACGGTGGCTTCTGCAGGTAAAATGGCTCAGGGGTGAGCGCAAGAAGGTGGTCGAGCTCCGGGCGCAAGGGATTTGGACATGGCTCACCGTGGATCAAACGCGAAGCTCGGGTCGTCGGCATCGGGGCAGAACCGGGGCTCCTCTTCGATGTCGCGCGGGGAACAATGAGGTGGTGGTGGCGAGGCCCTCACAACACCCAGGCGTCGCCTCCCTCAGCTTGGCTTGCCCTCCGGTGGGTTGTGGTGGCCGGGCGACGCAGACGTAGCGGCGGTGGGGAGCTTGGTTGAGCAGAGAAAGGGAAGTGTGAGGAAAGAAAAATGGGCAGGGGTGTTCGGACAATAGGGAGGCAGGAGGGATGTCGGAGTGGGGGTGGGGGCGTCGATCCGCCCAGGTGCCGCTCCCGCCCGTCGCCGACATCCACGCGGCGTACGGCTGCTAGAGCTTGCGCGCGGCGCCGAGTGTGCTTCTTCAGCATCGCCGATAGGTGGGGCCCGCAAGGTTATATTTTTTTCCAAAAATTTCAAACCACACGCCCTTGTGAATTTCATAGCAATAAAATTAGAAGCGATCTGCTCAAACCAAAAATATGGGTAGACTACCCGAGATGTGTAGAAAATTAACAAATTAAGTGTGAACTTTGGATTGATTTGGGAATTAAAATAGAATTTTCCAAAGTGTTATAGTTTTTGGATATTTTGGTAATTATTTGGGGTCTTAAATGAAGGAATAAAAATTTGGAAAATTTTCAAAATTCTATTTCATCATTATACACAACATATATTTTTAGTGGGTATAAGTTATGTTGGAAATATTTGACTTGTGGACCAATAGGCATTCAAATTTGCTTAAATTGCTTTCAAATTTGATCAAATTTCAGTTCAAATTTTTGTCCTAGGCTCTTATTCATGTGGGGCTGACTCTATCATGGCAGTAGGGATGTCATAGTCCTCCCTCCTTAAAGAAATCTCATCCCGTGATTAAGTGATGTTATAGCGGTTTACCTAGGTGGTGACATAGGAACTCAGGGTAGTGGCTTTGTAGGAACTCTTCAGTTTCCCAGGTATCCTCCCTTGCGGTGTGGTTACTCCATTGAACCTTGTAGAACTTGAGCATCTTCTTACGGGTAACTCGTTCCTTCTTATCTAGCACCTTCACCGGACGCTCTGAATACGTGAGGTCGGGTTGTAGTTGTCCAGTGCGTTCCAAGGGAACGTCCACCAGGGTGTTCAGACATTTCTTGAGCTAGGACACATGGAAGGTGTCATGCACTCCAGCAAGTTCCACTGGTAGCTGGAGTTTGTAGGCTACAGGCCCACATCTTGCAACGATCGAATAGGGACCAATGTAATGGAGTGCTAATTTTCCATGGACTCCAAATTGTTGTACACCTTTGGTTGGTGACACTCGAAGATAGACCATGTCACCGGCTCTAAATTCCAGTGGGTGGCGTCTTTTATCCACATAACTCTTCTATCTGGATTTTGCTGCTCGTAGGTTTGAATGGATCCCTAATACTTCCTCGTCATCCTGCTGCACTAATTCCGAGCCGAATATTACTCTCTCCCCTGATTCTGACCAACTCAATGGTGTGTGACAACGGCGACTGTATAAAGCCTTGAACGGTGCCATCTTGATGCTCTCTTGGTAACTATTGTTGCATGCAAACTCTGCCAAGGGTAGGCACTCATCCCATTTCTTGTTGTGATTCAATACATAGGCCCTCAACATGTCTTTCATTATTTGGTTAACCCTTTCCGTCTGGCCGTCCGTTTCGGGGTGGTATGCAGAACCTCAAATTAACTTGGTGCCCAGCGACTCGTGTAGCTTTTCCAAAAGCGTCCCACGAACTGAGACCCTCTGTCAGATACTATTGTCTTGGGCACTCCGTGTAAGCATAGGATCCGATCTATATACAATTGTGCATACCTCTCTGTTGTGTACCATGTCGATATGGGGATGAAGTGTGCAACTTTAGTCAGCCGATCAACAATCACCCATATAGAGTCAAACTTGCATGATGTGCGAGGAAGATCAACAATGAAATCCATGCTGATATCCTCCCATTTCCAAGCTAGAACACTCAAGGGTTGTAGCAGGTCTACCCTCTTCAGATGATCGGCCTTGACTCGGTGGCAGGTATCACACTCTGTGACATATCGTGCTATTTCTCTCTTCATACGAGTCCACCAATATCTGCATTTGAAATCATGGTACATCTTGTTGCTGCCTGGATGCATCGAGTACTTTGCAATATGAGTCTCGTCCAAAATCTTCTTGCGAAGTTCCAAATTCTTAGGCACTACTAGGCGATTCTTGAACCATAAAACACCTTCTACGTCTTCCCGAAAACATTGAACCTTAGCGTCGCCCTCTTTTAGTCTCCTTCTGAGATGTGCTATGCCAACATCATTTTTCTGAGCTGCTACTATTTCTTCCGCAAGGTAGGAATCAATGCTAGGTTATAGAGAGCTCCGTGGGGTGTTACTTGGACATAATGACCATCTTGAACTTGTTGGCTGATCATGATGTGGTGGCATTGAGCCTTGCGGCTTAGTGCATCAGCCATGACATTAGCCTTTCCTTGGTGATAGTGCAATTCCAACTCATAGTCCTTAATAAATTCCAACCAATGACGTTGTCTCATGTTCAGATGACCCGGGGTGAAGATGTACTTCAAGCTTTTGTGATCGGTGTAGATACGAACTAAATTTCCAAGCAGGTAATGTCTCCACATTTTCAAAGCTAACACCACTGCTGCTAAGTCCAGAGCATGTGCGGGGTAATTCTGCTCATGCTTCCTCAATTGTCTGGATCCATAAGCGATGACTCTTCAATCTTGCATGAGCACACACCCTAATCCAATACCCGAAGTGTCACAATAGACATCGAACGGCTTCCCCAAGTCCAGTTGAGCTAATACTGGGGCCGTGGTCAGATGCTTCTTCAGGGTTTGAAAAGCATTCTCGCAGCCTTCGTCCCATACGAATTTCTTTTCTTTCTTAAGCAACTCGGTCATAGGATTTGCAATCTTGGAGAAGTTTGGGATCAAACGGCGGTAGTAACCTGCTAATCTAAGAAAACTGCATATATGAAATACGGTCTTCGATGTCTTCCAATTCAGCACCTCTTTCACTTTGGTAGGATCCACCACTATGCCTTCTTCTGAGATGATATGGCCTGGAAATAGTACTTGCTTCAACCAAAACTCGCATTTGCTAAACTTAGAATATAGCAGATGATCCCTTAAACCTCTGTAATACAACGCGAAGATGCTCTGCATGTTCTTCTTCTGACTTGGAGTAGACTAGAATGTCATCAATAAACACCACTGGAAACTTGTCCAACTCTGGCATGAACACCGAGTTCATGAAATACATGAAGTGTGCCGGTGCATTTGTCAAACCAAATGACATCACTTAATACTCATAAAGTCCGTATCGAGTGGAGAACGCTGTCTTGGGGATATCTTCGGTACGGATCTTAATTTGGTGGTATCCAGAACGTAGATCGATCTTGGAGAAAACCTTAGCTCCTATTAACTGATCAAAGAGAATCTCAATGCGAGGTAGTGCATACTTATTCTTGATAGTCACGGCATTGAGGGGTCGGTAATCCACACATAGCCTCAAAGTCTCATCCTTCTTTTTCACGAACAACGCCGGACAACCCCAAGGTGAAGAACTTGGTCGGATAAATCCCTTATCCAGCAGCTCTTTCAACTATTCCTTTAACTCAGCTAGTTCCTTAGGTGCTATTTTATACGGCCTTTTGGATATATGATAAGAACACGACGACGGTGTCCGGATTTTATCCCAATCTTTCACGGTACAGCAAGTACTAGCAAGTATATATAGGTATTGAAACTTGTTATCTCAGCTATGAATAGATAGAACAACAATCTCAAGCTCAATGATCCAACAACCACAATAAAATAGACACCACAGATTTGTTATCCAATAGTAATCATAAACCAGCTAGAACACGATAGGAAAATACCGGCTTACAAGAACTTGATGTAGATGCAAACTAGTAGAGATAAACTCTCCAACTCATTACTTAGACAAGCATGATCTGGAGATGGGGAACCACAAGTTCCAGCATGCACCCAAGGGAAGAATCACTTGATCACGCACTTCAGCGACCGGCAGAGATCGGCGGCAGCAACCGGTAGAGGAGGGCAACACCTCTAGGGTTTTTTTGGAGGACACCACGACCAAAAACACAATACAATCACGTCCTAGCTTACAGGGGCGCTGGCCCTAGGCTATATGGCATGCAAGCCAGCCAAAAACCCAGTTCGACTCGAACACATCTAAAAACAGACTCGGACTCAACACAACTCAGAATTGTTTTGATTATTACAACCGCTAGGGAATTTATTTGACTATGGGGCCAGATCCGTTGGAAAGGTTATCAAATTATCTTTCCAACGAGTATTTACTCAGCCCAATCCGACTCCGTATGGCCCAGTTATGCTACTTTTACTCCGCACCTGTCTGGCTGATCCTAAACCGAGTCCGAACTGATTTTGAGTTTCCATATCTTCTGATTTCGTGACTGGGTGGACTTGAGACCGTGTAGACTTTGAAAGTAAAGTATTGCATACCTTTGGGAACGCTTGTAACACCAATATATGTTCCTTACTTTTCACAAGTGGCACAACCATTGATCCAATCATAACATATTCTTTCGTTTCTCCTTTCTTTTCCTCAACCTTCAGATTGGTCCCAATGAAAACATTGCATGGCATAGAATAATTGGCTAGCAAATCCTCACTTCGCTCTTCATTATTCATAATATTTGTCAAAGATCCAACTAAATGTTGGAGTATTTTGACACATCATGTTCTGCAATATGTGTAAAATCATGCTTGTTTTCAGAATATGTAGTTTTAATGACTCGATGAGTCATGGGCTCATCATCCTCCCTTCCTTGAATCAAGGCCGTCCTCGGCTTTGACATAATTTGACGAGCTCCTCTCCTGTTCAGATCAACACCAATAGCACTGTTTAGACAATTCTTTGCATCACTATTATATTTCCCTTCATGTAATTCATCTTTGACCAAATCACAATGAATGGTACAATGTTGAGGAGCAACAACTGAAAGAATTTCAGAAATACTAGGTGCACTTGTTACTGCAGGAACTACCACATCATTCTCTCCCCCTTGAAACAAAGCCGTCCTCGGCTTTGAGGTAATATCAGCACCATGTTTCTTCTTTGTTGCAGCAAGAAAAACCTCAGCCTTAATATCACATTCCTTCATTGGCTTTAGAATGTGACGAACACCTTTATGCATGAAAGATAATTGTTTGAACGACCACCATGTGTTGCATCAAGATCAAACTGCCATGGTCTTCCTAACAACAAATTGCACGCACTCATCGGTGCCACATCACAATCTATAGTGTCAACATAATCTCCTACTGAAAATTTTACTCTGGCCCTGTGGGTAATTTTCAGCGTGTCACTTTTATTCATCCATTGCATGTAACGAGGTGTAGGAAGCCGCCATGTAGATAAAGATAATGCATGTACCAAATCTGAACTAATCACATTATTGAAACTTCCACCATCAACAATTAATTTGCATACCTTCTTTTTAATCTTGCACTCTGAATGAAAAATATTACAGCGCTGCCCCTTGACATCTGCAATGACACCATCTGAATTTACTTCCTGAGACATCAAAGATAAACCCATACGATCTGCAGCTTCAATTAATGGTTCAACCTGATCAGCACAAGAAGACTCAAGAACTTCCAACTCTACATTTGATTTGTGCACATTCGAACACACCTCAGCTTGCTTGGGTTTGGACAAAACAGCACTAACAGCCTCCTTGACACAATGGTGAATTGTATCATAATCTAGCTTTGGAACATCAAAGGACTCAAGGTCAACAATCTTCTTCTTCGACTCAAATGGGGGATCAAATCGGTGTCGTAATTCCGACTTCATCGCTGCCCAAGATGTGCAAGAGTTATCACCTTGATATGTAAGATCTTGTTGCAATTGCCTCCACCGTAGCAAAACAGCAAAGGAGAATGTTTGCTTTGCCAAATTTACTAATTGGTTTAGTGGCAATTCACCAATCCTATAGAAAGCTTCTATATCATCCTCCCACTCATAATACTCAGATCGAGAACTTGTTGTATATAGTGTTGGCACAAACTTCAAGTATAGGTCAAAATCGTAGGAATCCATCACCACAAATCAGCAGCAAGTACCGTGAGCAACCCGGCAAAACTGATACCAAATGATAAGAACACGACGACGGTGTCCGGATTTTATCCCAATCTTTCACGGTACAGCAAGTACTAGCAAGTATATATAGGTATTGAAACTTGTTATCTCAGCTATGAATAGATAGAACAACAATCTCAAGCTTAATGATCCAACAACCACAATAAAATAGACACCACAGATTTGTTATCCAATAGTAATCATAAACCAGCTAGAACACGATAGGAAAATACCGGCTTACAAGAACTTGATGTAGATGCAAACTAGTAGAGATAAACTCTCCAACTCATTACTTAGACAAGCATGATCTGGAGATAGGGAACCACAAGTTCCAGCATGCACCCAAGGGAAAAATCACTTGATCACGCACTTCAGCGACCGGCAGAGATCGGCGGCAGCAACCGGTAGAGGAGGGCAACACCTCTAGGGTTTTTTTGGAGGACACCACGACCAAAAACACAATACAATCACGTCCTAGCTTACAGGGGCGCTGGCCCTAAGCTATATGGCATGCAAGCCAGCCAAAAACCCAGTTCGACTCGAACACATCTAAAAACAGACTCGGACTCAACACAACTCAGAATTGTTTTGATTATTTCGACCGCTAGGGAATTTATTTGACTATGGGGCCAGATCCTTTGGAAAGGTTATCAAATTATCTTTCTAAGGAGTATTTACTCAGCCCAATCCGACTCCGTATGGCCCAGTTATGCTACTTTTACTCCGCACCTGTCTGGCTGATCCTAAACCGAGTCCGAACTGATTTTGAGTTTCCATATCTTCTGATTTCGTGACTGGGTGGACTTGAGACCGTGTAGACTTTGAAAGTAAAGTATTGCATACCTTTGGTAAAGCTTGTAACACCAATATATGTTCCTTACTTTTCACAAGTGGCACAACCATTGATCCAATCATAACATATTCCTTCGTTTCTCCTTTCTTTTCCTCAACCTTCAGATTGGTTCCAATGAAAACATTGCATGGCATAGAATAATTGGCTAGCAAATCCTCACTTCGCTCTTCATTATTCATAATATTTGTCAAAGTATCCAAACTGAATGTTGGAGTATTTTGACACATCATGTTCTGCAATATGTGTAAAATCATGCTTGTTTTGAGAATACGTAGTTTTAATGACTCGATGAGTCATGGGCTCATCATCAATGATGTGGTAGTTCCTGCAGTAACAAGTGCACCTAGTATTTCAGAAATTCTTGGTGCACTTGTTACTGCAGGAACTACCACATCAATATAGGTGCCGTTCCTGGCTGAAGCTCAATCTTGAATTCAACATCCAGATTAGGAGGGAGTCAAGGAAGATCATCAGGGAATACGTCCTGAAATTCCCTAACCACTGGAATATCATTTATCTGCACGGCTGTGGTGTGGTGAATGCTTGGTGCGGCCAGTTGGGGAGGTATCACTCGAAAGCTTACGCTACCATGGGTGGGAGAGTTTAGGTGTATGGTGTTGGCGTCTATGTCCAACATAGCCTTATGTTGCCTCATCCAAGGCATGCCCAGAATGATGTCAATGTTGCTCCCCTCTAAGACCATGCACTTGGTAGAGTAGACTTTTGCTCCTAGGGTTATTGGGAGTTTCTCAATTTCATAGAGAGCAGGAGTTTGCCCACCGGCTGATTTAATGGTGTATCGTGATTTCATAAGGGTACGAGGCAGTCAATACTTATCAACAAAGAACCCACTAACAAAGCTATGTGATGCCTCCGAATCAAATAGAACTAGTGCGGGGTGGTCTCGAACAGAGAACATACCAGCGAGGATGGGGTTGTTCTCCGAAATCTTCTCCAGGGTGGTGTTGTTCACGCGGCCAGTGCGGACAGGTCCCTTGTTATTGCGGTTATTGTTGTTGCTGTTGTTGTTGCTCCTAAGTGGGTTCTGGCTAGTGCTCTTCTTGGGGTGCGGGCACTCCCTCGAGAAATGCCCAAGACGGCCGCAGTTGTAACAGGGAAAGGGTCCTGTCTGGGTGTTCTGCTACTGTGGTGGGCGATACCCACATTGGCCCTGCTGCTGACGCGGTGCCTGGGGTCACTGCTGTGCTTGCTGAGGTGGACGTGGAAATGATGCTGTCACGTGGTGGAACGATACCTCTGTCCCAAAGGGTCTGTGTACACCATGCGAAACTTCTGCGGGGGTCCACTGGATGGCCCCATAGCACTAGCGGACCTCTTTCGCTCTGCCATCACTTTATGATACCCATCTTCTGTGATGATAGCATTGTTGATGAACTCAGCGAAGGTGCCGCCCCTATTAAGGTTGAGGCGGTCCTGCAGCTCTGCGCTTAGCCCCTCCAAAAAATGGTCCTTACGCTTGGCGGGGGTGTCAACTTGTTCTGAGGCATACAATGCCAAACAGTTGAACTCCTTGCAGTACTCTTTCACGCTGCGGTTGCCTTCTTCAGTGTCGCGAACTCTCGTGCCTTTCTGCGGATGAGTCCCGCAGGAATATAGTGGGTCCGGAACGCCATCTTGAAGTCATCCCAAGCAATCTGCTGGTCCACACCAACAGAGGCGACATGGTTAGCCCAACATGGCCCAGCTGCGCCATGCACCTGCTGTGCCACAAACAATGTCTTCTGCACAGGTGTGTAGTTGAGGAGCCCAAATTTGGACTCGAGCATGCAAAGGAAGTTCTCCGCTTCCATGGGCTCTATGGTGGAGCTGAACATAGGTGGTCTAGTGGCGAGGAAGTCGACGTAGGTACTATTCTATGGTGCGCCATCGTTGTTGCCCTTTGCATTCCGGCCTGCCATGTTCTGCTGTGCCAACTCCCGCATAAATTCTGCTTGCTGCTGCTGGCTTTCCATCATGGTGGCGAAGAACTGCACCATCATCTGCATGGGGTTGGGTGGTGGTGGTGGAGTCCCCTGCTGGGTGTCATCTCTCTAGCCCTGGAACCTTCGGGCTGTTCACCATGAAGCTCGTTGGTGTTGCGTGTGCGCACCATTCTGAAATGCAAGAATAAGGATTCCAATTAGTCTCTTATCCAACAAGATCATTATAGGATACCAAATCAAGTAACATAGCAACACAGGGCAGCATTAATGTAGATAACATAATTCTGATAAAAGCTGGCATTCCTTGATTAACACAGGTCTTAATACAAGTCAACAGTTCTGCACCACATAAACTCAGAATATGTGGCCATCGAGTTACCAAAAGCTATTCACGCGGTTGATCCCCAAAATACAACAACCACACATGGATCGTCAAAAGCTACCCATCTATCCTGCCCTCCATGCACGTCCTAGTCATATCTACTATGACTACTACACCCTGCCTCCAGCTATGCCAGAAGGTCCTGGACGGTCTGCGCCTGTCGGAGCGGGTGGCTCGTAGTCCACGTCGGACTCCTTGCCCATGTCCTCCTCGGGGTCCTCTTCTGCCGGTGCTATCGGTGGCACAACAATCGTGTCCAAGTGAGCCTATAGGTCTCGGTTCTCGTGAGCCAGGGTCTCAAGGTCCTCTGCCATAAGCTCCATCTCATGCTGAGCACTCGCCAGCTGCTGCTGCAGGTGCTTGTTGTGGTTGGCGCACTGCTGCATGATCATGCCCTGTCTGTCTACCTCCTGCGCGAGGGTGTCGTGCTATCTAGTGACCTCTGTAACGCGAGTCCCACTCGCCTCAAGAGCAGCAGTCAGTCGCTGAATCTCCCTCTGCTATGCATCAACCTGTGCCTGTAGGTCATTCCTCTGCACCCAAACCTGCTCGGCGTCGACTAGACGAATCCTGCTGCGGCTGCTAGACTCTTCATCCAAGTTGATGAGGTACTCTGAGTAGTGAGATACACGGTGAGTCTCCGAGAGCGCTGCTATGTTGTGCCTATAGAAGTGAGTGAGAGCCCTGTGGGTGACTCTCTCCAAGCCCTCTCTAAGGCTCCTAGATGTCACTGTGCTCTGCATCCCCGCCAAGTCGGGGTTGCACGGTTTGGGACAGACGCTGATGTGCACCTTTGCAAAAGTCACACCGTGTCGGCGGGTCTCACGCCCACGGTAGGGTGGGAAAGCCACAATGGTGTAGACTGGTGGTGTAGCGCCACCCGTCGTGCTGGAACACCTCGAACCCGTGCTCATCCATCTGGAACACAAACCTAATGGTGAGTAATTGCTCCAAACACAGAGAGTGCAAGCCAACAATAAAATAATATGGTACGATGAGTGATATACTGAATTCAACCACAATAATTGTTTACATTTTCTAGGGTGGATTAGGTTACTCCTCAAAAAGGGGTGTGTTCTGTCCTAAGGTACAGCAGTCACTAAATCAAGCTTTTAAGCAAACTTACTTACCGATTTTGGACAACAATTGAATACCAAAGTGGTGGAGTATTTTAACATCTTTCCAACAAGTACTTACCAAAGTGGACAACAATTGAATACCAAAGGGCTCAGGAGATATGGATTTTTCAAGTTGGCTATCAATATCTAAAAACCTGTTATAGTAGCGCTGTGTTCGATTTGAAAAAGGGTCTGAAATCTAGGTTTCTTTTCATTTAACCTTAGAAATAAACTGTCAGCATCATGGAGGATTTTAGCATCTTTCCAACGCATACTTGCACACTTTCCACAAATTTGTAGAACTCGACAGATAGAATTTGTAAATTGGTATATGTCTGTTGAACTGCTTTAGGGACAGAATGATATTGCTCTGAAAATAGGCTGATTAACTTACCTTACAAGCTTGAAATTGAAATTGTCTGACTACCAAAGTTGTAGTACTTTTTATAACCTTTTTAGAAAGTGCTCATACAGCCCTAGAGATGGTTTACGCAAAGAGTTACAACTTTATAAGTTGGGTCATGAATCTGAATTTCAGACCGACTATACTTTAACATGCTGACTTGGACGGACCCAAAATGGTATTGTCCGGTAATCTTTAAGTCAAAATTTCTTACTGGATGTACAAAGAGTTCGTTCATGATTTCAGTAAGGGTTTACTTGCATGATTTTGACTTTAGAGTGGAGAAATATAGACATGCTAGCTGAAATTTCAGGTTTCATGATGAATTGATGCTCCAACATTTTACTTGAATGCATATGCTTTTGGCCTATACGTCCTCACAAAATAAAATTTGACCACGAATAGGACCATACGTATAGTCATCGGCAGACGATCTCTCAAGTTAGTCGTATGCTACACGTTTCTTACTCGATGCGTGGTTAGCGTACCTGTAGAAGATTGATTTCAGAAATAATAAATCAAATAGAAAAGAAACGAGCCGAAAATAATCCTTTATTATTGTCCTAGGACAGGACACTGATGTTTACCGTAATCAGCCCACGTTCACACCATTGTGCTAGCTTCCCATGTTACTGTCCACAGGGCGGGACACATACCTGCGTTGACGATGCCGTAGATGCGAGTATTTAAACAAACAACCTCCTACAGTTAGCTTTGCCACCTGAATCATAACTAATAATAACCTAGTGGGAACGCCATCACACGTTCGTTATGGGGTTTTCAAACATAGGTCTTTGAATGTTGCACTATTCCCGAGACAGCTCTGATACCATGCTATACAGAACCGTCTTACCATAGAGATGATTCCGTTCCAGGATCCTTCTCGGGTGGCAACACACGCTGTGACGCCTAATAGTACAACACATGACAGAAGAATATAGTTGCACAAGAACATAGGTGGAGTATAGAATTTTACATAAATCTGAATTTAATTTACAACCCAGAGTTTTTAAAGAACAGAAGCGAAGTAATTCAACAGTACTTAAAGTTTGGACGAAAGTAAGATACAACGCCCTGTCACGGCGAATACATAGAAGTAGAAGTCGGCCTTGATCGGTGTCAGGCCCTTGACACCGTACCGACGCACACAAGCCTACTCCTCGTCATCATTGGTGCACAGCTCCCATTCAATATTCCAGCAGTTGGGACGCTGGGCTTCCTAGTGGAACCTCCCACCGCAGTGGCAGTCTCCACTCTGGTCATCTAAAAACCACATAGAGCTACGCCCTGAGTAACTAATTTACTCAGCAAGACTGACCCATCAAAATAGCCAACTACAGCCGACACCTAGACATGCAAAGGCTAGGGGAAAAGTTTATGTTGCCAGAAAGCCAGCCTAAGAGTGGATCCTTATTTTTTAACTTTTGGCATCAAGTTAAGTTGTCATGCGGAATAATAAATTTAGTTTGCATTAAAACTATAACAATCATGATTGCAATACAATCTTAATAATTCCAACTAGTAGTATTAAACCCACTCATCATCTTCATGGCTTTCGACACTGTTCTGGAGCAGTGACCAAGTGGTACTCGTTACTATGAGAGGCAACAACTCGAATTGATTTACATCCTGCAGGAGAAACCTACTTGCACGACCCATACGCACTTCCTGGAAGCCGCATGGAGCAACCTTTCGCTTATGGTACTGTAAGGTCTTCCAGGTCTAGACTCCCCCGAGAAATGTCCCCCAACGCGATGCGCCCCGTGCCACCATCCATGGGTGGATTGCTCCCTCCTCTCAGCCCTTGTTCCACCAAAGAAGGGAGAAGGCTATCTTCCGACCAGGCAATAGTCGTAGCTATGTCGATTTACTGGGCCCATATCTCCAGCATTTAAATAGTACATTCAAAGCTGACCTTATAGGACCGGACAGGAGGCGTAGCTTTAGGTGACTCAGACGGGGCTACCTCCTTGAAGACAAGCTGTCCTTTCCCTTTCCACCTAGTTGCCCGTCCGGACTTCATTGAGACCCCATCCACACTCTCCTTCATCCGACATCATTCCCCATTGATAATATTTCCTGTCTACGAGTGGTCTCCATATCACCCGGTGAATAGTCGTCCTAAATTAAGCTGAGCGACTACCGTGCCAAGGCTAATTATCAAAAAAGAGGGGACCTACTGCAATGCTAGGTTTTCAAACAACTCCTACAAACTTAATGCACAGACAAGCCTACATCCCTAACTAGTGATAAAGTAAAAAAAAGTTAAAACTTGGTGGGATGCAGCGGGGCTTGCCTTGGTTCTGCTTCTGGTTAGCTGAAACACCACGAGGTCCTTCTGGCTCCTGCTCCTATCCTGCTTCCACATGATTCACCTCATGACCTATATGATGCAGATAATGCGATGCATGAGGATAAGGTTTGATTTCATGGCACTTCCTCAACAAATACGTTAATACAACAATATTGCATGCAGAAATGTATGGGGTGTCATTCATTACGTTGCTAACCAGCCTTTATAGGGCTTACAGATTATCGAGTTTTAAAACGAATAATATTTTAGCGTGGTTCTGGAGGTCACTTGCATATGGATGATTTACTGTACATAGCACTTATCAGAGGTGATTTATTTGCCAAGTTTCCCTTACATGCATTGAGCCATTAATTTTAATTAATTAATACAAGGAAAAAGGTACAAAAATTAATTATGCCTAAAATTCAGAGAACTAGCATATGTCACTTTGCAGGGTCACCCAATAAGCCAAAACAGATTTTTATGCCAAGTATCAAGAATTTATGAGACACCCAAATTTATAAATGAATTGATTAGTGTTTTTGCTGTTTAATTCAATGCGGATAAAAATACTGACATGCAAGGTATTTTGGTATTTTTCTTAAATAGTACATGTCCAGTGGAACCATCAAAATTGGTTTGAGTCAAAAATACCCAGTAATTAATTCCCTATGCATTTTAGTAGTTTGAAACTATTTACTAGATTAAAATTTCAAAAGAAAAATATTTTCTTAAAACTCCATCGCGCGCGCGCAGGGCTTCTCGCCGGAGCGCGGCGGCGCTGCCCGGAGGACTCGCCGCAGCTCGCTGCGGCCTCGGCTAGGGTCGGGGATAAAAGGAAAAATGACCCCCTCCTCGGTGCGCACCCTCTGAAGCCTATGGTGACCGCTGGCGATAGCTGGAAAGGGGTGCGTGGCAGCGGCAAGAACAGGGGTGGGGTCCGGCGGAGTCGAGCGCACGGGGAGGGGCACGGGAAGCATTAGGGTCTGGCTAGGAAGCATCACCTGAGTGAGGCGGAAGACGGCACGGGGTCGAGTGGTGGCGGGGAGAGCTGGAAGGCTGGGTCGTCGTCGAGGCGGAGCTCTTAGGCCGGCGGCAATGGTGGCTCCAAATCCGGAGTGGAGAAGGCGGCTTCTGCAGGGAAAATGGCTCAGTGGTGAGCGTAGGAAGGTGGTCGAGCTCTGGGCGCCAGGGATTTGGACACGGCTCACCATGGATCAAACGTGAGCTCTGGGAGGTGTTCAGGTCGGGTCATTGGCGTCAGGGCAAAACCGAGGCTGCTCTTCGATGTCGCGCGGGGAACAATGAGGTGGTGGTGGCGAGGCCCTCACGATACCCAGGTGTCACCTCCCTCAGCTTGGCTCGCCCTCCGGTGGGCTGTGGCGGCTGGGCGACATAGACGTAGTGGCGGCGGGGAGCTCGGTTGAGCAGAGAAAGGGAAGCGCGAGGGAAGAAAAATGGGCGGGAGGGGGGGGGGAGGGTTTGGATAATAGGGAGACACGAGGGATGTCGGAGTGGGGGTGGGGGCATCGATCCGCCCAGGTGCCGCTCCCGCCCATTGCCGGCATCCACGCGGCGTACGGCCGCTGAAGCTTGGGCTCGGTGCCGGGTGAGCTTCTTGAGCGTCGTCGACAGGTGGGGCCCACGAGGTTATATTTTTTTTTCCAAAAATTTCAAACCGCACACCCTTGTGAATTTCGTAGCAATAAAATTATAAGTGACCTGCTAAAACCAAAAATTTGGGTAGACTCCCCGAGATGCGTAGAAAATTGATAAATTAAGTGTGAACTTTGGATTGATTTGGGAATTAAAAGAGAATTTTCTAAAATGTTATAGTTTCTGGATATTTTGGTAAATATTTCGGCTCTTAAATGAAGGAATAAAAACTTTCAAAAAATTCTTGAAATTCTATTTCATCATTATACACAACATATATTTTTGGTGGGTATAATTTTTGTTGGAAATATTTGACTTGCAGATCAATGGGCATTCAAATTTGTTTAAATTGCTTTCAAATTTGATCAAATTTGAGTTCAAATTTTTATCCTAGGCTCTTGTTCATGTGGGGATGACTCTACCATGGCAGTAGGGATGTCACACTATCACCGGCACCAACGTGGGACACGAACTTGAGCATGACATCCATGGCGTTCTGCGCTGCGATAGAGAGGAATGTAGTGGCGGTCTCGTTGCCGAGCGCCGAGCCGCCACCGGCAAGGTTGGAGAGCGAGCGGAAGGTGATGAAGGGCACGCCCAGCTGGTGCGCCACCAGTGCCACGGCGGTGCTCTCCATGTCTCCACGAGCGGAAGGTGATGAAGGGACTGCCGGTAGCTGGCGTTGTCGACATATATGTTGCCGCTGCACCCTCGGGGCACCCGGGTCACCTTGGGTGCTCGGGGCAGGCACGCCGTCGTGTTCACACAGGCCACCGACAGCTTCAGACTCTGCAGGCAAGTCATCATTGTGTTCACTGTTCATGATTGATATCAGCAAGCCGAGCTGCAAGTTGATCAGTCATGATATAGTACCCCGAGCTTCTCGGCGAGGGCGTAATAGGGCTTGCTGACAAGCACCCAGAATGTGTGCTGACATTTCTCCGACGTGCCGGAGAAAGGGAAGATCTCCTCCAGCTTGTAACAGAACCGTCTTACCACGGAGACGGCTCCGTTCCTGGATCGTCCTCAGGTGGCGACACACGCTGTGACGCCCAATAGTACAACACATGACAGAAGAATAGAGTTGCAACAAGAACATAGGTAGAGTACAGAGTTTTTACACAAATCAGAATTTATATTACAACCCACAGTTTTTAACAAATAAAAACGTGGAAGCAAAAGTGTTCAACAGTGATTTAAATGGTTTGACGGGATAAATAAGATACAATCGCCATCTCACGGCGACATACAGTGAACAATCCAGCCATGATAGGTGTGTTGCCCGAACACCGTACCGGCAATCAATTGACTACTCCTCGTCATCGTTGGTGCAAAACTCCCATTCAATGTTCCAACAGTCAGGACATTGTCTTTTCTAATGGAACCTTCCACCGCAGTGGCAATCTCCACCCTGGTCATCTGAAAACCACATAAAGCAATGCCCTGAGTAACTAATTTACTCAGCAAGACTGACCCGTCAAAATGGCCAACGACACCTAGACATGCAAAGGCTAGGGATGGGGTTGATGTTGCCAGAAAGCCAGCCTACGAGTGAATCCTTATTTTTCAACTTTTAGCATCAAGTTAAGTTGTCATGCAGAATAATAAATTTAGTTTGCACTCGGACGGGGCTACCTCCTTGAAGACAAGTTGTCCTTCTCTTTCCACCTAGTTGCCCGTCCGGTTTTCATTGTGATTCCATCCACACTTTCCTTCATCCGACATCATTCCCAAGTGATAATATTTCATGTCTACGAGTGGTCTCCATACCACTCGGTGAATGATCGTCCTAAATTAAGCAGAGCGACTACCGTTCTAAGGCTAAATATCAGGAAGAAGGGACCTACTGCAATGCTAGGGTTTCAACCAACTCCTATCACTTAATGCACAGACAAGCCTACATTCCTAACTAGTGATAGACTAAAAATTAAAACGGGTGGGATGCACTGGGGCTTGCCTGGTTTCTGCTCCTGATCAGCTGATACACCTTCGGGACCTTCTGGCTCCTGCTCCGGTTCCGTCTCTACGTGGTTCATCTCGTGATCTACATGATGTGAATGGTGCAATGCATAAGAACCTCATTCGATTCATGGCACTTTTATGTTAATGCACACTATTTCATGTACGGGTGAGCGGGGTGTCGCTCGTTAAAATGCTACCCAGCCTTTTATAGTGTTTTGACAAAAATTATCAAGCTTAAGTGAGAAATTAAAAATTTAGCATGGTTCTAGAGGTCAAAATAAATTGGGTGTTTTTCTGTGAATAATACATACCAGGAGTGATTTATGGGCCAAGTTTCATTTACATGCAATTTGTCAATGATTTTAAATATTTAAAACAGGGAAAAAGGTACAAAAATTAATAATGCCAAAAGTATAGAGAACTAGCACATGACACTTTGCATGGTCACCCCATATGCCAAGTATCAAGAATTTATCAGACACCTATATTTATAAATGAATTTATTAGTGTTTTTACCATTTAATTCAATTCTGATAAAATACTGACACTCTAGTTGTTTTGGTATTTTTCCTAAATAGTACATGTTCAGTGGAGTCTACTAAAATTTATTCCATCCCAAAATTCATAGTATTTAATTTACTATGCATTTCGCAAGGTCAGGCTATTTTCAGGAATTTAATAAACTGAGAAAATCTATTTTTGCGCTCGCGGGCCGCCTTCCCGCAGCCCAGTGGGCCAAAACACATGCGGAGGGGCGCTCCTGGGCCAGGTTTGGCCCAAGCAGGCACGACCCAGTGGCCAGCTCGGCCTATCGGCGAGCTCGCCGAGCCGAGCGCGCACGCGGCTGTGCTCTGGCCACGCGCGGCGACAAGGGCGAGGCCGACGGCCAGGGCGACGGTGGTAGTTGGCGCTAGCGCGAATGGGGCCAGGGGGTGGTGTGGGTTGAGTGGCGCGTGGAGGGGACACAATGCAGCTCACCTAGCTGGGTTGGCGATGAGCGACGGCGGTGATGGTGGTCGGTGGAGGCGTTCCGGCGTCGAATCTGCATGGGGATGGCCAGGTGAGGTCGAAGGCATGCGCGAGGTCAGGGTAGCCGAGGGTGTGCAAGGGTTTGGTCGGAGACTCACTGACGTGCTATGATGACGCGGTGGAGCGGTGGTCGGAGTCGGGGAAGAACCGGCAATCAACGACAGCTTGGTGGAGGGAAAGGGAAGAGGCTTCACGGGAGGCTTGCAGACGGCGAGGCAGCTCTCCGAGCGTTGACGGCCGGGACGGGGAGGTGGTGCAGCCACGGCGATGCAGAGCTCAGCCATGAGCTGCAATGGCGGGGGGTTGCGGCGTGGGAGAAGAGAGGGAGTGGCACGTTCGGACAAGTGAGGGAGGGGACAGAAAGGATGTCGCGGTGGGGGTGGGGGCGTCGATCCACGGCATCGGGCGCTGCCCTGTCAGCGGCGACCACACGGCGGACGGGCAGCGGAAGAGAGCGGGCGGCACCGGTTTGTGCTTCTTTAGTGAGGCTGACCGGTGGGTCCCACAGGGGGGGGTATTTTATTTATTTTCCTAAACCTGCTAACCATCAGTACTTGTTATTTTAGTGGAGATTAATCCAATGATAATCAAATGAAACCAAAAATATAGGCAGACTCCATTAGTTCTAATAAAATTTGAATAGAAATTTTATAAAGAGGGGTGGTTTTTGGGTATTTGACCATTTATTTGGGGCATTAAATGGTGAGATAAAAATATGATAAATTCACCAAAATTCTATTTCACCAGGACATACCACATATATTTTTGGTGGCACAACGTTATGTTAGAAATATTTGAATTATAGTGCAATGGTCATTCAAATTAACTTAAATGGCTTCCAAATTTGATCAAATTCAGTTCAAATTTTTGTCCTGGGTTCTTGTTCATGTGAGGATGTCACAGCCCTCCCCCTTAAAGAAATCTCATCCCAAGCTAAAGGAAGTCATAACGGTTTACCTCGATGGTGGCGTAGGAGCTAGGGGTAGTGGCTTTGTAGGAACTCTTCAGTTTTCCAGGTGGCCTCCCTGGCGGTGTGGTTGCTCCATTGAACCTTGTAGAACTTGAGCGTATTCTTACGCATAACTCGTTCCTTCTCGTCAGGCACCCTCACCGGACGCTCTGAATACGTCAGATCAGGTTGTAGTTGTCCAGTGGTCTCCAAAGGAACGTCCGCCAGGGTCTTCAGACATTTCTTGAGCTGGGACACATGGAAGGTGTCATGCACTCCAGCAAGCTCCACTGGTAGCTAGAGTTTATAGGCGACCGGCCCACATCTTGCGACGATCGAATAGGGTCCAATACAACGGGGTGCTAGTTTTCCGCGGACTCCAAATCGTTGTACACCTTTGGTTGGTGACACTCGGAGATAGACCATGTCACCGGCTCTGAATTCCAGCAGGCAACATCTTTTATCCACATAACTCTTCTGCCTGGACTTTGCTGCTCGTAGGTTTGATTCAATTTCCAATACCTTCTCCTCAGCCTGCTGCACAAATTCCGGGCCAAATATTGCTCTCTCCCCTGATTCTGACCAACTCAATGGTGTGCGACAACGATGATCGTAGAGAGCCTCGAACGGTGCCATCTTGATGCTTTCTTGATAACTATTATTGTATGCAAATTCTGCCAAGGGTAGGCACTCATCCCACTTTTTGTTGTGATTCAATACATATGCCCTCAACATGTCTTCCAATATTTGGTTAACTCTTTCCATCTGACCGTCTGTTTGGGGGTGGTATGCAGAATCTCTAATTAACCTTGTGTCCAGTGACTCGTGTAACTTCTCCCAAAAGCGTCCCATAAACTGGGAGCCTCTGTCGAATACGATAGTCTTAGGCACTCCGTGCAAACACATGATTCACTCAATGTATAGTTGCGTGTATTTCTACATCTTGAACCGTGTCGATACAGGGATGAAGTGTGCGACCTTTGTCAACCTGTCAACAATGACCCATATGGAGTCGAATTTGCATGATGTAGGCGGTAGGCTAACGATAAAATCCATGTTGATATCCTCCCATTTCCAAGCTAGAACACTCAAGGGTTGTAGCAGGCCCGCCTTCTTTAGATGATCGGCCTTGACGCGGCGGCAGGTATCACACTCGATGACATATCGCGCTATTTCCCTCTCCATACAAGTCCACCGATATTTAGACCTCAAATCGTGGTACATCTTGTTACTACCCGGGTGCAAGGAGTATTTTGCAATGTGAGCCTCGTCCAGAATCTTCTTGTGGAGTTCCATTTTCTTAGGCACCACTAGTCGATTCTTGAACCATAAAACACCTTCTGCGTCTTCTCGAAAAACATTGAACCTTAGCGTCGCCCTGTTTTAGTCTCCTTCTGAGGTGTGCTATGCCAACATCATTTTTCTGAGCTACTACTATTACTTTCCGCAAGGTAGGAATCAATGCTAGGTTATAGAGGTCTCCGTGGGGTGTTACCTGAACATAATGACCATCTTGGACTTGCGGGCTGACCATGATGTGGTGGCTTTGAGCCTTGCGGCTTAGTGCGTCAGCCACGACATTAGCCTCTCCGGGATGATAGTGCACTTCCAACTCATAGTCCTTAATCAATTCCAACCAATGACGTTGTCTCATATTCAGGTGATCCTGAGTGAAGATGTACTTCAAGCTTTTGTGATCGGTGTAGATACGAACTAAATTTCCAAGAAGGTAATGTCTCCATATTTTTAAGGCTAAAACCATTGCTTCTAATTCCAGATTGTGTGCGGGGTAATTCTGCTCATGCTTCCTCAATTGCCTTGATCCATAAGCAATGACTCTCCCATCTTGCATGAGCACAC
Source organism: Eleusine indica (assembly GCA_030378355.1). NCBI lineage: Eukaryota > Viridiplantae > Streptophyta > Magnoliopsida > Poales > Poaceae > Eleusine > Eleusine indica. The sequence continues at coordinate 53,094,352 of CM059495.1, forward strand.
ACCCTAATCCAACACCCGAAGTGTCATAATAGACATCGAATGGTTTTCCCAGGTCCAGTTGAGCAAATACTAGGGTCGTGGTCAGATGCTTCTTTAGGGTTTGAAAAGCATTCTTGCAGCCTTCATTCCATATGAATTTCTTTTCCTTCTTAAGCAACTCGGTCATGGGCTTTGCAATCTTGGAGAAGTTGGGGATGAAACGGCGGTAGTAACCAGCTAATCCAAGAAAACTGCGTATATGAAATACGGTATTCGATGTTTTCCAATTTAGTACATCTCTTACTTTGCTAGGATCCACCGCTATGCCTTCTTCCAAGATAATATGGCCTAGAAATGGTACTTGCTTCAACCAAAACTCGCATTTGCTAAACTTAGCATATAGCTGGTGCTCCCTTAACCTCTGTAATACAACACGAAGATGCTCTGCATGTTCTTCTTCTGACTTAGAGTAGACTAGAATGTCGTCCATAAACACCACTACAAACTTGTCCAACTCTGGCATGAACACCGAGTTCATGAGATACATAAAGTGTGCTGGTGCATTTGTCAAACCCAACAATATCACTAAATACTCATACAGCCCGTATCGAGTGGAGAACGCCGTCTTGGGAATATCTTTGGCACAGATCTTAATTTGATGGTATCTAGAACGGAGATCGATCTTGGAGAAAATCTTAGCTCCTATTAACTGATCAAAGAGAATGTCGATGCGAGGCAGTGGATACTTGTTCTTGATAGTCATAGCATTGAGGGGTCGGTAATCAACACATAGCCTCAAAGTCTCATCCTTCTTTTTCACGAACAATGTCGGACAACCCCAAGGTGAAGAACTTGGTCGAATAAACCCCTTATCTAGCAGCTCTTTCAACTGCTCCTTTAACTCAGCTAGTTTCTTGGGTGCCATTTTATACGGTCTTTTGGATATAGGTGCCGTCCCTGGATGAAGCTCAATCTTAAACTCGACATCCCAATCAGGAGGGAGTCCATGAAAATCGTCAGGGAATACGTTCTGAAATTCCCTAACCACTGGAATATCATTTATCTGCCCGGCTGTGGTGTGGTGGATGTTTGGTGCGGTCAGTTGGGGAGGTATTACCCGAAAGCTTACGCTACCATGGGTAGGAGAGTTTAGGTGTATGGTGTAGGCATCTATATCCAACACAGCCTTACGTTGCCTCATCCAAGGCATGCCCAGAATGATGTCAATATTGCACCCATCCAAGACCATGCACTTGGTAGAGTAGACTTTTGCTCCTAGGGTTATTGGGGGTTTCTCAATTTCATAGATAGCAGGGGTTTGCCCACCGGCTGATCTAATGGTGTATCGCGATTTCATAAGGGTGCGAGGCAGCCGATACTTATCAATGAAGAACCCACTAACAAAGCTATGTGATGCCCCCGAATAAAATAGAACTAGTGCGGGGTGGTCTTGAACAGAGAACATACCAGCGAGGATGTGGCTGTTCTCCGGAATCTCCTCCACGGTGGTGTTGTTTACACGGCCAGTGCGGACTGGTCCCCTGTTGTTGCGGTTGTTGTTGTTGCTGTTGTTGTTGTTCCTTGGTGGGTCCTGGCTAGTGCTTTTCTTTGGGTGCGGGCACTCCCTCGAGAAATGTCCAAGACGGCCGCAGTTGTAGCAAGGAAAGGGCCCTGTCTGAGCGTTCTGCTGCTGTGGTGGGCGATACCCACCTTGGCTTTGCTGCTGACACGGTGCCTGGGGTCGCTGCTATGCTGACTGAGGTGGACGTGGGAACGGTGCCGTCACGGGGGTGGAACGGTACCTCTATCCTGATGGGTCTGTGTACACCATGCGAAACTTCTACGGGGTCCACTGGCTGGCCCCATAGCACTAGCGAACCTCTTCCGCTCTGCCATCACCTTGCAATACCCATCTTCTATGATGATAGCGTTGTTGACGAATTCAGCGAATGTGCCGCCCATGTTAAGGTTGAGGCGGTCCTGCAGCTCTGCGCTTAGCCCCTCCAAGAAATGGTCCTTACGCTTGGCGGGTGTGTCAACTTGTTCTGGGGCGTACAGTACCAACCAGTTGAACTCCTCGCAGTAATCTTCGACGCTGCGGCTGCCTTGCTTCAGTGCTGTGAACTCTCATGCCTTCCTGCGGATGAGTCCCGCAGGAATGTAGTGGGCCCGGAATGCCGTCTTGAAGTTGTCCCAAGCAATCTGCTGGTCCGCACCAAAAGAGGCGACATGGTTAGCCCACCATGCTCCAGCTGCATCATGTAGCTGCTATGCCGCAAACAATGTCTTCTGCACGGGCGTGTAGTTGAGGAGTCCAAATTTGGACTCGAGCATGCGAAGAAAATTCTCTGCTTCCATAGGCTCAGTGGTCGAGCTGAACGTAGGGGGCCTGGTGGTGAGGAAGTCAGCGTAGGTGTTTTTCTGTGGTGCGCCATCATTGTTGCCCCTAGCATTCTGGACTACTAGGTTCTGATGTGCCAACTCCTGCATGAATTCCGCCTGCTGCTGCTAGCTTCCCATCATGGTGGCAAAGAATTGTGCCATCATCTGCATGGGTTTAGGTAGTGGCGGTGGTGGTGGAGTTCCCTGCGGAGAGTCATTCCCTCTAGCCGTGGAACCTTCGGGCTGTTCACCGTGAAGCTTGTTGGTGTTGTGGGTGTGCACCATTCTGAAATGCAAAAATAAGGATTCCAATTAGTCTCTTATCCAACAAGATCATTATAGGATACCAAATCAAGTAACATACCAACACAGGGCAGCAGTATGGTAGATAACATAATTCTGATAAAAGTTGACATTCCTAGATTAACACAGGTCTTAATACAGGTTAACAGTTCCGTACTACATAAACTCGGAATATGTGGCCATCGAGTTACCAAAAGCTATTCATGCAGGTGATCCCCAAAATACAACAACCACGCGTGGATCGTTATCCTACCGTACATGTACGGCCTAGTCATGTCTACTACGGATACTAAGCCCTGCCTCCGGCTGTGCCCGAGGGTCCCGGACGGTCTACGCCTGTTGGAGCGGATGACTCGTAGTCCACGTCGGACTTCTCGCCCATGTCCTCCTAAGGGTCTTCCTCTGCGGGTGCTACTGGTGGCACAACAATCGCGTCCAAGTGAGCCTGTAGGTCCTGGTTCTCGTGAGCCAGGGTCTCAAGGTCCTCTGCCATAAGGTCCATCTCTTGCTGGGCACTTGCCAGCTACTGGTGCAGGAGCTCGTTGTGGTTGGCACGCTGCTGCATGATCAAGCCCCGTCTGTCTACCTCCTGTGCGAGAGTGTTGCGCTGTCCAGGGACCTCGGTCACATGAGTCTCACTTGCCTCCAGAGCAGCTGTCAGCCGCTGAATCTCCCTCTGATGTGCATCGACCTGTGCTTGCAGGTCGTTCCTCTGCACCCAAACCTGCTCAGTATCCGCTAGTAGGATCCTACTGCGGCTACTAGACTCCTCATCTAAGTTGAGGAGGTACTCGGAGTAGTGAGATACGCGGTGGTATCCCGCGTGGTACTCCGGATAGTCATCACAGGAGATGCGCCTCACGCGCCTTTGCCACACTGGGTCTGCCTGGTGCCAAATAGGGATCATCTCGAACAGAGTCCCTGAGAGCGCTGCTATGTTGCGCCCACAGAAGTGAGTCAGAGCCATGTGGGCGACTCTCTCCAAGCCCTCCCTGAGGCTCCCAGACGTCACCGTGCTCTCCATCCCCGCCAAGTCGGAGTTGCGCGGGTGGGGAGAGACGCTAATGTGCATCTCTGCAAAAGTCACACTGTGGTGGCGGGTCTCATGCCCATGGTAGGAAGGCTGCTCCTCGTAGCCCAAAGCACGCAGAATCTCCCACAAGAGGGTGGGAAAGCCGCGGTGGTGTAGACCGGTGGTATAACACCACCCGTCGTGCAGGAACACCTCGAACCCGTGCTCGTCCATCTGAAACACAAACCCAATGGTGAGTGATCGTTCCAAACGCAGAGAGTGCAAGTCAACAATAAAATAATACGGTGCAATGAGTGATATATGGAAGTTAACCACCGTAATCGGTTACATATTCTAGGGTGGATTCGGTTACTCAGCTAAAAGGGTACGTTCTGTTCTAGGGTACAGCAGCCACTAAATCAAAATTTTAGGCAATCTTACTTACAGATTTTGGACAGCAATGGAATACCAAAGTGGTAGAGTTTTTCAACACCTTTCCAACAAGTACTTACTCAACTCCATCTAATGAGGGGATCAGGAGTTATGAACTTTCTAAGTGTCAAGTCAGAATCTGAAAATTTGTTTTGAACATCACGGAGTTCATTCTGGAAATGGTCCTGAAATCTGGAGTCCTAGGTCTTTAATTTCGGGAGTAACTTACCCATATTATAGAGAATTTTAATACCTTTCTAACGCATATTTATACGCCTCCATCCAATACCTGGAACTCGAGATATTAAAATTTTACACTACCGATCAAATTTCCGAGCCGGTTTCTGGACAGATCTGGGTTGCCCTGAAGATTTGCTCATAGATCGGCCTTACTGGTCTCCAACCCGAAACCTCACACTAGCGAAGTTGCAGTACTTTTTGTAACCTTTCTAGAAATTGCTGATACAGCCCTAGGGGTAATCTGAGCAAAGAGTTATGAATTTTTTAAGATAGATCATGAATCTGGATTTCAGATTGACCTTAAACCGACATGCTGACTCGGACGGGCCAAAAATGGTATTGTCCGGTAATCTTTAGTTAAAATTTCTTGCTGGATGTACAGAGAGTTTGTTCATGATTTCAATAAGGATTTATTTGCATAATTTTAACCTTAGTGTGGAGAAATATAGATTCTTATATGAGTGACATGCAAGCTGAAATTTTAGGTTTCAAGATTACTTGATGCTCCAATATTTTCTATGAATGCAGATGCTTTCGGCCTATACGTCCTCATAAAATAAAATTTGGCCACGAATAGGACCATACGTTTAGTCGGTGGCAGACGATCTCCCAAGTTAGTCGTATGCTACATGTTTTCTTACTCAATTCGCGGTTAGCGTACCTGCAGAAGATTGATTACAGAAACATTACATCAAATGGAAAAGAAACGAGCCAAAAATAATCCCTTATTATTATCCTAGGGCAGGACACCGATGTTTTTCGCAATCAGCACGCGTTCACACCTTTATGCTAGCTTTCCATGTTACTGTCCACAGGACGGGACACATACCTGCATTGACGATGTCGTAGATGCAAGTATTTAAACAAACAACCTCTTACAGTTAGCTTTGCCACCTGGATCATAACTAATAATAACCTATTGGGAACGTCCTCACACGTTCATTATGGGGTTTTTGAAAACATGTCTCTGAATGTTGCACTATTCCCGAGACAGCTCTGATACCACGCTGTAACAGAACCGTCTTACCACGGAGATGGCTCTGTTCTAGGATCGCCCTTGGGTGGCGACACACGCTGTGACACCCAATAGTACAACACATGATTGAAGAATAGAGTTGCAACAAGAACATAGGTAGAGTACAGAGTTTTACATAAATCAGAATTTATATTACAACCCAGAGTTTTTAACAAATAAAAACACGGAAGCGAAATTGTTCAACAATGATTTAAATGGTTCGACGGGATAAATAAGATACAATAGCTCTCTCACGGTGACATACAGTGAACAATCCAGCCATGATAGGTGTGTTGTTCGAACACCGTACCGGCAATTAATGGACTACTCCTCGTCATCATTGGTGCAAAGCTCCCATTCTATGTTCCAGCAGTCAGGACACTGTCCTTCCTAATGGAACCTTCCACCGCAGTGGCAACCCCCACTCTGGTCATCTGAAAACCACATAGAGCTACGCCCTGAGTAACTAATTTACTCAGCAAGACTGACCCGTCAAAATGGCCAACTACAGCTGACACCTAGACATGCAAAGGCTAGGAATGGGGTTCATGTTGCCAGAAAGCCAGCCTATGAGTGGATCTTTATTTTTTAAGTTTTAGTATCAAGTTAAGTTGTCATCCGGAATAATAAATTTAGTTTGCACTAAAGCTATAACGATCATGGTTGCAATATAAATCTTAATAATTTCAAATAGCAGTATTAAACTCACTCATTATCTTAATGGCTTCCGACACTGTTCCGGAGCAGCGATCAAGTGGTACTCGTTACTGTGAGGGGCAGCGACTCGAATCGATTTACATCCTATAGGAGAAACCTGCTTGCACGACCCATACACGCTTCCTGGAAGCCGCATGGAGCAACCTTTCGCTTATGGTACCGCAGGGTCTTCCGGGTCCAGACTCCTCCGAGAAGGGTCCCCCAACACGATGCGCCCCGTGCCGCCATCCGTGGGTGGATTGCTCCCTCCTCTCAGCCCCAGTTCTACCAAAGAAGGGAGAAGGCTATCTTCCGACCAGGCAGTAGTCGTAGCTATGTTAGTTTATTGGGTCCATATCTCCAGCATGCAAACAATACGTTCAAACTTAATCCCATGGGCCGGACACGAGGCGTAGCCTTAGGTGACTCGGACGGGGCTACCTCCTTGAAAACAAGTTGTTCTTCTCTTTCCACCTAGTTGCCCGTCCGGTCTTCATTGTGATTCCATCCACACTTTCTTTCATCTGATATCATTCCTCAGTGATAATATTTCCTGTCTACGAGTGATCTCCATACCACTTGGTGAATGGTCATCCTAAATTAAGCAGAGCGACTACCGTCCTGAGGCTAAATATCGGGAAGAAGGGACTTACTACAATGCTAGGGTTTCAACCGACTCCTATCACTTAGTGCACAGAGAAGCCTACATTCCTAACTAGTGATAGAGTAAAAATTAAAACAGGTGGGATGCACCGGGGCTTGCCTGGGTTCTGCTCCTGGTCTGCTGATACACCACCGGGTCCTTTTGGCTCCGGCTCTGGTCCCGTCTCCACGTGGTTCGATTCATGGTGCAATGCATAAGAACCTCATTCGATTCATGGCACTTCCTCAACAAATACATTAATGCACACTATTTCATGTAGAGGTGAGCGGGGTGTCGCTCGTTAAAATGCTACCCAACCTTTTATAGTGTTTTGACGAAAACTATCGAGCTTAAGTGAGCAATTAATAATTTAGCATGGTTCTGGAGGTCAAAATAAATTGGGTGTTTTTCTGTGAATAATACATACCAGGAGAACTAGCATATGACACTTTGCAGGGTCACCCCATATGCCAAGACATATGTTTATGCAGAATAATTTAGCTTGGTTCTCAGTGATTTTAAATAATTAAAACAAGGAAAAAGGTACAAAAATTAATAATGCCAAAAGTACACAGAACTAGCACATGACACTTTGCAGGGTCACCCCATATGCCAACACATATGTTTATGCCAAGTATCAAGAATTTATCAGACACCTATATTTATAAATGAATTTATTAGTGTTTTTACCATTTAATTCAATTTTGATAAAATACTGACATACAGGGTGTTTTGGTATTTTTCCTAAATAGTACATGTCCAGGAGAGTCTACTAAAATTTATTCCATCCCAAAATTCGCAGTATTTAATTTACTATGCATTTTGCAAGGTCGGGCTATTTTCTGGAATTTAATAAACTAAGAAAATCTACTTTTACGCTTGTGGGCCGCCTTCCCGCAGCCCAGTGGGCCAATACCCACGTGGAGGGGCGCTCCTGGGCCAGGTTTGGCCCAGGCGGGCACGACCTAATGGCCAGCTCGGTCCATCGGCCACCTAGCCGAGCCGAGCGCGCGCGCGGCGGTGCTCTGGCCATGTGCGACGGCGAGGGCGAGGCCGGCGGCCAGGGCGACGGCGGTACTTGGCGCTAGCGCAAATAGGGCCAGGGGGTGGGGGGGGGGGGGGGTTGAGCGGCGTGTGGAGGGGACACAATGCATCTCACCTAGCTGGGTCGGCGACGAGCGGCGGCGGTGACGGTGGTCGGCGGAGGCGTTCCGGCGTCGGATCTGCACGGGGGAAGGCCGGGTGAGGTCAAGGGCGTGTGCGAGGTTAGGGTAGCCGGGGGTGTGCAAGGGATTGGTCGAAGACTCACCGACGAGCTAGGATGACGTGGCGAAGCGGCAGTTGGAGGCGGAGAAGAACCGGCAATCGACGATGGCTCGGTGGAGGGAAAGGGAAGAGGCTTCGCGGGAGGCTTGCAGACGGCGAGGCGGCGCTCCGAGCGTTGACGGCCGGGATGGGGAGGCGGTGCAGTGGTGGCGATGCGGAGCTCAGCCGGGAGCTGCAATGGCGGGGGGTTACGGCGGGAGAGAACAGAGGGATAAGAGAGGGAGTGGCGCATTCGGACAAGTGAGGAAAGGGGGGGGGGGGGGGGGGGGGGCTTTGAATTTATTTATTTTCCTAAACCTGCTAACCATGAGTACTTGTTATTTTCATGTAGATTAATCCAATGCTGATCAAATAAAACCAAAAAAATAGACAGACTCCATATAATATGAGTGATTTTACAAAAATGCTAACTGCCATTATTTCTTAATAATATTTGAATAGAAATTTTATAAAGAGGGGTGATTTTTGGGCATTTGACCATTTATTTGGGGCATTAAATTGTGAGATAAAAATATAATAAATTCACCAAAATTTTATTTCACCAGGACATACCACATATATTTTTGGTGGCACTAGGTTATCTCAGAAATATTTAAATTATAGTTTAATGTTCATTCAAATTAGCTTAAATGGCTTCCAAATGGGATCAAATTTCAGTTTAAATTTTATTCCTGGGTTCTTGTTTATGTAAGGATGTCACACGGCTGGTACCAGATGCTGTTGAGAGTGTTAGCTGCCGCCAGATCCTCCGCCGGGTAAGGCCCGTGCCCGACGACGGTGTGGTCGGAGAAGTTGAGGAAGCCCAACTCCCTGGTGTAGTCGCCGGCGGCCTCCAGCGGGAGCTCGTTCGCTGGGCCGTCGCCGTGCCTCTGCCAGACCCAGAGCGCCAGGTGGGCCCAGTACTCGGGGATGGTGACGTCGCCGATCTGCAGGCCGTCGTCGAGGTTGCCGGCGATGCCCCAGTGCAAGACGCCCTTCTCCTTGAACAGGCTCACCAGCAGCTGGGGTCGTAAGCCCGGCATTGAGCTGCATGCATGTAGGTCTCAGATCGTGTTTTTTCTTTCTGAGATTGATGTAATATGTACATGCGCATTGTTCCATCAGATCGTTCAGAGGTTGAAGATTAGCCCGGCCGCTAAAAGCCAGCCACTCTAAAGTATATCACTTGTCTTTAATTAGTTTATATATATCCAGATGTTATATGATGCATGCTAATGTGATTATTTAATGCATACTCGCACCGATCAAAGACTTGTGATCAAGGTCAAACAAGAGATAAAAGAGTATAAACAAGTAATCATCATCAAGAGTATAAAAGGGCATGCAGCAGCCTCTGACCCAGAGATGTAGAGAAACTAGTACCATGCCGAGCCCTGTCATGACCATGACGACCCTTTGGCCTTGAATGGTTCCGAACCGAAACCTTCGCCCTGAATATGTGATACAGAGATGGAGCATGCATTCAGTAACTAATCTTCCAGAACGAACATCAATCATTCTACAAGATACCTTGGACATCAAAGATGGGGATGTCGTCGCTGGGCTTGAAGATTGGGGATTTGAGGACGGGCTCCATCTCGTAGCCGTTGGGCGCGACGAGCCCCACGAAGGGGGCGCCCACCCGGTTCGTCCACAGGACGGCTCGACACGTCTCGTCGGAGATGAACCCCGCCGCCGGCGTCGTCGCCGCCGTCGCCATGACGAGGAGCATCACCGCCGCCGCGAACCAGGCCGCCACGGCCCGCGGCCAAACTGCACCAGCTGCCATCTTCTTTCTGACGAGGAACGCCTTGGCTATGAATTTTTTTTTTTTTTGAGACCAGAACACTTTGTTTATGATCTGAACCTACAATTAACGCTAGCTTGGCTTCTTATATATGTGTGTGTCGAGATGACGATGAGCACGGATATACATAGATATTGACTACTGATCGATCAGAGAAAACGAAGAGATGCGATGTGTCTGGGATACAGGAATGGAACGAACTAGCTTTAATAATCACATATCTACAAACTGAGATGGTTATTACATAGACAAATATTAAGGCACCAACGACAGTTTATTCAGGCTGCAACAGCGCTTACTTTTCTTGTCACACGTGTCCTACTTCCTCAGCTGCTTATTTTTTAACTCCTCTAATTCCTTCATCATTTTTTCCTTGTCAGCATCATATGCCTTTGTAGCTTCCTCATTTGCCTCTGCCAACACCGATACCGCGTTCCTTGTGCCCTCCAATTTCCTTTGGAGTTCACCCTTTTTCACCTTACACACATCCAATTTCAATTGGAGTTTAAACTTTTCCTCCATACACTCCTCCAGTTCCCTTTGGAGTTTATCTTTTGTCACCTTGCACTCCTCCAATTCCAGTCTAATCTTTATTTCAATTTCCAATTGGACTTTAATCTTTAATTCGAGTTCCAAAATGAGTTTAACCTTTAATTCGAGTTCGATTTCGAGTTTAGGCTTTACTTTCCTACACTCATCCAATTGCATTTGGAGTTCACCCTTTGTCGCCATACACTTTTCCAGTTGCCTTTGGAGATCAGTCTTCACCTGCAGGTCGCTGACGCTGGAGATCCATGTACCTAAAGTTCATTAATTTTAGACCACACTGCGCAGGAATTGGACATTGGAAAAATGATGTTTTTTTCCTCACCTGGACGGACCCTTTGTTCTTCCTCTTGTTTTTTCCTCCGCTCACGCTCACGCTCACGGAAAATATATTCCCCAGCCAATACTCCAGCTACACCCAATCCTCCAACTACAAGTACTGGCGCTAATAGTGGACCCAATGCTGGCATGAATGGAGCCAATGCTGGGAGACTGAATGGAATCGCCGCCATGGTCTGGAGAGGTCAGCGGCTTGGGGCCGTCGTCGCCCTCCTGGCGCTGCTGTCGTCAAGCACTCGCCGGAGTTGGAAGACGCTTCTTCAATTCTGTCTTCGCCGTACCCCAGGCAAAGGATGGCCGTGCCCCTGCCAAAGCTACTTGGTGGTCAATATATATAAGGGGAGATCGAGGGAGGGATTGTTTGTACGAGGAAGCGGGAAGAGGAGAGAAGGGATGGAGTGTCGGTGCTCAAGAGGGAAGAAGCAGAGGGGAGGGAAAGGATGCAGTGTCAGCAAGGAAGAAGGACGACTGACGGATCAGAATTGAGAGAGAAGCTTGCGTGCAGTGCGGCCCAGGCAGCAGGAATCCTGGGTGACGATCTGAGTACCTCAACCAATGATCACATCAGTGCAAAGATGAGCAGCCATTCTTATGTAAATGAGTCCCAATTGTTTATGCATATCAGCGCACTCCACTAGAATATGAATTGTGCAAGTAGCTGCAACCGCATTCTACTCCCAAGCAGAGGCACACTCTGAATAACTGTATCACCAGAGAAATTTCCAAGGTAGATTGAGGCCCTGTTTAGTTTGGCAAAAGGGGTACTATTCACCCATTACATCGAGTCACATTTTCTCTTACAGGCACGCTTCTAAATGGCTTATTCTAGCACTATTTATACCCCTAATTTTGTGGCTGATTTTCACTTCAATAGCTCGTGGGTCCTTTTCCATGGCAAAATTTTTGCGTGCATGTGGAATTTTAGAAGGATGACAGTTTTTTGGACTGTAATTTGGTCTAACTGGTTTGTATCTTTCTGGTATCCTTTATCACTGTGTTTGTTATCAGTACTTTGTTGGTGATGGATTGCGTCATGAACAATGAACTAGTATAATCGACAATTGAAACGTTTCATTTTCTCTCTGTTCCTGAATGCTCAGTGTTCACTCTCTTGTAAAAATATCCATAGTTGCAATGGCACAATTAATCACAATACAATTCGAAACTTAAATACTACAATATGTCTATAAAATTGTGTAGTGAAACTATACACTGAGAATGATAGTTTCATTCTACTAGTCCATCTACCCGTGCAGCTGCACGGGCTAGCGCCTCATGAGGATAATAGAACTTATAAGTACTTTTTATATTTCAATACTAATAAAAAAGTTATGTTTTCTCCATCTATACGTTCTGATTTCCCATAATAAACCATATATATTATGAGTAATATAGTATATACTTTCGGTGAATTTTGTAAGAGCTTGGGTTGTAGGTTACAATTATTATACATTATTGGGTGGGAAACCTAAAATTCTTTAGTGGAATGACTCCATTTGTATTGCTTTGTCGCATCCTTTTATCTGTACCTTGTTTCACCTGTGCCTGTATTGTGGTTGATAAAAATCGATGGATGACCAAGCCCGAGAAGCTAAATTCTCGGTGATACTACCGGCAAGTCTGCTAACCTGGCATTGGCACACATGCAGAGTTACAACATCGCCAAGTGAGGTTGTGTCTCTTACTGAATGCACTTCGCAACCTATTTAGACTACTGCGCCATGCGAAATTGTTTTTAATTTCTGTCCATGCATTCAAGTGGCATGATAATTTATCCCATTTTATCTTCATGCCATTAATACTATGAGATTTATATGGAACCTGCAGTATCGAAAGAAACCCAAATTATCTTTCCAAGTACAGATCATAGGCTAAGGAGGAGTTTTATGATAGACCCAAATAAATGCACATCGCTTATTTTCTTCATCTGACGGTTTATATCTTAAACATGATACATTTCTAATAGATCAGAATTATGGTATCATGGTAATGCATCATAAGTATCATATGGGTATTTTTGGGATAAATACAGATTTTATAGATTAATATTTTGATTCTTAATATATGGCACAATCAAAACGCAGACAGAGTGATTGCCAAGACCCAAGAGCAGCTTGGTGAAGACAACGGCCGCCGGCGCACTCGATCGGCAGAAAGACGACGCGGGGCATGCGATGGATGCCCGCATCGGCATGCGACTATGCGAGGTGGTGCTGCCTGGTGGATGACGTGTTTCTGTACCACGGATCGGCACGTTAGTGAACCTGCTCATGTGGCGGCACAAGGTAGCTGCAATCGTTGTATGCAGGTGAAGCTAATACACGGGAGCGTGAAAACAGACGAAGGTTCAGGCGCCGGTTACACGATTTTGCAGGCTCAACGCAGAACACCGATCTGATTGGGCCGGCCGACAGTGGCGAGATGGCGTAGACTGAACCGAGAGAGGCGGTGTCAAGAATCTGAAGGAAAACATCGGTGCCCGTGAGAGGTTTCGAATGGTGTCACCTGCCGTAACAGATACGGCCATCAGCTACCAAATTGCCTATTAATTAAGGAACTAATTACAATATTACCTGCTAGAATGGACGGTTAGATTGAATTCATGATACCTTTTAGGCACTGGTATCATGGACTACTGTAAAGGTCCTCAGGCTAAGAGGGGAGAAGGGGAACTGAATCATTTTCACTTGAAGCTGCGTCATGCATGAGTTTCTGCATACAAACAATTACACTGGCGTAGGTTTCTGACATTTTGCTTTTCCGAAGCAATATATATATATATATATATATATATATATATATATATATATATATATATCAAATTTTCTGATGACTCTGACTTGTGTACCCCTTAGTCAATGTTCAACATATTCACTTGATATTTATTTCCTCTAAGAACATGCTATATAGTTGGTTTGCAACAATTACATTGTCAAAAGTAAGAAAAAAATATTGTACGTACGAAGGAAATATAGCTTCTGTAGATCTATTATTGCAACTAGGAAGGTTGGTGCGCTCCGCTGCACCCATTTCATTTTCTGTATAGACAGTAAAAAAAAAAGGTAAAAAAGTTTGCTGCGGGTGCAATTTTTTGTGGGCTGTTCCTGGCTCTCAAATGTACGGCTGGGCTTCGACTTGTTATTTGGGATGGGCTGTAAGCAATATGCCAAAAAGGTCCGTTGGCTATCAACTGCACAGGTCGGTCTTTTATTTGCCCTGCGCCTAGCACCTCGAATGCGAAAGCAAAGAGGAAAAAAATTGTTTGGTGGGGCCGTGCCTGCTGTAGGCCACGTGGAAGCTCATGGTCCAAGCGTTGCTTTGAGGCATCGCTCTTATCCAACTTCGATTCGGTCGTCTTCTCCATTCAGCTATGAACCATCTCTCTCTCGTGGAACAGTGAAGTCTCTGATCTAGAGTACCCCCATCCATCTCTTGTCCCTCGCACACATGGGCATGGCCATCCCTGTCTAAATTTGAGGCTACACCCTCTCTAAGTCCCTTCTTCATCTCTCTCTCATAGTTATGCGAGATCCAAATCCTCTTTCAATCAACATCGACAAGCTATAAATCCGAGGCTCCTCTCCTTCCCCATGCGCGGCCACGCTGTTGTACGGTCACGCTCACTGCTCCTCCCCCCTCACTCGGCTCCAAGCCAAGGCATTATGTTGTCTTTTCCTCTATCGCTCCATTCAACCAGCTCTCAAGCATTTCGACCACGGACGTCGCGTGCTAACCAGAAGCACCTCACTCCCAGCGCGCCCGTCGTCCCTCCACGCGACGTCGACGTTCGTGCCACCTCTCTACCATCAATGGCACCGCCGCCTTGGCGATGCTGTTCCACCTCGTCGACTGCCCGTGGATGGCAGTGAAGGGTGTGGAAGCGAAATTAGGCCCACACACGGGCCAAGTTGGCATGGGCATCAACCCACGGCCTCAGGTCCGAACAACAGCGGAGGCATCGACGTGTTCACCATGGAAGGTGGCCATGTCCGTAAAAACTAGCGTGTCGTATAAACAAAGGGTTCACATCGGTGAAATTGACGAGAGGAGCCGAAATCCTTCTGCTTTCAGCTTAACACTATACCATGCCAAAAATACCTGTGCTACTCTGGTTTACTTTTCAAGGTTCTTTCCATGGACAAATTGTTCTCACGATCCAGTCAAATCATGTTATGCACGTCCCTTCCATGCCTCCATCCTTCACCTGGGTTAGCAAGGGATGGGAATAATGGAAACAGTGCACTGTATGAGATGGATCAGCGGGAGAAGATCTGATCTGGAGCTAAAAACCCTTCCCAACGAAACACAGAACACGAAAACAAATTCACCACTACAGAACCTACTAATGAGAAAGATCGCAGGAAGAAGAGAAGCATCATAATCTGAGGGAATATCTTCTTGCCCAAAAGATCGCTGCCTTTCCATGGTTCCTCCCGCCAGGTTTATTGGTGCTGAAAGCTAGATTTGCCTCGCTGTTGTCTATCTCCTTCCTGAGTGCTCGTTTTGTCCATGTTCCATCGCTAGAGTTTGGAGATAGACTATTTTCAATGATTCGTGGTCAATTAACGTGAGTTGCAAGGGATACGTGAGGTAACGTCTTAGAAAATAGAACGTGGTGGAATACATCTGTTATTCGTACCACAGTGAAGATCCATATAATAGTTATCCAACGGTTCAGATATTGTAACCATCCAAATTAATGGCTGGATGTTTTCCCTTTTTATGAGAATTTCTAGGAATTTCTAACGATTAATGTGGAGGCTTTAAAAAGAACCTCTAATTAATAAATATAAGATTGAAAAATTGACGTGGCTGTTTTGGTGACGGTGCCCGTGAGATTACCATTGAGACTGGCCTCAACCCAGGTGACTACGAAGAACGAGACGACCAGCTGGCACTCGCTGCTCTTCTCTGATCTGTGCCCAACGACATGTGGAGCATGCTTGCGCGGAAACAGACAGGGAAGAAGGCATGGGGAGCAGTGAAGAGAATCCGCGTGGGAGTCCAGCGAATACACGATTCCAACACGCAGTAGTTGTGCCACGAGCTCACCAACATTCACTTCAAGGAATATGAATCAGTCGACGAATTCTCCTCGCTGATAACTTTCGCACTCTCAGCAACGATTCTTTCACACTCTTGCTGTGGATTTGTGAGTCGTCTGACTCACAAATTCCGGTTCTTTTCGCACTCTCGCTGTGGATTACGTGATGGTGGCTTCGTGTTGAGTGGACTGAGGGCGTGGACCATCCACTTCAACGGGGGAGCACTGCACGCTCGCTGGCATCTACTACATCCCGTGGATCACGAATCGTGAGCCTCGGCCCACTACCACAAATAGGACCTGTAGCGGCAGCAAGAAAAACAGCGTAGCGGCACGAGCCAACGTCGGTCGTCGCTATAGAGTCCATGGACACCAACTCTAACCACACCGCCGCTACAGAGATTCACTATAGAGGTTGACATTGTCAATCGCTGCTATTAATGATCCAGGTTTATAGCGATGGTTGATAATGCTAACCGCCGCTATTAAAGACATAATAGCAGCGGTTGACAATGTCAACCACCGTTATAAAGTGTCCAAGCTATAAAAGCCACGTTCGGACAGCTCCGACCCTCACTCGAGCAGTGACGGCTCGAAAATTTGGGCGAATCACAAAAATCAAGGAGGGAAGGTTTTGAGTTTGTTTTTTTTTTTTGCAGAAATTTGCTCTCTGAGGTAAGAAAAACTCATCCTATAGGTTTTTTTTCTCTCATTTTAAAATCAAGTTGAATTTTGGGTTTTAAGTTTGTTAGCTTTTCATTAAATTTTAGCTAAATTTGTTTGATTTAGATGGTTCTATTGTGTTATAGTTGAAGTTTATGAAGGCATATATCATCTCTTTTCGTCACTACACAAAAGAATTATTATATCTAGCTTATTTTATGTTAATGGGAATCTAGATCTAGTTTGGTTTTTAGAAGAGAGAGAGAATGTAGTATTAGGGCAAGAGGGATGTTAATTTTTTTATTATTTCTTGATAAAAGTTAAATAATATATAAAATAATTTGATGTTTGTTTCATTTACCTTGCATAATATTTCTCACTTCATGTAATTTATTTTTTAATGTTTATATATTTAGTGAATATTTAAATTTTTTGTTATACAAAATTAGTTAATTAATTTCTAATATATAAAATAATTTGATGTTTGTTTTATTTTACCTTGTATAATATTTCTCACTTCATGTAATATATATATATATAGTGAATGTTTACAAATTTTTTCACACATAATTAATTAATGAATTTTACTAATTTTTGGATTTCCGTTCAAGGTCATTTGCGATGGATAGATTTTGGATGTATGAGGTGTCAAGATCGGGTCCAATATTTTTATGAGAAGTCTCTAAATTCGTCCAAGGGGCAGCACAACATGCTCGACGTGAAGAAACGACTGATATTTGTTGTCCGTACCTTAATTGCAAGAATCAGAAGCTGTGAACAGATATAGAAGTGATCAACTCACACTTGGTGTGGAGGGTTTTGTTGCTGGGTATACGAGATGGATAAAACATGGTGAAAACAGTGTGGTTGATATGGAATTTGATGAGCCTATTGATGTTGAAGTCAAGGCTGTCAATTCGCCTGGTGCAGATGCGATGGAGTCGCCTGGTGAAGCTGATTTTGATGTTGAGGAGTTGTTATGTCACATTGAGTGGCAGGTGTTGATCAATGCCGGTACAACTAAAGGACTTGATAATTTTCATAGAATAGAGAAGGCAACAAAGGATCCATTATATGATGAATCTAAGGGATATGGTAAAGAGTTCACCGTGTTGGGTACTGTACTTGAGCTGATGAAGCTGAAGGCCATGCATGGCTGGTCGAATGCTAGTTTCACGGATTTGTTGGAACCTATTTCCGATGCAGTGCCAAAGCCCAACTTGTTGCCAAGGACAACATACCTTGCTAAGAAGTTGATTTCCCCACTTTCGTTGGCCATGCAAAAAATTTACGCATGTCCAAATCATTGCATATTGTATCGAAAGGAGCATCGGGACGCTATGAGATGCCCAAGGTGCAAACACAGTCGTTACAAGAGGAACAACGACTGTGATGCTGATGGTGGCGTGAAGAATACCGAAAAGGAAAGAAAGAAGAAAAGAAGTTCTATCGTCGATGACAATGATGATAATAAGGTTCCTGCCTTAGTCATGTAGTACTTACCCGTGGTCGATCACATTAGACATTTGTTTGCAAACCCTAGGGATGCGGCAATGATGACATGGCATGCGCGTAAGGGGGACGGTAAGCTCAGGCATCCCGTAGATGGAACACAGTGGAAAAAGTTTGATAAGAATCATCGAGACTTCTCTAATAAGAAAATAAACCTACAGTTTGCATTAAGTACAAACGGGATGAATCCATTCGGTCAAATGAGAAATCTGCATAGCACTTAGCTAGTGATACTAGCAATATACAACATTCCACCATGATTATGCCATAAGCGTAAGTATCTACTGCTGACCACTCTTATATCTTGGCCCAAAGAACTTGGTAACGACATAGACGTATTCTTAGTTCCATTGTTCGAAGCCCTGCAAAAACTATAGTTGGAGGGGGTCCGTATATGGGATGAGTATCTAAGAGAGTACTTTACGCTCAGAGCAATTATTTTTTGCACGGTAAGTGATTCCCCGGCACTAAGGGCGCTATCGGAGCAGGTGAAAGGAAAGACAACATGTTTCGTATGCATTGATGACACATCCCATGTATACCTTCCAGCATCCCAGAAGTTAGTGTATACGTGAAACCGTCGATTCTTACCAGCAAAACATAGGTATTGTGCAATGGCTAAACACTTTGATGGCAAAGTTGAGAACGACACAGAACCTCGACGTTGGACTGGCAGGGTCATGTTTGATTTTGTTAAAAAAATCAGTATTGTTTTTGGAAAGCCAGTGAAGGGTGTTAAAAAGGCAAAATGTCTCACGGCGTTTAAAAAGAAATCTATTTTCTTCGTATAAGTCAATTATTGGAAAGAATTGGAAGTGAATCATGCCTTCAACTGGATGCATATTGGGAAGGGTGTATTTGACAGTACTAGCGGACTTATACTCGACCAACCTGGTAAGACAAAGGATGGACTCAACGCACGTAGAGATCTTGTAGAGGTGGGAATAAGACCAGAGCTCCATCCGCAAGAAAGAGCTAATGGAAAATACTTTCTCCCCCTCGGCGGCCTACACCCTTATGATTGAGGAGAAAACAACATTATGTAACTGTCTCAGTGGGATTAAAATACCTACGGGTTTCTCATCATATATCAAGAATCTTGTAAATATGGAAGAGTTAAAGATAATTGGGTACAACACTCCTGATTGCCATATAATGCTTTCAATGTTTCTTCCTATTGCTATCCGAGCTATGAAATCGCCATGGCTGAAGTTGGTTGTAACTCGCCTTTGCTACTTCTTTAACACGGTATCGAAGAAGGTGACAACTAAAGATGAGTTAAATGACCTATGGACCCACATGAAGGAAACAATGTGCATCCTTGAGATGGTCTTCCCTCCATCCTTTTTCGATACGATGGAACACTTCATGATTCATATTGTTGACCAGATCTCTGCATTGGGTCCCGCCTACCTACATCAGATGTTTCTGTTTGAGAGGTTCACGTATGTATTGAATCGCTATGTATGTACTCCTTCACATCCAGAGGGTTCTATGATCGAGGGCTACACAACTAAGGAGATCATCGAATGTTGCTCAGATTACATTAATGATGGTAGCAGATCAATTGGTCTCCCCGTGTCTCGTCATGAGGGTAGATTATCTGGAAAAGGTACCAAAGGACGTAGATCGTTTGTCGACCGTGACTTCAAACGAGTGGACCAAGCACATTTCAGCGTATTGCAATAGACGCAGATTGTGGGACCGTACTTTGAGAAACATCTGTTAGAGCTCCGCCGGAACAACAAGGATGCGATGGATGAATGGATCATAGACGAGCACAAGCACTCTTCACATCATGGTTTAACTTCATTGACCTTCTAATTGCCGAGTCCGTGGAAGAGAAAATATTGAGAAAGTTAGCTAACAGCCCGAGAAGAACTGTAGTTACCTTTCAGGCATACAACATTAATGGTTTCACCCTCTACACACAACAAAAGGATAAGAAGAGCAAGTGTCAAAATAACGGTGTTAGAGTAGAAGCCATTGACGAAGAGGACCAGACGACCTCGTATTACGGGTACATTGAGGAAATATAGGAACTAGACTATGGTGCAAATTTACAGGTTCCCATATTTAAATGCAAATCGATGAAACACCCAAATGGCATAGAGGTGGATGAGTACGGTTTCACAATCATTGATCTTAACAATGTTGGTCACAAAGATGAGCCTTGGATACTGGCCAATACCGTGGAACAGATGTTTTATGTACTTGATCCAAAGGACGAAAAGAAGTATGTTGTGGTTCCAGGTAAACAAAGAATTATGGGAGTGAAAATGTGGAGGATCAAGATGAATACAATCAATATGATGAGGTGTCATTTTTCATAGATCCAAAAAAGTTTGAATTCATAGAAGCAAGACTCTCCTATACTAGAGGAATGCCCTATATGCGCACCGATCAGGCGATCACTACCAAGGAAAAGTCGTTCAAGGCGAATTCAAGCATCATGTAATTTTATTTTCAAACCTTGTATTATTGTTTATTAGGCGAACCTTGTATTATGTTTTCTGTAATTTATGCTTATTTGAATATAAAGATTTTGTAAGTTATTTAAATAAAAAGATGTTATTGAAATGGTAAGAGGAAAAATATATTTCTAAATGAATAATATATTTCTAAATAAATAATATATTTTTGAAAGCCTTTCTAAATGAATAATATATTTTTAATTGCTTTCTAAATGAATAAGGTATTTTAAAATATTTTGGAATAGCGGCGGCTCACAAAACCAGCCGCCGCTATTGCTCTTTAGCAGCGGTTGACTTTGTGAGCCGCCGCTAAAGAGAACTACCCTATATAATAAGGGCGCGCGCGGGGCCCAAACCCTAACTCCCCGAAGCTATTTTCCACGCCATAAGGCTGCCCAAATCCATCCCCGAGCGCTGCCGCCTCCTCAAGCTCATCGATGCCCGCCAATCCTCCTCCCCCTCCTTGAGCTCGTCGACGGCCGCCGGGCCTCCTCCCCCTCCTCGAGCTCGTCGACTCTGACCGCGCCGGCCTCACCCTCATCGACGACACGCTCGCGAGCCCCCTCCCTCTCCTCGAGCTCGCCGTGTGGGCTCCCCGCTCGCCGATCGCCGCGTGGGCTCCCTCCCTAACCGTTGCCGTCGCTGTCCCGGCCTCCCCTCCCCAAGCGCGGGCTTCCTCTTCTCCTCGTCGACGACCGCCGCACGGGCCCCCTACTCTCCCTCTCCGAGCGCCGCCATTGTGCCCTCCTCGTCCTCGGCTTTGTCAACCGCTGCGTGGGCCCCCTCCCCGAGCGCTGCCACCTCGGGCCTCTCTCCTCCCCGAGCACTACCGCGTCGGACTGCCTCCTCCCCAAGCTCCGCTGCTGCAGGCACAAGCCCGTCGTTTCTCCCGAGCGCCTTCCTCCCTGACACCCTCCTTCCCGTCAACTGTTGATCTAGTATTGACTGAACCCTTCATTGGTGTAGTTTCTTTAGTTGACGACTTTGAATTGCATTTTCTATCATAAATTGAAATGGTACAATCATTTCAGGATTATTTCACTTAACAGTAGAAGTTGCTCTGTCATTTGAATGTTAGGTCAGTTTGTGGTAAGTTTATATTCATGTTTTTAGTGATCCCTTGGGGACTACATTTGCATTTGGGTAACTTCCTATCACGCGTTCACTTGAGTACAAATGCCATGTATCTAGTTGTAGCTTTTCTTTGTTGTTTTATGTTAAGAGAGGTTATTAGTCCAGACGGGAAGTGCTTTGATTCGATTGGTTCGAGAGCACCATATGAGCCCAATGTTCTGAAGAAAGATGATGACTATGCATTAGGGTTTATATAAGATATTTTGTACTATCTATTGAATATTTTGATGAGATGTTGTATATATTCTATGATGAGATATTATAAATATCTGTGATGAGATATTATAAATTTCTGTGTATGTGAAATCTGTGATTTCTATATATTTACTTTATTTTTTAAAAATAACAAGTAGCGGCGGTTGATGATGTCAACCACCGCTACTAATAGCTAACAATAGCGACGGTTGATGATGTCAACCGCCGCTACTAATAGATAACAATAGCGGCGGTTGACATCTTCAACTGTCGCTACTAATACGACTGTAGCGGCGGTTTGTTTGGGCGACAGACCACCCGTCGCTACAAACCGCCGCTAAAAGGCTTTACGAACCGTCACTACATGCCGTTTTTGTTGTTGTGGCCAGCTCGACGAGAGGATGGCAACAAGATCGACATCGACAAAAAATGGCAAGGGGGAAGAAGACAGATGGAGCAAGCAGTGCAGGGAGAAAGAGACAGGGAGCTGATAGTTGAGGCCCAACTATCTGCGATGGAGAGGAAGACATGAGCACCAGGTCGCTGGCTCGGCTGGAGCAGGAGGAGAGAAAAGAGGGAGAGGTGTTGGACCGTCCGTGATGAGGACATGACAACCATGAATATAACCATGACTAGACAAATGCCCGCACTTCGCTGCGGGGGTTAAAAGTTCATTGGTTCGTTTGGCAAGTATGTATGAAAGTATTTATACTTGTGACTAAAAAATTGCCTTCAAATACAAGCAATTGCCTAGAAATCGGGTAGATGCATTTTTCCTTTCTTTCTCGGTTGTCCTCTCCTCTACATACTGCCTTTCAAGAAACACGGAACAATTATTCATCACGCGCATACAAGATTGAGCCAGACACTATTCTATCATGTTATCAGACTCATGCGATTCTGACTCCTTTCAAAGTCAATTATGTTGATTTGCAACAGAATTTTAAAACATAATCAAATTCAATCCAGTTATGAAGGGACATGCAACCATGAACCTACAACGAACTGCCCACAAATGAATAGCCCAAGTGTAACCTACCTCATCTTCCACCTCTAGACCTTTTGTTTTTTTTTTCTCTCCTAGCTTCAGCGCACCACTATCGCTCCGGCTTCCAGAAAGGCAGATTTCTCCATTGGTCATGCAAAACGGAATCCCTCTACTCCCCATATGCCATTTGTAGACTTTTTTTAGTGGATTAATCTGTCTGAATTGGGGATCAGTTTTGAATTGTATTACCTGCACTCTATGTAGCAGACCATGAAAATAAAACTGGATCGAAGATACCACATGTTTGATCGTGAAAATACAAGTGGAAAATACAAGAGGCTGGGAGGCGAAGGGACTGAAAAACCAATTGGGAAGCTGGATGAGAGTCCAACGTGGGAACAACAAAGGAAAATGCAGAGTCCGATTGATACACGCTCCAAACGGTTGATTGGGGACACCACGAGAACAAGGCAGAATAATTTGAAGAGGTGTGGGCGGACGACGCCACGTCCTTTAATAAGTTGTAGAGATTGGTGCATGCTGTGGAGAAGGAGTCCACTACAGGTGTCCAAGTCAAGAAGGAGGAGGTCCGAGGCTAATTTAGTTCGAGTCACCAAGGTGGAGGAGGCCCAAAGCAAATCAAAGTTTGAGTCCACCTCGAAGTTCAGGAGCAACCCACACAAAAAATGACCCTTAGGTCACATACGGAGTCCGTTTTGGACGGTCTTTACATGGGTTGAAAAAGAATTGCATAGGGCTTCCAATGCCACCGGTTCCACATCAAAATTCCATCTGAGCCCACGGGAATCATCGAAAAAAGTAGACATCCATAATTTGTCAAGGTGTTGCGCTACCGTCTTTTGGGCCGTTGGCCCGTGTATTGTGTTGGAGCCTATAGGGGCGAGTCTAGGGGGTCATGCATGACCTAACCCTTGTATATTTAGTAACTACTGCTACATTAGAGTTTGAATTTTGTTTAGTTCTAGTTTCCCATCGAGAAACTGAGATTGATTTATTGTAACTGTGGTGACAAATCTTTTTACAGTGATCTAGGCCCCTATTCTTGTTCTCCTCGCCTGAGTTGATTAGACCATTTGAATCGAGAGCTCGAACCCCATACTCATATTCACTTCATTCATATTTGCAATTTCATATTCTTGTGTCCTTCGATTCGCTTGCAGGAAAAGCTTCTTAGCGAGGTCAATCAAGTTGTGCTTGGTTGATAACCAACACTTCAATGGTGTAGCGGTTGCAGGGATTCAAATTGTATCTGATTAGAAGCCCAAATTGTCAATGTCAAGTTCTCCACCAATCGATTTATCTATACCTATAGAAAGATCAGGCCACGTCTACATTAGTCCGGCTCGAATGGGCCAGGGTGTGGAGGAAGAGGTAGGGAGGAGGGGAGCTAGGCCACCAGTTGGGCTGGGGTAAAATGAGAGAGGGTTGTGCTTTAGATAGGATTTAGGCCTGGGTTAGGTTTAGATTTTTATTTGTATTGTCTCTTGTTTGAATAGATTTTGGATATATTTCAAAAGGTTTTGAATTTTGGGGTTGATTTCATGGAATTTTTGTGTACCACCAAATGACTAATCAAATTAAACGGGCATTCGGGCATACAATTTGTGGTTGGAGGTTTTCAAAATATTTTTAAAAGCATTTGAATCCCATTAGGGTTAATTCAATCCATTTTGCTATATTTCAAAAGGTTCAAATTTATAGTGGTTTTTGGAACTTAGCAAAACACCAGGTGTTACATTATCCCAAGGTTTATATCGAATCTATGGATAGATCGAGGCTAAGGTAAATCTGCCTATAAATAAAGATCAAAACTTCCCTACCGTGCAAACAATATACAAAGCTAAATGTAAAGGTATTCCCTACAGTGCAAACAATATAGAAAGAAATATGTAAAGGTATAATCGACACGTTGGTTGAATTCCAAAGCTTTTGGGTGTTTGTGTTGGGGGCGCCGTATGGCACGGGGTCTGCAGAAGTCCAGGGATAGCAAATTAAGTCTTGGTGGTAAACTGAGATCGTATCTAAAACACAACTCTAGCTAGTCGTGGTAATGTACTGCTAGCGATTTGTATGCATGCATCGATCTCAAAAAAAAAAAAAAGAAGTTGTATGCATGCATCTCTAAATTAGCGCGTTCAATCTCTTATGGCGCGGTATTCATAAAATGAATCCAAACAATAACACAGCACGTGTAATAATGGAAATACATCTTCCATTTTACTGCATAGTATCAACCACTACGGAAACGGCTGATCTTAAACCCACGGCAAATGCCTTTGTCATGTGCCACGGCGAAACGCACACTGCAGCGTTTTAACGGCAAAGACCGTAGGTCTTCTTTTGGGCATACGATAAATCTTTATGTGTGTCAGATCTGGCCCATGCCAAACTTTAAACACAGAATTCGAAAAATGCCCGAAAAAATTAGCAAAAAAAATATTTCCTTAGGGGAGGCCCCACGCACCAAATTCAGATCTTGGGTGTTTGTGTTGGGGGCGCCGTATGGCACGGGGTCTGCAGAAGTCCAGGGATAGCAAATTAAGTCTTGCTGGTAAACTGAGATCGTATCTAAAACACAACTCTAGCTAGTCGTGGTAATCTACTGCTAGCGATTTGTATGCATGCATCGATCTCAAAAAAAAAAAAAAAAAGAAGTTGTATGCATGCATCTCTAAATTAACGCGTTCAATCTCTTATGGCGCGGTATTCACAAAATGAATCCAAACAATAACACAGCACGTGTAATAATGGAAATACATCTTCCATTTTACTGCATAGTACCAACCACTACGAAAACAGCTGATCTTAAACACACGGCAAATGCCTTTGTCATGTGCCACACACGGCAAAACGCACACTGCAGCGTTTTAATGGCAAAGACCGTAGGTCTCCTTTTGGGCACACGATAAATCCTTATGTGTGCCAGATCTGGCCCATGCCAAACTTCAAACATAGAATTCGAAAAATGCCCGAAAAAATTAGCAAAAAAAATATTTCCTTAGGGGAGGCCCCACGCACCAAATTCAAGTGCTATGCAGCCAACGGGAGTTGAACCCGTGACCTCACTCTTTGCAGAAAACTTCTCTTCTACACCACACTATCTTAAGTGTCCATACTCTGTTTTGATTCCCCTCATATTATTCTAAACCGAGTGTAATTTATTTGTTTAAGGCCCTAAAAGAATTTAAATAAACAATTTATCAACTACAAACTTTCATAACTTTTTGAGATCTACAACTTTTGTTTTACAACTATCTCCATTCGAGGTCGTTTCAAAAATTTGAATTTGAAATTTGAGAAATTCAAACATACTTTTCGCTGACAAGATGATTTCAAATAAAAAAATTGTCAACTATAAAGTTTCATAACTTTTCGAGATTATAACTTTCTCCATCTGAGGTCGTTTGAAAATTTTGAATTTCAAATTTGAGAAATTCAAACGTACTATTCGTTGGCCAAAATAAATTCAAATTTAAAAGTGGTCAACTACAAAGTTCTATAGCTTCTAAATGTGACACTCTGAAGTCACGAACTTTCAAAGCCAACTCCTTAGCATCTTTCTACACAAGCATGAGCATGTAGAACCAAAATTTGAACTGAGAATTGAGCCAAATTCAAATCAAATTCGAGCAAATTTGGATGTCATTTCAACTACAAGTATGGTGGTGCCCCACCGCGGGCCACACGGCCCGAATCCGGTGCGGCTGCATCTGGATCTGGGCCTTTCGCGCTGTAGTCCCCCGTGTGGCCCAAATCTCATTGGCTGTAGCATATGAAGTATTTTCCTTCAGTTTAATTATTCTAGAAAATTGCTAGCAACTTGTAAAATGCATAACTAATTCACCACTAAGGATTTTCGAGCAAACTAAATTTCTATGAGTTTCTTTAGACACATGCTACTGTAGAAAAATGCTAAACCATGTTGCATGTTAGTATTATTTTTAGGATTAAAATAAATAAGAAAAACCCTTATAAATTCATAACTAATTATAGGGAGCTGATAAAATCTTGAAACTTGGCCACCAATTATGTTTTTCACTTTCTAGTCTCCCTGAAAAATGTCTTAGGGTGAGTCTCTGTATTTTAGTCATAATTAAGTTAATACTTTTTCCTTATTTTAATTATTTAAAATTATTGGCTCATTGCATGTCTATGAAACTTGGGCCATAATTCACCCCTGGCATA
Organism: Eleusine indica; assembly: GCA_030378355.1. Classification (NCBI taxonomy): domain Eukaryota; kingdom Viridiplantae; phylum Streptophyta; class Magnoliopsida; order Poales; family Poaceae; genus Eleusine; species Eleusine indica. The sequence continues at coordinate 53,121,267 of CM059495.1, forward strand.
ACCTAGTTACAGTAAATTTCCATGTGCATTTGGTTTCCAGAACAAGGCTAAAATAATTAATGGTATGGTAGTTCTAATAATTCACTGCACGTTATAAATTCATTCCGATATGTTGGGTTTGACTATTATGTCTTTCATGATAAACATCATATAAGCTGTAGGTAATGCCTTGACCAGCACACCTTAGTAATGTACATGTTGCACCTTCGTCCGGTTATTGCGACCCGCCATATTTTTATACAATGTCATCGCGATTAAATACTAGAGTCCATGAAGGAAATACACTAAACGCACTCACCCTATGCCTCCACTAAATTTGTTACATTGCTAAACTAATCAACACACCCCGCTCACTTCCACATGAAATAGTGTACATTAACGTATTTATTAAGAAAGTGCTATGAATCTTCTCTCATAAGCATCATCTTTTGCATTATATAGATCACGCAGTGAACCACGTGGAGACGGGACCGGAGCAGGAGCCAGAAGGAGTCGGAGGTGTCGCAGCTGACCAGGAGTAGAGCCCAGGCAAGCTCTGGTGCATCCCAACCGTTTTAATTTTACTCTATCACTAGTTAGGAGTGTAGGCCTGTCTGTGCATTAAGTGATAGGAGTTGGTTGAAAACCCTAGCATTGTAGTAGGCCCGTTTTTCCTGATATTTAGCCTCAGGATGGTAGTCGCTCTGCTTAATTTAGGACGACCATTCATCGAGTGGTATGGAGACCACTCGTAGACAGGAAATGTTACCACTGGGGAATGATGTCGGGTGAAGAAAGGTGTGGATGGAATCACAATGAAGACCGGACGGGCAATTAGGTGGAAAGGAAGGATAGCGTGTCTTCATGGAGGCAGCCCCGTCCGAGACACCTAAGGCTACGCCTCGTGTTCGGTCCTATGAGGTCAAGTTTGAACGTACTGTTTGTATGCTGGAGTTATGGGTCCAGTAAATGGACGTAGCTAGGCCTACTACCTAGTCGGAAGATAGCCTTTTCCCTTCTTTGGTGGAACTAGGGCCGAGAGGAGGGAGCCATCCACCCACGGATGGTGGCACGGAGCGCATCGCGCTGGGGGACCCTTCTCGGGGAAGTCTGGACCCGAAAGACCCTGCGGTACCGTAAGCGAAAGGTTGTTCCATGCAGCTTCCAGGAAGCGCGTATGGGTCGTACAAGCAGTTTTCTCCTGCAGGATATAAATTGATTCTAGTCGCTGCCCCTCACAGTAACGAGTACCACTTGATTGCTGCTCCGGAACAGTGTCGAAAGCCATTAAGACGATGAGTGGGTTTAATACTGCTGCTTGAAATTATTAAGATTGTTTTGCAACCTTGATTGTTATAGCTCTAGTGCAAACTAAATTTATTATTTTGCCTGACAACTCAACTTGCTGCTTAAACTTGAAAAATAAGGATCCACTCTTAGGCTGGCTTTCTAGCAACATAAACCCTATCCCTAGCCTTTGCATGTCTAGGTGTCGGCCGTAGTTGGCCATTTTGTCGGGTCAATCTTGCTGAGTAAATTAGTTACTTAGGGCGTAGCTCTATGTGGTTTTTAGATGACCAGGGTGGAAACTGCTACTGTGGTGGGAGGTTCCACTGGGAAGGCCAGCGTCCTGACTGCTGGAATATTGAATGGGAGTTGTGCATGAATGAAAACGAGGAGTAGTCCCTTGATTGCCGGTACGGTGTTTGGGCAAAACACCTATCATGGCCGGATTGTTCACTGTATGTCGCCGTGAGAGGGCGATTGTATCTCAACTATCCGTCGAACTATTTGAATCACTGTTGAACAAATCCGCTTCCGTATTTTCATTTGGTTAAAACTCTAGTTTGTAATATAAATTCGGATTTATATAAAAATTCTGTACTCTACCTATGATTCTTGTTGCATTTATATTCTTATGTCATGTGTAGTACTATTAGACATCACAGTGCGTGTCGCCACCCAAGAAAGATCCTGGAACGGAGCCGTCTCCGTGGTAAGGCGGTTCTGTGACAGCATGGTATCAGAGCTATCTTGGGAATAGTGCAACATTCAAAGACGTATTTTCAAAAACTCCGTAACGAACTTGTGAGGACGTGCCCACTAGGTTATTATTAGTTATGATCCAGGTGGCAAAGCTAACTGTAGGAGGTTGTTTGTTTAAGTACTGCATCTACGACATCGTCAACGTAGGTATGTGTCCTGCCCTGTGGACAGTAACATGGGAAGCTAGCACAAAGGTGTGAACACGGGCTGATTGCGGAAAATATCAGTGTCCTGCCCTAGAACAATAATAAGGGATTATTTTCGACTTGTTTCTTTTCTATTTGATGTAATATTTCTGCAATCAATCTTCGACAGGTACGCTAACCGCGAATCGAGTAAGAAAACGGGTAGCATACGACTAACTTGAGAGATCGTCTGCCACCGACTATGCGTATGGTCCTATTTGCAGCCTACTTTTATTTTTGTGAGGACGTATAGGCCGAAAGCATGTGCATCATATAAAATAGTAAAGCATTAAGTCATTGCAAAAACCAGAAATTTCAGCAAACATGTTGCTCACATAAAAATCGACATCTTCTCACTCGAGAGTCAAAAGCATGTAAATAAATACTCATTGAAATCATGAACGAACTCTCTGTACATCCAGCAAGAAATTTTGACTAAAGATTACCGGACAATACCATTTTTGGCCATCCGAGTCAGCACATCGAATTCGGGTTAATCTGAAATTCAGATTTTTAACCTATCATGTAAAATCCATAACTCCTTGCTCCGAACACCCCTAGGGCTGTATGAGCACTTCCTGGAAAGGTTACGAAAAAAACTCCAACTTTGGTAGTTTAATATTTCGGGTTTGAGACCAGAAAGACAGAACTAGGAGCAAATCTTTAGAGTAACCCGGGTCTGTCCAGAAAACCGGTTTGGGAATTCGACGGGTAGGGTAAAATTTTAATATCTCGAGTTCCTCGTATTGGATAGAGGCATATAAATATGCGTTAGAAAGGTATTAAAATTCTATATAATATGAGTAAATTGCTCCAGACAATTTGGCCTAGGACTCCAGATTTCAGAACATTTCCGGTGTGAACCCCGTGATGTTCGGAACAAATTTTCAGATTCTGACTTGCCACTTAGAAAATTCATAACTCCTGATTCCCTCATTTGATGGAGTTGAGTAAGTACTTGTTGAAAAGATGTTGAAAAACTCTACCACTTTGGTATTCAATTGCTGTCCAAAATTTGTAAGTATGATTGCCTAAAGGTTCGATTTAGTGGCTGCTGTACCCTAGGACAGAACGTACCATTTTAGCAGAGTAACCGAATCCATCCTAGAATATGTAACCGATTGCGGTGGTTAAATTCCATATATCACTCATCGCACCGTATTATTTTATTGTTGACTTGCACTCTCTGCGTTTGGAACGATTACTCACTATTTGGGTTTGTGTTCCAGATGGACGAGCACGGGTTTGAGGTGTTCCAGCATGACGGGTGGCGTTATACCACCGGTCTACACCACCGTGGCTTTCCCACCCTCCTATGGGAGATGCTATGCGCTTTGGGATATGAGGAGCAGCCTTCGTACCATGGGTGTGAGAACCGCCGCCACGGTGTGACGTTTGCAGAGGTGCATATCAGCGTCTCTCCACACCCGCGCAACCCCGACTTGGCGGGGATGGAGAGCACAGTCTCGGCTGGGAGCCTCAAGGAGGGCCTGGAGAGAGTCACCCACCAGGCTCTCACTCACTTCTGTGGGCACAACATAGCAGCGCTCTCGGGGACTCCGTTCGAGATGATTCCCAGTTGGCACCAGGCTGACCCGATATGGCAGAGGCGCGTGAGACACGTCTCCCGCGACGACTACCCGGAGTACCACGCGAGATACCAGCGCGTATCTCACTACTCCGAGTACCTCCTCAACTTGGATGAGGAGTCTAGCAACCGCAGCAGGATCTTACTAGCGGACATTGAGCAGGTTTGGGTGCAGAGGAACGACCTGCAGTCACAGGTCGATGCACAGCAGAGAGAGATTCAGCGGTTGACAGCTGCTCTTGGGGCGAGTGAGACTTGCGTGACGGAGGTCACTGGGCAGCGGAACACTCTTGTGCAGGAGGTGGACAAATGAGGCTTGATTATGCAGCAGCGTGCCAACCACAATGAGCACCTGCAGCAGCAGCTGGCGAGTGCCCAACAGGAGATGGACCTTATGACGGAGGACCTTGAGACCCTGGCTCATGAGAACCAGAACCTCCAGGCTCACTTGGACGTGATTGCTGCGCCACCAGCAGCACCCGCAGAGGAGGACCCCATGGAGGACGTGGGCGAGGAGTCCGACATGGACTACGAGCCACCCGCTCCGACAGGCACAGACCGTCCAGGACCCTCTGGCACCGCCGGAGACAGGGCTTAGTAGTCGTAGTAGACATGACTAGGCCGTACATGTAGGGCATGGTAGATGGGTAGCTTTTGACGATCCACACGTGGTTGTTGTAGTTTGGGGATCACCCACGTGAATAGCTTTTAGAAACTCGATGGCCACATATTCTGAGTTTACATAGTATGGAACTGTTGACTTATATTAGGACCTATGTTAACTTGGAAATTTCAGCTTTTATCAAAATTATGTTGTTTACCAAATTGCTGCCCCGTGTTGCTGTGTTATTTGATTTGGTAACCTGTAATGATCATGTTGGATAAGAGACTAATTGGAATCCTTATTCTTACATTTCAGAATGGTGCGCACCCGCAATACCAACGAGCTTCATGGCGAACAGCCCGAAGGTTCCAGGGCTAGGGGGAATGGCTCTCCGCAATGGACTCCACCACCACCCAACCCCATGCAAATGTTGGCGCAGTTCTTCGCCACCATGATGGAAAGCCAGAAGCAGCAGGCGGAATTCATGCGAGAGCTAGCACAGCAGAACCTAGCAGGCCGGAATGCTAGGGGCAACAACGACGGCGCACCATAGAACAGCACCTACGCTGACTTCCTCGCCACCAGGCCACCTACATTCAGCTCAACCACTAAGCCCATGGAAGCGGAGAATTTTCTTCACATGCTCAAGTCTAAATTTGGGCTCCTTAACTGCATGCCAGTACAGAGGATGTTATTTGCAGCACAGCAGCTGCAAGGTGTAGCTGGGGCATGGTGGGCTAATCATGTCACCTCTGTTGGTGCGGACCAACAGATCACTTGGGACGACTTCAAGACTGCATTCTGGGCCCACTATATTCTGCGGGGCTCATCCGTAGGAAGGCACGTGAGTTCGCTGCACTGAAGCAAGGCAGCCGCAGCGTCGAGGAGTACTGCAAGGAGTTCAACCGGTTGGCACTGTACGCCCCGGAACAAGTTGACACCCCCGCCAAGCGCAAGGACCGTTTCTTGGAGGGCCTAAGTGCAGAGCTGCAGGACCGCCTCAACCTTAACATGGGCGGTACATTCGCTGAATTTGTCAACAATGCTATCATCGCGGAAGATGGATATTGTAAAGTGATGGCAGAGCGGAAGAGGTCCGCAAGTGCTATGGGGCCATCTAGTGGACCCCCGTAGAAGTTTTGCATGGTGTACATAGACCCATTTGGACAAAGGTACCGTTCCGCCCCCGTGACGGCACCGTTTTCGCGTCCACCTCAGCCAGCACAACAGCGACCCCAGGCACCATGTCAGCAGCAGGGCAAAGGTGGGTGCCGCCCACCACAGCAGCAGAACGCTCAGACCGTACCTTTTCCCTATTACAATTGCGGTCATCTTGGGCACTTCTTGAGTGAGTACCTGCATCCCAAGAAAAGCACTAGCCCGAACCCGACAAGAAACAGCAACAACAACAACACCCGCAACAACATGGGACCCGTCCGCACTAGCCGCGTGAACAACACCACCCTGGAGGAGATTCCGGAGAACAGCCTCATCCTCGCTGGTATGTTCTCTATTCAAGACCGCCCCGCACTAGTTCTATTTGATTCAGGAGCATCGCATAGCTTTGTTAGTGGGTTCTTCGATGATAAGTATCGGCTGCCTCGTACCCTTATGAAATCACGATACACCATTAGATCAGCCGGTGGGCAAACCCCTGCTCTCTATGAAATTGAGAAACTTCCAATAACCCTAGGAGCAAAAGTCTACCCTACCAAGTGCATGGTCTTGGAGAGGTGCAACATTGACATCATTCTAGGCATGCCTTGGATGAGGCAACATAAGGCTATATTGGACATAGACGCCTACACCATACACCTAAACTCTCCCACCCATGGTAGCGTAAGCTTTCGGGTACTACCTCCCCAACTGGCCGCACCAAGCATTCACCACACCATCGCCAGGCAGATAAAGGATATTCTAGTGGTTAGGGAGTTTTAGGACGTATTCCCTGACGATCTCCTTGGACTCCCACTGGATCGGGATGTTGAGTTCAAGATTGAGATTCAGCCAGGGATGACACCCATATCTAAAAGGCCGTAGAAAATGGCACCCAAGGAACTAGCTGAGTTAAAGGAGCAGCTGAAGGAGCTGCTGGATAAGGGATTCATCCGACCAAGTTCTTCACCTTGGGTTTGTCCGGCACTGTTCGTGAAAAAAAAGGATGAGACCTTAAGGCTATGTGTGCATTACCGACCCCTCAATGCTGTGACTATCAAGAACAAGTATCCACTGCCCTGCATTGATATTCTCTTTGATGAGTTAATAGGAGCCAAGGTTTTCTCCAAGATCGATCTCCGGTCTGGATACCATCAAATTAAAATCCGTGCTGAAGATATTCCAAAGACAGCGTTCTCCACTCGATACGGGTTGTACGAGTATCTAGTGATGTCGTTTGGGTTGACAAATGCACCGGCACACTTCATGTATCTCATGAACTCGGTGTTCATGCCTGAGTTGGACAAGTTTTTTGTGGTGTTTATTGATGACATACTAGTCTACTCTAAGTTAGAAGAAGAACATGCAGGGCACCTTCGTGTTGTATTACAGAGGTTAAGGGAGCACCAGCTATATGCTAAGTTTAGCAAATGCGAATTTTGGTTGAAACAAGTACCATTTCTAGGCCATATTATCTCAGAAGAAGGCGTAGTGGTGGATCCTAGCAAAGTAAGAGATGTACTGAATTGGAAGACACCGAAGACCACGTTTCGTATATGTAGTTTGCTGGGATTAGCTGGCTACTACTGCCCTTTCATACTCAACTTCTCCAAAATTTTAAAGCCCATGACCGAGTTGCTTAAGAAGGACAAGAAATTCGTATGGGATGAAGGCTGCGAGAATGCTTTTCAAACCGCTTAAGAAGGACAAGAAATTCGTATGGGATGAAGGCTACGAGAATGCTTTTCAAACCCTGAAGAAGCACCTGACCACGGCCCAGTATTAGCTCAATCGGACATGGGGAAACCGTTCGATGTCTATTGTGACGCTTCGGGTCTTGGATTAGGATGCGTGCTCATGCAAGAGGAGAGAGTCATTGCTTATGGGTCAAGGCAATTGAGGAAGCATTAGCAGAATTACCCCGCACATTATCTGGAGTTAGCAACAGTGGTGTTAGCCTTAAAGATGTGGAGACATTACCTCCTTGGAAATTTAGTTTGTATATACACCGACCACAAAAGCTTGAAGTACATTTTCACTCAAGATCACCTGAACATGAGACAATGCCGTTGGTTGGAATTGATTAAGGACTACGAGTTGGAAGTGCACTACCACCCAGGAAAGGCTAATGTCGTGGCTGACGCACTAAGCCGCAAGGCTCAATGCCACCACATCCTGGCCAGCCCACAAGTCCAAGATGGTCATTATGTTCAAGTAACACCCCACGGAGCCCTCTATAACCTAGCATTAATTCCTACCTTACGGGAAGAAATAGTAGCAGCCCAAAAAAATAATGTTGGCAAAGAACATCTCAGAAGGAGACTAAAAGAGGGCGACGCTAAGGTACAATGTTTTCAAAAAGATGTAGGAGGTGTTTCATGGTTCAAGAATCGACTAGTGGTGCCTAAGGATATGGAACTCCGCAAGAAGATTCTGGACGAGGCTCATATTGCAAGGTACTCCATGCATCCGGGTAGCAGCAAGATGTACCAATTGAGATCCAGATATTGGTGGACTCGTATGAAGAGGGAAATAGCACGATATGTCGCAGAGTGTGATACCTGCCGCCGAGTCAAGGCCGATCATCTGAAGAAGGCGGGCCTACTACAACCCTTGAGTGTTCCAGCCTGGAAATGGGAGGATATCAGCATGGATTTCATTGTTGGTCTTCCCCGCACTTCACGCAAGTTTGACTCTATATGGGTGATTGTCGATCGGCTGACTAAAGTTGTGCACTTCATCCCTATATCGACATGGTACACAACTGAGAGGTACGCACAATTGTATATGGATCGCATCCTATGCTTACACAGAGTGCCAAAGACAATAGTATCTGACAGAGGACCTCAGTTGGTGGGACGCTTTTGGGAAAAGTTATACGAGTCACTGGGCACCAGGTTAATTCGAGGTTCAGCATATCACCCCCAGACGGACGGACAGACCGAAAGGGTTAACCAAATATTGTAAGACATGTTGAGCGTGTATGTATTGAATCACAACAAAAAGTGGGATGAGTGCCTACCCTTGGCAGAATTTGCATACAACAATAGTTACCAAGAAAGCATCAAGATGGCACCGTTCGAGGCTCTCTACGGTCACCGTTGTCGCACACCACTGAGTTGGTCAGAATCAGGGGAGAGAGTAATATTTTGCCCAGAATTAGTGTAGCAGGCTGAGGAGAGGGTACTAGAAATTCAATCAAACCTACGAGCAGTGAAGTCCAGGCAGAAGAGTTATGCGGATAAAAGACATCGTCCGCTGGAATTCAGAGCCGGTGACATGGTCTATCTCCGAGTGTCACCAACCAAAGGTGTACAACGATTTGGAGTCCGCGGAAAACTAGCGCTCCGATACATTGGACCCTATTCGATCGTCGTAAGATGTGGGCTGGTTGCCTATAAACTCCAGCTACCAGTGGAACTTGCTGGAGTGCATGATAATTTCCATGTGTTCCAGCTCAAGAAATGTCGGAAGACCCCGGCAGACGTTCCAGTAAAGGCCATTGGACAACTACAACCCGATTTGACATATTCAGAGCGTCCGGTGAGGGTGCTAGACGAGAAGGAACGAGTTACATGTAAGAAGACGCTTAAGTTCTACTAGGTTCAATGGAGCAACCACACCGCTAGGGAAGCCACCTGGGAAAATGAAGAGTTCCTCTAAAGCCACTACCCTGAGTTCCTACGCCACTATCTAGCTAAACCGTTATAACTTCCTGCAATGTTGGGACGAGATTTCCTTAAGGGGGGAGGGCTATGACACTCTGAAATCACGAACTTCCAAATCCAAATCCTTAGCATCTTTCCACACAAGCATGAGCATGTAGAACCAAAATTTGAACTGAGAATTGAGCCAAATTCAAATCAAATTTGAGCAAATTTGGATGTCATTTGAACTACAAGTATAGATTTTTCCACATGGCCCACATCCAACAAAACTATATTTCATAGAGGGGAGCAAGTTAGATTTTTGAGAAATTTCTCAGAATTTTATCCTTTAATTTACGGGCCCAAATAAATGCCTAAAAGGTCCAAAACTACCCATCTTTAAAAATTTCTCATTTAAATTTAAGTAACAACCATTGAATACTATCATTTTTGTAAAATAGAGTACATCACGAGAAATACGCTCATATTTTTAGATTTCCCATGGGACCTATATTTTTAAATCTACAAAATTACTAAGCCAATGCTGTTTCAAAAACCAACGAAAAAGAAAAGGGAAGCGGGTCCCACGTGTCAGCCACCACTCTCTCTTCCTCCTCCCGCGCGGGACCGGGTGCCCGGCACCTCGCCGCCGCATGGCAGCCATACGCCAGCGGTCGGCCTCTCCGGTCGGGTTGACCACCCCGAAATCGAGGCCGCGCCTCCCCGAACCGGCACTTCCCCCCATTTCCTCATTCGACCCCCCCTTTTCCTTCTCTTTTCTTCCCCCACTGCTGGCACCATTGGCGAGCTCGGCCGAGCTCACCGCACCGTCGCCTTGCGTCGCTCTGGCACGAATCCGGTGACCCAGTTCGTGCGCAAGCTTCTCCTCTTCCACCTCGACCCGACCTCATCTCGCGAGACGCACCGAGCGGTCCACATTAATCCATCAACCAAGCTTCCGTCCCCGAAGCTCTGGCGACCACCGGCGACCACCACGGTGAGCTCAGCCCCCTTCCACCATCACCCCCGCGCTCGTAACGGTAGCTCCATTCCCGGCGACGTGCTCCACGGGCCCGCGGCCACCGCGCGCCCCGGCTCCAGCATGAGCTGGCAATGCCCCACCACGGGCCACATGGCCCGGATCCGGTGCGGCTGCACCCGGATCTAGGCCTTTCATGCTGTAGTCCCCCATGTGGCCCAAATCTCATTGGCTCTAGCATATTAAGTATTTTCCTTCAGTTTAATTATTCTAGAAAATTGCTAGCAACTTGTAAAATGCATAACTAATTCACCACTAAGGATTTTTGAGCAAACTAAATTTCTATGAGTTCTTTTAGACACATGCTACTGTAGAAAAATGCTAAACCACGTTACATGTTAGTATTATTTTCAGGATTAAAATAAATAAGAAAAACCCTTATAAATTCATAACTAATTATAGGGAGCTAATACAATCTTGAAACTTGGCCACCAATTATGTTTTTCACTTTCTAGTCTCCTTGGAAAATGTCTTGGGGTGAGTCTCTGTATTTTAGTCATAATTAAATTAATACCATTTTCCTTATTTTAATTATTTAAAATTATTGGCTCATTGCATGTCTATGAAACTTTGACCATAATTCACCCGTGGCATAACCTAGTTACAGTAAATTCTCCATGTGCATTTGGTTTCCAGAACAAGGCTAAAATAATTAATGGTATGGTAGCTCTAATAATTCACTGGGCGTTATAAATTCATTCCGACATGTTGGGTTTGACTATTATGTCTTTCATGATAAACATCATATAAGCGGTAGATAATGCCTTGACCAGCACAGCTTAGTAATGTACATGTTGCACCTCCATCCGGTTATCACGACCCGCCATATTTGTATACAAAGTCATCGTGATTAAATACTGGAGTCCATGAAGGAAATACACTAAACGCATTCACCCTATGCGTCTACTAAATACGTTACATTGCTGAACTAATCAACACACCCCGCTCACTTTCACATGAAATAGTGTACATTAACGTATTTATTGAGGAAGTGCCATGAATCTTCTCTCATAAGCATTATCTTTTGCATCATATAGATCACGCAGTGAACCACATGGAGACGGGATCGGAGCAGGAGCTAGAAAGAGCCGGAGGTGTCGCAGCTGACCAGGAGCAGAACCCAGGCAAGCCCCGGTGCATCCCAACCGTTTTAATTTTACTCTATCACTAGTTAGGAGTGTAGGCCTATATGTGCATGAAGCGATAGGAGTTGGTTGAAAACCCTAGCATTGCAGTAGGCCCCTTTTTCCCGATATTTAGCCTCAGGACGGTAGTCACTCTGTTTAATGTAGGACGGCCACTCACCGAGTGGTATGGAGACCACTCGTAGACAGGAAATGTTACCACTGGGGAATGATGTCGGGTGAAGAAAGATGTGGATGGAATCGCAATGAATACTAGACGGGCAATTAGGTGGAAAGGGAAGAACAATGTGTCTTCAAGGAGGTAGCCCCGTCCGAGTCACCTAAGGTTACGCCTCGTGTCCGGTCCTATGAGGTCAAGTTTGTTGTTTGCATGCTGGAGTTATAGGCCCAGTAAACTGACGTAGCTAAGACTACTGCCTGGTCGAATGATAGCCTTCTCTCTTCTTTAGTGGAGCTGGGGCTGAGAGGAGGGAGTGATCCACCCACGGATGGCGGCACGGGGCGCATCGCGTTGGAGGACCCTTCTCGGGGGAGTCTGGACCCGGAAGATCCTACGGTACCGTAAGCGAAAGGTTGCTCCATGCAGCTTCCAGGAAGCGCGTATGGGTCATGCAAGCAGTTTTCTCCTACAAGATGTAAATGGATTCGAGTCGCTGCCCCTCACAGTAACGAGTACCACTTAATCGCTGCTCTGGAACAGTGTCGGAAGCCATTAAGATGATGAGTGGTTTTAATACTGCTGCTTGAAATTATTAAGATTATTTTGCATCCTTGATTGTTATAGCTCTAGTGCAAACTAAATTTATTATTCCGCCTAACAACTCAACTTGCTGCTAAAACTTGAAAAATAAAGATCCACTCTTAGGCTGGCTTTCTGGCAACATAAACCCTATCCCTAGCCTTTACATGTCTAGGTGTCGGCCGTAGTTGGCCATTTTGTCGGGTCAGTCTTACTGAGTAAATTAGTTACTCAGGGCATAGCTCTATGTGGTTTTCAGATGACCAGAGTAGAGACTGTCACTGTAGTGGGAGATTCCACTGGAATGGCCAGCGCCCTGACTGCTAGAACATCGAGTGGGAGCTATGCACGAACGAAGACGAGGAGTAGTCCCTTGATTGCTGGTACGGTGTTTGGGCAAAACACCTATCATGGCCGGATTGTTCACTGTATGTCGTTGTGAGAGGACGATTGTATCTCATCTATCCGTCGAACTATTTGAATCACTGTTGAACAAATCCGCTTTCGCATTATCATTTGGTTAAAACTTTGGTTTATAATATAAATTCAGAGTTATGTAAAAACTCTGTACTTTACCTATGATTCTTATTGCATTTATATTCTTCTATCATGTGTTGTACTATTGGGCGTCACAGCGCGTGTCACCACCTGAGAAAGATCTTAGAACGGAGCCGTCTCCGTGGTAAGGCGGTTCTGTGATACTAAACATCTACAACTTTTATTTTGATCTTTTGCTCATCCAACGTAGTGGCAATAATATTGTTGATAAATCTTATATATCTCTCTTTGAATTTCATGCATGCATGAAACTATACGAGAGATATAAATTTTGTGAACAACTTTATTATTATTTTGTCAAATGAAAAAATGATCAATATAAAAGTTGTATATCTTGAGAAGTTATACAACTTTATAGTTAAACACTTTTTAATTTGAATTGATTTACTACTTCAAAATTTGATTTACCCTCTTTACCGTGTGCTAAAAAAATTGCACACAAAAAAGGCATTCTTTGTCGTGTGCAATTTTTTTGGCACACGGCAAGGAGGGTCTTTGTTGTGTGTTTTTTTTTTGACATACGGCAAAGAGGATCTTTACTATGTGCCTGAAATAAAGCACACAGGAAAGAATTTGCACACGTCAGTGAACTGATCATGATTACATAGTAACACAATATATAGGTCGGCATCACTTATCATTTGGAGATGGCCCCCTTTATTTCCCGCCAATTTTCACCATAATTTTAGCATCATGTGCCACAATTTTTGTCATCAACTTTGCATGCTAAAACCTTGTCATTATAAAGCCCCTTGGATTGAATTCTTCTCATCATTCAAGTAAGAATGCTTGGCATAAAGTTTGTCATAGGATGCTCGTAGCTATATGACATTGAAACACCAAGCTCCTCCAACTCAACTCTTAGCTTGTCATCTTAAGCATCCTTGCCACGTTTTAACTCCTCTATTTCCTTGACAATTTTTGCCTTCTCAGCATCATATGCCTTTGTAGCTGCCGCATTTGCCTCTGCTAACACACCCACCGTCTTCCTTGCGTCCTCCAATTGCCTTTGGAGTTGACCCTCTTCCACCTCACACCCCCTCAATTCCGATTCTAGTATAACTTTTTCCTCGGTGCACTCCTCTAATTGCTTTCGGAGTTCATCGTTTGTCACCCCACACTCCTCCAATTCCAGTCTAATTTTTATTTCGACTTCCAATAGGATTTTAATCTTCAATTCGAGTTCTAGAATGATTTTTACCCTTACTTGGAGTTCAGATTCGAGTTCACTGTGTTCCTTCATACAGTCATCCAGTTGCTTTTGGAGTTCACCGAGTGTCGCCATACACTCATGCAAGTCGCTCTCCAACTGGGAAGAGGTCTTGGACGATGTGCCTAAAGTTGATTATTTTAGAGGAGGCATTAGAGTAGAGAGACGGGAGTAGGACAGAAATTGGACATCGGAAAAAAAAAGAGGTCTTTTTCCTCACCTGCTCCTCCTCCGGGTGCCAAAAAGGAACCTGTAAAGGTCCTTCCTAGGGGGATCCACCAGGTCCTTGCTAGGGGCGTCCTTGGCAAACGCACCAAGGCAGGCTCTCCTCCTAGACGCAACAAAGCACCAGCAGCCAATCCTGCAGCAAATCCTGCGCCCAATGGCAATGCAAACGCCATGGTTGATCTGGAGACTTAATTGTAGCAGCCAAGGGTCAATATATATAGGGGGTATATGTAGGGAGGGCCAAGTGTGTACGAGGAAGCTAAGCGGCAGAGGAGACAAGGGATGGAGTGTCGGTGCTGAAGAGGGAGGGGAGGAAGGAAAGGATACTGACAAGGGAGGGGAAGGAAGCAGTGCCAGCTCCGGCGATGTGATAGACGATGCGATGTGTGTGGGATAGGGAACTAGCTGTAACACTCACTTACAGAGTGAGATCAACTTATGATTATTACTTCGACAAATTAAGCCGCCAACAATTTATTCAGGCTACAACAGGTCCGCCTTACGGGCGTGTTTGCTTGCAGCCCTGGAGAAGCTGCCTGGGCCAGGCAGGTCAATCCGACCACAGACAGTGGAAATAAGACGCTGGAGATGCTGCCTGGCGCAGGCAGGTTTCCCAGGGTCCAATCCAAATAAGCCCTACATGCATGTCCTCGGCCAGGCCGGTGGCGCCGAGGAGGGGCACGAACTTGAGCATGACGTCCATGGCGTTCTGCGCGGCGATGGCGGGGAACGTGGCGGCCTCGTTGCTGATCGCTGAGCCGCCGCCGGCAAGGTCGGAGAGCGAGCGGATGGTGAGGGCGGGCATTTTGGTTCATCTCGCATATTCACGGTGAATTCTCCTTCAGGAACCCTTCCATCCCCGTGATTCCAAACCAAAACCAAACGTTGTCATATTTGGACCGGTCGCGCATTCCGTCCTTAGAACCAAACGCACCCGAAATAAAACATATGGAGGATCCATGAGAACATAACCGCATCCTCATGATATGTTGCGGCGCACAACGAAGTTGACACAAAAATTGACGCATGCAATTCCATTTCTCGCCAATGTGCGGTACAACTTATTTCTTTATTGAGGACCGACGTACGGTACAGCTTGTTCACGCCTACTCGCCTCACATGCCGGCCTTGTCGGCGTTGCCGAGGAGCGGCACGAACTTGAGCATGACATCGACAGCATTCTGCGCGGCGTTGGAGAGGAAGGTGGCGGCCTCGTTGCTCAGAGAGGAGCCGCCGCCGGCGAGGTCGGAGAGCGAGCGGATGGTGAGGAATGGCACGCCCAGCTGGTGCGCCACCAGCGCGATGGCGGCGCTCTCCATCTCCACGGGGGGTGCATCCGAAGTGGGACCGGATGAACTGCCGGTAGCTGGCGTTGTCGGTGTAGAATATGTTGGCGCTACAGCCCCGGGGCACCAGCACCACCTTGGGCGCCCGGGGCAGGCACCTCGTCGCGTTCACGCACGCCGGCAGCTCCAGGCCCTCGAGCTCCCCGGCGAGCTGAGGTCGTAGTAGCGCTTGCTCACGGGCACCCAGAACAAGTGCTGCCGCTGCTGCGGCGTGCCGGAGACGGGGAAGATCGATCTCCTCCGGCTGGTACCAGATGCTGTTGAGCGTGTTCGCCGACAGCTCCGGGTTGGTCTTCCCGACGGTGTAGTCGGAGAAGTTGAGGAAGCCGAACTTCCTCGTGTAGTCGCCGGCGGCCTCCAGCGGGAGCTCGTTCTCCGGCCCGTCGCCGTACCTCTGCCAGTTCCAGAGGGACAGGTGGGCCCAGTGCTCTGGGATGGTGGCGTCGCCGATCTGGAGGTCCTCGTTGGCGTTGCCGGCGATGCCCCAGTGCACGATGCCCTTCACCCGGCCGGAATAGGCTCAGCAGCAGCTGGGTCGTAAGCCCGGCATTGAGCTGCATTTGTGCAGCACAAGGTGTACCTATTGTTAGATCAGGTGTCTGTTTTTCAAGCACACATGCGTGCAATTTATGATTTTTGGAAAGAGATTGTTTTTACATTCCGGTTTCATATATGGTTTCATATTAGCCAGGATGTAGAGAAAAAAGTGTGTATACCATACTGAGCCCTGTCATGACCATGGCAACACTTTGGCCTCCTATGGTTCCGAACCGAAACCTTCGTCCTGAGGGAAATTAAACTACTTAATTAGTTTTGAGAAGGAGAATAATGATGCCATTGTGACACCTCTGGTGTCACATTAGCAAGCCTAGACAGCCAAGGTGGAGAAACAAAAGAAAAGTAACAATTTAAAACTCGAGTTTGAATTTTATTTGAATTCAAGTCAAATATGGCTTGAACTAAAACTCCATATTTTCTAATATAACTGATCCAAATAAGTTTCATAATATTGATCTATGTAACAAATAAGAAATTTGAAGAATTTTTGGTAATTTTATCTCTTGGTTAAGTAAGTCAAATAAATCACACAAAGTGCAGAAATAGGGTTATTTCAAAAATTCAAATTTCAAATTTTATAAGAAACCACTGGACCAGATCATATCCATAATTGAGATCCAATCATTTTGAAAAATATATAATTTTATCTTGATTTAATAAATTCAAAAACTACTACTTTTGGAATATTTAGCAAATGCTAAGTTTCTGAACAGATTTCAACCTTGTTAGTTAAGAAAATTGGAAATAAAATAAATCCCTCATAATTTCGTTTCAAAAACTACATCATCAATGGTTAGTTACTAAAAACCTTATTCTTCATACATGTGAAACACAATTTGAATTTGATCTCATTTGGTGCCCCAATTCGAATTTGCAAACAACCTAAAAGTTAAGCAAATCCAGACGAGAAAATCCTGTGTCCCCCCCAAATCATTTAACCAACTTCAAAATTAAATATATCATAGATTTGACCATGCATGTTATAAATGTCTTCACCTTAGTATTGTATAAATTGTTCCCTAAATGATGGTGTAATTGGTTTTCTCTGGAAAATTCATTTAATACCTTAATTGTCTGCTTCAAATTGCTTCATTGTCCTATTTTTCTGAGCCAATTGAACCTGTGGACCCCACTCGTCAGCAAGAAACACAACCCGTCTGCCGGTTGCTCGCCGCCATGTGGATGGCAGCGTACGGTCTGGTGATCCCCTGGTCGGATCGTGTGGCCCACGCCCGCGACCCTTATCCCCTGGTCGCTCTTGTTTCTCTCCCTCACCCCATTCTATTTCGCTCTCTCTCTCTCCCTCCCTATCGAGCTCAAGGCACCATGGCTGCCCGTGCAAGCTCGTCTTCGCCCGACCACCCTGCCCCCTCCCAGACCCGGCCGAGCAACCCCACCGCGTCGCCAGCACCTCCTCCACCAGCATGCAAGCCGGCTCCCTCCCTCTCACCGCCAACCCCACGAATCGATGGATTCTTCACCAAGCCCTCCACAGGTACTTGAGAAATTCATGTGTGATTCCTCCCTTCCCGTGGGTTCCCCTTCCGGTTCCTCGAGACGGCAGCACCACCTGACCATCCCGCATCCACTTCACTTCACTCGGCTCCAAAATCCGCCGCAGTTCGTCAGGAACGCCGAGCTTCGCCGCCGCCGTCTGCCTGGCCCCGCATGATGACGCCTGCTCACGTCGCGCCGCGCCTCCTAGCAGCTTTGTTGCACTTCTCCGTGTGCCGTGCTTGTGCTCCAAGCCCAAGAGCTTCGCTGCGCCAGAGGCAGCCCCCGTTGGAGCCCCGTCGCGTCGCCGCGGCCGCGCCGCCGCCATCACCTCGGTCCGACCTAGCGCCTGGGCCCAAAGCTGGCCCAGGGAGCCCTCCTCGTCGTGCCAGGTTCGGATGGGCCTGGTTGCTTTCAGCCTATTGGCCAGATATTCTTTTATCTTTTAAAATCAGCAAAGAAATAATTGTTTCTGGCTTTAAAAATGCAAGCAAAAATAACTTGGAAGAAAAATGCAAGAAAATAAGTTCTGTACTTTTGAGATTATTCTCTGTTTTATAAAATTATTAAATCATAGAAACCCCAAATATTTATTTATGCATGTTTTAATGTGTAAATAAAATTATTTTACCTTTAAAAATCCATACAGAAACTTCTACTTCATAGAAAATTGCAAATTTATACTTGTTGGACTTCCCTGAATATTTATATTTACTATCGTAATACATTGCTAAAATACCCTAAAAATTCATCTTTATTTATGAGTGCATTTAATAAACAAAATAACAAATAAATCATAACTAAATATCAGAGCACAAAATAAATCTCAATATTTACATGCATGTTCATTGCATCATTTTCATGCATGTCAGAAGGTGGCATATTTAAATTCTAAGTATTTTATCTATAATTTGTATTTTAGTGTTTGCACCATTTTAATTAATAGAGAGTATTGGTTCATACTTTTTTCCATCATAATTGGTATATAGACCTCATATCATCACTCCTACAACATGTAATCCACCCACTAGTATATGTCCTCCAGAACCATGCTTAATAATAAAAGCTTTGCTTTATCTCTAGTAATGGCATGATTGTAATTACTAAAGAATGGCATGATTGTAATTACTAGTAGCTTAAGCACATGTATTAACATTGCAAATATTTTTACACATTGCTCTCTGCATTTTAGGTTGTTATTTACCTTAAATTGCCTCGGATCATCATGTCATGCTCATCTAGTTAGTGTACATATAATTCACCATTTGCAATCATCATCAATAAAACGTCGTTCGCATTTCACGATACCAAAAGAAAACAAAAATAATAAATCACTCATTATCCTTCTCTAATGCACACCCCTGTACTTTATACATGCATCATGTCATTGCATGTATTTGTTGAGGAAGTGCCATGAATCCTCTCTATTCTTACTTGCATTGCATTTCATCCAATAGGACTCAACGATGGGAACGTGAAAGTGGAGATAGTTCCGGAGGAGCCCGGAGCTGAGACTAATCCTCCTGAGAGTGCTAACTGTGATCTGAACCAAGCAAGCCCCGATGCACTCCTATGTTTTAAAATTTTATTTTGTATCACATGTATGCATGTCATGTACTGTGCATTATGTGTAGGAAATGATTGAAACCCTAGTTGCATGTAGGAAAAACAAATCCTATGGGTATGAGTTACTTATACAGCCATTCCTTAGATTTTGCTATGGTTAATATCGAGTCATCGGTAGCAAAATTGAGTAGTACGGAGACTACTCGATATAGGATGGTTCGGGAACTTGGTACTTGTAACTCTCACTTGATAATGATAAAATGATAAAATGATCTAAGACCGGATGGGAAAGTGTATGTGTAGGTTGAGCCGACAAGGTTGGACCTTGTTCGCCATAGCCCCGTTTATGTCGATTAAGAACTAATTTGAGTGTGGACCCGTGACCAAGTTTGAACAGTACCAAGTGCATGTTAGTGATATGGGCACTAGTAAACCGACGTAGCTTGATTTCCGTAGTGGTTGGACGATAGCCCACTCTTCTTCTGGTGATGAAGCAGGTATGGTGGAATGTGGGTATGTGTTGGAAGGGAGAGTGCATGGGCTATCCATTGGATGGTTTCAACAGGAGCATCGCGTGGGGTAACGTGTACTTAGGAAAAGTGAGACCCGGACTGACCCTGTTGTATCTCGCGAAAGGTTGTCGTACGTGGCTCTTCGGAGTGTGCGTGCGCCGTGTATTTGGATTTCTTCTGCAAGATGTAAATCGATTTGAGTCGTCGTCCCTCGCGGTTATTGAGTACCACTTGTGAGATCGCTGCCACCTTGAATTACACGGTGAAATAATGAAGATGATATTGTATTTCTATTAAATGTATTGCAACCATATTTACTATAGTATAGCCTACACAATATTTATTTTATGCAAGACCTCTATTAATTTGGATAAAATATAAAAAATAGGATCAATTATTAGTGCTATTTTTGCAATTGTTCCAACAACCCTTGGTCAGGTCCCTGCATACTAGGTGTCGGTCTTAGCGTGTCACTTTAATGGGTAAGTCTTGCTGAGTATTAGTTACTCAGGGTTTTGCTCTATGTGGTTTTGTGCAGGTTTTCTTCTTGCTAATGGGGCATGTCTACGGGCTTGATAAGTTTCATGATAGAATTTTAACATGAGATATATTGCTTCCGCTGTTTATGTTACCGAATTTCAAACTTGTCTATCTATTCAAATATGAACCAAAAAAAATTATAATAATTAACTTGTAACATTACACACTATTCTTTTATGCTCATATATGTGTACTATTGAACTCTTACTTCATCAAGATGTCACCCGATGTTTGATCCTTCGACTATCCCCTCATTCTTGGGGCGGGGATGTCACAGCCATGATCGATGCTCGTCATAAACATGCATACGTACTCATGCACATTAATTACCTTGGACATCCAGGATGGGTATGTCCTCAGTGAGGTTGAAGCTGGGGGATTTGAGGAAGGGCTCCATTTCGTAGGCGTTGGGAACGACGAGCCCCACAAAGGGGGCGCCGACACGGTTCGCCCGGCGCACGGCTCGCCACGTCTTGGTGGAGATGAACCCCGCCGCCGGCGTCGCTACCGCCGTGACCATGATGAGCAGCACAACCGCCACAGCCTGCGGCGGCGGCCTAACTGCACTGGTGGCTGCCATATCGCGTACGTGATTCAGCTTCCTCAGCACTTTGTCTATATATATATATGTATATATGGTGAGTTGATGACGAGAAGTCGAGAACACATGCACTACTATATATATAGGAATGGTTGGTCACGATCTGACGGGGCATGCGTGCAGGCAATTACCAAGTTAGCATCGAGATCAGAGTAGCTGGTGGCTATAGTAGGTTTTATTCCAAATCAAGTACTCCATCCACTGTACTACCTCGTGCAAGGCGTGGTGCAAAAAATGTACTATATTTAGGCAATTATTAAGCGAAAATTATCAAGATGTCAAGATCGATCATGAAGCAGCTGGTGACTATCGTTACCGGATCGATTAATTAATTATACTGATATAAGATCGATGATGCGAGCAGTGGCGGACGCAGAATTTCAGAATTGGGTGTACGAAGCTTCCGAACGTCATATAACACAATCTACTTATACTTCAGGACTAGCTATTACAATTCTAGGTTCTCTACTTCAAACGAAGATTGTGGGTTTTTTTTTTTTAAAAAAAAGCAGGAACGCTGCCATTCATTAAGAAAGAAGAAAAGAACGATTACATCCTAAAGTACAAAGTCTAACCCAGCATTGAAGCTAGGCCTGGACTAAGGACATCACCAAGTCCAGGAGAAGGGGTGAAAACAAAAGATATTAGCAAGTGATGAGAACCTCTACTGTAAGAAACGTTGAAAGCTAGAGAGCAGACCTGCAGACTGAAATCTTCAAAGTAATGATCGCTGTGAAATAACAATCTAGCCATAGTGCGACTGCTCATGATCTTAAAATGAAGACTACGACTAAATGAGAAAAGCAACTAGACAACTACACCCAACAATATCACAAATACACTGACAATACCTTTTCCACGTTTACCTTCTTTTTCTTCCTTTTCTTCTCAGAGGTTTGTGTGAGCTTCTTGATTCTGTTCATAAGGCTTCTGATTGCTGCAATGTTATTGGCACTCAAAAGCTTCTTGTAGGTGTCTAGGAAACGTTGCAAGGTCCAATCACCCAACTGTTTATCTTCCTTAACATGTCAGCATATTCCGAACTATCTTAAAGACCGTTCTCCGATATTTGATTTTAACCTTCCTTTGTTGACTGCAACTCTCATGTCCTTTCGACAGAACAACAATGGCCTTGTTGAGCGAAGGTGATTCATGACAACTAGAGGGGGGCAAAGGAGGTACCATAGAGAGTTTGAAGTTGCTCAAGGCTCTGATCAACTTATGCCCAAACAGTTTCTCCCCTTCACTTCTTGTGACACTCCTAGTGTCATAAAGGTTCCAAGAACAACCCCTTAGTCATCACAAGAGCCTAACACCAAGAAGTTGAACTGAAATGACCAATTTGAACCAAATTCAAACAAAATTTGACTGACACTTATACTACAAGTCCCAACTTTTCAATATAAGTCACCACTGCCAAAATTATATGTTGTTGGTCATGGTCAAGTAGAATTTTAAGGATTTTATCAGATTTTTATTCCATTAATAGAGGCCCCAAATAAATGGTAGAAGTTTCAAAAACCAGCTCTACTCACAAAATTCCTAATTAAATCTTAATGAGAACTGATGGTAGTTAGTATTTTTATAAAATCCAGCACATTATGGGGAGCCTGCCTTATTTTTGGTTTAATTTTATCAACTATATATTAATTCAAACAAAAAGATTAAACGTAGCCGGCTGTAGGGTATGGAAAAAATAAAAGAAAAAGAAAACTCCCTGTAGGACCCACCTGTCAGCGATTCCAAAGAAACACACCGGCGCCTCCCCGCACTCCCGCCTGCCTGTACGCCGCGTGGGCGCCGATGACTCGGCGTTCACCGCACCCACGGATCGACTACCTCACCCGCCGTTCGGACATCCGCCTTGTCCCCCACTTCCCTCTCCGAACGGCCTCATTTCCTCCCCCCCCCCCCCACTCGCTCTCTGTCTCTCTCTCGCTCGCCGCGCCCCCATTGGCGCCCGGAGCCGTTCCGCGCCATCCATGCCTCGCCGTCAACACCAACCACCAGTCGACGTCTACAGCACCGCCTCGACGCCTTCAAGCTCCGCGAGAAACCACACTCCCCCGCCCGCACCGAGCCGCCGTGAATCGCCGCCTTCCTCTCCACCTCTGACCACCGCTCAACCCCGACGCCCGACCCCCACGGTGAGCCCTCGGACGATTCCTCGCACTGGCACGCGTGAGTTCACCTCTTCTCCCTCCCTGGCCTCACTCGGCTTCCATCCGTGCAGCCACTCGTCTAGAACACCGCCGCGGGCCACCGGAGTTCCGCCTCGCCGTCACCGCGCTAGCCCCGGTGAGCCATCTTCCCTCTTTTCGCGTGCCGCATGTCCGCTGGGACCCGCCAGTTGCTATCCCAGCAATGCTACCGTCGCCGCCACCCCAGTCGGCCGCCGTGCCCGCACCGCCGCGCGCGCGCTCGGCTCGGCCGAGCTGGCCAATGGCCGGGATGGCCACTGGGCCGCAACGGCCGTTGGGCCTGGCCTCTCTCTCGGGCCACATCGGGCCCGAGCATGCCCCCGTGCGCGCGCTCGGCCGATGGGCCACCGGAGATTCAGCCCACTGGGCTGCCTAGTTGCGGCCCGTGTAAACAGAAATTGATTTTCTCATTTTAATCATTTCCAGAAAACAGTAAAAACTTGAAAAATTCATAGTAAAATGATTAGTAGGAATTGTGAGGCAAGATAAATTTTGTTAGCCTTGTCTGGACTAGTAGTAGTAGGGAAAAATACTAAATCACAATGCATATTAGTTTTATTTTCAGTGTTAAAATATGTAATAAAAGCCCATATAAATTCATAACTAATTATAGAGAGCTGATAAAATCTTGAAACTAGGCCACCAAATGGGTTTTGCAGTTTCTAGTCTTCCTAGAAAATGTCATATGGTAAGTCTCTGTATATTAGCTATAACTAATTTAACACCTTTTTCCTTATGATAATTAATTAAAATTAGTGGCTTGGGGCATGAGAGTGAAACTTGGCCAATAAATCACTCCTACTATAATCTAACTATATTAAATCACCCCTGCTCATTTGATTATCAGAACCACGTCAACTTAATAAATTATATCCCGAGTGCAATATTACCCGTTAACAAATATGGTTCCACCTTAGGGCTGTTTCATGGATACTTAGTACTTTACGAGGTTGGGCTCAGTACACTAAAGTATTAATTAAATAGCACCTACTGGTCATGGACATCACTTATGTAGCTTAACCCCGGTCGACACATACACACCGTACCTTGGTACGACGTCGTCGCGGTTAAGTACTGGAGTCCATGAAGGAAATACACGAAACACCCTCCCCCTGTGCCTCCGCCAAATATGCTACATTGCTGCACTAATCAACACACCCGCCCACTTCCATGAGAAATAGTGTACATTGACGTATTTATTGAGGAAGTGCCATGAATCTTCTCTCATAAGCATCATCTTTGCATCATATAGATCACGCAGTGGACCACGTGGAGACGGGACCGGAGCAGGATTCAGAAGGAGCCGGAGGTGCCGTAGCTGAGTAAGAGCAGAACCCAGGCAAGCCCCGGTGCATTATCCCCATTTTAAATCTTTATTCTGTCACTAGCTAAGGATGTAGGCTTGCCTGTGCATTAAGTGGTAGGAGTTGTTTGAAACCCTAGCATGCAGTAGGTCCCTCCTTCCCGATAATTAGCTTTAGGTCGGTAGTCGCTCTGCTTAATTTAGGACGACTACTCATCGAGTGGTATGGAGACCACTCGTAGATAGGAATATTATCACTGGGGAGTGATATCGGATGAAGGAAAGGGTGGATGGAATCACGATGAAGACCGGATGGGCAACTAGGCAGAAAAGGAAGGACAGCTTGTCTTCAAGGTGGTACCCCGTCCGAGTCACCTAAGGCTACGCCTCGTGTCCGGCCCATGGGATCAAGTTTGAACGTATTGATTGCATGCTGGAGATATGGGCCCAGTAAACCGACATCGCTACGACAACTGCCGGGGCGGAAGATAGCCTTCTCCCCTCTTTGGTGGAACTGGGGCTGAGAGGAGGGAGCAATCCACCCACGGATGGCGGCACAGGGCGCATCGCGTTGGGGGACCCTTCTCGGGGGAGTCTGGACCCAGAAGACCCTACGGTACTGTAAGCGAAAGGTTGCTCCATGCGGCTTCCAGGAAGCGCGTATGGGTCGTGCAAGCAGGTTTCTTCTGCAGGATGTAAATTGATTCGAGTCGCTGCCCCTCACAGTAACAAGTATCACTTGATCGCTGCTCCGGAACAGTGTCGGAAGCCATTAAGATGATGAGTGGGTTTAATACTGTTCTTTGGAATTATTAAGATTGTATTACAATCATGATTGTTATAGCTTTAGTGTAAACTAAATTTATTATTCCGCATGACAACTTAACTTGATGCTAAAACTTGAAAAATAAGGATCCACTCTTAGGCTGGCTTTCTGGCAACATAAACCCTACCCCTAGCCTTTGCATGTCTAGGTGTCGGCTGTAGTTGGCCATTTTGACGGGTTAGTCTTGCTGAGTAAATTAGTTACTCAGGACGTAGCTCTATGTGGTTTTCGGATGACCAGGGCGGAGACTGCCACTGCGGTTGAAGATTCCGCTGGGAGGGCCAGCGCCCCGACTGCTGGAACATTGAGTGGGAGTTGTGCACGAATGAAGACGAGGAGGAGTTCCTTGCTTGCCGGCACGGTGCTTGGGCAAGGCACCTATTATGGCCGGGTTGTTCCCTATGTGTCGCCGTGAGAGGGCGATTGTATCTTATCTATTTTGTCGAACTTGTTGAATCAATGTTGAACAATTCGCTTCCGCAATTTACTTTTGATAAAACTCTAGTTTGTAATATAATTTCGGATTTATGTAAAATTCTGTTCTCTACCTATGCTCTTGTTGTAATTATTTGCTTCTATCATGTGTTGTACTATTGGGCGTCACAGCGCGTGTCGCCACCCGAGGAAGATCCTGGAACGGAGCCGTCTCCGTGGTAAGGCGGTTTTGTGACAGCGTGGTATCAGAGCTATCTCGGGAATAGTGCAATATTCAAAGACATATTTTTGAAAACCCCGTAACAAACGTGTGAGGACGTGCCCAATAGGTTATTAATAGTTATGATCCAGGTGGCAAAGTTAACTGTAGGAGGTTATTTGTTTAACTACTGCATCTACGGCATCGTCAACGCAGGTATGTGTCCCGCCCAGTGGACTGTAACATGGGAAGCTAGCACAATGGTGTGAACGCGGGTTGATTGCGTAAAACATCAGTGTCCTGCCCTAGGATAATAATAAGGGATTATTTTTGGCTCGTTTCTTTTGATTTGATGTAATATTTCTGGAATGAATCTTCTGCAGGTACGCTAACCACGATTCTCGTAAGAAATGGGTAGTATACGACTGACTTGAGAGATCGATTGCCACCGACTATACGTATGGTCCTATTCATGGCCAAATTTTATTTTTGGTGAGGACGTGTAG
The DNA here is from genome assembly GCA_030378355.1 of Eleusine indica. Classification (NCBI taxonomy): domain Eukaryota; kingdom Viridiplantae; phylum Streptophyta; class Magnoliopsida; order Poales; family Poaceae; genus Eleusine; species Eleusine indica. Next base: position 53,147,477 of record CM059495.1, read on the forward strand.
GCCGAAATCATATGCATGCATGAAAAATATTAAAGCATCAAGACGTTAATACGAAACTGAAATTTTAGCAAACATGTCGTCTACATAAAAATCGATATCTTCTCATTTGTGAGTCAAAAGCATGCAAATAAATACTTATTGAAATCAAAAACGAACTCTATGTACGTCCAGCAAGAAAATTTGGCCGTCCGAGTCAGCATGTCGAACTCGGGTTAACCTACAATCCAGATTTTTAGCCTATCGTGTAAAAGCCATAACTCCATGCTCGAACCACCTCCAGGGCTGCATGAGTGCTTTTTGGATAGAAGGTGAAATGTTCTACAACTTTGGTAGTCTGACCATTTCTTTTCTAGGCCTGTAAGGTACGTTTATGAGCCTATTTCTAGAGTAACCCGGTTCTGTCCAGAAAATCGGTTCGGGAATTCGACGGGTAGGGTAAACAATTTTGTATCTCGAGTTCCCGGTGTTTGATGGAGGCGTATAAATATGCGTTAGAAAGGTAGTAGAATTTTCTATAAGCAGGGTAAATAACTTCAAAAACTTTGGCCTAGGACTACAGAATACAGAACATTTCTGGAATGAACTCCGTTATGCCAGAAACAAAAATTTCAGATTCTGCCTCGTCCCTTAGAAAATGCATAACTCCTGATTCCCACATCAGATGGGGATGAGTGAGAACTCGTTGGAAAGGTGGTGAAAAACCCTACCACTTTAGTATTCAACCACTGTTCAGAATCCAAATGTAGGATTGTCGAAAAGTTCGACGAAGTGGCTGCGGTCCTCTAGGACAGAACATACCATTTTAGCGGAATAACCGAATCCACCCTAGAGTCTGTGACCACTCGCGGTGGTTAAATTCTATGTAGCACTCATCGCATCATATTGTTTTATTTTTACCTACACTCTCTGCGATTGGAACAAGTACTCACTATTTGGGTTTGTGTTCCAGATGGATGAGCACGGGTTTGAGCTGTTCCAGCATGACGGGTGGCGATATACCACCGGTTTACACCACCGTGGCTTTTCCACCCCCCGGTGGGAGATGCTACGCGCCCTGGGCTACGAGGAGCAGCCTTCGTACCGTGGGTGTGAGACCTACCGCCATGGTGTGCCTTTTGCAGAGGTGCATCTCAGCGTCTCTCCACACCCGCGCGACCCCGACTTGGCGGGCATGGAGAGCACAGTCACGGCTAGGAGGCTCAGGGAGGGCCTGGAGAGAGTCGCCCACCGGGCTCTCACTTACTTCTGTGGGCGCAACATAACAGCGCTCTCGGGGACTCCGTTCGAGATGATCCCCATTTGGCACCAGGCGGACCCGGTATGGCAGAGGTGCGTGAGACACGTCTCTCGCGATGACTACCCGGAGTACCACGCGGGATACCACCGCGTAGCTCACTACTCCGAGTACCTCCTCAACTTGGATGAGGAGTCTAGCAGCCACAGCCGGATCTTGCTGGCGGATGCTGAGCAGGTGTGGGTGCAGAGGAACGACCTGCAGACACAGGTCGATGCACAGCAGAGAGAGATTCAGCGGTTGACTGCTGCTCTTGAGGCGAGTGAGACTCGCGTGTCGGAGGTCACTGAGCAGCACGACACTCTCGCGCAGGAGGTGGATAGACGAGGGTTGATTATGCAGCAGCAGGACAACCACAACGAGCACCTGCAGCAGCAGCTGGCGAGTGCCCAGTAGGAGATGGACCTTATGGCGGAGGACCTGGAGACCCTGGCTCACGAGAACCAGGACCTCCAGGCACACTTGGACGCGATTGTTGCGCCGCCGGCAGCGCCCGAGGAGGAGGAGCCCAAGGAGGACGTGGGCGAGGAGTCCGACGTGGACTACGAGCCACCCGCTCCAACAGACGCAGACCGTCCAGGACCCTCTGGCACCGCCGCAGACAGGGCGTAGTGGTCGTAATAGACACGACTAGGTCATACATGTAGCGCAGGGTAGATGGATAGCTTTTGGACGCTCGACGCGTGGTTGTTGTATTTTGGGGGATCACCCGTGTGAATAGCTTTGGAAACTCGATGGCCACATATTCCGAGTTTATGTAGAGTGGAACTGTTGACTTGTACTAGAACCATGTTAACTTGGAAAATTTCAGCTTTATCGAAATTATGTTGTTTACCAAATTGCTGCCCCGTGTGTTGTGTTATTTGATTTGGTAACCTATAATGATCATCTTGGATGAGAGACTAATTGGAATCCTTATTCTTACATTTCAAAATGGTGCGCACCCATAATACCAATGAGCTGCATGGCTAGCAGGCCGAAGGTTCCAGGGCTAGGGGGAATGACTCTCCACGAGGGACTCCACCACCGCCGCCGCCACCCTACCCCATGCAGATGATGGTGTAGTTTTTCGCTACTATGATGGAGAGCCAGCAGCAGCAGGCGGAGTTCATGCGGGAGCTGGCACAGCAAAACCTAGCAGCCCGTAATGCTAGGGGCCACAACGACGTCGCACCGCAGAGCAGCTCCTACGCTGACTTCCTTGCCACCAGGCCACCCACGTTCAGCTCAACCACTGAGCCCATGGAGGCGGAGAATTTTCTTCGCATGCTCGAGTCCAAATTTGGGCTCCTTAACTGCACGCTTGTGCAGAAGACGTTGTTCGCCGCGTAGCAACTGCATGGTGCGGCTAGGGCATGGTGGGCCAACCATGTCACCTCTGTGGGAGCGGACCAGCAGATTACGTGGGACGAATTCAAAGATGCGTTCCGTGCTCACTACATCCCTGCGGGGCTCGTCCGCAGGAAGGCGCATGAATTTGCCGCACTAAAGCAGGGCAACCGCAGTGTCGAGAAATACTACGAAGAGTTCAACCGTTGGCACTATATGCCCCGGAACAAGTTGACACCCCCGCCAAGCACAAGGACCGTTTCTTGGAGGGGCTAAGTGCAGAGCTACAGGAACGCCTCAACCTTAACATGGGCGGCTCATTCGCTGAGTTTGTCAACAATGCTATCGTCACGGAAGACGGATATCGCAGGGTGATGGCAGAACGGAAGCGGTCCGCAAGTGCTATGGGGCCATCCAGTGGACCCCCGCAGAAGTTTCGCATGGTGTACACCACCTCGTCAGGACAGAGGTACCGTTCCGCCCCCCGTGCCGGCGCCTGTTGTGCGCCCGCCTCAGCCAGCACAGCAGCGACCCCTGGCGCCATGTCAGCAGCAGGGCCAAGGTGGGTTTCGCCCGCCACAGCAGCCGAATGCTCAGACCGAACCTTTCCCCTACTACAACTGCGGTCGTCTTGGGCATTTCTTGAGGGAGTGCCCGCACCCCAAGAAGAGCACTGGCCAGAACCCGCCAAGGAACAACAACAGCGACAACAACAACCGCAACAACCGAGGGCCAGTTCGTGCTGGGCGAGTGAACAACACCACCCTGGAGGAGATTCCGGAGAACAACCCCATCCTCGCTGGTATGTTCTTTGTTCGAGACCACCCCGCACTAGTTCTATTTGATTCGGGAGCATCACATACCTTTATTAGTGGATTCTTTGTTGATAAGTACCGACTGCCTTGCGCCCTTATGAAAGCACGATACACCATTAGATCAGCTGGTGGACAAACCCCTGCTCTTTATGAAATTGAGAAACTCCTAATAACCCTGGGAGCAAAAGTCTACCCTACCAAGTGCATGGTCTTAGAGGGATGCAACATTGACATTATTCTGGGCATGCCGTGGATGAGGCAACATAAAGCTTTACTGGACATAGACGCCTACACTGTGCACTTAAACTCTCCCGCCCATGGTAGCGTAAGCTTCCGGGTACTACCTCCCCAACTGGCCGCACCAAGCATTCACCACACCACCACCGGGCAGATAAAGGATATTGCAGTGGTTAGGGAATTTCCCAATGTATTCCGTGATGATCTCCTGGGACTTCCACCGGATCGGGACGTTGAGTTCAAGATTGAGCTTCAGCCAGGGACGGCACCTAAATCCAAAAGGCCGTATAAAATGGCATCTATAGAACTAGCTGAGTTAAAGGAGCAGCTAAAGGAGCTGCTGGATAAGGGATTCATTCGACCAAGTTCCTCACCTTTGGGTTGTCCGGCACTATTCGTGAAAAAGAAAGATGAGACCTTGAGGCTGTGTGTAGACTACCGACCCCTCAATGCGGTGACTGTCAAGAACAAGTACCCGCTGCCTCGTATTGACATTCTATTTGACCAGTTGATAGGAGCTAAGGTTTTCTCCAAGATTGATCTCCGGTCTGGTTACCATCAAATTAAAATCCGTGCCGAAGATATCCCCAAGACAGCATTTTCTACCCGGTACGGGCTATATGAGTATTTAGTGATGTCGTTTGGATTGACAAACACACCGGCACACTTCATGTATCTCATGAACTCGGTGTTCATGCCCGAGTTGGACAAGTTTGTGGTGGTGTTCATTGACGACATCCTAGTCTACTCGAAGTCAGAGGAAGAACATGCAGAGCATCTCCGTGTTGTATTATAGAGGTTAAGGGAGCACCAGCTATATGCTAAGTTTAGCAAGTGCGAGTTTTGGTTGAAGCAAGTACCATTTTTAGGCCATATTGTCTTGGAAGAAGGCATCGCGGTGGATCCCAGCAAAGTAAGAGATGTACTAAATTGGAAGACGCCGAAGACCGTATTCCATATACGCAGTTTTCTGGGATTAGCGGGTTACTACCGCCGTTTCATTCCCAATTTCTCCAAAATTGAAAAGCCCATGACCGAGTTGCTTAAAAAGGACAAGAAATTCATATGGGATGAAAGCTGCGAAGGTGCTTTTCAAACCTTGAAGAAGCACCTAACCACGGCCCCAGTATTAGCTCAACCGGACCTGGGGAAACTATTCGATGTCTATTGTGACGCTTCGGGTATTGGATTGGGATGCGTGCTTATGCAAGATGGGAGAGTTATTGCTTATGGATCAAGGCAATTAAGGAAGCACGAGCAGAATTACCCCGCGCATGATCTGGAATTAGCAGCAGTAGTGCTAGCCTTAAATATGTGGTGACATTACCTCCTTGGGAATTTAGTTCGCATATACACCGACCACAAAAGCTTGAAGTACATTTTCACTCCGGACCACCTGAACATGAGACAGCGTTGTTGGTTGGAATTGATTAAGTATTACGAGTTGGAAGTCCATTACCACCCGGGATAAGCGAATGTCGTGGCTGACGCCCTAAGCTGCAAGGCTCACTGCCACCACGTCCTGGTTAGCCCATAAGTCCAAGATGGTCATTATGTTCAAGTAACACCCCACGGAGCCCTCTATAACCTAGCATTAATTCCTACCTCAAGTGACAGCCCAGAAAAATGATAGAGGCATAGCACATCTTAGAAGGAGACTGGAACAGGACGATGCTAAGGTACAATGCTTTCGAGAAGATGCATAAGGTGTTGTATGGTTTAAGGATCGACTGGTGGTGCCTAAGGATATGGAACTCCACAAGAAAATTCTAGATGAGGCTCACATTACAAAGTACTCCATGCATCCGGGCAGCAATAAAATGTATCATGATTTGAGATCCAAATATTGGTGGACTCGTATGAAAAGGGAGATAGCATGATATGTCATAGAGTGTGATATCTGCCGCCGAGTCAAGGCCGATCATCTGAAGAAGGCAGGCCTACTACAACCCTTGAGTGTTCCAGCCTGGAAATGGGAAGATATCAGTATGGATTTCATCGTTGGTCTACCGCTGACGTCACATAAATTCGACTCCATATGGGTCATTGTTGACAGATTGACAAAGGTCGCCCACTTTATCCCTATGCTGACACGATTCAAAATGCAGAAATATGCGCAACTATACATTGAGCGAATCATGTGTTTGCATGGAGTGCCCAAGACTATCGTATCCGACAGAGGGTCCCAGTTTGTGGGACGCTTTTGGGAGAAGCTACACGAGACACTGGGCACTAGGTTGATTAGAAGTTCCGCATACCATCCCCAAACAGACGGTTAAACGGAAAGATTTAACCAAATATTGGAGGACATGTTAAGAGCGTACGTATTAAGTCACAACAAAAAGTGGGATGAGTGCCTACCCTTGGCAGAATTTGCATACAACAACAGTTACCAAGAAAGCATCAAGATGGCACCATTCGAGGCTCTCTATGAACGCCGCTGTCGCACACCACTGAGTTGATCAGAACCAGGGGAAAGGGTAATATTTGGCCCAGAGCTAGTGCAGCAAGCTGAGCAGAAAGTGCTTGAAATCCAATCAAACTTACGAGCGGCAAAATCCAAGCAGAAAAGTTATGCGGATAAAAGGCACTGTACATTGGAATTCAGGGTCGGTGATATGGTCTACCTCTGAGTGTCACCCACCAAGGGTGTACAGCGGTTTGGAATTCGCGGAAAGTTAGCACCTCGTTATATCGGTCCCTACCCCATCATTGCGAGATGCGGACCCATGGCCTACCAGCTCCAACTGCCAGTGGAACTCGCTGGAGTGCATGACACGTTCCACGTGTCCCAACTCAAGAGATGTTTAAGGACGCCCGTAGACATCCCACTGGAGAGCACCAAACAACTACAAACCGACCTGACGTATTCCGATTGTCCGGTGAAGGTGCTAGACGAGAAGGAACGAACTACACGTAAGAAGACACTCAAGTTCTATAAGGTTCAATGGAGCAACCATACCGCCAGGGAAGCTACTTGGGAAACTGAAGAGTTTCTGCAAAGCCACTACCCCGAGTTCCTACGCCACCACTTAGGTAACCCGTTAACACATCCTTTAATCTTGGGGCGAGATTTCTTTAAGGGGAGAGGGCTGTGACACTCCTAGTGTCATAAAGGTTCCAAGAACAACCCCTTAGTCATCACAAGAGCCTAACACCAAGAAGTTGAACTGAAATGACCAATTTGAACCAAATTCAAACAAAATTTGAATGACACTTATACTACAAGTCCCACCTTTTCAATATAAGTCACCACTGCCAAACTTATATGTTGTTGGTCATGGTCAAGTAGAATTTTAAGAATTTTCTCAGATTTTTATTCCATCAATAGAGGCCCCAAATAAATGGTAGAAGTTTCAAAAACTAGCTCTATTCACAAAATTCCTAATTAAATCTTAATGAGAACTGATGGTAGTTAGTATTTTTATAAAATCCAACACATTATGGGGAGCCTGCCTTATTTTTGGTTTAATTTTATCAACTACAGATTAATTCAAACAAAAAGATTAAACTTAGTCGGCTGTAGGGGCTGGAAAAAATAAAAGAAAAAGAAAACTCCCTGTGGGACCCACCTGTCAGCGACTCCAAAGAAACACACCGGCGCCTCCCCGCGCTCCCGCCTGCCCCTACGCCTAGTGGGCGCCAACGACTCGACGTTCACCGCGCCCACGGATCGACAACCCCACCCGTCGTTCGGACATCCGCTTTGTCCCCCACTTCCCTGTCCGAACGGTCTCATTTCCTCCCCCCTCCTCCCCCCGCCCCCACTCGCTCTCTGTCTCTCTCTCACTCGCCGCGCCCCCATTGCCGCCCGGAGCCGCTCCGTGCCATCGACGCCTCGCCGTCGACACCGACCGCCAGTCGATGTCTATAGCACCGCCTCGATGCCTTCAAGCTCCGCGAGAAGCCACACTCCCCCGCCCGCACCGAACCGCCGTGAATCGCCGCCTTACTCTCCACCTTCGACCGCCGCTCAACCCCGACACCCAACCTTCACGGTGAGCCCCAGGACGATTCCTCGCACTGGCACGCGTGAGTTCACCTCTTCTCCCTCCCCGGCCTCACTCGGCTTCCATCCGTGCAGCCACTTGTCCAGAACACCGCCGCCGGCCACCGGAGTTCCGCCTCGCCGTCGCCGCGCTAGCTCCGGTGAGCCATCTTCCCTCTTTTCACGTGTCGCATGTCCGCTGGGACCTGTCGGTTTCTATCCCAGCAATGCTGCCGCCGCCGCCACCCCAGTCGGCCGCCGTGGCGCGCTCGGCTCGGCCGAGCTGGCCAGTGGCCGAGATGGCCTGTGGGCCGCAACGGCCGTTGGGCCCGGCCTCTCTCTCGAGCCGCATCGGGCCCGAGGATGCCCCCGCGCGCGCTTGGCCGATGGGCCGCGGGAGATTCAGCCCACTGGGCTGCCTGGTTGCGGCCCGCGTAAACAGAAATTGATTTTCTCATTTTAATCATTTTCTGAAAAGTGTAAAAAATTGAAAAATGCATAGTAAAATGATTAATAGTATTTTTGAGACAAGATAAATTTTTTTAGCCTTGTCTGGACTAGTAGTAGTAGGGAAAAATACTAAATCACAATGCATGTTAGTTTTATTTTCAGTGTTAAAATATGTAATAAAAGCCCATATAAATTCATAACTAATTATAGCGAGCTGATAAAATCTTGAAACTTGGCCACCAAATGGGTTTTGCAGTTACTAGTATCCCTGAAAAATGTCATAGGGTAAGTCTCTGTATATTAGCTGTAATTAATTTAACACCTTTTTCCTTATGATAATTAATTAAAATTAGTGGCTTGGGGCATGAGAGTGAAACTTGGCCAATAAATCACTCCTACTATAATCTAACTATATTAAATCACCCCTGCTCATTTGATGATCAGAATCATGTCAACTTAATAAAATATATTCCGAGTGCAATATTACCCGTTAACAAATATGGTTCCACCTTAGGGCTGTTTCATGGATACTTAGTACTTTGCAAGGTTGGGCTCGGTACACTAAAGCATTAATTAAATGGCACCTACTGGTCATGGACATCACTTACGTAGCTTAACTCCGGCCGACACATACACACCGTACCCTGGTACGACGTCGTCACGGTTAAATACTGGAGTCCATGAAGGAAATACACAAAACACCCTCACCCTGTGCCTCCGCCAAATATGCTACATTGCTGCACTAATTAACACACCCGCCCACTTTCATGAGAAATAGTGTACATTGACTTATTTATTGAGGAAGTGCCATGAATCTTTTCTCATAAGCATCATCTTTGCATCATATAGATCACGCAGTGGACCACGTGGAGACGGGACCGGAGCAGGATCCAGAAGGAGCCAGAGGTGCCATAGCTGAGCAAGAGCAGAACCCAGGCAAGCCTCGGTGCATTATCCCCATTTTAAATCTTTATTCTATCACTAGCTAAGGATGTAGGCTTGCCTGTGCATTAAGTGGTAGGAGTTATTTGAAACCCTAGCGTGCAGTAGGTCCCTCCTTCCCGATAATTAGCTTTAGGTCGGTAGTCGCTGTGCTTAATTTAGGACGACTACTCATCGAGTGGCATGGAGACCACTCGTAGATAGGAATATTATCACTAGGGAGTGATATCGGATGAAGGAAAGGGTGGATGGAATAACGATGAAAACCGGACGGGCAACTAGACAGAAAGGGAAGGACAGCTTGTCTTCAAGGTGGTAGCCCCGTCCGAGACACCTAAGGCTACGCCTCGTGTCCGGCCCATGGGATCAAGTTTGAACGTACTGTTTGCATGCTGGAGATATGGGCCCAGTAAACCGACGTAGCTACGATTACTGTCGGGTCGGAAGATAGCCTTCTCCCTGCTTTGGTGGAACTGGGGCTGAGAGGAGGGAGCAATCCACCCACGGATGGCGGCACGGGGCGCATCGCGTTGGGGGACCCTTCTCGGGGGAGTCTGGACCCGGAAGACCCTGCGGTACCGTAAGCGAAAGGTTGCTCCATGCGGCTTCCAAGAAGCGTGTATGGGTCGTGCAAGCAGGTTTCTCTTACAGGATGTAAATCGATTCGAGTCGCTGCCCCTCACAGTAACGAGTACCACTTGATCGTTGCTCCGGAACAGTGTCGGAAGCCATTAAGATGATGAGTGAGTTTAATACTGTTGTTTGGAATTATTAAGATTATATTACAACCATGATTGTTATAGGTTTAGTGCAAACTAAATTTATTATTCCGCATGATAACTTAACTTGATGCTAAAACTAGAAAAATAAGTATCCACTCTTAGGCTGGCTTTCTGACAACATAAATCTTACCCCTAGCCTTTGCATGTCTAGGTGTCGGCTGTAGTTGGCCATTTTGATGGGTCAGTCTTGCTGAGTAAATTAGTTACTCAGGGCGTAGCTCTATATGGTTTTCAGATGACCAGGGCGGAGACTGCCACTGCGGTGGAAGATTCCACTGGGAGGGCCAGCGCCCCGACTGCTGGAACATTGAGTGGGAGCTGTGCACGAATGAAGACGAGGAGTAGTTCCTTGCTTGCCGGTATGGTGCTTGGGCAAGGCACCTTTTATGGCCGGGTTGTTCCCTGTATGTCGCCGTGAGAGGGCAATTGTATCTTATCTATTTCGTCGAACTTGTTGAATCAATGTTGAACAATTCGCTTCCGCAATTTACTTTTGATAAAACTCTGGTTTGTAATATAATTTTGGATTTATGTAAAATTTTGTTCTGTACCTATGCTCTTGTTGTAATTATTTGCTTCTATCATGTGTTGTACTATTGGGCGTCACAGCGCGTGTCGCCACCCGAGGAAGATCCTGGAACGGAGCCATCTTCGTGGTAAGGCGGTTCTGTGACACTTCTGAACATTTTTGGAGTCTGTATGTCTTTGGTTGGAGGGAGGAGGTTGAGCATACTAGGGGACATGGCAGTCAATGGTGAATTAGCCAACAATTTTCTCATGACAACTACACAAAGTCATATCAACAGTTGCTCCTATTAATGCCTCCTCAACCATAGGATCCCACGAGCGTGAGATGAAGCACGACGAAGCTGTGAGAAAGATAGGATCTGGCTCGGGGCCGGCCGGCGCCATCGTCTGAGCACCAGGGGAGCCACTGTCTCCAGACGGAGATAGTGTGATGCGTAGTGCTTGCGAGGCAGGGAGAGCAATGGACTTACCATGCCTGTCTCGTGTGACGACACACTGGACAGCGGCATCGGCGCAGGCCTCAGAGGTGCTCAACGCTTGAAGAACATGAGGTTTCTGAGGCCTCAGAGGTGCTCAACGTTTGTGGGAATTTCAAATTTCTTTTATTGATGTATAATCGAATCGGGCAAGTTCTTTTTATAACTAAGGTAGTAATCGTGTACCAACTACAGCAAGGCGTGGCCATCGCGCAGACACAAACCTTGCATAGAAGAGGCGCCAGCTGATGCCCTTCCCTTCCTCACTTCCACTCGTCAAAGAATTAAGGGGGTGTTTAGATGGAGAAATTGAAAGTATGAATGGTGCATTTGGGAGCGTGCCTGTGAGATGTGACGAGTGAATAATGCTTAATTTTGCAATGTAAACAGGGCCTAATAATTCATAATGAGCTTCGGTGCCTATCTCAGCTTACGGCCGGCTGCCGGTGTAGCAAACTAGCAATCCGTGACAGCGTTTTCTCACTTCCACCAATATTGGTCTGCCGTCTGCCCCTTTTGCCTCAACGCTCGCTGCTCGCATCTGGCCTGGAGCCCTGGACAAGTCGTGCTTGCTGCTCCCCTGCCCAACGAAGTGGCTTTTGTACTGCAGACTGCAAATGTGGGCAAATCTACGAGGCCGGCCCATCGTTGCAAGGGAGAGATACAGAGAAGAAAGTTGGGGACGGAGTTTGAGCTACTGGCTGGGCTTTTTTGACTGCTGGAGCTCAAATATACATGTTCTGGACAAACTGTGAGTGTGTATATGGATTGTATACCTACAAACTGCTAGTCTTTTGCAAAAAATATTGGGTGTACATCTGTACACCCGTGTCCCTATACTGGGTCCGCCTATATATACGGCCGGCCAAAGAAATGCAAGTCGTAGCCCGCCGAGATCAAGCAGTTATGATTACTTCTATTAATTAATTCGGGAATGCTACTTTTCAGTCGATTGAAAAGTAGCATTCTTTCAATCGATGCTCTTTTTAGTGTTATTTCTTTTGTTATTTTTTTGTTATTTTTTTGTTATTTTTATTTGTAGGATTATTTATATTAATTAGTATTATGTATAGACTATAGAAAAGTTTTATCTTTTTGTATCAATTGGATCTAGATCTAAGGGCTAAAAGCGTTGATTCAAAGGAACCTCCGTTTTCAATCGACTGAAATTTAGACACTTCCTAATTAATTACTTTATTAGTTAGACAAAGTCGGGAACAATTTGTCTTTCTTTTAATTTTCAGTCGATTGAAAATGGGGGTTCCTTTCAATTAACGCTTTTAGCCCCTGGATCTAGATACAATTGATACAAAAAGACAAAACTTTTCTATAGTCTATACATAACACTAATTAATATAATAAAACTAATTGATTAACCCATGGATGTATGATTGCTGAAACCATGCAAGGTTAGGAGGCCGCCCGGCAATCTTTTTCATTGCATCTGTCAGCTGGGGAGCGATGAACTTCACCTAATATACTGTAGGATTCTCCGTTGGATTTTATGAAAATTTAACGGTTCAGATGAAGCCAAAAAAAGAGTTCATATCCAACTTCAATTGATAAACAGATAAAATTATTAATAAATTGACAAATTCAGATTAATAAAAAAATAATAAAGAATCCAATCCTCCCACACCTCACCCACCCCGATCTCCCTCCTTTCACGTTGGCTTCCTTATTATCAATTTAGTTTTCTTTTTGTTTGAGATATAATTTTATTTATGAACGATCCAAATTAAGAAAAAAAAAATCATAACAAACATAACCCATATTTTTCAGGACTATTTTACGGTGGTCTCAGGAAAGTTCTCATGCACGTGAGGGTGGTATGATAACAAGTAAATTTTAGCCATTGCTTTTTAACAAAAAAAATTATATAATAATTGAAATTATATATATGATTTAGTCCATATCCTACTTTTCCTCCAAAAATTAATATAGACCATTGAATTTTGTGAAAATTTAACGGTCAAGATTAAGATCCAAACATCCAAACATTATAATACCAAAGAGAGTTGTATTGTATTTGAAAAGGAAGGTTCATGAGGGAGAGCATAAGAAAGAAATAATTAGCATTGATTAGGACTCTCTCTACCGGCCACAGTTATTGCCTACTAAAAAGAGAAACAATGTATGTTCTGGCCACGATTCTCGCGAGATCGATCAACATATATCAAAAGGAGAAGCCATCAACACCCCCATGATGATGACTTAGCAACATCGGCGAGCTCCATGGCGGTAGTCCAGCTATATCTCAACTGCATAATAATGATGGTCAGAAGCCGTGGTGCCCGGGTATCATCTCGGCAGCTTTGCGACCATGAGAAGTGCTAACGGCAAATTAATGTAGCAAGCTGCAGCAACCTTCGGCAAACCTGATGAGCATGATTACACACACTAAATTTGCATGCGAGAAGTGCAACTCATGTCGTAGCACCATGGCGATCATGAAGGCATCGAGATTGCGAGCCGGGAACCCCAATCTCGACAGCACCGGTGCGACAGGCAGTCCGCCATGAGTTTGAACATGATTGTTCCATTCGACACAATGAAATCCAGAGAAAACTGCTATAGTCGCTAGCCATACCGCCGGCGAGTTCGATGATGTGTTCGTCAGAACATCATGCATGCAGTCACTAATCCCAGAAAGATTAACGAGTCGCTCTTACGTGAATCAAGGCTAGAAGATACACAAAAGTGAGATCGGTGTGGTTTTGTGTAAAGGTTTGTTGGTACTAGCACTTAGCAGTACAACATGTATGAGCTACGACATTGCAACAAGTTCAGTTACGTATAGTAGTTAGAGTAGAGCACTGTGTCATGCTTAAACTAATTGAGATAAAGTGCAAACGCAATGCCAGAAGCATCTCCAGCATGATGGCAACATGCAAGTTCACTGTCACTCTCAAAAATCAATTTGCAGGAGGATAATGGCTAGGAAAACAAAGATGCAGCAGGTGAGGCAGGGAGCAGATGAACCAAATTTCTATAATGAGTTATTGTAGCAATGTTGTAGTATTATGAAACTACTATTTGAATTAGGTATATATCATTTACAAAACTTCAATAAAAAGTTATAATAAAGTATTGTTTTTTTCAAAATTTAAATGTGTTAAGAAATGTGCATAAATCATCAAAACGGTCAAATAAAGAAGTAAATAATCTATCATATACAATATTAATAAACTAATATAATAGTACTAAATATACTAGAATAAGTCTATCTGCACAAATACAAAGAAAAAAGACAAAGATCTGACCGTCAATTTTAATGATAATTTAATAATCAAAGTAAAAGCTAGAGTTCACATTAAATATCAGGATTATATTAGAAAAGTAGATATTATCGATAAAAAACAAATACACGATCTATTATGTTAGATTTAGTATACAACTCCCGTGTGACCATGCCGATAATTACAGGAGTAGCATTACCGCTTTGTTTCACCATTCCTCAAAGCGCATAATATGGAGTCTCTGTTACTCTTAAAAAAAGTATGGAGTCTCTGTTAATGGAAGCTTCAATCAGAAAACAACCAAACTTTAAAACCTGATTTCCCGTTGAGAGAAAATTTGATCATGTCATTGTGCAAATCTCATCGGCAAGTTAGGCGCAAAAGGTCGAAGGTGAGCACGGTGAATGCAAACCGACCTGAAATCATTGTAGTCTCACCTGAGATCAATAATAATTGAGCAAGTGAAAATGAGAAAATTAAATGATTGCAAGATTGTAGTGGCTAGCTGTATGGCAAGTGCCATTAGTATGTGAGCAGGCCATGGAATGTACTGTGTGATAAAATCTCGATGTTATTGGAATGCATCCCTACCGCATGATAATCAAGTACAATCATCCTATTTGGGAACCACTTGATAGGAGCAACTAAACGGATCAATGATACGAGCAGTAGAGCACACCATGAACAAGGAAAATAGATAGGAAGTAGGCAGAAGAGATAATCGCGTGTCACATCTCCCAGGGCAACTAGAAAAATCATACTCCTTTTGATCGCTGCCGCATGCCTCAGCAGGGCATTGCAAGGAGTCGATATAGAGGAGGATAGTTGTAGTAGGGAATCATAGTAAACCAGCTTGCTTCAGCTAGGCTCGGTGCAGTTTCAAACAGTCAGGAACTATAAGAATGGTGACATGGTGTCCCACATGCAGGCCGCTTCTTCCTTGAGTTTTGGTCAAGGTGGCAAGGTAGGAGTACGTAGTAAGAAATTACCATGAGTACATAGCGTTCAATAAGATCTTCGTTCTCAAAGAGTCGACAATACTCACTTATGAAGATGCCGAGGCGATGGGCAGGATTGGTACAATGCCACGTGGTGAGGTGGATGCACACATGTTTTCATGTCACACGTCCAAGTCCAAGGTGATCCAATAAAACAGTTTAAACAGCAAGTAAGAGCATCACATATAAGTTTAAATATTAAATACTTCATCTAGTTGTTATCTTAATTTAACGATTTATGATCAACTGTAATTTGTAAACGGATAGTCTAGCCGCGCAATTTGCGCGGGTAACCTTGCTAGTTCTTTTATATTTGACATTAGGACAATTTTATTAGTTCATTCTTGAACTAATTTTGTTGTCCTAGTGTCAACTATATGAAAACGGAGGTAGTATAAAAGTTAGGGCTAGGATTTAGGGTAATCTTCATTTTTTTTACTTGTAAAAAAGTTAAATACAAATTAAGTACGGACGGTCCTTAAAGGAAAGGCCTAGTTGCGAGTACCCAACGGCCGGTGACAACCTAAGCTAGGAGTAGACGACAGGAGGACTGTCGGTGGAGCTGGAGGCACGGGTGCCACATGGTTCAACAATTTTGATCTATCGCGTTCATCGATTCGCTGGCAAACGTTCGTTACCCAAAATATTTCCCACCACCCCTCACAGAAGACCTACCCGCCGACAGGTTGAGAGAGGTTGGAAAATGTTGCAAAGTGCTTTGTGCGTATGGTATGTGAGAAATGAGCAGACTCACGAGGCTCACTCGCGCTCCTCGTCGTCAATGCAACCTTTGCGATCATGGCCGGGTTGAGCTGAGCCCCTATGCGTGGTAGCACTGGTAGAGAACGGATCTTTGGTACCTTGCTTTAGTCCCGGTTGAAAAAGTTATCCGGAACTAAAGGTTTTTTTCAACGTGGCCTCAATTGGCTGCGAAACCAGCGAGCATTTAGTCTCGAGTGGTATTACCACCCGGGACTAAAGGTTCTTTGAAATACGTGTGTGCAAAAATCTGATAGGTGAGCTTTAGTCTCGGGTGGTATTATCATCTGAGATTAAAGAGGGACCTTTAATCTCGGGTGAAGAAACGACCCGAGACAAAAGCACTCACCCCACCTATTATCATCTGAGATTAAAGAGGGACCTTTAATCTGATAGGTGAGCTTTAGGCATCAATGATGGAGATGGAAACTGGATCAAACGCACCTTATAAGCTCCTTGTCAAGAACGTTGCACAGCAGAATACCGTGCAGGGTGTGGATCCAGGCCATCAAGCTTCCTCCGACGGAGAACACCCAGCTCCGTTCAATCCTGTCGCAGAAGTCCATGTCCGCGCGCGCGACCTTGGTGCTCCACGACATGGTTGCGGTCCAGAAAATGTGCAGACCGCCGTAGACCATCCAAGCATGCAATCCCTGTTTAGGCATGACGACGAGGCAGTGGTCTCCGTTGTCAGAGGATAAGACAACGAAGTGTACGGAGTGGAGGTCGATCGGTTAGACTGACCGTACTGGGGTCCGGTATCTGGTACTAGAGGACCCGGATAGCAGATGGGGGTGCTGCACTAGGGTACGCTACCCAGTCCTCCACCATAGCGCACCCCTCCCGCACGCCAAATCTGGCGGGGTAGCGAAGCAATGCTACCCGCCGACGTGGCATGAGACCCGTGCCTCCTCCCGCCATCCCTCGTCCTCTGCTCCTCCTCGACGGCCGCTGAGGCCCTACTCGACGGGTGGAGCTCCGCTCGGCGCGGGTGGACGATGGCCAGGGCTAGATCTGGCCACCGGGGCAGCGGATCCACCTCCCCATCGCAGATCGGGCCTCCCCATGGCGTTGGGATGAGGTGGCGCTCGGTGGCGGAGGAGGAGAGGGCGCGGGCAGCGGAGGAGGGAGGGTGCGGGCGGCAGCAGAGGGCAGATCATGGGCGCGGCGAGGAGGAGCTCATGGGGGAGCGCGCGGGCGGGAGGAGCAGGGAGCGTCGAGCTCGAGGGTGCCGAGAACCTAGCCGCCGTCGACGACCGAGCTCAGATCCAGAGGAGAGGGTGGTGTGGAGCTCGTCGCCATCACTATGGAGGAAGGGAGGTCGCGCGGTAGCGGCGCTCGATGCGAGGGAGGGGAGGGCGCGTGGCGGCGGCGCTCGGTACTGGGGAGAGATAGGGCGCACGGTGGCGCTCGCTCCGGGGGAGAGAGGGCGCGGCGGTGTTCACTCCGCAGGGGGAGGGGGAAGAGAGCTTGCGTCGGTGTTCGCTGCAAGGGAGAGAGATTAGGGAGGGGAAGAGGCACAGGTGGGTGGAAAGGGAGAGAGGGGGAAGGGAGAGGTTGACGTGTGGGCCCATAGAAAGGTAGTTGATATAGAGTATGACGGGTGCGGAAAAAGTTAGTATAAAGGAAAGAATCTTGCTGAATATGACATAATATTCTTTTTAGAGGATGAATTTAGAGGACCACGAGTGTGGTCAGTCTTAGGGTCACTAGAGAAGGCGGAGCGAGTCTATGGGACCATACACGAAGGCATCGTGTGCATCCAGTTGTCGTTTTCGGGGTCGGGGAAGTGTTGTCCGCGCGGAGAGTGCAAACTGCACATGTGCCTTCGGGGAAGGCACCCTCTCCACCATCCATCTCATGAATCTGTGGCTTATATTTTCCCTCCATCACAAGTGGATCCATTAGCACGGATCATGAAACACATCTAACAGTAAGTATTCTATGTCTTCCTTGGTAGGCACCTTCGGCTTTGTATTGAGGAGTTTTACTGTCTAAAATTTTAGCCATTAGTTTTAAGAAACTATTGGTTAATAGTTTAAGAATAATTTTATAATTGTAACATTATAAATGATTTTATGATTATTTTACAATAGAAAGCTAACCCTACTGAATTATTAAAATGTCAGTTGATTTTTTAAAAAATAAAACACTAATTATTAATCATATTACTAATTTATTTTTATCCATAACATTATAAAATAATTATTATAAATTAAGAAATATTATTTTTTCTGATATTACCCTCAAATTGATAAACTATTGGCTAGTAGTTATGTCTTTAGATTATCAAATCTAAATCATTGGATTAAACTATTAGCCAATAATTTTTTAAAACTAATGACTAATATTTTGGACAGTAAAACTCCTCATTGTATTTCCCGTCGCGCCGGTGACCCAGGCTGATGTGGCCTATAGATCACACGGCTGATGTGCCCAGATATAGAAATAACGAGTACTTATTGTGTCTTTTTATTTCCTTCCCATATGATTGGTAATATATTTTTTGCAAAAGGAACAGATAGTACAAACATGTCAACGCCTGAGTTATTTTATTTGCTTGATGAAATAGAAATTTTTATCTAAAGGAATACATGGCTTATTGATCATTCAACAATGATACGTAAACATAACTTATTCAATCACATCATGCATGGGAGCTAGCACTGCCGTGTTGACTACGGATCACCCACCCAATCAGCCTCCGTACTTGGCCTTGTAGTCGCTCCACAGCTGTTGCACGTTCTTCCCCAAAATCTGCACGAAGTAGTCGTCGCTGTATCCGTCCTTGAGCTTGGCGTTGAGCACCGCGACGAACCCGGAGCTGAGCGAGTCGCAGTATTCCAAGAACCTCGCCGTGACGTCGTATCCCTGGTCCCAGCTGCTCCCCTCGCCCGGCTTCACCCAGTGCGCCGCTATGTACCCGGCCTTGAGGCGCACGAAGTCGGCGATGCCCTCAAACACCCACGAATGCGCGCTGTAGTCCTGCAGTCCCCACTGCCACACGTGCACTATCTCGTGGTACAGCACACCAGTCACCTAACATAAATTAAGGAACGCTTTGATGTAAGTAAAGTAGTAATTGTACACTCTTTTTGTTTTTCAAATAGTATCATTAGAGCAACAGTTTTAATTTAATTTTAGACTATATTTGTTGTCCTAACGAAATTACTTTGGAAATGGAGAGAGTAAATATTTAGCAGGGCAAGCTAGAGATTAGCATGTTACCGCGGTCTTGAAGTCACCGGTTGTATCGGCGATGGACTGGGCACTGTAGTGGATGTCGCTGCCGATGGTGAAGGCCACACCAGTGATGTTCTCTACGATGAGGGTGACCACGTCGACGGGTTTGCGGTCAGCAGCGCTCTGCTGGTTGAAGATGTTCCAGGTGAAGGTGGACGCTTCGGAGAGTACTTGCTTTGCGTAGTCGAGGCCATAGTCTTGATCGAATCGCTGGCCGCCGGCGGTGTTGGATGCCGTGTTCCTGGCGTCGAACGTGACTGCACCGGCCGTCGTCGTGGCCGCGGCTAGGGCCAGGAGGGAAGCAACTGCGACGATATGGAGCTTCATTTTGCTGTGTTTCTGAGTGCTGCTGGGATGATCAGCTGCTTTTCGTTGGGGGGTATATATAGGGCGTGACATGGAGAAAAGGTGACGACAAGTCTCTCTCGAGACAGATGGAGGCTGCGAAACTTGATTGTGTCGTGGATGAATAAGTCAAGTGGACTGGCTTGGACTTCCTCAAGTTTGGTTTGGAAATTTCATGGAAGGATGCTTGTGGAGATGTCCCCTTTTTTCTCCATTTATCCCTTTTTCTATTGTTCCCA
The DNA here is from genome assembly GCA_030378355.1 of Eleusine indica. Lineage (NCBI taxonomy): Eukaryota > Viridiplantae > Streptophyta > Magnoliopsida > Poales > Poaceae > Eleusine > Eleusine indica. The sequence goes on from CM059495.1 coordinate 53,167,141, forward strand.
CTACATAGATATAGTCCTATCTGAAATTTCCATCACATTTGAGGGCAGAGAAAATATCTTATGGAGATGATTATATTGTTTCCACTACATAGATAAGCATCGTTCATACAAAAAAAAATCTCTTGGTGACAAAGTTCCATCACATTTGAGGGCAGATAAGGGCTAACTATATATAGACCTCACGATGTTTAATTGCAAAGGTAGAAGCCTTGGCCAAGTCAAACTTTGCAGACTGATAGGACTTGTCCTCCTGTCCTAGTCAAGTGATGAACACGCCACATCAAAGGCAGCAGAGCTACACATTCAACGTCGACACAAGCTGAAGGAACGTTCCTGGCCGATACAGGCAAGCCGGACTATCACGTTTCCGATTTTAGGCAAGGTTTTTGACCAAACTGTTCTACTCTTACAACAAGCCCCGATTTTCCGGGATGACTATTTAACGGTCAGTTCTAGTTGTCGACCTGTTTTTGTGCTGTTTTCCTTTTCTGGACATGTTCACTTCGAGAAATGTTAAGTCAACATGTATGAACACTGTATTTTGTTGACTCTAACATTTGTATTTGATATGATTTTTTTCCAGCATTTTTTATTTTTTGTCAATAATTTCCCAAACGTTGATCCAACATTTCGACCCGTTACTCAACATTTCGTCCAAATGTTGATCAACATTTCAATTTGTTATCCAGATTTTTTCAATATATCAAAAATGTTGATCCAACTTTTTTGTTTGTTGACTAAATTTTTTAACATTTTTTTTTCATTTTTACCTAACAATCAAAAATGTTCGGTCAACTTTAAGGGTTAGGGATTGGACGCCACCGGCGCGCTCCGGCGTCGGCGGCAGGGTCGGACGACGATGGCGCGGCGAGCTCAGCCGCCGGCGGAACAGTCGGGCGCGAGGCACAGTTGTCGGTGGCGTGGGGCCTATGCGCGAGTCTCGATGGCGGCGCAAGCAGCGACACAGGCGGACGCAGGTCTCAAGGGCAACGCGGGGCCTCGACCCAAGCTCCGGCAGGTGCAGCAGCGCACGAGTCAATCAGTGTAACACCTGGCCCATATTTTGTTGTGGGTCGTTATGCCACTAAATTTGAGTTCGCTATGGCCCAAATCAAGGGCTCGGTTCTGTACAAAGGAATAGTCGGAGCATCTAGGAGGACAGATCAGAAAGACATTCAGAAATTGGGTTCGTCCCCATCGACGGTCATCTTCCTCCCGGAGGAGCGACTCCAGCAAACTGTTCATCGTCTTGCTCAACGACGACGCCCTGTCCACATGCTCACGTCCTGCTGGTGGCTGGTCGGTGGCCTCGGGTTGTGACAGTTGGTATTCAGAGCCTTATCTTCCCTGGCGTGTGGACATAATTCGTGTTTGGAGTCCATGACGACGGCAGTCAAGATGCTGTCAGAGAGGATGAAGGGGACGGTGAGGTGGTTCGATGCCACCAAGAGGTCCGACCTTGTAACTCCTAACAACAGCGCCGGGTACCTCTACTTTCGCCAACCCTACCTCAAGTGTGATGGGCTCGACGTCTACATCAACCTCGACGTCGACGACATCATTGTCACAGACCCGCCTTACCACGGAGACGGCTCCGTTCCAGGATCTCCCTCGGATGGCGACACGCGCTGTGGCGTCCAATAGTACAACACATGACAGAGAAAAATAATTGCGACAAGAACATAGGTGGGGGAAGCAGAGTTTACATAAATCCGAAGTTATATTACAAACCGGAGTTTTGACAAAAATAAGTAGCGGAAGCGAATTGTTCAACACTGGCCCACCAGTTCGATGAAAAACCTAAGATACAATCACCCTCTCACGACGACACACAGGGGACATCCCGGCCATAATAGATGCTTTGCCCAAGCACCGTACCGGCAAGCAAGGAACTAATCCTCATCTTCATTCGTGCACAGCTCCCATTCGATGTTCCAGCAATCGGGGCGCTGGCCCTCCCAATGAAATCTCCCACCGCAGTGACAGTCTCCGTCCTGGTCATCTGAAAACCACATAGAGCTACGCCCTGAGTAACTAATTTACTCAGCAAGAATGACCCGTCAAAATGGCCAACTACAGCCGACGCCTAGACATGCAAAGGCTGGGGATAAGGTTTAAATTACCAGAAAGCCAGCCTAGGGGTGGTTCGTTATTTTTCAAGTTTTAGCGTCAAGTGAAGTTATCATGCGGAATAATAAATTTAGTTTGCACTAAAGCTATAACAAATCATGGTTGCAACACAATCTTAAGAACTTCCAAACAGCAGTATTAGACCACACATCATCTTAATGGCTTCCGGCACTGTTCCGTAGCAGTGATCAAGTGGTACTTGTTACTGTGAGGGGCAGCGACTCGAATCGATTTACATCCTGCAGGAGAGATCTGCTTGCATGGCCCATACGCGCTTCCGAGAAACCGCATGGAGCAAGCTTTCGCTCACGGTACCGCAGGGTCTTCCGGGTCCAGACTCCCCCGAGAAGGGTCCCCCATCACGATGCGCCCCGTGCCGCCATCCGTGGTTGGATTGCTCCCTCCTCTCAGCCCCAGTTCCACCAAAGAAGGGAGAAGGCTATCTTCAGACCAAGCGATAGTCGTGGCTACGTCGGTTTACTGGGCCCATATCTCCAGCATGTAAACAGTACGTTCAAACTTGGTCCCATGGGCCGGACCCGAGGCGTAGCCTTAGGGGGACTCGGACGGGGCTACCTCCTTGAAGACAAGTTGTCCTTCCCTTTCCACCTAGTTGCCCGTCCGGTCTTCATTGTGATTTCATCCACCCTTTCCTTCATCCAATCATGTTTCCCAGTGATAATATTTCCTATCTACGAGTGGTCTCCATACCACTCGATAAACAGTCGTCCTACTTTAAGCAGAGCGACTACCGTCCTGAGGCTAATAATCGGGGAGGGGGACCTACTGCACGCTAGGGTTTCAATCAACTCCTATCACTTAATGCACAGGCAAGCTTACATCCCTAGCAAGTGATAAAATAAAAATTTAAAACGGGATTATGCACCGGGGCTTGCCTTGGGTCTGCTCTTGCTCAGCAACGGCACCTCCGGCTCCTTCTGGGTCCTGTTCCGGTCCCGCCTCCACGTGGTTCACGGCGTGATCTATATGATGCAAAAGGGAATGCTATGAGAGAAGATTCATGGCACTTCCTCAATAAATACGTTAATATACACTGTTATCGGTGGAATTAAACGGGGTGCGATGATACGTTCAATAGTATATCTTATTGAGTGGGGCACAGGGTGAGGGCGTTTCGTGTATTTCCTTCATGGACTCCAGTACTTGATCGCGACGATGTCGCACCCAAGTACGGTGTGTTTGTGTGTGCCGGGGTGAAGCTATGCAAGTGACGTCCATGACCAGTAGGTGCTAATTAATTAGTATATTTGTGTGATGAGCAAAATCCTCGCAAGGTACTAAGTACCCATGAACAGCCCTAGAGCGGAACCCTTTTTACCAACGGGTAAAATTGCACTCGGGGCATAACTTATTAAATTGATATGATTCTGATCTTCAAATGGATATGGGTGATTTATTATAATTAGGTTACACCAGGAGTGATTTAATTGTTAAGTTTCACTATCATGCACCAAGCCAATAATTTCTATTAATTATTATAAGGAAAAAGGCATTAAATTAATTTCAGCTAATATATAGAGAATTTCTTTATGAAACTTTTCCAGGAGACTAAAACTGACACTCCTACTTGGTGACCAATTTTTAATATTTTATCAGCTCTCTGTAATTAATTAAAATTTTATTAGTGTTTTTCCTATTTATTTTAACCCTGGTATAAATATTACAATGCATGCGGTATTAGCATTTTTATAAAACAGTACATGACTAGGGGAACTCAGAGAATTTTAGTTTGCTCAAAAATACCTAATAATGAATTAGTTATGGATTTATCAGTGTTTTTCTCATTTAATTAAATCCTAACAGTACAATTAACAAGCACTGTGATTTAGCATTTTTCCTTATTAGGACAAGTTCAGAGAAGGCTAACAAAATTTATTTTGCTATAAAATTCCTATTATTCAATTTACTATGCATTTTACCAGTTTAACCTATTTCTAGAAATGATTAAATCAAGAAAATCCGATTTTTACTTCGCGGGCCGCAATCCCGGCAGCCCACGGCTGCCTCGCCCATGGGGGAGGCGCTCCTGGGCCAGATTCGGCCCAGGCGGGCACGGCCCAGCGCCCGGCTGGCCCACTGGCCAGCTTGCCTGAGTCCCCCGCGCGCGCGTGCGGGCGCTCGCCGGAGCACGGCGCCGCTGGCCAGGGGCTCGCCGCAGCCCGTTGCAGGCCCTGGCTCGAGCGGGTACCTATCTAGGGGGTCGGGAACTACCGGTGATGGCTGGGTAGGGCCCCACGACGGTGGTGGAAGCAGGGCAGGGTTCGGCGACGGCTAGCACGAAAAGGGGAGGGCGGAAAGGCTCAGGATCTTGCCGGAGAGCTTCACCGGAGCACGGAGAAGGGTGTTATCGAGTTTCCCCTACGAGAGGGAGGCCGGGGATGCGGTCTCACCGGCAGGGTGGGGGCTGCACTGGTCGGCGGCGGCCTCGAGCTACGAATCTAGGGGAAGAGATGGAAGGATTCGTCCAATCAAAGCTCAAACGTGTGCGCGATTAAGAGGGAGAGCTCCTCGTTCGAGGAATCGGAAGTTGGCTCACCTCGGGGTGAATGCGGCGCGGGGGAACAGCTCAGGGTCCATTATCGGCGCCGGGGAAGAACCGGGCCGATCTCCCAATGCCGGCCGAGCGATGCAGAGGGAACAGGTGCAGGGTCGTCGGGTTGTCCCGACGTTGCTCCCAGAGGCTTGGCTCAGACTCCGGTGGGCCGTGGTGGCTAGGCGATGCGGGGCAGAGGCGACGGCGGAGGCAGAGGCGACGGGAGAGAGAGAGAGCGAGAGCGGAGGAGTGAATGGGGGGTTCGGACAGCGCGACGGCGACAAAAGGGAAGTCCGAACGCGAGCGTGGGGCCGTCGATCCGCGGCGATGGCCGTTGACCGTACGCCGGCGACCACGCGGCGCGGGTCGAGTCGGGCAGCGCGGCTGCAGCCGAGTGTGTTTCTTCAGGGTCGCTGACAGGTGGGGTTCGCGGGGAGTTTTTCTTTTTCATTTCTTTTTCTATTCCTATCAGCCGACTACCTTTGTTATTTTTGTTAGAATTAATCCATGGCTGCTAAAATCAGACCAAAAATAGAGTAGGCTCCCCATGAAATGTTGAACTTAATAAAAATACTAACTACCATCAGTTCCCAAAAAAATTGGATTAGGAAATTTATGAACAGGGCTGCATTTTAACCATTCTAGCATTTATTTGAGGCCTTTATTGATGGATTAAAAATCTGAGAAAATTCCCAAAATTCTAATTGAGCATGACCACCAACATATAATTTTTGCAGTGGTGACTTTTACTGAAAAGTTTGAACTTGCAGTGCAAAGGTCATTCAATTTGGTTTGAATTTGATTTGAATTGACCACTAAATTTTCAAATTTTTAGTATTAGGATCTTGTGATGACTAAGTGTTGCTCTTGGGACCCTAATGGCACTAGGAGTGTCACAGCCCTCTCCCCTTAAGGAAATCTCGTCCCGAGATTAAGGGATGTGTTGACGGGTTACCTAAGTGGTGGCGCAGGAACTCGGGGTAGTGGCTTTGCAGGAAATCCTCAGTTTCCCAAGTAGCTTCCCTGGCGGTATGGTTGCTTTATTGCACCTTATAGAACTTTAGTGTCTTCTTACGTGTCGCTCGCTCCTTCTCGTCTAGCACTTTCACCGGATGCTCGACATAAGTCAGGTCAGGTTGTAGTTGTCGGGTGCTCTCCAGTGGTATGTCCACCGGTGTTTTCAAACACCTCTTGAGTTGGGACACGTGAAACGTGTCATGCACTCCGGCGATTTCTACTGGCAGTTGGAGTTTGTAGGCCACGGGTCCGCATCTCGCAATGATAGGGTAGGGACCAATATAACGAGGTGCTAACTTCCCGCGAATTCCAAACCGTTGTACACCCTTGGTGGGTGACACTCGGAGGTAGACCATATCGCCGACCCTGAATTCCAACAGGCGGTGCCTTTTATCTGCATAACTTTTCTGCCTGGACTTTGCCCCATGTAAGTTGGACTGGATTTCACGCTCCTTCTGTTCAGTTTGCTGCACTAGCACCGGACCAAATATTATCCTCTCCCCTGATTCCGACCAACTCAGTGGTGTGCGACAGCGGCGCCCATAGAGAGCCTCGAATGGTGCCATCTTGAGGCTTTCTTGGTAACTATTGTTGTAAGCGAATTCTGCCAAGGGTAGGCACTCGTCCCACTTCTTGTTGTGATTCAGTACATATGCCCTCAACATGTCTTCCAATATTTGGTTAACTCTTTCCATTTGACCGTCCGTTTGGGGGTGGTATGTGGAACCTCTAATTAGCCGGGTGCCCAGTGTCTCGTGTAGCTTCTCCCAAAAGCGTCCCACAAATTGTGAGCCTTGATCGGACACGATCGTTTTGGGCACTCCGTGCAAACACAGGATTCGCTCAATGTAGAGTTGCGCATACTTTTGCATCTTGAACCGCGTCGACATAGGGATAAAGTGGGCGACTTTTGTTAATCGGTCCACAATGACCCATATGGAGTCAAATTTATGTGACGTCAATGGTAGACCGACAATGAAATCCATGCTGATATCTTCTCATTTCCATGCTGGGACACTCAAGGGTTGTAGTAGGCCTGCCTTCTTCAGATGATCGGCCTTGACTCGGCGGCAAGTGTCGCACTCTGTGACATAACGTGCTATTTCCCTTTTCATACGAGTCCACCAATATTTGGATCTCAAATCATGGTACATTTTGTTGCTGCCCGGATGAATGGAGTACTTTGCCATGTGAGCCTCGTCCAAAATTTTCTTGCGGAGTTCCAGATCCTTAGGAACCACCAGTCGATCCTTGAACCATAGAACACCTTCTGCATCTTCTCGAAAGCATTGTACCTTAGCATCACCCTCTTTTAGTCTCCTTTTGAGATGTGTTACGCATCTACCATTCTGTTGGGCTGTCACTATTTCCTCCCGTAAGGAAGGAATCAACGCTAAGTTGTAGAGGGCCCCGTGGGATGTTACTTGGACATAATGACCATCTTGGACTTGTGGGCTGACTAGGATGTGGTGGCAGTGAGCCTTGCGGCTTAGGGCGTCAGCCACGACATTCGCTTTTCCCGGGTGGTAATGGACTTCCAACTCGTAATCCTTAATCAATTCCAACCAACTGCGCTGCCTCATGTTCAGGTGGTCTTGAGTGAAAATATACTTCAAGCTTTTGTGGTCGGTGTATATGCAAACCAAATTCCCAAGGAGGTAATGTCTCCACATCTTTAAGGCCAATACCACGGCTGCTAATTCCAGGTCATGCACGGGGTAATTCTGCTCGTGCTTCTTCAATTGCTTTGATCCATAAGCAATAACTCTACCATATTGCATAAGCACACATCCCAACCCAATACCCGAAGCGTCACAATAGACATCGAACGGCTTCCCCAGGTCCGGTTGAGCTAATACTAGGACCGTGGTCAGGTGCTTCTTCAAGGTTTGAAAAGCACCTTCACGGCTTTCATCCCACATGAATTTCTTATCCTTGTTAAGCAACTCGGTCATGGGCTTTGCGATTTTGGAGAAATTGGGAATAAGACGGCGGTAATAGCCAGCTAATCCCAGAAAACTACGTATATGGTATACGGTCTTCGGTGTCTTCCAGTTCAGCACATCTCTTACCTTGCTGGGATCTACCGCGATACCTTCTTCCGAGACAATATGGCCTAAAAATGGTACTTGCTTCAACCAAAACTCGCACTTGCTAAACTTAGCATACAGCTGGTGCTCCCTTAACCTCTGTAATACAACACGGAGATGCTCTGCATGTTCTTCCTCTGACTTCGAGTAGACTAGGATGTCGTCAATGAATACCACCACAAACTTGTCCAACTCAGGCATGAACACTGAGTTCATGAGATACATGAAGTGCGCCGGTGCATTTGTCAATCCGAACGACATCACTAAATACTCATATAGACCGTACCGGGTAGAAAAGGCTGTTTTGGGAATGTCTTCGGCACGGATTTTAATTTGATGGAAACCCGATCGGAGATCAATCTTGGAGAACACCTTGGCTCCTATCAATTGGTCGAAGAGGATGTCAATACGAGGCAGTGGGTATTTGTTCTTGACAGTCACCGCATTGAGGGGTCGGTAGTCCACACACAGCCTCAGGGTCTCATCTTTCTTCTTCACGAATAATGCTGGACAACCCCAAGGCGAGGAGCTTGGTTGAATGAATCCCTTATCCAGCAGTTCCTTAAGTTGCTCCTTTAACTCGGCTAGTTCCTTAGGCGCCATTTTATATGGCCTTTTGGATATAGGAGCCGTCCCTGGCTGAAGCTCAATCTTGAACTCAACATCCCGATCCGGTGGGAGTCTTGGGAGATCATCAGGGAATACGTCCGAAAATTCTCTAACCACTAGAATATTCTTTATTTGCTTGGCGGTGGTGTGGTGAACGCTTGGCGCGGCCAGTTGGGGTGGTCGTACTCGGAAGCTTACGCTACCATGGGTGGGAGAGTTTAGGTGCACAGTGTAGGCGTCTATGTCCAGTATAGCTTTATGTTGCCTCATCCAAGGCATGCCCAGAATAATGTCAATGTTGCACCCATCTAAGACCATGCATTTAGTAGGGTAAACTTTTGATCCTAGGGTTATTGGGAGTTTGTCTATTTCATATAGAGCAGGGGTTTGTCCACCGGCTGATCTAATGGTGTATCGTGTTTTCATGAGGGTGCGAGGCAGCTGGTACTTATCAACGAAGAATCCACTAACAAAGCTATGTGATGCTCCTGAGTCAAACAGTACTAGTGCGGGGTGGTCTCGAACAGAGAACATACCAGCAAGGATGGGGCTGTTCTCCGGAATCTCCTCCAGGGTAGTGTTGTTCACTCGCCCAGCACGTACTGGCCCTCGTTGTTGCGGTTGTTGTTGGCGTTGTTATTCCTCGACAGGTTCTGGCCAGTGCTCTTCTTGGGGTGCGGGCACTCCCTCGAGAAATGCCCAAGACGACCGCAGTTGTAGCAGGGGAAAGACCCGGTATGTGCGTTCGGCTGTTGCGGTGGGCGAAATTCTCCTTGGCTCTGCTGCTGACGTGGTGCCGGGGGTCGCTGCTGTGCTTGTTCAGGCGGGCGCACAGCAGGTGCCGGTACGGGGGCGGAACGGTACCTCTGTCCCGACGGGGTGGTGTACACCATGCAGAACTTCTGTGGGGGTCCACTGGAGGGCCCCATAGCACTTACGGAGCGCTTCCGTTCTGCCATCACCCTGCGATATCTGTCTTCCGTGATGATCGCGTTGTTGACAAACTCGACGAATGAGCCTCCCATGTTAAGGTTGAGGCGGTCCTCTAGCTCAGCACTTAGCCCCTCCAAGAAACGGTCCTTGCGCTTGGCGGGGGTGTCCACTTGTTCCGGGGCGTATAGCTCCAACCGGTTGAACTCTTCGTGGTATTCCTCGACACTACGATTGCCCTGCTTTAGAGCGGCGAATTCACACGCCTTTCTGCGGACGAGCCCCGCAGGGATGTAGTGAGCGCGGAACGCATCCTTGAACTCGTCCCACGTAATCTGTTGGTCCGTTCCCACAGAGGCGACATGGTTGGCCCACCATGCCCCAGCCGCACCATGCAGTTGCTGCGCAGTGAACAATGTCTTCTGCACAGGCGTGCAGTTAAGGAGTCCAAATTTGGACTCGAGCATGCGAAGGAAGTTCTCCGCCTCTATGGGCTCGGTAGTTGAGCTGAACGTGGGCAGCCTGGTGGCGAGGAAATCGGAGTTGGAGCTGTTCTGTGGTGCTCCGTCGAGGTGGCCCCTAGCATTATGGGCTACTAGGTTTTGTTGTGCTAGCTCCCGCATGAACTCCGCCTGTTGCTGCTAGCTCTCCATCATAGTGGCGAAAAACTGTGCCATCATTTGCATGGGGTTGGATGGCGGCGGCGGTGGTGGAGTCCCTTGCGGAGAGTCAGTCCCCCTAGCCCTGGAACCTTCGGGCTGCTCGCCATGCAGCTCATTGGTGTTTCGGGTGCGCACCATTCTGAAATGCAAGAATAAGGGTCCAATTAGTCTCTTATCCAACATGAGCATTATAGGTTACCAAAGAAAATAACACAGCACACGGGACAGCAATTTGGTAAACAACATAATTTCGTTAAAGCGGAAGTTTTCCCAGTTAACATGGTTCTAGTACAAGTCAACAGTTCCATTCTACATAAACTCGGAATATGTGGCCATCGAGTTTGCAAAAGCTAATCACGTGGGTGATCCCAAAATACAACAACCACGCGTGGAGCGTCCCAAAAGCTATCCATCTACCATGCCCTACAGGCACGACCTAGTCGCGTCTACTACTACTGCCATTCCCTGACACCGGCGGTGCTAGAGGGACCTGGTCGGTCCGCGTGGGTCGGAGCGGGTGGCTCGTAGTCCACGTCGGACTCCTCGCCCGTGTCCTCCTCGGGCTCCTCCTCCACGGGTGCTGCGGGCGGTGCAGCAACCGCGTCCAACTGAGCCTGGAGGTCCTGGTTCTCATGAGCCAGTGTCTCCAGGTCCTCCGCTATAAGGTCCATCTCCTGCTGGGCACTTGCCAACTGCTGCTGCAGGTGCTCGTTGTGGTTTGCCCGCTGGTGCATAATCAACCCTCGTCTATCCAACTCCTGTGCGAGAGTGTCGCGCTGCTCAGTGACCTCCGTCACGCGAATTTCACTCGCCTCGAGAGCGGCAGTCAACCGCTGAATCTCTCTGTGCTGTGCATTGACCTGTGCCTGCAGGTCGTTCCTCTGCAGCCACACCTGCTCAGCATCCGCCAGCAAGACTCTGCTGCGGCTGCTAGACTCCTCATCCAAGTTGAGGAGGTACTCGGAGTAATGAGACACGCGGTGGTATCCCGCGTGGTACTCCGGGTAGTCGTCACGTGAGACGCGTCTCACGCGCCTCTGCCACACCGGGTCAGCCTGGTGCCAAATGGGGATCATCTCGAACGGAGTTCCCGAGAGCGCTGCTACGTTGCGCCCACAGAAGTGAGTGAGAGCCCGGTGAGCGACTCTCTTCAGGCCCTCCCTGAGGCTTTCGGCCGTGACGGTGCTCTCCATACCCGCCAAGTCGGAGTTGCGCGGGTGTGGGGAGACACTGAGATGCACCTTTGCAAAAGGCACACCGTGGCGGCGGGTCTCACGCCCACGGTACGACGGCTGCTCCTCGTAGCCCAAGGCGCGTAGCATTTCCCACAGGAGGGTGGGAAAGCCACGGTGGTGTAGACCGGTGGTATAACGCCACCCGTCGTGCTAAAACAGCTCAAACCCGTGCTCGTCCATCTGGAACACAAACCCCAAATAGTGAGTACTCGTTCCCAACGCAGAGGGTGCAGGCCCAAACAAAACAATTTGATGCAATGAGTGATATACAGAATCTAGCCTGAGTACTAAAGTGGTAGAATCCTTCACCACTTTCCTGAAAGTGCAACTACAGCCCTAGGGGTGATCCAAGCAAGGAACTACGGATTTTACACAATAGGTTAAAATCTGAAATTTATATTAACCCGATTTCGACGTACTGACTCGGACGGCCAAGATGGTATTGTCCGGAAATTTTTAAACCAAAATATTCTTACTGATCGTACAGAGAGTTCATTCTCGATTTCAATAAGTATTTGTTTACATGCTTTTGACTTTCAGGTGGAAAGATATCGATTTTTATATGGACGAACCGTCTGCTGAAATTTCAGTTTCTTATTGATGTCTTGATGCTTTTTAATATTTTTCATTTATGCATATGATCTCGGCCTACCCGTCCTCACCAAATAAAATTCGGTCATGAATAGGACCATACGTATAGTCGGTGGCAATCGATCTCTCAAGTCAGTCGTATACTACGCGCTTCTTACGAGAATCATGGTTAGCGTACCTGCAGAAGATTCATTCCAGAAACATTACATCAAATCAAAAGAAACGAGCCGAAAATAATCCCTTATTATTGTCCTAGAACAGGACACTGATGTTTTACGCAATCAGCCCGTGTTCACACCATTGTGCTAGCTTCCCATGTTACAGTCCACTGGGCGGGAAACATACCTGCGTTGACGATGTCGTAGATGCTGTATTTAAACAAACAACCTCCTACAGTTAGCTTTGCCACCTGGATCATAACTATTAATAACCTATTGGGCACGTCCTCACGCGGTCGTTACGGGGTTTTCGAAAATATGTCCTTGAATATTGCACTATTCCCGAGATCGCTCTGATACCATGCTGTCACGGACCCGCCTTACCACGGAGACGGCTCCGTTCCAAGATCTCCCTCGGGGGGCGACACGCGCTGTGGCGCCCAATAGTACAACACATGACAGAAAAAAATAATTGCGACAAGAACATAGGTGGGGGAAGCAGAGTTTACATAAATCCGAAGTTATATTACAAACCGGAGTTTTGACAAAAATAAGTTGCGGAAGCAAATTGTTCAACACTGGCCCACCAGTTCGATGAAAAACCTAAGATACAATCGCCCTCTCACGGCGACACACAGGGAACATCCCGGCCACAATAGGTGCTTTGTCCAAGCACCGTACCGGCAAGCAAGGAACTAATCCTCATCTTCATTCGTGCACAGCTCCCATTCGATGTTCCAGCAATCGGGGTGCTGGCCCTCCCAATGGAATCTCCCACCGCAGTGGCAGTCTCTGTCCTGGTCATCTGAAAACCACATAGAGCTACGCCCTGAGTAACTAATTTACTCAGCAAGACTGACCCGTCAAAATGGCCAACTACAGCCAACGCCTAGACATGCAAAGGCTGGGGATAGGGCTTAAATTGCCAGAAAGCCAGCCTAGGGGTGGTTCCTTATTTTTCAAGTTTTAGCGTCAAGTTAAGTTGTCATGCGGAATAATAAATTTAGTTTGCACCAGAGCTATAACAAATCATGGTTGCAACACAATCTTAAGAACTTCCAAACAGCAGTATTAAACCACACATCATCTTAATGGCTTCTGGCACTGTTCCGTAGCAGCGATCAAGTGGTACTCGTTACTGTGAGGGGCAGCGACTCGAATCGAATTACATCCTGCAGGAGAGACCTGCTTGCACGACCCATACGCGCTTCCGGGAAGCCGCATGGAGCAACCTTTCGCTCACGGTACCGCAGGGTCTTCCGGGTGCAGACTCCCCCGAGAAGGGTCCCCCATCGCGATGCGCCCCGTGCCGCCATCCGTGGGTGGATTGCTCCCGCCTCTCAGCCCCAGTTCCACCAAAGAAGGGAGAAGGCTATCTTCAGACCAAGCAATAGTCGTGGCTACGTCGGTTTACTGGGTCCATATCTCCAGCATGCAAATAGTACGTTCAAACTTGATCCCATGGGCCGGACACGAGGCGTAGCCTTAGGGGGACTCGGACGGGGCTACCTCCTTGAAGACAAGCTGTCCTTCCCTTTCCACCTAGTTGCCCGTCCGGTCTTCATTGTGATTCCATCCACCCTTTCCTTCATCCAATCACGTTTCCCAGTGATAATATTTCCTATCTACGAGTGGTCTCCATACCACTCGATAAACAGTCGTCCTACTTTAAGCAGAGCGACTACCGTCCTGAGGCTAATAATCGGGGAGCAGGACCTACTGCACGCTAGGGTTTCAATCAACTCCTATCACTTAATGCACAAGCGAGCTTACATCCCTAGCTTACATCACGTTATGCACTGGGGCTTGCCTTGGGTCTGCTCTTGCTTAGCAACGGCACCTCCGGCTCCTTCTGGGTCCTGCTCCGGTCCCGCCTCCACGTGGTTCACGGCGTGATCTATATGATGCAAAAGGGAATGCTATGAGAGAAGATTTATGGCACTTCCTCAATAAATACGTTAATGTACACTGTTATCGGTGGAATTAAACGGGGTGCGATGATGCGTTCAATAGTATATCTTATTGAGTGACGCACACGGTGAGGGCGTTTCGTGTATTTCCTTCATGGACTCCAGTACTTGATCGCGACGACGTCGCACCCAAGTACGGTGTGTTTGTGTGTGCCGGGGTGAAGCTATGCAAGTGATGTCCATGACCAGTAGGTGCTAATTAATTAGTACATTTGTGTGATGAGCAAAATCCTCGCAAGGTACTAAGTACCCGTGAACAGCCCTAGAGCGGAACCCGTTTTACCAACGGGTAAAATTGCACTCGGGGCATAACTTATTAAATTGACATGACTCTGATCTTCAAATGGGCAGGGGTGATTTATTACAATTAGGTTACACCAGGAGTGATTTAATTGTTAAGTTTCACTATCATGCACCAAACCAATAATTTCTATTAAATATTATAAGAAAAAAAGGCATTAAATTAATTTCAGCTAATATACAGAGGATTTCTTTATGAAACTTTTCCAGGGAGACTAAAACTGACACTCCTACTTGGTGACCAATTTTTAATATTTTATCAGCTCTCTGTAATTAATTAAAATTTTATTAGTGTTTTTCCTATTTATTTTAATCATGGTATAAATATTACCATGCATACGGTATTAGCATTTTTCTATAACAGTACGTGACTAGGGGAACTCAGAGAATTTTAGTTTGCTCAAAAATACCTAATAATGAATTAGTTATGAATTTATAAGTGTTTTTCTCATTTAATTAAATCCTAACAGTACAATTAACAATCACTGTGATTTAGCATTTTTCCTTATTAGGACAAGTCCAGACAAGGCTAACAAAATTTATTTTGCTACAAAATTCCTATTTTTCAATTTATGCATTTTACCAGTTTAACCTATTTCTGGAAATGATTAAATTGAGAAAATCCGATTTTTACTTCGCGGGCCGCAATCCCGGCAGCCCACGGCTGCCTCACCCGCGGGGGAGGCGCTCCCGGGCCAGATTCGGCCCAGGCGGGCACGGCCCAGCGCCCGGCTGGCCCACTGGCCAGCTTGCCTGAGTCTCGCGCGCGTGCGTTCGCCGGAGCATGGCGGCGCTGGCCGGGGGCTCGCCGCAGCCCGTTGCGGGCCCTGGCTCGAGCTTGTTTTGGAGGGGAAAACGGTCTACTCATCGTCGGGTACCCATCTAGGCGGTCGGGAACCACCGGCGATGGCCAGGTAGGGCCCCGTGACGGTGGCGGAAGCAGGGCAGGGTTCGGCGACAGCTAGCACGAAAAGGGGAGGGCGGAAAGGCTCAGGATCTTGCCGAGGAGCTTCACCGGAGCACGGAGAAGGGTGTTATCGAGTTTCCCCTGCGAGAGGGAGCCCGGGGATGCGGTCTCACCGGCGGGGTGGGGGCTGCGGTGGTCGGCGGCGGCCTCGAGCTACGAATCTAGGGGAAGCGGTGGAAGGATTCGTCCACTCAAAGCTCAAACATGTGCGCGATCAAGAGGGAGAGCTCCTCATGCGAGGAATCGGAAGTTGGCTCACCTCGGGGTGAATGCGGCGCGGGGGAACAGCTCGGGGTCGATTATCGGCACCGGGGAAGAACCGGACCGATCTCCCAATGCCGGCCAAGCGATGCAGAGGGAACAGGTGCAGGGTCATCGAGTTGTCCCGGCGTTGCTCCCAGAGGCTTGGCTCGGACTCCGGTGGGCGGTGGCGGCCAGGCGACGCGGGGTAGAGGCAACGGCGGAGGCAGAGGCGACGGGAGAGAGAGAGAGAGCGAGAGCGGAGGAGTGAATGGGGGGTTCGGACAGCGCGACGGCGACAAAAGGGATGTCCGAACACGCACGTGGGGCCGTCGATCCGCGGCAACGGCCATTGGCCGTACGCCAGCGACCACGTGGCGCGCGTCGAGTCGGGCAGCGCGGCTGCGGCCGAGTGTGTTTCTTCAGGGTCGCTGACAGGTGGGGTCCGCGGGGAGTTTTTCTTTTTTATTTCTTTTTCCATTCCTATCAGCCAACTACCTTTGTTGTTTTTTTTCGAATTAATCCAGGTCTGCTAAAATTAGACCAAAATTAGGGTAGGCTCCCCATGAAATGCTGAATTTAATAAAAATACTAACTACCATGAGTTCCCACAAAAATTTGATTAGGAAGTTTATGAACAGGGCTGCATTTTAACCATTCTAATTGAGCATGACCACCAACATATAATTTTTGTAGTGGTGACTTTTACTGAAAATTTTGAACTTGCAGTGCAAAGGTCATTCAATTTGGTTTGAATTTGATTTGAATTGACCACTAAATTTTCAAATTTTTAGTATTAGGATCTTGTGATGACTAAGTGTTGCTCTTGGGATCCTAATGGCACTAGGAGTGTCACAACCATTGAGTTCGAGATCAGGGTGGACTGGGACGGGCTCCCCCCAGGACTTTGACATCATGGCTCCCACCCCGATGGATGGGACTGTGGCGGCGGCGGCGCGAGCAATGACAGAGAGGGCGTTTTCGGTTACCCTGATGGTCTCAGCCACAATGGTGGTTGTGGTCGTGGCTGCTATACAGATGCGGCCTGGAGGTTCCTATTCTTCCGATGTGGTCTGAAGGTACTGCACTTCATATGTTCGATCAAATGCATCTGAAGTCTGAGATAGCAACAAAACCAAAGCAGGTGGAGTTTGAGGCTCCGGTGGTGTGGGATGACGAGGTGCAGTATAACAAGGACTCACACGATGGCTTGTTGAAGCAACCAGTACTTGGTTTACGAGGAGTTTCACTTGGATGCTGTTGATGCAGTGTTTGAAGAAAATCCTGGTGAAGTCATATGGGATGAGGAGCTACCTCAAAACCCTGGTGCCCAGTACGGCTTATTGCGACAACTTGCAGGAGATAGTGAGTGCATGGATGATAAAGAGACCAAGCCAATTGTTGAGTTAAACGCTGCAAAACAAAAGTTTGAAGAAATAATTGGCGAGGTCTCAAATGCAGAGGTGTGCATGGGTGTTACTGAGAAGTCTGACATCCATATTGGCAGCTCGTCTCAGTTGTTGGAGTATATCATACCTGATGCAAATAATGTACTTGATATTCGTAGAAAGGTAATGTGGGATGATATGCTAGCAAATCAGGACATGTACAGTGGATCATTGCAATCAGAGAGTGTTGTACAGGAGGTGCACGATGATAGGCCTCTTGCAGATATGATCTGGGATGAAGGTTTGGAGGACTGTCATGACTTGCAATGCATCCTATTGGAGCAGTTTGTTCAGGCTAGAGAGGAGAGGAAGTCAAATGTTGAGCTGGTGGTTCAGGTCAGTGACATTGTTGCAAATGACGTGTTCAACGACATGTGCAATGCAGAGGGCGTGTGTGATGAAGGGAGTAAGCTAGTTGCTAAGCCAGTGTTAGGTGCACTTTCTGCAAGTACATAGGAAAGTTTTGATCATGAAGAGGTTTTGCATATCGGTAAGCCACTTCACAACAAGATTGCTTATGTCGTGGAT
Organism: Eleusine indica; assembly: GCA_030378355.1. Lineage (NCBI taxonomy): Eukaryota > Viridiplantae > Streptophyta > Magnoliopsida > Poales > Poaceae > Eleusine > Eleusine indica. Next base: position 53,184,570 of record CM059495.1, read on the forward strand.
CTGCAGGTGTCTATACAACCCAGAATTGCAGAAGCTGGTCGAGGACTGAACGGTGTGCTCTTCAAAAGCATCTACAACAAATGGCTGAGGGATCATTTTGGAGAAAATTTGATGGTGCTGCCAGGGTTAATGGAACAGGAAGAAAGCCACATACCACCATGGATGAAACATTGGTTTAGTCCTGGAGGTGATTTCAGGCTCTGGGGTTAAACAAAACAATTTTTCAGAGAAATGCCACCATGGAGAAGATGTGCATTAAGCTCTCAGAAGGACAAAACAGAAGCTAATAGCTCCATGATATGTAAAGTGCCATTATGGGTGTTTGGTGGTTTCAGTCCATGGAGCAAGCTCATTGATACAACTGTGAGGTGGATGTTTTCTCCTTGTACTTCTATGATGGGCATTTGATACAAGGGCGTGCACATTTCGGTCAGGCAATGGGATCCAGACATTCCGGGGGGGAGTGCAAATGATGATATGTCCAGGAATTAGTCGTGTGGTTCTCGAGAATTTAGTGATCATGGACACAACTTCAAGGTCGATTCAGGTCAAACAATTTATGAAAGAGCTGGTAGTAACTGTTCTGCAAATGATATATACTATGGATTTGACTAAGCTTTTGGCTTATTTGAGGTTGAGCTTCAGTGCTACATATAGTATTTTGATCCGAAGGGTGATGCTTCAGTTCCGTAGCTCTTGTTTGGAGTTGGAATGCGTATGGTTGAGTTATGCTTTCTTTCAGCATATCTATAATTGTGCTACTCAGCCCGACAGCATTCCTTTGGGAAGTGGACTGAAAATAAGATGGTTGAAATGAGGCTTTGTTGGGAAACTATTAGTTGTAGCTCTGATAAGAAGATGATATGTCATACTAATAGACTAGCTGCTCTGTTTTCTGTGACAATCAGTATGGTTCCACTTTTCTGGCTATTAACAAGCCACTGTCAGGCTAAAAGCATTACACGTAATAGGACATGGTTTTCTGCAAGGATTTGGGATCCAGGTATTTCTACGTCCAAATTAGTTACTTGTAACTTCCTAATTGTTGAAGTTCTTGAGAGAAAATGGGCAAGCAGGATTAGATCTGGAGGAAACAGTTGTGCAGATAGGGTTACAACAGTTAACCTAACTTAGTTTGGAAGTAAGAGGGTTTATCTCTAAGGAAAGCTATATCTTTAAAGATATACATATAAATATTTAAATATTCTAAAAGGAACGAGGAGGGCAGATCAGAAAGAGTCAGAAATTGGGTTCGTCCCCATCGACGGTCCTCTTCCACGTGGAGGAGCGGCTCCAGCAAGCTGTTCATCGTCTCGATCAACGGCGACCTGTCCATGTGCTCACGTCCCGGTGATGGCTGTAGGTGGCCTCGGGTTGTGACATCGCGGCGCGGAGGCGCGGGGCGGCGAACTCCGACGAGGAGGCGTGGAAGCGCTCGGCCCGGTGGCAACGCGGATGCGCGAGGACCTCGGCCCGGTGGTGGTGCATGGGTGAGGAGGGCGGTGGCACGCGGGACCAGGCGCACCTCGGGGTCCTCGTTGAGAACGTTGCACAGCAGGATACCGTGAAGGGTGTCGACCCAGGCGTTCAAGCAATCAAGCCTCCACCGACGGCGAATACCCTGCTGGGTCAAATTCTGGCCCCCCGAAGAACCCCATGTCGACGCTCGCGACCTTGGTGCTCCATGACATGGTCTTGGTCGAGAAAATGTGCAGATCATACACCATTTGGTAATGGTCAACGAATCGTTGATTGGTAATAACGACGGGCAGTGGTCAGCTCATATGATGTTGTGGGTCGTTATGCCACTAAATCTGAGTCCAGTGTAGCTCAAATCAAGGGCTCGGTTCTGTACAAAGGAATGGCCGGAGTTGTGAGAATAGAAGAGTTGGAGAACTCCACGATGGGATTTCATTGATGCACTGCAGCATATATATAGGGTTACAACAGTAACCTAACTTGGTTTGCAAGTAAGAGAGTTTATCTCTAAAGAAGCTATATCTCTAAAGATATACATACAAATATTTACATATTCTAACAGCCCTCTTCAGTGTCAACCAGAAGAACAAGGACGAACATTGAGACTGAACCAAAAATCTTGAAAAAACGAAGTCGGCAGTCTCTTAGTTAAAATGTCAGCGAACTAAAGGGTGGTGGGAACATGAAGAAGGTGGATAGCACTGAGTGCCACCCACTCCCAAACAAAATGCAGGTCTATTTCCACATGTTTGGTGCGTTGGTGATGGACCGGATTAGTGGAAAGATAGACTGCACTTATATTATCATAATAGACAATGGTAGCTCTTATTGGAGGTCAACAAAGCTTACCAAGTAGTTGCCGGAGCCAGCATGCTTCAGCCACAATATTAGCAACACCGCAGTATTCCGCCTCAGCACTAGAGCGAGAGACGATGTACTGCCGTTTTGAAGACCAAGCAACAAGATTATCGCCAGTGAACACAGAATACCCTGACGTGGAATGACGAGTGTCAGGACAGCCGGCCCAATCCGCATCTGAATATGCCACCATATCATGATTGGAGCTACGACATAACTGAAGGCCAAAATCCAAGGTACCCTTGACGTAGCGTAGAATCCGTTTGACAAGAGCAAAGTGCGGTTCACGAGGATTGTGCATACGGAGGCACACCTGTTGAACCGCATGAGCGATGTTCAGACGCGTGAGCGTGAGGTACTGAAGTGCACCTGCTAGGCTTCGGTAGAGAGTAGGATTAGTCATCGGTCCTAGCATGATCTATGAGCTTAGAGCGAACCTCAATTGGAGTAGAGCAGGGATTGCAGTTTGTCATCTTGGCCCGGTCCAAAATTTCAGCTGCATACTTTGCTTGAGAAGAAACAAGCCAGAATCGGTGCGACGAGCCACACCACCAAGGAAGTAATGTAGAGGGCCGAGATCAGTCATAGCAGATTCTTGGCATAAGGAAAAAATGATCTAATTTAGAAGAGCTGTAGAGGAGGTGGTACGAATTATGTCATCCACATAGAGTAGTAAATAGGCCACATCATTACCATTACTGTAGATGAAAAGGGAAGTGTCACACTTGGAGGCGAGGAACCCAGTGGATAGAATAAAATGCTGAAATCTGCTATACCACGTCCGAGGAGCCTGTTTGAGACCATAGTGGGCTTTGTTAAGATGACAAACGTGATGCGGGTAAGTTAGATCAACAAAACCTGGTAGCTGCTGACAATATATAGTCTCCTGGAGTGTGCCATGCAAGAAGGCGTTCTTGACATCCAGTTCATGGATGGGCCATTTGCTAGAGACGGCCAACAAGAGAACAGTTTGGATTGTGGTTGGCTTCACAACATGGCTGAAGGTCTCATCGACATCGACACCAGGTTGTTGAGAAAAGCCACGTATGACCCAACGAGCCTTGTACCGAGAGAGTGAGCCATCAACGTTCAACTTGTGCTTGTATATCCATTTGCCAGAAACAATGTTCGCACGAGGAGGAGGCTCAACTAGATCCCAAGTTGTGTTGGCTGCTAAGGCATTGAACTCTTCAATCATCGTTGTCTTCCAATTTGGATCCGCAAGGGCTCCCCGGTAAGTCTTTGGAATGGGACTGAATGAGGAGACAACAGTGGTGGTAGCAAGATCAAAGATTGTCTTGGGTTGACTGATTCTGGACTTGGCATGTCCTTCATCGTGTGACCATTGGTTGTCGGCTCGATTGGCACAATCGGAGCAGCTGAAGACCGAAGTGAGGCAGCGGACGACCGTACCATATGCGCAGCAGAGGGTGCGGGACGTCGACTGTACACTGTAGCGATTGGTGGCTTCTGGAACATTGAGGTCGAGGCTACAGAGGTTCGTGGCCGCACGTGGCAGGTGCAGCAAAGGCAGGCGGTGGAGGACCGTGGGTGCGTGTAGCAGCCGCTTTGAGTGAGGCGAGGCGAGCGCACCCGAGTCATGAGAGATGGGTCCATCTGAGGCACAAGCCGGTGTTGTCGAACGAGCGTCAGGCGCAGAGGTGCGAGTGCCGAGCACCCGCGTCTATTGTCGGACGATCGTCAAAAGCAGAAGAGCGAGTGCCTGGCACCCGCTCATCTATTGTTAGACGGCGTCAGCTGAAGAAGCCAGAGTGCCTGTTTTTGGACGAGTGACAAGTGCCATGGTCCATAGAGGTGCATCGATAGTAGGGGCACCTGTTCATCATCAAGAAACAAATAGGCACTCGGAGAGGATAGTGAGCGAGAGGCGAAAGGGAAGGTGTCTTCATCAAAGACCACATGTCGTGATGCGATGATCCGGTTTGTGGTTAAGTCAAGATAGCGATAGCCTTTATGCTCGTCAGGTAGCGAAGAAATATGCATTCTGTAGAGCGGGGTGAAAGTTTGTGGGGAATTGTGACGGAAAGGTTAGGGTAGCATCGACAACCAAAGACACGCAAGTGATGATATTGATAGAACGAATGGTGCGTTCGGCCTTGCCATTTTGTGGTGAGGTGTGAGGGCAGGAGAGGTGAAGACAAATGCCATGCGCAAGAAGAAAGGAACGTGCTGCATTATTATCAAACTCTCGACCATTGTCACATTGTAGAAACTGGATTGGATGTTGGAAGTGAGTCTGAACATAAGTATGAAAATGTTTGAGGGCAGGGACAGTGTCAGATTTGAGCTTCATGGGAAAAGTCCACAAGTGATGTGTAAAATCATCGAGGCAAATGAGATAGTATTTAAAACCCGAGATGCTCAATACAGGGGATGTCCATAAATCATAATGTATTAATTCAAAAGGGTTGCAAGCCCGTGACTGAGAATTGGAACATGACGACCTAGCTGACACGCATGATAAAGAGAGGTGTTAGTTTTATTGGTGAAGAGTGGCAAAGCACTAGACGAATGCAAGCGGGAGAGAACTTGAGCGTCGGGATGTCCAAGATGCCGGTGCCAAGTGGACTCCGAAACGGCAGTAGTGGTGGCAAGAGCATGATGTGTGGGCACCGGAAAAAACAGTAAAATGGTAATGAGGTTGGGAGAGACTAAAACATCATTAAGACAAAGAGGTCAAGTGGGAGTAGAGAAGGTGAGGCGGCCGGTGCCGTTGATGGGCAGGGCAGAACCATTGCCAAAAACGACTTGAGTGGAGGAGGGAGCAAAAGAGCGGAAAGAGGAGAGTTTACCAGGGTTGGGAGACAGGTGTGAAAACGCACCCAAATCAATGTGCCAAAGATCGGGCTCCTGCAGGGACATGGTGTTCATGGCCTGGATGAGAAGACCCTGGTCATACAGGGACGGTGCCGGGGTGCAGAAGCCAGCAGCAGGTGGGGCAGCACTCGGAGCGTAGTCGTTGTAGTAACAGCAGGGACGCGGGCGAGAAGGGTGGTGGCGCGCGGGACCAGGCGCACCTCGGGGTCCTCGTCGAGAACGTTGCACAACAGGATACCGTGAAGGGTGTCAACCCAGGCGTTCAAGCAATCAAGCCTTCACCGACGGAGAATACCCTGCTGGGTCAAATCCCGGCCCACCGAAGAACCCCATGTCCATGCTCGCGACTTTGGTGCTCCATGACATGGTCTTGGTCGAGAGAATGTGTATATCATACACCATTTGGTAATGGTCAACGAATCGTGGGTTGGGAATAACGACGGGGCAGTGGTTTCCGAGAGGTCATCGTCAGAGGAGTTGTATGAGTGGATATTAAGCCGGCGATATAGTTGGAGAGAAGGCCGATCGGGTAGGGTCGTGGGACAAGGTTCAGCGACAGGGGTACACGAAGTCGTTGTGGTCCATACGGACATATGGTAGCCGGAGCCGCGGGGGTCGGGGAACGTTAGGCGTACGAGGAGGAAGGCGCAGTCTGCACCGGTGACTCAGGCTGTTGTGTCATTGTCTTTGCGGAAGCTGAACGTCGGCGCGCGCGGCGTAGTTGAAGAAGAAGCGGGAGAGGCTGGATGGGGCGACGAACTGGAAGGACACCTCGACTGGGTCGCCGGTGCTCGCCATGGATCGAGCGGTGGTTGAGTTGGCATGGTAACCGCGGAAGCCTGAGTGTCGAGGAGGACCCAGGCGCCCAAGCAGGATGTTCCGAGCATTGGGAGGCGGCGGGTTCCGGCATCTTCGAGAGGGCGGTACAGAGCCAAGAGAGGACACGTACGGAGCGGGCAGGGTTGGATTCGGGGTTGAGTGATTATATCGTCGTGACGACAACGTGCTGGCACATCCGTATCGGTTAATTGTTGGAACCACCAGGATCAAGAGAAGAGTAGAACACACACGATGAAACACGACAGGTAGGGCCGCGGGATGAGGTGGAGGCGTGGAGCAACGGCAACTAAGCGACACGAGTCCTGTAGATCCTTTCCGTCACGCCCGGGGAAGCAAGCGGTGACGACGACGAATGCGTCGTCCGCGCCGGCGCGCCGGTAACGCAGGGCCGTCCCGCGAGGTTCAGGTCGATCGGGGCAGTGGACCAAGCGCAGTGGGAGAGGCCTGGTGGGAAGGCGAGCTCGATGGGGATACCAACGCTTGTCACTGCTCGGGCGGAGGTCAGCTTGCGTCGTGTCGTGGCAACTCAAAATAGTGACACACTATATTGGAAAACAAAACATCATGGTGACGTGTCGTCCACTAGAGTTTTGACCAGGGCATGAAACATGCCGTCACCACGCAACACGAGAACATCTCAGATGCCCCCACAGCTATATGTACTCCCATGCTCCCACATAACCCAGCGGGAGCACCTAGCCCGATAGGAGCACTAGAGATGATAGATGCTAACATGATCAACATTTGAAACAAGATATATAAATATTATTTGAAAATTTTAAAACAACATATATAAATAATGGATTCTTCATGTTATCATCTATAATCATGTAAAGTTTGAGCTATAACTAAAACATATTCAAAATGCAATACAAAAGACAAAGCTGCATATGAATAGTAATGGGTTACAAGTAAAAAATGAAAAGTTGTAACCCACTTTATTGGTGCCGAGTTTCTCTTTTTATATTCTTCTTTGTATAAGTATTTGTTACAAATGAAACTTTGCATGATTGTAGCTGATAACATGTATTATACACTCATATTTTTGTTTACTTTTTTACAAGTTGTATCTGGGTTTTTTTTGTGTGTGGGAGCATGGGAGCACCTAAGGTGTTTGGAGCACCTGAGATGTTCTCCTAATATGAGCTATCCAACCATATTTTTGTTGAAAATGTTTTACACATATTTTATCTAGTGCAAATCGATGACTGGGGCACGGGAACACCTGACCCGGTGGGAGCAGTAGAGATGTTCTCCACACGACACTTGTTGGCCTCAATTTTTTTATTTTTAGTAGTTAATAATTTCACAATTTAAAAAGTAGCGCTGGACAGAGAATTCTACATTTAAAATTACTATTTTAAAAAGTAGCTGGCCAAGTACTTTTAAAAAGTAGCTGGCCAATGAATCACTACATCCACAATGAATTACTACTTTTGAAATTATGGAATTGTTAATTACTAATAAAAAGTTCGGCTTGCTGGCCAACCCCTTCGATCTCCTCGCATATAAATACACTAGCAATATGCCCGTGCGTTGCCACGGACTTTTAAAATTTCAAAATCCAATTTAATAGACATGGTTGATAACATTTAAATTTTGAATTTGTATATTTTATATGTTTATATTAGTCTATAATATATTATATTTAATATTAAATAATTAACATTTGTGAGATTACACATGACAAGTTTATTCTATATAAGATATTGAATGTTTTGTTTTTTCATGCTATTAATCTTTATATAATATACTTTTAAAAAATATATTTTAATTTTTTTTGTTTTTTGCTTTCCTCTAACAGAGTGGTTTGCTAATCAATATTTTGCCGGATGTAGGTTTTTAGAAAAACAAACTTAATAAAGGTCACAACTATTGTCAATGCTGATTTTTCTCGAGCTATTACGAATTTGAGAATCGGAAAGTATTAAGATATGTGGTCATTCAAAGTGTCGTAGTGCATCAAGAATGAGGTCCACCTGACGAATATAGTTCTTTCGTAGGTCTCCTGATAAAGTTCATTTGTACATTTTATCAAAGGGACCTTTGAGACTATCGAAATAGGAATTTCACTCTCTCACGGGTGTGTCTGTAGAGGCGATACGCAACCCCAATTCGCATTGTCGTCATGCAAATCTCACTAACCCTAACAACAGCCCCGCTGCCAACCCAATCACTCGATTTTCCCGGAGTTCCACTTCTCCCACGATGCGAGGCCTGCTGCGTCGGCCTCCTTTACCGACTGAGCCCCGGCTTGCCTCCCTCAAGTCTTTTCTCCCTCAACTCGAGTCTCGGTGTAGTGCCATCACCTTCCATGGTGTCTGCGTTGACCCTAGTTGGAGGTAGACGAAGCAGGAGCAATGAGTCGGCCGAGGTGAACAAGCGCCGCCTTCATCTAGCTTCTCTCTTTCCCTCTTTTTCGTTAATTGTGTCGTGCTGTTTGGACTTAGATGTAGAATTTTTTCAATGAGAGTTATTTGTTTTTTTAATTTTGATCTATATTGTGAATGATTTAGTGAGTATACCATAGATTTTTTTTTTGAACAGATTAGTTATGATATTTTGTAGTTGTGCATTAAACATATACTACTTTTTTTAGGATATACACTGATTTGCATAGAAATCAAAATACTAATAGTAGTTATAATTGTATCCTTACTTTTGATATTACAGTAATGTATGATAAAGTATAATTTTTTTTTGCAGTTTACCAGAAAAATGTTTTGTGATGTATCAAAAAATAACAATGGAAGATTAAAACAATGGAATCACGATATACTGATTTGTTGTCGTCGTTGGTGAAACTCAAATGTATAAAAACAAAACATATATCGACTTTATTGTTTTGGACAGCTCGTCTTCTGCCTTGTCGCTTTATCTCATCGTGAAGATTCCACAGGAAGACGAATCCTCCGCGGTGGCCCTTACTAGCAATGTTTTCACTGGAACTTATCGTCTGCTCTCACTCCGCGTCGTTGGCACCGTTCCTGATCTCCCTCACCGGTGTGGTCCTCATCGGAGCTCCTCCTTCGGTGAGCTCCCTCGCTCCCTGACGGAGGATTCGGCGACGGCCAGCAGGCGAATTCCCCGTGCTCCCTCTCATGCTCAGGACTTAACCTACTCGTCCCCTCGCCTACGCCAGCCTGAGGTCACGGCGACGGATAGGAGCCCGCACCCCGCAGCCACGGCAACGGCGGTGACGGCTTTCCGTGAGCCCGTGGCGACAGCCTCCTGGTGTTCGGCTAGCCCTCACTTAAGCTTGCTCCGCATTGTTGGCCCTCGCGCCGAGTCCGCGGTGACCCGAGCTCCTTCCTCGTCGCGCTCTCCTCGACCGCGGATTCGGTGAGGTTAGTCTTCCCAAGCTCAGATCCGGTGAGGATGGCCTTCCCGATCGGTCATGGTGGTGATTGCTGCGATCACCGGGCGAGATATGAATCAAACTCATATTTATAAATCAGACTCACGTGAACTCACAGCAAACTAATCTAATACCAATACGTAAAAGCAACATCAAATCCAACACCAAACTAAAGCAACATCAATGATGACCTCAACTAAATTAATAAGTAGTAGAGAAAGCCGGGCGAGCACGTTTTTACCTCGCTCAAGCGCATTGCCACTTCTTTCATATCGGTTCATCTCCACCAAGAATCCAAAACTTCCTTGCAGAGTACTCCGCCATCTCAACAAGCCCTCATTAGCTTGCTTGCAAACTTCGCCCATGGCTAACTCATGCTTTGCCATTATGGCCGTCTTCTTGCTTCTATTGGCATCATCACAGTTAACAGCGCACGACAGGATGATACCAAGTGATTATAATCGACAAGTAGTGGATCCTAGGATGACGGGCCGGTACCGAGCCCCGGTACTGAGCGGTGCCATTTCATCGTTGGCCTCTCAAGATTTGCCGCAACACGTTTTCCCGACTGAGCTGCCTGCCGGTGAGCGTAGACAGATCAGCCAGGTTGACGGGTCGGTACCGAGCCCCGGCATCGGACATCATTAGCTATAGTACATGTACTCCCTCCTGATATTAGTATTGACATTAGGAAAAAGTATTAGTGTCCGGAGAGAGAGTATAAAATACAGACATGTCTCACACATATAAATAATTAATGGTGATCCGCGCGTTGAGACCCACGATCGAGCTGGATTCTTGCTGCGTTCGAACCACGATTCGTCGTCGATCGGTCGGGAGTCGGGAGTCGGGACGCTTGTGATGGCTCGTGTGCTCTGTCGGCATGCAACGATGCAAACCTGATCAGTATCTTGTTACTCTCGTACTACTCTCGTTGTTTTCCAGAGACAGCAACATTGTTTATTTGCCCATTTTAAGGCGGCGTCGAAATTTACAAGGCCGCCGGCCGGCTGCTTACGCGGTTGATGATTTTCAGACAACCAGGGAGACGTCGCAAGACAATAATGGAGCCTGTCCGTTGTCGTCCAACATCCAATACTACAAATATATATCGGTGTCTCATGCCAGGGAAAAGCGATACAGTCAGCAACAACATAGATATAAGATGACGCTTAACGTGTTCGCCACACTCGCTTCCCTGCTGGTCCTGGCCACGGCAGCGACGACGGCCGGCGCCGTCACGTTCCACGTGACGAACACGGCGCCCGGCACCCCCGGCGGGCAGCGGTTCGACCAGGTCGTCGGCGTCGACTACGCTACGCAGGTGCTCTCCGACGCGTCCGCCTTCATCTGGGCCACGTTCGACCAGGCCGACCCCGCCGACCGCAAGCCCGTCGACGCGGTCACCCTCCTCGTCGAGAACATCGGGAACGTGGCATTCACCAGCGGCAACGATATCCACCTCAGCGCCCAGTACGTCGGTGGCTACTCCGGCGACGTCAGGACCGAGGTAACCGGCGTCTTGTACCACGAGACGACGCACGTGTGGCAGTGGGGGCTGCAAGACTACAGCGCGCATTCCTGGGTGTTCGAGGGGATCGCCGACTTTGTGCGCCTCAAGGCCGGGTACATAGCGGCGCACAAGGTTAAGCCGGGGGAGGGGAGCAGCTGGGACGAGGGGTACGACGTCACGGCGAGGTTCCTGGACTACTGCGACTCGCTCAGCCCTGGCTTCGTCGCGGTGCTCAACGCCAAGCTCAAGGACGGGTACAGCGACGACTACTTCGTGCAGATTCTGGGGAAGAACGTGCAGCAACTGTGGCAGGACTACAAGGCCAAGTATGGAGGCTGATGTGTGTGCTGGGTGGTCCATGGCCAGCACAGCAGTGCTAGCTCTCAGCATGACTTTGATTGAATAACTTATGTTTACATACCATTATTGAATTATCATTAAGTCACATATTTTTTTAATAAAGGAAAGGCCTATTTCATCAAGCTAATAAAAAGACTACTCACTGGTTGATAAATAGGACAGCCTGAGATCTCCGGCATCGTGAACCACGCCACAGATCTCACTAGTCAGATCAGATAAGCAACATTATTCACAACCAAAATTGACACCGTGAAAACCGGATGTTCCAATTTTGACAGATTGAGTATGGTCAAAATTTTCTAAATTGAGGTTAACATTGATTTCTCTACTACATATTAAATACGGTGCGATCGTCTCTTCCAAACCTTTTCTGCTCCCTGCCCCGTCCGACTGTCCCGTGTCCCGTTAGGAGTTAGGAATGTGGAAAAGAGAAAAAAAAGTAAAACAATCCCTTACCTAAATATCGTGGTGTCAAAGTCTTTCCTCTTGCGCCGGCAGGACTCCGTGTCCAACCCCAACATTGTCTTCCATGAGAGTATTTATCTCTTTCCCCACATCCGATTTAATTTGCCACATCCCTCAAAACATGTACGCCCCAGATCTGCCTCAAAACATGTACGGTAGAACTCTTGATCGTTGAAGAACTCCAATGGCAAATTAATGTTGAAGATCTGCTTCAGTCAATCGGCTGTGCTTTGAACGAACGCGGTGTGCAAAGGTTGATCGTGGCTCCAGTCCGCAGGTCGACGAAACGCACACACATACTCCTGATGGCGATGTCGTCAAGCTTGATCGACACTCAACCCGTCCAATTCATCATATCAAGCTCGCCAGTGTCCTTGCACTTGCGCTGTGCAACCTGACATCTTCGCCGCCTATCTGACTGCTTGATTCAAGCTCGCATCCGTTGTGAATGAATAGGTAAAAATCACAGAAGTTATTAGATTGATACTTAGAATAATACATATGCATGTTTGTTTTGGCCACTCGTCGCACATCGCAGTACCAACATATGGCTCCATGTGCGGCCTCTCATTGCCTAATTCTGGCCGGCTTGACTGCATTGTTTGGTTGCTTTAATTTAATTTAGATCGCTGCAAAACTGTAGGATTAGATTATAGATTACCCTGGTTGCGTTGTTTGCCAAGATCATAATAGTTAAACATCTTTCTATTATGACTGACAGTAACGTTTTGATATCGCTCCCTGTAGGTACTCTTACTCCTCCGGCTTTTGCTGCACGTCCCTCAGGTTGGATCATCATGTGCAAATGTGAAAAAATTGTTCCCTCCTCCGAACAACACATAAAATTTGTTCCCTCTTTTGTTGGACTTCCAATGCTGTGAGCTCCCCTTGCTGATATTATCTTTATGTTTACGTTTTGTTTCTTCTGTTGAAGAAGACAATAATGAAGTGCTGACCTATAGACTTCTATATGAGCGGCATCACCATGATAGCTTATGATCCTTTCCTACGCATCTGTTGTGAATGAATTGGCAAAAAACCCACACTAGAGTTAGATATTTAGGATACCCTCATCTCTTTGTGAAAGGCTTACAAGTTCTTTTGCCAATTACTTACTTTTTGGTTCACTCTTCCTTTTTACTTCAACATTGAGATGGTTTTAAATTTTCTTATTGCTTTTTACATTATATATTTAAATCATTTCTTATATTTATAAGCTAATTATGAAATATATAAATTGTGCAAGTCAAGTAATTTTTATCTTTAGATAAGTATTTGTTATGTACAACACAAAATGCAATTTATATAATTTCTCTATCTATAAAAATATGGATTCTTATAGTTACTTATATATATTTTTAAAGCCCATAGCAAAGTACGGGCACTTTGCTAGTATTTCATAAGTTTAGTGTTTAGACATGTTTTGCAGGTTATAAGAGTATTTTTCTCACATTTTGGCTAAATTTCACTAAAGAAGCAAAGAAATGTTTAAAAGTTCAAGAAGATGAAGCTAAACTGCATATTTGAAGTAACCATGATGAAACCCTTATCCAGACGATCTAAATTGACATGTAGCTCGCTTAATTTGGACTCTGGATGAAGAAGTTATGACTTTTAGAAAATGCTTCTAGGCTGCAAAACCGGACATTCTGATTTTGGAAACCAGATCTTCCAGTTTTGATAGTTTTGCTAGGGAAACTAGAGGTTTCGGGTCACGAAACCGGATAGTACGGTTTTGACTGTCTGAGATTAAAGTTCTAGATCCATTTTAGGTTGGTTGATTTGGGTTTTTTTTTCTTATGTATTACACCTCCCATGGGATAGACTTCCATACCATTTATATATAAAGGGTCCTAGCCGATTGAGAAACATCCCAATTGAGTCTATCAAATTTACTTTCATGTTTTTCTCTTTATCTTATTTTTTGAACAGTTTCCTTGATATTTGTCTACTGATGTCTACGACCATAGATGATGTTCTAAAGCTTGTTGATCAACCTAGGGCACATCGGCGAGGCTCACGGGATCCTTCCCGGACGAGAGGATCGATGGTTTTTGCTAGTTTGCTTATAAACTAGTCGTTCTTTGTCACGTAAGTCGTTGCTTATCCATTTGTTGCTGCTTCTAAAGCTAGTCGACCTTCATAATGCAATCGTAACAGCTACCATCTTCTTCGATGACGTGACAAAATTGGAACGTTCCGTCTGCCAAACTGGAATATCTGGCTTCCGTAGACTCGGCGGCGGAACGCAGCACTTTGGATTGAGTATGCTCGTGTTTAACAACACGTTTTAGCATTAACAAATTTATAAATTTTCTTAAGGGATAGAGAGACGCACTCGGAAACCAAATACAATTGTGATTCCTTGTGAATGCACTTTCCCAGTGCAAATATATTTCTCAAAGTTGATACGAAGGAAAGCTGCATTTTATTAAAACTTAAAACACATTACTGTTGTAAAGAAAAGATAGTACAAGATAGGGACGAACAAGAGAGATGGCCTTTGGCGACTAGGCCAAATTGATATTGGTCAAAGATCAACTTTTCATACTTCACAGCCCTCTATATATATAACTAAACTATGGCAACAAAATACGTGGGATTTTTTGCAACTAATGTAGCAAGCGATGAACACGATCAAACGTGCGTAATGGCAAGGAGTCAAAGAAAAACAGCGATCTCCCGTGAACAGTAGTCTGACTCCGGTTACGGATGTACGTAATGTAATAGCAACAGCAAGGAATTAAGGTTTAACCTTCCGTTAATTATGGTCTGATCTCAGAACACCTGTCACGTTTTTATTGACCCTGCACCTAATATGTGCAGGGCGCCCTTTACAGGAGTCTGAACTCATTACCCAGAGCCATGATGTGTGATGTATGGAGAAATCACAGTGCTGGACGGTGCAAACGTAGTACGCCATTTCTGCAAAAAACGGCGGGACTCTTTCTAGTTTGTTGTTTCTAGTATCAACCTTTAGCACCCAACCGTTTGTGTCGCAAGCATTCAGCTTTTTTTTTTTTTTTTGAGGGCAGTCGCAAGCATTCAGCTTGGACTTGATGTAGACAACATCTTCGTTGTACATGTCCAGCGTGAGGAACTGGCTCAACACCGTTGACCCAGGCCATGAAGCCCAAAACGAGCACGTTGCACGCCTCCTCCTCCATGGCCCACAACGAGCACGTTGCACGCCTCCTCCTCCGAGAGAGAACACCCTACTGGGTTGTAGTAGTGCGACATAGTTCATGTCATGGGCCACCCTCGCGACCTTGGTCCTCCACGAGTTGGTCCTGGTCGAGAAGACGTGCAGGTCGTAGACCATCCAGGCATCGAACCGAGGTCTGGGCACGACGACGAGGCAGTGGTCGCCGCCGTCGCATGATAAGACGGCGACATGGTCCTTGTGGAGTTGGATCGGGTAGGGTTGTGGGAGAAGGTCGAGTGACGGGCCGCCGGGCCCGGCCCTGTACACGAAGACGTCGTTGCGCATCCAGCTGCCGCCGCGTGGGTCGGGGAAGCTGAAGCGGACGAGGAGGAACGCGCCGTCCGCGCCGGTGACGCAGGCTGCTGCCGTGTACCTGCCGGACCCGGACGTGGGTCCGGCGTAGTGGAAGAAGCAGCGGGAGAGGCTGGGCGGGTCGACGAGCTGGAAGGACACCTCGATGGGGTGGCCAGCGCTCGTCACGGCCCCGGCGGTGGTTGCGTTGAGGTGGCGATCGGGGCAACCTCGAGTGTTGGAGGACCCAGGCCGGAAGATCTGAGCCTAGGGAGGCGGCGACGGCGGGTTCCGGCATGTTCGAGAGGATCGAAGAGGACGGCAGAAGGGACCCTGGACCCTGGAGAGGAGACGGCTCGGACAGGGTGTTTATCTGCCCGAAGAGAGAGGAGACGACCAGGGTTAACATAACCGACAAACCGGTCTGGTCCGGTTATACCGGCTGGTCGGTTAACCCCTGATTTTGATTTAAATTTTTTTAAAAATTTATATCCGGTGTAACCGATGAAATCGGCCGGTTAACCGATAAAACCGGTCGGTTAACCGTATAATCGCATCAAAACCAGTATATTCGAATTTAAAAATATGTATTCAAAAATAAATTAAATAACCAATGAAACCGACCGGTTAACCGATCTAACCGGCCGGTTAACCGGTAAAACCGGCCGGTTAACCGTATAATCGTATCAAAACCGGTATATTCGAATTTAAAAATATGTATTCAAAAATAAATTAAATAACCGATGAAACCGACCGGTTAACCGATAAAACTGGCTGGTTAACCAGTCCTTTGTTGTTTACTCTTTCGAATCAAATTTTATCCGATTAACTGCCTGATTTTACCAATTTTTCGATTAACCTGAACCAGTCCTGACCGGTTACACCGATGATTCGGTTATGTGAACCTTTGAGACGACTCGATAAAGCGCACCTCGGATCCGCGTCGAGCACGTTGCACATTGTGTGCGGCCGGTTCGCAAACGGGCGCTGTGCGGACCTGCTGCGGATTCTTGCCATCTGGACGGCGCTCCTCATCTGACGCCTAGCGCCAAAACAGCTCCTGCACTTCTCTTTACGATGCTCGGCTCCCATGTGATGCCGACGGCTTGAACTGATCGTCCTAGCCATCTCGAAATCGAGCCGCGCCAGAAAAACGAAAGAAACCGAGTTCGATTAATGACGCCGGGACTTTCCTAAAAAAATGACTTCGCAACTTGGTTTGTTTCTGCTCTAGCTCCCAACAGAGCACGGCGCAAACCTGCCGAAGCTCCGCTGTCAAAGTCATGGCCAAGACGCTGATGCGTGATGCCGTCGTGCAGGCCAAGCTACTCGGCTTCTGTACGGAAGCTAGACCAATTCACTCTAAACATGAAGAAACTAGACCAACACGATAGCGGATAGCTTATGCATGTCTTTCTCAATGATGCAAGTGGAGACATCTTTTGGTAGCTTAGATTTATGTTTCAAAATTCTGGTATTTCACTAAGATTTTAATGACAACGACTGTTCTGCAAAGATCAGTATGGAAGCCATTGATTTAAGGTCTTCGTTAGAGATGATGCTCTTCACGGGCATTTCATCGAACAACTGTTGCGCCTGGGAAAAAACAATGCAACATGCGTGAAAGATGATAACCGAAAACTGCGGCACGGTGGCGCGATGGTGTGGAATCCCAGGAAGCTCTCTCACACGCATTGCTCGACGACGAGAAAAACGCCACGCGCATCTAGGTGGGAACCGCAGGTTAGCAACGCAGAGAGGATGTACACGTCGATGTTCAGTTGCATGCCGCACTTATGGCAGCGAGTGCGTGTATCTGGAGCGCGTACTAGTGCGGACCACGAATTCATTGAACTTCTGTCACCGACGAAGGCTGTGGCCGCATCGGAGAGGCGGAGGTCGAGCGCGCTAGATGAGGGAGGCAGGAGCTGCTGCTGCAGCAAGACGGGAGCCAAGCCGTGGGCTGCCTGAGAGCCAAAGCCGAGAGTCGCAAGGAGGCGTGCGGGAGCCATGTTGACCTTGCGCGTCGGATTGGGAGTGTCACCCCACGTGGCAAGCATCCAGAGCAGGTCCGTACGGTGCCTGTTTACGAACCGGTCGTACGGAATTTGTTTCCGCCCGGGATGAGTGATTTATGAGCGAGTTTGAGTAGCGGAAATGCTATTTCTACGTGCTCACTAGGATCAATCCTAGTCACAGCACAACGTGGACTTTGCGTGTTGTTTTCTCCTTCTTTTGTTTAGGCTATTTCGTTAGCCGATCAATTCGGTGTCGATTTATGAGAAGTTGAAGGTGCAGGAGCAAGGGGCAGAATCAGAACGCGTTGCCAGCCATCGTCGACGCAATAAATTTCATCTGGCCCGCATCCTGGCAATCACCGAGCCGAATACCCAGCCTGTGACTATATTCCGACGCCCACACGACGAAGACGATAAACTCGGAGAGTGCAGCTCAGAACAGCTGACAGGTCCGGCAACCGCAGGAGAGGATTTGCAAGCTAAGGCCAGTGCCAGAAAGACCGCTAATAATTTTATCATTTAATCGCGCCTAAGCAGATGAAGGTGAAATGGAGACAAAATAGAAAATAAACGGCGTGATAATAGCTGCAGCAGATATTAGGAAGGCTCCATCCACGTTAGCCTGTTCTGGGTTGTCTATGACTCAGTAGAAATTTCGTAGATGTTTTACGTAGTTGTAGCATTGCTCGTTTGAGTAGTACCTATGGCCCAATCTGTGTCGGTTAACTACACGCGCGCCGTGTCGCAGAGAGAGGTAGAGCGCGGCTCTCCAGCACCCTGCTCGCACCGGCCAGGGCCAGCTGCGAGAACGGCTACATGACGTCGTGAGTCGTGACCACTGGTCGGCGGCCGCGTGCAACGCTGCGTCAGCGTGCGTTGATATAAGTATCACTGCGTAACAAGGCATATATATAGCGAAGAGGCCGGGCCGGGAGACTGGGGTCCTTCGACACGGCCACATTCCTCTTCTGCTACGCAGCGACGGCTACCTGGGCGAGCCACGTGAACGGGCTGCCCCCGGGAGCCATCTTGACGTAGAGCGGGTAGCCCGACACGAACGCGGTGGCAGCGAAGAGCATGGCGATGGTCGGCACGCCGAGCCCCCACCCCCCACCCCACGTTCTCCTGTATGTACACCACCGCGCGCCGTCACTGTTGACCCAAGCCCCAAGTGAGACAATAGAGTTTGTTCTCATAGTAGCTTAACAGTCACGGCGGTCAGCTTGGCCAGCTCGACGCCGAAGAAGTGGAGGTTGAAGAAGCTCCATCTCGTCTTATTTGCTGCCCTCTCGCCATTCTTTGGTTTGTCAAGCTCGAACTGGTCGGCGCCGAACGCCATGACGCACGGTCGCGTGCCTCCTGTGCCCGCGGACGTGCAGAGCAGAGAGAGGTGGAGGATGAGCAGCGTCCAGGCGGACGCGCGAGGGCAGGCCTCGCCGGAGAAGGGTGGCGGGCTGAGGGAAGGGAGCATCGCGGAGGCGGTGAGGCTGACCATGCCGAGCTGATAGATGACGGAGCCGAACGTGATGGTCCAGAAGCGGCCGGCGAAGGAGTCGGCGATGAGGCCGCCGACGATCGGGGTGAGGTTGGCCGTGCCGGTGAAGTTGGTGAGCGTGTTGGACGCCTCCACCAGCGGCAGGTGCAGCTCCTGCATCAGGTACGTGATCAGGCAGCGGGAGAGGCCGGGCCGGGAAAGGGTTTCGAAGGACACCTCGATGGGGTTGCCGGTGCTCGCCACGGCTCGGGCTGTGGTCGAGCTGGTTCGGCGGACCGAGAGGGCTTTCACGTCGACGAGAGCCCCGTAGGAAGGACGGTCATCGGAGCATCAGGAGGCGGCGGCCGCCGTGGGTTCCTGCGGCATTGGGGATCTACGAGAGACGAGTGGGACGGGACGTACGGAAGTTGGGATTCAGCTTGTGCCGTGAGCTGCTTGGACATCATGAGTCGAAATTCCGTTCTGGGTGGAATCGTGGCCCGGGTTTCTTGGTCAAAAGCCCAAGTGGCGGCACAATGTTCAAGCTCACCTGGCCCACCGCAGAACCTCCCTGACAGCTGACCCGGCCTGCTGCACGCTCCGAGCAACACGTGGTCGCCGCAAGCGACCGGTCGGTCTTGCCAGGCCGCGGCTTCCCTGTGCCGTATGCCGATCCTTTAATCAAATCTATCTACGGGGTGGCCTCAGAGCATTACATTTAAAAAGAAGATTCTCTCATACAGATCAAAAAAACTACTGAACTCCCTTCCCTTTTATATTGGGGCCGCCAGTATTTAAGAACCTGCGCCAGGGTTATCATGAGCGTTATTGCTTTCAGATACGAGGTCTTAACCAAATGCTTTGGTGCGGGAGAGACGAGAGAATTTTTTTAACTGAGATCGTAAATTCGCTCCCACCTGGGAATTTAGAAGGTGCTACTCAGACACCATACCAGTATGGTAAAGACCCTTTCGCAAATCAGGTGAATTTATACATGTCGTGCAATCGCAGACCAATAACAGGCACTTGAAGAACCTGAATTCGCTGTCTGGTCCATGCACAAATCGATGACTCTCTGAACTCCACCACGATCCATACTGCTAAACTCAATTCGCCGAGAAAGCACTGGAATTGTGAAACATTTGACACCAAAAACAAACTCCCTACCGCCGGAATCGACGTCGTTGCTATTCAAATCGAGGTCCTTGACGCCGGCGAGAAACGCGGGCCAACGCCAGGCACCCAGATCAAGGCGGAGGTAAGCGAATAAGCCCCCCGCGGATGGATCTCGGCGCCAAGCTTGGCATATCAAAAGGACTACAGCAGTGTAGCGAAACCCGCAGAGGCATAGGTGAGTGGAATGGTCGGGCCGGTGTTGAAGCGCACCCCGCTGCTGTCCAGTGAGCACGAAGAAGCCGCGGCACACCATGCCACGTAGGTGAGCACACCATGCCCGGCACGGGGAAGCCGCGGCCGTCGTGCTGATGCGCGTCTTCAGATCCACGAACCATCTGGATTTTTCGTACTATGATCGATCAACAACGAACAGATGCGTGAGCACTGTCATGGGAAATTAATTAAGCAGAGGCCTATAGGTAACGATGCACGCCGTCCTGCAACAACGCAAACTTAATTAATTACCTTTAGTTCCTGCGATTAGCCTGCACTCCTTGTTTTCCAGAAGTAGCAACGATGCTGGCCCACTTTGAGGCGGCATCGAAATTTACAAGGCTGCCGGCCGACTGCTGACGCGTCTGATGATTTTCAGACAACCAGCGAGCGTCGCAACATCCATTCAAGCTTGTCTTGTTGTCGTCCAACATCCATTACTACAAATAGGTGCCTAATCCCCGGGAAAAAAGAAGTAATCCAAGCACAATATGAAGCTTCAAATGGTCGCCGCACTCGCCTCCCTCCTGGCCACGGCGGCGACGGCCGGCGCTGTCACGTTCGACGCGACGAACACGGCGTCCAGCACTCCAGGCGGCCAGCGGTTCGACCAGGCCGTCGGCGTCGACTATGCTACGCAGGTGCTCTCCGACGCGTCCGCCTTCATCTGGGCCACGTTCAACCAAGTGGACCCCGCCGACCGCAATCCCGTCGACGCGGTTACCCTAGTCGTCGCGGACAACGGCGGCGTGGCATTCACCAGCGGCAACGATATCCACCTCAGCGACGTCAGGACCGAGGTGACCGGCGTGCTGTACCATAAGAAGACGCACGTATGGCAGTGGGACGGGCAGGGCCAGGCGAACCGCGGCCTCATCGAGGGGATCGCCGACTTCGTGCGGCTCAGGGCGGGGTACGCGCCGTGGCACTGGGTGCAGCCTGGGCAGGGCGACAGGTGGGATCAGGGGTACGGCGTCACGGCTAGGTTTGTCATGGAGCTGCCTTACCACGGAGACGGCTTCGTTCTAGGATCTTCCTCGGGTGGCGACACGCGCTGTGACGCACAGTAGTATAACACATGTCAGAAGAATATAATTACAACCAGAGCATATATCGAGAACAGAGCTTTACATAAATTCGAAGTTATATTACAAATCAGAGTTTTATTGAAATAAATTACGGAAGCGAATTGTCCAACATTAATTCAACTAATTCGACGAAATAGATAGATATAATTACCCTCTCACGGCGATACACAGGGAGCAACCCGGCCATAATAGGTGCCTTGTCCAAGCACCGTACCGGTAAGCAAGTAACTACTCCTCGTCTTCATTCGTGCATAGCTCCCACTCAATGTTCCAGCAGTCAGGGCGCTGACCCTCCCATTGGAATCTTCCACCGCAGTGGCAGTCTTCGTCCTGGTCATCTGAAAATCACATAGAGCTACGCCCTGAGTAACTAACTTACTCAGCAAGACTGACCCGTCAAAATAGCCATCTACAGCCGACGCCTAGACATGCAAAGGCTAGGTTTAGGGTTTATATTGCCAGAAAGCCAGCCTAGGAGTGGATTCTTATTTTTCAAGTTTTAGCATCAAGTTAAGTTGTCATGCGAAATAATAAATTTAGTTTGCACTAAAACTATAACAATTATGGTTGCAATATAATCTTGATAATTCCAAACAGTAGTATTAAACCCACTTATCATCTTAATGGCTTCCAACACTGTTCCGGAGCAGCGATCAAGTGGTACTCGTTACTGTGAGGGGCAGCGATTCGAATCGATTTACATCCTGTAGGAGAAACCTGCTTGCACGACCCATACACGCTTCTTGGAAGCTGCATGGAGCAACCTTTCGCTTACGGTACCACAGAGTCTTCCGGGTCCAGACTCCCTCGAGAAGGGTCCCCCGACGCGATACGCCCCATGCCGCCATCCGTGGGTGGATTGCTCCCTACTCTCAGCCCCAGTTCCACCAAAGAAGGGAGAAGGCTATCTTCCGACCAGGCAGTAGTCGTAGCTACGTCGATTTACTAGGCCCATAACTCTAGCATGCAAACAGTGCGTTCAAACTTGACCTTATAGGACCGGACACGAGGCGTAGCCTTAGGTGACTCGGACGGGGCTACCTCCTTGAAGATAAGCTGTCCTTCCCTTTCCACCTAGTTGCCCGCCCGGTCTTCATTGGGATCCCATCCACACTTTTTTTCATCCGACAGCATTCCCCAGTGATAATAATTCCTGTCTATGAGTGGTCTCCATACCACTCGATGAGTAGTCGTCCTAAATTAAGCAGAGCGACTACCGACCTAAGGCTAAATATCTGGAAGGAGGGATCTACTGCACGCTAGGATTTCAACCAACTCCTATCACTTAATGCACACTTAATGCACAGTCAAGTCTACATCCCTAGCTAGTGATAGAGTAAAAATTTAAAACAGGAATAATGCACTGGGGCTTGCCTGGGTTCTGCTCTTGCTCAGCTACGACACCTCCGGCTCCTTCTGGATCCTGCTCCGGTCCCGTCTCCATGTGGTTCACTGCGTGATCTATATGATGCAAAAGATGATGCTGATGAGAGAAGACTCATGGTACTTCCTCAATAAATACGTTAATGTACACTATTTCTCGTGGAAGTGAGCGGGGTGTGTTGATTAGTTCAGCAATGTAACGTATTTAGTGGAGGCACAGGGTGAGGGCGTTTAGTGTATTTCCTTCATGGACTCCAGTATTTAATCGCGATGACGTTGTATAAAAATATGGCGGTCGTGATGATCGGACGGAGGTGCAACATATACATTACTAAGGGGTGCGGGTCAAGGCATTACCTACAGCTTATATGATGTTTATCATGAAAGACATAGTAGTCAAACCTAACATATCGGAATGAATTTATAACGTCCAGTGAATTACTAGAGCTACCATACCATTAATTATTTTAGCCTAGTTCTAGAAACCAAATGCACATGGGGAATTTACTGTTACTAGGTCATGCCAGGGGTGAATTATGACCCAAGTTCCATAGATATGCAATGAGCCAATAATTTTAAATAATTAAAATAAGGAAAAGGTATTAATTTTAATTATGACAAAAATACAGAGACTCACCCCAAGACATTTTTCAGCAAGATTAGAAATTGAAAAACATAATTGGTGGCTAAGTTTCAAGATTTTATCAGCTCCCTATAATTAGTTATGAATTTATAAGTGTTTTTCTCATTTATTTTAATTCTGAAAATAATACTAACATGCAACATAGTTTAGCATTTTTCTACAATAGTATAAGTCTAGAGGGTTGCAGAGAATTTTTGTTTGCCCCTAAATTCGTAGTATTCATTTATCTGTGGATTTTATAAACTAATAGGCTTATTCTGGAATTTATTTAACCAAATAACAGTGGAAAAAGACCTTGGGCCAATAGCTGAATGGCCACACAAGGGCCACACCAACCTGGCCGCACCAGATCCAGGCTGGACCAGCACCAGGTCGAGCAGCAGCTCGGCCGGGGCGGCCACAGCACGACGGAGGCCGGTGGCGCGTCGCCGGAGTGGACCAAACGGCCACGAAAAATTCCAAATAAAATACCTATGCGAAGCTTAGCTCGACACGATCCCGTTTGAGGTAGTCCCAAGGGAAGGAGCTCACCGTGGTAGCCGACGGTGAGCGGCGAAGCTCCGAGGACGTGTTGCGGTCAATGAATTATTGTGGCTTGCACGGTGGATTTCGAGCGATGAAACTTGGTAGGATGGGGGAGGAGGGCAAGGCGAAGAGTTTGAGCCGGCTGATCTGCGCCGGGAGGGGCTGGAGCGGCGGCATGGTGAGCTCCAGCCGATGGCAATGGAGGTGGCGGTGGTGGCCTTTTCTTTGCAAAAACGGGATGGCCGAAACGGGAAAAAGGCAAGGACTCGTTGGGGAGGGGGTTGTGCCTCGGTTAATCCCCGGTCGGGTCGACCGCGGCAGCTCCCCGCCGGTCTACGGGCGCCACGCGGCGCATCGGCGCCGGCAGCCCGGGCCCGCGCTGGAGGTTGAAGACACAGGCGTGGCTGACAGGTAGGGCCCAACGGGGTTTTTCTTTTTCGTTGGTTTTCGAAACAGCGTCTCTTTAATATTTTCATATATTTACAAATATAGATCCCATGAAAATTCTAAAAATATGTGTGTGTTCATCGTGATGTGCCGTAATTTATAAAAATGATAATGCTCAGTAGATGCCATTTGAATTTGAATATGAATGTTTCAAAGAAGGTTAGTTTTTGACCCTTTTGGCATTTATTTGAGGCACTTAAACTTGGAATAAAAATCTGAGAAATTCCCCAAAATTATGATTGTTCATGGTACTCAACATATATTTTTGGTAGGTATGAGTCATGTTGAAAAATCTGGACTTGTAGTTCAAGTGGCATTCAAATATGCTTAATTTGACTTCAAATTTTGTAAATTTCAGTTCCAAGTTTTGGGTTTTATCCTCTTGTGATTTCTAAGGTGTTGTTCTTGGAATGTTTATTACTCTATGGTGTCACAGCCCTTCCCCCTTAAAGAAATCTCGTCCCGAGATTAAAGGATGTGATAACGGTTTACCTAAGTGGTGGCGTAGGAACTCGGGGTAGTGGCTTTGCAGAAACTCTTCAGTTTCCCAAGTGGCCTCCCTGGCAGTGTGGTTGCTCCATTGAACCTTGTAGAACTTGAGCGTCTTCTTACGCGTAATCCGTTTCTTCTCGTCTAGCACCCTCATCGGACGCTCTGAATATGTCAGATCGGGTTGTAGTTGTCTAGTGGCTTCTAAAGGAACGTTTACCGGGGTCTTCAGACATTTCTTGAGCTGGGACACATGGAAGGTATCATGTACTCCAGCAAGTTCCACTGGTAGCTGGAGTTTGTAGGCGACCAGCCCACATCTTGCGACGATCGAATAGGGTCCAATGTATCGGGGCGCTAGTTTTCCGCGGACTCCAAATTGTTGTACATCTTTGGTTGGTGACACTCGGAGATAGACCATGTCACCGGCTCTGAATTCTAGCGGACGACGCCTTTTATCCGCATGACTCTTCTGCCTGGACTTCGCTGCTCGTAGGTTTGATTGAATTTCCAGTACCCTCTCCTTAGCCTGCTGCACTAATTCCGGGCCTAATATTACTCTCTCCCCTGATTCTGACCAATTCAGTGGTGTGCGACAACGGCGACCGTAGAGAGCCTCGAACGGTGCCATCTTGATGCTTTCTTGGTAACTATTGTTGTATGCAAATTCTGCCAAGGGTAGGCACTCATCCCACTTTTTGTTGTGATTCAATACATAC
This sequence comes from Eleusine indica, assembly GCA_030378355.1. Classification (NCBI taxonomy): domain Eukaryota; kingdom Viridiplantae; phylum Streptophyta; class Magnoliopsida; order Poales; family Poaceae; genus Eleusine; species Eleusine indica. The sequence goes on from CM059495.1 coordinate 53,209,952, forward strand.
GCCCTCAACATGTCTTCCAATATTTGGTTAACCCTTTCGGTCTGTCCGTCCGTCTGGGGGTGATATTCTGAACCTCGAATTAACCTGGTGCCTAGCGATTCGTGTAACTTTTCCCAAAAGCGTCCCATGAACTGAGGTCCTCTGTCAGATACTATTGTCTTCGGCACTCCGTGTAAGCATAGGATGCGATCCATGTAAAATTGTGCGTACCTCTCAGTTGTGTACCATGTCGATACAGGGATGAAGTGCGCAACCTTAGTCAGCCGATCGACAATCACCCATATAGAGTCAAACTTACGTGAAGTGCGGGGAAGACCAACAATTAAATCCATGCTGATATCCTCCCATTTCCAGGCTGGAACACTCAAGGGTTGTAGTAGGCCCGCCTTTTTCAGATGATCAGCCTTGACTCGGCGGCAGGTATCACACTCTGCGGCATATCGTGCTATTTCCCTTTTCATACGAGTCCACCAATATCTGGATCTCAAATCGTGGTACATCTTGCTGCTGCCCGGATGCATGGAGTACTTTGCAATATGAGCCTCGTCTAGAATCTTCTTGCGGAGTTTCATGTTCTTTGGCACCACTAGGCGATTCTAGAACCATAAAACACCTTCTGCATCTTCTCGAAAACATTGTACCTTAGCGTCGCCCTCTTTTAGTCTCCTTCTGAGATATGCTATGCCAACATCATTTTTCTGATGTAGGAATTAATGCTAGGTTATAGAGGGCTCCATGGGGTGTTACTTGAACACAACGACCATCTTGGACTTGCGGGCTGACCAGGATGTGGTGGCATTGAGCCTTGTGGCTTAGTGCGTCAGCCACGATATTAGCCTTTCCTGGGTGGTAGTGCACTTCCAACTCGTAGTCCTTAATCAATTCCAACCAACGGCGCTGTCTCATGTTCAGGTGGTCTTGAGTGAAAATATACTTCAAGCTTTTGTGGTCAGTATATATACGAACTAAATTTCCAAGGAGGTAATGTCTCCACATCTTTAAGGCCAACACCACTGCTGCTAACTCCAGATCGTGTGCGGGGTAACTCTATTCGTGCTTGATCAATTGCCTTGATCCATAAGTAATGACTCTCCCATCTTGCATGAGCACACATCCTAATCCAATACCCGAAGCGTCACAATAGACATCGATTGGTTTCCCCAGGTCCGGTTGAGCTAATACTGGGGCCGTGGTCAGGTGCTTCTTCAAGATTTGAAAAGCACTTTCGTAGCCTTCATCCCATATGAATTTCTTGTCCTTCTTAAGCAACTCGGTCATGGGCTTTGCAATTTTGGAGAAGTTGGGGATGAAACGGCGGTAGTAACCAGCTAATCCCAGAAAACAACGTTATTGAAATACGGTCTTCGGGGTCTTCCAATTCAGTACATCTCTTACTTTGCTAGGATCTACCGCTATGCCTTCTTCCGTGATAATATGGCCTAAAAATGGTACTTGCTTCAACCAAAACTCGAATTTGCTAAACTTAGCATATAGCTGGTGCTCCCTTAACCTTTGTAGTACAACACGAAGATGCTCTGCATGTTCTTCTTCTGATTTCGAGTAGACTAGGATGTCGTCAATCAACACCACTACAAACTTGTCCAACTCTAGCATGAACACCGAGTTCATGAGATACATGAAGTGCGCCGGTGCGTTTGTCAAGCCAAACGACATCACTAAATACTCATATAGTCCGTATCAGGTAGAGAATGCTGTCTTGGGAATATCTTCAGCACGGATTTTAATTTGATGGTATCCAGACCAAAGATCGATCTTGGAGAAAACCTTAGCTCCTATTAACTGATCAAAGAGAATCTCAATACGGGGCAGTGGATACTTGTTCTTGATAGTCACAACATTGAGGGGCCGGTAATCTACACATAGCCTCAAGGTCTCATCTTTCTTTTTCACAAACAGTGCCGGACAACCCCAAGGTGAAGAACTTGGTCGGATAAACCCCTTATCCAACAGCTCTTTCAACTGCTCTTTTAACTCAGCTAGTTCCTTGGGTGCCATTTTCTACAGCCTTTTGGATATGGGCGCCGTCCCTGGCTGAAGCTCAATCTTAAACTCAACATCCCGATCCGGTGGGAGTCCAAGGAGATCGTCAGGGAATACGTCCTGAAATTTCCTAACCACTGGAATATCCTTTATCTGTCGGCGGTGGTGTGGTGAATGCTTGGTGCGACCAGTTGGGGAGGTATTACCCGGAAGCTTATGCTACCATGGGTGGGAGAGTTTAGGTGTATGGTGTAGGCGTCTATGTCCAATATAGCCTTATGTTGCCTCATCCAAGGCATGCCCAGAATGATGTCAATGTTACACCCCTCAAAGACCATGCACTTGGTAGGGTAGACTTTTGCTCCTAGGGTTATTGGGAGTTTCTCAATTTCATAGAGAGCAGGGGTTTGCCCACCAGCTGATCTAATGGTGTATCGTGCTTTCATAAGGGTGTGAGGAAGCCGGTACTTATCAACAAAGAACCCACTAACAAAGCTATGTGATGCACCCGAATCAAACAAAACTAGTGCGGGGTGGTCTCGAACAGAGAACATACCAGCGAGGATGGGGCTGTTCTCCGGAATCTCCGCCAGGGTGGTGTTGTTCATGCGGCCAGTGCGGACTGGTCCCCTATTGTTGCTGCTGTTGTTGTTCCTTGGTGGGTTCTGGCCAGTGCTCTTCTTGGGGTGCGGGCACTCCCTCGAGAAGTGTCCAAGACGACCGCAGTTGTAGCAGGGGAAAGGTCCCATCTGGGCATTCTGCTGCTGTGGCGGGCGGTACCCACCTAGGCCTTGCTGCTGACGTGGTGCCTGGGGTCACTGCTGTGCCGGCTGAGGTGGGCGCACAAATGGTGCCGGCACGGGGGTGGAACGGTACCTCTGTCCAGATGGGGTGGTGTACACCATGCAAAACTTCTACGGGGGTCTACTGGAGGGCCCCATAGCACTTGCGGACCTCTTCCGCTTTGCCATCACTTTGCGATATCCATCTTTCGTGACGATAGCGTTGTTGAAAAATTCAGCGAATGTACCACCCATGTTAAGGTTGAGGCGGTCTTGCAGTTCTGCACTTAACCCCTCCAAGAAACGGTCCTTGTGCTTGGCAGGGGTGTCAACTTGTTCTGGGGCGTATAGCGCCAACCGGTTGAACTCTTCGCAGTACTCCTCGACGCTGCGGTTACCTTGCTTTAGTGCGGCGAATTCACGGTCCTTCCTGCGGACGAGCCCCGCAGGGATATAGTGAGCACGGAACGCATCTTTGAAGTCGTCCCAAGTGATCTATTGGTCCGCACCAACAGAGGTGACATGGTTAGCCCACCATGCCCCAGTTGTGCCATGCAGCTGCTGTGCTGCGAACAACGTCTTCTGCACAGGCGTGCAGTTAAGGAGCCCAAATTTGGACTCGAGCATGCGAAGAAAATTCTCCGCCTCCATGGGCTCAGTGGTTGAGCTGAATGTGGGTGGCCTAGTGGCGAGGAAGTCAGCGTTGGAGTTGCTCTGCGGTGCGCCGTCATTGTGGCCCCTAGCATTTCAGGCAGCTAGGTTCTGCTGTGCCAGCTCCCACATGAATTCCGCCTACTGCTGCTGGCTTTCCATCATGGTGGCGAAGAACTATGCCATCATCTGCATAGGGTTGGGTGGCGGCAGTGGTGATGGAGTCCCTCGTGGAGAGTCATTTCCCCAAGCGCTGGAACCTTCGGGCTGCTCACCATGCAGCTCGTTGGTATTCCGGGTGCACACCATTCTGAAACGTAAGAATAAGGATTCCAATTAGTCTCTTATCCAACATGATCATTACAAGTTACCAAATCATATAATTCAGCATCACGGGGCAGCAATTTAGTAGACATCATAATGCTAATAAAAGCTAAAATTTCTCAGTTATCATGGTTCTAATACAAGTCAACCGTTCCATGCTACATAAACTCGGAATATGTGGCCATCGAGTTTCCAAAAACTATCCACGCGGGTGATCCCCAAAATACAACAACCACGCGTGGAGCGTCCAAAAGCTATCCATCTACCATGCCCTCCACGTCGGACTCCTCGCCCATGTCCTCCTCAGGCTGCTCCTCCACGGGTGCTACCGGCGGTGCAGCGATCGCGTCCAAGTGAGTCTGGAGGTCCTGGTTCTCGTGAGTCTGGAGGTCCTCGATCGGTCCTCCGTCATAAGGTCCATCTCCTGCTGGGCACTCGCCAGCTACTGCTGCAGGTGCTCATTGTGGTTGGCCCGCTGCTGCATAATCAAACCCCGTCTGTCCACCTCCTGCGCGACAGTGTCGCGCTGCTTAGTGACCTCCGACACACGAGTCTCACTCGCCTCAAGAGCAGCGGTCAACCGCTGAATCTCTCTCTGCTGTGCATCGACCTGTGTCTGCAGGTCATTCCTCTGTACCCACACCTGCTCAGCGTCCGCTAGTAAGATCCTGCTGCGGCTGCTAGACTCCTCATCCAAGTTGAGGAGGTACTCGGAGTAGTGAGCTACGCGGTGGTATCCCGCGTGGTACTCCGGGTAGTCATTGCGAGAGGCGCGTCTCACGCGCCTCTGCCATACCGAGTCAGCTTGGTGCCAAATGGGGATCATCTCGAATGGAGTCCTCGAGAGCACTGCTATGTTGCGCCCACAGAAGTAAGTGAGAGCCCGGTGGCCGACTCTCTCCAGGCCCTCCCTGAGGCTCCCAGCCGTGACTGTGCTCTCCATCCCCGCCAAGTCGGGGGTTGCGCGGGTGTGGAGCGACGCTGATGTGCACCTCTGCAAATGCCACACCGTGGCGGTGGGTCTCACGCCCACGGTACGAAGGCTGCTCCTCGTAGCCCAAGGCGCGTAGCATCTCCCATAGGAGGGTGGGAAAGCCACGGTGGTATAACGCCACCTGTCGTGCTGGAACACCTCAAACCCGTGCTCGTCCATCTGGAACACAAACCCAAATAGTGAGTACTCGTTCCAAACGCAGAGAGTGCAAGTCAAAATAAAACAATCCGATGCGATGAGTGATACATGGAGGTTAACCACCACGAGTGGTCACATATTCCCGGGTGGATTCGGTTATTCAGCTAAACTGGTATGTTCTGTCCTAGAGTATAGTAGCCATTTCATCAAACTTTTGGGCAAATCTACTTACAGATTCTGGACAGCAACTGAATACTAAAGTGGTAGAATCCTTTACCATCTTTCCAACGAGTACTTACTCATCCCCATCCGATGTGGGAATCAGAAGTTAGGAATTTTCTAAGTGACAAGTCAGAATCTGAAAATTTTGTTCCGAGCATCACGGGGTTCACCCCGGAAATGTTCTCAAAATCTGGAGCCCTTGGCAAAATTTTCTGGAGCAATTTACCCACCATATAGAGAATTTTAACACCTTTCTAACGCCTATTTATACGCCTCCATCCAACACCTGGAACTCGAGATATTAAAATTTTACCCTACCCGTCGAATTCCCGAATCGGTTTTCTCGATAGAACCGGGTTACCCTAAAAATTTGCTCCTAGCTCTGTCCTTAAGGCCTCAAACCCGAAATATTTAACTACCAAAGTTGGAGTACTTTTCGCAACCTTTCCAGGAAGTGCTCATACAGCCCTAGAGGCGATCGAAGCAAGCAGTTATGGATTTTACCCGATAGGTTTAAAAAAAATCTGGATTTTAGATTAACCGGAGTTCGACGTGCTGACTCGGACAGCCAAAAATGGTATTGTCTGGTAATTCTTAAACCAAATTTTCTTTCTGGATGTATAGAGAGTTCGTTCGTGATTTCAATAGTGTTTATTTGCATGCTTTTGACTCATGAGTGAGAAGGTATCGATTTTTATGTGGACGACATTTCTGCTGAAATTTCAGTTTCGTGTTCATGTCTTGATGCCTTTTTAATGTTTTTCAAGTATGCATATGACTTCAGCATACCCGTCCTCACAAAATAAAATTTGGTCGCAAATAGGACCATACGCATAGTCGGTAGCAGACGATCTCTCAAGTTAGTCGTATGCTACCCGTTTCTTACGAGAATCGTGGTTAGCATACCTGCAGAAGATTCATTCCAGAAATAATACATCAAATCAAAAGAAATGAGCCGAAAATAATCCCTTATTATTGTCCTAGGGCAGGACTCTGATGTTTTATGCACTCAGCCCGCGTTCACACCATTGTGCTAGCTTCCCATGTTACAGTCCACTGGGCGGGACACATACCTGCGTTGGCGATGCCGTAGATGCAGTATTTAAACAAACAACCTCCTATAGTTAGTTTTGCCACCTAGAATCATAACTAATAATATCCTATTGGGCACGTCCTCGCATGATCGTTACAGGGTTTTTGAAAATATGTCTTTGAATATTGCACTATTCCCGAGATAGCTCTGATACCACGCTATCACGGAACTGCCTTACCACGGAGACAGCTCCGTTCCAGGATCTTCCTCGGGTGGCGACACGCGCTGTGACGTCCAATAGTATAACACATGACAGAAGAATATAATTGCAACAAGAGCATAGGTGGAGAACAGAGTTTTACATAAATCCAAAGTTATATTACAAACCAGAGTTTTATCAAAATAAATTGCAGAAGCGAATTGTCCAACATTGATTCAACTAATTCGACAAAATAGATCGATACAATCGCCCTCTCACGGCGACACACAGGGAGCAACCCGGCCATAATAGGTGCCTTATCCAAGTACCATAATGGTAAGCAAGGAACTACTCCTCGTCTTGATTTGTGCACAGCTCCCACTCAATGTTCCAGCAGTCGGGGCGCTGGCCCTCCCAGTGGAATCTTCCACCGCAGTGGCAGTCTCCGTCCTGGTCATCTGAAAACCACATAGAGCTACGCCCTGAGTAACTAATTTACTCAGCAAGACTGACCCGTCAAAATGGCCATCTACAGCCGACGCCTAGACATGCAAAGGCTAGGGTTAGGGTTTATATTGCCAGGAAGGCAGCCTAGGAGTGGATTCTCATTTTTCAAGTTTTAGCATCAAGTTAAGTTGTCATGCGGAATAATAAATTTAGTTTGCACTAAAATATAACAATCATGGTTGCAATATAATCTTGATAATTCCAAACAGCAGTATTAAACCCACTCATCATCTTAATGGCTTCCAACACTGTTCCGGAGCTGCGATCAAGTGGTACTCGTTACTGTGAGGGGCAGCGATTCGAATCGATTTACATCCTGCAGGAGAAACTTGCTTGCACGACCCATACGCGCTTCCTGGAAGCCGCATGGAGCAACCTTTCGCTTACGGTACCGCAGGGTCTTCCGGGTCCAGACTCCCCCGAGAAGGGTCCCCCGACGTGATGCGCCCGGTGCCGCCATCCGTGGCTGGATTGCTCCCTCCTCTCAGCCCCAATTCCACCAAACAAGGGAGAAGGCTATCTTCCGACCAGGTAGTAGTCATAGCTACGTCGGTTTACTGGGCCCATAACTCCAGCATGCAAACAGTGCATTCAAACTTGACCTCATAGGACCGGACACGAGACGTAGCCTTAGGTGACTCGGATGGGGCTACCTCCTTAAAGACAAGCTGTCCTTCCCTTTCCACCTAGTTGCCCGCCCGGTCTTCATTGGGATCCAATCCACACGTTCCTTCATCCGACAGCATTCCCCAGTGATAATAATTCCTGTCTACGAGTGGTCTCCATACCACTCGATGAGTAGTCATCCTAAATTAAGCAGAGCGACTACCGACCTAAGGCTAAATATCTGGAAGGAGGGATCTACTGCACGCTAGGGTTTCAACCAACTCCTATCACTTAATGCATAGTCAAGTCTATATCCCTAGCTAGTAATAGAGTAAAAATTTAAAATAGGGATAATGCACCGGGGCTTGCCTGGGTTCTGCTCTTGCTCAGCTACGACACCTCCGGCTCCTTCTGGATCCTGCTCCGGTCCCGTCTCTACGTGGTTCACTGCGTGATCTATATGATGCAAAAGATGATGCTTATGAGAGAAGATTCATGTCACTTCCTCAATAAATACGTTAATGTACACTTTTTCTCATGGAAGTGAGCGGGGTGTGTAGATTAGTTCAACAATATAACGTATTTAGTGGACGCACAGAGTGAGGGCGTTTAGTGTATTTCCTTCATGGACTTCAGTATTTAATCGCGATGATGTTGTATAAAAATATGGCGGTCGCGATGATCGGACGGAGGTGCAACGTATACATTACTAAGGGGTACGGGTCAAGGCATTACCTACAGCTTATATGATGTTTATCATGAAAGACATAGCAGTAAAACCTAACATATTGGAATGAATTTATAACGCCTAGTGAATTATTGGAACTACCATACCATTAACTCTTTTAGCCTAGTTCTAGAAACCAAATGCACATCAGGAATTTACTGTAACTAGGTCATGCCAGGGGTAAATTATGACCCAAGTTCCATAGACATGCAATGAGCCAATGATTTTAAATAATTAAAATAAGGAAAAGGTATTAATTTTAATTATGATAAAAATACAAAGACTCACCCCAAGACATTTTTCAGGAAGACTAGAAACTGAAAAACATAATTAGTGGCCAAGTTTCAAGATTTTATCAGCTCCCTATAATTAGTTATGAATTTATAAGTGTTTTTCTCATTTATTTTAATCCTAAAATAATACTAACATGCAACATGGTTTAGCATTTTTCTACAGTAGTATAAGTCTAGAGGGTTCCAGAGAATTTTTGTTTGCCCCTAAATTCGCAGTATTCATTTATTTGTGGATTTTATAAACTAATAGGCTTATTCTGGAATTTATTTAACCAAATAACAGTGGAAAAAGACCTTGGCCAATAGCTGAATGGCCACACAAGGGCCACACCAACCTGACCGCACCAGATCTAGGCTCGACCAGCACCAGGTCGAGCAGCAGCTCGGCCAGGGCGGCCACAGCACGCCGGAGGCCGCCGGCGCGTCGCCGGAGTGGACCAAACGGCCATGAAAAACTCCAAATAAAATACCTATGCGAAGCTTAGCTCGACGCGATCCCGTTTAAGGTAGTCCCAAGGGAAGGAGCTCACCGTGGTAGCCGGCGGCGAGCGGCGAAGCTCCAGGGACGTGTTGCGGTCGACGAATTATTGTGGCTTGCACAGTGGGTTTCGAGCGATGAAACTTGGTAGGATGGGGGAGGAGGGCAAGGCGAAGAGTTTGAGCCAGCTGATCTGCGCCGGGAGGGGCTGGAGCGGCGGCGCGGCGAGCTCCTGCCGATGGCAATGGAGGTGACGGTGGTGGCCTTTTCTTTTCAAAAACGGGATGGCCGAAACGGGAAAAAGGCAAGGACTCGTTGGGGAGGGGTTCGGGCCTCGGTTAATCCCCGGTCGGGTCGACCGCGGCGGCTCCCCGCCGGTGTACGGGCGCCACGCGACGCATCGGCGCCGGTAGCCCGGGCCCGCGCTGGAGGTTGAAGACACAGGAGTGGCTGACAGGTGGGGCCCAACGGGGTTTTTCTTTTTTGTTGGTTTTCGAAACAACGTCCCTTTAATATTTTCATATATTTACAAATATAGACACCATGAAAATTCTAAAAATATGTGCATGTTCATCGTGATGTGCCCTAATTTATAGAAATGATAATGCTCAATAGATGCCATTTGAATTTGAATATGAATGTTTCAAAGAAGGTTAGTTTTTGACCCTTTTGGCATTTATTTGGGGCACTTAAACTTGGAATAAAAATCTGAGAAATTCCCCAAAATTATGATTGATCATGGTCCTCAACATATATTTTTGGTAGGTATGAGTCATGTTGAAAAAGCTAGACTTATAGTTCAAGTCGCATTCAAATATGCTTAATTTGACTTCAAATTTTGTAAATTTCAGTTCAAAGTTTTGGGTTTTACGCTCTTGTGATTCCTAAGGTCTTGTTCTTGGAATGTTTATTACTCTAGGGTGTCACAAGGTTTCTCGAGTACTGTGACTACCTCATGCCGGGCTTCGTCGCGCTGCTCAACGCCAAGATGAAGGATGGTTACTCCGACGATTTCTTTGCTCAGATTCTGGTGAAGGACGTGCAGCAGCTGTGGCAGGACTACAAGGCCAAACACTGAAAGCTGCTAGTATATACTGACTCGGAGGCCAGAGAATGAAACACGAAATGTTTTGCCCAAAGTTTTAACTGTTTCAGCTGTATTCGAAAGATCGAGGGTTTATTTTAGTACATGAGAACAGGAGATTTAGTTCTCCTGGTCGGGGAGAACATATTTTTTTGGGTGATGTAGGTACTCACATTCTCTATTAGAAGGCAGTTGTCCTGCCTTCTAATAGAGAACGTGAAAAAGAAATGCTCATCTTCGTGCAATTTGCTATCATGTTTCCTACATTACGCGTCTGTTTGGTACAACTATAGAGAATTGATTCTCAAGCAGAGTCAATTAAGTTGTACCAATTGTTGTCTTGTGGAGTGAGTCTTTGAAATGCTAAGAGACTATAAGCTGAAAAAAGCAACTTCTTTTGATTTTATGAAGCGATTCTTTGTCCTCAGAGTTTATCCTAATGAATCATTTTTAGTTACAGAGTCACTGGTTTCAGAGAAGAAATTCTTGAAGAGAACCACTTCCAAAGAGACTCTATCATTGCAGAGTGGCCTTTTTAATAAACATCATTTGTGCCTTGATTGGCTCCACCATTTGGACATGCAAGGAGATGATTTTAGAAATGTAAGTAAGGAGATGGTTGTTGAAACATTAGAATGTCTATGCATGTCATATTGTCAAAAATCTATGAGTCAACTGAGCAAACAAGAGCAACTAAGTGTCTTGCATTACCCAACCCAAGAACATAATAGGGACATATATTCTTCTTCCTTACCATTCTTCACCTCATCCTCCACCTACTTCCCCTCCTTTTCTTTCTCTTGCGAAAATTAGGGATGGGGGCACCAGCCCCCTTATAACCCAATAAATCGGAAACAAATTACATACAACGGTTTGCAAAGTGCCGTTGTGCGGCCCTTACTTCGATCGCCGCCGCGTGGAGTTTCGGGTAGGCTTGGTGACATTGCTCCCAGAGTCCTAGATGTGACCTCTACTACGCTACTCAGCTTCACAATGTCGTACACCCGGAACAAAAAAAGAAAAGTGAGAGTCAGCGAGATTGCGCTATCAACTCTCCATGTTGAAGCCTATGTTCTCAACATGTATCATCAGGTATAGGCTTAACATAATTCATAAATAAGCTCTATTAATAGTATCACAAATTCACAATGTGTTATGTTACTTACTGATCCACTCTTGCATCGGCCCGAACCATGGACTCTCCTGACGTCTACATCGGCCCAACGCACTCTGTTATTATTAAGCAAAGGTGATTTTGCATGGATCTTATCACATTCATTCAGGTTCCATGGTCTTACGTGAAACCTATGGAAACGGATATATATTATCGTTCGTTTTCGCAGTGATTATTCCACTGCAGGTCAGTGGGTGAAAAACAAGGAATTGAGCACAGCAAAAACAAAGACAAACATCTAGGGAAGGTTAAATACCCTCCAAAGAGCTGGGAAGATGACAAACCACTGAACTTAGATTCCTATACATCCGTGCACGGATATGATCACAACTGACGATACTTGGGATTCGGATGTATTGACAAGTGTACTGCATGTACTGCTTTGGAATCTCATTCAGTCTGATACCTTCAGACAAGGTAAAGTACAACTAATAACAGTCATGTAACAATACCTAGGTGTTACGGTTAAAAGAACATTCAGCATGCACAAACAAATTGTCTATAAAACGTGACGATCTATACACCACGAAACCGGCCCTTTCACCGTCCAAATTAAGCAAACCAATCTAGCCGGTTGCAAAACCAAGAAACGGGGCTGAACTCATATGACCAATTAAATCAAACTGCGTCGGCTGCTGTCGCCTCAGCGCTATATAAAACCCACACTTACTCTACACCTCAAACTGTCAAGCACCAGCAGCAAGAGTTGGGTCGGGCGTAATAAGCAGCTCACTAGCATGGCTAGCAAGAAGCTACTGGCACTGCTCGCCCTCTTGCAGGTCCTGTCCCTCCACGCCCACGCCGCGGCGGCCAGCAAGCATCACCCGAAGCCCGGGGCCGGCAGCAGCGGCACCTGCCGCAGCAGCGGCTTCCTCCAAGGTAAGACCCACAAGTGCAACCGGAAGAACGGGTCTGACTGCTGCCTCACGGGACGCAAGTACCCGCAGTTCAGGTGCTCGCCTCCGGTTTCTGCCAAGACGCCGGCGACCCTGACGCTGAACAGCTTCGCCAAGGGCGGCGACGGCGGCGGTCCCTCGTTCTGCGACAACGAGTTCCACCCGGACAGCGCGCTGGTGGTCGCGCTGTCCTCCGGGTGGCTACGGCTCGACGGCACGCGCCGGTGCGGCAAGATGGTCCGCGTCTCCGCGAACGGGCGGTCCGTGCTCGCCAAGGTCGTCGACGAGTGCGACTCGGTGAACGGGTGCGACGCCGAGCACAACTTCGAGCCGCCCTGCCCCAACAACGTCGTCGACGGGTCGCCGGCGGTGTGGAAGGCGCTGGGGCTCGATCAGGGCGAAGGGGAGTTCAAGGTCACTTGGTCCGACGTCTGACCGATGCCACTGACGCTTAAGTTGCGTACGTTGGCCCTGGAAAGTGTCTGAATGTGTGTGCCCTTAAATGCACGTTGTGTGTGGTGCTGCTAGTCTATGGTGATGGAGCAACTATTAAATAAGCCATCACCTGGTATGTTTTACTTTTCTCCATTCCAGAATTATTATGGCCACCATGTCATATTTGCTTTGTTTATTTAGGGTCGTGAAGATTGTCCCTCGACAATGCATACTATGCGCTATGTTGTTAGTAAGGACATCATGATTTTACAATGTTGTGTGTGTGTGTGTGTGTGTGTGTGTGTGTGTGTGTGTGTGTGTGTGTGTGTGTGTGTGTGTGTGTTTTCAAAAGAACATGTTGTGCATTACATAACGTCATACTTTATTTTCACCTTTTTGATGTATTGATACAAATAAAGATTAAAATGTTTGACCAGAAATCTCAAAGCTTCATTTATTTCTAACAGCAAAAAACATTGTTTGTTCGGTGTAAGAAACTAATCTATACCAAATCGAACCAAAGAGCCAGATAAAACTAAGTTTTCTCTCGTTTTTGTTTGCGGTGCAAGAGTGCAAAGTTCGGAGTTTCTCTTTTGCACCGCAAACTCCGAACTCCAGCTTCATCGCCACCATCTCCATTTTTCCAACCCTCGAAGACTTTGCAATGCAAAGGCGAAGGCGATGTAGGGTCATCATATGTACTGGGACGAGAAACGATCACGATAACTTCCTGTCCTATCGTTCTGATTGTTGTTGCCCTGCTTCTTTCCAACTTCCCGTGTCCTCCCCACCCTTACCTTGAGCCACGTTCCCCCGCTGCTAGCCTTCCACCCGCGGCTCTGGTTGCTGCAGCTTACCGCCGTATCGACTATCACCCATCCTCCTCCTCCCCCCCCCCCCCCCCCCCCCGCCCCCTCCTAAAAAGAAAATCTATGGTTGCTTCAAATCAGCCTCTGCCCGAACACCTTAAGTCGCCGGTGATAACTATCATCGATGCACCGCCTATGTAGCCGTTGCGCTCTACCTGGTGTCGGTGTTTAGATCACCGGCCAGTAGAATTTGTTCATATGAGTGCGCACTTCGGGTTCGGTGATGGCTAAGCAAGAGGACACGAGGGATTATACTGGTTCGGAGAAGCCCCCTACGTCCAGTTCTCGAGCTTACTCGTGTTACTTGCTCCGGTGAGGGTATACAACGGTGATGAGAGAGGAGGGTTCTCCAAGTCTCGGGGGTAGGCGGTGTGTGTGTGTGTGTGTGAGTGATTCTTGTTGTCTGTTGTTCCATCCGTGTTTTTCTCATTGCTCGTGTCTTTCTTGTTGTCTAGAGAGGAGAGTGGGCTTCCCCTTTTATGCTCCAAGGGAATAGGCCCATTTACAAAGAGAGAGAGAGGGAGAGAGAAGGATTTCTACATGTGATGAGTTGGTGGAGGCGTGCCGAAGAAGGCGGAGCCCTTAGCCGGCGGTGTGGTCTTCGGTCTTTGCGGACCCTATCGTCCTGGTCTTGTGTCAGAGGGGTGGTACTACGCCCGAGCGTGCCCCCGTTCTCCGCCGTCGAGTCGAGTCCCTCTTGTTCCTGTAGTCGGCGTATTCCACCGCGTGCGGGGAGGTGCAACATAGGCTTTGTTATGTCATTTACGCAAGGTTCAATCTAGCTGTCCCTCAAGCCGTCCTGCACCATCATCATTAGGTGTGTCATCGCATGATGACAGTGTGGCGTGCCTTGCCACGCCTGCTACCGTCAGCAGACGCTGGTGCTGTTGAGGGGGGGGGGCAGGTATCTGGAGAGATTTGACCGCTTGATACTGTGCACGCATAGTGGGCATGGCATTTAAGGCCGGGTGGTTGGCGGTGATTGACCGTTGGCTCACTCTCCCCCCCCCCCCCCGTCGGGGGTCGTTGTGTCGGGTTGCGTCTGTCCGAACTGGCCTGGAGTTGGAATCCGTACCATCCGGACAAGGCAATCGAGCTTCTCCACTCCGCCATTCCTGATCTGGCCAGGGTTCCCTCACCCCGTCCTGTCCGGGCTCGGATCCCACCGATGGGAGTTGACGGAGGTGGAGCTTGCCTAACGATTAGGGGGGGGGCACACTGTCGTCGTGGCAGTGGTGGCAGCGGGGCGTCCGTCCTTGCCCCGGGGTGGCTAGGCTCGGGCTGATGGCTGAGTTATCTGCTTGGAAGTACGAACCATGCGCGCGCTCCATCAGGTGGAGCGATCTATCATCTGCCCCTTTTGAGGGGTCGAGCGGGGCGTAGTGGTCCCTGACCCCCGTCGAGGGGTCGAGCGAGCCGCGACCGGCCCTCAACCACTCGAGGGTCGAGCGACTCGGGGCAGCGATGCGGCCTTTGCGGCTAAGGGCTGACTGCCGCGGGGATGCTTCCCGTGAGGGCCCATGCTAGCGGCGCCTTGGTGGCGATCCTATGGGCCCTTTTGAGTCTGACGCGTGCGAGCCCTTAGGAGACGCCACGTGGCACCCCGATATTTACCCTCGACACCTGGCGAAGCCAGAGTAAGAGCTCGTCGGGTCAGCATGCTTAATCGCCGGGGTCAGATAGCGTGCTAGACAGTGGTAAACAGTGAATTCCCACTGATATGCCTGAAAATTATCGGGGCAAGTGTTTGTTAACGAACCGACCATTAACCCTATGCTGCTTTGGACCTTAGTTTTGATAGTGTACTGTATGTACATACATACTTGGGCTTGGGCCCTTGGCGGTCACACCCAATGCACTACCCCTAGGGCTGGCCCTGGTGCCACCCTCACCTCCGTTCTGCCGCCTCCATCTCCCCACCTTCGTCATGGGAGGCCGGGGAAGGCTTGGCTGCGCGTGAGCGTGACAGGTCGCGTGGAAAACTTTTAAGCTCTCAGGTCCAACACTTCGGGGATCGATATATTTGCTTTCCAAATCCAACTGATTGTGTTCATTTTGACAACTCCCGGATAAATAAAACGTTTTTTAGCCCACGTAACAGCTTACTTTCTTTTATCAGCAGCTTGATTAATAAGGCAAACATTTGGAACGGTAATCAGAAACTCAACTGACACGGTACGACAACACATCAAAAGTCTGAACGCGGCTGAGTTGCCGTGGCAAACAACCAGTGCATGTTTACAACTGGCGGCAAGATGACTATATAATCACACAGATGCAAATTATCCCCGATCACAAGCAGCAAGGCCAGAATACAAAGTAATAATCGAGTAAAGAGAGAGGGTAACACAAGGTAAGGCACAGGCACCAGGAATGGCCACCATCCGAGCTCTGGCCACCATGGCGATCATTCTCATGGTCGCTCTCTCCACCTCCCATGTTGCATTCTCTCTCCGTCCCAACCTCGGTGTCTGCCATGCTAGTGGCTACCTCCCTGGCAAGTCCGGCAACTGTGAGAAGAGCAACGATCCGGACTGCTGCGTGGACGGGAAGCAGTACCCTCAATACCACTGCTCGCCGCCGGTGACCTCAAACACCAAGGCCGTGCTGACGCTCAACAGCTTTGAGAAGGGCAAGGACGGCGGCGGTCCATCGGAATGCGACAACTCCTACCACAGCGATGAGGAGATGGTCGTCGCCTTATCCACTGGCTGGTTCAACAACATGGCTCGCTGTGGCCACCGCATCAAGATCACGGTGAATGGGAAGTCTGTGTACGCTAAGGTGGTGGATGAGTGCGACTCCG
Source organism: Eleusine indica (assembly GCA_030378355.1). Classification (NCBI taxonomy): domain Eukaryota; kingdom Viridiplantae; phylum Streptophyta; class Magnoliopsida; order Poales; family Poaceae; genus Eleusine; species Eleusine indica. The sequence goes on from CM059495.1 coordinate 53,226,171, forward strand.
TGCACGGCTGTGATGATGAGCACAATTACGAGGCCCCTTGCGACAACAACATCGTTGATGCTTCACCGGCAGTGTGGAATGCCCTGGGGATTGACCAGAGCATTGGCGAGCAGGACATCACCTGGTCCGATGAGTGAGCACGGAGCAACTTGACTACTCTCTACATGGCAGCAGGCATGCAAAGACGGTCATTTCCAGAGATAGACGAATGTGCAGAGTTATAGTAATGTGCATGATCCAGTTGTATGAATTCACTCTGATATGTACATATATATATACAGTGAAATAACGCTTGTTCATCAAGCTGTTAAAAATGATTTTATTTACCACGGGAATATTTGCACTCTATTGCCGGACTGTCACTGCTGTGTCACTCCATATATCTGGTAAACAACTGTGACGCATTATGATTTATGAACATGTATCAGAACTTTGGAGTCTAAACTCTAGTTAAAATGGGCCCCCGCGATCATGTCGCTAGGTTGTACAAAATGCAACATTCTATACAGATCATAAAAAAGGCAAAACGTCTTCCAACTATTCACAATTACTTTTAGAATAAAGACTGGCGAGATTTAATATGTAATGCTCCATGGCCTCCTTCCTCATCGATGTACATCACAATTTGCTCTCGTCGATCACAAGAAATTTGTCACCGGATTTGAAACCCAAGCGGCTTACTTATGATAAAAAAACTTACCTTCCTAGATAGTAAATGTATAAAATTGAGAGGCACATGGCAAACATTTGTCTAGAAGAAACAACAAAATTCCATAGGATCTGAAAGAATTGGATGTGGACAAAAATGGGGATCTTAGATACAACCACATATATATTAAAAAAAATCCATAGGTTCAGCCCGCAGGTGCATATTGGAATCACAAACATTTCTGATGAGCTTTTTGCTTAGTCATGCAACAAACAGAGGACAACATATGAATACATATGAGTTGTAGTCCCACACTCCTCTTGCACCCAGTGGTGCAAGAAATGAATATCAACCATTTATTTTGCTAGAAACTTTTAATTAAAAAATTAAATTATTAGATTTATTTGGATTGGATACCCGATTTCATTGGCAAGAATCTCACCTGATCTCCCATTGCCTTCAACTGTTCCTGAAATACCGGACGCGGGATATCCTCCTCCTCCGTTGGGTGTACAACATACTTCTATCCATGCATGTAGGTCACGTACGTCACGTATGTCACAATTTTCAAGTTTGTCAGTACAAAATCCGGTCCTTCTACGGGGTAACAATCCATGAGCAAATTATTTTTTTTTCCTATATACATTGTTTTTGATCTATCATGTTACAACAGTCGGGTCCTCACAAGGTCACGTATTATTTGTTCCTCTTCCAATGTCACGAGTTTTTTTGTTTTATATGTCACGTTATTTCTTAATTTGCCTAGTAATATTTGGTACACGTTTTTGACTAATTACATTTGTCACGTTGCCACTTATACCATACCAAGTGATACGTCCACATGCACGTTACCGAATGATAAGAAAAGATACACGCTACCGTGTCTAATTCCAACTGAATTAAGTTAGAAAAAAATCCAACTGAATTGCATGTGTCACGTTCTCATGATCCTGCCATTTGGCTCAAAAACAAATTCCCACCAGTATCTCTACTACAAAGTTCAATCCTATTTCCAAATAATAGTAATAATAAAATAATAATCTATTACTATATCCTAGGGTGCAAGGCATCATCGAGATCTACTTAAATGGATGATCCACGAGTATTTTTTAGACTACCGTAGGGCAAATATTTATTACCAGGATGCCTCGAAATTTTTTATGTGCTCTCGTGTTCCTATTCATGTTTTGTTTCTTTCTTTCTCGGGTTCAAACAAAAGCACCGAGGAAGAATAAGGGTACGTGTTTTGAGTATGAGTAGTAAATGAAAGAACGGTCAACAATTGTACCACATTTGAAACAGAATATGAATCACTATTACCAAAGCAAGCAACGAATAACACCAGGTGTAACATTAGCGAGTACTGTAATTTCCACCACATGAAGACATAAGGGTGTGATGGTCAAGGCACCTTGTGGGAAAAAACAAGAGTGTGTTATACATTGACGAAACAAGAAAAACGATAGAATGTCGCATGTAGAGATGAATTAAAACAGTGGCATAGCAATTGCTGAAATACATTGCTGCTTGACCTCTATATATAGCCAAACAAACTACACACTCCCAGCCATACGGCAGTAGTTCCAAGCCTCTCTTAGCATCTAACATATAGTAATATATCTGGGGAGGCTAGCAAGAGAGAAGGAAAATGGCTGAAACTAGACTTCTAGTTGTGTTTGCTCTGTTGCAGGTCATGTGCTTCTCCATTCGTGAGGTTTCTGCATCCACTTGCCATATCAGTGGCTTCGTTCACGGCAAGAAAGGGAGGTATTGCCATAAAGAGAAGAACGGCCCGGACAACTGCTGCGTCGCCGACAAACGCTATCCGCAGTTCAGATGCTCGCCTGCGGTGTCGGCAAAGACACCATCCATCCTGACAGCCAATATATTCGATAATGGTGAAGATGAACTAGGGATCTCCCTCTGCGACGGGCGCTTCCATAGTAACAATGAGCTATTGGTCTCATTGTCCTCCGGGTGGCTGCGTCTCGACGGCAAAAACCGCTGCAACAACAAGATCCGTATTAGTGCGAATGGACGATCCGTCGTGGCCAAGGTCGTCGACGAGTGTGACTCAGTTAATGGTTGCGATGCGGAGCATGGCTTTGAGCCCCCGTGTCGTAACAACGTTGTGAGCGGATCACTAGGTGTTTGGAAGGCTCTCAAGCTCAATGAAAGCATTGGTGAGCTGAAGGTCACATGGTCGGATGTCTGAATTAGGCACAAGCTATTCTATAAAGACAAAAGCATACCCTGCAGTACTGTTACTTGCCTTGTTGTAGTGGCCACTGCAAAAATAAGTAATTTCTCGGTACATGCCCTTGTTCCCAGAAACTTATGTCATTGTATTTCTTATGTTGTTGACGCACAGAAGGAACTGAGCATGCGTTATGATGTTGTTATGTTTTCCACATAAAAAATATTTGTTTCAGCAGTTCAAATATTTTGAGTATAGTTGACTCTTGACACACAATTTATCCACTTTCTAACAAATATTATTTCATATTTTCTAGACTTCAATCGATTGAAAGTTTTCAGTCAATGGTTTTCTACTTTCTATTTTGATTTTTCTTTTATAGTATTATCTCTATAATAATTATGAAACCATTAAGTCTAGATCCGATAAAGCGGTAATTAAAAGTTGTCTAAACTTTTAGTCAGCTAAAAATTAGCAAATCTCATATTATTTCAAGACAGCCAGGGTCGTCCCTCCGCATGTGCAAGCTGTGCGCCCACACAGGGCCCCCAAATTACAGGGGCCCCAAAAATTAGAACACAGCACAGATTTGTTATGCAGGCAAGGGCGAGATTACAGTCGAAACATAGCACAGGCTCAAGAGGCCACGCACCTCCCCGGCGCAAGGAAAACAAGCAGGCTCGTCCTGGTATTTCCGCACCTGTGTGTCTGGACCGCAAGGATGCTATAGGATGCCCAAACCTCAAACTGCAAGCTAAAGTTGTGTTAGTCATTTGCTGATTGCTACGACGTTGGGGTTAGAATTTGACACAGAAAGAAGTTTGAATTTTTAGTCTCCAGTTAGCGATCGCGTCTTGCATCGTGGCGTGCTGTAACTAGCGTTGCTCATCTCTTGGAGACTTACACGGCGATGGCGTCGCGGCGTGCTGCAGCCATCCGATAGCGCTGTGCTGTAACAAGGCCTCTTTAAGTTGTGGTTTTCAAAAGATTTACATGATTGATCATCAGTACATTGTTATTAGTTTTCTATGTCTAATGTTCACACTTTCATGCCATGTTCTCTGCAAATTAGATTAGAAAGTATGAACTAGGTTGAAATTTTAAGGACTTGAAGAGGCATGAACGTTTTGAAAGTTTAGGGTCCTTGTTAGAGATTTTGCACAGCACCTCCGATTTCGCAGGACGGTCCTAAGACAGCCTGATCAGGCCTTGGATTTTGCTTCAGTCGAGGTCACTTCAACTAAACCTGTGGACACCTCGACCTCCTTGCAGCTCGCCCATCAAAACTCGACCGGATTGGCAATAGAAACGCAAAAAATGGAACTGATATGAGGTGGATTAGATACTGAAGTGATTTATTCGGACGTATTATAAGATTTGACAAAGAATTTCAGGGGTTTTTAAAAGATGGCAAGTCAGTAAAAATGATGATGTGGCATAAAAAATAAGAGGAGAGAGAGAGAGAGAGTACATGTGTTTCATGGGATGAAACTTGGTTGACATTGTTTCTAACGGATACAACTTCGTTAATAACACCCACTGAGAGCACATAGTTTCATCGTAAATATGATTTGATCAAACTTTTTTTATGTTTTTTGAGGAAACAATAGGTGAGGCCCCTACCTTTTTTATATAAATTTTGAGTATAAGGTGCACAACTTACAAGGCTAGAAGATCCTACTAAGAGTTCAAGAAAAAACTACTCAACCATTCTCTAAGAAACTGCCTAGTTGTTTGCTTTATTTTGTACTAAATGAAAGCAAATCCTTCCTTATAGAAGTTTTTCCAACTACTAAGATCTTGTTTGGATCCAACTTAGATTCATAAAATCTGATTTTTATCTAGTGATTTTAGAATCTGGATTCTAAATAAAATCTAGATTGTGATATTTGGATACCTGATTTTTATCTTGAAATTCTTAAAATCTAGTTTTAGCTGGGTATAACTAGATTATGAGATTCTTAAAATCTGGTAACCTAGATTTTAGAATTTGAAAAAAAAATGTCTCGTTTGGAGGCATCACGGATTCTAAAAATCTGAATGCTTAAATTTAGGTGGATACAAACACGACCTAAGTGACACAACATCATCATAAAAAATGATTGAGTTTATATGACACCAAGTGGATCATCCAGCAATCATGGCAATTTAATTCTTTATCTTGCCTATGAAAATATGTGATGAAACTGGATGCATTGAGAGAGAGTTATTTTATTTACTAAACAAGACCAAAAATATGATGTGTCATCATTGAAAGCTGTGGGATGAAATTGTGTATTGAGACTGGGCCTTAACGGCACCAGCCAGAGGAAAAGATCTTTTCATGGACCCCTTCATCAAATCTGCGCCGGCGCTGGCCCCAATTGCATCCCCAACTAGTGAATCGGACATTGTCAAAAAAAAAAAAAAAAAAAAAAAAAAAAAAAAAAAAACCCTAGTGAATCGGACTGTTGCCTATATGTGTGAGCGAAGGAGGCACGTGGAATTAGCTTTCGTTGACGAAAATGGTACCATGCCGATCATATCCCAGTGTGATGGAGGGTTGGTTGTGATTTGGTACCTCTGGTACCTAATACCTGATAGTGCGTTGGAAAAAAAAAATACTCTTTTTAAGACGCTACGTTGCTCACAAGTCCATTCAGAGTGTCGTGTGGCAATCAAAGAAATCGTGTTTCATAAGTTCATAAGAAATGTAAAAACCTCGGGAGACGATTATAAAGCTCACGCACAGTCACGCGATACTGCTAATCACATTTCGTATACCAAAGCTGTAGCGCCGCCATGGCGGCAACCTCCCTCCTAGTCGCGCTCTACACCTCACGTCGCGTCCTCCCTCCGCGCCGGCACCAGCCTCCGCACGTGCTGTGCCAGTGGCTACCTTTCCTCGTCTAGCGTGCAGTGCCGGCGGTGCCGGTGTGGGACACGTCCTGGGGCGAGTGCTTGACCAGAACGCACACTCGATACGATTACAATTACGAACAAAAGATCTACTGCCAAGGCCACGCTGGGCGTCACGGCTTCGATGACGATCACGGCAAGGAGCATGGCTAGTCGAGAGTGTGCCATGAGGAGGCACGCTGGTAGTAAGGAAGAAAAAGGGGGAGGATGATCGAGGTGATCTGCTCGCCGGAGTGGATCGAGAAAGAGGGGAAAAGGCGAGGAAACAGCCGAGGTGTTTCTTGCACTCACCTGAGGACTGGTCGTTTCCCGTTTGGGCCAACAGCTATCTCCCGCGTTGCTCCTGTCTTCGCTCCCATTGTGTAGCTGATTGCCTAGTCTTTGAAAAAGGCACGTGGCTGGGGCCCTTGTGTAACCCACCTTCGACTAATATTTGCATATCGTCTTCCAATCACGCAAACAAAAATCAAAATTTCTGTTGTAGTAAAAGGGATCGTGGTATGCGTGAGAATCAATTATTTGGGTTTTCTGTCTATCGAAGTAGTGACCATTGTGTAGGGTGATTTTTATTTGTTTTTCGATGATGCAAGCGTTCATATGCGGAGATTCGATTTGGTACACAACCTACTGTTTTAGGTAGTTAGGCTGACTCCAACGGCAGACGCATCCGGCGACCCAAACCAAAACTGGGTCCTAAATGGTGTAAAAAAGCCTCCGACGGAGTACCCAAACGCGCGACCGATTCTGGGAGGCGGCAGCTCCACGACCCACAAATGGGGCATGCGAGCGCCCGACCCATCCATTCCAGGCCTCCGGCGCCACCCGGCCTCACGCCGCCCCCGCCCGAGCTCCCCATTTTCGGCTCTCCGTTGGAGACATCTACTTTTGGGTGGTGATTCTTCAGCCACACGCCGACCCATTCGCCTCTTTGGGTCTTCGATTTGGGTCGGTATCGTTGGAGATAGCCTTAGAAATGAAAAAGAAATGCAAGTATCACGGTTCAGAGCGAACCGTTACCCAGGAGCCTTGGCGACTCCTTTGGCAAACGTCCCGTCGCCGGATGCCGCCCCGGTGACAACCTCCTTCCCCGCCTCCTCTATTCACAAAATCGCAGATCCAATGCCCTCTCAAGCCCATCCGCCCCCTCCCACAAACAGCTTCTCCCGAAACCCATCCCATGAGCAGATCGGGAAGGTCGAGTTTCGCCGCCGTCACCATTGCGGCCGGCCGCCGCCGACGCGGACACGGTCGTTCCCCTCCCTGCCGTCCCCTACGCCCTGTTTCATCGTGCTGCTAGTGGACGTTGGCGTCGCGGACGCCTGACTTCGTCACTGCTGCCATCGCAGGCTTCTCGTCCGCGGTGGACTCGATCGTCCACCGCCGGGGATGGGGCTCGCCCCCTGGCCCTTCCCTCTTCGCAGCAGTTGGCCACCAGCAGGTGGCTGAGCCAGGCCGATTCCGGTGGTCAGGGGGGCAAGGACCACCGCAGCAACGTGGTCGGCATTCGGGGTGCTGTCCCTCCGACGCTGGGCACTCAGCACCACCATCCTCCCTCGTCTAGGCGTGAGGTTGAGTGCGGCGGAGACCTCTGCGTGTTGCCGGCTCCGCATAGGCAGCATCATCTTCATCCCCAGTTGCAGCAGCGTAGCAAGCCCTCATACAAAGAGATCCTCCTGCGTCAGTGTGGCTCTGGCAGCCAAGGAGAGAGAAGACTACCGCTGTCTGCTGATGACAGCGCTACTGATGTGGTATGTCAACTTGGAACTAGTGAGGAGGGATGGCAAGTAGTGAAGATGAAACGCAGGCGACCATTCATGACATCTTAGTTGGACAATGAGGCCCATTGACAACGCTCGTTCTATTTGAGAAAGATGAAAGGACTATGTTTCAATTGCCTTGCTCAAGATCATAAGGTAGCATCATGTCGTGACCCAACAAGATGTTGGCGATGCGCTGTTTTGGTCACACCTCGACACAATGTTTTTCAAGTAGTTCCAAGCAGCCTTCAAAGAGCATTCCCGATCATAATCTGAAGGGCACTCCGGCACCATCACACATTAGCAGCGACGTCGGTGTCAAGGTCGATGATAGTCTTCTACTTTTTAGGTACAACACACCATCTACAGTCTGTGAGAGGATGAGTGACCCTATGCTGCTTGAGGCCTTCCTCATGGACCATAGGGGCAAGAGGAGCGACTCATGGAGCAGCTCCTCGTTATTGTTGTCGACTGACTTGTCCACGCATGTTGTCAACCATCACTCCTGTAATAAAGAAATTCAGACTCTGGTGTTGCTTAGAAGTGAAGCGGAACAATTGGTTAAACGGGAACTGATCAAGGCCTTGAGCGACTTCAAGCAGTTGGCAGTGGCTCCCCCATCTCCTCACACTCCGCAATTCAACTCTCCAGAGAAGAAAGTTGTTGTGGAGCGCCTAGTAGACACTCGGAGCATCATTCATCGTCGAAAGACCAAAGTTAAATCTCATAAACCAGTAGTCAAAGTGGTCCATGACATGTTGACCAAGAAGTGGATGTTTGTTAAAAGAGACAAACAACTAAGTGTCTTGGCCGAGGTGGTGAGATTCTTGGAGACTTTAAGACTACCTCCTTAGTTGTTGATCCTAGAGGGTTTGTGAATTCTCACGAGTGGTCTTTGATACTGTTGTGAGTTGTTCTCTTGCTTTGTTTCATCTTTCTAAGTTGGGTTAGTATTTATTCTTTTAGTATGTAATTTCTCCTCTATCTTAATGAATGGCAGTGCTCCTGCCTTACTTTTTAAAAAAATACATGGATCAATGATAATGGCGTCATTTTGAAATTATTCGCACACAGTTCCTATGCATGGGCATATGGCGCAGGTATACATGATGCAACTTAACAAAACAATGCTCTCTCAGTCCCAATTTACTTGTTGTTTTAGGGCTGGACACAAAGATTAAGGAGAAGTTTTTGCATGGGCTGCTCACTGCTCAGGGTCTACATATTCCAATGGGAACACCCAGTAACCGGCACTGATCTTGATTCGAAGATAATGCTAACCACTAACCACGCTCAAACAAGCAGTATCTTCTCAAGCCGGACACACAGCCCCGGTCTTAATCAGTGCAAGCGACCTGATTTAGATACGAAGAACCTCAGAGGTTTCAAGGAAGGCACATGTCAGCCTTGTTCCTACTCTGTCACAATGCAATTCAGGAGAGAAAAAGATTCGAGCAGTGTGGCATGTTTTGATGATATTTTTGCACAAATTTTAGCAAGACTGAGCAAATTAATGATTTAGATGACGACTCTATGTGAATTATGGCATGCATTTTTATATAAGAAGACGATGATGGAAAATATGCACCTTTACCAAATCACAAGGCTACTGCAGAATTGAAGAGATATTCTATTTTCTCAGGTCCCAAGTATAAAACATGATGCACTAATAGCGGCACCTGCATAGATGACACTGATAGCACGGACGAACTATTGCAGTCTTCTAACGGCATCGCTGATGCAACACCCGAAAATCTCCATTTACTTAGTGGAGTTCTGAAAATAAAACAGAGTGGGATGAAATAACCATGAAAAATCAGACTTTTGTATCATTTTGCATTGTACTTCATCTAAAAGAGCAAACATAGGTGTCTATATTGATCTAATCTGAGTGGCTCGACTACAGCCTGCGGTCCACAATCAGGTTATAACGTTCAGACATGAGTCAGTAGCTCATTTTCCATGTTTGAAACGTCGTCAATATTTTCAGAATGGAGGGAGTAATACACTAAAGCAGAATGAGACTCTGCAGTAGCCTTGCAGCCGGCAGGCGGCGCGGCCACCAAATCATCCTAGAATGTTGCAAACTGTATCAGGCGCTAGCTTTAAGAAACAGTGGAGCAAAACCTAGATACCATATGAGGACTGTTGCTAATAACCAGAACAAGGCTACTGAGAAGAATACCTGCTAGAATCGCGACGAACATCATTACGATTATCAATCCTTGAGTATATACCATTACCGACATCCACAAGTCGAATAAAAAGCGTGGAACAGTCACGTCTGCAACCAGGCATAGCAGATTCGGGTAAATTTCTGGACCGTTCCCTAACAATTCGATGGACGGAATATGTCCAAGAGAGATGAAGGAAGGATCTTACAGTTCGGCCCCTGCGGCAGTGCGGATATCTGAACGCGCAGGTAGCAAGCGTAGCCGACCACGAGCACCTCCTCGTGGTGGATCCTCTGCCACCACCCCAGCGCCGCCGCCGCCGCCACCGCTCGAGCGGAGTCGTGGAAGCACCGGTCGCAGTCCGCCGCCGACCGGTCCGCTGCGCACTCGCGGTCCAGCGTCGTCGTGTTCGGGACGACGGCGGCGTAGAACCAGCCGTGGAACGCGTCTTCGTGGGCCGACGACGCGTTGGAGTCCGCGTAGGACAGGAAGCACCCGGCGCGCCAGACCGCGCCGCGCCGGCTGCCGTTGCATTTGGTGGCCACGTCCATGGCGGCGGCGGACAGGCACGAGAGGCAGCTGGCGCCAGTGGTCGAGGACGACCGGTTCACGGCACCGAAGCAGAGGCCGCGCGCGAACGCGTCGTCGTGGCCGGCCTCGCCGGACGGCGCAGTGGCAAAGCCCTTCCGCGCGGCGGCGGCGGCGGAGGTGGTATGGAGGGCCGAGGCTAAGTTAGCGCGAAACGCGATGTCGCCGTCCATGGACGGCGCTGGCGCCGGAGAGCAGTCAAGCAGAGGCGGGTGGTGGACGCTCGTGGTGCCGTCTGTCAAGGCGGCGCTGGGGTTGGCCGTCACCGCGGCTGCGACGACGATCACGGCAAGGAGCAGTCGAGAGCGTGCCATGAGGAAGCGCCGAGCTCGATGGTGCTGGTGTGCCGAGGGAGAGAAACGGGGGAAGGATGAGGTGATCTGCTCGGCTTCCCGGAGCGAGGGAAAGGCTTGGGAGTGAGAGGAAGCAGCCGGGGTGTTTCTTGCACTCGCCCGTGATGACTTGTTTCCCGTTTGGGCCGACTACTATTGCACGCGCTGCCCCTGTCTTCGGTCCCGTTTCTGTGCAACTCATAACTTTACCTTTGAATGAAAAAGCACGTGGTTGGGGCCCTTGTGCGGCCGAACTCAACAAATTAGTGAAGTCTTATATCTATGAAAGAAATTCTATTTACCTCCCTCAACTATTGAAGGAGGTGCAAATTATACCTTCAATTACAAAACCGGATAACCCGATTACCTCAACTCAGTGATGTGGTGCAATTTTTTTCCCTGGGCGGTATTGCAAGTGGTTTTGGCTGAGTCAGCATGGTGCGGCCCACATGTCAGTTGCAACATTTTTTTTATTTTTTTTTCTTCTCTCCCCTCCTCTCCTCTCATCTCCCGGCGGCGGTGCGGCAAGTGGCGGCGCCGTGGGCAGGTTCGCGGATGGCGGCGGAGAACCTGACGACGCCCCTATGGCCTGCCAACGAGGGGTCAGCGAACCCGGCTTTAGCAGGGTAGTAGCCGTACGCGGCGGGGGAGAGCGGCGCAAGCACGGCGAAGCCAGCGGCGTCCACGACGACGGCGATGGGGAAGGCGAGGGAGGGCAGGACGACCACCATCGGAGTGGGAAGGGAAGGGAGGTGGGAGGTGCTCGTAGGGTTGTGGAAGGTTCAAGAGCAGATGCGCCTCGCCCTCCCAACGTCGCCTTTCTTGCCGACGCTACGCGTCGCGTCCCCGAGGCGCCGACGCAAGCGCTCCCCCACCCCGTGCTCTGACTATGACATAGACGGCGACACCGTCGCCTCACACCCCGGTCGTGCGAGCCCGCCGCCTCGCCCTCCCGTTCACCGTCCTCGCGCACCTCAGCGCCCGCGCTGGTGGATCCACCGCTCCAGCCATGCCCCGACCTCGCGCCGCCCCTATCCGTCGTCCCCGCCTCGGCCTCGCACCCAACCCACCCCGCCCTAGCCTTGCCCTGTAACGCCGTTGAGCTGGTGCCTTGTGCCGCCGGCAGGAGAGGAAAGGATAAGAGACAAGAGGAGAAAGAAAAGAAAAAAAAACGTTGGAAGACTGCCTACGTGGCAGCTGACATGTAGGCCCGGCAGCGTTGGGTCAGCCAAAACCACTCGCAATACCGCCCAGGGAGGAAAATTGCACCGCACCATTGAGTTGAGAAAGTCGGGTTATCCGGTTTTATAATTGGAGATATAATCTGCACCTCCCTCAATAGTTGAGGAAGATAAATAGGTCTTCTTCCTATATCTATATACTTGCCATATGTACAAATTAGGATGGCCAGTAAGGCAAAAAAATCAATCCAATGGCCACTAAGGAACTTCAAAATTTTTAATGACCCATAAGGAATCAAAAAAATTTCTGATGGCACGAAGGAATTTCCCTTTAAATTATTTCTTGATGAGCAGGAAATCAAGCCAGCTGTGAGGTAATTATACCAAGATGAGCGAAGCTGCGATATGCCCCCACTCCATTCTGTTTTTTTATGTAGTCCAAATATATTTGTTTCTTTGGGTGTAAAAAGAAGCATGTCTATTTATCTATGTAAGCATATGTGTGGAACGATCAATTGTTTGTATTAAAAGAAACGGTAAACAATGAGATGTAACATTGTTTTTCATATACGCATCATATTTTTTTCCATCAATTTAATATATGCTTATATATGCTCATTGAACTAAATATAGTAATGCACATGTATGGTCTTAACTCTTGATACTGTAAGGTTATTGAAATCAACTGCTATTGATAATGGAACATCCACATGAAATTGATAGATTACAACTATCCAACGTGCCAGCGGCAAATTGCCGTGGGGTTCTATCTAGTTAATTTTGATATTATGGGGTTCAAAATCAGGAAAGACTGACCTAGGCCTATTTGTGTGATGGTACCCTTTTTCTAGATTGATCTCTACCAAAACACACTATATGTATCATGCTGATGGAAGTGTGTTAGGGCCCTATATTCGTCTATAAGGAAGTATTCAGAAGAAGCTGGCTCTCATGTTGGTGGACTCACGAAAGCTCGCGTAGTTTTGTGAGGGCACTACAGTTGAATATTGATAATGGAAGTGTGTTGTATTATGACAAGGAGATCAGCAATTTGTATTGCTGATAGTTTTGTATCAATTTATTGAAATAATATAAATATCACTTTTATCAATTGTGTATATATAAATTGCTGGACTTGTGTATGTATAAATTGCTGGACTATAAACTGGACATCGAAATTCATCCTTCATGATGAAATAAACTAAGTGACAGTGTTTATCTACAGCTGACCAATGTTTATCTCCAATTGGCTGATCAGTTTCATTTGTATTATTTTAATGCAATGCTTTGTTTGAGAGATTAATAAAAAAAATAAGAATGGCCATTTTTTTGGATATCAGTTTGACATGCTATTTTTGGACATAAATATCTTAAAGATTAATTGACATGTTATTAAGCAATAAGAAAGACAAATGCACAAAAAGAAAAGACATCGTGAGGATATGAAGTTGAAAAGAATAAGAAAAGAAAGAAGTCATATTTACCTCCTTTAACTATCATGGGTGTCTCATTATTTCTCTCTCAACTACAATACCGGATATCTAGCCTTCTCTAACTCTTAAAACCGTTTGTTTTTTCTCCCTAGACCGTTTTGAGGGCGGTTTTCGTTGATATAGCGCACACGTCAACATCTATTTTTTTTTTCTTTCTCTCTTTTAACAACGGTTTTTTCTTCCAAACACTAACTTTCAAGACTCAAAAAATTATGGGACTTTTTGTACTAGTAGGACAGAAGCTAAGAAACAACTATTTTTATTACAATTTTTCAAATTTGAAATAAATTTCTAAATTAAAAATTGTTAAATATGAAATAACAAAGTTGCATCTATAATTTTTAGTTCAAAAATTATTTTGAATTTGAAAAGGTCTAATAACAAAAATGATTCCTTACATAATATACTATGAGCACAAAAATCACATAATTTTCTAAGATTTAAAACCTAGTATTTGTAAGGAAAATCATCGTTAAGAGAGAGGAAAAAAAGAAAATGTTGACGTGGCAGCTGACATGTGCGCCACGTCAGCCAAAACTGCTCTCAAAACCGTCCAGAGAGGAAAAACAAACGGTTTTAAAAATTGAGGGAGTCTAGATATCCGGTATTATAATTGAAGTAGGAATAGTGAGACATCCATAATAATTGAGGGAGGTAAATAGGGCTTCTTCCATAAGAAAACATGAGTGAGGCAATTCTGGACTTGAAGCAACCCATGAAGAATAAACAGAGCAGACAATTCTAAACTTGAAGCAGCCCATGAAGAAAAAATAGAGCCTATAGCAAAAATGACTAGCGGCCCACAAACAAAAAAAAGCCCACGAACACGAATGTGTACGTAGGGATTCGTCTTCCTCAAGCACTCACATTGTCCGCCAAAGCTGAAACTTTGAGCTCGATTTCTTGGATGAAGGAGGGATAAAGATGGTCGCCAATTAGCAAAACAAAACCCCATGGACATAGAGAACTAACCTACGGTGTTTTTTTGGCTCCTTCGTTGGTTGTCGACGTTTTGTCAAAATTCCAGTAGTTAGACTATCGTCTTGCCAAAATTACGTTTGAGTTGTTGAAATTTCGAAGATTTTAACATAAATTCGGACAGAGCAATGTATCTGGATGCGTTGGGATTCTGTTTGTGAAAGCAAAGACCTGATGTAGGCATTATTGAAGCCTAATCGGAATGGAACAAGCCTATGTGAAACTAACAGGTCTCGGTTTGGCTACATGCGACACCAAATTAAAGTGAAGAACTAACAAGGCTCGATTCGGTTATAGGCGACATCACATTAATCGTGAAGAGACGATCACACCAAATTTAATAAGGAGTAGAGATATGCAAGCAACTAAGACCAAATTTTATATCTCTAATGAGTGTACAACTTAGAAAATGAAGGCCAAAATCAACGAGTCGTGTTCTATTTTTTTAAAAAAAATAATTAATTGAGTCATTGCGTAGTTTGTACATTTTGCGCTGACTTTTAATGTGGAAATTAGATTTTTTTTAATGCCTGTGTCAGAAGTTTTGGGTTCGAAACTGTAAGATATGGTGCATAATTAGCTCCTCATGGTCATCCAAGACCTCAGAAGGCTGCACAAGCACATTTCTCGTTTCTCAGCTCCCCTGGTTGTGTAGCTTCCCTGGTTGTGTACTCTATCAGGCCCATTGCCTGATGTGGAATACTGAGGGGTTCCACTGACTTAAGTCACCCCGCTGACGAGTGGGGCAGCGGCCACGTGTAGCCCACTGCTCACTATCTTAAGTCAGTAGATCTACTTCCTTCTTAAAGATCCTTTTTACAGCCTATTGTCCATCCTGCGCTTTGACATGTGAACAGTGCAGTGGCTGTTCGGCAAAACTCTATTACTTGATAATCGTAAACTCATGCGCTGTCATCCTATAAAAAGAGAGAAATGTTTGTGGGCATGAACTTACTATTTACTTTTTTGAAGGTAAAATTTACTGTTTGATTTTACTTGTTCTTTCTCGGATTGAGTTAACGGTACGGTGAACTGCTGATAAGATAATGATATGTGGTTGCCTTCGTGAAAGAGTTCATGTGAGAAAGGGAAGATCATGCGTTTGACAGCTTGAGGTTAGCAAATGCTAATATTGTGTGTTTGCTATTTTGCATAAAAAAGAGTCGAATTCTGAGTAACTGTCGTTCGAAAAGCCCGCCTCCCTTTCCCCTCGATTTTGCCGTCCTCTGCCCTCCTTAGTACGTAACCTTTTTTACTGCCAGAACAAGATGAAGTGCCGCGCGGACGTGTTTTTTACTTTCGTCAAACCATCCGATACGGCACGGCCGTCCATGAACGGTCATCGCCCCCCATTTGAACATAAGCAGCAATTTGCCGTGAAAACTCATGCAAAACAGAGTGTGTGCACGGAAGCAGAGCATGCGAGATGACTATAAAAGCTCACCTTTGCAGTACTGCAATCTCAAGCATCACCCAGGAAAAACAAAGTGATCAAGGAGAGTTCAAGCAAAGCTAAAACACAATATGCCCACTGAACGAGCTCTGGCAACCATGGCGATCTTCTTCCTTGTCGCACTCTCCACCTCCCATGGTGGGTCGTCCCTTCGTCCCGGCGCCAGCCTCGGCACGTGCCGAGCCAGTGGCTACCTCCCGGGCAGATCGGGTCACTGTGAGAAGAGCAACGACCCGGACTGCTGCGAGGACGGCAAGCAGTACCCGCAATACCACTGCTCACCGCCGGTAACCGCGAGTACCAAGGCCGTGCTGACGCTCAATAGCTTTGAGAAGGGAAAGGATGGCGGCGGCCCGTCGGAGTGCGACAACTCCTACCATAGCGATGAGGAGAAGGTTGTGGCGCTGTCCACCGGGTGGTTCAGCAACATGGCGCGTTGCGGCCACCAGATCAAGATCACCGCCTCTAACGGCAAGTCTGTGTACGCCAAGGTAGTGGACGAGTGCGACTCCGTACACGGCTGCGACGAGGATCACAACTTCGAGCCGCCCTGTGACAATAACATTGTTGACGCGTCGCCGGCGGTGTGGAACGCCTTGGGGCTTGACCAGAATATCGGCATGGTGGGCATCACCTGGTCCGAGGAGTGAGCGACACTTATTTGTGGGGCGTCAGCATCCATGTATGATTGAGCATATGCTTCGTGTGTTTGCTGTTCGTAGTGAATGTTATGACTCGTGAGCTCATGCCATGTACACTTATGCTTTATGCTATGTTATCATTGGTCAACCACTTTTTTTGAGATGCATCCTTTTGGCAATATGCACATTGGGGAATAATCAAATGATGCATCAGATTTCATTTTCCAAGCACGCCGTTCGGTCCATTTGGCGAGCTCTCGGGCGATGAGTGAGAGCGAGAGCGAGAGCCCCAACCCGGCCCCGGCGGCCACCCCGAGCCGGTCGCCCACCTCCCTCTCCCCCGACGCGAAGCCCTTCTTCCCTGGCCGTCCAAAGGAGCTCCGCTGGCGCGACAGCCCTGCATCCGACGACGATTCGGCCTCCTCACACCGCTCCTTCCGCGACGTCGTCCAAGGTAAAGGGAAGGCACCCCTGGAGGTGGCTGCCTCCTTCCGGCCGCCTCCGCGCAGGCAGCGGGGCCCCCTGGAGGGAGCGACCAGCAGGGCCCCCGAGCGCCACCCACGTCACGCTGACCGCCGGCGACCGGAGCCCCGCAACCCCAAACCCAAGGTGCGTTCCATTGTCGTTTCAGGAGCCCTCCCCTTGCAACCCAGCAGAGCGGGCGACCTGGCTCGTCGTCGCGCGCCGAGACAGCCGCCGCCGCAGCCTCGCCGCCACGGTCGCGGTCCCCCGGATGCCCCCCGCTTGTCTCGATTGCAGAGGGCTGGCAGGAGGTCAAGCGGCGCCGCCACATCCGGCCTCGTCGTCGAGAGAACCGGCCTCCGCCTCCGCATCTCTTCCGACTTGGATGGCCGGTGCTGGAACTGCCTCTCCTACTCCCACCTCAAGGCCGACTGCCGGCTCCCGCTGAAGTGCCTTCGTTGCAACGGGCCCTTCCACCTCGCCAAGAACTGCAAGCGGCCACGCCCTGCAATGACGTGCAGACAGGCTGGCCGCATCGCTGAGGACCTCCGTTTCGTCCGCCGCCGTGGTGGATCCTCACCCACGCCGGAGGCCTCACAAGCACCCTCCTCCCCGCGTGTCCCTCAGATCCAGTGGCCGGGGTCGGAAGACCCAACGGCTTCGGCTCTGCTCCACGATGAGCCGCCCCCAGGCAACCCCTCCTCCCGGCCTGGGCCAGAGGACTGCTTCATCCCTCGCTCTGAGAAGATCGCAGCCGAAGAGGCGCGACTACGGTGGACTCTCACGGCGCACACTGGGAACGCTGAGAGTGTCCCCCTGGAGGCGGCGCGCGCTGCGGTTCGCGGCGGGCTCGGCCTCGACGAGAAGGACTTCTCGGTGCGGGCTTTTGCTCCCGAGAACCTCGTGTTCACGTTCAGCAACCAGGCGGCCCGCGACCGTGCCTTGCAGGCCGGCAGCATCCCCGTCACACTGATCTTCAGGCAATGGACACGTCACCTCCGTGCAGAGGCGGGCGTCCTATACTTCAAGGTCCTGCTCGAGCTCGACGGCATCCCCCTGCATGCCTGGAACGTCAACTCGGCTTACCAGCTGCTCGCCTCCTGCTGCTGGATTGAAAAGCTTGAACCAGCAACAGAGAGCAAGTCCGATCTGTCATCCTTCCGTCTGACGGTCTGGACGGACGACCCCGGCAAAATACCGACCTTCAAGAATCTCATCGTCGCCGAGCCAGAGGCTGAGATGGTCCATGCTAGCACTTCGATGGAGCGGATCTTTGGCCACCTCCCACCTTACCTCTGGAAGAAGAAGACCCTGAAGTACCCAGTTATCATCCACATTCGACGGGTCGAGGACTGCACGCCGCGGTCATCTTCCTCGTCCGACGAGCGGCGGCCATCTGATGATGGTGACAGTGGGCACGACGGCAACCCCGACGGGGAAGAACAGGACACACAACGGCCGGTCAAAAAAGTGGGTGCCGAAAGCAAGAAAGACAAACCAAGCTGACAAAGCAATAACTGTCGTTGTCACAAACCAGCTGGAAGACCTCTTTCCAGTTGGGGAAACGGCCAAGGAGCAGCCTGACATGCACCGAAAGAGGAAAGAGGCGGCAGACGTTGTCGGCGCAGAGACCCTGCTGCCATCCCGGGAGCCAAAATTGGAAAGGCCTTGCGACCCCATGTGCGGCGAAGCACTACTGCCGACCTCAATGCTGATCCGCGAGGACCCACTGCAGCAGCAAGGGTCCCCAATCCCGATGTTGATTGAGCTGGGCGCACCACCCCTGGAGTTCAAACTCAGTGAAAGCCCAATCATTCCACAGCAACGGAAAGCTTTATTCTATTCTAGAACAACCGCAGCTGAAGCGCTGCATGGCTCCAAGAACAACCGCCAACGGGACGCTGCCTCCAAACCGGCAGCCATGGTGGCGGCACAAACCTTCATCTCGTCTCTAACCCAGGTGATCAGAACACCTTTGGCATTCAAACCTCGTCGGCAATCGCGCACAACGGCGACAGAACCTACTGCAAACAAAACCACCGCACTGACGCTGGCGCGGCCACGACGCAGTGCGCGTATTGCAACCCAACCCGGAGCCAGCTCTGTGCGTCCTTCCAAGAAGGGGGAGGCACTCATGATGCGCAGGTTCGGTGTGGTGCCCCCAAACGAACCAATCTCTGAAGCAGCGCAGCAGGCCTATGAAAAAATCTTCAGAAGTCCACTCTCCACGAAGCACATGGAAGCAATCAGGGGTCTCTTCCCGGCTGCTGCAGCTCTGTCAGACCAAGAGCTGATCGAGGCCGCTCTGCAGGCCGCCGAGCTCGCTGAGCTTTGAATCAGCGCGACTCCGCAACAATGGTCGTCACCCATCCAATGGATCAAAACACAAACTTGCTTAACTGGAATGTTCGTGGCTTGAATACAAAGCAGATGTTGTATGCGTCCAAGAGACAAAGCTAAGTGTAATCTCGCAACGCTTAATCTATGAAATGCTCGGAGCTGAGTTCTCGAGCTTTGCTTACTTGCCTGCCATTGATACAAGAGGCGGCATCCTCATTGCCTGTCGAGGCCCGGGAATCACCATGACACAAAAGCACGCGGGGGACTTCTCAGTCACGGTGGAGATCTCGATTGCCGATGCGGCATGGAACGTGACCTCTGTCTATGGGCCACAAGCGAACGTAGACAAAATTTCCTTTTTGGACGAATTACGGGCAGTGCGGACCACGCAAGACGGGCCATGGATGATCGCTGGTGATTTTAACCTGCTCCTAGACGCTTCAGACAAGAACAACGCCAACATCAACAGGCGTAATATGGGCCGGTTCAGACGTTTCGTGAGTGAAATGGAACTCAAGGACATCCATCTCCATGGACGGAATTATACATGGAGCAATGAGAGAGAAAGACCCACCATGGAAAAACTCGACAGAATTCTTGTCACTGTTGACTAGGAAGTGATGGCGCCGAACTGCTTTCTTCAAGCACAATCCTCGGAGATCTCCGACCATTGTCCGCTACTGCTCTGCTCTCCACCAACGCTGGCTTCCGTGGCAAACCACGTTTCCACTTTGAGAACCACTGGACCAAACTGCCGGACTACCTAGAAGCAGTCAAACAGGCATGGAAATGTGATACTTCAATCACTGAGCCACTACGGAGACTTGATGCCCTGTTGCGCAACGCAGTAAGGGAACTTCAAAGCTAGGGGCAACGACGACTAGGATTCATCAAGGTCCAAATCCTGGCGGCAAGAGAAATTATACTCCGCCTGGACAGAGCGCAAGAGACGCAGCAACTATCGCCAGAGGAACTAGAATTGCGAAAAGAGCTCAAACTCAAGAGTCTGGGGTTGGCATCGCTCGAGCGCACCATTGCTCGCATGCGTTCAAGGATTACCTGGCTACAACAAGGTGATGCAAACACCAAATTCTTCCAGCTGCATGCCAGTTATCGGCGAAAGAAAAACCATATTGTAAGCTTGCAAACTGCCAATGGCACGGTACATGATCACCAAGCCAAGGCGGACGTACTCTTCAACCACTTCATGAGCATTATGGGCACAGAAGTAGAGCGACAACACACTGTCAATCTTGACGCCATCGGAGTCCAAAGAGCACCGCTAGAGCACCTCGACGAACAGTTTACGGAGCAAGAACTATGGGAAGCAATCAAAAGCATGCCTGCTGACAAGGCGCCCGGCCCGGACGGCTTCACGATGGAGTTCTTTCGATCGGCTTGGCCAGTAATCAAGGCCGACATGATTGCAGCCATGAACGCCTTCAACAGGCTTGATCGTCGGGGGCTCCACAACATCAACAATGCGCTCATAACACTCATCCCCAAAAAACAGGACGCCAAAGCAGCTGGTGATTACCGGCCCATCTGTCTGATTCACAGCTTCCCCAAGCTGATGGCGAAGATGATGACACGGAGATTATCGGTCGAAATTGACAGACTGGTGGACGTCAACCAGAGCGCCTTCATAAAAACAAGATCCATCCATGATAATTTCAAGTTCGTCCAGGCATCCGCAAAAATCTTCAAACAAAAGCGCATCCCAAAGCTGCTCCTCCTCAAGCTCGACATAGCAAAAGCATTTGACACCGTATCCTGGCCTTCTCTGCTTCAAGTCTTGGAACATATCGGTTGCGGGCCACGGTGGAGGGTTTGGATCTCCATGCTGCTTTCAACCTCCTCGACCAAAGTCCTGCTTAACGGAGAGCCGGGGGAGGCTATCAATCTCGAACGTGGGCTCCGACAGGGAGACCCCCTGTCGCCCATGTTGTTCATACTAGTCATGGACGTGTTCCACCGTCTTCTGAGCCACGCAGCCAGAAACAACATGCTGCAGCCTATTGGACATCGTGGCATACTGCATCAATGCTCCCTCTATGCAGATGATGCCATACTTTTTCTGGCACCAACGGCGCAAGACCTAGCCACTGCCGCTGCACTGCTAGATCTGTTCGCCTATGCGTCTGGGCTGCGCCCGAACATGACCAAGAGTATTGTGGTGCCAATTTGTTGCACAGAAGAGGACATTGCACGGGTGCAAGATTTCCTCCCTTGCGAGATCTCAGCCTTCCCAATAACATACCTAGGAATGCCTCTGTCCACTGGAAGACTACGCAAAGAGCACCTGCAGCCGATGGTGGACAAGATTCACAGTAGACTACCTACATGGAAGGCTGGCCTACTCAACAAGACAGGCCGCTTATCCCTAGTCAAATCAACACTGTCGGCCATTCCAATTTACCCGCTAATCGCACAGAAGCTACCGAACTGGGTCATTTCAGCAATTGACAAATGTAGAAGAGGATTCCTCTGGGCGGGTGCAGCTTCGGCACCGGGTGGAAAATGTACAATCTCTTGGCCGCGGGTAACACGACCACTGGAGCTAGGAGGCATAGGCCTTGTTGATCTGAAGCTCGCCGGCTATGCGCTAAGACTGCGCTGGCTATGGCTCCAAAGAACTGACCAGAACAGAGCATGGAGCATGCTACCACTGGAGAATGAAGTGGAGGTTCACGCAATGTTCAACGCCTCAATTGAGGTGCATACGGGCGACGGAAACCGAACATACTTCTGGACCGACAGGTGGATCAATGGAACCTCAATCCAAGCGCTTGCACCAGACTTGTGTCGGGCAGTGAACTGTAGGGCGACGAAGAACCGAACAGTTGCACAGGGAATGCAGAACAAACAATGGATCCGCGACATCACTGGGCAGCTGACGATCATGGCGCTACTGCAATACCTGGAACTCTGGCAGCTGATTCAAGAGGTGTGCCTGCAGCCTGGAGTGCCGGATGGCATCTATTGGCGGTGGACAGCCTCACGACAATACACTGCCAAGTCTGCATACCAGATGCTCTTCGCCGGATCAACAGCGCTACAGGGAGCCAAACTGCTATGGAAGACATGGAGCCCACCCAAAGTGAAGTTCTTCCTTTACCTTGCTCTACACAACCGAACCTGGACTGTCGAGCGATGATTCAGGCACGGCTTGCAAGGCTCCGACATGTGTGCACTCTGTGACCAAGCGCCAGAACGGGTTGAACACCTCCTGGTGCATTGCCCCTACGCGAAGAAGGTCTGGCGGGAGATCCTAACTCACATAAACATGCCTCAGCGCTTCCAGCAGCTGGATGGTGACCTATACACAGCATGGAGCAACTTGCGAACGGACTGGCCAAGATGCCGAGGAAAGGCCTAGACACATTGTTCATGCTAGTCACCTGGACCATATGGAACGAGCGGAATAGCCGGGTCTTCCGGAGCGAATCGGCTACACCACGGCTGACAGCGCAACGGGTAAAGGAGGAGGCCAGATTATGGGTCGTAGCAGGCGCTAAAAGCCTAGGTTGTCTCTTACCGCGAGAGTAGGCTTATGATGTTAGGCGGTAGTCATCTGCTGTAATCTCTCCATGTAATTTTTTGACTACCGGCGGCCGACAAAAGCGGCACGCGTTGTGTAACCGATCATCGACCACTTCTTCTTAATACAAAGATACACAGCTCTCTTGCGTATTCTAGAAAAAAAATCATTGTCTACTTTTTCATCATCTAAAAGTCATTGTCTACAACATTCATCATGTGTTCTACAGGATACATTTTAAACGAGCAGTTTTGTGAAGAAGGGATTGGGTTCACACCAAACAACATTGGTTTTTTCAAGCGAGACTAAACTAACTATGCATATGCAGAACTATTGTGACCATTCCAAGATCAGACAAATAGTTGAATTCCATACAGAACTATTGTGTCGCGTCTATCGACTAATAGATACCACAGTAAGCTCAAATGAGCTACTAGTGGAGTCGTTGTTCTCCTTTCATTAATAGAGGATCACACAACTCAATGGGGTTAGTTTTTGGCGGCGGTCATGGGACACAACAAACCTCTATTTTGTTAAGTGTCAAGTCTACTACAGTTCTTCCCTAATGTGGAAGAACATCCTGCTCAGAGAGAGCCTGTGTGAATTCCAACGAATCATATGGGGTGGCATGTGTCCTGTATTAAATCGTACGTCGAATAGAACATCTTTAGTTATGACAGAATGCTATGTGTCGTGTGTGCTGTTTGAACTCCCTTGGGCTTCATTCTAGTTGGCATTGGTCGCACACGTTGCTAGCTGGACGTGCTCGTGCTTCGTCAGCCTGTCATGTAGTGGTAACAACGCGTTTTTCCTGACAGTCGATCAGCGCTACAATGGCCATACTGCTTTGCGCCTATCCGGCTATCCGTGAGCCTCACGCGTCCTCTCTGTCTCTTCTCTCATTCGCGTAGGCCGAGGGGTCTCCCGTTTCTAACGATGAAATCAACGCTTTCTTGTTCATCGTCCCCGCACAGCATCGTCAGCTCCTCCTACTCACTCGATCCAGCTCGAGCATGCTGCCTCACCTATACCTGGCCAATGGGCCGTGCCGGGTTGGCCCGTCATGGGCCGGACCGTAGGCTTAACGGGGTGGCATGGCCCGTCTGCTTAACAGGCCGTGCCGTGCCGGCCTGACGGGGCCTATGCCCAAGCCTAAACACGGCACGGCTCGTCTTACACGGGTCGGGTTGGCCCGAAGTCCGATTAAATTTTATATGCGTGATTTTTCTCTAAAATTTAAATATTTATGTAGAAAAATATTTTCTATTAATAAATTTGAACTAAAAAAATTTAATTTTTAATATAAATATTAAAATATTAATCATATTATTTGACGGGCCATGATGGACCATACCGGGCCGGACCGTGCCTTACAGGCTAAACGGGCTATTGCACGGGCTAGACGGGCCATGGTAAACGGGCCGTGCTCGGGCCAGCCCGACGGGCCTATGGCTAGGCCCAAGCATGGCCCATGACGGGTCACGGGCTGGCATGGCCTGTCAAGCATCGTGCCGGGCTGTGCTCCGGCCGGGCCAAAATAGACGGGCCTCGTGCCGACCCATTTAGCCCGGCCCACTTGGACAGATATAGCCTCACCAGTCTCCATTGTGCCTCCGGCGCCCCCATCATTGTTGTCCTCTTTCTCCTTCGTAGCAATGGATTCGTTGAGGATCTCCCTCCCCTGACAACCCTAGCTTCAGCAATGGTGGTGACATCCCAGTGGCTTCGTTCACGGCAAGGGGCACAACAGCCCCAAAGAGAACTGCTCCGCTTACGGCAAGCGCTATCAACAATTCAGATGCTCGCCTCCGGTTTCTGCCAAGACACCAGCCACCCTGTCAGTCAATACAATTTCTTTGTCACAATTGACTCGACTTGTTTTGATTTATATATGTCAAGAGCTTGCAAATTATTCAAGTGGATTGATTACCGGAGACTCTTACGTATACCATACCTGAAGCTGGCTGTTTGAGCAATTTGAAGCTGGCTGTTTGAGCAATTTAGGTGTGCTTGTGATGGACATAATGTATGCTAGTTCATGGGGATAGTGTATGTAGTTCCTGGAGATAGTGTATGTTAGTGTATGGCTCTCGGGCTCAATGAAAGCATTGGAAAGTTGAAGGTCACATGGTCAGATGTTCAAATGTCTGATGAGTTATAGGCCATTCTACAATCTACATCTAGACAAAACGCATGGCATGCAGTACTGCTACATCAGAATATAAGCCATGTCTGATTGTAATGGCCACTTCAAAATAAGGCATTTCATGGTGCATACCCTTGTTCCAAAACATCGTTGTCTAACTGTATAATGCTTATATGCTGTATACATAAGGAATATGGGCATGCCTTGATCTTGTGTTAGAAACAGAGGAGCCAAAGCTGGGCTCGAACAGAAACGACGAGGGAGGGCATGTTTTGACTCTTGACACGGCTTAGTGTGTCTAAAAAAAAAGACACGGCTTAGTGGACCCTAATCACTTTCGGTCTAACGCAATGCAGAATGAGATATGGAACCAACGTTCCGTTTGGCACGTCACGCTGTTCATAACTCCGTCCGCTAAAATCTGAACGCAGGAGCATATTGCCGTGCCAACCAAAGAATTCGTGTTCACAATTAGTGTGAAAAGACTCGAATTTGATTATAAAGCTCACGCAGTCACGCACTACTAAATCTCATTCCCTATACCAAAGCGAAACAAGAAATCCCACCCCAAGAATTCTCTCTGCTTTAGATGGCCACTTCCCGAGCTGTAGTCCCCATGGCGGCAATCTTCCTTCTAGTTGCGTTTTCCACATCTCGCGTCGCGTCCTCCTTGCGCCATGGCCACGGCCTCGGCATGTGCCATGCCAGCGGCTACCTCCCGGGCAAGTCGGGCAACTGCGATCCGATCAACCAGTCAGATTGCTGCAAGGACGGCAAACAGTACCCTCAGTACCGCTGCTCGCCGCCGGTGACCTCGAGCACCAAGGCCGTGCTGACACTCAATAGCTTCGAGAAGGGCAAGGATGGCGGCGGCCCGTCGGAGTGCGACAACTCCTACCACAGCGATGAAGAGAAGGTCGTGGCTCTGTCCACAGGGTGGTTCAACAACATGGCGCGCTGCAGCCACCAAATCAAAATTACAGCGAATGGGAAGTCTGTATATGCCAAGGTGGTGGACGAGTGTGACTCTGTATACGGCTGCGATGAGGACCATAACTTTGAGCCGCCATGCCACAACAATATCGTCGACGCATCGCCGGCGGTGTGGAACGCCCTAGGGCTCGACCAGAACATCGGCACGGTGGACATCACCTGGTCTGATGAGTGAACGTATAAATGAGCAAACACATACAGTATGTGTTTATGTATGATTATATGATGTTCATATGAACAGTACACCGTGCGATCGATACCCATATGCGGATTGTATACACAGGTAGTTTCATCTGGTTGTCGCCCTGTTTATAGAGTGAGATTATTTTTCTAGTACAATAAGCAGTGATTTTTCAAAATCATTTCACGTCGTTGCAGTTAACAAGCTACAGTGCGGATTATCAAGTGCGTCTGTATGGCATTACATCACAAAGTTAAAATGCATCCAGTATCGCAGTGTGTGCTAACATCGTTAAGGCTTGCCATACTCTGCGGTACTCAAGTATGAATTTAATTTTTGAGTCACAGCGTAGTTCCAGTTTACTACCTGACCAATGGAACATGCACTTCTAAAATTCTTTTGTAATTTGAGTTTGTTTCCAAGGCTCCAAACCATATATGGCGTCTGAACTTTCAGTTCATCACCGACGACAATTGTACTTCCATCGTTTTGCCATTGGCGAAACTACTATAGTAGTTGTGGGTCGTCTATTTATAGAGCCATCAAGTGTCAACTTGTCGAGACTTCTACTCGGCAATAAATTTATAGAACTATGTCAGAACTAAGAACTCGATTGTTAAGACACAAGACGATGATTTAGATAGGTTTGGGCCCTCTCGACGAGAGTAAAAACTCTATATCCTGTGTTCTGTGGTTTGTATTAATGTGTTGTCTGTTGTGGTTGTTGTTCTCTTGATGGGGGTTTCCTGTCGCCTTATATATCCGGTCGGTAAAGGGTATATGAAGAGTCCTACTCGTGATCTACAAGGATTCACATAGAAACTCTATCTCTAATTGCCTTGTGCTCTAAGCCAATTTGGTCGGTTCCCTTATGGATGAGGTACCCGTTCGTCTACCGACTTAGGCGTAACTATGGATACCCGTAAGGTAAGTATTCCACAGCAGCCTCCGAGTGTTTCCTGATTTTGAGCTCTGACCTGCCGAATGATTTTCGAGATTATATGACTAAATCACAAATTAGGAAGACCTCTTGATAGAAGTTCCTGATGGATCTGGTGCGCCGACTAGGTGCACCTGATTAGATGTAGCCTCCGACTCTTGTATAATTTAGAGACTAATAAATAATGCAAGAGTCTAATAGTATTAGCTCTTAACATTTTGTTATATATAATTTACTCAAACCATCATGTTCGAGCTTAAGTAAACTCCTGATCATCAAACCAGAAGGTCAGTTAGCAAGACATCAATCTTGCCGACCGATTAATAGAAAGGTCGAGTGATACACACTCTTGTCCGAGTGACTTGTGGATCAAAATTTTATGACATCAATCATGTTTTAGCCCATATAAAAGAATATGACATCAATCATATAATAGTACTAAGCTAAATGACATCAATCATAGTATAGCTTTTCCTTAATAAATTGTCATTCTACTTAATATAAGTTCAATTTTGATAATTAATTATCGACATCAATCAATAACTTATCTTTTGAACTTATACCCGCACAACCATTAAGCCCTCTGCTACGTGATCATCAAATCACATAGATACGGAAAGTATTTTTAAGTGGATTTGCCACTGCTTCTCATCAAAGAAGCCCCTAAGATTATTTATCAGGGTTAATAGCTCTAATTCTTTTTAAAGAATAAAGCCTGTTATATTTTTATCATTATTAAACGGAAAAGCCCGTCACTGTGCGGCCCATACCAGCCCATGGGACCTAGAGAATAGGTCAAAGAGGTGAAGGTATAAAAGGGGCAGTTGACTGTTGACTTCAATTCCACGCCGTTATTTGCATACAACGCTTCGTCTTCCTCGCGCGTCCCCTATTCTTGCGACTCCTCTGCTTCCGGAGCTAGGGTTAGCGCTTTGTCCCATCACCGCCGCAGATCATCATCGCCATCAAGCCCTCGAGCATTAGCTAGGGTTTAGATCCACCGTATTTTTACATACCTTGAAGATGACTCGCAAATCATCCAAGAAGGCTGCCGCCGTTGAGTCCTCCTTTTCCAAGCTGGAGATCCCGAAGCAGCTACGGGAGTTCTCGAAGAGCAACATCTCCACCGCTGATCTGAACAAGATGGTAGAGGATGACATCCTTCCGGAGCAAGCTCATGTCGACTGGAAGGTACCAAAAGCGACTCGCCCCCTTCCAGTCCATCAACAAATAGTAGTTTTCTGCTCATTTTTTTAGCATGGCTTCGGAGTTCCCTGCTGCAGTTTTCTGCGCACACTCCTTTACTTCTATGGGATTGAGCTCGTCAACCTCAATCCCAACTCCATCCTTCACATTGCTATCTTTGTGTATATGTGCGAAGCTTTTCTGGGCATTCTACCCTATTTTACTTAGTTCCGCCATCTGTTCGTCCTCCAACCAATGCCAACCAAGGAAAACCAAGTCGCCGTAGGTGGAGTTGGTTTATAGTTATGCAAGAAAGAAGCCTACATCAACGTACCATTGAAGACCGGAAACAAAAACTGGAAGGATGAGTGGTTCTACTATGACAATCCTCCTCCTGTTCTTACCAACTTCTCTGGTGCCAAGGCCATTCACTAGGCGCGGTGGTCAGAGAGACCTGACCCAACCAACCCCAAGTAGTCGCTCTACTAGAGAAATCACAGAGCTAAAGAATGAAGGGGTAGACAGCATCACTATAGCAAAAAGCTTTATAGTGCGCCGGGTGCAACCGTTGAAGAACCAGAGCCACCCCGCCAGGGATTATGCCACCGACGACGAGACGAGGGAGGTGCCCGATCTGCCAAACTCCACTCTGCGTCGGTCACGATTATCAAAAATGTTTGAAGGAGACATCATTCAAGATCACTTCTTAATCGCGAAGGCATACAACATGGACACTCTGCGGGCCCGAGTAAGCCTTGGTCGTCTTGAATAATTCTGACGTCCTTTTGAATAATCACAATGTGTGATGTCTTGATGTTTTTGCAGGTTCTGGACACTTATGTGTCACACCCTCCACTCCCTTCGACTGATTCCAAGGGACCAGATTATGTCAAAAATCCACCACAGACTAGCACCGGTGGAGCTAGCTCTTCAGCGGATGCCCGACCGACCGAAGAGGTCGTCACCATCGTTTCCACAGCACCTCCTCGCCCTGACTTGCCCTCCCCAAGCCGACGAGGAAAATAGACCGCTCACCGTCATTGGCAATATGTGGGAGATGACGATGATGAGGAGGAGGAGCGCTGCCAAGATGCCAGCTTGCCGACCCCTGCACACTCCGACCGACCATCAAGCCAGCCGGAGCCCCTGAGCAAACCAGATAGTGGTGCAGGGGTGGCAAAGAAGACCGATGAAGCCACCAAGACTTTCCTGAAGAGGAAAGATTCTGATCCGCAGACCACTTCTACAAAGAAGAAAGTCTGTTGGATCAAAATTAAACAAGCCTCCGGTATATTTCTTCCTGTTTTTGATTCTTCATTGTTGTTATTATCAACTATCTGCTAAGCTTTTTCCGTTATGCTGTTTGGTAATCATAGCGGTCGGTCAAATGATACTTAGAGCACCCAAGGGTCTCAAGACACTTGGTCGACTCCTGCACCTTGACCGACCGACCAGCCTCAGCCAGTTCGCACACCATCATGTGTGCAGACCGAGCCGAGGAAGTCGCCCAACGCTCCAGTGCCCAATCCACTGCCGACGCTTACTCCTCAGACTGTCAACCCTTCCCTGACCGGCATGTCTTCTCCCTGTTATAAAGGTAAGACCGTGTTGGTCGAGGACTTAGTGAGTCGACCAGAAGCTGAGGACATTGACGTCATGCATCAGTATCGAGAGGCCAACAAGGTACATCAATACCAAGTTTTTTTCTTCCTTGAATCATTCTCCCAGCTAACCATACCCTTCTTCATATTCAGAGAATATATGCTCTTGTGGAGAAGAAGAAGGCCAGGATTGAATACCTCGAGGCCAAAACTTTTGGTAAGTCCCTAACATCTTGTGCATTCAAGCTTCTCCTTTATATGTATTGACTTGTTGCCAACAGTTACCGGCAAGCAGCTTTCCCAAGCCAGAAGGCAAATTGAGAAGTTGCAGAGCGACCATAAGGAGGTGACCAAAGCTCTGGAGCAAAGTCGTGCTGATATCGTTGGTAAGATTGCAGACCAACTTATATTTGTTTCTTTCTCACTCTAACGCTAAAGTCTTTATTTGTATTTTTAGCTCGTGATCAGAAGGTCACCGACCTGGAGAAGTTAACTTCAAACCAGCAGAGATTCTTAGATGCTCTGACTGCTGAGAAGAATGACCTCTCCAAGTTGATTGGAGAGCTGAGCGCCGAGATCACTCGGCTAAAGAAGGAACTAGAGGAGACCGAAGGAAAGCTTGAGTAGGCTAAGAGCAACTCCAAGTCTTTCAAATATAAACTTGTCAGTAAGCTATCCTTTTAAGTCTTCTATCATCACTTTCGAACTTCATCATTTAATACCCTTCATGACTTTTGCAGCCATATCTTACAGCGCTCGAAAAGCATTGGATTATATCCATGCTAACCAAGTGGAGAAGACCGGGTACTCCTTCGAGTACTTGCTGGAGCACGCATCGGAGGTGATCGCCAACAACACCAGAAGAGTGGCGACCGAGGTCAGGAGTCAAGTACTGGCTATTTGCCAATCTTGGTCTCCTGCTCTGCCATTGGACAAAGTCAAGGAGGGCTTCAACCCTGACTTGACGATCGATCAATGTCAGTTGCTTATGGATTCCATGCTGGAAACCTCCCGTGCCTTAGTCGATAATATAGAGGTCGACCCCATCGTGCAGTCTCCTCCAGCAACTCCGGAGTTAGAGTTACAAGATGATGCCTCCTCTCCTTCACAGGAGCTGTAATATCTGCAATGTTAACAAACATTAGTAGTATTTGAATCATAAAAACAATATTAGCTCCATGTAAATATAAATATTAATTCTTATGCTTGCTTAGTTACTAAACAAGTTTGGAAAAGTCAACTAAATAGTTATAAAGGGAATCTCCTGTTACTTAGAGCAAATCAGTCAGAGCTAAGCTGCGTTAGTCGCGCTATAGCACTTAGACCTTTTAACCTTAAGTCTTTTAGAGACAAAAACAAAAGTTGCACCGGTCTACTTTAGCATATTAGGTTGTAATTTATAACTGCGTAACAAGCAGAATCGATCAATCGACACATAACCCCTCACACTTTGGCTCTGGGTTTAGCGTCGTGGCAGTCTGTTGTGCAGTATAAATTATATAACCATAATGTTTCAGCGTAAGACCAAAAAAAACTTTAGTCCGTGTAAAAATATGAGAAATCGGTCGAAAAAATTCAAAACTAGAACCTGTCAAGGTTAAGGAGTAATGGAACATTATTACTAGCCCCCTGGCTCGATTGTTTAATGTTATAAATTAAGAAATCGAGATAAATAAGAATCAAATCAAAAACATTTTACATCAAAAAGACTTAGAATGTCATTTAATAATAATATATGAAAATAAAAGAAAAAGACTAAGTATAAAAGCGACGTAGCTGATTGATGTTCCATGAATTTGGTATGTCGCCGTCATCTTCATACATCAGTCGATAAGCCCCTGGCCAATTAACATCTTTGACCACATAAGGTCCTTCCCATTTAGGGGATAATTTATGTTGATTCTTGGTTGATTGCACTCGTCACAACACTAAATCTCCAACATGAAACTGGCGATTGCGAACATTTTTGTCATAATAACATTGGAAGCCTTGCTGGTACACTGCCGACCGAAACGGAGCGCGATCACGCAACTTCTCTGCTACAATCAACTCAATCACTCGGTTGTCTTTAAAAAGCTTCTTGTTATATTCCTTGACTCGCGCTGATACGAGGTTTACCTCGGTCGGCAACATAGCCTTGGAGCCATAGACCAACAAGAAAGGTGACTGACCAGTAGCCCGACTGACATTAGTGCGCAGCCCCCAGAGAACCGAAGGCAGCTCTCGAACCCACCGATCAGCATATGGTTTGAGCCTGTCAAATATTCGGGGCTTCAACCCTCAAAGAATCATACCATTGGCCCGTTCGACCTACCCATTGCTTTAAGGATGAGCCACTGATGCAAAGTGGATTTTTATTCCCATCTCATCGGCAAAGTCACGAAACTCCTCAGATGTAAACTGAGTACCATTGTCGGTGATGATATCATAAGGGATCCGAAACCGAGTGAAAATATCTTTGATAAACTCGACCGCCTTCTTTAAAGTTATCTTGCCGACCGGCTTTGCTTCAATCCACTTGGTGAATTTGTCAATAGCAACAAACAAATGAGTGAACCCGCCTAGCGCTTTCTTAAAAGAACCGACAATGTCAAGCCCCCAGACTGCAAAAGGCCAAGTCATAGGTATCATCTGAAGTTGCTGCGAAGGCACGTGTGTCTGTTGAGCGAAGAATTGATAGCCTTCACACTTCCGAACAACTTGGTGTGCATCTTCGATCGCCGTGGGCCAATAGAACCCTTGTCGGAAGGCTTTGCCGAACAAAGTCTTGGAAGCCGCATAGTTGCCATATACTCGTGAATGGATTTCCTCCATCAACTGTTTGCCTTCTAGAATCGAGATGCATTGCATCAAGATATTCGAACCCCCTCGTCGATTGAGTAGGTCATCCACCATCAAATATCCACGACATTTTGCCTTTAACCTTTGTTGCTCATTATGATCCGAAGACAGTGTCCCCTTAGTCAAAAATTGGATAATCGAGTCGCGCCAGTCAGTCTGTATGTTGATATCATCTACCATGTCAGCAAGATTGGTCGTTAAGACGTCAGACCGAGGAGAAATAGTGGGAGAATCAAGGATGTGTAGAAAAACACCGGGTGGGACAATCGCTCGAGACGATCCCATCTTGGCTAATTCATCAGTCGCTTGATTGTTATCCCAGAGAATATGCGTGAACTTCAGTCCACCAAATTTGTCTTCGAGCTTCCTTACTTCTTGGCAGTAGGCAGCCATATTACCATCCACACAATTCCAATCCTTAGTGACTTGGTTGATGACCAGAGCCGAATCACCAAAGATGTCAAGACACTGAATGACGAGTGATACGGCAATGCGTAGACCGTGTAGAAAAGCCTTATATTCCGCAGCATTGTTAGACGCGCGAAACATGATCTGGAGGACATACCGGAGCTTTTCTCCTTATGGTGAGATGAGCATAATTCCTGCACCCACTCCAGGTAACTCAATATCTTGCGGTGCAGGCGGCATCTGAATCTCTGTCCACTCGGAAACGAAGTCAGCTAACGCTTGTCCTTTGATTGCCGAGCGGGGTACAAACGTAATGGTGAACTGACCGAGCTCAACTGCCCACTTGGTAATTTTTTCTTCGGCTTCTCGGTTGTGGAGAACTTCTTCGAGTGCAAAGGTTGTTTAAACTTCAATAGAATGAGCCTGAAAAAAGTGCTTCAACTTCCTCGAAGTGATCAGGAGTGCATATAGCAGCTTTAAGATCTGGTGGTATCGTGTTTTGGAGGCACTATGGACCTCACTGACAAAATACATCGGGTGTTGTACTTTTTGTACGTGACCCTCTTTTTCTCGGTTGACCGCTAAGACGGTGCTCACAACTTCAGTTGTGGCCGATATGTAGAGCTGAAGCTTTTCTTGTGGCTCGGGAGGCACCAGTACTGGAATAATGCTGAGGTGGATCTTCAACTCATCCAACGCCGACTGCGCCTCTGTTGTCTAGACGAAGTCATCCTGCTTTTTGAGCAGTTTAAAAATGGTAGACCCCTGACCCCTAGTCGGGAGATAAAGCGACTCAAGGATGCCATGCACCCGGTCAACTTCTGAACATCCCTTTGGGAATTAGGGGGGTCCATATCAAGGATCGCCTTGATTTTGTCCGATTTAGCCTCTATACCTAATTTTGACATGATGTAGCCGAGTAGCTTTTCCGAAGGAACCCAAAAACACACTTTTTAGAATTCAACTTCATCGAGTAATGCCTCAAGTTGTCAAACATCTTTGCCAGGTCAGAGAGAAGTTCTTCAACGTTCCGAGTCTTTACCACGATGTCATCAACATACGCTTCTGTGTTCCAACCGATTTCAGTTTTGAGGCAGCATTGAATACCGCGTTGGTAAGTCGCGTCAGCATTTTTCAGACCGAATGGCATAGTAGTATAGCAATAGGCGCCAAAGAGAGTTATAAAGGAAGTCTTGATCTGATCTTTGACTTTTAGTGGGATCTGGTGATAGCCTGAATAGGCATCCAGAAAGCTTAAAAGCTCACACCCGGTTGTTGAGTCTATAATCTGATCAATACGTGGCAAAGCGAACAGGTCTTTAGGACAGATCTTGTTCAAATTGGTATAATCGACACACATCCGCCACTCTTTATTCTTCTTAGGTACAAGGACTGGGTTTGCCAGCCAATCTGGATGGTACACTTCTCTTATAAACTTAGCATCTAACAATCTAGCTATCTTTTTCTTCTTGGCGTCTTTGCGGTCTTGTGCGAACCTTCTAAGCCTTTGCTTAACGGGGGTTGCCTCAAGAGGCATCCTTAGCTCGTGCTCAGTCTTTTCCTTAGGAACTCCCGGTATGTCAGAGGGCATCCATGCAAACATGTCCCTATTTTCCTGGAGGAAAAGAGTGAGCGCGAGTTCCTATTTCTCGTCGAGGTCGGCCCCTGCATAAGTGATCTTGGCAGGGTCCTCTGGATCGAGCAAAACTTCCTTGGTAGGGACCTCGTCCATCCGGGTGGTGGGCTTCTTCACGGCGACATCCACGTCAGTCCGCTCCTGACTGCCGATTGCTTCTTGATCTCCAACCGGTCGGACAGCATCAACTGTCGGTCAGCCATCTCACAACTCTACACATCGCAATCGAAAAAATTCCAAAGGTCAGAGTGGAGGGAGATGATTTCCTTGGGCCTGGCATCTTGAGAGTGAGATACGAGAAGTGCGGGGCCGCCATGAATTTTGCCATTGCCAGTCTGCCGATGATGGCATGGTAAGCAGACTCAAACTCGGCTACCTGGAAGATAACATGTCTATATTGAAGTTCTCACGGGTTCCAAAGGTGACTGGCAGAGTGATCTGTCCTATAGGAACAGAAGTCTTGGCGGGTACGATCCCATGAAAGGAAGAGGAACTTGACTGCAAGTCACTGACCGACAAGCCTAACTCCGTAAGGGTCTTGGTGAAGATCAAGTCCAGACTGCTTCCTCCGTCGATGAGTACTGTGTTGAACTTGACCCCCTTCATCGTTGCCGCGAGCACTAGCGGATAGCGACCCGGCTTGGGCAGCTGCCTGGGGTGATCCGACCGATCAAAAGTAATCGGTACTTCCGACAATCTCATGTACTCGGGCGCAGTAGGCTCTATGGAGTTGATCTCACATAGCTTTAGTTTTTGTTTGCGCTTGGACGTGTAGGCATCCGGGCCTTCGAAGATGAAGTTGACTTCCTTCCGGGGCTCCTGGAACTCTCCATCCTCGTCCTTGTCCTCGTTGTCATTGGCCTTATCCTTGCCGTTGCGTCTTGGCAGATCTTTGGCCACCTTCAGCGCGATAGTCGCGAAGCCCTTCAGGCGGTAACAGTCCTTCATTTAGTGGTTTCCCTTTGGATGCCATAGGCACGAGCCACTCAGCAAGTCGTCCATGGTCTGTTGGTTCGTCCGAGGATTTTTCCTCTATTGGTCTACTGCAACGACCATGTTCTTAGTCTTTCACTTCTTGTCCTTCTTGGAGGATTCCGGTTTGTCCGAGCGCTTCTCCTTGCCTTTGTCTCAGATGTCATATAAGGCTGATTCTCCATATGTGAACTTATCAGCGATCTCGAAGCACTCCCGAGCAGTCAGCCTGAGGTCATGATTCCTCCGATCGATCTCTCGGACTAGCTCCTTGCTCTGAACACCTCCTTGGAAGGCTGTAATGATCGGTTGGTCCGGGACATTAGGGATCTTGGTCTTCTTGGCGCAGAACCGCTTGATGTTGTTGCGTAAGGTTTCATCAGCCTTCTACTTGATCCGGGTGAGGTCGAAGTGATTGCCCGACCGGTTACAGGTAGCTTGGAAGCTCTCAATGAACTTCTTGTTGAGGTCATCCCATAAAGTAATCGACCTCTCCTGGAGTGATGTGAGCCAAATCTGAACGGCTGGCTCGAGACAGACCGGTAGATAGTTAGCCATCACATAGGTGTCGCCTCCTGCCACCCGAATCGCCATGCTGTAAAGTTGAAGCCACTCTCGAGGGTTGGTCTGACCATCATACTTCTTGATGGGGACCAGCTTGAATACTTTTGGCCACCGAGCGATACGAAGCTCCGGTATGTAAGCCTTGATCCCATCGAATTCATCCTCGTTAGGGGTGACCGACCTCCATCGTCGATCTGATGACCGGGAAGGTGAAGACGCGCGGCGATTATGGCGAGGGCCTATGTCATCACTATGACGATGATGCCAGTTGTCTTCATCATGGTTTTCGCGCCGGTCCCAATCGCCTTGTCGATGTTGGTCGTCGTGCTTGTCTCTTGGAGGTGAATTGCGTCGTCGGTCATCCCATTGGTCGTCCCGTCAGTCATCCCGTTGGCCGTTTTATCGGTCGTCCCGTCGGTCATCAGTCCTCCGATTGTGATGTTACTCCTTGTGGTGTTGGTCATCCCGAATCCGCTCTTCGGTACGAGAGTTGATGGTATCTCGACCATCACGGGGTCTCATGGAATTCCTTAGATCGCTACGCTGTCGACCATGAGAAGTTGTCTAGCTAGAACTCGCCACTGATTGTGGTTCGTCCCTGGCCGCATCTTGAACAGCAGCTGCTTTGAGCATGGCTACTGCCATATGCATCGCGGGGGTCTGATATGTTCCGTCAGACATCAAGCTGTCAAGCAATGTTTTAGCCCTGGTGATGTTGAACTGAGGGGTGTCGTAGACCTTGACGCCATCCACTTCAATTTCCAAATCTCCGAGGTCTAGCCGTCGCGCCAGTCGGCATCCACGAGATCCTCTCGATCGGCGGCGGTGACCGTTCGAAGGTGGTACCTCTTCGGGGTTGTCATCCCTTTGGCCTTCCTCACCACGTCCATCGTTGCTGTTGGCAGTACCATCTTCATTGTTGTCATCATCCCCATCATTGGTTGGGTCCTCACGAACCTCGACCATATTAATGGCCAAAGGATAAGGGCATGTAGATCCGTCTGAGTCCTCATCAAAGGAGCAAATCGACTTAGAGTCGTACTCGGTGGGTAGATCTGTGTCGTCGAATCCGAGTGGAACCAACGCAGGGATCAGATCTGACGGGCTCGGTCATCGCGCCATGAGATTGGCTGCGGCCGAGTCGGATCGATGGTCATCGAGGCCTAGCGCTCTGTTGGAGTCGGCGGTGAAGTCGAGCGACTCAAAGGAGATCTTGAAGTCCGGCGAGTATTGGATGGTGGGAATCTCGGCCATCGAAGTCGACGGTGAATCCCGGCGAGCCTTTCCCCCTACCTGGCGCGCCAACTGTCGAGACTTCTACTCGGTAATAAATTTATAGGGCTACATCAGGATTAAAAACTCGATGGTTAAGACACAAGATGCCGATTTAGACAGGTTCGGGCTCTCTTGACGAGAGTAAAAACCCTACGTCCTGTGTTCTGTGGTTTGTATTGATGTGTTGTCTGTTGTGGTTGTTGTTCTCTTGATAGGGTTCCCTACCACCTTATATATCCGGTCAGCAAGGGGTACATGAAAAGTCCTACTCGTGGTATACAAGAATTTACATAGAAAGTCTATCTCTTATTGTCTTGTGCTTTAAGCCGACTCGATCAGTTCCCTTTTGGATAAGGTACCCAGTCGTCTACCGACTTAGACGTAACTATGGATACTCGTAAGATAAGTATTTCACACAACTCTACCACATGTGCATTTACAAACCTTGCCTAATTCAGTGCAATTGCATGCTATCCTGTTCGCTCACACTCATCCATCACGGACCCACGAACAATCTACTAAGGTAGCTGCTACAACACACAACACAAAGACAGAAAACCAAAACATCTAGTGTTTTGAGATCGTAGGCGTACTTGTCGCGCTTTCCCTTTTATATTCCTTGCCCGGTGCCTGCTCTTGTTTATTCAACAATGTCCCCTGTCGCGAACGAGCCTTCGGCTCGGTGGCAGCGCGTCCGAGTGGCTGCGTGCCCGCCCGGGTTCGATCCCCAGGATCGGCTCGCGGTGTCGCATCACGGAAAAAAATCCTCTCGTCCTTCCTAGACTAAAGCATATGGTAAAGACTCGCCACAGCTCACACGACCAGCTGAGTCCCTATATATGATTAGGGAGGGGGTTCGGGGGTTTTCTCGACCTGCGTGAGAAGACTTCTTCTCCTTAGTAAAATGCCCGTCGGGATGGCTTCTTCCCCGACAGGTCGAATTTTTTTTAACAATGTCCCCTGTCGTAGCTAGTTGTCTGCAGTTGTCACCGGCATCAGGGCATCAACCGCTTCAAAGCTTGTCTAAATTAGTCAATGATTGCTAATAACGCTAAATTCGAAACAACAATATGTTTGTTTAATCAGCCGATTTTAAATTCCTGACAAATTCGATACACTATTGCGGTCTGATAGCTGTTCTTTTTTTTAACTCGTCGCGTACTAGTAACACGAGTGAACCATTAGGGAGACGTGTTGTGTGTCAATGGAGGCATCGTTCTTGTGTCAACGGCATCGTTCTCTCGAATGAGATGTAGAGGAAACACTAAAAAAAGGATGATACTGACAGACACTAATCACCGTCTACTAGATCGAATCTTGGTTCGATCTCGATGCGTGCGAGGGGCGAAGCTTCCGCCGCACACGTTTGACTAACCCGGCCGGTCGCGTCCTTCTCTCTGTTCCGCGCTTTTGTTACTCACCACACTCCCGTGTCCCGTGGTCGCCGACGTGTACTTCATGTATCAGCATCACTCAACCACCGTTAGATAGATAGATTTGCAGAAATGCATTGTCATCTTTCTTTGATTTGATCGGGCCAAGAAACGAACACACACATGATGTGAACCGGTGCGCATTGGCGTCCCATCTCGTAGCGTGTGACGAGGAAAACGTGCGCTCGTGTCTGGCTGTGCTTACAAGAAAGAACACGTCTCTGCACTGCGGCCTCCTTCGGACAGCAGCTTGTTACAAGACTATTCGTTAAACTAAGCAAGGAGGGCCAAATACTGAGTGTCTGCGCCTAGTTGGCCGCGTTTCACGCTAACAGAGCCGTAATCTTCTCGCAAGTGGTCGTGCAGTTCGTCAACACTACACTAGTTAAATTGCTGTTGTTTAACTGTCATTAAGCTTGGGACCCGGCGAGAAAGCTACAGAAAATTCCCAACATGCTCGGCACGGCCAGTCGCCTTGAAGCATCGGAGGACCCTGCCGTATCGAGGCACCGGCCTGAGGCCTGACCATTTTAACGCTATTTTGGTCCGCCACGGAGGCTAGCCGGACCGTGCCAGTCTGAAGCCCAGCATGGGCCGTGCTTGAGCTCAGGCGTAAGCCCATTGTGCTGGTCCGAACACGATCTGATTAAGATGGTTCATTATTTTTTTATTTTTTCTCATATACAAGACTAAAACCTTTGTTTTTCATTCTTACTCTATCCACCTTCTTCTTCGCCGTCATCCCTTCTCTTCTCTTCATGCTCCTCCTTCCCCTGCATCTCTCCCTCCGGACTGCCCCGCCACCTCTGCTCTAGCGCAGCTCACCCGATCTTCGCCTCACCCTCTGGCACTGCCCCGCGCCTCCTCTGCTCTGGCGCGACGGGGTCACCCGCCCGCCCCGCGCCTTCTCTATTCTGGCCTGTCCCGTGAGAAGCGGCGTCCCGTGCGGTCGTGCCTCCTTTGCACCACCGACGCAGACCGGTCACGAGCCCCGTGCCTCACCCTCCAGCGCCGCACCGCCCGCCGCAAAGCCTCCTCTGAGCCTCCGTCGGCTCCTCGGCTCGGCCCGCCCGCCTCTCTCCTTGCCTTCCGATGCCGTGCTTTGTGCCGTCCAGCACGAACAGGTCCGACGGACTAACGACACAGTCGGATCTATGTAAAAACGGTTGTGCTGTGTTTGAGCTTGACCTCAAGCTCGTGGTACTGGCATGGAACAGCCCGTTAGTCAGCTCGGGCCGTGCCGGCCCGTTGGCCACCTATATCGTGGGTGCGGTTGCTGCGGCGTCCCCATCGGTCAGAGAGAGAATCACGTGGCTCCGCTCCCGGACACGACCTCCTGGCCAGCAGCACTCGTTTTCCTTCCGTGTGCGTTTCGTGTGCCCCATGTGCGTCGTCGGACTCCGGGCCGTCCGGCCGCCCCGCTTTGTTTGAAAAAAGTCACGTTGCGCCGCACCCGGCTCGGCGGCCAGACACCTGATCCGTGATCCGCTTTCCCTTCCACGCGCCAGCCATCGCACCAACCGGGCGCGCTCCAAGCTAAGCCACCGCGAAAACGCCGGCAGACAAAAAGGCGCAGCAGGTCAGGGCCCTCGACGCGCGTTCGCTGCCGTTGGTGGCAGGTGAAGACTTGGAGCTCCCGTCTCCTTCCCGGCTTCTCCTGACACGCATAAACCCTGCTCCGCTTCACCCGCAAGCCTCCTCCTCCCCCCGGCCGCGCAAGTCAACCGCCTTTCCACCTCCTCCTCTCCTCTCCCCGCGTCCCGTTGCAGTGGCGTCACGCGTATCCTATATAGACGGTCGCTTCGGCGTGGAAACAGAGCACGACACGCACACACACAGGCAGAGCAGGAGGGAGATCACAGGAAGACAAGTCAAGCAGGTAGTGGAGGGTAGCGTGGTCTCGCTTCGCCTTTGCTTGTGTTGTGTCGCGGCGGAGAGGTGCACGTGGTAGCAGCTGCTGAAGCATACGCCTGAGAGCCCGGCGATGGCGGACCACCAGAGGCGGATCCACCCGGAGGACCTGGAGGCCGGGCGGCGGCCGTCGGCGCCGCTCATGCCCGGCGGCTCCTTCCGCTCCGACAAGGGCAACCCAGCCCCAGCACCGCCGCCGCCGCGCCCAGACAACCAACACCAACACCACCAAACACGCGACCCCCTGCCGCCGCCGCCGCCGCACCGCGTCGCGCCACGCGCACCAGTGCCTCCACCACCGCCGCCGAAGCTTCGCCGCGGCTGCTGCTGCCGCCTCCTCTGCTGCCTCGTCCTCACCATCGTCACCCTCGCGGTCCTCTTGGGAGCCGCGGCGCTCGCGCTGTACCTGGCCTTCGACCCCAAGGCGCCGCGCTACACGGTGGACCGCCTCGCAGTCTCCGCCTTCCAGGTGGACCCGACCCTAACGGCGCGTGCCCGGTTCGACGTCACCGTCACGGCCACCAACCCCAACACCCGCATCGGCATCCACTACGAGCCCGGCTCCGACCTGGGCGTCTGGTACGCCGGCACGCGCCTCGCCCGCGGCGCGCTGCCGGCGTTCTACCAGGGCCACCGCAACACGACGACGCTGCAGCTCGCGCTGGGCGGGCAGGTGCAGCTCGGCGGCGCCGTCGTGTCGGCGATGCAGGACGCGCAGCGCACGGGCGCCGTGCCGCTGCTGTTCCGCGCCGACGTGCCCGTCCGCGTGCAGCTCGGCGGCGTGAAGATGTGGAAGGTCACGTCAAGGGTCAAGTGCGACCTCGTCGTCGATAGGCTCATGGACGTCTCCAGCTCCAGCCCCATCAAGATCAAGACCAGCGACTGCAAGTTCAGCATCAAGCTCTGATTCATTCA
The DNA here is from genome assembly GCA_030378355.1 of Eleusine indica. NCBI lineage: Eukaryota > Viridiplantae > Streptophyta > Magnoliopsida > Poales > Poaceae > Eleusine > Eleusine indica. The sequence continues at coordinate 53,267,856 of CM059495.1, forward strand.
CTGCTTGTTCCTGGTTTCACTACTCTTATTACTGGAGTCTCGGCGTTCCATTCTTTGGCAGAGCAGAGTAGAGCCCGTTTGCGTAGCATTCTCCAGCCCGCACCGTCGTGTTCATCTTTCTTTCTTTCTTTCTTTCTTTCTTTCTTTCTTTCTTTCTTTCTTTCGTTCTTTCTTTGTGTACAGATCAGATATCTATGTTCTTGATTGATGTAGAGAGGAATAATATGCACGACTAGATCTTTCCTGGTTTTATGAAACTAATTTTAGCCATTGGCCTATTGTTTTCTTCTGAAAGAAAAAAAAAACTACAGCTCAATCTGTTCTAGGAGAGAGAGCTTCAGAACGATTAAGCCACTGACAACGAACACGCTTTAGGGGGAATGGAGAAAAGACTACTACTTACATTACTTGAGAAAGATGGACAAGAGTCGGGCCGCCTATCTGCAGCCAGTTAGTATGTAGGCGGTAGGCCTGGAGCCTTTGCATGATCATTTACAGGTGCACCAATGCCCAACTGCTATACCTAAACGCGATGGCGAAGTGAACAAAGGAAACTTAAATCTCTTTTCGTGACATGCTGCTTTCACCTGCTCCAAGTCTAGCACAACTGTCTGCCACAAAACCACTGCATCAAACTATATTACTCAAAGCTGATCCAGACGGTACAGATGGACAATGTTTATGCGTTGCTGAGCAAGCCATCGAAGTCAAGATGCAGTTTACCTGCTCTCAAACACAAGAACCAAGTTAAGAACAAGCATAGCTAGTACTACCCAGTACCGACACCTAATCCACAATAATTGACCGCCGGAGACGGAAGTCACTGATCCCATATTACTATGGTCTAATAATCTTCCTGAAAATAACGTGACGGGAACCGTGCAAAATTTTAATCCCTACATGCACGCAACGTCTGACGACTTTAAATTATTACTTGGGTAGCAATTCTTTTAGTGTAAGGCTTGTATCACAATCAATCGGTGATGCTGACTTTTATTCCAAGAAAAACTTGTCTTGGTAACTTTAGTGCTCACGAGCGCTAAATCCATACGTGTCCGAGTGTCAATTCCTTGCGAATTCAGATTGATCCAAGCCGCGCCTTAGTACATCGGACGGCTTAAGAGGCCTCTTCCCGGGTTCATCCGCTTGATCCAACGACATTCCGGCCCACTAATCCTATACGAGGAAACCAGCCCGGAGAAGAACTTGATGAAGAAGCGACACGCACGATCCGGCCCATAAACGCGCGAAGTCGGGATACAGACCAAGCAAGCAAAACAAAGAAGATTCTGCGAGGAAGCGCAGCCGGAGGAGGAAGAGCACGAGGCGGCGGCGAAGCGGGAGGAGAGGCGATGGCGCGGACAGACAGCTGCTTGGCGCGCGTGGGTGCCGGAGTCGCCATCGGTGGGGCAGTCGGCGGAGCCGTCGGTAAGCTCCCCCTCTCCCCCTTACTAAAACCCTAAACCCTAGCTCGGTTGTACCAATCCTAGGAGCTGATTCGGTTTTCGCCCGCAGATGCAGTTGGTTGAAGTAGACTAGTGTTCGATTAGAGGGATTTTCTCGAGGTAGCAGCTGATCCGGGTGGGTTTGTCTGGTAGGTTGCTTGCTCTACGGCCTCAGATGTAAGGGACGGGCGGCTTGTGCTGTTGCCTTTGTTAGGAATTCTTGGTTAGATACGAATTCTGCGGGTGGAAGTAAGCGATGCAACTGGGACGGCTAGATAGACGCCAATTTCCCTAGTTGATGGAGTTTGTTCGCCCAACCGTTGCGCTTTAAAAGGCTGTTGCTAGTTTGGTATACTGTACTTTTGAGAATTTGCTGGCGTGGTTGTTTTTTCTCGGGACAAGGGAGGTATCGAAGATCAGAAGTTTCCTGTGTTGCTTTTGACTGTTGTCTCTGTAGTGTTAAGAGGCTTGTACCGCAGTGCGGAATGCGTTATGGGTTATAATATTCTGAGTTTTCGTTTTAGTTGCTGATTTGGACTGGATAACGGAAAGTTGACAGTATCGTGACTTTGTTTGTACTTTGCTTGATTAGTATTCGGTGTTGGAAAGTTACCATTCACTTGTGGTGGTTTTGGACTTTGTTTATGGATAGAGTAGATATGGTTATTGGTGGTTCTAAGGTCGGACTATTGAACAAGTTGTTGTATTAAACTCTTGAGACTTAAGTTTTGTAAAAGTCTTAAAACACGCTCTTTTGGAAAGTTGAGCTTTTATGGATATTTTTTCCCTGGTATGTGTTAAAGGGCCGGTGCTTCTAAGATTGGTACGTTGCATTATTTATTTCTTTTCTGCTACTTCAACAACACATAAGCGGTGATCTCGATCTCAATGCTAACAGACGTTGCTTATTGCTAGTTCTTAAATTTCTCCAATCCCTACTTGCTTCTGGGATATGAATAACGAGAATATATTGGCATGCTTTTTGCTCTTTCTGCCTTCTGTAATATATATGAATAACGAGTTAATAATTTGTTTGTTGCCCCTTTCTGTACAGGTGCTTGCTATGGGACGTTTGAGGCATTCAGATACAGGGTATGCATACGGTCTTTGTATTCTTTAGACTTAAAACTACTTCGTAGTACAATCTCTGTTTGATTCCCCTTCCAGTATTATGGTTTTGTAATTTTCTTAATAAACTAACATTAAAAAAATTATTAGTTATTATTGATGTCTCAAGTCGCTAAAAAGTGAATTAAATCAGCTGTTTTGTGAGGAAAAATGTTTATGTTCTAAGCTTAACGCTATGTATCCTCATGCTACTATTGTTTCTCCTTTATGTCATTATAATTGCGATGCAAAAGGTTTATGTTCTGAGCTTAACACTATGCATCCTCCTGCTACTATTGTATCTCCTTTATGTCATTATTACCATTTATTTTATCTTTATTAGTAGTATAGATTATTGTATAGAAGTCGTGGCATAATGTAGCGTTCATTGGTTTAATTAGCAATGGAGAATTACGTATGAAATAGGAGTTCAAATTTGTTTTCTTTATTTTTGGTTGTTTTGAGTGCTAACCAGTGTATTATGTTGTTTCATAGATCCCTGGGTTGCTAAAGATCAGATACATTGGGCAAACCACCGTTGGCAGTGCTGCCATCTTTGGGCTTTTCTTGGGAGCTGGGAGCTTGATCCACTGTGGAAAATCTTACTAGATGTGTCCTAAGTTTTTTGAACACTACATGAGGCTTCAGAGGATTCTACAATTTGAACAGTAAACATTTCTTTGCTGTTTGTGTAATTTAACAGCTAATAGCTCAGGGTTTGGAACAATCAAGTTCTGTTATTCACTCAGTCTTGATATGCTGGTCGTGGCCTGGAAATAAAATCCATTTTTATCTGTACGGATGAATGCCATTTTTCTTGTTGCATCTGGCTCTTAATGAATCCTGGAATTTCTTATGCGACTTGTAAAGAATCTTTAGTGGCTGGTTCAATGAAGTGCAGCGTCTCCACATACGGCTGCAATGACATTCTGATGCGAAATAGTGTCTATGCATCGTGATAAACGGCTGGCTGCTTTGGCTCGTAGTTTCAGTCATGCAGCAATTTCATTTGAGTCATATTGCCAACAAACAACGTCAAACATGTGATCAACCGTACTGTATGTGTTTGTTGAGTGTAAAACAGAAAGACGATTTCTGCATTTCTTTTGCTAATGTAAAACAGAAAGACGATTTCTGCATTCCTGAAGATGCTGGATATTATGCAGAAATTAGGGACGTGTTTGGTTCATTACTGAAGTTAAACACCCTATGATGAAGACTTGAGCACTCTGGCCTTTTACTCATACCTAACTGTACAATGTGGCTTAATTATGTGTAAGGCTGATGTAATCTTATTTGCATACGTATAAGGCTTGTACTGCGGTTCATTTTATCATGGGCCAGGACAGATTCCGGATAACTGTCATTGATTGGTGAGGGAATTTCTACGAAGAAAAATATTTCATGAATGCATATCTGATTTTCTTAATTTCAAGATAATTAACCGGCCTCCGGCAGCACGAATGGATCTCATGCGTTGCTATTTCTGTAACACGGTTAGTTGTGCAATTTCTGTAATGGAGACCGCGTTCAGGTGATCCTGGAGATATGGACTGGTTAGCTGTGCAATTTCTGTAACACGGCCTGAACACCTTTTCCTGCTATGGTTCAGAGATTTTCACCATGGTCAGTTAGCAACTCGGTTTACAGCGAGGAATTGGTGCTGTAATATATAGTGCATATTGCATTGCCCTTATCATGTCTTCTCCTGCTGGGTTAATCAAAAATTCCAGTGCCGCTTTTCTTGTGCTACTCGGCTTCAGATTCAGAAATTTCTTTAGCAATCACTGCAGGATGCAAAAGAAATCATAAGTCTGAAAATGACATAGGTCCGCAACACAGGGCAAACTCTCCATAACTCTCATTGCTTAATCCATTGTCTGGATAGAAATTATTTCAAATGTTTCAAGAATGCATTTGTGAATTTCATCAATGCCTTCTGGCAATAATAATTGCAGGATCACTCATGAGCCACGACTGCATTTCTGAATTTTAGGATGCAGCAGCTTAAATGCAACTTCTTTTCTTGGGGATTTAGTAATACCACTGCCTGCTCTGAAAACAAAAGAATCTGAGAACACATGGGAAATTAGTACCTAGATAGCCCGTTATTATAAAGGCAACGTATCTTATGAGAACCGGATTAGTATGAGAACTATAAGAACTTTAATCAATATCGCTGGATTCTAGATCAATGGCTAGGGATAGAGGTGGAGTAGTTTAGCACTTAAATCCTTTCTTAATTGCACCTAATACTTCTCTTTTGCACTTAAACCCCCTCAGCCGAGCCGATCGATCGCTGCGCCCCTACCCAGTGCGATAGCTGCGATCGCACATCGCTGCGCCCCTGTCCTGTGCGCTCGCCTGCGATCATCCCTGTGCGTCCTCGCCGCTGATTCCGTACAACCGCGGCAATGTCCGCGGCCATGTCGACTGCTCGACCAGTGGCGCCTGCCCGCCAGTCATCACTCTCACTCGTAGCTGAGGAACCAAAGAAGAACGAGAGAGGGCAAGCGGATCCAATTAATTGGCCGTATCGTGTTTATGCCACGTCTCAATTTGTTGATGCCATACCCCGTGCACAAACGAGCTTTCTTTATGCACATAAACTACTCCTGTAAAGAACAAAAAATAAGTGTGTCCAATGCCGTATCGGATCTAGCGGCATACAAAAATTTTCTCTCTCCAAGACTTGCGTATTTCACCTCTGTTTCTTTTTCACCTTTCAAAATTGCCCCTGCCTTCTTCAGAGCCCGACGGATCCAGGGACAGGAGAGACGATACAACAGCGACTCGGCGACGGGGGCGCATCACGACAGTGGTTTAAGTGAAGTATTAGGTGAGATTAAGAGGGTTTAAGTGCTAAACTACTCCACCTCTACTCCTGACCATTAATCTAGAATCCAACGATGTTGATTAAAGTTCTCATAGTTCTCATACTAATCCGGTTCTCATAGGATATGTTGTCTATTATAAAATCAACAGCATGATACAATACTGCACCGATTTTGGATGCCACTGTACCTAAAAGCTCGGCCCAAAATCTGACAGTTCGTGCGTCAGAAAGCACTCTGCAATCTAACAAAAGCTCAAGCCTCTCGGATTACAGTCGTATTTTAACTTCGATGAGTTCTGAAATACGTTTCCTGTAGGAACTACAAACTTTGATGGTCCACTGCTCCTTGGTACAGACCTCCTGACCCTTTCAGGTGAGCTCTGGAAATTTGGCTTCGCCCTCTGTTGCTAACTGTCGTAACAAAAACAAAGGACTTTTGTTCTTTATTGGTATTCTCCAAGTTACAAGTTCGCTGGAGCAGACATAGGATTACCACCAGTATTTTTAACCATACACTGGCGCAAGAACACAAAAAGAACGAAATCTGAGTACAAATGCTGGACATGGTTTTTCACTTAAAAAATCAAAATCAGATAACATTGCCGAATGATTTGAACATTACATCAATCGAAAGGCACAAAATTACTGCATCGTTCATTACAGATGGGGTGGTCTTCGACCAGATAAAAATTTCATGGAGAAGACAACTGAAGGGATGCAGTTTGCAAGCCCAACTACTAGCTAGTAGAAAACTTGGCGACGCAAGCTAAAGCTTTTCTGCTACTTGCTACATGCCCCAACGCGCAGTTCATGTTCCAAAAGTATCTCCAAACTATCAGAAGCACAAGTCTGCAAAAAATCCACCGTCCATCGGTCCGGCGGCCATGCCCAGCATGCTGCAGAGCCGCGGGTACCCATACACGTTCTGGGCGACGACAGATTCTTGGGCGGCCGACGACTGCGTCGTGACGATCTGCTGCTCACTCGTCGACACTTGATCATTCCACTCCAAGCTGGCCTCAGGGTCGATCATCTCTTGGACCATCTCTGTGATGAAGTTATCGGAAGGAGCGTGGACTGCAGGAGCTTGCGCCGCGCCGGAGTAGCCCTGATCGAACGTCGGCGTCCCAAAACCAGCATCGGTGGCTGCCACTTGTGCTACGTGAGGTGCGGATCCGCCCTGACAAACATCCCCATAATCCAGGAGCTCTGTTTCTTTGGCGATCTGCTCTGCTTCTTGGCCGATCTCGCTTGTCGTCCATGAATCCGGAGCTGCTTCAACGGGCGTGGCGGCGGCGGCGAAGTGCGTGCTTTGATCGTGATCCGCCGCGGATTCAACCAAGAAGTCATCTCCATGGAATTCCCCCATCGCGCCGGGCATCTCCTCCGTTTCTTGGTCGAAATTTCTTGCAGTCCACGATTCCGATGGCTGGGCGGCGTCGACGCGCGCGCGCTGAGACTCAGGTTCGCTCTCGCAGCCGTCGCACCCGTCCGGAACGCGCTTGCGCTTCTGGCCGTGTCCCGTGAACGCGATGTGGCAGATCCTGACGGCGGCGCAGCCAGGCTCAACAATGGCGTACTCGTGCATGACCCAACCCAAACTGCCGCCGCCGTCGCCGCGCTGCAGGCTGAGCATGTGGTTGGTCCACTTGATCTTCTCGCCGCCGACGTCCAGCACCCCGGGGACGCATCGCTGGCTCTTCCACTTGAACCCGCCGTCAACGAGGCGGTGCTGGCGCGCGCCGCCGGCCTTGGCATTCTCGCCGCCGCCGCGGACCCAGAAGTAGGGCTCGTCGTCGTCGCCGCGGCCGTGGCGCTTGAAGAGCTTCCACGGCGGCGTGCTGGCGGCGGAGTTGTCGGCGGTGATGTCGACGCCGGGGAACGGGTCGGGGAGGCCGCGGGCGCGCGGGAGGAGGTAGGACTCGATGAGCTCCTTCTCCTTGGGCACGAAGCGGTAGCCTGGCGGGAGGGATCGCACGTCCATCGCCGCCGCCATGGTGGTTCTTGCCTCCTCCTCGGTTCTTGACTTCTTGGAGAAGGGAATTAGGGAAAGGGGATGCGAGATCGAGCGAGAGATGGAGGAGCGGAGAGATGGAGGAGCCGAGAGGGGTTATTGGGGTCTCTATTTATTTGGCGGGAGCGGCCGCGGGTTCGCGCGATTGATCCGAAGGCATGTCCGAGTGGAAGCTGCATATGGAAGGTTTTCTGATATTTGCTTAGCTGGCTTGGGTGTTTCCATAAACACGATTGAATCCGACCATCACTTGCTTGCGGCTTACGCTGTGTAAGTAATTGATCGGCGCAGGCCAGATTTCCGAGCACCTGAATCCGGTGCGGGTGGTCCGCGGCTCCGCGCGGGCAAAACAGAATCAAATCCTTGAAGGTCGGTTTCTGTGCCCACAAGGTGTTCGACGAAATGTCACGAACATAAGCTCCAACGAGAAAGAAGATGCCACGCCCGCGATAGTTTCACTGAGCCGGTGCGTGGTCACCGTGGGGAAGATCGCGATCGCCGCGGAAACGATGGTGAACATCACCGTCGGAAACGCAGGTGAAGACCATGGTTCGCGAGTGACGACCTGGGCACGCTCGTGCGCGAAAGATGCGCTGCCGGGCATGGCGTGGTGTTCGCGCTGCGGAGCAGAGGTCCGTGTCACCTGAACGGTGAAGACACTGGCTGCTCCTTGCAGCAAGTGGCCATGGATGCATTTGAGCAGCCATGTCCGCGCAACGTGGTCTGGGCAGGTTCTGGCCGTGAATGCGCAAAACACTGATTGTTTGATTGGGAGTAGAGACGGTGCCGGCCAATGCAAACAGCTCGATTTGCATTAGCTGAATTGCAGGTTATGGGTTAGGGAAAATATTAAACTGGGTGTCGGATTTTACCCCTACTGCTCTTGTTTAGTTCAAAACGGTATAGTTCTGCTTCTGCACGTTCTAAGCGTGCAAGACCTTGCAGAAATATTTGATCATTATCACAGACAGATCGGAGTACAATATTTCACCATTAGTCGATTACAGAAGGGTGCCTCAATCCAAGTGAAAACACCATCAAGCTCAATCCGTGCAATCTGGGTAGCGTGTGGATGACAGATTTGAACGTCCAACATGTTTAACGAAAAATACCAACCCACGAATAAACTCTCACCAGCCAAACACATCCTAGGATATTATGATGAAGACACTGTTGTTTTAATGCAATAAACTCAAGTGCAACAGAGCAATGCAGCGAGGTATAATATACATTATGTACAAATCAAACAGAACTGGAGTAAACCATGTTGGCGTGGACTACCAAGTTCTGTATTGTTTAACTTGAGAACTACAACTACAGGATCCTTACTGCTATACCTGATAGCCTATGGTCTCTCTGCCAGTCACAAGCCAATCAGTGCACGAGGTCTATGCTCAATGGTCAATAAAGGCATACCACTCTGTGAGACAGCCCTAACGAAACCCATATTAGCAGTCAAGGTGGGAGCACGCCAATGGTCGCCTGTACCAAATACAATCTTGTTTTTCATTGCAAGCTTCCTTGTTGTCGGAAGATCCATCATGCGTGCTGAAGGACTGTCAAGGACAATTCTGCAAGAGGAAAACATATCGATCAGTATAACGTAAAAGACCGATTTGGTGTTTCGTTCAAATAGTATTTGAGGACATTCACAAACACACACACACTAAATATGACACGGCGATCAATAGTGAATTCCAAAAGAAACAGTGGTAGCGGTTCCTACTTCAGCACAGTTATAGGCAGTTATAGAGCCAGTTTGATATGACAGCGCTTGTATGAAACAGGATAAAAATAGCAGCTGAGTGAGAGAATGGATGTTTAAGTGCATGATTAGAGGAGTCAAAACAGCTAGATAGTATCCATGGTGCTCTTCTCAAGCAAGGTTGCCAAGTTTAAACAGTTTTCAAGTATATACCAATTTAGCATACAGTATGATTTAAATCGACGTTAGAACTAATTATCCACCAATTTACATTAAGCCCCATTAGCCTAGCATGTTACTACAGATGTATACCATCGAATATTACTTTTCTTGGGCCACCTGTGCCTCTACACATCATTCAGTACAAATCAAACAACCAATGAAAATCCTTGAATAAAGCTACATTTTGGCACTAGACATAATGCTCAGGGGCACGAACTATTGACCCTCACCCTCTTCAGTACAATCAAATGAATTAGTTTCCCAAAAAGTGGAGAGGGATGGAGGTTATAACCTTAGGATCAGTAATTCACACCCTAACAATGATGTACCTTACCAATTAAATCTAGATGGGAAGTGAGAGCAAAATTCTGCTGCATCAGGCCCACCGCATATTGAAAGAGCAGGTCATTAGGAATACAAATACTAGCCAAACAAGCTATATAAAAGAGTACATAACATACATAAGTTGTTTGAGTAATAGTTTTGTCCTAGTTTTCTCCTCAGGCCCACCGCACATCGACACAATGTCTTTGAACTCCGAGTTAACAGTTTCACATATGATACACTGTTTCCCATTCACTACTTTCCCCAACTCCAGGAGTATTGGGGACTGCAGTTCAGACTGTGCCTGCAAGCAAAAACGAAGTCAATACAATATGTACAGCATTCGACTTCTGTAAGTACATAGCCATCAAGGAGAGCAACCTAATCATTCTATCATAAATCTGGAGCATGGACATTTGATTGTAGATCATAGCAAGTCATTGATGTGGGATTCTTTGTTATGATGTAGAAATAAGCAAGAATTATCTCCACGTACTTGCATGATTTGCTGTTTAAAGAGATCTTGAATAAAATATGTACAAATGCTGAACCAAAACATTTAAATTGAGATGACAAACTGTGAACTACCTATCCTAGAATGGTCAATCACAAGACTAGATTGTAAATCAAACATTTCCAAATCACCTGATCCATTACAAACTTGTAGTTGCACTTGAACCTTGCCCTGGTCTCTGCCTCCGGCACAGCCATAAGCTTCCCCACACCGCCGTTGCTGATCCCAGACACTGCTGCAACCAGAGCCGTGGTGTCCAAGTTCACCAGTTCCCTGGATCCCATGTTCATCTTCCCTAAGAAGGCACCAAATCCATCCTCCAATGGCAAAAACACCTCATCTTCACCACGCCCCTCTGTCACTACGGCCTCTGGTGGGGGAAGCATCTCGCCATCAGCCTCAACAACGTCAATCTCAAACGCCCTAGAGGTCCTCATCTCCTCACTTGGGTGGAAACCGACGCGAACCCATCCTTCCTCCTCTGATTCGCCAATGAACTCCACAAGCAAGTCAGTCTCCACGGCCCCGAACCCCTCCGCGAGACCCCGCGCGATGTCGGCGCCGACGCCGCGCGAGAAGACGAGCAGCAGCTTCTCGGGGCAGGTGGCGGGCGGCGCCTCGCGTGCGGCGTGCAGCACCGCCGCGATGCGGGCTTGGAGGCCGCTGCTCGGGACCCAGGCGAGCCTGGCGGGGTTGCTCGCGGAGACGAGCGCCCACGCGGAGCGGCCGCGGAAGGCGCAGGCGAAGTCGACCCCGGGGAGCGGCGCGAGGCGGGACGGGCTCCGCACGGCCGGGTGGGCGAGGAGGTGGTGGAGCGCCGCGAGATGGGGCAGGTTGGAGGACAGCGGCGCGGCTCGCGGCGGGGCGGAGTGGAGAGAGGTGAGGAAACGAAGTTCGGCGGCGACGAGGCGGAGAAGGGACCGGAGGGCGGACTGGCGCGGCAGGTCTGGAGAGGCGGCGAGGCGGCTGTGGAGCGCGCGGCACCGCTCTAGCGCGAGCTGGAGCTCGTCGGAGCCGGCGGCGGACGCGTGCGGCGCATCCATTCTCGCTTCTCTGTGGGCTTCGCGTTGGAATTGGGGGAGGAGATACACGACGCTCGTGGGCTGGAACGGGCCAGCTTCGATGCAGCAGATCGGATGGGCTGGAAGTCCGCATCACAGATAGCCCATGAGTTTCATTGGCACTGACGTATAGGAAGGGCCAGAAAATATAGCCGTTGGGCTCGGCTCGGGCGTCGCGTTCACTTTACCTCTGCTCCACCATTTTATTTTGAAGCGCACCACCCGTGGCTTTCGCTTTCTTCCTCTTCCACTCTCCCTCCCAAACGGCACCCACTCCCGCCGCCGCTCTGCCGCCGGCTGCTCCCACGGCGGAATTTCGCGCCCCAAGAACCTAACCTGTCGGGATCCGAAACCGCAAGTACTTTGAGAGGTCTATCCTTCGGTAAGGTTTCGAGATCTGGCCCTCTGTACACCTGTTGTTTTCGAATTTTGTCGTTATGTTCGTCGCCTCGTGCTCGTCTCCACTCGGGTGCGCTGTTGGTGATACCAACTCACGCTTGGCTGCTGGAGTGGGTATTTTCTCTGAATCCCATGCCTGTTGCGGCCGAAGTGGCGCGTCAAATTTTCGGGTAGATTTGTTGCGCCGTGTCGTGGATGGACGTCTAGGGTTTGGGGTGGATTTGTTAGTGTGCGCTCAAAATTCTAATTGGTTGTTAGTTCTGTTCATTGCAAATTTGGGATTTCATTTGCCGGGGTAACAGCTAGATTTGCGCCTGCAGGAGCAGCCACCAGGCTTCTTCTCCCAAACCTTGTGTTTTTATGGGGAGAATATGACAAAATAGTTCAATTGCTGCTATTCTCGTATGATGTTGTACTGTGCTACTTTCTGCAAAATACCCATGCACTTTATTGTCCTGCATTTATGTCCAATTGATTTGCTGCATTTACTGTATGCAAGGTATCTAATACATGATCTTCTCGTCATTATAGTGTTCGAATCTAAAATGAGTGAGGGGGCAAGTACTCAGCTGGACCATGAGAAAGGTCTCACTCATGCTGGTAATGAATCAAGCAGCCCTGAAACTGTACAGAAATTGAAAGTTGACATGGAAGGTTCTGAAAGCAGAATTGAGTCGCCCACGCCAGAGAAGCCTGAATCTAGAAGGAGAGGGACTGTTGTCAGTTCATTGGCAAGGAATTTGCTTGCAGAAAGGTACAAGGACAGATTTGCCGGTCAGCTGTTGGAAGATGAGGATGAAACAGATGATGAAGAATATGATGTGTCTGAACTGCGTCTTGATGATAGACCCATTGAACTTCTTGAGAGGTGAGCTATAATTGTTTGTTTTCTTCTCATTCACACAGGTTCTGCCTGACAGTGATTAATGATGATGCATTCTTGTGTATAATGTCAGGCACAAGATTTTGCTTAATCTTTTCAATCGAATGGAGAGTTCTATAAGATTGCTGCGCCTGCGGAAGAAGATGACTACTTTTAAGAACATTGCAACCCAGGTGGAAGTACTCACAAAGAGGTACTCATAACAACATCAGTTTTTGTCTTGAAAGTCATTATCTGTTATATGTTTTTCTTCTTTCAGTTGGATTATAACTTTTCTTCATTACAGGAAGTTCTTGTGTGGTCATTTGGCACAGATGAAGCATTTGTTTCCCGAAGCAATCCAGATAAAGAGGATACTCTTGCATGATGAGAAAAGCTTATGCATGTACCCTGAGATGGAAATTTCACTTGTCATGGATGTTGTTGAATGCAAAAGTACTGATCAGTCTCCATCCATGGCTATTTGTGAGGCTTTTTACTCAAAGCTATTGGCTTTTTTGGATGCTCATCATAAGGTACTAAACTTAATTGGCTTGGGATTTCTCAGGTGACACATTGTTTTCACTGCATGATATTCCCCTTAAGTTGCTTTGAGTGCTCAACGGAGTTCCTTTCTTTTCATTTCAAGTGAACCAATATGTGCTCTCTCAGCATTTATGTAACATTTTTTTTTTGTCAATCTTGAGACCGTAACAATGCTCTAAGCTTTTTTTTGTTGCATTTATTTGTAGGATAAAGAAATTCCTGAGGCTATCCTACCAGAACCCTTCAATTCAAGACCACAGGAGAATTTATATCTCAGGACACCGTATAATGGACATTCTACTGAGTCACCTCTGCAGATTTCCGCTGAAGATGGGTTTTCAAATGCTTCCCACTTCCCACATTCATTCCAAAAACTCATATCCCAGAAAATAATTGCTGATGGGACTGAAAAAACTCAATTGTTATCTGAATCAGCTGAACTGAGCTTGATGTGTGCTCATGAAACAGAAGGGCCAAGCACAAGTCCTAAAAAGCAAGACACACAGATGCCAGATTCAGTGATGTCTGAAATTTCTGCTACTCCAAACCGCCATTTGATCACTTGCTGTCAAGAGAATACACCAAAACAAGGGACTTCAGATTCACCATTGATGACTGAAACACCAGCAATGCAGACACCAAAGAGGCCATTGCCCACTCCACTCGACAAACTTGAGACCACATGCGAGCCCATTTCTGAACCACGGTCAGCCAGTTCAGCTCGCAGAACACTGATGATGTACTCACCATTAAAGCTTGAAGGGAAACCTGCTTGTCATGATGTAAATACTGCAAAACTTGAGGTCTCTGCTAAAAAAGGCTTATTCTCGGAAGAAACATCTACTTTTACAAATCTGCTGGAGGTATGTGATAATTCCATCAGACCACCACCTGTACATTTATTTGCTTTTGTGTATTGATTTGTATATAGCTACATGTTGGAGGGCTTAAATACCAGACGATGTCATAGTCTACATAGAAAATGCTTTTGCTTGGATATCACTTCTTGAAATCATTACTTTGCAGTGGAATAACTATGGATGACTCTTTCTGTATTCAGTTATAAAGTTTTCTTATCTTTCATGTGGACCGAATTGACCTTTAACTGCCTCTATGTAACACAATAATCAGGATCTAGGTATATGCAACTATTCAATAATATCTAGAATGTTGGCAATTTGGTAGTCAGTGCTAAAGAAAAATGAACCAGCCATTGGACTACCAACAACCAATAGCAACCTGCCAATAATCTATTCCCTGATGCACATTGATAGTCGAGTCCGATGATGCTTGTTGTTCCCCCTAACTGGGCCACAATATATATATATAATTATCTTGTTCACCTTAATTTTCCAAGTATGTCATGCTGTATGACTAATTACAACTGACAACATGCTTTCAGTTCTTTGGTTAAATCAGAACAGATACTGGATAAAATTGTCTCTGCTACTTATTTTTGCAGGAAAATGATCCTGTCTATTTGACTGGTGAAGGCGAAACCAATCAAGATGGCACAGCAGAAACCCATAAAAAGCTAACCTCTTTACGTGCCACATTTGACATTGTGTGTGACTTTTCACGATCTACCAAGAATTCACTAATCACAAAACAGGAACTTGTTCACTATATTCTTGCCAACAACTTGGAGATAGAAGAGACTGGTAATGATGGTCAATATAACAATTCCAAACTCTTTCAAACTTGGTTTTTCAAGTTGTGTTGATTGTATGTTATCCCTATAACTTGACAGGTGAGATAGAAGAGCAGCTGCATGTATTAGAAGATTTAGCTCCTAATTGGATATCTAAGAAGGTACACGGTGGAGAGATTCTTTACAGGCAAGTATCATAAGATAAATGTTGCCTTTTCTTTAAGGCACCATTTTTGTGCAAATGTCCTTTTACTGGATCATGATTGCTAAATGAACATCCTTTTGTTATTGGGAGATCTTGTTAGGGCAATACTAATACAGCTTTTGTTCCATGAGCAGTATTGAACAAATATCAGATCAGAGTTCAGTTCGGGCAAGACTTGTTGAAGTCGTATGAGGTAGCTACGATATGTGCACAGCTGAAGAATCTACTTGATGTGTATGAACTGCTAGTTTGCCAACTGAAGATCATGGGATCCTCCTCTGAATTGCTCTTTTCTGCTTTTACTTCAATTGCAAATGGGTTCCTCATCCACTTTTACTGACCCTTCATGTAACTGGTCTCCTTGTTGACTGCTCACTGAATCATGATAAAATGTCAATTTGTGTCATGGAATAATTTTCCAGCCGTATCCCTCCCCCCCCCCCCCCCAATTTGCCTGTACGGATGCGAGGTCTGATGTAGGAAAGGTCACTTTGGCCCTATTTGTTTCAACTTATAATCCACTTAGATTAATTAATCTAGCTTAATTAATCCACTAGGCAAACAAACAGATAAATTATTAGGCCATATTAATTAATCCAGATGACATATTATTATAATCCAATAACCTGCTATAGATGTGTTTATTTTGGAGAAAGACCCATTACCCATGCTAAGTTGATCTTCTTACATAAAAAATAACTTAATCTAGCTTAAATAATCTAGGAAAACAAACACCTCCTTTAGATTAATTAATCTAATTTAAATAATTCAGATTAAATAATCTAACACTATAATCCAGATTAATTCAGTTGCTCCCTCTGATTTTCTTTTCTGAAAACAAGAAACTTGGTTCAATGTCCGAACATCAATAAAAGGAAATCAGAGGGAGCACTATTCAAGAGGTATGTGGTAAGTTGGTTTATTCTCTCTTGAAAAAAGCAGCGTTGTTTGGTGTGAATTCCACTCCTGTACAGAACTGCTCGCTTAATGTTTATTTGCAGAATATGCAGGTTATAGTGGCAAGAGTACATAGCGCAACATATATTCACAGATAATTATCACAGCATAAAGCATCATACAGGCTCATCATCTCACACCCACGACCCTCGGTACAAATAATAATCACACGCAACATGTATAACTGCCGCTCACTCCTCGGACCAGGTGATGCCCACCATGCCGACATTCTGGTCGAGCCCCAGAGCGTTCCACACCGCCGGCGACGCATCTACAATGTTGTTGTCACAGGGCGGCTCGAAGTTGTGATCCTCGTCGCAGCCGTGTACGGAGTCGCACTCGTCCACCACTTTGGCATACACGGAGTTGCCGTTAGAGGCGGTGATCTTGATCTGGTGGCCGCAGCGTGCCATATTGCTGAACCACCCAGTGGACAGTGCGACGACCTTCTCCTTGTCGCTGTGGTAGGAATTGTCGCATTCCGACGGGCCACCGCCGTCCTTACCCTTCTCGAAGCTGTTGAGCGTTAGCACGGCCTTGGTACTCGCGGTAACCGGCGGCGAGCAGCGGTACTGGGGGTACTGCTTGCCATCCTCGCAGCAGTCCGGGTCATTGCTCTTCTCGCAGTGGCCCGACTTGCCTGGGAGGTAGCCGCTGGCGCTGCACGTGCTGAGGCTGGCACCGGGGCGGAGGGAGGACGCGACGTGGGAGGTGGATAGCATGGCGAGGAGGAAGATCGCGGTGGTAGCTAGAGCTCGTGGAGTGGCCATATTTGCTTATTGCTTGAACTCCCTTGATCACTTTGTTTGCCCTGGGTGGTGACTGGTGCTTGAGATTGGAGTGCTGCAAAGATGAGCTTTTATAGTCATCTAGCATGCTCTGCTTCCGCTAGTGTGGTTGTGAACGCAGACTCCGTTTTGCAAGAGTCTCCACGGCAAATCGCTGCTATGTTCAGATGGAGGGCAATGAACGTTCATAACTGCCGTGCCGTATCAAATGTTTGGATGAACGTAAGGAACACGGACTCACGGCACTTGACCTTGTTGTGTCAGTAAAAAAGAAGTTACCTGGAGAGCAGGGAGGCGGCAAAGCCAAGGGGAAAAGGAGGCTGTTGAACGAAATTTTACTTGGAATCCGGCTGTTTTAATGCAAAAAAAAGTATCCAAACCTCAAACTGTAGTCAGATGACATTAAAAAAAAAAACTGTAGTCAGATTTACTTTTTGGCTATGAATTATTTTGAAGAATCTTTTCAAATATTTTTGACGAGGTTATTATGACACGGGCAAGTCATCTTTCTCATTGTTATGGTATTGTTTTCGAAAAAGATACATATGACCCATAAAACATCTCCTCCCAACACTAAAGATTGTTGGCAACAAGCAAAATGTAGCCTTTTGTTGTAAAGCAAAATGTAGCCTACCCTAGATACCAACGGGTCGTCGGCGTTCCACGCCTGGTTCTACGGCGCCGTCGTCCCGAACACGACAGCGACGCCGGATCGCGTGTGCGCGGCCGACCGATTTGCGGCGGACTGCGCCCGGTGCTTGGATGCGAGCGAGAGCGGCAGCGGCGCTGGGGTGGCTGCAGAGGATCCACGGCGAGGAGGTGGTGGTGGTCGGCTATAGCACAGCTGCGTCCTACGCGTCCGGGTATCCGTGCTACCTGCTACCACAGGGGCCGCCGGACTGTGAGGTCCCTTTCCCTTTCTCCAACCCCTCGTCCATAATCTTAGCAGGTCTTTTTTTATCACAGCGCGTGTTGGAGACATCTTCTTGCTGGCATGGATGGTGATAATACTAACAACGGAAGCGATAGTGCTCGTCGACGCGTTCGCCAAGGTACGTTTCCCCCTTGCACGTAGCTTGTTTTTTCTGATAAGCAACCGTTGTGGCCTAATACGATGGCTTATTTCTGTGATATGAGTTCGTTCAACTGGCATGACATGTTAAGACAGAATTTTTCTTCTCTTTGTTTTTGCAGATTTTGCGTAGCCTGTAATGCAGACGAGGCATTCCAAACTTACTCCTGTCATGTGGGTTTTCATCAGAGGTAACTCCCCCTTGATAGTTCAGTATGCTCATGAATCTCTGTTGTGCGTGTGTGGGTTCGAGAGAGTAACTGAATAGTATAGCCACTAAGTTTGTGCTAGTAGTATTCAACTAACGTGGGTTGTTTAGAACACAAACTTTGTTGCTGCAAAAATTCAGGAGTCCATGTCTCAATTCGTTCAACATTCTTTGATCGGGCGCCTACAGGCTACAAAAGTACATTCTCGTCCAAACTAAGTAGAAATTCGACTGGCCTCAAAAATTGAAAGAAATAGAATGTCTTTTGCACCCAAAATTAATAGTAAGCCCAATTCGCGGCCTAAAGAATGTCGTTGAGTTCCTAAAGAATGTCGTCGTTGAGTTCTTACCAATATATTTCTAAAAGATATATACCTATTCTCAAGTATAATTGAAATATGTTTCTTAGAAATAATATAATTGGGCGGGAAGTGAGAGGGGGGTTAGGGAGATTGGACAAGACACATGAACTAAAGAAATATAGTTGCCGGATGGCAACACACATATACACACGTACACGCGCACACAAAGACACATGATGTTATATGGATTCTTGTCCAAGGTATGTTTCCCCCCTTGCACATAGTTTTTTTTTTTTTTTTTTGATAAGCAACACTTGTGGCCACATACGATGGCTTATTTCTATGTAATGGAGTAAAAAGATCCTATTCTGTTCTAGCAGTACAGGACGATATATATAGTTAAACTGGCATGATATGTTAAGACAGAATTTTCTTCCCATCGTTTTTTAGGCCTTGTTCGTTTTTACAGGAATAGGCTGGAATGAGGCCTGTTCCGGCTGGATTGATTCGGCCTCATTTTGGTTCCGGCCCACTATGAAATTGCTATTCATTTAAAGACTGGTAGAGAATGCAATCCGGTCCATTTTGATGATTTTGTAGGCTTCGTGGGTCGGATTGAATTTTTGTCTCTTGAGATCCGGAATGAAGGAATTCCTAACTTACTCTTCCTGTGGCCTTTCTGTTTTTTAATCAGAGGTAACTCCCCCTTGTTAGTTCAGTATGCTCATGAATCTCTGTTGTCGCACCTGACAGAGTAGGATCGAGTCTTGTTGTACATGTGTCGGTTTGAGAGAGTAACTAATTAATACAGCCACTTAACAGCTGGTACTGCTAGTGCTAGTAGTATTCAACTGACATGGGTTGTTTAGAACAAAAACTTTGTTGCTGCAAAAATTCTGGAGTCCATGTCTCAATTCATTCGACATTCTTTGATCGGGCGCCTACATACTACAAAAGTAGTCTCATCCAAACTGAGTAGAAATTCGACCGGCCTAAAGTCGAAAGAGATATAATGTCTTTTGCATAGGCCACTAAACCCAAACTTAATAGTAAGCCCAAGTCGCGGCCTAAAGGATGTTGTTGAGTTCCTAAAGAATGCTGTGGTTCCTAAAGAATGTCGCTGAGTTCTTACCGATATATTTCTAAAAATATATACCCATTCTCAAGTATAATTTACATATGTTTCTTAGAAATAATATAATTAAGCGGGAAGGGAGAGGGGGTTATGGAGATTGGACAAGACACATGCACTAAAGCAATATAGTTGTGCGATGGTAACACACATACACACACGTACAAGCACACACAAAGACACATGATGTTATATGGGTTCTTCACCACGGTTTATAATAATTTTATATCACTATTTCTCATTATCAATTGTGATTCCTCAACTAGTGGTAAGTGTTTCCATAACATTGTATTCTTACCATTTTTATGTGATTTTGGTGTAGTGGCGTGCCACTTTCTAATGATAACGCATGAGACACATGTACAACTCTGAGAGTGGTGCGAACAGCGGCACCTACAGAAGCATCTGCTGTGACCGACATCAGTGACGATGATGGAGACACTCGTACGACTCTAATAGGGTTGTACATCCATCTAGGCTGATAAAATCCGTTTATTTCCTTTTCATTTGGCCTTCTCCAAATTGTGAGAGACCCTAGCACCAAATCAATCATGATTCCCCATTTCTTCCATCCCATGTGCAAGCAGTTACAGTCATGTTTTTCATGGTAGGGAACCAGGTTGCACCACCATGCTAGCACAGCTTGACAAGGTGAAAAGAGAGGGCACTGAAAGCGAGGCCTCCCTCAGTTTGGGCCCTGAGAAGGTGGCAGTAGTGTTGATGCGGGAGAACCTGACAACGAACTTGTCTGTTATCATGCTCGTCAGCCAAGTGAAGCTGCAAGATGTGGACAACACGACAAAGAGGATCTTGTCGGGAGGTGGTGTGCGTGGCAACGGAGATGATATCGTTGGCAAGGTCGAAAGTGCTAGTAACACACAAGTCTGGGAGTTGTAGACGAAAGTGAAAATACAAGGCCGATATCGAGAGGAGGAAGAATGAGCGCCTCTTGGAAGCTTGCAGACAACGCCTCTAAAACAGCAATAGTTTAGAGATGAGTCATCGTGAGGATTGGGTTGCAAAAGTTGTGCATAGGGTTGATGCTCATCGGACATTATTGTGGTAGAGAGGTACATATCTTCCCTCAGTGATGAACTCCTCTAAGAGATCTTACTCCGCCTCCTCTCCCTTGCCACACTTGTCCATGTCACCTGAACTTGTCGTGGGCATCGCATTGTGGTCTCCTCGCCTGCCTTCCGCTGCAACTTTCACGCCATGCACCCGACACCATTGTTGGTTTTCTTAATTCATTCATATGACCATGCATTGGCTTCTAGCATTCCCACTTTCGCCTTATTTGTCCCCACTCACCCACATCACCTGGACTTGGTTGCTACATCTGTGGCGATGAATTCCTCCTCACTTTCCTCATTGACCCCTCGGAAGGGCCCTATAGCTAGGAATTTATGGGTGGCTACCATGTCTACATTAGATCTCATGAATTCATGTTTAACCTATTATATGAGGATAGAAATTGTCTCTTTGATCTTGAAACCAAGGACGACTTAGAATGGCAATGTGGCGCCATCTTCATTGTTGCCTTATTCTGTAAATGATGACTCCATGCCTTTCAATGTTCTCATAACATTTTGTTCTTACCATTTTTTTATTGTGGTGTAATTTTGTATGTATATACGATCTATATTTAGGGTTCTACATCTCCATCACACCTCAAATTTTTTGTGTGGTTTGCCACTTTCTGATATTTCCTTGAGAAGGAAGTAGGACTCTATGAGGAGTGCGAACAACAGCAAGAATCAAGCATCCATTGTGAATGACGTGGACGACAATGATGGATACACTTACGGCCCTAAGAGGGGGGGGGTGTACATCCATCTAGGCTAATAAAATCTGCTTATTTCCTTGTCTTTTGGCTTTCTACAAATTGTGAAAAACTCGTGCACCAATTCAATCCCAATTCCCCATTTCCTCCATCCCTTGTGCATGAATTTGTGGTCGTGGTTGTTATGGTAGGGGACCCAAGGTTCACCACCATGCAAGCATGGCCTAACAAGGAGAAAGGCAAGGACACCCAAAGCATCCCTCGATCTGGGCCCTCTGGAGGTAGTGACAATGCTAACGAGGCAGAATGTGGCATCGCTCTTGTTTGTCGTCGTGCTCGTTAGCCAAGTGGAGCTACAAGATATGAACGGCATGGCAAGGGGATCTCACCTGGAGGTTGTGTGGGCGGCAACTGAGATGTCACAGACGAGGTCGAGGGTAAAGTGCTAGTAATGCTCAGGTCAGGGACTTGCAAATGAAAGTGAAAACACTAGAGGTCGAGACTGAATAGATGAAGAAGGAGCACCTCTTGAGCGGCTGTAGACAAGGCCTCTAAAGCAGCAGCAGTCTGAGAGATGAGCCGTCACAATGGTTGGGTTGCAAAAGTTGTACATAATGTTGACGCTGCATGAGACACTACAGTAGTGGAGAGGTACATATCTTCCCTCAGCGATGACCTCCTCCTAGAGATCTTCCTCCGCCTCCACTCCCTCGCCATACTTATCCATGCCACCTGAACATGTCATGCATATCATCGCATCGTGGCCTCCTCGCTTGCTTTTGCAACCGCTTTTGTGCCCTGCACCTAGAGCCATTGTTGGGCTTCTTCTTGACCCTACAATGGTTTCTAACATTCCTAAAGAATGTCGATGACTTCTTACTGATATACTTCTAAAAATATATACCTATTCACAAGTATGATTTACAAATGCTTCTTAGAAGTACTATAATTGTGCGGGAAGGGACAGGGGGGTTAGGGAGATTGGACAAGACACATGAACTAAAGAAATATAGTTGCGCGATGGCAACACACACACACACACACACACACACACATACACACACACACACACACAGGTGCACACAAAGACACATGATATTATATGGGTTCTTCTCCACGTTTACAATAATTTTATATCACTATTTCTCATTATTAACTGTCACTTGTTGTTTGGTGGACAAGCCTTTAATCTTATAGGACAATAATGTAAGCATAGCTATTTAAATCCAATCTAAGAATCAACAACAATATCATGCTTACAATCACAGATTTTTTTATTAGGGTATGAATATGACACTCTCTTACTTGCAGCCAAACTAGGTGGACCGCCCGTAGGGTGGAGCAGCAGACTCAGCTACACACCTACAGTAACACCCCCTAGCCGCCGGCCAAGCTCTGCTTTGTCCGTTCCAATGAGCAATGCAATTTTCCCATGACCATTGGTTGTTTTGCTTAAAATACGCAAGGAAGGAGAAAGGAAAACAGGAAAGGACGAAGCAATATGGGCCATTTGAGCCTAATCAATTTTCTAGTGCTGATTTGCTGAGGCCCATCAACATGCCTCTGCCAAGCACCCCATCGCACATGTGAAGTAGCAGTCTGATGATTGCTTGACCGCGTTTAACACTACCATATGTGATGATCAGAATTGAATTTTGAACACTAGCGTGCTGCGACTTGAGGGACAACGAGAAGAGACTAAGACTAAGAGTGAACAAGCCGACACAATCACAACCATTACAAGGCGTGGTTGCAGTTCAACAGTGTTGTCGATGCTGGTGACATTAATGGTAGCAATCGGTCGATGAATATGTATGACCAAATGCAACAATTCCATTGACTCTAATTGGAAAGAAGATCAGAACATGGACATGCCTTTGGCTAGGCATAATTCCTCAACTAGTGGTTAATGTTTCCATAACATTGTGTTCTTACTATTTTTATGTGATTTTTGTGTAATGGTATGCCCCTTTCTAATGATAGCACATGAGACACGCGTACAGGTCAGAGAATGCTGTGAACAGCAGGCACCTACAGAAGCATCCAATGTGAACAACATGGATGGCGATGATGGAGACACTCGTACGGCTCTAATAGGGTTGTACATCCATCTAGGCTGATAAAATCCACTTATTTCCTTTTCTTTTGGCCTTATCCAAATTGTGAGAAACCCTAGGACTAACTCAATCCTAATTCCCCATTTCTTCCATCTCATGTGCAAGTAGTTGCGGTGATGTTTCTCATGGCAGGGGACACAGGTTGCACCACCATGCTAGCATGGCCTGACATGGGCCCTTAGGAGGTAGCGGTAGTGTTGATGCAGGAGACCCTGACACCGCTCTCATCCGTTATCGTGCTCGTCAACCAAGTGAAGCTACAAGAAGTGGACAACATGGCAAGTTGGATCTTATCGAGAGGTGGTGTGTGCGGCAATTGAGATGATGTCGGGGGTGAGGTCGAGGTCGGAAGTGCTAGTAATGCACAAGTCAGAGAGTTGCAAATGAAAGTGAAAACATTGGAGGCCAAGATCGAGAGGAGGAAGAATGAGCACCTCTTGGAAGCTTGTAGATAACGCCTCTAAAGCAGCGATAGTTGAGAGACATTATGAGGGTTGGGTTGCAAAAGTTGTACGTAAGGTTGATGCTGCATTGGACATTATAGCGGTAAAGAGGTACATATCTTCCCTCGGTGATGACCTCCTCTAAGAGATCTTCCTCCACCTCCTCTCCCTTGCCACACTCGTCCATACCAACTGTATCTATCATGGGCATCGCGTCGTGGCCTCCTTGCTTACCTTTTGCAACTTTTGTGCCATGCACCTAGTGCCATTGTTGGGCTTCTTAATCTAGGCATATGACCATACATTGGCTTCTAGCATCCCCACTTTCGTCTTATTTGTCCCTACCCATAGGACCTGGACTTGGCTGCTATATCTATGGCTAGGAGTTTATGGATGGCTACTATGTCTACATTCTCCTCATGAATTTGTGTTCAACCTATTAGATCAAGATGGCAATTGTCTCTTTGATCTTGAAACCAAGGACAGCTTAGAATGGCAATGTGGCACCCTCTTCACTATTGCCTTATTGTGTAGATGATGACCCTATGCCTTTCAGTGTTCCCATAGCATTTTCTTCTTATCTTTTTTTTGTGATTTTGTTGAATGTATATATGATCTATTTTTAGGTCCTGCATCTCCGCCCCACCAAAAATTTTTGGTGTGGTCTACCACTTTCTGATAGCGCTTGAGTCACAAGTACGATTCTAAGAGGGCTGTGAACAACAGCAGGCATCTGTAGAAGCATCCATTGTGAATGACATCGATGACAAATTGTGAGAAACCCGCTTATTTTCTTTTTCTTTTGGCCTTCTCCAAATTGTGAGAAACCCTTACACCAAATCAATCTCAATTCCCCCATTTCCTCCATCCCATGTGTAGGCAGTTGTAATCATGGTTGTTATCGTAAGGGAACCAGGGTGCACCACCATGCTAGCGTGGCCAAACAGGGAGAAAGGCGAGGCATCCCTCGATCTAGGCCCTCAGGAAGTGGTGACAACGCTGACGAGGGAGAATGCAGCACCGCTCTTGTCCGTCGTCGTGCTCGTTAGCTATGTGGAGCTGCAAGATGTGGATGACATGGCAAGGAGGATCTCGGTGGGAGGTGGTGTGGGCGGCAACTGAGATGTCGCAGGAGAGGTCTAGTCCATAGTGCCAATAATAGGTCGAGGACTTGCAGATGAAAGTAAAAGCACTAGAGGTCTAGACTGAGAGGATGAAGAAGGAGCACCTCTTAAGCGGCTGCAGACAACGCCTCTAAAGCAGCAACAGTCAAGAGATGAGCCATCACGAGGGTTGGGTTGCAAAAGTTGTACATAGGGTTGATGATGCATCAGACATTATAGTGGTTGAGAGGTACATATCTTCCCTCGGTGATGATCTCCTCTAAGAGATCTTCCTCCACCTCCTCTCCCTCGCCATACTTGTCTATGCCACCTGAACCTATCATGCATATCATCACGTTATGGACTCCTCGCCTGCCTTATGCTACCGCTTTCGTGCCCTGCACCCCCGGTGCCATTGTTGGGCTTCTTCTTGACCCTACATTGGATTCTAATGTTCCCTCTTTTGCCTTGTTTGTCTCACCCACCCTAAGATCTCGGACATGGCTGCTACATCAATGATGGTGATTTCTTCCTCATTTTCATGATGGACCATGACTTCCTCCATGTGTGTGTGTGTGTGTGTGTGATCTATGTCATGTTTTATTAATTACAACCATTCTTGTGTGTATAATGGTTTATGCTAAAAATGAACCAATGACAAATGGTTGTAAATTAATAAAGGTGGCTAGTGTTTCTCCCACAAAAGAATTGAAGAAGTACTTTTCTTCCATGTAAATCTTATGTATTGAATATGGTGGCATAGTGTTTCTACATACATTAGTTTATTAATACATGTTTTATGCGGGTTGTGTTGCAATTGCAACTAATCTCCTGGAGCAGTGCCATTCATTTTGACCACTCTAATGTGCTGACATATGTTGTTGTGTAATTTATAAAAAAAATCTGTTACTTCAGTTGAACAATTGGATGTGTTTTTAATTTAAGAAACAGTTGTATATGTATGTGTTATGAAAATAATTAGGCTTGTTAAGGAATTGTTAGTTCATTTTAGGAATAATTTATTTAAATTAAATTTTTGAAATTAAAATTGGATCTTCTATGGTAGGGTTGTATACAATAATACACATCTTCTCTCTCTCTCTCTCTCTGTACGCGCGTGCGCGTGAGTTTCATTCAGATGAAGTTTTTTGTTGGGGTGCAGTCAACGTATGGGTTGTTTGAGACATAGATGCTAGTTTAAGATTTTTTTTTTGCATGGTAGTACCATAACCATCATATTTGAATTATAATTAATGAGTGTGCTAATAATTAACCATATTTCTGGATATGTTACGTTCCCTTGTGTTTGGTTAGTAATGCAGGATTTCTGGAGTATTGGAGGACATACGCAAAGACAAATGGTGGAAATGAGAACAAGATATCATCTGATGACTCTGTACTAATCGACAAGGAAGCCATGTCGATTGGGCTAGAAGATGGAAAGGTCCAATGAAGCCTAGTA
The DNA here is from genome assembly GCA_030378355.1 of Eleusine indica. Lineage (NCBI taxonomy): Eukaryota > Viridiplantae > Streptophyta > Magnoliopsida > Poales > Poaceae > Eleusine > Eleusine indica. The sequence continues at coordinate 53,294,114 of CM059495.1, forward strand.
GGGGTTGTAAATCAGCAACTACATCAATTAGAGAGCTTTTTGGCCTCGAGATTCTTTGTTTGTGTCGATCATCAAGGAGCGGGCCTCACCTCAGAATATGTCGTCGTCGTTGTCAAGAGTCCAAACCTGTAGGTTATTGTCTCACCAAAGAAGATGTTGCCCGCCAGCGTCAAGAGTCCTCACCTATGGGTTATTGTCTGATTGACATGCCCACAACAATGATCATTTGTATGATGTTATAGTAGATCCTCTGTTCTCCCCTGCGGCAAGGCGGATCCTAGATACATAACATGAAAAGCCGGATGTGCTGCTAATGGTTTGTAATAATGGTTGTAGCCTTTAACGAGGTGAAAAACCGGATTTTTTCCATTATCTAAAAAAAGATACAAAACGTTATGGTGTTATGGTCATTTGTGTTGTGAACAGTTCTAGTGTCAAATGCAGACGAATGTGTTGCTAATGTTTGTAATAATGGCTGTAGCCTTTAACAAAGTGAAAAGCCAGATTTTTTTTCATTATCTAAAAAAAGATACAGAAAGTGAAATCTGCTAAGGGACAAAAAATTTTGTCAGTATTTCCATAACTAATGAGCATTAGTGATGAAAAATAGTTTAGTGATGAAAACTTTTCATTGACAATTATGCATGTCATACCATCATTGGTGATGAAAAAGTGTTTGTCACTAAAAAAGTTACAATCAAATGTTTAATCACGAATTAATGACAAAAAATTAATACAAATTTCATCTCTTATAGTCCGCCACATAAAAAATCTGACATGGAACTGACAGAAAATCTCAATTTTTTCATCACTAATAACAGGAATCGATCCAGTTTTACCACAAAAGATAATTCGGTGTGATAGAAGCCGGCTCACCGTTAGGCCCAATAAAATTGTTAGCTCAAAACAATGCGGGCTGGCTAAATAATTTGTGGCACGGATTTCGTCACTTAAAAAAACTTGGCCCGTTTAGGGTCCGTCATTATCTGGGTTGTAGTTTTGTAGGCCATTCATTTCATCGCAAATTGGAGTTGGATCCATAAATATTTTAAGTCCATATTATTCATCACAAATTAATATCCGATCCATCAAAATCTCTATACCTTATTATTTTAGGTGAGTCCGTCTGTCCGTATTTTGGTGTTGGTCTTTGGTGTTGGTCCGAATATACTCCGGTTGTTTTGCCACCCGAATACAGTCCGGTTGACCGATCAAACTCAGAATCAAACGTACCAAATGTCCACACCAATCAAATCACCACACCATATCGGATCTAATAAATCTCTACTACTATTAAATCAGGTGCAGTCGTCTCTTCCTTACAAAAATCTGGCCCCTGCGCCTGATCTCTCTTACGTAAGTCTAAGTCTACTCCGTAAAATCTGCCCCCCTGCCACATATTACGTAAAAAGTCTACCCCATGAAAAAGAGTCTAGCCTTCCCACCTGCCACATATTACGTAAAAAGTCTACCCCATGAAAAAGAGTCTAGCCTTCCCACCTGCCACATATTACGTAAAAAGTCTACCCCATGAAAAAGAGTCTAGCCTCCCCACGATGGCTGTGTTGTGCTCCACCAGGACTACGATCGAGTCCGCCGCGCCGATCCCCTGGCATGTCCATACCTCCCCTATGGTGTTGCACACACGTAGTAAAACACGTACGTCCTATTGCTTCTGCATTTGTTGAGCAAGAGTCCCCTTTCCAAGCCGTCGAGGAAATCCAAAGCTCCTAGATCTCAATTACATATAGGCATGTCATCAGTTCACGCCACCAGAAATCTGATCTTCCCTCTCCCCTGTCCATCATGCTGCTAGGAAGTATCACCGACCAGATTGAATCCAAAGCTCCTAGATCTCAATTACATCACGTCGTGGTTCGATGACCGCGACATGCCCCATAAGCCATGATGGAAGCTACGAACGCTCGCGCTGCCAGAAACACTACTCGTGAAAGACAGTTCTAGAAGAAACCATACTTACCTATAGCCTCCAGCAGACGTAGAGAGGCCAAGGCGGACGATCTCCCCGTGATCAGGATACCGGCGGCTGTTGCCGGACGTAGCGAGGCCATCGGTTGCTGTTGGATGTTGAGAAGATTATAGGAACGTGATCATGCGTCATTGCTTGATGCGCATTGTTCATTTGACAGTTAAGCCGATGTAGACGATCTCCCAATGGGTACAGGCATCATAGCCGGATACATGCCGTTCATTGCCGGTCAAGCCGACGCAGATGACTAGGGTATTGGTGGCTGTTGACCGCCGCTTGACATAGAGAGACCAAAAAATCGTTGTTGTGAAGCTCTTCCGGCTGCTGCCGAACGACAAGACTGTTGCGAAGCTATTTCGGCTGCTACCGGATATCTAGAAGAGTACATGAACATGATTAAGCATCATTGTCGGATTGGTGGCATTCATTGACAGTTAAGACATGCCAATCAAACCAATCTGGTCTTCCCAGTTTCTTCTATACACCGTTATCATCGTACGGTCAAGTAACTACAAGTTTATGATCATAATTTTGGTGTATCATACTTGTGAGGTATCACTACCACAAAAATAGCCTTTAGCAGCGGTACAAAAAATCATGTAGCAATGGATTAAAAGAAACCCGCCGTTACAGTGGACAAGTGGACAAATGATTTTTAACGGTGGTTTATAAAGTGAACCGTAGCTAAAAATCGATTTTTAGCTACGGTTGATAATGTGAACTGCGGCTAAAATTAGCTCAGGCCCAGCCAGCGGCCCACTTGCTCTCTCCCCATCTGAACTATAAAATATCTAACCCTAACCGGCACCCACCCTAATCCCTCCCTCCTCACTCCTTAGCTGCCGCCGTTCTCTCTCTCTCTCTCTCTCTCTCTCTCTCTCACGCGAGCCTCCCCTCCGGTGCGCGGCTGCCCTCTTCTCCCTGCGGCGCGATGGCGGGTGGCCTCCCCTCTGACGCGTGGTTGCCCTCTTCTCCTTGTGGCTCGGCGGCGAGTGGCCTCCGACCCGGTGCGCGGCTGCCCTCTTCTCCCTGCGGCTCGGTGGTGGGTGGCTAGATCCAGTGCTTGGCTCGACGGCGGGTGGCCAGATCTGGCGCGCGAGCCTCTCCTCCGACACACGGCCTTCCCTCCGGCACGGGGCCTTCCCTCCGGCGGGTGGCCCTCCCGTCCGGCGGCATCCTCTCCCCCGTGGCTGGCCTCTTCTCCCTCCTTGTGGCGCGGTGGCGGGTGGCCAGATCCGGTGGGTGGCGTGGCAGCGAGTGGCCTGATCCGGTGGGCTGCCTCCCCTCTGATGGGTGGTCCTCCCCTCCGACGGTGTCCTCTCCCCCGCGGCTGGCCTCTTCTCCCTCCTTATGGCACGACGTCGGGTGGCTAGATCCGGCAGGCTATGACGCGGGCCAAATCCGACGAGGTGCGACGTGAGGGCCCAGGTGGGCTCGTGTGGCGGTGTTTTTTTCGTGTTGTTGAGTAGCGACGAGTGAAGATGTCACCCGCCGCTAGTAATCTCTATGTAGCTGCGGATTGTTTCCTTCTCAAGATGTCTGCCGCTATTGTTTTTCTTTTTTTAGCTGCGGTAGTGTAGCTGCGGGGTGGCCAACCCGTCGCTACAGTGGCTTTTGGATCATCGTTAGAAGCTGTTTTTGTTGTAGTGTATCAAAGCAGGTGTGCATTTGACTCTGGAAGTAGTTTGGCAGATACATATTTAAAAAGTAAGAGTGATTGCATTCAGTTTCAATAAGACTGTTTCAGTTATATGGATTATACTATGCGTGAAGTCTTAAATTATATTATGTGTCAAATAAATTTAGGGTACTATGGAAGTTTTATAAATATATAATATATCATTGCATAGATTATTAGATTATACCAGTGTGAGCTGTGAAGTGACACGGATAATAGCTTACCTTAAGCTCTTCAAGATCAAGAATGAACTTATAATCATGTTTGTTTTGATCCGAAATAGTAAAAATCAGTTATAAAAGTGTCATTAATACATAAATAAAAAATCTCACTAATACATTTAATTTATTTATATATTGCAAAATAAAATTCCACATTGTGAAATTATTATGCATGTAGCAATATCAATAAAACATGAGTTTTAATTAGTGTATCTTTAGAATATCAATAGAAAATTAGATAAGTTATTTAAATCAGCTTTATTTATTATATTTTTTAAAGTTCGTAGCAACGCACGGGCACTTTGCTAGTATGAATATATAAACTAATATAAGTTAGCTAAAACAACTAATATAAGTTAGCTATGGTCGTCTACAACGTTTTTGGTGTCCGGCGATCAACCATTGAGGCGGAGACATCCATCGCACTAACGGCCCACGACCGGGAGAACGCAAGAATACGGAACCTGTTTCTGATTTCACATGCAACAACCTTTTTGTTGCTTCGTTCGCTTTGTTGTCGTCTACCGAACATGATCCGAGACTCTTGCGAACTTGCGAGAGATCGACTCCGATTTATTATTCATACATCGTGTACCCTGCTGGCTGCCCTTATTTAACAAAAAAAAAAAAAACACGCCAGGAAGAACCAGTAGCGTACCAATGTGTGCATCCAAGAGAACGTAATTTTGTTGTTTGCTCGCCTGCATAACTCTCGAGATCAATGGTAAAATGTCAGCTTAAGCCGCGCTCTGGTCTGCCTGCCTGCCTTCGTCGTCCCCTGTCGCGCACACTTGCCGCCAAGGAGCAACAGTTGTTCCTGCCAAGGGAGACCATCATCCCGCGCCGGCTCTACAGCTCTGACAACATCGTTGGGAACCCCACGAAGATATGCACCTGATGCCTCTTGTGTCATGTCTTGAGTTAACGCTAGTTGAGGAGCAGAGTGGCCTAGCAAAGCAATTGAATTTTTGACCTATTTTTAACATAGGTATGAAGTGTCAAATATGATACGGGAAGGAATCTTAAGAAGCAAGAGGGTGTCGAGTGACTACAAAGTTTGTTGATCCTTATTCGGACAAATTATATAGTATGATGATATTATGGTTATTTAGTTGTCTGGTTTGACAAAGCTCTTGCATACTTTATCTGTACGAGTTTTATAGCTCTTTAAGTGTTACTTATAAGAAAACGAGGTCAGGATCATTTTTTCTTTTTAAGAGTATGCAAGTAAATTAACACAAGATCTATAATAAACAATGTTCAGTTATCCAATAAATTCTTAATTAAGGAGTTTGTCTCTGTTGGAAAAAGAAAAGAAGATATTGATACTCGATAGGTTTGTTTTTGTATATTCACCCATAATCATGAATGTCGGAAGAGCTTTGATGCGTCCTAATGAATTTATGACAACCTAGAAAATGAGAATATGACCTTCCGCGACGTGGTCACAAATACAAGATGAAAAAACATTTCACATATAAAAATTAGTCCACTCAAGAAAGTTTTCACAGCAAGAAAAAGATAACCAAACCGGGAATAGTTTAGTGTTTGACAGGATTGAAGCTAGAACCTTGTTAACTGAAGGTGTGGATGTCCAAAAAATTTTGAAAAGTGAATTGTATTTTTTTTTAGAAAATGGATAAACATCCGGCCTCTACAAAAGGTACACAACCTTTGATTATTACATCACCGCAGCATAATGCTGTCCACAAATAGAACTAAATCTATGCCAATCTATTATTATGCTTCCACCCAAGATTGGCTTGTTCCAAGACAATGACCTCTAATACATATTTCATCAAGAGCAATACATATTGAAAATCTTAGTGTATGCGTACATAAATATTTTAATATTTATATAAATAATACATATTGCTAGTAATTTTTAAATCCTATTCTGGACAAGCCCGACAACTGCAAGACGAAGAACGGCGTTGGGTGTAGCCAGGACGGGCAACCGTACAGCTGCTCCGCGCACGTCACGATGAACATTGGCACCAACCTCACGCTCAACAACGCGTTGTCGGCTATAACCGTGCCGCCTGCCTGCCGAATAAGTTCTATGTGTTGAGTTATCGACGATCGCAGGCACGTAGATCGAAGTAGAGAACAAAAATTAAAAGCAACAAGAATAGAGGAGATAAAATTTTTTATTGAATATTTCTGGCAAAAATACAAAGGGGTGTCTTCTCAACTATTTATAAGGGGGAAACCCTACTTCGTGTTGGATCCCAATTTGATAACAAGACCATATGGGCCAGGAGTCCTTCTTCTAGAAGGTGGGCCTGGCCCAATAAGAGTTTTACAACACTCCCCCTTGGTCTCTTTATCACGATAAATATGCGTCATAAAAACTCTTTAAAAACCCAGTGAGAAAAATAAAGAAAAGAGCACATACTACCGTTACTTGTGTTGCACGCACTGTCTCATCAAAAACCTCATTGAGAAAACTTCATATGAAAAACTCATAAGAGAAAAAGAGTACAATGCTATAATCTTCGTGATTAATAATTATCGATCTTCATGAACGATATGCATTATCTTCGAGATAATACTTTAATTCGGGAATGTGATGTACTTAAGGAAGTTCTCCCCCTATTCCAAGCATTTCTTTAAGTCTGTCATGTCAATACCACATCGACACCTTTTAAAAGTGTAAAACGATAATGTATTTGTGAATATATCTGCATGATTATCACAATATCGGATATGAGTTACCAAAATCTCTTCCTTCTCTTATAATTCATGCATATGGAAGAATTTTGGATAACATATGCTTTTGATATGTTCGACTTTATATATCCCGATTGTATATGTGCAATACAAGCTCTATTATCTTTATAGATAATTCTAGGGGATGGAGTGTGCATCACTCCATAAGACTCCAATATATGACTTGACATCTTCCTGAGCCAGGTACATTTCTTGACAGCTTCAAATATGATCTCATAGTGATTTGTTGATCTAGCAACTATCAAGTGCTATGTCGACAGAATTACTTCTACATTCTTTTGAAAGTAATATGAGATCTTCAATTCCTATCGGATACCGTAGGATTTGCTTGTTTCCATTCCAATGTCACTTGCTCAATATCAATTTGTATCTTGCTAGTAGATACATGTCTCGTCAAAAACCTTACGTGAGAAACCTTTGAGTAAAACTCACAAAGGAAAAATCACAATACATAACCTTCATGAATAAGAGAACCGATCTTCATGATCAAAACAAATAAGTGATACTATTCAATATGCTCCCCCTCATATGGACATTCCTTGAAGTTTGTGTTCAATGTCTTTGTCATATATTCTTCAAAAATGCATATAATCAATGATAAAAATATTATCATAGTGCTAAGTCTTGAAAAAACTTTTCTCACAATTCTTCTAAGATTGCAATGAGAGTAATGGAGCAATGTGCTTCGTGCACGTATAGTTTGACATAGTCAAATTAGCATTTATGTGAAAGTAGAAGTTGCTACAATAATGCAACATTCAATAGATATCTTCAAGATTGTACACTAGTCTTTATTTCTAGTTGGGGATTACACCAAATACCTTCATGGTATCATATGAAATCATATTTTTGTTGCTAGCATGTACTTCAAAGTACTTATGATTCATCGAATTGGGTCGAAATCCTTCAAGGATCATCGGTGTTTATTTCATATTTCGACTGGTAAAGTCATTCATTAACTTATTCCTTCATGGAGGTATCTCTTCTATGGAGATGCTCTTCATGAGACTTTGGATTAAGTGATGCTTCTTCGTGGATGCATTCCTTCAATGAAATGCTCTTCGTGAGACTTCTCATCACAAATAATTAAATTCTTCGAGTATTTCATCGTATGGATTTACATAATCCACTTGATTCACTACATTTATTCAATGTCTTGCCAGAAATAATCAGAACATTTCATGAGTAGGAGTAGAAGTCTTCGTGACTATGAACCATAAATTTCACCATTATTTATGCTTCATCCTCAATTGCTTATTCATTAACCCGATGTAAATGCTGCAAGCATTTTTATCATGGACTTTGTTTCCGTATCTGGATCCTCATAAGAGAAATAATAGCAATATTTCAGAGGAAATGATGTTAACAATACTTCAATTCTCTCCTACTTTCATCTTTCAAGATGATTCAATACCATATCATGGTTGTTCTGTATTCCCATACTATATATGCGCACTTATAGTAATGGGTTCATCTTTATGATACTCTCTTCGTGAGATCATTTCTTCATGAAATTTTCGAGCGAGGATTTTCTTCAATGATTTCATTCATGAATTTGGTAGTTCCATAATCCAAAGGCATCATTATAGCTTTTAGAGTGATCAGCTCTAGAATCTATAATTATCCATAAGAATGAAATAAATGACTTCTATGTCATTCTACCATGCTAATATATATGTAGGCGTCCCTGTAATATATCAATTCATTACCCATTTTACTTCATGTAAAATATAGCTTCTAGTTTATAACTTCAAGTTTCACTCCTCTTTGCTTTAATGCAAATTTATCTGGTCTTCATTTGAGCTTCATGCTTGTGCGTAAATATATTCCTTCGAGGAATATTGATGATCATGATCATTTTTCTTCTTGAAAATATGTAAGGCATTAATTTTACGGGTATTCTCTCCCCCTAATGTCATCATCAGATCTTTCAGTAGCATATTTACAATTGTATTCCCTATGATGAGCTTCAGCGATGTACCTTCAAGACTGGTTCATCTCTCACTTCATGTAAGTGCTCATTCATATATGCTATTATGGTGAAAAATCTTCACTAATTCCACGCACATTCTTCAAATTCATATGCAGTGAACTAGACATGCTCTTTTAGAACAAAGATGATATCCAGTTTCTTCTCCAAACTGTATTTTCCATATATGGATTGCGTGTCCATTCATTATAAATTCTATCCCGTATACTATATTGCGCCCCCTGATTTGAATCTTCATGACATAATGTTGATATGGTCTACGAGCCGTATCAGATTGAGAGAACATAGTGCTAATTCTGCTTGAAATTCATAGATGAGTGGCATGTAATCCATGTCCATGCAGAAAATTTCTGTGAGTCATTCTTCATGAACACATATAAATTGCTATGGCAAAATATACATGTAGCTTCATGCTACTAATCTCTCCATAGTAAAATTCTCCCCCTCATCATACCAAAAATTAACTTCAAGTCAATGTTTCATGCATTTTTGACAATATATTATAATGCAACCATACTACAAGTATGATTCATTTGATATGACTCTCATGTACAAAATATTGAAAAATAAAAACATGAGATGGGTGGAATACGGATCACATCTTCAAGGCTAAAATGATTATCTGAAATCAATTATACAACCAATGTTTTCCGGTTACCTTCGTGGTAAAAATTAATCTACGAGATCAATTATTGCTCAAGTGGATAGTATCACTACGTGTGATATATATATCAATATGCCAAGCAAAATGCTACTTCATGTAATTAATTGTGACCTTTAGAAGATTAAAGGGTCTCCATGCACATCTTCATTTCTTCATTACTAAGGGATGAGATCATCATCAAGAGCTAAATCTTCGTGATTATTGCTCAATCCTTCGTGATCCGTAGCTATTGTACTCCATGATACAATGATGGAAAAATTTTACACACACTAATATGGTATATTAGTGAGAAATATTTTCTCTTCGTGAGAGTACATGGATAAACCACCTAATTCCTTCTAGGAATCAATGCATAATGTACCCCTATTACAACTGCGTAGATTTGATTCTAGATAGTCTACGTGACTACTTGGAATCTTTATGCACACCTTCTTTTAACTCAAAATCGATGATCTTCCTTGGTATTGTAGTATAGAATTCATCTTCATGATGTCTTCTATGGGAAGTAAGACTATTTCAATGTACTCAAAGCGTTTATGCAGTGAGTCTCATAATACCTTTGGACTTCTTTCAGTTATGTATTCATCCTTCAATGTAGCACTTAGGTGACGCCTCAAAAAAATAGGGCTTCAACTTTCTTTGCTTCTATTACGAGAGAATCTTCTTGTTTAGGCAAAACCATCTTCAATGTCCTTGATCGGTAGTTATTTCCATTGGGAGTAAGTGCTTCAAACTCGCTCTTCATGAAGTCAGATATCCGCGAGATATCATTGTGTAAAGGATTACTTCATGTATCCAAATAATAGAGTGCATAAGTATGGTGGTATAATGAAAACTTCATGTTTAAGTTATTTTATTGGTGTTTCTGCATAAAAACGACCAATAAACCGTAAAACGGTATAATATAAGGACCGTAGTCCATTCTGCTTAAATATGAAAAATCTGGGGTGTTATCTGCAAAATAACACTCTTCTATGAAATTTCTTATTATTTTGTGAATTTTGTGGGTCAATGGTAATTTTCATAATTACCAAGGACCTATATGCAAAATTATATTATGGGAGTATATTTGAAAAAATCAAGGTTATTTCTAGGAGAAAAACCAGGATTTGATCATAATATCCAACAATTCTGGGGTGTTATATGCAACATAGCACTCTTGCAAAATTTCTAATTATTCTGCATTTTCTGTGTCCCCATGATAATTTTCATAATTCTGGACTTCTCTGCAAAATTCCAGCTTTGAGTTGATTTCTAAAAAAATTCAGGTGGTTTCTGCAAGAAAACCATCACTTGATCTAGAATTTTCAGGGCTAATGTGCATAATATAGACTCCTGAAAAAGTCGAGGTTGTTTCTGCATGAAACTAGGACTTAACCACAAAATCCTAAAATTTTGAGGGCTTTCTTTCAAAATATCCAGATATTAAATTATTTTTATTGGTATTTCTACATAAAAATAACCAATAAACCGTGAAAACAGAATAATATAAGTACTATAGTCCATCTTGATATAAATCTAGAAAAATCCGAGGTGTTATAAGCAAAATAACACATTCCTGTGAAATTTCTATTTTTTTTGATTTTCTAGTAATTTTCATAATTTTCAGGGGCCTTCTGCAAAAATTGGGTCTGTTTCTGCAAAAAACAGAAAATCCCAAAATTTTGAGGACTTCTTTGCAAAATTTTCTAGATATTTTCGCTATTAGGCTTAAGGTGGGCCAAAAACCGGCCCAAATAGCCCATATCTTCCGAAGGGGTATAAAAGGGGTCAAAACCCTAAATTTTGTCATTCACTTTCTTTCTTTCTTCCTCCCGGCCGCTACTCTCTTCTTTCCTTCCCCCACCGACAGCTTCGTTCTTCTTTCTTCCCCATCTTCCCAATTAGATCCAGAGCATGCGGTGCCCCTGGACACCTGCTCGGCCGGGGGGGGGGGGGGGGGGGGGGGAGGAGGAGGGGGGGGGGGGGCTTGTCGCGCGTGAGCCTTGGTCGGCCTTGCGTTCGCGTACGGTGGGCAGCAGGTGAGCCAGCTGGCGCTTCGTCCCGCGCTGCGCCATGCACCCAACCGAAGGCCAGCGGTGCGCGTGCGTGCGAGGCCCGTGGCTGGCACGGGGGCCAGCGCTGGTCTTTCTTTCTTCTTTTTTTTTCTTTTCTTTTATTTGTTTGCTGAACAACACAGAGCCCGGATCCGGTGAAGACAACCCGGATAGGGTTTGGTCCGACCAGATCTAGATCGGTTTTACTTTTTTCTTTGATCTTTCTGTTGGATCCTATCACCTTCACCACTAGAGTTAGAGTAGATCCGGTTTTTCTTCTTGCCATCTTCGTGGCTCGCGTCGACGGAGGGCTCTCACGCGGCCTTCTTTTTTTTTTTCAAATTTCTGGACGTACCCTGTTTTGGATCTGGATATACCAGATCCTCCCCTTGCCGGTTCCAGATTCGGTTAGGGTTGGGAGATTGCAGGCGCATAAGTGTCGTTAATCTGATTTTGTTATTTCATGGTGCCGTCTTCTATGACGGGCTTTTATTGTTGTAGATCTTGACTGCAATGAGTCAAGATTTTTGTGACGATCTCCTAAACAGATCTTGACTGCAACGAGTCAAGATACAAAATCAATCAAAAATCATACCTTTAATCGCCGAGTAGATGGCCAGCTCTTGTAGAGCGTGCTGATAAAGTGTTGAGTTATCGACGATCGCAGGCACGTAGATCGAAGTAGAGAACGAAAACTAAAAGCAACAAGAATAGAGGAGACAAAATTCTTTATTAAATAATTCTGGTGAAAATACAAATAGGTATCTTCTCAACTATTTATAAAGGGAAAACCCTACTTTGTATTAGGTCCCAATTTAATAACGAGACCATATGGCCAGGAGTCCTTCTTCTAAAAGGTGGGCCTGACCCAATAAGAGTTTTATAACACTATGATGATGACAGCAAAAAGGTCGTTTGACGCCTGGTTGGACCACGAGAGAGCTGGTGCGGGAAGCACATCGTGCGGGAACTACGTCAGGGCACTGGTTATCGACGGGAGCAACTCCACCACCGGATGCGGCAAGGAGCACAATTTCTAGCCGCTGTATCGGAAAAACATATGGTTGACGGGTCACCGGCGGCGCGCTGGTGCTCAACAAAGTCGACGGCGAGGCCCACGTAACGTGGTCCGAAGAGTGAGCGCCGCGTGTGCGTGTGCAAGTGCAAGATCACATAGGCACACACGGGTTACAAGTAGCTCCGAATAAAAGGATGCGTGCGTAAACATGCCGTGCATATCACTCACTGGTACGCGGCCTTGCCAGCAAATACTAAGTGTTACTGATCACGAATGTATTATCACGTCAATGTAGCCTACATGCCTGAGTGCGTTCGTGTGTGTGTGCCTAAGAATGTGACGTTTCATCTACAGTTGAAGATTACTAGAACGCGGCAGTAGCATCTAGTATGCTCTTGTGTCAATCGTCGAGATGCGTGCTTCGGCGGAAACTCTCCGCCAATAAAATGACGCGCGGTCCCCATGCCGCGTTCGTTTTTCAAAGACGCAGCGATCACCTGCACCAGAACGGGAACGAGGACAAATGCAGCGCATAGGATAGGTATCAGCCAGATCGGGAAACAAGTCCTCAGGTCTCTGCTGTGCAGCGTTAAAGAATCACCCCGGCACTCCTCTCTCCTCACTCACAGCCACCCTTTCCGACCCCGACTCCAGTGACCGAGCTCGGATTTTCCTCCCAACTACCGAACTCTGCCCATATGTCGCGCCCTCGGCTTGCCACGCTCCTCGTGTTCGTCGCTGTGGTCGGGATGCCTGTCCCCGGCGTAGCGGTCGCCGCGAGCCGCACGAGCGGTCACCACCACCATCCGCCTCTGCTCGACTGCGGCCCGGCGCCGATTCTGTCCAAGAAAGAGGACGCCACATTCCGCGCCAACCTCGCCTCGGCCCTCGCCGCCCTCCCCTCTACCATGGCAGCCCAGCCGCACACCTTCGCCACGTTGCAGATCGGCAAGCCCGGCCCCGGCAGCGCCTTCACGCGCGGCGCCTGCTTCAGCACTCGCTCCTGCAAGACGTGCCTGTCCTCCGCCGCCCGGGACGTCACCGGCGGCTGCGTCGCCAGCGGGCGCGCCGGAGTCTGGCGGAACGAGTGCTTCCTCTCCTACGCGGACACCAACTCCTCGTCGCCCCGCGAAGACGCCTTCCGCAACTGGTTCTACGCCGCCCCGAGCACGAACGCGACGCTGGCCGACGGCGAGTGCCTGACCGACCTCTCCGTCGACTGCGCGCGTTGCTTCGACGACTCTGAGCGTTTGGCGGCGGCGCTGGGGTGGCTGCAGAGGATCCGAGGCGAGGAGGTGATCGTGGTCGGCTACAGCTGCTTCCTCCGCGTCCGGATATCCACGCTGCCACAGGGGCCGCAGGACTGTGAGTCCCCCTTTCTCCAGCTATTTAGTCAAGTTCTTGCTTCTTTTTTTTTTTTTTTTTTTGCAAACGAGTTCTTGCAATTTTTGTTTCCGAGAGTTGGAGAAATAAATGACGGGAATATTGATGGAAAATCTGCTGTACCGACTGCAGATGGGAGTCATCACGAGACCGCTCGAAATGCTTTCGGAGTATTGATGTGCGTTGCGGTAGATGGGACAGCATTTTTACTTGGGTTCTTGTTCGTCAGGATCATCAAGATCGTGCGTGGTGAGTTGGGACTTGATTCGGTACATTTGTGTTTGTATGATCGCTTAGCCATGCAATCAATTTTCGTGTCGGCCTGCTAATCCCGCTCTACATTCCTGTTTTGATTTGTACTAAGGTACAACATGGTTTCTCATGGTCTCTTCTTTCCCATCACGTTTTTGCAGCGCTCCCACAACCGAATAACAATGGCTGACAAAGCAAACGGCCGCGCTCCCTCTGCATCCTGCCGTCATCAGGACATGTTGTGATGGTCCTGTAACTTCCCCTTCCACGCCGTCGGAAGTTGTCAACTGTGCGTAGGTACTGCGACTGGTAGGTTCAGTTTCAGTATGTTGTGCAGGAGGCTTCGGGAAACTGAAACGACCGAAGTTGCATGTGAGCTGATGAGGGGTGGCTGTCGTTCTCTCTCGTTCTCGTTCTCGTTCCTGCCAGCTCACGATTATCAACTGCCACGCGAGTGTAGTCGCGTTTTTTCAGGCCCTGCTTGCTCGATTCCACCGCAGTTAGTCGTCGTTGCTGTAATGTACGCCGACCGAGTTTGCACAAGTCGAATAGGCGGCGACGCAACGCGAGCATCGCAGAGAACTGATGTGTAGCCTTTAGGCGAGAACCGGCACTGGTGCGCGAGGCGCTGCGATCATCGTGGCATTTCAGACCGGAGCAGTTCGGTTGCACGTGATCGATCGGAATCCATTTGTTTTACCCAAGTCAAATTCGTGAAAAGAAAAAAGGGGGACAAGCAAGGAGCAGAGAGCCAGTGCCCTTACGCGCGCTGAGCTGAAGGCCGGACGCTAGCGCGTGCAAGACTGATCACAGGGCAGCTCTAGCTTCCCAAAACAGGTCGACACCGTAGAGCCCACTACTCACCAAGTGACCATGCGAAACGAGATCGGTGCTCAGTAGAGAGAGACGAGCAAAGTTGGTGGGTGTTCAATTAAATCGTCGGGAAGCGTTTCCATCAAAGGAACATGGTAAGACGCGTATGCCTGCGTGCGGCAATAGCTTTGCATCGATGCATTGCCGCGAAGGATCGATGAGTGTCGTCGTGTGCGTTGCATTGCTACTGGGTTTTTGATTCGCCGTCGCAGAGCACCGCTAGCTTTGCCAAAGCTCTCCGGCCGTTCCGCGCTGCTGCTCCTCCTAGTAGTCGCTCCGCGGAGTTCTACAAACGACGACCGCGGCCAGACCCGGGTCGCGGCGCTGGAGAACCTGTGCGCGGCCGCGGAGTGCTCCCAGTGGTGAGGGAGTCGGCGCGGGTAAAATTAATAGCATAGCCAGTTTTGGTGGGATTTGAATACCTCTTGTGCATCTCTTATTGTAGCTGTTGTTTTTGCTGAGACTATCATCATCATTTTCTGGTCTGGAAAAAATACGAGAAAATAAAGTGTTTGTTTGATCACTAACTAGTGGTGTTTAGTCCTGCATTGACCTATAACGGAATGTTGGTGTCTTGCTCTGGAGGAATGACGCAGTCCCGATGCCGCGTCCGTCTTTCGAAAAAGACGCGGCGAGCACCTGCACCGGAACGGGAACAAAGAGAAAAAGGCAGCGTGTCGGATAGGAATTCGCCGGATCGGAAAACAAGTTTTCACTCAGTCACTCAACCCGCGAGCTCCACCACATGTCGCGCCCTCGGCTCGCCACGCTCCTCCTCTTCGTCGTCGCTGTGGTCGGGTTGGTCGACCCGGGCCTCGCTGTCGCAGAGATCAGCAGGCGCGGTCACCACCACCATCCGCCTCTGCTCCACTGCGGCCCGGCGCCGGTTCTGTCCAAGAGCGACGACGCGACATTCCGCGCCAACCTGGCCGCGGCGCTCGCCGCCCTCCCCTCTGCCGCCGCAGCGAAGCGGGACGCCTTCGCCACCGTTCACGTAGGCAGCACCTTCACGCGCGGCGCCTGCTTCGGCGCGAACGTCACTTCTTCCCCGGCCACGGCCCGCGCCTGCGAGGCGTGCCTGTCCGCCGCCGAGAGGGACGTCACCGGCGGCTGCCGTAACAGCGGGCGCGCCGGCGTCTGGAGGAACGAGTGCTTCCTCTCCTACGCGGAGTCCAACGTCTCGTCGCCCCGCGAAGACGCCTTCCGCGGCTGGTTCTACGCCGCGCCGAGAACGAACGCGACGCTAGCCGAGGGTGGCGCGTGCCTGCCCGACCGTGCGGACGACTGCGACCGGTGCCTGCGCGACTCTGCTCGGGCAGCGGCGGCGCTGGGGTGGTTGCAGCGGATCCACGGCGAGGAGGTGATCGTGGTCGGCTACAGCTGCGTCCGGCGCGCCCGGATATCCTCGCTGCCGGCGGGGCCGGGGGGTGAGTCCCCTTTTTTTCCCCCATCTCTCTCGTCAATCCCCTTCCAATCTTCTGTCGAATAGCTCGAGATTGGACGGGAGTTTTGATCGAAATCTACTGGTGCCGGCTGCAGATTCGGATGATGGAAGCTTTGTCTTGAGTCTATGGCTGCATCTAATGTTTGAAGCGGGAGCTGTGATAGTTGCGCTCGCGTTCATCGATATTATCAAGGCCGTTCGTGGTAATTAACTTGTTCCTATTTCGGTAATCTTGCGTTGGTAAAGCCATTAGCAATGCGATGGGGCGACTCATTATTCCAACTCTCTTCTTGGTTGGTAGAATACAACATCCGATGTTTTAATTGTCTCTTCTTCCACCTCTACCTTTTTGCAGCGCTCCCACAAGTTAATGGCTGATAAAAGTAAACGGAGAATTCTCAAGCGGCGCTCCCTCTGCATATTGCCGTCATCAGGACGTGTTGTGCTGGTCCTCTAAACTTTCCGTTCACGCCGTGTGAAGAAGTTGTTAACTAGCGTAGGTAGCTCAGACAACTGTCAAGTTGTGTATGTTGTGTAGGTGGCTCTATGAAACTGAAACAGAAGTGTGCCTGTTAATTGATGACCAGGGCGATGGAGCGCAGCGCTGGCGGCTATCGTTTTCGCACGTTCCTGGCAGCTGCCCGATCAGATGCAAGTGTGGTTGCGCCTTGGGACCCGGTCTTGCTTGCTCCGTTCCATGCTACACGCTTGTCGTTGCTGTACTATACCGGGCGAGTTTGCAATAGTTATAGTGAATATGTTTCGGCAACGCGAGCATTGCGGCGAACTGTAGCCTGAGGGGAGAACTAGCAGTGGTGTGGCGCGTCATCACCCTGTGCGCGCATCATGCCATCATCATGGAATTTGGAATTAATCGCACCAATTCAATCTGTTGCAAGTGTTTGATCGGAATGCATGTTGCTTGAGTGAAATTAGCGGCAAAAAAAAGAGGCTCCACTCGCATGCAGACTGACCAGTGGCCACAACATCTCTAGCAACTAGCATTCCCAAAACAGGTCCAATACAGTGCCGGCTGCAGGTGGACCGTTGAAGGCATTATCTTTGCAGTATGGTTTTTCAAGAGTGTGGATTGCACGTTTCGTATTAATATAGAAGAAAGTTTGTTACAACAGCGACCACTACAATGGACGGCACATGAAGCACAAAGCCGGCACAAACAACCGCCTAACTCAAAAGACAGGCGACAGAAGCACAACAACCCAACACCAAGACAGACAGACAACACCACCACACAAACCTGTAACCACTCGACCAGATACAGAGGCCCCCAAGACGACGTCACCAAGGAGAAAACGACGCTGAAACGTCATCGCCATCCATCCGGGGAGTCGGATTTGGGTTTTCACCCGGAAGGCCTCCATGAGAACCTAGGAAGCATCTCGCCAGATCGATGCTCAAGGTCCCCCAACCTGCTCGCACACGCCGGAACGCGAGGAGCAGCACCACCACGACCAGACAACCGAACTGCCGTAGCTGAAGCTGCGGCCAGCCACTCCCTCACCCCACTGTCGCCGCCGCCAGTCAGTGACAAGAACCGCACCTTTGTAGCCCGAAACCGCACGCCGGGACTCCATGCTAAAAGGACCTTGATGTCGCCTAGACGGGGGGTGAATAGGCGAAACTATAAATTTTTGCGAAATTTGACTTAACAAAAAATCAGTACGATCGGCAGTGCCGATAGGACCAACCGACAGTGCCGATGGCCACCGCCGATGCTCAATCGGCAGTGCTGATAGTGGTACAGAAAGTCGTTCAAATGTAAATCTGAGTTGGTTTCGTAGTTACTAGGTTGATGAAAAGACTATAACAGTTAATATGAAGCACTACAAACAATAAAGCAACTACTAGACACAAGCAACACAAGTAGATCTAGTAATTTAAGAAAATATAAAAGCAAACCCTAGAGCATTAAAAAGTAACAAGTAAATAAAGAAGCACACGGAGACAATATTTGTTTACCGAAGTTCAGACTCCTCAAATGAGTCCTACGTCTCTGTTGAGGGGCTCGGTCACACTTGAGCCGGGTCTCTTTTAACCCTTTTCCTCGAATTTTCTTCTCTTGATTCCTTTCCTTTCGGAGGTTAATCGAAACCTTCATAAACTTTCCGCGGCTCACCACAAGCTTGGGAGCTCACCGGATAACACCTTGACGTCTAGGGGATAAATCCCCAAGAGTAACAAATGTCACAACGATTGCTTGCTTGCTCAAGTGCTCAACAAAGGAGTTTTGCTCTTTCTCTCTCAATCTCTCACCCAATCTCACCCACAAGGGCATGAAACAATTTCATGATCCTTCTCATGATATCTATGACACTTCCTTTTACTTCTTCTTGTTTTCTTCTTCGGAAGTATGGTCTCATCATCAATCTTCATGGAACACATAGAGACATAGTGTCCCGTGTTTGAACACTTGAAACATGTAACATGAGCTAGCTTCTTTTTCTTTTGTTGATTATTGCTCATGTTAGACTTGAAGTTCTTCTTATGATTTTTGTTGACTTCATGACCCTTATGCTTCACTTTTTCACCTATGCAATCCAAGTCACATGTAGTGCTCGGGGAAATATTTGCTTGGGAGCGATAAGGGTTATCACATAAATCATTGCAATAAGTAGATACATTATCAATTAAATCATGTGTAATGCTTATATCTACTTTTGCACTTTTCAAAACATTAGAAGCAAGTGAATCATAAGCATCTTTGAGCTTCTCATGAGTTTCACTAAGATCCTCATGAGACTCCTTTAGCTCCTCTAATAAGTCTTTTAAAGAAGAATTTTTATCATGTAGATTTTTCATTTTAGACTCCTCTAATTTCATATACCTTCCCATGCTATGCAACAATGCAATAAGCTCATCATATGTATACTCATAATCATTATCATCATCATTATCGCTATCATCATTATCATCACCGTCAACATCAACAACATCATCATGATCACTATGAATTTCATGAAAATTTACTTGCATGTTACCTTTGTCCATAAGGAAACATAGTGATATCGATGGATTTGATAGTTCATTAATATAATCATTTGAAAGAGAATGATCATCAATATCATGTAAGCTTGAGGTGGAGCAATCGTCCTCAATTACTAATTCATTGTTGGAAATATCACTTGTCATGTTAGATTCTTCATATATTTCTTGAATCTGAATCCACATAGCATGAGCACTCTTCAACTTGTATATCTTATTGAAAACATCCCTACTCAAAGCACCAAATAAAACATTAGTAGCTTGGGCCTCGAGATGTAGGCATTTCTCTTGCCCTTGTGTTGGAGAATTATGATCCAAGGCATGAGAAAATCCCACATCTACAACCCACCAAATTTTGGGACTCATATCCCAAAAATATGAAATCATTTGTGATCTCCAACAAGCATAATTTGTGCCATCAAAATATGGTGTCTCATATGAAGGTTGTGAAATGATAGAAAACAAGGTGCTAGAACAATCACAGGGAATTTGACATATTTTACCTTGCAACATCATCAACTCTCCAAGCGGTTAAGCTTAATGAGGAGATTAGGCTCTGATACCAATTGAAAGGAGACACAATATTTATTTACCGAAGTTCGGACTCCTCAAATGAGTCCTACGTCTCCGTTGAGGGGCTCGGTCACACTTGAGCCGGGTCTCTTTCAACCCTTTTCCTCGAATTTCCTTCTCTTGATTCCTTTCCTTTCAGAGGTCAATCGAAACCTTCACAAACTTCCCGCGGCTCACCACAAGCTTGGGAGCTCACCGGGCAACACCTTGTCATCTAGGGGATGAATCCCCAAGAGTAACAAATGCCACAATGATTGCTTGCTTGCTCAAGTGCTCAACAAAGGAGTTTTGCTCTTTCTCTCTCAATCTCTCACCCAATCTCACCCACAAGGTATAGCACTAATCACTAGAGAGTGGAAAGGTAATTTTTGGCTCAAATGGATGTTTCTTTGATGTGTTTTTGGCACCCCCAACGTTAGGACCGAAGGGGGTATAAATAGGGGAGGCTCAAAAACTAGCCGTTGGGGCTCTGAACGCCCCGCATCAGCACTGCCGATAGAGAGGCTAAGAAACTAGCCGTTTGGGGCTCTGGATGTCCCGCATTGGCACTGCCGGTGGAGTGGCTCAAAAACTAGCCGTTCGGGACTCTGGATGTCTCGCATTGCCACTGCCGATATTCGGATCGGCACTGCCGATGGAGAGGCTCAAAAACTAGCCGTTTGGGGCTCTAGATGTCCCGCATCGGCACTGCCGATATCTGGATCGGCACTGCCAATGGAGAGGATGCCCAGATCGGCACTGCCGATGAGGGAACCACAGAGGGCAAGAAAAAGACATTTTTTTGAGTTCTGGATCGGCACTGCCGATGCCCGGATCGGCACTGCCAATTGAAACAATACAGGCAGACAACCGATAGAAAAATGCCCATAACGTTTGACTCCAAGGCCGATTTAGGTGATCTTGGACTCTACGGAAAGATAATTTAAAGGGCTGTCCAACCCAACTATTACCAAGCTCCAAAAACAAACATAGGTTTTATAAACACTCAACACTCCCCCAAAGGTTATTGGATCAATTTGAGCACTGAGACAAGAGCAAAGCCATCAAAGTTGCATCCCTCTTTATAGTACGACGTTCCTATACTCAAAAGCAAATAGAAAACAATGCCAATAGGAACACCTTCAATATTCTTCATCTTCTTTTTGAGGGTTGCCAACTCCATAAGTAATTGATCATTTTGGATATTCATTTAATTAACCATCAATAAACATATATATCCAATATTGTGCCTTTGCCTTGAGCAATGTCCATATGAGAAGGGCTTGATGTTCATCCACTTGATATTCTTTTATGATTGAATATTCACTTTTAGCACTTTTCTCAATTGCATTCGTTGTGACATATCAATATCATCTTCTTGTTTTATTAGAATAATTGATGTAGATAATTCATAGCTTCACATGGTCTTCCATGGTTCATCGCGCTAAGCCTTAACTCACTCTTCACCATTACCTTTGGTCTGTCGGCGTCAAGCCTCTTGCTTGCCCTTCACCCTCGCACATGGTCCATCGCAGCCGAGTCTTGCCTAACCTTCACCGCCTCTCCATGCAACACTACTTTATATCCAACATCAATAGTATATCCACTTTATCAATTTGATCTCCAAGATGACATTTCCAAAATCATAACTTTTATCTTCATGTAGGTAGTCACTAACAATCCATGTTCCAATGATATAATAATATCCTTGCTTTGACCACCATCACTTATTAATATATATCAACTCATGAATTCCATCTTCAACTTGCATTAAAATTTCCATTTAATGCCAAGTATTCACATGATCATTTTGATATCATCAACTATGAGGATGTTCGATTGTCCTTCATAAAGTGTCTTGATCTTCTTTATGTATACGTGTTGCTTGTATCAACAATCAACACTATCATTGATATCATCCCTTGTCATGAATCAATAATATGTTATGTTTGACATTTGAACATGTGATGTGTCTTCATCTTTAAGCACGGGTGTTGATTATGTCCACCGACACCTTTATCAACACATTAATTACCATCATCCTTTGTCAAGCATTTTTACCATATGAGAATATACGATCAATCAATCATCTTGTAATAGGTTCATAGCCTTTATGAATATATTATTCTTGACCTTTGCTTGATGCTGGAATATAACCTAATATTAAACTCACAAACTTATATAAAAGGTTAGTTCCAACATGCATTGTCATTTATCACCAAAACTCATCATTGATTCAAGGATGGAGACCTAGACCTTTCAATCTCCCCCTTTTTGGTGATTGATGACAACACTATCAAATAATGATAATGGAAAACAATATGCACATAAGAGCTATTCTCTTTGCTCTTTTCTTCATTCATCTCTCCGTCCTTGTATATCCCCCATTTTCTCTCCCCCTTTGGCATCAAGCACCGAAAAGGGCAAGAATCTCATGACAAAGACTATGAGCACATGTGAGAGCGATATGACCATAGGGAGCTCATCACATGAAAGTACAATCCAAAGAATGCATCTTCAAATAATGGGTAATAATAGGAAGCATACCTTTAGAGTCACTCTTTTATCACACTTTGAGACTAAATCATATGAAGCTCAAAGTAAAGTTGGTCTCAATACCAAAAACATAGAATAATTTCCTTCATATGATGGGCATACATAGATATTCAATAAAATCATATGCACATAATAATTAAAAAGGCAAGAAGGAAATACATCCCATGATATGCGCTTAATAACAAACGAAAATAATTCAACAAGATAAAATAAGAACATGAATACATACCTTGAGATGTCCATCTAAAAAAAACTATGTATCCATGTAAAAACTTAGCAACCTCATTAGTCTCATAAAGCATAGTGCAACTCCCCATTAAACTATGCATAGTAGAATATGCATTAATAATGTAACAAACAAGAGAGCAATTTGCACTATATCATTTGGTCCAAGAAGACAAATATATTATAAAAGATTTTTCATGAAGTGCAAATTATATGAAAGCATACTTTAATGAACCAAGGAGAATATAAGTTGATATATCACAAAGAGCTACACTATACAACATCATAAACATGAGTAGTAGATAGGTAGGCATAGAAACAACTCATGTACACACAATGCTATGAAAATGATATCCTTAAATGATTGTAGGATATTTTCACCATTATTTGTTCCTTTCATAATAAATATGAATATAAGGCTCCCCCTTAATCCATCACTTCTCCTTGATGAGACGCTTATAAGATGGATATCCTTGAAGGACTTTGTTTCTCATTGCTTTAATTCTTTTTTAAGTGAAATCTTCAAATCCTCTCAAAGCCGATATGCTCACGGTGAAAAAATCAACATTTTGGAGCCTTTTCAAAGATTCTCCATGACGGTTCATGGGCATCCAAATAGATTGTAATTCCTCCTCATCACTTGCTATTTTGATCTTGTAAGCAATCATCTTCACAATATTATTCTCCTAAAGTATATGTTGCTTTTGCTACTTTTGATATTCAATTCATTTGGTATATTTTGTTTTCCTTGATCTTCATCCACCACATAGGAAAATTTTCTAAAACATGGAGAGAGAACAAAGAAACTACCAAGATACTTGATAGACATGTTAGTCTCATGTACCAATGACATAGTATATTCTTCCCCTAAATTTGTACATATAAGTATTTGAATTACTTTGACAAACATGCACATAGTCAAAACAACCCAGGAAGGAACAAATCCCATATCTTGGGTTAAGGCAAAATAAATAAATTTGAGAGAAATAACATGCATAAGCCATATGAAGAAAAATAATTTTAGCCCCCTTTTTTTTAACTGTATGTAGGGGGATCGGCACTGCCGATCAGACTGATCGGCACTACCGATGGAAATTAGACAGAAAAAGTGCTCTCTGAATGTCATGACCGGCACTGCCGATGGAGCCATCGGCACTGCTGATGCTAGCAAGATAGAAAGAGAGAGATGTCTATGCTCTACAACGCCTCTGTATAGTAGGAACGGCACTGCCAATGAAGATCACCGGCATTGCCGATGAGTGCAAAACAGAGAGGTCAATATAATAAAATTAGTTGGGATATTGAGCATTTGACTTTGCCAAAACAGGTAATTTGTTCCCCTCTATATGAAGAAAAACATTAAATCATATAGATTGCTTAAAAAGAATATAACATAAAGCATAGCAATCTACCATATAAGCAAATCCTAATATATAATAAGACAATCATGATGAGCGCATAAAAATTCCATCCAAGACCACAAAGAAATAATCACAAAGAATAACTAGTGCATGTGTCAAGACATGATTGGTGATATAGAGCAACATGCAAAAACATAGAATGAAATCTAGTTGCTCTTTATTATTAGGAAAGAGAGAACTTATATAAAGACATAGAGATAGTTACCTTAATGTGCTCAACAATTCGAGAGCTTGGAATCTTTTGTATATGCAAACCATCAAGAATATATACGAAGCTCGAAATCCCTCCATGATGTCCAACTCAACCATTGACAAGAATAGATATAAAATCTTCAATGTTATAAAATTTTTATGCAAGGTCATAGTTGCATTTCCTCTTTGTTGTCAAACAATCATCATTCATATTGAACTTGCACTAATAGGACTTAGTCATCATCGATATAGCAAGTCATATTTGATCCCTCCACAAGCTTATTCATGGTAGACCCGCCATCTTGCCTTGAGCAACCCAATACCATCGGCTCAAGCTCTTGTCCATGTCTACCAATATCTTGAAGAGGTTTGACATTGCTTCAAATTTTCTTCCACCAAGTCTTTTTGAGATTTACTATTCATGTTTGATCTTCTTAATTACCTTGCACATGATTAGTCGTAACAACAATATTTTCATTGCAAAGAGAAGACAAATAAGTTCTTCATTATTAAACAAATTAAAAAGATGAACTCTTTACACTTAGTAATAAAAGAAGCATGAGTATCTCATTGTCTCAAGGATGATCAAAAGAATGCTCATAATTAAACCAAAGCTCCATTGATACAAATTTTAAGTAAGGTGATGAGTCACTTGAATTTACTCTTTTATTAGTCACAAATACCACGGTGAGCTAACATATATAAAATATGTGGCACTAGTGACAAGACTCACTTGATGCTAGAATAGGGCCAAAATTGGTCAACATAGTTTTTCAAGAAATTTTTCAAATTGAATACCTTTTTTAAAACCATTGGTCTTGTAAAACAATTTTAAACACCAAAAGATTGACAATGATCAATTAGAGAAATTTGAAAAATAATTTATTTTGAAAGTTTTTCTATAAATGGTTTGTTTTGATATAATAAAACATTTTGTTTGCAAATCACATTTTTGTTTTCACAAATGAATATGTTCAAATACTTTTTAGCAATTTTACAAACCGTTCTAAATACTTTGAACAAAAACTATTGTAGCATCAATAAGAATTCATTCTCATTTTGGGGTTACAATATATATGGAATGATATAGTACCTCCCAAAACATGGTAACCATCACTTTTCTCAAATTTGTACAAATGAAGTGTGCAAGCAACATACATGAATGGTATGCATGAACAAATAATTAAGCCTACACAAGGCTAGAACATAGATACTTTCAATGTAAATACTTGTTATCGAGATGACATTGGTTGAGGTTGTAGACCATTAATTTTCATACTTGACATCTTTCCATATATGATGAGGAATACTAATTTAAAAGAATCTTGTGCAACATAAATCATATCAAGAGTGTCAAGTCTTCAATGCATCTCCATGTACCTATTAAGCAAGTCAAGCATTTCGTGGCACCCAACTTATATTGGGTCCCAGTATGTTAGTCACAAGAGATTTAGCCACCCAAATGGCCTTTGCATTAGCATTGTGTGACCTAACAACATTTGCAATAATATTTCCACTTCTAGCTTTCTTAAGCAAATGATTCTCTTTGGAATGAATAGGATTAGGAATGTTACCCATGGGACAATTTTTACCAGTATGTCCCTTTTCTCAGCAAGTGTAGCAAATACGCTTCTTATTCATGCAAAACACTTTCTTATCTTGCTTCTTAATTATTGCTTCATTGCCGGCGAGCCACTTTTTGGATGACTTAAAATCATCATTTGTTATGTTAGGGCATGAAACAATTTCATGACCCTTCTCATGACATCTGTGGCACTTCTTTTTACTTCTTCTTGTTTTCTTCTTCGGAAGTGTGGTCTCATCATCAATCTTCATGGAACACATAGAGGCATAGTGTCCCGTGTTTGAACACTTGAAACATGTAACATGAGCTAGCTTCTTTTTCTTTTGTTGATTATTGCTCATGTTAGACTTGAAGTTCTTCTTATGATTTTTATTGACTTCATGACCCTTATGCTTCACTTTTTCACCTATGCAATCCAAGTCACATGTAGTGCTCGGGGAAATATTTGCTTGGGAGCGATAAGGGTTATCACATAAATCATTGCAATAAGTAGATACATTATCGATTAAATCATGTGTAATGCTTATATCTACTTTTACACTTTTCAAAACATTAGAAGAAAGTGAATCATAAGCATCTTTGAGCTTCTCATGAGTTTCACTAAGATCCTCATGAGACCGCTTTAGCTTCTCTAATGAGTCTTTTAAAGAAGAATTTTCATCATGTAGATTTTTTATTTTAGACTCCTCTAATTTCATATACCTTCCCATGCTATGCAACAATGCAATAAGCTCATCATATGTATACTCATGATCATTATCATCATCACTATCGCTATCATCATTATCATCACCGTCAACATCAACAACATCATCATGATCACTATGAATTTCATAAAATTTTACTTGCATGTTACCTTTGGCCATATGGCAACATGGTGATATCGATGGAGTTGATAGTTTATTAATATAATCATTTGAAAGAGAATGACCATCAATATCATGTAAGCTTGAGGTGGAGCAATCGTCCTCAATTACCAATTCATTGTTGGAAATATCACTCGTCATGTTGGATTCTTCATATATTTCTTGAATCTGAATCCACATAGCATGAGCACTCTTCAACTTGTATATCTTATTGAAAACATCCCTACTCAAAGCACCAAATAAAGCATTAGTAGCTTGGGTCTCGAGATGTAGGCATTTCTCTTGCCCTTGTGTTGGAGAATTACGATCCAAAACATGAGAAAAGCCCACATCTACAACCCACCAAATTTTAGGTCTCATCTCCTGAAAATATGAAATCATTTGTGATCTCCAACAAGCATAATTTGTGCCATCAAAATACGGTGCCTCGTATGAAGGTTGTGAAATGATAGAAAACGAGGCGCTAGAACAACCATAGGGAATTTGACATATTTTACCTTGCGACATCATAACCTCTCCAAGCGGTTAAGCTTAATCAGGAGATTAGGTTCTGATACCAATTCAAATGACCTTGATGTCGCCTAGAGGGGGGGTGAATAGGCGAAACTATAAATTTCTGTGAAATTTGAGTTAACAAAAAATCAGTACGATCGGCAGTGCCGATAGGACCAACCGGCAGTGGCCATCGGCACTGCTGATGCTCAATCGGCAGTGCTGATAGTGGTACAGAAAGTCACCCAAATGTAAATCTGAGTTGGTTTCGTAGTTACTAGGTTGATGAAAAGACTACAACAGTTAATATGAAGCACTACAACAATATAGGAACTATTAGACACAAGCTACACAAGTAGATCTAGTAATTTAAGCAAATATAAGAGCAAACCCTAGAGCATGAAAAAGTAACAAGTAAATAAAGGATCACACGGAAACACAATATTTGTTACCGAAGTTCGGATTCCTCAAATGAGTCCTACGTCTCCGTTGAGGGGCTCGGTCATACTTGAGCCGGATCTCTTTCAACCCTTTTTCCTCGAATGTCCTTCTCTTGATTCCTTTCCTTTCGGAGGTTAATCGAAACCTTCACAAACTTCCCGCGGCTCACCCACAAGGTGTAGCACTAATCACTAGAGAGTGGAAAGGTAATTTTTGGCTCAAATGGATGTTTCTTTGATGTGTTTTCGGCACCCCCAACGTTAGGACCGAAGGGGATATAAATAGGAGAGGCTCAAAAACTAGCCGTTGGGGCTCTGAACGCCCCGCATCGGCACTGCCGATACCCGGATCGGCACTGCCGATACAGAGGCTAAAAAATTAGCCGTTTGGGGCTCTGGATGTCCCGCATCGGCACTGCCGGTGGAGAGGCTTAAAAACTAGCCATTTGGAGCTCTGGATGTCCCGTATCGGCACTGCCGATATCCGGATCGGCACTGCCAATGAAGAGGCTCAAAAACTAGCCGTTTGGAGCTCTCGATGTCTCGCATCGGCACTGCCGATATCCGGATCAGCACTGCCGATGGAGAGGCTCAAAAACTAGCCGTTTGGGGCTCTGGATGTCCCGCATCGGCACTGCCGATATCCGGATCGGCACTGCCATTGGAGAGGATGCCTAGATCGGCACTGCCAATGAGGGAACCACAGAGGGCAAGGAAAATATATTTTTCTGAGTTCCGGATCGGCACTGCCGATTGGAACAATACAGGCAGACAGCCGATAGAAAAATGTCCATAACTTTTGACTCCGGAGGCCGATTTAGGTGATCTTGAACTCTATGGAAAGATAATTTAAAGGGCTGTCCAACCCAACTATTACCAAGCTCCAAAAACACATATAGGTTTTCTAAACACTCCCCCAAAGGTTATTGGATCAATATGAGCACCGAGACAAGAGCAAAGCCATCAAAGTTGCATCCCTCTTTATAGTACGACGTTCCTATACTCAAAAGTAAATAGAAAACAATGTCAATAGGAACACCTTCAATATTCTTCATCTTCTTTTTGAGGGTTGCCAACTCCATAAGTAATTGATCATTTTGGATATTCATTTGATTAACCATCAATAAACATATATGTCCAATATTATGCCTTTGCCTTGAGCAATGTCCATATGAGAAGGGCTTGATGTTCATCCACTTGATATTCTTTTATGATTGAATATTCACTTTTAGCACTCTTCTCAATTGTATTCGTTGTGACATATCAATATCATCTTCTTGTTTCATTAGAATGATTGATGTAGATAATTCATAGCTTCACATGGTCTTGCACGGTTCATCGCGCTAAGCCTTAACTCACTCTTCACCATTGCCTTTGGTCCATCGGCGTCTAGCCTCTTGCTTGCCCTTCACCCTCGCACATGGTCCATCGTAGCCGAATCTTTCCTAACCTTCACCGCCTTTCCATGCAACACTACTTTATATCCAACATCAATAGTATATCCACTTTATCAATTTGATCTCCAAGATGACATTTCCAAAATCATAACTTTTATCTTCATGTAGGTAGTCACTAACAATCCATGTTCCAATGATATAATAATATCCTTGCTTTGACCACCATCACTTATTAATATATATCAACTCATGAATTCCATCTTCAACTTGCATTAAAATTTCCATTTAATGCCAAGTATTCACATGATCATTTTAATATCATCAACTATGAGGATGTTCAATTGTCCTTCATAAAGTGTCTTGATCTTCTTTATGTATATGTGTTGCTTGTATCAACAATCAACACTATCATTGATATCATCCCTTGTCATGAATCAATAATATGTTATGTTTGACATTTGAACATGTGATGTGTCTTCATCTTTAAGCACGGGTGTTGATTATGTCCACCGACACCTTTATCAACACATTAATTACCATCATCCTTTGTCAAGCATTTTTACCATATGAGAATATACGATCAATCAATCATCTTGTAATAGGTTCATAGCCTTTATGAATATATTATTTTTGATCTTTGCTTGATGTCGGAACATAACCTAACATTAAACTCACAAAGTTATATAAAAGGTTGGTTCCAACATGCATTGTCATTTATCACTAAAACTCATCATTCATTCAAGGCTAGAGACCTAGACCTTTCACATGCCCTCCACCATGAAGGCCAAAACCGACGCGTCGGCCCACGCCCTTCCCGAGGAGGTCCCCTCCGCCGGCCCACGGCATACGCCACATCCCCCTCCATGGAGGCCGTCGCCGCCGCGAGGGGCTCAGCACACCTCACGAAAGAGCCGCTGCGCCGCACCTTCGCCTGACGCACCGCCAGATCCACCTATCAATCGACCAAATCCAACCGTCATGGCCTCAGATTCACCGCCGGGAGCCGGCGAAGGTGCCGCCTACGCCATGGATGCCGCCAGACACCCTGTGGCTGGGGAGGAAGGGCCCGAGGAAGGGAACGCCCCGCCGCCGCCGTCCTAGCGCCCGCACGTGTTGGCTGCACGGCGCTCAGGCGGTGGCAAGGCCAGGAGAGAAGGAAAGGGTGGTGGCGGCGCCCTGGCTAGGGTTCCGCCCGGGCCGCCCGAGAGGAGCGACACGAGGGGGGGGGGGAGTTACTAAATCAAGCGTCTGAACTGGTATAATTCAGATTATCTTTGCAGTATGGTTGAATACACTGTTCAAACTGCAGAGCTGTCACTTTTGAGTTCTTGCTCTTCAGGTTCATCAATTCTTTTGAGAGCTTTTCTGCAAAACGAAGGAAATGCTGGTCTCCGTTGGTCTTCCTCGCCGTGAACATGTAAGCGGCCATTCTAAACCTCATCAGTAGTAGTGGGTAATTTTTTAAAACTTATCGTTTCCACAACTAGAAACTAGTGTTGAGCTCAAGTCAACTAAAGCCCGCTCCATTCCCCCACGTTATCGAGTAGGGCAGCTTCTTGATATTGCGGCTCTAAATTCACCGATTTATATGGGTCATGTCAGTGGCGCCACTAGCCATGCCACCGGCTCGACAGCGCTGCTGCTTCCCCTGCTCCTTCACCAACAATGCACTGCAGCGACGGCCTAGCACAGGCCTTCCCGTACCGCTCGAGAACGCGTGTGAATCGAAATGCAAATTTTGCCGAGCGAAGTCTCCGCGAACGGGATGACGCGGTCCGATCGATGCCGCGTCCCGTATTTCGAAGACGCAGCGAGCCCCTGCACCGGAACGGGAAGGAACACAAAAGCAGCGTGTCGGGATAGGAATTGGCCGGATCGGGTAAACAAGTCCTCAGGTGTCTGTGCTGTGCAGCGTGCAAGAATCACCCCAGCACTCCTCTCTCCTCACTCACAGCCACCCTTTCCGACCCCCACTCCAGTGACCGAGCTCGGATTTTCCTCCCACCTGGCGACCTCTGCCCACATGTCGCGCCCTCGGCTTGCCACGCTCCTCGCGTTCTTCGCTGTGGTCGGGATGGTTGTCCCCGGCGCAGCGGTCGCGGCGAGCAGCAAGAGCGGTCACCACCACCATCCGCCTCTGCTCGACTGCGGCCCGGCGCCGGTTCTGTCCAAGGACGAGGACGCCGCATTCCGCGCCAACCTCGCCTCGGCCCTCGCCGCCCTCCCCTCTTATGTCGCGATCGCTCCGGACGCCTTCGCCATCCTCAACGTCGGCAGTGCCTCCGCGCGCGGCACCTGCTTAACAATGCGATCGATTTTCATGTTGGCCTGTTAATTCCGTTCCGGTTTTGGGTTTTGGTTTGCACTAAGATGCAACATGGTTTCTCATGGTCTCTTCTCCCCCTCGCGCTTTTGCAGCGCTCCCACAAGTTAACAATGGCTGACAAAGCGAACGGAGAATTTCCGGGCGCGTTCCCTCTGCTGCATCCTGCCCTCAACAGGACATGTTGTGCTGCTCCTGTACTTACCTTTCACGCCGTCTGAAGATGTCAACTGTGCCTAGGTAGAGGTAGGGTACTGCGACTGTTAGGTTCAGTATATGTTGCGCAGGAGGCTTCGGGAAACTGAAACCCGAAGTGTGCGTATTAACTGATGACTGATCAGGGCGCTAAGGCGCTGGTGGCTGTCGTTCTCGCTCATTCCTACCAGCTGCCGGTCAACTACGACGTGTGCGTAACTCGACCTGCCGCCATTGCTCGTCCCACAGCGTCGGGCCGTGCCAGCCGGCTTCCGCGAGTGTGGTCGCGTCTTCGGTCCCGCTCTTGCTTGCTCGATTCCACGTAGCCGTTACTGTTGCTGCAATATAGGCCGAGCGAGTTTGCACCTGCACTAGTTGACGAATAGGCGGCGACGTAACGCGAGCATCGCCGAACTGTGTAGCCTTTAGGCGAGAACCAGCACCGGTGCACCATCACCTTGTACACGCTACGATCATCGTGGCTTTTGGAACCGGATCGAACAGTTCGGTTACACACGTGCTCGATCAGAATCCATGTGTTTTACCCCAGTGAAATTCGTAAAGGAAAAGGGGGGACAAGGAGCAGAGAGCCACTGCCCTTACGCTGAGCTGAAGGCTCCGCTGACGTACAGACTGACTACGGCAGCGCTAGGTTCCCGAAACAGGTCGACACAGTAGAGCCCACCCACTACGCGGCCATGCCAAGCGAAATCGGTTTTCAGTAGAGACGACGAGCAAAGTTTGTACGTGTTCAATCATGACGCGTTTTCACCGAAGGAAACAACACGGCGAGATGAGCTACCTCCGGCATCTGGAGGTGCCGCTGTAGGGCTCACCATGCGGCCATGCCGAACTAAATCGGTGCAAAGCTAAATTGATGCATTGCCGCGACGGAACGATGAGTGTCGTGGTGGTCAGCATACGAAAAGCATGTGGTCCTGGCTCACTCGGTCACTCAAAAAGCCCGTAGCAATGCACGCTAGATCAAAGCTGGTCTAAGCTTCCCGTGATCGCCTGCCGTCGAAGAGAACCGCTAGCTTTGCTAAAGCTCTCCGGACTTTCCCTTCTGCTCCTCCTCGCCGCTCCGCGGATGGTTCTACGACGACGACGACGACGACGACGGTAGCCTGACCCGGGCCGCAGCGCTGGAGAACCTGGTGGCTGGTGTGCGGCCACGGAGTGCTCCCTGTGCCTGAACGAGTCGGCGCGGGTAAATTGAAATTAGTAGCAGAGCCAGTTTTGGTGGAATTTGAATACCTCTTGTGCATTTTATTGTAGCTGTTGTTTTTGCTGAGTCTATCATTGTCATTTCCCGGTCTAGAAATACGCGAATAGAAGTGTTGTGTGATTAGTAATTAGTGGTGTTTGGTGACGCAAGTGTTGCTTGATGCTAGTCCTGCAGTGACAGTTTACAGAAGATGAAGGCCTGTCTCTTTTGCTTTGCTTTGTTTGTTCTTGTTCGTGCGCTGACCCTAAGGAATTAGGTTTTTTGTTCCGCTAATTAATCCTCTTACTGTGACTGATGTTTTTTTTTTGATGCAACACAAGAATTCAGCAACCTTGTCTTATTATCATCTCAGCAAGTCTGATTATATTTTCCTGGCAAAAAAATTCTAATTGTAATATTCCCATACTCCTCTTACAATACATTTCCTGACTTTGTTTTGTTCAGGATTGTAGTAAAACTGCACTTTATTTTCCTTTAAACTTCAGATGTCCTGATGCATTTCCATTATTGCTCACTGGATAAGTCATCAGTAGTAGACTGATCTCATTCTCATGCATGGTTGTTTTAGCCTTTTAGGCCTACTGCACTGCTATAGCAGCATTTAGCAAATACAGTTGTTATGCTGCCTGCACATGGTGTTAGGCTTTTAGAAGGCTTTTGAGCTGCTAGCACATTTGTGCAGTGGTATGTGAATTGTGAATATCGCAATGGCTTTTCTATATGCAACTGTACATGGCATTATCAGAGTAATCCTCTCCTTTGCATCCTTTGTCTTGAGTTTTGACATAAATCATCATCTGCAAATGCCGGTCTGAAAAGTACTTTTTCTTTGGATGATATTATGCGACATGTGTGTGACTGTGATTCATCAGTGCATCGGGTTAATATCATTGTGATTCACAGACTGATTTTGACGGCCTCACCTGCCCTGCCTAGAATTGAACATTGCCGTGCTTTAAATGGGTTTAACGATGCTGACCCCTAGAAAAAGGAGCTCAAGACGGTTCAAAATGGAAGCAACTCTATGGGACTGATATAGGTCATGTCTCCTTCTATCATCATATAAAAAATAAGGTGCAATAAAAACTTATATAAGATGTAAAAAACCGAAATCAGTCGATGAATAGTATGGGTTGCAATTATTTATCTGAAACACATAATGCCATAGTTTGATCTAATGGTATAGATTTCATAATCTAAAATCATAACTACTGATTAGTAGTTTCTCAATTTGAGGGCAATATCAGAAAAATAAGAGTTGTAGATGTATAGTAATTAGTTTTTATTATTATAAATAAAGTTACATTAACAATCTAATTAATAACTAATGTTTTATAATATTTTTAAGATAAACTAACATTTTAATGATTTCGTAGATTTAATATTCTATCATAAAAATAAACATAAATTTATTAATTAATAATCCAATTATAAAATTATCCTCAAAATACTCTGGCCAGTAATTTGGCAGTAAAACTCATATTTATAGGTTTATTTCACTTTTGTTTCTACTTACACAAGTTTTAGATGTATGTTAGATTTTGCTTGGTGATAGATGGTTGCATGTTCTATCCGTTCTTTTTTTTATTATTTTATACGCACATTTGGAGGTGGTACAAGGATTGATAGCACACGAACCCGTAGTAACACCTGCTCTGTTCTCCTCACACGCGGCTATAGAAGCCGGCTCCCGGAGCTACTGGGCATCACCAAATCACCCACTCTCCACGAGAGCTCGTCCAATACCATCCAATAGGTATGGCTCCTGATAGTGGCGGCAGCATTAGCCATGCCACCTGCTTGGTGGCGGTGCAGCGGTGCTACTTCTCCTGATCCTTCACCAGCCTAGAGGCGGCCTGACACAGGGCTTCCCGTGCGGCCGCTCGGTCCTCCGTACCTGCCAACCGAGCGGCGCCATTCAGGGCACGCCCGGCAAGTGCAACACGGAGAACCGCACCGAGTGCTGCAAGGAAGTCTCCGCGCGAATAAAATGACGCGGTCCCGTGCCGCGTTCAGTTCGCGCTTTGAAAACGCACCGACCACATGCGCCAGAACGGGAACGAAGACAAAAGCAGAGCGAAGGGTACGAATTGGCGAGATCGGAAAGCAAGTCGTATGGAGAGTAGGCGAGCAGGAACCCCGGCTCTTCTCTCCTCGCTCAACTCCCTTTTCTTGCACGCTCCACCGCTCTTGTGACTGAGCTCGGCTCTTTCTCGTTCGCCACCAGCGAGCTCCGTGCGCTCCACCACATGTCGCGCCCCCGGCTGGCCACGCTCCCCCTCTTCGTCGTCTCGGTGGTCGGGCTGGCCGACCACGGCGTCGCGGTCTTGAAGAGCCGCACCAGCGGCGGTCATCACCATCCCCCTCTGCTCCACTGCGGCCCGGCGCCGGTTCTGTCCAAGAGCGACGACGCGACGTTCCGCGCCAACCTGGCCGCGGCCCTCGCCGCACTCCCCTCTTATGTCGCGGCCGCTCCAAAGGCCTTGGACGCCGTGAAG
This sequence comes from Eleusine indica, assembly GCA_030378355.1. Classification (NCBI taxonomy): domain Eukaryota; kingdom Viridiplantae; phylum Streptophyta; class Magnoliopsida; order Poales; family Poaceae; genus Eleusine; species Eleusine indica. The sequence goes on from CM059495.1 coordinate 53,329,369, forward strand.
GCCAGCATGCCCAGCGGCAGCGCCTTTGCACGCGGCGCGTGCTTCGGCGCGAACGTCTCCTCTTCCACGGCCACGGCCCGCGCCTGCCAGGCGTGCCTGTCCGCCGCCGCGAGGGACGTTACCGGCGGCTGCCGTACCAGCGGGCGCGCCGGCGTCTGGCGCGTTGGGTGCTTCCTCTCCTACGCGGGGTCCAACGCTTCGTCACCCGAGGAACACGGCTTCCACGGGTGGTTCTACGCCGCGCCGAGCACTTACGCGACGCTGGACGGCGGCGCGTGCGGGATCGACCGCGCGGTCCACTGCGACCAGTGCCTGCGCGTCTCTAAGCGATTAGCGGCGGCGCTGGGGTGGTGGCAGAAGATCCACGGCGAGGAGGTGATCGTCAGGATCATCAGGATCGTGCGCGGTAAGTTCTGTAGTCTAGTGTTGATAAAAGCTCTTAGCAATGCGATCTACTAACATGTTGGCCTAATTATTATTCCACTCCAGATTTCTGTTTTGATTTGTAATAAGGTACAACATGCTGATTTCATGGTCTCTGTTCTTTCCCCCTCTACGTTTTTGCAGCGCTCCCACAAGTTAATAATGGCTGATAAAGCGAGCGCCAGCGGAGCATCCTCGGGTGCGTTTCCTCTGCACCGTGACATCATCTGCATGTTGTGACGACTGAACATTAGGTTTGGTAACTGCGACTGTTAGGTTCAGTATCACGATCAGTATGTTGTGTAGGAGGCTTCAGGAGACTCAAACAGAAGTGTGCATGGTATGGTACTAATAAAGGCGCAGGAGGCTAGATAGTTCTCTCTCGTTCCTGCCTGCCGCCGATCAACTGCGACGCGTGCGTAACAGGACGTGCCGCCGTTGCTCGCGCCCCACCATCGGGCCGTGCCGGCTGGCGCCCGTTCGTGCGGCCGCTAGTTCACGGGCAAGAGCCGGCGCGGGAAGCACATCCTGATCCAGGCGGTGGCTAACGGGAACTCCATCAGGGCGCGTGTCGTCCACGAGTGCGACGAGGAGCACAACTTCGAGCCTCCGTGCCATCAGAACATCATCGAGGGGTCGCCGGCCGTGTGGGACGCGCTGCGGCTCAACAAGGACGACGGTGAGGCCTACGTCAGGTGGTCCGTAGAGTGAGCGACGTGCGCGGGCCGGCCAGGCGCGCGTGTGCAAGAGCATACGGACAGGCACACGCGTGCCACTGGCTACATAAGTACATACGTACTCCGAATAACCATAACGGCGTTGCTGCCGAGGCGCTGCACCATCGACGGTGAGGACGGTGCCGTTGACGCTGCACCGCTGCCGCCACGGAGGAGGCAGGCGACGAAATTTCGCCGGACGGCGCGGTGGAACTGTAACACGCGGCTGGCGAAGCTTTGCCTCGTCGTCGTGGCCATGACAAATCTTGGTGTAACATAACAGTTTTCGTTGGTGGGTATGCAAAAATTATAGAGCGGGCTGGCTCTTGAGTCTGAATTGTTGATGGCCTGCATTACAACACCAAACTCGGACTCCAAAGCGAAGATGACTTCCGCAACTGGGAAGTGGGAACCGGGGCATTTTCGTTGGTGGGTATGCAAAATTATAGAACTTGAGGCTGAAGAGGTGCGGGCCGCGAGTGTGGTTGCGTCCTCGAACCCGTGCTTGGTTGCTTGAATAGCCGGCAAGCATCGCAGCGAACGGTAGCCATTAGGCGGTACGCACACGAGATCGTCGGAAGGTGCTACGATCATTCATGCCATTTGGAAGCGGGGCATTTTGCTTGCACGTGTTCGATCGTAATGTTCGATCATCGGACTGCGCTGAAGCTGAAGGCTCCGCACGCTCGCCTACAGACTTCACCACAGCATATCTAGTAGCTTCCCAATGCCGGACCCAGGAATTTTTTGCTGGGTGCGCATGCAAAAAAAAATATCTAGCTTCCCAAAACAGGTCAACACCGTCGGACCCACTACGCGAGCATGTCAAGCGGGATCGGTCGGTGCTCACTGCTCAGTGGAGATGAGCAAAGTTGTCACGTTTTCACCAAAGGAATATGCATGGCGAGAGAGGAGCTAGAGCGCTGTCGGTGCTTGCCGCGATTGCCGCTAGTAGCTTAGATGTAGGGCTCACCAGGCGGCCGTGCCAAACTAAATCGGTGCAAAATTGTGTCGACGCCAGACATTTTCCCGGATGGATCGAGCCCGTCGCCGTTGCTGCAAACAAAGTTTTGCAGGATGCATTGTCGGTTGTCGCGAGGGATAGAGATGAGTATCCAGTCGGGGTGGTCAGGATACGAAAAACCATGTGTGGTCCTGGCTCACTCGATCACCCAAAAGGGCCGTAGCAATGCACCCTAAGAGCATCTTCAGCTGGGTAATCAAATAAGCTCCTAAATATATTTTTAATTACCCAAATCTAAAAATCATCTCCAACCCTTCACTATTTGGGTGACTATTTTGAGCAAGCTATCAAATTCCCCCCTCAAAGCCCCCAGAAATAGTGACCTACTATTTTCCCCCCAAAAGCGGGCCTCACTATTTTTTCTTTTTCTTTCCTCTTCTCTGCTTCTCTCCCGATGCGAACAGGGTAGGGTGCCGCCGCCGCCGTCCGCCCCGCGCCTCCGGTGGCGCGCTAGCGGGGAAGGAGGGGGGAGGAGGTCGGCGGCACGCGAGCGAGCGAGGGAGCAGGGGAGAGACAACTGCCGCAAGAGAGGAGGGCCGACGGCGCGGGCAGGCTGGGGAGGAGGTCGGCGACGCGCGAGCGAGCAAGGAAAGAGGGGGGAGGCGGCGGCGGCGCGCGCACAGGGGATAGGCGGCGGCTGCGGCGTGAGCACAGGGGAGGAGGCCGGCGGCGCGCGAGCGAGCAGGCGAGGAGGGGAAAGGCGGCGGCGCGGGCGTCGGGCCAGGGGCGCTGCCATGCGCGAGCTAGGGATGAGAGGGATGAGGAAGAGAGAGGACGTCGGTGAGGCCCACTGTCAGAGTATATAGAGAGTTTTAGTCTGTTGCGCTAGAGCGAAAAATTGTTTTGGGACTCTAAAAATAAAAAATTGGCTCTTAAAAATAAAATATAGAGGTCTCAACTTAATCACCCCGCTCAAGTTGCTCTAATGGTACATTTTAATCTTCTGTGATCGCCGCCGCCACGGAGAAGATCAGCACTAGCATCGCCGTCGCAAAGAGCAAACTGAGCCAGTGCTGTTGAAACCGGCGACCCGGGTACATTACAATGGGAACGCCTTTTCGCCAAGTAAAATTTGGGACAAAAAAAATAATGCACAAGGAACTAGCAGAGCTACTAGCCTACTATACTACTGCCCCTTGTTCGGAAGGCTCTGCTCTCCGCTCGCACATGAAGCATCGATCTCTTCTACCAACTAGCGAACATCGGTGCTCCGTAGAGATGAACGAGCAAAGTGGGCTGCGCGTTCAACCGGGAACGTGTCGAGATGAACAAAGTTGGCGGTGCGTGTTAAATCGGGACGCGTTTTCACCAAAGGGAGAAACACGGCGAGATGTGCCGAACTGAATCGGTGCCAAACGTTCTTTCCTGATCGATCGAGCCGTCGCCGTCGGCGCGAAGCATTGCAGGACGGATGCGTCGCCGTGAACTGATAGGTGAGTGCCGTGGTGTGGTCAGCATACGAAAAGCATGTGGTCCTCCTGGTTCACTCCATCAGTCTCCGAAAACCTGGAGTTCGGTTCCCTCTGGCGCTTACTAAGATCAACCTCGTTCAAGTTTCCATTGAGCCAGTGCGGCCGTTCGCAGACCACCACCAGCGCGCGCCGGTGATGGCGTCGCCAAATCTCCCCAACCTTTCCGCTCTGCTCCTCCTGGTCGTTGTGGTGGCAGCAGAACCGCCGGGGTTCGCTTTCAAGCTTGAGGCCGAAGACACGATCGCCCACTTCCCTCCTCTGCTCGACTGCGGCCCAGCGTCGTCCAGTTCGGCGTTCCGTGCCAACGTGCTTTCCCTCCTCGCCGCCCTCCCCGCCGCCGCGCCCACGGGCTTCACCGCCGCCTGGTCCCGCGGCCTCAGCTTCAGCGCCGGAGGTGACTGCCTCGCGTGCCTGTCCGCCGCCGCCGCTGACGTGGCGCTCCGGGTGCTTCCTGTCCTACGCGGACACGAACGCCACGTCCTCCCGCGACGCCGCGTTCCGCGCCTGGTTCTACGACGACGGCGACAGCCCGACCCCGGCCTCGGCGCTGGGGAGCCTGTGCGCCGCGTGCCTGGACGAGTCGGTGCGCGTGGTGCCCGAGCTCAAGCGGAGGCACGGGCTGTCGCGGGTCCACGGCGGTCGGGTACAGCTGCTTCCTCCGCGTGCTGCTGGAGGCTCCGCTGCCGCAGTGGCGGGTCAACGGTGAGTGGGGACTGGGGAGGTTTTCCTCTCTCCCTGTTTCCTTGTTAATCACTATCCTCGGGAATAGTGGAATTAGGAGGCCTTGTTGTTGGGAACTGCAATTACTCTAAAAAAAAAAGTTTGGAAGATGACGACGATCCTGTCTTTTCATCCTTGCAGTTGACGGCGTCGTCGCCATTGTGGACATCGTTCTAGTCCTAGGCGCCGAAGTGTGGGCGATAGTGTACTGCATCAGGAGAGCCGGCCAAATGGATCAGAATCCAGCATGACGACAGGTACGTTGTTCCTCGATCAACCAGTAGCCTTTGTGTTGACAAGCAACAATCAACCTATGAAAAGAGGAAAGAGAGGGAAGCTAGCTATTGTTGATGTTTGGTCAGATATAAATGATAAAAAACAGGAAAGAGAGGGATGCAGCAACGGTGATATACAGACAAGGCAAAAACTACTATACCGATGGACTTGACAACATCTGACGCGTTTTGTGGGGCAGTTGGCGAAAACGGGATGGAGAGAAGAATAAAATAGCACTTTTATATAGTCTTAAAGATGTTTGGAGCAGAGTATTAAAGATATCAATTTTGGCACATATCTATATGAAATATTATAGTCACACACCAGATAAAGTTGATGTGCTGTCCGAATCCAGGAATTGGCCTCTGCCTCAAGCGGTCAAGCCCTGAAGCTGGTTGGCACTGGGCTGTACGTTGAGGGGAATCCATGTACAGTACAGATAGCTTCATTCTGTACATGCCCCCGTGAGCTTCACTCTGCATTCAAGAGGCGCTAGAAGACATACTTCCATATACTATATATCGGTTTATGTGATATTGCGATGTGCAAGTATTCTCACTATGTCGGCATAGATCAAATATACTAATCAGCTGATTGCCGTGTCACTTGGCATGCTGGCTTCTTCAGTTTTTTTTTTTCTTATGCCTCACAGTGGGGCCGTGGCAAGTGGCAAGGCATGAATTCAGGTCAGGTAATGGGCAGAGAAAAGCTACATTGCACAAGTTTCTGTAGAGAGCCATGAAACAAGGTAATTCAGCTCGCATTTTGTAACTATACTGTTAAGAAACAGAACAATTCATTTTGACGAGCATTGATTTCTAGTATTAAATTTTTCATGCTGGTACAATCTAAAAAAAATCATACAGAAAGTACACAGGGGCAACCTGCACCGGAAATTAAAACAGAACAAAACTCTCTGGAGCCAAACTTGTATCTGGAAAACTGAAACAGTTTGTCACCGCGAAGCCTGCAGACCTGCAGCTATCACATTGAGTACTATTGATCTTGTCCACGCAATCTTTGCTTGAATAATTGTAAGAAGTTTTTCACAAAGGGTACCACTATAGAATACAAGAAATTGAAATACACTAGACGTACAGAGGAATCGGGAATGAGATTTTTTTTTATCAGTCAACCCATTTGCCAAGCTGTTTAATGCTAATATGTGGATTTATATCAACAAGAAATTAAATCCTCATAACGACAGGGCCAAATCATCCTGGATTGGGTCATCCTCAAACCAAATATCCCATAACTCCCTCAAAAGCGCAGGACAATTTTCGATGACATGATCAAATCCATCACCCAATGCCATGACCACGTCAAGCGCCGGAGGACATTTCAGGAAGTCAATGCAAGACTTCTTCAGTCTGTGGCATCTGTAGTTTTCAGCTAACACCAGAATAGTTGCAACCGTGCCTAGGCCTACGTGTTCTGCCAATTTCTCCGCACAAATCAGCTTGAGCCTGTGCATTCCGTACCTATCCGCAGCGACCAACATATGTTCTGCCATCGCGCCCTCTTCTTGCTCTGTGATCTCTGGAAGCGAATCCGTGTACACGAAATGTAGCAAGGCCTTGAACACATGCGCTTCCATGTCATCAACCCGTACGCAAACCCCTGTGCCCGTCGTTCGTACGAGCTCCGCCTTGAACACCGGCGACCGAGCCGCAAGAATGCATCTGTGCGCGGCGAACGTCTCGCCAGCGACCTGGAACGTGACGTCGGCACCCACTCTGGATTCAAGGAGGTCGCCGAGATGCTGGTGCAGGTGGGGTGGCGGCACTACGACTTGAGGTAAAGGCGTCACGGATCTGTCCTCCGTGCGGATCCTCCTGAACAGGGTGACGTCGCACCTGATGGTGAAGCGGTCGTCCACGAGATGAGGATTCGACTTCTCGAATCCTTCCCTCTCGATGAAGTGATCGAAGCCGTGCCCGATGCCGGCGGCGGAGTACTCTTCCAAGGGCGTGGAACGGGAGTGGTAATTGGGCACGGGTTTCCCCGCCTGATCGAGCAGGCTGAACACGGCGCGCGCCTTGACGGAGCCGGTGATGGTTTCGTCGAGGGCGAGAAAGACGGACGTGTAGCCGGCACAATCGGCGTGGGCACCGTTGGGGCAGAACCACATGCGCCAGGAGCAATCACCCACCAAAAAAATGTGAGAAAGGAAGCACCGGGTAGGAGGCATCTCCTTCATTTGCGAGTAGCGTTTGATGTGGAACAGGTAGTGCCCCGTCGCTGCTTCCGCTACAATGGCGGAAGCAGAGTCGTACGTCGCGGGCATGAGTGGCGGCGGCCAGGGTTCCTCTCAGAAATCTGAGCGTGCGTGGCGAGACCGTGAAGAGATGAACTGGCGGCAGATCATGAATGAGGTCCAACTAACATTTAACGACAATGGATCTGACGGGCCTTGGATGGATATGGACTGGCAGGATATCTCGTCAGCTGAAAATAATCCTTTGCAAACATTATGTAAGGCATGGTGCATTTTATAAAATGTCATGAACTTTCCTCTAAAATAATTGTTAAGATACGATGTAATTTGCATGTTGTACGCGGAGTACTGTCATACGAGTTTTTGAGAAACTGTACAGATAAATATTAAAACGATTCATTCAAAATACTGCATTTTAAAAAGTCGAAAATATCTAATACAAATACTACATCTTCATGTACATCTCAAACAGTATAACCACCACATGGGACCCCAATGCATACATGTCCCCCGACAGAAACTCTCATGTCCAGCCCACGTTTTGTGGCATTCCCTTCAGGATGACCAGGACCGTGTACAGGAGAACACTCGACGAAGCGAGTTACAACAGCACATATATTCTTACAAACCTAAATATATTACATCATGGTATAATACAATCAGGTTTTCAAAAAGGATAGACGAGAGTTTACAACGGAGAAACATTTATTATAACAAGTTTTACAAACTCAACAGAAGTTTGATCACCATTCAGAACCAAGTTTGAAACCACGTCTCCCTATAACACTCTCATAGACACGCCTCGGCTTTTAATCTTCCGGAGATGGGATACGTTCCCACTGAAGGGATCCTCCCTCCGCCAGTTGCCCTTCCTCTGGCATGTCTTCTGACCATCCGTAGGAGCTTGGCTCCCCACCTAACAAAATAATAAGTTGAACAAACCCTGAGTATCTAATATACTCCGCAAGACTGACCCGTCAACGTGGCTCGCTAAGGCCGACGTCTAGAATTCTTAGGCCTTTGGCCGGTGGGTTGACTCAGATTTTGCAAAAAAAAAAAACAGCATCTACTAGTGAATATCTATTCCATATTTTAGCTCAAGATTCTGTTTATTAATTAATAAGTTTTGCCTCCTACAACTATTGCAATCAAAATTTATCAATCCAAACTAAATAATATTAAAATAATCTGTCTCCTTCTCGTTACTCTCAATTATCTCCGTTCGCGCCAAGCGAACAAGCGGTACTCATTGCTACGAGGGACAACGATTCGAATCAATTTCTACCAGCTAGGTAAAACCCGACTACACGTCACATACGCACCGCATTGGTCATATATGACAACCTTTCCCACTAACCCCAACCAGAGGTCGATCCATTTCTAACTTCCCCGGGAATATGAAGACCCCACTACATACCTGTCCCAGACGTTATCTATGGGCGACCACCATTTCCCTCCCGTGAGACTTCAATCTCACTAACAGCCAGAAAAAGAAAATTGGCTACGTCCTACCACTAAGGTAGTTAGGGTACATCAGCTTACTGGGTCCCATATACCAGCATGTAGACGGTACTGTTCAATACTTGTTTACGAAGCCGCCAACGATTTGGTCCTAATTTGACACGGACGGGGCTACCACTTTGCAAGACCCAGTCTTTGCCCTTTTCTCTACGGGGCCCGTCACGTCTCATTATCATCATCAACTTTCATTTAATTTCTCAAAAATCTCAATCAACTTAAAGCCTCCATGCTTTAAGATCATCCTATGCAGTGCTACCGATAATCCTACGACATAAGCATAGCGCCTATCGTGCTACATGTACCTGTATAGGGTAAAAACATCATAGGATATGATAGTGATGCAGGTGGGTGTCAATCAATTCCTGGAACCTAATGCACAAGCATGACTCAACTGACTGTAATAAAAGAAAGAATTTAAAAACATAGGTGGGATGCACCGGGGCTTGCCTTGGGTTTCGTCCGGATGTAACGAATCAGGTGCGGGAGCGGTCTCGACGATTACCACCTCGGGCCCACAGTCAACAGACGGCTCGACGATCTCGAGTCCTATACGATTCGTCGACATATCGCAAGTTAGTATTATCGATGCATGAAATATGACATGTAATGCATTGAGAATGATGATGCGATAGAATATTTAGACTAAGAATTTTAATTACTCTTGTCTGAAGTATTTCCTTCAAAATAAGAGTAATTAAATCCATTAATGACAAGGGTTTAAAATGTTTTAATTTAAATTAATAACTCTTAATTACCTCATTTAAATATAAAATAAATTCATTAATAAAATAAATACTAACTTAGAAAAAATAGATTAAGTAACAATTAAAAGATAATTTATAAACTTACTTAAATACTTAAAAATCATATAAAATAAATATTAAATTTTATTTCATAAAGTGGTAGAGGAATTTATTTGGAACTTAACAAAATTAATTTTAATATTTTAGAAAGCCTAATTTATTTACTAGGTTTTATTCCAACTTTGAAATTATTTGTAAATGGAAAAACCTCGGAAAAGAAAAGACTCAATTTCGGCCTTTTGGGCCTTGGGCAGCCCAGCTGCTGCTGGACCGAGCCCAACAGCATAGCGGCGGGGTGCGGGAGCGCGGCCTAGCGACGCGGCGGCCCAACCGGGGGCGGGACGCGGCCCAGCAACGCGAGCGCGGGGGCTTGCGCGCGCGCGACTACGGCTTGGCCTGCCGGCCCAGTTGCGTAAGCGCGGCCCAGTGGCGAAAGCTTTCTGCTCGCCCGCGCTTGCGCACGCATGGCGGCTCGGTCGCGCGGTCACGGCGGCTAGGCACACTTTCAGGGTGCGGCTCGGCCAATTGGGAGCAAAACTCGAGACAGCAATGCAAGAGAATGGTAGGGGAGGAGGTCATAGCGGTGATTGCTCACCGGAGCAAGTGCGGCGGTGAGCGGCGGCAGATTCGGAGCTCGTCGACGGCGGCGGAAATTAGCAATCCTCGATGAGAAAGAAGTCCTGGGTGGTGATGGGGGAGTCGTCGGAGTAGTCGCTGCGACGATTTGGAGTTGCGGGGAAGGCTGGGAGGTGGTCGATGGCGGAGAGCGGGCACGGCGGGCGGTGGCGGGAGAGAAACGGAGGAGGCGAGAGAAGCTGAACGCGCGAGAGAAAAAGTGAGTGAGAGAGAAGAGAAGGAGAAGATTGGAGTCGGTAAAAGCTCTCCTCGAGTGACAGCGGTGACGGCGGGGTCCACGTGCAGCGCTGCGTGGCACTTCCGGCGCTCGCGCTCGCGCCAGCGCTGCATGGGCGCGGGCGGCGCGGTGAAGAGAGCGGGGGGCTGACGGGTGGGTCCAGCGGGGCCCACTAGCAGTAAATATATATATATATATTTTAAACACAGAAATGTTACACGTTTGCTCCTGACAGGCCTGACGAAACGGGCCATTCCTCTACCACTGCACTGACCCAATCCGTTTCATCCCCTCCGCCAAGACACGCTTCCTTTCCTTGGGGGAATCACGCCGCGCCATCGGCAACGGCAAGCAAGCGCAGTGCGGCATCCGGCATGGCCCTTTATATAAGCCTCGTCTCCTCCTCGTCACACTCACCGTCCCTCCTACCTGGCACTGCTTCTTCTTCTAGTAGCCTTCTTCCATACGCTCCCTTCCTCCTCGTCACAGTTTGGAGAAGCAGAGAGGGTCCTCCGAGTTGCAACGAAGATGTTCGACGAATTGCGGAGGCGAGATGGAAGGCCGTGACCCGGGCAAGCGGAAGGCCGACGACGAGACGGCGAAGAAGGAGGATGCTAGCGCGAAGAAGGCCCGGGCATCTTACGCCACCATGCGTGTCGGGGGTGAGCGTCCAAAAAACGAGCGCATGTTTATCGTTGAAATCTAGCGTGTGTCTGTTCTGGATTGCATTTGTTTGGAGTTCTAACTTGATGGGACCTTCCTATTTTGCAGGCAACCAGGGCGGTACGGGCGACGTCTCGGGGACGGCTGGTGGCGACAGCGTATCATCAGTGGACGCCTCCCTCACCCTGGGCATCGGAGTCGGAGGTGAGTAAAGCGTGCGCACCTTATTCTTTGTTATCTGCTCTGCTTACTTGGGTTCTTGCGGTTGTTCCTAAATCTTGATACGAGCATGCTTGATGCGGATGTCTTTTTGTCCTCGGATCGCGTGTTCTTCATATGGTTGATCTGTATCGATTATTGAATTGCATTGAGGTTCGCCTGAGCTCAGGGTTCCTAATTTGGGTGTTTTTACGACGCGATATGTTGATTTATCGAGGCGGTCGTATTGTTAATTCAGTTCTAATCATAAATTGCAGATGCTGCAAACCAGGATGTGCCACATGGAGGAAGCCCCGCTGCAATGAACCAGGCGGCGCTCAACGCCGGGGGGCACTTAAGCTTGCGCCAGTTTCCGCAGGTTTCGGAGCCGAGGAAGCGACGGGCGCCGCTCAGATTGATGACCGGGTTTGATGAACTCGACAATTTGCTCTCGCCAGATTTTCTGGAACGAGCTCTCGCCGCCGCCGGTCCTGAACTATGGGCAAGAGTTGACGCCCTAGGAGCCTCTTCGGCCTCCTCGAAGAATCCACCAGGTCGGTGCTCGAGGTCGACCAGATTTGTCATGTTTATCTCGGTTCTTGGCTTCTTGGATCGATTGGTTACGTTTTCGTTCTTGCAGTGAGCGGACCAGCAGTTTCTTCCGGCACTTTGCAACTGCTGGACAAGCTCGACGTTGTCCATCCAACGTCTGGGGTGGCGCAAGGGTCGGCGTCAAATGCAGCGTCGCCCCCAAAGGACCTGCAGCTCGGCCCTCCTCTAACCCGGCATCAACAGCTCCTCCATCCCGAGCAGTGCCCATATTGCGATCTCAGGAGAGGAACTAGGATGGCTCAGCCAATTCCTCATGGCTGCCTCTGCACGGAGTGCCTCACCAACCCCGATGCTGTGTGCCCTGTGTGTAGCGTCCGGGGCAAGGTTGGGAGCCCATGATATCACCCGTCAAAGACTCAAAGTCCTACGACCCTGTCCATCCACTCAGTAACATGATGTCGTTCATGTGACATTTGGTCATGAATGTGCAGTAAGTACAGAGGAGTGTTACTGTTCATGGTGAAAACGATTTGTTGTTGTTTTCGACTGCCGATGTGCCTCTGGCAGTAAACTGAAGTTAGTAGCAGACATAGTTTTGGTAGGATCTATATAGTCTTGTGCGTCTTAGTCTTACTGTAGCTGTTGTTTTTGCTGAGTCTATCATTGTCATTTTCTGGTCTGGATGATGGATTCAGTACGGGTTAAACGACCTGAATTATAACTCTGAAAAGTCTGAATGTTGTTCTCTGGAAATATGAGAAAAACTTGTTGTGTAATCAGGTGTGTTTGCTGATGTTCAGGTGTTGTCTGATGCTAGTACTTCAGTGATAGTTTGCAGAAGCTTAATGCCTGTCTCTTTTGCTAGCTTTGTTTGTTTTTGTCTGTGCACTGAGACTATTGTTTCTTTAGACACAGCGGCCATGAAATTTTTAAGCATGTTGGTTTGATATGGGTTAGATGATGTATAACTGAATGTTGGTGCCTTGCTTTGGAGATACAAGTAAGTTAGTTTTCTGATCGTATGTGATCCCGTTACTGATGTGTACTGTTGTTTCAGGTGTGGATTGATGCCACATAAGAGTTCAGTAACCTTTGTCTTATTACCGTCTGAACAAGCCTGATTATATTTTTCTGAAACTCTTATTACTATCTATTTCCAGACTTTGTTTTGTTCATAACTGGTACCAAAACTTCACTTTCTTTTCCGTATTTTTGTCTGATATCCTGATTTTTTTCCATTGGTTTGCTGGATCAGTGGTAGATTGATCTCATTCTCATGCATTGTTGTTTTAGGCCTTCTGCACTGGTGTAGCATCATTGAACAAATGCAGTTGTTATGTTGCCTGCACATGATTTTAGGAAGGCTTATGAGCTGACGGCAGATCATGAAGACTCGATCTGACGGACCTTAGTTATTGGATATGGACTGGCAGGAAATTTGTTTCGAATTCCATGTTTGTGCCATTTATTTAATGGACTTATTTAGGTCGGGGACATCTCAACTAACTCGACGGTTAAATAAAAATTCTTCGCAAACATAATGTATGTCATGCTGCATTTTATATAATGTCGAACTTTCCTCTAAAACAATTGTTAAGATAAACATATGATGCAATTTGCATATATGGAACATAGTAAGTCCCCTTGGATTGCAGGATTTTTGTTGGTGAATCATGTGTTTCTTTTTCATGAAATTAAACCTTTTTTTTGTGAAGCCTAAATGATTTACTCATTTAATTTTTCATCCCTCAAAAAGCATGCAAAGATGCGCTCATCAGTGACCGTGTAGCACGCGGCACCGTTGGCCAGTCAACATGTAGCTCAGTCCTCACTGACCTCTTGGAGTCAAGTGTATAGGAGATCTCGATCGACGACTTGAACTATTGACCTCTAGTCAACCAAAGTCCGCTCCGATTCCCACGTCATGCAAAGTCCGCTCCAATTCCCACGTTACGGATCAGCTTCTCGCGGCTATATAAGCTGGTTCCTGGAGTTAGAAGAGATCATCGATTAGCTCCGGTATTGATAGACATATGGCTACTGCTACTAGTGCCAACGCTAGCCGTGCCACCTGCTTGGTGGCGCTGTTCCTCCTCCTGATCGTTCACCAACCCGGCGCCGGTGTGGCAGAGGCTTTCCCGCACCGCGCTCTCCTCCAGACCTGCCAGCCGAGCGGCTTCTTCCAGGGCAAGTCCGGCAACTGCAACACGGAGAATGGCTCCGAGTGCTGCAAGGTAGGGCAGAGGTACAACAAGTACTACTGCTCCCCGCCCGTCACGGGCAGCACCCCTGGCAAGCTCACGCTCAACAGCTTCGCCGAGGGCGGTGACGGGGAGGTTCTACGACGACAGTAAGAAGGTCGTCGCGCTGTCCACCGGCTGGTACGCCAACGGCAACCGGTGCCACAAACACATCGTGATCCGCGCGGTGGCCAACGGGAACTCCGTCAGGGCGCTCGTCGTGGACGAGTGCGACTCCACCACCGGCTGTGACAAAGAGCACAACTTCGAGCCGCCATGCCATAAGAACATTGTCGACGGGCCGGCGGTGTGGGACGCGCTGGGGCTTAACAAGGACGACGGCCGGGCCAGGCGCAGATCACGTGGTCCGACGCGTGAGCCACACGGGCGTACGTGTGCTTGCGCTGGTACAAGTAGCTATTACTACTACTACATAAGTAATCTGAATAAGAACGTGGGTGCATGAACAGGCCATGTAACACAGTTCACAGGCACGAAGCCTCTCATCCACTGCGGCTCGGCGCCGGTCCTGTCCAAGAACGCCGACGCGACGTTCCGCGCCAACCTGGCTTCGGCGCTCGCCGCCCTCTTCTCTGCTGCCGCGGCCGAGCGGGAATGCGGGATGCCTTCACCGCCGTGCAAGATTTTAACAATGTCCAAATAAACCAAAGAATAATAGTGCTCATAGCAGAGCAATGAACTGTTGGAGGATTATTTGCTTAAGAACTGACAGCAAATTGTATCAGCTGGATCGAAACTATTCATTTTCTTATTACACATCATACATAGAAGTTCTTTATCACAAAAGATACAACTGGCCAAAAAGAAGAAAAAAGAAAGAGAGCCTAGAGGGACTGATCAACACCGGCAATTGGATCATTCCACCAAATTACTTATGCACACATGGCCATATCGTTTTGGATGGAGTCGTCTTGGAACCAATCAGCACACACATCCTTTAACAGCCCAGGGCAGTCCTTAGCCACATGCTCCAATAATGAGCCATCGTCATCGGTTGCCATGACCGCGTCCAGTGCAGGATGGTCTTCAAGGAACTCAGTGCAGGATGGTCTTCAAGGAACTCAATGCAAAACTCATGGAGCATTTGGCACCGATGTTGGATAGCCAGGTCCATCATTTGTGTAACCGTGTTCTCATTTATTTGGCTGCTCAACATCTCCGCGCAAATCCGCTTGAGGCCCGGCAACTCGAACCGGTCCGCCGCTGCCAGCAAATGCTCAGCAATCATAGACTCGTCTTCCTCATCCATCTCCGGCAACGCATCCGTGTAGACAAAGTGCATCACGGCCTCGAACACCTGAATTGGAATACCATTGATCGGTATGCATTTCCCTTGTGTTGGTGCCCCATCTGGCGACCTCTGCCGCGAAGGCCGGCGACCGAGCTGCAACGACGCAGCTGTGCGCCGGGAACGGCAAGCCGTGGACTCGGAATGTGATGTCGGTGGGCGCCAGGAAGTCGTGCAGCGTCTCCTCCTCCACGGAGACCTCGCAACGGATGATGATGCGGCCGTTCGCGAGATGCTCCGACGCCTCAAGATCCTCCTTCCTGATGAACTTGTGGAAGCCGTAGACATCATCAGGTGCAGAATACTCTTGTACGTCAGTGTATAGGTGTCACAGAACCGCCTTACCATGGAAACGGCTTCGTTTTAGGATCTTCATCGGGTGGCAACACGCGTTGTGATGTCAAATAGCATAACACATGACACAAGCAAATAATTACAACAAAAGCATAGGTAGAGAACAGAGTTTTATATAAATCCAA
This sequence comes from Eleusine indica, assembly GCA_030378355.1. NCBI lineage: Eukaryota > Viridiplantae > Streptophyta > Magnoliopsida > Poales > Poaceae > Eleusine > Eleusine indica. The sequence continues at coordinate 53,344,836 of CM059495.1, forward strand.
AGTTATTTTACAAACCAGAGTTTTATCAAAAGTAAATTGCAAAAGCGAATTATTCAATATTAATTCAACTAGTTCGACGAAATAGTTAAGATACAATCGTCCTCTCACGGCGACATACAGGAAACAACCCGATCATAATAGGTGTCTTGCCCAAGCACCGTATCGGCAAGCAAGGAACTACTCCTCGTCTTTATTCGTGCACAACTCCCACTCAATGTTCCAGCAGTCGGGGCGCTGGCCCTCTCAGTAGAATCTTCCACCGCAGTGGCAGTCTCCGCCTTGGTCATCTGAAAACCACATAGAGCTACGCCCTGAGTAACTAATTTACTCAGCAAGACTGACCCATCAAAATGGCCAACTACAGCTGACATCTAGAGATGCAAAGGTTAGGGATAGGGTTTATATTGCCAGAAAGCCAGCCTAAGAGTGGATCCTTATTTTTCACGTTTTAGCAGCAGGATAAGTTGTCATGCGAAATGATAAATTTAGTTTGCACCAAAGCTATAGCAATCAAGGTTGCAAACAATTCTTAATAAACTCAAACAGCGGTGTTAAACCCACTCATCATCTTAATGGCTTTCGACACTATTTCAGAGTAGCAATCAAGTGGTACTCGTTACTGTGAGGGGCAGCGACTCGAATCGATTTACATCATGCAGGAGAAACCTGCTTGCACGACCCATACGCGCTTCCTGAAAGCCGCATGGAGCAACCTTTCGCTTACGGTACCGCAGGGTCTTCCGGATCTAGACTCCCCCGAGAAGGCCCCCCCAACGTGATGCGCCCTATGCCGTCATCCGTGGGTGGATTGCTCCCTCCTCTCAGCCCTAGTTCCATCAAAGAAGGGAGAAGGCTATCTTCCGACCAGGCAGTAGTCGTAGCTATGTCAGTTTACTGGACCCATAACTCCAGCATGCAAACAGTACGTTCAAACTTGACCTCATAGGACTGGACACGAGGCGTAGTCTTAAGTGACTCAGACGGGACTACCTCCTTGAAGATAAGCTATCCTTCCCTTTCCACCTAGTTGCCCGTTCGGTCTTCATTGTGATTCCATCCGCACTTTCCTTCATCCGACATCATTCTCTAATAATAATATTTCCTGTCTACGAGTGGTCTCCATACCACTCGATGAGTAGTCGTCCTAAATTAAGCAGAGCGACTACCGGCCTAAGGCTAAATATCGAGAAGGAGGAACCTACTGCACGTTATGGTTTCAACCAACTCCTATCACTTAATGCACAGTCAAGCCTACATCCCTAACTAGTGATAGAGTAAAAATTTAAACCAGGGATAATGCACCGGGGCTTGACTGGGTTCTGCTCTTGCTCAGCTACGACACCTCCGGCTCCTTCTGGATCCTACTCCGGTCCCGTCTCCACGTGGTTTACTGCGTGATCTATATGATGCAAAAAATGATGCTTACGAGAGAAGATTCATGACACTTCCTCAATAAATACGTTAATGTATACTATTTCTCAAGGAAGTGAGCGGGGTGTGTTGATTAGTTCAGCAATGCAACGTATTTAGTGGAGGCACAGGGTGAGGGCGTTTAGTGTATTTTCTTCATGGACTCCAATATTTAATCGCGATGACGTTGTATAAAAATATGGCGGTCACGATGACCGGACGGAGGTGCAACATATACATTACTAAGGGGTGCTGGTCAAGGCATTACCTACAGCTTATATGATGTTTATCATGAAAGATATAGTACTCAAACCTAACATATCGGAATGAATTTATAACGCCTAGTGAATTATTAGAGCTACTATACCATTAATTATTTTAGCTTAGTTCTGAAAACCAAATGCACATGAGGAATTTACTGTAACTAGGTCATGCCATGGGTGAATTATGACCCAAGTTCCATAGACATGCAATGAGCCAGTCATTTTAAATAATTAAAATAAGGAAAAGATATTAATTTTAATTATGACAAAAATACAGAGACTCACCCCAAGATGCTTTTCAGGAAGACTAGAAACTGAAAAACATAATTGGTGGCCAAGTTTTAAGATTTTATCAGGTCCCTATAATTAGTTATGAATTTATAAGTGTTTTTCTTATTTATTTTAATCCTGAAAATGATACTAACATGCAACATGGTTTAGCATTTTTCTACAGTAGTATAAGTCTAGAGGGTTCCAGAGAATTTTTGTTTGCTCCTAAATTCACAGTATTCATTTATCTGTAGATTTTATAAACTAATAGGCTTATTCTGAAATTTATTTAACCAAATAACAATGGAAAAAGACCTTGGGCCAATAGCTGAACGGCCACACAAGGGCCACACAAACCTGACCGCACCAGATCCAGGCTGAACCAGCACCAGGTCGAGCAGCAGCTCGGCCGCGGCGGCCACAGCACGCCGGAGGCCGGCGGCCCGTCGCCGGAGTGGACCAAACGGCCACGAAAAATTCCAAATAAAATACCTATGCGAAGCTTAGCTCGACGCGATCCCATTTAAGGTGGTCCCAAGGGAAGGAGCTCACTGTGATAGCCGGCGGTGAGCGGCGAAGCTCCGAGGATGTGTTACGGTCAACGAATTATTGTGGCTTGCATGGTGGGTTTCTAGCGATGAAACTTGGTAAGATGGGGGAGGAGGGCAAGGCGAAGAGTTTGAGCCAGCTTATCTGCACCGGGAAGGGCTGGAGCGGCGGCGTGGCGAGCTCCTGCTGGCGGCAATGGAGGTGGCGGTGGTGGTCTTTTCTTTCCAAAAATGGGATGGCCGAAATGGGAAAAAGGCAAGGACTCGTTGGGGAGGGGGTCGGGCCACGGTTAATCCCTGGTCGGGTCGACCGCGGCGGCTCCCCGCCGGTGTACAGGCGCCACGTGGCGCATCGACGCCGGCAGCCCGGGCCCGCGCTGGAGGTTGAAGACACAGGCGTGGCTGACAGGTGGGGCCCAACGGGGTTTTTCTTTTTTATTGGTTTTCGAAACAGCGTCCCTTTAATATTTTCATATATTTACAAATATAGATCCCATGAAAATTCTAAAAATATGTGCATGTTCATCGTGATGTGCCCTAATTTATAAAAATGATAATGCTCAGTAGATGCCATTTGAATTTGAATATGAATGTTTCAAAGAAGGTTAGTTTTTGAACCTTTTGGTATTTATTTGGGGCACTTAAACTTGGAATAAAAATCTGAGAAATTCCCCAAAATTATTATTGATCATGGTCCTCAACATATATGTTTGGTAGGTATGAATCATGTTGAAAAACAAGACTTGTAGTTCAAGTGGCATTCAAATATGCTTAATTGGAATTCAAATTTTGTAAATTTCAGTTCAATGTTTTGGGTTTTACGCTCTTTTGATTCCTAAGGTGTTGTTCTTGGAATGTTTATTACTCTAGGATGTCACAGCCCTTCCTCTTTAAAGAAATCTCGTCCCGAGATTAAAGGATGTAATAACGGTTTACCTAAGTGGTGGCAAGGAACTCGGGGTAGTGGCTTTGCAGAAACTCTTCATTTTCCCAAGTGGCCTTCCTGGCGGTGTGCTTGTCCTATTGAACCTTGTAGAACTTGAGCGTCTTCTTACGCGTAATCCGTTCTTCTCGTCTAGCACCCTCATCGGCCGCTCTGAATACGTCAGATTGGGTTGTAGTTGTCCAGTGGCTTCTAAGGGAACGTTTACTGGGGTCTTCAGACATTTCTTGAGCTGGGACACATGGAAGGTATAATGCACTCCAGCAAGTTCCACTGGTAGCTGGAGTTTGTAGGCGACCGGCCCACATCTTGCGACAATCGAATAGGGTCCAATGTATCGGGGCGCTAGTTTTCCATGGACTCCAAACCATTATACACCTTTGGTTGGTGACACTCGGAGATAGACCATGTCACCGGCTCTGAATTCTAGCGGACGATGCCTTTTATCCGCATAACTCTTCTGCCTGGACTTCGCTGCTCATAGGTTTGATTGAATTTCCAGTACCCTCTCCTCAGGCTGCTGCACTAATTCGGGCCAAATATTACTCTCTCCCCTAATTCTGACCAACTTAGTGGTGTGCGACAACGGCGACCGTAGAGAGCCTCGAACGATGCCATCTTGATGCTTTCTTGGTAACTATTATTGTATGCAAATTCTGCCAAAGGTAGGCACTCATCCCACTTTTTGTTGTGATTCAATACATACGCCCTCAACATGTCTTCCAATATTTGGTTAACCCTTTCGGTCTGTCCGTCCATCTGGGGATGATATGCCGAACCTCGAATTAACCTAGTGCCCAGCGATTCGTGTAACTTTTCCCAAAAGCGTCCCACGAACTGAGGTCCTCTGTCAGATACTATTGTCTTTGGCACTCCGTGTAAGCATAGGATGCGATCCATGTACAATTGTGCGTACCTCTCAGTTGTGTACCATGTCGATACATGGATGAAATGTGCAACCTTAGTCAGCCGATCGACAATCACCCATATAGAGTCAAACTTGCATGAAGTGCGGGGAAGACCAACAATAAAATCCATGCTGATATCCTCCCATTTCCAGGCTGGAACACTCAAGGGTTGTAGTAGGCCCACCTTCTTCAGATGATCAGCCTTGACTCGGTAGCAGGTATCACACTCTGCGACATATCGTGCTATTTCCCTTTTCATACGAGTCCACCAATATCTGGATCTCAAATCATGGAACATCTTGCTGCTGCTCGGATGCATGGAGTACTTTGCAATATGAGCCTCGTCTAAAATCTTCTTGCGGAGTTTCATGTTCTTGGGCACCACTAGGCGATTCTGGAACCATAAAACACCTTCTACATCTTCTCGAAAACATTATACCTTAGCGTCGCCCTCTTTTAGTCTCCTTCTGAGATATGCTATGCCAACATCATTTTTTCTGGGCTGCTACTATTTCTTCCCGTAAGGTAGGAATTAATGCTAGTTTATAGAGGGCTTCGTGGGGTGTTACTTGAACATAATGACCATCTTGGACTTGCGGGCTGACCAGGATGTGGTGGCATTGAGCCTTGCAGCTTAGTGCGTCAGCCACGACATTAGCCTTTCCTGCGAGGTAGTGCACTTCCAACTCGTAGTCCTTCATCAATTCCAACCAACGGCGTTGTCTCATGTTCAGGTGGTCTTGAGTGAAAATGTACTTCAAGCTTTTGTGGTCGGTGTATATACGAACTAAATTTCCAAGGAGGTAATGTCTCCACATCTTTAAGGCCAACACCACTGCTGCTAACTCCAGATCATGTGCGGGGTAACTCTGTTCGTGCTTCCTTAATTGCCTTGATCCATAAGCAATGACTCTCCCATCTTGCATGAGCACGCATCCTAATCCAATACCCGAAGCGTCACAATAGACATCGAACGGTTTCCCCAGGTCCGGTTGAGCTAATACTAGGGCCGTGGTTAGGTGCTTCTTCAAGGTTTGAAAAGAACTTTCGCAACCTTCATCCCATATGAATTTCTTGTCCTTCTTAAGCAACTCGGTCATGGGCTTTGCAATTTTAGAGAAGTTGGGGATGAAACAACGGTAGTAACCAGCTAATCCCAAAAAACTGCGTATATGAAATACGGTCTTCGGGGTCTTCCAATTCAGTACATCTCTTACTTTTCTAGGATCTACCGCTATGCCTTCTTCTGAGATAATATGGCCTAAAAATGGTACTTGCTTCAACCAAAACTCGCATTTGCTAAACTTAGCATATAGCTGGTGCTCCCTTAACCTCTGTAGTACAACACGAAGATGCTCTGTATGTTTTGCTTCTGATTTCGAGTAGACTAGGATGTCGTCAATGAACACCACTACAAACTTGTCCAACTCTGGCATGAACACCGAGTTCATGAGATACATGAAGTGCGCTGGTGCGTTTGTCAAACAAAACGACATCACTAAATACTCATATAGTCCGTATCGGGTAGAGAATGCTATCTTGGGAATATCTTCAGTACGGATTTTAATTTGATGGTATCCAGACCGAAGATCGATCTTGGAGAAAACCTTAGCTCCTATTAACTGATCAAAGAGAATGTCAATACGGGGCAGTGGATACTTGTTCTTGATAGTCACAGCATTGAGGGGCCGGTAATCTACACATAGCCTCAAGGTCTCATCTTTCTTTTTCACGAACAGTGCCGAACAACCCCAAGGTGAAGAACTTGGTCGGATAAACCCCTTATCCAGCAGCTCTTTCAACTGCTCTTTTAACTCAGCTAGTTCCTTGGGTGCCATTTTATACGCCCTTTTGGATATGGGCACCGTCCCTGGCTGAAGCTCAATCTTGAACTCAAATCCTGATCCGATGGGAGTCCAAGGAGATCGTCGGGGAATACGTCCTGAAATTCCCTAACCATTGGAATATCCTTTATCTGCCCGGCGATGGTGTGGTGAATGCTTGGTGCGGCCAGTTGGGAAGGTATTACCCAGAAGCTTATGCTACCATGGGTGGGAGAGTTTAGGTGTATGGTGTAGGCGTCTATGTCCAATATTGCCTTATGTTGCCTGATCCAAGGCATGCCCAGAATGATGTCAATGTTACACCCCTCTAAGACCATGCACTTGGTAGGGTAGACTTTTGCTCCTAGGGTTATTGGGAGTTTCTCAATTTCATAGAGAGCAAGGGTTTGCCCACCAGCTGATTTAATGGTGTATCGTGCTTTCATAAGGGTGTGAGACAGCCGGTACTTATCAACAAAGAACCCACTAATAAAGCTATGTGATGCACCCGAATCAAACAGAACTAGTGCGGGATGGTCTCGAACAGAGAACATACCAGCGAGGATGGGGCTGTTCTCCGGAATCTCCTCCAGGGTGGTGTTGTTCACGCGGCCACTGCGGACTGGTCCCTATTGTTGCGGTTGTTGTTGTTGTTGTTGTTGTTGTTCCATGACGGGTTCTGGCCAGTGCTCTTCTTGGGGTGCAGGCACTCCCTCGAGAAGTGTCCAAGACGACCGCAATTGTAGCAGGGAAAAGGTCCCGTCTGGGCGTTCTGCTGCTGTGGCGGGCGGTACCCACCTTGACCCTGCTGCTGACATGGTGCCTGGGGTCACTGCTGTGTCGGCCGAGGTGGGCACAGAAATGGTGCCGGCACGGGGGCGAAATGGTACCTCTGTCTAGATGGGGTGGTGTACACCATGCGAAACTTCTACGGGGGTCCACTGGAGGGCCCCATAGCACTTGCGGACCTCTTCCGCTCTGCCATCACTTTGCGATATCCATCTTCCGCGATGATAGCGCGGTTGACAAATTCAGCGAATGTACCGCCCATGTTAAGGTTGAGGCGGTCCTGCAGTTCTGCACGTAACCCCTCCAAGAAATGGTCCTTGCGCTTGGCGAGGGTGTCAACTTTTTTCGGGACATATAGCGCCAACCGGTTGAACTCTTCGCAGTACTCCTCGACGCTGCGGTTGCCTTGCTTCAGTGCGGCGAATTCACGTGCCTTCCTGTGGACAAGCCCCGCAGGGATATAGTGAGCACGGAACGCATCTTTGAAGTCGTCCCAAGTGATCTGTCGGTCCGCACCAACAGATGTGACATGGTTAGCCCACCATGCCCTAGCTGCGCCATGCAGCTGCTGTGCTGCGAACAACGTCTTCTGCTCGAGCGTGCAGTTAAGGAGCCCAAATTTGGACTCAAGCATGCGAAGAAAATTCTCCGCTTCCATGGGCTCAACGGTTGAGCTGAATGTGGGTGGCCTAGTGGCGAGGAAGTCAGCGTAGATGCTGTTCTGCGATGCGCCGTCGTTGTTGCCCCTAGCATTTCAAGCTGCTAGGTTTTGCTATGCCAGCTCCCGCATGAATTCCGCCTGCTGCTGTTGGCTTTCCATCATGGTGGCGAAGAACTGCGCCATCATCTGCACGGGGTTGGGTGGCAGCGGTGGTGGTGGAGTCCCTTGTGGAGAGTCATTTCCCCAAGCCCTAGAACCTTCGGACTGTTCTCCATGAAGCTTGTTGGTATTATGGGTGCGCACCATTCTGAAATATAAGAATCAGGATTCCAATTAGTCTCTTATCCAACATGATCATTATAGGTTACCAAATCAAATAACACAGCAATACACGGCAAAAATTTTGTAAACAACATAATTTTGATAACAGTTGAAATTTCCATGTTAACTCAGGTCCTAATACAAGTCAACAGTTCCATACTACATAAACTCGGAATATGTGGCCATCGAGTTTTCAAAAGCTATTCACATTGGTGATCCCTAAAATACAACAACCACGTGTGGATCGTCAAAACCTACCCATCTACCATGCCCTACATGTACGGCCTAGTCGTGTCTACTATGACTACTAAGCCCTGTCCCCGGCGGTGCCAGAGGGTCCTGGACGGTCTGTGTCTGTTGGAGCGGGTGACTCGTAGTCCATGTCGGACTCCTCGCCCACGTCCTCCTCGGGATCCTCCTCTGCGAGTGCTGCTGGTGGTATAGCAATCGCGTCCAAGTGAGCCTGGAGGTCCTGGTTCTCATGAGCCAGGGTCTCTAGGTCCTCCGCCATAAGGTCCATCTCCTGCTGGACACTCGTCAGCTACTGCTGCAGGTGCTCGTAGTGGTTGGCACGCTGCTGCATAATCAAGCCCCATCTACCTACCTCCTGCGCGAGAGTGTCGCGCTACCCAGTGACCTCCGTCACGCGAGTCTCACTCGCCTCAAGACCAGCTGTCAACCGCTGAATCTCTCTCTACTGTGCATCAACCTGTGCCTGTAGGTCTTCCTCTGCACCCACACGTGCTCAGCGTCCGCTAGTAAAATCCTGCTGTGGCTGCTAGACTCCTCATCCAAGTTGAGGAGGTACTCGGAGTAGTGAGATACGCGATGGTATCCCGCGTGGTACTCCGGGTAGTCGTTGCGGGAGACGCGTCTCACGCGCCTCTGCCATACCGGGTCAGCCTGGTGCCAAATGGGGATCATCTCAAACAGAGTCCCCGAGAGTGCTGCTATGTTACGCCCATAGAAGTGACTGAGAGCCCGATGGACGAATCTCTACAGGCCCTCCTGGAGGCTCCCAGCCGTGACTGTGCTCTCCATCCCCGCCAAGTCGGGGTTGCGCGGGTGTGGAGAGACGCTGATATGCATCTCTGCAAACGGCACACCGTGACGGCGGGCCTCGCGCCCATGGTACGAAGGCTGCTCCTCGTAGCCTAAGGTGCGTAGCATCTCCCACGGGAGGGTGGGAAAGCCACGGTGGTGAAGACCGGTGGTATAATGCCACCCGTCGTGCTGGAACACCTCAAACCCATGCTCGTCCATCTGAAATACAAACCCAAATAGTGAGTACTCGTTCCAAACGCAGAGAGTGCAAGTCAAAAATAAAACAATACGATGTGATGAGTGATACCTGGAATTTAACCACCGCGAGTGGTTACATATTCTAGGGTGGATTCGGTTACTCCGCTAAAATGGTACGTTCTGTCCTAGGATACAGCAGCCACTTCGTCGAACTTTTAGGCAATCATACTTATAGATTCTAGACAGCAATTGAATAGTAAAGTGGTAGAGTTTTCCACCACCGTTCCAACAAGTACTTACTCATCCCCATCCGATGTGGGAATCAGGAGTTAGGAATTTTCTAAGTGGCAAGTCAGAATCTGAAAATTTTGTTTCGAGCATCACGGGGTTCACTTCGAAAATGTTCTGTAATCTGGAGTCCTGGGCCAAGAATTTCTGGAGCAATTTACCCATATTATAGAGAATTTTAATACCTTTCTAACTCATATTTGTACGCCTCCATCCAATACTCGAAACTCAAGATATTCAAATTTTTACCCTACCCGTCGAATTCCCGAATCGGTTTTTTGGACAGACTCGGGTTACTCTAAAATTTGCTCCTAGCTCTGTCCTTCGGTCTCAAACCTGAAATATTAAACTACCAAAGTTGGAGTACTTTTTCGTAACCTTTCCAGAAAGTGCTCATACAGCCCTAAGGGTGATCGGAGAAAGGAGTTATACATTTTACGAAATAGGTCAAAATCTGAATTTCAGATGATATCAATCGACGTGCTGGCTCAGATGGAGCAAAAATAGTATTGTCCGGTAATCTTTAAACCAAATTTTCTGGCTGGTCGTACAGAGAGTTTGTTCATGATTTCAATAAGTATTTATTTGCATACTTTTGACTCACGAGTGAGAAGATATCGATTTTTATGTGGACAACATGTTTGCTGAAATTTCAGTTTTATGTTAATGTCTTTATGCTTTAATATTTTTCATGTATGCATATGCTTTCGGCCTACACGTCCTTACAAAATAAAATTTGGTCACAAATAGGACCATATGTATAGTCGGTGGCAATTGATCTCTCAAGACAGTCGTATACTACTCGTTTCTTACGAGAATCGTGGTTAGCGTACATGCAGAAGATTCATTCCAGAAACAATACATCAAATCAAAAGAAATGAGTCGAAAATAATCCCTTATTATTGTCCTAGGGCAGGACATTGATGTTTTACGCAATCAGCCCGCGTTCACACTATTGTGCTAGCTTCCCATGTTACTGTCCACTGGGTGGGACACATACCTGCGTTGACGATGTCGTAGATGCAGCATTTAAACAAACAACCTCCTACAGTTAGCTTTGCCACCTCGATCATAACTAATAATATCCCATTGGGGACGTCCTCACATGTTCGTTACGGGGTTTTCGAAAATATGTCTTTAAATTATTGCACTATTCCCGAGATAGCTCTGAAACCACGCTGTCACAGAACCGCCTTACCGCGGAGACGGCTCCGTTCCAAGAGGCGACAGGCGCTGTGACGCCCAATAGTACAACATATGACAGAAGCAAATAATTACAACAAGAGCATAGGTAGAGAACAGAATTTTACATAAATACAAAGTTATATTATAAACCAGAGTTTTATCAAAACTAAATTGCGAAAGCGAATTGTTTAACATTGATTCAACTAGTTTGACGAAATAGATAAAATACAATCGCCCTCTCACGGCGACATACAGGAAACAACCCAGCCATAATAGGTGTCTTGCCCGAGCACCATACCGGCAAGCAAGGAACTACTCCCTGTCTTCATTCGTGCACAGCTCCCACTCAATGTTCCAGCAGTCAGGGCGCTGGCCCTCCCAGTGGAATCTTCCACCGCAGTGGCAGTCTCCGTCCTGGTCATAGAGCTACGTCCTGAGTAACTAATTTACTCAGCAAGACTGACCCGTCAAAATGGCCAACTACAGCCGACACCTAGAGATGCAAAGGCTAGGGATAGGGTTTATATTGCCAGAAAGCCAGCCTAAGAGTGGATCCTTATTTCTCACGTTTTAGCAGCAGGTTAAGTTGTCCTGCAAAATGATAAATTTAGTTTGCACTAAAGCTATAGCAATCAAGGTTGCAAACAATTCTTAATAATTTCAAACAGCAGTGTTAAACGCACTCATCATCTTACTGGCTTCTGACACTGTTCTGGAGCAGCGACCAAGTGGTACTCGTTGCTGTGAGGGACAGCGACTCGAATCGATTTACATCCTGCAGGAGAAACCTGCTTGCACGACCCATACACGCTTCGTGGAAGCCGCATGGAGCAACCTTTCGCTTACGGTACCGCAGGGTCTTCCGAGTCTAGACTCCTCCGAGAAGGGCCCCCCAACGTGATGCGCCCTATGCCGCCATCCGTGGGTGGATTCCTCCCTCCTCTCAGCCCTAGTTCCACCAAAGACGGGAGAAGGCTATCTTCCGACCAGGCAGTAGTCGTAGCTACGTCGGTTTACTGGGTCCATAACTCCAGCATGCAAACAGTACGTTCAAACTTGACCTCATAGGACCGGACACGAGACGTAGCCTTAAGTAACTCAAACGGGGCTACCTTCTTGAAGACAAGTTGTCCTTCCCTTTCCACCTAGTTACCCGTCCGGTCTTTATTGGGATTCCATCCGCACTTTCCTTCATCTGACATCATTCTCTAATGATAATATTTCCTGTCTATGAGTGGTCTCTATACCACTCGATGAGTAGTCGTCCTAAATTAAGCAGAGCGACTACCGACCTAAGGCTAAATATCGGGAAGGATGAACCTACTACACGTTAGGGTTTCAACCAACTCCTATCACTTAATGCACAGTCAAGCCTACATCCCTAACTAGTGATAGAGTAAAAATTTAAAACGGGGATAATGCACTGGGGCTTGTCTGGGTTCTGCTCTTGCTCAGCTACGACACCTCCGGCTCCTTCTGGGTCCTGCTCCGGTCCCGTCTCCACGTGGTTCACTGCGTGACCTATATGATACAAAAGATGATGCTTATGAGAGAAGATTCATGGCACTTCCTCAATAAATACGTTAATGTATACTATTTCTCGTGGAAGTGAGCGGGGTGTGTTGATTAGTTCAGCAATATAACGTATTTAGTGGAGGCACAGGGTGAGGGCGTTTAGTGTATTTCTTTCATGGACTTCAGTATTTAATTGCGATGACGTTGTATAAAAATATGGCGGTCGCGATGACCGGACGAAGGTGCAACATATACATTACTAAGGGGTGCTGGTCAAGGCATTACCTACAGCTTATATGATGTTTATCATGAAAGACATAGTAGTCAAACCTAACATATCGGAATGAATTTATAACGTCTAGTGAATTATTAGAGCTACCATACCATTAATTATTTTAGCCTAGTTCTGGTAACCAAATGCACATGGGGAATTTATTGTAACTAGATCATGCCAGGGGTGAATTATGACCCAAGTTCCATAGACATGCAATGAGCCAATAATTTTAAATAATTAAAATAAGAAAAATGTCTTAATTTTAATTATGACAAAAATACAGATACTCACCCAAGACGTTTTTCAAGAAGACTAGAAACTGAAAAACATAATTGGTGGCCACGTTTCAAGATTTTATCAGGTCCCTATAATTAGTTATGAATTTATAAGTGTTTTTTTTATTTATTTTAATCCTGAAGATAATACTAACATGCAACATGGTTTAGCATTTTTCTACAGTAGTATAAGTCTAGAGGGTTCCAGAGAATTTTTCTTTACCCCTAAATTCACTGTATTCATTTATCTGTGGATTTTATAAACTAATAGGCTTATTCTGGAATTTATTTAACCAAATAACGGTGGAAAAAGACCTTGGGCCAATAGCTGAACGGTCACACAAGGGCCACACCAACCTGGCCGCACCAGATCCAGGCTGGACCAGCACCAGGTCGAGCAGCAACTCAGCCGGGGCGGCCACGGCATGCCGGAGGCCAGCGGCGCGTCGCCGGAGTGGACCAAACGATCATGAAAAATTCCAAATAAAATACCTACGCGAAGCTTAGCTTGACGCAATCCCGTTTGAGGTGGTCCCAAGGGAAGGAGCTCACTGTGGTAGCCGGCGGCGAGCGGCGAAGCTCCGACGACATGTTACGGTCGATGAATTATTGTGGCTTGCACGGTGGGTTTCGAGCAACGAAACTTGGTAGGATGGGGGAGGAGGGCAAGGCGAAGAGTTTGAGCCGGCTGATCTGCGTCGGGAGGAGCTGGAGCAGCGGCGCGGCGAGCTCCTGCCGACGACAATGGAGGTGGCGGTGGTGGTCTTTTCTTTCCAAAAACGGGATGGCTGAAACGGGAAAAAGGCAAGGACTCGTTGGGGAGGGGGTCGGGCCTCGGTTAATCCCCGGTCGGGTCGACCGTGGCGGCTCCCCGCCGGTGTACGGGCGCCACGCGGCGCATCGGCGCCGGCAGCCCGGGCCCGCGCTGGATGTTGAAGACATAGGCGTGGCTGACAGGTGGGGGCCAACGGGGTTTTTCTTTTTTCGTTGGTTTTTAAAACAGCGTCCCTTTAATATTTTCATATATTTACAAATATAGATCCCATGAAAATTCTAAACATATGTGCGTTTTTATCGTGATGTGCCCTAATTTATAAAAATGATAATGCTCAATAGATGCCATTTGAATTTGAATATGAATGTTTCAAAGAAGGTTAGTTTTTGACCCTTTTGGCATTTATTTGGGGCACTTAAACTTGGAATAAAAATCTGAGAAATTTCCCAAAATTATGATTGATCATGGTCCTCAACATATATTTTTGGTAGATATGAATCATGTTAAAAAATCTGGACTTGTAGTTCAAGTGGCATTCAAATATGCTTAATTTAAATTTAAATTTTATAAATTTCAGTTCAAAGTTTTGGGTTTTACGCTCTTGTGATTTCTAAAGTGTTGTTTTTGAAATGTTTATTACTATAGGGTGTCACAATAGGGTGTGGCCTAGGACCGGTTCCCCCTTCCGATCGAGCAAACTGAACCTGGCGCGTGCCCTGACAGGCTTGGCTAGTCTGTTGCAGAAAGCGATGAAGATTGATATGTGATCTGTGTTGGAAAGGCTGGCGCCGTTGGGGAAGTAGCAGATGCGCCAGGAGTAATCCCCCGCCTTGAAGGAGCAAGACTCGATGCAGCTGCCATTGAGGACTTGCTCCTTTCTGTCCCAGTAGTGATCGACGAAGAGCATGGCGGCGGCTAGGTTTTCGGCCCTTGACTAATTCAGCCGCAAATCAGGCAGCAGTACGAACCCGGCGGACGCACGCGTTTGGACTTTGGAGAGGTTGGGCTGTGGAGCAAACGCCTTGGGTGATGGAGCAGCCCAGGAGAAACGCGTAGGGAGATGGATGGCAGAAGGCTTTTTATAAGGCAACCCCCCAGCGAGGTCGGATCGAATTCGGCTGGCCGCCATCTATCTCCGAGTCCGACTCCGCTTCTGCTAATCCGGTCCCATGGGCTGTCAATGGATGCCGAATGGGCTAGTGGCCCATATGAAGAGAAATTGAACAGCCTAAGCCCAACAAATTTTCGGACGCGCCTGCCGTTGCGGTCGGGATGGTCACGCGCGGCCACCACCACCCGCCTCTCCTCCACTGCGGCCCGGCGCCGGTTCTGTCCAAGAACGCCGACGCGAAGTTCCGCGCCGACCTGGCCTCGTCGCTCGCCGCCCTGGCCTCATCCTCCGGGGCCACGGCCCGCGCCTCCAAGGCGTGCCTGTCCGCCCTGTCCGCCGCCGCCAGGGACGTCACCGGCGGCTGCGGCGCAAGCAGCGGGCCCGCCGGGTGCTTCCCCTCCTACGCGGACTCCAATTCCTCATCGCCCCGCGAAGACGCCTTCCGCAACTGGTTCTACACCACGCCGACCACGAACACGACGCTGGACGGCTGCGCATGCCTGACTGGAAGGAGAAGAGCAAGGGGGATTCACGCTGCCGTGGCCACCGCATGGTGAGTCCCCTTCCTCATTTACCTCTTCCTTGCAATCAATCTTCAGTTCAAGAGTTTGAGAAAAGGTCGGAGTTTTGATCGAAACCTGACGTGCCATCAGCTGATGAGTCTGTGCGAAGCGTTGTCCTCACAATATGGCTGGACATGGTGTTTGAAGCCGCAGCGGGGACGCTCGGGTTCGTCTTCGTCAGGACCATCAAGATCGTACGCGGTAAGTTCTACAGTCTTGTGTTCATAAGCCTAATTATTGCATCCCATTTTCGGTTTTGATTTGTAACAACATTGTTTCATGGTCTCTTCGTCCCTCCTCTACGTTTTTGCAGCGCTCCCACAAGTTGGCTGATAAAGCGAATGGAGGATTCTTGGGCGCGCTTCCTCTGCATCGTGCCCTCATCAGTATGTTGCGACTGAACATTAGGTAAGGTAGCTGCTGAGACTGTTAGGTTCAGGTATATGTTGTGCAGTAGGGTTGGAGAAACTGAAACAGAAGTGTGCATGTTGACTGATCCATCATTCGTTGTCTAAACAAAATATTAACTGATCCATCAGGGCGCTAAGGCGCAGGCGGCTATCGTTTTTGCTCGTTCCTGGCTAGCAGATGCCGATCAATTGCTACACACGTGCGTAACAGGATGTGCCGCCGTTAATAAGGTACTCAATTAAGCGCGGGAGCACAATTAAGGTACGCAATGCCTGCGGCATGTGTGCTTTTCTGCCAGCACCACTGTACACTTGCATCCGTGTCTAGGCCTACGTGTTCTTCCACTGTCTTCGCACAAATCAGCTTGTGCCTATGCCCGTGGATGCCTTGAACACATGCGCTCCCATATGAGTTCCATGACCATATCACCAATCCGTTGGGCCAATAAAACACTGGTCCTGTTCTTAGGCCTACAGAGGAAGTTTCAGATACGTTTTTGCTAAAGCCCAGCCCACTCTTGATCAAGCTGGCCTCTTAGTTGCTAAACGGGCCGTTCCTCTGGCCACTGACCCAATCTGCTTCTTCCCCTCCACCAAGAGTCCAAGACATGCTTCCTGTCCGGTCCTTGGGGAATCGTTCGCCGCGCGCCATTGGCAACGGCAAGCACAGTGCGGCAGCCGGCATGGCCCTCTATATAAGCCTCGCTGCACCGTCCCTCCCGCCTTGCATTCCTTCCCCGTCCAGTATCCTTCTTCCATACGCTCCCTTCCTCCTCGTCGCGGTTTTGAAAAGAAGAGAGGGTCCTCTCCTCCGAGTTGCAAGGAAGGTGTTCAACCGATTGCGGTAGCGAGATGGACGGCCGCGACCAAGGCAAGAGGAAGGCTAAGGCCAGCGTGGCGTTGAAGCAGGGATCTGGAGCAAAGAAGGTCCGGGATCTTGACGCCGTCGCCGTCGTCGAGTCCACAGACGCCCTCGAGGTCGGCGGCGGAGGTGGGTAGCGCGTGCGCAGTTCTTGGTTCCCTCTCCTTACAGTTCATGCGGATTTGCGGTGTAGTGCAGTAGAAGTGGACGATTCTGAATACTTTCTTGAAGTGGCCTCTTGCAGCCAGCTGGGGCAGCACGGACGACGTCTAGGGGACGGTTGGTGGCGACGGTGCCTCGTCCGTGGATACCTCCCTCACCCTGGACATCGGAGGTGAGTATTGCATGCGCGCCCCGTTTTTGGTTCTCTCTGTGCTCTGTTTACTCTGTTCTTGTTAGTTCCTGAATCCTGATATGAGCGTTCTTGCTACGAGTATATTCCCGTCTTAGAATCGCTTGTTCTTTATTTATATATTTTTTTATTTATTTTTTGGAAATATCGGCAGGAGAGCTGCCATTCATTAAGAAAGTAAGAGAACAAATACAAGCAAGTTTTTTTTACAAAGAGGAGGAACATCAGCCTCAAATTACAGATCATCCTTCTTGAAAACAGTGAGCTGCAGCTTGGCCTCTTCAATGATTAACGAAGCAAGGCGATGGGCAGGCATTTCATCATTGTCAAACGTTCGCCTGTTACGCTCTTTCCATACCATCCACACGAGGATGAAACGAACACCAGTTTTGTTCTTTTTAGCCTTTTTAGTTCCCCTTTGTGTTAACTTGACTATCCACTGATTTGGACCTCCTTGAGCCATTAGCTGGTTGTACCTTGACAGGACGAACCTTGGTGCCACAACTGACCACACAACCTCTGTGTAGTTACACTGAGTAAGCAAGTGCTCCGTGGTTTCATGCATACATAAGCACAAGGAGCAGTTAAAGTTGCAGGCCAATTTCTCTTGATCATGTTATGCGCTGTCAGAACTCTGTCATGAGCCACAAGCCACTCAAAGAATTTAGCTTTGGGCTCTGCTGAAGCTGACCATATAGCTGCTGCTGGAATAGCAGGGAAGGCTCCCTGAAACTGGCATTCATAGGCCGATTTGACTGAATATTTCCCATTCGCAGTCCATCGCCAGATAATAGTATCTCTTGTAGTATTCAGGGTGACTGCTGCCAGCGCCATAAACAGTAAGGTGAATTCCTCCATCAGATCAGGTGTATTGATGCGTTTGAGATTTCTGATCCAATTATCATTCTTTAATTCAGTGTATACATTTCTTCTTTTATATCTTGCAACCTAATACAGATTAGGTGCAAGGTCCTTGGGAGCAGATCCATCCAACCATCGGCCCTCCCAGAAATGGGTGTTCTAACCGTCACCTACATGTATCTCGCTTGTTCTTGCTTCTACCTTAATGAATGTCAGTGCTCCTGTCTTATTTCAAAAAAAAGAGAATCGCTTGTTCTTGATACACGGTTGGTTGGTAGTGGTACAGTGCCCTGGTTATTGATCCAGTTCATCTTGGCTTGTGTTGTAGCTACCGCAACCCGGGTGTGGCGGAGCAATTCACAGCGGGCAGGCCAGCGCCAAATCGGAATGCGCCAACAACAGTGATGGTGCAGTCGTCGCCTACGCCCTCTCCGACGGCCAAAACATCCCTGCCGCGGAAGGATCAGTATCAGTCGACGCCGCTCCGTCCACGGGTTCCTCTAGGAATGATCCAGGTCAGTGCTCAACGAAATTCGTCCTGCTGCTCAGTTCTTGGATCCTTTTTGGTTGATGACGTAAGAGCTTCGTTCCATTGTTGCAGACGTTTTCAAGGAAATCCCTATCCCGGACGACGAGCGCTGCTCGGCTTCCCACATCAGGATGGGGCTCCCGGAGGATCACCCGACATATCATATATGCCTCTGCCAGGTGTGCCTCACCCGTCGAGAAGTTTGCCGCGTTTGCGGCGTCCGGGGCCAGATAGGGAGCCCGTGAGCTCCACCTTCATAATTCTACGACCCTGTTCGTCCACCGTCCACCCAGTAAGAGAAGGGGACTGAGGCTGTCCATGTGAGATTGGGGCGCGAGTAAACTGGAATTGCTTATGGTACGAATGATTTGTTTTGTTTCATTGTTGTTGTTTTCAGTTGCCTACGCCGGTAAACTGGAATTGGTAGCAGACATAGCTTTGGTGGATTGGAATAGTCCTTGTATATCTTAGTCTTATTATAGCTGCTGTTTTTGCTGAGTATATCATTGCCATTTGCTGGTCTGGACGATGGATTCAGTACTGGTTAAACGACTTGAATTGTAGCTCTGAATGCTGTTCTCTGGAAATATGAGAAAAATTGTTGTCTGATCATTTATTAGTTGTGTTTGGTGATGTTCAGATGTTGCTTGATGCTAGTCCAGCAGTAATAGTTTGCAGAAGCTGAATACCTGTCTCTTTTGCTTGCTTTGTCTGTTCTGGTATGTGCAATGAGTCTATGGTTTCTTCAGACACAACGGCCTTCAAATTTTTAGTTGACGAGCATGTCGGGTTGATATGATTAAATGACCTATAACTGAACGTTGGTACCTTGTGCTGGAGATCAGAGGAATTTAGTTTTCTGTTCGTGTGTAATCCTGTTATTGATGTTTAATGTCATTTGAGGTGTGGGAGGCAACACAAGTTCAATAAGCTTTGTCTTGTTACTGTCTGACCATGTCTGATGACATTTTTCTCAAACTCTTAATACTATCTATTTCCTCACTTTGTTATGTTCAGGACTGATGTACCAAAAACTTCACTTTTTTTTTCTGTTTTTTATTCGGATGTTGTGATGTTTTTCCAATTGCTTGCTGGATCAGTGGTAGATTGATCTCATTCTCTTGCATCATTTTGTAATTCTGAAGATTCATGGTGCTTTTTCATTGCTCTCTGGATCAATGACAAATTGATCTCATTCTCATACATGGTTGTTTTATGCCTTTTGCACTGGAGCACTGGTGTAGCAACATTGACTGTGATTCGTTAGTTAAGCGGGTCAATATTGTTGTGATTGGCCTGCATCTGCATGCGGTGTTAAATAGTCTGGTTATTCTACTTTAGCCGCAGAACAGAGAAGCACACTTGTGAATTGTGATACTTGTCACCTTCTTTTACTCTAACTATATATAGCTGATATGCAACCAGCATTTGTCATTCTATGCATGTGCATCTATTTATATAGCTATCCATTTTGCTGAGTTTACCACTGTTGAACTTACATGTTGAGCCCAATGTTTTCTTTTGAACCCGGCTAGCAAAGTCCACTTTATATATCATGGCTTTTGGTTTTCACGTCAATATACGTCTATTGAAGGATAATGATTCAGTAGTGACTGGTGAATTTGAGATTATTATTAGTGATGCATTGTTGGTTTTAGCATTCTGCACTGATGGATAAGTATTCGATCTCATTTTTTTTAGAAAGTATTCGATCTCAGGTCTAAAGTGAAAAGTAGTTGAGAGCACTTTTGCCTGTGCGACATGTTCTGAATCCTGAACTCGAGCGAGGCTGGTAGGAGAACAATTCAGATTCTGACCGAGTGACCATGTACCAGAAATACAAAATAAAAAAGATTCTTATATTATTGTTTATTAGTGAATTTTTTGTTGCATTAATGCGAAGTTACAACATTTGGTTCCTCTGAGAATTTTTGGTTTCGTAATTGTTATGTTCAAGATTGCACACCAAAGGCCAGTCATTGAAGAATGCGTTGTCAGCTGAGTTAGATCAGTATTAAACCACCGCATATCATGGATGAAGAGTTTCACCTTTTTTCATTTTTTACATGCATCTAAGAAAAATGCATTAATACTCCATTTCTAAAGAAAATTTAAGAGAAATGCATTCTGGTTGCTCGCGATTTTGCAGCACGCCTGGTTCAATGGGAGCTATGTTCCATTTAAAAAAAAAAAATCATCATCATTGGGCAGACGAGCAGAAGTTGTAACACACAGAGTCGTTAAATACCAGTGCAATAATAAACTTCCGAGTTTAATTTTCATAATGTATTTTGGAGGCTTGTAATAACGTGAGAAGTAAAATTTTTTAGGAGAACATGAGAAGTAATTGAACATGGCTTTAGAAATTGCAATCACAACAAGCTATGGGCCAGAACGCACTGACGCTTTCGGCCCTGTCATGTTGTTCCCAGAGAGGCAGAGACTTTTACACGGTTATGACACCCACCGCTCAGCCGACGGCGAATCCTTCGGTTTCGTCCCCTTTACCCCCAAATCCCACTACCATGTCTTGGCTTCCTCAGGCGCAGAGCAGCGGCAACGCAGCGAGAGCCGAGCGGGACCGGCCCTATATATCCTCGTCTTCCACGATGAAGAGACCCTTCCCTCCCATTCCATCCCTCTCCCCTACCTCCCCTCCACAACCTCGAACCCTCTCGCCTGGTCGCTGCTCGTGTCGGTTCTTGAGAGGCGCGCAAGGTGTTCGACCGGTGGTCCCACCCGGCCCGACTGCGGCGGCGAGATGTCAGAACGCAAGCGCGACCCCGGTGACGGCTCCAACAGGCGGATGTTTCCGGCGAACAAGAAACCGAGACGCACGCCCGTGAACACCAACCTTTCCCTGCCGCCGTCCAGCAGAGGTGAGCAAGAACATCGAGCGCCGTGTTTCTTCGGGTTTTTTGGCTTCTTGCTTGCGGTGTTGTGAGTTCTGATCGAATTCTTGGTTCCTCGCAGCGGAGGACGGTCGGGGCGGCGCAGAGGAGGAGAACGCGGCGGCTGCTCAGCAAGGAACTGGCGGCGGCGTTGAATCGAGGACCCTGGACTTGATATCGTCGATCAATCGCCCGGCCGGCACGAGTTCTGCGGACCACGCCGGACCGAGAACCTTGGACCTGATATCGGGGATCGGTCGCACCGGCACGAGTTCTTCGAACGATCAGGGTACGTTCCGCGCGAGTCTAATTCGATTTCTTTCCGGTTCTCTCCGTTTCTGGACGGTGACATGAGTCACGAGAGTTTCGCGACGTTCTTGTTCTTGCAGCCGGCGGGGGCGATGGACAGGGTCGCGGGAGCGCGCCACCGCCGCTGCCGCAGGGAGGCAATGCGCTTAACGCCATGGGGCCTGGGATCTTTTCAGGTCAGTGCCGAAGAGGAGCCCCTAATGTTTCCTGGTTCTCTCGGTTCTTTGGTACGCGACGCTGGAGATTTGCGTTGTTCTTGCAGGCAATGCCGCAGGGATGATGCCGGCACCGATTCCTGGGGGTGCCACGCGGCCGCCGCTGCCAAGGCCAGTCCTGAGCCCAGCGGAGCGGCTAAGGATCGGGAGAGGGATCCAGGCGTACTTGTCCTACGCCGGGAACCGGCAGCGGCTGGTGGACTTTGCAATGCAGCATCCGAGCCGCGCAACCCCATCTTCTGGTCGCAGCTTGTGCTGGCCCGGTGGAAATGCCAGCTCCTGGACAGGTGACCAGCGCGGCAAAGCCTCCACCTCCAGGGGGATTACTCTTCAGCAAGGCGCAAGTTCCTCCAACCCTCAGGCGCAAGGCGCAAGGCGCAAGTTCCTCCAACCTTCAGGCGCAAGGCTCAAGTTCCTCCAACCTTCAGGTGCAAGGCGCAAGTTCCTCCAACCTTCAGGCGTCGGCGCAAGGTGCAAGTTCCTCCAACCTTCAGGCGCCGGCGAAAGCCTCAGTTCCTGCCGCTGCCGGCCAACCTGTGGCGGCGACAGGAGCCTCGGGATGGGGAGGAAAGGGCAAGCGAGTTATTCAGCCCCAGGCCAAAGTCAGTGTGCTTGTCAATTGCCCGTACTGCCACAAACGTTTTCCGAACTCGGCATGCTGTGTCTGCGCCAATGTGGCTGCCGGAGGCCCTCATCAACGTAATCCTTATCATCCCGCTGGTCTACTTCCAATCATCAGTGAGCAGCTGCTCCGGCACATTATAGAGGTCGCCAAGGCGAACCAGCTGGGCCGCCCAGTGGGACAACCGGCGGCGGCGGAAGCCGTGGGATCCCACCTGCACCAGCCCCAGCCTCTGCCGCTGCTCCAGCCCCAGCCCCTGCGTCTGCCCCTGCTCCGGCACCTGCCCCCGACCCCCCCTGTGAAGTTCTCGACCTGGTGGTGCCCCCATTGCACTCACAGGCAAGGGACTTACGTGCCACCAGTGCTTGAACGGGGTTGGGAAGGGCATTTCTGCCTGTGCAGCGTCTGCAAGAACAAACCGGGGGCGCTCTGCTTGACTTGCGTCGTGCGCGGATGGTTTCCATGATTGAACTGAGGGCGATCTTCCTGATTTGCGCTGTGATCACCGAGCTCCATAGATCTGAAGACAATATTGGCTTCGATTCTCATGTGTTTGTAAGCAATCGCTGGTACGTTCAGACTGTATACGGCAATCCTATCTATTGTAGCATGTGAGGAACGCAATGGTCTGCCTGATTCGCGCTGTGTGCGCCGGTCACCGAGCTCCATAGATCCGAAGACAGTATTGGCCTGGATTCTGATGTGTTTGTGAGCAGTCGGTAGTATGTTCAGACTATACTGTACGGCAAATGCCATCGTTTTTGTCGCCTCACTTCTGATGGATTTTTTGGAGTTCCATTACATGGGTTTATTAAGCTGCTACAACCTTTTCTATTGTAGCATGTCAGGAATACAATGTTTGTCGTATGATGCTACTACATCATTGGTTAAGTGTAACTGATTAAATGTTGTGCTATGTTCTGAAATCTCTACCATAGTTACACAAATGTTTGGTTTGAGAAGTATTGGTTCCTGCATATGGTTATCATGTTTTGAGATGAAGTCACACGTTTTTTTGGCAGTACTTACCTATGCAGTAACTGGTACTTTGTTTGGTTCTGTTTCCTTCCTACTTGATTTATGGCTATGTAATGTTGCTGCTAATTGAATGAAGAAAGGAGGTGAAATGAATGTTACAAGCAGTTTGAGTTGTACAATGGAGGTTATGCTCTCTCCTGTTGTCTTTTGAAAGGAGTTACAGTTTACACACCCAACTATCATAGTTGACAAAGGTTTGGTCTGAGGAACATTGGTTCCTGCTTGTGATTGTGATTAGCAAACATAGCCTGGCCGACTTCCCTGTGATTTGTGTTGCAGCATTTAGTACTTGCTTCCTTACACAATTGGGTAACTGGTACTCAGTTTGGTTATGTTACCTTCCTACTTGTTTGATGTATGAAATGTTGCTGCCGACTGAATGAAGAAAGGAGGTGAAATGAATGTATATCACAAGCAGTTTGACTTGCACAATGGACTTTATGATCTCTTCTGTGGTCTTCCAAAAAGAGTTACCGTTTACACACCCAATTGCAGAAGAAATTTTGCCTTTCAGGTATCATACTGAAATTAGCACCATCATTCCACATAACTACGTACATAATTTCTGAATTTTACAGTACAAAGCAAGCGACGGCGTAACAGTGAAGGCAGTTTTGATGCTTTGCAGGTCCACTGGTGTGAAAAAAAACTGTAAATTGAAAGAAAAGTTCAGAAGTTTTAGAGTTAGCAAATGGTAAGGAGATAGGAAGAAATCGGCGCCAAGCATATACTGCATTCTCGACTTCCATCAATGAAGAAGTGAAGAATCTGGATCGTAGGGTGTAGATAATACGGCTACAGTGAAAAGATGATGACACAGCCGTATTATTCAATTTCACTAGTCGCTATTCTTCGTCGGTGCATAGGTGTAAACTGTGTTGCGTTCTTCACCAAGTATATCTGTTCATCACAGATTTTATCCCCGTAACTTCCACAAACCCTACACATATCGTTTCTTGTAGAATCCTTCAGTCGTATCTTATGAATGGTGCAAGTGAAAGATCAGCATGCAGCCCTCCAACTCTCATATTCAGTCTTGATTTTATACACCAGTCGACATTCAGATTTGGCTGCCTGCTGAAAGACTGTTGTTTCTACCTTCCGAATCCGTCAGCTCAATCAGTTGTCCATTGCAGGTTGGAAGACTCTTGCCTTACGTTAACTAATTTGTTTTTTTAAGCCTGTCAATCCACGTGCACCATTCCTAAAATTGATCTCATTTGGCAACATAGCATAGTTGACGCCACATCATGAGAGAACGGTGAGTAGGCTCACTGAAAAAGCTTGCAAACTTTTTTTCTAGCTGGCAGTTCATATAAGGAGTTCATGTTGATAACATAATTCCGTCAGCAACTCCAGCTCTACATGATATGTAAAACTCATTTCACTACAAATTGGATCGATAAAAAAAAGATTAACAGTGTAAAAATAAACCAAAGAATGTCATGGCAGAACAATAAATTAAAAACTGTGGAAGGTTTCATTTACTTACAAAAACTATAATTGCACATAGTATTAGGATCAAAACTATTTTTCTAATTAAGTATTACATCATACATGGAAGTCTTCATCACGAACAACTGACCAAAAAGAAAGAAAGACCAGACTGACTAATGAACACCGGGATCAGATCATGTACACATGGCCATATCGTTTTGGATGGAGTCGTCTTCGAACCAATCAGCACACACATCCTTTAAAAGCCCAGGGCAGCTCTTCGCCACATGCTCCAATAACGAGACATCGTTATCGGTTGCCATGACCGCGTCCAGTGCACGATGATCTTCAAGGAACTCAATGCAAAACTCATGGAGCATTTGACACCGATGTTGGATAGCCAGGTCCATCATTTGTGTAACCGTGTTCTCGTTTATTTGGCTGCTCAATATCTTCGTGCAAATCCGTTTGAGCTCCGGCAACTCGAGCAGGTCGACAAAGTTCAGATCTGAAAATAGTACGTACGCCGTCTCAGGTCGATCAAATCAAAGATTTTAACAATGTCTAAAAATCCAAAGACGTATGGCAAAGCAATGACCTGTTGAAGAATACGTTTGCACATGGTATTAGGATCAAAACTGTTATTCCCTCGTTACAAAGGATACAATACAACTGACCAAAAAAAAAAACGGCAGCTGATCGTCACTGATGATGAACGGGTTCGAGCAAAGCGAAAACGGCAGCTGATCGTCAGCAGCCTGCGACCCGGAACTGAAAATACAAAAGAACATTCAGAGTTTGCAACGGGTAAGGTTCAGAGAAGAAATCGGCGCCAAGCGTATCGCATATTAATTCCCTGCCCCCATCAATGAAACGATGAAGAAACTGGACCGCGACATGGGGATCTTATGAACTGCATTCAAAAGATGACGATGCCGTCGTGTTATTTAGTTTTGGCAGTCCTGTGTCCGGCAGTATCTGTGAAAGATGCAAGATGGATCTTACTCTTACCGTCTTTTACTTCAATCTTCTGTTGTATTTTCGTAGTGTGTTAGTCTTAAACCCGACCGGTGTCTAATGGAGAAAAAAAAAACTCAACAAACTGTTTACCAAGTTGTCTATGTTCATCACGGATTTAAGGTCTGTCTGCCCCTAGCCTCCTATAACTCTCACATTCAGTACAGGATAGTCTACCAGTTGACCTTCAGACTTGGCTGCCTACTGAAACACTGTTGTTTCTTTCATTCCGAATCTGCTAGCTCACCAAAATGACCATTGTTTGGATCGTTTCATCTGCCAGCAAACAAAGATTTGCTCACTGAAAACACTTGCAAGCTTCAGTTCGGAAAAGGAGTAATGTGGAGTTGTGGATAACAGAACCCTGTCAGCAACTCCAGTTCTACCTCTACGTGATGTATATACCTTAATGTACTAGAAATTGTACAATCTATCGAGTAGAAATGATAGATCGACAAGTTCAGATCTGAAAATAGTTATGCCATCTCAGGGCGATCAAATCTAGATTAAATATCTAAAACACCAAAGAGGCAGAGCAATGAACTGTGGATACATTTACTTAATACTCCTTCGTTTCAAAATTGTTATTATCATTGACTTTTTTCGTTATCTTTGATCATTCGTCTTATTTAAAATATTTGTTTAAATATAAAATATTATAAGTTATATTTAAATTTTATCTAGTAATAAATCAAATCATGAGAAAATATATGGTATTTTTTAAAAAAATTTGAATAAGACAAATGGTCAAAGGTAGCGAAAAAAGTCAATAACGACAACAATTTTAGAACGGAGGGAGTAATCATTTGCACATGGTATTAGGATCAAAACTGTTATTCCTTCGTTACAGAGGATACAATACAACTGACCAAAAAAAAAGAAAAAGAAAGAAAGTCCAGATGGACTAATAATTAATACCACGAATCTGATCATTACACCAATTTATTTACTCATGTACACATGACCATATCGATTTCGATGGATCCGTCGTCACACCAATCAGCACACAAATCCTTCAAAAGCTCAGGGCAGCTCTTAGCGACATGCTCCAATAAGGAGCCATCATCGGCTGCCATGACCGCGTCAAGTGCAGGATGATCTTCAAGGAACTCGATGCAAGCGTCATGGAGCGTTTCGCAGCGATGTTGGATGGCCAAGTCCAAGATTCGTGTAACCGTATTCTCGTTTATTTCGCTGCTCAGTATGTCCTCACAAATCAGCTTGAGCTCCGGCAAGTCAAACCGGTCGGCGGCTGCCAGCAAATGCTCAGCCATCAGAGACTCTTCTTGCTCGTTCATCTCCGGTAACGAATCCGTGTAGATAAAATGCAGCAGGGTCTTGAACACCTGAGCCGGCATATCATCGATTCGTATGCAGCCCCGTGTGGTGGTGTCCCCGGTAAAGAGCTCTGCCACGAAGGCCGGTGATCGAGCTTCAAGAACGCACTTGTGCGCGCTGAACGTCTCGCCGCCGACCAGGAAACTGACGTCGGTGGCCGCGACCATATCGTTTTGGATGGAGCCGTCGTCCAAGTCCAACCAATCAGCACACAAATCCATTAAAAGCTCAGGACAGCTCTTAGCCACATGCTCCAATAATGAGCCATCGTCATCGGTTGCCATGACGGCGTCCAGTGCAGGATGATCTTCAAGGAACTCGATGCAAAACTCATGGAGCATTTGGCACCGATGTCGGATAGCCAGGTCCAACATTTGCGTAACCGTGTTCTCGTTTATCTGGCTGCTCAGTATCTCCGCGCAAATCCGCTTGAGCTCCGGCAACTCGAACCGGTCCGCCGCTGCCAGCAAATCCTCCGCCATAATAGATTCTTCGTGCTCATCCATCTCCGGCAACGCATCCCAGTAGACAAAGTGCAGCAAGGCTCTGAAGACCCGAAACGGAATGTCGCCCATCGGTATGCATTTTCCTGTGTTGGTGCCCCATTTGGCGAGCTCTGCCGCAAAGACCGGCGACCGAGCTGCAAAGACGCAGCTGTGCGCCGGGAACGTCAAGCCGGCGACCCGGAACGTGATGTCAGTGGGCGCGCGGAAGTCGTGCAGGCCACAGAGCGGCGTCTCCTTCTCCACGGAGACGTCGCATCTGATGGTGATGCGGCCATTCACGAGATGCTCCGACGGCTCTATATCCGCCTTCCTGATGAACTTGTCGAAACCGTACCCACCTCGAGGCACATAATACTTCTTTACGCCTGTGGATAGAGAGTGGCCTGGGACCGATTCCCCCTTCCGATCAAGCAAAGTGAACGTGACGCGTGCCCTGACAGGCTTGGCTACTCTACCGCGGAGAGAAACGAAGATTGATACGTGATGTGTGTTGGAAAGGCTGAGGCCATTGGGGTAGTAGTGGATGGACCAGGAGTAATCCCGGGCCCTGAAGGAGTACTCGACGCAGCTGCCATTAGGGACTTGCTCCTTTCTGTCCCAGTAGTGATCGACGAAGAGCATGGCGGCGGCTAGGTTTTCAGCCCTTCGCTAAAATCAGTCGCAAATCAGGGAGCGGAGCAAACCCGACGGCCGCAGGCGTTTGGATCGGATGGTTGGGCAACCCGGGACCGGGAGAGACGCATTCGGGGATGGATGGCAGAACAGAAGGCTTTTTATAAGGCAACCCGGACGAGGTCGGATCGAATTCGGCTGGCCATCTAATCTCCGACTCGGGTTCAGCTACCTGTCCTGCATCAGCCCATGCCCGTTCTCGTGGGCCATCATACATGCCGAGTCCAATTGCAGCACATATGTCTGTATTGGCCCATTTGGAGCGAAACGTAACGGCCCACGCCCAACAAATTTTCAGGCGCGCCCGCCAATGATCGGAATCCGATCATCCCGTCATCCGAAGCTGCGTAGATTCAGCAAGCAAGCTGGGCCCCACAACACGCACACCGTTATACATCGACCTCCTCCCGCCGCCCCGGCACACTGCGCAGCACACCGTCGTGGCGTCATGCCCCCAAATAAACCTCTTGCGGTGCTACGTTACCCAGGTCTGCACCGCCGCTGCGGCAGTCTTGCGTTAACCTACAACAAAAAGGTCTAATAACAGCGGTCTAAAAATCACTGTAACGACATATTGACTATCCCGTCGCTACACTACCACAGCTAAAAAAGAGAGATAATAGCGGCGGGTAATCTGTGAAGGAAACAATCCATCGTTAAAGAGATATTAGTAGCGGCGGGTGACATCTCCATCCGTCGCTACCCATATATCCGAAAAATAATAGAAAAAGAGCCGTCAGATCTAGCGTCGCGGCCCCTTCCTCACGTGCTGTCGTCGGATCCGTCGCCGCGGACCCTTCCTCATGCAGCAACAACGGCAGGGGGAGGAAGGGCCGGCCGGAACCGACGCCACGACCCCTTCCTCGCGTCGCCCTCCTCCGGCTCCCCTTCCTCGCGCGCCGCTGCCGGATCCATCGCGTCGCCCTTCTCCACCTCGCGCCGCCCTCCTCCACACGCGCCGTCCTCCTCCGGCTAGATCTACCGCTGGAGGGGCAGGGGGACGGGGAGGCGGTGGTCCTCGATGGGAAGGCGAGAGGCGGTAGCACCCGACGAGTAGGGGAGGAGAGGCGGGAATGGCCTTCGGTGGGGGAGAGGCGGCGGCGCCAGACGAGAAGGGGAGGAGAGGCGCTGGTGGCCAGATGAGAAGGGGAGGAGAATCGGCGGTAGCCACCGAGAGAGGGAGGGAAGGTGGCGCACGGAAGAGGAGAAATGAGGATTGGTTTAGGGTTTGTTTTTCTTTTATACTTTAGTTGGGTTGGTGGGCTTCTCTTGTTGATGGGCCAACAAGTAGCGGCGGTTGACAATATGGACTGCCGCTAAATTAATAGTAGCGGCGGCCCACTTAGTAAATCACCGCTATTAATTTATATTAGCGACGGTTCGTCTTAAAATCGTATTTTTTGGTACTATAGCACGCTGTAGCGGCGGGGGAAGATTCGTGCGCCGCTAATCAAAAATTGTCTCCGCCGTTATAGTAGTCTTTTGTGGTAGTGCTGACCAGTATACATCATGGGCTCGTTGCCGAGTAACGGACTAACGGGCTACTCCCTCCGTGAGATCAGTAGAATACTGATGTACATCTTAGGATGCAGAAAACAACCATCCATTGGTAATAATCTCAATCCACCACTGAATCGTTATCCTTCAAAAAAGACATGTACCGACGCCAAAACCAAAAGTCATGACAGATAAATTGGA
Organism: Eleusine indica; assembly: GCA_030378355.1. Classification (NCBI taxonomy): domain Eukaryota; kingdom Viridiplantae; phylum Streptophyta; class Magnoliopsida; order Poales; family Poaceae; genus Eleusine; species Eleusine indica. The sequence goes on from CM059495.1 coordinate 53,374,757, forward strand.
CTTTATTACCTGGGGTTCTGAAGAAACCTTAGGCTCCGCATATCAGTTCAACAGTGATAAACTCAGCAAAATGGATAGCTATCTATATGAATAGAGATACACATGCCTAGCATGGTAAACGCTGGTTGCATATATCAGCTATATATAGTTACAGTTACAGTAAAAGAACGCGGCAAGTATCACAAGTGTGCTTCTCTGTTCTGTGCCAAACAAAATAATTATACAAGTTCAATACCGCATACAGATGCAATTCAGTCACAACAATATTGACCCGCGGCACTCACGAATCACAGCCAAACATGCAAGAAAAAATACTTCTCACATATGATATGATGATTGATATCAAAACTCAACACAGGATAAAGACGAGAGGATTACTCTGACAATGTCATATAGTAGCATATACAGCAGAGCCATTGCATTATTCACATATCGCTGCACACACGTGTTAGCAGCTCCAAATACTTCCCAAAATCCTGTGCAGGCAACATAACCACTGCGTTTGCTCAATGCTGCTACACCAGTGCAGAAGGCCTAAAAGAACTTCTGCACGAAAATGAGATCAACCTATCACTGATCTAGAAAGCAATGGAAAAGCATAACGAAACTTCAGAATTAAATAACCATACATGAGAATGAGATCAATCTACCACTGATCCAGCAAGCAATGGAAAAACATCACAATATCAGAATAACGAACAAAAAAAGGAAGTGAAGTTTTGGTACACCAGTCCTCACTCCTGAACAAAACACAAGAAATAGATAGTGATAAGACCATTTCCAGCCCACTGATTAAATGAGCCTCTATTTGATCTTTTAGTCACTAAATTGCTCCAGCTTATCCTCTATTCGTGCTTCTATTTTTGATAGGTCATATTTACTCACCCACTATCCCCATCTAAATATGGACCCATAATATTTTTTCCCTTTCTCTCTCTCCTTTCCTCTTCGGTTCGCCTGACGCCGCCCTGGGCTCGATATCGCCGCCTGTCGCCAGAGATCTGGCCGCAACATGGATGAATCCACCCCTCTGGAGGACGCGCGGCTGGCGGGGAGCAAGGCGGAGAATGGCATCGGTGGTGAGTAGGGGGGGGGGGGGGGAGGACAGTGTTGGCGGCAACACGAGCAGGGCAGAGGATGATGTCGGCGACAACGCGAGGACAGTGTCAACGAGAGCAAGGCGGCGGTGTGAGCAGAGGGAGAGGTGGCACGATGAGTAGGGGAGGAGAGGCGGTGGCGCGGTGAGCAGGGGGAGGAGGCGGCGACAAGCGCGAGCAGGGCAAGGTGAGGCAGCGGCGTGACCAGGTGAGGAAAAGAAGGCGGCAGTGCGAGCAGCATGGCGTCGGGGAGGGAAGTGAGGAGGCGGCAACGAGGTCCACTATCAGATAAATGGGGATTGAGTTTTAGTCAGTTGGGCTAGAGCAAGAAATAGTTTTGGGCTCCTAAATTATGAATTCAGGCTCGTAAAATAAAATATAGAGGCTCAAATTTGATGTGTGGGCTGGAGATGCTCTAAGAGTTTTAGAAAAATGTCATGAGGCTTGCTCAAAGTTCAGACAGTAAGAAAAAAAAAGGTTACTGAACTCTTGTGTGGCATAAACCCACAGATCAAACCACAACAGTAAATTTATCAGATCCAAAGCAAGACACCAACATTCAGCTTATGCAAACTATTACTGCAGGACTAGCATCAAGCAACACCTGAAGATCAGCAAAACAACTAGTAAGTGATCAAACAACATAGCCGAGGCAACATGAAAAAGGAACCACAACTCAAAAACACGAGATCAACAACAAAAAGAAGTACGAATTCTCTCATCAGAGACTATAATAGAATGTATATCATAGAAAGCAGAAACTTGTTCAGAAAGTGACAGTTACATTTTCATTAAAATCTGAGTCAGTACAGAGGCACTACCACATGCTAAGGCTATACAAAACCAAAACTGAAAACGCAAGGATAGGCACACACCCCTCGGCCAACAGGCAAAACGGACATAGGGCATCAGGGAGCCCCTTGCATCCCTCGCACAAACACAAGTGCTGGATTGCTACCCTCCCCTGATTCTCATTGCAACATGGGCACTTGCCATCAAGTTGGGGCTCGGGCAGAGGAAGGTCCTTCAAAGTGCAGTAACGGCACCCAGCATCTGGTATCTCTTGACACAACCAGCACAAACAGATATGTCCAGCCTTAGCAACACCAGGCATGAACGGCAAAACGGGCAGCTGCCCTCCTCTGTCTTCACTGGTCGCTCGAGCTTGGGAACGGCAACCAATGCGCAAAAGGGGCACGGACGATCCATGTCTGGGCACTCCCGACACTGGCAGAGGTGATGCAGGGACACGGTGCCAGGCCCGGTCCGGCACCGTGGACAGGTGCCTGTAGGTTGGGGCTCCGGCTCTGGCTCCGGCTGCGGCAAAGGGTCGGATACTGCTGTGGCAGCCGATGCAGGCACGAGCTGCCCGGCAGCAGCAGCAGCGTTGATCGCCTCCGGTCGGACCTGAGGCACGTACGGACCATCAGCGTCGTTGATTTCTTGCACTGTGGAGCCGGCCGGTTGTTGGACGGCGCCCTGGTTCAGCTGCAGAGCATCATGGATCTGCTGCTGCACAGAGGACGCGAGTCTCGGAGGCTGGGCTTCAGCTGGCGGCTGAAGAAGTTGATCGAGCCGAATTGCTGGCGCATACTCACCAACGGCGCGGTGAATCGCCCTGTTAGCTCTGGCTATATCATACTCGAAACGGCGGTCTTTCACGTCATCTGCAAGGCATTAAGATTTAAGAAGAGAAGCACTGATCGAGCAAAAAACATGAAGAATTCATCTATTGGTTTTAGTTTTGCTGGAACACACCTTTCGCCATGCCATCCTGAGTCGGATTCCCTCCAGTTCCCTCCAGCGCTTGCTGTCCAAGTGCAGGAACCTTCCCAAGAAGGCCAGAAGGGTGTCCACGGCAAGATTTGTTCAATCCTCCGGCCGCATCGCTGGGCTGTTGCGACGGCCGTGGCGGCACAACATCAGGCGTCGTTCCTAGCCAAGTGACAGAAAGGATAAACACACTGATTCATATCCCAGAACTGTAGCAATGCACAAGAAGCCGAACGCTCGATCCTTCCACTTAAGAACAGCAATGCAGCAACGTCGAATTGGTATTACCTCTGCGCAGGGCGAGCTCATCTGGGCGACCAGTCCCTGTGCCAATGTGCCCGCCTTCCACGCCGCCGCCCTCTGCCGCCGGCTGTCGCGGCCACAAACCGCTCTGACTACCTGGACCAAACCAAGAACTTCAGCACAGCAACCAAAGGAGAAATTTGCAGGAACAAGACGCGTTCCATGGCACTAACCTCGTCCACCGGACTGGGGAAAGTCCACGCCGCCCAATACCCCTGTCGTCCTCGCCCGCTTCCTCCTGGTAGATTGCTGCGACGACGTGCTGTCCTCGCCATAGTCGGGCGTCTTTCGCTTGTTCTTGTCACGCTCAACCTCCGCCATTTTGTCCTGGATCGGCGGCTCATGCTGAGTTCGCCTTGTCTGATGCTGCTGCTGCTGCTGTGCCGCCTGTGGCATTCCCGTGCGCACCAGGCCACCGTCACACCCAACTGTACAACCAAGATCGAAACCGAGGGCTCAAGATTGCAGCCAAAGGGGGGCAAAATAAGAATATCGAATTGGGGAATTTGAAGGACCCAACCCATAGACGGACACTGACCTGGATACTGCACGCTGCAGCTCGCCGTGTGCTGTTCGGCCGTCTGTCCCACGTGACCACATTTCCCATCACCTTGCCGTTGTGGACGCTGCGATAGCATGCTTTTCCGAGCATCTACAGCACAGCAAGCATAGGAACGTCAAACCACAAGAAGAGGGGAAAAATGTAAGAATGAAGCGTGCTGGGGATTCATTGGGTACACACCGCGAAGGAATGGAAAGGCGGCGTCGCGGTCGCTGGTCTGCTGGCTTGCCCGCTGCGAATTGCTCCTCCACACCCGGGTTGCAGTAGCTGCAACGCAAGCCAAGATGAACTGAATCAATAAGCACTGTACCAACACCAACCAACCGTATAAGAACAAGCGATTCAAAGACAGGAATACTCAGTAGCAACAACAACGTTCTTATCAGAATTGAGGAACACCGCAAGAACAGAGTAAGCAGAGCACAAAGAGAACCAAGACAGGGCGCGCACGCATAACTCACCTCCGATGTCCAGTGTGAGGGAGGTGTCCACCGACGAGGCGCCGTCGCCACCAACCGTCCCCGAGACCTCGTCCGTGCTGCCCCGGCAGGCTGCAAGATGCCAGTTGAAGAAAGTAGTCAGAATCATACAGCTCTACTGCACCACAAGAACTGTAAGGAGACTAGGAGAGGGAACCAAGAACTGCAAGCGGGAGCCACCCACCTCCGCCGACCTCGAGTGCGTCCGTGGACTTGACGACGGCGACGGCGATGTCCGTGGAGCACGCGCTGGCTCCCTGCTTGCCTCGGCCGCGGCCGTCCATCTCGCCTTCCATATCACCAATGCATCGTACTAATTTGATTGAGGAACAGCGCAAGAACACAGTAACCAGAGCACAAAGAACCAAAGAACCGAGATAAGCAGTAAACATTAGGCGCTTCTCTTCGGCACTGACCTGAAAAGATCCCAGGCCCCATGGCGTTAGGCGCCGACCTGGCGTGGGAAAGCGCATTGCCTCCCTGCGGCGGCGGCGGCGGTGGCGCGCTCCCGCGACCCTGGCCATCGCCCCCGCCGGCTGCAAGAACAAGAACGACGCGAAACTCTCGTGACTCATGTCACCGTCCAAGAACGGAGAGAACCAGAACGAAATCGAATTAGACCCGCGTGGAACGTACCCTGATCGTTCGAAGAACTCGTGCCGGTGCGACCGATCTCCGATATCAGGTCCAAGGTTCTCGGTCCGGCGTGGTCCGCAGAACTCGTGCCGGCCGGGCGATTGATCGCCGATATCAAGTCCAGGGTCCTCGATTCGACGCCACCGCCGGTTGCTTGCTGAGCAGCCGCCGCGTTCTCTTCCTCTGCGCCGCCCTGACCATCCTCCGCTGCGAGGAACCAAGAATTCGATCAGAACTCGCAACACCGTAAGCAAAAAGCCAAGAAACCCGGCGCTCGATGTGTTCTTGCTCACCTCTCCTGGACGGGAGCAGGGAAAGGTTGGTATTCACGGGCGTGCGCCTCGGTTTCTTGTTCGCCGGAAACATCCGCCAATTGGAGCCGTCACCAGGGTCGCGCCCCCGTTCCGACATCTCGCCGCCGCAGTCGGACCGGGTGGGACCACCGGTCGAACACCTTGCGCGCTTCTCAAGAAACGACCCGAGCAGCGACCAGGCGAGAGGGTTCGAGGTTGTGGAGGGGAGGTAGGGGAGCGGAATGGAATGGGAAGGGAGGGTCTCTGCATCGTGGACGACGAGGATATATAGGGCCGCTCCCGCTCGGCTCTCGCTGCGCTGCCGCTGTTGTGCGCCCGAGGAAGCGAAGACGGCGGTAGGATTTGGGGGGAAAGGGGACGAAACCGAAGGATGCGACATCGCTCGAGGAAGCGAAGACATGACGTGTGGGTCCCACATGTCAGTAACATTTTGAGAAATTTTGCTGTGGAACACTATAAATAGTTGGTTTTGCCCGTAGGACAAGAAACCATGTATTTTGTCCCTATAACACTATAGCAGGAAAGATGTGATGTTATGAACATTTTATCGAAATCCATAGGGCACATAATGAATTGAGATTTTGTACACATATGCATTGCTACATTATCTAACTATGTGCTTTTTTCATTATTGTTTTTATTGTCTGCATAGTTTTATGTAAAAAATAAATATTGTTCAGTTTGAAATGTTATGAAAATAATTTAATCTATTTTATAGAAAAAACATATAGATAAAGAATATAGCAATGTACTTGTGTGTAAAATTTCAAGTCGTCATGTATCTTATTTATTTAGATAAACATTTTCATAACGTTCCTTCTTTCCTATAGTAGTGTCCCAGAGATAAAAAAAAAAGAACTTTGTTTTCGTGTCCTACAACAAATATCAACTTTTATAATGTCTTACAGCCAAAACCAACTATTTATAGTCTCCCATAACAAAATTTTCCTAACATTTTCTATCATTGACACATAGGTCTCGCTAACTCGGTCCTGATGACTCGGTCCAAACCGTGCAGAGGAGGGGAGGGGAGTTTAAAACAGAAATCTTCTGTTTTATTGGCCTTGGCTCGGCTGATTAGTGATATGGAAGCACATGTGTTCAAGGTCTTTTTTATAATATATAATTGTATTCTCTATTATTAATAAGTTTAGTATGGTTGGCCATGAATTTTGGTGTCCGTGGCTGCCAGTTGGTATCCAGAATTTTTATGTTTGAGTCATTTTTCTATCGTTTGGACCTGGATTCTGATTCGATCTTTTACATTTTCGAGCCTCATGTCCTTAAATCGTGTTCCATACTATTGCTAATCCAGACTCCCCTGTGCACTTGTCTCATTGCATCCTTTTTCCTAAACACAAGCTCCATGTTGCCATCATCACAGCTATTAAAGGTGTTTTGTTCTTGTTCGTGCCACTATTTTGTAAGCTCTTACCGTATGTTAGTTTTTTGTGTTTGTGAATTTCGTTTTGATAATCAAATAATTATTTTTCAACTCATCCTTAGCGGTCAATTAGAGCTCCAAACCTTAACAATGACGGAATGTAAGCATGCTTCCGAGAAAGAAGACGACTATCCGTTAGTTCCTGTATTTTGTCTTCGTAGGCTTTTTTCTCGTCATGGCTGCCAGCAAATTTCTTTTCTCTTCAGGGGCTGCCTGGGAACATAATGTAAAGCCCATCCAGTGATCTGTCTGTAGTCCACGAGCGCCAATCCATTTAGCACTATACTGGACCCAAAGTGCACACTATCTAACTTAAAACCCTGGTCTCCAGTTGACTTGTTGATCTTTCAAGACCTTCTAATTTGTTACATGTTTCACAAAGCTTCAGCTAAATTACTTCATTGCTCTTCTCAAAATCTTACAATCCAACTTTCTATTGATTTCCTTTGTACAAGCAATATAGTTAACTAAATATAGTTAGCTGAACTAAAACATTCTCAACGGCTAGATATCAAACTGATATCCAACAAAATTATGCATGCATACATGTCAAACTATTAGTTAGATTTTTCTATCAAATCAATACATACATAACACTGCATATATTTAGTTTAAAAAATGAAACTGTTCAGTCAATCAACTCAATATAAACATTGTTGATCGGAGGCAAATTCATTATGAAGGGATGAACTTCAACCAATTCGTACACCTTCGATCTGTTCTTGTTCTCAGCTGCCATTACTGCAGCCCAGGATGAGATAAAATTAGATCAATAATAAGAAACTCCTAGATGACAAATGGAACACGGTTTCTATGATGAATTTGGAGCTTATAAACTGATATTTATATTATTATAACTAATAAATTGATATGTGCGTAAAATTGTCAAATTACAACACACCTCCATCTTCAGTCCTTAAAACTTCCATAACTGATGTGATTTGCAGTGAATTAACAAACATTAGAAATGAGTTGTTCTAACTATTTTGTTTTTCAAGCCGCCTTCTTGAGTCTGTTTATTAAGCACATGCTATTTTTTTTATTTCTAAATATTATGATTCTTACAGAGTGGTTATGAGAGTCCAATGACAGACAAATCAAATATGTCTGATACACCATAGGGGATCACTGCGCCTTGGAAGGAGCTCGACTAAGAGAACCAGCGAAAAGGGAACTCGGAGAGGACAATCGACACAAAGGAGGGTCAGCGAGGCCTGTCGCCGAGGAAGGAACAAGGGAAGGCTACGCTGGGGAGCAAGCTCTAAGAAGTTGTCGCCGCCACTGCCGGAGCCTCGGAGAGAGAGCTTGGGTGAGGACAGAAGACGAGCTCACACTGAACCCACTCACAGTCTAAGACAATGAACACTCTCCAGCTGTTGGTACTTCTGTTTGCCCGGGCCCAAAAGAGCAATGTCAACATCTGAAAGAGGAGATACAATATTTTAGACTGTTGTTAATAAGATCATTATATAGGGTGCCTAAAATACAATACAAGTTAGTTCAAAAAAAAAGATGAGCCTTTATAGTTGCCAATAAGAACAACCATGTATCAAAGAAATGTATTATATGTAGTCTTTGAAAGATGACTATATATAAAGGTACGGTTGTCTTCGGCCGTAATTTTGGTGTCCCCTCCGTCGTTTCAGTTCTATCGTAAGTGGTTTAGACTTTGAAGTATGTAGGTTTTGTTCCCATTTTTTGGAGTCCAAGGCTCGGTTAAAGTTGTTTGGAGTCCGAGCATGGTTGTAAGAATTCATAATGGAACCGTGCTGGGAAGAAAAAGAATTATCTAATCCGTAAACAATCTCGTGGAGTTTATATTAGCTTGTAGAGCCTCTATTTTTGTATGTCCAACTAACTGGTTCCAAAGCAACATCTATTAGAGATGTCGGTTTCAATTTTTGATAAAGGGGAGCGATAAAGGAAGTTGAGAGGATTCCGTATGAGCTTAAGGGGCACTTTGAATGTGCTCAATCAGAGCTTGAGCATCTTGTCCATGGCGGACAGCTACAAAACACTCATACGTGAGTTGAAGCTCGGATATGTGTCAGATACACCTTGGATATGTATCCAAAAAGCATCTAGAAAAAAATAAATACAAAAAATAGGATACTCAGGCCAATATGTATTTGGCCACTATGGCTTATTATTGGATACGTTTTGACCCAGCTACAACCCATGCATTAGAAGGGTTATGTATGTTTCCTGCCTGCCTCCTTTCCCTAGCCAGTTAGCCACCACACGGACCAGCAGATTGAGCTGGACGCTCACACGCACAGGTAGGGGAGGAGAACCTCAGATGCGCTGCTACGCCGCTGCAGGAGTAGCACCGGCGAGTCAACAGTTGGAGAAGGTTCGTTTCCCTTCCTTTCTCTTCCTGTTTGTGCAAGGTTCCATCCTCTTCCCTTCCAATCTTGTTTCTGAGTTGAGTTTATTTTGATTTTGAGTAGATGAGCACCCAAGCTCAAGTACTTCTTCTGCCCCTCCTCCTTCTTCGGCTACTTCTATAAGGATGTGGGATGTTAGAGGAGATTCATTTGAATCTCTGAGTGGTGTTGGTATTCTAGAAGTGACAAACCTCTCTCTTGATGAGCCTGAGCCTGGCCACCAACGGGCTCGTGTCGTGCTTGGGCCGATCCCCGGTACGGGCATGACCCGTGGCACGGTCTAAAAGGCAGCGGCCCGGTAGCAGCCCGGTATGTTTAGCAGGCTTGACCCCCCCCCCCCCCCCCTCCCGCTCCCGCTCCCGCTCCCCGCCCGACGCCGCTCCGCTCCCACCCATCGCCGCTTTCCTCTCTGCCTCTCCGAGCAAGGTGACGGAGGAGCACAAAAAAGAGGTAGGCAGCCGCGACAAGCGGGGCATCATGCTCGCGAGGTGAGAGAGGCTCACGGGCTCAGATCCATGCTCACGGGCCGACATGACACGTAATAATAGTTCCCGTGTCGTGCCATGGGCCAACCCTTAATCCAATGGGCTGCTTCGGCATGGCCCGATCGACTACTGTGATGGGCCAAAACAGGCCTACGCTGTGCCGGGCCGGGCCGCCCGAATGCCCAGTATACCTGTGGCCGTTGGGTTGATCATGAGGATGATCTTTTGGCTCCAAGCCTTCATGTCATGTCAGGTGTCGTCCCCGAGCGAATCCGTTTTGGACTGCGTCTGTTGAAGAAAACCAGCCAAAAGCTTACAATGCCAAATACGGCCCATCAGCGTCCAGAGAATCATCATCATCTTCCCCTAGCGTATCACCTGTGACTGGGGAAAGAAAAACAGAAAGCAAGCGTATATACTTGCCGCATGTGTATCTGTAAACTGTAACTCTGGTATATTCCTTCCCACTTATTTTTTACGAGTATATTCAGTGTAGTGCTGACTGAAGCATAGTGGTAAAAAGAAAAAGCTGCTCGTAGTTTTTTACTATGAGCTGCTTTTGAGGTCGTGCTGTGTTCGGACGTCTTCAGAAATCAGAAAGGGAGTTGATACACATGGAACTGGATGAAGAAAATTATGCTTTGAATATGTCATAGCGAAACTAGCATTTGTCATTCTAGACATAACCTCGTGCGCCAGTTATAACTTCTGTAGTAGGACAGAGTACAGATACTACAAAACAATTTCAACAGAGGTGCGCCAGTTATATCATCTGTCAACCTGACAGAGGAAAATGATGACATCTCTTGGAGATGGAGTCCAAATGGACATTACTCTGCTGCATCAGCATATGACTGCCAATTCCGTGGATCCATGACTACGCTACCCACTTCTCAAATCTGGAAGGCAAGAGCTGAACCAAAAAGGTCGTTTCTTTGCTTGGCTCGTCCTGCATGACCGAGCTTTAACAGCCGACAGCATGTCAAAGAAGAACTGGCCATGCAACACTAATTGCTCCTTATGCTACTGCCAACATGAGACTACAGAACACCTTTTCACCAAATGCAACTTCACCGAGGCCCTATGGGATCGAGTCGCTCAGCACTACCAGCTGCCACGTTATAGTGCAATGCAAAATTGCAAAGGTCCCATTTCTTGGGCATGGGCCTTGATTGCAGAAGCAACAAAAACAGAAAAACGCCGAAAACTGGGACTTTTGTTCTCCTTTTGGTGGCAACTTTGGAAGGAGAGAAACAGAAGATGCTTCGACCACATGGAAAGGTCAGTGCCTCAGGTCTTTGAAGTTCTACGCCACGAAGTGTCTTTGCTTAATCTAGCGTTGTATCGGGTGGACTCGGACCTTGAAGCATGACTGCGTAGTCTGTTCTGTTGCTTATTTTGTAATGGTCAGCCTAAGCTGACGTTGCTGCTTTCTCTGTAATTTGTAACTCTCTCCTCCTTAATGAATGGCAGTGCGTCTGCCGCTATTTTCAAAAAAAAAAAAATTCAACATGCACGATCTTGTGTGCCGCCGTGGAGACGAGAGACGCTGTGATGAGTGAGGCACGCTGGCGGTACGTGTCCGTCACACTGATGATGAACGGGTTCGAGCAAAGCGAAAACAGTAGCTGATCATCAGCGGCCTGCGACCCGGAACTGAAAATACGAAAGAACATTCAGAAGATTCAGAGTTTGCAACGGGTAAGGTGCAGAGAAGAAGTCGACGCCAAGCATATCGCCTATTCTCTGTCCTCGTCAATGAAACGATGAAGAAATTGGACCGTGACATGGGGATCTAACGAACTGCATTCAAAAGATGACGATGTCGTTGTGTTATTTAGGTTCATCAGTTCGGATATTTGTGTCCGTCAGTATCTGTCCAAGATGCAAAATTGCTCTGCTTTTACCGTCTTTTACTTCAACCTTTTGTTATATTGTCTTGTGATAATGATTATAATCATCGTTGTGGCAACTTCGCTCGGCAACAAGGTGTACTTTCTAAACCCGGCCGGAGTGTAACGGAGAACGAAGCAAACCGCAACAAACTCTCACCAAGTTGTATATGTTCATCACAATTTTATGGTCTGTCTGCCGCTACAACTCTGGCATTTAGTCTTGGATATTGTCTGCCAGTAGACCTTAAGACTTGACTGCCTGCTGAAACACTGTTGTTTCTTTCCTTCCAAATCTGATAGCTCACCAAGATGACCGTTCTATGGATCGATCTCGTCTGCCAGCAAACAAGATTTGCTCGCTGAAAACACTTGCAAGCTTCAGTTCAGAAAAGGTGTAATGTGGAGTTGTGGATAACAAAACCTTGTCAGCAACTCCAATTCAATGTGATGTATACACCTCAAATGTAGTACAAATTGTACAATCTATCGAGTAGAAATGACAGATTGACAAGTTTAGATCTGAAAATAGTTATACCGTCTCAGGATGATCAAATCAAAGATTTTAACAATGTCTAAAAAACCAAAGAATACTACGTATGGCATAGCAATGAACTGTTGAAGAATACGTTTGCTTAATAATAACCGTTTGCACATGGTATTAGGATCAAAACAGTTCCTCCATCACAGAGGATACAATACAACTGACCAAAAAAAAAAAGAAAAAGAAACAAAGTCCAGATGGACTAATAATTAATACCACGAATCTGATCATTACACCAATTTATTTACTCATGTACACATGACCATATCGATTTCGATGGATCCGTCGTCACACCAATCAGCACACAAATCCTTCAAAAGCTCAGGGCAGCTCTTAGCGACATGCTCCAATAACGAGCCATCATCGGCTGCCATGACCGCGTCAAGTGCAGGATGATCTTCAAGGAACTCGATGCAGTCGTCATGGAGCGTTTTGCAGCGATGTTGGATGGCCAGGTCCAAGATTTGTGTAACCGTATTCTCGTTTATTTCGCTGCTCAGTATGTCCTCACAAATCAGCTTGAGCTCCGGCAAGTCAAACCGGTCGGCGGCTGCCAGCAAATGCTCAGCCATCAGAGACTCTTCTTGCTCGTTCATCTCCGGTAACGAATCCGTGTAGATAAAATGCAGCAGGGTCTTGAACACCTGAGCCGGCATATCATCGATTCGTATGCAGCCCCGTGTGGTGGTGTCCCCGGTAAAGAGCTCTGCCACGAAGGCCGGTGATCGAGCTTCAAGAACGCACTTGTGCGCGCTGAACGTCTCGCCGCCGACCAGGAAACTGACGTCGGTGGCCGCGACCATATCGTTTTGGATGGAGCCGTCGTCCAAGTCCAACCAATCAGCACACAAATCCATTAAAAGCTCAGGACAGCTCTTAGCCACATGCTCCAATAATGAGCCATCGTCATCGGTTGCCATGACGGCGTCCAGTGCAGGATGATCTTCAAGGAACTCGATGCAAAACTCATGGAGCATTTGGCACCGATGTCGGATAGCCAGGTCCAACATTTGCGTAACCGTGTTCTCGTTTATCTGGCTGCTCAGTATCTCCGCGCAAATCCGCTTGAGCTCCGGCAACTCGAACCGGTCCGCCGCTGCCAGCAAATCCTCCGCCATAATAGATTCTTCGTGCTCATCCATCTCCGGCAACGCATCCCAGTAGACAAAGTGCAGCAAGGCTCTGAAGACCCGAAACGGAATGTCGCCCATCGGTATGCATTTTCCTGTGTTGGTGCCCCATTTGGCGAGCTCTGCCGCAAAGACCGGCGACCGAGCTGCAAAGACGCAGCTGTGCGCCGGGAACGTCAAGCCGGCGACCCGGAACGTGATGTCAGTGGGCGCGCGGAAGTCGTGCAGGCCACAGAGCGGCGTCTCCTTCTCCACGGAGACGTCGCATCTGATGGTGATGCGGCCATTCACGAGATGCTCCGACGGCTCTATATCCGCCTTCCTGATGAACTTGTCGAAACCGTACCCACCTCGAGGCACATAATACTTCTTTACGCCTGTGGATAGAGAGTGGCCTGGGACCGATTCCCCCTTCCGATCAAGCAAAGTGAACGTGACGCGTGCCCTGACAGGCTTGGCTACTCTACCGCGGAGAGAAACGAAGATTGATACGTGATGTGTGTTGGAAAGGCTGAGGCCATTGGGGTAGTAGTGGATGGACCAGGAGTAATCCCGGGCCCTGAAGGAGTACTCGACGCAGCTGCCATTAGGGACTTGCTCCTTTCTGTCCCAGTAGTGATCGACGAAGAGCATGGCGGCGGCTAGGTTTTCAGCCCTTCGCTAAAATCAGTCGCAAATCAGGGAGCGGAGCAAACCCGACGGCCGCAGGCGTTTGGATCGGATGGTTGGGCAACCCGGGACCGGGAGAGACGCATTCGGGGATGGATGGCAGAACAGAAGGCTTTTTATAAGGCAACCCGGACGAGGTCGGATCGAATTCGGCTGGCCATCTAATCTCCGACTCGGGTTCAGCTACCTGTCCTGCATCAGCCCATGCCCGTTCTCGTGGGCCATCATACATGCCGAGTCCAATTGCAGCACATATGTCTGTATTGGCCCATTTGGAGCGAAACGTAACGGCCCACGCCCAACAAATTTTCAGGCGCGCCCGCCAATGATCGGAATCCGATCATCCCGTCATCCGAAGCTGCGTAGATTCAGCAAGCAAGCTGGGCCCCACAACACGCACACCGTTATACATCGACCTCCTCCCGCCGCCCCGGCACACTGCGCAGCACACCGTCGTGGCGTCATGCCCCCAAATAAACCTCTTGCGGTGCTACGTTACCCAGGTCTGCACCGCCGCTGCGGCAGTCTTGCGTTAACCTACAACAAAAAGGTCTAATAACAGCGGTCTAAAAATCACTGTAACGACATATTGACTATCCCGTCGCTACACTACCACAGCTAAAAAAGAGAGATAATAGCGGCGGGTAATCTGTGAAGGAAACAATCCATCGTTAAAGAGATATTAGTAGCGGCGGGTGACATCTCCATCCGTCGCTACCCATATATCCGAAAAATAATAGAAAAAGAGCCGTCAGATCTAGCGTCGCGGCCCCTTCCTCACGTGCTGTCGTCGGATCCGTCGCCGCGGACCCTTCCTCATGCAGCAACAACGGCAGGGGGAGGAAGGGCCGGCCGGAACCGACGCCACGACCCCTTCCTCGCGTCGCCCTCCTCCGGCTCCCCTTCCTCGCGCGCCGCTGCCGGATCCATCGCGTCGCCCTTCTCCACCTCGCGCCGCCCTCCTCCACACGCGCCGTCCTCCTCCGGCTAGATCTACCGCTGGAGGGGCAGGGGGACGGGGAGGCGGTGGTCCTCGATGGGAAGGCGAGAGGCGGTAGCACCCGACGAGTAGGGGAGGAGAGGCGGGAATGGCCTTCGGTGGGGGAGAGGCGGCGGCGCCAGACGAGAAGGGGAGGAGAGGCGCTGGTGGCCAGATGAGAAGGGGAGGAGAATCGGCGGTAGCCACCGAGAGAGGGAGGGAAGGTGGCGCACGGAAGAGGAGAAATGAGGATTGGTTTAGGGTTTGTTTTTCTTTTATACTTTAGTTGGGTTGGTGGGCTTCTCTTGTTGATGGGCCAACAAGTAGCGGCGGTTGACAATATGGACTGCCGCTAAATTAATAGTAGCGGCGGCCCACTTAGTAAATCACCGCTATTAATTTATATTAGCGACGGTTCGTCTTAAAATCGTATTTTTTGGTACTATAGCACGCTGTAGCGGCGGGGGAAGATTCGTGCGCCGCTAATCAAAAATTGTCTCCGCCGTTATAGTAGTCTTTTGTGGTAGTGCTGACCAGTATACATCATGGGCTCGTTGCCGAGTAACGGACTAACGGGCTACTCCCTCCGTGAGATCAGTAGAATACTGATGTACATCTTAGGATGCAGAAAACAACCATCCATTGGTAATAATCTCAATCCACCACTGAATCGTTATCCTTCAAAAAAGACATGTACCGACGCCAAAACCAAAAGTCATGACAGATAAATTGGACTTTATTACCTGGGGTTCTGAAGAAACCTTAGGCTCCGCATATCAGTTCAACAGTGATAAACTCAGCAAAATGGATAGCTATCTATATGAATAGAGATACACATGCCTAGCATGGTAAACGCTGGTTGCATATATCAGCTATATATAGTTACAGTTACAGTAAAAGAACGCGGCAAGTATCACAAGTGTGCTTCTCTGTTCTGTGCCAAACAAAATAATTATACAAGTTCAATACCGCATACAGATGCAATTCAGTCACAACAATATTGACCCGCGGCACTCACGAATCACAGCCAAACATGCAAGAAAAAATACTTCTCACATATGATATGATGATTGATATCAAAACTCAACACAGGATAAAGACGAGAGGATTACTCTGACAATGTCATATAGTAGCATATACAGCAGAGCCATTGCATTATTCACATATCGCTGCACACACGTGTTAGCAGCTCCAAATACTTCCCAAAATCCTGTGCAGGCAACATAACCACTGCGTTTGCTCAATGCTGCTACACCAGTGCAGAAGGCCTAAAAGAACTTCTGCACGAAAATGAGATCAACCTATCACTGATCTAGAAAGCAATGGAAAAGCATAACGAAACTTCAGAATTAAATAACCATACATGAGAATGAGATCAATCTACCACTGATCCAGCAAGCAATGGAAAAACATCACAATATCAGAATAACGAACAAAAAAAGGAAGTGAAGTTTTGGTACACCAGTCCTCACTCCTGAACAAAACACAAGAAATAGATAGTGATAAGACCATTTCCAGCCCACTGATTAAATGAGCCTCTATTTGATCTTTTAGTCACTAAATTGCTCCAGCTTATCCTCTATTCGTGCTTCTATTTTTGATAGGTCATATTTACTCACCCACTATCCCCATCTAAATATGGACCCATAATATTTTTTCCCTTTCTCTCTCTCCTTTCCTCTTCGGTTCGCCTGACGCCGCCCTGGGCTCGATATCGCCGCCTGTCGCCAGAGATCTGGCCGCAACATGGATGAATCCACCCCTCTGGAGGACGCGCGGCTGGCGGGGAGCAAGGCGGAGAATGGCATCGGTGGTGAGTAGGGGGGGGGGGGGGAGGACAGTGTTGGCGGCAACACGAGCAGGGCAGAGGATGATGTCGGCGACAACGCGAGGACAGTGTCAACGAGAGCAAGGCGGCGGTGTGAGCAGAGGGAGAGGTGGCACGATGAGTAGGGGAGGAGAGGCGGTGGCGCGGTGAGCAGGGGGAGGAGGCGGCGACAAGCGCGAGCAGGGCAAGGTGAGGCAGCGGCGTGACCAGGTGAGGAAAAGAAGGCGGCAGTGCGAGCAGCATGGCGTCGGGGAGGGAAGTGAGGAGGCGGCAACGAGGTCCACTATCAGATAAATGGGGATTGAGTTTTAGTCAGTTGGGCTAGAGCAAGAAATAGTTTTGGGCTCCTAAATTATGAATTCAGGCTCGTAAAATAAAATATAGAGGCTCAAATTTGATGTGTGGGCTGGAGATGCTCTAAGAGTTTTAGAAAAATGTCATGAGGCTTGCTCAAAGTTCAGACAGTAAGAAAAAAAAAGGTTACTGAACTCTTGTGTGGCATAAACCCACAGATCAAACCACAACAGTAAATTTATCAGATCCAAAGCAAGACACCAACATTCAGCTTATGCAAACTATTACTGCAGGACTAGCATCAAGCAACACCTGAAGATCAGCAAAACAACTAGTAAGTGATCAAACAACATAGCCGAGGCAACATGAAAAAGGAACCACAACTCAAAAACACGAGATCAACAACAAAAAGAAGTACGAATTCTCTCATCAGAGACTATAATAGAATGTATATCATAGAAAGCAGAAACTTGTTCAGAAAGTGACAGTTACATTTTCATTAAAATCTGAGTCAGTACAGAGGCACTACCACATGCTAAGGCTATACAAAACCAAAACTGAAAACGCAAGGATAGGCACACACCCCTCGGCCAACAGGCAAAACGGACATAGGGCATCAGGGAGCCCCTTGCATCCCTCGCACAAACACAAGTGCTGGATTGCTACCCTCCCCTGATTCTCATTGCAACATGGGCACTTGCCATCAAGTTGGGGCTCGGGCAGAGGAAGGTCCTTCAAAGTGCAGTAACGGCACCCAGCATCTGGTATCTCTTGACACAACCAGCACAAACAGATATGTCCAGCCTTAGCAACACCAGGCATGAACGGCAAAACGGGCAGCTGCCCTCCTCTGTCTTCACTGGTCGCTCGAGCTTGGGAACGGCAACCAATGCGCAAAAGGGGCACGGACGATCCATGTCTGGGCACTCCCGACACTGGCAGAGGTGATGCAGGGACACGGTGCCAGGCCCGGTCCGGCACCGTGGACAGGTGCCTGTAGGTTGGGGCTCCGGCTCTGGCTCCGGCTGCGGCAAAGGGTCGGATACTGCTGTGGCAGCCGATGCAGGCACGAGCTGCCCGGCAGCAGCAGCAGCGTTGATCGCCTCCGGTCGGACCTGAGGCACGTACGGACCATCAGCGTCGTTGATTTCTTGCACTGTGGAGCCGGCCGGTTGTTGGACGGCGCCCTGGTTCAGCTGCAGAGCATCATGGATCTGCTGCTGCACAGAGGACGCGAGTCTCGGAGGCTGGGCTTCAGCTGGCGGCTGAAGAAGTTGATCGAGCCGAATTGCTGGCGCATACTCACCAACGGCGCGGTGAATCGCCCTGTTAGCTCTGGCTATATCATACTCGAAACGGCGGTCTTTCACGTCATCTGCAAGGCATTAAGATTTAAGAAGAGAAGCACTGATCGAGCAAAAAACATGAAGAATTCATCTATTGGTTTTAGTTTTGCTGGAACACACCTTTCGCCATGCCATCCTGAGTCGGATTCCCTCCAGTTCCCTCCAGCGCTTGCTGTCCAAGTGCAGGAACCTTCCCAAGAAGGCCAGAAGGGTGTCCACGGCAAGATTTGTTCAATCCTCCGGCCGCATCGCTGGGCTGTTGCGACGGCCGTGGCGGCACAACATCAGGCGTCGTTCCTAGCCAAGTGACAGAAAGGATAAACACACTGATTCATATCCCAGAACTGTAGCAATGCACAAGAAGCCGAACGCTCGATCCTTCCACTTAAGAACAGCAATGCAGCAACGTCGAATTGGTATTACCTCTGCGCAGGGCGAGCTCATCTGGGCGACCAGTCCCTGTGCCAATGTGCCCGCCTTCCACGCCGCCGCCCTCTGCCGCCGGCTGTCGCGGCCACAAACCGCTCTGACTACCTGGACCAAACCAAGAACTTCAGCACAGCAACCAAAGGAGAAATTTGCAGGAACAAGACGCGTTCCATGGCACTAACCTCGTCCACCGGACTGGGGAAAGTCCACGCCGCCCAATACCCCTGTCGTCCTCGCCCGCTTCCTCCTGGTAGATTGCTGCGACGACGTGCTGTCCTCGCCATAGTCGGGCGTCTTTCGCTTGTTCTTGTCACGCTCAACCTCCGCCATTTTGTCCTGGATCGGCGGCTCATGCTGAGTTCGCCTTGTCTGATGCTGCTGCTGCTGCTGTGCCGCCTGTGGCATTCCCGTGCGCACCAGGCCACCGTCACACCCAACTGTACAACCAAGATCGAAACCGAGGGCTCAAGATTGCAGCCAAAGGGGGGCAAAATAAGAATATCGAATTGGGGAATTTGAAGGACCCAACCCATAGACGGACACTGACCTGGATACTGCACGCTGCAGCTCGCCGTGTGCTGTTCGGCCGTCTGTCCCACGTGACCACATTTCCCATCACCTTGCCGTTGTGGACGCTGCGATAGCATGCTTTTCCGAGCATCTACAGCACAGCAAGCATAGGAACGTCAAACCACAAGAAGAGGGGAAAAATGTAAGAATGAAGCGTGCTGGGGATTCATTGGGTACACACCGCGAAGGAATGGAAAGGCGGCGTCGCGGTCGCTGGTCTGCTGGCTTGCCCGCTGCGAATTGCTCCTCCACACCCGGGTTGCAGTAGCTGCAACGCAAGCCAAGATGAACTGAATCAATAAGCACTGTACCAACACCAACCAACCGTATAAGAACAAGCGATTCAAAGACAGGAATACTCAGTAGCAACAACAACGTTCTTATCAGAATTGAGGAACACCGCAAGAACAGAGTAAGCAGAGCACAAAGAGAACCAAGACAGGGCGCGCACGCATAACTCACCTCCGATGTCCAGTGTGAGGGAGGTGTCCACCGACGAGGCGCCGTCGCCACCAACCGTCCCCGAGACCTCGTCCGTGCTGCCCCGGCAGGCTGCAAGATGCCAGTTGAAGAAAGTAGTCAGAATCATACAGCTCTACTGCACCACAAGAACTGTAAGGAGACTAGGAGAGGGAACCAAGAACTGCAAGCGGGAGCCACCCACCTCCGCCGACCTCGAGTGCGTCCGTGGACTTGACGACGGCGACGGCGATGTCCGTGGAGCACGCGCTGGCTCCCTGCTTGCCTCGGCCGCGGCCGTCCATCTCGCCTTCCATATCACCAATGCATCGTACTAATTTGATTGAGGAACAGCGCAAGAACACAGTAACCAGAGCACAAAGAACCAAAGAACCGAGATAAGCAGTAAACATTAGGCGCTTCTCTTCGGCACTGACCTGAAAAGATCCCAGGCCCCATGGCGTTAGGCGCCGACCTGGCGTGGGAAAGCGCATTGCCTCCCTGCGGCGGCGGCGGCGGTGGCGCGCTCCCGCGACCCTGGCCATCGCCCCCGCCGGCTGCAAGAACAAGAACGACGCGAAACTCTCGTGACTCATGTCACCGTCCAAGAACGGAGAGAACCAGAACGAAATCGAATTAGACCCGCGTGGAACGTACCCTGATCGTTCGAAGAACTCGTGCCGGTGCGACCGATCTCCGATATCAGGTCCAAGGTTCTCGGTCCGGCGTGGTCCGCAGAACTCGTGCCGGCCGGGCGATTGATCGCCGATATCAAGTCCAGGGTCCTCGATTCGACGCCACCGCCGGTTGCTTGCTGAGCAGCCGCCGCGTTCTCTTCCTCTGCGCCGCCCTGACCATCCTCCGCTGCGAGGAACCAAGAATTCGATCAGAACTCGCAACACCGTAAGCAAAAAGCCAAGAAACCCGGCGCTCGATGTGTTCTTGCTCACCTCTCCTGGACGGGAGCAGGGAAAGGTTGGTATTCACGGGCGTGCGCCTCGGTTTCTTGTTCGCCGGAAACATCCGCCAATTGGAGCCGTCACCAGGGTCGCGCCCCCGTTCCGACATCTCGCCGCCGCAGTCGGACCGGGTGGGACCACCGGTCGAACACCTTGCGCGCTTCTCAAGAAACGACCCGAGCAGCGACCAGGCGAGAGGGTTCGAGGTTGTGGAGGGGAGGTAGGGGAGCGGAATGGAATGGGAAGGGAGGGTCTCTGCATCGTGGACGACGAGGATATATAGGGCCGCTCCCGCTCGGCTCTCGCTGCGCTGCCGCTGTTGTGCGCCCGAGGAAGCGAAGACGGCGGTAGGATTTGGGGGGAAAGGGGACGAAACCGAAGGATGCGACATCGCTCGAGGAAGCGAAGACATGACGTGTGGGTCCCACATGTCAGTAACATTTTGAGAAATTTTGCTGTGGAACACTATAAATAGTTGGTTTTGCCCGTAGGACAAGAAACCATGTATTTTGTCCCTATAACACTATAGCAGGAAAGATGTGATGTTATGAACATTTTATCGAAATCCATAGGGCACATAATGAATTGAGATTTTGTACACATATGCATTGCTACATTATCTAACTATGTGCTTTTTTCATTATTGTTTTTATTGTCTGCATAGTTTTATGTAAAAAATAAATATTGTTCAGTTTGAAATGTTATGAAAATAATTTAATCTATTTTATAGAAAAAACATATAGATAAAGAATATAGCAATGTACTTGTGTGTAAAATTTCAAGTCGTCATGTATCTTATTTATTTAGATAAACATTTTCATAACGTTCCTTCTTTCCTATAGTAGTGTCCCAGAGATAAAAAAAAAAGAACTTTGTTTTCGTGTCCTACAACAAATATCAACTTTTATAATGTCTTACAGCCAAAACCAACTATTTATAGTCTCCCATAACAAAATTTTCCTAACATTTTCTATCATTGACACATAGGTCTCGCTAACTCGGTCCTGATGACTCGGTCCAAACCGTGCAGAGGAGGGGAGGGGAGTTTAAAACAGAAATCTTCTGTTTTATTGGCCTTGGCTCGGCTGATTAGTGATATGGAAGCACATGTGTTCAAGGTCTTTTTTATAATATATAATTGTATTCTCTATTATTAATAAGTTTAGTATGGTTGGCCATGAATTTTGGTGTCCGTGGCTGCCAGTTGGTATCCAGAATTTTTATGTTTGAGTCATTTTTCTATCGTTTGGACCTGGATTCTGATTCGATCTTTTACATTTTCGAGCCTCATGTCCTTAAATCGTGTTCCATACTATTGCTAATCCAGACTCCCCTGTGCACTTGTCTCATTGCATCCTTTTTCCTAAACACAAGCTCCATGTTGCCATCATCACAGCTATTAAAGGTGTTTTGTTCTTGTTCGTGCCACTATTTTGTAAGCTCTTACCGTATGTTAGTTTTTTGTGTTTGTGAATTTCGTTTTGATAATCAAATAATTATTTTTCAACTCATCCTTAGCGGTCAATTAGAGCTCCAAACCTTAACAATGACGGAATGTAAGCATGCTTCCGAGAAAGAAGACGACTATCCGTTAGTTCCTGTATTTTGTCTTCGTAGGCTTTTTTCTCGTCATGGCTGCCAGCAAATTTCTTTTCTCTTCAGGGGCTGCCTGGGAACATAATGTAAAGCCCATCCAGTGATCTGTCTGTAGTCCACGAGCGCCAATCCATTTAGCACTATACTGGACCCAAAGTGCACACTATCTAACTTAAAACCCTGGTCTCCAGTTGACTTGTTGATCTTTCAAGACCTTCTAATTTGTTACATGTTTCACAAAGCTTCAGCTAAATTACTTCATTGCTCTTCTCAAAATCTTACAATCCAACTTTCTATTGATTTCCTTTGTACAAGCAATATAGTTAACTAAATATAGTTAGCTGAACTAAAACATTCTCAACGGCTAGATATCAAACTGATATCCAACAAAATTATGCATGCATACATGTCAAACTATTAGTTAGATTTTTCTATCAAATCAATACATACATAACACTGCATATATTTAGTTTAAAAAATGAAACTGTTCAGTCAATCAACTCAATATAAACATTGTTGATCGGAGGCAAATTCATTATGAAGGGATGAACTTCAACCAATTCGTACACCTTCGATCTGTTCTTGTTCTCAGCTGCCATTACTGCAGCCCAGGATGAGATAAAATTAGATCAATAATAAGAAACTCCTAGATGACAAATGGAACACGGTTTCTATGATGAATTTGGAGCTTATAAACTGATATTTATATTATTATAACTAATAAATTGATATGTGCGTAAAATTGTCAAATTACAACACACCTCCATCTTCAGTCCTTAAAACTTCCATAACTGATGTGATTTGCAGTGAATTAACAAACATTAGAAATGAGTTGTTCTAACTATTTTGTTTTTCAAGCCGCCTTCTTGAGTCTGTTTATTAAGCACATGCTATTTTTTTTATTTCTAAATATTATGATTCTTACAGAGTGGTTATGAGAGTCCAATGACAGACAAATCAAATATGTCTGATACACCATAGGGGATCACTGCGCCTTGGAAGGAGCTCGACTAAGAGAACCAGCGAAAAGGGAACTCGGAGAGGACAATCGACACAAAGGAGGGTCAGCGAGGCCTGTCGCCGAGGAAGGAACAAGGGAAGGCTACGCTGGGGAGCAAGCTCTAAGAAGTTGTCGCCGCCACTGCCGGAGCCTCGGAGAGAGAGCTTGGGTGAGGACAGAAGACGAGCTCACACTGAACCCACTCACAGTCTAAGACAATGAACACTCTCCAGCTGTTGGTACTTCTGTTTGCCCGGGCCCAAAAGAGCAATGTCAACATCTGAAAGAGGAGATACAATATTTTAGACTGTTGTTAATAAGATCATTATATAGGGTGCCTAAAATACAATACAAGTTAGTTCAAAAAAAAAGATGAGCCTTTATAGTTGCCAATAAGAACAACCATGTATCAAAGAAATGTATTATATGTAGTCTTTGAAAGATGACTATATATAAAGGTACGGTTGTCTTCGGCCGTAATTTTGGTGTCCCCTCCGTCGTTTCAGTTCTATCGTAAGTGGTTTAGACTTTGAAGTATGTAGGTTTTGTTCCCATTTTTTGGAGTCCAAGGCTCGGTTAAAGTTGTTTGGAGTCCGAGCATGGTTGTAAGAATTCATAATGGAACCGTGCTGGGAAGAAAAAGAATTATCTAATCCGTAAACAATCTCGTGGAGTTTATATTAGCTTGTAGAGCCTCTATTTTTGTATGTCCAACTAACTGGTTCCAAAGCAACATCTATTAGAGATGTCGGTTTCAATTTTTGATAAAGGGGAGCGATAAAGGAAGTTGAGAGGATTCCGTATGAGCTTAAGGGGCACTTTGAATGTGCTCAATCAGAGCTTGAGCATCTTGTCCATGGCGGACAGCTACAAAACACTCATACGTGAGTTGAAGCTCGGATATGTGTCAGATACACCTTGGATATGTATCCAAAAAGCATCTAGAAAAAAATAAATACAAAAAATAGGATACTCAGGCCAATATGTATTTGGCCACTATGGCTTATTATTGGATACGTTTTGACCCAGCTACAACCCATGCATTAGAAGGGTTATGTATGTTTCCTGCCTGCCTCCTTTCCCTAGCCAGTTAGCCACCACACGGACCAGCAGATTGAGCTGGACGCTCACACGCACAGGTAGGGGAGGAGAACCTCAGATGCGCTGCTACGCCGCTGCAGGAGTAGCACCGGCGAGTCAACAGTTGGAGAAGGTTCGTTTCCCTTCCTTTCTCTTCCTGTTTGTGCAAGGTTCCATCCTCTTCCCTTCCAATCTTGTTTCTGAGTTGAGTTTATTTTGATTTTGAGTAGATGAGCACCCAAGCTCAAGTACTTCTTCTGCCCCTCCTCCTTCTTCGGCTACTTCTATAAGGATGTGGGATGTTAGAGGAGATTCATTTGAATCTCTGAGTGGTGTTGGTATTCTAGAAGTGACAAACCTCTCTCTTGATGAGCCTGAGCCTGGCCACCAACGGGCTCGTGTCGTGCTTGGGCCGATCCCCGGTACGGGCATGACCCGTGGCACGGTCTAAAAGGCAGCGGCCCGGTAGCAGCCCGGTATGTTTAGCAGGCTTGACCCCCCCCCCCCCCCTCCCGCTCCCGCTCCCGCTCCCCGCCCGACGCCGCTCCGCTCCCACCCATCGCCGCTTTCCTCTCTGCCTCTCCGAGCAAGGTGACGGAGGAGCACAAAAAAGAGGTAGGCAGCCGCGACAAGCGGGGCATCATGCTCGCGAGGTGAGAGAGGCTCACGGGCTCAGATCCATGCTCACGGGCCGACATGACACGTAATAATAGTTCCCGTGTCGTGCCATGGGCCAACCCTTAATCCAATGGGCTGCTTCGGCATGGCCCGATCGACTACTGTGATGGGCCAAAACAGGCCTACGCTGTGCCGGGCCGGGCCGCCCGAATGCCCAGTATACCTGTGGCCGTTGGGTTGATCATGAGGATGATCTTTTGGCTCCAAGCCTTCATGTCATGTCAGGTGTCGTCCCCGAGCGAATCCGTTTTGGACTGCGTCTGTTGAAGAAAACCAGCCAAAAGCTTACAATGCCAAATACGGCCCATCAGCGTCCAGAGAATCATCATCATCTTCCCCTAGCGTATCACCTGTGACTGGGGAAAGAAAAACAGAAAGCAAGCGTATATACTTGCCGCATGTGTATCTGTAAACTGTAACTCTGGTATATTCCTTCCCACTTATTTTTTACGAGTATATTCAGTGTAGTGCTGACTGAAGCATAGTGGTAAAAAGAAAAAGCTGCTCGTAGTTTTTTACTATGAGCTGCTTTTGAGGTCGTGCTGTGTTCGGACGTCTTCAGAAATCAGAAAGGGAGTTGATACACATGGAACTGGATGAAGAAAATTATGCTTTGAATATGTCATAGCGAAACTAGCATTTGTCATTCTAGACATAACCTCGTGCGCCAGTTATAACTTCTGTAGTAGGACAGAGTACAGATACTACAAAACAATTTCAACAGAGGTGCGCCAGTTATATCATCTGTCAACCTGACAGAGGAAAATGATGACATCTCTTGGAGATGGAGTCCAAATGGACATTACTCTGCTGCATCAGCATATGACTGCCAATTCCGTGGATCCATGACTACGCTACCCACTTCTCAAATCTGGAAGGCAAGAGCTGAACCAAAAAGGTCGTTTCTTTGCTTGGCTCGTCCTGCATGACCGAGCTTTAACAGCCGACAGCATGTCAAAGAAGAACTGGCCATGCAACACTAATTGCTCCTTATGCTACTGCCAACATGAGACTACAGAACACCTTTTCACCAAATGCAACTTCACCGAGGCCCTATGGGATCGAGTCGCTCAGCACTACCAGCTGCCACGTTATAGTGCAATGCAAAATTGCAAAGGTCCCATTTCTTGGGCATGGGCCTTGATTGCAGAAGCAACAAAAACAGAAAAACGCCGAAAACTGGGACTTTTGTTCTCCTTTTGGTGGCAACTTTGGAAGGAGAGAAACAGAAGATGCTTCGACCACATGGAAAGGTCAGTGCCTCAGGTCTTTGAAGTTCTACGCCACGAAGTGTCTTTGCTTAATCTAGCGTTGTATCGGGTGGACTCGGACCTTGAAGCATGACTGCGTAGTCTGTTCTGTTGCTTATTTTGTAATGGTCAGCCTAAGCTGACGTTGCTGCTTTCTCTGTAATTTGTAACTCTCTCCTCCTTAATGAATGGCAGTGCGTCTGCCGCTATTTTCAAAAAAAAAAAAATTCAACATGCACGATCTTGTGTGCCGCCGTGGAGACGAGAGACGCTGTGATGAGTGAGGCACGCTGGCGGTACGTGTCCGTCACACTGATGATGAACGGGTTCGAGCAAAGCGAAAACAGTAGCTGATCATCAGCGGCCTGCGACCCGGAACTGAAAATACGAAAGAACATTCAGAAGATTCAGAGTTTGCAACGGGTAAGGTGCAGAGAAGAAGTCGACGCCAAGCATATCGCCTATTCTCTGTCCTCGTCAATGAAACGATGAAGAAATTGGACCGTGACATGGGGATCTAACGAACTGCATTCAAAAGATGACGATGTCGTTGTGTTATTTAGGTTCATCAGTTCGGATATTTGTGTCCGTCAGTATCTGTCCAAGATGCAAAATTGCTCTGCTTTTACCGTCTTTTACTTCAACCTTTTGTTATATTGTCTTGTGATAATGATTATAATCATCGTTGTGGCAACTTCGCTCGGCAACAAGGTGTACTTTCTAAACCCGGCCGGAGTGTAACGGAGAACGAAGCAAACCGCAACAAACTCTCACCAAGTTGTATATGTTCATCACAATTTTATGGTCTGTCTGCCGCTACAACTCTGGCATTTAGTCTTGGATATTGTCTGCCAGTAGACCTTAAGACTTGACTGCCTGCTGAAACACTGTTGTTTCTTTCCTTCCAAATCTGATAGCTCACCAAGATGACCGTTCTATGGATCGATCTCGTCTGCCAGCAAACAAGATTTGCTCGCTGAAAACACTTGCAAGCTTCAGTTCAGAAAAGGTGTAATGTGGAGTTGTGGATAACAAAACCTTGTCAGCAACTCCAATTCAATGTGATGTATACACCTCAAATGTAGTACAAATTGTACAATCTATCGAGTAGAAATGACAGATTGACAAGTTTAGATCTGAAAATAGTTATACCGTCTCAGGATGATCAAATCAAAGATTTTAACAATGTCTAAAAAACCAAAGAATACTACGTATGGCATAGCAATGAACTGTTGAAGAATACGTTTGCTTAATAATAACCGTTTGCACATGGTATTAGGATCAAAACAGTTCCTCCATCACAGAGGATACAATACAACTGACCAAAAAAAAAAAGAAAAAGAAACAAAGTCCAGATGGACTAATAATTAATACCACGAATCTGATCATTACACCAATTTATTTACTCATGTACACATGACCATATCGATTTCGATGGATCCGTCGTCACACCAATCAGCACACAAATCCTTCAAAAGCTCAGGGCAGCTCTTAGCGACATGCTCCAATAACGAGCCATCATCGGCTGCCATGACCGCGTCAAGTGCAGGATGATCTTCAAGGAACTCGATGCAGTCGTCATGGAGCGTTTTGCAGCGATGTTGGATGGCCAGGTCCAAGATTTGTGTAACCGTATTCTCGTTTATTTCGCTGCTCAGTATGTCCTCACAAATCAGCTTGAGCTCCGCCAAGTCAAACCGGTCGGCCGCTGCCAGCAAATGCTCCACCATCATAGACTCTTCTTGCTCGTTCATCTCCGGTAACGAATCCGTGTAGATAAAATGCAGCAGGGTCTTGAACACCTGAGCCGGCATATCATCGATTCGTATGCAGCCCCGTGTGGTGGTGTCCCCGGTAAAGAGCTCTGCCACGAAGGCCGGTGACCGAGCTTCAAGAACGCACTTGTGCGCGCTGAACGTCTCGCCGCCGACCAGGAAACTGACGTCGGTGGCCGCGAGGACGTCATGAAGATGCTGTTGCAGGCCACATGACGGCGGCGTCGCCCTGTCCACGGAGACGTCGCACATGATGATGAGGCCGTCGTCGGCGAGATGCTCCGACGCCTCGAGGAAGTCCTTCCGGATGAACCCTTCGCAACCGTACGCCTGACCAATGTCGGAGAACTCTCTGAAATCTGTGTCTGTAGAGTTGCCTGGCACCGGTTTCCCAGCCCAATCGAACAAATTGAACCTGGTCCGTGCCCTGACAGGAGCCTCGTCGACTCTGCCTTCGAGAGAAATGAAGATTGATATGTAATCTCTGGAGATCGAGCTGGCGCCATTGGGGTAGTAGCAGATGGTCCAAGAGCAACCCCCGACCTTGAAGGGAGGAAACTCGATGAACTGGCCATTGGGGCACTGCTGCTTCCTGTCCCAGTAGCGATCGATGTAGAGCAATTGCCTGGTCTCGTTGCCCAAGGCATCTCCCGTGACTGGATCGTACGTCGGCATGGCGGCTAGGTTTTTGGCCAAGGTTCGACGACGCAGATCAGGCAAGATTTCCTCGGGCGACGGTGAAAATCACGCAAGGCGAATGCAAACTCTCTGTTCGGGGATGGAAAAAAGCTTTTTCCATCCGTTCGAAATTTGGCATCAGTTCGAGTCCGACTCGGAACTCAAAAATTGGGCAGCACCCGCATGGGCGCTTATGAGCTTGTCGATCCGAAATGGGCCGTCCGTCTTCCGAATCCGCAGACAGGGCAACGCCGCCTTGTGGCCTGCAACAGCATCTTTACGAGTCATTACGTTCAGGGCGCGCAAGTTCGTTTTTGCAGCTCGGTCGCCGGCCATCGATTCCATCGAGGCAGAGCCTTTGTTACAAGACCTAGCTGTATTTTGTCTACACGTACCTATGTCACCGCCCGTCATCCTCACCACCAAATCCAATGTTGCGCTCGCTTAACCACTAGCCTTTCCGCCAACTTGACCAGCGACGCCTTGCCTCGCCACCAGAGACCAGACCATCAATCGCCACTGTCGTTGAGTCAGCCCTTTCTCCTTGAAATCTCCAACTAAGCTAGGAATTTTTAATGAAATGTTAACCTTGAAACCTTAACCTCTCAGCCTACGTCATTTAGAATGAAGTTTGTTAGAGCTCAGCGCGGATGAAATTTATCGGAACTAAACTTTGGATATGGTCGGAGATGGAGAAGAAGGTATAGAGTAGGGAGGGAAAGTTTTGGGTGAAGGAGGACTCTATTTCGCCTGTGAAAGATATTTTTTTTAAAAAAGAAATAGTACAATATTTGAGAGCTCATATTCACAGCTGAGTCGCCTTCAGTCGTATGCCTAAAAGTTAGCACGACCAAGCAATGAACTTAAATATTTATATTTTGCTTTATGCACCACTCACCAACCTTGCATTGATTTTTTTAATTGATTTATTTGAGCTTGCACACATCATGTGAATGGATTTTTATTATAATGTTGTTTTACCCCACACACTTTATTACTTTTCTTTTATCTAGTGCTACATGTACATGCGCTTAGTGGGGTCTGGATTCGAAGAACTAAACTGATATTATAGTTTATTTGGTGATTTTTCTTTTGTATATCTTATACTATTCAGAAAAGTATCAGTGGTCTTTGTTATGACACGTTTTCTATCATTATATTTATGCAATTTAGTTTGAAGTCGATATGTATAAGAAATATTGAACATGCAGTAGACTAAATCATAGCATGTTGTATCCTTGTTTTCAGTCATTTTTTTTCTATCTAAATATTTTCTTAGGCATAAGCCATGATTGGTCATCTGTTGTTATGTAGTATAAATTGTCTTTAAATTTATTCATGTTTGAGACAGTAGATTGGCGGTGAATGTTGGATCACAATCGTTTATATATAAATCTAATGCATATTTTCTATTCCCACTTGATGAAATAATTGTGAAGGGTGTATTAGAAAAAAAACAACTTTACAAATAAGATTTAGCATATAAATTTAATATATTAAGATAATATGGTGTTATAGTGTTACACAATTTTATTTTAATATTTATTATAATTAGTTAGTCTAACATACTTGTATATGTTAATAATGTCATAGTGTTCTTTTTGTTAGTGCTTGTATTGTACGTACTAGCCATATGAGAATCAATGTCCATTTTATATGGTTTAGGTATAATGTTGGTTTTAATCATCCCACTAAAGCCATGTGAGTTTCAGTGCATGTTCTTGTCCATTTAATTATAAATTCTTAATCAATGTTATGGTATAGAATCATACAATATGCTTAGCCATAAAAACTCAAGACTACAAATGCAACAATAGTTATATTCATATCAAGAAATATGTAAAAATATTTAATTGTTGAAGTTATGTCGGTAAAGTATGATAAATTTTATTTCAAAATGGATTTTGTAGAAAAGAATGATTTTAAACATAAGTCATCTTTTCGCGTATGATCGAGAGAGATCACAACTTAGTACAAACATATCAATTGAATTGTTCATCTTACTACAAATGTATCGATTGAGTTGTTCATCTTAGTGCAAACATACCAATTGAGGGTCCGTTTGACACAGCTTATAGTGCTTTGGCACGACTTATGCCTTCATAGCATAATATTTTTACTGTAGCTACAGTACCAGAAAGTACATAAGCCAGTGAGATATAGGCCACGATGAGCCATGCCAAACGGACCTTAAGTTGTTAAAAACGAGAAAGTGTTGAATGATTATTTTGATTGGACTGACCATAACTAAACCAAATTCTCTCTAAACAATTATGTGTTTTTTCTATGCTCACTTAAAAGGCTTCTATTGCAATTTTCATGATTTTCCATATTTTCGTTTACATTTGCATTTTTGTTCCATTCTTGTATTTCTTTTTTCTATTTTTTTTCATGTGCGTCATAAAGGAAAGAAGTATGTTTTGATATGTCAACGCTCTAGTGTAAATTAGTCATGTCCGCATTATCCTTGTATTTGTCCACAAATACTATGTTCAAGCAGAATTCTTCCATTTGCTTGACGCAGCAGGAATTTTTTATATTTATCTAAAAATAAAGAATCAAGTAGAGTCTGCGCACGTGAGGACGAATTCCTCCCGCGCGGAATCATATCCAATATCATGTTCAATGATGCCGCCAGTTTCAGCTTTGTTAATGGCTTGCGGGTACACGCTAGCGCTCCCTCTTGAATACGGACACTGTCTGATTGCGTTACAATGCCGTGCGATGGAGTATATCTGTTGAACGCGACGTGGCCAGAGTGAGGGCCGCAGACTCCCCCCAACCATGGACGCAGCCGCCGCTACAGTCGCCGCTGGTCTCGTCACCGTTTCCCTGCTTCTCATCGCCGTCGTCCGGTGCAGGCGCGGCCACGGCGACGCGGCGCCGAGCCCGCCGTCGCTCCCGCTGCTCGGCCACCTCCACCTCGTCGTCAAGCCGCCGCTGCACCGCTCCCTCGCCGCGCTCGCCGGCGGCGCGCCGCTCCTGTCCCTGCGCCTGGGCTCCCGCCCGGCGCTGCTTGTGTCGTCGCACGCCGCCGCCGAGGAGTGCTTCACGGCGCCGCGCGACGCCGCGCTTGCCGGCCGGCCGCGGCTGCTCGCCGGGGACCGGCTCGGGTACGGGTACACGATGCTGTCGTGGTCCCCGCACGGCGACCACTGGCGCGCCATCCGCCGGTTCTTGGCCGTCGAGCTCTTCTCCGCGTCCCGCCTCGCCGCGCGCGCCGCCGGCCGGCGCGCCGAGGTCGCGGCGCTCATGGGCAGCCTCCTCCGCGACGCCACCAAGGTCGCGGGCGATGACGACGTGCCCGTGAAGCTGCGGCCCAGGCTGTTCGAGCTGGTGCTGAACGTGATGATGCGCGCGGTGACGGGAGGCCGTGCTCGGAGCGAGGACGTGCGGCGGTTCCAGGAGATCGTGGACGAGACCTTCGTGGTGAGCGGCGCCCCCAGCCTGGGCGACTTCTTCCCGGCGCTGCGGTGGGTCGACCGCCTCCGCGGCGTCGACGCGGCGCTCCTCCGCCTGCAGTCGCGGCGCGACGCGTTCGTCGCCGCCCTCGTCGGAGACGGACGGCGGCGGAGGCGTGACCCGGACGCGGAGAAGACGGACGGCGGCGCGATCGAGGAGCTCCTGTCGATGCAAGAGATCGACCCCGAGTTCTACACGGACACCGTCATCAAAGGCATCGTCCTGGTGAGCATCCATCCCTCTTATGACAATCTTGCAACACCAGCAATTTTGCGGTCCTCATGCTGATGCGCGTGCATCCTCAGAACCTGCTCACCGCCGGGACCGACACGTCGGCGCTGACGACGGAATGGGCGATGGCGCAGCTGCTGACGCACCCGGAAGCACTGCACAAAGCCAAGGCCGAGGTGGACGCCAACGTCGGGACATCACGCCTGGTGGAAGAATCCGACCTCACCAACCTCCCCTTTCTCCAGTGCGTAGTGAAGGAGACCCTCCGTCTCCGGCCCGTGGGCCCGGTCATCCCGGCGCACGAGGCCATGGAGGATTGCCACGTCGGCGGGTACCGGGTCCGGCGCGGCACGATGGTCCTCGTCAACGCGTGGGCGATTCACCGGGACCCGGAGGTCTGGGACGCGCCGGAGGAGTTCAGGCCGGAGCGGTTCGCGGACCTCGCGACCGCGCCCGTGCTGCCGTTCGGGCTTGGCCGGAAGCGGTGTCCCGGGGAAAGCCTGGCGCTGCGGCTCGTTCCCTTGGCGCTGGCGGCGCTGCTGCAGTGCTTCGAGTGGGGCGTCGTGGGTGACGTCGATCTGGAAGAAGGTGTGGGGCTCACGATGCCTATGGCCACGCCGTTGGCGGCCGTCTGTCGGCCACGGGAGTTTGTCGAGGACATGCTCTCTGCTTCGGCTCGGCGTGAATAATTGATTCTGAAAAAATAAGACAGAATAATTGATTGAATATCTGTACTACGTAGTAAGCTGGGACCTGTAGACAGTGCATCTGAAGTTTGTGTGATTAATGCAAATCCACGCATAATCCATCCACCAAGGATCTGAAATTTGGTCGATGATGGACGCCGCGCACGGTGTGCTGTGCTTACTTGCTGGATCAACCCAGCGGCGATGATTTGCTTCGCAATTTTGTTGATCGGATCACCATTTAGCGAGACTGCCTGTGCCCGTCTTGCCAGTGCGAAAATTTGGGCTTCGGCCGTTCTATGTCGTTCCAATTGGGCTGTATAATTCGACTCGGCCTGACAGCATCTATGATATGACAGATTGACAGCCCGCCGGAACGGACATGGGTAAGATGCCGGAAGAACCTCGTGGTGGCCCACGCCCGGAGACAGATTAGTTGTACTTGTATCCGAGTCGGAGATTAGATGGCCAGCCGAATTCGATCCGACCTCGTCCGGGTTGCCTTATAAAAAGCCTTCTGTTCTGCCATCCATCCCCGAATGCGTCTCTCCCGGTCCCGGGTTGCCCAACCATCCGATCCAAACGCCTGCGGCCGTCGGGTTTGCTCCGCTCCCTGATTTGCGACTGATTTTAGCGAAGGGCTGAAAACCTAGCCGCCGCCATGCTCTTCGTCGATCACTACTGGGACAGAAAGGAGCAAGTCCCTAATGGCAGCTGCGTCGAGTACTCCTTCAGGGCCCGGGATTACTCCTGGTCCATCCACTACTACCCCAATGGCCTCAGCCTTTCCAACACACATCACGTATCAATCTTCGTTTCTCTCCGCGGTAGAGTAGCCAAGCCTGTCAGGGCACGCGTCACGTTCACTTTGCTTGATCGGAAGGGGGAATCGGTCCCAGGCCACTCTCTATCCACAGGCGTAAAGAAGTATTATGTGCCTCGAGGTGGGTACGGTTTCGACAAGTTCATCAGGAAGGCGGATATAGAGCCGTCGGAGCATCTCGTGAATGGCCGCATCACCATCAGATGCGACGTCTCCGTGGAGAAGGAGACGCCGCTCTGTGGCCTGCACGACTTCCGCGCGCCCACTGACATCACGTTCCGGGTCGCCGGCTTGACGTTCCCGGCGCACAGCTGCGTCTTTGCAGCTCGGTCGCCGGTCTTTGCGGCAGAGCTCGCCAAATGGGGCACCAACACAGGAAAATGCATACCGATGGGCGACATTCCGTTTCGGGTCTTCAGAGCCTTGCTGCACTTTGTCTACTGGGATGCGTTGCCGGAGATGGATGAGCACGAAGAATCTATTATGGCGGAGGATTTGCTGGCAGCGGCGGACCGGTTCGAGTTGCCGGAGCTCAAGCGGATTTGCGCGGAGATACTGAGCAGCCAGATAAACGAGAACACGGTTACGCAAATGTTGGACCTGGCTATCCGACATCGGTGCCAAATGCTCCATGAGTTTTGCATCGAGTTCCTTGAAGATCATCCTGCACTGGACGCCGTCATGGCAACCGATGACGATGGCTCATTATTGGAGCATGTGGCTAAGAGCTGTCCTGAGCTTTTAATGGATTTGTGTGCTGATTGGTTGGACTTGGACGACGGCTCCATCCAAAACGATATGGTCGCGGCCACCGACGTCAGTTTCCTGGTCGGCGGCGAGACGTTCAGCGCGCACAAGTGCGTTCTTGAAGCTCGATCACCGGCCTTCGTGGCAGAGCTCTTTACCGGGGACACCACCACACGGGGCTGCATACGAATCGATGATATGCCGGCTCAGGTGTTCAAGACCCTGCTGCATTTTATCTACACGGATTCGTTACCGGAGATGAACGAGCAAGAAGAGTCTCTGATGGCTGAGCATTTGCTGGCAGCCGCCGACCGGTTTGACTTGCCGGAGCTCAAGCTGATTTGTGAGGACATACTGAGCAGCGAAATAAACGAGAATACGGTTACACGAATCTTGGACTTGGCCATCCAACATCGCTGCGAAACGCTCCATGACGCTTGCATCGAGTTCCTTGAAGATCATCCTGCACTTGACGCGGTCATGGCAGCCGATGATGGCTCCTTATTGGAGCATGTCGCTAAGAGCTGCCCTGAGCTTTTGAAGGATTTGTGTGCTGATTGGTGTGACGACGGATCCATCGAAATCGATATGGTCATGTGTACATGAGTAAATAAATTGGTGTAATGATCAGATTCGTGGTATTAATTATTAGTCCATCTGGACTTTCTTTCTTTTTCTTTTTTTTTGGTCAGTTGTATTGTATCCTCTGTAACGAAGGAATAACAGTTTTGATCCTAATACCATGTGCAAATGATTACTCCCTCCGTTCTAAAATTGTTGTCGTTATTGACTTTTTTCGCTACCTTTGACCATTTGTCTTATTCAAATTTTTTTAAAAAATACCATATATTTTCTCATGATTTGATTTATTACTAGATAAAATTTAAATATAACTTATAATATTTTATATTTAAACAAATATTTTAAATAAGACGAATGATCAAAGATAACGAAAAAAGTCAATGATAATAACAATTTTGAAACGAAGGAGTATTAAGTAAATGTATCCACAGTTCATTGCTCTGCCTCTTTGGTGTTTTAGATATTTAATCTAGATTTGATCGCCCTGAGATGGCATAACTATTTTCAGATCTGAACTTGTCGATCTATCATTTCTACTCGATAGATTGTACAATTTCTAGTACATTAAGGTATATACATCACGTAGAGGTAGAACTGGAGTTGCTGACAGGGTTCTGTTATCCACAACTCCACATTACTCCTTTTCCGAACTGAAGCTTGCAAGTGTTTTCAGTGAGCAAATCTTTGTTTGCTGGCAGATGAAACGATCCAAACAATGGTCATTTTGGTGAGCTAGCAGATTCGGAATGAAAGAAACAACAGTGTTTCAGTAGGCAGCCAAGTCTGAAGGTCAACTGGTAGACTATCCTGTACTGAATGTGAGAGTTATAGGAGGCTAGGGGCAGACAGACCTTAAATCCGTGATGAACATAGACAACTTGGTAAACAGTTTGTTGAGTTTTTTTTTTCTCCATTAGACACCGGTCGGGTTTAAGACTAACACACTACGAAAATACAACAGAAGATTGAAGTAAAAGACGGTAAGAGTAAGATCCATCTTGCATCTTTCACAGATACTGCCGGACACAGGACTGCCAAAACTAAATAACACGACGGCATCGTCATCTTTTGAATGCAGTTCATAAGATCCCCATGTCGCGGTCCAGTTTCTTCATCGTTTCATTGATGGGGGCAGGGAATTAATATGCGATACGCTTGGCGCCGATTTCTTCTCTGAACCTTACCCGTTGCAAACTCTGAATGTTCTTTTGTATTTTCAGTTCCGGGTCGCAGGCTGCTGACGATCAGCTGCCGTTTTCGCTTTGCTCGAACCCGTTCATCATCAGTGTGACAGACACGTACCGCCGACGCGCCTCACTCATCACAGCGTCTCTCCTCGCCGCGGCGGCGCACAAGAACGGGCATGTTGAAACTGTTCTGTACTCTGTACAAAAGTCATAACACAACACTGTGACAAATGCTAGTTTATGACATGTTCAGCAGAATTTTCTTCCTCCAGTAGGATGTGTATCAACTCCCTTGCTGATTTCTGAAGACGTCCAAACACAACACGACCTCAAAAGCAGCTAGCAGCTCATAGTATAAAACTACCAGCAACTTTTTTTTTTTCTTACAGCCATGCTTCAGTCATCACTACACTGAATATATAGTCGTAAAACAAGTGGGAAGGAATACCAGAGTTATAGTTTACAGATACACATGCGGCAAGTATATACGCTTGTTTTCTGTTTTTCTTTCCCCAGTCACAGTGATACGCTAGGTCAAGATGATGATGATTCTCTGGACGCTGATGGGCCGTATCTGGCATTGTAAGTTTTGGGCTGGCTTTCTTCAATAGACGCACTCCAAAATGGATTCGCTTGGGAGATTTTTGGTATTTTGACCACAAAATCGAGTGGTTTCTGTAGAATAATCATGAAACCATTAGTTTCGTTAAAATGACCACAGAACCGAGTGCTCATCCTTAAAATGACCACGCCGGGTTTAATGAAGTTTTTTTTTCTATTTTCTTAATCTTTTAGGCACACAAAAGAACGGTTCTACCCCTCCCTATCCCAAATGCTTCACCCGGCCAAATCGAGCTGAAGAATCTCTCGATTTCTCTCGTACTCCCTCCGTGCTCCCTACTCCTGCCGCCCTTCTCACTCCGTGCTCCCTGCTCCTGCCGCCAGATCTCGCCACCCGTCGCCCTCCTTCCTTCGTGCTCCCTGCTCCTGCCGCTAACCCACCTCGACGCCGTCTCCCGAGGGCTCCCCGCTCCGCATGGAGGAGCAGGGCCCGCGGCCACCCGAGCTCGGCGTGCCACCTCCCGACGACTGCATGTCGTGCATGGAGTTGCAGGTCCTGCGGCCGCCCGAGCCCGGCGCGTCGGCTCCCCACTCGGCGCCGCCTCTAGACTTGGCCCTGCTTTCGGACTCGGTCCCGCCTCCCGACGCGGGACTGCCTCCAACCTTGGTCCCGCCTCCCGACACGGGCCTGCCTACAAACTTGATATTTGTAAGTCAATGTATATGTTTTATGTATTCTTAACGTACTGAATAAATACTTACTTTGATCTTTTATTGTATTTAGGAAGCGACAACGAAGGAAGAACAACACTAGAAATTGGTTCCCTCTAGAAGCTCCAACAACAACCCCAACAACAAGTTCTGTTGACATAGGGGAAGCTAGCTCATCTCAACCGATCATAAGCACTTCAACACCTACCAAGCAGTAAAGAAGAGCTATGCGAAAGTTGACTCTAAGGAAAATCAACAATGCCTCAATTTAACTAGTTTTATTTAAACCAAGTGTATCGATGTTGAGAAAACAAGTCTTTTGTAAGTTTCAGTTTGAATGTTGGACCTTGTGTGAACTAAATGTCTTTTTAATGTTTTAGTTTGAAATATTGGACCTAAGTTTATTGATGAAATGGCTATGTTTTGTTATTGTTTTTATTTTGGACCAAGTACATAAATGAGCCTATGTTCTGTTTTTACATTGTTCTGTTGGCTGCTGTGGCAAAAACAGGTGCCTGGAGGCGCTGGCGTCTGCAGGCACCAGGCGGGCCATCCAGGGAGCGCCAGGGGCGGTCAAAGCTTCAGGGAGCTGCGCCTGTGCCTGTTCAAGGGACCAGGGATAGAACCGTCCTTTTGCGTGCCTAAAAAGATTAAGAAAACAGATAAAACTCCATTAAACCCGGTGTGGTCATTTTAAGGGTGAATATTCGGTTCCGTAATTATTTTAACAAAGATAATAATTTTATAATCATTCTATAAAAGTCACTCAGTTTTGTCAGATACAGGCTCTCGCAAGATTGGTTTTTGTAGCAAGAGAGCCTGACTCGCATGTCAGATATAGGCTCTCATTGGCCAGGCTCGTCAGGTGTAAGAGGCTTTTGTTTGATTGACGTATAAATTTACCTAGACTGAACAGAGCAGTTAATTGATTATCCATTCAGCTGATATAGATTCTCATCTCACATACATTTTTCAACACTGGTCAGCCTGCACACCGCGAGCCAAACTCACTAGAAACGATAAAAAAATACGTATTTCGAAAGCCAAGCTCACTAGCAACTTTTGTATCACGAAAACCAGACCTGTTACCCTCTCCAGCCATCCAATCGTGTACCTGCACCCGACGAGCCAGCCTGGTTCCTCTATTTGCAGGCAACCAATCAGACCCAAAATACCAAAAATCTCAATG
Organism: Eleusine indica; assembly: GCA_030378355.1. Classification (NCBI taxonomy): domain Eukaryota; kingdom Viridiplantae; phylum Streptophyta; class Magnoliopsida; order Poales; family Poaceae; genus Eleusine; species Eleusine indica. The sequence goes on from CM059495.1 coordinate 53,413,572, forward strand.
CTGTGACGGGCGGTGCCCCCAGGCGAGTGTACGGCACGTGACATGAATGCGTGGAGCCAAAAATCCTCCTGATCAACCCACCGGGACGGGGATGCGTACATCCTCTGCTACCCGCTTGTTCCGTACCCAGTTAAAGACGGTGGCCAACCGTCTCCGGCGGCCGCGTGGAGGAAGATGGCGATGATGAGCCGGACGCGAGATCTGCTGATGGAGGGATTCGAGGGCTTCGTGCGGGAGGGCTCCTTCAAGTGGGCCCTCCCCCGCCGCGGGGAGGATGACGACGGCGGCGAGGACCCCGACGCCTCGACGTCCTCGGGCAAGCGCGCCTCTGTCGCCGGCCTCTCACCCAAGGCCAACGCCGTCGTTGCTCGCTGCTCCCGGTAATGTTCGATACTATAAGCTCGATCCGCTTCGTCCTCCTGTTCCTCTGTTTCTGTATTTTGGGAAGGGGGGAAATGCTCTTCTAAGGGACTAGGAATTGCTCCTCTAATATGTGTTTAGAGAATCTTACTCGGCGAGCTTCGGATTCTCTGATGTCGAATTGGATTATCATGACAACCCACGCTTCGTGATTTTAACAAACTGAATTAGGTGTTGCTACTGCTCCCCACCCTTGCATCGAACAGACAAAGGCATACACCAAACATGTTGGACTAGACTAGACGCTGTTTAGCTTTCGCTGGAACTTGTGCTTTTGGTTCCCCATTGCAATTGGTAACTTAAGTGCGCAGGGGCGGACCTCCCTTGATTCAAAGGCATTCAGCTGAATGCCCAAATATTTTGGCTAACAATCAAACATGCTACACATGTATTAGACATATAGATAGGTTATACATGAAATTAGGCTAAATTCCTACTCTTAAACTCAAAAATCGCTTTCTATTAGCCTTGTTTTCTTCTCTGACATGCTTGATGCATTATTAGGCTAGCCAAAACACCCCAATTTTCTGCGTTTGAATGCCCAACAAAGAAGTTCTGGGTCCGCCACTAAAGTGCGTGGATACTACCCATGGTCTGCATACGCTGTTGTGCTACTTTTTGGAACCAAAATGGGTTTGGTTTATTGTTTTGACACTTGCAATTTGTATCTGCAACCATAAAACACACGTTATAGGAATTATACCACATTCCACTATGGGGCTTGATGTCAAGTTTGACAAAATCCCTTTAACTTTCGATTTTGTGGACTATGTTGTACGATGGTGATTTATGCCACAGTAGTAATCTGGTTTTCTTTCATATTTTCAGACTTTTATGATCATTCTGAGAAGAAACAGCAATTTTTGTGTGTTGGAATATAGTTTGTTCCATTGTGATCTGAAGCCAGCCATTTTCTCTTGACTGGGAACCTGTTAAGAATCTCATGCTTCATAAATCTATTAAGAATCTCATTGCTTGTGTCGCATGATTAGTAGAGATAATTGTGCTCTGCTTTAATTTAATTTATGCTATTATTTCATATAATATAACAACCATTTCCCATTTAATACATAATGTCTCTGATTCTATCATGTGTTGATCAGTTTACTTTTGTTCTAATTATTTCTTAGAATCCTTGATGTTTCAACCGGTGATTTGCAAAAGGACTTTGATAAGCAAGCATCTGATTCATTAAAGCAGCCAAAAAACTATGCAAGGAATTTTTTGGAGTACTGCTGCTTCATGGCACTTGCTCAGATCTCGCAAGTTGCAGGGTATCTTGTTGACAAAACCTTCCGACGCCTATCATTTGACATGATGTTAGCTTGGGAGGCTGCTTCTTCAAGCCAGCTCAGTGTTAAGGTAGAAGGTTTGGTATGTTCTGGAATTAGTTAGATTTTTTCCCATCATCATCCCCATGAGTTCTATGTAACCTCAAGTATTTTTATGACTCTCTTTCATACTAAATTTCATCTCCACACTTTGCAGGTTGAGGTAGATAGCACTGTTAGTTTAGAGGCTTTCGCAAGAATAGCACCTGCCGTACCAACCATTGCTGATGCTGTAACTTGTTCAAATCTCTTCGATGTACTATCAAATTCGACTGGAGGCCGTCTTCCATTTTCTATATATGATAAGTACCTTTCAGGATTGGACAGGTCACTTTCTGTACTACAACGTTTTCTAATCGTACATAATGGCTAGCTCAAATACATTATTGCTATCAAGTTCATCTTTTGTTCACCCTCTAGCTATTCTGTTAAAGTAGCAAAGTAATGTCTATTCCTTTCTAAGGAAATGTTTGTTATTTCCTAAAATACATCCTCATGAGTTACTCTAAAACAACAAACTGCAAAACTTGTTAAGCTCACATTATGTTTACTGAGCTCACGTTTTGATTGAATTTCTAGAGTTTACAATGGATAATTGGATATAACTCTGTTCTATATGTACTTTATGAGCTTGTTGATTACTGCAATCTTTTATTTCATTAATCAATGGAAAGTGGTCTTTGTTCATGCATTCTACAGTAGTGACCCCCCCCCCCCCCCCCCCCCCCCGGTATGCGTATAAGAGCTGCATATCACTGTATTAATAGAAGTAAATGTGCCATACAGAGACAAACCCACACATCTACACAAACTGAGACACACACTGCATATTAGAGAGTCACATGTCACCCTAAGGCTAACAACCTGACCATGGCTAATGAACCTAACCAGGCTCCACAGCAGTTAGCAGGAATGCCATCTTATTAGAAGATAAAGGAATGTGAACATGTCGCAGTTTAGTTGATCACAACTGGTTTCTAATGCCCCCATAGTGTGCAGGGATTTTTGTATCTTTCTGCATTATGCACTTTTATGCATTTGTTGTCTCTCACTCTTTCAGCATATTCTCAACCTGCATGGTCCACCAGCACAGATTAAGATGGTGATATTTCAGCAATAACTAGGCTTTTGCTATGTTCTAGAGTTGTATTACTGCAATCTTGTGCAAATATCATTATGCAGTTGATGTCCTTCATTCTCATTGCTTATTCTCGTTTAGTGTAGCCCATCTGCACGAACTATCTGGAGTAGTGCACACCTGCATGAATAAGATTGTGATGCTTAGTGGTATTGCTAAACTTTCATGTTGTACAAGTCTTACCTGCTAAGATCTTGCAGTAGATATTGTTATGTCGTCATGTTCATCTTCTGTTATGCTGATGTAAAAGTAGCGATCCTTCGCAAGATATGCAGAGTTTACCATGGTACATACCTTGGTATATGCATGAACATAGATTTTCCTTTTAGTACAGTGGTAGGGAGAGGGTTACATGATTGTTTGACTGTAACTGTACGTGCCATTTGTGTACAACCTCCAGTTTCCCATCCGGTTGAGAATTTGGAATTGTATGATGCATATTCTGTTGTTAGTACTGATATGAAATAGGATGATAGTTAGAAATTCTTTTTTTTTTTTTTTTTTGTAAAATGATACGTTTATGCAGTACTCACTGTAACCTCCTTAAAAAATTCTTTTAATGAGTCACGAGATAACCTGTCTACAAAATTTTCTTGTTGAGCAAAGTTATGTATCAATATTATGATTCTAGAAATATTTGACTAGTAAGCACAAATTTCTGTTGTATCTTGTTTGGTAAAGGCAGGACTCAGCATATGTTTTATCTCATATAGAGCGATTAAGAAAATGAAGACGCAGTCTGAGTCGTCACTTCTATCAAGCATTCGGTCTGAGAGAGGAGAAAGGATACTGGAAGTTGATGGAACATTGACTACTCAACCAGTGCTTGAACATGTCGGAATTTCAACGTGGCCAGGTGTGCATGGTTCATTGATGGATCTGATCAAATTGCTGCCATGTTTCATTGCTTATTAGTTACACGGTGCAAACACTATTCTTATATTAATAACGGTTTTGACATTGTTGATGCAGGAAGATTAACACTCACGGATCACGCTCTGTACTTTGAAGCTCTCAGGGTTGTGACCTATGATAAGCCTAAAGTTTATGAACTTGCAGAAGATACAAAGCAGGTTATTAAACCTGAGCTGACTGGTCCGTGGGGTTCACGTCTCTTTGACAAAGCTGTTATGTACAAATCAACAACCTTGTGAGTAATAATACTTAACAAAGCAATCGCATAAAATGGATGTACCTTGTGGTAGTTTTTATTTAGGGATTATCACTATTTATGATCCAGAAATTTCTTTATATTAGTCATTAGAACCTGTTGGCTTCTTGTAATTATCCTATAGATCTGCTCATCACCTTAGTTACAGCTTTGTGTGCATTGTTATTCTTCTTGCAGAACAGAACCAGTGATCATAGAATTTCCGGAGTTGACTGGCCACTCCCGCCGTGATTATTGGCTGGCCATTATGTCAGAAGTTCTTTATGTCCATATGTTTGTTAGGAAATTCAACATAAGTGGAGTTGACAAAGAGGAAACAATTCTGAAGGCTGTGCTTGGTATTCTGCGGTTACAAGCCATCGAAGAGTTAGGTTTCCAAGTTCCAATTCGATATGAATCTCTTTTGATGTTCAATTTATGTGACAAACTTCCTGGAGGCGATGTAATACTCGAAACATTAGCCACCGCTATATCATCAAGAACCTCAGATCGTACTACCCAACCTGGCACAAGTAGAGGAATGCATGCTGTCCTGTCAAACCTCGGTGTGGTGTCATCAGTTAATAATGGCGAGAGATTGTTTGTTGGTGAGGTAGTTGTCGGGGAAATGAGTTCCTTGCAGAAGGCTGTTACTGACTCAATGAACAACTATAAGAAGGTTGAACTGGCTCAAGCCTCAGTTGATGGAGTCAAAGTTGATGGGCTTGATACAAACTTGGCAGTAATGAAGGTAAAATTTCTTTAGGACTGTGTGGCATAGTTAATTACTGTGTTCTGCTGAAGTAGGCTCTCATTTTATTTTGTTTCCATTAGTACTTATTGAACAGAGACTTGTTTCAGCATTGTTGCATTGAAAGTTTTTCCTTTTAATTTAAACCCTCTTAAAATACGCACATGCATTCTACATGTATTTGTCAAAGCCTAGATGGGAGAGGAGAGTACAGACTTATGATAATTCTGCCATCGTCGTGCTAAAGTCAATTTTTTTACGATGTGAATGATAGGGGGCAGATTGCCAACAAGAGTTATCTTAAATATAGTGCCAGGGTTGGCTTATCCTAGCTTTTTTCCAAGGTAGATTCACTTGTTTTGAATGCTGATTCACTTGTAACTAAGTATAGACAGCATGTCTCCTGTTTCTTTGCTTCAACTTCATGAACCTGATTAGTGCTTGCGACGGATAATCATTAAGTTCTAAGTTGTGGCAGGTAATACACCTTGGTCATGTTTGGGCCGCTGAAGTAGTTTGTTTGTTATGGCAATGTGAGTATCAGCATATTCTTCATAGGCGACCATCCTCCAAATGCATTTAATGTTTCAAACTAACATGCTTATTTCCGACGAGCAAATGCTCTTAAAATTTTGTAAATAGTTATATCACATCTAATGGGTGTGCATGGATTAGAATTTTGCCATCTCATGTCATGTTTTTGTAGATATTTGGATTCTCAGAAGGTTATGGATAAGATTGATGTAGTTCTTGCTTGTTCTATATTTTACATATAACATTTTCTATGGTAGTTTCTCAAAATGTTATTGTTGCACTAAGTTAGAAAAGCTTGTAACAAGTACAGTCATACTTTTCCATTGCCCCTGACATATTTTAGTTTATTTTTGCTATTTCCTTTATTAGGAATTGTTGTCCCCAATTAGTGAGCTTTGGAGGATTTTGATAATGCTCGCATCATGGGATGAGCCTGTAAAATCCATGGTGTTTTGCTCTCTATTCTCGTATATTATCATCAGGTATGCTACTTTCTCCATGGATATAGTTCTGTTAACTTTTTTGGTTAAACATGCTGCTTTGCCATCATAGCATTCATGTTGGCCGTTTTATATCTGAGATACTTTAATGTTGGGAAAATAACTAAGAAAAGGCACAGCATTCTCCATAAGAACTCATGCTGTAAGGAACCTAACAAAATAGCCTTATCTGATTGCTGATGATCATTGTTATATGAAGAATTTTTGGCTGGCTCTAGTCCATGTACCTTAATGGTGCCAGCAAATGAACCAACATCAAATTAAAGCCATTATTTTTGTCTGTCATTCTGCTTTTGAATAATTAAACTTTTTCTGAGAGAGAATTATCTGCGTGCCTCTCTGCTGATTTTGATGTCCTTTGAATGTGCATTGACATTTGTATATGCGCGCACACATTAATTATCTATTGAGTCTAAGGACAATTAGTTTCCTCGTAGACACAAGACTGTACAACAGTTGTATTAATGTGATCACAGCTGATAAGAGTGTAGGATGTAGTTAGTTACTACTAATTGGCTGGTGATGTGCAAGGGTGTGTTCTTTTTAAGCCAAATACACTTTTTGAAATGATTTTTGGATAATTTGAAACTTCACCTTAATACTAACTATTCCATGCCCATGAAATTCAGACTAGGCAGGGTGAAGATTGTGATTGTTGGTTGCCTCCTCTTAACTATATATTCAGTACAGTGTAATATGGTGTCTGGACATATGGGGTATTTTTTTTCCTCCTTTTAGAGTACACGATGCCTCCTCTGCTTTGTAACACAACACGGAAGGAACCACCTGTGTTGCTGCTTGCACATGTCGCCACTGGCAGGCTGCCTGGAGCCTGTGCCCCATGCATGCAGTGATTATTGAGCAATGTGGTGTTTGGACGTGATATTAGCGGAACACGCTATTCCTTTGCATTTACAGCCGATTTTAATGGTTTAAGGTCATGCCCCTTCCTCTATTATAGAGTTTAGATGAGGAGCGCAAGCTAGGCGGCAATGGAAGGAGCCAAGGAACACAGTTCATAGTTTTCTCAATCTTACATTGTTCGAATTGCATATCGACGTATCCGGTTATCTAAACTATACACTTGAGAAGTTCACAGATATAATGAATCATAATTCAATCATAATTCAGGATGTTAACTACTAAATTGTACTACATATGATCTAGTCTCCTTAGAATTATTCACGTTTGTGACATCTCTTTCTTTGCTGGCACAGGGGGTGGGTGGTCTACTTTGCTGTTATGGTGCTCTTGTTTTCAGCAGCATTTATGTTTCTCACAAGATTAACTAATCAAGGAAAACCAATGACTGAGATCAAGGTGTCATCTCCACCCCCAATGAACACAATGGAGCAGCTCTTAGCAGTTCAAAATGCGATTTCCAAGATTGAGGAGCTTGTCCAGGATGCAAATATTGTTCTCCTGAAGATAAGAGCTCTATTATTGGCTTTTCCTTCCCAGGTAAATTAGTTAGTCTTTACTCTCCAGTCGCCATCCTTTTGAGGAATTATTTTATTATACTGTCTCATCTCGGTAGGTCTGTTAGTTAATGTTATACTCTTATTATAATTTGAAATACATTGCATCAGTGCAAATGAAACCACAAATTACACTACGGGTGGCAGTAGTTTTCAGTGAGAAAGTAAAAGTAATTCCTTCATTGCCACCTAGCTAGCTTGAGCTCCTCCTCATACAGTGTGTAGGTATTTTCTGCACTGCATTATGCCCCTTTTAATGTTTAAGCTTGCCTGGAGTCTTAGGAAAGTAGTAAAGATTAAGCAAGACTTCGCCTATATGGTTGACCTAGTTATTTTCCTGATTTTCTTTCCTTTGAAAAGTGGTTTCTATTCTTTAAGTGGAGCTATATGCAATGCCAATTTTTTTTTATCAGAGCGCCATCACTTATTTATGTTGAAAGGTTCCTCGAATGTCGTATCTTGTTCTTTACAAGTTCTGACAAATTTACAAATATTTTACATATAAATTTATTGTATCCCCTTATTTCGTATAGGCGACCGATAGAGCTATTCTTGCACTGGTACTTATGGCTCTGAGCCTTGCCATCGTGCCCACAAGAATGCTTATCCTGTTGATGTTCCTGGAGGCATTTACGAACAAGTCACCACTACGAAGAGCAAGCACAGAAAGATGGACCAGAAGGTTAAGAGAGTGGTGGTTTAGTATACCTGCAGCCCCAGTAGTGGTGGAGAAGGACGGAGAAGACAAGAAAACAAGATAATATCTGTAGATATGCCCCCCTGTAATATTTGTGTTCCCTTGATTGACGCGTCGTGGGGTACCAAGTACCAACCCATTCCCAGTCTGTACAATGAACGATAAGAACATCTAGTAGTATCTCAATAAAGGAGAATCCCTCTCTTCATATGTGCAATGGCATTCTGAGTTCATCATACAGGCTTTGACTGAGCCTAAGATGACAGTTTAAGCTTCGAGTGAGCCTATATTTTGAAGAGAGGTCGGTGTAATCGTTAATCTAGACTGTCTGAATTGGAGATCCGAATGTTCATGCTGACGTAGAGGGTTCGAGAATGCTGACTTTATGGGTTTGCTGTTAATGTTCACAACAAAGAATTGAACAGTTTATCATCTTACAGTGGACGATACTGTGCCTTTTTTTTTCGTTCGTTGTTTTCTTTCTGGTGCTTCAAAAGGAGATTGCAGGAGAAGACGGGATTAAAAAACGAGAAAATCTTTGCTCTCTACATGTTATACTGTATACAGAGTTGCTGAATCGAACAACCGGTAAACGCAATGGTAAACTCTACATGAATGAAAGAATTTGCTCCCAAAATGCAGGCCCCAATTAAATCAACGTCCTACACGCCGCCAATCAACCTTCTATCCAAAGCCCATCACCTTGGGCGCGAATCTCAAGAACCGCGTGAGCGAGTTGGGCAAGAACTTCCTTGCGAAGAGGAAGCAGACGCTGGTGGTCTCGCCGTTGTAACTGCACGTGCTGCCGCCTCTGAGCCACCGCAGGAAGTCGACGGTGACCTCCATCCTGGTGAACCTCGCCGGGTGCGGGCCCCCGTGCGACCAGTCGACCCACGTGAGGCTTCGGTTGGCCCCCGCCTCCGGCCGCCGGACGTGGAGGAACGTGGGCATGTAGTGCTCGTCGGCGTAGCAGTTGCGCTTGCAGAAGCGCTTGAACACCGGGAAGTAGACGCGGTCGGCGACCACGTCGGCGGCGAGGGCCCGGTCCATCTCGAACCACTGCGAGCCCTTGCGCCACTGGCCCAGGGACACCACGGGCCGCATGCCGCGGCTGTAGCGGCCCCGGCCCGTCGCGCCGGGCTGGTCGTAGGACTCGAGGAACACCTGGGTGGATTTGACGAGGTAGGAGTGGACCGTGGGGAGGTCGAAGAGCGGGACGTGGGATTCCGACAGAAGCACGAAGCGAGCGTTGGTGGCGTCGTCCAGCAGCGCGTGCGCCAGCAGGCGGCGCTCCGCCTCCACCATGCTGATGTGGCCCCATTTCACCTCCTGCGACAACCGGAGCAGTTTGTTTATGGATTGGAACTTCCTTGTCTTAGTTAAAAAATATCAATAATTAGGAGAAGCAAAGTGTGGCATCTGTTTTATGGTCCGTCGTTCTCGTTCACCTCCCCTAGCTCGTCAATCATTGCCGCGTTGCGATTTTGAGGGTACTTCTCAACCAAGGCGGCATGTGACAATGAGCACCTTTTCTTCACTAGGTAATATTCCCCGATACGATACTGCCCCTATTTTATTCAGATGAAATTTAGGATGCTAACCAACCTCTATTTTTATTCACTTGTCTGTTGCCACAAGCAATTTTTAAGCAGTTGAGGTCTTAAACAGTTGAACGTGTATAGATAGCTTGCTAAACGGTGGAACTCCAAAAAAAAAATAAAAATAAAAAGGAACGGAAATGTTGCCATCTCTAGACAAGAAAACGATGCATCGCTCTCTAGGCTTCGAGTTCGTCGCCCGCCCCTGCGGAATTCCGCGCCATACATGTGTGGAAACGAAAATTCCTCCTCGGGCTCGCCCCCGTGCCGAGCCGCTCGACAGTTGGCACGCCCTATGCTTCTGCCGTGAAATGGACGAGTCATTTGTTCCTAAGAAAATCATGTAGTGACACCTACTCAAATTAGGATACTTTCCGTGTGAATCCGGGCTGAATCGTCTCGTGCCAACCTGGTGACCGACTAAAATTAAGTTCATGCGTTTCCAAACCGGAATGTGGAAAAAGATTTTTCGTGTTTTTTTTCGAAAAAAAAAGAGATGAGATGGATGCATGCTGTCAAAATTCAAGGGCGCAATGAATGACGACGAGAACGCAAGAGACAAGAATTGGAAGAGATTTCCTCGAATGAAATCAATAATTAGCAGTAATGGCGTTTTTTTGGGTGGAGGATTAATTAATGTACTACGCACCTTGCTGGGGATCGTCCGGCGGAAGAAGGCGGAGCGCGGCGGCGGGTCGGTGCCGTTGAACGCCGGGTCGGTGTGCACGTAGACGGAGTAGAGCCCGGCGTGCCCCTCGAAGAACTTCTCCCACAGCGGCATCATCGGCAGGTCCCACCGCGCCAGGAACAGGAACGCCACCTTCGGCGACGCGCCGGCAGGCGGCGCCCTCGGCGCCGACGCCGCCCGCGCCAGCAGCTCCTCGTCGTCGACGACGACGAAATTGCCACTGCCGCGGGAGGCACCGGTGTTGGCGGGCCCAGATTGCTCGACGATGGCAGCCGGCGGCGGCGGAGGCGGAGGCGGAAGGATGGCAGGTGGAGTAATTAGAACGTTGTCCGCCGGCGGCGGCGTTTGATGAGACGGGACCGTTGCCGGTGTCGGTACAGCTTGCGGCGGCGACCGCTGGACCTGGACGGCGCTGGTAACCGGCGGTGGAGGGGCAGCATCAGCAGTGTTAATGCCCGTGTCCGTCGCCGGCGGCGAAGACGGCAGGACCTGCCGAACGACGCCGTCGGGGGACAGATTCTCCGTGGCGGCTGAGGTCTGGAACGCCGGGAAGAAGAGCTCGAGCGCGCCCCCACGGAGCACGTCGACGGTGGACGCGGTGTAGGACGAGGAACCCAGGAAGGAGACGGTGACGGCCACGCCGAGCGCGAACCCGATGGCGGCGTAGAGCAGGAGCTTGCTCCTCACGAGGCACGGCGCGGCCGCCATGCCCATGCCCGAGAACACCACGGGCAGCGCCACCTGCTGATTATGCTGCTTCAAGTTGTTGTTGGCGCTGGCCATGGTCATGGCAGCAGCTATATCTCCCACCAAATTATTATTAACTGCCAATGGCCGCGCCCGCGCGTGGGCGCGCGTGTGTTACTAGAGCAGTTGTTGTGGTTCTCTTTGCTGCTGGGACCTTCGCGGAGCGGGAGACGAAGAAGGGACCTGACGGGTGGGGTGGGGATCGAGCCGGCCGCCGCACCCGGAAGGTATGGGAGCGCGAACGAACCGGTGAGGGCGGCAACTGGGGCTCGCCGTTCAGGGAGGGAGTATTTGTAGGCAGGCAAGGGCACACACCCGCCCGCGCGCGCACGCAATTAAACAAGGCGCAGATGGGTGCGGGCGCGATGACGACGGAAAGGGAAGGGCCAGATCGGTCGGGGCCTCGTGTTGCATTGCAATTTGCAACTTGGGGAGTTTTCTTTCTTTCAGGCTATTACTACTATTCATCATCACCGGAAGAGAAGAGAGAAGAAGCTTCCGCCCGGTGGAGGAGGGCGCGTTGGTGACGACTTGGTCCCGTGGGTTCGTCGGTGTCCCGCTGGACTCCTCTTCTCGGGTCGTTGGTCTCGGCAAGCCGGCTGTGTGGGCACCGGCACGGAGCTGACCTGTCGCGGTCGCGGCTGCTGTCCTACCATACCAGTCGATGCCTGTTGCCGTTGCGTTCGTTGGTCAAAAGACCCGTGCCGATACGACCTGCGTCTCGGGGATTTTTTTTTCCTTATCTTATTTTCTCATACGGGAGGAGTTAATGAGGCTGTTTCAGAAACCCGAGAGAATCGTCTTGCATTGACACGAGGATATCCCAACGATTTTTAGTATTCTGCAATCCACAGTATACCAATATCCATAGTACAGTTTATCCCCACTAACTTTTTTTTTTTGAAAGGTATCCTTACTATAATTAATTGTGGACCTTTTACTTTCTTTCTTTGAACCTCCTCTGCCAGAGAGCCACGTCACAAGAACATGTGACGCGTTCCCTGTTTCAGTCAACGCCTCGGTTTTCACTCACAAAAGCGTCAACTATCGATACTATCGGCCACGTCTCCTTCACAACACGCGTCCACCTTGGCAGACCTCGTTCTATCGAACTTCAGATCTCCCCGTCACGCCCGAGCCGACCATTAATTATACATATATAATCCCAGTTTACCACAGAGCAAGGCAAGACGACCAAAAACAACTGTCAATGTCACGACATGAATAACTGCCTGGTTCTAAAGCAAACTACCGATGTTTCTTTTACATTTCTTATCATCGCCAGCCTTCTGGATGCGTGGCTAATATATGAGGCTCTCGGGGTCCACGGGATTATTCCAAAGCTCCTTTGGGCGTCAACCCAAGTACTATCTTTTACGCGGCTTTTCCACTTGTAAGAACGGAACCAAAAACAGGGGGTCCGGAGGATGCAGACGATCTGCGCAAATAATATTCGACGACCACGCTCGCACGAAAGGCCACCCGCGCGCTCCTTCGTGTGCTCGCCTTCCGTTTGGAGCAAAGAACTTGAGTGCGAAAGGCAGGCACGCATGCTAGGCGGTGCCCACTTGCAGGTTCGAGTCTACCGGTTCGGTTCTTGTATCGATCAAATTCAAACATTTCATCTTAACCTATGAAACTTGCTGCTGTATTGGGTGTGGAACTCAAAATTCATATAAATTCAGAAATTATAGTCAATTGGGCTGCAAGAGTAAAAATATGGGGAAAATCAATTAGAAAAAACAGTTAATAGTAGCCTAAAACTCTAGTCAACAAATACTCTTGCCTGCAAAAAAAAAAAAGAACTCTAAAATCTGTAAAAAAGGAAATGGTCAAAGAGATTTAAGGAATATGTTAACAGGCCGAATGCACGAATGGGCAAAATCAGAACGAATGAGCCTATTACTATAGCTTCTGGGCCGAAAACCAGGTGAAAAGTTGTTGGGCCTATATATGCCACGGTGGCCTGTTAGCGGTCTCCACGCCGCGCACGCGGGAGGGAGGGACCGCCTCCTGCTTCTCGCGCGCGGGGCTGCCGTTTTGTGGGCAGAACGGCAGAACTTGAGCTCGGAATTCAGTAATCGGTCCCTTGTTCCTCCTGCCCCTTGAGATCCACCCGACCACCCCCGTGCCCGCCGCCGTGCCGTACGTGATGGAGCAGCAGCCGGAGATGGAGGTCGTCGTCGCGCTCGCGCCGCCGCAGCCTCAGCAGGCCGTGTCGAGGTACTGCCACCAGGTGAGCAAAGCCTACGCATCCCTCCTTTTTCCTCCTGTTCTACGTCTGGGCCGCGAGCCTTCCTCCGACGTCCACGAGCGTATGACGTCGATTCCGGCCGGTCGCGGCGGGGCAATTAATTGCGCGGGGTTTAATTTGTGAAGCTGGTCTCTGTCGGGGGCGCAGACCGGCGGTGGCTGCCTAGAGGAGGATGCCGGGCGGTGGGTGTGGACTGCCGCCGCCGCCGCCGGCAGGGTGTTCCTCTTTGTCGTTTTGCTCTTTTTTTTTTTCCACTGTGAGAAGAAGGAACTGAGGCGTGAGGATGACGCGAGACTGGCGAGTTGTGGCTGAGAGACGCAATCAAGGTGCTTGATAGAGCTCCGCGAAGCTGTTCAGCACCATGCCGTCGGATCTCGCGTTGTTTTCTCATCAGCGAGACTCCTGTTGCTTGGACCCGCAAGTTCTCCGGTGACCGCGCCCTCGACATCTCGATATCGATGATGGGGGAATGAAGCCTGGAACCGGCACGGGGTGGTGGACTCGTCGTCGAACATAATCCCGTGGAATAATGAATTAGCTCATCATCATCAGCTGCACGCACAAGGAGGAGGAGAAGGCGCAGAAGCAGTGGAACGCGAGACGATGTCCCGTGCCGCCAAGCCCGGTCCATGCATGCATGTACGGGTGGCACGTGTCAGCGACGATGCACGTCGCCGGCCGGGGGGGTTACGTTCTGCCTTCGTGAGATGCTCCACGAGCGGCGCAGGCGCGTCGTGGAAGTTGTTGAAGAGGTCGTGGTTGGGCATCGCGTCGACGACGGTATCTCGCAGTCGTAGCCCTCAGGGAGGCCTCGGCTGACGGCTGACGGGAACCGGACCTCTAATGCAGTGTCGGCTGACGACAATAGTCTAATGCGCTGCACGTACTTTTTGTAATGGGCCTCTCTGTTTCGGCTCAACACGTGGATTTGAGTTATTCGACTGTTGATTTCTTATTTTTTTTTTAAAAAGACTTGATTTCTTGTTTGCTCCTATGCAGTGTCGTCAGAAGCGGACCCGATTAGCACCACCGTGCAGAAGGATCAGGGAGAATAACAAACCCTGCAGAATCCGCTATTGTAAGATGTGTTTCGTCAACAGGTAGACTTTCATGCATTTTAAGTGTTGGCGAAGATATTATTACCTTACTACACTCCAATGTCAGGAATTCACTTTCATGCCTCGTCCTCCAATAGCCCGGTGACAATTCTGTAGGTCATCATCGGCGATATTCGACTAGAGAAAGTTCGAAGACCACCAACATGGAAAGCTTACGAGCTGTAAAAGATGGTGGTGCAATCAATTTTGGCATCATACATGAATTAAATAGGACATGTTGTGGGTTCATGGCTAGGTTTGCAAATTAAGGGAAAGAGAGAGGAAAAAACATATTTTTTAATTAGAGCTTGTTGGTGGCAAGATTGGTCGATTGAGAGGCTACAAATATGCTAAGGGAGCTGACACATGTTTGGGTTGTGGTGGCAATCAATCACCACCAAATGAAATTCGTCGCCACTGTGGTTGCTTGCTGCGATTTGATCAAGGATGATTGGATCTTTGAGCGTGTTCGCTTGACAAGAGGTCGAAGGGCATTAGAGTGCACACTGATGATTTCAGGTGTTTTATGGCAGCATTGCAGTTGGAAGCCTCAACAACAAGAGTTCAATGTCGCCATTGACATTTCCATCGGGTTCACGGGCGATGCTGCGCCGCAGGATGACTGCTTGGTCCCACTTTGTCAAAGCGGGTTGTTTCATGGATTAGATGCAAGCTTGCGGCATGGGATGGCCTAACCGCCTTGTGATCAGTCCCACACCGCTTGCACCCCTATGTGTTACTACACAACACTAGAGGCTTGTAATGTTTTGTTGTCTATCTTGCAAGTCAAAAACTCTAGGAATATTTCCCACTGATGTGCATAATGTAATGCTATATACAATTCAAATGTCCATAGTGAAATGCATATAAGAAGGAATTCTATATTCACCATTCAATGAAATCATTGTTTGAAATTCAATGTCGTCATGCATGTTAGGCCCCTCATGACAAGTCATCCTGTATAATGAGACCATCATTTCCACTAAGGTCCCCATAGCCTCAATAACTCAGTTCGCCAAGGAGAAAATAAAAAGTGAAGCCCTGCTCACCCTCGCCATCATAAGCAAGATCATTCGATGTTGTCTCACTTTTTCAATATCATGCTTTCTATATTTTGTATAAAGAGGCATAGAAAGAGTGTCACAAACCCATGTGGCCCAAAAGAATCGAAGTACTTCTTGTCTACTAAGCCCTCTCTACCCAAGAACAAGATTCCTTCATGATTGGGTTATACAAAAGATTTGACAAATAGGATTATTGTGTAAACACTCTAAAATTTCATTCCAACCAAATAGTCCAGACCACCAAGAAGGGGAAGGAATCAAACACTTTATTGTAGGGACTTTGCTACTTGTTTCCTAGTGCTTAATAAATTGATGAAGTGACAATCTATGAAGGAGTTAGTCATTGCCAACTACAATGACATAAATCTGTGAGTCATGTTTCCTACTATAAATGAAGCAGAGCTTCAAACACCTCCATTGCTTGCACATGTATAGCGCAAAGTCCATGGTTACGAAGGCTATGCCATTGTAATCATTCTGAAGTCCAACATAAGGTTTGTGGTTACAATGTTTTCTCACTAATACACAAGGATTCAAGGCATTTGAAACCCTTGACAATTCTAATTCTTCATGTTTAGGTCCTTTGTGGTTGCTATTGCAAATTATGTCTTGCCATATATGGAGCCTCTTGTAATATTCCTCTTGAGGCTCTTGTACCATGTAATCCTATGGAGATAAGATAACAAGTTGCTAACAACGACCCCAAAAGGAGCTTCAGGTTTGCACAACATTGATGATTTCTAAGGATTCTTTTATAAGTAGGTCCGTTGTGAACGCAAACTTAACCCTACATGTGTATGATTACATAACACTAGTGGCTTATGTTTCGTAATCCATCTTTCAAGCAGGGAATTCAATGAATATTTCTCACTCATTATGCATGATGAAGTACTCTATATAGTTTGAATGTGTAGATTAAAGTGGATGATGATTACTAGAGTACTCTGTATCACGCCTTCAATGAAAGTCTTATGAGAAGTCCAATGTCGTCTTTCGTGTAAGCCCACTCATCGCAACTAAGAACAATTGTATTGCACTCGTGATGCACAATGAGCCCATCATAAAAACTAAGGTCCCCAACATCTCCTCAACAATTGACTTTTGGCATGTAGAAAATCATAATAGGAGCTCTACACATGCTTGAGATCATAAGCGACATGATATAGTGTTGTCTCACCTTTTCAAGATCATGCTTTGCATGTTTTGTATACACATAATGTTTTCAACCCACGTGACCAAAAACAAAACTAATGATTGCTTGTATAACAAAGCCGACTAGACAACCAAACACACTCTACCATAAGTGGTGACTTCCTCCATGATTCGATCACATAAAAGATGTCCTGTAAATTCTCTAGCATTCCATCCAACCGGATGAGCCAGGCCACCACGAACACAAAGGTATTGAATGCCTTTTATTCTATAGTGTGTTACTTGTTTGGTTGAGTGTAGCCACCAATTGACAAAACTGTCAGCATGTGAAGGAGTTAATCCTTGCTAATCATGATGACATAATGTTCTGAACCATGTTTAATTTCCTATTGTAAACACAATAGATCAAAAGGTGATCAAGATCCTCTTGTCTTTGTGAGTATGATGCAAGGTCCATGGTTGTGAAGGTTGTGACACTGTAATCATTCAAATATCTAGCATGAGGTTTGTGGTTACAAAGTTGTCTTACTTATAGAAAAGGGTTAACTGGAGTCATTTAAAACCCTTACCACATGTAATTCCTCATGTCGCATTTCTTTAGGTTTCTCGTGGCTCCTCATTGCAAATTATATGTTGCCAGATCTTGAACCTCTTGTACCATTTCCTATTTAGTGTCTACTATCCAGACATATCTCAACATTCATGTTCTCTATTACTATCCTATAATATAGGCAAATTTCTTCTAATGTTAAAGTCATCCAACAAGTTGGTTCTAAACCACCTTCAAAACCTCCAACTAATTTGTCTTCCATTATGTCCACATAACTATTTCACCTCGCCTTTTAATATGATACATGTTGTACTTTCATGGAGTTTAATGGATATTATGACCTCTATCCTGCATATTAGCTCCTTCATATATGACAAGATCTTATCATAACTTTAGATGATTTTTGAAAGGCACCATATATTTTAATCCAATGGATAGTCTATTTGTGCCTATATGGGTTTTAGTAGGATACTAAGCCAATTCTACTTGTATTTATCATGCGAAACACACCCTATCACTAAACCATGTGCAATAACATTAATATTAACTTGTTAAGTCCATGTCAAGCACATCCGGGTGTTGGACCATTGCCACATAAATGTTTGGTATGAAGCATGCCACATTTCAGCATTATGACCTCCCGAAAGTTCATGACAATGTTTCTAGCTTGGAGCTAATCACCTTGCAATTGTCATGGCGGCAAATCATGATCCAAATTTTAAACATTCCATAGAAAAATGAATCCCTAAAAAAAATCAAACTAAGACATGGGCAACAAAAAAAAGAATATTTGATATTCAACATAGTATTATTGTTTGAGTTTTGTAGGTGATTAGTGTCAAAAAGTGAAATATTACAAGTGAAAAGATGAAGCATGAAACGTACCAAACATTTAGGTGGCCTGGACGTAGAGAGAACAACCCCCGAAGGAATAGTAATATCCTATAATCAATAAAAGCTCCCTTGGATTACAATCATAGCCCACATAGAACCGAAGCTTGTGAGCCAGCAGCCCACTACGCACACCACTAGAAACCCAGGAAGTTGCTTCTGCAGCCTAGGAAGCAAGATCAACAACCCAAGAAGCACAACCATGCATCAACATTTTCCTAAACACCAAACCAAGAAAAAGTGATATTGAAATGCTTATAGTTTTTTAGTTTTTCTCGCCTTCTTGATTTCCTACTTTTTGGAAATTAAAATTTTAGTCACATAAAGATGGACTAGGCCACCAAAAAGATGAAGGTATTGAATACTTTCCTTCTAGGTGTTTGCTACTTATTCTGTTTAACATAGCCACTAATCAAAGAAACTTTCAACCTCTGAGGGAGTAAGTCTTTCTGAGCTAGGTTTCGTACTATGAACAAAATAGAGAAAAAGGTGATAGAGCTCCTCTATCGCCTGCCCATGTATGACACAAGGTCCACAATTGCGAAGGCTATGACATTGTGATGATTCTAACATCTAGCACATAATTTATGGTTGCAAACTTATCTTACTAACATACAAAGATTCAAATCGGGGAACTCTTACCAAATCTAATACTTCACATGTCTTGGTTCTACTTAATACATGAAACCCTTGTGATCAATAGTAAGGAATACTATGATAGAATGATACAAGTTGATCTAATGCAACAATTAGTTACTTGTAAAAGTTCTAAAAGGGGCATTTATTGTGGATCAAATTACTAAATGTGGAAAGCATAACTCAAGCTAAGCATTTTTCTGATTTTAGTCGACTGAGGACCATTTTAATGTTTAAATATTTTATTTTTTCATTCTTTCTGGTATTTAGTCTAGTGTGTGACTTGTACACATGAAAGTTCTATTGATATTATTGTCCTATAGTGTGAATGTACTAACATCTAAATTTTCTTTTATGTATGTTCTTTACATATTTGTTGTAATTAATCTAGAATATTTAACTTGTTATACAGGCCCTGTAGAAAGAGGTGGAGAAAATCATTGCATCGGTGCACACCTCTTAATCAAGGTATATCAGTTACATATCCTAATCATGGTGTTACATTGACTAACACTATTATTTTGTCATATATTATTTGTTCATGTATTCAATTCATGTGTCTATGTTATCTTTTAGTCTAGGTCGTAATGCTACTCTTTTGTCTATGCTAGCAATGAACCAGTGACAGATGGTTGTAAATTACTAAAAGTGGCTAGTGTATCTCCCACAAAAAGAATTGAGGAAGTACTTTTCTTTCATGTGAAGCATATATATGTATTGAATATTGTGACATAGTGCTTCTACACACATTGGTTTACTAACACATGTCTTATCCCAATTGTGTAGCTAATCATTTGGAGCATCAGATGTTAACTAGTTGGTGTGGCTTGACTGATGCCGCTCATTTTAATCACTTCAGCACATTGACATATGTTGTTTTGTATTTCATAAAAATTATGTTGCTTTTGGACTGTTGGATGTGTGTTCCATTAGAAAACAATTAGATCTGTATGTTTCATGAAAATAACTAGGTTTGTTGTGGAACTTGTTTTGATTTTTGAAATAATTTTTGTGGATTGAGATTTTTATTATATTAAAATCAAATCATATGTGATGGGTTGTATAAACAAAAATTGAAAATAACAATTCTTGGCAGTTTTCCTTTGGCCTTTGATACTATTCAAGTGCTCATGAGTGTGTGTCACACTTGATAAGTAGCACCATAATGCGACGAGGCCAAGCATTGCACTTGTTCTCGTATGCCTATAAGTTCTCCACAGGAAGACATATGACATCTACTGAGTATCTTGACAGAAGTCTCTTTGCAAAGGACCTTCTTACTAACAACAGACACTCACCTAATAGTGGGAGAGGGCATGTCCCACACGCATGCACATGCATAGTTTATCCAATTATCACTCATGGTGGCAGAAGCAACTGCATGTAAGCGAGTGTGTACTCCCTCCAGGTTCCTAAAGGAAGTCACTGGGAGGTTTTCGTTCAGGGACCAAAAGCAAGACGTTTTGTAACTTTGTGTCAACTTTGGACTATATTACCCTGCCATGCATGCAAAGGCAGTAAACGTTGTGTGTCTCTTTGTTTTAAACACTGTGGCTGTTGGAGGAGCTCCGCAGGGTATCGAGGCTCCATGTAATATGTTGTTGCATGCAAAACGCTGTGGCCGTTCAGCTACCAATTTTTTACTATGCTTGCTAGTAGCTGTGTCTTTCTGATCTGCTTCCTCATTGGATTGCCGCGTGCTTGTTGCTTGATCGTCCCACTCCATGGAGGGCGATGATGTCGAGGTCAATTTCGAGGTGACCGGCGATGTTGAGGAGAAGCAGCAACATGACGACGCCAAGCGCCAGTTCAAGGTGACTAGAGATGTTGTGAAGGAGAAAAAGTGTGAGCGCGATGACATCGAGTTTGACTTCGACTTGTCCGGTGGCGGCGTGGAGAAGAAACAACACTGCAACAATGACAACAAGCTCGACTACGAGGTGACTAGCAACCTTGTGGAGAAGGTAACAAGGAAATGCTGTCATTGTCATGGCAAAATTCATGATTTTAAGGTTCCATGCTTGTGCGACATACCATGCCATCGATGTGGTCTCGTTCATAGCATGTACAATGTGGGGGCCTTGATCTACGGGCTTGAGTACTTTGACTGCAATATTTTCAATCATGATCTCAATGAACATAAGATGGATGGTGAGACAATCTTGCTATCTGAGCGCGTCATCAAATATTTTGATGACTTGGACAAAAACAAGCATCAAGACATTGAGATCGATGACTCTAAGGAAGTATTGTTCATCGAGGACTCCCTGGGCGGTGACACAACGGTGCCAAATTCCTTAGAGGAAAGTGAACAATGGGAAGACGAACAAAATGCAGAAGGTAAATACTCATATTGTTCTAAACTTTTTACCCATTGCATTACATGTAACAACGTAATATCTATGTTCTTAGCATTTCTATATGTTCCATGTAGCTAGCTTGGCAGTAGCTTCGATGGTTAATTCGGACTCACAAGCAATCTGAATAGGAAGGCGACCTTGTCGTTCTAGGCTTACTTTCTTCATGTGAGGGATTTTAAATTTGGTTGAACCTTCTAGTTTCATTGCTTTCTTCAAAACTAGTTGTAGAGTGAGATATATTCGATTGGCCTTGGCTGGAGAGTATTCTTGAAAGGCCTTTTTTGTGGAAACAATTTCAGTTCTAATGATATTGAGTTAGTAGAACATGAAGTAAAATATGAAATTTTTTGTACCTATTCAACGATTGGAACAAGCTCTGCAACTGTCTTTGCAACTTTCTTGTACTGAATAGACTGCATAGCTCAAAAAAAAAAAATCCAAGATCTAAGATATTAAAATCTAGTGAATTTGCTGGTTGACATATGACCCTAATGTCGAAACCTTATTGATTAGCTGCCTCAAGAAATGCTGGATCATGAAGTTCTATATGAAGAGATGCATTATCTTGTTGTATGTGGATAGGCTTATTCACATCTTCATGTGGCCATTTAGCTCGAATAAGAGGAAGTACCTTTTCAATCATAAACTGTCTAATAACTTCTCTTTAGATTGATGCTATAGGCTCACTTCCATTGTCCCAGCTGGCCAGTTAACACTACTCCTCTTAGATGTCTCAAAAGTAACAAGAGGAAAACATCCTATCTTTCCATTGAAAATGCAAACTCCATTCTCATCAAACCTTGGCCGAGCAGTAACACATAAGAACATTATTTTAGGAATATTGTTCTTGCTCCTACATGTTCTTAATGGCTCATCCTCATCTGCAAGCAAGTAATATCTCTCAGTTTTTCTTGTAATATTGTACCATATTTCATCAATGAAAACAACATCAAACAACCCCTTAAACTTTGGATCATTCGTCATGCTCTCTTGGTCAAGCATATCCAAACACCATTGCAGCCTTGCTTTCTTATTTGCTTCCGTTAAGTGGGGCTTTATGCTATTTGAATGATGCTTAATTAAACCATGACAGATGTACTTTCTCAATTGTTTTGGACTAATATGCAAGAGAGCACAAACATCTGCTTGAGTCATTCTACGCTTAAGGTCACCATTCCTTAATGGTTCTAAATCCAATTGAATTGGCTTTCGGCCAACTCTGCCACGTTTCCTACCAGGAACAACAACTAGAATGCCTTGATCAAGTAAGGGTTTAGCTTGATCCCATACACGCTGAACCGTGTGAATATGAACTCCTAATTGCTCAGCAATTACCTTTGTCACACCTCTCTTAAGTTTGTAGTTTGTGCTTCTTGCCAAAAAATGCTTGATACACCCTTTTTCTGTCTTCTCCTAACAGATCTTTCCTACCTACATAAACATCAAGAAAGCCATCAGTTGTTGGTGCCGGCAATGAAAAACATGTGAAGACTAGGCAAGATGAATACTTACGTGAAGGTCGAGCAACTACTGGTGTTTCAATGTTTAAGTCCCCCGCTATCAAGAACATTCAGAATCTCGTTTACAAACAAAATTAACAGGTTATACACAGGTATGAGTGCACGGTGACTAAAAATACAAGGTGATAGAGTGTACCATCTTGTGTAGACTCCAAGTTCAAATCGAAGCCACCGTGCAATAGCAAAACATCATCATTGTCATCTAAAGTATGAAAGCATAAGGTTAGCACAACAGCTAGAAGGGAAACACAATTGTTTTTTTTAATACGAGCAAGGTACCAAAATCATCATATTGTTCTGCCTCCATGTTTAGATTGAAACACCATAAAAAATATTGTTTAGAGAAAAGGAGGGGTACCTAGTACCCATATCTTCATCTTGTGCAAGCAAGTTCAAATCAAATCCTCTTATACAACACATTAACACTGTTACTAAATAAATGATACGGAAGAACCACAAGGAAACTATAAAAGACAAAGGGAGAAACAAATGATACGTATAACATCCGGCGGCTCTCCTATGAATTCTTCATGTTCTGGTGGCATGTTGAGGTCAATCATCTTTCAGGTGTTGATTTTTTCTTGTCGCTGGTGTCCATGTATGTATAATGTATGGGAATATGAAACACCTGCCAGGTTGCAAGCGAAAAAAACTAGAGGCAAACAAATTTTGGGAGCCAATCTTCCAACCGAGCGGGAGCGAATTTTTTTGGTGCCAAATATCCTGCTGAGAGTGCAAACAAAAAATAATGGAAGCAGAGGACCATAGAGAGCGCAAGTGGAAAAAATGGGGAAAGCAGTTGCATGGCCCATGCAAAATCGCTGGTGCAAAAAAGAAAGTCACCCCATAGGAATCAAACCCGTGCGCTTGGCACTAAGCGCACAACTTCCAACCACTTAGACAGCAAAATCTTTGTGAATACAATGTGCACACTGCCGTATTTAATATGGACAAGACTGGTAAAGTACACCCCCATTACTACTCCTTGGTATGTGAGATTATGTCTAAAACGACTTGGCATCATGAATCCATTACAAGATAACACCTGAATGTTATACTTCATGTTTCACACTTGGATTCTCCAATATAAACCGCTGAGCATTGATCCCCCCAACCATAGTATAGGCTAACCGGTTCTGTTATAATGGCAAAATAGCCATAAGGACACAATTGTATTCATGTAAGATAATACCATATTTTCACATGGTGACGCACCAGAACCAGACTAGTCCAAGTTCCGACTCCTATCATGCATTGGATTCAAAAGCTTAACATGGCCTTGGTGATCAATGGTCACTAACCATTCATGTTTCCCCTCCTAGCCAACAACTATATCTAAAATTCTAAACCTCAATAGAAAAAAAACGTATCCTGCACAAGATTATATTTTGGATAAAAAAATGCGTCACTGGCATTAAATCAAGCTCTCCGAGTTGCCATCAAGAGATGAAGAGGCTAGTAAAGTAGGAGCACCAGGTTGAAGGCGTTTTCTCAACATATAGATTTATCTGAGGTTTACTGTCGAGATTTGATCTCGGCAATATATTTATAGGGCTACGTCAGGACTAAGAACTACGAGGGTTGCATAAGACGCCGAGTTATACAGGTTCGGGCCCCGATGAGAGTAAAAACCCTACGTCCAGTGTTCTGTGATTCGTATTGCTCTGTAATCTCGTATCCCTGATGGGGGGTTCCCTGCCACCTTATATATCCGGTCGGCAAGGGGTACATGAAGAGTCCTATTCGTAGTCTACAAGGATTTACATAGAAAGTCTATCTCTAATTGCCTTGCGCTCCAAGCCGACTCGGTCGGTTCTCTTATTGGTGAAGTACCCGATCAGTTGTCGACTTAGGCATACCTGTGGATACCCGGAAGGTAAGTATTTCACAGCAGCCCCCAAGTGCTTTTTGATTTTAAGCTGTGACTTGCCGAGTGATCTTCAATGTTGATATGAACATGTCATAAATTAGAAAGATCTCTTAATTGAAGTTCCTGATGGATCTGGTGCGCCGACTAGGTGCACCTGATCAAGTGTAGCTCCTGACTCTTGTATAATTTGGAGACTAACAAATAATGCAAAAATCTAATGACATTAGGTCTTAACATTTTGTTATATAAATTCAACTCAAACCATCAAGTTCGAGCTGATAATCCTCTGATTATCAAACCAAAGGATCAGTCTACATGACATCAATCATGCCGACCGATTAAAAGTAAATACCGAGTGATTTACACTCTTATCTGAATAATTTATAGATCCAAAATTCTATGACATCAATCATGTCATAGTCTATATAAATTTATATGACATCAATCATACCATAGTAGTAAGCTAAATGACATCAGTCATGATACAACCTTTCCTTAAGATATTATTACTCGGATTAAAACAAGCCCCATGTTGGTAATTATTTACTGACTTCAATCAGTAAGGTACCTATGAACTTGAACCCATATGATCATCAAGTTCTCTTGCTATATGATCATTAAATCACATAGATATGGGAAGTATTTTTAAATGAATATTCCACTGCTTCTCATCAAAGAAGTCCCTGAGATTAAGTTCTCAAGGTTTATAGCACTAATTCTTTTTAAAGAATAATGCCTCATCATTTTTATTTAAGGAAAAAAAATCCTGGCACTGTACGACCCATCAAAGCCCATGGGGACCTCAAAGACTAGGTCAAAAAGGCGAAGGTATAAAAGGGCAAAGGCCTGTTGACTCCAAGTCCATGCTGCCATTTCGCACACAACGCTTCGTCTTCCCTGCGCCTCCCCTGCTCTTGCAACTCCTCTGCTTCAGAGCTAGGGTTAGCCATTTTATCACCGCCGCCGTAGATCCTCATCGCCAGCAAGCTCTGAGCTCCTGCTAGGGTTAGCTCCTCGCCTCCGGATCCAGAGCACCACCTCTTCACCGACAATGCTTTGCAAGTCGTCCAAAAAGGCCGTCACCGCCAAATCCTCCTCCTTGGAGTTGGAGATCCCGGAAGAGCTGTGAGAATTCCCAAAGAGCAGCATCACCACCACCGATCTAAATACAATGGTGATGGACGGCATCCTCCCGGAACAGGCGCACATTGATTGGAAGGTACCGAAGGAAACTCGCCCCCTCCCAATCCATAAGCAGATTGTAGTTTTTCCCTCTTTTTTCGAGCATGGTTTTGGAGTTCCTTGCTGCAGCTTCCTACGCGGGCTCCTCTTCCTCTATGGGATTGAGCTCGGCAACCTCAATCCCAACTCCATTCTCCAAATTGCCATCTTCGTGCATATGTGTGAAGCCTTTCTAGGCATTCTGCCCACTTCACTTTATTCCGCCATCTCTTCGTCCTCCGACCGCTGCCAACTAAGAAAAACCAAGTCACCGTTGGTGGAGTTGGCTTCTAGTTGCGCAAGAAGGAGGCATACATTAATGTGCTGCTAAAAACCAGGAACAAGAACTGGAGGGACGAGTGGTTCTACTGTGACAACCCTCCCCCTGTTCTTGCTGATTTCTCTGGTGCGAAAGCCATCCCTCAGGCGCGGTGGTCAGAAAGACCGGACCCAACTGATCCTCAGGTGATCACTCTGCTAAAAAAATTGCTGAGCTGAAGAATGAAGGGATTGACGGCATTACTATTGTGAAGAGCTTCACAGTGTGCCGAGTACAACCCTTGAAGCAACAGAGCCACCCCGTCTGGGAATATGCCTCGGATGACAAAATGAGAGAAGTGCCTGATCCGCAAAACTCCACTCTGCGTTGGTCACGGTTATCGAAGATGTTCGAAGGAAATATTATTCAGGATCACCTCTTGATCGTGAAGGCATACAATGTGGGCACTCTACGGGCCCGAGTAAGCTTTGGTCATTTTGAGTGTTTCGGATGTTCTTTCTAACAGGTTGATCACAACATGTGATATCTTCATGCTTCTGCAGGTTTTGGACGCTTTTGTGTCACACCCTCCGCTCCCTCCGACTGATATCGAGGGGCCGCACAATGTAGAAAAGTCGTCGCAGACTAGTACTGGTGGTTCAAGCTCATCAGTGAGCACGTGACCGGCTATCGAGGTTGTCGCAAACATCTCTACCCCATGTCCTGCCAACTTGCCCTCCCCAAGCCGACGAGTAAAGCAGACCACCCAACGTTGTTGGCAATACATGGGAGATGATGATGATGACGAGGAGGAGCACCCCCAAGATGCCAATCTGCTGACCCCTGCATACTCCGACCGACCATCAAGTCAGCCAGAGCCCCGAGAAAAATGATGAGTGATATCGGGGCGGCGAAGAAGACCGATGAAACCGACAAGTCTTCCCTGAAGAGGAAGGAGTCTGACTCGCAGACCACTTCTTTAAAGAAGAGAGTCTGTCAAATCAAAATCAAACAAGCCTCCAGGTTAATTCCTTCACATTCTCGAGTTTTCATTAATATTGGCCAAAGTATGATTTTTGACGTCATGCTCTTTGGTAATCACAGCGGTCGGTCAGGTGATGCTCAGAGCGCCCTAGGGTCTGAGGACACCCGATCAGCTCATACTCCTCGTCCGACTGACTTGCCTCAGCCAGTCCGTACACCATCTAGTGCACAGACCGAGGCGAGGAAGTCACCCAAAGCTCCAGCGCCTACGCCGATGCCGACACCGATACCTCAGACTGTCAATCCTTCTCCGACCGACATTTCTCGTCCTCTCTACAAGGGTAAGGCCGTGTTGGTCGAGGATTCATTGGGTCGGCCTGAAGCTGAAGAGATGGAGATCATCCATCAGCATCGAGAGGCCAACAAGGGACATCAATACCAAGTTTTTTTTCTTAAGTCATTCTGCCAACTAACTATGCCTTCTTCACATTCAGAGAATATATTCTCTTATGGAGAAAAAGCAGGCCAGGATTGAGTACCTCGAGGCCGAGACCTTTGTTATGTTTTAGATTCTTTTTTCATGTTAGATCCTTTCTTCAAGGTGTTGACTTGTTGTTGGCATCTTGCTAGTTACCGACGAGCAGCTTTCCCAGGCCAGAAAGCAAGTGGAGAAACTACAAACCGACTACAAGGAAGCCACTGATGCTTTGGAGCAAGGTCGTCTTGACAACACCAGTGAGACTGCAGACCGACTTTTGAAGCCTTCTAATCTTTGTTCACTCTAACGCTAAAGAACTTCTGTATTGTTTTCAGCTCGTGAACAAAAGTTGGTCAACTTAGAGAAGCTCACTTCCAACCAGCAGAGATTTTTAGATGCTTTGACTGTTGAGAAGAACGATCTCTCCAAGTCTCTTGGCGAGTGAGACTCAGAGCTTGCTCTGATGCAAAAAAAAGCTGAAGGAGACCGAGGAGAAGCTGGAGGAAGCAAAAAGCAGCTCTAAAGCTTTCAAATGTAATCTTGCCAGTAAGCTCTCCATCGTATCTTTATTATTTCTCTTGTTGGCTTTAGATTCTGACATCTTGAAAATATTTTGCAGCATTATCTTACGGCGTTCAAAAAGCATTGGATTATATCCATGCTAACCAAGTGGAGAAGACCGATCACTCCTTGGAGTATCTGTTGGAGCATGCTTCGGAGGCGATCGCTAATCATACCAGGAGGGTGGCGACCGAGGCCGGAAGTCAAGTGCTGGTGATATGCCAGTCTTGGTCTCCTGCGCTGCCCTTGGACAAGATTAAGGAGGCTTCAACCCAGACTTGTCTATTAACCAATGTTTGTTACTTATGGACTCAACGCTAGAGACCTCCCGTGCCCTAGTTGATAATGTAGAGATCGATCCTGTGATTCCGACTCCTCCAGCAACTCTAGAGGTTGAATTGCAGGATGATGTTTCCTCTCCTTCAAAGGAGTTGTAATATCTGTAATGTCAGAAAACATTAGTAGTATTTATGTAGGAAAACAATATTGTCTCTATTCGACCTGGCGGTTTCCCTGACGGAGGCTGAGCCCCACGGAGACCCGACCCTATCGAGGCAGGGATGGGGCTGGTTTTTGCCCCACGGGACTAATGGGGCGGGGACCCGATAGTTAACGGGGGCAGGGGCGGGGCTGGGTTTTCCTCCGCAGAGCCCCATGGAAACCCGAATTCAGGCCAAAAAATCTGGCCCATGTTCAAGTATTAAGCCATAGCCCACTAAGCCCATTCATATTTCCACGCTGCCCTTAGGTCCCCTAATCCATTTCATTTGGCATCGATTCCCAGCTCCAAACCAATCTGAATCGACGCCGCACATGAGCACGCCACAACTCATCACTCCCTCCATCAATCGATGCCGCACACGAGCACCTGCCCGCTCGTCGCTCCACCCCGCGCCGTCCGGCGCTGCCAGCCGCTCCGCATGTCGGTGCCCCCTGCTGCACCACGTCGTGTCGCCCGCTCCAGCGCTTCACTCCGTTCCGCCTGTCGGCGCCGCCCATCGCACCACGCGTGCCATCCATTTCACTCCGCCCCGCGGGGCCCCGATGGGGATCGGGGATCCGCCGGGGACGGGGACGGGGACGGGGGCCATTTTTTCCCTGTTAAGCTTTCGGGGATGGGGCGGATTCGGGGGGAAGGCTTAATGGGGTGGGGATGGTAGCTCTCCCCCCGCGGGGTTGATCCCCGTTGCCGAGCCGAGTCTCGATGTAAATAATTTTCAAGCTTGCTTAGTTTGTAAAAAAAATTAAAAGATCGACTCAGTAGCCATTAAGGCAATCTCCTGTGACTTGAAGCAAAATGATTAGTGCTTAGCTGCGTTACTCGTGCTTTAGCACTTAGATCTTTTCACCATAAGTCTTTTAGAGATAAAAACAGAAGTTGCATCGGTCTGCCTTAGCATACTAGGTTGTAATTCATAGCCGCGTAACAAGCATAATCGACCAATGGACACATGACCACACGCTCTTTGGCTCTGGATTTAGTGTAGTGGCAGTCTGTTGTGCAGTGTAAATTGTATAACCATGATGTTCAAGTATTAGACCAAAAATCATAGGACCGTATCAAAATATGAGAAATCGGTCAGACAAAATCCAAAACTAAAATTTATCAAGGTTAAGGAGTAGTGGGACATTATTACTAGCCCCATGGTTCGATTGTTTAATATTATAAATTAAGAAATCGAGACAAATAAGAATAAAAATCATCAATAAATCTTTCATCAAAAAGACTAAAGTTTCTTTCAATAATAATATATGAGAATACAAAAGATAGACTAAGTACAAAAGCGACGTAGCTGATTTATATTCCACGAGATTGGTACATCGTCGCCATCTTCATACATCAGTCGATAAGCCCCCGGCTGAGTGACTTCTTTGACCACATAAGGTCCTTCCCATTTACGGGATAGTTTGTGCCGATTCTTGATTGATTGCACTCGGCGCAGCACTAAATCCCCAACAAGAAACTGGCGACTGCGTACGTTCTTATCATCGTAACATCGCAGGCCCTGCTCATATACCGCCGACCAAAATAGAGCGCGATCATGCAACTCCTCTGCCACAATCAAATCAATCTCTGGGTTTCTTCAGAGAACTTGTCGTCGTATCCCTTGACTCGCGCTGATACAAGGTTTACCTCGGTCGGCAGCATAGCCTCGGAGCCATAGACCAACAAGAAAGGTGACTGGCCAGTAGCTCGACTGACATTAGTATGTAGCCCCCAGAGAACCGAAGGCAGCTCTCGAACCCACCGACCGGCATAAGGTTTGAGCCTGTCAAATATCCAGGGCTTCAACCCCTGAAGAGTCATACCGTTGGCCAGTTTAACCTGCCCATTGCTTTAAGGATGAGCCACTGATGCAAAGTGGATTTTTACTCCCATCTCATCGGCAAAGTCACGGAACTCCAAACCGAGTGAAGACCTCTCTGACAAATTCAACCGCCTTCTTTGAAGTTATCATGCCGACTGGCTTCGCTTCAATCCACTTGGTGAATTTGTCAATAGCAACAAACAAATGAGTGAACCCGCCTGGCGCTTTCTTGAAAGGACCAACAATATCAAGCCCCAGATTGAAAAAGACCAAGTCATAGGTATCATCTGAAGTTGTTGTGAAGGCACATGTGTTTGTTGAGCAAAGAATTGACAACCTTCACACTTCCGAACGACCTGGTGTGCATCTTCGACCGCCGTAGGCCAATAAAACCATTGCCGGAAACCTTTGCCGCCCAAAGTCTTGGAAGCTGCATGATTGCCGCATACTCTTGAATGAATTTCTTCCATCAACTCTTTGCCTTCTGGTATTGATATGCATCACATCAAGATGTTCGATCCTCCTCTTCTATAAAGTAGATCGTCCACCATTAAGTATCCTCGACATCTAGCCTTGAACCTCTACTGCTCATTAGGATCCGTAGGTAGCATACCCTTGCTCAAAAATTGGACAATCGGGTGCGCCAGTCGGTCTCTATATTGACATCGCTTACGGGCTCAGCAACATCGGTCATTAAGACATCAGAGCGAGGAGAAATAGTGGGAGAATTCGGAGTGTATAAGAAAACACCGGGTGGGACAATTGAGCGAGACGATTCCATCTTGGCTAATTCATCAGCCGCTTGATTATTATCTTGAAGGAGATGTGTGAAATTCAGTCCATCGAATTTATCTTCGAGCTTCCTCACTTCTTGGCAGTAGGCAGCCAGGTTGTCATCCATATAGTTCCAATCCTTAGTGACCTGGTTGGTGACCAGAGCCGAGTCACCAAAGATGTCAAGACGCTAAATGCCGAGCGAAACAACAATACGTAGACCGTGTAGAAGAGCTTCATATTCTGCAGCGTTATTAGACACGTGAAACATGATCTGGAGGATGTATCGTAATTTCTCTCCTTAGGGTGAGATGAACACAATTCCTGCACCTGCTCCAGGCAACTGGAGGGATCCATCGAAGTACATTTTCCAGTACTCGATATCTTGCGATGCAGGCGGCATTTGAATCTCTGTCCACTCGGAAATGAAGTAGGCCAATGCATGTCCTTTGATTGCCGAATGAGGTACAACCATGATGGTGTACTGACCGAGTTCAACTGCCCACTTGGCAATCTTTCCTTCGGCTTCACGGTTGTGAAGGACTACGTCGAGTGCAAAGGTTGTTTAAACTTCAATAGGATGAGCTTGAAAATAGTGCTTCAACTTCCTCGAGGTGATCAGGAGCGCGTATAGCAGCTTCAAGATCTGGTGATATCGTGTTTTGGAGGCATTGAGGACTTTACTGACGAGGTACACCAGGTGTTGTACTTTTTGTACATGACCCTCTTCCTCTCGGTGGACCGTTAAAACGGTACTCACAACTTGAGTTGTGGCCGATATATATAGTTAAAGCTTTTCTTGTGGCTCCGGAGGCACCAAGACTGGAATATTGCTAAGGTGAACCATCCACTCATCCAACGCCGATTGTGTCTCTGTTGTCCAGATGAAGTCATCCTGCTTCTTGAGAAGTTTAAAGAGCGGTAGACCCCTGACCCCCAGTTGGGAAATGAAGCGACTCAAGAATGCCATACATCCGGTCAGCTTCTGAACATCCCTCTAAGAATTAGGTGGCCCCATATCAAGGATCGCCTTGATTTTATCCGGGTTGGCCTCTATACCTCGTTTTGAAATGATGTAACCGAGTACCTTTCCCGAAGGAACCCCAAACACACACTTTTTAGGATTAAGCTTCATCGAGTAACGCCTCGAATTGTCAAATGTCTCTGCCAGGTCAGAGAGAAGTTCTTCAACATTCTGAGTTTTTACCACGATGCTATCTACATATGCTTCTACATTCCGTCCGATCTGAGTTTCGAGGCAGCGTTGAATACCACGTTGATAAGTCGCGCCAGCATTTTTCAGACCGAACGACATGGTAATATAGCAATAGGCGCCAAAGAGAGTTATAAAGGAAGTCTTGGTTTGATCTTCGACTTTCAGTGGGATCTGGTGATAGCCTGAATAAGCATCCAGAAAGCTTAAAAGCTCACACCCGGCTGTTGAGTCTACAATCTGATCGATATGTGGCAGAGCGAAGGGGTCTTTAGGACATATCTTGTTCAAATCGGTATAATCAATGCACATCCGCCACTCTTTATTCTTCTTGAGTACAAGGACTGGATTTGCCAGCCAATCTGGATGGTACACTTCCTTTATAAACTTAGGATCTAATAACCTAGCTATCTCCTTCTTCATGGCGTCCTTGCGGTCTTGTGTGAACCTTCTATGTCTTTGCCTGACCGGGGTGGCCCCAGGAGGCACCCTCAATTCGTGCTCAATCTTTTCCCTAGGAACACCCGGCATGTCAAAAGGCTTCCATGCAATGATGTCCCTATTTTCCTAGAGGAAAAGAGTAAGCGCGAGTTCCTATTTCTCGTCGAGGTTGACCCCTGCATAAGTGGTCTTAGCAGGGTCCTCTGGGTCGAGCGCGGTCTTCTTAGTAGGGATGTCGTCCATCTGTATCTTGTCCTTAGTAGACTTCTTCATGGGGATCTCTGTGTTGGTCTGCACCTCATTGCCTTCTGCCTTCTGGATCTTGAGCTGGTCAGACAGCATCAACTGTTGGTCGGCCATCTCACAACTCTGCACATCGCAATCGAAAGAATTCCGAAGGTCAGAGTGGAGCGAGATTATTCCTTTGGGGCCTGGCATCTTGAGACTAAGATATGGGTAGTGCGGGACCACCATGAATTTCACCATCGCCGGTCTGCCGAGGATAGCATGGTAGGCTGACTCGAAATCAGCCACCTAGAAGATAACACACTCGGTCCTAGAGTTCTCATGGGTTCCAAAAGTAACAGGCAGAACGACCAGTCAAATAGGAACCGAGGTCTTACCAGGCATGATCCCATGGAAGGGTGAGGAACTCGGCTAGAGGTCATTGACCGATAAGCCTAACTCTGTGAGGGTCTTGGTGAAGATCAAGTCCAGACTGCTTCCTCCGTTGATGAGTACTTTGTTGAACCCTACCCCTTTCATCATTGTCGCGAGTACCAGCAGGTAGCGACCTGGCTTGGGCAGGTGCCTGGGATGATCCGACTGATCAAATGTGACCGGTACCTCAGACCACCTCATGTACTTGGGCGTAGTATGCTCTATGGAGTTGATCTCTCGTAGTTCCAACTTTTGCTTGCGTTTGGACATGTAGGCATCCGGGTCTCCAAAGATGAAGTTGACTTCCTTCCGGGGCTCCTGGAACTCTCCTTCCTCGTCCTTGTTGTCATTGTCATTAGTCTTGTCCTTGCCATTGCGCCTTGGCGGATCCTTGGCCACCTTGAGCATGGCAGTCACAAAGCCTTTTAGTCGGTAACAGTCCTTTGCTTTGTGGTTTCCCTTTGGGTGTCATAGGCACGAGCCACTTAGCAAGTCGTCCATGGTCTGCTAGTTCATCCGAGGGTTCTTCTTGGATCGGTCCACCGCAGCGACCATGTTGTCGTTCTTCCTTTTCTTGTCCTTCTTGGAGGACTCCGACTTGTCCGAACGCTTCTCCTTGCCTTTGTCGTGGATGTCATACAGTGCCAACTCGCCTGACGCGAACTTATCAGCGATCTCGAAGCACTTCCAAGCGGTCAACTTGAAATCATGATTCCTCCGATCGATCTCCCGGACCAGGTCATCGCTCTGTATGCCTCCTTGGAAGGTTGCAATGATCTGCTAATTTGGGACATTAGAGATCTCGGTCTTCTTGGCACAGAACCGCTTGATGTAGTCGCGTAGGAACTTGTCGGACTTTTGCTTAATCCGGGTGAGGTCAAAGTGGTTGCCCGGACGATTGCAAGTAGCTTGGAAACTCTCTATAATATTCCTATTAAGGTATCCCCAAGAGGTGACCAATCTCTATGGGAGAGATGTGAGCCAAATCCGAACGGCCGGATCAAGGCAGACCGGTAGGTAATTGGCCATCACAAAGGTATCGCCCCTGCTGACCGAATCACTGTACTATATAGTTGAGGCCACTCTCGGGGGTTGGTCTGACCGTCGTATTTCTCAATGGGAACCGACTTGAATCCTTTCGGCCATCGAGCTATGCAAAGCTCAGATACATAGGCCTTGATGTCGTCAAATTCTTTATCGCTCGGAGTAGTTGACCTTCTATGTCGGTTAGGAGATGGAGATGGGCGACGATTATGGCGAGGGCCAACGTCGTCATCATGGTGACGATGCCGATTATCTTCATCATGATTCTCGTGCCGGTCCCGATCGTCACGCCGATGTTGGTCGTCGCGGTTGTTTCTCGGAGGTGGATCGCGTTGATCTTCCTGTCGGTTGTCGGTCCTCCGATCGCGGCACTCCTCCTCATGGCGTCGGTCGTCCCGAGCCCGCTCTTCGTAATGGGAGTTGATGTTATCCCGACCATCATGGATGCTGAGGGAATTTCTCAGATCGCCACGCCTTTGTTGACCGTGAGATGTTGTATGACTGGAACTTGCCACCAACTGTGGTTCGTCCCTGACCGCCTCTTGGACTGCAACAGCCTTGAGCATGGCCACCGCATCGCAGGGGTCTGATATGTTGCGTCACTCGTCAAGCTATCGAGCAATGTTTTAGCTCCGGTGATATTGTTCTGCGGGGTGGCATAGACCTTGACGCCATCTACTTCGATCTCAAGTTGTCCATGGTCCAGTCGGCGTGCGAGGCAAGATCCATGCGATCCTCTCGCTCAGCAATGATGTCCTCCCGACGAGTTGTTGTCTTGGGGGTTTTCTTCCCTTTGGCCTTCTTCTGCGTGGCCATCTTCTTCGTGACCGTCTCTTTCATGATCACCCTCCTCATCATTATCTCCTAATGGATTCTCATCTATCTCGACCACGTTCACGGTCAGAGGGTATAAGCAGGCAGATCCGTCCAAATCCTCATCAAAGGAATGGATCGACTTTGAGTCGTACCCGGTGGGTGGGTATGTATCGCCGAATCCGAGTGGAGCCAACGCTAGGATCAGATCTGACGAGCTCGGTGATCGCACCATGAAACTGGCTGCGGCTGAGTCGGATCGGTAGTCCTCCAGACCTAGGTCTCCGTTGGTGTCGACGGTGAAATCGAGTGATTCGAAGGAGATTTTGAAGTCCGGCGAGTACTGGATGTTGGGAATTTCGGCCATCGTAGTCGACGGAGAATCCCGGCGAGCCTTGTCCCCTTCCTTGCGCGCCAATTGTCGAGACTTGATCTCGGCAATATATTTATAGGGCTACGCTGGAACTAAGAACTATGAGGGTTGCAAAAGACACCGAGTTATACAGGTTTGGGCCCTCTCGATAAGAGTAAAAACCCTACGTCGTGTGTTCTATGGTTTGTATTGCTCTGTAATCTTGTATCCCCGATGGAAAAGACTTGATCTCGGTAGGGGGTACATGAAGAGTCCTACTCGTAGTCTATCTCTCCTATCGCTCCAAGCCGACTCGGTCGGTTCCCTTATTGGTGAAGTACCCGGTCGGTTGCCGACTTAGGAATATCTATAGATACCTGGAAGGTAAGCATTCCACATTTACAAAATAATAAAAAATTGAGAAAAGCAAATACATTGAGAGCCACAAAGGATATTGTTCATTGACAACATTATTACTGACCACGAAACCAGTCATCTCTCTCTCTGTCTATATATATATATATATATATATATATATATATATATATATATATATATATATATATATATATATATATATATGTATGTATGTATGTATGTATACATATATATTTATATATATAGAACTCCTATTTAGCAACACCGGTCTTAAATAACTATTTAACACTACGACGGAGAGCCGCCTGTCTCCGACGATCGAGCCAGCCCACCACATAAGAACCAACCTTCCATCCCGCAACCATAATTGTATTCTCCTGACCATAAAAGAATTATGTCTAATGTAGAGCCAGAGACACACACAACCAGAAAAGTATTGTCATGATCATAAGAACGCCATCCCACGAAAATAATTTTTTTCAATAACATTTTATGAACCGGAGACCACAAAAATAGGCTCCCATAACCATAAGGATAACGTCACGACCATAAAAGTATGCAGCCGTGACCTTAAATGTTATTTCATTTTAAACCATTACAATCATGACCACTAAAATGAATCATTCTATAATGACAACTTTGTGGTCGCAATCTCCAACCATAAATATATTGTATAACATTCAAATGAATATATTAGGACACCAGACCATAATTTTACCCCTTCAAATAATTATCAAGTTTAGTACCCATTAATAATTTTAAACGGAGACAATATAATATCATCTCATAGATACATAGACGAAAAAATAAGGATTAAAATAACCACTAGATAATATCTTTTTTCTTTCCGTAGGACTCTAGCTCCTGTTATTCCCAGTCTAGTGTCTGAATCACAATAGTGTAGGAAATAATGTTCTTTGATCCTGTCCTGACAACATTCATCATTTTCCTCATCAACTTTGTAGCATTACTTTTGATGCACACCCTTTTGTATGTATCCTGAGCCCAGATCCCTACATGACACATGGTTACGATTGTTCAACAGTATGGCTTGATCAAAGAAATCAACAAAACAAATCATTTTAAATATCAAATGATTTGATACTATAACTAACACGCCATTCCTCAGTATCACACCTTCCTGCCTCCATTGATATCCTGCTACTTCCCTGTATCAAATGACATGCAACATTCCTAATGGTGTTTATAGATATTTAGAGAGGATGACACGCAAGGCTATTTGAAATCCCATAAATATGAAAATACTAAATATAATTAGGAAATATAATACATTCATCACGAGCACTAAACAGATTTATCCAATACATGGCTCCATCACTTTGGAGCCATATTAGAGAACTTTAATGGTATTGCTACACCCAAGTAAAACTTCCATCATTTTGTTATCCTTTTAATTGGTACTCACAAGGTGTTCGATGGAGCTCAAATTTCAATCAAATAAATTTGTTAGAAGCTTAAATAGATGGGCCTTGATAAGTCAAAAATTGGATTATTAGCCTACCCTATTGGTGGTGCCTCCTCCACATGTATGGGCACAAAAAACAGTATTCATGATTCCACCCTTAAAATTTGAGAACCAAGGTCTTTATTTAGAACACAGATAAGACTAGGTAAATCCAAGCTAAGTTTATGTAATTTCGCTCCTACTTTTAGAAATATATGGTTATAAACTAATTGATAATTACAATGGTTGGAACATTTATGCTTGTTAGCACTAGATGATAGATGTTTATCAAATTTCCTAAATAATGATTACAAGTTCATAAATTATGATACATAAAACATCTGAATAATGGTAGCGACTATCAACTGATTTAAGGTTATAAACTAGCTACAAATTACACTGACTTTCTTATTATTGCCAAACAAATATTTTTGATTTTATGTGAAATTTGAATGGTTAGAAACTATATTTAAAATTTTAGACTAAATTTTGTCCCATCCCCATGCAATGAACTTACTATAGTAAAAAAACTTTCAGTAAAACCAATGTAAATTAATAAATCTCTTATGGTTGACAATCAAAACCTCGATCTGTTTCACAATTATTTAGGATCTCGACTCCAATGCTTGTGGTCACGTTGACACCAATACTTATGGTCCCCCAGAATCATGCTCACAATTACAGTTGTGGAGCCAACTTCGTAGCTTTATGGTCACGATATTAATACTTATGGTGGACACCAGGTGTGTCTTGTATTGTGGTTTTATGGGTTGGGATGTCAATTCTTTTTTTTTTTGAAAATGGGGATGTAAAAAAATTATGGTCAAAGCAAATTGTAGAAACTCTATGATCGTGTGTCACTAAAGTCCACTTTACTTTATCGTTGACCAGGCACGTGTGCAATCGGGAGCCTGCCTATATGGTCATAGGAACCAATTTCTTACTTTTGAGGCAACGCGTACAATACTTATGCTCACGTTGATAATAATACTTTGGGCCACCAAGAGTCACGCTGGCATTTATGGTTGAGGAAGTCAATTTTTTAGTTTTATGGTTATGAGACCAATATTTATGGTCAAACATCGGGTGTGTGTTGCAGTTTTATGCCTTGAGATAGAAAAAATTATGATCAAAGTAAAATGCAGAAACTCTATGGTCGTGTATCATCAAAGTCCACTTTATTTTATGATTGACGTGGGGTATGCAATCAAGAGCCTTCCTATATGGTCGTGGCATCCAATTTTCTTACTTTTATGGTCACGCGTACAATACTTACAGTCACGTTTGACAGTAATACATAGGCCACCCAGAGTCACGCTGAGAATTATTGTTGAGGAAGGCAATTTTTTAGGTTATGATCACGAGACCAATATTTATGATCAACACTAGGTGTGTATTGCAGTGTCATGGCTTAGGATAGAAAAAAAATATGATCAAAACAAAATGCATAAACTTTTTGGTTGCGTGTCACCGAATTCCACTTTTTATGGTCCTACACTAGGTGCAGGAGCCAGGATTTATGGTTGTTAGGAGCAATTTCAAACTTTTATGGTTGCGGAATTTTAAAACTATGATCCTACACTAGGCACAAGAACCATATTGCCTTCTTACGAAGAGATTTATGGTCGCGGGATCAAATTTTATGGTCGTGGTGTGGGTCGCTGGAGCTCTGGCTGGTCCTACACTAGGCACATATATTATGGTTGAGATTTTATGGTTGCACGAATCAACTATGGTTGGATTGCACGAATAAACCTAAATATTTTATGGTTGTGGGTATCGATTTGTCAAATTTATGGTTATGGAAAATCAACTATTAGTGTTCTTATGGTTGTAGGAAATCAGCTACCAGTACTCCTATGGTTGCAACCAGTTTTATGGTCGTGGACAAAAAAATTCAATGTTTTATGGTTGAGGGAATAAGCTTCACTTTTTTTATGGTCGCGGACCGTTGACAATAGCTCTAGCCTTGTGGTTGCGGACAAGAAAATCCAACTTTTTATGGTTGAGGCATATTTTTACGGTTGCGGGCCGGTGACCGGAGCTCTGCCGCTGCGCTAAATATTATTTAGCGCGCTCTTGCTATATTTATAAATAAATATATAATATTCTAAGATATATACGAATTGGTGACATCATTCTTTTACTCTATATTAGACGTAACTGACAATGGCCATTGAGCTGTTAGCTAGGGTCTCATGGGATGCATGTATCTTTCATAGTGGGCCTCTCTGTTCGGGCTCGACCCAACACATGGATTTGAGTTATTTGATTGTTGATTTCTTGGTTGTTCCTCTGGAGTGTCATCATAAGCAGATGAATTAGCACCACCGTAAAAGAGGATCATGAAGAACAACAAGTCCAGTACAATCCAATATTATAAGAGGTGCTTGCTCAATAGGTAAAAACACTTGATGTGTTTTAAGCTTGGGCGAAACTATCATTGCTTTACTAATTGTGGTCTTGGTTATTGTGATCTTGAGTCTCTCTCTCTCTCTCTCTCTCTGTGTGTGTGTGTGTGTGTGTGTGGGCAGCCGCCTCCTGCTTATCACACGAGTTTGCTAGCATGTCTGTCCGGCCAGAGCAGGTGAACCCGGGGGCCACCTCCCTGCAGTAGTTGCGCACCTCCGTTTCGTCCGCTCCTGTTGCGCATTCGAAACCAGCCAAGCACATCTTGGCAGGAGGAGGAGTTTTCTGCCGCTGCGCCATGATGGAGCTGCCACATCAGCCCAAGATGGAGGTGTTCGCCATCGTCGCGCCGTTGCAGCCCTAGCCGGTGTCGAGGTACTGCCACCAGGTGAGGAGACCATACACCTCCCTCCTTTTCCTCTTGTTCTCAGTCAGGATCGTGCGCTTCTGACCCGGTGTCAAGGTACGCTGCAGCTCCACGAGCATCCGGCGTCGATTCCGGCCGGCCGTAGCGGCTGCGTGTGGTTTGTGAAGCCTGTCTCTGTCGAGGGTGTAGACCAGTGGTGGCTTTTGTAGCTAGAAATTGGAAGGGAGACATCGCTAGAGGAGGATGCCTAGTGTGTGGCAGCGGGGTGGTGGGTGCGGGCTGCCAGTTGCCACCGGCTTGAGGTTGTTCCTTTTTGTCATTTTGCTTTTTTTTTGTCAGAAGAAGGAACTGACGATGGGGTGGGTCTAGTGAACGATAAAAAAAATTGGGCTTTCAAAACTAATGTTGGATCATATGTGATGGGTTGTTTATACAATAATTGTAAATAACAATTGTTTTAAAATATGACAGTTCCCCTTTAGCCTTTGACATCGTTGAAGTGCTCATGAGTGTGTGTCACACTGAATATGTATTATCATCACGCAACAAGGCCAAGCATTATACTTGTTCTCGTATGCTTGTAACTTCTCCAAACTCCAAAGGCAGACATATGACATCTACCGAGTATCGTTGCAAAAGTCTCTCTGCAAAGGACCTCCTTATTAACAACCGACACACACCAATAGTGGAAGAGTGTGTCACACACATATTCATGTGCATAGTTTATCCAATTATTTCTCATGGTGACCAATCATGGTCGCAGAAGTGGCTACGAGTAAGCGAGTGTGTAATAATCCATTATAAGATAATATACTTTATTTTTATA
This sequence comes from Eleusine indica, assembly GCA_030378355.1. Lineage (NCBI taxonomy): Eukaryota > Viridiplantae > Streptophyta > Magnoliopsida > Poales > Poaceae > Eleusine > Eleusine indica. Next base: position 53,454,552 of record CM059495.1, read on the forward strand.
CTTTATATTTCACACTTAGATTCTCCAACATAAATCACTGATCCTCCCAGCCATAGTATAGGGTAATCGGTTGTCTTATAATGGCAAACTAGCGGCAAGGACACAATTGTTGTACTCGTGTAAGATAATACCTTATTGTCACTTGGTCAGGCACTGAGATTTAAATGTTTGGCATGGCCTTGGTGATCAATGGTCACTAACCATTCATGTTTCTGTCCTAGCCAAAAACTATATCTAAAATTTTCAATCTCGATCGACAAAGAATGTCTCACTAGATGAGATAATATTTTGGATAAAAAATATGCCTCAGTGCATTCAACCGAGTTGTCCTAGCCACTGTCAAGAGATGAAGAGCCTACTAAAAGTACGAGCACCGGGTTGAAGGTGATGTTTCTCAGAATAGCTCTATCCAAGGTTTACAAACCAATGAAAAATTGAGAAGGGCAAATGCATTGAGAGCCACAAAGGATATTATTTGTTCACAACATATTATTACTGTGTGTGTGCGCGCGCGCGCAGTTTTGGGTTTAAATTTAAGCCATTGGTGTAGGATGATCCTGAATCTATGAGAGGAAGGCAATGAAGTTGCAACCCATAAGGAGGTGAACGTGTTCTCAAATGGTAATTTGGTAGCAATGATTACTGGCTAAAATTTACTATAACTACTTGGCCTCAACTTTAACTACAATGAACATCCTGCTAAATCTTCGCTTCCATTTTGTTGGTTGTCTACTACTTTTCGAAGGAATTGAGTAGTTCCTTAAATAACCAAAAGTACCTGCTTACGCCATATCTTTGTCTAGGTGAAAGTGCTACTGTTTTGCCTATGCTTGCAATAAACCACTCAAATGATTTGAAGTCAAAGGCAATTAGTGTTTCTCCCACAAAACTATTAAGAAGTACTTCTTTTCCACAAAAATCATATGTGTTGAAAATTGTGACATAGTGCTTGTGTATGCACTGGTTTACCAATGCATATCTTATCCATATTGTGTTGCAGCTAATCACTTGGAGCAACATGCGGCGTATTAGTTGGTGCGCCTCCATGACACTCATTTTATTCACTCCAATATTGGCCTTGTAATTCATAGAACAATTGGATCCGACATTATACAACAGCTACAAATAACCATTGTTTAAAAAGTGGCAGTTCTCCTCTAGCCTTTGATATCGTTGAAGTGCTCACGAGTGTGTCTGACACTCGGTAAGTAGTTCCATCACGCAGCCCAAGTGCCATTATAGACTTGTTCATGTATATATGCTTGTAAGTTCCCTGAATGTAGGCAGATGAGGTCTATTGAGTGTCTTGACAGAACTCTCACAACAAGCGACCTTCTTGACAACTGACACACACCAATGGTGGGAGGAGTGTCACACATGTGCGTGTATTAAAAAAGTTATATTATTGATGGTGAAAGTCATGGTGGTAGGAATTGGCTTCAAGTAAACAACCAGATCACTGGAAGAATACATGTAGATTGATCTTAAAGCGCCAACGTGGATTGCTACGGGCTGATCAAATGACCACGTGCTTTTCGTACGCTGATTGTGACCCTCATCTGTCACGCCATGCAATCCTGCAAACTTCGCGCGTCCACAGTGATAGGTCAATCCACCTATTGAAAAAATTGACAATTCATATTGCACTGATTTAGTACGACACGGTCGCGTGGTCTGACCGACAGATTCTAGGGGCAAGCAACGGCAGCGTGGTGGGTCATCTCCCCATGTTATTTAGGTGAAAACAGGTCCCGATTAAACATGTACCAACTTTGCTCATCTCCTTAAATTGATTCCTCTTGGCATGTTCAACTTGTTATTTAGGTGTATGTATCTTTGGAAATAGAGTCTTCGTGACATACACACATGCAATTCAGTTAATATATTTGCATGCATACTATGTAATATGGCATAAACTCTAGCTTTCCTTTCTTTTGGGTATACGGCTTGTACATGGGTACTATACATGTCCTCTAAGAGGGCTTCATACAAAATATTGTCAAACAAATGCCCCCCCCCCCCCCAACCAAGTTGTGTTTAAACACGTAACAAGTTGAAAATGACTTGGTGAAAAATAGTACCTATCTCTATATAGTACGGCGCAAGATTATAGTGCCGCCTCGACGAATCTTCGTGATCGTCGTTAACTTGATTGTCGGCCTTACTCTTCTTGATTCTTCTCTCCACATGCGATATAAACGTACTCACGAGTGGGGAGTCGATCGGCTGCCGGGCATCGGATGGAGGATACATCCACGCGGCACGCAACGAGACCAGAGCCGCACGGGAACGGTTCTGCGGACGGTGCCCAGAGAATTTTTTTCTCCAGCGGGCATGATTTACAGATCTAGTGACCCCTGGGCGTAGTCCTGTGGCAGGAGTGTACTCCTGACGTGGCCTTTAGTTTGGTTGTTGGAGAGTGGCCAGTGATGTCACGATCAGGTACCCGTGCACCCCGGAACAGCAGCGCAGCAATCGGGCTCGCCACAGCTTCTCCCTCCGGTGAACCCCGGGCGTGATGGTTCGATTGTTGACCACTTGATGTCGATCACTCGGTCACATTTCCATTGCAGATATGTCTGCTACAAGTTCGTTTAGAACATCTCCAGTAGGACATATAAAATTGGGCTCCTAAATCCTATTTTGCAAGCCCATTTATAAAATTTGAGAGTTCAAAATTACAACCAACTCCATTCGAGCATGCATTTCTGGCTTCTATCCACCCATGGGACCCACTTGTCAGTGGGAACAACCCCTTTCTTCTCCAGTGTGCCGCCACCCTACACACCCAACGGCCACCACCGCACCCCGCACAGCTGCCATGCACGCGCCGAATGATTGACATCGCCGTCGCCACACACCCAATGGCTACAACCCCCAGCGATGTGCCGCCCGCCGCCCTCGTGCTGCAGCATTGCCGAGTGCCTGCCATGGCGAGCTCTGTCATGCGGGGCTGCTGTCCGCCATTGATGCTCCTTGTGGACCTCCATGCCTCCATGGTTGAGATCCTCACGGACCTCCTCGCCTACAGGGCTCTAGTCATCGTCGACCATGCCAAGATCCATGGCCACGAGGAGCAGGGCAGCGGCGGCGGGGAGCTGCTCCCGATGCATGGAGATGAAGGCAGGGCACCACGACGACGGTGAGGCTGCTGGCATGGCGAAGGAGCAGGAGGTGGGGGTGGCGCTCCGTGCGTGGCGGCGGCAGGGGGGATAGGAGCCTCGGGCATGGTGGAGGGCAAGGACAACCTAGTCTATGGCAAGGGCTGGCGGGGGGGGGGGGGGGGGGGGGACGGCCAATCACCTGGCCGACAATGCGCCTGGATGACAACGGAGAGAGGGAGATGGTGTAGTCGGTCGTAAGAGAGATGGAGAAGAGAGAGAAAGGGGAGGAGAAGAGAGGAAAAAAAAGAAAGAAAAAATTAAAAATAATAAAAAATAATGGGACCCACAAGATTAGGAGAGTATAGGAGACTCCCAAATCTGGGATCTTGAAGCTAGAATTTGAGAGTGCATGCAAAATAGGTGGATGGATGGAAGTATCATTGAAGTTGTGTTTTTTGCTCTGTCTCCTAAAATTTAGAGTAAAGAGTCTGTTCAAGAGTCCCACTGAAGATGCTCTTAGGCTACGTCCCAGCAAAACATGCTCAGTAGTACTGGACTAGCTACCTTGAAGACAACACTGCTCGAATTTGTATCAGTCTCACAGTTCAGAACCAATTCATGCTCTTGCCATTACTGAAGCATATGTCAGCTAGCTAGTCTCCAATACTACACCGTAGAGGCCCTATTTTCTCAAGTCTAGTGCAAAAAACATAGTGATCCAGCATTTTTTTTTGTCGCTAATTTCACTCGAGCAACATGCATTCCGATCGAACACGTGCAACCGATTGAATTGCTCCGATTCCAAATGCCATGATGATGGCAGCGCCTTACATGACGCGCGTACAATTAAGGCGAGGACGCACCACACCAGTGCTAGTTCTCGCCTCAGGCTACAGTTCGCTGCAATTCTCGCGTTGCCGAAGCCTATTCGCTAACCAGTGCAAAGTCGCTCTCCTTACAGTACAGCAACGACAAGCGTGTAGCATGGTTGGCCTGTGCTAGGCCGTTGCTGCAGTGCATGGTTGGTAAAGGAGCAGCGCCGTCGAGCCGGTGGCATGGTTAGTGGCGCCACTGACAGGACCCATATCTATCGGTGAATTTAGAGCCGCAATATCAAGGATACGTGGGGAGGAGCGGGCTTTAGTTGACTTGAGCTCAACAATAGTTTCGCCTGTACAGTGTACATTTGACTCGAGCGAGGTCATCGAGCCTACTGACACGTTGACCGGATTACGAGGCGGCGCAAGAACTTCAAATCAGAGGTTACGGATAGATTCAGCCTTGCAACCAACCCTGCTCACTTTGTCTCTACGAGCAAGAAAGAACACATCACTTTTTTTTATTTGAGAAAACATCACCTCTTTACACAAAACCTGTTGTAGCTTTCTCTCATATGTTAATTCATCATCACCTTAGAACAATGACAGAGGAGCCTAACTTCAAAACTATAACACACACACACACACGGAAATGTGCGCGTGAAAATACTAGGTGCAGAGTAGGGAGAGTCTTTCAACACTCAGAGTGATTTAGGATGTGTTTGGTTTGGCTTTTGAAAATGCTTTTGCTTTTTAAAAAGTCAAAAACCAACCAAATTGGTTGGAATCACGTAGCTCTTTGAACAAAAACAGTTTTTTCTCGATATAAAACTCATAGTAAGTCTCCCCTTCTTTCTCTAGTTGTGGAAACGGTAAGTTTGAAAAAAATTACCCACTACTACTGTTGAGGTTTAGAATGACCGTGAGGAAGACCAACGGATACCAGCATTTCTTTCGTTTTGCAGAAAAGCTCTCAAAAGAACTGATGAACCTGAAGAGCAAGGACTCAAAAGTGGCAGCCCTGCAGCTTGAAACAGTGTATTCAACCATACTGCAAAGATAATGCCTTCAACGGTCCCACCTGCAGCCGGCACTGTATTGGACTTGTTTTGGGAATGCTAGTTGCTAGAGATGTTGTGGTCAGTCTGTATGCGAGCGGAGCCTTTTTTTTGTTGCCGCTAATTTCACTCAAGCAACATGCATTCTGATCCAAAACTTGCAACAGATTGAATTGCTGGGATTAATTCCAAATTCCATGATGATGGCATGATGGGCGCACAGGATGATGATTCTCGTCTCAGGCTACAGTTCGCCGCAATGCTCTCGTTGGCGAAGCCTATTCGCTAACTAGTACAAACTTGCTCTCCTTACAGTACAGCAACGACAAGCGTGTAGCATGGAACGGAGCAAGCATAGCCGGGTCCCAAGGCGCAACCACACTTGCATCTGATCGGGTAGCTGCCAGGAACGTGCGAGGACGATAGCCGCCAGTGCTGCGCCCCATCGCCCTGGTCATCAGTTAACAGGCACACTTCTGTTTCAATTTCACAGAGCCTCCTACACAACTACTAAAATTGACAGTTGTCTGAGCTACCTACGCTAGGTAACAACTTCACACGGCGTGAACGGAAAGTTAGCAAAAAGGTAGAGGTGGAAGAAGAGACAATTAAAACATCGGATGTTGTATTCTACAAACCAAGCAGAGAGTTGGAATAATGAGTCGCCCCATCGCATTGCTAATGGCTTTACCAATGCAAGATTACCGAAATAGGAACAAGTTAATTACCACGAACGGCCTTGATAATATCGATGAACGCGAGCGCAACTATCACAGCTCCCACTTCAAACATTATATGCAGCCATAGACTCAAGACAAAGTTTCCAACATCCGAATCTGCAGCCGACACCAGTAGATTTCGATCAAAACTCCAGTCCAATCTTGAGCTTTTCGACAGAAGACTGGAAGGGGATTGACGAGAGAGATGGGGAAAGCGGGACTCACCCCCCGGCCCTTTCGGCAGCATGGATATCCGGACGCGGAGGAAGCAGCTGTACCCGACCACGATCACCTCCTCCCCGCGGATCCGCTGCAACTACCCCAGCGCCGCCGCCAATCGTTCAGAGTCGCGCAGGCACTGATCGCAGTCGACCCCGCGCTCGGTCACGCACCAGCCGTCGGCCAGCGTCGCGTTCGTTCTCGGCGCGGCGTAGAACCAGTTGTGGAAGGCGTCTTCGCGGGACGACGAGTATTTGGAGTCCGCGTAGGAGAGGAAGCACCCGGCGCGCCAGACGCCTTGCAGGCGTGGAGCGTGGCCAACCCAGGGCGCGACATGTGGTGGAGCACACAGAGAGCTCGCCGGCTGGTGAGGAGAAAAGGCCGATCAGGCTCGCTGGAGCAGTAGAAGAGAAGAGAAGTTGAGTGACGGGAGGGAGAGCCGGGGCGTTTCTTGGTTCTTGCACAGACACCATATGGACACAGAGGACGTATATGTTTCCCGATCTGCCCAATTCCTGCCCAACGTGTTGCTCTTGTCTTCGTTCCCGTTCTGGTGCTGGTGACCGCGTCTACAAATTAAACACGAACGCGGCGGCATGGCACCGTGTCGATCGTTTTGTTCGCGGGAATTTTCCGCGCAAACGCAACTGTGCTTGGCTCTTTTACGCATTTCGCCAATCTGGCTCGGCAAAACATACATTTCGATCATTACGTGTAAAAACATAGTTTTGCATTCTCGACAGCAAGCTTATATCTTGAACCATGAAACACAAGATATCTCGCCACCTCCCTACATCATGGTCCGTGATAGGGCGATATATTCTAATATTTTGTTTTTAGATAATAAAAGAATCTTCTCACTATGAGATCACACACAGCGTACAATTTATTACAAAGTTCAGTCTATCCTGATTTCTCAGGAGGTATAAAACAAAATCATATGGCACAAAGTCTATTATAAAATTTTCAACCAAATGAAACAAAATCATTGCAGCACTCACAACTGTTCTTTCTTCTCCATCTTGTAATTGTCATTCGGACTTTCCTAGGATGGATCCATTAGGCTTTTGCAGGTTAGAAGAACGATCCAAGTATGGAAGGGCCTATACTTGGCGAAGGATCAACAAAAGCAGCAATCACCAACCCGTTTGTGTTAGTGATGCTAGTAACATGAGCCATGTCTATTGGTGATTGGGTCATCCCTTGTTATTCCAAGCTTAGGCTTTCATAGTCGCAAGATCAAGAAGTCATTCTTGCTTAGTAACATTGGGGCCAAGAGGGCTTTGGTTGACTTGAGTTCAACAACCAGTCATCCATCTCCTAGGTACACTCTGACTCGAGAGGTCACCAAGCTGCAACATGTTGATTGGTTGCCATGTCGCGTGCTACATAGCTTTAAATAAGAATGTTACCTATGGTCCAGGATTCATCTTCTAGAAAATAAGAACTTCTTTTAAAATCAAATCTGTGAGCAAGAAACAACACAACACCTACTTACGAGCTGCAACATCACTAAAGTTGTTTGTCACATAACTATCAATCTGCTGCATCCTCATAGATTATGGATCAACCTACAACAATGGCTAACGAGCCTTTCTCTCTCTCTCTCTCTCTCTCTCTCACACACACACACACATACACACAAACACACACACGCACACACATTTTTTTAAAAAGAAGTAATTAACAATGGGCCTCTTTGATTGGACTGAAAACAATCTAATGGGTTGCACGTATTTGTTATGTAGTGGCCTCTTTGTTTGGGCTCGACCTAACACGTTGATTTGAGTTATTGCATTGTTGATTGAGCACCTTGAAAGTCCATCAGACCTTGTAAATACCATGCAAGAGATTTGGGAGATGGATAGCATGTACATAATAGCGTTAAATTTTGCATCTTATTTCCTTGTAGCATATATTATTTCATTATGTTTTCTGTACATATAGCAGACACATATGTTCTTGTGGACAAACATGGCACAAAGAGAGCCCGAGGGAACCAATGAGACCAAGGGTACTCTAGATACTGACATTGTTGTTCAGAATGAAGATGTCGATGGTACAATGGACTTCCTGGAGTCTCATGACACATTCGAAGAAGTAATTTAAAAAGAATAATGAACTATATTTTAGCAAGCCATACATATTTGTTTTTATCTTATACCATTTTTAGAAACATATTATAAAAATATGCTAGAGTGAAACTATTTCAAATTTTTATAACGGGTCATATGCTAAGCATCCTGAAGTTAGTGTGGACCTAATGGGATAAAATGTACATGAGATAGAAAGTTGCTAACAAGGGTCCCACATTGAGCGAGGAAATTATAACACATTGACAATTTTCGGGCATTGTTGTATAAGTTCGTATGGTGTGTGTGTGTGTGTGTGTGTGTGTGTGTGTGTGTGTGTGTGTGTGGTAGCATCATTTTCATGTTAAATGACGATATAGATAAGAACCTACAATGGCCACTTGATCCTAGTAATTTTTTTTTATTCTGGGTTTCAAGGGAAAACTTATCAGAACCAAATTGACGCTTGATATCGGGATTACGGCCTTGTTCATTATAGTCGATGAAGGTGACATTGCCCTTCACCCAAATTGATGAAGGTGACCTTGCCCTTCACTCCAATTCCTGGTAACGACATCATAGTTAGAGATGTCAGCAGCATATACACCGATTGTCTTCAAAAATCTAGCTAGATGGCACCAACATTGGAAGATAGAATGGTTAGTGTGGCACTAAGAATAAAGTTCGTGGATGATAATTGGCATAAATTTTTAAATAAATTAATGAAATATATCCTAAGAAACATGTAAAACTGTGACCATATGTGTTTTTCAATTCTTTTCCTTTTGCCCTTAACATTGAAGATCATTCCAAGAATCAACGGAATAACAATGCATTATCGTATGTCATAACATTCATCCTAATCACAGGTTCACCACCACATTTTTCGTAAAATTCACCCTATGCAAACGATATTGTTATTCTGCTGAATCTTGGAGTGATATTAGAGCAAAGCAATGTGACTAAAAAAAGACCTTTATATAATAATTCACCTTCATAGCTCATCGATATACATTAATAATAAAATTCGATCACATATTTACGGGTGTAAGGATCATGACCATTGAGGTTACCCCAAGGTATGATGTTTTGGTGATGAATGATAAACATAAAATATGACTAATATCTACACGAGTGTTGTTCATGTAGGAAACCTCTTCTACTCTATGATGATTGTAGACGGCGGCCTTGGCGATTGATGACAATGACCGCAAGCGTGGAGGCTTGTGAGCTTGATGGAGTCCAAGGATTGATGGAGATAGATCAAAGCGGAGGATAAGCTATGGAGCAATTATTAGAAACACTTCTCTAGTTGTTAGGGCTTTGAGTCCATAGGAAAAACCGGACTATCAAGGGGGTCTAGGTCATTTCTCTTAGGTCATGTCTTGTCGGTGATGTGCAAGGTTACTCGGTGAAATCACAGGCACTAGATGACAGTGGAGAAGCCAAGAAGCTGTTCGGAGAAGCCAGAAAACAAGTCAAGCGAGGACGAGGAGTTTCAGCTTCTGGACATAGTGACCAGACAGAGGGGTCAATGGTAACTGGACTGTACGGTCACTAGGTGAAGTTGTCTGGGACTTATAGCAAAGAAGCAAGGAAACTGCCAGAGTTGAGCTTGTAGAGACCGAATGGTCCGGTCTGTACAAGTGACTCTAGGTAGCAAGGAAGCAAGTGCTAGAGATGTTTCTGGACTGGAGAGAGAAACAGACCAGACGGTCTGGTCATCTACAGGATTTCAGCAGGACAGAGCCATTGGTGCTCAGGTTTGCAGTGACCGGATGGTCCGTTCAGGCAGTGACCAGATAGTCCGGTCAGTAGGCCCAGAAAGCTGATTTCATGGAGCAACGGCTAGTTTGAGGTTGGAAGCCTATATAACTTCGTTGCTGGGGTCTTGGAGACCTCTCTTGGCCAGTGGAATTGCTTGGAGCATTTGGTAAGGTCCAAGAGGAAAAGAGGAGAGCACTAGGAGGAGATATTGCATATCTTGAGAGTGCTAGTGAGAGTAACACGGAGTTATCTTGCACATCTAAGGCTAGGTGTCCTTGAGGGTGTGATCTAGGTTGTTACTCTTGGTCTATGGTGAGACCTAGACCGGTTAGGTGTCGGTAATCGAGCCTATTATGATTGGTTGTGAAGGCCATCACACGTTTGTATACGGTTTGAGCCCGCCGGTGAAAGGGGCATCGCTAGTGAGCGCCCCTGTCAGCTCGGGGAGTCCGGCAAATTCTCGAGGGAGGCGATCTTGTGCCTTGGTGGCAGCAGTGACGTGCACCGTGTCTTCACTCCAAGAGTGATTACGGGCTCGTGGGCGAGAACTCCACATTGGTGGCGGGAGGGACCGGGACTCCGGTGGGAGTGGTCCAACGAGGAGTAGGGGAAGGCGCCATCCTTCTGAGACCTCGGGATAAAAATCATGAGCCATCTCTTACTCTACTCCTTACTATGATGCTTTACTTTCCGCATTTACATACCGTGCTATTCATGCTTGTGTGCTTACCTTGCTCTAGTTGACTACCTTATAGACTTGTATGAATAGGCTTCTTTACTTGCTAGTAGTGCTTAGCCTTCATACTTGATTACTAGCATGTATAGGAGTTGCTTTGGCTTGATTGATCACCCTAGTATGTAGTATGCTACTCATGCTTGTGTGCTTTCCATGTGCTTGTTGATCTAGTAGCTTTGCATGAGTAGGACTCCTTGCTAGCTAGTTGTGTGCTTTCACGTATCTTTGGTTACTAGCTTAAATAGGAGTTGTTTTTCCTTTGTGTGATCCACTAGTATGCTTAGGTCGTTGTTTTCTTTCATAGGTTCATTATCTTACTAGTGTGTTTACTACTAGTATTGTGTAGGAGTTGTTTTGAGTGGTCGGTTAAAAAAATTGGCGAATTTGGTACATAGTGCGAGTTTCCGATTCACCCCCTCCCCCCCTCTCGGTCACTCGGTCCTTTCAAGTGGTATCAGAGCCAAGTGCTCAATATAGGGCTTAACCGCCTTGAGTAGTGACCGAATTGAGTTGGGATGTCATCCCATTCGGGGCCGGGTCATGGCTCATGGAAGGATCGCTTGAAAAGCTACCTAAATGCCATGATTCCGGATGAGTTGATGGATACTCTTGTGGACTTTGCCAATACCTTTATCGATGATCATGTGTATGATGATTGTGATGATTGTGTGGTAGTGTCTAGTTGTAGTGAGTGCCTAGATTCTTCTAATGATAACTTGATAGGTTGCTCTACTAGTGTGTCTAATGTGATGATTGATGATGTTGGCTCTCTTGATCTTGCTTGCTCTTCTAGTATGACTAGTAATGATGATGTTTATGAGTCTTTTATTGGTCATGCTAGTGATACACTTGTTGAGGAGTTCTTTGCTTTTCATGCTAATGAGAATGAGGACTTACTTGACTCTCTTATTCGCTTGCGAGGTATTGTGGATAGGATTGGAACAACTACTGTCAAGCTTCTCAAGATTGTGATAGTCGAGAAGATCCTCACCTTGCTCCCTAGTAGCAAGCTCCTCTACACCGCCCTCAGTCTTCTCATGGAGAAGGGTCTCTCCGTTGAGGAAGTGATTGAGTTGCTCTTTGAAAATGAGGAGATCACCGCAAGCTGGACCGGGGAGAAGACTTTCAAGCCAAAAATTGGAGCATCTTCAAGAAAAGGGAAAGAAGTAGCTTCGAGCTCAAACTTCTTTGATCCCTCTACAAGATTGTCTTGCAACAGCTTCTACAACCCCTTCGGATCAAGACCTTCACTAGGCTCATCGAGCGCTTCGTCAAGCTCTACCTCAAGTGTCATTCCAAGTTCTACTCCAAGCATTTTGGGTGGACCATGCATTGGTGTAGGGGGAGCGCCAACCAGAATGCTCACTCGATCATTTGAGATGATTAATCTCAACACTACGGCTCTGGCGCCTCCACCTCCTCTGCCACAAGATCGACTTTGACATCTTCGTCGAGCTCACCAACAGGATCTCATCTTTCAACTTGGTGAATTTGTAAGAAATCCGAATGATGACCTTTGTGATACTCTCTTAAGCATTTATGATCTTGTGTGTAGGATAAACTCATTCAGAGGTCTTCAAAGGATCCTATCATATGAAGTGATTGATAGACTCCTCTTGCAAATCACAACTCCTGAGAGTGGTTTCTTACTTGAGGAGGTAGTCAACAGACGGCATGAGCTCTCAATTGAGAGGGCAATGGAGATGATACTTGTGCTCCACTCATAAGTGGGACATGTGCTTGATCACGTCACTGGCCTATATGATCCTCCCCATTACTACATCAACCTCTACAACATACACATGGGAGATGGTCATGGACATTGGAGGTATCATGCTCCTCACTATCCCATCAGGAGGAGATTTTAGGAAGGGATTGCAAGGATCCCTATCTATGAGGATGGACTTATCGCTCAACGTGATGAAGTTAGTGCAAGTCAATCAAGTAATGCTTTGGATATTAACTCTTCTTCCTCTAGTTCTTGTCTTATGGCTACCACCAGGGTCAACTACAAGAGTGGAGGTGCTTATTGGATTCTTGACAGTGGAAATGTGGCAACCCACTCCTCGGCCACCTATTAAAATCGAATATATTACCAATATGAGGTCAGACCTTTGATTTATAATCGCCTGACATTTGTTTTTTTTTTTTAAATGATCACACTCACATGCTCTTCCGCTTGCAAGGCGCATCGATGAGCATATGCATTCCGAGTTGTTGGCCACAACCAATAATTATTTATGTACATCCAAACGAAAATATTTCTGGGTGGAGTTAACCTAGTCGATATGTAGACAGTTCTCTGGATCATCCTAGCATTATGACAATAAAACAATATGTTGAATAGACTCCTTGGTATTGCAATAACAACTCTTTTTGCTGACTTTTTAGTTCCTTTTTGCCAAGTTATCCTTGGTTAAAATGACAAGCCCTTTGTAAATACCAAAGGATGATTTTATTTTCTAGAGAAATTTTGATCTTCCAAATCACCTTGTGAGAGAATGGGTGTTTTGGCTAATTATGAAAAAATACATCGAACGAATCATGAATTAGTCAGTTCTATGTAAACCCTAAATAAATAAATCTCTCTCATTATTCAAGCTGATGTTGGCAATCTTATTCTGATACTTATGTATGTAGGTACTTGTATCAGTAGATATGTGTGCATACACATGTCTAGCCAGGAGCCAGCACCATGCATGTGGTTCACTTTTCGGACCACATGACATGGGCCTAGCTGTTGTCCTTTATAAGCCCCCATGTGTCCCACATCGCTGGCGACTTACTATGTTTTAATATGATGGCTGAAAGTTGTGCTTTTGTGTCCCACCCTCTGGTGGAGTCGTACTCGTGCATGACCAGCACTTTAACGGAGTTCTCTTTAGCCACAAAGATCATGATGTGCTTCTAGCATCGGTTTCCACTGTCATACCCACCTGGTGGATAGCACTACTACCCTCTTGTTGTCATTGCATAACTTAGTAGGGTATTGGCGGATATGTTGTCTGCCTACCATTCAATGTGAGCATGGCTTCACTGTTTTGGTGACTTGGGTGGAACAATTGTGTAAGTTTCATAGGGTGTCGATCATTGCAGCACTCACAACTATTCTTCCTTCTCCATCTTGTAATTATCGTTCGGACTTTCCCAGGATGGATCCATTAGGCTTTTGCAGGTTAGAAGAACGAGCCAAGTATGGGAGGGCCTATACTTGGTGAAGGATCAACAAAGGCAGTAATCACCAACCCATTTGTGTTAGTGATGCTAGTAACATGAGCCATGTCTATTGGCGATTGGGTCATCCCTTGTAGTTCCAAGCTTAGGCTTTCATAGTCGCAAAATCAAGAAGTTATCTTGCTTAGTAGCATTGGGGCCAAGAGGGCTTTGGTTAACTTAAGTCCAACAACCAGTCATCCATCTCCTAGGTACACTCTGACTCGAGAGGTCACCAAGCTACAACATGTTGATTGGTTGCCATGTCGCGTGCTACATAGCTTTAAATGAGAATGTTACCTACGGCCCAGGATTCGTCTTCCAGAAAATAAGAACTTTTTTAAAAATCAAATCTGCGAGCAAGAAACAAGACAACACCTGCTTACGAGCTGCAACATCACTAAAGTTGTTTGTCACATAACTATCAATCTGCTGCAGCCTCATAGATTATGGATCAACCTACAACAATGGCTGATGAGCCTCTCTCTCTCTCTCTCTCTCTCTCTCTCTCTCTCTCTCTCACACACACACACACACACACACACACACACAGGCGCACACATTTTTTAGAAAGAAGTAATTAACAATGGGCCTCTTCGATTGGGCTGACATGTCTAATGGGTTGCACGTATTTGTTATGTAGTGGCATCTTTGTTTGGGCTCGACCTAACATGTTGATTTGAGTTATTGGATAGTTGATTGAGCTCCTTGAAAGTCCATCAGACCTTGTAAATACCATGCAAGAGATTTGGGAGATGGATAGCATGAACATAATAGCGTTGAATTTTGCATCTTTTTTCCTTGTAGCATATATTATTTCATTATGTTTTTTGTATATATAGCTGACACATATGTTCTTGTGGACAAACATGGCACAAAGAGACCCCGAGGGAACCAATAAGACTAAGGGTACTCTAGATACTGACATTGTTGTTCAGAATGAATATGTCGATGGTACAATGGACTTTCCTGGAGTCTCATGACACATTCGAAGAAGTAATTTAAAAAGAATAATGAACTATTTTTTAGCAAGCCATATATATTTGTTATTATCTTATACCATTTTTAGAAACATATTATAAAAAAAATATGCTAGAGTGAAACTATTTCAAATTTTTACAACGGGTCATATATGCTAAGCTTCATGAAGTTAGTGTGGACCTAATGGGATAAGATGTACATGAGATAGAAAGTTGCTAACAAGGGTCCCACATTGAGCGAGGAAATTAGAACACATTGACGATTTTCGGGCATTGTTGTATAAGTTGGTATGGCGTGTGTGTGTGTGTGTGTGTGTGTGTGTGTGTGTGTGTTAGATCAGGTGAGCACTACGTTCATGTATGAATTAGTTGATTAGGTGCCGTGAATAATATGGATCAACTAGTGCTGTGATCTAGGATCTTGGGTTCACCTATGCAAGTGACCTCTTTGAAAATATGTAAAACGTTGGGAATACTACCATGCAAGAGATTAGGGAGCTGGGTGGTACAAAGTAGTAGCTGGTTTTTTGTTTTCTTTCGAGGGTCGAGACCAGTGACGGAGCAGTGATGCTGTGTTGTTCCAACTTGAAAGGGAGGCACTGAGGTGGCTGGCATTTTTGGGACGTGGTCTTTAGAAGCAGCATTTTTGGGAAGTCTGCGACTTAAGCGTGGCCTAAATCCAAAAGCCCCTTCGTGAGAAATGATGAGTGACGATGGGTGTTAAGTTTTGTTTTTTGTTTTAGGAATGACTATTTCATAAGTAGCTAATATTTGATTCAGGTTCCAGTCATTTCCTTGACCAATCACAAACTGCCACGTAGTCACACACACACGCAAGTTGTACATTTGCTAAGACTTTGAATGCATATTGAGTTTCCATACGTAAGCTGTACATGTATTTGAACAATTGCATGCACAGACTTTTCTGATATATCAACCCCTGCAACAGAGATTGGGATGGCGGACTTGTAGATTGACCAAGGAATTAACCACCGCCAGCTCCATGGTGTCTAATTTTCCCCTTTTTCCCCCTGATGATCAATTCCCATGCATTCATATCTGATTTCCCTTCAAAGATGGGGTGACAAATTCTAGGACAAAGTGGCTATTGTAGTTTCTTATCTATTGTCACCTGGCATGCAAATGATACTGCTAGCTCGATGAAGTAATGTATGCTACGCGCGCGCTTTTGTGTGTGTGTGTGTGTGTGTGTGTGTGTGTGTGTGTGTGTGTGTGTGGTAGCATCATTTTCATGTTAAATGACAATATATATAAGAACCTACAATGGACACTTGATCCTAGTATTTTTTTTATCCTGGGTTTCAAGGGAAAACTTATCAGAACCAAATTGACGCTTGATATAGGGATTACGGCCTTGTTCGTTATAGTCGATGAAGGTGACATTGCCCTTAACCCAAATTGATGAAGGTGACCTTGCCCTTCACTCAAATTCATGGTAACGACATCATAGTTAGAGATGTCGACAGCATATACACAGCTTGTCTTCAAATCTCTAGCTAGATGGCACCAACACTGGAAGATAGAATGGTTAGTGTGGCACTAAGAATAAAGTTCTTGCATAATAATTGGCATAAATTTTTAAATAAATTAATGAAAAGTATCCTAAGAAACATGTAAAACTGTGGACATATGTGTTTTTCAATTCTTTACCTTTTGCCCTTAACATTGAAGGTCATTCCAAGAATCAACAGAATAACAATGCATTATTGTAAGTTGTAACATTCATCCTAATCACAGGTTCACCACCACATTTTTCGTAAAATTCACCCTATGCAAATGATATTGTTATTCCGCTGAATCTTGGAGTGATATTAGAGCAAAGCAATGTGACTAAAAAAAGACCTTTATACAATAATTCACCTTCATAGCTCATCGATATACATTAATTATAAAATTCGATCACATATTTACGGGCTACCCGGTAAATATACATCTCCTCCACGTTTCTTGGAGTCTTTTAAGTTGTGTGTGTGTGGGGGGGGGGGGGGGGTGATGGTACTGCCGAAGCTACGGCCCAGACCTGGCGGCAGGCAACAAAGCTGCCAGAGACAAATGAGGAGGGCAGGCCGAAGGAATCATGGTGATGATCTGGAGTTCTGGACAGAGATTTTGTAAGCATGGCGGCAATTAGCAGGAAAGAGCCTAGTGATGGCCGATGGGATGGCGGCAATTAGCAGGAAAGAGCCTAGTGATGGCCGATGGGGGACTACTGAGGACGACATTGGAGGAAAGGGCAGAATCATCACTCTAGATGAAGAAGAAAAATACAAGCAGCTGATATTGTTATAGTATCGAGAGCAGTGCAATTAGGTTCGAGTGGAAATGCGGCAACCCGCTCCTCGGTCACCTATTAAAATCAAATATATTAGCAATATGAGGTCAGACCTTTGATTTGCAATCGCCTGACATAAAAAAAAGATCACACTCACACGCTCTTCCGTTTGCAAGGCGCATCGATGAGCATATGTATTCCAAGTTGTTGGCCGCTGCCAATAATTATTTATGTACATCCAAACGACGCCACATGATGCGAAATTGCAAAGCAGATGTTTCATATATTTAAGGAAAATAAAAATGTACAATCAGCTCGAATGTCGATATTTAGCTCCGAACTGCTAAGAAATGCCCGGGGTACCTTATAGACACTTGCATTGTGACAAGCATCAATTGATTGGATTCTCCACATGTATGTTACAACAAAGCACGGGGCATGGAGAGCTCATACACCCCTTGATGAGCCAGGTATGTCGACCCACTGAAGCTGAAGCTCAATTTCCCCGCACTCAACGTTCTTTAGCCTAACAACAAGATCTTGCTTCACCTTCCCCTCGGAGATAAATATTGTGCTCTCTTGAGCTAGGCAGTTTTGTCTGTTCGGCACCAGTTTCTTTACCACAGTGTTGTCGGCAACATCCTGAAGTTTCATCTTCACAACCTCCACCAGCGGGCGGATGTCCAGCTCTGCATTACCCATTGAATCGTCTGCGAACATGTCCTTGTCAAAAACTTCCTGTAAAAGAAATAATAATCACTTGATAATGTTTGATAACCAAAAGCCTAAGCTTATTATAAGATTCTTTCGAATAAAACTGGTAAACGAAACTGAACGGTATATTCTTGGGAAATTAGTTGGCAGTATGTGTGCTGGAAAATAGCGTATTTGTTCTTGAAACCTTATCAGTCAAGTTATGATCGAAGGAGGATGCTGTTGTAGGCATGCGTCTGTGAGATTACGGGACCAGTGTGTCATTTTCACTCAGAAACTAAGCGAATCGATTATGGTGATTTGCTTCGGCAAGAACTGAAATGACATGATGTTTCCAATTGTTGTTATGCATGGTCGAATGAACCAAATTATAGTAAACCGAATCAGTAGACTTCTTGGGTTGTTCTTCGTTACTCCTGATTGACAAAATACATGGAAATGGCATTTCTATTTCTTTTGACATATCCGTTGTGCTTATACAGATGGCTCAAGTTGATAGAAATGATGGTGGTTAGCATGTGGCTTGTCCAAACTTGTGTGAAAATAACGTGACAGACTTCTGTGCATGAACTTTACTATATGATATACTTTTGCTCACTTTCTCTACATAGTTGATTATTGGAACAGTGCGGGTAGTAAACAAGATAATTCAAGGTATGACAGCTATTTAAGTAAGATTGCCTTCTGGAATAGTGGTACAGTTGGCATATGAAATTATCATTTTTAAATGCTCAACAACTGTCAGATGAAAGAAATGACTTGCACAATTAATTATACAGAACAACTTGAGAGAGGAGGCATAAGAGAGTAAATATCAAAACGAAATAGACACGTATTTTTTTTCTTTTTGAAGATCTGCGACAAAAGGGAAAGTAGTACACAAAATGGAAGCAAGTACGTACCAGTCTAATAGGAACTGCTGGATCTTCAATGGAGAGGGTCAGTTCCTCGTTCCATTCCGGGTTGGTGCTCTTTTTTATCACCCGTGTCTTCAACTTCTGCAAGGCATGAAAAACAATCGCAATCAGCTCGTGATTCAGCGGCAGCGAGTAACGCTTCAAAAGAAGGTGGCCGAGAGGAAACCCCGAACAGGGAAACACAAAAGGTGCTTTCGCTCAAGTACTGCTCTGCCTTAACAACGAGGGTAGATAAGAAAATGACAGAGGTCCGATCAGCTATTTCCAGAAAATGATTCTTTCATTCCCCCGCCGCAGATCATCATAAGACAAGAAAATTGGCATAATTCAATAGTCCTCAAAATCCAGATGGGAATTATCTAAGAAGAACAGCATCACAAATCTCGCAAGAGAAAATTAAAAGAAGCCAGCAATTCAAACAGAGGAACAGGGGTGTTGGGAGGAGGAACGGACCTGGTTGTCCATGCGGACGACGACGTAGGAGTCGCTGGAGCGGAGGTCCCGGACGGCGAGGTTCACCCCCTTCACGACGCGCACCTTCACCAGTCCGATGAGGTGGTCCAACATGTCGCCGGCGGCTGTTCCTCTTCCTCTGCCGGCTGCAGTGGTGCCGTATCAGCAGGTGTTGTAAGAAATATGGCGTGGGGGCTCGGGGCTCGTAATCTCAGGCTATACTATCTCCTCGCCTCGTCCGATGGCCTCCTCCCCAGCTCTCTTGTCCCCGTATTAATACTACCCCGGTATGATCGAGTCCTGGATAACAAATTCAGTAGCAGGTGCCGGTCAGGCACTGGACTCTGACCATGGATTGAAAAAACGTGGAAATCCGCGGTTTTGGGTGAGGCTGACTCGTTCGTTCCCCCTTAGTTATCTTGGTCACCTGCCTTAGTGACCGCGGATTGAGGAATCGGGAAGATTCGGAATTAATAAAGTGCATTATTATGACTTATGAGCCTCTGACATTTTTTTTTCTAGAACACGCAGGAGAGCTGCGTGTCATTATATTAAGTAGAAGAAAAACGGTCCCAAGATACAATGTCATACCCTGACCGGGGTTAGTTAGGAGTTACACACACGCTCATAACATGAAGTACACAACCCATATACTTTGCATAGTACAACGGAGAGGACTAAGTTAATCTCAGTCTCCTCGCACCCGCTAATTTCCATAGCGCGGCTTCGTGTCGAACCATCTGAACGAGTTGCGCTGCTCGCGGGCGCGCTCCCTCAAAGACACATCTGTTACGATTTTTCCATATTTCCCAAGCCATGAGCATCACAAGGGAGTAGAAGCCCTTCCTGATTGGTTTGTCCAACCTCCGAGCCGCTTTCCTCCACCATTTAGAGAGGCTGGTGTCTGCCGTCGGTGTCAATTGTTGGAGGCCGGCTCTGGTCAGAATGTCATGCCACACTTCCCTTGCGAATACACAGGAGATCAGTAGGTGTTGGATTGTTTCGTCTGCTTGGTCACAGTGGGGGTAGCGCTCCGGATGTGGCAAACCCCTTCTCCTTAACTTTTCAGCTGTCCAGCATCTATTGAGAATCGTCATCCATATGAAAAGTTTTACCTTATGTGGCGCTCAGGACTTCCATAGTCTGCGATGGTCATCGAACTCAATTGCCCCATAGAAAAAACGCTCGTAGGCTGATCGGGTGTTGAAGACTCCGGAGGCATTTGGCGTCCAAATGTAGGTGTCCACTGTGTCGGGTTGTAGGTGAAAGCCCAGGACCATATCCCATAGCTGGACATACTGCCAATATGCAAGAACGCTGAGACCTCCTATGATGAATTTTGTCAAAGCATTACCTTATAGCACTTGCTCAACGGTCAGCTTTTTCCATCCTTGTTTCTTGATAAACGGCGCGAGCGCTGGTGCTAGCTCCTTGATGTTCTTCCCTTGTAACCATCTATCCGTGAAGAAGAAGGCAGATTTACCGTCTCCTACCGTTGTTGTGATCGAAATCTGAAACATTGCTTGAGCACAGTGAGGTGCTTGGATTTCCAGAAATGTCCAAGACTTGCCTGGTTCAGTCTTTTGTATCCAAAGTTGTCTCATCCACAAGGTCCAGCTGAGGTACTGCAAGTTATGAATATCCAACCCACCGAGACGGAGCGATCGTGTTACCCGTGCCCAATTAACCGGGCAATGACCTCCTCTCAGTTCCTTTCGTCCACGCCAGAGAAACTGTCAACGGTATTTGTCAAGACCGCTTTCACCAGCACCAATCTTCCTGAAATGGCGAGAAGCGCGGCCTTCCACGTGGGTGAATTATCAGCGATTCTGTCGAGGATGGGCTGCAGTTCCGCTACTATTAATCTTTTTAGAGAGAGGGGTAGACCCAGGTACTTGCACGGTAGCGGAGAGAAAGCACATGCCATCGAATCCTGTACCAAGTCGGCTTGGTCCTGACTACAGTGAATCAGTATTGAAACCGATTTGGACATATTGGCGTGCAACCCGGTTGCTGAGCCAAAGGCTTTGAGTATCTCCTTGCATACATTGAGGTCATCCTGGTGTGGCTTTATGAACAGCATCATGTCATCAGCATAGATCGAAACTCGGTTTCCTACTGGCCTTGACGCAAGTGGCTATAGGAGACCCTCTGCCTCTGATTTCACAATGAGATGACTGAGGGCATCCATTACCATAACAAAAAGTATTGGCAAGAGAGGATCGCCTTGTCGAAGTCCTCTCTTGTGGTGGATGTCAGGACCCGGCTGTCCATTGAGTAAAATCCTGGTCGATGACGTGCTAAGAAGGTTGGTGAGCATGGTGCGCCACCGCCACCCAAATCCCAAATGTGAACTGATCTCTAGTACGAAGGCCCATGACACCATGTCGAATGCTTTGGTGATATCCAGCTTCAGCATAATGGTGGCAGTGTGCCGTCGGTGAAGAAAGCGGACCATGTGGTGGACGAGCAAGAAATTGTCCTAGATCGTTCTTCCTCTAATGAATGCACTTTGATTGGGCATTATCATGTCTGGTAACTTTTCTCGAAGCCGGTTCGACATGATCTTTGTCACAAGCTTAGCAAAGCTGTGTATAAGACTGATAGGACGGAAATCTCCAACTCTGATGGCCTCCTTTTTTTTTTTGGGATAAGCACCATGTAGGCAGAATTAAGTAGAGGTAGGTGGCGGGCATCACCTCCATGTAAGGCCCCCACCGAGCCCCTGACATATTAGCTGAAAAGTCTGCCTTAGTAACTACTCCGTCCTACAAAAATGTTATTTCTTGTTGTGGCTGACTGTGCTTTCTTCTTCTTTTTTATCAATGATTTTTGCCAATTCAATAAACTTTTTTTAGCCTGACAACAATATATTGCTTCACCTTACCCTCGAAGATAAATATTGTGCTCTCCTCAGCCAGGCAATTGTCTGTTTGGCACCAGTTTCTTTACCACAGTATTGTCAACAACATCTTGAAGTTTCTTCACAATCTCCTGCAAGGGGGGCGGGGGGGGGGATGTCCAGTTCTGCATTATCCATTGAGTCTATGAATGTGTCCTTGTCAAAAACTTCCTATAAAAAGCAAAAGAAACATCACTTGTTAATGCTTGATAACAATATAACTTTCAGCTGAATAAAACTGTGGCCAGGAGATAATGGGACCAGAGTATCATTTTCACTCAGAAACTAAGCAAATCGACTATGATGATTTGCTTACGCTAGAAATAACATGACATGTGCTTTCTAGTTGTTGCTATGCATGGTCGAACGAACCAAATTAAACTGAATCAGTAGAGTTTTAGCTTGGATTGTTCTTCGTTACACCATTGACAAAATAGATGGAAATGTAAAGTCTCGGTTTCTTTTGAAATATCCATTGTGTTGGCATGATAGCTCAAGTTGATCGAAATCGTGGCAGGTAGCATGTGCCTTGTCCAAACTAGCTATAGTAACATGTCAAACTTCTGTGCTTGAAATTTTCTATATGAAATATTTTTGCTTGCTTTCTCCCCACACTTGATATAAATGATTGGAACAATGCAGGTAGTGACTAACAAGATATTTCAAAGTATGACAGCTATTTAAGTAAGATTGCCTACTGGAGTGGAGTTAGTGGTAGAGTTGGCATATGATTTTTTTACTTTTTTTTATTTTTAAATGAACTGGAGGGGCAAGCCCCTATAGGTTAAATATATTATACCGAGCAAAACAAGGTTTCAGACCTTGGTACATAAAAGAAGCAAAGAAATAAAAGAAAGCAAGTAAACTAAGTCCACTGTTATATCCATTCTTGGAGCTGTGCTTGATATTGGCCTTTAATTCTGTGGCCAACCAGGGCCATTTCTTTAAGAAACAAGTGTTTGCATCTTTTGACCCTTGGGTCTTCATTGTTAAAAATCCAATGATTTCTTGTCACCCAAATACAACAACACATTATAATGATGATTTCCATATAAAATGGAACTCCCGAAGTGGTAGTGTTGGCATATGAAATTACCAATCTAAAGTGACGTGTTTATAAAAGCTCAACAACTGGCAAATGAAAGAAATGACTTTGCACAATTGATTAAAAAGGAGAACAGCTATTATGTGAATATTGGTTATCGACATTTTGAGGAATATTGCTACAACTTGACAGTTGAGGTTTGAGAGAGTAAATATCGAAATGAAAATAAACATGCACATTATTTTCTTCTGGAGATCCTCGAGAAAAAAAAAGTGGCATACAAAATGGAAGCAAGTATGTAGGCATCGAGATCCTCTACGATAATGCACCGACATATGGGTCCAGATCCATGTCATTGACTTTAATGCATCAGCAGTTACGGCAGAGGATCCTCATCTATCTAATAGGAACCGCAAAATCTTGAATGGAGAGGGTCAGCTCCTCGCTCCATTCCGGATGGGTGCTTTTTTTATCATCCGTGTCTTCAACTTCTGCGATAAATGAAA
Organism: Eleusine indica; assembly: GCA_030378355.1. NCBI lineage: Eukaryota > Viridiplantae > Streptophyta > Magnoliopsida > Poales > Poaceae > Eleusine > Eleusine indica. Next base: position 53,478,068 of record CM059495.1, read on the forward strand.
AGCAATCGCAATCAGCTCGTAATTCAGCAGCAGCAAGTACTGCATCAAAAGGAAACTCGGAACAGGGACACAAGAGGTGCTTATTCTCATGTACAACTCTACGTCTCTGCCTTAACAAGGAGGGTAGATAAGAAAATGACATAGGTCCGATCAGTTGTTTCTAGAAGACAACCATTTCATTCCCCCACCGCTATTCATCAAAAGATAAGAAAATTGACATAACTCGATAGTCAACCAAAAATTCAGATGTGGTTTGTCTAAGAAGAACAAATCACAAATCTCACTGGAGGAAATTAAACGAAGCAAGCAATTGAAGCAGAGGAACAGGGGTGTAAGTGTAACGACTCGTGACTCGTTCGTTACCTTAGCCCTCCGATGAGAAGGGTCGAGAAAGCAAATAGAAATGGGGAAGATTCGGAGTTAATGAAGTGAATTAGTATTACGAGCCTGACGTTCAAAAAGAAAATAGTGTTACGAGCCACACCTCGCTTAAAAGTCTCTGTTAGTGAAGTACTTATTTCGTTGTTACCATCTAGTTGAAAAGTCTCTATTAGTGCCGTAGTTACCATCTAGCACGAATAAGAGCCCACAGGACCGTCACCCGCGAATAGCTAACAATGATTTATCAAATAGCTTGTATATTTATTGTTAAAATATCAGGAGGACATATGTGTATTTATTGTTTTAAAGTTCTTTAAAATCATATCAGAAACAAGGCAAGATAATAACAATAGCTCTTAATATATGAATTATTAGGAGTGTTGATGAACCTATATTAAAAAATCAAATCTATTAGTAATACCGGGTCAGCCCTTTGATTTGCAATCGTCTGACGTCAACGAAAAAAAAAATCACAGGCTCTTCAACTTGCAAGGAGGATCGATAAGCATTTGTATTCCGAGTTGTCGGCTGCTGCCAGTAATTATTTTTGTACATCCAGACGACACCTCACAATGCTTGATTGCAGACCAGATGCTTTAATATATCCAAAGGATAATGTAATGTACAATCAGCTCGAGTGTCACCGATCTTCCGCACTAACTGCTAAGAGATGCTCATACTAATGGCATTCTTATAGACACTTGCTCTGACACACAAGCATCAATTGCTTGTATTCTCCGCATGCATCAGGGCATGGAGAACTCATACACCCCTTGAGCCAGGTACGTCAACCCATTGAAGCTGGAGCTCAATTTCCCCGCACTCAACGTTCTTTAGCCTGACAACAATATCTTGCTTCACCTTCCCTTGGGAGATAAATATTGTGCTCTCTTCAGCTAGGCAGTTCTGTCTGTTTGGTACCAGTTTCTTTACCACAGTGTTGTCGGCAACATCTTGAAGTTTCATCTTCACAATCTCCACCAGCGGACGGATGTCCAGTTCCGCATGACCCATTGAATCGTCTATGAAAGTGTCCTTGTCATAAACTTCCTGAAAAAGGGAAAAAGAAACATAACTTGTTAATGCTTGATAACCAAGGTTTGTACAACTTTTATTGACTGCAGAAGTAGTGGTATACTAGTTGGCATCCATCTCTAAAAATGTCGTGTTTTAAATTCGCAACAACTGGCAGATGAATGACTAGCACGTTTGATTATGCGAATATTATTTTACTCACGTTTTCATGAATACTGCTACGACTTGAGAGTTGAGGTTTAAGAGACAAATTTTTTTTTCCTTCTGGAGATCCATGAGAAAAAGAAAAGTGGGGGGTACAAAATGGAAGCCTGTGCTTACCAGTCTAATAGGAACTGCTGCATCTTCAATGGAGAGGGTGAGTTCCTCGTTCCATTCCGGGTTGGTGCTCTTTTTTATCACCCGTGTCTTCAACTTCTGCAAGACATGAAAAATAATCGCAGTCAGCTCGTTATTCAGCGGCGCAAATACAGCATCAAAAGGAAAGCGACCGAGAGGAAATGACAAGAGAACGCGGTCGTATCAGTCGTTTCCAGAAGATGACCTATTCATTCCCCCATCTCTTTTTCATCAAAAGAGAAGAAAATTGACATGATTTCAATGGTCCTCAAGAGTCAAAACTCAAAGACTTGAGATGGGGGGCCTTAACTAAAGAAGAAGAACAGGATCGCGCAAATATTGGAGGAGGAATGGAAACTAAAACAAGGAAACCAAAACAAAGCAGGCAATTGGAACAGAGGAACAGGCAGGGGAGAGATTGTAGGGAGGAGGCGGGCGCGGACCTGCTTGCCCATGCGGACGATGACGTAGGGGTCGCTGGAGCAGAGGTCCCGAACGGCGAGGTTCACCCCCCTCACCACCCGCACCTTCACCAGCCCGATGAGGTGGGCCAACATCTCGCCGGCGGCTGTTCCTCTTCCTCCTCCGCTGCTGCTGTTTTCTGGTGGATTTCTGGACCGACCGATCGATCGGTATATGAAGCCCTCTCGGCGGTGGTGCGGGTCGGCTGGTGAATGGTGATGTAAGAAGGGGTTACGGCGGGGATCGTAGTCTGTCTGAGTTGTTGTTGACAATCTGAAGGCTCGGAAGTCTGATGGTTTCCTCCCCTGCTCCCCTTTCCCCTCTATTAATACTCCTCCCGGTAACATGGGGTCCCGGATAACAGGTCCAGACTCCAGCAGTGGATGGCGGCCGGGCACTGGACTCCTGACTCGTTCGTTAGCTCAGCCGCCGCGTCACTTGACCCGGCACAGTGTGGGCTGAACCGCCTCTCCTCTCCCGGACCAGCGACTTTTTTAAGCCTTTTTTGCAAGGACCACCGCGACTTTTTATTTGCTGACTCGGCGGGTGTTGGACGATTGGTTGATCCGGTCTGACGCGTCTCTGTAGATCGCGGCCACACGCAGCCGGCGACCGGAGAGAGGCCCCGGGGAAACCGACGAGGCTGTGGGCACACGGTGATGGTTTTGGAACGAGGTGAACCGTGGGAGGGAGAGGACCCACGCGCTCCTCGCATCGGCGCCGTTGGATTGGATCTGTGTGGATGGATGGATGGAGCGGGTGGGCGTGGTGTGGGCCGCGCAGGCTGACGGTTCACGATTCGCCGGCTATGTTTCTCCGAGGGCCCACGGAATGCTGCTGTGTGCTGACCGCTGACGTGCTTCGGTTTACGGGAACAGAAAAACGAGGGGAACAAAAAAAGAAGACGGACGCGTCTTTCCTTTTCTTTCCTTGGATGCATATGCATGCGTGGTTCACGCCCACGACCAAGCGTCCATAACCGCGGCGCGGCCGAGCTGCACATGGGGGCTCCGTTTTTGGGGAGGCAGGCGAACACGGGGCCGGTCGCCGGTCGAGAATAGCTTCATGCGTGGCGACGAAGGCAGGGGAGGGTCAGGGCCTCTGGAAGATTCGAATTGAACGTTAGTTCGACAAGGCGTTGCACCACGCCCAAACAACAACTAATCAAATCATCGTGCCCACCTCGACGGTGACATCACGCCAACTGGGTTTTCTTCCTCCGAACGAATAATCATACTTGGGTTTTATTTATTCCAAGAAACATATTGGATTTCTTGTTTGAAACGAGTAATCATGCATATTGTCTGAGCTGGCGTGTCCGTTGCTTTGATAAAGACAAACGATGGCCGGCACGATCTGCTCAGAAAGTCGCCATGTAAGCATTGGAAGCTTATGTCACGGCGAAGAAGAGGCAGTAGACGCCATGCGGTCGCCCAAGGATGTTATAATAAACAAGATTAAACTGGAAATTTTTGTGTGCAATATTATTTACAGTACTCCTGTACAACGAAAAAACAATGGCGCAAGAAAAAAGAACCTTGACGAACAAACCTTGAATAAGCATGCCTATATTGTTGAAGTTAAGGTTCACCTGTTGAATCGAGATGGTAATGTCTCCATCTAACACGTACAGTCTTCGTTGTTACGGTGCAGCGGGACACCATAAGTCACTTGAGCTGTTTCTTGTTTTTATAGCTCAAAAAGGTACATTTTGAAAAGTGGCTGGGGTTATCGTCCCGGCTGCTAAAGGCACTTGGCGGAGCCCTCGCACTGATCGACTCATGTGCTCACTACCGTTTTCTTAATATATTAGGCGTGCTCATCCCCATTATTTTCGTGCCAAGTAAGTTTTTCTTTTCCGAAACGAGTAATCATATAGCTCCTGTCCGTTGCTTAGACAAAGACAAACGACGGCCGCATCTACCATCTTAAAAAATTCTTGGCTCATGTAAGCATTGGGAGTTTATGCCACGGCGAAGAAGAGGCAGTAGCAGCGGTCAAAGGAGGATGTCATAAACAAGATTAATAAGCGGAAGGTCGTTGTGTGCAATATTTAGAGAGAGGATCCGGCACAAAGGAAAAACAATGATGGAAAACGAACCACGGAGAATAGACCTTCGTTAAGCAATGAAAACATGCCTATCGTTTCAGTCCGCAGCTCCGTTGAATCGAGATGGCATGTCCCCATCTATCACACGTCTGGAAACATACTGATATCATTTTGTAGCCAAAATCTTTGGTATTGACGTATTGTGGTGCAGCAGGATAGCATTGTCACTTGAACCTTTTCTTTGCTTTTATATAGCTCAAAGATGAAGATAGTCTCTCTATTCTAAAGTAATTGACAGTTAAACTAGACATCTTCAGTTTTTCAAATTAATCGGATATTTCGATATAACTGTCCCTCTTTTCTAATACATCTTTAGCTCTATCTCTATCTTTTTAATTTATTATACATCCATCCTTTTCACCTCTCCTTAATTTCTATGATCGCACATAATATGTCAATTAAAAAGGGATAGAGAAAGTATATTTTAAGAAAAAATGTGTGTATAGTGAGCGCCCCGTCCCCCGCGTCGCCCCTCATGGGCGACTCGGGCAGAAACCCTAATGCCGAGCCACCGCCACCTCCCTACCCTTTTCCAGTCGCGCCGCCGCCCGAGTGCAGCGCCGCCAATGCGTGCGGGCACAAGGATGGCGGCGAGGCATTATTTCTCCTATGAAGAACCCCCGAACTCAAGGGTGCTTGTCGTCGGATTCGATGTTGGTGGCGATAAGTGAGGCGGGCCGGCCTTGGAACAGCGATAGCTATCAGATCCAACACTTCGAAGTTTGCATCTGGCGGTCGGTGGCAGCGGGCCACAAACGGGTGGCCATGGCGTCCGGGCGCAAGGGGGAGGTGGTGTGGAGCGGCGGGGTGGCTGCGAAGCGGTGGCCATTCACGTGGAAGACGGAGGCGGCGCAGTGGCAGCATTGAGCAACGGGTGGCAGCACCGTGTGGGCGCTGCTGCCCGCACGTGTGGAAGAGCAAGCGCGATGGTCACGTGTGTGAAGGACGAGACGTGCGGTGGTGCGCCGAGCGTGCGGATTCGATGCTCGGTGGGTGTTGCGAAGGCACAGTGACAGTGGAGACCGGGCGGCGTGCGCGTGCAATAACGGTGAGGGATGGCGTCTCTGGTGTTGTATACTTTGTGGGGCAGTGAAAGTAGGCATCAACGGTGGTGCTAATGGAACGTTGCTCTGTTGCAGGTGGAAGGCAACAATGTTGAGGAGGACAGTTGTGAGTTGAAGTGCAGACTCGCTGTGAGATTATGGTGGAGGTGACAATGGGATGAGGTGGTGGTCGGCATGGCTCTCGAGGTGTTGGCCGACAGTGGCGTCGGCTGGGTGCAAGAACCGGTGGTGGTGTTCCTGTTAAGATGATGAGCTCTACAATTGTATGGTAGGTGTGCAAGATGGTTACTCTGAGGTGTTGTCAAAATCATGTTGGTGGTGTGATATGGTGTCACTGCATATGCTTGATGTGTAGGGTTATGGACATAGGCCTTGCATGGTGCTTTTGCCACCGGCGGCAACGACGGTGCCCCTGGCATCGTTTTTCTTGCTAGAGACGTTGTTAAAGTATCCCTGTATCATTTAAGTAAGAGGATTTCTCTAGGTGTAAATCTAAGATTCAGCTTGTTGGATCGGACAACGGTGACGTCTTTGGACATCGTTACCTCGTTGGAGGCGTTGTCTTGAAGTCTTCCTGTCGTATTGACTTTTTCCATGCCACTCATGGCGGCAATGATGACACCTTAGGTTGTTGATGGTCTGTGAGGATGTGCTTGAGCTCCATCGTCGGAGGATGTTGTGTGGTGATGTTGTTATTTGAGTTTTCATGTTGTCTGTGTTGGTTAGGACCGACCGCACATAAAAGGTTTGTTGTACTTGTTAGGAGAAAATAGTGGTGGTAATTAGGTTTGTACGGTTTGGTCTTGTTTCCCTTAATATGAGACAACTTCTTCTTATATTAATATATGTCAGAACACTTAGTTCTGGGTGTTTTAAAATAAAAAAGAATATATTTTAACAATACTTGATAGCCCACTCGCAACATGATCTGCCATATGGCAAATGCTGGCTCTCACAATACCCTCCTACGACAACTTGTCTAGTATCACACAGTTGTGTTCACACCTCTCTATCGCAAGTTTTAGGTACAACAAAAGAGATAGAAATATGATACAGAAATGCAAGTTCCAATATGAGAATACAAAATTGGTCCATGTCACAAAACTAACTATATACATATTGTGCTCATTTCACGTTATAAATATAGTTGGCGAGCTATCGAATAAATATACAGAATAAACCGCATGGTCAACATTCAACACACACATAGCTATTCTAGATCCATGGCAATGAAGTGTCCATAAGGGGAGGAGAGTGCACCTAGTGCAAGTATATGCTTATCTCAAAGACTAACGGATTTGCATGTACTCCCTTCGGATTTGAATTGTTAACACAATATTTTTTAATTATGTTTGATTATTCATTTTATTTAAAAAAAATTGAAAATTTATCAAATATTTTATTATGATTTGTATTACCATTAAAAAATTAGAACCTATCTTATAATTTTGTATATTTAAACTAATATTTTGAATAAAACCAATAATCAAATATAGTTAAAAAAAGTCAATTGTTTAAATCCGGAGGAGTATCAGCTTGTCGCATAACAAAAGCCACGACCAAACAACAACCAATCAATAATCATCGTGCTCACCTCGACTGTGACATCACGCAACTGCCAACAGGGTTTTCTTTTCGAAACGAATAAATCACATTGGCTGCACTGGCGCGTCCGTTGCTTAGACAAAGACAAACGGTTGCCGGCTCCACAGAAATTTTTTGGCTCCTGTGTATATAGGCAATGGAAGCTTGTGGTTGTGGCATGGCGCCAAAGAGGCACTAGCAGCGGTCGACGCCTCCACGGAGGTCATAGACAAGATTGAGTAGAGGTGGTGCGCAGTATTTAGAGAAAGGGAACTCCCGTACAATGACAAAATAATGACGCAAAAAGAACCATGGCGAACAGACCTTTGAATGATTAAAGCAATGTAGACAGGCCTGTTGGTTCAGTTAAGCAGGTAATGGAGATTGCGTGTCCCCCATTAACACGTCTAAAACCGCAATGATTATGGTGCAGCAGGAGTGCACTTGAAATTTTCTGTGTTTTTTACTGTTCAAGCAGATACCTTTTCACAAAAAAAAATATTTAGTACAATCATCTATTTGGTGAAATCATAAAAATCTTCAAAAAAAAATGTTGAAAACCGTTACACATGTTAATAACATGGAATGATATAAGCATACAAAATTCAAGACCAAATACAACGTTATTTAAAAGATACAAACATAACAAATCATGAGAAAGAGGATATAAATTACTCCCTCTGTCGCTATTGACTTTTTTTTGTCAACTTTGATCATTCCGTCTTATTTAAAAAAAATTAAAAAATATATCATATATATTTTATAGTTTATTTTATGATCAAACAAATTTGAAACATAATTTAAATTTTTAAATATTTGAAATAATATTTTAAATAAGACGAATGATCAAAGTTAATAAAAAAAAGTAAAAGTTGAAATAGTTAGACTTCAAATTTTGTGAGCATGTTTTTCACCATATCATCCACATGTGTAACAAATTTCAATTTTTCAGGATTTTAACGATTTCACCAAATAGGTGGTTTACACCGCTTTGATCACCAATTATTTGCTATGGCATATGGTGGCAATCTCGCAACTGTGCAACGCCCTCCTACGAGAACTTGAACAGGCATATTTGCTGTTTTACACCTCGATCACAAGTTTTAGGTACAACAAAAGATATTGTAATCTGAAACAAAAATACAAGCTCCAACCTGAGTATACATAATTTAATTGATCCATACCACAAAACTAACTATATACATATCGTGCTCATTTCACGTTATAAATGCAGTTGGCGAGCTATGTAAATATTCAGAAGAAACCATGGTCAACAATGCAAGTATGCAAGTATGCCCCAGCTATTCTAGATCCATAGCACTGAACTGTCCGTAAGCGAAGGCAAGCGCACCTAATGCAAGTATGCTTATGGCAAAGATTGCAATGGATTTGCATGGATCAGCTTGTCGCCTAACAAGAGCCAGAGCCTCCTTTCGACTGTTTTTGGCAGTATTGTCCCATTCGATGCTGGGGCATGTAAGATAACCGAAGAAAAGTCCAGAAACGGTTGCCCCAAGATGTGCCCTGAAATCAATGTTACAAAAAATCAGGTAAATTTTCATATAACATTTTTTTATCAAAGCCATAGATGATTAGAAAAAGGAATAACATATAAGCTCCGTGGGTTGTGCTAGTATGGTATTATTGATCTTGATTCCTCTACTACCTAAAGTTTTTGACCTGTCGTACTGGTCCTTATCTCAATTTAATGCAAATATGAATCCACCTTGAATATGTCAGTCACAGCATTTTCAGACTTGGTCATCGGTATGTGGACATTTATTGAATTGGTCTAAAAAATATATGCAAACTTAGACGAACTACATGGTTTTAGTTGAGAAGAATCACCCAGATTGAGCCGAATTTCTGAACTTGGTGTAGTTGAGTTCTGGTCAAAATTAATCTATCCTTAATCTGTCAAAATTAATCTGTACAATTGGACTAAAAAATATATACAAATTTAGGTGGAACTACATGGTTTTAATTGAGAAGAATCACCCAGATTTAGCCGAGTTTCTGAACTTGGTGTAGTTGAGTTCTGGTCAAAATTAACCTCTCCTTAATCTGTACAATTTCTGATGGAAATAATGTCTAGTTGTGTGTTGTGCCCGCAACACTTACGTTTGGATACCATGATGCACGAGGCTATGGTAGAATACAATTTTTTTGTGGAGTGCACATCAGATAATCCTCAGACTTAATTAGGAGATATTAACAGAACAAGTTCTTTAACAATGAACATCATATGAAAGGGGTAAAACGTAGAAGGGCACTGCAAACATATCTGCAGCATATATAGTTGATTGTACATGAATAAAATTGTATAGTTTTACCAGTTGTCAATTCCCCCAAAAATGCTCAGCAAGAAGCTCAAAGCAGCAGCCATCACAGCTTGTGAGAACATACTTTCTGAAATGTCCTTGTCAATGAATTGCTTATTTTGACTCTGATAGACAAACCATGCTCCAATTAGAGAAAATACAGGGCCCTGTTGCAAGTTTCAGAAAGGATCATTAACATGTACGATCAACATCTGAATTTGACAAAGTGTATGAGAGTGTCCATTGCTCCATATTTGGGACCAAATCTATGTTTATATAAGGTCAGCAATATACTATATTGCTACAGATGTTGTAACATTAATTAGAATAAAATGAAGCTAGGTTTAGAGAAAATACTCGATCTGCTGTACATTTAGGAAGCTAGATGCACATTCAGAAAGCAACAGTAATTTTAAAATCAATAGTAATAAATTTAATATGTCTGCATGACACTACATATTGTCACAAATTCAGGATAACATCTAGATTTTTTTTAAGTTAGCACCATGTAGTTTCACACCCAGACATTTGGGGAACCAGCGAGTGACTTTTTCTGGTGAGAGACCAGGATTTGAAACCTGGTCAGTAGCCTCCCCTGGAAGGCACACTAACAATATCAATATGAAAATGATTCTAAGATTTAATCATCTAGAGGTGTTCTAAAAGGAGTTGTGCCATATCCCACTCTGCTAGTATCCCCAATCTGCCAATGAAAAGTCTCTTTTCTCTTCAATGCCACTGAGCTTATAATTAATGGCCCAAAAGCTTAATTACGTTTTTTTTTCTATTGTAAGTAGTATCCCTTCTGAAGAATACTTAAGTATTATATTCCATTCCTACCACTAACTAAAGAAAAAGAAAGGACTAGAAACATTGAGTACAAATATAACAAGTATATAGTGATATGATCATTTATTTTGATCTAAGAAGATTCATGTTTTTCTTTGAGATCAATCCAATATGATTCATGGGCAAGCATGCAACTTACTGTGCCACAAACTGTGAGCTCTGGTGTGTGAACAAAACTTGTCAAATTCCCGCAGACTCCTCCGAGTATGTATATAAGAAAAAATGTCACCTGGCCATATGCTCTACACACTCGAGGTCCAAATGTAAACAACGCCCAACATCCAAGTGCTACATGTAAGAAACCTGAGTGCTGCAGATGTCAAATGCCCAAAATAATTCTGATTAGCTCAGTGGACCAATGTGTTCAAAATAAAGACATGGAAATGCAGCTCTAGGTTATTTGATTGTGATATACAACCTTTTGAATACTACTACACGATAACTGTGATCCATTTGTATATGCACACAATTGGCTAGTTCTGCATGGAGTAAATATGTAAATGCATTTACTAATTCATCATCAGTACTTGGTGAGTTTGTGATGAAAACAGGTACAGATAGTATATGAGTATTCTTGTCGAATTATATGGCTCATAGGCTGGAAGGAGTATATCTAGTTCCTGTTCTTAAGTTATCTTTATGGTTATATTGTGGAACCTAGAAATAGTGTTGAATGAGGAAAGCTGCACTACCATTTTAAAGTAACTTAGGAAGTAGAACTACATTTGCATTATTTCAACTCGACTCAAGCACATATAACACTGAAATTCTGTGGAGCTAATAAATAAATGTTTGGAAACTACAATCACATCCAATAACTGGAGTTGTTGTTCTTTCAAAAGCAAAACCGGAGTTATTTTCCAGTCAATGGTTGATCTTTGGTTGATATCGCAAACTGGTTAGCATTGAATAAATAAATAAAATTAAACATGTATTCCTTTTTCCATCAAATTTCGAAGCAACCTAAAAGTACTGTACTGACAAACATAAACAAGTTCTGCTAAAATGCTGACTTAGTCAGCATACGGGTGCATATGCAGTTTAAATTTGTCATGTCAGAGTGGGAATAAAAAGCCTTCCAGCTCAGATCATCAATATGGGTGTCGATTTGACCGTTGACAGTTGACTAATGAAACATTGGTTGTTTAGGAGCTCCTAAATTGGACTATTTCACAGAATTCAAGTAGCATGCACTTTTACAAAATTTGTACTATGTAATAAAATGGAGTACACTGAACAAGTACAAAGGACAGTTAAAGTCAACCTCATCTGTGACAGTAAAGAAAGATAACTGAAAGTCTAATGGTTGGCCAAACAAGCCGCTATTTTTTTCTGAGCTGCTTTTGCACAGCTACTTAAGGAAAGGACAGCCATAGCACAAGAACCAGAAAACGACCCTTGAAACTATATTGTCTGTGTTTTGGAATATGGGATTGGTTTTAGATTTTTATTAAGTCATGGTCAAAGTAACAACAGAAAAAATGAAACATTGTGATACTGTATCTAGCATAAAATTAGAAGCAATACCAGCCACATTGGCGTCACTAGTCTCCACCACTCCCCTGAAAGTATTAGGTTATTTATCTTGGCCCCGTATATCAAAGGAAGAGATAAATATTCGTTTTCAGAATCTTTCACTGGACTTGCTATTTCGAATAAGAGAACTGCTATGTTAATAGCAGCCAATATGTTTCTGCATTAATACACAGTTTAAAGTTAGATCACAAAATGTACAAACATGAAAATTATTTACAACTACTTAACTATTTACATCATGACTATGTAACTTCTGATAAACAGTGAACAAGGACAAGTGCCAAACACATGTTGTAATAGAAGGTATTAGCTGTTACATTGACGAAGGTTTAATTTAAATATTTTTTTTTTCCAATTGCACACCACCTCTCGAAGGCAGGATGGACTTTGAGTCATAGAAGGAGAACAGCCTTTAGAGGATCCAAGAGTGATTCCTCAACAAAACAAATGGGATTTTGAGGGAGGGCTGAATGTTGCCTTTTTGCCCAATTTCATAGGAGTAATAACGAATTATTACTTGTTATTTAAATTACTGTAAAAAGTCAACCAAATTCACACACAAAAATATCAAACAATTTTGAAGCCAGAAAGTAGTGGGTTCTTATCTGAACCAAGAATAGGCCAGGGAGCAGTTTAGCCTGCTTCAATTTTCTAAAGCATTGATAAAACATATGCCCAACGAATAGAAGATCCATTGATCTGTTATATGTTTCTTCAATGATTTCCGTTTTGGAACAAATTGCAAGGGTCAAGGGAGGTGGTACTAGACTCTCAATTTATCTATGATACTGATGCTATAATTCTGAAAGAGAACTTCATCAATGATACTGATTCCAGTTGTGCGAGAGGCTGGTAGCGCAAAATATTACACCGTGCTGGGTTTGGTGGAAACGACAGCAGAGTCCATATGCGAGATCACTTAGAAAGGTAAAAAGACATGAGCGATATATACTTACGTTAAAAAGAAACTGGATGTTTGATCATCTTCATGCATGTACAGGAAACTTTTTTCATCAAATATCAAATTATCATTGTAATCCTTAGTGGATGTACTGCGATAACTTTTGGTACCTACAGCATCATTGTTATTTTTATTAGTAACTTTAGGGGGGGGGGGGGGGTATATATGTACTTAGTCGAGTGATTTCACCTTTATTTATGAATGATGGACCATCTTTGTATTGTGTCTTCACAGGCAAAGAACCTAGCTGCTGACCTTGTATGGGATTAAGTTTAGAAAAATAAGATTCCAATGCCTTTAATTGATTTCCTTTTCTTTGGTATGCACTAGAATTTGTCTCATTTTCTTCATAATGAAATTTGGAGCTGCAGCTTTGATCGGAATCCTTATTTTGCACCTTGACAATAACATATTGCCGCACCTTTGGCCTCAATATTGACTTCAAAGAGTGGCAAATGAAGCTGTTAAAGTTACCCACATGGCCTCTTGGTGAGTAACTGGAACATTTTGAGCTATTAGATTTTAATGAGAAGCTGTCAGGTGCAGTTTCTGTATGAATAAGTTTCCATTTAACCACCCCGGCCATTAGATTCCTGAAAAGTTGAATGATCATTGAGAATTAGCATTGCAAAACCACAGTAGGGGCTCCTACTGTACATGTTCAAACAAGCGCAAGTGTAGCATTGCAAAACCATGTGCCAGTTCATCTTTTCTTAAAGAAAAAAAAAATTCCCCACAGAGCATTAAAAAAACTAAATAAATTATTAAAATTCAAGAAGGAAAAAGAGTTGAGCTAAAACAATCTGATCAAGCCAGGAAAACCGAATTCAACCTATCTTAAATGACTTCACTGTACTATGCAATACGGCAATACCAAATCCTCCTACTCAAGATCCTTGGGTGAATAAACTTGATCTGCTTGGGCATTGTAGAGAACATTCTGCCATGGAATCACTAACCAAAGCACAGCCGATGAAAATTCGCCAAAGATATATGCGATTTGAGCAGTATAAGTTGCAGTAATGAATTTAACAAGAACAGAGGAATCAAGTAAACATTGCAGTCATTTATTGCAATAGAGGTCCAATCAATCAGCACGAGCAATCAATCTGAAACAACCTTGACCACATAATCACATAAAGAAAAGAAGTAAAAGCCTTATCTCAGAGACGCAAAAACAGATCGGTACCTGCCTCCTATGGGCAGCAGGTGAGAGCTCCAGAGGAGCAAGCGCCCGTGGGATCCGGACGCTGGCTAGAACCGCGCTGCTGCGATGGCGAGTACATATGGGCGAGGTTAGTGGTTGTGACAGACGGCTGGGCAGCGCGGTGGAGGTGCGTGGCCGAGAAGCGCAGTTGAGGGGGCGGACAGAGACCAACGGCCGGGCGCGGCCCCGCCTTATCGGCGACGAGCCCAATAGCGCGCCGTACGAGACCGCTCGTGGGCCCTGCCCAGGAAAGCGGCTGTTGGAGCCTCGAGGAACACCAGGTCCACGTCCACCTCTGTTGAGTTGAGTTGATGCAATGATGCTGACCAAGGCTTTAGTTAGCCATGTAGTAGTATAACTGTTCGAAATATATTCTTGATTACGACAGACGTTTGCAAGCCAACTATAATCATTATTAAGTCCATATTATAACTTGCGATCTAAAAAAGGTCCTCCTTACTCGTATTTTAATATTATTTTATTTTTTATCCTTCTTTTAGTGCCAAAAGATCATGTATATTGCAGGTATTACCAGCATACAAAGGCACTTATCAATTTGAAAACATTTAGACGTTGCGAGTAAGAAATTACAATAATTGTACTAGTTGATCTCTTTTAGAGGTTTGATATTTTAAAAAGATTTGTCCTTTCTTGATAGTATCTGCATTAGCCTCAATCTAAAGAAAAATATTTGGATTGTTCTCAGTAGTCTTCTCATTTTCTTTTTCTTTTTCTTTGGCATGTATAGGTTTGTCTCTACTAGTTTGTACTTATCTTTTTAACTTTAGTGTAAAGTTTACGCAAAATGAACCGCTCCTACTATAATTACGTAAAAAAGGAAAATTAACTGCCTTAGTTGGTTAGGAGCACCGTAGAATTTGCCATATGAAAATTAAAATGATACTCCTGAATTAATAGGATATAGGAGAAATGAATTTGCCTATTACTAAAGTGACCAGCGTGGACGACGTTGAGGTGGATCTCCACACTACACTGTCCCAGGAAGAACTTCCTCAAGCTTTGCAAGATGAGTATTACAACAGGTGTCTCTTCCACAACGTGCAGAAGGGTGCCATTGCACAATCCACATACAAGCCGTACAATTTTTTGCGGGGCATACAAGCCGTACAATTGAGAATTTATGTATGTATTTCAAATGAAATACATACATTCAGCATTTGCGTAATAGAAATAGGTTTCAGTGTCTTTTTGTCTACTCTCTCCATTATGTAATTATTGTTGTTACGACAAGAACTGTAACCTGATTCCTATTGCACACATACATGCATGAATTATCCCTGAACTCAATTATACGGTTGTATGTGCAATGACACTCAAGAGAGACCTATTGTAATACTTTATTTTACAGAGAGTTTTTATCCTAACAATGATAATTTTTGAATGTGAATGTGTTATACTTTTAATGAGATGTAAAATTATATTTTATTTTATCATATTTATTTTTATATATTTATTAGCCTTCAATCGGCTAAAAACTTTCAGTCAATGATTTGTTATTTAGTGTTTTAATTTTTTTATTTATATAATTATTTATATAATAATTATAATTATAAACCGTTGGATCTAGATCTTGTGGATGAAAGAGGTGATTGAAAGTTATCCAAATTTTTAGTAAGCTAAAAATTAATAAATCCTTTATTTTTATCTTAAGATTCTAAATTAAAATACTTGAGATAATTGTAGTACCACAACGGACGGAGCCAGACCCGGACATTGTTAAGTACCCGGAGTACTTCGTGTAACCATTGGATACGGTCCATAATCCAATCTCATGTGCCAGGGTAAAATTTCCTCTAAGACTTAATTGCATAAACCACCTCATAAGCTATTTAGAGTTTGAGATTCCTATTTATAAATTTTTTATTGTAAATCCCCACCCATCCAATGAGTTTTGTTGAAAAAATCACCCCGGTTGACACATGTTTAATTACTTTTATATATTTTCATTGACATAAATTTAAAAATAAGTTAAAATAAATAAGTTTAATATTGTTAAAAGATTTATAGTGAGTTTAATTTCTCTTATTTTCATAAAAATGTATTCAAATTTTAAATTTTATGAAACACCGTTCGAACTTTAATTGACATTTTTGTTGCATATTCTATATAGGAAAAATATGAAGATTACATTTTTAAAATTTTATATGTTTCACAAAACATTATTGGCTATTATAAATAAACAAAAACATGTTAAATTAATTAAGCATGTGCATATTAGGATGGTTTTTGCAACAAAACTTACTGAATAGATAAGAATTTACAACTAAATAACTTATAGGTGAGAATCTCAAACTCTAAATAGATTAAGGGGTGATTTTTACAATTAACCCTTCCTCTAAACCCTCCCGCCGCAACCCTTGTCGATCTCATCCGCGACGGTTTTAACTTCCCCAAGGCTACGGCTGGGCGGCGGCACGGCTTGCCGTCTTCGTTCCCCCATCTTCCGTACCATCAGGCCAGAGCCTCACCGGAGCCGCTTCGCCTCGGGTTCCGATCCGCGTCGATGCTGTCCTGCACCTGTGGTGGCTCGTGGTAACCGCTTTGGCCGCTCGTCCCTGAAACTCCAGATAGCGTTTGGATCTCTCCGCCTGGATCCTATCCCCGGGAGGAGGGAAAAAAAATTCGGGAGATGTCGGTGCTCATCGTGACCAGCGTGGGCGACATTGAGGTGGATCTCCACACCAGCCAGTGCCCCCTCACCACCAAGAAGGCAAGAACTTCCTCAAGCTCTGCAAGATGAAGTATTACAACGGGTGTCTCTTCCACAACGTGCAGAAGGGTTTCATTGCGCAAACCGGGGACCCAACCGGAACCGGAAACGGGGGCGATTCCGTGTACAGGTTTCTTTACGGCGACCAGGCTCGGTTTTTCGACGATGAGATCCGTCCAGGGTTGAGGCATTCAAAAACTGGAACCATTGCTATGGCAGGTGCTGGTAAGAATCGCAACGCCTCACAGTTCTACATTACCTTGCGCGATGATGTGGAGTACCTTGATGATCAGCACACTGTGTTTGGGGTGGTTGCTGAAGGTTTCGACACGCTGACGAAGATAAGTGAAGCTTATGTTGACAATGATGGAAGACCATTCCAGGACATACGGATTAAACATACATATGTGTTGGATGATCGTTTTGATGATCCCCCTCAGCTCGCTGAACTTATTCCTGAGAATTCTCCCATAGGAAAGCCACGTGCTGAGGAGGTTGCAGATGAGCGCTTAGGGGACAGCTACGTCCCTTTGGATGAAACCGTGGGTCCTGCACAACTCGAGGAGATGATCCGCGCTAGGGAAGCGCGTACAAATGCAGTAGCCCTTAAGGCCCTGGAAGATCTTCCGTATGCTGACATCAAACCGCCAGAAAATGTCTTGTTTGTGTGCGAATTGAACCCAGTAACACAAGATGAAGATTTATACACAATCTTTTCTAGTTGTGGAACTGTGACATCAGCTGAAACAATTCGTGACTACAAGACTGGGGATAGCTTGTGTTATGCTTTTATCGAATTCGAAACAAAGGAAGCTTGTGATCGGGCATTTGGAAAGATGAATGGTTGTCTGATTGATGACCGGAGGATCAAGGTTGATTTTAGTCAGAGTGCTTCAAAGGAGTGGGCTCAGTTTAGACAAAGCAAAAGAAATGCAAAGAGAGATGGGTGCTTCAAGTGTGGTGCCCCTGATCACCTAGCCAGAGGCTGTAACAAAGATAGGGACCAGAAAAACATAGGCCCCAAGTATATTTTGAAAAATGAAAATACACAGCATGGCGTGAGTCACCGTCGAAGCTATGACCTAGTATTTGACAAAGATGGTTCTGATCATCCTGATAAGAGAGAGCATAAAACTGGTCACAGAAATAAGATTCAAAGAGTACATTATAAAAGGTCGGAGGGTAAGGGTAATAGGAATAGCTGTGAGAGAACATTTGACAGTACTGATTACACCAAGAACCACAATTGGAGCAGGAATGCGGAGAATGATGAAGATTACAGACTAAGGGATAAATCTGATGGTAAGCGGCGCCATAGTGATGATGCGTACGGAAAGAGCGAGCGTCGCCCAGAAAGTAGACATCGAAGAGAAGATGGTGGATACCGTGACAGAAACAAGTATTCTGATGATAGGTCCCACAAGGAAAGAAGGCACAAACACGGTAGATAGATCTGTACAAGACTGCTTTGAGTTTGCTTGATTTCGCCAGATGTTGTAGTAAACTGACACGTGTATTTTAGCTCAAAACTTAGCAGCGCGAGTAGTAATAAAAGTTTTAGCACAAATCTCTTTCCATCTTTTCTTTATAACCTTTTTTTTTTGGTGGTGGTGGGGGGGGGGGGTATACTTCGATGCTCTTTTTTTCGCTGTAGTAGTTTATATTAATAGTAAAGAGCACAGATAAGAATAAAAAATCTCTGTAAAGGACAAAACAAAGATAGGGAAAAGCTATACATCGGGGGGAGTTGTGAGACAACTGCTACCGTAATTGGCTAGTTCGACTATTTTCTGTGTCACGTCATTCTGCAAGCACGCCTAAATTACGCTGATACAGTTACCTCCATATAACAATATGAATTTGCTGCTTCCAGAAAGAGAAGGGAAAAAATTTTGAAGACCTTAGAAACTTGTTCTTGAAACTTAGCTTTTTTTTTTCTCTTCATTTATAAACAATGTCCAAGGGAATACACTTCTATTTACGCTGTATCCCAACTTTTCTGTGTGTGGATGAAAGTTTTCACCCTCCACATATCCTGTTCACTGAGCATCATATTTTGAACTACAACAAAAAATAGAAATAGTGGCTAGCTCAATTATTTGATCATTTCTAACTCTTTTACTGGAATTCGTTATGTGTCGTCCTTTAATTTTTCTTCGATCCATCCATAGTGGAATTGGAAGCCCTCATCTTTTTCCACCTCACGGGGTGTCATCTGCTGCTGAACTGCCATCATCGCTGCCCTCGGAGGCCAAAGTTTGATTCATCACAAATCTCAGACTGTCACCTTCTTCAAGTTCCCACTGCTTCTTGAGTTCATCAATGGCTCGTGATGCAGCCATAGCTACAGCACAATTGGAATCTTGAGCCAATCTCTGCAACCAAGACATTGCAACGATACTTCTTGAAGTAACTTCATAGAAATGTAACATAACAAATCAACTATGAATCAAACATCAGATCGGAATGGTCTCAGCTTGTACGGCTTAGAGTGCAGGTGGATGAAATATGAAAGCAGTACTGATGTGCAGTTTTGACTGTCGAATATATCCTACACTCATAATTACGGGAATATTTCGTTGCCTTATCCATCCATCCTTGCCAGGCCTTTTATGGGCATGGAGAACCTTTCGGGTGGAGGAGAGACAATTTGCCTACCTCACAAAAAGGGGAATATTTGCCCAAATTGAGATTTCCTTGATAGCAAGGATGGGCAAGATTTAGGGAGGAACAAAGTATGCCCTCAGACATTACGCATATAAAAATTCAGATTCGAAGTACCCAATGATCTCCAAATGTAATTTTCTTTCATTTCGGTTTGTTAGGAAAGAAAGATGCATGCAAACCTGCAATGCACCCATGCCAGCATTCCCGAGAGTCCACATGGACGGCGCTGTAGCCAATGCATTAGCAAGGGCTTTCCTACAAAGAGGGAAAATTTAAAATGGTCACCAATAATGCAATATAGTAGCATCAAAGTAGTTCTAAATTTACCAGATGAGCCCTTTTGTAATCTAGAGCACTATATTTGAGTCATTAATAAACAAAAAATCATTTCTTCATATGGAATATCAGGTTATCCCGTTTCAAAAATATTAGGCTATCACTCTGCATAAAAACAAGTCGTAGTCTAGAAGTACAATAGGCTAGACAGATATGTTTTTTAAGGCAATCATGAAAGAAGAAACTGGTGTTTATGTACCACAGCTACCATGCAATCAATGTTGCTACTAGTGCAAACATGGATCTAGGTTTCTAGTTATCCAACCACTTTCTGTTTAATCTTCTTCTAAAATTAGCCAGTCATGGTAGTCATAGTGCAAAATGGATTTGATCTTGTCTAGACAAAAGCAGCACATTTGAGGTTCAGTGTTTGGAAGTGATGAGTTAATGCAATGATGACAACACTGTTCTCCTACAACTTATGCCCTGAGTTGTTCGAGAAAACTCCTAGATTTGGTTATGGCTAAATACTTGTGATGTTTGAATAAGCCATATCCTACAACTTTATATCCATGAATTTATGTCTTTGGCTTTGGTTCTTTGTGGTGAAAACCTATGGATTGATTTCACATAATTTTGCTTCAGCGGAAGAGGGAATGAATTGAACTTCTTGGTATGGGCATGTAATAACTACAAAAGAGCATAGCTTTTTTTATTTGGCTGAAAATGGATGCAGCTAATGAAAGGAGAGCACGAAGAAATGAAGTGATTAGTTGGGCATTTAGAAGCTACACAAAAGGAGAGTACCTAGTATTCACATCTGGAGAGCTTGAACATTCAGCTATCAAGGAAACGCTCCTTTTTCCATCCATGGCATCCAGGTCAATAAGAGTTGCTACTAACAATTCAAGCTTCACAAACAGAAAAGTCAGGGATAAAAACTGAAAATAAGAAGTTTGATCATGATCTTGTAAACTTAAACTGGTATACCTCCTCAGGGTCTGTATAGTCAACACCATCAGCTTCAGAGAAAGCAGATGCCATACTCCAGTATGCTTCCTACAACAGAAATTCCGAGGAGAAATTAACACCAGGACACAAGTGTGTGACTATAAATAAATTATATAGAGAGAACCTCTATGGCAGCAATCTGATCGGTAGAAATATCACCAGGAAACAGTTCAACAGTCTTCCCATTTTTCTCGAGTGTAATAAATCTCGTTGAATTTGTGTGAGAAGAACCATCTTTTGGAATCCTATGATCAAATTCCAGCTTAGCACAAAGTGATCAACAGTGAACAAAAACGAGAAACAAGAAGCACAAAGGAAAAATCTATGCGCTCTTAAAAAAAATTGCGTTTTCTGTTGAAAACTTACTGCTCATGTAGTCTGCTCACCATCATGTCATGGATATCCCGAACAAACTGCATTGGGATTTTAAATTATGAACAAGTATATCATGTTTAAAATCAAGCTATTCTCGGAGCAGTACATATTTTTGGCAAATTAGGATACAAACTGATGTAATTCGGTACGGGATCATGAATATCTGTACTTTAAGCAATTTTGTTTTGCAGCAAGGGATGTCAATGTCTTTCATTACAGCACATACTGATTTATATGTATAACTTATTGTGAACATATCGGTTGACACAGGCAAATTAATGTGCACATTAGCAATTAGCAAAGGAAAAGTTTGTTGGAATACAGGATACCGAACATTCTACATTCTCTAAGCATGCAAAATAATACATAGAATAGCTTTGCCTTTTTTTTTTGAATGGTCCACAGTGTCAGACGACCTATTAAAAAATCTGCAGGTAATGGAATGCACCATTTCCGAAACTTCATTCTACAGAATTTCCACATAACCAACGTTTACATAATTCTTTTGCATGATTATTCAAAAAGCCTTGTTTTTTTTACAAACAACTAAGGGTGTGGGATGCATGGCAACATGGGGTGTGGAAAAATAAAAGCACTAGCTGTCACGGCAGAGAGCCCATTACACAAACTTCATCATTTTTTTCATTATGATTTGTGTTCAAACTAGATAAATTTTCAGGTTTTCAAAAGGCTAAATATTTTCACTAGATTTACTCACTTATACAAATCTTGAATATTATTGTGTAATAAAGAAAATGATCAAGCGCCTCCAGAATTAAAGTAGAGAACAGTACATGGGTTACAAGATTGTTATTTCAAGGCGTGAAACGGTAATACATCACAGCAACACTACCTTCAAAGCCATGAAAGCATCCTCCATGGCACGTCTTTTGACAACCAAATCAGCTCGCCGCAGATCTGCCTGGTGGCAGATTGATGCATATAATTAGCATGAATTCAACAGCAATATAGAAACACAATGCTGACTTTATTTGTAAGATGGTGGCTCCTATAACATAAAAATTATACTTGAACTTTATGCGACAAAATAAACTGAAATAAAATCAGGTGATTTGGTACACACTTCTAAAGCACCATCACTCCAATGATTGTCTGCTGCTTTCTTCAAGTCAGACTCAGCTCGCTCCTTTAATACCTGAAAAAATATAAAAAAGCCATACATTATACTGGAAGGAGTAAAAGGAAACAAATAAATTATGAGATGCCCTAGAAAAATACATACTTTAGCAAAATGGTTAAGGCGGGCTGCCCTCTCCTTCACACTGTGGTCAATCTTTTGAGTATCCTTCCTTGCACGAGCTTTAAGGTGAGATAAACTTAGATGAAATGCAAAACGATAGTAAAATATACATCAAGACCATAATGTGCCAAAAATAAAAGCATGTACCATCAAGCTTGAGAAATCCTGAGCCTAAAACAGCAACATCCTGACATGCACGTTTGTTCAGCCTTGTTATGCCCCTACAAATCACAATAGACCAGAAATAGTAATGCATAAAGTATTGTAAACAATATTAACTTTTATCAAGAAGTGTGATTTGATTGAAGAACAATGAGTATCAAATTAGTGTGCAAAAGTACCGAGAGAGCAACAGAATGTCACTTTGAGCCCTTTCATTTACAAACTTTGCATCATTGTAAACAAATTTGAAGGCTTCAGCCAACCCTTGACTAGCATAGGCATTCTTTTTGGATGGAACCTGATCATTAGATAACTGAGTACTTCCCCTTGAATGTTGTTTGAAATCCCTGCAGTGAACACAGTATAATATAAATAATCAAAATTAAAGGTGAATAGATATCAAATAACCGTGCAGTTTTTGCACATGGGCTCACCGAACCATGGTACATCACTTCAGCTATGCTGAAAGAAAGTAGATACAGATGGAAATAACAAATCTACGTGAAAACAGGAAGAATGAATCTTCAATTGACTGCATGAATATTTGAAGTCAGAACAAGTTTTCTTCAAGCATCTTGAGGCATGTGACATATACTGCTCCCTCAATATATTTTTTTTATGATGTTAGGACACTATGGTTAGTTTGTACTAACAAGAGTGTACTAACGTCATAAAAAATACGGGGGATATTATGAATTAAGCATAACTAGAAATACAAGTATGGATGCATGTAACAGGCATATCAAGAATACAAGTCTAGAATTCAGAAGCATATAAACTGTCAAGAATGGTTAACATGGCCAGTAAGCAACTTATGTATCCAATATTCCATTGTTTGGCATTTATTAAACGGAAGAAATTTGTGTTGCATCATGCACAGGGCAATTGACATTTTACATGGATCCATTATACAATATTGCAGAAATTTTACAAATCATTATACAAGTTTCTCCAAGGCAAAGCAGTTACATCCTGTCTGAAACATATAATGAGCAGAAATCTGCAAGACATGAACTTGATGACTTGCTAAGTGCCAACATAGGAGTTTTAGTGTAAAAAAGTAAGGACTACTAACATAGGAAGATTAACTATTTTACCTTTCTACAAAAAACACAAACTGTGAAGAGCTAATCATTTGAGGAGAACATATGACAGGCCAATAGATGGCAGTTAAATGTTACCTGTAAGGATTGGTACTGTCTTCAGAACGTTTACACTCTTTAGTTTCGCTGCTATTATGAGACCCACAAGAATAACACTGAACATTGCAGCCTTGTCGACCCAGGGAACAATTTGACTTCCTGTTGGTTTGCCAATGTCTATCATTTGGACAGAGCCTGAAGTCTAAGTGGTACCCGTTTATCCACTTTCTTGCTTCCAACTTTTGGGGTACACCATTCAATGACATGAAAGGCAGCCTTTTCAGCTTACACGGCGTTCCAATCTGATCATTACAGCAAGCTCTACAAGCAGCTACCGTGCCAGACATATTGATAGCCACACACTCACAAGCTTTATGTATGTCAGCAATAAATTATAAATCCTGAGCCCCACAAATAATCCCTGTTAGGCCTTCAATAAGCAGATCTTGCAGCTAGCTCGGAGCTCTGATGTGTAATCCTTCGAGCACCTGATGTAGAATGTGATAATTAGTTACACGTTACAGCAAACAACATAACAAAAAACTCTGCAGACAACATAAGGGAAATTGTTGAAATATCGTTGGCCATAGTATACGGTTTCATTTAGCTGCTCCAAAATGAACTGGAACATTTCTTTGTCCTTAGAAAGAAATTATATATTTTCATCAGTATCCTCGGGCAGATGATAATAATACATTGCCATGTTAGCATAACCTGGAGAGCAACTAATTATTTGTATAAGGTGAGCATCAGTTTCAACTTTCCAGCTAAGTAGAATTGACAGCTCAAACTAAACCCAAGCCAGAGAGTGACACCAGAAGATGGATGCTTCATCTTGGGGAGAAAAATAATTAAAAAAAAGCAAAAAAGGATCCATCGATGCTTACTTGAACGCACCATGAATCAAGCGTTCGTTCTTGCGGATGCTGGCAGTGATCTATCTTCGCTTTGGATCCACGGGGTGCGCACGGAAGCAAGGAAGCAGCGGCGCCAAAAGAAGCAGATTCTCGTAAGGAGCTGTGTGTTATGAAGGAGCTGGAAGAGATTCTGGCAGCAGCAAAGGAGGGAGGGAGAGCGACGCGCAGCCACACAAAGCTCGGGAGGCGAAGCGGCAGCCACCAGTTGTCCCTACGGCGGGAAGGCGGCCACCGGGCTGGGACCCCCAGCCCTTATGGCCTTATCCGATCTTCTGTGGCTCAGCAAATGGACAACACCAACTCCGACCGCGCCGCGAGGAGGCCATTGCGCAACGATCATACAGCATTATACATCTCACGTCTGGACGGGCAAATCTCGTGGTTAGGAACGGCAAAGTCGCCGCGCAGTAGCAAATTACGATTTTGTATTTATATTTCTCGATCAACACTTTTGATATGACAAACATCAAGCATGCCAGAGCAAATTGACTGGCTGCTGCAGCCTGCAGCCTTTTCCTCTCTTCTTTCAAGTACATAACAGTTTTCTGATTCCTCTTGTTGAAACAAGCTACACCTTCCCGGGCCCGGGTAACGTCAATGCTAATCTGAGTAATTACATAGGACTGCCTAAAATGCACCGCGAAGCTGCTTCAGCAATTTCAAGTTATTACACCGTAGCTTTCTGCTGCTCTATTCCTGTAACCCTACTATGTCGCGCTCTAGACATATGAGTGACTAGTCAGCTCGCTGCCACCAAATTTTGGTGCTTCGACTTTGATTGCTGGATTTCCTGACTACTGGATCCTTTATTGAAAGGTTCAGTAGAGCTCTGCGCATCAACAACACAGCAACTGATTGGCTTCTCAACCTTGCCGAATGACACATGTTTACGAGAGTATATTTCAACGAATCTGCAGACAGAAAGTAAAATATGTCCAGTGATCAAAAACAACATACAGAAGGATTGGGAAAAAGAATTGCATGACTAATTTAGGGTGCGTTTGGTATCAAATTCTCTCTTGGAACGTTTCTTTGGTGAATCACTTCAATTTTCTGAAAATGTTTGGCAAAAATCCTGGATTCGGATTCTTGAAGCAAAATGAACTAAGTGTTTCATGAATCAGGTGAAACACCATTTTAGGTGATTCAGGTTGGTAGTGTAAAAAACTTGAAACGTTTCAAGTGATTCACCCCTGAAACGTTTCACTTTTTGCTGTTTGGAAGTGATTCAGGTGATTCAGCCTTGAATCTGAAACATTTCACTCAGCCAAACGGACCCTTAGAGTGATTCACTAGAGAAACGTTCCAAGAGTGAATTTGAAATGTTTCTGATTCAAGGTGAATCTGGAGCTGTACCAAACGCACCCTTAATTTAAAATGCATAGTTCACAAAAATTTATCAAGGGCAGTGTTACAAATCTAAGACATACATGAAAGAAACAAATCACTCATGGAGTTATCCATATTACGGTCAGGAATACTAGTAACCTGTAACGTAAGTTCAGTTTCACAAAGAAAACAATAATATGGTCATTGATTGATCAATTTGGCATAGAGCAAGCAAGTCAGTTTTGGCGGAGATGTTGATGAATGGCAAAGCAAGGTGACTACTTTGTGGTACCTAATAGAACCAGTAGTTCTTCATGTGGCTGCTGAAGGTAGCAGTTTCAAGATCAAGTGATGATTTTCAAGAAGCCAAGGAATGCACTGATGAAAATAATGCTGAACAGAAGCATTGATTGATTCAGTTCAAGCCATACTGGATGAACAGAAGATTTTGCTAGGTGCTAACGATATATTTTAAGAAACTAGGTGCAACAACAGCGTTCTTTTGACCACTGATGGGACAAGAAGAGAAGCCCACATATGCTTTGGCTGTTGGTTAAACACTATATAGATAATCAATAACAAAGGCTAACAGTATTATACTTGCAGTTCTTGTAGCACAAACAATAAAGCAGGGAATAATCACATGGAATTGTTCTAGAAAAGAAAAAAGGAACATCACAAAGAGTTTTAATGTATGTCACAAGAAAGAGAAAAAAAATACTGTGAACAAAATAAAAGTTCAATAAAAGTACCTGGTTGCAGCCTCCACAGATTCCATTTTGAGATATGCAAAACCCTTGCAGATAGGATCACGGGTCTTCTTATTTGCAGAAACTGCTGGATTTATAGTTAAGAGTCCAGGAAACCCTTTAAAAGCTTGTTTCAGGTCCTTGTGTATGTTTTTCTTTTTTGGAAGGTTCCAAATACGAACTTGAACGCCACAGTCATTGAGATCTAAGACAAAGTGTAGAAAATGAATAGAAAAACAAAGGTTAAACTCATTAATAATTGCTTTAAACACCTATTAGGCTATTACGGTAGATAAATGGAATGACAGTTCTCTCAAATATCTACAAAAGAATGGTTTGGCAGCTCAAGTATTCAGAAAGGAAGGCAGTGTTACACATAACACCGTATGGGGCTTCAAATAGTACAAGGGCTTCAATATTTTGACTGAATATCCAACATTTAAATGATAGAATATCGAGGAAATTTCTAAATAATTGTTTTATCATATCAGTTAAAAAACAGGCAACTCTTTATGTATCCAGAAAATAATATATTATAATAAATCTGTATGATAAGTAGCATCATGGAAGATATATGTAAAATGCTACAGATTAATTGAAGAATACATCGTACCCTGGATCACCACAAGGATGGCATCTTCTTATGAGAAATTAGATTGGCAAAATATTGTAAGCAAGTGAAATAAAGTTTTAATCACAGCGGCGCTCTGGAAATGAAATATAATAGGACCAAATGGCTTTTCATTGAGCCCCACTGAGGTCTGGAGATTGTAAAAGAAGCTAAGCTCACTTTTCAATTGAGAAGACATTATAACAGCTAGGACTAGGCAGGTAGAGAAATGGAAGTTGGTTCAGGGAGAAAAGATAAGGAGTATTTGTATAATTTTAATCGTTTTTTCAAGGATATTTTAACAAAATATGATGTTAAACAATGACTTTTCACGTTCAAGTTCCTTTCTGGAGCTATTTATCGAATTTCTTCACTATGGAAGATACTACTTGGCTAATCAGCTGTCGCCGTAATGGATTCACTCCCAATAGACCTTCATGGTTTAATTCAAAATCCTATAAGAGCATTACAACCTCTGAAACACTATAAAGGTGCAGCAACCAAGAGTTCCCAACAATCACCATCAGTATAATGATACAATGAAAGAAGAGAAAGCAATACTCAGAGATTAAGAACACATATAGAGCCAACCTGCGCTCGTTTGTTTGTCCGAATTGCTCCCTGCGCGGAGCTTGGCCGGGGCCGGCTCGCCTTTGCGTCGTGCCCCGCCCACGCCCATCTCCCGGAGAAGCTGCTCCTCAATGTCGGTGGTGTACGACTTCCCCTCACCGAAACCCACAGGTTTGGGCCGTGTCGCCAGAAACTCTTCCTCATCTACCGCTTCTTCTACGCCATCCTCCTCGTCCTCCTCCGCCTCCGACTCATCGTCATCGTCATCGAAGGTGGGGGCGGCCTCAGGCTCGGGGCGGCGGCGGCCGTATTTCCTCAGCCGCGGGAAGGCGAAGGGGATGTGGGACCCGCGGACCCGGGAAGGCCGCGGCCGTGAGAACGCGGCCAAGGCCGGCGCAGCCGCTGCGGTGGCGCACGCGGCCGGCGGCCGCAGTAGCAACTGGAGTAGCATTTCGGTGTTTTCTTTTCAGCAGAGGCCCGGGTCTGGCAGTAGTTACTTATCGTCATCGTCACGGAAGAGCGCATCCCAGCCGTCCGATGCTTATCGCAATCGATCCACACGCTTTTCACCTCTCCTCGCGACATTTCCCCCCACCGCCCCGGCGAAATTCCGAAGTGTCGCCGCCGGTCGCCCTCACTCCACTGCCTGCGGCCTCTGGGGCCGGGTACGATTATGCTCCGCCTCTATCGCTGCCCCCGCGTGTACCCGCCGCCGCCGCTTTCCGCCGTCTGCCGCCAGTCGGCTGCCTCTTCGCCCACCCCCAATCGCTCCTTCCCACCCGCAGGGATTCGCGCTCAGAACCCTCCGCGGCGGACGGCGGTTACCCAAGCTGTAAGTGGGGAACTAGAGCGGGGTCAAGTGGACGATGCTGACGACGGGGAGGACTTGGGTGAGGCGCTCGAGAGGACGCGGCAGCTCGTGGAGTGCGCCATGTTCGCGGCTGTCGCGGGACTCGCCTACTTCCTCAGCAACTCCCTCGCCATCGAGGTATGCTTCCTTCGGCAACTTTGTTCAATGTGTCATTTTGTTCTTGTTAATTTGTGGTGTTAATTGCAAGAGCTCGCTCGTGATTCTACTGTATGATCAAGTTGAACTACAATCGCTAAAGTGGGTTCAAAAACAAATGCAACGGATAGAAATGGGAAAAAGAAAAAACTAACAAAATGCTTTGTTTATGATTCAGCTGGTCTGAGTTTAATGTTTTGCACACAAAAAAAATGTGCCTAGAATTATCATGCATGTATTACTCGTATAGTTATTAAGTAGTTTTTGGGAAAAATATTTTAGACACCAATATGCATAGAGTAGCAAAGGAAAGATGCTGTGAGGTGAAATTTGTGAACGATAACAGGTTAACCCCGTGACAAAATGATTTCTCTTCCTTAGAATCTCCATTAGTTGTTCATATATAGTATGGTGTTATTGTGGCCACTATCCAAAGTAGCTCCCAATATTTTCCAGCTTGTTTTTGCATATTTAACTGTTGCTTCGTATGAGTATCTACTCTTTAATTCTTGTTGTTCAAAAAATAGGATGGAAATATATCTTTTAAGTAAATTTGATTCGTAATATTGCAATTGCAATTATCCATGAGCTGCATACCAATATCAACGGATTGGGTATAAATATCACAATGCAAACACCAAAAGCTGTTGAAAAGGACAATTCCTCTGCTTTCCGTAGCTGTGTGATATGGCTTCCCTGCCCTTGCCACTGCAAAACCTTTAATTGTGTAACTCTAACAAGTAAATTTATTTCAATCAAGTATTTCCAACTCTAACAAGATGGTGTTCAACGTCACAAAATTGATTGTGAATTAAGTTTGTTTCTTTTTCCCCTCCTGCAGAATTACTTTAGTTGCTTTTTTCCGTTGCCAATAGTTATTTCCTCCTTACGATGGGGGCTAGAAGCTGGCAGGAAAACTCTGGTAAGTCCAACCAAATAGTCTGCTTGATGTACTTTTCTTTTCATGCGCTGTGTAACTGTCTTCTTGAATTTCTTCACCAGGTGGCTACTGCTTTATTGCTTTTCACATTATCTGGCCCTGTAAAAGCATCCACTTATCTGGTATGTAAAATTCTACCGTATGAATTGTTTGGTGCAGTGACTACTGTGTGTCTAATACATCTATAAAATTGGCAATGGACATATGTTATTTAAAATTAATAGCTGTTGGTACTGCTAATCATTTGGGTACGTTATTGGCAAAACCAACTGAAAAATAATAATAAACTGCACTTTTATTCACCTTCTGTTTTCCTTGCTCTTATGTTATGCAGCTTATGCATGGAGTGGTTGGTCTAGCCATGGGTACCATTTGGAGGTGAGAAGTAGAAAGGTTAAATATTGAAGCTTCCACTTTCATCATGGCTTCTTTCACCAGAAATATCTATTTATATATTTGCGTCAAATATGCACTTGTGCTCATAGTAACATTCTTTCCTCCTGTTATCAGGTTGGAAACTAATTGGATTGTTTCCATCTTGCTCTGCTCCATTGTAAGTTCTCTTTTCTAATTACCTCAGCACTGTTAAGATAAGCATTATCATATTAGATCAGTGGTGGGAAAAAGAGAATAGATGCTCATTAAAAAGCTTCTCTGTCCATTAAGGAGAAAGGGGATGGTCCATTCTCCATTGATCAGTATTGCATCTGGATTCATGTGACAACCATTTTATTTTTGGTTACCGCATATCTATCCCAATCCAGGATTCCTTATGAAAATTAGTATTTGTCAAGTTATGTTGATCTATGCTATTGTTATTTCTTAATGTGTGGAACAATTTGAATCGAATATGACAGCTTGACTGCAGACCCGTGCTCTGGGAGCTTGCGGATATGTTTTGGTGTCATCATTCCTGATAAGAGAGAATATTCTTGCATTGGTATTTGTACTTCTATATATAACATTAAGAGTGAGAGAAACACTAAAAAACACATTTATTCATTAACGTCTTCTCAATTTCAGATAACGGTTAATATTCATGCTTCCTTGACATATATCCTCGCGGCGGCTGGTGTGAACACAATTCCTTCCATGGATGCCATATATGTCCTCTTTGGAATGCTGGTAATGTCCGACCTTACAAACTGGTTTTATTCATAAAAACTGTTTCCACATCTAATATTTCTTTTCTAGTGCAGCTCCTACTTAACTGTGGATTCTTTGTCTTCCTGCTGCATATAATGTATACAGTATTCCTGACTAAACTTGGAATAAAGCCGGCACTAAGACCCCCAAGATGGCTAGACAAAGCAAATTTAATGTAGAGGTAAGGGTTTCTTACGGAACTTGTAACATGAGCAATTGTTCAACTTTCTAGGTGCGCGATTTTTGTTGCCCAAACATATACTAAATCTGTATGTGTAGAATACATTGAGTGGTGTTTATTGTTCTGAGTCGGCCCAGAGTTGCTACCTAGATTGTCTACCACTGATGCATAATTCATTATATTGATTAAGCTGCACCTGATTTAGTTGTCATGTGTCCTGTGGTAAAAATGCACTAATTCATCATATGGGTGCACTGTGTCGCCTATATTATACATCCACCCCGCGATGGGCCCGTCTTGCATCCCCCGATTCCTCAGCCGGTCGCCTCCTTGCACGTATGCCACTGCTTCCAAATAGCAAGTATAGTGGAGCTGATTCAGTTGGCAAAATAGAAGCCCATGTCAGAAAAATCTTACTTGGAGGAGTGAGAATAGAAGACAGAAACAAGCGGGTGACTGGTGGGGCCGATAAGTGTTCGACCCGAGGCAAGTACTTACTTAAAACGAATAAACGATAGCAGTGAGGGCACATGCAAGCATTTTTTTATTTCTTTTTTTTTTTTTGACAAAAGATTATCCCGCTTTTATTGAAAGCGCACCCACAAGTTCGGAACAAACCGTCCAGCCAGCGGCTGTTTACATGAAGCGCAAGATCAGAGGACTGCCACAGACACCAGTACAACACTCCAGGTCAGCTGAAACTAGACCCAAAACAAGAAGCCGAAACAGCCTATTACATGATGCTAATATCCGACACCAACTGTTCGCTTGGTTTAAACTGTTGAAGCCATTGCAGCACGCTCTTCACAATGTTCTCCACCATCAGTCTTGAGTTCTTCTTCAGAAGGATTCTCCATCTCTGTAAACAAGATAAACCCGCATGCATAATATCAACAGGTCTTCTAGGAAAAGATTTCTAAAAAAATCATCTTATTTCTAGTCAACCACAAAGTCCAGGCTATTCCTGCAAAAAGAAACAGGCCCAATTGAAATCCTACTCCAAATTTGTGAAGAAACCATTCCTCTATTAACTCTGACATAGACCTAGGTTGATTATTCCAACCAAAAGCTTCTCTCAGGATAGCCCAAATGAAGTTGGCCAAGGGACAACAGAATAAAATATGATCTGAGGTTTCTTCTGCCCGGCATAAGCAACACTTTGTATTTCCTCTCCAATTCATATTTTTCATTTGTTGCTTGGAAGGTATCCTATTCTGGATAGCCTGCCAAATGAAAATCCTCACTTTCAGAGGGATTTTACTTTTCCAAAGTTTTGAGGCCATCCGACTATTGACTCCCCCATGAGTCAACAGCTTGTAAAGAGATCTCGTGGTGAATTCCTGGGAAGGCTCCAGACCCCGACTTATTTCGTCCATCTCTTCGTTTAATTGTACTTGCTGAAGCAAGCCTTGCAGCTGCTGCCATTCCACCACTTCCTCATTATTCAGCATCCTTCTTGTTTCAAACTTCCATTGAATCTGAGCATAATCAGCCACCTTGGCTTCCGGATCAGAGCATATATTGAATAGTCCAGCAAACTCAAGCCTTAGTGGCACCGCTATAAGCCAAACATCCTTCCAGAAGCTAATTATTTGCCCATTCTTTACTTTAAACACTACCCCTTTCCGAAATAAGTCTTTCATCTTCTGGAGGCCTTTCCAGAACTGTGACGAAAGAGGACCAGATTTAGCTTTAAGAAAGTCCCCATCTCTCATATATTTGGCCTTAATAAGCCTACACCATAATTCCTCCGGATTCCTGTATAATTTCCATATCCATTTTGTAATGAGGCACCAATTCATGATCTCAGTATTAATAATTCCGAGCCCTCCTTGCTCTCTAGTTCTGCACACAGCCTCCCACCTAACCATGTGATATTTACATTTATCTGAAGCCCCTCGCCAAAAGAATCTTGCCCTGATTGTGTTCATCTTTTTGTGGCATCCAGGCGGCAATAAGTAAAAGCCCATCGTATAAGTAGGTAAACTGCTTAAGCTTGAGTTAGTCAAGATCAGCCTTCCACCTGATGACATATGTTTACCCTTTCATGGGTTGAGCCGTTTTGTCAATTTCTCATGTATTCCACTAAAGGCACCCATGCCTAGTGAAATATCATGAATTGGGATACCTAGGTATTTCATCGGAAGGGAACCAACTTGGCAATTTAGCATTTTTGCAATCTGATTCTTCTGCTCTTCCTCATATCCAAAAATGTACGCTTCACTTTTATGGTAATTGATCTTTAATCCAAACATCCATTCAAAGCAATAAAGGATGAATTTCAGATGTAAAATAGAAGAATCATCTCCTTGTGTCATTAACACCGTGTCATCTGCATATTGAATGTGGGAAATCCCTTCCGGTATAAGAGATAGCACCCCTTTGATCAATCCTAATTTTTTAGCTTTCTCCATCAGTTGAGCTAGCGTGTCAGCCACCAGATTGAACATCAAGGGAGACAGAGGGTCCCCCTGTCTCAATCCCTGATACGTATTGAAGTAATGAGTCCTCACCCCATTTACATTTATACAGACTTTTCCTCCTCTTACTGTGGACATAGCTTGCTTAATCCAATTTTGAGGGAAGCCTTTTTTGTCTAACACTTCTTCAACAAAATTCCAGTGCACCTTATCATAAGCTTTTTCAAAGTCTATCTTAAAAATCCCTTCCTCTTAGACTTTCTTAGCTCGTGAATAACCTCATGCAGCACTACCACCCCTTCAAGAATATTCTTTCCTTTAATGAATGCAGTCTGACTAGTACTAATGATATCCTTTGCAACTGGTGAAATCCTGTCCGCCATTGCTTTACTGAAGATTTTGTAGTCCAAGTTAAGTCAACAGATGGGACGGTATTGCTTAATATTATTGGCCTCCTTCAATTTTGGAACTAGAGTCACTACCCCATAATTAAGTCTCTTCAAATCAAGAGAGTTGTTGTTGAAGTCAGCTACCATTCCCATCAGTTCTTTTTTAATAATGTTCCAAAATTTCTTGAAGAGAAGTACTGAGAATCTATTGGGACCAGGGGCAGATTCCACTTTCATGTTATTGATAGCCTTTGAGATTTCATCCTCCTGGAACTCCTTGCTCAACATTTCCATATTATTAAAAGTTAGCTGCTCCTTTGGGGACCAAAATTCTTGTGCTAAGTGTATATTCCATTCTGGCTTAGCTCCAAAAAGTTTCTTGTAAAATTCCACAATATGCTCCTCTAGCTCCTTCTGCTCCGAAATTATCCTACCCTCACATTCCAACGAGCAAATTCTAGTTTTCCTTCTTCTCCTGTTAGCACAAGCATGAAAAAATTCAGTATTAGCATCCCCCTTGAGCAACCATCTCTCATCTCCACGTTGCTGCCAATGTAATTCTTCTATTGCACATAGTTTCTCTAATTCCTCCTCAATATCAAATCGCTGTTGCCATTGGACCTCAGTCAAGCTTCCTTGCTCACCTAAGAGGTCCAATGATTCCAATTTCATTAGGAGCTCTTTTCTTCTTTTCTTGTTATCGTTCACTAAGTTAGCATTCCACCCTCTTAGATATTGCCTCAATAGTGAGAGGCATCCATGCCATATATCCATAGAGTACCTTCCTTCCTGGAACCTGTCTTGTGTCTTCCCACTTTTCTGTTACTCTAGAGATAAAATTGTCATGTAAGAACCATTGTTTTTCAAAATAAAAGAAATGTTGTCTTTTCTCCGAGTTCTCTCCTGAATTCAGAAAAATAGGACAGTGATCAGACCCCACTCTCACCTTGCTCTATGCAAAGCACAGTGGGAATCTAGACTCCCAGTCAGTTGTAACTAAGATTCTGTCTAAATTCACCAAAGTCGGTTCAGTCTGTTTACTTGACCAGGTGTATCTCGGTCCGTTTCTTTTAATTTCCATCAACCGATGTAAATCAATGAACATATTAAATCTATCCGCCATGGAGTAGTCAATATTATCATTGTTTTTATCAGAAGAAAATTGGATCATGTTAAAGTCACCTCCCATCACCAGAGGTAAAGAAATCGTCATAAATTTCTGAGAAAGTTCAGCAATAAATTCTCTGCCTCTATCATGCTGAGCTGGGCCATACACAGTTATTAACACCCAATGGAAGTTTGAGCTGCGATGCCTTAGACCCATACTGACAAAGAACTCTCCCTTGTCAATGTCTTCGACCTCATAAATTTCATCCCTAACACCAACTGATCTTTGGAGGAGGAGGTGGAGGTAGTTTCTTACTTTTGTAATTCTCAGAAACAAATCTGATCTCATATCCCACCTTGTTGAAAAAGATTTCTACAAAACCTCTTAAGTTTATCTGGGTCTCTGTAGTTCATTTGAACCCTCACTGGTCCAGTTTTAACAAGACTAAGCTCATCTACTACCAGAGGTTCCCCTGCCAACGAGGCCACTTCCTTGATGACCCATTCCTCCCTAGCCATTGCTGGGATTCCATATATCTTGACCCAAACTGTCTGTAGAACTGCTGATGCATCTGGATCAATATTTGCCTTTATAATTTTAACCTTGATTCCATAAAGTCCTAGCACAAGCTCAGATAACTTTGCAAAGGTATCCAGTGAGGTTTTATTTGGGAAGTCAGCACTATATTCCTTATCATCAATCTGTTTCACATTCCAGTCCCATTTTGGATCAGCCAAAACCTTCAGTTCTTCATCTAATTTCTTTTGTGATGCCTCTCCTTCCATGACCTGGATAATTGCACTATGCTTAATCTGAGCTTCACCTTTGACAGGGACCTTAATACTATAGAAGCCTTGTTCCGGAATTGCAAAACCATACATATTGAGCTTTCCTGCTTTGCTATTTAGTAATTTGCATTCCACTGCCATGTATCCTGGTTCCTTGCACTTATAGCATATAGGCTCATTATTGCATTCCTGTTGGTGGTGTCCCATTTCTTGACATTTGAAGCATCTAATCTTGTTATTGAACTCTGCCTTCTCTCCACTATCCTTAATTTTTCCTTTATGAAGATCTTGCTTTTTGTTAAGAAAAGCTCTCATATCGTCTTCCGATTTGTGAATCTTACCTCCATACCTTTGCCTCTCAGAGTACCTGTCTTCTTGGTAGTTCCTGCCGTCAAATCCTCTTTTCCCCTCTTCAAGGTGGCGCCCTTTTCAGCCTTCTCTATTGTTGGATCTTGCTTCTCTGTTGTAGTTCCAGTTGACTCCCTCAGTTTCCCGAGCATCCATGCCCCTTTGCAGCTTGTTCCTCAGATCTCTCTCTGCTCTTCCTTCTTCTTCACGTAGTTGGTCTTCACCCCTGCGCTTCCATGCGCGGTTAATCTTCTCCTCCTCCCTCCCCATCTATATCGTCTCTGCAAACGATCTCAGGAGTTGTGGAGGTGGCCGTCTGCGGAACACTTTCCTCGCTTTTGAGCCAAACCTTCGAACCTCTTATGGTTTTGCTGGAAAACCTGGCACACTGTGCTCATCTGGCTCACTGAATTTGGAGACCCACACCCATTTAGGTTGTAGGTTGGGCCGCCAGGAGTGTGCATAGATATCTGGATGCCTCATTTTGACAGGCCCATTTGGCCAAGAGACCTCATCATCGTTTGAGTTTGAAACCGAATTTTGACCCCCCCCCCCCCCACTCCAACTGCGGGTCCTTCATCCCTGTTTTCGGGATTCTCGCCATGGATGCTTCTAACTTTGCCGTGGCAATTTCCAACTCACTGGCAGAATCTTCCTCAATGGAGAATCGAAAGAGGGTGTCCTTGATTTCCTTCGCCCATCGCTCCAACTCATACTCTCGCATTTCCCCATGAGCGCGGTTCATCCGCTCTGAGCTCTCTTCTCTCAGATTTAACCCTAGGATCAGAGAGTACCTTCGACCCTGGGATCCCTCCCAACGGGGGCCACGAAGACGCTAGCCCCACCATGGCTAATCTCTCAGACCCCGTGATTGAGAACAACCTGTAGAACCCGCACTCTTGCGGATTCTGTTGATCCCTCAAACCAACCGCAATCCCCAATTAAAGTAGTAGAGATTGTTCACCTGGTTACGCTGGATCAATTTCGTGGATAGATTCCAAGAGCTTGCCGATGAATCCGAAGGAATCGATTGGGGAAGGAGCAGCGGAAGGGAATCGCCTCCTCTCTCGGGCGGAATCCGCAACGCATTTGTTTACTCGCGCTTCCGGCGCATGCAAGCATTGAACAATTAAAATATTTAATTTAGTAGTAACTCACTAAGAGCAGGACTAATGGTTTCGTTTGCGTACGGCAAAATGCAACGACACGCCACTTTGAGCCTTCAAAAAGACATCAAGTATACTGGACTGGCAGAGACATAAGCTATAATAATTAATGCTTGCATGTTATAATAACAAATAGGAGAGGAGAATGGCGCTGGCTCAGCCGCATGCAGTAAGCTGGAGGTCAACATTGTCTCGGTCGCGAGTCGTGCGTCTCATTCTCTCTCTGGCTTGCTCTCGGAGTGGCACATTACAGCAATCAAACCTTCCCGTCGTCGTTGACGCGCCTCGGAGTGGCTGCTTCGCTGCCGCTTGGTCCGCCGCGGTCACGCAGCAGTAGCCACCACCGAAAGATCTCACACCCGTGTGCATGTTTGTCGCTGCCGCCTGAATAGGAAGGTCGTGTTTCCGCATCCATCATGGACGGCTTCAAGGGAAACGATACCCGAGATTTCTTCTCCCAACCGTACCCACACTCCCCTGGCCATTCATTCTTCTCCGACGATGACATCCGCCAACTGGAAGCAGAGGCCGTCCTCCACAGCCCAACACGTCACGGTGGAGCCTCTGCAAAAGAATACAAATTGATGCACCAGGAGGACAATGCCGACGAGGATGATGTCGTTGAGGTTGCAGACCCCAAGGTATGATAATCCGAGGCTCTTCCTGTAGTTTTCTCAATTGTGTGTATTGAAATTTGTTTGCAATCCCCCGTATAGAGTAAGAGTGACAAGGCTAATTGGTGCAAACTTAATAATCAAGTGTTGTGTGAATGCATTGTGGAGCTAATCCGCATGGGTAACTATGTCAACGACCAAATGTTATCTAGAGGTTATCCTATGCTCATTCAAATGTTTGAAAGGGACCTTCAACTTCACTCATTCTTCTTTTAGAAATGTAGTGAAGAGGTCCTTTAGAGTACTCAAGGAGAAGTGGAGGTTTATGTATGGTATGTCAAGTTATCCTTTCGCAAGCAAAGCAAAATCATAGTAGCATGCATGGCATTGCACAATTTTATTAGAGAAAACGATATCAATGACGACGACTTCATTTGGTTTGAGCTGGATGATGAGATAGGTGCAGAGGGTCATATCATGGCCGAAAACACAAGTGTGCCGGATGACAGTGAAGAGGAGGAACCTAGTGATCACAACATGAATGCTTTCCGTGATAAATTAACACATGCTTTGTACAATAGGTTTCAATTTCGGCCTTGTACACATAGTTACTGTTTCGTGCCAGATTTGATAAATTTCAACATTTGATAGTTTTGTTTCAGTTGTAAGTTGACTTTTTGGGTTTCATTCATTCATTATTGATTGTTAAATTTGCATGGTTTCCTATAATTATGGGTATTTTGGACTTTATGCATGGCTGAAATGCTTTTAGTGGCTAAGGAAAGGAACACCCCCTGCTACATTTTAGTGGCTCAAAATTTTAGTGGGTTTATTAAAATTTTGCCACTAAAAATTTTAGCCACTCTTGAAAAAGAATAGACCTTACTTCTTCGGTTCACTTTTTCAACACATTACTGTTGCTCTAACAAACATTTAAAATTGTGGGGCTCACAACTACCACTATAGGCCAACGTGGCCCTTTATTGCAACCAACAGCGGGCGAAACTATTAACCATCCTCTTAATGCTCCTTGCCTGCTCATGTTGACTTGCCACAACACCATGAAACATATGATTTTACAATTCACACTTTAGATGTTTATATTGTTCTTCATGTGTTTAAAGTATATGGGTCATGTTTGTTTCAGTTTTTATTGACTTTTTTATGGTGTTAAAAGTTACCTTTTAAAAAATGTTGTCTCCATTAGAAGCCCATGTTAAGTTTGAATAACACACATTTTACTATTAGTATTGATGGTTTCTATATATACTATTGATAAGTGTTATGTTACATAATCAGACAGAAATAAGATAAATATTCAAATCCACCAGGAACCACCAAGATGAAGCACTTTCCTATCAAGAAAGGACCACAATCGGCTTATGGAACATACGAGACATCGTTGAATATATATATAAGGCCTATCATACAAGTCTAAGATTGTGGCAAAGGAAAGAGATATTTGGATAGTCGAGAATAATATAGGTAAACTGTCCTGCTTTCAGCCTAAATGTGAACGTACGAGCGACATTTTCTATTTCTCCAACCAATAGGTGATCCTGCCTGAGATATTAAATCTGTACAATATATTAAGGGAGGTGAGGTCGTCTAGAGCAAAATTTTCGTGTCCACGGAGCTGTACACACGCCTTGGGTCTTCGTTTATCGTTTTGAATTCGGTGGTTTTTTATCTAACACTATATCGACCGATTTAGCGGAAACCGATCCGATTCTGATCAATAAGTCGTCTCAAACGTAGTTACCAGAGTCCGTTAAATATTGTCTGGAAGGAAGAAATCAAGTTTTTGTTCGCGTTAGGGTTTCGTTCCAGCATAACCCAATTTTGCCTTCCATTGACGACGATATCTCCCTAGGTGAGTTCGCCATACTTCACTATCTGTTTTCGAAGTCTTTACTTCGAGTTTTGGGTGCCGTAGCGCCGCAGGCGAAGCTCCGCAACTCCCTCTAATGGCGCCGCCGTCTCTACCGAGGACGGCACCGCCGCACGCCGCCGCGATTGACAACGGCCGCACATCTCGTGATCAATGGCTGTAGTTAAATCCAGCTTACCCCTTCGTCAGTTCAAATTTAGGCCATTCGATCTGTATTCAGCGGTCTGGATTGAAGGTTGTGTAATCGGTCCACACCGTGGACCGGTGGACCGTGGACATTGACTGGTCCATGGACTCAGTTCATAGCTTTTTCTACTCAAAGTATACTGATAGGTCCCTATTGTTAATATTCCTGTATCCGGCATAAAAATGTTTTCTATAGTTTACAGATGTGCTGTTATTTTGCGAAAAGACCCCGGTACTTAAGTATAATTATTTAATTTAATATAAAAACGAACGAATGAAACATCCTGAACATGGATTCTTTACAAATAAATCCCTGTAGTTTACAATATTTATGTCAGTTCATGAAAAGGTTTTTTTGTGTAATCCAGAACCTCTACATTTTGACGATATTTTGCAGAAAGGTCCCTATAGTTAAATAAAATTACATAATACCTTTAATCCGACACTTTCAGTTTGTGAGAAGGTCATTACACTTTAATATAATTATGTAATGTATCCAGAACGTCTACATAAAAGGTTTTTTTATGATAATTTGTAAAAAGGATCCTATAGCAGTTAATTAAAATGAAATAATACCTTATTTTCAACTTATGTTGCAGGTTGCAGTTTGATTGGATATATACATGGGTGGTGAGACAGATCTAAGTTTGTGCTCCGACATATCAAACAACTCCAGCACACCTGATAATGGTGCAATTGTTGACTGTAATATGGAACTTTTAAGGCAAAAGGATAGAGGATGAAAAAGACAAAAGAGAAAACAATTGACCGATGAGCAAAAGGCGGAAGAAAATAAAAAGCGCCGTGAAGAGTATGAACAAAAGAATGTGAAATCAGGTT
The DNA here is from genome assembly GCA_030378355.1 of Eleusine indica. Taxonomy (NCBI): domain Eukaryota; kingdom Viridiplantae; phylum Streptophyta; class Magnoliopsida; order Poales; family Poaceae; genus Eleusine; species Eleusine indica. Next base: position 53,518,740 of record CM059495.1, read on the forward strand.
TTATTTCGTTTACTTATACTTATTATATTATATTATAATTTTTTTAATTCAATTGTATAATATTTAATTTTTTTAAGGAACTAAATTTTTAAATTTTCAAATACAAGTTTTTCAGATAAATTTTTTAAATTTTAAAATGAAGGCTTCAGCTTGCGAAAACAATCTGATTGGTTTTTACAGTGACAACTTCTCAGAACAGTGTAGAACTACCATTTAAAGAATTACAACAACAGAAATGAACATCCATAACACATGCAAAATAGTTAATCAGTTAAGTGCACGTGAGTGACGTGACAAGATAAAATATCACTTCAATTTACATAACAGTACTCTAATCATTCATAAAATCCTGAACTTTCAATTACAAATGGTCATCAGTTGCAAGTACATGAGATTCTAGGATCTGAACTCTCTAAGAGTCAGCTTTTACCATAGATGCTAATAGCTCGATGTGCTCCTTCTTGGTTAACATAACAGCATTTCCACAAATGTTTGCAAGAATCAGGTTACAACATAGCATTGATGCTGCTATTAGTCACTCCATTCCTTGAACCACCATTCCTTGAACCATCATGAGCAGAACAGAGCGCAAGCTTACCTCCATATCATCCATGTTGTCTCAAGCCGGCAGGCTCCAACTTGTTAACTCTGTAATCGCCTCCATGCCTACATTTGCAATGTGTGTACTTAAAGTGCCAGTTTCAGTATTGGAGTACATGGAAAGAGCGCAACGATAGTATTGAATTCAGTTGCAACATTATCAGTTATTTTGACAGTTGCTATTAGTCGCTCCATTGCTTGAAGAACCATAGTAACTGTCTGCATAAATTTTAAAGCACATTATAAGAGTATGTTAGAAAGCATAGAACAACCTGTATGTAGCTATTAGAATTTATTTTTGTGTTTTCATTGAATTCTTTTAGTTGTCCAATAACAGAATGGAAAATTATAAAAGTAAAATTTACATGGTGGTGCATACACGCACAAATTGAAAGCATAATTGTCAACAATAATAATTGTTTAATTACTTCGATATTCTAAAGAAAGTAACAGCTAACTGAATGTAGCTCCATATATTAGATTTTTTCTGTGATGAAACTCATATATTCAGATTTGAGTCTTTAACCTAACATTTTGTTTAACCTCAATGGATGTGCATGCACACAAGCATCTGACTGATTAATTACACTATCCTTTGTACCAGGAAAAAATAAGAAAGAGTTACCAGGAAAAAAATAAGAAAGAGTTAACGGAGGAACAAAAGGAGGCAAGACGAAAATATGCTAGGAACTATTATGCTATGATGACACCAGAGCAACGTTTATCCAGAAAGCAGAAACAAGTAAAACCAAAAAGTCTTCAAAAAAAGAGTGCACGCAAAAAAAAACATGGTCTGATCACTGGAGACAACTCATGGGACAATGCCCTCACAGAAGCCACGCAGTATGCAATGCCGCCGTCTCTACGAAGGCTATTCGTGACGATATTAGTGTTTGGTGAACCCATGGATGTTCGTCGACTTTAGGATAAGCACTATGAGGCATTATCAAAAGACTACCGTCGTGTTAATCCTTCCAAGACCGCGGTAGAGACATGCTACGATCCATGAGAATGGAAATAACAAAATTTGATACACTGCCCAAGATCGATGGCTCGCATGACGCGGCAAAAGGTCTTGAAACAGAGATCTATGAGGAGTTGACTGTTAAAATAAATGACGAGGATATAAATCTTTATCAGTCTCTCAACAAAGAGCAGACGGACACGTACAACAAGATTCTATGCGCTGTAGAGAGCAAAAATGGCGGTGTGTGCCCTGGAGGCACCGGTAAGACATTCCTATACAGGGCGCTCCTGGCAACAATAAGAGGTCGAAACAAGATCGCGGTCGCAACAGCGACTTCCGGTGTTGCCGCTTCCATAATGCCCGGCGGAAGAACTGCGCACTCGCGGTTTAAGATACCCCTCACAATCAACGACGGTGATCCTTGTGGCTTCACAAAGCAGAGCGGTACAGCCAAACTCCTACAACAGGCCTCTCTGATAATATGGGACGAGGCGTCGATGATAAAGAGGCAAGCTGTGGAGGCACTGCATAACAGCTTGCAAGATATCATGGACCGAAAGGACTTGCCGTTCGGTGGGAAGACTGTTTTTTTTTTTGGTGACTTTAGACAAACTCTCCCTGTGATCCGAAAAGGATCCAGAGCTTAGATAGTCGACGCGTCGCTGCGCTGCTCTGACCTATGGGATCACATGCATCATCTCAAGCTGCAACGCAACATGAGGGCACAGAACGATCCGTTGTTCGCTGAATACCTGTTGCGTGTCGGTAACGGAAGAGAGGAGACGAACAATGAAGGGGAGGTCCTTCTTCCAAAAGAGATATGCGTTCCGTATACCGGCGACGACAGCGATCTAGACGCGTTGATTGACTACGTGTTCCCAGACCTCAACGCTAATAAGACCAACCCAAACTACATCACATCCAGGGCGATTCTGACGACGAGGAACGAATGCGTCGACAGGATTAACATGAAGATGATTAATCTATTTGAAGGGAAGGAAATAGTACACCATAGCTTCGATAGCGCAGTGGATGATCCCCACAACTACTATCCGACGGATTTCCTTAACACCTTGACCCCAAACGTACTCCCTCCGCACGTGCTCAAGCTTAAAAAGAACTGTCCAGTCATATTGCTTAGGAACTTAGACCCAGCAAATGGGCTATGTAACGGGACGAGGCTGGTGGTACGTTACTGTCAGAAGAACGTCATTGACGCTGAAATCGTGCTTGGGCAGCACGCGGGAAAGAGGGTGTTCCTTCCTTGCATACCTCTATGCCCCTCGGACAACGATATGTTCCCGTTCCAGTTCAAGAGGAAACAGTTCCCGATAAGACTGAGCTTCGCGATGATGGTCAATAAGGCGCAGGGCCAGACCATCCCGCACGTTGGAATCTTCCTGCCCGACCTGGTTTTCTCCCACGGACAATTATACGTTGCTCTATCTAGAGCTACCGCGAGACAACATATCAGAGTGCTCGCGTACCCTGCTGAACATCACGCAAGAAAAAAGGGGGCCAAGGCTAAAGAGAACAATGCATCAAAGGGTAAGAAGAGGAATCGAGCCGACGAATCAAAAGGGGCAGGGTCCAAGATTGATGGAAGCACGTATACTAAAAATATAGTGTATAGAGAGGTTCTTACATAGTAGAGATAGCTAATAGGTGATGTTAAAATATGAGTTGTAAGCAAGTGAGACCAAGATGACGAAGTACGTGAATGTTTAATCTACTTATGACCTGTTGTTTACTAGATTCCTGCAATACTTGCTTCTTTAAAGCTACAACTATATCTTATCTTAGAAAATTGTATTAAAACTGTGACAAAGTATATCAACCAGGATAATATTATGTTGAGCTATTACTGATGTGAAATAATTCATCACAATCCACACGACTAATAATCAGTTACCTCAAGATCTAAACAGTAGATAAATATCATAAAATAAATGTGTGAACCAAGTATTACCTGCAGATTGAAAATGCGATCTTTCAATGTGCCCTATAGAAAGCGTCTGGTACTCAGCATATGGATTCCACCAGGGATTAAGCATAATCATGTGGCAAGCAGCTACCAAGTTCAGACATAGCCTTCAGCGACATAATCATTAATTATATCTGCAGAATAAATATCAGATATGAACTTTGCACAGTAAAGACTTGGATCACAAAATTTACTGATCTGCCTACGTACAAAGACTTCAAACAGTACCTTAGAAAATATCTAAGCTTTTGATAAAGATAGACTGAAAAATATAATGAATTCTTGCTCCACCAGAAAGTTCAATTGTTGATATATCTTCATTTTTCCCTTCCACCATTGAGGAGAACGCTACATATACAAGTTTTTAGTAATTTAATGTCTGCAAATAAAGACAGGGCAAAAGAAAGTAATAGGAATTTGATCACAGGAGCACATACTTTCACAGAATGCTCAAAAGTTTATCACCTAGCCTGTTCTGCAATTATTAAAATATAGATGGGTCATCACAGGGGAGACACAAAGAAAAAGAAAAGGACAGCATCACGTTTAACAGGCATTCAACAAAATAAGTTAGACTCGGCTTAATTTTTTTAGGATTCTGTGCCTTTATAGAACAAAAGAAAAGGGTTTCAAAACAGACCTTCGAGTCAAAGCAAGCTCCTTTGCAACACCAGTCAATTGACTACTTATGCATGACTTGAGTCCTGACAGAACAGTCTTTATATGTTGGACCAAAATCTGAAACCAGATACATGCACTTTAATATAAATTCCAATAAACACTGTAAGCTGGATTACAAACATTTGTTTCATAACAATACCTGGTTTAATTTCTTTGTTAACGGTGGTATCCCACATACTGACCAATACCATGGTATGCCTAAAAATGAAGAAAATAAATTTGTCCCCGTCCGCAGCCAGGACCATGCTTACCAACACTTGGATTTGGCCTCCTGTCAACCGGAGAAAACATGAGGAAGGAAGTGCTACAAGGCAACAACACTCAAAATGGAACAGAGGAAACAAACCTTGCCAAATCCACTGTCAGGCTCCGCCTCGGATTTTGGCCACCGCCGCAGAATTGGTTATTTATTGAGATCAATTGCTTAGACCCAAGGACTCATACATTGCTGTAATTGCACCATATAAAATAGAACCAAAAAAATTAAAATCATATATAAATTTATTATGCAATGATAACTACTATTAGTATTTTGCTTTCTTTGCAAAGCTGTGTGTGTCCTTATAAAGTACTATATATGTTTGCATATCCAAACAGATGGACAAGAACAACTACCAAATATGACAAACATTAAGATAATAGAACAAAATACTCTTCATTGGATATCTATCATTTTACCAAATCTAAATAAAAGTGGTTTGAAGGCTTTACCAAACCAACAAATGCATCAATTATGTACCATTAAAACTAACCAAGAAAAAAATAGTGAAGACAAACAGCACATATTTATCAAACTTCTATTTTGTTAAAATGGTGAAAGCATCTCTACAACATACAATGAAAATAAAAATTTGATATTTCAGCATACCAGCTTTCGTTTCTGATCCTGATGGAAGGAAGACAGTTAGCATCTCTCTGTTGTCAAGTGAAGCTGAAGATATCATAAGATTTCCCTACCAAAATTAGTGGGTTAGCTATGGCTACTTTTTTCTGGAAAAGATTTAAAATTAGTTCAACATAATGCTGGAAATGCAAGTAACTTCATGAATCAGATCAGCCTTGCCAATTTGCTGTTATAGTAACAGTAATAAGATATAAGTTGTTTAGGAAACTAAAGTATGAGTGAACCAAATTTTTGGTGTCCAAATGAGTGAATGTTGAGAACACTTAAAAGAAACTTCAACCCATCACTAGCTTCGAGCAGTACAGCTAAATACAACAATCCATCATGTACAAAATCAGAATTGGAATCACCAGTTTGCATTACTGATAAATCAAATTGCCTATATCAATTTAGCAAGACCTCTAAAATATGGATCAGCTTAAGGCGCTATATGGCCATGTCAACAATGAAGCAGAGCATCACAACACATGTAACGACATTTCATCAAACAGATAAAGGGCACAACGAAAAAAATAATAAACGTGATGATGAGGTTAAACGTTCAGGAACTATCCAAGACACTGAAAAGCTGGCCTTCTCTATACAACGACATCTCCTGCTGCAGATACGTAAGTGTATCTACATCTGACATCAATCAAACACGACTTTAAAAATATACTAACAATGCTTAAACATGCAGGTACTTCTGCCATACACAATTAGATACACGCTGTTTGTGTTAGACCATAAAGAAAAGTCTGTGATGATGTTCGACCCCAAACCAATGGAAAATTGGTTTAGAGACATACCATACAAAAGGTTCGTGAAAAAAATTATAAACATCAGCAGCAACTACTGCCTTGCAATGAACAAAGTATGCCCTGGATGGCATGAGGATATATTTCTGTGGAAGCATATTCCAATAGAAGACACTTCAGTGGTGGACATCAACGGGTAAAAAATTGCTAACTACAATGCTACACAGATTTAGTTTTTTCTTAATGTTTCTACTCAGGTTCTTAACCGGTGACATGGTCCTGCAAATAATGTCCACGTTCGACGGTAAAGAGCAGCAACAATCAATCTCTACGGTGAGTAAAGTATACAAAATAGAGAAACATTGATTAATTATTTTTTCTAGGACTCTAAACATGAATATAAACTAATAATGTATGTTGCCACAGGACGGGAGAAAAATACGAAGAAGGCTAGTGGTCGACCTACTGACGTTCGAAGGAAATACAAGTCAATCAGTTATACCAGCGAACATACAGGACTGTCTAAACCAGATCAAGCCAAAAAGTGTTGGAAAGATGTACACATGATGCAATGCAGAATGGATTATTTATTCAGCCCAGTTGCTTAGGCCCAAAGATTCATACGTTAATGTAATATCTAAAGTTATGATACAATTATAACTACTATTAGTATTTTGATTTCTATGCACAGCAGTGTATATCCTTAAAAACTAGTATATGTTTCCATATGCAAACAGGTGCACAACTACAAAATATTACTGATTTGTTAAAAAACATATGGAATACTAACTAAAAATCATTTAGAATATATATCAAAATTTAAAAATCAAATAACTCTCAGTGAAAAAATTATACATCAAGTCAAAACAGCACAGAACAAGTATTCATAACAAAGAGAAATATGTACAAGTGGAGTGTATTTAATTTTATTTAATGATTGAGTAACCAAACTTTCCGACATTGAACTAAGAAAAGTGTTCATACTATCATGCTTACCATGATGGTCGACCTCCGTATTTCACACCAATGATGCCAATATGCCTTAAAACACGTTTTTGCAACAATGAGTCCTTTACTGGCAACAACCGTACAAAACGTGTTACCAAACTTGCTACCATAAAAAAAGGAATACGATGAAGAAGTCACAACTAGAAATTCAAGTGTGATACAGGGAAAAAAATGTGCATCATGATTTTCACACAACTCTGTGACAATGTGCATCATCCACAGAGTGATTATCACATTAAAAAATCATTAATGGATTTAAGAAAAAAAAAAGATATGTGTGAGACGTATAATTAATCTTAATGTAAAAGAGAAACAACATTATTGATTTTAAAATAATATCAAACTCAAGTCTTCTCACTCGACAAATCTACAGATCAAAACACAATTTAGCAAAAAGCAAGAGAGATATATTGCAGATTGACCTAATAAAATACAAGAAAAACTACAGGCATTTCTATATCAAGCCATGATAGAAGAGCACAGGTAAGAAAGAAGAGTGAAAGAGAGAACCTGGATGAGGGCAGCGGAAGAAATATAGCAAATGCCTGGAACCAGAGGGGGCTGGGGATTTTGGCCATCGCCGGGGTGGAGCTCCGGCTCAGAATTTGGCCACCGCCGGGAAGAGACCGCCGATGAGGACCAATGACACAGAGGGAGATCGAGGACGCCGCGTCGCTGGGAGCACCTCGTCAAAGAGGGAGCTGGGGGAGGGACGCCGGGCCCAGGCGGGGACGCCAGCTTCGCCAAGGATAGAGGCTCAGAAAAGAGACGGGGCACTAGGGGAGAAGAACGGGGCGGAAGAGTGGCGGAGCTAGAGGAGAATTGAGGAGGGTGCGGCACATAAAGAATTTTGTTTGATGCTCAGATTAACATGGTGAAATTTTGAAACTTGTAACTATGTCTTGGATTTCTCTGGGTGCAGCCGCACCCAGAGCTAACAACATAGCTCCGCCCGGAACGGAACTCCAATTTGCCATGGCTGAGAAACGGTGGCCACCACACCTCTCACACGATGAGGTAGAAGAAGATAAGGCTAACTGTTTATTTTACATTAAGGTCTTCCAGGATTATTGAAAATAATTATCATTCTTCAGTGTCTTTATATTTTAATGAAAAAGCCTTTAAAGTTGATAGGATTTCAAAAGGTAACCACTTATAGGTATTCGGCTGCAAATACTGAATAATAACATTACAATAAAATTCCAAATATTATGTTTTCAAGTATCTCGCAATTTAAATTGATATTCAAATATTATGATTCTAAATATCTGGCAATTAAAATTGATACTAAAAAATAACATGTCAAATTCATATAAAAAAATTGTTTGTTCATACTGTTAAACTTATATCCAATAAAATTGATACTTTTATATATGTAAAACTAATATTTGTATTAATCTCTCAAATATAGTATTGCATTAAAGTAACTTAAATGAAACTGTTCAATCAACTGTAACCAATAATATTTATACATCGGTTATTTGAGTTTTTAAGCCCGTCGCAACGCACGGGGCACATTGCTCGTCAACGACAACGGCAGTGACGACGAGGACCAGGAGAACGACATTGTCAAGACCCCGACCGGTCGCGCCGAACAAAACGGGATCGGCGAGGTGGCTCCCGGCTGCAGGAACGTGTCTCAAGGACCATGGGTGAGGGCCGACGCCACAAAGGGACGGCGATGGAGCCCTTCCAGCGCAACCCTACGTCTCATGCCAATCCAGCTCAACCGCCTCCGGTCGATGACGTTGCCGCATTGCGCCTTCAAATTCCGACCGATAGGGAGGACTCCTGTCCGAGAAGATTGGCCGCGCTGGGCTAGATCCGAGGAAGGACGGCCTCGAGTTGAGAGAGGGTAGCGCAGCGGAACTAGGAGGCCGGTGCAGCAGACCTCGCATCAAGGGAGAAGGGAAAGGATGGAGAAGAGGAAGGCCGGCAAAGAAGGGAGGGGCGGTGCACGAATGAAGAGGAAGGCACGACCAAGAGGTCGGGAGAAGACAATGAAAGGATAAGGACATGACCATTTTATAAAAATATTCTCCATAAAACATATAATTTTTTAAAACTTTCCTATGTCTAAGTATTTTTATGGATATATCCCAAACCTTCAGAAAATTTCCAAAACAATTGAAGGTAATCGGATTTAGTACAAATATCCTACATCGTAGTAATCAAAGATACATAGAAAAAAATGTTGTTTCGGCACACCAAAAAAAATAGAGGACTTCATAAAAATCATATTATAACAGTCGTGAACTTTTGTTTTAATGAGACTAACAGTCATTGACTTAACTAACTTTTTTATTCAAAACCTACGCTCAACAAAAAATTGGTTATCATATCAATTTGTTCATCGCATTTTTTAAAAACAATATTATATACAAAATATAGTTCAATAAATAAATAAATAACAGATAAAAAGAGAAAAAGATATTAAAGATATATTATAAATTATAGAATTTAACATTTCAATTTATCAAAAATGTCTGATCTACAAGTTTTCAAAAGTTTTAAAGTTCGATTCTTCAAATTTTCAAGCTCGTGGCAATAGTTCAAAAAATAAATAAAAAACAGAAAAAAGAGAAAAATATGTTAAAGATATATTATAAATTATATAAGAATTTAACATTTCAATTTATCAAAAATGTCTGATCTACAAGTTTTCAAAAGTTTTAAAGTTCGATTTTTCAAATTTTCAAACCCGTAGCAACGCACAGGCACATTGCTAGTATTTGAATAGGCAAACTAATAATCAACCTACCAGCCTACCAACCAACGTCATTATCTGAGTTTTTACAATTCAAACTTTTTAGTGCCATGACACACAGGCTTCCATAGTATTATGTTTATTTATCTTTATTTTTGCTCTTGGCTCTTTTCTAATTTTTAAAACCTCTCATACTAAATACAAATGTAGTATGTGTTTATGTGGGTACTAACTCACGCATATCACAACACACATGGGGTTTGTCTGACGCTTCTAAACCTAATACGTGAGCCGCCACCAGGTCTCGCGAGCCACCACCACCTCCTCCCATCAAAACTGTTTGGTCCCTCTCCCTCTCGCCTCTGGTGATCACCAGCGGCTGGAGGGAGTGGGGATCCATTTTTCTCCTTTTGTTTTGAGTAGACCGAGTCCTAGATTATAGTTAAGTTTTCTCTCCATGTTGAGTTATTTGGTATTGGAGAGTTGTTTACTCCTTCTCATCGGTCACGATGAGAAAAAAGGGTGGATTTGGTCTTTTCATGACGACAATAATGAAGATGATGGCGGCAACGATGACGTCAATAACTTTTTTGTCTTGACGACATGGAGATTTAGGTTTCCGAACGACAACATCAAAGTGAAGATGATGTTATTGGCGTGGAATAAAATTTTTCAGTCTATTCTCTATTTTGTCGTGGTTGATCTAGTTATATCATTCACGATGAAGGAGTAGTGAGAATAAATCTACTCTTGAAACCGATTTTGATTGGTTTTGAGTTGAAAAGATTAGATTTAGTTTTTCTTCTTCTTCACTGACAAATGGAAGAAAAAAGAAGACAGAAGAAAGAAGAGGATTACATTGAATTCTATCTACATGAATATTAGACGTCGTTTCCTTGACACCTATTTTTAGCCTGTTTGTTAAGTGTTTATGTATGTGGTCATCTATATAAATCTTCGTACCTTAACCCCACATACGGAGGGATACTTGAGTCTGATTCTAGGATACGAAGTGAAACAAGCAACGCTCCCGCCGCACGGCTTTGCCACTATGCTATGAGCCTGCTCGTCTCTTTTCTCGTTGAATAGTTTTATGGCCAAGCTTCTTGATTGTCACTATTTGTCTAATTTATTCTCTCTACCACCACAACCCCACATAAGGAGGAAGGATAAATTTCGTTTATTATCTTTCCTCCATTATATACTTTTCATTTTTAGGTATCATATTTATAAAAACTATTATAATTTATTTTAGTATCAGATATTCATTAACATAATTTTTTAAAATAAGACCAACAATCAATATGACTTCTAATAGTTAAAAAAATACTTACATACTATATTGAAATAGAATTAGTATACAAAGTTCTTCAACGTGTTTCTCATCGTCGGGACACTCTTCCTTCGTTCTTTTAGGTGTCAGAGATGAGCAAAAGCTTCTAATAATATATACCAACGTGACACCTATTAATTATTGTCGAGATATTGTTTCTTTGTTCTTAGGTTCGCAAAACTTGACAGAAAATTTTTTACAAGTACATACAAACCCACACATTCTAAAGGTATTTTAAGGTGTCGTGTAGCTTTGGTTTTGTTTATTTCCTTTATTTTGTTGATTCTCATTTTTTCTTAAAAAATAAACGATAATCTCATGAAATCTTTTGTTTATTTTTATCGAATTTTGTTTATTGTAACTGTGGTTTGAGTTTTGAATGATGGGAAGCAAGAAAATCTTCGTTTTTTTTCTAGCTGTTGTTTATAATCAAAGCATGAGTGAGAGAATCGGAAACAAATGGATCCTCCACCTTGCATATTATGATTTATTACAAAGTATGGGCGTGTTGGAAAAAAAATGTCTAGTCCTTCCATTTTAAAATATAAGCATTTGAAGATTTAGTCTAGATTCGTAATATGTTCAATAAATCTCATTAAAGATGTTATGAATACTTATATTTTAGACAGATGGAGTATTTTTTTTTTTTGCTCGCACGACGATGGGCGTGCCAGGAGAAACGGCATGTTGTCCGGTTTATCGTAGTTGGACGAAATAAAATGACCGTGGTCCCGTGTCCTTACTGGGGACGCATCTTTTCACCTCATGGTTCCGTTTTTGGGTCTAGACAGGCCTGAAAACGGGGACGGGGAGGGGCCGCGAGGGAAAAATTTGGAGCGAAGGGAAAACCAAGGGCGCGAGCGGGGAGAAGCAGGGACGGCGCCACGCGAAAGGGAAGATTTCAAAATTTCGGGGGGCGACGAGCGAGTAGAAACGCCTGCGTTCCCTTTTCGGCGAGGCGAGGGCGCGGCGCATGATCTCCCCGTTCTCGCTGCCAAAAATCACCTCATTAAACGGTTCCCCTTCCCTAGAGGAGGTGAGGTGTCCAGAAACGGAAGAATTCCCCACCCACAAGGCTGTTCACACCAGAGCAATTCCGCTCTCCATTTCGCTTCGAATCTGAGAGCCGCGGCGTTTAGGTTTTCCCCTTCCCCCTTCCCCGAGCTCGGCGGCGGCGGCGGCTTGGGATGGCAGCGTCGCCGGAGAGGAGCGGTCTTGAGAGCCTGGCCGGGGCGGTGGAGCCGCAGCCGCAGCCGCTGGAGGTCATACCGCCGTCGGAGGCCAAGGCCAAGAAGCGCAACCCGGCTCCGGGGGTCCGGATGGTTGGACGCCGGATCTACGATCCGGAGAACGGCAAGACCTGCCACCAGGTGAGCTCATCTGTCCCCTTCCCGTACTGTTTCCGGCTTCCCCAGGGGCCCAGACGCGTGGATTTGACTCGAATTTTACTTCTCTGCTCCTCCTCCCCTTCCTGCAGTGCCGCCAGAAGACGACGGACTTTGCGGCGGCGTGCAAGCTGGTCAAGAAGAAAGGCCCGTGCACGATCAAGTTCTGCAAAAAGTGCCTCCTGAACAGGTACGAATTCTCCCCGCTCTCTTCTCGCGGTTCGCGACTTCGTCCACGGTCTTAGGTTGGTACGGTATGGTTTTCGTTAGGTACGGCGAGAATGCCGAGGAGGTAGAGAAGAAGAACGATTGGACCTGCCCCAAGTGCAGGGGAATTTGCAACTGCAGCTTCTGCAGGTGAGTCCTAGATGCTGCCGCTCAATTTAACTGTCATTGTGGGGGATCTGGGATCTTTCTTTCGTCCATTAATTATGTGGTCTGTTGTTTGATCAGAAAGAAAAAGGGTGAGATGCCAACTGGAATCATGGCTCACCTCGCCAAGGCTTCAGGTTGTGCCTCTGTCCATGATCTCCTTGAAAACCGGTCAGACGTGGTTGCTGCAGCACAGGTGATGCTAAAGGTGAATGCTAGTGAGAAGGTAATACTATTTTTCTTTACAATTCTTTGCTTTTCCCTATAACTGTTTATTCTGGTTGATACACTTTGCTGACTCCATTGTTATAAACAAGGAGCAGGGCGTAAAGAGGGCCCGAGAAACTGATGTTGCTACCAGTGAGGTGGTGGTTGAACAGGATGAAAATGTTGGCGTTGATCTCAATGCAGTTCCATTGAACAAAGGGAGCGGAAACACCGGTGTTGATCTCAATGCAGTTCCTTCTGTTCATATCAAGAAAAAGCTGAAGCGCCATCACAGTGTAAAGAAGAATCCTGCTGATGGAAGTTTCCATGATGGAGGCAATGGTGAACCGTTGCTAAGGAATGAGAGCCCTGATGCTCCCAATAATAATATTGTGCTATCTAAGGGCACTCTGGTCACTAATGTTGCAGGTGCAGAGTTTGACGATGAAGATGTTGGGGCTGCAATTCAGTTTTATGAGTTCTGCCGCTCGTTTGCAGAGGTAGTCTGAGGAGAGAGAATGAACTTTATTTTTAATTATGAGGTTGCATACCTTGTTTTCATATACTGTTGATGAAGTCTTAAATGGTTTAATCTGTATCCAGATTTTCAAAAATTTGAATAATGTTGTCTGTCATCCTATGGAATCTTGTACTGCTTTTTGCCCTTTTTGTTGCTAAGCGCAATAATAGTTATTGTTAGAGAATTTGCTAAATGTTGGGATCCCACAAGGCAAGGTGACATACTTCAAGGCTATGCATTGAGGTAATCATAACGATTCGCTCGGGTTTTATGGGGCTGCAAACAATTGAGGCAAAGGGATATTCGGAGTGGACATTAATGTTCAGTGGGTAATAAGGCATGATGTCAGAGCAATATCTGAACTTCTTCCACATACCGCTAATCCTAAGAAACGAGGGAGGTTCTTGTGGTGGTCCAGCAACTATCGATAAATGTTTCATCACCTTTAAGAATTGGTTTCTTGCCTATTCATCTGGTTTGATCTCACGCATAGCTTGTCTAAGTGCAGCTGTTACTTTGGGTTACCACCTCTATGAAGCTTAATTAGTTGTCGGACATGAGGAGCTCCATTAATAATTTGACATGGCCACCATTACTATTAGCTCCATAAAGAAAAGTTGAGCCCACAAACCAGAAAACATAGGGCAGCTGGATACTCTAGGTTTAATGGGCACTATCAAGGTAGTTTGCATAAACCTTGGTGCACACATCCAACCTGGATGGAAATTTCATGCACCTTGGAAGTTTGTGGAAGTGCCGATAGTTTCAAAAAATGAAAATGTTTACAGTGCAAAATTTCTTATTTTTTTGGATTGGGTGTAGATCTTGTAGGCATCCTTTTTTTTTTTAATGAAATGGGAGCTAGGCTCCTAGTCATAATATATTAAAAGTTTTCAAGTACAAAGAGCATCCTTATTTAGTTCACTAGTTAACAAAATTAATGATGGAATCTAGATTTCTATTCTTTCTTATGGCGCAGGTGCCAAATTTGAAAGGGGTTAACTACATCTCTATTATTCTACAATACTTGCCTGTTATCTTGCAAGTGCTTCTCTGTTTGAGTTTTGAGTCACCAGATGTAGCGATTCCCGATTCATATAGTCGTATCCATAGATTGTCTATGATTTCTGTTTAAAATTTAAGTTCGATTAAATGCTTTCTTGAAATTGTGTTTCATACGAAGAATGTAATGCAATCTAAAATGTTCTTTTTCACAGTTTTTCCAAATAAGGAAAGGGCAACCAGAAAAAATTCTTCAAGATATAGTTGGAGGCCGTGAACTTCGGCTGGTGTCCTCACATGTTGCTGATTTTCACATAACTTTACTATCTGTCATTCAAGAAGGAAGGGGAAATAAGTGAGTGCACTAAGTTATTAATTCGTACTAATTTTGTTTAAATAGTTAATAAATTGTTGTTTGCCCCCAGGCCCCCGGCTTATACAAGAGATGGAGATGCATGGGTAATTGATGTCGGTAAATGTATCAGTGAATCAACATTCATGTCAAAAGAATTGCCGTTCAGCTGTTTGAATGGACTGTCAGGATATAAAAACTTGAGCCCATCTAGTAAGCTGCGAGTTTTGAATTTCCTATGTGATGAGACCCTCTGTACTGAGTGAGTAACGTTTACAACACTTGCTGAAATTAATTCATTTGACTGCCTTCCTATATGTTCTTTTATGTACTAGAAACTGCAAAATGTTTTGTTCATATTTCATGCTCCATAATTTTAACTATTGATATGCCTATGCTTTGCTAATGTATATTATTTCCTAACTAAATGTATGCGTTACACATTACAACAAGACTCAATTCTTGTAACTGCCATGATAACTGATTTAACGGACAAGTACAGTCTAATATGGTAGCAATAGACCACACTTTATTAGTTTTTGTCAGCTTTACCTGTTCTTAATAGGGTATGCCCACATGCCTATAAAAGCAAATAAATATGTTTGTTATTAATTGTTGTTTAAATTTGTCTAGTGAATTGAGGAACTGGATTGAGACACAAAATGAAGTAGCTGCTGAACCCTTGAATGCTGCCAGAGAAAAGGCCCGAACTGCAAAAGAAAAGGTATTCAGCTTGCAATCTGTTTCTCTCTAGAACTGTGATCTGAAGTTTATTGTGTTTCATAGGAAAAGGAGTTAAAAGAAAGGCTAAAGAATAGCATGGATAAAACTATACTTAAGCCAAATGAAGCAGCAAGCATTGAAGAAAATGAGGATCTTATCTCACAAATAAAGGAGGCACAGGAAGCCAAGCGTGCTGCTCTAAATGGTCTGAACATTATGACTAGATATATCCAAAACTTCTCACATTGATTTTGTTTATGCCTTCTGCATTCTTTCAATTCGTTATTTGTTTGATACATATTTTGACATGGCATTTCCTTTTATTTTCAATTTTCGTTCTTGAGCTGAATATTAAGAAATGTTGAAGTTCATTTGTATATTTCAAGCTGTGCATCCATTTGATATCTTTTAACTGTGGTGTTGGACACAAGGTCATAACATTGTACCAATGCTATGACGGTATGACAAATGTTGAAGGCTAGAACTACGCTGTGCATACATTTGATATCTTTTAGCTATGCTAGTTGATGCAACAGGTTTCAAATAGGTTGAGACTTATGACAAATGTAATTAAAGTGTGGCTCAGGACTATTAGATGTAGTCCTGGTTATAATCTGTCATGTGAAGTAGATGCAAATTTTAGGGCCTGTTTGTTTTTGTTCCAGGTTATATAATCTAGATTATAGGTGCTAAATAAAAAAAAACTAGTTTAGTGGGAGAGACGTTCCACTAACTTTGTATTAAGAAGGGACCCACCGAAGACTAACCAGGAGGTGGGCACAATTTCTACAAATGTGGTGCGGCACCACGGGTTTGCCTGCCAGCCGGTGGACTTATCACCACACTGTGGGTGCCTTAGCAGATTATAGGTGTTGGATTATATAATTTTGGTCTGTCTGATTGGTAACTCAGATTATGGAACTTAGATTACTGATTTTAATGTAAGAAGACAACAATGCCTTGACTGTTTTTGCTGTCTTTCCTCATTTGTGTATGGTATATACAAAATTGAATAATGTCATTTTTGTCCACCAACCATACTAAATCGAGCATGCACTGCTTTCTAGATCGATTTTTTCTGAAGTTTACCATTGAGCGAAGTTCATAAGCAAGCACTAAGCCTTTTTTTTCCACGTCTAGATCAACATTGTTTTGCTCAAAATGAGCTCACTGCCTCATGAATTGAACTTTAAGATTCAAATCAACTTTGCTGCTGCGTCGATTGAATTTAGCTTATGGCTTGCTGTTTCGGAATAAGGAAATAGAAAATAAAATAGAATGTTAGGACTAGGAGGAAGGAGAGAACCATGTATGCAGGTGAAGGGGAGCACATAGAAAGATTTGGGATTGGGGATGCATTCATGTGCCTCAAATCTGGCAAGAAAATGGACGCCAGATGCTGTCACTTACGTCGAGCACCTTCCCATGCCATGGAAACCAACATGCCGGCATAGGAACCATGGACACCTGCTCTTGGTAGGCTGGCGCTTGTACCGCTGCGCCCCGCTGTTGCGTCGTGGCGTCAGCGCTTCGCCGTGCACCAAGGCCAAGGTTGTGACTTGTGAGGCGTCATTCCAGGAGGGACAGCTGCGGATCGGGCTGGATTTTGAAGCTTTTTTTGCCTAGGGTTAGAAGGGGAGGAAGACTGATGGAGGGGGAGGAGAATGGAATGAGGGAGAGGCGCGGCTGTGAGGTGGGCATTGGGGTGGGCTTGATTGAGGGGGTAGGGGGTAGTTTGATGGCAGTGGCGGGTAATTTTCTTTAACTTGGCATGGGTAGTGGGTCTTTGCTGCACCTTTTAAGGAGATTATTGGATTTCGGTAATCTGGTCGCTAAATTATATAATCTGACCAACTAATTTGACTGTTTACCTGTAAATATTTATCCATATTTCAATGACCAGATTATAATCTGAAACAAACAGGGCCTTAGTTCATTTCAATAGAACCATGATATATTGTGAACTTGAGAGAAAAAAATTGAACTTTGACCTTGATAATGTGCATGATGCGTGCAAACTAATGAGGAAGATCACATTTTTCTCAACTTAAACATACTAAAAAGACGGTCTTAACTTTTTAAGCAAAACAAGGGTACATCATTATTTCCTTCACTTTTTTTTATTCTGTGATTTGCATAAAATTGAGCTAGTAGCTTGGTATAAGTTTTCATCTTTTCCATCGCAGGTATGGCAACAATAGAGAAGCAACCAGATGTTTGGACCAAACCTCTGATGGTAGAGAAAGGGCTAGCATACTGGAAGCTGGAGGGCTACTTTGATAATAGCACTATATTTTTGCAAGGTTTGTTTGGTATTATTATGCAATGAGATTTCATTTATGTCCTTGTACTGGTAATATTATGATTAATTACTTGTAATATTACACTCGTCAGAATATGGTGATGCTGAGTTAATTGGAAATAAGGACAAGTGGTTTATGTTTACTGAAGATGAAGAGAAAGTAATTGAGGAATATGTAGCCACAAGGTGAGTAGTTTCTTTTGGATGTATCTTTATCTTCTCTAAAGATGGTATTCTTGCTCTTTTTGTGCATGTGTTTCACCAAAAGTATTTGACGAGAACCTATCTGTATTTAATCTGCTGCTTATTCTCCAATTATGCTGCTGAAGTTCATTGTTTTGTATGCGGTGTGATCATGAGTAGATGTCTAGAATTAAGTATATATATTTGAAACTACCAACCTAATAAATATCATTGTGCTATATCTTAAATTGGGTTCTTCCCATAAAAAAAGCTCAAAGATTGATCTCTTTGTTTCACTATCTTTGATTCTAAACCTACAAACTGCCAATCATGATGATGTTCTGTTGTGTTTAGTGCCTTTCTCAGTTGCATACATAGGAGGATCCTTTTTTTACATGCATTTTTTCCTGTGTGAAATTCGCATGTACTACCTGAAAGTAGGGTGATGTTTCATAAAACTTAGGTTGAGCTACATAATAGCCAAAATAATCCTTTGGTTCTGAAAATTGGCAGCTAATTTATAGCTTGGTCACTTGTTTTACGTTATTTTTGCTCACTTGTTTTACATTATTTTTGCTCAGTAGATTGTACCACCTTACTAAGAGCCAAGTAATTTCGGTCTACAAGGCTAGTTTCACTTATCTGGAGTCTGCCTGTAACTGTTTCATGTAGGTCTAGACGTCAGATCAGAAAGCGCGTTCGGGTATAATTGTATACTGATCTAGTCTCTGGTTTCTACTTGCTGAAGGTATTAAATTTTCCCTTTCTCTGCAATTTCTTTTCTTTGGGGTCCCATGAAATATTCATTCTACAGTTGTGTATAGAGATTTTGTCCCAGCATACAGAAGGATAATATCTTGCTGACACGATTTATGTTTCTGAATTTGTCAATCCTCTGTATTATAGCCAGTGGCAAGAGGTATCTGGCAGGATATCTGTTTGACAGTTGTCCAACCTGGGAATTCAACACTCAGTTTTTTATTTTTTTCAATTACCTCTTCCTTACTGGAACAGTACGCATTTGCCAGTATGTCTACCGTATGCCTATTTCCCTACTTACTGATCTGGAGTGCCGGATATCCCTTTTTCATGTGTTCACAGCCAATACTTGCCTCCATGATTCAGCTGTCACCAGTGCCTTGTTTAGCTCTGAGCTAGCAAGGAATGTTGTTTTGTTACTAGCTTGCTGCTTAGCAGCAAAAGGCACAAGTTGTGCATGTTACCATTTTTGTTGCCAAACATGACAGAGCTATTTTGCTAACCATTACTCATGCATAGTATCAACATTTGTAGTCATTTTTAACAACTCTTATGTACATTGTACAAATCGTTAGCTGTGAGTTATCAATCTTTTGCGGCCATTTTGTGTTATATTTGTATCATGCTTGTATGTCTACTACTAGATGGACCATAAGTGTCTGAACTTTCTGTAGTCTTTACTTTAGAATGGATAATGGAACTTGTGAAACAGATGCTGATGGTCTATATTGTACTTCTCCCAGGTGGATGGGCTATGCTAAGAGCTATTCTATCGAGACCTGGCAGTGCTAGGGTTTTGCAGGCCTTTTGATGGCTTATTTTGCTAGAGTTGTACAGTAAGAAGAATCAAGAATTAATGAGGATTCAGTCAATCATTCGAATCAACCTCATGGGCATGTTTTGGCAAAAAGGCTCCGGGAAGCTTTTGTAATCTCGGGTGCAGTTTCCTAGATGCATCAACATAGACAAAAGTCTGTATTATGCTGAAATACAGCGTATACTTGAGTTTGGTCTGGTACATTATACTGGTTATAATTAGTTGCTTGGTAATATTTATAACCAACATTGTTAATTTATTATTGATCTCTGTCGTCTTAAAATAGATCTAACATATCCTAGCTTCACCTCTACAGATGTTACTGGTAGGAGTAATGTTTTATATCGATAGTAAAAAGATGGATAGAACATGGATCCGATTTTTTGTTCTGAAAAAATAGACGATAGGGGCAGGGCCACCGTGCGGTGGCAAATGAGTGTTGGAACACCTCCGAGTTAAGGTTTGGTCTTTGGCAACTACTTCCTCTAGATTTTAATTATTGATGTAGTTGACTTTTTTAGTTATATTTGATTATTTGTCTTATTTAAAATATTTATTCAAATATAAAAAAATATAAAGGAGGTTAAAACTTTCTTTAATAATAAACAAATTATAATAATATATTTGATAACTTTTTAAAATTTTTAAATAAAGCACATGATCAAACATAACTAAAGAAGTTTCTAAGAAAATGCAGCCATTTGCCTCAAATATTTGGCTTTGAACTCCTAAAAAGGACAGGCCCAATGCCCAAATAATTGGCTTCTATAACTCGTAAGAGGCAAGATTTACTTGAACTCAAATCCGTAGTTTTTTTTTTAGCCTCGGCCCTTCATAATAGTTTTACTGTAAGCATGCACAGGGGGAAAACCTTTATACAGTATTATCTACTCGTTACTGAGTTGCATGCATTCTCCGAACTCGATTAGAAAATAAATTTTGATTAGCTGGTGGATGGTGGAATCGGAGAGAATAACCCCTTCCTTGGTCACTACAGAAGAATCATGGCGGGGATATCCTGACCTGACCTGCAGTATCTAACCTCGTGCCGTTCCATCCGATACCGATACTTTAACCCATCCAAATCCTGTGTGCCGATTTGGACAAAAGTGACCCCTAACCACGCATTGAACTGTCCTAACTAAACCCTGCCTCTTTGTTCCCGTGAAAAGCCAACTCGATCGGCGGCTCGGCCCACCGTTCCGTTCGGATGCATGCGTGGTTCACACGGCGAGCGAGCACCGTACGTGCATCGTCGAGGAGGTTCGTGTACTAGCTTGTTATCGATGTAAAGGTCAAGATCCAGCTTTGAAGAGGATTTATTCGAGCAAAGCGATAAGGCTTAGGTTCTGATTGTGACGTCAGCCGGGTTGTAACCCCCTCTTCCAAATGACGATGATCCTGCGTGCCACGTGAAAATGCTTGTTCAAATTGAGTAAGCAACTTCGGCATGCTTCGTTCCTTGCTAGTATGGTTGTTTGTCAATTGTCATGCTTTTCATAGTCTTTATTTACATAGCTCAATCTGTATCATATCTTCCATTCAGAATTCTTTGTATAATTGTTGTGTTGCGAAATTGCGAGTGATCAATATCTGTTAGGTGAGGCAAACCTGCCGTACTTCAGGCACAATGTATGCTGTTATCGGAACAGGCTTTAGCCCCATAATCTAGTATTAAAATTTGCAAGATTTTAAGTATATGTTGCTCGCTTTAGGCGGCATGCTCGACTCGGCTCACCTCAGACTCAAGGGCTATCTTGTGCACCGTGCAATGTCAATTTTTTCTCTCTTAACAACCGTGCAATGCCAAACTTAGTCGCTCCGACACTCGGCCTCCACTTGGCGTCTATCAATCCTCCCTGGACCACTTCATATGCATACACAACTACACAAGGCTTCAAACCATATTTTTCATGCATATATGTTTTTGTAGTATTACCTATTCGTCATCCTAATCCAATACTGACAACAACAGAATTTCAACTCCTTTTATTTTCCCCGTTCCAGATTTTTGAAATCATCTCGGCGACATAACCCGCTGAAATCGCCTGCAGCTGTACGTACGGCGGGGCCCCCCATGCCAGGAACGCAGTGCCCCCTGGGTGCGGCGAAAAGCCGCGGGAATATCCCGGGGGGACGCGACGCATGGACCCTCGGCGACGAAAGGGACCATCCAAGCAAGCAAGTGAAAGATCCGTTGGCGCCAGGTCCAAAAGCAGAGATGGCCTAAGATTCCCCTCTCCCTCTCCCACCACCAGCGAAGAGATGCGGCATCCCGGGGGATATTCCACACCGCGCTGGGAACATTCCCCGGTATCCATCGCCACCGGTGCTGCGTGATGACAAGGAAGTGGAGGTGGAGCTGCGGCTGTCGTCCGTCGCCTTGAGCCGTGGGGTTGGATGGAGGAGGATCGCGCCACCAATGGCGGCGAGAGGGCGCTCTCTTTTTTTAAAAAAAAAAAAAAAAAATATATGAACCATAGTGGAGGAGTAGCTTTGCATATTCGGCAAGTTCTGCTATGACGTGCTATTTTTCTTTTTCTTTTTCTTTTCTCGCAGGCAGCTGCGGGAACCTAATCTCTTTAGACTTTGGAGATTGATGGGGCCTCCGGAGATGCATATACCCCCATGGTCATATTCCTTCTTGGAGAATCTTCTTTTGCACTGCCTTTTTTATTTTTATTTTTTGTTTGTTTGAAGGGTAATCTTCTTTTTTGCACTGTCGGTAGTCCTCCTGAGAGAGCGTAAAGGAAAATCTGCACTAGTTTAAGTTGAGTATTGCTTTCATAATGATCAATCCGAGCCGTTCGAGATGAGCATAATTGTAGGCAGGATGCACACATCGTTCCATGTTTGTCTTAAGCTGCCATTATTGGAGGATAATATGTATATATGTTGACGGTGGTGCAGATGCAAACACATCGTATGATATCTACTTCAATATATAGCTATAGGATGCTGCAGCGAAAAAGTAAACTATTCATCTGAACATGACAATGAAGAATTTATGATGACATAGGAGTACTACACAAATCATGTAAACACTAGTACGTCGTTTTATTGGATACCGATAATTGTTAACTAAATTTCGTCTGAACAAATGGCTATATTCAACAGTGCTACATCGTTAACAGTGCCGTGCATCAAATAAAAATGTAAAATAAAGCGATCAAAAGTCACAATTTTTTTTATGACGCCTAAATAACGTAATCCCATCCTATGTATGATCGTATGAACACACAAGCATGCAACAAATAAGCTCACTATTTATATATATATTTTATAACTTATCATGTCATCTTACTCACAAAATGGAAAGGTTGCATGCAAAATCGGAGTGCATACACCCTCACTCTCTCAACAAAATGGATTACAAACGTACTAGTAAGGTATACGCTGATGATGAACTCCACCCCAAATTAATCCACACTCTCTCGAACGTACGTTCGTGTATCCCTGTGTACCGATTGATCTACACTAACATTATACAATGCAAAATACAGTGCCGAGGATGTCAGGCAGAGGTGGTCTGCGACGACGACGACACGGCCGGCGAGGCCGAACTGGCGTCGCCGGCGCTCCCGCTCCGCTGGCCGTCCGAGCACCTGCTCGGTTGCTTCTTCTGAACGAGCTGCTGCGACTGCGGTTGCGCTCCTGATGGCAACGTGGCCACCGGAGCGTACACCGTGCCGGCGCCTCCCGACGCGTCGCCGGTTAGCTGCTGCACCGGCGGCTGTGCTGCAGCAGCCGCTGCAGCAGCCGCGGCGGCGTACTCCGGCGGCGGCACCCAGATGCCTCCAACCACGACGAACTGTGGCGCCGGCGGCGCGGCGCTGACGCTGCTGCTTTGGACCGTTGAGTTTGGCCGCCTCGTGTGCAGACGATACTTCTGAATTCCCAAAAAAGAAAGTGTGTAAGAACCAAGAACGACATCACTGCTAATGATACAGCATTAAGCCAAACAACACATAATTAGCATCGACAGACGTTAATCGAGTTTGAGCCGTGTTAGGGCAATTCGGAGTAGTATATCCTAAGACTGACCTGCAAATGGCTCTTGACCTCGTCGTTGGTGAGGCCGTCGACCTTCATGAGCTCCCGGATCTGCTTCGGCGTCGCCACTGCAAGCGCATACATTAACATCACATGAGATCTTTTCCGTACGAGCAAAGGATTAGTTTGTACAGATTTCGAACTGTTGATGAGCTGGACGGATAACGCAATTTAATCGGAGCAGTACTGTAACTGTGAGAACAGGGAACCAACCGTGGGACCCGCCGAGCTGCTGCAGCGCCTGCAGGAACCGGCGGTGGAGCTCCGGCGCCCAGCACCGCCGCGGCTTCCGGCTGGACGACGACTGGCCCTCCTTATTGTCTTTGTTGCCCTTGTTACTGGCGTCTTTGTTGCTCGCCTCCTCCTTCTTCCCGGTGTCGTCGGAGGCGGATGCCTTGTCGCCGCTGTCCCCGCCGGCCACGGTCGAGCTCGCCGCCGCCGTGGTCGACGACGCCGGCACCTCCACACGTTTCTCCTTCTCGAACGGCTGGAACGCGCCGCCGTCCTTCCTGGCGTTCAGTGCCACCGGCTTGCACGGCAGCTCCTGGAAGGGTTCCAATGGACACGGTTATTGTTTGCAACAAGCGCTTGATGGTAAAGACGAACCAGGAAAGCAGCTTGAGGTTGCCTTTATTTACCCTGTGAGGGGAAGATGATGTGCGTTGATGCTGGGGTTCTTGGCTCCAGAGCTGCACGGACTGGAGCCAGTCGGGCAAGGCCTTCTTGTTGGTCTCCGGCGCGTCCGCCGCCTCCTCTTTCTTGCCGACGACACCGTTGGCGTCGCCGCGGGCGCTGTCGTGCTCCTCGGAGGATGACAGGGAGAGGCTGGGCTTGAGCGGCATGAACTCCTCGAGCACGGGGCCGTGGTCGCTCACCGTCTCCTCGCTGCCGACACCGTCCATCTGGCTACGCATCCGCTCAATAGCTGCACGAACGAACGAACGGGAACAACATGAGCGCACGACATACATGAGAGAAGAGAGACGAGAGCAGCCTAGCTAGCTGAGAGCGTGTGCGTACTCTGCGTGACGAGGTCGAGGCAGAGGGGCAGCTCGCGCTGGAAGACCTGGATCTTGCGGCGCTCCTCCTCCAGCGCGAGCAGGTACTCGCGGCAGCGGCGCCGGTCGCCGGCGGCGGCCGCGAGAAGGGAAGAAGGCGGCGGCGGGTCCATCTCCATTTCTATTTTCTATCTGTTCGATTGGCCAACGATCTGATTGTTCTAGTTCTGCACGCACCGTGGGGTGGAAGAGAGAAGAGGAGCGGAGGAGAGAGAGAGAAGAGCGACTCCGAGAAGGGGAAGGGAAGGAAATCGGGGTCGGGGCGTCGCGTAGGAAGCGAATCTTTTGGCTCTTATTCTTACACAGGAAGACAGCAAACGGGGTGGGCGGACGGATAGGGACGGACGGAAGGAAATGCTGCGAGGGCGTGAATATTCCGCGAGCGATTCCCAGCTCCGCGACACGGGTGGTAGTGGCGGCCTTTTTTTTTTTTTTTTTTTTTTTTTTTGCATTGCCTTGCTTTATTAAGAACTCGGGTTGGGTTAACCAAATGGGATAAGGCCAACGAGAAGAGAGAGAGAGAGAGGAGAGTGATGCTGCGGATCGATCGGGACGATGCGGAATCTGCCAGGGGGCCACCGGTTGCTGCCACGCTGTGCAGGAACGGGGGACCCCAGCCGGTACCGGAAGATTCCGGAGAAATCCCCTTCGTCCCAACCAGGCTACGCGCCTTGCTTTTGATTTTTTTTTTTTGAAAGACCCTTGCTTTTGATTTTTTTTTTTTGAAAGACCCTTGCTTTTGAATTTTTAGATATGTTGTCCACCCATATACACTATGGAAAAAACCTGTGACAGATTGGGCCAATTCAATCTTGAAACGCCCATTTCTTAATTAGGAACATGTTGAGACAAGTAAACAGGTTGTAGCTGGAATGCATCATTAAGAATTTAATCATGTAAGCTACCACATTTTGCTTAGATGTTCAAACCTTGCTCGTCATGTTGATAAAAGTTTTCACAAGCTCTATTAACAGGACTCCCATGGTTCCAAGATAAACAATTAAATATTTGCGTGGTCGAATTGTGATTTACATGCACGCTCATATGAACATGCTGCTAATCATGTTTACACAGGACATGTCTACCATCTAACTTAGATGGAAAATGTCTTCCGTCTATATGTGTAATTTAGGATTTCCATTTGGTGAAATGTATACAGGTCGAACATTTTCTCCAAGGACCACACAACGACATTCAAGAAGAAATACTACATTGATCAGAAAAGCGTTCAACCAACTATATGAGTTATGCTAATTTTCAGTCAACCTAAGCCTTTGGATCAAGATTCAACAGTTTAAAATAACAAAAAAAATTATAGTTTACATATCAATTAGATTTTACCCTCCTCTTACTAATACATATAAGACAACATATCTATGAGAACTGACTTCATGTGAGAAGGTTATTTTAGCTAAGGATTATTTATAAAATAAGAAATTAGATGGGATATACAAGGAGTTTAAGTGCAAAATAATTTAGCCATCAGATAAGAATACTGTGATTTCGTTAGAGTTCTCATAGTTCTCACAATACATTGCCTACATATAATCCTATTAAAATAAATACTAATATAAATCTAAATTCTAATACAACTTCATCTTATTTTTTAAGTGATTCTTTTAAAAAAATATGATTATAACATATCATCTATCTATTAAAAAGTATGTAACAAGCGAATTTCATGAAAACCTATAGCAACCAAATTTCATATTACAGAGTAAATTCCGCTTCAACCAGAAATGTACACGGTCGGTCCGCTACTCCAGCAGGAAGAAACTAAAGCATTCGGCAGCTTATAACTCCGGGTAAGGTCGGATGCGCAGATGCCTAATATAGACTTCCCAGACTTGGCAGACATTCCAGTAGAAGCAAGGGGATAAGATAACACCATCTTAGTACAAATTTTACATTATCAGAATGGCAACAACACATAAATCAGGTCAAAGGGTTCGGTTTATAGCAGATATAAAGTAGATACATTCTAGTTCGACAACACTGGTGAGGTTGCTTGTGCAAAGCCTGCCACTTTCCAAGAAGTACAACTTGGAAAAACTCAATCAGATGACAAGAACAATGCCACAGGTGAATATCCAGATATTCATCTCTGATACTGAAGATATTGCAAATATCCAGACAATCTCTGATGCTGAAGATATCACCGTCATGAAACAGGCAGACAAGATTTAACCAATGTTGACTTATTTGTAGAAGTCAAAGTCTGTATCAGGCTTCTTCACGTTGGTCCTGTAACCCTTTTCGAAGTCCTTGGGTAGGATGACATATCTGTTTTTGCGGACAGCATGCATACCAGCTTCTTGACAGATCGCAGAAATCTGAAAAAGCATGGCAGAACGTAAGAATGTTTTCAAAGGAGTCCCCAAATTAGTCTCCAGGCCTACCGAGTCTATAACAGATCATCTAAATATATTAGAATAAAGGTACTACGCAAGTACATCAGGAGTCAAGAACAGAAACCAAAGTTGAAGCATTAGCACTAAATGTGTGTGTCTGTGTGTTTTTGCACATTCAGATTATACAGATGAGGAGCCAAGAACTGAAAACAAGGTAACTAAATGTGTGAATATCTATGCCAGTATATCAGGACTCAAGAACTGAAAACAAAGTTGAAGCATAAGCACTATTTTTTTTTGGCAGTCACATTATACAGACAAGGAGACAAGGACTCAGAACAAGGTAACAAGAAGCATTAGCACTAAATGTGTTTTGAGCATTCACATTATACAGAAAATGCACAAACAGCAAATTTCACTTTGGAACATATATCTATAGTCAATGCAATAGGGCTTCAATATTCAAAAGCAACGGAAAATCAAACAATTCATTGTGAAAAGATCAATGCAATAGGGCTTCAACATTCAAAAGCATGTAAGGAAAGTCAAACAATTCATTGTGAAAAGAGCCTCACATCAGCAGCACTGATCTTATCTGGTCTGGAGACATAATCCTCCAAATCAACCTCATCACTCAAGTTCATTTTGGCGGTGCAGACCTGAAAAGGAGCAATCAATTCTAGAATCAGAAAATTAATATGACCCCAGAAAGTATCAAGCAGTCAAGAAATTGCATAACTAATACCAAGTGACATGTGAATGAGGAAATTTATATACATAAAGAAATAAAGTTAACAAGAACTTTTTCACAAGTCCCAGACAGATCCAATCAAAGAATTATCATCACTTCTTACTCTTGTGAGATTTGGAGCAGGGTGGAAACGTTACCAAAGTTATATTGTTAATATGTCTGATATTATAGTTAAACTCACTCAAATAAAATATGCAGCACATTTTTGGCTGAGATGCTCAGAATTGGCATGGTGTGTTCTGTCATACAAGTAACTTAAAGCAAGAATCAAATAGTAGCATAGCAATATAATCTATTATATTCCGGTAAATAACAGACAATTCAGAAGTTCTAGAACCGAATAATAAACAAAGGTCGACCTGGAAAACAAGCCTCTTCTGGCGCCGGTCAGGAAGAGGGAACTCAATTTTTCTGTCGAGTCTGCCAGGACGCAACAGAGCAGGATCTAGAGTATCCGCTCGGTTGGTCGCCAT
The DNA here is from genome assembly GCA_030378355.1 of Eleusine indica. Classification (NCBI taxonomy): domain Eukaryota; kingdom Viridiplantae; phylum Streptophyta; class Magnoliopsida; order Poales; family Poaceae; genus Eleusine; species Eleusine indica. Next base: position 53,546,969 of record CM059495.1, read on the forward strand.
TATAACCTTCACATTCACTGTTTGATCAAATCCATCCATCTGCAGAGCACGTTATTAGAAAAGAAAACTCAGAACTTCAAATTTCCAAAGGTTGCTTTTTAACAGTAAGACAGTAACTTTCCAACTTGGAAAAAGAACTCATCAACTTTTTAGTCGACGAAAAAGATCTCAAACTGTCAATGGTTTTCTAAATAGAAGTGGCAAATTCATCCATATGCTAGGAAATTTTACAGTGTGGCCATACCTGATTGAGTAGCTCCATAAGAATACGCTGAACTTCTCGGTCAGCACCAGTCTGAGCATCAAAACGTGCAGTAGCTATAGCATCAACCTCATCAATGAATATGATAGCAGGGGCATTCTCTTTAGCCAAGCGGAATACATCTCGAACCATCCTAGGGCCCTGAAAAGAAGTTCGATGGTCATAATGCATATAGAACCAACAAATCCAGATAGCTACCCAGGATACATATAATATACTTAAGCAAAAAATCATATTATTAGCTTAACATAAAACATGCACAAGCAGCATAAAAATGTCAGATAGTTTGATGGATTGTTTTCAGATCCTGAAGGCTTAACAGAGATATCTAAATACATGGATGTCCTCATGACACCAGGAACCAAAAATGCTATGATCAACCAGAGATATCAGATGCACATTCAAACATATGCCTGACAATAAAACTAACTCAGTTAAACACCTTATTACTACTAAATCCTAAAGTCTCTGATGTGTGTTTTCGCTAGCGTATTTTTCTCTTTTTTTACTGGAACATCTGTTTCTCTCTCTCTACTGCTAGATAAAGAACTCAACAAATGTCCATAAACAAACATGAGTAGTGAGATTGTAATGTGCAGACAAATACAGACACAAAGGAAAGCACACAAAATGAGCGAAGCAAAATTCATATCATAACTGCCCCCAACTTACCTCACCCAAATACTTTTGTACAAATTCTGAACCGACAACTCTAATAAAAGCAGCAGTTGTGTGATGGGCCACAGCTTTGGCAAGCATGGTCTTGCCGGTACCAGGAGGACCATACAGGAGAACACCTCTTGGGGGATCAATACCGATTTGCTTGTACAATTCATGATGAGTCAACGGTAACTCAACGGCTTCCCGAATTTCTTGCTTTTGAATGTCACATCCTCCAATATCCTGATAGCATCAGAAAGCAGCAAATTGTTACATAGTAAAAATTATTAAGGGCCAATTAAACTGCTAGTGTAAGGATCAAAGGTAGACACAAGTATTCACCAAGTCAAAATGAGTCTGTTCTCAGTTCCGGATCTAAAGAAGATAGAAATATGAAAAAAGCAAAACTCAATTGAATTAGGAACTTAACGAATAGTTAGACAGCCCTCGACAGTCTAATTCTAAATGTTTCTCAAGCATTCGCGGCATCTCATATTCTCATGATAAGATTCTGCACATGATCTCCATGCTCACATGTGATAACCAAGGAGCAAAAGTTAAGGAGGAAAAGCTGATGGTCACTGACCATCTACGAAACTTTTTTAATACAAAAATGATAAGCTGAAGCATATAAAAGCAAGGCCATTAGTAGTATGACCTATTCTGCATTTTATGTGGGAACTCGAACTATCACTACAACTACAATTAGCATATATCATGAACAATGCAAACATTCAAGTTAAGTTGATTATTTAACACAAGGTCACTATCACAGCAATCAGTATATCTCAAGAACAATGTTTTTCAAATTGATTACTTAACACAAGGCATGTTGCTCGTCACATTATGGCATAATTAGTACTATCGAAGTTCAGAAACATTGTCCAATACATCATATGGCCATTTCATGAATTACTGAAAACCAAGCAACAAACAAAATGGCCACAGCTTTATCCGATTAACACTAAAATTCCCACTTTATACTATCTATACTACACAACACAGATATGAACAAATTACCAAAATATCCCATCACCATGGCCGGTACGAATAATTGAATATCCACAAATCTAAAAGCAATTCATCATTCAACGGATTTATTAGGCTATCATCAGATCCATAGCAATTAAATCAACAAGAGATTCATCCGGATCCGAGATTCCCGAAGAAACTCACATTATAGGTGACGTTGGGCTTCTCCGTCGATCCAAGCAGGGAGATGCTGGAGTCCGCCTCGGGCGGCAGCACGTCGACGAGCGCGTTGGAGTGGCGGTGCAGCGCGACGGACGCCGAGGGCTTGAGCAGCTCACGGTTGATGGTGCTGAGGATCCGCACGTAGTAGTTGCTCCCGGTGGTGGAGCCAACGATGCCGTTGTTGCCGTCGACCATCTCCATGAACTGGCCGATGACGAGCGGCACGGACTGGATCCGCTTCACCTCCTCCTGCGCGCGCAGCAGCTCGCGCTTGAGGTTCTTCTGCTCGTCCTTCACGTATTCCTCCTGGATCTCGATGAACTCCATGAGTCGCTGCAGCGACTTGAGGCGGCCGTAGAGGTCGTCGTCGTCATCGGTGGAAGCTGCGGCCGAGGCGGAGGCCGCGGAGACAGCCGGGTACGACGGCGGAGGCGCCGCCGGGGACGGGGCGGTGGTGGCGGCCGACATCGCGGAGGCGAGGGTTAGGGTTTGGAGCTGACGGCTCGAGTTTGCGGAACGGATCGGAGAGCTGGGTGTGGGGAAATAAACGGAGGCGGTGAGAGTGGAAGACGGTTTGCTTGCAGGAAGGGAAAGAGATGTGGATCCGGTGCGAGTGTAACAAGTTCTTTTCCTCGTCGGTATTTCCCTCTCTAAACGTCCGCTCGCCCCACGTTATTCTCTCTTTTTTACGGTCCGACCAATCATCCGACGCGAGTATGTGATGTGGGTAGAATAATCACGGTGAAAATTTTTCAACCGTACGATGCTCGTGCTGGCCTTATCATCTTACTTTCTCTCTCAACTGTATTCTCTTCCAGTATAAAAAAAATTATCCTCTCCCTCTCTCCACCTGCCCCCTCATCTCTCCTCTCTCCCAAGCGGCGGCGGTCGGCGGTCGAGCGCGGGGGACGCAGAGCGGCGAGTGCAGGAGCCAGGGCGGCGGCGTGTGGAGCACGCTGGGACGAGCAGGAGGAGGCAGTGGTCGGGCGCGGGGTGGCGACCTAGCGAGGGAGGAGGTGGGGCGGCGGCGCGCAGAGCTGTCTGGCGGGGCGAGCGGAGGCGCGGGCCGTGGTGGAGCAGGGCGCCGACGCGATGAGCGGAGGTGGCAGGGCGCATGAAGGGAGGAGGCGTGGTGGCGTGCCGCGAGGGGAGGTGGTGCGGGTCGCGCAGGGCAGTGCCGCTAGCGGAGAAGCCTGCTGGCAGCACGACATGCGGTGGAGGAGGAGCGACACGGCGATGGCAGTAAGCTCTCTCTCTCTCTCTTTCTCTCTCTCCTCATGCCTCCTCTCTTTTTCTTTCTTTGGTTCTCAAGACGGCGGCGGGCATCGATCCACAGCAGTAGGCCTTGAGGACAAGGTGATGTGCTCCGACGTGGTTGCCTTTACCGCGTTGGCCTCTGACAGGTCTGAGCTAGAGTGTGGCATCTCCTCCATACGCAGCTTCCCTGCTGCGACGGCTGCCCTCGAGCATGGCTGCCTCCGATGTAACGAGCCGCATGCGGACGCTGCGGTCATTGGCTGCTGCGGCGGCGGTGAAGAGGAACAGGTAAGGCAGCGCCTTTCCGCTCCCTTTTGCTTTTTCATTTTCTCCCTACCAAATCAGTTCTAATCAAAAAAACATTATTTTTCCTTTTCTTTTGTCAGGTAGAAGGTTTTGGTGATTGAATTCGGTTTTGGTGATTCAATTCATTCTCGCACTCAAGGCAAGAACATGGACGAGGTAGCACGAAGTGCGTGTGGGACTCGGCACTGTTTCTGTGGGTTCTTGCCTTTGTTTCCTTAAATTCCTGACGCAAATCGAATTTTCTTGTGCAGGTAATGTTTGGATTGATTTGGTTGACTTGAGACAGGTAAAGCAGCAGCAGATTAACAGCTCTTTAAACATTCCAAGATAGAGCATTGAAAAAAGGCAATAATCACACATTCTCAAATTAGTGAGTATTTTGTTTAGGTGCCTCTGCTGCTCCTGTAGGATCCAAATAATAAAAGGCCTATATTTTTTTTTACAAATGAGCATTTTTTCCTGCAAATTCATTTGAGTTCCTGAGAAGCCTTGGTAATATTTCCTCTTTGGATTTTTGTGAAAAGTAATTCAGGTGGCTAAAGAAAATGTTAGTTCTTGCTCAGTGTTTTGGATATTCTTGTAATAAAGTGAAATTTCACGTCCTAAGGATCTAATTAAAAAATAATTTTTTTCTTTTGTTAGGCTACTGTCCGGTTAAACTTTCAAGAGGTTGTTTGAGTTTTGTGCAGTTTAACTTCCATTTCTTTCCAACTTATTTAGTTCTGATTTCAGGATGGTCACTGTTGAGTCCAATAGTAGCAAGAGATGTTTCGAATTCTTTACATGTATCAATCTAGACATAGACTTGATAAAGGAACAATGAGAGTTCATTTTTTCCTTGACATAGATAAAACTTTGTCCTATGCAGAATTAAAGAGGTTCATGACTCGATTGTTTTCTTGACGATGTATATAATAGTTATCACTTTTGTTTGTTGTTATGCATAATCTTTACTTGAACTTAGTCCACTTATGGTATCATTCAGATGTTACTGAGCACTTCATCTCACAAAGCTTTGACTGCATCATCAATATATGAAAGTCTTAAAAGTAATACTATGCGAAAGGGCCTTTACCTCACTGGTAAGGTGTCTGAGTAGCACCTCACAGATCCCAGGTTCAACTCCGAATGGGAGCGAATTTGCGATCTGGGTTAAAAAAAATCCCCTCGCCTCTCCCCACACCAAAACATTTGGTTAAGGCCTCGCCTCTGGAAGCAACGACGCCCATGGTGGCCCCGACCCAGGTTCTCACAAGGCTGGTGGCCCCAATGTAAGGGGGGGGGGGGGGGGGGAGGGGGGTTCGGAAGTTTTCTTGATCTGCGTGAGAGGATCTTCTCCTTAAATGCAATGCCCGGGGCCGTCATACCCCCTGCGGGTCAAGTTTTTTTTTTTAAAAAAAAAGTAATACTATCAGTACCGTTTGCCATACTTTTTTTTAAAAAAAGGCGAAAACAACTTTTGCCATCCAAAATACTCTGTTAGTTAACCTGTATTGCATCCCAGAGTTAGTGATTAGATATGTGAATATAGTTTGTTTCCATGTGCTAATGCTGGTGGCCTGATCTCTGCTGCTCAGGATAACATAATGAAATTGGTAAATAGAGCCTTATACATAAAGAACGTGATGCATTTATATTATAAAGGTACGCGCATAAATGCCAAAGAAAGTTCATCACTCACCATGTTGGCTTCTTATATTAGTGTCATTTATTGATTGAGCTCTGTTATTGACTCCTTGCGGGTCGTATGAAGAAAAGGTGCATGTAAAAAAGAATACATAGGGATTTGATCTACCTGGGATGCGGTATGTCTTGTTTTCAATTTAACCCTTCTCGTTGATTTGTGCTTTTTGGTCTGATATGTTCGTGCTGTGTGTTCTATGGTGGCTGGTTGAGTTTTGTCTAGGTTTTCTTGCTCCTCCCCTCTGCAGATCCAGTTCTCCGTGTTCTTGTCAGATTTCGGCATGGTGCTCCAGGCCGTTGTAGGATTTATTTGGTCTCCTCTTTTTGGTTTTTTACCTCTATTTGTTTTTTGCTACTGATGTAGTGATGAATCGTTTTTTTTTTTTTTTTGCATTCTAACATCTGGTCTAAGCCTCTTGGTTTTCCGTTTTCAATCTTGTACAATCTGTTCATCTCCCTCTTTTCTTGTGCCTGTCATATTATATCTTGGTGAGTTTTAAGTAGTTTTTTCCTATGTCTTTGTTATTTTTACTGCTTAATTTCCTTATAATTTCACATTTTCTATTGCCTTGCAGGTTAGGGTGGCCTTTGCTTTGCTTGAACAGTTCAACTTGCAGCATTGTGTGTTTGTCTTGAAATACAGTGGACAAATCAGGTTATTCTGTGGCAATTGCAATCTAAACCTGTCATACATGATGTTAATGTGCTTTCTGAAAAACAAAGAATTGATCTAAACGGGTAATTTAATTTCAGCAATCATGGTGGTATGTTGTGCCTTCTTCTACAGTCTCTTCAGGTTGTTCAATTTACAGCACGAAGAGCAGAGGAACTAAATAAGGGGATGTTGTGTCTTTCATATGTAAAGTCCAAGCCTTGTTTTCTAATTTTAATCACTCAGACTTATAGCTGCTACTTATGACAAGCTTATGCGACTATGCAAGTGATATAAATAAATTTTCTTCTGATTTCCTGGAAAATTCTTGCAGTCATGCTCGGTCATGTTTACAAATTCAGTTACCTCTCTGATCGAATGGACAATGAACTTAATGTTGCCACTTCCATGCAGTTTCAGGCAGACTAGAAATGTGGGTTGCAAACAGTTTCATCAGCTAAAGCCGTTTTATGACGTGGCCGGTGATTTTCATTCTTTTTTGTCCTTTGATATTCTCTTAAGCACCGCATAGATAGATTGATTTAGTTGTGTGCCGATGTCCAAGCCATAGCTGCTTCTAATTTTCCCAAGGACTATTTTGCTATTCTTTAACAAAGGACTATTTTACTTTAGAAATAAAAGAAACATGGTTCATAAATCAATTGATTATTCAATTATGCAGATTTTTTCTATTTGGTTTTGTGCTATCAATAATGTACTAATGTTACTGACATCTTTTTTGTGCAACTTTTTTTTTGACCTGAACACAGTGGGAGAAGCTCCCAGATGTCAGTCTTTGATGCATGTTTCCTTCATCTAGAGGTATACTATAAATTTTCCCCTGCTGATTTTATTCTCCAGTTTATCCAGTGTTTCATTCGGATGTACTGGCTTGTTAACATTCATGTACCTGCTCTGCTAAACTATTCCGAAGAATCAGCTATTTTTCAGTATGGATGTTCTCGCCAGATTACTGTGTGCACATAGAAACTTAGGATGCCATTACTTTTTTCTCAATTACAGATATAAATATGATGTGGAATGGATCCTGAAAACAATGTATTAAATGAGTGCCAAGTTGCAAGATATTGTTACTGCTGGTAAGACATGGAGTTGCCTCGGTTCATTTTCAAGCAATGTATGAGTGTCATTTAGTTTTATTGAAAGGAATATGACTCTGCATCTCACAAAAGAAACAAGATTATGGCATTTTTTTTCCTAGAGATAACATTGTTAGGAGTACGTCACGCACTTAAATACAATGAAACTTACATGTGCATAAGCCTACCAGCGCCATTTCTTTATGTGTCTTCAGGGACGAAACTACATGTAGCTGTCGGGGTCAGTTCACCTCGATGATATTTAGTAAACTCCATGCAAGTCTTGCTTGCAGGCAGGAGCATACCCCAATCACAAGAGAGGCATCAAGGCATGAGTGATTGATGACACTGGTGCATTGTTGCTCTGGCTTCGGCGCTGTGTGTGTTATTGAATAATCTTCCAGATTGCATGAGTTCCTCCGGGTTCACACAGTTGATGTTTAAACACATAATGAAAAAATATTGATAGAAACTGGGCTGAATATTTGTTTATCCTCCTAGAAATTGTAAAACACTGTCTTTTATTTTTGTTCTGATTTTTATTGCTTAGTAGGCTTGCATGGAATTTGAACGAACAGGTTACTATATTTTTGTCTGTCTTTGTAAAGTATTTTTTTTTTCGTCCAGGGATGAAAGAATTCAGGATTGTTTTGGGAGCTACACTGTCATGTTGACATCGAGGAGGCTCCTAAACATATAAGGAGCAGAGCCTAAAGAGTGTAAAAAGGTTTGTTTCTAAACTGCTTTGTTTGTTCTCTACTTCTGTGGTACAGTCTAAGAATATGAAGATTTTCCTAACTCATGACAACTTGAGCTTATTTTGTCGTGGTCAAAAAAACTTGAGCTTGTTCTGGTTTGAACAAACCCATTGATGTTTCTAATACTGATGGCAAGCATAAATGTCCAAACTAATTTTTACCTATTTCCTCTTTCCAACAGGATTACTATGAACCACGGCTTAATGGAGTCTAAGTAATCGTGGCTTTCAAAAACCTAGTGTATTTTCTGTTGTATTTGAAGTGCAAATACAAATGTGTTGAGCATTGGTTATATTTTACTGATGAATGCAAAATTCCATCATCAGAACCTTAATGTGTATTATTTGGATTGGAAGTTATAGTATATGCGGTTTGTATTTGGTTCCAAACTATCTATCATGTCATGTATCCTTTTTGTTTCAACACAAACGTTCACAATGTCTCAAAAAAAAAAAACACAAACATTCACAAGTTGTCTGTGAGAACTGTGTATACCTCCATAGCATATACTTATTTTCTCAGTAAAAGTTTTAGTAAACGGCGTGCAAGGGCGCGCCACATCACACTAGTTCAATCAGAAACCGAACAGGACAGTATTCCTGTTAGATTTCGTTTACGATTGTCCAAGATGTATGACATTCTGATTAAATACCCATTTAAAAAATTACTACTATCTTCGGTAATTATGCTAGAAAATGGTTCATCCAGAAAAAACTATGTTACAACTTTGGATAATTTTTTATATTTATGTCACCACTATTCTGTTGAACTCGAATTTCATAAGTTTCCATAAAAGAATTACCAGGAACAAACAAATACTCAATGAAGTTTATTTAAACAAAATCCATCTATTCCAACGTTTCTTATAAGTAGAAAATCAGTACTTTTATTTAGAGTGTGGTTTGAGATGATCCATCTTATTTTTCATATTTATTTTATTCGAAGTTAAGTGGGAATGGGTTGAATTCATAAAAAAATATCCGACTGTCTGAGCTACCTAAAATCGGTCAGGCAAGACCATCCCACCTCTTTTCTGGCTCATCTCAGTCACGCGTGTCATTTGCAATCACCGTGTCTTGTCTATTTTTATTGCGCCACATGACAGACTCACAGTAGAGAAAGGAAAAAAAAAATATAGAAAACATCTTCACCATATTCGAAAGTGACTAGACGGCGGACGACCTTGAGCTGTCGTGATCGTCCATGATAGTGAGCAGCAGCGACCGCGGGCAAATGATGACGCCATCCGTGACGCTCTTACCTCTTTCGATGCAGAGCTTCCCATCTCATATCTAGATCTCGGTCAACCTCAACTACACAGGAAGAACGACAAAAGAGCAACACGTTCGGTTGGTAAGCTCATGATAAACATGAATAGTCTAAAGTTGATACAAGAAATATCTATAGCTTATAGAGAAATTTTTGACAAATGTGACGGTTTTTAGGATTGCACATAGGTATTGCCAGATGTGACCGCCGACTGGAGTTTGTGATCCTTCCTCACCACTCATGCGCTAGGAGGCCGGTGTATGGGGCTTTTCTACCCACTTCTTCTCTTGTCTGTCGGCCCGGTCATCTTACCGTATGGCTCCCCTCTTATGTTTCTTCCCTCCTCTTTTTGCTCATGGTCATCTCACAACTCTCCTCCATTTTTTTGCTTCATGTAGAGGCTTCTGCTTTGTGGTTGTTGGGGCATGCTCGATGTTCCCTTCACGCTCAGGTTCGTTCCTCATTGTTTGTATCTGTCTTTTATTTTTTTTTATAAGTTTTCTTCTCTCTTTTCATATTGGCTAATATTGTTGGCCTCATTCATGTTGTTGCATTGAATATTGTGAGTCGACTTGCAGTTTTGTCTGACTGTTATATTAGACTAATCATCTTCTATTCTCAGTCGAGTTTTTATATTTTTGGTTGTCTATTTTGCTCTTTAATCCTTCTTTGTTTATGGTGGCTGACATTTTTTTGCTCTTCTTGTCTTGTCTATATCAATAGAAAGAAAAATATTTTCATTATGTTATATATAAAATATATATTAACTACTTATTTCGTTCATAAAATAGTATCACTCGGATAGAGTGATTGAATTATATAAAATAATGTATTTTTTCGGAACATCATTAAATAAAAAACCGAGGGAGTAGTTGTTATAAAAAAAATGCACCATGTTGCTTGGCAAATGAACAATTTTAGGTAAATCCAACTCCAAGAATTTTCGGAATTGAGTGTCCTCGTGTTTTTATTTTTTTAAAAAAATGATGCAGAGTGGGTAGATTAAGATGTTTAGCATGCTGTTGATCCAAAACGACTCAATGGAACAGTCAGACTTTGGAGACTAACTAATTTCATCGAGATATCGACAGACATTGTCTCTTTTGAACTTTTAATTTTTCACGTACAAGCATGCTGTTGATCCAACCAACTCTGTAGGACCGACGGACTGCAGGTCTTAATTTGACGTCGAATGTCTCGGCAACAGTTTCGCGCGCATTTTAATGAATAAAATGTTGATTCCTTTGGAATTCATATTTTTTTTAACCGATGTGGCATCACTGCCATCACATAATGACCAAATTAACGAAATTCACCTGTTTCAACTTTCAACCCATCACATAGGCCTATTTATTCAGAGTCAGCCCATTTAAAGAAGCACGCAAAACCCATTTAGAGCACTTGAGTCACGGATCCGGCCCGTTTCCTGCCAGGAAAAAAGAAAAGTCCTGTGGGCTGGCAATCTGTTAGGTGCAAGAGGGCAAGTGTATTGTCCGTGGCACCGAGGATTTGAGGTGTATATCCGGAATTGAGAGCAAAAAAGTGTATACCGAATTAAGCACACATGATACATACCTCAAAAAAAAAAAAAAGCACACATGATACATCTTAGCTACACCAAGTCATTTCGACACGGAAGATCTCTTCTTCTCAGTGAAATATATGCTTATCATGTGTTAGCGGACCAAAACGAAAGACAAGACCAGAAGGAATAGGCGTGGAGGTCTCCCCAACTGCCTGCGGTTCACAATGAGCAATCAGAGGAGAGGGATGGAACCTGATACGCGATGTCCAGCGTGCCTCCGCCGGCTTGTTCAAGATGGCAGATATTGTTTTCTCAAATGCAAGGTTGTGAAGAAATGTCGGCAGCACACATCAACCTGGAATATATTATTCGGTTGACACTTGCAGATATATATCGAGCCCGCAAAAGAAGCACCAACATATCCTCGTTCTGGATGAGGAGAGACGAGTAAGCATTTTACGCTTGCTCTAGGCATGGTAGGATGCTCGTAGGTCGCAAGTCGTTATAACAAGATAAATATTGGTGAACAAAGGAGATCAACCGAAGAAGTCTTTAAGGGATGAAGGCGAGGTCAATGGATAAAGAATGCATTGGCCTACCAACTAAACAAACAGAGTGAGGATTAACATTGACGGCCCTTTTTTTGGCCGTGCAGAATACGAAGTCTGCCAAGGACGAGGGAAGAGATGCATATACAGAGGACGCGGGTGAGTGGGGGCAAAGCTTATGAAGCTTCTTCATTCAGACAGTGGGTTGAGGCTTCTTCGTGGTAGTACACGATTACAATGGAGAAGAGGCTATGGCTGCTGCCTGACGACTCTCCTCGGTCAAATATGCGTAGAAACATGTGCCTCCCCGGCAACACTATCAACCGCATCGAGCACCTTGTCCCCTCCCGAACTTTGAAATCGAGTGCCTTAAAAAAAAAAACTTTGAAATCGAGTGGATCGTGATATTGCCACTGACCCCCTCGTTGATCGAGTAAATAAAAGCGACCTTGTAGGTTCAAAGAGAATAAACAAAGTTGGATTGAAGAATGTCTATAACATGGATTAGCACGAATTTGTTGACCCAAGTGACTTTTATGCCACGAGGGTTTGATGACCCAGAAGATAATAGTAGTTTTGAAAGTGTAGATACTTTTATAGTCATTAAACTATGTCTAGTAACAGAATGCAGTGGATCTTCTTTTACAATAACCATGTCAACGGGTGTGATATCGGTTGGACGAAAGCAGATTAGCATCTTTCGTCAGACAGATACGTTTTACACCCCTTTTGGTACAGCTTATTAACTGTAACTCTGTTGAATAAAAAAACTTACCATGGAGGCATGGACGCTGAACGCCGAGGAGGGGTCACCGTGGAATAGCTCTGCCCGTCCGTTTCGTGGGGCTCGTCTTGTCCAGTTATCCTGCTCCCCTGTTGAGAAGGAACGTAGAGACGAATTCGCCTTTCGCAAGCATAACAAACAGACACTACTCCAAAAGGCAAAACACTGTGCCGGCAAAACAAAACAGATATATAATGTACTGCAGAAAAGGGGAAACACGGCGCCGGGAAATTATTCTCGAAAAAAGGAAACCATTTTCAGGTATACTGTACCTTCTCAGCCTCAGGCCGCAACGGACAGTCGCGTTTAGCTCCTGGGCCACGCCAAAGGACGTCGCCCTCTGCAAATCTGTATACGGCCAGCGGTTCGCGTCCTGGGGGCCCCGGGCGGCAGCACATGGACGGATGGACCTCAAGGTGCCTCGGCGCTACGTCACAGATAGCACCCGATTCAACTGCTGCGATCGGCGCGCGCTCTGCTAAAAGTATTTTTCTTTCGAGTTGCGTCATTGCTAAATTACAGCGTTAGTAGTATACCGAAATTCGATTCGAACTTCACCTGCAACCCAATTTTAAAATGAGCATGTTTGTCCGAGCCAGAAAACAAAATTACAGCAGCCTGGCAATGCTGTTGTTTCTCTCTCCCTGTTCCACAGGGAACTCAGCACAACGAGAAAGAGATTTGAGATTTCACCGAACACAAGAGTAAATTTGATTTCATATGATGGACCAACCACACAATGTCACCAACATATTAAGATTGTACTTTGTGATAACAGAGTAATAGCGATGACGATAGACGACGACACAAATAAACTGAACAAAAAGCAACTGACTCGACTCGATGAAAAGAGAAATTACACTTGTAATTGTTGCGATTTTCCAAACTCGTCTGACTGCCATGAACTCGAAAACCCAATGGAAGAACGAAGCGCGGGCAATGCAGTTTTATTATCCAATCCGGCGCCGACACCAGGGACGGACGCCGGTCCCATCAATGGCTTGGATCACACCTTGAAGCTGAAGCTGAGGAACTTGTTGAGCCCCTTCCATCCACCGCTGCCCTTCCTGGCGGGGCTAGCAGTCGCGAGGGGTTCCGACTCCTCAGCCGCGTCCCTGCGCGTTGCCTTCTGCCAGAGCAGGAAGCTCCGGCACCCGTTGAAGCTGATCCTTTCATCGGCTTTAAGCGCTGCACGACACAGAGACGGTAAAAATCAGATCAGATCAACCTCGGCTAGGAAACGTACAAAAATTCTCGATCAGATCGGATCGGAAACGGATGAGGCGTGAGCTGTGTGGGGGCGCGTACCGTCGGATCCGCCGTTGGCGGTGTAGACGAGGAAGTCGGCGGGGTCGGCGCCGAGCAGCGGCATGCGGCCCTCGCGTGCGTAGCAGCGGAGCGCGGCGCGGATGAGCCCGGCCACCGTCTCGCCCTCGTCGACGAGGAACCGGAGCGGCCCGGCGCTGCCGAGCACGGTCACCGTCACCAGCACGCGCGAACGGCCGGCGCCGGAGCCGAACCCGGCCGCGGCCTTGCCGCGGGACTCCACCTTCCTCAGTTTCATCGGCAGCGTGGACGGCACCGCGACAGCCATCGGGGGTGGTCACAGAATTCCAAATCGATCACCCAACTACCCAATCAACCAACCAATCAAATTCGCCTCCGGAGAGCTCGTTCGCCGGAGAAGAAGGAGAGAAAAACAGGGGAAAAACTTGGCGACCGAAGAAAAATTTTCAGCTGTGGGGGACGGAACCAGAGCGCAGATCGTGCGTGGTCCGCGAGCCCGCTGGCGGTCGCTCAGGGGTCGAGGCCGATGCAGCGGTGGTACCAGCCCTGCATGCAGCAGCCGAAGCCGCGGAAGGAGACCTTCTCCGGCTGCGGCGAGGCGGCGGACTTCGCGCGGGCTCCCACCATTCACAAGCGCGGTCTCGTCGTCTTCACGGAGCGGCGGCGGGGCGGGGGGAGATCCGGGGCTGCGTTTGCTTCTCGCAGGGCAAGGGCGGCGGCGGGAAGGAGGAGAAACAGAGGAGACGCGGTGGGTTCGGGTCTGAACGAGTCGTGGAAGAAACGAACGAGAGGAGGGAGGAATATATCGGGCGCGGCGCGTGGTGGGTTGGGGGCTTTCGCGTGGCTCGCGCGGGTAGGGAGGTGATCTGGGCCGTTGATGGATGGCAATGGACGGTGGATCCGGGTCTCGGGTTAGTTCGGGACTGTCCGTTCTTCTTTCGCCGCGCTTGCTTGCTTGGTATTGGTAGGGTTACGTTGTGGTTTCCTTTTTGTACGCCGGGCGCGTTCCGGTGGGACTTTCACGGCCTTTGTGGATCTTGCTTGGGGCCCACGGAGAAAATGCCCAGATATCGGAACGTGCGCGTGATTGTCCTTTCTCTGCGGCTGGCATTGTAGGCCAGCCGTGAGATTCAAAGTGCATTTATGATAAGTAAAGTTTGTGGTCCTAATTGTCATCATCTTCAATATCAGAAATATAACAATGTGTAACTTGTACTATGAAATTTTAATTTTTAATTTTTTATTGCGGATTGTTATGTTTTTTTTATAATATTTTACTCCATATGGTTCAAAATGATTCAACAAGTCTGCATAAGAAAATAAGCTACTTGATCACTAATAATGTTATTGAATTCTATCATTTTTGTTAGTAATAACTAGATTAAAAATTACAAAACAAAATCCTCTCCCAAACAACTCAATCAAGGGAGATCAAAGATAACAATACCGCTATCCTATATTACTGTTTATAAAATTTGTTCTAACAAAAATTTAAGACCCTAATAACTATTGATATTATCGGTGTTTAGATCACCGACTAGTAGAATTTGCTCACAGAGATACGCGTTTCGGGCTCGGTGATGGTTAAGCAAGAGGACACGGGGGGTTATACTGGTTCGGAGAAGCCCCCTACGTCCAGTTCTTAGGCCAGCTCGTGTTACTTGCTCCGGTGGTAGAGTACAATGGTGGTGAGAGAGGAGGATGCTCCAAGTCTCGGGTGCGAGTGGTGTGTGTGTGGTCGCTATTGTTGTGGTTGTCGTGATTGTTTTCTTTTTCCTCTCCCTCTTAAAGAGGTGCGGACCTCCCCTTTCATACTTTAAGGGGAAAGGACCCATATTATAGAGATAGATTGATAGAGAGAGAGAGAGAGAGATTTCTACACGTGATGAGTCGGTGGAGGTGTGCCGAAGAAGACGAAGTCCTTAGTCGGCGGCATGGTCTTCGGTCCTTGCGGGCCCCATCGTCCTGGTCTCGCGTCAGAGGAGCGGTACTGTGTCCGAGCGTGCCCCCGTTCTCCGTCGTCGGGTCGACTCCCTCCTGTTTCTGTAGTCGACGTGTTCCGTCGTGCGCGGGGAGGTGCAGCATGAGCATTGCCACGTCATTCAAGCAAGATTCAATCTAGTTGTCCATCAAGCCGTCCTGCACCATCACCACTAGGTGTGTCATCAGGCGATGGCAGCACAGTAAGCCTTGCCATACCTGCCATCGTCAGCGGGCGCTGGTGATAATGAGGGGGGCAGGTATCCGGAGAGATTTGACTCTTTGATACTGTGTATGTGTAATGGGCATGACATTTAAGGCCGGGTGGTTGGCAGTTGTTGACAGTTGGCTCGCTCGACCCCCTCCGTCGGGGGTCGTCGTGTCGGGTTGTGTCTGTCCGAACCTGCTTGGAGTTGGAATCCGTCCCGTCCTGATAAGGCAATCGAGCTTCTCCACTCCGTCACTCCAGTCTTGGTCAGGGGTCTGTCGTCCCGTCCCGTCGTGGTTCAGTCCTCACTGATGAGAGTTTATGGAGGTAGAGTTTATCTGGTGATTATAGGGGGCCCATACTGTCATTGTGATTGTAGTGGCAGCGGAGCGTCCGTCCTTGCCCCGGAGTGGATAGGCTCGGGCCAGTGACTGAGTCATCTGCTTGGAAGGGCAAGCCGTGCCCAGGTTCCGTCACGCGGGACGACTTGTCCTCGCCCCCCATTAAGGGGTCGAGGAGGACGTAGCGAATCCTCGTCCTCCATTGAGGGATCAAGCGGGGCATAGCGAATTCTCGACCCCCATTGAGGGGTCGAGTGGGACGCGACCGGCCCTCGACCACTCGGAGTCGAGCGAGTCAAGGCAGTGGTGCGACCTTTACGACTGAGGCTTGATTGCCGTGGGGGCGCTTCCTATGGGGGCCACGCTGGCAGTGCCTCAGTGACGATCTAGCGGATTCTTTTGAGTCCGACGCGTGTGAGCTCTTAGGCGGTGTCACGTGACACCCTGATTCTTACCTCCGACAGATATAGATAGCATGTGGATTGCACCCATATCTCTACATATAAAATTTCAGTAATCTTTGAACCGGTTGAAAGGTGATTATTTTCACAACAAGAAATCAACTTTAACACTGTTATTTTAAAAAAAAACATAACATAGGCGCATACGAACTTTGTTCCCTTAAGCCTTTAAGATAATTGCCTACTTGTTAAAATATATCACACATCGGAATTGCATAAATATGTACTTGCACCTTCATTCATTTATCATTTGTTCACATATGCCGAACTACAATTAATATTACATGAATGAAAGTCTGCTTTGTAAATGGATATGAGAGGGAGACTTTGAGCCCGAGACTTGGTTGGATTCAACCGGTCGGCCGACACCACAGTCGTTTTGTAAGCTCACGCTATCTGCTGCCTTTTCTTTATTTCTCAACTTGCCCATCTAGAGATCTACTAGTGTCTATATTTTATACGTTAAGGATGAGCATTACCCGTAAATGAATTTTCCGGTTTCTAGTCCTTGTGTATCTCAAAGGAAGAAAAAGCGAGCTTGGAGAAAACCAGCTTGAAGAACATGACGATTGTGAAAGCACCCCCTGCTTGTTGTACCTTTCTTTGCGGCCCGTTGTGCCGCAACGCGCACAGATTCTTGACCTTGTCCCAGCGCATTATTTTGACTTCTGCTCCCGCTTCGGACGGCTGGCGACGAGGTTCGACGCATCTGCGACGCGAATAACGTCTTCTCGTGTAGGCTGCGGCGCCCGGCTGCGTACCCGCGATGCCATCCCACACGTTCTCGGCTCCGGAAAGATTGAGATGTTCCCCCGTCAAACTCACATATACGCCATACGAATATTCTGGAAGCACCGGCGCTGATCGAGCTGGTTCCATCGCCATCATCATCATGTGGTCAACATCTCTCTGCGCCAGAGGTGCGCGCCACCGAACGAACGTGCACTGCAGCGATCAGATCTGTCTCCTCCGATCGCCTGGCGGCCACAGGTGACGAGAGATAAGCGCGTGCACGTATTCATTCCTTCCTCCCCCGCCGCGATCGACGGACGGACGGACGCACGGAGTTGGCTGGCCGAGTCTTTGCATATCTCCACAGATGTCGCCATGTTAGGCGACGCCATACACGTGGCCGGGCTCAACCGGCGCCGCGGCCACGCGCCCATGAGCTAGCCGCGCACGTATCACACATTCACACCACGGCGCCGCACCGCTTGCGGACGAGCTCTGCTGTGGCACACACGTTACTACCCTGATCGCTCGCTCGCGTCATGGGTGGTCCCTGGTCCGTACACCCGCTGCTCGCTCGCTGTCGCTGCCACTCGGAGGGTGACGGGTTGGCTGATATCGGCCCAAGTACGTGCGAGCCGAAGATAGTTCCCCGTCGAGATCGGCCGTGCATTTGTAGTACGTATCTTTCTCCGCGGTCGCCGATTCGCCGCATCGGCGAAACTCGATGGACGACCGCCCCGCGCTAGCTAGCTGTTTATTTCTCAGCTCACGCAACGCACAAGATTTTCGAGTCCCGCTATCTGGTTTGTACTACCAAATCGCATATGCTTGCCGCATATTCTCGGTAGGCCAAACTTATCATAAAAAAAAAAAAAAGGATTCTGGGTAGGCCGCTTGATACAAACGTGCAGGGACGGCCGGCCGCTCCAACCAGCTGGCTGGCTTCCGGTTGCGGAGCACGTGATTTCGATGCCAATTCCTTTGACGCGCCGCGGTGGCGAACTCTAGCCGTCTCGGGTCCCCGCGGTGACAGGTAGGATGCACACCTAACCACCGCCGGCTTTGCGCACACGAGCACACGGCGCTGTTGTGTTACGCGTGGCCGGGCTCGATCTAGGTAGGATCTACCCGCACCCTCGCCCCCCGGCCGGTCGAGCTCCGTCTGCCTAGATAGCCCGTGCATCGGGTGACAGTGACACCGCCGCTCGTGTGTCTGACGTGTTTGTTTTGGGTGTACACGGCACGCACCTCAACCGGGGAGCTCTGTTCCAGTGCCGGAACGAGCTTTCTTGAGCTGGCCTGGTGACGAGGCGATTCTGGATGACCTTACAGAATACTAGTACTAGTAGTTAAAACTGCTTGTTGTCACGACGACGGTGACTCCACATACCACCTACTCTGCTCGCTGATCTGCACTTGTGCATACAACTCGTGAAGGCGAAGTTGACCGCCATCTAAATAGGGCGAGGTTGACTTTGTACCGCTACGCACACGTTGTTTTTATACGGCACTTTTTTTTTTCAACAACGTCCTTGTCGTCGAAGCGTTTGTAAACGCATGATATTTCAGGAATCAACATGCGTTGTCTCTGATGCGTAACTTTGTATGTGTCTGCACGTAGGGACACTACTAGAAAAACGCATTACAGTAGCGGGTCAAAAGGGACCTCAGTGGCAGAACATTAAAACATCACTAAAGCTCTGTCACTACTTAATTACATACTTAATACCATAAAAAAAGGGCGTCAGTGACGGTCTACGGACCGCCGCCGACGCCATACCTAAACACTACTATATTACAAAATTAGCTAGGGTATTTAAAAGCTAATCCTTAGCCGCGCTTCCGCTACTATCTTCATCGCCCGCCGCTGCTTCGTGTCCGCGCCCGCCTGGCGCTAAATCGCCACCGGAGCCGGCGGTGGAGGAGGGGGCGCCAGGACCTCCATCGGAGCCGGTGCCGCAGGAGGGGCCGGCGCAACCTCCACAGCGCCCTCCACCGAGCCGTTCGCGGCCACCACCGCTGACGTGCCACTGCGTGGAGGGCTGAGGACCACCGAGTCCGGAGGTGGAGAGGAGAGGCGAAGGCCGGTGTTGGCGTGGATGACCGCCACCCAACCCCACGAGCGCCATTCGCGGCACGAGCAGCCGCAACGGCGCCTGCCCCTCATGGCAATGCGGCGGCCGGAGGAGAGGGTGGAAGGGAGGAGGAGAGGCGGCAGTGACGGATCTGGAGGTTCGACGGCCGGAGGAGAGGCAGCCAGAAGTGAGGGAGGAGAGGGAGGAGGAGAGGCGACGGCGGCGGATCAGGAGGTTCGGCGGCCGAAGGAGAGGGAGGAGAGGGAGGAGGAGAGGCGGCGGCGGTGGATCTGGAGGTTCGGCGGCCGGAGGAGAGGAAGGAGAGGGAGGAGGAGGTTCGGCGGCCGGAGGCGAGGGAGGAGAGGGAGGAGGCGAGACGGCGGCGGCCGGAGGTGAGGGAGGAGGAGAGGCGGCCGGAGGTGAGGGAGGAGAGGGAGGAGGCAAGGCGACGGCGGCCGTTGGTGAGGGAGGAGAGGGAGGAGGAGAGGCGGCCGGAGGTGAGGGAGGAGAAGGAGGAGGAGGGGCAGCGGTGGCCGCAGGCGAGGGAGGAGAGGGACGAGGAGAGGATGTGGCGGCCGGGCGCGTGGCGGGAGGCAAACCCTAACCCTAGCTAGCTAGCTGCGGCGCGGGTGGAGGCGCGCGAATGCGCATTGAGGCTGCACCACCTCCCCTTTTATATAACTAGGTCGTCCTCAGTGGCAGGCTGACTCTGACAGGCCCGCCGCTATTGGATCTTCAGGCCTTAGCAGCGGGCCAAACAATGCCCGCTACTACGGTGCGAACCGCAGTAGCGGTCCTCTTGTCCTAAGTATCAGGCATGAGATGCCCGCAACTATTTTTGTGACCCTATTAGCGGTTTCACTACTTTTCTGCACTTAGTTGCGGGCTCTTCAAATGTCCGCTACTGAGTTAAAAATAACGCCCGTTACTATAGAGCATTATTCTAGTTGTAGGATTTATCTCATGTTCGTCGGGTTTTTTCACAATTTATTAATGCTGTACTGAAGATTGTAAATAAAGGCTCACATGAAAATCACCAAATCCAACAAAAAGGAAATCAGTGAGTTTTTGTTTTTTTTTGAGGAAAATCACCAAAATTTTGGTAAAGTTTAATCCACTTGTTCTAAACTTTGCAGAAATAATATGGTTATGTGAGTTTCAAAGTATCAAGAAGATTACGACGACAAAAAAAAAAATCTTTTAAGTTGCATGCTTCCTGATCCCACTTGACCACATGTACATTGAAAAAAGAATTTTGATGCGACTTAGATAGTAGCAGGGAGAAAAAGGAAACAGAGCCGAAGATAATGGGCTCTATAACACAGATACTGTTAGCCTAGCTCATATCACCTCGTGCGAGACTCACGCACAGAGGACGCGTCCGTACGAACGGACGACGTGAGGTTTCTTTGACCCCTACTCTTTCTCCCGTATAAATTGTAATCATCAACATCAATAAAGTATTCTAAAGAGAATACTATTTATCACATCATTGTCTCCACTTTTACTTTTTATACGTTACTAGCATGATGTCTGAGCTTCGTTACGGTTTTAAAATTATAAGGGTCCATTTGACACAACTTATTATTGTTTATGTTTCACCAGCTTATATGTCTTTTGGTACTGTGGCTACAATAGAAACAACGTTGCATGAAGGGTTAAGCTGTGATACGCAAAGTTTTTGTAGCTTTTCTGAGCTTATGATGCAAGTTAGTTCAACCATTACAGCAGGAGAGACGATCCCTCATTCTGCTCGGTGCTAAGTCTATAATAGCAATGTGCATGTTTGATGTTTTCATTGCCGACATTGTAAGGCTTCAGTGGACTTCAATGTATTTTTTTCTTTATAATACTTGTATATATGCCGGGCGTTACCACGAAAAGCAAAATTCTAAAAATAAAAAAAAAATTTACAATATTTTTATTAATATTACTAGACATTGTGGTTCCAACTTCGATTCCTTTATTGCATCACAACTATATTGTCTGCTCACATAGATAAGCATGTCATAAGGTAATTATAAATAGCCGTATATGCATGACAAGATGAGAGATGGGATGATCTCGTAGCACTACAGTACTTTTTCCAGCTAGCAATGTTAACAGATTACTTGAACATGTCACATCTTGAATTGACAATGTTTCATCTTCACATAGAGAAATACATTTGCAAGCTCAGAATTGCAGTGTACCATTAGAATAAAAAAAAGGTGGTTGAAACTCATATCAACCTTGACTAAACGTTCAGATCAGCACATCTTCACTTGTACCTGAAAAACAAAACACCAAAGCAAATAAGTTTATTCGTATGAACAAATCCTAATAATTGCCAGTATTCTAACAGATCTAGAAGAAAGCTCTCAATCAACGTACTATATATGTATAGCCCAGGATTCTAATTGTAAAGCATTATGCTATTACGTGATGCAAGAACAAAATACTTTATCTCAGCCACTAAGGCTTTTTTTTTTCTTCGCAAAATTTATGTATGTTTGTTCTACTACTATGCTCCAATTTTACCCAAGTTAAAGCTACCATATTCCCTAAAAACAAACAACCTAAAATACAGTGTATCCATGCTCAATAATTTTGCAGTGAAGCTATTACCAGAACAATGTTTCACACAATAGGAAATGTAAATCAATAAATCATTTTTTTTTGATAAACCAAAACGTCTCAGACTTGCCAAACTACATGGATACTGTCACAATGCCTAAGTTCCTTCGAAGAACATCGAGCATAATTTTTTCTTTACCTAGACCCTGAAGAATTGGATGACATGACAGTAACAACTCCTTGAAAGCTTCTCAATCTTTGATGAAGTGGATCACAACTTTTCTCCAGTTCCTAACACTCCATTCACAACCTGCGATGCATGTCAATAGCTTTTGTATCATCAAACCTATCATTGTGCCAACAATCACTAATGCTGAGTTAAAAATATGGCTAATAGCTATAGAGTGCAATGCACTGGCAAGCAGGTTTTACTAATACCACCGGGTGGTTTCAGTTCTTTGTTTTATCAAATTTTCTTCGAAACCTCAAATGTATGCATGAGTAATTTATTTGTTTTTTCAGCATTAGTATCTCAGAGACTAAATGTTAGTATGTTCCAGATAGTAAATCAACAAACAAAGTTATCACCTGCGAAAGAATACTAACACAGGACAATTATTCAGAAAAGTGACTCAAAGGAAAAAAAGAATCACTTTGCAATACTCACTGCAATCAAATAACCTGAATAGAACACTTAATAACCTATGCCATTTTGTTTTTTTTAATGCAACAGGTAGATCCATCATCCATACAACAAATCAAAATTCATTCATGCTTAACTGTTGTTTCATATAACAGCGGCAACATTCCATCAATACATCAATTTAAAGGTGTACTATTATGATTTTTTTCACTGAAACAAAAGATGGGGGAGTAGATTATTAATACTTTTATGTGTAGGGAGTCATAAGCTAGTTCCTTTTTGATGCGACTCAGATAGTAGCAGGGAGAAAAAGGAAATGGAGCTGAAGATAATGGGCTCCGATAACACAGATACTGTTAGCCCAGCTCATATCCGAGCCTATTTGTCAGCTCATTCATCAGATGACCACAAAGGTTTTTCTGATTATTATTTCTACTAGTACAACATCATGGTTCAGACTTCAGCAAATGACCACGAATGCTCGATACTTAGATTATTCACTCTCAACTCTCTAGATATTATTAGATAGTATATACAAATTAGGCGGTATAACACACTAGGGCACACCTCACTCGCATCACCGACTGCATATGAACGCATGGACACTCCCTGCTTTTTCATACTAGACTAGAAACTTTGCGAAGACTCCTCAAGAATTTGACCTCGTGTTTTTCATATTAACACACGTATTATGTGCACTAAATAAGTTGGTGTTTGAGACCAAAGATTTAGGCCCTATTTAGAATGGAGGAATTAAAGATATAGAAATAGGAAGAAAAATAGAAACAGAGAAAATACAGGAGTAAAGAATGTGAGAAAGTAAGAGGAATAACAAAACAGAGGAATGACGAACTTTTGCTATTTCGATTGTACGAAACTTTGAATGTCTTTTTTGAATTAAAAAAGTAAATCAGCCATTGCCCACATTGAGTAGTGCATAATATTTGTGATTTTCTTCATACTCCTTATAGTACAAAAAAAAAAGAAGTTCTTCCCAAACATCACAATAGGGTAAGAGTTCGTTTGCAGGGAGATTCGCATCACCCTGGTCGTGCTTGTTTCCATGTGGTGTGGATGAGGGCGAGACCGTTGTTTGTGCTCATCACATGCTTCTCGGCCAAGGCAAGAGCTCACCAAGCGCTGAGGATGACTCACTGCTGGTGTGGGCATTGATGGAGGAGCAAGAGGTGTTGGATGAGGACGAGATGATATACTTGGAATTCATTGATTTTGTTTCGCCATCTGCATATTAAGTGCCAAACAGGGCTCAAGCCATGGCAGGGGGGAAGGAGCTCAAGCCATGGCAAGATGGAGGAGAGAGGAAAAGCAAATGAACGAAATTTCCCTACAAAAGTGGATTTTCTAGTATTCATGAAATTTATATGTATCGATTCCTTTCATTTGAAAAGAATGAAGCGTTCTTGCATTCCTAACGCATAATCATGAAGGAGATCCTGTGAAATTCATGTAGCATTCTCGTATTTCAAAACGACCCTTAAAGAGAAAGGCAATAAGCAAAATTATCCAAAGAGCAAAGACATATGGTTGGTTGGAAAATGTAGAAATTTGCAAGTTCCATGCCACAAGTAGAATTTGCAAGTGCAAAAGTCCCATATAGGATTAAAACTCCATAACGGAAGGGCACCTACAAGAGGCCAATTGTCGCAAGGAGGTTGAAAGTAGATTTTTTTTTTTGGTCAGGTTATTGACTGAGATGAGTTACATTGATCATCTATTCTTATCGTATGTGTTTAGTTGCTTTACACTAGTGGTAACTTTAGTAGAGATAGTCATCTCCTTCTTCTTCTTTCCTTATCTTCGTCCGCCACACCATTTATCATGATAATATCGCAGAAACATGTCTATACTCCAAAAGGCACACTATCTTGAATCTCTTCCCCCTCACCTTCCTCATCAATCACATCATCTCTGTTCTCTTCTTCTTTGTCTTGCAAAAACTGAAGGGGGCCTTCATGGTGCGGCGATCAGTAGACGGGCCCAAGTCTCTACCCCTGCATTAAATATGTCCCTGAATAAAGACAATGTTAAGCAAGAGAATAATTAAAGGTTATGTCATGTGGATTAATTCTGATCAATTTGATAATAAAGAAACAACTTAACTTTCTATAATAATTTCTTCGTATATTGAATCAACTGATTTTGCCCACCGTTAGTTAAATATATCTTATGGGGTACTTTGCTAAAAACAAGTTCCAAACATGTGGGATGAGACAGAAACTTGTTTGCATTGAGTAATCGGATTACGATTCATGTAGTTGCATATGATGATATAAACATGTTTAGTTGTTTAATTGCATGGGTCAAAAACTAACTTTGTTTAGATAATGAAAACAACATTCTCATTCCATCGTAAAAACGGCTGTAGTTTTTTTGATGATTTCTCCTAGCATTTTGTGACAGTGCAGTCGAATTATGTCACAAATATGGTACCAAACCGATTAACGTCATAAATTGTGGAATTGACCTAAATTATGTCACTCAAAGCCAAATTTCTTGTAGTGTTAGGACTCGTTACTGGTTATGTTTGTGGTGACAGATTCTTGATAACTGAAGGTGCAGTGTCAGCAGTGTGGCAGCAAACTCTTGGTGTAATGATGTGCTTGTGATCCGTGTGAACCGTTCCAAAAGTAGGGATGACAGCGGGTACAATATCCACGGGTGCAGCGTTTCCACACCCGCACCCAATAGGGTTAATTTGTACCCGCCGCCGTACCCATACCTGCTATTGGGTAAGTATTCATTCCCATACCCGACCCCGGATGGGTAACGGGTACCCATGGGTATCCCATACCCGCCAAACCTGGTCACTTGACGTCGAGGAGCCAGACGAGCCTGCCATTGACTGCACTGTGCCGCTCACGGCTGAGGCCCGACGCGCAGACTCTCGACAGCTTGGGCGCAACCGTGATGGCAGCTCCTGGATGGCGGCGGCTGGCAGGCTTGGTGGTGCCGGCGACTGCTCCTGGCGGACTGGGTGGTGCCGTGGTGGCGGCGGCTGCTGGGTAGCGGGCTGGCGGCAGCGCGTGGTGGGCTGTGTGGTGGTGGCGGGCTGGACGACTGGTGGGATTTGCGTGGTGACGCCGGTCGGCCGACGTCTGCCTTAGCCACTCCGGCGTGGCGTGGTGGAGAAGTGGAGTGGTGGCACATGGGCGTGGCGGCTGCTGGGTTGCCTGGGTGGTGTGGTGAGGACTGAGGAGTGACTAGTGAGGTGAGGGTTCTAGGGTTTTTGTTTTTTGTATCTATTTTTTATTTGGGCTGGGCTAAAAAGAGATAATTTGGGCCGCGATGGGTTTTACTCGGGTATGTGGGTGTGATGGATACGGGCAAGGACAACCCATATCCGCACCCACCTTACCCGATGGGTATAATTTTTTACCCGTTTTTATATCCGTAGGTATTATTTTAATCCCATACCCACCTCTAAATAGGGTATTTACCCATTAAGTGTCGGATATCGGACACCCATTACCATCCCTACCAAAAGTATATTGATGAGTAAAAGTGGCCCTCAATGTTGGCTACGATTGCAAAAACCTGTTTGTTTAACGCGGAGTATGCACTGACATTGCTGTAAACCGCTCCGTGTGAACCGTTCCAAAAGTATATTGATGAAAATATGGAATCATGGCTCCTGTAAAGGTTCGAGAAATAAGATATTACGGACGGTCAACGCCACCAGCCCGTCATTCCGGACGAGCGTTTGTTTGCTCTCTTGCTCACTCATATCACCAGCTGATTAAGCAAACATTCTTTTTTATTACGCTTATTTAAACTAGGGACCGCCAGGGATAACACTAGTATAGTAGTGAAGCCAGGACGATGCACCGCCTGCGTCAGAATAATGGAACGAAATGTACTGCTGCTGCACAATTAATGTAGTTTAATGGCACTTGTTAATGACTGATTACGCAAGGGTTCGTTGCTCATGAGCTTTCACCGAAAATTCTGCCTCGTGCCAACCTAATTCCGTATGCAGCGGGTTTATACGCCTACAGTGACTTAACAGCCTATGAATAGTGGCTAAAATGGGTATCAGAAAGTATGACTTACTGTAATCGGGCTGCCAGCCTGCCACACCATATTACCAGTAACGAAAACACGAAGAAAAGCATGACATGTTCCTATGTTCAAGTCGACTGGGGTAGCTGATACGTACCCTGATAGTTGTTACTAGTTGACATTTGCTGTACAAAAGAACAACACAGCAGTTTTCCTGTTGAGAAGTTGAAATATAAAACACCAATTTGAGTAGCATTTACACAAAGGTCAAGGTTGTGGACCAAATTTGCGCGCTGCATTCTTTGACACCGAGATTTCACATGCTTTGACGGCATCCAAGCTACTCTGCTCGCTCGGCAGCCACAACGTTCAACAACCGACGCGAGAAGGTCGTTGCAACGACGTGATTACCCTTTGCTTCTGCCCTGTTCGGCCCACTGTCACATCATCACCATTCCCCTGCTGCTTACTGCTACTTATTCCACGCCACCTTATGCATTTTGACATGACACCACATAATAATGAATGAATTAACCAGTACAGTGAGCACCAACTCCCCCCATAACATCTTCAACCCATTTTCACACGATCTGAAGCCGCAGTAGCGGTGCATGTGCCAAGTGCGTCTTCTGCTCGCATTGCTGCATCCATATGACATGATCCGTCCATCATGTGCATGTGCGTTCTCTCAAAGTCAGATGGGCGCAAGTCAAACAAAGGGTGGCTTATTGTATTGGCTCCATGCACACACGGTGCCAAAGCGAGATCATGGGTTTCAAGACCTGGGGAAAGGGGCAATTCCCCTCTTGTGATCTGTGCCATGAACCCCCATATATCCTGCGACGTGCCGTCGCCGCTACTCTTTTGCGTACTTCTTACAGCATGGCTCTGGCTCTTCTCTCTGCGACGTGCAACTCACTTAACGACCTGACGCGTGCGTTCTCCGAGGAGTGAAGCAAGAAAACCGGCGGAAAATTACAGTTTACTACTGCATTTTGGGTGAATCAACCAATCTCTGCATTTTTTGTACCAAGAAACAGAAAAAATAAAATAAAATTGGACTAATGGAAACAAGAAGAAGTACAAGAAGAAACCAACCAAACTCGTATGCTCATCCTCTCCAAAACAGAACTTATATGTACTATATATAACTAGCTAGAGATTTCCTTCTCTCATATCTCTTTCGCTCTTTCAAATTTGCAAGCTTTCATGAACAAGGTTTACATACATGAACACCCAAAAGCCAAGTGCGTGTGACGACGTCGTCGACGATCACTGACTGATTGGACTCCACAACGAAAGAATTGATTGGTACCCGGAGAGGACGACTGGACTCAATGATCGATCGACACAGCAAGACGGTGTGTGTGTGTGCCACTCACCATGGGTTCGTCATATCACCAGCCTGCTGGGCCACGACGAGAGAAAAGAAAAATTGCTGCTCGATCCATGCAGGCGCTCTTGCTTGATCAGTGATGCAATGGGTTGGGGCCTGTCGGGACGAGCCTCTTCTCCACGCCGTACCGCGGGTCCACCTCCTCGTTAGCTGGCGACGGTGGGATCCCGTGCCGGTTCCATCGGCCGGCATGGTGGTGGTGCGCCTGGTGATGTTGATGGTGATGGTGGTGGTGGTGGTGGTGATTCGTCGGCGGCGAGGCGGCGTCGAAGCTGGTCACGTCGAGCAGCATCCTCCTCGGAACGGCGACCGGGCTTGTCCGCCTGACCAACAAGCCTCCGCAGCCGAGGCGCGCGCCGCACCCGTGGAACGCGACGGTGAGCACGGCGAGCCACAGGAGGAGGATGGCGGCAGCGACGGCGGCGTGAGGAGGAGGAGGTTGTCTCATTGCCACCGTGCAGGATGCTGGTGGACGAGCGAATTCATGGATGGGGCGGCCGGGCCGGTCGAGGCCGAGCAAGCTATAGTAGCATCAGCCAAACCTTGTCCCGAACAAAGACACTAGTAGCAAGGGAAACGATCGAACCGGAAGAAGACGCAAAGCTGTTGCGAGAGGCTGTAGCGTTCGTACGTTGCTCGGTACGAGACTAGGAGACTAGCAAGTAGCAACCCGGGCCCGGGGTGGAAGAAAGGAGGGGGAGAAAAGCCTTAGCACGAGAGAGAATTGGCGTGGGCAAGCAAGAAGCAAGGAACAGGGGGCACGGGCACGGGCACGGCCGAGAGAGAGGAGGAGGAGGAGGTGAAGACAGGTAAGGGAGGGAGACGACCCGCGCGGCGTGGCGTTAAGAGGGCGGGAGTTGCTTGCGTGGGACTCCTATCGCAGGGCTCGATTAAACTCTATCCCGGATTTCACACGACTGCCTTGCGTAAAAACCCACCGAGCCGGCCGGCCAGCTAGTCGGTCGTCTCCTACTCCCACTCCGGACCGAGACGGGGCTCACTCAAGCTCGCAGCTGCCCCGGCTTTCCCGGACGCGGTCACGTTCAGGAGGAGGCGGAGGTAATAAATGGGCCGGTGTTGCTGACTTCACGTTCACGGAAGCGCGCCAAGTAAAGACGAGAGAGATGGGCGCGCGGGTTCGATCACTTGCACGGACGGACGCTTAGAAGCCGGGCAATGGCCAAGAGGGGGGGTTAGTCTTTACATGGCGCTGGCAGTGTAATTAATGGTGGCATGCGTGCGCTTCGCTTGGAAACTGGGAGACATTTTCATCTTCGGCGCGGGAGCAAGTTGTTCAGGGGTGCCTTTTCTTGAGTTGGCTCCATCTATTCACTGGAAGTTCAAGGGTGACACGTTTGTTAAAAAAAATGGGGAATAAACAGTACTGCTGTACTAGTCCGATATCTCGCTCTTGAAGGAACTGTTGGCTTCAGCCAACGTCCGAGTTTGACCTTTTGAGGCGGTTGAGCCAATCCTGGCGTACAGAAGGGGGGCACGAAGGTGGATGCCAGAAGCCGGGACTGCTGGAGAGGATGACAGGACAACAGGCGGTGATGGTTTGTGAGCCCATCTCCAGGAACAAAATGTTTGTGACGGTGCCGTGTTCTTGTCATCGGCTAGGACAACTGATGCTGGTTCGTGAGCTGATCTCCATGAATAAAATGTTTGTGAGGTTGCCCTGTTCCTGTCAGCAGCTTCATCACGGCCGTCAGTGCATTCACATTAGATAGCGTCTAGGACTCTCTTGCTAACTTTGAAGTGGTCAGAGTATATATATTCCTTGTTAAAAATAGTAATTATCTGGGACGAGCGGTGCGATTTGATTAATGGAAGTCAAAACTTGCGCCAGCAACATGTACAAACGTCGCACGACCAAAGGGACGTAGGTTTGCTGTACAAGGACAGCCAAGATACAGCTCACCGTGGACAGCGCATCCTGTGCTGCTTACCGTAGAGCAAAAACGTCGGCTGCAGTAGTTGGAGAAATGTCGTGTTTCTGTCGCTTCCAAACCCTGTGCCGCATATATAGTCCGGAGATTTATGCAGTCAAGCTTGTTGTTGGCGGTTGCCGACCACGAAGCAATACACGCTTTCAGGTTGTCACACAGGATGGCACAGTTTTTGTTATATTCAAAACTAAAAAAGCTTTCATCTTATCTTATGATATGTACAAAACACCACAAACTCAATTCTGGACCTCACCATCACGAACTGAACACCACCATCTGGTAGGCCCGCAATGTACATGTACAACCAAGACCACAGCAACATCACAATACACACCTCACTCTAATAAACAAGGTAACTAGAGCGTGAACAAGTTATACATCACGACCGTGCAAACGGCACAAGCATAACTCAGCACTGTACCTTCTCAGGCCGCCTACTTTCGCATTGCCAAAACCGGCATCTGCGACCTTGAGCTTGAGGTACTGGTGCTCTGCCACGAGGATGGCTTCACCCTGCCTGCCATAAGTGCCGTGGCCACTCCGGCTTTTATATTCCGCCTCTTCATTGCAAGATCCAGTTTGCCCTTTGAGGCTGAGGTTGATGACTCCGGGAAGATGGAGGCAGCCTTGATTGCTGCTCTTTTGTCCTTTCTGCTCTTCTCAAATTTTGATGCAAACTTCACTGAAGCTGCTGCAGCGGCATCTTCTGCAGAGGGAGGTAAAAGACGTACTCCAAGTCCCATCTTCCTTGCAGACTTCTTCTCTTCGGCAACCCTCTTCTTTTGACTCTACACGAATGCAACAAGAAGTGGATAAGAATCACGAGGATTTTGGAAGTCATGAGGAACAATTTTTGTTTAGGAACTCATTGGATGACCCTAAGACGATCTCGGAGTGCTCTGTTCAGAGCATAATCATCAGAGTGCCGGCTGTCAGAAAGTCGTTGAAGGCGAACTAAAACAGGCTCAGCTTCTTTCTTCTTCTTAAGATCCTCTTCCTGGTGTTCAAGCCGATACATGGGATCTGCCAGCTTGTCCCTATCTGAGGAAATATTGACAACAAAATATTAAGCATCTGAAACATAATGTACTATGGCGAACAATAAAAAACTTGTACAAGTGTTTGAACCTTCATCTGCAGGCAGTAGCAGTGTCTCTGCATCTTCAACATCATAATCTTCAGTCTTCTTCTGGGCCCCACTGATTATGACGTATTCAGTATTCTTTGGGTCTGTCTGTATAACTATTTCATGCTTGCAACAGGGCGACTTCATAGTAAAGCTCCATATCTGACAAATGGATGTTGGTGTTAACCATATAGGACAGTACAGAATGATATTTAAACGAACATGCCACAAGTGTGCAAATGTGTCATAGACAGCTGCTAGAACAAACACTGCTAGATATTGAAAGCTCTATGGCCTTAAGCATTTTGGAGATTGATGAAGACAGATAATGGACTCAGGTGTAAGCACATACAGAAGGCATGCAATCCTTACAATAATACAGTTAAAGCAGGCAGCTAAGAAGTTCATCAGCATGATGCAAGAATTTTTAAGAACATACAAGATAATACTTAACATTTACTCATATTTCATCTTTAGAAATCTCTATTCTCAAAAGGCATTTTGGTTGATAAAATAGAAGGCCTTAACCATATCCGTAAAAATTTCACCACACGATCTTCTGTAAAGCCAGCATATTTGAAAAATATTCTTCATCTAATGTTACAGGAATTAGAACTACTGCAAACTTCGATCTTTACCTAAGGATAATACACTTAATAAATAAATCAAACAAGCATGGAAATATACATGCAAAAAGACACCCAAACAAAAGATTTCGCTAGTATATATATCAAGCATGACTCAAACTCATAACACCACACTACAGCACCAATAAACAAGAGCACACTTAAACCAAAAAATGATGCAGGTTTCACGCTTATATAGGCTGTCTAAGCTGATGTAGAAAAAAGATCCAGAAACTGTTTTATCCATGTCTTTTCATTTGATAATTCCTTTGACCTCTAGCTTAAAAAGAGGAGAGACAAACCAGACACCAAAACATCAAAAAGTGATTATGGCAACCGAGATAATCATGACCTACTGTTACACAAATGGTCATTGGATCCATAGAATAGAAACCACGGTTTTCTATATTCCCACTTAACAAATACTTAAAGTCCGTGCATCACATGGCTTTTTACAGTTTTGAAAAATATGATGATGCGCTTAGCAATAGCAGTATCAGACATCAACTGCAGTATTTATACTTAAAAACAATGTTATTGTGAATGTTATAAGGGGATTCTTAGTCTGAAGTTCAAATGCTAATTTGTTCATTTAAAGGGCAAGATCTAACATATGCACAAATTAATTACGACTATAGATTATTGAGACAAATCAATGAGAATGGACATGGATGGGATCAATCTAACAAATCCTATTTCTTATTTCAGACTTAAAATCCGAAAGAAAGCAAATTCAAGATATGATACAGCCTCAAATATTTAAGATCGCTCAATTCAGCACAAATGAGGATTTCTGACTTTATTTCTCACTATCATGTAGAGCTCAAGGCTCACATGTCAGTGAGACATGGGCACATGGCGTTACGTATCTTGAGTTGCCATTGAATTGCCATATCCTGATTCACCTTACATTTAAACACAGCTTAGTTGACAACCACAACACCACTATACATTAAGAGCACTGCCATACATACGGCTGGGTCGTCGACCCAGCCGTCCGACCAGCACAAAGCAAGCACACGGTAGCAGCTACAGTACATGAGTTTGTACTTTGTACTGGTCGTACGTCCTAGTCGGAAGTTTCCGTCAAGTGTGAAGCAATTCCGATTTCCGATACATTAAGCATGCCTAGATTTTTATGTTTGATTTGATGCCATGCTGAGGCTCAACCAATTTCCCGAGTCCACAACTGCATACTTAAACTCACATAAATTTACGAAGTTAGGAAATATTAGAAGGTCAGTCATATTTTGTAATCAATGTGATTAAAGTTGATCATATTCCAAAAAAAAAAAAATGAGAGCGAAACAGTCATCTAGAATTCAGTACACGCTGGAGATCAATGAACAGCAACAGTACAAAGTAAGAATTTTATAGTAATTAAGCACATACTTTGGTAGAGTAATAATTTCCAACTTGTTTCTTCTCTGCATTAAACCTCACTCCCTTCGCTATCATGGAATTGCAACCACCACACCAAATGTTGAAAGGCATCTCAAATCTGCAAAATTGACCAAGCATTTTAAACCAACAGATGAGTAACATTGAAGCTAGGACAAGCATTTTGACAAAGTATTTGATCATACGCAATAAGTTGAACTAAACAATAGTATAATATTTTTACTTCATCTTCCAACCACTTTAATACAATAAAGAAACTCACTCATATATCCACATCCCCGCGGGGAGGGTGGGGGGGATGTTATGATCTCAAATCACATTAATTTTGTACTGATGGATTCATAAGCCAGGCAATGTGAACTATCAGGCAAACATATGACTATCACATTGGCTCATATCCCTAACTACAACATACAGTAGTGATCATGGGATGTATCATTAAGCAGTATGCAGTTCACGCAAAGGCAACTTTACTAACTGCACAAATACGAAGCAAAAGCAAGAACAGTATGACTAATTCATTGATGAAGAATGGTCCATGCTAATGTACAGAGATCACTTCATCCCTTTCTTACCAATGAATAAAAAGGCAAGTTCCATATAATAAACAGTTACAAGATACATTTCATACTAAACAGTAGGTTAATGACAAAGTAATAGCAAGACAAGAAATTCCTGATCCAATAGGCATCAGTACTAAATCCATGAAAATTAGTCCTCTCCACACATAGGCCCCCTAAAAACACACGAATAGACATACATACATAAAGACAGCTCAGGCGTAGTGTATGCATTTCAATCGCCATATCCTCAAGTATCAAATATGCAAACAGGCTAATGTTCACAAGAGTCATACCTTATAATCAGAATGCCCTGGTCGAGCTTCCTTGCTCGCTCTCTGAGAGCATGCTGCCCGTGGAACTTGTTCAGCCCACCCTTAATTATCATAGACAACAAGAACAGCAAGACGCATTAGCAACCACCACGGCACAACATGTCGAAGAAAAAATAGGTCACACGACGATTCACTTATTATTAAGAGACCCATACCTTCTTCGGGCTCCATTCCGGCGGGTAGTAGAAGTTATCCGCCCTCGCGGCAGCAAGTGACGACTGCAGGAAACCACAGAAACTCCGTCAGATAGTCGAACCTAAGATGGGAAATAAGATGTCGCGCACGGCGCAACCGCCCATTAAGATTCCGCGGACTCGATATCGCCGTGCGCAACTTTAGGGAAAGAGGCTCCATGATTTGGGGATGGGGAAGATGATGCGGAGCCGCTAGGGTTAGATCTTCTGCTTACCATGTTGCCTCCCGGGTGGAAGAGGAGACGGCAGAGGAGATCAGTAGAGACGGCTACCGTAAGGCGGAAGCAACGGCAGGCAATGGATCGGCGGCGACGGCCGACGAAGGCGAGAGAAACGGACTCGGCGTTCGTGCAGGACACGGCGACGGCGGCGGTGGTATGCCAGTTCAGGACGCGTTCCTGGTGCCGTGGTGCGTTTGTGCGGACCACCCGAGAGGACGCAACCGACCCGGCCGGTGGATCGGTCCGCAGGCCGCGGCCCGCGGTTGGCCTGATGAGTCGGTGAAAATACGTTCTGAGGCATTAATGTGAGGCCCAATAGGCAAGACAAGAAATTCCTGATCCAATACGATCTACATGCCTGCTGTTCATCGGTGAAAATTGCTGCGTTAGTATAAATTGTTCAGAAAATAAAATAGTTGCATTAATGTGCCTTGATTTTTTTTACCCCGGTGAATGCCATTTGCCGAGCTCTAGTGATTTGATAGAACAGTTGTATTAATGTGCTTTGATTGTTACTAGTTGCATTGCGTCTGTACTTGATTCACAGGTAAATAACTAAATATACTAGAAAATCTGCGCGGCTCTCTCTTGTTTAATGAAACTCATTATATGATCCCATTGTTAAGCCAGTATGTAATCCAAATAGATACAGTATTTCAAAGAGTATATTGTTTGATCATACAGTTTTTAAAATATATTGTTTGGTCATATAATTTTCAGAGTGTATTGCATCGGACAATCATATTGAATTATTGAATTTACATGCAAAATGACTTCTTTGAACTGAGCTTGGGGGGTGTTTAAAACTACTTGTAACACATACATAAATGATCAAGCATGGTTTGAACTACAAAGCAAATGCCTTATTTTCAATGAATAGCTGAACTCAAGCAGAACACCAAATAGATGCACAATGACTTTTTTTAGTGAACCATCCTTCAAATTGCAAAATAGGATGAAGTGAAGACAAGGAGTTCTAATGTGCAAGTATTACAGATAAATGAAATGGCAGTGAGTTTTCTCTCTTGTATTAAATGGATGATGAATGCTTGTTTACAGTTCAAACTCAATAAGAATGAAGTTTCTTATCCTTGGTAACATGTATGGAACGTATGTATTTAAATTATCAGTTACTCCTTCATTTTTTGTTCAATCACATAAAATAATTATATATGCTTATTATGATTGAATATTTTTACATACGTATATGTAGAAGTGGACTAAGAAATAGGGATTTATATAGTTCAGATCGCTGAAACAAACTGATGTAATATTCTGAAAATACAGCTGACATATTTGAGTACTCAAGGACATTTTAACTAACTTGAATGTATGTTTGTAGTTTATAAAATAAATACCTGAATTTTGAATAAATCATTAATAAGAAAACACATGTAGGATTTTATAATGTAGCAAATATCAGTAGGAGAAAAACTATTCACATGAGAATGTAGCATTGCTATGAAACTGTACTATATGAAGCTAAGTATTGGATTCTGTTTGCTTTTAATTAGTATGGATTTAGTGGCCTATAATTTTCAAAGCATGTAGAGCAAAAAGTATGTAAACAACTAGCTTTGACAAATAATAGTTCTTGCATTGTAATAAAAATTAAGTAATATAGATTATCTCTCACTGCTATCCCAAGTACTACAAGGGCACCGTAAAGGCCTTTGCTGCCTCGCTGCTGCTTCCATGGGGTGAGTTCAGGCACCTATGAGCAAGTCTGTTAACATGGTAAACATCTTGGTTGTGGGTTGTTGGTTGCCAGCTTTCACAACATAGCGCAATGGACGACAACCATCTGTTTGTGCATAAAAAATGTCTCATGCATCAAGCAGGACGACTTGGACAGGTGCCAGTAGCTGCCCAATCATGTCCATGTGCAAAGATGGTGTTAAAGTGAAGCACCAGCCCATTGTCTGAAGCCGGTCAATGATTCACATTGTAATAGAAATATTGTCTGATTCTGCTGAGTATATCGTTTGTGAATCTCTATTACTGCGAGGGCCACCTTGAGAGCAATATGCAGCATTTAAAGTCTGTAATAGGCATTTTATCGAGCATCTGATGAGCACAAGCACTTAGAGTTCATAAGAATGAACAAGGAACTTACAAATTGAAGGTGCCTCGCTCCGTAACTCGTGAGCGATGTTCCACGCTGAGCAACATTGAGGGCGTGCACTGGTGACACGGATTGCGGTGCAGTGAGACTGTGAGAGGAACTCGGTATGACAGAACATCGATGATCGCGGTGCCCACGATCTTATGCCTGACGTGAAAACGCCCTCCATTCGTATGGGCAAGGTAGCCAGCCGGTTCAAGTCCGTGGGCGCGGGTCAAGGCGGTTGGGCGTGTCCAATGGGTGGGGGTGGGGGTGGCTGCTGAGGCCGCACTCCATGGTGTGAGGGCAGCTGGGGTGTGTTCAACACGGAAGAAAAAATGGCGCCAGGAGCAAGCGACCTCGCAGATGTTGAGCACGCTAGACAATGTGCGGGCAGTTGACGGTGCCCTAGAGGTGGAATGCG
Organism: Eleusine indica; assembly: GCA_030378355.1. Lineage (NCBI taxonomy): Eukaryota > Viridiplantae > Streptophyta > Magnoliopsida > Poales > Poaceae > Eleusine > Eleusine indica. The sequence goes on from CM059495.1 coordinate 53,583,606, forward strand.
GCAGAGGAGTTCGTCGTCGGGAGGACCTCATCGAGGAGGCAAAGAAGAGGTGGGAGGACCACATTTCATGCTCCACGATTTAATATTCTAGAAGGACTTAGACGCAAATGTCGGATGAAACAATCTGACGGTACACATTGTCTCCTCGAATGATCATACGGTTAAAACTATATTAACTGACATGGAGAGGTTATTTTACGAGAGAACATACATGTTTTAATATATTTAGATTAGACATACCTATAAATCAAAGTATATGACATTCACTCAGGTAAAAAAATATATATCATATATGCGTCTAGTCTATGCACGACTTAAATATAAAGTCTACACATTGGTTCATGAGAATAGCAACATTTCTGTGGAAGAATCTTACCAAATACATATTTTGCAAAAGAAAAGGAAGAATCTTACAAAAACAAAAGACATATATTTCACCCAAAAATATCATACAAAAGACAAGCTATGCTTAATATATATTTATAATATACTCCTACCGGTGTAAGTTTTATTGTAGTAACCGCAACAAACAACTTGATCTCTATATTCTTCTCGTTACTCGTAAATGAAAACCTTCCTTGGACATCAAGTTGGTCTACACAGTATATAAACTTTCACAAATAACTAGTACTTTATTTATATATGAACGTGATAATACCATATTGAAGATGACTACATGATACACACTAAGGAGTACCTTTTATGACGAATTCCATTATTTTTAACTGCACAACTTTTACCATTACTTTTGTATAATCATAGTAGGTTGCAATTTAAGAGGTTTTAGCTATATGTTTTTTTATGGAAGATCATGCATACATCAAGAACAAGGCATTAGTTATTGATGTCTAGTTTCTACAACTTATTACTTCAATATAGATAGCAGAGCAGAGAGGAAGTGTCCTTCACACACTAACAAAAATGGAAGACAAAATTGATCGATCATATTCTTGTCAAGTTAAAGACTTTTCACACTCACACTCGGTTGCTCAGTAGTGACTGATTCATCTATTTGTGTGTGTGATCGATGTGATCAGCGTCGTGTAGTTTACACTCTTATCTTATAGTTGTAGTGCCTTTCTAACCACTCCATCCCACAAGAACTGAATACCAAGTTTCTAACCGTGGCATTGAGCCCACCACTACATATTGGATGCTAACCATTTGAAGAGAGCTTTAACTTCCAGTTTCTAGAAACATATAAGAATATATTTGTCCATTTAATCATAGTATTATGTCGCAGTTGCTTGCCCACTTAATCATAGAATTGCTATAATACTAATAATGAATCATACTAAAAGGAGTTGCACTATTGCTCATAAGCTTCTTTACAATAGAAGGACGATGTTGTGACAGGCTTTGGTGTTTGACTCTGCGTTAGGCGCTTAAAGCAACCACCTCTCACATATGGTGGCTAGCTAATGCATGCGATCCGAGATACTATGAGCCATGAGGCAGATTGGAAACGTACAAATATAACTAAACATAAACATTGATGAGGATGTATCTACCCTCGACGAACATCATAATAAATATAATCAATTTGGAATCAAAGCTATTGATTACAATTTAAGGAAATTACGTGCATTTTTTTCTGAAAGAAACGAAAGATCATTACGTTTTTTTCATCCTTTTTTTTCCCGTGGACATGAATAATTATCTGGAATGGTTGGGAAATTCAAATGTAAATAACGTGATGAACTCCTTTTATTTCACGGATGCGAATTCAAACTCAGCCGCACCTTTATCACTTCGATTCGAAGCTTCGAACGACTTGTCTTAAACCTCAGAGTCCTCAAGGTAGGTGACGCAGCAAACCAGATAGGCCGCACCGGACTCCTGGTCCATAGGCAACAAGACAGCGACCTCGCCTCCATAAAAAACCCACCAATAGACCACCAGTCCATGCATTCACCATAGCGCCGCCGCACCGAATCGATCGCGTCGGCGCGCCGCGGAGGTGGTGGCGGCGCCGTACCTAGCCGCATAGCGATCGATGGCGGAAGCGGGAGGCGGCGGCGGCGGCGGCGTGGGAGCGGGAGGCGCGAAGACGGTGCCGATGCACCGGCTCTTCGCGTTCGCGGACCGGCGGGACGTCGCGATGATGGCGGTGGGCGCTGCCGCGGCCATCGCCAACGGGCTCGCGATGCCGTTCCTCACCTTCCTCATCGGTGACATCGTCGACGCGTTCGGCGCCGCCGATCCCGCCCGCGTCGTGCACGTCGTCTCCAAGGTCTGATCGCCTCACGCTTCCGCTCCCGCTACCCCCCTGCTTCGTCCCCGCTGCGAGGGTTCAGCTGTTGTCCTTGGACGCGAGGTTGTTCCTTTGCGCAAGCTCCATTGCTGTTTGATCTCTAGTGCTTGCCTGCGACTGACGGGTTCGTTAGGTTCTAGGTTCCTGGCCTCCTGGGCTTCCTCTTTTGGTAACATTTTAATCGAAGTGGTTTAAAGGGTTTTGGTAGCATTTTAATCGAAGGTCCCAGTCATTTATGTATGTCGGTTAATTTCGATTCGAATCGAGATCTATCCACTGCTCGGATAAAACGTTTCCTGATTCAGAATCTACCAATCCGCACCGTTCTTTTGGTGCTCATCGATGAGCACTCGATCCAAATTTGTGCTCAACTAGTTTCGATGTTTGAATCACATTTGCCCTTTTTCGAGGGGTACGAGTACAAGAGATCCCCAGCCGGAGTGCTTGTTTGCGTGCTTCTCTACTATTTCGTTTATTAGGCTTTAAATTATATTCGTGTTGGTGTTGCCATCAGTGACTTCATTCTCTGTCAAAACACCGTCGTATGTGGCATGTTGATTTACAAAAGCAATTCTTAGTCATCACCTTGTCGGTAAGTTTCTAGCTTATCCGTACGTTTTAAATCTAGTCCTGTACGGGATTTAAGGCGTGGCGTTCTCATGACATGCATCTACTGGCAAATAGTTGTCAGTCTGTCAGAAAGTGCATAACTAGGGAGAATCACATGGAAAAGGGGAGGCATGTGTGAGATGTTTTGTACTAGTACATTTTGTGTTAGCGTGCATGGTGCCAGTAGGAAATCGGGGAACGTTTATGTGAGGTATCAGTCGATTCCATAAGAACTGGAATTTCTCATCTGAATCGGGCCAGCAGCATACCACTCTCTCTCAAAAGGTTTGAGCAATGTGCAAAGAAAATATGGGGCTAAATTTAGTGCTTTTGTCTCTCAAAGTTAATTGGTTGTACTTGCTTTCATACATATGTTTCTTCCCTTTACCCAATAATAGGATGTAATGTATAATGTATATCACGATTTGTTTCCTACATGCTGCCAAAGAGTCATGAATACAGCTTACTAATCTTTTAATTGTCTTATTTGTGGAATGCTTTCCCTCTTTGAAAGAATTTCCGACAGTTCGCATTTTCGTATCCAAGTTAACATTGGCCATTTTCTCATCCTCTTAACTTTAATTTTTTCAGGTTGCAGTCAGATTTGTATATGTAGCAATAGCTTCTGGAGTGGCTGGGTTTCTTCGTGAGTACCAAGAACACTATATATGTGCTATAAAGCTAGTTCGCATGATTTCTTTCACCATCTATATAAAAAGCAACATTGTACCATGCAAGAGATACTCGCTTTACTCACTGATATACAGATGGGATTCTTGTTCTGAGTTTCATGGAACCTACTGGTTCTGCATGCACATAATGCATGTATATGCTGTATTTATACACAATCTTATTTTGCTCTCTGTTAGTTGACAGAATTCCACCACCGAAAAATTTACAAAAACGTTGAGACACTTTTACTATATTGCCATAGGTAGGAAATTTGTAAGTATGCAACTACAGCAATAGGTTTATTTGCTTTTGAAACCCGGTTATCAGTTCTTTTACTAATTTTAAATGCCATGTAAAACCCTAATTAGTGTACGCAGTTAGTGTACATTCCCTATCTCACTTCATACTAACATATATTTTCCACATGGTTAGTTGGTTACAAGTGTACAACCATATGCGTGCCATATAATAGTGTATATGAATGTCAGCATTCATCTATTTGCTATTTTTTACTCAAAAATACGAAAGTGCAGCTATCTTAAAAAGTCGAAATGCAGCTATCTTAGAAAGTCCAAAGTGCAGTATCTACTAATGCTCTTCATATATAATTTCCATATTCGGATTTCTTCTTGTTCATGTGTTACTATCTCATACAACTTTGTCCTTGCAGAGGTGTCCTGCTGGATGGTGACTGGAGAAAGGCAGGCTGCACGCATCCGTGGGATGTACCTCGAAACTATACTTCGACAAGATATTTCTTTCTTTGATGTGGAGACATCTACTGGTGAAGTAATTGAAAGAATGTCCAGTGATACAGTGTTGATCCAGGACGCAATTGGAGAGAAGGTGTGATGACGTATATTCCTGTTGAATCACAAGTAACTATTAAAATTCTAACCGTATGAAATAGAAATTGATGTTTCTTGTAGTATTAAATGCAAAATATATGATGAGTATGCAAACCTCTTCAACCATGAACTTGCAGTTAATTGTTAAATTAATCACATAACCAGCTTCTAATTGGTCAAGTATATTCTATATGGCCTTGGATCTTTAATGTCAAAGTTATTGTCCTGCCATGCGACGAATATTCATGTTTTGAAATCTCTGTTTTCTGTTTGTGTAATATTCTAAGCAGTTTCTATCTCTACTATATAAATATATTGGTCGGAGTTGAAGGTAGAGTACTATACAGAACAAAAACCGGTAGCTTTAGGATCATACGATGATCTAACACATTTTTCATTTGGCTCATTGAAGGTCGGAAAGTTTCTTCAGCTGGCATCAACATTTCTGGGTGGATTCATAATTGCATTTGCAAGAGGCTGGCTTCTATCCCTTGTACTGTTATCATGCATCCCTCCAGTTGTTCTGGCTGCAGCAGCCATGTCACTCGTTGTATCAAAGCTGACAAATCGCTCCCAGCTGGCCTATGCTGAAGCAGGAAAAGTGGTTGACCAGACAATAGGGTCAATCAGAACTGTAATAATCCCCATTCAATCAACTCTGCTCTTCCAAATTACTGTCGTGTTAAGATGATATTAATTTTCTTATATGAACGTTCAGGTGGCATCTTTCACTGGTGAACGGAGAGCAATTAGCAGATACAACGAGTTGTTGAAAACATCATACAGATCAACAGTTCACCAAGGCATTGCTGTGGGACTGGGAATTGGTTTACTTTTGCTTATTATTTTCTGCAGCTATGCGTTGGCTGTATGGTATGGTGCAAGATTGATTATTGAAAAGGGATATACTGGGGGATATATCATCAATGTACTGATGGCTATCATGACTGGTGCAATGTGAGTATCTTTATTCTCAATGCCAACATTTCTTTCAAAATAATGTAAACATAAGCATACCTTATAGGTACTCCTTTTCTCACTGTTGTTTTTCCTATTTTTGATAGGGCTCTTGGAAATTCCTCGCCATGTTTAAGTGCTTTTGCATCAGGACGCATTGCAGCTTACAAAATGTTTGCAACAATCTACCGAAAACCTGAGATTGATGCCAATGATAGGAATGGCCTTGTATTGGAGAATTTCATGGGTGCTGTTGAACTTAGAGATGTCCATTTCAGTTATCCTGCAAGGCCAGATCAACAAATCTTCAGTGGCTTCTCTATTACCATTCCAACTGGCATGACAATGGCTTTGGTTGGGGAGAGCGGAAGTGGAAAGTCTACTGTAATTAGCCTAGTAGAACGGTTCTATGATCCACAATCAGGTGAAGTTCTATTAGACGGTGTTAATCTGAAACTGCTAAACCTTAGCAGGATAAGACAGAAAATAGGACTTGTCAGCCAAGAGCCTATTCTTTTCACAACGACCATAAGAGAAAACATTGAGTATGGAAAGAAAGGCGCATCTGAGGAAGAAATCAGGAGCACGGTTATGCTTGCCAATGCCGCAAAGTTCATCGACAAGCTACCAAATGTAAGCTCACCACCCCTACCCCCTCCTCTTCTAATAATTTGTACTTCCAAATTTTGGCATTTGATTATATGACTTTAAAATTTCCATTTTGTTAATTGGGTTGTAATGATAGCTAACAAGCGGCACCTATTTTCAGGGACTAGATACAATGGTTGGTGAGCATGGCACACAACTGTCTGGTGGACAAAAACAAAGAATTGCAATTGCAAGAGCAATTTTAAAGGACCCTAGGATACTACTACTTGATGAAGCTACAAGCGCACTTGATGCTGAGTCTGAACGTGTTGTTCAGGAGGCACTTAATAATATAATGGTGAACAGGACTACAATAATTGTGGCGCATCGCCTGAGCACTGTGAAAAATGCTGATGCAATATCAGTGTTACATCGTGGACAGCTAGTTGAACAAGGTAATCAGGAATTTGATCGCCTCTGTTCTATAACTATTACTCAAAACTTCTGTAAGTTTATTTCACGAGCCAAAATCAATCATCGTAATAACAATTGACTGTTAACACAATAGGATCACATGATGAGTTGATCACGGATTCCAATGGAGCATACTCGCAACTGATACGACTCCAAGAGGTGAACGCTCAGAGAAACGGAGCCTATGCAGACGACTGTAACAGGATACAGACATCATCTTTCACTGCGAACTCTATGAGTGGACACAGTAGCAGAAAGTCGTCCTTTGAGCGATCTTATAGTAGGCATTCGCCTCAGGATGGAAGCAGAAGGAACTCACACACATTCTCATCAATTGAGCATGAAGCTAGAAAGGGTGATGATATGTCAGTGAAGAATGTATTCGGACGACTACTCCATCTCCATAAGCCTGAAACTCCGATCCTTGTTTTAGGATGCACTGCGTCTATCGCCAATGGAGCTATACTTCCTGTTTTTGGCCTCTTGATTTCAAGTGCCATCAAGACATTCTATGAACCGCCACACAAGCTACGAAAAGATTCAGTTTACTGGGCGGAGATGTACGTGATGTTGGGTGTGCTCTCCATGCTTATCCTGCCAGTACAGTACTCTATGTTCTACATGGCAGGTGGGAAACTTATTGAGCGCATACGTGATTTATCATTTACTCGGGTTGTATACCAGGAAATTGGATGGTTTGATGACCCTCTGAACAGCAGGTATTTTACTTAATCAGTACATCATTTCTGGAATTGCCGGTGTCTTTCTGCCTATTAAATCTTCAACATCCTTTGTTTTCTTCAGTGGTGCTATAGGATCTAGGCTATCTGCAGATGCAGCATCTATCAGAAGTATTGCAGGAGACGTTCTGTCCTTGATGGTGCAAAACATAAGCACTGCTATTGTTGGCATCGTAATAGCCATGATTGCGAACTGGAAGCTAGCATGCATAGTACTATGCTTCGTTCCTTGCGTATTTGCGCAAAGTTTTGCTCAGGCAAGGTTTATGAGGGGTTTCAGTGCAAATGCCAAGGTATTCCAATTGTTCTTTTTGCGTGGCAATCATATCATTGTTTAATTTGTTTGCTGAAAATTCTGGATGTTGCCTGTAGGAAATGTATGAACAAGCAAGCACAATTGCTAGTGATGCCATCGGTAACATCAGAACTGTGGCTTCCTTCTGTGCCGAAGAGAAGGTAGTTGAAAACTACCGAAAAAAATGTGAAGGCCCTGTCAAGGAAGGAGTTCGTCAAGGGGCTATTAGTGGTGTGGGCTATGGATTCTCGTTCGCATTGCTCTTCTGCTTTTATACAGTATCATTTTACATTGGAGCTCGCTTTATACATGATGGGCACGCAGATGTTGGGCAAGTGTTTAAGGTGAAAATGAAGCATGTTATTAAACCATCTCTTTTTCCATTTTCATTCGTTATTTCTCTTGATCTCATCTCCTGTTTCTTGAAAACGCAGGTGTTCTTTGCTTTAACAATGATGGCTGTTGGGGTTTCACAGTCGAGTTCCATGGCTCGTGATTTTAGCAAGGCGGAAGAGGCAGCAGTTTCTATATTTGAGATTATTGATAGGAAATCCATGATTGATGCAAGCTCTGAGGAGGGAAGGACACTTGAGACAGTGGAGGGCAATATAGAGCTGCAGCACGTTAGCTTCAAGTACCCAGCTCGAACTGACGTGCAAATCTTCAGAGATTTGTGCTTGAGAATCCCATCTGGAAAGGTGAATACTGTTTTCTACATTACCCTTCTATTATTCCCTTACCGTTGCTTGTAATGAGATTCAGTTTTATCCTAGCTCTAATGCATTAATTATCAACAAAACTGAAATAGACATGTAAACTTGCTCTGTTATCACCAAAAAACAAACTCTAGAGATTCGTGCAAATCCCAATGCTTCCGTGCATGAACTTCGTCACCGCTAAAATGCAGTGACAACTGTTATCACCATTGCAGACTGTTGCGCTAGTTGGAGAAAGCGGAAGTGGGAAATCAACCGTGATAGCCTTGATAGAGAGGTTCTATGACCCTGACTCTGGCGCCATCTTCTTAGACGGCGTGAACCTGAAGACCCTCAAGCTCAGTTGGCTAAGGCAGCAGGTGGGGCTCGTCGGCCAAGAACCCGTCCTCTTCAACGACACCATCAGAGCAAACATCGCCTACAGCAAGAAGGATCAGGTCACCGAGGAGGAGATCGTTGCTGTTGCCGAGGCGGCGAACGCCCATAGGTTCATCTCGTCCCTCCCTCACGGGTACGACACCAACGTCGGCGAGCGCGGGGTGCAGCTCTCCGGCGGGCAGAAGCAGCGGATCGCTATCGCGAGAGCAATCCTCAAGGACCCTAAGGTGCTGCTCCTGGACGAGGCGACCAGCGCGCTGGACGCCGAGTCGGAGCGCACCGTGCAGGAGGCGCTGGACAGGGTGATGGTCGGGAGGACGACGGTTATCGTGGCGCACCGGCTGTCCACCATCACCGGCGCCGACAAGATCGCCGTCATCAAGGACGGGGTCGTCACCGAGGAAGGCCGGCACAAGCAGCTGCTCCGCGATTTTCCAGGCGGGGTTTACGCATCACTCATTGCCCTGCAGTCCAGCAGTTCTTGACTGACTGACCCTTCGTCGTCGGATCAGTACTCTGCTGCCAGTTCTGGTTGAGGTTTCCTCTCAAAGAGCATCACGTAACCATGTTGAAGCTTACACTGCTCTTTTAAACGTATAAATGGTAGGAATGTGTATGATTTGTCAACTGAAAAGAAAAGTACAAGGCCCTTGTTTCTTCATGTACAGTCGAAGCAGAGTATGTAAACAAACTCTGTTTCATCTTCAGTCCTGTCTCTATCTGAGCACGTGTTAGTAGGCTGCTTCATCTCCCATCGAATTCTTAGCCAAGTTGCATGGGAATGCTATTTTCCTCTCTCTCTCTCTCTCTCTCTTTTGTGAATGCCAAACTTGTATCCTGTCTTTAGGCAACTATACATCTATTCGTATTTGGTGTCCAAGCTACTAAGCTGAAAAATAGCTCGGGCATTCATACAGCACATGGTCGATGTTTACTTTTACGAAAGTCCAAGATCGAGGTTTACTATCTGGGGAAAGAGGATGGGATATAACGGGAATTTGCAGAACGTCACTGTGCGGTCTGTACCGATGTCGCCTCCTAACAAACAGCTAGAGGCATGGATCGATACAAAGAAAATAGCTATGCTGAATTACAAAACCAAACTTGTCCGACTCGTTTCTTAAAGCTCAGGCCACATGCCGGCACATGCAAAACCGATTCTCATCGATACGTCATAAAAGCAAAAGCAAGTTACAAAAAGGACCACGAACATACATATATGTATTGCTAATTCCACGTACGGTTGACGCGTGACTTAATTTCTTCGGCAACCAAATTAAATGAACAAAATCAAAAGCCGCAATGAATGTGGGAGGAGTGCCCGAACCAATAATCCAATCATACTATAATAATAAAATCAATTTATTTTGTCTCTTTAATTTTGCTCAGCTGTGGGTGATGGGCGGGCTGCAGTATGGGCCGTTGAGCCATCCGTCGGTGATCTGCTTGTACGCGGCCTCGGTGAGGTGGATGCCGTCCCAGCTGAGGTGCGACGCCGGGCTGGCGCACGCGGAGGCGCCCTGCATCCCGCACCGCGCGCTGTTCTGGTAGTTGTACTTGCCGCCGCCGGACCCGCAGCACGTCTCGAACACCGAGCTGAACCCTGTCACGTTCAAAGGAAAAAGAAAAAAAAGGAAAAGCTCCATATCAGAAGGGAAACCAGAAAAAAGCTAGGAGAAGCTACTATCCCCCTTAGCTACAACACCGTTTAATTTTTTTTCGTCTTGCTTTTGTCCATTCTCCTTGTCGCCAACGTCTACGTCATGGCTTTTTTTTTCTTTTTTTTTTTAAAAAAACGTCTGCGTCATGAAAAAAAGGATTCTTGCTTGCATCGGCTTAGAGAGAGAACTGTAGTCACATGCAGCCGCCATTGCAGCAACGTTAACGCCGGCACCGGCTCCCTGGTTTTAACTCCGGCGCGGTCGCATGTGCTCGTTGGCGCATGTGTTGGTTGCGGGGAACATGGCCGGTTCCCGCGAAGGGGAATGGAAGCAGCGCTCGGCACACTTGCACCACACCTAACCATATACGCATCTGCCATCGTTTCGTCATAACTGCGGCGACTCATCACCGGCGCACGACCTCGTCCCTGCTTATTGCCCCTAATTAAACAAGTGGCCGTGAGCTGCCGGTGATGAGTCGCATGCATTTTTCTACAGTCACCGCCGCCACCGGCGCGGCACGACATGTTCACGTTTCCGCGTAGGCATGGGTCTCACTGCTGTGCTGGTTGTGAGGGGAGGAAGGAATCTCGGCTCGGCGGCGCACATGGACGTGCATGTGGTGGCGCTCGCACTGACTGTGCTCACTGCTAGTGGGCTAGTGGCGCGTAGTACAACTGCAGTGCACTGCTCGTCCCGCGACAAAAGGTTCGCAACGTCTCGTGACAAAAAAGTGTTTGTTACCAATAAACCGTCCCGTGACAAAAAGCTCTTTACTGCAACCTACCGCTTTGCTTGTCCTTTGTGTTTACCCTGTGTCCCTGTGGATGGAGTCAAGTGGGCGATGGATGAGCGCCGAAAAAAGATACTCCTGCAGTCCTGCTATACTCCAGGTCCAGGAGTACGTATCTAGCGGCGCGGTTTGAAATAACAAAACCAGCAGTAGTAGCCGTTAGGCGGTCGTCAGCCGTATAGCTAGCGGTGTCACGCGGGCGGACGCTCGGTGGTATGCGTGACGACTTGTTGTTGTCTGGTGTCGTTGCTAGTGTGCCGTTGCATCTACACTGCTAATACTCTGTTCAATGGTTCATACGTGGTTATTCAAAAAAAAAAAATGGTTCATACGTAATACATCACGTACCGTATTTCTGCGGGTTTCGGACCATGTCGTAGACGCCGTTGTAGAAGTCGGCGTACATGATGCGTGCGCCGCGCTTCCGGTAGCGCGCCTGCAGCACGGCGACCCGCTTCTGGAGCAGGGTGTTGTGGTACGCGGAGAGGTCGTTGAACTTGTTGAGGCAGCCGAGGTCGTCGTAGTCGGCGCTGTTGGAGGTGCCGTAGATGGTGAGGTAGATGGGGAAGCACCCGATGGGCAGCACACCGGGCACCACCACGTCCTTGGCGCCCATGGCGACCAGTTTCTGCATGTATATGATGCGCGTGCCATCATTCAGTTCAGGTTCAGGTTCAGGTGAGAAGAAAAGAAGAAGAAGAAAAAAACAGCCAAGCCAGGAGATCGATGACGGGGTCGCGTACGTCGATGCCCCTGGAGATGGTGTTGACTATCTTGGGCGCGTATCGTGTGGCCTGGTCCGTGGTGTAGTTGCCGAAGAGCATGGCGTTGTAGTCGTTGCCGCCGAACTCGCCGAACACGAACAGGGAGTTGCCCAGGTAGCTCTTGCAGTCTGGAGATTGGAGATGATAGTATAAGGATATGATATGAGAAAGAAAGAATACGAACAGGGAGTTTAAGAAAGAAAGAAGAAAACGCGTGTGGTGTGGTCCAGTACTGAGACTGTGACCTTATTACCCTGCCCGCATATGGAGGTGGCGATCTGCTGGAACCACTGGAACTGGAAGCTGATGGGCCCGTTATTCCAGATCTTGTCGGACAGCCCCAGCTTCCGGAAGAAGTCGGCGTCCATGGCCGTGGCGCCCGTGATCGCCATGTTCGCGCCCTGCTTGAAGTCGGTCACGTTCTTCGACTTGGAGGGAGGCAGGAACGGCAGCCCGAACTTGTCGCCTGCAGCCATGGCGTTCTCGAGTGTTAGCTACCCATCATGGATTACTGAAACGACCATCCAATTTGATCGAGGAAAGGGGCAACAACAAGCAAGGCACAGAGACGACAAGCAGCAAGGCACAGAGACTTACTGAGGAAGTCGACGACGACGCGGCCGTCGGAGCAGCGGCAAGTGGGCGTGCCGAAGTAGGTCTCGCCGTAGGGCGGCTGCGTGAAGGTGATCTGCGGGATCCTGCCGTCGATGCACAGGTTGCCCGTGTCCGTGATGGAGTCGCCGAAGTTGAAGATGGCGTTGTACTTCTGCGCCGCCGCCGACGACGACGCGCACACCAGCACAAGCGCCACCAGCACCGCCGCCGGCGGGGGAACCATCCGGTGCCGGCTCGCCATAGTTAATTAGCTGCTGCTTTGCTGCCGGCCAGAACACGGAGCAGAGCAGAGCGGTTGTGTTTGAGTGCTCGAAGCGACCATGGAAGGCTGCCTTTTATAGGCTCTCCGGGGGTCTGCTTCGGTGGTTACGTAACCAATGCGCAGTTGCGCACGCAGGCAGGATCACTGATTTTTCTGTGAGCTGTGGTCGACACGTCCATGTGATTTTGGGGGGCTTTTGGGTGGGGAATGTGGCCGGTGCGGTGCGCTCAAAAGTCCAATCAGGCGAAGCAACCGTGTCGTCGGTCACACACAGCTCTGCTCCGCACTCACGAACGTGCTCCGCTGGCAGCCAAGGGAGTTTGAGTTGAATCCTGTGTCTGAAACGACGTCGTCGGGGCCGCGGCGGCGTCGTTTGTCTGAGCCAGAGTCAAACACGGTATAATTAAACACGTCTAAATGGATCGAGGAGGGACAGAGCAGTAACAGCGGATCTTATCTGCAGCGATCATATGGGCAAGTCCACGCATAATCGAGGAGGCTTCTCTTCTCGGAGAAATTGAAGCCTTTCGCCACTGTAAAAAGGATGGCGCGTCGCCGCATATATGCAACCACCGTTCCCAACTTATCCCGTGTTCATGACAGCCTAATCGCTCTATGGAGCATCAATGCATCTCACATTATCCTTAAAAAAATCTCCTCACTAATAACCTGTGTTTAGCGGCATTAGAGACTTGAGAGTCTCTCCGGTGACATCTGATAAGGTTGAAACGTGCAGAGAATATTACTAGCAAAGATTCTGCGCAAGAATGACAAACACAGATTGAATAAAATCAAAACAACACAGAATATTTTGCAATGCTTCTGCGCAAGAAACAGAAATCGAGCAGGTCGTTGTTACCTGGGCCGCTGCTTCAGATGTTAGTGAGGCCGTTTAGTCGGGCCATACATGGCCTATTGGGCCTGTGTCAGGCAGGTTCCTCAAGTTCCTCGACTCCCCGTTCAGTTCCCCGTCCAGTCCCTAGATCCGTCCGAGCGAATGAAGCGGGGGAAGAGAGAGGAAAAATCCTCCTCGCCACCGGCGACGGCGGCGGAAGCAGCCGTGCTCGGCAACGACGACCTCCTCCGCGAGATCCTCGTCCGTCTCGACCACCCTACCTGCCTCGTCCACGCCGCGCTGGTGTCCAGGCGCTGGCTCCGCCACGCCTCTGACCCCGCTTTCCTCCGCCGCTTCCGCGGGCTCCACCCGCCGCGCCTCCTCGGCCTATACGTGCATGGATCCCTCAATCCTTCCCGATTCGTGCCGGTGCCTCACCCCCGCGAGCTCGATGTCGTGTTCCGCCGCGCCAACTTCCACCTGGAGAATGGGTTTGCTCTCGACTGCCGCAACGGCCGCGTACTCGTGTTTCTCTTGGCGCAGTGCCAGACGGGGATAAAGGCTGGATTTCTCGTGTGCAGCCCCTTGCACCAGACGCCCATCATTGTTGTCGCCCCATCACTCGAAGAGGGCAGTCATTTTTTCCTTCCTGCGGATGGCGGCAATGGCATGTGTTGCAACATAGTGAACTTGGTGTGCGGGGACAAGAAAATCTCTGCAGAACACGTCGTCATGCAAGCTGGAGCCAAGAGCGAGGTCCGCACCTCCGCAACCATAGAGCTTCCGTCCAATTGGCAGCGCCAGCGCTGCATGGACGGTGCTTTGCTTGTCAACAACAAGTGCTATATATTGGGCAATGTGGGATACATTCTTGGGTTGGATTTAGCGTCTATGTGCTTGTGCATCATCGACCTTCCAGATGGTGTGCAGCAGCATGGGAAAATGAAAAACATTACCCTGTCACAGGCAGATGGTTCTGGGTTTCATCTTATCCATTTGAATGGTTTTCAGATTCAAGTTTGGCACCATAATGATAGTGATGATGCTGGTGAGTGGCAGCTTGTCGATACCATATGTGTTCGTCGGGCGATTGCACACCTTGCGACATCTGATTATTGGGAGTTCACTTTAAAATTAGGGAGCTATCAGGTTAGACTGCACAGGGTTGGGGACAATGCTGAGTTTTTGTTGAACCTGGGACGTGAGTTCTTCCATATGTATATTGGGAGCAGGAAGGTGGAGAAAGTGTTTGAGATGCCTCCAGATGATAATTCATATGAAAGAAATTCAGTGATCCATCCCTTTACGACAATGTGGCCTCCCAGCTTTCCTGCTTTGAGAGATGAACAAGCTCACCAGAGTCAAGATGAGTGATCCTCCAAGGTTTGTTTCCAGTGCTTTATACTATATTTTCTCTGCTGAATTTTGCTATGTAAGCATTCTTTTCTTAATGATGCAACGAGATTGACTACAAGTTTGCATTAAATTTCTCAATTTCATAGGAATTGACAAGTTTTTGGTACCTATATTATCTTCATCAACATGTTAAGTCATCTTTCGCAAAAACAAAACATGTTAAATCAGTTCTAATTACTAATTAGCTAGAGTGCTAGACCACCTAACTGAATTGGCTGCCTAACTACCTAATGAAAGAAAATAATATTACACATGAGCTTTAGTTTTTGAATTTAAGTTTCATGTGATCCTAAACTTTAACATTTTAATAATTACATATCTTTGAAGTATCGATTGTGGACCATCCGTGGTGAGCATAGTAAGGACAGCAGGGATGTTCACTGAATTTGTCCTATCTACGTTTAGTTTGAACTTGACGGAGACCCGTCTATGCATCAGTAATTAATGGAATTGTCCCTTTAACCTGTTTACGTAATTGCAACCCTTATGGCTAGTGTAGTCATGTAAAACCAGCACTGGAAGCCTAGAGTGCAAACGTTGTCTTGTTTGTGTTGTTATGGTGTATATTAACATATTCTTGAATTGTCTGAGGTACTATAGTAAGTATTTCGGTTACACCATGAACCTTAGCAGTGTACCACGAACCATAGCTTTTAAGGTGGTGAGATGTCTTTTGGTGAATGGTGATTTGCTACTTTGGCTACAAGGGGACACTGGCATCATGACAACATGTGAGCGCCTGGATGCAAGTATGCAATTCCTTAAAAATCAGTCTTAACTACTCAATGTATAAAGAATTAATGGCTATTGTCACATAGCATCCAATTCTAGTGTCGCCACTCAACAGCACCTTGGTGTATATCAACTTAGAGGTTAAGATGAAATTATATTTCTGATGATATAGTTGTTTTTCTAGTTTACACTTGTTGGGAGTCAAGTTGCTGGTAACTTGAGTTAACCAAAAAAATGTGTTTGGTGCATGGTGATGATTCAGGCGCAAAGGCTTTGTCACGAAAAGTATAGCTAATATCTGCTGATTAAAATGCCGCATAATAATTTGGAAAAGAACAATCATTTTGCAGTTATTCTATGCCATAACTTGAGTTAATTCTTTAAATTTTTGCATTGTTAGTGTCAAATGGACCCTTCCGGTGCTGATACAGCTCACTGGATTTGAATGCCGTGTTTCCTTTGAACTTGAATGACATAGATATCTGCCATGCGTCATTAATGTATTGATTTCCTGTTCATTAATCTGTTAATGTTGTTGCAGTCTTTATAAGTAGTCGTGGGAAGCCAGTATTGAGTTCATCTAGAAATGCACGACCTCACCTCACAGATTGAAACCCTAGGATAGAAATAGTTGCATGTTTTATGGGGTGCAATTATGTTATCGTATTCCTTGAAATGTGGAAAGTTACAGGAATATTAGAATCAGTGGCTTGTTTGAACTTATGGAGCAAATGGGCTGATTTTTATGGATTTGTAATACCAGTGAAAATTCCTTATTCTTTCCTGTTTTATTCACCAACATAGGCTTCAGGTAACAGTAAATGCAAGCCAAGTATTCTCTGCATTTTCGATCTTTGTTAGTTCAGTATTTTTTAGTAGTGTAGTCAATCACGTAGAGTTTCCCTCTCTTTGTTCTTGATGTATGTCTAGAGCATGACAACTTTTATCTTAAAAATCATCTAAAAAACTATTTCAGTATGTTTTGCTACAGTTTGTTATGTTCTGATTTCATGTGTTGCAGGTGATGTTTTAGATGTTGAATCAAGTATTCTGGACATTGAGCACAACTTAATTGGATGCTGAAGCAATATTGTTGTGAGCCATACTTGAGAATACATTGGGGACCTTCCAGATGGATTTGGGCAAGCCACTGGTGTCTTGTCATCCTGTGTCATTACCTTGTAATAATGTTCTTAGTTCTTACGTTAGCATGGTATTTATGTAGTAGCAAAATAAACTATTTCAGTATCTTTTTTCTCTATAGCAGTGATGAAGTGTCGTTGTTCTATTGTATCTTTTTTCTGGCTGATGGAGTTTTTGAGATGGCTCTGGAAGATCGTTTTGTCAGACCCTTCACGATGGTGTGGCCTCCCAACTTTCCAACACTGAGTGATGGACAGGTTTACGATGGTCAATATGAGTGACCCTCCAAGGTTTGTTTCCCGTGCTCTATATAACGTTTTCTCTACTGAATTTGTGACTTTTTAAGCAATGCGAATGAGGTTCTTAACTTCAGTGGGATTGTCAATTCTTTTTTTTTTACAGTATTATCTTCATCATATTAAATTGGTTCGAGAATAGTAGCAATCATAGTTTTAATCAGCTAGAATGCTAGACCATTTAGCTAAATTGTCAAGTTCAAAAGAAACCCTCAGTGTGTTCTTATGCTGAAGTTGTTTTTCTAGTTTAAATTTGCTTGAAGTCAAGTTAAGCCAAATATGTTTCCGGCAAATGGTGATGAGTCAGGTGAATAGGTGTCGTCCCAATAGCTGCTGGTTAAAAAGCTAATATTTAAGCCTTAAAAATTTGTGTTCTTTGTGTCAAATGGAACTTGCTCACTGGATATTACGAAAGTGTTTCTTTTGAACTTGAATAATATAGGTACTTTCCAAGCATCAACGAATCAAATTCCTTGTCTGTTAGTGTCATTGCAGTCGTTAATAGTCATGCAAAGCCAGTTAGAAATATGTGGCTAACCCACAGTTCGAACCCCAAAATTGAATCGTGGCATGTTTTGCTTCTTTATGCTGTGCCTATAAATGTAATTATATGAATATTACAATCGGTCGTAAGTATTTCTGTTACATTTAAAATCTAGCCATTGAGTGACTAACTAGGCAATTTGTATCACAAATTAGTATCATAGTATGGCTATTGCCTCTTAGAAAACAAAATTTCAGTGTAACTGTAATACTGTATAACCACTAATAACTTGTAGGTACCTTGAACATATGATGAGTTCATGCCATCCTTTAAATATATGTTATATGCTGAGTGTCCGTCAATGGTTACACAAATCTACAGATCCATGGCAACATTGTAGTATATTGTGCGGACTAGTTGTAGGATTTCTAGACTATGGTAATCTTCTTGAGCTATTGATGTGCTAGAATGCAGGATTTCTAGACTATGGTAATCTTCTAGATAAGAGATTCTATGTTGTTTTTATTCATGTTTGGATTGTAGCAGGATAATTATGCAGCTAATATAAGATCAGATTTGGGTTATAATTCTCTTGTGATACTTCACATTTTGGTTAAACCTGCTAGCATCTATTGGAAATCACAGGTTCACAACGGTCTTGTTATATCATGTTTGTACAGCTACAGAATACATATGTCTGAGTCTCAGTTAGGTTTTATCAATATTGTAGAGCATGCCATACACTCACAGCGTGCTATCGTAACGTTCACGTAACAGTAAAATTAACAGAAATTGTTGGATTGTGATACGATACCCATCATAATGATCCTAGATTCAAGTTTGGGATCCTACTTGCACAATATTTCCAAATTTTGAACCAAACCTGCCGTACATATAGCAAATCTCAGTCTTTCTGTAGTAGCATATTAGTATTACACCCCTTGATACGCATTAATTGATTGCAATATTGTAAGCACAATTGCTGTTGACTGTTATGATAATCTTTTTCTTCAATTCTTCTGTAAGCATAATATTGCTGTAGAAAGCTCCCGAAGGGCGGGCTCATCCTTCAACAGGCGCAGGGGAATTGCCATTTTACCATGCCTAAATGCTGGCTTCGAATATTTGCCAGGATTAGTTTGGGCTCTGTCTTTAACGATCAATTTTTGTTCAGGTTTCGATCTTTAAATACTTTGGACAAGTCATCGCAAATAAAATAAACTAGTAAAGTACCCGTGTGTTACAACGGATGTTAAAATATTTTCATAAACTAAGAGACACACATATACATTGATAAATAGTTTTGCATTGAATATAGCTATTCTACACCTTAGATGTTGCACAGTTATTATACACTAAACCATAATCACTGATTATAACTTCAGTGTTAAATAATGATGAAATTTGCAATGATAGATAAGAAAATAGCTAATAAATATATGATGACATCTTACAACTCCATTTTCTGAAGAGCATCACCCACGTTCTCGAAGATAGAGAACTTACCAGACATTTATTCTTGATCAAAACGACCCTGGCCAGCAAATGCATTCATATTTGAGAAGCGGGCTTCAACCCATTGGCAATGTTGTTTGTTGGCAATCTACAAGTCCACTTCTTACTCAAAAAATCCCCTCGACTGCTGTCACGCAAAGCATATATTAAAGAGCCAACCTGTGCTGTAAGGGTGGAGCAGGGTCGAGGGATTTTCACGGCTTGTGTAAGAATGTCCTTCTTCTTAATACAATACTGTTGGGACGGTTTTACCCCAACAGGTTGAGTTTTTTTAAGCGCATATATATTCTAGAATAGTTAAATCTTTTCCCAGCTATAGAGAGACTGATGACAGCTATAATATTTATTGACCAGTACCCTGGTATATAGACAAAGAGTGGATATATTCAATATGTTCCATCGACAAATTTGAAATTAGTGGTGCGGATTTTCGGTTATAGAGATAGATCCAAAAAATTCCCGCCTACTGAAGTCACAATGACTTTTGTTATAGTCTAAGTTTGTTGTAAAAATCTTTATCAAACATTATAACTGAATATGTTAGATGGCTTAAAATTGTGTTGTATTGCAATGCAGAATTATATAGAAAAAAGATCTATATTTTTAAGAATTGCACATCAGCTCTATTGATTTTAATAAACAAGAAAATAAGTAAAAGAAATATGACAAATGATAGTTGGGCTCCCGAATGAAATTTTAGCCCACGAAGCCCACTATTTACTGAATCGTTTACATGTACCTTTCATCAATCTCTCACTCTGTCATCAGTCTACCATGGTTTACTCCACTGAAGCTTCGTATAAATTAAACACCAACATTTTAAACAAGTAAAATGGATTGAAATCTGCCTCCACTGCCCCCCCCCCCCCCCTCCCTCCTTAAAAAAACTTCAAATTGTTATCAAAACGTAGGTTGCCATTTGTGTGTTGGAGAGAATAGATAGTGGCAATGAGTCTAGATACAATACGAAATTAACGGGGAAGTATGAAAGCCAGTACAATTTCAAGTGCGAAATTAATCTAAAGTTGTTTTATCCTAGCAGTACACTCCCATGAGTTATTAAGAATCATCTTATCTAAGTTAGAGTCATATTAGTAAGAAAGTTAGGGACATTGAGGAACTCGTTTTGTTTATTTATAAATGGACTCGTTTTACATACATATGCGTTACCAAGATAGATATGGACGAATACGAAAAAATAACCTAGACGACCGCACATCTCTTAATAAGGTGTATAGACTTTGAACTAAGTTACCAAAAGAATCCTGAATCAGCATCTACTTATATTTTTTGTTTAATTGCCTTCTTCGTCCTGTAAAACCCAACCTTCATGAATCTTCCGAGACATCCGATAAAAAAACCCAACCTTCATATACTCGGCATTTCCGTTCCCCACCCCAAAATTCATTCCACAGATCCACATCACCGCTGTGGGAAGAATGGGGCAGAAGAATGGGAAAGAGCTCTCCACGCCAACGCCGCCGCCGCCGGTGGTGGCTGTGCTCGGCGACGACGACCTCCTCCGCGAGATCATAGTCCGCCTTGACTTCCCCACCTACCTCGTCCGCGCCGCGCTGGTGTGCAAGCGCTGGCTCCGCCACGCCTCCGACCCCGCCGTCCTCCGCCGCTTCCGC
Organism: Eleusine indica; assembly: GCA_030378355.1. NCBI lineage: Eukaryota > Viridiplantae > Streptophyta > Magnoliopsida > Poales > Poaceae > Eleusine > Eleusine indica. The sequence continues at coordinate 53,604,287 of CM059495.1, forward strand.
GAGCTCCATCCGCCGCGCCTCCTCGGCCTCTACATCGTGGGCGCGGAGTTCGTGCCGTTGCCTCATCCCCCTGAGCTCGATGTCCTGTTCCGCCGCGCCCTGTTCCAGGTGCGGGGAACAAACGTTGGCGTGGACGTCGCCCACTGCCGCAACGGCTGCATCCTTACAGTCGTCTACGACAACTACCATTCGCGGCCCGTGGGATGCGTCGTCTGGAGCCCGCTACGACGAACTCGAGGCCCGCTGCTACCGTATCCGTCCAAGCTCCAGCCCTTCCCCCCCAATGATACTAGTGTCGAGGAATACAAAATCCTCCCCGAGGACGGCCACAATTGCCTGTCGTGCACCATAGTCAGAATTGTGCGTGATGGCACGGAAGTCTTTGCCCAGCAAATTGTTTTGCAGTATGGATCCAGGGATGTGTACCGCACATCGGCCATCATAGAGCCTCGGGTCAGATGGCAAAAGAGCTACACCCACCGTAGTTTGCTTGTCAACAAAATGTTCTATGTCTTGGGGATAAAGGGATACATACTTGGGCTGGATCTGGTATCTATGAGATTCTTGGTCATCGACCTTCCTGATGGAGTGCAGCAGCAGCAGCAGAGGTACCTGAGAAACCTCGAGTTGTCAATGGCAGATGGTTCTGGATTTTATCTTGTCCATTTGAAGGATTTTCAGATCCATGTTTGGCACCACGATACTGATAGTGGCAATGCGGATGGGTGGCAGCTTGTTCATACCATCTGTGCTTGTCAGGCGATCGGACACCTAGCAAGACCCAATTGGAAGTTCACTTGGATGTCACGTGTTTGGGTGTTTAGGGTTGGGAACAATTCTGAGCTGCTGTTGAAGGTGGGATGTGAGGTCTTCTATTTGCATATTCGGAGCAGGAAGGTGGAGAAAGTGCTTGACCTTAATCTGGAGGATGGTGTGAATGTTTTTCTTTGTCCCTTCACAATGGTGTGGCCTCCTAACTTTCCAGTACTAAGTGAGGAATGAATTCATCTTAATCAACACGAGGTTTGTTTCTACTTTTATAATTTTTTCTCTACTGAATTTGTAATGTAGCATTTTTTTGAACTATTGATGAGTTAAATGGGAGAATCATTTCCTTTAAACATGATAAATTAGTTCAAGCAAAGGAGCAATTAAGTACGAATGCTGGGCCATCTAGATAATACCAGTGCCTAAAAAGCTAATATATGGAACATCAATTTGACACTTCAGCTTTATTTGGTTTTAGTTTCAATCCAATCCAAGACCCCATATTTGAAAGTTTGCATTCTTGTTATGTATCAAGTGTCCTGTTGCTATGGTGATGCAGCAGTGGCACGGATACTCACTGGATCTAGGTGATCTGTGTTTAATTCAAACTTAAATAACATGGATATCTTACAACTTCTCCCATGCTTTGTCGATGAATCAAGGTCGCATTATTTAATCCGTTAATGAGTAATCATTGGGGGGGGGGGGGGGGGGGGGGCGGGGGGGAAGAATCCAGTACCTTCTAGAAATGTGATGCCTAATCTCATAGGATTTAAACTGTTGGATGTGATGCATTCTTAGAGGTGTGCAAGAGAGAGGGAGGGAGATGAATAAAGATTGTAAGTGATGAATTAAGTCTAATTTGTCCCAAAATGTGAACAAACTCTGACTTGATTTTTTTTCTCCTTGCTCTGTTTATGTCGAGGCCATGCCAGTTTTGTTGCTCCAAGAGTCCAGGTTCCACTTTGACTCACTGTACAGGGTGCCCCACTTGAAACAACTGAACATTGACACTCCTCTGAAAGCCACATATTGAATTCGATAGCACTGATAGCTTTAGTTTTATTTGCTTCTACTATTTCAACAATCCATTAGGAATCGCTTGAAGTAAATTTCATAAGAATTATCCAAGTGTTCCAAACAGATTACATGTTGAATTTATGAGGTCTGAACCAAATATATTCATAGGTCTGGTAGCAATAAAAATAAATCCAAACTCCTTTTATTTTCCAACTGAATGTTGTTTTCAAGATTTGTATGTTTTACCAACAAGGGTCCAGACTCATGTTCTCCATCTTTATTTGATCGTAAAGATACAGCGGCACCGTGGCCCGTGTGAGACGACCATGACCTGGGCTGGGCCTTAGACCTGTACTTTGGCGTGGTGACAAGTGAGGGGATTTGTTTTACCCCAACCCATAAATTCGCTCCCACTGGGAGTCGAACCCGGAACCTTGAGGGTGCTACTAAGCCGCCTCAATCACTAGGTTGAAGGACTGTTCGCATGATGTGTGAATGAACTCATTATAAGGGAGTTATAGTTCAAAAAATTCTGGGATAATCATTAGTCGCTTGCTGATACCTTTTTTTAAAAAAAATGGAAAGGAACTTCCATTAGCTCACCAAGCTCAGCAGACAAGTTCATGAATAAAAAACTAGCAGGTTCTCCAACAAAGGATCAGCACTGACCAGACACACACTACACAGACACAGAGCAGCAAGGGCGTGAGCAACCTTATTACATTCACGGGGTTTAAAGCTGACTATGGAACTAATGAAATCATGGTCTAGGTGCCTGAGTGTGTGATTCATCGCTTGCACCATGAGAGCCACCGTCTCCAAAACAATCCTTCCGATACCCAGCACCATTGCCACTTGTAGTCTCGTACACCCTTTATGCAGGCCATAATCTCAGTGTCAATAGGCATAGGGTCAAAAGCATTATTCATTTTACCTCTACCTGCACAAATCATATCACTATCACTATATGGTATATTTGGCGCACATTAGTTCTATTGTTATTCGTATTTCCTGTGAATCTTGCTAATTTCTTTGGTTTCATTCACTACTATAGGTTGTAGGTAACAATAGTCTCCTATGCAAGATACTCCAGGTTGTTTTAGTTAGTAAGGATCCAGGTTGTTTTAACTACTTTCAGCAGTGTAGTAAATTGAGTAGAAGTTCTCTCATTATTATTTAGGTCTTAGGTAATAAAACTTTATGATATTTCCAATTAAGGCCTTTCTAGAAATTACCATAGAATTTATAGTGATTAGTTTTGTCATTTTTGGTGCTGTTCTCAGGCTGTTTCTGTTGCAGGTGTGATCAGATCAGGTATTCAGGATGCTAACAGCAGCATAATTGGAGATAAGCAAGCAACACTGCAGTAGCGAGCTGTATTTGAGTAGAACTACGTGCTGGCAACCAGCCCTCACGATGCAAGTTTAGCTGGGCCGACCCATTAGCCTACTACCCAAAAAAGCAAAAAACGGGGTAATTACCTTACTGGGTCGACCCACTAAAACTTTGGGTAAAACTGGGTCGATCCACTAGGTCACTGGGTAACCCAATTAGCCCACTGTCGCGGCGGCGGCACCGCTGTTCGATCCCTTTTGTCTGGCGAATCTCCTCACGGCGCTGCCGATTAAGCTTCATACGTACAGCGCTGCCCACTCCTCAATCTCCTCTGCACCCACCCCCGCCTCTCCGCGCTCACTCTCTCTCTCTTCCCCACCGCTGAGCGCCATTGCCGCCGAGTGTGTTAAAGCTCAACCAAGTTGGGCCGCCGCTGAAAGCCATGGGAGCCGAGTAGAGTTGCTCCCTTACCAACCATGAACTGAGATCGACGAGTTTTCTTCTCCAAGCGCAACCCATCGAGCGACCACCTCACTGACAAATCCTCCTTGCATGGTGAACATGGTAACTCTGTTCTGCATCAACCTAGTAAACGAGCTTGTGTAAGGTGCTAATCGCCAAACCAATAAAGTGCTAATCGCCAAACCCTGTAAACCTAGTAAACTCTCTAACAGGAATTAATAACAGCTAATTGCCAAACCAAGGCAGAATTGGAGTTTTCGTGCTTGCCATTTTTTTCCTCTGTAAGGTGCCTGCCGTCAAAATTACAGTCACTCGCCGTCGACACATCTCCGGCCATCACCGCAGGACGTCGACCACCTTGGTGCGCTCACCTTCCTTTGGGACCCTCCTGTACTCGGATGTCCAAAAGAGTGCCGGAGGCGAGCTCCGGCGAGAGCGCCGTGACCCGACGACCAGCAGGAAACATGGGTCGAATGGGTTTTCTGGGTCAGCTCGAAACGTGGGTCAGGCCAACCCATTACCTACACTAATTTTGCTGGGTCGTCTGGGTCAGCGATTGGGTCCAGCCCCTTCGGATATAGCTGTGACTGTCCATAAGCAATTGTCGTGCTGGTTTTAAGTTTTTGACAGCATATTTCTTGACGAAAGGAAGATATTGTCTTATTCAGGTATATGGCTCATGCTCATGTGATGCTCTGAACTACTCTGATTCCCTGAATTTGTATTGTATGCGATGTAAATAATTCATACTTTTTTGTTTTGTGAAAACGACACTTATGCGTGGTGTTATTGCGAATTATGGCCAAATCATCAGTCCACGCAGCCCTGTCGTCCTGTCGCCAAGTTCGTAGGAAATCTACCTAGCTTCAGATTATCACAGTGAGGAGCCGAATGTCAGGTTGCTGTCCAAGTTAAAATTGTTAAATCACGCTGCTGTTTAAAAAGAAGTTGAAGGACATTTGTTGGTGCTAGCCTGGTAGGCCATACAATTCGAAGCAACACAAGCGCTAGATTCTCGGGTCTCCATGCGCCTGACAGATTTTTGTACCTGCCATTGGCATAAGAGATTTTGGATGCGAATGCAAATCATGGCTGTTCGAAACTGAACGAATATGCAGTGGCCCGCTGTGCGCTGCGGTCCCCCCTTACGCAGGGCCTGCATCACCGCACCATCACGCTAACGGCAAAAATGAGCCAAAGCGTAAAGACGGAGAAACTGTAAAAGCGTAAGCACATTTGTAAATTAAGTTATCCGAATCTCAAAAAGTTTAAATCATCGGCAGCGTATCCATGTAGTCGCATGAAGCAATCATCCGTCGCGGGCAGCCACTCGTCTTACTCTGATTTGGCAAATGCTGCTGCTGAATTTGATGCTGAAATCTGGCGATACAATGCAGGGCCACTTGTCCGCAGCAAGGCCAAAAGACAGACAGTTGAGGCGATCGTACTTGCGCACAGTTGCAACAAACTTTTTTTTTTTTTTTTTGGAGTATGTCACACAAATGTACTAGTTGATTATTGATCCAGAACTGACTCTATAATATCCAGCACAGAACTACAATGTGGAAGGAAGCAAAGGGAAGGGTTAATCCAACTCTGTAGTACAGCTAATGGCTACGATGCTTATTAGCCACATGATAATTCTTGCCGAGCTAACGGGCGATTCCCTTTGTGGAGAAGAGGAGGAGGCATGGGACGATCCATCAATCACGAGTTTGGAAGGAAGAGGAGGAGGAGGAGGAGGCTTGGACGGCACGCGAGGCATAGCTTGCGACGGAGTGGAGTGTGCTTGCGACCAACGCCTGTTCTCCTTCTCCTCCTGTCGTGCTCGTGGTAGTCTTCGCGCCCACCCATCCTTTTCGTTTCATTCTCGCGGGAGTTAAAAAATAAACAAAACGAGCGGCGGGACGGGTCCCCGGGCCCTCGCAGCTTTCCGGTCGCTTTCGGCCGGAGGCGCTCCATGCAGCACCGGACAGCACGTTTTCCTCGGCGACCCGAATATGCGATGGCCTTGTCGGTCCTTCCTTCCCTTCCCCTTGTGCGTGCGAGCCTCCCTCTCTCCCGCACGCTACGCCTATGTACCCGGTGAGTGACCCGTGCTGCGGCAGGGAAGACGTGATCTCCGACTGGGCACGCTGACCCGGGCCTTTAATTTGCTGCGCGGCCCGGAAAGGCAACCCCCATTTCCCAACCGAGCGATGTACTCCTACGTCTCAGGCCCGCACAGATTCGAGCGCGCAACGTAGCCGCATGTACGGGGCGATGCCAATAATGGTAACCGGTCAGGTCAGCTCATCATCAGTTTGCGCGAGTGCGAACGAGAGGACCAGCATGATGAGCAGGCGTTTCGACGAGGAGGACCAAACCCAACCAATATAATCCAACCGCTCAACCAACGGGACGGGACGACGACCGCCCAACCGCCTCAAAATTTCCAGGAGCCTTTTCCACATCAATGGGCCGTCAGTTTGGTCCGCCCGTCCGTGCGCTCACAAATATCACCCGCATATTCCAGGTCGTTGCACGCTCCTGCTGCTGTACGAGTTTTGTCGGTTGGGCCCACCGAACAGTTGGAGTTGATACGTACAGTACATCAGCGGTATGTACTGGTGGTCGTGGCTCCTGTACAGATCCTGGTACGGGTCATGCTCGTTCGGAAGTGGTCCGACGCGATAGATAGCATCGAGCCATCGATCGATACCACCGAGATTGGGGATTGATCTCGAGAGCTGAAATCCCAAGCGTCCTTTCCGTGGGAATGTACCATGCTCGTGTCGAATCGCGTAAGCTGCACGCTGCCCTCGGCACGCCCGTAATAAGGCCGTAACCACCACCGCCATGTTCTCAAAATTACGGCTCACGCCTGCCACGTGACGCAAAGGACGCCGCCGGAAAGGCGAAAGAAAGGAAAAGCGCGTGGGGGAGCGGCGGGCGACGCTGGAAAAGTGAGAAAAACGGCTGCCAGCTCGGACGGCGAGGGGAGTTAACCAACTCACTTCTTGTTCTTAAATCATTAATCACCTGTACTACTTTATTATCACTCGCGCTTGCGGAATTACCGCTGCTACTACAACCACACTCGTTGTTACTGCCGCCTCCGTGATCACCGCGGCGCGATCCGGCGCTGGAGCTCGCGCCGCCTCCGTGACCGCGGCCGCCACGTGACGGCCAGGCGTCCGCGCCCATGTGCTCGCCGCCGCCAACAATGTGCGGCTCCTCGGACGCTCCCGCCGTGCTGATTCCTCTGGCATCCGCATCGAATGATTCTGCAGTGTCTGCGTCGAATTTGGGAGGCATTGGAGCGTCGAGTTGTGGATGAGGAGCGGCAATGTCGGCGGCGAAGACGGTGATCCATTCCTCATCGCCGCTGATCCAGGTCCAGTCAGGCGCGACGCCGCCCGCCAATGCGCCGACGCGGTCGGCGGGGGTCAGCGCCGCCGCCGCCGCCGTCGTCTCGGATTCGTCGGTTGCTGACGAGTCCGATCCTAATTCCGATTCCGATTCCGATTCCGATTCCTCCCAGAATGCTTGATCGAGGATGCTCTTCGGCGACACCCTGTGCCCGCCTTTGGCCGCGGCGGCGACGGAGGGATCAATTGCTGCCGAGGAAGAGGAAGATGCGGCGGCGGCGGCGACGAAGGGGTGGTGGAGCAGCTGCGCCGCGGTCCACCGCCCGGCGGGGTCCCTGACGAGGCACCTGGCCAAAAAGTCCTTCCCCTCGTCGGAGAGCCACGCCGGCGGCTCGGGGACCTCGCCGGAGTGCGCCACGTGGTGGAGCGCCGCCACGGGGTCCGCGAACCGCCCCGTCCACGGCGCCGCGCCGCCCGCGGCCATCTCGATCACCGTGCACCCCAGCGCCCACACGTCCGCCGCCAAGCCCTGCGCCTCCCCGCGCGCCGCCTCGGGCGCCATGAACGCCGGCGTGCCCCTGATCCCCGCGCCGCCGCCAGCATTTCCTTCATCGCCGGTCGTCCAGCGCGCGCACCCGAAGTCGGCGAGCATGGCGCGCCCGTCGGCGCCGAGGAGCACGTTGCGGCCTTTCACGTCGCAGTGGGCCCACCCGGCGGCGTGGACGTGGGCCAGCCCGCGCAGCACGTCCGCGGACCGGGCCCGGACCCAGCCCTCCTCCTCCTCGCAGTCGCAGCGCCGCCGCCTCGCCTCGTCGGCGAGCGACCCGCCCGGCGCGTACTCCAGGAACAGATCGAAGCACGCGCCGTCGGCCGAGGCGCCGGAGCCCAGGCAGGACACCACGTGCGGCGACGGGCCCACGGCGTCGAGCACGCCGCGCTCGCGCCGAAGGACGCCCGCGCGCGCCGCCTCCACCGACTTCACCGCGAACACCTCGCCCGTGCGCCGGTCGGCGGCGATCGACACCGTCGCCGACGCGCCGCGGCCGATGACCGGCCCGCGCTGCCACTCCCCGGTGATCACCGCCCCCATTCTCGAGCAAGAATGGGAGCCGATCGAAGCTTCCACTCCTCCTTGTTCCTCCTTGTTCTTGCTGCAGTGGTCTTTGTTGTTGTTGTTGATGGTGGTGGTGGTAGTGCTGGAAGGAAGGACAATCGGAGCTGGATATGTGGAGCATATGTTGTTGCTTGCGCCTCTTTTGCATATATAGCAGGGTGGCTTTGGGCAATGGAATGTGGTTAAGTGTAGGCTGTCCAACCAAAGCAACAAGGCAAGGAAAGGGTGGTGACGGGAGAGAGAGAGGGAGTCGTCCAAGCTGGCACGAGGAGATTCTCCACTTGGCCACACATGAGTGGTGCAGACAGTTTTGGGGAGATGGCAGGAGGAGTGTAGCCACCTACTAATAACAAGAATATGTTTTTTTCGAAAGGAGGGGCTTGTGCAAGGAGACACTTGTCCATGTTGTTGCCTTGTGGTTTTGCCAAGCTCATGTGGCTGGAAACGCACTGCCTTGTGTTTCTCGATTTAATAGGTTGGTTCTGTACATGTATTTAGATGGAGTTCGTGAGTATTGCGTATTGGTAGGATGGTTGGATGGATAGGAAGATTGGATGGATGTCAGTGTTTGAAAACCAACTCGATCTGGTTCTGGTATGATGATAGTTGTCATGTGTATGCAGAGGAATTCGTCAGGACATTTGAATACAAGTAGATAGAAAAAGGGAAATCGGTAGTGGAAGCTGTTAGTTGGGTTATACTACACACATTAAGGCTATTCAAAACTAAGAACTGCACTAGTGTACTATTTAAATACAGTAGCTACTACTAAGTTTAATTTCAACAACCTAGTGGACTAATGACGAGTAGTCACGGGGAAAAGCACAGAGCTCTCACCATAGCTGAAGCATCACTCAATTGCTTGACAAGTCTCCTTCTTTTCTCTCCAGAAGTAACCTTTGGCTTTGCACCCAAGGATTGCTCATGATTAGATTATGTCTTGTGTTGTAGGGCATGTAGCCTGGTTAGTTATTCGCCCTATTTCAACTTCGTGGCATTGATTTCAACACCTAATTATCTTCTTAGTAAAGTACAATTGCAGATTAGATGTGGCATCTTTTGATATTGGCAAAGATTGTGATATTTCAACAATGCAGTTAGTAGCTGCTGCTGCTAATCACGAGCAAATGAGCATGGTAAGAACACCCTGCTTTAATAGGTCAAATAATAACAAGTGCCTGATGTTTACGTGCTGCTGCTCGTTCTACTGAAATGCTCTTACTATTTCAAATCAGTTAACAAATTATGTAAAAGAAACGACCTATATATTCCTAAATTAACAGGACGTACGAGGACTTATTCCCAACTAAAAAAACAGAGGAAAATGGTTAGCTTGCTTGAGGGCTTGATCCACTTTTGCTATCAGGCAACAGTATGCGCTATCCAGATCAACACCTCGATTATCACTTATCCGATTATAGTTAATTCTGCATCTCAATTACAAAGACTCGCTCCATAACGCAAAGGGAGGTGCTAATTTTCAGCTGATTGAAAGTTTTGATAACTTTCAGTCACCTCTTTAAGCCATTAAATCTAGAACCAATAGTTTATAATTATTATACGGAAAATCTTATAAAAGATAAATCAAAACACAAAGTAACAAATCATCAACTAAAAGTTTTCAGGCAATTGAAAGCTAAAAAATATGTAACGCAAATCATTAGGCTTAAAAGAAAACTGAAATGAGGCTAAAAAAAAAAAGATGAGCTCGTCATCTGTAGTAACACACCCATAAGTACATCCAGTACAACATCTGGGGCCGCTATTTTCTAATTTATCTCACCATGTGAAATACTCACACTTCCACTGACATACGTTAGACAAATGCCTAGTGTTTTCCTCGTGTATTTTCCAATGCAAATTGTGCACCTCTACTTAAATAACAGTGGTTGTTACCAATATATATAATATAAAAAAGAGGACTTGCATTCTGTTAGCGTTAATCCCACACAACAGTGCACTAATATCCTAGTACGCCTACATGCATCTTTTAACCAAGCAGAACGGTTGGGGGCAGATCATCCATCGCTATGGGCACCAGATCCTGTGCAGTGAGTAGTGACAGGTCCAGCTTCGACCACACCAGATTGAGATTTTTGGTGCCCTCAAAATCGAATTAACAAACTGGCACGAGGACAAGTTGAGATATTAATTAATGCGGCTAATCAACTTGTGCTAGTCCTACCAATATGTAACCACATGCGCGTAGCTAGGATTATTTGGTTACGCAGTTAATCGCTTTTCCTATAGGATTATTATTTATGTGCGACACATGCCACGCGCCCCCTTTGTTATGCCTATTCCGTGACGCGATGAGCATGAGATGCGTTGTTAAAATCTTGGTGGAGTGGAGCTCGTGATGACGCTTTGCTTCGCGGGTGGGGGCACGGAGCGAGCCGGTGTCATGTGTGTGGGTAATCTTCCACGGGATATTTGGCGAGTAGTATAATCAAGTCTTGTCTCCACTGCCCGTCCGTTTGTACAGTAGCAGTCCAATTGGCAAATATCCGTGTTTCCTTATTGTGTGTTTTTTCGGTTGCGAAGTCCATGCAACTTTTGGTGTTTCTTTATTGTTGTGGCCTCTCTGGCGTTTGCCGACGGCTTGGCCTTGGCATGGAAGAGAAGGGACGGATATGTGGGGATCTGGAAGGACGGCTTGGTAGGAGGAGATGAAAATGAAAGCAAGTAGTAGTGTCCAAGTAACGACCCCGGCCGACGGAAAAGGTTACCTCAAAATCCCCCTGTTCCGGAGTGAAAACTGTGTGTGGTTAACACGGTTATTGGTCTCACCTGCTTCCACATAATTACTAGTACTGCTCTAACGTAAACTTAAGGCTTGCTGTATGACCCGATCATCAGTCGTGTAGAAGGCAGTTGTGACGAGAAATTACAGTGTGGTCCATTAATTAATTGGTGGAACGCCGCCACATGTTACTATTAAACGAGTCAAGATGGATCATCCCCACGATCGAGAGAAGCGCTAAGCTAACTCTAACTAACCAAACCTCGTCGCATCGCATCGATCCAGGTATATATCCAACAGCGACGGGGCGATGATGGTCCACCAGTCGGATAACCAGCCGCACCAACCGGGGTTCTCTGCCAGTCCGTTCCCTCGTGGACGCCAATGAACGAATCCGCCGAACAACCCAGCGCTTTGTAAGTTTGTATCGTGGCCGCGCTCGCGCTGTGGCGGGGAGAGGAGACGACGTGGCCGCCCGGTGACCGCTGGCTGGGGAGCGTGGCGTGCGGAGGCCTCGCGTCGTGGCTCGTCGCCATCGTCATAGCGGCTGCATGCCGCGGATGGTGAGTGTGGAGTGGAGTGTTGTCAAACACCGAGGCGCGTTCTCTGGTGGTGGTGCCGCTGATGTTGGTGTAGCGAACTGAAACGTGGGTCCCAACCGTTGGGTTCGGATCCGTGCCGTCGAAGCGGCTAGCTGGTTGGGACGTGACAGTGACGTGGCAGGCGCTGCCTCTGATGACGGACAGTGTTGTGCGAAGCCTTCTCTCTTTTTGCTCTCTTTCTTTTTTTTTTTCTTTGTGAGATCCTCTCTTTCTCCTCCGTCTCGTGAGAAAGTGTGTGCGTGCGTGGAACAGTCTGTTAAATTAGACAGTTTGTGCTGCTAATAGATCAGGGCAGGCAGCGGAAGTGCTGATGAACGCCGTCAGAGTTTACACGTTACCTTCGGGGGCGCTAGCTATAGCTCCTCGTGAGTGGCACGTCAGGTGTGTGAACAACATGCGGATAGATCGTATCAAAAAAAAAAACATGCGGATAGATAGCCCGCAATACGGCGACACAGGAGTGCGGCGTGACCTCACATTTTATTTTTAAAACGCGATTAACGCGATTAAGGAGTGCGGATAGTTAGGCCGGAGGGAGCTGGGTCGATGGATAGGATCTCGATATCCCGCGCGGATCCGATCGATCCGTCCGCCCAGCGAACAGATACAGATTTGGTAGGGGAGACGTCACTGTAGTAACTGTTAAGAATATAATTATATGGCACTAAAATATCCGACTACCAAAGTGTGTTTTAACGTCAAACAATTCAGCCACGTCGATTTGCAGTAATTATGGTCGCACGAAAAGTTGAACAGGAGACTGCTCATCAATAATGTCGTCGAATCCTGAGTTGTTGTACAGTAGTACTAAACAGGAGATCCCCGTATTTATATTATTATTATTATTATCAGCCGATCGAGTAGACCTCCGATATACCAGCGAAAATGTGTGTTTATATATGCGCGAGTTGATCCATTGCATATAGTATTCAAATTTGAAGATTATATTCCATCCAAGCGCGAGCTCCTCGCGGCTCCACCTTTTCCACGTTCTATGCCATGTGACGCCCAGGTGCCTATACCTCCAAACGTCGGCGGCGGAAGGCTGATGAGCACAAGCTGTCAGTGCTGCATTTTGTATGCCCCACTCCACCTCGGCTGGAAGGAGCGAGGGACCAATCAGCACTGCCCTCTTTTTACTTGCGAGTGGTACGAACGAAGCAGGGACCAGCCATTCTCATTCTTGGATCACACGACTCCACGGCAGCAGCACCGGCGCCTGCATTTGCATTCACTCACCGGCTGACGAAGGCGGCGCTGTCGACCTGGCAAGGGTAGATGGGCGCGTGCTCCAGCTAGCCACAGCGCGGGCCTAATCTGGAAAGGGATCTTGCTCCACCGTTGATGTGCAGTGAAGACAGAGAGGCGCAACAGTACAATCTCTTTTGTCTGCCGGAATCGAGCTCAGGACAGACACCCAGGTCGCTGGACCGTGTCAGGATAGTAGTACACTCTATTCCATTTTTGCTGTATCGAATTCACCAAACTTGCAGCGCTGCGCTTGCGTGGCCCTATCCTAAAAAAAAAAAGCACTGCTAGTTCATGCTTTTTTTATGCTACATCGCCCCCCTCCCTTTCCTTTAAAAAAAAAATGCTATATCGCCCGCAAGATCTGGATCATCCATCCCTTTGCAAACCGACGGCCACAGGGGATAAAAGCGCACGCGAGCTACCATTTGCGTATCAGCCTATGGTGACGCAGCCGTGGTTTGCAAGCCAGACAAATTCCACTATTGTCCCGTTGCTTTTCTTTCATATCCCCCCAACTACCTCTCTCAGGCCCCCAACCGATCAAGGGCGCCACTGAACTCAAGTGCGTGTGTTATTACGGCACAATTGCAAGCAAGGCATATTCCTGTGTGTGCATCCAACTGTCGCTGATCGAGCGCATGCCTAGCTGGTGTGTTTTGCTTCCTTGCCTCTTTACTGCCTGTCATATTGAAGGGTCTCCGTTAACCAATGCTCTGGACCAACATGTCCATGTGAAAGTCATAGCTGCTCTACTACCAGTTGCTAACCACAGCTGTCTCCTCGGTAATAACCATATAAAAAGATGGAAATGGAAAAGATATGTGTATACGTAGACCGATTCTGGTACTGGTAGTTGGATTGAAATCTATAACAAATCCTAAATGTTTCAAGCCTCTGTAGATATCATCCGAAACCCTATATATCAGCTGACGACATCGAGAAAAAAGAAAATAGGAAGCTACTGGTTCCAATTGTGCCAGTTTCCGCTCCACTGCAGATTATTCATTAACAAACCTAATTCGTGTCGATGCACCATTGTAGCTGATGGGTCTGTAGATGCACCTTTATTCTTTTATCATCACAAACAGTAAAATAGTTTCAGTCAAAAAGAATATTTTTGCTGCCCATTCATAATTTTTCCTAGCTCCGTAAAAAAGACAGCATGAGCAATTTTATCATCACAAACAGTAAAATATTAAACATATATAATACTTAGTAAATTAATGTCTACTTGAATTATCATCCAACTGTGTTTACTGTTGGAAATGTTACCATGGTTATGAGCAGGTTTTTTTTTTGTTGTTGTTGAAGCAATTATGAGCAAGTTCTTAATGCAAAGAACCCTACCAATCTACATCTACACCATATAGAGATTTGTTAATAAGAGTAGCCTAATGATCAACGCCATTCAAACCTACATGCACAAACACCGATATTGCTAGCATGTCCAGTCTTTGTCAAATAAGGCGAAGTGGTAGTTTTGAAAAGCTGTGATGCGAAAGATGGAGATCAATGACGAAAAAAATAACACAGGTAATCAATGGAGTGCACTTTACAAATAATAGAAAAGGATCAAGACACAACAGCTAGGAGGATAACTAAAATGGCCCACGTTTTTAGCATGCAGCAAGACAAAGAACAAACGGCCAAGGGACTAGAACACAGCTTAGTCTCCACTCTCCAACAACCAGCATTCTATAGTGCTAATTCAGTTTGGTGGTGTAAGGTCCAAGTCACACGCACAGATCATTGGCTGTGGCCTGGCACCGGCCGTCATTGTTGTAATGGTCAAGACTATATCACGGTCACGGAGAAGAGAGATGAGGACCTAAATACCTGGAACATAAGATCAATACATGTAACTAAACACATGTACGTATAAGGATCCTAACTAGGGTCAGAATCACGAAATCATCATCAGCAAGCAGCATTTAATAATCTTCCATGCACATCAAATGAATTCTTGCATCAAAAATACTAAATATTTCCTTAGATGCCAACCATTGGACAAGTTTTTGTGATATGCTTTTGCAAACAAGTAAATGGTACACAAAATGACCATTTTTAAAATAAAGGAATAGCAAAGGAGCCATTTACCAGTCACAACATATTGACAGCATTGTTTCTGTAAACAAAATTAAAAAAAAACTGTTGAACGAAAATATATTTTACAATTTAATCTATTTACATGATCACCTACAACTATTTCACTTGTCATTTCCTGTGATTATAATCAAAAGATTGAGCATAGAGAAAAATAAGTATTAGGTCCTATATTTACAAGTCAATAACAGAAGAAAAAACAAGCCAACCTAGAAAGAAGCAATGTGTTTATATGATAGGTATCTGAACAATTGTATTGGAAAAAGCCATGTTTTTCATTTACCACTACAAATCAAAAAATTTATCTGATAACTAAGGTCATAAAGAACATCAGGGACAGGAAGCACACACGGTATTCCATTCTCGGCAGTGCTAAAAAACTGGCAAGCTGCACAAAAGCATCACGGTAACAAAAAAATTGACAGCAAACAGAGTTTCACCATTTTTGGACTACCAGCTGAGTGTTAGTATTTCATTTGCCTTTTTTTTACTGGCCACGATTATGTACAGATCATAAGAAAGATAGTGCTAAGCAAGTTTAAATATCAGCCTAGCACATATAACCATGGGATTACCATCCTTTCAACTGCTTTAGGCTGAGCTCAAAGAAAGCAAATTCTAATTCCCAATAAAGATCATATGAGAGATCAGAACATGCTTTTCTACGGTCTGGCAATCCCATTAGAGCAGATTTTTTTCTTCACACCTGGCTAAATAAATAAAAAAACCAATACCAGAATTTTCTCACTTTCTGAACATGTAAATAAGATTGGCAGCAATCACGACAGTACACTAAAAAGAGATAACTAGAATACATATAAAAGTAGTCATCACTACAACCAATAATAGAAACTCTGATATGCTCAAATAATATAATACTCACAATGTCTAATTTTGGTACCAATATATAATGCAACAAATAGATAATTAAAATCAAGATTCAGAAGTGAGAATACTAGTAATTAGCATGTTCCGTAGGTACTACCATCCAATTATCTTGCCACCAATAGTTTCTACAGTATCCCATGAGAGGAGTAACTTTGGTTCCCACCAAAAACAGCAACAGCAGCAGGTTCATCTAAAGATGTTCTTATACTTGAACATACTTCTTTCATGACCTGGAGAGCCTTACTTCAAGTGATTGTAGCTGTTCCCGAAGGTGCTGGTTGTCCTCCAACAGGCGGTCATATTCAATCAGCAAACCTTCAGATTGTTTTTGAATAGCAAGTGCCTTGTCCTCAGCAACATGGACCTCTTCAGTCTTGTCATGGACTTGGAGCTTCAGTTTCTTCATCTCCTCATTCAGAGCCGCAATCTCTTCCTGGTACTTCTTCGTCTCCTCGGAAATTCCGAGTTTTGCTTCCTCCAACGATTTATTATGCTTTGACACAGCCTCTAAGTTCTTCTTGAATCCACGCAGCTCTCTGATGTATTGGTGAAGCCGATCAATCACAAGAGCAAGAAATAGAGAGTACCCTGAAAGAACAGTACCGTGCTCAGACTTTAATGTAGAACACAGATGGCACAAATCCATTGAAACACTTAGCAGAATATTTCTTGAGGGTCTATAACCCATCTAACCACTGTATTTCATATGGTCATCCTGCTATGGTTTAGAAGTGGAAACCCATCCCATTACACAATAGAAATGGAAACCCACCTAGCTACACATTTACTGAAAAAAATAATCAGGTAAATTAAGAGCCATGTCAAGATGATCTACATGTAAAAAGGCATGTGAAGTAAGAACACTGAATCCGATGTACGCAGATGGATAAAGAAAATAATTCCAGTCCACTATGGTGTTGCAACAGATAACCAACCACAATCATTTTGAATGTCTGGAATGCAAGTGCACTTTGTAAAATAATGCAGCTAATTATTATATGCTAGATGATGTTTATACAGAGTTTTTTCATGGGCAACGTATCCTATGAGAACTGACTTTGTGTGAGAACTATAAGAACTCTAACCAAGACCACAATCATTACTGGTTGGATTAGGATGAGAGTCATTTTCCATTTATCCACCAGATAACATGTAGGACTACTCCAGAAGTCCTCCCATTATTATTCTTAAGCTTTCATCCCGAGGGATTGAATCCTCAGATCTCCCCCCAAACCCCTGACCTAAACCGCAGCAAAATCGATTCACGAGGAAATGAAGGGTGAATCCACACGAATCGTCTCATCATGGGCCTACCAAACAAGATTGATTTCGGGGATGCGCGTTACCGACACCTACCCATGAGGGACGCTTCGAGGAGGTGGCGCGAGAAGAGGACCTGGTCGGTGGGCGTGAGCGCGCCGCCGCCTCCGGAGTCGGAGTCGCCCCCCGAGGCGCGGCCGCTGATCTCGGCCATGCTGTAGAGCGTGGAGGCGAGCAGGGCGAGGACGACACCGGCGACGGTCTTGACGGCGACGGGCGCGCGTCGGCCGCGCTTGAGGCGGTCGATCCCCAGCACGGCGAGCTTCCGCAGCGGCGTCTTGAAGAGCAGAGCCGTTGCGACGGCCGCCTCCGCCACCAGCACCACGAACAGCAGCTGGATCATTGCTGCGCGAGTGGGTGGATTCCGAACTCCGATTCGATTTCGATGGGAACGAGGTTTGGCCGTTTGGGGAAGTTGAGGGTTTTGACGGAGCGGGGCCGTGCGAATTTCGATATGTTTTTTTAATCTATTTTCTTCTGTTGTGTTGAGCTACTAGTGGAGTAGTGGTTGGTTTGTTTGAATTCTAAAAGTACTCGAAAAGCAACAATTAGGACAATATAGAAATGAATTCATAGAAGATTTGTAGCTACATCAAACTTTGCAGAGGCACGAGATTTTAATCCTCTTCTCAAATAAAATTTTGTAGCCCATATATTTCAAAATAAAATCAGACTTTCGTCAAACTAAACTGGATGAAACGGGATGAATGTTTGATTAGAATCGAGTACTGAGCTCATTTGATGATTAATAGAACCAAATTAACAATATTTATGACAAAGATCACAAGCGACGTCAAAGCAACTTTGTCCATACTTTTAAAAGTGGTAATATATGAGCAAATTTTTTAGCATTATATTTAATTAAATTTTTATCCTTATGTAAAAAGGTCATACTCTCTTTAATTGCATCCATATGTTCATCTGGATTCAAGAGGACTCAACTGCAAAATCAGAAATGATGCCATGTTTGATTCAGGAAAAAATAACTTGAATCCTACCAAATGCTGTTTTTGGATAGTGATTTGAATCAGAAATTATATTATTATTTTTTCAGGAAGAATCAGAAATGATAGAGTTGTAACTTTTTAAACTAGAAATGGGAAGCAAGCAAAAATGTGCTTTTTCCAAATTTTAATCCACTTCCTTCTCATGTTAACTATCATCCTCCGTTTCAAAAGAGACTCCAACCAAGTAAACAAAATAATTTTGATTCGGCATGAAACAATTTTAGTGGGTATCTAAATCATTCCTTTTTTTTCAATCACGAAAGTACCTAATCTGATATGTTTAAAAAAGAATCAACAAATATACTGGTTTGAAATGCTATCAAAATTAATTAATCCGTACAGGCGACCATCAAATTTCATTGGATGCGGTGGTTGATGGGTGCGGTGATTCCTAGGGTGAGGGCCAAAAAAAAAGTACAGCGGCGTGGACTATGATATGATGTTGATGAACAGATGGCAAAAAAGAAGATGCTCATGCTCACATTTGCATTGAAGGTGTCAAAGATGGATATGAATCCACAATGCTTTACGTGTTTCTATAGATCATTAAAGGCGTGATTGGTTCGTCACATGCGGCGTGACCAGGCCCGATGAATGCAACGAGTTGGTGATTGTTTGTCTGGACAAATGTTAGCGTCCGACTCGATGTATACAACATCCGCCACCGAGCTTAACTTCATGGAAACAAGATTGAATCCGTTTCCGTGTGACTTGGCTCACGTGGTGCGCCACGGGAGCACGGACCAAGCGCCTGTGAGAGCAGAAAATACGGAGCCACTCAACCAAACACAATTCCTTGATAAATGTGGCTGCATAAATACTGAAACCAATCAAGTTAGACTTGCATGTATTCGGCCTGGCTGGCGGCAGCCTGCTTCCGAATGCAGACCGGATTTAGCTGATACAAGAACCATTCACGTCCTAAGAACATGGTAGTCCAGTCCACCTAGGCAAAATTCACCATGCAACTGTAGCACCGTGAAAGATAAACGTATAATCTAATCCGACACCCATGCGGCCATGGTTCAACAAAAAAATGTTTTTCTTTTTTTTTTAAGCTCGGCCAAATCATATCGACACGCATAAATTTTCTTATGTTACACTCGGTTTCGAATTTCAGAGGGACAAAAGTCCGTAAAGCAGCAAAGCATCTGGCGCCAGGCGCCAGCTCTGCTGCGTAAGGCGCAAGTTTGGTCTCTCTCTATTTTTCCTCCCGTTCTGTTGGATTTCGAATTCGGACTGGATGGTTCTACGGCCCACAGAGGTCCGCCAGCAGCGTCCGCGTGAGGCGCAAGAAACGCGCTGGTGCCAGCTGGATCTCTGCTGGGAATCCGACCGACTTGCAATCGACCTCGCTGGAGGCCCATAAATCTGGCCCTAAATCTAGAGACCAGGCCTCCGCCCGACACACCGCAACGCTTTCCCCATCTCGCGCATCGCGATCTCTCCCTCGCTCCCCTGCGCGCCAAGAATCCGATCCCCCTCTCCCTTCCGCTCATGGCGGCGGCGGCGGCGGCCTCCCGCAAGCGTCCGGCGCCCGAGGAGCCCCATCCCCCGGCGACGGCCGCCAAGAAGCGAGCTCGCTACAGCTTCAGCAAGATCGACGACTACGAGATGCTTGAGGAGCTCGGGGAGGGCACCTTCGGCGTGGTCGCTCGGGCGCGGCACCGCCGCACGGGCGAGACGGTGGCGGTGAAGTGGATCCGATGCGGCGTCTCCGGCGGTCCCGACCTTGACGCCGTCGTCCGCGAGAGCGGCTGCCTCGCCGCGTGCCGCGGCCACCCGTCGGTGGTCCAGATCAGGGACGTGGCCTCCGACGAGTCCACGGGCGATCTCTACCTGGTGACGGAGTTCGTGGGCCCCTGCCTCCGCGACTGGCTCACGCGGCCGCTCTCCGAGGACGTCGCCCGCGACTTCATGGCCCAGCTGCTCAGCGCCGCGGCGAGGATGCACGCCGCCCCGTTGATCCACCGCGACATCAAGCCCGAGAACATCCTCGTCAGCGCCGGATGCGACCTCAAGATCTGCGATTTCGGGTGCGCCACGCCGGCGAAGCGGCCGGGGAAGCCGTACCCGGAGCCGCTCGTGGGCACGCTGCAGTACTGCGCTCCGGAGCAGCTGATGGGCGACCGGTGCTACGGCACGGCCGTCGACATGTGGGCGCTGGGGTGCGTCATGGCTGAGCTCCTCGTCGGCGCTCCCCTGTTCTCGGCGGATACGGAGGAGGAGATGCTCGAGCAGATCAAGGAGCTGCGAGATCGGATCGCCGACGTGGGATTGGAGGCTATCGACGACGACCTGCTGGAGCTGTCACCGGCCGGGCGCGAGGTCCTTGCTGGTCTGCTGAGATTCGAGCCCGGGGAGAGGCTCTCGGCGAAGGAGGCGCTCGATCACCGGTGGTTCAAGGAGGAGGCAGAGTCCCCTTCTGCAGCAAAAGCAGAGTTTCCTGGCTTCGTGCCACTTTTCTCAGCAGCATAGGATTAGCATAGCTACAGTGGTGCCTGGTGGTGGTAGACAGACAGCAGCGCCTAAATTGATTATTGTAGTTGTGTAGACATTCTTCTCTTGATTATTCTTAGCTTCATTGCCAAGATGCAATCCGTTGTAACCCTAATTCTTTCATTGAGTTAATACATTATTGCTGTTCATATGTCATCAACTCTAATTCTTTCATTGAGTATCATTACTGTAAGTTGTAACATTATATTTCAAGTTAATACATTATTGCTGCCGTTGTTTGATATAAAAGATCGGTTCTTGGTCAAAGTGCTTGACATGACGAAATTTATGTTCCTGTATTTAATCCTTTTCATGTATGTTCGTCCATGAACTGATGCATGGTCAAGTGCTACTGAACACACTCTATCTGACGAGAACTGATGCAGGGAACTGTGACAGTCAAACGAAACAAGTGAAAAATTTTTATGTATGGAACCCAAGTTTTGTTTGTCTGATTGGACTCCAAAGTTTTCACTTCGCTATTATTTGTGAACTGATGCATCGATTCAATTGAAAGTGTATACTACAATCGAAAACTGAACTGCGGAGTTGATGGCATTGGCGCATATTCAGAACGGTTCTGTCAGGCAAACCCAAAAAGCCAAACCCAGCTCTTTGCAAGATCAACGACGAGAGTCGACACTAGCTGATGAAAGGGAGCTGAAGGAAGTGAATGTAATGTTTTGTAGAGCTTCCCACACGAATCCAATATCTGGAGCACACAATGATTCATGGTCTTCTTCCGCATTCTGAGGAGGAATTCATCATGTGACGACTTGCGTTGTTCATCGTGACAAATGGGTTGCTTTTCATCCGTGTGCCGTACCATATCGTTGACAGCAGATCATGCTCCGACTACACATATGAATATTTTTTATTGATTGCTAACTGGCTAGCTCGAACACACTGAAAACATGCAGTCTAACACCGTGGCGTACAGACAGTGAAAACCAGAAACAAAACAGGAAACTGCAATGCTTAACAACACCGGTGGCACACCGTGGAGACACTTCGACTGCCTAGAGCATGTCCCTTAGCACTGAGATCGCCGCCGCATGCTTCTCCTGCAGACAAAATTTCAGTAACTCTGGGTTAGACACTGATTGGCGTTCATTCCCCAGCTCAAATGGCGTTCAAATCTATTGAACGATCAGCTGCGACAAAGGTTCGTAAACCGACAGTACAAGATGCAAACACGCAGCCCAGATGCACACATCAGTGACTGCTCGTGTGATCAGGCTATCAATGCAATTTCGATGGCCAGAAGCAGGCAAATGATAAGCAGAGGCGTGCTCACCAGTTCACGGGTTCTGTCCCGGACGCCGCTGCACACCGGCCTTCCGCTCTCGTCGTATAGTATCATGCCGCTGAACCGCGGCAGCTGGCACCTGACGCCCATCAGCACCTTCCTCTGCCATATCGGCCGCGACGGCGTGCCGCCGGACACTGCAGTAGCTCCTTCCGCTCCTTGTTTCACGCCCATGGCAGCCGCCGGAGCTGCCTCCACCACCACCTTCTCCTCCGGCTCCAGCACGTCATCGCCTCCCAGAACCTCGTACTCACAGCCACCAGCCTTCACGCCGGCAACATCGTTGTGGCCGCGATCCACATAGAGCTTCTCCTTCCACAGAGCCACGGACAGGCAGAGCCCCATGGGAGCCAGCAATGGATCAGGGTCTGGAGACAGGCAGTGTGGATCGTAGTGGTGGCCTTGTCCTTGTGGCCTGGTGGGCTTCTTATGGCGAGTGAGGCCAAGCATCGATGCAGGCACAGGCTGCCCGTGAGCCTTGCCGTTTCTAGTGAAACCAGTCCTGGGATACTCACCCATCATTTACGCTTCACCGTTAATGGAGGCGACGATGTGTGAGCTGGTGACTGATGTGCGTGTGAAGCATTTTCCCCGGATCGGAGCGGTGGAGTAATCTTCACAGGGAGGCGACGGACGGTGACCATGCGAGCCGTGATGTGCGGAGCAGCTATCCTTCACCGGTGGCCTGCCGGGACAATCAAGCAAGCAAGCAAGCTGCCAAAACGAGGTCTGCATCGGGAAATAATTCTTGAATTATTATGGTACCAGCTCTTGCATGTCTTTCTGAAAAGATACGAAACTTCATCATGAGAAAAGGATAAATAGTTGCAGTGTGGTACAGCATGTGAAGATGAGAAGAAGGGAGTATCTCACTACAGGATAACAGTTCGGAACGGGAGCACTTCAAATTTCAAATATGCAACTGCCTCCATCTTCATTTTCCGTTTCATTATACGAGAATAAAATTGTCCTTGTGAATTTCTTACAAAAAAAGACAATGACGATTTACAGAAGCTCATTACACCTGATGACCAGAAGTCCTTCAAAGACACGGCTGTACAAATGATCAGCATTGACATATTCTGGTGATGGAAAATTGCACACAGAAATGCGAACGACTTCCGGTGAAAGTGTTTCTTTGACTGTCGAATCTTGTTTCACCAGCAAATATCTCTACTTGTTCCTGAGATCGGCCCTCACGAATCTTAATTTAGTAGAATCTGACGCTCACTACTGAGGGCCCCAACGTGAAGAAGACAAAAATCTCATGGAGCCCAAAGCTTCACGCCTCCACCATTGTGTCACAAGCTAGCGCATGCTCTGTATCCATCCACCAGCATATTTCCATGCTATTCTGAAAAAAAGTAGAACGTTGGATCTGTAAAAAGGCTTGACCTTGAAACATGCCACATTTGTTAAATTCAGTTTTAAGCAGAGCTTGAAAACATAACTAACATTCAACTAAAAAATCCGGACATCAAACTCACCTGTCAGAATCTGCTCGCAGCTTCCACACCAACTGCTTGAAAAGATGATCCAGACATCTAACTGCGAAAATCAGGAGGTACCGTTTCTTCCGTAAAGTACTCCTTTCGCACTGTCTCAATGTCACAAAATCTCACCTGATATGCAGAAGCAGTAAAAGCAATAGAGGCTTAGACTGCCAAGATCTGTACATCATCTAATAAATCATTATAGATGAGAGCAAAAACTGTTTCAGAGAAACATTACTGACCAGGGAGGCATACGATTTCAATAGAGGTTTAACCATCTGCCACAATGGCTGAAAAACAAATGGTGCATCGACAAAAAGAACCTGGCCAAGCCTCTTTGGGTAGTAGTAGTAGAAGACATCTATCTGTAAAATGATAGTAATTCAATACAAACACTGAAAAAAGAAAACCTGTCTGTAAAAAGCATGCACCTGAGAAAAAAAAGGACATCCTTGTACGAGCTACCTCAGTAAAACAAATTTTATGTCAGTACTTTGCAAATATGGACACCAAATTAAGTTATCCTTGAACCCATTTGCCCCGTCATGCTTTTCCTATGCCCCAGAAAACAATTTTCTTGTTTATTCCTCACAGATATATTTTCTTAGGAATTGATATATATATATCACTGGATGTACTAACAATGTTTGTTTAAGGAAATAATGTTGTAGTTTCATATTATTTACACCAATATAATAAAAAATATGAATGCTTCCCACTCCTCAACAGCACAACATGAATGCTGGTTCTCTATTCCTACAACAGAATAGAACGAGACATAATGAAATTCGTGGTTATGTTTGCGTTTAACACTGTTGAACTTACCAAAAATTTTAAGAACTGGAGATCACCATTTTCCACCCCAAAACCTCGAAGATCAAAGATCCCAAGTATATTCTCTGTTCCCAAGGGAAGTCTACTTAATGCCTTCTCAACCAAATAGGCACATAGCTTCTCATTTTCTACTGGATCTTGTTTCTGTAAAGGCATAGTACACATGCATAAACAATACTATTTATAACAAAATGCATCCAAACCACAAGAGACCTCAGCGAGTCACAAGGCAAGAGACACGTTACAGCTAAATGCAAGTGTGTAACTTGTGAGCTGCTCTGAAAAAAACATTCTCCCTGAAACAATTGTCACAATGCTCTGTTGTATTTTACTACGTTGTTTCTGCTAGTTGAACAATTGGAAAAACTGTGTAGCCCTATCTGCATAAAAAACCATCCCTCTAAATCAAGATTAAGAGCAAAAGAACTTACAGAAGGAAAATGTTTTGCTGCCACTACAACTAGCACAGGCCTGCCATAGATGTCCAAAGAATCATGTACATATGCCTTGCCAGTTTGATACAACCCTTTTACCGATTCTTCTGATAATTCTGCTACATTAAAATCCTGACGCCATTTCTAATGAAGATGAAAGGAAAGCTTAACACACAACATGCAAAATTTCTTCATAACGCCAATAATATAAAAGGTAGAAAATATTAATGCTTACATGATACTGCAAACAATAAAGTTTTGAGGTTTTATCATTTCAGAACAGGAATAAGGCAAGCTTCCAAATCAAAGATGAGAAACACAATCGAAACATCCAACAAAAACGAATGATAGTATATAAATTAATTGTAACATGAATATTAAAAAATCATCAAATATAAGTTTAGAGGGGAAGATGGCAACATTCAACTGTATAATTGTAAACTCCAACATGCTCATGCTCCAGAACAAATTACTGCCACCAATGAATAGACCATGGGGAAGAGCACACAATTTGTTCACTCAAAATGTTATTCCACCAGAAGTGTACACAAGAAGCATAGGTTATTTTCCCTTCAAATTAAAAATATCTGAAATTGAGTAAGTCAAACTTGGGACAATTTGCATTTCCATCTCTTTCTCTCAAATACATAGTACTTATTTTCTCAATTGCACCATATTTCTTCAATTGATCCAAACATACTACTCCTGCATTTTTTATGTTGTTTTCATTTCTCTGTTTTGCATATACATTTCCTATCCTGCACCAATTTCTGCCCTGGCCATTTTCCTGTATTTTAGTCAGGCTCAAAGAATAGATGAAAGAACTTATGACAGAGATCATTAGTTGTATTAGTGAATACGATACCAGCACAGCTCATCATGCACTAAATTTTATCATAGCAGAAGTGGGAGCACCCGGTCCTCCCCAGTTGTATTGATATCAGTACCATTACAAGCTGCTGTCAACTAAAATAATAATCGACACCAAATCCTACTTGACTTTTCAGTACTGTATATGGGTAATGACTCAAATGCCCACTGCCTCAAGCAAGGCTTAAAACCCAAAGAGATCTACATCTACGCTATACAAACAAAAGGCCAAGTATGAGGAGAAATAATGCAACAGACCAATAAACGTTTTTGGATATACTGGGGAAACAATAATTATTTGTCAAAATAGCATAAAGGGCCATTTCTCGGCTCAACATAGTTGTAGGATACAATGGCTTTGGTGAGTTTTGAGACCGTTTCGTCGACAGAGAACTTGCGATCCTTCAAGAACCAGAGGATCATGTCCTCGTCGTCCCTCCCATTCCTTCCGGTCGGGAGGCCCGGGTGCTCCCTCTCCAGCCGTTCCTTCACCTCCGATACAAGCTTCACACGCGAAGCAACCAACCAACAGAGAGTGTTAGGCTGACCCTACTGTTTATTCAATATAACAATAACAGGCCCGATGAAGGCGCTCCCTCGCTACTGTTGCCGAGATCCCAGCTCAGCGGAACAGGAGATGGGGAAAAGTTGAAACGCAAGCTGGGCACCTTCGAGGTGGAGGCGGCGCTCGTGGGGGAGGCGTGGCAGCAGCGCACCCTTCTCGCGGCGGGGCCGCGTAGGAGTGGAGGAGCGCGGGCGACGGAGCGGAAGGAGCAGGCGGCGGCCATCGCCCCCGTTCTGTCTCTTCGCGCGGCGCAATGCCTGACCGGATTGGGCGGCGAGGGGCCACCGGATCGACGGAGGCCGGCGGCGCGGTGAACAGCCGGGGGCGGGGATGTCCGGTCCGGAAGCGGAGGCGGCCCAAGCAAGACCCAGAAGGGTGTGGGCCCTCGTGATTGCGTGCTCGACCGCACGTTGCTGGTGAGCCGATTGACGGCGACTTCGTTTGATGACACGACGACACGGGCGCACCGTTCGTCGCGGTGCAGGCTGCGCGAGTCCACTCTCCACTGGTGACGCTCTCAGGTCTGACATAACTGGGATTCGGAACCGGTTAACCGCCGATTTGGATTTAAATTTTTTTAAAATTGGAAAATTTTCATATTCAATAAAACCAGCAAACGTTTGGTTAACCGCTAAAATCGGTAAATTTTAAATTTGAAAATATACATTTCAGAATATATTAATAAAATCGATAAAACCGACCGGTTAACAGATCTAACTAGCCGATTATGATCTAATCAATCGGTTAACTGATCCTTGATTGTATGTTCCATGAATTGAAATTTACCTTGTTAATTGCTTGGTTTACTTGGTCCGGTTAACCGATGAACTAGACTCGACCGGTTATATGCACCTAGTTAGTTATGTAATCCTTGGCGCCACCGCAAGTCTTTTAGAGGTGACTATGATCGTGTCTTGTTTGCTAGCCCTCGTCCACATGTCGAAACAATTTTTTAGGATACATTACATAACATCATTCATTTTGGAATGAAAGAATGGTAGCGTTGGTCAATTTAGAATGAAAAAGAATGCAAACATTTGTTTATGACATTGGTACATAGCACGTGTTATAAAAGAGATGTGTTTTCTTTTTTCATGTTATTTAAAGTATTAAAATAGTTAGATTTGAGACCTAAAATTTTAAGGGTTTGGGTTGGATATAAGGTTTAAGTAAAAATCATGAGAAGTAATCACTTTCTAAAAAGGTTAATGAAATTTAGGTGACTATCTGATTGAAAGTTCTCTATGTACAATATGAAATGCACTTTCTTCTTTTGACTTGATATGAAATGCATTTCTTTTTTTATATATATCATATGAAATGCACGCATAACAGTCGACCAGATCCCATGGCCAAGTCTGCAGTCTGCACGGATCTCCACGGACATCACACGGCTTTGGTCGTACATCCCCGCAAAACCCCACGCAAACCCCCGGTCAGTAGTCCCCTGCCGCGCCGCCGCTTCGTTTCCCCCATCTGAACCACTCCCTCTTACCGCGCCGCCGCCGCCACCTCCATCTCCACCTCCAATGCCACGGCGGCCGCCGGCGGCCCCATCCTCTGGCGACCATCGCGCGCGCCGCCGCCCTCCCCACCGCTCGGCTCCTCCTGCGCGGGCGCATGGCCTTCTCCGCCTCCGCCGCCGCCCTCCTCGCCCTGCCCTTCCCCTCTTCTTCCTCCGACGACTCGGACGAATTTAAGCCCCTTTCGGCACCTACCGTGCCGGAGCCGGTGCCAGCTTCTCCGCCTCCTCCGCAGCAGCGTCGACAGCGGCAGTGGCTGAACCTGGAGCGCGACTGCAACGTAGAGATGAAGGCGCTGGCGCGCGCCGGGGACGTCGATGAGGTGGTCGACCTCTTCGCCGAGCTCAGGCGGCGCTTCGCCGCTGGCGCTGGCGTTGCGCCAAACGTGCTCTGCTACAACACGCTCCTCAGCGCGCTCGCGGACGCGGGCCGCGTCCAGGAGGTCGGCGGCGTGTTCGAAGAAATGCGCGAGTGGGGCGTGGCGCCCAACGTGTCGACACTCAACATCCTGGTTAAGGTGCACGCGTTTCGGGCGTCCAACTTCGAGGCCGCGTACGACGTGATCCGCCAGATGCAGGGGCTTGGGGTGGAGCCCGATGTGGGCACATACTCCACGCTCATCACAGGGTTGTGCCGCGCGGGGAGGCTTGATGAGGCGTGGGGCCTGCTGGAGTCGATGGTGGAGGAGGGCTGCTTGCCGATGGTGCACACCTACACGCCCATCGTGCAGGGGTACTGCCGGGAGGGCCGCATCCATGAGGCCATGGAGCTGATGGATGGAATGGAGCGTGTCGGTTGTCCTCCCAATGTTGTCACTTACAATGTTCTGATCAGGGCGTTGTGTGATCATGCCAGATTTGATGAAGTAGAGCAGGTTTTAGTGGATAGTAGGACGAAAGGCTGGAAGCCCACTGTGGTCACGTACAATACATATATGCATGGTCTCTGCAAGGAAGGCATGGTCAATGAAGCACTCAAACAGTTGGATGTCATGCGGGCTGAAGGGTTGGATCCCACGGCCTTTACTTTGAGTATTATTCTGAATTGCCTTTGCCATAACTCGATGATTTCAGAGGCCATTTCCTATCTAGAGAGGAGCACAGCGTTGAATTTGTGTGCTGATGTTGTTGCATACAACACTGTGATGAGCAGGCTATGTGACATGGGAAGATGGCCTGGTGTTTTGAAGCTCATGACAGACATGATCAAGAAAGGTATCAATCCAAACACACGGACATTCAACATTTTGATTCATAGTCTTTGCATCGGGGGGAAGTCTTCCATAGCCAAAAATCTGGTATATAATCAAGGGTTTACTGCGAATGTTGTGACATACAATACAGTCATTCATTGTTTTTACTTCAACGGAAAGTTTAATGAAGCGCACGACCTGTTTTTGGACATGTTGTTGAAGATTCATCCAGATGAAGTCACATACACCATTGTCGTTGATGGATTATGTAGAGAAGGAAATTTTGACGAGGCTATTTACTGGTTTCAGAAATCTTATGAGATTGGTATGTGGAGGGACAGTCTTTCTGTCCTCATTCGTGGGCTTGTTCGCAGTGAAAAAATAAATAAAGTCACGGAGATCAGTCGCATGTTCATGAACAGGGAAAAAAAAGATTCTCTCCCTGATTACAAGATATTTGACCAAACAATTAGATCATTCTGTTGGGCTGGTTTTTGTCAGTACAGAAAATTTTATGAACTGAGCATTATTCTGGATAGAATGTTGGGAAAGAAGAAAACTGAGTCCTGTAAGGGTGAAGGAATGAAGAATGACTGCAGCTAAGGTAACAACAGGCAACTATCCCTTTCTTTCCAATTCATTGTCAAATACATCTGACTAGTGCTGAGCGCTTCAATATGAATCATATGATTTTACATATTATAGGCTGAACTACAGTTCTCTTTGTGAGAGATACTTCTATGAACTTAAAACTTAGAAGGGCAGGTCATTGAAGTGAAATTGTGGTTGGTCACAAATCTTATCCTTTATGTGCTCCAAAATTTGTGCCAGTATTCTTTATTACGTGAGCTAAGACTCAGTCTTACCAAGTCTCAGTTATAGAGTTGTTTTTCCTTGATTTATTATTTATTCATACAGTTCCTTATATTGGTGAATATCAATACCAGTGAGAAGTTAGGATTCTTTATTGACTGTGGATACAATTATGTACCGTTCCTATGCTGAATATTTGTTAGGACTTAACACAAAAGGAAAGTATTCAAGGGTTTGCACTAATTAACTCTGGGGTCCCTGGAGCGTTAAGCTATTTACTTAAAATGGTGTATTTTCTTGCCTTTTCCTCAAAAGACAAACTAGCCATTTTTGAAACCTAACATTAGGTTTGACCTAACAAATGGAGGCTATGAATGTGCCATCTATGCCATCAATATGCTCTCATGAGTGCTATTATATTCTATTCTTGTAATCAAATAACAGAAAATATGCAATTGGTAATATTGTCGGGCTTAACTGCCTAAAAGCAGAAGTCAGCTCAGGGAAATTTTGAGAAATTATGTTTTTTATTCAAAATAATGTCATTCCATTATGATCTAGTAAAAGTTAATACTGTCATCAATTTTTTTTCTCAGACTTTATTCTGGCGTTGGTTTTACTGTGTCTTATGCAAGTTATTTTGAGTAACAGTAATTCATTCAGCCAAGGGCAAACACTGTTATTTTGTTGTGTAGAATTCAAGATGTACCTAGTACCTATTTAATGTCCCTTCAGATCCTGACCGTTTTGCTTATGGAAGCTTGCAGTCAGCAAGCTGTCGCAGAGAGTTGATCTGTGTGGCGTAACTATCCTTCAGCACTATAGTGCACAAATACTCCACCAGTGCAGTCTGGCCGGACATTTGCAACTGCACAAGATCTCGCTGGTATTAGTAATTTTGAAACCAACATTTATGTTGTTTGACTTTTGTATGCTATTCGTAGTTGATGATTTGCCACACTTACAGAGATGTCGTTTTGTCAATAGGGTTCTTATAAGCAGCAGGATCACATGATTATACGGTGAAATCCTTTAGATGCTCTGTGCATTCAGTAGCATCTTTAAAGGCTGCTTTGGATTGAGCCAGGGTCTCATCACCTCCTACTAGCTGTGCAGTGAGCACAGTTTAAATCATTGAGATATTCAAGATATTGAAGAGGAGTGACAGGTATAACATACCCTTATGCTCTACTACATTTAAATTTACATCTGGTTAAGGCTCGCAGTATGCTTATTGTGATAGGAATCTGTTGCTGCGTCAATCGAACCGCCTTTATTTCTAAATAATGACACATTTGATGAATTATATTCTTACAGGCTATTCCCTCTGTTACAAATAACATGGCACTCCTAAAGTTTTCTCAAATTATATGACATTCTTGCTTCCCAATGCACTTTTCTCTCTTCCCAATACATACCTATCTCTCTCTCTCTCTCTCACTCTCTTCATCATTTCCTGTGCAACACAACTTCTCACCTCTCCTTAATTCTTGTGCCCAGAGCTAAAACGTCATATAAAGTTGAACAGAGGGAGTAGTATATATGCTGTAAATGGTTTTACTATATTACATCAAATATGAAAAAAAAAAATGATCATCCAAGGCACTTCACCCTTCTCAGCCCCGAAGATTTTTATTCCTAAGGTGCCTTAAAATCCCTCTATGCACCGGTGCTTTTGGCGGCTTGTGTTATGTCCAAACCACCTTAAATGATGCTGGGGAGGTTTTTCACAGTGCAGTGCGCTTTATCTGTTTCTGTTTGGAATATTTACTTGTATGCTCACTTTTCTGATTCACAACTATCACTAAAAGGAACTTATGTAGAAAAAAACCTAAACAACAACAAACTGAAAGTTTTGACGGAGTAATGGATGTATAATAAAAATCCCAATTAGGAGGGTCCTGGTTATATCCAAACTAAATTGATTAAGTCCAATTCAAATAAAATGAACCATACACATATATTCATTGTTTTTAAACAAGCAAACTTATTCATCGTTTTCAGACAAACTTAGGCATCCGTCTTTTAGACATGTGATGGCTTGATTTGAGAACCTCGTGGACCGCGGGCCACAGCAATCTGGCTGTGGACTTTTTGCCTCCATTGTCAATACTGGTTCAACATTACCTTCATAGCTTTGGTTTCGTGTGGTGTATTGCATGGTGTCAGGGTCATCTGCTTTGGATCGCTCACCATTCACGAACTAGGCAAAAATGCATGATTGATAATGCCTCACTATTGTTCATGTGTGCTGAAGTAATTATAACTGTGGCCAGAGTTTTTTTTTTCTTCTTAATATATAAGCTGCATGCTATAATTATACCTGACACAATTTCATCTGCAAACTATTTGCCATTTCATTTTGTGTGTAAGGTCAGATCTGAATCAGTGGTTACCATGGTTGATGAGTTTCAAACTGCATCATGTACATCACGGGATGTTATGTGAAGATACTGTTCAACCCAATTCACATTTTTTTAATTAATGGCTTGATGGGGGGGGGGGGGCAATCACAACTGCTGAATATTTGGGCCTTATTTTAGCCTTGGCTTGGCATGTTTATCGCCAATTAAATGTTAGTACCCAGCATTGCTTGTGTTTCATTTTGTAGTAGTTAAGTCGTTTCTGCCACTGTGGATGCCCTGCTGTACAAACCTGTTTATTTGGTTTGGTTTTCTTACTAGTATTCTATTAACATAAAGAGTACTATGTAACATACACATCTTGACTGCAGGAGCTGAGGAGCATATATTTGTGTTGATCTTTTAATGCTAGTAAGGAACAAGGGTGAACTGTAGGGCCTTATATGTTCTATCGGCAATCTGGGCGGTAGTGTTCACAACATTTAGAGGGGTATATTTTATCTTGTAACTTCTGCAACAATGTTTTTTAATTCCACCAAGATGTATAGCCACATAATGTATGATAGATTTGCTCTTTCTCCTGGACTGTACCTTGGAATTTGTACAAAAATAAAATAACTAAGTTGTCATAACCACTTTGTAAGAGACCAATCACCAGTGTACTTTTGGTTTTATGCTTCTGGCAAAGTAAATCTGGGTGGTATTTCAATGCTCTCAAGTCATTATGTTTCATCTGCTTTTACCATAATGATCAATATGCTTTTCAACTTAGGTCAATACTGTGTTCTTAGTTGTTTGGTTGAGTGGACAACTTTCAAAGTCAATAATCTGACGGTTGTAACTTCTGAATGACTTGCAGCTGTGGTGCAAGGGTGACAACAATGGATCGGGGTCCTCTGATATTGCTTCAGTCAATTCAGAGGATACCCCTTTGTGCATTAACTGAGATCTTGGCCATTCATGTTTGGATCAAGGGGTAACATTACAACAGCTGCTTGCATCTTCTGGTTCCGACGACAATATGGATAACTGACATTTACTGAATCAATATGTGAACCCCCATCCATGTCTTTACTGGTTGCCACTTTACACGAGAAACATCAGTGGAACTATCAACTGTGAAGCACTTGCAAAGGTGACTAAAGGAGGTCCCTGAGAGTTGTAGTAGTGCGGGCAGTCTTCTTTTTAACCTGAAATAAGAAAACCAGTTTTTAGTTGCCTGACTATACGGAACGCTGAGAAGTAATATCGTACTACTACTACCTCCAGTTTGTAATTGATGTCGGTAGGCTAACGTTATTAGCTTACAAACAAATTACAAATGTTTATCCTAACTAGATGCATAAAAACTGGATGGAGTATCTATTATGCATCACCTTTGATTCATATTTTCGTGCTCTGCTGTTATATTGGTTTGCTCTGTTCGGGGTGCTGCTCTGCAGGCGCCGGCCGTGCTCATCGTACAAAATGAGCCCGCTGAACCGTGGGAGCTCGCACCGCGTCCCCATCAGTATCCTACGCTGCCACACCGGCGTCCTCCTCGGTGTCATCGGTGTCTTGCACCCTTCCACGGCGCTTCGCTGGGTAGTCACGCCACTGAACACCGACTCCCTCTGTTCCGGCGCCACTGGCTCAACGGCGACACTTGTGCTCCCACATGGGCATGGCAACCGGGGCTTGGGTGCGCAGAGCCTCCTAACCAGCACATCCGTGCAGTCGTAGCTACATTTGGATCCACTACATTTTTCATGTTTTCTGCTGTGTACCTTTGCCTTGCCAGGTTTCTGAAACCCTGAGCCGCCTGGATTTTGTGCCTGGACCACCAACGCCTGCGGTTTGGACGGCCGCCGGTCGTTCCTGACGACGAAGAACGCCTTGGGCGTGCCGCTCCTTCGTTCAGGGTGACGGCTCTTAGGCTTCCTTTGCAACATGGATACGCAGAGTCCCATGGGCGCTGGAGAAAGCAAAGCTTTGAGTTTGGACTGGGAATTTCTAAGAAGCTGTGCGTGCTGGGTGGTATTATTAGTTTGTATTGGTTTTTGTTTTTTGAAGCAAGCAACCAAAAGTTGTTTTATGGATAACCAAAAGCTAGGGAAAGGGAAGGGATGAGGTAGCGGGAGAAGTAAACGGAAGGTAGATTTAGTCACTTGGGCTTTCTTTTCCTTCCGTGTGTTACGAGTATATATCCCAAGCTTTTCTGAAGAATAAGTGAATTTCGGGTGCAACGAATTGCTTCTTTGAGAGAGTAATCTAGTTGAGGTTGATGACGCGCGCTTGTAAGGGCGAGGCCGTCCGTGTTTATAGCATGGACGCATGGTGGGTCTGAGCCGCTATTCCACATGCCTTTCTTGCAGGGAACGTATGCATTCCAAGTTTGCGTTGGCTTTGACATGGATGTGAGATGCCCTATGTATCTACAACTGGAGACACTAGCTTAATCTTGTGCGCTCCGCTTCCCTCGTAAAACTGACTGCACTCGTGCTACTCTATATTTATCCTCTAAAATTTTTTTTTGTCCTAGTCAACGATATTCTTTCTTCTACATCAATTTTTCTCGATCAGTCATACTCTATATTTCATCCTCTATCCCAACTATCTTTGTGTGGGACCCACATGTCAGCCTCTCCCCCACTCTTTTTCTCTTCTCTCTCTCTTTTCTCCCTCCCCAATCTCTCTTTTCTCTCCCGAGCTCCACGCATCGGCCGCCGCCGCCACCTCCTCTGCCACAGCGCGCCGCCGGCGGTCGAGGCTCGCCTCCTCCTCTCTCACCTAGCTTCCTCTGCCCACCCGGAGCTCCATGGCGCGCCCCCCCTTCCTCCCGCGGCAGCGGATGGCGAGGCCCCCCCCCCCCGAGCTCCCCCCCTTCCCCCCACGGCGGCGGATGGCGAGCCCCCCCCCTCCCGAGCTCCCCCCTTCCCCCCGCCGCCTCCTCCCCCGCGTGCCGTTGCCGCTGGGCCTCCTCCTCCACCGCGCGCGCCGCCGGACCTTGCCTCCTCCTCCACTGTGCGCGCCGCCGGGCCTCGCCTCCTCCACTGTGCGCGCCGCCGGGCCTCGCCTCCTCCTCCACCGCGTGCGCCGCGCCGAGCTCCGCATGCCAGGCCTCGCCTCCTCCTCCACCGTGTGCACTGCGCCGAGCTCCGCACGCCAGGCCTCGCCTCCACGTCGCGCCGAGGTGAGCGAGATGGCCCCATCGTGAGCGATAGCTCATCGCACTATGTCTGCTGCGAATAGTGGACGCGAAGCCGTGTACTGCTTTACCGTTTCGCTCCCAGTACGCTGCTGCAGTGTTTTTTACGCTAAAGCGGTAATGAAGGGAGCGGTAGGGGTTGCCTCCGAGTAGCCGGTGCGGATAGTCTAAAGCGACATATCAGCTTACGGGTTATTTCCCATTTTTTCCGTTTCGATAAATGTGGATTGCTGGCTTCAGCTTTTAATAGAGGATACAATGGGCTGCAATGTATGTTTGCCGGGCTGGTTTGTTGGATCAATTTTGCTTCTGGATCGATTGTTGCTGGTGGTGGAGCACTTGTTGTGTATGGGCTTGGAAGTTTCTTCTGGCTGGGTCTGCATTCCGTTTCGCACCAGATGTTTTCACAACATACGGCACCAGATGTGTTCACTACACCTTATGGTAAGCGAAGAGAGCCACACAGACTCGACTCAAAACGTTATCCACCGCGCGCGGTTTTGTGCTCGATTTTTGCCTCGTTTTCGGCCCACGAGTGTCGTATTCCTCACAACCGTAGTCTTCGTCGCTGGCTCACTGACATCGCCGTTGAGCTGCCGCCGGAGAATAACTGATTCCCATCACTAATCACTAGTACAATAAGGACTCGTAGTGGCAGTGAAAAACCTTTTACAGTGACGGTTTTTCGAGCAGTGACGGTTTTTCAAGCCCCTTTTTATACTAGTGCATGTCTGGAACAAAAAATCCTTGTAACTAAAACAAGTGATGACTAATGCATATCTGAAAAAAAAACCCTAAATCATTGGTTTCTTAAAACTGCACGAGCGTAGTGCGCGCGGTGTCGAACAATCCTCCTCTAGTGTACTGTCAGTCGACTTGTGGACCGTCCAATTCGACTGGACAAATCATGCGGCCAGTAGCACACTCAGCTCATTGTCTCCTTCACGCCCTCGCACTTGTGACCAACAATTCCTAAAAAAAAAATCCTTCAGCCAATGGTACCACATGCTCGGATCCATTGTCTACGGTGAGATCCGGGAGGATGAATATTGGAGACTATCAAAATGGACTAGTGGATTGGCGGGGGAGGGGGGGGGGGGACGCCCTTGCGCGCCGACTGGAAAAAAGGGACCGCAAAAGTATTCCGTAATAGGAATTAACATAAGTCAAAAACAAAGAATGAAGGAATCCGTCAACACGATATCATGACATATACAAAAATATAAGTATTTAGAAATTAGTTTCACCAACCAGATCTTAGGAGCCTGCGTCACGCTATTTACATCTAACATAAAATGTTCATATATATTTTCAAAAGCTAACAGGAACCATACATGTAAATAGTTGGAAATATATATATGCCATATTAGATGTGGCTGGCAGAGAGAAGACAACGCTAAAACACAATACGGCAGAAGGTCTTGGCAGTGATATCCATGACAGGTTCATACTTAGCAACGACTTCCATAGCCCGTTCATAAGTCTCATGCAGATTATGGAAGATATCGCTAGCCGCCTCCACGATGGCATGTGTTATACAGGCGTCACCTTCAGTTGAATCCAATGGAACTGGGATAGTAAGCATTATGCCTATTGCGTTGAGGACTGATGTTAGTTTGAAGAATGAATTACAACACCAGGTATTGTACATGTCCATTAAAGCCGTTGTTAGTTTCTTGCTCTTCTTCATGAGTGATTTGTTCTCGTCCATCTCATGTTCCTTATTTTCGTAATTATAATCAATAAGATGGATGTTGTAGTGTGAATTTATGTACTCCAGGGATGTCACTGCTGCACTCTCATGGACAGCTTGTCTGTTTTCAGACGGCAAACCATAGATAATTTTAGGCTCCAAGCCAGAAAAGAAGAATCTGATGTATAGAACAGACAAGACTCAACAAAGAGACCATCAGATCGGGTGTGAGACTGGTACTCTGGTGAAGGCAGTTGCAGCGCGGATATGAGTTCTTCCAACATTCTTACAACAGAAATTTCAACAGTCAATGGTACAGTGTCATCTGTAGCATGTAAATATGTGTTAGTGTTTCTAATAGTAATAATAATAATGAACGGATAAGTAAATGAAAGGAAATCAGATGAATAAAATGAATGATATTGATAATCTGTATTTAGTGGTTTGTCATTTTTGCTGGGGCCTAAGAATTCGCTGATGAGATCACGTAGGGTGATG
Source organism: Eleusine indica (assembly GCA_030378355.1). NCBI lineage: Eukaryota > Viridiplantae > Streptophyta > Magnoliopsida > Poales > Poaceae > Eleusine > Eleusine indica. The sequence goes on from CM059495.1 coordinate 53,641,523, forward strand.
GAGATCACGGATGGCTTTAAGATTTTCGTCATGGAGCGTTCTGAGATCCATAGCCAATTCATTAATACTGTTGAATACATGGTTCATGCTGCAACCGTTGCTGGTTATCATAGTTGGACGATGATACATTATGGCCTGTGATTTGAAGGTGTTGCTGCACAGCTAAGTTCATTAGTCATGGCCATCCAGGCTACAGCCAAGTCTTCTATCACTTTGCACATAACAGAGCATTTGAGTGAGAGATGATAATTTTGCTGGGCCAGGTTTCTCATCATCAATAAGTCGAAATTTGGCATTCTTCTCTAAGTGGGTAAGGGCATAGGTTGCAGCACTTTCACGTGCTTCTTCAGCAATGCCAAACCAATTTCCCAGAATGCCGTCTCGATATTATTATTCTCTGCATTAGGATCATCATCTGAAACAAGAGAGATCTCACATCTGTACATGTTGTTTTCATTGACTTCATATGCGTATGATGCTGATCCAAGATTAAGATGGTGCAGAGTAGCTTCAAGCACGATACACTGTGAAAGTGTTGGATTCTCCATCTGTAGAAACGTATATGTTTTACGTTGTTAATTTAAGTGCATGATAGAAAGAGGGAATTCTTGTTTGGTCAGCTCTAACTATCAGGATGTTTAGTTAAGTAATAAGTAGAGTAAGAGACATTATAAATTAACAAGAAGAATACTATGGAACTGCAAGGTATGATAGTGTAAGGATACACCGGTATACTTACAGAGCACAAGTGTAATATTAAGAGGATGAACAAGAAATAAAAGCTCTATATAATCAGGTAGTAAGCTCATGCTGAATAAAAGCAATACTTACCAATCTAATATCAAGTCTACCACGTAAGAGAAAGATATCAATACTCAACTCCCTTCTTGCCACACTCCCCACATAAGAGAAAGATAAGGAAAATAATATGGAGACTCCACCAGATAAAAACCCAAAGTAAAATAAAAAAAACAGGGAAAACAAGCAAAGAAGGAAAACGTCAGCACAATAACCAGCAAGGAACTGAACCAAGGCAGGATAATAAATCAATGCAAGAGCAGGCAACATAAACTAAGCATGTCCAGGAAACTAAATTACTACAAGGGAATCTTTTAAAAAAGAATAAAATCACCATCAAGACTAAAAAAAATAAGCAGAGCACAAAATGTACTATCTTGATCAAAGAAGAGCAGGGAACGCAAACAGCAATACAGGCCACCAACTTCGCAGGTAGAATTTCCTTATTTATCTAGGAAAACATAGAATATTAAGTCATGGGACGAAATACGAAAAGGAGACTTAATTACAACAAGGAAATCTTAAAAGAAAAAAGAAACAACATCACCATCACCACTAAAAAATAAGCAGAGCCTGTTTTCTGTAGCTCGGGCAAGCAGGGAACGAAGACAGCAACACCAGACAACAGCTTGGATTGAGAATTTCCTTATTTAGCTAGGGAAACATAGAATAATAAGTTACGGGATGAAATATGAAACCAAGAAAGAAACATAGGTAAAATCTAGAAACGATAAATAAAAAATAACCAAGTAAAGAAAAAGAGTCATCCTGTAGCCAGGAAGCCGCATCAGACCATGACTAACCACAACAGGAAAAGGAAACTCCAGAAGAAACAGGAGTTCGGACATCATGGCCACGATAAGGACAAAAAAAATAATACATCAATCCTAATCACAACGGCATGGGAAAAATATCTAGCCTGAAATCTGATATCAACAACCAAGAGAAAAAAAAGGACAGTCCCTACCCAACCTAACCGAAATCAGGCATTGCAATCTAACAAAAACCTTTAGTAAAAAAACATGAAGGCAACACAAACCTGTATAGGTACAACGGAAGCATATAGACTCACCTGATGAGCTGGAAGGGAAGGAACCCCTCCGTAAACAGAACTCCTACAGGAAACTAAAAGAAGCAGCAATAATAAGTCACACCAATGAATCAACAACAACAAGAAAAAATGCTCCGGCTGGAAGAGAGAGAGAGAGGGAGGGAGAGAGAGAGAGAGAGAACGGAGAAAACTAACCTCACCTAACACCGGCCATGGTGGGAGATCATTGGATCCGAATGAAGCCTAACCACCACAACCTACACAACCTGCATTAAAAAAAACATAAACAACATACACCGGAAAGGAAACTCTCATAAGTAACGAAAGCCATCCTGCAGACTGAAAGGAAACAGCGGAAGAAAAGCAATCTCACAAAATCAGCATTAACCAAACAAAACAAAAAGACAATCTCTAGAGCAGACTCCAAAAACCCTAAGACGAATACATCCCAAAGAAAAAAGTCGCACGATGCGCAAAGACGGAAGAAGAAGTAACGCATGTAGCCGAGGAGGATGTAAACGTGAACCGAAGGAAGGCAAAAGATCTGAACATCAGAGAACATCAAAACAATCGAGCGATGAACCTAAGGCAGGAAACAGCTACGAACCTAACATCAAGAAGCAGGCAAGAATAGGAAAGCTAATAGAAGAACTCACGAGGCGGCGAGTACCAGAGACGGAACTCACGAGGCGGCGACTACCAAAGACGACTGGGAGAGCAGCGAAAAGAACCGGCGGAGACGAAGCTCAGAGGTCACAACATTTTTAGCACACGACATCACGCGCTTTGAAGGAAGCCAAAAGTCCGTGTCCCGCCATCAATGCGCAAATCGCACGACGCGCCAATACCGTGTTGGCACATGGCACAACCGTATAGGCTAAATTTTTTCACCAGCATGATTTTCACCCACAACTTCAATTACGCACGATGTGAATCACACGGTTATAAATCCCACCATCATACGTGGCCAATATGTTTGCCCTGGGTCATCTGTAAATCTAAAGAGTCAAAATTCCTTAGCAGATGCAGAACACAAATATTTAATTAAATTTCACTACTAGAATTCAGAATTTTCTTGACGTGGTAAGGTCAATACAAAAACTGCCAAGAACGACATCCGTCAAGCAAAATTCGTCATGAATAAAGCGCCAAGAAAGACTGATTATCATATTTGTCAAGAAAATATTTACTGACAACATTCCTTGATGCCGCCAAGTATATTTAGTTTCGTCACCTATACAAATCAAATTTTCTAGTTGGTGCAACCCTACAGGGCTAATATATTTTCGTACGGGTTAATCACTGCCACGGTAATGCATATTATCTCAGCGTGCAAGAACCACCAAGTTAATTCTTGTTTTCTTGACAGTCTTCCACTACAAAGTAAATTCTTATTTCTTTGACAGTATGATATCACCAAATAAATTCTTTTTTTTCTTTGACGGGTTTAGACCGCCAGGTAATGTTGATTTTTCTTGACAACTATTACAAGCAAGCATCTGTACAATATCAAGCATCTGTACAATATCCGGTGGGAATGCTTGTCAGTAAAGGCAAACTCAATTCAAATGAGTTAGCAAACTGGAAGGTACATTGACATCACAGTAGTAAATGCACACATAGAAAAATTAAAACATACATATATGGTTTGTTATAAGTCTGCCATTACAATGGCGGCATTATAATACCAAAGGACGACATGATATATAACACACAGGTCACGATAAATAGCTAGCAAAAGGTTAGCATTTTATTAGATATAATACCAAAGGACGACATGATATATAACACACAGGTCACGATAAATAGCTAGCAAAAGGTTAGCATTTTATTAGACTAAAAAAGACATCTATGCTCCACTATTTGCCAACAAAACAAGAACAAAAGAAGTCCATGCTTCACTATCCCAATCAATTGGTTAGGTTGGCATCCACTGCACCATAATTGCTACAGTAGCAATAGTTCTCCTCGTCGTCATTGTAGTGTACCTATTGCTGTTGTGATCACTCTCGTTGTTGTCATCACCATAGTGGTCATTTGTCATCATCATTGTGCATGCCGTCATGAGATACGTCATTATTATGAATATCATGAGCTGAGTGAGAGGCAGCATGTGATGTTTCAGGAGTCTAAAAAAATTGTTGTATGTCCTTAACATGCAGGTTTTACTTTCTTATAAATAATAGAATTAGCTAGATTGAATAACATAGATATTATTTTCTACTGATATAAATAGTACTAGGACTATTATTAAACTATATAGTTTTACATCATCATGTAAATCATCGTGGGTGTATCAGAGATATATGTGTCTTATCTAATAATTTAGAGCCTTGACTTTGCCAAACAAAATTCTTTTTTAACACCTTACCATTTCATTAAACTAAGATTGGGGTTTAGGCCCATGTTAGTCAATAGGATGATATCTGTTCACTACTGCAATTTATGTTGGCCTTCTGCCACAAACAATATCAATTCTCTAGATGCAATAGACTCTAGACATGAGATGAATTTGAAAATAAAAAAAATAAATAAGTTATGACTTTCTAGAAATAAATAAATAATTTTATGATACCTCTTAGGAATCAGGGCTTGCCGATCTAATTACAATGAACAGTCCATCACCATTATTTAAAGGTACCATAAAATTGGCCTTATACAATATCTCACAATTCACAAGCAATCTACATATCTTTTATAAATGCAACCCACTAAGAAGCACTAAATGTTAGTTCCCTGCTCTCACATTGAGCCACATCATCACTAAAATTTCATCCATTTGATCAAGTCAATTTGCATAATCTAAACCGTCCATTCCATACTAATACTAACAATTGAAGTAATCAGTTCAGCCTCCTCATATATAATTGATCCAGTCACCATCACTAACCCTTACTCTTCAAAAAACTGGCAATCAAATTAGGTCATTGATTAGCAAAAAAAAAAATGTTTGCATGCAAGCATCCATCCTGACCGTCAGTTTAGCCTATAGTCCTATTGTCCAGTAATTGCTCTACCCATCCACATGACCGCTTTCGTCCATATGAAGCACTACAACAAAACAGGCTTTTAGTGTCGGGTTAAAATCCACTATAGTGGCGGGTTAGCCGGCCCACCGCTACGTTATTGCAGCTAAAAATAATGGTTTATAACGGTGGATGACAAGTGGATGAAATAAACTGCCACTACCACGGGATCTATAGCGGTGGGTGACATCTTCACCCGCCGCTACCCTACAACCCAGAAAACAAAAAAAGAGGGAGGAGAGCCCGCCAGCTTGCTCGTAGCCCGTGACGCCCAGATCCAGAGGGGGGGGGGGGGAGGCGCGGATCTAGAGGGAGAAGAGGAGCCCGTCGGAGCAGGGGGAGGTGCAGATCTGGCCTCCCCTTGTCGCGAGCCGCCATCGATGGAGGGAGAGGCACCGGATTCGGCCTCCCCTTGTTGCGAGCCGCCATCAGTGGAGAGGGAGGCGCCAGATCCGGCCTACCCTAGCCGCACATCACTATCGAAGTGGGAGAGGAGGCGTGGATCCAAAGGAGGAGGGCCGCCATAGGAGAAGGCCGTCGGATCCACGCCGAGGGAGGTTGAGGGAGATGCCGCCGTGCTTCTCGGATCCGGCCGCCGAATGGCCGGATCCACCGCTGCCTACCGCGCCTTGTGGGCCACCTCCCACATTGAGGCCTGCATGGCCGGATCCGCTGCATTGTGAGAGGAGTGGTGTGGGAGGAAGTGAAGGCGATGACGACCGGGAGAAGAGGCGGCGATGTGCTGGTGAGGGGGGGAGGGAGTGAGGAGGAGGCGGCGGCAATCGGGAGAGAGGAGGCGGCGGTGACTGGGGGAGAGGAGAGGTGGAGGAGAGAGGAGGTGGTGGTGGCTGGGAGAGAGGTGGGTGAGAGAGGAGGCGGCGACTCTGAGGAAGATAGTGAGAGGAAGGGTTAAGGTTATTTTTTTTTTATAGTTATTGATGGGTAAATGGGCTGCTATAGCTTAATGGGCCATGCGTAGTGGAGGGTTGAAAACTGACTGCGGCTACAAATGCTTCATTTATTTGTAGCAGTGGCCCATATTGTCAACCACTGCTAAATAGTTTTCTTAACAGCGGATTACTTCTTAAACTGCCGTTATAAATATTTAAAACACTGTAGCAGCAGGGGAATTTTTGACCGCCGCTAGTCCTATTTTGGAAGCGCCGCTATAGAGCCTTTTTGTTGTAGTGAAGACAGCTGCGCATAAAACACTTGTTGATAGCACCCAATCCCTTTGAATTAATTTTCTCAAAACGCTCCATGCCTTAGTTAACGGTCTATTCCCATGCTTCTGTTAGAAACTGCCTCCATATTTGTGTGCATAAATCACCATTCGCCAGGGACTCGAGGCTTGCAAACTCCCACTTTTCTTTTCTAGAATACGTAGAAAAACTGCATATCATTTTATTAAGAAAGAAGTTGCAGTCGATGACCGATTACACTGCACGATCCGGTCTTACCGGCCGCTGATAGTCCTGTTTAGGGATGAAATCGGATCAGATACGGACGGATATAGCTCATCCCATATCCTATCCTTTATCTTTTTTCTCGGATTCAGAGTCGGAACGGATAGTGTCAGTTAATTATTTCTTGATCCCATACCCTGTTCTATATTTTTATTTTGGAGACGGACACCACTATAAAATTTGTATGGATGAAAAATTATATGATAGACATGTAGTTAGGAGTGAGAATGAAGATAACAATAGCTAATATATAAAAACAAGATAATTTATTTAACTATATACATCAAATTTTAAGATTTCTTATATATTTTTAATATTTAAATGATTTAAATTAAATTAAATTAAATTACATAAGTCCCGGATCCGGGATGGATACTGCTCGTCCCATATCCTATTCTACTAGTTTTTCTCGGACTCGGATTCAGACACAGATAGTGTCGAATGACTATTAGTACATCTCATATCTGGCCATATTTATTTTTTCAGTGATTGGATCGTCGGACGGTCGGATATTATCCGTCCCATTTTCATCCCTAGTCCTGTTTGTTTCAGACTCCCACTGGTCTTTTAGCTAGGCTGTCGCGCTCTCTCTCCCTATTTCCTTGATTGTTGTTTTCAGTATCACATATACACGTTGTGCTTTTTCTATGTTTCTATATGTGATAACTGTGTCCAAATAATCATATGTAAGATATTCCCTAACTCTTTCCTTTGATATCGATCTACATATCATTGCGTCTTTAATTCATTAAATAGTGAAGCTATGGAATTGTTTGCAAGTGCCAATATAGTTTTTCATGCTGCAACTCCAGGATCAACAAAAGGAAAAACAGGGCTTTTACAAAATCGCACAGATACTATATGCTGATTTTGCCTGAATACATATACATGTTTTATTGGACTGCCTTTTCGATTTCAGCTTGCTATTCTATCCAACTAATAACTAACGTTCTTCATTAAAATAGAATGACAAACCATGTTGCCTAAGATTTCTGTACTAAACAAGCAGGTGCAAAACTCTCCTGTACTTGATGTCATTGATGTGTCATAATAAATAGTTTATGTGACAAAATAACTGCATTTTCGCAAATTACAACTATTAATTCATATCAATATGTAACCAAATAAAACCACACTGAAACCTTTTTTGAGAAAATGTCTTCCTAACATTTTTTTCCCTATTTTTGTCACCAGATCATCTCTGTTTTGTTTTTATTGTGGTATACAATACATTTTCTATACGAACAACAATCTAACACACATTAAATGCTATTAAAATCTCTGAATGGTTCTCTCATAGATCTTCCGTCAGTTCTCATAATAAGATGCACAACAGATACATGGACACTATAAATAAGTTCAAAAATTGTGTGAAAAAACAAAGTTTTATCAAACTCTCACAAGTATACTGTATATCTCAGGACGAAGATGTCACCAACAATACCATATAACCATCACATTTGGCTTGCCTGTAGTTTTTAATATTTCCTGCAATCAGTAAATTCATTTCATTTATATTCTTATTTCCACAAAATTGTTGGTCACACCACTGCTGCTTTTTCTGAACTACAAATTTAAGGTTTTGCTATCAAACCTCTAATATTTATCATATACTTCATTATACTAATCATACAAGTTGCTACTTTACCCTTTGCTTCATCATCAGCTAGCTTTAGAGACATGCTTAGATTTCCGTGGCAACGCGCGGGGAATTAATCTAGTAATCTTTAACGTTTGCAGGCAGGCACGTATATGGTGAGACCTGGCCAGCAGATGGGACTATATATTGTTCTTGCGCAACAGCTGCTATAGGCTGTTCATGGGGCTCCTAAAGCTTCCTTGTGGATGCCCGTTTATTTAGGTGAAGATGCTCTTATCAGCGGCTTTTATATATGTTCACTCTTCCCTCAATCTGGTTCTTACAGGAGGATCAAGATCAGTGATGGATCGCAGCTGTTAGAATTTGGGTATTCCCAGGCCGACCAGACAAGTAAAAAAATTTTAATATGCTGCACATTTGGTAACCTATTTCGCATTTTTTTTCTTAAATTACAACTACACAACAATATGCTAATCTAGATAGTTAGCTGTGATCGCTTGGGGATAACCGGTGTTTGAAAAGAGAGAAAAAAAAAGAGAGCTCCAGCTCGATCTCTGTGAGGGCTGGGTTCTTTCTTTTAAAGTTGTTGGAACAAAAGTGTCCAGAGATCTATTGTAATTACTTAAAACACATATGCCTCAATTAATGTTTCTATAGTAAATTTAGTGCGCCCTAATGTTCGGATGGCGCCAACCGTGAACTTTGAAGATCAAATGAGTCCAACCCAGAAGTAATTAACAAGGGACCATCAGATAACATGGTTAACAAGCAATGGACAAGTTTTGGATTTATCACAAGCATACAGTATTACAGCAAGGTAATGACATCATTTGCAAAGCCAGGGATGGCAGTAGATAATAAGAAACTAAAATACTGACTTAATCCTATAAATTTTCATCCCAGCTTTGTAGGGAAAGCTGGTCGGAACCACATTGGCACTTGATAGGGATTACTGGCAGGTCCATTATAATACATCAAGGTGACCTTGTCACGAATATTATCTTCACTCAGATTGATGGCAAGGACATCATAGTCAGAGATATCAGTAATGTATACATGGTTTGTCTTCAAATCTCCATCTGGCCCCGAGACTGGAACATAGAATGGATAATTTGGCCCCAAGAATAAAGCCCGATCACCGATACCATGAACATCTTCCACACTTTCTGCATCAATGTCTACCTCATGAATCGCAACCCCATGCACGCAAAAGTTCCATTGGTTACGAAATGTATTCATGTTGCCAACTCCTCTTATAAGATCTTCTCCATACGGGCTGACAATTAGAAGATTGTCATTATTCAAAGATGGGGCTAGAATGAAATCACGTCGTAAGCCCAGTTCTGCTGAATAAATGGTTGACCTAAACAGTAGTTTAGGATTTTCCCCTTGCTTGTCCAAATCCCATGACCATAAATCGCCATTTGAACAAGTGGCGACAATTTTACCTCTATGCAAAACAGCATCAGTATACATCATCATGTAATATCTCTCACAAGGATTCTCCAACAAAAACCATTGATCGCTCCCAGCCATTGTATAAGATAATTGGTTGGATGCTATACCAATCGCAAAATAGCCATTAGCTTCATCAGGAGTTTGACACAATTGTATTCGTGTAATATAATGCCATGCCCTCACATCTTCAGGAACCAAAGGAATGCAAGTTCCTGTAATTGGATTCAATAGTTTGAACGAGCCACAACCATCAGCAGTTACTAACCATTGATCTTTCCCTCCTATCCAACGACTATATCTGAAACTATCTACCTCAACAAAGAATGTCTCCCTAGACGAGACAATGTTTTGGACAAAAAATATGCCTCGGTGACCTTCATCTGGGTGATCCCAACCGCCGTCAAGAGAGGGGGAGGTGAGCAAAGTAGGAGCACCGGGTTGAAGGCGGGGGTTCTCAACATATAACTGTGCCCAAGATTGACAGACCAATGGAAAACTGAGAGTGGCAAAGGCATCAAGACGATCACGAACTAGGCGCCAACAATCCAGTGGTAGTTTATTCCACGGAGGATATTCATCAAGAAAATTCTCGTTCATGGTGAAATTAGTAATAAAAGTAGCTGCATACATATGCAAGAGAGAGTGTGTCATACACCATCGAAAGCTTGATGATTGCATGTAGTATGTATGAGTGTATGACAACGCGGAAGCTGCCTGAATTCAAGTCTCACTTATACTTACATTGTCCCGTAGGATCACAGTTGATGAGGGGTGGTGGTGGCTGTACGGCGTTGCTCCAAATGGAATAAAAAGTCGAGACAGTGGCATACATCTGCCCACTCGTATCACCGGGCATCCGCTCCATGATCTGCCCGATGAAGCCGCGCATCCACTTGTGCGCACGCTCAGAGAGGCTGGAAATGCATATGCCGGTCGGGAAAATGTAAATAAAACTATGCACAAAAGTGTAGGCATAAGATGATTTGTAGCCGTAAAAGAGAGGTGAGATTATCAGTTGCTTACTCCACAGTGAAGAGCCGGGTAATTGGTGCCTGGTCCTTGGCGCCGCCACGTATGACAATGAATTTAGCGCACTTGAAGGCTCCACCAGCGCCTCCATGGATGCTGAAGATCACATCAAGGCCATCTGCACACACATGAATCAATCCAACACATGGAAGTAACGACAGTTCATCAGAAAATGGTCCGGATTTCATAGTGATAAATTGTTATTCTTATTGATAAAATAAACAAGGACCAGAGTACGCCTAGACTTTAATATAATCGTCAACACAACAATTTTCCATACATACATATAGGTCAATAGATACGTACCGCCGTGATATCGCAATGCCAGGCAATCCGAATCTCCGTGTTTGTACTCCTCGAATACAACGAGACTACTCTCGGTGGACATGCCGTCAAACGGCATCCCTCTCGGCGAGAGAACTATCCCCCTGTCCGCCTGAACAAGGGAATGCTGATTCATGTTCATGGGTGCCGATGGCACAAGCACCATCGCCTGAGTGGGCACCGTTGGTGAAACATTCCCCGCCGCCGCGGCCGCAGGCACGTCCTCCGACTGCCGGGCGGTGAGGACGCCGTCGCATTGCTGCTTGTTTGTGGAAACCATGGCGAATGTATAGGACGGTGGCTAAACGGCTGCCTGTTGATCGAAGTCAGCTGGGAACGGCGCGCCGATCGAGGTGGACGTCGCCGGAGTTTGGTGTGGGCTCGGTGGTCAGGCAAGACAGTAGCTGCTAGGTGGAGCGGCGGCGCGCGCGGTGGCAAAGTATATGGATTGGCGAGCTGCCTGCCTTTGGACAGCGGTGGCTAGGGATTATAAGTACAGCGCGATGGGGCACCTGTTCGAGGGAGTTTTGCGGCGGCGAGAGCTGATTTCAGATGCAACGGTCGGCGCGGGGTCGGGCGTGTTCGAGAGGGCGGCGGCGGCCCTGTCTAAACACAAGCACGCCAGTGAAATGGGGCGCACAAGTGAAATACGTAATTTTGAATAATTCGGTTGGTGTAAACCTACACAACATCCGCGTGAACATTAGCCCAGAGATGGGGCTGGTGTATTTGTCCAACGGTAACAATTATACTACAGAAAAAATAAATGTAGGCTAAAATATATATGGTAGCTTTTAAAGAATTTTGACCAATTGTGGAATATTTTTTAACCTAAAAATTCATTTCATATCTTTTTAGACGCTCCAAACATCCGTTGCATGAAGCTAACATAAATGAAAAAATCATGAAAAGTTGAAGTAGTATCCTTTTCCTTCAGTGGATGTAAAGCAAATTCCTGGAGAAAAAACACACAGGTATAATAACTTGTGACGATAGAAAGTATCCTTTTCCTTAGCATTTGCTATATCACAGCGAGAGTGTTTTGTTGAACTGGATATTAGCACCAGACATCAATATATAGAATAGTGTATGTTTGGATTTTAGGTGAAGGCTGTTTGGTGAATCGACCATTTTCATTTCAGATTTGTAGAAAAAAAAAAGAGCCATACGTTTGGCTGTGGTAGGACCATTTATGCACTACCTGACTGTTGTAAACAGCAGTTTTTACATTAAAAAGCTGAAACATAAATGACAATTTTACGCGTATGAAGAATGACATTTAGCCCAAGGACAAGCATCACAGAGTATCCGTCATGTTTTTTTTTGCTCACATTTAGCCCAAGGGAATAAGACATCATTTTTAAAGTTTAAAGTTTCCTCGTTGAAATAAGATACCGTTTTAAAAAATTCCTCTCTCCCTAATCCGATAAATACCACTTTAGTGGCAGCAGAGGTGTCTCGTGCCAAAGATCCAAAATTGTGTAATATCCATTCCCTAAGGTCATGTTTGAATCCCTCCAATTTTTAAAAAACTAATTTCTAGAAACTAGAGTGCCTCCAAACAGGTCAATTTTTATGCTAGTTTCTAGAAACCAGATTATGAGTTTTTAAAAAATCCATAATCTAGCTCAATCTAGCTAATACCAATTTTTGCCTCGTTTCAATGTATTAATTATCTAAAAGCTAGTTTATAGATTATAAAAACCTAGATACAAACATCCCCACCCAGTTTTTATTTAGAAAACAGTTTCTATAAACTTAAAATAAAACCAGTTTTAAAAAAACTGCGGTGGATCCAAACAGGACCTAATATATGTGTGAAATAGTTAGCGGCAATGATCATTTGTTCTTTCCAGTATCATTTACGGAGTTGCAGTAGGCTTTACTCAATCTCACTTGTTAGATTTATCAGCCAATCGCCTTCTTTATTCGGTAACAGAAACGTGTTGTGTTTAAGAAGGCTGGATCCTCCTGTCTCATCCACTTGGTCGTAGGCACAATCTCAGCCTATAAGGCCTGTAACATTTAGCGATCTGCAATGGTTGCCTATCAGTGAGTGCAATATGTTGTTGGAACTTGGAAGTCATGTCGCGATATTCCAGTCAGCTGAATGACAGAAATGTAAGTTCAGTAAGCAGATTATTGTCACAAGGGCATGACACGACTTATTATATTTCATCATACGTACAAAAAATATTACATACGCACTCTATAAAAAGTTGAAATTGGTTTCCTCAATAATGTAAAGGAGACGTGTGTACCATGCCACTCAAACTTATTCGTGCCTAAGAGACTGCTAATCACTCGTAAGCAGCTCTCATGTGTACTCTAGGAGAGAAAAAAGAGGGCCACAAATCATTCAAAGGGTACCATGCCCTGCAAACTCCGATTCGACATGTCACTTCGTGAGAAGAGCTTCTAGCAATTGAGCAGTCGATGATTTCAGAGAAGGAGACACCGGAGAATCACCAAAGAAGCCATCATACAGAGCATAATTAACAGTAGCAGATTTGATCTCTGCATCGATTTGACATGGATCTTGATTTTCCGATATGGAGATCTACATTAATAGAAGTCAACAGTATGAAAATATGACAAATAAATGTGAATTTGGACTGGTGAGGTTCCACTTTCAGGCCCAAAAATGGTTTAGTGAACCCTAGACACAACAATATAAACATGAAATAAGCGCTGAAATATTGACATGAGTGCATTCATTAGTTAAATGGTAAATACATGTACAAGAAATTACCTTATGAGAATGCAGCAATTAAAGTTACAGATGCATAAATTAAGATTTAAGATTATCTGTGAACTATGTACCACAATAATTGAATCCAAGAATAATAACTAACAAATTTATCCATAACTTCGAATAATTCATAGACTCCACAAGAGTAAATAAAAAATTGAGTTTTGAATAGAATTCAAGCTTGTTGTAATGTTATGTGAACTTCAAACTCTCATAATTTCAAAATTCTATTATAGTAACTGTCCAAACCAACAAACCTTCACCCAGGTAAATAGAAACATAGAGATTTATGCGCATAAAGGAAAACATTGTCCGCTTTTCCTGATTAGTGATTAGTTACAACTTTACCACATGGTGCCCCTATATTTGCATGCCACTTTTTTTTAACCAGGTAATATATGAATAAAAACTTTACATCTGATAAAAAGAAGTTAGAAGGTCATTAGCATTTCATACTATCCAATTATAGAACCATCTTTGCTATCTTTATTGTTTGAGTTTCAACACCCCTATGTTAGCGTTGATGAAATTTCCATATTATCACGAATGACTGCACATTGGATTCCAAGTTAGCGAACATATCAGTAGACGTCAGGTGAGTTAAAACACCTAAAAAAGCAAGCAATAAGCATCATTAACCCTTGTACAGTAACAGTGTAGTCGTTGTGGGTTGTGATAATTGCATGCTAGCATTGCTCAAAAACATACTAATTGCATGCTGGGCTCATATTTATATATAACATAGGAAATGGTTTATTTTAACTTAAAATGTAACATTGTGAAGAATTGATAACATTCAGTGGATGGACTCTGACTCACCAGCATCCTAGCAGGTTCCACCCATGTTAAGTAGATGCTTGTGCCCTGTTTGAGATTGCGCCCGAGGAAGGTACTCTGGAAAGTTGACAAGGCAGATTCCTCCTCAGCAGTTGGGTTTTTTATTTGGCGAGCAATGACATCATTCAGAGCATTCACAAAGGTCTTGCCGTCAACATCTCTGACAAGAATTATACTCAACGATTTGACAACCGGTGCTGCATAATACAGTAGTATCATTAGCATATATTATGATTTCTTTGATCTTTTGACCACTTGCTAGTTCCCTCTTACCTTTAAAAATGGAGTCAAAAATTGAGGAGGCATCATAAATCTCAACACCAGCCTTCTCTTTCCATTGTTCAGTATCAATGCCAAGTGAATAATCCACATAGAATGCAGCAGCATATACTTTGACAAAGAACTTGTCTCTGTAACCTAGAAGGGAACTAAAATTCAAATTGAAAATTGTAAACAATGTAGTAAGTTCAAGAAGTAATCTGGATATTATTTTGCAGATACACATGTCGTGCCTCTGATCTTCCAAGCGCAACTAATAACTTTGAGCTGTTCCCAATTTTTTGTGTACTAGGTTTTGCTCCAAAATTGCCATCTGAGTGAGCTTGCAGAAACATGTATAGAGGTTTCTAGCTTCTTTATTTGTTTCAGAAAACTATATTTCAAATATACTTGTGAATAGAGCAGGCCTCAACTAACAAACAAACTGAGGGTCTAGCTGGGTTAAACTAACAAAAACTAAAATGCTTTCAGAAATAAGTTCACTTGATTTTTTTCATGAGCTTGTTTTTATTTTAAATTTTGATACCAGAAAAGGGTATAGCACTCAAGGTAAGTCCATGACACAGTAATACTTGGACTTTCGCTCTCACTTTACCTCAAAGGATAAACCATATTTTGGTGGGGACAGGCTTCAGCTAAAAGGGCTAATCAGATTTTATGATTGTTTCCAACCTGTACACAGGTTCTAGGAAAACTTGACTCAATTATGTACAGCTTATCCCACCAGTTCAAGACAGAGCAAGTGATCATAGGTCACTTTTGGACAAGGTATCAAAATGGAAATGCTTAAAATCATATCTGCATATCAACTAACGTGCGACAAAAAAAGTTCACACGTTGCTCTGAAATTAATGGGATGAAGATATGGAGAATCTAAATGTGTCATTCGGCAATTCCATTCATTTCTACAGTTAGTTCATTAATTGCACTCGTTCCAAAATATTATACGCCCACTTAGATCATCTTAAAGAGTTAAGTTGATAGATCAGTATATTTTTCAATATGGGAACATTCCTAAAAAATGGAAAAGCTTAAACATTCCTAGTGATGAGAATAGACGTTACATAACCTATAGAACCAATTTCGGATTAGACTTGGTCATTCAATGGAAGGCTACTTCAAAAATATGTTGCAAATGAACATAAGCCAGGAATTCTCCATAATATGTCAAGGTTATGATATTTAGCAAAACACAATGTAATCTAAGGTAATAACATAAGATAACATTTTAATCAGATAATTCCATACAGAAGAAAGAGTTATGGAATAGTCTGATATTTGATAATTTACTCAAATGGTTATAGTTACAGGAGAGATTGCACACTAAACTAATACGCCTGATTTTTAGTGACATATTGTCCGCTTTCATTCAAATTACTATTTTTTGGAGTACTAGTTGCTGAAGTCAATATGATACAAGAGTCAAAGGTCCTGAATTGAAATCTGAAACATGCTTAATCCCATTTTTTATGAAAAAAAAAACAATTGCAGCCTTCATGTAGTCCATTCCATGGGCCCAAGGGAGCTTGGATACGGGGAACTGTGGAAGCATATTACAATTTATACAATCAATTCATGCAGAAAAATATGGTGAAAAGGTAGAGGTGTTATTTAAATTTTATTCATTTGTTAAATGACCAACTCAAAATAACATGTCTGTAAGGCACTGTTTCACAGGGCTTCTTAAAGTGCTTCTGCTCTGAATTTTAGGAGAATCAATTCAAAGGGTTCCAATAAAAACAGATTCTGCTCCTTTTAACTAGAAGCACTTCTCAAATTTGTACAAGAATCCAAAAGCACCAAAAACATAGCTTCTCATGGCTTCTGTACCCAGTTTTTTATGGAATAGACACAAGAGAATCCGTTTTGCCAAACGATTTATTCTAGAGAATCTGTTTTTTTCAGAGAATCCATTTCCTAGAAAATCCATTTTTTAGAGAATCTGTTTTGTAGAGAAGTCCTACCAAAGGGACCCTAACAAATTCATATTATTTGTTTGTTTCAAAACATATAGTATCAGTTTCAGTGCTTATGTAGAGGTGAACAAAACAATACCAAATTTAGGTTCATAATGGCACGAACAATGATATATACCTGTTCCAAGTATAACCAAAGGGTCCGCATAGCCTGGAGTTCTTAATTCCCTTGGGAATTTCACATTTGTTGTGTCCTCAATAACAAAAGCACCACCAACTACAACAAAAGCATGAAAAGATATCCATCATCATAATGGTTGAAGAATCTTCAAAGCAAAGCTCGAACAGCATTCAAAGAGAAGAAATCATAACAGATAAATTAAATTATGTTGAATGCAGTTAATTTTACAGTCTTCTTCTCAAGTCTGAAAGCTCAAGATAACAAACATTAAATCTAGTTTTACATTACATTCCTGATCAACCAAGAACAACTAGCAATCTAAATCGAGTATATTCAAATGTCCAATCTGGATGTACATATGCAAACAATTGTGGGCATTGTTATATTCCTTTAGTTCAAATGAATCAATGACACTATATGCATGTCCAACAGAGTGTGCACTATCAAGTGAACAAAAGCAACGTCTCCTTGTGATTGGAGTGTATGGACTTTAAGTTTCATGCAGTTAGAATGTGGATCAGGCTTGGGGTAGAGGTATAAATTTTACAATAATGCCAAGTATGGAGAAGTTAAATCGGCCATAACTGATAAAAAATATCATGCCATTTCTATGCCAAACACACATGTTCATCAATTAAGCTTGTACAAGTAGTAAGCTGTGGACACTTAGAAATTTCGTGAATTATTCTTTTTGAGCGATAAATCGCGTCCATTATTCAAGAGCAACAACCCGAAATCACATAATCGACGTGATTACCCACTTCCACTTCATATTTGTACCTTTTTTTTTATTTCTTCCTGGAGAGGTAAATGCCATGCCATTATGTCACCGTACAAAACGAATCCCATTCTACTCGCAAACCTTCCATAATCTAGCACTGGTGGCTACATTGTAGCAATTTCGAAACCTAAGGAGCCCGTACCCACCACCACCATAGCTCGACAAGCGGACAAGATCAGAATTCAAACGTAGTAACTTGAGACAATAGCAAGAGAAAGCCACAGAGATTCTCACCTGCGCCGCCCCCGGCAGCGGAACAGACCGGGAACCACCGGGCGCCCCCGCGCCCGACGCGGCAGACTAATCCGGAGACGGACCCAGCCTGCGCGCTACCGTGCGCGAGGCGGCGCGGGTGGGCGCGACGGAGGGAGACCGCTGCAGGGCTGGCCAATGACGGTGACGCTAGCCCCGAGGGCGCGACCGACGGCGAGCTCATCGGTGCCCAGCTATCGGAGACTCGAAAGGAGTGGGAGTGGAGTGAAGTGGAGAGCGCTGGTGAGCCGCGTGGCGATGGACGCCTTATCCGCCGCCGCATGATCTGTAGCCGGCTGACAGAAGGGCCCCACGAACACAGTAGGGATCACAGACGGTTGAAATAATCAACGGGCTAGCACTATGAGGCCAAAAACTGAAGCACCATTTTTGTATACCGGGATTAGATTAGAGCAACAACTTTATCGGCCAGAAATGGATTGCTAAAACGCCAAATGATTGTGATTACTCAAAAGCAGAGAGGGGCAAGCAGCCGGCGGCGGTCTGTCGGGGAAGAAGGTTGGATGCAGCTGCAGTCACGAGTTTCCAGCTCCAGCGGCGTTCCCGTGATTCCGCGCGGCTGGACTAGAACAGAAGTCAACCTTAGTCAAACATGCAAAAGCAGACACGGGACCCAGCAGCAGCAGCAGCCGCGGCCACGTCGGTGCATGCTTCCCCCCACCTCACCACATGTCACCTGGCAGCTTTTTTTTTTTTTTTTTGATAAACACCTGACAGCTTTCAACGCTTGACCGCCGCAGCCAGCCACCATCCAATCAATATTATTCAATCCCCAACCACCCTTCAGTTGTTGTCACGGTCTCGCAGCCGTCGACGCAACCCGGGCTGAAGCAAAGGCAAAGCCGCCACCACTTTCCCGCTATTTCGGACCAGGTTCGCGGCTCGCCACCGATGCGCACCGCACCTGCCCCATTGACGTGCACGAATATGATATCCTCGCCATCACTCCTTTCACAGGCTCCATTGATTTCTCTCCGCTGTCGCATGCTCGCTGTCCCAGCAGCCCTTTCCTCGCGCCTCCTCCTCACCGCCCGGACGCTGTCCTCCGTCTCCACCGGAAGCTCCTCTTCCACGGCCGTCAAGGTAAACACCTCCCGTGCTCGCTTGATCTCGCCCCGGAAATTGTGCGATCGATCATCAGAGACTTATCTCGCTGGTGCTGTTGTTTTTCCTGGATTTTGAATCCATATGCTCTGCTTTCGTGCTTGATTCAGATGGCCCGATCAGCGCTGGACGAGGTCACCGACACCGGCGCCTTCGACCGGTCGCCGTCCACCTTCCGGAGCTCCGTGTCGCGGGACGCCTCCGCCCGGTTCCCCGCCGTGCCGGGGCGGTACCACCTCTACGTCTCCTACGCGTGCCCCTGGGCGTCCAGATGCCTCGCCTTCCTCAAGCTCAAGGGCCTCGACAACGTCATCAGCTTCTCGGTAACCCGTCATCACACAGCCTGACACACACTGATAATTTCACGGCTCGTGCGTGCAACCGTCGATTGATTTCAGTTTCTGTCTTGGAAAAATTGCAGTCGGTGAAGCCCATCTTTGAAAGGACAAAGGAGACGGACGACCACATAGGGTGGGTGTTCCCCGCCACCGCCGACGAGGTGCCCGGCGCCGATCCAGACCCGTTCAACGGCGCCAAGAGCGTCAGGGAGCTCTACGAGATCGCCAGCACGAATTACACCGGGAAGCCAACTGTTCCTGTGAGTCCCGACTCCAATTGAATCACGAGAGGAGGTTCGGCCCCTTTCATTTCCAGTGCAGCAGTTGTGAGCTGAACCGGTTGCCGGTCTCTCTGCAGGTGCTGTGGGACAAGCAGCTCAAGACGGTGGTGAACAACGAGAGCTCGGAGATAATTCGGATGCTCAACACCGAGTTCAACGACATCGCAGAGAACCCCGGGCTGGACCTCTACCCGGCTCATCTCCGGGCCGCCATCGACGAGATCAATGAACTGGTCTACGACGCCATAAACAATGGCGTGTACAAATGTGGCTTTGCCAAGAAACAGGGGCCATATGACGAGGTACATCGATCATGTTTTCTAGGGAACAGCCTTCGGTTGAACTGAATAAGAATGTTTCGTTTTTCATGCTAACCACACATTCGTTGTGCAGGCTGTCACTAAGTTATATGAGGCTATGGATAAATGTGAGGAAATTCTTGGGAAGCAACGTTATTTATGTGGCAACCAACTGACCGAGGCTGACATTCGCTTGTTTGTGACTCTTATACGATTCGATGAGGTAAGGATTTCTAGCATGGAAAAGCTTTTTGATTTATTCTGTAGTGGTGTTAAATGCCAATATTTACGCCATGCTATAGCGCATATATATGCGACCTGCTGTGTCAAACTAGTGAACGAGCTCATGCAAATCAGTCATCAAAACATGGCAAGGTAGAAACAGTAATCTAACATCTTAACCTTGTATGGTTTGGTGCATCGGTCACTTCAATGCATATCTCCCTTGTTTTGTTTCCGAGCATCTAGTTCAATAAAGGAACATGAATATATTTAGACATTTCAAAATCAATGTAACTCTGGGCTTCATTGTCTATTCTGCACTATTATATTTCCTCCGGTTCTTGGATATAGAGTCGACATTTCAAAATTGCAGCACGGTAAGAGCCTAGTTGGTTTGCACACATAGTAGGTTGATCTTGATCCTCAACTAAGTACTAATCGTGCTCAGAATAAAGAGTATTTTATCAATTTACAAAAGATTTAAAACAAAAACAAACAGTTTGTTCTTTTTCATGGGCACGTGAGAGGAAATAAATTAGGAAAAAAAATAAACTGTACCATTGTCATTTTTCTATATGCAAAATGGAATGATTTATTGGAAGTATTGATGTTTCATGAACAAGAGTTAACGGTTAGGCTCGTATAACCTTTTTGGCAGGTTTACGCTGTCCACTTCAAGTGCAACAAGAAGCTCCTCAGGGAGTACCCAAACCTGTTCAACTACACCAAGGACATCTATCAGATCCCTGGAATCAGTAGCACAGTGAACATGGAGCACATTAGGAAGCACTACTATGGAAGCCACCCCTCCATAAACCCCTACGGGATCATCCCTGCAGGTCCCAACATCGACTACACTGCCCCACACAACAGGGAGAGATTCAGCGCCGCGTAGGATATGCTACTATCTATATGTTCCTGGCATTGTTGTACTTCACAGTCTATTACGTGTTATGTCTAAAGCTGCAAGTGTCACTAATAATCTTTTTCTATGGAACCAAAATGTTTTGGTTTTTGTTTGAGCTAGTTACGTTGTGATGCTGGCAGCGTGGTACTACCAAGCTTGGTTATTAATCAAAGATGCATTATTTCAAGGGTTATTAGCTTCATATCGTGTTAGTGCATTCATACCTTTATTAATGATGTTTAGATGTACTATTTATGATGTCCTCACCATAAAAAGAAAAAAAATACCGCGAATCCTTTAACTATTTAAGGACTTTTACTTAGGTCCAATTATTTTTATTTAAAAATATTAGTTGGATGCTCTAGTGACCACATGGTAATAAAGTTTGCCAACTAAGATCTCTCACTCGTTGCTCCACATGTAATGCAGTGAGATCCTAACAGCATCTTCAACAGTCTCTCAATATTACACTCCTAATATGAGGGTATTGGGAGGCTCTCAATACTAGTTTCAGAATATTTGGAGTAAGTAATTACCAGTCTCCCAATAGCTCACTCCTAATAAGGCCAGTCTTAATGGGGTCTTTTATCGCATAGTTTTCAACAGTGATACATCAGTTTTGATATTTCATACTATGAAATGAAACTACGTCTCTCAGTGTTTAGTTTCATATGTTTATCAAAACATTAAATTATTGTTAGGTGGCCTTCAATGGTTGGTTGTGGTTGGTTGGGATGAAAGAAAATACCCTCAATGTAATTTTATTTGGCTTTTATTTTATTGGAAAGAGTGCATATAGCCTTTCATGGGAATGAAAGACATTTGCTCTCTTTCATAATAAATTCTCTACCATGTCATCACTTTTGCTGATGTGGCAACTAATTAAATGCAAATAAAAGCCCCATTAAGATTGACCTAATGTCATCCACTCTATTTTTTTCTTTTTTCTTGAATATAAACATTTTTAGAAGCACTGACATCAGTTTATAATAATTTAAACAACTATTTTAATATAAATAGTTCAAAATCAATTTAAATTTCAAAGTTTAAAATCAAATTGAAATATAACATGTTGTTTTGATGCATAAAATTAACACAAGCAACATCTGGTTCATATTAAGATTGTGAAATTTATCTCATAATTTTTAGACTTATTATTATTTCTACATTAATTTTACACCAACTAAATAATTAGTCATAGGCAACAAGTTACCTTAGAATTTGTGTGGCCCCTAGCTATTGGGAGGGGAGAGAGACTCTCATTATTTTAGGAGGAGAAGGGTGGTTATTAGGAGCCTCCTAACAATTTTTTTGGCATTGGGAGCCATATTGGAAGACTGTTGGAGCCATTCTCACTCTCAATATGATAGTTTTTAGGTATTAGGAGTCATATTGGAAGACTGTTGAAGATGCTCTAACCATGCAGTCTATTATGCTAGCAATAGAGTTATTCAAATAGGTGCATAGAAGAGAACGGGCTAGTAGCCTAGTGACAGGTAGCTTGGTTGTGAACGGTGCACATCCGAGTTCGATTTGAATCTTACCTAGGTGTCTCATCGAGGTTTCGTCCCTAATAAAATTATGCAAGTACCCTCTCGACGCGTGGAGTCACAATGAGAGGACGATGACTCCGTCACATACTAGATTCAAATAACTCTAATGATCTCTCGAAGGATACGACTTCTAGGTTTCGCGTAGTTGTAGATTTAGACTTCTTGTATGCAGAAGTGTTTTAGGGTGTGTGTGTATGAGTGCATGTATGAACAGTTCAAAAATAGATGCATAGAGCATAGAGAGGCATAATAGACAGATCTACAGGGTGGTCGTCCTGCCTAACCTCGTTGTCAAGCTCCTGCCCCTCCTCCTCTAGAGCTCTGACGCCCGGGGCACAACGCTGTTGTTCACGCTGACCATGATAATGATGGTTGTTGTAGGTTTTTTTTTTTTTGAGCAAATGCTAAATAGATGCATAGAGCATAGAGGCATAATAGGCGGATCTACAGGGTGACCGTCATGCTTAACCTCGCCGTCAAGCTTCTGCCCCTCCTTCTCTAGAGTTCTGACGTTTGGATCACAACGCTCATGTTCACACTTATCATGATGACGATGGTTGTTGTAGGCTTTTTGTTTTCTTTTTGAGCAGATGCTATCGGTGCTTGTGTCAAAGGAAAAAAAAATAGCCATCCAACAACGAGATATAGGCTTGATTGTAATTTGTAACTGGGTCAATTCACCAATGGGCATGCCTATGTATTTAATTAGGCCTTCTAATTCAATTTCCATAATAAAAAATCGATTTGTCTTTTCTACTGCGGATTCAGTCATATTCGTTCCCTAAATCCTGAAATACCCAAGCCAAACCTAGTGTCTTGCCTCCTCTTCCATGATATAATTTGATCTATAGAATCATAATGTTTGTTGATTGGTTTAATGATTTGATTTTGTGCTATATTGAGAAATAGATATTTTTTAAGAGAACTTGGATGTGGTAAAATTAAAGAGATATTTAAACCATTGAATTGAAGAGCGGAAAATGAAATTACTCTTAGGAATGGCACACTAACTAATAATTTCTCTTTAAAATCGATAGGGTTATCATTTGCTTATGAAAAAAATATGGAGATAGTATCATTTACTCTTTGAACAATATGTGTTATTTTAATTCTTGCACCTTAAATATATGTGCTTATTATTATGCAGTTAGGTTTTATTGTTTGTTCAAATTTGTGTTGTGGCTACGCCCGGGCTACCTTTTTTCTGCTGAGACTCAGATCCGCCACTGGTAACAGAGGAGGTGTCCATCTGATAAATCCCCAACCCACCTTCAGTTGTCACCGTCTGGCGGACGACGAAGCAACCCGAGCGGAAGCAAAAAGGCAAAGCCGCCACCTCCACCACCACACGTCCACACTTTCCCGCAATTTTGCACCTGGTTCGCACAGCACAATTTGCCACTGGTGCGCACGCCCACCTACCCCTTGACGCGCACAAAGATTATATCCTCGCCATCGCGATCATTGCTTTGACTGACCTCCTCTCAGCCTGGACGCTGTTCTCCTCCGCTGCCGGCCGCTCCTCCTCCACGGCCGTCAATGTAAGCACCACCCTTGCTCTCTTGATCTCGTCCAGGCAATGGTTCGATCGGTTCGGTCGTCGATCATGAGGCTTTGCTCACTGGCGTTGTTGTTGAATTTTGCATCCATGTGTGCTCTGCTTTCCTGGTTGATTCAGATGGCGCAGTCGGCGCTGGACGAGGTCACCGCCGCCAGCGCATTGGACCGGTCGCCGTCCACCTTCCGGAGGTTCGTGTCGAGGGATGCCTCGGCCCAGTTCCCCGCCGTGCCGGGGCGGTACCACCTCTACGTCTCGTACGCGTGTCCCTGGGCGTGCAGATGCCTTGCCTTCCTCAAGCTCAAGGGCCTCGAACACGCCATCAGCGTCACGGTAACAAATCAACCCATCAGCACACAGCCTGACCCCCCCCCCCCCCCCCTTTATCTCTTATCACACACACACACAGTCGACTCATTTTGCAACCGTCGATTGATTTTGGTTTCTGTTTGGAAACGTTGCAGGCGGTGAAGCCCATCTTTGAGAGGACCAAGGAGACCGACGACCACATGGGGTGGGTGTTCCCGTCCACCGCCGACGAGGAGCCCGGCGCGGAACCGGATCCAATCAACGGCGCCAAGAGCGTCAGGGAGCTCTACGAGATCGCCAGCACAAACTACACCGGGAGGCCAAGTGTTCCTGTGAGTAGTCTCAGGCTCCTAATTGAATTGAATCTCAGAGGAGAGAAGATTTGATCACCCCGTTCATTTCTAGTGCAACAATTGTGAGGTCATTTTCTAAAAATTAAACAATTGTGAGGTGAGCCCGTTGCTGATCTCATCATTGCAGATCCTGTGGGACAAGCAGCTCAAGACGGTGGTGAATAACGAGAGCTCGGAGATAATCCGGATGCTTAACACCGAGTTCAACGATATCGCTGAGAACCCCGGGCTGGATCTGTACCCGGCTCATCTCCGGGCCTCCATCGACCAGATCAATGAGCTGGTTTACAGCGCGATAAACAGTGGCGTGTACCAATGTGGTTTTGCCAAGAAGCAGGAGCCATATGACGAGGTACATCGATCATGTTTTCTAGGGAACAGGCTTTGGGTACACTGGATCAAAATGTTTTTTTTTTCCCTCGTGCTAAGCATACCTTTTGTTGTACAACTTCTGCAGGCCGTGACTAAGTTATTTGAGGCTTTGGATAAGTGCGAGGAAATTCTTGGCAATCAACGCTATTTATGTGGCAACCAACTGACCGAGGCGGATATTCGCCTGTTTGTGACTCTTATACGATTCGACGAGGTAAGGATTTCTAGCATGGTATTCTGTTGGTGCTACTGCTAAATGCCTACATTTGCGCCATGGTATAGCATGTATGTGACCTTTTCTGTGTCAAACTAGTGAGCTTGCACCAGTCAGTCATCAGAACATGGTAAGGTAGAAAATATGTTAGAGATTTCAATATACTAACCATTCCTGCTGATTGAAACAGTGTAGTCTAACATCTTAATCGTGTACTGGTTTGGTGGGATACTCCAGTGCATCTCCTCTGTTTTCTTTCTTCATTATCCGATTCAGTTAAATCCTTTGCAAATCAAAATAAAAAGTTCCCATACATCATTGAAATTAGTAGTGCCTATGTACAAACCAGTAGTGGAGATATGGGATCAATAATTAATTAGTAGTGCCTTGAAATAATTCATCTTCACATGTCCAAGAACATGATAAAATGCAAAAGAACATGATTGTCCAGTCTGCATGATTATATTTCCTCCGTTTCTTGATTGTAGAGTCGACACTTCAAAATTACAGAAGGTAACAGCCCAATTTCCGTTGGTTTGCTCATAGCTTGGTCCTGATCCTCAACTAAGTACTGATCTGTTCAGAGCATAAAGAGTGTTTATTAATTTACAGAATATTTAACACTAGATAAACATAAACACTTTGTTCTTTTACATGGGCATGTGCGAGGTGATAAGTTTGGAAGAACTAAATTATATATACCCATTGTCATTTTCTATATGCAACATGGAATGTTTTATTATATTTTTTTGCGAATGATTTTTTATGGAAAGTATTGATGTTTCCTGAAAAAAAATTAACGATTATGCTCACATAACCATTTTGTCAGATTTACGCGTTCCACTTCAAGTGCAACAAGAAACTCATTAGAGAATACCCAAACCTGTTCAACTACACCAAGGACATCTATCAGATTCCTGGAATCAGCAGCACAGTGAACATAGAGCACAACAAGAAGTCCTACTATAGCGATCCCTCCACAAACCCCTACGGGATCATCCCTATAGGTTCCAATATCGACTACAATGCCCCACACGACAGGGAGAGATTTGGAGCCGTGTAGGATATGCTGCTGTTTTACGATGCCAACACAATGTTGTACTTGACGATCTCGTGAGTGTTATTATATCTAAAGCTGCTAGTGTTACTAATATTGTTTATTTAAGAAACAAGAATGTTTTGGTTTCTGTTTGTGTTAGTTGTGATGAGCATGGTACTAACAAGCTTGGTTATTAATAAATCAAGTATGTATTATTTGAATGGTTACTGACTTTAATATTGTGTCAATACATTTTCATTGCTTTTATTGATGATGCTAGATGTTGAACTATTTTAGGATTTTCATTTGATTTATGAAAACAATCACTTGGCTTTATGATTTATTTATGTAGCTACACTCTGTCCATGCCTTTTTTTATTTCTATTCTAAGGTATTAATCAATGGTGCTAGTGACAACATAATTAAAAGGTTTGCCAACTCAAAATTCTCCCGTCGCTCCGCATACATCGTGCAGCAAACAACCCTATGCTCACAATTTGCAGTGTCTGTACTCACCCGCCCTGACCTTGCAGCCCACTAGGCTGGCATGCCAAGCTCACCCCTTTGTTGGTTGTTGCTCGCTGCATAGGGCACCAACTTGGCTTGCCATATTATGTTCCCTACCTATATGTTTTTTCTTATGGATTTTGTTTCAATTGCTTTCTTAAGTTATCTTCGACACAATATTAATTTTTAGAACAGATTATGCAAATAATCAAATAATATATAATCACAATAATAGTAATATATTATTGTATCTTTGTCACAATTTTCAAGTTGTAGAGTATTTTATGCATTGAGATAAAAATATCAAATTAATCTATGTTCCTACTATAGTATTGTGTACAACAAGTATCACAATTACATTGTGTCTATGAGACCAAAAATGTCTTGTAGATAAAAGACTTTTTAATGCTGAAATTAAATAGAGCAACAACTTATCGGATATTCTTAAAATTTAGTGGCTAACAGTAGTATTTTTTCCCCTAAACCGTCAATATTTGTGAAAACTCAAAGGCCGGGAGAAAAACCGGTGAAGAGAGGCGAGCAGCAGATGCCATCGTATTTCAAGGAGATATTTGCTATTTTGCCCGTGGAGAGAGTGAGCTTCGTCCAAATGCCCATGTAACATTGGACTTCTTTAAAATGCCCATTAAAATATAGACTCATTGCTATTTTGCCCACGTGTATTTTGCCCGCTCGCCCACTCACTGCCGCCCCATGCCAACCCGCTCGCCCGTCGCCCCATGCCCGCCCGCTCGTCGCCGCCTGCCGCATCCACACCCACCCACTCGTCGCCCGCCGCCATGGCCCTGCCTCCCGGAGCCGCTAGAGCCCTCCGCGCCCGCGCTCGTCGTCGGCCTCGCTGCGAGCGAGGAGCTAGGAGAGGAGGAGCAGCGTCGGAAGGAGGGGCGACTCGAAGGAGGCCCGCGTGGTACCGAACGCGACTGCCTCTCGACGACATTGGTCATGACAGCTATGTGAGGGTGGGAGGAGTAAGAAAGAAGATGAAGACAATTTCGTCTAAGAAAAGAGATATGAGCAAAATAGCAATGAGTCAATGTTTTGATGAACATTTTATCGAAGCCCCAATATTAAGCTGACTTCAACAAGGACATGCAAAAGCATTTTTGCCTCTTGGAATATTATTGTGCATCATGCATCCATCTCCAACAAAGTAACACAAATGGGAATGCATTTTGCATATGAGAAGAGAGTTGAGCCAAAATTGCATTCCCTCTCTCATCCAATGCATTTCTGTAGACGGGCGCGAGGGAGGGACGCGAGGAGGTTGAGCACACGCGAGGGCGACGGTGCATCGCGGGGAGGCACGGGGCAGCGCTAGCCGACGATGTGCAACTGTAGATCCTAAGCCGGCTGGAGGTGCGTAGGCGGAGCTCGGTGTCGTGGGTGGAGCTTGGCGTCGCGGCGGAGTGCAGGCAAGCGGGGGCGGCCGCGAACCTCCGCCTCCACAGGCCGTAGTCCAAGATCCAGAAGCTCTCCGACATCGTTTTGGCCGTCGGCGAGCTCCACGTGCGCGTGCCGCAGCGTGGAGGCGGGGAGGGCGACGCGCTGCCCGACGACGACCGGGAGGCGGCGCAGCCCAATGCTTGTCGGCTCAGTGCTTGGACCGGGAGGCGCAGCGCGGGGAGGGCGGTGAGCGGGAGAGGCGACCGAGAGGCGCAAGAAGTGGATCTCCCTCCCGCGTCTTTTGCCTATGCACTATGCCTATTATTGTTGGAGATAGCAGAAAATATATCACTCTCTTGCTACTATAGATGCTATGCAAATGGACTTTTGCCTCTCCAAAATGCATTGTATTCTTTGATTTAGTCGTACATGGGCATTTAGGTGAAACCCACTATTTCCAAAGACAAAATAACAAATATCTCTATTTCACCACCACTGTGGCGGGCGATAAACTGGAGCTGGGCGAGCACGAGTACAGAAGATGGGCTGATAACCTGGACTTGGACCGACCTTTCCGTTTCATGGGCCCATCCCCGGCGCCCCGGCCTTCTTCCCCGCCGTGCCACCTCCTCTCCACACCGCCTCTCTCCCCGCCGTTGCGCCGCCCTTCTCCCCCCGCGCGTCGCCTCTCTCCCTATCACCGCGAGCTCGGCGCGCCGCCTCTCTCTCTCTCGCGCCCCCCCTCCCCCCCGGCCCGGCACCCAAGCGAGGTCAATTGAGTCTACGAAATCCAACCTGCTGAGCCCGCGCACGACGGCGGCGCCAACCCTAGCCGCCACTGCGGCTTGCTCTTAAGGGTGGCGCCGTAGATTGGAGGCGGCCCAGGTGGCTTGGCAGGAGGCGAATGGGGCGCGTGAAGGCCGCCGTCGCCTTCCATGGCGCTGGCGTCGGCCGAAATTGAAGGGCATCGAGGTGGCGGCGTGCGTTGAATCGGGTGAGTGAAAAGTCCACAGGCGGACGGTTGGTTTTTTCGCGCGCTTGGGAGGAAGTTTAGGTCACTACTCGATCGATTGGCATATTTGGGTTTTGGAGAAAGAAATTTGGATCGTTTGGTAAAAAATTTAGTTATAGCAATCCATATAGCAACTCTGCTGGAGCTGTTCCTAAGCAAGCAAAGTATCTGAACCATACGGATATCCTGGGTTTAAGAAAGTGCACTTGAATGGGCGACAGTGTCCTTAGATTTTTAAATTCTGAACAAACTTCAGATGATACACTAGGTTTACTTCTGTGCTTATATTGTAATCGTGTCATTTGCCAAATCTTATTTGGGGCTATTTTTCCCTATTGCTGCTGCACAATAACAAGAAATAATTACCTTATCTTTTTAACATATAATTTTCTTCAGCTTTCCATTCTGGTAATTTCAACACAGATTACTGCTTGCTTGAAGTTATTTTTTTTTTGTCACAGGAAAATTCCTATCGTCATTGATAGACACTATGTACAGCTGGAAGCTTCATGGTTCCCATGCTTCTGCGGCTGCAGCGCAAGTGCAATGCTGAATGGTTTAGACAATCCACAGTTCTCACCCTGAAAGCCTCTTCTTTTCTGTTCTCCGTGCTTACTGTTCCAGCCCAATCAGATGACTCAAGTGGGGACGAAAAACTATCCTTTGCTCTTGATGAACTTGTGAAGAAAAGATCCCATTATTTGAGCTCTGGTCATGTTGCACAGACCCTTCGCTGTCTAAGGAGGAGGCCTGCTATCGCATTTGCCTACTTTAGAGATACTGAGAGCATTGGGTTTAACCATGACCTTTCAACTTACTCAGAGATCATACAAATTTTATCCCACGCGCGGCAAAGGAAGATGTTGGTTTGCTTATTCTTCGAGCTCGTCTCACGGACCAAAACTGGCAATATTGATATCTTACCTCTCATTGATCACCTTAGAAGATCTTGCACCAACTCACATGCACTCTCATTTGCTAGTGACTGCTTAATCATGGCATACATCGATTGCCATGATAGGCAAATGACAATGGAGTTATTTAGTCATCTTTGCAGCCTTGGATTTGTACCATCAGGTTGGTCGTGCAGTGTGCTGCTCAAATTTGTAGCTGACAGTGGTGAATCAGATATGGTTGTCGCAGCTTATGAGCAAATGAAGTGCTTCCATTTGACACTGGATGTTCATACATTGGACATTGTTACTAGGTCTCTTTTTCAGGCAAAGAGGGTAGATAAAGCCATCAAAGTGTGGGCTGAGATGATTGAAATGGGAGTGAAACCAGATACTCATGCATACTCAACATTTGTATTTGGTCTTTGCAGCTTTGGCAAGTATGATCTAGCTTATGCTGCTCTGCGAGAGATCAACAGAGAGAGGGTTCCATTTGGGGCCATGGCTTATAACAAGGTTATGGAGGGATTATGCAAAGAAAATAGATTGGAGGAGGCTGAAACTGTCTTGGAGAACATGACCAAACAAGGATATGCTGCTGATGTATATAGTTATAGCTATCTCATCCAGAGTTACTGCAAAATGGGCAACCTATTAAAGGCTTTGGATCATTATGATGCCATGGTGTCTCATGGGATCGAGATAAATTCTCACATTGTTAGTTATCTTCTGCAGTGCTTGAGAAAGTTACGTATGACTTCTCAAGCTATAGAACACTTCCAAAAATTTAGAGAATCAGGGGTCCATCTTGATGGTGTAGTTTTTAACATTGCTATGGCCGCTTATTGCGAGCTTGGAAACATGGTAGAGGCAGTTATGCTATTGAATGAAATGAAGGGTGCAGGTTTGGCACCAGACACAATCCACTATACATGTTTGATTGATGGTTACTGTCAGAAGGGAGAAATACAAAATGCAAAGCAGGTATTTGATGAGATGCTGAAGACCAACATAAAGCCAGACATAGTGACATATAATATATTGGTCAGTGGATTTTGCAAAAGTGGCCTTTTTTTGGAGGCATATGACCTGATAGACCATATGAGGGATCAAGGGTTGGAACCTAGTTCTCTTACCTATGGTGTAATGATTGATGGTTTTTGTAGAGGAGGCAACGTGTGTGATGCTGAAGTATTGTTATATATAGGACGAAATAGCAGAATTGACAATATTGAAGTCATGTACAGTGCCATGGTTTGCGGCTATTTGCATTCAGGCTCCACTGATGATGCTTGTGCGATTTTTGTTAAGTCTGTTCTTGAAGGAAATATTGTGGATCCATTTTCATGCGCAAAATTGATCAGCAATCTTTGTAAAGAAGGAAATCTCAAAGTAGCTTCAACTGTATGTAACATGATGTTAGAAAACAATGTTGTTCCTGATGCAATTTCTTACAGCAAACTCATATCAGCTTATTGTAAGGCAGGTGACACTAAAAATGCTCGTTTTTGGTTTGATGACATGAAAGAGCGTGGACATTCTGCAGATGTCATTTTATACACTCTGCTAATGAATGCTTATTGCAAGTGTGGTGAAGTGCAAGAAGCCTGCAATTTATTTGATCTAATGATACATGCTGGGATTAAGCCTGACATAGTTGCATTCACAGTGGTACTTGATGGTCACCTAAAGGAGCTGCTGCGGAAAGGTTGGCAGAATAGTGCCAAGGAGGGAAGGAGCTTCACTCTTAGAGCAAAGACAAAACAGTTACTGAGCACTATGAAAGAGATGAAAATGGAACTTGATGTACCCTGTTACACAGTATTGATTGATGGACAGTGCAAAGCAGAATTTTTGGAGGAAGCTAGGGGTCTATTTGATGAGATGTTACAGAAAGGACTTGCTCCTGATGTCCAGGCATACACAACTCTTATAAATGGATATTGCAGCCAAGGAGAAATAGAAAAGGCTGAAGATCTCTTACAAGAAATGGAAGATAGGGGAATGAAACCAGATGTGCTTTTCTTTTCAGTCTTAAATAAGAAAAAGAATGAGATCTAGGAAGGTTTAGTCATATGTGTGATTACCCTTTAGTTGCTCCACTTGTATGCTGTGGAATTGTTTCCATTGAAGAGGCCATGTCAATAGAAAAGTTATACATCCAAAGGTCATATTTTTCTGTAAACAATGTTGACTGTACGGTAAGACCAGGCACACAGGAAGGTTTGTTTACTGAATCTTTCCATCAAAATTTAAGCTGCATTTAACATGGTAACTTGCCCCTACATTTGGTTACTGTATGTTTGATTCATTTACGCTCACAAGATTCAACCACTATTTGGCCTACTGATAGTTATGTGGTAATTATGTGCATTGTGCTAGTTTTATAAGAAAGTCTTAAATACTTTTTTTTTTCTGAAAATGCACAGATGGTAATGGCACTTGTGCTATTTATCTTAAGAGTATGTAATGTGGCTGGCAGCCTGGCACACAGTTCGTGCAAGCATAGTTTAGCGATGCGTTTAGTTATTTAGGGATAGGATCATGAATCTATGTTGCATTCTATCTACCAAATGTAGTGTTAGCCTGCAGCTAAGCTGCATGAACGTCACATATTTGCTATCACTACATATTTGTTGTAAATTTTGATGACATATTTCGATTATTATGTCAATACCTGTATGTGCCATTGAGAAAATTACATGAAGGCACCAGGTATCCTGATACCTCTGTGGTGAACTTAAGTTTTCTTTTCGCAAAAAGTTTATTTCTTAGTCTGGACTGGATGTTTCCATCAGTTCTCAGTCCATTCCTATTGTAGCCTCGCAGGAGCTGCATGGGATGCTTTTGGCAAGACCTCAGTCAAAATTATGCAAATATTGGTGGTTGCTTTGAGTAGTGTATGGCAGGTTATAGCCGCAGAAGTTCAGGCTCTACATAAAGTGATCATTTGGAAATTGTGTATGAACAGAGCTCTACTCTTAAGCATCAAGATTGATGCAATAAACAAGATGGTAGATGGGTGCGGTCGCTTGCCCTAGATGGCAACCAGCAATGCAAGCCACTGTCATGTCAGTTCCATGGAGGCCTGTTCATCAGAATTTTCAACTAATGGCCTATTATAGAGAGAGCCAGGTAACTCGAACATAAAAAGCTCCACACTACGCCTGATCCTGGTATTCTTTCTTCCGCCCACCCTCCTACTCCCTCGTGTCCTTCCTCTATCATGGTTGGCAGCTCTTGTCTTCCTGTCACCTCTTTGGGATCTGCCCCTGGTTTCTTTCGTCTTCCTAATTTCTTGTTGCCCCAAAGATGGTTCATAACGTTTTTTCCATTTGTCAATTTACTACTGACAATTCATGTTCTGTTGAATTTGACTCTTCTGGTCTTACTGTGAAGGATTTGGCTTCCCGTCGTTCGCTCCTCCGATGTGACAGCACGGGGCCCTTTTACACCCTTCGTCTTCATGCTTTCGCTGCTCCACCTTTGACTACATCTTCATCTATGGCTTTTGCGACCACAGCCTCTTCCACCACTTGGCACCACCAGCTCGTTCATCCCGCCCATGATGTTTTGGCTCAGCTCAGTCGTAGTGCAGATATCCCTTATACTAGGACCCCTGATGAGCACCTTTGTCATGCATGCCTGCTGGGTCATCATGTTAGACTTTCTTTTTTTTTCTTTTTCTCCGCATGCGACACATGCCTTTGATCTCATTCACTGTGATCTGTGGACATCTCATGTTATTAGTATTTCTGGCTACAAATATTATCTGGTGATTGTGGATAATTTCTCTCATTACTCTTGGACTTTCCCTTTACGTGCTATGTCTAACATGTTTCCCACCCTTATCTACTTCTTTGCCTCGGTTTCCACTCAGTTCGGCCTCACCATTAAGGCTATCCAGTGTGACAACGGTCGTGAGTTCGATAATCACGCCTCCCGTGACTTCTTGCTCTCCCGTGGTATTCACCTACACATGTCTTGTCCATATACCTACTCTCAGAACGGCAAGGCTGAGCGGATGATCCGCACCATGAACAATGTCGTGCGCATCCTTCTCCTACATGCCTCTCTTCCTGCCCGCTTCTGGGTCGAGGGCCTCCACACTGCCACCTAGTTACTCAACCGCCTTCCCTCCACCGCTTCTCCTACTCCCGCTCCACAGCATGCTCGTTTCGGCACACCTCCTTAGTATGACCACCTTCGTGTCTTTGGGTGCGCCTGCTACCCTAACCTCTCCACCACTACTCCCTACTACTTGGCGCCTCGGTCGACTCGGTGCTTGTTTCTTGGCTACTCCCCTGACCACAAGGGATATCGCTGCTTTGATCTCACCTCTCGCCGAGTCCTCATATCCCAACACGTTGTCTTTGACGAGTCGTTTTTTTCCCTACTCCACCTCTTCTACACCTTCTCTGCATGCTGAGCTAGAGTCTCTTTTTCCGACTGACCCGATGGGTCAGCCCTCTGTTTCTGTTTACCCTCTTCCAGCAGGTTCCCTGACGATCTCCGCTGCGCCACGCGTGGCCACGATACCTCTTGTCGCGCCATGCACGGCCCCGAAGCCATCAGTCGCGCCCTGCGCGGTACCGACGCCCCTCCCTGCGCCACGCGAGCCTTCGGGCTTTGTTGCATGCTACGCCCAACCCGTGCTGGTCTATCGGCGTCGTTTGGCATCGGTACCAGAGCCAGTGGTGCTGCCACCATCGCCACCTCCGCTTGAGTCGGTCGTCCACTCTCGGGCTCGCTATCAGCTCGATCCGGAGGTGTACCACCCGCCTGTCATCCATCGGGATCCTAGACACACTCATCCCATGGTGACACGGTGGGTGACGGGCGTCCTCCAACCTACGGCCCTCTCTGCCACCGAGGGGGAGTTAGGGTCTCACCTGTACCCTCCTCCATCCGCGACACCCTGGCGGATCCTCACTAGCGTCGGGCAATGGAGGAGGAGTATGCGGCTCTTCTTGCCAACAAGACATGGGACCTCGTGCCGCGTCCATCTGATTGCAATGTGGTCACTGACAAGTGGATCTGGATGCATAAGATTCGGGCTGACGGGTCTCTGGAGCGCTACAAGGCTCGCTAGGTTCTTCGGGGCTTCACCCAGCGGCCTGGAGTGGACTATGATGAGACTTTCAGTCCAGTGGTGAAGCCGGCCATAGTGCGCACGGTTCTCTCACTGGCCCTCTCTAGCTCCTGGCCCGTGCATCAGCTAGATGTGAAGAATGCATTTCTTCATGGCACTCTAATAGAGACAGTCTACTGCAGTCAACGAGCGGGATTTGTGGATTCCAGTCATCCGGATCTGGTTTGCCTCCTAAACAAGTCTCTCTATGACTTGAAGCAGGCTCCTCGGGCGTGGTACTCTCGGTTTGCCATGTTCTTAGCCTTGTTGGGCTTCACTGAGTGCAAGTCTGACACTTCTCTGTTTGTCTACCGCCGGGGCCCTCAGGCTTCATACCTGCTGCTCTACATCGACGACATCATCCTCACCGCTTCCAGTCAGGCCTTGCTTCAGAGTATCATTCACTCACTGCAATGTGAGTTTCCCATGAAGGATCTGGATGTGCTCCACTACTTCCTAGGTGTCACTGTGGAGCCTCGTCCCTCTGGCCTCTTTCTTTACCAGCGGCAGTATGCTCTTGATATTCTGGAGCGGGCAGGGATGAGTCACTGCAAGCCCTGCTCTACTCCGGTCGACACTCAGGACAAGCTCTCTGTGGATGTGGGAACCCCGATTGCTGACCCGACTACTTACCGGAGTCTTGCTGGGGCTCTACAGTACCTCACCTTCACCAGGTCGGACATCACATATGTCATCCAGCAGATCTGCCTTCATATGCATGGCCCTCGAGAGTCACATGTCGCTGCTCTGAAGCGTCTGTTGCACTATGTTCGAGGCACTATTGACTACCACCTGATTATTCACGGAGCTCCCTCCACCGAGCTCGTCGTCTACACCGACGCTGACTGGGCTATGTGTCCTGACACTCGTTGGTCGACTTTCGTCTACGCCATCTTCCTCGACGGTAACCTGGTCTCCTGGTCGTCCAAGCGGCAGCTAGTAGTCTCCCGCTCCAGTGCCGAGACGGAGTACCGGGCGGTTGCCAACGGCGTGGCTGAGGCGTCCTGGCTACGACAGCTCTCGATGGAGCTTCACAACCCACTCACCAAGAGCATGCTCGTCTACTGCGACAACGTCAGCACCGTGTATCTCTCCACCAACCCAGTTCAGCATCAGCGGACGAAGTATGTGGAGATCGACCTTCCTTCGTTCATGATCGGGTTGCTATCGGCCATATTCGAGTACTCTATGTCCCGACCACCTCTCAGTTCGCCAACATCTTCACCAAGGGTCTCCTTTTTCCGACATTCTCGGAGTTTCGATCAAGTCTCAACGTAGTCAGGTAGTCAGTGGCTAGTTGTGACTGCAGGAGGGGTAGGCTTTGTGTGTATTTTTTTCTTATCCGGTCTTGAACTCCGCTACGCCAGTAGTTCGGACTACGGGGAGGTGTTGTAGTGGCAAATCTAGGATTTTAGTTTAGGGTATGCCGCTCAAAAAAATTCATATACAATTCAGTAAATCTATTTAGCAAATTGGTAATAATTGTAAAATTGACATCATAATTCGATATATATGCACTAAACACAATAATACTTATATTTTAACGCTACTTAGCAAATAGCAATTAGTAATAAAAGAACACATAAATTTTTATAAGATATTATATGCACTTACCGGAATTGCAGGGTATGCCGGTGCATATCCGGCATACACTATAGCTCCGCCACTGAGGTGTTGGTGTATATCTGTGGTCCATGTGTTTGGCTCATCTAGAGACCCATGTAGGGTATTGCTGTTTGAATAGAATCCAATGAAATCATGATAGAAGTCGTATAAATAAGTTCTAAGGGGGCTGGTGGCATGCAGCTGGGGCAGGTGAAGGGCAGCGGCTATATTTGTACTGCCATCATTTCTTATAAAGCTAAGAGGACATGCTTTAAAAGTTTTGGAACGTCATGCAGTAAGTGTTGCATTATTTACAATCAGATTCCTCATCCTATTTTGGGGCCAAACGTTTCACTGCAAGGTTCATTATTTATTCATTCCCTTTCATTTTTGTTTCATGCAGCACCAGACATGGTCTTGCTGACCATCTAGAATTTTCTGTCATAGTACATTTATCCTGTTGGATGCTATTTTATGGATGCTATTTTATGAATTGAATCTATCTACTTTTCAGGCCCTTCCCAATTTCGTATTTTTGTCAGTAGCTGGGCAAGCTTATACTGTTTTTGAGTCTGCTTTATGACAACTAAACTGAAAGCTCTACGGAATCGGTACATTTTTTGTTGTTTTTTCTTTGACTGGAACCTTTGAGGACATCTCTTTCTTAGACGCTGAGTTAATAGCACTGGTGCCTTTTAAGGTGAGAAGAGAAAGTCGATTCATGTGAAACTTTGACTTGTTGATTTCATGGATTGACTGGTGATTTTTTTTGAATTAGGAAACACAGCAGGAGAGGCTCCCATGGTGATAAATCGGACCGGGTGTGGCATCTGGGTTTCGAACCCGTGTGGGCGCAATGCAGCTGATGGAATTTTCCATCGTGCTGCGCACGCCTTTGCGTTGACTGGTGAATTGTCAGGACCATGTGGAACTTGTGAGCTTGGCAGGACCCCAGGAAGCACGGGAAACATTCTTAGATATATGAGTGTGATGCTATTCCATGAACTGCCTAGAAATTTGAGTCGTTAGTTATTAGATACATCATCACCAGAGCTTGCAGTTACAATATTTGTTATAGTATAATATAACTCAAACCTCTTATATATGATAATTGAATGATGAATATTGTACTCTAATATAACTCAAACCTCTTATACATGATAATTGAATGATGAATATTGTACTCTACATTGTAGGTGGGGCTGTCGAAAGCAAAGGTTGTTTTTTTTTTTAGCCTCTCATACTGATTACAACCCACGCACACCACCACAACGCACATCTACACACACCCGCATACGCGAGCAACCCTACAACTATATCCAACGAAAATCACATCCTTCGAGAGATCATCAGTCCACAGGACTAGATGTGTGATGGGGACGTCACCCTTCCATTGAGGCACCACGCGCGCGAGAGGCATCGTCTAAAATTATTAGAGGAAAACCCCGGTGAGAAACACCAGAGTCGATCTGAGAATCAAACTCAGGTGGGCAGTCGGCCACCCGTAGGACTTGCCACACGAGCTGACGCTCGTTCTCAAAGCAAAGGTTGTTAAGAGAGAGAAATAATACCTTGTCATAGTTACGGCTCGTTTCAGTGCAGTTTGTCATTTTATTACCCTATTGCGCGACCAAATGAAGAATGTCTGACCATATCATGGTCAATCTGATGTTTTTTTTTTCTTCTGCTAGAAAATTTCGATGTCACCTTATTTTAGCGGTAATGTCAATCTCGAAAACATGGTTGGAAATTATGACAAAATGAATAATTTAGCATTCTACTAAAAGAGTTACCAATTAGCATGCGACTTTTGCACCTTGGGGCTGTTGAAAACATCAGGCTCCTGTTAGAGCTGTAACTTTCCTGCATGAATGTCACTCTTTCCCGTGATCTTTTTTCTTTCCAGGCGGAGTGGTACCGCTGCGCGCCCCTCAGCATCGGAAGTCAAAATTACCTCCGAATTTGCCGTATTTGAGTCGAACAGTTTGCGTCCATTGACATTGCTTGCCATCATATCCTGGCAGCAAATAAGAGTGGTATGAGTATTGCTGTACATACAAGTGGGTTACCAGAACAAAGCAGTAGCAGATGATAGATGTATATTACTGCTTGTGCTTTGTGTTGGTGGTAGACCTGAAAGGTTCTTCTACTGCCCGATCGTACATAACTCATTTTGGCCACGCCAAAATTATCAACGTTTTGCAGTGGCAGGTGTTATCCAATCTGATTCTATTCATACCTATCCTCTTTTATATTCTTATTATAATTATTGAAAGGTATTCCTACTTAACTGTCGTTGATGGCTTGATGTCACACATTCAGGAAGTACGAAAAGTATCTGGTGACGCGAGCATGCGTGATTTTTTTTTCCGACTTGGGAGAAACCCAACCTCACCTAACAGGCGGGGTCACAGTACGAGCAGAACAAACATCCGAAGTTCAAGTTCAACACCCCTATCCTTTCATCTGAACTCAGAATGACAGGATAGAGGCTAAAAAAGGGAGAAATCTACCCCTATTACAAGAACAGCTGCAACCTGACAACGTAGCTACACAAAAGGGCTTCTTAGAGTTCGCGACGATCGTCCACCATCATCTCATTCTCTGGCTTCTTGACGCGAGCATGCGTGATGCTTGCCAAATTTAGAAATTCACTTCATCACGGCAACGGTGCACTACAAATCATTAGAAAAAAAAATCAAAACAAAGAAGTAAGTGCTACCTCCATTCTTCAAATGTTAACAAGGAATAGTGCTGGTTTATCGGTAGTGATTTTAGACATGAAACTAATAAAACAAGGACAGGACGGGAGAAAGCTTTCGTCAATAAAGAGCTAAACAGGAGGTTGCATGTGTTTAAAGCTTGGTGTCATTGTCATGGAATCATTGAGGATTTGGGATCATCCAAAGCTGAGAGCCTATCAGGTCATTACTTAATTGTCTCATTAGAATTTAAGATATCAGAAATAAAATAGCGGTTAGCACTTAATCCGGACAACATGGCAAGCAATGCCAATGGACGCAAATTGTTAGACTCAAATACGGCAAATTCGGAAAAGTGTGGATACCTTAGTGGATTTTCTGTGCATCTCAATTTGCTGTAACCTCATACCCTAGTGCCTGCCAAAAAGTAGGAACTTCTATGGACGGATGATAAATATTAGACCAAGATATATAAGAAAGGGTTGCATGTTGCTTGTGTTTATCACAATTGTCCTAGGACAAGGCTTTAAACTTTGCTGGATAAAAACATGCACTAAATTAGATCACAACTAGAAAATAATCGCGGCTGGATGGTAAGTAGAGAAGAGGAAGGATCAGAAATGTACCGATGTGCAGTATCCTCATTAGTGGTGTTCACGATCGGCTACCTGTTTTGCCCATCATTGATGCTCCTTGTTCGTTGACGGCAACAGCTGATTGCAGGCATCGCAGTTGGATTGTTGGGCTTCTGAAGGTCGTGCAACTCTCATACGGCAGCGGCTGGCATGGGGAACGACATGCATAAGCGGGAGCTGATTAAGCTAGGTGGTGTTTGGTTCATCACTTTGTAACGCATTCTGATTACAGCTGAATGTGACTCCGTTAAAATCTGTTTGTTTGAACACACACCGTAATCAAGTCCCCCGTAATCAGGTCCGGACTAGTTCAAACCCGATACACCACCTGATGCTCCGTTATCAGATATCTTCTCCGCCTTCTCTTTCCCATCGACTTCCACTGCTCGTCGCCGCCGGCGTGTTTCTTCCCCGCGTGCTTTGTCACTTCCTCATCGACTCCGACGCGGCAGCCACCTCCAACTGCTACGGCCTCCAATCCATCTCTCTCTATTTCCAATTCTCTGGATAAGGGGATGAATTTGTCCAGGGATCGCTTCTGGCGTCGAGCGAGGCCATGCGCAGCTCCGCTCCGCATCGCCATGAATGGATTCCAGACTTGCTCTACAAGAAGCGCCTGACATCACAGCTCTGGGGATCTCATAGGAGAGATGTGCACATCTGATGTGCTTCAGAAATTTTTGATGCGTTCTGAATTTTATTTTTTTGAGTGTCGATGCGTTTTGAATTCTAATACGATTCCGAATGGAAGCCAAACAAAACAAGGATTTGACCATTCCCTTTGTAGTCACAGCGCATTCTGATACCGATTACGATTGCGTTACAAATTTTCAACCAAACACTTCCTGTCTCTAGTGTCTAGTCTGTATGCATGTATTCTGAAGTTTCGACGTGATGTACAAATGATTATGGAGTAGAGGTTACCATTAAGAAAAGCATCCAATAGCATAATAAGTAAACGTGATTTCACGTTAGTTCCACAATTTCTTCAGATAGTTTGTACCTGACAACAACAGCATTGACAAAGTTCTATTTCCCTTTCATCAAACACCTGACGAGGGATGCATAAGTCTAACTTGTTGCAATTGAACGGCTCTCATGATGTTACCAGGGGCGCTCGGACAGTCGGGTCTGCATTCAGCAATTCTACTCAAGTGTATCAATATATCATGGCTAATCTTGCAGGCAAAATGGATGCTTCCATGGGAATTTGCTTGAGCACGTAGCATGCAACTGGTACCCGGTGACCGGCAGATGAGGCGGAGTGCAGGGGCTCACTGGGTCTCGACTAAGAAGGGCGGGATTTTGCAGTGCCATTGCCGTTGAGGGGAGGACGAGAGAGAAGGGAGCCTTCCAGCCACGAGCAAATGTGGAAGGGCGCGGCGGAGCTTGGCACGGTGCGCGGGCGTGGCACGCGGGGCTCCGGGCGGCTGTTCGTGCTCAAGGAATCAGAGAGTCTGGGGCAGGGTACAGTCGATGAGGCTGACTCCAACGGGAGACTCAAAGGACTACCCAAACCAAATATGGGTACCGAGCATAAGAGGTACCGACCTCATCGGACAGTTCGTGTACGCAGGGGCAGGATTGTATTTGCGCTTGGTCTCTGCTCATCTTGCACGAGAGAGAAACAAAAACGAAGCCAAAAAGGAAAAAAAAAAAAACAATCGCTCTCGCTGAACAAGGCCACGGCCGAGCGCCCTTTCTCCTGTTCACTGGGCCGTCGTTAACTCATTGTCGCCGCTCGCCGCCTCCGCAGCCTTGTGCGCGTGTTGCAGGGATGCCATTGCCGCAATTCTCCCGCCTGCCCACAAGCACATGGCCGCCCGATTGGGGATTCACAAGCTTGCACAGAGATCCAATCATCCAGGAGATCTCGTTGATAATTGTGGATTTGGCTAATGAGGCAAGGGGATTGCAGTCGGAGTAGCGGCCTTTGTTCCTCACTACAATCCGCATCAACTAGAAGCTGCGATCTTCAGATACAGAGACACTTGAGGTTCAAACGGTTCCCGTCAGAGCTGCCAGACGATGAGCTCGGTATTAGACAACACCTTGTATCTCTTGCCAGCAGAGTTCGGGGACCGGTCGCCGACGAGCCTCTTCAAGGCGCCCTGAGTCGTACCTCTTCCGAGGGCGGGCAGCACTGGCTTGATTGGTTTCGTGTGGGCGGCTGACTAGAACTACGAAGATGCCCTTTGCTGCATGAGGTTCCGACCGGTACCGGGGAGCAGAATGATGGTACCGACATTTTTGAACCGTTAGATTGAGTTAGATCGAACGATTTAAAACACAGTACCTGAGATACCTTGGTGCCTTTTGGAGTACTGTAAAAAATCTCATATTTAAAACATCTCTTCAACAGGGTACTCAAACAGTAACTTATTTTTAAAAATTATTTGCTCCATAACTCAGAAATAAGGCAGTTGCTCTCGTGATCCAAACCGAATCGCGTCGTCATGCTCGCCACCTCCCCGCCTCCCACCGCACGAGCTCCTACACAGCCCACCTCACGTACCTGTACTCCTTCCCTGCCACCGTGTTCCTTCTCCTCCGCCGTCTTCGCGTGTGCCCGAGCTCCTCCTCCGTCGATCGTGCGCCTGTGCTCCTCCTCCTCTGTCGACCGCGCGTTCGAGCTCCTCCTCCGCCGACCGTACGTGCCCGTGCTCCTCTGCCGCCACCGTCGTGCTCCTCCTCCTCCGCCGCCGACCGCGTGCAACCGTGCTCCGGAGCAGCGGCATGGGTAGGCAAGCGAGGGCGAGCGCGAAGCAGCAGTGGTGACGTCAGGGCGAGAACGAAAAAGTTCGTGACCTACTCTATATTCTTCGTGGGAGATACCTTTATTTATATTTTACCCCTTCAGCCCACCGAATACCCATACAAGTTTTTACGTCTTGAAATTGAGTTTCACCGTTAGAGAGCCTGAGGTGTGGCAACTGAGGAGCACTCAGCGGAGCAGCGCGCACCTGCGCGAAGAGCGACGCGGCCGAGCGCATATGGAGCGCAGCACGGACTCGTCGGGCGCTCGAACATTCTTGAGTCTTGTCACAGCCTAGATAAAGAACAGCAGAAGAGACGTTGATCAGTAAATTGACGGTAGAAAGATGGTAAACAGTAGCTCGGCCAATCAGCGGCTGAGAAACCGCACGCGGTTTAGTAGTAGTAAGAGATTGATGCATGGTTACGGCATTCCGCTTGCTCTTGTTCTTAGTAAAATATGTTTGGAGTTAAATAGTGGGATGGATGATTTTCAGTTAATAAACGCTTTATAATTTTTATAGAAATTAACTACAAAAAAGATAATATTATAAATCTTCAACGTTATTATCATGTAACCGTGACTTTAAAAGATTATCTATGTATTAACACTAAGAATACACAAAATGTCATGTTCCTAAGATCCTCCGCAGTGTGTGATTGGACTGATGTCCAAAAATGAAGAGAGTGTTTTGGCATTTTCCCACAAATTGCACATACAATGCAATACCTTTAAACTCTATTTAAGAACATATTTCAACTGAGTATTCAACTTTTATCTAAATTTCACTCTCTACTAAAATCAACATAACAACTAAAACAACTCTAACTCTGCCACTCTTCTGATAGAGTTCATTTCAAAGTTGAATAGAGTTAAGATAGGTTAAATTCAACCAAATTTAGGGATGTTCGTTTTCATAAAAAGCTAAAGTTTAGTTGTTTTAATGAAAAGCTAAAGTTTAGCTCCTAAAATTTGAGTTAGAGTGCTAAAGTTTTACCCTTCTTTTAGCCTTTTTTCATCTCTAGAGCTAAAGTTTAGCTTTACTTTTAACTCTTTCGTTTGTTTTCTAAGAGCTAAAATTTAAACTAAAGTTAAGTTTTAGTCCTTTAACCTATAGAAACGAACAACCTCTTATATAAAGATACTATTATTTTTATACTAAATTAGCATCATTAAATGTATCATAAGTTCCCTGTTTTATAGTATACTAGCAAAATATCCGTGCATTGCACGGGTCTTTGTTAAAAAATTTATGGTATGAATGTTTTTTTGTAACTGTAAAAGATTTTCAATTAATCAATTTTTTTTGGCTTGAGCATTTGCTCTATTTTTATTTTGCTTTACCTTTTTGAGTTTTAAAAATAATATTCATTATAATAATTTTAGAGTGAGTTATTATTGGAATTTTGTTATTAGTTTTCATCCAAAATATGATGTTAAAGAAATAGATAATTAATTGTTGTTAGTATGAAATATCGAATTGAAATCGGAGTCCAATTCAACAAAGGATTAGAAAATGGTTTAAAAATGACTCAAACTGATTGGTGAATCATTGTAGGATACAAACTGAATACGACAATATTACGAACACATCTGGACACGAAAAAAGTGATCTAGACGACTTCACCTTAATTAATAAGTTGTAGAGATTTATTTAAATCATATATATACAATTATTTAAATTAAAATAATTTGACTTTGATCAATTATAAAATAAAAATAAACTCTACTATAAAACGGAGGAATATATTTTAGACGTCGTAAGAAAAACGAGATTTTTGCCATTCTATCAGGAGAGATTGGGCTTTCCCCTTTTATCATGATAATATGGGTTTCCCCTTATACCATTAAACTGTTATTCTGTTGCTTCTTTTATTATTGGTTAAACTGTAATTATAATTTATCTGGAATACAGTATAAGGACATGTAAAAAGATGAAATTGCCCTTATTTTTCCCTGTCTCCGTCTGTCCCGACCGAGTCCATTCGTTCTCTGTTCTTCGACCATCGACGAG
Source organism: Eleusine indica (assembly GCA_030378355.1). Lineage (NCBI taxonomy): Eukaryota > Viridiplantae > Streptophyta > Magnoliopsida > Poales > Poaceae > Eleusine > Eleusine indica. Next base: position 53,686,501 of record CM059495.1, read on the forward strand.
CGGCTCTGGCCTCCTGCCCCAGACCGGCGACAACGACAGAAGAGGACCGAGGGGCGCGACGGAAGAGGACCGGCGGAGCGAGCCATGGAGGAGGGTCGCACCGCGGTGGTTGGCAACCTCGAGGACCGCGGTGGGCAGGGCCAGTCGCGCGGCCGCGGTGAAGACTTATGTGGCCTCCCCGGAGGTAGTGTCGTGGCGGCCGAGCCGTTGTGGGAGGTCGAGCGGGGTGTCCACGCGGCCGGCGGGGCTGAGCCCGAGCGCCAGGCGGGGTGTTGGGACCGCCCCGCCGTGCGGGGACGGTGGCGAAAGAGGACTGAGAGGCAATGAAAGACTAGGGGTGGCGGTGGCGGAGGACCAAGGAGCGGCGACAGAGGAGGACCGGGGGTCGGCAGAGGAGGAAGACTGAGGGGTGGTGGCGGCAATAGAGGACTGGGGGTGGCGGCGGTGGCGGAAGAGGACCAGGTGACGGCGGTGAAAAAATGACTTCGCTACGTGAGATATATGTGAGGGTACTTTTGTCTTTTTACATAGCTTGATAGAGATAAAAAAAAATAGTTCAACGCTAACCAATGGTAAAAGAATGAACAAAATAATAACTTATAATGTTATAAAGAGGAAGTCCCATATTATTATGGTAAAAGAGGAAGTCTAATATCTCCAATGATATAATGACAAAAATCTCAAGAAAAACACGTGCGACAGAGCCTGCTCCCTTTCCCTTCGTAAGTAGGGGCAATATACAGTCTGCAGCAGAAGATCTAGGGGTTGGTGGAATATCCTTGGCCTCACTTCCATCCCTCATCAGCCTCCCCCTTCCCTTCGTCTTCCTCAACCTCTCTTTCTCTTGCCGCCCCCACGTGGTCCCTCCCCGCTCTCTCGCTGCAGCGGACGCGCGGGATTCTGCTTGAGCGTCAGGCGTATCGAAGAATATCAGGGAGCTGGGCGGCGGAGTGTTGGACCGCGCCATTGCTCGCTCCTGAGAGGACCAGGGCATCTAGCCGATTCTCGTCATCGTGCTCCCCGGAACTCACCTCACCCGCTCACTGGCGGTTGGCGGATGCACCCGGACTAGGATTGGCTTCTTCTTTCACTGGTGAGGGAACCCTAGCCTGCTTAGACGAATTGTTCTGGGAGTCTGTTTCTTATTTTGGGTCTTCCATTTCTAGCTGCGGACAATCGAATAGAAATACTTCTGTGTCCAAGTCCGCACTTCACATAAATTTGGAGGCAACGTGGTGGCTTGAATACTCGTGCAAAGAATTGGTTGAAGGATTTTTTTTGTTGGTATAGAAATATGAAAAAGTTTATTTCTAGGATTAATTGAAATTTATTTATAACGAGTAAGAACTTTTTTTTTAATTTTATGTGAAATCTGATCTTGTGCTGGGACTCCTTAAGTAGTACTAGTGGGACTGAGGTTGTTTGGTGCTGTCCTTCTAAAATAGTACTCCGTACTACACTACAACGATTGCATTGCCATAAAAGGTGTGAGAAGCTACACTACAACGAGTGTATGTACTTTTTTTTGCCAACTAATGCTTGCTCATCCGCAATAAACACTGCTCATCTTATTAGTACTAATATCTAGGTTTTTTTTCCTAATAATGTGTAGTTACACATAATTAGTTGGTTTACAGACTTAGTCAAATGTTAATCACTGTATTGATTTTGGTCTATTTCCCTAGTTTTGAGGGAATGGAGCAGCCTAGGGCTCATCCTAAACCATCAGGTAATAAGTCTCTAACACCAACTCCTGTTGTGATTGACCTTGCTAAATTCTAATCAGATCATATTTGTGATATGGATTCACTAAAAAAAAAACTATTTGTGACATGGCACAGAACCTGCAAATATTCCATCTAGAAGGACTCAGCAGACGAGAAACATATGGGCTTGGGGAGTTCCTTCTGCAACAACAATTAATGAACCTAAAGACACTGTCTTGCTCTCCAGCTCATTGCCATCAGGTCTCCCTTTTGGGAAACATGTGAAGAAATGTGCTTCTCTATTAACCTATCTTGTTTTCATGCAGGAACTCACTTGTTGTTTGTTTCATGCAGCACTGAGTAACAAAAGGGAGCACATTGTTCAACCAATGGACATTATGTTTCCCATAAGAAAGCAGCTGGGCACTTACAATAGAGTCACAGATACCATGGATGATGTAGCCCAGCATTTGATTGGTAACCTCTTACCTGATAATGAGGAAGAGCTCCTTGCTGGAGTAATTAATGATTTTGATCATGTTAGACTGCAAAACCAAGCTGAGGAGTTGGAAGAATATGATGTTTTCCATAATAGTGGGGGTATGGAGCTGGATGTTGACCCTCTGGAAATTGTCACCTTTAGTACAACAAAGGCTAGTGTTACAAATGATATTGGAAGTGGAAGCAGTCAGTACAACCTCCAAACTGCTGTTGGGACAGTCACAGGGGAGCATCCATTTGGTGAACACCCCTCCAGGACTTTGTTTGTAAGAAACATTAACAGTAGTATTGAAGACTCGGAATTGCGCTCCTTGTTTGAGGTATATTCACAATTCCATGCGTTTTTTATTATTGTTTGAGGTATATTCATAATTCCAGGCTAAAAGAACACTTACTTTAAATGAAAACCGTAAGAACATATTTTTTCCTTCCAATTTTACTCCAGACTGGTGCCATGTCCAGATACAAATATTTGTTGTCTTTAACAAGACAAATTGCCATGCAATGACTTGCCCGTATGCATCTATCTAGCTGTCCAGCTTTTCCTCTGTTTCATCATTCAGTCTGTCTTTTGCTTCAAGTTTTATTTTGATTGTTTTCTTAAAACTGACATTTATCAATCTTTACTCTTTACTTTCTTTTTCTATAGTTTACCTAGCATTCTTGTTTCTTGTTTTTATAACACCTTAGTGATTGTGAAATATATTAGAATCTAATCATAGGCATCTACAAGATAAGAATAAATGCCTAAGCATGCTTGTTTTAGTTTTTGGTTTTCTTACTAAAAGCATACCATTCATTCAAGCAATCTAGGCGGTTTGTCTTATATAAACAAATTACTACTTGAACCTGAAAACTGGGCACTCAGAAGCATTAACTCCTATGGTGTCTAGTAAAGCTAGTTTCTTGTTACTTATCATGGCATTGCTGATCTTGTTTCCTGCTAGCCATTTGGAGACATTCGGTCCATGTACACTGCAACAAAACACAGAGGATTTGTTATGATATCTTACTATGATATTCGAGATGCTCGAACTGCTATGCGGGCACTACAAAATAAACCACTCAGGAGGAGGAAACTTGACATCCACTTTTCAATTCCCAAGGTTAATAGTTCTCATGTATTCATATTCCTCTTGTCAGTACCATCTTTTTGCTGATTTGTTTTATTTTTCCTGTCATCTATTCACATTCCTCTTGTCAGTACCATCTTTTGCTGATTTATTTTATTTGACTTCACAGGAGAATCCATCGGATAAAGATATGAATCAGGGAACCCTTGTGATCTTTAATTTGGAGCCAGCGGTTTCAAATGAGGAACTCCTTCAAATTTTTGGTGCATTTGGTGAAGTGAGGGAGGTAAAATTATTGCCACTTGCTGACCCATTCAATTGCTGTTACTTGTATGTAAATAAATACCTTTTTCTTGTAGAAGGAATAGGTTAATGACATTATCATCTTACCAATGAACGTACCCATCAAAATATTTTTCTTTTTTTTAAATAAAGTTGGATGCAATACTTCCATTTATGTTAACTTTACACCTATGCAGATAAGGGAGACACCACAAAAACGTCACCATAGATTTATCGAGTTCTATGATGTCAGAGCAGCGGAAGCTGCCCTGAGGTCACTGAACAAGAGTGATATTGCTGGTAAGCGGGTAAAATTGGAGCCAAGCCGGCCTGGTGGAGCTCGTCGGAGGTCTGTTAGTGTCTGTTTTGAGTCCTGTTATACTTTCCTTCTGTAACTCGACTACTACATCTGTTTTTGTTTTGATGTCATTAGGACATATTAGTTAGTTCAAATTTGCACTAAATGATTTGTCCTAACAACATGCAAATAAAACCTGATGGAGTATATTGTAGCTTGTGTTGACTATTTATTTAGCATCATGGATATTGGAAGTAGCATATTTTCGTCCAACTTACTTATTACCTTGACATGTGGTGGTTCAGTCCTTTTTGTGATAATGGCCTTCTATGTACCATATTTGTTCTCAGCTTCAAGCTTCTTTTTGTCATTCAAGCTTTTGAGGATTATTACTATTGTACCTCAGAGTATGGAAACCTTGATCTGAATTCTTGTTTTATGATTCTTAGATGTAGATGAGTGTTCTATATGATTCTATTAAGAAAACAAAAATACATTTGGTGTGTCAATCTCTAGTGAGATTGGTGTTACAACATGGCGATTTTGTCTGTCTTGCACACTTGTTTACTTTGGATCTTGGCCAGTACTCTTTTATACGCCAAGTAATTATGTAAGGGAAAAAGAGATCTACTTTATCAATTGTGTGCTTTTGTTTTCTTTATTTACATATTTTCTTTGAATTTCTGCAGGATATATCAGAATATATTGTTACATGCATTCTCAAGGTTATGTTTCTTATTGCAGTTTTGTACAGCCGAGTAACTATGACTTTGATCAAGATGAGACGAGGAATAATGTATTCCATTTTGGATCACCTTCAGCCAACTCCCCACCAAGTAATATTAGTATTTCTTAGCCCTAACTCTATGTCATGTTGTTCCTTAGTCTCCTTTAATGTTGTTGATATGGATCCAATCTATTGTGAATTCACATTTCTCTTGTAGGTTTGTGGTCCCAAATCGGCAGCCCAATAGAACATAATCAATTGAATACACGCAGTGAAACTTCATTTAGTGGTGGGATGAGCCCCTTGAGTGGTAATAATATTCATGGGTTATCTTCAGGATATACTCCGATGAGGGTACCTATCGGGAGAAGCTGCAACAGGAATATTGTTGCCGATCACATGTTTCATACATCTTCCAACTTTCATAATTCACATTCATTTCCAGAACATGGTGGAATTATGAGTGCAAGCCCAGTTGTGTCTTCCGCAGCTTCATCCACTTCTACTGCATCAGGCTTCACAACAATGGCGTGGACACCATTTCTTTGGGGCAATAAGAATACCCTGAGGGAGCATTCTCTGCCTTCAGCCTTCCGCTCTCTGCCTCTTAGCAGTTCACATTTGTCCAATAGCCACACGCAACGCCAAGATAGTCCCTATCATAACATTCATGGTTCCTTCAGGCCATCAGAGTACTTCCCCCAGTATCATGTTGGGTCTGCTCCATCGGTCTTTCCCCTTCAAAGTAACTTTGGCTATTATCCTGAATCTCCAGGCACATCTTACGTGAGACCAAGTAAATTTGGAAGCATAGGTCCAAGCCACGTTGGTGGAAGCCTTATGACAAACTTTGGTCTTCGTTCCCAAGTTAATGCTCAATCTATGCAAAGTGGTAATACATACAAGAGTCCTTGTTTTTTCAAGTGGTAAAACCAGATACGTGATGACCCATGATTTTGTGAATACTTTCTTTTGATGGTGCAGTTGGTTTCAAGGGTCTATTTGAGTCTGGCCAAAACCATGCAGTTGGAAATACTGGTGGTCAAGAGGATAGTAGGATGCAGTATCAACTGGATTTGGAGAAGATCGTTACAGGAGAAGATACTCGGACAACTTTGGTGATAAAGAACATACCAAACAAGTATATTTTTACTTGAATTAATTGGAAATTATATTTGTTATTACAATATCATGCTGACCTGATGTTGTGACTTGTCATTGACTACCTTTTTAGGTATACACAAAAAATGCTTTTGGATGTAATCGATGAAACTCATGAAGGAACCTATGATTTCTTCTACCTACCTGTCGATTTGAAGGTACAACCTTTTGCTTGTGAAATATTGCATGATTCCGATTGAAGATACTTTTAATTACGGCTTTTTTTTACTTAAATATCTGCAGAACAAATGCAATGTTGGCTATGCTTTCATCAACATGATATCTCCTTCTTTCATTGTATCTCTCCACAAGGTTATTCCTAATCGATTAATTCTCTTTATATTTTGTTTTCGTCATTGGGCTGTTACTGGAAAGATCAGATATGTCTTGTGAAACTTTATTGCTTCACTTTAGATTTTTTTTCATAAATTTATGTACTACAACAGAGGATTACTGTATAGTATTTCCCTCCCTCAAATGTTATCCTGACACCTACCTTTTGGTGACATTGTTTTCTTTATTTGTCCTCTTTGATATGATCTGTAACAGAATAATAAATTCTATAATAGACCTTGTAACCCTATACGTCCTAAGGGCATTTTAGTGCACATCATACATATATTCTATAATCTTTGTTACTTTTTTATTCCTAAGAATTGCTAGATGTCTATGGAATGCCTTGATTATAACCCCAGGACTATGGAAATTTAATTTACACAATTTCTGTTGCAAAGTGACAAGCTATTGTTTCCAAGTTTGATACAGTGATAGTCATTAACCCTAGGATGATATCTATAATCGATCCAGCCCTAATACAATCTCTTTGAAAGCAACTAATGAATAAGCAAATCAAATCCAATTTAGTCAAAGGATCAAGTCTCTTATCTTATGTTACCATTCTAGCTGCCTGGTTGGTCTTTGCTTGTGAAGCTTGAAGCATGACTGCTCTGGGTCATGGGGACAGTAAAAGCCATGGCATATCTATTGGCTACAATGTTTCTTTCCTGCACGTGACATATTTTAGTAAGAGGATAACTGACAGTCACACAATTGTCTAATAGTTCAGTGTTTACTTGCAGGCTTTTACTGGTCATAAATGGGAAAAGTTTAACAGTGAGACAGTAGTTTCACTGGCATATGCTCGAATCCAGGGAAAGACTGCACTTGTAAATCACTTCCAAAATTCAAGCTTGATGAATGAAGACAAGTGTTGTCTCCCAATTCTATTTCATGATAGGCACACTGAAAATGGCTATCAGGTAAATTGCTTTAAGGTAAAACAGTGTTCCGATTTTCTAACATAAAAGTGTCCAATTTATGTCGTTGTTTTATTTATTTTGTCAGTTAAGTCGTTTAAGTTTCAGATATGTCCCCATAATTGCACAAATAGTCCTTTTTTCTGTTGATTGTAATTACTTTTGTAATTTATGAGCCTTTTAGGGCTAGCAAAACGATTTCCTCTTCTAGTAAAAGATATTACAATGGCTTAACAGAATGCAAACTAACATGTAAAACTAAGTTTTGGCAGTCTGCTTCTGTCTATCCGTCAGGGCCATGTGCTACATTTCATATGTTTTCTCTGAAGTAGAGCTAATTAGTATTTGTATAGTTATTGGGAATTTGTATCAAATAAGTGAACAGAATAACGAGAACATGAAGAAGGGAACCGGAAATGTTTGTCAACAAAATCGTAAGTCTAAGCATTTTGATGTTGCTACTTGGTGATATCACTCGCTACATCTGTCTCTACTGAAAATTTAAGTGTTATACATTTCTTTGACGATGTGGAAGCTTAGTGTAATTCTTGGTAACATTATACTCTGCAATTAGTTGTTCATACTAAAGAATTCCTAGTATTGTCATAGCTCTCACCAACTTTAGACTTTGTCTTTCTATTTGTTGCATTCCATATTTTCTCCATGTTTTTAGCATGGTTCATTTGCTTTGATTTCGTTTGTTCTGCTAACCAAGTTTCTTTTGAGCAGATCCTATTGGACGGCACAAACATCTCCTACAAAGATGGCGTACTGGAAGGATGTGACCTTTCTGGCGACCTAAAGAGAGGTAATTTCAGGCAGGACTGAGGTGATGAACTTACCTGGAAGTGCCCCTGAAGGAGTCTAATCGATCTTTTGTAGATGCCGACTCTTTCCATAGATTGTCAAGTGTACAAATCAGAGGATGAAAACTTGATCTTGATGCTACATTTTGTTATTTTGCATCAACTTGCTATAGGTGCAGAAGAAAGTTCCCAGTGATTGGGTAGTATTAGTATTGTGTGTGTGTGTGTGTGTGTATATATATATAGTGCTAGCGTCAGTGAAAGGCAAAGATTTCAGTTGAATGGCAAAAAAAGAAAAGAGCTTACTGTAGTTGTAAACAGAAAGGCTGAAAAGTTGCACTTTCTATGCAGTGTTGGCATGTTGTATCCATTGCCTTTTGTCTCTGTAAACACCTATGAGGCTATGATGCTTTTGAGGGTAAAGAAAGTGCTTTAGTGTTTATGCATATGCATTTTAAGCATGGCTTGGATGCCAAACTGTTAATTTTTGCGGTTTAATGTAAATTTTAGAACAACACTTATGTACTCGAAATTGAATGGCGGGAGCGCTGAATCACGTAACGGGAGTAGAGGAGTTTAAATCAACTGAGAGACGATAAAGAACGATGGATGCCGCTTCCTCACAAAAGAAAATGACATTATTTGAAAGTTATTCGAATCTGGTTGAAACAAAACTGTGCGGTTATTTATCTGCTGTTACAGTAGCACAGCTACAGTAATCCACTAACTACAGTGTCATAGCCTCATAGTTCACTAAACATCGATTAAATGGGTAATTGTGGTCTAGAATAGATTAAATTTTAAGAGTGATGGCATATAAGAGAAATGGGTTTAACTTATGACAGATCAGGGATAAGAAGTTTAACCAATGACATATAAAGGATTTCCCCTACTTATTATGATGCTTAACCATCCCCTTCCTCCTCCCATGAACTCAACTCTAGTGTCTTCGTTGGTTGTTGCAATTGCAAGAGGCCCAACGGCTGTTATGTTTTACCCTAAACTGAAGAACGTTGCAATGCAGGTTTCTGGATGTTGCAATTTGTTGCAGTAGCTAGTTTTAGTTTATTGTATCATTTTGATCTGTTCTGAGATTTATTCATGGTCTATTGGGTATGTCTTTCGATTTTTTTTCAGTCTCTCGAGGAATTAAAATTGAATTTTTATTTTCTTGGTAAAAAATATTGGAGAAAATGAGATCAAGATATATTATTTATTATGATTTTTCTCCTTGACATGGGCATGGCGCCGAGTCAGTCCAACCTGAAACCGTACTTTTGACTGAAAATGTTGCATGAAACACAAACATATCTCGCATTTCAATGAAACACATCTCGTACAATAAATAGGCACCGAGGTAGCCCAACATGGCAACATGATGCTTTTGTCCAAAAAAAAATGTTGCAACGAAACATGTTGTGGTTGTACAATAGAAGTTTGATTCTCTTGAAGAATATTATGGGTGGTGCCAGCCCTTTTTTATTGATATATTGTTAAAATAACATTAATATCTCATCTTGCAGACATAGTTGCGGATGTTTCGTTGAATGTTGGACTAATAAAATATCAATAGGACACCCAATTTAGCACCCAAAAATTAATTATATTCTAATAAAAAATCGATGTACAACGTAAGCTGTTTCCATGAAAAAACACGTGGCCTGTGCGGCGCGGGAGAGAGCGCGCGCGCAGTCCTCCGCACCCCGCCTAAACCCTGTCGCGCCGAAATCACGTGATCGATCATCTCTATTCTGTGCCGGCCGCCGCCCCTCACGCCCTAATCCCCCGTCCCTTCCCCTTCCCGTCCCCCGAATCCGCGACGCGATTCCTAGCCTCCTTCTCTTCCCGCCATGGATTTCACCGTCCTGCCTCCTCCTCTCGGTCCACCCCGCCGCGCCGGCGGCGACCGCACCCCGCCGGCCCGTGCGTTGTGCGCCAGCCTCAACCCTGCCTGCGTCTCCAGGCCCTCCGCCGCGGCTGCGGCCGCCGCCCAGAAGCCGAAGCGCCCGGGATTGTCCGGCGATGAGGACCCGAAGATAAACCGCCTTGGCGCAGCCGTCGACGGGAAGGAGAATAAAAACGCGCCCACTTCCACCGCCACGAAGGTTAGAATTGTTCTGCGACCCTGCAGCCGAGTCGGCGAGGCGCCGACAAAGCTGCCGCTCGGCAACACCACCACGCGCCTCAGTGGAGCCGCCGCCAACGGCCACGCCGTGGGCGCGAATCCGTCGCTTGTCCCCGCAGCGATGCGGAAGGCGACGCCGGTGGATTCCGAGATCGCCTTGCTCCGGCCCTGCAGCCGCGGAGACGGGGCGTCAAGATCGGCCCTCGGCAACACCACAGCGCACCTCCGCATAGGCGCCGCCGCCGACGGCCACGCGGTGGGCGCGAGCACGGCACCTGCCCTCGTGGCGAAGCGGAAGGCGACGACGCCGGCGGACTCCGAGATCGCCGTGCTCCGGGCCTGCAGCCGCGGCGAGGGAGCGTCGAGATTGCCCCTCGGCAGCACCGCGCGCCCCCGCGTAGGCGCCGCCGCCGATGCGAGCACCGCGTCGCCGAGCCCGTCGTCCTCCGACAGCGGAGGGACGGTGCGCGAGCTCCTGGAGACGGCGCGAACGGTCACCGACGCGATCCGGCGGCGCGAGATCGAGCGGCTCAGGGCGGCGTCACGGCGGGAGCTGGACCGGATGGTGAGGACGGTGGAGTTCAACGACCCGTTCATCAGTCCCCAGGACGTGCTCAGGTGACCGGCCATCGACGCATTCATTCCGCTCATCGTTAGCGCCGATCTCGAATTGTAGAGAGACAGTAGACTGCAGTGTCGTAGGATCGATGACGTTCTTGATGTCATTGCTCAATTTTGCACAAGGTTTTGTTAGATCGTTCCTCCCTGCTGCTCTCCCTCCGTGTGAGAACGAGCTCAACCAGAACCTAATCATCTGGAAGTTGCAAATCTTAGTTAGTTATTAGTTGAATGATAATCGAGATGAAACAGATTTGGTGGCACGCACGCTGTCATTATCTCTTAACTGTTTCCAGTTTCTTGCCTGTTGCGTTGCCTACCATGGATGTGTCTCGGCATGAAACGGTTTCTAGGTATCTGCACTTTCTGGACATTCTCTTGCTCCAGGACACGGTGTGGCATTCAGCAGTCTCAGCTGACATGTTCAGCTAATGGAGAACTCGTTCCTTGGCAGCTATATTTTCCGGTGAAAAAGAACAAAAAAATCGGTGAACTATGTCCGGCCGGGCAAACCATTGCTATAACCCTTCTGGGATTTGGGAAATCTAGTAAAAACATTTTTCAAAATCGAAGGCACCTTTAAAGCTCGCTTTTTGAGAGGTACATAAAGAATTTGTTTAGCTAAGTGCCGTTTTTGCAGGAAAGGTTCTTTTCCATCGTCATTAAGTGAGATGAGGGCATGAGGCAACGTCATTTGAAAGTGGCACAATGGACAGGAAATTTTTACTGTTTCTTTACATACATGATTTAATTTTATGATTCTTATTACTTGGCGCGATGATACCTCTGATTTATGTTAACATTTATATTGATGATCGCCCTACATGAACAACCCATGACTGTCAGCTCTTTCTTCGCCCACTACGATGATATTTTTTTAGATAATAGTACGATGATATAGAACACAGCTTCTCTACATACTCGATCATTCATTCGTCAGGTATAGAGCACAGCTTCTCTACATACTCGATGATATAGAGCACAGCTTATCTACATGCGCATTCGTTAGTCACAGGTGTAGAGAGTACAGATTCTCTGCATATAATTTAGCTTGGATTGGATCATTGATGAGTTGGATAAAAGATCATAGCTTGTCTGCAAATAATTTAACATCACTAGAGACTAATAGATGCACAAATAAAGGGAACATTTAGTATTTGAAATTCATGACGAGGAAAATTCTGAAACGCGAAATAATAGAGTCGGCTTATCATGTCCAATTCCTGGGCACCACATACCAATTTCCGGCTATGGCGTTATGGAAGGCGGCAACTGAACCAAAATGTCGATTCTTCGCTTGGCTAGCATTACATGATAATGCACTGACAGCAGATAACATGGCAAAGAAGAATTGGCCATGCAATCCGACTTGCTCGCTGTGTTACTGCGAACATTACAACAACACACTTGCTCACGCAGTGCAATTTTACTGAAGCAGTATGGGGAAGACTGGCTACTCAATTGCAACTACCACCAAACGTCGCACCCATCAACATGGAGGGGGTTTCTCCCTGGTTCAAGCAGATTCTTGCCACCGGCACTAAGCAGGAGAAAAGGAAGCACACTGGCATTTTGCTTACATTCTGGTGGCAGATTTGGAAGGCGTGCAACAGAAGAATCATCCAGCAGCAAGAGCGATAATTTGCTCAGGTCACGACCCTTATCATGGACCAGCTCCATTCACACCGCGCAGCTGGACTTCTGCACTAATCTGTTCCCGTGCTTTCTCTTTTTTGCTGTTTCTTCTCAGGGCTGATAGCCCACCTCTTTAGTTCTCTGTAATCACTACGGTGTATTGCTCTGTTTTTCTCTTAATGGATGGCAGCCCTCCTGCCGCATTAAAAAAAAAATCTGAAACGCCAAAATGCTTCTTCCTCCCCAGCACAACGCACACTAACTGGAGTCAAAGTATTCTCTTGCAGCCCATGGTATAACAACGATTCATGTCTCAATTTTCTCACGAAACATCCGTCTACTCATCAAACAGATTCAGGTAACACCGATGCTGCACCGCTGTGGACCAAGGCTATAACCGCGAATTTGTGGGAATATACAAGGCATAGCCCACTGAGCGGAATGCACACTGGCCCAAGTGCGAGTGTGTGACAGCCCAAGGAGCGAAATAATTTCACAAAAAGGAAGGTTTTACAGGGCATCAAAGATCCAGGGATCAAAACGTAAAGCCAAGCAAATTTCATTCCCCTATCATTAGAGAAACAGTTCCTTTGCCGTGCGCCCCAATATTTATCGTGTGCAAACTATTGAACACACGACAAAAGAGCTTCATACCGTGAGCTCTATAAAAAATACACGACAAAAGTATGACACATGATAAATAACCTTTTTACCATATGTCACGTAGGAGGCATACGGACAGATCTATCCTATCTCCTCTTACTCTCGGTGGCTTGCTGGCTTGTCGTGTTGTGCTCCCTTTTCGTCCCCTTTCATTGCACAGAGACATTCCCCAGCCCAATCGAAGCCTCCACCTCCAGCAATGGATGCCGCCTGGGAGGACAGTGTGAACAGTGACGTCACCACACGCACGCTTACGTCCACGCACAGTACCGCCGCGCCGTAGCCCTACTCCCTATCCTACAGTATCCTACGCGCTTCATCTTTCCACGCCACCATCATCCCCGTCCTTTTTTTTTTTCCCTTTTCTCCCTGTTGCAGTAGCAAGCAAAGAAGAATGCGACGTGCATATCCTACTGTTGCCTTGCGACTTGCCGCCAACTGATGAACCCAATAGGAACCTGCAAGTCCGTAGCGACCAAAGAACGCCATGTTACTGTTGCCTTGCGACTTGCCGTGCACACTGTCCCCCTGTTGCCACGGCAACAACTTCCGTGCGAGCCGTGCTTTACTTCTCGTCATCTCCTTCGCAAAATCGCCATTCCTCCAGCAAACCGAGCCACAGTTACAGGCCCTAGCCCACGAACCACTTGTGGGCTTCTGTTCGTAAGAGGAGACACCACTATCACGCTGCCACGGTTTCAGGTTCGACCCACGAACTGTTCCCCATTTCGTCAGCCCACCATACGACCCAGCGCACACCCTCAGCCGCGTCAGTAGGGCCTATACAGACTTCTGAAACCTGCTGCGTTTGTATTTATAAGACTCAGTTCTGACTTCTGAGAATTTATCAAAACAATTCCCATGGCAATTGTGTATTTTGGCGGTATGCTCCCCCATGCATATATGATTCTTCATTTCATTGTCTCCTCTGATTTTTGACGTGTATGTTTTAACTCTGTTGTCTCCGAGCATAGTCTGATTTTAGTGTATGTGCTAAAATCAAGGATTTATGCACTGATCATGTAATAATGTACTAAATCTGAATGCTTAGCCTCCATGATTCATGATTTATCAGCCTGTGACGTGCGGAAGCATGCAAATCCAGCACAACCCATATCTGCTTGCTCTGCTAAGAAGTTTCTGCCTGCAATCTAATCTGAGTAGGCCCATCCGTGCTCTCCATGAGCTTCTTGTCTTAATATATAACTAGTAAGGTGGTCCGCGCAAACGCTAGAAATATATATACTTTGTCAATGTTGCTTCCTTGATTATATAAATTAATAGGGGTAATCTCTTAGACCCTATATTATTGTCAACCAAAAACACCTATTTTTATGAAAGGGCTCAGATCTAAGGTTTAGACATAGCTTTCTCTTAAACAGGGTGCACATTTTAAAATTGTCTATTTTTTGTTGTATCTTTTCAAATTATTTTTTTCTAAGCCCTCGTCTTTAGTCGTATCTAGTTTGTCGTGACCACACCCGGCGAGGCCCTCCCAGACGGAGGCATCGAGTGTGGTCATGGATCCTGACATCTCAAGCAACAACGGATTCGACCACCCATCTCTTTTCTGCTCTAAGCGATGGTGGATCCGGGTAGGCAACGATGGATTCAGGTACTCGACCCTTCCTCTCGTAAGGTCGGAGTCGAGGCGGCGAGATCTAGGCTCGCCCCCATGCACAGCCCTTCTTCCCCATGCATGGTGGTGGTGGCTGCTCCCTTCGCCACACTACTTCTCCCTGAGACGCGTTAGATCTAGCAGCATTTCGCAGGTGACAAAGGATGTGAATGTGGTGGTGCTGGGACATGTCCCGGTGTGCCCGATAGTGCTTTTTTATTTTACCAGCAACACGGTAGTAGCGGGCCTAAATCAACCACTACTATGTAAACCTTGTTTTAGTGACAGAGTCACAGTAGTGAAAACTTTGTCTTCTACTGTAAGTTTTTTCGCCCATTGCTAAAGACGATTTTTGTAGTATTGTGTTGTTGTTTTTATTCATTGTATCTCTTTTATTTGACCTAAGCTAAGCAGTCCTTGTCATGCCCAAACACAAAAGTTAACACTAAAGTTTCTATTCTTGCTTGCACGCTCGGCTCACAATGAGGTGTCACCTCTATTGCATGACGGCCATCCTCAAGCGTGCTACTTATAGTGTTGCAGCACAATGTTAGCACAGTTGCTCTTAATGTTTTTTTATGGCTTGTCGTCTTCTAGATTAGTTGGCTACTTGGCACTTGGCTCATGATGGTTGTGAAGTAGCACTGTCAATCTGATTTTCTATTGTTATAGATGCTGGTACTGGTAGGCATACTCATGCTTCATCAATCATGGTGCATGACTTTGAGTTCATCACAATTGGACTCAATGGGCGAAGGTGCATGGTCATATAATTTCTTACAACCATGGAGTTAATGGCTCGCCTTTTTTAACATCACATACATACATGATCCTTGTTGTAGGGTCCAAGCATAATATATGAAGTTCTAAATCAGGAGAGTGCATAAAGTAATTAGTCATGATGATACCGTCCCAAAAACCAACACATATAGGTCCCCATGCATTTCTTAATTCTCTACTCCTGTCGGGATCATATGGGTCCAATTTATCAACTCCAAGTTCTTGAGGGTTGTGGCTGCTCTTGGTGCCTCCACCTCATGCTCCAACCGTCATTGTGGCCTTTTATTAGTAGCTACCAGCATCTTTGTGCGTTGTATTATAAAACTACCTGATATATACTTTCCTCCACCTCTCCAAGTGCCCGCTCAGCACGTACTCCAGTGCCATTGCTCTCTTAGCACATCTTGCCACTTATTTGTCAAGTGCTACTGGATCTCGCACCAATCATCGTCATGGGCTTCTGGTAGCCACCGCTGAACATCTTAAATCGTCGTATAATACCGCCGCGGTCTCGACGTTGCTTCTCCATGTGTCTGCTCGTTACCCTAATACCATTGCATTCTTTCTTTTATGTACCGCGCATTCGTCAAGCACGACTTTGAGTTATTGGTCATGTTCTTCCATGGACATCTTAAGTTCCAAGTTATGCAACCATATGCACGTGCATGTTGTCACTGTCTGATGTTGCGAGCTCCGGTCATGGCGCCCAGATGTCGTGAGATCTTTTATGGTTTGTGGGCATGCATGGATGACCAGCGAGCTTTACTTTGCACAGTATTACTTTTTCTGACATCCAAGAAATCTGGTCACCGACACCGGTGCATCCTCATCATCGAACTCACCTCGCATCCGCAGATGATGGATTCTAGCTTCTTCAGTGTCAGGTTTAGGTAGGTTTGGTTGAGGCACGCAAAGAAAAAAATGGGACAATAATTATTGCTAGGGATTTGTTTAGGCTGCTAATTAAGATGAACATGTTTATAGTGTTTCCCCTACACAGTTGGCTCTCGTTGGCTCGCAGCTCGCTCATAGACACAAGGAGTTCCCGAGTAGAAGCAAGCGCAGCATTGTGGCCGTCGACGCTGCCGAGTTGGGGAACCGTCGCTAGGTCCTTTGGTCGCCGTCCCAGAGATCCCCGAGTCCATGTACACCACCGTTAGCTGGGTCCAAACAATCATTCTTTTATTGCCCTCACAAAACATACGTAGTTAATTTGAGTGCAACGTGTACATACAGCTAGTTTTTGATTAAGTTGACTTTTATGCTGTATCATGTGACGTGTAAATATACTATTCTTTTATCCTTTTAGGTAGAGTTATAATCATTATGGTCTCTTTTATTTCATCTGGACCGCTCATGTTTTATTAAATCAATGATTTAGAGATTTTTTCTGACTAATCTAGACCGTCTAAACTTCATAAAATCCAACGGCTAGAATTTTATCTTTTTTTTTATTAACGTGGTAATTTTGTGACATTAAGAGCGAATGTGGTGACTCATTTTTCTCTTCAAATAAGAAGATAATAGATACACCAAAGAGGAATTAGTAAATCATCATGATTCTCACGGAACAAAATTTTAGCTGGATATCCAGTGACTTCTGATGAAACAGGATTCAAAAGCATGAACCAAAGCATTGGAGGAGTCTCTAATATGTCGACTCTGGATTCTGGCACTGTAAAAGTGAAAAAGCCCATGTCTACTCAAAAAAGCAGGAAAAGAGAGGAAACTATCGAGTAAAAACTAGGGTCGGCGGTACCTTTCTGATTAGCAAAGCAACTTAGCGCGCTTAACGTTCTCCTAAGTTCTGAATCTCAGTGCATGCATGGCCCCACTTCAGACAGATTAATACTCCTTTCGTTTCAAAATTATTGTTGTCATTGACTTTTTTCATTAACTTTGACCATTCGTCTTATTTAAAAATTTTCAAAAAATATCATATATTTTTTAATAATTTATTTTATTACTAGATAAAATTTAAAAATATCTTATAACTTTTTATATTCAAATAAATATTTTGAATAAAACGAATGGTTAAAAATAACAAAAAAGTTAATAATAATAATAATTTTGAAACGGAGAGAGTACTATTTACAGAGCGTTGTACTAACTACTTGCTTTCGAGAACACACGCTTGTTATTCGCTTTGCGTGATACCTGACGGTGGGGGAGCAGATCGCAAGATTGCGTTGTAGGCTGCGCTTTGCAGACAGGTCTAGAGCCCGCTGGAGCATGAGGTGGGGTGCTAAAAGGAATCGATTGTTAAATCCTTCGACTTGATCTTTGTAAGTGATTTGTTTTTAAATTTATAGTTGCTAATTATAGCATTACTTTATGATTTTTTGCTTGAATCAGAACGATTGTTCACTTGAGGTCCAGTAACGTTTTGGATACTGTTCGAGAGACTGGCAAGCTGCTATGTTGAATGGCTGGGAGCCAAATTAGTGGTCACCGTCAGTTCCAGCTCCTTCTACTGTATCATTTGTTAATTGAAATTACAATGAGGAGGATTAGTTAACGATGACTCATACATCTATCTGAACCAGAATCCTGGACCCTCACTGAATCTTCAACAGCAAATGGTTTGTGGTGCTCCTGTGACAATCATTTGGCTGGCCATAACTTTCGTGTTTGAGAGTTAGCTAACCCCACTGTTGCTCTTGCCCTGTGGCGTACTAATGAACAATTTGACTTGCTAACGTTCAGATATGTTGTTTAGGACATGATTTTGGAACCGCTTGAGCTGTTGGGGTCTCCTGCATAAAATATGTTCCAGGTAGGCGAGGGCAGCCAGTGCTGGCCGTGGCGCCGTGCACATTGTTGAGGTCCCGTCCGTGGTCCCGTGTTATGTACTCCATCCGAATTTAAATTATTGATATATTTAATTTTTTAGTTATGTTTAATCATTTATTTTATTTAAAAAATTTAAAAATTAATCAAATATTTTGTTATAATTTATTTTATCACTAAAAAAAGTTAAAAACTATCATATAATTTTGTATATTTAAATAAATATTTTGAACAAGATAAATGATCAAACATAACTAAAAAAATTAACTGCGTCAACAATTAAAATCCGGAGGGAGTAGGTTATACTCTCTCCGTTTACATTTACATGTCATTTTATGGTTTTCAACTTTTCTCCAATTACATGTCATTCTCGCTTTCTAATGCACCTTTCTCTCTTCTCAATACAATATTCTCTTTTTCTACTATATCTCTATTTCTATCTCTCTCCTGTCGTTTTTAGTGTAACTATTTTTTTACTTCTTATTTTCCATGCTCAACTCTAAAATAACATTTAAATGTGAACGAAGAAAGTACATCAATACTCAATGCTGGTACAGTTAACGTGCCACGACATCATCACGATGATGACATGCGTGACATGCTCAGAACACTACAATGATCACCGCACGGAGCCACACGAACGCAACAGCTACAAGCTCAGGTCATCGCGAGGCAGCAGTCAATGCGCCATGGTGGCGTTCGCGTGCATCTCCGTTCTCCGTGTCTGGCCCAGAGGAGGCTGGAGCCAGATGAGCGCGTAACGACGCTGCCGGCCATCTCGCGAGGCCGACACGCTCACCAACACGCATCGGCCTCTCATTCGGTAACCTGATGATATGGATCCCACCCTAATCTGACATCCTTTTCTTTTGTTTCGACCGGAGCTGGGCGCGTACTGACGCCGCCGCCGACCACGGCTCGCCGCCGGCCGTCTCGCGAGCGTGACACGCTCCCCAACACACATCGGCCTGTCATTCGCTAACCTGTTGAAAGACCACCGTAATCTGAAGGACCCTTTTCAGCTGCCAATCCCTTTTCTTTTGTTTGTTTTATCAAATAATCAATGAAACAGTTGTTTTCCATTCAGTTGCCCTGCCATCTTCCAGAATGTGCACCCGTGCTGGGCAGATGAGATGAGTGCTCAGCAAAACCGCGGCCTGCCGATTACGTAACCGCGCTCCAGAGGCTTCTCCTAGCATAGAGCCAGAGGCTTCTCCTAGCATAGAGCGGCGCCTTCGTCGACCTTCTCTCCTTCCCTGCCTATATATATATCGTCATGGAAGACTCTCTCTCACGTCGTCCAACACACCTGCATCCTGATCTCCTCACACACCTCAAGGAGCTTTGGTCAGCTTGCACAAATTAAAGAAGAGAGAAGCACACGACCAAGCCTGGTTCTGAACACGACAAGCTCCCGTGCGACCAACAAGCCTCCTCTGCGGTGCAGCTGTTCCTGATCCCTTTTGGCAATGGCGCCACCCAACAACGAGCCCAAGGTCGCCGCTGCGCCCAAAAAGCTGGCCAATAACAAGGCCAGCCCGGCGGCGTCCACGCCCAGCTGCCTCTTCTCGCTGCAGGACGGCAATCTCACCGTCGTCGGCGACCGCAACGGCGGCAAGGCCACGCTCCTCTCCGACGTGCCGGGCCACGTCACGCTGACCCCCTTCGCCTTCGACCCGGAGGCAACCGACGCGCCGCGCGACATGTTGACCCGCGCCGCGGCCCACGCGCACCGCGGCGCGTTCCTGGGCTTCACGGCCCCCTCGGCGACGGACCGGGCCGCGTGCCGAGTGGGCCGGCTCCCCGGTCCGCGTCCGTTCCTGAGCGTGTTCCGGTTCAAGACGTGGTGGACCACGGCGTGGGCCGGGGCCCGCGGGCGCGACCTCCAGATGGAGACGCAGTGGGTGCTGCTCGAGGCGCCCGAGGTCGGCGGGTACGTCCTCGTGCTCCCCCTCGTGCAGGGCAGCTTCCGCTCCGTCATCTTCCCCGCCGCCGGCGACGGCGAGGAGGAAGACGACGGCGTCGTGCTCTGCGCCGAGAGCGGGTCCACCGCCGTCACCGCCTCCGACTTCCGCCGCGTCGCGTACGTGCACGCCGGCGACGACCCCTACAAGGTCTTGCAGGAGGCGTACCTCGCAGCCAGAGTCCACCTCAACACGTTCAGGTTTGTTTGTGGCACAATTTTTTTCCCTTCGCTTAAAAATTTTCCCCTACCCAAGCAAAGCAGCTCGATCAAATCAAATATGCTGCTTTTGAACGCGATACACCGCGTGCGCAGGCTGTTGGAGGAGAAGGCGCTGCCGCCGATAATGGACCGGTTCGGGTGGTGCACGTGGGACGCGTTCTACCTGACGGTGGACCCCGCCGGCGTGTGGCGCGGCGTGTCGGAGCTCGCCGGCGCGGGCCTGCCCCCTCGGTTCCTCGTCATCGACGACGGGTGGCAGAGCGTGAACCGCGACGGCGACGACCCGCCGCACGAGGACGCGCGGGGGCTCGTGCTCGGCGGCGACCAGATGACCGCGCGCCTCTACCGCTTCGACGAGTGCAGCCGGTTCCGCGAGTACAAAGAGGGCGCGCTGCTCCGCCGCCCGCCGGAGACGTTCTACGACGCGGCCTTGCCGAAGCACGTTATCCGCAAGGCCGCCGAGATCGAGAGCGCCAACAAGGCCAAGAAGAAGGCGGCGAAGGGCGGCGCAACTGCTACTGAACTTTCTGAATTCGACACCCAAATCGCACGGTTACGGCAAGATCTCGACGACCTCCTCGCCAAGAGAGAGGCCGTCCTTTCCAAGCTGCTGCTATCCGACAGCGACGACATCGTCAACGGCGAAGGAGAGACGGGATTGAAGGCGTTCCTCAAGGACATGCGCCGCCGGTTCCCTGGTCTCGACGACGTGTACGTGTGGCAAGCTCTGTGCGGCGCCTGGGGCGGCGTGCGTCCCAACGCGACGCCAGGACTCGACGCCCGCATCGTCCCCGCGAAGCCATCGCCCAGCCTCGCCGGCACGATGGAGGACCTCGCCGTGGACCGCATCATGGAGGGCGGGATCGGGCTGGTCCCGCCCGACCAGGCCTCCGCGCTCTTCGACTCCATGCACTCGCACCTCTCCTCCGCGGGCGTCACCGGCGTCAAGGTCGACGTGGTGCA
The DNA here is from genome assembly GCA_030378355.1 of Eleusine indica. Classification (NCBI taxonomy): domain Eukaryota; kingdom Viridiplantae; phylum Streptophyta; class Magnoliopsida; order Poales; family Poaceae; genus Eleusine; species Eleusine indica. The sequence goes on from CM059495.1 coordinate 53,707,688, forward strand.
CGCGCTCGAGTACGTCAGCGAGAGCCACGGCGGCCGCGTCGACCTCGCCAAAGCATACTACGCTGCCCTCTCCAGCTCCATCTCGACCCACTTCAATAACGGGACAGGAATCATCGCGAGCATGCAGCAGTGCAACGACTTCTTCTTCCTCGGGACGCGGCGCGTGGCCGTGGCGCGCGCGGGCGACGACTTCTGGTTCGACGACCCCAACGGGGACCCCATGGGCGTCTACTGGCTGCAGGGCGCGCACGTGGTCAACTGCGCCTACAACAGCCTGTGGATGGGCCACACCATCTGGCCCGACTGGGACATGTTCCAGTCCGACCACGCGTGCGCCGCGTTCCACGCCGCCGCGCGGGCCGTCTGCGGCGGGCCCGTCTACGTCAGCGACGCGCTGGGCCAGCACGACTTCGGCCTGCTGAAGAGGCTCGTCTTCCCCGATGGAACCGTGCCCAAGTGCGTGCGCTACGCGCTCCCTACCAGGGATTGTCTGTTCGCGAACCCGCTCTTTGATCACAAGACCGTCCTCAAGATGTGGAACCTCAACAAGGTCAGTTTTTCTTTTTTCATCACCTATTCTTTTTTTTTCCGGAATCCTTTTGCGGTTTATTTACTGTTCATTCATGGAAGTATTTCCTAAACATAGGATTTAGGAAGTTTCTAAATCTATTGGGAGTAAAAATAAGGCATGTCCTCCAATAGCTTCTAATAATTTATTTTCTAAAAATTAAAATCATATCACATATGGTCCAATAATCTGTTAGAAGTAAAAAAAACTATGAGAATCTGGCTTTAGGGAGTTTCGATCAGGTTGCTAAATGTGAAGAGTCATGTACCTTCTTGTGGGAGTTGCTATATTTAGAGACCTCATTTAGAAAACAATTGGAGGTTTTTTTTTAGTAACTTCTTAAATTTTAGTTTAGATAATAGTTGGAAATGCTCTAATAACCGGTATCTGAATTCTGAAACTCTGCATTATTCGGGTAGCAGTTTGGAGGCGTCATTGGGGCGTTTAACTGCCAGGGAGCAGGTTGGGACCCGGCCGAGCACCGCGTCCGAGGCTACTCGCACTGCTACAAGCCGGTCTCCGGCAACGTCCGGCCCACGGACGTCGAGTGGGGCCAGCGGGAAGACACCTCGGCCATGGCCAACGCCGCAGAATACGCTGTGTACAGATGCCAGTCCGAAGAGCTACTCCTCATGACACCCAAGTCAGAACCCATCCAGTTCACCCTCCAGCCTTCCACCTTCGAGCTCTTCACGTTTGTCCCCGTCACGACTATGAAGATCCCAGGTGTCGGGGTCGGGTTGCGGTTCGCGCCGATCGGGCTGGTCAACATGCTGAATTGCGGAGGCACCGTTGTCGATGTGGAGTACTACCGTGATGCGGGAGAGGTGGGGGTGAAGGTCAAGGGTGCGGGGCGGCTTCTGGTGTTCTCTGACGTGAGGCCCAAGTGGTGCTTGGTCGATGGCCGCGAGGCTGCGTTTGAACGGGAAAATGGCGGGAAGGTGATGGTTGATGTGACGTGGAAGCAGGAGAAGAATGGTGTCTCTGAAGTGGTCTTCTGCTACTAGCTAAGGAGGATGCTATAACGATATTACACTGCAAATCATATTTGTTTCTACTTTCACTTATAGTGAAGTGAAAACAATTACTAGATAGGCTTGATATGTATGTATTTTTTTAAGAAAAAGAATGAATGGTAATGCAAAAGGAATTTTGTGTTTATTTGTTCTGCTGTGAGGATATATAGAACGAGGTTACACTGCAAACCGTACCATAGAACGCGTCGCGAGATAAAGCTGCGCGAGGATGGCGCTGCTCAGCCCAACGTACCCCTTGATCGACCCCAGCGCGGCACGAGAAACTCTTTGTCGCATGTACTTGCCCAGCATGCATTATCTCTACCGTAGAGTGATTCAATGGATTCATGACACGTGTTTTTGCTTCTCAGTATTGTTCATGTGTATTTACTTTTTGGTTTGTGTATATGTAACGTAGTCCATGCATAAACAAAGCACTGACAGTGCAGTCTTTTGACTTCCATCTACATGAGGTCCTCATCAAGGTTGGAATAACCGGATTGACCGGTCGGCTCAGTTTGGTGAAAAACCGACCGGTCAACCGGAATAACCGGCCGGTTAACCGAATTGCTATAGTATCAGGTCCGGTTTTTTAGGGCTAATCAGTCGGTTAGCGCGACCAGCCGAGATCGGTTTTTCAGTTAACCGGCCGGTTATTCCAACCCTGGTCCTCACCTCTTATGTGACCATGCACTCTCTCTCTCTCTCTCTCTATATATATATATATATATATATAAACATGCTAGTTGGCAGGGCTGAAAGGTCTTGTCAGGAGATGCAAGCGTGTGAGAGTAGATGGAGGTTGATAATAACCATGCTTTAATTTAACTCTCTCTCAGTTTGTTATATAATATATTTTATTTTGCCAAATGAATAATAAGTTTAGTTAAATTTTGTACAATTTCTTATTTTATGAAATAATCTATTGAGTTCACTTTTATAAAATCTAGTAGACGTTCTTCAATTTTTTGTTGATATTGTGTTTTTATTTGTTTTTTTTTCTATTACTTGTATTGTATGGTGTTGGGTCACAAAAGATGGGTGTTAATGTACGGCTATTGAATAAGCTGATTCAAGGTACTTATGGCTGTTCCTCCGAAGAAAAAAAAAAGAACAGAATATCAGTGGGTATTTTAGTTCTTACACCCCGTTTCAAAGTATATATAAGTGTTTTTTACACTTTTAGACATCATGATTGACTGTTCACCTTATTTTAAAAAATATAACAATATTATTTATTTGTTATGGTTTTTTTATCGTTTGATAAATTTTAAGCATGATTTGTTTGTTTTTATATTTTCATATAAAAAAGACAAACAGGATCTAAAATAAAAAATACTTATATTTTGAAATTATCTATTTTGAAAATACATGGATCATTATTCTAGGTTACTCATGTTTTCTGAACATGCATGTATGTTTATTGAGCATCTTTGTTTTGTACTAGAATCACTAAAATGTGACAACCATAACATCCAAAGTTGTCCAGTCCTTATCAACGTTAGAAATTGAGAGAGAGAGAGAGAAGCTGCTGCCTTGTTGCGATTCCCCAACAGTTTTGTACTATTTTTGAAAGAGTACTATACACAAGAACCTCTCCTGCGTTGTTTCAAAATTTTCCATTCAACATTGCAAGCGTATCTAAAACATGACATTGGCTTAAATGAAAAAAAATATGAACATACCGTCTAATAACTCCTTAATTAAACATGTATGGCCATTGGCCTTTTAGCTGAATAAAAGCAATATTACTAATAGAGCTTGTAATCTTACATATTGAAATATTTTTTTCCAGAAACAGTGCACTGCGACCAGTGACATAATGACAAGGAAATGAAACAAATTAAAACAAGACCATAAAAGTATGATGTGCTTTGGACCAAAAGAAGATCCAACGAGGAGGGATGGGGTGAACTGGGTATATAAATAGGCAAAATTTAGACTTTGGGGAAACATTAGCCTGCTGAGCTAGAAATAAGATCCCGCACAATCCTCAGCGAGAGTTCGTTCTACCATGCCACACGAATCAAATAAGAAAGTTAATTGAAACGCAATAAAGGATGGTCCAAAAACAAAACAAGGGATGGCCTTTTCTTTAGAAACTAGACGATGTTCTCTATCTAGTGCTGCTGTCTGCGAATGGCATCAGAGAAAAATCCATACCATCAATAAAAATATAAGCAAAAAATTTCAAGACAAAAATATTAGTCGTCAAGAGAAATATGGACAACTCAGATCTGAATAGGGAGGTAGAAAAATGGTGATGATGTCAGCCATGTATGAGATTGTCACCGGAGTTGAGAGAGAGAGAGAGAGAGAGAGAGAGAGTGGAGGGAAGAGAGATAGTCACCGGAGTCAAAGAGTGAAGTTTGAATTGGTCTGCCAAGAGAGAGAGGATACAGGAGTGAAAATGAATGCGCCAAGAGTGGTGACAGGCTGCAATGCAGAGGGGAGAGAGCGTCAGCTGTCAGTTGGGCAAGAGAAGAGAAAAAAGGTGTAGTATGTATGTGTACAATATGCATAACTACAACAAAAATGACCTATTATGACAGGGCAAAACCCACAATAGCGGCGGGTGGGCCGCCCCGCCGCTATGCAAGCGCCGCTAGAAAAACAAAGCTCTAGCGGCGGTTGATCTGAAAATGGAATCAACCGCCGTTAGAACAAAATTAGTAGCGGCGGGTGATAACTTCACCCGCCGCTACCCATAAATCCGAAAAAAAAAGAGGCCCTGGGCCCTAGGCCCATAGACCCACTGTGGCCCCCTGCGCCTTGACCCACCAAGGCCCCCTGCGCCTTGCGCCGCCGTCGGAGGAGGGGGAGGAGCCGAATCCAGGCTCCCCTTGCCGCGCGTCACCATCGGAGGAGGGGGAGGAGCCGGATCTGGCCTCCCCTTGTCACGTGCCACCGTCGGAGGAGGGGGAGGAGCCGGATCCGACCTCCCCTTGTCACGTGCCACCGTCGGAGGAGGGGGAGGAGCCGGATCCGGCCTCTCCTTGCCTCGCGCCACCGTCGGAGGAGGGGGAGGCACCGGATCCGGCCTCCCATTGCCGCGCGCTGTCATGGAGGAGGGGGAGGCACCGGATCCGGCCTCCCCTTGCCGCGTGCCGTTGGAGGAGGGGGACCCAAGCGCCGTCGGAGGAGGGGGAGCCAAGCCGCCGTCGTGCAAGGCCGACCCGCAGGGCTGTCATCGCGCAAGGCCTCGCGCCGCAGGGCCGCCGTCTCGCCGAGGCCTCGCGCTGTCGAGCCGCCGTCTCGCCGAGACCTCACGGCCGCCAAGCCGCCGTCTCGCCGAGGCCGAAGTCGTGCCCGCATCTGGAGCCGTGCTGCGAGGAGAGGGAGGGGGTGGCGCCGGCTGTGAAGAGAGGGAGGGGGTGGCGCCGGCTGTGAGGAGAGGATGGGGCTGGCACCGGCTGCAAGGAGAGAGGGAGAGAGATAGGAGGAAGGGCGGCGGCGGCTAGGGTTAGGAGTGAGGCTGAGGGAGGGAGCGGGGTAGGGTTGTGTTTTTATATGGGCTGCGGTTGATGGGCTTTAGCGGCGGGTGGCATTGTAGCCCGCCGCTAGTGTTAATTTTTAGCGGCGGGTTGCTTTCTAGGCCGTCTTTATAAATATTTATTGAATAATAGCGGCGGGGCATTATTGGACCGCCTTTGGCATTATTGGGCCGCCTCTATTAAAAATTGGGCTACACCGCTACAGAGGTCTTTTGTGGTAGAGTATATGAGTAAAAGAAAGAATAAAAGATGAAATCTTCTCTAACATGTTAGCGCATCTCAAAGCTGGTTCAAATGGATCAGCGGTCAGGATAATACATGTTCAGCATGTAGATGTGAAAATTTTGGATTGACGCGGCACCTTTCTCACCGTTTCTCTATGTGGACACGCGCGGCTTCGTTTGCGTGGCGACATCTATCTATGAAGAGAGAGCGAGTATCGGCAACGCCTTCCAAGTTCCATTGAAATAGGGAGACCTCCATACACGACCTCCATTGAAAGAATCTCTCATGGGTCTCAAGTTGGCTTTGTTAGGCGCATCGACGATGAAGAAAAACGAATGACACGATTGCTGAAAATTATAGATTTTTTTTTTTGAAAATATTGCACTGTCTTAAAAGTACTCAAAAGATGAATGTTCGGGCTATACCATCCAAGGATAACCCTACGTTTCTTTTTTTCTCAAACACGTAGAAAAGATGCATGTCAGTGTATTAAGGAGAAGAAAAATTCAGATATAATGTCATATTTGGTCAAGATAGAAATGCGAGGTATGAAGCAAGGTCATTGTATTAAAGTAATTTTGGTGGCCGGCAGTCCATCAAAAGGACATTGACACATGGTGAAACTTTGCCCTTATCTTTTTTCTTTTATTCGTTACTGTAGACCATGTTTGGTTGGAGTCGCCGCATTGTCTTCGGGCCATCCGATCCGAAATCCCGCAAGCTAATTGCCAGGCGGCCACTTAACAAAGCAAACAACGTTGTATATAGTGATTCAACTCAAAACATCTTGGACGAGTCAGGACGTCAGCGTACTAGAAATGCGAGGTATGAAGCGAGGTCAATCTCGTATCCGCAGAAGCTCGTCCATGAAAAGCCTTCACCGTCCACTAGCCTCTCGGCCTCTTTCGTCTCGAGGTTAAGTGCATAGGTCCCTGGCGTTGTGCTACCTTGTCCGAGAGTGCAGAACACAATCCCACTCTTCTCACAGAACCACCGCATCTTGACGTCACCGGCAGCATCTATGTTTAACTGGGGGAAGTCAATGCCCGGCGGCCCACACCACTCCAACCTACCGGCGGCGGGATCGCCGTCACTGTCGCTGGGAAATAGGTGGACAGTCACGGAAAGCATGCCGCCGCGGGGCAGCGCGCTGATGTAGCTGAGTCGGCCCCCCGGTGACACGCCCAGCAACCTGTTGCCCGAGTAAGGATCGGTCGGGTAACCGAGCAACGGCACGCTGCTCACGTCGTCGCCGAGGCGCACCCCGAACGCCCCGTGGTTCAGGGGCCAGTATACGGCGCCGCGGACGACGACGGCCGGGCCGAGGCGGCGCAGCGCCTCGCTGGAGATCTTGTCGCCTGTCTTTCTGACCTCTGGGCCCAAGCGGCCGCCGCCGCCGTCGTCGTCCGAGGAGCAGCAGCGGAGAGCCGTGAAGCCGCGCCGGTTGTACACGAGCAGCACGCGGAAGAAGGTGGGCGTGCCCGGAGCGTGGTCGAGGTCGTCGCCGGTGAGCAGCGCGCAGGCGTAGAGCCCTGGCATGTCGTCGCCGGCAAGTTCCGGGAGCACGGCCATGTCGCCTGTCATCGGGTTGCAGACGCAGAACGCGAGGCCGTCGGCGCGGCTCTCGCGGCGGAGCTCCAGGACCAGGCGGCCGTTGCGGGACGCGACGGGGCGGGAGTAGCGGAGGATCCCGGCGTGCGGCAGGCGGTTCATGAGCGAGCTCAGAACAAGGCGCTGCTGCTTGACGCCGAAGCGGCGACAGCCTGACGCCGTAGGCAAGAAGGTTGGCTCCGCCGCGCGCCTCCCGGTGCGAGACCTGGGCCCATCGTCGTTTTCCTGGTAGAAGAACCCGACGGCGAGATCGGGGAGGCGGCGACCAAGCGGTTTCAGGGCGCGGGAGATTCCGGCCGCGTCACTGGAGATGACGCCAGCCCAGTGCCTGCACGTGGCGGCGCACCGGACGACCGAGACCACGTCAAGGAACCCGGTGAAGATGCGCCCGAGGGCGTCGTCGGGTATGGGCACGCCTCTCTCGGTCTCGCCATGTTGGGCGGTCGTGACATGGCGGCGGCGCCGTTCGTTCCGGCGGCACCGTGATAGGAGCCCTTTGTTGTGCGGTTGCAGTAATGAGGAAGAGCGGCGGGATCGCTGCTTCGGTGGCATTATGGTACAAGGAAAGGAAGAGATTTGGATCTCGGCGGGGTTGGCCACTTTTGCTATATATAGAGGTGGACACTGTTTCCGACTCTTATTACCGTGTGTGTTTTTGGGGGGCTCCGCGAAGTTGTTCCACTCCCTTCCATGAAAAATCTCAAATAGAAGTCGGAAACAGATACTCGGAGTAAGGTGGAATCACAGTCGTCTATTGTCGGAGTCGGAGTGGTTTCCGCTCCCGGCGAGCCTTATTGACCTGCGTCCTATCTTGGAGTGGAGCAAACTAGCTTAGATTACTCACCTTCGCCATGCGCCCATGCCTCCGGTCATTTCGGTGAAAGCGGGTGTCACTCGCGATGATGGAGGAAACCGAAGCTGCGCTGGGCTAGGTATTACAACCACCATGAAGGATTAGGCCCATAGGCCAAGTCATCATGACTGAAGTCTGCTTACTGCACTGCAGGACCGAGCAGGGGCGAGAACCATCGATCCCTCGGCAGAGCGACGGAAACGGAATTAGGAGAATTCGCCGGCGAGCGAGGCCGAGGTGAAGCTTGGGATGCAAGAGCCCTGAGTTGGCGTCATCTCCACTTCTCCAGTGATTACATCAATGCAAGCAACTCCGACCTCATGCAGCCTAAGGTGACTACATATAGTCCAATGCAAGCAACAAAACATGATTATAGCATGCAAAATGATCAAATATAGGCGCAAATTTATTAACTGGCTTATGCTCAAAATAAATAACCAGAAGTAATCATTCTACTCGCAAATTTCTAGCCAACTAGCCCAAACCAGATGTAATCACTCTACTTGGATATTAACGAGCCAGTGCAGGGATTTAACTGGCTCATGCTCCAAATAAAAAACCAGATGCGGCAGCACAACTTTCCCGCAGCCAAGCACATGAAATCAAAGAGTCCATTGCATCTAGACCTTCCTCTGCTCCCTCGCCTCAAACCTGCAACGCATTTTCAGTAGTAGCATCTAAGCAGCTCCATCAAGATGAAAAATTCTTTATCTTGGCGCCCCTGAACGTTCTTCTCTAAGTCACATACCTAACAATAGAACGTAGACATCAGGAATTAATACCAGAAAGCATACAAATTACTCGAATACTACACAGAAATCAAGGCAGCAGGGTTATTCCGTCACCTTATCTGAGAACCTATCACTTCCTCTCCAGCTCATGGAGCAGCTTCACATATATTCATGGTGGCCTTGCACAATATAATTGGCCCACCCTTATGCTCCATCTTAGACGAGGAAGTATTCAAAAAAAAAAAAAAAGAGAGACGGGGATGGTTTATTTCAGCAGCAGTTATCTCCGTCCTTAATAGCCGTTGCATGCAGGGACTCAGCATCTGCCACTCAGCTGGACCCACGTCATAAACCTCTGTAAAAAAACTGCCTATTAGAGTATTGTAATGAAATTTAGCTCTATCCTACTATCATGTACTCTAAGAGGGATGGCAACAATCATCTAAGCAGATCTTTCAAAAAAAAAAAGGCTAAAATTTATATTCTTTCCAAAACAATTCTTGAGGTTTACAGGGCGCGGATGTTTACTTGCTAGAACAAATGCCACTTTTGCATTGTGGAACTTGCTGACACTATAAGAGGTTTCTTCAACGTGCTTATGATGAAATTCTTATCCAAAGAGCCTTTTGCCTAGAAGGGACAGGGAAATTGATAAAATCAGAATCAAGCTGATTCACAGGTGCACCTGAAAGCGAGAGTCAGTGAATTTCCGCAGAAAAAAAAAATGGTTTGTTCACGAAAACAATTGGCATAGATGAAATTCCATAGGAAAAGACAGATATTCAGGTCAAGATGTGGGCAGAAGGAACAGGGACATGGAACAAGAACTAGTTGTCGATGGATAGTTTCCCCTTATAATATAATGTTAAGCAGGGTATGCCCTGTTCAGACTCTTATCAGTATTTCTATATTATGGAACTGCTAGCTAATGTATCCAGACCTGTGGGGGTTCTCTTTTCTGGTTACTCTGTTTACTGTGTGCAGTTATGCTTGTATATTGCCTTGGCTTGTGGTGATCTGGATATCAATACTTCTGATTCATATAGATCGCTGGGCAGTAAATATCTGTTTGAATGCTTCACATGGATTATTTCTTGTTGTCGGACAGTTTTAGACACAACACTGAGATCCGTAGGGCGCTCTAACTCAAGCAAAATGTCTCACTTTCTAATGGGTAGTACAAATAACAGAAGAAATTGGAGTGTGCTTAACTGGAACCTCAGAGGCATCAATGGGGAAGGAAAATGTGATGCTATCAAAGGAAAAAAAAATGAAGAAAGCAACTGTGAGGTATATTGCATTCAAGAAACAAATAGACAATCATTTGATCATTCTTTTACCAAGAAGCTAGCCCCAAAAAGATTTGATAAGTCTGCCTTCTCTCCTTCAGAAGGAGCATCAGATACAATTCTAATCTGATGGTATAGTGCCGTGCTCATGAGAGAAGTAATACACATCCTCATATATGCTGTTACAGTCACGTTCACATCGAAAGAAAACAATGAAACCTCGAAGCTGACTACAGTATATGGTTGTTGTCAAGGAATTGATAGAGATGACTTTGTAAATTGGACGAATGAACTGCAACGTGAGGATGAGGAGAATCGGATGTTCATAGGTGACTTCAGTTTCTACAGACCCTTGAGCAATAGAAACCAACCTGGAGGGAATATCAATGATGTTTTATTTCAATGAACTGATCATAAATCTTGGGCTTTTAGAAATGGCAACATATCCTATGAGAACTGAATTCGTGTGAGAACTATGAGAACTCCAACCAAGATCATAGGATCCTCATCCGATGGTTAGGGGTAGAGGTGGGTTATTTTAGCTGGGGGTTATTTGCAAAATAAGGGATTAGGTGGGATAAGCAGGGGGTTTAAGTGCAAAATAATCTGACCATCGGATGAGGATCTTGTGATCTTGGTTGGAGTTCTCATAGTTCTCACACGAAATCAGTTCTCATATGATACGTTGCCTTTAGAAATACCACTGAAAGGAAGGAAGTATACTTGGAGTAACATGCAGGAGGAACCTCTTCTTGAGCAAATTGACTGGTGCTTCACATCAAGAAATTGCATCGGTTGTTATCCGAACACCTTGCTAATCCTAATGGTCAGTCTCTGATCATATTCCATGCATGGTGCCAATTGGTACACTCATCCAAAGGCAAATGTCTTCAGATTTGAGAATCTCTGTCTCTGGATAGACCGACCACGATTTTTGAACTAGTTGAGAGCACATGGAAGAAACTCAGATATCCCCCTGCTTGCCTAGGTTGATACTCTTCAATATCTCTTGTATAGATTCTAGTTCTCTTTCCTTTTTATTGTTCTGCTCCCATCCCCTCCTTTGTAAGTATTTACTTCTTTTCTACTCTCTTATATATTTAATATAAAATGACGCAGTGGAGGCTTTCCTCACTGTTTCCGGGTCAAAAAAAGCTGTGAGCATACATGAAAATGTCCAGAAATTTGAGTCCATTTCAAAAGTCAGTCCAGACAGAAGCACCAACTTTACACAAAATTGCAAGTTTCCCTCTTAGATATTGATGAAGTAAACTAATATGACAATTTTGTTCTACCATTGTCTATGGGTCATGTAAACCAAGATGGTCCTAAGCCTATTTTCTGATGCTAATGTAACTCCACATGCTGGTTACTCTCTCTGGTCGTCTTTCAAATTTTGTACTTATGCAAGATGATCAGGAGACTTCTAAATTTGTTTATGTAGCTACCTTAAAAATATCCCTCCCCCTCCCCCCCAATGGGTGGAAGCTATGAAACATGAACGGAAAGAGTGTTTGTACTAACACATCATCACAACTGAAGTATCCTTTCTAATATAAATCTATACCTTCCAGCATTATTCTCGTAGAAATAGCTTTCCAAAATTAGTACCTTAAACACACTCTACACCCCTACAGCATAAACTGTACCAAACCAGTTAAAGGGGAAAAAAATACAGGCATAGAATGATCATGGCCACACATGTGCACATCAAAACAAACATACACTCACCAATCAAATATAAATTGCTCAAATTCGAGAAGTAAAAAAAAAAAGACCGCAACAAACGCAATGCACCTTGTGACTCAATTGTTTCAGTTGGATACTCTTAGGTGAAAATAAAAAACCTAAAAATAGGAAGAAAAAAAAAAACAAGATGTGCTTGTATCACTAAAGAGACAGCTTTACTCTCTTCTTCATTACATATGGTAATCAAAAGGTAGGTTCAAGTATAATAAGGTCTATGAAACAAATCAATTATTTTGATTGCTGTTGCTTTTGTCTGATTGACCCTTGTCTGTATTAAGATACAAGGATACTGCATGTTAGATGTTTCTATATAATAACCTAACAAGTTCACGATTGAAGATAGTATGAGACGACAACTAAACAAAATTGAACCTCTATGTGAGAATGTCCAGGTTGTACATATCACTATAGCAAGGAACACCCAGATACAAATATGTGCACTTCTGTACTTGCCAGACAACTAGTTGTTACATTGCTACATGCCAATTCACAGTGAGATTTATGATCTTCTGTTGGAGACACGGAACATGTACTTATCTATATTGTACATGGTATAAAACAAGCAGCTGACTGGAGATGTAAACTGAAAATTTACCTTTGTTTCTCTTAGGAAAAAAAACATTCAACTTTGACACAATCAGCAACAAGCACTCCTTCTACACTCACTTTTGTTAAGTTTAAATCAGATCCTTTCTCTGTTCCATCCTGTAAAGCAATAATGAGTAGGTCACTCTGCTCAATCAAAGGTACTGAATACCATACAGATGAGCTAGTTATATCTGAGTTATATTAACACCGTTGGAGAGCTTACCAACCTTCTTCAACTTTTGCCCCCCCCCTCCCCCCTGTTTTGTCCAAATGACTACCACAACAGGCTCAGTACTAGCATTAGGATTAAATTACACGATTAGATTGATGTGCACAAAGTAGCACACAAGCAATTTGAACTGAGAAACAATTGTAACTGAAGGGTGAAAATGATAAAGAAGTTGGCAAAATGTATTTCACTGTATCTTTTCTTGGAACCCAACCAGTGGTTACTGCTCCTCAAGATAATTCAAGCAGACAAGGTCACCACCAAAAAAATAGCTGCATTAATATACTTTTAACATATTTGGGAACTTGTGGCACTCAGCAAAGCATTGCCAGAACCAAATAGAGTCCAAGACCAAAGGTTGCTAGAGAAATTCCCAACAAAGTCCCCAAGTCGTATGATTCTGAATGAAGTGAAAACCTTGTCTTCTTAATTAAAACTATTCTCCATCATATTAAATGTAATATAAATAGACCTATATTTCAGCAGCACCACTTTAACAAGTTGTAGCACCAAAAGAAAATCACACAAAGGGACTTGCTCTGCACTAGTGCCTACTAGTATGGATTATTTCTTAACTCAGTCAACTTGGAGAGGTGTGGCTGCCAACTGCTATTTTGACTATAAATGTTATTTTCTTAAGTGACAAGACTTCTTACATTTGTGGAAGAGGACTAATGCTGATTCAAATTAACATTCACATAAGAGCACTAATCTGAAATGTGGCTTGCGATACAATTTGATAAACGTCCTCACAAGGAGCAATTTTGGAACAATTAAGGCTTCTATGGTATATTTGATAAATAAAACTCAAATACTTCAACGATTACATATTTGAGTCCTAGACTGCAGTGTTGGCAGGATCAAGGCAAGTTATATACCTCGACCCTGTTGATGGCACAGAAAGGGAGAGGCATCAGTCAATAAGATTAGAACAACTAACTAAAAGCAATCCAGGTCACAGAGGAACTGGCTGCTATTGAGATAGCTAAGGGCAATTCTCATCAACAACTGCGTGTTTTAGTAAGATATCAATAGAAAAAAAGAGATGAAATGTAGTAGACCAACAAACAAACCAGGTAGGTTAGGGCTTATCTTCAGTAACTTGCTGAGATGCAAATCTGTTAGATTTTTATAATTTGAGCACATTGGTAAAATACAGAGGTGATTTTCATGGCATACACTAAGTTAGGTATTAGAATGTGAATATGAAATCATATTTTAACCCACATAAATCTTGCTATAATCACATTTGGATAGGCTACACCTGCTGGTTCAAGAATCAAAATTGTGGTTTGCCTAGCCATGATAGCATTTAAACTCTCTACCAATATGGAGTTGATACCTGAAATTCTGAATATCACATCTCGACCAACTCCAACATATCAAACGTAGAGCGATCCAAAAGAATCCAGTTTGGGCTCCAAACGACAGCCTGCAGCTTGGTAAAATAGTTTCACCCAGAAGATGGCATCAGGTCTCCAAAATACTAGGAGTATTACGGTACAATAAAACCCCATCTAAGTGGACCACGGTCGTCACTATGAAAAAAATCATACCTGCTGCGTAACATCCATGGCTCAAGCCGCTCAACCCCATGCGATCCTGCCTCAGCGACAATACTTCCACTCATCTACGGCCTCACGGCCGCACCTCCCGCTGCGCCGCTTCTACGCATCCACGCCTCAAATGACGCAGCCGTAGAGCCTCCCACACCGGTACGCGGCCTCCACCATGCCAATTACGTCGGCGCCCAGCCTACGCCACTGATCCACCGCGTCCATGGAACCAATTAGTTCGCCACCTCCCCGGATCTACAGCCGCAGCTCCGGCGCGTGTACTCGCTACCTCCCCAGTCCCCACCGCTAAATCCGCCTCTTCGTCTACCAATTTGTGGCGGCGCTTGGAACTTTAGCCACAGATGGGTGGATTTTTTCCAATGAGCCCCCACAAGACATCAAATTTACAGCAGGACCTAGCGTGATAGCTGGCCAACGGGCAGTGGCCACAACTACACCAAAATATATATAAACTGTAATAAAATGACAAACGTAAGAAAACATCCATCAATTCGCACAAGGAGTTCAGGATCATCTTTTCAACCGCGTAACTGATCCTCACGGCATCAAAATTTCCATTCCAGGACCATTTGCTGACAGTTTAATCAGTTTCCACAAATAGTCAAATACCATTGGACCTGCAACATCATACCACAATATGCTAAAAGAACTCAAACACTAATTCCCTAAAGAAACTTTTCAGCCAAGAAAAACATTTCCTTCTTGAAATTCTGAAGCCATTCATTAGGTACACTGAGAATCACGTTAAACATTAAAACTTCATAACATGAACAAAGTGAAGAAAAGTCAAAACCTTTTCAAATCAAATGCATATGATTTGAATCTCTGCAAAATTAATCTCTAAACTAATTGAAACGATTTTACATTTTTCTGTCCTTGAAAATTCACTCTGATTTAACTGCTATGTTGCATGATCAAGAACGCTCTACATGCTAGTTTCTCAGAACAACATAGCAGTTAAATAACAACGAGCTAAACGGGCTGCTTGCAGTTAAATCGAAGACTTGGGTACTCGTTATGATTCCACTGCACTGTTGCTTTACAGAACAAGCAACAGTACAGTGCTGCTCGCGGGATCATCTGTGGGCAATTGATGCCCTCGCACGGCGACCCGGCGCGCCGTTTTGTTGCGTTTGGGGGTGGGGGCCACCATGTCTCCTCTTGAGTGGGTAAAAAAATGGGCTAATTGGATTCATGTCATTACAACTTTTCTGTTTTTGAGATATATCATTATAATTCATCTTATCAGAACTGTGTCATTACAATTTCTTCTAGGTTGGAACAATGTCATGTTCTACACTTCTAGTCTGTTTTTTCCTCTATGTTGGAACAATGCCATGTTCTACACTTCTAGTCTGTTTTTCTACATCTCGTAGCTACGGTTCTTTCACATGGACTAAAATAACCCCGTGCCAGCCAGCCCAATCATCTGCACGCACCACGGTCCACGGTATCCCGGCAGAGCTTGTTCCCCGTCAAATTGAGCTTGTCCGCTGGCCGGACTTGAGGATGACAACATCGATCTATGTTCTTGGTTAGGAGATAGGAGTTTCGATGCTGGCAGGAGGAGTCCCCTTGCAACTTCGGGATTGGCGAGCCTGCCCTGCGGCAAGGACTTGCCCAAGCCGATCTGCTGTTCTCCAACAAAAACTGCCCACCGTCTCATCACTTAACTAGCGCTGCTTGATCTGCTAAGTTTGTTTGCTGATTATAAGGCAATCAATGCCGCTGGCTCGTGATGACCAATGGAAGGGAGCTGGTGAGTGCTTGTTTTCTTGCTGTAGCCATTGGACTTGCGCCAGGACGTAAGGGAGAAAAATGGAGACGCGGGGCTGGGGACAGTGGGGAGCTTGGTGGCCTTGGGATTAAGGCGGAGGAGAACGTACACGTTACTCCCTCCGTTCTAAAATTGTTGTCGTTATTAAGTTTTTTCATTATCTTTAACCATTCATTGTATTTAAAATATTTGTTCAAATATGAAATATTATAAATTATATTTAAATTTTATCTAGTAATAAATCAAATCATGATAAAATATATTATATTTTTTGAATTTTTTTAAATAAGACGAATGGTCAAATGTAGCAAAAAAATCAATGACGACAATAATTTTGGAACGGAGGGAGTAGTTGCTTGATTTCTATCCGAGAAGAGAGGCCGATGGTGGTTCCAATCGACAGCAACATCAAGCGAAGGAGGAAGGAGGCGGGGCCTATAAAGAAGACGAGGGGATAAAATGGTCCATACGAAACTACATTATATAAAAATGGTAGAATAATGACTCCAAGACGTATATAGTGGCATCCTTCAAACAACTGTAAAATTATAATGGCATGGTTTCAATAAGATGAATTATAATGATATGTCTTAAAAATAAAAAAATTACAATAGCATGAATCCAATTAACCCTAAAGAAATGCAACTCCATGGTTGATAACCTACGGCAGAATTAACAGTACAAACAAGTACAACACGTGTACTAGAAATCAGTAGGGTTCTTGCACGCCGGTGCGACAGAATAGGTACCTGTACACCTTCGAGCAGATGCTCGGGTACCAGAGGGGATTGCTCAATGGTAGCCCACCCGTTGATCTGAACAATCTCCAATACGAAATCTCCATTATCTGCCGCTTCAGGATGGTGAATTTGCATGTGATCTTCACAGCATTGGGAGCTGAAGGCGTGGCTGCAGCGCGGACAGAACCGATCACGGAGAAACTCCTCCGCGTAATCTGCAGCCGCGAGCGCTAGTATCATCCCGCGCCCCGCCCCTGACCTCCGTGGACAGCGATGGCCTGTCCAACGAATTCAAAAAAGAAAGATCCACCGGACTAAAGTTCAGGAACGAAATCAAGAAAGCAAATTCCATGGAACCTAAAATTCAAGAAACAAAAAAAATCAAAAGAAACTCTCAATATGCAATTTTCAAGAAACTGAGGTTAAGATCGGATGCATATTGCAAGACGCAGTTTCCAAGAAAATCAATGATTCAAGAAAATCGTGATTACCTTGCAGATAGCGCAGCAGAACCAAGTCCAGGGTTTGGTGGCTCCCGGGGGTTCAGCAGAATCCACCACCGGCCCTCGTGCTTGGTGCGCTGGATCTTCGTCCAGTCGTACCCGGAGCCTACCGGATACTCCGACAGCACCGCGGCGTTTCCATTGATGATCTCGACATGGGCGATGCGGTTGGTTCGCGCTGGGTTGGCATGAGGGGCGATGTCCCCATGGTGCTCGTGCCAATGCTTGCAGCAGTGCCTGCAAAAACTGAGCGAGCAAGCAAAGCAAAAACTATCCCTGCGACACGTCCTATCCCATTGCTGCGCCAGCAAACTAGTACGCAGTACGGGATCCATCGTCCTGATAGGTAAGGCCTCTATGGATTATCTCTGCTTTTTTGCGTGGAGCTACTGGCGATATGCCGATATGTTGCTGGTGCGGTAGTAGGCGTGTGTATAAGCCCGGGCCGGGACGATATATAGCCGTTAACCTTCAAGGCGGTTGTGTCCTTTCGGACACGGGAACCAGTTTCCTGAAGGGGTAATGGCTACTACAAACCTTCAGAATCCAACCATAATAATCATGAAAATTTCTGAACCAGCAGATTTTAAATACTACGGAAGGAACAAAGTAGAGATGCATGGAATTTATTCACAAATCACGATCGGAGTTTATTCCTGGTCAATGCATGGAATTACCTGCAACAGACACGCATCAGCATCCGTCGCGGTAAAAACATCTGCGCCTGATGCGAGAGGGGCGGGACCGCGGGACCACGCCCATGTCCCTGGTCGGCTTCAGCGCCATGGTCACGTCGTGGAGGAGGTAGAAGCCGTCGAGCCCAAGGCCATAAAGGCAGTAGGCCCTGGAACTGGAAGAACAGCGCCCAAGGAAGACCAGGCCGTAAGGAACTTGAATCTCGAGCCAGTTCGCCAAACGGTTGCCGTCGACATCATCCGTCATCACCTTTGTCAACCTGAAGACGCGGAGCGTCACCACCACCAGGCACCAGGAGCCGACCGGAGTAGTCGACGAGGTAGCATGTGCTGGCGCCCTTCCCCACCGGCGGCGACGGGATCACACGGTGGCTAGGGAAGCGGTAGGTCACCAGGCGCGTCGTGAGCGCGCCGCCGTCCGGCGGGCCGTGCTCGTGCTCCGGCTCCAGACCATGGCAGCTGTAGTACACTGCGTCGGAGATTGCGCCCCGTGGCACCATCGCGGGCGTCGGCGCCAACCATTGGTCCACCCCGGGGCGCCACAACGCGATGTTGGACACGGACAGGCTGATGGTGGTCGCGATGCGGTTTGGCTCCTGTCATCCTGTGCCCGCGCGGCGGCGTGTTGCGTGCATGACCAGGAATCCACTGTCGGCGGCGCCGGGAGTGGCGAGGATGCAAGGGAGGAGGACGCGATTGTGGAGCGGGTAGCCGCAGAACTGCCGGAGCGCGAGGACGAGCCAGCCGCCGAGGAAGGAGCCGCAGCAGCGCGACGTGGACATCGTCGGGGAGGGCGGCGCGGTGGGTGGACCTGCAGAGTATGCAGAATAAGGAGGACCTCTGCGCGCTGGCGGAGGGGAGGAGTAGCCAGGGGAGCTGCTGCCACGGGGGCGGGTGCGCGCAGGTGTGGAAGCTCCAATTGAAGCAAGCGGCGGCGAACGCGGCGCGGTGGGCGAATCAGGGAGGGCGCTCGAGGACGCGGCGGAGGAGGTCGACGCGGAGGCCCGCTGAGGCGGCGGCGGAGGGCGCAGCGGCCATTCCTGAAGGCTTCGATTGGGCTGGGGAATGTCTCTGTGCGATGAAAGGGGAGGAAAACGAAACACAAAACGACAAGCCAGCAAGCCACCGTGAGCGAGGGAGGAGGAGAGAGGACGGACAGAGCCACAGAGGGAGAAGGGAATGGAATTTGTCTGGCTTTACGTTTTGATCCCTGAATCTTCAATGTCTTGCAAAACCTTTCTTTTGTGAAATTATTCCGTTTTGGTCCCTGAATCTTCAAAGGCTTTGCAAAACCTTCCTTTTGCAACAGGGATCATCCCCGTGGGGGAAGAGCTACCATTCCCGCTCTGTTAAACTTACCCTCCGAATCTGCCCCTATCCCTGCGTTAGTAGTTTCTTGTGACTGTGATGCCTGTCTACAGTGCTGTGGAATATTTGTGCTAGCAGTGGTGAAAAGCACAATAAAACAGGGCATTTGTTGGCAAATAGTACTTAGTCAAAGTATCAGCAAAGAGATGCCGCCACGCAAACGTCGCCGGGCGGTGTCCACGGCGCGTCGCTCCACCGCAACGTGGTCACCAGAGTGGAGCCTCCCTCCTGACATCCTACTGGAGATCACCGCCCGTTCGGACACGGTGACCCTCATCCGGTGCGCCGCCGCGTGCAAGGCCCTCCGGCGAGAGATCCTCCACTGGGACTTCATCCGCCGCGTGTGCGACGAACGCGACGGCATCGTGCCCTCCACCCTGATGCTAGGCCTCCTCGACGCCGACGCCTTTCACCTGCTCCACCCGTGGACGCCGGCCACCGCGTCGCTGGCCGCCGACCACCTCGCCCCGTTCCTGTCTCGCATTGCTTCAAACCTCCTGGAAGAGTACCGGCCACTGACGTCACGCGGAGGTCTCATTCCTCCTCGAGCGTAGTCAGAGCATCGACTGGTCGGAGGATAGCCGGTCGGACTTGTGCGTGTACGATCCGATGGCCAACACCCGCGTGTTCCTCCCCTACCCGTCGGAGGTGACAAGCACCGGGACCGTTACCTCGACCACCTCGTCAAGTTCGTCCTGCTCACTGCCGCCGCCGACGGCATCGGCTGCTCCTTCTCCGTCGTCGCGGCCGATATCATGAGCTGCCACAACGACAGGTTACCGGGTCGCGACGACAGGGTCCCGATACGCGTGCAAACCCTGTCATCAGACGACGACGGCGGCAAGTGGGGTCCCCTCGCCGTCGTCCCCAACCCCGCGCGGCCGGGCAGCATCCCCTTGAACGGCGACAACGACGGCGGCGTCGTCGTCGACGGCGTCGTCCACTGGCTGCTGCTGCTGAGCAACCACCACATCCTCACTTACACCGTCAGCACGTCGACGGCGGGGCTCATCCGGCTCCCCGCGGACCGCCTGCCGGCCAGCTGGTGCGTGGAAGAGTCGTGCCTGGGGTCGTCTCCGGACGGGAAGCTGTGCCTGTTCACCGTGGACGGGCTCAGAGTGTCCATCTGGATGATGTCGACGTCACCAGCTGGTCCATGCAGATCAGATATCACATGATCATCGCAAGTCCGTGTTGGGTGATATCGACGTTCGATCACAATAAATCAATCAAACTGCAAAAGGTTATTGAGAGAAAAAAGCACCATATAGGCATGCTATAGAAGTTTTTCTTTCTCAACGGCAGCAAGGTAAAAAACAGCTGGACCCGCTTAATTAACCCAAAGCCTTTGTTGATATGATAAAAAAAAAAAAGTTTTGTATACGTTGTTTCAACAAGAGGATTCATATTTAAGATGTGGCTTGGCTTCAATTGGGAAACAAAATCAACTGATCACAGTCTCACAGAAGAGTCATATAAATGCATAGCCATTTTCAGGATTTCCTTGTGATAAAATTCACTCATATGGGTTTCAACAACATGGTTTTTGAACTGAACAAACGAGCAATGTTCACGAGATCCCAAATTTCAACAGGGTAGTTTCAAAAAATAAAAAAGTTCCACCAGGGTCTAAATAATAAAATAAGCACAACATTTTTGTTTTTCATTTCCACGCCATTTTGTCCAACCGTGCATTTCGTGACGACATTGCCCATCTTTTCCCCTTTTCCCTTTCCTCCCCTGAGCAGGAGCGGACCACCACAGCGGCATTCTCCACAAAACGCAAAGGCTTCACACCTGCAATGGCCGCCGCGTGAAATCGCCTCCCAATTCCCTTTCCCAAACCCTTTCTTCTTCGCATCCGTCCTTTCCGCCAGGCCCGCTGCGAAGGCGTTCTACAAGGAAAGGAACCCAGAAGCGGCTCGGCACCTGCGCGCCACCCATGGCAGCCATCCGCCCGTGGGTGGACCTCCCCGAGGAGCTCCTCGACCAAATCTTCGGCCGCCTCCCGTCCTTCACCGACCGCGCCTGCTGCTCCGGCGTGAGCAGGAACTGGCGGTCCAGCTCGATACAGCGGGAGCACGCGGCCCCGGTGATGCTCCCGTGGCTGCTCCGCCCGTCCACCGCGGGGGCCTCCTACTTCCGCCT
Organism: Eleusine indica; assembly: GCA_030378355.1. Lineage (NCBI taxonomy): Eukaryota > Viridiplantae > Streptophyta > Magnoliopsida > Poales > Poaceae > Eleusine > Eleusine indica. Next base: position 53,728,849 of record CM059495.1, read on the forward strand.
CTTCACCAGGACAACCACCAACGAGCCTGCCGTCCCCGAGAACGCCCGTGGCGCGCGCTTCCTCGGTTCCCTCCCGGGCGGCTGGTTCTTCGTCGCGCGCGGCCAGTGGCGCGGCTACGCGCTGCTCAACCTCGTCACCGGCGAAAACATCCCCCTCCCGCAAGGCCTGCTGGGGAACCGGATCCCTTGCCGGCTCCGAGTCGGCATCCGCCCCAGCGCCCTGCTCATCCTCGCCGCGACCAGGTCCCCGGCGCTGAGCCCCGACGGGCGCTACATCGTCGCCGCCATAGCCTTGGGCCACCACAAAGCCGTGAGCTGTTCCCCCGGGATGAACCGGTGGATCCCACTGGAACCGCAAGGGGGGCCCGATGCTGCGTGGCAAAACGTCATGCTCGAAGAGTTGGAGGATGTGATATACTACAGCTGCGATGAACACGAAGGTTTCTACTTCCTCACGTCGCAGGAGCGCCTCCTGGTGTTCAGTGCAGAGTTCGACGACGAGGAGCTCCTCCCGGTACGTGGCGGGCTCAGGTCTTACGATTTCCCTGGTCATCAGATGACCGCGCCACCTGAAGCCGGGCAGAACGTCGTCGGCCGCTACCTCGTGGAGTCGGGCGGAAGGCTGCTGATGGTGAAGAGGTTCACCTCTCCAGGGCGTGGCACCGTGTCTTTCCAAGTCTTCAGGCTTCAGTGGAATAACAACGAGCCTTACTGGTATCAAATAGTCGCTCTGATTGGGAAGCTGCTCTTCATCGGCCGAGGCTGCTCCAGGGCCTTCCAAACGGGAAGAGCAAGGCCGGGTTACATCTACTTCTTGGATGACGCTGAGGGATTCCGCGAGTGGTCCATTGTCCGCACCGATAAGCGGTATCGCTGCAGCGACGCCGGCTCGTTCTCCTACTCCACGCAGTACGTCAACAAGTCCTGGCCGCAAGGACCTCCACCGGACTGCTCACCATGGACTTGGCTGCTTCACTGATTGGTGGCACAACCGCGGTGGTGTGTCGGCATACATTGGTTAAAGAAGGTCTGCCTGATGAAAGTGGCGGTATGCTGTGACCTGTTGGAAATGTTTCTGTTGAGGCATGATTGAGCATTGTATGATGAATTGATGAGGTGCATGACACAATAAATGGTATTGGTTGCAATTTGCTGTTGATAATATTGGTGTGAACTAGATCTTGTCTCAAAGCTCATGAATTAATCTCAAATCTGATTTGGCAGTTTAGTGTTTTTCTGATTCATTAACTGATACTCTTTTTATGGTGTCCTGATACTCCTTTATGAGTTTTTGGCAGTAGCATTTGCGGTTCAGTATGTTATAGGTATACTCTGTATCGTATGAATTCGACTGCATGTTTGGTGCTCAGTTCAGCATTGTCATACATTGAAATTTAGAATTTGTACAACTGAACATTTATGTTGCAAGTAATTCCCTGCAATCATGCATTGAATATACAGTGCCTTGTGTTGCAGTAGAATGGGAACCCTGAATTGGGTTAGCAGTTCCCTGAAAAATTGTTGCCTCTTTCCTTTATGGCTCACGAGGTATCACGAATGCGTAATGTTGTGTTGGTCTTAATATGGCAGGTGCAGAAGAAGTGTCTTTGGCAATCTGATTATAGATGAACTGATCTACTGATTTATTTGCTTTTTTTTTTTTTTGATGCGTTGGTCTTTGTGCTGTCCGAGGACTTACTCCAGTCGTCCAGGCTGTGTTTGTTGAGATTGGGGAACTAGGATATCTTTTTATGTCCATCAAGATCAGAGTTTCAATTTGTTTAAAAAATTAACCCTGTGGGAGCGCTATGATGTGAAGCCTTTAGACATCTTGATTTATATTGTATCTTGATTGGTTCTTTGTTCGTACTTGGCCACGTTTTACAGACTGATCATGGTATTCTTGTGGGCAGCAATGCGGTCAGAATTTTGAACAGTTGGGAATTCCTGTTGCAAGGAAGGAACGATGACCTTGCCTCGAATATTTTGCTTGTGCTTTCTGTTTGCCATGGATAACGGTAAGGAGAATCTTGCATTGGAACAGTAGTCAGCCTTACACATTTGATATATTTTGCCTAAGTATTTGTTAACAAACTGTTTTCCTTGTTGGTAGTTCTCATCCAGTTAAATGATTCAAAATTGCACGCCCTGTTAATACGACTACATGTGTCTGGTGATCGGAAATAGCTGTTGGTGCTAGACATGGCGACCATGAGGACAAGAAGGACCCGCGAGATCTGGGCCCTCTCGTTTGAGTTGAACCTGAGATTATGTGTGTAACCGCCATTGAAACCTTAACAACTCTGATAATCTATTTGTAGAATGACCGAATGAGCTTTCGCTTACTGCACATTGTATGTCTGTTTTTGTTAGTGGGACAGGTGTGTGATGCATGTACCACACAATGGTTATTTTTTGCAGACCTTAACACGATCAATTGGCAAACAACCAAAGTTTTTCAAGATCACTGGGTGTTTCCACTGTATGATATGTTCGAGAGAGACATCGAAAAAAGAACAGAGTGACCTGACCGGAGAATAAAGGAGGAAAGAATGCGGACGAACTCGACCTCCTGGCGTGATCGGAGAGGCCATTTTTGCAGTACACTGCCCAAAGGCTCAGCTCACCTCTCGCCGAGCCGGCAGTGGCGGACCCACAGGATGGACCGCGTGGGCCGTGGCATACTCTAAATTTGGCCCTGCCAATGAATGAGATGGAGGCGAGGCGTAGGAACGGAGGCGGGGCTGTATCGTCCTAGGAGCTGGAGACGAGAGGTGAAGCCGTGTCTGGCCGTCGAGGTGTCGACTGCCCTCACGTCGCCGTCTCTGTTCGCCAGCAACGCGTGCCGCATGCACCTACCCAGCCTGGCCGCCTCCGTTCCCCGCGACGCGCCTACGCCTCCACCCAGCGTCGACGCCTCCGCGCTCCGCAGCCACGTTGCCGAGGGACTGAGCCAGCACCCAGCGGCACTGCGATTTGGATTGACTTCGATCTTCGGCCATCGTGGCGCGTCGGCAGCCGGCCTTCCCCTTCATTTCTTCCTTCTTCGTCCAGCTCTGCAGCACAGTTTCAGTACGGCTCATCGGCTCATCGCATGCCTCTGCTTGGCAGTCCTAGAAAGGTATTGAAAATTGTAATTTTCAAATCCTAGTGTAATTGAGGTGTCCGATTTGTGGATTGTGATAAATTCAATTTAGGAATTGGTGCCGCACTGCTATTAGAGAGACTGCAGAATTATTGAACTATGAAGAGGGATGGGGACATTGCTTCAATTTCCCGGAAACATGCAGCAAAGAAGCTTGCTGCCGCATCATCTCCTTCACCGGCTCTGACTATTACTGTGGGAGATGAGGACAGTCTAAGAGAAGGAGACAATAATTGAAGACATTTTGAATCCTAGTCTTGTGCCTTCTTTGCTTTTAGAAGAAGTTGAAGGTGTACTGCCACCACCTCCGCCATCAGCAGCGCCGTCACAATCAGCACCGCCACCTTCACAGTCGGTTTATATTCATGTTATAAGACAAGATGCTAGGTTCAGTGGCATAAAAAGTCTTGTTGACCTCTCAGTTAAGCTTGTTAAAACCAAAATATATATAGCTTATGATTTAGTTTACTTGCTTCTCAAATTAGTGTTTGTTCTACCGGTGGCGACAGCAAGTGTCGAAAGAGTGTTTTCTACAATGAATTTTATCAAAAGCGAGCTGAGAAATAAGATGGGTGATAGTCTTTTGGATGATTGTCTAGTCACTTGCATTGAACGAGACATTTTCTTCGAAGTGGATGAAGAGAATATAATTGAGACTTTCATGGCTTCCAAAAACCGTAGGCCAGACAAAAAGATTTGAATTGTAGATGTGTAAGTTTCTTTTGTGCGTATTTTCAATTTTAATACACTATTTATAATATAATTTATTTACCAGACTCAATCTTAGTTATCAAATTCATTAGTAAACTTATATTTTATTGTTGTATTGTATATTTATTTAACTAAATTGTGTATAAAAATTTTGTCGTGGCATACTCTTCGACTAAAAGCTGAGTCTGCCACTGCGAGCCGGCCTGTACGATGGGGCATGCCGCATCGACAAACCGAATCCATTGACGAGCAGTCACACGGCTGGCCCAGCGATGACCGGCGGAAGTACCTCGTGATATGGCGCATGTGCATGCGCACCACCTGCCCAAATGGAACATTTGGAACGGAACACTGACGCTATGAGCCCGTGAGCCATGTCGAACAGCTGGACGCGACGAAAGGCAGTCGCGCCCCAGAGCGGAGATCGAGACGCCACGCGGAATCACGCGCTACCGGCAAACCAGCGAAGCACGGCCACGACAAGTATGATGATGTCTGCTACTGCGCGGCGGTGTGCCGCTTCATGCAGACACGGCAATTGGACGTGCACAGGCCGACAGCGAACGACTATGCGAGCACACAGGTTATCATGTTACTATAATCCCAGTCTTAATGGGGTCTTTTATCGTCTAATTTTTAATAGTGACTTATCATCTTTGAGATTTTGAACTATGAAATAAAACTACATCTCTCAGTGCTTAGTTTCATATGCTTATCAAAACATCAAATTGTTGCTAAATGACCTTTAATGGTTGGTTGTGGTTGGTTGGGATGAAAGAAAATACTCTTAATGCACTTTTATTTAGCTTTTATTTTGTTGGAAAGAGTACACATAGTATTTCATAGGGATAAAAGACATTTGCTCTCTTTCATAATAAATTCCCTGCTATATTATTACTTTTGCTGATGTGGCAACTAATTAAATGCAAATGAAAGGGTCATTGAGACTGGCCTAACAAACTTCGGGGTGAGGCACAGAAAGACTATCACCCTTGGGAATGCAAATTCGGTTTCGCATATTGACCCCTCAACTATATGTAGTTTTATGTTATGCGCTTCTTTCCCCTCAGTTGCGGCAGATCTTTCCTTTACGGCTGCCATCAGAGTAGTCTCGTGCTGCGTTGTCATCCATCATCCGATTGTAGTGATCTGCTGCAACCATTATTCTCTGATGATCAGTGAAGCTAGCGTTGTAAAATTTCGGGTGACACAGTGCACAAATATAGATTTAGGTGGTGCTTATAAGGTGGAAAAAGTCTCTAATCACTGAAATTTTGATTTTTCCCTGATGCCATGGCGCACTGGTAATAAAGCCTACCGAGCTTCGCCATGGCATGTGTAAGCTTTATGATCATTGATGATTAGATCCCCAAGATATGAATATTTTGGTGATTGATGACAATTATGAAATTGTGGGCTAATATCTACACAAGTATTATCTATATAGGAGTCATCTCTAAACTCTATTACAAATCACATGAAGCCTTGATGAGTTTGATGGAGTCCAAGGATTGATGAAGATGAATCAAAGCTAAAGGCAAGCTATGCAGCAAGTGTTAGGAACACTTGTCTAGTTGTTAAGGCTTTGAGTCAATAGGAAAAACCGGACTATCAAGTGGGTCTAGGTCATTTCTCTTAGGTCATGTCTAGTTGGTGATGTGCATGGATGCTCAGTGAAATCACATGCACTAGGTGACAGGGGAGAAGCCAAGGAGCTGTTCGGAGAAACCGGAAAATAAAGTCAAGCGAGGACAAGGAGTTTCAACTTATAGACGTAGTGACCGGAGAAAGGGGTCAGTGAAGACCGGACTGTACGGTCACTAAGAGACCAGAGAGAATTCTATGAGGAAGTCTGTCAGCACGAACACCTGTAGAGTCCGGTCTGTATGGAGGTTGCTCAAGACAGAGAAGTGCAGAAGATGGTGCTCTCTGGAATGGAGAGAGAATGTACAGACCGGACGGTCCGGTCAGTACAGGAGGTTGCAGGCACAATGAAGCCAATGGCTCTGGGAGCCGTTCCAGGAGTGACTAGACGGTCCGGTCAGACAGTGACCAGACAGTTCGGTCAGTGTATCCAGAAAGACAATCTCGTGAAGCAATGACTAGTTTAAGATTGGAAGCCTATATAACTTCGTTACTGGAGTTTTGAAAACCTCTCTTAGCAAGTGAAATTGCTTGGAGCATTTGGTGAGAGCCAAGAGAAAAAGAGGAGAGCACTAGAAGGAGATATTGCATATCTTGAGAGTGCTAGTGAGAGTAACTTGAGCATTGATACACAACTAAGGCTAGGGTGTACTTGAGGGTACGATCTAGATTGTTACTCATGGTCTATGGTGAGACCTAGACCGGTTAAGTGTCGGTGATCGAGCCTATTATGATTGGTGTGAAGGCCGTCACACGTTTATACACGGTTTGATCCCACCGGTGAAAGGGACATCGCTAGCGAGCGTCTGTGTCGACTCGGAGAGTCCGGTATGTTCTCGACGGAGGCAAGCTTGTGCCTTGGTGTCAGTGGTGACGCGCACCATGTCTTCACTCCGGGAGTGATTGTGGGCTCGTGGGCGAGAACTCCACATTGGTGGCGGGAGGGACCGACACTCCGACGGGAGTGGTCCAACGAGAAGTAGGAGAAGGCGCTATCCTTTCGAGACCTCGGGAAAAAAATCATGAACATTCCTTGACCTTCTCTTTACTATTTTGCAATTGTGTGCTCTAGTAACTAGGTTGAATTGTGGTTTGTATAGGCTAGTGTGTTTAGTTTTCGCGCTTTCTTTCATCATAAACACTAGCATGTATAGGTTCTTCACCTAATATAATTGTTAGGTTGTAACGATTGCTAGGTTATAGTAGTGTAAATTGAAGTATTCAGATTCGTAGTCGGCTTACTGATTCACCACTCTCTCGATACGACTTCGGTCCTTACAACATGCTTTATACTCTGATGACAGTCTTGTTGATGACATTGTTTAGATAAAATTTAAAACTTTTCGTACAATTGAAAAAAAATTCTTTTGTTAGTAATGCCTTGAGGACATCTGTTGCTTGTGGTACATTTTTGCACTGACTAATGAACTAGAACTTTCAGCTACGTGTGTCATGTCTCTTAGTACTCCTACTCCAGGCTCGGAAGTAGGATACATCCTCTGTCTTGCTAATTGTTCAGACTTTGATACATGTGGGGATGCTCTAATGATAGTATTCATTAGAATTTTCTTTTAAATTAGCAGGAGCACTGCCATTCATTAAGATAGAGAAGAGAGTTACAACCTAATTTTTACATAATATAAATAAAAAAAGAAAACTATCAACAGACATCCGCAACAAAATCGTTGGCCAAGAACCATTTCCGAGACCACAACAACAAAATCGACAACAAATCCATTCACCCACTGCACTTTCATACTTTAGCTAAGGCTACCTCCAACGGAAGGAAGCACCCAAAACTCAAAATTGGTCTCTACAGTAAGCAAACTAGACTACCCAAACATTTCACTCTCCAACAGCTGATCCAAAACCAAATCCGCCCGCGCCGCCGCGACCCCGCCCGCACCGCCGCCTCGGCCTCCTCCCACGCCACCGCGACCCCTGCCTGTGCCGCTGCAACTCCCGCCCGCATCGTGGCGACTCCCTCCCACGCTGCCGTGACACCCGCCCGCGCTGCGGCAACTCCCTCCCGTGCCGTCAAATCGAGCTCGGCCGCCGCCAAATCGAACCACCTCGCGTCCCTCCGCTGCCAAATCGAGCCGCCTCATTTCCGTCCGTCGCCAAATCGAGTACGGCGGGAGTGGAGCTCGAGCGGAGGACTCGCGATGGCTGGGCGGAGATGCAGAGGAGGGGGTGATGCAGCGGCCGCCGGCGAGGGTGGAGCTTCGGCAGGCGTGCGCGAAGTCGGGGCGAAGCTACGAAGGAGGAGACCGTCGAAGGTGGAGCTTGGGCGTCCGTGGGCGACGGTGGAGCTTGGGCTGCCGTCTCTCTCGCTCGTCCTCGTTCTTTCGCTCGTGTGCGGGGTGCTGCTCCCAGGCGTTTGGGTCACGGGCAGCCTGCTCCAAATGTGGGTCGCGACCCCGACGCAGCCCAGAATGGATCTCGTGTTTGGAGCACCCATTGGAGGCTGGTTTTTGGTGTTTTAGACCCGATTTCAGGTATGGGTCAGCAAATGCAGCACTCGTTGGGGACAGCCTAAGCGATGATCAAACCACTGCATGTGGCCACAACAACAACGTCGATGGCAAGTCCCAACTCCCAAACAGTGCACTACCGGACTGCATGTGAACACCACAAACTCCACAATCGAAGGCCTTGCACAACCGTCGCCTCACAACAGCCACACGTCGTCGGATACTTGGACCACATCCAAGCAGACAACCATCTCCGCAACTTGTCGGAGCAACTTCCATAGCCATTGGCCGGAACAACCTCCACAGCCCACAACTAAAGTCACCATATTGTCGCACGTCGCTAGCGACCTGCCCACCAGACCACAACTAGTACGACCACCATGCTCGCACGGCGACGCCACCTTCACCCACTGCAACAACCAAACCACCGACGGCCCATCAGCACAACAAACACCGACCACCGCAGCCGCCGCCGCACGGACCGGACCCCTCCGATCAAATCCGACCGCTATCGGACGGATCCGCCCTTAGCCTTGCGAATCCAGCCACCACCGAGGCCCTCGCGGCAGGCGACTAGGCCCCAGCTTCCATTGCCGCTCCCCAGCACGCCGCGGCCAACACAAGCCCCCCCCCCCCCCGGCAGATCCGCCAAGCCAAGACCTCCGCGCGTGCGGTCGCCCTTGATGCCGCCGCCATGACAACTTCTTCTGCCCAGGTCTCGCCGCCACGGCCCGGATCTTGGCGCCTTCCACCATGGCGGCCCTGGATCCGGTCATCTCTGACCACGCCGCCACCAAGGACAACAGCCCCAAGCCACACCCGCCGCCCCCGCCGCGGGCCGCAGACGTGCCTGCCACGCCCATAGCGCTCGCCACCCTCACCGCGGGCCGCCAACGCCCAAGCCATCATCAGGCCCACCACCTATTGCCGAGAACTTGGAAGAGAGGCCTCGCCGTCGCCATCCTGGCTTGCCGCACGACCTTCAGCAACTCACTTCGGCGGCGGCGAGCGGGGAGGAGGAAGGAAAGAACCGGCGGCTAGAGTTTGGGGGGGGGGGGGGGGTCGCTCGAGTCGCCTGTGACCCGAGCGATGCGGGGGGCCGAGTTTGAATTCATTGGAATTTGTTTGGCCGTGTCAATTTGGTTTGTTTCATATCATGACAAAGGTGGCTTATCGACTGAACTTATGTTTGGAATTAAGCTTCTAATCTAATGTCATTCTAGCTGATAATATTGCATCGATGAAAATTTGGAATCTCATACATCTGAAAATTATGTGTCAAACTGGGACTATTCTATAAGTTAGTGACGAAAGCGTAACACGCCAAAACATCAGCAGGTTACCATGCAATGCTATCAACAAGATAGGTCATCAGATTTCAATACATGAAACATAAGCAATGCACTAATGCCACAAAAAAAAATTGGCCGTCGGATTTCAAGCATGGCCGATTCTTCAAAGAGCATCATTCGACTTGATGAAAATGCCATGACGCATGTCATACCGTATCAAGCAAATCCTATTGGCTAAGAAAATTCAGATAGCAGAGTGATATGACAAGAAAAATATAAAATCAATCATTTTTACTAAAACACTGTAATTTAAAATAAAATGAAAAATCAAATCAACAAACTTTTTTAATCATGCTGACAACATCTCAACACGTCAGGACTAAAGAATAAAATAACAACAACATATTTTTCAGTTTCCCATTTCCACCCACTACGTGAAACCGTCCTTTATTGGCCTGTCCACCTGTGTCATCTTTTCCCCTTTTCCTCCCCTGAGCAGGACCCACCACAGCGGCATTCTTCAACGAGGAAGCACGCGACCTGCCATCTCCAATGGCCGCCGTCTGAAATCGCCTCCACATTCCCCTGCCCCCACAACCCGTCTTCTCCGCCTCCGTCTCTTCTTCTACCAAGCCCGCCGTGGAGGCCTTCTCCGAGGAACCAAGAACCGGCACACCACCCGCGCGCCCTGCGTCAGCCATGGAGCGGGCGGGCCCGTGGGCGGACGTCCCCGTGGATCTCCTCGACCGAATCTTCGCCCGCCTCCCGTCCGTCGCCGACCGCGCCTGCTGCTCCAGCGTGAGCAGGCACTGGCGATTCAGCGCGATGCAGCGGGAGCACGCGGTCCCGGTGATGCTCCCGTGGCTGCTCCGCCCGTCGACCGCGGGGGCCTCCTACTTCCGCCTCTTCAGCAGGACCACCACCAACGAGCCCGCCGTCCCCGAGAACGCCCGCAGCGCGCGCTTCCTCGGCTCCCTCCCGGGCGGCTGGTTCTTCGTCGCGCGCGGCCAGTGGCGCGGCTACGCGCTGCTCAACGTCGTCACCGGCGACGAGATCCGCCTCCCGGAAGGCCTGCAGGGGAACCGGATCCCGTCCCAGCTCCGGCTCGACATCCGCCCCAGCGCCCTGCTCATCCTCGCCGCGACAAAGTCCCCGGCGCTGACCCCCGACGGCCGCTACATCGTCGCCGCCTTAACCTTGGGTCACCACAAAGCCGTGGGCTGGAGCCCCGGGATGGACCGGTGGATGCCAATAGAGCCGGAATGGGCGAGCAATTCTTATTGGTGGCAGAGGATCATGCTCGAAGGGTTCGAGGATGTGATATACTACACCTGTGATGAACACGAAGGCTTCTACTTCCTCACGTCTCAGGAGCGCCTTCTGGTGTTCGATGTAGAGTTCGACGATGGCGAAGGCGTCCCGGCATACGGCGACTTCACCTTTTACAGCTTCCCTGGTCATCAGATGACCACGCCACCTGAAGCCGGGCAGATGGTCGCTGGCCGCTACCTCGTGGAGTCGGGCGGAAGGCTGCTGATGGTGAAGAGGTTCACCTCTCCAGGGCGCGGTACCGTGTCTTTTCAAGTCTTCAGGCTTCGGTGGAACAACAGCGAGCCTTACTGGCATCGACTATACGCTCTGATTGGGAGGCTGCTCTTCATCGGTCGAGGCTGCTCCAGGGCCTTCCAAACGGGAAGAGCAAGGCCGGGTTACATCTACTTCTTGGATGATGCTGAGGGATTCTATGATTTGTGGTCCATTATCCGCACCGAGAATCGGTACCGCTGCAGCGACGCCGGCTGGTGCGCCTACTACACGCAGTACGTCAACAAGTCCTGGCCACAGGGGCCTCCACCGGACTGCTCACCGTGGATTTGGCTGTTTCATTGATCCTGATCGGCCGCGGCTCGGCATACATTGTTTGAGTAAGTTTTGTCTGATGAAACTGAAAGTGGCGGTATTCTGTCGATTAGAAATGTTTGTGTTGAGGCATGATTGGGCGTTGTATGATGAATTGATGAGGTGCATGAAACAATAAATGGTATTGATTACAATCTGCAGTTGATGAGTGTAAACTAGATCTGGCCATAACGCTCTATGAATGAATCTTATATGTGATTGGCAGTTAGTGTCTTCTGACTCATTAACTGATAGTACTCTTTTTTTATGTCCTGATTCTTTTTTCAGTTCATGATGCCCTCATTCTCTTTTATGAGTTCCTACCGAAATTTGTTGGACTGAATGGCAACCTGCAATCATGTATTGAATATACAGTGGCAGTAGATGATGTGGATGGGAACCCTGAATTGAGTTATCAGCTCCTTTGAACATTTATTGCCTCTTTCCTTTATGGCTCTTTGTGTACCTGAGGTATCGCAAATGCTTAATAGTGTGTTGATTACTTGATTATGACTATTTTTGCTGGCTATTTTTTGTTCCATTTTCTGTATGCCATTATTAGCTGGTTATGATATATGGAAGTCAGTAGCAAATGGTTCACTCATTAACAGGGGTCAGGATGGGTGCAAGAGAAGTGGCTTTGGCAATCTGTCTCTAGATGAACTGATGTAGTGATTTATTTGCTTTGTTTCATTTTGGGCGAATTCTGGTCCTTGTGCTGTCCGAGGACTTGATCCATTTCTTGTTACTCCAGTCCAGTGTCCAGGCTGTGTTTGTTGAAAACTGAGAAGCAGGATCGCTTTTCCTGTTCATCTCATAGTTCCAATTTGAAATCACAGTATGTGTTCCTCAGAATGTACATCCTGTGGGAACACTATGATGTGCTGGCATTATAATTTTTACTGAGTTCTTTTCTGTAGTAGCATAGATATGTCAAGGCAATATTCTGTAACAATTTAGACATCTTATCGGTTCTCTGTTCGGACTTGGCCATGTGTTTTTACAGACCGATGTCATTCTTATTGATGAATGCGTATAGTCAAAATTCAGAACATTGAACTATTCGAAATTTCTGTCAAGGAATGAGTGATGACCTTGCTTCGAATAATTTTCCTGTTCGTTCTGTTTGCAACGGATAATGTGAAGGAAAATCTTGCGTTAGATTAGTAGTTAGCTCTGTAAAATTTGATGATACTTTGCCCAAGTATCTGCAAACAGACAGTTTTCCTTGTCACCCAACTAAATGATTCAAGAATGCAAGCCCTGTTTACGGTGCTTTTGATGTACACGAATATTCCAATTCACTGTCGACAGACGTCATAGGAAAAAGAGGCTGTTTATGCGATTGCAGGGCTTTACTTGCAACAAAAAATTATCTATCCTGCAAAATTTCCAATTTGTATATGCACAGTGCCATAAACTAGAATGCCAACAGAATGTAAAACATGACCAATTCTGAACAGATTACTAATTGAGCAGTCAGAATGATAGGTGGTCCAGCTGAAATCTGCTTTGGTACAACATTCAGACATGTCATTTTCAAAATTACAGTATATGAGAACCAATTCAGTGCTGAGCTAAGCTTCGGCGAAAGAAATTACAGCAGCTAGATCATCAGAGACAAGAGCCCAATATTGATATACAAATTCCACACATCCCTTTGTGCTTCCCATTTCATTCTACGGAAAATTCATAGATGACTGTCTAACGTGAGTCATCACAAGAAACATTTGCAGACCCCTCCAAAGCTTAGAAACAATATATACAATAATTGGATGTAGACTCTTTCACTTGAATAATCTTTTGGATTATGAACAAGATAAGACAGGTTCTGAAACCTGACCCAAAGTAACACGGCTTTCTCTAGTTATCAGATAAGCTACAGTGACTATGTAACTTCCGAAACTGCAAAAGCTCAAACTGTGGCAAGTCACCCAGAACTTAAACTGCCCACTCAATGATTCATTCGGTGCAAAAAGAGTGATGCAGCAGAGTTTGAGAAACAGAAGAAACTTCACTCTTAATGAACTTATGTGGTTGCTCTCCTGAACATGCAAGGTCTTTAATATAGTTGAAGAGTTCATGTTCTTTCACAAAGCCAATCAATTTCAGTGACAAAAAAATGGAACAGCACACGGGACTCTAAATGGATTTTTAGATTAAGGACTCCAAATGGATTAAGGATGCCCATTATATAAATATGCAAAATAACAAAGAGAGAAGAACTGGTTCTTCTGAAGAATCCTGCGTACCAGAGCCAACATACTGGATTCAATCCTTGGATAAAACAACCCGTGGGCAATGCACCAAAAATGAAACAGCAACAGATCATTTACTGATTCAGTCATCCAAGAACATTTCTCTACAACTTATTAATTAAGGTGCGGTCATCCACTTCGTGTCCACAAAATTAGAGATTGAATCCAAGTCGGTTTTATACCTTCCATATTAAGCACCGACTTTCAAAAATCATAACTCCCGTGTCTGGAGTCCAAATGAAACAAACTCGGACTCTATCTCATAGCACTCAAAAAGTTCTACAACTTTGGTATTCAATAGATTCACAGATTCAGAAGTCTTTGTATCCAAATATATGATATAAAAATATCTATTCCAATTCGGACTTCTCTACACACGTCTCCTTGCGGGCCTATATCTCATAGCTTTGGAGTCTAAATAATACGAAGCATATATGTTCCAGAACGCTCGATGAGATCTACAACTTTCGTAGTCACACATTTCCCATTGGAGCATGTCGTTTAAAACTGCGACACAATACAGTGTTGTTTCTGGACTACGTAAATTGTTTTTTTCTTTTGGATAAACCTTCTATAAATTCTTAGTCATTGGATCACGACCTTGGGATTACATTGGGTTTCATGTACGTATAGAGGTATCTTGTAGGTGCCATGAGCTTGTGAGAAACCCGGAGTCGGGCTTCATATCGCTACTTCTCATCTTTGAACCTTTTTAGTGTGAAATTTATTTCACTGAATTCTGCAACATCTCAAACAACACTACATATCAAAATCGTCAATATTAGAGATAAAAAAACATATTTATGATGAGAATATGGTAGAAAATGGTGAGAAAATGATTGCTTCTGCATATAAAATGGTACACTAAGAAGCATCAACAGTAATATAAATATGATTTTTTATGTAAAAATATTAATAATACTATATATGTTTAACAATATATTGTGTAAATGATTTTTTTTATTTAAACCATACAGAGTGTTTTATTTTTCTTAAGCCCGTCGCAACGCACGGGCACTTTGCTAGTATAGATTATACAGAAGTTGAAACGCATTGCACAAGTGGCAAGACAATAAGACATTATAGCGATCTCAGAAGACCTTATGCAGATTATGTATGCAACAGCATTGCAAAAATGAAAAAAATTACCAAGCACAAATAATGAGAGGTGAACAATGCCTTAAACCACAGTATTTCACCATTCGCAGTGCCTCAGGAACACATACAAGAGTCATAAGGGAAAAGAGGCCAGAAATATCAGAGCCAACCAGTACTATTTGGAACCAGTACTTCGCTGTAACAAATATCCAAAAATTTCACTCTATACAATATGGTCAATCCTGAACAAAGCACCAAATCTTCAGAAAACATGGGCAATTCTGAGCATAGCACCAACCCAGCAGCCAAAACTGCCATGATTCAGAGCTTACCACGCCGACATGCCAGTGTTACTGTCAAAGAAACTGAAATTAGAAGGTATCATGGCATCCGTCAGAGCACTCCCTATAGCATATATATTAGCATGCATAGGCCGATAGTAGAAGATCTCAGTGGAAGAACGACACTGCACGAGAGGACTTAGGTCCTTTTTGAATCCTCTAGTTATCTAAATTTTAGCCTCCTAAAGTTTAGTCAATTAAAATTTAGCCAACTAAACTTTAGGAGGTACATGTTTGGATTCATAGCTAAAATCTTTGACTAAATAAAAAATAGACATGTCTAACCTTTATTAACTAACTAAAAAGTAGATATATATGTGGGTTAAAGGAAAATATCACATATGAGAAGGGGTAGTTTTGACTGTAGTTGTTTTTTTTCCCAAGTTTAGGAGATTTTAGGAGGTGACTAGAGAACTAAAGTTTAGGAGGTGGGCTGACTAAAGTTTAGGAGATTTTAAAAGATCATGTTTGGAACAAAAGTGACTAAAGTTTAGTCAACTAAAATTTAGAGGTGGATCGAAACAGGACCTTATACTAGTCCTGTTCCCCAAAGATCCGGTCCACCTGATCGGAGAGGAGCGGGAGCCAGCCCATGTCCCTGCAGGGGTACCGTTGCACCAGGACCCTGATATCGCCACCCTTGAGGCTCGTCACGTCATCCAGGAAGCAGAAGCCGTCGAGCCCAGTTGAAGCATATTGCACCGAACGCGGCGCGCTGAGCGCGGTAGGGGAGGCGCGCATGGACGCGACCAAGGAGGTCGGTGCGGACGCCGCACCAAGCGGTGGCAGGGGGCTCGGTGGCCATGGGACATGGTCTTGTGTAGGGGGGCAAGAGTGGACAAGCTAATTCGGAATCGGAATTCTAATTAGATTTTTGGCAGGGGAATGGAGAATTTGTGCCGGGGAGCGGGGAATGAGGGGAAATTGTGGCATTTCACGTCTCCGTCCCTAGCCAGTTGTGCTGCAAATATCTGGATTTACCTTTGTAATAATAAATTCTGGATTGGCGATAATGGTAATCTAAAGTAGATCAGTCAAATACTGGTAATCTTTTGAGAATTGTAATGCCAGTTATCAGTTAAAGATACCAGTTTGTCAGTCTGATATGAAACAATAATGTATCCCATGAAAATGATTTTTATGGAAGATAGAGTTTACTAAAAAGTTAAAAATACTCAAGTTTTGTGGACTTTGGAGCAAGATGAGATTTGAATATCAGATCGTTCCATATTACACTTATGTACGGCTATATCAGATGCACGAAACAATTGTGGGAATGGATGGTCTGGTGTGTTCGCAGGTGCAAGCATGACCTGTAAAGTGACATAGCCGCTGTTAAAACCTGATCATAATTCGTAAGTTCAGCTAGTTGCAGAATAAGGGTTGGCTGGACATGAACACTACTCCATTTCTATGGTGTGCATCAGTGCTTTTCTGCTTACTGATTTTTGAGCATGTTGTAGGTCATGGATGACCAGGATTTGCACAATGCTTGCAAATTTTCAGACTGACAGATACAAGAATTCAGGCATGTTTTCGGGCAAATCTCATATTTACTTATGAGCCCACTAGTATCTGTGCATATCCAATACCCAGAAGGAATCAAGCAACTTCTGAATAGCAGACCTGAATGTCGACATAATTCAGGTTTGGCTCACTAGGAAGCTAACAGCTTCAGGGGAATGAGAACTATGCCCTGAAATACCGCAGGCAAGTTCATCTATTCACAGGTAATACTGCAGGTTTATCTATTTAGGTAATATACTCCAGGTAACTCCTTAAAGATTATCAACCTACTGAATTACAAAAATATGCACAAGAAAGATCGATGATTAGTTTTGCAAGTGTTGAAATGGTGATATTGATAATCTAAACCAGATCTGCTAAATGTTGGTAATCTAGTCCAAATGTCAGTAAAAGGTTCACTGTTTCAGTTCCCTCGGTTAATCAGATTTCTGTTGTTCTGGATTTGAATGAGATTGCTTCAAATTGCACTTGATATACGGATGATATATCAGTTGCATAAAACAATCATGCAAATGGATGATCTGGTGTGTTCCCAGGTGCAAACTGTTCTGCAAAGTGATAGTTATCAGTGAAAGCTGTTAAAGCCTTGTTAGTTCATCTAGCTGCAGAGCAGATCGATTTGATGAACATGGATACTACTCCATTGTCACTGGTTGCGCATTGGTGCTTTCTTCTTACTTATTGTGGGCTAGTTGCAGAGCAAAGATGGCTATGGTTTGTGCAATGCTTGCTATATTTTTGGACTGACAAATACCTGAAGCTATACACAGTTCAGACTTCTTTAGGGAAATGAAGTAATTCAGACATTGCTTACATGTATAGAGTGCCATTGATTAGCTCACAGTTCAGAATTATTTAGGGACTCTGTGTAGAATATTTATAAAAAAA
This sequence comes from Eleusine indica, assembly GCA_030378355.1. Classification (NCBI taxonomy): domain Eukaryota; kingdom Viridiplantae; phylum Streptophyta; class Magnoliopsida; order Poales; family Poaceae; genus Eleusine; species Eleusine indica. The sequence goes on from CM059495.1 coordinate 53,746,126, forward strand.
AAACATGTCATATTCTCTTATCGTGGGATCAGAATCCAAACAGATGAACCATGAAACCACTAGTGTCCCTGTAAATCCATGGTCAGAAAGAGTGACCCACGCTTGAGAAAACAGCCAACACACAATAGCAAACCTAGAGATCAAAATACCCAGGTTCAGCTCACAAGGGAGCTAGCTAACACCTTCAGGGGAGGAAAGCTGCTAAGTCCTGAACACGGCTTGCAATTTATTCATGAATTCAGGTAATAGTAGTCCACATATAATCAAGGACGGATGGAGGGGTCAAACAAAATATCAGCAACCGTCAATGTGATAGATCAGGAAAGGCATCAAACTTCAGCTGCTAATAGCACCAATCACCAAATGAAAGTAACTACGATCAAAGCACATCACAGAACAAATATACTTGGCAAATGGGGACTGAACCATGCATATGCACCAAACAACAAGCAGCTAATTAGATGACAGAGATAACTAATAATTCAATGCAAGGTTCTTATTCATTTCACATGATCCCACAACAGATTGCTAGCCACATTATGACACAAGTGTCGTACTATGCGATGCAAGATAACAAGAGATTTCCAACAAGTCAAGAACGTCATCATCACCAGATTTGAAATATTGCAATTCTGCAGCCAACAACAGCCAATCAGTGAAAATGTCCATGATATCTCATAGAACTGACGACACTGACCTTTCTACGCTCATACACACAAAGAAGCAGATCGCTACCATGTACCATACCCGAATGTCTCAGGCGTCAGCAAGATCTCAATGGAAAAACCAAACTGGAGGAGAGAACACCGATGGCGGCCTCATCGGAAGGATCAGCCCGAGGTGTTCCAGGACAAATTGGTGCGGCTGATGGTGAACCGTGCACCTGCCCATGTCCCTGCAGGGGTACAGCGGCCCAAACCGCAGCGCCGCGATCACATCATCGAAGCTTCTGGCGTCGTCCAGGAAGTAGAGGCCGTTCAAACCAATAGCAGGCGAATCAAAGGCCATGGAGGAGCAACGCCCGAGCATCACGACTCTGTTGTCACCGAGGAACCAGCACTCAACCCAGTACGCCTGACGGTCCCCATGGTGGCCAGCCTGCCCCGCCGCCATCCTCAGTACGTAGGAGCGGATCCTCCGAGTGCGCTGGTCCTCCGTGGAGACGAACCTCACCACCATCACGAGACGGCCGAAGTAGTCGACGAGGTAGCGGCTGGCAGTGCACCCCGGCTCAGTGCTCACCTGGTGCTCAGGGAAACGGTAGGTCACCAGGTATGTCGTGAACGCGCCGTCCGGGCCAAACCCGGGCATGTAGACCAGGACCTCCTCGGCGTTGGTGAGCACATGGAAGCCTCCGAGACCGTAGCCCGCGAAGTAAATCACATCGTCGATCCAGGCGTCGGGCAACATCACGCGCCGACCGCGCTCGTGCGGCTCGGGTGCCATCGGCTGGTACTGATATGGCATCCCTATCTCCGGGAACCAGAACGCGATTTGGGACGCGGAAAAGGCTTGGACGACGGCAAGGCAGCAGCCGGGCATGGTCGGCGCGGCGGAGAGCGAGGCACCGAGAACGATGCCGGTGTTGGAGAAGTTGAAGACCGTGCGGAGGTCGTCCGGGACGTCGAGGCGCACACCCGTGCGGAGGTTGTAGAGCGCTAAGCCGCCGCCCTGCGGCTGGATGTTGTGGAGCTCGAAGCCGCCGCCCTGCTGCTGCTGGAACCGGAGCAGGAGCCAGCCGCCGGGGTGGGAGCCGCAGCAACGCGCGGCGCGGACGTCGTCGGGTAGGACGGCCCGATGGGTGGTCCTGCAGAGGAGGCAGATGAATACGGGCGCCTCCGCCGCCGCGGACGGAAAGAGCAGCCACGGGAGCTGCGGCGGGGGCGGGCGCTGGGTCGCAACGCGGCGCCAGTTTGCGCAGACGGCGCCGAACGCGGCGCGGTGGGCGCGGCAGGGGAGGCGCGCGAGGATGTCGCCGACGAGGTTCAAGCGGAGGCCCGCCCAGGCGGCCATTGGCGTTGGGGTGGAAAGGGGGTCGTCGCTCTACTTTGGAGAATGCCGCGGTGGTGGATGGGGAATTGGGAAGAAGACGGTTTGACACACGGAACGCAAGTGCTCGGCTATTTAACGTTTTGGCTGTGACTAACGTCCGTGGTAAAAATATTCGCAAAAACAAAAAGGGTTGCTAATTTTCAGCTGATTGAAAGTTTGGGCAACTTTCAGTCATCTCTTTAAATCATTAGATCTAGATCCAACAGTTTATAATTATTATAAAAAATCCTATAAAACATCAAAATACAAAGTAACAAACCATCAACTAAAAGCTTTCAGTCGATTGAGGGTTAGCAAACATGAAATAAAAAGGTCCATGGTAAAAATATACTTTCTCTGGTTTCAAATATATGACGAACTTAAAAAAGATTTTAATGATAAAAAATCAAAAGGATTATTTTTTTATATATTATTTTATATTCAATTGGGCTTTAGAGCAACTCTAGCCGGGTGAGTATATGGGTTCCTAAACCTACTTTTAGTCATCTAAATCAAAAAAATCATCTCCAACCCATGACTATCCGGGTGATTAAATTTAGTGGGCTACTAAATTCTAGAGTAAGCCCCTTAAAAATAGAGGGTCACTATTTCTCCCCCAAAACGCGGGCTCCAACTATTTTTTTTCTTTCCTTTCCTTTCCTCTCCTCCTCTCCGGCGTGAATGGAATTGGACAGGAACACTGCCGACGCTGCCTCCCGCCGTCGCCCGTCGCCGGAGCCCCGCGCCTCCCACCGCCGCCTATCGCTGGAGCCCCGTGCCTCACGCCGCCGCCCATCGCCAGAGCCCCGCGCCGCGCGAGCTCGCCTAGTCTCGCTCCACGGGGAGACCGGTCGCGTCCTCTTCGTCTGCTCCATGCGTCTCGAAGCGGGAACTGACGGGGAGGTCGGCGAGCGTGGCGGCCCTGCTCCATCCTCTCCGCTTGCCAAGAATGGTGTGACGCGGCCCCACGTGGCGGCGACGGTGGCCCGCGCGCACGGGAGAGGAGGGAGTGGCGGCGGCGAGCACGCAGGGAAGGGAGAGGCGGCACGAGCGCGGCGGCAACGGCGGCTCGAGCAGGGAGAGAGGGAGGCGATGGTGGTGCAGGGGGGTGGAGGTAGATGAGGACTGAAGCTGTAGCCTCCCCGATCCGGACGCGGTGGGGATGGAGGTCGACGAGGACCACGCGAGGGTCGTCGTCTATCTTGATGACCACCTCGCAGCGGCCGGCTGCCGGAGGCTCGTTGTCCCTCACCATCACCGGAGGTAGGGAGCTCTACCGGACCGGATCGAGGAGCTCCGGCTGTGGGCGGCCCAGGTCGAGGAGCTCCATGGCGACATGCTCCCCTCCCAGCGGCGCGACGAACACTGGAGCCAAGCCACTGCCGTTTCCAATCTCCCGAGGCTAGGGCGTCCGCGGCGGCTGGGAGTAGGCGGTGCATGGGAGCAAGGGCCGGCGCGGCAACGCCGGCTGGAGCGGGGGCGGGCGGGGCAGCGCGCGGTGGTGCCGGATGGAGCGGGGGCGAGCGGGCGGTGCCGGCATGTGGGCGGCCGAAGCACGGGCGCGTGGGAGAAGGGAGATTGGCGGCTCGAGCAGGGGAGAGAGGGAGATCCGGGAGGAAGAAGACTTGGTGGGGCCCATCGGCAGATGGATAGGGGGTTAATTTTACTCAGTTGGGTTGGAGTGGAAAATTTGTTAGGGCCTCTAAAATTTAAAATCGAACCCTCAAAATAAAATATAGAGACCCGAATTTAGGGGGTGTTTGGCATGGCTCTGGAGCCGAACTCCAGCTCGGAGCTGAGCAGAGCCAGCCAAATACCCCAACTCCGAAATTGTTGGGAGCAGGACAACTCCAAAGAGTTCTTGGAGCCGTAGTTCATTTTTTGAGAGCACCTTCACACTGACTCTGGCAATCAATAAAATATGGAGTTGTAAGAAATTACCCGTGCTGCCACCGTCTACACAAAAAAAAATGGTTCGTTTTTGTTTCTCTGTTTCGCTCAGCAACGCTCCGCCGCCTCCACCCCACCACCCATGTGCCCGCGCCGCCGCTCCGCCCCTCCTCTCCGTCGCCCATGCCGCCTAGGTCGCTCCCCGTCACTCACGCCGCCCCTGGGTAGCTCCGTCGCCACGCCGCCGCCCCAGCTCGCTCCTCGTCGGCGCGCAGTGGCGGAAATTTGCTCTCGGCAAGACTATGGCCACTAACTAACTCTTGCTCAAGACATTTTCTACCAGCAAGCTACTAATATTTAAGAAAAAAGAAAAAAATCGACATGTGAAGGTGATTTAGCATCATTCACATAACTTAACTGGTTTTAACATGCTAGAAATTTAAAGCAAGTCAAGTACCTAAATAAAATAGTGAGTGCATGTTCCATCTAGTTGTTTCTTGCGTAGGAGATTGATTGGATTGTATTATCGGGGTAGGGGCAGCAAAAAAGTATGATCTTAATGTCATGTTCCTCTTCATCTATGCAGCTCTACTACAGTCTACAAATGCAATTTAAATTAATCGATTCAATGCCAATTAGATAAGAGATCAATCAAACGATTAGGAAGGGAAAAGACTAAGATTTTGGACTTGCCTTCAGCGTGCAGCTCCTGGATGGTTGTGTTGCGAGACGACCTTCGGACTGTCGTGCAGCAAAACTGCGCCGGGGCACGCAGCAAGCGAGCTCGCCGCCGGCAACGACAGGTAACAGGATTGCACCGCTAGGTCACGACTCAGTATTCACGTGACCAGTTCGATCGTTCCGCCTTCCACAACGTTAGCAGTTCTCTGACAGGGCAACTAGCGATGAGGTTTGGACAGCCGGAGGTGCATAGCAGAGTTGGGCCAAACCTGATGGTAGATGGGTCTACAAATTTCAGAGGGGTACTTGAATTATTTTTTCCCCACGAGTAGGGCCATGGCCCCAGTGGCCCTGTATGTATTTCCGCCACTGTTGGCGCGAGCTCTGATTAGCGTTGCCCTGTCCCTCCTCCCCGCCACCCCTCACGCTGGACCGCCGCCCCGACCCTCCTCGCCGGCCCTAGCTAGCGCCGTCATCGTCCGCGCCGCCCCAGCTAGTGTCGTCGTCGTCTCCGCGCCGATTTGCGCCGCCAAGTACCGATTTGCGCCGTATTGAGGCAGAGGAAGCGACCGGTGAAGATGGGGAGGAAGGGGGCACCGGTGGAGATGGGGAGGAAGGGACCACAGGGCCGGTGGAGATAGAGAGGAGGAGGATGGGAGAGGCGTATTAGCCATTTTACGTTTTTAACTTTGAATTTTTTAAAACTGAGGTGTTTGGCATAGCTCCACTCCATAGAAGAGCAGCTTCACACTGGAGTTTTGGAATGGAACTGCACCACCATGAAGTGGAGTCATGCCAAACACACACTTAGTCTGTGGGCTGGAGTTGCTTACTTGGATTCTCTAGCCCTCGCCTGGCAACCGGATGCCTGACGAGTGACAAGCGGAAGCCTGAAAGGAAAAGGGAAAGTAGATCGTACGGCGCATGAGGATCAACAGGGTAGTAGGGGGACCAGAAAGTTGAAAGCTGAAACGTTAAATGGGAGCCACCGCCTGACGGGTGGACAAAAATCAACGTTGATGCTGCTTTCAATGTTTGATCCAGGACAGGCAAGGGCCGGAGCGGTCATTAGGGACAGGCTAGGGAAGGTGCTACTACTTGCAGTCTTGCACGCGCCTGGTGAATCGGGATGTTGACGGAGGTGCTAAAATGGATGAATAGATAGAAGAAACACAGAAGATTCGAGCATCAAAACGTCAACAGCCTGAAGCAGTTGAGATATTGATACATTGGTCTGATGAGGGAGAAATTGTGGCATATTACGTTTCGATTCATGGCTAGTTGCCATGCGAAGCCTTTGAATCTTGATTTCGTGAAGTGATAAAATGGTTATATTGATAATCTAATCCGAATCTGCTGAATGTTGGTAATCTTTGAGGAGTCCAAATGTCAGTTTTGATTTTCTCTGTAGTCATTGTATTTACACTTTAACTACTTTTGCATGTGGATCTGAAACATCAAGGAAAGCCTCTAGTGGTGGATAATTTGTTTCAGTTCCCTCCGTTCATCAGATTTCTGTTGTCATGAATTCGAATTTTGATATTGCTCCAATTGCACTTGATGTACAGTTATATCAGTTGCAGAATACAAAATGTGCAAATGGATGATCTGGTGAGTTTCCAGGTGCAAACATGATCTGCAAAGTGACTTGTGTGCCGGTGAAATGCTGCCGAAACCTTGTTAGTTCAAGTAATTGCAGGGCAGGGATTTCCTGGACATGAACACTAACACATTGTCAATGTTGAGCATTTAGTGCTCATCTGCTTATTATGGTATATCTGCATGCCAAAGATGACGTTGGTTTGCCCAATGCTTGCAAATTTTCAGACTGACAACTACCTTAAGCTGTACGACAATTTTGTTTGCAATGCTACTGATTTTTAGGCCTCTGTGTAAAGTGACTTCCGGTAAGCATATCATATTTCTCTTATCATGAAATCAACATCCAAACAAACCATGAAACCACCAATATGTCTATGTAAATCCATGGTCAGAAAGAGTGAATTACTCTTGAGAAATCAAGCGACATACAAAACTCAATAGCAAACCTGAATGTCAGGCATAGAAATATTCAGGTTCGACTCAGATGAAAACTAACCGAGCAAAAATAAGCCCTGAGCAACTTCATCTATTCAGGTTATATAGCAGATCAGCCCACAGATAACTGAGGAACAATGGAGCCAACTAACAAAATAGCAGCAGGTTGATTCATCTGATAGACCAGGAAAGGCATCAATTTTCAGCTGCTAATATCACCAATCACCATGACTGTAACCACAATGAAAGTAGATCACATCAAAATGTGATACTAATACGTGGCGAATGGGGACAGGAGTACAGAACCATATGCATCAGGCAACAGGCGAATAATTAGATGGCACAGATAACTAATAATCCAATGCAGGGTTCCTATTCAATTCACAAGATCCCAAGACAGATTACCGGCCACATTACAACACAAGTGCCGTGCTATCAGATAACAGAGATTTCCTACAAGTCAAGAAAGTCATCCTCAGATTTGAAACATTGCGAATTCTGCAGCCAACAATAGCCAATCAGTGAAAGTGGCCATGATACAGAACTCACCACATTACAACACAAGTGTCGTGCTATCAGATAACAGATATTTCCCACACGAAGAAGCTGATCACTACCATACCAAGCATTTGCGAAAGAACGTCTCAGGCATCAGCAGGATTTGAATGGAATAACCAAACTGCAGGAGAGAACTCCGACGGCGGTCTTATCGGAAAGACCTCCTCGACCTGTTCCTGCTCGTGCTGAACCGTGCGCCTGCCCATGTCCATGCAGGGGAACGGGTGCCATTCCTGCAGTCTCGCCATCACGTCGTCGAAGCTGTTCGCGTCGTCCAGGAAGTAGAGACCGTCCAAAGCAACCGCAGGGGAAACAAACGCCATGGAGGAGCAACGCCCGAGCATCACGACGACGTTGTCAGGGAACGAGACATTTTGCCATTCTGCCTGACGGTCGCCTTGGTTCACAGCCTGCACCGTCCAACTCAGCTAGAAGGCATGGATCCATCGAGTGCCTTCGTCCTCCACCGTGGAGACGAACCTCACCACCATCACGAGCTCGTCGAAGAAGTCGATGAGGTAACGGCTGGCAGTGCAGCCCGGCTCAGCGCTCACCTGGTGGTCAGGGAAGCGGTAGGTCACCAGGCGCGTCGTGAGCTTGCCGTCCAGTGCGAACTCGGGAACGTAGACCAGGACCTCCTCAGCGTCGGTGAGCACATGGAAGCCTTTGAGGCCATGGCCCGAGTAGTAGATCACGTCGGCAATCTGGGCGCCCGGCAACAAGTCGCGCCAGGAATCGCGCTTGTGCGGCTCGAATGGCATCGGCGGGGACAGATGCCCCATCTCCGGGATCCAGAACGCGATGGGGGATGGGCACTGGGCGAGGACGACGGCGAGGAAGGCGCCGTCCGCGGTAGGCGCGGCGGAAAGCGCGGCGCCGAGAACGACCATGCCGACATCGCCAGTGTTGTCGGGAGTCACGAAGAAGCCCGGAACGGCAAGGCGCTCACCCGTGTGGAGGTTGTGGAGCGCGTAGCCGCTGGCCTGCAGCTGGATGTTGTGGAGCTCGAAGCCGCCGCCCTGCTGCGGCTGGAGAGCGAGGACGAGCCAGCCGCCGGGGTGGGAGCCGAAGCAGCGAGCGATGAAGACATCCTCGTGGAGGAAGACGCCGTGGGCGGCCCTGCAGCGAATGCAGAAGACGACGGGCGCCTGCGCCGCCGCGGACGGGAGGAGCAGCCACGGGAGCTGCCGCGGGGGCGGGAGCTGGGACCCGACGGCGCGCCAGTTAGAGCAGACGGCGCTGAACGCGGCGCGATGGGCGCGGCAGGGGAGGTGCTCGAGGATGCGGGCGACGAGGTTGAAGTGGAGGCCCGCCCAGGCAGCCATTGGCGTTGGGTGGAAAGGCGGTCGCTCTACTTTGGAGAATTATTGGGGAGCAGAGCTGAGGGGAGGGGAGAAGACGAGTTGAGACAGAGGGAACGGCAATCGGCAAGTCCCGGGCTCGCTGCTATTTAACAATGTGGCTCGTGACTAATCATCATGTACTACTCCGTTCGTTCAATAATATAACTATTTTTAGATATTTGAGTTTGTTTAATAATATAAATATTTATAAAGTATCAATGTAATAAATAAATTATATAAACATAATAAATAAGGTATAGTTAGATGAAAGAGAGACTTTTTATATGATAAAAATTAGAGTATGGTAGTCTTTGTATTCTATCCTTATTTTACATTGCTATTCTAAGAATGCTTATATTCTTGAACGGAGGAAGTAGTAAACGTCTAGGGTAAGCTCAAAAATATATTTCCCTGGTTTCAAATATAAGACGAATCTGGAAATAACTGTTCTGATGAAAATCGAAAGGAGTATTTGCTACATTAATTTTCTTATTTCGAACTGAGCTTCCACTATTCAACTCTGCCACATACATCGCCAATTTCATTGCATTCAATTAGGACCTCTCTAATTCCAAATTAAGATTTCAATAGATAGTTGAAATTGGAAATATCAAATAATTTTGACTGACCGAAAACATTTTATCTGATGATTCATAACTAGAACATATGGATTACACTGGATATAACATACTCCCTCCGTTCTCCAAATGTTGTCGTTAGGACAGCAAAGTTAATTCAAAATTAAACTAAATCTGTTGTCCTAACGACAGCATTTAGAAAACAGAGGGAGTAGTGGAGTAAGATGCCTAGGACAAGTGTTGGAAGGAAGAGAATAATTAGCCATGGATATGTGTAAAACGTGCTTATCTATAATGTAAAAAAAAAGTCGATTAAACAGGTTTTCTACACAATTTAGTCACATGGTGTCAAATTAAACACCATCACACTTAGTTCTAAGGCCAGGGGTTTTATTAGTAATAAAGCAAATGTCACATCAACAAAAAATAATAACATGATCAATTAATATGAAACTAAGTAAATGGGTTTTATATGGATAAAATTCATTTGATACTTTTTTCACATGCGTGAAAGTCTATTGGACATAAAGTTTTATCTTGACATATTTTAATCAATCTGACTTAGTTATAAAATCGTAAGATAAATTTATATATTATGATGTACTATTTCATTTATTAAAAAAACTCTAAGAATAATATGACACTTTTAAAAACAATACGTGGGCGTCCAGACTTCTGTGGGAAATAAGCATCCAACAGACCAACACACCCCGCGTCTGCGTGCGGTGGCCGAAGACCGTGACCGTCACCCAGGACTAGAGGATCAACCATGGCTGCCGGCTGGCGCCTGCACCTCCGTCAGATGTCCGCGCGTCGACGGATGTGGCGCGGAGTGGAGCGGCAACCATTCACAGTTTGCATCTGCTCCCCAGTGGATGGTGGATGCTTAGGCTCCAGCGCTGCTCGCTCGGCTACTCGTCCGGCCGGTGGCGTCCCAAATGCAAATTATAAAGGCGCCGTTCCCTTCGTCCGATGATTCTTCCAAAAAGTCTGAATCGGAATGTTGACGAATAAATGGAAGAAACGTGACAGATTGGAGCGCCAACAACATGAAGCAGTTGAGCCATTGATACATTGGTCTGTTCTTGTCGACTGGTGGTGAGGGCAAAATTGTGGCATGTTACGTTCCGGTCCATGGCCGGTTGCCCCTGCAAAGCCTTTGAATCTTGATTCTAATTTGTGAAGTGCTGAAATGGTGATATTGATAATCTAAACCTGATATGCTAAATGTTGGTAATCTTTCGAGGAGTCCAAATGTCACTTATCGTTTTCTCTCTAGTCATTGTGTCACACTCATTATATTGCTTTTGCATGAGCGTATGAAACATCGAGGAAAACCAATAATATGGTGGGTAATTTGTTTCTTTGCTGGTCCAAAAGGTTCAATGCTTAGATTACCTCCGTTAATCATATTTCTGTTATCATGAATTCGAATTTTGAGATTTCTCCAAATTGCACTTGATGTATGGTTATATCAGTTGCATAAAACAAGCTGTGCTAATGGACCATCTGGTGTGTTCCCAGGTGCACACCTGCTCTGCAAAATGACTTGTCTGCCGGTGAAATGCTGTTAAAGCCTTTGCAATTCAACTAATTGCAGAGCAGCGATTTGTTGGACATGAATCCAAACACATTGTCTTTGTTGTGCATTTGATGCTCATCTGCTTATTATGGGCCAGTTGCAGAACAAAGATGACACAGGTTGGCACAATGCTTGCTAATTTTCAGAATGACAAAAGTACCTGAAGTTGCACAACAAAAAAAAAATTTTGAATCAAAGGTTTCCCCAAGTTTTATTAAAACGAGTTCACAATGTTCACATGATCCTGGTTCCCAGTCATTACATCTATTACAAGAAAGCCTTTAGGGAAATGAACCAATTCGAATTTGTTTCGCCTCTATGGAGTGCCACTAAAGTTCAGAAGCGTTGTGTGTAAAGGATCTTCCATTAAGCACATCATATTCTCTTATCATAAGATCAACATCCAAACAAACCATGAAACCACTAGTGTCTATGTAATCCATGGTCAGAAAAGAGTGACTTATGCTTGAGAAATCAAGCGACATACAAACTCAATAACACACCTGAACGTCAAGCATGGATATGTTCAGGTTTGACTCACAAGAAAGCTAGCTTAGCATCTTCAAGCAAAGGAAAACTAAGCCCTGAGCAACTTCATCTACTCAGCTTATCTGGCCAGTCAGCCCACAGATAACTGAGAAACAATGGAGCAAACTAACGAAATACCAGCAGAGGAAAGGCACCAATTTACAGTAAGGCTGCTAATATCACCAATCCCCAAACTACTGTAACCACAATGAAAGTAGATCACAACAAACACATGGTAATTAGATGACAGAGATAACTAAGAATCCAGTGCAAGGTTCTTATTCATTTCGCATGACCCCACAACAGATTACTAGCTACATTATGACACAAAGTGCTGTACTAAGCGATGCAAGATAACGAGAGATATCCAACAAGTCAAAGAACGTCATCACCAGATTTGAAACATTGCAAGTTTTGCAGCCAACAACAGCCAATCAGTGAAAATGGCCATGATGTCTCATAGAACTGACCACGCTGACATGTCTAGTCTAGGCTCCTACACGAAGAAGCTGATAACTCCCATACCAAGCATTTGCCAACGAATGTCTCAGGCGTCAGCAAGATCTCAATGAAAAAACCAAACTGGAGGAGAGAACTCCGACGGGGGTCTCACCGGAAGCATCATCCCAAGGTGTTCCATGTCTTGTTGTTCCAGATGGTGAAGCGTGTACCTCCCAATGTCCGTGCAGGGGAACTGCGGCCCTACCACCTGCAGGGCCGCCATCACGTCGTCGAAGCTTTTCGCGTCGTCCAGGAAGTAGAGGCCGCCCAAACCAACCGCAGGCGAAGCAAAGGCCTTGGAGTAGCAACGCCCAAGCATCACGACAACGTTGTCATCATCGAACAAGCCCTCATCCCAGTGCGCCTGACGGTCGCCGTGGTTCCCAGCCTGCACCGCCGCCATCCTCAGTCCGTAGAAACGGATCGTCTGAGTGCGCCGGTCCGCCGTGGAGACGAACCTCACCACCATCACGAGCTGGCCGAAGTAGTCGACGAGGTAGCGGCTGACAGTGCATCCCGCCCGAGCGCTCACCTGGTGCTCAGGGAAGCGATAGGTCACCAGGTGTGTCGTGAACGCGCCGTCCGGGCCAAACCCGGGGGTGTAGACCAGGACCTCCTCCGCGTTGGTGAGCACATGGAAGCCTTGCAGGCCATAGCCTATGAAGTCAATCACGTCGTCGATCAAGGAGTCCGGCAACATCTCGCGCCGACCGCGCTCGTCCGGATCGGGTGCCATCGGCTGGGACTGATACGGCATCCTCATCGTCGGGAGCCAGAACGTGATTTGGGACGCGCAATAGGCTTGGACGACGGCAAGGCAGGAGCCGGGCAAGAGCGGCGAAGCGGAGAGCGCGGCACCGAGAACGATGCCGGTCTCGGACAAGCCGTCGACCATGCGGATGCCACCCGGGACGGTGAGGCGCGAACCCGTGTGGAGGTTGTGGAGCGCTAAGCCGCCGCCCTCACCCTGAGGCTGGAGGTTGTGGAGCTCGAAGTCGCCGCCCTGCTGCTGCTGGAGCCGGAGGACGAGCCAGCCGCCGCGGTGGGAGCCGCAGCAGCGCGCGGTGCGGACGTCATCGGGGAGGAAGGCGGGATGGTTGTTGTCGCAGAGGATGCAGAAGAAGACGGGCGCCTCCGCCGCCGCGGACGGGAGAAACAGCCACGGGAGCTGCGGCGGGGGCGGGTGCTGGTCCCGAATCACGCGCCACCTTCTGCAGACGAAGCCGAACGCGGCGCGATGGGCGCGGCAGGGGAGGTGCTCGAGAATGTCGCCGACGAGGTCCAACTGGAGGCCCGCCCAGTCGGCCATTGGCGTTGGGTGGAAAGGGGGTCGCTCTACTTGGAGAACGCCGCGGTGGTGGGTGGGGAATTTTTGGGGGAGCAGGGCAGAGGGGAGAAGAAGACGGTTTGACACAGGGAACGGCAAGCCCCGGGCTATTTAAGGTTTTGGCTTCTTACTAATTATCTAAACGTCCGTGGTAAAAATATACTAGTACAGTATTTTTCTATGGTTTCAAATATATGACGAACTTAGAAATGATTTTAGTGATTAAAATTCGAAAGGATTATTTATTATATTATTAAAAAAATGATGTTCAACTGGGCTTTCACCATTCACCTGTGCCACGTGCATCGCCCATTCATATCTTTTAGCTAGGACCTCTCTAATTCCGGATTGTGATTTCAATTGCTACTTCAAATTGAAATGTATCAAATAATTTGACTGACCTAAAATATTTTACAAGATGTTGATTCATAACTAAAACATACCGATTACACTGAATATAAGTATTACTTTTCATGTGGATTTGAAACATCGAGGAGAACAGCTATTGGTGGTTAATTTGTTTCTTTGCTGGTCAAAAAGGTTCAATGTCTCAGTTCCCTCCGTTCATTAGATTTCTATTCTCATGAATCCGAATTTGAGACATAAAACAAATTGTATAAATGGATGATCTGGTGTGTTCCCGGGTGCAACCAGCGCAGTCTATGCCGGTGAAATGCTGTTGACGCCTTACCGGTTGAACTAATTGCAGAGCACGGATTTTCTTGACATGCATACTAGTAATACATTGTCTATGTTGTGCATTGCTGCTCATCTGCTTATTACTAGTATAGCCTAGTTGCAGAGCAAAGATGACAATGGCTCCCCAATGCTTGCTAATTTTCAGGCTGAAGTTGTACAATAATTCAAAAAAAAATTTAGGGAGTAACTAAGACATTGTTTGCCTATATGGAGTGCCACTGATTTTTAGGGCTCTTTCTCTAAAGAAACTTAGTTAAGCATATCATATTCTCATATCATGAGATCAACACCCACAAACAAACCACTAGTGTCTATGTAAGTCCATGGTCAGAAACAGTGACCTACATGCTTTGAGAAATCAAGTGACATGCAAAACGCAATGGTGAACCTGAATATCAAACATAGAAATATTCAGATTCAATTCACAAGAAAGCTAGCACCTTCAGGGAAAGGAAAATTAAGCCCCGAGCAAGTTCATCTATTCAGGTTACGTAGCAGGTCAGCCCACAGAGATTTGACGAACAATGGAGCGAAGTAACAAAATAGAAGCAGGTTAACTCATACAATAGATAAGGAAATTCACCAATTTTCAGCGGCTAATAATAGTACCAATCACAAATTGAAAGTAACCATGGTCAAAGTACGTCACACCATAAATTCCATACTATACTTGGCAAACGGGGACAGAACCATGTATCAGGCAAAAGGAAGCTGCAAGGATCTTATTCACTTCACATGATCCCAAACAGGATACTAGCAAGTACTGTAGCAACATTACCACACATCTGCTGTGCTATCCTATCCGATGCAAGATAACAGAGATTCCCAACAAGTCAAGAAAGTCATTGTCAGGTCCAAAACATTGCGCATTCTGCAGCCGAAAACAGCTAAAAACAGTGAAAATGGCCAATGATACAGAACTGACCACATTGACCTGTCTAGGTTCCTACACAAATCAGAAGCACATCACTTCCATAACAAGCATTTGCCAAAGAATGTCTCATGCGCCAGCATCACGTGGGTGGAAAAACCAAACTGCAGGAGAGAAAACCGACGGCGGTCTTTCCGGAAAGACGCGCGTGAACTCTCTGATGGGATGGCAAACCGTACACATGCCCATGTCCGTGCAGGGGTACAGCAGCCTTGGCATCACGCCGTGGAAGCTGTCCGCGTCGTCCAGGAAGTAGAGGCCGTTCAAAGCAACCGCAGGCGAAGGAAAGGTCATGGAGCAGCAACGCCCGAGGATCGCGACAAAGTCGTTAGGGATCTTGAACCTCACCCAAGACGCCTCAATGTCGCCATTCTGCAGCATCTTGATAAACGAGAACCAGAAGGTCTCGATGAATGTAGTGCCATCCGGCTCACCGTCCTCCGTCATCGAGACGTACCTTACCACCATCATGAGCCGGCTGGAGAGGTTGAGGAGGTAGCGGCTGCTGGTCCACCCCGGAATTTGCCGTGTCACGCGCTGGCCAGGGAAGCGGTAGGTCGTGAGGCGCGTCGCGAGCGCGTTGTCCGGGCCGCGCGCGGGGGTGTAGACCAGGATCTCCTCGGCGTCCGTGAGCACATGGAAGCCTGTGGGGTGATAACCCGAGAAGTAGATCACGTCGGCGATCTGGGCGCCCGGCAACATGTCGCGCCAGGAATCGCGCTGGTCCGGCTCCAATGGCATCGGCGGGGACAGATGCTCCATCCCCGGGCACCAGAACGCGATGGGGGACGCGCACTGGGCGAGGACGAGGGCGAGGCAGGCGTCGTCCTCGGTCGGCACGGCGGAGAGCGCGGCTCCGAGAACGACCACGTCGACCCCGCCCGCGCCGCCGCCGTCGGGCGTGTGGAGGAAGCCCGGAACGTCGATGTCCTTACGCGTGCGGATGTTGTGGAGCGCGTAGACGCCGCCCTGGCCCTGCTGCTGGTGGTTGTGGAGCGCGAGGACGAGCCAGCAGTCGCGGTAGGAGCCGCAGCAGCGCGCGGTGCGGACGTCGTCGCGGAGGAAGGCGCGGTGGGGCCCCCCGCAGCGGATGCAGAAGTAGACGGGCACCTCCGCCTCCGCGGAGGGGAGGAGCAGCCACGGGAGCTCCTTCGGGACGAGGGGGCGGGGCACGGGCTTTGCGTTGGCCAGGTCTGCGGCGACGGTGCGCCAGCTGCTGCAGACGGCGCCGAACGCGACGCGGTGCAGAACGCAGAGGTGCTCGAGGATGGGGTCGACGAGGTCCATGGGGAGGTTCTCCCAGGCGGCCATTGGCGTTAGGCGGAAACTAGAAAGGGGTCGTTTGGTGGTGTCTCGCAGAATGACGCGGTGGTGGATGGGGGATTTTGGGGATGGCGAAGCCTGCTGCTTCTCGGGCGGTATATAAAGGTTCAGTTTCGGTCTTGGGGGAAATGGGAGAAGAGCGAGAAGAGATGGTTTGACACGGAAAGACGAGACGGGAACTGGCAATTGGCATATCCCGGAAGAAAAGGAAAAAAAAAAAAGTAGTCACGTGGGCCTAATGGGCTGACGGCTGTGCTGGACTGGGTTAGCCTGCCCATCGAGATGCGTCAGTAAAACGGATCGGACACGTTCTGATTCCAAGGCAGACTGCGTCTTCTCGCCATGGAAGCGATCCCCGATTACATAGACCAATCGTTTTTTCCTTCAAAAAAAGACCAATCGTTTTATCCTCAAAAAAAAAAAAAAATCGATCGTTTCATGTTCAACACAACAGAAGGACATCGATACCCGGGGACTTCCCGCGCCGTGATTCACTGATTCTGCTGCAGGTGGAAAGGAAAGATTGAGTTTAGAGGCAACACTGGCTTTACAACCAAAAAGAATAGCCCCTCGGCAGCATGGAAGGCGGGGGACGCGCAGATGAGGCACTCATCGACAGATACCATATCGACGACTGGTCCTACTTTGATGACCTTCCGCGCATCCATCTTCTGCCGCACGAAGATCCCTTTTGGGGGCCTAAAACTCAACAACACCTGGTTCACTGGCGACGAAACTGAGCACGACACCCATCACCGAAGTCCATTGGCTTGCAGCAACACAGGCAAGCAGGCGGAACAGGATAGTCGACCGGGAGCAGCAGCCTGCATTGGGGTGGACACTGGCAGCAAAGAAGAAGCGGGAGCTGCTGGTCAAGAAATACAGACCGGCATCGACGACGACGACCTCGATTTCGACAGAGAGATAGCGAACATAGGAGAAGACATCAGCGAAGAGGAGGCTGCAGGTTACACAAGCCGGGAGACCAGGGACCGTTCTCCAGCTCACTACTGGATCGGTCGCGATCCCAGTGAATATCATCCGGCCGCTGATCCTGACGAGCTGGACAAGATAAACGTAAGCATGGCATGGCACCGTATTAAAGCTTACGAGGTATATATGGTTGCATTGCATCACACTACTTCTCTACGCTGCACGACTTTATTAACCGTATTTGCACAGTTTTGTTGTATCTAATATAGCTGGTTCTCTACATGTTAGCTGTCCAAATGGAGTGGTATCGATGAATCGAAACTCAAAGAGCGCTACCCCAGTGACATATTTAAGGAAAATCAGTACTTTGTTGGCTATGAGGAAGATCTCGACTGGTTTTTCCACCCTGAACATATCGTTCTTAGTGGCTTGGATGACTACCAGCGGTTGGTACCCAAGCTACATGAGGTATATTTGTGCATTTATGCTTAATCTTTACTTATTTTGTTAACTTCAACTCTACAAGAGGTACCCCCTCCAGCTTTATTTTGATTTCGTTAGGGACACAAAAGTTAGTGCAAATTAGCACTAACTTCTAGTATGTCCTAACAACATAAAAACAAAATCGAAGGTAGTACAATATTATATTTGCATTTGCTTTCTTTTCCCCCTAATTTCCCCCTTAATTTTGTATGCAGGCTCATGAATACATGAGGTGGCAAGAGTACCGCCTGATGTTTAGTGACTATGCCAGTGACAAGGAATGTGTGGAGTACTGTAAAGAAATATCGAAGAAACTTAAGGTATATCCCTCTTAATATAAGCAAGCTAATTACAAACATTTAACATAATGCACTGACATTTTTCTTGTTACGCAGTGGGTCAAACCTTATATTCATCTATCAGGAGGATCACAAAAGGTAACAAGGAATGCATCACAGCATTCTTCATGCTAGCTATCACTACTGTGCCATATAACTATGAACTGATTAAGTGATTATCTGTCGTTTAGTGGTCAAAGGTGCATAATAAGGCTTTTATCCAAGTACTGAAGATCGCGACAGGGTATCCTCGTATAATCCCAATTTTAGTACGGCAAGGATACTCCGTAAGAACCTTAACCTATAGTACACATTCTCATTTTGGTATTAGTCATTGCTTGTGATGATGACATTTGACATATACTGTAACTCAGGAATATATATGGAGGTTGCGTTGTGACCATGCACGGCATGATTCCTTACATGGTGTTCTTTTTTAGATTTGGAAGCTGGTTGTTAAGGAGAATGTTGGCACTGTTAACTGTTTTCTTGTGCATTAATTTAGTCTTTGTTTGGTCTTAGTACTATCTAAGAATTTAATGGTTAGAAATAAGATTTTTTGGAACAATTTTCAGAAGCAATTGAGAGATGCTTTGAAGGAAGTTCATGTTTGGAACATGTTTCCGTCCAGCAGTCATAGGCTAGATCGTGAACTATCACTGGAGCAAGACGATGATGACAGTATAGAACAGGTAAGTTTATTTGACACATGTTTTTACAATTTCTTCAACTAAACTGTCATCATTTACTAACTTATTTTATCTGTTTATAACTAATTGTAGTTCAATATTTATGTGGCAGGCATCCATGAAACGGTAGGTGTAATCTTTGGATTGGTTTCATTCGGCATTTATCGTTCTTTATACTGAAAGTCATGTTTCTTTTGTAGACTCCTGAGAATGAAGTTCATGAGAAGATCGAGGAGGCAATCCAAAATTCGGTATTTGTTAAACTTCATTTCTGTTTTCATATATATCTTTGTGTTACATATTATTTTGAACTTAGGAATCTGATTTCCCTTTTAGGCTCTAAGAATCGACGGTTATGATTGGTATGCAGAATTGAAAATAGCTATTGCAAAAAGAATCGGACTTATCGGTATGCTTGCAATTTTTAATTTATTTAACATTAGGATTTAAACTTCATACATGAAGAATCTAATTGTTGCATAATTTTTCTTGTAGGATAACAAAACTAAGTTAGCACATTTGATACAACAGCAAGTGATGTTGGTGTGGCATGATTCATATTGCTGTAGTTTTATACTACACTAGCACTTTGAATGGGTGAAATTCGGTTTAAGTGGAATGTTTTTTGTTTACTAAATATTTGAATGCTATTGCACCTCATGACATCATGCCGCTGCTCCTGGACAATGCACAATGAAGCAAACACGTTATGCTCGCCATGAATTTGGTTCATACTCTAAAAGGGAACACAAATATTGGTCCAGCACTCCAGCATACCACAATCATTCAAGTTGAGGCAGTCAGGCAGTGATTTTCAATGTGGGTTCTTGATCATCAGTTCATCGATGAATGCTGACTGCTTGTTCAGTGTTCTGTAAATACAGCATTATTAAGGATTTATGTTTTGCAATGGAATGTGAGACATGATTCCACATTCACTGGATGTTTGGAAAGCAACAAGAAGTCATGAAAATATTTGGCCCCTCTCTGTTATGGTGTGCATTTGAAAATTTGCATTTCTTGGTTCTGAAGTTGCAATTGATGGTACAGTAATTCAGTGTTTCTCAAAACCATTGCAAGGCTGATCCCTGCTCATGTATCATGTTTGTTTCAAATACTGAATTTGCAATCCCGATACGGTTGGCATGCACAGCGTTGAATAGAATACTGTTCAGCAGAGCATGTACTTAAAGAAGAATGTCTCACCTGAATCTTTCCTATGTCTGAACTCTGACGACAGACTTTCATTTGATCTTTATGCACTTTGGAAATATTTTTGCAGCCCAACAGTCTGTTTTGAAATCTATTCTCTTTTTTCCTTGTGTATGGACGTTTGAGAAAAATTTCATTATATTTGATTCAGGATCATTCTTTACATTCGAACAGTCCATTCAAGCATGACAAATTATAACGCAAAGACCGCCCCAGCAATTAAAAATTGCCATGAGAGAGAGCACAACACACATTGATTACCAAATGCAAAGAAACTCAGGTACCAACCGTAACAAAGTATCCACATCACATTCCAACATTTCTAATAGTACTATTCATCAACAGATATCACATATCAGAGACTTCAGATCCTAAACTAACGTGCCAGTTCTGAACAGAACATCGACCAATCGAAGTTGACAAGATTCAGAGCATACGTATAAGAATTCAAGTCACATGCCAATGCTGCTCGCAAAGAAGCTCAGATAACAATGTACGGTGGCATCGCATCAGAGAATTGCAACAGAATGTATCGCTTGTTTGCTGAATCTCACTGGAAGACCCACACTGCACGAGAGGACTCTGACGGGAACCGTTTAGGAAAGATCCGCTTGATCTTGTGCTCAAGAAGCGGGAGCCAGCCCATGTCCATGCAGGGGTACCGCCTCGTCGCCGCCGGCTCCCGAGCCCTGGTGGCCGCGTCCTCAGAGCTCGTCGCGTCGTCGAGGAAGTAGATGCCGTCGAAGTCGATGCCATAGGTTGGATAGGACCTGGAGCAGCATCGCCCAAGCACGATTATTCCCGAGGGAATAACGTGCATCGGGACCCAAGATACGACACGGTGGCCGCCTTGCTCCGGCGGCAGCTCCGGCACCAGCTTGTAGGCGTGGAACGCCCGCGTCCACCCGTCGGGCGTGACGATCCTCGCGACCATCAGGAGCTCGTCGGCGTACTTGACGAGGTAA
Organism: Eleusine indica; assembly: GCA_030378355.1. NCBI lineage: Eukaryota > Viridiplantae > Streptophyta > Magnoliopsida > Poales > Poaceae > Eleusine > Eleusine indica. Next base: position 53,766,755 of record CM059495.1, read on the forward strand.
CGGGTGGCGGCGCACGGGGTCACCTCGTGGGTGGGGAAGGAGTACACCACCAAGCGCATCGTGAGCGCGCCGTCCGGCGCGCGCTCCGGGAGGTAGACCAGGATCTCCTCGTCGTCGGTGAGCACGTGGAAGCCGTCCAGGTCGTGCCCGATGTAGTACAGCGCATCGGCGATGCTGCGGCCGCGCGGCAGCGTCTCGACGCAGGAATCTTGCGGTTGCGGGTGCAGCCCCTCCGCCCAACGGTCCATCCTGATGCGCCAGAACGCGATGGTGGACGCCGACCACGCGCCGATGGCGGCGACGTATACCACCTTGCTGTCCTCGTCGCGGGCGGAGCGCCCGGCGCCCGCGGCGTGGACGACCATGCAGTGGCCGTCGACGGGGCTGGGCGTCCCAAGGTCGTCCGGGAGGAGGATGCGCCAGCCGAACTCGAGCTTATGAATGATGTAGCCGTCGGTCTGCTGGAGCGCGAGGATGAGGCTGCAGCGGCGGAAGGAGCCGCAGCAGCGCGCGACGCGTACGTCGTCGGGGAGGACGGCGCGGTGGGTGGTCCTGCAGAGGAGGCAGAAGAAGCAGGGATCCTGAGATGCGTCGGCCGAGGACGGGAGGAGAAGCCATGGAAGCTGTGGCCCCAGCCGGATCTTAGGCGATTCTCGGAGCCAGTTCCGGCAGACGGCGAGGAGCATGGTGCGGTGGGCGAGGCAGGGGAAGTGCCTGACGATGCGGCAGACTAGGTCCGGGCGGAGGCCCGCCCAGGAGGACGCGGCGGCCATTGCGCCGGCGTCGGCGGGGCAAGCGGCTTGTTGGCTTGGCTACGTCGGGGAGGACGACGCGGTGGTGGTGCGGGGCGGAGCGGAGAGGAGAGGGGAAGCGAGCAAATGTTCTGGTTCTGAACAGAAATTGAAATTGGAGCGGGGGAATTGGGATTTGGGGGGAAAAAAAATGCTATTTTACACTTTGACCTTTTAATCATTCGTAATTCGTGGAAAGTATACTTCTGTTTACTAGGCAGGGCCGCACGGGCAAGTCGGGCACACGGTAGCGATTCGCACGCCCCCGCCGTGCGCGTGCACCTGCAAGGAGTCTGAAATAGTAAGTAAAATTTGCTGAAATCTTTAAGCAAAGCAGTCACCGACAGCTCCTAGAAAAATTACACAAAAGTTCTCACGTTTCAGACATGCTTACAAATCGTAACAAAATGTACCCACCGACCGGTTCTCACGTTTCAAACAAGCAAACAATATTAGGAACATTTCGTTCAAAAAAGGGTAACATTTCTTTTTCAGTTGCAATCGATGTCAAGACAAGGAAAAAGCGATAAATATTTTCTGCAGACCAGAACACGGGGAAACCAACCAACCACACGAGGGTACATATGTACAAGTTCGGAAACAGCAACGATCATTGCTTGCATCCGAATTTTTTTTTTCCCAATTATTATTTTCTGCCGATGCCCATCTCCTGGCTCGTCTCGTCAGTGGTACCCGATCGGCGCTGCCACGTCCCGCAGCGCATGGCCCTGACGATGGATGTCCTGCACAACGAACGAACGGCGCACACGATTATATTACAGAAGAAACAGTAATTCGCACGGATTTTTCAACACAATTAACCTGAAAAAACGAGCAGAGCTGCTTACGGATGCGTAGTGGTTGACGTCGCGGTGGTGCGCCTCGTCGGCACGAACCACCTCAACAACATCCCTGAGCGTGGCGCCGGGCCGGAGCCGCCAGTAATCCACAGCGATGGCGGGCGCGGGCACGTCCTCGATCCTCCCGGCATCGATATCGCGCAGGAACTCGGTGTACGAGTGCACGGCCTCCTCCTCAAGGTACCCGACGACGCGGTGCGCGGCGGCGGGCGAGACAAGGTAGACCGCGAGGTAGGCGTGGAGGAAGACGCCCTGGACCGCGACCACGAGCGCGCGCTCGTGCCAGCGCGGGCGGGCCACCTCCATGAAGGTCATGAGGTGCATGCGCTCGTTCTCGGCCTCCTCCAGCAGCGCGCGCACCCACCCGCCGCTCTGCTCGAACCGGCGCAGCGACCGGAGGTGGAGCACCGACCCGGCCACCATGCCCGGCACGGCCGCCACCGTCTCCAGCATCATCGCGCGGCAGCCGTACCGGCGCTGGAAGAAGAGGTCCGTCGGCCACCGCATCGCCTTCACCGCCCACCGGGCCGCCTTGTCGCCGAACGTCACCGGCTCGTGGTGCTTGGTCAGGTCGATCGACAGGTCAGCCTCGTACGTGTCCCACGGCTGCAAAATAATTTCAATCCAGACTGATCGAGCAAGTTATTAAATTCACGGCGTTTTTTTTTCTTTTCTTTTGGGACGTACTAAAAATACGTACCCTGAAGCATGACCACTTCCACTCCGTCCCGTCCTCTTTGACGACCCTGGTCGGCGCCACGCCCCAATAACTCGCTGCTTCGTTCTCCTTATTATTGTCGCCTGATGCCGGCGGCGCTGCTGCTGTGCTGGCCGAACGAGCGCACGACGCTAACATGGTAACAAGACGGCTGCCGGCAACCGACCCCATCGGGAAGAGACGCGCTTTCGTCTCTAAAAGCGTGATCGCCGCCGCTGGCCCTGCGGCTCGGCGCGCTGCTGACTGCACCATGGCCATTGCTGCTTTCTTTGTGTGGTCCTTACTGTTGGTGGTGGTGGTGTGTACGTGTGTGGAACACTAGAAGGACAAGAAGATGCTTTATAAAGGCGGAGAGAGACGTACGTCGTACGCGGAGCTGCCAAGTTGGCGACTGCTGTGTGTGGGGCCTGCATGGCAATTTGGCAAACCCAGCCGGGATATTCTACTCCCGTGTATCATGGATCGTACAACGGGTTTCGTAGTGCACGTACGTGCGTCTACAGAGTGTACGGCTTTAGTATAGCTTAGCTTGGCATGGCTGACGTCGGCGATGACAATTTCTAAAGCAGGCCTCAAGACTGGACAAGCGACAAGAACATTCCAAGGAATCCTATTTTAATCCTTCCGTAGCTCTGCTTAACATATAGGCTCTCGAACAATCGTGCCGTCAACGGGAACGGGACCGGACCATGCATGGTAGAATCTTTTTAAAATGGCGAAGAAGAGGAATGGAATATTGTTGGACCAGGGTCCGTTCACACTACTCTCTCTGTTTTCTTTTTTCTTATGACGTTAGAACAAGAACATCACTAGCAACTTAAGCAGTCGCTCACTACCATGGCCTACAGTACGTAGATGCTTTACCTGACAAGTGCTAATCGATAACTGCTCTCAGTCACCAACTCGGTCATGGATATGTATATTTCTGACAATTTTAGTACTTTGATACTACAATCTGCTGAAAATAATACAAGGTTACATACTCGAAAGTTTGTAAATCTGACACACACGTATGCTATTATACATTTTTACTGCACATAGACCTTAGGTACTGCAGTTTCGCAGTTCCCCACCCATATTTGTTTTTTGAACTGATTTTTGTTTGTTATTGATTGACAAGGAATAATCCAGTTTGGCACTTAGCAAAGCCCATACAAGATAAACGGGCCTTGAACATTTAGGCCCATCATTCGGTGAGTGGCAGAATGGTCAAACTCCTCCCACCAGAAGGCCCACCTTCAGTCTTGCTCGCTTCCTCAAGCTGGACGCCACGACACCGACCGGCACGGCACAGCAGCTCCACCTCCACCTCCACGGCACAGCAGTCCATTCCACACCTACCAACCACCAGGCCCTCTAGCAGCCATGGCAGCGGCGGCGCGCCCTCGGTGGCCGGTCATCTTCCAGCTGGGCCTCATCCTCGCCGTCCTGCTGGCGGCCCCGGCAGCTGAGGCGTGGACGGGGGAGATCCGCGGCCGCGTCATCTGTGACGTCTGCGGCGACGCCGCCATCGGCCCCGAGGACCACGCCCTCGAAGGTCAGTCCCGTGCACCTGCCTCCTCTCCCTTCGTGCGGATTTAATTCTGAGAGGCCGTCGACGGCCTCTGCGCGGCGCGCTTGTGGTTCCCGATGTCCACAGATCTCAGTTAGTTGTCCCGGGTCTCGGAATTGATTGTCTGGACTATTTCGTTGGAATTTCTGGAGGTTTAGGAGAGTTCCGATGCAGCTAGAGAGATTCGTGCACGATGGAAGAGTATGCTTGGTATTGTGAGTGTTCTTTTCCCCTTTGAGAGACGGAGGACCAACAGACTATTACATTTTAGTACATTCTTAGTCGATGAATTTAGCAATTACCATTCTTCCTAAAGAATTGATAACGCAGCTGAAGGTAAACTAGTATGGTGGTCCTGATAGGTTGGATCAACATTTTTGTTCGTGTAGCTATGGGTTTGTTGTTGAAGTGAAATTGCTATGTTGCTGAATTGGACCCAAGTTCATCTTCAGATACTCAATTTGTATCCAAAATGCGAATGACCTTGTTTAGTTAAGATGACGCATATCACACAGCTTGTTGAAGCTTGGTTAAACCAAACCCATAAGCCACCATCATGGTGCAGCGATAGTCATTTCTCTCTGGAAAATCTTGAAAATATGATCCCAGGGACAGACCTAATCAGACATCTGGCTGCTCAGGAGCAATCTTCTAACTTTTTATCTGTATTTTCACCCTTGAATTGGCTTGTGTCCTCTTCCTGGTCTGCCTGTCCAAAGCTGTTTGAGTGTACCAAAATTAACTGCTGCTCTCTTTCCATTATAATTGGGACAGACTGAACCCTTTCCATCTGATCCTTCAGTTGGTATTTATGCCCTGACAAGTCACTTGTAGGAAGTAGGAACCTTCAAGTAAAGTTGAGTAGTTAACTCTTTCAAATGCTATAGTGAGTAGTGATTTACAGTAGACATCTCGTAATACCTTCTTGTCCGCTATATGTTTTTAATAATTCTCTTCATGGTTTTTGTGACATTGTGGCGTCCTGTACTCCTGTGGCAATACCCCCCCCCCCCACCCCACAGCATCTAGGCGATGCCTAGTTGACTCCTAGGTGTTGTGGCATAACTAAAACAGCGTGATGTCCTGTGGTAACCCACCACCATCACAACGCCTAGGCGACAACTAAGGCAATGCCATGAAACATGGATCCTCTTTATCCATTGTACCTTAGTTAATAAGCGTGCAGGATTCCCTGGATTCCAACAACATGTTTGCTGCCAATTGCATTATCATTAAAATTTAAATATATCATCTTTTGTAGATCACAGTTACAGTAAATCCAATCAAGTATAGATGCTTCACCTGAGTTTGAGTTTAAAGCCACAATGGCTATGTTATTTTGACGCTAAACAAGGTGTGCTTGGCTATGCCATCGGCATTAAGTTTACACAATATAGTTGTGTGTTGTGGTCTCATCTCAACACTGTAGCTTCTGTTGAGTGTGCTTGGCTAAATCCTATGAACAGTGCTCATTACCACTACTTACTGTATTGCTGGAACCCTTGCTCGATTATTTTTCCAGAAATCTTTCTTTCCCTATTTAAATTCTGGAGAGCATTGGTAATTGATTGCCTACACTCCTTTTAAGCTGGTCTAAAGATAAACTACTTTAGTGAAATGAATACTTCATTTTTCCTGCTTGAAGCCAAATCACTGGAGTAGTTGTGTGACCCAATGAAAATATTCCCATCATTGTCATGAAAAACACTGTAGACCGTATTTCCATGATCAGATGGACATTGATCTGACAATCTGTACACACTTAAATGAAGCTGGGTTGCTTTAGTGCCAATTTTATATTTTATTAAACCTGTATTTATGGCCTAATCATTTTTGGTATATTGGTTAAACCAAGTGATGAAATGTTTGCTAGGATCACCATATTAATCTAAGTATTTTTGGACTGTGGCCCCTATCACTTTAAGGTTGCTAAATCCAAGAATCATGAAAGAAATGCATTCATGCATTACAAATACATAACATATGCCAAATTTCAGCATAAAGCCCATTGATCTTTGGTACATTTTAATAGAGCGAGCGATAGCTACCTTTAACATTTGTATAGTGTTCAGGCATCACCCAATTGTAACTGAATGAATCATATTTTCTTGCTGGACTGTATCCATACAAGACTTCTTTGGATCACTTGTTCTTTCTTGTTCATCATATAACTGACCATGTTGCAAGAAGTTTCCACCTTCAGAAAACAAACACACCCTTAGTGCAACTTCTAGAGTATGCAGCACTCATTGCTTATGTTTTGAATATCCTGTACACTAGTCTGCTATACTACAGTATATCTATCATTTTGTTTCAATCATGTGCAGTTGAGCTTGTTCTGGAATGAATGTTATGTTCATCTTCCTCATTTACATCTCATGTCTAGGTGCCGAGGTTGCTGTTCTCTGCATCACAAAATCTGGAGAGGTTATCAACTACCAAGCCTTCACAAACTCGAAAGGCCTGTACACTGTTGCAGAGACAATGCCAGAGAGCGACAGGTGGGAGTCTTGCTTGGCAAGACCTATCAGCAGCTTCCACCAACACTGCACCAGGAGAGGTGACGCCCACTCCGGCGTTAAGTTTACCTACAACAAATCGTCAGGGAACGCGCACACCGTGAAGACTTTCCTCTACAAGCCTGTCAACGCCCCTCTGTACTGTAGTTAAAACAGTTCATATCTTTGTTGAAAAGGAGAAAAGAGAGAGAGAGAGAGATAATACTACTGCTCCTGGTTCTTTATATACGAGTTTGCTTAGTTCAAACTGGAACTGACCACCGTTGCATATTCAAAATCAGAAGGGATGTATAGAATGCATATGCAACGGTGCTTCAGCTCCATACGAGTGATAGTAATTGAGCAAACATGGTTTCAGATGTAAATGGTGGTTTCAGTCGTGTGTATGGGAATCTATTATCGTACATGTATATTGCGATGCTATATTTAACATTTGTTCAACAATACTTGGTACAAAAGGATTATGCATGCTTCATGATCATGAACCAGTATTTCTCTTGAACTGGAGTTCTGTCATGTACAAACTACAAAATGAAACGCTCATATGATTTGGATAGCAGATTGCTGGGCGTGTCACCCGAGGGATGCCTAACATACATCACAATGGCGCCCTGCAGTCGCATTCTTGACATGGACGTCTACCTCTTTCCCAACGACCGTGACGGGGAACCCGCCGCCGGTAGGTTGGAGTGGTGTAAACCGGTCAATGTATTTTACCACTTGAACGTGACTGCTCCCAGTGACATCAAGATGCGGTGCTTTTGTGAGAAGAGCGGTGTTGTGTTCTTCTCTCTCGGAGGAGGCAGCAGAACGCCTGGGACCTACGCAATTAACCTCCAGACAAAAGATGTCGAGAAGCTAGTGGATGGTGAAGGTTTTTCATGAAAGAGTTTCTACAGATATGAAGATTGACCTCGCTGCATACTTCACATTGTGTACATTACTACCTTTGACCATTTGTCTTATTTAAATTTTTTTTAAAAATATCATATATTTTCTTATGGTTTATTTTATCACTAGATAAAATTTTAATATAACTTATAACTTTTCATATTTAAACAAATATTTTGAATAAGACAAATGATTAAAGATAGCGAAAAAAGTCAATGACGATAATAATTTTGGAACAGAGGGAGTAACTTATATAGACTTATTATAGAGGCTGCTTTAAAGGTTAAATAAATCAGTTTAGTAACAAATGTAGTAGCACGGATAGTCCAAACGAGAAGACCTGCTAATTGTTGGTTATCTCTGAGGAGTCTAAGTCCAAATGTCAGTTATCTTTTTGTGCGGAGTGTTTGTGTCACACTTTCCGTACTTTTGATATGGATCCAGCGCTAACAAAATTTCTATTGTCATGAATTCGAATTTGAGATCACTCCAAAGTAACACTTGGTGTAAGGCTATATCAGTTGCGTAAAACTATTCCTGCAAATAGATGATCTGGTGTGTTCGGAGGTGCAAATATGATGTGCAAAATGACTAGTTGCCGGTGAAATGCTGTCAGTCTTACCAGTTCAACTAGCTACAGAGCTGGACATGAATACTACTGCGTTGTCTATGGTTGGGCATTGGTGCCCTACTGCTTACTTATTGTGGGCTAGTCGTCGAGCAAAGATGGTTTGTTGAATCCTTGCTATTTTTAGACTGACAAGTACTTGAAGCTGTAGAACATTCAGACACTCTTTATTCTTTAAGCATACCATATTCTATTATCATGAGATCCAACATCAAAACAAAATTGAACCTCAATATAGAAATATTCAGGCTCAACTTACGAGAGAGCATGGAACTTTTTATTCATCTATTCAGGTAAAATAGCAGGTTAGTCCACTGATAAGGAGTGAGCAAACTAACAAAATAATGGCAGGTCAATTCATCTAATAGGCCAACAAATGCACCAATTTCAACTGCTAATACAACCAATCGCCAAATGAAAGTAACCAGGATCAACGTACATCACAGCAAAAATTACATGATATACTTGACAAATGGGGACAGAACTATATTCATCAGGCAAACAATCCACTTGAAAATTCAGACCATGACAGGCCTATGGTGAGTCGTTTCAAGGAACATTTGCAGAGACACCTCCATGTTTAACCTCATCCACTTGAACAGTTGTTTGGGAATGAGCAAACAAAGATAGGTTCTGAAACCTGACTGAAAATTTTATTAAAAAAAACTGACTGAAAGTTACAGCAAGTAACCAGTACAAAAAATGTTAGTCCATTGGTTCACTCGGTGCAAAAAGAGCCCAAAATGCAGCAGAGTTAGAGAAACTTCACTTTTTAATTAGCTTATGTGGTTGCTCTAGTGAGATAATGAAAGGGGCATGCAAAGCTTTTAAAAAAGTGGAAGAGTTCATGTTATTTCAGAAAACCAATGAATTTCACTGGCGAGGATCTGGAACGGCACAGGACAGCCCAACACAGATTAAGGATGCCCATATGCTCATGCAAAATAACAAAGAGTGAAGAATATTCTGAAGAAATCCTCCTTCCCAGAATAAGACACTGGATTCAGTCCTTGGACAAAACAACTCATCAAGGACAAATGCTCCAAAATGAAACAGCAGCAGATAAGTCACAGATTTTCAGTCATCTACACATAGTTGCGAAAGTTGAAATGCCTTGCACATCTAATTGGCAAGATATCATAGCGGTCTCCAAAGACTTTATGCAGATTATATATGCAACAGCATAGCAAAAATGGAAGAATTATCATGCACAGCTAACGAGAGATGAATATGACCTAACCAACATTATTATTCACAATTTGCAGTGCCTCAGGAAAACACACGAGGAAAGAGACCACAAATATGAGCTAACTAATATTGTTTGGAACTAAAATTTGTACTTGTACGAAATCCAAATTTCCCTCTATGAAATTTAATTTATAACATGGTCCATCCTGACAAAGCACTAAATCTTCAGAAAGTATAGCAAATTCTGTACGGAGCACAAAAGAAAGTGGCATGCCAATTTTACTGGCAAAGAAACTGAGACTAGAAGGTACCATGACATCACAACAGAGCCCTCCCAGTCTTAGTTGTTCAGGTTATATAGCAGGTCAGCCCAAAGATAATTGATGAACAATGGAGAAAACTTACAAAATAGCAGCAGGTTACTTCATCTAATGACCAGGAAAGACACTAATTTCTAGCTGCTAATAGTACCAATCACCAATTAAAAGTAATCATGATCAAACTACATCAACCATAAATTCCATAATATACTTGGCAAAAGGGGACAAAACCATATGCATCTGGCAAAAGGAAGTTGCAATTGCAAGGATCTTATTAATTTAACCTGATCCCAAACATCTAGATTACTAGCCACATTAAGATACAAACTGCCGTACTAGTTATCATCATCTAGATTAGTGCAAAAACTAAAAACAAAACAGCGTCAAATATTCAGACAAATTAGTATCCAAAGGATCTTTCAAGGAACAAAAAAGTATCCAACCTCATTCACATTTTCTGTTGCAACAAATATCACCGGCACTATATATTATTGCCAATATTAGGTTATCATTACTTGCTTGCAACTAAATTTGGCTCTAAACAGGGTTTCAGTTTCCAGTAGTCCATGCAAGTATGTCTACCACCAAAATGTAACCAGATTCATAACATGACAAATTATGATAAAATGCAATGGAACTCAGGCGCCTACTGTAGGAAAGTACATCCATCACATTCCAACATTCCTCATAGAACTATATATCAACAGATATCACAGTCATCATCTGATTCTAAACATGCCAGTTCTGAACAGCACATCAACCCATCGAAATTGACAATATTCAGAGCATAAGAATTCAAGTCACATGCCAATGCCACTCACAAAGCAATATCTGAATGGAAAACCATAAAGGAAACATATAATATTTCAAAGTTTTCAGCACTCATAACATGACAACTTATGATGCGAAGAGTGGTTCAAGCAGTCGAAATTGCCCTGAGAGAGAATGCACCACACTTTGATCCACAAATGCAACGAAACTCAGGCACCTACTCTAAGAAACTATCAACATTTGTCATATATCCATATTGCAACAAATATCAGAGTCATTATATTCTAAACATGCCAGTTCTGAACATAACAGAACATCGACCCATCGAAAATGAAGATTCAGAGCATAAGAATCCTACTCACGTGCCAATACCAGTCCAAAGAAACTCAGATAAGAATGTATGATGGCATCGCATAAGGGCATGGCGACAGAAAAGTACGGACTGTTTACTGAATCTCACGGAAACAACCACACTGCTCGAGAGTACTCTGACGGGTGTCGTGCAGGAAAGATCGGCTGGATGTTGGCGTGCTCGAGAAGCGGGCCCCAGCCCATGTCGTTGCAGGGGTACTGCCTCGTCGCCGCCGGCTCCAGAGCCCTGGTGGCCTCGTCGTGGTAGCTTGTCGCGTCGTCGAGGAAGTAGACGCCGTCGAAATCGATGCCGTAGCTCGGATAGGACTTGGAGCAGGATCGACCGAGGAAGATTATTCCAGGGGGAAGAACGGGCATCTTGACCCAAGACGCCCAACGCTGCCCATTTAGCTCCGGCGGCGGCTGCGGGACCAACCTGGCGAAGCGGAACGCCTCGGCTGTGGCGACCCTCGCGACCATGAGGAGGTCGCCGTCGTACTCGACGAGGTAACGGCTGATGACGTGCCGGGTCACCTCGTGGCCGGGGAAGTGGTAGGTGACCAGGTGCATCGTGGGCGTGCCGTCCGGTGTGTGCCCCGGGATGTAGACCAGGACCTTCTCGTCGTCGGTGAGCACGTGGAGGCCGTCCAGGGCGTGGCCGCCGTAGTACAGCGCATCGACGATACTGCGACCTTGCGGCAGCATCTCGCCCCAAGAGTCGATCTCCTGCATCGGCACCGTGATGCGCCAGAACGCGATGGAGGACGCGGACCATGCACCGATGCCAGCTACGTATATCACGTTGTCGACGCCCTCATCGCGCCCCGCGAAGCAGGCGGCGTGGATGACCATGAGGTGGTCGTTGACGGGGTCGGGCGTCCTGAGGACCTCCGGGAGGTAGTAGCGACGTGAGGAGTTGCGGATGTTGTAGAACGCGTAGTCGCCGGTCTGCTGGAGCGCGAGGATGAGCATGCCCCCGCGGGCGGAGCCGATGCAGCGCGCGGCGCGGACGTCGTCGGGGAGGGTGGCGCGGTGGGTGGTCCTGCAGAGGATGCAGAAGAAGCAGGGATCCTGCCCCGCAGCGGCGGAGGACGGGAGGAGCAGCCACGGGAGATGTGGCTGCGGCCCCGGGTGGTTCTGAACTTCGGCCAGCCAGTTCCTGCACACGGCGCGGAACAGGGCGCGGTGGTAGAAGCAGGGGAGGCGCCGGAGGATGAGGCCGACGATTTCGCCTCCGTCGCCGGGGTCCGCCCAGGAGGACACGGCGGCCATCGCGGTGGCGAGGGTTGCGGCTTCTTCGCTTCGTCGGGGAGGACGACGCGGTGGTGCTGCGGGGCTGGGTGGAGCGGAGAGGACGAGGAGAGGTGCTCTGAAACAGAAATTGAAATTGGAGCGGGGGAATTGGGATTTGGGAAGGGAAATGGGGAAATTTTGTCGGTTTACATTTGAGACCCTGTACTTATCCGGAACTTGTAGATAGTACTTCCGTTTCTGATTCGCACGCAGTCACGTGCGTATCGCGCGCTGCGTTCAGTAAATTTTTGAAAAACGTTCGGTAAAAGTTTTGCTGAAATGCTTAAGCAAACAGTTCAGTTCCTTACGAAATTAAGAAAAATTCCTCACTTTTCAAACGATACGAATTACAAGTCGTCACAAATTGTTTCTACTGATCACCTCTCGGCAATCAAAGTACTAATACTATGACAATAGGAACATTGACTTCAGTTGTAAAATTGATGTTAAATTCGTAAAAAGAGACAAACACTTTTTTTTTGCACACAAGAAAACAGGCAAACGACGCGAGGATATACATATGTGCAAGTTCATTGCGTCCATCTGATTTTTTCTCAGTTTGTGACGTCCATCGTTTGGCTCTTCTCAGTGGTACCAATCGGCGCAGCCACAAAGGCTTGCAAAGGGTCTGAGACCAGTCCCGCACCCACCCAACCTAAATGGCATCAGGTAATTAGTCCCAACCCTCACCCAACTAAAGATGGCAACGGACAAAATGCCCACGGATAGTGGCTTCGTCTGCCCGTGCCCGTCACCGTTGCGGGCACCAAATGCCGTCTGTGCCCGCGGGCATGCCCGTCTACCCGCCAGCCTTGTAATGATTGGCTACGGAAGACGCGTCACGAGGCCGACATCGTCACAGTGGAGGGCGACCTAACAGCACGGATGTGCCAAGCCGGTTGAGCGTCGTTGTTGCTCATGAAGGCGGCCAGGCGACGGCGTGCCAGGGCCGACAAGGTGGCGGCGCGTGGGGTGGAGGGCAGCCGGCTGGGCTGACATCGTAGTTGCTTGGAGGTTGAGATTTGGAGGATGAAGGTGAGATTTGGAGCAGGGAGGAGAGGGACGCTGAGATCCAGTTGGAGGCACTAAAGATTTGGATTGGGGAGAGAGAGGATTTGAGCAGGGAGAGAGGATTTGGATCGCCTGGACTAAAGATTTGGAGGGATAAAGCCGAACTAAATCTTGAAGAGAGAGAGAGAGAGAGAGGAGATGGGGAGGGTGCGGCTGGCATTGGAGATGAGACGGGAATCAGAAAAAAGTTGGATCGGCAAGTGGCGAACGAATGAAATAGATAAGAATGAAATCAGATATGTTATCGGGTAACGGGCAAATGGGTTCGGGTAAGACTTTTTCCTACCCGTTAAGGTGCTACCCGAAGATTTCAACTGCCGCCCGCGCCCATGGGTATGAATTGTCACCCCTACCCGTGTCCAATGGGCTTTTACGCGCGGGCACACGCCCGAAAGCATGCCTGTTGCCAACCATGCACCCAACCCACGACATCTTGTTATCAACCCAACCCAACCCCACTCATTTCCCTAATTAATCCAGACCAACCCGTTCTTTGGGTTGAACCTGTGGGTTTTGCCACGGGTTGAACCTGCACTGCGACTCCGCGTTGCGCTGCTGCGTCTGCACGAGTCTAGCAGTTGCCATCTGCCGGAGACTGCTACATGCAGTTTCTGCCTCTCAGCCTTTGTATGCACATCAGATCATATAAATTCTACTAGTCCATAACACATGTCTAAAAAATAAAAAAAAAGAATATTGTCGATGCAAGAAACAATTATGCATTGCCAGTGGCAGGAAACAATTATCAATGTTGTGATCAAACTTTTTTACATGTCTCTTTGGACAACACTCGGTTCACACACTCAACATGTTATGTTTTGATAGCTCTCTGGCCTTCTTTGTCTGAACCGACTTCATCATTCTTCATGTCATTGTGTGTAGCTTTTTTCATATACCACTCACATTTGTTGAAAACTTGAAGTTTAGTCCAGTATTACTTCCGTCCCATAAAGATTGTTGCTTTTGACTTTCAAATATCATATTTGATCATTCGTCTTATTTAATTTTTTTATATGAATTTAAAAATATACATATCATAATTAAAATATTTTTAATAATAAATTAAGTTATAAAAAAATAAATAATTTATTTATAAATTTTTTGAATAAGACAAACGGTCAAACGTGATGTTCAAAAGTTAAAAACGACAATCTTTAAGGTACGGAGGGAGTAAAACACAACCAGTTGAAATAAGGTCTAGTAAAACAGAGGAGTCAAAGTCTATGATGTATGTTTTTAACAAGAGTGTTTTTACAGTACTTCAAAAGGTACAAGGTCCCAGAGGCACCATAATATGAACCGTCCGATCCAACTCGATCTACGGCTAAGAAACGTCGGTACCATCCACTAAGAATCCGGTACCGCTAGAGACCTCCCGTATGGAGGACATCTTTGTAATTCCAAACCGCGAACATGGGGGATGCAGATGCGACGAGATCTCTTGGGCGGCATGGGCTGGTCGTTCCTGAGCTCGACAGGCGGAACCTCGGAGAAGATGAGAGATGCGACGAGATCTCATGGCGGCATGGGTCGGTTGCTCCCGAGCTCGATGGGCGAAAGGTTGCCGGAGGCATGGCGACATGGGCAGCTCGCGCCAGAGCTCGACGCTCGACGGGCCGAAGGGAGCAGGGGCGGCCTCGGCTGTTTCCTGGAGGCATGGCAACTCTGGGTTCCTTAAATCGTCGGCGATGGGTCCGTGACCTCTGCTGGCAAGATTTATGGGGCGCCGTGCGGAACTGCTCAAGCCTCAAGTCTACGTTGGGGGGATGAGGCAAGCGGAGGCCACTGTGTCTGTGTATGGAGCTGACAACATCACTCGATCTGGTAAAATCATGTATGCCTGAGCTCCTCCCTTTCTCTTATCCATTTGAAAACGATATTGACTGACATTTGATTCACGACAGCGGACTGCAAGGTGGCGATGGGGATGGTGGTCGGAGACGAGGATCCTCGAGCTCCGACTGCAGCGGCGTTCGAAAGAGAAGACCCTTAGTTGAATATGCAATCAAAAGTCAATCCTATCCTTGCGCGTACGGACGGTTGGATGACTTTGGTACATCTCCGGAGGCGGTACCGGTGGAGGACTGAAGAAAGCCTCTTTTAACAATCGCAACCAGTTGAAGTTCAATCAGTAAAACAGAGTAAAAATACTTGAAAAGTGGTTCTTAACAACCACTTTTGTTTGCTGTTTTTAGTACTAAGCAAGTGCAGGAATAATAATCAGATAGGTCATGAAAAGTGGTTTTTAGTACTGAGCCACCTCCCGCGCTGCGATGGATGTCCTGCACAACGAACGCCACACGCGCAAAGGTTGTCGTCGGCACGGTCAACCTCAACGACGTCACTGAATGTGGCGCCGGGCTAGAGCATGTTGATGGCGAGGTTGGCGTGTAGGGAGACGCCCTGCACGGGTACGACGAGACGAGCACGCGCTCGTGCCAGCGCGTGCGGGACACCTCCATGAACGTCAAGAAGTGCATGTGCTAGAAGCGGCGGAGCGACTGGAGGTTGAGCACCGGCGCCGCTAAGCTTCGACAAAACAAAATCTGTGCTCCCCACTTTAGACTCTTTTAGTGCTTGAAACAAAAAAATCCACGGAAAATTCAGACCATGGCACGCCTATGGTGAGTCATTTCAAGGAACATTTGCAGAGACACCTCAATGATGTTTAACCTCATCCATTTGAACAGTTGTTTGAGAATGAGCAAACAAAAAATGTTGGTCCATTGGTTCACTCGGTGCAAAAAGAGCCCAAGATGCAGCAGAGTAAGAGAAACTTCATTTTTAATTAGCTTATGTGGTTGCTCTCGTAAGACGATGAAAGGGGCATGCAAAGCTTTTAAAAAGTGTAGGAGTTCATGTTCTTTCAGAAAACCAAATAATTTCACTGACGAGGATCTGGAACGGCACAGGACAGCCTAATACATATGCACATGCAAAATAACAAAGAGTGAAGGATATTCTGAAGTTGCGGACGGGCTGTTAGCCCAGTGGCCAAGATTCATGGTTGAGTCCGTGCCGGCGGGGGTTCGAGCCCCCGTCCCGCACCCCGCCTCCTTGAAGGCAGCGCATGGTGCGTATTTCTAAAAAAAAAGAATATTCTGAAAAAATCCCCTTTCCCAGAACCAGGACACTAGATTCAGTCCTTGGACAAAACAACTCATAAGGACAAATGCTTCAAAATGAAACAACAGCAGATAAGTTACAGAATACAGATTCAGTTATCTAGACATAGTTGTGAAAGTTGAAATGCCTTGCACTTGTAATTGGCAAAATATCATAGCGGTCTCCGAAGACCTTATGCAGATTTTGTATGCAACAGCATAGCAAAAATGGAAGAATTATAATGCACAGATAAGGAGAAATGAATATGACCTAACCAATATTATTATTCACCATTTGCAGTGCCTCAGGAACACACACGAGAAAAGAGACCAATCTAACTAGTATTGTTTGGAACTAAAATTTGCACTTGTACGAAATCCAAATTTCCCTCTATGAAATTTCATTTATAACGTGGTCAATCCTGACAAAGCACCAAATCTTCAGAAATTATAGTCAATTCTGAACGGAGCACCAAAGAAACTGACATGCCAATGTTACTGACAAAGAAACTGAGATTAGAAGGCACCATGGCATCACAACAGAGCACTCTCAGCTATTCAGTTTATATAGCAGGTCAGCCCAAAGATAGTTGATGAAAATGGAGCAAACTTAGCAGCAGGTTACTTCATCTAATAGACCAGGAAAGGCACCAATTTCCAGCTGCTAATAGTACCAATCACCAATTAAAAGTAACCATGATCAAAGTACATCAACCATAAATTCCACAATATACTTGGCAAAAGGGGACAGAACCATACGCATCAGGCAAAAAGAAGTTGCAATTGCAAGGATCTTATTCATTTCACATGATCCCAAAAAGGTTACTAGCCATATTACAATACATCTGCTGTACTACTCAATGCAAGATAACCGAGATTCTAACAGTAAGAAAATGATCGTCAGATGTGAAGCATTGCTAGTTCTGCAACCAACAGCAGCCAAGCATTGAAAATGGCCATGATACAGAACTTATCACATTGACCTGTCTAGGTTCCTATCGGGCTATATCCTACTTCCTAACAAAGAAGTTGAACTGTACTATGAAGCATTTGCCAAAGAATGTCTCAGGCTTCAGCAGGATCTCAATGGAAAAACCAAACCGCAGGAGAGAATTCCGACTGTGGTGTTATCGGAAAGACATATTCGACCTTTTGTGGCTCGTTGTGAACCGTGCACTTGCCCATGTCTATGCAGGGGAACAGCTCCCAATCTGGCAGCGTCTCGTCGAAGCTTTCCGTGTCGTCCAGGAAGTAGATGTCATTCAAAGCAACCGCAGGCGAAACAAAGGCCATGGAGGAGCAACGTCCGAGCATCACGACAACGTTGTCCGGGAACCAGACCCTCTTCCATTGCGCCTGACGGTCGCCGTGGTTGCCAGCCTGCACTGTCCAACTCAGCCGGAAGGCATGGATCCATCGAGTGCCCTCGTCGTGCTCCTCCGCTATCTCGTCCTCCTCCTCCAGTATCTCGTCCTGGTCCTCCATTACCGAGACGTACCTCACCACCATCATGAGCTCGCCGAAGAAGTTGAGGAGGTAGCGGCTGGTGTTGTACCATGACAGAGCTTCCCGTGTCACGCGGGGCCAGAGAAGCGGTAGGTCACCAGGCGCGTCGTGAGCGCGTCGTCCGGGCCGAGCTCGGGAATGTAGACCAGGACCTCCTCGGCGTCCGTGAGCACATGAAAGCCTTCGAGGCCATGACCCGCGTAGTAGATCACGTCGACGATCTCGCGGCGAGGATCCACATCGCCGCCCGGCAACATATCGCGCCAGGAAGCGCGCTCGTGCGGCTGGAACGGCATCGGCGGGTACAGATGCTCCATCTCCATCCCCGAGCGCCAGAACGCAATGGGCGATGCGCACTTAGCGAGGACGACAGCGAGGCAGGCGCTGTCCTCGGTCGGCGCGGCGGAGAGCGCGGCGCCGAGAATGGCCACGACGACCTCACCGCCAACGTCGTCGGGCGTGTTGAGAAATCCCGGAATGGCGAGGTTCTCACCCTTATGGAGGTTATGGAGCGCGTAGCTGCCGCCCTGCTGCTGGTGGTTGCGGAGCGCGAGGACGAGCCATCCGCCGGGGTGGGAGCCGCAGCAGCGCGCGGAGCGGACATCGTCGAGGAGTAAGGCGGGGTGGGGCCCCTCGCAGCGGATGCAGGAGAAGACGGGCGCCTTCGCCGCCGTGGACGGGAGGAGCAGCCACGGGAGCTGCGGCGGGTGCTTGGGCCCGGCAACGCGCCAGTTGAAGCAGACGGCATCGAACGCGGCGCGGTGGGCGAGGCAGGGGAGGTGCCCGAGGATGCGACCGATGAGGTCCAAGCGGAGGCCCGCCCAGGCGGCCATTGGGGATGGGTGGAAACTGGAAAGGGGTCGATTGGTGGTGTCTCGGAGAATTCCGCGGTGGTGGATGGGGGATTTGGGGAAAGGGGAGCAGAGGGGGGAGAAGACGGTTTGACCGGGATGACCAGAAGCATGTTAACTTTTTAACTTTTGGGAATAGTAGTCCAACAAGGTATTATTATTGTGATTATATTATATTCTTCCCTGTCTCCTCGCTAATTTCGCCGCTCTCACAGACGGCCATCAATCCCCTCCCTTTCCATTTGAGTTCATCCTTACCTGCACCTAAAAAAACCATAAAGAACTTTGCACAGTTTGACCCCCTCTTCATGTAATTCAACAATCAAGTCCCTTCTGCAATTTATATTAGCTCTCCCATTTGTCATCACCTCATAAACTGTCACATAGGGATCTCTAGAAATATCATAGAGTTCAGGAAATTGGAACTTCAGAGGGCAATCACTTGCCCATGTATCATGCCAAAACCTAATCGAGTTCCCATTCCCTAATTTGAATCTAGAAAAGGTGTGCATCTCTTTTATTGAGTTTATGATCCCTTTCCAAAACTCAGAATCACCTCTCCTGAGAGGCACACCAAAGATGTTAACATCATTCTTCTTAGGATTAAGTGTAACTTTAGTCCCTCAACTATCACCGCGGATTAATTTCCGTCCCTCACCTTTTATACCGAACATATTTAGTCTCATCTCTCAAAACTGTTTACTTAATGTCCCTAAATAGTTTCTAGGGTGGTTATCGATCGTTGATTTCTCTATCTGATTCTCCTTATTCTTTTTATAAACTCTAGCTAGCAGACACTTGTTGCTGCACGTTGCCGCTGGCCACCACACCACCAGATCGCCCATCCGAGTACTGAATACCAACATGTCACAAGTGATTTGGCTAGAGCACAACAGCTAGTAGTACAACGGGGAATTTATTAGCTAGGGATCTGGATAGAAATTTCTCAGGGAGGAGACTAGAGAGAAAAGATTAATCAGAATAATCAAATGTATTTCATGTAGGATCTGAGTCAACACGCCACATGTACAAAACCACCCTAAGGACATTAGTTAAACGATTAAGAGATGAGGGACTAAATATGATTGGTATAAAAGATAAGGGACAAAAATTAAACCTCGGTAATAGTTGAGGGACTAAAGTTGGATTTAATCCTTCTTCTTAACATATTTATTTTGAAGGAGCTCAACCCACAGTTCCCGCCCTTCACTATTTTGGAACCTGAAACCCCACTTTGCAAGAAGAGCTACATTAAAATCCTATAGATCTTTAATGCCTAAACCTCCCTTTTCTAAAGAACTCATGACCGTCTCCGAATTTATGGCATGATACCTTTTATGTTCTGGAGTATTATCCCAAAAGAACCTAGCACATTTTTTTCTCAATTTTACTGATCCACTCCTTTTTGCCCCTATAAAATCTCATCGTATACAAAGTTAGACTACAAAGAACACGTGTTGTAAGTAGAACAAGGCGTGAATGTAACTCATAAACTTAAGTGTGGGTGAGTGTGTTGTACTGGGTTCTTATCCCGTGTTTTCTTCTTAATACAAAGAAGTGCAACTCTCCTGTGATTTCAAAAAAAAAAAATAGACTACAAAGAACAGTTTTGATCAAAAGCGCCCGATCCCCAATTGCTTACTACCAAATTTAAGCACTATAGGTTCCCAGTCATCTATGTTCAAAGTTTTCTCACCCAAAGAAATTCCTAAATATTTGAAGGGAAAAGTTCCTTTCTTACACCCCAGCACCTCCACCATAATATCAAAAACCTCACTTTTATTACCCAATTCATAGTAGAACTCAAATTTATCAAGATTTGTTTTTAGCCCAGAAGCTAGTTCAAAACAGAAAAGCAGTAATTTAAGCTTTTTAACCATTTGACAGTCTTCATAAAAATCAGGGTATCATCTGCATACTACAGACAAACGAGACCTCCATTCAACCAATCATGAGCTAACCCTTTGATATACCCATGGTGAACATAGCTTGAAAAGATCTCGCTAGCACATCAGCTGCTAAATCAAACAACAAAGGGGACAACGGGTCCCCTTGCCTAAGTCCCTTCTTACTCTTGAAGTTTTTTCGCCAGAACCTATCAATTACTATACATGAACACCCTCCCCTCAACAAGTTGTGGACCCACTGCACCCAAATATCATGTAAACCTCTAGCTTTTAGCACTTTAAGTAAAAAAAAAAACCCAGTTGATCGAGTCAGACACCTATTCAAAATCAATTTTGAACAGCACCCCCTCTTCCTGGTTTCTTCTTTCTCCTTTGAGAATTTCATGAGTCATAGCCACCCTTTCTAAATATTTCGCCCTTAATAAGGCCAGTTTGTACTCTCAGCTTCTGTATCACTTTTGCTAATCTTTGAGTCAGCACCATAGTAATTATCTTGTAGTGGCAATTAAGCAAACTAATTGGCCTATATTGTGTTTATCCTCTCTGCATTCCCACATTTTGGTAAAAGACAAACTACTGTATAACTAATTCTAGAGACATTCATATCATGTGTATAGATATATCACATACTTGAATCACATCTTTGTACCGTCTTCTAATTACACGTCTCCTTGAAGTCCCAGACGATTCTTCCATGAGATTAACTCCAAGTCCAGCAGCCCCGCGTTCGTCTAAATTCTACACAACAAATGGCGTAACCTTCGTAATCACACAGGACAAGAAGAGTTCAGCTTAGCACCTCGATGATCCTGGATAGTCTTTGGACATTTAGGGGTTGTATCAAGAAATTGGTTTTTCCCTGGCTAAAAATGCCTTATGATCGGTACTCGACTTTGTTCTGTATTATTGACTGAAAAGCAGAAATTGGAGATATGGGCGGGGGGTTAGACACTGGCCAAGCAGCATTGGCATATATCAAAGGGTATGTTGCACTTGTAGGTCGTGTCTTCTCAACCACGGCTCGACATCTGAGGCTACGTAGAATAATACGATCATTTAAACAAGGACTATAAAAACATGACTTCCAAATATTTCACATGCATGCTAGTTGGTGCCTAATTTTTGTTTAGTTCTTTTAAAGGATGGTTCCAACTAAATATTTTTCCCATGTTGGTCAACAAAATTGACACTTGTTTTTCAAACTGGAACTTCCAATATATTAGTAGACTTAACTTGGTCAAAATTATTAGAATCAAAGTTAACATTGAATATTTCACAAGTTTGGTGTCTAGACATGTTTCGTAGGTTGTTAATTTTTTTCTAGATATGTTAGCTAAATTTCACAAAAGAAATAAAGAAGTCCATGCAAAGACAATAAGATGAAGCAAAATTGATTATTTGAAGTGTCCATAATGAAGCCCTCATCATATGGAACGCCTAATTTGAAGTCCAGATGTGAAAGTTATGGTATTAGAAAAATACTCCCAAACTGCAAAACTGAAAATTCCTGTAACCAGATGTTCCAGTTTGGAATCCGAAAGTTTATGTTTTCACGGTCTAAACAGAGTTAGACTCATATTTTTTGTTACTAGTTTTTTACACGTGCGACATGCATGTCATCATTGTTTTACAAAGTTATCAATGTACTAAATAAAAATATTTATTAAGAGGCATTTGAATAGGGAGTCAGACACCTAGGAGAAGTTGATAATATAAAGATGGTCTCAAATATGACCTCAATGTCTCGGCGAAGGTGGCTGGCTCACCACGACCATAGAACGACCACACAACTCTCATTCAACGTTTAGTCATTAACTTTCAAAATCAAGATCAAATTTGTTATCATGCTCAAACTCTTCCTTGCTTCTACTCCCTTCTTCCACGTAGCAGATTGCCAGCCTCCACTCCCATCTTTCATTCAGCAGAGCAGTAGTAGGTACTGCCTTTTTCCTTCTTCGTTTTGAAACAACAAGGCAACTACACCTAGTGTATTCCTTCACCTCATGAAGATACAATCTGCTTAGGAAGCAACAAGTCAAATACACCTTATTTTGGAGTTGAAATATATCATGCATTCAGGAAACAATCAGTGCAATAATTGATTATTGGTATATACACACATCATAAATGTAGTAATATATGAATAAAAAATAAGAGCTTCCTACACCAATATTTTGAAACATTCTCTTGGTTGTTGACTCATAAACCTTTACATATTTTGGAACATTAGCGTGCACCAGTAGTGTTTTGCATGTGCATGTTAACCACAAGAAATAGTCAATAAAATAGCAAAATATATGTGCGTTGCTAGGGTCTTAAAAAGATATACATACAATATTTGTTAGACATAATATTATTGATAATTTTGGTTACACACAAAAGATCATATTTATATTACTAAGTTTGCACTAATTATTGGAACTACTGGTACCCATATATTTATTTGATACAGATAGACAATATATTATAATAAGCCAAAACACACACACACACACACACACACACACATATATATATATATATATGATCAACAACGTGTAACATAGTATAACATCAATTCTCTCATATTCTATAATTTTCGAGAACAAACATTGGGTTCCTCAATTTTTCATGTCTGTAATAAGCCCATTCATGAAAAGAAGAAAACATCAGATAAATTTTCTTTGTCAATTTTGATGGAGTAAACTTTGAAGCCATACCTAAAAAACATTGATCAGCCAACAGTTTCAACATTTTGCTGAAGTAGGTTGCCATTCAAAACAGAGAATAATATGCATCACAACTATTTACAAAATCATATCACCCAGAATTACTCAACAAAAAAAAAATGAGAATAATATCCTATGGTAAGCTATAACAAAGTACCACAACTATTTCCATTGTGCCCTAAAGAGATTCGGAATCTAAATATTCTCAAACACCATTCATCAAAACTGAATGTCGTAACTGATTGCAACACAACGTGTTAGTTTAACAATCAGAGCCATGTATTTAACAAATAGATTTGACCTATAAGTTAATTTAAAATGCCACACTAAATAGGGAGGCATCGGTGAAACTATATTTTGGCACAAATTGACAGCCAATTTTTACAAAAGCATATATCACAAAACAACACAAAGTTAAGAATAAATATCCTATGGCAAGATATAAGAAAACAGTACAACTATTTTCCGTTGTGCCTTGGACAGTTTTAGAATCTGAACAAGGATTCACAAACGAATAGGGGAATATGCATCCTAAAATCTGGCTTGCACGTACGACACACACATATAAAGATTTATCCAAAAGTTATATGGTAAGATGGCTTTTTGATATCAAGCATACCAAGAAATCAATAATTTTAAATGTATATTGAGCTAAGTCACAAAGTTTCTAGAACAATAGGGTCGAGGAACGGAAACGTGGGATGTGGTACGCAACTTATTAAAAACTGGTACGTTTGGGGATATACATCTTCGGAACGCTAATTTGAGAACGTGGAACATGAACCAAAGAATCTAGAACGATAAATGAAAATGACACAACAGATGTATAACAAATATTTATGTTTATAACAGAAAAAAATAAAAAAAGAAAAGAGAATGAGGTAACATGGGTTATTCCTATTGTTTGGCCCAGTCAGCCCATCTCCCACTACCACTACCTAACCTAACCATACAGTCCAATGGAACAGCCAGCCGCCACCACCATCGTCTTTCTCTTGCTACATCTCTCTTCTCCCGAAACAGATGGTCATCACTGCTACGAATCGCTTGCCGATGACCACCTTCTCATATGGGGACTAGGAAAATGGATAGCCCTTATCCTCCTCTCCTCTCCCCCCCCCCCCCCCCCCCCCCCCCCCGCCCTGGAAACCTTTGTTTTCACTGGGACGAGTTCCCACCAGCGATTTATATGGTGACCCGCATCGTTCCCCTTTCGCGTTTTGGAACGAAGTTCCCGGGATGGGAAACATGGTCACGTTCCACGTTCCCGGTGATTTAGGTATTGAGTCCAACTGTATCAATTTCATTATATGATCACTTTTAAGAAATATCATCTGTTGCGATCAAATTTGTCAAAGATCTATTTTAAATTAAGTAAATTATAAATATATGCTTTAATAGTCTCAACTAGTCTGCCAGCAATGCCTTCCACTTAACCCCCCCCCCCTCCCTCCAGCGTCCCATGTCGCGCCTGCTCTCGCAAGGGTGAGGCCTAGTATAGACCCGGTTCTCCATGTTGATGACACTCTTTTTGTTGATGTCCATCTTCTAAAATCACATAAACACAACAAAACATCTCCATTAGATATACGAAAGGGTATGAATATCTAAGGTTGGTGTCCTCTTCAAAAAAGATATCCTAAAGGACCACTCATTGCATTAAATCATTTTCTTACAAATAAATTTAGCTGAACCTCACAGGAACAATTTGCTCAAGATTTTATAGTTCAATCTCTATGTTTTTGTCATGGATACACATGAAAAAAGAGTTATAATGAGGCTAGAGTTGAACACACTTTCAGTGTTTTATCTTATAAATGCACTATCTTGAGCAAAGCCAAAGTATTGCGTTTGCTTTCATTATAACTCAACCACCTTGAGAATTTAAATTGGACAAATACATGGACCCACCATGGTCACTAACAATGGCATATTTGGGATTGGGCAAATTTGTAATGGCTCCTATGAAATTATTCTTAGTGGTACTCTCTTTGAACATGCTCTGTGCTGCTCACCCTCTCACCCAGATGACATCCTCCTCTATATTAAAGGGCGAAGCTACAGCTAGCTATTAGGGTCAGCTGATGAACCATGTTTTAACTGGCGTAAGCTATACAACTCTTTTTTAAGTGATTTCAAATTCCATGTGTTCATAACTTATCGCTTATCATCTCTGCCAAATGCCATGTCATTTCATCATTACATCACATCATGACATACATATTTATACCAGTGTATATTTCTTTGTTTAGTGAACGACATAATTGAGAGTGACACGGGTGCTCCAAAGGGTGAAGCACCAGAAGGGGAACCTACTGATAACAATTCCACTACTGAAGGCAAGCACCAATCATATTTCTCCTATGTTTTGGATATGCATTTAATTGATTATCAGTCTATGTTTCTATTGCATTGTCGGACAATAGGTTAAGTATTACTTTTGTCCTTGATGTCTATCTTTTTCCTCATTGTAGTGTGTCTATGGACAGGGGTGGGTTGATTTTATGTTTTACAATGTATCACGCTTAGCCATGCAATAGACCAGTAAAAGCCGATCTATATTGTAGTGTATCAGTTTGCTTAGTCTTTATTATAGAGATTTGTAGAACTTTTGATTCCTCACAGGACAAGCCCTAATTGTTGTTTTTCCTTCGTCTCAAAGGCGTCTTACATGGTTTATCAATCATAGAATAACCCAAGAGTGCGCCTATCCTGATAGGATCACTCTGGACATTCTCGTGATGAGCCAGTGCAAATTGGAAGTTCTAATTTGCCAAACTGAAAGTTTTGATTTTCATAGATTACTTTGTGAGGTGGTTGGTTGTGAGTTGGATGTGGGCATACTCATGTTTAACGACACATTTTCGTATCAATAGTATGTTATGCTAAACTAGAAAGACATATATCAAGAACAAAATATTCTAGCTTGAATGAGAAAATAAGTCTTACATTTAATTTTATTGCATAGCATAATATGTGGCCCAGATTTGCGTGATCATAGTCAATACCCAAGCTGAAAGGAAATAAAATCTATGGCGCTATTTATATTCGATTTAGTGCTATTTATATTTGGTTTTGTTCAAAAGTAAAATAAAATTCTTCAGACATTGTCTTTCGAAGTCAAAATACGTTTAATTTGTGCATACATATGGCACCCATGTGCCATGCGACCATAAATTGAATCTGACATCTATTTTGGGAGATGCCATGTCGATTATCCTCTGCTGACTTGCCTGCATTGTTGCTGAAGGATTGTCCGAGAACATATTAATGGATATAGTGTCAAGGTTTGCGGCATTGCACGCCAGCAGCAGGCTCAAAAAATTCAGATGCTCATCTGCTCCGTTGAAATCCAGCAGTACCACCTCTTCAAGGATATCCAGCACAATGTCATCTATCTTACATCCTTCAGCCGGACAGTGTCTTGTGCATGCACCCCGTTCATACCCCTGTAATGTCGAATAAAATCAATAAAATAAAGTCATTACAAGCAACGACAGAAAACTGGTAAAATTAATAACAAGGTTAGTTAGGTAAATAAGCAGACGGTTGGTTAGGTAAGCAAACTGATGACTTCTTAATTGTCCAGTTTTGCTCCTTATCAGTTAACTGAAACTTTGCATCTCTCTCTGTCAAGTTGCAATAGTTCTTTTTGTATGTCGCATTAGTTATCTTACGATGCTGCCAAAAAGTTATATCTTTTTTATATGATATCCTATATGTTGCAATATGTATTACTCTTGCATCAAATATTTCTCATTGTTGCAGTCAACACTATTATAATATTGCAATAATTAATCTTATATGTTGTAATCTATTATATATATATTTGACCAGGAAAAGGAGACTTCGCATTCACTCTCAAAGCCAAGAAATTCTCAAGTTAATCAGAGAAAAAAAGAAACTCAAATTACCCACCATTATCATTACAAAATAATTAGACCAAAATACCCATGTATGTGTTTTTAAATTACCCACTACTAACATTAAAATAACTGACCAAATTACAAGAAATTCTCATGTTATTCGAAGAAAAAAAGAAACAGAAATTACTCACCGCTACCATTACAAAATAATTAGACCAAAATACCCTTGTCTGTGTTTTTAAATTACCCACTACTAGCATTAAAATAATTAACCAAAATAATTTCATTAAATAATTACCCTAGCCTCTATCCATGACCCTCATGTGTACTCTTTCTATTATTATTATTATTATTATTATTATTATTATTATTATTATTATGTAGAAAAATCAATTCCAATTATTGTTGTGAGAGGTTGAAATTAAATCACCTCACCTCTAATAGGTGGACATCACAACACTTGTAACAAGTGAGAACTTGACCATATGTTCTAGAAGTATATATCGTTCGACGAATATAATGTTTTCATTGATAAAGTGTATAATACAAAATTTTAAAGAGATTTCAATTGTTGATTTCTACAATATACTCCGTAAGAAGAAATTAATACTAGACACGCAAATGCGTGGGTAGGTTGACTAGTTGTTATATGTAAGTAATGCATATTCTTTGATCCTACCATGTTGCAAAAGATATATTTGCCTGTTGCAAAAAGTATTTTCATTTGTTACCGTAGTTATGTCCAGATGTTACAACGCTAAAAATGTGACTTATACAAAAGAAACAAAATCAGTCATCTGATAAGGAGACATCCCTTGTCCACCATATCCCTGAAAAAAAACTTACCTTGTTCATCAAGGGCAGATGAAGTACCAGCTTTCTTAAACCTTGCAGTTTCCTGAGGAGATGCAGCACGCTTGGTGCAAAGGCATGTTTCTGTTTGTCCTCTGTTTCACCGACAATGAACGTTCCCTGCAAATCCACTTCTAAAGTTTCACATTCTGCAAGTATGGGCATAGGCACCACCAAGCACCGGTGACTGCCTCCCCCCTACCAGAAAGAAGACGGATGGATGTGTCAGGAGGAACAAAAGATAAAACCAAATGCAGAGGCTTCTCTCTCTCTCGCACATACATAATCAAGAGACGCACAACAACGAACGACTCACCTGCCGGTCTCCAGACTTGAGTACTAGCTCGTCAACCGTGTGGAAGCGCCGCAGCAGCGGTACCATAGACCCTCCCTTCCCCGTGATCACCAGCCTGCGGAGGTGGGTCCCGGCCTCGACGAACCGGTGCTGCTCCCGGCGGTAATCCACATGCCAACCAAGGTCCGCGAGCTTGGGCGCGACGACGGTGGCCTGGAGCAGCATGCTGCACCTCGCCGGCGCGCGCAGGTACTGCAGCCTCGGGGTCACGAGCTCAAGCCTGCCGCCTGCTATCCTCACGTGGAGAACCAGCCGTTCCAGCGACTCGGAACGTATGGAAACTTCAGAGCCGGTGACCAGCGAGACGCCGCGCAGCTCGAGCGTCCGCAGGCACGGGCACCGCGCCGACCCGAAGCGCTTGATGTCGCGGCTCGCCATCCGTGCGCCGGTGATCCTCGCCACCGTCAGCGACGCGAAAGTTCCACCGCCGGTGGGTAGTACCCGGAGCGTGCTGCTGCTGATGGTGAGCGTGATCCGGGTTACCTTCTCGAGCAAGGGCAGCGTGATCTCTCCCTCGGCATCGACGGTTCGGGGCAGGCGCAGCGTGAGCTCGCCCGCGAGGCGGCGTTCCGCGGCGAAGCGCAGCCAGGGGTTGACGCGTGCGGTGGTCAGGTCGTTGGGGAACAGCAGGGGCATGTTGATCGCGAGGCGGGTGGCGGTCGGGGCGGAGCAGGCGGCGAGGGCCGCGTCGACGGAATCCGCGGCGTTGATGTTCTCGAGAAGGAGGTCCGGCAGCGAAGCCCAGACGTGGCGCCAGCGGCGCGAGAGGACGCTGGTGCGTGCGGCGGCCGTGGTGGAGAGGAGCTTGAGGAGGATGACGTGGAGGAGGTCGTCGGAGAGGTTGCTGATGCGGTCGTCGTGGCCGCTGACACGGACCCTGCTGCGCCGCCCGCTAATAACATCCATGATGTCGATTTTTTGATCTATATATTTCTCGTGCTACCACAAGCACTAGTTCGGGACGCACGAACTATATATTGCTCGTGTACGCGGTGTACGTGACTACTATTAGCTAGTTTCGTGTCCGAGTCCGACTCCATCAGGATTCCCGGCCCCCTCAGCGAAGCATACTTGTTTAGCTGAGTCGTCATCGACTCAATCAGGGAAACTCAGGACTTAGGAATATATCCTTCATCTGGCTCTTAAGTTTTGCTGCACTGCATTTTAATAGGAGGTTTAACAACTATACGTGATCAGAAAATCCCTGGAAATTTAATATTCCCAACTCTTCCAGTGAATCCATCATTGCGACATTATCAGTCATATAATTTTCCCGCAAAGAACATGGACACCCCAACATTGCACATATATCGCGTTTACTCCCCTGAGAATGTTTGCAGTATGTAACATTAGTGAGAGACACAATGTGTGCACGACGTTCACGACCGCGCGGCACTGGAGGCGTCGGATGATGGTGGCGCCGCCGCTTCGGTCGAGTAGCTAGCAACCTCTGGGAGCCTGGAATACCTTGTCAGATTGGCTCAATAGTAATGTATTAGTTTTGCCACAGTTTATTTAAACAAACATACAAAGTTTTAACTGAAACTGGTGCAGATACCCCTAGGGTTTCGCCTAGGGTCTCTCGACTCCTCTGGCGGCGCGTGCATTGCCAGAATCAAACCACGATTTCCCCTCGTTGATCCCTGATCCTTGAGGGTGATTCTCGCAAGCTACTCATCGCTCCTCTCTTCCCAAACCCGTGCGCACTGCATGGCGGGTACTCAGGGAGAACCGAGCCGATTAGTTCCAACCAAAGTATTAAAGAAAAACTTAAAGGGCTCAACTTGACAGGCGAAGAAGAGGAAGGCCTGGATTTTTCTGAAGAGATTGATGAGTTGATCAAGGAAGTACGGCGGCTGGGGATTTTTAGGGTTCATACCACAAAGCTCTTCAGCCATGCAGCGCTTTTTAGTGCGATGCGAATCACGTGGTCAACAGCAAAGGAGGTCACGTTCAAGGTGTTGGGGGATAACCTGTTTCTGGTGTAGATGCAATGCCTTGGGGATTGGAACAGATTGATGGAGGGTGGCCCGTGGCTGTTTCTCGGGGCTCTGGTGGTGATCGAGGAATATAATGGCTACACTAATGTGAGCGAATACAAGCTTAACAAAATTTCGATGTGGGCAAGGATCCATGGTGTACCTAATGGCCTCATGAAGAAGAAAGAGTTGGTCGAAAAGGTAGCTGGGAAGGTGGGGGAACCACCGTTTACGATGGTGGTGAATGAAGGCCGAATCAACCCATCTACCTACCTTAGGGCTCGAGTGTTCATTAATATTGAGAAGCCTCTGGTGAGGGTCGTACCAATAACGTTGAGAGAGATGAAGAGGTATTTAGTACAATATGAGAAACTTCCTACGTTCTGCCAAGTGTGTGGTATTATTGGGCATGACATGACGGAGTGTGGAGATGGCGTCCATGACGTTGGAAAATGTGAATGGGGTGATTGGATGCTGGTTAAATTTGCTACTATGCAGGGGGGAGGGGAGCAATGAGAGGTGGATCTTGTGGTTCTTTCGCAGGTCGAGGAAGAGGTCGAGGAAGGGGTAATGGTGCTGGGGTGGATATGGAGGATATCAGCGAGGAGTCTGACCAGCTGAGGGACCCTAGCTTGCAAAGGAAGAGAGGAAAGGATGAAAACATTAGAGGCCAGTCGGGGGATTCAAAAACCCAGCAGGCCCATAGGGTGGAGGAGACAGTGTATATGCTAGAAAACGGCTCGGCTCAGGAGCAAGTCCCAAGCCCACAGAATATACAGGAGAAAAAGAGACCAGGGAAGGAGGTCTCAGGAGATAAGGTGATGAAACAACTGAATTTATTGGCGCCCTCTGTCACCGAGGGTGACTAGACGCAATGAAAATTCTAGCTTGGAACTGCCACGGGCTGGGTAGTGCCCGGGCAGTCCATGCACTTCTGGAGGTACAAAAGGGCACACAGCCAGATGTGATTTTCCTATCTGGGTCACATTTGGATAAGGTTAAGGCAGAAAAAGTCAAGCGAAGAGTTGGGTTCGATCATCTTCTAATTTATGAGAGTGATGGTTGGAGTGGGGGCTTACTCCTCATGTGGAGGAGGGGGATTAATGTCCAAGTGAATGAGGTGACGAAGAATTACATTGATGTGGTGATCAATGAGGGAGTGAGCTGGAGACTGTCGGGTATATATGGTGAACCTAGCTGGGATCGCAAGGAAGAAACATGGGATGCACTACGCACCCTGCATGGGCGCATGAGTTTACCATGGCTGGCTTTGGGAGACTTCAACGAAATCTTGTTTAATCATGAGAAGGAAGGAGGCCGCCCACGCTCGCAGAGACATTTACAAGCATTCCAGGATGCACTGGATGATTGTGGTCTGTCTGACATGGGCTACGAGGGCGATGTCTTTACTTGGCAGAGGGGTAAGATAATAGAACGCCTGGACAGAGGTGTCACTAACCTTGGTTGGAATAACATGTTCCTCAACGCCCGTCTAACGAACAGCGAGATGACTAAATCAGACCATCGGCTACTAGTGGTGGAAACGGATATTGTGGCTGTTGCAGATATGAGAAACAGGATGAGAAGTAAGAGATTTGAGGCTCGTTGGTTACGGGAGGAGACAATAGAGGAGGTTGTGAAGTCTGCGTGGGCTCGGGCAAAGGCCCGAGGAGAGGGTCCCTCTCTTTTGCAAAAGGCCCACGAGGTTCATGACGAGCTTCACGTCTGGGATCGTGAGATTCTTAAATCCCTTGCCAAACGTTTGAGGAAGCTGAAGAAGGATCTAGAGAAGCTACGGAGGGGAGCCTTGACTGATGACAATTTAGTAGTGCAGAAGAAAATTTTGCTGCAAATTGAATTGATGCTTGAACAAGAGGAGATTACGTGGGTCCAGAGGACTCGGGCGAACTAGTTACGGCACGGGGAACGTAACACAAGTTTCTTCCATCATTTTGCGAGCTTCAGGAAAAGGAGGAACTTGATAAAGAACTTGTTATACGATCATGGGGTTAAGCATAAGAACAGGGAGGATATGTATCGCTTGGTCCAAAATTATTTCACAAATCTCTTCACCTCAGAAGTGCATACGGTGGAACCGGGTGTGCTGAATGACGTGCAACGAAGGGTGACAGTGGAGATGAACCAAGAGTTGCTGGCGCCGTTTACCCCTATAGATGTGAAGAAGGCATTGTTCAGCATTGGGGATTTGAAGGCGCCGAGGCCAGATGGACTCCATGCAATTTTCTATAAACGTTTCTGGGACATGCTAGGGGAAGACTTAATTGAGGAGGTGCTGGGAGCGGTTAATACAATATCAATTCCGAAAGGGTGGAATAATACGACGATCGTGCTTATCCCAAAGATTGATGACCCGGAAAAGGTGTCACAATTCCGCCCCATTAGTCTTTGTAATGTTGTTTACAAAGTTATCTCCAAGATGTTAGCAAATAGGCTTAAATCAATCCTGCCTGAGGTCATTAGTGGCAATCAAAGTGCATTTGTACCGGGGAGATTGATCTCAGATAACATTCTGGTAGCCTATTGAAAGGACCGAAGGCCTACCAAGAGTTGGGGGGGGGGGGGGGGTGAATCGGTAGCCGACCACGAATCCAAATACTTCAATTTCACACCACTAGAACCCGACAAGCGTTGCAACCTAAACAACTCTAGTAGGCCAAGACCCTATGCATGCTAGTGTTCATGATACAAAACAAAACGCGGAAGCTAAACACACTAGCCTATGCAAGCCACAAGTCACCCTATCAACTAGAGCACACAAATGCGGAATAGTAAAGAGGGGGTTAAGGAATGCTCATGATTTTTTTCCGAGGCCTCGGAAGGATGGCGCCTTCCCCTACTCCTCGTTGGACCACTCCCGCCGGAGTCCCAGTCCCTCCCGCCACCAAGTGGAGTTCTCACACACGAGCCCGCAATCACTCCCGGAGTGAAGACACAGTGCGCGTCACCGCTGCCATCAAGGCACAAGCTCGCCTCCCTCGAGAACTTGCCGGACTCCCGGAGCCGGCATGAGCGCTCATTAGCGATGCCCCTTTCACCGACGGACTCAAACCGTGTACAAACATGTGATGGCCTTCACAACTAATCATGATAGGCTCGATCACCGACACCTAACCGGTCTAGGTCTCACCATAGACCAAGAGTAACAACCTAGATCACACCCTAGCCTTAGATGTGTAAGATAGCTCCTTGTTACTCTCACTAGCACTCTCAAGATATGCAATATCTCCTCCTAGTGCTCTCCTCTTTTCCTCTTGGACCTTACCAAATGCTCTCAGATATTCCACTGTCCAAGAGAGGTCTCCAAGACCCCAGCAAAGAAGTTATATAGGCTTCCAACCTCAAACTAGCCGTTGCTCCACGAAATCAGCTTTCTAGGCCTACTGACCGGACTGTCCGATCACTGCCTGACCGGACCATCCGGTCACTGCAAACCTGAGCACCAACAGCTCTGCCCTGCTGAAATCTTGTACTGACCGGACCGTCCGGTCAGTAGACTGGACCGTCCGGTCTATTTCTCTCTTCAGTCCAAAAACATTTCCAGCGCTCGCTTCCTCGCTGCTCAGAGTCACTTGTAGAGACCGGACTGTCCGGTCTCTACAACCTCAACTCTGGCAGTATAAGAGAGAAACGCACCTTAGGGATCCCATCAATGGTCATGAAGCTTACAATCTCCCCCTTTTTGGTGATTGATGACAACCACTACTTATCATAATCTTATCAATGAACAACAAGGCTAAAAAAGCTACACTATGATCAAGAGGAACCTCAAAAGTATAAGAGAGAAACGCACAAGATCCTACTCAAACAAGCATCATCAAGAGCTAAGAGAAATAAGAAAGAAAAGCGCACTCTAGATGATATGCATGCATGTCATGTGAAGATATTTAATAAAAGCATAAGGACATGCAATGCAAGACATGAATGATGATATGCAACAGGTTAGCATGACAAAGCATAATCATTAAGAACAAGCAATCATCATCATGGAATCATATATAGGCATACATGATTAGTAAGGAATATAAAGCACTGCATATGAAAACAAACCAAGTGAGATCAAGATGAGTCAAACACAAGCGAATGAAAATCATGACTCAACAAAATCCATGAACATCGAATAACTCCATCAAAATAAGATCCAAATGTATCTAACTCCCAAAACCAATGTACATGTATGCTCCCCCTAGATACAAGCTACTCTCGATCGCACAGGATCACACTCCAACTCCTCCTAGACCTATGATACTTCTCCCCCCTTTGGCAACAAGCACCAAAAAGCGAAAAAGTGAACATCTACGCGCTCGTGGTCGAAGGAAGTGGTGCAGCGACGTCCTCTGAAGGCTCTACTCCTGGCTACTCCTGTGCTGGATCCTGCTATCCTCCCTGAGCCTGTGCCGCCTGAGCATCCAACTGCTCGAAGAAGTCATGGTCTACAGGTGACTCAGACCTTCTGTCCTGCCCTGTTGGTGGGACCGTGGGTGTCTCCTCGACAACAGTCACCTGGAGAAGAGCTAGGTCATCCACGTCCTCTTGAGTGTAGCCTCGGTGGACCAGATCCTCTGCTACCTGAGGTGTATGAGTGCTGACTGTAGTAGTGGAAGATGGAGTTGTAGCTATCTCTGGGGCTGGCTGGGAGTCTGCACGAGTGGTGTGCGCTATGTCTGAGAACAAACTCCTAACTGGTAGCTGGGAGGTGGAAGGTTCTGCCATCTGTGGGGTCGAAGATTGTGTCGATGAGGTGAACAATGCAGACACTAACAAGGTGGACACGGGGAGAGCTGAGTCACTAGAGAGAAAGTCTGTCCTGCTCCCCCTATCAGTAGCACCCCTGAGTGTGACAACTCACTGGACTGAGCTGTCATCAAAACAGTGAAGGGGCCTGTCTGGGCCGGTAGCTGCTGAAACTGTGGAAGTGCTGAAGGTCCTGGCTGCTGACCTGCCTGCCTCTGTGTCATCTCTGCCATCTGGGCTATCAGGGTGGTCATCATCATCATCTTTTGTTTCTAAAGCTCTGCATGACCCCTGATAACCTCCATCATCTGACGTCTATCCTCAGCTGTGCTCTAGATGAACTCACTCAGGCATCCTGCAAGCACTGCTACAGTGATAGTGTCCTCTGTCTATGATCTCGTAGGCTAGGGAGGTGCTCCAGTGCTGGCTGACTCAGGGATCACCGTCTCTGGATGAGCTGCCTGCTCGTGAACGACCAGTGGTGACTCCTGCTCCTCCTCTCCCGTCTGTTGACTAGAGGCGGACTGCGATCCCCTGGGGACTCGAGATGCGTAGCTGGTGGTCACCTCAGGGAATGCCTTGTACTGCTCCTCTATCACAAGGCTCATCCTCCTCAAAAGATAGCAAATGTATGGGACATAGATCAAGAGACGTCCTCCTACTCTCTCAGAAATAACCTCCTCCATCTCTCCAATCAGTAGGTCTACCATGTCAAACTGTTGTCTCCTCAAGATAGCTGCCACAGCCCACTGGTGAAGTAGTGTAAACTCCTCTCTGTAGCCAGACCTGGGAATGATAGTCCAGGTGACTATTGCTCTAACCACCTTGGCCTCTGCGGTGAGTCTCGTAGGGCCTCTCTCAAAGCCTGGGGTGTGTGGTGGTGGAAAGGCGATTGACACCATATCGTCTGAAGGTAGCTTCCCTCCCTGTGGTCTGCGAGGTGGAGCAAACGTCCCGTAGGCACTCCTGTAAAGCTGGAAGTCTAAAGCAAGAAGACCAAAGCTGGCAATGAGATCCCCCATGGTCACACGCTATGGCTGCCCTCTGAACAAGAACCAGAACTCTGAGCGGTCTCTGGCTATCCACAGTGTAGCATAGAACTCTAGGACCACATCCTCTCTGTATCTGTACGGCTCGGTGACCAGCTCTGCAACACCAGGCAAGTATGTGAAATACTGCTCCATGTTTGTGTCAGTGGCCCTCCTCATGGCCTGGTAAGTCGTGTACTGGTGCGGCACAAACAATCCAGACTTGCCCTTCATGGCAAGGTAGCATCTGACTCCCTCTCCAATCCTCCTCTGGAGGCCTGCCTAGTACCTCTCTCCGGCAGCGGGATCTCTGGGGACTGGAACCCACTGCTCAAAGAAGACGAGACGTAATGCCTTAAGGTCCTTTGTAAAAACCTTAAGTATGTCTGGCTCTCCGGCTACCTCAACAAGTCTCTGCAGCCTCCTAGTACACACTGCACAGGTGCACCTCAAGTCTGCTGCCCGGTGAGCTGACCTTTGGGGTCCTGTCTGCTCTGGCTGTGCTGGCTGCTCCTCCTCTGACTCCTCCTGCTGCCTGGAGGATCCCTACTCCGCAGGTCTCGATGACCACCCCTGATGGGAAGTCGGAGTACTCTGCGACCAAGGTGCCGGAGTGACTCTTCTGGCAAGCAATGTCCTCTGTCGGATACTCCTCCTGAGTCCCTGAGTGTCACTAGATGGCTCTAGGATCAGCCGTGTCCCTGGTGTCCTGCGTGACTCCTCCATGGCATCCAGGTGCCTGGCAACTCTCCTAGCTCTCTCTGACTCTGGGTCCAGCCTGGTCCCCTTCTTGCCTCTGGGGTTCTCTGGCATCTTGCCCTTTCCCTTGTCCTGTCCTGATCCTGCCATCTCTGTTGCTTCTGACTGTTGTCACTGCACGCACGTAGGTATAGATA
Organism: Eleusine indica; assembly: GCA_030378355.1. Lineage (NCBI taxonomy): Eukaryota > Viridiplantae > Streptophyta > Magnoliopsida > Poales > Poaceae > Eleusine > Eleusine indica. The sequence goes on from CM059495.1 coordinate 53,803,512, forward strand.
GGATAAGCATAGAACCTATGTATAAATCTACTAGCAAAGCACCGCTAGGTAAGAATGCGTAATAGAAATCCTAGCACTGAATGAAGGACATGATCACTAAACAAATAAAACAATATAATAACAATGATCATCGACTATATATGGCTGGTGCGAGTCATCAAGGTGCAGTCAAATAATGGGCAACAAATCTAACTGTAGACTAGACAGGACACAACCCTAGATATGCAATTAACAGATATGCAGGGAATTAATTGCAGCCTAGGTTGAGTCAATTAGCTAATTAATGCAACTAATCATGGGCAGTTAATCTAATTGCATTAATTAAGACTAACTACTTGGAATTAGGGCATAACCGATGAATGGGTGATAAGCTCAATACCCTAGGGAATCCGAAGCCGAAACTGGAAGAAACTCGCAGCCGATCGCCTAAAACTTGAACTTTTTGGGTCACCGGCAATGGAGATTGGAAAGAGATCAACTTTTTGCCCAAATCCTTGGAGAGAGAGGGGTGGAGCTCGGTGAGGTGGCTGTTGCGCGCGGGTAGTGAGCAGATGCGGCGCTGGAGGTAGCTGGCGGCGGCAGCGGCTTTGGTTGAGGTGGCGGGCGCGCGCGATGGCTCTGCTAGGGTTCGCGGGCGCGGCGTGGCTGCGCATGTGCAGGGGAGAGCGGTGGCGCGCGGTGCGTCGGCGACGGAGGCGAGGCGGCATCGGCGGGAATGGCGAGGCGAGGGCATGGTCTCGACGTCGGGGATTGAATGAAGAAGAGAACAAGATAGTTTTACCTAGGTCAAATCTCCACGGACGACCGAGATTCAGAGAGAAACGAATCCACGGTCACAGATTGAAAGATCATCTCGCGATTCAATCATAGTGACCGGATGGTACGGTCTCTAGACCGGACCGTCCGGTCAGTTTAGGGTATGCTGGCCTTTGTGCAGACCAGATGGTACGGTCTCTAGGACCGTTCTGTCTGGTCTCTACGACCAGACTCCCGCTAGGCACTATGCACAGAGCTACTGACCGGACTGTATAGTCACTCTAGAATTTTTGCTGAATCAAGGATTTTCTTCATTTTTCAAGTGCTCTCGCTAAACACACAAATAAACACAGCACTTGAAATATAAAGGGAACTCTTAAACACTCCTTTTCAAATAGTGGCACTCCATGGCCTTATAATTTTCGCAAATGCCAAATAAAGAATCGAGCAAATAAGAACCAAGGCAATAAAGAGCCAAATGGGTACGTATGAGCCTTAGTCCATGAACCGCGTGAGTGGATTTAACCTCGGAGTTCATAAGAGCTTGCTTAATGGGCATGAAGCACAATCCTTTCCTTTGGTCACACTTATGGAGATGTTCTCTCATATTGATCATGAGGCACAAATTTCTCCAAGTGAGATAAGCCTCCTTTGTGTTTCCTATATGATGCATGCAACAAGCATTTTACATATGTAATAAAAGTAAACATGTCATGTAGATGCAAGTAAAGTTAAACAAGATACAAAGGAAACCTAACAAATTCAAGTTTGAACCCCTTCCAAGCTTATTCACTATAAGCCATACCCTTGCCTTGAGAGAAGCCAAACCACCATCTCAAGCACTCCCCTTTGCTTATAGCTATCTTGGAGGGGTTAGACATTGACTAATTTTTATGTGTTTTTCTTTTAGTTATATACACATGCATGGATGCAAGTTATACTAGTCACAAAGGAGTCCTAATTGCCATGCTATGCAAGAGGAAGAAAAACACACTACAACTACCAAGAACTAACACGGTTACCTCCCTTATGAGTAGATATGACGTTGAGGTCTATGTCACTTGTGGTGGACTTCACTTGATCTTCAAGTAAGCTCACGGTCCACCACCACCACCATCTAGGTCTTGTTCTTGGGCACCCACTTCTACGCGGTCGACCTCTCAAGATCAACTATGCACTTAGGCACCCATATGCTCTTGACCTTTCTCTTCTTGTTTGGTGGTTCCAAAGCCTTTGCTTTCACCTTGCTATCCTTGTTCCTAAAAATCTTGAAATGGGTGTTCTCATAGAACAAGTTAGTGTTAGGTAAAACAATAGAACTTCTCACCATAGGGCAATCCTTGATGGTGTGGCCATCCTTGAAACACCTCTCGTAATAGTAGTCGTCGTCCAGTAGGGGTTTGACCCATTCGGGAATGGAGTCACTCGTCCCAATAATGTCGATGGAGGCGGGATATGAGCCAAGTCCACGGTGGGAGACATTGTTCACAAGATTCTTCCCAAGAATCTCCTTGTGGATGGCTCTACCACGTGCAAGTCTCTCAAAGTCGTCCATCACCATTTTTCTCTCTTCCTTGAGCTTGTGATATTCTTCAAAATAAAAGGCTCAAGAGAAGAAACCTCATTCGAGGTGGTTAGTTCATCACACATAGTAGAAGCATCACTCATTAATGAACAAGAGGGGGAGAGGCAAGGTTCTCAACATTGATGGCCTCATAAGTAATCTCAAGGGCCTTGTACTTCTCATGAAGCTCTATATGATCACCCTTGTATTTGTCGTAACTCTTGTTTAGGGCATCATGAGATGTGATAAGGTCCTTGAGCTCACTCTCAAGGTCAACAACATGGTCCTTAGCCAACTTACACTCTTTTCTTACCACATCTAATATTTTGGATTTCTTGACGGTGATGTCGCGGGCTTGCTCAAGCATACTCCACAACTCGGCACAAGTGCGCTCCTCGTCATTGCTACTGCTACTCTCATCCTCACTCTCCCCAAGGTGGCTCGAGGCCATGAGGCACATGGGAGGTGGAGGAAGAGCTCGTGGACATGTGGTCTTGATCATGGCTAGGCCGGCCACTTCTTCATCACTTAAGGAAGAGGACTCATTGACGCTTGTCCACTCCTCGACAAGAGTCTAACGTGAGAATCTTTTCTTGGAGTCATTGGCTTTGCATTTGCCCTTGCTCTTGTCTTTGTTGAAGAACCTCTTCTTCTTTTTCTTGGCTTTGGGGTCTTCATCTTCTTCTTCTTCTTCACTTGAATCTTGTGACTTGAATGCTTCTTTCTTGGGCTTTAGGCACTCTCGAACAAAGTGATTTTTTGAGCCATAATTGAAGCACTTGCCCCTGGACTTGGAAGCAAAATTTTTCTTGAAGGTCTTCATCTTCTTCATGAGAAGAGCCAAGTCTTTGGTCAAGTCACCCTCATCATCATCTTCAACATCAGTGACTGCCTTCTTCCTGTTTTTCTTGCTCTTGCTTGTTAGCCTGTAGAGCAAGGTTGGATGGTTGAGGATCATCCATCCCCAACTGGTAGCTCTCGAAGGCAGTGATCTTGCCAAGTACATCTTTAATGGTCATGGTCTTGAGGTCACCCTGCAGGGTGTAGGTGATGATGGACTCATACTTGGGGTCTTTGAAAAGCCTCAAGAATCTTCTGATGAATTCCACAGGTTTGAGCTTGAAACCATCCCTAAGTGCATTGATCTCCTCCAATAGCATATGAAAACAAGAATACACAATGTTAGCTCTCTCATGTGGTGATCTAGCAAAGTTATCATACTTGTTCTTCAGCATATAGTATCTTTCCTCTTTGACATCACTAATACCCTCGTAGATACTCTGAATCTCAGTCCATATACCTTGTGCTGTCGAACTTGAGTCCAATCTAGCAAACACATCCTTAGAGATGCATAAGAACAGAACATTCTTGGTCTTAGCATTGTTCTTAATAAAATCAGGTTCAAGAAGGTTCACATCCGCATCCGATTCATGGGTCATCATCCATATATCTGGATCAAGGGACTACAGGTAGGCTTGCATACGTGCCTTCCAATACCCGTAGTCCTCTTTATCAAAAATGGGAACACTCCCCTCCTTTCCCGGCATCCTTACTTATTGTAGTGAAGCCTCAAAGATGAGCACTTGGCTCTGATACCAATTAAAAGGACCGAAGGCCTACCAAGTGGGGGGTGAATCGGTAGCCAACCACAAATCCAAATACTTCAATTTCATACCACTACAACCCGACAAGTGTTGCAATCTAAACAGTTCTAGTAGGCCAAGACCCTATGCATGCTAGTGTTCATGATGCAAAACAAAACGCGGAAGCTAAACACACTAGCCTATGCAAGCCACAAGTCACCCTATCAACTAGAGCACACAAATGCGGAATAGTAAAGAGGGGGTCAAGAAATGCTCCTGATTTTTTTCCCAAGGTCTCGAAAGGATGACGCCTTCCCCTACTCCTCGTTGAACCACTCCCGTCGGAGTCCTGGTCCCTCCCGCCATCAAGTGGAGTTCTCGCACACGAGCCCGTAATCACTCTCGGAGTGAAGACACGGTGCGCGTTACCGTTGCCACCAAGGTACAAGCTCTCCTCCCTTGAGAACTTGTCGGACTCCCGGAGCCGGCACGGGCGCTCACTAGCGATGCCCCTTTCACCGGCGGGCTCAAACCATGTACAAACGTGTGATGGCCTTCACAACCAATCATGATAGGCTCGATCACCGATACCTAACCGGTCTAGGTCTCACCATAGACCAAGAGTAACAACCTAGATCACACCCTCAAGGACATCCTAGCCTTAGATGTGCAAGATAGCTCCTTTTACTCTCACTAGCACTCTCAAGATATGCAATATCTCCTCCTAGTGCTCTCCTCTTTTCCTCTTGGACCTTATCAAATGCTCTCAGATATTTCATTGTTCAAGAGAGGTCTCCAAGACCCCAGCAACGAAGTTATATAGGCTTCCAACCTCAAACTAGTGTTTGCTCCATGATATCAGCTTTCTAGGCCTACTGACCGGACTGTCCGGTCACTGCCTGACCGGACAGTCCGGTCACTGCAAACCTGAGCACCAACGGCTCTGCCCTGCTAAAATTCTATACTGACCGGACCGTCCGGTCCATTTCTCTCTCCAGTCTAGAAACATTTCCAACGCTCGCTTCCTCGCTGCCTAGAGTCACTTGTACAGACTGGACCATCCAGTCTGTAGACCGGACCGTCCGGTCTCTAAAATCTCAACTCTGATAGTTTCCTTGCTTCTTCACTGTAAGTCCCACACAATTTCACCTAGTGACCGTATAGTCCGGTCACCATTGACCCCTCTGTCCGGTCACTATGTCTAGAAGCTGAAACTTGTCGTCTTCGCTTGACTTCGTTTTTCGGCTTCTCCGAACAGCTCCTTGGCTTTTCCACTGTCATCTAGTGCCTGTGATTTCATCGAGCAACCTTGCACATCACCGACTAGACATGACCTAAGAGAATGATCTAGACCCCCTTGATAGTCTGATTTTTCCTATGGACTCAAAGCTCTAACAACTAGACAAATGTTCCCAATACTTGCTCCATAGCTTGTCCTCAGCTTTGATCCATCTCCATCAACCCTTGGACTCCATCAAGCTCACAAGCCTCCATGCTTGTGGTCATTGTCATCAATCACCAAGGCAACCATCATCCATATGATTTATAGTAGAGTTTAGAGAAGATAGACAACACTCATGTAGATATTAGCCCACAATTTCATAGTTGTCATCTATCATTAAAATATTCATACCTTGGGGATCCCATCAATGGTCATGAAGCTTACACCTATGAGAGTATCCATGACATTAAAAAGAAGAGGGGGAAGAGAGACCTATATGCGGTAAAACTGGACATGCATAAGACCTATGATAGAGTGGAGTGGAGTTATTTGGAAAAGATAATGTTGAAGATGGGATTTGCGCAAAATTGGGTGAACTTGATTATGGATTGTGTCACCTCGGTCAGTTACAATGTGAGGTTCAATTCCATTGAAACTGATGTGTTCTTGCCATCGAGGGGGCTTAGGCAGGGGGATCCTCTATCCCCCTATCTATTCTTGCTGGTCGCGGAAGGATTGTCGAGTATGTTACGAGGAGCAGAAGAAAGGGGTGAATTGGAGGGGGTCAAAGTATGTCGAGGTGCCCTAGTTCTCTCAGATCTGCTATTCGCTGATGATTCCCTTATTCTAATGCATGCGGATAGTGATAATGCAACAAAGCTAAAAGGAATTCTAGATGGATATTGTGCAAACTCGGGACAAAAGTTGAGTGTAGAAAAGTCCAGCATCTTCTTCAGCGAGAATACTCGGGTGGAGGTGCGAGCTGAGGTATGTGAAATTCTCAATATCATGACTGAGTCGCTCAGTGATAAATACCTGGGACTCTCGGTGCTAGTTGGCACAGACAGGAGTGATTGTTTCAAACACCTTGTTGATAGAGTACAAGCTAGGATTAATAGCTGGAAAGAAAAGTTATTAAGTATGGGGGGTAAAGAAGTGCTAATCAAATCTGTGGCTCAGGCTGTACTAGTTTATGCAATAATGGTGTTCAAAATTCCACAATCAGTATGTAAAGGAATCCAAGACGCATTGCGCAATACTGGTGGGGGGATGATGATACACAGAGGAGAATGCATTGGAAAGAATGGTGGAAGCTATGTATCCTGAAACAGAGAGGGGGGGGGGTTGGGATTCTGAGACTTGCAGAGCTTTAACTTGGCCATGTTAGCAAAACAGGTATGGAGACTGTTATGTGAACCGGAATCACTTTGTGCACAGGTTCTAAGAGCGAAATACTACCCAGATGGAAAACTGTTGGAGGCAAAACCAAAGAGTGGGAGTTCTTATATATGGCAGAGCTTATTGGCACGGTTGGAGTGTTTCAAGCGTGGTTACATCTGGAGGGTGGGAGATGATACCCAAATTAACATCTGGGAGGACCAGTGGATTCCATCAAGCCATAACCTTAAGGTGCAGACACCAAGAGGCCAAATCCTGGTCAGAACAGTCGATGAATTGATTAATCCTACAGATGGCAGTTGGGACGAAGAACTCTTACATAGCCTGTTCTGGACCATAGATGTTCAACGCATTATTCAGATCCCTCTTGCTTCAGGGAGAGAAGATGTAGTGGCTTGGCATCACAATCATAATGGTTTGTTTTCTGTGAGGTCGGCATATCATGTTCAATGGTTACACGGGTTTAGTAACAGAAGCAATCAGAGAACCGAAGGGGGTGCAGTGGGAAACAACCAAGTTTGGAGCAGGTTGTGGAAATTAAATATCCCGGCAAAAATCAAGATCTTTGGCTGGAGAGTACTCCATGGTGTGATTCCTTGTCGAGCCATCCTGGCAAACGGACATATAGGAAACGAAGGAGGCTGCCCTGTCTGTCAATCAGGTAGTGAGGATGTCAAACACATGTTATTCAATTGTGATCGAGCCAAGGAAGTCTGGAGGAAGCTAGGCATTTGGAGTCGAATTGAACATATGCTGAGAATTGATCGATCAGGTTCAGTCATTCTAGAAGAAGTGTTGCGACTAAGAGGGGAGGTCCAAACCCTTCAAGTCGGATTCGTAGAGTTAATCCCGACGGGGGGGGGGGGGGTATATTTGGTGGGAACAAAGGCAGTTGGTCAATGGGGAGAATGTCCCTAGCCCATCTCGCTCGGCTATGTCAATCACGGCTCTAACAACGAATTATATGAGGGCAACCAAGAAGACAATAACAATGAAAGAAGGGTGGAAGAAACCTCCAGAAGGCAAAATTATGCTGAATGTGGATGCTGCCTTCCATGAAGACACAGGCTGGGGAAGCACGGGAGCCATCATTAGGGATTCAGGAGGAGGATGCATTGGAGCTGCAACCAAGTTCTAGCCTCATGTTGTGGATGCGTTGATGGCTGAGGCATATACTCTTCGAGAAGGTTTACGGCCGGCACAACAACTGGGATGTAACCGATTAATGGTACAATCAGACTGTATGCAGGTAGTGGAAACAATGAAGAATGGAGGGTTCTCAGCATCTGCGGCAGGGGCAATATACGACGAATGTGAAATGCTGTGGTGGGAATTTGATTCTATTACTATAGATTTCTGTAATAGGGAGGCCAACCAGGTAGCGCATGAGCTTGCTAGAGAGTGTTATTCTTCCCAGATATCTTGTATATGGTCGGATGAACCACCAAACTTTATTTTAGCTGCTCTTGCAAACAATGTAACCATTTTTGGAACTCAATAAAGCTCGCCGAATAGCTTCCCTCAAAAAAACATGCAAAGTTAGGATTTGATACTTCCAGTTCAACACCGTATGATCCATCATTTACAAATGTACACAGGTAATTCTCTTTGAAGGGCCATCATTATACAAATAATTTGTTGTATAATCCATCTACACTAGTCTTTTTTTTTTTTGCGATGAACACTAGTCTAATTAATCTGGTCACGTAACGAAGAGAAACAGATTTCAGTTCTCTCCGCGAGGTAACAACGAGGCAAGGTACGCAGTGCCGTCCATCTCGAGTCCGACCACGTTTCTCCACGAGTCGCCCTCTCCAGCGGCGACCTTCTCCACCGTGCCATCCAGGAGGCTAAGCGCAAACATTCCATTGTGGCCGTTACCTCCCTGTACCGTGAACAAGACCACTCCGCTCTTCTCGCTGACCCATCGCAGCTTGACCGTGGTGCGATGCCACATCATGTTGTTCATCTGGGGCATCATGACGGCGTGCTCGGGGGCCACCTCTCTTCCGGCGTGGATGTCGTCTCCCGAGATGTCGAAGTAGGAGATCTTGGTGGTGAGGACGTTGAGACCCGCGCGGATGCTGAAGTGCATGAAGAAGAGCCGGCCGTCGTCCGGGGAGACGCCCAGCAGGCGCTTCTCCGGGCAGCGATGGGGACCAACGTCGTACGGCAGCAGGTGCACGTCCGCCGCACGGTCCAGATGATCGTAGTCGCCCAGGCGCACCCCGAGCGCGCCGTGGTCCAGTGGCCAGAACGCCACGCCGCGTCGCACGACGGACCGACCGATATGGTGCAGCTCCCGTGGCGAGACCTTCACGGATGACGTCACCACCGTCTCCCAGCGTCCCGTGTCGAAGGAGTAGCACCTGAGCGCTGTGAAGCGCGGCCGGTTGTAGATGAGCAGCAGGCGGAAGAATCTTGTGCTGTGGTGGCGCTGCGTGTGCGGGTCGAGGTCGTCGCCGGAGGGGGCGACCCGTGGAGAAACGCTGTTGTAGTTTTATATTTTTTGTTACTTTTTTTTTGCTGCGTGTTTCATATATTTGGATATAGAAACCGATTTGGTTGTGAAACGTCCAACCCTAATGGTTCTCCCCTATAAATACGTACGGTACTGCCCCAAATCATACTACACAATCGTTTAGAGTTTTGTCTCTCGCTACTGTTGTGTCGTCAAGACTTCTGCATCCCGATCGTCGACGTGCACCGGCGAACGGGAGAGCAGATCTTCGAAACCGCCGTCTTCTGCGATCCCGCACAGAGAAGGCGAATAAGGTTTTTGGGAACCACTTTGCGCGACTGCTGGATCGCTTTCTCGTCTTCGTCAAGCTCGTCGCAACGGCTCGTCATCCTCATTGTCGAGTCGGTCTCACCCGTCGTCGCCAGTAACATGACGGTGTTGCACATCGTCGCCGTCTCCTCTACCCGGTACAGAAGGAAATGTACGTACTCTCATATTAAACTATGTTTTTCATACTGGCTATCATGATTTATTTATCTATGACAGTTATTGCTAGTGGTAGATGTTGTGCTTTTGTCTAGCTTTATAGACCTGTTTAGATCTTACGTAGACTTGTCTAATTTATTATGTAATCTATTAATCATATTTATAATTTATTTTTGGATTAATATAAAACTAAAAGTGTAAATTTATTCAACACTTTCCTCATCCATACCCATTTTTTATATCGATGGGGTTCAAATTTTGCAAGTTTATTACTAGTTGTGAAGCAAAGTATTTTTCCATCGCTTTTCGGTCCACAGGGCACGAGTTGGAAGTAACAAAAAATCCAAACTTTGTATGTTTGTTTAAATAATAATCTGGTCATGTATGTAATGAAAAAAAAAAGAATTCATCATCAGCTCTTTCCGTGAGGTAACAGCGAGGCGAGGTACATGGCGCCGTCCATCTCGAATCCGAGCATGTTCCTCCAGGAGTCGCCCTCTCCGGCGGCGACCTTCTCCACCGTGCCGTCCCGGAGACTCAGCGCAAACGTTCCATCATGCGTGCTGCCTTGTCCCATCGTGAACAAGACCACGCCGCTCTTCTCGCCGACCCAGCGCAGCTTGACCGAGGCGATGTTGTCCCACCACTCGATCTTCATCTGGTGCATCATGACGGCCAGCTCGAAAGAGCTGCTCTCCTTTCTCCCGGCGTGGATGTCGTCGTCTCCGGGGATGTCGAAGTAGGAGATCTTGGCCGAGAGGACGTCGAGACCCATGCGGATACTGAAGTGCAGGAAGAAGAGCCGGCCGTCTTCCGGTGACACGCCCAGCAGGCGCTTCTCCGGGCAGCGATGGGGACCAACGTCGTACGGCAGCAGGTGCACGTCCGCTGCACGGTCCAGATGATCGTGGTCGCCCAGGCGCACCCCGAGCGCGCCGTGGTCCAGTGGCCAGAACGCCACGCCGCGTCGCACCACGGACGGGCCCATGTGGCGCAGCTCCCAGGTCGAGACCTTCACGGATGACGTCACCTCCGTTTCCCAGCGCCCGGTGTCCGAGGAGTAGCACCTGAGCGCTGTGAAGCGGGGCCGGTTGTAGATGAGCAGCAGGCGGAAGAATTCTGTGTTGCAGCGCCGCGGGTCGAGGTCGTCGCCGGTGAGCAGCGCGCAGCCGTAGTCCGTCGGCCTGTCGTCGCCGGAGAGGGGCGGGAGAAAGAAGGCGTCGCCTGTCATCGGGTTGCAGACGCAGAACGTGAGGCCGTCGGCGCGGCTCTCGCGGCGGAGCTCCAGGACGAGGCGGCCGTTGCGGGAGGCGACCGGGCGTGAACAGTTCAAAATCTCGTCATCGTGCAACGGCCCTGATCCGCCGCGGAGCTGGAACAGCGAGCCAGTCCGGGAGGCCAGGAGGAGGAAGCACGGCGGGCGCGCCGCCTCCGTACGGCTCCGCGTGCGTGGGGTGGGCCCGTCCTGCTCCTGGTGGAAGAGGCCCATGGCGAGCTCGGGGACGAAGCGGCCCATGGGCGGCATCGCGCGGGACAGGTCGGCGGCCCGCGCCGCCACGGCTCGCGCCCACCGCGAGCACGTCGCGGCGCAGCGCACCACGTCTGCGGTGTGCGGTAGTCGGGAGAAGATGCCGGCGAGCACGTCGTCCGGGAGGTCGGTGTCGCCGCCCGCAGCGGCAAGGCTGGTGACCCGTTGGTCTTTCTTCTTGTACGGCGAGGAGGCAGATCGGGCGGCGTGGCGACGCGGAAGCTGCGGCCGCGGCATCGTGGCGGACAGATGATCGGGAGAGGGATGATGCGGCGGGTACGGGTTGCCTTGTGGAAAAGAATGGTTGTCACGGTTCAGAATTTATGGACCCAGCGGCCGGCCGACTCCAAATCGCACTCAAGTCAAGTTTCCATCAGGCCGTTTTCGAATCACACTTCAAGTTCCCTTGAAACTGACTCGGAATCGCACTCTAAAGTTTCCTTCAATTCAGACCGACTCCGATTCCGCAACAATAATAATAATAAAAATAAAAAAGATAAAGAATCCGAGTCGGACAGTGGAACGGATGCAGCACGGCATAACCAGAGTTTCTCTGGAGTCTGGCTAATCTGAACCCTGACCTCAAGTGGCGAGCCTGACGAGCGGTTCAGCGCCCTTCCCGACGATCTCTTGCACCTCATCCTCGCCTCCGTAGCGACAAACTGACCCTATATACTGTAGCAAAAATGTCTTTTGATCGGTTTTTCTGATTTATTGATCGGTTTTGAACGAGTAAAAAAACTGTTACTGTAGCGGTTTCATAACCTTGATGAAGACGTGTGAATGACATACCTTTCTTTTATTCTCGATGTTGCCATTGCCAATCCTGGCAGCTGTCGGCTCTGAACGGCCCCGGTGACACTTGTCGCGGATGAGCGCTCGGTGCTCTGGTGACGGTGGTCAGTACGGCGGCGCTAGAGGCGTGAGGTGGCTGGTGATGCTTCCTATCACTGTCTGTCCTCCCTGTCGATCTGGTCGGAAATCTAAGTGAAGATCATGGTCACGGTGAACCCCGCTCTCTGTGCCATGTAGTGGCGACGCCAAGAATGAAGCTAAGGGGGTGCTAAGTAAATTTAAACTAAATATCTCACAGACAAAGGATGACATAGACGTGGTAATTGGCTCAACAAATCAACAAATAATATAAAGATATACCACATAAGCGATTGTTGCCTTTCCTACTGTCTTTTTTCGGTGGTGAATCAACTGCTGAGCTGCTTTTTTTACTCAAAAGGTGTGCTTAGTTGTGAAACATAGTCAAACTACAATGAACGATTACACGTGGTATACTTATGTTTTCCTTGTCTAAGGGGGTGTTGCAGCCTCCTTAGCATGGGGTGCAGCTCCACCACTGGTGCCACGGACCTCACCCCCTTCTATTGGACAGTGTGACGGGAGCCCACCAGTCAGGGCGCACCTGATCAGGGCGCATGACCAAGTATGTTTGGCCGTTAGGTCAAACGGTAGATGTAACAATGATGTCTCTGCTCCATATAAGTGATAGTAAGCAAACAAGGTTTCAGTTGTTAATTCAATCATGAAGTAGTAGAAGAAGCTTGCTAGCGGTGTAAATGGTGGTTTCAGTCTTGTGTATGAGAAACTGTTGCCGTACCTAGTTGTATGTTGGTGAAGCTACTTTTAACATCTGATCATCAATACTTGGTAACAAAAGTATGTTATGCTGCATGGTTCATGATCAAGAATCAAGGGAAAATTACTTGTATACCATTAGGTTAAACTTTAATCTCTTATTCACCACCGCCAAAATATGTATATCTTACATGCCATTGGTTATAAATTTTAATCCCGTATGTGCCATTTTTGTTAAATTGAACTGTGATGGACATGCGAAAGGTCTCTTGTACCCCTGGCATTAGGCTCACGTCACGTGGCTGTTGCTGTTGAAGCACACGGGGGCGTCGTCTTCTTCACCAGCAGGCTGCAGGGAGCGACCAAGGCGAGCCGTCGGGAAGCAGCCTCCGCATGCCGCGGCTCAGTCAGGGAAAAGACACGAATCAAAAGAGAGAAGAACAACGCAGAAGAAAAGATCAAACTTATCTGACGCAGCCTACATTGATGCAATCGGTCAAACTGAACACTGAAAATCAAGTAAAAAAGATTGATCGATTGAAATTTCGTTGGACAATGTCAGTTTGATGGCAAGGAATTCTCAGTTGGGACACATCAATTAAACTGAAACATCAAATTAGAGAGGGAGCGAGAGGAAGAACAAAGTGATTGGGACTGGATCGATCTAGAAGCAAATCACCATCGGCAGCCGTCGATGCGTTGCTGCTCGATTTTGGAAGATCTACCAGAGGAGCGGACGAGTCAGGGAAGAATCCCATCAGATCGGACTAGAGGGAATCGTAAGATCATTGAGACGAACGAGCCATTAGATCGGCTAGCTGCATGTCATATGTGCCGAGTGTGGTGCGCAGCGAACCGCCGAAGACGATGCTGGATCCGGTAAGAGGACCATTCGCGGAGTCGCCGGATCTAGAAAATGTCAGAAGCGAACAAGTTGAAGATCAGAGTCCGCGTGCCGCCCACGACTCCACGGAGGCAGCGATGAGGGAGGCGCGGCTCTTCAGCGGTGGAGGCCCATGACTGTCGTTGCGATGGGAGAAGACCTCAGGGGCACAATTGACATTTTAGAAATTATACTGATGGTCAAGCTACTGCACTGGTATGAGCAGGATAAAAATTTAAAACCAATGGCATACAGGTAATTCGAATTTTGGCGGTGGTGGATAAGGGGTTGAAGTTTAAGCCAGTGGCATACAAGCAATTTTCCCAAGAATCAATGTGTATTGAACTGTAGTTAGTTAGGGTACAAACAAAATGAATCTCCCGTATGGTTTCTCATATGTTTGCGTGTGTTTTCCTAACAGGTTTTTGTGCTGTTTTATGCAGATTTTGGCTCATCTTGGAGGCGTATCAATTTTTGTGTTGATGGTGTTCATACTTGCAATTTGGCAGGTGCTTGTTACTTTATTAGTTGTCAAGCAAAGTATTTATGTCATGATGCTATAGCTTTTGCCGGTGACAGGGTAGGTAGGAGTAGCCACCGACTTGAGAGGCAGCACCGGGTTCATGTGACAGGGGGAGGGAGAGCCGCAAGATTTGCGCGGCGTCCACGGCCGCGGGAACTGGAGGTGCCAGTCTGCGAGATGATGGTGGCGTCGTCGCTTTGGGTTGAGTAGCTGGGAGCTTGTGACATTTGAAAGTCCTGCCTGTGTTATTCTAGTCGGACGATTGAACGGATGCAATATGGCGTAGGCAGTTAGATTCCTCTTGCAATCTTTTTGGATTATAATGTAAATCGTACCCCAATAAGTTACTTATTATCTCGTATTACAAACACCTTGCAAGTTTGTACATTACCTGATAACTGGACTCAACCGGCAAACTTGACAAACAACTGAAGATAGTGGCATACTAAAACGAAGTGTAAGCAGGAGAGATTGCAAAGTGTGACTTGACGTCGAGTATCATGCGATGGAGTTTTCAAAGCTGGCAAATTTAGAAAAGGAGAACCTGAGGAGGCACGAAAGATGAAGCCCGCATAGGCAAGATATCTACAAACTTTATGAAAGTTTCTGGTCTCAAAAAGAAAAGCTCAAAAGAATTTCAGCTCACATCTCTCTCCTAACAAAACAAAGAGGTCATAAAACTGTTCCACTTTCGATGTCAGAAGAAACATAAGCATGTGCAGAAAACAAAGAAACTATTGTGATTCATTATGAACACTAAACAAAATATACATCCGTTTCATATATGGCTCACTATAGAATCATCATCAAAGGCTTCTAAAAAGACAAAATCTATCGAACTCTATCAATCGATTCAACATCAGGTACCAAAGAAGTATCAATGGCTCACTATAGAACCCTTCAAGACTTTGTACGCCTCCGAAAGATATCAACAGCCTAAAAGGAGTGTCAATGTTTAGAGGGCATCATCTAAAAAAGAATCAAAATTCAAATATACACATAAGCATGTTCATAAGATAATCTTTTACCTCACACTTGAGGGAGCAAAAAATGTATCTCCGACTTAGGACTTTTAAGCACACATCGCAGAAGCTTCCTTGTTCAACATCAAGAGGCTTTTCACCTGTGCACACTGGCACCATCATGGTACCATTGAGCTGAACCTTCTGCAGGCAAAATTGCAATGAAAATACTGTTAGACAGCACACCAATTTCAAGTTGAAAAATGAAAGAGATGTGCATACCTGAATATATCGCAGAGCCTCATCTGAGAATCCCAGGAGGTCTTCGACTGGTGACAGGATAGAGCCATTATAATGTACAATGTGAATAACCTGCCCTGCATGGTGCAACGCATGGTCACTGCAGCAAGCAGAGGCAAACAACTGCTGACAAATAATGCAGTAGAGATCTGGAAGAACATCCATTAGGAAGTCCTTCTCCACAAGTGCCTCGGCAATAGGACGGCCAACACCAGTCAACACTTTCTCTACCTGGAATTTGAAAATAAATCAACATAAAAAAAAGCACAGGGCCATTCCAGAGATTTGGAGCAGGGGACCTCTTCCAGAACCATAAAAGGCCCTAATATAACTATGCTAAGCATATATTGATCAATCAGAACTATTATAATCCATTTCAAATGTCATTCAAATAACAGTAATAATTTCTGATATTATCCTACTTTTAAAACAATATTTAACCTAATATTTTCTTAATACAAGAAATTTCTCATTCCTAACAACCCTAAACTATTTCTTTCAGTAGTAACCTTTTATAGTAGTTTCATCAATTTCTATCTCTGAAATAGAAATTTCTTTTGCCCTATAACAACATCAAATGCATTAAGACGGACTAAAAATATATCCCTGAGGTGCTTTGAACACCCTTAGGGACGTTCTTGAAAAAAAAAATCTGTGCATGACAAAAATAATAGTGCAATTATCAAAATTTCAAATCTGTGCATGCCAAAGATAATAATGCAATTAGCAAAATAACATACTCTGCATTTGGTGCAGCAATATAAGGTACGCCTATACATTCTGTCTCCACAGTTCAAGCAGTCAAAAGGCTTCTTGTGTCCTGGAGGGCGCGATAATCTTCTCAGTGGTATGTGTATTGAGTGACCCTCACAAATTCTTTGAATGTGACTCCAATTATATAAGTCTTGTACATCATCTGCATCAATTGCGATACAGTGCTTAACCTGCTTTACCTGAAAATTTATTGTTACAAGAGGGTCTGGCAACTTAGTACATCACAAGCCTAAGACCTGGGAAATGCATTTCAAGGTGGGACAAACCTTAGCTAGTCGAATCCCCTGCTGTCCAGGGTGGTGCTTGGCCGCATGGTTAGGGCAGCATCGACAACAGAATGCTGAATTGCAAAAAAAGCAGTAGGTGTTCTGCTTGCACTTGCGAAAAAAATCTTGACAAAGGACCTTATCAAGATATCGCGGTCGCTCCATCTGACGGGTGCAATCCTGGCGAATTTCACGGGAAAAAATGATAGCAGAAGCACTCTCCTCTCTTGCCTGCATTTGCAAAGCCTACAGATTCATTAAAGTCTCTCAACAAGCATAAGTCTATCATAGAAAATAATTGCGAATGCCTAACCAAGCACCCGATGGAGCAGTACCATAGGTACCCTCCAGTCATATAGCATTGACAGTCGCTCCAAGGTGGCAGCGGCGGTGTCAGCGGCACTAAGCGGTAATCCTCTCCGTCACCCTGAACCAAATTACACATTACAATTAACACTGACAAAATCATATTACAAAAGAAAAGATGACAGGGGCAGGATCTGACCGGAACAAAACCAAAGTTACCAATCCACTTCTCCATTGCAATAATGCGTGCGAATAACCACCCATGATGAGTGATGATTTTGACGGATACATGATCAGTATGATCACTGGATATGGCAGTACAGAATGCGGTGCAGCAGCTGATACAGAAGGCATTCCTCCGATGTCCTGTGATGAAGTCCTCAGCAAGGAGTGCCTCGACGAACTGGTAGCCGATGGCACCCTTGTTTGCCTGACACTTGACCTGCCATCAAAAGCTCCAATGTGCCATCAAAAGCTCCATGGAGACGTGCAGTTCATGAACCAAGCTGGCATGAAAGAGTCATTTACCTCACATTCCATGGAGCAGTAAAAGGTCTCACCGCCGTTTCTAATTCTGCCACAGTAGTTACTGGCCTGGCATTTTACTGGATGCAATGGAATTAATTGCCGAAACAGACTGGGTGCTGGAGCAAGGCCAGTCTCTAGCTGCAAAGAATATCAGAGCACCAATCATCAGAGAAAGGAAACAAGAACCAACAAAGCATACGGAGAAATGTTCTGGTGTAGTGCCACTCACCTGAATCCTGGAACAGTCATGTAAGCCATCCATTTGCATCACGTCCACTAATGCATGCAAGGAGTTACCTTCGCCTAGCATGTGGATCTGCGTAAAGATATCAACCAGCAGCATGTTATCACACCAACCAAAATCACCCAGTTCTCGATATAGGTATTAACTATCCACAATTTTAGAAATTCCAATGGAGCAACATATCCTGCCAATGCGAAAAAAGGGTACCGAAAATGACAGGATAACAGAAAACAAGAATAGAAGCTGCTTATTAGCTTATTTCCATGCAGGGCTGCAGTCCCACATGAAGCTTATTAGCTTCTGAATGAGTAATTACGTGGGCTGTAGCGGTCAAGGGGAGCCTGAACTCCTGCACATCACTCCCCCTGCCCCCTCTAGAACTGCTAATCCGTAATTCTTAAGATTGCCACTGATGAGACGACACTAACCTCTATGGCATCGGCTCCCTGGCTGCCGACGTGCCTGTGTGCAGTGGGGCAGAGTTGGCCGCTAAAGCCGACCAGGCAGGTCGGGCAGAAGCGGTCCTTCCTGCACGGCACCGAAAAATCAGCAGCGGCAAGGTCCCAAACCCAGGACGGGACCTGCTCCTGCACACATGGGACGCGAATCGCACATCAAGAACGGCCCTGTTTCTTGGGGCCGCGTCAAGAACAAAGGGGACAAAAATACCTGCGTCCACTTGCAGTTCAACAGGCAGGCATCACAGCAGTTGTATACAACCTCTGGAGAGCAATAGCTGCGTTCAAACATTCTGCTCAGAACGACGGGAATCCAGAGCACCGGGGGGAGGGGACGCAAGTCAGGGCGGCGGAAGAGTTTACCTGTGGTGAAGGCGGTGGCACCGAAAGCAGCGCAACAGCTGATCCGGGCTGTCAACGGTGCCGCACTTGCAGCATGCTGCGCCGTCCAAGTCTGCGACATTGCCCACCCAAGACCGATCACGCTCCTGTATACAAAAGACGGAAATCAAGAACGGCCCTGTATCTTGGGACCGCGCCAAGAGCAAGAAATGCAGGAAAAGGGAAAATCTCATGGGGCTCTGCCTCGAGGCGGCAGGCGTCGGAGCAGTCGCACCGCTCAATCTCAGGGCAGCGCGAGCTGCGTGTTTAGAGAAAATTTCATGTCAGAACAGAAAGAATCAAGAAACGGAGCAGGGGCAAAGGGGAATGAAAGAAAGCGCGGATGAGAAAGAGAGACGACAAAGACTTACATGTGCGGAAGGCGGTGGCATCGCAAGCACCGCAACGGCTCGTGCGGGGTGTCTGCGCCGCCGCCAAACTTGCAGCACGAAGCGCCGGCCATGGTAGAGGGCGCCGAGGCGGAGGCCCTGGTCAAGAGAAGCACGGGGTTTCTTGAGGACAGAGCGGGAGCACAAGGGGTCGTTTGATCTTGACTTGGGTCGCTTTCCTTTATGCGGCAACCCAAAACCTCTTTATACGACGCCCCGCGAGACACCGGTGCCTGTTTCGAGTTTTTAGAGTATGTACCGCGCTGCGGCGCCAGGGATCTTTTTGATCAATAAAGAATTTAAGAATTTTGTGCTTTTTCATTTATTTTCTTCTTTAGGGAGCATTCTTCAAAATCAGATCATTAGAATATGTATGTTCAACTATTATACAATTTTTAACCTCCCAATGTATATTTACTATACCATAGCAAAATCACAAGCAATTTGTCAAGATCATGGACCAGAATCTATAAAACGTAAATTGGAAGAGCCATTAACAAAAACAAGTAGGCCAAAACATCTTTCTAAAAGATATAATACCTGGTAACCCAAGTCAGTCTCAGATCCTGACCATTTGGCTCGGGTTTGTTCGTTCATGTAAGAATGGTAATTCAGCTGGTTACAATTTGAACACTGGTCTCCATTCTACCGAAGTTCTCTGTTTCATCATATGAGATATAGTCGAAATCATTCCGATTTTCTTGTTGGGAAACTGCTGTACATAGAAAGATAAGGCATCAACCAAAAAAGAAAAATACACATAAGTACGATCAAAACTAATTTAATATCAATTAGAACCTTTTTAAAAAAAAATTGATCAAGGAAGTTTCAGATATTAATGGGTACAGCTTAGATTCAATCATTCAGTCAACCATAGACAAATGATAAAATAAACAAACAGGATACCTGGGCTTTTATGCTGCCCCACTGAGCAACAGCCAAGAAACTTCTTTTGGGAAAGCAACAGCCCAAACTGATGCTCTCAGTTTGGAATCTAAACAGCCCACACTGTAGATAGAAAGTAAAACCTCCAATTAATTGTTTGCCACTACAATAACCTGCAACCAAATCCATAGTCTCAATTAGTCAATTATCATTTCTAAAACTGAACAGGTGAACAAAATTGATCAACGAGCAGGAAGCATTGTATAAAAGTTTAAGAATATGAATCATAAATAAACCAGTTCAGAGCTGAGCGCTCTCACTTCACAATCACAACCACAATACCTTGCCATATCCACACATTAAG
This sequence comes from Eleusine indica, assembly GCA_030378355.1. Lineage (NCBI taxonomy): Eukaryota > Viridiplantae > Streptophyta > Magnoliopsida > Poales > Poaceae > Eleusine > Eleusine indica. Next base: position 53,823,363 of record CM059495.1, read on the forward strand.
TCACAAACTGAAATGTAAAAGAACAAGTCTTGAACTGTTGTAAAAACACTACACAAATATGTCATCAGCCATCAAATAAGGCATCATCCAATTGAAAGCCTTGTGGCTGCATTCCATCTTCAGATTGTCCACTTGCAGATGCGTTCCTTGGTGCTCCAGCAGCAGCAACACCTCCACCATCCTGATCTTCTTCCATCAAATCATCGTCTATGGGCTCTTTTTCCATATCAACATCTTGTTCATCAACAGCAACTGTAGGACTAGTTTGGAGCAGCAGCAGCAGCAGCCCTAGGCAAATTGCGTCCTCTCCTTGAGAAGCACTAGTGGCTTCATCAACATGACCGATGTAATATCATCTGTACCTCCTGCCCCACCTCCATGATGCACTGGTTCATAATTGGCGTCAACCCACTCAATGTCCCATTGAAATTCATCAAAAATGAGCGGGTTGCTCTTCTTCTCTTTGGAACCCATTTCACGTAGCTTGAGGAACCTGCCAAACTGAGAGCAAAGGTCATTTTTTGGTTGTAGCTAACATATACTAATTTGTTTAGCCTCTGATGCTCCAACCAGTTTCTCTTTTTGGTATGGATCTGCAAGGACAAGGAGAAAAGTTTGTTAAAGTTGTTCTCTCTCTTCTTTTTTTTTTGTATGAATCTGCAACATGTTGTCATTTTTTTTTGTATAAACTGCTAAACAAAGTTGGGAAATCTATCTATTGGAATACTAACAGGTGAGCTGATAAAGCATTGCAAATCAGCAGAATCAATTTGGTAGGATGAAACCAGAACATATATGGATGAAGAATAAAATTTTGGGAATCACTATGTACATCAAAATTCCCAAATTCTAATCTTGTAATAACCGGAGATGTGCCACACGTAGCTTCATGTGATGGATCTCCTCATATGGTATTTACAGTAAAATATTAACCTCAAACAAAATAAGGCTCAAGATACGAGAATGAAAAACTGATATTACATAAAACAGGTGCTTTGTTATGCCAACCTTTGATTCTCTACGTAGAAGTTCTGTAGGTCTTCTCAGGCTTTTATAGTCATGCATGCTTTTAAGTTTCCTTGACCCACCCACCCTGAAGATAACTGACTTTTATCATTTTGAACGCCCTGTGCGCTATCACTTAACTTCACCTAATCTTCCGCTAAGAACCTATTATAGGGCTTTTCTATTGTTATTTTCGTCAAATGCTTCTTCTCAGATTTCATTAAAGTAATCCCTAGCAGTATTCTAGGGTATCCCAGTTTTTTGCAAGCTTTTCCTGCAAATGTATTATAGCTTCATAGATGATCCTATTTCTCGAACATGCCATTTTAGTTGTTCAACAGCAACTGCATGATTTGATGGACATTCATTATCAGTATATTCCGGGTAAGTGCAATATTGTTTCTCAGTAATACAATGTTGACAAATGATAATAGTGGAAAAGAAGAAATGTTGCAATAATTACACATAGAAATCACTGAAGCTTCTAATCCGTAACCAGAAAGACTGAACTTTTCAACCATATGCTTAGGTAAGCTGTAGAAATCAATGCACAAATGGCATAAGTACCCACCTGAAAATTTGTATCTGCAGGCGCAACATTCCGTACAAGAAAGGCTACAGATTTTCCTTTAATCTCAGGTGCAGCTGAAAAAGAAATAAATGCGTGCACTTGATACCAGGCGATAGGTATAGCTCAAAGAGAATGATTGATGCAATGGAGATTTATGATTGCAGGGGAGAAACAGCAGAGGAACTCACCTCTGGGTGCAAGGAGCCGATGGGGGTGCTCCCCTTTTACAGGCGCGGAGGAGGCCAGCTGGCATGGCCTTGGCGTTGGGTTGCGTGGCGCTGAGGGCACTCCACTACTCCAGTGTCCAGAAGCGGCGCGGGGCCGCCGGGCCGGGCGACGAGACGATGACGGCACGCGCGTCGCATCGTGCGGTGGTACAGGGCCGCCATCGACCGGGGTGGAGCGCGGAGCTTGGAAATTGGAAGGGGAATGGCGACGGGCCGCCGCGCCGCGCCTGGAACGGGGAGGATGGTCGATGGGTCGGCCTGCCGTGGACGCGGCCTGCCGCGTGCTGCTCTATCCTAGCTGGTGCTAGCTAGAGGGCAGCCCGCTGGGGATGGTGGTGGTCGGGGGTGTCTCAGTCAGCCGGCCATTTGGGTTATTGCTGGCCTGTTCGGAGCTCATGCAGCGAGAATCGCCGCGCCCGATGCGCCGCTCCAGCTAAAGTTCTGCGCAGTGTGCGGGCCTCCGGGGAGGTGGTCCACCTCTCTTACAAGGCCGTGCCTTCAGGCTCAGTGCTCGACTTCCACGCGAGCAGCGAGCGATCCGTGCGTTATTCTTGAACGATTTACGAAAGATTGTAATAATTGTTAGTTACACGAAATCACTATTTCGCTTTCATGAAGATTTCCACTACAATGGTATCGTAGGGTCTTTTAGTAGCATAATGACAAATACCTAGCAGAATGCAGAGATTACATTTCGCAAAATGTGGACAGCTGAAAATTCAGAGTATATATTTAATTTAGTAATTCACAATGAGCTCTCCGAAGTCAGCAACCTGCTAGTTTCTCAACTAATTTTCAGTCACAGGCCTACATTCTTCGGATCCTAGCTCACTGCCTCACTGAATGTTCATGCCATTGGTGTCGGTCGTGAGAAACTCCAAGTAGCCATGATTAATAGTCTTATTAATATTAATATCTGAAAATGCATCTAGATCCCTAATTATATTTTGAATGATTGATATTAATATAATTAAATTTAGACTAATGTTTTTAATGGCATGTGTATAGATGACTATTTCAACATAATGAATGAAATACATTGTAAAAAAAAAATATGGTCATTTTCCCTTTGTTAAAAGTCAAAGATGCACTCAAGATTGGAGAACATGAATTTTTTTATTTTTATCTTGAATATAGAAATATCCTTATATTGCAAATTTTGGTAAAGTAAAATGCTCGAATTTCAAATAAATCTTTGTTGCCAAATTTCAAATAAATCTTTGTTGCTCAAATTTTGGTAGGGACCTTCAAGTAAAGTTGAGTAGTTAACTCTTTCAAATGCTATAGTGAGTAGTGATTTACAGTAGACATCTCATAATACCTTCTTGTGTGCTATTTGTTTTTAATAATCCTCTTCATTTTTTTGTGACATTGTAATGTCCTGTATCCTGTGATAACACACTTCCTTCACAGCACCTAGGCGATGCCTAGTTGACTCCTAGGTATTGTGGCATAACTAAAACCGTGTGATGTCCTGTAGTGACCCATCACCATCACAACGCCTAGGCGACAACTTAAGGCGATGTCATAAAACATGGATCCTCATTTATCTGTTGTACCTTACTCCCTCCATTTCTTTATGTTAGCATTCCAGACATTTAAAACCAAAAATAACATGTACAACAAAAGACGCATGTGCCCTTGTAAAGTTGGGAAGAGAAGCAAATCGGGTGAGCAAAGAAAGGTTCACATTAAATGCATGTGGTCCAACTCCAAATTGGTTTTGGCGCTAAACAAATAAATCTGAACCACTCTTACGAGTAGAGCCGCCAAAAAATACTGGCGCCATGCTGAAAACCCAAAACTCAAAATACAACATGTTTGCTGCCAATTGCATTAGCATTAAAATTTAAACATATCATCTTTTATAGAGCACAGTTACAGTAAATCCAATCAAGTATAAATGCTTCACCTGAGTTTGAGTTTTGAAGCCACATATCTTGACGCTAAACAAGGTGTGCTTGACTATGCCATCGGTATTAAGTTTACACAATACAGTTGTGTGTTGTGGTCTCATCTCAACACTGTTGCTTCCATTGTGTGTGTTTGGCTAAATCCTATTAACAGTGCTCATTACCACTACTTACTGTATTGCTGGAACCCTTGCTCGATTATTTTCCCAGAAATCTTTTTTTCCCAATTTAAATTCTGCAGAGCATTGGTAATCGATTGTCTACACTCTTTTTAAGTTGGTCTAAAGATAAACCACTTTAGTGAAATGAATACATCATTTGTCCTGCTTCAAGCCAGATCACTGGAGTAGTTGTGTGACACAATGAAAATATTCCCATCATTGTCATGAAAAACACCGTAGGCTGTATTTCCATGATCAGATGGACATCGATCTGACAATCTGTACGCACTTAAATGAAGCTGGGTTGCTTTAGTGCCAATTTTATATTTTATTAAAACTGTATTTATGGCCTAATCATTTTTGGTATATTGGTTGAACCAAGTGATGAAATATTTGCTAGGATCACCATGTTATCTAAGTATTTTTGGACCGT